>CM076602.1:62085000-72085000 GCA_038502835.1 Octonoba sinensis
TTAAATCTTGTAATAGAGTTTAAATTTTTTTAGTTTCAGAATGTTCAAATTGCTCGATTAATTTCTCTTTTAATTTAGTGTAAGGATTTTCTCTCGGTGGCAAATAAACAATTTCAGACACATAAGTTAAATATTCATCATCTATTGAAGCTATTAAATAGCTGTATTTAGTCGATTCAGAAGTTATACTAGCTATAGAAAAATTGGCCTCAAGTTGCGCGAAATATAATTTTACATTTAATGGTGAAAAAATAGGCATTTTCATGCCAATTTTATTGACATTGGTGTCAGGCTGGGGTTCAGTCATCTTAAATTATCAGCTTCCAAGGCAAAACAATAAAATTAACTCACATAGAAGAAAAAATCCATTCGAAGGGCGAATTCGATGTCCTAGAGGTCACCAATGTAGGGTTGGTCGATTCATCTTTGTAGATGCTGTAATTGACTGGATAGGTAGTCAAGATTTAAAACTAAATATTACATTTATTAACTATTTACATTTTAATTTAAACAAAAGTACTAAAAACCATAACAAGTGGCCGTTCTGGCCACGGTCGGCTCAGAATCAAACAAAAGTGAGCAAGCTGAAGAGACTACATCTGAATCTCTTTAAATACAAACAATCGGCTGTTGCCACCCACTCGATGGTTGAAGTTTGAACATTCAAAAGTACAATATGTAAATATAAAGCAAGAAAATAGAATATTCAGATTAACCGCCACACGCAACAAAAACAATTGTGTTCTGGGAAAATGTGGGCTTAAAAATATTGTTAAGTTATCAACATGGGATTATGAAGGGGGAGAGATTCTCAGAAAAAAAATAGATTTGTGTGGAAGGGGAGGAACGCATTTTTCAAAGAAACAATGTTTTAAGCCTTTATACACTCACTCGGACTACGAAATATGTTTACTTTTCAAAAAATTTCAAAGAATCTGGAATACAAAGGGTGATTTGTAATGACAATCGGTGTTTTAAATGTCGGGGACAAAATAGTAACCTCGTTATATGCGATTCCGCGGTATACTGAGGCGCGGTATTACTGGATTTTACTGTATATTTAAATATTAATTCTCAGGTGATTATAATAACAAAATTGTATTTCATTATACAGCTAACAAAATAGCAATTGATAAGATATTTATAAAACAGCTATGTTCAGACAAAATAACCAGCAGCTTTAATGCTAATACACGCAGTATTTTTAAAGAAAACGTTCCCGTGAAGAAACGTAACACCGCAAATTATACCATAATTCATGTATACTACTAAAACAAAGTATCAATCGACGTAAAAATTATTCTTCACAATTAGGATAATTAATAGTACAACATCGCATACAACAGAAGGAGTCATCGTGAAATTCTATTCGTATAATCTGCTTTTTACAACATAAATGAAACCAAGCAGCTTCTATAAATTAGTTTAACTGGATGAAAGTTGCATTTGACATTGTCATTTTCAACCAATGAATTAAGTTGGTAAAATTAAGTAGATGGTAATGAATTACTTAAAATTGGGAACGTTGGATTGATTCAGAAATCTCGGGCTAATATATTCTGCTAAAGATTTTAAAATAATGCTATGCACGTTCCCGGTGCAGAAGGAGTTTAAAAACAGTATTTTACTTTAACCCCTTGAAGCACGAGTTTTTTTCAGAAAAACTGGTAATAAATGATATAGTTTTTTTTTTGACAGAAAATAAATATATAGATATAGTACCTAGACTCGCATACAAAACATCCTTGTATAAAAGAAGGTATTTTTTTTAATTGCAATCAAGTGCTTTAAAAGTAAAAGTTACCAAGCATTAATAACTTTAAAAGGTAAATTAATAGCTAATTGTTTGATATAATTATTAAGAGATTGAAAAGAGTTATTTGGAGACGTTGTTCTAAAATATTGAAGTGAACTACGTGAATGAACATGAAAGTACCTACCCTAACTTGGGATTATTTAACCAAGAACATATGCTACTATATATATTAGAAGAAACAAGAATATTGATTAAGAAATATACAGTAGACTCCCAAGTCTCCGGGTGGAGGAGCAGGCCGGATAATAGAAAAGCCGGATAGACGGGAGTTCTATAAACTCCATTCGTTTTCCCACCAATACTAGAAAACAAAGTTTTATACTAAACCCAGTTACCATACATATTTTCTCACCTCTTATTTGGAACTAAGCCTCCATTTCTTTCAAGCCCTTCATGTATTATTAAAATGCAAAGGCAGCCGCGACCCGAGTTCGGATAGTACGGAGAAATAACACTAGGCCGTTTAGTCGCGAGCCGGATACTCGGGAGTCCACTGCATTTACATTCTTTAATTTTTTGTCTCCCAACTTCTGTGAAACAACTTAGAAATTGGCTTGAAATGTTAATAGCATTAATAATAATTCGGGTCTTAACAAAACTAAAAACACGATATTGTTCTATGCTTACGCCCCCCTGATTACCTTGAAAAATTATGATTTGTTTTCGTTCGTATGAGCTTATCTTTGAGAACCTATTTAAGTATGTCGTTAGGGGAAAAAGAACAATAGCTAATGCGTAATTTAAATGTTTTTTATACATCTGAAAATTCAAGCATTGCCCCCACCCCCTCTTTTAACCTTCGACTTCTGTGTGCGGTCTAAAAGACCGCGCAACATTTTCAAATCGGTATTTTCACTCCTAAAAATCTAAATCACTTTTTATTAGTTGATTAAAATTGCATAAAACTAAATTATTTACGTTTTAAAAATGGATTTAGATAAACTAAAATTGAAGAAAACTAATTGAATTATAACCTTTTGATTTTGTACATATTATTTATTTTTTGATTTCCAAGTGGAGAGCCTTTCACAGTAATTATACCAAAATACTTGTTACAACAGTTAAAGGTTAATACGTATTTTCCGCTTTCCGAAACTTATTTCTAAATGGTTTAATCTTGTTAGCTGAAAAGTATTATTCGTGTTATTTACTATGAAAGTCAAAGTCTGTCTTTCGCTTGTGTGTTAGGTATATGGGGGCCGCTCGTACCAAAATAACACACTTACAGTCAATAAACTTCTCACACATGTAGTCTGAAAAACGGGGCATTTTACTTCAAAGGCCAAATTTTAATTATGAATAAATTTATGGTTTTCTATCAAAAGTTCTTTTGAATAAATCTATTCGTTAGATTGAGGATTATGTATAATTCAAATGCCTCCCCCCCCCCCTGTAGAGACTTTTTTTTAACCGTTCAAAATTCAACGAACAATTAGCTCAAATGAAAAACGGACAAATCGAAATGATGCGTCCAGTTTTCTATTATTTTTATATTGTTTGTTTGATTTTCATATTAATGAATATTTAAAGAGGTGTTCGTGCGAGTTTTTCTTCATGATTTTATTTATTGTATTTTATTAGAAAAATGCGCTCTGATTAGCGATTTTTTTAACGCTGAAGAACGATGTAAATTTGATCTTTTTATTTATTACACATCTAAATTAATCGAATAAAAAGCAGTAAAATCGCAGAAAAAAATATATACCACATTTTTTAAACAAAAGTAAATAAATAAAAATACTGCAAAACACGTTTATAACGACATGACTTTTAACGACACATTGGTTAAAACGTCAATAAAGCTTTATTCTGTGTAGATTTCCGTTGAAAAATAGTATTGAACCACCTCACTTTAACGTTATAGTTTGAAAAATAACTGAGGCTTTAACTTTTTTTTCGTTTTTAAATAAAGTTCTAACATTTTAAGTTGAATAAAAGTCAAATGTGCTCTGAATTGTACTCCTCGTCCCACCACAGAAGCAATGACTAGGTAGAAGAACGATTGGACTTGGCCCAATTTGTAATGCCCATTGTCCGTTTTCCAGGTCTCAACAAATTTTAAGATGGAAATTAATGATTCAATTGCATATGGGTACATGTGGAACAGTGGATAATTTCAGTGAACTAATGAATTAATAACTGACTCTGAAACCAATCACAAAATAAAATATTTTCACACAAACATCGATACAGACGAAGACTCTGAGCGTATCCAGTACTTACCAATTTTACTACAGAAACTTTAATAGTAGTATTTCAATTTTACAAAACCAGAGAAAGTTGTTGGTAACTAGTACGAAAATTCCTGATATCGAAAATTATTTGGAGGAATTATATAGGTTAACCAGTAAAAACAAAAACCTTTGTTCTTGCGTCATACAGATTCCTTAATTTTGTTGTATTACCGTATGCAATCTCTAAAATCAGCCTCGCTTATAATCTCACCTCAGTTTTAACGTCATAAATACCGCGATCCTTCGGTATAATCGAGATCGACTATACAGCGAAAAACAAATTCCAAAGTATTACTTAGAAAAGTAACTCAAGTAATATCAAAACAAGCTAAACTACATTTATGTATTAAAAATATTTGCCATATCAAAAAACGGTCGCATGATAACGCTCGGTAAATTTATTACATTGAAATAATGCTTTAATATGATTGATAACAGAAATGACACATTTTGTATTAATGTAAATTAAATTTTACTTATACACCCTGCACAAAATACACAAAAAAAGCTTACCTGAATCAAAATAATCAGAATACTTTAATATGCAGTCTGAACACCCAACTTGTTGGTTGAAAATCAAGTTCTGCTGACCATAGATCGTGAAAAAAAAGATCAGCAATTTCTAAGAACAAATTTTAACTTAATGACAGACAAACACTTTTCTTTCCACAGGCTAAAAGGTTATTTTACTTTCACCCTTAACACTCATGAACTTGGAAATACCCCGACATCTTTTCTTAAGGCTCAAGGTCAAACCCTAACTACAGACTCATGCATCCCAAGGTTCTGCAACGAGACAGTAAACCGGAAGGCCAAAACTGGTCGTCGAGATTACATCTTTTTTTCGAGCAAAGAATACCAATATAACTGCCAGCAGAAAAATGTTTACCGTTGCGTATTGAATTGCCGAACTGTAATTGTGTTTTTGAGTAAAACTTAGATCTTGCGGATATAACTAAAATAAGTTGCGGAAATTAACATCATGTGCTTCTCACGTTTTCATTGGCAGGTAACGAAGTGACGCAGGTATTGTTGAGATGTATTTTAGTACTCTCATTTGTAGTCAGTTTTATGACAATTGCGCTACTGAATGGGTGGATTGAGTTTGATATTTTAAAAATGCTTCACATTGAAGTGGTGAAGGCCCAATGAATTTCTGCTCGCTGAAAACTGATATTTGAAGGTATTTTTCTTTTATTTAAATTTATTAGTATGTCTGTATTCTTTATGTTCTTGATGTAATGCATTATAATGTTTCTTCATTACAAGTTCTTGGTGTAAGTTTGCACTAATTTGTAAAAAACTTCGTTCAAAAATATCAAAAAGCAGATGCACTGTGATTGGTATAATAAGCTTTTGGTTTAATAATAGCTGAACACATCTTTAGTTAGGAGAGAGAAAAAATTTTTGTTAAAAGCATCTTAATTTTCAGAAGGATTTTTTTTTTTTTTAAAGAGGCACACAATTTTATAGGCACATATTTTTATTATGTAAAAATAAAAGATATATTCGTTAAAGCAACAGTGACTTATTTTGTCCTTTCAAACACTAGAAATATTTTTTAATCTATGATAAGCCTGTGATTCCAAGAATTTTTGCATTGTGATGTGTATAGTACTGTTATTTGTACGAAAACACAATAGTTCGCGTTATTTCAGACGAAATAATTTTTAAATAAAAAAATTGAATAATTTATTATTTAAAAATTATTCAACTTTTCTAAATTATTTGTAAAAATATAATTTAGAAAATGTCTTTCAAATTGCGATATATTTTAAATTAAACTCTTCATAGTCGATATGATAGCCAAGTTTATAGATGTCTAAAATCTAAACTTTCTCTCTGGAGGAAGATTAACTCTATTTCAAGGAATATTTTTATTTACTTTTCAGTTATTTGCATTGTGCTTGTTAACTTGTTTATTTCACAGTAGGTGTTTTTTTGAATAATTCATAAACTAAGAGTTTAATTGATTCGATGAAGCAACAAGGAGTTCCGTGCAGAACTATACAAGCCTACTTTCCCGTATACACCAACATCAATTTTATAATCTCTAGCTATCTCCTCTCTATATGTCCTTTAGCTTTCGTTCTTAATTACTTCAAATATACGAACAATGAAATGTTTAAACAGACTTTAAAATTTTTCAAATGTGAATACATATTCATTCACTCATTCAATTATTTTTTTATTCATTTATTCATTCATGTATCTATTCATTCATACCTTATTCATTTATTCATTCATTTATGTATTTATTCGTTCCCTTATTTATTCATTCTTCCATTCATTCGCTTATTAATTCCTCCAGAAGAATCCTTAAAAATCCAGATCAAAATATTTCATTGAAGAATAGGCTCGTTTAGTTCTGGATGAACTTCGTACCTGTGCATGTTCTAAGTCATAAGATCCTTCCAATAAAGGTTTTTGAAGCAAATCCGTCCGTTAGATCATGATTTTTAGTGGATTGAAATCTCCCAGTAGGCGCTGATGTTAAAATGTTTTGAACTGTTCAAAATTGAACAAAAAATTTTCAAGTGAAAAAGTATTTTTCGTCAAGATCTTCCAATAAGCATGTTCGAAGGAAGTTGAATCTTATACCGGGGGCTTATATACTTTGCTTCATATTTACTCATAGGTGCTAAGGTTGAGATTTTTTGCACTCTTCAAAACTGAACGAAAAATTATTCCAATCAAAAATAAAATGTGAAAATGATCCTCGTAACCGAGATCTTTTGAATGCAGAAAAAAATTATTTAAATCGGACAATTCCCTCAAAAGTTGACACACACATTTTCCTCGTCTCAAAATCCGACTTTCAAGTTTTTTATTTTTCAATCTAATCACTTTTTTTTCTTTATTTTCAACGATATTTTTACGAAACATTAAGCTTTCCTTAATACTTTTTATTCTTTTTTTTTTAAACTTTTATGGGAAGTAGGATTAAAATCGATTCATACGTATTTTCATACTTTAAAATCAGTCATTCGAAGTGATCACATATAAATCAATAAAGCATTTTATATCTGCTCATAGCTACAACTCGTCAACTTACTCACTCAAAACATAAACGATAAATACAATAGATAAATCTCCCAATATATCTGCAACATTAAATTTCTATTTTTTTTCCTATTTCATGAGTTTCTCTTTATCTACTGAATTATTTATATCTGGCTCTTTTTTTTTTTTTTTTTTTCATGTTTTCTTTTATTTAATTTCTTTTTTCTTTTAAATAATTACATTAAGAGTTAAGGGATTTACAAAGTATAATACTCAGCTTATGGAAATTTAATTCCTTACAGATAATAACTAGCACAGAGTAATTTAACTGTGAAATCAATTCGCACTCTGTTCACTCAAAATATCTGGTCAAAGTGTTTTCTGGGTTTTAAACTAACACATAAAAACAGTAAAGGCCTAAATTTTAATTTTTACTCTTTTTTGGATCAAAAATTTAAATGTTTGGCAATCTGAGCAACATGGCAGCTGAAAATGCAGCATCAGTTTGGAAGCTGGCCTCGTTCCTCACTAAAATACTCTTTATACAACCTATGCTGGATTGTTTCCCGAAAAGGTAGAGTCAAAAGAGTGCTCCGGCAAAGTAACGTCGAAATATTTGTAAAAATGGTTCCTGGAGGGGGGGGGGGATTTTAAGTGAGTGGGTACTTTTACGTACCGTCAGTAGATAAAGGGTTAAGCATAACACAACGATAAGCAGCAAAAAGTATTGAAATGTAAATTAAGTTTTATTTTTTTAAAAATTGAATTCATGGGTATCAATACTAATTTTTAATGCTGTAGAAAGAAAAATCGCTGAATAATTTTACGGGAATTAATTTGCTCTTCCACGTGTTAGAAGTGTTTAAGCGTCTTTCACTCCTCCGTCCTCTTCGTGTTATTGTGTTTTTGTTAAAAACTTTTATTATACTTGCGCTGAAGTGCTGTAAGTTTGGATGAAGCTTTTCAGGGAAATTAAATGCTATAAAGTTAATATTTTACAATACATTTCATGAAATTATAAAGTCTTGAACCTGCTTTTTTTTCTTTCAAAGGTATTACATATCTACCGCTGGAACACGGAAGTTCTGATTTAGAAATTGTCTTAACACCTGTTCTGCTGTTTCATATTTCAGCAGAGTAATTTCTTCATTATTTCAAAGGTACTCCAGCTCTGATTCTTCTACCAACCCCCATACCTTCCGTCATAAAGTCGGTTTACACTCGAATTACGTCATAAATTTGGTTACACTTCGGTCGAATTTTTCTCTGAATCATGCTCAGAAAATTAGTAAAGACCTAATTAATATGTATATAGTGCTATGGAAATCGCCCGAAATAAATATAAAATTCTTAATTTAGTGTTGATTAAAAGTCCTCACCTCCAGATTCTGAGCAGTAATTATCAGGGACGTAACTAGGTCATTTTCCAAAAGGGACGAGACCAGGCTTTAGCCCCCCCCCCCCCTCCTGACATACACACACAAAAAAGCACACATACTTACATACGCACGCATACTTAGTCAATTTAGCGCCCCTATAATCATCCACCGAGGCACAGCCCCGTCTGCATCCTCCTTTTAATTACGTCCCTAGTAATTAAAAGTACAATTTGAAAACTCTTCAAATTAATCCCTTGATCTGTACAAAACTCATTTTATCTCTTATTTCAGCTCATTTGCTTTTTATTCATTTTGACAAATTTTGAGAACGTTTTGCAAGTTCAAAATTTTTCCCTAACAAGCTCCCACGACAAAAAAAAAATAATAATAAAATGAAATTTAAAAAAAAAAAAATAGTCCCGAGTGTGTTATTTTTTCCTCCGGAAATAAGTTTATTGTTGTCTAAGCTCAGTTAATCTTCTTTTAGTGCCATAAAAAGCGGTCGGAACCATAATAGGTCTCATTTTAATTAATATTAAACTTCTTAAAATGTGGATGCGTTTATGAGATATAATTAATCCTGTTGCATCTCAATTAGTCTGAATTGCGAAACAGTTATTAACGCTTCAACTCGTCAAAAGCTCGTTCATGCAATTGATTAAATGTCGATCATTGGGGATGCGACCGCCATCCCAACGGCGAACACTTCATCAATAATCGTACTTTATTCTAATCGAACTAAATTCAACACATAATCGTGCTAAATTCCAATTTAAAAAGTACAGAACAGTGAATCGCTTCAAAATTTTCATGCTCCTGCTCCGTTCCTACTCCAAGCAGAACTCATTGCTCCCACTGCAGATCTCGAAATTTTATTTCCTTAGCATCTAAGAAAAAGCTGGGAAGGTACCAAGAATAAAGAATTATTTTCTAAATGCTGTAAATTTTGTAAATATAATGTGCTGTAAATTCCGCAAAAAATTATTGAAACACATTCACTTATATCCCATAAAATTAAATAGAATGAGCCTGCTCCATTCTCTTCAATTTTATGAGTCCATTTTGTTCACACATTGCTGAGCGCCGAATTTCAGACTCATTACCGGATTATTTTTTCCTTTATAAAACTAACTTTATTTTTTAAATAAAAATGCTATTTCTTTAAAAAATAGGTGAAATGTAATCAGAAAGGCATAGCCTAAAGTTACATTTATTACTGAATTAGTTTAACAATAATAAACAATAGAGCTCACAAAAAGTGGATTTCTAGCTTTTTTACCCTGCATTTCATTGTTATTTTTGCCTCTTTGGCATTTTTTCTTTTTCAAATAGTGTATGCATGTTAAGTTGGGTTTGAGTATTTTCTGACAGCAAGTTCACATATTTTGAAGCCTTATATAATAAATTATCACTTCACTAATTCAAACTTTCTCATTTTTAGCGGAAAAATAAATATACATCAAAATGGAGCTTATGGCCAATTTGGAACAGTCTCGGTAAGAATATTTTCGATCTTTTATTTCAATTGAAAAATTTATTTTTGTCGAATTGGAATTATTTTTTTGCATTTAATCTTGTCTTACCATAGTGCTACAACGATAATTAACAGAAAAATATAAAACGGCGTGGCGATATGGTGTAGGCGAGTCTTTTCTTACGTAACTTTTTTTGATGTCAAAGCTTCATGGGAAACCCTGACGTCCGTGTACAGATTTTTTGACACATTTTTTAAGAGTCAATACTTTCATTAAATAATGAATAAGAAAAATAAAAGTTTTTTAATGAAGCAGTTTGAACGTAGTGTAATGGTGAAAAGCAAAGTTTTTAACTTTCCTGCATCGTTGAATCACTTAACACGTTGACTGCCGGCGCGGTTTGTAGTTTGTGGATCTCCAGACGATAGTTTAATTTAAATATATTGTACAAAACATTTTATTAAATAAAAAATTGCTCACTTTCTATAAATGATTGAAAAAGGAAAAAAAAGTCAGCAACAACCAGACAACTTGTAATTTAGTCTCTCAACAAACTCACCTACTACGAGTTATCTCGTAGGTTGGCAGTCAACGTGTAAATAAAAAGCTGCTTCGATTTGCTTAAATAACTGCCGAGGTGCCTTAACATGTTATTTATATAACATAGTATTAAAAATAAGACACCACATTGTTTAACCCAATTAAAAATCGGTTAATTTTTTACTTCAGAAGGACATAGTAAAAACCAAGGCTCTTGATATCTTGTGGAGCCTTTAACAAAATTTTGTGAAACTAGTAAGTTTTCCCGAAACCCTGGAATTAATACCCCACCCCGTAATTTCAAACTCGGAAAAGTAAAAATTTGGGAGCAGCAAATTTGTATACATTGTTTATTAATTCGATTTTTAAAAAAATTCAGTCGTTAGTACGTAATTTAAATTTATAAATACGTCAGCAATTGATTTGAAACTGTTTTACAGTAAAACAGAAACTATTTTAAACACTAAGCAATCTATTTGAAGAAAAATTCTTGACATTCCTATATTGACTCTGCTTGCTCACACACAGAATCGTAACATGCACCGGTATGATTTTTTTAAGAACATAAAGAAATTTGCAAGACCGTTTCTATTTTGTAAAGCTACTGGTAAATTTTTATCTTAAGTCTGGTAGTCATGTATGACTTGCGACATTCTTTCGCATTGTAAAGAAAAAAATATTCTTATCTTTACATGTAACTCCGTACGCACATTTTTATTGGAAAAGGTTGTTTTTTATGTAAAATACTGCTGCCATAGTTTTTCTATAGTTAATAAGTGTTTTTTATATTATTAATAATTTGTTTTTATAGCATTAGTCAAGGCTTAACTCCGGATAACCTTGAATATCTCGAAAAGGTATTCCAGGATACAGTCGGAGACAAACAAGAAATAGATCTGAGCCATTTCAAGAAAATTGTGCAATCAAAAAACGTTAGTATCCGTTTTTTTCTTCCTATATTCTTTTAACAAACAATGGTAAACCAACTGTAACATAGCTTTTTTTCCCCTCAAAAGACGATTTGACACTTGAAATCCTGTCGATACTGTGTATTTGAAGCTGATAATTACTCGAAAATGTATGCCTGCAAATTAAGAAATCCCTTTTTTTCAAGACATAAGTTCGAATCATCGACTTCCGAGAACAAAATGCTCTTTGCTGAAAGGCTCAATGTTATTATTTTTGTTAGTGTAGCGATTGCCTTCATTATCTAAAGAGTTGGTATGTTCTCTTTTTTTTTTCTTACAATGTAAACTGGTTCTCTCCCTGACATTATGTTTTTTAACATTACATTTAACTATGAAAGATTAATGAAGATGGTTTTCAAGTTCTCTTCAAAAAAAAAAAAAATTCTCTTTTTATAATAAATTTAAAACAGATGTTCAGGCTGTTGTAGTTGAAGTTGCCCTGTTTACACCCCCCTACATAGAGCTCGTTCTAGTACGCGAATGTCATTAAAACTTATAAATCAAAGGACACTAAGTAGAAAAAAATCAGCAATGGGAAAATTTTTCAAGTATTTATCACCAGGTTCAGGCTTTTTTCTGCTCTATCGAATGCAATTCTCATCACCAAGTTGCTATAATGGAAAAATTCCATCCATACGATAAACCCTTCGCAATTCTTTTAAACATGATTAACTCACTTTGAACGCGTGATTTGGAGTGCACATTCAACAAATTCTGTGATAAAACTAGGGTTTCTGTTTTCTAATTTGTTTTTTGTTCTTTATACTCTCACCTAGTAGTAGAATTCGAACTATCTTTTATTGCTGCAAATACTTCTCTACCCTATGAGCCATATAACGCATGTGTAAGTTGAATGTTAGAAAGTTCTTATTAGAACGAACTGTTTGAACACTAACTCTACGTAACCTAAATGCTGTAACTTTAAAACCCCTCAGTGGTTTAAAACGTAATATCTGTTTTAAATGTTAAAATCTCTTATTTCTATGGATGCCTGTTATTTCAGCGTTACTTAAATAAAGTGCTCATTATTTAAAACTACCACTGAAACTTCAATGGAAATATGTTTTAAAGAATTCCTAAAATTCCAAATGACTTTTGAAGATATTTCATTCAAGCAGTGCTCCATTATAGACTTACTTAAAATGATTACTGTGCATTTAAATAATTAAATTTAGAATTAGCGATTGAATAAAGCATAAAAGCAGAGTTTGTGAATGCAAAGCCATCCGTAAGATTTGAATATGAATTTGTAAAAGTATCATCGCGTATCTCGAAGCTATTTCCTTATTGAGTATTACTTGTATAAGGTAAATGCATTGAAAATGTACTGGTAGATTACATAATTGAATCAGGACTGGATGCTCTTTAATTTTATAAAAGAAAAAGGGAACAATTTCCTATTTTACTGATATGGTAGTCAATAACGTTTTGGAGCAGGAATTTAAAAGGAATTTTCACCGGGCTTAGGTATGGATAAACAATGACAAACTTTGTACCGTACAAATAGCTATATTTGCGAGCACTGGAAGTGTTCTTCGTAACTTTGAAACAGGTGTTATACATTTCACCACTAATGTGTTACATATTAGTGGTGAAAATGTTACATGTATTTCGAAGAAAATCAACGTAAGGAAAAACCTTACGTAAATACTAATTAAAGAAAAAACGCTCGAAAGCAATATAAATTAAAGATTTCTCAGGGGTAAACCGCCTAGTCGCTTAGGCGATAAAGTTCCCCGAGCTGTGAGCAAGATCATGTTTGTTACCCGGGTGTCTAGCCTTTCTGCAAATATCCTCATAGGGGTTGTTCATAAATGATGTCACCCATATATTTGACCCAGCCCCCTCCCCCCCTTTTTCACATGTCACGCTATGATGCATGATGTCACACTCCTTGCTACCCCCTCCCCTTGTCACCCTTTGTCACAATTTCATGAACCCCCCTCCCCCCCTCGAAGCGTGACACCATTTATGAATGATCCCATAGTTCGAAAACACTTTAAGATGTAGGCTCCTTCTGCGACTTACAGGCACGTTGCAACCAAAATACCCAGTAGGAAGCTTGTGCTTTCAAACATCTAAGGTCATCAACCTTACTGGAATTCTAATGAAATGAGATTGAACACTGTTAGATTACAAATCTTCTTTATTTCTAATTCGTGAATAAACTGTGATGTTCTTCAGGCGCATTTTACTGGTTTCACTTATCTGGACTATGATAGAATGCAACATCTTTCTCGTTCATTTGTTCTTGGATTGTTTTACATCCATTTTTTCCTTTAGGGCCCATTCATAAATGATGTCCATTTTTTTTTCAATATATTTAACCCTCCTCCCGCCCTTTGTCCCAAAGTGAGACTCCTCATCATACCCCCTACCCCTTTGTCACATGTCACGCTATAATACATAAGCATAATTAATTGCAGTTCAGAAACAAAGCAATGCTTTACAGATCACGTCTCCAATTTTATTTTTGAACTTTTAGTGACATTTGTGAGCATAATAATGAATAAATGCGTACTTAATTTGTATAAAATGTTGTTAAGGTTTACAACGCAAAAGATAATTAGTATAGAAGAGTAAAATATATTAATTGTTCAAATTCTGAAAAAATTATCCATGCAGTTTCATCTTAAAAGTGTAAATGCCTAAGAAAATTTCCTTTTAAACGTTTAACAAGAAATAAATTTAAACCTTCAGCAGCATCTTTGTTTACGATACAAAATGATCAATGAAACTTTAAAATCAAATTAGGAAATTAAAAAAACTTTTTAAATAAATTTTAATTTGCTGATTTTAAATGTTTTTATAGAAACCAAAATGTGTTACGTCACACTTCTTGTTACCCCCTCCCTTTGTCACAAACTGTCACAATTTCTCGAACCCCCACCCCCTCGAAGCGTGACATCATTTATGAATGACACCTTAGGAAGTAGTATTCATTTTTCTTGTATTACTTATTTAGGCCTCTTGCTATCTGAACACTGAACGAAAGCGTTTCTGTAGTCTTTTAACGGATTTTCGCTTTGTATTTTATTTGGCAATAAACTAAATTTGTAAAGAAAGATTTAACCGGGGATCTGGAGCAGCCACTTTTTTACTCAACTCCACTCCGACTTGTTCCAGCTCCACTCCGTTCTGAGTTATTTTAATAATTTTATTTTTAGCTTTTTTTTAATTAGTTCGTTTATTAAAAAAGTAAAAATAAGAGTAGTGGAACAAAACAAATTTTTTTGCCCTAGTTTCAAACAAAATCTCCTTTACTCCAACCTCTTGTTCCACGCCCCTGGATTTAACATTAGGCATCTTATTTTTATATTCATTTATTGTAAATTCCAACGTTTATGGTTGTTACACTAATATAAATAATTATGTCAAAGTTTTTTTTTTTTTTGTTGTTTAAATGCTTCGTGCATGACAATTTATGTTCTCATACTACAGTTTCAAATTACAGTATGTCAAAGAATTGTTAAGACTAGATTTATTAAATAATATAAAATAAAAACTATTAAGTATATTTTTTAAGTATTTTTATTCAAAATAAGCTCCTTCAGCTTCAATACATTTGTTGCAGCTGTTTAACAACTGTTCGAATGCCTGTTCCCGCTTACATTGTGGGACTGCCTCCAAAGCTCGCATTGAAGCTGTTTGTGTAGTGTCCATGTCATCAAAGTAAAACAAATACTAAACAAATGAGCTGAGGTTTTGGCTGTGAATCAGCTAATAGTTAACATATGAGCGGGCGCTGGTATTTACCTGTTTCGCGGATTGCTACCTATAAACGGGGGGGGGGGGGCAGCAGGTACTAGTACTTTCGTGCATTGCCGTTTAAAAGCGGTATAGTATTTGTACGCACTTAAAATCACCACTTTTAAGTCGCACAAGAAAAAAATGTTTCATATAATGTTTTATTTGGTGTGTTCTTTAGAACATTTTTTAACTTAGTCAACTTAGCCCGTTCATAATATGTTGAAGGGTTTCCCAAACTATGGGTCGCGAGCGAATATTGAGTAGACCCTTGCCACTTTATACATGAATTTTAAAAAATAGAAAGTCTGCGAATAAAAGTAACTAAAGTAGAGGTTGATGCTAAAACTTTAGTAAAGAGAAATAAGAAACAAATACCTCGTTCCCATTGAAATAACTTTGGGGGAAAAACCTTGCAGGTGTAGGTATTTAAGTAATAAAAAAATTTAAGTTTTTCTTATTTCGAGAGTCTTTAATTCACATTAATAACACTGATGTTTTTCATTTAAATTACAACAAATAAGACAGCATTAAGTAGTTCCACAACTGGCCACTAGAGAATCCGAGCATTGTCAATATTTATGCCCTCCTTTTTTTTTTTTTTTTTTTTTCTTAAGACAGCTAAGAGGTGTGTCCCAAGATTGGAACCTTTTGTTTGACGGGTCGGAGACCAGTCAACTTTGGGAAAACCACTGTGTTAAAGAGTGTCGCGAATACTCGGTAACACATGTAGCGCCACTATAAGCTTAGTTCCAGCTGTAGTCTTAAATTCTTTGACACTCTGTGTACACACAAGGTGAGCTGGAACAGGCATTCGAATCATTGTTAAACTGCTGTAACAAATGTATTGAAACCGAAGGAGCTTATTTTCAATTCAAACAAATTTTAAAGATATAGTTAATTTATTTATTTTATTTTATAAACCTAGTCTTAAATATTCTTTGACATACCGTGCATGTTTGGTGTTACAGATATTATAACTGTCCCTACTATTAAACTATAAATTATTTCTTCTGAATTTCGCAACTATTTTTGCTTATCTACTTCTTCCTGACGACGAGAAATATTTCTATTTCAGATGTTTTTCGTTGAGAGAATATTTCATGTCTTCGATGCTGACAATTCTGGAAGTGTCTCGCGTGAAGAATTCATGCGGGTCATGCGATGTTTCGCGGAGCAAAGTCCTACTGAAAAACTACAAATTCTCTTTGATGTCTACGATCTGAATAGTAAGAATTTTTCATGAATATCTACACCCTTTAAATAATATTTAAGCGTATTCATTTTACTTTAACATTTTATTTTCCTAGAGCATATTCCAAACTTTACTACCAATAACTTATTTATCAGTTTTAAAAAAATGCTTAACAGAAAAACATGCTTGTATAAAATATTGGGACGTGATGTTAGCTGTATTAGTATTCCCTTATATAAAGTAAGCCTTAAATTCGTGGGATCTTTTAAAGATTTAATTTAGATTATTAAAGTTCTACTAGTAAACACACAGAAAGTTATTGTTGGAAATAGAATCATTTTTGTATATGCAAAGCACAAATACTGAACAGGCTGACCGTAATTTTTAAATTAAGAACAGTAATATGCAAAAGATGCATATAATGCTTAGTATGCATTAGTGTCATACGTACGTGGTAAGCTGGAATATATTTTTTAATGCAATATTCCTTTATCAATCTAGCTTTTGCTTCAGCAAATAAATTTACAGTATTGAACTTTTAATCATTTGTCCATTTTTCTCGGAAGCGAAAAGCATAAAAATTTATTTTTTAACGTACTAGTTTTGTTTGCTCTTCAAATTTTTTTTTTTTTTTTGAATGTGGAACATTTTTATTTCTTTTGGGGTAAAAGTCAAAATGATGCGTGGCTAATTGTTTAATCCATGTAAGAAACTTTGAAATTAAGCAACAGATTTGAATTTCCTTTTATTTTCCAGACGATGGCACCATTCAGTTCAGTGAACTGCGAAATGTGATTAGCGAGTGCATGAAAGAAAATGGCCTCAAATTCGAAGAATGCGAGACAGATGAGCTTACTAAAATGCTTTTCGAAGATGCTGATACTGATGGTAGCGGCACCATAACCTTCAACGAATTTAAAAATCAGCTGGAACGGCATCCGGCCTTTATGCAAAATCTCACTTTAAGGTTTGTATTTTTTTCTAAAGTTTGCTGCAGTTGAAAACGTAAAAGAAACTAGCCAAAAAGTAACATCACATGTGCAAATTTTATTCAATTAGTTTTCATCCCTTTTTTATGCTAAGAATGTTTGAGAGTAGTTTGTTTTGTTTCTTTCTCATTTTTTTTTTCCAGACAATTAATTGAAGTTCAAAATAAAGATAATTGAAAAACATTTAAAGCAACTAACATCGCAAACGAACAAGCAAACTAGGCATCAATGCTAGGCACCGCTACGTTTCGCCTCTTGATAATAAGACACATATTTCCTTTTGAAACATTCTAACAAAGAATCAAAACCAGATGTCACATTTTTGAAGATTCTTAATAAATGACCGGCTGCGAATCAATTGTACGCAAGTGGAGGGAGATAATGAAGAACGCCCCAGAGGAAAGAAAGTGGTGAGGGGTGAGAATAGGGAAATTAGGGAGTGTGTATGGGGAAAACCAAAACAGGGAATTTAAACCAAAACAAAAAATCCCCAAATTAGCTTTTGATTGCAGTGCCATCTAGATGTCAGAATTCGCTACATCCCGTGCTTTCAATTCCCCTTAGTAAGAAAACGTGCAGAAATTATGAAAAAAAAAAAGAATTTATGGCACGAACTTCAACATTTCCTCACGCGCACAAAAATTATATTTTTCTGAACAAAAACTGTGCACAACACTTCAATATATAGTCTATTATAATGGTATTTTTCATAATAACATGGACTTTTTAAAGTCCTGAACAGCAACGGCCCTGAACAGTTAGTTCGACCACGGAATTTTGATCATATTTGGACTCCTCTGCGCACGGCAGAATAGAACGAGTCCATTCGAGTTTCAGGAAAGTGGGTTTCTCAGGTGCGTTATTTTAGTACGCGAATTAGAATGTCCTCTGTTTGCTAAGAACAACTAAATTTATAAACTGGCATTTAGCATCAGTTCGGAAGAAATCAAGTATGCGAAACGAGCTAGAACGAGAAGAAAAAGGGCACATTCTAGATAGCATCAGTTCCGCCCTTGAACATGAATGGATTCTCCTTGGCACTCTGCCAGGGTTGTTAGTGGAACTGTACCTCAATTTCAAAAAATAATCCTGTCCCACGCAAACACATGTCGAATGAAACGATCATAAATTACGTATAGTAACAACTTTAAAAGGTAGGTATTTGCAACGGTAGATAGTACGTCCGTGACAGTTAATGCATTTACTATTCAGGGCACATATACCCTAGTGGCAGTTAAGAGCTTAAACTAACGCCAATAAATCAAAAACTGTCTACGATATCACGGTACTATAAGAATAAGAGTGCTAAATTATACATTCTTCAAAATACTGAATGCACAAAGAGATTATATTTAATCAACAAAATCGAAAACCATATCGGCCTTTCTGTGCACATCTTCGATTCAACATAATTTAATTGCCTTCGGACTTAATCGTTGACTGATTTTTTACATCATTGAACATTGATTGTCACCAGAAAGCTATTGTTTGCTGATTGCGCTCTGACATGAAATGGAACAAAAATATATAACAAAAAAAATAATATAATACAAAGTGATAAAGCAAAACGAATAAGGGATAATGCACAATTATGTGCTAGAAAATTTTACTTTTCTTAAAATTACGTGAAAAGTATTCTTATTAATAATATAAATGGCTTCCAAGTAGAGCAAAATCTTCAACATTGTAAATTGAAATTAGTATTCTTGGTCGAATTGGTTTCACTTTAAAATCGGTTTAACCTCTTCATTCCAAGTGGGTACATTTTAAAATACGGTTTATTAACTACTGTTTGTGCAATTTGAAGGCTAAAACACTCAATTGTTTTTGAAATTAATCAACAGATAGTTTACTTTGTTTTAAACATGGAAATTGGGCATTAATTATTTTTTCAACTAATTAAAATTAAAAAAAATTTTTTTTAGATATTTTCTTTTGTAATCATTTTTTAAATCAGAGAACCAAAAAATTGCGTCAAAATTGATTGTGCTTAGTTTTGCAGTCAAAAGAAGTTAAATAATCTGTCTCACACAATTTAGCTAAAGATTTTTTTATTGAACATTTTTTTCATAAGTAGTTCCAATTAGTAACATAACTTTGGAAAACACATCCTATCCAAAATGTATCATTCAGTTATGACTAATTTATTTTATCTCCATGTCAAACTACACAACTTTTTTTTTTCTTTGACAGCATTGAGCGTTGGCTCATTCCTCCAATGAAGCCTCCAAAGTGTCATGAACTTGTGAATTTTTTAACCCATCGTAATCTCATATGGCAGCGGCTGAGAAACAACTGGACCAGCGTCACTTATTTGTTTTTATATTTCATAGTCAACCTCACGTTGTTCGTGTCCAGAGCTTACCAATATCGAAAAAGCAATGGGTATGTCATTTGTGCTCGAGCATGCGGTAAGTTAAAATATTATTTGAACCTTTTATAAACTTATGGCTATGAATATTTTGGGTGCCATTCGAAAACTCTCTAAATTTTTTGGTGATGAGATTTAGATACTAGATAAAAACAAATCTACCTTGAAGTGTAGACACAGAAAATGGTCCTGGACTTTGAAAAAAAAAGGACCGTTTTAAAGAAACAATGGCTTATGAGGGGGTAGTTTTAAGATTTTCTTCAGCCGTTTTCAGATTTTGAATTTTTTTTTTTTTTTTTTTGTAGCATTTCATATTAATTTCTCTCAAGTAACGCCCAAAATCAGTCCTAATTTAGATATAAGATTGGGAAACATCTGCGTTAGGCTTTTCTTCAGCCTGTTTTGTTCAATTAGTTCATTGTCTTTTATCTTGAGTGATATGACGTCAGTTAGGCTTTTCCTTTTTGCTTTTCCAAAATTAATTTCGCAGTTAAATTTCTAAAGTAGAAACAAGATTTTTTCTTGTTTTTTTTTAAATATTTCCCTATGAGATGCAGTTTCCAATAAGTACGTCCCATGTACGGTACATGCGATTATATTTAGAACATATTGGGGCATAAAATGTGGCAAAAAAAATGTATACAATTATTCATTTAATCTTTTTTTAAGAAAACGGTTTGTGTACGTATTTTGGGTGACAACGCATTTCGGAAAGGATCGGGGAGGTTGATAAAATATACTACTTTTATTGCAATGTTAAGGTCCCCCAAAAACGCTTTAATGCGCTTGAAGCGTTTGCGTGGCCTTCCTAAAACGCAAATCCTTCATTACGTTGCACTTTTATACAACTCTTGCAATCTTACTGCGGCAAATGCGAAAGTTGGATGCATGTTTGTTACTCAATAACCCCAGAACGACTAAGCGAATCTGGATAAAATTTGGCACAGAGATAGATTATAGCCTGGAATAGCACATAGGCTACGTTTTATACTGGAAACATGTACGGTTCCCGTGGGATATCGTTTTATAAAAATGTTGCATTACCGTGGGATAGACGGTGTGGTGCCATAGTTATAAATGAAATTGAAAAGAAATAGATATCGGCCTGATAGCTTAAATGGTATAGCCCTCGGCGCGTAAACGAAGGGTCTGGGTTCGAGTCCCAATCTGGGCAAATCGGTTTCCACTCAATTAATAGCACATAGGATACTTTTTATCCAGGAAAGATTTGCGGCTCCCGTGGGATATAATTGTTTCTGTTTTTCACAGAGCAAGGGATCGACATATTTTTTTGCTTAGAGGTACTTTTGGGGTCAGAGAATGTTATAGGCTACTTTTATCCCAAAAAATGCCAGTTCCCCGTGTGATTTTTTGTTTTTGTTTTTCAAAGAGCAAGGGATCGACATTTTTTTCATGTTTAGACGCTGATTGCTCTACCACTTAAGCTATCAGGACTATGCTAAATTCCTTTCAGTTTCATCTATAACTATAGAGTCACATCGTCAATCTTTTGTTAATGCACCATTTTTATATAATGAAACCGAAAATTAAACCTTTTCAACAGATAATTTATAAATTAATAGAGTAAAAAAAGATGTTAATTATTCTTTGAAAACGATTGTTGTATATAGTAGCTGCGCCTTAATGCTGTGCTTCCCAGCCCAGAATTGACAAATTATTTACCGCCCAGAAATCAGCACGCACAAGTGTGCATATAGTGAGCGTTTGATCTCACTTGTGTAGCGTTATAATGTTAAGGTTTTTAAGCCATCGTCACCTCAACGCCGTTTGATTTTGTTTAGGTCTTCTTCCGCCCAGAAATGCAGCGACCAAAAGGACGCCTTTTACAATATTCGCCCGTTGATCATTTTTTTATCAGGCAGTCAGTTCTCACGCATCAAAATTTCCTCTCGAACGAAGTCGCGAAAAAAAAAAAAGTCACATTCATGGGTTTTCATGTTTAAGCAAAATGATCTCATTTCTGTTTACTTACCTGCTAATATAGTACTAGAAAACTACGCTTCGGCGAAATTTATGTAAAATAAAGGAATCGGTTTAAGAACAAAAATTCCAAAGTTCTCTTATTTAGAATTGCAACTGTCAAATGCATGAAAGTATTGTGCTTCCGTAATTAACGCAAAAGTTCACTAATTCGAATGTCAATTATATTATGTATCATAATCTCAAAAACACTCGGAATTTTGTATGTGTGTGCTGAATGCCTTTTAAGGCTACATAGTATAAGATAATAGATACGAGAAAACGAAAGCTGCGGGAACAATATATTCTGATTTTACTCTAAATATACAAATGCTTTCATTAGCATCTAAATAGTATGAGACTTAAATGGAATGTCGGGAAAGCGAAATAGGAAACTATTGTTGCTTACACAAACCAACCGAGTTTTATGCAAAAATATTAGTTTTAGAGAAATCTAAAAGTCTTGGTTAAAATACATTGAAACATAAGCAATGAGACCGAAATATAATTAGACGCTTGTGAGCTATATGTAACAACTATTTAATTTCAATCCTTAGTTCTAAAACAATATTAAAATATTGTTTTAAAACTTTTATCAATTTTTAAGAATGAAACTCAATTTATCTTGTCACCCAAGAACAGCATCTTAAGTTGATTGAAATTGGCAAACTTTTACGTTGTAATTTGAACTCGGGCATACACTTTTTCTGCTGTTTTATAGTGTTGTGTGTTAAGATAAACTTAAGTCACATTTGTAACATATTATTTCCATTAATTTATATAAAGCAATGCTCCTCGTTCATTTAGGACAGTGCTTGAATTTCAACTGTGCATTCGTCGTGATTTTAGTTCTTCGCCAGTCGTTAACTTGGTTGCGAACTCATGGACTTTCTCAGTACTTCCCCATAGATCAACACTTGTATTATCACAAGCTAACTGGATACGTCATAGTATTTTACAGTTATTTGCATACATTTATGCATATTGCAAACTTTGGTAAGTATTTGGCAAAAATCCAACGAGCGCAAATTTTTTTCTGTAATACTTCCCTTTCGAATATTTTAACCAAAAAGGGGCCATTATGATGCTTTAATGCCCTTAGACAGTTGCACAAGCAGCACTGGTTTCCATGGGGGGGGGGGGGGGGGCAATGGAAAACTTCTGTTGGATTTAACAAAAATTGAATGCCTAGTATATTTTATTTACAGTGCATATTTACAGTACAACGCCTAGCATGTTTACAGTCAAACAGGTTCACCATTACACAGCTATACATAAATATAAAACTTGGAACTATTAATGTATTAAAGCTATCAGAATTTATAAAGGTTTGAAAACCTTTTTAGCCTACTTTCCCGTAAAAATAAAAAATAATAATAATAAAGCATGAAAGAAGGCTTAATGTATCGAGAAAATATCGTTAGAAATCAAGAAAAGTCAAAAATAAGTAATTAAATAAAGATTGAAAAATAAAAAATTTGAAAGTAGGGTTTTGAGATGGGGGAAAAGTGTGTCTGTCGGTCTGTCTGTCGGTCTGTCCCGCCCCCCCCCCCCCCTAATAACTTTTGAACGAATTGTCCGATCCGAAAAATTCTTTTTGCATTCGAAAGATCTCGGTAAGGACATCTCATTTCCATATTTTACTTTTTGGTTTGAAAAATTTTTTGTTCAATTTTGAACAGTTCAAAACATTTTAACATTAGCGCTTATGGGCGAAAATGAAGCAAATTATCTAAACTCTGGGTACAAGATCCATATTCAAATGAACAAGCTTACTGGAGGAAGCTCTTGGCGTGAAATATTGGTTTGAACAATTTTTGTTCATTTTTGAACAGTTCAAAAAAAATTAACATACCGCCTACGGGGAAATTTCAATCCTATATAATTCCTGATCTAACGGCCCGATTTGCTTGAAACAAACTTTATCGGAAAGCTCTTATGACGGAAAACATGTACAAATAGAAAGTTAATCCAGAACTAACGAGCCTATTTTATTATGAAATTTTTTGATCGGGATGTTCAAGAATATTTTTGAATTAATGAATGATTAAATGAATAAGCAAAAGAATGAATGAATAAATACATGAATGACTTAACAAATAAATGATTGAATGAATATGTATAACCGTTGAAAAAGGTATATGTGAAGCAATTAAGAAGAAGCTAAACGAGAAAAACAGAGAGAGGTAGCTAGATTATAAATTTGAATTCGGTGTATACGGGAAAGTAGGCTCGTATAGTTCTAGACGGAACTTCTTGTTTATTACGTCATCCATGAGACTTTATTGCAACAATAGAACAGCATGAAAATCCCGAGAAGGAGGACTTCGAAGTACAGAGTGGGGCAAAAATGACCGCTTTTGACGGGTATTAAAAAAATTAATAGAATTTGAGACTTTAATTTTTTTTTTTTTTTTTGATCTGTATATAATCCCGTTTTTAGCCTACTTTCCCGTAAAAGTAAAAAAATAATAATAAAGCATGAAAGAAGGCTTAATGTATCATGAAAATATCGTTAGAAATCAAGAAAAGTCAAAAATAAGTTAAGTAATTAAATAAAGATTGAAAAATAAAAAATTTGAAAGTAGGGTTTTGAGATGGGGGGAAAAGTGTCTGTCGGTCTGTCTGTCGGTCTGTCCCCCCCCCCTAATAAATTTTGAACGAATAGTCCGATTCGAAAAATTCTTTTGCATTCGAAAGATCTCGGCGAGGACATCTCATTTCCATATTTCAATGATTTGAACAATTTTTTGTTCAATTTTGAACAGTTCAAAAAATTTTAACATTAACGCCTATGGGTGAAAATGAAGCAAATTATGTAAACTCTGGGTACAAGATCTAAGTTCCCATGAACAAGCTCACTGGAAGAAGTTCTTGGCGTGAAATATTGATTTGAACAATTTTTGTTCATTTTTGAACAGTTCAAAAAAAATTAACATACCGCCTACGGGGAAATTTCAATCCTATATAATTCCTGATCAAACGGACCGAATTGCTTGGAACAAACTTTATCGGAAAGCTCTTATGACGTAGAACATGTACAAATAGAAAGTTCATCCAGAACTAACGAGCCTATTTTCCTATGAAATTTTTTGATCGGGATTTTCAAGAATATTTTTGAATTAATGTATGATTAAATGAATAAGCAAAAAAATGAATAAATGAGTGAATAAATACATGAATGACTTAATAAATCAATGAATGAATATGTATTAACCATTGAAAACTGTATATTTGAAGCAATTAAGAACTAAAGCTAAACGAGAAAGACAGAGATAGCTAGATTATAAATTTGAATTCGCTGTATACGGGAAAGTAGGCTCGTATAGTTCTAGACGGAACTTCTTGTTTACATTAAGTTTTGAATACCTCAGCAAGATGGTGGCCTTCTGCAGCAATACACTGATGCAGTCTACTTTTCCACGCAGAGAGAATAGACTGCATCTTTGTGCATTTCAATATCCCGCGTAATGTTACGATAACTAAGCTTTTTTGGGGGGAGAGGGGGGTTAACAGAAAGAGAAAGTTTGAAAAAATCACTCCCATTCTTTAGAAGAGCTGAAGGACCGAATTATCAAGGAAATATCCACCGTAGCCCCTTGAAATTTGCAGAAAAGTTTCCCAAAACTTCAGAAATTGACGGCATCAGTATATTGGTGCAAAACCCGCCATCTTGCTGAAGTGGTAATTAAAAACTTAATGTAAAAAAATGGGATTATATACAGATCAAAATAAAAAGTTTTTATACTCCGTCAAAACCAGGTCATTGCTTATTCCCACTCTGTATTTGTAGAACAATATTTTCTGTAAAAATACCCGGCTTTTCTTAATCAAGCGTATACAGCTACATATTGAGAGAACTGACACTGCTCAAGGGGAGATATTTTTTTTTTCCGGGAAGTGCCAATGCTATTTAATATTGCTTGCATGATTCAACTATGTAACTAGCTGTTTGTTTTATTGGTTTCATAATGCAACGCTTATTTCTTAAATATTAAGCGCAAATAAGCAGAAACAAGTAACTGTTACTACGGAACTTACAAAATGGGAAAATTGAAATCAACTGAGGGATTTCGTGCGTGTCAACTTTAGAAACTCTGGGGATACCAGGGCACTACGTTTGCATTGGCGGGAAACTATCGTAGATATGGGAGATGGGAGATAGAAACCCATAATATTGAGGAAAAAATATTTGGTAAACATATATTTGGAAACGGATAATATTTAAATTCCGTACCTTTTTGAATGAAAAGTCTCAATTTGTGTTTGTCATTTTGATGCTAGTAGTAGTTTAGT
The DNA here is from genome assembly GCA_038502835.1 of Octonoba sinensis. Classification (NCBI taxonomy): domain Eukaryota; kingdom Metazoa; phylum Arthropoda; class Arachnida; order Araneae; family Uloboridae; genus Octonoba; species Octonoba sinensis. The sequence continues at coordinate 62,110,994 of CM076602.1, forward strand.
CTTGAAATTGTTTAGGCATAATACTTGAATGCTAAGAACATTTTAAAGCTGGCATTTTTTGTTTCATGGTTTTAATTTTGCTTAGAAAAAAAGTACACATATCAATGACGTTTTTGTGTTATAAATGTAAATGTCGTCGCTTTTCCTAATTTTTCAGCAATATTGTCTCGAGAGAAAAGCTCCATGTCTGAATTTCTGTTTTCGACGAATTTGGGGATTGGCTGGGTCGGAGGAGCAGCTTGCATTACAGGGTGGCTACTCCTCGTTATTTTAACAGTAATGGCGATATCGGCGATGCCTTTCGTTCGTAGAAGCGGAAAATTTGAAGTAAGTGATCAACTTCAAATACTCTTCTTTCTGTAATTTATCTTAAAAATGGTCATACATATGCATCATCATTGGTCATACATATGCGATGAAGTAGTTTTATGTGCGATTGTGAATACTTGTTGACTTCTTTCTACAAGAACAATTCCCCATAATAAAAATCACAGTTTTCTCCTTGCAACAGAATGAATAGAACATGTTGCGCTTCAAAGTAACAATTGCTAAAAGAACAAATTTTTTGTGGCTTAAAATTAGACTTTTTAGTCACGATTAAGTTTCCATAAATAAGCTCCAATTACAATTAATTACATCGTGAAAACTACCCTTCCGATTTGCATTATTTCTATCATGTGCAACTTATATAGACGCTATCTAAGATCTATGACAGTGGATTCCTTTATTTTTAGGTATTTTACTGTTTACACATGCTTTCGTTTCTGTTCTGGATTTGCCTGGTATTGCACGGTCCAAGTTTCTGGAAGTGGTTTTTAGCTCCAGCTGTTCTCTTCCTAGTAGAAATCGCTAAGCGAATCAATAGAAATTTATCTAGCAGTAAAAAAGCTTACGTGCAGCAAGGTGTTCTTTTGCCGTCCAAGGTAAGTTCTTTGTTTTTCAAACGTGCTTTGTGAACTTAACATTCAAAGGATGTTTTGAACTATTTAAAAAAAATAAGGTATAGCAAATTACGTGATTAAAAATTTTGTGTAGTGTCAAAAAGGAATGTAATACGAGGCTTTTAGTGCAAGTTTTGGTTCAAAATTTTTTTTAGCCGAGCTTCATCGTTCTTATTTAAAAAGAAACTAACCATTTATTTTTAAAAACTAATTTTTTAATTATAAAGTAATTGTTTTCAGTGTATTATGAGTGAGTACCTCGGTTCCTGACAGCTAGCAACACGCCAAAATTTCTTTCATCCTCTTTGTTTACAAAATTAGCGATTAGATCAGAAGAAAACTCTGAGCTAAAAAAATCTTTTACTCTTAGGTTAAAGCTTACTAATTATTTCAATTAACCTGGTTAAAGCAATATACTTGGTCAAAGCAACAGACTTATAAACAAAAGAAAATTTATTTATCCTTTTTTCTGGATGTATAGGATCGATGATATCTCCGTACGTCTTTTCTGAACAGCGGATGCAAAAACTATGCACTAGTCGTAAGAGGCTAACTACCGAGATAGGGGAGGGGGGGTGTGGGTAAGATCAGCTGGTCTTCGAAAACCAAATTCGGCTGGCTGAGAAAATGAGGCATTACCCCTATGCCACCAGATCACGCTAAAGTACAACCAATAAATCATGGCCTTTTTTTGAGAAAGTAATTTTTGGATGATGGAATAAATGCTGGCAATAAGTACGCCTATGTTAAATTGAGAGCGGGGAAATTGTGTGTGTGAAACCATGATGTGCGCAGACACATTGTTTGCTAGCCTGAAATAGATAAGACTAAAACGCTTTATTTCCTGCGCTGAAGAAAGGCTTCTTTAACTCCGAAGCCAACATTTGCTTCGGAATAACAATTTTTTCTTTTTTTTTATCATGAGCCTATACGTACTTCATAGGTATATTTTGATACACTGTCGGAACAAATTTAATGGTTCATAATTTAGTATTAACTGGTTTGACATGATTTTGGAATAAAAATGCAATGCATTTTTTTTTTTTTTTTTTCTCTTTTTCGAGAAGAGATGCAGAACTAGATAAATGTAGTGTTAAAAACATGTCTTTATAAAATGATTTTTGGTATCGGAGAGGTCTAAGATTCTCTTATAAAGAAAGCAGAGAAGAAAATATCCATGCTAGAAAGCAAAAATGCTAAATTCGCATTAGATTTCTTCTATAAGCTCAATTTTTTAGCAAATGTAAATTTGAGCTAAAAAATAAAAATTTACAGCTAATATAAATCTTTAGAGTTATATTTCTATAGATTTAAAGTGAAAATACTTTAGACCAGCTATTCTCAACCTGTGGGGCGCGAGCACACGAGAAGGGGGGCGCGAGAATCTCCAAGAGAAAACATTACTTTAAAAAATTGATTAACTGACTGAAAGGAAAGTACACATACACGTAGAAAACAAAATACATTTCAACATACTTAATAACTTATTAATGTAAAACAAATTACTAAATTAAAACTTTCTTTATCAAAACACATTAAAAACATATTTAATAATTATTAGTGACTTCCTTGAGCCCGTCTTTCAAATCAGCTGAGGTCATAGTTTGTCTTCAAAGAAGCCACAACAGAAAATCCAGTTTCACAAAAGTTGTTGAGGATGTTGAAAATCTTAATAGAATGCGAAATGCCCTTGTTTTTAGTGCAGAAAAATCATCCTCCTGCCCAAAATTCAAATAGTGATTTATTACTAAATTAATTTTATTATTAAAGTTACTTGTTTTTACTCTTGTTTTGGCAGTTAGTTAAAAATAATTCAAAAACAGAATCAGTACTCATATACATTATTTTTGTATAAATTTTATGGTAAGGGGGGGCCACGATGAAAATTATGATAGAAAATTGGGCCGCAAATACTGAAAGGTTGAGAAACGTTACTTTAGACAATAGAAAATTCTTAACATTTACATAAACTTGTATCGAGAATATAACACAACTCCATTTTTCTAGGGTTATTTGAATTTTATTTTTTCTGTCGTTTTGTGCTGGAATGTAGACAAAAATCTTACATTTCAGGTAACTCATCTGGTCATAAAGAGACCTCCAAAGTTTGATTACAGACCAGGAGATTACGTGTACATAAACATACCAACAATAGCGAAGTATGAGTGGCATCCCTTCACAGTAAGCAGTGCCCCCGAGCTGGATGGTTCGTAATGCATTTTATTTCTTTTGTGCATATGTTTTTTACCATATAAATAATGAATATTTAGCCTATAGCTGGAAGATAAATATGACAGAACAACATTGTGATGTCAAAATTGCAAAATATATTTCACACGTAAAGTTTCGGAATTATTTCAGTGAAATGACCCTAAATGTCCCCCTTGTATTTCATAATATTAAATTATTAACCCCTTGAAGCACGAGTTTTTTTTTTCCGGAAAAACTGGTAAAAAATGATCTACTTTTTGACAGAAAAGGCTTATATACGTATAGTATAAATTGTTTTGGCAATTTTTCAGTTGTAGGGGGTGACTAAAGAGCGGGGGTTGGTTAAAAGTTACCTAGAAGATTATTATGAAAACTGCAAACGGACCGCAGATGGGCATTAGAAATAAAATAACGCCAGATACAAGGTCGCCCGTATAAAGACAAGGGAACGTGCAAATTTTCCGGTTACTTTCGCCTGTGTCAGACACGGGCGTGTGTAAATTTGCCAGTAACTTTCGCCTGTGTCAGACACGGGCGTGTGCAAATTTGCCAGTAACTTTCGCCTGTGTCAGACACGGGCGTGTGCAAATTTGCCAGTAACTTTCGCCTGTGTCAGACACGGGCGTGTGCAAATTTGCCAGTAACTTTCGCCTGTGTCAGACACGGGCGTGTGCAAATTTGCCAGTAACTTTCGCCTGTGTCAGACACGGGCGTGTGCAAATTTGCCAGTAACTTTCGCCTGTGTCAGACACGGGCGTGTGCAAATTTGCCAGTAACTTTCGCCTGTGTCAGACACGGGCGTGTGCAAATTTGCCAGTAACTTTCGCCTGTGTCAGACACGGGCGTGTGCAAATTTGCCTTAAACTTTCGCCTGTGTCAGACACGGGCATGCGCAAATTTGCCGGTAACTTTCGACTGTCAGACACGGGCAAATGCGTTAAGGGGAAGATATAAATTCAAAGAATGAATTTAGGATGATGTCATTAGAATGATGTCTCGCTTTTTTCCCATATATTTGACTCCCCTTCCCCTTTGTCACAATATGTCACATTTCAGCGGACCCCCCTCCCCCTTTGTCACGTGTCACGCTATGTTGCATAATGCAGGATGTCACACTTCTTGTTATCCCTTCTCCTCCCCTTGTCACACTTTGTCACAATTTCATGACCCCCCTCCCCCTCGAAGCGTGACATCATTTATAAATGATCGCTTGCGTTGCTGAAGAATTTTTTTGTTTTTAATGTTTCTTTTTATTTCTAGATGTTATATGGCTTCACATCCGAGGGGTTGGTGAGTGGACAAACAGCTTATACAGTTTCTTTGAACGTGAAGACAAAGAAGCGGTTTTAAGTGACGAATTAGTGGACACTATTAGCCTCACTCCAAATTTAAGGAGAAGTAAAAGAGATGATTCATCTATTGCCGTCGAATGCACTGTAAACTCTGGCTCTCTTCTACCCGGTTCTGCAGGAAATACACGGCATTCTAGTAGAAGCTTTCCAGATACAACATTTTCATATTGTTCGCCATGTTACGTAAGTGCAAACGATGAACGAATAATGAACGGAGATAATTCGACGTCCACTCTGTTTGACACTTCAAAGGAAACTACAATTGAAGTAGACAAACTCGATAACGCATCGATGATTCCCAATGGTAGTCAAATGAGTTCCTTAAGTGCCCGGTCGTTATCTGTACGTCTTCCCCATCGTAGAACTTCTTTCAGTTCAACGTCAACTAGCAGGGCTATCATGCTAAAAAATAAAAGCGATATAAAAGCTATTTTTGCAGAGCAGAATAGTAAACCTTCAGTGCATTTAGATGTTCCATATTCTGCGAATAAAAGAAAGTCTCCATCCAAGTTTCCAAAAGAGAAAAGGAGATCTGTTAGAGTGTCTGTAGCGAGGAAAGGTTTGCGCCGGTGTCAAACAGTCATTGTCATGCCCACAGTCATTGATGATGACGATGATGAAGAAACAAAAAATGATTTGGAAAGTGAGCATTTAAAAACGGAAGAAGAGGTGAAGGATTTAAAGAGAGAAGTGGAAGTTGAAAATGTCGTGCTGACGCCAAAAACATTGAAAGTAAGTTTTTTTGGATTTAAATATTTACCAAAAGTACTTTTGTGGGTTTTACTTTAGTTTTACGTACATTTAGTTTTATATTCTTCACATCAAGTATACTTAAATAATTAATATGTTGATTAATGTAAGTTTTGTAAATAAAATTGGAGTAAATGAAATCATTATAGTTAAACTGTTCTTCAGTACGAGTTTTATGCAAACTAGTAAATTAGAGTAAACCTTATTTTGGTAAATCTTTTGAATCCTTATTTCAAGAAAGATGATTTAAAAGCATTGTTGTCTTGAAATTTCCTTGTTGCTATTGTTCATGTAAGGGATCGAAAACGATTACGAGTTTAGGTGAATATTTTTCTGAATATACAAAGTTATTAACATAGCTTTCCAGGATACATCGTTATACTCTTTTTTTATAACTTCTAAACAACAGTCATAACATAAATTAAGCTTTAAGCTAGATGTTTATTCAATAAGGAAATGTCCATCCTTTTAAAAGGCGAATTTTTTACGAAAAGTATTTTGCTCCCAGTTTTCCAGATATATCCTTTACCATAGTGTCTTTTAACGAGTAAACTGCCAACTGTTTTAATTGCAACTATTTTCCGTCAGTTGGCGATTTCGAATCTCAGTTTAAAAAATATCTTGTGGAAACTAAAAATTGAAATATGTTACCTCTGAATTTTTTGAGGCTGTTTATTGATTTACTAGGAAGAAATATTCAAAAATGTATCTTTCAAGCATAATAAAATCAATTGATTTTTTTCATTTTCTCTTCAAAACTAAGTCTTCAACGAAATTTTTGATAGAAAGAATTAAATGGAACTTTTTGGCGTTTCTAAATGCCAACAAAGAAAAAAACATAGCAAATATCAATCCATGCTTTTTTCTCTTGGGATTCTTTTTCTTTTTTTTTAATCTCTATGCCTCAAAGTAGATAGAATTTATCATTTTTTCTCCAGCAGGAAATCTATCATACTTCATTTTTTCATTCAAAACAACCTGAAAGAAATTTGTGCTGAAACTTTTCCATGCCTTTTTTTTTCCAATTTCAAAGTTTAAAAAGTATCGAATTCATTCTGAGCTCAAATTTGTTTTAAAATCAAAAACTTAATTTCTCATGAATTTTTTTTAATTAACATCGGAACATTTAGGATCATTTAAAAAGTAGCCAAAATATCCAACAATGTTACAGCCAAAGATTTTTCAAGCGAAATCGTTTTAAAGTGTGCACAGTGTAAAACTTCTAATTAATAGTTGTCTATGAACTATTAAATGCCGTCGTTACATAAAGTATATCGTTACATCGGAGGTCCGTAACGTTCACCTAATACAGTCTGGGAATTGTAAAATCATTCGCTAATTTGAGGAAATCGTTAAAGCAGTTATACTGTAATTTTCTTCAACTCAAGAAAATTATCTTTACTTTAAATAGCAAAGCTTTATGTACCCCTCTCTCCCCCATTCTCATTATTCCTTTCTTTGAAAATATTGTAAGTAAACATAATTTATTTATTCCGTAATTCATCTAAGATGTTTTGGATTCTTCAGAGTACAAGCGAGTTCAAATGATGAGCGTGGTTTGAAAGCTTTATATGGAACTTGATCTTTAATCCTCGCTGGACAGACCCTAACCTAACTTATCAGCTCCGTTTCTGCCCAAAAAATAAAATTTTAGGACACTAGCCATGAAGCCTTGGCTGTTTTTTATTTCTTTTGATTGGTCTGTACCTATACTTTGTTTACTTATGGAGGAGTATATATTTCAGATCTTCTTAGATGGACCTTATGGTTCGCCCACACGGCATATCTTCCAAGCTCGCCATGCTGTGCTCATAGCTACTGGAATTGGCGTAACACCGTTTGCCAGTATACTTCAGAGTATTATGTATCAATACAGGAAATCCAAACACACTTGTCCGAATTGTAATCATAAATGGTCTGACCCATTACCTGTATCCAGTGTTCATCTTAAAAAGGTAATTTCTTCGAGTTTTTAAGAAATACTTAATCTTTGCAAGACTTTAACATATGCTATGTTCGTTTTTTTTCGCTCATTGGTTATATTGTTGATTCATAGCATATAGATGTATTTACGATGAATAAGTCATTCGTAAAGTAATAAATGCCAAAATTAACCAATAAGTACCCCTATGAATGCAACCCACTTGAAAGATTTCATTAATTCATATTGAAAACAAGGGATAATCAAAAGTCTTATTGTTCACTATAGGGAAACGTTTTGCAAACAAATGTTATCCCTTAAAGTTAAATTATGTCTAGATTCACTCAGAATGGCTTTCCAGTATTCTTCGTAGTTGAGGCATCCGAAAAGTGCTTCGTATTCACTTAGTCTTGACTTTTTTGTCATAGACGTCAGAAAAATCATCTATCTTCCCTGGAATCATTCTTCATAAGACTCAATTACTAATGTCTTAACTTTTTTGTCTCGCACCCATGAGCTTATGCACGGGTCAGCTGTGAATAATAATTCGCTGCAAAACATGTGAAGTTTAAAGGTCAATCAATAAAACTACTTGCTGCCGGAAATAACAACCTCAATCTATTGAAAAATCCAACTAAATTGCAATGACTTTAGTAATAGCTGAGAGTTAGAGCTCGCTCATAGAAAAGCCATTACATTCACTATGTGGGTTTTTTTTAAACTAAATTTTCGCAGTTTCATAATAATGTGTATATTCAAGAAAATTGAGTTGAAGAATAACAAAGGAAACAATAGATCGTTTGAAATAAAAGTGTTAAGGCACGTCCTAGAAAATTGAGATGATAAAAGAAATAATGGACTGGAGGGGGTAAAAAAACTAAATAGAATACCAACAAATTGCGCGAAAATAGTTAGTGAATGGAAATCCACATAGGGTACAAATTGTTTGAAGTCCTGTATTATTGTTGCTCAGTAAATGCTTTGTTCTTGTGAAAGAATAACTTAATCTTCACTGTTAGTTTACTTGAAATTAGTGATATATATTTAAACTGTCCGGATAAATTTTATTCTAAAACTGGCCAACATACTTTTAGTGTCATTACCGTGCTATTTAAGGCTAAGTGCGCATTCACACCGTTGGAGAGGGCGAAGTTTTGTTTAGCAATCGCGAGTTGCTATGGTTACCAAACTAAATGCGATGAGTTATGTCTTAGATAGCGCAAGCTGCAAATCGCGGTCATCTGAATGAAAGTCACTTTTAATGTTGCAATAAAAAGCGTCACTCAGTCAATACGAGGACGGGGTTATTAACCCTTTGCACACCGAGCGATTCTGGACGTTGGCTATCAGGTACTCAGCCCTACTTTACGGCAGAAACGAACATTTACGGACCCTCGTATTACTTATTATAATTTGGAGATAAGTAACGTATTATAATGATATTGGACTTATGTGAATTGGTTGAAATCGAGGAAAGTATATTTGCAACAAAATCAATACTTTATTGTTTATAATTTTGTGCAGTATGATACGTTTTGAAACAATCCCCAGTATGCATTGCAGGCTGATTAGTGCATGTTTGACAATAGGTTGTCTGACGCCTGCCACCAAACAATAGCTTTCGCCGAACAATTTATCCACTAAGAAAAGAATCACTTTTCCGATTTTCTCACTTGTTAGATCTTTGTGCTGCTCGAAGCTTCAAACCAGACCGAGCTCAGCTTTGAAAATCTTTTCCTCCAGATGTATACTTTACATACCTACCTTTCGTCTACAAACTCCCTTTATCGCTCTTCTCAAGTTATATAACAGAAGCGCTTGGAACGTCGCGAACGCACTTCGTTGTTTTCTTCCGACGAAAAACAAATTAATATTTTTTTATACATATACTTAGTAATTGTACCATATTTTGATTTGATTTCTAGTGCTATTTCAAGATAAAACTTCAGGGAAACATGCATGTCTCAAAGTTGCGCTGAAATAACTCGATTCCCCGTAATCACTAATAAACTTGAATGTACCCTGAGAGGGGACATCCGAGCGATATGCTAGAATTACGATGTCCCCTGAGAGGGGACAACGGAGAGCAAAGGGTTAAGTTATGTAGAAACAATGAGTCGCTCTGAAAGGTTTCGTCGCTGTTACGCTTGGCGAGAATGCATCCTTTCATTTTCGACTTTGCATATGAAATAACTAAATCACAGAAATTTTGAATAAATTCGTATTTCTTTCGCAGTGTTATTAACCTTTATAATGCTTTTTCTCAGGTGGATTTCTTCTGGCTTAACAGGCATCAAAAATCTTTTGAGTGGTTCGTAAGTTTACTCAGTGAGTTGGAAGTTGAGCAAGCGCAGCTGCAAGAAAAGGATAGATTCCTAGATATTCACATGTATATTACCTCTGCACTAAATAGTTCGGATATGAAAGCTGTTGGCTTGCAGATGGCTCTAGATCTCTTGTACCAAAAGGAGAAACGTTGTCTAATTACGGGTCTTAAGAGTCGGACACAGCCTGGGCGCCCGAACTGGAATGAGGTATGAACTAAATAATATATGCTAGCCGTTCCGGCTAGACTTAAGCAATTCCCTTTTTATACCATTTCTCTTTCCTTGGAACCTGTATGGTGGGGGCTTCTATTGTTTTTTCTTTCTAATGGGACTGCAAATGGTCACTAACCTTTGCAGAACTAGTGCATTTCCCGGAAACCGGCATCCATTCTTTCAAGTAGCACCACTATCGGCGGATACCATTACCACTTTTAGTATTTTTTTGACGCTTGGTTTCCCTCTATGTGGTGGCACCTGAGGTCTAAGTGACGCGAAACTGCACTATGAATTCAATTTAGCCTAAGGTATCCAAGCCAAACAGATACTCAAGGCATCTATAACGTGCCGCGTATTCATACGACATGAGCGCTGACGATTTTCTGCATCTTGAATGTCTACCGACTTGGGCCAGGCTTGATTCTGCGAACTTGAGCGTATGAGGCCTGGGCTTTTATTGTGTTAATGTTTAATTATGCAATAAACAGTATTTCCCCCCTTTCATTCAATTGCGCATAGCATTTGGAACTTCATTAACTTCATAGTTAGCTCTCAGCTTAGCTTTTACGTTGGGTTTAGAATTTCATTTCTGTAAATTCTGTTTCATGATAGCAAAAACGTTTTCTTTTTCTTTTTTTTCAGTTGCTTGTTTTTTTTTTCTTTTTTGTCTTAATAAACCCTTAATGTCCAAATACTTGAGAAATTGCATTACTGACGTTTCAACGATGTAACAGCAGGACAATATTTTAACACAATGTGTGCGAGTACATTTCGCGGCGGAATTGTGCCGGGTTCGGGGGTTTTGCGCGCAAATTTAGTTATTCAGTTAAATAATTTTCAATTTATTGAGATTTAATTTTTTTAACCTAAACTTTTCGTATTTTATATTGAAATATATAATATTATGATTGTTGTAAACAAAAAATACATTTTTAGTGGATAAATTTATAATAGTAAAGTAAATATGGAAAAATCAAATAGAAATATATAGTTTTTAATTTTTCGAACTATATTATTTTCAGTCATTCTTTCATTATACAAAAAAGAAAATACCAATCATAAAACTAATTAGTGCTATGGGCCGTCTGCTGTGATTTTGTATATCACTGCAAAGGTGTTTTGACATGCTCTGTTCCATTTCATTTTGTACAAAGAATAGCAAAAAATGTGTTTACCAGCCTACTACTTCTTTCTCTAAAAGCAATACAAAGAATCCATGCCGTTACACTAGCCCGTACTACTATCAATCGTCGTGCTCAAGTATCAATCGTCAGAAAACGTACTAGTAAGTGTCCCGCACACAGTGTTATTTACACTAAAAAAGCTCATGCTTGTGGAAATCGCGGGATAAGCAATTTTCGCTACATTTTTACGTTGCACGTGGAAATCGCGAGATAACCAGAGGGTTAGTACGTTTAAGGTATTTCATGAAACTATAAAGTATATGTTTTAATTGTGATGCCTCTGCACTTACGTTCATTTGATCACTCCTATCGCTACTATCGCAGAAACTCTGGGGCTTAGTTTTAGAAAAGAAAGTCCTTCAGTGTATCAAAGATTCTAATTTAGATTAAAACCTGCGCTAAAACAGCCTTGAATTTTAAAGTTTTTCTTAACTTATTTTCAACAGCCTCTCTTCAAAGGATGGAGATAAAAGTATATTTTAATCTTTAGTCTGAAAGCTCTAATTGACTCGGATGTTTACAACGTGCTTTATCAATTGACTGTAATACTTCGATACTTCTAATAGCTAAAATGTAAAAAGTAATTACACGTAATTGAAGCACAAATGAGCATTAAAATGCAGACATATGTTTGCAATCCCGGAACATATGTCTGCATTGTAATGCTCATTTGTGCTTCCATTTTAGTGCAACTACATTTTACTTGTGCACAAAGTTCCTTTACTTCTAATAGCATTTTCTTACCTGTAAGAATTTATTTAACCATTCTAATTATTTTGGTAGTTTTCAAAACACTTGAAAACTGTTATACGGTACTTTATCGTTTGTAATATTTTTTTAAAAAAATGAGCTTATCGCTAGTACTTTATTTTTAACTAGCGCTACCCACACGACCATGCCCGTGTTGAAAAGTGAAAGGACCAATCGGTTCGCCATTGTATATACATAACTCTTTTTGTGTGTGAATTGGGTTATTTTATTAAAATGCATTGCATTCATTCACAGAATTAAGAATTCCCCATTTAATATGAAGAGGAATTTATGAAAGTTTATATATTTTAAAATGATTTGAAAGTGATAAAGATATGTTCTTTCATTTATGCAATTGATGTGTTGCATTGTTTTTTGTTCCAGGTATTTCAATCCATTGCTGAACAGCGAAAAGGGAAAGTCACTGTGTTTTTCTGCGGGCCAGATCAGTTGGCAAAGACGCTACAGAGAAAATGTGATGAGTTCAAATTCAGATTTAGGAAAGAAATATTTTAAAGTTTTTAACTTGTATTTCGACTTTTATAGATCTCTAATTTCATTTTAATTTTATAATAAAATATATATTTTTTTAATATTGAAATTTTTATCCATCTTATCACTACCGCGTACATTCAATGTTCTCAAGCCAAAAGTGCGATTTAACGAATTGTATTTTCCATTTTATCACTCTCATACATTCAAAGCTCTCAAACCAAAAGCGTGATTTAAAGAGTTGTAATTAAAGTGTAATATTTTTGGCATGTACTCTTAACACTGTTTCAAATCAATTCAGCTTTATGAAATCTTAATTATAGCAGAAGAATAAGAAGTTCGTGGTCTACTACTAGCGCGATAAAAATTCTTGGAGTAAATATAATGCATGCCATTGGTGAAGATGACGTCTTCAGAAGTTCATTGAACCAATTTCTAAATTACGCTGAAAACCATTAGGAGCAAATATGAAATAATTGAATGCAATATATTTCTAGAAACGACTGTAATGATCTTGCTGCGACGGTTTAATACTTAAATATAGTAATTCTTCCTCGCCGAAGGTTTCCAGATTCAGAAGCAAACCAACACTTGTCGTATCATCTGAGATTTTTTAAATCATTGATTCTTAATTTAATTAACACGGCATCTTTGGATTTATTTTTTGATGTGATAGCCATATTAGTGTAGATTTTTTTACAAATTTTCATAATGCGCCAAAAATATGTAATTCATGAAATACATAATTGAACTACTCGTCAAAAAGTAGTTAACTACCAACTACTAACTACTCTAAACAAAAGTAGTTACAACTAGTAGTTAACTAACTTTTTTCTGAGACTAGCTGTAACTAGTAGTTAACTGTTCTTCAGAAGTAGTTAACTACTAGTTAACTACTTTTTAATGTAATTCATTTGAATTTCCATTTTTAAGCTTGTTCTTAAATATTTAATCCTAATAATTCAACTCAATATTATTTTTAATCATTAAAACAATTTTAAAGAAATTCCTGTAAAACATTCAAAGATTGAATATTCCCAAATAATTCCACTGAACAATTAATATATAAAGAGAATATGAATAAAGACAACCTTTTTCTCTAAATTTAAACTTTTATTTTAATATGTATTTGTTTAATAAAGTTAATAATTTATGTTTTTAAGAAGTAACAATTTTTCAACAGTTGTTGTAAAATGAAGGGGTTTACCCTTAATATCAATTTTAAATTCTCCCTTTGCCCAACCCCTATTCATTAACAAAATATCTTTGTAACGGGCACACTTTGGAATTTAGATTATATTCTTTCAAATTGTGTTCAAGGCAGGGTTGGTGGGTTTTTTTTTTTTTTTTTTTACATTAAAAAAATTTTACCTTTTTTTTTTTTTTTTATTGAAATGATATTTTTTTGGATCTTTTTTAAAGCAAAATGTTTGCGCACACAAATACAGTAACAAATGCAGTTAATTATTTATGTCTTCAAAGAATTTTAAGATATTTCGGTTGAATAATTATTTATTACTAGTTCAAAATTAGAATTTAATTTATTATATTTATAAAAAATGTATGCTTAATAAACAGAGAACCACAAGAAACAGAAAACTTATATTTCTGAACTAAATGTATTATAATTTCTTGAATATATACAAATATGTTGACTGGACTAGTACAATTTTTTGAGTACATAGAAATTTCTTGAATATATAAACAGAGATGGCAAATAGCAAATAAAATGTTTACTTGAGCTTAATGAATTTTACTATTTAGATGGTTCATCAAGAATACCAATTTTGCTGCCTTATCAACCCCCAATAAGTTTCTTGATTTGAGTGCACTATTCCAAATGTAGAAAAAATCCTTTCCAAAGGTGCGGTTGATGCTTTTGCTGTAGTCAGCATGTCCAAAAACTTAATGTTCTCCGACAAAATATCATTCTTTGACACCTTAACGAAGCTATTCCATCTTTCCCTAGAGGACCAGATGCATTAAGGCTACCAGATAGTGAGTTAAAATTCTAATGAATTACTTGAACCCAGAATATATATTTATAATAAAAAATATCTATTTTAATAATTTGGAAGAAGATATAATTTTTCTTTTAAATCATAAAAATCAATGTTTTGTCTAAAAATGAATCATAAAAATCAGTTTTATCTTTTAAAAAATCATAAAAAATCAGTTTTTTTCTAAAAAGAAAATCATAAAAAATCAGTTTTTTTCTAAAAAGAAAATCATAAAAATCAGTATTTTTTTTTCTAAGAAGAAAGTCATAAAAATCAGTATTTTCTTCTAAAAAAAATCCTAAATATCAGTATTTTTTCTTTCTTTTTGTGTTTTATAGTTTCCTTAACGCATGCATGGTACTGGAGTAGAGGTAAAGCTTCCCCATAATGAAGATTTGGTCTTTAAATGCAACTTCATTGTGCATGTGCGGGCGCTATTTATTGATTATATATTAGAAAGCTTTTTCTAACTTGCGTAAATACTGCAATAAATATTATGATTTTTTTATGAGTACTTTTTCATTATATAATATAAAAATACATTTGTGTGAGTAATATTTATAAGCTAAAAATTTAAATAATTTAATGTTTAAAAAATAGATAAGAGAAAAAAAAAATTTTCAAAAAGTAGTTGGAATTTTGAAAGCAGTTGTAACTAGTAGTTGGGAAAAAAAGTAGGTTAACTAGTAGTTAACTACTTCTGTTCAACTACTGCCGAACATTAATTGAAATACATGTTGAAAGAGCTTCGCATGATTTAAGGTAGGGCCGTAGTGAAAAAATTTAAAATTGTAAACTTTCTAATCATCACACTAATTATTGAAAGTGCTTAAAACATAAAATGATACCAAACACAAAAAGTACTCTTCCATATTTCATCAATTTACATTTCTTGCTCATACATTTTTTTAAACTAAAGGATATAATTTTCAACTTTATAAAAGAGCATTTATTCTAAAACTTTTCTTGAAACGGTTCGAGAATAGTTTTAAGATATTTTCAAACCTTTTTTCTAAAAAAAAGTTTTACATTGGTTAAAACCTTAATGTTTTTAAAATATTCAGGAATGAAACTATTCTAATGTTTGCTCAGTTTAAATTCGTACCTTTCCAAGTTTTGCATTAAATTTTTTGCTTTCATTAAAACCATTTACTAGTAAACAAATAGTGATTGATGATCGTTGTAAGTTTTTTGACTTGAAACCGTTTCAGTACTTCTCGTAATCCATTGCTAGAAGGTATTTTCTTTCTGGAAAACTAATAGATTTGAAAATTTCAAATATATTTATGCGAATTTTATTTGAACATTTTTTTTCTGCATGTGCTTTCTTTTGATAGGATAATAAATGATCCGAGAAAAGTTTCTTTGCTGAGAATAAGATTTGTTTTTCAAAAAACTGCCGGGTCATAAAAAGAACATTTGAGAAGGGGATTCATCGGCCGACCTGGTGAGCAGTAGAAGGCTTCGGAAAATTCTTTGGAGTTTTGCATCATTCCAATAATTCTAAAAAAGGCACAAAAATTTGAGAAAAAAAAATCAGCTCGAAATTAGCATGTGAGAAAAAAAGCCGAAATATTTCAAGCACATATTTTAGAAGTGTGTAGTACACAAGATAACAGGGAAAAAAAACCCCGGAAATCGTGACGATTTCCGCAATGACTGTTGTGAACAGAAACAGTAACTGCTACCTGTTTCCGATTGCGATCATTATTTATTGTCAAGGTTAAATAAAAGGAAGTTTCAAGCAGAATTATAATGAAATGAAGGGCACAAGGGCAAAAAAATACTGGTATTAATACATGCAGTTCTTACTATTAACGTGTTGAAAAAGAACACAATTAAGAACAAGTTTTCAAATACTTGTGTGAATACGAACTTAGTGGCACAATGATGGATAAGAATACAAATACAGTTGAACTCGCTTAATACGAAATGCTAAAAATTCGCGAATTTGTCCGTATTAGTAACAACCGTGAATAAGTAAAACTGTATTAAAAAATATTAGAAATGCATGTTTATATTTTAAAAATAATTACTATTTATAATAAAAAGTAACAAATAGTAAAAACAAATGATTTATTTTTACTAATATGCACTTTTAAATCTTACTAGTACATTGAGAAAAAGGGAACTTGTGCCTTTTTAAAATTTAACAATTTTGGAAAAAATCCTTATTGGTTAGTTGTTTTTAGGTACATTAAATTTGATCATGCAAATTTTTCGTGAATAGGTCAGAAATTTTGTTTGTCTTAGCTGAAATTTGTATTTTAGCCTTCGTAATATGCTTGAGATATTTAGTGTAATTAAATAGTAAGCCAAACTTTATGAACAAAATGTTCGTATTAGCCGTAATTTTGTATTAACCGTGATCGTATTAAGAAAATTCAACTGTATCTCTCATTAAAACAATGTCTTCTATTTTTAAATTTGCTTTCTTTCCTAACAGAATTTTCTGCTTTCAAAATCTGCTTCCGTTATGTGTTGCTCTGTCGCTCCTTAAATGATTATACTCTCCATGATGTTTAAAATACAAGCATGAGTCATTAATTATTGATGGGGATGAAGACTCTCATTAGATTTTTTGAACATTCCCTCAAATTTTCGGCAGCTCTATTTTATTATTCATTGGTTTCTTTGTCATTAATTAAACTAACTCATACTGATGTACTCGCGTAAGGAATTTTAAAATATTTCAATTATGGAAGGATAATTCATATAAAAGCAGTGGAATACATTTATTTTTATTTCTCACAACTTCTGGAAGATAATTTATTGGTGCAAGTTTCCTTTAAGGAATATGCTTCAAACCCGAGCCAATTCAAACAATTCTAAATTTAACATAATTGACTCCTACAGCATAACCTAGTTACATTAACAATGCTGAAAATAAATATTTGCATTACATTTGATTAAAAGTTTACTAAAGTATTTTCTCTTTGGAAATTAAGCACATAATCACAATTTGAGATTCCATAAAACAGTGCTTCTTTAGCATAGTGGGAAGAGTTCAAACTTTTTTTATTTGGATTTGCATTTATCTACTTCAAAAATCCAGATATTAGGATCCTAAAATACTAATACTCATGAGAAGAGTTACAGAATTAGTTTCTTACTAAGGAAATTTGTGGTTAGGTATGGCTGATAATAAAATTAAATGTTAATTTTGACAGGTTTCATCATAAACTTTTATTATTTTCAGAAGTGAATGTATATCATTTAATTTGATTTATAAATTGACAAATTTGTCGGTCTGGATAAAAGTTTTATAATTTTGCATATTAAATATCTTTAACGTATTTGATACAAATATTTTTTTAGGAAAAAATCTTGTTTGAAAAGGTTACTGGGTTATAATAAGAACTGAACTATTTTGACATATAAATGATATTTATATGTCAATATCTTTTAAAAAATTAATTTTATCTCAAATATATCTTTGTGAAATATCTTTATGCAATGAAAGAAAAAAAGTTTCACATGCCAATCACTACATTAATATTCTTTTGTATTTTAGGCTATTTTTAACAATAGGATTTTAACCTTACAGTAAATTTTACTATATATTTGTAAACCATGTACTTACCTAAAATTTGGAGGCGTGTGGATGTCTGTTTCATAATGCAGCTGTTCATTTTCTCTATTACGAACTGTGCACCACATCTTCATTAAAAAGAAAAAACAAAAATAAACGAGGCAGTCTTCCCTTAAACAACCAACTTTAGAAGAAGTCAGCCTTTAGTGAATTAGATTTCGCTGAGAGAGATAAAATAAACTAACAGATACTAAGAACACCATATATTGTTTTTAATAAATTATTCAAAATTCTCATTTCAGTCCATAACATCAAACTTAATAAGAAACTTAACTTGAAGTAAAAATTTAATTTGCATTGAAAATGCTTGAGTAATTTTCTAATAGTTATATTCTGAATTTGTAAATGTTTCGTTTAATTTTAAGCACACTTTCCTATGTAAAATTGTGCAGAAAAATAATCTTAAACATATTTGCTATTTTGATTAGGCACTTGTTTATTTTGAGTAACTGGTTTTGGTGATTTTTTTCATGGATAAAATTAAGTTTTGTATTAGTGTTCAAATCCGTTTTCTAATACGAGTTAGGAAATTGTCGCATCTCTGTTAAATTTTTTTCTAACATCGAATTGTGCTTTTTTGTCTACATATCCGATTCAAATTTAAGTCAAAACTCCCAGTGCATAAAATTAAAAAAAAAAAACTTTAGTTTCATAATAAACAAGAAACATTTTCAGCCTGGGAAATTACGTAAACGAAATAGACGCAGCGTGAAGCAGTATGTAGGAAATGTGGAGACTATTTTATGATGAACGTCACTGATCTGACTAACGATGAGAGTAATATTCTCTTCCGAAGACAAGTCACACTTTTTTTTTTATCTCCGCTCTATTTCTTAAAAAGTAATATAATGCCTTACTCTACAAATTCCTATACGATTTATAGTATATTATGAAAACGCAGTATTCACGGCTGACAAAAATCCAGGTTACATTTGCTTTGAATGTGATCAATTGCGGATGAAGGGCCAGGAAAGGCAATTCCTCTTTAAATGCTGGATTTTTTGCTTAGCGATATTAGTACAGTATAGCTCTCACAAAATGGCACCTAACCTTAAAATAATTCATTTCTTGTTGGGATAAATTCTATAGTGGCACAGGACTATAGCCTCGTTGTACGCTACTGGTTAGGAAAACCTATTGGCCTTGCCCTCGTTTTAAAAATTCGAATCGTTTAAGCCTTCTTCCATCGAGAACCTTCTTGTCAGAGAAAAATAATAGTTTCTTTTCAGTTAATAAACACATACTTCGTTTTTTTTTTTTCATAATTTGACATCCTTTTGCTACTCATCAACAAGCAACTAGTAATAGTTTTAAGGCTATATAGTTCTTTAACCTACTTTCCAGTAAAAGTAAAAAAAGAAAAGCATGAAAGAAGACTCAATGTGTCTTAAAAATATCATTAAGGATGAAAAAAATAGAAAACAAAATTTTTTTAATAAAAAATTTAAAAAATGAGTTGGGTTTTGAGACTGGAAAAATATGTCTGTCGGTCTGTCTGTCCTCCCCTAATAACATTTGAGAGTGCTGTACAATTTGAAAAATTTATTTTGCGTTCGACAGATCTCGATTTGAACAATTTTTTGTTCAATTTTGAACAGTTCAAAAAAATGAAACATTAGTCTGTATAGAGAAATATGAAGCAACTTATATAAACCCCTGGACATAGGATCCAAGTTCCTTTGAAGGAGCTTTACTCGGAAGAAGCTCTCGTCGTCAAATACTTTTTTGTTTGAGAATCTTTTGTTTAACTTTGAACAGTTCAAAAATTTAACATTAGTCGCTACAGGGAAATTTCAATCACATATAATTCCTGATCTAAGACGGATTTGCTTGGAATAAGCTTTATCGGAAAGATTTTATGACGTAGAACATGTATAAATACGAAGTTTTTCCAGACCGAAACGAGCCTATTATCCCATGAAATTTACCTGGATTTTAAAAATAAATAAATGCATAAATAAGTAAATGAATGAATCAATACATGAATGAGTAAAAGATATAATCAATAAATCAAACATTGAACGAATAAATGAGTGAATAAATAAAGAAAAGAATGAATGTATCAACCGTTGCAAAATGTATATTTGAAGCAATTAAGAACTAAAGCTAAATGAGAGAGATGTATAAATTTGATGTTGGTGTATAACGGGAAAGTAGGCGCGTATAGTTCTAAACGAAAATTTTTGTTTTATTGTAATTATTGCTTTGTAATTTTTTTGTTGTAGGTTTGACTTTAAGATGCAAGTTAATAAATGGTATAAATAAATATGATCTTCAATCTAAGCCTACGAAAATGTTTTTTCAAATAAATGTTCTTTTATTCATTAGTAAATTTATTTGTGACCCAAATCCGTCCTCATTGATGTAGCATCATAGATTCCTGTTGCATGAACTATTAAACAACCGAAACATTTAATGTCTGGCCCAAAAAGACATTTTTAATTTAAAACTAACTTTCTCCTCTGTATGAAGTTTTTAAAAGCAAATAATAAACTAACAAACTTATTATCTGAGGTTTATTTCAGAGCATCAAAGAAGCAAAAAAACTATATACACTTTTAATAGTTGTAAATATTCAACGTTTTGTTTTAAATATATAAGTTATATCATTGCAAAAACAGTATACTTACTTGAGCCATGGAAAGAAATAACAATTGCCTTGAAGTGAAGTTCAGCCCTGGCAAGGTAAACTCATAAGCATCTTCGTTTTCCAAGAGGTATTTTTCAATTAACTAAAACAGTTCAAGGAAAAAATACCCGCATCATTAATTAGTGTCTAATTAAAGCGCCGATCGTATTAATATAATTTATAAGCGAAAATAAAAGCATAGAAACTGCTTGGGAATTTAATCATGGTAATGTGTAGTTTTAAGCAGCAAAAAAAATTAACACAAAGAGTTGGGGGTTTTTTTCGGTTTTACCAATTTTGAAAAAAAATCAATCTGCGTGCGAAATATTTCGTTGATAGAAATATTACGCAAAATTCTTTTTTTAATAAATTAAAAACAAATAATAATGTTAATTACGAGCATCGTTTTAAGTAAGCTAATAAACTGCATTCAAAATAGTCCTTATATATACATGAATTATAACTTTGTGCTGATTACAGAATTTATCAAATGCACCACAATTAAGCAGCCAACTTGGAATAAAATTGTGTGAATATGTTTGGTGAATACTTGGTACCGTTTTATATGCTCAAAAGAGATAAATTGATAATATTTTATCATTCATAAAAACTTCAGAAGGCTTTATGTGATTTTCTCTTTTAAGGGCATAGCAGAAATATTCTGCACTGTTGAATGTTTACTTAAAAACGAAACCTAAATTGCCTGAAATTTTTAATTGAACTTGTTTACTTTACAATCTATGCTCTTTAAATCATCTTTTCTACAAATTTTTACAAAATTCAGATAAACTGGTTGCCAAAAAATTTGCTGTTATAATTACTTAAAATTTTTCAGTAATTTATCCTGTGTCTGGTCATTTTATAGACCTTTATATAGATCTAATTTATCCGCTTCAGACGGATTCCAATTATTTCACTGATACAATTCTGAGTTCACTAGATTTTTAATTTCCTAATTCAATCGTATGACCATATAATATTATCCCGATGACGAAAGCTAAACTGCAATTTGAAAAGAGCAAACAGTTGCTTATGCAATAGATCACGATGTTCCTATGGTCCACGAACTTACGCCTTCTAAACATTTGAGAAGGCAGCAAGGACCAACCATTCCGCATAGGCAGCAATGGACATCTTTCCAACCAAGCATGATTTTTGACAGACCGAATCAGGAAAGTTTTATGTTTCATGAACTTAAGCTTTCTAAGCATTTAGGAAAGCAGCAAGAACCAACTCTTCCCGATATGCCTGGGTAGAATACTGCTTTTTATTCATTTATCAGCATTATTACATTATGTTTTTAGATAATGTTTTTGTTTTTTGTTAACTTAATGAAACTCATTGACATTTCAGTTTACATTCTCTTATTTTGTCCTATCAACGAAATTGCATTTTTCATCTTTTTATAGCTAAGCTTCAAAAGGTATTTTTTTTAATTCAATAAAACTTAAAAGAATGAAAAAAAAGTGTTATGCATGTTAAAAATTATCTTAGATTTCTTTTTATTTGCTAAGAATTAAAAACAATAGTGAAAAATAGCGTTAAAATATTTCCGTATTTCTTCTATTTACTTACTCGTGCTTTATTTATGTCAATGTGTAGACATTGTAATGAATGTAATGAAATAAGTTCTTTACTTACCTTCTGAGTAAGAGTCATTCCAATATTATCTGGTAAATCTTCACTATAAGTTATATTTCCTAGCACCTAAAAAGATGGTATGCAGCACATTTTAATTCTGACATATTTGTGCCATTCCTGCTGTAAAACTACAGCTATTCATAACTAACCGTAGTTTTATCTATTTCAATGTAGGTCGATTTAATCTCTTGTAACATATAAATCGTGTTGTCCTGAACTGTTACTTACCAACAATGACCTGATCAAAATACCAGTCTTATTCTGGACGTATATTCAATTTGTAACCGCGTGAAAACGAACGTCACTTCTATAATTACAACGATCTAATGAAATTTGCTACAATATCATACTGTTTATAAAAAAAAGTTTTCTTTTTATGAAAAAGGAAAAATAAGCTATAAAACAATGTTTCAAAAACAAAACTGCCATAAAAAATGCACGCTCCTGTTTCGGAATTACAAAGAATTCTTCATGGTTACTTGTCAGAAGTCTTTAAATGCACAAGCTCACTTTTTCTTTCTTTTTTTTTTTTTTGCATTGAAAAAGAATTCCTTGCAATTCGTGTCCGCAATGCTATTTTGCAGTTTTTGCTTAAAACTTGTTTATTTTTAACTACAGATTGGTTGACGTAACAATGTAATTTTTAAGGGATACTAACTGTCACAACCTACAACAAGATATCAAGTTTACCCTTCAAGATTCACTTCAACTAACTTTTTTAAACTAAGAAGGAAGAACTATAGTTAAGTGATTTTTTTTTAATGATTGTAGTGTTTATGCATATGAGTATAAACTCTTCCACTTAC
The DNA here is from genome assembly GCA_038502835.1 of Octonoba sinensis. Taxonomy (NCBI): domain Eukaryota; kingdom Metazoa; phylum Arthropoda; class Arachnida; order Araneae; family Uloboridae; genus Octonoba; species Octonoba sinensis. Next base: position 62,133,806 of record CM076602.1, read on the forward strand.
TTTTTTTTAAACATTTTACTGCAGATATTAAAAAATATATTTATGTGCGGGTGTATTTTCATACTTTTAAATGTTCAATCATTCGGGTTTTTTTCTTTTACGTTTCTTGTATTTATATGAAATTTCTCTTGCAAATACTTCCTTAACTTTTTCGCCTTCGCTAATAACCTGCAAATATAAGAAAAATGATAAAAAATGCTTTGTGCTAAAATATAAGTATAGGAAAAACAACGTAAATAAAGCACAAATTGCGTCCAATTGTTTTGACAATTTGTGCTTTATTTACGTCATTTTTTTCTTGTACTCAGCCTGCAAACAGCCAGTATTCTATGTATGACGTGAATTCGGTCATTACCTGTTTCTGAACACAGTTGACGGACACGAGGAAACTGGTATTCCTGAATTGTCTACGGAGTAATTTTTAATATTTTACCTCTCAGTAAAGGACAATTAACCTCTTCATTCCAACTGTACCCAATTGGGTACATTTTAAAATAATGTTTATTAACTACTGTTTGTGCAATTTAAAAGCTAAAACGCCCAATTCTTTTTGAAATTAATCAACGGATAGTTTACTTCGTTTTAAACATGGAAATGGGGCATTAACTATTATTTAAACTAATTATTAATTAAAATTTAAAAAAATGTTTAGTTATTTTGTTTTGTAATCATTTTTTAAATCAGAGAACCAAATTGCGTCAAAATTGTTTGTACTTAGTTCTAGGGTCCGAAGGGGTTAAACTACATTTAACTTGTGAAACTGTTTTGTGAAGTTTAAAATTTCTTTCTTTGATTTTATCTCCCCCCCCCCCTTAAAAAATCTTTCCTAATCCATCATGACGATGATCACATTTATAATTTATATACTAAACCACCTATTCCGTGGTTAACGCTTAATATTTCCTTGTTCATTACGTGCAACTCTAATATCCCAAAATAAAAGGGTATTATGGGATTGTCCCCTTTCAGGAACTAATAGCAACGGCCGAGATAATGTCTCTGCTAAAAACAGACCCTGAATCCTCCACCCCAATCGTGATAGTGATAGATACTAAACAAGTAAATACTCTCTCTCGTAATGGAATATATTTTACTTAATCACAAGCAAATCTTTTCATCTGCATCTCACATATCTTTAAACTTCAACTACACCAAGCTTGAGTAAAAATATAAATAGAAAGGAATGTTTCAAATCCATTAAAGAAGGATTTGAAACACATTAGTCCTAATGCATTACTGTCGTTAAATTTAAATGTAGCCTCTAAATGCATTTGTTCATATCTGATAGAGATGTCCCTTAAAAAAGGTTTAATTGTGTTATTTTTTTAAATCTTACCTTTTTTCCGATTTTCTTCACTTCAAATTGCGAATATTGGGACTCGAAGCATTTCTTTTTCCTCAGAAAAGTTCTTTTAGTTATATTATTCAAGTCTTCTTCATCTGCAGCAGAGAAAAAACGTTAGAGATTAATAACTAGTAAATAAGATATAATTCGTTGCTTTAATCTCATAAATAGGGTATTTTATCAATCGGTATTTTATAAAACCGGTGTTGTAACTAATTTAAGTACTATAAATTAAAATTTTGTATTCAGTAAAGGTTATTCTATAGAAAATAAAGTGTGGGTTCTGTTTTCTTTTTTGTATTAATGTAAACATTTTTATTACATGGAAAAGAAAAAAAAATTTTTCGTACATGCTCGTGTTACTATGCATTTTATAATTAAAACATATACCATAATTTTATTCAATAAATACAAAGAGGAACTTCAAAAAAATTTCTAACACTTTACAACTTACAAAAGAAATTGAGAATTTCGTGGCCTATTTCATGTCCTATAGATGTCCCCATGGTGGCCAAATTCAGGAGTCTGCAACAAATGTATATGAATATGGTAACGAAAAGAACTTTTATTTGTCCTTTATTGTGAGCACTACTGTTGAAAAAATTGATCACTATAAAACATAAAAATCAGGAAAACTACTTGTATATTGTGAAACTCTAATGATGTTTCAACTTCATAGAACACGTAGGCTTAATCATTGTATTAAGATTCAGTCTTGTAAATATCGGACAACTTTTCTTTAAAAAGCTTAAGCTTCAAAAAATCACTTGAACTTTTGGAAGAAAACAATATGGTTTGATATCGACGCAACCCTTAATAACTGAATGTAAGTCTGTCTGAATGTCTCTCTTTTTTTTCAAAACAAAAAATAATATCAAGCTATATCTATTGAATTTCCTTAGTTTAAAACCAATGTATACTTTTTAATATAGTGTATGCCATTTTAAACTTTCAAAAATTAGAAAAATAATGATCCTAACCCCCCCCCCCCCTATTTATTTTTTACGAATATGAGACTGTTACGCTATGCAATACATAATATAATTTTTTTAAAAGCAAACTAATTATGATAAAAATATCTGAAAATGATGTGGATTGTCCAAAATGTTCGTAATAAAAGAAAAATCACTCCAGTAAGAGCTTCCCGGTTCGACCGTAGCAGGTTAATAACTAATCAATGTTACTTGTAAATTCTACTTGTATCGAGAGATTATGTAAAATCCGATTATTTTCACAAAAAAATGCCCCTGAAAAAATGTGTTTGGAGGTATCAAATTCAAACTAAAGAACACAAGGGGAGTGTAAGCTTTAACAAAACAACGTTTGGCATTTCTTCGTTTATCGCATCTTCCATGCTTAAGTACTTGATCAATGCATTATTTTTATCAAAGTTTTTATCTAATATTATTTATTCCTTGTTATAACTTTTCAACAGAACAGTCCGAACTACAGGATTTCAATGAAGTATCATTTGCGATTTTATCGAACAAAAGAAAAGAAAAGAAAATTACCTAGTACAAAATTTCGAACAAGAATTTTTGCTGCTTTATAAACCGGTTTACAAAAAAAAGGCATTTGACATAAAATTGCAAACTAAATCACATATCGCTCATACGCGTAAATGCAGTAAACTAATAATTAATAATTCTTCCAGTTATGACGAAGTCGTATTATTAATTATTAGTTTTAATAATCATTAGAATTATTAATTATGTTTTAAAAATTATTATTATTAAAGAATACGTTTGGCTACTGAATAGTTGCAAGCATCATTCTAGCTATCCCTACAATATTATTTCAAAAATTATAATTCTTCGAGTTATGATGCTATTGCAGCGAATGAACGATGCGCCTGTGTTTCATTTTGAAAACGAGAAAAACAATCATAAATTGTAGTCATTGACTTTCGTTAACTTCTAACTTTTAACAGTAACCATCAGTACCAAAATTGTTCGAGTCAGAACCATAGTTAAAGTTATAGCTTTAACTAACGTTAACATTTTCATGCAGTTTTTGCTTTTATGCTCACTTTTACTGTTTCCATCTTAGCATAAGTATTCATAACTAAATTCATAAAGAGCCGTTTCCTTTGCACTCTTACCTACGTTGTGTCACAATTTTAAGTTTACTGCATAATTTTGCGCAAATTGTATTTCCACTGGTCTTGTTTCAATTTGCAATTTTTGAAACTTTAGCTGGCATCCGTCGGTGACGCTGTTCCGCCATTGTTTGCAATGGGTTCGTAAATGGACCATTTTTAATGCGCTGCCATCCGGCGCATAGAAAATGGCTCACATTCTCCTCCCTAATATATAATCCCCTTTTGGTAGTTTTCTCTCTTACCTTAAACGTGCTTGCAATTTCGACAAAATTACATCATATGTTTCTGCTCATTATATTTTATCTCTACTTTCAACTTAGAATTAAAATAAATTATATTTAACGACTGCATTTCAGAAACTGGATTGACATGAAATCGTAAATTCTGGGTACCGAAAGAATATCACCGAGAACAGATACTTCTACATTATTTCATGCTCTTTCTTTCACTGTTAAAATGAAAAAGCACTATGGACATCTTCCCCTTAGGATTGAAAAATAAAGATTGGCTGGACGGAAAATTTTAGAAACTATAATAAGAGAACTGGTAGCTTTATTCTGGTTTCAATAGATACATAAACGCCTCCGAAATGATCTCGTTTTTACGCCAACGGTCCGTGAATCCATTGAAACACAAAAATATTTAAACGTGAAAATAACATTAATTTTCAAGCGAATTTCTACAAAATACGAATGTGAGAAGCTAAATGCTGTCTACAAAAACATGTTGAAGGAGGAAATAGGATTTAAAAGATTAATGCACTAATACCACCTGTAGAGAAACAAGCATGAAGTTAACATTGCTCCCATTAAAATATGTACTGTCCGTCCCTGCATCTTTAACTTAATAATAACTCATAATAACTGACAAGAAATAAGTAAACAAAAATTATTCACAAAGAATGCAGTAGATTACGTCATAATTTGTCTTACTTCGGTCGATTTGAGGAATATATAGGCGGCAACAGCATGCCAAAGCGCACATCTGTGAAAGACAAACCGTCATAAATTCTTTTCAAAAAGCATTATTTTAAAAATAAATAAGAAAAACACAAAAGCAAAAAATTTACTAATGTACTTGTCTGTTTCTTCGCATGCTCAATTTAGTAGCATTTCTAGTTAATAGTATTTCTAGTGTTTTAATTTAGTATTAATTAAATTTAACTAGAAATACTGCTAAATTACTGTAAATTTAATTTGTAGTAATTTAGTAGTATTTCTAGTTGCCCAATTTAGTAGTATTTCTAGTTAAGTCGGTTCTGAACACCACACGGGTGTTCAGAACCGACTTAAACATAAATTGCATTTACCTGACAATGTCAACAGAAAGTTAAACAAATGCAAACAAATTAGTACATTAGAAAATATATTCCCGGATAGAATCCTTGTGTTTCAAAATTTGTTTTAAAGAGCTAAGTGAATTGGTCGATTTGCTACTATTGTTATGCTCATTTTTAGTACTTCCATCTTACTACAGTACAAGTAATCTGTGGTACAGTTCGGAAAAGATCGCTAGCAATGGAGTTTTGTAACATTTCCATTTTTTCTTGAACTTATTGTGCTACTTTATCTATAATATATAGACACTTAAGCTGCGTTTACACCAAAGTTGACAACTAAAAGTTGACAAAACATTGTTTGTAGAAAACTAAAAGTTGTCAACTAAACGTTGCTCTTCTCAAATTATAGAGCAACCAATGGAAGATTATTTGTAGAAAACTGAAAGTTGCTCTTCTCAAATTCAGAGCAGCAAGTTCTCCACTTGTTGCTCTAAATTCCACATTGACGCCCTGTCACGTCCGGGGCGCATTGAGAGGGAACAGTTCTCCGCTAGTTTCCTACAAGTTGCTAGCGCAAAACGCGCAGCAACAAATCTTCCAATTTTAGTTGTCATCTTTCTTTGATCTTTTTCAACACTCCGCGGAAAACTGAAATCTAGTGGAAATTTTGTCTCTCCACAAGTGGAAGACAAAAAAAGTTGCTGTATTTTGCAGAAAAAGCAGCAAATTTCCGCAACTTGTGGAAAACTTAGTGGAAGACTGGTGTAAACGCGGCCTTAAGTTCTTAAAGTAGCTGTATTATAGAAAACGTCGTGTGGTAAGTTCAAGAAAAATGGAAAATTGGAATTGAATGTCTCAAAAGCAATCACTTGACCGTTCTAATAGTTTTAGTGTTAATATTAGCTCCATCCATGAATTTTCAAGAGCTTTGTTTCACAACGATGCATTACACTCGTAGGGTATACTAATACAATGATTTCCGTATGCGACACTAAGGTGCAAATCCTCTTCTAAGGGATTTTTTACGTGTCAAGATCTCATAAGAGTGAGATTCCCCTAAATAACTTTTTTATCATTCTCTCAGATCTAGTTCAAAATGTTTCTGAGTTCCAAGATACAATAAATTAACCCAAAAACAAGAACTACAATTATTATGGTGGACGTTTTTCTACACGAAAATCAGAATCGTAATTTGACTGTCTTAACTTTAAAAAACTAACTTATATTACAAAATAACATTAAAATTTTTCATTCCTAATTAGTAACATTTAAGAGTGTTTAAAAATCCTTACCTAACACTCCAGGTAAATGGAAAGCATTAACCATAAATGGGCTGTCAAAAAATAATAATAATAATTTATTCTATTAGTAATACATGTATTCTGAAAGTAATAAGTCGTGTTCATTTAGAAAACAAGTAATTCAAATATAATTAAAACCAAACTGTTTTAAAAGTATTTTTAAGATAAATACAATTTAAACTAGTCGTAAATCGTTATGAACCATTTTAAAATTTAAAAGAACTTCATAAAACCATTCTATAAAAAATAAATAAAAACATTATTAGAATAAAAATATACAACATTCATACAGTAATAGCAAAATAATTAATATTACCTGCTAAATTCAAAATTCTCCGCAATTTTATAATTCGCCATGTAAAATATAAACATGGCTCTTTGATATTCCAGTACATTTAAAACAAAACTTTCTCGGGTAGGAATAAACTAGAAAAAAAAAATAAATTATAAAATATGAAACTGTAAACATCTTTTCAAAAAAATAGGAGCAACGGCTATTTTCTAAAAAGTGAGCTAAATCTCTTTAATGCACTTTTTTTCACTTCACTAAATTCTAAGCATCTCTTAAACAACTTTCACCCAACCACATTTTTCTCTACTTTAAATTTTGCTGGTGATTAGATGGCATAATTTTAAAAAATTATGGATGAATACGTTTAAAATCTGAGTTTCGTTTATGTTTGTTTCCTACCCCCTCTCCCCTCCCAATTCTTGATAGGTTTGAAAACAGTTTAACTTTTTTTTTTTTTTTTTTCATGTCAGCGGTTGTCGCCATGGCCTTGCCCTCGCTAAAAAAAAAAAATAAGGAGTTGCTTGACCAGTTGATTTTCCTATAAATATTAGATTTTAAAAAAGAATAGGAAAAGCGCCTCAGAGTGTTCGTTATTCCGACTCGCTGTCTAACATTGGAAGTGCTTCAGAAACGCAACTTTCCCACGAGTTCTCTACACCAAAATGAAGTTCTGGGCAATTGTCTGGAGCCTTTTGAGGTTCTTGAGCTATAAAACCTGAAACAAACTCATCAGATGATCTAATGAAAAATTATAGAAACTAAAGAAATAATTGTAGCAAACAAATAATTAAAAAAATAGTTATAAGGGATTCATTCCAATGGATTTTAAAAATGTGATAAAGTAAGAAAGAAGAATTTCTTAATAAAATTTTCCCCTACAACTTTATAGCAAAATAGGCTGAAACAATGTCGGTCTGCCTTGTATCTATGACTCTATAATTTTTAATTGACTTTGAGTCACTTTTATTTTGGCTCTTGAAAAATTAATCTTAATGGAATAAAATATTATTTTTGACCATTCAACAAGAATTTAAATGAAAGATATGATTTTCGGTAGATTTTACTAACGTTATAAAAAATAATAACAATAATAACCTTCTTTCCCTAAAATTACTTTTATTTTCTTAAATAACACTGTGCAACACGAAAAATGTCCTTCAGATGAAAAAGTCTGTTTCTTATGCATTTTTGGCTGAAAATTACAAATCTGCCATTATTTTTTGTCTACCACGTACCATTTTCCCAAAATTCTACATTTTAGTTCTTACGTTTTTTCTGGATAAATGCGTATATTTTCGTAATTTATCGACTTAATTTATTATAAATTATGTCTTTCTTATTGACAGTGATAAATTGACATTTCTCGTTGTCATTTTAGAGACCTTTTTAATTAACTAGGGCTACTTTAGCGACATTTTTGGCAACAAAAGCTTTATCTACTGTCTCGAAGTTTCGAGTCATTTACAAGACGACAAAGGCATTTTGTGGACTATTTTGAGGTGAAAGAACAAATAGTATGCTGCTGTGGTGAATGTACTATTTCAAGCATTAGGACATGAGCGCAATTCAGCAGAATGGCACTTGTTTATCAGTGCCCCTCTATCTAAGTTGTTGTTTTTTTTTTTTTTCTTTGCTATTTTTTCCTATAGCATATTCTGCAAACACAAAGGAAATTTCAAAATTGTGAGTGGCAAAAACATATCAAATTCGCCATTTGTGAATCTACCATGTGCCTTTTTTCCACAACTGCACATTAAACTTGGTTTATCGAAATATTTGTGAAAGCTCCGGACAGAGATGGAGTTGCTTTCTTGCATCTTAGGAACAAATTGAAAAATTTAGGTGAGGCAAAAGTAAAAGAAAATATTTTTATTGGCCCACAACTCAAGGAAATCCTTTCATTATGAAGAGTATGAAAACAAACGATCAGAAGCCGAAAAATCAGCCTCGCTGGCCTTTAAATCACTGTGCTAACGTCTCCTTGAAAATGAGAAAACTGAAAACTACGATCTTCTTGGTGACATGATAAAATGCTTTTGTATTGTAGGTTGGCATATGTCGTTAAAACTACACGTTTTGGACTCCCATATGAACTTCTTTCCTGAAAACCTTGGCGCAATTAATGATGAGTATGGGGGAAGGTTTCATCAGAACATCTCTGTGTTTGAAAAGCGTTTCAGCAGTCGATGGGATGGAAGTAAGGAACTGAATATTGCTGATCTGTTATCAGGGCACACCAACAGATGCCCACAAGATGAAACGCCCCCAAAAAATCATTTTAGTGTTTGTGTTTTCAATAAGTAAACCTCAGTTACGTTCTTCTATAACAAAATTGTATAAATATGAGAAGTGGGTCTCCAGAAAAAACGGTGCGTGATAGACTATTTTGGTTTGAATATTTGAATCAAGCACCTTTTGTTTATATAGAATCGCATCGTTTCATCGAAAGGACAAAAAAAAAAAAAAATTCAAATTTGTTGCACAGTGTAATCTTTCTTGCAACTGCATGCACAGTGCAAAAGAGCTGCTTTAAAAATTAAACATAGTTTATTATTTTTCTTCTAATATAGCGGGCTAAAGACTTTTTACGTTAAAATAAATCCTCTCTATTTGGCTGTAATTTTTATGAGATAAATTATCGATTCGGATCATTGTGTGCATTATATTTTAAACAAACTTAATTTAAACTTTAAAAAGGAAGCGTGCACTTTAAATTTGTTAAAGCCACTGTTTTCATTATTCTTCAAAGTTCATTCAAAGTCAGTTTTTTACCATTTGAAAAAAAAATTGTTAAGCATAGCTTTATTAAATTATGCTTAAAATAAACTACATAATACAAAGCATTAACAAGAATGTATTGACATTATGCGTTTGAAGAAAAAAAGCTGGTATTCAAACTTCTATTCAAAATTAATAATCGTCAGTTCTTTTGTGAGGAAGAAAGTTAAACATTTCCTTACAAATTGATGTACCTAATATTACTGTCGATGTTTCAAAAATAACAGGCATTTTTAAATCCATACATTCTATGACTACATAATACAAAGTATTAACTAGAATGTATTGACATTATGCGTTTGAAGAAAAAAAGCTGGTATTCAAAGTTATATTCAAAATTAATAATCGTCAGTTCTTTTGTAAAGAAGAAAGTTAAATATTTCCTTACAAATTGATGTACCTAATACTACTGTCATGTTTCTAAAAATAAAAGGGATTTTTAAGTCCATACATTCTATGCCTGAATGCAGGGTCGTGGTAGCCTAGTGCTTAGTATGTCAGTATTTCCAACCGGAGGGTTGAGTGTTCGATGCCCGACCCGCTAAAGTCCCACCATGTACACTTGGGGATACGTTTATGTAAAATCCGTGGACCCTGAAGCCTCGAGGCAGTTCTGAGATAATTTTCCTTCTCCTCACTCTTAGGTTGAAAAAGTAAGGTGGCGTTTTTGTGGTGGTGTCTTCAAAATACATCAGCTGCGCTTAAGCAAAGTCATACTTCCAACCTTGTGGTGCTCATTAAAACCCGAAGTCGCTCCTTGTCTGCCTTAATTCCTAGTCGCTCTGCGAGGGGAGCTTGGGTATCCAAGTGACATTAGCAACAACAACAGAGGACTGAATTTTCTTCTCTAGAATTTGAAATACCAAGCCGTAGAATATGGCCCATTAAAACAGAAAAAGCTATGAAGAAGATAGATTATTTCGATTGTTATACATATTTCAATTAACACTGGATTTACCAGACCAATCATTTTGATTGTTTCGAAGCTTCTTTTGCATAATAATTTGTTACTAATTATAGTTCAATTTCCAACTGCATTTGCTTTCCCTACTACACGGTAAGTAGGACAAGTTATTGTGACTGAAAGTTTTATTATAATTAGTAGCAACTTAGTTGAAAATGAAAGTTCAGAAATGATTGAAAATGGCCTGGTATATCTAGTGTTAAATTAACGTTCTAAATTATATGTATACAATAATAAACGATTGTTCACAATTGAAGGAAAATACCGCCTGAATAAAGCAATTTATTACAAACAGAAAACAGCTGTTCAAGCGTTCCAGACAAACAATAAAACATTATATTTATCAAATGCTGTACTCTAATGCTTTCGCATTCACTTACAGCTTGCCGCAGTGCGTTGAAAATGTTTCATTGATGAAAAAATTCATTCGTTGCCCTGAAATATCTCTTTACTGCAATTTTTAGATATTTTGCGGTCTTTACTTGCATTGTGCTTTCGTTTTAGTAATATTGAACCTCCAATGCAAGAGCGGAACAAATATATATTTTTTTTTAAATCGTAAATAGGCAATGAGCAACATTAAGTTGGTTTCACTGAGTATTTTGTATAATAATGGCATGTCTTGATTTGCGTTAAGTTATAACTGCTCGAAAATTCCAATTATGATTTTAAATAAATTATTAGATTATTCCAGGATATTTAAGCTAAATTGTATAGACATTTCAAAAAAGTAATGCTCATCTAATATTATAACTATCCACAATGTTATTCAGATAAATGTGAATTAATCAGTAAATTTTGTTGTGGAATTTACTTCTTAATTCACATTTATTTGAGGAAGGCTGTTTTTAAAATTTTCAAATTCCTCTCCTAAGAAAGTATATTTTGAGTTATGGTCTTCTTGTATTGGAATGTTATGCACGAGGAATTTTGAACATTTATATACTTATAAAAATAATTTAACTTTGTGCAAGTAAACAATAATAATAAAATTACACGTTAATTTAAAGCACAAATGAGCAATAAAATGCAGACATATGTTTCGGGATTGCTTGGAATCCCTTTTTCAATGCGACAGGGAGCTTCTAGATGCAAAACATCATTTGGATGTTTACTAGTTTTGGATGTCTGCATTTTATTGCTCATTTGTGCTTTAAATTAACGTGTAATTTTATTATTATTATTTATATACTTAATCTAATGTGCTCTTTGAGAAAAATTTTAGTAAACAACTCATGATTGTAAATGTTTAAGTAAAAATTCCCTCGTGTGTGTGTGCTTTATTGTTTATTTATTTATTCATTTATTTTTTAACAAAAGTGCTCGTAACATTTATAAGTAAAACATTTTTAAACGTAATTGTGCAACAATTATGCAAAGACATATTTTGAAAGCAAACGATATTATAAGACATACCTTTTCGTATAGTAAATTAACTAGGGTTTTGTTTTGAAGAATAAAAACACTGGAATCAATATAGTTGGTCAAGTTTTGAACCTAAAATCGAACAAAAATTTTATGATATAATTTTAACGGATGCATCATTTAATATTATTTTATAAATAAACATGATTCTTAAAATTTTGAAACAGAAATTCTCTTGCGTGATATTAAAGTACAAATTGTTTCCTGGAAAATATAGGATTTAAATGGCGAATAACACCTTTTGTTTTAAAAAAGTTCTATCGAAAATTTAATTAACAAGTACGCAATCTGATGAAGATCTTTTAACATGAAATAATACAATTTATGTGGAATAGTCAATCATTTATAACAGATATTGAACTATATAGAAAAAAAACCATAAAATACATATGTATTATATTACAAAGAATAACTAAATAAATAAATAAAACAGTTTTAAAAGAAAATCTAAATTTTTAAATAAAAGCTTAAAACACCTTTAAAATAATGTAATAAACCTTTAAATATATATGCTTGATATAGTTCTATTTTGTTTTTGTTTTTGTTTTTACATCCTTTCCTTATTTACAATTAGTCTCAATGTTAATCATCCCTATTTATTGGCCCTTAATTCAAATATATACTGGATATTTTCTCAAAATTTTGAATTTTAAGTCCCAGTGCTATACTTTCGTGGAAGAACTTATTTTGATTATTAAATGTTATATTGAATCAACTTACTCACAAGGAAAAATTGAAACATATACCATACACACACTATAATTAAATTGGATTTTAAAATACATATATATATATATATATATGTTTGACGGTGTGTGTGTGTGTGCGTGTGTATGTGTGTGTGTAACGTAAGTCATTACTGTCCTATGTTCTTGACAAACAGTTTCCAACTTCACAACATATTTACTGTATCATTGTATCTTGAAAATACAATAGAGATAAACGCATTTATATGCATTATAAAATAGAAGTTTACTTAAATAGTTACATTGCCTTTATCAATATTTTTTTTTTTTTTTTTTTTTTTTCTTTTTTCTTTCGTTTTCGTACATTATGTTTTACACAACCTTTTTATGTTTCCCCAGGTTTTGTTTCATTATTATCCTATGGTACGAGTGGGAATAAAAATATATAAGTAGTTCTAATAACTATAAAAATAACTTCTAAGGAACTATCGAACGAACTCTCAACAGTATATCAAGATTCAATTGAATTATTTTTCTCGTGTCCATGAAAATAATTTCATCTTTATAATTTAGTGCATGACTTTATTAAACGTAATTACTGTCCCCCTTATCGTCTTCAGAAAGGCTGCAGGCTAATGAAAACGTTATGCTTTTTGAAGTATTATAGTATAGATTCAAAAAACTAAAGTAAAATAGTTTTTCATGTTTTAAACCTAAACTATTGTTTTGTAATTACTGTCCCAGTAGTTATTGTCACATGTTTTTTTTTTCTAAAAATTAGATAGCAAACAATTTTTTCTAAAGATTATTATTCAATTTCTCTGTTTAATAATTTTTTCAGTGCCTTTCCTATTTTCATTCTTCCTTAATTGATCAGTAGGAAAAAAGTTTTAAAAATACTTGATGATTTTTAGATATATTTTCAAGTGAGGGGACAATAAAGTGCATTTCTTTCATGCATTTTAAGCGTAAAATATGGCTTTTTTCCTGACCATAAATTTAAACACTTAAATACATTCTCTAAATTTAAAAAGTAACTTTAATAGTGAAATGTGAAGTTGTATTTTTCATTAGCGAAACTTCACATTTTTGAAAAATTACTCATTTACATGCATAAATATTTATACTTTCCTACTTTCCTTTTTCAGTTCATTCATCTTCTTGAGAAATAAAAACGTCTATCTTCTTTGGTATTAGAATCATCTTTATGACTGAGGAGTTCATCTTAATTGCAGAAATATAGGTCATGAGAAAGAACCCCCAAAAAGTAATTTAGAGCCTTAAAATAATATTAATAAATAAAAATGAAAAAATAACCTCGAAATATTCTTCTGTTTAATGTTTTTTTCATTTTTAAATCTTGTAATTACTATTAATGTTAGTCATTCCAAAATCCTTACGCAATGACAAAATATTCTTGCATTCCTACTTTTATTTTCAATAAATAAAATTTGCAACTAAAAATTTTTTGAAAAATTACTTTGGTTTTGGCAAATGGAGAATTCAACGTAACCGATGAAATAAAAGTCAGGACAAAGGATTTCTCAACGCATAAAATTTCACCAACAATCACAACATCTCTCGATATGCCTATACCTCGCCCAGCAGCAGTTTTTGAAGATTTAATTAACTGTTGTTTAATTAACCTTAAGCCCGTCTTTTATTACACTATTAATTGTGCTTCATTATACGCTGGAGAGACATTTTAACCGTGTGCACTTTTCACTGCAAACTGAAATATAAAATCTGCTGAAGTACAATATAAATTTCATGGTCTACAATTTAATTACGTTTTATTGCATTAAACAGCAAGAAATTGTGTGCTATTTGTTAGTTGTTTTTTATTAGAAGATGTTGTTTCATTGAGCTCTCATTCTAAAACCTAGTTGGAATTTGTCGAAAGACTTGGTGAAAAGAAAAAGTTTTAACCTTTGGATCTTGTAGTTTAAAGCATAGATCTGAAGCAGCCAATTTTTGGAGTTGCTCCGATACGGCTTCAAAACAGTTTTAATAGGAATTATATAATTTCTCCGCTTTAAGTTAATTTATTTTTAAGTGATAAAAATTTTAAAAAGTTACCCATAGATTATCTATTTATCAATAAATATATACAGTAAAACCCCGTTATACCTCACCTCAGTATACCGCGGAATCGGGTATACCGCAATGACTATCATGTTTAAACCATCCTCTAACATTTCCATTTAAAGGTAACTCCTTATTTACCATTGTAAATAAAGCCAGCCCGAGCACACAAATATTCTAGCCAAAGAGCACCCATCCCTCCACCAGACACACTAACTGATAAAGCCCTATTGTGATAGGCGTGATGTACACCTTTTTCATGCTTTTTCTGTCTTTCAACCTAGAACATATAGCTTGATTTCAAAATCGGGTGCAATCACCCTGACTTGTTTCTCTTGACATGGACGGAGCTCAATCTGTCAGGGACTGTTCAGTTCAATGCTTAACTATTCCATTTTCAGAAGTCTAGTTATGCGTGAGTAACTTCTCTTACAGCGCTACCAACCTTTGTATTCCAGATTCTTTATCATTATTTGAAAAGTAAACATATTCCCCAGTGAGGGGCATTCCTCCCCTTCCAAATCTATTTTTTTCTAAAGACCTCTCCCCCTTCACAATCCCATGCTGATAACATAAAGATATTTTTAATCACCTTTTTTTCGGAACACAGTTGGTTTATAACCTATCTCTGGATAGACTGATTGTGCAACTGAGATGTGTGCTTCTTGCACAGCAATTGCAGTGAATGAAATGGCAGCAAAGAAGAAAAGAAAAAAAGATACAATAGGGAGAAGAAAGTTACGAGTAATTGATAAAGTCAAAAATGATGCAACAAAAGCGAGTATTATTTCGTAAATATGGTTCTGCGGTATAGTTCCGGTTATGTTATAACGCGGGGGCCAACCATGTCCCTTGATACCTGCATTTTGACAGGGTTTTACTGTATTTAGACACACACATAACAACATATACATAAAACATACATACATAAAAAATCTCTCGCATAAAAAAAGAAAGAAAAAATCATTCATTTATTTTCAATTATTTATTTTTTAAATTTCTAATGGGCTGCTATTGGCTTCTACCAGTTGCAGACCTAGTGCGTTCTCCAGAAATTGGCACCATCTCTTTCAGCGGCGTCACAAGGAGTGCGGTACCATCTACACACGAAATTTTTGACGTCCAGTTTCTCCACCTGAAAGGGCGAGCACCCGGACTCAGTTGATATGAAATTGCACTAGGAATTTAATTTAGCCGAGAGCACACGAGCCAATTGTCCACTCAAGGGATCTTTTACATGCCGCATAACCCTATGACATGGGCGCAGACGATTTTCCTGCATCTTGAAAATCCACCACCACTGCTAGGCCCGATCCTATGAACTGGGGCGTACGAGTCTTGTGCCTTACCGCGACGCCACCATTGATGCTTTGTTTTAAGTTTATAACTGTAATTCGAAAAATAAAAATCGGACCAGCTCGGTTTTGAGCAAAATGTCGTTGCTCAACTGCTCCACGCTCCACTCCAGATCTCTGATTTAAAGCACAACGACTTAATCTTTAAATTATTAAACTTTTTAAATCTATTTTTTTTAAGTTGATGCAGAAAATCGTCTGCGCCCATGTCGCATGATTGTGCACCATGTTAAAGATCCCGTGTGTATCCGTCTGGCTTGGATACTCTCGGCTAAATTAAATAGCTAGTGCAGTTCGCATCAAATGAGAGCTCAGGTGCCACCATCTAGGGGAAACTGAGCGTCCAAATTCTCATTGGCAATGGCATCCACCGACAGTGGTGCTACTTGAAGAAATGGAAGCCGATTACCGGGGTACGCACTAGGTCTGCAAAGGTTAATGACCATACGCAGCCACATTAGAAAGAAAACAAAATTTAAGTTCTAAATGCTTTGCGATTTTGCCCAAGAAGTTCTTACGCCCACTACATGCAAAGAAGTGAATACTTCTTCAAAAACTATGAATGCATAGAACCACTGAATTAGTACTATAAATAAATAACTGAATGGAAGAACATTTCAAAACCATAACGCAACAAAAATCCGAAAAAATATCAGAGACAACAAAGGAATGATTTTACCGCAAAGATGATATTTCTTCGATTTTTATCATCAATCCATTCTTGCCGAGCAGTGTACTTTGAAGCGACATCAATGAACTCATGAACTATTTTACGAACCTGAAATTTTTAGTTTTAATTATTATTTTTATAGTAAAAAAATGAATACTTGTAATTCATTTCAACGTGCATTATATGAAATGAAATTCAAGAAGATCAACTTGCAATTACGAGAAAAGCTTCACGATTCAATTTGGATGAGTGATTTCCACGAATGTTATTGATTTTTCAGTTAAGGAGCTCAAAATTTTAAAAATAACATGCAAAATTGGATAGAATTGAGCTGTAATTTCCATTTTACACTAAGCAAGAGTAAGCCTTAATGTCTCTGCTGCCCGTGATGTCTCAGCTAAAGTTTTACGTACATAACTTAGATTTAAGTACAATACTAAAACTCATTCTTGTATATAGAAAGCTTGATGACAATGCTTCTGAAAGGTAAATGCAGAATTGTTACTTTTTTTTAAACTGCTAAACGGTTAAAGTTCTTAGTGGAACATTAAAAAGTGTTATTTGTTATTATTAAATTGTCGAGGGCTTAATAAAAAGAAAACACAAAAAAAAAAAAAGAAAAACTTAATAGTGATTCTGTTAAAAATAAAATCTCCTTGAACATTTTTCAAAACAGTACTTCTTAAAACTAATAGAGTAGAACGTTTCTGAATGTTCAAAATCTTACTCCTAGAGAAGAAATTCCATATAAAAGCAAAGACAGGGCAGAATCTTGAAAATAATGTTTGTTTCTGAATTTTAGGTTGCCCGAAAAGTGGGGTTTCAAATCCATTAGTTCCAACGCTTTATTTATCAAGAAACGGTGTTAAAAGGAAATAGCTATAATTGAAACATGCGCATTAAAAGCGGTTTGGCTATATTTTTATTTTAGATTTTAAGACAATCACTACTTAACGGGAAGTTTGCGATGTATTTTGTATGCATTAAATAGCTTCAGAGGATCATCTAATTTACTGTCTGTTTTTCTAAGCCGAAACCTTCCTTCGTTTTACGCATGCGTCAGGACTGCTTCAATTTCATCGAAATAGGGGTAATAGAAAAAATAAGTATGAGGATATGTTTACTTTTTGCGAAGAATAACAAACTAGCTGCGTTCTTTTCCCTTTCTTTTTATGCTAAATATTCAAATGAGAAATGGAATAATTCAACGTTGAGAATAAACAACAAATACTTGACTAAAATAAAACTTCCAAAAGTGTGGTCTCAGCGTATCCCCCCTTCGACAAATGGAATCGTTACCTACTGGTAGTAGCGGATTTCGAGAACAAACAGTACGTTATAAACAATAAATAACATTTTTTTAGTAAATCTATTAATAAATGTTTATTATTTTCTTCTTCAATAGAATCACGAAGGCAATCTGGCAACAAGAAGTTCCGTCTAGAACTAGACGAGCCTACTTTATACAGAAACTTTAAATTTATAATCTAGCTACCTCTCTCTCTCTCTCTTTCTTTCTGGTTTACCTTTAGTTCTTAATTGCTTCAAATATGCATTTTTTAACGGTTACATATTCATTCATTCATTCATTCATTCACTCACTCATGTATTTATTTATTCATTCATTTACTTAGTTTTTCACTCATTCGCTCATTTATTCACTCATTTGTTCATTCGTTCTTTCACTTATTCATTTAATCATTCATTAATTCAGAAATACCCTTAAAAATCCCAATCAAAAAATATCATTAAAAAAACTAGGCTCGTTTAGTTTTGGTTGAACTTCGTATCCGTACATGTTCTTTGGCCTAACATTTTTCCGATAAAGTTTGTTCCAAGCAAATCCGTCAGCTAGATCAGGATTTATATAGGACTGAAATTTCACCGTAGGCGCTATGTTAATTTCTTTGAACTGTTCAAAAATGAACAAAAATTGTTCAAAACAATATTTCACGCCGATGCTTCTTCTATTAAGCTTGCTCATAAGAACTTGCATCGTGTGCCCCAGAGTTTATGTAATTTGCTTCACATTTTTGCGCATAGGCGTTAATGTTAAAAATTTTTGAACTGTTCAAAATCGAACGAAAAATTGTTCAAATAAAAAAGTAAAATATAGAAATGAGATGTCCTCGCCGAGATCTTTCGAATGCAAAAAGAAATTTTCTAATCGAATAATTCGTTCAAAAGTTATCAGGGGGGACAGACAGACCGACAGACCGGCAGACCGACCGACACACAAATTCCCCATCTCAAAACCCTACTTTCAATTTTTTTATTTTTCAATCTTTAAGTACTTCACTTATTTTTGCCTTTTTTTGTTTTTAACGATATTTTCACTATACATAAGGCCTTCTTTCATGCTTTATCATTATTATTTTTACTTTTACGATAAAGTAGGCTAAAAAAGAGAGAATGCAACGACTATTTCTCTTACTTGATTTTGTAACAAACATCCAGTTACAAAACTTTCTCTTATATTTTTCAGAAGTCATTTTTGAGATATTTTCTAGAGGAAAGTTTTTTTCTCTTTTCCCCCGCACTTACTTCATCAAGATTCTGTTTAGGCAACATCCTCGGAACATATTCCACGCCTAGCGCGTATGGCATGTAATTGGAAATCCATTCCACACAACGTTCCCATTTTGATAGCTGAGGTTTCTTTGCGAAAGTATTAGGGTGACTTGAATGAATTTTACGGAAAGCAAAACTGAGATCATCCAAATGAGCAATGAAGCATCTTAAAGAGAGATAATTAGCTATAGACCTGAAAATGAAATGAAAATTAATGAAAAGCGTAGCACACTAAATATTTTCCGTAAAAATACAGAAAGGGTACTGAGTATTTCTGTAAATGTATGAACAACTTGTTCAAAATCAAATAATCTCATTGCGAGATAGAAATTTCTGAATAAGGTTCTTGTTTTCCCACACTCTGCACAACTACAGAGAAAGATCTGTTATGTTACGTAATTACTCGTTAAAAAGCCGCGAATCAAGTTTCTCTGTAATATGTGTTAACAACTTAAAACTTGTCAAGAAACGCATAATATTTTGATGGCATATAATTTAATTTCAGCTCTAGGGAGCGTCTTAGCCCTCTGAAGCCAGTTCTTCCAACTTCGGCGCATCTTTGGCCGAGTGGGCTAAGGCACAGGAATCACAACAGCGTGAGCTGAAGCTCTGAATTCACCTTCGGCGTTGTGTATCTGATATAGTACTTCAGCGTACTCAAAGATGGCACCGCTGCTGCAGAACAATACCTGTTGCTGTCAATTTACAGTGTGTTTATTCCCTGCTTTTTAATTTCTGTAATTTCCTTTTTTAAAGACTTTCTAGTTTCCTGTTTTTTTTATTATGTGTAATTTTCCCGTCAAACTCTTGATAAATGATTTACAGGAGATTATCATGTACTTCCGGGCAAAATTTTTTTACAGTGCAAAAGAAGTTTAATTTCAATCGAATATTTTAATTTTGGGAGGGAATTGATCATACATTCAAACTATCATTCCGATATCTCCAATTTGATAATACTGTATCTTCCCTATAAATTATCCACCATGAATTCATCTATGAACGATCATCACAAAATGATGTATATGAAACAGTATGGTTGTAAATCTTAATATGTTCTAATCTAAGGTATTAACTATCCACTTTACGAACAGGCAACAATCGCTCGCTGTAAAATAAGCGGGCTACGAATTATCGCAAAGCACTATACGTACGCATTTGGCGTTGCTTCAAATATACCATTTTCAACGGATAATACATATTCATTCACTCACTCATTCATTTTTTTCATTTATTCAGTCATTCATTTATTCATTCATTCATTTATTCAATCATTCATTTACTCATTCATTCATTTACTCATTCATTCATTTACTCGTTCATGCATTTATTCATTCATTTACTCAAATTCATATATTTATTCACTCATTTATTCATATTTTCATTCATTCACTCGTTTATTTATTTTATCAATTATTCACTCATTTATTCATTAATTCATTCTTTTACTCATTCCTTTATTCCTTCATTCATTTTTTCACTCTTTCATCTATTCATTCATTCAATCTTCACTCATTCACTTATTCATTTATTCATTGAGAAATATCCTTTAAAATCCTGATCAAAAAATTTCATAGGAAAATAGGCTCGTTCAGTTCTTGCTGAACCTCGTATCTGTACATGTTCTACATTGTAACATCTTTCCAACAAAGTTTGTCGCAAGCAAATCCGTCGGTTAGATCAGAATTTATATGGGATTGAAATTGCCCCGTGGGCACCAATGTTGATTTTTTTTAACTGTTCAAAAATGAACAAAAATTGTTCAAATTAATATTTTACGCCGAGAGCTTCTTCCAATAAGGCTTGCTCGTAGGAACTTGGACCTTGTGCCCAAAGTTTACATAATTTGCTCCATTTTTGCCCATAGTCGCTAATGTTACATTTTTTTGAACTGTTCAAAATTAAACGAAAAATTGTTCAAATCAAAAAGTAAAATATGGAAATGAGATGTCATCGCCGAGATCTTTCGAATGCAAAAAGAATTCTTTCGAATCGGACAATTCCCTCAAAAGTTATTAGGTGGGGGTGGCAGACAGACCGACAGACACACATTTTCCCCATCTCAAAACCCTACTTTCATTTTTTTTTATTTTTCAATCTTTATTTAATTACTTCACTTATCTTTCTGTATTTTTGACGATATTTTTACGAAACATTACGCCTCCTTTCATGCTTAATTATTATTATTTTTTTTTTTTTTTTGGCTTTTACGGAAAAGTAGGTTAATAAAAAGGGGAAGGGGGGAAAGGAAACGCAGACATCTGAGCTAAACTGTTTGGCTGAATGGGCAAGATTTTTAATTTTACCAGAATTTTTCCATTAGGAACTTTTTACCCTCGTTGTTAGCATTATTGAACAAAAAAAAAAAATCCAACTGAAGCCAACCTTACGTACCAAAACACGTTTGCAGATTCAGGCTCAACAATTACCGTATTTAATTCATGTTTCTATGTTCTTCAAAAAAAAACTATGATTCCAAGAACTATGGCAGAATTTACAACTAAATTTGATAAAATTAGTGCCTTTTAAATGCAGTGACTCTTATTCCTTCAAAACGCGTCTATTATCCTACCTTTATCTTACGGTTATCCGTTAAAAGTAATCTATAGATATTTTCAATGTTGGGTGTTGATAATAATGTCACTTCTTTTAAAACTTTGTTTCACATTTTTCAAAGGTAAAATTTTCACTTTTCAAACAAATTGCTGAAAAAAGTGTTTCTTCCGGAAATTTCCTTTGAAATTTAGCCGCAGAAAAAAGTAGGAGAATTTTCCAGGATCAAACATGCATTCACTATCAAAAAACCTTGGGACAAAACGTTATCCTCAAAATAGTGAAAGGCATATTTTTCTTTTTTAAGCAATCGATCGTTAGAAAATCAATGATTGATGCCACTGTTATATCAAAGAGGGATAGAGATAATGCTCTTTCAGAGGTTCTTTTTCACATTTTTATTTTTCAAAGAATGTTACCTTCATTTATCAAACATTAAGAACAAGTCAATATCGACTTTTTAGATGTTTCTGCTGGAAGCTCTTTAAAAGCAATCAGAACAATAGCTTAATATTTTGATTTCATGTTTTTGAACTGATGATGCCCTTACTTTTTTTTTATTCGTTGTTATGATGTTATTATTAGGAACTTTCATCATGTGCTAAAATAAATCACGATGAAAAAATTTTCGCTGTAACTCATACGAAGGTTTAGTCTATAATAAGGTCAACCCTACGAAATATAAACGCACTGATAATATGAAGAAATATAAGTGGTGTAATAGATATGGTAGCTCTTGGTTGAAACTTCGAAAAGTCTATTATATCTATTGAAAGAACAGTTTATAGATAAGCATGCGCATCTTTATATTCACTGTGGTTGCTAAACGAAGAAATGCTCCCTTTCTATAGGATACAATAGAAAAAAAAAACCCGCGCAAGGACAAAATTGTGACGTAATTTGTTTTGAAAAACAATTTAGATCAACTTTCTTCGTCTGCATATACTTATTTTAAAAAATACATCATGTGTGTAAGAACTAGGGATGTAACGAATATTCGGCCACTATTCGGTATTCGGCCTGGCCGAATAGTCATTTCATCACCCAGCCGAATATTCGGTCTGGCCGAATACTGGGTAAAGTCAAATTCGGCCTGGCCGAATATTAATGGACTATTCGGCCGAATAGTTCTGCTGCAGTAAAAAAGTAAAAAAATAAAGAAATTAGTAGATTTTACACATTTAAAATTGTATTATAATTATTGCAAAAGAATACATTAGTCTACTATAGTTTTAAGAAATAAAAATAATTTAGAATAAACTACTTTTTTAAAATCTTGTTTTAGGCTTGACTGAGCAAAAACACATTTTAAAGTTGTAATATTGTATTTTATATTTAGCATTTGCTCCCAAAAGCTGCCAATAGTTAATTATAATAGATAATGTAATAAATTCATTTTGTTATTATTAACAAAGTGGAAGCCAGACTTTGTTTTTGTAGACTGATTTATTGTGAATATTGGGTTAGAGAGAAATGTGAAAAGACCAGAATATATCATGAATATTTAGATAGCATAAGTTAATGGGGTTTTTGAAAATAAAAACCTATTCCAGTTAAGTGCATTAAGTTTTAATAGATCTTTTAAAAATGGGTATGTAAAAAACCCCATTAAATAAAAATATTAATTTTTTTATAACTTTTAAAATGTCTTCATAAAACAGTTTTGAGCAAGGTAAAAGTTCACTAAGCACTAGTATTTCTTTCATTGCAATTAAATAATTAGTAAAATAATGCTAATGCTTACTACCGTAAAACCTGTCATTTCTATTTTGCTTGTGGGTGAAATTCTTAGTTTTATTACATTCAAAACAATAGTGAAAATAGATTAATTTTAAATGGTTCTAAATTCTTAACAAACAGAATTAAATCATACATCATAGATTGTGTGTAATTGGTGTTTGACTTTGTGAATAATTTTAAATTTGACAAATACATTCTATTACAACGATTTTCTAGAAATTTTAATATTCGGCCGCCAAATATTCGGTATTCGGCCTAGCCGAATATTCGGCTTCGGCCTATTCGGCCTTGAAGAAAGGACCGAATATTCGGCTTCGGCCTGGAAGAAATGGCCGAATATTCGTTATTCGGCTATTCGGCTAAATCACTATTCGTTACATCCCTAGTAAGAACAATACTGTCATATAGCCATTTTAAACAATTCCATAACGATGGACTTGTTGATTTTCGCATGGGAATTGAGTTCGACAAATCTTACATTTTCAGTTGAAACCTTTTCAGATTTTCGATCAATTAAAACTTTAAACTCTACAACATTCTTAATGCAATATATTAAAAAATAACTTTTAAAAATCCCTCAGAATATATTTGTGTATTCTAGACCAGTTGAGAAGGTATTATAATCTTATCTCTGCTGCATTTCTTTATTTATTCATTTATTTATTTTTATATAATGTATTTCATAGTAATACCTTAAAATTGCGAGGAACGATTGTTGACAGAAAAATATGCTCGTCTATAACAGGCATTTTATGAACTATAAAATTTTTACAACATTATTTCATGCTGTATGTTGGGTTGATGTTAACGTTTTCATCAAAATATTCTATGATTGAGTGATGTAACTTTACGATTTTTAACTTGAAGTATAAAACGCTCCCCCTTGCTTTAGGCCGACTAAAAGAAATATACAGTTGAACCCGCTTAATGGAACATCGGTTAAAATAATATCCAGCTTAATATAAAAAATTTCCAATGCACCAAACTGTAGCATATCGCTTCTGTGATCCCGGATAATGGAATATCCCGCTTATTAGAGTAATTTCTTGTCGCAAATTGGCTATTCCATTAAGCGGTCTCGACTGTATTAGTACTTATGAGCTGACCCATTTTTGCGCTAAATATGTCTTCATGCACATCATGACCAACATTTTAATAGAGAACAATGAGTTCTTCGTTTTCAAGCTCAATTTTAAAATATAATAGTTTAAGAACAGTAAAACTCCCATAAATGTTCTTAATAAAACAAATTTCTTAATTTTGCATGTGTGTCCATTAAATTACCCTTTAAAAACTAATTGATATTGCTCATTGGCAAAATACAAATTTCTGGTAAGTATTTCATTTTTTCTGATAACTGTTATGTAACCATGTTTATTTTAATTAAAATCTCAAAATAAGACGTAATTTTTTGTTTTATCGGAAATTAGACAAACAAATGGCTTTTTATGGTTTTACAGTATGCATTTTTGTCTTTATGATAGATCGGGTTTTGTGCTTCAAACCATTGTCTGCATAAAATGTGTTATTTCACTTATTTATTTTACTATTTTGCCAAATCTCCTGTGAGAAAACTATGCTTATCTATGTTGAATTAATCTCAAAAATAGTTTTAAAAATAATTTAGTGCGTAATTATCAATATTTAAGGGGATATTAGCTGAAATATATACGCTTCACCCCTCCCATAAATGTTGAATGCAAAACAACATGAAACGATATTTCGTGAAGAAATATCGTTTTATGGTTCCTTCCCCAATGAACGAATTCAAAACATTCTGTATCAGGGAAATTTTATGGCTGAATAAGCACAATTTTCTGAACAATAAGTAAACAAACAAAGAATTTTTTTTAAATATGCATCATACCTGTGAGAAAAATGAGATATAGCTGAAAATATGTTTCCAACATACGTTACGCTGCTGCAAGGTACAAAAACGCTTTGTTTTGAATAAATGTTTAAGCTTTCTTCTTCAAAAACAAATTTTAGTATGTTGCATAAATTGACCTGAAAAGGAAAAAATAACCTATCTAACCACAAAATTTCGAAAATTGATGTATTGATCAGCAAATATAAATAATTTTAAATATAACACGTCATAAATAATGCTTATGTAACCAGAAATATTTAGCGAATATTACACACATTTATTTTCAACGTAGTTATAAAGTATTTACTCAACATCAATCAGACAAACGGAGGAACAAGTGAACGATCTTACCAGTGTATCATTAACATCAGAACACCTCACGCTTAAGCCATCTTTTTCCAAATCCTCTCCGCAAGCCTCAATTTGGTGAATGTTTTGCTTGAAAAGCAAACCAAGTAGAAATGGTAAGACAATTGAGTGAAAAACATTTTCAAAATGATAACAAATTACATTTTTGAATTGAGAAGCATCTACGAAGAGATTTCGATTCGGATTTTGATAAGAGAAACTTCTCTGTAATGTGAACTATTTCTCCAAAAGAAAATTGGTCTTCATGGATAGGTATCCTTGTAATAAATTATAGGTAATATTTTTAATGTGATGTACTTAATACATACAGACAGGACTCAGTATATGTCATGTCGTAATTAAATTATTCATGTCATGTCATGATTGAATCCGTTAAGTTGTAATGTTTTCAAAAAACGTTAAAAATTTTTGTGATTCTGAAGTAAAAAGTTTGCCTTAAATAAAAACTAAACAAAAAAAAGCAACGTAAAAATTCCGAAACAAATTTTATGAATGCGTTTTTATGAATAGATTATTTTATATTTTAAAGAAAAACTATTTTTGAAATCCTAAAGTAAATTAAAGCAGTTTACAAAAGAGCTACTGTTAAAGAATTTACTGCATGAATTTTGAATTGCTAAGAAAATATAATACTTAAGCATAACATTCGTAGATAATGTCAACTAAAATATTTTTTTTTATTTATTTGATAATAATAGTAAAAACTGTGGATTGATTCAATAAACATTTAGTTGCAACATGATTGTTTGGAAATGCTTAATTGTTTAACCAAGGCTGAGCTTGATCTAGTTAGTTAACTGTTACGGATCAGTTAACTAACTGGATCAAGTTCAGCCTTGGTACAACACAATGTTTTTTGTAGTTTTACTATGTTTTACTACTATTTGGTACCAAAAAATACTTTTTTCCTAACGAGAGGTAGACATCAAGGTTTGTTTTTATTACGTTTCCGCAAAATTGCTCTGTAAATTATGTCGTTTATTGTGTTTTCATTTTTAAGACATTGAATATATTTGCCTTTATTTTCGGCCTAATATTAGCAAAAAAAATCAGTTATGGTTGAAACTATGATATTAAAATATGAATATAAAATGATATAAAATTAAAATCTTAGCAATCTTTCATGTAAAAATTTTCTACTAACTAGAGCAAGTGAATCGACCACACCCTGAAAATAAAGACATTGTACAACTTTGAATACAATAACTTGAAAGAATTGCAAAGCGTTTTTAAAAATTGCTTACCAAATACAAATCTCGAACTACATTGTCAATTTTTTCAAAATCCTCCCAAGCTTCATACAAACTTTCTATTTTCATATCAAAATAGGCTAATATTCCTAGGACAAGATCTTTGTAATTCGCAGACAATGAGTCGTCATGAACAACCGGATATTGATACTTTACCTTGAAAAACAAACAATTCTTACAAACGTAAGAAAAGATACATTTACGTAACATACATAAAAGCAATACCAACATACATAAAGTAACATATAAAAGCAGTAAAGTGTTAAAGACAGACTTTGTGAACTGCATTTTTTATGCTTAAATCAGAAATCATTAGTGGCATAGCAAATATACCAGATATCCTTACGAACTCTGACTCATAAGAACATTTTCAATTTCACCGATTTAAATTTTTGACAGTTTATCAAATTTACTTTTTCTTGTTTCTTCTATGAATATGCATATTGAGTTTTCCTCTGTTTTGTACATTTAATGCTCGCAAAAATGTTTCTTCGAATCCAAATTCATAATGGTTATTTATTATGTTTAGTAACTGCATGAAATTTAACACCATGCATTACTTTTGAAATGAAAAATGGGGTGAAAGAAATCCTTTTTTTAATTACTTGCATCATTATTATTTTAAATTTACCAGCACGTCAGCATATTTAGAATGGAAACATTTTTTTCCTATTTAACAAAAAAAAGATAAGTTTTCCATTCTGCAAAGTGTATCTGTACTCTGTAGTGATCCGGGATAGTTAAACGACGAAAACCAACTTCATTAAAAGTGCTAGCAGTACTTTCAGAGGAATT
This sequence comes from Octonoba sinensis, assembly GCA_038502835.1. NCBI lineage: Eukaryota > Metazoa > Arthropoda > Arachnida > Araneae > Uloboridae > Octonoba > Octonoba sinensis. The sequence continues at coordinate 62,161,235 of CM076602.1, forward strand.
CTCCTACAACAAAAGCTGGCATATTTGAAGATACCATCCTTTCAGGTGAAAAGAAAGATTATCTTAATATTTATGCACATGGATATATTCAGAGAAACATAAAATTTAATTACAAGATATTTTTATTACCAAGATAAAGCAAATGTTCAGACAGGTTGATAACTATTAAACCATCAATACTTAATCTAGATAATTAATGTATTAATACTAAAATAAATTATAATTACTATATAAAATCAAATTAAAAAACCTTTTTTCTATGCACAACCAACCGTTTTTTCAAATAATTATGTAAACTCATTAATGAATTGCTTTTTTTTAAGTAGATCTTAATTCAACGTTATTGACTCGACGTATATTGACTGATTTGTTTGCATCTTGTAAGAAGTTTACTCCCAATATAAATTTTATAAAATAAAAAAGAGTTTCATTTTAAGCAATTTTCAAAGAAAATACTTCAACTATCATAAAAAAACAACCTTTTTAGTGACTTTTAAAACTCCTACAAAATACCATTCGGTTCAATGCTACAATATTTTTTTTCCTTTTCTGTAAACGTCTCTATGCAATTAATTATAAGAAAAGTGATTCCATCTTCAAAACTCTATTGAATTTCAAACCACGATCGAAATTCTATTAATGTCTATTTATATACGATCATTTCTGCGTAAACGCAGCTCAGAAGAATATAAATTCTTAGACATTTGTTATAGAATTCTGAGAATGGTTTCCTAAAATATTTTTACTTTTTGGATTTATATTTATTTTTAAAATCAATAAATGTTTGCTTACAACAGCCTGAATATCATGACTTCTTGTTCCATTAGGGTTCTCTGGGAAGGAGTTTGGAGGTTGAAAAATAACGAAAGAGAATTCATTATAAACTGCCATTACGCCAAGAGTTTTTTCTAGTCCTTCCTCAAATTCAAAATCTGCAGACAAACGTGGCCAGTTATTAATACCTGTTTTATTCAAAAAATGCAAAATAGATGGAACCGCTTCAGTTTCTGAAGACCCTGGAAGATTTCAAAATGTTAAACATTTACTGATGGCATGAAAAATACTCTTATAAAAGGAATCATTAAATAAAGTTCCAAAGTTTCTAAATATGAACTCACGTACTCCCCCCCCCCCCCTCTCCCTTAACCTAAAAGAATGTTTTCCAAGAATTAATTCTTCCCTATAAAGCCATACTGCATACGTTAGTTACATTTTGCTGTCGGCGACAAATTTAACATTACATTTCATAAATACTGCACCTTCAGAAACGCTTGCTCAAATCTCACGAAACTTTCGTCGTATTTGACTAAATGGCTTCGTGAAAAATGCTCCGAGTAACCCTTTCGTCAAATTGGCAAAATTTGTGTAGTAACTTTTTTAAGTCACGCGAGGAAAAAACCGCTATAAATGGCGAAATTTTCTTGACGATTGAAGAATCGGCAAAAGTGAGAGCTCTATTTCTGAGAATATAGTTGTAGATTAAATATTGATTAGCTTAGAAGTTGTATTTTGAGTCATTCTGGGAGTTTTACTTCAGTTTATTAAAAGGTTTATAGTTTAGTCTGGGAGTTATACTTTGGTTAGCAAGAAAGTTACAGATTAGTTACTCAGAATGTAGTAGTTTATTTAGTCAGCAGAAAGCTGTAGTTTATTTACTCGGAACGTAATAGTTTAACTACAGTCAGCAGAAAATTGTTGTTCAGATGCGCAAACTGTAGTAGAAATAAACCTTTCAGCTAACTTATAATGTTCCTCCCTGAATAATTCGCGTCTATTTGCATCTGGTGTAGTCCTGAAAGAAATCTAAGATTCTGGGACATGATGTTCCCTTCATTCTACGCATTTACAAAACATACAACCAATAAATTACTACGATTTTCTACATTTGCACAATTTTTGCGAGACAAATGGTTCACCGTTTGAGATGTTATCACCACTTTTACACTGTTGTTACCACTTTTTTATAATCTTTTGATGCCAATTTCGGTTAGGGTGGTGATTTATTTCTAATCCATAATGCAATTAGAATCTATATCCTATTTCATAACTCTGAGAAAAATGATTTGACAACGATTGTTTGGTATCCAAACTGTTTCTAAAGTTGAAATAATGATATTTGAATACTTACTTTCTGTCATACAGGACACATATACTATTTTCATTTTCTCAGATGATGTACTTAATGCTTCTTTTGTGTCCTCCAAAATTCCTGGAAAATAAATGTATACGTAAACTTGAAAAAAGCATTGTGTATAAATAATTTCCAAATTGTATTGTATGTATCCTATTTTATAGAAAATTTATCTTTTATGCACGAAACAACGAAACTTAAGCTAGTTTTAAATTTTTCATTTTTTAACTACTGGTAGAGTAGGTGACTGTCTTTGATGAAGTCCTCTCCTTCCTAAAGTTTTTCCGTCATCAAAGGAAAAATTAATTACTTAAAAACTTTAGGAAGGAGAGGAACTCATCTGAGGCCGCCAACATTAAAAATATAAACATATGCTGAAAATTTACCATGGGTCAAGAAAGCCTAAATTGCCGGTGTATGTTAAAAATAAAAAGAGGTCATGAAAGTCAATTGTAAAAATAGTCCTATGCCTTTTAAGAAAAATGCATGGAAGGGGATTATAATGAACTTATTTAAGCCCGTTAAAAAACGTGTTTCTAGGTTATGCTCACCAGTTTTTCTTCAAATATTTATTTCCATTGAACTAATAAATTAAACCCAAATATGTGTGACTTGAGTGTTGTTCTCTCTCTTTTATTATTTTTCGTTCCTGTATCCAACTCATCACACACACACACATATATGCACACGTACGTGTAAGTACGTCTCTCACTACGTACGTGTAACTCTTCCTTTGGTAAACCTCGTCCACTTCCTTAACAAAGTTCCGAATTCGTTACCGCACCTTACGCTCACAGAAGAAATCTAAATTCAACGCACGTTAATAAAATTAATATTAAAATTTCATACTACAATCTACATCTTAGATTGTGTGAAGAATTTTTAAAGATAACTTAGCAGAGTAAACGACGGAGATAACATAAGTAACGCAAAAAAAAAAAATAATTCGGAGTTGTTATTCAATATCCTACTATTTTTTCTTTCAATTCCCATCAATAAGAATTCAAACATTCTCCGCATGCTAAAGAAATAAGAGATAAAATGCAGAGATAAATTTTGTTTAAAAAAAATAGGTGACACGTAATTTATATGATATTAATCCCCGTATGTTGAGAATGGTTGGCTGCAATACAGATAGCATATCAGATTTCCTTTAAACGAAATCAAACCAAAATTTCTAAAATACTGAAACTCGGCTATTTTTATCACGATTATTTACAACATTCCAACCATTCACCAACTGCTGTTGGCTGGAATAACAGTACACATAAATCAGGCGCTATCTTTTGAAAATTCAATCTTTTTTCAAAGTAAAGCAGTACTTTTGTTTTAAATTTTCTCAAAACAAACATAATATATCTCACACCGCACAAAATAAAATAAAGAGGAAACATATTAACCTTTAAAAAGCCTTAATGGTTCACCAAAGATCGTCAGCTTTTCTGCTTGTTGATAGTGCAAAGTTCCATTACATTCGTATTAATTTAATATTTTACACTTGAAAATAAATTACGTTTAAGCGATTTATTAAATAAAAAAAAGTTTCATCAGTCATTTAAAAGTTTCTAATCTACTTAAAAGTAACTAACTTAAAGTACTTAGAACTAATAAATAGTAGATATTTTACCTTTTATTACTCTTTTAAGGGATAAATCTACACTTTCAAAAAGAGAGTAATTATCTTCCTCTCCATATCTCGCCATCCATTTACCACAAGAAAATGAATAAAAATCCTGGCATGGATCAACGCTTTCATTTATATTGCTTCGGATAAAGTGCGCTAAGAAAGAAATAAGAATTGTTCTTAGTTGATTTATTTATTCCAAAATTTTAATTAGTGTTCTAGCACTATTATTTTCATTAATGCTGTACTATTGCTTTTCAACTCTACTACTGTTGTAGTACTGTTATAGTATAAAGCAATTAATCGTAAAACGTAAGGTATGAAATATCAATCTAAAATCTACTACCAGAATGAAAAACTGTTTTAATTTGTCTTTAATAATATGTATAATCACATTTTGTTTTAAAGGATGGACTCATTCCAAAATTCATTTTATCAGAATGAAATTTTCAAAAAGGATACAGTAAACAAGATCTAAAATTTTTAGATGATTATGATGTAGTCTTGACAAACGGTCTTACAGGAAGCCGATGCGGTCACGAAATGTGTACAGAAGAACGTGCCTTGTGTGACTATACTCAAGATCGACAAAGCTGCTCATCTTGAACAAGTGTTCACTATGCAGGAAATTTTACCCGTTCGTTCCACTGAAAACCACAGAATAAAATTTCTGGAAGTGGTCACTTTAGACAGGAGGTAACTACCAGATTTTTCTGCATATTATTTACCTACATCTTATCATGGATTAAAAAATAAAATTAATCAGACCATAGAAAGTGAGCATCGCTTTCTTCGTGCCATATTCTCTGTCTTACATGAAATGTCCAGCAATGATAGCCAGTGCAGGCGTCTATTGGCTGATTACACTGTGCAACAAATTTGAACTTTTTTTTTGTCCTTTGGATGAAACTATGTGGTTCTATATAAACAAAAGGTGCTTGATTCAAATATCCAAACCAAAATGGTCCATCACGTACCGTACCGTTTTTGCTGGAGGCCACTTATCATATTTATACAATTTTGTTATAGAAGAACGTAACTGAGGCTTACTTATTGAAAACACAAACACTAAAATGATTTTTTTTTTTTTTTTTTGCTGTTTCATCTTGTGGGCATCTGTTGGCGTGTCCTGACAACAGATTAGCAATATTCAATCCGTTTACTTCCATTCCATCGACCGCTGAAGTGCTTTTGAAACACAGAGATGTCCCTAATTCCCCATGCTCATCATTAATTCCGCCAAATTTTTGAGGAGAGAAGTCCGTATGGGAGTCCAAAAAGTGTAGTTTTAATGACATATGGCAACCTATAATACAAAAGCATTTTATCACGTCACCAAGAAGATCGTAATTTTCAGTTTTCTCATTTCCAAGGAAACGTTAGCACACTGATTTAAAGGCCAGCGAGGCTGATTTTTCGGCTGCTAGCAGTTTGTTTTCATACTCTTCATCATGAAAGGACTTCTTTAAGTTGTGGGCCAATAAAAATCTTGTTTTTTACTTTTGCCTTACTTAAATTTTTGAATTTGTTCCTGAGATGCAAGAAAGCCACTCCTTCTCTGTCCGGAGCTTTCACAAATATCTCGATAAACCAAGTTTAATGTGCAATTGTGGAAAAAAGGCACATTGTAAATTTACAAGTGACTCATTTGATATGTTTTTGCCACTCACAATTTTGCAATTTCCTTTGTGTTTGCAGAATATGCTACAGGAATAAATATGAAAAAAATACTTAGATAGAGGAGCACCGATAAACAAGGGCCACTCTGCTGAATTGTGCTCATCTCCTAATGCTTGAAATAGTACATTCACATCACAGCAGTATACTATTTCCTCTTTCTCCGCAAAATAGTCCACAAAATGCCTTTGTCGTCCTGCAAATTACTCGAAACTTCGAGAAAACAGATAAAGCTTTTGTTTCCAAAAATGTCGCTAAAGTAACCCAAGTTAATTAAAAAGGTCTCTTAAAGGACAACGAGAGATGTCAATTTATCCCTGTCAATGAGAAAGATATAATTTATAATAAATTAAGTCGATAAATTACGAAAATATGCACATTTATCCAGAAAATACGTAAAAAGTTAAAATGTGAGATTTTGAGAAAATGGTACGTGGTAGGCAAAAAATAATTGCAGATTCGTAATTTTCGGCCACAAATACATAAGAAACAGACATTTTCATCTAAAAGACATTTTTCGTGTTGCACATTGTTATCTAAGCAGATGTATTTTTTCACACTTTCTGTATTATGATGAAATTCACAAATGATGCTATTCCTTATACTTTTATTTCTAAAATTTTCTTCATATGTATTCGCTGTGCTACCTTATTGCAGTTACTTTTGTAAGGCAAAGCATACGTATCAGTGATCTCATTTTATTGATCGTTTGAATATCCTACATTAGGTATCGTATCATATCTGATACAACGTAAAAAATAACCCATTTCCAACTGTACAATAAATATTTTTCGTTTAAAAACGCCATGTAGCAATTCTGATACGACCCTATTTCCAATTTGCATAACATCCAGAAAGTCTCTTAATGTCGTACTAAGCCTACAGATAACATGGAATGTCGGTAGTTTTTTTTTTTTTTGCTTTGCTTTGCAGAGGTTAGCACGTGTTTGGAGTAATCACAGATTTTAGCAGAATATATTGTTTATTTGTGAAAATATTGTACTAAAATGTAAGTATTATTTTCTTTTAGCGATCTAAGTATAGGTCTTCGAAATATTTTTATCTACATCAGTGGATATAGCATTATGTATCATATATGCTACAAGTAAAAATTTTGGAAAATAGACATATTACAGTTAATTAATTTTTTTTTTTTCTTTACGTAAGCATAATTTTACATCCAAAAATATTTTTCTCATCGCTAATAAACAAAATTGCGTAATGTAGGGTTAATATCAGTGATCAAATTTTATTGATAGTTTGAAAAATGGAGTACAAAATCGATTCCTGAGCTCAGTTCCTGCAGAAGATTTTTTTTTTTTTTTTTTTTGAATTTAATACAAAAATATATAACTCGAAAATGGAAATAAAATCACGAAAAAAATCGGTTTTATAGAACTTTACATTTTAGCGAAATTTTCATGCAGCGAATAAATTTGATTGTTCAATAAGAACTATATGCAGATGCCTTCAAACGCTTAGAGTAATCGTGTAAATAACTAATCGTGATTCTGAAATTTCAACATATAACTCAATGACAGATAAACATATTAAGGAAGTCTTGTCAAGAAAGTCAAGAAACAGATTCTAAGAAGATGTTCCTGACTTCTTCAATCAAACAATATTGGAAACTGTTTTTTGATTTTTATCTCGCTTGTTGGCGTTTTAGCTCTTGTTATTCGTTCAAACGCCATTACATGACATGAGGTCCAAATGTGTTTACTTGTGTCAAATGATGCGCTTAGCAAAACGCTATTTCATGACTTAGCGGGGACCAGTGCATGTGTGTGTTTGTGTCGATCACAATAAAATATTCTTTAATTTTAAATTTCTGCTAGGCCGAAATCCTATCCTGATTCCTGAAATACACAATAGCTGCAAATGTATGGAATATATATACTCTTCACATCAGACTAGAACGAATTAAACGTTAAAAGAGAAAAAAAACTGTTTTACTTACACGCAAGTATACATTGTGTAGAGGTACAGACTGGCTGACATTGAGAAATTAGAGCTGAAACATTCATTTTAAAAAATGGTAGTTTGGAGAATTTAATGGGACAAAAATACAAAATAATTAACTGGCATTTAGTAGCTCAAGTAATTCAAGAATAAATTAGCTTAAGACAAGGATATTTGTCTTATGCCAAGAGACCCTTTTTGTTTTATAATATTAAAGGGCAAAAGTTTTATTCATACATAACTGCTAATAGAACAATGAATTGAATGAACAATGAAAGATTTCGTAAATTATTACCTTCTTGATTTAGTATTTGGTGAACATTATTTTTGTAGTAGCTACCTAAGCAGGGAAAATATCAAATTAATGTGCAACAAATAATTGAAACTTGAAAATAATTAAAACTTGATAATATTGACAATTAAAACGTGACTAAAATGTTATCACATTTCCGTTACCTATACAAAAGCTTTAAAATTCTTACCCTCACGTCCGAGCATTAAGTAAAGAATGCCGATTACTACAACAAATAGTAGAATAAACAAAAGGCTACAAGTAAAGTACTTCGTTCGTTTTTGCATTGGCATTCTAAAAGAGAAAATAGTATAATTAAAGAATGCAAAATGGTTTTAGTAGGGATTGTATTGAGAGCAGCATTAAATTTTAAATAAAATGTTCAATCATAGTGGGAGTCGTCTTGTGAAGATTGCTCCAGCCTGTCCTACGTTCTATATTGATCCTAAACTATTGACTGCAAATTGATTTTCAAAAAACACTATTGTGATTTTCTTTGAAAAATTAAAGTTAAAAGTTATTTTTAAAATTCTATTCACATAAGACAAACCGAAAAGTTATTTTCACTAAGGCAAACTGGGGGAAAAAATAATTGGTTAATTCCGTTGTTCACGTTTTATTAGAATACTAGGTAAAATAGATACAGAACCGTTGCTCCCTGTACATTAGCAGATCTAGTAAGAGAGTCTTTCTCGGGACTAGAATTGCCTTCTTCCAATAATGTAAGAGGGTATTCATTATAAGACGAACCCTTTGATTAAGTTCAGCTATAGGACCTGTAAGTTGGGAGGTAGAGCTCCTTGTCTGAAAATTGCGTGATTCTTAGAACTTGGGTAACCAGTTAATGTATTAGTTAATGAAGCCATCGTATTAGTATGAAGAACTCCTAGCATTGAGTTGTTATGATCTTCCGAATTAGGAATTCCTTTGTTGGAGATGCCGTGATGTTCAAGTTCATTTAAAATAATTTTAGCAAATCCAGGATCAAAAACAGCAAGAAGATCTTCATGTTAAGATTTAAAAGTCCATCATTTGAGACGGTATGATGTTCCTCCAGCTATGAAGCTAATCAGAAGCAGAGAAACGCATGACCGCTCAGAAAGACAGCTATCTCTAGAAGTGAACTGAATCAGTGAAAATGACTTAAGATTATATTAGCAGCTCTGAAACGCTTTGCTAAAAAATTTCAGGAATCAGATGATTGTTCTTTTTTTCATGTAAACTAACTATTACACCTTTTTAATGCCATTATGGTCATCCATATTTTTCACTTTTCCTTTATAAAAAAATAAATAAATGAAATAAAATAAAATAAAAAATAAAGCAGCTGCTTTCGATACCAAACGACTATTATTATTGAATCATCAAATGAATATCAATAAACTTTACTCCAATAGATGAATGGCTTTTGACTGAAAGAGTTATTAGAAGACGATACTTAAACTAATATTAGACCACGTACATACGAATGTGTAACCGAACATAAATAACCAAAAAGATAGCAATGAACTAATTGATTGCAACGGAAATGTATTGTTCGTAGTAAAACAGCAATTTATGAAACATATATATATAGTCATAGGAAAAAAAGTAAACTCAATCTGCGAAAAGGGGCACGCGGCAGCTCACTTAAACAGTGGTGAAATATTTTAATGCATGGAAGAAGAAAAAATAATTTGAACAAAATTAAATTAGTGGGTATAAAAAATAAAAACAAGTAAATTTTAAACACATTAAAAGTGGCAAACCACAAATGCAGGAATATTAAAATTCGAACAGTAAATTAATGAAAAAAGCCTGCCTCTTCTTCAGTGGGAGGGAGCAGGAAGTATATGTAACGAAAATATTAGCATTGCAGGTTTCTGAGAAAATTTTTGTTACATATACTTCCTGCTCCCTTCCACTGATGAAGAGGCAGGCTTTTTTCATTAATTTACTGTTCGAATTTTAGTATTCGTGCATTTATGGTTTGCCACTTTTAATATGTTTAAAATATAATTGTTTTTATTTTTTATACCCACTAATTTAATTTTGTTCAAATTATTTTTTTTCCTTGCATTAATATATATATATATATATAACTCAATGGCGTGACAGCCCATTGGGGGCCAAGGCCTACTGTGCCCATCCCAGCTTTCGAAACCGAGAGCCCTGGGATGCAGAAACAGATATTCCGGTCAAGTGGTCAGCCTAACACTGGTTAGTTCCCAAGCGTGATTGGTCCTCATTTTATCAACACCACTGAAGGGATGAAAGGCTGTCGACCCTGCCCAGCCCGGGAATCGAACCCCGGACCTGTGGCATGGTAGCATGGAATATATATATATATATATATATATATATATTTAGGCTTATAGACACGTATAAATATGAATATACAGTTGTGATACAGTTCTTTTTAAAACAAACCATGAAAAGGAAAGAAATATTTTGTTTACTTACTTCTAATATGACGCTTTAAATCTACGTTTTGATTATATTTCATTAAATTCGAAACTATTATATTTTATTTTTCTATTTTATAATTTTCAGTTAAAATGCAATACTGTATAAAAAGTTTCGTCCTTTCCGTAAAGCGTCAATCAAGTCACAGCTTAAAACGAAGCTTTAAGAAACTTGAATACATCAAAGAACAGAGCGAATTACTGCTCGCACTGATGAATAAAAGTACTAGTAACTTTGAGAATAAACACCTGCATAACAAGCTTATTTATTTTTCTTTCACTCGTTTCGGCATTTCACGAATCAGAGCAATTCTAATTACACTTTTTGAATGCAGAGTCAAAACTGTTAGTGCGAAGCTTTAAAATTCAGACATATAGTATTTCATTTAATGAGCTAAGGCATGTACAACTTTTGCATTTTTTTAAAAAATACGTTTCTTTGTTTATACTAGGGTAGTTCTTAAATGATGATAAAAAAAATTACAATTTATACTAAGGCACTTCGCTTTTCTGTTCTACTGATTAAAAAAATAATTATAGCAATTTTTTCAACATAGTTTCAAGGGTCGCTACCACCCTTTAAAGTTTAAATACATTGAGGGACAATAGAGGGTAAGATTTAAATACGTTGAAGGACAATGAATAGTTAGTCTTAATTACAAACAAACATATGTTTATTGAATAATTCAGGGAATTCAACAATTACTACATTCTAATATACATTTAAAGAAGGAAAAAAAGCTATCATTGATTTAAAATCCCTGGAAATATCTTTATTTTACGACATCAATGTAGATTTTTTTTAGAATCTGGATATTTGTTTCGAAACTAAGAACAATAAGTACTGTTTTCGTTCTTCATACAACAGATGAAGTTTATCGTATTCCTCCACGAGTACTACCCCACGCTCGGATACATCAGCGTTTCTTAAATTGTGTTCCGCGGAACCCTAAGGCTCCACGAAGTTCACTCAAGAGTTCCGTGAAACTTGCACTCTTTCTTTTCAAAACAGTCGAGAAAATAAGCTAAAAATCAATAAAAATTGCGCCTCGTCAAAATTAAAATAATTATTTAATAACTTGGGCATCCACTTTCTAATTTAGATTGTCGATGCTTCCGTAAGAGTGCTTTCACACCAAAGGCGACAAAGTCAATATTCCTCGTGTCTCACCTGCGCAAGCGCAGAACATATTTCTGCTTTCAGAAATATATTCTGCGCTTGCGCAAATGAGAAAAATATGTGTTTTTTGTCTTTATCGCCTTTGATGTGAAAACACCTTATGTCTTTCACAGATTGAAAAATACATGAGAATCTCGTCCTACATGAATATAAAAGATGGCTGAAATATGTGCCTTATAAAACATACATTGATTGAGTATAAAACCTAAAAATAGTCATTAATAGTTGGTTTGCGTTCCATATTTTGTTGTTACAATACTGTCACTGTGTTTTGCCTGAAAATCGTTTTTCACGTTTTGCTGCATTATTAATAGGTAAGTGGAAGGGACAAAGTATAAAGATCACTGATCAAAAGCCTTAGTTTTAAGCCATATTCCCAATCCCAATATGAGGTAATCTATGTGTATGCAAGGATTTCGTTTTTAATCTCCCCCCCCCCCCCCCCGACACCGCTCCCAGAAGAAATTATGTTCTATGTCAGTGTTTCCCAACCTGTTTTCCCTTGCGAACCCCTTTTAAGATCCGAAAGAAAATGGCGAACCCCCTTCTGTAGTCGTTAGTAACGGGTGACCAATTTATAAAATTTACCAGCGCATTTATTTTCCATTTTGTGCAATTCGTCATAACAAAAAATGAAAACATAATTATTGCAAAGCACCTAAATGTAAATAAACACTAAAATATAAGTAAAAATATATTTTTTTAAATATTACTTTTTTTATTATTTGTTCTTTTTGATTCCAAATTAAAAATTAATGAATAAATACCTTCTGGTTCCACTTGAAGGTCTGTATAATGAAAAATTATCCTGTAATAATGTAAAATTTTACATTTTATGTAGTAAATTTTCACATTTCCGACTCGTTCTTCGCGCTTGCGATGAAAAAATGGAAAATAGCAGGAGAGAAATAAGTTCTAAAATTTAAAGTAACATCTTTCGGTACCAATTTGGTTCTGATCCAAATTAGAAACCAGGCAAAAGTAGAAATAAAACGCATTTCAAATTTTGTATGCATACTTCCTATGCCAGTAAATTACTTTTCTGCATTATCTGGAAAACTATTTTTTAAAAAATCATTTTGCACTCCTTCCTAATAAGTATGTAAATTTATAATTTTGTTTTGTCTTTTACGTTAGCGATAAAAATTTCCGCCATTGCAATATCATTTTCGCGAACCCCCTTTCTGCCCCGCACGAGCCCATGGGGGTTCGCGAACCACCGGTTGGGAAACGCTGTTCTATGTGATTAAATTGCAGCAAACTTGGCGATCAGAATTGCAATTGATAGAGAAAGAAGCAACTTGGTGGAATTTTGAAATATTATTTTCTTATCGCACTTTTCTCTTTTGTCCATGAACCATACAACCCATTACCAAGTTTCAATGACATACGTGTATTAAAACGAGCTGTATATAAGTCTAAACAGGGTAATTTTAACTATAACCACCCTGTATTTATGTGTGCGGAACAAAGTTAACAGCTCAGGTGTCAACAAACAATACATATCGCAACAAACTCGATGCTGATCCGGATGTTTAATTCAATTTTCCTTCATAAATTTTAATATTAAGTATATATCTGAGATAATGTAGCACATATATCGTTAAAAATTAAATTTTAAAATTCTGCAATTCATTATTTGCAATTATTTTTAAAACGTTTATATTTAGTGTTAATTCTTGAAATTGTTTTAAATCCAATTAACATTGTTTGAAATAGGTGCTATTTTTATTGCAATTAATCCCTCTCCACAATGTAGCATTAAAGTCATATTAATGAAAAAAAATACAGAGATTCCGTGGTAAAAGTGAACATTAGAAAGGATTTCATTTATCAAAAAAATTGAGAAACGCTGAGCTACATCATTAACAACTTTGACTGACAAACAACATAAATACGTCTTGTTATAAGTATATAACAAGACGTGTGACATCGTGCATTATGCAACATAGGGGGAGGGGGTCCGCTGAACTCGAAAAGTTTTATACCCATTACTGTGATTTCTTAAAGTATTGTTTTACACATTGCTAACTGCGTTTTGAACTAAAATATAAGCTCTGTGTCAGTATTTAAAAATTTTACAGGCATTTATTTGTGAAATATTGTTTTTTTTTGCGGAAAAACGCATGAACTTCTACAAAACTGCTATTTTTCTCAATTTTGGACCTATTATAAAACTTTTAGTTCAGAACACAGTTAAGTAATATAGAAACATATATTATTAAGGATTTTAAAATATATCGAGTTAAAGTGAGAATAGAGTGTTTGGCGTAAATTGTAAAATTCGCCTATTTTTGCTAAAATTTCCCAATTTTTCAAAATTTTATAAAAATATAGCTATTATTTGTTTGTTTTCTTAATTTTAATTACTTTTTAACTTAAAAAAATATGCATTTAGTAATTTTCATTGTTTTGAAAGAAAGCCTCCGAATGTAGGCAGAAGAAAAACAGAGTGCGTTCAGCATCGAGTCAGTTTTTAAGTTTAAGAAGCTTATTGCCCATCTTCTCTCCCAATAGAAGTTTTTTTTTATTATTATTTCTATTATTATTATCATTATTAAATCTTTTAATTTATTTATCTTTTTATTAAACACTCTTTTTTATATACCCGTAGCGCTGTTTGTGGAGAGAGAGAGTTCTTTCATTTACATTTGCTCAGAATTTTCGCATTCTACTTTATGTCACAATTTCCCAAAATATAATATTTTTTTACTTCATTATCATGACATCAATCGACAGCCAAGGCCGTAGCCAGAATTTTTTTTCAGGGGGGGGGGCGGACTTTGAAACGCTTATGTTGAGGAAAGTTTCAGGGAGCTACATATGCTACATTGCGAAAAAATTCGGGATTTCGGGTAGGGGGGGGGGTCTGGGACCGTATCACCCCCCCCCCCCTCTCTGGATTCGGCCTTGTCGACAGCATATACAAGGATAGTCTGAACAGTGAATAACGCTTAAGTACAATTTCATTAAGAAAAAATAATAAAGTGAATTAAAGCAATGAGGTTGCGGGTCAGGGGTTTTTTTTTTTTTTGGAAAGGGACGTAGCTAAATATTAGATCTTTCTTAATTGAAGCTTCCAAACATTAAAACACAATTAACTTCAAGCAATTAAAGTTTTTTTAATATGCATATATATGCATTTTGCAGAGTAATAGTAGGACTATTTTTTATATTTTGGGCACACATATAGGTTTTGGCATGTTCCCCAATACATTCCCAAAAATATTTCCAAGTGTCTCCAAATCATCTCTGGACTTGGGGAGATACCTCCAAATTGATGTTTATAAATATGGTCAACCTATCCGCAACTCCAGTCGTTTAGCCGGCCATTACTGTTTCTTCATTCGAAAAAAACTGTATCTGTAACTGATATGCAAACAACCTGAAGAAATGTAATGTAAAGTTAGTGTAATGTGACAAGTATTTTAAATATTCGCGGTACAACTTGTACTGCGAAAAAGAATCAAAATGGTAATTTATAATTTTTATACAAAGTTTTCGAAATGACTTATTTAACTGCTTGATTGGAGCAATCAAAATCATCCTCTTTAACATTGAGGAAAATGGAAATTGTACCTTGTCAAAGTCACAAACTTCTTTTTAAATCTGCTGATAACTTTATATCTTAAATGAATGTTCTCAAATTTTAATGTCACTACGAACTATTTCTTTTCCCTCCAGTTTGGTAGTTTTATTTTTGAAAATGTTTGATGTATAAAAATGCTTCTTGTGATTCTAATTCGAAGTTGATACGTTATGTCGTGTTTTACTGCAATATTTTATCTTTATTTTCTGCTGTTTTAATTATCTTTCTTAGCTTTATGCGGCTGAATATATTTCATCCTATTAATATTGTACGAATATTTATTTTTTTTTAGAGAGTTATTATCATCGTTTCTGTTGAATTAGCAAACTGTAATGCTTTTCATGCTGTTTGAATCCATAATAACATTACTGATATAGAATTAATTTTTACAGGCAAGTGAGGACAAATCTTTATCTGCTCTAGAGGCTTTGTTGAATGAATTCTTCAGCCCTAATGCAACAAATGAAAGGAAACATGAAATTGGTATATTTACTTTTGACTTTACATATTCTCATTTTTATTGTTATTTTAAGTACTGAATGATTTTTAGGTTAAATCTAAGTATAAATTCTTCCTTGGTGATAGCTTCTCCGACATTATATTGTATGGTTGTCACCTCCAAAAGATTTTAAAATAACGCTGGTTATATTATAAGCTGCCATTTAATTAAAAAACACAGAGTTAATGTTTGTGTTAGTGCATGTTGTGTTAGTTCCGATAGTGCACATCTCGGAAAAATGGTAATGCCTCAAAACGTAAAATTTAGTATACAGATGTAGAGTTTTGCCCAACTTGTGCACTTGGGCTTCGATTTTTAATAAATTAAAAATTTAAAAACTATATTTAATATTTTATATAATTTTTAGCACTTTTTACCCCCATAGCCTGAACTAATTGTGTCAGAGAAAGATTTTTCGACTGGATTGTAGAAAATCCAATTTTGAACATTATGCAGAAGAAATGTTTGCAATTCAAGTGGTTTTTATTTTATTTTTTATGCATTAAAAATGTATTAAATCATGATTTAAAAAAAAAAAACATTTATATTGATGCAGGGGCTAAATTTCAAATTTTTAAATGGATAGGAAACGGTCCACCGAGCTCTACATATGGAGGGGATTCCATTGAATTGAATTGAAGTACATTTATTTTCCAATTTGTGTGCTTAGTCTCGGGATTCGCTTATGAACTGTCATTCAATATGATAGATAGCACAAGACAATACATAAAAGATTTTATTACATCACAAAGAGAGAAACTTACAGAAATACACCCAGGCCAAGGTGGGAATCGAACCCATGACCTCGTTACTGTGCACAAGCAGCGGGTGGAAACTGGTACTAAGACCGCTCGGCCAGCGAAGCCCCCGGTATTCCATTTTTTCAGATGGAAGAAAAATAACAATAGTAATATAGAAATAATAGCAATAGTAATTGCAAAGTCAAACACCAATTCCACATATAAGAAGTGTTTCATATTTCTCACCATCCCAGCCTAAATTTTATCCCCTAGATGCTATCATTTTTTCTCTTAGAAATTTCAACCTACCTTTTCCCCAGTTTTATAATTTACCTCCTGTTAAATTATCTCATAGACATCTTAACTGTTATAGTATCTAACTTCAAATATTGCCAAAATTTGTTAAAATACTAAACATAAATATACAAACATTATTTGCTTTTTGTGAAGCCTCAAATTGACATAGTTAATTGGGACCCCTAGTACTTGTATATTTGTAAATCTCATTTAATAGAAACTAAAAACTCCATGCTCGCAAATTTGATATCTTTTAAAATAAAAACAATCAAAGCTGTTTTAATTAATAAAAATATGCACATATTAAGTTTCAGTGAAAAATCTGCATTTTTTCAGTTGTGTTCATAAAGTAACCCATATTATTCTTTAAAAATGAAAGAAAATCGGGTGCAAGGTGCATGCAGATATTGTTTTTAGTGATCAATTACAGGAATTCAAAATAGAACAGCCCTTTTTCAGAAAAGCAGAATTTTTCTTGTTCAACTTTCTTTCCCCCCAGGGCCGGATCTGGGGTAGAGCGAGTGGAGCGGCCGCTCTAGGCGCCAGAGGGCAAGGGGCGCCAAAAAGCCAAATGCAAAAAAAAAATATCCAGCGCAAAAAAAAAAAAAAAAAAAAAAATGATGGCGCCTTTTAAGAGGCGCTGGAACAGTGTTGCCAGATCAGATAAATCCCTGCCTTTTTTAAAGCTAAATCTGACTATTTGGAGTGGCTAGTCCTAACCTAGTCTGTAATTAAATTACTACCGTTTTTACATGATTCATATAAATCAATACCAGGACTTTCCAATTGGCAACCAGATATGACTCCTCACTCTGCTTTACCATTAAAAGTTTAAGAAGATATATCAAAATGGCCAAATCCTCTGCAAATTTGGGTAGTTGATGAAATAGTACTGCAATGGTCTAATAATCATAATAATGGCAAACTGGGCAATGAAGAAAACTATATGCGCAATGAAAAAGGTCGCCATTTTCCAAACAAACATTTCCAACGAAATATGCCAAATGGAGAAAAATATGCCGGGAAATGGCTTGTTTATTCACAATCTTCCTCAAAAGCGTTGTGCTTATATTGTTATTTATTTCACCCAAAATCAATATCAATTTTAGCAAATGAGGGTTATGATGATTGGGCCCATATTGCACTAGACTTGCGAAACCATGAGACTGCTAAGGATCATCCTTCAGCAACATGTACGTGGTTGGAAGCTACGAAAAGATTAGGAAACCAAACTGGAGTGGATCAACATTTAATCAAACAAATAGATGAAGAAAAACAGAGGCGGAGAGCAATACTTGAGAGAATGAATATTTTGACACATGATTCACACAGCGAGATTTCTGGAGCAAATCTGGCTCAAGAAATATTAAGCCTGAAGCAATTCTTAGACACATACCAAGGACAACCCAAAGATGTTCATAATGTCTTGAACAAAAATAATAGGTGCGATTTGTTTCCAAACACTTGGACTGCCCTTTGTATAGTATAAACTAAGGCTCGACCGATGCATCGGCCTGGCCGATGCATCGGCGCCGATTGTTCAACAAAGTTGCCATCGGCCATGGGCATCGGCGGCAGATGTTAACTTTAGAAAAACATCGGCCCATCGGCCGTAAAAAACATCTAAAAGCCGATGCAAGGCCGATGTTTTTCGCAGTCACCACTTTCCAGAAAACATTCTGTCTTTCAGTTTCTTTTTTTCTCCATAGCTCAATTTCTATTTCCATACAGTAACAGGCAGCACATAAGTTTAAAAAACAATACAAAAATAATGTCATTCTATAAAGTATTTGATAAAAAATTCGGAAAACTAGTTTAAGCGATCGCTGCCCGAAAACCTTCATTATTAAAATAGTTCTCTTTGAGCAGAGCAGCTCGGGAAATAGAATATGTTTAAGTAAAAGTCATAGAGGCGTCTTATGGGTGCTATTTACTTTTTGCACTAGGTTAGTTGCCTCATTTTTGTCCGTTTTTCTTTTAATAATGACTTAGTGCATTAGATGTCATTGTGCAATAATATTATTCCATCTGCTTTTAGTTTGTCATGTTTCTTATTATTCCGAAATTGTAAACAATAAAAAGTCAACTCAATCAAAGTACGATAATAATTTTAATTTTTACCAGCGTAAACATTTTCTCTTTGCGGTTTTTTTTTTTTTGCTTCTTCGATCCCACGTGTTACAGTTTTTCTGCAATTGTGCAGCAATCTTGTTGCATCTGCTTTTAGTGTGCGGTTGTTCTCATTATTTCATTTTTAGTTTACAGCATAGAAAAAATTGGTCAAAAATAAGAAACACTTTCCAGTATAAATATTTATTGATCGGAATTTTATGTGTCCAAGTTCGACTTGCAATTTTTAAAAATTGAATTCTCAAAATGCGAGTTCGCGCGACAGGATTTAATAACATCTTAATAAAAATGCTAAAATTGCTTTATTTTCAAAAATTGATCAATGCATATAATTTTTTTCAAAACGCATCTTAACATTTTTTATACGATAATTATTTTAATTTTTCTCCGTTTATACTTCGTTTCTTTAGCGCATTTTTCTGGCTTTTTTGATGCCACGTGTTGGACAGTTGACAGTGTTTCTGCTATTGTACAACAATCTCGTTGCATCTGCTTTCAGTTTAGAATATTTCTTGTACAACATAGAACATATTGATAAAAATATGAATCAATTTTTCAGTACAAATAAATGTTTATTGATCGAAATTTTATGTGTCCAAGTTCGACTTGCAATTTTCAAAAATTTAATTCTTTAAAAACGAGTTTGGGATACAGGGTGGAACAATACCTTAATAAAAATGCTACAATTTCATTAATTTCAAAAATTGTCAACGTATATAAAAATATATAATTTTTTTAAAAATACATCTTAATTTTTATAAACGATCAAGTGTTTTCAGAAGATTATTTGTCAACAGAAAACTGCGGGTGCTCAAAATATTGGTTTATTTCGGTGGCCTTACATTGCGCTCATGAAAATACAAAGAGCATGTCAAGTATTTCAGTGTAATTTTCAACTCATAAGAAAAAAAAATCTAATAAGATTAGTTCTTAAGACCCAGCATTCATTTGTAATGACAAAAAAATCTCACGTTTATGTTTTTAAAGCAATATTCAATATCTCTTGGTTATGAACAAGGGATATACTATACAAGGGATAATACTGCGAGCGAAATTTTTTAATATTTTATTTTTATTTCAGAAAAGAGCTTAAAATAAACTTTTTAATGAAAAATAAACATGTAATCGTACCCGCTTTTCTTTTAAAAACGGGGGGAGGGGGGGATCATGAAAAAAATCTGAGAGGAGGGGGTGACAGTTTCGTTAAAAATACAAACCCACATTATTTGTTAGTCTGTGTCATAACATCTGCATTCCTCTCCATGAAGAAAATAAAGGGAGCTGCACTTGGCATTTGCAGTGCAGGTGTTATAAAGAGAAAATGTTGAAGGATAAGGAATTAAACCCGAGCCGATCCAATAGTTGTTGAGTATTTTTTTTTTTGCAAAGATTAAAAAAAAGAATTGAAAATTCTCTGATATAGCATTTTTTAATATTTTTAACCTCCAAATAGTTTCATAGGCGTAACTAGGGTTGGTGAAAGGGGGGGGGGGTCACCCTAAAAATGTACAGTCTAAACACCAATATGAAGTGTAAAAGAGTTTAAAATTTACTAGTCATAAATATTTGTCTCTAAAGATATACTCCTTGTTTATTTCAGGCATCTCCAGGTGGGGGGGGGGGGGGGCGGGTGCTACCCCTTCTGAGCAAGTCAACTCCTCAACTCCTCTCCCCCCCGGCAAAAAATTCAGATCACAAGTTTTAAAAAAAGAAAGAAAAGAGAAATTACGCTTTTAAGACACTTTACTTTCAGAAACTTTCAGGGAAAAGGACATTGAACACTATCACGAGCTACACCAAAAGTAACTTAAAAGATATAAGACTTTATTTTGAAAAAAATTGCGGGCGGAGAGTAACCAAACTCCTTTCTGTTTCCTCTAACATCACCAAAGTATCCCAAAATTGCATTGCTAGGAAGATTTCAAAAAGTTTACTGGGGAGAGCCCTCGAACCCTTGCCTCCAGAGTTAGCCTAAGATATAGATGTAAGACCAGTTACAAAAATTTAAGTTGCAGAAGCCCCAAATATCCACTCCTCTAACTTCACCAAAGATCTAAACATACATCTACAATATATACATCAAAAAGCTATCAGATATTATATATAAAAAAATTCATATTAACATCATTTCTAGTCTATATGTATATATAAAGGGTATGATTTTGAAGCATACACTGCCCTTCCTAATTCTTAACATGCTCCCCCTGCCCCGGAGCCAAGGCAGTATCCAGAATATGTTTTCGGGGGGGGGGGCGCCCAGACTTAGACACACTTATGTTAAGCAAAGTTTCAGGGAGGAATATATGATACATTGCAAAAGATTTCTCGGGGGGCGTGGGTCCCTCTTCCCCTGTGGATACGGCCTTGATTCACAAAACCATTAAACATTCATTACTAGATCTATTAGTTTATTTTTTAAATCAAACGCAATAGAAAATTCAATATTTAGCGCTAAGCAATCTTCTATGTCCAAGCATTCATAATATTAAAACTGGGAAATAGTGGAATTTTAGAGAAAAAAATCCAATTTCCCCTACAAAAATGCTCCTCCCCACAGTAAATTTCTGAAAGTTTTGTTAAATTTGTAGCGAAACGTACCTCAGAAGTGAAAGCGTCTGAATCAAATTTCCTTTTCTTTTTGGATGACGAACGTATCCATCGCTGGAGTGCGAACATTATTATGTATCGGAAATAATTAAAAATTTATCTAAAATATAAATAATACTTGATTGTAAATTAAAATGCAGCATTAAACCATAGCAGTGAGATTGGCAACGTTGAACGGATGATTTCCAGAGTCGTAATGCAATCAGTGGTGGACCATAATAAGAAAAAAAAGCATTTAAAATATAAGAGATGAGAGAACATCTATAAATGAGGATGAAATGCAAATACAGTTCATCAGTTTTCCAATCGGCTCATCTACAAAAAAGATTTCACCAAAATGAGTGTTTGGACAGGAAGTCATAAATAAATACAAACTGCTCTTTAAGTTTCTTGATGAGCATCCCTTCCTAGCTTGAGGGTTTAACCCATTAGGACAATTGTTGGCTAGGGGTCCTTCATTTTCAGACCCCAGCACTACAACACCGGTTTATCATAAAACAAAACTCCATCACAGTAGAGAATATTTTCCACGAAACTTATTACTTGTGTGATTGTATTCCCAAATTGCTGCCTTTGGGTAAAAAAGATATCAAGAAGGAAAGAAAACCCTCTGGAGTGATTGAAAGGATCTCTGTTTGTCTGTGTGGGGGTACGGTGATTGAAGCCACCTTTCGCTGTAACCCCCACCCCCCAAGGTAATAAGGGGGTTGATTATAACCAGATGAAAAGTCCTCTTTATTATGAGTTGCATACTTTGGTCATGATGACAACCCCTCAGAGAAAGAGGAAATAAAATCATATGCATATGTGTTTAATTTTCTTAGGGGGAAAAAAATATGTTCTTTGCAACGCCGTAGCCAGAAATTTTTTTGTCTGACTAAATAAGTAAATACCCAATAGGGGGGGTTGAACCCCCCACCCCCCCACCCGGTTACGCCTATGAATAGTTTAATTACTTTACTAGAATCGCGAGTGATTCTTTCAGTTTTAATTATTATGTAAACTTCCCCCAAACAATTTTGCGGTGCTTGAATAATGCATTTAATGCTTTTATAAACATAAAAATAAATAGTAAATGATTTAAATGACATTTTTGACAAGAATTCTACACGTTTTAATGGTTTAAACGACTTTTTTTTCCATCGGCCATCGGCCGATGGAAGATGAAAATAATCGGCCGTCGGCCGATCTCGGAACAATCGGCATCGGCCAAAAAATGCCATCGGTCGAGCCCTAGTATAAACTATTCCAGTAAGTGTCGCAAAAGGAGAGCGAAGTTTAGTAAACTTAAACTGATAAAAACCTACCTAAGATCGACCCTAGCTCAGAAAAAATTGTCAAACCTGGCAATTTTTTCAATTGAAAATGATATCGATCAATCCATACCTACAGATAATTTAATTGAAAAATTGCCAGTGCAAAAGCAAGACAGGTAAACTTTGTGCAGATTAATGTAAATCTAGATCGACATAAAGAATTTTTTCTTTTAATTAGTTATTACAATACCTACATAGGTAACAGATTTATTTAGTGACTGATTGAAATTCACACCAAGTACTAACTTAATTATATAGCAGTAAAAGCTTTCTTAATATTAAAGAGTCAATAAGTGTTGATATTTGCAATTAAAGTTGATTTTTGAAAATTTGTTAATTAATATTTATTTAACATAAAACCAAAGTAGAATTTACGTGAAGTGAAAGCGTCCACCAAAGGGCGCTGAAAGACGATCTCGCTCTACCCTGATCAAGGGCTAGGGCCGGTGCTGTTTCCCCCCTCCCAAGCTAAGAATTGTAATAAGTATTGTTTTGTATGAGAATATGTACCTTTCAAATGCTTTTAAAACATATTTGGGTGTGAATTTCTCAATTAAAGCTGCAAAACATTGCAAATAAAATATGCAACACTTATAAATATTTGTCTTCGCAGAAGAGTTGCTTAATGGATTTAAGAACCAACCAGAATGCTGGAGATATTGCTTAAATTTCATAGCAAATACTTCAAATGAATTTGTTATGATGTATTGCTTAACTGTTTTAGAAGTAAGTTTTAAAAATGTTCATTTACTGTCTTATTGATCTTATTGTAATACTTAACTTTGTTATACAGCAAAGCATTTATTGTATTTGTATGTTTAATTTACTAAATAATTGTGAACTGAATGATTGTTAATTTTCATACTAGCATTGCATATCTTTGAGTACCAGATTCTCATGAATTTCATTATAGCATTGACTTTTATTCAATTTGTATTTGCTTTCCTGGTGTTCAGCTGTGAAACTTGACTACAGTAATAATTTCTACAGTAATGTGAAAGTCATTACTGTAGAAATATTTTTATGCATAATTCAAGTGTTAGGATCTTCTGCCATTCAACAAATTTGAATGTTTTATATGCATAAAAAACTAGGCGGAAGAGCTGAGCCCACCACCACTCAAAAGTAGTCATTCACTGTGACATCTAATAGGAAAATTTTCAAAATAGTTAAAGTAATTTTTTTAGAAATGAGGGGAAGGGTCTTGCTGACAGAGAAGCATTTTTTAAAAATTTATGTGTAAAACAACCTGATAGTTAAAATTCTTTTTAATTTCCAAACTTGATTAAAAGAATCTCCTGCATTAAAGCTGTGTTTTAATGGCTACCATTTATATTTATTAGATTGTGCTGATTTAAATTAACTTAAGTAAAATTATGATTTGATTCACTTAGATTAAAAAAGAATAAGTCGCTCAATCAAAGTTAAAGTTTTATTTTAGATTATATAAAGCTTTCTTTTAATTTAGAATTCAATAAAATGTAAAATCAATATTGTGATATTCACTTCAAAGGAGCAAAAAAGTAACTATGTATGTATTTTTATTGTTCTGCTATTAAAATTGTTCAAGCACGTTTTAAAATATGAATCCCAAATGTAATTGTTTTGCTAGCAGTCATATATAGACAGTGCTGAATGAATGAATGAATTGTTTAGGGGGTGGTTCTGAGGGTGCACTAGCACTGCGACCGCAGGTCTATTGTACTAAGAACCCCAATTAGTGAGTCTGAAACAGACCAGTGGCTGAGACAGATTTCAGCAATAGACAGTGCTACTAATGTTAAACATAAGCAAGAAGAATTTAAAAAGATAAATAAAACATTCGGATTCGGACATGTGGCTGTTCTGCATACTAATTAAATGTGTTAGCAAATAACTTCCAAATTACTAATGTATGATCATGTTCTTGTTTTGTAAAATAGTTCTGATATTACCATTTTACAATGCTCTCTTTTTTAAAAGGATTTGTTTCAGTTGCGTTGCTAAGAATTCCTTACAGTACTGATTAATAAGATTATATTGAAGATTTTAAGTATGTGTGCTTTGTTTAGGAAGCATAACTAATGAGAGATAAGACTTCTATAAATTAATTTTTCATAAGATTTAGTTAAATGTTTATATACTGGTATATTTTTCCTTTAGCATGTTATCAATAAGCTTTGGATACGAATGCCTGGACCCGATAAAGCTGAATTCCGGACAAGATTGAATAGGTTCATGATTAGTAATCATCTCAAAGTGCCAAATTTCATTTGCAATAAACTGGGAAAATTGATTGTGGACATTGGCCGACTTGATTGGCCTCATTTCTATCCAGACTTTTTCATCAACATTCATCAGGTCTGTAATTTTGTTTCATTTTTTCTGCATTGCTTTTTATTATTTTCGCCATTTGATGCAATGTTCCTAAAATATTTTGAATTTATAAGGATTTTATCAATTTTTAAATGATAATTTATAGTGCCTGAATTCTTAGGACATAAAATAGTAATGGTCCTTTATGTTAAAACCAATAAAGAATAGTCTCTTAAAATATAAACTGTAAAGTTTTGACTCGGATTTAAAGTTTAAAAGATAAAATGGTTGCAGACGTAAGCTGGACAAGATGATGAATGAATGTACTAATTTAAGTCCTTACACCTTTAGGTATGTAGCACTACCTTACAAATAACACTAGTAGTGCACTACATTGCTAAATACAAAATCACACCCAGTGAAGTAACTGTTACTGTTTAATTATTTGTTGTTTGTTTTGATATTGGTGTATTTGGTCTGGGGGAGGGGGGATTGTATATAATTTTTGAATTTGTCAACAATTTTGTAGATTAACAAATTAGTATTGGATTATGTTTTTGCTGTACTTCCCTATCTTTAGTAATATTTTTTTCATAAATGTTACTTTTCTATTTTTTACTGCTCTTATTATAAAATTCAGTGCTCACTATTAAAAAAACGCATACAAGGCAATAAGTTATATGTTTTCTTGTCTCAGGCTAATCTTGAAATTAGGAAAAATTACTACTTCAATAGGGTTGTAGGCAGTTGGAATAGTTTACCGGAAGCGACTGTTAATTGCAGTGGGGCAAAAACATCTAAGAAAGCTCTTAATGTTCATTAGGGACTGCTAAATTGACTAGGACCAGCCTAGCTGGGCCCTGAGCCTGTGTCTGGTTGTCACATTTGTATTTGTTGCTAAGTAAAGTATAAAGATTTATTAAATGTAAATCAGAATTGTCTCTTACTCCATGTTCATGCTCAACTTGTCTCAGTATTTAGTGGAGGATTTGACCTTTGCATTACTTCTTTTTAATAATAAACTTATTTTAAGTATATGAAACTAAAAATTTATAGACAAAATTACAAAAGGCTATTATAACCATACATTCAAAGTAAAAAACCGCTAAAAATAAATTCATGAAAAATGTTTAACTACAAACTAAGTTGCAAGTTAACTTGCCCCTCTCTCACTTTCTGTCACCAACTTCTCCATTAAAAAATTACATTTTTTTTTTTGCACCCTGCAGACATTAAAATTCCTTTCAGATTAATTTATTCATTATGAATTTCATTTAAATAAATATTTTGAATTTATTTTAGCTGGCTCAAGCTTCAGAAACTGCCCCATTAGGACTCATGCTTATTCAAACTGCATTTGAAGAATTTACATCTCCTCGAGAAGATCTTGCTGCTGGTCGGAAAGAAGATCTTCATAAATTAATGCTTGATCAAGTGCCTTTTGTTCTAAATATATTAGCTGGTACATATTTTAATTGAAATACATTGCAGTATCTAAGTGTGTTTTTATTTATTTTTTGCATGTATTATGTTATGCTTGACAAGAAATAGTTATATATAGTAAAACCTGACTAAAACAATATCAATATCCGACATAGCATTAAATCTCTCTATAACAATATTATTTTGAGGTCCCCATGAATTTGCATACAATACATACAATGATGTAGTTATTTGGATCTGTAGTTTTCCTTTTTATATAGTACACTAGCGGTACCCGCAACGGCGTTGCCCGTGCAAAGTCAAAATAGACTTTTTTCTTCCCCAAGCAAGACACCGAAGGTGACTTCTTAAGTCACTTCTGAGCCGATAAAAAACTTATTTCAGCCAGTCTTTTTCCACAAATGTATATCTACTTTGATTTAGGTATAAAATTATTTCAATCTATCACTAATAACCTATATTTATTGATTTATATTTGTATCATGTGGCATATTTATCTTTATTACTTCATCAAAACTTTTACATAGCTTTTTTTTTTTTTAACTCTGACTCTGATAGATAGCAGTACATTCTTTCTGAGTCTGAATTCAAAAATATAAATGTTTATTTCAACCAATAAAAAGAGTAAATTGTGATACAAAAATTAACAAATTAAGTGTATTAGTAGTTTTATACATAAACATACATTTTGAAATCAAATCAGAGAAATGAATTGATACAATTGAAGTAGCTGAAAATAACTTTGGGTTATCTTCAGTTATGTAATAGGAAGAAAGACGGCAACAGCTCTTCCATAGAAGTTTTTCGAAATTGAAATTCGAAAAACTCAATTTTACACTATTTTTGGTAAGGTTAGGGGAGGGGAGAAGGGGATCTTCCTCGAAATCAGTTCTAAAATTACTTGCATAGGTTGTCGTTCGACGCGTTTAGCGAAAACTGGATGGCCCCAGCTCTCTTCCTGTATTTCTTACAAATTGAAATACTAAAAGCATATTCGAAAAAAGGCAAATGCCTAGGATGAATAAATTAAATCTGCAAGTTCGAATCCCTTCAAAACCATGTTTACATTCATTAAAATGCATAAATACCTCAACAATTTTTAAAATTCTTTATTTAAAAACAATGTACTTATTCTATTTTGAATGTGTGTATCACGGGAGGTTGCAACCCCCTCCATTAATCCGGCACTGCAGCAGTGCCCTGTCACCATTTTCAAAAGAAAAATTGAATTCTTAACCGCTCCAGTGAAAGTTGTTCGCTACTTGTTTTTGGTAATTAATGAATATTATTTTTATGAGTAGATACTATGTTACTAATGCGTTGAATAATCTATTAACATATTAATATTTTTCATCCCAGTTGAATTAAACTGGTTGGGCGAGCCACTTAATTGAGTAATAATGCTTGAAATCGATATATATTGTTTAAGCAGGCCCAACAGCATTCTAAAAAAGAAAATTTAAATTTCCACCTCTCCACCATGGGTGATTCAAAGCGGAAAAAAATTTCTGAACTTCACACAAAATTTTCAGAAAAAGTATGCACCATCAATTTAAAATAAAAACTATATAGGTTAACAACCCCCCCTCCTCAACACACAGTACATACGCAAATATATATATATATATAAGCTCAAAAATAATTCCTTCAAGAAATTAAATGAAAGGTCTTATATACCAGAAGTCTTTTTTTTTTCTGGAAAGAATTATTGCATTGAAAGTATTTTAAAGTATTACAAAATAGGTAGAAAGAAGAAGACAGTTATTAATTGTCAACGAAATCTTAAGATAAGTAAATTTTAAAAATTTCGGATTTTTTTTTTTTTTTTTAACTTTTGGAACAGGTGCTCGAAGATTTTCGGAAATGTCGAATCAGAATCACCCATGCAGTAAACATTATTTTCTACTGATGTAATTGTAAATGCAATTTTTAATGGATTGCATCTTTTAAAAAATAAATTTCATTGAAATAATCAATCAAATCTGAAAAGACTTTCTGAAACACACGATTTTCGTTACATGCAAGGCCGGCGCCATTATTGTTTACATTCATCCGCGGAATTTCTGAAACTCACTTCACTTTAATTCACTTTCAAGAACTCGTGTGAAGTAAAGAAAATAGTGGAGGATTAATATTTTAATTGTTGAATTTAAGGAATATTGAACGAATTTAAAAAAAAAACAGCTTCGAAGTGCAAACCACCAAGATATGATAGAATTTTGTGCCACTTTTCGTAATCGTACGTTGCGTAGATTTTGCTGTAGAGCGTATAGCCACAAGGGCGTTGCCAACTCGAAAGTTCATCAAACTTTCATTCTATATATATATAGATATATATATATATATATATAGAGAGAGAGAGAGGAAGTCAATTTGAAAAAAAAAGTTAAAACGGAAAAATAAACACTTATCACCTAAACATGCGCCAAGTAGCAATAATTTAAGTAAAGCAATATATAGCAGAAATGTAGTAAAATAGTTTTGAAAGGTTTACAAGTCAGTTTTTTTTTTTTTTTTTTTTGAGTATGAGACAAGGATTCTTCAGTGTTGGTTTGTCTCAAAAAATGAGTGATACAGAGCCCCTCACAAATCCCAAGCAAAAAGACAATACAGTGTTCCTTCGCCAGTTCGCGCTTCATGTTTCGCGACTTCAGTGCTTCGCGGGGTTTTCCAAAATATTCATCAAAAAAAAATTAACAAAAATACAACCATGTCGGCTGCCCCTTTGCAGAAAGTAGCGTTGTTTCATGTTGATGCGTAAGACAGAAAGATCTTTGAGCATATCACACAAAGAGATGAGTGGACTCAGAGTACATACTACGGGCTCTTAAGAGCTCCCACCAACACAAGACTTCGCCTCTCTCAGAAAGCAATGTTGATTAATGTTTATTACTGTACTATAACGTTTTGTAATTAACTTTATTAATTACCACCGACACGTTTAAGTAAATACTTATACTCTTGTATTTTTTGTCTTAAATGTCTGAAGTATAAATACTGTTTACATATTTAAAACATTCGTGTACCCACATACACGAAAATTCTTAGGGGCAAATCCTACTTCGCGGTTTTTCAGTTTTCGCAGAAGGTTCTGGTCCCCATTAACCGCAAAAAATGAGGGATCACTGTAGATCCTATATTTCTGTCGGCGCTATCATGTTTTTGCTTGGGATTTGTGAGATGCTCTGCATTGCTCATTCTTTGAGACAAACCAACACTAAAAAGTCCTTGTCTCATTCTCAAACTTAAAAAAAAAATGTTTGTTGATGTGTAGACCTTTTTAAAAATATTTTACATTTTACTACATTTCTTCTACACACACACATATATATATATATATATATATATATATATATACATATATTTAGAAGAAAATTAATATAATAAATGTTAAAAACTTATAGGATAAAAATAAATTCTGGCATATTTGCAATTAAGTATTGCCTCACTTCTCATATTTAGTGTCCTTTTTATATTTAAATTCGTCCTTAGCAATATACTTTGTGAAGTGTCTTCGAGAGAATATATATTTATATTTATTTATTTGTATATAATTTTTTTTCATCTAATAACTTGACAACATTTAGCATACTTGACAACATTTTATGATTTTAAGAATATTTTAGCCAGTTTTTACCATTTCTTTTTTGTAGGTCCTAATTTTTTTTTCACATTTCAAAATCAGATTACCATTTGCTTAAAAAATTGTAAAACTTGATAGTTTCTATCTACATTGTGATTTACTGCTAGATGCCATTTTTTTTTATTTTTAGCATTATTTCCAGTTTTTTTTTGATAAAAAGCACTGTGATATGCTCTGTATTAGAAGACGCATGTGTCATTTTGCCGTGCCCACTCAAAAATTTCAATTCAGTGGCATGCGAGTTTATTCATGCCAGTGTCACTTGCAGAAATTAGCATTATTTCTTACTAGTTTTTATCTTGGATTTGTTTCTTCAGTTTTTTCTTTCTTCAGAAAATAAAACTAATTTTAAAAGTTTGTTAAAAACCTATTGGATAAAAATAAATTCTGGCATATTTACAATCAAGTATTGCCTCACTTCTCATATTTACTGTCCCTTTTATGTTTAAATTTTTCCTTAACAATATACTTTGTGAAGTGTCTTGGAGAAAATCATATGCTATTGATTTCTTATTTTTTTTACATATTTAGAAATGAATATAAAAGTTAGTAGTTTTATAGTTTTGATAATTTTTTATACATTGTATATTTAATGCATACTTTTTGTGTTTCGTCATGTGCGCAAAAAGTTTTTACTGTAGTATTCAGTTTTATTTTTATGCAGTTTCATTGAAGGTATTTTTTTATTAGTCAGCCAAAAACCGAATGAAATGTTTAAAAACACAATGTGTGTGTGTTTTTTTTGTACGTGTTCAGGATTACTGTCTTTGTAATTATATTCACTTATCTTTCATCCTAGATATAAATAAAATCATGTTTTTCAAAATTTGTCAATTTACTACAAATTACTTTTCTAATAGTTTTTCTTCTGATAAAGTACGCATATTGAAAAAGGCATTATTTTTAGGCCACTTGGATTCAGTGTTAGAAAAGCACAACCATTTAGGAACTGCTACACCACCACCCTCGCCAACTCATTATCAAAGCAATGGTCAACAACAATCTTTATTTAGTACTTCACCTTTGCACACAGGTAAATATTCATTGATTCATTTACATTTAATAGTGTTTGTTTATATTTTTGATATATTTGTAATATTTTATGATGTAAATATAATTTTAGCTAAGTCCATTCAATTCTTAAGTTCTAAGAATTATTCATTAAAATTTTCCGTTATGTTTTGCTGCAAATAGAATTTTCAGTGCTTTTTCATTACCATTGTTTTTATTCTTTTTATTATTGTTGTTGGTAATTATATTATTGTTGTTGGTAATTATATTGTTAACCTCTTGCATAGAAGACATACACACTAAATATTTTGGCTACGCTTTATTTGAGACCAATTGCACCAGAATTAATACAAGTTTTCACACACAATATTTTAATAAAAATGTGAACTTTTTTTACAATTGATTTCCATAAAATTGTTTTATACATGCTAACTTCCATTTTTAGGCAAGGACTTTGTTTATTTTGCTTCTTTTTAACTAACTTGATCTTAATTTTTACATTATGATACAGTAAGATTCAAAGGTTTTTATTAAAATGCATGCAAAGTTCTAGTTATGTGGTTCTGTTATGTGTCCTTTATATATATGTATATATTTTCCTAAATCATACTGTATATTATCATATGTTAGGGCTACTACTAACATCTCTTAGGCATAGTCCGTTTCAATTCAGGCAGGTAAAAATAAAATCTTACCTTCATAGTCTCAGAAGTTTTTGAATTTCACATTTGTTAAAATTTAGAACTAAGTGAGTTATAGGTGTGTTTTTGTTTTGCTCAAAAAAAACTCCTGGCCTGAGATACAGGCAGCCAAAGATGGCGCCTCGGGCGCAATTTCTCTCTTGCGATTTTCGACAAAAACTTTCAAGTGGTATATTTCCTGAAGTTCTTTTTATTTGAAAGATAATTAGATTATGTTTAAAATGAAAGGCTAATATTTAAAAAATCTGTTCAACGTTTTTTGGGGCAGCCATCTAAAAATTTTTAAAAAAAATCTTTTTTATTTTTTTCCTTAAAAACGCCAATCTCAATTTTTTAAATTTTTTTACAGTTGGTTAATACTACTGAGTACTACATTCCCTGGAAAGGAAAGCTTCCACTTTTGCATTCAACGGTTTTTAGAAGCAATTTAAGTTTGTGCCATATATTTTATCAGTTTTCTTTATAACATAGTCATATGGTCTCATTAAGTCAAAATTATGTTCATTTATTATTCTTAATAAATATTAGAAGCATATCCCCCCCCCCCCCTTCTCACAAAAGAAAATACCTGTAGACAAACAGACAGACATACAATGCCCAATCTCTTTGTGCGCTACAATTAAAATATTTATTGATTTCATTTATTTTTTTTTTAAATATCATTTTCTCATTTTTTTCATAGCTAGAGTTCAAATCCATTAGTTGTTTATTTATATATATATGTGCTATTCAGTAAAACATAGCTTTTTATCTTTGATTTCCATATCTTACTATTGATCTTAATGAAAAAAAAAAAAGGAACACTATTAGGGGGGAGGGGAAATCAACTTGGGATTCATTCACTCTGTATTTTCCTTCCTTTTCCTTCATTAAGAAGTTAACAAAAACAAAGCACATGCACGAAACACCACTGTTTGCTTTATCTACAACTTACGACATAATTTTGGGAAATGGTATGTTTTGGGACATGTTCATTTTTCGTAAGCTTTAATATGTTTTTAGTTTAATATATTAGTGTTTTTTCGTTTTTTTTTTCTTTCCCTTTTTTCTTTTTTGAAAAGATATTTCTACTATTTATCAGGCTGTACATAATTTAAAGCAGATGACTTTTTCAAAAAAAAATCATTTATATAACTCAATAGTTCTAACAAAAATCAAATCAAACGAAATGTTGAAGAATTTTTTACTAATTTGAGTTAGCATTATGAGTTGTGAGGTATGGGGACAATAAACATCTTCTCAATTCAAAACAAGAAAAAGTAATTTCATTAATTATGTTGTCCTGATAGTAACAAAATGGCATTCATCTTACCTTCAGAGGTACAATGGAAGTTAATATATCCTTCCATAAAAAGTTACATAAGCAATTGGCTAATTTTTATGCAGGTATTTAAGAAGGAAGTAGAAATTTAATAGAGAAATAAATAACAAAATATTTTCAATGGGGCAATGGAACAGAATGTTGGATCTGCTTAATCATTTAAAACCAATCTTAACTGCTTTAAATAATTTGAAGAAGGTAACTAAGTTAGCCGAAGCTGTTACAAGTATTCAGAAAAAGCTATAAAATAACCTAAATCAGCAAGATAAAGTAACTATACAATACCTTTTTTTTAAAACATATGAACGAACATGCATTGACACCTTTTCTTTTTTTAGCCATCTCTAACCCCAAAATATAAAATAAGAGGTTTAAGATCCAATTTGTGATTCGGAATAAATGATATACATAAATAATTTTAATGGTTAATATACATATATTTAACTTACTTGCTAACAACCTGGCAAATATGCAGTAATTAATTTTTCCTACATATGTGTATTGCATTTATTTTTCTAAATTTTTAGCATAAATATACACTTTTCAATGTAAAATTCTTATTTTCATTTAAATAAATATTATATTCATTAATAATAAAATTACACGTTAATTTAAAGCACAAATGAGCAATAAAATGCAGACATATGTTTCGGGATTGCTTGGAATCCCTAGAAGCTCCCTGTCGCATTGAAAAAGGGATTCCAAGCAATCCCGAAACATATGTCTGCATTTTATTGCTCATTTGTGCTTTAAATTAACGTGTAATTTTATTATTATTGTTTACTTGCACAAAGTTAAATTATTTTTATTATATTCATTGCATTTTACTCAGAATGTCAATCTTAAGTTATGTTTATGGCTATGAAAAGCAATCTGTTTTTAAATTTAAAAAAAAAAAAAAAAACTTTTTTTTTTTTATTTAAAAAGTCATGATTTTTTCGTGCTAATATTTATTAAGAATTAGATGCCATGTCAAAGAAAATTAAATTTACGTAATTCTCACTTAATGAGACCAATGACTATGTTATTTACAAAACTGAGATAAAATATATGGCAAAATCTTAAAATTGTTTTTAAAAACTGTTAAACGCAAAAGTGGAAGCTCTCCTTTTCAGGGAATGTAGTACTTAATGGTATTAACCAACAGTAAAAAAATTTAAAATTTTGAGATTGGCTTTTTTGAGGAAAAAAATATAAAAGGTTTTGAAAAAAAAATTTCAGAAGACTGCAGCAAAAAAAGTTGAACAGATATTTTAAAATTTAGCTTTTAATCTGAAACAGAATTTAATTATCTTTCAATTAAAAAGAATCGCATCAAAATATCTTGCACCGTTCAAGAAATAGAGCAGTTGAAAGTGTATGTCGAAAATCGCAAGTGACTAATTGTGCTGGAGACGCCATCTTTAGCAGCCTGTATCGCGGGCCAGGAATTTTTTTGAGCAAAAAAAAAAACATACCTATAGCTCACTTAGTTCTATATTTTAACATATGTGAAATTCAAAAACTTCTGAGACTATGAAGGTACCCCCCTGCCTGAATCGACATGGATTATACCCATAACAAACTGCCACTTAGCAGATTGCTATTTTTACTATAAATTGCACTAGCTGTGTCAAATTTTTCATCACTTATACCCTTTTGTTTCTTGTAAGTGTCCCTTATATGATTTTAACATAGATTAGTTATTTGATCATGGTCTTCGTTTTCAAGGGGGTCAATAGTCTTGACTTTTCAAAAGCATTTGCATCTGCCAGCTCAGTTGTGGTTGTATTTTGATTGCTATCTCTGGCTTTTTTAGCCAAAGAATCGGCTATTTCATTGAACTTCATATTTCATTTGGTTAGGCTCACATGGGCGGGAATCCACTGCAAGAAGCATTTCTTCTGGAGGCTTTGAAGTTTTCTAAGTTCTTCCAGGATATTCAAGATTTGAGGTACCTTTACTGAGGGCCTGTAAGGCAGTCGCTGAAAATGGTGATACCACTAAGCTGATCCTGCGGTCTGAGATTGATGTACGTTTCGATTGCAGTGGAAATGGCTATCAATTCTTCCATAAAGTCAGACACCATTTTTCCAGCACCAACTGTGATCTCTTGTCTTTGAGCATCAGGAAGGAGCAGTCCTACTCCCGCTCCTCCGTTGGTGAAAGTGGAGTCGCAAGATTCATGAGTGAAAGCCCTGACGTGATTGAGACCAGATAGAGAATCAATAGTTCGCATTCCAATTTCCTCGAGTTTATTCGCAGGATCTTTTTTTTGAGCAGGGTTCAATGAGTTCCAGACTGATTGTTGTATTATCTGGAAGAACTCCAATAATGGGAGTTTTGTTTCTTAAAAGAACGTTCTCGCGTTTGAGCTGATTTTTTTCTGGGACTTTGTCAAACAGAAGGGGGGGGGGGATGACCTTTTGAGTCTAGATTTTTTATTCCAGTTTACAATAGTACAATGTGAAATGTGCTCCACGTCTAGACAATGGGCGTTATTAGTAAATTTAGCATTTGTGTTCTTTCTTCTAGTGGGATCAAACCACATTCCCCTTGAATTCTTGAGTTTTTAGTTGATGAGACTGCACCAGACATTATTTTTGCAGCTCTTTCTGGTACTTTATCAAGCTTCTCTTTTGAAATAGAGGAGGAATGTGACCATACCGGTGTGGCATATTCCATTATTGGTCTTATAAGAGTTGTATAAGTAGTTTTCAGTGTTTTTGCTGCAGCACCTCATTTTAAGCCGCAGAGCCTTCTAAAAACTCACTAAAGATAGTAAGCTTTTTTAGTGCTCTATTAGAACACTCTTGAATTATGCTAGTGAAAACGAAGCTCTTCGTCAAGTGTTATTCCGAGGTACTTTGTGTTAGATATCTTTTCTATAGGTGTGTTAAACAGTGTGATATTAGGACAAAATGTTTGCCGGTGTTTTCTGTCAGTGCTGAACATGCTGAGTTTAGTCTTGTTACTATTAATGGCTAGTTTGAGATCTCTTGACCATCTTTCCAATCCTCTCATTTTTTTGTTAAGCTCAGTTTCGGATTTCTGAATGCTCTCGCCACTGGGCCAAATGACAATATCATCCGCATAGCATGCTACTTTTGTTTCTTCAGAGATGTGAGGGTGTAAATCATTGGCGTACAGAAGGAAAAGAAAGGGGCTCAATACTGATCCCTGTGGAACCCCAGCCCAGAGTCGTTTCCTTTTGGATAGTACACAGTTAAATTTAACCCTAATTTCTTTTCCTCTTAAAAATTCCCCTATCCAAATCAGGGTGTTTCCTTTTATTCCAATATTGTGTATTATTTGAATGAGCTTGTAATAGGTTCTTCTATTGCTTAAATAAGAAATTCTGAAATGAAAAATAAGAAATACTATTGCTGAAATGAAGAAAATAACTTCTGAACATAAATTATTTTACATTTTTTAATGCATTAAAAACTAAAAGCAAGATCAGTAAGGGGATGAAGTGGTATTTGCATTTATGTTGAAAAGCAGTGCATAACCCACTCTTTTGAAAAGTGTATATTTATATGTATGCTCTTTGAGTTTTAAAATGAAATAATTATGCAAGTATGTAAAAGAAAATGAGGCCCTTTTTTATATGTAACCAACATTTCTGCTTACATATTTCTAAAAGGCAAATTGCATTATTATTTTTTAAAAATTGATCTAGAAAACTTATTGTTTTACATATATATTATGTCAGTTTATTGAATTTAATGTTTCTGAAGTTGTTTTTGCTTTTCTTTCAGGAAGTCTACTGAGTGGCATGTTTAA
This sequence comes from Octonoba sinensis, assembly GCA_038502835.1. Lineage (NCBI taxonomy): Eukaryota > Metazoa > Arthropoda > Arachnida > Araneae > Uloboridae > Octonoba > Octonoba sinensis. Next base: position 62,197,902 of record CM076602.1, read on the forward strand.
ATCTACGAGTAAAAACCCTTTTCAATGCATGCCTCCATTAGATGCTGAATCTCATCAACTTAGTGTACTCTCTTTAAGATGTCTAGCCCAATTACTTAGTTGGATACCTCTATCGTCATACATTACTTCATCATTGCTAACCACAGTATTTCATTTTGCTAGTTTTGGCTGTCACCCTGAACCTGTAAGCATTGATGTATGTTTTTTATTCTTCTGGAGGCTGTTGCTGTGATCTTTAAGTTAAAGGTTAATGCATGCTATCATTAATCTCCTTGCTATATTTCAATGTTATCTGACTCTTTAACATTTTATGATCTGTATATCTATCTCATGAATCTTTAACCTCAATTTACTATCACTGTGGGCCTGTTAATTCTTTTGTTTAAGTTTCAGATTAAATTTCATGCCTTGAATCTCACTCTCTCTATGAATTGGATATCAAATGATTTCTTCGAAACCGGGGTTTCTTAATTTTGTGATCTGCAGAATCCCTTTAAGGTTAACTTCTATAGAGAATACCCCCCCCCCTTTTTTTTTTTCAATTGTATCATATTAATGAAACATTCTGCAAATGAATAACTTGCAGCAAAAATAACTTTTTTTATGACATTCTTGAATGCCATGAAGGGAAAGACTACAAGTTTCATGAAACACTTGAATGAAGGTCGGGGGGGGGGGGGGGGATAAGTTTCTTTTTTACATTAACTTAAGAAAATAAATGCATGAAATCAGGCTTAATTGTCCAGCATAATGTAGTAGTTATAGAAGCATTTATTAAACCTGAAGTCTGTTCCCTTTTCCTGGAAAAATTTATCTACTGAAGAACTATACTACTTAAAAATAATCATCAAGCATTTTTGTGAATCAATGGGATCTATAATTGACAACTATCGGTAAAACTATAATATTAAAATGGTTTTCTTTTGCTTCTAAGTTTTCATCTCTTTGATTCAATTGCTTTTTAATCTAAGTTTTAATTAATTGTTTTAAATATGACACAATACAACTACAAAATATTTTGGTCAAAAATTGTGCTTTGAGGAATTTTTTGGTGTTGAAAATTTTCTGTAGCATTTAAGGCATATTTATAAATAAGAAATTGAACAAGAAATTTCAAATTTAAATAAAGAATTTATTGTTGCTTGGAAACCTTTACTATGCTTTGTACATTTTTTGTTTAAATCTGATTTCAATTCCATTGTATTTATTTTTTTCCTGTGTTTTGCAGATAATGAACGTTGGAATGCACCATGTTCAAACTTCTCGAAGAAATACCGACTTGGGAATTCAAGCAATGGGTTGCATTAATGAAATAATGTCTAAACATTGTGTTCCTGCAGATTATGAAGGTTTCTTGCTACAAGTGTTTCAAGATACCTTTCACTTACTTCAAAATCTAACAAAAGATAATTCAAAAAGTCCATCTGGTCGAAACGTGCTTTCTGATGTTGATGACATGTAATTGTTTTGATTATTTTGTGTTTTTCCTTGTTTCATTTTTACTTTTATTTTCCTTTTTATGTTATTTTTTCCTGTTGCATTAAGTCTGTAGTGAATAATGTTTGGTATATGTGTCCAATGTCCATTGATGAGATTTTTCTGCTTTTTCAAGTTTTTTTTTTTTTTTTTTTTTTGTGGGGGGGGGGGGGGACCACCTTTTTGAAAAAAGATTCAAATCTTGCTATTACCTTGAGCATTTTTATTTTCTAACTATTATTTTGTTTTAATGTTCTAAATCAAGCTGTAGTTTTATTTGAGCAGAAACCACTAAGCAATTGAATTAGCTTTGTGCGATATGCTCAGAAAAGTTTTCAGTTTTGAATTTCTACCACGTCCGGGGATGCTGGTGTGAAAGGAATGATGCTAAGTGGCATCTTCTTATTGACGATTTCTTATGCAAAAAATAATGCACTTTTCATTTTACAAACAGATTGTAGGAAGAGAAAAACAAAAGAACTTAGACAAATTGGCATGAAAATTCCAATTTGGCAGTTGTGAGATCACCCTTTCTTCAAAGGATTCTTGAGGGCAAACAGCGACTTATTGCGAATAGCACCAAAAAATCTTGGTGGTTTCACATACCTAAGGTGACAAATACAGTTGTGCTAATAGAAGAATTTAGATCTGATCATTGTTCTTTTTATTTGATTTTTGTTTGATTAAATATTCAGTATACATTACTTTCTTGTTTTTTAACTAATAATATTGTAGTGGTGTTAGTGTTGCTATTATGACTTATTATGGCAACTGTTGGGAAGAAGGAAGGAAATAATATGTAGTGCTATCAAAATAAACATTGACACTAATGTTAAAAGTTGGTTAGACAAAAAGGTAGAAAACACATATTTAAGAGACATATTTAGGAAAATCAAAAAAGCTAGATGTGCCTCTTGAAAAAGAAAAATCCAAAGAAATTTCATTTGGTTCCCAAAGAATCACCTAAGCTGTAGTTAAAGCAAGGAAAAAAAACTTTGCGTTACCTAATGAGTAATCTTTGTTTATTTGTTAATCTACATCGTGAGATTTTTCAGCAAATTTCTGCTTTTTTGAAAAAAAAATATGTTTAATAGTTTAATATGAAATATTCAGGGTCACTCCCCTGAGGTTTTTTAACAATCTCATTCCTGTGGAAAAAAAGTGTTTTAAATTAAGTTCACCATACAAGTTTATACAATCTTTTCTGCACTTTAATGTAACTCAATTTGTTTTAAGAGATACTGAAGAATATAAAAACTATATTGGGAACTTTATTATAAAAGTATTTGTTTAGGAAAACCACTTCTTACTTGGTGTCCCCTCCAGAAATCATTCCTGGATTCGCCTCTGATGTACAGGCATTGTTGCCTGCTAATATTTTAGAATATTTCTCTTATCATCAAAATAAGAAGCAGGAGGTTTAACAGTCCGTTGGATTTTCGTAAAGAAAACTTTTGCACTATTGAGCGTTCTGTTGAAAGGTAAAATATGTTTAAGTTTGATTGGCATAATGTAAACTTTTACTAGTGCAGCTGGTGATAGTTCAAGTTTAAATGATGTGCATGCATATTATGGAGACTCAACCAATTGAGTGGCTGAGATCAGTTCTTGATCCTGTAACATCGTCACAGACCTACTGAGTCATAAATTTTAAGAACATTATAGGTGAAGAAATTTCAAAAAAGCGACTTTGTCCGATGCGCCATCAGCATGTGATAAAATTTTGTGCTAAGTTTCAAAATCGTACGTTGAGTTTGCTGTAGAGTAAATAACCACAAGGAGCTGTGCGGTTAAAGTTCATTTTATGTATTTCACATTATGCATCTGGCAATGAATCATAAACATTGTAGCATTTTGGGTCTAAGTGCAGTTATTCAAACCGAAAATATCGAAACTCCTTGCCTTTTTGTAACACTTCAGTTTTTATATAACTATAATTTTTAAATTGTTTTTAACCTTTGGATTATTGACAAATGCACATTGATTTCCCTTTATCCAATGTGTTTAATTAAGGTTTCTAATAATTAAGGTTAGAAAAAATGCTTTTTTAAAGTATGTTTTCATGCAGAGTTTGCTTTGCACTATTTAGTATTTTGAATGTTAATAGCGAAATACTTAAAACTTTTTTTAAATATTATTTAGGTATGTTGAAAAGTTTACAGAGTTTTTGCAACTGTTTGTTAGTTTGCATTTGAAAAGGTTTGAAAGTAGCACACAATTCCCTATATTAGAATTTCTAGCACTACTTTTCAAGTATACTTTTCAACAGGTAATATTTATTTTCTTTGAAATTATATAATTTTTCAACAAAATGTGCTGTATATTTAATAAACTCTCTTATATTTTAGCCAAGTCATGATGGATTTTATTCTTGTCTTGATATATGGAATACGTTTTTAGATTATTTGAATTGTAAACTGAAAAACCAAGATAATAATTATGAACTAACTTTTAGCAAGTAAGTTTTTGAAACCATTATATTTCTATATTGTAATAGTGTTTTATGATTTGCTCATTTTGTGTCTTGTGTTTTGGTTAAAATTGTGTTCAAGAATGTTTGCATTATCATTAATCATAATGATTAATCACAATTTAAAGTTTGAATAGATCCTTAGCAAAATATTCTCCATTAAATATGTAAGTAAACTATTTCAGCTCTAGGGGTAGACGGTACTAAAGTATAACATTTTAATTCTAAAGTTCATTGCTATTGCATTCAGGAGTTCTGAAGCTTTATTATTAAAAATTACACATGAAACTTAAATTGTGTGAGAATAAATATTGTTTTACTTTTTATAAATTATTAAACTTTCTTTTTATTTTTTAATTACTTATTTCCTTTTTGTTATCAGCATTTTAAGAGTTAGTATTGGAATAATATTGCATCCAAATATTATTAATGCTGCAGTATTAATGATGCAATGTAATTCATCGCTTAACCCACTGGCGGTTTGGGCTGTGACATCACGCCATGATAAATCTTTCTCAAAATGGTTGAAGCCTTGATATTACGATGGGCTTTTTCCATGTCAAGATGGTCTGGAGCGTATATTTGCGATATTCCTTCCCCTTTTCCCAAACAGGTTCCCTGGTGCATTGGAGGCGTTGCTTTTCCACACATTCCTCAGGCCGTGATATCACGGCCCAAACCGCCAGTGAGTTAAATGTGTTATATACATACATAAACTGACAACCCATTAACTTCTGTTAATGGGTTGTCAGGGGTTGTTTTCCTTTTTTTTTTTTTTTTTTTTGCCACATTCTGCTGAAGCAATATGTATTTGTGATTAGGTGTAGCCAAATTATTACCAAACTGTTGTATGTATACCTTTAGCACAGGGGATCCCAACCTGTGAGTCGTAACCCCATCTGGGATCACGAGACACCATTCATGGGGTCGCCATATAATTTCTAATTTTAAATCAAAAAACTTTACTACATAGACTGAACATCATTTTGCATTATTTTGTGCTAAACTTAAGCAGGCCTAAATTACAAAGATATTGTCTAGTGACAATTTCTTTCATTTCCGACCAGGGAATCTATCAAATATATTTTAAAGAAAGAAATGTACGAAAAATATTCAATAACATAGAGAAATATTCACATGATGTACAGAATTTGAATGAATTCTGTACCAAATTCAGTTTTATTCCAAGTGTTATAATTTCAGTTAAAAATGCAATTCTTTCAGTCCAACTCCATTGAAAATTTGTTTATTGTACAGTTCTTGGAAATTATAACATGAAACACATTTACAGTGGGGTTGGATTCAGAAACACATTGAAATCCAACATATGGTTTTTAGGTCAAAATACTTGTGGAAAAGTGCGTTGTGTACATATGTGGGCTGCTTAGTTTTAAAAATAGGGTGGCAATGTGAAAAAGGTTGTTAACCACTGCTTTAGCATATCCATGGGTGAATTTGCTGTAATGCAACTTTTAGGCATGGCTGCTCTTTATCTTTTTCTGCTTTCCCTTTTGGATTTCATGACATTTTTGTCTCAATTATATCTACATTTTAGCTGAGATCATTTATGTACCTTCACCTAACTGAAAGAAAAAAAATCTAGCTGATGTACTTCTCTTATTCAGTTTCATCTGTGTTAAAATGTGGAACAACTTGGTTTCCGTTTTCCTTATTTGTGCAGCAAAACATTATTTCATGTTAATCATCAATTAAGATAATTAACTGCTACATCAATTAAGATAATTAACTGTTTTCTGATAGATTCATTCCTTTCTTTGACGTTAGTGTACCATTGTAAAAATACAAAATAATTTCTTAATCCTTCTATAAAATCTCAATAATTCTCACTAAGCAAAAATTCAAAACCAAAATCCATACTATTCTCCTGACCTACTGAATAAATGTGTTTTAAATTAATTTTCAAATTTATATGATCTTTAATGAGTTTTTGTTTTGAATGACTGAGCCCACAAAATGATTAAGTTAAAACATAATAAATATTTTGCTTTAAATTTTCTTCTTTGGCATAATTTTGCTTACGTAAAATATCTGAAATGTATAGAAAACTATGCATGTGATTTTTTTTAAAAATCCATTAATAACATTTAAATATATTTTTATTTATTAAATGTTTTTTAGATACAAAGATGCATTACTAGCACTAGTTCAAGAAATATTTAGAAAACTACAATTCAGATTCAATCAATCAAGTTTGGAGGAACTAGATGATGAAGACTTAAATGATGATGTATGTAACGGCAGGCCAACTAAATTTATCTTTTTAAATGTGGATAACATTCAAATTGCATTTCTATGTCCTAGTACAAAGAAGAGAAAATTTGCTGCATTTCTCGACTTTCTTCAAAACTTATCTGTAGAGCCTTAATGTAAAGCAAAAATATTTTAAGCTTTAATAACTTTTTAAAATTTTTTTGATCATGAGGATAAGATATCTCTTATTTATGCTTATCACCAAACTACACTGTTGATTTTTTTATCTGTCGCTTTTAAAATTAGCTCCCATTCTTCTACTGATATAGGCCCTAATGTAATCACAAATGAAAGAATTGAAAAGGAAATAACTATACTCGACTGCAAAGTTTTTTGACTATGGAGAAATATGCCGAGAGCAAGCGAAGAAAGTAGTTCTCCGCGCGGTGTCCGATTTTCGAGTTAAACCAAGCACTTCGCTATAGACATATAATAAGGTATTTTAACCTACACATATATAGCACTTATTTGTGATAATTTTCATAAAATGTTATATATTTTCAACTTTGCGTGAAGCGAAACGCGTACTGATACCTTCCTTTAGAACTAACGCTCTAACCACAATAAGAGCTCACGAGCAGTTGGAGGTCTTCCGATAAGCAGTTTGGCGAGATTTGAAATTGTTTATATTTATGTCTGACTCGCTGACTTGTGACTTAGCTTAAAACTAAACAGTTTTTATTATTCTATTTGTTAATATCGTTATTATTATTATTGTTAATATTATTCTTTTTATTATTATTCCATTCGTTAATATCTTTATTATTATTATTGATAATATCTATCTTCTTATTATTATATTCGTTAATATTGTTCTTGTTATTATTATATTTGTTAATATAATAACAATATATTATATAACAACTTCTCATTATTATTATAATCTTTAATATCGTTATTATTATTATAAGAATGGAAAAAACCATAGTGCATTTCAAAATGTAGCTGTGATAAAAAAAAAAAAAGGGTTTTTGATGTTTGTAAAATATCTCTCTGCATAAAAGTATTTAGAGTATAATTTCTCCTTTTTTGTCGAAAGGAATAACTTATGATGAAAATGTATTTGATCCAATAAAATAAATTATGATTGGGTAAAAAAAAAAAATTTTTTAATTTGTTACATTGTCTTTTTCTGATAAACAGACAAATGAGTTTTCAAACATGCAATGTGCCAAATAGAGTGCTTAATCGGATTATTCACCAAGTTGGTAACTTGGCATCTTTTCGACCCTCCTCCTGTAACCCAACAGCCTCGCTGTTCACTCATTTCATTCGCCGCGTGTTGTGATGTCATTGTCAAGAAACGTTGCAGTCTAGTATAACTTAGTACTTGTGAAATGTTGTGTATTATTCTTTTAACCTATCAAAATTTTATCCTATAATATTCTTTCTTTCATAGAGCATATTGTGTTAACTTTCCCATTTGATATTCTTAGACCCCTTTCTTATTAACAAATTTGAAATTTACTCTTTTTCCCCTAATTAAAATTTTCCAGTAAATAGAATTTGTTTAATCTTTTTTTTTCTTTTAGTATGAAGCTTATTTTTGTAACACATAATCCATACATTTGATTTTTAGATAACTTGTTTTTGAAAGTATTGTATTTTGTTTTGACATGTACTTTTGTGTATTAATCAAAATAATTTTGTGTATTAATGAAAGTACTTTTGCGTAGTACTGCAATCTTAATTTTGCTTTTTTCCTTTGATATGTCAGTCCTTGACTGAATGGCAGCAATTTTTGTGCCAGTGCTTAGAAGTTGCTTCCAAAGTCTCAGAACTTATGCCAACTGAAGTGTTTCATTTAACGGTGTGTATATGTTTTATTCTTAGGAACTTAAAAAATTTTCTTGTTTTTAGTTAGTAATGGATATTTTTTATCAAATCAAAGAGCAGTAGCATCATTTTTTATTGATTTTTATTGCCCTCTCCCCTTTTTTTATTTATTAAATGTTGACTTTTTTTAAAAAGATTTTTATTTTATTATTTATTTATTTATTTATTTTGCATGTATTTATTTGTGTGTGTGTGATAAGTTTGATCGAAAATTAAAGGTCTTTTTCCTTTCCAGTTTGAAATTTTTGAAGAAAATTTAAGAATATATTTTGACCTTGAAAAATTTTTAAAACCTGCTGTAAATAATGGTCAAGTAGAGTTGAGTGTTTGTGGTGAAAACGAATGTCGTCGTTTGCACTGTAGTCTTAGAGATTTATCATCAATGCTTCAAGGTTTAGGGCGATTGGTAGAACATATGTGTGGTGAACACTTTAACAATCGAAAAATGGATGCTCAAAAGACTCTTGAAAAGTAAATATTTTTTTATTGTTGTACATTTATGTAAGCATGATTTTATATGCATGTAATTGCAACAGAATCTAGTGTGCCTTGGGACTTGGTTTTTATGCAAACATCTCCCTCTATCTCAACGCCACATATTGTCCTAACCTCTCATGTACATAATCTATACATCATTACGATGTCTTTTACGTGCGCGTTAAAGAATGTCTTCAGTACGGGCAATGAGATAGAGCATGAGATTCATTTAAAAACCAAGTCTTTATTGATTTTGATGATCAAATTTTTAACAGATTATGAATGTTTTCTGCACAAAATTTGTTCAGTTTGTGATTTCATTTTCAATTTTTACACAAAATTAAGACAAAATGTTGTATTTTTATAATATAAGAATATATCAACTGTAAATGTTTAAATTCCATGAATAATATTTTTGAATAGAAAAATTGATTCAGAAAACATGATATATTTTTTAACTTTAGCAGTTAAAATTGATGCATTATTTGAAATGTTATTTTAGTATTTCTTTTTTTTTTTTTTTTAACTTCTACAAGACTGATTTTTCACTTTTCCAATTCCTGCTCCTCATATTATGACTAAATAAATGTCCATGTAATTTTTAAATAGTGGGTATTTAATTGAAAGCGAACATCTTTTGCTAAAAAATCAAAATTCAATTGATTACAGCGGTTATTTTGATCAAAGCATTCTTTCTGTACATCTTATTTCTAACAATTCAAAGATGACAAAGAATTGAAAAAAAAAAAAACTATTTTTAGATCTTTTAATTTTTTGCATACTTTGGATTTGACAGAACCACATTTCCGTGTCATTTTGTTACAAATATAAAAGTCTGGAGGTGTATGGAAAATAATATATGTAGAACTTGTGTTTTCAGTGTTTTATTATCTTTAAACTTAAACTGTATGCAAAGAAAAAAATGCCTTGATGAACATAAATTCACTGCAAATCCTTTGAATTTGTTTTTTTATCAAAAGTCGTTTCATTACATATGGAATTGCCCATTAGATATTTAAGTTGCAGTTTTTTGAATACTTTTTAACTTTGAAAATTTTTAATAGATCTAAATTAGTTGTCTTTTTTAATATAACTATATAGTTTAATATAGGTAGCATCATTAACTTAATCCTTGTTAGCCAAGATGTGTTAACCTTTATTATGTGAAATATGCTATCAAACAAAATGTTTTTCTGCTTTTCTGCTTGATTTTTAACCTAATTTCATTTCTTACCTTGATGATTGAAATTTATATTTTCCCTCCAGGTTGTGTCTCGCTTCAACATATAGCAATCGTGTAAGATTTTATGAAGTCAAAACATCAGCACCATTAGTTTTGAAAATTGATTTTATTGAAGTGTAAGTCATTATGTAAATGTGTATTTTGCCTTTAAATAATGTGTACTAAAATTTTAAAATTTATGTTATTTTAATTGCCTTCAATTTTGATTATTTATTAAATTTTTAGGCATGCTCAATTGCTTGCTTCTCTTAAAGCATTTTGTCACTGGTTAGCTCAATACACAAAAGAAAATCCATCCAGTTCTGATAACAGTTCCGACACTTCAATTGAAAAAGTGATTGCGGATATAGCCATTGAAAATGTTAGAAGAAAGGTATGTTTTAATATTTGAATTTAATATAATGAAATTAATTTCATTATATCTAATTTGAGTACATCACTAATTTGATCCTTCTTCTATGGGTGCCTGGCCATTGTGGTCTTTGGGGCAATGAACTAGCAAACCTTGGAAAAAGAGCTGCCAGTTTTATACAACATACTAAATACAGACATTTCTTTTTGGAGGATTAAACTACTTTTAAATAATATATCCACATCCGTTACTTAATGATCTTCAGCATCATGCACTAAAAAGTTATTGGGCAATAAGTCCTCTCCCCAAGACAGAATGCAGTTGTGACTGTCGGTCTGTGTACAGGATACGATTGCTTTGCCGCTTATCTGCACTGTATAGATATTTCAATATATCGTACCTGCGTACTTTGTGACTCTGGAGAAATTATGGACAGAGGATCATTTGGCTACGATGTGGGGCTCTTTGTGGTTCTACAGAGGTGGCGAGATATTAAGAGGCAAGATCGCTAGATAGGCAATGATTTCAGTTTTCTTGCTCTTAGTTCTATTGCTTATAGTTTTGATTACAGCTTATTAATTCTATGTAAAATTTTGCCGTATCATTGGAAATTTTAAAAAATGTATATACAGTTGAACTTCCTTAATACGAACACGGTTACTTCGAAATCACAGCTAAAACGAACATTTAGTTTATTAAGTTTGGTTTACTATTTATTACACTCACGCATATTATGAGGGTTAAAATACAAATTTTGGCTAAGACAAACAAAATTTCTTACTTATTCATGAAAAATTTTCTTACTTATTCACGAAAAATTTTCTTGATTGTTATATACCGTATATTTCCGAATATAAGCCGAGAGTGCATTATTCCTTCAAAAATTCAAAACTTGTATATAGGCCGAGATAAAAAATTGAAGAAAAAAAATTACAGTTCAAAGAAAATCGCCAAAATTGGCGAAACTTTCGCTAAGCAGGCGACAAATTGATCTCTGGTAACCCTGTCTGAGGCAACCGCCGACCGCAGAGTGACTGAGCGTGAGCACATGGCAGATGGCACTCGGGCATTCGTTGCTTTTTGCCACTGCGTTTGCTAGTTTGTTTTACTTTTTTTATTGTTTTTATTCAATTATTTTCTACATTTCTATTAGAAGGATGAGCGGGAATAGAAAGGCATACACAGCTAGTCGCGAGCGTATTATTGGTGTCAAGAGCGAGTTTCGCCATTTTGTTTCAGCGATGATTTTACAAAATCCAGCTATAAAATATATGTATATTCTTTTAAATAAAACTCTACTTATTTTAAATTAATTACTTCCTTAATGTAGAAGACGTAAATTACATAATTAAAGTTCTATATTAGTCGATATTTTGCGATATACAGACCGACTTTTTTTTTTTAAATTGTCGGACCCGTATATAAGCAGACCCCCCCCCCCCCTCCCCCCGATTTAGCTTTCAAAAAAGGTCCAAAAATTTTCGGCTTATACACGGAAATATATGGTAATTAATTTTTTAAAAAGAAATTTGTTAATTAGAGTCATTGCAAACCACCAAGTAAGCATATGATAAAATTTAATGTACGTAAAATCCTTAATGGTAACGTACGTAGGTACCATTAAGGATTTTTCCAAAATCATTACATTTTAAAAGGTAAGTTCACTTTTTCTCAATGTACTAAAAATACTTAAAAGTGTTAGTAAAAATAAATCATTTTTTTTTCACTACTTATTTTACTATTTATTATAAATAGCAGTAATTTGTTTTAAAATATGAACATGCATTTCCAATAGTTTTTTTACACAATTTTGCGTTTATTCACTGTTATTACAAATAACGGCTAATGCGAACAAATTTGCAAATTTTTGGCATTTCGTATTAAGCGAGTTCAACTCTCTATATATATTTCATATCTAGAGGTTGCACTGCATTCATGTTTTCAAAACTTGCAAATTTTGCTGAAAAAATATTTAAGAGTCTTGTATGTCATAGTATTATGTTGCATTGAATGAAGTATGATGCTTGTATAAAGTATTATAAAATCCAAAATCACAAGCATGTCTAAGCTTGCACTTTAAAAAATTACTTACTAAAAGTTTTTTAATTTATTTTTACGAATGTACAAAAAATAATTGTTAAGAGGTATCTGACATTAGACCAAACACTTAAAGATTACACAAATGCTGTGTATTCATGTTGTTGAGTACAATCTATTAGTGTAGATTTTCTTGCATAACCGCACTTAAATTATGTTTAACATAATGTTAAAATTAGCTTTGTTGTTTATTACATGGTCTTTTTTATTGCAGTAGATGTTATATATTTTATTATAGCGGATGTAATATATAATTCTGTATATTTTCCAATCCATCTCATTTTTCTTTGATTTATACATGAAAATGTTAAGCATTAAAAGCATTACTTCATGATTTAAAATTTACATATATGTATGAAACAAGAATGGCCATTGCCATTCTTCTTGTAGAAATTCATCTGAGACTTAAAAACTGATGTTTAACTGATCGATATATTTGAGTACGATAACAATTTATAATTTTTCTGATTATTTTTGGTTGATATTGTATGTTGCTTTAACAATACCTTCATATATATTTTTAGGTTCCAGAAAAAGTTACTCATAGTGCTGCCCATCTTTTAAATTCATTAACATATACTGTGCGACCAGCATATCTGTTTCAGTTTTCCAAAGTGCAAATGTTATTTTCTATGGTGGGAAAATTAGAATTGAAATTTTTACCAATTGAGGTAATGCAGTTTATTCTATTTCTTACTCTTTTCTGTTCCCTGAGACTAATAGGGGTATCTGCTCTCTTTGGTATTTTGTAATATGTTTTTCCACATAGTTATATAGTGGAACTAAAATATATATCATGAGTCATTAGCAGAAACTTCAAACCTCTAACAAAAAGTTCTTCAGTGTGAAAAAAAAAGGCCTATGTAACAAAATAGTAAGACCAATATAAATGGATTTGTTTCACGTTCATGAATCAGAAAAAAGTACTGATTTTTTTTTTTTTGTTATAAGTATTTTTGCTTGCCATTGTTTGAATGAGTATTAATCTATTTGTTAAAAAAATATTTTTTATCTACATTTATGGAGATAAAAATGGAATGTTTGGGAATGTTAAAATTGAATTTATATTGAGAAATTTTTCATGATTATAATCACCTTACCATACAGGTAAAATAATAGTCTGTGAAAAGCTTGTCTCAACCTCTTTCCTTGTACAAAAGTCCGTTATGACAAATGTATCTTTGAGTTTTATTATTCTGCTCTTAGCTATAACTTTTGATGTCATATTATTATATTTGATTATAATTTTCTGTAATTTATAGACACAACTTGTCGTGTATCGCTCACTGTCAAACATTTTAGTATTACCATGGCCAAATGTCTCTGCTCCTGAGCAGATGTGGTCAACACGTTCTTCTCAGCATGATGCTTTGATTTTGGCCCTCTGTGATCCTTTAAAGTCATGTTGTAATAATCAAGCTTTTTTTCAAGATAAAGCATTACAAGAACATGGTATGAAAGCATTATTTTAGCACTCAATTTTTATTTATCTATGTTTTTCTTAAATGTAAAATATCTTTGTGTGTTCATGTAGAAAATGTATTGTTATTGTATTCAGAAATTTGTTCCTATTTCAGTCAGACAACATTGATAAACTTTGAGTATATATGTCAATTAAGTTTCTTAAATGACTCGTAGTAAAATTTTAAATTAAATAAACTAGCTCATTTTAAATTAATTCTTTTATTTGTATTTCATTGCTTTAAAAATTCTTCATATTCCCTTTCTGCCCTCTTTTAATTAGCATCAAAGTCTAACCATTTTATTAATTTAATAAATATATGATGTCAAAAATTATTGTAAAATTATTTATAATAATAAAGCTGTAGCTTTGTATAATGACTATTTTCCACAACATCAATGGTTTCTAAATCTACTTATGTTTTTGTTTTACCTTTTTAACTGAAAATCAGTCGCCAACAAAAGCGTAGCTAGAGATTTAGGCACCTTAGGGTCAAGTAAACGCTCCGCATCTCCTTTATAGTAGAAATAGAAATTTTCAGATACCGAGATTTGCAGTAAAAGGATTTCTGTGTACAAAGTACTTGTTCTTTATTTAACAATATATTAATAATATGCAATATTAATAAAATAAAATTAATTTCACTTTTCATTTGATAAAAACAGTGAAAGAAGTTTAATCTTTTGGGCTTTTGTATTAGCAAAAGCCTTTATTTTGTGCTTTTGTATTGACAAAAACAGTTATATGCTTGTTTCTGATGCTTTTTTTATTTATTTATTTTTCATTAGAGCTTTTTTTTTGCTTTATTCTTTTCTTGGCTTCTTACTGTTTCTTTTCATCCCTTTCTTTTATTCTGATTTGTTGACTCTGGACCAATGCTTTAGGATTTAGATATTGTGTTCTTTTGTTGTTTCTATTTTCACTCATCACTTTCTAACTTTAATGATATGTTGAACATTTTTTCACTGATAAAGAGACTCTACAGTAACTTTTAAATAGCTTTTTCAAACTTTTGTAATTTGTGCTATTTATGTTAATTATTGTTAATTATTCACTTTACTGATATTGCATCACAAAAAAGTTTTGATCATTTTTTATGTTCAGTGGAAAAAATTGCCTTCTTTATTCCTTCTTATAAGAATGTATACAAAAATGTACAAACAATTGTTTTTTTTTCCTCCAGCAAAACCTAGTATACTCTGGGTGCTTCAAGTAATTTGTGGCTTAATTGAAAACATAGCTGATGCATTCACCAGAACTAAGCAAATTTTTTACATTTCTTTACAACCTGTTATTCCATGTATAGAATCGCTGTTTCATATATTCTTACAACATTCCGGTGAGCATGTTTTTTATTTGCTTAAAGAAATTTATTATTTTTGAAATAGTATGAAAAAGTTGGACAATTGAACAGTACCTATGACCATTTTTCTTTAGAGGTTTAAAAAATAATATGCATATTACAGTTTATAAGATTGTTTTTTACATTACAGGTGTGTAAATATTACTTTAATTGATAAAGTTAATTTCTTTAAATGTTCACTACTTTTAATGATCAAGCAGTATCCTCTATAATTCCTTTGTATGCAAACAGGAGTAGATATTATAGCCAAGTCTAGCTTGCAATATTTAACACCTTGCAATTGATGAGGAGATAACTTGTCGATTTAACATGAAACTCTGAAGTTGCCTAACTGCAAGAAGGTTAACGAGCATAGTAGAAAATTGAGCATAGAATATAAAAAAAATACTAGCATCTCAAATGAAAGAATTAGACTCATGTTTATGATACATAAATTCATTTTTCAAAATTTTTTTTTTAAAGTTTATGCCTGCGTGAAAAGTCACTCAATAACAAAGATAATGAGGTGATGTTCATATCTAAAACCAAGAGACTTTGAATTTTTGTGACTCAAAAATTCATGTTTTCAATATAAGGTCATGTTTGCATATGGAAGATCATTCTCATAAAATACCTTAATCTTAATTATCAAACATACTGAAATGTATAGTTCTTCTGTAACTCTTAAATTTTTGAACTAATGTTATATAAATTCATTATTACTAATCTTTTTAGAAAAATTTTTCAAAAACGGTTCAGTAAGTAGTGTAGATTTCTTTGAAATCAATCAAATCTGCCAAAAATGCAGTTAAGTGTTTTCAAATAAAAAAGACTTGACTCATTTTATAATACATGTCTTGGATTCAAATTACTAAAAATTGTATTGTTGTTAAACATTTATTATATATGAATCTTTTCTCTTCACTTAGTCCTACTTTTGTTAATATTATCAAACATACAATAAGCTGTTCACAAATGCTTCCTTCAAATGAATTCTTTGTATATTTCATGTTTTGTACAAGCAATATTTAAAATATTTTAATTCTTTTTAGATGTAACTGAAAGTATTTTGGAATTCTATTTAAGCCTGTTCTCTGTCTTCAGGATTCAAATAGGACTACCTTTCGTTGAAAAAACTATACAAAATTTTCTGACATTATTTTCATCGTAAGTGCAAATTTATCACAATTTTATTCATTCTTGAAATTTTTCTCATCAGTTGTAATTAAAATAAATTACTATTGGTTGATGTAATTGCTGATACCCATGCTAGGAACGTCACTGCTGAATGTATGTATATGTATAATGTATAGTTTCAATTATATGCCACTTATGTACATCAGGGCATTTTTGTTTTGTATTGTAATTAGTTTTCACATGTTTTGTAGAAATCAGTTGATGAAATTTACTCTAAATGAAGCTTCTGGTTGCAAAGTTATTGAAAAGTAAGCGATTTTTCTAGTTATATTTTATTTCTAATTATAAATAGTTAATTTATGTGGTTCAATCAACTATGAAATTTATTCTTATAGAAATTGTAGCTCTTAAAATTTTAATAGGAATAAATGTATAGTACTGGAAAAAAGGTGGGGGGGGGGGGGGGTGTTTACATATTTCAGCCTATTTTATCAAACTTAAAAAGTAGGGAGGATGGCATCCTCAAAATTTCTGAAAAATGGGGGAATTTACAGAGGTTTGAAATAATTTCCTTGACATATCTTTTAAATCTAAAAAATGCTGAGCTAAAGTTGTAAAAGTGTAAAATGTTTGTGATTGGAAAGCAAGAAATAAGAGCAAACTGATTTTTTATGTCTAAGTACTGAAAAATCTCTAATTCAAATGATTTAATTTAAATGCTGGAAAACATTTAAATGAAATCTATCTTGTCACTTTCTTAAACATAGACATGACATCTATATCATGTCTATGTTTGAGAAAGTGACAAGTAGAAGCTCATTAAATTCTATTGTTGGATTAACTATTAGAATGCTTTTTTGTTTTAATTTTTAAAATATTAAATACAACTCTTTAATGTTATATTATGC
Organism: Octonoba sinensis; assembly: GCA_038502835.1. Classification (NCBI taxonomy): domain Eukaryota; kingdom Metazoa; phylum Arthropoda; class Arachnida; order Araneae; family Uloboridae; genus Octonoba; species Octonoba sinensis. The sequence continues at coordinate 62,214,973 of CM076602.1, forward strand.
ATTTAATATATATATATATGTATGTTATTTTTATTTCAGGCTTTTGCAACTTTTGCAGCAAGTTATTCAAGAACCCAGCTCAAATTTTAAGGCCTTTTTACCTAGTACCATAAATCTTTGTTTAGAACAAATATATCCACTCATTGCTGAGGTATAAACTTCTTCTCTAGTTACAAAAATATGTATGAATTAATTCAAATTTGTCTTTCTTCTTTTTAAAGACATTTTTATCAGAGCCTTTAAACATGTCACAAAAAGCTTAAGATGTTAAATTTTGTTTCAAAATTCACTTTTTGCAACCTTTTTTTAATAATTCACTTACTATATTGAATCAAATTTGGACCAAGTTATTGGAATTCTGTGAAATGGCTGTTCACCCCACAATTATGAGCAACTCTTCTGAAAATTTAAAAAGAGTAAATAATTAATTTGCTAAAAACTTACACTAAAATGTTAATCAAAACGTGGAATTTGATGCATTTAATTAACAAAAACAGGGCTCCCACTGCTGCGCCAATTGCGCAAAACTGCGCCAAAACGATTTTTCTGCTACATTCTGCTACAAAAAGTGTTTTTCCGGCAAATTTGCGCCAAATCGCGATTTTCGGAAAAAAAATTTGAAAAAGTTTTAGGTAATATTTTTTTAAACCTTAAAATCGACATCATTTGTTACATTTTTCCTTTAGTCAACTAATTTTTTACCTTTGAAGCAGTTTATTAATGAATATTAGCTCTACTCTCTCTTAAGAACATCAAATAGGGATGAGAAAATTGAGCAGAATGAGTGATGGTATCCCACGCTTGTAGAAGGAACAGTGAGACGATTTCTAATATTTTGTAGTATTATAGAGAGAAAAATCATTCCTCTTATCACTATTTATGTTAAACATTTTATCTAGTAAGTTTTTCTTCAAATAGATAAAAAAGTTTACAATTTCATGGAACGTGGAAAAAATAAACTAAATGTTTTTCCCCAGTGCACGTTGTGTTTTCTAATGTTTAGGAAATACTAATCAATGTGAAAAATCAATAACAGAACAGATTTTAAAAAGATTGCTGCTCCATCATAACAATTCTTTAAAATTCCTTAAGCCTACTTTCCACGTGCAAGCAAAGGAGTGCATACGTTCTACAATCTTTTTGCATCCGCTAGAAAATTCGGATTTTTTGCATTTCAACCATTTATAATGTTTCTTCTCAAAGTAAATAAATAAAATGTATTTTTATTTTAAATAAAAACATTGTTTGAAAATATATATTTGTTCCGAAAGTGTTTGAAAGGTAGGCTTTCAAACGCTGTAAAATTAAACATTGAATTGCAGTTTTTTTTCTTTTCTCATTACTTTTTAAGCTCTGTAATCTATATCATATAACCACAAGCAATTAAAAAACATAAAAAATAAATATAAAGAACAAAATAAGTAAAAAAAATACAGTTAAGTTAGAAGAAGAATCATTAAGATCAAATAGATAAAAAAGTTTATAATTTCATGAAACGTGGAAAAAAAAAAAACTTAGCGTTTTTCCTCAGTGCTCTTTATGTTTTCTAATGTTTAGGAAATACTAATCAGTGTGAAAAATCAATAACAGAACAGATTTTAAAAAGATTGCTGCTCCATTATAACAATTCTTTAAAATTCCGTAAGCTTACTTTCCACGTGCAAGCAAAGGAGCGGATACGTTTTACAATCTTTTTGCATCCGCTACAAAAATCGGATTTTTTTCATTTTAACTGTTTATAATGATTCTTCTCAAAGTAAATAAATAAAATGTATTTTTATTTTAAATAAAAACATTGTTTGAGAATATATATTTGTTCCTGAAAGTGCTTGGAGGTAGACTTTCAAACGCTGTAAAATTAAACATTGATTTGCAGCTTTTTTTCTTTTCTCATTACTCTTTAACAGGGTGTCTGTCTACCGGTCACCGAAGTCCCCGAAAAGTCACCAAATCGGAAAAGGGGTCACGGAAGTCCCCAAAAAGTAACGAAATTGGATAACCGGTCACGAAAAAATTCGACGGCACTGAAAGTTTTTTTCTCAGCTCGATGCAGCTATTTTTAGAACTGAATGGGGATGGTTAATGCGGTAGATGGTAGATATTAACATCGATTTTAAATCATTTCACACTTTCGTTTTATCAGACGTGTAATTTTTCCGTATTATCGGTGAAAATGGAAATTAAAAATTTCGTTTTCGCAAAAATTCGTAACTTTGGAAGTTTTTCTTCTCATTTTTTCTTTTCTATGAATTTTTTTTAACGTAGCCTACGTATATGCCTACCAAATGTTACAAATCACGAGTAAAATTTGCACGAGTAGTCCGTTTTTTTTTTTTTCTTTTTGCGCTTTCAAGGGTCAATACCGGTTTTTTACGCATTTCAAAATCCAGTTGCATCGGCTTCGGTAAAACTTTCTAATTCTCGTTTGCTATCGGATTCTTCCTCTGGGTCATCAATAACTTCGAGTTTACCATTATTTTAAATCTTTCTCAAGTTTCAACTTCTGTAGTAAAGGACTTGCACGGACGTCATTTTGCTGCGTCCCTCGAAATTTAATCAAATTAAGAAGTTTTTTAAATTCATTTTTAGCCGTAAGGTTTTAATGATCATATCAGTTGATTCTAATTATTAAATATTGCAGCCTTATTAACAATATAATTTTAAAAATATTTTTGCTAGAAAAAAAATTTTCCCTTAATTTTTTGCATGCAATTAAAAACTTTTTTCAATGTTAGATTGTCTTTCAAGTGCTCATTATATATTGTTACAAAATAAATAACATTTCTTTCTATTTTCTTTTAATATATAATTTAAAAACATGTAAAACATTTAACAATTTTTTTTTTATATATACGATAAAGTGATCATTAAATTCGACAAAATACTAATCCTAATGTTTTTAATTCTGCCTCTTTTTGATCTTAGAAATTCATTAGTCAAGTAGTTCAAATTAATACACATATATATTAATAAAATATCTACTATGGTGTGCACGAGTATTAAAAGTTGATGCTCAAAATCATCATTATTTCTTTAAAAAATGCAATGAGTTCTTACAGATTTAATTCAGACTTTACATACTAATGTAAGTTCCGAAGAATGTAGGACTTACCGCACTTTTTTTTTGTTAGACATTGAGCTCCAGTAATAAAAAAATGTAAAAACTTAAAATTAAATTATTTATATTAAGAAATTCAGCTTTAATTTATCATTTTATTTAATCATTATTAAAAATAAAGTTTTTAAAAACAGGTTTTATGAAAATATACTAGGTCACTAAATAAGTTTACAAAGTCCCCGAAAAGTCGCCAAATTGACTTTGTGAAACTTGGTAGACACCCTGTTTAAGCTCTGTAATCTATATCATACATAGCAATTACAAAACATAAATATAAAGAACAAAATAAGTAAAAAAATTACAGCTAAGTTATACGTACATGCTTTTTTAATGATTTTCTATCTTAATGAATTGATGATCTTTGGCAAATATGTTAAGCAATATTATTAGAAGAAATAAAAATTTTGTTGTGGATGAACGACCTCATAAAAGTACTCTTTTTAAAGTTTCAATTTTTAAACTAGATTTGAAAGTTATGAAATTACCATGCATTTCCTTTTTCTTTTAATTCAATTTAGTTTCTTTCGGCACCCAATTGCTGTAACCCTATGACTCTTAAAATTTAATCGTAATTATTACACAATTTTTCAGAGATGTAAAGATAAATTGTTGGGGAAAAAACCATTAGATATTAAACTATCAACATATAATAAAATACATTTTGCCTTTCTATTATAGAACTGAAAAATATAATTTGATACTTGAATTTTCTTGCTGCAAAATTATGAAACTCAGCAATTTACTTTTAGTTTTATTAATTACTTCCAGAGCATCTAAGTCAGTATTTAGGATTGAAATTTAAAGGAATATTTCTTAATCAGAAAAATAATGAATATTACTGCAGGTAGAACATAGGATCTACTTCTAATATATTTTTATGAAATTATATTTAATTCATTCAAAATTTTACTGTTACTATAATCACAATGGTTATACCTAAATAAGTACCATTTAAAAAACAAATTTTAATTAATGATAAATAGTTTAAAATAGTTGAACCTTTCATATTAGTTAGTTTTTGCTTATTTTCTTGAAAGAATAGTGTTTTAGCTATTAAACAAAAAAGAGAGAATGCAATGATTTCTTAAAAGAAGAAAATTTTAAGCTTTCTTCCAGCTGCTCTTAACTATTAGAAGAAAAAAACAATAAAATATTTTTTTTAATAATCCATTTCTTGAGAAAAGTATTGAAAAACCTTTATAAGGGTTATAATTTTAATTAGTCTTACTTTTTGAATAGGTTTTGAAAAATTTCTTAAGAAATATCAAAATAATCCAGTTTTTGAAATAATCTAATACAGTTTTTGAAAGATGTCTGACGTTTACATTTCCTATCATTTTGAAGACTTGAAACTGTTCTTACCCTTGATGTATGAAAATAACATTGCTTTAAAACAGCCATTTAATATTTAAAAAATAAAGAAAAGTCCTCCAAAAATGGCACAGACTACGCCATTGAGGTTTGGGGGGAGCATTTCAGAGGCTTTTGGGGGGAGCTTGATTGATTGTTCGACCAATTAAGGGGCTGTGCCATTGCTCTGAGAGAGGTAGACACCCCTGGATAAGCATATTTTTCACATACTGTATTGTAGCTAACTTGTACAGATTTTCTGTTCTAATATGTTTGAATTTTCATTTTATCTTGCAATCTGTCTAGGAGCAGATTTGAAATATCAATACTGTCATGAAATTATTAGATAATTGCTGTGTTCTGGGGGGGGGGGGGGATTGAGGAACATTTGCAAAAAACACGCATACATAGCATTTTTTTTTCTTTCATTTTTTAAAACTTAGCCCTAAGTTTTATGAACATGTCAATAATTATTAATTTTCACCACTATTCTGGAGAAAACATTTATTTATCACATAATTGGTTCTTCATTTAAATGTTACTTTAAATTTCTGAAATTCATTGAAAAGGAAAAAAAGGTAGTGCCATTGTTATCAGCTTAACTTTATAATGTCTTTTTGCTATTTCACATTTGACTACAATCATGCCTGAGTTCTGTCTATTCACTTTTCTAGTAAATGGTATTTACACAATTATCACAAAATTTTTGTTTTGTTTGCATTGAGTCTTACTTTAATTCTTGTCATTTAGTCTATTCTTGACAAGGCCGTGGTAGCCTAGTGGTTAGCACGTCAGACTTCCACCTGGAAGGTCGCGCGTTCGATACCCACTGAAGACCACCATGTATACTTGGGGATATGTGAATGTAAAATCCGTAGACCCCACTACCTCTCCCCGTGCGTAAGCAATCCTAAGGCCTCGGCTAACAGGTAGGGGTTTGGTGGAGAAAAGTCTATTCTTGACAAAGAATTGCTATAATATATATTCTTAATTTTTCAAGAAAAATCATGTTAAATATTGTGGGTTATGTGGCTTTAAAAAGTTTCATTTAGTCTTTAAAAAGCCTTTAAGTTTTACCAGGCGATGAGAATGCAAATCCTGTATTAACAAGCATTCCTTTTCATAATTTTTGTTGTACAGGGTTCACACTGGGGAAAAATACACGGTGGGATTTTTTACCTTGATCAAAATTTTAAGTGGGATTTTAAAAATTTAAGCGAAAAAAAGAATTTTTTTTTTTTTTTTTTGAGTGGGATTTCAAAAAATATTGCGGGAATCGCTTGAACCCTGTTGTATGCTATCTATGTTAAATATTAATAATTCAAAACTTTTAAAAACAATTTGTTAAAGATTTTCTAATATGTTACTTTATGGTGTTTGAAGAATAACCATTTTAAGTTATTTTAATATTTTGCCTCTTTTAGTGCAGTATTTTTGTTTCATGTTTTGCAATCAAAATTTCTATATTCGTGTGGACACATATTTTATTTTTGTAATGATTTTTAAAATGTTTCCAGAGAGCATCTTCAGAAGTTAAACCACACTTTTTTGAATTATTACATAAAATTCTCCTTCATAATTGGCGATATTTTTTTAAAGTGAATGTGGTGAACAGCCTTGGAGAGTCAGGAAATGAAAAAGTTGAAAATGAACATCATTTCACGAAAATGATGGAGGTATGTGTTAATTACTAAAACCTTTTAAAAGAACTTTTATTTATGATTCAATACATATATGCACCTAACTGATTTATATTAAATGTTGATTAAAGTCTTCATTTTTGTTTATTTAATCAAGTGCATTAGTATAAAAATCTGTGTTTAACTGTTCATTTGTTTATCTGTTTTTGTATTATCTATATATATATATATTTCACTTAACGTGGACCAGTTAGAATTAAATTTTTCGATATAATATGATACTGCCATCATGCAAAAAAAAAAAAACTATGGTAAAACAATATTTAAATAGCCAAGAAACATAACAAAGTATTTGTATTTCTACCATAATTTAGACTTAAACAAATCTATTTCTATTTTTAAAAAAAAAGTATTTCCATTCATAACACAATTTTTAATTACTAATTCTTTGGAGTGGCAACACCTTAGTTTGTTTACATTGAGTGATCATTCTCATGTTCATATCTAGCAATCTTTTCGTAAGCTTTTCAAATTTTAAAACTTTTTCTACGATTTTAAAATAGTTAATATCCAATTCTTTGGAGTGGTAACACTTTAGGTTGTTTATATTGAGCAATTATTGTCATGTTTAGATTGATTGTTGAACTTATAGCCTGCAGATGTTCTCCAGTGAATCAGCTAGTTTGTTAATAAACAAAATTGAAGAGTTTATTTATTTAATAAATTCTGAAGTATTTTATGTTTTAAATTTGGATATTGTGGAAATAAATCTTTTGTTGCATTTATTTTTAAATTGTAAATTTTGCCTTTTAAATTCATCCTTATTTCAACAACATAAAAAGCATGATATGTAGTATTAAATTATTTATGAATTTGAAAGGAAAATAGAATAGAATTCTGGAATTCTGAATTTTTTAGTGTATGTTATTTCAAAAAATGTTTCCCTTCATGACAACATGCTGTGTACATTACATTGCTGTGTACTCTAGTGTTAGTATGTAGGAAAGTAGACTCAATTTATTTCAATTTTTGGCCTCAGTGTCTTTTGTACTGAAAATTCTATTTCTGATTTAACTGAACGCTTCGTAAATATAACCTTATAGCTAAACTGTAGTGGCAGATAGAGTAAATAATTGGCTTTTGGGCTAGAATGTTTAAAAACATAAAAATATTGTCTATAAAAATGAAATGCTAATTTATTTCAAATTTTATGAAAGCTGTACAATTATAAAATCCAAACATCTATTGATTAGTCCTTGTGATACAGTCGAACCTGTCTATCTCGAATTTCACGGGAAGGGAAAAAAATCCAAGATAAAGAGTTTTTGAGATACAGAGGTTTTGATAAAACTATTAAAATTTGCAATTGAAAGAAAGTCTATATGTTGTAGGTTCAAAATCTTCTGTATTGGTTTTATTAAGCATTTTACTATAACATTATACTAGCTTTTTTATACTCGTATAAATAACATCAACAATAAAGAAATCGTATTCATCATACCTTTTTGCAAGTCTTTCAAAAAACAAGACAAGTACTACTACTTTCTTGAGAAAGTACAAGAAAAGTAGTCTTTTAGTGTTTTCTGTTGTCTGGTTGTTTTGGACTCGATTATACTTTTGAGGGTAGCGATCGCTGTAAGTCCACCTTGCCCGAAAATTTTCCTGAAATTCAAGGAAAGTTGTTAATGTTTCAATAGCCCCCTCTACTTTTTTACAGTGACTTTCGGCATCTTTACTTTCCTACACCTCATCATCTTCTTCCGAATCACCTTTCACGTTCTCTACGATTTCCGCACCATTTTTGTTTGCTGTTGAAAGGCGACTCGGCTTCGAATTCGAAAATGGCAGTAAAACCAGAATTCGAGATATAGAGGTTTTGGGGGGGGGGGGGGGAATTTCGAGATAAACATGGAAAATACATTGAATTTAGGGTATAAATGCAGAGAAAATATAAAATTTCGAGATAGGGAGGTTTTCGAGAAACACAGGTTCGAGATAAACAGGTTCGACTGTATTGCTGTCAGTTTGTCACGTATGATATACTTCAAATTTTATATTGCTTCTAACATGATCTTAGTTTTTTTTTTTTAAAGATTGTTCACAATCTTTGATAAATTAATTTGGGGAACCCAAATTAATCACTCTGCCCTCTTTCCTAAATGCTTTTATTTCATAGAATCATGTGCAGATTAGCATACTGCATTTTAGTTCTGAGGTATCATAAATCGATTATCCACATCAGTAGCATAACTATGTCTGCCCTTTCGTGTAGTAAATCAACTCTTAATTAATTTTCAAGTTAAATAGTTCTCAAATGTTGGTGAACATTCATCTTTTTTATTTCCCCTCACACACTTTCACATTGAGCACATTGTCGTCCCAATGTCGGTGCCTTCATCTCTCTGAACATTTCAGTAATTAGCAGATAGTATACTCATTTCAGTATTTGATTTTTTGAAATGATGTAAGCTAACTACATCCTTTGATATTTTATGTCCTAAAAACCAGTGCTTTAGCTTGGTAAATAAAATAGATTGCTAACAATAGAAAAAATACTAATATTTATAGAACTTTAATGCAATATTTCTCTGAAACAAGCCTAACACTTCTGTATAAAAATTTACTTCTAACATGACATATGAAAATATATTAATTCATTTCCAGATTAAAAATGATCTGGTCCTTTATTAATATATATTTATTCCTCAGTACGAATGCCATGCATAACTACAGTTTACTTTCCATATCTTTATCAGGCATATGGACAATCATTTTTGCAGCCTGATATTAACTTATTCAAGCAAAATCTCATGTCCTTGGAAAATTTGAATGAAAAATGGAAATTGTATCACAAAGTAGGTGCTTTTGTATTCCCACTTTTATTATAAGGCTCTTAGTTATTGTATAAACTTTTGATGTATTGCATAAACTTTGATGATAAACTTAAATGTTTTGATGAAATTGACCCCTGTTACACATTGCTAATTTAATTACTTATTTATATTTTCAGGGGTTTTTTAAAACAGTGATGTTGCAGCAGTTTTTAAATGTGCTGTTACAAACACTTATTCATAAGTCTCATAATTTGTTACAAGAAGAAATTGTGAATACTATTTATCACATGGCATCAGTTGAATTCAGCACTTTCTACAACAGTTTTCTCCCTCAATTTCTACAGAGTATAGAAAGTTTGGATTCAAATCAAAAAACTGCTTTACTGCGAAACTTCAAACATGATACTGTAAGTTTTTCTTTTTTAATACTAAGGTTTCAGTGTTTAAAAAAAAATCAATGTTAAAAGCACAAATTAACAATAAAAATCACAGGTACGTGTTAGGGGTTATAAAGACACCCCTAGCTCCCCCCTCCTTATATTGTTCATTACAACTCAAAACACATGATTGCAAAAGGTAAACTAGTTCAGCTTTACAGCTCCTGGCCAAACTATTGAGCCACATTACCAATTTTGTTTTTTTTTTTTGAACATTCAGTCTGATGTAAAATTCATTTTTTATTTATTCAATTATGCTTTTACTTACAATGTTCATATTTTCCAATAAAAATGAATATTGTTATTTTATTATTAATTAGGTACCTATAGCCAATAATTATTGTTCAAATTTAAGCAGAAAAATTTCTGAAAATGTTTTTAAGAATGGATAAATTTTTTTTGAAGATATAGCAAATACCCCCAAATACAATCGTGTATGCATTTAGGGGACTAATTGCAAAAAAAAGATAAGATAAAGAGAAATGTATTTGACTATACTGCATTAGAAAAAGTTGTAAGTAATTTGTAAATCTCACAAAACAGGTTACTTGCAAGGTATAATTATTCTATGACTTTTCATTAAAAAAAACTATATTCTTCAAGATATTTGGCTTTTTTTCTTTCGAACATTTTTGGCTTAGAATGCACAGAATTTTCATAAAACTTTAGCAAACTTTCTCAAAACTTGAGAGCATGCACAATAAGCATTATACTGAAATTTAAAATAAAAATATTGACTGTTGGATAAATTATGAGCATTTGAACTAATTTGTTACTGCTAATCTGCAAAATATAGCAGTTTTTATATTTCATTAATGTCTGTCATGGGTTCTTTAGTTTCTTTAATATTTAGTATCTGAAATGAAACTAAGTTGTATTGTCATTCCTGCCATATGTGGAGTTAATCATGTGTAATTTTAGGTATCTTTAGCCAATAATTATTGTTCAAATTTAAGCAGAAAAATTTCCGAATGTTTTTAAGAATGGATAAAAAAAAATTTGTAGTTATAGCAAAAACTTGCAATGTTTTTTGGTAAATCTAAAGAATTTTATTTGCTGCATTATCCCCATTATCTAAGACCCTCACAGGGCAGTGGAAAGCTAAAGTGGGCCCCATGTCAGTTTTCTTGTTAGGCCCTCGCTCCCTCCGGCCCCTATTATGCTTGCATGTTAGCTGTAGATGGGTGATTGCGACACAAAGTAAAAAACCCTGAAAATTTTTATGCACCATAAATTATCTGACAGCTTTTATACACATATAGTTGAAACAGCATGTTTAAAATAACGTTTGAAATTAAAATTTATATTTTACTTACCTACTGCTAATTAATAAGAAAAATTTAATTTGTTTATTTTTTTGGAAATAAATTGTAATTTATAGCAGAGCTGCCAGCCTCAAGACTTTAAAAATAGGAGCACAGGGGGGTAAAATAGGAGCATGAAAAATTGCAGTATTTTTCATATTTTTGAACTACTACCATGTTATAGAACTACTAAAATATTTTTTTTTTCATCCACTGTCAAATAATGAGAACTCCATTTAATTAAAACATTTTACATTGAATAACATAGCAAAGCAGATATAGTGGGTAAAAAATCACGATTTCTTTTATGGAAAAGAGAAAAGAAAAAAAGGGAAATACGGGCATTACTTAGATTCTGTAAAAATGTGATTTGAAAAATATACCTTATCTTGTCAGACATGTGACTCACTGAGGATAAAACAAGTTTATTTATGAGACTGTAATATTTAACAATGATAATCAAGAACTGACGTAATCACTAAAACTTAAAGGCAAAAAATATATTTGTTTAATTCTTTAAAATTTCGGCGGAAATTTCAATAAAATGACGTCTGTGAAAGTTCTTTACTACAGAAGCTGAAAGGTAAGAAAGATTTAAAATAATGGTAAGCTCAAAGTTATTGATGTCCAAGAGGAAGAATCCGATAGTAAACGAGAGCTAGGAACTTTTACAAAAGCAGATGCAATCGGATATCGAAATGAGTAAACAATCGGGATTGACCCTTGAAAACGCAAAAAACGAACAAAATACGTAAATTTTACTCGTAATTTGCAAAACTTGGCAGGTATGTACACAGCTACTTTCAAAAATTTTCATGGGGGAAAAAAGGGAAGTCTTCCAAAATTACGAATTTTCACAGAAGCGAATTTTTTAATTTCCAAAATTACCGAAAATACGGAATACGTCCCTTCTTAAGAGAAGCGTCATGGGACGAACGAGCAACATCTTGCTCTGCCCATATGAAGAAAGCTTTGTTTTTCTTTATTAAAACAAAAAGTGCATTGCGGAGCTTGAAAAATCGGAGTTTTCTGTAACTTACCGGGTTTTCGGAGCACGTAAAAAAATCGGGTAAACTTCGAGAAAATCGGAGCACTTGGCAGCTCTGTTTATAGTAAAACAATGAATAGAAATTTCCCTGACTATATATTTTTTACCAACTTTTTGCTGTGAAATACTTTTTCTATTTAGAGTTATTATTTTTTTCATTTATTTGTCAAATATCTGCATCTTTTAAAATAAAAATTGAGCAAATAACTCGAAGTCCAGAGCTGATTTCAGGAAAAGGACGTAAAAATGCGTTATTACGCAAAAAAAAATGAAGTTCGGAAAATGAGTTCAAATTTGTGATGTTTATCGGAAAAATAACTCAAAAAAAGAAAAAAAAAAAACCTCGAATTTTTTTTAGTCGTTCTTTTAAAACTAATACCAAGTCCGGAAAAAGAATTATACCTCTTTTGGCGATGTTTACATAAAAAAAATCCAAAATGGCGCCCAGTTATCCGTAACAACGAAAGCACGTGGGACGTGGTATCGTTCGTGTTCGGAACAAAGATGGTTGGCGTCGTTACAACCCTTGCTGCGTAAAGGTTTGCTACAAAGGGAATGTCGCTTTTCGGCGGATTTTTTGTTCCCATCCGCTAAATTTTTAATTTTGAAGGCTAAAAAGTCCGATTTTTAAAACACGGAAGGAGCGTATGAAAAACCCGGATTTCCGGGGTACCCCCGGAATACAATCACCTTCTTCACTACTCTGCCAAGCCGTGGCCCATGGATCAGTCATACCTGACATCCCGTTTCGATGGCCCTGGGCCCACACTCCATGCCACTTAGATATAAGTTCAAAAAAATAAGTGAACTCAAAACTATTTTGAAGAAACTTTACTGAAATCCTGTATAACTATTAGTTCACAGGATTCTATTCAACCTTCAATGACTGAAAGTTCAACATATCAATGTAAATCAAGAAACCACATATTAGTGCCATTCAATCATCATCAAATTGTCATCTTCAGTGATGTTGACGATTTGATGTGTAGTCAGAACATTACCATGGTGATGAATTGATTATTTATTTTGAAAAGGTGTGCATGGTATTCAGTACTATACTGTAATTTCTTTTAGTTAAAAGAAAAGTAAAAAATTTGAAAAAAAAAAAAAACACAAAATGAATAATGGTTTTTAAGTAGTTAAAATTTTCTTTCAGTTTCAAAGGAATATTTCAGTTAGCACTTCATCTATGTTTTCTCATGATTGGCACAGTTTTCTTGGAATAAGGAATTTCATAATATTATGTATGTATTGTTAATTCCTGAACTTCATTAATATAGTTGTATACTACTTTTTTTCTTCTAGGATTTGCATTCCTTTGCAGAAAATATAAATAGATTTATTAGTGATCTCAGGTACTACTGCCTTTGTACAAATTCTATGTTATGAAAATAATTGACTATAGAATTTTGAAAAAGTCTTTGAATATTCCTCATGCTATGAAGTGTTGTAAATACTACTGTGAGTAAAAGAAGGATCTTATGAAGCATGATACTAAGGCTGCAAGAGTAAACTGGATTATAGGAATGAATTTCTCATTGTAAGATGAATTGTAATAAAATGAATTATAATTTTTCACTCAGTAAATCTCTTTCCCAAAATTGTATTTTAAAAAGCTTAGCTCCTTCAAAGTACACATTGAACTTTTAAATTAAATTTTGAAACATTTATATGTTATGAATAAAATGTTTTAGTCATTGAGTATTACACCAATATATAGTATTACTCATTTTAAAAGAGAGGGGTGGGGGCCTTTTTCCTATTTTTGGAATGTTTTTCATGATTTTGTCACAGCTCCTGCATTTATAAAGCTGCAGTTGATAATAAAAAGCACTAACTATTCAGAAATTTGAATTGGGAAGGACTAAAAGTGATTTTGCAAAGTCATGTTCCCTACTTTTGTTTCAACAAGCATGTTTCACACCAAGATCTGAAAAGGGCTGTGCATGAATAGGCTTAACTTCTACAAACAAAAGAGACAATTTTTGCTACTTGATGAAGTGACTATTTCATGTTTTTAAACTAAGTTTTAGTTCATTATTAAATTCCTTATTTTATTATTCAAATTTCCGAGATTGAAATTTAAAGATTTGCATTCCACCAATCTTTTTGAATCATTTGCAATTTAAAATGTTTAAAATATGTATTGATATCAGAAATTTACGACTCTGAAATTGCTTTGGGCAAGTTTTAGTAGCTTGAAAATTTTACGCAGAAATAATTAATATAATAAGCATTTCCTACATACAAAACATTTTTTAAAAGTATTCAGTCTTATTACTGTTAATATAAGTGCAGACAAAAAAGCTGAACACATAAGTATCACACAAGTTCTTTTTTTTTTTTTCAGCTTAAATTTATATTTAAAAAAGTTGTCTTAAACAAAAATTTTCACCTTGCACTAAGAAATGGAAAAAATAACACTGTAAGATGAAAGCAAAATCAATGCATGTATTGTCACACAGTAAGAACCCCAATAATCGGTGAACCTGTTACTCATTGATGTGATCAAACTTTTCTTTTGAATATGTGGTGTGCAATTTAAAATTTCAGCTAAGCCCTTTTAACAACTGAAGGCGCAAATTTGAAATTATTTTTTGTATCACAAATGTGTACCTTAATGTGTTCTTTGTGAAAAATACAGCTGACTAAAAAGTGTTTTGTTTTATTTTAGAACATATTTCATTTTATGCTTGTTGTGGGACCATGTGTAAACTCAAATTATAATGAGTTCTACTTTTTTATATCATCATAAATAGGCATTTGTGTTATTTCCCATTACCATGATTTAAATGTACATTAATGTTTATAAAATTTAATACATCTGAAAATAATTATTAGATTAATCTATTATTTTGAAATTGAAGACATTTAAAATAAAATGTCGATTAGTTCAGTGTGCTGTTTTAGCATTTCAAGATGCTAAATAGAAACTAAGATATTTGTATATTTGCTATGTTTTTATACATTTATTTCTCGTCTGAGAAACATTGTTAATGATTTGTAAACATTTTGTAATAAATGTCTTTTTTTATGATTGCAAATTTTACTCATTTTGAAATTACACCTTTTTTATGTTTATACTAATGTAAAAAAAAAGGCGAAAAGTCAGTATGGGAAAAGGTAGAACATTTGTTGGGACAAAGTCTATTTATTTTACAACTTCTACCATATAAAAATTCACACCAAATGGTATACTATGTAGAATTTGGATTGGTTTCTTACAATCTAGGAATAGGAAACTTAGTTTTTTTGTTTAATATTTCTTTGCATATTTGCTTTTTAGGAATCTTCCAATTAATGTATATCTTAATTTTTATTATCCTATCCTGTTATTGTAAATAGTTTTTGCTCTTAAAGGAATGAGGCTAAGTGATCCTTTATTCTCTCTGGCCATTATATTATGCCCAGGAGAAAACTTCCAAAAATTTGGTCTATATCTCCTCGACCTTCTCAATGAATTAGTTATCAATCCCAACATGGATTTGTCATTTAAAAAAATTTTTTTTTTTTCTGGGAGGGGGGGGGGGGGTAGATAAAACTGTTAAAAACTTCCATGTTTTGGAGCTTGAAAAACTCCTTTTCCTCAAAAAAAAAAAAAAAAATCAGTCTTTTCCCACCGCACCCTTCACATGCTCCGACACGCAGCGAAACCATCACGTTAATCATGAATCAAGGTTTTTAAGTTGTTGGACTTATCATCCAGGCAGGTAAACGCTCAAAGCACTGGGGGGGGGGGGGGGCAACAACGATACCCTCATTTAATCTTCTAGTTTATTACTTTTCCTTTGTATTTTAATTGTCTGTTTGAAAAATACATTTAGATGTGTGTCTAAAGTTGCAAAAAACATTGGGAAAAAATCGGATAGAATGTGCGAAGTACGTGTGCTACCAAATAAGAGAATTTCTGCCCAAATGAGATTTCTGAAGAAATCGAATCTAAATTAAGTCCTTAAGCTAAAACTTTCAATATTTTATCTTTCAAAAGATTTGTTTAACACATCTTGATTGAAAACATTAGTTTCAAAAGATTTGTCATATTAAGAGTTAAAATGCTTCCTCACTCCAAAGTCGAATTCCCTTTGCCTCTCCCTCCCTACTGTGTCACTGGTATATAGAAAAAACTCCCTGTAGTTAAACAAGCCTGAGGACCAAGTGACTCAGAAGTGCAGATGTCGTAGAGGCCAATTGGATTCTTACCTCATGGGAAACCAAGTAATGCCTATCCTAAAATATGCTATAGATGTAAACTAATGGAGTTCTAAGTAACGTCACAGCGCAATAGATGAATCACAGTTTTCTGGCTGAAAGTTAATTTATAATGATGGATTTTTTAAAAAAATGCATCTTTAGCGTGATTAAAAAGGTTTGCAAAAAATTGGATGGAAAATTTTTGTGATCTGCAGATACCATGGAAAATTCAACCCTATTACTATGTTTCAATTCAACCCTATTCTGTGTTTCAATTTCAAGGAAACCATTATGGTGCTTAAATCAAAACTGTATCAACGTGTTTATTTAAATTTGATCTAACCTATTTGGAAACAAATGAGTTCTAAGGAAATATTGATCCTCCTGCATTAACATACAAGTGGATATTCTTTTACAACAGAAATGAACTATTGGTGAAACTTAGTCCAGTTTTCCCGGCTCTGTCATTTTGTATATCTACACTTGAATTAAGGTTATCAAAACTTTTACTTATTACACACATACTACTGATTCAACAAATGTTGACCTGCTTGAGATTATTAGCAACTTACGAAATAACCAACTTTGGCCATTAAAATATTTAATATTTCATTCCTCTAGACAAAGTAAAATACAGTAACATTTGGTTATCACAAGTCCGGATGTAACGAAGGAGTTTAATATAAATAGCTGGTTCAATGATACAAGCCAGTTATAAAACTTAATTATAAGAAGCATCACTCAGATTTAGTAAGCATTTGTTTACTTGATGATTTCTCCAAAATTTTCTCCCTGCATTGAAATTTTTTAATTGCACAATGGAGCAAAAAATTTTTTGAAAAATATGGTTTATTTTCATTGACAGTTTCAATGCCAAAAATTTCTGAAAAACATTTTTTTAAATTCCGACAACTAAACAATTTTCTGTACAATTAATGATGAAAAGAAAAGGATAAAAGATAAAAAGGAAATCTTTTTAAGCTCTTATTTTAATTTGATTCATTTTTATGCAATTAGATTTGAATTTATAGCAAGCCCAGTTATTGTGAACACTGGGATTTAACAAGCTAATTGACTCTGTCCCTTCCTTCCTTCTCGTTACAACAGAGTTCTACTGTAAATGGAAATGATATATCTTTAAAAATATAATCTACTGTCTTGCATAATTCTTTAAAAACTTTAACAGATGATTGGCTGATGTAGAATGAATTACAAAAAGATAAGAATAGACCCGTGAATGGCTACACATTTCTTTACATGTGTAGTATAGTCTATTCCATACTAACTATAGTCAAGGTTTTGAAGTTAAAATTGCGTGTCACTCGTACAATGATAACTCTGTCATCTTATCAAATATTTATTACATAAAAAATAAACACAATCATGCAGTATTAAACAATTAAGAATGAGGCTTCCGAACAACAAGCGTCGACATACATCGCTACTCCAACAACCGCTAAATTAAAAAATTTTAATTAGAGTTCTTTTTTTTGGTGAAAGTGAAAGTTATTATTTTTTAGAAGTTGAAGTGCTTAATCGCCACAGTACTCCCCCCCAAGTGCCAAGGGCACTGATGTTACAAGTATTTTCTGTTGAAGCGAACTTGTCTTCCTGAGCGAGTGGTTATTGGGACAGGTTGTACTATGTCTGTGGTTTCATTTCTTGGAACGGGTTGCTGGATGTAGGTGGTTTCATTGCTCATTGGGAGAGCAACAGGGACGTCAGCTAGATTATGCGTTGAGGGCGTACAGTTGCTTGCAGTAGGCAGGTCGTC
Organism: Octonoba sinensis; assembly: GCA_038502835.1. Classification (NCBI taxonomy): domain Eukaryota; kingdom Metazoa; phylum Arthropoda; class Arachnida; order Araneae; family Uloboridae; genus Octonoba; species Octonoba sinensis. The sequence goes on from CM076602.1 coordinate 62,232,669, forward strand.
AGTAGCTAAGGAAAAGCTTGGCTTGAGACGGTCAACACTAATCGTGCTTGGTTTGTTGTTGATTATCAGGGTGAAGTGTTTAGGAGTGCGCTCTATGACTTTGTAGGGGCCATCGTAAGGTGTTTGTAGCGGCTTCTTAACTCCACCGTGCCGAACAAAAACATGGGTGCAGTTGAGTAAACTTGGGTTGATGAAAGGTGTTTGTTTATTATGGGCAGATCCTGGTGTCGGGGAGAGATTTTGCATAATTATCCGGAGTTGTTGTACAAATTCAGATGGTTCTTCACTGGATATCGTGGACGGAGAGAGAAATTCTCCTGGCAGTCGGAGTGTTGAGCCATATACCAGCTCTGCAGTAGTGCACTGGAGATCGTCCTTGAAGGTGGAACGCAATCCCAAAAGCACAAGAGGCAATGTTTCAGTCCATCGATGGTTATGGTAACATTTAAGAGCCTGTTTGAGGGTACGGTGAAGTCTCTCGACCATTCCATTGCTAGCAGGGTGGTATGGGGTTGTTCTTATATGCTTAACTCCCAATAGTCGGGAAAGAGAAGCAAAAAGTGTGGATTGAAACTGCCGACCTTGGTCTGTTGTAATGATGGATGGTACCCCAAAACGTGAAATCCAGTGATTCACAATTGCACGTGCCACTGTTTCTGCACATATATCAGTCACGGGTATAGCCTCGGGCCATCTGGTGTATCGGTCGACGCAAGTCATGAGGTAAGAGAATCCATCAGAGGGTGGTAATGGACCGACCAAGTCAACATGCACATGGTCGAACCTTCGTGCTGGTTTTAAGAATGGTTGAATAGGGCTGTGAGTGTGCTTGCTTATTTTAGATTTCTGGCAGTCCACACAAGCACGTGACCAAGTAACAACATCCTTAGCCACAGACGGCCACACATAACGGTCCAGTATTAGTCGTTTAGTAGCACGGATACCTGGGTGAGATAAGTTATGGAGAGAATTAAAAATTGGCTTTCTGAAATTGCTTGGTACAAATGGTCTCACCTTATCGTCTGTGATGTCGCACCAAAGTCTCAACGTTGGAGAAATTGGCACGGATTTCAGTTTTAGGGAATGGTTGGTTGTGCCTAAGAGATTTTGTAATTCGGCGTCGGTTTCTTGAGCTTGTGATAAAGATTCAAACTGTATTGGAGTTGGACAAATCTCTTGAATGCGAGACAATGTGTCAGCGACGACATTATCTTCTCCGGCGATGTATTTGATATTGGTTGAAAATTGTGCAATGAAGTCGAGATGTCTGAGCTGGCGAGGGGAACAGGTGTCAGAATTTTTAGTAAATGCAAAAATTAAGGGACGGTGATCAGTAAAAATTGTGAAGCATTGGCCTTCAAGTGCGTGCCTAAAATGCTTTACAGCAGAGTACATAGCGAGAAGTTCTCGATCATATGTGCTGTACTTGGCTTCGGCAGTCGATAATTTACGAGAAAAGAATGCGAGCGGTTTTGGGCCATTAGGAGACTGGGAATTTAAAACTGCTCCAATAGAAGTGGTTGAGGCGTCGACCATGAGGGCCAGTGGATGCTCAGGTGACTGAAACGTCAATGTTGTGGCATTAATCAAATCGGATTTGCAATTTTCGAATGCAAGAGTCGATTTATCATCCCAAGGCACAGGACGTTTGTCGTTCTTTTTAGAATTTTTCAGAAATTCATTTATAGACGCTTGCGTTTCTGCGGCTTTTGGCAAGAACCGCCGGTAGAAGTTTAGCATCGCTAAGAAACGTCTCAGCTCAGAAATAGTTTTCGGTTTCGGGAAGTTAATGATGGTCTCAACTTTATCAGGAAGCGGCTTAACGCCTGCAGCAGTTATGAGGCACCCGAGAAATTTTACGGCAGGTTTTCCCAATACACATTTGTCAGGGTTTAATTTTAACCCATGCTTTTTTAACCGGGATAACACCTCGTGCAAATGTTTAGCATGCTCAACATCTGAGCAAGAAGCTATTAATATGTCATCGAAATAGGGAATACAACAGTCAAGATTGGATAAAACTTGGTGTATATACCTTTGAAAACTTTGCCCTGCGTTCCGCAATCCGAATGGCATAGCAGTGTATTCGAACAAACCAAACGGTGTGGTTACAGCTGTCTTGGGTATATCAGCAGGGTTTATAGGGATCTGGTGGTACGCTCTTGCTAAGTCGAGAGTAGAAAAAATTATTTTTCCATGCAAGCTTTGGGTACAATCCTGGATGTGCGGAACGGGATAGCGGTCAGGCACGGCTGTAGAATTGAGACGACGGTAGTCACCGCAAGGACGATACTCACCGTTAGGTTTTCTGACAACATGCAAAGGACTTGCCCAGGGGCTTTTAGATGGTCGGATGATGCCCTGAGCGGATAAATATTCAAATGCTTTTTTAACAGCTTTAAGAATGTCGGGAGCTAGTCGTCTAGGTTTTGAAAATACAGGCGGACCTTTTGTTTCGATATGATGGTAAATTTGATCTTGCTTACTACCTTTCATGGGTTGCGATGGGTTTAATAACTCAGGATACTCACTAAGGATTTTATCCAGTATGCCATCACCAACCAATATAGCGATGTTCGATTCAGGAGAGTTAAGTGAAGGTAGTTGTCCATTAGAGGAAAGTCGAGTATTCGCATCAATAACTCTATGGTTTTTAGCATCAACTAGCAGATTGTAGTGTTTTAAAAAATCTACGCCGATAATAGGTTGTTTAACGTCTGCTACTACAAAGGACCATATAAAATCACGGCGCAAATTCAAATTGATGGTCATGCGCTTTGTTCCATAAGTAGCAATTTTTGTGCCGTTGGCGGCATACAACGTTAAATATTGCGATTTAGAGTGCGGAGCGTACGTTTTAGGAATGACTGATACGTCCGCACCAGTGTCAATTAAAAAGGAAAGTTTAGACTTTGAATCGGCCATTAATATGCGATTAAGGTGGCGGTCAGCATTATGGCCGGTAAGCGATCGCCTTACACGTTTCCCGAATGACGAAAAGAGCAAGGAGGGTTGCATTTTTTGGCATTCTCACCAAAATTAATATGATAGAAACATAAACCATTTTCTGGCTCTTTATAGCTTCGATTGCGAGAATTGCTACGGTAGCGAGAGTTATTTCGGTGTCTAGGATTTCTAATGTAATTGTCCCTCCGTGTACTTCGCTCCTGAACTACGAGGAGTTAGCCATAGAAGTTAACTGTTTTACTTGCAGGGTTAATTGGTCAATTTGCGCCTGTAGCGCGATATTTTGTGGTGCAATAGAGACTTGTGCAGAATTAATGGACGATTGAGGCGTTAAATCGTGGATTTTATCTGCAATAGATGCGAGTTTCGTTAAATCTTCATTTAACGCTGCCAAAATCGATTGCGTGCTGTTGGGCAGTCGTCCAAGCCAGAGTGATTTAAGCAATGGCTCACCTACGGAATCGCCACCTAGAGCACGCATGCGTATAAGCAATTGTGACGGACGTTGGTCACCGAGCTCTAACCCTTGTAACAATGTCCTTATTTTAGACGACTCGCGCTTTCTGAGTGTAATTCAACCAAACGTGTTTTTAACTGCTCATATTTGTTGGTTTCGGGAGGTCGCATAATGATATCACTTACGGAGCTTAGTATGTCCGAATCAACAGCTGCCACAACATAATTGAACTTGGTTTCGTCAGTCGTCACATGTGCCAAGGAAAATTGTGCTTCTAAGCGGAGGAACCACAGGCTAGGATTATTCTTCCAAAACGGCGGTGGTTTCACCGCAACGTGAGAAATTTGTGGTTCGTTGAAAATTTGATCTTCAGATGTCGACATTATATATAACTTGAGTTACAAATATAATTCCATTAGGGATTAACACGTAAAAAAACACACATTAAAGTAGCACTCAAAAAGAAAGTTATCATCAAGGCGACAATTATCATAAACGACATTACAATTTATCATAAGTAAGCAAAGAGAATCTATGTCACTCAACATCGAAAGGCAATGTACCAACTCGTGAATATAAAACCAAATTCATTTAGACAAATAAAATCGTGCGGTAACTTACGCAGCTTAGATATTTTTCGATTGCACTTATCATCGTAAAAGTTCACACGTTCTTTGGTCACCAATGTAGTATAGTCTATTCCATACTAACTATAGTCAAGGTTTTGAAGTTAAAATTGCGTGTCACTCGTACAATGATAACTCTGTCATCTTATCAAATATTTATTACATAAAAAATAAACACAATCATGCAGTATTAAACAATTAAGAATGAGGCTTCCGAACAACAAGCGTCGACATACATCGCTACTCCAACAACCGCTAAATTAAAAAATTTTAATTAGAGTTCTTTTTTTTGGTGAAAGTGAAAGTTATTATTTTTTAGAAGTTGAAGTGCTTAATCGCCACACATGCATTGTTTTTCTCTGCTACAAAAGTAAAAGTTAAGCTTTTTCATAAGCATGTAGTCGTTCAAGTTTTAAGAGAATTTCATCTTTTTTGCTAAATCTGCCTTATATTTTTGCTGATGTGCCAAAATCTAAATTATTTTTGGAATTCTTTACAACACACAACACTTATAAATATTGTTTTGTCTTAAATGTACAGATTTCAAATAGCACAAAGTATAATTTTTGTTACATAAATTAATGTTACAAGAGTTCTAAAGATAAATATGCTTTATAAATGTATTTACATTTTTTATTAATTTGTTTATGTATTTACACTTATTTTCCTTTCATAGGTCTCTTAAATGGTCCTCCTCTCCCCCTTTTCCCACTTCTGTAGGTTAAGTTTTTAATAAATTTGTTCTTCTTTGCTTTTCTCTTCTGTTCAGTTTTGCTGTTATCATCAGATTTTTCTTTGCTGTGGAAACAAAACATTTCTGTTATCTATGAAACTATAACCTTAATCAGAGAAAAGTCATTAAATTCACTAAGGATGTAATTTTCAGTCAATAAAATTTCATATATTAATAAAACAAATATTACTTACATAGGTTTAGCCAAATAGCGCTGCACAGCCTGTAATGATAAAAATATGAATATGAGAATTATAATAGCAAAAATGGTTAATGAAACTATTATAAAGAAAGGGTTTATGCCCACAAATGGTACCACCATTTCATCAGTATTAAATAGTTAGACGTTAAGACAATTAATATGTTTTATAACTGTTAACCATTTTGATCAAATGAAGAAATTTTAATGCACAAAAAGACAAAGTTGAGCAAAAAATGAAACAAAGTCGATGCCATTAATAACACTCCACAAGACTTTTTCCAACATGCACATGTCGAAGCATTGATTTTTAACATTGACCTGTGCTATAAGACATCCCGCATCATGATTTGGAACTGAACATTTATGAGGCATTTTGGCGTTATGTTTCATTCGGTGGTGATTGCAATTTCAAAGAGAAACACCTGAAATGTTAAGAGCAAAAGGGCTCTTCTTCTTTATTTTTCCCTAATGTAAAAAAGCACATTGTCATTGTTTTTGATAAATAGTCGACAGCCACTTAGTCAACCCTAAAAACAAATTATCTTTCATTCGGAGTACTAAAATTAAAAAAAATAAATTCCCTTTTTTATTCATGAAGGAGTCTTCGTGTTGGATTATTCTTTTCGAAATCATTAGAACAGGAGGGTACCATACTTCATAAACCTGTTCTCATGTTTTTTTTTTTTTTGTTTTTAAGTATTTGTTGATAAAGTTAATTTTATTGTTTGAATATTTTACAGGATATTAGGCCTTTCATGTTCTTATTTCTTTTTTTTTTTTGAAAATCGTATACAGAAAAGAATGCTAAAGCACACCGCACAATTTTGAAATTCAAAATGTGTATTGCTGCAAAACTAAAGATATGTTAATAATAATTTAACTTTGTGCAAGTAAACAGTAATAGAAATATAATTACACGTTAATTTAAAGCACAAATGAGCATTAAAACGCAGACATATGTTTCGGGATTGCTTGGAATCCCTTTTTCAATGCGACAGGGAGCTTCTAGATGCAAAACATGCAAATGAAGCAGACAAAACAATAAAAACAAAGCTTATATAGCCTAAGAATTAACTGTAAACCAATGAGAATGAAGGCAGTGTGAAGTGGAAGTAGAAGTAGCAGGGAAAGCACCAATAAGAGAGCAACAAACAAATCCAGTTGAAAGTTCAGGAAGTAAAAAGGGATACCAATAAAAGCAAAGCAAAAAAGACGACAACATGCATAAAAATGTGAAAATACATGAAAATTGAAAAATAAAAAAATAAAATACAAAGAATAAAATGGAAATAAAATAAGTACAGAAAATACCAAAACAAAAAGCAAAACAAAGTACACATGTAAAGGAGGGGGAGGGGGGGGAGAAAAAATTAAAAATAGACACAAAAAAGGAAAACTAACAAGAAAAACAAGAAACAACAACAAATTAAAGGAGCTTATGCCAGACCAGGGAAAATACATGAAAATTGCAAAAATAATAAAATAAAATACAAAGAATAAAATGGAAATAAAATAAGTACAGGAAATACCAAAACAAAAAGCAAAACAAAGTACACATGTAAAGGAGGGGAGAAAAAAATTACAAAATAGACACAAAAAAGGAAAACTAACAAGAAAACCAGGAAAGAACAACAAATTAAAGGAACTTATGCCAGACCTGTGAAAAATAAGGAGTTGAGGAAGAATCATTTTCCAAATTAGAACTATTCCTGTTAATATGATAAGCTTCCCAAAAGTCAAGCTCTAAAGGGGAAGAACATTTTTGAATAATTTTCCCAGAATTGAAATCAAAAGAGTGGTTGGAATTCCAACAATGTTGAGCAATGCTAGACTTATTTAACTCTTGCTTTCGTACATAACCTTTATGCTCATTTAACCGAATTTTCAGAGCACGTTTTGTCTGTCCAATGTAAGAAAGGCCGCAACGGCAACTAATTTGGTAAATACCCCAAGTATTAAGTTGATCGACAGGATCTTTAAGAGAAGAGAAGGAAAGTTTGTTGCTATGAGCAAAAATGACTTGAAATTGAAACCTTTTTAGGATTTTAGCAACACGAAAACTGGCAGAATGAAAAAATGGTAACACAACCAAATTCTTTCTAGAAACCACATGATTGGGACCAGAAGTTTTTTTAGAAAGTTTGTTATGAATAGAATCAATTAATGAGTGCGAAAATCCTCTATCCACAGCTACAGCTTTCAGAGAGTTGAATTCAATCTTGAGAAGCTCAGGAGAAGAGCAAATATTAATAGCACGATGGACAAGAGCATTAAAAGCCGAATATTTTTGGTTGGGAGGATAAGACGATAGTCTATGAGGAGGTAAAGAAACAGCGAAAGGTTTACGATAGACAGAAGTAGTGAAACCAGACTCACTCCTAGAAATCAAAACATCAAGAAACGTGAGGCTACTATTAAGTTCTTTCTCACAAGAAAATTTCTAATTTTAATCACTAATTCTAATTTCGGTTTTGATTCTATTGATAGAATGTCATGGGCAAGAGCCCTTCATTCATCTGACTGTCGCAAAATTACTTTAAATAAGAAATTTACCAAGTTGTGTAACGATTCAAATGTTCCTGTTCCGGCTGATTTGCCTCTTGTTATTAGGAATGCGGTTGTAAATCTTTCGAAATTTCCTTTGAATAGTAATGAAATTAATGCTTTGAAATGTAATAACAATTTTGCTTTCTTTTTCTGAACTTATTGCTCCGCTTGAAAAGCTTTCAAATTTAGTGCTTTAACTTCCACTGAAAAAGAGTCGGTTCCGCATTTTATTGCTTCCAATGTTGATTTCAATTCAAAAGTTCCTAATATTGGTTTTACCCATTCTGTGAAACGCTGTATCAATAATTTAGTCTCAAATTCTGATTTGGTCATTACCAAAGCTGACAAGGGTGGTCAGAATGTTGTTCTTAATAAATCATCTTACATAGAAAAAATCTGATGACTTAATTGCTTCTGGTCCTTATTTTGAAATTTATAAAGATCCTAGCGACAAAGAGTTAAAAGCTATTTCTTATGCTATTAAGTCTGTTCATTCTATTCCTTTGATTGCTAAACGGTCTGTGATTCCTTCTGTTGCTAATTGTGCGCGTTTCTATGCTTTACCAAAGGTACACAAGGCAGGTATTCCTTTCAGACCAATTGTTTCCAATATTGGCACTGCTTCATATAAACTTTCCAAATATTTAGTTTCTGTATTTTCTCCACTTAGGAGTCGGAATGTTTTCACTGCTAAAAGTTCCACCGATTTTGTTAAGAAACTTCATAACTTCGTTCCGAACAATTCGGTTATGGCCTCTTTTGATATTAATTCTTTGTTTACTAATGTTCCTGTTGATGGCGCTTTGACTTGCCTCAGGAAAAGGCTTTCTGAATTCTATTTTACTGCTGTGGAAATTGCGAAATTAGTTTTTCTTACTCGTGTGTGCTTGCAGCAGAGCACTTTTGGATTTAATGGTAAATTCTATGCTATGGTTGATGGCCTGGCTATGGGAAGTCCTCTTAGTCCTATTTTAAGTGATTTCTATATGCATTATTTTGAGGAAAAACTATTCCAGAAATTGCAATTTTAATTTTATGTTCATTATGTGGATGATTGTTTTGTCTTAACGGACAGTAACTTGTTAGGTATTGATGATGCTCTTTCTATTATGAACTCCATTGATCCTAATATCCAGTTTTCTTGTGAGAAAGAACTTAATAGTAGCCTCGTGTTTCTTGATGTTTTGATTTCTAGGAGTGAGTCTGGTTTCACTACTTCTGTCTATCGTAAACCTTTCGCTGTTTCTTTACCTTCTTATAGACTATCGTCTCATCCTCCCAACCAAAAATATTCGGCTTTTAATGCTCTTGTCCATCGTGATATTAATATTTGCTCTTCTCCTGAGCTTCTCAAGATTGAACTCAACTATCTGAAAGCTGTAGCTGTGGATACAGGATTTTCTCACTCATTAATGGATTCTATTCATAACAAACTTTCTAAAAAAACTTCTGGTCCCAATCATGTGGTTTCTATAAAGAATTTGGTTGTGTTACCATTCTTTCATTCTGTCAGTTTTCGTGTTGCTAAAATCCTAAAAAGGTTTCAATTTCAAGTTGTTTTTGCTCCTGCAGCAAACTTTCCTTCTCTTCTCTTAAAGATCCTATCGATCAACTTAATACTTGGGGTATTTACCAAATTAGTTGCCGTTGCGGCCTTTCTTACATTGGACAGACAAAACGTGCTCTGAAAATTCGGTTAAATGAGCATAAAGGTTATGTACGAAAGCAAGAGTTAAATAAGTCTAGCATTGCTCAACATTGTTGGAATTCCAACCACTCTTTTGATTTCAATTCTGGGAAAATTATTCAAAAATGTTCTTCCCCTTTAGAGCTTGACTTTTGGGAAGCTTATCATATTAACAGGAATAGTTCTAATTTGGAAAATGATTCTTCCTCAACTCCTTATTTTTCACAGGTCTGGCATAAGTTCCTTTAATTTGTTGTTCTTTCCTGGTTTTCTTGTTAGTTTTCCTTTTTTGTGTATATTTTGTAATTTTTTTCTCCCCTCCTTTACATGTGTACTTTGTTTTGCTTTTTGTTTTGGTATTTCCTGTACTTATTTTATTTCCATTTTATTCTTTGTATTTTATTTTATTATTTTTGCAATTTTCATGTATTTTCACTGGTCTGGCATAAGCTCCTTTAATTTGTTGTTGTTTCTTGTTTTTCTTGTTAGTTTTCCTTTTTTGTGTCTATTTTTAATTTTTTCTCTCCCCCCCCCCCCCTCCTTTACATGTGTACTTTGTTTTGCTTTTTGTTTTGGTATTTTCTGTACTTATTTTATTTCAATTTTATTCTTTGTATTTTATTTTTTTATTCTTCAATTTTCATGTATTTTCACAATTTTATGCATGTTGTCGTCTTTTTTGCTTTGTTTTTATTGATATTCCTTTTTACTTCCTGAACTTTCAACTGGATTTGTTTGTTGCTCTCTTACTGGTGCTTTCCCTGCTACTTCTACTTCCACTTCACACTGCCTTCATTCTCATTGGTTTACAGTTAATTCTTAGGCTATATAAGCTTTGTTTTTATTGTTTTGTCTGCTTCATTTGGATGTTTTGCATCTAGGAGCTCCATGTTGCATTGAAAAAGGGATTCCAAGCAATCCCGAAACATATGTCTGCGTTTTAATGCTCATTTGTGCTTTAAATTAACGTGTAATTATATTTCCATTACTAAAGATATGTTATTAGGAAAATCATTGAATCAGACATGAAACTAATCAGGGGTTGATTCAGCATTTTTTAACAGGGTCCGTTTTTTGTGAATTTTAAGGAGATTTTTGTGCAAAATCAAATAATATTGTGAAAGTTGAAAATCTAAACGTACAGTGATGAATATTTTTATTACTATTTGTCGCTTTTATAATAAATAATGGAGTCTAGTGCGATTTGGAAGCTTGGAATTTTTTGCAGTGTCAATTTTGATTGATTTGAATTTTGTGAAGGGTCCGTTTTGATTGATTTGAATTTAGTGAAAGGTCCGATTTGGTTACCGTAAAAACCGGCGTATCGGCCGCACCCACGTAAGCGCCGCACCCGAAATTATAATCGCCTTGGGAAAAAAAATTGCGGAAGCGCCGCACCTCGCGTATGGGCCGCATCGTAAATCTTCAGTGAAGAAACTTGCCATATAAAGTACACAATTATTCAAGCATTATTTACAAACAATATTAAAAATTATGAAGGAAATTAAGCATTAAAAATATAATTAAAAGAATACAATGATGCAACAAGCGTTAGGGGTGAAAGGGAACTGCTACAACAACTGCACTGTGACTCTGTGAGAAAAGATAAAGGAGCAAACCAGTGGGGCACGTGCACACAGTGATAAATTAGGGGAGGAAGGTAGTAAGTTTGCATCATTTCTTTGTGTTCCAAGGGCAAACAAATTGTGTTGTAAATCCCAGCCACTTATCAAAGTTTCAAATTCTACTTCTCCCTTCTCCATTCCATTAGCACTACTGACTGACATGTTAACCCTCCCCTCATCAAGTGGTGAGAAGGACTGTTTAAACCTTTCTTTGTAACTTTGGATTCCATTCCTTTTGTCCCTTGCAGAGAAGAGGTAAAAATATCCTTGGCTGTCTTGAGCTACTGTGGGTCCTAAACGTACTCCTTCACCCTTTATTTGTTTTCTTCAGATGCCCCAGCATGCGTTATCTCCCCACCCTATTGCCCAGACACCTGGAGATAACTTTTATTATTACTAAGTACTTTGCACCTGCTTTTCTCCCCTGCCCCCTAAAAAGATTTGCCCTTGGGAAAGTTTGAAAACAGGGATTCCTTTGACCTTGGCATTGTTCGGTGAAGATGTTAATGGGAAATTCCTATTCATTCATTCCCTCTTGGCAATTCTGGTAACCTATTGACTTCTGGACTTCAACAACTGAGAAAAGAATTAGTGTAAGGGCCGCACCATTGTATGAGCCACAGTAAAGATTTAATTTGGTTTTTTCGCACATGAGCTGTGGACGATACGCAGTTTTTACGGTAATTGGAATTTTGTGAAGGGTCTGCAAGCGGACCCCGATTTCTTCTGGGGACCTTTGCTATTCCCAACATGAAAACCAAGTTATGCAAGTTGTTTCATGAGTTGGATTTATTTTAAAAATAAAATATGCAATTTTGTGTTATTTATACACCTCTGAAAGATTTGGTAAAAAGTTTTATTTCTTATTTGACCCTTAAAATTTTAGAAACTTGAAATAAGTTAGCCATGCCTTCACATGGTTCATGGCTTCCCTATTTTCATATTTTCTCCTGTGGCACCCACGAGGGCCATATGGTTACCATTGAGAAAGCCTGGTCTGAGTCATTCCATTTCAAACCAGGCAGGCAAGTCTAAAACCAGTCACATGACCCTCACAGATTATTTTTTAAAAAAAATACAGTAGTTATAACTAAGGGACATATAAAATATCCCAAAAGGATTTTGCAAAAAAAAATTATTTGTTTAGTTACAGACATTTAAAATTTGGTACAAAATTGGCCGTTTTAAGAAAATCAGCAAAACAGTTTTAAAATGGCCACTATTTCAAAAGTTTTTTAATCGATTTGAATAATTTTTTTCTATAAATAAGTAAGGTATTTCATTTAAACCCTATTTTAAATAAAAATCTGGTTGACTTTATTGATAAAGAAAAAAGTGTTTTTGACGTGTCAGTTTACAAGAAAATATCTGCTTAATTAAAAAATTTTCTTAGTAGTCCTGTATCCTCTATTGATGTTACTTGTTCTCAAAGTAACAAATGTTTATTTTTTACTATTGTTATTTTTTTCTTTTTAGTGCTTTTTGTATCTTATTGAACATCTGATCATGCATGAATAATGACGATATATAGAATGGGCGTACCAAGCTCAAAAATGTCGGGAATCCAATGTGCAACCTCTTTTTAACCTACTTTCTTGTAGGAAGGCTTAATGTATTGTAAGAATCATTAAAGAAGCAAAGTCAGAAATAAGTGAAGCAATAAAGGAAATCAATACAAATTTAACAAGATTTAATCATGGTTTTGAGTTCGGGATGATCCCCAGTAAAATTATGTGAAATAAAAACCTTTTCAACCAGCATGCTTGAATGTTATAATGCAGAGCTGATAAATTTATGTGTATTAAACATACCTCTTGAACATCTAATTTAGGTTTCTTGCGTTCCAATTCGTGAAGAATTTTTAGGTTATTTTCCTTTTCTTCTTTCATGTTACTTGGTATATTTGGCTTAAACTATTAAAATGAATGATCAACAAAGAATTAAAATAAGTGAAAATGTCCAATCGCAATATTAAATGAACAAAATATTTAAAATATTACCTGTTGTTTCTTTCCTGAATTTTTTGGAGCTCGCTCTTTTGGAAGTTTTTCCACAAATCTGCCAAGAGAAGCCGTAGCAGTTTTTGCAGCAGAAACCGATCTTGCAAGCTGAAACATAAATGTAAAAGTTGAGTTGATATAGTTAAAATATCAGCAAAGCCAAGACTAAGTAAAGATTATTCATTCAAACGATGAGTTTTATTCAACTTTGAAAATATATTAAGCTGACCAAAACGGCTTGTTAAATGTATTTTTTTATGCTTGTGTAGGAATTAAAAGCCAGGTTCTTAGTATACAAAATTGACAAAGAAAGAGATAATACCAGCTGCACTTTAGCATCAAGAAAATAATGTAGGCCTGCAAAAGTTAAATCCCCAAGACCAGTTCTGTGAACAACAGTCAATTATGCATTGAAGAATAATAATATTTAGGCACACAAGTGCATACGAAATGCAAAGAAAATATAGTTTAACATCATCAACATTAAATTTGGTATTTATTTCAATTTTTAAATTAGTATTTAAATTAACAGTAAAAGAGCCGTTTTTATTAATATTAAAGAAATCTTACTTTTAGCAGATCTATCAGAGTTTATATTGGTTTGTATAATTCTTATGCTTTAGTGCCAACTGTCAATGAACAGCATTCTAGATCCTTGAATTGTTTAAAAAATTCTTACCAAATTCCATTTAATTATTTTTGCATGCAGAAAATGAATATTGTGCATGTGGGGGAAAAAGAATGAACATTTTTGGCACAAAAGTATGATTTTTGAATTTTTTTTAAATAGTAGGATACAGCAAGAAATTGAATTGGACTTTTTGAGTTAATTGATGTATTTGCTAAATCGTGAATTGCCCCCCCCCCCCCCCTCCATTTTTTTTTTTTTTTTAGCTAGATAAGTGTCTTTTATGCACAAAAAGTTATTTAATGATATAATTATATTTCAATAAATTTCCATTCCTTTTTCCCCACATACACAATATTCATTTTCTGCATGCAAAAATAATTAAATGGAAATTGGTAAGAATTTTTTAAACAATTCAAGGAATGTAAGAAGGCTCAAAAAACATTACAGAAAGGCTGAAGTTAATATAGATAGAAGTATGATTTTGCCAAGGTTAATGTGAAAATATGATTTCTCCTGCTTTAAAACTTAGAGCTGATATGAGCCTCAACCTCATCGTTTGCTACAATAAAAATGAGTTTTATGTTTTCCATCCCTATGTATTGCTTTAAAACATTAAAAATAAACTGACCACAGCTCAAAGCCTTGTTCTTACTTTGGATCAAATCAGTTTTTTGTAGCTCAGGGATAAATGAATTAGTTTAATTAGGCTGCCAATTTCAGTTTGGATCATAAGTTTGTTTTAATTCTTCCTATTAGTACCAAATGAAATCTCATTAGCATGGTACTTTCCCATTAGCATAACTATTTTTTGTGACTAAGAATGTCCTTGATATTCCTTAGCTTTTCCTTTTATTATTAAGATAAATTAATAGAAGTTGACTAATAAACAAATAAACTTGCTTGTAGAAATTAATATACAAAATTTCTAGCAAAAAGATACATAATTTCACAGACATGCAATCACAAGTAAGAAAAACAGGAAACTTCCAGCAAAAATAATTCCATACATGCATTTACCAAAATAATAGCTTATAATATAACCTTGTAATCTCAACAACTCTTACAAACATGTACTCACTTGTTCTTTGTCAGCTTTATCGACAGATTCCAAGTTGGTGACTAAAAATGAAAAAAAAAAATTTTTTTTTACCTTATTGAATTATTATTAAACATAAAAGGTGCAAAATAATTGGCAATAAGCCTTTGCAAAAGTTAATGTAATAGCACACTAACGCAACTGTCACAAGCATTAAGAATATAACACAGAAAAAGGGAAAAAACAAAGGATTAAAAACAGAAAATACCTTTCATTTTCTTTGTTGATGCAATATTTCTAAGTCGCTGGTATTCATTTTTTGCAATTCTTTCTTTTCTTTCTTCCTTAACTTTTACAAAATAATCCACATTGGGATCTTAAAAAAAAAAAAAAAAATACATTTACTTTCATTACAAATTCAAATATTGTTTACACAACACACGTTTTTTCTACATGTAAGAAATATTAATTCAGAATGAAAATTTTTGATAATTAAACATATCTTAATTTATGTAAATAATACAGAAAGTTTGTGTCTCGCTTAATGGTAGGATGAAAAGTCCCACAAGTATGAAATTTTGGTTATAAATATCTTTGGTCAAATCCTCCTGCACATCGAAGAGTTTTCCCTAAATTCGAATTCGTTCCTTTTTAATTTCAATTTTAAGCCAAATATATTTTTAGAATTATTTCATTGAAGAAATATCGCACCTTTTCAACTTCTGCAGCACATTTATGTAAACAAAAATTACACAAGATGATCCCTTTGTGAAGTCTGTAGAACAAATACAACACATAATATTCATTTTAAGTATATTTTGATTTTTAAAAAGAGACTTAACTCTGAATTTATGTGCTCAGTTTGAGTAGTTTTGCCAAAATAAGGAATCCTTTTGATGCCCAAAAGAAAATTTCTGCTAGCGTAAAACTAATGAAAATTCTTTTTGAATTAAACCATGAACGTGTAATTTTCTTAAGTCGTGTTCATAACTTTATTCCTGTGCTTTTCACATTTGGTAACTTTTGAAACTGCACCACACAAAAACTCTTACTAATAAAATTCTTCTGCTTTAATTCAATACAAGATTTACACTGTAGGATAATGGTGTATTTATGCTAGGGTACACATGGTTCTGTTCGCAGCAATTTCCCAGCTTGTCTGAATTTAATCTAAAATGGAGGAAATTCCTATACATTGTGCTATTTTTTAAGTTTAAAAATATCTATTTTGGTAACTTTTGTGGTCTTGAGCTGTTATAAAGGAAATTTACTCTAATTGGAACCATTTTGATTAGATCAGGCCTGTCATTTAGGGTGGGATCAATTGCCCTCCCCTCTGGCTTGGGAAATATAATGTAGTTACAGTTGATTCCTGTTATTCGGACCACTTAGGAACGCGATCATTTCGGTCCTATTAACCGGCTGGCCTGATTACGTAGCTACAGCCTGTGTAACAAGACCGGATGTTTTATATGTTATATGTGTTTTTATGTTTTTGTGAGGCACACATTTATGGATAACGTACAAGTAATAAATAAAATACTGTTCACGAATATTATTCATGCAAAAATTTATTTGAACACATTTAATGCAATTGTCATTAGGTGAAAACATAAATCAAAGAAGTCTTTTACAGGAGTTAACACAATGTTCAGATCGATACGGTTTGATAACATTCCTAACATTCCGTTCACAGAAAATTAAGTTTTAAAAAAGCATGCAACAACTATTAAAACTTCCAATAAAATATAAATTACTTAATTTTCAATAGAAGAATTGTTTAAAAATTATAATTTAATTTGATGTACGCGCCGACTGCTGATCCGAGTAAATTCAAAAATTCACTTGAACTTTCATCATGGTTTAATAGTACCGCCATTTAGTGGGAATTTGTTAAACATCTCCCATATGATTATTTTTTGGATTTTTATTGAAAGTTACAGGAATTTTAATTAATGTTTAATAAATTATTTTTTATGTACATTGACTTGCTTTAACTATGTTCTACGCGGGGAACTTATCGCTCCAGTTTTATATTATCTTTCATTTTTCTGGTCCGATTAAATGGATTTTTGGTCCAATTAAGCAGATTCCACTGTATATGTATGTACATGTATTTTATTGTTTTATATAGGAAGGGTGTACACTCCATAGGGTAGGATGGGGTAAAATGGGTCACTTGATAAAAAACTCAAAATAATAGAACTTGAAATTGATATTTTTAAATCAATATTTTTTATGTTATATTTCAATGCGTTGGCAACATTTTTCATTCCAAAAAAAGTTAGGTTCTTAAATATGGCAACACAAAAAATATTTTTGTAATTTTTGGATGATATTGTGCTAAACACATGGTTTACCAACATCTGAGAATCTCTATATTTTATCAAATAACAACCCAAATTTAAAGGATTTCCGCACAAAGAAACTTTGGAGAACAATTACAGCCGAGCATGTAAGAAAAAAAAAATATTGAATTTTTTACACCAGTTTTTCTTGGATGGGGTAAAATGGGTCATGGTTAGGCTTAGCTAGTTCTATTCTATTATTGTTTTAAAATTTACTCTGTTGCTCCTCACTGCAGAAAATTCCTACATTTAAACAATGTATGTTGGTTATTTTATTGAAATTACATTAAAAAAAATTTTTTTTAAATGTTTTTATGTTTTTCCGAAAAAAGATCGTGTTGATGTGGTAGAAGATGTGGTAGAGAAGTGGTGTTGTTGAAGTGTTATGTGAGCTAATATATAACAATCTAGAACAATATTATTTTAACATTTCAATGTAAATTATAATTCCAAATGTTGCGAAATTTGTTACTTATTTTTTTTTTTTTTTCAATTTCAAAGTTATAAATAGCTATTTTCAGCATTATTTTGCATTATGACCCATTTTACCCCACGATGGCATAAATCAGGTCACAACTTTATAAGCTTAGTTGAACTATTTCATAATTAAAAAATAAATATTAAAATGATATAAAATTGATCTAAAGGAGTTCAATGTTAAGATGCAATTGAAAAGAAATGGGAAATGTTTTTGGTTTCGTTGCTATGAAACTTTAAATTGACCCATTTTACCCCACCTGACCCTATACATAGAGTTTATACCCTTTGTCCCAATCCTCCCGGAAAATTTTGAAATGACAGGCCTGGATTGGAATTAGTTAGGTCTTTTCTTTCAAACTATATTTTAATGTGTCAGAACTGGGTAAGTACTTAACATTTGTTACCTTAAATGTACATATTTATTTACCTTTATAAATAGTGCTTTTATTTTTTCTGCTGCTTTTTTTGTTGGCTCAATATTTCCTTGATTAAAAAAGCACAATTTTATTTGAAGTTTCAGATAATGTTGTTTATATTCTAATGGAGATTTTTAGAGACTGTCAACCATGTTGTAAGGGTTTTTTTTAGGAACTGTTGTCTTAATTGGGATGGAGATTTTGAGATGAACTGCTAATAATATTTTAGAACTGTTGTCTGGCTGATGAGTTTTGTCTAACAACAGTGATGTAAGTAGCAAAGTGGTTTCGGAGTAGCTATGCAGCAGAAAAAATGCCACTTTGGAGCAAGCTTAAGTTTTTAGGTGACTTTGATAAGCAGATACTTATAGTAACTAATTGGTTTTATGAAAAAATTGATTAGATAAATAATTAAATTTTCAATAGTTTATTCATTTCCTTCTCAATAATTAGTTTAACAGTTGGATAGCAAAATTTTTCATCACAGGAAACTCAACTTCATAAACAAGAATATATAAATTGCAACATACATTCAAAATTCAATAAAGTAATGAATGTTAATATACAAATTCATCCATTTTAATCTATAAAGTAAAAAAAATACGCTTTATAAGGTTAACAAACTTTAAAAAGTTGTTTATCTGAAATATTTCATTAACCCTTTTTCATAGAAAGAATATAAATTAAGTCCACCATAAAACAAACGCAAATTAAAGGAAGTTAAATAATTTTATTTCAATATATATTTATTGTTAAAAAAAAGGAAAGAAAATGGCACCGTTAAAACAACTACTTTTTATGTGCTAAGTGTCCAGCATTGGTGAAGACTTGAAGATTTAAAAAATAGGAGCATTTGAAGAAAAAAAATAGGAGTACCGAGGCTAAAATAGGAGCAGGAAAAATTTAGAGTTGTCAGTTAGTAATTTGAAAAAAATGATGTCACCATAACTGAATATATATCATTTTTAATAGTGAAAGCCCTTTTAAACTGCAGAAATAAAGTATGAAATACAGAGAAGAAAAGGCATCTTATGGAAATAAAAATATATATTTTATAGAAATCAAAGTGAAACAAAATTGCAAGCATGCAGCATATATGTCTCTGATATTGAGTGATATATAAGCCACCAATATTTGAACTGTTTCAAGGACAGAATTCGCTCGAGTCCATCCAATCAAGTTCTTTATAAACTGTCCTTTCGCAGATAGGAAACAAAAACCTCATAGTTTATAATTTAGTATGTCAATTTATCATTTTGTCTCCAGATCAATAAAAATTCAGACAATGATTTTTTTTTTTTTTAAATCTGCTATGCAGGAGCTTAATTTTTTAATGGTAAAAACTAGACAAGCAAGCATGGTATGTGAAGGGACAGGGCACAATTCATATCTGTTCATCTTGGTTTATCAATTTTGGTAGAAGTATTTTATTTAGCAGATGTTTAAAGAATATTTTGTTCCACTCATGGTATAAAATTTCTTAATGTGCTTATTTTCACCATTGCCGAAAATGATAGAATGAATGAAATAAAATAAATCTTTTTTTTTGACAATTTTTGCACAAATTTGTGCCAAATTGCAAGTGGTTTTTTAATATTTATAGATTGAACGTTTAGAAATGATCATCTTTTTATTTTTCACAAAAACCATTAGTGTAAAAAGTTCTTTAAAACTATAACTCAACCAGAAGAATAGATGAACTAATATTAAAGAGAGAAAACATGAATTTCTATAAAATAATAAACTACAGCAAGCACTTTACAAACTGCAGCATTTTAAATTATACATGTGTACATTTTAGTGAGATACCTATTATCACATTCATTTGGGTATTACAATAATAAGGGAAGGAAAAATACAATTCAAAATTTATGAGTGAAAATTACCTGCATTTGCTGGCACTTCTATTAGCCAGTCCTTTTTATTATTAGCGCTTCGATACCCATATTGTGGTTTCCAGTCCTTGAAGAAAACATTACTAACATTAATTCAAACCAAGCATTATTAAGTTTAAAGAGAAAAATGAGCAACAGAAACACAGACGTAAATGTATATATACAGTAGAACATCCTAAAAAAGGACACCAAGGGGATGGGAAATTTTGCTTTTAAATAGAGGTGTTTCTCCTTCGGCATGCATCATACATAATGTAAAAACTTAATTTAACTTACTAATAAACACTACAATTAAAAATAAATTTCTTTAATTTTGCCGGGCTCTTTTCAGTTTGTACCACAGTCCTAGCAAAAATAATAACCTTCTTTCTAATTGTGAAGTCATTCACTCACATTATTACCCTTCTTTTCAAAATGTTTCTTTCTAACTTTAATGTTATTTTTAAAACAATGCCTTTTGAAAGAAGCATCACATTTTGTGAACAAGTCCTTTCTATCCATGTTTTTGGTAAGGAATTCTTCACAAATACTCAATTTTTATCACAAATCACAGCATAGATGCACTGAATGATTGCGAGCACTTGCAACTGATTTGTGAGCATCCTGTTAAGAAATAGTTCTTTCCCAAAAAATGCCGAAATACGTTCAACTAAATTGTTGATATCTTTCTAAATTTTCAAGATATTCAGCTGAATGTTTTTACGAGTTGCCCAGTACACTTGCGTTTGCAAGTATGACCGTTAAAAACCCCTATCTTTCGCACGTGCACAGTAAAAAATTAATTGCTTTAAATGTTTGTACCAAATCAAATATTCAATATTTTTATTTCAAATTTCAGCATAATGCTTCACTTGTATGCTGTCAACTTTTCTGAAAGTTAGGTAACACCAGCGCCGGCCCTAGCCCTTGATCGGGGTAGAGCGAGATTGTCCTTCGGCACCCTTTGGTCGACGCTTTCACTTCAAGTAAATTTTACTTTGTTTTATGTTAAATAAATAATAATCACAAATTTTCAAAAATTAACTTTTATTGCAAATATCAACACTTATTGACACTTTAATATTAAAAAAGCTTTTACTGCTATATGATTAAATTAGTATTTGGCGTGAATTTCAATCAGTCACTAACTAAATCTGTTACCTATGTAGGTATTGTAATAACTAATTAAAAGAAAACATTCTCTATGTCGATCTAGATTTACATTAATCTATACAAAGTTTACCTTTCTTGCTTTTGCACTGGGAAATTTTTCAATTAAATTATCTGTTATTTGAGCAATATCATTTTCAATTGATAAAATTGCCAGGTTTGACAATTTTTCCTGAGCTAGGGTCGATTTTAGGTAGGTTTTTATCAGTTTAAGTTTTACTAAAACTTCGCTCACCCTTTGCGACACTTACTGGAATAGTTTCTAGTATCCGAAGGGCAGTCCAAATGTTTGAAAAACAAATTGCACCAATTATTTTTGTTCAAGACGTTAAGAACATTTTTCTGTTGTCCTTGGTCTGTGTCTAAGAATTGCTTGAGGCTTAGTACTTCTTGAGCCAGATCTGCTTCAGAAATATTGCTGTGTGAATATGTGTGAAAATATTTTGCAAATTTATACAGAATTGCTCCAATTCAAGCTTATCGACCGGTCGCTTTATATCATATAAGAAACTCCAACTTGCATTAAAATTAGACAGCTGTTCGAAACGTATTTCCAGCGGATTTACAATTGTATATATTAAAGGATAGAACACAGTGGTCTTAAAATGTTGTTCTGAGTCTATTAACGTTTCATCTTGAGATTTTTTCATAGTCAAACATTCCTTTTCTTTTTCGGTTTCTTGGTTTTTGAAATATAGGTGGGATTTCAGCTTTTTTGGCAATTTCTTTTGCTATGAGTATAGCTGATGCGTAACCAATATCCCTATACTGCTTAACAAATTGGCAACATTTGTGTAAAAGATTTGTTGCATTTAGCAAGTCTGCCGACTCTGATTGCATGGATTTGCTAACAACATTTATTTGGTATAGTAAATCATACCAAATCACAAGAACGAGCAAAAATTCATATTGAACTATGTGGTGGGCGAGAGACTTGGCTTCTAAAGCAGCAGCGGGGTCGTGTAAAAACGAAAGTACAGTAGAGCCTCGGTTATCCGAGCTCCGACTAACCGAGTTCTGGGTTAACCGAGGTACATTTGCAATTGAAAAAAAAAAAAAAAATTCTGCCGATGGCGGCGTCACTGACTGACGTTAGTCGTACAATTATTTTCTGGTGATATAAAGACCTAGAACAACTGTTAAACAGAAAACAATATATATTCACTATATATAGAGACTTCTTCAAGAGAACTTTAACTGGAACATGTACTTTACTGATGTGTACATATAAAAGTAGATATTTGTATGTATCTAACGTCATTTTTTCATTTCATAATATGTAAAGTAAATGCGCTTTTTTTTCATCTTTGATGACATTTTCATTCATTTCAACCCATGTTTCCCTCTCGATTTGGACAAAGTCCGTGTCATCCGAGTTTTCGATTATCGGAGGTACCCTCGGTCCACATTACCTCGGATAATCGAGGCTCTACTGTAATTTAATTGCGGAGATTAACTAGGTTAGGACTAGCCTCTCCAAATAGTCAGATTTATCTTTAAAAAAGGCAGGGAATTTTCTGATCTGGCAACACTGCTCCAGCGCCTCTCAAAAGGCGCCATCAAAACTTTTTTTTTTTTTGTGCTGGAAAATTGTTTTTCGCATTCGGCTTTTTGGCGCCCCTTGCCATCTGGCGCCTAGAGCGGCCGCTCCACTCGCTCTACCCTAGATCCGGCACTGGGTAACACTAAGTGAAAACTTTGCGTGTTATAAGCCATGTGATATTGCATCACATTTTTTTCTATTTAAAATTTATTTTCATTATTAATTAATTTATTTTATTTTTCTAAACTTTTTTTATCATTTAATATTTTTAAGTAACGCTATCTTTCAATTAAATTATTCCAAATTATTTTATTTTTCGTGAAATCGGTATTTTTGCACTTAATTCTTTTAACATCAAAATTTTGCATATTTTAATTACCGATTCGTAATTTTTTTACCATGCTAAGCTTCGTTTTAATATATATCTTTTGTTCTTTTTTTCCCAATGTACCATTTTTCCCGAATAGCCATCTTGCTTTTTCAACGAGTTCGATCGTCCATTTTGAACATCCTCATCTTGAAGATCTTATCATGTACTTTTCGATGCGTCACGCGACGCTTTCGAATAAGTTTTGGTTTGCATTCACGAGTCGTCCAACTATTGGTTCCCGCCGAAATTCCTCCTGCACTCTCATTGGCACACGTGACGTGCGCCGTAGCCATCCGTGAGTTGCTTGAGGAGAAGGTGACGGAGAAGAGAAGACACTCTCGCCCTGATCGCCGTGCCGTGAAGTTGCTGGCGCATCGAGGTCCTTTTTCTTTGGAAAAAAATGGCCGAAGACCGCCGATATGGGGCTTTTGATCCTGCCCTGACTCAGTGTGAGCCACACGTCATGTCTTAAAATTTATTTTCAATTTTATATTATGCCAACCGAGAGCAGCAACAGTCCGGCAAAATTCACGAGAAGACACAGCTGCACCAGCAAAACGGGAGCGATGCCCGCCACTTCAATCTTTTTTCTCGGAGCCAGGAGGCCCTCATTCTTTAGTTTATAAGTCATACTTCAAGGAAAAGTTTATGCACGCATATTTTTCCCTTCAACTTTCCCAAGGTGAGGCGCATTGTGGCTGCCTTGGAGCTTGCATTACGTCTACTTGATCGTCATGGCCATCTAAATCATCCATCGGCTGAATGCCCGGTTTTTTTTTTCATCTCGGTTTTTTTTGGAACCTTTTTTATTATTTTAAGTTTTGGACTAATTTCCTACAGCTACCATTCATTAACAGGTTTTCTTTGTACCGTGCGAAGATGTAAAAGTAATTTGTAAAAAAAGGATGTCCAACAGTCTAATTTAAACTTGTAATTATGCAGGTGATCACCTAAGAGTTTTTTTTTTTTATTTTATGTGAGTGTAGAATGCAATAAGTTCCTCCAAAATAAATTCTTTGTTATTTTTTTAAAACTTGTTAAGTTTTTTTTATGATCAATACATCATCCACAATGGGGTAAGTCGAATTTTTCTTCTTTTCATGCCAATCTGTAAACTCATTTCAAGGCAGTCGTTGGTCTGGGAAATTATTGTGGCATTTTGCGAGTAAAAACATAATTATGTGCAACCACTATTTCGGCCAAATCAAAATTTTTTGGGGAAATTAAATTCCAACTACATTAAATAAACAAAATTTTAATTCCAACTGGGGGGTAACATGACAAGCCAAAAACGTGGGATGAAAATAAGCGAAATACTTATATCTTCGTGAGTATGAGGTACAATTATAATGAAAATGCACAGAATATTTGCACATATGGCAATTAAATTATTTTATGAAATTTACAGCTGATTTCTAGCTTTTTATGAAGCAAGATCATATAAAACATTTCTCTTTTCCATTTGATGACGGTCCTCTAAAAGTAAGAGCTAATGACTTTTTACTGTAAGGTGTGAACATTGTAAATTAAAACATAACCAAGTTAGCAAAAAACGGGCTTTTGCATCAGACAGAGTGTTAAGTATGAAATTACCAAAACTCTTCAGTGCATTTATTAAGTTCGCCAGGAAATGTATATATGGCCTAAAAATAAGTATAAAAATAAAACAAAATACCAAATAATTAAGAGAAACTTACCTTGGAAGCTTCATCCCACACTAATTTTTCTTTTCTCTTCTGTTTTATTCCTTTTGCTTTAGCAAATGACTCCCATTTTGTAAGAGGCTTTGCTTTAGGCAACTAAAAATCAGTGATAAGAAATATTTAAGCATTGACTGTAAAAATATATTGATCTTACATTATCTTAATATATTAGAATCTTACACCAAATTTCATTTTCTTTTTTTTTATGAATCAAACCTATTTTTATGCAAAGGGAAAACATGGGCACAAAATATATAACTTCATAATGTATAAGCTAGTTTTGGTTAAAAAGCTTCTTTTTCTTTTGGTAGAGAGCCATTTAGTCAAAGACTAAGCCACATCAACACCAGTAATTTGCAAATTCATTTGTATCATGGCTTAATTTGCTCACCACATGTACCTGTCTTTAATATTATGTGAATTTTTACGTTAGACACAGAATTTACATTTAGATTATTTTCCAAATGAAAATTAATTCTGAACAATATAGGGCTCTTACACTTTCTTTTTAGCAATTAAGCTCTGATTTGTATTACAACTTCTCTTATTTAATCATATATGGCTGAACTCAATGTATGTCTTCCTTTTGCTTTTCGGCTTCAAAAGATCAATTATAGTTAATATTTTTATGTCAATTTCAGGGTAATGTCCTGTACTAACAGAACCTGAACTGTAGTTGTTTGAACATGCGGGTTAACTGAGGGTGAGTAGAATTGCTTACACCCGTCAGCCGTCATTACCCATTTTTCGGGGGGGGGGGGGGGGGGGGGGGCAAAGTGTATAATAAAATCAAGGCATATTGCATTTTTAAAAAAAAAAAAAAATTATACACACATAGCAGAGATAGGTATAAGTAGTAAGGATTTGCATTTCCTGAACTTTCAAAAAAATTTCCTGAACCTTGAATTTCTTTCATAGGTACTTTATTTTCTGGCATATAAGATGAAATGAAATTTATCTAGTTGAAATTTATGAAAACTACTTGATTCAGACAGAAATGGAAAAAAGTACTTATCTTAACAGGAGTCGGAATGGAAAATGTATAAAATATAGGACAACAGGAAAATGGTACAAAAATGATGTACTATTTTAATAAAATGTTTGGATTGTTAAAAGAAATAATACAATTTCCTCTAAAAAAACATCAAAATGATAAAGAAAACATCAAAATTATTTATATGTGTTTGATTCACCCCTTTTGCATACATCAGTTTACTTTTAGTTGCATCCCTTTTGGATTTTGCGCCTTAATACCTTGAATGAGTTTTCATTTTAATTCTATTGCAGTCCTTCCTATTATCACTATGCAAAAAAATCCAGAAAAATGCTGACTTTTGCTTTTGTGAATTTGACGTATAGTTGATCAAGTAGAAATTAGAACTTGTTTAAAAAAATAAATCAAAAAAGACTGCAAGAAATTGAACCACAAAAGCTATTTTTATCGATTCAGAATAAAAGCAACAACTAACGAAAAATCTAACAGCAAAAACAAACCTTTTACGAAAATCATGATTGCAAAAATGAAACTACACATCATATCTACACATTTCCAATTGTAACTACATTTCATTTCTTTTCTTTTCAAAACATTTATGTTTAAAAATTCGCGGCAAAAACGTTCCCGATTTTTCTCTGAAAGGTTGACTTACACGTGGGTTTTCCGTTTATTTGTCTGAAAGTTGGGGGTTCTGCTTACATGTGAATCGACTTAGCCGCAAGAATATACGGTAACATAAGATATTGATAAACATAAAAAGGAATTTTATTTGCTTACTTCATAATTAAACTTAAAAAAAAGAGTTAAATTGAAAAAAAAAAAAAAAAACAATTCTTATGCGGGATGCAAAAAGTTTGCACAAAGAAAAGAACGCATCCGTTTTCTTGCTTGCACATGGAAAATAGGCCTACATAATTTTAAAGAATTGCATAAATTAATTAAGAAAAATGTATTGCTGCAATTTAAAAGAAAACAAACAAAATGAGGGCAGGAAAATTTAGGGTCAAAGAGCAAAATGACATTTCTAGAACTTACAAAAAAAATTCCGGAAATTTCCGGAACTCTACCACCCCTGACGTACGATTAAATATGTAACATTTCTCAAGCCGGGCCAGAGGGGGGGGGGGGCAATTGCCTTTCCTGACACTCCTAAATGACGGGCCTGGAATAGCCCCTTTGAAATCGAGTCTCTGGAGCTACCGCAGACCCTTGGAAGAATTCAAATTTTTTCGAGGCAGCCTAGTCTTATTATATCTGGGGCTTAGGACCAAAGGATATGTTATCCTTCACAGCACCCCTCATCTTTGGCACATGTGAGTGTTGCTGCCGCAGCACCCAGTTTGGAAACCTTTCTTTTATAGTAATAAGGCTGTAAGCAGTGGTGTTGCTACACCATTGATGACCGCAACTTGATATTTATCTTTTGGAATAGCAAATCCTAGCACCTGTTTTATATACCTACACAGCGCATTAACTCAAAACACAATAACGAATGCAAAAACTACTGGGGGAAAACATATTACAAAGAGTTTTGCCTTTGTTCGAGTCTTTAACACAAGCAAAGGCCAAAGACATACAGAACTACACTAGAAGGATCAACTTTGGGTTTCATAATTTAAAATAATGTTATTTAGCTGGTGTGAAAATATTTTTTAAAAAAATCCATTTTAATCAGGTTAAGCCAGTTTTGGAAAGAAATTAGCATTTTCAAGTAAAATAAGTGTCATGCAAAAAAAAGCCTTTTGGAATGGTGTTCTGCCTACTAGAAACATACTGGTATGCCATTCTGGCGTCACTACACCTCTGCTACCGTTAAAAATTCAAAGAAAATAAGGAAACTGAAAAATGATGCATGACATACAGTAGCAGATGCTGAATTAACACAAGTCTACAATTTAATTTGTAAATTAAAGGAAAATAAATGAAATTCTATTTAGTCTTTAAAAAAGACAAGAACCTGAAAATTAATGTTTTAAGTAATTTTAGATTTATCCAACATTTTTAGTCAAATGTATAGGCATATAAAAAGTTAAAAGCATCTACAAAAATATACTTACAGGTTTTTCTCTGGGAATAATTGCAGTTGCTTCAGGAAGCTATAAAAATTTTTTATATAATTAAGTGAAATAAAACTTTATACAATAATTATAAATTTTAAAAATTACAGTAGTAACTGATTTAAAAGAAAAATTTATATTATATCAACATAAAACATGCATAAAAGCAAGCATCAATTAAGCGTATTAATATAGGGTCATACGGGATAATTATTGGTCAAAAAAGAATAAGA
Organism: Octonoba sinensis; assembly: GCA_038502835.1. Lineage (NCBI taxonomy): Eukaryota > Metazoa > Arthropoda > Arachnida > Araneae > Uloboridae > Octonoba > Octonoba sinensis. The sequence goes on from CM076602.1 coordinate 62,260,371, forward strand.
TCTGAATATCTCCAAAAGTTTAATAGATATTACTAAATTTGGCATGGAGCAAGCTTACATAATGTGTTATTTTTTGATGTATTAAGTGAATACATCAAAAAATTTATGTGTTTTTACGTATTAAATTATCAATAATTAATGTACACTTTGTTTAATTGACCTAATTAAGTGACCAATAATTACCCCGGCATCAGGGTAACTATTGGTCACACCTTGTTTTTGTAGTAATGAATGTCAGAAGTAAATTAATGTGACATATTATCTTTATTTAGTGTATTTTTAATGTAAACATTGCAATGATTACTTTCTACCCCTCAAATTTTTATTTAAAAAATTATTAATAATAATCCCTATTTTATGCTGTATTTCAAAACATACTTTTATTTAAACAACAAAATTCACGACTATTGACAGTATTTATTATAATCTTTGTATGCATTATTAATGACACTCGTGTTCACAACAAAAGGATTACTTCCTTTTAAAGTTACTGCTCGGAGAAATATATATTTTACATTAACAATTTCTAACTTGTCTCACTTCAGCCATCGGAGATTACCGGCACCTTTTTCGAGAAATTTTATCTCTAAATTTTTCTCATTTACTTTTTTCATCATTTTTCCCAATGTAAAAAAGGTCTATGTCATAATATACAGCAAAATATTTTGGTTTCTTGAAGTGCATGTTGAATATCTCCAAGTATTTTCTTCACTTTTAAGTTACATTGAAGTCTTTTGTGATTGTTCAATCCCAAATATATTGAGATTGTTATTCTCAATCACAGATCTTTCTAGCTCCTCATCTGCTGCTTCAAAACGCAGCCGTTCTCTGATGGTGAAGCATCTGGTTAGCTTTAATTTTTTTGCCTTCAAAATTTTTCTTGACACTCATTTTTTTTTTTTTTTTTAATTTTTAGCTGCAATTTCCTGCTACTTTTTCAGAAGCTTTATCTTGTATGTTCTTGTCACATTTATAAAAAATAAAACTCTTGTTAAAGTAAAACTAAACATAATTCTGATTATAGTTATAGCAGAAAATAGCTAAATACTTACAATACTTTTTTTATATGCACGTGTACATAATCCATAATTATTCTTCTATTAGAATAAACAAGTATGGTTTTTCAAAAAATAATAAATTGTCTTTGCGAAATAAGTAAATGAAATGGACATTAATACTAATAATGACCTAGCAACTAAGATCCAGTAATGTTTAGACTGAAATGAATACGAAAAACTTCTGAATTTCTAAAAAATATCAGAGATCAATAATTCCCCCGGTAACCAAGAATTACCCCAGCAAACTGGGGAATAAATGGGTATACCTATATAACCAATGTGTTGACAAATGGACAAAATATATGCACTGGAGTCAAAAGTTTAGATTATTTGTAGTATAAAACAGTATCAACAATATATATATATTTTTAAAAAATAGAGCACAGGCATGGATCTTTAAAAAAAGTATGATTTTTTGAGGCAATCTTTTTGCAAGATGTCTTTGTAGTGGTACGTAAAACATTTTTTCCCCCAAACTTGCAACAAATTGTTGTACTTTTTAAGTCCTGCGTAAGAAAATAGAATGTTTAAGGAGTATTTGCCATATTTCAGTTGTTTTGTTAGAGCAATTTATAATACTAAAAACTGCATGACCATTTATTACCCCGGAAAAAGAGTGACCAGGAATTACCCCGTATGACCCTATTACCTAATTTCCATTTTAGAAATTTTCACCTGTAATATACAGTTTCCACTTAGTCATATTTTTACTGTCACACTTTAGGTACAGAGCAATTACTTTCAGTAATCAAAATAATCACTCACAACCCCTGCCTGATGATAGAAGTGCATACTCTGGCATAGGTGATTCTGAGCAAAAAAAAAAATATGAAAATGCATGCATTACGAATTTAAAATAAAAATTATGTAGATAGGTGACTATTTAAGGTAGCATATGTTAAAATACCTTCTAACTTTTAAACAATTCAAATATTTATAGGATGCAAAAAGATTGTAATGCACGACACACTAATTTTTAGCAAAGAACGTGTTCAATGTTGGAATGCTTCCAAAATATAAGTTTTTACTTATACCTAGTAGAAATTAAGAAAATTTAATTAAAATATTAGATATCTTAAGAAGTGCCTGCAAATTTGTCGCCGATTTCACAATGAAATTGAAAGAAAATTTCACAATAACGCCATTTTGATTAACGCGTGATTGATGGTGAGGGAAGGCAGCAGCTAAAAATCTCTTTTTCTCATACTGTAAAATGACTGTACGCAATGAACGGTTAAGAAGCAATAATATCGGTTGCTGAGAATTTTGCTCATAAATTAAAACATTAAGCTTAATTTAAAGCACTGGGAAATTAAGAACAATTTTTTAAAATCAGGAGAAATAAGCTAAAAAACGGAAGATTCGGAGGATGGATGAAAAGCGGTAGTCTTCTTTAATAATTGGGATAGTTGGGATTAATGTATAAATTTTCAGAAAACCGAATTTATTTTCAATTTTCGGATAAAGTTCTCGAAAATTTTCAGACATTTCGGATCAGAATCACCCCTGCACTTTGGCTAGTGATTTATGAAATAATTGCCCTATTTTACAGTTCTACAAATATTCCTGTACAAAGTTAGACAATCAAATCCACTATTTGCAACCTAAAAGAATCTCCTTTGGATATGAATTTCAATAAGAAGTAACACAAATAAAAAATTTATATGTTCCTTTCATTTTGTTGTTTTTATTGCTTTTTTATCCCTAAAAATTAAAATTTGTTTATAATGAGAAGCGTGTTACAGCGAGTACTCTCCTTGATGTTGTGAAATCTTGTTATCATGGGCTTTCACTGTACTTTTCAACAAAGTGTCCAGACCAAAAAAACATTCTGAGAAAACTTACTTGCATTTATCTGCGCTAAGCAAAGCACTTATTTTTATTTAAATACTTTTAAAGTTGGAACAAATAACAAAAATGTAGTTTGCATTTTGTCTTGCACTTCATTATCATACAAAAAAGAAACAATGGCAATTTTGTGCAGCAATATACAATGCAACTTTTTATATATTTAAGAACGCATATCAAAATGGATCACAATTTTTTCCTCAGAAAAATGTGTTATGGTAAATGATATTCTTTTCTGATCACTAAGAACAAAAAGAAAATGAAAATTAGTTTTTAAAACAATGTTTTAAAAAGAAAGTGCATTTCAATGATGCAGTTTGTGCCATGACCGCCCTGTAGCCAAAATAACATTTAAACCTTAAAATAATTCAGAGATCATTCATAAATAATGTCACGCTTCAAGGGGGGAGGAGAGTTCGTGATATTAGGACAAGGGGAAGGGAGGGGGGAACAAGTTGAACAAGAAGTGTGACCTCCTGCTTATGCAACATACCATGGCATATGACAAAAGGGGGGGAGGGTTCAAATATATGGGAAAAAAACGCAACATCATTTATGGATGGTCACTCAAATATTTGCAGGATGCAAAAGGAAAGCTCGTAACAGAGTAAGCAATTTTCTACGAAGCTCCTGCTGTTGGCATGGTTCCAAAAACGAGAGAGAGAGAATTTTAACTACAGAAGTTAGAAATAATGAAAATACAACTTTAAAATAAAAGAGATATGCTTTAAAATAAACTGAATTTTTGTATAATGTTCATGCATTTATTAATATTAAAGTATTTTCCTGTAAAGAACATAGTAATTTTTTTTAAAAATTGCCTTCAAAGATATTAGTTCTTTCCTTAGGTTCCTTCCCTTAAGAAAATTGGAACCATATATTAATACACAAGATGGTCTATCATTATGTTACAGCCTAAATACCAAGTGTAAAGCACATACACATGTGTGCAAATCTGCAAATATATGTCAAAGAGGTAATTGATCTAGAAGGGGGGAAAATAAATAATAAATGAGTTTAAAGAAAAAAAAACTACTTACTTTTGCAACAGGAACATGCTCATGATATTCACTTGGAAGCTAAAATTATATTAAAGAAAACTTCAATCAATATACTTTTGAAAAATTACTGCACATTTTTAAAGAATATATAATATATATACATATGCACAAAGGAGGAAAGGTCTTCGCAATAGGTATCAGATATTTGGTTTCCGACCGATTTTTTCCCTCAAATATCCGTAACTTATTCTGGTCGCTGCGCGAAAAATTCGGCACATGTTTCTAGCACCAGAAGTAGTATCCCGTACGAAAGTCACATGAGGCACATCTGATATCCAATATCCGGGAAATCAATATCTGGTTTATCCCTAATTTTGACGTTGGTCTTCCCTAAAGCAAAATTCTGGGTGCGCCACAGCAGGTACATATATCAGCTGTCGCAGCAGAAATTCAGATCTGTTTTCAGACCCTTCACAAAATTCTGAGCTACTAAAATGTACTTTTCACAGATTTATTTACTAAATAAGTGGCAAATAACAGCTTTTTTTATCACTGTAAGTTTAAATTTTTCACAAAATTATTTGAATGTTCACAAAAATATTTTTAAAATTCATAAAAAAACGAACCTAGGCGTTTGGATGAGATATATGAGATTGAAATACAGGCATTGCATAATACATGGAAACGTAAAATTCATGTAAAAATTAAAGGCATAAATTGATAAGAAATTAAGGACTTATAAATTAATTTCTAGGGTGTTAGATGAATGATGTGTTGCCGATAATGCCAGATTAAAATACAACAGGAGCTGCCTTCATCAGAAGAAAATAAGAGTAAAATTTCATATAAAAATGCAACGCATGTTGTTCAACCCTTTCGGGACGGGTGTGATGTGTACGAATTGGCAGTGAAAGCTACCTCGCAGCCGGGTGTGATGAATACGTCTTGCCGTTCTACTCGGCTCTGAGGACGGGTGTACCGTATATGGAATTTCAGATGGAATGAAATATTAGTATTTTCCTTTGATACTAGATGGGGCCCTATACTGTTATGGTGGAATATGTTGAGACTGGAGAATGTTGACCTTCATTCTTTTATTCTTGGTTCGGGAAGGATTTATGACAAAGCAGAGGCCGCAATTAGTAACAATTAGTAATTAAAATAAACAAGCTGGTGCTTTAACTGGATCAGATGATATAAACACATGCAAATGATTCAGATCATTCCAAATACTTTTATTTCTTTTTTTGTCGATGTATAGATATTCATCGGTTTGCTTCCTTGTCTTTATTTCTGTTCGAATTTGGCTAGCGCTCAGAGAAAATTTTCTTATATCATTTGGCAAATACTTTATTATTTTCTATGAATATAGCATTCAAAATTTGAAAGATATATTTATTATAACTCATATTTCCTCATAATTGTGAAAAAATTTGCATTGTGATTATATGGAATGTAATAGTTAAATAAAATTAACCTCCAACAACCAGATTTATTTATTTTTTTGAAACCATACAACCTAAAACCTAATCTATTATTTTAGAAAATAGTGATAATTATCAAAAAAATCCCAATATAGTTTTTTTTTTTATAAATTCAAGCAAATTAATTAGCTCAGCTAAGAATGTCCTGGTTTATGTAATATCACATTTGTACCTAGTTTTGTTCTAGTTTGGATAAAATTATTTGTGATATTAATATATATCATATCGTCAATCTTAATGATGGGATATCGATGAAGACCGCCACCACCTCTTTAAGCATTAAAAAAATATATATGATTACACCAGAAAATTAAAATAAGTTTATCCTGCAAACATCCGATAGTATAGGATGACGAGAAGACGTGATGCACATTTACGATTAGGTTAAGGTCTAAAATAAAAAGCAATCGGATTAATTAGAAATTTTGCTAATACGCACCTTGAATATCTCATTTAGTAACAATTGAGTCCCTTGAGCTGCAATTGCTTTAATTGCTTCTTCCTTTATTTCTCTACGAAATAAAAAAGTATTGTATAAACAAATAAACATTACGTAAACAAAAAAAAAATAGATGATAGAATTCAAATTGGTCAAGCAATATAGAGTTTTTCGAAAAGTGATTAATCAATTATACCTTCCTATGGAAGATTTGAGGTGTGTTACACTCAAAACACATAAATTTCCTATATCTAATTCCACGTGGATATCACTATTATAGCTAGTTTCGGCCATCTTCAAATACAACAGCAGAGAGCAGACGTGCTTTAACCGTTGCCACTTTCAGTTGTTATAATCAACTCATTGATCATGATTTAACTATTCTAATAACGGTTTACTTAAACCGTTACCAAAGGGCTTATGTGTCATTTAACTGTTGAAATTTCCTGATTCGATCGTCTTTGATAAACTACAATAGAGTCTAAACTGCTGATAATATTCCTGAAGGAAAGGGAGTGTATGATAGTCTCCGTGTGATAACAAATTGTTTTATCAAGGGACGCGTGGCATCTTAAGAACAGTTGTTTTCATACAGTCAAAGACCAAGCGCCATGTTTAGGATTAATGTAACGTTTTTTAATATCTCGTAAAAAGTTTTAGACTGTTTTGTAAGTTTTGAATTTTGTATGTCATAAAAGTTTCGATAATGAATCAGGAGTATGAAAAGAGATTGCTGAGGCAACAGAATGGACAAAATTCTGATGATTTCATACGCGTACCCACTCCAGTTAAATCCCCAGCAAAAGAAATTTATGGTGATCGTTTTATTCCTTGTCGAAATCCAAATTCATGGCAAGTAAATTTTTCTTTATTGCAAGAATCGGCTAAGAATTCTAATCAAAGTAAAAAATCTAAAGATACCAATTCAGATTGTTCCAAAGATGGTGTTGCGTACAATTGTTTACTAAAGAATGAATTACTTGGAACCGCTATAGAGGATGTAAAAGAACAAGCCGAGGAAAGAAGAGCTTTTGCACCATGCGAAGGTAGAAATTCCAACTTATTTAACTATCGTGTTCTGGACAATTCAATTATCAATGAAGCATCGTCTCCATACTCCTTATCCCCCGTGAGTAGCAAAAGTCAAAAGCTGCTTAGATCACCGAGAAAAGCTGCAAGAAAAATTTCGCGTATTCCTTTTAAAGTGTTAGATGCTCCGGAACTACAAGACGACTTCTATTTAAATTTGGTCGATTGGTCTTCGACGAATGTCCTCAGTGTGGGACTCGGGACTTGTGTATATTTATGGAGTGCTTGCACTTCTCAAGTGACACGTCTCTGTGATTTATCTGCAGATGGAGACACTGTTACTTCGGTTTCCTGGGCAGAAAGAGGTCACTTAGTAGCTGTTGGTACCCATAAAGGTTATGTTCAAGTTTGGGATGTAACAGGAAATAAATGTGTATCAATCTTAGAAGGGCATTCTGCAAGAGTTGGAGCCCTTGCTTGGAACAGTGATATTTTATCTTCTGGTAGCAGAGATCGCTTAATATATCAAAGAGATGTAAGGACTCCTTCATTAACACCCGAGCGAAAATTAGGAAGCCATAGGCAAGAAGTCTGTGGACTTAAATGGTCACCAGATTACCAACATCTAGCCTCAGGTGGTAATGATAACAAACTCTATGTATGGAATATGAGTAGTGTTACCCCAATACAAACTTACACTGAACATTTAGCTGCAGTAAAGGCCATTGCTTGGTCGCCTCATCATCATGGATTACTTGCAAGTGGTGGTGGTACTGCTGACCGCTGCATCCGTTTCTGGAACACTTTAACTGGTCAACCCATGCAGTGGATAGATACTGGCTCCCAAGTCTGTAATTTAGCATGGTCTAAGCATGCTTCAGAATTGGTGAGCACTCATGGATATTCTCAAAACCAGATACTGGTCTGGAAGTATCCGTCATTGACTCAAGTAGCCAAGCTCACAGGTCATTCATATAGGGTTTTATATTTGGCCATGTCACCTGATGGAGAGTCTATTGTAACAGGTGCTGGTGATGAAACTTTACGCTTTTGGAATGTGTTTAGTAAAGCACGATCACAAAAAGAAGCAAAATCTGCCTTGAATTTATTTACTAGCATTCGTTAATTAACAATAATATGACTTTTGAAATTTGATTGCTATGTTCAATTTATATGGAGTAATTTGTTAATTCAAATTTATGAAAAAGTAGTTTCAATTTTCTGATTGAATATTTTTTTAAAAAGTTCATATTTTCAATTATTTATTTGCATCAAACTAAGGAACAGAGTTTTGCATCAAAGATAAGGCCTATTTTAATTTATCAATTATATATATGCATGTTGAAAAGTGAGGAACTTTGATTGTATATCATAAACTGGATACTCTATTTTCTTAAAAAGAATCATTTTGCATCTTAATTTATACAAGGAAATTTACAAAGTTATTTTTGAAATAAACTATGAAATTGTTATGTTTATTTATTGTTTATTTGTTCGTTGAATAAACTCCATTTTTGTTACATTTTCAATATTTTAACTTTAACTTATAATCACTACTATAGTTTTTAAAAGTTGTTTTAGCTACATCTTCCTCATTTCTTCATTTTTATTGTACAAAATGAAAGGAAACGAACTTGTAGATTTTGTTAATCTTTCCAAAGTTATTGGATGCTAAAATTTATCAGACTGCACTATCACCTCTTTATTTTAGAAACATGTTATACCTTTTCTGTATAATACACACAATAAATTCTTGATGTTCTGATTCTTATTTTAACTCTGAGTATGAGTTTATTCTAATATATCAAATCTTCTTGTTGTGCCATTGCGATTTCTACACTTGTCAAGATCATTGTACACAGGCTACTTCTATATTATATTGTGGCTTTCATTATCAAAAAATCATCAAGACCTGTGGAATATTCAGGATTTTCCAAGAGGTATTAAATTAGTTGAATTTAAAATCAGTCGATGACAGTCAAAGCTACATTATCATATGTGTATTGTGTATATTCTTGATTTCTTAGTTTTCCAGTTCAAAGGGTAAATATCCTTGCACCACACCCTTTTTAATTCTTCCGCTACAAAAAATATATAAATATGTTGATTAATTGATAATTACTGTAAATATATATATATGTAATCTTCTAAATAATAGCACCCATAATGTATACTGTCTCTCATATGTATTTAAGAAATTGTACCACAGTAAAATGCATACAAATTCATATTTTACAAAAAGTTGATCTTTATTTTTGTATGTACTACTTAAATTACATATATTTTTATGTTTGAAGAGTTTGTTGTTTTAAAGAATTTCTTCAAGTTGAGAAGATTAGCTATAAATTTCGCTTTTTTTTTTTTTTCAATTTATTACAGTAGTGCATCAATTATCGGAGGTATTGTAGACCGAAGACACTTCGACATAATTGAAAACTCGGATAACATAGCCTCTGTCCAAATCAAGAGGAAATGTGGATAAACAGGTTGTCAAAGATGTTAAAAGGCATGTACTGTACATATTATGAAATGTTTCTTCTACACCAGCGTTTCCCAAACGGGCAAATAATATCGCAATGGCAAAATTTTTAATCGCTGACATGAAAAGAAAAAATAACATAATAAATTTACGTACGTGTTTGGATGGAGTATAAAAATTATTTTTTTTAAATAAATTGTCTTCCCGATAATGCGTACAAGTTGTGGGCTGATATAGGAAGCATACAAAGAAAATTTGAAATGTACTTACTTCTAATGCTACATAATATCGAAAATTTGAACTGCAAAGGGGTGTCGAAACTTATTCATTGATTTATTTAAAAATTTGAGCGTATGTTTCTCTTTAGTTCTCCTCATTAGCGAGAAGAAAGATTTAGAAATACGACTTTTATTATTACGGCTATTTTTTTTTTATACCTAACTCAAAGTGAAAACGGAAGATATTTATTCATTAATTTTAAATTTTGTACCAACATTTATCACACTTTATTTCCAGCTTTTGAGAATTTTGTAACCCAAAAGGTGGAACCGAGCGGTATTCATTGCTTCATTCGAAAATTTGTACATTTATTTCTCATACCGTTCCATAACTTTTTTGCACTATCGGGAAAATAGTTTTTAACCATATTTTTTGCGAATACATATTTTTACTTCCCTATTAATTAGTCAAAAAGAACAAATAATAAAAAGTAATTTTAGTATTTATTTAAACTTAAGATATTTTGCAATTAGTAATAATTACAAAGAGTTTTATATAATACTCCCACCCAAATTTGGCATACATAAGTGGTCAATACAGACAGGTGGTCAAGTTACAAAGGTTTCTTTACATTAAACAATATAGGGCTAATTCTGTTCCTGACCAAAAGTGGTCAACTTAGACAGGTGGCAAACTTACAAATGTGGTCAACTTTACAGGTTTTACTGAATTAACATATTACAGTGCTCTACTTATACAAACCTTTCAGCAATTATTAAAGAAATAAAAAAATTATGTGTGTTGAGTTTTAACAAAAGCATATTTTACTAAATCAATAAAAAATAAGTAAAAGTGGAAGATATATTAAAAATAATGTGTGTTGATTTACAGTATCAGTAATATCAACAAATGATTACATGTCTCTCACTAGAGAGATATTTTACTTTAAAAGTAAAAAAAATCAATCACTAACCGGATTTAGCAATGAAAACACTTATATAAATCAGCAACATTGGCTTAGAAATTCTTACCATTATTTTTATTTTTTTAAAATACAAACTTTATTTTTCCTGATTACAGATTAAATATATATTTTTTAAAAAGAAGATAATTTAGAAAAAAAGAAAAAATTGCAGATTTAAAAAAAAAAAAAAAATGTTTGTTAATTTACAAATTCAATAATTCACTATTTATCTAATGCTGTTCTTGTAATTTCTGCATAAATTGGATTTTGCAACTTTTTATAATGTGTAAAATAAATGAAAAAAGGTTTGGCTTTTTTAAAAATTGTTATCTGTAAGATACATTTGCAAATTGATTATTATTAAGATACTTTATTATTTCTAATATATATTCTTTAACGCCAGGAATTAAAATTGCAATATCATTTCAATTTTATAATGACGAGGTGAGTTTTTCTCAAATTAGCTTTTTCAAAGCTAATTTGAGAAAAACCCAAATAGTCTGACATGTAGATAGGAGATGATAAAAATTTGTACTGATTAAAAAAAAGTTTTAATTTACAAATTCATTAATTATCCAGTGCTGTGCTTGTAATTTCTACATAAATTGGATTTTGCAATTTTTAATAATGTGCAACATAAATGAAAAAAGATTTGGTTTAAACCAGGTGGATTTTAAAAAAAAAAAAACCATTTGGTTTAAACCAACCAACCAACCCTAGAAATAATTAATTTATTTTGTCAACAATCACATGCTCACAAGCACCAAGGACGTACTGATTTGCTTTCATTTCTTTTATGGTCAAAAATCTAGTTCAGCCTTAATTAACAATAATAATAATAATAATAAATTCTTCTCCTCAATCTTTCGCGGAATTGTTTTGATCAATCTTCATGAATTTTTCATTATGGAACAAAGTTATGGGTGAGCAAAAAAAAAAACGACATATATACGGTGCGAATATATAACCTCCTCTATCGGAAAGTCGGTTAAAAAATAAATCCTATTTTATTGCTAACAGAAAGTTATAATGATTTTTATAATCTAATAGAAGTACAAATTTAACTTTGCAAAATTATTGCTACTTTAATTTTTGGAAATATAAAAACTATTTCTGGAAGTTTGCATAAGTAAATTTGTGTACAAATTAGATTTTAAATAAATTCACAGCAGACCTATGTTGTTTTAGAAAAAAATCTTTAAACAATTTTGTTATGAGCGTAGAAAATGTGTCATTACATAACAATAAAAAATAAACTTGAAAGAGTTTAAAGGTTGTAATTTTTACATTTATTTTATAAAAATCAGTAATAATAAATCCTATACTAAGCACCAAACGATTTCATATGTACAATAATGAGTAACATTAGGAACATTTCCACACACAAATAGCTTTGTTTCCAGCCAAAAACAGATACATTAGATGTTTTGCATCATGTGATACTTGTAATCCAAATGCTTCACCAACCACAACATGCCAAGGAGCTCCATATTTTTGATCCAAAGTTTCTTTTATCAATCTGGCTACTTTCTACAAAGAGAATGATGAAATATTTAAAATATCTCATTTCTTTCTCAAAAATCTATACAAAACCTTAGTTTAGTAAATAAAAAAGCACAATTATGAATGTTTTTTTAATAATATTTATAAAAATGCACAAAATTTACGCATTCTAATTGAATGCTACAAACATTTTTCAAAATTTATTGTTATTCAATGCTATGTTTTATACAGAGTACAATAATCAGAATTGCCTCTGATGCACCATTGACCATAGCGTGTCAGAATATTGAAATTGAATAGTAGGACAAAAGAAATTAGAAGGAAGCTCTGGAGCTCATAGACCCTGGCATGGGTGATTCGAAGCGAAAAAAAAGTATGCGTTATAAAGTTAAAATAAAAAATTATATACTTAGTTTAAAACGCCTCCACCCCCTCTCCTCAACACACAATACATACGTGTATATATATAATATATAAGCTCAAGAATTATCCTTCATGTAATTAAATGAAAGGTCTAATAATACCAGAAGCCTTTTTTTTTTTCAAGAAAAAGTTACTGTATTGAAAGTTTGTAAAAGTAGTACATAATATTTTACTTGTCTGAAGGTAGAAGGAAAAGCAGATATTAATAAATTTTCAAAGAAATCTTTAGATCAATAAATTAAAAATGTTATGGAAAACCATTTTTTATTTTTTTTTTTTATTTTTTAAATTTTGGAACAGGGGCTCGAAAATTTTCGTAAATGTTGGAGAATTTCGAATCAGAATCACCCATGGACCCTGGATATATTTCAAATTAACAATGAATTTTGAAATTCAAACAAAAATTAACATTTCTCAATAATATTTATAACATTTTTCTAATTTTCAAAGATGCCTTCGTCCTTGTGATTAAGGTTAAGGTTTAGCAGTAAGGCCTAATTACAATGCAAAAATGTTAATTGAGGTACCTAAGAAGCAAAGGGGTATAACTGACAAAATTGAAAATTTGAAGATAACTAGTGCAAATGATAGGGAAAGCACAATTTTATATTGTGTCAAGAGATGTTTGTGGTAGCCCTAACAGGTGTTGCTCCCCAACCAGATTTAGGAAAAAGTTAATATTAAACCACCCCATAAGATTTAATGCGTTTTTCTCGGAATTGTTCTTTGGTCACTTACATCTCTTTGCTTCTTTCTGCCTTAACTTAAGACATAACTATAAGAATTGGAATACAGAGGTGCTTTATAATTTATTTGACATGTGCTATAAGATATGACATGATGTTCATTTTAGCAAAAGGGAAAACTTAAATTTGGGCTAGAATTTCGTCTGACTGGAAGGAAACATACACATGAAAAGAGGTTCTATGTCGAACAGCGGTTTTAGTTAGTCAATCCTCAAGATGCCACAAGGAAGAGGGATGGCTACATCCACATGTTACCTGTAAAAAACGGTGAGGGGATTTGTTTAAAAGAATGCCATCTCAACTATGCTGCAGAGTATTTAGATCAGATTTCCAAGAAGGCAATGAAGTGGATATGCCTTTCAATGTTGGGAAATGTGCAGTGCGATATTTAGGCCATAGAAATAAGCATGCAAGCTATATTATTTACAGGGATCCATCGTTAGTGAAATAGAAACATTTGTTAATCTTGGCCATATTACTATGTCAAGTCAGTAATCTTCAAACAGTGGTGTAGTTGATTTGGGATGGCATCGCCTTGCCTATTTTTTTGCACGAGCATCCCTTCCTTTTTTTAAATTCCAACACAGGTGTCCGTTCTAATTTTTGAGTTCATTAACTTATATCTGTAGGCACTGTACCAATTTGCTATTGACATTTTTTTTTATCTTCATTACGACGATTACTTGTGTTGAGAATCTGTTCACGTGACTCACTTGAGTCATATCATAAATCGTGTCTGATGCAACCAGTCAACCTTGGTCAGACGCAATCAGAAGAAGACTTACTCGGAACTTGGATTTCATGCAACGAGGTTGGAGCTTTTTCCAGACACGCTCCTTCAAAAATGCTTGAATTAATATTTTCAGTCTAATTTTAATTTAGTTGTTTTTGTGTTTAATTGTTAAATAAAATTAATTAAAAGGCAAGCCAGGACTTAATTTGGTACTTTCACCTTTGACTTGGCTATCCATCACTACACCGATACTCTCTTGTTCTTGAATCAAGAATTGAAATGAATACCCCTTTTTCATAACTTGTTTTTTAAAAATCCATCAGTTTTGCTTTCTTTTTCGTCATCAGATAATTTTTAAAGAATGAAGAATATCTGCTCTGTTCATGTTTTTCAGCTATGATGGCTAAAAGTCGGAGACAACTGCACACAAGTTAAAACTGAAATCTTAAAGTTAAACTACAAAAACTTAATAATTTGAAAAAAATTACTTGGAAATTTTGTGCAGACAGAGTGACAAAAGTTTAAGTTTAGTCAGTAGAGAAACATAGCAGGTAACAAAACCAACAAAATATTTTCCTTTATCAATAGATCTATTATGCATAATTCTAAGTTCTGAAATGTTTATTCAAGTAAATTAGAATCACACTGAAAACATTCATGTGAAGAAAATAATTTTTAGAAAAATAAAACAGACTTCAAATTATAAATTGCACTAAAAAGTAAAAAATAAATTCCTTATTCAAACAGCATCAATACAACTTTTAAAGATAATTTATGAAGCTGATGCAAAATTATCTAGTCATAAACATGCTACATTGAAACCGTTGCAAAAAACTTGTAATTGATTCATCATTACAAAAGATTTTATCTATCATAATTTTGTACCAACTTCAAAAATTATGTTTAAACGTCGTATCGATGTTGTTTAAAGAAGGAATTTATTTTTTACTTTTTAGCGCATTTACAATTTGAAGCGTATTTTTGTCTCGGCTCTATTCTTTTTCCAAAAATCATTTTTATTTTATTCTTTTTAGTGAAAATACTCGAATATTTTTCATATGAATACTCTATTTTTTAAAGTAAAAATATCAAAGGACACACCTTCTTTGAGTGACTGCCACTGAAAAATAATCATGTGTATGATAAAATTGCATTTTAAAATTGATTTAAAAAAGTCCACAGCAGAGTTCAGACTTAAAGCAGACTGAATGAATTTAATTTTTGTTTCAAAGAAGCCTTCACTCAAACTCTTTTATTATAAGTACTTATAATGCTACAGATTAATGACAACAAACTCTTTTTAACAATGAATGTTATATATATTACCTAATGATTTACTTAACAAAGAAATATCAAGGCAAGCCTTTCCAATATTAAAAGAAAAATACTTATTTTTCATTCATAACATTCTTTCTAAAAAACTATTGTAATCAAATCTATGTACGACATTTAAGTTAGACCATCCTCTATTGATTAAAGAAAATATCATCAAAATTGGTTCATTTGGTCAGAAGTTATGGATGAAAATACAAAAAAAATGACTACATTTCTTCTCATAACTTTTTTTATAATAATGGAATATGGCCAAATAAAGGTACAGGACCTATGGGAAACCACCCTTGACAGTGGCGCAGCGAGGGGGGACCAAGGGGACAAGTCCCTCTCCCCAGAAGAGGACAAGATTTTTTTAAATAAATTTTTTACGATTAAAACAAAACTTTTTTTCCTCATGTGTTATTTCTAGATTAAAACCAAAACAATTCCGAAAATTACACATTTATATATTGTAAAAAACACAGAAATATCTGTATCCCTAATTTTTTTTCTTGCTTTTTTCCCACTTTCTCCGGATAACCCAGATTTTCGATAACCAGGATTGGGTCTGGTCCCAATTAATCCGACTTAATGGGGTTTTACTGTACTACTTAAAACTAAATTTATTTGTTGTATATTATCTTAGCATTTTACAATGATATTCCTTTTAATTAATTTTAATTCAACTCTATTTTATTGTGTACAGTAGTTAAGTTGTGTACAATAATTTCACCAGTTTAATGTAAAATTGCAAATAGCTATGACATGTTATCCCAGGAATTGAGGTTATTTCTTTATAGATTTGAAGAAATATTTCTTGTCAATGAACGTTGTAATATTTTTCATATTGGCATATTAAATGTTTATTGTTTAAATTCAACAACAAAAACTACTTTATTCTTATCGTGCAAGACATTTACTTACACCTAATATTATTTTGTCATATCCGCGTATAAAAGTCGTGGATCACTTTGCATCTCATATAAATCAACATTCTTCGTAATCATGACAAAACACAATAAAAAATTGAAGACTTAGAAAAATAATACAAATGCATAATCACAATGATTAAGTGATGTTTTAAAATATGTAAATAAATTAATTTAAAACAATGCGCAAGCACCCCAAAGCACGACGTATGTACCATATCAACTTTCAAATGCAAGTTTGTTTCTCCAACATATGTCACATCTCAGTATTGTATTACTCCGCCGAACTACGATCATGTCCCTCCCAGAGCAGATTTCTGGCTGCACTACTGACCCTCGCTAGATTTTTTAAAAAATCATTAAATTGGTTCGTCCTGTGAAAAGTTATGAGTGGACAAACAAACAAACAAAAAAAAAAACGACATACATACAGTACGAATGTATAAATACCTTCCTATGTGCAGTCAGTTTAAAAAAGGCCAAGTTTGATAGAACAAACGACCTTTGGAATAGTCAGGGTCATTGATAAAATAATTATATTTAATGGGTGCCAAGTTTCATAGAAGATACTTTAATTATAAGTGTAAGAGTATACAATGTTCTGTAGGGGAGAGTGTTGTATCTTGGGACTTTTCACATTTTAATTTTTAACTTCAAAAATTAAAATTAGATTTAAAGTCTGAAGACACTATTTAAATACACCAACATTCTCCTCTATAATATATTTTTTCAAATTCAAACAGTTTGAAAATAAAAAAATGCCAGCCATTTTAAGTAGTAACTGAAAACTGTCCCAAGGTACAACACCCTGTTGTACCTAGGGACATACTTCGTGATTCATGCAACAGTCATATACATAACCAATTTTAAACGAAAAATCATGTGCCAAATGTGGCCAAGTCAGGATTTTCATTATAGCAACCTTCTAACTTGGTTTCACAGTAAAATTATGTAGTCTGAAAGTGTTGATGGATACTACAACATTGACGAATTCGTAACATTATTGAACTAAAATATAGCATCATATTCTAACAATTCTTGTATTTGACAGACTACATTTGATTAGAATATATATCTTTATACTAAAATATATCCAAATTATTAAGAACCATGTGTATGTTGTACCTTGAAACATATCCCAAGGTACAATCATCACATGGTTTAAATAAAATCAAAATGGTGGTGAATCAAAATGCAGTATCATCACTTTCTTATAACCAAAACATTTTAAAATCTTCTGTTCAATATCCAATTAAAATTCAGTAGAATAGTTTTACAAATGCTATTTCAGTAAATGAAATTAGAATGAGAAAGATATTTACTTTTGAGTGATGAAAATTTCTTTCTCTCACCAAGTCATCAATTCAGTGCTTCTAATGCTACCTTTTACTGTGATGCTATCTGCTGGTTAAGGTCACAATTAGAAATTAAAAAAAATGTTAATGTTGCCAATAGGTTTTTAGAAATTGCCAATGTCCCAAGGTACAAGCGTCCCAAGATACAACACTCTCCCCTAATCCTTTTTAAACTACTGCTTTTTTGTTTTTTTTTTCTTGTTTTTTTTGATATTGAATTTCTATCTTGGCAAGTTTTAATTAAGGTAAATTACCATTGAAAAAATTTAACTCCTTCAATTAGAAATGTTTAACACTTATAAACTCATGCGGAAATAATAGTTAATTTTGAATTGTCTTCTTAACTGTAATTTATCTCAATTAAAATCTGCGACGTTAGAAATCTGATATCAAAAAAGTAACAAAATGTTTTTAAATGAATTATGGAACATTGTTCACTCTTACAGCTATGATTAAAGGATATACTATGGAACTTGGCCTTTTATTCACATTTATGCTTTTGTTGCGACATCATTAATTTTTGGAAAGCTAAATTTGTGTTTATATTTTGATGACAAGTTATGCTGCATTAAACTAAGCTAAATTATATATTTATTAATTATTTAAGATTTTTTTTGGTTGCATTTCTCCGTAATTAAGTCTATCTTTAATTTTACCTTTTAAAAAGTTGAAACAACTTTATCGCAACTAGACTGGATTTTTTGTGTTCAGCTTGAGATTAGCCTTAAGACAAAATATTAAAGCAGAAAGTGAATTTCAATTCATCAATTATTTTCCTTCTAGCACAAACAGCACAAGGTAGTATTGTTTTCGTCAACAGCAAGAAAATATGGCTGTTGTTTATAGTTGTGAGGTATGATGCTAGTTATGAGTATGCTTGTCATATTGATAATAATATAATTTTTTGTAGTTTTGGATTTTTTCCTTAATATATGCCCAATGATCTAACTTGACATGGTGAGTTTCAAGTTCGCAAGTCATTTAAAAGTGGTTTAAGTTTTCAATAAGCGAGTCAGTCAATAATAAACACGACTTTTCTGACTTTAACAATTCCATAACTATAAAAGGCATATCAATGAACTTTATTCTAGGGCAAGGGATTTCTATTAGAAGTACAAAACTTCAAGTATTGTAGGTCTAATAGTTTTTGAGTAAGGACAAGGTCGAAAGCAGCTCGAAATGGTTCAGGTAAATATACACATTGGAGGGTGCTGCCGTTTCTGGGATTCGCTGACACACTGCCGTGTGTCTAGATTGAATAATAGAATTGGTTTTACCTCATGGTCAGTAGAATGCTTCTCATAAGAGGTTATGCACAAATCCATTGTATCAGATTTCATTTCTTCTGACATGTCTGATTCCTAGAAAAAGTAATATTTTATAGAAGAAAAATAATATTAACAATTTTACATTGAATAAATTGTAACATACTTCAATTTTGCACAAAATTTAAACTATTCCTACTTTCCTACAAAACAAAAATACCAGAAAAAATAGTAAATATTCTTATAAGGGCAATTGTGCACAAGAATAATATACATATATGAAGGGCATATTTATGGGAGGGCTGAGGGGCCGGGGTCTCTCCCGAAATAATTCAAAATCAAAACCTGTTTTAAATAAATGTTTTAATATTTTGAAATTTAAATTTAGAAAGTTCTCTTAATCTTAATCTTTGGCTTGGGCCTTTCCTAAAATAAATTTTGATAAACGCCCCTGTAATACATATATTATACAGCCGACACCTCACAATTCAAACTTAAAGGAAAACTGAAAATCATATGAACAAACCAAACATGTTTTTAGGAATGCAGGTGATTAATGTAAAACTCAAATATATTACAGTAATACATCATAGTAAAATCAAAACTTAACTTTAATGTCTACTTAATCTGTACATTTTCTCATTCCTTCTTTAGTGATAAAATTATTACAATTAAAAATAATAAAATGAAAATGTTGTGTATGCAATTTACTGACATGCATATTCACAGCAATAATTTTGACATGCATATTCACAGCAATAATTTTCCCATTTAAGTCACTTAAAGGTGTGATAAGCATTTGCTTACTTTTAGTTTAATTACAAATCTCTAATGCTATTCATGGTATGAAATACCTAGCACCTAGGTTTGTGGTTCAACAAATCTGCAAGATAGAAACTATTCTTACCTTCAACAATGGATAATTATAAATGTTTTTTTTATTATTAACATCTTTCTCCTTAATTATTTCATTCATATTCATCAAGCAATAAAAACCTGCGAAAATAAATAAATAAATAGCCTATGCATTGCAATTTTTAACATGAACAGCATTAAATTCAATATTATAATTCTTTAAATATTCCGTTATAATATTATACAGAAAGAAAGGGACCTCTCAATTGTTTATATTATCTTTTATTCTTCTTTCTTGTGTACATAATAAGTTTTAGACTTATAACCATATATATAAAAAAATAGTGATTAATTGATTCAATTATGCATTACACAAACAGAGCCTTTCTCATCGATAAAATTTTTCTCTTATGACTATGTAACTCTAACTTTTGAATCGCTTTCAAAAACTGTTTATCAAATTTCTAGTGCATCTAAATTATTTAAATGCAATAATTCTTTGAACAGCGAGGTTTAAAATATAATACTATTTGACGACACTTAAAAAAATACCAAATCTACGATTTTACTGTAATCATAAACTAACCTTTGATAAATAATATTTATTAATAAATGAATAAATAAATAAATGAATAAACAATTACATGAATAAATATTAACATCAAAGTTACTAAAACACAAAAGTTGCAAAATTATTGTGGGTATGCACATTAGCATTATAAGTAACTAATGTCTCAATGTAAAGTTTTTAGTTTAACCAAGAATAAACAAAAGTCATAAAAGAAGCTTGCTGCTAAACATCAAAAGCTTAAATCTTTTTCAGCATTACATAAATGGTCCCTTAGAACTCCAAAATACATGCCTGCAAAACTTAGCAAATTCATGCTTTAATAACACTGGTTTTACCATTTCTTTACAAAAAACATAAATAAATTAATAATAATAAAACAAACTTTTTATAAAACTTCTTACGAGTGCTCTGTAAAACAAGATTATTCTAAATTTAAAACTAAGAACATCTAACTAAACATCTGCAAATACATACATAGTGAGATAGTTTATAATGACAACTCTGTTAAAACATCAAGAAATGTCAGTCCATTTGCCCATAAAAATAATAATGATGATTGCTTATAATGGTGGTATGGTTAAACTCATATTGTACTTTACTTTCCTTTTTAGCATGGTTATTACCAAATAATACATAAATTATGCTACAATAAAATAGGCTCAGAAAATGGTGAGAGGTTCCATTTTAATGAAGAAAACGAAAAAAATGATAGTAAAAAAGAATTATATGATAGTCTGTAAACAAGGATAATTCAACAGATTATATATGCAAAATTACATGGCAACAAGAACCAGAGGTGTGGGTGACTGACATGTGACACACTTAAAATAGCCTCACTTTGCTAAAGCATTATAAATATGCTGGTCCTTTAAATGACATTATAAACAGTTTCATTGTAGTTCAAAGAAAAATGCAGTCATCGACATGATTATTTCATAGATCAATTATACTATACAGTAAACCCTTTTTAAAGTACAGAACTTATTAATTTTTTGTATTTACTTTATTATATTAAACACTGTATCAGGTCCAGGCCGACCCTGCATATGGGCCTAGTGGTGCGAAAGCGACTATGTAAATTGACTTTCTAAACAAGTGGTTACTTTTCTCCAAGCAAATTCAATATTTCTTATTAATCAAATAATCCTGCTCTGATTTGTAAAAAAAAAAAAAAAAAGTATATAAAATGCTTTTTTTACTAGAAACACAGAATAAATTAAAAATTCATCCTATTAGCCCCAGTTCTTCCCTATATATATTTTCTTTGGATTAAATATAATTAAATTTGTTTTAACTTTTCAATTGCGAGCCATTTGTTTTTAAGTTAACTTTGGTAAAAGTCAGATATTTCATTCAAAGTCTTACTTTTTTCAAGCTAGAACAAAGGCAGGCTCTCTTCCTGGTTAATTCAGGATATTAGGTCACATTATACTAGATAATCAATCTATTTAAGATTCAAATTAAATTTTCCTAGAATATTGTATCATATAAAATATATGTATGCTCGTTTTGAAACTAATAACTAGGGTTTCTTTTGAATGTAATTTACACGCTTTATTAAAGTTATAGTAACTTTATTGGTTAATGATTTACTAACTATATTTTTTCTCATTGAGAAAGGCACTTACATTCAATATATAAGAAAAAATATCTAGAATTTATCAACTTAGAAGTGTATTTATGAGCTAAAGCGATAAGTCCTGCTCGTTAAATATATTCGATGTTTCGTTCAGCTGGTTTAAAATGTTGGTTTGCGATAGATTAATTTCTTCATTGCATTTTTTAAGCGATGTAAACAGTATAACATGTTCTTTTAAGAAATTTAAATTAGAGGATTTAAGATCACATCTGCAGCTTATTATGACTAAAGAGAATGATTAACAAACTGTACGTTAGTTTTTCTTTTCAAACTGTTCTCTAATTTGTTTGTAAACAAACCTATATCGATGGAGAAACGATATTTTTAAATGAGTAAAACTTTAAGATAAAATAAATTTCAAGAGTTATATTATATTAGACTATAAAAATAAAACTTTTCTATCATCATGCAAAAACAGAATTCGTTGTTTCTGTTGACCAGATTTGAACTTTTTAACCATTCTCATAATCGTAATCGATAAGAAAGTTCTACTTTTGTCTCGTCTCGTCTGCTACATTCTCGACCTTTCTAGTTTCGCATGATAGCATATTGCGTTTTGTTTCGTCATACAGCGCGGAGTATAAAACCAAGACTGCTCACGCTTTATTCATTTTATAGAAGCGCTTGCTGCTAAATAAATTGGTGATATTGTGTCCTCTCATTTATTTCCCTTCATCCTTACTAAAATCATGTCTAATATTGCGTTAATTCCTGCCCTATTCCTTCGTAATGGCGTACAAACTGTAAAAAATTTCGGGCGTTTGCAAATTCGGCCCATTCGTGGATATTGGCGTCGACGGGATTCTCTGTCCGAATTATCTTCAGCTTTTCAAACTATGGAGAAATATATGAGAGAGATGGATAAAGAAATGAATCGCGTATTCGATGACATTCAGCGCGTCAGCCCCGTGAAAATTCCTCGGTTGTTTTCACCACTCGAGTGGAATTCCGTCAAAGAATTGCCCATCATATCTACAGATAAGGACAGCAGAGTTTATAAACTGGAATTAGAAATGCAAGGCATGAAACCAGAAGACATAAAACTAACTGTTAAGAACAATGAATTGACTATTTGTGCTCGTCGTGAAGAGGAGCGGTCTGATGGATCTCGCTACGTACGTGATAATAGTTATCATTATACATTGCCAAAAGAGGTGAATCCGGACACTATTCGTTGTTCATTAACTGATGGAGTTTTAACAATAGAAGCTCCTTTGCCAGCTTTAGAATCCAAGGAAATACCTGTCACAATTGAAAGTGGTGAGCAAAAGAACATTTCTGATACCACTAAAAATTGAAGCATTTGTAAGTGATCTTTGTTAGTTCCCTGTGTTTAGATTAGTGGACAGTGTACAGATGAACTTCGTGATCTTATTTCAATAAAGCTTTTCTTTTTCTTTAAGATTTTTGTCTTTCATTTAAATAATTAAATTTGCACATTATAGTATATAATCTGCTATTGAAGATGAAATAATCTATTTTTGGCTAATTATAAAGTTTAGTAATTTGCAGTCTTAATGTAATCTAATATTGCAAGTAAATTTTTTGAAACAATTACATGTTGCTATGATTGGAGATTTATTCAAATAGATTAAATTGGATAATATGTGCTGTGCATGTAAAAACACTTATTCTAAATAACTTCATTCTGGAAAATGTTTAAATAATTCAATTTTCATTTAATAGTCGGATTATTAAAATGGCTTGTTTTATAGCACTTGGTATACAATCCAGTTGTTGACCATTTTTGGTATCAATGGGACGATATTTATTAGCCAAGGTTAGAATTTGGCTTTGTTGTATATCGGTTGATTCTGCTCAGAAATTCTCAGACATTTCCTAAAAGTTTAATAAATTGAAAATTTTTCAGAAAACTGATTTCTTTATCTTAAGATTTCTTTGATGAATAATATCTGTTTTTCCTTTTGTTTGGGATGAGCAAAATATTTTGACAATATAACATTTCCAGTGGAAAAAAAAAAGACTTTTGGTATTGATATTAGGCCTTTCATTAAATTACTTAAAGCATTTTTTTTAGCTTACATATAAATATACACGTATGTATGTGTTGTGTTGAGGGGGCAGGGAGGGCATGTTCACTTAAGTAAGCGTACGCAATTTTTATTTTAAATTAATGGTGCATACTTTTTCCGAAAACTTAGCATTAAGTTCCGAAAATTTCTTTTCGCTGAGAATCGCATATTTTGTACATGTTTACATTTCATTCAGTTTCATTATAATATATTGTTATTCAAATAAAAGAAGCTAAAATAGAATTTTTGTACAGATACATAATAAAAGATGTAAAATAAAGTAGCCAAATAAATGTATTTAATTTATTAATAAAAACAATTATACAATTGAAGACATAAAATCTGCAGCAATGTTTTCGACTTTATCCACTATCCTTTTTGAAGTGTTTTGCATCATTACTTTTATCTGTATTTCCTCTCTTAAGCCATGTTGTCAGCCCTGTGGTTTTCATAGGAGAGAGTTTTTCCTCAAACCTAAAGCAATAAAATTTTATTAGCAGGAGTAAATGGAGAAAAAATAATCTAAAATGTTACATATCACTTGATATTTTATTAAATTATTAGTTCTCTTCACCTAACGTGTTGTGAATGATTACAGTGATTTTATTATCAGTATAATTAGAGATATAAAATTCTCATCAAAATAATATTATGAAGAAAATTCATGTAAAACTTAGATGTGAAGGAATATTCTTGAAACGTTATAAATTGTTGTTGAAAACAATTCTGGGATTTTAAAAATAGAATTCTAATATAAATGAAATTTTTTAAAAATTTCTTAAAAACTAATATGTAAATTAAGACATTATGTTCATTTATTATTAATAACATCTATTTTCACAGTAATTTGAATAATTTAAAAAGGTTTTTTTTTTTTTTTTTTTTGCAAAATGTCTTTGAATTTCAATTTTTTAAGTACATTTTCCTTAATTTTTATGAGGGGCAAACATTCTATTAATAAATAGGCTGTCTAACAGCTACATAATTTTTATAAAATGCTCCCCCTCCCCCTAATTTTTTCTTTTTTTTTTTTCTTCATGATTTGGCAGTGATAAAGAAATAATCATAATACTAATCATATTTGATTTATTTACTTTTAAGAAAAAAAAAGTTATTTGAGAATATTTAAGCTTGTTTTATACAAGAAATGTGATTATTATAAATATTTTATATGTATTTAGGAGATATCTATGAAACAAATCGAAGAAAATTTAACACCCTATAACTGATAATTGAAGTTTATTAATTTCGGGATAACTATGCAAGCTCCCTCCCTCTTTACCTAAATCAAAATGATTTTACATTTTTGGCATGATTATTTGGAAACTTTTGTATATTAAAAAAAAGGCAATTTTTCATTTTTTGCAAAGTCTTCAGATATGGAGAACTTAATCTGTTTAAACATTAAAAGATTACTAAAATATTCCGACTTGGGCTTTTCGTGTAAAGTTTAAAAGCAAGAAACACAATGTGACTGGTATTCAAAAATATATCTTTCAGTACAGTATAGGAACTTAGGTTTTTACGGCCGGTATCCACACCAAACATAATATTTTCCGGGCTTATAGGCTGTGGTCCCATCAAGATGTTTCTGGCTGACGCTTTGCCTGACATGTTTCAGGCTTCTTCAGAGCGAAAATGAAGTCAAGGCAGAGGTATCGTCCTTAAATATCAAGCATCACATGTGCTTAAACCTCCCCCCCCCCCCATTGGATAATTCATCAATTTCGGGGGGGGGGGGGGGACTGATTCAGAACCACAGGGCGAGTAAGAAGTGAAAAGATATAAGTCAGTGTTTTGGGCATGTTTATTACCTATACAGATGCTTGATGGTTTTCATTATTTTTAATTTAATTAATTTTTTTATCGAGACTTATGTGGATTGATATTATTGGAGAAACATTAATAATCTCCCCGTCTTAATGAAGCCTAATAAAACTAAAGCCATCCATTATTGTTCTTATAATGTTCATGGAAAAGATTAGAAATAATAAACAATGAAAATGATTTTTTTTAAATGGTACAGCACAAGCATAGAAAGTTAAGAAATATATTTTGCATATTTTATTTAGACAAATATTTCATAAATTCATTATCCATGTATATTAAAACATGATTATGATAATGAGTTCATTTTGTATGTTATGATGTGTGAATCAAAACAATAATACTGAAATTTGATAAAG
Organism: Octonoba sinensis; assembly: GCA_038502835.1. Taxonomy (NCBI): domain Eukaryota; kingdom Metazoa; phylum Arthropoda; class Arachnida; order Araneae; family Uloboridae; genus Octonoba; species Octonoba sinensis. The sequence goes on from CM076602.1 coordinate 62,286,444, forward strand.
TTACCTCATATGTTTAATACAATCAATGGAATTATTTCTAGAATTATTAACTAAAGTAGAAACAGGATGCATCTGAAGATTTTCTACAGGTTTTAAAAAAGAAAGTGCCTGTAAATAAAAAAAGAAAATAATGAATCTGTAAATACATATAATATACATGCTTTATATATTTAAAAAATAGACTTCCTGTCATGCAGTTTTTATTCATTTCATTGGTAAAATTTTCAGAAACTAGTTTGTTTTATGTAATAGGGCACTTGCACAAAACTATACTAATCTGTTGTTTTTTATTTACATTGCAGGATATACAAAGCACTTTAATTATTAATTTATTAATTTCTAAGTACATTTTTAGAAAACGTTTATTACCTAAAATGAAAGTTTATAAACTCCTTATTTCAGAAAACTAGTTTCTAGCTAAGGTAAGAATGAAATCCTATTAAAAAAATTATGAATTTTAAATTTATTTATATAAACCTTATTTTAGGTTTAATTTATATGAAGTGTAAAAGAGGAATAACAATAAATTGTAAATGAACAAAAACACTTCATAGTTGTTTTTTGAGGAATGCCTCTTCAGGGTTTTATCCAAGTACAAATTGAATATGTTTGAAATTTTGAAAAGCCTGAGAAATTTAATACATTGCTCTGAGTAATGTATGTGACTCAGGATCTGAAGTTTCAGGAATAAAACTTTTAAACTGTAAATATTTTTAGAAAAAGAAGGTTAGTTCTGTGAAGTATCATTTATATGCAGCCAAGGAGACTGCTGAAAGACGTTGCTTAAACAATAGCGCTGCATAACCTATTTACCCTTCTGGTTAGATCCAAGAATTGGGGCGAAGTAAAAATGCTGTATAAATGTAAACATCGTATAAGCAATGCTTTGCTGTAGCATAACTATGCGGAATAGTTATTGCGATATTATACTAGATTTTATCAATCTTTAATCTCCTGCAGGCAGTTGAAGAATACACAATTACGATTTATTTATGCTTTTATGTAGCAGTTAATGTACAATTCTTTGTCATATTATTTTATAGAAAATATCTACATTAAAATGGCTATCATTTTAAGGAATAAAAATTATATTTAGATGCCCTGCATATACAGTATACAGTTATAAAATTATTGCAAAAAGGAACCTTTTCTCATACAACAGTTATATGTCGTACCAGCACCATAGTGAACAGTTTTAAATGACTTATTTATGATAATCTTTCATTTTAGATGCAGAAATGTTCATTCATCAAAAAACGACCTAAAATGCAGTCCCTTTAAGGTAACTAACACAAATGGGGAAAGAAATAGCTATTCAAACAAGTTGTAATAAGTGAATCTTAAAATTCCATGAGGAAATATCCTATGATAATTCTCACCAAATCTGACAGAGTTGGCTGATTTAAGTCAGAAATAAAATTTTATCCTTTTGGAATGTTTATTTTTAAAGTTGTAAATTAACAAGACTTAAAATTCTGCTTATTTATTGATTTAATTTCAAAGGAATGAGAGCAGCTTTTGCAATTAAAAGGAATGCAGTAAAAGTTAATTATTTGTACATGGATGAAATTTATTTCACAACATTACAACCAAACCCAAAGTCGCCTTATTTTCTAGCCCATTTTAATATATTTAAAGCACTGCTGAAGTGATTTGACTGAAAATAAAAAGAAAAATGCTTTCAGCTTTGTTAAGGCAAAATATTCTTGTAATTTTGTGAGATTCATAGTGAGAACAGACATATCCTGTATCCAATGAATCTCCCACGCCATGCTCTTCCCATAGGTTTCTAGGGAATAGACATATGAGGCGGTGAGAAGCAAAGGGATGCAAGTGATTAAACTATCATTTTGAGTAAAACTCGTTTGAAGTTTAATTCCTATACTAAATTCTAGAGGTTCTTCGTGTAAATATTTTTTTTATTTTCGAGTCCTATATGTATGTGTTAGCTTAAGTATGAAGTGTGATGTGTTTCTGATGATTAGATTTGGCGTAGGATAATAGCTTATTTTTACTTACACCCCTTTGCTTCCAACTAGTTTACACCCCTTTGCCACTAAATGAAAAATGTGTCTTGTTCACACAGTAATAAAGATAGTTAGTGATATAAACTTTATTAAAAACTGCATAATATAAATTTTGAATAATTATATTTATCAACAAACTAAAAATCATTGCCATACACAAATTGCCGAAAACAAAACAAGAGAAAAATAAAATCTGCAGACAATTTAACTTTTGTTTTTATTATTATTATTATTCAATAATTCAGAATTCTTTTCCTATATTTTTCTTCTTCTACGCTTTAAGTTTCGTAAATAGATCGTCTGCATTGCATATTTAAACTAACTGAAAAGTCAAATAATTTTATTTAAAGGCAAACGGGTGTAAGTGCACTTGCATCCCTTTGCCACCAAACGGAATGCAAGTTTTATTTAGTAATTTTTTTAAACCACGCCTTTTTGCAGTATCTGTCAAAGCTACCACTAAAATCTCTTTCCCACAAAACAGAAGGGTGTTTAATTTCTCATTTGCAATAGCTATCTGAAAATTTTCGTTTTCGCCACTTACACCCCTTTGCTAAGTGCCTGATACCCTGTATTTCATTTTTTTATGAAAAAGTTATTGTGTCTCAAATTTTTCTTTTATTTTTATGGTTCAATTCATTATAAATAATAGTGCTTGATTTAAGTGGATTTCACTTAACATTTGTCGAGTTATCGAGCTTTTTGCCCACACATTGTTCAAATGAGGAGTAAGGTGTTGTCCATGGCGTTGATTTACAAGGTACTGCATCAAAATTTTATTTTCTGAAATATTTTCAGAAATTTTCAAAGTAAAAGTTATTTTATACTTATAACCTATCATATGCACTTGCTTATATTCAGAAAATGTATTTTAATTGCAAAGTAATCAATTAGATAATTTAAATTTAAAAAATCAAAACTTAAATTTAAAAAATCTAATGTAAATGCAAAAAAATCATGTTTTTTCTGACCCTCATATCTTGACAAAATGAAAGGAAATCACGAACCTCTTTTACAGGTACTCTTTGACTATCAAGCCACATTGAAACTTCATCTTCATTTTCCAGGATAGCCTACGAGTATGAAAATTTGAATATTTATTTTTACTCATTTCACTATAGTCATCAAAAATGAATTACAATGCATACAGAAAAACCCTTTCTTCTTGTTAATAATAATTTAACTTTGTGCAAGTAAACTGTAATAGAAATATTATTTCACGTTAATTTAAAGAACAAATGAGCATTAAAACGCACACATATGTTTCCGGATTGCATGAAATCCCTTTTTCAATGCGACAGGGAGCTTCTAGATGCAAAACATCCAAATGAAGCAGACAAAACAATAAAAACAAAGCTTTATATAGCCTAAGAATTAACTGCAAACCAATGAGAATAAAGGCAGTGTGAAGTGGAAGTAGAAGTAGCAAGGAAGGCACCAATAAGAGAGCAACAAACGAATCCAGTTGAAAGTACAGGAAGTAAAAAGGAATATCAGTAAAAACAAAGCAAAAAAGACGACAGCATGCATAAAAATGTGAAAATACATGAAAATTTCAAAAAATAATAAAATAAAATACAAAGAATAAAATGGAAATAAAATAAGTACAGAAAATACCAAAACAAAAAGCAAAAAAAAATACACATGTAAACGAGAAGGAGGGGGAGAGGAAAAGAAAAAAAGACTCAAAAAAGGAAAACTAACAAGAAAACCAAGAAAGAACAACAAATTAAAGGAACTTGTGCCAGACCTGTGAAAAAAAAGGAGTCGAGGAAGAATCATTAACCAAATTAGAACTATTCCGGTTCATATGATAAGCTTCCCAAAAGTCAAGCTCTAAAGGGGAAGAGCATTTTTGAATAATTTTCCCAGAATTGAAATTAAAAGAGTGGTTGGCATTCCAACAGAGCAATGCTAGACTTATTTAACACTTGCTTTCGTACATAACCTTTATGCTCGTTTAACCGAATTTTCAGAGCACGTTTTGTCTGTCCAATGTAAGAAAGGCCGCAACGGCAACTAATTTGGTAAATAACCCAAGTGTTAAGTTGATCGACAGGATCTTTAAGAGAAGAGAAAGAAAGTTTGTTGCTAGGAGCAAAAACGACTTGAAATTGAAACCTTTTTAGGGTTTTAGCAATACGAAAACTGACAGAATGAAAGAATGGTAACCCAACCATATTCTTTCTAGAAACCACATGATTGGGACCAGAAGTTTTTATAGAAAGTTTGTTATGAATAGAATCAATTAAAGAGTGAGAAAATCCTCTATCAACAGCTACAGCTTTCAGACAGTTGATTTCAATCTTGAGAAGCTCAGGAGAAGAGCAAATATTAATAGCACAATGGACAAGAGCATTAAAAGCCGAATATTTTTAGTTGGGAGGATGAGACGACAGTCTGTGAGGAGGTAAAGAAACAGCAAAAGGTTTACGATAGACAGAAGTAGTGAAACCAGACTCTCTCCTAGAAATCAAAACATCAAGAAACGCAAGGCTACTATTAAGTTCTTTCTCACAAGAAAACTGGATATTAGGATCAATGGAGTTCATAATCGAAAGAGCATCATCAATACCTAACAAGTTACTGTCCGTTAGGACAAAACAATCATCCACATAACGAACATAAAATTGAAATTGTAATTTCTGGAATAGTTTTTCCTCAAACTAATGCATATAGAAATCACTTAAAATAGGACTAAGAGGACTTTCCATAGCCAGGCCATCTACCATAGCATAGAATTTACCATTAAATACAAAAGTGCTCTGTTGCAAGCACACACGAGTAAGAAAAACTAATTCCTCAATTTCCACAGAAGTAAAATGGAATTCAGAAAGCCTTTCCCTGAGGCAAGTCAAAGCGCCATCAACAGGAACATTAGTAAACAAAGAATTAACATCAAAAGAGGCCATAACCGAATTATTCGGAACGAAGTTGGGAAGTTTCTTAACAAAATCGGTGGAATATTTAACAGTGAAAACATTCCGACTCCTAAGTGGAGAAAACACAGAAATTAAATACTTGGAAAGTTTATATGAAGCAGTGACAATATTGGAAACAATTGGTCTGAAAGGAATACCAGTTAGGCTGAAATACTTTACCTACTGGAACAAGTCTGATTTATTCCTACCTTTCCTATTATGTATCAGACTAGTTTCCTACATTTAGTAATTTTTTTATTAATCCCATCTGTTCAAACCTTTGGCTTGCATAAAGTTCATTAAAAGAGAAGCTCATCCTCTGCTTTTATGGTAGCCTGCTTATTTATTTTTTGTTCCCATCATCTTAACTTTTTCAATTTTCTTTTTCAATGAAAGATGAATTACCACTTAATCCATAAAAGATGAATATTAACTTTCCTTGAATTTCGGACTAAAAAATCAGATTGATGAATAAAATCTGCTTAGAGAATACATTTCTACAATCATTAACTTGCCCGTAATTCTTAAATGATTTTTTCTTACATTTCCAATGACAAGAGAGAATGACAAAACTCGTACAAGATGAAACACATAAAACAACCAATAAAAACTCAATGTCTCACAAGCAAATTTCTTGCATTAGAATATCTCAACTCTTTAAGGTAAATATTTTATTTTTCTGAATATTTTGGTCCTAAAAATACTTGGTAATAAGCATCTGTGAAGAAATCAGGGTTCGCGCTAGGCCGCGCGATTCCCGCAATATTTTTTGAAATCCCACTCAAAAAAAATTTTTTTTAGGCTTAAACTTTAAAAATCCCACTTAAAATTTTGGTCAAGGAGGAAAATCCCACCTTGTATTTTTCCCCAGTGTGAACCCTGGAAATACTCAAATTGAAATAACAAAAAGATAATGTTCTTAAGTAATAATATTTGGGTTTTGACAAGAATATTATCTTAGTATTTCTTTTTAAATTAAGATATTATGACAAAAATAATATACAAAAATATAAATCACCACATATAATCCCAAATACCGCACATCCTCAAATATGACTCACATCCATGGGTGCAAGTCCTGGAAGTTGCCAGGACTGAAATATTTTTGCTCTGACTCACGGGAAATTTTTCATGGGGGGGGGGAGTATTTATTATATATATATATACAGGCGTCACGCCGGAGGAAATTCGGGTCCGCTTTAGGACCCTTAGCAAGATTCAAATCAATCAAAACATACAACTTCACAAAATTCCAAATTTTACTTTTTACACCATTATTTATTATAAAAGTGGCAAATAATAATATAAAAATTCATTACTATATGTATAAATTTTTAATTTTCACATATTGATTTTTCACAAAAATCTCTTTTAAATCCACAAAAAAAGACCCTGCTAAAAATGCTGAATCGATCTGAAAGCAATAAGATTATATACATACCTACATATGGTAAGTTTTGCTACTTTTTTTACTAATATAACCTCATGATATGCCACTATTCTTTTCCTTTAAAGTACACTTTGTGAGTGAGTTAAAATTTGAAATACACAGTATGGGACCTCAAATCCGGAGAGCTCGGCGCCGCGATCTTTCCGGATTTTAGATCCTAATTTAAAGAATTTTGTAAGTAGCATCAGTGCGATTTAATTTGTCATTAATTTATTTGATTTTGCTATTTATAGATTTTAAACGTTATACTCGTTTATAAGTCGCGAAGTTTAGCAAAAAAACGGAAGTTGGAGTCGGCTTACATTCGAGGCAAAACATCGAAACCACCTGGACTTTTAACGATATTTTTTAAAATTCTTTAACTAACCCATAAAAGAAAAAAATTCCGTCAAATTCTGATATGATTTTATACTCTAATTGCCACTAAATTGCAGTAAAAGATCAGACTAGCGGGGAAATGCGAGAAGCGCTGATTTTCAATTCCGCGAATATTCTGTATCGCGACAATTAGAGTTCATTTTAAAAAATAAATATAATATAACTACAAGAAATTAAAAAAAAGCAAAATTTAATGATATTAATTTAAAATTAAAGCAACAATTAATAAACACTCTAATCGCAAAAACGAACCCTTTTCAAAAAATCGCAAAATAACTTTTTTAGAAAACTGCACATTTCCGATCTTAAAAATGTTTATTACATTTTGTTTTCCTTCTGTTTCAAATGCCTATTTCCAAAAAACGGTGCAAAATCTTTCCCGATTTTTCTTCGAAAAACAAAAGCTGCTTTTCTTCCAGCTGCCGATTTTTTAGAGAAAGTTCCGGACTTCGGGATTCCGTATTTGGGGTCCGGTACCGTACATGTATCATTTTCATGTACTAAAAATACAATTATTATAATTAATAAATGAACGCATGAATATGAATCAATCAAGAGAATTTAAGATAAAAAATAATAATGAGATGTACTTTTTAAACGAAAGTAAAGGAAAAACTGAGGCTTGATTATAAAAAAAGGATTTCAAATTTAACAAAAAAAAGGGGGAGTGGACTTTTAGGCAAAAGATCAAGTTGTGACCAGTTTATTATAGTTGATTAAGAAATTAAAGGAAATATCTTTGCCTGATGCGTATTTTCCCACCAAAATTTAATGGCCGATCCAGGAAAATCGGGAAAATTTTCGCTCGCCCATTTTCCCGGCATTTTTCGCCGTTTTCGGAGAAAATATTAAGCTTCCTTTATTAAAAAGGGGGGTATTTGTTCAAAATATCTACGGGGAAAAAAAGCATTTTTTTCCGTACTATAATAGCGAAAATATATAATATAATAAAATACCAATATAAACCTCCTTAATTCTTGCTGAAAACGGAAAATTTTGAAAGGCTTAAAAAAGTAAAAGTGAGAAAAAGAACATATTGAATGTACTCTTTATGAGTAGTTGAAGGCTTTACTGTGGTAAAAAATTGTTAATTTTTCCATTCACAAAACAGGAATTCCGACAAAAATGTTTTTTTTTTTTCACTTTTTCAAAATCGGAAGAAAAGTAAAAAGTCCGATAGTTTTTTTACCGAGCTAAATACAGTTCTGCTTTTCTTTTCATTCGCTTTTCTCTTGAAAATGAAGTAAAAATAATCAGTGCAATTTAAAACAAAAATAACATCAACAGTCACCACGAAGAAAAACTTCCGTTACGCAATCCAAATGCGTGTAAAACATCCTTCTAATGATTCATCAACCAATTGGTCTTTAAACGTATACTTATTGAGTCATCCCTAATTTGTTCAAAGAAACTTTTAGTATGGTACAACTCATGCATCTCAAATAGGATATTTTCCATATCAGCTAGCCAAATTGAGGAACAATGGCGATAAACCCACAAAAACGTCATATGTAAAGTAAAACGATGCGCGCCATTTTGAAAACAAGTTTTTTTAAAAATAGTCCGATAATTCAAGCAAAGATTTTGAAAAGAATGAAAATAAAAGCTAATGATGGAATTTAATAGCGGAAATTTGCGATTTTTGTACTTGTAAATGCTTCATTGAGATTGCGATCGCGATTTGTGTAAAAGGGTTCGTTTTTGCGTTTGTGACTTTTAATTGATGAGAGCGAGTGGAAAATTCGTTTGTGGATGAAAAAAAATTCCTTCCTTCCTCGCGATCTTTTCGTATTTTGTTCCGTCCTTCTTCCGTCCTCGAGTATTTTCAAAAGACCGAAATCCGTCCCGTGGACGGAAGTCTTGCACCCATGCTCACATCTCTGTTCTAGAAAAAATACATTTTTGGGGTAAAAAAGGGGTCCTGTGGGTCGTATTCAGTGGCATAGCTAAGTGGGGCGGCTCGCCCCGGGTGTCAAGTGTTTCCTTCCCAAAATTTCTTCGAAGGGTTTTTTAGTGCTAAACACACCATTCCCATCAAGAAATACAGTAGAGCGCCGCTTATGCGGACGTCCAATCAACCGGATCGCTCAAGGATCATGCGTTTTTTCCCTCTGCGCTCTGCAAAATATATATATATTTTAAAACACTAAAGTCTTGACCTTCAGATTGGAGGTCGAAAACCACCTTCCTTCGCCTTTTGGCAACCCCCCCCCCCCCCACCCCTCCACTCAGGTATGTTCGATTCAGTTACAATTAGCATGGGGAGTAGAAAGAACTGAACAAAAGAATTAAGATTCTTTTAAGAGGCATTAGAGCGGAAGTAAAGTATTAATGAGAAAGTTACTTATTGAGAAAGTCACTTGAATAAAAGATAGACCGTGCACCACATGGTTGTGCGCTTTCATACTGGATACGTGTTACACAAAGCTAAAGGAACCCGTATTTTTCTGATTGTGATGTGTAAGTGTGGAAGGTGTTTTTTAAACATGTCTGGGAAGCGCAAAACATTGATAAAAAATAGAAATTGTGAAAAGAATGAAAAAAGGAGAAAATGGAAACAACATAGCCTTTGAATATGACATCGGTACGTCACCTGTGTCAGATATTAAAATAAACAGCAATGCAATGGGAAACACGCCATTTGTAATGTAATAAAATATGCACTACTACCAATGCCAGTCCTAAACCTGGAAAAAGTGTGAAGGGGAGCTGCCCAAAAAATCTAGCCCTATATGTGCTTAAAGTTGGCAATTCAATTATCCGGAATTTTCTTTAACTGGGACTACCTCGGTCCCGACCAGTGCGGATAATCGGCGCTCTACTATACCTTAAATATTGTGATGCCCATGATGCTTGTTTTTTTTTTTTTTTTTTTTCAAAGCTACAAATTTTTAAAATAAATGTTTTGCATTAAACTCTGTATTTCATATTTACTTTTTTTTTTTTCGGTTTAATCTCTTACATGGGCTGACACCATCATTACCCGCCCCTTGTGTCACCCATGCTAGCTATGCCACTGGTCCTATGAAATCAAGTGTGGCTACTGACTAGTCTCAGGTTCAGTGGGTCAATCAATTCAGATTTGTAAGGGGTGAGAAAGTGGGAAACACTTAGATAAAAGCTTGAAAGGACGACGTATCATTGTTTGGAGTTGATACGAGTCTTCAATATGGACAGCTGTTCTAAAAGAAAATGAATTGTTGTCACAATAGAGTCCTGTTTGAATGCTTTGAAGAGAATTGATAAAGGAGAAGGTTTGAACTCAATTGCACAGTATTTTGGAGTCGGGGAAAGCACCTTCGGCGACTAGAAAAAGAAACGGCAGGGAGATTGAACTGTTCTGCCCAAAACTGGACACTAAAGAAGCACTCAAATCTTATTTACGAGGAAAATACCAAGGCTAGAGAAGCTTGATGATGTACTCCTGATGTGGTCTTGTAACACAATGAATGGAAATGGGGGAAGAAAAGGGAAAGAGAATGCCAATTTTTCAATCAGAATTTAACATATATATATTACAATATTTGTTAACCAATTAAAAAGAAAAAGTGTTCATGACTGTCTTCCAGCACAAATTTTTAGTTTGAGCTTTCATTTTTTGTTTCTTTTGTGCATTTCCAGGTTTTTCTTGAAGCACAAAAGTGACCTTACCACCTTTTTGAAAGAAAAGCATCAGTTCTGCCATTTCAAATTTTTCTAGAGAGTGGAAAAGGGTATATGCCCAATATGTATCATAATTTTAAAAACAACAAAACACATACACACACAATTTGACATGTTTCTCAAAGTCAGGTGGGTGGGGGGGGGGGAGCAACTGCCTCCTCTTGCTTCTCTAAATGGCAAATGTTATATATTTGTTCATTTGTTAACAATATAATATTGATATATATATGTGTATGTGTAAGAGTAATTTTTGCTGTATAAATTCTTTGCCTCAAACTTCATAGCTATTTCAGTAAATCAATATATTATGTCAGAATTACAAGTAAATCCCTATTATGATTAATTAAAATAAATCATAATAGGGAGCACTAATACACCCTAAACTAATGGTTGAAAATTATCCAGGTTTTTTTTTTTTGCTTTACATTTGATTTGATTCTAGCACAAAGTGACCTTACCACCTTTTTGAAAGAAAAGCATCAGTTCTGCCATTTCAAATTTTTCTAGAGAGTGGAAAAGGGTATATGCCCAATATGTATCATAATTTTAAAAACAACAAAACACATACACACACAATTTGACATGTTTCTCAAAGTCAGGTGGGTGGGGGGGGGGAGCAACTGCCTCCTCTTGCTTCTCTAAATGGCAAATGTTATATATTTTGTTCATTTGTTAACAATATAATATTGATATATATGTGTGTATGTGTAAGAGTAATTTTTGCTGTATAAATTCTTTGCCTCAAACTTCATAGCTATTTCAGTAAATCAATATATTATGTCAGAATTACAAGTACAATAGAAATTTAATTAAAGTTACCGGCATTCTAGAGTGTACAAAAGAAGCAGTTTTAGATGCATCCATGGTTACAACAGAATAACTGTAGATGACTTCACTCTATTTAAAAAAAAAAGATAAATGCATAAAAGATTGCATCATATAAAATAATTTAATACAAAAATACAATTAAAGAATAGGCATTTAAAAAAAATAGAAATGCAAATAATACCCATATATATTTAAAAAATAAAAAACTTCTGCATGGTATAATTTATTTAAACATAAAAAATAGAAACATATGCATAATTTTATAACAGTGATGTAATCAATAATTATTTTGCAAGAAAACATGTCCGCACTTTATGATATTTACAGAGCTGCCACAGCCAACATGCAGTTAGTACCAGATTTTGGAGTAGATAAAATATCTCTTTGTATCAATCTCGGAGGAAAAGAATAAAAGCTAGTGAATTAAAACCGAAAAACTGATGAGTCCAGGAAACTCTTGACTAGTGTAGTTTTAAAAAAAACTAAATTTTTATACCACTCCTTGAAATGAGCAATGTTACTTTTGTTTAGTGTGCAAGGTTGACCACATTGAGTATTAAAATACATTTTCAAAAAGCAAATTCAAAAGTGGGGCACAAAAAACAAAAACCAAATTTAAATCATCAAATCTGTCAAATTTTTTTGAAACCAAACTTTAGTTACCCATAGGAACTATATTAGGAGAAGAGCAAATGCTTGGTAGAGACCCGTAAATAAAAAAAATAATGAAATGAGCAATACCAAAAGAGAAAACATAATTTTGAAAAATGGGAAAAATGCAAAAGATTAATAACATTTCTGCTTGTTATGCATCGCTCTTAAATGTAAGGCTACCAGAAAAAAAAGATTAAGTGCTGAGTTGTGAGGAAAGGTAACAATAAATTGAAAAAAAAAAAAGCATCAGGAATTAGCATTTGTTTTGAAAATGCAATTGACAAAGTATGCTGTAGAATTTAGTTCAGATTACATAAGAATAAAAAATAAATCATAATAGGGAGCACTAATACACCCTAAACTAATGGTTGAAAATTATAACTCATATGCAAAAGTATGAAACAAATATATTTCTTGCTGTGATAAAAAAAAGGAGCAGATAAAATATCTTAAGTAAAATGAATTCAAATGAATGAAGGGGAAAATTATATACAAGAAATAAATCCTTGGGGCAAAGAAATGTACAAAACTGATTTAACACCAGCCAAACGTTTAGAAGATTGTTCTGTAAATTTTGAGTAAAGATTCTTGTTTTTTTTTTTTTTTTTTTTTTTTTTTTTAAAATTTTTCAGAAGGAAATCATAATTTGCTTCTATGCTTTAAGTTTGATCAATGCTATTTTGAATTGTGTGGAAGATTTCACATTTCTGAAGGATCTATTGAACCACATGCACTTTTAAAGAATTTCTGTATTACATTTTAAGCATGGAAAACACAAAGCTGTTCAAATTTTAAACTGATAACAACTGTTCATCAAAAAACAACTAAAATTAAGAGTGTTTTGGGGGAAGTAGAAATCAAGGAAACAGAAATTTTTGCAAAATGGTGCACAAGTGATGTTTACTTTTATAGCTAATGCTAGAAATAGAACAGTTATTAATTCTGGCAAAAAATATTGAAAATGTAACATCAAATAAATAAAAACAACAATATTAAGTGTGAAAGGAATAAAATAATTTACTTTTTGCGATTTGATTTTGTAAACCCTTCAGTAATTTGTACGAAAGAAAAATGAGGTTTTTAGCAATTTTATCAATTCAGGAAATTTTATCAATCACTATTTAACGGGGAGTGTAACTAAAAATAAAAAAATGCATTATTCTTCATTAAATCATGTTGGATATATAATTAAATGTTAATGATGTTTTTAACCAACTTCTTTTGGAGGGCTCATGTACACATTTCAATTTGAAAGCCATGGTTTCTACATCAGAGGCGTAGCTAGGTGGGGGCAAGGAGGGACAGCTGTCATCGGGCACAGCGTCAAGGGGCGCCAAATTAATGTTAATTGATTTTATTTTTAAATGCGAAAAGAAAATTATTCTAACTGAAGAAGTGTGAATACGTTCGACAAAAAAGTGGGAGCATCGCAAATCATATCGGGAATGTAGCACAGGAGTGCTTGAGAAATCAGACAAATAATTTTGCGAAGCCAAAGTGTACCATATTTCCTTTAGAAGTGAATGATAGCTAATAAAAATGAAAGTTAAAAGGGCTGCTTTTTAGAGCTATTTATCATTTAGGAAGCATAAAAGTTTTTTAATTCCCTTTAGGGGCGCCCCTAGGCCCTCAGGAGCACAGGGGGGGGGGGGAGCCGTAAAATCTTCAGTTGTCCCCGGGCGCTGAAAACCCTAGCTACGCTTCTACATAATTTTGTTTTGATTTGATTAATACTTATTGGTTTGCATTCCTATTCTTATGCCTTTTGAAAGAAAGTATACTTTTCCAAAAAGATGCACAATTTAAATTAAAATGTTCATATCTTACTTTTAAAAAATTGTACTTCATATGGCATTAAGGTGTTTTTGCCTTTCATTCTTATCTAAAAGAAATATTTTTTTTTGTTCATCACTGTTTTCTTATGTGCAAACATTATACTCTTTTCATCTTTCTTTCTCTTAATTGTGGTGATCACAATAAACTTAAGACAGTATACAAAATAATAGTTAAAATAAAAAAAATAAGCATGAATATATGCCATTGCATAATCTTTTCATTCTTATCCTTTCAATTCGATACTCGAATATGTGGAAGATAACTCTTCAAACTTCCGAGTCAAACAACAAGAACATAACTCTGTATATCGAGCTTAAGCCCCCAATCACATTTTGACTTTCATGATCTAATTTTTTTTGTAACCCTTTCGTTTTTTGTAACTTTGTTTTGTTTTGTTTTGTAAGCGCACACATTTTTTTGCTACCAATCTCCAAAAAACAAATGCAACATTCAATAACATATGTTACTTTTCTGAGTTTTCCTATTTATATTAGATATTCCTAGTGCAAAGATGAGTTATATTGACTAATAAGCTACATCAACTGAAGAACTAGTTTATATGGTAGGAAATGCAATAAATGATACTGTATTTGACATGTAAAAATAAAAATGAAATCTTAACTTTACTTCATTTAGTTTCAAAAATCGTTTGTTGGCAGTTTTGGAAAATGAGCATTTCGTAGCACAATGTAGCAGAAGTGTTTTGGCCCAGTTGATGCAGATGCCGAAGCGCTGCATTTACTTGTTTATGATTCATAAAGCTTACACTATTTTGAAACAAGGGTATAACTTTTTATAGTTATTGGCTGTATCCTTTATAACCTAAAATTGTTTCAAAGCTTTATAGGTTCAGAATTCAAGCTATTAAAAAAATAGATACATATTGTTTTCAGAAATTACTTTGGCATTATTTTGAAATAAGCAATCTAATTTACTTTCAAATTTACATTTATGATTTCAAGTTTTGAATACCTGCATTTAAAATTTTTAAACAATACTTCAATGCAGCTCAGATTTATAGTTTCTTCTATAGTACTTATAGAGTTCCAGACAAAAACTTAACTTATCTTATTCAATAATACAGACATGATGGCAATTTATTTTTATAGCCTTTTCCAAAAAAAAAAAAAATAGTAAAGAAAGAAAGGGGTCATTCATAAATGATGTCATGCTTCAAGGGGTGCAGAGGGTTCGAGGAATAGTGAGTTTGTGACAAGGGAAAGGGAAGGGATAGCAAGAGGTGTCACAGCACACATTCTGATTAACAGTAAAACATTTAAAATTAGCAAATTAAATATTTTTATAATATTTTTTGTTATACCTACAGTTTTTTGTTTAGTATTCTCATTTTGTATCAAAAACATTAATGCTGTCCAAGGTTTACATTTAAAAGGATATCTTATAGGACGTTTATAGTTTTAAAATAAAGTAGCGCATGTCATTTATACAGAATTCGAACAATTAATATTTTGTACTGTCAAATACTACTTATTATTATTATTGTAAATGTTAATCTTATTTTACACAAATTAAGTGCACACGTAATCATTATTATCATTAGGTTCACAATTGTCATTAAAGGTTCAAAAATAAAATTGGAAATGTCATCTATAATGTAGTGCTTTGTTTTTGAAATAGACAATCTCTAATAACTAGCATTCATATTTCTCAATACAAAGAAATACTGAAAATGGTATAATATTTGCAAAATATATTATTACTGTACCTCTGCAGCTTTCCATACATCAAAAAGGCCAGCCATGGTCAAAAGACGAGGTCCATTATACTTCATATCATCAGAGGCATCTAAATTTCTCAGAAAGACATCAGAACCTCCTTCTTGAGGAAAATAAATGAAATATGGCTGTTTCTGTTTGCTGCCAGAGATTTTCCATTCATAAAAACTAGCAAAATTCAAAGAACATTTTAACTAAAATTCAAAGACATAAATATCAGAAAAGCAAAACTAGCATTATATAAATTAGTAATTTTAAAATGTCATAGTAATTGAGCCTGGAAATCTCTTTGTTTAGACCATTATCAATAAATATAGAAAAGACTGATTTATTTTCAATAGCAAACAAATTTAAAATTTTAAATGTATTTAAGAGAAAATAAGGTGAAGATGATGAATACAAATTCAAAAATGACGACCAGCAAAAGGCTTTATGCCTAGCCTGTTTGCCATGAGTTCAGTAGTGAGCTAAAAATTAACCGAAATACCACAGACTGATGATATCACACATCTAAAAAGAAAATTCTCATATACAAGGCAGTGAGAAGCAAAGGGATGTAAGTGACCAAAACACTATTCCAAGAAAAATGTGTTCAAAGTTTAGATCTTATGTTAATTTTTTCTAAATTGGGTTTATGCGGAGCACCTGTTGGAGATATCACTAACATCTCTTGCCACAAAATAAATACAGAATAGTGCTTTCCCTATCATTTGCACTGGTTATCTCCAAATTTTCAATTTTGTCACTCCCGGTAGTAGCAATCGCGCAGCACAGCAGAGAGTGCTGCAGATTTATCTTGAAGCATGCAGATTAATTAGTCATCTTACAATTTTTTTTTAATGCAACCAGTGAAAAACGTTTATTGTCTGGCATGTATTATTGTTGTATGTCAACTATTTTAAAACTCGTAGTTCGCTATTTTTTATGATTGTAAATTTCGTTCCACATCATTTGGTGCGCAGATTAATTTTGACCTCTGAGACTTGTGATACAGAAAATTCTGCTACTGGGTTGTCCCTTACACCCCTTTGCTTCTAAATGTCTCATATGGAATTGTTATTGTTTCTAAAATGAAATGCAAAGAAACACTCTTGTACTTTTAACATTCATAATTATCAGAAAATAAACAATCACTGAAAGTTAATATTAAAAATCCATAAGTTGCGAACCAAAATTATGGCATAAAACAAGAGATTCCTTAAAAACAATGCAATGGGAACTTACTTCTCTATACAATAAATTTATAAAATAAAGTGTTTATTTCGACACATGTTTAGCCTCTTTTGTTTGTTTTGTATGCATGTTTTATTTCTTCTAAATGTATTTTCGAACCATTTGATCAATTTTAAAACAAATCACTCAATCAATTTTGAATTATATTATGCTTGAAAACTGCAGAGTGGGGCACTTACAGATATGAACATAAGTACACAAAATGTCAAAAGAGAAATTCATTCACTGTCATGATTGCTTTTCAGCAAAGAATGGACATTGCTGTGTTTAATAATGTTAAGATTAAAGAAGAAGAAAAAAACAAAAAAAGAACCTCATCATTCAATTTGTTACATGAAGTAAATATTTTTTTTTCTACAGGGTGTCTACAGCTTTTCAAAAGCCGTTTGATACATCGGATGTTGATTCTGCCAGCTATATCATACATTTGGTGTCCCCTGTATCACGTAAACGTAGCAGATAAACGGATCTGATAATTGAAACTTCTACATTGTATACATTTTTTTTTAACATCCCACAGCTTCCATATACATAAATGTTTGTAACTCATATATTTTTAAGAAAAAATTTTTTAAAAACTGAAAATCAAATTTGATATGTTGAATTATCGGATATTTCACTCAGTGGCCATATCAGATTCTAGATATATAAAAACCTGTTGGATACCGGATATCTGGTACCTTCTAGAGGAGAGGTTACCGTTCCTGTTCAGGGTTGGAAAAAAAAACCTGTTTTTTTTTTAAAAAAACCAAATAAACCTTTTTTTTGGGGGTTTAAACCAGGTTTTTTTGGTTTAAACCGGGTTTTTTAGGTTTAAATAGTATTTGTACGAAAAACAGTTCGACTTTTGGAAAATCATGGAGATTTTAGATCATTAATTGTGAATAAATGTCATTAGTAATTAATTTATTGATAATTAATTAAATAACTTAGTTAAAACCTTGAATTTTAATGACCTTATGAATATAGTTTTTTATTTTTCCAGAAAGTTACCTGCAGTGAAACATGCGTAAGTTGACCACTTATGGTGCAGCACTTTAGTGGTCAACTTATAGAGGGTGGAGATTTTTTTTCTTACACTACGCATTTATTCATTTGTGACTAATTAAAATATAAATTCATGTATTAACATTACTTTAAAATTAGTAATTATCTATTTTTTAACAATTATCTAAAATACTATTATATAAATTTAATGAATGACTTACAATGTATCCTATACAACTTTAAATTTAAAGCACTTAATTAAAGATAAATATGTTAGTTTACTTATTTGATTGTAAAGATTCCCTAAAAATACATAATTTTTCAAAATGGCTAGATCAATTAGAAGAAAAAAAAGAAATTAATTTAGAGAACAAAAGAGTGTGCATAGGTACATTTCTCGAATAGTTAACTTACACAGAGGTTTAGGCAAACTTTATATTGATGTTTCATCCATCCAGACAAATACTGGTCTAACATTATAGCATAAAATATATTATCCTGAAGAACTTATTTAATTTTTTTTATCTTTCCAAAAACAGATAAACAAATAAATATAGTAACAATTAGGAAGCCTACTTACAAAGGATTTTTTTATAATACTCCCTCCCAAATTTGGCATTCATAAGTGGTCAATATAGACAGGTGCTCAAGTTACAAAGGTTTCACTACATTAAATAATATAGGGCTAGTTCCGTTCCTGACCAAAGTGGTCAACTTAGACGGGTGACCAACTTACAAAGGTGGTCAACTTTACAGATTTTACTGCATTAACGTATTATAATACTCTACTGCCTACTTATACAGACCTTTCAGCAAATTGTTAAAGAACTAATTATTATGTGGGTTGTGTTTTAACAAAAGCATATTTTACTAAATCAATAAAAAATAAGCAAAAATGAAAGATATATTAAATAATGTGTTGATTTACAGTATCAGTAATATCAACAAATTATTGCAAGCCTCTTACTATAGATACATTTTACTTAAAAGTATAAAAATCAAACACTTACGGATTTAGCAATGATAACACTTACACAAATCAGCAACATTGGCTTAGAAATTATCACCATTATTTTTATTCTTTAAAAAATACTAACTTTTTTTCCTGATTAAAGATTAAATATATTTTTTAAAAAGAAGAAAATAATATAGGAAAGCAAAAAAAATTGCACTGATTAAAAAAAATATATGTTTGTTAATTTTCAAATTCAGTAATTCATAATTTATCTAATGCTGTGCTTGTAATTTCTGCATAAAATGGATTTTTCAATTTTTTATAATGTGTAAAATAAATGAAATTTTTTTTAATTTTTTTAAAAATTGTTATCTGTAACATACATTTGCAAATTGGTTATTATGAAGATACTTTATAATTTCTAAATATATTTTTTAACTCCAGGAATTACTATTGCAATATCATTAAATTTTTATAATGACTGAGAAGAGTTTTTCTCAAATTAGCTTTTTCAGACCAAATTTTAGAAAAACCCAAATAGTCTGACATGTAGATAGGAGATGAGAAAAATTTGTACTGATTAAATAAAAAAGTGTGTTAATTTACAAATTCATTAATTATCCAGTGCTGTGCTTGTAATTTCTGCATAAATTGGATTTTGCACTTTTTAATAATGTGCAAAATAAATGAAAATTTTTTTGGTTTAAACCAATGTGGTTTAAACCAACCAACCCTGTTCCTGTTGGACAGAAAATTTTTGTGACCGCAATGTTTGTGCCTTTTTGTTACTTTCCTGACCAATTTTTAAATCATGACTTTCATGACCTGTAGACATCCTGCTACATATAATCATGTCAGAGCACTTCTGTAAACTCTCCTTTAAAGTGAAAATATTCATCATTTTCTTTCTATACCACAAATATTCAATGCGAATATTGACCACAGAGTTGTGAAAATCAACTAACGATTGTTGGTGTAATAATGTACAGACTGACTACCTAACAAGCACAATCTACCCAAAATTATAACTAGATAGCTAACAGTAGCTCGTGATCGAAAGTTTGGTGACCACTGTTATAGAGCATTCAAAATAAGAGCTGAACAAGATTACGTGATAACTGTTTTTCTGAACAAGAATGTATTTAAAAAATTTTTTTATCTTAGTACGTTTGCTGTAGAACACAGGAAACATTTTTGCTACAGGCCACTAAATTTCAATTTCAACTTTTATTAAGAAAATTAACAAACAGGAAAATAGTAAATCTACTCTGAAAATTTTTTAAGAACATTTATGAACAACAAACCCATCAGCAAGGATGACACATCGTCTCCCAGCAGCAGCAGGTCCCCGATATGTCGGTTTTTCTAAAATGCCTTCATGTCGACAATTATTTGTTTTTAAAGTGAAAGTCTCCAAAGAGCCCTTGTACCATGATGGTATGAGACCCCAGCGCATAGGGAACAAAACAACATCACTAAGTTCCTTCAGAGATAAAATAGTACTCTTTACTAAAACAGGGCTGAAATTAAAAAAAAGGTTATATTCATTAAAAATACAATTTACCAAATCTTTAAAAATACACAAATAATATTTTCATATTGCAGAAAATCCTATGTACAATGATAGTGTATATGATAAACCTGCATACAAACATATTACTGTTTCAAGATATACCATCAATAAGTTCAGAACATCATTAACAATATTGATGAAAAGATCTTGAATCCCTATGCATTTGATGTAAAAAATGCTTGTCACTGAACCTCTGGAAGTTGGAATTCTGTGACATCAACTAGAATCCATAATTGTTGGGAAAAATAGCTTCAGTCTTTAAAGAAAAACCAACAATAAGAAAGGAAATATTTTGGGGCTCTACACTATCATTATAGACATGTTTCACTGTGAATTACATGCATTTAAAATATTTCTATGAGTACAATTATTTATTATAAGTTCTATCACAAAATTAAGATGGCTTTAGATAACAAAATGAATGCAGATGTGTGTTACTGAAGTTATGCACTCATAAAAGTAATTATTTTGCAAAAGTAGCAATTTCAAAGTCTCATTTGGGATCTGAAAAGCCTTAAATCCATCAAAATAGAAGATGACTTATTGCTAAAATTGTAAACAATTTTATCTTTTTTTGGTTCTTGTTTTGAATATTACAAAGTACTTTTCCTGCAAAATACTTATTTCTGGCAGGAATATTCAGAACATTTAACATAACTCTTTTTTTTCTTTTTCCACTGAAATTTAATCAGTTGGTCAGAAGAAGATTTTCTAAGTACATCTAAGTAGTTACTTTCTCTATTAAACAGTAGGTAACAACGGGGGATCTAAGGGGGGCGATGGGGCGATTGCCCCCCCCCCCCTTGGGCTGATTCAAGTGGATACTACAACGACACTCCTAAGTGAGTTTTTACTCTTTGTGCCCCGGGACCAGCCATTTTTTTATGTTCTTGGAATCCCAGCCTAATAGCCCTTCAAGTTCTATGCTTTCCCCCTGCCCCTTTGTCCTTTAGTATTGCTGAGTTGCTAATCCTCGGAGTAATGGGAAAGAGATTCCTTGCTCTTTTCTTCTACCCATCAAACTGGTGACAGCTAGCCAACCCTTAGCACGTGGTGTAAATTCCTGCAGCATTTACGCTAAAACCTGGAGCCTGAAACATTTCATTGAACATTCATAATTTACAGATGTTTATATAAATTGCACATACTCGTTGATGGTTTTTTTTAGTACATATTTAGTATTACATTTTGAAAATTTTAGAAAATATATTACTAATAATTGCTATTATTTTGTAATTTAGACATATCAATTCAAATTTAGAAAATGTATTTACAAGCCTACATTTTTCTTGAGAAAGCTTGAAGGAAATCCTAACTCGGTTAAAACTTGGCTAAGAAGCAGAATGAGTGATGGTAGACTCACTGAATTAGCGTTATTGCATATCCATAAAGATTGGACGTTGAAAAAATTATAGACAGATTTGCGAAAGCAAATAAACGTCAGCTTGTGTTCCTTTTATAAGGGCTTTGAATAAACGTATATGCATTGAAAAAATGTGCTTGTAAAATTTTAAATATCACTACACTAGCATTTTTTTTTTGTTGTTCCTGCTGTTTGAAAAAAAGGGGGGGGGGGCGGAAGGACTGTTGAAAAGGAATGAAGAATCTCCTCCATCCATCCTTACATTGAACCCCGAGATTTCCAAAATCGCCCCCCCCCCCCCTTGAAGATTTCTAGATCCGCCCTTGGTAGGTAATGGCATGGTGTAGTCCTAGAAGAAAAATTATGGAGGAGGTTACGCTTACAGATGCAAGCATAAGTTATTAAAATAAAAAAGGGAGGAGATGCTTGTGTTAAAATTATAAAAAAAAAGGGGGGGGGACACTCGGGAAGTAAAAAATAGGAGGATGCTGTGCCTCTGCCCTTGACCGCACCACTCTCATTGTGGGTAATGGTTTAATACTTGAGTAATAAATAACTTAAAAGAATGATGAATACATTATTTTGAATAAGTTTCATTTCTTAAAATTTACCTATGTTTTCATGGGTTAAGTGCATTTTCAGAGGCAGTGACAAGTTTTAACAAATCTAATGAATTTGTACCTAAATGATGAAAATTTGCTAAATATATTATATTTCAAATGATACTGCAAGGGGTTCTTTAGGGCGATGCATTCGCCGTTGCACTCAGCAATGGATTGTTTTTGTTTTTAGTATTCAGGCAAACTGTGCTTTTGAAATTGTTTCATTTTATTGCTTGAATAAAGTTCTTAAATATAAGAAACGACTGTAAATTGTGTAGTTAAAATGATTCAGATATATTTTTTAAAAATTAGGAATAAATAAATAAAAAGCTAGATAAAGATCAAACTTACGAGATTTGAGAAGGAGCTAGGTTATAACTTGGTTGATAACTTTGCCAGTCATATTTTTGAATCCAAGCAGGTGGTTCTTTGGTTTTAGAATACTGACAAGTAGCTTTTTGAATTCCATGTTTATCTAAAGTACTTTAAAATGCAAAAGAAAAACAAATGTGTATAATAAATAAAAAGCTAGATCGAATTTTGAATCTCAGCTAAGTTAATGCATTTATTTTAATAGATAATAAGAGCATTAAAACAAGTAAAACTTTACCATGCAGTACGACCACACATTTTTTTCTTGCCTTTTAACTTTACAGACAAAAATATGTATTCGAATTCTCTTTTTCCATCTTCAAACAGCAGACGATTTCGTTGTTCAAATTGAGTTTCATTTCCCTCTAACACAAGGAGGTTTTGCTAGATGCAAAAACCTAAACTTTTCATTACATTACCCTTTATCTCTATTTCATAGGACGTGTCTATTTCATATATCTATTTTGTCTTATATTTTTTTTATTTTAATTACAATTGAATTAAATTTCTGACACTTAAACGAGATTTCGGTTGAGTTTACAAAACTGCACAGATTTGTGGATTCTTTTTGAAGACTTCTAAACTCTACTATCGAGTTTGTTTATTTATTTCGGTAATTTTGTATATAAACCATAAAAGGGGCCTCGGTGGCCGAGCGGTCTCAGTACTAGTTTCCGCCCGCTGCTTGCGCGCAGTAACGAGGTCGTGGGTTCGATTCCCACCTTGCCCTGGGTGTATTTCTGTTATTTCCTCTCTTTGTGATGTAATAAAATCTTTCATGTATTGTCTTGTGCTATCTGTCATATTGGACGACAGTTCATAAGCGAGTCCCGAGACTAAGCACACGAACTGGAAAATAAATGTACTTCAATTCAATAAACCATAAACGCACGTGTAACTTGAGTGAAAGCATCAAATCACTGCTTACAAGCAAGCGCTCATATATTTAAAAAATGAAGCAAATATTTGAATAAATGGAGCTCTTCTCCCCTTGTGGCAGAACCAAAATATAATTTTTGAAATCACATGTAGGTGTTTCGTGGACCCTGACGAAATTTGTCCTGCAAGTCAGAAAATTATCTCATATAAATAGGTATCATCCCATTATATTCTCAATGCATGGATTTTTTGTCAGAACCATCGCGATATACTAGATCATTAGCTTCACTACGGGTAGGGGGTGAACGCTAGGGTGTGACACACGTAATGAGATAAAGAACATTTGAAAAATACATACTCGAATTATAATATTTTATTTTTGCTATTTCAAAGCATCATAACTGAAAATAAATGTCGCTTACCAAAGGTTACACCAAATAAATAGAACGGAATTTCTTAAGATTTTTTCTTTTCTTTCTCCTGAAAATAATATAAAAAATGGTTGTAACTCTTGCGAAAAAGATTTTAAGTCTCAAATAAATTGCTTTGATGTCCATACCCGAAAAACGATTGCTCTCCCTCAAAATCTACGGTTCTAAAAAAAAAAAGATTTAATATCTCTTAAAAATCTTTCTTAAAATGCCGCCCGATTGGAAATAATTTTGTGGGGTTTCTTTTTTGTGATTCTTATATTGAAAAACAATGGCACCTTTTATGTATTTTTGTATAGGGTTTTTCTACTTTTTTCCTGAAAATTTTGTAACTTTAATGTTTTTTTTTTTTTTTTTCTGTTGGCACGGTAGTTTATTTCGGGGTGGAGATACTCTTTTGACAAAACATTTCATTAAGAGATGTGAATAAGAAGAAAAATTGTTCTACGTTTATTGATTGAATATCTGTATTTTCATATTAAAATAGTAACTTTTTTTCAGTGGATAAGGAGGGAAGAGCTTGGACTTTAAATGAAATCTTTTGT
Organism: Octonoba sinensis; assembly: GCA_038502835.1. Lineage (NCBI taxonomy): Eukaryota > Metazoa > Arthropoda > Arachnida > Araneae > Uloboridae > Octonoba > Octonoba sinensis. The sequence continues at coordinate 62,310,877 of CM076602.1, forward strand.
GTTTACTTTCAACTATGATAATTCATTGGAGCTTAAATAAAAGCAAGATATATATTAATAATTTTAAAAAGGATTAGAAGTACAAATACAAAATGACATTCAGCAACAGGCAAAGTGCCCAGCTAGGCTGGTCCTAGTCAATTTAACCATCCCCAATGAACATCAAGTGCCTTTTTAAATGTTTTTACCCGACTGCATTGTTTGTCTTTTTATCTAAAAATTTTTTTAAAGGTAAAATAATTTTATTTATATAGATAAGTGAAGTATTTCAGTTACCATGTTGCAAAATTCTTTGCCTTAGGGGCCGTTCATAAATAATGATGTCACGCTTTTTCCCCACATATTTGACCCCACTCCCCCCTTTGTCACAATCTGTCACACTTCAGTGGACCCCTTGTCACATGTCAAGCTATATTGCATAATGCATGATGTCACACTTCTGGTTACCCCTTCCCCCCCTCGAAGCGTGACATCATTTATGAATGATCCCTTATCCAATTCCTTCAACACGCTCATTTACAATATAAATTAATTTCTTATAGAAATTTTTGGGGTAGTTCCCCCCCCCTTATTTTCCTAAATTATTAACTTTTGCCATAACTGGTAATGATAACATTAAAAATCACAATATTAAGTGATATCTGCAATAGCTCTGATACAATTGAAGCATCAACTTTTTGAATGAATTTTATTTTGATGATTTTTAGTATTTTAAACACAGAAATACCTTGACTTATATTGTCCCAACTTAGGTGCACTTGTACTTATACTGTTCTTGAACTTTTTCATTGTAAAAAAGTGACTTGGTTCCCTCTTTCTCTTGTTATGCTAAATATTGGATTGTGTGTTGACAGGGTGGCGCAGTGGTAAGACGCAGGTCTCGTATGCCCAAGATCGCAGGTTCAAACCTGGCCCAAGTCGTGGATTTTCAAGATGCAGAAAATCGTCTGCGTCCATGTCGTATGATTATGCGGCATGTTAAAGATCCCTTGAGTATCCGTTTGGCATGGATACTCTCAGCTAAATTAAATTCCTAGTGCAGATTGCATCAACGAGAGCTCAGGTTCCCCATCTAAGAGAAACTAAACGTCAAAAAAAAAAAAAAAAAAATTGCGGCAATGGTAGCACACTTATTGTGGTGCCGCTGAAAGAGTTGGTACCAATCTCTGGGGACGCACTAGGTCTGCAATATTTGATCATCAATACTGCAGCCCCATTAGAAAGAAAAAAAAAAAAACATTGGATTGTGTTTTGCACGAAATCCACATCTGCACAATTAAAATCTTAAGATAGGCAAAAGTTAAACTGTTTTGTTGTGCATTAAAAAACCCTCAAGAAAAAAAAATGAAACTGAAACTATTTTGCAATAATTCAGACTCTTAACAAAGGAACAATGCTTTTTTTTTTTTGGCTACAATGAAAGAAATTTTGTGCACTGTGAGTTTGCTTTCTACATTAATAATAATAATAATAATAATAATCAATTAGCTCATTTGAAAGGGTTGATCACAGAAAGTGATAATTTTAATGTAAAAAAGGCAATACTTCGCACAAGATAATTTTGATTACATTAACCACAATCATTCTATGCATACAGTAATGTAAATATTATACTATTATATACTTTTCTTATCCTGATTCTTCCTATTAGCATGAAGCTTTGCTTTCCCACTGTCAGGAAACATGGAGGCTGTACATTTTATTGTATTTTGTATTTAACAAAAAGAAGTGCCTTTATTTTCTGTTTGTGATTTTTTTTTTTTTTTTTACCTTTTTTGTCTTGGGTGCACCTGTACTCAACTGTTATTACTGTACACCTTTTTTTAAACAGCTTATTGTCATTAATTATTTTTGTTATTTTGTAGATGAATTAATAGTTATCATCATGTTCTCTGAAGGAAAAAAAAAAAATATATTTCACTACATGCAGGAAGTTTTGTGTAATTATGATGAATTAAGAGGTAAATAAAATTGTTCAGTTAGTTCTTTATCATTAGGATATTTTTGAATGCAGTAATCAGATATGATGGCTTTTAGACATAAATTAATATAACCATCTGTCATTTTTGCTGTAAATTCTTTATGTTACTCGTATGAAATAAATGTGTTAAGATTAAAATGGAAATGAAATGATACTTCAGAATTGTATTCATTAAGTCCTAACGTAAACTTGATGATTACAAGAACAAAAACTTTTTTTTCTCTCTCCACCAAATCCTCCTTTAGTTTTCACACTGTTCTGTTTGTGTTCGTAGGTATATTCCACATGAAAAACATTTTTAAAAGAAATCTATGAATTTATTTTTTCAAAGGCAGATTCAAAAAAGGAGAAACTTTCATCAACATAATTAATTTTAGCATTTTGACAATCACTAAAAATATTTTTTCAAGCTAATCAAAATTAAACAATATCTTATACTTCATCAGATTATAGCTACTCTATTCAAGGCTTTAATAAATAAAATGAAATAAATTCAAAATTAATGCTAAATAGTTTCTCCCCTCATGAGCAATGACTTAAAATAACCACTCTTCACAATAAAAGTAATAATTTCACACCTGTGAATTAAGTAGCTGAAAGTTTTCTTCACAATTGATTTTTCTCCCCCGTCAGTACAAGCTATTGTGCCGAAATTCAACATGACATAAAAATAAGAAAAAATTCCCTCAAGAAATGCTTCAGTTATTACAAAAATTATGATATTTCATGTACGTATTACAGAATATCACTGAGTTATTGTTGATTAGATGTGTGATAGATTTGCAAAGAATGATGCTTTTAAACCTAATAATTTTTTAAGTAAATAAAACGAAAAAAAAAAACCTCTAATTTTAGTTGCATAAATATTAATTTAAATTTTGAATGTATAGTCATAATTATATGTGTGATCATGAAATCTGTAGTATTTGTGAATAGAACAACTGTTTAATATTGCTACCAGTTTTTCTATTAAGAATTATGTTCTTGAGTAAGTGTTCTGTTCCTTTAGGAAAACAAGTTAATGATTTACAAAAGCAGTTTTGGGATGCAGTAATTATCTCAGCATGTGATTCTGACCAAAAATTTGGATATGAAATGCAGATATCTTTGAAACAACAAAGAGGTGAATTACCTCTTAATGTACCATTCCATGTTTTTGCTGATCCACCTGATTTCAAAATAGGTAATGTTTACTTATTTATTTATGTTTTGTTTATTTTTATTTGAATGTAGTAACTTTCTGATTTGAAACTTTCTAAGTACATTTCTCTGATGCTTTTTATAAATGACTATATTGTTTTCAAAAATTGCTTTTAAAAATATAAGTGAATGCTCTTATTTACCACTTTATCAGAGAGCAGGAAATAACCCACCAAATTCATCGAGTGTGTCTATAATAAACAATTAAGGTTAAGGGAAGTGCATTTCACTTTTAACCTTTTCCTTACGGCACTGGTACAACTGTTGTTCCAGTTAAAATTGTCTTTTTGCCACCAGGCTAACTGCATAAATAGAGCATCCAAGGGAAATTTTTCCACTTAGTATGGTGGCTATGTTGATATAGATTGTGTTTCATAAAATTACATAGCTTGAATCCTTACAGTAATTTTTATATAATAGCATAAACATACACTAACAGTTCGTTTTGCTCTTTAAAGTGCTTGCCCAGGGGGTGTCGCTGACGCAGGCCCGTAGCCAGACTCTGACTCCAGGGGGGGCAAACTTTTGGACAGGAGGGGCAGACTAGTTTTTCAATTTTTTTCTAACATGTTAGAATTTATGCTCCATTTTGGGAGTTTTCTTAAAATTTAAATTAATAATTTATTTAATAATTAATGTAATTATTTAATTTATTAATTAAACAATTAATTAATGAAACTAATACTAATTTAATTCAATACTGAAATTATTTGATCGTAAAAGAAATACTTGTTTAAATCTTACAAAAGGCAGAATTGAATTTTTAAAGCTTATTCTAAGAATGTTTTTTGTAAATTTAACAAAAAAGTGAACATTTTTTAAAGATAATTTTAATGTGAACTATCATTCAAAGTAAGGTATTGAAGCATAAAACATGTATCTTGATGTTACAGTAAAAAACTGGACTGCCCATGATCCTTTCATTAGTGCCTGGTTTAGATTGAAAACAGGAAAAAAAATGAGCTGAATAAAGGAAAACGTTCATGTTTTTTCTTTTTTCTAAAATTTGAATTAAGGGATAAAGGTGGCTTGGGAACAGGATTTTTATTTATATGACTTTGTGTTTAAACAAATCAAAAAGTTAAAAACAGAAATACCATAGATTATTAAGGTCCAATTAATCACGCTAGGACGGGCAAAACATTTTCCAGGTCGGGCATTGCCCGACCTGGCCCCCCTCTGGCTACGGGCCTGCGCTGACGCGCTATAGCGCGTAAAAGACGCGTGATACGCGAAAAGGACCCGATATTTGAAACCTCACGCGTCCTAAAGGACGCGCTATTTTCCTTTCATTGCTTTCTTTCAAGTTTCTTAAAAGTAAAACCAGAGTAGAATGGAAGTTATTTTTTTCTGAAAAGGTTACTAAGAAGTCCATTATCCACTGAGAACAAGTTCCTAACAACCTTCCCTATCAGTATTTTCCTTCCAATCACACCATACACAATCGGCCCAATGGAACGTATTCCTCACAGGGGGCTCAATATTTATCCCCAGGGTAAAATCTCACTCTGGTTGCTTCTTACCTTACAACATGTCATATCTCCTCTATTCTTTTCAAAGCCCCTCCCTCACCCCTTTCATTACGACAGGCACGTGTCAGTCGCCGACTCTCGAACGTCCGAGAGTGTTCTACATATGCTCTTTAAAACAGTATTGGAAGTGATTGTGCCAAAGTTATTTTTCTAAACGTTTTCCAAATTTGGTACAATCATGTTGACTATTACTGCTTCAGATAACCGGAGGAGAAATGTTTTAAGTGCAATTCTAAAATTATTTTATTCAGAGAAATTTGTTTATTTGCCGATTTTTATTTCGATCGCATTTTGAAAAATGCAATCTTTTTGCATCCGCTCTAGAAGTTGGAAGTTTTTCATTTTTTATGCTTAGTAAGCTTTGTTAGAAGGCAAATAAATGAAATTAATATTTATTTTCATTAAAATTTGATCACTAGGTGTTTAAAAAAAATTTTGTTCTCGTTAAGAGGGCAAGCTTTAAAAAGTTAAGAAATTGAATGGTCAATCGCGGGTTTAATTTTATTTTGTTTCAATAAGTTTAAGTTTTCGCAATATATACATACGTCCAGTCGTTTAAAAGAGATTCACATAAAGAACGAAACTGAAAAAATTAATGTTATATTTCAAGGAGTCTGAAAAGAAAAATTGGTGTTTACGCACACCTTGGCTGCTTTATTACAGCGAGAATCATCTTAAGTCAAGTCTTTTTTTTTATCACCATGAGTTGATAGTGCATTTACAGGATATAATATCTAGAATTCATTTCAAAACAGTTTCATTTAGCACACGTCTTTATTAAATATGTGAAATCTTGGAGTACGTTTTTCATTCTATAGATTAGGAATTTTGCTTATTCCATCTGGTAGTTATATACAGTTAACTCTCTCAAATACACGGATCCAAAATCTGCTTAAGATATCCGATGTAAGCATTGAAATTTAGTTTAAAAAAACTAGAAATTCCTTAAATTTTCGAAGCATAAAGCATTTTTTTAACTTGAAATCTTTACAATAACTCACATCAGCCTTTTATATATTGAAAACAATGGATTTTTAGCTTATTTTTATGTTTTTTTTATAGCCACGTGACATGCGTCATTTTAGCGTTTTGCCGAAATTCGACATCAATCTTTTTGCATCTGTTTTCGGTTTGCGATATTTCTTATTATTTTTTTATTAGTACGCAATTCAAATCGTATTCAGCAAAATTATTAAGCTATTTTTTAGTATAAATTTTGCATTTGCATCGATTTTGTGGTGCAAATATTCTTTCTCCTTGATCTAAGTAATGGATACAATTTTGGTCGCCAACGTGGTGATCTGCAATGAAATTCTTCGTCACCATTAAAACTTTTTTGGTAGCCAGTTGACGAGTGGCGACACCAATCTGCCTTTTTACAAAGTAGTAGAATAAAAAAAATTCATTTAAAGTTCGCATATATATATATATATATATATATATATATAGTATCTAATTTTTATAAATTTTCTTTCTTTTCTATCAATCTTTTATATATTCATGCCTGTATAATAATTAGTGGTTTATCAAAAATTTTTTGAGTGATAAGTAAAAAGGTGAATGCAACATTATAACCGTGCAAAATGCTTAACACAAATCAATGACCCAAAATCCGCACATCCCTCGGTCCCAAGCAGTGCCGATTTTGGAGAGTTAACGTAGTACGCCACGGTAGCCTAGTGGTTAGAGCGTTGAACTTCCACCTGGAAGGTTGCGTGTTCGATACCCGTTGAAGGCCCACAATGTACACTTGGGGATACGTGCATGTAAAATCAGTGGACCCCACTACCTCACCCCCTGCACAAGCAATCCTAAGGCCTCAGCTAACAGGAAGGGGTCTGGTGTAGAAAAGTAGTTATATATAGTTAGTACATAATATAGAATTTCGGTACCTGCTTTCATAAAAGAGTGATTGTTTTTAGGGATGTTAAGGAATATTTTTTTTTGTGCAGTATGGTTACTGCATTTTTACAAACTTAAGCAATAGCAACATACAAAAATGCTTTGGGGACCCGCAATTTTCAAGATGGGACTCACATTTTTTAAAATTGTGGGTCCTTGGGACCCAGTTCTCTGAGTACCCAACGACACCCCTGTTGCCGTAAGGAAAAGGTTAATGCACCATTTTTCATACAGCATATTCCACCAAGGAAAAAGGGTGGAGGTAAAAGACTGGATGCAGATAATCTTCGCCTTTAAACTGGAAATGTTACTCATTTGATCATGATACCAAATTTTTGACTATCCAACTATTGAATGCTAAAAAAAAATTAATATGTTTAACGACACTGCTCTGCATGAAAATCAGCCCTGATACCATCCTTTAAAAATTTCTCAAATAACGCTTCAATAAAGTGTGTTTAATTAAAATGACACGTTTGATTTTGTTAAAAAAAAAATCTGTATTTACTGGTATATTCCGTCCAAGTGAATGTAATTTTTTTCCAGTTTTTCAGTTTTTTGAAAAATTTAAACACGGAAAGTTTAAAATGTTTTCAAAATGTGCATATATATTTTTTTTTTTTTTTAGTATTGTGTAAGTTTGTTTCTTTCTGTACATTTTTAGTTTTTTATGGTGCTAATATTTTCTTTCGATAGGATGTGGAGGCTCTACCATGTTCGTTTTGGAAAACATTTTTGAAATTTATGGAAATGCAATGCTTGATATGTGTTTGTTGATAATACCAGCAGGAGGTTATAGTCAGAGACTTCCAAACCTATCGGCTCTTGGAAAATTATTTTGCCCTTTACCTTTTGGCCAAAAAAATTATCAGATGTTAGATTTGGTACTCGCAATTTACTTACCATTCCTAAAGAGGATGAACCCTGGTGTATTTCTTGCAAGTTCTGATGCTGTGATAAGTTATTATATGACAGATGATGGTATGTATTCATCTAGCTCTTCTATCCATCAATCTCTCTTTCTATATATATATATATACACACATACACAGTGAAACCTCTTTCATCCGCCCTTGGCTGGTTTGCCACTCTGGTTGATCAAACAGTGCTCGAGCCAAAATTGTCCCAACTTGTCTGTGATTCACTATCTGTCAGAGATTGTTTGCTAGCTGATATGGCTTGCCTGGAATAGTTAAAGATATACAAACTGTACAACCAAATGAAACCGTGAGAGTCAAAAGCATAAGAGTGACCAAAAAACTATTCTGAGAAAAACACGTTCAAAGTTTGGATTTTATGGGACCCTTAATGTTAATTTTTTTCTAAATCATGTTAGGGCAGTGCACCTGTTAGAGCTATCACTAACATCTCTTGCCACAATATAGAATGATGCTTTCTCTATCATTTGCATTAGTTATCTCCAAATTTTCAATTTTGTCACTTACTTCCCTCCACTTCTGAGTGCCTCAAATGTTCTTTCCAGTGAATGTGAGGAGCATATTGCCCAATGTGATAAAGACTGAAACCAAAGAAGAGCTCAGTGAAACCAGATTATTGCTATTATTTTGGAAAATAATGATGTAGAAACTGTGAACGAGGTTTCAGACAGTGATGATGATGATCCCTTTACTGGGATTTCACACACCAACATCAAGAACACTTTCGATATTGATTTTCAGTACATCAAGCAGAATTTAACTTCAACACCTGTAGACATTTTGTTGATAGAGAAATGCAGGAACACTGCAGCTTAGTCCAGAATTTCATCTCCTAAACAAAAATTTATACCTGACTTTTTCTAAATATTTTTTAAACTATCGGCTACCTTCCATTTTTTCGGTATGTATGTATGTAAAAAAAATTCATACAGTATGTACTGCTATTTTTTCAATAATAATAACTTTGTGGGGTTTATTGCAATGTTTTACTGTACAAAACAATACAGTCATTTTTGAGTTCAGAGATTGTTTAGTTTAGTTTAAAATCTACTTTTCTGTATTTTCTAATAATCTGACTTTCTTTACTTTCCAACCGTACTCGCAGTCCTGAAAGGGATGGATTAGAGAGGTTGTACTGTATATATGTGTGTGCAGAGTGGGAAATCTTGTTATAGCAAATACTGATACTACAAAAATCAATTATAATGAAATAAATGCAGAGTCCCGTTTTAAACACCATTAAGATAATGTAGATTCTGTTATAATAAACATTTTGTTACAACAAAATATTTTCTTGGTCTTTTGGAGCTTGTTGTAATTAGATTTCACTCAGTTTTTTTTTCTTCTTCAAAATCTTGCATTTTTAAGAGAAGACGGGTCTTGCATTGGATAATTGATTTATGATCCTCTTCCGTTTACGTTCCTTTTCATATTTTTCTGCTTCATTATTCATATTAATTGATTAAAAATGTTTCTTCTCTTCAAACATGCTTCAATGTTTAAATGTTTTATGATTACAGATGTATGGCATTTTGAAAATGAAGGATTTACTGCATTAGCTCACCCATCTCCTGTGTCTGTTGGTACTTCACATGGAGTTTACGTATTGCCGGCAACTGATAATTTTAAACATGACTCAACTTTTATGAGTGAATGCTTGCGTGTCCTTCAAAAGCCTACATTGCAAGAGATGCATGAAAAAAGTGCTGTCGTAAGGAAATCTTTGGGTATGACGTTAGTTATATAGCTTTTATTGCATTAATGTCAGCATGATTTTTTTTCTTTTTGCAAAAGGCAATAATCACCAAATTTAGCCATAGTAAACTCAATTTTATAAAATTAGTTTTTAACTTAATTAGTTATCTTTTATTATTATTCACTACTTGATTCATATTGTTTTTGTCTCTTTTTATTATTTGTTTTTTCATCTACATACAACCATATTTATATTAACGACTTTTTGGCAAACCAATTTCTTAAAACTGTATAAAAAAGTTATCGTACACCTTGTCCGAATTTGTAAGCCAATTAAACATAATGTGGGTAAGTGGGTAGTCATTTATGCTTTTTTTTTTTTGTTCTAATACCAGTCAATCGGGGTTCAAATTCTGAGCTTTGGGATATCAAGGTGTATCTTCTCTACCAATACAACCATGAGCAGGGATCCCCCCCCCCCCCCAAGCTTAAATGTGGAAGGATGTCCTGTACATATCCGTCATACAGGGAACATCGGATATTTTTGAAAGGTCACAGAAAAATCACGAAATTTCATTTTTGAAATTCTGTACACTTCCTGCTATCTACTCCTTTAATTTGTTTCAACTTTGACTTCCCCATATTTAATCATTAAATTCTCAAATTTTAATTATTTGCTCCTGAAATTATCCACAATCAGAGTTCTATCAATGGAATTTGCTTCCAAGCTATAGCGTATGCTTTCGTAATTGAAAGTGTGTGTTAGAGAGAGGTTTTTAGTACATTAACTTTGCTACCAGGGAATTAAAAACTTCCCACGTAAGAGGCATGGCTGCAGGCTCAGTGGGAAAAAGGACCGACTCCGACATCGACTTCTGGAATTTTAAAACTTTGACTTCCTCTTCCTTACCTTACCTGCAATTCTTAAATTTTATAAATCCTCAATCACTTTTTATTTCATTTCTTCAGCAACCAATATCATTGGGAAATACCTTGCCATCTATTTAGAAACTTAAAAAATATATAAATAAATAAATTAAAGAAAAAAAAAGATTTCCTAATCACTGTAAAAGTTTTAATAAAAAATGGTATTGAATAGTCAAAAATAGTGTTGAGGTTATTAACTTACTTTATATTTTGGTATTCACAGCTTAGAAACCTACGGCGTTGAAAAACTTCTTTACTAATATTTCACTTAATGAATTGTTTTTGCTATCTGAACTTTTTAATGAAGTTTATCTTTCATTGAACCTGGATAACAGTTTATTTTTTAAGCTCTTAAAATTTTGTATTTATAACATTTTTTTTTTTTTAATGGCAGTGCTTGTTTCATACTACTTAATGGTATCCCAGAAGATGCCAAGTTTTTCTCTACTTTAGCAATTTTTTTTATTATATTTTGAAAATAAATTCTGTTTAGAAAATTTGTTCATGCCTTTATGCTGCTGATATATCGACAACTTGCTTTGTATTAATCATAATATTTTTTTGCAACTTAGTAAATAGATTTATTCTGATTGTCTAAAAGTAAAGAATACTTGCCAAAATACTCAAATTCATAATTCCCTTGATATAAAAATAGAAATTGCTTCCGATTGCTTTAACTGCATTTATGATAAAAGACCCAAGTTCAATTTTAAAGTAAATTGCCGTCAGAAAATTTCCCCTTGCCTCAGTAAAAAAGTTCTTATTGGGATTGCACATGCATCGTCATGAAACTTATTGGATATGAGGTTATTCATTTAACTGGATGCCTTGGTATGGAAACGGCTTTGTAATTGCAATTATTAGTTTATTGTTAACAGTTGGGAATGAAATGACCAGCTGGAAATGGAACTAGGTTTATATCTATGGTATTTAAGTAAGAGCTAATTGTTTTTTATAGTAAAGGGGGCCAATCCTCTCAGTGTGTATAGCCCCCAGGAGTTGATTTTGTTGTGGTTTGCATCTTATTTGTTTTTAGTGTTAATTATTCTCTTAAATGTTTTAGGTGTTCTGCACCTTTTCGTTTTTATGAGGTGAACCAGCACTGAAGAGTCCCGTCTCATTTTTAAATTTTTTTTCTATATTTTAAATTATTTTTTATTTTCAACTATTCTCTACTGTTTCATTTTAAAGTATTTATTTGTATACTTTGCTTAAATTATTGCTGCTTTGCTTATCTTTAAGTTGTTTTATTTAGTTTTTAAAAATCTAGCATATTTTCATTTTAATATGTTATCTGTATTACTTTGGTAAAACTGCAACACAATATAAAAACAGAACTTAAAAGTATTGTATCAAAAGTTTTATTATTAAAATAATATTCCTTATACATACATTATTTTTTTATTAATAGATGAACTTATTTTTATAAATGAAATTATATAAACAATCCTGCTTTTAAAAAAATTGACGCATAAGGAGGCATAAATATTAATTTGTAATATAGACAAGCATTTTTTCTCTACCTTTTCCACTTTCTTGTTTTTTCAGTTATACTAGTATCTAAGTAAAATGCACTTGTTACTTTAACTAAACAACAGGTTTTTTTCGGTATGCATATTATTTCTTTTCTAACTATGTTTTAATGAGTATATTTATTTTTAGGTGCAGAAAAAGAGGAGGATATTATATATAGTGACAGTGCTTTTTATTTTGATCATAAAATTTCTATGAAGTTAATAAAGTTTTATAATACCATTAAACCATTAAAATGTGAACTTAGTTCTTATGGTGATTTTCTTCAGCCTTTAGGATTACAGGCAAGCCCAACTTACATAATGGAAAAAATAACCAGTGAAGAGCTAGCTGAAACTCGATCAGCTTTATACAGGAACTTATTTGGCACTACACTTACTGTTTTGGTTCTTGAAACATCGGACTTTCACCATTTAGGTTCAATGAATGAATATGTTGAAAGTTTTTGTTTCAAAAATAAATTTTCTGAAGCTTTTCCTATGTCCAAGTTTTCCTGCAGCTCCTTATCTATGCCTTGTATCAGCCCAATTTATATCCAAGGAACAATTTTGCATTCAAGAGTACATCCATTATCTGTTGTCCCGGAATCCACAATTTTGGAGTATTGTGATCTTAGCATTGCTATAGATGTAGGTGTAAACTGTATCGTGAGCAATGTGAAATTAGAAGGATATTCCATTCAAAAGTTGCCGTTTCAAGTTCCAAATAACACTCTGATCCATACAGCAGCATTTAAAGATGGGTTTGTAACAGTTGCTTGTGGAATTAATGATAATATAAAAGAAACATTTCCTTTTGAACATTCCCTCGAAGTAAAACTACTTGGGAAAAAGCTTAGTACATTAGTCAAATCTAGCAGTAAACTTTTTGAATTAGGTTGTAATGAATGCTCTTTATGGAATGCTCAACTTTTTCCATTATCTAATTCTCCAGAAGAATCATTTAAGAAAACTCTGCAGGTTATTGTGTGCATTCAACAAAATGAAGACTTTTTATTTCTTTACAATTCTAATTTTGAACATACAACGTGGCTATCCATGAACGATGTTTTGTGTCTCAAAGATGCAAAGAAAATGATTGTCTATCAAAACTCACTTTATTCCAGAAACTTGGAAGTAAATTCGGTAGAAATTTGAAAAAATAGGGAAAATTGTTTGCTGGGATCAAATTATTGTGCTTAAAAATAAACTTGTATTTTATCAAAAATATACTTTGTTATTGAATCAAATAAATACGCTTTGTTATATCTTTTTTTGTGTGTGTGTGTGTGTGTTTCTATGTGTGTAAGAACATAATCTGGGATAAAATATCTTAAAGCATTGTTTCCAAACCTAATGGTCGCAATTTGTCCAGAAAAGGAAGAAACATCTTTTTGTGAATAAAGTGATTGAAAATGTGATCAAATGTTACAAAATGTAATGTTGGACTACTAAGATATTGGAATAAAAGATCACAATGCTTTTCCTGTATATTGTTTGCTTTTTAAGGGGATCACTATCCTTAGAAAGTTGAGAAACTATGCCTTAAATATTGATTTATTGAATTACATTATAACTAAATTCTTTAAAAAAGAAAGAAAAAGGAAAGCTGGGAGTAACATCTTTTTTCCATAACAAAAAAGAAAAACCTTTATTGAGATTAAATGCTGTGTGCAGTTATGCCTAGTATATAGGTTATCATTTTTAATTCTTGGTTATTTTGAATACTATTACCTTAAACATAGGACATGTATACTTTAATTTATTAAAATCAACAGAGGACACAATACACCAGGGTTGTTTGGTTTAAACCAAATCTTTTTTCATTAATTTTGCACATCATTAAAAATTTGCAAAATCCAATTTATGCAGAAATTACAAGCACAACACTGGATAATTAATGAATTTGAAAATTATTAAACATTTTTTTTTTTAATCAGTACAAATTTTTCTCATCTCTTATCCACAGACTACCTATGTCAGACTATTTGATTTTTCTAAAATTAGCTCCGAAAAAGCTAATTTGAGAAAAACTCTTCTCAGTCATTATAAAAATTAAAATGATATTGCAATTGTATTTCCTGGAGTTAAAGAATATATATTAGAAATAATAAAATAACTTCATAATAACTAATTTGCAAATGTATGCTACAGATAACAATTTTTTAAAAACCAGGTCTTTTTTCATTTATTTTTCGCATTATAAATAATTGAAAAATCCAATTTGTGCAGAAATTGCAAGCACAGCATTAGATAAATCATGTACAGGGTTTGTCCGGAAAGTAATAGGACTGAGTTGATTTTAAAAAAGTTATTGAGCCAATCGTTACAATTTTTTAAAAACTTTCAAAATAGGATCCTTCTGCATTGCTGCAACGCGATTTCCAAGCATTGAAGGCTTCACGGAAGGCATGCTCCGGAATAGCCTTGAGAGCCGCGGTGCATGCTGCTTGGATCCCCTCTGTCGTCTCAAAATGCTTGCCTTTCATCAGCCTTTTCAGGCGAGGAAACAAAAAAAGGTCAGGGGGTGGGGGGCACATCTGGGCAGTAGGGCGGCTGCGGAAGCGTTGAGATGCCGGCCTTGGTCAGATAGCTGTTCAGCACTTTTGGGACCATCTTCGCGCACACCTTGCGCATGTTCAAATGCTCCGTCACAATGTCGTGAACCACACATTTTGGTAAATTTAACATCTGGGCAATTAAATGAATACTTAGTCGACGGTCTGAGTTCAAAACTTCGCGCACACGAGTCACATTGTCGGTGTTTGTCGAAGTCGAAGGTCTTCCAGCACGGTGTTCATCGGCGACCTCTTCCCGGCCCTCCAAAAAGGCCTGGTGCCACGGAAACACACCACTTCTTGCTAAAGCAACATCTGCGTAAGCCTGCTTGATCACATCAAACCTCTCTGTCGCAGATTTACCGAGTTTCACACAGAATTTAATTGCGTACCTCTGCTCTAACGAACGCTTGCATTTTCGGCTTGCACCACTCACAGAAACACGTCGCGCGAAAATGCCTGTCCTGACTCTCCAGGTACTCGGAGACAACTGAACAGCCGCTCGTTCGTTAGCTAGGAATGCCCTCTACCGAATCCAGTCGGTGCGCGCACGCGCCGAAGTACAGTCGCGGCGGAAGAAAATCAGTCCTAATACTTTCCAGACAAACCTTGTATTACTGAATTTGTAAAGTAACAAACTTTTTTTTTAATCAGTGCAAATTTTTCTTTTTTTCCTAAATTATTCTCTTCTTTTCAAAAATATATTTATTCTTTAATCAGGAAAAATGGTATTTTAAAAAAATAATAGTAATAATTTCTAAGCCAATATTGCTGATTTGTATAAGTGTTATGGTGTAATCATTTGTTGATATTACTGATACTGTAAATCAACACACATTATTTTTAACGTATCTTTCATTATTGCTTTCTTTTTATTGATTAGTAAAATATGCTTTTGTTAAAACTCAACCCGCATAATAATTATTTCTTTAATAATTTGCAGAAAGGCCTGTATAAGTAGATTATTATAACGTGTTAATACAGTAAAACCTGTAAAATTGACCATTGTTGTAAGTTGCTAACCTGTCTAAGTTGACCACTTTTGGTCAGGAATGGAATTAGCCCTATATTATTTAATGTAGGAAAACCTTTGTAATTTGGCCACCTGTCTATATTGACCACTTAAGTACCAAATTTGGGTGGGAGTATTATAAAAAACCCTTTGTAAGTTGGCTGCCTAATTTTTACTATATTTATTTATTTACCTATTTTTCCTAATAGAAAAAACTTACATAAGTTCTCCAGGATAATATTTTTTATGCAATAATGTTAGACCAGTATTTGTCTGAACGGATGAAACATCAATATAAAGTTTGCCTAAACCTCTGTGTAAGTTAACTATTCTAGAAAACTACTATTAGCCTCACTCTTTTGTTCTTTAAATAATAAGTTTCTTCTTTTTCTTCTAATTGATCTAGTCATTTCGAAAAAAGATGTATTTTTAGGGAATCTTTACAGTCAAATAAGTAGACTAACATATTTATCTTTAACTAAGTGCTTTAATTTTAAAGTTGTATAGGATACATTGTAAGTCATTCAGATTAAATTTATATAATAGTATTTTAGATAATTGTTAAAAATAGCTAATTACTAATTTTAAAGTAACATTAATACATGATGTTACATTTTAATTAGTCACAAAGAAATAAACGCATAGCGTAAGAAATGACAAAAAAAAAAAAAAAATCTCCACCCTTTATAAGTTGACGACTAAAGTGCGACACCTATATAAGGTAATTAAAATTTAAGGTTTTAACTTATAGTTACTTAATGAATTATCAATAAATTAACTATCAATAACATTTATTTACAGTTAAGGATCTAAACTCTCCATTATTTTCTAAAAGTCAAATTGTTTTTCCTACAAATGCTATTTAAACCAAAAAAACCCAGTTTTAACTAAAAAAATCCGTTTTTTGGTTTTTTTCAAGAAAAACATGTTTTTTTTTTCCAACCCTGCAACACACACTATAAGCATGACGTCTCATTCTCTTTATCAGTTTGCTTCCACTACCTACACTGAGTGGATAACAGTTAATGAAATTGAGATAACAAACTTCTAGTCGATATTAGTTAGTGAGCTCTTCAAAAATGCTCTGAAATTTCACTGCACAGGTGTTGAACAATATGAAAATCAAGGGAAAATATATTTTGCTCAGTGTGTTCATGTTTATTAGATCCTCTAATGGATGCAGTCTCATCTGACATTGAAACTTGGGCAGGTTTTGACTCATTGGATGTTGTCTGCCACTGTCATGTAGTTTATTCAAAGGTATTCTCAGCCTCTTGATGACAAATCTCTCATCAGCAGGGGAAAAGTATGGGCTTATGAAGAAAAAAGTGAAGTTGAAAAATGTACAGAAAAAAAACTCTTCTTTCAATAATCTTGACGAATTATTCAGTGCCATTTGAAAAGTGTATGAATTGATTGAAAGCAGTGATCAAAATAAATTATTTACAAAAAGTAAATCCTTTAATTATGCATGTCTTCTTTAGTTATAAATTTGTTGATTTTTTTTTCAACAGTGTTTGTCAAAAACTGTTAGTTAATAAATTATTATGCTTCTAATCACCAATTGTAATATTTCTAATCGTTTTAGAAAGATCTTTTAAAAGGTTGATTTTTTAATTAAAAAATAACTTTTTTTTTCTTTTCTTTTCTTTTGTATGAATACTGAAAGATAAGAAAGTAGGGGAATAATGGGTGTTCTACCCGAAGAGGCGCAATGTGCAAGCGCAAGGGGGCGTGGCCCCACCGCCTCCCAATGCCCCCAGGCATGCCCTCAGGCGTTAGTCGAGTGGAGTTGAGTTGCATGCCCTCAGGCGTTTTTCGAGTGGAGTTGAGTTGTTTTTGCACCAGGCATTTTTCGAGTAGAGTTGAGTTGTATGCCCTCAGGCATTTTTCGAGTAGAGTTGAGTTGTATGCCCTCAGGCGTTTTTCGAGTGGTTATTAAAAATTTATAGTTTTGGAATGGCAACGCTTTTTAGTTTCGGTTTAAGACTTGATGTAATGTAAAACCGATTGTAGCGCCATCTATGAGAAGAAAATGGAACTATTTTTGAACTTAGACTTTTTTTTCTACTGTTTTCTCTCAGAATTCAAGCAGGAAGTATTAACAAAAAACAATTATAATGTGTAATGAATGAAATTTTAATCTTATTAATAAAATCGTGAGATATCTATTGTTTTAGACTGATAAAGATTTTCTTTTTCAACCTTTTTATTGTTTCCACTTAGCATTCACGCAGGAACTATTTTATAAAGTTAATTATTTTTACACTGTGATTAGAAAATCTCGTCATCTTTACTTAGAAAGGACTTACATTATTTTTTTTCTTTTAGTTTTTATTTATTTATTTATTTTCAGACTTAGAAAAAACTTTTTAGTTACAAGGGATTTTTTTCCCCTTCTAAGTATGTAAAACATAGTACAGCAACATTTTCTGATGTCTTTGCAAACGTTTCCTTAAATCTTAATTTTAACTGCATGTCTCATTTCATTCTAAAGTTATCTTCTACTTCACATTATTATTACACTCACAGTTTCCTTTAAAGCAGGGGTCTCCAAACTACGGCCCGAGGGCCACATCCGGCCCGCGGACAGATTTTGTCCGGCCCGCGGAGAGCTAGCATACTTGAAAGAAAACTCCTTCTAGAGAACATATTTATTTTTTATAGCAAATTAAATTAAGTTTACTGAAGTAATCTATTTTTATGTTGAATAATTATTAATATGACATCTACATTGATATGGTCATGGGCTAACTACTCATAACATTGTTGTAGGTTATTATTTACTAACTAACAAATTATTGAAATGAATCCAACTAACATTTTATACATTTTAAATGAAAAGATAACTTATAACAAGCATAACGACATATGAAATACTAATGAGATTTATGTAATTGAGATTTTCCACTGACAATAGTTTGTAGTTGTGGACTAATTTTACTTGTACCAATTATTAAAAGAGATTTAAGATGCTCATCAGTTAATTTAGATCTGTAAACATTTTTTGTGTACCTCATTTTGGAAAAGGTCTTCTCACACAAATAAGTAGTACCAAAAACAGAAAACAGCCCACGAGCAAATTTATGCAAATTATCAAATTGTGTCAGTGGAAGACACTTATAAAATTCCAACGAAGATAAGTTTTGATATTTGTTCTTAATTATATCACTGCACTGTAGATCAATCATTTCCATTTGAAGTTCCGGGGCTAGGGTTTCAATGTCAGTATCAAAAGGATTCTGAAAAATCTTAATTTGATTCGCAATGGCATCAAAGTCCGAGAAACGAGTATCAAAATTTATTTTCAAAGCACTCAAAGTTTCGATTGCAAAATCGATAGGAAACTCGGTCTCAGTGGTGTGGCTAAATATTTCACATGTTTTAAAATGTGAAAAACATTTACTTCGTAGTTGTGATTGAAACAGTATCAATTTCTTCCGGAATGATATGATATTATTGTATAAATCAGGAAGATGCTGGTTTTCTCCTTGCAATCTCAAATTCAGTTCGTTCACATGTTTTGTCAAATCAACATAGAATGCTAACTTCCACAGCCATGCGTTGTTTTGCAATTCAGTAAGAGGGCGATGCTTTTCATTCAAAAAAAATTCGATCACTGCTTGAAGTTCAAAAAAGCGCTGAAGGACTTTCCCACAACTAAGCCAACGTACGGCAGTATGATAAGGTAAGTCATTTTCTCCAATCTCTTTAATAAATTGTACGAATTGTCGGTGATTCAGCCCAAAAGATCTGATAAAATTAACAGTTGATATGACTGGTTTCAGAACTTCAGACATATCCAAACATTTTCCGCACAAAGACTGTTGATGAATGATACAATGTAAGACTATTGGTTTTGAACCACCGTCATTTTCTACAGCCTTTGACACAAGAGCGACCACTCCTTTATCTTTCCCACTCATGTTTTTGCCTCCATCAGTTGTAATACATTTCAAGTTTTTCCATCGAAGGTTCTTTTGCTTAATGGCCATTTCAACTCCTTTAAAAATATCTG
Organism: Octonoba sinensis; assembly: GCA_038502835.1. Classification (NCBI taxonomy): domain Eukaryota; kingdom Metazoa; phylum Arthropoda; class Arachnida; order Araneae; family Uloboridae; genus Octonoba; species Octonoba sinensis. Next base: position 62,330,151 of record CM076602.1, read on the forward strand.
AACCAGTAGTTGTGCCATGAATACTATACATATCAAGAAGTTCTTCATGCACTTCATAGCTTTTATCTACTCCTCGAATATAAATCAACACCTGAGCAGTATCTGACACATCCGTTGACTCATCCAAGGCCAAAGAAAACCACTCAACATGTCCATTTTTGTTGAACAGTTGAGAGGATATATTTTCAGCGATGTCTTCTACCCTTCGAGCCACAGTGTTTGCTGACATACTGACAGTTTTTAATAAATTTACCTTTTCAGGGCACATTTCTTCGGCTACTGCGATTATGCATTCTTTGACCATTTCTCCATCGGTGAATGGTTTTCCACGTTTTGCAATTTCAAGAGCCACACGAAAGCTGGCACGAGTTGCAGCCTCTTGTTCAGTTTTGAGTTTTGTAAATAAAGATTTCTGCGATTTCAATCCGCGCTTCATAGCTTCGAATTTTTCTGTCCGCAAACTTCCTGTATATTTTGAGTAATTTTGAAAATGTTTTGCTTCATAATGACGTTTAATGTTATATTCTTTGAGAACGGCTATGCTTTCATTGCAAATCAAACATAGCGCCTTGTTACTGGACTCAATTACGAAATACTGAATGTTCCACTGATCTTTGAATTTTCTGCATACACTATCAATTTTTCGCTTCTTTTCCATTCTACTAAATCACACACAAAAGCAACAATTCAAATAAAAATATTGTTACAAAGATGTCTTAAACTTAAACACGCACAAACACGTTTTAAGGAGGTACGCACTATTTTATTTCACAGCAGTGTCATAGGAACTGACTTGTGGTTGCGCCACTAGCCTTCTTATATATTTCACTTACTGCCATCTAGAAGTGAGTGGAAGACACCAGAACTTTATCGAACCAACGAGATTATTCTGTAAGTGCTATTAGCGCCATCTGTTAGGGATAGAAGGTACTACCTATTTCTGCTTGTGTCCACCAGATGTCCTGTCACGTTACTCCTCATGGCTCGCTCGTACTCTACGACTAATCTAGAAATTACAGATAATGACAGGAAAATTAATAATATGCAGTGTTGCCGTTTTGCGGACTTTAGTTCGATTTGCAGCCTTTTTTAAACGTGGAGTACTTTTTCGGACTTTTTTTTTTCATGTAAAAAAATACTCATTCGTTACTTGAGTACTCGTTAGGAACCGAAGTAACGATTACTGAAGAAAAAAGTAATCAATGATTACTTGGGTATTTCATTACTTTTGTAATCAATGATTACTATGGCGATACGATGCGGGTACCCCATTATAACGGATACCCATACGATACAGAAAATACATCAGCTTCCCCGTCGCTAATGGCATCTGGCAAAAAAGTAATCATATTTTACACCACTAGTGGACTGATTCAACTTTTTACCACCGGCAACAATTAATGATAATATGGTTTTGGCCCTTGGAATTTACTGGAGTAATCAATATGGCCCTAAGGCTGGAAAGTTTGGAGACCCCTGCTTTAAAGTGTATTTTATAAAAGTCTATTATTTCACATATGAGCGTAAAAAACTGAGATTGTACTAGTGAAACTTAGAACGGTAATGTATAAATTCTAAGTACAAAGCATACTCATCCAGTAAAACTGTACAAAAATTTTAAAATTACATAGTACAAAATGTCAAAACAGCATGAAAATATAAAAGTACTAGACACAAAATGTCAAAACAGCAAGAAAATATAAAAAATACCAAGTATTAAATGTTAAAACAGAATGAAACTAGTGTTAGTACTACTAGTGCTTGTTCCAAACTTAGTTTCATCCAGCCAAATTTAGTACGAAAAACAAAAGTACTATGCCAGAAATGTCAAAACCTTGATTCATTCCGTAAAACAGTAGAGAATGTAAGAAATTACTAAATAAAAACCTTTGAACTTGCAAAACAAAATGATGTTCTACTTGCAAAATTTTAGAACTTCGCATGAAAATGTAACGTTTGAAACTTTGAACTAAAATTTCAACACTGAATCATAAAAAATCCGAAACAATTTAAACTGTGTAATAAAGATTCGAGACTTAAAAAGTAAATGTAAAAAAACTAAAATAGATGAGAGAATCTTAAAAGTGAAATAGAATAATAACTTCACTAGAAACGTAAAACTTGAAAAATTTGAATCTCAAAACTTAAAGCTATTGCAAAGTGCTTTATGTGAAACGTAAAAGAGCTAAGAGCAACTTGCTAAAACTGAGGAAACTTAGAAATACGTAGAACAAATCATTTAAAACTATAAACTTTCAAAACTTAAACTCATTCAGAAAAGAATGGAAATGCAAAATTACAAAACAAAAGTGTTACGCCCTTGCAAAATATTAAAACTTAACGCAAAAAAATTGTAAGAAAGTATAAAACACAAAAACTTAAGAGTAGTATAAAAACTGTTACTTAGATTCATCTAAAACATGACTCGAAAAGAGTAAAAGAAATACATGCAAATTGAAAAAACTTATATTCACCTACTAAAATATAAAAATCGCAATTACAAGACGCTAAAACAGAACGAAAATGTAAAAGTATGACACGTAAAATTACAAAACTTAAATTCATCTACTAAAAGTACTAAGTGCGTAAACTAAAAAGCACCATGAGCGTGTGCAAAATGCACCATGAGCGCAAGTGCTAAAAAGCACTTGCAAAATGTTAAAACTTAGTGCAAAAACGTAAAAAGTACTATGTACAAAATGTTAAAATTTAGATTTATCTACTAAAACAGCGAATGAAGATGTAAAATTACTAAGTGTAATATATTAAAACAACACGAAAACGTAAAAGTAATAAGTACAAAGCGTAAAAAAAAATTATTTATTTACTATAACTTAGACTGAAGTCGTAAAATTACTAAGTACAAAGTGTTAAAACATCATAAAAATGTAAAAATAGCAAGTATAAAGCAGAAAAACATAGACTTGTCTACAGAAATCTTGATCAAAAAATGTAAAAGTTCAAACAACAAACTCCTAAAGCTCTGAAAAATTGAAAACACGCAGTACAAACACAGCAAAACCTGTAAAAATTGCTAAGTATAAGGCTGAAAAACTTAAATTTCTCCAGAACAATTTAGAAGGAAGTTGTAAAAGTACGGAACTTTTCAAAGTAAAAGTGTTATGCCACTTTTTTTACCCCAAAAAGTTAAAAAACTTAAAAAATGAAAATGTAATTGAATCAAATTTTACTAAGTATGAAATAGTAAAGTAACATGAAAATGTAAAAGTACTAAGTATATATCGTAGTCATCAAGTGAAACTTTGTACAAAAATGTTAAAGTTTAAGTACGAAACTTAAAAAACTTAGATCTGTCTGCAGAAATCTTGATCAAAAAACGTAAAAATTCAAACAACAAAGTCCTAAAACTCCGAAAAAAGTAAAAACACGCAGTACAAAAACAGCAAAACATGTAAAAATGCTAAGTATAAGGCTGAAAAACTTAAATTCTTCCAGAAAAACTTAGAACGAAGTTGCAAAAGTACGGAACTTTTCGAAATAAAAGTGCTATTCACTTGCTAAATGTTAAAACTTAACGCAAAAATGTAAAAAAATACTACGTATAAAATGTTAAAACTCTGATTTATCTACTAAAACTTAGAATGAAAATGTAATTGAATCAAATGTGCTTTAAATATGAAATAGTAAAGCAACACGAAAATGTAAAAGTACTAAGTATATAGCGCATTCATCAAGTAAAACTTTGTAAAAAAATGTTAAAGTTTAAGTACGAAGCTTAAAAAACTCAAATTCGTCTACAAAATACCAAACTAAAGTCGTAAAAACTATGAGTACAAAACGTTCAAACATACTATAAATGTAAAAATACAAAGCATAAACATCCAATTTACTAAAAGCTAGAGCAAAAAATATACAAAAATATAAAAAACTGTCAAACTACAAAACGCAGAATGAAAATGTAAAATAATAAGTATTGAATTTTAAAGCAACATGAAAATGCAACCTTACCAAAAACGTAAACATCAAAACTTAGATTTATCTAATAAAATTTAGGACGAGTAAAAATACCAAACTTAATAAAAGTGGTAAGTACAAAAAAAAAAGCTTATATTTATATACTAAAACAAATTTTAAAAAAAACTTTTTCCGAAATTTGATCAAAAATTTTTCAAAAAAATTTATTTAAACTTGAAAAATTAAAAATTTTAAGTAAATCACAAAAAGCAGAAAAAATGTAAAAAATACTTTAAAAAAAATACTTTAAACAAACACAAAATTTTTAAAAAAAGTACTTTTAACGACAAAACGGAAAAAAAACTGGTTCCCAACTAAAATTTTCCGACTTTAAAGTCGAAAAATTAAAACCAAATACGGAAATTTTTTAACACCCCCTTTTTGTTAAAAATGAACCAAAGTAACAAGTTAAAGTATTTTTTAAAAATAATAGTGTTTTGCTCTTGAATATCTTTTTAATCAAAGTTTTGTAATTTTGTTCTAAACTTCAAATTTTTGATCAAGAAGTGAAAAATTGAAAAAATTTTTTGCAAGGGGTTAACACACTCAATTTTGGGATGTCTAATTTATAAAAACTTCTTTTTCGTCTTTTTAAACTTTACCCGTGGAAAAAAACTTGTAAAAGGTTTTTAAACGAAAATTTTCCCCGAAATAAAATTTGTTATTCCCAAATTTTTTTTAAAGTTTTTTGAATGGTTTTAATGCCAAAAATATGAAAACACTTTATGAAGTTTTTTTGGAAACTTTTTTAGTTTAGCATTTTTTCAAAACATTTTTAAAGAAGATGTTTAAAAATTTTTAAGTTTTTTAATAATATTAAAGCAACACTAAAATGTAAAAACAGTATGTACAAAGCATCAAAACTTAGATTCATCTAGTAAAACTTAGTACAAAAATGTAAAAGTACTAAGCACAGAACCTCAAATATACATTTGTTTAGTAAAAAACAGAACGAAACTGTTAAAGTACTAAAGCCAACTCAGCAAACAAGGATTAATCTATTAAAACAGTGTAAAAGAAAGAAAAGTACTACACGCAAACTGCAAAAACTCTTAGAACATAAATTTAAAAATGTAACAAATCATAAAAACTTCATCCAGAAAAACTTACAACGGAAATATAAAATTACTGAAGTTTACAAAACAAAAGCGATAGGCATTTTCAAATTATTAAAAGCAAAAATGTAAAAAGTACTAGATTTTATAAAGTAAAAATATTAAGTACACGATGTTAAAACAGAACAAAAATGTAAAGGTACGAAATGTAAAACTCCAAAAAGTTAAATTCCTCTACTAAAAAATGGTATGAAAAGTAAAAGTACTATGTACATCAACTAAAAACAGCATGAAAATTTAAAAATAGCAAGTACAATACCTTAAAACAGCACGAAAATCTAAAAGTACTAAGTACAAAACATCAAAACTTACGTTGATCCAGAAAAGCTTGGAACAAAAGATGTAAAAGTACGGAAATTTTCAAAATAAAAGTGCTATGCATTTGCAAAATGTTAAAACTTAATGCAAAACCGTAAAAAGTACCATGTACAAAATGTTATCACTTAGATTTATCTACTAAAACCTAGAATGAAGAAATAAAAATACTAAGTAAAATAAACTAAAGAAACACAAATTATAAAAGTGCAAAATACTAGAACTATGTATTAAAACTTCAAAACATAGATTCAGCATCAAAACATATAATCTGTTTACAAACACCTTAATCAAAAATGTAAGAGTTCGAAGAACAAGGTGCTAAAACTTAAAAAGTAAAGAAACGCAGTACAAAACAATAAAGAATGAAAGAGTACTAACTATAAAACTTCAAAACCTAAATTCATCCAGAAAAATTTAGAACGAAAATGTAAAGCTTCGGAAATTTTCAAGATAAAAGTTTAATGCACTTGCAAAACTTAAATTCATCTACTAAAAATTCGGTTAGAAAAGTAAAAGTACTAAGAACAAAAAACTAAAAACAGCATGAAAATCTAAAAGTACTAAGTACAAAACATCAAAACTTAAATTGATCCAGAAAAACTTAGAATAAAAACGTAATTGTACGGTTATTTTAAATATAAGAGTATTATGCATTAGCAAAATGCTGAAACGTAAGGCAAAAATATGTAGAATGAAGAAGTAAAAATACTAAGTACGATATGCTAAAGCAACACCTAAAACGTAAAAGTACAAAATACAAAACATAAAAAAATATGGAGTTATCTAATAAAACTTCAAAACGTAGATTTGTCAAGTGAAATCTTAATCAAAAAATGTAAAATTTCGAAGAACAAAATGCTAATACTACAAAAGATTAAAAATACGCAATATAAAACAATAATGCATGAAAGAATGTTAACTTGATATGCCAAAATCCCTTAAATGACAAAACCTAAAACCATTCAGAGAAACTTAGAACGAAAAAGTAATAGTACGGAAATTTACAAAATAAAAGTGTTATGCACTTGCAGAATGGTAAAACTTAGCCTTAGCTACTAAAACCTACGCAATGAAGATGCAAAAATACTAAGTATAATATATTAAAGTCACACAAAAATGTAAAAGTACTAAATACAAAACGTAATAAATGAAGATTTATCTACTAAAACTTAGACTGATGCCAAAAAACTACTGAGTACGAAATGTTAAAACACCATAAAAATGTACAAATAACATGTATAAAGTTTCAAAACATAAATTTATCTACTGAAATCTTGATCAAAAATGTTAAAGTTCTGAGAACAAATTTATTAAAACTGTGAAAAATTAAAATTTGTAGTACAACACAATAAAGCATGTAAAAAAAAAGCTTAAATCAAAACTGCTTTAATCTTAAAGTCACAATTGGACTCATTCTTTTCGAGAACAAAGAAGTGACTGTTAACCGACAAGGAAGGGAACCCTAACCAAACACTGGTTCCCAACTATATATTTTCCCGACTGTGAACATTTCTCTGTCGGGGGAAATTTATAGTTGAGAACCAGTGCTTGGTTAGGGTTCCCTTCATTGTCGGTTAACAGTCACTTCTTTGTTCTCGAAAAGAATGAGTCCAATTGTGACTTTAAGATTAAAGCAGTTTTGATTTAAGCTTTTTTTTTTACATGCTTTATTGTGTTGTACTACAAATTTTAATTTTTCACAGTTTTAATAAATTTGTTCTCAGAACTTTAACATTTTTGATCAAGATTTCAGTAGATAAATTTATGTTTTGAAACTTTATACATGTTATTTGTACATTTTTATGGTGTTTTAACATTTCGTACTCAGTAGTTTTTTGGCATCAGTCTAAGTTTTAGTAGATAAATCTTCATTTATTACGTTTTGTATTTAGTACTTTTACATTTTTGTGTGACTTTAATATATTATACTTAGTATTTTTGCATCTTCATTGCGTAGGTTTTAGTAGCTAAGGCTAAGTTTTACCATTCTGCAAGTGCATAACACTTTTATTTTGTAAATTTCCGTACTATTACTTTTTCGTTCTAAGTTTCTCTGAATGGTTTTAGGTTTTGTCATTTAAGGGATTTTGGCATATGAAGTTAACATTCTTTCATGCATTATTGTTTTGTATTGCATATTTTTAATCTTTTGTAGTATTAGCATTTTGTTCTTCGAAATTTTACATTTTTTGATTAAGATTTCACTTGACAAATCTACGTTTTGAAGTTTTATTAGATAACTCCATATTTTTTTATGTTTTGTATTTTGTAATTTTACGTTTTAGGTGTTGCTTTAGCATATCGTACTTAGTATTTTTACTTCTTCATTCTACACATTTTTGCCTTACGTTTCAGCATTTTGCTAATGCATAATACTCTTATATTTAAAATAACCGTACAATTACGTTTTTATTCTAAGTTTTTCTGGATCAATTTAAGTTTTGATGTTTTGTACTTAGTACTTTTAGATTTTCATGCTGTTTTTAGTTTTTTGTTCTTAGTACTTTTACTTTTCTAACCGAATTTTTAGTAGATGAATTTAAGTTTTGCAAGTGCATTAAACTTTTATTTTGAAAATTTCCGTAGCTTTACGTTTTCGTTCTAAATTTTTCTGGATGAATTTAGGTTCTGAAGCTTATAGTTAGTACTCTTTCATTCTTTATTGTTTTGTACTGCGTTTCTTTACTTTTTAAGTTTTAGCACCTTGTTCTTCGAACTCTTACATTTTTGATTAAGGTGTTTGTAAACAGATTATATGTTTTGATGCTGAATCTATGTTTTGAAGTTTTAATACATAGTTCTAGTATTTTGCACTTTTATAATTTGTGTTTCTTTAGTATATTATACTTAGTATTTTTATATCTTCACTCTAGGTTTTAGTAGATAAATCTAAGTGATAACATTTTGTACATGGTACTTTTTACGGTTTTGCATTAAGTTTTAACATTTTGCAAATGCATAGCACTTTTATTTTGAAAATTTCCGTACTTTTACATCTTTTGTTCCAAGCTTTTCTGGATCAACGTAAGTTTTGATGTTTTGTACTTAGTACTTTTAGATTTTCGTGCTGTTTTAACGTATTGTACTTGCTATTTTTAAATTTTCATGCTGTTTTTAGTTGATGTACATAGTACTTTTACTTTTCATACCATTTTTTAGTAGAGGAATTTAATTTTTTGGAGTTTTACATTTCGTACCTTTACATTTTTGTTCTGTTTTAACATCGTGTACTTAATATTTTTACATTATAAAAGGTAAATATCAGTTTTCACATTTCTTTCACAATTTTAGAGTTAACTGCTACTTGATGAATAGTTGCAGTTTTGTTAGTATACTACTCCAAGTTTTGATGTTTCGTACTTTTTGCATCTAGTACTTTTTACATTTTTGCTTTTAATAATTTGCAAATGCCTATCACTTTTGTTTTGTAAACTTCAATAATTTTATATTTCCGTTCTAAGTTTTTCTGGATGAAGTTCAGTTTTAAAATTTTATGATTTGTTACATTTTGAAATTTTAGTTCTAAGAGTTTTTGCAGTTTGTGTGTAGTACTTTTCTTTCTTTTACACTGTTTTAATAGATTAATCCTTGTTTGCTGAGTTGGCTTTAGTACTTTAACAGTTTCGTTCAGTTTTTTACTAAATAAATGTATATTTGAGGTTCTGTGCTTAGTACTTTTACATTTTTGTACTAAGTTTTACTAGATGAATCTAAGTTTTGATGCTTTGTACATAGTGTTTTTACATTTTAGTGTTGCTTTAATATATTATACTTAATATTTTTACACCTTCATTTCATGTTTTAGTTGATAAATCTAAGTTTCAACACTCATACACAGTACTTTTTATATTTTTGCATTAAGTTTTAACACTTTTCAAGTGGATAACAGTTTTATTTCTGAAAATGTTCGTTAACTTTTACATGTTTTTACCTTATATGAATTCAAGATTAGAAGTTTTATCGTTATTACATGCTTTGTTGTGTTGCACTGCGTATTTTTCATTTTTTTCACTTCTTTAGCATTCTTGACTTTAGAACTTTTACATTTTTGATTAAGATTTCAATGGAGAAATCTATGTTTTTGATACATTATACCTGTTATTTAGTCCTTTTTATGATGTTTAAACATTTCGTACTTGGTAATTTTACGACTTCAGTCTAAGTTTTAGTAGATAACTCTAACTTTTTTTACGTTTTGTATTTAGTACTCTTAAATTTTTGTGTTGCTACAATGTATTATACTTAGTATTTTTACATCTTTGTTCTGGGTTTTAGTAGATTAATTTAAATTTTAACATTTTTCAAGTGCATAACACGTTTATTTTGAAAATTTTCGGCGTAAGTTTTTCTGTATGTTTTAGTATATAAATATAAGCTTTTTTTTTTGTACTTACCACTTTTATTAAGTTTGGTATTTTTACTCGTCCTAAATTTTATTAGATAAATCTAAGTTTTGATGTCTACATTTTTGGTAAGGTTGCATTTTCATGTTGCTTTAAAATTCAATACTTATTATTTTACATTTTCATTCTGCGTTTTGTAGTTGACAGTTTTATATTTTTGTATATTTTTTGCTCTAGCTTTTAGTAAATTGGATGTTTATGCTTTGTATTTTTACATTTATAGTATGTTTGAACGTTTTGTACTCATAGTTTTTACGACTTTAGTTTGGTATTTTGTAGACGAATTTGAGTTTTTTAAGCTTCGTACTTAAACTTTAACATTTTTTTACAAAGTTTTACTTGATGAATGCGCTATATACTTAGTACTTTTACATTTTCGTGTTGCTTTACTATTTCATACTTAACACATTTGATTCAATTACATTTTCATTCTAAGTTTTAGTAGATAAATCAGAGTTTTAACATTTTATACGTAGTATTTTTTTACATTTTTGCGTTAAGTTTTAACATTTAGCAAGTGAATAGCACTTTTATTTCGAAAAGTTCCGTACTTTTGCAACTTCGTTCTAAGTTTTTCTGGAAGAATTTAAGTTTTTCAGCCTTATACTTAGCATTTTTTTCATGTTTTGCTGTTTTTGTACTGCGTGTTTTTACTTTTTTCGGAGTTTTAGGACTTTGTTGTTTGAATTTTTACGTTTTTTGATCAAGATTTCTGCAGACAGATCTAAGTCTTTTAAGTTTCGTACTTAAACTTTAACATTTTTGTACAAAGTTTCACTTGATGACTACGATATATACTTAGTACTTTTACATTTTCATGTTACTTTACTATTTCATACTTAGTACAATTGATTCAATTACATTTTCATTTTAAGTTTTAACATTTTGTAAGTGCATAACACTTTTACTTTGAAAAGTTCCGTACTTTTACAACTTCGTTCTAAGTTTTTCTGGAAAAATTTAATTTTTTGCAGCCTTATACTTAGCAATTTTACAGGTTTTGGTGTGTTTGTACTGCGTGTTTTCAATTTTTTAGAGCTTTAGGAGTTTGTTGTTTGAACTTTTACATTTTTTCATCAAGATTTCTGTAGACAAGTCTATGTTTTTCTGCTTTATACTTGCTATTTTTACATTTTTATGATGTTTTAACACTTTGTACTTAGTAATTTTACAACTTCAGTCTAAGTTATAGTAAATAAATAATTTTTTTTTTACGCTTTGTACTTAGTACTTTTACGTTTTCGTGTTGTTTTAATATATTACACTTAGTAATTTTACAACTTCATTCGCTGTTTTAGTAGATAAATCTAAATTTTAACATTTTGTACATAGTACTTTTTACGTTTTTGCACTAAGTTTTAACATTTTGCAAGTGCTTTTTAGCACTTGCGCTCATGGTGCATTTTGGGGCACCCCGCTCATGGTGCTTTTTAGTTTACGCACTTAGTACTTTTAGTAGATGAATTTAAGTTTTGTAATTTTACGTTTCATACTTTTACATTTTCGTTCTGTTTTAACGTCTTGTAATTGCTATTTTTATATTTTAGTAGGTGAATATAAGTTTTTTCAATTTGCATGTATTTCTTTTACTCTTTTCGAGTCATGTTTTAGATGAATCTAAATAACAGTTTTTATACTACTCTTAAGTTTTTGTGTTTTATACTTTCTTACAATTTTTTTGCGTTAAGCTTTAATATTTTGCAAGGGCGTAACACTTTTGTTTTGTAATTTTGCATTTCCATTCTTTTCTGAATGAGTTTAAGTTTTGAAAGTTTATAGTTTTAAATGATTTGTTCTACGTATTTCTGTTTCCTCAGTTTTAGCAATTTGCTCTTAGCTCTTTTACGTTTCACATAAAGCACTTTGCAATAGCTTTAAGTTTTGAGATTCAAATTTTTCAAGTTTTACGTTTCTAGTGAACTTATTTTTCTATTTCACTTTTAAGATTATCAAATCTATTTTAGTTTTTTTACATTTACTTTTTAAGTCTCGAATCTTTATTACACAGTTTAAATTGTTTCGGATTTTTTATGATTCATTGTTGAAATTTTAGTTCAAAGTTTCAAACGTTACATTTTCATGCGAAGTTCTAAAATTTTGCAAGTAGAACATCATTTTGTTTTGCAAGTTCAAAGGTTTTTATTTAGTAATTTCTTACATTCTCTACTGTTTTACGGAATGAATCAAAGTTTTGACATTTCTGGCATAGTACTTTTGTTTTTCGAACTAAATTTGGCTGGATGAAACTAAGTTTGGAACAAGCACTAGTAGTACTAACACTGGTTTCGTTCTGTTTTAACATTTAATACTTGGTATTTTTATATTTTCTTGCTGTTTTGACATTTTGTATCTAGTACTTTTATATTTTCATGCTGTTTTGACATTTTGTACTAAGTAATTTTAAAATTTTTGTACTGTTTTACTGGATGAGTATGCTTTGTACTTAGAATTTATACATTACCGTTCTAAGTTTCACTAGTACAATCTCAGTTTTTTACTCTCATATGTGAAATAATAGACTTTTATAAAATACACTTTAAAGGAAACTGTGAGTGTAATAATAATGTGAAGTAGAAGATAACTTTAGAATGAAATGAGACATGCAGTTAAAATTAAGATTTAAGGAAACGTTTGCAAAGACATCAGAAAATGTTGCTGTACTATGTTTTACATACTTAGAAGGGGAAAAAAATCCCTTGCAACTAAAAAGTTTTTTCTAAGTCTGAAAAAAAATAAATAAATAAAAACTAAAAGAAAAAATAATCTAAGTCCTTTCTAAGTAAAGATGACGAGATTTTCTAATCACAGTGTAAAAATAATTAACTTTATAAAATAGATCCTGCGTGAATGCTAAGTGGAAACAATAAAAAGTTTGAAAAAGAAAATCTTTCTCAGTCTAAAACAATAGATATCTCACGATTTTATTAATAAGATTAAAATTTCATTCATTACACATTATAATTGTTTTTTGTTAATACTTCCTGCTTGAATTCTGAGAGAAAACAGTAGAAAAAAAAGTCCAAGTTCAAAAATAGTTCCATTTTCTTCTCATAGATGGCGCTACAATCGGTTTTACATTACATCAAGTCTTAAACCGAAACTAAAAAGCGTTGCCATTCCAAAACTATAAATTTTTAAAAACCACTCGAAAAACGCCTGAGGGCATACAACTCAACTCGACTCGAAAAATGCCTGAGGGCATACAACGCAACTCTACTCGAAAAATGCCTGAGGGCATACAACTCAACTCTACTCGAAAAACGCCTGAGGGCATGCAACTCAACTCCACTCGACTAACGCCTGAGGGCATGCCTGGGGGCATTGGGAGGCGGTGGAGCCACGCCCCCTTGCGCTTGCACATTGCGCGTTGCGCCTCTTGGGGTAGAACATCCATTATTCCCCTACTTAAGAATGTCCTTTCACTTTTAGCTTTCACTATTTTATTATTTTACATTATATTCCAGAAATTGTACAAATATTTCCGTTCCAGTAAAATGTGGTAAGAACGCATTACTCATTTTTCTGTAGAAGGAATGTTTCGCTCAGTGTGGACGATTTATTGGGTTATTTCGGAGTAACTAATTAAACGCTCTAATAAGTGAGGTATTTCTCTGTCATAACAAAAATATAGTGTAAATTCAAGCTAAAAGAAATATTCTTATTGTTTGCTCTCCCGAGTATGCACTTGCTATTTGAATTGAACCTTGCAGTCAGACAAATTATAAAGGAAACACATGAAAATAATACCTTTTCATCCTTTCCACCAGAAAAAGAAAAGAAAATGTGTCTGATGTGTTTATGATTAAGAACCAATTTATTTACAAAACAAAGGAGGGATGTTGAAAGGAGTGTTAAGTCTTTTATGGGTGGCATCGTTAGTGTGTGTATGGGGGGGGGGGGCGGGGGGAGTGATGATGGGCAGATCTTGGGAACCTCTGAATTTCGTATGATATAACTTCGATTGGAAGTTGTTGCAACATGTTTCATTTTATGACTTATGCTACAGTTCTAACATGAACCAAAGCGATCTGCCTGGCAGATTGCCAAGAAGAATCGATTCATATTCAAGGGAAGAACTGCTGGTATAAGTAAAGGGCCGTTTTTGTTCTCGTTCTAATTCATTTAGCATACTCAATTGAAAAATTAGATCATCAAATTGAATATATATCAAAATGAGAGAAAATACGTAGAAATATAAACAAGACGGACAAGAATCCAATTACAACTGCGATTATAAGTTTTTATCGCGTCCAGCGAATTTTGCTGAAAATTGAAATTTTAAAAACCTTTGTTTGTAAGATCAACAAAACAAATGTTTAAATTTAAAAAAAAAAAAAAAAAAAACAACTTATCTGGATGAACACTGCCCGAAGCAGGGCCATCTGTTTCATCCGCAATAGGAACTATATTTATAAAAGCACCGATGATACAGTTCTACCATCAACCAAAGCGATCTGCCTGGCAGAATGCCAAGAAGAATCCATTCATATTCAAGGGAAGAACTGCTGGTATAATTAATGGGCCGTTTAGCACACTTGATTTCTTCCGAACTGATGCTATTTGAAAGTTGCAGCAAACAGAAAAGCAAATATTCTGATTTCGCGTACTAAATACACGCACCTGCAAAACGAACTTCCCTAAAACTCGAATGGATTCGTCCTTTTCTGCCATGCGTAGAAGCGTCCAAATATGAAAATTCCATGGTCGAACTGCATCTGTCGATAACTTTATGTCTTTGAGTGTGACGATTTTTACGCTCGTTCAAGATTTATTAATGATTGTTTTAGAAAATGCGAAACGGTACTAACCATACATTAAACCAGTTAACCAGTGGGCTCCAAACTTATGAAACCTCTGAGCAACCGTAGGATGTGATTTTCGGAAAAAAACTGGGTGGGGGGGGGGGGGGTTGTTTTTTATCTCGAAAAAAAAAAGGCGCTTATTACTCATTCGCACGACGGCGCCAATCAGGTTTCTTGCGAGACTGACTATAGTGGGACAGTTCCCATCTTTTTTATACAAATACAGTTTATATTTACTTGAACAACATATTCTTCAATTTCTTTCTGTGAGCCACGGGCTATTCAATGTGAGCGCGATTGCGGTCTACTAAAAATTTCCCTGCAAAGTACGAGTAGCTTGCAATCGACGGATTCTTACTTTTTTCCCTCTTATTTAAAGGTTTGAAATTTTTCTGCTTTTGAAAGGAAGCAAGCAATACCAAGAATTAGTTTAACGATCTTGAGATGTCGTAGCCTGGTTAACTATTGTTTCTGTAGAGTCGGAAAACAACGAATGAATGTTTTAAATAGAGCAGTGGTTCCCAACCTTTCTTGCCTTGCGAACCCCTTCTAAGATCCGAAAGAATGTAGTGAACTCCTTCTGTAATTGTAAGTAACGATTAACAAAACTAAAAATTGCTAGAAAATATAAAATTACATTTTTTATTATTTTCCAATTATTAATTGGGCAGTAAACATATCCATTCGCAAAAAAAATATGTTTAAAAATTATTTTCCTGATAGTGCGAAAACGTTGTAAAATAGTGTGGAGAAATATACGTGCTACAAAATGTTCAATCAATCAGTAAATATCGTTTGATTAGACTTTCGTATTGAAATACACAAAATTCACAAAAGTTGGAATAAACTGCGATGAATGTGAGTACAAAATTTAACAAGAAGTTCCGTCTAGAACTATACGAGCCTACTTTCCCGTATACACCGAATTCAAATTTATAATCTAGCTATCTCTCTCTCTTGTCTTTCTCGTTTAGTGTTAGTTCTTAATTGCTTCAAATATACCTTTTTCAACGGTTAATAGATATTCACTCAATCATTCATTTATTAAGTCATTCATGTATTTAGTCACTCATTTATTCATTCATTCTTTTGCTTATTCATTTAATCATTCATTGATTCAAAAATATTCTTGAAAATCCCGATCAAAAAATTTCATAGGAAAATAGGCTCCTTACTTCTGGATGCAGTTTTTATTTGTACATGTTCTACGTCATAAGAGCTTTCCGATAAAGTTTGTTCCAAGCAAATCGGCCCGTTAGATCAGGAATTATATAGGATTGAAATTTCCCCGTAGGCGGTATGTTAATTTTTTTTTTTTTTTGGAACTGTTCAAAAATGAACAAAAATTGTTCAAATCAATATTTCACGCCAAGAACTTCTTCCAGTGAGCTTGTTCATGGGAACTTGGATCTTGTACCCAAAGTTTACATAATTTGCTTCATTTTCGCCCATAGGCGCTAATGTTAAATTTTTTTGAACTGTTCAAAATTGAACGAAAAATTGTTCAAATAAAAAAGTAAAATATAGAAATGAGATGTTCTCGCCGAGATCTTTCGAATGCAAAAAGAATTTTTCGAATCGGACTATTCGTTCAAAAGTTATTAGGGGGGGGGGGGACAGACAGACAGACAAACATACCGACAGACACACTTTTTCCCCATCTCAATACCCTACTTTCAAATTTTTTATTTTTCAATCTTTATTTAATTACTTAACTTATTTTTGACTTTTCTTGATTTTTAACGATATTCTCACGATACATTAAGCCTTCTTTCATGCTTTATTATTATCTTTTTTACTTTTACGGGAAAGTAGGCTAAAAATGGATAAATACCTTTTGGTTCAACTTTGGGGTATGTGTATGAGAAATTAGCCGAAAATTATGTAAAATTTCAGATTTCAGTCAATTTTCCTATTTCCCGCTCTTTCTTCGTGTTAGCGAAGAAAAAGTGGGAAAACGTAAGAGAAACATACGTTCAAAATTCAAAATAAATAATTGAACATCGTTCAATGCAATTTTGAGATTCAAAGCTTCGAAATGAAGTAACAGTAGAAATAAGGGCATTAATTTTGTTCGTATGCTTCTTATACCAGTCCACAAGTTTTACGCACTATCAGGAAAACAATTTATTATTAAATATACTTTTTGCACTCTGTCCTAATTCGTACGTGAACTTTTTATTTAGTTTTTCTTTTGCGTTAGAAATTACAAATTTCGCCATTGCAATTTTATATTCACGAACCCCCTTTGCACACCATGCGAACCCCTGGGGGTTCGCGAACCACCGGTTGGGAAACGCTGAAATAGAGAGTTTGTAAACTAAATTCTAGTTTTAAAGTTCAGTAGCTATGGCTGTTATATCAAACCAGGTCGTCGAGAGCGGGTGTCAGGCCTGGCTTATTCATGAGGCCCGGAGGGTAAAAGGGGGTAAAAGGGGGCAGAGGATGTTTCTATGGCTAAGATTCAAGCGCAATGGGGAAAGGGGGGGGGGGGGACAAAACTGATATGGGGTCCGCCTTGGCTCTCCATGGCCCTGTATCTAACAACAATTATGTGTTGAAATTTCTCTGTTCGTGGTTGAGATAGGTTCGTTTTTATGAAGAGTGAGCTCAAATTATATATGGGACCGTAGCAAAATTAGGGAGTGGTGTTTCTTGAAATAGCTGTGACTAATACAGTTTATCTTACCGAAAAAAACAAAATGAGTTTTATTTTCTGCCCAATTATTTTAATTGAAATATTACAGTAAACTAATTATGCAAAAAGAACAACAAGAAGAAAAAATATTCAATTTCTTTTTTACAACAAATATGCATCTTCTATTAAGTATTCTTACCGAAGCTTTTAGTTACATTCTTAAATATTAATTAAGGTTTTTGGCAGTTGTCCATGACAAATTTGTTAGAATTTCTGTCGGGATGTTCGAAAAGAAAAGATGAACTCGGCGTGTGTGTTGCCCCACCCTCCTGAATATTACTTCAAATGAAATTCTAACAATGGCGATTTTTCGCACTTTTTGTCTTTTTTTAGAAATGTGCAAATCTTATTCAAAAATCAAATAAATGAAAAAATAAATAGAATAAAATAATAAATAAATAAAATTAAATAGTGAATTTTTTAAAAAAAGAGAGAAATAAGTAAATAACGCAATATTAATAAAAAAATAGTGAAGTAAAAAAAACTGAGCCTAGAATTCTGAACATTTGTATTCAAATTCTAAAGAGTGCCCATTGTACTAAAAATAAAATGTCTAAAATTTAGATCAAAAGTTTGTAATTTGAGCCAATAGAATTGCATAATAATGTAAATATTTTATTAAAAAGCACTATTTTAATAACAACTGCTCTTTCACTTTTTTCTTTAATCTTCTTTATTTTTCTGAATCTTTCTTAGTCTAAAATTTTTCATATTAAGTAGTGCAATTGGTTGAACCGTAGATTAACACTATTAAAAAGCCGATATTATTTTGTTTCTATAGTTAAATAATTTTAAAAAATGCGTTTTCTCAGAAATTTAAGAACGCGCAAAGTCTTTCTCATAAAACACAACCTATCGAAAATCGAGGCATGCTATTTGAACATCACTTTCAATAATTTTAACGAATTCAACCGACTAAAGTAGCAATAAAAGAGCGAACGATGAAATTTCGTGATTTTTCAACAGTTTGCTACTTGTTAAAAATATATTGAGCTTGTATTGTACAAAAGATTATTCTTAGTATTATATTATCTTAAAGAAAAAAAAAAAATCTTGATCACTGTGTTTTGATGCACTATCCTATTTAAAGATTCAATTCACAATTTTTTCAATTTTAAAATTTCAGCTAGAAATATCGGGAACATTTCTCCTTTCATTTTTTTTACTTGTGAATTCACTTCTCCTTGAAATAATATTAAAGTAATGCACGATGCATAAATTTTATTCACATGTTTTTTTTTTTTTTTTCAGCCCGGGAAGTAATTTTAAAATGAGTAATAACTTTCATCGACTTATAACATACTCGAGAATGACTATATGTTTTAAGTCAAGTAATTTTCTTTTGTTAGATAGCATACTTTTCCTAATAATACGCTAGAGTGTCAGTACTTCAGATTAATTGGTTCTGAGTGAGTTGTTAATTTTTTCAAAGTTACCAACATTTGATTTGATATAGAAAAAATTCTGCGCATTAAATACAGTGCAATGTAATATGATTATTCAAATTATTTAAAATACAAAGTAATGCTGCAGTAAATGCATTCATTTTTATAAGATTAAATAACCCAATATATTTTTATCATTCTTATGTTTCGAACGCGTAACTAATTCGAAGCACTTCCAATCCAGTTTTGCTTAACTGTCATAGTAGTTATGTGCATTTCTACATTACAATTTTAAGTAATATAATGCGATATTAGGTTTCAAATGTACTTTTTTTATATTTTCATGGGAGTTTTAATGATTAAACTACAATTTTTTTGAGCAGTCAGAAAAAAATTGCTGTCTTTTTAGTTTTATTTTATTTTTTATTTATTTATTTGTTTATTTTTCCAAAATTAGTTCGGATTTTATGATGAATCTGTGATCGATATTAACGATGTAAGACGACTAAAATTCAACTAAAATTTTAATTATAATTTTATTACTATTTATCACAT
This sequence comes from Octonoba sinensis, assembly GCA_038502835.1. Lineage (NCBI taxonomy): Eukaryota > Metazoa > Arthropoda > Arachnida > Araneae > Uloboridae > Octonoba > Octonoba sinensis. The sequence continues at coordinate 62,349,402 of CM076602.1, forward strand.
ACTCTTAAGAATATCTTGCAGACTCAAAATTATTATTTACGAACCTTAATTTTGACCGATGTTTAATACAAATGTTATACTATATTTTAATGTTTCTCCTCACGCCTCCTTGCGCTTGGCGTGGTTTTTGTGTTTTACCGCCTTTGGCGTCTTTCAGACAATTTCACTCTCTTCTCTCACTTCAAATAGACTGTAACCCTTCTTAGCCTTCGCTTAGAGCGATGAGTGAGTCGAAGAAGAGAGGAGAGGAATTAAGATGAATTTCATGCGGAGTTTGGAAGATTTTCTTTTGTAACGTTATGAGATTTTTTCAACGTTGCTACTATACTGCTTTGAACAATCATGAACTTATTTCTTGTGATGTCAGTAAAATGAATCAGGCGCATCAAAAAAATATTAAATTATCTTTCTGTTAAAATAGAGTTGCAGGTAAGATTTAAAAGTCATTTATCTTTTAATTTATGCTATAAGACTTGGCTTCAAATTTCGATGTACTTTTCTTGCAAAAAATAACTTTTGAAATAGTGGATCATATTAAAAATATTTTTTTAAAATTAAAATTAGTGAAGACGTCCTAAAATGTTTATAATATTTGAACTGAAATCTTGCGATCTCTTTAAAAACGATAGTGCTGATGAGATACAATTAAACTAAATAGTAAAGAAATTTACATTTTTTAAAAATATTTTTGTTTTTTATAGATAAGAGGAAAATATCTGTATATTAAAGGAGACGTTCAGATTTCATAGTAATCAAGAAAGTTCGATCAAAACAATTTGATAGTTGTTTAGAAATCGCCAGAAAATTTTATGTGAGAAATTCAAAATACAAATCTCATCATTCAAAACAGCACTTTTACATTGAATTTCGGAACTATACCAGCACTCATACAACATATACAATATATACACATTTTTTGTATGGTTGAAAATATCAATGATTTTAATATTAATACGAAATGTGTTCCGTTAGAAAAAATTCCTCTCAAAACATTTTTTAGATTTTTGCTGTCTATCTCTTGGAACACTTAATAAGAGTATTTAGGGAATTAAATAAGAATCAAACAAAATTTATTGCATTAAAAATTATTTATTTAAAAGGTTTTTTTGCAAATTGCATATTAAAAATTTTATCTTTACATTATACATAAAAAGCTATGGAATACAAAATTATCTATAAGAATAATATTCAAACTTACTATTGCATTATTTAAGGAATTAAAAAAAGTACTAATGCTGTAGAGAAAATGATAACATCATCTGATTGCAACACATCTAATGCAGGGTTCGTGATTTTCTTTTTCTTTTTTTTTAAATCGGATTTTTTTAAAATTTAAATCGGATTTTTTAAATTTAAATCAGATTTTTTTTTTATTTTTTTAAAAAAGACCTTAATATATGTGTTATGTTATATTTTGGATATTTATTATGTTACATTCATAGAAACAATATGACATCTTAATAAATATGCAAAAATAAGCTTCAAGCTATTTTCACAGCAATAAATATTTTAAAATAATAATAATCATGGACAAATTTTACTACAAATGCATGACTCAAATGAAACTTAACCCTACCAGACATAATTGTACACTCATAAGTATCGAAAAAATGAACAAATTTAATTAAATTTATTCATTTTTTCAGATTAATCTCAATTATTTTGCTGTTGAAAGCTGAAAAAAAGTAACAATTGTGTGTACTTAATTTTTACATTGGGTGTACTTTAACAATTTTTCCATTTTATAAATGAAAAAGCCTGAAATATTTTTACCCGTTTTGTAAAATCATATGCTCTCACCATTACTAAAAACTGAAACTTTTTGTTTTAATCAAATATCTTTATTGAAAACTTCTATGATAAAAGAAATATTTTAGGAGGAAAAAACCTTAAGCTAGTAGGAGACATGGATGAAACTTTAAGGATACATATTCTAAATTCTAACAATTGTTGTTTTGAACTGAATTATTTATTGTGTGGCATTTATTAAATTAATCCAAAATACTATGTTTAGGATAAAAAACACAGATGGTTCATGAATATTATGGATTCTAATTTGAATGACTGAATGAATTATGCTTTACTGTTAAGATGATCGAAGAATAAGAGTAATATTGTAAAATTAAAAAAAAATAGTAATTAGTTCTAAACTTATGAAATATGTTATGCACACAGACAGATGGATCTAGGAAGTTTTGTTGGAAACTGGTTGTTATTGCAACATATTTCATTATTACAACACTTTCTAACATTGTGAATCAATGATTTTTTATTTATCATTATTATTATTATTTATTTATTTATTTTTTGAAAAAAAATCACTTGATTTAAATCGATGATTTTTTTTTAAAATCACTTGATTTAAATCGCGATTTAAATCATGATTTAAATCAAGCTGATTTAAATCAACGAACTCTGATCTAATGTAGGGTAAGCAAATTGACAATGAAAATTGTTTTCAGGTATTTTGCAGTTGCAAGCAAGAGAATGGAGATAAGCGAGAAAAATATATTTCACTCGCAGCTTTTGTTTGCACTGAAGAACGTTGTAAATAGAAAGTATAGCAAAGCAATTTGTTTTTATTTAAATCTCTAAATCTAATAGCGATTAAAGGTTGTGTTTTAAATTTGAATGAGCGAAATACCGTATTTCAAAATTTTTGAAGTATATTTAAGATTGCAGTATTACACTAAAATTTGGGGGGGGGGGAGGAGTGATAGAGAAAGAGATAGTATTTTAATATCGTTTATAAAGTATAACTAAATATATCTCCTAACCGCCAGAGGTTAGCGAAAGGCGCTTTTTTTTTTTTTCTTTTTGGACATGATCCTACGAGAATTAATTCCTTTACTAAATCAGTAACTACACTGCTGAGAAAACGGATATTTTCATTGAGTCACCTTTTAATACTCAAGCCTCTCAAGATAATGTTAAAATTTGGACAGTCCTAAAAGAACATATATATCCACTTTTGCTTGCTATTGGAGGTTAGAGACGACACTTAATTAAGCGTTATAAATAATATAAAAATTCGCTTTATTTAATTTTTCTTTGAATTTTTTGAAGTGCATCTATTATTTTAGTACAATGGACCCTTACGATACATTTCCACTATGAATAGCAGAAATGTTGAATTTCAGAAAAAACTCTGAAATTCAACATTGATGTTACTCAACTTGAGATACAATTTTTAGTCGCTATTGAACTGTGAGATTTAAAAGAAAACGTTTTCCCACTGCACGTTATTGTATACTTTATGATTCCGAAATAATTTTTGCATAATTTTTACTGCTTAATTTTTTTACAAACAACGTTGGAATTCGCCATTTTACGCATTAGGGGAAAGGTAACCATTTTAATTTTGTGTCTGTTGTTACACTCGTACCTAATACAATATGTGCATGGTTAAACACATAATAAAATATGAATGTTGCATAAGACATTTTAATTTAAAAAACGTATTGTGTTTTTATTATGCATATTTGTAGTATACCTAACATGTTTGTTTCTGAAAACCAGCTTCGTTTATTCTAAAACATTCAGATGTTTATTGTCAGTGTACATTGTTCATGAATTAGAAAGCTGTGGTAGCCTAGTGGGTAGGGCGTCGGACTTCGGACCGGAAGGTTTGGAGTTCGGAACCCGAACTTCTGAAAATCCATTAGGTACAATTGGGGATAGTGCATGTAAAATCCGTGGGCTTTGGAAGTCCTAAGGCAGTTCCGAAGGCACCTCGGAGGTTGGGGCAAATTTCTCTCCTCTTCAATCTCAACTCTAATAAGGGAAGTGGCTTAGTTGTTGTGGCGCTAGCTGGTATCATCCTATTACAGTGTGTTAGGGTTAATGCCAGTCGCCTATCAGTTCACTCTTCACAAATAACCAGCAACTTGTATTATCTGATTTGAGGAATTGCCAAAATCTAGTCAATGAACTGTTGTTCAAATGCTATTGCAAAGAAGAAAATCATGAATTATGTGCACAATTTCTCGTCAACTGATAGCATTGTAATATTTTTCATATAAACACAAGTGATTATATGACCCGGTAATAAGACTACGACGTTGAATATTATGCAATTAAGAAATAAAGTCAATTAAAGTGCAATTGTGAGACTGTGTGTCCGCAAATTTATGCGCTAACCATTAAATTCGTTTTACTTTTCAATTCTGACGTACATAACTAAGAACAATAATTACATCAACAAAGAAAAAAATCCTGAATTCACGCTCCGTTTTTTTTTCCTTTTTTTTAAATATCAAAATTTAAATTTTTTTATTCTAATATATACAATAGCATACCTCAACTGAATGCAATCACACAAAAATTTACGTTAAAACGTTTTAAGGATGAGCAAAGTACTTAAGAGAGTGTAGATATGTGTTAAATCCTTAGGGGAAAACAAAATAAATAAATGCATAAATGCTTTCATGACAAGACACACACACAAAGAACCAAGGGAGAAAAGTACAATAATTATGTAATCAATAATTCATTTTTGTAGTTTTTAATACCAAATTATTAATTCATATTTTTTCTGAGATCGACAGTTTTTACTCTTAAATATTTTTAATAAAAAATATTGGCATACTGAAAAAGTAAATGATTTTATTCCTAAATAATTAACTAACTGTAACTATTTATTACATTTTATTTATGTAAGGGATTTACATCATACTCGTATTATTATTTATATGCGTGTTTTAAAAACTCGCATAATCATCTGATGTGACTAAAAATATTTGGTGCGGAGAAACTAAAACTTTTTTTGTGGGAATCTTATCACAATCAAGTATGTTGCAACGGAAATATTTTCAGAAGTATTTCCATTAGGGTTCAATGTTTCAAAAATTCCGGGATGATTAATACCAAAGTTCTTGATATGACATAAATAGAAAAATTAGAATTTAAATGGGAAAAAATCTTTTGATTTCGAATTTGAATTCTAGTCATCTCTATCAAATATTATAGTAATCAAGAAGCTCATATAAACTAAACGAGCCTACCTTCTCATATACTAACGTCGATCAAGCATTATCTCTCTCTGCCTCTCTCTCTCTCTCTCATTTGACTTAAATTTCAAACTAGTTTAGAATATCCATCTAATGCAGTATTTCTCAAACTATGGGTCACGACTAGGGATGTAACGAATAGTGATTTCGCCGAATAGCCGAATACCGAATATTCGGCCATTTCTTCCAGGCCGAAGCCGAATATTCGGTCCTTTCTTCTAGGCCGAAGCCGAATATTCGGCGGCCGAATATTAAAATTTCTAGAAAGTCGTTGTAATAGAAAGAATTTGTCGAATTTTAAAATTATTCGCAAAGTCAAACACCAATTACACACAATCTATGATGTATGATTTAATTCTGTTTGTTAAGAATTTAGAACCATTTAAAATTAATCTATTTTCACTATTGTTTTGAATGTAATAAAACTAAGAATTTCACCCACAAGCAAAATAGAAATGACAGGTCTTACGGTAGTAAGCATTAGCATTATTTTACTAATTATTTAATTGCAATGAAAGAAATACTAGTGCGTAATGAACTTTTACCTTGCTCAAAACTGCTTTATGAAGACATTTTAAAAGTTATAAAAGTTAATATTTTTATTTTATGGGGTTTTTTACATACCTAATTTTAAAAGATCTTTTAAAACTGAATGCACTTAACTGGAATATGTTTTTATTTTCAAAAACCACAATAATTTATGCTATCTAAATATTCATGATATATTCTGGGCTTTTCACATTTCTCTCTAACCCAATATTCACAATAAATCAGTCTACCCAAACAAAGTCTGGCTTCCACTTTGTTAATAATAACAAAATGAATTTATCATACTCTCCATTATAATTAACTATTGGAAGCTTTTTGGGAGCAAATGCTAAATATAAAATACAATATTACAACTTTAAAATGTATTTTTGCTCAGTCAAGCCTAAAACAAGATTTAAAAAATAGTTTATTCTAAATTATTTTTATTTATTAAAACTATAGTGGACTAATGTATTCTTTTTGAATAATTATAATACAATTTTAAATGTTTAAAATCTACTAATTTCTTTATTTTTTTACTTTTTTACTGAAGCAGAACTATTCGGCCGAATAGTCCATCAATATTCGGCCAGGCCGAATTTGACCTTACCCAGTATTCGACCAGGCCGAATATTCGGCCAAAGGGCCGAATACCGAATAGTGGCCGAATATTCGTTACATCCCTAGTCACGACCCACTGGTGGGTCGCGAGCGAATATTGAGTGGGCCCTCGCCACTGTACACATGAATTAAAAAAGAATTGAAAGTCTGCGAATAAAAGTAACTAAAGTTGAAGTTGATGCTAAAACTTTAATGAAAAGAAATAAGGAACAAATACATCCTTGCCATTAAAATAACTTTCTAAAGAAATCTTGCAGGTGTAGATATTTAAGTAGTGACATTAAGTTCTGTTTCTTATTTCAAGTCTTTCATTCATATTGGTAACATTATATATTTTTTTAAATTTCAATTAGAGCAAATAAGGCAGCATTAAATAGTTCAACAACACGCCACTAGGGAATCTGAGCATTTCCAATATTTATGCCCTCTTTTCTCCTAGACAGCTAAGAGGTGGGTCCCAAGATTATAAATTTTTATTAGATGGGTCGGAGCACAGGCAACTTTGGGAACCACTGATCTAATATATAAAACAATTTAAAAAAAATCTTATGTAAAAGGAAAACTTTTAATTATAATGTAAAGGAATTCAAATCCATTATCTGAAACTTTCTAGTTATTAGAACGCTTTTGAACATTGAACTTTAAAAGAGCAAAAATGTTTTTGTTCAAATGAGACTGTTCCCTCAAAAGATAATAGGCGAGACAGACGACCAATGAACAAACCAAAACAAATTTCCAAAAAGGCAATCTGTTTATTTTAAATATTTATTATATTAATTTATATCTTTTTACCGAAATCTTTTATACGAAAACTTGAGAAAAATGAAAAGTTAATGTTACAAAATTACAACGTAGATAAGTTTTTGTGGATCATGTATGTAAATGTATGACACTGATTCAAAATGCAACTGGTATACTTTGAAACAAAATCAGTAAAAATTCAACTATGCAGTCCTGCAGAAAAATAATTTCCATGAGCACACTATTAGGAACCGTCCATAAATGATGTCACGCTTTTTTTCCATATATTTGACCCCCCTTCCCACTTTGTCACAAAATGTCACACTTCAACATACCCCCTCCCCCTTTGCCACATGCTATTCTGTCACACTTCTTGTTACCCCCTCCCCTCGCCCTGTCACAATCTGTCACAATTTCACGAACCCCCTCCCCCTCGAAGTGTTACATCATTTATGAACGATCCCTTATCAGTTCACAATCAGTAAAAGTGTGAGAAAATTACTCAACAGGTTGTTCTACATGTTTAGTCCCATACAGAAACACCAATCATTTTTCATGCCTAACCTCTACATCACGTAATTGGCCTATCGCGTGATAAGAAAGATAGAGATTTTGGACGTTTGGTCTCAGCAATGTCGCAGCATCGAAAATTTATTGATCGTAGAAATAAAAAGAAGGTTTTACTACATTGACTTTGAAATTAATTCATTACTTAGTAATGAATTTTGGCGACAAATCGCTTTATGGAATTTTATAAGCATAGGTTTATATTAGATTCCTGAAACTAAAGTACAAGTTAGTTGCAGGGAAGCTGAAACTTCGATAAGTTTTATGTTAAATAGTAGAAGTATACTCTCTGTAATAAAGGGAGTCCCGAAAGGTTTTATACAGCTTCAAAATTGTATTTACAAGAAAAAAAAAAAAGTTTTTTTTTTTGTTGTGCATTATTAGCTCTCACAAAGGAGGCATTGATACTTCGAAAATTCTGTATTAAATTTTTTTTACGGACACAAAATTCTGAAATTATTAGAACAAAATTAAAAAGAATTCAGTTGAAATGAAATTTAATTTTCATCTACTACACATTGCTTGACAAATAATGAAATATAGATCAATTCAAACAGAAAAACGTACCAAATCTAAGATATTTTTACAGCGTGCTTCCATCTGGAAAATTCCTGCGGTACTTATGTATGCGAACTAAATATAGAATAAGTTAGTAAGCATTTTTATAATTATTTACACATTGAAAATGGTATATTATGATTAATTTTTAATAGGTAAAATGGCGGACGAGCCAGATGATGACGAACTGGAAGCGTACCTGAGAAGTAGCTTGAGTGACCGACGACGAAGCCGATGGGGACGACAATCTTTGCGCCGGGGTTCCTCCCCTTTTCTTACAGAAGCCATGGCTGGAAAGCACGGAAGGAGGCTTTCTTCTTTTACCACATCTTCCGGAGAGTGAGTATCACATACATTCCAATATTATTGGAATCCTCTTTCTCCGCATCTTCCGGGGCAACACAATTTAAACATTATTTTTTGTCATATCGTCAAACTGTCAGCATCACAATCCGAATCTTCTCGCACTAAGTTTGTGGAGAGTGAGTATCACAATCCGAATCTTCTCTCACCAAGTTTGTGGGGAGTGAGTATTACAGTTCGAATGATCTTTTGCCTAATTTTCTTGAGACAGAGTAAAACAACCCGATTCTTGTTCTACCAAACCTTCCGGAGAGCGAGTATCATATCCGAATCCTCTTTCACCGCATCTTCCGGAGCAACACAATCTAAAAGTTATTTTGCGATATTTTCGAAGTGTGACCATCACAATCCGAATCTTTGCTTCCTAAATTTGTGGAGATTACGCAATTTGAATGATCTTTTGCAAAATCTTCTGAAGATAGATTAAAACAATCCAACTTTTCTTTTACCAAATCTTCCGCAGAGTGAGTATACAATCCGTATCTCCTTTTACCACATCTTACAAAAACTGAATATGACGTTCTGAATTATTTTTCCTTCTAGTGTTGGGCTTTGCAATTTACTTAAGGAAATTCGTCCATTTTATGATTTTTCTTTTGTTTAAAAGTTGAATCTTGTAATATTTATTAAAGTGGACAAAAATAGTATACCAATCTAGAAAAATAATTTAAAGCACTTGTTGATCAAAACTTCCATAACTATTGATTAAATATTGTCAAAATACGTTATTAAACAATGTTGAAAAATTTTAAACAGTTTAGGGTTTGGTTAAATCAAGTTGTAGCTTGCGACAAAGAACTGCGTAGGAAAAGGAAAATAAATACTATACTGTTCGAATTAATTGGGACAAACATGTTTTTTTTTGTCTGAGTGATGACCGTTCTAAATATGCTTCTAAAGATGTTTTGGAGTTTTATCGCAACAAATGGCACTGAAAGCTTAGTTCCTCTTAAAGGCATGACGAATTTTGTCAAATACATATAAATATTGCGCAGTAAGATTGTTCCCAACATTTGGCGGAACATTTTAACATGACTTGGCTCCTTGTCACAATTCGAAATTCGTCCAGACTTTTATGCTGGAAAACAAAATAAAAGTACTTATTGGCCTGGTAATTCACCAGACCTAAATCCCAATGAGAACTTATGGCATATTCTCAAGAATCGCTTAGCTAAGATGAATTGCACGACAACAGAACAAATGAGAAAAAGTGCCATACAAGTGTGATTCCACGATGATGATGTCAAGAACATGTGAGTTACACTAGTGGAGTCAAGGTCAATCCATGTTGAAGAGGTCATTTCTGCTAAAGGAGGACATACTTCATACTAATATAGAGATTTATCAGTCTACTTAATGTGTGTAATAATTAAAACCTAAGGTTTTAGAAAAAATCGTTTTTTTTTTCATTTGTCCCAATTAATTCGAACACTATAGTAAATAAATAATTAAATAAACGATCCCACAAAAAAGAACAGAAAAATAAATGAAATCGAAAGAAAGGAAAAAGAATCACTTGAAGGAAAATAAATAAATAGAACACTATTCTTTCATAAGTGACTGAGTGCCGCAAAAGGATTAAAGTAGAATTTTGCATAAATTGGATGTTTAAAGTTGAAGAAAAATGTAGTTTTTGGACCATACTATTCTAATGTTTGAAAAAGAAGCAGTGGGAAAACTATTGCAGTATTCGTTGATCTATGTTCTGAATAAGTAAAATGGAATATCTCAGTCACACATCATCTTGGTTTTTTCTTCATGATTCCCTTTCACATTAATCATGTTTTAATTTAATGTGAAATCACCTGTATTAAATCAAAATATTGAAATGCATTTCATTTGATGACAAGTTATAGGAAACTGAGCTACTGATGATCAACTAGCACATGTTACATTAGAGTAACTTAGATGAATTCGTGCTGCTGTCCTGTCTTAGACTTCAGTCAGCGTCTATTTATTTAAGTAAACATAAGCATTTGACCAATGAGTACAGGATGAGTTTAGTTGATTTCGTATAACTTATTGCACGTTTTTAGTATCATTAACTAATATTCGTCAGAGTGCATCAACAGTTGGGGATCCACTGTAGTAATGTAGTAGTTACCCCATGTTGAGTCCCTGCCCAGAAACTACATTTCAGAGTTCCACAATACTGGATCTGGTAGAAATTTCTAGTTTACCGCAGGAGGAGGTAGGAATTTTTCTCCCATAGAAATAGCCTAGGATCTTCTTGACGCTGCGGCATGGCCCATAACCCAACTTGGTTAAGTATTTCGCCGTGTTGCGTGGCTCTGAACATAGTTTGTATATGCAATACTCTAGTCCTATGATAGTTATGGTTTTCGTCGTTTAATGAGCCCGATTAGCAATGCTACATGTGGCACAAGTCAAAACTTGAGTGTGTGGTTTTACTAAATATTTTACACTGAGCTTGCTTTCAAAACAAATTTAAGAAAGTTCTCTAACGGCCACATGGCGTAGACGGTGGCTCTAACGGCCACATGGCCGTTAGTTAGACCCTGTAATAAAATATCCTACGCTATAGCGTAGGATATTTTATTACGGAGATATTGCAAGGATGGCATCATTTAAAAGTAATGAAACATGATTGTAACTCACGTACATAGTACATACGCTGAATCTATCCTGTTTTTTCGCAAAATATTTTAAAATTTTATTTCATTAGAAGATTTCGGTGGAATAACTTTTTGTTTTTTCATATTTTTATTTTTGAAACTACAAAACTAATATGCATTTGGTATTGCTGCAGTTTTAATGTTTTAATTATAAATTCTTATTTTTTAAAAAAAAGGGCTTTGAGGCCCGAAATTTAGTCATATGTTTTAGACAGTTAATCATTTTACCCTAGAAATACAAGTCTTATAACAGGTTGAACATCTTAAACGATATTCTGAACTTGAAACAGTTAACCTCTAAATATTTTCCATTAATGCTGTACATGTGTAATTTTTTTTTTAGTATTTTTCTTTTCAATCATTTTCTTTTTAGAGTTCCTTTATTAAAAACCGTTGATTTTACTGTTATAATTACAAATGAAACTTTTTATATTTTTTCTCAAACGATTAAAGGTTATCTTCAAACGCTTTTTGCTTGCTGTCATAGGTAGAATTGCATTTATTTTTTCACAGCTGCCATAGCTATGTTGTTACATTCTATTAGCGAATGCTCAACGGGATCATATTTGTTGAAAAATTATCAAATAAGTAATTTTTTTTTGCTTATAATATTAATTTCCACTGAAAAGACGCTTGTAGCTATGTAACTGTTCTATTTGCCTAGTTCTCAAAAGTAATATTTTTTGAAATAAAATTAACAAATAATTTCTTTTTTACTTAGAACTATGATGATCGTAGAAAATATTCCTTAACACTTTGTTGTACATAAAATCTAAGCAGTCTACTATTAATGCTAAATTTGACCTAGAAATTTAAAAATTAAGGAATCCAGATAGCCAATTGATTAAATGCATCAAAACTCAACTTCAAATGTGCAATTTCAAGCGAAGTGTTGCGTTTAAGAAGAGAAATGGTGCGTCAGCGTTTCGCACTTCACGTTACAGGTCCGTGTTAATAAATGATGTCGAGAAATTTAACATTATTTTCAAAAACGAGATAAGACAAGTTAAAAAAAAAGTGTGATATCCTTTCAAAAAGTGGGCAAGATCTCAAGGCCTCAGCATGAATTATTGTTGATGGGGTCAGCCGTTTTCGTGGTTTGGCGGGAGCTGCCGACACACCCTCGTTCCAAAGAGGACCACACCCTTGAAAAGCGCTCCAACCGAACGAAAATTTTCATCTCTTTTAGTATTTGCTCTTCCTGTATCATGGAAACAGACCGCATTAGCTTTTTGCGGCAACTCATGACTTATTTTTCTGCTTGGAATTCCTTGGTTTCTGATGAAATATTTGGAATTAAAAATTGATATTTAATAGCGCAATGCTCAGAATTTTCAAGAGATGCTACGTTTAAAGTAGTGCATTTGATTGAAAGACAAATCTCATTGATTTTAACTATTATTATTTTTTTCTTTTTTATGGAGTTGCTGAATTGGCCACCGCCAATTGCAGACATAGTGAGTTCCCCAGAGATTGGTACCAATTATTTTAGCGGCACCGGAATGAGTGGGGCACAATCGCGAAGAAATATTGACGCTCAGTTCCCCTAGATGGTGGCACCTGAGTTCTAATTGATGCGAAACTGTACTAGAAATTTAATTTAGCCGAGAGTATCCATGCCAAACGGATACTGAAGGGATCTTTAACATTCCGCATAATCATACGACATTGGCGCTGTCGATTTAATACAGATTGGGCCAGGTTTGATCCTGCGAACTTCGGCGTACGAGGCCTGCGCCTTACTACTATGCCACCCTGTAGGCTGATTTTAATTATTAATTTTAAAAATGATTTGACAGTGAGAGGGAAGATATTACGAAATGTGCATTAAAGCACCGTTTATACGTCTTTCAAGGGGCAATTGTATTCTTTTGCGAACGACGCATGATTGGAGAAAGTTTAAGATGCAATATTTACGATGCGAAGCATTTTGCTTCAGTCGCAAAAATTAAAAAAAAATTCTTCTACCGATGTGATACAAATTCAATTTTATCATCCTACTTTTATTTCCCATAAGTTAATTCCACGCCTAATTCATATTTAAAAAAAACATATGATATTGAAAGAATTTCTCCAGCAGTGCAACTTATGCTGCTTTTGAATCTGTAGGTGATTGCTTTTACGTTCAGCTTAGAAATAGTGAGTTCAAATAGCTTTAATTCTTCATTGTTTGTTTCAAATTATCTTGTTTCTTCTCGGATTCAAAATACGCTGCTTGATTGTTAAACAGCTTCTGTAAATGGGTTTTCACCTACAGCTGTGCACTAAAGCAGAAAAACTAAGCAGAACGTTAACCGCACTTGCTTTTGTTAAATATCGTGTTAAGGGGGGAAATACGTGTGAAGGTTTTAAAAAATTTTAAAAAAAAAAACCCCGATTCTACAACTATTTAATAATATACCCTGAAAATTTCAAAGCAAAATTCCAAGTCGTTTAAAAGTTATAAGCATTTGAGCGAGCGCCCCTTTTGGAGTAGTTGAGCAGGTAGTCCCTCATGAATGACCTGTAGGGTATTAGGGAACGTTAGCAGATGTCCTTTTATTTCTTTTTACAGTTGAGACCTCGGATAAAAGATTTCTATAAGTAAAAGTATCTATAAGTATAATAAAAAAATGATTCATTACTGCCTTAAATTTACCTTAAAATACCACTCTTTTTTTCAAACGCGTTTTTCTCGAAACTACTTTTTTCGAATTTGCGTACACCCTATTTCGCAGAGTTTTTGATCAATCCTTATCAAATTTAGCACACATTTTCTTTATATATACACGCTTTAGTTGAACAAAGAATCATAAACATATCTTTATTTTTACTATTTTCATTGCAAAAAAAAAAAAAAAAAAAAAAAAAACGGTTAAAAATCGTATTTAATTTTCCCATTCTAAAAAAAAAAAAAAAAAAAAGAAGAAAAGAAGAAGAAAATTTTCAATTTTTTGTGATGTTTTTAGTTCAACTAGAAGAGACACTTATGAAAAAAGTAGATTTTTAAAAAAATTGATTTCAGATAAAAATTTGGACCTCTAGGATGTTCACAAACTGCCGACCCAGGTGGCGACTTACAGTGTGCAGCAGCCGATATATACGGGATTTTTCAAGAAAAATGTTTGAAAATTTCAGTAAATGTTCTTCAATATACTTATAAAATACCTCAAAATCTCAATAAAATATGTTTATTCTTTATAAGTTAAAAAATTCATGAAAATTGCTGTTGATACGCCGTTGTACACGTATTTCCCCCCTTAAAGTACGTTGAAATTTTAGCTAACTGTTTATAAAAAACCCTTCATTGTGAAATTATTAAATTGTCTAATTGCTCTAATTTAGGGGATCAAATTACTCGTATTTGATCCCATAATGATGCATAGAAGTTTGAATTTTATTTGTGAAATATTTATTTTAATTGCAGGTATTTTAATTTTACTTAAATTAATTTTTACTTAAATTAAGAACTTAAATTAATTTAATTTTTCTTTTGATAAATTTAATTATTGTAACCCTTTTTGCATGAAAATGAATAAAAAAGTAAAGTAATGCAAAAAATAAAAGCTGTCACAAGGCAATACATCAGATGAATTGCATTATAATATGACATTCTTAAAATAAAACACTAGATATTACACTAAAACAGCTGTGTACGAGAGATGAAAGATGATAAACTAATAAATAAAATATTAAAAACTTTATTCTTTTACTGTCTCGATAAAAAAAATTAATTGCTGTCTGCGGTATGCATGTTCAAATAAACATTTTTAAGATGAAATATATTGTTAAATATACACATTAATGGAAAATTCATTTATTGACATAAGAGAACCTTTTCACAAATGTGAGAACTTTTTGACTGTTTCCAACTTTTAATTGAAAAAAAAGGATAGAAAATAAATGAAATAAATAATTAAAAGTAACATTAAAAAGATTTTCAGTACAATATGTTTTTATACCTAATTTTTAACACCGAAAGTAAATATTCTATTCACTAAATTTGCATGCAAAATTTCCAAGCTACTGATGACCTCAGACAAGTCCAGGACAAAACTTTCGTATTATAGATCAGTGCTCACAGTTCTATAGTGCCAACTGCGGAACGGGACTCATCGTACACCTAAGTTTTCGCCTTTTTTTTTTTTCAAAGCAATATCCGTAGCATGTTGCTTTACAAAAAAAAAAAATTAGGGGGTCATAGTATAGTTCATGATTGTACAAAAATATGCTTTTAAAATTCACAAATTACAAGCTAGTGCAAAGGATATACGTGTAAATACTAAAGTTTTTTTTTTTTCTAGCACATTGTTCCTCCCCCCCCCCCAATTAAATTAAACAGATGATTGTTTTAACAGGTCAATCTTTAAATAATATTTTAGTCACGAATATCAGAGCACTGTATCTATGGCTGCGCTCTATGTAAACTTGCTTCAAATTATTTTCAGCTCGAAGCTGCAGATTTAGAGTTCATTAATACACTGTTAAAAATTTCAGTAAGAAAATAGCAAAATAACCAAAATTTTTTTTACCATATTTAATTACAACAGTTGAATAACCATTAAAAGATGGTACTCAAACCGCTGATTGTGAAAAAAATTGTTTATTCTCTGTTTATCCTAAAGAACGTTTAACTAACCGTAATTTTCAAGCGCTCAATAAGAATCGGACGTCCATCTTGGTTGCGAAACCTTACCGGTCTTACATTGTTATTATAATATGAATAAAGATTTATCAGTTCAAATATGCATGTGTATATAAAAAAAGAAGAAAAAAAAAGTGGCTTAAGCAGTGGTTACTAAATAGAAACACATACACACGTAAATCAAAAATTGGAGACATCGGATTCCCAAACTGTTTGCGAATGAGCGAACCCATAATTTGAGCTGCTGAAGATTGTTTGTATTTTAATTTTTGCAGCAAATAAAATGATTTTCGTCAATAGACAGTAAATTTAGACTAAAAATAAATTTGGATCCAATCAAAAACTGAAATCTCAATTTTAAGGCAGTTTGCCTGTTGGAAAAGAGGCTTTATTGATAAATAAACGGCCGCTTTACGTATTACGTGGTGAAGTTTCCGAGTGGATAGAGAGCAAGGCTTGTACACCACAGACCCGGGGTTCGAGTCCCAAGCACTTCGTTTACGGTTTCTACGCCTTGAAGATTCCACGCCTCGAAAGGGTTCAAAAACGGTCACAATTTTCTTTTGAAACCATTTTTAAATGATTATAAAATCGTAAACGGCTTTTACGGTATTTTATTTTTACGGTACCGCTAATCGTATTTACGGCTTTTTAACCAAACTGATTGGAAATGGTTTAGGTCCCGTAAAGATAGAAAAATGTTCCAAACCGTAAATTTAACGGTGAATTAGATGGACAGAATGCTGCCGGTTATTTAACCGTAATTTCATGATGAAATTTTAAACAGTGTAGAAGGGGAAAAAACACTCAACGACACTAAACATTAATTAAAGGAAGTGTCATCGAAAGGAACAAACACTAACCACTAATTAAAGGAAGTGTCATCGAAGGGAACAAACACTAGGAACTTAATGAATTGCTTGAGGTCGATTAATGAATTGGGGTGGTTGTAATCGTGTTGCGGTTTGTTTCATCACTGCATGAAATCCCGCCTCCAGATGCATTTAGAAATACAAATTATATTAGGAGCCCTTAATTTGTGAATATGTTAATTGCATAGAAAGAACAAGTTAAAAATAAATACTTATCTGAAGTTTAAAAAAGGCACTGTATATACATTAGAGTGAGTCATTTTATTTCATTTTCCTTCTTTAAGGCACAGGGTTAAAAAGGTGCTAAATGGTCACAAACTAGCATGTGTAAAAAAAAAAAAAAAATTACAGTCGAATGATTCTTTTAGCCTACGAATTGAGTTTGAAGTTCCGATTTATTCAACTAAATATATGTTAAATACAGAAAAAAAGGAATCGTCCTTACTACGCCTGTCATATTGTCATACACTAGTTGTTGAAAGGGCAATTAAAACTGACAGAAGTTTCAGTTACATGGTGAAAAAAAACTGAGAAGGCTCATACGAAATCAAACAGTTTCGAAACGTCATGCTGCAATTTGATGGTTGAAAGGATTTTTATGCTATTTCATTATTTTTAATATTGTAAAATGTATTTCAAACGTGTTTGTAATAAATAAATGACAATATTACACATTTAATGTGTTATACCTACATCATGTATACAAATTATATTTGTAAACTTGTTTTTCAATTTTTGAATAAAAATATAGCCTTCCCTAAACATGAGTTTTTTTAAATCAATCCTGAAGCAGAAAATGATATCCAGTCTAATACAATTTTATATTTAATCTCAAAACACCATTTAGAACGTTTTCTTAGCTGTGCCAGAAAGAAATCAAGATCTTTTTATTTCAAGATAGGAAGGCGACCCATCCTAATATACATAGGCAACATTTTATGAGACAAATTTTTAAAATATTTAGTTTAATATATCTTTTATAAGTCAAGCATTTATATCCAAAAATAATAAACTGCAAATCAATACCTAATTTTACATCCTTTTTATACTTTTTAAATGATATTTCTTCTATAACAGGAAAAAGAGGTGTTTAGTGAGGAATTCGAATTTTCATAACACTGGGTGCATTATTATTTTTCTTACATTTAAATAATGACAACTATGCAAATAAAACATGAATCCAAATTATTTTTTCACATTGCATATTCTGTTCTTTCTTTCTTTCTTTTCATTTTCTCTCTCTTTTATATAAAGTAGGCTATACTTTCCAGTAAAAGTATTTTTAAAAAAAAAAATGAAAGAGGCTTATGTATTATGAAAATTTCGTTAAAAATAAATAAAGAAAAAAAAAGAATAAAGTAATTAAATAAAGATTGAAAGATAAAAAATTGCAAAGTATGGTTTTGAGATGGGGAAAATGGGATTCTGTTGGTCTGTCTGTCCCCTCCCTAATAACTTTTGAAAATTGTCCGATTCGAAAGATTTTTTTTGCATTCGATTTTGGCGAGGACATTTCATTTACATATGTCACTTTTTGATTGGAACATTTTTTCGTTCAATTTTAAACAGTTCAAAAAATCTCAACATTAGCGCCTATGGGAAAATAAGAAACATATAATATAAACTCTGTACATAAGATCCAAGTTTCTTTGAAAGAGCTCGTTTGAAGGAGCCCTCAGCGTGAAATTTTTTTGATTTGAACAATGTTTGCGCAACCTACGCCACCCTGCGTCGACAGGGTGGCGTAGTGGTAAGGCAGCAGGCCTCGTACGCCCAAGATCGCGGGTTCAAACCTGGGCCAAGTCGGTGGATTTTCAAGATGCAGAAAATCGTCTGCGCCCATGTCGTATGATTATGCGGCATGTAAAAGATCCCTTGAGTAGACATTTGGCCTGGATGCTCTAGGCTAAATTAAATTCCTAGTGCATATTGCATCAATGAGAGCTCAGGTACCGCCATCTAGTGGTAACTGAACGTCAAAATTCTCATGCGACGAAGGTACCACACTCATTGTGGTGCCGCTGAAAGAGATGGTACCAATTACCGGGGAACGCACTAGGTCTGCAATGGTTGTGGACCAATACCGCAGCCCCATTGGAAAAAAAAAAAATGTTTGCGCAATTTTGAACAGTTCAAAAAAATTTAACGTTATCGCCTACGGGGAAAAAATTTCAAAATTTTATTATCTGGATTTTTAAGGATATTCCTGAATGAATAAATGAATGAATGCATGAATAATGTACAGTATGATAATAAGTCCTCGTAAATTCCAACCAACTTAAGTACAATGTTTTTAAAAAGCAAGGGCAGTTAACGCTATGCTTGATTTTCCTGCTTTAGTACATTGCTGTAGGTGGAAACCCATTTACAGAAATTGTTTAACACGCGAGCAGCGCATTTTGAATCCGGGTAGAAGCCCTTGAGTGAACAAATGAATGAGTAAATGAATGTGTATTAAAAGGTATATTTGAGTCGTCTAGATTCAAAACCAGATGCATCCACTTCTTTCGATTTCAACTTTTTTACACTTTCTAATAGTTAAGTATAATCTTCATAAGGTGTAATTTTTTAAGTTTCTAAAACAGCTACATCGTGCTAAAAAAGGGTGTTTGAAATGTGCCGGAAAGTTACTAAAACCAGATCCCCCCCCCCCCCATCTCCCATGCTTGTCAGCTCTTCCCCCCCCCCCCCCAATATATTCAAAGGAAAAATTATTTTTGTGTTAAAATTTCAGCATGTTTAGCTCTTAGCTAGAAATTTGAATTTCTTAAATATTAGTTTTATGCCCGCCGTGAAAATTTTCATTTTCTGGATGTAGCTGATTTTGAAACTAGACGACTCAATTGTAGTAATAAAACTAAAGTAGAAAAAAAGACAGATAGCTACATAATAAATTTGATGGTGTATACGAGAAAGTAGGCTCGTATAGTTTTAGACGGAGCTTATTGTTTTTTTTTTTTTTTTTGTGAATATTTGTGAGAGAAAAATTTAACATTGAACTCAAAGTTGAGAAATTTGGAAGTCCGGGCTTAATCTCTTTTCTCCGACATGGAAGATGAAACCATTACTTACCATTGCTTATTTTTATACTTCATGCACTTATTTTTATCATTTGTTAATATTATTTAATGGATTCTGCAATGAAATATAGGATAATGAACTTTGAGTTTAAAGAGTGTGTATAGATGCTAGTACGCGAAGCATTTCCATTTAATTTTAATTGTTGCAGTCTCCTAATACAGCATTTTGGGCCAAAGTTCAAAAAGCAATGCAAACAAAAACAAATGCAAATAAAACTGAGATTTCCTCAATTAACTTAGCGAACTAAGTTAATCGAACCTTTTCGTGAAATTTCTAGATCCGTATCCAGTTTTTTCTGGGAGACTATGTATGTTTGTGTGTACCTATAGCCGGAATGGGTTCTATAAGAATCCATTATCATGAAACATTAAAGGACAAAGTATACTTTGAATTAGAATGTAAATTTACATGGTTGCAAGGCCTGTTTTTCCCCCTTTCTATATTCCCTCCCCCCCAAGTTTTACTTCTGAAATTTTGAAATAAGTATAGATATTTCTTGATAAAGAAAACTATCAAATTGGATTGTGCAGAGGTTGCGAAAAAGACAGACTCCAGTCACTTGTCCTGAATATTTCTTTGAAAAATTTATTTTTAAATGTTTTGAAAATTAATTTAGACTAACTGAATATTAAATTAATAATTGATAAGCGATTGTTCTTGAAAACTCTCGCGGCATGCTAATCGAAATTGTTTTATAGAATTCTTTTAAAAAAAGCAATAGCGAGTCAAGTATTGTCTTAAAACATGGTATAACGTGCATTAAAATATTTCGGTTTTTATTTTGCATAAATATATTTATTTCCTAATATCTTTCTTCATAACCACCTTCAAAGCTAATGTAATACCGGCTAAAAAAAAAAAAAAAAAAAAAAAAAAAACGCTAAGGTTTAATTGTAATATTTCTAGAAAATATTGTTGTCACTATTGCAAAATGCCGCTATGCTAAGGATTGCTTCCATAAGCACTTGGTGGGAATAATAACATTGACTTGATTTGAAGGCTCATAAGGAATGAGTCTAGCCCTTAGGTGCCAGTAAAATTTTCATCTTCATAAAATGTTACTGAATAAGATTTATATTAACATCTTGGACATTATGCAAATTTAGAAGCAAAAACAGGATTAAATTGTTCAGATTTAAATCAAATAAACCGAAAAAAATGTCGTAAGTTTAGTATCGTTTACATGCTTAAAAGAAAAAGTCACATGTCAACTGGCTAAAATGGCACAAACGTCACCGCCTAAAAAACTGTCTTATTGAATATAAAACCTTCAAAGTTGATGACGCTCCTTGTGGGCGTATTCTGCGTCCTGTCAAATTCCAGAAAGGTGTGGTTTTCTGAGAACACTTAGCTGGATTGAATGTCGTTTTTATAGCGTTTATTTATTCCACCAACAACAATGCCCGAAACGCTAAAGGAGGGCATAAGTGATACCTCTCAGCTCTGAATGATGCAAAATATTTTGTTTTTCAAACTCTCATAATGATACCGCTGGTTATAGAGCACAATATTTTATGGGATATCATGCATTTTTCATTTATTATGGCTAGGAATTTGCTGTCTTCGATTTTCAGTTTTCAGGAATACGGTTAACGAAAAATTTCATGAAGTTGTTCCTCGATTATTTTGAGAGCAATTTCACTTACATATTTATAATTTTTTGAATAAAATGTGAAAGTACTTGGGGCTCAAAATAACAAATTAGTTAAAAAATGAAAGCCTTATGAATAAAACTGTTTGTTATCTATACGGCTTTTTTAGCCTACTTTCCCGTAAAAATAAAAAAATAATAATAAAGCATGAAAGAAGGCTTAATGTATCGTAAAAATATCGTTAAAAATAAAGAAAAGTAAAAAAAAGTGAAGTAATTAAATAAAGCTTGAAAAATAAAAAATTTGAAAGTAGGGTTTTGTGATGGGGGGGAAAATGTGTGTCTGTCGGTCTGTCTGTCAGTCTGTCTCCCCCTAATAACTTTTGAACGAATTGTCCGATTCGAAGAATTCTTTTTGCATTCGAAAGATCTCGGCGAGGACATCTTATTTTCATATTTTACTTTTTATTTGAACAATTTTTCGTTCAATTTTGAACAGTTCAAAAAAAATTAACATTAGCGCCTATGGGCGAAAATGAAGCTAATGATGTAAACTCGGGGTACAAGATCCAAGTTCCAATGAACAAGCTTGCTGGAGGAAGCTCTTGGCGAGAAATATTAATTTGAACAGTTTTTGTTCATTTTTGAGCAGTTCAAAAAATTAACATAGCGCTTACGGGGAAATTTCAATACTATATAAATCCTGAGCTAACGGACCGATTTGCTTGGAACAAACTTTATCGGAAAGCTCTTATAACGTAAAACATGAACAAGTAGAAAGTTCATCCAGAACTGACGAGCCTATTTTCAAATGAAATGTTTTATCGAGATTTTTAAGGATATTTCTCAATGAATAAATGAAGGAGTGAAAGAATGAATAAATGGCAGACTGAAAGAATGAATCAATGAATAAATGAATGAGGAAAAGAATGAATAAATGAGTAAATAAGTGAAAAAATAAATAAATGGGTGAATGAATACATGAATAAGTAAATGAATGAATAAACACTTGAATGAGTAAACGAATGAATGAATAAATGAATGGTTGAATAAATGAAAGAATGAATGAGTGAGTGAATGAATATGTATTATCCGTTGAAAAAGGTATACTTGAAGTAATTAAGAACTAAAGCTAAATGAGAAAGAGAGAGATAGCTAGATTATAAATTAGAATTTGGTGTATACGGGAAAGTAGGCTCGTATAGTTCTAGACGGAACTTCTTGTTAAGTGTTACAAAGGGGAAAATATTTATTTGATGATGATTATGGGTAAATTCGTATCAACGGTGACGGATACGTCGTGTAGGAAAGTTTATCACTGAAAGCTAATTTTAAACTAAATATTTATAAGGGAAATTAAAAAAAACATTTTAGTGACTGACTATTTAATTTCATTTAAATGAATAATTCGTGGATAACTATTTTTACGTGACTAATAATGTCAAAACGTCTAAAGTAATCAGTCTGAAAACTTTTCTTTTTGATGAAATTTAGATTTTTTTTCTTTTTGTGAAGTTATATTACTTATGGGATGCTAAGGCTGGGAAATGCACATCTATTACAGGGCACCAAAATGCATTGGTGAAAAGTAGAATCTGCAAGATCATTCAACTAATTTCAGTTAAATGTGCTACAAAAATACTTAGAATATGGTGCAACGATTCCCATATTCAAAGAACGATCGTTCCCAAAACGATTTTCCAAAATTCAAATTTGTTCTACTTTGTTTCAATTTTAAGGAGAATTTTCTTGTAAATTATTTACATGAACCAACTGGGATTTTTGAACGCACTAAAATCACTTAACAAACTACAAGAGGTTAGATTTGACCGAACTTTGCGTAGTATTTAAAGGGCGTGTAATAATTGTTTTTAACCTTTAAAAATAATGCTGACATAGTTTTGCAACAATGTCAGCTGAAATAAACATATTTTGGAAGTTCTTCATAACAGTTTTGATTTAATGAATTTTGCTTTCAAAATGCGTGATGGAAACTGAGAGCCGATGTATGAAAAAAAAAAAAAAAAAGATTAAAGAACATGCAAGGAAAAAAAAAGTATAATTATCGAAAACTTTAGGTGAAACTGACAAGATATACATTTTGACGTAAAAGCATTTTGAAGAGAAAAAGTCTATAAAACTGCATTGCAAACGATACATAATATATTATCCGCATTGTTGTCGTGACGTGCGTTCAAGATTGGCGAATAATTCTAATTAGTTCAAGAAATTAGTTTTTAAAGTAGCCAGCGGAGACATTAAAACGCTTTCTGGAAGGTTAATACAAGAGCCCTTTTATATTTTATGTATTGCAGAATTGTTTGAAACTTTAGTAAGTACTCAAAAAACCAATGGAAATGAATGTTTGCAACATAGTTTTTTGATTTCATCTTTATATAAGTAAATAATAAATAATTTCTTTTTTTTTGTGCAAATGCAATGTTTATATTCTTTTATTACAGCTGATTATTATTATTATCATCATAAAAGAGCAGAATGTGCAAAACATTCACAGTAATTTCAAGTATACCAATATGAAGAAAATAATATATAGAAATATCACACTGCTATCAGAAAACATCTGTAAAATTGATTCACAGTTAACATCGAATCAACACCTAAAAATAGTTCTCTATTTAATTTCTGCGATTACTTATTGAATTTTGTCCTCATAGGCTAGAATCATACCAAAAAGCTGGCTAAGTTTTATTTTAAGAAATGGTTAGCATAAAATATGCATATTAATTTATTAATACCGCTTATCCTACCCTAGTTAAGAGAATATTAACGCGATAAAGTCAATAACATCGTTCATGGAGCCATAAATTCCAACAACGTCAAACTTTGTTTCAAATCGTAGGGTAAATATAGCAATCGAGTGGAGCGAACATTCATAAAAATCCGATAAAAACAGAGCTCTCGGAGTATTGATATCAGATCAGCAACGAAATTAAGATACACGCCCAACAATAAACCAGACAATAACTTGGGCTTTTCAAGAGATGAACGCTGTGTCATAAAGAATAAACATTCTATATAACTGACTCCAATACGGTATTTTTAGCTCATAGTTGGCAACAGTATATGAGATGTCGGTGCTCTTCGAGTTGAGCATCATTCATCATAATGTCTCGGAGATAAACAAGTTATTAATTTTTATTTGAGAAAGGCGTGGATTCATAAAAGGGTATAAAGTGATGAGTTAGCAGGAAAACAATTAATAGTACATTATGAAAAGCTTTTGCTAAATTAAATAGTATGTAGGACATCCTCGACTTCGCAAATTTAACTATTGCTCGAATATTTTGCTCTTTATTTTATAATCATATTTACAAATTGTTAATATTAGTTTTTCCATTTTATAAAAATAATTTATAGGTAAAGCTCCTGGATATCGAAAAGCTCTGAGGAGCTTGTGTCCGAAAATTAATTGGTTCTTTCTTTCCTTTTCATTTTTTTAACGTCATCATAAAAATAAAACTACACAAAATTTGTTACTTTAGAGTATTTAGCAGACTAAACGAAATTGTTAATCCGTCATATTTTATTCTTTGACATTAGTGACACTGCCATTTCTATAGAAGAAGAAGAAACGCCGGAAGAAGTAAAAGAAAATATGCGTCTAAATAAACAAATCATAGAGACAATTAAACTGCAGCCATGGCGAATGAAGAAGAAATATAAAATTCTCAGGTAATTAAACAATATAACTCATATTCATGTTATTATTATTATTATGCTTTTTTTTCATTCCAAAAATGTAATATTTTATTTATATTAATAGACGAGTTTCTTTTTTTTTGTTGCTTTTGTAGAGAAAATTTTTGAATTAATAAAATAAATTAATGAACCTTAGACTATTAATAGTCGAGTATTAGTAAATAATTTTGAAAAAAATAATGATGTGAATAAAGTGCAACTAGTTTATAACTTTTGATTTTTAATAAAAATGCAGTTGTAGTAAGCTTTTAAACAATCATCTTGGATATCGTTATGAACAAGATTGTACTGATAGTGTAGCGGATAGTTCTAAAAGTTACTAATGTTGTTTAGGGGTAAAATAGTATCGGAGTGCATAGTTGAAATTCTCTTGTTCTCTCCTGCTTAACTAGTAGATGTTACTACTTATGTCCAGAAATTCTCCCCGTCTTCTTACGTCAGATATTACATGGATCAGTGCATCCTTAAAAGAAACCCTTATTTCAGCTGCCCTTTTCTGGAACTAAAGAATAAGTATTTATGAAAGAGAGCAAAAGTAATAGGAGAACAAGAGACTTATCTACTATTAGGGGGCTTCTGAAAAAGCCATCATAAGACGGGCCCGTTCATAAATGACGTCACGCTTTTTTCCCATATATTTGACCCCCCTCCCCCCCTTTGTCACAACACGTCACACTTCAGTGGACCCCCTCCCCCTCCCCCTTTGTCACGCGTCACGCTATGTTGCATAATGCAGGATGTCCCACTTCTTATTACCCCCTCCCCTCCCCTTGTCACACTTTGTCACAATTTCACGAACCCCCTCCCCCCTCGAAGCGTGACATTATTTATGAATGATACCGACCCTGATCTTAGCGGAAGAATGTTTTTCATTGTTTTGCAACAGATCTTCAGCTGGTTGAAAACGTTTCACAGAATGTATGCACGCAATGTTGAATTGTGCTAAACCTGTAATAACATGTGAAGCTATTTTGGTGTAATTCTCGCATTAGTAGAATATGATCCAATACCTCACAATGTATTGAAGAAAACAAGAAGGATGACCCTTTTTGAAGTGTCGAGTTGCTCCCGGTCAATTTTAATTCATTCAGGGCAAATCTTCTGAGCCAAAGCTCTTTGTTCTGCGACGTACGTTCATATGTTTCTGAGATTTTCAGCTTAATATAAAGAACTCGATAATTTTTTGAACTACCATTGGCGCGTCACTAAAAGTGACATTGGAGCATAAATGTAGTGACGTTACCTAGTACTTTTAGAGGCATCTGCTGCTGATATTGGCTAACCGTTTTGGTTCCACCAACGTGACATCACTAAACCTGTACCATGACTATTTCCTAGAGACGTCTGCGTTTGTATGGCAGATGTTTTATTACAAAGCTGAAAGAGTAGTCATAACTAAATGCTTATGTATTATAATTAATATAAATTGTTTGAATGTTTTAATTCTGTTAATTCTTATTCCTTTTGAGATATTTTTCAGACTATCCCCTTATGCGTATGCATGCGTTTGTGTGTTTATGGCAAGAAACGTTTAATTAGTTCAAAACTGAAATATTTTCACTGTATATTTATGTGACGTATTGAACAAGGCTTTTTTCTTTACTGTTCATGAATCTTGCAATCAACATTCATGTCAATGCATTTTAACTTTCTTGTTTTCTTTCTAATCCAGGAAAGCCAAAGCCTATGTTCGAAAGCATGAAGGAGAATTGGCTCAAAGTAAACGATCAAAAGATGTTTTTGCAAAGTACACACTTCTGTGGAGTAGAGTAAGCATTTAAGTCTACGTTTTGAAATTATTATTATTTAAAAATACATATATCTTTTGCTGGATTGCATGTCAAAACATTAATATTTCCATTGGTAAATTTTTGCGCTTCGTAATAAGACCTTTTTTCCCCTTGATACAATTGCCTTTAGAAATTGGGCAACCATATTTTAAATTTCACAATCACATACGGTACAATCTTCTATTGGATTTAATGAATCAAATTTTGATGAGTTTTTGAGCTTGGTTTGTCTTCAACTCTAAATTGTCAAAGTTTGGTTTAGTTTTCCTCTAAATTTACATTAGAGTAAAGTATGATAACAACAGGTTTTACTTAAAATTACTGTATTGAACTACATCAAAAGATTAAAATGCTCTTAAAAGCATTGCGTAAATTTTTCTATCTGCAATTGATGCATTAAGAATAATTTTTAAAATTGACAAAGGATTGTACTTTAGACATACATTATCTGTTTTGAGTTTACATAGGATACATGGAAATTTGTTTTTAAATATGATTAACCAACTTACTATAATCAGATGCATTTCTAAAGTGACTGCTCTTTTACGACGCATGAAAAAAAGAAATTAATGCTCATAAAAATCGAAACATTGCTGAGAATATTTTCAATGTTTCAATTTTGCATAAAAAATCGAAACACTGCTGAGGAATTTTCAAGATACTATTATGTGAACAATTTTTTAATAAAACAAATGTTTGAATTAAAAAGAGAGAAAATAAAATTTTCCGTAAATGAATAACAGAAAATAATAACAATAATAATAATAAAAATAATACTAATAATAAGGAGACAAAGAAAGATAGCTAATAAATTTCCTAATACATTAATTGATACTTGTATATGAACGTGTTTATAATCAGAAGGGGTAGCAAACCGCGCTTTCAATATTACATTTTAAGCCCTTATCACTTTTTATATCCAGAAGAGAGAAAAAAAGTTTTCAAAAATAAAACTAATATTAGGAAAATTTATTAAAGAATCACGTAATCTATTGAAACATAATCATTTATTCTAAATTACTAATATATTCAAAATGCATCACAAAGTAGTGCTTATTATTAATTTATTTTTTGTAATTTTGACCATTTCATAAAATAATAATAATCCTTTTTAAGTTCGTATATAGGAGAAGATTTTTCTCTTTCCAAGAAATATGACATGGTGATACTATTTTTGAGACAAAGAACCAAATAGTATAATCCTTGGAAATTTTAAGAGCCCTGATTTTACTCTTTATTTTGGGCAGTTGTACCTTCCTTTATAATTATCTTTAATATTCTGTTTTCTCTTTAATTTTTAACATTATGTTTTCTCTTCAGGGGTTGAATCGTTTCAAGAGAGAAGTTGCAAATTTTATGGTGATGTTAACCCCCTGGGAAATGCGAATAAAACGAATTGAAAGTAAGTTAATTTACTGCTTGAATATTTGTAAGTATACATGGAAACCTCATAGAGGTTTCCGATTATTATTATTGGTTAGCTTGTAATAGTAAAACAAAATAAGTGAAATTTCTGAGATAAATCCCCCCCCCCCCCCCCTCTTTCGAATGGAGCTGCATTCCAATTTGCTTACTGCCATTGCATCGTGCATTCCTAGGGATTGGTAACCAACTGTTTCAGCAGCATCAGTATGAATGTACTTGGTAGTACCATCACCATATGAGAATTTTGGCTAAAAGTTTTCTTACATGAGGGGAAATCTGAGCGCTGCAGAATTTTACACTTAGAATTCAATTGCGCCGAGATTATCCAAGCTAAAGGGATACTCAATGTATTTTTCTCAATGCATATCAAAAAACCACCGATCACGGTCCGATTTGAGTCCGCAATCTTGGCCATCAGAAGCCAATATCAAACCACTCCGCCACCGTGTCGGCGAGAGAAACCCATTGTATCATATAGGTATAGGGAGTCGATTTCGTTAACTTACTTCGAATTTTTAAGTTCTAATTACTATTAGAATACATCTTATATATTTTGATAGAATAAACGGTTAATTCCATGTGTGACGTATGTGGAAAAACATGTGTTTTTTTTTTCATTTTATGCACTATACATTAAAATAACTGCAGGCAGGGCGGCGTAGTGGTAAGGCGCAGAATCAAACCTGGCCCAAGTCGGTGGATTTTCAAGATTCAGAAAATCGACTGCACCCATGTCGTATGATTATGTGCATGTTAAAGATCCCTTGAGTATCTCTTTGGCTAACTTTGGATACTCTCGGCTAACTTAAATTCCTAGTGCAGTTTGCATCAATTAGAGTTCGGGTGCCGCGATCTAGGGGGGAACTGAGCCTCAGAAATTGCGGAAAACACCACACTCATTGTGGTGCCGCTGAAAGGGTTGATACCAATCTCTGGGAACGCACTAAGTCTGCAATGGTTAAGAACCAACATCCGCTGCCCATTAGGGAAAAAAATACTTTAAAATAACTAAGTTAAGAAAGAAAACAAAAAGATGTGACAGACACTACAAAGGACATATGAACATAACCAAGTTGCAAAAGAAAGTTGAATGGCGCAATATTTACTAACGTTACATTCAGGTGTGCAGGGTGAACGCTTTACATAATTAGATTTATTTGTACTTGGTAGACAGTATACGAAATGCATGATTTTTTTTGAAAATTTTGTTTCAATTTGTTATTTTAGTTACTTCTAAAATTGAAGTTTTGTAATGGTACTTTATTTTCAGGTCATTTTGGGTCTGTAGTCGCTTCCTATTTTACTTTCCTGCGCTGGGTGTTCTGGATCAACTGTTTTATATCCGCATTTGTGTGCTGCTTTCTCATGGTACCGGAAGTAAGTACATTCAATGTATTTTTTTAACAAATATAAGTTCGTGTTATTATTGCAATTTTTAAAATTAATGAATTTTAAGAACATGCATAAAAGTAATATTTTTCAATATTATTTTGAGGGAAAAATGCAACATACGCAAAAATGCAAGGTGAAACTTTTTTTGCGATTTTCAACCCAACGACTTGTAGGAGATGAATCCATCAAACAACCTGGACTTCAGAATTCCCACTTTAAAAAGCCAGCGATTAGATTTGCTTTAATGTCATTCAATATTGCTTAACAAAGTGATGACGCAATCTAAGAACTTAAAAAATTTTAGGTATTATTTAACATCAAACAGTGGGAACTGAGATTTCAGCCAACTACTATTAAACCACGTAAATATTCATTAACTACTCTCTAAAATAACAACAATAATAATATAACGATAACAAAATTATTCGCGATATTTATGACTTTGCTTATACAATTGATGCCGAGATGCCTAGAATAATCAAGAGATCAGAGCGTATTTGAAGTAGTAAAGTTTTGGCGCCGTATGTCATCGAGTCGCGTGTAAATTCGTAATGAACAACTTGAACTAAGTCAAAGTTGTTTATCTGCGGCGCAGTATCTACGCAGAGAAAACAGCCTACTGCAAAGCGTCGTTACAATGCCCATATGTCTTTTAGTATACTAGTGTTTTGCATTTAATTGTTTCAAAAAAGCAATTTGCTGAACTAAGAACCTTTTGTTTCTAAATAGCAACAAAAACTTATTTATTCTAGGCTTTATCAAAGCATATCAATTCAACTTTGTAGAACCATATTGCAAGAGCTTAGTTGTCATATTTTTTTCAAATTTAGTGTTTATTTTTCTCCTATCGTTCAGGTTCTTCGAGGAGCTGAAGATCCCACTGGTATGAGAAAAGAAATTGAAAGCGACGAAGCGGAAAGTGCGCTGAATCTGAAGAACATCTGGGATTTTGAAGTGCGTAACCTAAACTGGCATATTTGATAAGGAAAATTTTGTATTGACACTTTAATTGTTGATATTCTTTTAGATAGTAAGTAATTCTTTTAGATCGTAAGTTCCTATTGAACATAGGAACTTACGATTTAGAAGCAGGAAATGTACTTTTATGTTAAAAACTGAGCTTGAAAACGTGTTCGATTATGTATTACAATCATCTTCCTAAAAATAAGATGTTATGACTGTATCAAACTAGAACTTAATTGTTGTCTTAAGTTTTAAAAAAATGTTGCATTGGGAACTATCATTTTGTGAATAATTTCTTTAGTGTTCCCTTTTTTTAACTATGCGCACAATAACCCACACATCTCAGATATTTTCCGGTAGTTATTTCTAACAGAATTAATGATAATTTAATTTTCATAAAAAAATTACACCAACTTGCCTATTTCGCTTAAACTACTAATTCTGATGATGAGTTATTATTTTTACCTTTACTACACTTAATTTAAAAAATACATTTAAGGTAAGTTACATACAGTTTTCATTCTCAAATCCATTGTAAGTCATTTAGAAGCTTCCTAAATGTTTACATTTCATTCGGTATTTAAAAATCAGCAACATTTATCTAATAAACTTACTGAAGTTATGAAGTGCTTGAATTTCAAGGCACTAATAAATGTTTAAAAGCATAAGTAACATTAAATATTTTATAAGATTTGTCAGATTTGGATGCATAATTAGAAAGATGGTTAAGAGAAATAGCATTGATAAAAATTAAGCAAAAGTGACAAATTGTAGAGTCATTCGGATTTCATCAGTTAATTACTTAATTTTCAACGTGAAGTTAATTTAAATTTTCTATATTTTGGGGAACATTCGCTTTATGTACCGCAACTCAGTATATTAAACTTATTTTACTAAACTATTCCACAAAATCCAATCGTTTTTTAATGACATAAATGAAAAAGTAATACTGCAATTCCAAATATATATTTGTAAAGCGAACATCAACTAAATTGAAAAACAATTATTCACGTAAAGAAAGCAAAGGAAGCACAAATGAGCATTAAGATGCAGACATATGTTTCGGGATTGCTTGGATTCAAAGCAATCCCGAAACATATGTCTGCATCTTAATGCTCATTTGTGTTTTCTTTTCGTGAATAATTGTTTTTCAGTTTTACTAGTGCACAAAGTTCATTTATTTTATCAACTAAATTGTTTATAATTGTCATTGTTATTAAATTCACTTTGCTCTTTTTCAAGTATCATCCAAAAATGTCTAAAGATCTAGCATTTACGAAGCTCTTGATGTTGTGGCCCATTTTTTGAATACTTTACTTATTTACAGCTTAGAAGAATTAAAAGTTTTTTCGCATGGGTTTATTTATTATATTATTATTATTATTATTTTCAGGGGTACTTGAAATATTCTCCTATTTTTTACGGATATTACAGCAATCGAGAAAAGACTGAAGAAGGATACAGAGTTCCTCTTGCATATTTCCTAACCTCAATTTCTGTGTACTGTTTTAGCTTTTTTGCCATACTTAGAAGGTAATCTTTTTTCTTATTTTTTAATTAATTATTTGTTATACATTTTAAAACATATTTAGGGTTAGTTGGGGTAATTGTAATCATGGGGTAAATGTAAACAAACTTCACAGATACACTTGTGGTGCTTTTGAAAACTAAACTTTGGTGAGTGATGACTTGGAAGCATAGGGAAAACCTTAAAAGAGTACCGTATTCTTCCAAATAACCGTGTAGACGTCCCCATTGTTTGAAAATGACACCGCGAAAAAAGTTGTCTAAAAAAATTTAGTGATCATTACATTTTGTCATGTAATTCTATCATGACATTTTCGTCTCCAGCACATGTACAAAACGTGACGTAAACGGTATTTGTCATATAGAATGTTGCTAAATACATTTAGTTATGTATTAAATCCTCCCTGCTTTTTTTGTTGTGCAAGTTCATTCTATGTATTCTGCAGTCTGGGGTAATTGTAAACATCCAAGTTTATCGTACTTCCAATCTTTTGGCAAGACAATAAACGTTATTTTTTATGTAAATTGTACTGCTGTGTGTATTTTAGAAACATTTAAAGAATTTTTTTGTAAGGTATTTTTCATTAAATGATCTCGGAGTACTCAAAAATGACTCAGCGGACTACATGCGGCCCGTGGACCGCAGATTGAGTACCATTCCTCCACAACTTATTAAGCTTCCAAGCAGACCGTACACAAGGGTGGGTCATTTTATTTTTTTCCTTCTTTACTAGGGGGCACAGGATTAAAAAGGTGCTAAATGGTCCCAAAGTAACGTGTGTAAAGTTTTATTACATTCAGATGATTCTTTTTGCCAACGGATTGATTTTGAAGTTTCAATTGCATCAACTACATATATGTTCTATGTAAAAAAGAAGGAATTGTTCTTACTCCGCCTGCCGTATTGTCACCCACTAGTTGTTGAAAGGGCAATTAAAACTGACAGAAGCTTCAACCACATTGGGCAAAAAAACTGAAAGATAAGGCTCATAAAAAACCAAATAGGGTTTCAAAAAGTCCTGCCGAAATTTGATAGTAAGAGGGATTTTAATGCTATTTAAAGATAATTATTTTTAATATTGCAAAAGTAGTTATTTCAAACGTGTTTAATAAATAAATGATACTCTTATATATTTAATTTGTAATATAGGGTCAGTCAGGGTGATTGTAAACGCTTTTTCAACGTTTTAACTTTTGATCCTTCCCTCTCTCTCAAATGAATTGAGAGATTAAATCGTGAGCACTATATCAAATACTGCACTTCTTGTGAGTAAATGTGCACAAAAATTTTGATTTTATGACAATTTGTTAGCGAATGAACTCGTGTTTACATTTACCACAGTGTGTTTACAACTACCCCAGAGGCTCTGGGATAAATGTAAACAGAGATTTATTTTCGAATGAGGTTGTTGCAAACAGAAAATTTTTTCATACATTGTCTGCTTGGAAGCTTTAGGAGTTCCGGAGTAATGGTTCTCCATCTGCGGCCAGCGCGCCACATGTGGTCCGCTGAGAAATTTTTTGAGCCCACTGTGATCAACATGCGGTAAAAAAAATCAAGTAATTCGGTAAATTTATGTAAAATGTGTCCCACAGTGGATCAGTCGGTTCAGACATAACACCGGAAGGGAAGCACAGCTGGCCGTAGTCAATGTTTGGAAGGGTGACCACCTCCTGCTACTGATTACACTGCACTGTTAAAAATTTCCGAAAGAAAATGGTAAAATAACCATTTATTTGATTGTTATTTTACCATATTTAATTACAACAGTTGAATAACAATTAAAAAGATGGTACTCAAACCACTGATTGCGAAAAAAATCGTTTATTCTCTGTTTCTACTAAAGAACGTTTAAATAACCGTCATTTACAAGCGCTCAGTAAGAATCAGGCATCCATCTTGATTGCGAAACCTTACCGGTCGTACGTTGTCGTTAAAATATGAATAAAGATTGACCACTTCAAATCTGCATGTGTATATAAAAAAAGAAGAAGAAAGTGGCTTAAGCAGTGGTTACTAAATAGAAAGACATACACACGTAAATCAAAAATTGGAGACATCGGATTCCCGAACTGTTTGTGAATGAGCGAACCCGTAATTTGAGCTGCTGAAGCTTGATTGTATTTTAATTTTTGCAGAAAATAAAATGATTTTCGTCAATATACAGCTTGTAATAAGTAATTTAGACCAAAGATGGCTTTGGATCCAATCAAAAACTGAAATATCAATTTTAATGCCGTTTATTTATCAATAAATCTTCCTTTTCCTGTTGAAAAGAAAGATTTATTGATATATAAACGACCGCTTTGTGTGGTGCAGATGGCCGAATGGTTAGAGAGTAAGGTTGGTGAGCTGAAGACCCGGGTTCGACTCCCGTAAGCTTCCTTTACGGTTTCTACGCCTCGAAATGGTTCAAAAACGGTGAAAATTTTGTTTTGAAACCATTTTTAAATGGTTATAAAACCGTAAACTTTTGTATTCACGGCTTTTTAACCAAGCTGATTGGAAATGGTTAGGTCCCGTAAAGATAGAAAAATGTTCGAATCCGTAAATTTAACGGTGAATTAGATGGACAGACTGCTGCCGGTCACTTAACCGTAATTTCATGATGAAATTTCTAACAGTGTGGAACCGAGTACACTGATGGGAGCTGTGCACGTGAAATCGGTCGCGGCTTCAAATTTCCACCAAGTTAACCAAGTTATAATACCCGGTGGGGGGGCCAACCTAGACGACGATCTCTCAGCTAAAAGCTGTTTCAAAATCACGAGGCCCCTCTGAACCAAGTGTACTTCATTCTGGCGGAGCTCCATAATAATCGGTAGGAGCTTACTTAATTCCTGGTTCCCCTGCAAGGGGTGCTTGGTTTTCCAAGTGGCATTAGCAACAACATTAACAGTTATGTAAAATAGACACAAAAGTGTAATTTACATCAAAACATAATATTGATTGTCTTCCCAAAATATTGAAAATAAGATAAATTTAAGTGTTAACAATTACCCCAGAATACGAAATATATGGGGTAATTGTAAACACGTAACTTGCACATGAAAAATAACTGGCAGGATGAAATTCATAACCAAACGGTTTTAGCAACATTCTGTATGACAAATAAAAATGGTAAAAACCGCTTACATCGCTTTTGTAGATGAGCTGCAGAGGAAAATGTAAGATCACTTAATTTTGTTAAACAACTTTTTTCATTGTGTCATTTTCAAAGAAGGATGACGCCTCCATAGTTGTTTCGAAACTTACGAAACTATTTCAGTGTCTTCCCTATGTTGCCAATTCATCACTCACGAGCAGTTAGTTTACAAAATCACCACAAGTGTAGTTATGAAGCTTGTTTACAATTACCCTAACTGATCCTGACTGATATTACGTATACATATTAAATTTCCAAACTTGTTTCTCAATTTTCTAATACAATGAAAGCTTTTCCCTAAATATGAGTTTTTTAACGTCAATCCGAAGACAGAAAATGATATCCTATTCTAATGAAATTTTATATTCCAGAATGGCTGAAAATTCCCGAATGAGCAAACTTTCTGAAAAAGATGACGAATGCACGTTCGCATGGAAGTTGTTCACGGGATGGGATTACATGATCGGCAATCCTGAGACTGCATACAATAAAGTTGCTTCTCTTGTCATGGGATTTAAGGTGAAACTTCATTTCAGATTTAAGATGCGTTTCCGGCTCAAAAATTCAAATATCTAAGTGCTTTTGAGAGAGTTGTATTTGACAATTCTTCGATGTTTCTTGCTGAGAAGGATTTAAAATGTTTTTTTTTATTCCTGTTTTCAATCAGAATTTATTGCTTCAAAAATTACTGCATGTAATAACAGTGTGTTGAATGCCTGAATTCATAATGAGAAAATACTTAAGTAATTTTTCTTTTCCCTAGGAAGCTATTTTAGAAGAGAAAGAGAAGAAAAAAGAAGTCAAAAGGTTTTATCAATTTTTACTTGTTATTTATGAATAAAATATTTATTTATATTATTTTTTTTGCAAGAAAACTGTCTTTAAGAATTCGCAGTCTTTCATAAAAATTAAAACTTTACTGAAATTTTGGCTCTGATAAGCGAACAGTGACCACTCACGGAACCCCTGGAAAAGTTCTAAGGACCCCTAAGGTTCCGCGGTGCCCAGGTCGCACACCTCTGCGGCAATATACTTTACAAAAAGGCTTAGTTTTTATTGTTCTCCTCTTTCTTTCCATGGTGTAGTTAAGTGTAGTATATCACCATGCGTGATTCAGCTCTCAATGATCTGCATAGATCCTTTAAGACACAGCTAAGTAAATTGAGATCGATATACCTTATTTTACAATTCTCGTCACGATTTTTTTTTCTTTTCATTTTTTGAAAAATAACATTTACTGAAATGCTTTAGCAAAAAAGCGAGAATGGCTTGTTTAATTTTTGAAATCTATATTGTCTTTTCATCGTAAGCTAAACCTTGTTTCAATGTGGTTATAGTAACATGGTCCGATTATGTTCATGGGTATATTTTTTCTTCAGCTGGAAACTAATTACAATTCGGGTAGCGGCCAATTTCGCCGTCTTTGTTCTTTTGGCCTCCAGTGCGTACGCAGTCGTCCTCGTTGTCACTCGATCTCAAGAACCCGAAGCTCAAGAGGATGGCACTTGGTATAGACAGAATGAGGTATAGATTTGCTTTTAAGAAATTTTCAATTCCTGAATGTTTGACTAAACAAGACTTTATTTTCACAAATTCCCAACGACAATCTATTTAAATACAATTTTCTTAACGACATTTTGTGGGATATAACGTACAGTTTGGATATGCTTTTAAAACTCTATTTTTTATACGCAGCCAAACAGTGCAACTTTGATCCACAATTTCTCTTTTTTAACTGCTCCACTCATATTTTATTAGTATTACTGTATTTGCTGACATAAAACTGAAGAAGAACTAAAGTATTTCATAGTCACCAAAAATTAAGATATAATGATTATAAAAACCATTTAAAATGAATTATTGACCTGTTTCAAAGTGATCCTTCCATTTCGGGTAATTTTGAACCACGTCAGAAAGTGATTTTAAAAACAATTATCTTAATAAAAGTATTAGGGTTGTGCAGCTTTGAACCAGAAAAATAAATTTGTAAACATTAGAAAAATTTTGTTTTCACAACATCATAGGATTTCCATAATTTATAGCAGTACATACAACAATTCCAAGAATTTCAACAACTTCAAATCAGCATTGAATAATAGCTTCCAAGCAGTGTCTTCAGAATTACTGGTTGACACAATTATCTGTGTACAGTGTTGAAAACTTATTTCTTAAAATTAAAAGTAGAAAACTGATTTTATGACCTAGCCATCCGAGTGCAGCACTGGACACTCTAGGCTTTTTTTTTTTTGAAGTCAAGTGTACTAAAGAATATGACGCTGTTCGTGTTTAACCCCAACGGTTTAAAGTTACCCTGAATGACTGCACTGTTTGATTAATATTATTGTCCGTCTTAGTTTTCTTGTTTTTTTTCTCTCATTAGAATCTAGTTTTCTTAAAATAATTCAGTCATTTGCTGAAGTCATCAGTAATATTCCACAATTCCCCCTTTTGTAATTAATGCTAGAGAAGACTGCAACGATGCATTTTTTAAATCATAACTTTAATGTTTTTATTTTCATTAGCTATTGTTTTTAAATCTTTACTGGTGATTTTCTTAAATGCTACTTCAGGTAACTCTGGTGGTGTCTTTTATTTCCATCTTATTTCCTAATCTTTTTGATATGATCGGAATGACGGAAAAATATCATCCTCGAGTTCAGCTAAGATGGCAGCTAGCTAGGTAAGAGAATCTCGCACTTTGAATTTTGTGTACATAAAATGCTAAATTACTTGTATGTAAATTATATAGTTCAGTCTAGATATTGTACTTAGACACGTAGATAAATGCACATTTACTTCCTTCCATAATAAGTAAATAATATTAATAAATAGAATACTAACTAGCATGCACATTTTTAAAAAAAATGCTTCCTTATTTGTACGATCTGATTTTATTTTATTTTCAGAATTCTTCTTTTATACCTCCTCAATTTATATACCCTGATCTTTGCTCTATTTGCCAAAGTGTACAAGACGGTAAGTTTTTTTTTTTTACATAATTAATAAAATTGAAATAAATATGAATAGAAAATATGAAATCGGAAAGAAAAAAAAAGTATATGTGTATTTTTTTATGAAATTAAAATTTTTACTCGAAAAAAAATCATTTTATAATTCAGTCTACCAATAAAACACATTTCAGGTTACTCTCTTGATTTAATTTCTATCTTGAGCAGAGCATGATCTATCTTTCTGCAACAATGCAAATAGCTGTTTAATTGGAGAGGATTTAAGATGATAAATTTATTGAACTATTAGTAATTAATGTACAATTCAATATTTCAGCAACTCTTCCATAGTAGAGTAAATGCGTTGAATATGCTGTAAAACTAATTCTAAAGAACTGAATTAATTAATTTGAACTCAAAGTTGAATTTTCCCAGATAAATGAACACAACAGTACAACGAGTGCAACGAACGTGCTGTGTAACAGCACTGCATTTTTGAATTTGTTTTAAGTAATGCAATAGTAGGTATTTCGTTTCATTTTTTAGCAGCATTTACTGTTACATACAGAGTCATATTTATGATCGGGGATAGTTGATGAGTTTTTTTTTTAAACTGTTAAATTTAATAATCTTTCAACCAAAACGAACTAATTAAATACAAACATTTAGGAGGTCATAAACTTAAGCTAGTAACTTTCCGAAGTTTTTCAATTTAAACAACGGTTTTAACAAAAGACTTACTTGATTTTGCCTGTTTAGCAATGGTTAGACTTTTAAATGACTTGAATTTTAAACAAGTTTCCATAAAGAAGTAATTATATTCAGGGCAGAATTTAGCTCCATGTGACCCATAGACCACCTTGAAATTTTCTGCTCCATTCCTCTCAGAACAAGAAGTAAATCTACCTCGACTTTGAAATCTTTAAAAAGAGCGTTCCTAAAATTAAAATAAAAAAATAAACAGCAGGTTCTGACTTTTTATGTATTTTACTTACTTATATTCCTTTATTGTGATGAAAGGAAACTACTAGTAGAGGGTAATTTATTAAGAGATTGACATGAGGCACTTTATAAATCTATCTCATGAAGTTGGATGAAAATAAATATCGTCGTTGAAAAAAAGAAACGTCGTTGTAGGAATAAAAAAAATACTGATATTTTGTTTTCAAGGAAAACACAAAAGTATATATATAAAGTTAACTTCGCCACCCATAAAAATTTGTTGCCCTAAACAGTTAGTCAGCTATTTACAAATTCAGCTCTGAATACCGTTGATTTGCAATAGAAAACGTGTAAAAACATAGTTATAAAGTATGCGGAAATATGTAAAGATTTTAATTTTAATTAATTTTATTACTGTTTTTTTTTCTCGATTCCTGCTCTCCAGACTAAAGAGTTAGATGGTTTAGCTCAGAACATAACAGAATACGTTGACGCTCAGAATTCATCCCTAAACTGGCACTCGAGAAACCTCTTCAGTTCAAACTCTCAGGAAGAGGACTACAGCGATCCAGCTACAACTCTTCTTTCGCCCTACAACTGCACTTACATCATCATTCATAACTGCACCTTAGCGGCCATGTACTCTGGTGTCAACTTCACCGATTTGTTGCTCACTACGACGACCTCGACACCGAATGTGTCCTTCGTCGATGGCGACTATTTCCTGGACAATTCGACAATGGAAGACGATTTCGCGTACGGTTCATTAGTCGGGAACATTGCCAATTTGACTGCCTACGGCATGGCCTCTTGGAACGTGAGCTCATCCAAGCCTGCCGGACCACACATATCTTTACCACCAGTTTTCTTCAATATATCATCTGCCATGGATCTTGAAGATGGGAAGATGACGTGGGATATACCTTTCGATTATGTTAGTGAGCTCCCGGAAAACTGGACGTTATTTGATGATTTTAATGATTCCATTAGTACGTTAGATCCATCATTGTCAACTTCATACTCAATGAATGGTAAGTAAGTTAATTTTTGCATCCGTACCATCTTCTTTGTTCAGTATGACACTGCAGCATCAATCAACTGTGATTTATTTTTGCTTATTAAGTTACATATTGATAAAGACATGAATGGCTCTAGGAACCAATTTGAATGAGATAGGAAAATTTAGATAATTCCAGATGACGTGAAAAATTGACATTTTTTTTTTTAAATTTTTCATTGAAAGTTTTTTATTTATTTTTTATTAAAGGTACTTGTCAATGATTACTAATATCTGCATATTTTTAATTTATTAGAAAAAAAATGCAAGGTTTAAAAAAATGTTTTCCAAAAGGTTTAAATCAAGATTGAAAAGAGGTTTAGCAATTAGCATTTTACTCGCCAAGAAATTAAATTACATGATAATGCAAGAGCCATAGAACGACAGATTCTCCTACGTTTATAAATTACAGGGATTTTATTATTTATCTACATACTGATTTAGATTTTTATTAGTTCCTGTAAATGATGCTATAAAGATACTATAGGCGGTTTTTTTTTTTCCAGAGTCTATGGAAGGTATATTAACTACCTTGAATAACACTCTACATAGTAGACCCAGAGATCGACATTCAGGAGTAGTCTTTTATTAAGAGATAATAGCTTTTTTAGTCAACAATAAATGGTACTTCTTACCTGAAAATTGTAACTTTATTGAGACTATCCATGTTGGTGTAGTTTCGTACTAAAGAACTATTCCTGCTCTTACGCCATTTAATAAAATGCTTATGCAGCAAATAGGTCATTGCATATTCTAACCATTCCTCTTGCATTAGACAGTACCACATTCGAGAACACGACTGCCGATGATGATACAGAGTCTACAAGGTCCCCCTGGCCACCAGAACTCAATTGTACTATCGTTATCCCAATATGTTCTACAGCCCCTAGTTACACCACCGAAAGCTCTGACCTAGCTTCTACAACCGAAGGCTTCGAGAGCACAACGTTAGATAGGATGGGCGATTTTGATCTAACGAGTAATGGAACCGAGGCAGGAGAGAATGCCACGTCCTTTGACACCTCTTGTTCTAGGGACATTCTAGACGAAGATGCTCCTTGCCCCCTAAGGTGCCAGAGCATGGAAAAGAAATATAGGATGCCCACGCAAGATGATCTACTCAAAATCCCTGAATCTACCAAAGAGCTGTTACGGAAGAAGTGTTGGGAAACAGCGTTTGGACAGGTAAGAATATTTTCATTAAGTACTATTGGAGTCCAGTTAGAATTTCTTTTCTTTCCCTTTTTTAAAATCATTAATGTTAACAGCAAAGGATACGTTTTGTTATGACTATTTATGTCGGAGTATAGCTAATTGTTTAAGGTGTGTTATGCTATTTCTTAGTAATCAACAGGTAATCTCTTCGTCTTGGTGAAGAATAAAAGAAATAACTAAATAAATATAGAAGAATCCAGAATAAATAAGAAATGTACTGCAAGCAATAAATATTCTACATCATTTCAATAAAAGCAGTATAATACTAGACAAATTAATAATTATTAATAACGATATCGAAAACAGATAGCAAGTGAATGAAAATATTTTAAAATAATTATTATGAAAATTTTTTTTAAAACTAGTGACATATCATGGAACAGAATTTTTAATGACAATATAAATGAGAGAGAGAGAGAGAGAGTTCAGCACTTCACAATGCAGGTATTATGCACTGACATATCTATCTAGGTTTTTTTTTTTTTTTTTTTGTGATTTATTGGTACAGTCACGTCATCGGGAAAATGTATGCAATTAGGCAATTTTTCCAAACCATACCGTCAGTGCTTAGGTGCAGAACAAACTTTCTTTTCCATAATGTCAAAAACTTTAGTAATAACGCCTTTTCCTGCAGTTATACATAGTTTTTATTCTATGGCCTTTTTTAAACCCTGATGATTTTTTTATCACCAGTGCATTACAGATGCAGCAGAGATTTTTGTTACGTTCACTGAATTGTGTTTCATTTTTTCCAGGAGCTGGTGAAGTTGACTATCATGGACTTAGTAATGACAGTCATCTCCACTATAATAACAGACTTTTTAAGGGCTGTGTTTGTGCGATATGCCAATAACTGCTGGTGCTGGGACCTTGAGAAAGGATTTGTAAGCAAAAATAGTGTATTTTTTATTTTAAAAAAATATCTCTTTTATGAAATCGAACAATCTTCATTAAACTGCAAAGCCATAATTTCAAAAGCAATTATGAATTATAATGCAATTTTAATGAAAAGTACAAATTTCTGAGTGAACTCTATATTTAAATCAATAGAATATTTATGTATTTGTTTATTTATTTATTAATTTTTGTCCGGCATCTTTAACTATTTTGTGTGGCTTTAGTAATTCTATGTATTTTCGAATGATCCCTTACAACTGGCGTAGATCCTACGCTCACATTATAAAGCACTGCTTTAGAAAACACAAATTAAAAGACATTAAATTTATAATTTAAGCCATCATTGAAGTTTATTGGGAGTAGTATGTAGTGAAGCAAAATTTCTTGCAGTATAATATGTTTTCAAACTTCCAATGCAGCATAAAATGCATTAAAAAAACTGCAACTAAGTAATAGAACAGTAAACCATT
Organism: Octonoba sinensis; assembly: GCA_038502835.1. NCBI lineage: Eukaryota > Metazoa > Arthropoda > Arachnida > Araneae > Uloboridae > Octonoba > Octonoba sinensis. The sequence continues at coordinate 62,392,085 of CM076602.1, forward strand.
ATTTTATGTCTTATTGTAAAAATTGGACTCTTTCAACTGTTTTTGAAAATTTGTTATACCTTTCATTTATGTTGTGAAAAATACATTATTGTGTCTATACCCATAAAAGCACTCTTTTGTGTATATGTTTGTTTCTATGTTTGTATATATGTACTATACAAAGTCACACCAAGTAACAAATTGGAATAAAATTTAGTACAAAATTCAATCATCCTCTGAGAGAGGTAACGGCACAATTCCTATTAAAGAGTTCGAATTAGTGTCTTTTTTTGATTACCATTTCAATATTTGTTTCGACAGTAAAAAAATAGAAAACATTATCTCATTAAAAAATATATGTGGGATTATTATAGGCGTGTAGGGAGTTTCCATTCTTGACGAATATTCCGAATAACACACGCAGTCATAAGATTCAAATTAAATATATTTACAAAGAATGTACAGTATCCAAAAATTTTTAACACCACTTCTCCCGGTTCCGATTATTTCAAAAAGCTACAGCACACACAGTGCAGGATCTCCTCCAGTGTTTACTCCTACTTACATATAAATACATATCATTCTGAAGATAATAAAATGTCAGATCTAATTTGTTTGAAAACTCTAGAACAAATAGAACATGAGTTATTTCCGAGAATCCATTTTCTTCTGACGATGATTGAGCTAAGCTTTATTGTTAAATAAAGATTTGTGAGAGAATTAATTCCAGTAATTCATTGTTGCAAAAAAATCATTCCGTAAGTTTTAATATAAACGCAATTATTTATTTTCGGCGATTCATGGTCTATCCAACATGTATGACGTTGATATATTCTTCCAATATTATTAATGTAGCGGGCAACGCCGGATAATTTATCTAGCATTAATAAAAACCGCTTTCATATAGTCGGGGGGGGGGGGGGGATAAATCACCTCTCGGTATTTTGACATGGAACAATTTTACTGGCGCGGATTGAAATGATATCCCTTTTAACACTAGTTTCATTTTGATAGAGAACCATACTGATATGAAACGATATACCTTATTACCAATTATAATAATTATTTTTGTGTCATAAGCAATGCCCGATTTGCATTTTGAATCACAATAGGCACAACTTATGTTTGGGGAACCCTCACGCAACAAAAATTTTTTAAACATGACATTCAGTATGTATTTGTAAAACTTGCCAGTCACATCAAAATTTGGGAGCCCCCAACGTGCAAAATGATTTCTTTTTTAAATTACCAAATGTTTGAATAAAATCTGGGGGCCCCCAAAGTGCAAAACAGATTTTGTTTTTCAAATTTCAAATTGTCAGAGCAAAATTTGGCATTATTTCAAAATAATGGAAGAAATTTAATACTGTTCATCAAAAATGTTACGAACCTATTTTAAGACACATATTTCTGCACTTTAAGCATCATCTTTACTTGACTTATGCCAAGACATTTAATTTGCCTTCAAGTATGAAAACAAATAAAGATGAAAAGATAGAAAAGCACTGAAATTATACTTAATCTGTAAAAGATAAATAAAAAACTTCCTTCGTAATGTATATAACTTACATTGTGAATATATTAAGTTATAAAAATAAAAACTTAAATTTTTTTATAAACTAAAAAAAAATGTTGACTTTTGTGTAATTACTTTTATGGCAAAATTTTCAGCCAGGTTATGGAGATTTCAAAATAGCTGAAAACATTTTGCATCTGGTGAATAATCAAGGCTTGGTTTGGTAAGTTGTTTACGTAAATTTGTCTTTTTTTTTTCCTTAATGTATTTTGTATATGTTACGTTGCAATACACGGTAATCTATGCTTTGCACGGAAATATTTATAGGTACGAACTTCGAAATGAACTACGTTCTATCTTCAGCTAGTAACAAAGAAAGTAGTTATCTTATAATGCGAGAAACATTTTTGCTCAGTGACACAACCGTTAGTTGTTTTCTAAGTTGAAATGTTCAGATGATTATCAGTACGTAACAACATTTATTAATGCTTGGGAGGTTGTTAAATAGACACATATGAACATATCAACAAGAGAAATTCATACATAAAACTGAGTATGGGGAAAAAAGATACCTTAAGGGCAAAATTAAGTTACTTTTATTAAGTGACCAACCATCAGTCCTGACGTAAACTCAATTTTCTTTCGCGCAAGAATTTGTTCAAATGCAAATTCTAAACGCGTCTATTTGAGTTTTAAAAGCAGCTTCTTCCAAATTTGAAAATTAACAAAGAAAATAAGATTAATCCAATAGGTTGGAGACAAAATGGTTCAATCTTTGTTTTATACCTAAAGCTTGTGATACTCGTAGTTAAAAAGCCGTGGAGTCGTGACGAGCTTCGGGCTGGGAATCCCAGAATTCTAGGTTCAGAGCTGAACGACATAAAATACCCACCGAATACATGCGGAGAACAAGCTCGTAAGCCCAAGGGCACGAAAGTCCTGTGGTCGTTCGCTAGTAGTTACCATGTGTACTTTTCTCCGCCGGAGCCGAGGCTTTAGGATTGCTTGCGCACGGAGCTGACACGGTCGCCGATCGTCTACGATAGGCGGTATAGCACCGGGGAAGGTTTACTGGGCGCCAGCCCAACTAAACTACCTCTTGCTGTCCGAACCTGACCCTTCTTGATATCCCTATGCTTGAAGGATATCATTTGGAGGGTTGTGGCTCCCCTTACCATGTGTACTTATCTCCATCAGACCCCTAACTGTTAGCCGAAGCCTTAGGATTGCTTTCGAACGGAGCTGGTGGGCCGTCGATCGTCTACGGTTGGCGTTATCGCGCCGAGGCCTGTTTACTGTGCGTTAGCTCAGCCTAACTACCTCTTTCTGTCTGATCCTGGCCCTCCTTGATTACCATGTGTACTGGGTACTGTATAGAAAATGCCCCCTTCAGCGTTATGTCAACTGTAGTAGTGATAATAGAATGGTGCTTCCATCCATTGGAATCGGGAAGGTTCAAATCGCACGCTTGCCTTGCAGTGTTTGGAGCTGTCGGGCCTATTGCACTAATGCTCTTATGAAGACGCAGACGTTGTGATAGTTAAAATATTTTTGAACATTATATTTATATTCTCTTGCGGCTACTTGCAACTTTCACGTATAAAAAATATTATACCCCGCGTTGCTTATTTTTTTTTTAATTTTTTAAACCATAATAAGGTTTTCATAAATTTATGAAACGTATTAAACTAATTGGAATTTACATTTTGCTATTCCAAGTGCCTTTTCCAAATTCCGTTTCACCCTTCTGTTGTTTCTTTCAGGATGGGAATGTTTTTCTCCCCCGGCTTGCCAGCCATCAATTCAGTCAAGTTGTGCATTCTGGTTTACGTTCGCAGTTGGGCCGTTCTAACTGCCAACATTCCTCACGAAACTGTGTTCAGAGCTTCAAGGTCAAACAACTTTTATTACGCACTGCTGTTGATCATGTTGTTTCTTTGCACGCTTCCGGTAGGATTTGCATGTGTTTGGCTTCAGCCCTCTTGGCACTGTGGACCTTTCAGGTTAGATGCATTTTGTTACAGTTTGACTTTGAACACAAACATTTTTAGGAAAATTTAACAAACAGTAGAGCCTCGATTATCCGAAGTAATGTGGACCAAGGGTACTTCGGATAATCAAAAACTCGGATAAGACGGACTCTGCCCAAATCGAGAGGGATACGTGGTTAAAGTGGTAAAATGAATGAAAGCGTCGTCAAAGATGTGAAAAAAGGCCTTTGCTGTACACATTATGAAATTAAAAAAAGACGTTGCATATGTACAAATACATAATTGTACATACATACAGACGAAAAGTACATGTTCCTGTTTAAAAGATTATTTATTGAAGAAGTTCATAAGAGTTTTCTGTTTAGGAGGGGTGCCGTTGACTCGCATTAAAGGCGCTTTTTTCAAGAACTTATGTACCTCGGTTAAACCGGAACTCGGTTAGTCGGGGCTCGGATAATCGCGGCTCTACTGTATGTTATCGAGTGACGAAATATCAAGATTCCACCGATTAAGGGTTAAAGTTTTTCTGCAACGAATCTATGGCAGGGAAATTTGATGAATACAAGGCACTATTCTTCTCATTTCCGTTATTACATTTAGGGTGCTTTCCCTCCAAAGGTGACGGAGACATTTTGTATTCGTCGTAATAGACTTCCTATGGTTGTCAAACTAACAGCGAAGACGTATCTCTTCGATAGCGCCATCAACAAATCATGATCGTCTGAGGGAAAGTCACATTTAATGAGACAATTGAAAACGCCAAACAGTCAATACGAGGGCGTGGTTAGTACTTTATATAGAACCAATGAACTTCCCTGAAAGGTTTCGTTGCGGTTGGTCTGAAAGCACATTTAGGCTGCTGTGGGAAAAAAAAAAAACTTTTATTTTCCATATGTTATGACATTTTGGCGCCAATGTGGATCCTTAAAATGAATTCCAAAATTTCTGAAATTAGTTATTTCTCTTATTCAATGTAAAACACAGTTTTTGGCAGCTATTACATCTTGATATTTGAAAAATATCATTTTGTTTTTTTCACTGCACCCTATTCCACAGGATTTATGATTGCAGGAAATTCCTTGAAAGAATTTCGTGAATAGAGGATCGCATACATAAATTATACTTTTTTTTTAACTTTGATGCAAACGTTTTTGTCACTTAGTTTGAGAAAATTATTGAAAGTTTTTTGTTTAATGATTTATGTTTTACTTTTCAATTAGCTCTCAGAGAAGGATTTATAATGTATTGACGAGTTACGTATTGAATGCTTTGCCTACTTTTATGGTCGAAGTTGTACAATATTTAACCTCGCCTGGAGTTGTCATTCCTTTACTTCTGCTATTGGTGTAAGTATTTTTCTTTCTTGAAAACAATAGTATGTTTCTTATTTTTCTCATCATATAGAGTGAATAGGTAACAAATTAAACAGTACAAGAATCAAAGAGGAATATCCAATTGTTTGTTTATAAAACTATTTACTTCGGAAATTTTTTTTTATGAATGTTTAAGTAGTAGATTAAATCTTTATTAGTAATCACTCGGAGTGAACCACCATTGAAGTAAATTGAAGTACAGAAGAAACTAATTAAGTGGGAAAAGACCAATTACTAAAGAGGATGGCTATAAAAAGAATTAAAAAAGAAAAAGATATTGATAATAAAAACAAATAAACAAAAATCAAGTAAAATGAAGCAAAATAAAATTCAAAAACTCAACTAGCTGGAAAAAAAATCGAAACTTTGCAACAATATGTTGCTGTCGCTTTCGTAATGTCGTTTAAATTAGAGATTGAAAATATTATCATGACCTCTAGACTAATGTACATGATGCTGGGTAGAGTTTTCGAAACTGGGTGGGCACAGCGAAAGATGAGGGCCGCGCACTCATAATAACAAATCTTCTTTGTTCCTACGCCAAATATAATACGATTGGGATACCACAAGATACTTCTAATTTTTACGAGGGTGCCACGACTTGGAAAAGTTTGGGAGCCCCGGATGTAGGGTGTTTAATGATTTAGGAGAGACCGGACTCCTTTTTTATGCGGGTAAGTTTTCCAAATGGCTTTAGTTTTAAAATGCGCAGCTCAATGATATCAGTGGCTGAACTGGCAGAAGCTGCTTCCCGTCAAACCCCATATGTGAAATTTAATTTTGTATCTGGTATCAATTTGACAGGAGATAAAATAAAATTTCAAGTCTTACTTAAAATTTACATTAAACACCAACAGTGTTTAACTTACTATTTCAAGTATTCCAATGCCCGCAAGGAAGCTATTTGGACTTCGTCTTCAAATCCAAAAGGCATTAAAACATTAAAACCCTAAAAAATGAATTAAAAGCTTTTATTCAAATGATGAAGAAGGCGAAGAGTTTTTATGAAGTTATTGTTTTAAACTTTATTCCAAATTTATAGCAAAAAGAAGAAAAGTGGATTCAATGACGAAATGCAAGAAATGTGTGCATGAAAACTGCACCAAAGAAGATTTTTAATTTTTTTTGTTGGAGTTCATTGTGATTCAGATAACGAAAATGACACTTGGTTAAAAATCTGTCTTGGTAACATTGTTGATAGTTTTTGAAAAATTACTAAATGAAATTTATTTTCTTTATATAATTAGCTTTCTTTGCGGTATTATTAGGTGTTTTTAATTTACAATAAAAACACATATTAAGCAACAAGTAAGATTTATTACCCGTGACTTACTATTTAAAGTACAGCTGAAAAATGTACCCCAGTTCATTTTTAATAGGCTGGAAAACTTGTCCCGGAGATGGGTCATTTTTTCCAAGATCACATGATCAGACTAAACCCCTCTGTCAAAAACTGTACACTTTTTTTTGAAAAATAGTTGTGCCAGTTTGCAGATGAAGTTATAAAAAATACATAAGGGGTGTATATCCCATTTCCAGACAAAAGAGAAAACCATAAATTGCAAAACTGAAACTGTAAAAAGTTAGTAAACTTGCCCGGCTCTCCCTTACAGTTAAGAATAGCATACATTATATTAATAAAAAAATTATATTAATATATTAATATTTAAATTGCACACATTATATTATAGTACATATTACGAATACCATGTTAGCATTTCTATAAAATTCTGTATTTATTTGGTTTTAGGTTGATCATTTACTATCTTGTTTCGTTGACTGGATCTTTAAGAGAAGCAAACAACGACTTAAAGCTTCAATTGCGTAGAGTAAGTATCAGGATATCAATTTTTTCCTGTTTAAGATCCACTAATTATATGTGGATTCTTGTTCTTTGATGACAGATTCATTAATAAATCAAATTATAGATAGATAAACCTTAAACATTCGATAATCTCTTCAATATATTTTCTCTTTTCATTTAAAGTTTCATCCTGTGCAAAATTTCTTCGAATTAGAAGTTAAGTATTGTAACCTTACTTGAATCAGTAATAATAAAATATAAATCATAATTCATTCTTTCTAGAATTCACAGCAGTATGTAATCAGGTATTACTGTACAGTTATAGAAATTGACGTGCCAGGCCAGAAATACTAATAATATTCAAACAGAATGCTTCTCTAAATTGTCATTTCAGATTTATCTGTTAAAAACTAATTATTATGATCAAATATTTTTTGATAAACTTAGTTACTTAATGATGAAAAATAATATAAAGCTTAGAAATGTGCCTTTGCGTTATTTAAACTTTATCATGTCAGTGGGCAACAGCAATTCTGGACTAATTGCAATTCTACACTAAAAAATTCCAGTTCAACATTTCACCAAAAAGAGAAATGAAAAAAATGCTGAATAGCTGCAACCAACATTTGGTACCAAGCTGAACCATTATAATGGTGTAGTTTTACCTAGTTTTATCATGAATGGGAAACTAGGAACCATTATATTGGATCAACTTTAGTACCAAATGTTGGTTGCAGTTAAATTTCACCATTTTTTTGGTGAAAGGTTGATCTAGTACTTTTTACAGTGCAACAGCAAGGATAAATGGATACAAATAAATAAAAAAACTCCCATTAGAACTGCTGCAAAAAAACCTTTACACTGTTTGGCAGAAAAATATTACTGCAAGTTAAGTTTAGCACATCCCTTGCCGGTATTCAAATGGATTAAAAAAGAGCAAAATCAGATCGTTTAGAATTTGGGCTTAATATGATGTTATTTATTTTCACATTTTCATTCATTATTTTTTTTTCAGGAAAAAAGTGAAAGGGAAAAACCTAAAGAAGAAATAAAGCGTAAGTGTAGTTTTTAAAAACATGAAATTAAGATCTTATAGATTATATATTATATTATTGTAAAAGAAATGAATAGTTGTAAGAAAATAAAAGATCTTTTTTCCAGAAGGTAAGGGTAGTCAAAGGTTTTCTTTTGTTGCATTTTAGAACCTATATTCATTAAAAATGCTTCATTAAGATTATTGCACTGCGTAGGTACAGTTGTTGGATCTAACCTTCCTTTTAACTTGCAGCTCCTGAGGCCGTGGAATTGCCAGAACATTTAAGTAAATGGTCTCCAGCCAAGAAAATCCTTCCAGTATTACCGAACAAATTTCGAACACCGAGTCAACTTCTTGGTGAAGAATCGGATGACAGCAACGATACACCTAAAAAGAAATCAGGTTCTCAAGCCATAGGATTTAATCTTATTAATTTCATTTTAAGAATAACTGTTATCGGGATTAATGTGTTTAATTGAACAACGCAGAAAAAAATTTAAGAATAATATATTTATAAGAAAAAAACTCGGAAATATAATGCACTGTAAAACAGTTTTGGTCTAAAATACAGAGAATCTCTTGGAAATCATTTTCCGAAGTTTGACGTAAAAATTACTGGCAACATAATTAAATAAATACAGACAATTGAAAACAGAAAACTGCAAAGTCTTTAAGAAAGGAAATGACAGAGAATAAAAAATCTGATAACATTCAGTAAATTCAATAGCAACGGGTACAATGCCGCCATCTGTGAGTAAGCTGAAATACTATTTTCGGTACACAAGGTGGCAGGTGAACTTACGCTGTTGTGATTCGGTGTTTTGAGCCGCTCGGCCGCAGATGCTTCCGAAGGCAGCCCGACGAGGTCTATGCTGTTCACTACATCAGGAAATAATTCGTTTGCCAACAATCGATAATGCATTTCTTGACAACTTTTAAACTCGTATTCACACATATAAAGAGCTCATTTTTACTAACTAAATAGATATTTCTCTGTAGTTGTACAGAGTGCGAGAAAAACAAGAATTTCATTGAGAAACTGTTGTCAAAAATTTGATTTTTTGGTTTGAAACACGTTCTTTGTTAATTAACAGAAACATTCAGTTTCTTTTCTGTCTTTTTACAGAACTTTTTTACAGTGTACTATTTTATTACTATGATATACTTTTTGATCCTAATATTCTACATTCCTAAAAATATGGTATGGGACTAATAATAATAAAAGGAATAGGAGAGAAGATAATTATAAAGGAGAAGGAAAATAAATAGTGGTTTTGAGAAATGCAATTAATGATCGATTAAAAAATGCAAAATAAATGTTAAATTATTTCAATTTTTCTACAGCTCAGTCAACAACTTAAATTGTCGTCCTTTCCATTTACAAATTGTCATTTATAATATTTTTGTGCACCTTATTTAAAACCCTCAGGTTAATATGACATTTTTAATTGGCCACTGCTCCCATTTACGAATGTAATTAATAAAATTTTTATTACAATACTTATGTTTCAGTAAGCCAATAATCGCCTTTTAGCTTTAAAAAAAAAGAAAGGAAAAAAACGATGCAAAAGTTGAATTTTTTTAGCTTCGAAAATTCTTCTTGGGCAACCTTATTTTACACAACCTTTTTTTGATAAGTGTTAAATAAGATAAAGGATCAAAGGATAATTGCGTTTTCTAAATAGTTTAAATTAATAAAAAAAGAGGAGATATAAATATCGTTCCATCACATTTAAAATACGTAAATTTATTACCTGTAAAGATAAATTTATTAACTTTAATGATAGCAGCATAATTTTGTTTGTTAAAACATATTTTTACTTGAATAATCTTGTCTATTAAAGTTCTATAGCGTAACAAACTACTTCCTACGTACACAATATTAATTACTATATATATATATATATATATATAATATAGCATAAGCATGATATATACGTGCGATTCATGCATTATATTCCATATTTTGTATACATAAGATCATTATTTATACGTTGCATTATTTTATATAATTTCGATTTTTTTAATATACGCAGGGAAACACACTGGAGGTAGTGATCAAGCAGAAGATCAATACGAAGGACACGAGGATAGAAAAGCACATAGAGACACGCACAAAGATAAGTACGTAAATAAATTCTTATTTGTTTTGGCTCTAATCTCTCCCACTCATTCTCTCTCTTAAAAAATCCGACTGGAAAGAAATAAGAAATAGATCAAACTGTCATATTATATTTTTATATTTTCATTCAAAGGTAATTTACATTATAACAAGCCAGGAAAATCCGTAGCAAAACTTATGGTATAAGTTTTTTTATAACATTATGTACAAGGTAAACTTATGTCTAATTACCAGTATAATGGTATTATTGTAATATGCCGATTCATGAGCACATTCATGGCACAACAAGTTAACTTATTTAATTTGTGCATGATTTTAAAAAGTATTGATTCAAATGCATAATACCAATGATCTCAAAGCTGTACAAGTAGATAATTAACACAAGTATTTTTGGCACTTTCGGCAGCATGTTGCTTGCGTCATCTTGAGCTGTGATACATGCCGTAATACGCAGAACGTGGTTCCAAAGTACTGTCAGATCTGCCCTGTCCTCTGATGAGCTCATGCTATGATTAACGGCATAAGTTAAATTGTGGACATTGCAACACAGTGAGACATCTCATTTCTGAAGAGCTTCGTATTTCGTTGATTAGCACAGACCATGCAAATGTTTCATAACAAATGTAATCTTAGACAGCAGCAGGGACTGAGCAGTGTTATTTTCGGATATTATGCTTCGATTCCTTCACACAACGAGAGCACACGTAATTGTAGGAAATTTCCATTCATAGTTAGGCTGAAAAGTTTTTATGAGTAGTTTACGGATTGTTAGGTTTGATTGTCGTGGACAGTTACTGTCATGGCTTTCCATAATACAATACACGTAAATTAAATCTGGAAACATGTGTCTCTCGACAATGTGATTGAGAGCAATCGACAACAGAAAATAATGGTTGTTGAGAATTTAAATGCTAGCATAGTCTTGTGACTGAAGATTCCAGACACCTTTCGTGGAAACAACGCGACGAGAGGCCCGCAATGGAGGGGACCTCCTCGTGGTGCGGCCTGGATAACGCTAATTCCCCACCGACCTGTGTAGTCTCTCTTTGTAGAGAGATTGCGGCACCGGGACAGTAAAACAGGTGGGCATCGCTCGCCCGTCCGGTCCCTATGCCCCCCCTGTCCTGGTGTTTATGCTGTCTGAGAGTTTGTGGGAGGTTCGAAGGAGGAGCGCTGGGTTCCATGCCCTTCGGGGTAAGCTGTGAAGGCCCTAGATGCTATGTACAGTATTGAAGCAGTTTGCATTATTAACCACGTGACGAATTGTGATGTAAGAATAAAAGGAAGAAACGATGTTTCAGTTAAAGTTTGGTAAAAAGACCCTTCCGCTGCTTTTATACATCAAGATTATATTTAATCAGTCTGATTACTACCTTAGCTTGTTAATTTTTGCTGTTACGTTTTGTAAAATAAACAAAAAATCAATTTTTCAAAAAACTATTTAAAAACCAGGAACTTGATGAGGTTTATTTTATTTCCTCAACTTATTTTCTTTAATAAATACATATCCTCAGGTTAAGGCGATACTCTCTGTTGTCTATGGATCTCTGTTGTTGTGAACTGCCATTCCAACGAATGAAGCCGCTATGCTTTAATGGCGAGAACATATTATGCAATAGCAAGTAGATTGAAAATTTTTCTCTGTAAAGAAATAACAAAATACTATTCAACCCTGCACAAGAGTAGCTTAAATAGCTTGATAGTGCCACAGTGTTCATGTTTAATCTCCTACCACACCTCCTCGCCCTTACCAGGGATAATAGAATATGATACTAACTTTCCATTGATCGAATAGAGCGTGGGCATCAATTACTATTTTTTCAGTTAAAGTTTTACAGTGAATGTGATATTCAAAGGAATGAAAGGGGAGATGAATAAAAAAAGACGATCTAACCATCTTGGCGTATGAAAGCTAGTGCAAAAGTTTTCGTGCAGAAATGTCGAAATATCCGAAGATTGGCTCGGTGATGAGCTGAAAATGGGCACTTGTTTAATGAAGTGACTTGAGATAACTTTCCCGCGACTACCTTATTGAAGACAATGTTTTAATGAACAAGGATTATTTTTTATAGTTTTGGAACCAGTCTGTCGATTGCTTCTTATCAACATCTCGTAAGTAATGTTGATCATCCAGCGCTTTTCTTTCCCAGACTCAATTTTTCTCATTCTCAATCATCTGCTTTAAACGTCGCATTTTAAGTTTACAATTCTTAACTTAGCATTTCTTTTCTCCAGTGTTGTCTATGTTCATTTACAGAAAATAATTGTGATGCAATAATTTATTGCTCAGGGTTAGGTTTTTATGCTAATTTAAAAAAAGAATTTCGGACGGAATGCGCACAGAGTGAGATCAAAAAGAGTTAAACTACTGGAAACAAAATTACACAACATAAATCTATCACACTATCATTTTTCAGTTCACTCCAATTGATTCATGATGTTTAACATTCCTACATGTAATACGTAACTCATAAATAAATAGCACTCCAGTCAGTCTAAGTCTACGACATCAATTTCATCTATTATAGGTTCAGTAGACGTCCATCGCCGTTATCCACGGAATCGCATCGTTCTTCTTCCGAAGGAGAGGATAGAAGATGGATACGAAGAGGTGGCATCACGGGAAATGGAGATCTGCCTCTCATTACGATTAGTCAAGCTTCGGAAGGCCGAGGTAAGGTGTTTGCTTCGTTCATTCTCTTTGACATCACAAGAAAAAAGTCGTTCGTGCCATTTCCTTGCTATGTTAGAGCAGAGTTTCCCAACATTTACCAGTCTAACGGAACAACATTAAAGTCTCCAAAAACCCTAATATCCGTGTACTAATAAGCGTTACAACGATAATATGCGTTACAAAAACCTTTGAAAGAGAACGAATTGAGTTTTCTTAAGATAAAGTTAAACTTTTGTAGAGAGGAAATACTTACAAATTTGTTTGCTATCCGAAACACAATACTTAAGAATAATAATTTCTAATTATCGTGGACACAAGGCGATTGGTGAAGTAATTTATCTAACTTCGAAAGCCATAGAAGGTTTGTTAACTTTATATATTTTGGGCAAGAGGATTTTATTTTAGTTCGGCAAGAAAAACACTCTGCATAGTTTTCAATGTTTGTGAAAAGAATAAAAGAAAAAATAGCACGCTTTGTTTAGTAACTAAATATGAAAAACAACGGCAAATTATAATTATGAAAAAGGTAAATTACGTAGCTGGGTAACATTATGCCATTGCTCTTAGTGCTGCCAATTCAAAGGCGTATAATATGAATATCATTGCATGGAAGCAAATTAAAAAATCACGATTTACAAGATATTTTTACAGGACATGAAGTCATTCCCGTTGCCGGAAGAGTTATCTGAACACATGAATAAAGGATGTTTGATTTTGAGCTGTTAAACATTGCCTTAGCAATGAGCGCTGACTAAAATTTTCTAAAGAAGCAACGCATTACGACATTAACTTTCAATGAAAATGGAAGAGACAATTTGAAATTTAAAAAATATGTAGTAAAGATGTGTCTGAAATTTTAATTGCAATTATTAGTCTTAATATGTTTACAAAGTCTACGTATTCTTCATGAAGTCAGTAAGTTTTGAACAACAGGTAATTAAGAGATGCATTTATGTTTCAAATGTTCATTATAATATTAGGCATGATTTTTTAAGGATAAATTTAAACAAAAATTCTTTGCTTCAATGATGACCTGTATTTAAATTAAGTGAAAGCTTTTTTCATTAACCAGATTCTCCAGGGCAATTATCAAGTTTGAATTCGTCGGAAGACGCCCCAACTCCGCCCTCCAGCACCCTATCGCGCCGGAGGCCTGGACTCATTCCTTCTGTGAGTGAGCAAGAGGAGGACGAGTACGTAGAGGAGGACGAAGATCTGACCATTGAAATACGAGACAACACTCATTTTGAGCCCATTCAGAGTACTGGAACTGAGGAACACCAGCAACAAATCGTCAATGAGGAAGAAGTGGAGGCACATGTCGGTAAGCATTATTTAAAAACTGAACAAAATTAATTCACTAATAGACACAATGAAAAAGGAAAATATCAATCCGACGGAAACATATCAGCTTACCTACTTACATCATTTTAATGTTATATCAAAGTTTGGATCTTATGGGACCTTTAATGTTAATTTTCTTCTAAATCACGTTGAAGCGGATCACCTGTTAGAGCTATCACTAACGTTTCTTGTGACAGTATAGAATGGTGCTTTCCCATCATTTGCACCAGTTATCTCCAAATTTTCAATTTTGTCACTCACATCCCTTTGCTTCTCACTGCTTGATTTATCAAAGATAATTTTCAATTAAAATTGAACAATCATACTTTCCAAATAACTTCATCTTCACGGACTGAAAAAGAAATTCCCTCTTAAAATGTGCAACACCTGCAAAAGTGGTTGAAAACTCTTATTTTGATATGCTTGGTAATTTCATAGCTATTAATTATAACGCACAAGAGGCACGTAATGAAATAATTTTTTATTTAATTGCATTCGTAGCTGAAAAGATTAATTAAACATACTAGCACTGTAACTATTAAACGCCCTCTCACCGAAGACATTCACGAAAATTTATTTCTATTTCGAATACTGTTCTCCACTCGCATTCATAGGGGTGGTCATATTAAATAATAAAATTTAATGTATACTTTACACAATCTTGTTCTTCGTAAAACGTGTGCAATGGCTTTTTACTTACGTTGTTCCGTTTACAAAGACAAAATGTGATTTTGATTCTTCATTCTATTGAATAAAAAAAATGCAAATATTTGATTTGAAAGGAGAGAAAATGTATTTTCTTTTTCTGGTTAAAATTACAACACTTAAATTATCTCAATACTACAGAAATTCATAAATTTGTCGTCATTTTGGAATGTCCCACTTATTAGAATAATTTTTCGTGTCAAATCGGCTATTCCATTAAGCGGGCTTGACTGTTAATAATATAAAAGTTCCATTTGTTTAGGGTTTTGAACTCCTTCGTTCGTGGAATACGTGTTCTCATATTTTATACGATATTTAATAATTCCTCGCATTTGTGTTTTTCAGAGTTACCGAATCATCAAGTGGAATTTGAACCTATAGGTGGAGGAGAAGAGAAAAACGGATTACAGGAGGAAGTTCATTTGACAGCTGAGAGAATACAAGAAACTAGAGATAGAGCCGAGTATAAATCTTTGACAGGTAGCTGAATGTATATATATGTCCCTTTATATGTGTTTAGATATCATTTCAATACATTCACATGTTAATGTAAGTATAATATTAAATTCCTTCAAAAGTTGTGTTGCTGACTGACTCAAGGGCAGCAATACAGGCAATCAATGCACCCAGTCACTCTCGAACTTTAACTATCGATAATTGCTTAAATCTACTCAACTGGCTGGCTAGTAAAAATAAAAGAGTAGTTATTCAAGGGTATTCCGGCCAACTGTGGAATCCAGGGAAACGAGGCGGCTGATTTCTTGGCAAAAAAAGGGGCCTCTGTTTTACAGATATCAAATTCCAGACTTCCTTTTAAAAATGTTAAATGTCTGGTAAAGAACATCTTTAAGGACTCTTTCCTCGAGGGAATTGAACACCGTAATTCAAATAAACCATGGCTAAACCAGATTCTAGCTGTCCCTCTATGGCCTAGAATGAAGTCTGTTGCCATGTTTCGTCTTTTATCTGGCACTGACTGCCTGAAAAATCATCTATATCGTATCAAGGTGGTTACTGACCCTTTTTGTATCTTGTGTGACCTTCTCGAAGAGATGGACATGTCTCACCTGTTTCGATGCCCCGCACTTCCTCGGACATCAATCTGGGAACGCTACTGGACTGCTCGCAATCATTTATAGATTTATTGTTTTCTTTTGATGTTCAATTGTCTTTTAATGTGCCATTAGAAATAAAAAAAAAAATTTAAAAACCGATGTTTCACTTATATTCCTCGTTATTTTTAAGTTAAGTAATAAATTTCGAAACGTTTTACATTACGTAGAAAGCAGACCATATTTTCAAACTAAGCAATAAATTGTAAAAGGTTGACACCAAAAAATAAAATAAAATAAAAAACAGACGAAAAATAAAAATGCACATTCCAAATCGTTTGACTAAATGTAGTTTGGGAAAAATACAGTGAATTCTGTGTAAGTTGACCACTTGCGGTGCAGCACTTTAGTGGTCAACTTAGACAGGTGGTCAATTCATAGAGGGTAGAGATGGGGTTTTTTTCTGTCATTTCTTACACTATGCGTTTATTCATTTGTAACTAATTAAAATGTAGCTTCATGTATTAACGTTGCTTTAAAATTAATAATTAGCTAACCTTTTCACAATTATCTAAAATAACATTAGATAAATTTAATCTGAAGGACTTACAATGTATTATATACAATTTCAAAACTAAAGCACTTAGTTAAAATAAAGATAAATATATTATTAATTATGTAAGTTACTTATTTGAGGGTACAGATTTCTTAAAAATACATAATTTTTCAAAATGGCTAGATCAATTAGAATAAAAAAAGAAGAAACTTATTTAAAGAATAAAAGAGTGCTCAAAGAAGTTTTCCCATGTCGTTAACTTACAAAGAGTTTTAGACAAACTTTATATTGATATTTCATTCATCCAGACAAATACTGGTCTATCATTATGTCATAAAAACATCCTGGAGAAGTTATTTTAGTTTTTTTATCTTTGCAAAAATAGACAAACAAATAAATATAGTAATAATTAGGCGGTCAACTTACAAAGCGCTTTTTATAATACTCCCACCCAATTTGGCGTTCATAAGTGGTCAATATAGACAGGTGGTCAAATTAGGTGGTCAAGTTACAAAGGTTGCCCTACATTATATACTATAGAGCTAATTCCGTTTCTGACAAAAGTAGTCACCTTATTAGACAGGTGGAGACCATACAAAGGTGGTCAACTTTACAGGTTTTACTGTATGTTTCAATGTAAATATGAATAAATTTGAAAGGAGAAGCTATCAGGGTTTGGTTCCACCAGTTATTGTGTCGCTTGATTTCTCACAATTATTTTTCACATTAAAAAAATTGAGCATAAATTATTTGAGTGTGAAAATGATTTGCTATTTTAATTTTGCTTAAATGTGTATTGCCAAGTGTTCGTGCTTAAGTAATTGGAAAAGTAATGGTAAACAGGACCGTCATTTAAAAATTTTACAGGGGGTGGGAGAGGCAAAGGGTATGTTTTCAATGCATATTATAGGTAAAAAACATCAAAATACAGAAAAACATGCATAAATTCATTGCATGCAAAAATATTTCCAAAAGTCGGGGAGAGTCAATCACCCCTCCCCCTGATCACCCAAGCGACGGGCCTGCTGGTAGAGACAGATTAAAAGTTTCTACGTTTTAATTGTAAAACGTTAATTCAATTTATTATCAAAAATAAATGGCTGGTTAGTTTTACTAATACACCGTTAATGCTGTTCAAAAATCTCTTTCAAAAAAACAAATGAACTGACAATTCATTTTTAAAAAAAAGGAATTATTGGTTTTGAGTAAAAGCTTTAGACGAAAAAAAAAAAAAAAACGTTGTCTATTTTAAGTAAAGCTTTACAGTTAGGTTATCTTGACGTTGTTTTGTTGTGCATCAGCCTTAATTTAATCTAATGTATGAACAAATCTTAGTCTGCCGACCATTTACGCAAGCTATTAGAGTGTTTGAGAAAAAGAACAGTGCAAACTAAATTCAGATAGCTGAGTTTTACATCAAGACTTTAATCTTATTATATGTTATATTTCCTTTTAAACAATTTTTGGTTTCTTTAGTTAAATCACTGACGATGGCTTTGTATGAGTAAAGTTTTCAATCGTCTCAGTTAGTCATAATGTTTAGCGAAGTAAAGAACCTAAAAGCGAGTAAATCCTTACAAACCTGGCAAGCTAATATCTTAAGAACTAGTTATTGGTGATGATAGATCCTCAACAGTTTTCATTAAAAATCTAAGAAACTCGGAGCATTATCCAAGATTCAGAACTGAAATGGAAATGCTCAATTAACGGAACATGATAACAGTTACTGCATGAAAAATGTGGGTTTCAAGTAATGCTTTATGTTAAATTGAACACATGAAAAATTTAATATAAAGCATTACTTGAATATGAAGCGTACAAAGCCCACGGATCCGTTTGATTTCTTGTTGGACATTACCACCACATGAACACATAATTTTCAGATTAGTCAAAAATAGTGTTAGTTATTTTCATAGGTGAATTTTATTAAATGAAATCCATAACCGTTTTGAAGTGTTATGGAAATGAAAAAATAAATAAATAAACAAATAAAACATCATTTAGATGAAAACTGTGTGTAAAACGGGTAAGTATAGCAAACAGCCTAGTTAAAGAAAAATAACATTTTAAGTTCCAGAGCTTTATAAAATACCACACTAAAAATATTCCTTTTCAAAAGTAAATTAAAATAATTTTTTTTAAAGAATCCTTTTGACAAGCAATGGAACGGGAGAAAACCTAGCAGTTTTTGGTGTTCATTTTTTTCATTGTGATGTTGGTCGCATTGCATTTTTTAAATTGATTTTTGAAGAAATGCAAGCGTAAACTAATTTCATTTTTCAGGTTGTGCACCTCTCAGACTGCGTTACATGGAGGATACATCATCTACAGAACCTGATAATGATGATTATTGCAAAAAGGCCACCTTGCCAATTGAAAAAGCTGTTCAGTTGGGCAAATACGATTTCCCGTCTGGTCGTTCTAGTAGGCAACCTTCGCTTCAAAGATCAAAGGCTGTGAAGGGTAGCGATAGCCTTGGTAGTACAGATTCCAATTCACTTAGACCTCCTTCTCCAGAACCTGAAAAGTAGGCTTTTTTTCTTTCGTTTTCTTTTTTGGTTTTAAAAAATAATTCTTTCACTCACATCAACTTTCATTGATCGTATCAAAATTTTCATAAAATGAATCATTATAATCAGTTATTTTAGTCGCGAATTTCTAATTCATTACTTGAAAATGTCATAATCTCTTTTTGTATTGTCTCGTAATCATCAAGGAAGAGTTACAGTTAACAGTTACTGGAATGTATTTTAATTCCGTTCTGAAAAACTATTTTCAAATTTGTTTTGCATTTTTTTTCTTTCACAGTGATTTGGAAATTGGTTTCACTTTCTTCTAGAATGTTAATAAACATGCATCAGAATTTATTTATTTGTTTACAGTGCGAAAATTGAGGCATCGCACTGCTGGTCTTGTCCCAAAAGAAAAAAATTCTAATATTTAATTAAAATTCAAGCGTTTGAGCTATTTTTTGACTTCAGCTCACATGTTTTCCACATCTCATTTTAAATTTTCGTAAGAAAGCTTAAACTGCTGGTGTGTACTTTTAATTCATTAGAACAGACTCCAAGCATCCAACTTTGTATGCTTATTTAACCCTCGAAATCAATTGCATTCTTCTTTTTATATAAAATTTCTATTAATTTCGTAAAAGCATTAAAATCACCTAGGACCATTACAGCATTAAAAAATTCATAAAGAAAAACCTTTCGTAAGAAAAAATTCGAGTCTTCAAGGGTTAAATTAGAAAACATGTGTATTATTTAACATGCTATTGTCTAATGATTAAAAGCACATAAAAATATTGTTATTTATATATTAATATATGTAAAATATTTTCTAGAAGAGCAAAGATACAAAGACTAGATACTGATTCCTTATAAGGAGCACACTCGCTAGGACAAATCCATTTTTGTAAGTATAACACCTTCTCTTAAATAATTAGTTCCATCTCTTTACTACTAGCACACTAGCAATACTCACACGGCATGTTACTTATGACATGACTCTCCACAGACATGTGAGCATGTAGTAAAAACTGTTTAAAACATAACTTTATAAATGCCTCATCAAATAAAAGCATTCTTAATTTCTCGATAACCTGAATCAATTTTTATTTACCAAAGATTATGTTGATGAGTGCTATGTCCTGATGAATTCTAATCTGTTTAATGTTGATGAAGTCTTGTCTCTTATGAATTCCATCGAGCTTTACATTCAATTTTCCTGTAACGTTGAGCAGAATAATTGTCTTGCCTTCCTTGATGTGCTGAATTAGGTTTTGACACTACGGTATTCGGTAAACCAACGTCGGTTGGGGAATTGATCACACAAGGGACACCGGATATCCGGTATCCCTTGTGTGATCAATCCGTACCGGATATCCGGGTCAATTATTTGAAAATTGTAATTTCCATAGATGTAACAACAACAGGATGGAACATGGGTCAAATTTCTTGAAGCATTTACAGTAATCGCGCCGCCATCTTCGTCACACCAAAAAATACCATTCTTTTTTCTTAGGATAATGGATTAATTTCATTAAACGAAAATTACGAAAGAAGTATACGTTAGAGTAATATGTTGTTAGCTAGGTTGGGTACGTAAAAATTGATTTTCTGAAGTAGGAATCTTTGCAATCTCTAGGCCCATTTATATATGTCGTTGATTCATGTTTTCATGGAATCTTATCTAATGTTTTTGTGCCAATGTCAAAACTTATTTTATATATAATGTTAGTATATGATTTATGCTAATATATATTTGTGTTAACATATATTATATACTTTTATATGTTCTAGAAAACTGGCATATTAGCAAAATGATGGGCGATAAAATGGAAATTGTCACAACCGTGCCTAGTCTCCCCTACCATATCTAAATTAGACCACCCTTATTATAATTCTTACTTTTTCAGTCATAAAATTGAGCAAAAATCAATCATCCAATGAAAACATCAACTCAAATGAGTTGAAAGTTACTGTTAGAAAATTAGTCTGTACAAAACAAACAACAAAAAGAGAAAAATAATGAAGTAAATGAACAAGAATAAACCACCAACTTACCTAATAACTGACTATGCTAACGATTTTTTATCCCGTTTTTAGCCTACTTTCACGTAAAAGTAAAAAAAATAATAATAAAGCATGAAAGAAGGCTTAATGTATCATGAAAATATCGTTAAAAATAAAGAAAAGTCAAAAAAAAGCGAAGTAATTAAATAAAGATTGAAAAATAAAAAATTTGAAAGTAGGGTTTTGAGATGGGGAAAATGTGTGTCTGTCGGTCTGTCGGTCTGTCGGTCTGTTCCCCCTAATAACTTTTGAACGAATAGTCCGATTCGAAAAATTCTTTTTGCATTCGAAAGATCTCGGCGAGAACATCTCATTTCTATATTTTACTTTTTTATTTGAACAATTTTTCGTTCAATTTTGAACAGTTCAAAAAAATTTAACATTAGCGCCTATGGGCGAAAATGAAGCAAATTATGTAAACTCTGGGTACAAGATCCATATTCCAATGAACAAGCTTACTGGAAAAAGCGCTTGGCGTGAAATATCAATTTGAACAGATTTTGTTCATTTTTGAACAGTTCAAAAAATTAACATAGCTCTTACGGGGAAATTTCAATCCTATATAAATCCTGATCTAACGGACGGATTTGCTTGGAACAAACTTTATCGGAAAGCTCTTATAACGTAGAACATGTACAAATAGAAAGTTCTTCCAGAACTAACGAGCCTATTTTCCTATGAAATTTTTTTGTCGGAATTTTTAAGGATATTTCTCAGTGAATAAATGAATGAGTGAAAGAATGAATCAATGAATAAATGAATGAGGAAAAGAATGAATAAATGAGGGAATAAATACATGAATGAGTAAATGAATGAATAAACATTTGAATCAGTAAACGAATGAATGCATAAATGAATGGCTGAATAAAGAAAAAAATGAATGCGTGAACGAATATGTATTGTCTGTTGAAAAAGGTATATTTGAAAAAATTAAGAACTAAAGCTAAATGAGAAAGAGAGAGAAAGAGATAACTAGATTATAAATTTGAATTTGGTGTATACGGGAAAGTAGGCTCGTATAGTTCTAGACGGAACTTCTTGTTATTATTTTTTTTTTAGCCTACTTTCCTGTAAAAGTAAAAAAGAAAACAATAAAGTATGAAAGAAGGCTTAATGTATCGTGAAAATATCGTTAGAAATCAAGAAAAGTCAAAAATAAGAAGTAATTAAATGAAGATTTAAAAATTAAAAAAAAATTGAAAGTAGGGTTTTGAGATGGGGGGAAAAAGTGTGTCGGTCTGTCTGTCCCCCCTAATAACTTTTGAACGGATTGTCCGATTCAATTTTTTTTTTTTTTTTTTTTTGCATTCGAAAGAACTCGGTGGGGACATCTCATTTCCATATCACTTTTTGATTTAACAGTTTTTTGTTCAATTTTGAACAGTTTAAAATAATAGACATTAGCGCGTATGGGCAAAAAGGAAGCAAATTATGTATACTCTGGGTACAAGATCCAAGTTCTAATGAACAATGCTCACTGGAAGTAGTTCTTGGCGTGAAATATTGATTTGAACAATTTTTGTTCATTTTTGAACAATTCAAAAAAAATTAACATAGCGCCTACGGGGAAATTTCAATCCTATATAAATCCTGATCTAACGGACCGATTTGCATGGAACAAACTATATCGGAAAGCTCTTATGACGTAGAACATGTACAGATAGAAAGCATCCAGAACTAACGAGCCTATTTTCCTATGAAATTTTTTGATCGAGATTTTCAAGAATATTTTTTAATTAATGAATGATTAAATTAATAAGTGAAAGAATTAATGAACAAATGAGTGAATAAATGAGCGAATAAATGAAAAAATAAGTAAATGAGTGAATAAATACATGACTGAGTGAATGAATGACTGAATAAATGAATGGCTGAATAAATGAATGAATGAATGAGTGAATGAATATGTATTAACCGTTGAAAAAGGTATATTTGAAGCAATTTAGAATTAAAGCTAAACGAGAAAGAGAGATAGGTATATAGCTAGATTATAAATTTGAAGTTGGGTGTATACGGGAAAGTAGGCTCGTATAGTTCTAGACGGAACTTCTTGTTATTATTTTTATTTCGAATTTCACATTATTTTTATGCTATTTGGCAAACTATTTATTTATACAAGAATTGATTTTGAAAAAATCGATATTTTCTGAATTTTTTTGAAAAAAGTGTGACATCATTAATGAACGGTCCCTCATTTATTTATTTATTTATTTTTGGCTATGTTTTTCAGGTTTTCTTTCACAAGATTTTTGAAAGATCCAGTTCGGAAAGTACTCGGCAATGGAGCGCTTCAAGCAAACCAGAACTCCTTAAATGCTTCTACTTAAGGATAAGGAGAAAGAAAACATTAAAATATGATGAGAATTGCGTAGTTTAATGTTTGTGAATCATTATTCTTATACCAATACTTTTAATCTTCTTGTTCATAACAAAGAACAAAAGCTTTATCTAAATGTTTAATCTTTCGAATATTAAATTCTGTTACATGTTCCGCTAATAGAGATGAAATTCATAGAAAAAATGACGAACGAAATTCACGAATCTAGTTTACCTAACTCTTCTCAGCTAGCCATGTCTTGAGTTTTTCTTTTCCTGTAAGATATTATTTGATGGAAGTAGAAGCAACCAAGAAGAATACTTTTCTAAAGAGTCTTGATTAAAACAAATTTCAGCCTAGCTTTTTATCTTGCGCTCTTCAAGTTTTGCACAAGAAACTGCATTTTGATTAGATGTATTTTTACTACACCGTGTAATTCATTTCTTTTTCTTTTCTTGTACTTTATACCTCTATACATGAACTGTATTTTTCAATAAATGAAAATATTTCATTTCTAAATATTAGTTTTTGAACCGTTATTTATGTAATTTACTTGATTTCAGCGCCATATTTTAATTTGCTACGAAGAACACGTTAACAAAGCATGTAAAAAGTTTTCGAATATAGTATAAGGCATTTAGAAAATTATTATGTTACTACAAGGAACAGCCAAAAAATAATAATAAATAATAATAATAATAAATAAATAAATATTATATACATAAAAATGACTAAATAATAGATAACTAGAGAAATAAATAAAAATAGATGCAAAAAACAAATAAATAATAATAATAACAAATAAATAAATGAATAAATAATATATACAAAAAAAGAAATGAATAAAAGATGAATAAAAAAATAGACGCATAAGTGAGAGAGACGTATAAATGAAAATCAACGTGCTTTAAAGTTATAGGAAAATAAATGTCGTTGTTGTTGTTGTTGTTGTCATTCTTCCTCGCGCGTGGCGAGGAAGAATGGGTACGCTGCTCCTGAGTCTAACGGGCAGGATCCGATTTCCGCCGCTTTGAAAGGTCTCTTAATTTTTTGAACCAGCTCCCAGATGAGAGAGGTAAATAAATAGCAGAAAAATATAGTAATTATAGTAGCTTCATTTATTGAGAATGCGGTGGAAAATGGTGTTAACAGAAATTTAGTTGAAATAAAATTTACATAACAATCAAACAACGGGAAAACAATAACAATCTTCACTTTTCAAGTACTTAAATTATTACATTGTTTAAAGTGACAGTTTAAATCTTATTCAACTGTTCCTGCTTCAAACCAGCTACATTATCATTTTTTGAAATAGAGAGTTTTTGAAATGAATAAGGCAGAGATCGAAAAAAAAAACTGCACACATTTTACTGACGCCTAACTGAGAGGTACTTCTGAAACTAATGTATAAAAGGAAATTAACAATTATTTATAAGCATCTGGCTTTAGAAAATCGACGTTCAACTGAGAAAGAAGCATAAAGGAAATCACGGAGGGGGGAGAGATTATAACACCTACGGATTGTTATTGTATCTATATGCTACTGAAAGCCGTTAAATGTGAGTTTGCACGCTGACAGGCGTTCGGAGCAGGATCGGCACTAAGTTCTACCGGAAAACAAAGCAATCACTCTTAAGATTAAAATGCTATAACTAAGCTGACCAGATTTTAACATTAAGAGATTAATTTAATTCTTATTAAATTCTCATTATTAATTATTATTAATTATCATTCATTAAATTCTTGATTAAGAATTTAGTCATAAAAATTTTTATACAACCCAAAAATAGTATTGTAATATACTATTTTAAATTTTGACATAAGTTCTTTTTGCAAAAATGCATTAAAAATAGTGGTAGAGTTTAAAGACTCAAATGTCTGCATTTTAGTGCTAATTTGAGCTTTCTTAACGTGAAATAATTTTTTATTACAACTTAACCCTCTAACTCCCAACTCCGCCTCAAGGCGGACGACGATAAAAAAATTGGGTATTACAGGGTTAACTCATCCTCATGTTGACTGATTGATACATTTACTAATGCAGTAGAAACCGCCAACCCGTCAATACGAAGGCGGAGTTATTGAGTTATTAAGAGCCAATTAGGTTAACCACAGGTTTCGCCCATGCCTGTCACCGTGAATGGAAGGTGCGGGCGTAGTGGAAAACTGTAGATTTCCTTCCCGTTCTCCGCCGTTTCCTAGCTTGCTTGTCGAGCATTTTTTGCAACAATCGGGAACTTTTTTTTAAAACCCAGCGTGATCGGGACAAATTGTTAAAAATCGGAACTATCCCGCCAAAAGCGGGACGTGTGAAGTCTAGTCATCTGATCTTAGCTATAACACTACTATCCGTGTAAAAAAAAAAAAAGTTAGAATGATCTTACTTGGAACTTTTTTTTAGAAGATTTCATTTTTACTTTTCTTAGGGGAGAATTATGAGAACATTTTAAAAATATAGGGCGTAAGGAGCACCAAGTGGCGCCATCTTTCAAATTTTGATTGTACAAAATATATATTAGCCACAGCATGGGAGGGAGACAGCAAGAAAAAAAAAAGAATTCCTTTATATTGTTGAGGTAAAAAAGATTCTCCAGTGTACAATCAATGCTTTTTTTCCCTTTCAGTAATTTTTTATTTAAAAAAAAAAGAAAAAAGGAATATCATTGAAACCTGTAATAATCCTTAATAAGGGCAATTGCTCCAATGTCTATATACTCCCTATTCTAGTCTATGCGCGTGGGGAACTGACAAGAAAACTAAACTGTCATAGTAAGACTGTACTAAATATAAAAGCTGAATGAAAGAATGGAAGAAGAAAAAATATTAAGTCGATGCTGAATAAAGTTTAACTCTTTATAAGTAAACGGGGTGATAAGAAAATTGAATAATTCGCAAATGGTTTTTTGTTTTATTGCTAAGAGTAGTGCTGCCCTCTAGTGATGACTTAATGCATAATTTAACTTTGTGAAATCCAGAATTTAGTAAATGTTTCTATGCAAACTCAAATTTAAAAGATCGCCTTAAGTAGAGGACAGATATATATCTTAACCTATCAAAAGAAACAAATAAATAAATATACTCTAAAATAAACTTTATTATTATTTTACTAAATGCCACAATCAAAGTTATAAGTGTTTCTGATTTTTTTTTTTTTTTTCACGTTTTGTAACACAAGTCTTCGAACGTTTTTTCGAAATCAACACTGTATGATTGAGACAAGATGATGAGACAACACAAGTTGACGAAAATCAACAAATACAAAGGACTGTTATATATATTGGTCTAGCAAATTGTATAATAACGATCGTCAAATCTTCAAGCTGTTGACACAGCAAAATTCAATGAAATCAAGGTTGACGTACTTTTGTATAACGGGTCTTACTTTTTTGTACAGCTTGCAACCCCCATTATCCCTGAAAACGTCACCCTTGAGGCTCGCCGCTTCCAGGCTGGGAAACGATGATGTAAACGCAAATCAATCAATAATTAATGGTTTTATTTATTTAAAAAATATAACTGAAATAAAATTAGCTTAAGTAGCTAACGATCTTAATTAAAAAGTAGAATTGTTTAATTCCATATGTCTTTTTTCGTGTATGTCACAACTTTTTGTCTAATTTTAAGTACTAAGTATTAATATAACTAAATAAATATTGGCGTTCTTATACATCTGCATGCCTACTTTAAGAAGAGTGGAAGAATTTTTTTCTATGAAGTGATTATTTTGAATTATTTTGTGGCATTATGCCGTGATATACATGACAGAAATTGAACATGGATTTTAAAACATAATTTTACGTAACAATTCAAAATTTTGTTTCTTAGATTCCACTATTTTTAAAGTAGGCATGCAAATGTATAAGCACACCAATATTTATTTAGTTATTTTAATTTAATACTTGAAACGAAACAAAAATGCGTTTTACGATACAATGCTGCGTTTTTGTATCCTATCTTATATGGAATTAACTGCGTTGATAAAATATAATTTCAGTAGTGTGGATCAATAATTGAGGCACTGCACCAGCATGACTTCGTATATCTTCATACTTCATCCGACAATTCCGTTGAGTTCGAAAATCAAATTTTGATCGAATGAACCACAAGATACATTGTGATGTTTCTCGAGGAGAAGAATTTTTTGATAAATCAGCCCTTGTGTGTGATTAAAAGCAGTCATTGAGATTAAAAAATAAAAATTAAAGTAATAATAATAATAATTTTTAAAAATCAAATAAAATTTAAGTTAAAAAATATGAAAAAATTTTTAGTCCTTCAATCCGTACCTGCAAAACTTTTTGGCGACACATATTCTTTTTCTTTCTTTGTTTTTATTTAATAAAATTTCGTAATGGTACGGATTTTGAAACATCCCGTTTATAATTAGTTTTAAAAAGGTTGGTAAAATTAATTAAAACTTATCAAACATAATATTAAACAAAAATTAATGACTGAAATTAGGGTTACTTAGCTCACTTACAAATAAAATCACAAATTAAGTAAAATGCAAAATGAAAAGGAATTTTTTAAACACCTTATAAAAATAACGACTATCTTGAATATCTTGGACGGCAAATTCCTAATCATTTTTATACGTCCTTCACCAAAGTTTCAAAGTTGTTTGTGGCAACATCAAGTACTGTTTTACAACACGGTTTTTAATTCAGTAATTCGTCACAGCTCTTATACGATATTCCGAAACATATAATACATTTCATTTTCTTGACAATTCTCTACACAGCTCTCAATTCCTGAATACACCTACGAAGTTACTATATACGGTTATTATCTGTAATTTAGCACGGAAGCTACCTCCTACATTTTTCTTATGTGCTAATATTGATTTCAAGTCTGGCCATACGGGTTTGGTGTTCTGTGTCATAAATATTAATAAGTACACCAAGAGTCATAATGTGAGTTTAATAATTAGTATTAACATAACAAACTGAATGGCCTACATATATCTTCGAAATGCCACGTCGCCCGGCTAATTGCTTGATTGCATCACGTAAAGAGTACAATAAAAATCACTAAATGGGAATTTTATTCAGAGATGTTTTTTGCTGAGCGTTTCAATAAAAAGAAAAAATTACCATGATAACTCATGGCCCATTACCATAAGAAATGCTATCTCTTTACTGTGTGAATTTTATTTGTGCAGATTGTGTCAGTGTTAATACCGGAAACATTGAAGCAATTTGAGCACATTAGCATACAGATGGCAGGGAAATTATTATAAGCGGTTTTTCAAGAGAATCAACTCTTTGTTTCGTTATAGCACCAGTTAGAACGAAGTAAATATAACGGTAGTAACAAATGTGTTTAAAGTTAATTATTACAGAAGGAAAAGTTAATTTTACACAAAATAGGGGGAAGGGAGGAGGTAGAAAGGAACGAAAAGTTGTGTTACGTACAAAATTTTCACTCTTTTGGAGAATTTTCGAAGCGGAAAGGCCTATATAAAGGTTAAGTAGGCTTACCATTGTTTCTTATGAAGCATTCCATGTTATACCTGTATCTATTAAGTTGAAAATAAAGATGATTTGCACTTCGTTTTGTGTTTGCTATGCAATAAATTTCAGTCATGGCTGAAGGTACAATGCTGCAGATATCGTTAATATGTATGTATCTATTAAGTTGAAAAGCAGAATGACTTGCACTTTGTTTTATGTTTGCTATGTAACAAATTTCAGTCATGGCTGAAGGTACAATGCTGTAGTATACTTTACATAACTTCAGAAAATCACTTCTCTTGTTTTCAAAATTGCTGATTTTTAGTTACAAAAAAAGTCGATGCGCCTTACCCCTACGCCATCCAGCCGGCTGTAGTAGTAGTTACACACGTTATTTCTGCAAAATTTACTGCAAATTTTCACCCTAAATTTGGTGTTCTTAAACCAACATGAGTTAAAGGAAGTTTATTTCCTCTTTATGTGTGTAGATCACCATACAGATATCATAAAATTTAATTATCTTTTGTGAATGATCTACTGCAAAATTAATAATCCGTAAACTCTCTATTTATAAATACATCTCTTCTTCTATTGTCGAAACATGTTTTAAAGTTTCGTGAGTTTGATTTGCTTGCTGCCAAATCTTGTGTTACATTTCTTTTCGCAGCTTTCATAATACGTAAAAGTAGTCATTGGATTTCACCCAACAACTTTAAGGTCTGATACGCACGAACACTGCAGTACTCGTTAAATGCTAGCTTTTGAGTTCGTAGACTTATAATTACGTCATTTGTTTGAATGCTTGCATGGATTGTAAAAGTTATTTTTCATACTTATTGAGGAACATTTGTTTTCAACTCTTAAAAGATGGGAGGAAAAAGAAAGAAAGAAAAACGTTTTTCTACGCTTAGATTTTTGACTAGGACAGTTAAATACGGTCTCATTAATTGTCCTAAGTTTTATAACCACCATTTTCTGTTCACAAAGTTTAACAACTACTCATCTGCGAATGCGATCCTATTTTATGACTTTTATTTTGAATTTTTGAAAAGCGGTTACTTGAAGCTTTATTAAGAAAGCTAACCACAACCATTTTATCGATCATAAGTTTATGTATTTCGAACAGTCAAATATTTGTTTCTTGCTTATTTTCGTGTAAAAGTTTAAAAAGTAAAGAGAAAAATAGCATGAAAGAAGACAAAGTCCCGTAAAAATGCTGACAAAAAATAAAAAAGAAAGAAAAAAAAAGTTGAAACAAGCTTATAAAATAGGGAAATGTGCGCGGTCGGTCTGTCCGTCTTTCGATCTGGAAGGATATTCCGGAAAATATTGAGAGTGCAAAAGATATCGTAATCGATATCTAATTCGCGCAAAATATATCGTAATCGACTCCACAAAATATCTTAAGTGACAAAAAGTATTAAACTTTTTTTCCTTTAAATAGTCCCCCTCCCCCATAAAAAGGCCATTTATGATTAGACTGGCATGTTGTTCAGAAACAAAAACAGATTGGCTAGCTCATTTTTTGTTCTACGGGATCATTCATAAATGATGTCACGCTTCGAGGGGGGAGGGGGGTTCGTGAAATTGTGACAAAGTGTGGCAAGGGGAGGGTAGAGGGTAACAAGAAGTGTGACATGCATTATGCAACATAGCGTGACGCGTGACAAAGGGGGGGGGGGTCCGCTGAAGTGTGACATAGTGTGACAAAGGGGGGAGGGGGGTCAAATATATGGGGAAAAAGCGTGACGTCATTTATGAACGGCCCCTACGTGCAAATATAGTATATATTGGGTTTAAGTTTATGCGAAAGAAAAAGGAAAAGCACAATTTGAACAAAACTTTTATTCATTTTTTTTACTTATAAAGTATTACTCAAGACACCTTATTCCCATAATTTATTTTCTGATTTGAAAAATTTTGTTTCAATTTCAGTTAGTTCAGGTAAATAAACTAAACAAATAAATGAATAAAACAAAGTAACAATATTGGGCTCTAACGAATTCGAATATCATATAAATCCTAACCTAGCCGTTCCCATTTGGTTCGGATAAACTCAGTCGGGAAGAAGCTTTGACTTATAATGTGTAAAAAATTTAATTTGTTTGTTTTAAGAATCATTTTTGAACATATAAAAAAATAATATTACCACCAATGAGTGCTAACGCTAATTTACAAAAAAGTATCTACAAATCCAGCAGCGCTAGTGGTCATATATTTGCGTTAAGTTTATTTTAAAAGTATTATATATAAAAGCTATGAATGAACATCAAAATAAATGTCTCTGCAGATCCAACATTGACGAAGGAAATTGATTGACTAATTGTGTGGTCTTATTCAATTAACTAATTCAAGAAATTTCCAGCGTTTTTTACCCACGCAAATGAGCCACAAATGATTTTATTTCAGCTGAATATAATTAGAGACATATTTTTTTTTTATTAATATTGTTAATAATTAAAAGGCATTTTTTTATGGAGCAACTAATTGGGAGCTCAGTATATCCTTTTTAATTATGGCAAAGTATAAAATTGTTTTTCTTTATATATTATTTTTCTTGTTCAGTTTTGAAATTTGATATTGGAAGGAATGTCAGGACGTAATCCAGTTCTACTTTTTTTCCCTACATATATGTACGCTTACGTATTGAAAAAAAAAAGGCTTCATTAAAAGAAATTTCTAAGTCAATGACAGCATGAAACTATTGAAATATATGAATTTAAGAAAATGAATTTGATATCGTTTTCATTAGAGCTAATAATTTTCTTTGTTTTGCCAACAGAAATGAAAACCAAATAAGAGAGAGCGAAAGAAATAGAGGTGGCTAATGTTACAAAATCGAGTTGATATACAAGAGAGTATGTTTCTTTAGTTCCAGAAGAAGTTCTTTTTAAGATGAGTTAAGTTTTAAAATTCATCGCTCATTAATTATATGTTTGCACTATTACTAACCACTCTGTTAGTTTCAGTCTCGTCAAATTTGTAGCTTTATTTTAAAATTAATTTACTTATATTTATTTATTTAAAAAAAAATTATTATTATTTTATTTATTTATTTTTGTCCTGATTATGATTTTTTCTTGTGAAGCAATTATAGATCGTTCTCGGCCATATGCGGCCTGGAGTGGCAGCGAGTTGGATAAGTCACGTTGCATCACAAAACACAATTGGGTAAGAATTTTTTGAACCAAATCGTTATAGAATGTAGCAGGAAGTGGTCATTTTATTACCACTTTCTTGTGTACTCTAATAAAACCATTGATAATTCCGAAGTTTGTTTTGTTATGAGAAAAATAAATATTGTAAAATTTGAAATTGAGAGCTACAATGCGTTAACTGGTCTTATTGTACATTTTATATTACGTCTTGCAGAGAAAAATAAACAAGCCGTTTTCTGACGCAAATAAATTATCAGTTAATTTGCTTAATATTCGACAAGATTTTTTTTCATCAGTGTTTTTACGTAGTATGTGTCAGATTTGCGAAGAATAGTAATTTGTTGCACAAAGCTTTTAAAAATTCTTATGATTGAAAGTACGAATTAAAAGTTGTGTCAACATAATAGAAAAATCGTGTATTCATAATGTAAACGTCAGGATTTTGATTTCTAGGAACTTTCAGTCATAATCAAACAACATGTTTATTGAATTGATAAACATTCTGAAAGAATATGTCTGAACATTTCTATGTTTCCTTTCATTTAAAGTAACAACTGAAGTTCGATTTTTTCTTGGTAATTATTATTGGATTCTGAGAGAAGCAAAATATTAAGTGCTTTATCCTCAGAAATAGCAACTCGTTAAGCCTTCGATCCGTATTTGGTTTTAGTTTACTAATTGTCGGGCAATGAACGGCACGTGCCGTGAGACGCGAAGCCTGTCCCGCAGACATCAACACAGACGATATGGAAAGAACTTTTCGCTTCTTGTTTTCAAAGAAAAACAGTGACACAATTCCCCGCCGTCAGCGCCCTCTCTCGATTGTCTGGGAAATAACCGGAGTCATTGCCCGCTTATGTTCAACATCCATCCCGATTAGCGGCTATTTACATCGGAAATGCTTTCCCGGAAGTCTAATGACGCTGATCTCGGGATAATTTCCGGGTTTCGGTAAGTCCCTGCTTTTCCTCTTCCTTTATATCGTCTCGGATGCTATGTTTAAAAATTGAAATATAACAATGATTTTTATTTCCGCGCATTTCAGGTGGAGAAATAAGGCCAGTGTGTAAGTGCGTCGCAGCGACGACCACTTTCACTGGAGCAGGTTTAACGGTTGTTTTTATTTCTTCCCATGGGTCAATTGTTCGGTAGCTTTGTCTTTCAACTACCGAAAAATGAAAAGAAAAGGTCAAAAAAAAAAAAAAAAAAAATAGAAGGAAAAATGTTTCATTTTTAATTCACACGAAAAATCGTTTCCATGCACATGTCACTAAAATGATTGTATTATTGAAAATGAAAAATCGAACCCTACAGCTCATAAATGGTAAAACGAATTTTAAAAAATGTAAATATATAAAAACGTATAGTTAAACACAATGTTAATATTCTCGTACTTCAAATAATACTCATATGTTCTAATATAAGACGCAGAAATTAACTGCGCAATAACTTGTTTTCACGATTTACGATCTGAAACATACTAAAACATGGCCGGTTGTTAGAATACCATCATAGATTTCGCGCCTTTTTTCTTAAGATTAAAAAGGCTTTTTGTAAGGTAAACTTCTTACGCCTAAATATTTCTCTCATAAATTAATTAAAACTTGTCGTACGTAAATGTTTATATGTTATTCTTCAGTATTTTATTTAGTAGCAAATCATTGTTTCTTTGCTCTCATTTCAATTTTAAAAAATCATCCGTTTGTATTTCTAACATAACTTAATACGAAAAATTTAATCAGAGACCTATATCAGTTGGAATAAGGCAAAAAGGGCAGTGACTATTTGAAAAATCTGTGTATGCTTTCCCCTAAATAAAGAATGTTTAAAGTGTGATGGAACTTTAAAACATAAATAAATAAATGAAAATAAAAGTGAAAAATTATGAAACAAATTTAATACTCATAATTAGTTGCTAATTTACTTCCAACTTTGTACTTCTCTTAGAAAAAAAATCCACCTAAATGAAGAACGTTTTAAATGTGATGGAACTTTAAAACATAAGTAAATAAATGAATATAAAACTGAAAAATTTTGAAACAAATTTAATACTCATAATTAGTTGCTAATTTACTTCCAACTTTTTTCTTCTCTTAGAAGCAAAATCCACCTAAATTTGGTAATTTAAAAAGCAACGCTTAAAAGCACAAAATAAGAATACAAAATTTCATGCACGGGCTTCGCTGTTACAAGAAACCCCATTTTACGTTGCACCAGTTAGTGAGATTATGGGTAAAAATCTATCTGACGTTGTTTTCAGTTTTTTAAGTTCATTTTTTGCACAACAGCTGAAATTATAATTTTTCAAAGATTTATATATATTTATGAACTTTCAGTTATAAATCCCTCCTCCAACCCCAAACATCTTATAATGCACTTTTCTCCCCCTCCCCTATTCAACTTATTCATCTTATTTAATTTTAATGGTTTTTAATTTTGATGCAGCAATTAAGGTTTAAATAACACAGCACGTTAATATTTCGTTTTTAGCCTACTTTCCCGTAAAAGTAAAAAAAAATAATAATAAAGCATGAAAGAAGGCTTAATGTATCGTGAAAATATCGTTAAAAATCAAGAAAAGTCAAAAATAAGTGAAGTAATTAAATAAAGATTGAAAAATAAAAAATTTGAAAGTAGGGTATTGAGATGGGGAAAAAGTGTGTCTGTCGGTCTGTCGGTCTGTCTGTCTGTCTGTCGGTCTGTCCCCCCCTAATAACTTTTGAACGAATTGTCCGATTGGAAAAATTCTTTTTGCATTCGAAAGATCTCGTCGAGGACATCTCATTTCTATATTTTACTTTTGAACAATTTTTTGTTCAATTTTGAACAGTTCAAAAAAATTTAACATTAGCGCCTATGGACAAAATTGAAGCAAATTCTGTAAACTCTGGGTACAAGATCCATGTTCCAATGAACAAGCTTACTGGAAGAATCTCTTGGCGTGAAATATCAATTTGAACAATTTTTGTTCATTTTTGAACAGTTCAAAAAATTAACATAGCGCTTACGGGGAAATTTCAACCCTATATAAATCCTGATCTAACGGACCGATTTGCTTGGAACAAACTTTATCGGAAAGCTCTTATAACGTAGAACATGTAGAAATAGAAAATTTATCCAGAACTTACGAGCCTATTTTGCTATGAAATTTTTTGATCGGGATTTTCAAGGATATTTCTCAGTGACTCAATGAGTGAAATAATGAATGAATGAATAAATGAAAGAGTGAAAGAATAAATCAATGAATAAATGAATGAGGAAAAGAATGAATGAATAAATTATTGAATAAATGAAAATATAAATAAATGAGTGAATAAATACATGAATGCGTAAATGAATGAATAAACACTTGAATGAGGTAACGAATGAATGAATAAATGCATGGCTGAATAAATGAGAGAATGAATGAGTGAGTGAATGAATATGTATTATCCGTTGAAAAAGGTATATTTTCAATAATTAGAACTAAAGATAAATAAGAAAGAGAGAGAAAGAGATAGCTAGATTATAAATTTGAATTTGGTGTATACGGGAAAGTAGGCTCGTATAGTTCTAGACGGAACTTCTTGTTTAATATGCTTAACGGAATTACTGTAGAATCATGCTAACAGAATCCAATGTATTTAGTTTATATTATTTATTTTCCTTTTAATTTTATCATAATTATTTATTTGTTCTGTTGTATTTTATTTGTTTATTTATTTATTTAATTTTAATATATGTATTTATTTATTAAATTTTGTAGCATTTATTTATGTATTTTATTTTTTTTACTTTATTTTATTTATTTATTTATTAAATTTTATTATATTTATTTATTCATTTAATTTTGTAGCATTTATTTATGTATTTAATTTTTAAAAATTTTTTTTATTATTTTATTTATTAAATTTTATTATATTTATTTATTCATTAAATTTTGTAGCTTTTATTTATGTATTTTATTTTATTTTATTTTATTTCCAGTTATTTGTTCATTAAAATTTGTTGCACTTATTTATTTATTTATTTATTGATACTTCTAGAGGAATTAAATGATAAATGGGGCAACAGTTTTGAAATACAATTGGTACTGGTCATACAATGGTTCGCACAAAATAATATAGCAAAAGAAATCCGTAAAGATGTCATTCAGGTGTTTTTTTATATTGCAAAAAATCTTTTCTTCAATGACAAATGCATCATGTATCAAAATTTCGTTGCACATATAAGTTTCTCGCACGAAAGTGATTTCACATAATTTAACGCATAAATAGTCAATATTTTATAAGAAAAAAGGTGAAAAACACTTTTTGTTAAAATATGAGTACAAGGAAAGGGGGTGCAAAGAGCCGGGTACAGTCACCGGCTTGTTGTAATTAACAGGGTTCGGGCTAGGCCGCGCGATCGCGCGATTCCCGCAATATTTTTTGAAATCCCACTGAAAAAAAGTTCGTTTGCGCGCTGTTCCCGCAACTAGCGGACACGCGTTCAAAACATCGCAAAACGAAACTACTATTCTAAACGATAACTCAATACAAACTAAATGGAGTATGTTAGTTTTCAACTGACATCTTATCCTCATTAATGAAAAGAAGAATCTAGGAACCCTATTTATCATATATAGTAACATGGGGGAAAGATTGACAACTTCTTCATTCCTTTGGATTATTGAACATTTTAAGCCCTTTGTGAATACACTTATCTTCATTCATTCTATTCACAGAGGACAAAATCAAAAGAAAGGAGTGGAAAAAGGGAATCTTCCTTGGTCCCAAGGTTACAAGTGAATGCTGGTTTCTAAAATATACTGTTTTCATTGAAAAATATCAATAGACAAAATGACATATGATCAGAAAAAATAGAGAAAATATTAAATTAATTTTTAGGATTTTTTTTGAAAAAATCACACATTAAAGAATTTTAGTTTAATAACCAAAATACCAGAGGATTTTTTCATGCTTAACATTTTATAAAGCACCCATTTTTGCGATCGCGAATTTTGTGTGAACCTTGTTGATTGTCATTCTTTCTTTGCTGAGCATAGCTTAGATAATCCACTTTTATTACATAGCTTGTATTGGATCATGATCGGAAAATTTAGTAATATTTTTAAAGACAAAAACAAAAAGATAAGTTCCCACTTAAATTTTAAAAATCCAAAATTTTAGTCAAAGTGGGAAATCCCACCTTGTATTTTTCCCCAGTGTGCCCTGTAATTATTAACCGTTTGAGCGCTAT
Source organism: Octonoba sinensis (assembly GCA_038502835.1). NCBI lineage: Eukaryota > Metazoa > Arthropoda > Arachnida > Araneae > Uloboridae > Octonoba > Octonoba sinensis. The sequence goes on from CM076602.1 coordinate 62,428,959, forward strand.
CGCGCTTCGCTTTTTATGTGCCGAAAATGCGGAGAAGCGCAATAGCACTTCTAGTAAAAGAATGCTATATATATGCTAAAGAATGCTATATATATGCTAAAGACTGCTATATATATACTAAAGAACATAGGCGTAACTAGAGTGGGAGAAGGGGGGGGGGGTCACATTAAAAATGTACAGACTAAACACCAATACGAAGTGTAAAAGAGTTGAAAATTTACTAGTCATAAATATATGTCTCTAAAGATATACTCCGTGTTTATTTCAGGCATCTCCCGGGGGGGGGGGAACTACCCCCTCGGAGCAAGTCAACTCCCCCCCCCCCCTGGCAAAAAAATTCAGATCACAAGTTTTAAAAAAAGAAAGAAAAGAGAAATTACGCTTTTAAGACACTTTACTTTCAGAAACACTTTCAGGGAAAGGACATTGAACACTATCACGAGCGACACCAAAAGTAACTTGAAAGATATAAGACTTTATTTTGAAAAAAATTGCGGGGGGGGGGGGAGAGTAACCTAACTCCTTTCTGTTTCCTCTAACATTACCAAAGTATCCCGAAGTTGCATTGCTAGGAAAATTTCAAAAAAGTTTCCTGGGGAGAGACCTCGAAGCCTTGCCTCCAGAGTTATCCTAAGCATTATACATGTAAGACCAGTTACAAAAATTTAAGTTGCAGAAGCCCCAAACACCCACTCCTCTAACTTCACCAAAGATCTAAACATACATCTACTATATATACATCAGAAAGCTGTCATATATGTAAAAAAATTCATATCAACATCATTTCTAATCATATATATCTATATATATATATGTATATATAAAGGGTATGATTTTGAAGCATACACTGCCCTTCCTAATTCTTAACATGCTCCCCCTGCTCCGGAGCCAAGGCAGTATCCAGAATTTTTTTTCGGGGGGGGGGGGGGGGGGGAGACTTCGACACACTTATGTAAAGCAAAGTTTTAGGGAGGAATATATAATACATTGCAAAAGATTTCTGGGGGGGGGGGCTGCCCGTGGGTCCCCCTTCCCCTCTGGATACGGCCTTGATTCACAAAAACATTAAACATTCCATACAAGATCTGTTAGTTTATTTTTTAATTCAAACGCAATAGAAAATTCAATATTTAGCGCTAAGCAATCTTCTATGTCCAGGCATTCATAATATTAAAACCGGGAAATAGTCGAATTTTAGAGAAAAAAATCCAAATTCCCCTACAAAAATGCTCATCCCCACAATAAATTTCTAAAAAGTTTGTTAAATTTGTAGCAAAACATACCTCAGAAATGGAAGCATCTGAATCAAATTTTCTTTTCTTTTTGTATGACGAACGTGTCCATCGCTGGAGTGCAAACATTATTATGTATCGAAAATAATTAAAAATTTTGCTAAAATATAAATAATACTTGATTGTAAATTAAAATGCAGCATTAAACCGTAGCAGTGAGATTGGAAACGTTGAACGGATGATTTCCAGAGTCGTAATGCAATCAGTGATGGACCATAATAAGAAAAAAAAAACATTTAAAATATAAGAGATGAGAGAACATCTGTAAATGAGAATGCAATGCAAATACAGTTCATCAGTTTTCCAATCGGCTCATCTACAAAAAAGATTTTAGCAAAATGGGTGTTTGGACAGGAAGTCATAAATAAATACAAACTGCTCTTTAAGTTTCTTAATGAGCATCCCTTCCTGGCTTGAGGGTTTAACCCATTAGGACAATTGGACTTTTGGACTCCATCACAGTAGAGAATATTTTCCAGGAAACTTATTACTTGTGCGATTGTATTCCCAGATTGCTGCCTTTGGGTAAAAATGACATCAAGAAGGAAAGAAAACCCTCTGGAGTGATTGAAAGGATCTCTGTCTGTGTGTGGTACGGTGATTGAAGCTACCTTTCGTTGTTAACCCCCCCCCCCCAAAGTGATAAGGGGGTTGATTATAACCTTATAACCAAATGAAAGGTCTTCTTAATTATGAGCTGCATACTTTGGCTATGATCGCAACCCTTCAGGGAAAAAGGAAAAAAAAAATCATATGCATATGTGTGAATTTTCTTAGGGGAAAAAAAATTGCTTTGCAAGGCCGTAGCCAGAAATTTTTCTGTGTGCCTAAATGTGCCTAAATAAGTACATACCCAATGAGGGGGGGGGGTTGAACCCCCAAAACCCCCCTGGTTACGCCTATGCTAAAGAATGCTATATATATGCTAAAGAATGCTATATATATATGCTAAAGAATGCTGTACGTATGATAAAAGTGCTATATATATGCTAAAGAATGCTATATATATGCTAAAGAATGCTGTACGTATGATAAAAGTGCTATATATATGCTAAAGAATGCTATATATATGCTAAAAAATGCTATACGTATGCTAAAAGTGCAATATATATGCTAAATAATGCTATGCTAAAAGTGCGGAATGTGCCGAAAATGCGGGGAAGCGCTGTTGCGCTTCTCCGCATTTTCGGCACATAAAAAACGAAGTGCGATAGCGCTTCGCCGCACTCAAACGGAGAGAGAAACGGCAGTCACAAACCATGAATATAGGTTGCCAACTATAGGAAATAAGATTTAAAAAACAATCGGAGTAAATTCAGAGTGGATAATTTTCAATTGATTTAATCCCCCCTCCCCCCGCCCTACAGTGAAGTCCACTGCAAGATTATCAATAAAAAAATATTTTCAACAAAATGCGGATTATTTAAATCTATTAATGCCTAATACATATATTAGTATGCAATCAAACAGTCGCACAGAGTAGAGAATTTAAAAAGACAAAAGCATTTCTTTACTTTATCTTTAATTAATCTTTTTCTTAAATAATTTTTAATTCGGAGAAATATGTGAAAAGTAACTATGTGGCCTTGGCGAAGCCTGGCCAGTACAATAATTAAAAGACAAGAAACTATCAAAGAACGCGTTATTATTTTTAAAATACGACTTATCCAAACTATACCTCATTTTCCCTATCGCTCGAATTTTTCGAATAACTCGTAAATTAATGCATAATGACGCATTTGTACACGCTCGCAGCTGACATAATTGAACAAAATTAAGAAAAAAAAACTGGTATTGCGAAGATTATATAGTTATACTCCTTGACTAGAAAATAAAACTCAATAACGGTCCATCTATAAAATTTAATGAATAACGGTCGAATTTCGACCACAGGTCCACAGGAAGATTACTAGTAGTTATAAATGTAGGTTGTTCGAACACCTAGTTAATAAATAAATAAGTCCTAAGTTTTTAATCGTTATCAGCAATATTTATAATAATAATAATAATAACTAAGAAATAAAATATAAATTATTTACTCAGCAGTATTTGGATTCGAGAGAGAGAGAGAGAGAGAAAATCGTCTGCAGTGTACTTTCTTTTGGGCATTAAGTAAAGCTCCTTGTATAAGATAAATGATAAAAATGCTTTGTACAAAAATGTAAGTACAAAAATAAAACAGCTTAAAAGAGCACAAATCCAGAATAAAAAGTATAGCAAGTAGCTATTTCGCAGCTACAATGGGGCAGAAAAAGTGCGGTCTGTTCACTCACAACTTCTAGTTGTGTGTGAGCGCTCTTTTTCTGCCCTGATGAAGAGGCTCCATTGTAGCTTCGAAAGAGCTATTTACTATACTTTTTATTATGGCTTTGTGCTTTTTTACGTTGTTTTATCTTTGTACTTAAAGCTCTTTGGTTTATTTTTACTTTGATTAAATTCATGAATCGCTAACCTTCGTTAATAAATAATATACAAAAAAAAAAAAAAATCATCTTGGATTTTATTGATAGATTTTTTTTTTCTATTTCTTAAAACAAAACACTAAAAATATATTTCAAATTTCTGCAATTTTCTCGAATTTTCAGCGTAAAAAACTAATTTTTAGAGTTATTAATTTTCTAGATAAAAACAATTTTAATTTCTCCCTTAGACTAAAAACATGCTGTTGAAAAAATACCTTTAAAATAACCAAAATTAAAAAAAATATTTTTTGTACGTGTTTTATACTATAAGCTCTTTCCCACATAATTTTTTCCAAGCTAACCCGTCTTTTAGATCAGGATTGATATAGGATTCAAATTTCTCCGCAGGCGCTATTGCTAAATGTTTTTGAGCTGTTCAAAACTGAACAAAAAATTAATCAAACCAAAAATATTCGAATGGGACGATTCCTTTAAAAGTGTTAAGATATAGGAGGAATTATTATACCGGCTACAGTTTTCCAAGGTGTACACATTTTTACTTCTGTAGAATTTTGAAATGACGAACTTTCAGAATAAATTAAATTATAAACATCATGGGCTAACGGTTTTTGAGGTTGATTTGCAGAGAATTTTATTAACATTTAATCAGCCGTCGATCCAGCATTTTTTAACAAGTTTCGCTTTTTAGTGAATCTTAAAGAGATTTTTGTGAAGAGTCAAATAATTTTGCGAAAATGGAAAATTTAAGCATATAGTGATGACAAATTTTATTATTATGCAGCTTTTATAATAAATAATGGTGTGAAAAGTACGATTTGGCGACTTGGAATTTTGTGAAGGCTCCATTTTGATTGATTTGAATTTTTTTAGAAGTCCGTTTTGATTAATTTGAATTTTGTGATATGTCCCTTTTGATTGATTGGAACTTTGTGAAGGGTCCGAAAACTGACCCGAATTTTTTTAAAAGTCCGTTTTGATTAATTTGAATTTTGTGATATGTCCCTTTTGATTGATTGAAATTTTGTGAAGGGTCCGAAAACTGACCCGAATTTTTTTAAAAGTCCGTTTTGATTAATTTGAATTTTGTGATATATCCCTTTTGATTGATTAGAATTTTGTAAAGGGTCCGAAAACTGACCCGAATTTTTTTTAAAGTCCGTTTTGATTAATTTGAATTTTGTGATATGTCCCTTTTGATTGATTGGAATTTTGTGAAGGGTCCGAAAACTGACCCGAATTTCCCCTGGCACGACCCCTAATTTAATAGACAGCACCTAATCTGGGAATATTTTTAATCGTACCGTATTTATAGCATATAGACGAGGACACATTAAAAAATACAGAGTACACTGCATTTTAGTACTTTGAAAACAATTATATTCTTCTATTTGTCTGGAATTTTTAAATAGACATTTCATTTTCCACAGTAAAAAAAACTATGATTGCTTTACAATTCCTTCACAATTGTGAATGTTGATTTTCAAACAAACAAAGCAGCACAAATTCACTGAAATTAAAAATTTCCGACTGTCTATTTAAAATTACTAATTAAATAATGCTATAAAATATAGTTAGTAGAGCATACTTTTTCGTATGTAAACTGAACTTCTGTATTTTTGTTTGATCGGAAGAAATCGTAACAACATGCAGTCTCCATCAGAATAACAATTAATCTATGTGTCCTCCATTTTGATGGAATGCATTGTACGACTTCGCACTTGGACGTTGGGGGAAAAAAAAATCTAGTTCGTGACTGACCGTAGAATAGCAAACGCAGTGTTTTTAAATGAAAACGAATGAATTAAAAATCGTATAAATGCAATGAATAGGAAACCTCGAGTATAAACGAATGCAAAACCGAAAAAAGAAATTTCTATGTTGGCAGACTAGTTCCTTTGTTCCCTAGTCTGGTTTTAGTAATAACAGAAATGCAACGTGGGAGTGGAAATTTATCGTGGTCAAGTTTTCTGAAAAACAGTTGAAAAAGAAAACATTTCTTGTGGTTGTTGAATGATGACCTCATATTCGTTGATCAAAAGTTTAAAACAAAAATACAAGTTCTCTGTTTGGTTTTGTAATAAAATAAGTAGAATCGGTTTATTTCAACACCTCTACAGCACGAACATATAGTGAGTATATAAGAAATCATCCCAAGTCATAACAACAGAAAAAAAATCTCCTTTTTACCATCTCAGATTTTTATGAAATGGACCGTCCATAAATGATGTCACGCTTTTTTCCCGTATATTTGACTCCCCTACCACCCTTTGTCACAAAATCTCATACTTCAACGGAAGCCCTTACCCCCTTTGTCACATGTCACGCTATTTTGCATAAGCATGATGTCACACTTCTTGTTACCCCTTGTCACACTTTGTCACAATTTCACGAACCCCCCCCCCCTCCCCCTCGAAGCGTGACATCATTTATGAATGATCCCAAACTCTCAGAAATCACATTTTTTGTCATCTTAAATTTAAGCATACTTTTCCAAATAAAATTAGATCTTTTATAGTTTAATGAATCGTAATTTTCAGAAGGTTTTATGTCGTGTGTTTTGTGCAAAAGAGTTATCAATGTATGTGACCGGAGAAAAAAAGGGGGTTAAGATATTTCACTTTTCTTCTCTTCGGAATAACACGTTGCATTTAAAACCCATGCAGAAGCAGTTGCAACAGCGAGTATTTAATAAAAATCAGTATGATGTTTATGCTAGAATTTTTTCATAATTAATCACTTTTAGGTATGTTATCCCTTTTCTTTTTCTCTAGCTATTTCATCCTTGTGTTTTCTTTTTGAGTTTTACCTGTGAGACATCTATTTAACCACTATTAACCATGGGACATCATTTCAAGGAGAAAAGGATTCTAAATGTTTTTATAAATTACAAAATTTGTTACAACTTAGAAATAAAAAATTGTAATTATTCTTATAAGCTTCTATTTAACGTGGTATACATTATACAAATATAGTAAATTCTTTTAAAAAAACTAGTTTGTCACAAGGCTTTTACTTCCGAAGTAGTATTAAATCTTTGTTTCACAGTTTTCCTGACAATTTTTTAAGAAAAAATTCGCAACTTACATTTCTTTAAAAACTCTCAATGAAAAAAAAAACATGTGTGTTTTGTTTTCGTTTCTTTTTTTCTTTTTCCAATTTACTCGTCACATTTAGTCACATTTTACTGTTCACAAATGAATGAGCACGACGCTTAGCGAGCAAATATTGACCACTAACATTGTGCGCACAGGATTTTGACACAGCTTTGTCCACTTTCACATAGAAGCTTTAAAAAGTATATGAATAAGTAAATGTATAAAAGAAATCGTAATATATCTAGAAAAAGTTTACCAAAAATAAAATAAAATTTAAAAAAGGAGCGAAATTATTCTGTAACTAATGAAAAATAAAACATTTGAAAGTAAGCTTATGAGATGAAAAAAATGTGTGTCTTTTGAGCTGGTGTTTTTCTATCGGTCCTCATATTTTTTAAGTAAAAAATCTGTTTTAAACAAAACTACTTATTTTGTGTTCAAAAGAACTTTAATAGGATAATTAATTTAATTTTTTCAGCCTTATATTTTTTTTTTTTTTGGACTTAACAATTTTTTCTTTGAGTTTTGACGAGTTATAAAGAACTCCGTATTAGAGCTTATTATGAAATTTGAAAAAGTAAAGCATTTCCAATTGTGATGAAACCTTTAAGAAATCGAATTTTTGATCGTGTTTTGTTAACATTCCCGCTCTTTCGTATTGGATTCTAACAAAAGTAATTTCTTCATCAAGGGCGTATAGAGGGGGAGGATATCGGGACGCATCTCTCTCGGAATTTAATGAATGGCTTCCAAGCAATATCAGCCCCCCCCCCCAGAAAAATCCTGGATATGCTACTGTCTTTCCGCAAAGATCAAACAAGGCTTATCTCTCTGTTCTAGAAGGAATTAAATACAAGTGCATCAACGTTTTGTTCACCTTCATAACTTCCGAGTTTCCCGGTCACGAACACAGTTCCGAAGTCCAGCAGAAAATCGGAAGCATTTGTTAACTTTCTTCGACGTGATTCAGAAGTAAACAAAATTGTGAAACTTTGTTAAAATATGTATATGATATGCTGATTGCTAATCTAAGTGTTATCGGAATCACCTGAACACGTGGCTATTTTGATGGAACTTGGTATCTTTCACTTTGTGATTTCACAGATATGGCTGATTGCAGTTAATGTACCAACAATTACATGTAACCAAAATCTCAACTTTTGAAAAAAAAAAATGAAGAATGTGTTTAGAATTTTTTTTATTGTAGGAGTATTTATATAAGTACAGAAACTAAGGTATTCATTTTTATTATTTAATTTTCGTCTACAACTTAAATTTTTTACTTGATACTTATAAAATAGGAAGTTTTAGGCATTTATTCATTTAAAGTACCTTTAAAAACCTTTTCGTGAAATATTCTTTCCCTAACATTTTTCTGACATGTGAATTATCCTTCGAATGGGGCTGCGTATGGTCACTACCTTTGCAGACCTAGTGTTTTCCCCGGAAACCTGCATCCATTCTTTCAAGTAGCCACCACTCTCGGCGGATGCCATTACCACTTTTTGAGAATTTTGAAGCTCCGCTTCCCTCTAGATGGAAGCACTTGAGCTCTGAATGATGCGAAATTGCACTAGAAATTTAACTTATCCGAGAGTATCCAAGCCAAACAAATACTGAAGGGATCTTTAACATACCGCATAATCAAACGACATGGGCGCTACATGTTGAAAATCCACCGACTTGGGCCAGGTTTGATCCTGGCATACGAAACCAGTGCCTTACCACTACGCCCCCAGCCAGCACATGTGAATTATGTAAAGGAATTCGAATTTATAGTGAAATCGTGATAGGGACTTAAAGAAAAGAAAACTCTTCCTGTCTTTCTTTCAGACTTTTTTTCTCAAACTATTGTCTATGATAGAGGTTCCCAAACTTTTTCAAGTCGTGGCACCCTTCGGAAAATTAGAATTTAGTCAATGCACACTAAACATCTAAGATCTATCCATGGTATATTGTATACTTGTACTATTTTTCGAAGAAAACTCGGAGAAGTTAGAGCAACAAATAATGATCATACTCATATTTTATTTAACTTTTATGAAAGTTTTTCGATTGTAACTATCACAATTTTTTGTTGGCTCAACAACAAAGAAGATATAATGTTATGGGCCCCTCGCAGAACCCCTCGTTTCTCGGCATAGCACTCCAGTGGGCCTTGGCACCAGGTTTTAGGAACCATTTCTCTATGGAATTCTTGGCGCTGAGGGGGATTGTTGGTTCTTCGAAAAATATGGGAAGTATTCTCCTGTGTCAACATTTGAATATTCACTATATGAACTTATGGACATTCACAAACGAGCCGTTCCCAAACCGAAAAAAAAAATGCATTTTTTATTTTAATCTTTTTTTTTTTTTTTCTCACCCTCTGGTGGTTTGTCTTAGTTTTTCATCGGGTTTAATAAATGAAACGCGTTAAGGACAAAGAGTAAAATATAGTCAAGTTTTGTTCTTCTATCTATATAGCGTTTCCCAACCGGTGGTTCTCGAACCCCCAGGGGGTCACGTGGGGTCGAAAAGTAATATATCATATATATTATCCCATACCAGATCATATATATTCCCATATATATATGGGAAGATGAAGACAATACCTAAGTGGCGTGATAAATTTCCCCTTTTGGTCACTGTGTCTCTTCGTCCCCAAGTGGAATGCAACCCTTGATCCTTGCAATCATGTCCCATTGTTGGTAACCCACTCTCCCCGTTTTCCGCATCTGATCGTCCGCAATCGGCATGGCACCAAGGGAAGAACTGCTAGTATGAGGATGTGCCGTTTTTGTCCTCGTTCTATTTCGTTTAGCATGTTTGTGTTCTTCCGAACTGATGCTATATGCCAGTTTATAAATGAAGTTGCTTTCAACAAACAGAGATGAAAACATTTTTGTTCGCGTACTAAATAAACGAACGTTCTTAAATTTCGAGTGATTTCCTTTTGTTGTGCCATGCGCAGAAGCGTCCAAATGTCAAAATTCCGTAGTCTAACTGTATTTTTGCTGCCCACGCATCTTCTGAAAGCAAGTAACAGAAATCATCCACGCAAAATTACGTCATTCAAGCAATCTCTGACAAAACAAGCACCTTTTAACCGCAAGTCGGAGGCTCTGGTTTTGCCTCCGGAGCGGATGACCGTTGCTGTCAAACGACGTCATCTCTAGATTCAAAACAAGCTTTCTTTTGGCAATTTACATACCTCGAATGAATAACAGAACACACGCCCGGTAAACAAGATCAGATCACGTACCCACAATGCGATAATCTCGGCGACAAAACCAGTCGCTTGTTTTTGGGTTTTTTATTGGGTCAGGGCCTCGGATGGGGTAGTAGTCACTTACTATCAACTACGCAACAACGTATTACAGTTATCCTAACGACTCATTTGCGAAAAGAAGTGAAATGAAGTGAAAATGCTTCCGGTTCCAGACCCACTCTCACAACGCGCTGTCGATTGCATCACTTTTTGTTTTTTTCCGTTTCGATCACGTTCTGTCCATGAGGATTAGATCGCACTACGAAGAGAATTTAGGGATTAAATTGATGTCTCTAATTAGTAAGCATGCATCAAGTGCCGAATTGCTCATCTGAGCAAAAAATGGATTCCTCCTGTGGATTTTTGGAGGTATGTAGGAAGTTGAACAAATAATTTTAAAAAATGAGATCTTCGAATGAATGTTTCACAATATATAGGCTTGTCATACGTCCCGGTATTTTGCTCTTGTCCGGGTGTCCCGCCCAGTTTTATCAATGTCCCGGAAACGACTGTAAGATGTAAAATGTAATGACTTTATGTTTTTAAAAATCTTTTATATAGACATTAAGAATCTTTAACATGACAGAGCATTAATGAGGGAGTCCACTGTTAGAGCATTGATTGTATGTAAAATAAACTTTAGCGTTTTCCGTGCTCTAACTTTTATGGAAAAGTCAAGCTTAACAAAGACATCTTGAAAAAAGTACATTCAAGTCAGAAATATGAGTGCGTTGAAAACAAAGAATAACACTGTTAACTTATTAATTGCTTTTTTAGTTTGACAAAAATGTTTTCTTGAAATGGTGTTTGTAGTTAGACAAAAAGTTGTTATTTAAAAAAAATAAGACTTAGTAGTTAATTGTTCAATTAAACAATTTTATGAAGTATTTTAAACTTTATTTTATTAACGCTTCTTTTTAGATAGTAGACCAGAAAAAATTCTCATTAGAAAGGAAAAAAAATCTTTTTAAGTAAATTAAGTAGCAAAAATTCCTTTTTTATTTTTAAAAGGCGGGTAGACTAACAATTTAGGGTTCCAGATTCCCCACTCCCGTTACTTGCGAAGCTTAAAAAATGGCTTAAAACTCACCATTTTGCTTTTATTTTTTAAAAAATTTCCCCAGACCCCCTCTGTATGTCCATTCTATATTAATGTGTCCCGGTTTCACTAACCAAAAATATAGCAAGCCTAACAATATATATATATTTAATGCATGCCTTCTTTAAACATGAGTTAGATTTGCTCTTTCAAATATGACTTTTTTCTTTTTTTGATTTTTAATAATTACAATTCTTGTTATAGTTTTTTTCTAATGAATCGCTGACACTGGGGCAATAACTCATTGTGTTCCCCCTCCTACTCCCTGTCTCTTCAATACCACGAAGCTTCAATGGAAAACCTCCAAAAATCACAAGATTCTGTTGAAAATATAATTTTTTACTACTCATTCAGGAAAAAAACGTAGCCGATCATGAACTCATAACAATGGTGCAACTAGGCCAGTGAATAATGTCACAAATGTATGAAGGCACTGGAGCAACCGTGTCGTTTACAAATTCTTAGAAACTTTTCAAATATTAGCTATTGTATGCCAAAAACACGAGCGGCCTCCCCTTTTTGCAGTTGTCTCCTTTTCATATATTTTCCATTTATACCAACAGAATATCCTTTAGCTTCTGCGTCGTGAGCTATTGACTGTTAATATTAGCAAAATGTGGAAATCAACTAACAATCGTTGGTGTAATGAGGCGCAGACTGCCCACTTGAGCGCGACTGCGATCAACCGAAAAAGTTCCCGCGAACTACTAGTAGATCGCGATCGACAATTTTTCTGCAGCTGAAATAGACTAAGGAATTTTTGGAAAAAATAATCGTAGTTCAAATTTTCTGAAGCATTATATATATATCTATATATATGTTTCAGAAGTTTGCGGAACATGTTTTTGAAAATAAAAATTTACTTTTCCCTATATTTCCCTTGCAAATTGTTGAATACGCTGACCCATTCTGCAAAATAGTCAATTGTAGAATACGTTGACCCATTCTGAAAATGGTCAATTGTAGAATACGCTAACCCATTCTTTAAATGGTCAATTGTAGAGTACGCTGACCATTCCATAAATAATTAATACTACTAAAATACAAGTTGGGTATTTTCTCAGTGATTTGGATGCAGAAAATCTTACCTGAAAAAAAATTGACACTTTCTGTAACTTATGTATATGTATAAACGAAACCAAGTAGTTATTTCTGTGGCTGTAAGAAATATTTTTTAGAATGAATGTATGCCTTCAATCACTGATTTACAGAAATTAAAAGAGTATTAAATATTATTTCGCAATTGTCCTTTGAAACACAGGAGTTTTTAAAGTAGAGAGAAATAAGAGTATCAATGGGGAGATATAGAAGTGTTGATATTACAGCTGAATAGCAGCCCTTAAGAGAAGAGACATTTCAGTTGTTCTATATTTTCAAATTAGCCCGCTATTTCACGATGTTGCTTCTCTCTCTCTATATATATACATAGATATATACATATATACAGGGGATCACTAACGGGAGGAAGGAGGAGAGGGACCGGTCCCCCCAGAAAGACATCGGATATCAGGTATCCGACCGATTTTTTTTAATATCCGGATTCCGAACCGGTCTCTTCACGAAGGATTCGGTTATTCGACGTGTTAACTTTAATTTTAAAATTTAATTAATTAGTTATTTTGAAAATGCATGTTAATTAAAAACTGCGTATTTGGAAATTTTTTGATGTTTTTCAAACATTAGAGTCGTATTTTCGAACGGATCCGTCAGAAAAGGGACACCGGATATCATAGATCCGGCAAAATCAATATTCGATAAATCCATAATAGTGACCTTGGACCCTCTCCAAAGCAAAATCCTCGGTGCGCTATTGTATATATATATATATATATATATGTGTGTGTGTGTGAATATGAATAAATTGTGAATATATTGATATTAATCCTACTAATATCGAAAAACAATCACCTTTCTTTAACGAGAAGCAATGTTTGCAAGAAGTTTTAGTTATCTCAGTTTTAAATATAAACCTATTAATCATGCTCACAAATCGTGTACGTAATTATAGATGGCAGCTGAAAATGATAAAAACCGCCCATTCTTGAAAATTTGAACAAAACATGCTTTGATGGTGTAAGGTTTGTTACCAGTTAGCAAAATACCTCACAGAAATATTTTTTACTCATTAAATTTAACAATCTCCAACGATTTATTTAAATTTTTTTTTCGGAAATGTATAGTTAATGCTTCAGTTGAAATAAATTATAGAACTCTAAAAGGAAAGAGATTCTTTATCTTATATGAACGTCCACTTAAAAGCAAGCCAATGCTAAAAGACAGCAAATTAAATATTTATGAAACAGTAATCGGGTAACATATGAATGTAATACCGAAAGACATTAACTAAAATGATGTCAATATTACAGAGGCTTAATTTTGCAATATATCAATGGCATGACGATTGGACTCAACTGGTTTTCCCCCTCAGTTTTAATATGTTTTCGTTTTTCCTTTCTTCTTTCTTCCATCCCCCCATTTGCCCAATTTTCTTTTCTTTTCTTTTTAGAATCATTTTTTTCCTTTTTTAGTACACTTAAGAAAACAAAAAAAAAATAATTCAAGGATGTTGGGAATGCTTTTCATTTATTAATGCACACTCCATAGCAAAAACACTGTTTGTTAACGTCCGTATACTTGCTCTTCCCGTTACTTGTTTTTAACTTGTTAAAATAATTATTTGTAAAAGTGTCGGTAGCACAATGTTACACCACGAAATTTGGCTCTGTGCCAAATCTCTTGGTATCGCCGTCCATGACTTTGCCTGTTGAAATTAAACTACTAAAAATAATTTTCCGCGTAACTGTCAATAGTACGCCGTTAGGCACCACACCATCAAATTAGCGACGACGCAGTGTTATGCTGTTTACAAATATGGATGTTTCATGATTTTTTCTGCATATGAACTTTTAAGACATGGTAGTTCTTGACATAATTTAATCAAAAAATCAAGGACATATTCGAATATGAAAATATGCGGGTAGTGGAACAAATTGTTATTCTAATGCTTACAGAATTTACTAAAGAAAATAACGGCAGGTTTATGCATAGCACGTGATCACATGAATAGTACCGTTCTTTGGCCTTGGGTGAATGAAAACATTTTAATGAATTCATTGAGGAGACATTTTCATGAACGTTCTTTGCTCTAAAGTCGATTAGTTTTCTTCACGAAAAATGGAATCCTAAGTTGTTTAAGAAAATCTATCAGTTCAAGAGAAAAAAAATTATATATGGGTGTTCAGTAAGAATCCATTACTAATCGAAACTTATGGAACTTGATCGAACTTTCGTTCTTGTATCAAATTACCATTTGCGCAAGAGGAGATAAACTTAACTTCAACTTAACGAAACTAGATATTATAAACAGTACTTGAATTTGAACAGTTTCATTTTGCATAGGATTATAGTTTCATAGAAACAAATGCTTAAAGCAAACGATTTGTTGCTTAACTGAAAACATACCGATTTAACGCTTAATTCTTTCGTTTTGCGATTGAAACTTGCCGGAATAAATTTACTCGATTAACTTCAAAGTTTCATTGATGTAGCTAATATTTATTGATTTCGATCTAAATTCATAAAAATTAATACTCTAATAATTCTTTTTCTATATCAAACGAAACACAAATCTGTACCAAGACTTTCAAACTTTAATAGTTTTTGGTTTACAATTCGTACCCATGTCAAGACTAAGAAATCCAGCAATTTTTTATTTCAGCCGTATTTGATTTACATAATTTTGAAAGCATCAGAAAATATTAAATTTTTACTGCTCCCCCCCCCACACACACAGCATTCTTCCATAAAAAGAGAATTAAATATATTGTTATTCGAGAATGTTGTTTTGAGGCTGAAATTTGAGGAATAATCGACTTTTTTCTTAAACTAAATATATTTCATAAACGTCATTAATACATTATGAACTAATATTCAATTATCATTGTCAAACCATGAGAATAAAGTTATTTTTGCATTTATTTACCCTTATAATAGTACTTTTGAAAGTACCTTTATAAGGGAGAATTTTCTCTGAACATTGTAAAAGATTTTGGTTAGTTGAATAAATGCTTTTAATAAACATGTTGCTAAAAAAAAACTCCTTTAAAAGAACCCCAGCAATTTAGAAAGTTGACAACAAGTGAAGAAGCAACTGTGACTAAAAGACTCTTTCTTTAAAAAAAAAAAAAAAGGGAAAATCCTATTTAACAACAAACTATAGGTTTCGACATTATCAAAATGCCTGTTTGTTGAATCTTCTTCGTTATGGCTTTGCATTCTGTTGTATTTTTCATGAATTATATCACAAAATATTTGCAGGAATGTGTTGAATGTTCCTGTTTACTAATTGTAATAAGATATACTTCTAAACTAAGTTTATAGGCGTAGTTTTCTTCATATTACAATTTTTCTAGCATTAAGTTCTACATATATTCAAATTCAAATGGATAATGAGCAATAAGATATTTCTTTAAAAAGCCTTCAATAACACCTAACCAATCAAACTATTGTGAAATTGAATTACAATGAAAGATAATCAGTTTTAATCTTTAAGAAAATTGTTCTTAAGAACTTTATTTACACCATTAATCTATTACATTTTTATACTTAATTAATTTATACCTAAATTTTGTAGTGTTTTATTCTTGCAATTAAAATCTAAAAGAATACTCTACAGTGGATTATTTCCAAGAATTATATAAATAAATAAATGAATATATGTATGTATATATATATATAGTGAGAAAGATATAAATAGATCGATTGGTAGATAGATAGGTGAGGGATGGAAAGCACAGTGCATTAAGCAAAGTTCAATCTGTTCCTTTTTTCTTAACTACTAAAACGAATTGTGCACTTGTCAATTTTCAAAAATCATTCTCATTAAAATAACTCATATTTCATCATGAGCGTATATCGAAAACAAAGAAAAGCCGCGGCGTAACTGTAACCTTCACCGAAGTGAGCAATGCTGTGAGGCAGAAAGTCGTGCATTCAATGATGATGTTGCTTGTTTACTTAATTGCATCAGTTTCACAGAATACGGTAATAAGGTCATGAGTTTTCAGATTCAGAACTACGGTTTTTTTTTATTATATTTATTCCGAGAAAAATTTTTTTTGTAACATCTATTAACTTTCTGTTTGATGGGTACAAATTTCAAAACCAATATCACTTACTTCCAGTTGAGATAGAAACCTGAAAATTTGAATGCAGGCTTATAAATAAATAATAAAACCAAAATAATGTTGCAGCTTTGATGTTAATTTGTAGAAATTGTCCGCAAATAACACAAAATACGCAATATAGTATTGAATTCTGTGTTTTCGTTTGCTAAGAGAAACTGCTAATTTATAATGAAGATGATAATGGACAGATTGTATTAGTACTCTTGTGTTACGCACACTAATACGTTTCGGCGGTCTACTTTGGAACGTTTTGCTGTTCGATGGAAGTTTTATTTTTAACACTTTATTACATTCTAATGACCATTGAAAATAGCTTTTTAAAACTTCTTTTCACACACTTTTATATTGTTTTAGTCAAAGTATTTTTTCTTCCTTCTGTTTTTGCTCGTGGACTTTTTGCTCTATTATTTTTAACAGAAAAGTAATTTTTGTGTACGGAGAATTATTTTTGTTTTTTGCTCTGTTGCCAACTCAATAAGCAAAATACGTGTTTCTTTAGTCTCATTAAAACAACCAGTTAGAATGTAATTCCTAATTGATTCGCCTTTCACTTTGACAGAAACTTCATTTGACAAGACATATTTATTTTAAATAACAGTAATCATCATGACATAAAAATTTAATCCATGCATCACTTAATATTTTCCTTTCCCGTTGTGCTTTAGTTTATATATATATATACAGTGGCGTGCAAAAGTTTCGGGCCATCCTATTTTTCATACACATTGCACAGAAATACGATGATGAAAGAAATATAAACGATCAATTACAGCAGATATTCACTTATATTTGAAAAGAATGAGTTATATTTATTGATATTACCTATAAATATTTATTTATTCAACATTCATGGGAACTTGGATCTTGTACCCAGAGTTTACATAATTTGCTTCATTTTCACCCATAAGCGCTAATGTTAAAACTTCTTGAGCTGTTCAAAATGGAACAAAACATTGTTCAAATCAAAAAGTAAAATATGGAAATGAGATGTCCTCGCCGAGATCTTTCGAATGCAAAAAGAATTTTTCCAATCGGACAATTCGTTCAAAAGTTATTAGGGGGGGGGGGGGGACAGACAGACAGACCGAAAGACAGACCGACCGACCGACCGACAGACAGACCGACAGATATTTTTTTCCCCATCTCAAAACCCTACTTTCAAATTTTTTATTTTTCAATCTTTATTTAATTACTTAACTTATTTTTGACTTTTCTTGATTTCTAACGATATTTTCACGATACATTAAGCCTTCTTTCATGCCTTATTATTATTATTTTTTTTACTTTTACGGGAAAGTAGGCTAAAAAGACGAACTACTGGAGTGTTTTGCAGTTTGCAATTAGTTTTTTCTTCTACATAAGTAAACCTACTGTAGCAGCTGGAGCTCTAAAATAATGTTTCCTAGCCTTCATAGTGATTTGAAAGTTTAAATGTTGGAATTGTCACTCTCTCAGAATTGTATCTATGGACTTCGTTATTTTTCCTAGAACCCCGACGATATAAACTGAGAAATGGAACGCCTGCTGAGTCAATTCGGAATAAGGAATTCTTTAGGTTCTCCATAAGTGCTCACACATTTTTTAAATCTTGCTCTCTGCAGGCCATGTAATGTTTCCTTAAGCTTTTGAGGTCGCCAGCGCTTTTGATAAGTTGCATCTCGTTATAGTTTCTTTCGGCAATTAAGCAACAAAAGGTTTGAACTTCCTTATTAACCCCCTGTGCCTGAAGTCTGTTTTCACTTCCTTTCAGAAGTCGTCCCCGCCACTGTCCTTCCTCTTTAAAGTTTCATCCAAGAGTTCTTAATCCTCTTTATTTCACTACTGACTACTACCATCATCGTATTTTATACTTAAGTACCCTTATGGTGAATTTACACCAGGTGCGACACAGGCTGAAGACAGAGACGGAACATTTCACTGCGTGTCATTGGTTCTACCGAATTTCATGGCCTTGCCCTCGAATTGGCTGATTGGCATTTCTTATTGCATTATCAAAAATGACTTTGATCCAGGCGGCCGTGATTTGATAAACTGCGTTTCGGGATAACTAGTTTGGTGAATATAACAAGTCTATTACGACAGACGCAAAATGCTTCTGTCGCTCGTGATGTGACCGCACCGTTGTTCCTTCTCTATAAAACTACTATCAAAATGACATGCATCTCACTTTAATAATTGTTTTCGCTTTAGTTTAGTAGAAAAACTTTTTCATTATTTACTATAGTCGAAAAGCTTCTCACCAAACAATATTAATCTTAAAAATAAACATTTACTAATCAGGACTAAAATGCACATTTGTTTAGCATCTCCTTGTATTCTGCCAACTTCTCATACATTTTAAACAAACAGCTCAAAAATTGCATTAAACGTTTAATTCTACTAAAATCAAATCCCTATAAACATGAAAAGTTCTTACAAATCAAACCTTACCTAGAGGCGTAATAAAAATAAAGTTTTAAAAAACATATTAAACTGCAAATGAAAACAATTTTTTATAAATAAAAGTGTTTAAAGAAGAACGTAAAAAAACAATTGCAAAGATAAAAATAAAATAATAAAAAGACATATTAAACTGCAAATGAAAGCAATGTATTGTATTTATAATGCATAAAGAATAACGTCAAAAAAAAAAAAAAACTGTGATAGAAATAAGTTTATTAACACAACTTAAGTTACAAATAACCAACAGAAGTTATAAATGCGGAAAAGCAGTTGGTTAATTAGCAATAGCACAATTACAAATATAAAGTTAAATAAACTCTGTCCATCTTACGAAACTTTTTGTACAAACATGAGAAAGCACTTCGTTTGTTGCTGCTGAAGGCAATTATTATTTTCAAAGAGATTTCATTAGTCACTTATTGCTTATTTTCGACTCATGACTTTTCATTGCTCACTTTGAATTTCTTTTTTCCCGCTAGGCAGCGCTATCGTACCTTTTGAGAAGAACCACTGATTAATGACAATTGTTTTTAAACAAGTTTCCAGTACGATTGGATTTATGAATCGACCAAAAGCTTTTAAAAACGTAGTCTGAGAATTTAACGAGAATTTAACAATGTTTTCGTTTCAGCAAAGGTTACTATAACGGTATAATTCAGTTTGACACGTGTTGCACATAAATTGCCACCATCTTCCTTTGTGTGTGTTTATCTCCTTTAAAAAAAGCATTTAAAATAATGTTTCTTTTAACAACTGCACGTTTTAAAGCTTAAGTTTATCCTTGATACAAGTGGCTGGGAAATCCGTAGGTCATCCGTGCCTACTGCATTATCATAAATATATTTTCTTTAAATTTAAATTCGGGAAATGAATGAATGATTTCAGATTATATATTTTAAAACATGTTTTCATGTTACGAAATTAGAACGACAGTTTTAGAGATTATCAAAATAGATTTTATTGTCATTTCGTTTGAAATACTGAATACAAATAACAATAAATTTTAATGTTAAAAAAAGCAAAAAGAAAGAAGAAATGAAAAAGAAAAGTACTTTAAAGAAATTAAAGGAATGTGGTAGTTCTTGTAAAGTAATTTCTTTTATATTTGTAGAATTTCTGAGCAATTTTCAAAACTTAAAATATTGTAAGAAACAAATTAAATCTTCATTGTTTTTGGATAAAAATGAAATGAACCTGTAAATTACACTTTATTTAAATGTTCTTTTCATTAAATTTAACGTTATAACTGCTTAAAAATGTGTTGATCATTATCTTAATTTAGTAGTAATTATTAGGATCTCAGTCCCTTAGAGCAGTGGTTTCCAACCTTTTCTTCCTTGCGAACCCCTTCTAAGATCCAAAAGAAAATCGCGAACCCCCTTTTGTAGTCGTTAGTAACGGATAACAAAACTAAAATTTACTATTGCTATATAAAACTTCCTTTTAGTAGTTTCAGAAAATTATGAAAACCTTTGAAAAAATTCTGCGTAAGCCACTGGTGATGGAAATTCTAAAATTAATGTTAACCTTATCTATGTTACTATGATTTTGGCTGCACTGGGGTTTTCCAGCTGCATGTATTTATACATATTTATATATATATATATACATATATATATATATATACATGCGACTGATTTGTCAAATTGAATGAAGTATTTTATTGGGATGCAATCTTTTATTCATTAAATGCAATAGTTGGCTTATCATGCAGAATGTGCTTCCAACCCAACAAATAGAAAAAAAGAAATTCTAAATTATTTTATTTATTTTGATGAAGACAGCAACAGAATTCTAGAATTGAGTATTCATTATGAACTTGTAGGAGTTTTATATCTGTGGCAACTCTTTATGTGTTTAAATTATGCATAAATTGCGCACTATATAAATGGATCTACCTCCCTCGAGGCCTATATATGTATGCCGAAACTGCACGTATTTATTTTTGTTCATGCATCAACGATTTTATACGTACCAGCACTAGTACATTACCTTCTTGTTCCTAAATTTCAATGGCTTTAAAACTAATTTTTTTCTAGTACAGAATAAATAATTCCGTGCATAAACTTTTATTACGAGCACATTTGTTTTCCATGTTGCACAATAGTTCATAACATAGTTTTAAATAGTACTGCAAAACAACTAAGTTTAAATAAAGACTAAAATTACTTTTTTATTATGTGTTCTTTTTGAATTCTTTATAGGACATTAAACATATGTATTCGCAAAATATCTTTAACAATTATTTTTCTGATAGTGCAAAAACGTTATTGAATGGCATACGTATAAAACTTTTACTTAATAAATATCATTCCATTTCACTTGAAATAAACATATTTCACTAAAGTTGGAATAAAACAAAATTTCAAATTAATGAATAAGTATCTTCCGGTTCCACTTTGGAGTCTGTATATAAATTATCAGAAAATAATGCAAAATTTAAGATTTTAGAAAATTTTCATATTTCCGACTCTTCCTTCGCGCCAGAAGATAAAAAGTGATAAATGGCGGGAAAAACTATATGATTTTTTCAATGTAAGGGGCGGGAAAACAACACACAAATGTGCAAAAGAAACATTTAATATGACTTACTTAACATACATCTTGACTTAAACAACAACCAACCTCCTTATTACTGGAACATAAACTGATTATCTTTAAATAACCTAATATTGTTGCCAGATCCCAAACTATAACATTTCCAATAATATCAATATTACTAGTTTCCAACAAAAACATCGTTCAAGATTTAAAATAAAGCAATGAATATCTTACTTTGATGTTCAGATTTTCGAAATCAGGTAACAGTAGAAATAAGTGCATTTAAAATTTTGTGCGCATGCCAGTTCACAACTTTCATGTATTTGGCGGAAAAACAATTTATTAAAACAAATAATTTTCCCTTCTGTCCTAATACGTAAGTAAATTTATTATTACGTTTTGCTTTTACGTCGGTAATTAACTAATCCGCCATTGCAATAATATTTTCGCGAACCCCCTTTCGGCACCATGCGAACCCCTGAGGGTTCGCGAACCACCGTTTGGGAAACGCAGTCTTGGAACACACATAGTTGTTTTTAAATTGTAATTACACTATTACACACTATTTGATTATTTCTTTCTAATTGAATCACACGATAAAGTCCACAGGGTACGCTTCCATTTCAGGGGGCTTTCGATGGTTAAATTCTTTTACGCCAAATCAATTTGTTTTGTATGTGGAGTTTGTTTTTGGGAAAAATATTTAAATATCGCCAACGGCAACCCAAAATGGTATATAGTAGTTTGATTTGGCGGGAAAAAAAATAACCATCGCCAACCTCCCCGAAAGGGAAAAAGTACCGTCAACAGTGTATCAGAATGTTATTTTATAGCCTGTAATCCATAATACTAACTACTTTTGATATTAGTGAAGTGAAGAAAGAAGGAGAGAAAGACAAAAGTGTTAATGTTTTCCGGGCGTATTTTAACATTTTGCTGGAAATAAATATTTTGATAAATAACTTGGTAGCCTGTAACCTAAAAAACTAAAAAATTTCGGTCTTTTGATATTAGCGGAATTTAAAAAAGGAAAAAAAAAAGAGAGAGAGAAAGAGATATATTTTGACATTTTTCTGAAATTAAGTTTTTGTTAAATTTTTGAACAGCAACGTTTATGGTACGACTTTATGCCTTATTACCATTAAAAAATCGTACTAAACAGTGATAAATAAGTCCGAAATTTCAAAAAATTTCCGAAGAAATTGGTGATAGACAGGGGCGTACTCAAGGGGAGTTTAGGGGTTTAAAGCCCCCCCCCCCCTTGAGCTCAGATAGCTGACTAAGTTAGGGAAACAATAGTGCTTTATAACATACTCGAATTTCTTTTAGTAGTTTCAGAAAATTATGAAAAGTTTTGAAAAAATTCTGCGTACGCCACTGGTGATGGAAATTCTAAAATTAATGTTAACCTTATTTATGTTTCTATGATTTTGGCTGCATTGGGTTTTTCCCGCTGCATCTGTCCTTAGATGTATTTATACATTTTTATATCGACACACATCAATAAATAAATACATATGAGTCATGTGTATATATATATATGCGACTGATTTGTCAAATTGAATGAAATATTTTATTTAGAGGCAATCTTTTATTCATTAAATGCAATAGTTGGCTTATCATGCAGAATGTGCTTCCAATCCAACAAATAGAAAAAAAAAACAAATTCTGGAATTTTATTTATTTATTATTATTATTATTATTATTATTATTATTATTATTATTATTATTATTATTATTATTATTATTATTATTATTATTATTGATGAAGACAGCAACAAAATTCTAGAATTGAGTATTTATTATGAACTTGTATGAATTTTATATCTGTGGCAACTCTTTATGCGTGTAAATTATGCATAAATTGCGCACTATAGAAATGGATCCACCTCTCTCGATGCATACATATGTATGCCGAAATTACACATATTTATTTTTGTTCATGCATCAACAATTTTATACGTAACAGCACTAGTACATTACATTCTTGTTCCTAAATTTCAATGGCTTTAAAACTATTTTTTCTAGTAAAGAATAAATAATCCCGTGCATAAACTTTCATTACATGTTTTATAGCATTTGAGATTATTGCCGATTATAGCTTTGCTTAAATGCTCAATGAATGCAAGATTCTTAATTTGAATTTGCTTTCTAAGAGCGTTTCAATACAATCTTCACACACACACACACACTATTTTTATCTGGTACAGAATAAAAATTTTCGTATTTCATGTCTTAATATGTTCCAGCATACCAGCATTAGTATACAGTATTTGAAGTTATTGCCAATTGTAGCTTTGCTTAAATACTCAATAAATCCAAGATTCTTAATTTGAATTTGCTCTTTAAGAGCGTTCCAATGCAATATTCACATACACACATACGCGAACATCAATAC
Source organism: Octonoba sinensis (assembly GCA_038502835.1). Lineage (NCBI taxonomy): Eukaryota > Metazoa > Arthropoda > Arachnida > Araneae > Uloboridae > Octonoba > Octonoba sinensis. The sequence goes on from CM076602.1 coordinate 62,452,685, forward strand.
TGATGGCAAAAGAAAAAGAAAGCTATCGATCATTACATTTTCTATATTTACTTCAGAACGTAAAAGAATACTTATTTCTTAACGTTTTATTTCGGGCTAAAGTTCAGAATTATTCTCAAAGTACTTTATCGGTCAATGACACAGCTTTCCCTTATTCCGTGTGACAAATGTTAATCATTATGCTTCGGAATGTCTTTCAGGCACCTGACGTAACACTAATCGCTTTTTATCATTTCGAAGCATTTTATCGTTATTTAGATTTATCGCGTTTAAATCAGTTTTGGTAATATGTTTAATTTTCTGATAAAATTTTCAGGTTCATTATTTAATGTTGGGAGTACACTTGTGCTTTTAACTCAATGCCCTTTGTTGTTTATTTGTGGCTTTAGAAAAATAGTTTTAAATTTTTCACACTGCATTGTTGCAACTGTAATCGTTTTTTATGCTGTATTGTAAATAAGTGGAGACAGTATATGCTTACGTTGGTAAGCGTAATAATTGATAACATTTTATTTCCGAAAAAGATGCCTCTCACATTCGCTTTATCTGATAAGCTTTTTTCCCCCTCATACATGTTTACTTTTTATATACAATCGGCCTTGATTATAACGACATCGGGGGGACTGGAATAATTAAGACGTTAAAAACGAGGTGACGTTATAAACGAAATTTGATTCTAGAGAATGCCAATGAAATGACTTACTATAGTACTTTATATCTGTGATGTAGGAACTCTAATAAGGCTAAACCACTTTGAATAAACTATTAATCATAAGAGGAAAAAAAGCTTTTGTTAATAATCATTTTCGAAATCAGAATTTTTTATTTACCAGTTTCAAATCACTTTTTCTGGTTTTATTAGTATAATACTATTTTTAAAAGTGTTCGAAACTTTCTAGTTTTTTGTCATCGGCACTCTGTCAAGGTACCGCTATAAGAAAAAAAATGTAAAACAATTTGGATAATTATTTTACATCAGGAATTATGAGTTAATCTCATAATTCCTGATTTCTTCTTTAGTTTTTCAAATGATAAGCACGGATTTAGATGCACGCATATTTTACTCCTGAGAAATTAAAATACCAGGTTCAGATCAGTCGAGATACAAGAAACAGTGGCCAGTATAAGTCCAATTATTCTAGTCGCAACTACTCTAGGGAATTAATTCTAGAACACTAACTGCATTCTCTAAATTTATGTTCCAAAAAATCTACCTGAAAAACTACATTAGAAATGAAGTCGTGTAAAAATAACGTTAAAACGGAAGCCACCTTTTTAATATCACGTTAAAAGAGAGATGGTTTAACAATATTTTCAATAGCATATGCAAAGAACAGCTATTTATTGATGTTTTAATCCATGTGCCGTTAAAAGCGGCCGAGCTCGACTGTATTTTAATTTTTTCATGTATTTTAAACGTATTTTTACCTCTTAATTGTGTTGAGTACTTGAATATTATAAGTCTCAAAATTTGCGTAATTATGTACTTCATTCAAAAGCATAAAAATCATCAGTGCTAGTCTGCTATAGTGATAACAATGCAGCATGTGCGAGCAGCAACGTTGTAAAGCAAAGAATATAATAATTATTGTTAAAAGGTAAAGTAAATTTTATGTGCTAGCTACGTGGTTTGGAGTTTATTACAGTATGCTTTGATCAGTGTAAAAAACTGCATTGGAAGGTCACAACTGTTGGCAGCAGTCACACAGAAAGGCCGAACATCATTCACTTTTATATATAAACATACTTCCAATCTTCGCATCTGAAAAATATTATTGAAATAATGCATGCTCTTGATTTTAGTTTAATTAAGTAATTCGCTTGCCAGTTATTAAGCATATTTTCGTTCTTTTGTTTATTTTGATCTTTTTGTATTTTCTAATTATGAAATAAATAAATAAATCATTGAAACTCATTACAAAGACATAAAGTACCCACAATGATGAATATTATTTAATTTAAATATTGAAATACAGGCAAACTTTGGGAAAAAAAAGAACTAAATGTTTATTGCGTTTTTATTTTATTCCAATTATTGTGCAATCACGAACACACGAAGTTTGATCCACATGCTCATATTTCATTGCCTGCTTTTTAACACTCATCTGCATGAATGGTGTGATTTTCTGATAGAGACAACGATTTCTTTGTTATCGCAAAGGCCCTCAATTTTGAAAATTCCAACAATTTGAGGCCTGAGAGCTCGAGCTTCATTAAAATGAGTCATAAGTCCACTTTCATGCTTCTGCTCCTCTTTTTTACCCCAGGAAATTAGGGTAAATACGAATTCTTTTTGGTATTTTAATACGACCAAGGGATAAGAATTTTTTTTTTAAAAGTTAAATAAAAAATCAAATATTTCTAAATGTTGACAAATCACGCATAACATAACAATAGTAACAATTTTATAACTTAAAAATAAAACGTTGCATCTCAGTAGTCCACTTTCGTGATAAAGGAAGTTTCATCAGTCTGTTGTGACGGAGTATTAAAAATATATACATATTTATGTATATATTTTTGATTTATTGACTTATTTATAAATAAATAAGTCAATAAAAATAGTTATAAATAAATTAATACAATAAAATGAATTTGGCATTATATCCATTAATTCTGAGCTTTTGGGGAATCTGTTTCTCTAATAAATGTTTCTATTATATTTCTTGGGAAAAAACATAAAATCTAAAATTATAATTGCGGAAATATTTTTGAATTGTTTGGGTAAAAGTTTTAAATGTGATTTAAAGTATCAACCGAATAAAAATATCCTTTCAGATTGTACAAAAAGTTTATCGTGAAGTAGTTTCTATTTATGTATTTTCAAAATTACCATTGAGATTGCGTTTTCAGACTATTGCTTCATGAATTTTCATCCCAAACTAATCTCTCGAAACAACACATTTTATTGTCGTGCTGCCATCTATTGGGAAAAGTATAAAAAGCAAACGTACCTCAAGGATTCTGTTTTATAATTGGTAGACACAGGACATGGATTCGCATAAGGTCCAACAGAGCCGCTAATGGGTGTTTCACGCCTTGTAATGAAGGGGTGAACACCCCTCAGGGCGATGGATCCCCCTCCCAAGTCGATGATCCCCTATAAAATCGGCATTAAAAATTAAAGTGACGCAATCTGCACCATGACATACCCTCCTATATAAAGAGAAAATATCCAGTTACCTTATAGTACTTACAAAGTTAAACGCACGCACACACACAAAAAAAATTATAATTTTATGATAATAGAGCAGAAATCTTAAGTGGCATGTAAAAATGTACAGTAATAAATATAAAGAATTTTTAAAAGGGTGGTATGAATAGAATACAACGAAAATGTATTCATGAAATGCATACTATTTAACTGAGGGATCATTCAGAAATGACGTCACGCTTCGAGGAGAGAGGGGGGGTTCGTGAAATTGTGACAAGGGGAGGGGATGGGGTAACAAGAAATGTGACATCATGCCAGTATTGCCAGGTTAGCAGCGAAGCGAAACCTCCGTACATACTTTCTCTCTTTTCTTTCTTTTTTTTTTTTTTTAAATATCGAGCTTAGAGATAGCTTTGCTGATACCAACAAATAAAATTTATCTAATGAGATCATTCAAAAACCATGTCACGCTTCGAGGGGACGGGGGGGGGGGGAGGTGTCGTGAAAATGTGACAAGGTAAGGGAAGGGGGTAACAAGAAGTGTGACATCATGCTTATGCAACATAGCGTGACATGTGACAAAGGGGGAGGGGGGTCCACTGAAGTGTGACATATTGTGACAAAGGGGGGATCAAGATGATGGAGGGGGTCAAATACATGGGAAAAAACGTTACATCATTTATGAACGGCCCCTAAGGTCAACTGTTTGAAATTTATCGTAAAATTTGTTAAAGGCGTTGCAGAAGTTCTGCAAGCTGATTATTGGTCAATTGCGAACGATTTTTACCAATTGGTTAAGAAAATACTTTATTTATTTGGCGAATTTTGCTATGCAATTTCTTATCGCTTATAACATACAGTACAATTTGGTGATATTCTGCTTTATAACAGTTTACGTGTCGGTTTCGGGTCACTATCATATTTTACTTAGGTGGCGTATTTTGTAAGATTTCTGAATTTTTGTATTTAAAAATGCTTATTTGCGAACTTTTGCTTTATTTAACGTTTTATTGCCTTGCACGAATTTTAATTTGACAGGAGTCATTTAGACTTAAAAATACTTCAAAATAAGTTATCGCTTATCCCTGAAACTAGATTTTAGGTTTTAATACTGACCAGGTGGGTATTTTCTGTTGTTTCGAGAATGTTTCGTGTTGTTTAACTTTAACCATGATTTATTTATTCTCTCAATTTTTGGTGACAATACTTATTTCTTCATCAAAGCGCTATTTCATTTAATTTTTTTGGAAATCATCTAAGGATCATATTTAGAAAGAAGTTGATCACCTTCTATTCGAAATTTTTATAAACAATGTTGTAAGTAGGGTTTTTGGGAACTGTCTCTTTTTTATGATGGAGATTGTTAGGGAGCCCTGTTCATAATATTTATGAACTGTTGTCTTTAGTATAACGAGGATTTTTAGGGAATCGTGTCCTTATTCTGGTAAGGAATTTTAGAGGTTATTCCTACTCTAAACTGAACTTTTTAGACTATTGACACTGTTTAGGATTTTTTTTAAAATTCAAATGTAGATTTAGGGTTTACCTTCCTTTTTCTAATATGGACATAAATGACCTTAATTTGATGGGGATTTTTAGAGGAATAGTTGACCACAAATTGATGGGAATATTTCAATGCCGAGGGCTGGAAAGTTGTACATAACACAAGAGTGCATTTAACACAATCTGAAAGTAAAAATGCAAATAAAAAGAAGTTACTTTCTAGATAAGTAACAATTTGCTGCACGAAGTATGTTTTATATTATAACAACTTTTTAATTGGAACTTCATAAAAATGTGCATTTATGTAGTATTTCTTAAAAGTTAATTACCTTTTATAAGTCCTGGAATGTGTATTAGTAAATTATCGTGTCTAGATCCTCTTAAGTCCCATAATACTCGTTATTTAACTAAATTTTTGTGGATACATTGACTAAAACGCGTAACATGTACTATCTGAAAACTTTCTAAACTAAAAAAAAAAATCTGAATCTTCAAGTATTTTTAACACAAAATTTTTAAAAACTGTCGTACCTTGTTTTCTATAACGGCTGTCCGCATCATGGTCCCACTACGAAAAATTTTGGTTGAGTTTTAATCACAACGACATATTTTAATGATTAAAAATATTTCCTGTCACTGTAATTCGTGATTAAAAATCACGTATTATAGTTTTACAAAAAATTTTAAAGCACTACCTCAAAAACTTTTGAACTTGGAAAGTAACCTAATAATCGACAAAATGTCTTTAAAAAGAAAGAAAGGAAAGGATCGAAAAAATCTAAAACGCGGCCATCAGATAATTTTAAAAGGATCTTGAAAATCAGTGTTAAAGCAACGTTATTGTTATTAATGAGGGTGTTCAAAAGATTTAAAAAAAAAAAAAAAAAACAGTAGTCAAAAAAAAGCTACCTTCCAAGGTTATGAAAATATCTAAAAGGTTAAATTTCAAAAAGTAGTGATTGTCATTGTGAGTGTTAAAATGATCCAAACTAACAGTTGTTTATAAACTCTGTTTCATTAATGAGGTTGCAAATATTGAAAATCTATATCTACAATGATAGCACCAGGAACTCTTCATCTAAACTTTTATTAAGCTTTTTCCTCCATAATTCACCTTTATTCGCTTCTTCCCACTTCGTCATTTTCTATATTTGACCGAGTTTCTCTCGATCATCATTTATTAAACATCAGAGAAACGCGCGGCACTGTAACTTTAGAATTGCGAATGAACCACCAAAGGAAATGTTCCGAGAATAATTACCATTCGTATTTGTTTTGACTTTAATCATGTTTGAGAGTTCATGTATTTCTACATTTAGATAATTGAAAGTTATTTGAATAATTTGAGAGGGTATACAGTTTCTTTTCTCGAGAAGGAATATAGGACAAAAAATACTTCTTCAGTAATTGCTATTTTATGCAATTTTGGGTTGAGTGGGATTTGAAAGATATCAAAAGGATGCAAAGGTGTTGCAATTTTGCTTGCAGTAATCGTCTCTTGTATTATTGAAGTAATATGGATTTTGTATTCATAACATTAATAATGTAACCGAGTCAATGCAGAACAAATTATTCAAAGTATAGGTTAATATTAGGAAAGTGATTTTTTTCATGAAAGTAAAAAGCCAAATGGGACACGCCATTAAATAATCAAAAAAAAAATCTTATTTTTATTTACAGCTTAGAAAAATAAAATGAAAAGTCTGAATTTATTTATTTTTCGCAGAATCTCGGCATAAAAGTAAGAAAAATAGTGACCAGTGGCTGATCTAGAAGTTAGTCATAAGGGAGGAAGGTTACCCCGGTAAGAAATAATATGAGAGATTTTCCACATAAGAAATGGTTCAAGGTTCTACCCCGGAAAAGTTTCTGAATTTTATGGCTTAAAACAAGTATGAGAATATTCTTAAAACTCTCAAAAAATCACCACGTACATTTAAAAGTTTGAAAAGTCCATGGAAATTGGACTTAAGGGGTGAAATACGTGTAAAACGGCCTATTAAGAGCAATTTTCATGATTTTTTTTAACGTATATAGAATAAATATATTTTATTGAGATTTTGAGGTTATTTTATAGATATATTGAAGAACATTTATTGAAATTTTCAAATATTTTTCTTGAAATATCCCGAAGATATCGGCTACTGTACACTGTAAGTCGCCACCCGGGTCGACAGTTTGAGTACATCCTGGAAATCACAATTTTTATCTAAAACCATTTTTCTCAAAAAATCTACTTTTTTTTATAAGTGTCTCTTCTAGTTGAACTAAAATCATTACAAAAAATTTAAAATTTCTATTTATTTTTAGAATGGGAAAATTAAATACAATTTTTAACCGTTTTTTTCGTTCTTTTTTTTACAATAAAAAAGTAAAAATAAAGATATGTTTAAGATTCTAGTTCAACTAAAGCGTGTATATATAAAGAAAATGTGTGCTAAATTTGATAAGGATTTGCCAAAAACTCTGCGAGCTACAGTGTACGGAAATTCGAAAAAAGTAGTTTCGAGAAAAACGAGTTTAAAAAAAGAGTGGTATTGAAGGTAAATTAAAGGCAGTAATGGATCAATTTTTTTAATACTTATAGATACTAATACTTATAGAAATTTCTATCCGAAGTCTCAATTGTTAAAATAAATAAAAGGACATCTTCTAACGTTCTCAATACCCTTCAGGTCATTCATGAGAGACTACTGCTCAACTGCTCCAAAAGGGGCGCTCGCTCAAATGCTTATAACTTTTAAACGAGTTGGAGTTTTGCTTTGAAATTTTCAGGGTATATTATTGAATAATTTTAAAATCGATTTATGAAGAAAAAAAATTTATTTTTTTGAGACCTTTACACGTATTTCCTCCTTAATTATAATTCTAGTAATTACACAATAATTAAAATTAACATTTAATATTAATGACGTGCTGTGACTAAATTTTACTAGCATCTGAAAAAATCCTTTGAGTATTGGATATAATATGAATTGACAGGTTTCCCGCTCTTCAAACTCATTATTCTCTTCTTGCTTTTGCTGAAGACGTCAACGATTCTCCCACAGAGACTTTTTTTACCCTTAGCTATATATATATTTGCTAATGCTAATTCGTTTGATCATACCTCTCCCATTGTAAATCTTGAATCGTTTTCCATTTTTTTTTTTTTTTTTTTGTAATGTTGAAAAGCTAGCTCTACTGTTGAAGTTATGTGATAGAAATCGTCCCCAAAATTTGCAGAAGAACATAAGTGATGGAAAAAGTAAGCATCCTATTCATGCTATTAAACCGGGTCAAGCTCAGTGATTAGACATTAGACAGAGTTAGGATAAAAATATCACATGTCTATCGATGCCGCATTAGAACAGAAATTCGTTCAGTGGTGTTTGATATTTGATCCCAAATAAACATCTGCCGACACCAAGCCAGCATCTTTTTCAATCTTTCTATCATTTTATAATTATTATTTAAAATTTTCTATGTGATGAAATATTTTCGAAACATAGATTTTTTGGAAGTATATTTGATTTCCTTTTTTTTTTCTTTTGCATGGGTTATCATAACTTGTGGGTCGAAAAGAATTGGCTTTTTGACTTCCACCCAACTTTGTACCGCTATGCTAAAGCCCCCTTCTGACACATCTCGTTTCTTGTTCATTTCTTATACTATGTTGTTTATAGTCGGTCCTTTATAAACCATTGAAAAAGCGCCTCCTTCCCAACTCAAATTCCATAATTTTTTACTTCGCCAACGTTGTTCACTGTTAGAGATTAACAGTTACAAATAGAGTTTTTATACTCATTAACTTTATATGTAGTATAATATACAAAACATTCGCAAAAGCATTACTGTATAAAGAATCTAAAAAATTTCAGTTTTTCGTCCCATAATGAATTTTCTACACTTTATACGCAATGAAAAGATGATTAACTTAACATCCTGATCTCTGTCTACTGTGACTTTTATTTGTTTAGGCTTCTCTATCACTGCTTTCTAAGCTAGTTTTGCAAAGGTATTTACCCTAAACTGCAGAGAAACCGCTTGGTTATTCTTTTTACTTTCTTTCCAGTTTTAACGCCTTATTATTATTACTTGGCTATTCTTTTTTTTCTTTCCAGTTTTAACGCCTTACTATTATTACTTGGCTATTCTTTCTTTCTCTTTCCAGTTTTAACGCCTTACTATTGTTACTTGGCTATTCTTTTTTTTTCTTTCCAGTTTTAACGCCTTACTATTATTACAAGTACTTTCAAAGCAGAAATCTAGAGCAGCCCTTTTTCCGAGCTCACTTGTACTTGTTCTAGATCCACTTCTATACAGATTTAATATAGGAATTATTATTGCAGTTTTTAGTTAATGTGCCGATAGATATGTGATAAAAAATTGAAACAGTTACTTATAGATTATTTATTTATCAATAAATATACAATGTTTTATATGCACTATGTTTCGTAAAAAGCCTTTCTCCTCCCACAAAAACAAAACCGTCATTTCTTTTTAACTTTATGAAATTCAAATAAGTAAATAAATAAAAATATCTAATTAGAGTGGAGGACAACAAATTTCTTTGATCCGTCTTTGTTCTAGTTTTGAGAAAAACTCCTTGCTCCTCTCCAGATCCCTGAAGAAATGAAGTTTTGCTCGCCTGAAACTGTGATGCTCCAATCAGCGATACATGAAATGAAATGCACACATATTGATTGCCGGAGCAATAAATTACTACGATTCTCATTCCAAATACCGTCCAGACAAATTACAGGGCAGACATCTCATCTCGCTCTTCCCACGCAACTCATTTACTTCGACAGTAGGAAGTGCGGTCTCGAATTTCTCGCCATCCCTAGTTTATAACACAACTGCAACACTTCAGATGATAACAGCGACCTTTTTCAAACAGACGCTCGACTTCAAAGCCTCCTGGCCTCCCACGCCTCATGTTAGGCCTCATATTTTATTTATCAGCCTACCTTCAGGAACGCACCCACCCTGCGGAATATAAGAAATTCATTAAAGGGAAATAAATGTCTGTGCGAACTGCGACGGTACAATTAAGATCGCTTGCTGCTGACCTCGTTTGCGCAAGTTCAACGATCCTACAGGTGGAGTGCTACAGACAGAAAAATTCGTCTTTTTTTCGATTTAGTCTGATTTTTCGTGTTTGTTTTTATGACCCCGTTTTCCCGCTGACTGTTTGGCCTCGGTGTATACTCGCTGACCATTACTATTCGCATTGAATCTCTGATTTTACATCTTCATTTTGTAACACTTTCATACTAGAGAAATTGTCATTAGCTCACTTTCACTTCTGTGTTGTTAGTTAATGTGTCACAAATATTTACTCTCTAATTTTAAATTTTCATTTTCTAACGTTTTCATACTAGAGAAATTGTCTTTAGCTCAACTTCACTTCTTTGGCGTCAGTTAATCTGCCAATTTTTTTTACTCTCTAATTTTACATTTTCATTCTATACAGCTTTAAAACTAGAAAAATTCTTTTTAGCTCACTTTCACTTCTGTGTTAATAGTTAATGTGTCACAAATATTTACTTTCTAATTTTTAATTTTCATTTTCTAACGTTTTCATACTAGAGAAATTGTCTTCAGCTCAACTTCACTTCTGTGTTGTTAGTTAATGTGTCAATTTTTTACTCTCTAATTTTACATCTTCATTTTCTATTTCTTTAACCCTTTTACGTCCGAGCTTATACGATCGTGCGGGTTAATCATTAAGTAAAATTTAATTTTACTGGATTGCCGTATGCAATAAATACCGGATACGAACGAACGTGACGGTTCATGGAAACGATGCATTACCCATTTTTCTCAAGAGATGACAGTACAAGTACCATTTTAAGTTTTCATTAATCACTGATAGCTTTGTCTATATGTTGTCAGTTCAGCACAAAACAAGTTCAGGTCTTAAAGGGTTAACACAGGGTCGGCAAGTTTCTTCCAAAGCGGAAAAGACCGGCCGGAAGAAATAGGTTTCTTACAAGTGGAAGGAATGGAAAAAAACTCATTTATTGAGAATTTGCTATTTCAGTTGCAATTTCGAAACATAAACTAAATATATTTTTCAAGAAAACCTTAAATAAATATAGTTAGACCTATAAATATTTTATTACATATGCTAAATTAATAATTAAACAATTTCTATCACTATCAACTTATTTTTATCACAAATTTTTATTATTTAAACTTCTTATAAGTTTATTATAATTTACAGAGCGCAGATATTCTTCTGTTTTGCCGAGTCAGAAGACTCATTAAATACATCAGTGGTATTAAATAATGGGAATAATAAAGATAAGTCTAAGATATTCTTTATTTATTCAAAACTAAGGATATATCGTAGGTATTGCAAGTAAGTTCAAAAGTGGAAAAAACATCAAAAGAACCATTCGGAAGAAATAAATTTCTACACGAGTGGAAAAAATGGAAAAAAACTTGTACTTTAAAAATTTAAGAACACATATTTTGGCTAATCGTTAAATGATCAATATTTTATCAGAGTGATAATAATTAATAAATATAAAGCAAAAAATATAGGTAATTAATTTTTGAAAATCAGCATTCTGATTGATATGTATGTTGGAATAATTATTTTTGAATGTGCTTCACAATATACTTTAAAATGGTAATTTATTTTTATATGAAAAAAATTATGAATTCTTCCGTTGCTGTTATAGTTCTTTTTTACACCAATGGCAGAAACAGTATTCTCTTCACCAAGTTGCAACAACGCCTCTCCTAAAATTGTAACAACTGTTGCACATAAATTCCTGTCGAATTTTATTTGTTTAAAAATATCTATTTTTCCAAAAATAGAATTTCTAATATTAATTTTCTGTTTTTGCATTTAGTGTAATTAAATATACTAAGAGTTTAATTCTCCCATTTAGTTAATATATTTTCGTTTTTAGCTTTTTTTATTTCTAATTCTTTCCTTTCAGTCCCCCCCCCCCCCCCCGACCCCATTTTTGTTTCAGCTCTTTCCATTTCTTCCGGTTTTTTCCAGTTTCTCACTGTCTTAGAAGAAATCAGTTTATTCCGGAAGAAACCCAACCCGGCTTTAACGCTATAGAGACTGTACTGAAGTTTAATTTTATTGTCTGTAAATTATTAATGTGTCCATTTTAGAAATCTCTAATTTTACAGCTTCATATTCAACTGATTTAAAACAAGATAAACTACATATTAAATTTACTTTCATATCGTGTTGATAGTTATTTCGACAATTTCATTTGAGCATAACCTTAAATATTGTAGATTTTAAAACATTTTTGAATAAACTTGGAAAGTTTTAATTAGAGAAAAAATATGAATAAAAAATTAAATGTAATTAAATTCGGGTGCAGGACATTTTACATTTAAAAATTTTAAATTAAGTATATTATTCTTATTAGGTTTTGAACTAAAAAAATATTTCAATGTGACTTATAAACCACATCTTCTTTTATGCCTTTTGGTAATTTTATGATGTACATGCATGAAGAAAAGAAGTTATGTGGGGAGGAAAAAAAAAAAGACGAGGATAGGGGTAAGACTTTATTGAAACAAAGTAGAGCTATTAGTCATGTTGAAGAAAGTATTGTAGTTGAGAAGGTAAACCCTAAAGAAGTGTTGTTTGTGTGAAATTGATTTTTAGATACCCGGGAAATATTGAAATAAAGACATAATGCTGAAAGGATTTTTTTTTTTTTTTGTTAGATGGAAATAACTTTCAATGCTGATTTGAAAACATTTCCCTCGTCTCCCATGAAATTTATCGTTACACATTTTATATAAAAGCCAAGTTATTTTCATACTTCAAATCTTCTAAAGCAAGTGAAGAAAAAAATGTCTACGTAAGAATTTTCTTGTATTTTACTATTTTATTACTAGCCTGAAATACTTTGTGAAGGTACTCTTCTAAATGATGATCCCAAGATGACTTTAAATATTCTTGCAACTTTTTAGCACTTCTTCGTGCATGGTGCCATGAACTCAGTAAAGAATAAATTCCAGAATTTATCCGATCTAAGCCCCGCATACGACAAGCAGCGCCTTTATATCTAGAGGAAGAATAATCAAATATTAAATTTAATTATATCTTAAATATCATCTGTATATGTTTTATGAAAAAGAAAACAATCTTGTTTCTATTTTTTGTTGTAAAAGCAGCAGTTTTGATGCGTCCCATTTTTGTAATGTTCCCGTATTTAGAGAAACAGAATAAAAGTAATACATTTTAGTTATTATATAGTAACGTTAGTATATGTTATATCATTTCAAGCATATTTCCTGGCCGTTATACTTCTACATCTTTCACAGAGCCTATAATAACAAATCATTGATGGCGCGCTTATGTTTTTAACACTTTCAAAGGTTCTTCAAAAAAAAAATTTCTCAAACAGACGTTATAGAAATTACTAAATATTTTTTCTACAGTAATTTTCCCCGTTTATCTCCTCCTTTCACGAATTTCACTAGAAATTATTAATTTATAGGATACCATAGATCAACCTCAACCTTCGGTCAGCATTTACGATTAAAAATATCTTTGGAAAATTGAATGCAAAAATATTTTCAACCAAAAGCTGTCACAATGTTTCAGAGAAAATTAAACGTGGACAGTGAAAATGTGCCTGTAGTTAGGCTTTCATAGTTAAGACCTTTTTTGTGTAAGTACCTCCGGCAATATCGACTATTATACGCGGACTTCCTTTTCGAAGCTACCCTCAAGGAAGGATAACAAATAACAACCACGAACGACACGAGGCAGAAAAACATCTGCCTCGCAATGTGGACTCACTTTTATGAAAACTCAGGAAGTACGACAAACAAACAGTCCGAGGGGCATTCGCAATGCGATTTTTTTTTTTCGTCATTGCATTTGAATGGATTTACAAATAAGTACACTTTTGTGCAATTCATTTTCACGTTAATAACTGCAGTTAAGCTTCGGTGCTTTCTTCAATTTCACAGGAAACTTTGAAAAATGTTGAGATATTGTCCAAATTTTGATAAACAAGCTCAGTAAATTTTGTGAAATGCATATTAATGTAAAGGATCTGACGCAAAAATCAAGCTCTTTTAAAGTACAGTAAAGCAGTGGTTACACCACTTTTTTGAATTGCTCCGCTCCAGCACCACTCCGACTTCTGAATACTTGATCTGTGTACGCTCCCCATGCACAAAATAATTTTAATAGATTACACTATTTATCTCTCTTTTTAGTTTTTTTTTTTTTGTGTTAAAGTTAAAAGTAACCACCTAACCACTTAAAATTAAAGTGTGTACTGTTAAGTGGTGTAACCGCTGCTTATCATTTAAAGTACAAAAAGCAGTGGTTACACCACTTTTTTGAGTTGCTCCGCTCCAACTCCACTCCGATTTCTGGATACTTGATCCGTGTCCGTTCCATGTACCAAACAATTGTAATAGATTACATTATTTATCTCTCTTTTTAGTTAATTTATTTTTTGTGTTAAAGTTAAAAGAAACCACTTAACCACTTAAAATTAAAGTGTATAGTGTTAAGTGGTGTAACCACTGCTTATCATTTAAAATACAATAAGCATCTTTGTTGAGTTGCTCCGCTACAGCTCCACTCCGACTTCTGAATACTTGATCCGCGACCGTTCCTGCACCAAATAGTTTTAATAGATTACATTATTTTTTTCTCTTAATGTACTTTTTGTGTGTTAAAAAGAATTTTAAAAGATTTCACAAAAAAAAGTTGCTTAGTAGCGTCACTACGGGGGCAGAGGGGGCGGAGGACACCCTTTTGGGGATGTTGAGTGATGACCCCTAAAATGAGATGAAGAGTCTTTTATGAAAATACATTAAGTACTCGATTCATTCAAATTTACTGATGCTATTTTAATGTATCACAACAGAAAATAAAGATAGTTTACTGAAAGTTACACTAATTAAATAAAATGGAATTTTTGATTTTTTTTTCACTACTGAAATTACTAGAAAGCAGGGATCTGGAGAGGAGCGAGGAGCAGTCGAGAAACGAGATTTTACTCGACACTGGAGCAGAGCCGGAGAAAAGAAATTTGAGATAAATAATATCTGTACCAGAGAGCCATTGTATCTTAAATCCATTTTTCGAATTTCTGCGATGAATTTAAAAAGTAACCATTCTTAGTACAGAGAAACACGTGTAAGTTGACCATTTGCGGTGCAGCACTTTAGTTGTCAACTTAGGCAAGTGGTTAACTTATAGAGGGTAAGGTAGAGCTAATTCCGTTCCTGTCAAAAGGGGTCAACTTAGACAGGTGGTCAACTTACAAAGGTGGTCAACTTTACAGGTTTTACTGTATTATAATATACTTTTCACTGAAGATCTCAGAATAAAGATCTCCGATGCGATCTATAAAAGTTCGGAACTCTCATGTAGCTAGTGCCTTTCTCATCAGTACTCTGTGTGTCCATTAAGTGTAAACTCGCTAAAACTTGAAAATGGGCTCTTAATATTATATGGCTCTCAGGTTCAGATATAATCTACTAAAATCATTCGGAGCACGGAGGGAGCTGCAGCAAATATTTAGAAGTCGGAGCGGAGAAACTCAAAAACGTGGCTGATCTATATCCCTGATATAAACTACAAATTTATGCAACACAACGTTTTTTGGGGGTGTTGGGGAGGGGGAGCACTACAAAGTACCGCCCCGGGTGACACCCATAACGGGAACGACACTGACTAGCCCCAAAATTAAACTGATCTCACTTCCACCCTAAACAATTCTTCATTTCATATTCGTGAATTTATGGTGTCTTGAAACTGTTTAGTTTATGTGTTCGATTTTCGTAGGAATGTTCTCATCATCCTTTCTAAGTCATGCAAAGTAAAATTGCCTACTAAACAATAAATAAATAAATAAAAAACTGTAAAATGATACTTTATCGTGAAATTCATAATGTAGCTTTTATTTTCCTCAAACTGAAAGTAGAAAGTAAAACTCACGTATTGTAGAACTGAAGTTTAAAAACGTAAAATTAGTCAAATACCCTGAGCTGATTTCTCCCCTTAAACCTGTTTTTCATTATTATCATTATCATTATTATTATTATCATTATTATTATTATCAGTATCATCATCATCATCATCATTATTATTATTATCATTATCATTAGTATTATTACCATCATTATCAATATCATTATCATCATTATCATCATTATTATTGTTATTATTATTCTCATTCTTATTATTCTTATTCTTCTTCTTCTTATTATTATTATTATTATTATCATCATCATCAGCATTATCATCACCATCATCATCATTATTATTATCATCATCAGCATTATCATCATCATCATCATCATTATTATCATCATCATTATTATTATTACTACTACTACTATTATTACTATTATTGTTATTATTATTATTATTATTATTATTATTATTATTATTATTATTATTACCATTATTACTATTATTATTATTACTACTACTATTACTATTATTATTATTATTATTATTGTTATTATTATTATTATTATTATTATTATTATCATTATTGTTAAGGATCTGAAGCAGTCACTTTTTTGAGTTGCTCCACTGCAGCTCCTTCTAAACACTATCTCTGACTCCGTGTTCCAAATAATGTAATTAGATAATATTACTTATCTCTTTTTTAATTAATTTTTTTTATATGATAAAAAAAAGATTTTAAAAAATCGGAGCTGTACAGCAAAGCAGTTTTTTTTTTGTTCCGACTTCCTCCCGTTTCAAGCAAAATCTCGTGGCTCCCCGCTCCTTCTTCACGTTCCACCCCATATCCCTGATTATAATTCCTTTTTAAAATTCTTGTTTCTGATCAACTGTTTTATTTAACTGATTCAATTACAATAAAAGAAAATGATTAATCGAATCATATTAACTCTTCATGTATGACCTTTGTATAAATTGATTGCCAATACTTTAAAAAACATCCACAATCCGTTTCATCACTTGAAGTTAATAGTGAAATTTTAATTCCAATCTTTTCGCAATCTAAAAAATATCAGCCTACTACTGCATTGTAGGGAAATTGGTTATAATGGATTAACCAATAAATTTCATTTGGACATCTAAAGTTAATGATTTGCCGTGAAGATAAATGATTTGCTTCTATGTTTTCACTCCAACCTACGCTATATCATAAATCTATTCCAAAGTCATCTAAAAGCAAATGAAACTGACAAATAGGACGAGTTTAAGTGGCGATAAGAAATTGAAATTTAGAATAACAAATGTTGCATTGAATTAGTTACAGTAAATATATTATATATGTAAAAAACAACAACAAAGGGATGTAAAAAAAGATGATGAGAGGCGATTGCAATTTGAAACTTTCAGTATTGGCATAGATCTTTCACTCAGCTTCTTAAACGTTATTTATAGCACTTGCATAAGAATGGATTTAAAAGCATATTGCGAGGTGTGTTGTTCCTTTCTCTCTAGAACATAGCGAGTTTTTGTCAGCTTTGTTGAGAGCAAAATTTTTTCTTAGATCTGTCTAATAAATTTATAGCTTTTATAGTTTTAAAGTTGTCATTGTATATTGTCATATGTGTTGACTGAAGATATGTAACTTCCGTTCTACATAAATTTTTGGTTTCACACAAATGTATCTGAATTTTATCTTCTTCTCTGAGAAAAAAATGCAATGAATTCGATAAAACAATATAAAAATATCTTACTCATTTTAAATAGAATAAATCTTTTTAAATAAAAGATTGCATATTTAAGAAAATGTTGTGAATAGTACTGCTCATTACGAATAAATTTTAATAAAGTTTCATTCTTTTTATTTTGTGATAATATTTTACTATTTTTATTGAAGTTGAGCTTGCGCACTTTTATTAAAATTGAGCAAAATGTAATAATATCAGGCTGTCGATGGTTGAAGAAACAGATGGTATCGATAGCTTTAAATATAAACTAAAAATTAATCGATAGCACTATCGATATTTTGTATAAAACTATACATTGATTGATAGCAGTGTCGAAAATTTAAATAAAACTATTAATTAATTGGTAGCACTACCGGAATTTCTATTAAAACTGTAGATTGACCGATAGCTATAAAAATGTTTAATTAAATTACTATTCCAAATAATTTTACCTTATACATTCTGCTTCACAGTTGGGGTAATTTAAAGGGAGATGCTCCAGATTGTATATTTATGTCAGAATAGCAAATGAGACAGCACATGGTGTGTGGATTGTTTACATATAAACTGATGCACAACATGAAATTTTCCTTCTTTTTTTAATTAAAAGAATCCAACATATTGGAATATTTTGTCAAACGACCTGTTATTTTGAATGCAGTGAAAATTCATGGTTTTCAATTTGTAAAGTGAGCCCAAATAATTATGTTAATATAAAAGAATCGAATGTTAGGCAACGCAAGGCTTAATTTATTAAAATGTACCATGATAAAACCAGATAGCCGCAACCGTTGTTTTAATGGGAATAGTGTAAAGGGAAATTCCTCTTCAGCAAAAAGGATAGATGACCCATACGAAAAAAGGGAGAGGTGCCTCGATGTATTTATTATTATTTTTTTAAAGATTTCTATATCTATAAATCCATTAGTTCTATAAATATTGTTACTTCATTTATTGCATGCTTTTATTAAATACATATAGTGTTAATTTCTGTACATTGTTAATTTAACGCATTTGCGGTGTTATTTATTTTATGTAGAGTTAATTAAATTATATTGGTTTTTAAATCATTAGTGTTGCTTAATTTATTGCATAAAAATTAACACATAATAACAATGTGTGGAACATTAAATCTTGGTTGACCGCGTCATCTTAAATCGTGTTTTCTGCCATTCTGTTAGGTTACTACTCGTATAATTAGCCGTGTTTAACAATATAATACTCATATAAGTAACCAAAAAAACTTCTATGTGTACTGATTATTTTGCGTGAAGTCACTCAATTTACTGTTTTGAGTCCTGATAAATACGATTTATAAAAAGAAATGTTTTGTAGAAAGGAGAGGATGTTGGACTGAGGGAAACAATTAAAATAATAAAGACAGGAGGTATCGATGATAATCATTATTTGTTTAAAATGCCTTAAAAATTACTTTAAATCCACGTCAGTTATTGACGCGTTTTAGTTGTTGACGTTTAAAACTACGTCAGTTATTGACGTGGATTAAACCTCAATAACTAAAACGCCAATAACTGACTTTTGATATCAATAACGTTAAAAAGGTTAAGGATGAAATTTTATTTTTATATTACATCTGCAAAGTTTAAAAGTAGATTATAATTTCATTTTAACTGACTTCACAAAGGAAGGAGGTTATACATTCAGATTGTATGTATGTTTTTTTTTTTTTTTTTTTTTTTTTTTGTTTGTCCACTCATAACTTCATACCAGATGAACCGATTTTCATGAATTTTTTTTTAATCGCTCGAGGGTGGTTTCCCATGGGTCCCATACCTTGGTTGACCATATTCGAAAATTAGAAAAAAAAATATGGGCTGAAATATGGTCATTTTTTTGCTTTTCATCCATAACTTTTGACTAAATGAACCGATTTTGATTATTTTTTCTTTGATCGATAGAGGGTCGTCTAACTCAAATATCGCACATCAGTTTGACTACATCTGTTTTTTTTAAAAAAAAAACGTTATGGGTGAAAAATAAGTATTTTTTCATTTTAATTGGAAAGGCTAGGCTCGATTTTTCTTTGCTGGGAAAGTTGTTGATAAAAATGAAACTCATTGTTAAAAAAAGATTTTGTTGCCATTAAGATGTCATATTAAAAGCAATTATAACAAGAAATAGACTGAAGGCTTCTCTAAAGAATAAATTAAATTCAATCAGTTTGCTTGCTCTAGTGACTCTTTTAAAATCGATTTTGAAACGAAATTTATCTTACAAACGGTTAGTTTTTAGCGTCATTCCCTCAAAGGCTTCCCCTTTGATATGTATGTTTTAAAAATAGAGTATTTATATAAAAATGTATTTACACTAAAAAGACTGAAATAAAATAATTTTTGGAAAAAAAATAGAACCGACTTTAAACTATAAATTGCGCTAAAAAGTAAAAAATAATATTATTCTTTAAACAACTTCGATACGACTTTTAAACATAATTTTTGAAGTCGGTGCAAAATTATGATGGATTTTGATGCATGATTCCTTTCGTAACTATGAACCAATTACAAATATAAATAGCGTAGAGTTTGCAACAGTTTCAGTATAAAATAACGCATGATGTAATTATAATTAGACTCATAATTTTGCACCGACTTCAAAAATTATGTTTAAAAGTCGTATCGAAGTTGTTTAAAGAATAATATTATTTTTTACTTTTTAGCGCAATTTATAGTTTAAAGTCGGTTCTATTTTTTTTCCAAAAATTATTTTATTTATGATATTTACAAACTTTAATTATTTAACTTTATATTTGTTATTACTTTCAAAACTTAAAAACGTACCTTCATTTTTTTATGTTCTTTCCGCAGTTTAAAGGTGGTAAATATTTTTTAATGTTCTTTTATGGTAATACGCGTGCAATAGTTTTCGTGTTTGCTATTTTAATTGACTCATTTTTGCGAAGCATCACACCCTCTAAGCAATTCTCTTCCAGTTACCCCAAATTGAAAGACGGGTCAAGAACTGATATTACAAACATGGTGCTTTTGTACGGGAAAGTAACCTCGTTTAATTCTGTACGAGCTTCTTGTTCACGTTTTCAGATGCTTTAATCTCTCATAGAACAATTAATATCCAGCTGCTACAACAGCTTGTACAGTTGTACGACAAATACCAGGCACGTTTTTATGAGAGACATTTTATTTTATTAATGTAGTTTTCATTTGAAACGGAATTATATATTGAGCAGATGTTATCTTGACATTTGTTGAGCATGAATGTCGCATAATTCATGTTTGAAATTTGCATTACGTTTATAGTTGGTCGGCTGCTTTTGTAAATTGCATAAAGGACAGGTCATCATACTTTACACAAAAAAAAAAATCTAGCTTTTCCACACCCAAAAGTTATTTCTTATAAGTTGTAAATAGCTTAGGAGTAAATGGAATGTATATATTTTATAGGTTGGGAAGAAAAGCACTTTGTTTTCCAGAATTGATCAATATGTTCATGCGATAACAATTAAAAGCAGAGTGGTTATGGTTTGAGAAATAAAATGTGTAAATTTTCATACGAGTGTTTGGTACACCTGTATATTGTACATTAATCAAATGTTTAAGTTGTAAATCTTTCGTTGACCCTTACTTCTGATAACTTGCTCCGACTAATTGTTATGAATGAGGTTCATATTATTTATAATTTTTATTTATTTAATTTATTAGTAAGTATATGTGAAATTTCTTTTTAAATATTAGGTATATTAAGAAACAAAATAATTAAAATGGTGTGATCTCATCACAGCCATCACCATTAACCCCTTAACGAATTTGCCCGTGTCTGACACGGGCTAAAGTCACCGGCAAATTTGCACATGCCCGTGTCTCACACGGGCGATCTTGTATCTCGCGCTATATTATTTCTAATGCCCGTCTGAGGTCCGTTTGCACTTTGTTTGTATAACAGTTTTTTTAATATAACTTTTACCCCACCCCCGCTCTCTTGTCCCCCCCCCCCCTGCAACTGAAAATGCCAAAAACTATTTATGCTATACCTATATATTCACTTTCTGCCAAAAAATAAAAACTATCATTTTCTACCAGTTTTTCCGGGGAAAAAAACTCGTGCTTCAAGAGGTTAAAGTATTCAAGCTGCAATAATGTGAAAAAAAAAACAATTTAAAAAAAAATGCTTGCATTCGATTATTTTCACGTTTTTGAATGAAATCCAGTAATAATAATGATAAAATAGGAGCGGTAGAGCCCAACAAATTTCCTGGCTCCAGTGGCAAAATCTCGTGACTCCACTGCTCCGCCCTCCTGCTCCACGCCAGTTTACTTCAAATCATTATTCGGCCACGCCAAACCGAATGGTGGTGGGCCGAATATTTGGTACATCTGCAGTTTAAAGGGGTTTAAGTATATGCTTAAATTACCGGAAATGGAAAAAATAAAGGGATAAAAAATATTTATTTTGAGAAAGCATACGCGTTGTAGTATTAGTTTTTCTTAGACATGAAATTGACAAAACTTTTCCCAAAGCAGGCAGCCCATAAATATGCAGATTATCCCCTTTCGCCGAGCCGTGTGAAAGAGTTACGCCGAATTTTGTCCGCGCGGAAGAATCATCGTCGATTTCATGTAGATATAAAAAGGATGAACTCACTCACAAACACACACACAACAGCGCAAAACGCTAGAGAAAAAAGAGGAATAAATAAAAGAAGCGAAAAAGTAAAAACGAGAGGAGTCGAATATAGGCCAGGCGGTCACTAACCTCCTAGTGAAAACTCTCGGCAGGCTCTCTTATTGGCCATGACCGGGCCTGGCCTAGTTTGGCCTTCTCGCTGCTGTTTGCCGCGCGCAGCGAATGTGATTTCCAAACTATCTGTTAGCCATGGAGGGACATTACTACGGCCAGCGGGAACGGTAAGATCATGTTTTGCATTTTATGGCTATTCGGTGACCGCAGCCTCGGGCTGAATGGAGCCCTTGAAAAAAGTTTGGGGCATGCATTGTGTCATGAATTTTTCTGTCTGACGTAATCATTAATGAATAATAATAAAAAAATACTTTAAAATATCTAGGTACGATCACGAATATCTGAAAAATGTTTGGGGCATGCGATTGTACCATGAATTTTTCTGTCTGATGTAATCATTAATGAATAATAATAAAAAAATACTTTAAAATATCTAGCTACGATCACGAATATCTGAGCTTTAATAATCACTTGATATTTTCGACCAATTTGAAATTTCTTTTGGACAATATTATGTGTGACTTTATTATAACAACTCCAAAATAATTACTTTTGTGCTTCGGTACAAGATAAAGGATCTTAAAGAAGAAGATTAATTTTTTGGAACAAATGATTTCAAAAGACTTTGCTTTATTAAAGTTATAAAAACTTACTTTGTAAAACTATATGCTAAAATTTCTCTACTTACTAAGTATATTAATCTTTGCCTTGCCTAATTTTCGTTTTGTTTACATTTATTGCTTTGCCGTTTTTTAGTCTTCTGATCTTCTAATATTATTATTTCAATGCTGTCGAACTTAAAAAAAATCCGAATTATGCTTTATTTTGACATTCAAAGTTCAAATTGCAAAAGTAAATTATTTATTAATTTTTCATTAGTTATTTTGCTGCTACGAGTGCATTGCCTATTTTTCCCTTTAAACAAAGTGAAAATAAGCAAGCTCTGCCGTTTTTTAGACTTCTTTGTTCTAATATTATTTTAATGCTGTCCAACTTATAAGAATCCGAATTTCGATTCATTTCTGATATTCAAAGTTCAAATCGCACAAAAACCTATTTTATTATTTTTTCATCAGTTATTTAGCTTGTGGAATATTTTTAATATTAATAATTACTCATTTCATGAAATGTATTTTCACTCTGATAAACTTTTGTGTCTGTTGGTTCAAAAATCGTTATCTTGTTTTCATTAAATAAATAAATACTATTCCATATTCAAGTTAGAATTCGTGCAATCGGAGATCCCTCCATACGTATTACATTTCGCTTAAAATTTGAAAGACATTCACATTTTCACGAAAAACACTTGCTCTGCTTCTAGATGTTTCTTTTGAACTAGTTCATTTTCCACTATTTATTTTATCTCATTTTTTAAAAGATTTTAAAAATTTGTTGCTAATGTTTAAAATGTAAAAGAATCATATTTTTAAAAAAAAGGAAGAATAAATAGTATTTTTCTTTCTAAACTTCCAATATGGTTTTTCTCGAAAAATGTCATTTATGTATATGTTGGTCAGATATCTAGTATGTGTTTTAAGTGCTACAGGAATTATTTATAAAAGTATATATCTAGTTTGTGATCCCCCATATTTCTTGGTAAAATATTTATTCCAAATAATATTTTATTCCAATACCGTATCTTTCTTGTAAATGGTCATTTTTGCGTATTTTGTGAAGTAGGATTGAATTTTTACGGCATTATTTTCATTGATTCCCGGAATAAATGTGGTTTAAACAATGGTACGTTGAACACACTGGCTAATCAACCCTGCAGTTTATTTTTAAGCATCACGGGGTCTGTTAGCCACGCAGTAAATAAGTTTGCGTGGTGAATTTGACCTCCCCCCTTCTTTTTACAAAAAATATAATTATGTTTCAGCAGGAATGAAGGCTGGAAAAACATCGGTGATATTAATATTAATCAAAGCGAATTAAATTTCATCATATTTTTCACTCATTTTTTAATTTTAATAAGTATGAAGTGATTTTAACTGGGAATATTGAAGCAAATGTTCTATTTTCTTTTCTTGTTCAAAATGCAGGACCAATTGTTTTTCCCCAGTATTATTCCAATTCAAAAATGAGTCTCAGAAACTTTAGGGTAAATTCATGATCAAAAACATTCGCTAAGAGCTGCAATTTTGTAGTTTTCGAAACTAAGCTTTGTAAGACACAAGCTTGAAATGCAAATTGCATGCGCTTGTTTCCAATTACAACAAACGAACAAACCCATTCTTTCAGCATTTGACATTTTTCTGTGCGAGAAACGTCATGAGCCATAGTGGACTTATATTGAGCGAGACGAAGGCCACGGATTTGCTTATTGAATATGAGAAAACCAGGAAAGCTCTTATCAGACACCTCGATGACTGATAAAAAATCGTGTGACAATAACCACATCACCTCCTCATTTCTCAAAGCACCCATTTAAATGCTGGGACACTCTGGTTGCGAGCAAATACGTTACCGTTGGCCAAGAGTAGGGCAAAGCAGACGTAATCTTGTGTTATGCAAATAAGTTTTTTTTTTTTTTTTGGAAACCAGTAATTTTGTATCATATTTCAAAAGGTTATATTTCAAATTGACCGCTATCATGACGGATCATTACTTTTATTATGACTGTGTAGCTATTTTTATCATATTTTCATAACTACTGCAAATACGATACTGCAATTGCGATTGATCTTCTATATTAAAATAATTTTATTATAGCAGCTGAATATTTAACGATGTTTTTTTACACAGACAAAAGCATTCTATTTTTTATACTTGTAATAAAAAGTGCGATATCCAGTATATATCAAAGTGTTCAACTGATTGTGTACCCCTTATTGGAGTAATTGTAGTGAAACGTTTGGGAAATATTTTTATTTAATAACAAAAAAACAATAACAAAGCCTTTTAAATTTTTCTACAGAACAAATGTCAAAAATGTAAAAAATAGTTCTTTCAAAAAAAAAAAAAAAATCTTTGCAAAAAATAAAAAATTGTTAAATAAGACGACAATGAAAGTAAAAGCAAAGCAGCAGCATCTTTTCTAATAAAATAAATCACGTGAAATGACGTCAAGTGAAAAAAACACATGTGCATTTCAAGTACCACTCAGTCATAGATGTACTGCTAGTCCAAATTAGAAGAAAATGAGATTTTACTATTGTTCACACGTGAGAATCACATGTCTTTCGGAGAGAAAATCAAGGACAGAGTACCCACGATTTCAATTAGGTCCTTTTCACTTTTCCGACTTTATCTCTTGATGGAACAAACAGGAAGCAGGCTTTCATTGGCAAGTCTCAACATCGTCTGCTGGAGACCCCAGTTGGGGCCCCATAGAGAACGACTGAATTGGCCTTGACCTCCACAAAGTCGGTTCCCGATGTAAGGACTTCCTTTTCAGCTAGCGGGGGTACTTAAGGTTGTTCTGATTCATACTGAAAAAAATAAATAAAGCCTGACGCTTTATGAGCTGATTAAAGCGGGGGCGCTCAGAATGGGAAATTTCGGGCCATAGGGGTTGATTGAAGTATCTAAAGGAGCGACTTAGGGCTTCAAAAAAATTATCGATTCACATCGCCGTACCATAATTTTGTTGACATCAACAAAAATAAGAAATTAAAAGATTTTTTTTTCATAGCTAAAATATTTCTTGTTATTCATGTTTTAAAAATTAAAAATCCGTTTGATCATTACACTGTTTTTTAAACAAATTTATAATAGTATTATAATACATTTTTAAGTTCACACACACACACACACAAAAAAAAAAAAAAAAGAACTTGCAGAAAACATTACTCTGGTTCATTTTTAAAAGAGTCCTAAATGATAATTGGTTCCTAAAAGATTATTTCCATGTCGTTATTTATCCAAAGGTTAAAAAAGAAATTTACATTCTGCAAAAAGCTAACGAAAAATAACCTTCTAAGGGCACTTTAAATGAAGGATCCAGTTGTATTTCAAACCGTGATCGAAGGAATATTATAGTAGTAAAGAAGAAGTAATCAAAAATATTTACAATACACGTTACATTTCTTTAAATTTTGTATTGTGGTCCGTTTAAAGTAATTGCTATGTGCTCGTGCCGAGAAAAAAAAAAGTTAGTTACCGCTGCTATGGACGAAGTACTTTTCTCTAATTTTTTTTTTTTTTTTTTTTTTTGTTTCATGCAATCTTCCCGTCTTAGCAGTTCTAATTTCATTGTCACATTATTTTAGGATCAAAATTTTTGTTATCCCTCCCTCTTCTATTTAAACAACTTCGTTTTTTTCCCTTCTTTCTGGAGGATAGGGATTCGCGGCCACGCCCTTGGAAGCTTTGCACTGTCAGAAAGTGCTCTTGCAGGTTACTGCAGGGAAGCTTCTCGCCACTCATCTCAGAACTCAAAGATCTCCTTTTATTGGCTTTCGATTTTTGCTCTTCATTTCTATAATTGCTGGCATGAGTTGGCACAACAATTTGGTATTGGTCATTAGGTATAGGAAAAAATCAATTTTAAGTCTGCTGTCGCCATAAAAATGTTACGCACTGTAATTCTCAGATATGCGAAATAGTAAAATTGCTGCTAAAACTTATATTTAGATTTTTTTAAAGGGATAGTTATCCATAGTTTCAAATCGAGGGGCAAAAATACGAGTTTATATTCTACATCAAACACATTTTTCTTGATCACACCGCTTGTCCATTGCTAGCACCAACTTCTCAAGTTAAACTATTAATTATCTAACGTATGCAGTTGGGTATAAATATATTAATCTCTAATAAGAACAATTAACTAGTGGGAGAAAATATTGCATCAAAACAAATGTTTAGTCTTTCAAAACTATCATCGAGCTCTTGGAAGAAAGAAAATTTTTATTTGCTTCTTGCTGTAGAAGAGGATCCTTCGAAACACAAGTTGAATTTTTTTTAAATCAAAGTTCTATATTAATAAGTTCTTATAAACCAACCAGGATTCATCACATAGATAATAATTTTCACTTCGAGAAATCTTTAATTATCAGATCCATTAATCACCCCTTTAATTAGTCCAATGCATACGGTGAATTATAAGCAAGACATTTGCCCATCTTCCGTCTATTAGAAAAAAAAAAAAAAAAGCCAAATATCACAATCCCTCGGCTGCTAAAACTAAATTTTCCTTCAAAATAGTTTTTCTTAGCAAGATTTACTTAAAGTTTGATCGTTACTAATCTAATAAGCAACTAATATGATTCAGTAGTATGAAAAGCATTAAACAATCATATCTTTGGGGCCGTTCATAAATGAAGTCACGCTTTTTTCCCATATATGTGACCCCCTCCCCCCTTTGTCACAATATGTCACACTTCAGCGGACATGTCCCTTTGTCATGTCACGCTATGTTGCATAATGAATGATGTCACGCTTTTTTCCCATATATGTGACCCCCTCCCCCCTTTGTCACAATATGTCACACTTCAGCGGACATGTCCCTTTGTCATGTCACGCTATGTTGCATAATGAATGATGTCACACTTTTTGTTACCCCCTCCCCTCCTCTTGTCACACTTCACGAACCCCCCCCCCCCCTCGAAGCTCGACATCATTTATGAATGATCCCTTTTTGCAGTGTGTAAATAGCTGAAAAAAGCCATTCAGACAATTTTTTGAAATTAATATTGTAGGGAGCTTCAGAGATCTCTGCTTTGTAGATTTTTCATCCACCTACGAGCATATATTTTCATTAAGTGGTGAATCATGGATCACAAAGTTTAATCTTTTCCCTTGCAAAGTGTTGATCTTCGCCACATAAAATATGCTAAGGATGAACTTAACCCTGGTCAAATCTGGCAACACGGACAGGGATAAAATTATTGATTTTCATAATGGACTATAACCATTTTCAGAAACCATATACTCACTTAATGGTGACGACCTTATCCTTTGTATGAATTACTGGTATTTTTCTATTTTTCTATGACTAATTGGGCGTCATCTTAGCCACATAACTTATTCCTTCGGTCTTCAACAGATAGTAAAACCAGATCACGTGATATTTCAATCTCTGCCTAGTGAGTCACTCCGAAAACTAATAAGGCTGAGCTTTTCTAACACCTGGCAGTGCAGAGTCTAGGTTTGTAGGTACGCAGAATATGCGTGCAGGGCGTTTCTAGGAAATTCTGAGCTCCCAGCTGAACCGGGTGTATTCGAAGATTGCGTAAATTTATTTGCGCGGAAGTTAGTTTTGTTTTCCAAATCGAGTTCTTTGACAAAGGAATCTGCGATTGCCGAGATAGCGTTTTGAATTTCAAGTGGACGACTTTGTTTTCCTGAGTAATTTTATTCGCTTTAAGTTTTGAATAGGGGTTCATAGAAAACTTAATTATGTGAACATCCATGAAAAGTATTGAACATAGCGTAATAACAGGGTACATTTAAATTAAAATGTGAGCTGACTTACGGTTATTGTTACGATTTCATACTACACTTCAATTGAATGGGTAATTGGGAAAAGGGCAGCATCCTGCTCAAACGTGTTTTTGGAAAATCATCAGGAAAAAAATCTTTGTCACTTTAAAAGTATTTAGAGAAACATTCGTCATTTGTTTATTTTAACAGTGGACATTTTTTTAATAAGAGACTACGAAAACCTTGCATTTATATTACTATATTACTCCTGATTTCTTTCCTTTTTCCCTTTCTTTCTTTTCTTTCTATTTTTTCCTTCTCTTTTTTCTATATGGTTTTTCAGGAGTCGCGCCTGAGGAAATTCGGGTCCATTTTCGGACCTTTCACAAAATTCCAACGAGCCCTTCGCAAAATTCAAATCAATCAAAACGACCCTCCACAAAATTCTAAGCTTCCAAATCGTACTTTTCACACTATTACTTATCATAAAATCGGCATATAATAATAAAAATTTTCATCACTATATGTTTAAATTTTCAATATTCACAAAAATCTCTTTAAAATTCACAAAAAAAAAACGGACCCGGCTAAAAACTGCTGGATTGATACTCGTTTCATAGAAACAAACTAGATTAGAGTGCATTTCTTTTTCCAATTACCTATTTCATAATAAAGAACTTTTAACATGCATGGCTGTTTAAGTTCTATAAAAGTGTTACATATTATATTAAGTGTACCTAAGAAAATAATGCATTGCACATCCGAAAAAGAACAAGCACACCCAAACAAAAAAAGTTTTAATCGGCGTATTATTTATTACCATGTGTATGCATATCAAATGAGACGATTGCTAACGGATGTCGCCACACATATATGCAAACATCACGAATCCATGACACGTAATTTTTTTATAGTTTGACCTTTGATACTCAAGTTTAGTTTACATTTGGACGAGTTTCAGTGTGCATTGTGGTTTTTTTACTGTGTTGAAAATGTCGAATTTTATGCCTTCCGACCACGATTTGCGGACAGCATTACTTTTTTGTTACCATCTGAAGAAAAATGCTGCCGAATCGCATCAAATGCTTGTAGAAGCATACGGTGGCAATGCTCTGAGCCGTGCGCAGGGCTACAGGTGGTTTGAAAAGTTTCAAAATGGTGATTTCGATGTGAGAAACAAGGAGCGTGGCAGACCAGCAAAATAATTTGAAGATGCTGAATTGCAAGCATTACTCAATGAAGATGATGCCAAAACGCAAGAACATCTTGCAGAACAATTGAATGTTGACCAGAGCACAGTTTCCCGTCGTCTCAAAGCAATGGGCAAGATAATAAAGGTCGGTAGATGGGTGCCACACGAGCCTACGGACCGTCAGCAGGAAAACTGAAAAATCATGTTCGAAATGTTGCTTTCCCGCTACATACGCAGGTCATATCTCATCCTATTGTGAATGGCGATGAAAAATGGATATATTTTGAGAATCCTAAGTGTAATCGATCATATGTTGACACCGGACAGCCGTCCAAATCGACCACAAGGCCGAATCGCTTCGGCCGCAAGACAATGCTGTGCATTTTCTGGGATCAGGAGGGGCCAATGTATAATGAGCTTCTCAAACTCGGCGAAAGCGTTAATAATGATCGCTACAAGCAACAATTACTTGATTTGAACGATGGAGAACTCGAAAAACGCGAGCAATAGAAGAAACACAGCAGCACAAAGTGATTTTCCTTGATGACAACGCACCTAGCCACCGAGATAAACCGACCAAGGGCATCGTTAAGGCGCTCGGCTTGGAGCCCTTAGCACATGCGGCTTATTCACCAGAATTGACTCCTTCCGATTACCACTTATTTGCATCATTGGAACACGTATTAGCCGACCAGCGCTTCACTTCTTACGAAAACGTCAAACCTTGGCTTGATGACTGGCTGGCCTCAAAAGACCGATAATTTTTTTGGCGTGGTATTCACAAATTGCCCGAAGGATGGGAAAAATGTGTAGCTAGCGATGGACATTATTTCGAATAAAGAAATATTAACAGTTTTCGCAAATTTATTGCGTTTTTTTTTTTAAACAATCGTCTAATTTCATTTGCATACACCTGGTACTCTTTGAAATGAAGATTTACTATATACGATGATGTAGATCTGTTATTGTTTTAACTTCGACTTTTTAAAATTGGAATATAAAAAAAAACCCCTTTTGTACTTGTTTTGAACAAAAAAAAAAAAAGGAGGAGAGGGACAAAAAATGAGTAAAAAGCTAAAAAATCTTAACGGTGGGGGGGGGGGGGGGGGAGAGATAATATCTTGCGCATTTAAATAAAAATACGTTTCAAAGGTGTTTTCCCCCTTTGCATTACATGTTTTCAAAATTACGGCTGTGAAATGCTGAAGATCTTATTTTTTTTAATGTGAACGACGAAATATATCTTCGATTTAAATAAAAATAAAGGGTAAATAGGTACTGAAATTCTAAAAAAAAAATTTTTCAAGGTGCAATTACAGTTATTATTACTTGTACTTTTTATATTGCTGTATTAAATGACAAATTAAAGTGGTACACAGAAAAAAAAAAAAAAGAAAAACAGATTGACATTTATTGCGTTTTTTTTTTAATTGCTAGTGCTTGTAATTGTACTGAAGTTAAATGAAAGCAGAAGAAAGTAGTAATTTAAAGACGTGTGCGATTTGAAATCCGCGTTCGATGTAAAAATGTTTACACTCTTACTCAATATGTTGTTTACCTGATTTATCTTAATAGGTTAACCCGATTACACTCTTCCATCAGCATTGACAGGGTGCTGTTAGACGCACTTTTAGTTCAAAACGCTGTTTTTTAGATGTTTACGTATCAATCGACGGATTTACAAACTGTCCTAGAAATAATTCGATAAAATAATAATTATTGAAAGGGCTTCCATGAGAAATAGATGAACTTATTTAGAAAAGATAACTTCTGAAGGAAAAAACGTAAAAATAAGGTTGATTTCTCAATGTTGACAAAGATTAAAGGTCGTGGTTGATCTTCAGATTTTCCTCAAATAAGGTCAGAACTCTGGTAAAAAAAGCTCTTTTATTGAAATTTTTTAAAAATTGGCGTGCGTTGGTCTAAAACGTTACAAAAGTGCGTTATATGTTTAAGTTTTTCGAAATTTATAATTCATAGGAATTTTATTTCAATTATTCAAATATTTGTTTGTCTCAGTGCTAAACGATGTGATTTACTGCTAGCGTTTAAATTTTCATGTAAAAGAAATGGCGAGGGGGTCTGCTTCCTTGAACTCTATTGGACCAGATTGCATTTCATCTGCTAGTAACAATGGCCCCCAGTGGCCTCCTCGTCTATATCAGAGAAATCATAATCGTTCAAACGGCAACACATCAATTACTAATATGTGATAGTAATTGTAACATTATTATTTTTTATTTTTTATGTCATCGCAAGGGAAAGTAGAATTTCATTTTCAGAGAATTGTGTAACTCATAATTACAATTATTTTATTATTCTGTAGTATTTGCATTCGCAACACCACTATTGTGGAGTGAATTAAAAGGATGAAATTGTCAAGTGCACATACGAAATGTTGAGGATGAGAAATTGTGCTTTATAACAACTTATATCTTGAGTTATTCGTCCCTGTAATATGTTTTTTAAAAGCTTAATTTTAACAGCAACTTGAGCTAAAAAAGCTTCTGACGTATGTTCCACAACTATCAATAATAATCTTATTATTAAACTTTATTGTTTACCTTGCATATGGTATGTAAAATTGCGGTTTCTCTTCTTTATTTTTAAGCTCTTAAGAAAACGTATATGCTTTAAAATAGATGATGATGATCACACTAAATAATGATCGATGCACTTAGATCTTGCATTTATCGCGTGTCTTATACGTTTGTGTCACTTCCGCACAATTCAAATGCTAATAATATACTTTTTGTAGTTTTTTATATTACGTAAATTATTTCTGTTACAATTCTTAAATATTTACCCTCCTGTTCATAAATGTGGCTGTTGAATTTTACATGATTTTATCCCTTTATGACTGCCGTTGTGTGATATGCGACGCACTAAAATAACCAAGGCAAAAACTGCCTAATGTTTTAAAGAAACTTATCAAATTTTCAGAAAAAACTTTTTCTTTAAAAAAAGTGTTCATAAATAAACTTAAATTTTAAAAATAAAAAGAAAGGCATAAATAAATGTGTAAAAATAAAAACGTAACTAATTTAATGAAATAAATGGCGTTTGTAAGAGTAAAAGAATAAAACAACAGTAACGTTTTGCTCACTTGTTCTTTTGGATTCCTTAGCTTTCCATAGCTTTGTATATAGTAAATCAGTGTCTCCCAAACTTTCGACTTCTGTGTACTCCTTACAGTAATTTTCGTAATGCTGAGTACCCCTGGTGAAAAAAAATAAATAACTTAAATATAATATAATAAATAAATGAATAAATAACCAAAAATTATTTGATTGATTGATTAATTAATTAGTAGAGTTTAATAAAAATCAAAATGTATTCCCCCCCCCTTTTTAGTGCATCAACAAAATAATAAAGAAAAATAAATAAAATTCGTCCATAATAAAGTATATAAGTAAAATAAATAAAATTTATATCATGCATAACATTTATTATAATAAAAGATAAGGAGGAAACTTGTATGCAGACAAATTGCCATTATAATTTTTCAGGACTTTCTTTGTTAAAACTGGATGTTCAATTTGCAACCGTAATAATGCTAACACGTCTTATGCTTATTTTTTTAAAACACCCCAAAAGCGACTCCAACTGTTCTTTCCGCCACATATGATAAAACTTCTGGCACGAATGTTGTGTTAATATGTCAAGAAAATAGTTTTTCAGGCCCATTTGTTAATTCTAAATGCTCTGTTATACATTTCTGCATAAATTTTATGCACCGAAATTTTTATTAACTCAGAAGTAAATGAAAATAAGTCAGCATATCTCTTGTCAATTGTCTTTTACTTTAAATTTATTTCTGTCATGGTAGCATTCACTGTACCTTGAATATGAAACTGTGAAGTCTATTGAATATGAAACTGATAAATTAAGACAATTTTAATCAGAGATTTACACCGGATGCTCTATAGTTGGTGCTCCGCGTACCCTCATTAAGCTCTTCCCGTACCCCTGGATGTACCACAATTTGAGAAACACTGCTGTAAAAAATGCTTCATAATGATGTTTTCAATATATCGAATTGATTTTAAACTTAACGCTATTTACCTTCCATTTCTTTATTGTAAGTATTTTCGTTACATAGCCTTGTGTAAATAAATATAAGACTGCAACTTCGGAGCCGAAAACTTTTGTTCTAAGCTATGTTCAAGTCAAATTTTTGAATCGTTCAGATAAACAGTTTGAAAAGTTTTTCAAATTCTTAAATTCTGCATCAGGATTACTTATTTATCTCTAAATTTTTAATAGCGTAAATAGTTTATGTTGTGAATTATTTAGCTAGAAATTCTAATTGACATTAGTAGCCCGCGAAATGGCTTTCGTGGACTTAATGATATTCGCTTGATTACCGATGACAAGTTCATTTATGTAAACTTGTAATTCAAATAACACGAACACTATACTGGGATGTTTTTAAATTAAAGTGAAAACATAAAAACATGAAATGTCAGATGTAAGTTGAAATATATTGCATATTAGGGAATTCAAGCTTTAAATTACCTATAATAATATTGATCAATCGAGAGTTTTATTAAATGCTTTTTTTCTTTCTTTTTAATGTATATCTACCGACAGTATGTTTGGGGCGGGGGTGAGCGACCAAGATCAAGATTAGGGAATTATCGGATGTTGATTTTTTCGGACATCGGATTTCTAGTGTCCTTTGTCTGACAGATCCGTAACGGATATCCTTCCCTGATGTGGGAAACGTCTAAATAGTACGCATATTTTAAACATCCCCAGCTTTCAAATACGTGGTAAGCTTTTAATTTACATATATTTCCAAACCTGCTAATCTATTAAATTTTAAAAATCAAATCTGACATGGCAGATAACCAGATCTTTACTGCAATGACCGGATTGAAATCCGGATATTTAAAAACTGGACCGGAAAACCAGATAACCGAAAACTCCTGGGAGGGGGAATCGGTCCCTTCTTCAGTCTGTGCATCCCTGTCGAACGATACGATGAAAATTTGATAATTCTATTAGACTCTCGTCTGATAATATGCTTACCCCTCAAGAGTGATAGCTTTTGTTCATTGAAAAAGAAAAGGGAGGCGAGTGTTAGAAGAAGGCGATGCTAATTCCTTAATTCTCTGACCCTTCTCTATCTCTTTCATTTTCAGTAATGTTCTCTTGGAACTCCAAACAGTCGGCGTCTGCCATTTGCACAGCAATTAATTACATTCTTCCATTTCTAGTAGCTAATTAAGCAGTTAATTAACGCAACCGACGAACTTAAACCATACGTGGGATGTTCGGAATCTTAATTGCTTTAATAGTTAAAGTGAAAGCAATAGAGGCTGTGTAGGTAGCCATGGTCAAGTGACCTAGATCATGGGGTTTCTAACGTTTTGGGTCCGACCAAGCGAGTCGGACAATAACCTTTCCCTCTCACAGTACACGGCACGGAAAGTGGAGTAAGCACGTGTGTGTGGAGTTGAGTGGAAAAAAATCTTCTCTAGACAATAGCAGGTATTGTTTTAGGAGGCGGAATGGAGAAAGACTCACAATGCCTTCACCGGGATTTAGATCCAGATTTCTTGTTCATATCGATGGAATGCTGAAGGATGGTGGAACAGCTGCGTGGTATAATTCAATATTGTATCCATATCAGTAAAAAGAAATATGGATCAAAAAAACTTTTAATCCTTAAATATTATTCCTGAATCTTATTTCATGTTAATGGGATTATTGTTATTATTTATTTAGTTTTTTAAAATCTTAATCATGCAAAAATATCCAACCATTCAAATTTTCAATCGATGCTTTCAGACTACAATAAACGCTATTAAAAGTACCACTTAGTTGATTTCTATTTATTTATTTATTTATGTGTGTGCTCTGCACAAGGTCTTAATCCCACACATGGTTAAGAAATATCAGCCCCATATTATATTTAAAAAATCTGTTCAGAACTAAACGAGCCTATTTTTCCGTGTACCAAAATCAAGCCTGCAAATCTAGCTCTCTGTTTCTCTCACTTAGCTTAGTTAGCACAAAAACGCAAGAACGCGTTAAATCCACGTAATGTATTATATAAACATTCTAATGGGAGATACATAATCATTTTTTTTAATATAATGGTTAGGTTCTATTGCCAGTGTTCCCTTTCTACAGCATCAAAATAGCAAAATAATAAAATCATAAATAAATTCATGCTGAGTTTAAAAAAAAAAAATACAAAACCTCTGTCACTTAAAAATTGGTTGAAAAGCATAGGATGTTTCCTAACTTAGTATTATTCTATAAAAGGAATGTTGCTATTTAAAAAGCGGAAAACGCGCGTATTTTTTTGGGAGCGCTTGTAATTATATAACTTTAGGTTTCTGGAGGTCGTCGGAAATTTTTGTTTTGAAACCATTACTGGCTATCGGTGTTAAGTATAGTAAACTAATATAGTGAATATTTTAGTTTTTGTTTCGACACAAAAGTTACAAAGGCAGAATTATCAGTAAACCAACTTGAAAAGCCTGAGCCGTCACTTTGGCGATCAATTTGCATTGACGCTTAAATTATGTTTTCAACCTCGCTAAAAGTTTTGTACTTTCAATAAATATGTACTTTTAATATCTTTGCGCAAAAACGATTTTATAAAAGAGACATTGGGTTGAATTTCTTAAAATAAATTTTAAAAGTTAAATAAGCAAATTCGGGAGTAAAAACTCGAGAGAACTCTGTTTCGACTGCAAAGTTCTGATATTGGACGCTTCTACGCATGGCTGAAAAGGACGAATCCATTCCAATTTTAGGGAAGTTCGCTCTGCTGGTGCGTTTATTAGCATGCGAATCAGAATGTTTGCTTCTGTTTGATGATAGCAACTAAATTTATAAGCTGGCATATTGCATCAGTTCGAAAGAAATCAAGTATGTTAAACGAAATAAAACAAGAGCACAAACGGCACTTTCCTTACATCAGAAGTTCCTCCCTTGAACACGAGTGGATTCTTCTTGGCACTCTGCCAGGCAGAGAGCTTTGGTTGGTGGTAGAACTTAAAAAATATTTTATCACCATGTGACTGCATGATCGTTGTTCTAACGACAATGTTGAGGCCCAATAAGTTCGATGGAAATATTTTTTAAATTATGCTGCACAGATGTGGCAATTTGCCAAATTTAAGTGACGATCTAGAAAGCAATTAAAATAGAGAAAGAATAAAAGGACAACTACAAAAGAAAAATCGCATCAATTTTTTATTGTATTTTTCTTCCGTGTTTAAATTGAATTAATAATTTATTATTGTGTAATCCATTAAGGATAACTAGGGATCAGACAAGATTGCAATTTGTCAAATGATTCTTGGAATTAAAGACAAAGATATAGACAAGGTTTCATAAAGGAAACCGTAGAAACAAAACAAATTATGCAGAAAATCAGAGATAACGCTTGCATTATGCGGGTTTCCGCGTTTTCCGCACATTTGCATAATTAATGTGACCCCTTACCTGTGATAAAATGCGCAAATGATTCACTTTATTTATTTTTTTTTTTTACTGCGTGTAATTATTAAAATAACTCTTATTCTTCTTATTATTACTATTACAATAAAATACGGAATGTCAAATTACGAACCATTTTGTTAATAAATGAAGATTTTTAAATAATTAAGTTCATTTCCAAACCTTTGTCGAGTACAAACATAAGCAAGAAATGAAAGCTTCTTTGTTGTACTTTATAAAAAGGGGATAATTAAGTTCATTTCCAAACTTTTGTCGAGCATAAACATAAGCAAGAAATGAAAGCTACTTTATTGTTCTCTCTTTATTTATGTGTTTGCTCCGCACAAGATGTTAATCTTAAACATGGCAAAGAAATACCAGTCCCATATTATAAAAAAAAGCTTGTTCAGAACTAAACGAGCCTACTTTCCCGTGTACTAAAAAAAATCAACATTGCAAATCTCTCTGTTATTAAAAAAAAAAAAAAAAAGAGCTTTGGTATATGTGTGCACATAACGCCCCCGTTTTGTTTTCATTACTGAAACATTTTCTTCGTTTACAGAAATGAGTTTTTCTAACAAATCAAAGAAATTGCGAACTAAATATGAATTTTTGGATATTTTTATATGAATGTAATGTTATTTATCAAGGTACGGGTTATAATTATTTAATTAAATGAAACAAACAAACAAAAAAACTTTAGAATGAAAACTACGCGATAAATTTGAGGAATAACTCGCCATAATTAACCTATATTCAAAATGCTCAAATTATAAGTTTTCAGACTGCGCAAAAACTGCCAAATTTCTCCTAAGCTAAGAGAAAAGGGTTACGCGAGAAATTAAAAGAATAAACTCACCACAGTTAACCTATATTTCAAAATCTCAAATTATTCTCTTTTAGGTTAGTTCTCATATTGAAGCAAAAACTGAGTAATTTCTTCAAAGTTAAGACAGCGGAAATATGTAAAGAAACTAGATAATAATTCGGTTGTTAGAAACGATTCTAATAACCGAGAATTTGGAATATTAAAAAGAGAGAGAGGGGGAGTCCTCGTCTCCTCATAATCTTCTACAGAAATTCGTGGATATGTTACGGTGTATGTCCGAAATTGGAGAATGTCGACAATCACCGGTCTGATAGATGGTGAATGTCGACAACCACCAGGGATTGTCGACAATCTCTCCTTGTCGACATCCACCGATTTCATTCTATATCTTCGTCTTTGATTCCAAGAATCATTTTGACAAATTGCAAATCCTGTCTGATCCCTAGTTATCGTTAATGGATTATACAATAATAAATTATTAATTCAATTAAAGCAAGTAAATTTATAAGTTTTATTAACTACACAGATAAACCATTTTCCATTTACATTTTTCATATCCACAGTTTTCATGTAGGAAAAAAAAAAGTTTTTTTTTTTTTTTTTTGCTGATGGGAATTATTGGCAGCGATTGTAGGGAAAGTGAGGTGCATGTCCCTTGAAAATTTTTCAATTGCCAACAAGAGTGAGCAATTTGAAGGTCAAAATTTTAGTTTTGGAAATTCTTCTACAAATTGTATACTTTTAACTATGTTAAAGTGAATATAAAATAAGAGTTAATATTTATTTAAAATAAATGGGTACTTATTATTTGAAAACTGGCTAACTTTTTGCATACTAATGATTATGAAACATATATGTATGTTTGAAAATTTCTACCACTTCCTAGGGTGGTTCCACAATCCGATAGTTTATCTAAATAGTGACCCTGCCCCCTCGAGAACAACGGTTAAAAGAAAACTTTTAATAATTTTCTCTAATGAAACAAAAATAAGATTTTACCCTCCAAAAAATGTTTTTTGATGCATTTCGTTACCTAAACATAATGTTTACTGTAATCTTACTTTCAAATTTTGTGGTTCTTAAACTTTAAAAATAACGGAAAAAACAAATTTACTTTTCTAAACATCGTCAGGTTAGCAGCGAAGCGAAACGTCTGTACATACTTTCTCCCTTTTTTTTTCTTTCTTTTCTTTTTTTTTTTTAAAATATCGAGCTTGGAGATAGCTTTGCTGATACCAACAAATGAAATTTATCTTATGAGATCATTCATAAAACATATCACGCTTCGAGGGGCCAGGGGGGTTTTGTGAAAATGTGACAAGGGGAGGGAAAGGGTAACAAGAAGTGTGCCATCGTGCTTATGCAACATAGCATGGCATGTGACAAAAGGGAGAGGGGAGTATGTTGAGGTGTGAAATTTTGTGACAAAGGGGGGGAAGGGGATCAAATTTATGGAGAAAAAGCGTGACATCATTTATGGACGGTCCCTATGCCTCGCATTTAACTATATCATAAAATGACGCCATAGGATTTCCCCTCCATTACGTGAGAAGACAAGAGCAGATGTAAAACTGGGCATTTCCGAGCCTCAGGGCTGTAAGAAGAATAGTGTATTTTTCCTTCGTCTTAAATTAAAGCATTTTTTGAGTCATATATTTTTTTAATTGTCAGAGATCCTTTTGATAAATGGCTTAGTTACAATTTCTGCTTCGCGTGCAAGATGTGCTTAAACATAACATAATTAAAGCTGGAGCGAAGATTCGACTTCCTTTGAGATTTTTTTCCAAAGTCAAAATATATAGCAGACAAAATCTTGGTACACATGCTAATTTTTTTAGATGGAAAATTAAGGTTGAAGAACATTATTTTTAAGAGTGTTGCATACATGTGCTTTATGTTAACTAATTACCTCCTCTAACGGTTAAATAATAGATACTTTCCATTATCCCGGCGCAAATCTCGCCAGGCAGACTTTTTGGCGACAGCACACGCAAAAGGTTACCAGCTGCGATATTTGTAGTTTGGCGTTGGTTGCATCATTATTGGCGACTTTATTGCCTGCGCCGGGATAATGGAAAAGTACCAAATAATTTTATGAGCATAAACTAGATTGTAATTAATGTAAACATAATACACACATCTTTACGCAGTCTGGAGCATGTGTCACTAATAATCAAAATAAATAAGTTCGTTATGGTGAAGGATACTGATAAAAATTGCTGGCACAATAGCTAAAATTTTTTTGGAGAACTTTGTATCTTGATTTTTCTTGAAACAATTGTGCTGTTTCTCATAAAATGTAATTTAAATTTATGACTAAAAAATAAATAAAAA
Source organism: Octonoba sinensis (assembly GCA_038502835.1). Classification (NCBI taxonomy): domain Eukaryota; kingdom Metazoa; phylum Arthropoda; class Arachnida; order Araneae; family Uloboridae; genus Octonoba; species Octonoba sinensis. Next base: position 62,492,876 of record CM076602.1, read on the forward strand.
AAATAACAGTATTTTTTGAAAAAATATTTCACGCATTAAATGCCATCAGATTTTAGTGTTATTAAGCAGCATTGGTACTTAAAGTATTCAGTAAAATTTCGAAAAAGTTTAACGTGTGAAAATTAAGAACACTCGCAGAAATTCCAGAGATTGATCCAGTTAATAATTGTCGCAAGGATGATCAATAAAAAGATAAATAAAACATCCCATTTTAAAATGCTAATTGAAAATGCTTTTCTGTGTCAAAATACAAGTCCTCCAACATCACACTTGAAATTAATTTAAATCTCGTATTTTTATTACCGAGTTTTATTGCTTTTCAAATCCACCGTATTATTAAAGAGTCGATGCGATAGTAAACAAATACGGCGCTTCTCCTCTCTTCACTTTAATCTGTCTCGTCGAGTAACGGGTTTTAAGATCTTGGCAGCGATCCAAGTGGGACACGGAGCACGAGGGGCGAATGACCTGCGACTTCCCCTAGACACAAGTTTACTGACCCATCTACTTATTCAGGAAGGGGTTTTTTATTCTTTTTTCAGCGAAATACTCGGAGAAAGAAAGTGAGTTTTTTTGTGTGTGAGAATGCTGCCACCCCTTGTAACTCCTAAGGTGCTGAGTGCAATATCAGGGTTACATTCAAAGGATTAGAATGAAAAGGGGGAATCAAAATTTGACCCAAGAGAGGATGTCGCTTTTTTAATTTTTAAATTTTCATTCCTTTATTCGTTGTGTTGTTCGTGTTACATCAGGTCTGATGTGTTTTACTCGTGAATTTCGCACTGCATTCAAATAAGTGGTCTTAGCCTGAGATGCGTGCCGCCAGACTTATGTTTCAACATGACCTAATTTTTAAAACTAAGCAAAAAGAAAAAAAAAAGTAAAAGACGGACTTGGGAGTGTGATTTTGAGAAGGAAGTCATATTCTTACTGCACCTGTTTTACCCTCTGAAATTTATCTTCCTTAGTTTTAGTTGGATAATTATTTTAATTGAATTAATTATTTTAATTAAAAAAAGTCTGAAAGTGCTTTTTAATAGAGCAATCAGGCTATCAATTCTACTTTGGAGGGACCAATATGAGGATTAGGGATGCACCGGATATTGATTTTGCCAGATATTTAATTTCCGGTATCTCTTGTCATCTAGTTAGACGGATCACTATACTTAGAGGTATGGGAAAGAAAAAAAATTGCAGAAGTGGTCACTTTAGACTGGGTTGTAATTTTTCCAGCTTACACAATATATATATAGGCTCTTTGTTCGGGTCTAGGGGCTACTTAAATAATGCATCACCATGAAAGATATAAAAAATGACTCTTTTTACACTTGTCTATGTACAAATCACTATTTACAGAAAAAACTTCTACCGAGAGCATCACCACCCTCAAGCACACACAGCGCTTCACGTCCACTCAGAATGAAGTCTCACACTTAACTACTCGCTTCCGTTACTTTCCGCCTGATGGCGCTGCCGTCGATGTCTCCTCCCGCACTCTACATCTATATATAACAAATAATTCAGAACACTATTCTTTAAGAAAATTAATCCCGCTGTTTGCAGTCGGACATTTGTTCAGTCGTGTAGTCCGACCTGTTCGCTATACACAGGAAGCAGGAATATTATAAGAAATTGTAACAAGAACTATATTTCAATACTTCCCCTAACGCCATCTGGTGGCGATAAGAACAGTACGCTCAGTCGTTCTCTAGCTTCGTTCAAGATAGGATGTACCTAGGTTTCCCGGACCCTTATATCAGCATTAAGTGTTGACCAGTCTTTATTTTCTTTTTTTTTTTTTGTGTAACTGTTTCTGTGCTCTGTAGATTAAATGTTTTTTTTAATAAATAATTTAGACCTATCCGGCGTTGTTTTTGTTGAGAAACGGTTACAAAATTCCTTTATTGGACAAACATCAGGCATCAGCAATTATATTGATGAGAGACCCAGCGCCCAGTGGCAGTGCGCCCAGAAACCCCCCGCACCTGCCATTTTCTGGCCTATCGTATTTTTAGATCCCAGCGCCCACCACTGCGGGTCGATCATAAAATTGGCAGGGCGGTTACAACATCTTGTTTGTACGAGCTTTCCGGAAGAAGTCTGTCTCTTCAACGAGGAGAAAGTTTCAGACTTTTTTTAGGGGCTGAGCTTTAACTCTCTTCCTAGTGGTTTGGCATTTGATGGACAAGTGTCGATCACTTTCTAACTTTAATTATTGGATGTGTTCATCCTTGGAACTGTGAGAAAATAACGCCTTTGGAGCCCCTCAATGTCAAAGATCAGGGCCGTTAGCAATAAATTTTTTGGAACCTGCCAACTGACAGGAAACTTTATCCAACAAAGGATGTTCTAGGCCTCGTTCGAGAATTTGAAATGGAATAATTATCTTACATTACTATTGTACCAAATACTACTAAAATATTACTGGTATATATATATATATATACTATATATATTAATGAAACGTAAAAAATAAGTTAAACAGAATTAAATTAGTGGGTATGAAAAAAAACAATTAAATTTTAAACATTGAACATGGCAAATCGCAAATGATTTGTGATTTGCCACGTTCAATGTTTAAAATTTAAATGTTTTTTTTTTCTTTTTTGCATACCCACTAATTTAATTCTGTTTAAAATATTTTTTACGTTTCATTTTTATATTTCACAACTGTTCCAGTGTGCTGCCTCGTGCCCCTTTTTACAGATGGAGTTACTTTGTTCCCCTACAATTATATATACTACTAGCGGTACCCGCACGGCTATGCCCGTGTTAAAAAATGAAAAGACCAGTCGATTTGCCATTGTGTATATAGTGATAACTTTTTGAGGTGTAAATTATGTTATTTTATTAAAATGTATAGCATTACACATAATTAGAAATTAGCTGCCCCCGGTAGTAAGCCAGAGATCCTACACATTTAAGCATTTTTTTTTTTTACAAAACACACACAATAAAAAAGGAAAAAGGAAAGAAAGAAACGAAACAAAACAAAAAAGAAAATATTTGAAAGAAAACGCATTTTGTTTGTTTAGTTCAAGTACCCACATAAAAAGGACGATTATAGAAATTAGAATAGTTTTAATGAATAAATTTTTAGTATAATTAATTTTTATCTATTATTTATTAACATTAAAGCCGGGTCCAGACGCTACGTTTTGTACAACCTTTTGTCTTCGCAGTCTTAAGACTGAATGAAAACGTTGCAGTTTTTTATGCGTCTACATGGTGCAGAGATATCTGTATATTCCACTCAGTTTTGTCATGATCGTCATGAAGGAGGTACTACTCTGGTCAATTTTGGCATGGTGTCATGTTAAAAAAAAAGACTGCAACGTCTCAGAAGTACCCGGCGTTTAAAGTGGTCAAATGATTACATAAAATAAATATTTTTTTGTTGCCTGTTCTGGAGGTTCGGCAACTGCAGTCTCTTTATTTTCATCCATGGTATTCCTAGACTGCCTTTGTGTCTCCTGATCATTTAGGAAATGTAACAAATCAAAATACCAGAGAGATGGCTTGTAGATTTCGTCTCCAGCCCCAGATCGAATCGATTTATTAACTTTTGTCAATTCTTTACGGTAAATACTTCTCAAAGAATGAATTATTTACAACTGTTTCTCTGTTTGCGGTTGCATCAATTTCTTTGAATTTTTCCACTAAACTCTCATAAGTCACTCCCTGTCACTATACTCCTTGGATTTGACACGCCAAATGCTTGGGAAACTTTCGCATAATGCAATAAATTCTGTGAGAAACTCCCGAGAACATTGCCGAAAGTCGGCCATTGTAGCCTGACGAATTGAAACTGAGATACAAAATGAATCGGAAAAAGGTGCTACCGTCTACATGTGCCCATTTGTCTGCACAGTTCAAAGACATCTATGCTTTCTAGCTCAGTTATCGCTGCAACTGTACAGTCTTCGCACCGGAATCAAAACTGCGCACTTTTCCAATCTGCACGGAATTTTTTATCCGCAACGTGTTGAACTGCGCAGACAAAAGTTTGCAAAACGTAGCGTTTGGACCCGGCTTAAAACAGAAAGACGAAATTTTGTAGCTTGCAGAAACAAACAGCAGCAAGCAAAGATTTGAAAGCGGAATAAACCTTTCATCTGAGCTCTAGGATAATAACATATGTGCTAATTCACTGGCGAAAAAAAAGTAAATAAATGAAAGCATAAATAATAATGCTAAGCTGGAATAACAAAAATCGCTGTAAAGGATAACATTCCTTTTAAAAACCCCTGTGCAGTATGGAAAATAGGCCCGTAAAATACATGTCAAAATAAGGAAATCAAAACAAAGCTATCAATCGCCTGTGAGACGCAGGGAATAAATTTTAATTCGTTTTAAAAAAATAATAATAAAATCCAAAAAAAGAAATAAATAAATTAAAAATCGGCTGCTCCTCAAAATGCTAAAAACCGCAAGCAATAAATTTTAATCCGTTAAAAGAAACAAGAAGTTCTGTCTAGAACTATACGAGCCTACTTTCCCGTGTACACCAGCTCCAAATTTATAATCTAGCTATCTCTCTCTTTCTCGTTTAGCTTTAGTTCTTAATTGCTTCAAATATGCCTTTTTCAACGGTTAATACAGATTCGTTCAATCATTCATTTATTCAGTCATTCCTGTATTTATTCACTCATTTATTCATTCATTCATTATTTTGCTTATTCATTTAATCTTTCATTAATTCAAAAATATTCTGGAAAATCCCGATCAAAAAATTTCATAAGAAAATAGGCTCGTTAGTTCTGGATGAACTTTTTATCTGTACATGTTCTACGTCATAAGAGCTTTCCGGTAAAGTTTGTTCCAAGCAAATCGGCCCGTTAGGTCAGGATTTATATAGGATTGAAATTTCCCCGTAGGCACTATGTTATTTTTTTTTTTTTTTTGAACTGTTCAAAAATGAACAAAAATTGTTCAAATCAATATTTCACGATAAGAACTTCTTCCAGTGAGCTTGTTCATAGGAATTTGGATCATGTACCCAGAGTTTACATAATTTGCTTCATTTTCGCCCATAGGCGCTAATGTCAAAATTTTTTGGAACTGTTCAAAATTGAACAAAAAATTGTTCAGATCAAAAAATAAAATATGAAAATTAGATGTCCTCACCGAGATCTTTCGAATGCAAAAAGAATTTTTCGAATCGGACAATTCGTTCAAAAGTTATTAGGGGGGGACAGACCGACTGACACACAGACCGACAGACCGACAGACAGACCGACAGACACACTTTTTCCCCATCTCAAAACCCTACTTTCAAATTTTTTATTTTTCAATCTTTATTTAATTACTTAATTTATTTTTGACTTTTCTTGATTTCTAACGATATTTTCACGATACATTAAGCCTTCTTTCATGCTTCATTATTATTTTTTTTACTTTTACGGGAAAGTAGGCTAAAAAGGATCAATAGCCAGTCGCATGGTAACAATTAAAATTAAAGTTAATTACCGTGAAAAAATAATTTCGAACTACAGAGAAAAATGCTTATAACTTCTTTTCTAGTTAATTTAGAGGCTTCGAATTTTCGCACGCAGAGCGAAACTCTGTCCAGGGTAGTTTTTCACGCGCTCACGCGTATCAAGCTCGAAACGATGCGATAATTCCTTCCCATAGAAAATGACTATTTTATGAAACTTTCGGCTATAAATTGGAATAAAAGAAGAACAAATTCGAATTTCAGAAAAAACTCTCCGAGGTGCACACCCCCATGTTCCAAAGTAATTTCGTGCCAAATTTCATGAAAATCCGCTGGACTGTCTGGGCCCTGCGCCGGACACAGACAGACAGACAGACAGACAGACACACACACACACACACATACTTGCTGCTTTATTATTAGTAGAGATATATTTATAGAGGACCAAATATAGACAATACGCTGCACAATCCTTAATCGCAAGCTAATATTGCAACAAAATAATTAAACTCACGTTTTTTTAAATGTAGTACATGTATCCCAATTTAGATGCCATGGGTTTTAGCCTAATCGCACGTTAAAAATAAATAAATAAAAAGAAGAAATTCTGAATATGTTTTTCGTTTTTTAGCCTACTTTTCTGTAAAAGTAAAAAAAAATAATAATAAAGCATGAAAGAAGGCTTAATGTATCGTGAAAATATCGTTAGAAATCAAGAAAAGTCAAAAATAAATTAAGTAATTAAATAAAGATTGAAAAATAAAAAATTTGAAAGTAGGGTTTTGAGATGGGGAAAAAGTGTGTCTGTCGGTCTGTCTGTCGGTCTGTCGGTCTGTGTGTCAGTCGGTCTGTCCCCCCCTAATAACTTTTGAACGAATTGTCCGATTCGAAAAATTCTTTTTGCATTCGAAAGATCTCGGTGAGGACATCTAATTTCCATATTTTACTCTTTGATTTGAACAATTTTTTGTTCAATTTTGAACAGTTCAAAAAATTTTAACATTAGCGTCTATGGGTGAAAATGAAGCAAATTATGTAAACTCTGAGTAGAAGATATAAGTTCCCATGAACAAGCTCACTGGAAGAAGTTCTTGGCGTGAAATATTGATTTGAACAATTTTTTGTTCAATTTTGAACAGTTCAAAAAAATTTACCATTAGCGCCTATGGGCGAAAATGAAGCAAATTATGTAAACTCTGGGTACAAGATCCAAGTTCCAATGAACAAGCTTACTGGAAGAAGTTCTTGGCGTGAAATATTTATTTGAACAATTTTTGTTCATTTTTGAACAGTTCAAAAAAAAATTTAACATAGGGCCTACGGGGAAATTTCAATCCTATATAAATCCTGATCTAACGGGCCGATTTGCTTGGAACAAACTTTATCGGAAAGCTCTTATGACGTAGAAAATGTACAGATAAAAAGTTCATCCAGAACTAACGAGCCTATTTTCTTATGAAATTTTTTTATCGGGATTTTCTAGAATATTTTTGAATTAATGAAAGATTAAATGAATAAACAAAACAATGAATGAATAAATGAGTGAATAAATACATGAATGACTGAATAAATGAATTATTGAACGAATCTGTATTACCGTTGAAAAAGGCATATTTGAAGAAATTAAGAACTAAAGCTAAACGAGAAAGAGAGAGATAGTTAGATTATAAATTTGAAGCTGGTGTATACGGGAAAGTAGGCTCGTATAGTTCTAGACGGAACTTCTTGTTTTTTTTTTTTAAGGTTAAAAGGGGAAAAGATTATGAGTAAAAAGCGAAAAGAATGTCTTCGTTGACTTGAAACTGAATCATCACATTGAAATTGATGGGTTGGTTGAATGGTTAAATTCTGAAATCAGGAATGGCGAAAATTGCTCGGAAATTCCCTGTGCTGTTATTATTCGATTATACTGTGTGTTAATTAGAAAGAAATATTGTACAGAAATTATCCTTTGTTTATTACTTTTTTACTTATTGAATTTGAATTTTAATATTGAATATTAAATTTTCCTATTTAAAAAAAACTTCTAGAGATTGACTCAAATGTTACATCTAACACTTTGAGAGGTGAGCTTGACATGGTTCTTACAATAAACGGTTTTATTTTTACGTAAAAGGAATGTGTAGTTTCAAAAAACAATATTTTAACCAATGAAAAGGATTTATTTTAAATAATTTGGAGTTTCAACTTAGTGACTACTAGTGTTACAATAACTAATATTATAATACTTATTTATTCACGGAAAAATGTGCTCATTTAGTTCTAAAGGAAACTCAATTTCTGGTCAATTCATTCCCCTGAAAAAAAGGGGTAGGGGGGAATCATCAACAGTTGTTTGTTCTTTTTGTATTAGTATTGAGAAAAAATACTTCCTCTTGTGTGTTCTAATAAATTAAAATAAGTTATTCCTAATAACGAAAAACAAAAAAAAATCCCACCAGGAAAACAGATTGGATGAACCACGTGCCTACAAGCCCGGAAAGTAGTCACATGAATATTCGATGGAAAAATTAAATCATCAAAGTGAACATATGGGAGAAAATACATAGAAATATAAACAAGACGGACAAGAATCCAATTACAACTGCGATTAATGGTTTTTATCGTGTACAGCGGATTTTAAAAATGAAATTTCAAAAACTTTTGTTTGTAAGATCAACAAAACAAATGTTTAAATTACAAAAAAAAAAAAAAAAAACTTAACTGGATTAACACTGCCCGAAGCGGGGTCATCTGTTTCTTCCGCAATAGAAACTCTATTTATAAAAGCACCGATGTTACAGTTCTACCATCAACCAAAGCGATCTTCTTGGCAGAGTGCCAAGAAGTATCCATTCATGTTCAAGGGAAGAACTGCTGGTATAAGGAATGTGTCGTGTTTGTTCTCGTTCTGGTTTGTTTAGCATATTTGGTTTCTTCCGAACTGATGCTATGTGCCAAATTATAGATTTAGTTGCTTTCAACAAACAGAGAATTTTACTTTCTGATTCACGTACTAAACAAGCGCACCTGCAAAACGAACTCCCCTAAAATTCGAATGGATTCGTTCTTTTCTGCCATCATGCGCAGAAGCATCCAGATGTCAAAATTCCGTGGTCGAATTGCAATTCAATGACTGGAATATATAACCCCTAATTACGAAGTTTATAGATGTTTACAAACAGAAGATTGAAATGAAAAAAAAAAAAGTATCTTTGACCTCCGTCTTTTCATTTGCCATCGTTTTTCAAAGCGGAGGAAATAAGCTTGAAGGAAATTGTTGAGGTTCTAAGTGTAGGTCAATGTGCAAATCAAATCCAGTGGCATTCACCTTAAGTGAATAAGTCGACATCAGTAATCCTATACATTCTGACGAAACATTTCCTCTTGTCTTGAAGATCGAAATAGGCCGAGGAATCAGCGTAGTCAAAGAGTGAAAAGCAATCTAGAATGGAATTACTTTTATATATATAAAATGTTTAAACAGGACTGCTTTTAAACTGTCAAACACTATTCATGGATAGATAATTAATATTTCATGGCATTTATTCAGAAACTTATAGAGATTGTCAATTAAATGTATAATGTATTTATCAAAAATGTACCATTTATCCCAATTCAGGAACTTATAGAATGAATGTCAACTGAAGTTATTTACCTATGCCATTTATTGCAAAATAACTTTAGGGTAATTATTATTTAATCTATATTTTATTTTAATGCAAATAGATTTGAACCACTTCAAGAATGACTAGGGCTTACTTTCAGGTTACACTTTAATGGAAATGGGGAACAACTAAGCTCCGTTTTGGGGAAAATAAAGTTTCTTATTGACAGAGATATTATTTACTCATTTATTTATTATTGCTTTTATTATTACTGTAGTTTTGGAAGCACATTTCATCAAAGCCAGTCTCTAAAACTCATCATTAAGTCTTATCAGAAAATTCGTTTTGAAGAGTTGCCGTTCGGATGGATGGTTTTTAGCCTCAATGTTTTATTTCGGTGTTTTACTTTGGACAAAAGAGTATCCAAAAAAATAAAAAAACGAAAGGAATATCTAATGATTAGACTGTAAATCGAGTTATGATGAAAGATGCGAGGTAATTGGTGACTGCTACAGCCACCCCCAGTAGAAAGAATTTTCTATGATTAAGTTAATTATATATATATAGAAAAATAAACTTTTAATTGGGGAATTCAACATACTTTTTTTTGCGATAAAGTATTCCTATTAAAATTTCATCATCAATCCCAAAACATCAAATGGTACCTTTTTCTTCCTGTGCCGGATAGAAACGAGAAAAAAAAAAAAAAACTAATAACAACAATAGTAATAGCATGTATTTCTCCACACGAGGGTGACCAACAATATCGGGGATATTATACCTTCAGGATTTTTTTTTAAATGTATCGTTATGATAGCAAATAATAGTGTTGTTTTTTCAAATACTGCTGATCACTGCTAGTAGTATGTATTCAAATGGCGCTGCAAGCATTTACATTACGTTCTTTCGTATTATAAAATTAGAAAATAAAAAGATTGTGATCTATTTGTTGTTATAAATAATTGATTTACGAATATCTGTATTTAGTCTTCCTGTTGTTTATTTGGAAACTAAAACCCGCTTCCTAATTTTTCTTCTTGGGGTTTGAATACTTTCTACTTTAATACAAGTATGATAAGTTTTTATTCAACTTCAATTCTATTATACAATTTGAAAATAATAGTTTTGTAATTGTTGTTATTATTTTTCGACTTCGTTTCGACTGTACAATCCTAGTTACAAATTAATTGAAATTAATTGCATTTCTGAGTTCAAGTTCACAACGTTTTTTTCAAATTCTAAATAGGAAAGGTTAGGTATAATAATAATAATAATAATAGTACATCCCCACAGATCGTTGATTTAAATGTTAAAATTATAACTTATATATATATGAACTATAATTAATGATAAATGTTTCAAATTACTGTAAATTCATGCATTACATTCGAATATCTTTTCTTTTAAATATATAATTTGTAGAATTTTTCTTCGTAATTTGAAGTAAATGTTATTATACAAATTTATTTTTATTCATTCGAGTTTCAATAGTTTTATTTTGCGTGTTATTTAGTTTGAAAACATCACATAATTGTTTTGAGTTTATATTATTCTGGTACATAGATAAACGATGTTACGAAATTAGTCTAATTCAAATTGTTTGCACTTTAAGTATGCAAAAATGTTTGCCCTTTAAGTACTATACACTTTAAGTTTTCATTTAAAAGTTTTCACTTAAAAGTTGGCACTTAAAGTATGCACTTTAAGCAAACAGTTTAAGTATGCACGCTAAGTTTGTACTTCAAGTATTTAAGTTATTTCAGCGTTTTGCACTTTATGTATACACATAAAGTCTTTACATGCCTTTAAAAATGTAGAGTTTATAACAATTCTTCATCATAATTATTGTTACTAAGCACCGCCAAATTATTTCACATCTGTTATAAAGACTTGCTAGAGGTTACTGTTAATGTACGAGTAATACTTGTAGAAAAAAATAATGATATTGATTATAATAACAGTTATAAAAAAAACGATCGATTTTTCAGAACATCAAGATTTCAAAACATCGATGTTTCTTGATCGATGTATCACTACTATCGACCTTTTAAACTCGAATGTCGGTGTTTTTTAATGGATGCTTCATCTCTAACGCTGACGAGGGGATGAACTGTACGTTATTTTCAGAAAATAATATCAATATATTATAGAAAAGATATTTTATCACATTACTTTCATGAATCACAAGTTTAAGCCATAATAAAATGTTTTGCCATTTACTGTTTTTAGAGAACACAATTTTTCAGGTGGTTCTTCACAAAATTTCAAATCTTACTAAAGTCCTACAAAAAGTTTTTTGTTCTTTGTACAAAAAATATTTTTTAAAAAATGATATGTTTTCTCCGAGGGAAGGAGATAGATATATGATACGCGTTAGTTTAATTGTTACATTGTGTGAAAGTTGAAGATCTTTAGAAGAAGAGGGTCATAATTTTTTTCACAATCCCCTGCTTAAGTGATTGCTCAAAGTGACGTAGTTTATTGACGAGATGTGTGACATAAATATTATATAAAAAGAAATTCAAATATTTTGCCTTTTATCTTTGTGATTGGTCAATAGCGAGTGGCCAGATCTGCCTCTTGAGATATTTCCTGAAAACTGTTGCCAGGTCATAGTAAGACATTATATTGCACGCGGGGATAGCACCAGCTTACATTTGAAGAACGGAAGTGTCTGAAAATAATGTTATTTGTTAAGTTAATTCTATTTACTCGACGATGCGACATTTATGGCAATATTACAGAAAGATTTGTTCATGTGCCTTTTATTTTCGTTAGTTCACTTCCTCTGTTATTTGTTTGTTTATTGAGGTTAATATTTTGATCAAGGATCAAGAATTTGAGTTTGTTGTAAAACAATAATTAAAAATTAAAAATTTGTTTCTATCTTGAATCAGTCCTAGCTCTATACCTAGCAATAGATTTAAGTACGCAAAAAATTTAAGGTCAACTTTCTTAGAATCTTTAATCACAGATGCATTGACCACGTAATTTTTAGAGCTGTCACCACCATTTTGTCCACTAATTTTGAAGAAAGAAAAGTCCAAAACGTAGTCGACCCAGATAGTTGTTCTTGTGTTTCAGTCTTCTCTGCTACCACACTGACCCAATGGAAAAGCAAACCATTGCTCTTGCCGCATGCCTGCTTTTCAATTGCCTCTTTTCTTTCGCATACTTTCATCTGTTTTCAAGATGAGGAAGAAAAACAAGGGTCAGCTGGTGAGTGGAACAGGTTTTGACCACTTTTCCTGACTCGTGCTCTTTTCTATTTGGAGTTTTCTTTTACATTTCTGTTTCGAACAGAGAGGTTTAATCTATCGCCTAAAATGGCTGGCGAAACCTCGCTTTTCTTCCTCGTCTTCTGATTTATTTCTACAGAATTATCAGGAAGGAGAGGAAAGGCCGTTGGCCGAAACCAAGATGAAATTTCAGGAAATATTCGGTGTTTTGTGCAAAAGTTGATTCATCTTAATTACGGGGAAATTGCCTCTGAAAAAGGTTTATGACCTTTGGTCAAGTACTATTAAGCTTGTATGTCACTTTGTTGCTGCAGGAATTCATTTTGAAAATTATACCTTTCTTTTAAGTTAGGAAACTCTTAGTATCAATCTAACTCTTTCAATTCTGTTTAATTTTAAGAACTATAAGCCAGTATTTTGCCGACATTGTAATTTTTAAAAAAAAAAGTAAAATAGCTAGCGTTTTTTGTTTTATTTTTATTTTTTTCGAATAGAAAAATTTTGCAAAATATTTTTTCTCTCTATCAAATAGAGCTTTGTACGCCAGTTAAAAACAGGTGACTTAAATTATTTTCGTTCAACTTTCCATTTAAATGGTAAAATTTAGTATTAATTTAGTTCATGATATAAACATACATTTGACAGGTATAGTTTTGTTCAATTTTTTAAATCAAAGTGTATAATGAATAAAACAATAAGTAATGAAGTGATGAAAATAGAACTATTTGCGGAAGTTAACTAACTTTTAGATTGCAATTTCTTAATTTTTACTTATGTGATGCCATGTGTAGTAAATGTGACTTTTCTTAATTGCATATAAATATGCTACCAATTAAAAAATGTCACAATTTTAGTGTACTAGTACAGTATTTTTTTATTTGTCCTGTCTTATACAATACACAAATTAAATTCTGATCCAGGTCTTGTTGTACAATGTAAATTAACCAGAATTAAGCATTTCGGCCAACTTGTGTTTTCCATGTGCGCCTTAACTTAGTACAAAAGCTGATAATTTTACTTCCTTAACTTTCGAGTTGTGACACCGTTTGAAAAATTCTTTCCGTATTCAGGTGCCAATATTTTATTTGATAAGGATAAATATTTTTTAAAAAGGAAATTGAAATTGTAGTTTTTAAAAAACTAATGCAAAAATATTTTTACATAAATTCATAGTGTAGTTTCGTTTTACTTTATTGTTTTTGAGCCAGGGTTTGGTTTCAAACAGTTATAACCATTAATAACAAAAGATGAGGGGTAACTATTCTATCATCTGTTCTCTAGAAAAGCTCCCGTCGCAGTGTCTAGCGGATGGCGGTTGCCATCGAAACGGACCTCGCTCATTCTCTGCAGGGGTTAACAGGAATTTTAATTTGTTAATATTTCGTCATTTGTCTTCAGAATTTTTAGTTTGTAGGTTGAACATGATAAAAGGAGAAAAACCTGTCTTATTAAAGATGTTTATTGGAAAGGGTTCAAAGAAGGGTTCTTAAGTTGGTAAGCGGTCTTTCAGACTTAGATTATGAGGTTAAGCTTAAAAGGCTCAATATGTATAGTCTTGAGCAGAGGACAGTTAGAGGGGACATGATTCAGTTGTTTAAATTCATTAAAATGGGAAATGTTGATGGGCTACAGTTATGTACTGAAGGTAGAACCAGAGGTCCACCTTCTTTTGGTTTCTTTTTGGACCTGTCAGTGTCATTATATGTATTTAAATATTTTAGCGAAAGAACTTTATTATTTGAAGACGCTTTCTTCAAAAATTTGTAAGTTATAAAAAATATAAGTTATAAAAAAATGCATTTAATGCAACGATTTTTCAGTTTGATAAATTTTCAAATTGCATTTTTAACGAAAGTTGTGCAGTGAAAGCTCATATAATTAGTTATTTTAAAAAATAGTTCATGTGAAAAAAGTAAAGTCTGAGCAGTCCTGTCATTTCAAAATTTTTCTGGGGGGGGGGGGGGAATAAACTCAATGTATATTGCATTAAAAAAACAACAAAATACATGTAAATACATAAGCCAGGGGAGAATGACCCCCAAAATGACGGGCCTGAGTTTGACCTTATTTTTAGTCATTTGTAGAAAGTTCTGTTAATTTTGAGGTATTTAATAAACTATAAATTTGCCTTTAGTAAGATAAAATAATTTTTTAATTTTGCAATACCACAAAGGGAAAGTGTTGTACTACCTTGTTGCGCATTCAATTTATAGAAAATATTACTTCGAGTTTAGATCTATGCAATATTACATAATTTAGCTAAAATAAAAGAATATATAAATCCAATACAGTTGAAATATCCATTCAAGCTTCATAAATATAATTATTTTCTCTTCAAAACATGTCGTAAATATCAGTGGTTTTAATTTTACTGATTGATATATGTTGCACATTGTTACAAATGCGTAAGAAAGAGATACTTTATTCATAAATTCAACGAACTTTACCCAATTATTTTGACACTGAAAATTTCCACGCTAAGTAAATATATCCCACCCCCTTTCTCTTTCTAGTCCTTTTCGTAACGACGACAGCGCCGTCTAAAGGCAACGCTTCGAAACAATAGTTCGCACATGGAGGTCAACAACCGCTGACTGAGTCTACGAGATCCGAGAGATTGGGTTACCATATTTTGTCGTTCATCGCACATTGTGGGGAATTTTTTGAAATGATTATCGTCAAAGTAGGCTGGTTATTGACCTCTAGTTCAGAAGTAGATGATAGCTTTGAAATTCTTTTTTTTTTTTTTGGAAATTGAGTAAAGGATAATTTTGTGATATCTAATCGCAGAAATGGGTTCATTGTAGTTCATCTTTTCGACATTTTTTTTAGAGGAATATATACGTTTTGCCAGATTTTGTGCCCAATATTTTAAAAGCATGATGTGTAATTTTTTAAAAGTCATTCAGGTATTGCAATTTCTTTGAAAATACTGAAAACCATGATAATCAAAATGCTTGAATAAATAAATAAAAACATATTTTTCAGCAAAACACACGTAATTGATTTTTAACAATAAATAAATCATTCGATGCCTGTTTTTTATAACCGCAACAAATAATAATATCCATATTTTAAGCAACAAATAATAATATCCCCCCCCCCATAAGGGGGGAGGAAAACCGTGGCATTTTCAGCGAATTATAAAATTCCGGTGGGTAGGGGGCATAGGATATGTTATTAAAATATGTATATCAGGGGTCGCGCCAGGGGAAATTTGGGTCCTGTTCGGACACTTCACATAATTCCAGTCAAACAAAACGGACCGTTCACAAAACTCCGAGCTACCAAATCGTATTTTTCACAGAATTATTTTTTAATCATCCATTTTTCATATTTTTTCCTTTTTTTTTTGGAGTGTAAAACATTATATTTTATAAATATATTTTCTTTTTTTTTTCCATGGAAAACTAAAAGAAAAGAAAAAAAATATCGTTATTCAAAAAAAAGTATCTATGTCTCTTCAGTAAACAGTAAATTGAAGCGAAATTGAGAGTAATGAAATAAAAGTTAATATTGGATAATAATTAATTGAAGGAAATCATTATTGATCTTTTTCATAAATAAAACAGTTCTAAAAGATTTTTCGAAACTCTAAATCTTTGCGCAGTTTCGAGGAAATGTGTTTCTTTCTGTGCGCGTTGCTAAATATATGGTTAATATTTTTACATCGTTCACAAATTTTGCTCCGAAAATTACCGAAAGCGAACATGGATATTTTTGAATAATTGCTGAGACATCCGAAAATGCAAGTGCTCGTTCGGGCACCGTTCTCTGCGCATCCGGAAAATCAATAACTCCAAACGACTGCATCCCCAAAAGAATGAATCAAACGTTCGGAGAGAGTGAAAGGGAGCGAGCGATCTTTCACACATTTGGCGCACTCCATCGGAGGTTGGCGATGTCGTTCCTCCCTCCAGACTCCATCGAAAACCCGGCAACCCTTTTCGTGAAGAGATTCACGTTTTTGGGTCTGCCATTCCTCCTAACGGTACATTCACTCACCCGCATGGCTGGTAAATCTGAATCAAACAAAAATAACTAATCTCTCTCCACTTTTAATACCGGTTTGTTGTGGACGCTCGTTGTTTTGTTTTTATCATCGTTGGTTTTTTTTCTCTTATTGTGGCACGCGGATGCCGCTGATCCGCCGGATTAGGGATGCGGATAAGTTACCGGTCAGCGCGGCGGATCGCGGCGAAGTGTGTGGAGGAGAGCGGGGTATCGCTCCAACCTCGCCCCATAGCTGCAGGCGCACGGCTCAGGATGCCTTCCTTTTCTATCAGGTCAGTAGTCGTGTTTTCTCACTTTCTAGTTCCAGATCTACTCATCCGTAGCGAATTTATTTTTTACGCAGCGTATTTTCACTTTATTATGTCACTATTCACGGAATTTTAAACGCCTAATCTACTCTTTCATTCATTCTGTTCTAAAACAGGCAAGGCAGCACCAGTAATTTAAGTACAGTTTAATTAACAACATGTTTAGATAAGTTTTTTTGGTTTACTTAGAGATAAATATCGCCTTTGTTTTGTTGTACAGTGTCTAATTTCTAGTAACACAGTTGCCCCTACAGGCAAATTTAACTTTTTATATATTTTAAACTGTTCTTAAGGCAAAAAAAAAAAAAGCAGCGAATCTTTATTTTCTATAACGCATTTTTTCCAACCTTTTCACTATCACGACCCCCACATAAAAGCAAAATATAAAAAAGAGGAAAAAGGTTAACGACCCCCTGCTACTATGTTATGTTTGTACAATATTGAATTCCGTGTATTGTTCATAAGAAACGGTACTTTTCGTTTTTAAAGGAATTTTCGTATAGATTCTTAAGATTTTAAATAGATTGCGACATCCTAACAATGCGATCCCCAAATTGAGAAACAATGCTATGACAATTTTTCTCTCTTTATTAAATGATTTTTTCCCAACCATCTCACATGAGAAAGAAATATTTTCCAAGCATAGTAAAAAATTAACTGAAGAGGTATAACGTGGGAGGCGTCGACAGATTTCAGGCCAGGGGAATGATGCGGCAGTATGTTCATTATTACGTGTAAGGGCCAAAAACCTCTCTCAGGAGGAAATTGTTGTTGCTTCACTGCTGTGCTTCAATGTGCAATTTATGTCGACTTTTGATTGTATCTTACTTTAATTTCGTTGTTTGAGTGCGTCAAGCTTTCAAGCAAATATTTTGTGGGAAACTCAGGGAAAATGTTTATAAATTTCTATTGAATTTTTATGTAGTCATTCTATTTGTCTTGTTATGTGTTTATAATATTTATCCTAAGTATTGATAATGCCTTTATTTTGTTAAAATCAATGTTTTGTGACTCGTCGATTGTATAATTCGCTTAAAAAAACATTCCGGCAAATAATTTGCAAAGTGGTACTCAACCCTTTTTTTTTTTTTTTTTTTTTACGCTAGTGACCTTTTCTACGCTCTGATAACGAGTATTTCACTCGGGCCGAAACATGAAAAGTAACATGCGTTTATTTGATAATTTTTCTAAATTCTAGTCAGCTTTAATCATCAATTAAAATATTAGGTAAAAAAAAGGAAAGGTATTTTTTATATTTTTCTTGAGTGTTGCTCTAGATTCATACCAAAATACTTCTTACGTTCTATTGCATACCTACTCCACTTCCACTCCGTACTTCGAATGGGCTTAGCAGGAATCAAATTGTTTATCCACTTTATTTATTTAATTTCTGAATTTTATTTTACGTTGACATATATGTGACAAGAATTTAACAGTTATTTAAAAGCAATTTTTTAAATTCAAATATTTAATACTTATGCTGTGAAAATAGATAACTGAAAACTTACTAATTTATAATGGCAAAAATAAAACGATTAAGTGAAGAAAATGCCTAAACTATAAAGTAATTTTGATGTAAGGCAAAACTCAAATAACATTTTTTTAAAAATAATTTATTTAAGTTTTATAATTTACTCCACTTCGTCTTTAATTATTTTGAATAAAATTACAGATGGAAAATAATCTTTCATTATATCTGTTGTTTACTCCAAACTAGTTTTAGTACAGAAAAATTGTCATCTTTAAATTTTTTAATGAAATTCTAATTAAAAATATCGGAGCAATGCAACAAAACGAATTTCGGTGCTCCGGCTCCGCTCTTACTCCAAGTACTCATTTGCTCCGCGCTCCTTTATGCACAATTCACTTCAGATTCCTGAATTATAGCCATATGTATAATATAATGTAATATTTAATTAATGCAAGTCACATTTTAATGTAACGATATCGTAACTTTTTAGACAATGTTGTGATCATAATAATTTTTGAATGTACTTTCTAAACTGTAATCAGACAGATTGTTAAATTTTAAGTAAAGTATGAAAAATGATGAACTAATGTATATTTTAGTGTATATCCTAGTTATTACCTAATATTTACTTTAATGTAAAATTACTCATACATTTAAATAAATTATTAAAAATAATAATAACACAGAAATACATAATAATTATAATGTAAAAAATATATTGAAATATTCGAATACTATATTAAATGTAAATACTGTAAGATTTATAATAATTCATTTATTTTAGTATATTCTCCAAAAAAAGCCAGAGCCGCATTTAAGCGCAGGCTATCAAAGCTGTAACAGATTGGACCGCGCCAAATTATTTTGAAAAAATCTATTTAGAAAATTACACTAAAAAATGCCGTAGTTAGTATTATGAAGTTATTCATAACTTCATAATACTACGCAGAAAATATTAACTATCAAGAGTAACATGCAATGTTTATGTACACGACCTCAAAATATACTCCGTTTCACATAAAATCTATTTCCATCTCTGAGTCGTAACACATTATCTCATTTCATTCACGGAATTTTCCAGGGAAATTATCGATTGCTCCCGACTTTCTGGCTAACGCGTTGTGACTCAGTGGGAAAGAATGGTCCTCAGTTCGTCAGCATTTTCAGAATCATTCATGTCATTTGACCGTTTCGTGGGAAAATTAATCACCACGTCATGTGAGATATTCTTGTGAAACGATAATGGTTTTTTAAAAATGTAATTTTTATTTTAGCGTGTAATAATAAACGAAAGATTTGGGGGAAAACAAGGTATTAAAATTTTATCCTGACATTTTCACGATAAATTTCTTACCCCATGTATTGTTTTTATGAAATGTGCTATCGGAATTAATTTCGGAATAACATTGAACCACTTCATTCCAAGTGTACCCAATTGGGTACATTTTAAAATACTCTTTATTAACTACTGTTTATGCAATTTAAAAAAGCTAGAACACCCAATTGTTTTTTAAATTAATCAACAGATAGTTTACTTCGTTTTAAACATGGAAAACATTTAAATTGGGCATTAATTATTATTTAAACAACTTAATAATTAAAATTAAAAAAGTTTTTTTTTAGTTCTTTTGTTTTGTAATCATTGTTTGAATCAGAGAACAAAAAAATTTCGTCATAATTGCTTGTGCTTAGTTCTGGAGTAGAAGAGGTTAAGTTCAAAGTGTTGGCTTTTGAAATAAAACACAAACAGTGGGAAAAAAACTTATGGCAAAAAAAATTACAAAAAGTCATCTATTCTCAACGTGTTTCCCTTTTGCACGGTAAATGCATCAAACAAATTCAAATATCTTTCTTTTTTCTCTCCTTTTTAAAAAATTGTATTATAGGTCACTCATTTAAAGTAAACAAACAAAACAGTATAATATAAAAAAAGTGGAAATAAAATGTTATGGTAAGAAAAGAAAAATAGAGAGTTCTGGATTTTAAGCGTCAATGTTAATCACAGATTTTGAGTTGCGTTTTTTACCGATAGCTTTCTGTGGTAACTATTTTTTAGAATGTGGCAAAAACTAAATGAGAAATAATAATTATTTTTTCTTTTATGGTTTATTTGTTTGAATGCATGAATGGGGAGGAGCGCAGAACGTACGGAGATAATTATAAAGCACCATGGATTGAATTATTTAAAAAGGAAATCAAGCAATGCCGAAGGCTTTAAGCTGATCATGTTTACATTTGTAAAAAAAGAAAAAAACCGTTGTTTTTAAAACTCAATAGAGTAGGAAATTATTGCGTTCATATATTTATCGAAAATAAAGCATTCGTTTTACGGCTATTCGTTGAAAAAAAGCAGTAAAAGGTAATTGAAAACAGATAAAATGACGCAAGCGGGGGGGGGGGGACCCCACGTGACATTGAGTGGAGTTGTTCTGAGTCACCTCCCCTCATTCTACATCGCCTGGTTTATGAGCGATCTCTTATTTTGTGCAATAAATTTAGTCTGTTTTTAACGTCAGCATGTATTTTCATTCTTGCTTGAAAGTGTCCCCGTTTGCCAAGATCAACAAGTTGACGGCATTACCGAATCTTTTGTGAACTACAACGCCAAGGCTTCCCGTATTCATCACTCTTCTACTTTGCTATTGTACCTTGTTGAATTTTTTATGCCCGTTGCCATTGTAGGGAGGAAAAAAAAAGGTAAATTAGTAGTAGAGGAAAATAAATAAGATTTAACTGTAAGAATCTCGTGTTTTCATAGTGAGCTGAAGTGTACTGCGTATGTAATAAAATCTTAGTACCAGTTGACTTTCGTCAAAGTAACTCCCGACAAATTGGGAGACAAGAACATTTTTAAACGTTTTATCGTTTAACCGACACCAAATGACTCAGTCATGTATAGAATTTCCCCTTTGTTTTCTGTTCCCTTAAATTTAGACTCTACAGAAAGTTCACGGCTTTTTTTTAATCCTCGTTCTCTTGCGGAGCTTTTCCCCTCGGTCTGATAGGAGGGGAAAAAGAAAAAGATGCAAGCAGTAGCTGAGTTTTTTTCCTCTTTCAAAACCACGTGTGTCATATAAAAAGTAACTTTTTCCCCCCATCGTGGTTAGGAAGAATCTTGGCACAAACAATGGAAACTAGAAATGAATGTGAAGTGGATGAAAGTTGTATTTTACGTAACTTTTTTTGCTCTACTTTAAATTCATTTCATTTCCTTACGATCCTCCTCACTTTTTTTCACCATCACTGCTATTTATCTTAGCTAATTAACAATAATTTATCTTTGTTCCTTTTGCTATCCACCTTTTTTTTCTTTTCATTTAAACTGTTTTCGCTCTTATCACAAACACAGTACACCAAATTTTCGAAATTAAAAATGTCACCGAAATTTTCCTTCTGTGATTTTTTATTTCATTACGCTCCTCTTTCTTTGCATTAGTCATTAATACATCATTATTCTTCACTCTGCTTTTCAATTTTCATTTATTGGTAGTCTTTTCTTTGTTTTTATTTTGAGATCACTAGTTTTTGTACTGTTTCGTTTTGTTTGAAGTCCTTCTCTTCCTTTCTCAATAATAAACATTCCACTTTTAGCTTATATCAGTTTTTTGTTAATTGCAGTCTTTCGGTTTTTATATGGTCACACGTCATTTTGGGCGAAGTGGAATTGGAGTCGAACTGATTTAGGGTAGAGAAGTCGGAGTCGCTTACAAATGTGCCCACTATTCATTACATCCGCTGTTTTGCCTTGCTTCACCCAGATCCCAATAACTGTTATCTTCATCTTGTAAGCAGGCATCGGTTCTGCCGGTTTGCAAGACGTCCAGATATGAAACTTTTTACGGTACTATATTCAGTGGCGCTCATAGCATGGTGTCTCATCCCCCTCAGCTACCCCCCCCCCTTTGCTTTGTTGTATAAACTTGTAGTTTTGTAATATTTATACTATTTTCAGTAGTGCAAGAAACAAAAGAGAAAAAAAAAATCTTAAGAAATTCCATTTTATTTATTTGATGTAACCTTCAGTAAACTATATTTATTTTCAGTTATGATACGTTGAAATAGCACCAGTGAAATTGCGTAATTCAAGCATATGTACTTTTCAAAAACTCCTTAACTCATTTTGAGTGTCACCACCCAAAAGGTGTCACCCGGGGCTGACCACTCTATCGTCCCCCCCCCCCTTTTGTGACGCTACTGCTATAATCTACACTTGTATGTTGAACATGACTATGATCTTCAGCTTTTCCCTTAGCTTTTACATTATTATACTTTTTCCCCTTCTTATTAAGTTTACTTCCCTCTATTTCTTGTTATTGTGAGCCTATAATCTTTTTGAGTTTTATGTTTAATGTTTTTTTTTTTTTTTTGTTTTTGTTTTTGGTCACTCGAATTTGTAATCACTATAAAATACAGAGTGGGTTTGTTAACAAGTATCACTTTTTAATTTTTATTCTCTTCTGCTAACTATACCTTGTTTCTCGTTTCCCTTTTCTTTCTATCTTTTTTTGTTTCCAGAGTCTTCCCTCTATTTCTGTTTGTCGCGTCACTGTAACGTATTTTCTTTCACGTACCACTCGGCCCTCTGTCTCACGATCTCACGTCACTGTAATCTCCTATTTCTCGTTGTCGTGCAAATTTTTGCCTACGCCTCACGATTACACGTCAGAATTCTCAAGTTATTTTAGTCCTTCCTGTGTTTCACGTCTAAATGCTGACTTCCTGATGCGGTTTTAATTATTACGTTGATATTTAGAGAATGACTGAAAATTGTAGCATTTGAAATTAGAACTTTTTAAACAAAAGAGAAAATGTATTTAGTTAGCGATTGAAATTTTCCGAATTTACTACCAGGCTTGCGCTGTCCATATGTGCAAGGTCGTGCGGCGTCGTGTCAAAATGGCGGCAGGGGCCGCTGAATCAAAACACGCCCCTAAGAAAGAAATAAAAGCCTTAAACCCTCCAATAAAACCCGAAAAACATTAGGTTGGGTTTTTCGGGGAGGGGGGGGGGGTAGAAAAAGGTAGAGTTTCACACCCTTGTGAGGAGCGTAGTGTATCCAAAGCATACATATTCTTTACTGTTTCTGGGAGGGCACATTGACAATTTTTGGGAAGGAAAGAGTTAAAAAATGTACTACGTTGATGTGACATTTCATCGTTCTAAATAACCAGAAAAGTTCAATATTTTCCTTTTTAGCAATATTTATAACACTGTTTTTGTATTCTTTATTATCAGTTTCATTGTCTGCTACTGTAAATCGCAACAACGTTTAATATAAACATTTATCTGGAACCCCATTTTTTGATTCAATGTTAGTTTCTTTTAAAAAAATGCAGTTCATGCTCATTTAAATAAAATTAAAGTTGGAATTCAGTTTTGATTATATGTCTTTTCGCCTTTCGCCTGCAGTTTATTAATTTCGTTTTTTTTTTCTTTTCTAGGTGAGTAACTTATTTCTATTGTTTTTCTACATCTTCCTGTTTTGGTAAGTGATATTTTACAGTTGGAGTATAAAATAGAAAACTTTTAATGTGTCTATCCAATACAACATTTTAACATACATTAATACCAAATAATCTGTGTGTCTCACTTATGCATCTCAGTTGTACGCCAGTTTTTAAAAGTTCCGACCAAAGAATATTAAAATTAATGTAGTTTAAGTTCTATTTATGCGGTCATGATTCGGGACTATCTTAGTTGTGTGGAAGTAAAAGGACTATCTTAGTTGTGTGGATTTGAAAAAAATAGGAGAAAAAAGTACAATGTAAAAACATTGTACTTTTTTCTCCTATTTTTTTCAAATCTTCAATTTTATGGAAATAATTTCGCACCGTTTTAAAAATACTGTTATACCTTCTCAATTGTCGAGCCAGAAGAAATTCGGGTCCGTTTTCGAATGCTTCACAAAATCCCATTTGATCAAACCGAATCCTTCACTAAATTCCATTCAATCAAAACGGAACCTTCGTAAAATTCTGGTCAATCAAAACGGACCCTACATTAACTTCTGAGCTACCTAATCGTACTTTTCACAGAATTATTTACCAAATAAGGGGCAGATAATTTTTTTTTTTATCACTGTATGTTTAAATTTTGAATTTTTTCGAAAATATTTAAATTTTCGCAAAATAATTTGTTTTTTCACAAAATCTTTTTAAAATTCACAAAAACAGGAGAATTTGTTAAAAATGCTGGATTGACCCCTGTTCTTCTTCGCATGAACATTTGATTGAAATTGGAAATATAATTTTAAATAATGTGAAAAAAAAATGAAATAAATAAATACATTTTCTATTACTTCAAAAAAAAAAAAAAAAAATCTGCAAGTTATTTAAATTTCATTTCTTTATTTTAGTTAATGTCGTTTTCACTAGCAATTAAATCAATAAAATGAAATGAGAGAGAGAGAATTGACTGAGCGGAAAGATAGTTTTCAAAATATAAAATTTGGCAATTGCAGGATTCGTGACTTGAAGAAAGCTATACAGAAAGAAATCGTTCTCAGTTTTATTGGTTTGGAATGCCTCATAAAAAGTTGCAAGAGAAGTTAAAATTGCAAACCTGCTCTCAGAAGTAGAGCGCGTCTTTCCGCTCAATCTCCAAACATTTTATTATGCCTGGTTCGAGATCAAGAACCAAAATTTCTAGGTTGCCTTTAATTATCCTTAAAAAAGCAACAAAAGGGGGTTTTAAAGTTCTCGCCATATTGGTCTTATGAGACCTGAACAATGATTACAAAGTGTTCCGAGTACTGCAACCCTTCATTTTTGTTTCGTTAGTTGTGGGTTCTTTATGCTGTTGGAATTGTATTTGTCAATGGAGATTTACTTACGTGTCTGAATTTTGAGCCATGATTATTATTATGCGTTTTAGTATCATAGACGACGGCGTTTACATGGTATAACGGTTATCAAATCATGTATAACGATTATCAAACGTTATACTTGAGGTTTGATAATCGCCCTGTATAGAATTGAAATTTATTCTTATTTTTCAATGAGTTTTATGTTCACTTTCCATGCGTCGAAAATTAAATTTCCGTCATAAAAAAAAAAAAAAAATCTCCTGCAATTTTCAGAAAAACAATATGATAAAGCTCGAGTTTGCAATTTGCAATGAATCAGAACATAAAAACCTGAGTATTATTATTATTATTATTATTATTATTATTATTATTTTGAAATAGCACAGCTTAATTGGGATTTTGATGAAAATAAACTCGGGCATTCTTAAAGGTTTTTCATAAAACTTTTAAATCTCGATTATTATTTAAATATTGTATTAAAGCATTATTTGTGTGGTTGCTTTTACATTTCATAGAGATGTATACTATACTTTTTGAATCAAGATGTTAAAAAAAAAATTAAAATTAAAAAATCGAGTGAATATTTATATGAAATATTAAGCATTCCTTTTGTTAAAATGCGACTAAGTAAGATTTAAACATTTATTTCTATGTAGAAATAAATGGCTTGAGTAACACTTTTTCGTTGAAAAAAGGTGCTCCTCGTAATTCCAAGCAACATCATACAATATAGTAAAACCCTTTTATAGCGGACAAAGATATTTGTCTATAATAGAGGGGTGTCCGTGAAAGAAGGTTTTTTTTTTTTTTTTTTAGGCTCAATGATTTGTTGACGGGGAATAAAAACTGAGGGAGGAGGAGTTATACTCGACATCATTACGTGTCTCCATGCCTATAGCATCTTCAGTACCATTCGTTAGCATTACACAAATCGTATGCGCAGATTCGCTATTGATTATTTTTAAAGTTTATAGTATTGTACATTATGCAATTTCGTTATAATGTATTCTTAATCCCCCCACCATTTTTTTTCTTTTATAAAATCCTTGTTATTCATGTTTAATTCACCTCAAGGGATGTTTAATAGAAGTTGTCAATACATATTTGATTCATATTAGTGTACACTTGTCCAACTTCAGTTGCAAAAGAAAAACTAAAAGGCACTTTCAAATAACATTAAAACGTGGTTGAAAAATTACAGTTGAAATGCCGAATAATGTTGAACCCATTTATTATTTCAATTCAGGCAACCTTTTGCAGAAATGTTCATATTTTCTACCGATTCACTTTTTCGATTCATTCCACATTAAAGTAAAAAATTCCCCATTAGATTAATAATGAACTTTTTCCCCCAAAGTTAAGTTTTACAATTGAACTTTTTTTTGTTTGTTTGTATGTAACTGTTTCATAAGCTATCGTATAAATCAATTAATACATTAAGTATTTTTTACTAGAATTCAGTCTTGAACCAATTGTCTTTCACACCCTTTTACGAACTGGGTTACTGTACTAGACTAGGTTTATGACCAAAATTTTTCATTTAAAATTTCTTTTTTCCTTTACTGTAGCACCTGGTTGTCCATCGTCCTCTTACTCTCCATCACCCAATAGGTTGCCCCTGAAGGCTCTATACCGTAAACTATCGTTTTTGTTCTTCTTTTTTCTTTTTTTAGAATTTTATCGATCGATCAGTTAGTTCATTATTCTCTTAGATAAATTTGATTAATAAGTTTTTTTTTTTAATTTAATAGTTTTGTTTTAATGAGCTTTTGCATTAATAGATTAAAATATTGAGTACTCTTTTCAAAAATTCAGTCTTATATTCTAACTGTCCTTTTTTCGAACTGGTTTACTGTACTGTATCGGGTTACTGATCCCGAATTTTCATTTCAAAATTTTTACTTCAATCATTTGCTCTTCTTGAAATCTACTGTAGTACATAATATTCCATCGTCCTCTTACTTCTCATCGCCCACTAGGTTAGACCTCGATATCCTAAAAATATCAGGATTTTTTTAGATCTCTATCTGTCGATCAGTTTGTTCATCATTCTCTTGGATAAATTTCGATTGCAGCCATTGCAAGAGACAAACCAGAGCAGATGTGAAGGGAAAATCCCAAGCTCACTTTTTCCCCCCTCCATCAAGGGGAAACGCGTAAATGGGTTAAAACAGGAAGTAGGGTTCATTGACCCGAAATAGCCCGGGCATTTTTGAATTGCCGACTAGTACGGAGTTGCTAGTGGTGGGAAATATGCCCCTTTCTCCCTTTTTAATGTGGTTTTCATCCCTCTACCCTTTATTATTAACACTCAAGTCCAACTTGCCTTTCTCTGTATTTGATGGATGCACTGACCTACCCTTTCTACCCTTCTTTTTTTTTTACTATCAGTTTGAAGGGGTTTTTTTAAATCTTGATCTTAAGGAATGTGCATTTTTTGCAAATGATGACTCATGAATGCATCATCCTGGGTCATTGATAACAAAGTGTCTTCCCATCAACTGAGAATATTTTTCTTGCCTTCTTTCTTTTTTTCCTTGTCTTTTTAAGTTCGCTTTTTTTCCGAAAGAGATTTAAGTTCAATAGCTTATAGCATATGGAAAACCAACATTTGCTTAAATGAAATAAATTGAGTCATTTTTAAAGACTGAATTTATTAATTCTTGTGTCTTTTAATTTCAAAGAAAACCATGTTAAAAATTTGTATCCTAAGTTTAGAGCAATAATCACAATAATTGTGATTATTGCTCTAGACTTGGACAATAATTATTGTTGTGACTACTAATTATCTTCCGGATGTTTAAAAGTATTTCACATTGAAAAAGAGGTTTCTTGTATTCCCGAAATACGTGCCAATTTTCCTGCTTTAGCAAGCTATCTTTGGCCTCCGTCACCAGAGAGAGATTGATCACCATTTGAGTAAGAACAGCAGTTCCTAAAATCCTCTTTAAATCCAAGACATTATTCCTAAATAATGTTAAAGATCTTGCTATAAATCCTCATCAGCAGAAAACCAATAGTCTTTAATAATCTCTGATATAATAGGGTATCAGCTCTCAGACATCTTATGAGTTCCTCTAAAAATACCTATTAGGATATGTACAACGGTCTCTTAAAATCCATTTTGGAATAAGGACAAAAGCTTTTGAATAGCACAAACAAGCCTTCTAAAAGTTTCCACTAGAAATGCCCCAGTTGCAAAAAGAACAATAGTTCGAAAAAAAAAATTCCAATGGAATAGAAAGGATAACAGTTCTTAAAAAGTTCCAGTAGAGTATGAACAACCGTCCCGTAAAAATATTTGTCAAACTAGTCTGTTGTGGCCATCACGAAACATTCTTCTTTATCCTTCATATGAATATTACTACTCTCCAAAAATGCCTATTATAATACAAATCCTTATTAAAAGTAAATAAATTGTACACAAATAATTATTTTTAACCAATATAAACTAATTAAAAGGTTTGAGGCACCGGTGGAGCTCAAGAGGCTAAAAATATTGAATTTTATTTGTTAATGTGTTTTAAAAATTTACTTACCGTTAAATTTTTATTAATGCATATAGACAACTTGGCAACGGTACAAAATAAATAAAAAATGAAGCGCTTTAACAATCGTCTGAGAAAAATAAGTAAAAGCTAATTACCGTGACAAAATAATTTAGAACTACAAAGAAAAATGCTTATAACTTCTTTTCTAGTTAAATTAGAGGCTTCGAATTTTGTCACCCAAAAAAAAAAAAAAAACTCAACTGGGGCAGTTTTTTACGGGCTTTCCAATGGTGCAAATTTGAAACGATGCAATAATTTCTTCGTACAGCAAAAGCAATTTTTAGTAATTTTTGGGTCCTAAAATTAAAATTCAAATGGTTTGGAATTTTTAAAACGTTCAAAAACATCCCTACGACTTCCTCTGGTGCTCAAGTTCCCTGGTGCCAAATTTGATGCTAATCCGATGTAAACTGTCGATTTGTGTAAGGTACATACATACGTAGATGCATACCCATGCGCACACGGCTTCTTTTTAAATATATAGAAAATTTATTCATTATTATTTTTTCTTTTTCCACTTACTTATGAAAAAAACTAAAACATATGGTAAAAAAAAGCTTCTCATTTTTTTCCTGCGACTGTAGACTCATAGAAAGGGAAAGGCAAAAAAAGGAGGGGGGAAAACGATTTTTTAAAAAGCGAAAAAAATTCAACGTTGCTGAAAGTTCACGTGAGTTCAACTCAAGGTCACCAACCAGTGTACAAACCGACCTTGTTCCCTCCTGGCCGTGAAAACTGGTGAGGAACTCTCTAATAAGTGTGCTTAGAACTGCGCCTTGCAGAACGGTTGAAAAACTTTCCAGGGCAATAACCGGCCTACATTACGAGATTCAATCTACAGCTGACAGTTATATATATATTTTTTTCTGTTCACATCTTGAGCAGGTTATTAATATTATTATTTTTAAAAGGATGATTTATTTTTAGAAAGTTGTAGTATGATGATTCCAAACACCTGAATTGATCGTCCTTATTCATTCATCACATCAAATTTTTCTTTCCTTTCTTATTTATTTATTTATTTATTTACTTTTTCGCATGTAGGTTCGTCTTTTTCTTATATTTAGACACAAAAAGAATTCATAGTCACGCTTAAAATTTTCGATCAAATAATTTTATTGTAATTGTTTACAAATTGTGTGACTTATAGTAATTAAGTATATCTACACAGGAGGTTCTGTTTCCTGTAAATATTATTGATTTCTTTAAAAATCAACATGCAAGAGAAATTTGTTTGATAAGATTTAATTTGTGATGGAAGCGACATATTTCAGAGCATTTTCAGCAACACTTTAAAAGTATTTTTTCAACTGTTCACATTTTGACTTTGTTTCCATATTGCACAAAACATTCACAAAAGTACTATCGATAAATATTTTCCCTATTTTTTACTACATTTAATTTGATTCTGTTAAACTATTGGATTATTCTTAATGCTAATTTTTTAACCGTAAAAACGGTCAAGAAGATTACAGATACCGAAATAGTTTGGTGTTTCGTGTTGTATATCTTTTTATTTCCTTTACGGATTTTTTGAAAGGGCGTTTAACAACGTCAATCAACAAGCAACTAGTTTAAAAGGCGAAGATACATCTAACAATGCCGCTTAAGTTCTTCGCACAAAACATGTGTTTTTGAAACAAAACGATAATTTTTTGTTCCTTTAAAAAATCGTTAAATAAATAAATAAATACAGGCCAACATTAGCAAAAACTTAATTATGATTAAGCATTTACAAAAATTAAAAAATAAGCAGTTAGGAGAGTAGGTGAATGAAAACATCGTGGTATTGCAGAGATACTTTTAAATATTTATGTACGAGTCAATGACTTTTCCAAAAGTTATTTCTGGTGTTTTTATTGTTATTATCTTTGCGAGTGATCTTAATCAGTCACAGACCAGGCGATAAATCCCAACAATTCTAAAAAGTGAAGAGCAATTTGATGTTATTATCACTAGACTTTTTATAACAAAAAACTTATTTTTTTATTATTATTATTTTGTGTTACATAAATTTTTCCATATTACACATTATAGTAAATTCTGAAACTAGGCTTCATTTTCTATAGAAAAGTTCTCCCGCACTTCTTTCGCTAGAGATTGGGTCCTAGTCTCAATGCATGTGTAATGAATGTTTAATGTGGGAATTAATGAATATGAAGAATCGAATGGTCTTATCCCTCCCTCTCTCATTCCTTGCTTCTATTTATGGCCCCCTGGAATTATGAAATGTGAACGACAAGATTTTGGTTTATGTTTCATGATTATTTAATAAATTAAAAAATTTCCAGCACAAGACGGGGTTATCAAACTCAAAATGGGGAGTGATTGACCTTGGCCCCATCTCTGGTCCACGCCATCTGCCGCTGCAATCGATTCGCGCCATCCCTCCCCCCCTCGTAGGGTGCTTCTTTTTTGCAGCGGAGAGGGCAATGAACTCTTCCTTGGCAAGGTCGATATTACGTTACTTCCTCTTCATCCACCTCCCTTTCCCTCCTTCGTGAATCGGCGCTCTTTCGGGTGGGGTAAAGATAGATTAGCAAGAGAAGGATGCTCGGTGACGGGTAGATGCACCGACTACTTCACATTGTCGGGTAAAAGCGCGGTGGAATGTCAGTTTAACGAACCCGGTAACTTGAAGTTGTCGGTGAAAATATTGCATATAAAAATACTCAATTACTAGCAACATTTACCCGGCGTTACCCGCTACAATAATAATATTGAAAAAAGAATATATCACCCCATAACAGAAACATTAAACCTGGTCGAAAAATATTAACAACTTAGTTTCAATATTAAAATTCACGAGCAGATTTTTATAACAATGAACTACTGAAATTAATTCTCTTCAAAATCTTCATTTGAGAATAATGTTTACTCTTAATCCTCCAGCGAAGAAATTAGATTCTGAGCAATAGCTCAACTATTTATTCTTGAATTTTCGAACAAATTTCATCTAACGTAGTTTTTATCAGCTTCAGAATGATATAAAATTATTAGATAAAATGATACGATTAAAAAAAATATTTTATTGTTAAAACAAATCTTGAAATTGAAATATAAAGAGTTGGAAAATTAAATATTGGAACATTTTTGATATAATGAGTAGGAACCAGACGAGTAATGATTTTCCCATTCTGTAGATTCGGAATGAATAAATGGCGCAGAGAAACGAAAAAATGTTAGCTTCCAGTAAAATAATAATAATAATAAAAGGCAATCAAACTCCCAGAAATAAAGTATTATCACCCAATTGCCCAGGTGGTAATGAGCGTGTAGCGCTTTATGTATAAAAATGTGTTTTAAATTTGTATACCTTACTATGCTTAATTTTCTCACACACTAAAAAAATTTGCGTTTAGTTGCCACCCCTTTTTGTGTTACTGAATACTATTTTTGGTGTTCAGTTAGTGTAAAGTTGAAAATGATTCTTTTTGATGTACTTATTATTTATTTTTTTTTTGTGGTTGTCTAAAGCAGCGGTTCCCAATCTTTTTTTTTTTTTTTTTTCGCATACCACCATTTTTCTTGCAAACCATTTGCATACCACTGATAATGTAACTTTATTATATAGAATTGAACACTAATAAAAAATTTAAAAAACACTACTACGATTAGGTTATTTTAATCACACCATTTTTTTATAGTTTATGCAGAGAAAAGTGTTTATTAAAAGAAAGCTGCATTGATAAAATAAAATATATGAAATATATAAAATATATTTTTAATACGTACTTCGAAAACAGCATTATAAATACATCTTTTAAGTACCAAATACCTAGCATGTAAGAAAAATGAAAAAACGAAATTAATGGGAAGGTTGCTGCTGTATGGCAGATACAAGCGAGATGATATCTCTTTCCGTAGAATAGTTTTAACCTCAAATTTGGGTCGACATTTAATTTGCTGCTACAATTATTCATAATAAATATCAAATTGGAAAGAGAAGTTTCAAAGATGAGTGGTTGTGAACTGAATTAAAAACAGCAACGCTTTTCTTGACAAAAACGGGAATTCATTTTTTAACTTTGAGCCAAATTCTCCCAACTCTTATCGGGCAAATTCGATAAGTTTCAAAGATGAGTGGTTGTAAACTGAATTAAAAACAGCAACGCTTTTCTTGACAAAAACGGGAATTCATTTTTTAACTTTGAGCCAAATTCTCCCAACTCTTATCAGGCAAATTCGATCTTCAATCCCGAGTTTTTGTGTTTTAACCTCTTCTCTCTCTTTTTTTTTTTTTTTGCCTGCACGCGTACCATCTGGAGATACTTAGCGTACCACTAGTGGTATGCGTACCACAGTTTGGGAACCGCTGGTCTAAAGAAATATAGACAGTATAAACTCCGTTACGTATCGACATTTCATTGCGATAGTTCATTTCTATGAAAATAGGATAAATGAGCAATCGTAATGAATTTTTGATGCGTAGATGAGTTAACGAACATCATAGGCTAAAAAAAACATTTTTCTGTCTGTACTTTTTCAGACCGACACTTAAAAGAATTCAAAAAATGAATAATTATCAGCTTTACACCGTCTGATCCAAAAAAAAAAAAAGGTGTTCAGTAACATCAAAAAATTTTAGTGTACATATTTTTGTAAATCCAATTTACTTGAGATTATATTGCAATTATAAATTCTCATTGTATGATTTATGCATTTTACGACGCGTTAAATAATACAACTTTTTAAAATTGACTCACGAAGTCCTTACTTTCATCAAATTTAAAGAGCATATCATATTTCATCAATATATTTTATGCGATTAAACTCAAGACGTTTAGTTGATACAAAAAATGTCATACATTTCACGTTGTAAATACACTGCGTCATTCAAAACTAAACCGCTTTGACCAAATTTAAAGGAAAAGGAATTATTTGAATATTATTATCGATTCCTTTGATACAACAACCATTTTGTGTAACGACCCAAAGGACAAACTCCGTTCTACTGTATGTACGCATATTTGGTTGGGACTTATTTAAAAGTTGACGTACAACTGGGAATGAAGCCAAAGCACATATAATAGATGACGTATAAGTGAAAGATTACTACAATTCCACCTTTTGTAGAATATCCAAAAATAGACATATCCTTCATTTTAGTAAAAGTCTAGAGCTTTGAATTCCACATGAACGTGCAAGTGCCAGTGTAAATGTACAACGGTTAGAATTTTTGGCGTATAGTTGCCACCATTTTTGGTGTTCAGTAACATTAAAGGAAAATTATTCATTTTAAATAGATTTTTAATTTTTGTATGCGTCTGCGTAAAAAGAATGTAGGCCGTATAATCTTTCTCATCGTATGAAGTTCGTTAACTCTTACTTATCAAATTTGACATTGGGGGTCCTGCTTCAGGCCGACCACCCGACCGAAGCATCTGCTTCTTCACTACAGAACCGTCGTTGTAAGCTGAGATGGTCACAGCAGGTCTAATGCTGTTGCGCAGCTGAGTTTGAGAGAATGGTAACGAAAACCTTTAAAGAGAGCATAACACAGATATTGAAAAAAAAAAAAATCTTTAGGCGGTATAAATTTCTCTACCTAAGATGTAACAAAATAGATTATGTTGAATTAATTTTTCTACTGGAAAGTGATGATTAAATATTATATTTTCTTGAAAAATGTTACAATGACATTAACTTTCTGAAACGAAAGAAAAGCTTATAAAATGTTAAGTTAATTTGAAGTAATAAAAAAAATTGCGCTTTAAGGAGAGGTAAAAGCACAAAATTAAACCCAACGGAATAAATCTTTACTAAGTGTTATTGTTTATAATTTCAAGTTAATGAATTACGTTCTGGACTACTTAATGTATCACTTATGGCTGCTGCATCGTATAGGTGTTATGAAGCGTAAATATCAATATTTTAAATCGCTTTTCGATTTTTAAACATTGATTTTGGCAATTTTCGTTGAATAAGTTTAGTTTTGCTAAAACCTTTACGAATATATTAATTATGACATTTTATACTAACAGATGGCACTACTATCTAAATTTTATTAGTTCTATGTATTGTTAAATAACATATTGGTGGTAAACTCAGATTGTGGTATTCGATATAGGGCTGGACACTTTGTATCACTGGTATAGGTTTTCAAATGATACCCTTCATTCATTGGGGGAAATAAAAATAGCTGTTGACGAGGTAGATGCAAATTATGAATTTGACATTAGCTCTTGGGAATTTGCGTTATCATGCTTACGCTTTTTCTCGAAATGTCTCCGCATTAATTTCTTGCTGCGTCTTCTAAAAAATAAAGCCACGGCAAGTTATTAAATCTATTAACGTTGCTTCGATCGTGACAATGCAGAGGATAATTTTATCCCGGTACATCCAGCTCTATAGTACAATAGCCGATATTTTTCGGTTATTTTACAGGAAAACTATTCTATTTCCAGTACTAATTAATTATTTTGCTAGACAGTTTTGAGTGTTCTTGTCATATTTTTAAAAGTAGCATTTGTGAAATATTTGTTTAGACAAGTGCGTTGAAGTAATTTATGCAGTATCATAATTTTTAATGTCATTTCTCTAACTTTGAGAATGGAGATACTTTTAATTTTATCAAAATGTATTGTTCTTCTTAAAAGTAACTATGCCTGCGCGGTGCATTAACAAAGAAGCTAAAATGTCTTCTTCAGTAATACATTTTATGTCAGAATTTTCTGATAAATGTTTTAAAACCATTTATGAATTAGAAAACTATCAATAACTCCAATGAATGTTTGATAGAGATAATAGATAAATTCCGCATTTCAAGACATGTTATTCATACATATAAAAGGAATTTTTAGCATACCGTTTAAAAAATAAACACTCTATGCAATCTCTTACTATCCGATTTTAATTAACACAATTTAAAATTCGAAAAAGATAAGTCAGGTAAGTGGATAATGTACTGTATGTACTGAGCTTCCATTTTCGATTATTTTACTTATAAATTCAGAATATTGTTACCTTCCTTATACTGGGATATTAAAAAAATACGTATTAATGTAGAAAAATACTTTTTTTATTTAGATATATCAAATCTCTTTCAAAGCTTTTATTAATAATTATAAATGAATTATATGCTGAAGTAAAAATTAGCAGCAAATTAAGTTGAAAATATCAATATTTTGTAGCAAACAAAAGTACATAAGTTTGCTGTATTCTTAAAACATATGATAAAAATTACTTCCTTTCTTCCTAGAGGTACTGTATTTATTAAAAGTGAACTGGCTTAAAGTCAGATTGTTAGCAAGTTAGACCTATAATTCCATACTTAATGAATCAGAAGGCGTATGTTTTCACGGAATATTTTAAAGAAGGGAATCGCGTTAAAAAATTGTTACCTTTAATGACTGCGATCACAAAGATTCATTGTCCTGATTTAAATAAATAAATAAATAATAAATAATAAAAATGATTTTAAACGTGACTAAAAAAGTACAATTGAAAATATGAGAAAGAGTCTTACCTGGATTTGAAGTAGTTTTGTCGATGTTCAAGTAAAGAAAAGGGAGATAGAGAGAGACAGAACGAAAAAAAAAAAAAAAAAGAAAAGAAAAAAAATACGTGTAATGTTTTCAGAATTATTTTCCAGAATTGCTGTAAATAACAGAAAGTTCGTATGCTCCTAATCCTAATGTATACATGTACATTTAGAATAAAAATATGAAATGTATTTCTTGTCGAATTTTCATACTCATAGCCAAGCCGCATTCAGTTTATATCAGCATTTAAAAATGCAAGCAACTTTAGCACAAATTAGTTGGAGTTTTTTTTGGGAAATGTATTGCTAAATCTTTAGAGTTTTATGTTACAAGAATCCAATTTTAAAGTTTTAAGAAACTACAGATAAATGAGCTTTCAATAATTAAATGTTTTTTTTTTCTGGAAAAAATAGAAAAACAATCTTGTAGTGAAGAATTTCTGTTTCCGCTTATTTAACATTCATTAGAAAAACAGATTGTATAAAATGTTTCAGAAGACTGGTGGATTATAAAAGAAACATTCATTTTAGGTGAAATGCGATAGTGGGTGAAGATTATAGCTCCACCTTTTCCGACGAAGCCTTTCAAGAAGAAATTATGTTTCTCTTTAATTGGTTGCATAGTGTTCCGCGATGTGTGTTTCAACCCTTTTCTTGAAGGGTTGAAAGTCTCATTCAAAGTCTTTTTCCCTTCAAAGTCTCGTTCATACGAAGAGAAACCGTAGAAAGTTTTTGTTTTCTATCTCCATGAATGCATTTCTATTTTTAAGGTTTCTGCACAAAAAGAAGTTTTGTTTAACCTAGGATAAATATTAGGGTGGGACAAAAAAAACTCAATTTTTCTTTCTATTTTTTTGAGTTGTAATACCGCGGAAAAGTTTGCAAATTGGATAGACCAAAAGGGTGTAAAAAAAGAAAGAAAGAAAAAGAAAAGAAAGAAACTCGGTTTGTACTTTCCGGCTGTGCATGTACTCTACAGTTTACCGAAGTTTGGAAAAGTCTCATAAAAAGATGTGTTTATAAATGTTATTAATGGACTAAACTACTTTTTAGGCATTTAAACTTGTGTCCAATAGGAGAAGAAAACAGGGAATTTTTTTCTGCTTGGACTGTGATTTATCTTTTTTTGTAATTTCTCTTAAAATTTCATGAAATTTGAAGGAAATGGAGCTATTGGAAGTTGCTGGACTCAAATAATTTTTAAGCATTATTAAGCCCTGGTTCTAATACATAAGGATCTGAGCTATTTCGCGAAGAAAGCAAGTAAAAATATTAAAAAATATCTTTAAAATGTAAATTTTCGAAATGCCGGCAAACTTTCGGGCACACGCGCGACCAAAAAAAAAATATAAACCGGTTGATTTTTTTAAAATTCCCTTTATAGTTTCACCAAATTGCGGTATTACGACTTGAAAGAAAAATTTTCGTTATTTCGGCCCGCCTTTAAATTTCCTTAGTCCACGCGGAATTTCAGGATAAAATCAAATAAATAAATAAAAGGAAAAGGGGAAAAAAGACTAGTTCAGAACAACTTATGTAAAATTCTTGTTTTCATGAGGGGAAAATCCTTTGCTGAATTCATATTAATTGTTTATTTATTTTCAGTAGAAACTCATTTAGTAGAGTACTGTGTTAAAAGTCATAATTTTCACTAAACAATAACAAAACATCGTAGTAGTGTTGAATTGTAAAAGAAATTACTTTTAATCTCGACTCGTTTCATGAACGGCTTCTTAGAATGTAAAAAAAAAAAAAAAAACCTCTTTGAGCTTAAAATGTCCCACCTCCACCGAAATCGGAACTATCACTAAGGATAAGATATTTTTTATATCTTTACGGAAAATCATCAATTAAAAAGAAAATTTTCTGAAATGATTAGATAATCTTCCGTTTTTATACGAAAGTTTATAGGAAAAAAATATTTTCCAAAATGGTTAGGTAATCTATCGTCTGCGTGTAACATTCAATTAAAAGGAAAAAAAAATCATCTGTTTGTTTCTTCTATTTAAAATTAAAACGGACTGGAAAATAGAATTTGCTTTTGTAAATAATATTCTCATCCAGGAAAACCGGAACTATGTATGATGTACTCTTCAATTTTGTTTTATTTTTTTGCCGGTGAGAAGGGATAAAATTTCGCAATATTTTTGTATGTTTGGCGGGAAAATGTCTTTTAGGAAAAAATAAACATGCCTCGTATAGACTGAGAAGTCTCCAAAAATTTCTCTCGTGTGTCCTAAGAAATTTTTTTAAACTTTGCCTTTTTCCTTAGCTCAAGAAAGAAACTGTGATGAAATGATCTTTCCATAATTTGACAATTTACTTTAAATAATAACATAACCATTATCGCAGAATAATATCAAGTTTGTCTTTCTTTTTTTGCCAAGAAAATTTTTTAGTTTCTGTTTTAGGGTGACTTTCAGCAAATCCCTTTATATTTTGAATACGAAATTGCGAAATAATGGCACGTAACAATTCAGAGAATGAGCCTCTTCAGCATATTGGGATTATGTACGAAATAACTTTTGAGGAGTTAATGAAAAAAAAAATAAATAACTAAAAACACTCTGTTTTGTTGTATTATTTTATTGAAGTGCTCATACGATATAATTTTGAAATCTATGGCGCAGTGTGTGTGTGAAGTCTAAATATAACTGCTAACTATATATTCAAAAAAAAAAAAAAAAACATCAATTCATTAACTTTGATAACCGCACTTCAATCTCGATTTATTTTCAGCCTACTTTCCCGTAAAAGTAAAAAAATAAATAAATAAAGTGTGAAAGAAGGCAAAATTAAGTTTAAAAATAGCATTAAAAATAAAAAAAAGTCGGAAATAAGTGAAGAAATTTTCACAAAGATTTCAAAACTAAATATTTGAAAAAATGATTTTGAGACGGGGAAAATGTGTCTCTGTCGCTCTGTCTGTCCCAATCCCCTTTTAAGAAAATTGTCCGATTGGAAAGACTTTTTTTTTTGTATTCGAAAAATCTCGGGAGGACATCTCATTTCTATATCATTTTTTGATTGCAACAATTTTTCGTTCAATTTTGAACAGTTCAGAAATTCTTACCACTAGCGGTATTTTAGAAATATGAAGCAACTTTTATAAACCCTGGACAGAAAATCTATGTTAGTTCGACAAAGCTTATTTGAAGAAACTCTCGACGCAACATATTTTTTGATTTAAACAATTTTTGCTCTAACCTATATTTGCCTTCCGCATTTGTGTACTAGTGCCCCGGACTCCTAATGACCGTCTACTATTAAAAAAAGGTAATATTTCACATTTTACTGATACAAGAAATCATTATTATGTAAGCACTATGTAGAGTCTCAAATTAATAGATAGGCGGTTTCAATTTTTTATCACTCATTTATTTATTTATTTACCGGCACTGCAATACTTATTAAAACTAAAATCGACCTCATACCTCCAATAACCTATTTCATAAATACTATCTGTGAAAGAATTGGTTGCTAAGAAGTAATATAAATAGTAATTACAATAAGAGTGGAATGAAGGCTTTTAATAAACATACATTTGGTCAATCTTTGCTTCATTGTCATTTTTAACCTATATAAAACAGAGGAAATTACCAATTCGTAATGTTGCGTATAATTTTGTTTGCTTGTTCGTCGATCTGAAGATAATTGGATTTGACAGATTTTTTATTTACTTATTATTTTTTTTTAATGAGACTTGTAAAAGTCTTGTGGCATCTCGCCTATCCGTGCCTAATTATTATTATTACTAATGTATATATACGATAATAGAGCCCTGCTTGCAGTTTACAGCATTGTTAGTTATGAGTAAAAGAGCCGAGAAAAAATTCAAAGTTAATAAAATTTGTTCTAAATATATATTATGACTAAAATTGACAGTATTTTCCTTCCTTTTCCAGTGAAGCAAAAAAAAAAAAAAAAAAAAAAAAAAAAAAAAACAACATTTTATAAACATAAAAAAATAAAATGAAAACATCTTTTAGAACAATATTTTCGTTAGCTATCTTCCTAAAATTCTAAGGGTACAAAACCCCTAGTGTTGGGGGAAAATGTATAGTAATCTATTCGTAAAGCATTGCAATTTTGTTAGGTCATAAAAGCGTAAATCTTCAAGAGAGAAATATCATTAAAATGCAAAATATTTCGTAATCTTATTTTTATTTAAACATTTTAAACGTTTCGGACATCTAATCATTCACAAGCACCAGTGTATGTTTTTTCGACAGCGAACGCAGTAAAAGAGGCAGAAAAAAAAATCCCCCGTTCAAGCTGCAATAACACACCCAATTTAGTATCTGTTGCTCAGTGTCGTGGTTTCAAATGGTATTTTCAAATGCGTCACGTGTTTGTTTTCTAGCGTAGATTAATCGAAAAATGTGTACTCGAAAACAGATTGCATAAAAACCTTATTTTGAGGGGAGTTAATTTTAACCACGCCGTTCAAGTTTACATCCGTTTCTTAGTTGCGACGATGGGGAAGAAGATAATAATTGCATAGAAGGGAGGGTTGGGTACACAAATTTGAGCCCAGGCCAAGAGTTTTCCACGGATTATGCTCGCGTGGCAGTTTCTGATCATGACAGAAATATTTTCTTTTAATGTCAGGGAGTAAAAGAATGCTGGAGAACAAACGCGAAGCTTTGATTAGGTCATGTGGCTGTTTTGAAGTACTTGTTGATTCTTCTGATAACAATCATTTCACATATTTCGTTTGAAATTCTATAGAGGACTGGTTTTACTTTCTATCAGCTTATGACAAAACTGAAACACTAATTTAGTTTTTAGTTGGGTGTGGTCAAATTCAGGAATATATCTCGATAAGTTACATGTGTTTTCAGCACCTGCATATAGTAGAAGTGAAGAGAGCCAAAGTTTTTTCTCCATTCTCAATAAAACATTTGGGGGAGGGGGGATTTTAAAAACAGATCTGGAAAATAATTGGCATTCTAGTGCAGCAGATACAACACCAACGGGGTGCTGCCTGTTCTCTCTCTCATAACCACACTTTTACTTTCACCAGCTCACCTTCAGTTGTGCTAAAAATATGGATTCCTATTAAGAAGCTTTTGATTCCTATACGTATTCTTATTGAGGATCCTATAAACATCCCTATTGAGGATCTCTGAGTAGAACACTCCTAGCGCTCTTAATAATAAGGATAATAAATAATATTCCCCTCTATTCGGATTTCAGGATTACAAGAAACTGCCTTTTCACTGTGGCTAAGTTTTGAGCTTCGAAACAAAAATCGCTGATGAGCCTTCCAAGACTCAAAACTTTTGCGCACTGACAAAAAGGAACCTTATAGCCCCGGGAGCATGAGCATGCAATTTGCGCTTCGCAACGTTGTTCTCTTACTCTTATCATGGGAATGTGCTTATATGTGGAAAAAATCATATTTTGACACTTTCTCTTAAAAGTATGTCTCACAAATCTATGAACCTTTTCTATATAAGACACAAAAACTGAGTTATTAGTGACGTAAGGTGACTTGCTTGCGCCCTCCCGCAACATGAAGTATTGCCCCCCCCCTCCCCTAAACAAATTGTTTTTCCTCCAAAATTGTTCTTATCGTCATCCCCTCTGCGAGTCGCTAATAGTAACGCTACTGATTCATTAGCCATTGTCATAGATATTTTCAATTTTCCGCAAGTACTTAGGCTATAAAATGAATCTGAATGTCCCACAACTAGTTTATAGGATACCTTTTCTAAAAGCTTTTACCTTGTATTAAAAGAAACGAAGCACCCCTTCTGCTCTCGTAAGTACCGAACTCCGCTGATTTATTCCTCAGTACTTAGGCTATAGAATGAATGTTGATCTGCTATAATTTGTTTATGATTCCTTGTAAGCTTTATTTTATACCAAAATACCAGCTTTGGCTTCGTAAGTACCGAACTCGGTTGATTAATTCCGTAATTCCTAGGCGGAATTTATGTTGTCGCCCATAATTTGTTTATTAAAGCCTTTATTTTCTAATTGTACAGAACGCTTGGAACATATTTGAAGTAGAATGTATTTCATACCTTGACGTTAGATTTTAGATTAGTCCAAAGCCATTAACATGCACATCAAATGTGTTTTATTTCTTCCAAAATTTTACCAATCAAAATTTTTGTCTCTCACTTAAGAGATGTGCTCTTGCTGTGTTTCAATTTCTTCTCAACTGTGAGAACAATTGGACGGATTTGCCAAAAATTCGTTTTAATGACATCCGGATTAGCAGGGTTCTGTTATATTTTGTTAAAAAGGAGGAAAAAAAGATTTCATTGAGCTTGATACTCAAGAGTTTTGAGTTCTTGCTGTTTTTCAATTTCTTCTCAACTGTGCGAACAATTGGACGGATTTGCCAAAAATTCGTTTTATTGAGATCCGGATTAGCAGGGTTCTGTTATATTTTGTTAAAAAGGAGTAAAGAAAGATTTCATTGAGTTGATACTCAATATGAAACAGGAGATCTGTGTGGAGAAAGGTCAACATGCCTGTCTCCCCAAAGCAGGCAGAGACAAAGGGAGAACGCGACAGACAGAGATGCTGTTGTGTTCTCGAGGTCAATGCCCTGCGGCGTAGGCGAGGCCAAAGTCTGAGGGAGGGGTGGGAATGTGGAAATGACGGAAAGGGGGGGGGGACGGAAATTATTGAAGGGGGCACTTGCGTCATGTTCCGTTATCAGGGTGGTTGTTAAGGAAGCTTTTCGACTCATAATTACGCTCCAAAAATGATCGAAATTGCAGACGTGCGAATTAAGAGTAAAAGTCGTGGTAATGGTGAATGTATAAATATAGTGACAACCAAATCAACAAAGAGCGGAAGATGAGAAACATATCTAAAATTAGATAATTATAAATAAAATTAGAATTGCTGAAGTAAACTTTTATTATTGTATCTTCTGAAAAGAGCTGCAAATAATCAGATGAATTATTTTTCAACCGCTTATTTGTCGAGGGAGCATTTGTATGGAACTCCAGCAGATAGAAAGTAGAAATAATCTGAGGTATTTAATTTCGGTTACTATTATTCGAATTTTTCTTTCTCAAAATCCTTACAAAACTGTCGCTGTAATATGCGATTGGCCTGTCGACTGAAAAAATCACTACCCAAACAAGGGGAAATCTCTACTGTGTATCTCTGCTTGGATGAAGTTTGCAAATAAATTAAAGCGTTTGTAACGACTTATCACAATTTTTAAAACATTAAAATAATAGCCAAACATAATTCACTTCACATAAAACTAAAGATAATAATAATAATAACTATTATTATTATTTCAATAACAAAATTGGAAGACCTGAATTTTCTCTGGAAATTTTCAAACTCTTTGGGCAGGAAGCTATTTTCTTCTTCTTTATCCAGACTCCTAAGAATGCTCCTAAACTATACTCTAGAGCAGGGGTCTCCAAACTTTCCAGCCTTAGGGCCATATTGATTACTCCAGTAAATTCCAAGGGCCAAAACCATATTATCATTAATTGTTGCCGGTGGTAAAAAGTTGAATCAGTACACTAGTGGTGTAAAATATGATTACTTTTTTGCCAGATGCTCTCCGCGGGCCGGACAAAATCTGTCCGCGGGCCGGATGTGGCCCTCGGGCCGTAGTTTGGAGACCCCTGCTCTAGAGCAGCGGTTCTCAAACTTTCTTGGCCACGGAACCCTTAACGGTTTCTTTTACTTTGAGGAACCCCCCCTTCCCCCACGCACTGGAAATAAATTTAAAACTACTTGATTTGAATTGAAGATTTTCAGGATTGTAAAATTCTAATTTGGCAAGCTCTCTTCGTGTTTATCTCACTTCCCCTTGCCTCTCCACCCCCTGAAAAAAAAATGCCAATAAGTTCCCCTGGATTCCGAAGTCAACTAAAAAGTTCAAAAATGGTGGTCATTTGTTATCCTTCTGAATTACCTTTGTAACCTGTTTTTAATTTATGGGGCTGTCGATGAAATACACTTTTGCAAATAAGAATTAATTACAAAGTTTTTGTACATTATTACACCTGTGA
This sequence comes from Octonoba sinensis, assembly GCA_038502835.1. Taxonomy (NCBI): domain Eukaryota; kingdom Metazoa; phylum Arthropoda; class Arachnida; order Araneae; family Uloboridae; genus Octonoba; species Octonoba sinensis. The sequence continues at coordinate 62,536,774 of CM076602.1, forward strand.
CTGTATTGTTAGTAATAATTGTAAAGGTAGGAGCTTTTATTGAAAATAGTTGAATACATAGACCTGGAGTAGCGTCCAATCTAGATCTGAATTAGGGTTTAAATATGCACAGTCCAAAATATCTTGGTGTTTTGTATCGATATGTTACTGCAAAAGATTAATATAGCTTTCTTACTTAAATACGGGTTTTCAATTTGTTTTTCTTAATTTTAAACAAAAATTCATTGCAAGAAATATTAAAATATAATGAAAAGATCGTTTCAAATAAGATGAACTCGAAAATTCTGTTAGTCTCTCTAAAATCTTATTAGGGATTTACACTATTCAGCAAGGCGAGCTTTTTTGTATTTATGCTTGCAACCACTTCAAGTTATTACACTAAATGTCAAAAGTAAACTATGAAATGAAAGTTATCCTAGTGACTATTATTTTAATAATTTTCACACCCATTAAAAACTGCAGTTTTAACAAAATAACTTTGAAATATTTATTTGAAATTAATAGTTTTTTTAAATAGAGTGAAAAGTACATAAGTCATGTTTTATCTATACTAACAATTAAATAGTTAAGATTAATGTTTCCATTGCACTAAATAGCAATCATTGAATTTTCTAATTAATAAATTAAACTTAATAAAATGAAATGCTGTGTTCCACCGATAAAATCATATATTTTATACCATTTCTGGTCCAAATAGAGCTTTCCGCATGGCCAGTTTTATTTCCCTATTTGACTTTTAACAATAATTTATTGTTTAAGAATATTGTTCTTTACATTGTTTATATCGGATTGAAAACGGAAAAATTCAAAACTAATGTACAGTTCGAGTAATGCCATTGAAGCGTTGATGTGAAAGTTGAGTTAAGTTGATGTAGTATTGTACAGCAGAAAAAGTTAATTTTTAGTGTAAAAATCATAAACAGGAAACAAATGAGACATGATTGTGCACACAAGCTTCAAACTTTTGTGAACCATTAATATGAGCAAGAGGCAAATGGAGGAAATTTGTTTTTATAGTAAGTGCCAGCCCAAGTTTGTTTTCGTAGTAAGTTAAGTAAGTATAGTAAAAGTGCCAGCATCAAAACACTAGTTTGTTGTTTACTAAAAGTAGCCGGCATGGTGGCGATGTGTAAGGCGCGGCCCTCGTACGCCCCAGATCGTGGTTTCAATCCTGACCATGTTGGGTGATTCTCAAGATTCAGAATAGTGCCTGCACATAAAGAACCCCTGAGTATCTATTTTTCTTGGGTAGTCCTGGCTAAATTAACTTCCTTGTTCAATTTTGAAATCATCAGAGTCAGATTCCTAGTGCAGTTTCGCATCGTAAGTGATTCACCTTCTAGTGAAGAAACTAGACGTCGAAATTCTCATGTGGCAATGGCATCCGCCGATTATGGAGCAACTTGAAAGAATAGATGCCAGTTTCCGGGAAATGCACTAGGTCTGCAAAAGTTAATGACGTAGCCCATGTAGAAAGAAGAAAAAAATGTTTGCTAAACCCTACTCTTCGACTCCTTTTGGGGATCATGTCAAAAGTACAACAAAACCAACTAAATTCCCTTCTTTGCTCATCGGTCATTATCATATAACTTTAAACCCCTTTCATCATCAAACGATGTATAGTCTCTTTGAACCACCCTAATAGAGTTTCAGAGTCTTCTAAATCAGAGCAAAAAGTCCTTTTACAATTTTTTCATTAATTAACTAATTTTAAAAACCCTCTGAACAGTCTTTTTTTTTATTTTGCTTCCTCCAAATATATTCTTATTTTCAGACAGGGAATTAATTACCACTTTCAGCATAATTTCATCGTAAAACATTTTCTGAACATGATTTACTGAACATAATTTTATATAATAATAACTTGCCAATGGAACCCCTGCCATCCTTCTGTGGAACCCTAGGGTTCCGCGGAACACACATTGAGAACCGCTGCTCTAGAGCCTCTGAAATGCTCATTTAAACATTTGTTGTTATTTTCACAAATATAATTTAAATGCTGTTTTAAATTATTTTAATACGTTAAGCAAAATATCATTTTCCCCACGTTAAAGGTGCTTGACGGCGAGGGGCTCATGGCGCAGACTGCGCCAATTGGGACATTTGGGAAGGTTCGTTTCAGGGGCTTTGGGGGGGGGGGGGTCTTGGTCGACTGTTTGGCCGATTTAGGGGGTCGTAGTTTTGGGCAAAGGATAAAAAAAGAGAGAGTCACTAAAACGTATATACCTATTTTTAAGTTTGATAGAAATGAAAAGGTGCTCGTGGATGATCTGGCAAGTGGCCCCATGATAAATATGGAGCCCATGCAAATACATTACATTAAATTTCCTCATTTGTTATTCAACATTTTTGTCGGAGAAGAGATACATCATTGCGCACAATATCGTATGTCCTGATTTCCTCGGGAGAAAAAAAAATATTTTTTTTCAATTCTAGTTAGTCCTTTGACGGTCTCTGTCAGTGTTATCACGTTCACAAATATAGAAGCGCCTTTAATACCCATTATCATGTGCACATTAGGTATATTTAGCACGTTTACCAAATAATAATAACAGTAATAATAAACCTCCCTCCCCCTGGTTGCACGATTACACGTAATTTCCGAGTTACGAAGTAATTCCCACTATACGATTATTACGAAGTAACTTCCATTACTAATTACGAAGTAATTTCGATTAACAATTTGCTAAGCCTTTTTGTATTTCGAAATTTTAAAGTTTTTTTTTGTATTTTAATGTTAAGATTTATTTCATAATTTTATGGCAAACAGCTTTTTTTTTTCAACAATAAAGACACTATGCATCCAACAGTTTGTGTTTCTTTAATTGTAACAAAGGCTCTCTTTCTCATAGGAGCCATGATCATTGTGGTGCGGTGGTGTGAGGCAACGATGACCTTATTCCACCACCTGAAGCTGAAGCGACCCCGGATGAACAGCGCCGACCACACCACCCCTAGTATGTCTCAGCATCATCCTCCCAATCCCTCCACCTCCAGAAGAAAGGCGGCAGTCGGGAACGGCAACAATGATCATCTGATTGGAATGAAACCACACTCTGGTAGGTTCATCATCATATTTTTTTTTTTTTTTTTAAAATTTATGTTGCAAACATTTTGTGCAATTAAATTTAAATACGAGTATAAAACCTATTAAGATCTACCCACGAAATATTTTTTCCTGCAAAAAATTCTAGATCGATTTTAAATGAAGGATTCAAATGTGTTATTTGGGAAAATCATTTTAGCTTTTAGCTTTTTAAAAATTTTTAATTGTTTAATCTATCTTTTGAATCCTTTATTCTATGTCCTTAAACATTTACGAGCTTATATATAAGTTCCTTATTTAGCTTTATGTGCCCTAAAAGTTTTGAACTAGCAAATTGGTTCTTCACCTTTCTCTAAGAGTCTTGAAATTACTAAAAATCCACAGTGATCCTTCATTTTGCCCAAAGGCTTCGCACCAACTACGCGGACAAAAAAAAAAAAAAAAGGTGAAGACTGACGCCTGATCAAAATGTAATCAATGTTGGCAAACATTATAAAAGGCGCCCTTTTTGGGAAAAGGTGACAAAATTTCATTCCTGAAAATCTTGATTGATGCCTTAGTGCATTAATATTAATATTATAAAAATCTCTTTCCGTATCTCTCTTTGAAAACTTGGGATTACGTTAATTTTGAACGCAGTACCTTTTTTCAAATACGAATATATTCTTTAGTTAACTCATCTGTAATTATGTTGAACATTTAGGCTTGTTGCTCTAAATATATAGTTATGTGTTGTTTCCTTTTTTCCCCCCAGAACTTGGTACTGAAAAGGTAGAAAGTCGATTAGAGACGGAGGACGCAGCATCAAATGCGTCTCTGGTGGAACCTCCCTCGTTGGAATGTGGGGCGGCGAGTACCGAAGACAACGATGCTATGCCCCAGCTGGAACGACAGAACAGTGTGTTCGACGGCGGAGGACTAACCCAGGACCTAGGGCGGGACGTGCTGCCCCACCTGAGTCCCCAACTATGGCCCCCTTCCAACACCCTTGCCTATCACCGCCATTTTGGCCCCGGTGAGGCTGGCGAGGAAGAGGACCCGCCTCCTCTGCTCATGGGCGATATTGTGGGGCGGGGCAAGACTATGGTCTGGACGAGGAATCCGTCAGCAAAGAATGTCCGCGCCCCACCTTCTTCCACCATCACATCTCCATCTCCTAAAAGGACTCCTTCTCCTAAAGGTCCCACGCCTTCTCCTTCACCAACAGCTTCCTCACCACAATTCGAGGTAGATAGAGAAGAATTTTCTTTTACTTTTTTTCTTAAAAAAGTTAGGTGCAATTTATCTTTTACACACAGTGGTGTAGTCCTGAAAAAAAAATGAGGGAACGCTTATACATCCGAGGATAAGTAATGGAAATCAAAAGTGGGGGACGCTTATTTTAAAATTTAACAAATGTGGGGGGGGGGGACTCTTGTATTAAAATGAAAAGGTAATGATCCGTCCACTGCGTCTACCTATTTCATCTAGCTATTTTCTTAATGGTTCTTTCACAATAAATGTTTTCTGTAGTTCGATATAAATGTAGCTCAAATTCTGTAGTTCAATTAGGCTTTTCTTTAAGCAGCAAAAGGTAAATAAAATTATCAGGGATCTACAGCAACTTCTTTTGATTTATAAGCAAAATTCTTGGAAACTAATTTTGTTGCTTCGCAAATCGCAATCGTTCATTATAAATTTTACTATGTAAGAAAATAAAATTTTTAGCTATCATCCTCCCTCACCATAAATCGCGCATTAATCGAAATAAGGAGTTATTGCGAGATTTTCTTTCAATATCACCTTGAAATCGGCGACAAATTTGCATGCATTTTTAACGATATCTAATATTTTAATTCAATTTCCTTAATTTCTACAAGGTATACAAGTAAAAACTTATATTTTGGAAGGCAGTATGCCTACATCAACCACGAGTTTTGCTGAAAATTAAGGTGCCGTGCGTTACAATCCTTTTAAATCCTATAAATATTTGAATTGTTTTAAAAGTAAGAAGGTATTTTAACATATGCTACCTTACATAGTCGTGCATAATTTTTATTTTAAAAGCGTAACGCATAATTTTTCCAAAAATTTCATCTAAATCTCAATTTTTTTTTTTTTTTGCTCAGAATCACGCGTGTTGTGAACCTTGTTAGTGAAAATTATCTTGAGTAATTGTCTTATTTTGGTCTGTTCCTAGCAGCCAGCACAATCTCTCATCTCCGCGTACCGGCAACCAACTACGTTCTCTTCGCCCCTTTGTCCGAAATCCAGCGTAGAGAGCCCAGAGGAGTCTTCCATCCAGCAATGGCCGGAACCACAGGGGCCCTCCTCCTCCTCTTCCGTATCCCCCGACACACAAGCACTAAATCTCTGTGTCGCTTCCACGTCGCGAGAGGGCGCCACCGCCAAGGATGAAGATGGACAGCCGATGATCTGCATGATCTGTGAAGACAGGGCGACGGGACTGCATTATGGTATCATCACATGTGAAGGGTAAATCTAAATTATACTTTAAAAAAAATAAGGAAATAAACCTTTGGGTTTAAAAATAATATCTATTCTTTAGTTAATTTAATATTTATTCGTTCATAAGAAAATTATTTTTAACTTGGTTAAAAATTGTAAATTTTCAATAGAGAAGGAGGATTCTTTCCCCAGTTAAAGAACATACTCTTCACAGAACTCTGATCTACCATAAAAACTTCGCAAGTTTTAATTGGTTGGGATCCTGGCTTATCCGGGTAAACGAAAGTTAGGATTATCGAAATGTTTTGTAGAAGAATCCTGATCCTGCTTGATGTGAAGGAGTGCCATGTATTTTGTTGAATCTTTTACGAAAAGCTTATTTGCATAAATAAGTGTACTTTCCAGGCGCAAAGTAAAAGTTCTCTTTCTTTTTTTTTTTTGATGAAAAGAGAGGGTATGGAGTTAGCACTAGCACACATAAGGATTTTATAGTAAATTTCAATGGCATGGATTCTGAGAGGGGGGGGGGGGGAACCTTAAACTCTCTTTGGTTGCTCTCCTGGTCGTTTCTTAAAGCCCTTCGATCCATGTTTCGTATATTGATCTTATATTTCTTCAAAATAAACTTCCTTTTTTTCTAGAGCCAAAGCTTATTACATTAAATGATAATAGTCATACCTTAACCTAATTGAAGTTGTCTATAATTTAATTTTTTATTATAGAGAAAAATTAAACCCAAGCTTTTCGGAGAACCCTGGCGGGCGCGGAAATGCTTGATTTTAAGCATAGATTAATTGCTTTGAAACAGCTGAGGGCAAAAAAATATTTTAAATGCGGGTCAGTCTAACTGATATATAACCAAGCCAGTTTCAAATTCAACTTGCGTTGTATTTTTACTAATTTTATCATGTAAACTGCTATTTTCCGAACAGTTTGAAATAGTTTTTTGATATCTGGGATTTTTAAAATAATTTCTTTAAAATCCGTATATGATGGAAGTTTTTAAGTTTAAATCAATAATGCTCTTTTTTTTTTCGGAAATTAAATGTCTCTCAATAATTCTATAATTATTTTTTCTAGATGTAAAGGCTTCTTCAAAAGGACAGTTCAGAACAAGCGCGTTTATACATGTGTGGCTGATGGTAACTGTGAAGTCACCAAAGCTCAAAGAAATCGCTGTCAGTATTGCCGCTTTCAGAAGTGCGTCAGACAAGGCATGGTCTTAGCTGGTAAGGATAATAATGTTAATAATTAAAAGGTAGAATTATAGGTATTTAAAGCATAATATTGTTAGCAATGATGACTAGAAGGCAAATATTGTTTGTGAGATCTGTAATACAGTCTTTATTGTATATATTCTGTTGCAAAAAGCAAACATTCAGGAGCATTTGTGTTCAAAACTTGTTTTTAAAAAAGGGTTTAAATTCATTATTTATGAAAATTAAAATAAAAATAACTAATGTCCTTTTATACCTAGTTTTCACTAGGTTCACAAAATAATATGCAATTTTTTGACAAACATTTTAATAAAAAATTGACCAATTAAATGTTCAACGTTGTAAACATAGAAACGAATAACTGAAGTGATATAAATAAAGATAGACAGTGAAATTCCATAAAAATGAAATTAAAAAACACCTGCGCCCAGTGAAAAAAAAAGGATAAAATTTAAGAAAGGTGGATCTGACTTTGAAAGAGAGAGTGGAGAGAGCATAGAAAAAGAGAGAAGAAAAGAAAGAAACTTAATTAAAAAAATTAAAAGAACATGTAATAAATTGCTAAGTTCAAAAAATTCAGTTTTCGTACTCGTGTGAAATTTTGTGTTTCGTACTCGTGTGTTTTTGGTCGCGATTGTTGCACATCGTTAAATTTCGAGATTCCAACTACTATTAATTACTACTTTTACTCTGAATTAATAATATTAAAAGTTTGATTTTTAATTTGTTTTTTTCCCTAAATGATCTTGAATTTTACTCATACTTGGAAGTTCTAAAACAGAATGAAACTAAACGGTAAAGTTTTCCAAGACACAGATAAAAAATATCCCGAAATGTTACGTGAAAGTTACGAAATGTAATATAAAACAAAATGGTTTTTAAAAAAATTTCCTATCATGCAAAATTTCACTTTTATGCATCAACATTTAATGTCGAAGTTCCCCTGGCTACGTTCACTCTTCTAACAATGAAAGTGCAAGATTTTACTAGTTACAAGCTCAAAAAGAATGGGTCCTACACAATTTATGAAATATATATTACGAATACATAATTAGTACACTTATATGCTTATTATATAAATAAGTATGTGACACCAGCAAGGCGCAACATGTCTAACATTTGGTGATAACTTATTTAAATTAGATCCAATCTCCTAGATCCCCAATTTTTTCTTTCGTTGAACCCCTTTTAGGTCGCAATAGACCCCTGGGGGCTCATATGGATCACTTTGGGAACCACTTTGCTAAAACAAGCATCTTAATTTTTAAGTATTTACTCATATTTCATTTGTATTTTATCTGTGGAATAGTTCGCTTTGATATTAATTAAACGAATAACTTCGAACAACAGATACATGGTTGGCTAAATGGAGCTAAGGCTTTTATTATCCAGTTCAAAAAAGTTGAGTTAGAATGTATGAATTTAAACACTATCAATTTTTAATTGGCTTTTGCTTTAAATATCAAAGAACAGTTTTCATCTTTCATTCAATTTGTTATATTCAGTTATTTGTAAAATTATTTTTTTTTGTTTTAAATAGCTGTACGTGAAGATAGAATGCCAGGAGGTAGAAATTCTGGAGCTGTATATAATTTGTACAAGGTAAGACCTTGTTCCTGTTATAGTATATTCCCACAATTAAGCCATGCCTGCTGTTCTTTTTTTTTTTTTTTTTTTTTTTTAAAGTTAATCAAAGTAAAATTAACTGAGCTTAATTTTTTGAATAATATTCATTATCGGCAACTATTGTCAAATAGCATTTCCTCTGTTTTATCCACCATGTGTGACTCGTAATTATTGTGAGATTTAACTCATTTGAACCGGCTCTTTCTGTATTGATGCAAAGCAGCGACCATTATAAGTAATATTTCATGTTCTTTTTAATTTTAAAGGTAAAATATAAAAAACATCGCCGAGGCCAGAAGAATGGGCATTTAACTCAAGAACAGCCGCAGCAGCCGAACCTTCCCACAAGTCAGCACTTTACCAGTCACCAGGATTGGGCTAACGGCCAGATTCTGAAAGCCGCGCTCACCAGTCCGGCCGACGTCGTGCATCTGAGGCATAGAGCGGAAAACTGTGTGTCTAGCTCCAGGCTGGATTCACGGATGAGTCCGGAACAGGCCATGTCCATTATTCGGGAACTGGTGGAGTGCGATGGCTTCGAAGACGTGGCAAAGCTCAAGAACGCAAAGGAACTGTTACAGTGCAAGATGGGCCTCAACGACAAACTGTGCAAGATAGGAGACAACATTGTCTATAAGTTGGTGCAGTGGACCAAGCGGCTGCCCTTCTACCATGAGCTGCCTGTTGCGATTCACACACAGGTGAGTATATCGAGATTTTTGTGATTTATTTTAAGTCTGTTTTTTTCTGTATTAAATCCTGCTAACATTCATTCAGAGCATGGGAAAGGAACTTTTGTATTTATTGCCGTTTTGTATATAAGGGATGCCTGCTGTCATGAATATTTATTTGAGCTAAATTTGACATTTTATTGCTCTTGGAATCGGTATTTTTTCTGAAACTAAAGATTCGAATCAGATTGTGATTAGATGTCTTATTGCTACTTTAGCCAGGCTGCTGTTGTAAATGTCTATTTCAATGAATTGAAAGGACGGAGCATATACGGTTAATTTATCTCTCTTTTGCTAGTAAACGTGACATTATCGTTAATTTCGGAAATTCCCACTGTCATCATAGCCACTATACATGAACCCCCGAGGAGTGAGACTTCCAGCTTCACTCGCTAAACTCTGTGGTATCTTTCCGAATAACGACAACTTGTGTGATAAAAATGAGGCAAATTTAAATAAACGGTTATCTTTATTAAATTATTTTTCTGTTTTGATTTTTAATAAGTTTGTAATGTCATTTAACCCTAAGCGCCAAGTGTGGTATCTACAGTATTTGTATTAGGAGTACAATTCCTCCTAAAAATATGTGGATGGAATAGATGGGACGCATACAAATAGTCACGTGGACGCGAAGAATGTATGACGGGTTAATTCATCACACGATAGAAAACTGGACAAACACTGAAAGCTCGTCTCCACGTAGTTCCATAAACATGAGTAAGCACAACTCAGAAGTTGACTTTGGATAAGCAATAATTGCAATTCGAATTCCGTTCTACTTTCTAACCGATTAAAGGTGTCTTTATTTGCGCACGTTGAGCTAGCGCAGTACCTACACGACAGAAAGTTTGTAGCTGTTGCTTCCGGCTTGAAATCAGCATAACAATTGCTTAACAAGGAGAAAGTCTGGTTGTATACTTCTATGTAATCATAAACACCAACTACTTTAGTATTTTTCTTTTCTTAAGAAGTTTTTTAAATATCTTTTCAGCTGTTGACTCACAAATGGCACGAGCTTCTGGTGCTGACCACGTGTGCCTTTCTCGCCATCCGGGGCTCTCCGCCCGTCAACGTGCAGCAGGCAGTGGCCACGGCTCTCTGTTCCCTCAGAGAGTGCCTCACCATCATGGTGGGGGAGCCCGTAGGCCTTGAAGAGCTGAGAGAAGCAGGGCCATTGGTGGACAGGTTGGCCAGGCTCGCGGACACCTTCCGAAGAATGGATCTGTGCATAGAAGAGTACGTCTGTCTGAAAGTGATCATCATGCAGTCATCTGACATTTGTTTCATTACGGGTAAGGAAGAGTGATTTCTTTAGAATTCGAAGACACTTTACAGGACCCTTGTAAATTATAAACCATGAGAAACCGTATTGCTATTAATGTATTAAAGCCATCTTTTGTTCATCGGGAAGTCGAGAGAATGTAGTTTCGATAAATGTAATGATTTCGTGTGTGACAAATTTATTCTCTAAGCGGTCGAGAACAAATAATACTCCCTAATTTATGATAAGGACAATAACGAAACTGATCAGAACACTCAAAACTAGTAAAAAAAGAAATGAAATTTTATTCTTCCAAGTTGTAGATAATCCCCAAGGTTTTATTACTGAAAAGCGTTAGTGAAAAGGATTAGCTTTTTTGAGTAATAGCAGAAAAAATGTATCTGTTACTTGGACATCTATTAGAGGGAGCAATATTCGAATATGATTTACAAGGTCAGCAATTAAACGATAAGACATCATTTCTCGCCAACTTTGTAACTTTTAAACTTTATTACTCTATAACGTTTACATAGAAAGAGTACGCACGTTATATATTTTTTAATTCTTAGGCTGCTTTTACACCAATAGCGACTGGGGCAATATTCCTGTATTCTCTAACCTGCGCAAGCGCAGTGCATATTTTTGAAGGCAAAAATTTGCTTTGCCAAAGACAGGAGTTTTATCTTTGTCGCCTTTGATGTGAAAGCACCCTTGGGGTCATTCATGAATGATGTCACTCTTCAAGGAGGGAAGGGAGTTTATGAAAGTGTGACAGTTTGTGACAAGGGGAGGGGGTAACAAGAAGTGTGACATCATACATTTTGATTTCTATAAAAACATTTAAAATCAGTTTTTAAAATTTGTTTTTCAAAGGGGAGTCACATGACATTGACAAAGGGAGGTGGGGTATGTTTGAAGGTACACTTTGTTTTTCAAATTGTAAAGATATTGAAAAAAACATATGAAAAGGGCATTTCGTAACGGTCTCGTTTAAAAGTGGCAATAAATTTGGTGTAAATTTAAAATATAACATTTATGAATAAGGTCGGGCTTTTGCAAAATAGTAATACTTGGCCCACTATTTTATAAATAAAAAAAGAAGGAGGCCATTTTTAATTTTAAATTTATCTGGAAAATGAGAATATTAGTCGACTTCTATATTAAGAAGTAATTAAGAACTCCAGCTGATTTGAGTTTACCTTAAAACAGGCCAGCATGGAAATAGTTTAATGACTATTTATTTAAAAACATACTTTAAAAAAAAAAAAAAAAATTTTTTTTTTTTTTTTTTTGGGTTTCCCAGAAAGGATAATGCAAATTTTTTTTTACCAGAATAATAAACGGTTTAAAGCAGCAAGATAAATGTAGAAGTTCAAAAACTGAAAGATGGTGATAAGGATAAATACTTTTTTAAAAAGTGAAAGAACTAATAAATTAACTAACTGAAAGGCTCTGAAGAATTTATCCGACTAAAAGACGCCAAAGGAAAGACTGTTTCCCGCCATTTTAAATAAAGAAAAGAAAAACGATTGTCAAATTTCAATTTCAATTTTTAAAAGAAGGGTCCTTGGTTAGTTACTAAACGAAATATTTAGTTCTTAAAAGATGCAGTAACGTAATTTAGTTGTAAAAAATAAAAATTTATAATGAAGTTATAGATTCAAATTCTAAAGGGCAGGAATGACAAAGTGTAATAGCTTTTAGATGTTGATAACCTGTGAAAATTTGGGATGACATTAGATTTTTATATTTTTCTTCTCCTCCAGACGAAAGAGAAAAAGAAAGCCAGAAAGATCTTAAAGAACTTGAAGCCATTCACGACAAGTACATGAAGGCTTTGCAAGTGTTTGTCGAGCACAGGTTTCCTCAGCAGACGACGAGATTCGCAGAGCTTCTGAGTTGCATCCCAGAGGTCCAAGCGGCAGCTAGCTTAGTGGTCCAGAGCAAGATGTTCTATGTGCCTCTGTTTCTCAACACTAGCCTTAAAAGTGAGACAATGGGATAAGATACAGCAGGTGCTCAAATCGCGGAACTTTAAAAGATTTTGCCTTTTTTATAATGAAATTTTTTACAAGTAATATCATTCACAAAGGGCGTGTGCTAAAGTCGGAAATGTTACCGAAATGCTGTAAAATTTTAAGGTGAGCTTGGTTTACTCAAGAATCAATGATTAAAAAAGAAAGAAAAAGTAAAAAAAAAAAAAAAAAATAGAAAGAAGAAGGGGGGGGGGGGGAAGCTGAATTTATTCATGCTTCAATATCGGAAAATTTCTTTGCTGCTGTTATGTTATTCCTTACGTCTATTTCTTCTAGAAAAGATATGGTGAAGCTGATAGAATTTAGATTTCAAATTCCATTCCCTGGAAACCAAGCTTACTTTCAAAATTGCGCAAAGTACCAACCTGTTAACAGTATTGAGATTAAAATCGAAGAAGAGAGAGTGTTAAAGTGACAATTTGACTTTTCAAAAGCAAAATGTTTTAAAGAATGCTCAAAAAGTTTGGCATTCCATATCAGATGAAAGTTTCCGGAACCTTGATATGCAAAAATGATTTACCGTATGTGTTCATTGGTTGATCAAAGAAGGATTCATCATACATTTCATAAATATTTCACCACATTCTTCCATCTGAATGTGAGTTAACAATCATTGTTGAAACTCAAAGGAGTTAGGCATGCAAAGTGTTTTTGTGTTTTCAATTTTTATAAAATCCGAAGTGTTGTTAAAGGCCAGCCTATATTTGAGATACGCAAACTAATCGCAGCCAGTGGACGTGTAATTGAAGATCGTTTAATTTTTCATTCAGTTTTCTAATACAGATTTCTTCTGTGCTATTCACACAAGAATGGTAAATGTGATGTCCACTGATTTCGATATAAGTTAGAAATGAAAAAGGATAACACCTTATGCTAATAATTTGCTTCCATTGATGTTCAAGAAGACTAAATTAATTATTAAACAACAGGAAAACGAGCTTTAAAAGCTTTGTAGTTATTAACACAAAAAATATCAAATCAAGTTTAAATGAAAGTTCTTTTTCAAAACCTTAAATATTGTTGAAGATGATTAAGAGTCGTGCGGCTACAAGTTCAGCATTTTGCCTTCAGAAGTTGGTGCCAAGTATGGGACAGTGTACTTTGCTTCGGTTGAAGTGCTTTGAGTAATGACTATGTTTGAGTTCGCAATGTCAGCAAATGTGTTGAAGATAAAAGATTAAAATAACTATTGATAGCTAATTCACTGCCACTGTTATGGAAATCGAGAACAGGCAAATTAGTGCTTGAAGAGTCAAGGACAAGCAAATTATTGCTTGAAGAGTCAAGAACTGAAAATTCTCCAGGGAGATTGTACCTGAAAGACTTGTATGTGTTTAGAAGGATATTAAGAGAACTTGGGGGTTGGAAAAAAAAAAAAAAAAGAGCGAGAGAAAAATGTTGCACTTGTTATGTTTGAAAAATTATTAGCAGCATTGATGTTACACTGAAGTGTGGTTTTTGAATGAACATTAAGATTTTGTAGCTCACTAAGGGATTAGTGAATTGTAATTTCTGATTAGGAAGTTTAGAGCTATTTGTGTTTGACTTGTGAACTGCATAATGAATGAAGCAAGATTTAACCCGGTAATAAGTGTTTGTGTTGTGTAAGAATAATAAAAAGAAAAAGTTAAGGATTAAGTGTTATGTAAAGAGTTTTGCTTAGGGATTTGCAAGATGTTCGCTGAGCGAGTGATATTGTGTGAATCGTGTAAATGTTCCGTAAATGCAAATTTCTTTTAAAATTATAATATACTGAAAATTTTAGCCAAATATTTTGTTCCTTTTATTTAGAAATATTTTAATATATGTATTAAATGTTTGAGAGTTTCCTATTGTAATAAAAATTTTCAAATGAGCCAAAAGAAAAGAGTATTCTGTTATTTTAGAAAGTGTTTTGTTAAATTATGATTTTACACGCTTTTGTGATGATAAAATTTATAAATGATAAAAATATATTTATTCTTTAAAAACCGTTGGAAAGGACTCTATATTTAAATAAATAAAAAAAACCTGTAGGGAGTTTTTATTTATTATTGTATTTTAGAAATTATAACAGAGAAAAACTCGATTTTCCCACAAATTTTCGCAATTTTAGAGACAATTTAAAAAAAAAATGTGGGGAAAAACTATTTTTATTTATTTATTTATATCTAAAATTTGTTATATACTTGTTTTTATTCATTTAATTTTATAAAACATTAAATAAAAGGTAATTAAAAAATGAGTGAAGGTTAATTTAGCCGATTATGTTTCTAAATATGATTTATGACATATTTTGAAACTTTTGGTCGATAGCATAATTGTTATACCCTGATATGCTATTCAATAGTTTGATTAATTCTGCAAAGTTCTCAGTTAATCCTGTTTTACTACAATAATTGAAGTTAAATTGAAAGCAAAATAAATAATATAAACACATTTTTCGTAGTAGTCAAGAGAAAAAATCCTAATAAGATATGTATTATTGAGTTTAAAGTATTTACATTGTATCCTGGAAATTTACGTTTAGTTTTCTTGAATTCTGTTGTTTTTTTTAATTATGTATTATTTAAGGTAACTCCTAATTTTTTGCAATTAGAATTGTGTAACAAATTTTAACATTTTTATAGCACAATTTTATGTTTGTTAAAACGACCCTTATAAATCTTATTAATAACTAATTATTTTTAACTTAAAAAAGGAGTGTAAAAACTGATTAAACTATTAGCAATTTCGCTTTTAACATGAAAGAATTATTTACAATTTTTTCACCAAATTGTAGAACATTTTGTGAAGGAAAATAACATTTACAACTTTTAAAGAAGAATGAACAGTTTAAAATCTATTGAAGTATCAAAATTTATAGTACATACTATCCTTCAATTTCTATAACATAAGGATTCTACTGATATTTATCGTTCCTCGAGTGAAACTATTTTGTATAATAAATTGTTATTGAAATATTACATTGTATATCCTAATTGTATATCCTGTAAACATTTGTGTCAAAAATTTTCATAGTACACAAAAACTGAAATACTATTTATGAAAATGTGCATTCAAATACTAGTTTAACTTTTTGAAACACATGAAAGAAATATGCAGCATATAAAAATTGAATGAAAGAAAAGATCGATTCCTTTTTAATGAATAGTGTCATCGAAATCAACAATATTACTTCATATTGCACTGTATAAGGTATCTTTAGTTTGGTTTTGTCAATTATGGTATTTCATTTTGCCATGTAAATTCATTTATCAAACAAATTATTTACTTTATGTTTTTGCTTCCACAAATTCATTTTTATCATCTATTTACTTTATACAATTTTCAAAAGAAAAAAATGTAGAATTATGTGTAAGATATGTGTATTATCATAATAATTTTTATCTTCCATTATATATGAGCCATTATTTATTAAAGTATTTTGTTTTGAACTTTATTTTCTGTTCTCTACCTAAACATTCATTCAAATCTTAAATCAGGTGGAAAAAGAAACAAAATATCATCATGTGACTTGCCTCAAAAACTACTTTTAAAATATTAAACGATTTCATAATTTTGAGAAAATAAATAAATAAATACAAGAATTGACAGCCGAAATTTTCACTGTATTATTCGCGTTGAGCAATTATTTCACCAAAAATTGAATACTGGAAGTGGTAAGGGGAAAGCAGTTCTTTATGGGTTGACAACAAAATTCATTTTTAACTTAAAGATTTCTAAAGCTTTAAATAGCTAGTCCTTTATTATTTTTTTCAACCCCAATGTGTTTCAAATATTCAAATACATCCAATTTAAAATCAAAACCTCTACCAGTATTCTTACGTTTCATTCTGAACCCTTTCAAGTATAATTCAAGTAAATTTCATTTCATTGTGCTTGCTAATGTAAATGCAACTATGATTCCTTTATCTTATGAATTTTAATTCATTTTAGTTGTGTAAAAAGAATCCCATTTATTTTGTATTTAAAATAATCCTTTTTCTTTTCAAAATGTTTGCTCCACAGTGAACATCTTCTTCTTATACGATAGAAAGAACTACAACCCAAGTTTCCTGTTTTCAAAATCTTAAAAATCATCCAGTCATCCATGCACTGGGAATTCTGTTTTATCTTTTACACATTAATATTTAAATAAAAAACAAATATGAAGCAAACATAATTAATACGCAAACGTGAAACTATTTGCAAAAATTTATTCATTCTGACGCAATATTTTTCTTGTAAATTATTATTTATATTGCTTAATTTAGAAAATCCAGCTTTCTTATAACGTTTTAAACAATATAATTTATTGTATTGATACTTTTTTTATTTTTCATCAAATGCAGCTTTCCTTAAGAGCTGTCAAATAATTGTAAAAATATAGATTTCCTTTATTTAAATTATTTTTTAAGCAAGAATTATTTATGGCACATTGTTATGATGTTTATTTGCATTATCTGTTATTATTTTGCTCAATCATTCTAAATCTAAAATGTGAAATGACACGAAATTTAAGCCTTGAAACGTCAAAATTTGTTTTGTCAAGATGGCAACGGCCTGTGATTAGCAGGAAGCACCGCCCACCGGCCGCTAGTCAGGCTGGGCAGGAGGTGGCCCAGCCCCTTTGTGTGTCTACACGTGATTGTATTGTTTATTATTGTGCATTTTTCAATATATATAAATGTAAAGATAATAGCCAATGTAAAGAACAACTGAGTGAATGAATGTATGTGATGTTTATATAGTAATTACATTTTTCATCCTTTTATCTATGTTTGTCGTTTGGCCGGAGACATTTGGCTGCTTCCTGTTTTTTTTTTCTTTTGCTAAATAAATCATACTTTACAACTTAATCATATTTTTTGTTGCATATGAGAAAAATTTAAACACATGCATTATTTTATTACATCAAATAGTCTACTAAATTTCCACTGCTAATTTTGAGAAAATAGCATCATAGTTAATATCATTACTAAATGTTCTCTTTATCGTATCCTAAGCTTTTACTTTCTGTTTAAGAGGGTACTTTCTATTAAGAGGGTATTTTAAAACGATGTCGAATGCAATTAGCTGAAACTTAAAAAAGCTTTTGCATTTAACATGTATTCAATTGTTTCAAAAATATCGAATTTCAAACTACTAATAAAATCTCAATCTTTTCCCTCGCTCAAGTTTCATAATATTTTTAGAAGAAAATTCTTTTTGCATCGCTGCTATAGATACTCACCCGCAGTATCTATAGCAATTCATTCTTCACAAATGCCCAATTTCCATCCCAAATTCCATCATAGACAAGTTAACATTTCGTCAGTTCCACCAAATGAATTTTAAAGTAATTTCTATCGGGGGGTACAACTACTACTATTTATACTATGCTATACGATTGATACCTGTTTGACCCTTATTAAATCAATATAACAGATAACATTTTCCAGGCAGTTATTTTTGAAATAAAATACAAGTTTTCAAATTTAGAGTCAATTTTTAGAGTAACTCAAAACAGTTCCCTTTTCTAGAATCTAAACAGTTTATTAGTCACATCCTGACGAAATACTAATGATGTAACGAAACTCGGCAATCCGCGGATTGCTAAGTGACCTATTTCATAAGTAAAAGGAACCTGGGTTCCGAAAATGAAGGATGATATACGAAAAAAGTACCTACAAAAACATAAAAATCAGGGTGACTACAGGTCACGAAAGTCCCGAATTTGGAAATTGGTCAAAAAAGTAATGAAAAGTTTCGAAAATTGCGAATAGGCCACGAAAATTTTTCCGCCCAACGAGACCGGTCTCTGACCAGAAGGCATAAGGCATCCAGTATCCAACATGTTTTCAAATATTCGGCATGTCATTTTTAAATTAAGTAAATTAACATGTTTTGATATAGAATTTAGAAGTTTCAAACATCAGAAACGGATATCCGGTACGTATATGTCATACAAGGAACACCGGATATCCCATATCCAGCTGAATCAATATCCGATGTATCGCCGAACGGGTGAGAAAAAGTCACGTAATTTCATTTGAAAATCTGTAGACACCCTGAAAATAAAATTCACACTTGGAAGAAGATCTATATAATAATTCATGAAGAAAAAACTTTCTACCCCAAAAAATAAGCACTTTACGCGCACGGAGGAACGTGTGATTTTGCATATCGCCGTTCCGGAAGATCAATGACGTAACTGCAAAAATGTGTTAAATGCAAATAATTCCTTACACAATATCAGAAACACATCCCTTACACAGAGGAACATGGACGTAACTGTAGAACGACAGTTTGTCTTCTAGAACAGTGGTGCGCAAAATATTTTCATTTGCGACCCCATATTTTGTGTAAAATTTTGTCGAGACCCCTGGATAGACGGTAGACGTTTCGTTTAATCGTCAACGAAGTTACGTTGAAATTCCTTCTTCTATTTGTTCTTACAGGGTGTTTTTAAAAGAGTGTCGTGTCGTCATCGATTGAAATAACGCCTTTTAAAAATAGCGCAGCAAACTTATAACCATCATATAAATGTTATAAAAGTTGTAACATCATAAAAATCAGTTAATAAATCAACACATGGTTTTATGAAACTATGCTTAAAAAATGCATATGGGTTTAAATATTTTTTTGATGAAAAATACTTTTAAAAACTTTACATCATTAGAAGTCAATGTGAGGTATGTGCTTGCAAAGACTTCATGATTGCTTCTATGTTCGGATCTGTGTTGGAAATCGCAAGCCGTAAGTCATCCTCTACATTCAATAGAGATCGATATTTTGTTTTAATGGAAACTAATTCTAAAAAGCCGGATTCACATGAGTAGGTAGATACAAGCTGAATCAAAGTATTAGTTGCTTTTCTTTTCAAATTGGCATATTCGTTTCTAATCGAAGCCAAAATATTTGGCAAGTCAGAGAGCTAAATTGAACGCGCAGTGTTTCGTCACTTGAAACATCAATTAACTCTTCGTTTTCATTTAAAGGGATATTGGAATTAATAATATCAAACGAAGATGGACCACGGATTCTACCTACTTAATTTTCTGGAAATGTTTCGTACTTTTCGCAAAGTTTTCAACCAATTTTATCAAATGACGGGAAATGTTTTTAAATCACAAGAAATCTATATTATTTTCTTTAGTAAATTCTGAAAGGCATGGAAACATGTCTGTGTTGTTTTGGTTTCATTCCCCTTGCCAAAGTATCTGCTCATTCTCAGAAGCTTCAGTTTTACTGCTTAACTTTAAATGTTTTGACCCTCTCCCCCTGTAGACTCATATTCAAATCGTTCAGTTTTTCGAAAATATCAAGCATGTAACTGTGTTTTCAGAATCAACCATCATAAATAAATGAATATGCAAATATTGTTTCTTTTCCACCAGAAATGTGTAAACTTCGTTTCTCGAATCGAAAATGCGTCGCAGTATTTTGCCGTGTGAGAGCCATCTGACTTCGGTATGTAGTAGTTTCATAGTAGTGAAAAGAGACGACTGTTTAGGCTGTTGCTTTTAATGTAATTATGTACAATAACAACATCATTTAATATCTTGTGCAATTGTTCATCGACGTCTTTTGCAACTAGAGCTTGTCTATGTATGATGGAATGGTTGAATAATATATGGGAGGGGGGGGGAGCAATTTTCATTATTAACCCTCTTAATCCTATGTTATTCTACCTATTAATGGTGCAGCACCATCAGCGCAAACCGCGACACGGTGGGTCCAAGTAAGGTGATTTTCCTCAAAATATATAGTAATAATTTCAAATATTTTCTTCCCAGTTGATCTCTCTTCTTAACTTTTTACAAAATGAAAAATCTTCTGATATGCCTTCCGAAAATCTTCCAATATTTCCGTTCTTTAAAATGAATAAGTGTAGATTTTTCATAAATTTGAATTTCTTTGAATTTGGCGAACTAAACACTGGGGGTTCCACGTCAGGCCAACCACTTGACCGGAACTTCTGTTCTGCACTTCAGGGCCCTCCGTCTCGAAAACTGGGATGGGCACAGAAGGCCATGACCCCCAAAAAGTGCTTGGGGCACCACTGAGTTTAGTTTTTTGAATTTGGCGACCCCCAAAAATTTTCTCGGGACCCCGGTTTGCGCACCGCTGTTCTAGAACAACGAACAATTTTTAGAGAAACTATGACGTAACTGCACTTAGAGGTTGAAATTAGGGTGATTAAATCCTAATCGCTGGTAACTGAAAGTAAAGTATATATCCTACATAGTTACTCTCAATATACCATTATTTTCTGTCACTTACACCCTTTTCAATTATACGTTTTATGCAACTGCAAATCGTTTTATTACTCTCCTATAAAATTGAAGTTTTGGCATTTACGTCATTGTTCTTCCGGAACGGCGACATTATATGTTCATATGGAGAGGGAATGTGGCAAGATAAAATTTATGAATAATAAATATGTATTAGAAATACATTAATTTGAATTACTAAATCAATGGTCAACCCGCCGCACTGAGTAGGTTATCACTAATTGACGTAATTAAACAAGATAAACTGTTGTCAAAACGAAAAACTTTTTTAAAAAGAAAATATTTAAAAGTTGTTTAAATGATTAATTTTAAACTTTATGATAATCTCTATATTTAGTGCAAATATTTGAAATTTCAATTAGTTATCTAGGTATTAGTATTTGAAAAACAATTTATACCCCTTTCTAAGCACATTAAACAAACGGAGAAGTGCGAGATTTGGCTTAGTTAAAATTGTTATGCAGAGAAAAGGCAGAAAGATGCAATTTATGATTTATACACATTAAATTAACTTTTAATGAAAAAAAGAAAAACCCTAGGTTAAATGCTGACAAAATCCTTCAAACAGCGAGGAATCTTAAGATGTAGTAAATATTGCCAGGAAGCAGCAACCTTGGTATACTCATTCCCTCCGTAATACTAAATGCCTGGCGAATAGTTTTTAACATAGAGAAAAGCAGTCGTAAACTACAAAACTAAAGGGTCATGTATAGAAAATAAGAAGATTAAAAAATTAGCGGAGAAATGCGGAGTAGATTATCTGTAATTGATTAATTTCCCCGTAGGGAAATCTACTGCAAGAAACTTCATTTAAATTGTGTATGAAAGAAAAACTTCGAAGCAAAACTCAAAATGCAGATGATTCGAATGCGTCAATGTCCATCACATATTAGTTTTAATCAGTGCTACGCTTTGAAAAAGACGGCTAGAAATCGAGTTCTGCGAAAATGTAATGGAATTACTAGAAAAATATATATTGATCCAATTCCGGGGCTTTTATGCGAAAATTGAAGAACGAACTATGTTTCCGATAACATGTTTCTGAGAAACTTAGAACCAATCGAGGAGAAAACGAATATTCTTTCGCCGGTTAATATTATTTACTTAAGTTTCTGTTGAATGAATGATGGAACCATGTTGCAGTATCAATTATAAATTATTTTGTAATTAGAATATGAAACGGTATTTTTTAAATAGAACACCCCTCTTTTACACGAATCGTTGCGACAAAGTGGTGCACAAAGACAGGAGAAAGAGTTGAAAGAAAAATAAAATAAATAACATATATCTATAGTTTCGGCCGCTGCACTACAGAACATCGTGCTTGCTATGTTGTCAATAAAGGTTTTATTACACCATGTTACGATGCAGCCAGGGGTTCGTCGCTAGGGGGCTTTAGTAGGCTGTCCCCCCCCCCCCTCCCCAAATGACCAGTCGGCAAAAATCAATTGAAGTCGACAAGTTTAGTACTTCAAAATTTTAAGGTTCGCTACTAAAAAATAAAAAGGGTCAGCATATTTACTCAAACTTACATTCCTAGTGACTTTTTAGTGAAATTTGGGGGCTTCAAATAACATGACACTTCGAAGTCACAATCGGTGATTTCGTTCACTCGCAAATTCAGATAAAATTGGCATGTTTGACTTTTGGAACTGATTCCAGCTCTACAAAATCATGGAGTAAAAAATATAAATGCATACACACACAGATATTTATATTTAAATGTGTAAAACATTGAAAGAAAAAAAAGAAATAATGAATATTTGTGTTGTCGTGAGTCACAGAAATTTGCTTTTATTTTGAAGACTGTTCATAACGCTCATACGATCACTTCACTAACTCTTCTCTTAACTTTTCTAAAAAGGGTCAAAATGGGTTCAGCGCACCTCAAAACATTTAAATCCGACGAAATTCGAATATTTTCACGAATCCAATTCTAATATTGGATATAGTAATAGAATAAAACGGAAAAACTTGCCCCGGGTATATAACTTATGTGTAGTGAATAACATCCATAGATGGCAGCACTACTTCCCTTTCTGCAGTTATTTCGTACCTTTTCGTGCTACACTAGCGGTTTCTGAATTTAACCTTAACTTATACAGTTTTTAAAGCAGGTGTGGACAAATTCTCTAAAAATTTATGAGCATTTTCCCGCAAATTATTGTTTAAAGAAGGTTATTTAGTTTTGATTCCTTGTCAGGGCCGGGCTGTCCATATTTGAAAGGCCAAAAAACGAATAAACAGCAGCTTTTAGGGAAGAGGTTGCCGATGTCCACCCCTGGTTTCTGACATAAAGCGGTAAATTCGCTTTTCTAATTACTATAACAAACTAAAGCAACCTTGACCATATAAGCAAGCATTAATGAAAAGATTTTGATGTCTAAAAAGACTTGTAATGACAAGCAGCTGAATCATAAGTGAATGAATCTCGTAATGAATTTTGTTAAAGTTTAGTTTTTCGGTTCATTATGACCAGAGTCCGAGAAAAATGCGAAAATCTTAGGAGCCAGGGAAAATTTTTAGGAGCCAGCTATAATATTTCCATTTGTCGCCGCCTGAAAAACTAGTCGCCAAGGCATTTTTTTAGTCGCCCGGGATTTGTCGGACCCTGATTATGACATTTAAGTCCTGACACAGTAAAATTCCTTGATTAGCAGTGTTTTAAAATTTTGAATTGAGAAGAGATAAAACATGTAGAGCACCTGTTAAAATTTAGTTTTCAGTTTATTGCTTAAAACACTGTAATATCTCAGAAGCGTAATTGCAATTGAAAATTACTTTAATTTAGTGTGAAATGATTGCTTTTTATTTATTATTTTTTCAATGATATTTTGATAGAATTCTTCCTGCGAATATAATGATTATTCGCGGGAAAACATTGAGCTATTAAATTGAATATCCCATCCGTAATGACTGAGAGTTACTAATCACATTGACAGATGGCAGCACTAGTATTCAAGATATTTCTACAATGTTTTGCGACAGTGACGGAATTTTTGTCACAGATTTTATGCGCATGTTATTGCTTATTCATTGTTTAGATTATGGGATCTACTGAAGATCTTTATGCAATCAAGATAAATGTTTGCAGTCACGGCGGTGTAGTTGAGGGATGGAATGTGTTCTCCCACTATTTTAGTTAAAAACTAAACTTAAAAAAAACTTTAAAACTGTTGGCTGGTTAAACATTTTGAAACCAAATAGTTATTTTCTTAATAACTAAATCGTACAGGCAATTATTCTTGCACCATATAAGTAATAACATTTGTACTTTCGATTTTGCAATTAGAAGATTCCTCGGAATTGCCCCCAGCTTTGGGATCATAATGGGTTATGAATTTGCATGCATTTTGTTCATTTTTAAAATGTATTTTACATGAGAAATGTAGCCTTTGCTCCCCCCCCCCCTTTAAAAAAGTTCGAAATGACGGGACTGCTCATAATCCCAAATGCATACCTGCAACTCTTATTTGTATTCGTATATTGTGCTAATACTGATTTTGATCTTCAAGGAGATCAGCGCAAATTGATGTGCACAGTTTGCTCATATTATAATAACTAAAACACTCATTAACTACTATTCAATGAGTCTATGAAATTTAACATATTTCAAACAGCTATTGGACATTATCAAAACAAGAAAAGGTATTAAATATAGAAAAACTTGGTAACGCACCTTTAGAAATGCTTTCAGAATGATGTCAAGCGGGGTTTCATAAGTCTTAAAGGATACAAATTTACCGGAAAAGTTCTGTACATTAAGAAGATTCTAGATGTATCAGTTGATTCTAACTACGAATAAAATAGTAATAATTCATCCGATGACAATCAATGCTAAAATGCTGCTGAAGTAAGATTTATAAAGTCTCTTGGCTCTCAATCTTAAAATTCGATTCAGCCAAAACAGACGTTCGCGAGCTCTTTCCGCCATTGTTGCCTTTGCTGACTAGTTAAAAAGTTTCACTGGGTGTGAGCAGCAATGACAACGCATCTCATTCGGCGGTTAGATTTACAGAACGTAGGCACACTTAAAATATGTTTTCAATTTCTTTAAATATTTTTTCCTGTAATATTTTTTGTCCAGACTGTATATTGTTTTATCCTGTTTGAAAGCCTTTCAATCTTCTTTCTTTCTGACTTTAGCTTTGAATAGCACATACATACTTAACTCCGGGTTAGGGCTCTTAACCACAAGTTCAGGTTAACTGCATCCATGGTTAACTGTGAATGCAGAGCTGAGAATCAATGTTGTTTTGGAGCGAAGGCATTGGTCTCGGGTAAGAAGGTTCAGGGTTTAATCTATCTATCCGCAGTTTTGAGAAAGTGCTATGGTTACTGATGCTATGATGGTTAGTGCAAAGGCTGATTTAGACAAATGGGGATCCGGGCACAAAAAGCAACTTGTGCCCTAATAGGTAATTATAATGATTCGGTCTCGGTATATAAATTTAATGAGTTATGAAAAATTTAATGCATAACTGTTTGCGTGTTTTACATGAAATACGCCGATGAAGTTTTTGAACTTAACGTTGAAACTAACTTTCAAAGTTCCGAGTTGAGCGGGTGGATTATAGAGAGAAAAAAATAAGGAAAAGTTGCCCATCTTTAAACTTTATTATACTGATGTGAACATGATGGGGAGAGGGTCAGGAGGTTAAGGGGCGCTTGCTCAGGTGCCAAGTATGCCATTTATGCTGTGAATGTGAATATTAATTTATTGAGGAAATACAATATTGCGGGGTTGGGGGAGGGGTGACGCTTTTCTGGGTTGTACGAGCACATCATATATTCACTGGATAACGTATTTTAAGATAATATATATTGAGTATCCTGTACTGCGAATGTGTGAAGTAACGAAAAGCTGAAGCGATTTATTGAATTTTTAATGTTAAAATCAAACTGTTAACGAGATTAAACTCTTCATTTCGTAAACAAACACCGAGAAAACGAGGTGAACACCTGACACAGGGGCGAATTTAGGGGGGAGGGGGGAGCAATAGCCCCTATTTGAGAGTTGAGTTGTGTTAAAAATTGTATGAATAATGCACTACAATTTTATGAAATCTGTCGTAAGATCGGAAGAAAGTAAAGCAAAAAAAAAGGGGGGGGGGGGCTGGGGGAGGGGCTCATTTTTATTTTATATACTCTTAAAAAAAATCTTTTGTTGAAATTTCATTTTCTGTTAGTTGAAAATAGAAGACAAGTATTATTAATATTTTTCTTACGATTAAAATATATTTCAAAAGTCCATTTGCACTATTCACCACAACCTTTTTAATCTCATTTGATTCACTTCTAACCACGTTGTTCTCTAAATACCTTTTTTGTTCAAATTAAATGCCTCTGTTCTGCGTTAGTCGAGTTGGGTGTTTTTGTCAGTTCTCAAAGAGGTTGATCGTAGCATCTAAAATAAAATGCTTTGGTTTGCCAATTTGTCTGAAATGCATTGAGTATTATCGGTTGTTGTTTTTTTTTTTTTTTTTTTGGTTTATTCTATTAAATACCCAAATGTATAGCAGTAAGTTAGAAATATGACATAAACTTATCTTAAAATGACATACGTAATCATTTGATTTGCAGATATTTTGGCACAAATAAAACTGATATTACAAAAACTGATATTTATACACTAGAAAGTAGGCTCATTTTGTTCTGGACGAATATTCCGTTAAAGGAGGATTGACTTTTAATGACGTCTTTTTTAAAACCTAAATTCTATTCATTTTTTTATCAACTGATGTCCCAAATGTTATTTACGAATTAAGATCGTCACATTCCTTACTCATTACTCCTTTTTACAAAAAGAGATAAGCATCGATTAAAATTCAGTCAAAGATTAATTTATAAGTTTCAAAGTCTTTTCACGTACAGATTCTAAACTCATGTTTGTGAAAATTGCAACACCATGAAGGAATCGTCATAATTGAATGAAATTTAATACACAGTTGAGTGGTAGTGATACAAATAAATGATTAAATTTTCAAAGCAAAAAAACAATGACAACAGATTGGAATCAGTATTTTGTGTAGCCACCACGCGCCGCAATAAGTGCTGCTACACGACGTGGCATGGAGTCAAACAAATTTTGAATGTCTGCCTGAGGAAGAGCATTCCATATTGTTTGTATGCGTACCCAAAGTTCGTCTGCAGAAGCAACAGGACGAAGATCACGAGCGAGACGCCGACCAACGAAATCCCACACATGTTCAATTGGCGACATATCCGGGGAATACGCAGGCCAAGGGAGAAGCTGTACCTGCTGCGTTGCAAAAAAGGATTGAACATTTCTAGCAATATGAGGGCGAGCATTGTTCTGTTGAAGTACAGCGCCTGGCAAGCTTTGAAGGAAGGGAACAGCTTTGGGGCTGTAGAACTTCACTGATGTACCGGTTGCTGTTCAGATTGCCCACAATTCGTACCAATTGAGATCGTCCATGATAGGCTATGGCGCCCCAGACCATAACACCGGGTGTTCGCCCACTGTGGCGTTCGATAATGCACTCCGGAAGGTGGCGTTCACCGGCATAGCGTCTGACACGAATGCGGCCATCATGGTACCACAAATTAAAGCGGGATTCGTCAGAAAACACGACATGCTGCCAATCAGCACGCCAGTCTCTATGCTGATTGGTCCATTGTAGCCGCAGGCGGAGATGGTTTAGCGTTAGGGGGATCCTGTATAAAGGAGTCCTTGCGCGCAGTCCACGCTGCAGCAGACGTCTACGAATTGATGAAGCACACAATGAAACACCTGTAGCTATTGACCACTGTGCTGCCAATTGTCTAGAAAAGGTGTACGGTCCGTCCGCGCCATGCGGACCAGGTGTCTATCATCGCGAGTTGACGTCACATTTCGGGGCCCACTCCCGGATTTCCAAGTTGCCCAACCCTCGTCCGTCCACTGCTTCCAAACACGCATCACTGTGCTGCTGTTACGCTGCACACGAGCGGCTACTGCACAATACGACAATCCAGCTTCACGAAGGCTGATGATTCTACCCCGTTCAAACTCTTTAAGTTGTTCAAATCTAGCTCTCTTTCGTCGAAGAGGCATAGGTAAAGATTGAGCTAACGTTTACCACTAGCAGATAACCACCGATAACCATACACGCCTCGCTACAGCCGTCTATTTATTCGGATCCATCCGCCGTTCAGAGGGCGCTGCTCAGCATACGCATGCGCTACGGATTTGAAATTCTAATCATTTGCATATCATGCGCTACTTTGCATTTCCTGAAAATTTCAGCTCACTCGCGTAAGTCCTTCATGGTGTTGCAATTTTCCCAAACATGAGTTTATTTTGAAATATAAAATACGTTGACAGGAAGACAACATAACTCAACAAAAAAATTTCTCATTTTATTTTATTGTTATTTTTTTAAAACATTGTATAAAGGACAGAAATACCAAAAGTTTCCACTAAGTACTTCTCTGATGGAAAAAAAGCACATATTACAGTGCAAACTTAAATGGAGCATGAGCGAGCTCTGTTCCACTCCTCATATAAAACAGGGGTCATTAATTAGTTTGATTGAGGGGCCCGTTCGAAAAAAACTTTAAGACTGTGTTGGTTTAGTTGGTTGATTAGGACTTAGGAGACATTAAATACCATTTTAAATCACCGACCAAAAGACTTGAATGTAATATTCAAAACAAATCAGTTATGTATATAGTTCTAATTTATAGCTTTTGTATAATTTATAATAACAAGATTTGAATTTCACTGCCTAGTCAAGGAGCGCAGAGAATAAAACGACGGCTCGGATCTGGACCGTTGTCCACTATGTGGTGATCCCTGACGTATGTAAAAGACTAAATAATAGTACGACAAATCATATAAAGTTTCCGAATTCTCATACAGAAATCGTAATGTACTATCGATTTCACTCTTAATTTAAGACATAGGTTGAACTTTACAATTAACTAGTAAACATTCGTAATGCATTAGAGCTAAATGTCTTTAGAATTGTATTGAAATTACATCATGTATCATCAATTGCTTGTGTGCTCGTAAGGTATTTTAATAACTTGTGTTTAAATGAATATTGCACTAATGTATGCCATGTGTGGAACTGGAGAATAATATGAGTAAAAACTAGTTTTTGCGAATAAAAGGAGACATTATTGAAATGAAATGATTGATGAATGAAATGATTGAACATTATTGATATGAATAAAATTCTTAAAACATCGATGAACTACAAGTATGTAAGGTGCTCACGATACTTTCGATTTTTCAGTAAACAAAGGTACGGTTTGATTATTTGTTTTTCGATTTTAAATTTTTTCGGGAGTGTTGCCTCCCCCCCCCCTTCCATCTGAAGCTGCAGTTTCATTAAAAGTGGAATTACATTTCAGAAAGTAAAATGTTTCGTAGCAACCTATTAGCTTACGTACTCTTAGTGATACGCAATTTCTCAACTGGTGATCCACATATCATTTCAGCAGAAATTGAGGAAGTTTTCCCTAAAAAAATTCCTTAATATCCAGCTGCTATATATTTGATAGATTATCTTAAACTAAAATTGCCAACAAA
Organism: Octonoba sinensis; assembly: GCA_038502835.1. Lineage (NCBI taxonomy): Eukaryota > Metazoa > Arthropoda > Arachnida > Araneae > Uloboridae > Octonoba > Octonoba sinensis. The sequence goes on from CM076602.1 coordinate 62,565,915, forward strand.
TTATTTTCTTGAATCAGAACTGCGCATTTTACGAACCTAAGAGTTTTTTGTCTTATTTTTTAAAAAATTTCGCTGAATGACAGTACAAAGTCTTTTTATTATCAAACCAGAAAACTTATATTTTAACATAGAATACAAAATAAAACATCCTGACTAGAAGTTTCGTATAGTGGTAAGTACGACCGAACACGGTTGATTTCGTGTGAGATAATTTAATCCGATCACTATGTTCTATCGAAACATGCACTGCTATGTCCTGAGGTCCACATAGTCCCCATGCTATAATTTGCAATAATAATGTAATTTAATTATTTGAAAAGTTAATTCTGCATTCTTTTAATTATATTGAAAACAATCAATGCTCTTTCGGAAGCTTTCTTGGCCAATTTTATTTCTTTTGCCAGAGCCCTGCTGTTTTCCGATATTCACTTCTGTGTTCAACTATCATTTGAAAGGGATGAGGTCTGCATGGACCCCAGGTCATCGTGACAGGGTTAAAAGCTATAGTTTCTAACCATTCAATTAAGAGTAAAAACAATAAGAGGAAAATACTTTTAATTTACATTCGGCGATTTATGTAAACATTTGACGATTGGATGAAATAATCAACACGGAACAATAAATCTTTTCATTTCAAGCATATTTTTTTTTTATATAAGTCTTTCGTCATTTGACGACCAGTATACCACACCTTCCGATCGATCCAAGTAATTAGATCCCGTGACGGGTGGCGGAATATCCTTGGCAATTGTTCGAAGTTCCACAGCTGGGTGCTGCACACATTCTCCGATATTATAGCGTCCAGCACCAGGATAAAGACCATAAAAACCTCGGCGGACATCGCCCGGAGTTAAGGGCCACACATTGTAATCGATGCACGTGCAATGCACGACGCCACCTTCCCGTGAATCCTGAGAGTCTTGATCCAGAGAATCATTCTCATGTGAAGAATCTGTGTTCGGCGGTGATTCTCTGTTCTTATGTACACTTGGAATCGGCTTTTTGTTGCGCCCCAACATAGATTCGTATCTTAGCGTAGATGCCGCGCCGAAGGGCAACTTCTTCTGGCCGCACAGATACAAGCTGTTGCGGTTGTTGGGGCCGCACATGGGCCTGCTGCTACTGTTGGACGATTCCAAATTGCGAGGGCCCAGGGACCACGTGACGCATCGACAGTTGCAGTCAGTTGCCGCGCTGGAACACGAGCTGTCTCCAGGTTGCCTGCGAAAGTACATGAGGTGGTCGAACATTTGTTGTTGCCATGGAGACGACTGATCTTTCATCCTGTCGGGATGATACATCTGCAAAAAGTTAAATTTAACAATAAGGATGAAAGGAAATAACACATTCTGAAATATTTTAATGCAGAACTTCATGTATGTCTTTGTTGCTTTCTTGCAAGACAAAAAAAAAAAAAAAGAAAAAAGATGCGGAGTGTAGAGGAGCGAGATTTTGATCGAAACTGTAGTGCATACGGAGCAAAGAAAGCTCTACTGTTCCGACTTTGTTTTTTTTAAAATTGTTTGGCAAGAAAAAAATAATTATAAAAAAAAGAGAGATAAATAGTGAAATCTATTAAAATTATTCAGAGCACGGAGCAGAGCTGGAGCGGATCCGGAGCAAATATTTAGAAGTCGAAGCAGAGCAACTCAAAAAAGGAGTTGCGACAGATCCCTGAAGAAACTTTTTTGTTTAAGATTTAAAATCAGATATTTTAAGAAACATATGGCTGTAAAAATTCCATTCTGCTTTCTATCAGAGCTAAATTTCTGCGAGAAGAAGCTCTATCGTGTTTAGAATCGATAACGTCAGTAAAATATTTAGAAATTCTCATTTTATATCGAAATAAAGTACAGGATCTGGGCTCCCGTGAACTTTCATGTAAATCAAGACCTGCTTCATACTATTTTACCAAATTGAATATAATATATTTCTCTAAAATGAAGCAATTAATTTATTATTAAAGGTAATAGGACATAATTTTTAATTTCCTCTGTTAAAATTCGGATAACTGTATTATAGCATCACTCTTTGCTTTGGGAATGTTATTTTTAAATTCAATCTTAATATGCATTTCTACACGTAAGCACTGTTATACTAAAGAATCGAGTAATTACAGAAATACAGTAGGCATTGCATATATTTTGTATATATTCTTACACCCTCTACATCTAGAAGGAACACAAAGGCCAGCGCCGTCCACATGTGTAAAGTCGTGTGGCGTCGCTTGACAAACCACTTTTCTCAAAAGAGGATTGTGACTTATATAGTTTTGCTCAAAGGAGGATATCATTGAGTAGATAATTATGCATAAAAAAAACAAAAATGCCAATTTTTGACTTATGTGCTTTTCACCAAACGCTAGTGATATATGAACCTAAATTTTACATACAGGATATTAGTACTTAGTTTAAAATGAAGTTCATTACATTTTTGTTAAAAAATTTATTTTATTTTGTTGTTTACACAATTAATGCTTAGGAACTGCTACAATATTTAAAAAAAATAGCATCAATAATCGTTAGAATACGATTCAGTTATGTATAACTAAGATTTTGCTGCTAAATGGTTCATGATTAATCAAAATTAAATGTTAGGTTGATAGACATTTAACGGTTTAATTTGTATGGAATATCATCTAGTATTAATTTATCATTGTTCATTCTTGTCTAAGTTTTTTCTTAAGTTAAATTAGACATTGTGGACTTTTCATTAGTGCTCTTGACTATTTTGAAGACATTCTACAGCTTAAATGTCTAATTTTCTTCGCCGAGACTTCCCTCGAATTTGCGCGTACGTCAAGTCTGCTTCTATTTCATGAAATTCGGGGTGAGAGAATAAACAAAGGTTAGAAAATATTTAGTTTTTACGAAGAATAATAAGCTTTCTGCGTCTTTTTTTCTCTTTTGTGTTAAAGATTCAAATTGGAAATAGAATATATCATCATCAGGGAGAAGCAAAAGAGGACAGCGTAAAATATAATTTCGAAAAGAACCCATCACAACGTATCCCCCCCTTAGCCGAATAGAATCTTCCCGAGGGATAGTCTCGGCTTTCGTAAACGAGCAGTACTTACCCTTTTCCTGAAACGTGATTTCAGCCGTCTTTCTACCACCACCCTTCTGCACTTGATAGCAATGACCACCACGCATAAACACAAAATGCTGAGCCCGCAACAGGTGCCTATGAGTAAGTAGGCAAGCTTTTCCATCGTAAATCCTGGGTCAAGTAAATCCCGATACTCATCATCATCGGGATCTTCGTCGTTGCGATTTTGAGGCTTTTGGGAAGAAACTGTTGCTGGTGGATTGCCAAATACCATCGTCACGTCTTGAATTCTGGAGGAAAAGAATAAATGTTTTGAGCTCTCGCAGTGAAGTAAAAAATGATAATAATAATTTCTGGCATTACTTTGCAGAGGAATTTTTTTTCCTGCAATTCAAAACTTCATGTACGTAAAATCTTTTTATTACCGGTCACATATATTGCAAAACCCCTAATTAATATGGATCGAATTTTAACAGAACGCATATTTATTTTCATTGGACTAGTACTTTTTTTTTTGGCAGGTGTATTTATAAACAAAATCGTTTCGGTAAATGCTTCAGAAAAGTGTGCACTACGATTGAAATTTCAAAAATATAGAACAAAGTACGAAATTATTTAGTCAGTTTACACCAGCGACATTGAACTTCCAACGCACGGGCCACAAGCGGCGCACCAAGGTTCTGTAAGTGAGCCGATAACGGCAGCCAAAAAACTTAACATGATGTTACATAAACTTGTTTTCACACACACACAAAAAAAAAAAAAAAAAAAATCAAAACAGGTACGCGTCAAAACAGATCTGTCATTCGCGTTCTAAAAACAACTACAGTTTGGTTTGGTGATGAAAAGGATAATCGAAATATAAATCCAAGACATCGTCAAAGAAATGCATGGGAAATGTTTATTAACTTTTACACTGTGGGTGAAGTAACAGTCATTTATAGCCCGGCATTTTTTCTGAAAGATCAATATTGAAAGCAAGGAGCTTGTACTAACAACGCTACAGCACTCAACCATGTTAATTAAATTTCATACAAGTGTTTGGAAGTTAAAGGGAATCCTTTTTCAAGGCAGGATAGTCTAGTTTCAGGATATGTTTCTTTTCAAAAAGAAGTATAGAAAATAAACTATAAACGATGACTTTAAATAAATCAATAGAATGTTGTGACCCACCAAAAAATGGCTTGAGATCCATCAGTGGGTCACACTTCACAATTTGGGAAGCACTGCATTAGATGAAGGGTGTTCTCATTTGCCCATGTGAGAGGTGACAACAGACCACACCCCCCTTTCTGCAACATTTATTATTGGATTAATATAATAAAGTAGAATGTTGTCCTTTGTGGAGAAGTTGCTTTTCTTTCCCTTATTCCTTCTAAAGATTTTATTTGCTGCCAAGAAAATTAGAAAGTAAAAGGTAACCAACCTCATGCATTAAGTCTGGGGTTCCCAAACTTTTCTAACTCTTGGAAGAGTTAGAATTTTCACCCCTAGTCGTACAATTTCTGGCTTAGTATCAAGGAAGATTTTTTTAACACTAGATTTTCCAGACCGGTCATTTTGACTGTTTCGAAGCTTCCAGTTTAAATAGTTTGTCACTAATTATAGTGCAACTTTCAATTGCGCTTTTTCTAATACATGTGAATTAGGACAAGTTAATGAGTCTGAAAGTTTTATTATAATTAGTAGCAACTTGGTGTAAAATGAAAGTTTAGAAACGGTTGAAAACGGTCTGGTAAATCTAAGTGTTAATCATGAGTGCTTCGCGGATACCCTACATCTTTCGCTGTGGCTTCCTAGCATTAAGCTAAAATTGGTGTTCTAAAACAGCTATTTTTCTGAATTGTAGAACTTTTTTTTAAATGCACAAAAACTAATTATAGAACTATTTACTAATTTTTCAAGTTAAAAAAAAATTATTAAATTTATGATATAAAGTAGCATTTATAGTAGTTCTTTTTTTAAAAATAGAAAACGAATACAACAATAACACTTAGTACACGTTCCCGGAACGCAGTTAAGCTCGTTATTTCCGATCTCTATGGGGGAGAGGTAAAAGTTATTTATCGAATATTTAACTCAATGCATAGTGTTTTGAAAAAAGAACTAAATACGTACCTATTGTTCGTTGGACCTTTTGTTCAACTGTTGGATTTAATGCGACACTTCAAGACAAAAATGTTCTCTCCATTACAATTGAAAAAAATGGAAAATTATTTGTATGGGGAGAATTTAAGAACATATTATTTTCTTTGCGCCCTAATAGGGTTGTGTAAATTAAAGACCATACTACTGAGCACATACGAAATTTTTTCATGTTTTTTTTAAGGTTTAACTAATGCACCAGTGAACTGCGGGAAATTAAAATTTGAAGGAATTTCATGCCTATCAAAAATTGCACACAAGTTTGCCTTTTGTATACCTATTCGGAACAGCTTCCTTATGAATTTGTAACAGTGAAACAACTGTTCTAACTCCAATGGACCAACAGCCATCACTATTCATTGAAATTTTATCAAAAGGAAATTCTAATTAATGATTTACAACTTACCTGTTTGGATAGAAAGTGCTTGCAACACGAACTGATGTCCTAATAGAATCAAATGTCGTAGAGCTGATGGGGGCCTCTTCAGTGGTTGTCTTTGGACGAAAGATCTCAAAAACAGGAGTTGGACGAGTGTAGACGACATCAACAACAGGCTTCCTCTGATAAATATCGGAATAACGATACAAATTTCCGGGTCGATATTCCGGAAAGGGAAGTTCTAGTACGCTAGCATTTGTATACATTTTTTTGGAAAAATAATCATAAAAACTTTTAGGATCCAATTTGGGATTTTTCAAAGAAGCATTATCTACATTTACTGTATCAGTCATCTTCGGTTGACGTAATAAATCGGGATCGTACTTTTGGGTGATGACATCAGAAGCGTCCATTGCCATTGCATCCATTGCCGTTGTGTCCGTACCATTCGTTGAATTGCTTTCTTGAATGTTCTTAAGCTCGTAAAAATTGGGCAACGAATCAAAACTATTTTTCCTAAAAGAGGTATTTCGATTAATTCCAAATGAACTTATTGTTTCATTTACTTGTTTGTTGTACTTATCTATCTTTAACTTTCCACTATTAACTAAAGGTGTTTCAGCTATCCTGGCTGTAAGGGAATCAATTTTTATCTTCATATCATCATGTTCAACGTATGCTTTAGAACTATTAGTATTCATTTGATAGTCAAAAACTATTTCTGATGTGCCAATCACTGTCGTTGTTTCGGATGAGTTCTCAGAACGTTCGGAAGTAACACCGAATACGTAATCAGAATCACTTCTTTCAGAAGCAGTAACTAAAGAACTAAAAAATTCATCTGAGCCATTTGATTTTTTTTCAGGAAAATCGGTTGGAGTTGAAGATTTATTTTCATACTGCATGGATGATTTTGTTCTGTCTGAGGAAATAATGTTAGTTTTACTTTCAGTTGATACTTCGATTTGGTGTTCCAATTTTTTGGGCGAACGCAACCGAGGCTTTAGAATTTCATAAATGGTTAAGTTTTCTGAAATTCTTCCATTTTCAGGGAAAGATTCATAGCTTTTATAGGGAATAGTTACCGGTTCCACGAAAAAATCGTTTTGATAAAGGCTTTTGGAATTGCGTTCTCTTTCATTAGCAGGATTTCTATTTATAGATATGTTCCGAAAATTATAATGAATCAAGTCACCTTTCACATAGTTATTAATCAGAGTCTTTTGTATACTATCCATCTTGGGAGAATCATTTGGAAAATGATTACCATACTTATTGGGTATTATTGCAACATCATCTTGAATACTCATACTCCTTCCATTTGGTCTTTTTAAAAAAGAACTTATAAAGGGAACGTAGGATGATAGATATTCATTATCTAACATATCTTTGCCATATTCATCTAAATGTTTTACGAAATTTGAATTTACTTTTGAAGTGGGTTGACTTAGTACTTTACTTTCATTAGAATTATTTACAGTAAAATTTTTGTTGCTAGGAAGTGTAACTGCACGAGTTTTATTAGTTCGGTAATTGTCATTTCGCTCTTTTAAATTTTGATCTTCACTCTTATAAATATTAGTTCCACTGACAATATCTGAAGAGTCCCTTACTTGTACTAAGCTTCGCAAATCATTCAAAATTTCCTTTACTCGTTGGCGAGATTCACCTTCCCAATTTCCTTCAAACGCAAACTCCTCCTCAAAGAAATTCAATAAATATTCAGCGTCACTTTTGCTCATAGGAAATTGGTTATTTGAGTTCAAATTCCTCGAATGTACATTTGTCTTTGAATGCTCATCAACGGGTAACAAAATGGCAGTTGTTGATGGCGTAATTTCTTCATCAAAAGCTAAATTGGCAGCATTTGTTCTTTCATTTCCTAGAACACTGACAGATGAGTTAATTTCATTACGAAATCGATGAACTGATGAATTAGATTTAAGATGCTTCCTATTATTGTCGGTGTAATTGTGTGAAGTCAGCGCCACAGGATGCAATGGAGGTTGTTTAGAAAGAAGAATTTGATCTGTTTTGTGTGCAGTGACGATTGATGCAGTAACACTGATGAAGAGGAAGAAGTAAATGAGTCCCACGACCCGGGGACTCATAATCCTGATCAAGAACAGACACCATTTGTGGAACTGCATTGACGTATTGTACCCATGTGGTTGAATTTTGAGTCTTATCTTGCAGTCATCTAAGTTTTCCTTTTTTCGAAGCCATTCCTTTATTAGCTTTTTGAAACATTATTCCCTAGTTAGTATATTAAAGCATTTTCATAGATCATGTTCGTGATATTTTGTAAAACGTAACAACTCGGTGCTTGTTCGATCAGAGTGCAGGCAAATGTTCAATTTTAGCATAGATTCAAAAGAAAGTTAATGATGTATGTACATTCAACAATTGTAGGAATCTTCTTTAGATGATACCATTCTTTCCAAAAAATATCACTTCAGTAAAAGAATTCATGACGAAAAGTTTCCAGCTGTAACTTAATGATTTCATAAGTATAAAAGTTTTGCCTTCTGATGCATTTTATATTGTCTCTTTTTGCCTGAAAAAGAATAAGGACACATTAATATAGAATTTTTTCATGTTACATAATTTTGCTACTAAACTATGTGAATGCTAAAACTTATTTTTCTTCTTTAGTTTTGTGCTACATTGTAAGGAAGAGAGGAATTGGCATATTCAACTTTGCAACAGTTTAGAAAACAATAATTTTCAAAAAATTACTAATTTTCAATAGTGGAACCAAGGTTAGATTCATCTGCTAACGAGGTTTCTTCTTGGCCAATAATCATAAATAAATTTTAGCAATTCCACTTTGTCTCTGTTTGTAAAGCTTTAGTTAAAATATGCGAAAAGACATTGGAAAGGTTTAATGTAAGAACGTTCAATTATCAGACACAATTATTAAACATAAAGGGAATGTTTAAATATTTATTTGAAGAAATGTTAATATAAATAGAAACTAACTTTCGTAGGTAATGACATTAAAATTTGGCGTACACTTGTTTTCGACCTTAGGAGAAAATTCTTCTGCTATAAATCTTCGTCTTTTTTCATTCACTGAGATTATTCTCGAGTTCGAACATTAAATGGTAGATTTATACTCTAATGTAAAAATATATTAGACATTAAATTTTACTAGTTAGAAAAAAAATGATTCTCGGAAAAGAAAGAAAAAAAATTCTGATCAGAAATAATTCCTTATAATCTTGCTTCGTCAGGTTAGAATGGTTTTATGGCTTCCGCACTTAATAATGATTTTACGAGTTCAAGCTATCTTGGGTCGCAATGATAGCTGTCTTTCTTGTCAATGGTTAACCTTATATTTTTTTCCCAAATTTATTTATAGTTTTTGTCTTTCTTACAATCAGAAACTATGCACTTATTTACATCTGCACAATGGGAAGCTTTGGGTATTTACTTTTCGTTTTCTTATGTACAGTAATACATTATTTTAAGTTACTTACCGTCATACAGTATTTTCAAAGAGATCTTTCCTTGCTGTTTTTTCTTGTTCTCTTATTTTAATTAAGTTATGTTCTTATCCATCGTAGTTTAATTTATTTTATCGCAATAAAGATAATATGCATCTTCATATTTTACATTTAGAGCTATGAAATAAGTGAATGGCATTAGATGGTGATACGATACTCAAACGTCTATGTTTACTTTAAAAATGATGTCTTAACCAAATTTTAAAAAAGGAATAATTTCAATGTTATTACTTCTTCATTTGATATAACAATCCAAATAGGGAAATCCGAAGGGGGTTGCTATGACGCGTGAACTGCATTTACACTGAAACATGCATCAGTCGGACAGTTTTCATAATCATCAATAGTCACCATCAGTTGCGCACCCAGAATTATGCTTTGGATTATGCATCGGATATTGATTTTGCCGGCTATAAAATAAAACAAATTAACTTTATACACATTTTCAAACTTTCCAAAGGCGTTTAAGTTTTTGATTTACATACATTTTCAAAACATGCTAATTAAATTAAATTAAAAAAATAAATTTTCCTTTGAGACGCACTTTACGTCTCCGTTCCCCTTTCCAGATGCCCGACATCCATCTTATCATGCCGGATAACGGAACTTTAGTGCAGTGACCGTATCATATTCCGGATATTTCAAAATTGTCTGGATACCGGATATCCGAGGCCGTCTGGCAATGTTCGGGTTCGTCTCCCCCCGTAGGTGCGCCCCTGGTTATCCTATGCGTTTATTCGTTTCGGAGTAATAAGATTAGTAACGTCGAACTTCCACCTGGAAGGTTCGATGCCCGCTGAAGACCCACCATGTACACTTGGGGATACGTGCATGTAAAATCCGTGAACCCCACTGCCTCGCCCCCGGATGCAGGGCATCCCTAAGTCCTAGTGCTAACAGAGGTTAGAGGAGGAGAAAAGTGAAGCATTGGAGGAACAAGATTAAACTAATAATTTTTCTTTCCCTTTACGAGAGCGACATTTATCATATTTCCGGAGAGGGAGGGTGGCTAAGAGTATCTACTCAAAATAAATCATGTAAAAAACAAAGTACACACACACAAATGTAAAATATACATTATCTTCCGCGAAGCCAGAGAGGCAATTGCTCCACTTTAACATTTCCTATAAGGATTTTCTATGAACATTTTGTGCCAGATTAGCCTATGACAGATAAGCAAAATGGTTCACCTCTTGTGCGACAAGTGAAGTAAGTAAAAAAGTTATTTAACTTTGTGCTTTAATTTTGTCATTTGACTTTTCTTTAATTTTGTAATTTAACTTTGTGCTTTAATTTTGTAATTTAACTTTGCTTTAATTTTGCAAATTAACTTTGTGCTTTAATTCTGTAAATTAACTTTGTGCTTTAATTTTGTAAATTAACTTTGTACTTTAATTTTGAAATTTAACTTTGTGCTTTAATTTTGTAAATTAACTTTGTGCTTTAATTTTGTAATTTAGCTTTGTGCTTTAACTTTGTAATTTAACTTTGTTTAAATTCGTTGCTTTTTTTACTTACTTTATATGTCAGGTAAGAAGAAAATGCAGAGAAACATAAAACTCAATTGCCCTCTACATCATAAAGCCTTTTAATATGAATAACCCGTCAACATGCCTAACTTTTAGGATGATATATTTTGTTCATGGCTTGTTGCTTAACTTCACTTATTTAAAAAATAATTACGATCAATTCATTTTTCTGTCTCGGCGTAATAAGCGTCTGCTAAGGATGCTAGACTCTCGATACTTTATAACGTTCACTAACCAAAAAGACTGTTAACCTTCACTAAAAATAATATAACAAAAAGTCTTATTTTCTTTCAAGAAGTGATTGTTAGTTTTTTACCCCCACGAAATATCAGAAGTTCAAAAACCTTTCATTACTGACATTCTTCTAATACCTTTTAAAAGTAACATCCTCAAATAAAGATATCATTTTCAAGTTCAATGCCACAATTTATGTTTTAGCTCCCAATGAAAAAGCAAAATGATCTAAGAATGTTGCTGACCTAAGTGTTTCCAGAAAACCTGTTATTAAATGATTGGTTTCTTTTAAATAGGGCACCATCGAGTACAAAGAAGCAATAAAAATTATTTTCTGATTTTTTTTCCGCCTTCTGAAAATAACAGTGAAACTGCAAGTTTTAATCGCGATCCAGTTAAAACCGTATTGGTTTGTTTAAAAAACGTCATTATCTTTCTGTTTATTCTGTTTTATATAAATAAAAAAAGGAATCTGTTTGGAAGTTTTCCTCAACACGTTTAAAAAAATTTAAAATGCACCAAATATAGTTTTTAATTTCAAACGGAATAATCTGGGGAAGGAATACATCAGAACAGAAAGGTATACGTAACTAAGGGTCTTCATAACATCTTTAAATGGTTTATTATTTTATATTTATTTTGAGAAATAACATTGATCCATTTTTTTCCTGTCTACAAGACCAGCTATTTATTTGTTCAGTGCTTTAAAAACAATCATTCAGAAATATTTAATTTGTGAAAAGCCTAATTTATATTCTTTTTGTATACTAAAAAAACACATTCTACATTTATTTCATGATTTTGAAAGACGAAACTTGCATTTATTTTATTTTTTTAAGAAACCCAAAATCTGTATTCTTTAAGGCAGAAACAATGTTGCTCTTTTCAGCTCATTTTGTCATAGTTTGCAGTATTTTTCGCGCTTTTACATATGTGTACTTCACATTGATTTTGTGTCCATAAAATTATATTGTATTTTAATAATTCTCTTGAAAACTCGACTTCAATCTTTCCAAAAAAATCACCCTAAATGCCTATTATGCTGCTTCAAAAGAGCCCTTTTTTATCAGGTTTGCGTCCCAGACTTTTGGGACAGTCCCGTATTTTGAGAAATTGTCCCACTTCCCAGGGAACTTCAATGCGGGGCGACAAAAGTCCCGTATTCTTGCAAGGATATTGATTTTTCCGGATATCTGGTTATCCGGTGACTATTGTGTAACAGGTTCGTACCAGATCCGGCTCTGATATTTCAAACCTAAAAATTCTATGCATTTTTTCTTTACGAATATGCTATGTTTACAAAATATTCTAATGAATTAAATTTTTAACACCAAAATTGACGTTCCGTAAAACTGGTCAGATATTGGATTCCGGATGTTTGAACATCGGTCGGACACCGGATATCCAGTATCCGGACAACTTTTTTGAGTTGCTCTGCTCCGACCTCTAAATATGTGCTCCAAATCCACACCAGGCTCCAAGCAGTTTTAATAGGAATTATGTGTGTTATTTTTTGTTTAATTTATTATAACTTTAATAAGCAGTATACATGTGTTTTATATTTATTCATCTTCGTTTTAGATTTTTTTGAATAAAATGAAAGATGAAAAATCATCTTTTATTTTTTCCTTCAAAACTAATTTTCGTGCTGAGAAAGTCATTTAGAAAATTTAAAGAAATTCTAATAAATAGAGTAGTTTTGGTGCATGAAAAATGTGTGCTCCAGCTTCGCTTCTATTCCAAGCAGAACTCGTTCCACTGCTCCTGCTCGACTGTCTGCTTCAGATTTTTGATTAAAATTCTTTAAAATGATCTGTGCATATCATTCTTATTCAATTTTCCGAACGGAAATGTAAGAGCTATCCACATTCAGGGAGGTTAATACTGGATATCGATGGGAACACAATGCGGCATTTCCCGATCCCTCTTTGCTGGACGTGTTCTCCTGACACCTGGTAATCCATGTTTTCGTTCGGAATGCCTCACAACTGGAGCGGATGTTTTTTCTGAAACCGCCAAGTTTATGAGCAGATGTTCATCCTTGGCTAGTTGCTCGTGACGCTCTTTGATGTCAATTCGCTGAGCTTTAGAAATCAAGGACATACGTTCGGAATGACATTGTAAAAAATAAATAATGAAATAAATAAAGCTAAAGTTGAACAGTTATCACTTGGTGCGATACATAAGCTAGCAGAAGATTTAGAAGCTCAATAAAAAAACATATACTGGATTTGTGATGAATCATGTTTGATTTTAAATAGGATGCACATGAAATCAAAATATGCATTAATGAAAAAAATATCTAATGAAAAAAAAGATTAATAGAAAGCATGTTTTATGGCTGAGTATACCGAAAATGGCGGAAGGAGACTCACCTATGAGGTGAAAAGTACTTATAGAGTACCCCATTTATTTGTTACTAGCGGTACCCGCACGGCTATGCCCGTGTTAAAACTTAAAAAAAAAAAAAAAAAAAAAAAAAACAATCTATTCGCCATTGTGTATATTGTGAGAACTTTTTAATGTGTAAGTAGTGTTGTTTTATAAAAATGTATAGCATTCCACATAGTTTAAAATTTGCCGAATACGGCAATAAACCAGCGATCCTACACATTTAAGCATTTTTATCTTACAGAACACACAATAAAAAAAGGGAAAAAGAAAGAAAGAAAATATTTAAAAGAAAACGCATTTTGTTTAGTTCAAGTACCCACACAAAAAGGACGATTATAATCCTTTATAATAGTTTTAATTAATAAATTTTTAGTATAATTAATTTTTATCTATTACTCATTGACAGTAAAACGGAAGGACAAAATTTTGTAGCTTACGGAAACAAACAGCAGAAAGCAAAGCTAAGAAAGCGGAAAAAAACCTTTCATCGAGCTCAAATAGGAAAATAACATATGTCCTAATTCACTGGAGAAAAAAATAAAATAAACAGTAGCAATAAGTTGGAATAACAAAAATCGCTATAAAGGAGAACATTCTTTAAATAACCCCTGTGCAGTATGGAAAATGGTCCCGTGAAATACATGTCAAAATAAGGAAATCAAAATAAGGCTATCTATCGCCTGTGAGCCGCAGGAAAAATATTTTAATTCGTTTAAAAAAAGAATAATCAAAATCCAAAAATAAATAAAAAAAATAAAAATCGTTTGGCTTTTCAAAATGCTAAAACCGCAAGAAATAAATTTTAATTCGTTTAAAAAAAAAGGATCATAAGCCAGTCGGCATGGTAACACAATTCAAATAAAATAAAAAGCAAAAGCTTTATCAATAGTCTGGAGAAAATGAAATTAAAGTTAATTAACGTGAAAAAATAATTTCGAACTGCAGAGAAAAACGCTTATAACTTCTTTTCTAGTTAATTTAGAGGCTTCGAATTTTAGCACGTAAAGCAAAACTCTTTCTGGGGTAGTTTTTTACGGGCTTTTTAATGGTATCAAGTTCGAAACGATGCGATAAATTCTTCCTATAGAAAAGAATCCTTTTATGTAATTTTCGGCTGTAAATTGCAATAAAAAAAGAACAAATTCGAATTACAGAAAAAACTCTCCGAGGTGCACACCCTTCTGTTCCAAACTAATTTCGTGCCAAATTTCATGAAAATCCGCCGAACGGTCTTGGCCCTACGCCGGACACAGGCAGACAGACACACACACACATAGACACACATACTTGCTGCTTTATTAGTAGAGATATTTCGTAATAGTTTACTATTTTTATATTTTTAAAGATTTGAGAAGTGTTACAGAAGGAGTTATAAATATTTCTTTATTGGGGTCTTTTTTGTATAAAACGGTGGAAAGTTGAAGTAAAAAAATATTGAGAAACAAATCATCGTACATTTCTTCTTGAGATAATACTGCCAGAAACTAAATTGTACAATAAAAAATTGTAATGCATCCAAATAACATGATTCAGGCTTAAAATTCAGGAAAATAGTAAGTCAGGAAGCATTTCAAAGAAGAATAATTTTTGTTTCATCTAACATGTCTCTTATATGACGAGTCCGTACCGGCTATCCAGCTATGTGTGTTAGAAACCCGTAAATTCTTAACCTATTTTAAAACCAATCTAAGTACATAGCAAGTTTGCAATTTACAAATATTTTCAAAACATGCTAATTAATTGAATTTGAAAAATCAAATTTGACATGCCGAACATCCGACTCTTTAGGGTAGTGTCCGAGTCGGATTCCGGATATTTGAAAAAGGTCAGATGCCGGAGGTCTGATACCTTCTGGGGGGAGGGGACTGGTGCTTTTGCCCCCCCCCCCTTTCGTTGGTGTGCCCTGGTGTAATGTATAATTTCCCCAAAAATACGAGACTCAGTACTAAGTCAATACGAGTGAAGTCAATTTGAGTAGAATTTACAAGTAACTTTAATTTTTATTTAAAAATAAAAAGTCCAAATGAGCTAAAACGTTTCATTATTTTTGTACACTTTTTATTTTGTTCTTCAACGTGTAACGCCAAGAAATCCACTGAACCATAAAAGATGTGTGCGAGTGCAGAGTGCAAGTGTTCAGGGAGGAAAAAACGAACATTCATTTTTTTATGCTTCATATAATCGTATTTTCGTGAACTTTCCCTCCCATAAATCTTTAAATACGTGAGAAAAGTGTAAATATTAAAATACACACCTCCAATTAGCAATTGAAAACTGCGCGTTTGAGCAATTGAAATTCATACATTTTAATAAAAGAAAGTAATAAAAGAAATCAGGCGTATTTCGTGGCATAGATACATGTTTCATTAAGTTATATTTATGTCTATTTACTTCACTTCATACGATAGAAATCAATCATTAGGAACGATAAAAACCAAGTGTTTAATCGAACGTGTAGCGAGACAAGGAATAACCTTTGAGAGATCAAGGTCAAGTAGAAATATCATTTTCGGACGATTAATGATTATTCGAACTAATCTTATCCGTGTTAAAAGATGAATTGGGTAAAAGAATAATTAGGTCAAATTTCTGAAATTCGAATTTAATGGAAGGTGGACCAACTTCTTTTATATTTACAATTACTAACAAATGGGCTAATAATTATTATAACATTAAGAATAATAATAAAAATAATAAAAGAAAAAAGGCTACATAAAGTGATTGGTTAAAAGAACGTATTAATTAGACATTTATCCCTTAGAAACTATCTCTAATAGGAAAAGCAATGTGTTAAGTGTGCGATGACAGTTAATAAAATTTGCCTCAAAGATTCCCATCTGAGATTAGCCTAATGTTGGAGATATAATTAATATTTTTATATAATTTGGTAAAATATTTCTTAGTATTATATTCAAAAAACAAGCAAAGTGTCATTTCGTTCACAAAAAATTGTGCACGCCCATGTAAGGTGACGCGTGAATCCAAATTTGCAGATTCTGGACTCTAATTCTTTTATTTGTTAATTTTTGTTAGTAAAGAAATGACGCATCGTGAACGCCTGATTATCCGTGTTCTGATTATCCAATTTGAGCATTATCCGTACTGATTTAAAATCACCTCATTATTCGAATTTTGCGGAATTTTCAAGCATCCAAATGACACCTTCAAATCTTATGCACCCATCCGTGCATTGTAAAATTAAACATGGTTGAAAACTGTAACTGTTTCGATGAACTCGATTTCTCATCATTCGATTATTAGAATGACACGATATCCGATGATTCGATTATGCAAATCTCTTTCTTTTTCACTCGATTATGCCCATCACTACAAACCCTTAAGCAGGAGAAATTTCTAGTTGCCGCCAATGGGT
This sequence comes from Octonoba sinensis, assembly GCA_038502835.1. Classification (NCBI taxonomy): domain Eukaryota; kingdom Metazoa; phylum Arthropoda; class Arachnida; order Araneae; family Uloboridae; genus Octonoba; species Octonoba sinensis. The sequence continues at coordinate 62,582,526 of CM076602.1, forward strand.
AAGCTCAGACATCGGTCTACCCGTCTATTTATTTGCTAATCTAGTATAATATTTATGCTTCCTTATTCCAAATATATCAATCACAATTAAGCGCATTTTTCTGCCATTTCCAATAACATCCTTCAGATTTGAAATTCAATTTCTGAATGATTTATTCAATATTATAATCGCCTAATATGCGCAGACAGTTGAAATGACCTGTTTAACTTCAAAGGAAATCTTAAGCCAAGTTGAATTTTCACTTACCCTGTATGCAAGTATTCTGCAATACTATATATCAATGTCTCATTATCGAAGGAAATCGCTGAAAACGAATGCATTCAATCAATTCAGGGTAATCTTTTCTGTTTCCTCCAGCAAAACAAAAGCCGGCAATGCTTCAACCGATGAAACAAGAAATTGTCATTTCTGAAGTAGCGTTACCTTCTTTCGATAACCATCAAAGTGACACCATAATCTAAGATCTCGCTGTTGAACAAAAGTGATTTCACGGCTTGTTAGGATTCAAAGCAATTCGGAAATAGCGCTGACGGAACATATTGCTGTTATTTTAGCAGCAACAGCGCAAAGCGGCGTTCTAATACTTCAAAGGAAATTTTATGTTCGCAAAGTAAATGTTTTCGGATTATTTCTTGATCCGAATTTGTATGTAAATTAAAGACACCTTTTTGTAATCCTTTCCCTGTAAACTTTTGAAAGCCAGCAATGTCGTGTTTGCTTTATAGTGAAGATACCAATTGACGATCAGCACACAATAAACATGAGAAATCTTATGCACTTGAAAGATATTTCATTACCTCTAAGCTGAAATTCAATCCAAGGAGATTAAAAGTGGAATCGAACAATGGATGTGTGTTCAAATTTTTATCATCAATTGACGTTAGAATGCGGATAAAGAAAGAAAAATAAATGTCGTTAGGACATGGACAACATTTATTCTTAAGAATCTGAATATACGTTAGAACAAAGGAAATATAACTGTGAGTTTTCAGAAGAAATTCAAGAAATGGAGCAATAAAGAAAAGAAAACGAAAGATAGTAGTGACAGCAAAGAACAAATAGATCCAAAAGATGGTTGTTCTCCGACTATACAAATACAAATACAAAAGTGACGACCAGCAACAGGCTCAGGGCCCAGCTAGGCTGATCCTAGTCAATTTAGCAGTCCCCAATGAACATCAAGAGATTTCTTAAACGTTTTTACCCCGCTGCAATTAACAGTCGCTTCTGGTAAACTATTCCAATTGCCCATAACTTTATTGAAGTAGTAATTTTTCCTAATTTCAAGATTAGCCTGAGATTTGAAAAGCTTAAAACAATGACCTCTGGTTCTACTTTCAGCACATAGCTGCAGTCCTTCAACATTTCCCATTTTAATGAGTTTAAACAACTGAATCATGTCCCCTCTAACTCTCCTTTGCTCAAGACTATACATATTGAGCCTTTTAAGCCTAACCTCATAATCTAAGTCTGAAAGACCACTTACCAATCTAGTAGCCCTCCTTTGAACCCTTTCCAATAAGGATGATCAAGTAGAGTTGAATACATTAAAATTATAACATCAGTAATACTGGAATTTAGCTTCCAATCTTTACTTGTGCTAATTTCTTTAAAAATGCTGCAATTTCAGGTTAATTTTTGTTTACCTACTTATTATGCAGGAAGCTGGATTAGATGACACACAACTATCCTCGTAAAATTTTTAGAAACGAGGGGTACTTAACCCACTTTTCTCTCCAGCATACACTTGATGCATATTTAGCACGGATGACAATATAAAAGCCAATTAAAATTAATGTACTTTTAAAAAAAATGTCGTTGAATTCATCTTACAAACAACCGTTTTCAGGGCCCCACCAAACTGAAATGCTTGCAAAATGAAATAAAAGAGCTTTTTTTAGTGAGTATCTACCCAAAACTAAGTTGTATATCATAGCTTGTCGTGAGCTGTACTGGGCTACTGAAAGAAGCTCATCAGACCACATGTGGCCCGTGGGCCGCAGGTCGATTACTCGTATGATTGCTCCAGAACTTCTTAAGCTTCCAAACAGAGTGTGTATATCGGGGTTTTCTACTTGCTTCAACCTCATGAGAAAGGAAATGTTTCCAATTACCTCCTAGAGTCTGGGGTAAATGGAAACATAAATGCACTTCGCAAACAAATAGTCATAAAGCAAAATTTTTGCACACGACAACTCCCAATGAGTATGATATTGACTACAATGCCCGAAATCGTATCTCTCTGCGCATTCAAGAGGTAGGGAAGAATTTAAAGTTAAAACATTGATATTTTGTTACCAATTACCACAACAGACGCTACATTTTTTTCGCTTAACTACTGTTTATTATTACACATGAATTATTGTTAGGACTTCGAGATTACTTTTGTGGTGGTGGTATATTTTCTAGAACTAGAGTTCGTCCAGTATTCGAAATTCGACAGTAATTCATAATTATTTTAAGCTCAGTCTCGAACGTTTTAACAAGTTTTATACATTTAAGTTTGTTTGACAACAATTCATTTTGTTTAAATATTTGAATTAGCACCTATCTCTCCTCAGTGAACTGATTCACCACTGAGTTTTTTATTTCGTTTAATGTATTTGTAACATAGTATGCATAAATTTTATCTTTTTGCACTTCTTCTCTTGTATGGGAAATATAAATAAAGATTTTCATGTTAACATATTATTATTGAATAAATTAGAAGTACAAACACTCGTATCAATTCATCAAGAGCTCAAAAAGCTAATGCAAATCAACTAACTTGCGAAACGTTGATTAGAAGCAAAATAACTCGTCACAGCACTTTTTTTCTCACTTTATATTATATTAGATATTTTTAGCTTCAAATTGTATTTTATTTTATTTGACATTGTCCTGAACAAACAAGCTGACTTATTATATGTATATATATATAGAAATAGATTAACTGACAATTTAAGATTAGTATTATTTTGCTTTGGCATTCATTTAATAGATTACATTTTCTCTTTCGTTTGTTCTTGACATTTCTTCTTTGAATTATGAATAATACAAAATGTATTGAGTATTGTAGAAATATTGAAGATTGTAGGCGTAAGAAATAGTATGAAAGTATGACGAATAAAGACTTCTAAAAAAAAAGCTTCGAATCTATGTCGAGAGAAGGATAAAAAAATTAACTTTTCTGAACTTTTTTATGTAACACGAAAACTCATCAATAGCTTCTAAATTAACAAACAATAATAATAGAAAATCAGTTGACAAGTAGAAGCGGAAATGGTATTTAACTTTTTGTCTTTTCCTATTCATATATAGATGACGTAAAACATGGTACTATTTGAATGTAGAAAAACATAATGTCTAATTTCAGAAAAATCACCCTAAACGGTAATTAAACTTGATTCTATAAATAACTGCAATTTCATGATCAGAATTCAAGAATAGTGTTCTAAATCTGAAGCAGAATTTTTCTTCTGGTCTAGAATGGACACTAAAAATACAGTAAGGAGAAACAACCAGCAAAAAATAAGAAAAGTCCTTTAAAATGTATGCATGTAATATCGGTTCATGGTGTCAGGTGTCGCCTTCCAAAAAAATCTACGTCTATTCCATCTCTTCCGGTAAATGTCCACTCCTCATCCAAACTCCTATCCCTCATCAACTTTTCGACATCGTTCATCCAAGTCTGTGTTGGGCTTCCTCGAAAGACTTGGATGGGCAAAGGTGAAAAGTTGGTGATTTTAAAATAATAATAATAAAAGGGTATTAGTTAAAAAATAATATGCGTATAAAGCAAGATGTGTTATCTAAATACAGCTGAACTCGCTTAATACGAAATGCCGAAAATTCGTGAATTTGTTCGTGTTAGCCGTTATTCGTAACAACCGTGAATAAGTAAAATTGAAAAAATATATTAGAAATTCATGTTTATATTTTGAAAATAATTACTACTATTTATAATAAAAAAATAAAATAAATAGTGAAAGCAAATTATTTATTTTTACTAATACACACTTTTAAATCTTACTAGTACATTGACAAAAAGTGAACTTATCTTTAAAAATTCAACAATTTTGGAAAAAATCCTTAATGGTTAGTTGTTTTTTAGATACATTAAATTTTATCAACACATGTCTCGGCGCAAAATGCTTTGTGCCATTTGTACTTGGTGGCTTACGATGACTCAAAATACCCAACAATTTCTATAAAAAAAAATAATTATTACATGCAATTGAAAAAATTTTTCGTTAATAGGTACGAAATTTTGCTCGTCTTAGCCGAAATTTGTATTTTAGCCTTCGTAATATGCGTGAGAGTAATTCCATAGAAAACCAAACTTAAAGAACAAATTGTTCGTTTTAACCGTGATTTCGTATTAACCGTGTTCGTATTAAGAAAGTTCAACAATACAATGAAATCAAAACTTTATTTTACAGGACGGATATTTTTATCAACACCAAATTTCGGGATTTTTCTTCCACTGTAGAACCGCAACATTCAATTTCCCGTTTCACTACCAAGATAAAAAACACTTAATCTTCACAGGAGTTAACGCATAATTACGCGCGAAAGCGCATCGCCGCTTCTGCCTAATAACAATCGGAAATCTAAATAAAAACTCGAACGCCTATAATCTGTGGAAACACTTTCGTCAACGACGCGTAGCTGCCGAGGAATTACTAAATAGGCCTGTTTAACCCGCGTTCCACTGTTTTAAGCACGATCTTGAATAATAACACGCACGGCAAGGTGCGCTTAAAACGCGCATGACCCATGCTTTAAGACGTGCGTGAAGAATAGTTACGCGGCAACCTTGTTTGAGAGTTCGGAATGAAAAGTTTATGAAAAGAACTCTTACAAGGTATTTGAAAGAAACATAAGGTCGACAATAGAATAACAACAATAATAATGGGAAAATAGAAAGGTAAAAAAATAATAATAAAAAGTAAAAAGGGAGGAAGTGCTTATGTATTGTTCTATTAAAATGTGCTAAATCCGGAAACAGAAAAATCGTTATGAAAAATTGCTTTTTAAAAGGTATTTTTGCTATTCATTTTTAATAAACTTTGTCCAGGATGCTAGTTTGTCAGGCCAAACAGGTATCAATAGTCATTGTGGACGAGGGATTTGTTTTGAAGAAATAGAGGAAGATACTTGGTGGGCAAATTGGTTATCATAACGGTTTTTACAACAGATTGTTTTGGGGTTTAGCTTGAAAGGGGTCTCTTTTGCGGATAAAAGTTTAAGCTTTTTTGTCGGACAAATTTTCAACAAGGTTGTTTTTTGAGGAGATAAACATGATGGATATGCTCCTAGAAGCAAAGAGGTGTTGACAAAAATCAATTTTTGGAGATAACTAGTGAAAACTATAGGAGAAATGCCTTTTCTGGGACACAACGTATCAGTAGTAGTCCTGAGAGGTGATTTATATAAAAATAATTATATTACCATATGATTTGAAATTTCCTCTCGTTTTGCTCGAAATCGTTCTTTGCTTCTCGATGCATGATATAAAAAAATAAATTTAACTGTATTTAAGTAAATTATTTTCATGGCAATGAATATTGCGGCGAAGTCTGTCAGCGGGGGAAGGGGCCTCAGCAACCCAAATATCATTTCATTGATATTAATTTTCTTGAATTTGCTTTCTGTTTTAAGAGATTCTAGAACATTCTACGTTGTCTTAGCAAAGGATGCTGGGGCCTTTTCCAAATTATACAAGATGAGTGTTCGAGAGAGAATATGAGATGTCTTGTATATCTTGTTACAATAAACGCATTCTGTTACTCGGAGTTTGTGTCAGTGTCAATAATTGAATTCCATCGTGACAATCTTATATATTTAAACGAGCAATTCTTGCATATATTTATATTTACTAAATATATAAGATATATATATTGAGTTCTCGAAAACGGCTCTAACGATTTGGACCAAATTTTGTATTTAAATCAGGTTTTGTGTTTAAGCTAAAAATGTTGGTTGCAATTACAATTAGTTTTGTATTTTATGTGCGGAACTTTAGTTTGTTATATATTTGGTAAGGTATGGACCTATCACTTTTTTGGCGACATCTTTCGTTGCCAACCGGCCCCTGTACTAAAGCTGTTCCTTTGCCATGAGAGTATAGACATCTCAAGGTCCAACTTTCGAATTTGTTGGAGTAGGCATCAGTTTTTATCCGTAGCAAACTGCTTGTAGAATTTTCCGGAGTAAATCGACCAACTTCTCTCGAATGAAATTCATCGACATACTAGTAACACAGTATGAAGAAAGTATTACGTGGTGACCCGATTTCACCGTAGTGAAACTGGGTTTAAGTTCAAAAACATATAACTAATGATAGGTAAAATGTAAAGTAAAAAGCATAAAATAGCATATTTTTAGAAATAAAGTATTGAACTAAAGCATTCACGTGGTTTTTTATACTTAAATGAAGTTTCAAGCTCATATGTAGGTAAGATTGCATCAGCATGAAAATTTATAGTTAGCAAATCTATATATATATGTTTCACTTAACGTAGACCACTTACGATTAAATTTTGCGGTACGATACGATACTGACCTAATGCAAAATGCAAACTACGGTAAAGCGAAAAAAATTTTTTGTTAATGGTTACCATAGAAAAGTAACATAATATTTGTATTTATTATCGCAGCTTAAGAGGCTTTAACAAATTTATTTCTATTTCTTAAATGCATTTCCATTCATAACTCAAATTTTAATTTCCGATTCTTTGGAGTGGCAACGCCTTAGTTTGTTTATATCGGGCACGTTTATATCTAGCGATCTTTTCTTAAGCCTTTCGAATTTTAAAGCGTTTTTTAATGATTTTAAAATGGTTAATTTTTGGTCCGCATATGTTCTGCGGGGATCAGCTAGTATACTTTAATTTACCAAATTTATCTAAATAAGTATCTTCGGAAAAAAATCGCCGCCGAGCAAAAGCTCGGTCGCCCAAGTACTATTTATGAATTTGTAGAGCTTCCGCGTCGGAAGCAATCGTAATTTTTGTAATTTGCGATGTAAACTGCACAAAAATCCCATCTTGCGATGCGATTTTTATATTATTCTTGTTTTATAGAAACTCAAACAAGGCTTTAAATATATCCCTACCTATACCTAAAACACTTAAAAGCATTTTTCGATAGATAATTGTTGTGCGAAAATTGCATAAAAACAACTTAGCTACATTTCAGGTTTCAAGGAACATTATGTAAAAGTGGTTTTCCACAGAATGATCAAATTAAGCTACAATGATTTTTTTTTAAGCCGGATAAATTGGGATATCGAACACCTCGCTAACCAGCAGCAGCTCAAAGTTATTTAAAAAATTTCGTTCAGACAATGCGCCTTTTTTCATTGGCAAGAAGAGATATAACTAAACTTTTATTGACTTCATTCAAAATCGCAGTGAGCGTTCCCCACTTCATGCGTTCATAGCGTTTCAAAAGTTTCAGTAGACACAATTATTTTTAAAATACGTGATTGAAGTAAATAAATGTTATAACAATTTTCAGGATTGCTTGGGAAAAATGAAAAGGAAGAAATTCCTCCTGTAAACAGATCCGAGTGATATGGAGATTTGCATTAAAGAAACCTGGCTTTACGACGTTCTACTCTACATGAAAAGGAAAAAAGAGGTTACGATTTAAATATACTTATGTTTACTGATTAGCATACATTTCCAAGCACTATCGAAATGCATTTTGTTTTGTTATTATTTGAAACTGGTGTTAGGGATCATTCATAAATGATGTCACGCTTCGAGGGGGGAGGGGGTTCGTGAAATTGTGACAAAGTATGACAAGGGGAGGGGAGGGGGTAACAAGAAGTGTGACATCATGCATTATGCAATATAGCGTGTCATGTGACAAAGGGGGGAGGGGGTCAAATATATGGGAAAAAAGCGTGACGTCGTTTATGAACGGCCCCTTATCAATTCAGTGTTCTTTCTGTAATCTGATCAAGAAAAAGCTGTGAAACCCTAAGACTTTATATGCTTTTAAAATTTTTGATAAGGTTGAACTACTTTTGAGATTTTATTCTTCCGTCTGATTTTTTAAAATTTTTCTGTCTGATACTTTAGTAATTTTATTCAGTCAGAAGCAGTTATGCACATTAAATTTGATTATAGTAAACAGATTTTCGCGGATAATACGCGTAAATTAACTTCTTCAATGTAAGGAATATCAACATTAGAAATTTCGTCTTTTTAAGATTCGAAAATGGTGTGAGGGGGGAGACATAGTATTTTTTTGCATTTTGTATGATAGAGCAAATTCCATAATATTGAACATAGTAAAGAAAAATATTGTGAAAATGTATATTACATAACATTAAGTATTGGTACATTTTGTGAATAACAACGCATTACAGATTGTTAGAATTTTTTCAACAACTTTATAGCAGATATTTGTTAAAATTCTTTAGCAAAAATATTTTACAACATGGTTACTGAGAATTTAGTGGATTTGTTTCAACAATGAATAAATTGCTTCACTGTAAAAAAACAATACAATAGTTTTTGTCATATTAAATACGCAAATATTCTGGCAAATTGCGCGAAAAACATTATTAATTCCAATGTACAACAAATGTTTCAGAACGAACTCTGAAAAGTAGCAATTATACCTTAACCCATTAATAACTGCAATCCCTGTTTAGGGACAGTCTGAAAAGTACGTCTGAAGCACCCAAAAAATAAACATTTCAACAAAAATTGTCTTAATGTATTCATAACCTTAAAATAACTGCTTAGGAATTACATTAAAACAATTTTTTGTTGAAATGTTTATTTTTGGTTGCTTCAGACGTACTTTTCTGACTGTTCCCAAAAAATCGTCAGGCATTAATCGGTTAATGTTGTAATGGATAAGTCTAGTAAACAGCGATGCACTGAATATCGTCCGAGTGATCTCTGTGAAAATGAATTTGAAAACTTAACATAATATTTTTAACGAAGCATGAACTAGTAGGTATATTACGTTAAGAATAATGTAGAAAGTTATTATTTAGGTAGTAATTGTTTTAAGAACAAAATTTCCACAATTGCTTCCATGAGAAATCTTAACGATAAAGTTTCGAAAATAATTTAATTGCGTAAAGAATTGAAGCAAAGCGTTTAGCTTTGTGATGAAAAAATAAAATGATAAAAACGACGTTATTAAAGCACATAATTGTAAAAATATTGCATCATACGCATATATAACGCTTTTATTAATTTTTTTATTTAATAACACTGTTTTCGTCATTTAAAGTAGCGTGATAGCTAAAAATATTCAACTTTAATCGAAAGTTTATTCAATTGATTTCACTTCGACCCAAATGCATTATGAATCACATGCGTCACATAAAATATCAAAATTGAAGTCTCGACTTTCGTTATCCCGTTAACATAAATAACAAAATCTCGTCAATCTTGGCGTGTCAGAAAGTCGCCAACAGATGTCACGCTTCTTGGCGAGCTCTTCGACCCGCAAAAAGCAGGGAGCAACCTCTATCCTATATTTCTTTTTTTCATTCTTCTATTTGTGAAAAGTCTATCACTGAATCGGTGAAAAAAAATCACTTGAGCAGAAAGATGATGTCGTGCTTGTAAAGTCGTTTTCTATGTCAGAGGCCTGTAAAAGGGACACAAAAAGCTGCGACAAATATGACATTGATGAAAATCTGATAAGGAAAAGTTCCTGGCTATAGAAAGATATATAGAAAATATAATTCATCCTCTTTCAGTGCAACAATATTTGATCTTTTAGGGCGTAGAATTTTTCAGTCTTAAACAGTACCTCCAATTTTTGCCATTTTCTGTTTTCCTCTTTATTGGGTTACTTATATTTGCAGTACCGTACTTTACAAAACTAGAGACGGCAAATCAAAATTTATCGCTCCAGAAGACTAAAAAGTAAGGAAATTCAATTTGGTATTAGACATTCTTAAATTAAAAAGCATTAAGAACCCTCTACTGCTTGAAACTCGAAACTAATATTTATTGAGATACTGCCTTCCTAGTACTTAGGACGGTACAATAGGCGAAATGGTTTTAACTAATGCATTGGTTATTAACTGTAATCGTACCTTATTTTCGTACCGTATTGGACTTAATACGGTAAAGTTTTATTTATGGTACAGTTTCAGGAATTGCATTAACAAATGCACTGGTTGTTAACTGGTAATCCAACTCCTTTCATGATATCCTTACGCAAATAGTAATAAGTAATTATAAATGTAACAATAAATTATTGTGCTGCACTTTCTGAATCAGTAGACCTTCAATACCAGAAATCATGGTAAAAATGCGATAACAATAAAAATAAATTTTCTGATATTTTTGTATTAGTTCAGTTACACATAAGGTATGTATCATCATCAACAGCGCACATTTTTGAAAGATTGTTGCCAAAAATTTCGACTTTTCAACAATTTAATAATATTTTGGGGGTACTCCTTTTGTTAAAAAAAACCACGGTAAAAAAAGGCAGACTCATTCAAAGGTCAGATTTATTCTTAACTGTAACTATTCATTCTTGACTATTTAATTAGTAATAGATTAATTTTCATCGTTTCGAAATCACAACTTTAATTTAGAATTTGAGAAAGTATTACCGTATTTTACGAACTATTAGTCACACTTTTTTTTTTCAAGAAATTTCCTCCGAAATTCAGGTGCGTCTTACACTAGAAACTGGTATTCAAATGTACAGTGTCATATTCAAAATTCTCGCTAATCTTATGAAACGGCCGTATATTCGAACCTCCGAGAAACCTATCACTACTTGGCAACCAGTAGAGGTTAGTTCATAAAATTATTTGATTTTTTTTTCTTTTTTAAATATTTTTAGTGTGTTTTACTTTTCAGAAAAAGTGATTAAAAATTTTGCGTTTTCTAGATTCAAAAAGAAGTGAAAAGGAGATAAAATACATTATTTCCTTTTGATTCCACAAACTGCTGGACATAAAAATTACCCACATATTTATATTAAATTCCATTGCTGCAAAGCAAACAATAAACAAAGGGATTTCCTTCGTTTGATTCTTTTACTTTTTACACAATGTCATCAAGCGTAAACTATGCATGCAGTTTGACATATATTTAATACCTCAGTGACTTCGATATCTGTTTTAGAAAGAATTCATCAAATTCTGATCTTTTCCAGGAACAGGTAATTCCGGATTAATTCTCCAAAACTTTAATTTTGATTTGTTTTCGCAATTCACGGTCAGTGCCATAAGAGAATTTCATTAAAGTGGATAGAGAAAGATGAGTTGTGTATATTTTCCCTCTTGCATTGTCGGTAACTAATTAGGGATCCATCAGTAAACATGTACTTTTACCCTTCAGACGTGATGTCCGATAACCTGGACATTAACTTTAACGCGCTCAACATCTGACATTTAAACTAGGGTCATCAAATTTCTTTTAATTTACTCTTTAGAGCTTGATACATATATAGCAATGAGAAGGAAAGGGATGCAACTGGGGACCAAAAACGATTCAAAGTTTGGACCGCGTTCAACGTTTGGATCTTATGGGACCTATAATGCTATTTTTTTTTTTTTTTCTAAATCATGGTTGGGGCAGCACCTGTTATCTCTTGCCACAATATAGAATAGTGCTTTACCAATCATTTGCGCTATTTATCTCCAAACTTTCAATTTTGTCACTTACACCTCTTTGCTTCTAGGTGCCTCATATGTGCTCAATTTTTTCAAAAAGAAGTTAATAATAATTTGAAGAAGAAGAAAATAGCATTCTTTTGCTTTCAGTTTTCAATAACATCAGCCGGACAAAAAAATGAATAGTGAAAACATTTTTATTTTTAAAAATAATTGCGACTTAACTGTAATTTGTAGTATATATTTTAAATAGATGTACCAAAAGGATTTAAATACAAGTAAAAATTTTTTAATTTGAACCTATTTTTTGTCATCATATCCTAAAAGGTCGAGACTAGCGGTCGCCAATGGCGACTATAAATTTTTATTTGGTGACCTCAAAATGTTATGTCGGTCGCCAAACCTGGCGACTAGAAAAGGGTTGTAGTTTATTATTATTTCTTAAAAAATTGGGGTTTGTGTAATTTTGTGACAAAGAGCAGTTTGAGGTATATGTATGCACATGTTTGTATGCAAAATGAAGCCAAGGATAGAGAAGGGGGATCGATTTAAAACATGGTTCAAAGTGGCGGCTAACTTTTTTGAGTTTATCTGCCACTGGCCACACATCAAATTTTTTTAGTCTCAAGCATTATCTTATCCGCTATACCAGACAAATCATAACTTTTCTTTTCTGAATGAAAAAGCTTGAAATTTTGTGCGATTGATAGTGGATATATTGCAAAACTATACCTTAAAACAGCGTTTCTCAACCTTTCGGTATTTGCGACTCTATTTTCAATCATAATTTTCATCTCGCCCCCCTCTGATACAAAAACAATGTATACAATAACAATGTATTTGAGCATATAGACGCTAAAGCTACACTAGAACCTTTTTTACAAACCTTAAAAATTACCAGGAATAGGTAAATTTATTAATATTTGGTAATTATGAAAAACATAATTAGGCAGTCCCAATGGAATCACTAATAACTATTAAACTTGTTTTAATTTAGCATTTATAAGTTAATTATTAAATACATTGGGCAGTACTGATTTATAAGTATTATATTCCACCCCTATAATGTTATCTCGCCCCCTAGGTTGAGAATCACTGCCTTAAAGGGAAAAACTTAACCCACTTTTTTCAAGATTCCGCCTGAAAGGGTTAGGTTATGTGCATGCACTTCGCCCGTACTTGTATATACAATATATATTACAGATTTTACCGGAACATAAAGAGAACTAAAAAGAAACTGCTTTGATTTTTACCGGGACGAGAAATTTCGGAATCTATTTATTTGTTTAAATTCAAGCATTTACAAAAAAAGAAAAAAAAAAAAGAAAAGAAAAAAATGAAGTGCTAGCTTATCTGCTTTGAATTATTTATTCTCATAGGATTATATATCATGCTTGCAGGGTACACATTAATTCCAAAACATTCGATTGTTTTTCACATGTTCGAATCAGATTCTTCTCTTCTTGATTTGGCGTCTGAAATAGCGTTGTGCATCATTTGTTTAACATTAAAAACACCTGCGGCCTAATCCGGACGATGTTTATTTCAACTTTAAGTCATACTAGTCTGGTTTCCGATTGATGTTTGATTTAAAAAATAACCTTAGGCATTAGGTGAAAAAAATGGTTCTAGTAAACTACATTTCGTAGAAACTATTTGATGATGCTTATGACCAAATGTCTCAAATTTGTTTACATAAATTGTTGTTTACGCGATGTAGTAAACATGAAACTTATTTAGTTTGAATAAATGGACCCATTTTTATAACGTTTAATGGTTATATATATAGTATATATTTTTAACAAAATAGCCAAATTACAGTGCTACAAAAGATGAGTATGTGAGTAATTTATACGTAAGATATGCAAGAGGACTTTGACTGTTTAGATTCTTTGCATTTTAAACTAAATTCTCAAGATGTCGCTCAAAATTATTGTAACTAAGCTTTCCATACTGTTTGACATTGATAAGTTTTATGCAAAATTTAACTGTTTTCATTTAACTTCATTTGTATAAATAATATCAAAGGGACCGTCCATAAATAATGATAGACTTGTTGATTATGAAGCACGGCTGTTCAAGGTAAAAGTGTTTTGTTTAAATTCCTCATCACGAGAAAAGTATTCTATTTCAGCACATTTCTGCGTTCTAAAAGCTAATTAGGGATCATTCATAAATGATGTCACGGTTCGAGGGGGCTCGTGAAATTGTGACAAAGTGTGACAAGGGGGGGGGGTAACAAGAAGTGTGACATCAGGCTTATACAACATAGCGTGACATGTGACAAACGGGGGAAGGGGGTCCGTTGAAGTGTGATTTTGTGACAAAGGGCGAGGAGGGGGTGTCAAATATATCGGAAAAAAGCGTGACATCCTTCATGAATGGTCCCCATTCTCCCAGAGTGTAGAGAAAGATAAAAGTGTGTGCAATATTTTTTCTCATATAGAATTGAGTAATTATATAAGGGACCGTTCATAAATGATGTCATGCTTTTTTCCCATATATTTAACCACCTTCCCCCCTTTGTCACATGTCACGCTGAGTTGCATAAGCATGTCACACTTCTTGTTACCCCCTTCCCTCCCTTTGTCGCCCTCCCCCTCGATGAGAGACATTATTTATGAATGATCCCATATATTAAAAAAAACATGCAATAAACTCCCAGATATCAAATGATTTATTATACCTCTTATTAATATTATGCTTAAGAAATTATCTTTAAAATGTGACCGTCAAATTTGGCATCTAAACTTCTCGATTAATCTTCGTTTTCTATTTTTATTCTTATCTCAACTTTCCTCGAACTTCGAGCGCTTTGAGGATATATTAGGGACCAATCTTCAGGGCTTACTTCCCAGGGGACCATCGCCATTGTCCCAGATGACTTATTACAAAGCTAATAATTCATTCTGGTTCAAGGAAGTACACTATTAACACCACATGTGCCCCAACCTCCACAACTCGCAGAGGGCAAGTTATGCAAACATAGGCCGAGCACGCGCCACTGCTTAGATACCCCGGCTCGTACAATTCGGACTAATTCGCAGCGAACCGAAAAACTTCCGAACCGAAGTTTCCGTCAGTGCTAATGCATGTGGTAGGTCCTGGCTTTTAAGCAGAGTTGAATGAACCGAATACAAAGGTGGATTTGTGAGTATTTTTTTTAACGTTGGTTGTTCTCAATCCACTAAATGTCCGCTTTCCCCGCTCAAATAAAACATAAACGAAAAGTTACAATTATCAATATGCTTTCCGTAGAACAAAAGTGGAAAGAGAGAGAGAGAAAAAAAAGTTCCGTTTTGATTTTTGTGTTTCTTTTTTTTTTTTCACTTTTCCCATTCTGTTTTCACACGGAAAAGTTGCGCTCGCTGAATCGAAAAGGAAAATAAGTGTTAAAAGTCCTCTTGTTTACGCAATAGCATTATTTTATGGAGTCTTTCACAGATTTTTTTTTTACTGTTTCAGAAAAACATCACCAAACCAGGCAACTAACTAATGAAAAAATATATAATCAAGTCAAAGTGATGTCTAATTGAGGCAATTCAAGCAACGTCATTGGTCACTTGGCACCGATGAAAGCAATGTAAACAAAGGAAGCCGTAGCATCGCTTTACATAGAGTTCGACAAATCTAATTAAAAACTAGGCCTAAATAAAGTTCTTCTGCATTACATAAAATTAACTCTGAATACAACACTATAACTATTGTAATAATTAATAAATTTCTTTTATAATGATTAAATTACATGTAAATACTGGATTATAATCAGAAAAATCTGTGGAAATAGTCTAATTAATTTTAAGATAGCTAATTTTGCCTAGTGAACTCCACGTAGAATTCAATTGAAAATCTTAGTAAACAAAGAGTGGATATCACATGACAACGATGATCGGTCATGAGTTGTCATGAGCCCCTCTAGCGGTGAATTGCCTCCTTTGAACATGAAAGAACTGCCTTGTAGCAGACTTCATGCTTATAATAGAGGCATTATTGCAATGAGAATTTATTCCAGTTAATGGGAGGGGGGAGGGGAGTACGATCTTAAAAGTCCTTTCCAAAATTAATTTCAAACGAAAAAAGTGCAGAGCAGCCCTATTCGTCAGATCGTATTTTAATGTGTATTTAGCCTGTATTCCATCTAGTACATAAAACGTTTACCAAATTGAAGAGGAATGCAAGAGCTGGACCCCCCGTGAGCTCTCATGCAAATTAAGCCCTGATGCTTGCAAGCATATACATTATCATAACAAGAATTGTCAATATGGATTAAAACCAAGAGTTCCAGGGGGTAGCCTTAAAACATACTCTTCGTGGGGCCCTTGAATATGAGCAATTATTTGTCGCGTTTCAAAATCATTAGAAAAGGATAACACTGTTCCAAATCCGAAGATACTTCGAACTAAGAAACGGCAGCCGACAGAAAATCGTTAAAATCTCACCATTATCTTATGAACCTGGGATTTTATTGTGTGCGTTATGAAGAAGTGATAGAAATAATGAGAAAAAAATTATCCAGTAGAAAAGTTGAAACATATAGTACCATCTCAAAATTTGATCATTTTTCGGGGTTGATGTTAAAAAGCTTTTGACATTTTCAAACATTATAGCAAAGCTCGACGAGTTTATTAATTACCATAATAACTCAGCAATAAAACGGATCCGACGTGCTGAGCTTATCAACTATCCCAGATTTTAAAAAAATCTGTCTGGAGTACATTATAAATGGTATAAATCTGTGAGCTGTTACACTACACTGTACAAATTTTGCGTCTAACGTGCCACCATTTTTATTGTTACTGAACACCATTTTTGGTGTTCAGTTTGCGTAAAGTTGAAAACTATTCATTTTTTTGATACAGTTTCATTTTTTTAAGTGTCTGCCTCAAAAAATATAGTCGGTAGAACGTTTCTTAGCACATGAAATTTGCTATAGTCTGTGTAATTACAATCGGCATGTCAAGGTCACACAACTCTACCTTTTCCTCTTCTGGTCGCCATGGTTTCCGTGCTAGAAACTTTTTCCCCGCTTGGTTTGAGAACATAAGTCAGTTTGTTGTTTTAGTTATAATAATAATAGACGGATTAAAATCAGATTTATTTCTCAATGGCAAAAATAGATTGCGTCAGACAAAGTTTTCCAATATTTTCAACCAATCTAAATATTATTCTGACATTTTGATGTGTTTCAGAAAGCTACTGTATAGCTAATTAATCGTATTTTATATTTTGTAAATGTGAAAATCTTATTTAAATATTCCAGATGAAATTTAATTGCATTGACTTAATACCAGAAATAAATTAATGGAAAATAAATTCTTTCTTATTACTTTTTCTCAACTATTCTAATATTTTGAATCGGAGGTGTGGTAATGCAATTGCCTTAACTGCAGTGAAAAAAAAAAAAAAAAAAAAAAGTCTGGCTCTGTTATCATTCTCGCATTGCCATGGAGACAACGCAGCAAACGCGACCTTGATGCGCCTGTTCTAATTACACAGACTATAACTCCGTTACGTATCGAAATTTCATTTTGATTGCTCCTTTCTATAAAAATAGGATAAATGAGCAAACGTACTGAATTTTTGATGCGTAGATGAGCTAACAAACATCATATGCTAAAACAACATTCTACTGTCTGTATTTTTTTAGACAGACGCTTAAAGAAATTTAAAATACATCAAAAAATAAACAATTTTCAACTTTACACCAACTGAACCCAAAAAATATGGTGCTCAGTAAGACCAAAATTTTTGCAGTGAACGGTCTTGCAGTTACTAGTTGTCTTAACAGACTTCATACTTTTCAACAGTTGTAGTTTCTTTATGAACTATTTATTCAATACTGCTATTGTTGGATACAGTACTTCTTGAAATTCCATTTAACATACTTATTCTTTTATTTAAGTTGAAAAAGGCCGCCAGTAACATTGAGTGTCGAAAAGCAGGCCAGAATGAATAAAACATTTTCGTCTACGAGCAGGCCAGCTCGTAGACGAAAATGTCGAAGCTTGACGTCATTCATAAATGACGTCACGCTTCGAGAAATTGTGACAAGGGGAGGGAGAGGGGTAACAAGAAGTGTGACATTACACATTTTAATTTCAATGAAAGCATTAAAAATCAGCAAATTAAATTTTAAAGTTTTTTTTTATTTCCATAATTTGATTTTGAAGTTTCATTGGTCATTTTGTATCGTAAACACCGATACTGATTAAGGTTTAGATTTGCTTCTTGTTAAAAGTTTAAAAGGAAATGTAATTACGCATTTACACTTTTAAGATAAAATTGCATAGGTCATTTTTTCAGAATTCGAACCTCAATTTATACAAATTAAGTACACACGTAATTATGTCTATTATTATGCTCACAAATGTCTTTGAATGTTAAGAATAAAATTAGAAACGTGCATTAATCGCAGTGCTTTGTTTCTGAACTGCAATTACATATGCTTATGTAATATAGCGTGACAAGTGACACATGAGGAAGTGGGATATTCTGTGGCGGAAGGGGGGAATGCGGTCAAATATATTTGAAAAAAGGGACATCATTTATGAGCGGTCCCTTATGAGGTCTGGGGACCTGTGGTGCAAATACAAAGATGGTGGAGAGCTGAATCCATTCAACCGGGGGTTGGCAAAACCATAGGACTTTGGTGAATTGGAAGCAACAATACCTGATTCGTCAATTAATTTCCCACGAATTATACTGCGGGAAGCGGCATTGACCGTACCACTCATTTAAGAAATAGCATTTAGCCTGCTGCAGTTAATATGAAGATTTGAAATTACATTTTTCGAAACCTCAAGGAGTATTATTTCGAAAAATATTTGCTCTAAAAATTGGTTCATAAATAAAGAAATCACAATTCTTTAAAAAATAGGGAGTACTCGTACTTATCAGACAACCTGCATTACTTCGGACAAAAGTATTTCCGCGAAAACAGCATAATAAAACAGCAGAGTAAAATTTCGAGAGAAATATGTTCGCTATTTGTACTTTTACTTAAAAATCTGAAGAGATGATGGATAACGTCGAGCTGAGGCAATCTTAGTACTTAATTCCACCAAAATGTCAAATAACAGTATCTTTCTCTCGATGATCAATGTTACTGTCAAATAAATTCCTCAAACGTCTTAATGTAACTCATCCACGCAGAAAAAAAAAATCAGTCGGCCTAAATAGAACACCATCTTTGGGGACACTTAACTAGCGAACCTTGCGAGAAAAGCATCAATTATCGAGCAACCACCTTCTGATGATGATGGAAACGATGGGGAAATGTTTCAATCTAAGCACTGCCCTTTGTTTTCAGTGTAAATAGCAGCTGATATTAAAAGTATTTTTACTTTTCATTTTGCATGCTCACTTTGAAATAAGTTTTCTCATGATGTAAAAATGCATGCTAAAGATAACGAAACAGAAGCAATGTAACAGTTTTATTTAACTGTTCTAATAAGTTTTCCGCTTTCATTGAGGAAATATATTTGAAAAAGAACATTAAGTTCTATGATTTGTTTTTGATCTTTTCCTTTCTTTTCTTAAACTGAAAGCAAAGTTTTAAATTTGAAACAAACTGCTAGGAAATACTAAGCAAGAAATATTTAAAACACAAAAAGTAACGATAACAATAAATATGGAAGTAATTTTAAAAATAAATAAATAATACATAAATAAAGCATTAAAAAGACAAAAAGGTAAAACGTGATCGGGCATCTCAGTCTAATATATTTGGCCCCTTTCCTTAATACAGTAAAACCCCGTTATACCGCGTCTCAGTATAACGCGGAATCGGATATACCGTGGTGACTATCCTGTCCCCCGACTCTTTAACCACCCTATATCATTGCCATTTAAAGGTGATTCCTTATTTATCATTGTAAATAAAGCCAGCCCGAGCACACAAATATTCTAGCCAAAGAGCACCCACCCCCACACCAGAGACATTAACAGATAAAGCCCTATTGTGATAAGCGTGATGTACACCTTTTTCATGATTTTTCTGTCTTTCAACCTAGACATATAGCTTGATTTCAAAATCTGGTGATATCACCCTGACTTGTTTCTCTTGACATGGGCATGTTTAGTTCAATGCTTAACTATTCCATTTTCAGAAGTCTAGCTATGCGTGTGTAACTTCTTTTATAGAGCTATCAACCTTTGTATTCCAGATTCTTTAGCATTCCTGAAAAGTAAACATATTTCTCAGTGAGAAGTGCGTTCCTCCCTTTCCGAATCTAATATTTTCTTAAGACCTCTTCCCCTTCACAATCCCATGTTGATAACATAAAGAGATTTTTAAGCACCTTTTTTTTTCGGAACACAGTTGGTTTATGACCTATGGCTCGATAAAATTATACTATATTGGGAAGAAGAGTTGCGAGTAATTGATAAAGTTACAAATGTTGCAACAAAAGCGAGTATTATTTCGTGAATATGGTTCCGCAGTATAGTTTCAGTATACCGCGGTTATATTATAACGCGGGTGCCAAACATGTCCCCCGACACCCGCGTTTTAACGCGGTTTTACTGTATCAAGAAATTTGTGCCAGATTTTTGATTGCATATCTCCCAATTAATGTTTGCAATACCGGACCAAAATTTAATACCTGTATTTTATTAAACGTGATACCGGAATACCGGTATTTATACTGACATTAGAATTTTTTCAAAACATAAACAAATTATGCTTGTTTTATTAAATATTCCGTAATTTTATACGAAAATGCCTAAACTAAAATAATATAAACAATTTTGTCATGAACATACTATACCATAAAATGAAAGCATCAAATGCTTATAATTAGAGAAGTCTAATTAACCGCATGAATGCACATCACAAAACCATGAGCATATACCTAAATTTTTGCAACTGTTAATTCTCATAATGGCGGGAGGTTTAAAGGCAAATTACATTTTTAGTAACCAAAGGTGTAAAGACAAAATAAAAGTTTAGAAAGAAATGAGACATTAATTCATCTAGTATGGAGAAGAAGAAACCAATACCAGCTACAAATTACCATTTGTTACATTGAAAGAAAATGTTTTCATCTAAATTCAGTATAATTGGGGCAAAGATTAAAATAATAATATTATAAAGACAATTGACGGTTAGAAATACTACATCTTTTTTGTATTCTTTGTATTCTTCGTTAATCTGTTCAATCATGTTTTTGGAGCAACATTTTGGCTACGAATAACTACTTTTAAAATAGCAGTAGAGAAAATCTTTAATTGAAAAAAAAAATTATTATCTATAACTAATACAGAAATTACCAGTATTTTACCTACCAAATGCTGGTTTTACGAAATTGTAAATAACACGAAATACGGTTATTCGGTATACTGGTATACCGGTATTTCCAACCACTACTCCCATTATACATTAGCATCAAAGATAAATAGTATGTAATATTTTAAAAAATATATACAATACACAATATACATTATAATTAAAAAAAATCTGTAAATATATTAACAACTAATACCATTACTATTAGCATCAAAGATTCTCTTTTCACAGATTGCGGTTTAGAAGGGTGAACAAAAATACATTACATACGTCTCGAGAGGATAAATTCTGTTCGTCAGCAGTTGCAAATCACACAAAAAAGTGTCGGGTATAAGTATAATATAAAATGCACACAAGCACAAAAAAAAAAAAAAAAAGCTATTTCTGTGGGCGCGTGTGTTTAGAATTCTAAAAAAGTAAGAGATTCCAAATCATTACTTCCGGAAGCGCATAAAATAATGCGATACTTTGATGTCTTAATATACCATTCTGAAAAGCCAAAAGAATAAAACAATGAAAATGCATCTCCACTATTCAAATTTTGCAATAATTTTCGATGGGTCTTTGAACTGTAACAGAATTTTCGGTGGGTTTGTTCTTCGAAAACAATACGGAAATATTGCACGAATGCCTAAAATCTTGCCATTATTTGGGGATGCTTTAATTTAAAATTATTATTATAATATTTTTCATATACTATTTCTTTCAGTTTGTTGGTGCTCTATACGTTTTCCTGACAAATGTATAATTTTTTTATGATAGAAGTGAAGTTGCGGTTGAATAACATTTGAAACATAATGAAAAAATATATATATGTAGAAAATCTTATTATTTTCCCCTTTGCATAGTTTTTACCCCCCCCCCCCTCTCCCCCTTAGCCTGTTAATATGAACTGTTATGAGAAAGATTCTACCGTTGTACTGTGCATTTGTTTAGTTCAGGGATTCTCAAACGCAGAAAAATTATACTGGTCCTTGGATAATTTTACCTGCTTGCATTTTAAGAACTTTCTTGTTTAAAAAAAGGCATAATTACAGAAATTTGGCGCGACAGATTTTATGTTAATGCTTGTATTTTAGGGTCTAGAATTTATAATTCTGTCTGAGTTTCCTTTATTTAATAGAATCGATAAATATAAAAATAAAAATTTAGTTGGATGATGAAGAAAAAAAACTAATACATTTAATAACTAACCTGCTTTGGTTATTTCGCAGTAAGACTTAAACGTATTAAAGTTAAACATAATCATTGGGAAACGCTTGTGATCCTATTGTTTCGAAAACTATTTACCATTTTTTTCCCCATGTGAAACGATTTTGAGATTATTTTCTATATAGTTATTTAATTTTTTTCCAAGAATTATTTACTCATGTATAAAAGGCACAATAATTATTTATCTTTACATTTAAACATTACAGGGTTCTTACATATTTTGAAGAGAAAAAAAATCCCTCTCTTTTTTGAAACCAATATTCTTAATTTTGTGGTATTGTACGAAAGAAATGTGAAAGAGTGAAGAAAAAAAATATATTGAACGCTTAAACTGAGTAAATATATTACTTGATCTGAAATACAGAATGAATCTGAAGGAAATACCTACTCTCATTAACAGAAGAGTCGCTGGTCAAGATTTTCGCTCTTTAAAATGAGAATGTTAAAGTTAGGAATACATTAGGCCTCGGGTCTCGATTAATTGATTCCTGATAATGTCGTCATTTTGATCATAAAATGGGGTTCATACAGTTAAGACTTGAATAAAGCATAACGACAAAAGTAAGCACGATTTTTTAATAGAAAAATGATGGGAAATTCATTCTAGCGGGGGAAAACAGAATTTAGTTTCTTAATATATTTTTTATGAATATGCACGTAGGATTAATGCGAAAATTTCGAGTCATATTCTAAAGAAAACATGCAACAATAATGAAAAACACAATGTCCTTTAAACCAATGTCACTGAAATATCATAGTATTGTAATGACTTCAAATACTTTTACTTTTCAAGGAAATTCCACGTAGACATTTTATGTCCCGCACCTGGTACCTAGAATTCTTTAAAAAATATTAATTTTTTAAAGACATATTAGGTGCTAGAACAATATAGGTATAAATCAATATTTATTGTTTATACAATTTGATAAAATATTGTTTTAAATGAAAGTAATACATTATATGAAATGCCTCTTTTCCTATGGGGTGCCCCCCCCCCCCCTGGCCTTCACTGTGTCAAATTTTTTATGCAATGCTTTGCAGAATTGTTTCGGTACAAATACAGAATGGAATCAATCTTTTATTAGTCTTCTTCCGTAGATTTACTCGAAAATCCTTTTTGTTTGCCAGATAAATATAATACAATCGATTCCGCAGTGTTATCGGATTTTCCAGTTCATAACTTTTCTATGAAAATCACTCCATTCCATTACGAGCTGTTGCCAGGTTAGAAAAGACATAAAAACACGGATTGCGGAAGCTTCATGGAGAGATAAAAAAGCGTTTACGGGAAATCGGCTTATTTGAGCAGATAATTTCTTTCAGTTGCCTTTAACAACCCGGTGGCATAAGAAACAATGTCTTTTGTTATTTCTGTAAAGTAGAAGGTGATTTATTTTCTTTTTAAATTTATTTTGAAATATATATGAGTATACCAAAATAGCTATAGAATATGTATCAAACCAACGATTTTTATGCCATTATATATTAGGGTAGAGTGAAATTTATTTTTCGAATTTTTTATTGGCAGGGGGCAGAAAAAGTGCTATTTAGATCAAAATGAACATGTGTAAAAGTTTGTTTAGTTTGGATAAAGTTAACATGCGCCCCAAGCCTACTAAAAATTAAAGGGAACACCATTACGTAGCTTTATATTCTCATAGACGCTTACAATAAAAAATTTAATTTTTGTATTATTTTCTAAAACATAACACATTTCAATATTCCAATTATCTAAATACACTCGAACTCGTTTATAATGGTACCAATGGCACTTTTTTTAACGACACACCTGTTATAAATTTAATAAATTGACAGTTCGAGCAGATCCTCATTGAAAATAACTTTATACAACCTTGCTCTTAACGTAATGGTTTCAATGGAGGCTTAAGTGTTAACATTATTTTTTTTTCAATCGCATTTTTGATTATATTATTTTCCAATTAAAACTTCGAGCGTTTATATTGAAAGAAAGTAATAAGCTGTCGGTATATTTCTCGTACAAGAGTCGAATTTCCACCCTCGTCCCAGCCCAGTACATATAGATTGTCCTTAACTTTTAATATGTTACTTCCCACCATTCGTTTCCTATGCTCCTCAACAAATTTAAATCAAGAAATTTTATTCTTCAGAAAAATGTGTGAATGTGAAACTGAAAGCAACGGTTGGCAAATTAGTAAAGAAACAAGACTTTAGGATCAATCACACAACATTGTTATGAAATCAGCAAAGTTTAAAGCCTCCTTTTCTAAACCTGGATGCAATAGAATATATAGACACGGAGCCGGTTTAAGACCCTTAAATGACCTAAGCATTGAAAAAATTTAGTGTGCCTATGCATCTTCGCATTCAAAATGCAGACAATAAAACAGTTAAAAGCTGGTATAAGAATCTTATAAAAAAACTGAAATACAAATTTAGTACAAAACTACCATTTCTTTCTGTACATTTATAGTTGAATGACACTCTTCTAATAATGTTCCCTGCAAAGTCTCTGATTAAATCCTCCAAATCAATTCTGGCTCAGGATGTTCAAAAACTTATGTGCCCTTGTATTGTCAGAAATATTTTTCGCACTTGGGATGTTTCAAACATGCAAATAAAATCGGAACAGCCATGTATTTTATTTTTCAGAGGAAACATGATGAGATAAAAAAAAATGTATATATCTAAGTAGAGCTCTTTCATTTTACTATATAATTTGAAAGATCTTACAAATTTAATTAATTTTGCTATTTAAATGGGTAATATAATTTTACTTGGGTGTCCCTCGATTTTTGGTGCCCTAAGACATGATAAGTTGGCCTGATGAAGTAATATATGAACCATCTATCCATACCACAGATACATTTGGCGGATGAAAAAGTTCAAATTAAATTTCCGAATTTCCTTTCTTTTTCGCCAAGAACAGAAGAAAGTGTTCGCCTTATAACTGAGGCTTCAGAATATGTTTGTAGTGATAAACAGAAACAAGGATTCATTTATGCGAAGCTTTCATCTAGGAATAAATATAACTAAATTCAATACAAAAAGTGAATACGAACTATAATTTGTGTTCTTTTGACTGTGTGTCTGTCTTTTCATGTTCATGATTTTATCTAAGAAAATGTTCAGGAGACATTTACTTGTAAGTCCTACTATTTTCAGTTTAATTTGGATTAAGAAAGCTACTCTATTTTTTGAATGAAATAATAATAAGTAATTTGTACTGTTTCCATGTGAATTAATCTTATTTAACATCAGAAGCATAATATAAATAACAAAAAAAAAAAAAAAAAACTTCACTTTAACTGAAGCAGCATATTGTCATTTCACTCGGAGAGTTGAATGATGAATATTTCAAGGGGCTTGGGGCGCATCTAATATACTGCACTAGCTGGTTCCCCGCTGAACATCTGCGGGCTATTTACCGTTTTAAACAAGAAGTTCCGTCTAGAACTATACGAGCCTACTTTCCCGTATACACCAGCTTCAAAAAACCAGCTATCTCTCTCTCTTTCTCGTTTAGCTTAAGTTCTTAATTGCTTCAGATATACCTTTTTCAACGGTTAATACATATTCATTCAATCATTCATTTATTCAGTCATTCTTTTGCTTATTGATTTAATCATTCATTAATTCAAAAATATTCTTGAAAATCTCGATCGAAAAATTTCATAGGAAAATAGGCTCGTCAGTTCTGGATGAACTTTCTATCTGTACATGTTCTACGTCATAAGAGCTTTCCGATAAAGTTTGTTCCAAGCAAATCGGTCCGTTAGATCAGGATTTATATAGGATTGAAATTTACCCGTAGGCAATATGATTTTTTTTTTTTTTTTTTGAACTGTTCAAAAAGAAACAAAAATTGTTCAAATCAATATTTCACGCCAAGAACGTCTTCCAGTGAGCTTGTTCATTGGAACTTGGATCTTGTACCCAGAGTTTACATAATTTGCTTCATTTTCGCTTATAGGTGCTAATGTTAAAAATTTTTGAACTGTTCAAAATTGAACAAAAAATTGTTCAAATCAAAAAGTAAAATATGGAAATGAGATGTCTTCTCCGAGATTTTTCGAATGCAAAAAGAATTTTTCGAATCGGACAATTCGTTCAAAAGTTATTAGAGGGGGACAGACCGACAGACAGACAGACAGACCGACAGACCGACAAACACACTTTTTCCCCATCTCAACACCCTACTTTCAAATTTTTTATTTTTCAATCTTTATTTAATTACTTAACTTATTTTTGACTTTTCTTGATTTCTAACGATATTTTCACGATACATTAAGCCTTCTTTCATGCTTCATTATTATTTTTTTTACTTTTACGGGAAAGTAGACTAAAAACGCCTTAAAATTTAAAGGCTTAAGAAAAATTGCTAGATATAAACGAACTAAGGTGTTGCCATTCTCAAGAATCGGAAATTAAAAGTTCAGTTATGAATGAAAATATTTTTTAACAAATAGAAATAAATTTGTTAAAGTCCGTAAGTTACGACAATAAAAACAAATATTATGTTATTTTTCTATGCTAATCATTAAACAATCTTTTAAATATCGTTTTACCATAGTTTGTTTTTACAAGATGTCAGTATCATATCGTACCGAAAAATTTAATCGTAACTGGTCCACGTTAAGTGAAATATATATATGGATTGAAATGTTACATATGAGGCAGTGAGAAGCAAATGGATGTAAGTGACCAAAAAACGATTCTGAGAAAAACGCGTTCAAAGTTTGGATCTTATGGACCTTTAATGTTATTTTTTTTCTAAATCACGTTACAGCGGAACACCTATCACTAACATTTCTTGTCACAATATAAAATGGTGCTTTCCCTACCATTTGCATCAGTTATCTTCAAATTTTTAATTTTTTCACTTACATCCTTTTTCTTCGCACTGCTTCATATGTTCATTTGAACTAGAGTTGCAACTTTTCTGCCCCCTGCCGATGCAAAATTCCAAAACTATTTTTTATCTAATAGCATTCACTCCACTCTATTATACATTGTGGGGGTATAGTTGTAATTTTACTACCTTAACACTAATTATAAACACATGATGATGATTCATCGAATTCGAAGAAAAGAAAGATTCAGCAGAAGATTTTTTCATTCAAGTTATTGTATGAGATATTTCATTCCAATAAAAATATCGCGTCTAAAATTTTAACCTTTTCTGTAAACGTATTAATTGAAATTTGACTAAAAGATTTAGTAAAATATTTTGCTACATGCTGCTCTTGTAAAAAAAAAAAAAAAAACGAGATCCATAGATTTTGTAAAGGAGCTAAATATTTTTACAGACATTACATTTTTCATAAATTCTGTAAACGATACGTTTTGTTACAATTTTTTTGAAGCTAACTTGAGAAAAATATTTTGTTAAACAGTGATGTTATTGATAACCGATTTGTATGTTAAAGAATACTTAAATGGCCTTCTGTTCGTTTTCTCAATATTTATCACCTGCTGGAAAACTTATTAACTACGTTACGTAATTATCCTTGTTTAAAGTATGCCATCAGAAACTAATGAAACGTAAACAAATTAAAATTTTAATTTAAAAATGTTTATTGATTATTATTAATTTAAAACTAACAGCTGTTTAAAATTGAAAGGGGTGGTTGGGTGGAAGGGGGGAGAAAAAAAAGAATATTAAAAGCAAACATCTTTCTTAACTCTCTGATAAGGGAACGATGTTATGAAAAATTTATAAAAAGTAAGGTATCTTGAAGAAAAATAGTTCAAAGCAAAAATTGTTGTTTTCTGTTCTTCTCTCTTGGCATGCAAAGTAAATTTAAAGTACTCTTTAAACTTTTATCGCATTGAACCAATGTAACCCATTGGTTATAACAGCATTTATCATCTGTTTTTATTTTTTATTGTTTTATTTAAATTTATAGCTGTAAATACATTAATTAATATTTTAAGGGTAAACATAAGAATATGGACATTTCTAAAACTTAAGATAATTTCGGAATGTTGACATGGTGCGAGAAACAGCAATTTAAAAGAATTTGTGAGATTATGCTTTTGAGAAGAAGGTTAGCATTGAGATAACGAATAAATGTGTATTAAATAGATGTTTAAGTGATTAATGTTTTAATGACATAATATTGTTTTCCGTAAGAATTCAGAACAGATTAAACCAACATTTAAGAGAAAAAAAGAATTGTAGTAAAACGTACATGTATTGATTTTACTGAACATTACTGTGTTGTAATTATTGTTTTTACTGTGTTAACCAGGGCGGGAAAAACCTGGTAAAAACCGTCCCGGCAAAAATAGCATTCACTGTGTACATTACTCTATTCATTTATTTTTTTGCCAGCTAATCTAAAATTCCGGATAAAAGAAATTTAAGTTTCAAATTGATGTTTTTCATACTTAATTTAGGTACTAAGTTAAATGAGTATAATATATGCATTGTAAGAAAACACTTATGTCATTTTAAGAATAAATGCTCAATTTTATAACCGAATTAACAATGTATCTAAGTGCAAAATATACAGTAAACAAATATAAAAATAAATGAACTGGTCATTTTGTTTTTATCCCGTTACTTTTTCGGTTTCTATTGAAAGTTTTCTAAGTGGCGTTGTGGGTAGAGGGGATCATTGGATTTCTAAAACTTATGTTAAGATGACAATGCCATTGGTGACTTTTTGGATTTGAATTGTAAAGACACAGAAAAATGAAATCACTGAAAGTGACGAAAGTTATTACTGCTTGTTCGTTTCTCCAAAAGAAGAATTTAAAAAAATAAATGTAGTTGCCTTAATTTATTTTCTTCCGTTAACATAACAAAAGTTTTTGCATTGTGTAATTTTTAGTTTACTTTAACAACTTTCTTTTTCTAAATTTGTAACTTAGACTTTTATTAAAAGTTGTTTTAATTGTAATATTTATTAATTAACAAAATAAGGGCATTCGTTAATGCCCAAAAATAAACTTAATTATTTAAACCCTTATTATAGACCTTACTACACATTATTTAAGAACAATGAGCATTTTTCCTTTTTGCCGTTTTTCTTCCAGTTTTTTGTAACACATTGGCAAATAGTTTTTGCTCGTAACTTTTTGTTTCTGTTTTATTAAGAAAATAAGTCAAGTTGGCAAAATTTTACAAACAGGTATTTGGTAGAAAAGTTTTACTTTTAGCGTTATTCGTTTTTAGTAGAACAATTCAAAATTTTACCCAAAGATGCCATTGTTCAATAACTTCGAACTTTCCAAAGACAGCCTTAATATCACCGAACAAAAATCTCCTTATTTTAATATTCTACATGAAATATTCTTTATGTTGTTGTTTTCTTTTCCTCTCAAAACAAGTCCTCATCTTTTTTCTTTTTTTTCCAAGAGTTCTCTCTCTCTTTCTAAACAACCTCGTTTTAAGTATTCTTGACTGATCTAGACTCAAATACAATTCTTGGAATCAAAAAATGAAACATGGAAATAAGACTTCCCGTCGAAAATCATCTATATGAAAAATGTTCAATTAAATCGGCCAATTTCTTTCCCAGTTAATAGATGGGACACATTTAACGCAGAAGAATTGCTGCACACCTTCACCGCGTCAAGAATATAGCTTAAGCGTTTTTACTTCTTCGTTTTACTTTTCATCATTTTCTTGCTTAATAATGCTTTTACACAACGTTGTTAAGTGCACTTTGATATCATTAAAAAGTATTTTCATACTAATGAGGAACGCAATTATAAATATGACTTACATTGCAACAGGTCATATGTGACTCACACTAAAGCTCATATTTCGATAGATATAAAATTTTTTTCACTGAAAAAAATTATTTAATGGCAAATATTATGTCTTATGTACTCTTAAAACCAAACTCAACAAACTTTAACAAGTGTTTTGCCTAGCTTTGTCACGTTGTTTCATATGTTGATACACCCATTCAACTTTTACAAACAATTTGATATTTAAGTTATAGGTTTGTAAAAACAAATAAGTTCTGTCAAAACAACAATTTCAAATCATGGAAAACTACATTTTTCCATTTACTTAAATTTTTAAGACACTGCAATCAATTGATGTCGAACATCCTTAAATATAACAAGCAACACTGCTTTCTCTCAAAATAAAAGTTTCTTTTCTCAATATTTAACGAATAAAAATCAGTTCCTAATATTACTGAAAAGAAATTGAATTAAGGTGAATCACACATCACAAGTGACAACTACTCAAAAATATAACAGTTAATATCTACTTACATTTTCCACACTTGATTAAACAAAAATCCTGATCTTCAAGCCGTAGAGATCGAAGCACACGATATTCCTGTGACCATCAGTCAACTTGTTGTGGCAGTTGTAATGAAGTTTTGAGCCGCATGGTTTGGCAACCGAGTGTAAAAATGATCAGGGTTGCCATGAAATGCTTCTTTTTCTCCTCATTTCGCTAATTTTTCGTTTGAGGAAAAGTTTTTTCTTGTTGTTCGTTCTTTTTGTTTCTGATTGAATGGTACATTTAAAAAGTAAAATAAAAAATAGCGTCGTGTTAAGTGTTATTCTCATTTTATGCTTTTCTTTTCGATCGCTTGTTCTTTAGTTAATATCAGGCCCGTCATTTCGATTTTTCCCAGGGCAGAGCCCCCCCCCCCCCTCCCTTGCATTTGAAAAAAATATATATAAATTGGTAAAAATTCATCATATTTTTAAAGGCCGGAGAGCGGGAAGGTAGGCGATTCTCCCTTCTAAGATCTTTCAATTACGGACCTGGTTTCTATAAGTTTCTTTGATGGATTTTGAAAGTTAAAGTTCAAAGGACATTCTTCATCCCAATAATATTTGCGTGAGGTAAAGTTTAGAAGGAACATTAATCGTTATCCAGTGAAACCTGTGTGAGTTGACCACTTGTGGTGCAGCACTTTAGTGGTCAACTTAGACAGGTGGTCAACTTATAGAGGGTGATGATTTTTTTTTTCGTCATTTCTTACACTATGGTTTTATTCATTTGTAACTAATTAAAATATAGCTTCATTTTTAACATTACTTTAAAATAGTAATTAGCTTTTATTCCACAATTATATGAAATATCATTAGAGAAATTTATCCTGAATGACTTACAATGTATCCTATACGCTACTTCAAAGTAGTACTTAGTAAATATTAAGATAAATATATTAATTATGTCAGTAACTTGTATAATGCCTTAGGATTTCCTAAAAAAAAAAAATTTTTAAAGTGGCTTTCTCAGATCAAAGAAAAACGAGGAAACTTATTTAAAGAATAAAAGAGTAGGCTCATAGTAGTTTTCCCATTTAGTTAACTTACAAAGGTGGTCAGTACAGGTTTTACTGTACATTGTACAATTCGTTTAATTAGTACGTTTTGCTCAAATTTATTTTAAGCTTAATAAATTATGATAAACAAGTTTTATTTATTAGTATTGTTTATTTAATGCATGTATCTGTGAGGGGCTGATGGCTTTAAAATTGATCTAATAAAGTAGTGCAGTAAATTAAAAATGGAGTATTTTCTATTTATTTATTATTTATTTGTTTATTTTTGAAAAATAATTTTATTATTTACTTACCTGATACGAAATCAATTGTTTGCGACTGTTTTTCCTTAGGTCACAGATCTAGGATCCAGGCTTATAGGGATGCTTGTTCCCTTTGGGACCAGTGGCGGATACAGGGGATACATGCTTGTCATTTAGGGGAGTGATGAGGGGAAATACCCCCCCACCAAACCATGAGAAATACAGTATATTTATAGCTACGTGTATATATTTTGTTGTTTTTAATGCAATATGCATCGAGTTTATGATACCTTTCTCTCCCCCCCTCCCGTAAGGTGTGAAATGAGAGGTCTGTTGATTCTATTCGTACTCATTCCACACACATGCTCAGACGTGTTCGAGCATGAAAGCTATTTAGCTACAAAATCAGTTTTCATCGGTTTAGTTGTGATTTACAAATTAAAAAAAATAAATATCATCATTTTCAATTTTATGTTAACATTTCCTTCCTAGACCATTCATGGAATAGAAAGTAAATTTTTAATCTAATATGACATTCCATTTCCATGTCGGATCGGAGATAATTATTGATAAAGTAAGCAATTCAGTTTCAATTCATGAAAGTTTAGTGAAAGTATTCATATTAATGTGAAAAACAGATGAAAATAAAGAGATTGGAAAAGAAAAGCTTAACTATTACTAATTAGTAAGCCACAGGTCATGTTTCTATGAGCAAAATTTTTTTTAAATCTAAGAATAAGGTACTATATGAGGATCGCCTGTTGATTTATTTTTTCGCATCAAGATGGAACTCTGCAAATAATTCTTGATATGGCGAAACAAACTGAAGAATCAATCACCTCTGCCTTCCAGTTTACTGGTATTTTAACCGCCACTAGTTTAACAATTTCAATCTCCTTTCGTGGAACGATAAAATTTGTGTTTATGGGTAGATTTCTTCATGTAAAGATTTTTTTTTTTTTTTTTTGTAGTTTTAAAATTTTTTATCCCCCTTTTCTATTTGTATAGTGGATATTGCTTCTCCCTTTGATATCATTTGATGGGGGAGGAAATCGCTCTGATCACCCCCCCCCCCCACCACCACCACCCCTCCTCCTGTGAATCTTCTACTACTTGGGGCTCTGGCTGAGTAGTACTCAGCGGCAATTATGTTTATTCGTGTTAAAAAATAAAATAAATAAATAAATATTTATGATAAAAACAATTTTCTCTCGAACTTCTACATCTAGACAATAAAATAGATAAATGCAACAGCCTGTTGCATTTTCGGGTTCATTATTATATTTTCTATACCAGGAAGATATTAATTTTGGAATGTAATGGTTTGTACTCTTTCGCGAAGTAGAAAGTGAATCGTTTCAATTTTCAACTAACATTTTCAATTTCTGCTGCAGTTATTGTAGTGTTTTGCATGTTTATCTGTATCATTGCTCATTTTAAGATTTCTTTATTGCAACTTTTCACACTAATGACTTCGTTTTAAACTTTCTTAACTTTCCTTCCAGATATTCGAAAAGAATTATGCTAAAATAAGATAAAAATGCGTGTTTTTGTGCCCCAAACTTTTAAAAATGATATTCTCGATTCCAACTGATACTTACAGGAAATGGAATTGTATATTTCAAAAAAGGAACGATTTTTTTTCTATCATAGCTATGTAATCGACTCTAAGAATGTTCCTTACACATGGAACATGTTCAATTTTGCGCCTGTAAGCCTCAAAATATAGGTCTGTGCCTCTTGATTGAACAGGAGGGTGACAAATTAAGATCAAAATCTCGTTCCCAGAGTTCGACCGAATCCCCTGGGTCCAAGGCTCGTTTCTTCATTGCCATCAGCAACTGCTATCGGCGCAGAAGATGTGCCACTGGAGACAAGATTGCCTGGAGTCAGTCGCGATTACGTCGTTGGTTGAGCGGAATAATGGAGCAAGGAGCTGCCTCATTGTTTCTTTTTTTTTTTTTTTTTTCTAAGCTGTGTTTCTTTTTTTCTTTTTTTGTGAAACTGATTTTAAGTGAACTTGTTCTTGTGATTGGGATGGAGCCTTCTAACTAATGGCGAGGTTTCGGTGAATGTGTACGACTGTGTCACACTTTAAGTGAATGAGATGGATCATTAATCTTACGTTAGAATTTTACTTTTTCGAGTAAAAGAGCTAACCGATTTCTCGGTCCAACAATATTTCTAAAGTTTGAAATTGCAAAAGTGTTCAGTGAGTTGACTAAATAAATTTCGTCAGTTTTAACCTGTTCTTTTCATAATGCGTATTAAATCTGATAATTACTATGGTAGACAAATAAATTGAGACAAAGTAGAATCAGTTTCTTCTTTAATTTTGCTTATGTATCTTATGTATCATTCTATCTTTCTCTCTTTATTTATTTATTTATATACTTATTTATTTTTTCGCAGTGTTAAACAAAGAATGCCTTCTCTTAACCAATCCTATTCCGTAAATTTGTTTTCTCTTTGACTCCACTTTTAACCCCTTTTTTTATTTTTGTATATTACCTGCCGCTTTTTGATTATACTGTCTATTTTACAAATAAAACTTTTCAAA
Source organism: Octonoba sinensis (assembly GCA_038502835.1). NCBI lineage: Eukaryota > Metazoa > Arthropoda > Arachnida > Araneae > Uloboridae > Octonoba > Octonoba sinensis. The sequence goes on from CM076602.1 coordinate 62,616,673, forward strand.
AAAAATGATTTTTTTCTGATATGATCGAAGAATATAAGTCATAAAGTGGGCTATTTTTAAGAGTACTTATGTTCCGTATTTCCTTGGTGTTGTACATAAATTGAATTTATGTACAACTCCAAGGCTCTAATTAAGAACATAAATTCGCATTTAACAGTCATCATAGACGTGCACACGAGGGGCAGCAGGGGTACCGCGGTATAAACATAAAACGAAACAATAATACAAAACTAACAATATTTTTGAGTTACAGATTCACTATTTCCGTGCCTCAGATGAATTAAAAATGCTTCTTTTCGCCTAATGAATCAAAAGTTCCCTTGGAACTCTAACGCGGACCCATCTTATAAGTGCAATCTGGACCCCCAGCACATGACTCCCATTTCTGAAGCTCTGCGCACGCTTATGCCAATTATAGGCCTAAACTTAAAACTTACGGGAAAATTGTTTCTGATTTTCAAACCAGGCAAAACCTTACCCCATTCTCAATTTCTGACAGCCAATCAATTTTAAAATACATTAATCAATTTTAAAAGAAAAAGGTACTGTTCGTTTACGAAAGCCGATACTATCCGTCGGGAAGATTCTATTCGGCAAAGGGCCGCTGGGGAGGGGGGGGGGGAGCTATACGCTGAGGTGGGCTGTTTTCGAAATTATAGTTTACGCTGTCATTTTTTGCTTTCCCCTATGATGACATATTCTATTTAAATTTAGAATCTTCAATACAAAAGAGAAAGGGAAAAAAAACGCCGAGAGAATAAGATAAAACCACCAGTAGTTGACACTCATAAAGAAAAAATCATAAGCGAAAAAAAGGCACCAGATGATTAATATTTGTCTGTCTGTGTAGTACAGCTCTGTAGTGGTGGCAATGTAAACTTTCGTACCGCCATGTTTAGCGCCAGTTCTGCCGCGATCGTCTGATGACAGCAGTGCACATTTTTCGAATGATCATTGCAATTTCCTTGTTTAAATTGCTAAGAACACGCTGAAAGGTTAGTATTGAAAATTTAAGCATCAATTTAAAATTTTGATTAAGCAGGTATTTAGTACTTAGTTTTGGACATGAAGTGTAAATAAAGTTATTTAAAATAATCTAAAATACAAAAAAATAGCTGTTTGGCCCTGTGTCAACTACTGAAACCTTACATGTCATAATATTGAGTAGTTGACATGGGGTGTCAACTTGTGGCTAGTAATATAATTTGATCATATCCAATAGTTGATAGAGGTGTCAACTATTGGAGTTACAATGTGTCAACTACTGAATGACTCCCTCTTTCATTTTTTAGATGCCTCCAACAAAGGAAAATTTTATAAATTATACATAAGAGGCAATGAAAGCGGCTGTGGAAGATGTACGGTTACATAAAACACCATAAGTAAACTACAAAAGAGTTTTAATAAATGAAGAGTAAAGTGTCAACTACTTAAAATAAAAAGTGTCAACTACTAAGTATTCTTGTTTCGGCTTGCTGTCAACTACTGACCCATTGTCCTTTCTTTTAAAAAATAAATAAATAATTCCTATTCATTTTATTAATGTAATCCTTGTAACAATGTGATAGGGGAATAGTTTGTGCAGCTATCACTAATTATAAGTTACCCCTACAGTGAATTCGGTCCAAGCAAAATTAACAAACAGACAAAAGAAACCTTAAAGTGTCAACTACTGGTGGTTTTAATTTATATTTCTTCATAAAAACTAAACATTTCTTAATCTTTATTAATCCTCTCACCCCTATTTCGATGAAATAGAAGCAGATCTGACGCATGTGCAAAGTCTCGGTTAAGAAAACCAGACAGTATTAGCCGGTTCATTACACAAACTAGAAATCGCATCACTAGAGCCGATCATTTGGATTAAAATATGAATGCAAACATGCACTCAAAATTAATAAATATGCACGTACGTTTTTTTTACGTACCCGGAGAAAAGTTCTCGTGCCTGAATATAAAAAAAAATCCTGTTCTTTCACTTGTTATATTTCCTTATTAAGACGAAAAATATGTTCTCAAAACCGTTATTTGTGCAGAAAATGGTATGCACATTAACTACTTTTTCTTCAATAAATCATAATGCGTTCTCAAACGATAACTTTGAACGTCACAGTTAATGCATTCGCAGAAAGATGCAATTTTACAAGTAGAGTTTGAGAAACTGAAGTAACATAATTCGTGCTCACGAAATTTTAAAGTAAAATTTTTCAGTTCCTTCAATTATGTTCTGAACGAATTAAACTTCAACTAATTAATTGAAGTAAATTTCGTTAGTGTTTTTGAGTCTCCTTTTTCAATATCATATCGCAGATGCCCCTTCAAAGCTTAAAATATGATGAGTTAATCCTGAGAGAAAAGTATCAGTAGCACAATTGCAGAGTTTAGATGTCACCTATATCTCTCGCTTTGAACTGAGTCAATAAGCCGTGAATCATCGTACCATATGAGCGAACAATTTGTGGAGTTAAACACCAGGCTTCTTTGTTCTCAATGGAATTCTGTTATAATATATTACAACTGTAGTACGTGCTTTGAAAGAGAAAGAAACTCTTCATATTATTGGTCACATACATCTCGCCACAAGCAAGTAGAGCTCGGTGAATCCGTATTACAGCGTTCATCTAAAGAAAAAAAAATGTATTATAAAAGAGAGCTTAAAAAAACTTCCGCTTGACCTCTTGTCTGAAAGCTGCCGATTTAAACCGTGCTTTATGTTCTTTGTGTTTATTCTAACTCGCGCCATTTTCATAAGCGCCCGAACTTTCCCTTTTGTATTTGTATTATTTTTAAAATGCGGGACCGAGTGAATTAGTCGAACATGATGAACCACTCTTTCGATTTACAGACGATTCAGAAAACTCTGTGAATACATTTGTTGGAATAAATTGCATAACAGGAGTGAATTATTTCAGTCGGTTTTGATTTGAATTTTATGTTGACCTTCAGCCCAATTGTCTTATAAACCGTGTAGAGAAAAATTTGCTTGTTCATCAAACTGTGAGATTGTTCAAACGTAAGAGTTGAAAACCATTTTAAACTGAAAATGGTTAATGCCATACAACACAGACATGACAAAGATCGTTCTGGTTAAACGAAAGAAAGTGTTAGTCTTTTATTTCCTGCATAAGTCCCTAAAAGGTTAACGCTTTCTCTCGTTTAACCAGAATCATCTTTCATTTTCCCATCAATACGAAATGGATGTTGGGAAAAGAGCCGACCACTAATTATAAGTTTATTTTTTTTTTTTTGTTTCAGGTATTTAATAAATATTAAAATAACTGAATAAATTTTGGTGGGCTTTCACATCTTCATGAATATCTTTAAAATTTTAGTTTAAGAAATAAAATTTAGATTATTATGTAAAAACATGGCTTGAAAAACATGTCCAATTTTTGCCACGCCTGTTACGGCATGTTTTTACATAATAATTCAATATAGTTAGTTTGTAGAGCAATATTATTCCACTATTTTCAAAGCATAGGCATGCAGATGTGCAAACACACCAAAAATTTATTTAGTTATTTTAATATTTAAGGCCTGAAAAAGAACCGAGAAGGTGCGACAGACATGACAAAAGACGTATGGAATTAAGCAAATGCTTTCTTGTTTCTCACAAATGTTTCACTCTTGTATTAAACATTAAGAAACAACTAACGGACCACTCTTGAAGCTTCAGTTGAAGTACAGTAGAGTGCCGTTTATACGACGATCGTTTATACGACGTTTTGGTATGGTCCCAATTCTTGGTTTTAGCCAGAAGTGATGAAAATCGATTGTACGACGTTATCGTTTATGCGACGTTTTGGTGTGGTCCCAATTCCCAGAAGGGAAAATCGATTATGCGACGTTATCGTTTATACGACGCTTTGGTGTGGTCTCAATTATTGGATTTATCCAGAAGTGAAAAACGATTACGCGACGTTATCGTTTATACGGCCAATTGGTGTGTTCCCAATTCTTGGATTTAGCCAGAAGGGAAAATCGATTACACGACGTTATCGTTTATACGACGATTTTCGGTAGTCCCTTCGGCGTCGTATAAACGATATTACAGAACATGAAAGTTGTTTACAAGCCAGGTGCGGGTACAGGATTTTGCTGAGAGAGGGCATTTTCTTTTTATTTTTCTTCTTCTTTCTTTTGTGATTTCCCTCTTTATCTGGAAAATCTAATGCATGGGAGAAAAATTGCGAAGTTTTAGATCGTTATTCTTATCATTTAAAATAATACTTCACTCCAATGGAGGGGCGACTGCCCTCATTTATTATGTACCCATCCCAATTACAAGTTTACCTCTAAACCACAATGAATCTGTAATGAAACAATGCTTTTCGCAAAGGGCATCGATTGTACGACGCTATCGTTTATACGACGTTTTGGTGTGGTCCTCATTCTTGAAGAAAAAATGCGAAGTTTTAGATCGTTATTCTTATCATTTAAAATAATACTTGACTCCAATGGAGGGGCGACTGCCCTCATTTATTATGTACCCATCCCAATTACAAGTTAACCTCTAAACCACAATGAATCTGTAATGAAACAATGCTTTTCGAAAAGGGCATCGATTGTACGACGTTATCGTTTATACGACGTTTTGGTATGGTCAAAATTCTTGGATTTAGCCAGAAATCACAAAAGAAAGAAGAAGAAAGATAAAGAGAAAATGCCCTCTCTCAGCAAAATCCTGTACCCGCACCTGGCTTGTAAACAACTTTCATGTTCTGTAATATCGTTTATACGACGCCGAAGGGACTACCGAAAATCGTCGTATAAACAATAACGTCGTGTAATCGATTTTCCCTTCTGGCTAAATCCAAGAACCAAAGACCCCTCCTTCAACACTTCCCCTCTCTCTTCCCCCCAAGAGAGAGGGGAAGTGTTGAAGGAAGGGTTAGTTCCTTAAAACCCTTGGTCCCACTCGTCGACGTTGTGCGAATTCTTTCTGAAACCCGGGTTTTGAAAACACCCCGGGTTTCTTTACAAAAATCCCAATCTAATTCTTTCTTGGATTTTATTGCCTTTTTTTTGGGGGGGAGGGGGGTTATTGTGTGATTTTTTTTTAAGGGCGCCTTTTGATTCGACTGCCCGCCGCATTTCTGGTATGGGGCCGTACGACCTTGAACATATGAACGGCGCGGGCCTGCCCCTGCCCGTCTTCCCGTAGGAAAAAATTCTTTCTGCGCTACTGCCTTTTGCTTGGGAGCGGGGCATGCAGGGGGGGGGGGGTGGCAAAATCCGTGAGGGCCCTGCTCAGGTGTAGCCCGGAACTCTGCTAAGAGGACGTCCAAGGACACGGACGAAACCAAAGATTAATAGAAACTGCTTTTATAGCAGGGATCTAGGAGCAAAGCCGCTACAAAACAGTTTGTTGTGCTAAACTTCTTAGATTTTTTTTTCATATAAAAAAAAAAAAAAAAACTAAAAGGAAAAAAGAAGAATAAGTAATGTAATTTATTAAAATTATTCAGAGCACGGAGTGGAACCGGAGCAATTATTTAAAAGTCGGAGCGGAGCAACCCCAAAACACTTCCCCTTTTCCCTCTAACGACACCAAGGAGCGGCTAAAGTTGCGTATAGGATTTTACATGAATGTTAAATCCTCCACCCCCTCCGAAAAACGTATAAAAGAAAATTACAATTTCTTGTTTTGAATCTCGTCACTCATCAGGAAAACCCAGACACCAAATATGCGACCATAATTCATGCGAAGTAATACTTGAGATTTAATACGCATTTAAAACCTATCGCTTCGTTTTAAATTATCTTTCTATGTTTCTAAACTGAAAACGTATTTTCATTTACACTTAAAACGCAACCCCAAAACTAGAAAGCAATAACTCCAAAAAGTAAATTCAGAATTAGGTATGTTTTACCGAGTAAGAAAATGAAATTTTAAGATTGTGGTTAAAAATTTTAAATGCTTCTCTCAAGGAAGTAGTCCATTAACGTTGTGCTGCCGCCATCTATTGTTTAAAATTAACAATAAAATACAGTACTAGTTTTCTAATTTGTTTTCATCAACTAGACGAATTCTATTTAAACGAAAACTGGAGAAAACAGACGATATTATTTTATATCTTATTTATTGTCTAATGGTCAACAAATTAATTTAACTTTTAGGAAAATATTAGAATTTATAGTTTTAGATTTAAATATGAGGATCGGTGTCATTTGCCCATCAATTCGACGTGAAACGATATTGGATGAAAAATATCTTTGCAGAGTAACTGAATGAACATTTTTTAAATTCATACGTATTAACTTATATTTTTGAAAAAAAATAAAGAACACACAAGTAGCCAGTTTTTGCTTATTCATTTTTCGTTATTATATTTTTAATGGTAAACTTGGTAGACTAAAGATTTTTTTTAAATTTAACTTTTAAATTACTGTAAAAGATCACCTTTCGAAAAAAACATAAGCACCAAGGAAAATAAAACACTTTTATAAAAAAACTAAAAAGGTGAGAGACGAGTTTTTAAAAATTAATGCTACTCGTTAACGTTAAAATTTTTAAATTATTATTTTCAAATTCGGCAAAAGATATCTTAAAATTTCACATTTAATATTGTAAACATGGCGTGTCATATAATTTATTTTTCTTTTAAGTCAGAACTTGATGTTGTTTATTTATTTATATATTTATTTTGAAAAAGGTAAATGAAAAAAAAAAATGTACGCGAACAAGAATCTTTATTATTTGCTTAGGTTTTGGTACAAGAGATTATTTTCGAACGGAGCCAATTGAAAAAAAAATCATATTAATTAAAGAAGCACGGTGTGGCTTGGAGGCCTCGAGATGATTTTCTAACTAAGCGCCAAACGTGAAACACGGTATTACAGATGTATAGTTTGTGGATGGATTTCTGGTGTTGATCGACAGGAACATATTAATAGCAATATAGAAGAATTGAAATCAATTGATCCCTTTAGAAGAAATGCAAAAGAATCACCGCAACATCTGAGCCAAAAAAAGAGGTAGCAAAAATTACCAAGAAAATAATGCTATTAAAAGACCCTCCATAAATGATGTCACACTTTTTTCCCATATATTTGAACCCCTCTCCCCTTGTCACAAAATGTCGCACTTCAACATACCCCTCCCCCCTTTGTCACAAAATCACACTTCAATATACCCCTCCCCCGTTTGGGACATGCCACGCTATGTTGCATAAGCATTATGTCGCACTTCTTGTTACTCCCTCCCCTTGTCACAATTTCAGGAGCCCCCCTTCCCCCTAGAGCGTGACGTCATTTATGAATGATCCCTAAGGAGAAAAACGTTTATACTGTGCAGAAAAGTAAATGATAAAATCAAAGTTATTGAAGCTTAAAAAGCAAATATATCGAGAAAGAGAGGGGGGGCTGAAGCATAAATATTGCAATTATTTTTGAAATTTTGTGCGTTGATTTTATCATTTCTTTTTTTCAAATTTTGCTACCAGTTTGTTATTGTTTAGTAATAACATCTCTTCATCTTCTACATTGAGCTCACGTGTCGTTTCTTTCCAAAAGAAAAAAAAGAAAAAACTTTCCGTTTCTATTACATACGAGTTTTATAAATTAAGACAGATCCTTTCATTAGCCCCTTGACGGTTATATGCAATATCATGTTCTTTACCAGCTATTTCACAGTCGCACGTGTGAACATGTGCATACGTATGTAGTAATATTCACTCTCCTGTAATATAGATGCTAGTGAACTGAAGTCACATTAAATGACCGTGTATTACTTTCAAGATCTCATTTTTAGAGAACCTGCTTTCAAATACGTGACCGGTATTATAACAATGTTTTTCTGGCTATCAGAAGGTGTCGAAATTTATGGACAAACCTTTGTCTGTACTACTGTGCTCAAGCTCACAGTAGACACCATCAAGAAGTTCTGTTCATTTCTATAATATGGAAATGAAGAGTGATTTCAAATTAATAAAAATACGAAAAAAAAAAAAAAAAAACAGACTTAATTCTACTAAAATTTGAAAAATAAATTAATTCTTTAAACAACATCGATACTCCGTTTAAACATAGTTTTTGAAGCCGGTGTAAAGTTATGAATTATCATTACACCATGAGTTACTTTACATTGAAACTGTTGCTAATTCTGCGAAAATATATATATATGAATTAATTCATGATTACAAAAGATTTTATCAATTATAATTTTGCACCGACTTCAAAACTTATTTTAAAAGTCTTGTGAATGTTGTTCAAAGGATGTTTTTTTTTCACTTGTTAGCGCAAATTTTAATTTAAAGTCGGTTCTATTTTCTTTTCAATTTTTTTTCTTAATGTATGCCTTTTAGTGTAAATACATTTTTCATATGAATACCCTATTTAAAAAAAACATATCAAATGGCACACCCACTTATAGTGACTGTCACTGAGTAGTTATAATTCGTATGATCATAAATTGTGTTTTGAAATTGATTTTAAAAAGTCCAGAACGTCTTAAAACAGACTGAATGAATTTAGCTTTTGTTTCAGAAAAGACTTCCCTCAAACTCTTGTTATAATTGCTTTTAAAATTACTGTTCAATGGCAACAAACTGTTTTTAACAATAAGTTTTATATTATACTGAAAATACGTGACCCATAGAAAACCATCCTCGATTAATTAAAAAAAATCATCAAAATCGGTTTTCCCGGTGAGAAGTTATGGGTGGACAAACAAACAAAGAAAAAAGTGACATACCTACGGTAGAATTGGATAACCCTCCTCTTTGTGTAAGTCGGTTAACAAAGAAACCATAAACAAAAACTTAATTATTTATTTGCCATTTCTTGAGCAAAATTAACGAATTTCTACAACACTGAATTATATGTTATCGACCTCATCTTAAATGTTAAAAGATAGAGTTTCCGCGAAGAACAAGCAAGGAGACCAAGCCAGCTATGATAGATATTGCCGGTATCAGCGATCCTGCTCCTCCATAGCAGTAATCTTTTACTGACGCACATGATCCTCTGCTAGGGCAACACCATTCACTTTTACTGCTGTAAGAGGTTCGGCAGCATTGGTGACCTCGAGGACAACAGCTTTTATAATCGCTGCAGCAAGTAGCCCCGATATATTCACAACAACCAGAAGGGCAACAGGTACCGTAACAGTTGAGGCATAAATCGAACCTCTTTGCCAATGTTGTGTTCATGGAATTAGTGGGTATTCCGGGGATTAAACGTTTCTCGCCGTCACAGCATTCGTATGATCCGCTTGATTTGGCACAGCACGATGTTCCTGTAAGTTAAACATAAGACCATTACAGAGGGGATCATTCGTATATCATGTCACGCTTCGAGGGGGAAGGGGGGGTTCGTGAAATTGTGACAGAGTGCGACAAAGGGAAGGGAGGGGGTAACAAGAAGTGTGACATCATGTATTTTGCAACGTAGCGAAGCGTGACAAAAGGGGGGAGGGGGGTCCGCTGAAATGTGACATATTTTAACAAAGGGGGGAGGGGGTCAAATATATGGGAAAAAAGCGTGACGTCATTTATGAACGGCCCTGAGATGGATTTGATGCTTTTTTGGCTGCATTTTATTTGGAGCATGGACACCCCAAAAAAGTTTTTCCTTATCTCTTTTACGTATAATTGATTTTTTTTATTATTATTATCTCTAATGGGTTACGTATATTGGTTTTTAACCATTGTAGACCTAGTGCGTTCACTGGGATTGGTACCAACTCTTTCAGCGGCACCTCAATGAGTGTGGTACCATTGTCGCAATTTTTGACGCTCAGTTTCCTCCTAAATGGCGGCATCTGAGCTCTAAATGATGCAAACTGCACCAGGAATTTAATTTAGTATCCACGCCAAACGGACACTCAAGGGAACTATAACATGCCGCATGATCATACGACATGGGCGCTGTCGATTTTCTCTAATTGATTTTCTGTATAATTGTTTTTAACAAAAATTGAAAGCACAGATTTTTAAAAAATGATCTTTTATAGAAATTTATTGCTATTATTATTATTTTTTTTAATTAAAATTTGCTTTTTTCTATGTTATTTTTTTAAAAGTCAAAGTTGCTTATTATTAACGTAATCTTTACTTAAGATTGTATAAGTAAATCAAACTGCAAACGAAATTTTGTCACGACGAAGATCTAAAACAAAAGGATTCATGCCTCAAAATACTAAGCAGTTCAGTGTACGCTAATGTGAGTGGTGCACCTTAAACCTGTTCGTAGACACCAATTCCACTCAATCGTGACTTTAAAGTTTCAATCAAATATTAAGGAATACAGCGGAACCCGCCATTCGTCCACCTCGCTACTCGTACAACTCGCAATTCGTCCAACTTGTTCAAGTAAAATTCAACTCGCCATTCATACTTGTCCCGCGATTCGTTCGGCGTCAGGGGCCAGCTGGGTTGCTAATTTGGCTTTTTTTAAGAAAAAAAAATCCGAGAGATTATTCTCATTTTGAACTAGTCTGGAAATAACTTGTTTGGACTTTTGAATTTTTTAAAAAATTGTAATCTTTTTTGAGATTTTACTGACAATTTTAACTTTATAAGGGGGCAGCAAGAGGAAGTGGTTCAAGAACTTTCTTCTTCAGAGGAGGAAAGTAGTAAGGAAAGCATTTCTTGCAGAAATTAAATAGCTGTGTTATCCCTGCGAGAAAACACAGAGTGGTGGAAAAATGGAATCCGCCCACAGCTGTGGTCAACAGCATTAACTAGCTCAACGACAATGTTATTGACCCTTTTAGAAAAATTCTGAGCAATCGTCAAAGGCAGACAACATTGGACTGGTTTTTAGAGAAAGAAACCCAAGATTCTAGTGCAAAAAGACAGAAAAAGGAGAAAACACATGAAGGGATGTTACCTGAGGTTTTTATAGAAGGGCACTCCTCTTCCAACTATTTCTCTTCCTCCGCTCAACATTCCACTTATGTCATCAGCTCACCTCAATACAAGCAAAGTGCAGTTAAATTTTTATTTATCTATAATTTCATGCACAGAATTGCACATTCGTTTTTCATAGGTTTAAATAAGCAACCATTTGTGGGTCTGGAACGGATTAATCCAATTGACATTGTATCTTATGTGAAAAAATAATTCGCCGTTCGTACAACTCGCCATTCGAACTGCCTCCTATAACGAATTGTGTACGAATAGCGGGGTTCCACTGTACTTAGTTGGGAACACTGTAGTTGGGAATCAGCAGGCACAAACGACTGATTTGGGTCCAAATTTGATCGTTGGTGCTGCCATCTATCCTGTCTTATTGAGATGAAATTGATCATAATAATAATCATTTAATTGCCCTTGCGGTGTTCGTTCTGAAACGGAAGACTCTCCTCTCTGCTGGCGGCATCTAACCCTACACTGCGCAATTTTTTTTCTTTGTAAAATATTTTTTTGTGTTTGTTTGTGCTAGTTTTTAGTAGATCCCTACACTGCGCATTATTTTTTCTGCGTAAAATATTTTTTTGTGTTTGTTTGTGCTAGTTATAAGTAAATAAAATTCGAGAAAATTTGACATGGTGTTTAAAAACAACACTGTGCATTTAGAGGTAACAATAATATTTTTTTATATAATCATTTTAATAAATAAAAAAATCAATAATATATAAGTATGCATTGTAAATAGCATAAATAGCGGTAAAATAGTAAAATTTATTAAAATAATGTTATCTTATTATTATTTATAAATGTATAAAATTTATTAAAAAATTTGCACACGTAACTAATGATTATTAGTTACATGTGCAAATTTTTACTTTAATTACCAATAAAGTTTAATAATTTCACTAAAAGTTTTTAAACAAAAAACCTAACATCTGTGGGGGTCTACGTGATAAGGTTCGCCTCTTCTTTGGTTGAGCGTCGATTGATTTTAAACAAAATTCCTAAATAATAATTTAGAAGACCACTTTACACTAATTTGTTATATATTTATAACAATAACCTTCTAAAAGATACTAAATAAGGTGAAATAGAACAACCAGTGACACCTGTCCTTGTTTACACTGCAAATAATGTAAGAGCATAAAAATTGCCTCCGGATGCGCGGTGTTGTTTTAAAACAATTAAATAAGGCGCCCTAATATATATACTTTCACGAAATTTTTCGAACAACTTATATTTATTTTATGTTAAAGCTATGTAAGCAATTAGAGACTATTTTTTAAAATAAAGTTGTTGCTTAAAACTTGTAAAAAAATTTATGAAGTTGTTGTTTTTTACAGAATCAACATGTCTTACGATTTTGTGAAAAAAGTTGAACCTTAAGTCCAGTTTACAAGATCTAGGGGAACTATATATACTAATATGATCTTACATACAAAATTAAACGAGAGAATGCGCTACTTATTAAAAATAATACAAACCAAGAGCTTAGTGAACGAAGAATAGAGGTTGTTTAAACACAATACTGCGCAGTGTAGGGTTAAAATTTTAAAAATTAAACCCTGCATAAATCAATAATTTTCTTGAACCCATTTTTTCTTCTATGTACTTCAAATATAGAAAGAAGTAAAATAGAAATATTAGACTCTCGCTTGAAGCTATAAATGTTTCATATTAGTGTAAGAAAGCCATGTAAGCATTACATTTTTATATAAACATATTTTGTGATCAAGCTTACCATATTTTTGTCCAGGACATAGAGTAGCTCTCTAATAGAATTGACGTGAACAGGTTGAAGCTGATAATGTGTATTTAATCCTTAAACAATAATTTTATGTTTCGCTTTTAATTTTTCTTTCCAAACATTTTGCAGTGTTGTACCAATTCATAAGCACTCTAAATAAATGCACAGGGATTTATAACATTTTTTAAAGTTGTATTAATTAGATACTGATATATTTAAACCCAAAATCTAAATTTCAAATTTATTTAATGTAATTGAACTTTAAATGAATTCCAACATTATTACGCTTTGCTCCATATTAATCAATTAATTTTGGTATATTTACAACTTTAACGATTTTACATTAAAACTTCTTACCTTCAGGACACGTAGATAAATCTGGACATAATATAGTATTCGCTGCCACCAGACATGGCACAACAGCAAGATACACCAAAAGCTGCATCTAAAACCAACATTGTAGTTCAAATAACAACAATAGCTTCCATCATTAAAACAGAAATTTCGATGCAGATGTACACACACTTGCTAATGCAAAAACATGTCTGAATTATTTCTTGATGTTTCTATGATAACTATAAAATGTGGCATCAGATTAGAGAATTTCCAATTTTTGTAAGGAATTATTGTGCAAGTTCTGAAATTTTTGGTCTTCTTTATGGTATCATAAAAGTAGATATATGGAATGTAGAAAATCTATTCAGTCTATAAGGTAAAGTTCATGATTTATTCAGGTGAGGTCTCTTTTAACCATAAAGCATGGTCAAAAATGGCAGAAAATTAAATCGTTCTTTATATAGTTTTAACATTATGTATAAACATTGTAATTGTTAATGTGCTGGGATAGGACATAAACAATATTTTTTCTGAGAATTTTTCTTTTGTTTCGGTTTGTTCCGAAAGTATTTAAGATGATCCTCTCCTCAATCTGAGGCCCTTACGTACTTGGTTGGATTTCTGATCGAATTTGTACGTCAACAATCGGCAAGGTTCCCCATCGATATTTGTAATTTATGTGTCAATAATTATTTAGAACTCTTGTTGATATTTAGATTTTGTATGTCAACGATTTGCTGAGTTCCCTGTAGATAATTAGATTTTAAAAGTAAATAATTTCTTAGGCTTCCTGGTGATAATTAGACTTTGAATGTCAATAATTGGTTTAAAAAATTCTAATCGATATTCAGCCCCAAAAATTGACAATGTCGGCATTTTAACAAAATTTAAAAGAGATATCTATGATACAGACTTGGAAAATATGGATAACTTTAAAGCATGAGGATAGCTTTAATAATAAAAAAGTTACTGGGTAAACATAAACAATTATTTAAATAAATAATTGGCTATATTTACCCAGACATCAATTGTTTAAATAAATAATTGGTGTCTTCTTGAATATCTCCTCCAATGAACAATAATTCGGTGTTGACGTCAAAGATTACTTTATAAATCGACGGAATGAAAATAGTCTAGTATCTTGCGCGAGTTTAGCCTTACACGGAAAACTTAAAACGGCAAGTTTAAATTTCCCTTTAATCAATTATTTATCTTCCAGCCGAGAGAATATTATTTTTGGCAACGGTACAGAAAAATATGGCTTATTTACGAAACATCCAAATTCTTTAAAATAGTTTTAAGAATCATAACTTGTATAATTTGAGAAGAAATGTGGATGTTTTCTTGAAACGTGGACGTAATGATAAGCAAAGTTTGCAATTTTTTTGAGCTGTTATATTTTATGAAATGTTTAAATGCTGCAAAGGTATTACTTGTGAAACTTTACCTTTGTTAGAATAGCGTTTACATACAGTGGCGTGCAAAAGTTTTGGGCCATCACATTTTTCATACACATTGCACAGAAATACGATGGTGAAAGAAATATAAACGGTCAATTATAATTGATATTCACTTATATTTGAAAAGAATGAGTTATTTACATTTATATTACTTTCAAATAATTATTTGTTCAACATTTTTTATTATTGACTGTGCAAAAGTATTGGGACACATACTACCATAAAAAATATCAAAAAGAATAAAGGAGAATTGGGGTAAAATGTCTTGTACTCCTTCGCTCGACTCAATACTTTGTTGCCATGCCCTTAGCAGCAATGACTGCAGCGTCCCGACGAGTCATTGAGTTGATTAATCATGAGATTCGTTCTTTTGGAAATTTTTCCCACTATTGACGCAAATGGTTCCCCAATTCCATCTTGTTGGAGTGATTTTTCGTTCCGACACGAAAAACTCGTGTTGGAACGAAAAATCACTCTTGCCACAAGTGTTTAATGGGATTTAAGTCCGGTGACTGCGATTCCTAGGCTAGGAGGTACACTTTTCAGCTCTGAAGAAAAATTTTCACAAGAAGCGAAGTGTGTTTCGGGTCGTTATCTTGTTGAAAAATCCAACCACGAGGCAAATTTTTTGTTGCAAATGGAAGCATATGGTCTAGCAGAATGTTGTTTTACATTGCAGCGTCCATATTGCCGTGAATTTCCACCGGCGGATCAACGCCATCAGCAAAAAAAGCTCCCCAAACTTTGATGTTCCCACCACTGTGTTTAACAGTAAGAGTTTGATACCTTACATTATATCTGGTACCTGTAGGACGTCTTACGTACTTCTGACCATCCCTTCCAAACAATTGAAATTTCGATTGATCAGAAAATAGCACTTACCGCCAATCTGATGTTGTCCAGTGCTGACATTTTTTCGCGAAGTCCAACGTAGCCTTCTTATTCTTTTTTCTGACTAATGGTTTCTTGACGCCAATCCATCCAATCAGCCCTAAAGCCTTCAGACGTTGAGACACCGTACTCTGACTAACATCGGCTAGATTTTCGCTTCGTAATTCCCGTGAAACGTCGGCTGCTCTTTTTCACGGATCGGCAACACACTATCTTCTTATAATTTCTTCGACACGACTCTGAAGTTTTTCGCGGCCTACCGCTCCGTTTTTTATCACACAGTAAGTTTGTTGTTTTATACTTGGAAATAATACGATTAACAGTACTTTTACCGAAAGATAAAGCCCTTGCAATGAAACGTGAATTCTTTCCTTCTGAAGAAAATTCACCATCATTTTGTGAACCTGAATACTCGTGTCTTTCGGCATCGTTGCCCCAAGAAGACTAATTTTCCTATGGGCGCCATGTTTTGAAACCAGCGAGCGTAAAAAAGTAAATAAATTGGGAGGACAGAGTCACGGCGAGAACTGGCACGATACTTTTGCACACCGACGAAAGTCATTTTACGTAGTACACGCAGTGAACCAATGTAATATTTAATGTTTTTGTGTAAATTCTAACTCTCTCATATATTTTGGACAATTAACGAGTGGACGAATAAACTTTTTTATCAATCCAATGGAAAAATCAGGGTGACCCGAAACTTTTTCACGCTACTGTATGGTGTAAGCCTGAGTTCATAAGTCAAAGTTACAAAGATGGTTAACTTTTCAAAATCTTTGAAATTCTCAACAGAATTTCAAGTTTTTTGTATCAAAAAATAGGGCCAAATTTCCGAGGAATTTTAAGATGTAACCTTATTTTGTATAATAATTTTTTCAGAAGTTATTTAATTGAGGTTAAGGACGCTGAAAAAGTGGAGATTAATTCATTGATGGTTGATTGACTGATTGATGGGAGAGTCGACACTCGACACATCATCACGAAAAAACTTTTTTAGTAGGATAGATTGACGTTTTATTGAAAACTAGCTGACATGCCCGCCGTAGCTAGCCCGGACTCACATTGCACCATTCCCAGGACCAAGTGAAACATGTCCAAAATTCTCTTGTAAATATATAAGGAAAAATTTTGTTAAAAAATTCCCATGGAAAATGGGCAACAGTCCTTAAAAATTTCCTTTAAACAGTAAAACTCCGATTGCATTAAAAACAGCAGCCTCTAAAAATTCCTTTTATACTAAAATTAACAATCCATTAAAATCCGCATTAAAATGAAAGCAACAGTTCATAGAAATCGCCATTGGGGTAAGGGCAACAGCAACTAAAACACACATATGCATCAGGACAATGGTTGCAAAATAACACCAAGAGTCTGCAAAAGTCCCAAATACAATATAGACAACACTACATCTAGAAATTCATATCAGAATAATAGCTGTATTATCTTTAAAAATGCCCATTTGATGAAGAACGACGGTCCCTGAACATATCTGCTAGAATAAAGAAAAGCCCCCCATTTGGCAGCAGTTATATAGCAGTATATAAACAATAGTTGTTCCGATTTTTAAGATATCGTCACCTCAACGCCGTTTAATGAGTTCTGCGACCCAGAAATGCAGGGTCCAAAAGGACGCCTTCTATAATATTCACCCACATTGATCACATTTTGATCGGGCCGTTTGTTCTCACACATGCACATCAACATTTCCACGCGAACGAAATCGCGGGAACAGCTAGTGAGAATATATTTTCAAATGATCATAGCATGTATTTACTTACATAAATTTGCACTATTTAAAAATAATGTAATCAGAATTTCAATTCATATCTACTGTGAAATTTAAAAGAAAAAAATGGACATTTTAGTCCATGGGGGCGGGACACTTTATAGAAAAGCATACAGAATGCATAAATCAAAGTAAAATCATTCAGTAATTTTCTTAATCATTGAATTTTCACTAATATTTAAAAATATGAGAAAATATATTTTCTGAATCAAAATGTAAAGTTTTAAGAGCTGGGGAAAGAAGACATTTGCTTACGTTTTAAAAAGAGCTTCCAATCCTGAAACTGGCGAGAGATGCGATAAAATAAAACTTTTCAAGGTATAAATTGCACCTTTTGCTTCAACGTCACAGTTGTAATCAAGGTTCGATTTTTGGGTTCGTTATATCATTCTTTGCCTAGACAAATCGACGTTTCAATAACAATTTTCAATGTTATCTCAAACACGTACTGATCAAATAAAAGCATCCTTTGATACCTTTATTTTTTTCGTCGTTTTCAAAATATAGATAACAAATGGTAATGCTATGTGCCGGGAATGTTGTTAACGGTGTATAATGGTTTAGTGTTTAAAACAGCCTTTCTTCGCGTTTGTTTTTATTCAATAGGTCAACTGTAGGCAGTTCAGGAATTTTGCTTGAGTGTTTAAAAATTAGTTCAAAAAAGAACAGTATTGGTACATGTATGAGATATTCTAGAGGGATTTCGAATAGAAAGTTAAAAAAAAAAAATGCTGAACTGAATCAATGAAAAATCGGGTAAAACTAAAAATAATACGGAAATGGCTTAGGAGAGATAAGGGCCTGGATATCTTTCAAAACTTGCACAGGTAAAATGGTAATGAATTGGTACTTTCATAGGATGCATCAGCGAGTTATTATGAAAATACCAATTTATTGCCGAGCCTATCTGAGAGGGGGGGGGGCATGCTCTATACATGTTTATATTATTGCCATAGTAAGATTGACGATTTGTTTAAAACGAAGGGATTTGGGGGGGGGGGGGCAACCTAAATCCCTTCCTGCCTTGAGCCTTTTTCAAAATGCTGTCTTAAATTTTATTCTCCTTTGCTAGTTCTTCAGTTTATGGTTTAAGTTTTGATTTAGAGTTGGATTTCAAATAAGTTGCTGAAAGTTAAAATATCCATGCATGGTTACCAGCACTGCATATAACATTTCTATTGGGTAACATGCTATAAGACATAAATAAATTCCATCATCTAAACACAAGCGATATCAATCTATCGTAACATGAGATTGTCATTCCAAAATCGCTAAGTTAATTTTTTTGTGAACCATTTGACAGACTTTCGAATGGTCCATTTTTTATGATAATGACCTATACATATATAATGAAAAACAAAAAAACCCAATAGAAAGTTTATTTTATCACAGGTAGGAAAGGTATTGTAGTGTCAAAAAAAACGTGCAAAATATCAGAAGTAACATTTTTGAAAAATAAAATGATTTTCTTTTATTTGTTTACCAGTGACGTTAATTATAGCTTAGTCATGGCGAGAGTAACTTAGCACCTTAGCAGTCTGAGCATCGATAGAATCCTTCTTCGAAGTTCATCGCTACAAAAAACCCTCGACTACATGCAGAGTACCTGCTCGTGATATCCGTGGGTGTAAAGTCCTGTGGTTGGTCGCTTGCAGTTACCATGGGTTCAGGCTAATGAAAACTTTCTCTCCCATTCACTGCTATGCCTAAATTGTGGAATTGGAGATATATTGGTGCTTGTCCTTGACAGTTGTCAAATTATCAAAAGACATTTCTACATTTTCTTTATTGCAGCTAGGTTGCATGAGCGCATGAATTCCCGAGAATTTAAACATTGTCACAAAGGCTCTGTATGAATCAAAATATATGAAAACGCAGAGAATAAGATCATTACATTTCAAATATTTAAAAACCAGAAATGATTACATAAGTTACCAGAAGAAGAAACACGTACTTTTTAAATTATTTATTGGCCATTTTTGAAGAGAAAATGGATGTCTACAATGCTTGACTATACTTTAACGGCTTCATGTTGGATCTAAAAGAAAGATTTTTCTCCAAGAATAAGCAAGAACAACACGGCACCGATGCTAGATATTCCTGGTATCAGCGATCCTGGTCCTCCGGAGCAATATCCATAAGTTGACGAGCACATTGAAGACCAGGGGCAACACCATTCGCTTTTCGTGCTGAAAGCTCTTTGGCAGCATTGGTTACCTCGAGGACAACAGGTTTCATCATCGCTGCAGCAAGTAGCACGTTTACCTCTACAACAGCCAGTACTGCAACAAGTATTGTCTTTACCCTCGCAACAGTACGAAGAGCAACAAGTAGCAACTTTATGTTCGCAACAGCCACCAGTACAACAAGTGCCACCACAGAACAGGCATGACAACGACCACTTTTTGGATTGTGTTCCGCTTATGGTATTAGGAGGTATTCCGGGGAATAACTTTTTCTTGTGTTCCTCTATGTCACAGCATTCGTATGTTTCGCTTGATTTGGCACAGCAGGTTTTTCCTGTAAATTTAAAAAAAGATCATTACAATGTTTACACTAGGCCGACAGCATTGAGACTAGAAGAATTGGCCCAAGGTACGGGGAAGGCAAAAATTTTTTTAACGGGAGAATATTTATTACCATTTATTAGAAAGCGATTGTGATCACCGAAAACAAATGGATTAGAAAAATTGAAATTAAAAAAATCAGAGCTCCTGTTATTATACAGGTCTGTGTAATAAAATATTTTTTAAAAAAAATGTGATTAAATACCCGATATTCAGTAATGCCAAACAGAATTTAGAGTTAATGTGCCTTAAAACTGGAAAATGGGAGCAAAAATCAATCAAAAAGTATTTTTAAGCGTAACTGTTTCAGTACATGTAAAGGTCTAAACGATTTATAGAATATTTTAAGTTCGATAAATTAACTGATCAATTCAAAGTAAAAAGGAAGCTGTCGGCTGCAAGAAAAGTATCGTATGTAAGAAAATTTATTACTATAAAGTGTTGCGCATGTTGTGCATAAGCCCCAATTATTAATTTAATTTATTTTGCTAAGTTATTAATTGCATGTATTCCTTTATTTCAATTTAAAAAATAATTTTGGCTTTCCTTTTGAACGTAATTTGCTCATGATTGTCGTTTTTAAGCGGCATTATTTATTGAAACAAATTATTTCAGACTAAAAATCTATAATTTACTACGCACTGATACCGGAAGTTTATAGTAAGTCGGATTCTAGATCCAAAACTCTGTACCATTAGTTTATCACCCAATCTTTTTGCCCAAACACATTGGTGAAAGGCTACGGAAATCTTCGTGATTAGAAATGTCCAACGCAAGGTGATGGGCAACGGCGATTACCAGTTTTACTTAAGGGTTGGATTTATTAATTCTTCTCTTTTACATTAAAAATACTTATTTCAGCTGTAAAAGTGTTCGATTGATGTGTAGAGTGAGAGAGCATGAATCATTAATAAAATTTCGGTTTTGCACATTGTAAATTCACATATTCTCTCTCTCTACACGTCAATCAAACACTTTTAAAGTTGAAATATGGACTTTTTAAAAAGTGAAGATAGTCCATTGAACGGCTCGTTTGTGCCTTTTTATGTTGTTATTTACAACGTAAAGACATTTACAACGTGCTGCTAATTATTACAAAACAACTCACCTTCGGGGCAGGTGGATAAATCAGGACAAGTTATATTCAAGGCTGCTACCAAACATGGCACAACCGCCAGATATATCAATAACTGCATCTGAAATTAACAAGACCGTTCAAATACGAAAAGAAAAAAAAACATTGACTATCATTGAAATAAGTCATTACAAATGTGTGCACACTCATTAATGTGAAATATAGTTGGATCATTTTGAGTGTTTCGTTTGCGATCGGGAGGAAGTGCTGCATAATTTGCAATCAGGGAAAGTGCTCTAGTGGTGGATGATGTACCGGAAGTTGCATAGGCGTAACTAGAGTTGGTGAAAGGGGGGGGGGTCACCCTAAAAATGTACAGCCTAAACACCAGTAAGAAGTGTAAAAGAGTTGAAAATTTACTAGTCATAAATACTTGTCTCTAAAGATATACTCCGTGTTTATTTCAGGCATCTCCGGGGTGGGGGGGGGGGGGAACTACCCCCTCGGAGCAAGTCAACTCCTCCCTCCCCCCCCCCCCGGCAAAAAAATACAGATCACAAGTTTTAAAAAAAGAAAGAAAAGAGAAATTACGCTTTTAAGACACTTTACTTTCAGAAACACTTTCAGGGAAAGGACATTGAACACTATCATGAGCGACACCAAAGGAAACTTAAAAGACATAAGACTTTATTTTGAAAAAAATTGCGGGGGGGGGGGGGGAGTAACGAACTCCTTTCTGTTTCCTCTAATATCACCAAAGTATCCCGAAATGGCATTGCTAGGAAGATTTCAAAAAGTTTCCTGGGGAGAGCCCCTCGAACGCTTGCCTCCAGAGTTATCCAAAGCATTATAGATGTAAGACCAGTTACAAAAATTTAAGTTGCAGAAGCCCCAAACACCCACTCCTCTAACTTCACCAAAGATCTAAACTTACATCTACTATATATACATCAAAAAGCTATCATATATGTAAAAAAATTCATATTAACATCATTTCTAATCATATATATCTATATATAAAGGGTATGATTTTGAAGCATACACTGCCCTTAATAATTCTTAACCCTCCGCGTACGGCTCAGTTTTTATACTTTCCGGTCCTGAAATACGGGGCGATTTTTTTATATTTTCTTTATCTACATATGTTACAATTCACATCTTTATCAGCTGTTTTAAAATATTACAAGAATTTTAATAGCTTTTCCGTTTCCAAAAATATATATAATACTGCACCCGCTGTTTCAGCGAGCGTGGTTTATAAGTTAAAAAAATCACGCGATATTTTTATTTTCAGATGAATATAATTTTAAAGCAATTTGTCTCTAAAAATGTTACAGAAATTTTGTAATGAAACAGAAAAAATAAAAGAAAAAAAATCAGTTTTACTTTGTTAAAATATATACATAAATATGAAAAAAAGTTTTCATTATTAGTTGCTATTCCTACATATAACTCCGCTGACACTCGGCAAATCCATATCTTTCATAAATGTTTATCGCGCGAAAGACAAAAGAAAGCACGCATACTCACAAATACGCGGGGGAAAAAATCAAGCAAAAAAACAAAACAAAACCCAAATTCCTGAACCCTCTAGTGCCACCTAGCAGCAAAAATAAGCCTCGGATGATGTTTTTTAACGCACACGGGGAAATGGCGGGATCCGTATTGAAATCAGGGGAAAAAATTCTTCGCCCGCGATTTTCACGTGACCCGTAGTGGGAGACGAAACAGATACCCCGCTCAAATCGCGGGAGCCGTACGCGGAGGGTTAACATGCTCCCCCTGCTCCGGAGCCAAGACAGTATCCATAATTTTTTTTCGGGGGCCCAGACTTCGACACACTTATGTAAAGTAAAGTTTCAGGGAGGAATATATGATACATTGCAAAAGATTTCTGGGGGGCTGCCTGTGGGTCCCCCTTCCTCTCTAGATACGGATTTGATTCACAAAAACATTAAACATTCCTTACTAGATCTATTAGTTTATTTTTTAATTCAAACGCAATAGAAAATTCAATATTTAGCGCTAAGCAATCTTCTGTCCAGGCATTCATAATATTAAAACCGGGAAATAGTCGAATTTTAGAGAAAAAAATCCATATTCCCCTACAAAAATGCTCATCACCACAATAAATTTCTAAAAAGTTTGTTAAATTTGTAGCAAAACATACCTCAGAAATGGAAGCATCTGAATCAAATTTTCTTTTCTTTTTGTATGACGAACGTGTCCATCGCTGGAGTGCAAACATTATTATGTATCGAAAATAATTACAAATTTAGCTAAAATATAAATAATACTTGATTGTAAATTAAAATGCAGCATTAAACCGTAGCAGTGAGATTGGAAACGTTGAACGGATGATTTCCAGAGTCGTAATGCAATCAGTGATGGACCATAATAAGAAAAAAAAACATTTAAAACATAAGAGATGAGAACATTTGTAAATGAGAATGCAATGCAAATAGAGTTCATCAGTTTTCCAATCGGCTCATCTACAAAAAAGATTTTACCAAAATGGGTGTTTGGACAGGAAGTAATAAATAAATACAAACTCCTCTTTAAGTTTCTTAATGAACATCCCTTCCTGGCTTCAGGGCTTAACCCATTAGGACAATTGGACTTTAGGACTCCATCACAACAGAGAATATTTTCCAGGAAACTTATTACTTGTGCGATTGTATTCCCAGATTGCTGCCTTTGGGTAAAAAAGACATCAAGAAGGAAAGAAAACCCTCTGGAGTGATTGAAAGGATCTAGGTCTGTGTGTGGTACGGTGATTGAAGCTACCTTTTGCGTGCGCGCTGTTAACCCCCCCCCCCTCCCCCAAGGTGATAAGAGGGTTGATTATAACCTTATAACCAGATGAAACGTCTTCTTTATTATGAGCTGCATACTTTGGCCATGATCGCAACCCTTCAGATAAAAAGGAAAAAAAATCATATGCATATGTGTTTAATTTTTTTAGGGGAAAAAGAATTGTGCTTTGCAAGGCCGTAGCCAGAAATTTTTCTGTGTGCCTAAATGTGCCTAAATGAGTACATACCCAATGGGGGGGGGGGTTTGAACCCCCAACCCCCCCCCCCCTGGTTACGCCAGTGGGAAGTTGACCACTTCAACTGAAACTTTCAAGATTTGGATTTTCTTTGTTTAAGTTAGAAAACGACTCAATCAACTTGTTTATGTTGGATTTCCTATTTGCGTTCGAAAGCATGAAAATCCAATATTCCAAGACGATAAGAGGTGTGTCTGTGACAGGCTGACCTTCATCAAATAAATACCAAAGTACAGCTTTCATTTCCTGTTTTGCTGGAAGTAGAATTTTTTTGCATGATGTTAGTATCGCCAAGGAACATTTTAAACCTATTCTTAGTTAACTTCTGCAGAATTAAATCTTCATTCAATTCTTTTTTTAGTTTGTAAATAATTCGGTTGAATCCTTAAATGTTGTTTGTAAGGTAAATAGGATTTTTAGTATAATAAAATGGAAAATTTCTTTTCTCTTCTAGAAAAGAGAAAGAAAGTGCAGAAAGTAAACAAAATGTATTCTGTGCAGAAGACATGTCAATAAAAAAAATTTCTTGAATGCTGACGCATCCCTTATATCTGACGTACAGCAAATCCTTCGCTCACTTTTGCTATTTACGAAGATAGTTTCACCTGTAGTGAGCCAGGACGAATAAGATAGTGAGCCATTTCATTTAAAAGAATTTCCAACATTTCAATGAGATAAAATATCTGCCTCTAATTCGCAGAGCTCGTTAGCCACTAAATACTAAAGACAGAGCCTGTTAAGGCTTCATTCAAAATGAATTTAATTTTAAATTAATGAAAATGCATGGCATTCAGTGTCATGGGTATTACCTAATAACTATGATTACTGTCTGTTAATTTTTAATGAAATTAAAAAACTGTTCTCAAAAATTACCAGTGTAAAAAAGTATTAGGGTCAGTTGGGGTAATTGTAATCAAGCTTCATAACTACACTTGTGGTGGTTTTGAAAGCGATGAAAGCGGTTTCAACCATTTTTATTTGTCATATGAAATGCTGCTAAAAACATTTAGTTATGAATTTATTCCTCCCTGTTATTTTTCATGTGTTAGGTGTTTACAATTACCTCATATATTTCGTACTCTGGGGTAGTTGTAAACACTTAAAATTATCCTATTTCCAATATTTTTTTTTTTTTTTGGGGGGGGGGGGACAATAAGTATTATATTTTGATGTACATTACACTTTTGTGTCTATTTTACATAACTGTTGTTGTTGTTGCTAATGCCACTTGGAAATCCAAGCCCTCCTTGCAGGGCGACCATGAATTAAGGAAGCTCCTACTGATTACACTGTGCAACACGAAAAATGTCCTTTAGATGAAGATGTCTGTTTCTTATGTATTTTTGGCTGAAAATTACGAATCTGCAATTATTTTTTGCTTACCACGTACCATTTTAACAAAATCTCACATTTTAGCTTTTTACGTATTTTCTGGATAAATGTGCATATTTTCGTAATTTGTCGACTTAATTTATTATAAATTATATCTTTCTCATTGACGGTGGGAAATTAACGTTTCTCGTTGTCATTTTAGAGACCTTTTTAATTAACTTGGATTACTTTAGCGACATTTTTGGCAACAAAAGCTTTATCTACTTTCTCCAAGTTTCGAGTTATTTGCAGGACGACAAAGGCATTTTGTGGACTATTTATATTGCTATAGGGCTATAGTATACTGCTGTGATGTGAATTTACTATTTCAAGCATTAGGAGATGAGCACAATCCAGCATCATTGCTCATCAGTGCTCCTCTATCTAAGTATTTTTTTTCCTATTTATTCCTATAGCATATTCTGCAAACACAAAGGACATTTCAAAATTGTGAGTGGCAAAAACATATCAAATGAGCCACTTGTAAATCTACCATGTGCCTTTTTTCCACAATTGCACATTAAACTTGGTTTACCGAGATATTTGTGAAAGCTCCGGACATAGAAGGAGTGGCTTTCTTGCATCTCAGGAACAAATTCAAAAATTTAAGTGAGGCAAAAGTAAAAAACAGCATTTTTATTGGCCCACAACTTAAGGAAGTGCTTTCATGATGAAGAATATGAAAACAAACAGCTAGAAGCCGAAAAATAAGCCTCGCTGGCCTTTAAATCAGTGTGCTAACGTTTCCTTGGAAATGAGAACACTGAAAATTACGAAGATCTTCTTGGTGACATGATAAAATGCTTTTGTATTATAGGTTGCCATGTGTCATTAAAACTACACTTTTTGAACTCCCATATGGACTTCTTTCCTCAAAAATTTGGGGCAGATTAATGATGAGCATGGGGATGGTTTCATCAGGGACATCTCTGTGTTTGAAAAACTCTTCAGCGGTCGATGGAATGGAAGTATATGAATTGAATATTGCTAATCTGTTGTCAGGGCACACCAACAGATGCCCACAAGATGAAACAGCCAAAAAAAATCATTTTTAGTCTTTGTGTTTTCAATAAGTAAGCGTCAGTTACGTTCTTCTATAACAAAATTGTGTAAATATGAGAAGTGGGTCTCCAGCAAAAACGGTACGTGATGGACCATTTTGGTTTGGATATTTGAATCAAGCACCTTTTGTTTATATAGAATCACATAGTTTTATCTAAAGGACAAAAACAAAAGATCAAATTTGTTGCATAGTGTTATTAATGAGCTCCGCTAGAATGAAGTACACTTGGCTCAGAGGGCTTAATGATTTTGAACCAGATTAATCACTGCAATATATATTTAAAAACATTTCAAGACGCAAAATCACGCCACCTTTCTTTCCGGTATTTACTGCAGTACCGTCACATCCAATTGCACACAACCTACTTGTATCGATTCTGTTCGCGGCAAAGAATTCAAGTACTCCGTTTGCAATTTCTTCTGCGTTCGATCGTTTTGGCGATATGTGTCCTAAATATATATTTTCAGGTAGAATAACCAGTGGTTACGTGCTTTTCAATTATTACTTTAGTAGTTTAAGAATAATGGGCTAACCTTTCCGTCCATCAAAAGACAAGCGTCGCATGTCTTTATATTTAAGATCCTGGTGTTGCTGAGTTTGCAAATGTTTTCTCGCTTTTTTAAAATCCCTTTTTTTTTGTTGGATCGACTACATTTGATGCTTTTCGTGGGATTAAGCCGACGTCTTTTAATACCGATGATGCTAAGGCTGCCGCTGCTCTATTTGACACATGATAGCAATTACACGTTTTTGAAATTTTACCTAAACTGACCATGGTTTGTGAAGTACTTGATTGAACCCTGATACAACTAAACTCCGGATCTGTTTCGCCAGTGTCATTTATTAAACATTCTTTATCGCTTTCTGATTTGTAAGTAACTTCTTAAGTACATCAGCATTAATTCCATCTTCCATTTTGCTCTTGATTCTTTTTTGCTTTTCGTTTTAATTTCTGTTTCAATATTCTTGTGGTTTTAACATCCGCATTTCCAATAACTATTTTTCGCTCCGCAAGTAAAAATTGCTTTTTGACAGGGACTTTTCGAGTATTATCTCAATTGCATGTAGAGAAATGGCACTTACAACAAGTACCATCGAAAAGCTGTTCACGAGCTTCGGATAAAAATAATTAACTTGACATTAAAAGCATCGGATGTAGCATCTTCTTTGTTCATCGTTTTCTTCAGGTTTTTATATTTGTCATGAAAACGTTGAATTAGTTGAACTATTAGTCTGTGAAAACCTACAGGAATGGATGATCGATGCCATATGTCTTCCAACTTTGTGGCAACCCCTTTTGAAATTTCTGTAACGGTGGGCTCTTTGCAATTATGAAATGACTTTTTTTCATTCACAAGAAACAAATAATATTTAAAAACGTCTTCATAAGTAGGTAACACCGAATCAGACAGGTTTTTGGGTGTCCCAAAAATTGAAATTTTTAGCATTTTCCTTGTTTTTATCTAACATCTCGAGTGCAGAGTCCCCACATATTTCACCCTTTGTGTAACAAAACAATGCAGCGTCCCTTCAAAATGTTAAGGTTTATTGCCATTTTTAAAAAAAGTTCTTTAGAATGTTATTAATAAATAAATGTCTCTTATCGGTAAAAAAACAAGCATTAAAATTTGTTAAAAGCATTGTCTTTCAAAATACTGCCATGAAATTAAGGAGAAAAACAATAGCAAAACTTTGCGACCATAGCGCCCCCTGAAGATATTAACGAAAATTTGTCAAATTTCGCACATTAACTAACTATCCCTATAGACAACTTTTGGCAGCTATCCAAAATTGATATGAAAAATTTTTTATTTTTCGCCCCACCCTAATGTGCATTGCTTGAAAAAATGGATACGATTGAGAAAGACTTTTATGTCACCTGTGGGAAAGGTCCCTTGATGTTGTGAGACACCAAAATGGTAGCTATGGATTTCCTTGCAGTTCGCAGTTATAACTTCTTGAAAAATCTAGAATTATACCACCTATTCCCTTTTTTTTTTTTGGTTTATCCTATCCTTGAGGTGGTTAAAATTTCGAAATATCCAAGCGAAAATAATTGCATAAATAGAAGAATTAATGTAATTTTGAAAACGAGGCATGTCGTATGTGAAATAACTATCTTAAACGGAAATCAATCGTTTTTTCAAAACTTATTAATAATATTGTGTCGTATTAACGGGAATTGATTAATATAATATAATGCCGTACAGATTACCCAAAATATTAAGCTTCGTAACGATACTGATAAAATCGAATGACAATGAAAAATAAGGGGTCAGCGTAATAAAAATATGTCCAAAATATCGAAAAATAAATTTTATTGCTTTTCTAATACTTCGAACTATTTTAAACACAATGAATATATTTCATCCCTCTAGTTGAATTACTTAAACAGTTTGGAGTGATAAACTATATTAAACACACTGAAAATATTTCATCACTCTAGTTGAATTACTTAAACAGGTATGAGTGATTTTATGTCATGCTAATATCGAAATAGTTACTGCTGATTCTAATTTTTTTCATCACATAAATGCTGCTTAAATGTTTCTGTTTAAAAAATGGCCGTTTAATTGCCTTTTTAAAGTTTTGAACTGTTTTAATATTCTAACATTGGTAATTTCAAGAAATTTCATTGCGTAATGTTTAAAATTCATTTTAATTCAATAGTGATTTTGTCATACTTTTTCTCGATGATCATATTTTCTCTTGCTTTTAGTATATGCCCACTGAATCCCTCAGTTTTTTTTTCTACGTAAGGTGCAGCGTAAAAAAGACTTTTTAGAATCAGTATGATATATTTCACAAAACTGTGCACTGAATAAGCATTTTACCAATTAAAAATTTTAAAGCATATCATAGTAAATTTGTTTTGTGGTTTTTAACATAATTAACCCCAAAATATTTTCTGATAAATTTATATAATTAAATAAACACACAGATTTGTAGAGGTAGTCAGTGTAATCATTTAGCAAAAAATTTTTTGAAATATGCTAAAATAAAAAAGCTTTAGTATTTAGAAAATGCAAATTTAAAAAAAATGTTTGAAAAAAACGGGAAATATTTTTAATTTATGAAAATAACTTATTGATTTCTAAATAAGAGTGCATGCGAAACCTTTCAAAAATTATTCATTTTACTTGAATTAAAAAATTGTTAACAGGGTAATGTGACCCCAAACATTCTTCATATTCTACTTTTTTGTTATTAGACATGTACGCTATAAATAGGAAACGCAAGGATCGCCATTTCTTTTATTTGGTACTCCTATGCACCACATACTTAAGGCATTATGAGCTAACAAACGTCCTTAAGATTGAAAAGTAAATAGCTATTTAACCAATAAACTTTCAGTAAATTTCATCGTATCCACTTTATTGCTACAAACAGAAACTATGTAAGCTGTACTTTGTTTATATAATATTTTGTTTTTGCAATATATGGATAAAAGTTAATTTTTAGTTTTTATGAAACATAACCATTAAATTATACTGGGAGGTTCTCATTTTTCTTATATTCTCTTTCGAAATAGGTTTTCGTAAAATTCCATAACACAATGTAAAAATACTAATTAAATATGTAAGGGAAATTAATGTACTTAATGAATTTTCTTTGAAATATTCGTTAAAATAATATTCTAGTATTTACCGTGCATGAATTTCTCACCGATAGCATGATGAAACATGCATGTAAATTTTGATTCAGAAAAGTTTAAGAAATAATTTAATTTCCTTCTAAACTTGCACAACTTATTCAGGACTTATTGTTAACTGAGTACGAGTTTGTTTCAATCTTTTAAGCTGATGCCAATTTCATGGAAACATAAAACTTATTTTTTTCAAAAAAAGAAAGAAAGAAAACAACAGAAAACTGAACGATCATACCCAATGAATAAATCATAAAAAAAACAAAAAAAATCCTTTAGCAACTTCGTTTATAATTTAATTTGCACCAAATAAATAATATGTGACCAAAATTTACGTTCTGATTTAAAATTTCTGCTTTTTAAGAATTACGAAATGAGCAATTTCCTTACTTTTCAAGATGGCTTCTAATTTAGAAACTGCTGAAAGATGAGATATCACAAAAAAGCTTTCAAGGAAAATGATGCCCTCTTTGTCTAAACATTGCATTTCAAACCAAGGAGCGAATTCAAAGTTCAATAAAACGAAACGACAGAAGATATCGCATTCTGCAAATGGGCATATCGTGAATTCGATAGCAAATTTTTAAGGAATGATGATCGATGTTTCTTAACACCTGGCAATGAAATAAATTTAAAAAAATCTACGATAGTTTATTTTCAACATTTACAAATCAAAAGAGAGAAAATGTGCAGATTTAATCGTGTCTCTAATCATCATTTTGAATCAAAATCGCCGTCCTCTCTCCATAATCTAAAATTTAATAATTTACAAGAAGTTCCGTCAAAAACTATACGAAATATACGAGCCTACTTTCCTGTATTCACCAATATTAAACTGATAATCCAGCTATCTCTATCTCTCTTTCTCATTTAGCTTTAGTTCTTAATTCCTTCAAATAAACCGTTTTCAACGGTTTATACTCACTCATTCATTTATTTATTCACTCACTCATTTATTCATTCATTCACTCACTCATTTAGTCATTCCTTCACTCACTCATTTATTCATTCATTCACTCACTCATTCAGTCATTCCTTCACTCACTCATTCAGTCATTCCTTCACTCACTCATTTATTCATTCATTTATTCAGAAATAACCTTGAAAATCCGGACTGACATACACTTTTCCCCGTCTCAAAGCCCTACTTTCAAATTTTTTATATTTCAATATTTATTTAATTACTTAACTTTTTCTCACTTTTTCTTACTTTTAACGATATTTTTACGATACATTAACCCTTCTTTTTTTCCTTCCTTTTTTTTACGAAAAGTAGGGTAAAAAGAAATTGAAGGAAAGCTAAACACCTGTGATTATTTGCAAGCTGAAAAATGAAAAACCAGTTGAAATTAAGCTGTTTTTACTCTCAAAGTATCCTGAATTATTCACTTGATGCAAAATTTGATTATTAATCTAATTTTTGTAAAATGACATATGCTGTAAAATATCTGTTTCAAGTTTAAGAGCGATTGATTATATTCATTTGAACAACAAAATTATTTTGTGAGATATCTTCTATATATATGTTTTTATCGTCTAGTTGTTTTCAATTCCATTCGGTCTCATTTCGCGTTCTTTTCTCTGTTACTTTGATTTTTAACATCCAACACATAGTTTGGATTTAAAAACTGACTAGTACTTCTAATTCAAAGAAAAATTTGCATTTTCTCGAAAATCTTTTCCCTAACAGCCATTTTTCCATAAAATATATCGTGTGCACAAACATTAACTATCATAAAAGCTAAGGATAGTGCAAATGGAAGAGAGGTGTTGTTAAAAAAAGTACCGCGAAACATATTTTTAATCTAACTAAAACTGATTGATTTCACTGTCCACCAACTTAAAATCAAAAAGTTTTGTGTTGGAAATCAGATTTCCCATGAAAGGAAATATTAAACAGGAGACAACTTGAGCGCGTTTTTAACGTATAAATTTGAACCAAAATGTTTCCTTTTGAATTTATTTTTTTTATATAAATGACTATAATTATAAAGTAAAAGTAGTCATATAGAAAATAAAAGTTCATAGTCTCTTACACAGACCAGAAAATTCAAATTTTTCGTTCATTGATCTGTAAACTTTCAATTTAGTGACCACTCTTTTTTATTGTTAGCAGTCATTTTAGTCCGGCCTTGTTTTTTTTATGAAAATATTGAGGCAATCTTAATCTTTAATCGCATTTTTCAATCTTTACTTACAGGGACTTTCAAAACTGACTTTTTTAATTATGAGTGAATTCATGAATTTTGTCATTTCTTTATATTGTAAACATATTATTTTGTAAATTTTTGAAGAAATATTTTGAATAGTTCTTGAGATAATTAAATTTTAAAACTTCAAAATACCAAAAAATTGCCAAATTTTAAAATGTTCCATGTGTAATTGGTTTGTGCACAGATTCACCAAACTTTCTTCTTACAACCATTTGACGCAATGAAAACAAATGCTACTGAATTTTTCTCCAATATTTTTAAAAATCAAATAAAAAAATTTAATACAGTTTTCAAGTTTTTCAAAATAAAAAAATTTATATTATCTTTTTTTTTTAAGATTTAGGAGTTAACCAGTAAGATTATTTTTAGTAACATTTGTTTTTATGCCTTAAATGAGTGTAAGGAAAATGTTTAGCGAATTAGTGCGCAAACCAATCAATTGTACAGAAACGTTTGTACCCTTAAGGTGTAAAAGGACCGTTCCACCGTCACGTGCGGGCCAATTCGACTTGATAGATTCACCAAAATTTTGTCATAGAGCACAGAAGATTTTAAATAAGGGGAAGAACTTGAATTTTTTAATCTTTACTTATGGTGCAAAGATGCTTTTGACATATATTTATCTTTCGTAAATCTTTTTTATAGTTAAACATAATTAATCTTCATGTGTCAAGAGCGGGACACTTAAAGTCAACTTCTCTTAATTTTCTTTATGAATCGGTTTAATTTTCTGCTCGAGTAATCATGCAGTAACAAAAGAAAATGTAGGAATTGAAAGCCAAGACTCCAATGTAAATAAAACATATTTAATATTTTAAGAAATAATAATTTTAATAGTAGAAAAAAATTATAATGTATCGTGTGTCACGTGTGGGACACAGTTGTCACGTGCGGGACATTTTGCAAATGCTCATGTAATACATGTTTTCAGAATGTTGGAAACTAAATGAAAACACCAAACAATGTATTTGTTATACACTTTAAAACACAAAGCATTTATTTAAATAGAATGTATGCACAAATTGATTATTCAGAGAAATATTTAAATATTTAATTGGAATTAGAGTAAATGCAAAAAAAAAAAAAAAAAAATCAATATTTTCCCGAATTTTTAAACAATTTCTGTTGTTAGTTAAAGCGGGAGCTGATATTTTTCTTAAAACATCTTTAAACAGAGAGTGAATTCCATCCGGGTGCTCTGGCCACTTGTTGTATTAGAGTTTTTGTTTCTCTTTTTTCTGTTGCTTTAGTCATATAGCCTTTCCTCCTTTTTTTCAGTCCATTTATCCTTTATTTTTCTTCCTTCTGGAAATTTTGACCTTTTTTTTCTCTCATCTTTTTCATTCTTTCAGCACTTCATTAAGATCCTTCCATTTCTGTTCAGTAAAAACAAATTTTATTAATTTTAAAAAGTTAAAATATTATTTAAAGTTATTGTGCAAAAAGTCATAAAAGGGAAATATGATTCAGCTCTAATTCCAAATAGACTTTGTAAAATAAACCTCATAACGTTTAAGCTATGTTGTTACGATGTTGTATCAAATATTGAAAAAATGAAATAATGCTCTTCCAAACAACTCATCTATAAAAAATGTAGTTGCTTTATTATTAATATATTAAACTAACTTAGTCATACTTGTCTTTGTATATGATTTGAGTAATCTGTTCTGAAACATAAACAATCACTGAAGTGATAGGGCACTCTGTAATGAAAATGTAAAATTTTAGAAATGTATGCTCTGTTAAATAAGTAATTTAGCAAAAGCTATCATAAATATGAAAAAATGTATCCTTTATATCTTTAGAGTTTACAACACACAATTTTAAAACAAAAAAACATTAAAGAATTCAAGCTGTGTTGAAATAAATTCCTTATCAACGTTTAGAAATTGGAGTTAAGTTTACTGCATATAATGCGTCACGTGCGGGACAAGTTTGTTTTTGGTTTTTTTTTTACAAATAAAAGTCACTTTAAGAGCTATAACTTGCCTAGGATTTGTGTACTACATTCATATGCTTTAGAAATGTCCTTTACACAAAATAAATGTGTTCCATTTTTAACCTAACTGAAAATATTCATATTTTTCGTTACCTGCGGGACACGAAAAATAAGCTTTTTGTGTGTGCTAGTAAAGCTATTGAGATATCTCCTAGATCTTAGAGTTTAGTAAAATAATTGAACTTTAGACTTACCTATAAAGTTTACTTCCGGAGTTTCAGTTGATACCTTTTATTCAAAGCAATCATTCAAGGTTCGTTCGAAATCTCAATAGCTTGCTCGCACAAGGAAGCCATCTTTAGAATAGTGTTGCCAGTCCAGAAATGATAAACTTTGATTTATTGCTCAAAACCCATAAAATTTGTCATTTTATCTTTTCATACATAACAAAATTAACTACATAAAAATGATTTTAAAATTGACCACCCATTTACCTGTTTTCATGGAATGGCATAAAAGATAAAATTAATCTGTATTATAGCTTTATTTTATTTACTTATATTTTTCTTCTTCTTTTTTTCAATCAAACTAGTATATTCAGTGATTAATACTGGGGTATTTCTCAGTTATCTACTCTATCTGAAGAGTTTCATGTTCTTATTTTTTTTTGGAAAAAACGATAGAATAAACATATATTGTAGGTGGCTTGGCAACTAGAGGTGTTCAGCAACTGAAAGCATTTAGCTTTGAGCTTGACTAGTTCCATACTTTATGCACATATTTTTATTCGTGGGGTACTCATGACACCCTACGGGAGTAATGGAGGGTTAACAAAAAGTACTTTTGACTTTACACCATCTTGGAACAATTGACAGTAAATAGTAATCAGCATTAATTCGTATCCAGCTTCGTTGATTGAATGGAAAAATTTCAAGAGTTAGTTTCCAGATACTTTTCAAAATAGCCAAAGAACGTAGCCAAAATAATCAATGAACCCGTGCAAACTCAAAAATCTTACTTTGTTTTTTGTAAGCCCTGATTTGAGAATTTCTAAAACTATTGCTCCGTGTTTTTTTAATTACGTACTACTGAATACATATTTAAAAACTTCTTTTAAGGAATTTATTTGTGGGTTTCACATTTGTAT
This sequence comes from Octonoba sinensis, assembly GCA_038502835.1. Classification (NCBI taxonomy): domain Eukaryota; kingdom Metazoa; phylum Arthropoda; class Arachnida; order Araneae; family Uloboridae; genus Octonoba; species Octonoba sinensis. Next base: position 62,651,825 of record CM076602.1, read on the forward strand.
GATTTTTAATGAATTCTTCTAGCTAAAGAAAAACTTTATGATTAAAATGTAGCATTCATAAATTCATTTTAGATCAAATTTGTTAACAAATTTGGTTTGTATTTCGTTCTATTACAGAATTTAAAAAAAAAAGAAAAGAGAAGAAAAAAACCACCCGTTTCACGAATTCAAATCTATCTCTCTCTCCCTTTCTAGATACAGTGAAACATATGTAAGTTGACAACTTGTGGTGTAGCACTTTAGTGGTAAACTTATAGAGGGTGTAGCTCTTTTTTTTTTTTTTGTCATTTCTGTCAGTATGCATTTATTCATTCGCAAATAATTGAAATATAACTTCATGTATTAACGTTGCTTTAAAATAGTAGTTGACTTCTTTTTTTTTTCACAATTATCTAAAATATCATTAGAGAAATTTAATTTGCATGATTTCGAATGCGACCCATACAGCTTTAAAATTAAAGTACTTAGTTAAAATAAAGACAAATATCTAATTAATTATGTAAGCTACTTATTTGATGGTAAAGATTTTCTAAAAATGCATAATTTTTCAAAATGGCTATATCAGATAGAAGAAAAATGAAAAATTTATTTAAGAAGGATAAAAGACTGCTAATAGTAGTTATATCTCATGGTTAACTTACAAAAAGTTTGGGAAAGTTTTATATTGATGTATTATATTGATGTAATGTTACATCCATTCAGACAAATACTGGTTATACATTGTAGCATGAAAATATCTTGGAGAAGTTATTTTAGTTCTTTTAATCGTTGCAAAAATAGATGAACAAATACATATAGTAAAAACTAGACGTACAATTTACAAAAGATTTATAATAATCCCACCCAAATTTGGTGTACATAAGGGGTCAATATAGACAGATGGTCAAGTTACAAAGGTTTCATTACATTATATAATTTAGGGCTAATTCCGTACGTGACAAAAGTGGTCAACTTAGACAGGTGGTCAGCTTACAAAGGGGACCAACTTTACAGGTTTTACTGTATTAATAAATACACACACTCATTAGTTTTGGGCAGTTGAAGGGAAGAGCGCGCTAAGGGATTACCTATTACTTAGCAGAGAAAGCAAAACAAAAGTATGAAATGATTTATTTGTCATTTACAGCGTCCGACAAAATTGCGAAAATCATAGGAGCCAGGGAAAATCTTTAGGAGCCAGCTATAATATTTTCATTTGCGAACTAGTCGCCAAGGCATTTTTTTAGTCTCCCGGGCGACTAATGGCAATTTATGTAGAAAAAGAATAGGATGCCAGTGGCAATGTTTGGCTATACGAGTAGTTCAATGACCTCATCTTGCACTTGCATCTAAAAGTAGTTTCCTCGAAGAACAAGTAAGAAAAGCAAGGCTCCTATGCTAGATATTGTTGGTATCAGTGATCCTGCTCCTCCGTAGCAATATCCATATGTTGAAGCGCACTTTCCCAGTGTAGGGCAACACCATTCGCTTTTGGAGCTGGAAGGACGTCGGCAGCATTGGTTGCCTCGAGCACAGCAACTCACACCATCACTGCAGCAATTAGCGCCTTTAAATTCGCAACAGCCTTTACGGCAACACGTCCCGCTGCAGTAGACGCACCAATCATTAAGATCCCACCTCTTTGATTGGACGGGCATGTCCATGCCATTGGCCGGTATTCCAGGGTACATTTCTTCGTTATCTTCCTCTATGTCACAGCATTCGTACGTTTCTCCTGATTTGAAGCAGCAAGTTTTTCCTGCAAATGAGACATAAGATAATTATATTGCCAGATTTAACACTAGGCGATTGAGCTGGTACTTAGGGACGTGAACGCTAAAAAGGGCCCCATTACGAAGTTTTTTTAGTTTTTTCTGAAACAGAAAATGTTTATCAACATTTGCATGAAATCGATTGTTAGCATAGGAAATAAATCTAAGACAAAAATTGAAATTGAAAAAAACTTTTAATTTTTTATTAAATGTACGTGTTTTTCATTAAAAGTTTATATAAATAAATCAGTCATAAAATAAGAGGGCTGAAAATAGTCCCCATAAAATAGCTATAAAAAAAATTTTTATCAAGAAATTCAGAGGCGCAACCAGAATTTTTTCCGTGGAAAGTTTTTTTTTTCCTTTTCTTTGCTGTCTTAAGTCATGTCCACCCGCACCCGCACGCACACAAACACATATGTATATGTTATATTAACATGCTAAGTTAGGCAAAACAGTTTAAGACTAAAATTTTTGCGAGGTGTTGTTAACCCTTAAATTCCTCTTTGGTTGTGCTTGTGAAGATACTAAGCTTTTGAAATATTACAGAAATACTTTTTTTCTGCACCTTCAAACTAATTCATTTACTAGCTAAGTAACTTAAAATCTGCTGTCCATTAACTCTCTATGTTTTGCGAAATAAATATGTACACGTATTTTTATTATTTATTACTCGTATAAAATATAAGTAATTTGCTTATTCGTAATTTTTTAGGAGTGTCCACTTGGTTTAAATCCAACACAATTTGCAGTTGAAAGTTAAATACTCAAAAAGTTATAAAGCATGCTAATAACTTATTGTTTTGTCCGCTTTGGCGAATCGTTCATTAGTGACTCATTGGGCTAAATGAAGGATTTCTTAAATTAAAACAAAATTTTATAAATATACAGAACTAAACGTCCAGGCCTGTCATCTAGGGAGGGGGGGGGGGTTCAATTCCCCCCGGTTTGGGGAACATAATGTATTTATATGTATGTGCATGTATTTTGTATTTTTAATGCAATATATATTGAGTTTGTACCCTTTGCCCCTCCTACTCCGAGAAAATTTTGAAATGGCGGGCCTGTAAGCGTCAATGACAGCAAATTTAGCTCCTTCTTAATCATCAAATGAACCTAAACTGCTTCAAAAAAATTTTTATTTTGGAGTTGGATATTACTGCTGTAACTTATCTTCTTAAATAATCTTATAGAAGTATTACCTTCGATCTGTCTTTTACTTAGGTGAATACTGGGCATTGAAAACAGAATAAAGTTGTCTCAAAAAGGCGGTACTCAGACTGCGCAAAAGTAGCAGCACTTAGTGTTCGATTATAGAAGCACTTTTACATTAATTCACGTAACAATGTAAGTATTGAGCAATTGAAACATGTCAAAAACTTTATCATTCATTGGGGGGAGGAAGAAAAAAGGTTCAAGCCCATACAGCATGCGAAAGATTGTTTTTAAGTTCATGTTCTGTAGAAAAGAACAATTCCAACTATGATAAATGAATTTTTCTTTATTATTTATTTATTAATTATTATTTTTTAGCTTGGAAAACAAAACTTAAGTGTTGAAAATAAATCTCGCTTTTGAATGCGTCTTTTTATTTAGATGAGAACTTAAAACATTTCTAACCGTGAGAAAATGATGCTCAATTTATCTTATGATGTTCACTTTATCACGAAGGAGCCTTTTTATGAACTAGTGGTACCCGCCCGACCGTGCCCGTGTTAAAAAGTGAAAAGACCAGTTGGTTCGCCATCATATATATAACACTGGTAACTTTTTTATATGTATGTTATTTTATTAAGATGTATAGTATTCCACAGAATTAAAAATTAGACACTCATGGCAATTAACCGGCGATCCTACATATCTAAGCGTCTTTATTTTTTCTGACAGAAACACACACATTAAAAAGAAAAATTGCTTAGCTCAAGTACTCACACAAAGATCAGCATTATAAGACGCTTAACTAAGAATCGCTTAAACGTATGCATTTTAAGTCAAATTAGTTACCTTTATATTTATTTATTACTATTTCACAGGAAGACGAAATTTTGTTGCTTTCAAACTAACAGTAGCATGCAAAGCTTTGAAAAAGAAAAAAAAAAAACTTGCATCTCAGCTAAAATAGTCAAATGAAACATGTGCTAATTCACTGGAAAAAAAGTAAAATAAATAAAAATACATAATTTTTGTAATAATAATTTTGAATGACTGCTTTGAATGCCTACCGGGGATTGGGGAGCGATAGCGAGCAGGGAACGGGGCCCCTAATTAAAGTGAATTACCGCGAAAAAATTATTTCTAGCTACAGCAAAAAAAGTTTATAACTTCTTTTATAGTTAATTTAGAGACTTTGAATTTTACCACGAAGAGCAAATTTTCTTCTGAGATTTTTCAAAATTTCTTCCGCTTTTACGCGCTTTAAAATACCAAGTTCGAAACGATGCGATAATTTCTTACTATAAAAACATTTATGCAATTTATGCAATTAATGACATTTTATGCAATTTTGAGTTATAAATTGGAATTAAAAAAATAACAAATTCGAATTTCATAAAAAACTCCTCGAGGTGCAATCCCCCATGTTCCTAGCTAATTTCGTGACAAATTCCACGAAAATCGGTCGACCGGTATTAGTCCTACACTAGACACAGACATACTTGCTGCTTTATTATTAGCAAAGATAACAATGTTTCACAAACCATTAGATACATAACATCTCAAGAATGAGTGTCTACCATGCATAAGAAGTCTTATATGCCTACTAAGAGTATTTAAACGATTTATCCTTCTGAATTCAAACATAATTACAGCATAAGACATTCAAGCCATATCGGAATTTCAATGAGATAAAATTGGGTACTTTAGATTATTGTGCTTTATTACTTCATATAATGAATGTCCTTCTAATTTAAATATCAGAATTATTTTGTAAAAAAATTGATCAGTTCAATTTAGACTACAAGACCACTGGATGTAAATAAGATATCGGATGCAAAAGTATCTTTTTTAGAAACTTTTTCAATTGTTGTCTATTTAAGGTACATTATTAATTGCATCAATTAAACGTTCTTATTTGTCTTTCGCCAAGAGTTATGTTTTATTTGAACTATATTATTTTTAAGGGGAAACAATACCTTTGAAATAATAATTTCCTTTTTTGATTTTTTATTGTAGTTTATATAGCATTAATTATGTATTGTTTTGTGAAATTTTATATACTAAGCCAATCTAAAAAAAATTGGCTAAAAAGTGTTTCAAATTTATAAAAAAATTATGAAAAACTCAAGAATTGACTCTTGTGTCTGAATTTTTGAGTAATTTGCTTAGAACTTTTAAAACATTTTCTTAAGGGTGTTACAAATATTTTATGACATTACTTTTTAGGAAGCAATCATTAAAAAAGCTTTTGTATGGTTTAACTGTAGCGAGAAGCAACAATTTTTGAAAAAGTACGCTGGAAATTTAAATTTTTTTTTTTTTTTTTTTAGAATCTTATGAGATTAAACTGCTATTGTTTGCCAGAAAGGTGTTTGCATTACTGTTACATATCTATATGCACATTTTTATGCAATTGGGATTAAATATCAGATGCATGATTTGTGTTTTTCATATTTTTCAATAACTTTGAAAGCAATTTTTGTCAAAAATATTTTTTATTGGTTTAATATTTAAAATTTAGCTAAAACATATATAACCAATAATAAATTAAGTCCAACTTCAGTGATAAAATTTAAAAAAGAAGACTTTTATTTCAAAGGTCCCGTGTCACTTTCATAAAACAGAATTACTAAATTTTTTACTTGAACATTTTTTTTCCAATGGGGCTACGTAATGCACTAACGATACTAATTGAATCATGTGGTATCATCGTCACATAAAAATTTCGATATTAAGTGAATTTAGTTAATAAGCTAAATAAATTTTGAATTTATTCTGCTTGGTTTTATGGCAATTAATATAGATACTATTCATTTTTACATTAAAATTTCTTACCTTCGGGGCATCTGGAAAAATCTGGACACAATATGGTATTTGCGGCTGCCAAACAGGGCAACAGCGCTAAATATACCATAAACTTCATCTGAAATTAAGAAGGCCGTTGAAATTAACTTGCTCATCACTAAAATAACATGTAATACGATACAAATGTCTAATTTACACAAGTAAATCCTGAATAAATACAAATACAAAAGTGACGGTCAGCAGCAGGCGTAGGGCTCAAGCTAGACTGGTCCTAGTCAATTTGATAGTTCCCAATGAACATCAAGAGCCGTGTTAAAATTTTTCACCCCTCTGCAAGTAATGGTCGCTTCCGGTAAACCATTCCAACTGTCTACAACCCTATTGAAGTAGTAATTTTTCCTCATTTCAAGGTTAGGGATCATTCATAAATGATGTCACGCTTGGAGGGGGTGAGGCGGGTTCGTGAAATTTTGACAAAGTGTGATAAGGGGAGGGGAGGGAGTAACAGGAAGTGTGACATCACGCATTATCCAACATAGCGTGGCGCGTGACAAAGGGGGGAGGGAGGTCCACTGACGTGTGACATATTGTGACAAAGGAGGGGGGAGGGGGTCAATTATATGGGCAAAAAGCGTGACGTCATTTATGAACTGCCCCTTATCGTGAGATATGAAAAGCTTAAAACAATGACCTCTGGTTCTACTTGCAGCACATAACTGTAGCCCATCAACATTTCGCATTTTAATGAATTTAAACAACTGAATCATAATGGTCCTTCTAAGTCTCCTTTGCTCTAGATCAGTGTTTCCCAATCTTTTTTCTCTTGCAAACCCCTTCTAAGATTTAAAAAAAAAAAAAAAACTTCTGTAAGGGCGACAAAACTATAAAATTTGCTAGCACATTTAATGTAAATACATAACAAGAAATGAAAACATAATTATTGTAAAACATCAAAGTTTAAATGAAGCTAAAATACAGCGACAAATATTTTTTTATTATTCCTTTTACATTTGTTCCTTTTATATTTGTTCTTATATAATTATTAGAGCGGTAAACATATGTTTTCCTAAAAAAAACTAATACTACTTTCCCGATAGGTTTTAAATCATATTTTCCCAGTTTGACTGTCTAAATTTTGTGTTTCAAAAGTAAAGTGTATTTTTTACGAAATGATACTTATTCATATGAAATTAAAAATAATAACAAAATGTTTTTGCTGCGTCTGGAATGGCGAATACTAACTCCGCTGCAATGTTTTAACGTCTGCATCTTTGATGTCAGAATTCCGCAGACATTAAATCCTTTTCACCCTGTATACGTACCTTTCACTTTTTCTTTTATGAAGGTGCCTCGTTTTATTTACTTGGTGCATAAAATTTGTGGATTAAATGCTTTCATTCCATGTCAAAACTGGCCGGCAAGTCTAAAACCTGTCACAAGACCCTCACAGATTTTTTTTAAATCACAGCAGTTACAGCTAAGGGACATAAAAAATATCCTAAAAGTATTTTGGAAAAAAAAATTCTTTAATTACAGACTTTTAAAATTTAATACAAAATTGGCCGGTTTCAGAAAATCAGCAAAACAGTCACTTTTAAAATGGCCACGGTTTCAAGAGTTTTTAACCTATTCCTTTTAATCTAATTTTTTTTCTATAAATAATTAAGGGATGGTATTTTATTTAAACCCTATTTCTAAAAATTTAGTTGACTTTATTGATAAAGAAAAATAGGGTTTTTGACGTGAAAAAAATTGCATTTTTACCATATTTATGAGTTTTTTTCTTATGAAAAAAAATATTTTTGACAAAACAGAGATGGCAATTAAAAGTCCCACTATGGAAGTTTTATACCATATTTTATTGTAGATCTGAGATGCATATCCCTTGAGAATTTAAAGTTTGAAATTTGAAAGTTTTCAAAAATTGCAATTTTTGAAGAGTGATTACTCAAAAACGCCATTTTAAAGAGATCTGAAAATCTGCGCATTTGATGTCCTTTAAGTGCTTAACAAGCTACAATCAATCATATTGTGTATTTTTGCTCCAGATATTTTACATGATTTTTCAAAAATAGCGTTTTGTACATTTCTCATTAAACCAGAAATTCAAGCTTGTTCTTATTTAATCATTTTTATTTAAGATCTAATCAATTTTTATACTATATCAATGCACAATTACTGCAGCTAAATTATACCTAAACTTTTTTTTAAATTTAAATAGCACCTTGCAAAAGTATAGCCAACGGGATTTAATGCCTGTTATTCTGTTCATTCCAATTACTAGTTTTAAACTCACACACTTTACATCAAATATCATGTTACATCACTAATATACATAGTTTTTCAAACATATGTAGATATGTACTTAAAGAAAAATAAGTAAAATCAAGTTTTATATTCATATTCTATTCTTTATCAAAATGTTGCAAATACTAGGAGTGTACAGATGGTGTATTTTTTACTTTCAGCATTACTAAAGAGCAGTCTAGTTTTTTCCCCCGCATTCTTCGGGCTATTGAAATTTTTTTCTAGATTATCAGGGTACAAATAATACCAGAATGTCCCTTAACTATCGGTGATACATTCGTTATTTGTCCCATACAATAATTGTCATTAACACGTTCAATAAATTTTCCTATTTGGAAATCACATGTTGAGTTATATGAGGCCTGTAATTTTGTAACTGCTTCCACTTAATGTTTGATCGTGCGTCCCATGTAAACAATACTACTTTAGGATAGCCAATAATGTGTTGATTGAATTCCTACAAAATATTTTACGTTTGGTGTTACATGATATTTGATGTAAAGCGTGTGAGTTTAAATGCATTAAGTCACGGTGGCTACACTTTGTGCTAAGTGCTATTTAAATTCTAAGAATTTTAGGTACAATAAGTAGGTTAACTGCAGTAATTGTGCAACAATAATAGTATGTTTCTTAATAAAAATCGATTAAATCTTAAATTAAAATAGTTAAATAAGAACAAGCTTGAATTTCGGGTTTTATGAGAAAAACGAAAATCGTTTTTTTTGAAAAATCATATAAAATCTCTGAGGCAAAAATACACAATATGATTGATTGTGTATTTTTGTGACACAAAATAGTTACACAAAACAGTTTGTTAAGCACCTAAAGGACATCAAATGCGCAGATTTTCAGATCTTTTAAAAATGGCTTTTTTGAGTAATCACTCTTCAAAAATTGCAATTTTTGAAAACTTTCAAGTTTCAAACTTTAAATTCTCAGGTGATATACATCTCAGACTTGCAATAAAATTTCGTATAAAACTTCCATAGTGGCACTTTAGATTGCCATTGCTGTTTTGTCAAAAATAGTTTTGTTTTCATAAGAAAAAAAATCAAAGTCGGTAAAAATGCAATTTTTTTCAAGTCAGAAACACTCTTTTTTCTTTATCAATAAATCCAACTATATTTTTAAAAATAAGGCTTTAATAAAATACCATTCCTTAGTTATTTATAGAAAAAAATATTATTCGAATCGGTTAAAAACGTGTGAAACCGTGGCTATTTTAAAACTGACCGTTTTGGTGAGTTTCTGAAACCGGCCAATTTTGTACTAAATTTTAAAAGTCTGTAACTAAAGAATTTTTTTTTCCAAAATACTTTTAGGATATTTTATATGTCCCTTAGCTGTAAGTACTGTAATTTTTAAAAAACAAATCTGTGAGGGTCATGCGACATGCTCTGCCTGATCTAAAAGGGAATGGCTGAAAATTACTACTAGATTGGTCACCTCATTTTTTCCGCAAATTAATGTCCATTTATGGCATTATTTTGAAAAATCAAAATCAGAAGACACCAGTCTTGGTGACAGAGAAAAAACCAGAAATTTCCTACTTAAATGCATGCACACACACACACACACACACACACAATATATATATATATATATACAGTGAAACCTGTTTAAGTTGACCATTTGCGGTGCAGCACTTTAGAGGTCAACTTAGACAGGTGGTCAACTTATAGAGGGTGAGGTAGACGGTGAAGGTCTAATTCTGTTCCCGACAAAAGTAGTCAACTTAGACAGGTGGTCAACTTACAAAGGTGGTCAACTTTACAGGTTTTACTGTATAAATATATAGAATGTTAAAAAATTGAAAAAGTTGGAACCGTTTGTAAGTAAGCTGTTGGTAATAAATAAGGTCTACTGAAGTTATCATCATTCATTTTTTCAATAAGTGTTGTAAATTTATCATAATAACGTTTCCCTTTTTGCGTTTAACGCAGTATTTCCCAAACTATGGGTCGCGAGCGAATATTAAGTGGGCCCTGGCCAGTGTATACATGAATTTAAAAAAAATAGGAAATCTGTGAATAAAAGTAACTAAAGTTGAAGTTGATGCTAAAACTTCAATAAAGAGAAATAAGAAACAAATACATCCTTCGCATTGAAATAACTTTGTAAAAAAAATCCTTGCAGGTGCAGGTAAGAAAGTAATAAAAAAATATATTTTGGTTGTGTTTCTTATTTCAAGTCTTTCATTCATATTGGTAACACTAAAAAAAATCTTTTTTTAATTTCAATTGGAACAAATAAGACAGCATTAAGTAGTTCCACAACTCGCCACTAGGGAATCTGAGCAGTACCAATATTTATGCCCTCTTTTCTCTAAGACAGCTCAGAGGTGGGTCCCAAGATTGGAAATTTCTGTTAGATAGGTCGGAGCCCAGTCAACTTTGGGAACTTTGGTAATAAATAAGGTCTACTAAAGTTATCATCATTCATTTTTTCAATAAGTGTTGTAAATTTATCATAATAACGTTTCCCTTTTTGCGTTTAACGCAGTATTTCCCAAACTATGGGTCGCGAGCGAATATTAAGTGGGCCCTGGCCAGTGTATACATGAATTTAAAAAAAATAGGAAATCTGTGAATAAAAGTAACTAAAGTTGAAGTTGATGCTAAAACTTCAATAAAGAGAAATAAGAAACAAATACATCCTTCGCATTGAAATAACTTTGTAAAAAAAATCCTTGCAGGTGCAGGTAAGAAAGTAATAAAAAAATATATTTTGGTTGTGTTTCTTATTTCAAGTCTTTCATTCATATTGGTAACACTAAAAAAAATCTTTTTTTAATTTCAATTGGAACAAATAAGACAGCATTAAGTAGTTCCACAACTCGCCACTAGGGAATCTGAGCAGTACCAATATTTATGCCCTCTTTTCTCTAAGACAGCTCAGAGGTGGGTCCCAAGATTGGAAATTTCTGTTAGATAGGTCGGAGCCCAGTCAACTTTGGGAACTTTGGTAATAAATAAGGTCTACTAAAGTTATCATCATTCATTTTTTCAATAAGTGTTGTAAATTTATCATAATAACGTTTCCCTTTTTGCGTTTAACGCAGTATTTCCCAAACTATGGGTCGCGAGCGAATATTAAGTGGGCCCTGGCCACTGTATACATGAATTTAAAAAAAATAGGAAATCTGTGACAGATGCTGAAAATTTTCTAAACGAATGCCTTTAGGAAGAATTTTCTAGTTTTGCACAATTTAGTCGTGGCCCTCTTCCCGAGAATCACGGCTCCCAAACAAATATAGAATGGGTTAGACTTCGAAGTATAATGCTTATTGTTTTAGTAAGGGAATAATAATTATCTAAGTAGCCTGAAAAACCAAAAAAATCAAGTCATACTAAATGCTTAAATCAGAATTAAACGGTTTAGTAACCTCGTAAACAATTTGATATACACTAAAAATATGCTGTGACAAAAAATATGTTTTCTAAATTAAAATTAGTCCCGAAACAAGAAATATTCTTACTTTTCAGATGATGTTTCCAATGCAGAAGCCGATTTAAAATTTTATGATATCTTTATGATGAGTAAATGTTGTTCCCATTTGCTACAGCGTCCTACGTTAAGTCAAGCTTTGGTTTTAAAGTTCAATAGGGAGGAAGCGGATGAAGTTATCACATTTTGCAAAGATGCATATCGCAAATTTGATAGCAGTTTTCTAGATTATTTTTTTTAACACCAATCAAACAGATTAACGAATCATTTGGTGCTTTTGTTTCAATATTTACAAAGACTTTAAAAAAAAATAAACACTGGTATGTCGTTAAAAATGAAGAAAAATCGGAAATAAGTAATTAAAGATTGAAAAATAAAAAATTTGAAAGTAGGGTTTTGAGATGGGGGGAAATGCGTGGATGTCGGTCTGTTTGTCTGTCATCCTCCCCTTAATAACTTTAAAGAGCATTGTAAGATTCGAAAGTTTTTTTTTTTTTTTTTTTGCATTCGAAAGATCTCGGGGAAGACATCTGATTTAGATATTTTATTTTTTGATCTTAACAATGTTTTGTTCACTTTCGTACAGTTCAAAAAGTCCTAACATTAGTGCCGATAGGTAAATATGAAACAAAGTACATAAACCCTGAACCTAAGATCCAAGTTCCTTTGAACAAGCTTATTCGAAAGAGCTCTCGACGTGAAATATTTTTTGATTCAAACAATTTTTGTTCAGTTTCAGTCAACAATTTCAGTCCAATTGTGAACAGTTTAAAAAAAATGTAGCATTAGTGGCTTCGTTGAAATTTCACTCCTATATAAATTTTGATTTAACAGACGAATTCGCTGTTAACAAACTTTATCGGAAGGATATTATGACGTAGAACATGTACAGATGTAAAGTTCATCCAGAGCTAAACAAGCCTATTTTCCCCATGAAATTTTTTAATCACGATATTTTTTGAATAATTTTGAACGAATAAAGGAATGTGTGAAAGAATGAATGAGTAAATGAAAGAATGATTCAATCATAATCATTTATTTATTTTTAATGAAATACACGCCTGTGAGATAAACTCAAATTGTTTTCTTTTTTTTTCAGATATGGCCCAGGAGTGATACATTACTTCTGAAAGTAATAATACCTCTACACCTTTAAATAAGTAAATAAATAAATAAATAAATACACAGGTTTTTAAATTAGAATGTGGGTTTTAAACGAGAATTTAAAATTGCACTACCATGAGGTCTTTTACTTCAGAGCTGGCTTTGTGAAATGTAATGATTTTTCGTACATGTATGTGCAGATGTACTTTGTTTATTTTTTAAATGAATACATGCTAAATATATGCCATTCGTCCACACTCTTGAAAATTTTCAAAGGACGGGGATGGCTGCCGTACTATTGTTCTAACTACGCATCAGTTATGCCACTTTTTTATTGGATCTGGAATAACCATATCTGGACTTTTTTAACGGTAACTTACTTTTTTAATGTAATAGAAAGCACCATTATTGAACAACATTGAGCTTCATTTGAAAAAACTTTACATCCGGTGCAACGTAATCAATAAAACGTAATTTAAGCACATTCTTTTTTGTTTCTTTTTAATCCCTGCACATTGTGATCCTCAAATATTGAAAGAAATTTGCACCGAATGTATATTGTTCACGTTCTTATTCCTCGAATTCAAATCAACTTAAAGTTTTATTGACTGCATTTACCTGATTTGATGAAGGACTTGATTTTTTTTCAGTACATCAAAAATAAGTGAACAAACAAATATAAAAACATCAGTGCTTTAATAAGTTTAAATTTCAACGAAGAGACATATTTGAGTAACACATAAAATTATTCAGAAATAATGTTTCACATTCAAAATAACATTCTTACCAGAAAATTAGAGCTATTCCTAGTGCTAATTATATGGTTAGAAAAGGTACCGTCAAATTTCTTTATGAAAATAATTCTCCCTTATTTATTCGGTGTATTTTCCTCTTTTGACAAGAGCATACTTCAGCAAATAAATTACATATACTATATATATATATATATATATACATTTTTTTTCATTTCATCAAAAAGGTTACTGCACAATTCTTCAAAAAATTCAATATATTTCTAATTATGATTAATTCAAAATCATTTTTTTATCATTTGTTCAACCGCAATTTTCACTACTATCGCTTACTTGTGAGTTATTTAAAACTGAAACTGGATTTCAAATGTATAAAAAACGTGATTTTGAAGTAAAATTTTAGCAAAATAAAATGATTTTTGTTTTATAAAAACAAAGAACACACTCCTAATATTTCCTGTTTACTATGTATATATTTTGCTCATTCTAGGAAAAAAATTCGATTAATCTTCAAATTGTCACTTTTGAAATATGACTTATTGAATATCCCATTTGAAAAATCAGAAAAAAAAAACATTTTGCATGATGAGTGGCAACATCCAATTACCGATAGCATTATTTTAACTCTTTATTTGGAAAGAGAAAATCATTAACTTTGATTTAATAGCAAGATCAGCTTAATGGGCTGAAAAATTAGCAAACTAGAAAGGACTTTATAAATTGATGCCAAAAACGAAATAGAAAAAAAGGGGCAAAAATGAAAAAAAAATCAAAGCTCTCTACAGGGTTGAGCTTTTATTAATTTAAAAATCTGTAAAAAAAATTGCTTGAGTTTACCCTATAGGTATGCATTTATAATATTTTTTGAAAATATTTGAGACACGATGGCACACGGCCTTAGGTGATTTGACATGAAATGAATCACTTCTGAATTAATGAATGAATAAATAAGTAAATAAATGAATAAATGATTTAATGAATAAATAAGTAAATAAATGAATAAATGATTTAATGAATAAATAAGTAAATGAATGAATAAATGATTGGATGAATGAATGAATGAATGAATGATTGCATGAATGAATGATTGAATGAATGAATGAATGAATGAATGATTGAGTAAATAAATAAATGAACGAATGAATGATTGAATAAATAAATGAATGATTGAATAAATAAATGAATGAATGAATGGATGATTAAATAAATAAATGAATGATTGAATGAATGATTGAATGGATGATTAAATAAATAAATGAATGATTGAATGAATGATTGAATAAATAAATGAATGAATGAATGAATAAATGAATGATTGAATGGATGATTAAATAAATAAATGAATGAATGAATGAATGACTGAATGAATGATTGAATGATTGAATGAATGAATGAATAACTGAATGAATGATTGAATGAATGAATTAATGAATGAATGAGTGAATGAATCAGCAAATGAATGAATATGTATTGACCGTTAAGAAAAGTATACATGTTTTTATCGTCTAGTTGTTTTCACTTCCATTCGAATTCATTTCACGGTCTTTTCTCTATTACTTACATTTAGATTTTTAGCACGCAACACGTAGGTTGGATTTTAAAAATGTCTAGTATTTTAAAATCAAAGGAAAGTTGGCATTTTCTCGAAAATCTTTTCCCTAACAGCCAGTTTTCTATTTAATTTTTAGTGTCTTCGAAAACATTAACTATTATAAAAGGTAATGATAGTGTAAATGGAAAAGAAGTGTTGTTGAAAAAAGTACTGCGCAACTCATTTTTAATCTAACTCAAACTAGTTGATTTCATTGTCCACCAACTTAAAATAAAAAAGTTTTGTGCTGAAAATCAGATTTCCCATGAAAAGAAATATATTACAAGAGACAACTTGAGTGTGTTTTTAACGTACAATTTTGATTCCTTTTGAATTAATTTTTTTATCAATGAATATAATTATAAAGCAAAAGTAGTCATACAGAAAATAGAAGTCCGTAGTCACTTACTTCCACAGACCAAAAAAATTCAAATTTTTCGTTCGTTGATCTGACCACTTATTTTTTATTCACTTTCAATTTAATGACTACTTATTTTTATTGTTAGCAGTCATTTTAGTAAGGCCTTTATTTTTTTATGAAAATATTGAGGCTATCTAAGGGCACAGGGGACCTTCAAAACTGACTTTTTAAATTATGAGTGAATTCATGAAAATGCTTTGTCATCTCTTTATATTGTAAACATATTATTTTGTAAATATTTTGAATGGTTCTTGAGATAATTAAATTTTAAGACTTTAAAATACCAAAAAATTGCCAAATTTTAAAATGTTCCATACTGCACAGATTCACCAAACTTTCTTCTTACACTCATTTGACACAATGAAAACAAATGCTACTGAAATTTTCTTCAATATATTTTTTAATCAAATAAAAAAATTTAATACATTTTTCAAGTTTTTCAAAATAAAAAATTTTGAATTATTAACCTTTTTTTTTTTTAGGTTTAGAAATTAACCAGTAAGATTATTTTTAGTAACATTTGTTTTTATGCCTCAAATGAGTATAAGGTAAATGTTTAGCGAATCAGTGCGGAAACCAATCAATTCTACAGAAACTTTTGTACCCTTAAGGTGTAAAAAGATAAAATTAATCTGTATTTTAGCTTTATTTTATTTACTTATAAATTTTTTTTTATTTTTTTTTCAATCAACTATTATATTCAGTGATTAATACTGGGGTATTTCTCAGCACACTATCTGAAGAGTTTCATGTCCTTAATTCTTTGGGAAAAACGATAGAATTATATATATTGTAGGTAGGCCTGGAAACTTGAGGTGTGCAGCAACTGAAAGTATTTAACTTTGAGCTAGACTATTTCCATACATATGCGTATATTTTTACTCCTGCTGTGCTCAGGACACCGTACGCAAGTAACGGAGGGTTAAAAGAAAATTACCTCAGACTTAACACAATTTTGGAACAATTGACAGTAAAAAGTAATTAGCCTTAGTTCGTATCAGCTTTATTGATTGAATGGAAAATTTCCAAGAGTTAGTTTCCAAGTACTTTTCAAAATAACCAAATAACGTAGCCAAAATAACCAAAGAACCCCTTGATCTACTGGTGCAAAACCTAAAATCTTTTAACTTTGTTTTTGGTATTCCCTGATTTCAGAATTTCAAAAATTATTTCTCCGTGTTTTTTTAAATACGTACTACTGAATGCATATTTAAAAACTTATTTTATGGGATTTGTTTGTGTGTTTCACATTTGTATGATTTTTAATGAGTTCTGCTAGCTAAAGCAAAAATTTATGATTAAAATGTAGCACTCATAAATTCATTTAAAATCAAATTTGTGAAAAAAATTGGTTTGTACTTCGTTCCATTTACAGAATTTAAAAAATTGCAAATAATTAAAATGTAACTTCATGCATTACGTTGCTTTAAAATAGTAATTAGCTTCTTTTTTTCACAATTACCTAAAATATCATTAGAGAAATTTAATTTGCATGACTTCCAATGCATCCTATACAACTTCAAAATTAAAGTACTTAGTTAAGATAAAGAGAAATATCTAATTAATTATGTATGTTACTTAATTAATGGTAAAGATTTCCTAAAAATGCATAATTTTTCAAAATGGCTTTATCAGATAGAAGGAAAAAAAATAAGAAACCTATTTAAAAAGAATAAGAGTGCTCATAGTAGTTATCCCTTATTTTGGTTGACTTACAAAAAAGTTTAGGAAAATTTTATATTGATGTTACATCCATCCAGACAAACACTGGTCTAACATTGTAGCATAAAAATATCTTGTAGAAGTTATTTTAGTTCTTTTATTTTGTTCAAAAATAGATAACACAAATATATACAGTATTAATTAGACGGTCAACTTAAAAAGGGTTTTTATAATACTCCCACCGAAATTTGGCGTACATAAGTGTTCAATATAGATAGGTGGTCAAATTAGGTGGTCAAGTTACAAAGGTTTCCCTACATTATATAATACAGAGCTAATTCCGTTCCTGACAAAAGTGGTCAACTTAGAAATTTGGTCAACTTTATAGGTTTTACTGCATTAATAAATACACTCACGCGCACATTAGTTTTGGGAAGTTGAAGGGAAATGCGCGCTAAGGGATTACGAATTACTTAACAGAGAAAACAAAACAAATGTGTGAAATGATTTATTTGTCATCTATGTAGAAAAAGAATAGGATGCCAGTGGCAATGTTTGGCTATACGAGTAGTTCAATGCCTCATCTTGCACTTGCATCTAAAAGTAGTTTCCTCGAAGAACAAGTAAGAAAACCAAGGCTCCTATGCTAGATATGGCTGGTATCAGTGATCCTGCTCCTCCGTAGCAATATCCATATGTTGACGCGCACCTTCCCAGTGTAGGACAACACCATTCGCTTTTACTGCTGTAAGGACGTCGGCAGCATTGGTTGCCTCGAGCACAGCAACTCACACCGTCACTGCAGCAATTAGCGCCTTTAAATTTGCAACAGCCTTTACGGCAACATGTCCCACTGCAGAAGACGCACCAATCGTTAAAATCCCACCTCTTTGATTGGTCGGTCATGTTCATACCATTGCTCGGTACTCCAGGGAACAATCTTTCCTTGTCTTCCTCTATGTCACAGCATTCGTACGTTTCCCCTGATTTGACACAGCACGTTTTTCCTGCAAATAAGACATGAAATAATTACATTTACAGATTTGACACCAGAGGATTGAGCTGCTACTTTGGGACATGAGCGCTAAAAACTGCCCCGTTAATTTTTAGTGTCTGCGAAAACATTATCTATCATGAAAGGTAATGATAGTGTAAAAGGAAAAAAAGTGTTGTTAAAAAAAGTACTGCCCATTTTTAATCTATCTTTTAGTTCTTTCTTTAATAGAAAATGTTTATCTACATCTGCATGAAAGCGATTGTTAGCATAGGAAATAGAGAAAAATTTAAATTGAAAAAGCATTTTAATTTTTTATTAAATGTACCAGTTTTTCTTATTAACAGTTTACATATGTAAGGCAAAGGAGGGTAAGAGTACGCACCTTGTGGATTGTTCGTTATAAAAATGAGAATTTAAAAGTGAGAACCTTGAAAATTGACTGAATCATAGTTTATTAACTTAGAAACTTAGGTACACAAAATGAAGGTTTTATCTTAAAAAAATATATGAAAGAAAGCAAGCGGAAAAAAAAAATTTGCAAATGCGTACTCTTACCCGACCTGGGCCCATGTTCTGGTCTTATCGAGTAGACGAGAAATCGGCGCGGGGAGTCGAGAAGGGAAGAATTTTCAGCTTTTTCCCTAGACAACCGGTTTTTCCGTCACTCGAGCCGACTTGAGGTGTTCTCCTCTTATCGAATCGACCGCAACTACGCGCGACTACTCGTTTCTCCGCCGCAAATGCTCGACAGCTCGGAGTTGTCGAGCAGTTTTGGCGCTTGTGCGCTACGGATAATAAATCATTAGAATAGCAATAAATTTGCTGCGGGTGGACTCTATTAACATCCCTGCTGTGATCAGTTAATAAATGTTTCATTTTTTTAAACTTTAAACAAGTTTAGAAAATTTTTATTACGCTACAGTCAAAATTTTAAAAATACTGCTTCTAATAATATTTTTTAACATTGTTAATCAAGCAGCAGTTTCGAGAATATTTGTTTCATTATCTGTATCTTATATTAACTCCAATTGGGTAAGAAAAACAACGAATGGACTAACATTTGCTTATTTAACAGCAATTTACATTGATAAAAGTGGGCAAAAAAAAAAAAAAAAACACTATTTATAAGGATTAGTGTTCGTATACAAGATTGATATCATAGTTGTGATGGCAATAGTGTAGGAAAAGGAGGTTTCCCGCTCCGACCCCTCCAACCCTTTCAACAGGAAGTTAAGGTGCCCTCGGTTAAATTTCAAGTATGCTATGTTATTCTGGCAGAGTGAATGCAATCTATGATTATGGGGGCGCTTTCATGCTGCGAGGAATGAGGGGAGGGGGTGCACAAAAAGTCAAGATAAGCCAATTTTGAACGCTGGACCCTCTCCCCCCTAAAAAAAAAAAAGAAATTCTTGCTACGCCACTGTAATGGTACTCCATTGTTGTTTACAACAGCAAATGTATTAGTCTTATACTATATACATAATTTCTCAGAATATGCATTTGAACGTTTAAGCTATGTAGTTACAGTAAAAGTAATTTGTTGATATGTTATAACAGTTGTTAAAGAAGTAATCCTTACATGTTTAAAAATTTTTTTATAGATTAAGTTAGCCAACATGCTTCAGCTCTTAAGATTCACGAATTATATAAATATTTATAAATTTACCTTAAACATTTAAATATATTAAAAAATTGTTTTATCTCCCTAAAAGATTTCGGAAAGCATATTTTACTCTTTCTTGAGGAAAACAAAGTATGTTGGGCGTTCCGTATGTAATGATCCAACTTACCTTGTAAGAATATTTAAGCTTGTATATTAAGCTTGCTCATTCATACTGTGTTTTAGTTAATTGGTGTGTTACTAATTCATGTTAAATGCAGGAAAATCTCGTTTAAATGAATTTCCGAAGTACATCATGTAATGGTTATTTTGCAATGAGCTTTATTTCTCCCCCCCCCCCCCCGAAAAAAAAGAAATCAAGCATCCACTAACATCACCTTATTAATTGTCAGCAGATATAGATGTGATCGGGATGGGCTGGGCTCGGATATAGGAAAGGGAGCAGTGCCGTTGCTAGCATGGATGTCATCGGAACGAATATTTGTAGTATCACCCCCACCCCCAAAAGGAAACCCTTATGTTGTATAAATTTGCAGCTTATATTATTTTCAATACTGCATCAAAAAAAAGAAAAAGAAATTACAATTTATTTATTTGGTGTAATTTTCTGTAAACTGCATTTATTTTCAGTTATGATGCTTTGAAATGGCATTCGCAAAATTGTATAATTCAAGTATGTATTTTACAAAAGCGCTTTATCTAATTTTGAGCGTCACCCCAATAACTCCCAATAGGGTGTCACCCCGGACGGACGGTATCCTCTGCTCTCTCGTGATAACGCTACTGGGGGAGGCAATGGGCAATCCCCCCCATCAACATTAAGTAATGTTAAACGTTGTAGGAATAAAGTACAAGCGTCGATTGTTTTAACCCATTGCTACAAATTTTCAGAGATATAGCTAGAATCACCAAAGAAACTGCATTCCAATCAGAAAAATTCTACTTCCGCCCCGAATAGGCTTAAAGACTAAGTAGGAAAATTGGAAAAATAGTTCAAATCATAAAATCTATGTCAGTTACTTTCTATTATTTGCTGGTTATAAAAATCCTTTTTACAGTAGCGACTTTGGCACAATGTTTAGTGAAAATGAGAACTATCCTAAATCGTTCTACATTTGTTCACTTTCTTAGAGTGTAAAATAGTTGGTTTAATTTAGTGTTAGTTTATTAACTTAATTTTATTATTATTAAAAGTTTATAATTCTCTTCTATGGGCTGAATGACAATGGATAGTTGTTTCTGCGATACAATACTCTTAAATACACGACTTAAATATTCAAACGCATATTCTAAAAAAAAAAAAAAAACTACATATATTTACTGAGTTTGAGCTTAATCCATTATAACTATTAAAACTATAATATCAATCTCATATACGAACACTTACAAATGAATAGTTAATATTTGTTTAGTTTTATTAATGTAAACAAATGCTATCCTAGTCACCTTTTTTCTTACCCAATTGCAATTAATATAGCTAAATATCAGTCATAATCTTTACCCCCACCCCCCCACCCCCCAAAAAAAAGAGAAAAGAAAAAGAAAGAAAGCAACAACGGTTAATGCGCCGCACCGATAGCGCAGTTTCCGTTTGCTCAAGTGATTGCATCACTTTAAACACTTGCGATTGGTTCCCTTGGATTAGTGACTTCCCTCCTCTGACTTCAAGATAATGAACTCGTCCGCCGACTCGACTGGATACGAGAACACCTCAAATCGGGCGAGGGTAGATTACTGCACGGGTGGTTTGGGGAAAAACCGGTATTCGTTGTCGGCCGACTCGACTATACCAGAACAACCACCCTGGCGGATAAGAGTACGCACCCAGGAAGGGTAAGAGTACGCATTCAGAAAATTTAGCAGTAGTCGCATACAAATGTTCCAGTGCCTTCGTAACTGGAACATTCATCATGCCACCACTCCTTACATAATCCACACTGGATCCAATCTTCATCATATGATTTTTCGCAGCCTAGGCATATTGTCGCCTCATTGTTTGCTGAACTTGGTGAGGGAACTGGGTTGTCGATAAAATGCAGAACAAGGTTTCTCTTTGCTTTCGCGGTTTTTCCTTTTTCAGTTTTGGCCTTTTTCAGTTTTACATTTCATAGCAGCTCGATTAGCCTTTGCTTCTTCTAATTCTCTCTTTCTCTCTACCTTTTCCTTATGTGCGTACTCTTACCCGCCGATGTATTGCTCCTCAAAATCGTCCATAGATGGCTGTAGCATTCACAATAGTAAAATTCTGACATGCCCACGTTGTTCGGAAGGGAACAAAGCTCATAATGATATCTACTTAAAAAGCAAACATCAATCCTTTATTGACAAAAAAATTAATATTTCTTCACAGAAAAATTACATGCCAACATGCAGAAATCATATTTTACCAGATAAATAAACGACAGGAAGGATGAAAATAGCAATGGCGGGCTCTTGAGCCAGCTGAAAACAAACGTGTTGAGTTGATCACACTCGCTTCTGCTTGCAGTGTTCCCAAAAGGGAAAAAAGTCCCTTCGTACTCTTACCCTCCTTTCCCTTAAATCAGTCTTAAAGTAAGAGGGCCTTAAAATATCCCTATAAAAGAGTTCTAAAACTATTTTTATATCAAGAAATTCAGTGGGGCCAGAATTTCTTCCTGAGAAGGTTTTTCTTTTCTTTTTCGTCTTAACTTGTAACGGTGCGAGAGTGGCTGTGAAGCGCCGGGAGTCGAACCGAGATCGTTTTGGTGGTAGCCTCATTCTTTACCGCTTTCCCAAAAGGCGCGCCCACTGGGCAGGGGCAAAGATGGCTATTTGAAGCACTGACTCGCACCGCTACAAACTCATGCCCACCCACACAAACACATATGTATGTAAAAATAACAAAGCTACTTTGTGCACAAATAAACAGTAAAAAATAATAATTGCACGCTTATTAAGCACAAACAAGCATTAAAAGGCAGACATATGTTTCGAGATTGCTTGGAATCCCCTTTTCAGTACTATTGCAATTATTATTTTTTACTGTTGACATATGTATGTGCTACATTAACATGCTAGGTTTAAAATAATTTAAACAGTTTTCGTTTTAAAATAATTTAAAATGAAAGCTTCTGGGGGGTATTTAACACCTAAAACTCCTTTCGGGTTGTGCTTCTGAAGATACTAAGCAGTTTTATGGCTTTAAAAATATTACAGAAATACTATCTTTTATGTTCCTTAAAGCTAATTCCATTGTCTAACTAAGCAACTTAATATTTGCTCTCTAATATCTCTTTATCTTTTGTGAAATAAATCTGTACTGATATTTTATTATTTATTACTCGTATAAGGTATCAGTAATTTACTTATCCCAAGTATTTTAAGAGTGTCCACACACACTTGATAGTAGTAAGTGCCCCACTATGTGCGGCGGAAGTGGGCGTGGTCGAAAGGTGGGCGTGGCTGTCACGTGACCAGCGCCATCTTGGATGGTCACGTGACTTTCTCGTGATCTTCTACGGGGATTGTCCGCCATGTTGGATGACGTCACCGCCATCTTGGATGGTCACGTGATTTTCCGGGATTATTTTTTTGTGACGTCATCCATATTGGATCCGTAATCGTGCACGTGGTGTCGTCCGCCATCTTGGATTTGTAATGAAGTAATTTTAATTGCTAATTAATTTTAATGACTCAATTAATTCTAATTACTTCTGAGTTAGTCACTTCATTTGAATATTGGATTTTTATTTCAGTCTAAAATGCATTTTGCCCCAGCCGGGAATCGATCCGACGACCCTTGGATTCGCAGGCAAGCGCGCTAACCACTAGACCGAGAATTACTTACTACGAAGGCGAAATAATGTCTAAAAAAGATAAGAGTAGTCTAAGAAAAGATAGGAGTAGTCTAAGGTAAATGGTGAAATCTCAGAGAGGCGGTTTAATACTCTTGACGCCATCTACCGAAAATTTTGAGCGTAAATGGGATTTTCGATGGAAAATAAATACGCTTGCTTTAAAATAGTGCAGCCATCTAGTGAGAATAAATGGAAAAAATATTTATTCAGAATTTATTTAAAAAAGAAAATGATCGAACGAATCATGTTGTGTTTGACCGTATAAATAGTGATGTGTAAATATGTTCACCTCATTATATTGATATGAACATTAACGTGAACATTGATAATAATTCTTGTTGTAATGGACAAGGTTCTGAGCCCTATGTATCGGGATCCTCAGATTCCAGGAAGTTTTGGTGGTGTGAATGCTTTACATCGTGCTTTAAAAGGACGCGTCAAGACAAAAGACATCAAAAAATGGCTGCAGACCAAGGATTCCTACACTTTGCACAAGCCTATCAGACATACATTCCAGAGAAATCGAGTGATAGTGGGAGGCATAAACGAGCAGTTTCAATCTGACTTGGTAGATATGCAATCTTTAGCGGAAACCAATGATGGCTATAAATATCTACTTACTTGCGTGGACATCCTATCAAAATACGCATGGGTTATCCCTCTGAAAAATAAGAAAAGTGAAACAATCTTATCTGCTTTTAAAATAATATTTTCAGAACGGGCACCGGAAAATTTGCAGACAGATGCTGGAAAAGAATTTATTAATAAACAAGTGCAAAAGTATTTGAAACAGAAAAATGTGCATTTTTTCACGACTCACAATTCAACTAAAGCTTCCGTCGTTGAACGCTTTAACCGCACCCTCAAGACGAAAATGTGGAAATATTTCACAGAAATGAATACGAAACGATACATTGATGTGATTGATAAATTGGTACACAGTTACAATAATACATGGCATCGAAGCATAAAAATGAAACCATCTTCAGTGAACGTAAATAACCAAGACAAGGCTTGGAAAAATCTCTATGGGGATCTCGACAAAACAAGTCAAGGAACGAAACCGTTATTTCAAGTAGGAGACACGGTACGAATCAGTAAAGAGAAATTGCAATTTGAGAAAGGATATGAACAAAATTGGACAAGAGAAATATTTACGATTCATAAAGTAGTGACTAGAAATCCCGTCGTGTACAAATTAAAAGATCTCGCAGGTGAAGTATTAGAGGGTACCTTTTATTCACAAGAGCTTCAGAAAATCACAGATTCTGGATATTATCCGATCGAAAAGATCATAAAGACAAGGAGAAGGTTAGGAAAGACGGAATATTTTGTCAAATTTCAAGGTTATCCTGAAAAATTCAATGATTGGGTTAGTGACGTTAAAGGAATATAAAAGAGAGTTGTACTTACCTTTAGCATTTAGTTACAGACATGTCTTTCTACGTGACACTTATCAGTGACAGTTCTAGTCACTTCTTCCCTGATAATAAAACTGCCCATTTTATTACACAACTCCCGTCAAATATTCATTTGAGTCACCATGAATGGGAACTCGGATTGACGGATATTATTTACCCACATTCGTGGTACAACATTAGATCTACTAACAGTTTATTTGGATTTCAGTTAGAAGATGGGCAGTTGCAAGGACGTCGAATACCTCCTGGTTTTTATGAAAATATCCCAGATCTCTTGAAAGCTATGACTTTATCATCATTTCAGAATAAAATTGATTTACAGTATCAACCTGTAACAAAACGAGTGACGATCAAAACACAAGAAGGTTGTAAGGTCCTACTTTACAAAGGTTTAGCGGAACTATTAGGTTTTAATGCTGGCGAGTTTAGTGGAGTGGTTCAAAGTCCCTACGTAGCAGATCCAGCGGCGTCCTTCCCCGTCATGTATGTGTATTGCGATCTTTTAGAACCGCAAATCGTAGGTGATGTTAAAGCGCCCCTTTTAAAAATTATCAAAGTAGAAGGACGGGATGGTGAAATGGTTAATGTTCATTATACGAGACCTCACTACATACCTATCATACGACAACATTTTCAAACAATTGAAATAGATTTACGCTTACATTCTGGCGAATTTGTTCCATTTGAGCGAGGCACTGTATACATTGTGCTCCATTTTCGCATGAAACAAATTGTATAAATACTGCGGGACTTTAACATAGTCATCATTTGCATACAACTTGTGAATCATGCTTGTTCCTTATACTTGTTGTCCGAAAAAATTTGAAGATTATTATGTGGGACAAACCGGAAATGGAATGCCCTTTTACCAAGGACTGTCTCTTCAAAAGGGGTATGGCATTGGTGGATTTTTCGCCAAACTTTTCCGCACAGCCTTGCCTTTCCTAAGAAGTGGGGCTAAAACAATAGGTAAAGAAGCTTTACGAGCGGGAACTATGATCGCTAATGATGTGCTGACTGGGGAGAAATTGGAAAACTCTGCTAAAACAAGAGCCAAAGAAGCGGGAAAATTACTAGCAAAGAAAGCTCTTAAGAAAGCCGATGAAATGATTGGCCATGGAAGGTTTAAAAGAAAGCGCAAGGTCCAAAAACCAATCAGTCGTTCCAAAGTTAAGAAAGCTAAAGGACGTGATATTTTTGACTCCTAGAAATAATGGCGTTCGTGTTAAAAGATTCCCCCGAATGTGCAAAGTCTGAACTTAATTTATTTACTTTACCACCCACACAAACGGTGATTGAAAGAGGTCAATGGATAGAATATCACCCTGTCGCGAATGTCTCGGACGGTAGCCCCATTGAATTTAATATTTCTGGAAGCGGCGAGGATTATTTGGATTTGTCCCAGAATCTCCTATTTGTTAAAGTAAAAATTGTGAAAAGTGATGGTACTCCTTTGACTGCAGAAGATAAAGTGGGTCCAGTCAACTTATTTTTACATGCATTGTTTTCTCAAGTAGACGTTAGTTTGAATGAAAGAATTATATCATCTAGCAATAATACCTATCCGTACAGATGTATGATTGAAAAATTATTGAATCACGGTTATGAAGCTAAGACATCACAGCTCTCTTCGGAAATATTTTTTAAAGATACTGCTGGTCGAATGAATAATTATGATTTATCGGACGTGAAAGCTCCCAACGAAGGATTTATTAAAAGAGCCAAAATGTTTCAACTTAGTGCTACAGTAGATTTACTGGGACGCCTACATGTGGATATATTTCATCAAGATCGACTCATGCTTAATATGGTGGATATGAAAATTAAGCTTATTCGAAGCAAGCCGGAATTTTGTTTATTGGGTGAAGGAAACTTTAAAGTCATTCTGGAGCATACATCGCTGTTTGTACGCAAAGTTCGAGTCAGCCCCGGTGTAGTATTGGGTCATGCTAAAAGTTTGGAAAAGACAACGGCCAAGTATCCCATCAACAGAGTACTGTGCAAAGTATATTCCATTCCTAGCGGAAACATGAGTTTCGTACAAGATAACATTTTTACAGGACAAATGCCAAAACGTCTGGTTGTAGCTTGTGTCGACAATGATGCTTTTAATGGCAATTATAAAAAGTCGCCTTTTGAATTCAAACATTATCATATCAATTTCATTGGAGTATATATAGATGGACAACCAATGCCTCATAATCCATTACAACCCGACTTTACCAACAAGAACTATATTCGTGCGTTTCATAGCTTATTTTGTGGTTCTGAAGATAAGGGGCTTTATTTGTCAAGAGAAGAATTTCCTGACGGGTATTGTTTGTTTCATTTTAATTTATCGCCGGACCTGTGTGACGGGGCTCATCTCAATCTCATTCGTCATAGTAATTTAAGATTGGAACTTAAATTCAATACACCTCTAGCACAAACCATATCTTTATTGGTGTATGCAGAATTTGAGAATTTGATTGAAATCAACAAAGCTAGAAACATCTTATACGATTTTGGTAACTAATGAATTCCTTGGATATACGCAGAGTATTACTTCGTCATCGACCTACAGCAAAGTATTTTGTAGGAGTTTTTCCTTGTGATAAAATTCCTCGCGTTGTGTCGTTTCCTGCTGCGATAGTCGTTAACACAGATAAACACACGGAACCTGGAAAGCATTGGATTGCATTGTTTATAGAAAATTCTCGTACTTTGGAATTTTTTGACTCTTATGGATTACCTCCTGTTACCTATGGTCATCACATATCAAGTTTTGTGAAGAAATATGCAAATGTAAAATGGAATCAAGTGCCTCTACAAGGTTTAACGTCAAATGTATGTGGGCAGTATTGTATTTATTATTTAACAAAAAGATGTCAAGGTTTATGTATGGATATTATTGTAAAAACCATTTTTCATAAAACCAGTGATTTTCAATTGTATCAATATGTAAAAAAGACGTTTGGTGTAAATATGATTTTTCACAAATAAAGAAAATTAAAAGAATAATTGTGTTTCCTTTCCATTTTTTAAACGAAAAATAAAACATTTTTATAAAAACACGGGAGTAAATTATTAATAAAAGGGAAGTAGGGGTAGTCAGTAAAAACACATAGTTACAAAAACATATTTTTATTGAAAAACTAATATTTTTCCCATACAATTGGTTTTACAACACTTCTCTTTTTATGTCTTGGTTTAGCATACGCAACAGTTTTTAAATATTTATTTTTTACAAAATCTAAAGGAAAATGAATTTCATCGAGTACACTTTTCATTGGAATAAACCCATGCGGCTTACTTCTTACATTTCTTAATAAATAGTTGATGAGTGAAACTACATTGGTGCCAGGTTGAACACTACCTTTAACTATAAGTTCCTTAGAAGCATTCCAAGATAATAAGTCCTTGTGATTCTTTAGGAACAGAAGAATGCTGTGCATGACATTTTTGTGTTTCACTGGAGCAGAGGACATAATCTCATTTTCTAACAGCTTTTCTTCATCATGCGGCTTTTCCTCTTGTTGCGTTTTTTCTAGTTCTTCGTTAGACCTTTGCAACTCGGGAAACTTGACGTATTTCTGTAGAACTTGTAAATATAATTTTGCCTTTTCGCTCTCATCTGTTTTCTTATCAGATAAAATATCATGCATTTGTTTGTCTAAATCGGACAAATGTTCATCTACAAGTACTTGCTCTCGATCGGCAGGTAAAAGGACACATTTTCGTGCGTTATCCATGAAGAAGAGAAGTCAGCGCAGATATGGCAATAGGAATGAAGAGAGACAAGAAACCTTCTCCTTTTTGAAGTAATTGTCTCCTTTTTTTAAAGAAAGGCACTCTTTTATCAATGAGTTTGCGCAAAGTCCTTTTATAGGGCGTCAAGCGATCTTTTTGACGTCTGGTTAATGTCACATTACCCCTTAATACATTCAAGGCGCATTCACATACCCTTTTAATTAATCTGTTGGGGCATTTCCGTAGCAAAGCTGTTATACACTTGCTCTTGGACAAAAATTTCAACGTTTCAATGTCCTGCGCTGTCCGCATATTGATCTCAAATGATCTCTTCACAGCGGTTGTTCCAGTTTAAATAGGTGCGACGCAAAAGCCTCCGCTTTTGTTAGAGCGCAATGAGGGAAAAAAGCGGGGTGTTGGGGGCAAAAAACGTTCTTCTTTTCTAAATCATGTAACGGGGACAGTCCAAGTCATCCAAATTAAATATTTTCTGTCCTGAAAGTCTTTCTAAAAAGCGTGTTTTCTCAAAACCTTTCACATAGATGTCAGAATAAGAGGAAAATAAAAATTGAAGTATTGTATGCAAAGCACTATACGGCAATTCCCCGCTCTCCCAGCTAAGATGATGACGATTTCTTTCAAGCCAAGCATTGGTCTGTTTTTCTTTTGGCGATAAACTATTCCATGAATGGGGAGGAAGAAAAGTCCACCGGGCGTGATATTCGTTGTAAATTGTGTAAAAAGCCAACTCTTTCACAACAAAAAGTTCCTTCTGATACTGAAATCCCTCCAAATCTATGACAATGGCAGACATCTTTCTCTTACCAGGTGAATGACTGAAATGAAGAAAAACCGAAAAAGTACCGCGTTTTTATTAAGAAAAACAGGATATTGTGACATGAAGGGGCAAGAATAAACACATTAACGAGGCTCGTAAACAAAATGTTTATCTCTCGGAAATATGCCAGTGCGCAAGCGCAATGTTTCGTCTGTTTCAGGCCTTAAATCTACGAAAAGGTACCCATAAGCCGGAAAAGTCGCATCATGAAAAATTTCTTGAAATGCTTTCGTGTTACCTGGAAACATTTGCTTAGCTAAATGCATGACCTGGCTTTTATCTCTAGGGTTTTTGTACAATACTAAATAGTGGGAATTTAAGTTAATATTACGCATTTCTTTACCCTTATGAAACAAATTTTGAACAATAAATATAATTGAAATATTCTTATGGTGACTCCCTTTCGTAAAAAGATTTGATAATCGAACGTCATGGCTTAATTCCGACATTAAATCGTCTATAACGATAACAGCATTTCTAATAGAATTTAATTGAGCTGGTAATCCTTCTACAAATTCCGCATACCTCATGGTATCAAAGAGAGGTTGATAAGCGCCGTAGCAGTAAATAATTCGTTCTGGCCGAGGGGAAAACATATTTTCTTCTAACAACCGTTTGACAAACATACTTTTGCCCGAGCCTGTCGGACCGCTCACGAGACAGGTTGAGGGATGCTTTAACCGTAAGAGCTCCATGCTGAAAATAAAATAAAATAAAGAAAAATACCACCTTTTATAGGAAATCCACTTCTCCTGGAGGGGAAAAATAATTGGCTCTGAAAAGAGCCTTTTTTTCTGCGGTCCTGAAAAGGACCTTTTTTTCTGCGGTTCTAAATAGAACCTTGTTTTAAGTCTTTTAAGAAAGACCATTTGCCATAAAATTCACTCCTTTTCATGTAAATGTGTATGGCCCTGAAAAGGGCCTTTTTTTTTTTTTTTGGCTCTGAAAAGAACCTTTTTTTTTTTAAATTTCTGATGGATATTTCAGTGACGAGTTAACTCAAGCAATTTTTCGCTGATCCCGACGTATAGTGATAACGTCCACGAAGAACCCTGCATCCAGCATAACTTCGTCCTTGGACTGCAACACTTTGAGGACTGCAGCTAATATTATCTGGAGTTTCAAATCAGACACCGTCATCATTCTCGTCGATATGGGGCGATCCAAGCCATCCGCTTGAATGCAAAATCGAATCAGGTCCTGTGGCCGTAAACCTTCTGTCGATCTCTCGAGGATCAGCCGGAAGAGTTCCCTCACCGACTCCCTTACAGCGGCCAGGGGATTAATCAGAAGTTCTGTAGGGAGTTGTTCGGGATCCACCCGAGCTCTAAAAACTACTTGGTTAGCATTGTATTTCCCATTACGTCTTCCGGAATGCACTTCTAAATGTATTGCGTTTTCCAACTGTCAAAAAAAAAAAAAAAAAAAAAAAACATGCACTGAATAAATGTAAAATAAAAAATAACAAATAAATAAGAGAGTCAAAATATGGAAAAATTACATTGCGGTTCTCATTTCTATTTTCTTCAAAGAATGTCGGACCTGTATCTGAAGTACCTGGTTTATTCTGCAAAGGCAAATAAATAACTATGAAATGATGCAACTTCAAAGATTAAATCACAAAAACATCATAACATTAATAATTTTTAAAATGGATACCTCAAAGCCTGAACCAACTTGGTAATACAATGCTTCCAAGGACGACTGCGTTGACTCAGTAATAACCTACAAAAGTGAATAAATAAACGAAAACATGAGCAAAAAATCATTATTAAAATATTTTCTTTAGACAGTTAACGAAAAATAATACGAGTGAAGGAAAAAACTCACATTATCATCATCTACTTCCAAAAAATCTTGGGTTAGCTCCCCAATCAACTGAAAATAAAACAATAAAATAAAAAATAAGTCAACCAGAAAATAATTGAATAAAATGAAATAACGATAGAAAATTTAGAAAAAGCTTACATTATCATCATCATCATCCATTTCAAAAAATTCTTGCGTCAATTCTCCAATAAACTGAAAAGTAAAAATGAATGGTAAAATAAAAAATAGATCACAAAATAACTTAATGAAAATGAAATAAGAAAAACTTGAACAAAGCTCACATCATCATCAGCTAAATCCCTCATTTCTTCTGCATACTAAAAAAAAAAAGAAAACAATAAAAATAAGTAAACATCTCCTAAATGCAAATGAGTGTATAAAAAATCGCTAATAAATTTATACTTACACTGCTAAAAGCATCTTCAAATGTTCTCTTGTTTGTGAAAGACATCCTAATATGAAATAAAGTCGGCAGAACTGTAAAAGAGAAAAATCCTAATGCTGCGGAGAGAAAACTTGTTTTACACTCTCGCTGAAAAATCAGACAACTGTGATAGTTCGTCCTGGAGCACGGAGTATTTATGTGTGGATTATTTCAATCGGAGGGCAACACTTTTCAGATATCATGCTCTGACGTCGTCAAGAAATAGGCTGCAATCCCACACTATGGCTACGGATCAGACCACTGACGTAGTGAAAATTGCACGAGTCCAGTTAATCATCAACGTTTAATGAATCAATCGTACCCTCTCGCGATAAAAGTAACCACCTAGATCCGCTTGGCCCCCGGAAAAATTAATTAGATAAACATACCGCTCTTCTATGTGATAGCAAGAATCCGGTTACTTGCTTGATGTTTAGGCCTGGCGATTGCGAAACCCCTGTTTCCCCCGGAAAAGTGAAATAGATAAAAGGATCCGCGCTTCTTTGTTGCTCCCCAAAATATTGCAACCTTCTTGCTTGTATCAATCCGTGATCGTCCAAGTGTCTCGCAACTTAGTTTTTCTTCTGTGAGAAAGATACTTGAAATATATTGCGTATATTAAATATTTAGATTCCTTCAAAAAAAAAGAATGCATCTATTTGTTCAACAATGTTAAGAGCATACAATTTTTGTATTTTAGAATATTTGATTGAATGCATTTAAGAAAATAATTACTGTTACAATATTTTTTCTTTTCCCTTTAAGCAATATTTTCAAAGAACTTTAGATATTGTTAAGTATTAATAAAAAAATTTAAACTTTTGTTGAGTTTGAGATTTTTTTTTTTTTTTTTTTTGTTAAAATGAAAAAAAATAAAATATAGTTACAATGAAAACACATTTTATTCTAAGCAATGACATTTTATTTAAAAACTAAAAAACTATGTACAAAATTAAAATAACACATGATCTTAATACAGGAAGAAAACAAAAATATACAAATGATCTGTTTTACATATTTTCAGAATCATCAAAAATTTCAAACGCGTTCGCTGGGCAGAATTTTTCCCTTACAGAAGGGAGAATTTTGTTTAATTGCACTTGTTTTAAGAAAGGTTCAGTGACATACATTGCCGGTTTCATACAGAGAAATTTCTGTTCTTCCCACAATTTCTCCCGAAATAATTCGGTCATTTCTGAAATGTCCAGAGCTAGTGCAAGAGAATTAAACTTTTTGACACTATTTCCCCAAAGTTCTTCCGCCAAAGTTTCTGGATCTCTTAGTCCCTTGTCTTTGAATATTTCACATAAAACACTCTCTACAAGATTATTTAAGTAGTGCTTACCCAGGCTAATGTCCATTGAAGCAGGTAAGGCATCTTTTGCTATGGGAGTATCAGCGATGTTACGGAATGCTTTGAAGAAGTCCATTGCAGAAAACACATGATCCAAAAGGCTATCAGCAATAAGGTTATATTGACGGATCATCTCGGCCCAATGTGAGGCAGACAGTTTAATACACCGGGAAACTGATTCCGTTGCTAAACGGGTGAACTTGAACTTTTCAAAATCAGAGCTCTCGATTATCAATTCATGTTCGAATAATGAATGCAGTTCTCTAGATGATCGCGGCACATTTCTTTCCCCAAGAATGCTGGGAATCCACCACGGACGCAGAGTTACGCCTTCAGTCGTAGGGTAGAACTTGTCGCCATACTTCTTAAACTTTCGTACATGAAGACTTGCACTTGACCTAAACGTAGATGCATAAACATAGACATCGTCTCCAATGGGAAACATTCCGTTTGGCATACTCTTCTCCGAAAATGGTTCTCCTGGCTGGAAAGTAAGAAAAAATAATTAAGAAAGGGGGGACAAAAAACTAATAATCATATTACAAATTGATTTTTTACAACAAATAAATAGAGTAGAATAGAAAACAATACTTACTTTTATTGGGTCAACTTTTGCCACTTTGGCTGTTTCCTGCGATTCCTCACATTTTCGTTTCTGGCTTTTGGAGTTCATCGTGAAAAATCAAAAACCGTAACTCAAACGCAGGGTGTAAACTGAAGTCTCGACTGAATAAAACTTCAAATGTAAATGTTATCTGATAACAAATCAGGACCCTGATTGGTCAGGTAATTAACTTCTTCTCTGACGTACAAATCATTTCTAAATCCTGTTGCAATACATGACTGCCGCCGTAAAAACAGGTTGGAACCAGAATAATTAATAACCAACTCGTTTTCATAATTTGTTCATTCTTAATTATTACTACTATTATTATTATTATTATTCATAATTCAAGACTTCATTAATAATTGCATATTCGTAATTCAATACTATATTGTCTGGTTTCGAATCCCATGAAATATTATTTCTCAAAAATAATTTCTCTCGCTAGATAGCAGCACGAGAGTTCTTTCCAAACACCTGAAAAATAATTATATTAAGATTCATTTAAACCGTCCTTTGCTTGAAACACGGTTGGCCGAATGGATAAGGCGCGCTATTCATCCCGTCAAGCGTGTTTTTGGAGCAGGAGATCGCATGTTCGATTCCCGAGCTATGAAAGAGAAAATTCAAATTAAATAAAATCACGGAAAGTATTCCAAGTCCAAAAAAAAAAAAATATATTTAAAGGAAATAATTAATATTTCTCTCACTAGATGGCGCCATTATTATTTTCCCTCGATTTTAAGCTTATTTTATTTTCATTCGAAAATCCCATTTTCCTTGTTTCGCCCAAAGTTTTCTCTAGATGGCGCCAAGAGTATTATACCCCCTCTCTTAGAAGCTTAACTCAGAAAAAAATATATTTAAAGGAAATAATTAATATTTCTCTCACTAGACGGCGCCACTATTGTTTTCCCTCGATTTTAAGCTTATTTTATTTTCATTCGAAAATCCCATTTTCCCTGTTTCGCCCAAAGTTTTCTCTAGATGGCGCCAAGAGTATTATACCGCCTCTCTTAGAAGTTTAACTCAGAAAAAAAAATATATTTAAAGGAAATAATTAATATTTCTCTCACTAGATGGCGCCACTATTATTTTCCCTCGATTTTAAGCGTATTTTATTTTCATTCGAAAATCCCATTTTCTTTTTAACGCTCAAAGTTTTCGGCAGATGGCGCCAAGAGTATTATACCGCATCTCTTGGAAGTTTAACATTCACCTGAGACTACTCTTATCGTTTTAAGATATTATTTCCCCATTCGTAGTAAGTAATTCTCGGTCTAGTGGTTAGCGCGCTTATTGCCTGCGAATCCAAGGGTCGTCGGATCGATTCCCGGCTGGGGCAAAATGCATTTTAGACTGAAATAAAAATCCAATATTCAAATGAAGTGACTAACTCAGAAGTAATTAGAATTAATTGAGTCATTAAAATTAATCAGCAATTAAAATTACTTCATTACAAATCCAAGATGGCGGACGACACCACGTGCACGATTACGGATCCAATATGGATGACGTCACAAAAAAATAATCCCGGAAAATCACGTGACCATCCAAGATGGCGGTGACGTCATCCAACATGGCGGACAATCCCCGTAGAAGATCACGAGAAAGTCACGTGACCATCCAAGATGGCGCTGGTCACGTGACAGCCACGCCCACCTTTCGACCACGCCCACTTCCGCCGCACATAGTGGGGCACTTACTACTCTTGATTTAAATCCAATGCAATCTAAACTTAAATAGGCTAAAAAGTTATAAATAATGCTAAAACTTATTCTCTTGTCCACTTTGGCGAATCATTCATTAGTGACTAATTGCGCTAAATGAATGATTTCTTAAATTAAAAACAAAATATTATAAACAAAATAGAGCAGAACTAAACGTCAATTACAGCAAAATTAGCTTCTTTTTCACCTACTTTCACAGCAAAGTTTTTAAAAAAATGTCTGAAAGAAGGGTTAATGTATTGTAAAAATATCGTTAAAAGTAAAGAAAAGTAAAAAATAAGTGAAATAATTGAATAAACATTGAAAGATAAAAAAATTGAAAGTAGGGCTTTGAGATTGGGAAAAGTGTCAGTTGGTCTGTTTGAACCCCCCCCCCCCCCCTTCAATACTTTCGAGGAAATTGTCTGGTTTTTGCATTCGAATTTCTATGTTTTATTTTTTTGATTTGAACAATTTTTTGTTCGATTTTGAACGGTTCAAAAAATCTTATCATTAATGGTATTGGGAAAATATGAAATATGAAGAAAATTTTAAAAACCTTGGACATAAAATCTAAGTTCCTTTTAACAAGCTTATTCGAAGGAGCTCTCGACTATTTTTTCACTTGAACAATTTTGGCTAAATTTTGAACAGTTCAAAAAAATTTAACATTAGTGCCTGCGGGGAAGTTTCAATCCTATATAAATCCTTATCTAACAGACAAATTTGCTTGGAACAAACTTTATCGGAAAGCTCTTATGACGTAGAACATGTATAGATACGAAGTTTATCCAGAACTAAGCAAGCCTATTTTACGATGAAATTTTTTGATCTGGATTTTTAAGGATATGTCTGAAGAAATCAATGAATGAGTGAATGATTTACTGAATAAATGAGTGAATGAACGAATAAATAAATAAACAAATGAATGAATATATGAATTATTGAAAATGCCAATGAACGAATGATTAAATGAATGAATGAGTAAATGAATATGTGTTAACCATTGTAGAAGGTATATTTGAAGTAATTAAGAACTAAAGCTAAATGAGAAAAAGAGAGATAGCTAGATAAATAAATTTGATGTTGGTGCATACGAGAAAGTAGGTTCGTATAGCTCTAGACGGAACTTCTTGCCTATTGGCAGAGGAGCATTAGCATTTGCAATGCAATTGCTGTGCAAAAGGTATCTGTGACATTGTCACGAATTAGTCTGATATTGTTTGTTTATTATGTTTCTTAACGAATACTTAGCAGTGCTGTGTGAAAGCACCTTAAATGAATGCAAAGGTCAAAATTTTTCAACAGTATTAACCACTTAACGCATTTGCCCGTGTCGGGCAAAAGTTACAGGCAATTTTGCACATGCCCATGTCTCACACGGGCAATCTTGTATCTCGCGTTATTTTATTTCTATGACCCTCTGAAATCCGTTTGCACTTTGTATAATAGTTTTTTATATAACTTTACCCTCCCCCCCGTTCTCTAGTCACCCGTCACCCCTACAGCTGAATCTTCCGATAACAATTTATACTATACCCAGGGCTCACACTGGGGAAAAATACAAGGTGGGATTTTCCTCCTTGACCAAAATTTTAAGTGGGATTTTTAAAGTTTAAGCCCAAAAAAAAATTTTTTGGGGTGGGATTTCAAAAAATATTGCGGGAATCGCGCGATCGCGCGGCCTAGCGTGAACCCTGATACCTATATATTAATTTTCTGTCAAAAAAAAAAAAGAACTCGATCATTTTTTGCAATTTTTTTTCTGAAAAAAACTCATGCTTCAAGGGTTAAAGGCTGTAAATCCAACGTAAAAAAATTAAATCAACATCCATAAATATTCTAACATAGTCAGCTAGTAAATTAAACAAGTTTAGAAATTATCATGCTTTGTTTTATTGAAACTAATTAATACTAATTCATTTTTATATCAAAATTTCTTACCTTCGGAACATCTGGAAGAATCTGGACACAGTATAGTATTTGCGGCTACCAAACATGGCAACACGGTTAAATATACCACTAAATTCATCTGAAATTAAGAAGGCACCTCAAATTAACAACTACTTCATCACTAAAACAATATGTATTCGATTCAAATGTTTTCACACAAGTAAATCCTAAATATGCACGAACCATTTTTTTAATGTTATGTCTGCATAGAGTATGATATGTTGCATAATTTGCAAGTAATAAGCTAGTTGAAAAATTTTGAATTTTGAAAAAATGAAACATTCTGCGTACAAGTTCTCATCTTCATCACGCAGTAGATGTTACACTCTCAGAAACGATGTGCAAAGCTCACGAACCTTTCATCGTATTTGACGAAATGGCTTCGTGAAAAATTCTCCGAGTAAACCTTTCGTCAAATTGGCGAAATTTGTGAAGTAGCTTTTTTTAGTCATGTGATCGCGAGAGGAAAGAATCGTTGTAAATAACCAAATTTTCTTGACGCGATTGAAGAATCGTCAAAAGTAAGAGCTCTATTCCTGAGAGTGTATGGGTATGATAGTTGATGTCTATAGTTTGAAAACATAGACATTATTCTATTAAAACATCGATGAATTTACCATCGTTGTAGTGGAGCAGATGTTTGTTTTTTCATTTCCAATAGTTCCCTTTTGTCCAAAAAAGATATATAATAATAATTTGGAAAAAAAAAACCTGTGCTAAATATTTATGAGAGTTCGTGTGCAGTTACAGCGAGTCATTAATCAGTGATAAACTAGCATCAAACATTTTCTTCTATTTTTAGTTGTTTCTAAGCATTTTATTAAAAGCATGAAGGTTCTTTCCTACCAGGCGCAACAGCGATGTATGACAAAGACTAAATTTTTCAGAACATGTTGCTGGGTCTATATAATTTCATAACCACGCCTTCCTGTTGACTAATTGGCATTTTTTATTGTGTCATTAAAAGGGATTTTCCTTCAACTGACGATGATTGGTTCATTGCGTTACCGAAAACATACGTCATGGCTGTTTGTTTGATGACCATAGCAACATTCTGTTACGATGGAATCAAAATGTCTCCGTCGACTTTAGTGTGAAAGCCCCCTTATCCTTATTGTCACTTCAGGTGTCGTTTTCAAATCCAATATCAACTTTAGTTTATCAGACTACTGACTAAGACTGCGTATGTTAGTACGGAGCTAATTAACCATAAAAAAATAAATGAAGCATAAAAAGATACAAGTCAAGAACTGATGAACAAATGAAGAAGACATTCAAGATAATAAATACATTGCTCATCATACTTTTGGTCATTAAGTTCTACACAATTTTCTCAAAAAAAAAAAGTTTTTTTTTTTTTCTTTCTGACGAAATAAAGTTTTTGCAATCAAAGATTGCAGCCAATTTTTTCCTTGTTTGATTTGATGTTAAATGGGATTAAATATAAAAAGTTGCTTGGCAACAAAAAATATTGACTTGCAGTACTTGTAAGATAATTCCTCGTTAAAACAGAACTAAAATTTATTAAACTCTCACATACGAATGTCGGTAAGACGGTTTTACTGCCTACTATTCGCGTTTTAAAGTTATAGTGTTACAGGTATGAAAAATGACGCTTACCTATATGAAATTTAAAAAAAAAAAATGTTGCATCTGAAATGCCGAGACGTACTCCGCCGCAATTAAACAACGTCTTCAGCCCTGATACAAAATCTCGCAGATGTTAAAACTTTTTCTCCCTCTATTACTTCCGCTTTGTCCGTTTTTTTTTTTTTTTTTTTGAAGACGCCTCTTTTTGATCTATTTGGCCTATAAAATTTAGCGAGGAATTGATTTCATTTAACATTTTAATCTGAGTTTTAAGCTTATTTAATGGCTTCAGTTATTTAATTGAAGTGTTTAACAATATTGTTTTCTCGTTATATAATTTTTATTGTAATACTACCAATTTCGCAATGAGTTTAAGTTCATATTTTAACGTATGAACATTCTTATGCAACAGTTAAACATTTTTATTTTATTGCAACATTTTTTTACAATTGTCCTATATGGGATGGCATTTTGCGATTACTATGCTTTACATTTTCATGTATCATTTAAGATCGTTTTTATACTTTGGCGGAATTCGCCTATGCACGTCTGAAATCTGAAATTGCAGTAGCAAAAAGAATATCAATGTTTAACATTGAGTTCTATGGATTTCTTTTCAAATATCGTCAAATTAACACTAAATTTGCCGCCTCGTTTTCGGCGTAGAATAATGTCAATTTATGGCATCATTCTGAAAAATTGTTACATACTATTACAATATCATCATATTATATATTATTGCATTATGATTATGCATATATATGTATTAAGAACATTGTTTTATACATGCAAGTAAAGAAACTACGAACAAACTTTTTAGTTATGTTCACAGCAAAGATGTTCAGTTATGAAGTGAAAAAATCAAAAAACCGTGAAATGTTTGTAAGTAAATTATTGGTCAATAAAGTCTATTCATGTATCATCATTAAATTTTCCAATGATTGTTGTAAATTCATTCTAATTGCGCATTCCTTTACGCGCCTAATACCTTTCCTGAAATTCCAAAACACGTGTCCGAAATTATTACTTAAAAAAAATAAATATTGTTTTTTAACTGATGTAATAATTATGCTTTATATTAAGTTTTCTTTTAAATTTATTTTTTATTTATATATATTTTATTATTATTTTTACTTATTTATTTATTGACTTTTTAAAGATACATATTACTTATACACTTGTAACAGATGGAAAAAATTACAGAAAATATTTTACTCTTATGTGAAAGAATTTCCCACTTTGACACAAAGGAGTCGTGGCCCCTTCACCAGTATAATAGCTCCCCTACTTTAGGATATTTTCCCTATGCCTCCCAAGGTTCGAAATTTTCAACTAAAAATTACCATTTGACGATCGCGATTTCACATCCAGTCGTCACTTTTGACGCCTAACTTTTCATAAAACTTTTAATTTGACAACCACAATTTTTTTCCAAGTCGTCATTTTATATTTATTTATATATTTTTTTAAAAATCTAGTATAACTTTGTACAATTATATTTTTATATACATATTTTATCTAATCATCTGTATTTTGAGATTTTACAATACCAATGATGACTACGGTAACTTCTTGATCTTCAAATTTTTGAATCTTGAATTTTTACTTACAAATAAAGTATTTTCTGTAAGTAACACTAAATTGTAAATAACACTTGAAAAAATAGTTACGTCAATTAACTCATGCTTTAGTTTATTAGGCACTGATTAAAAACGTTTATATTGATTCACAAACTTAAGTAAAATTGCCAATCTACCAAAAGTTACTAACAGAATTCGATATTTGAACATTTTTTCTCTTAGCAATAATTTTCTCAGTGTGGTTGGCATGTTTTGCGATATTGTTTAACAATTGCACAGCTGTTTTCATAGTTATCAGTTGTTATCGCTGCCTAAGCAATTTGAATTATTTTAAAATGACTCCTAGCGGAGCATTTTTGGCAACTAAAACAAAACAGCTAGGTGCCAATGACGCCTAACTTTTACATCCTAACTCCGAACCCTGATGCCTCCTATACTTTCCTCTGATTTGGAAAAGCATTGAAAAAAAAAAAAACAACTCTACAACAGGGGGCAAAGGGACATTGTTGAATAAACAAATACTAATGGGCTAGACTCGAAGAGGTTCGAAATCTAATGCTTCGTGTTTTAGTAAGGTACATGCTTTATAACAATCATCTTAATAACATGATAAAAAATTAAAGAAAGCATACTAATGCAGAAATTAGAATCAAACAGTTTAGCAACTTTTTAAATAATTTAATTTGGATTAAAAACACACTGTGACAAAAAAAAAAAAAAATCTGAATGTAAAATTAGTCATGAAACAAGAAATTTACTTACTTTTCACGGTTTCCAATTCAGAAGCTGATGGGAAAATGTATGATGATATCTCAATCGTAAAATTTTTCTAAGTAAATGATGCAACCTTTGGTTACAGCTTCACACTTTAAATGAAACTGGTTTTAAAGTTCAATTAGGAGGAAGCGGATGAAGTTATCACATTCTGCAAATATACATATCTGAAATTCGATAGCAATTTTTGTAGGTTATTTCTTAGAACACGTACCAATGAAACATTCGAAGAACCATTTGGTGCTTTATTTTCATCATTTACAAAGTACAAAAGAAAGAATCTATTTTAGAAGTTAAGAGATCATTCAAGAATGATGTCACGCTTCAAGGGTTCAAGATGCTGTGACAGTTTGTGAAAAGGGGAGGGGAGGAGGTAGCAAGAAGTGTGACATCACACATTTTGGTTGAAATAAAAACATTTAGAATCAACTGATAAATTTGTTTACGTTTTTTTATTTTTTGTTTTGTTTTCTCATTGATTGCATTTTGTATAAAAAACCTCGATGCTGATTTAGGCTCAAATTAAGTTCTGGTTAAAAGTTTACATTTAAAAGGAAATATCCTTGAGCCATTTACACTTTTAAGGCCAAATAGCGCTGGCAATTTTTAGAAAATTTGAACAACTAATATTTTTTACATACTAATCATTTTTTTTATTGAAAACCTTAATCTCATTTTATCGAAATTAAATTACACACATAATCATAGTTATGTTCACAATTTTCATTTAAAATTTAAAAATTTAAACTGGAGATGTGATCTATAACGTAAAGCTATGTTTCTGAACTGCTAGTATATGCTTATGTGATGTAGCGTGACATGTGACTAGGGGGTTAGTTGAAGTGTGACATTTTGTGACAAAAAGTTATAGGGGGTCAAATATATTGAAAAAAAGTGTGACTCATTTATGAACGTCCCCAAAAGTGTTCCTTTCTCTGTTGATTTGATGTGGAATAATCCAATAGAAATTATGCAAAACAAAGCATGTTTTAGAAAATTTAAAGATTCAGTTTTAAAGGATATATCAAACCTAAAGTCTTATGTCGAAGTTCGGGCATAAATGGACATATGAAAACTGACCGATCTGCGATGCCGATTAAAGATTTGGATAACGATGTAAGTAAATAAAACGCGTAATAGTAACTTCATACAGCGCCCATGAACACATGATACTGTTTCCGCCATACACACACACATTTGGCGAAACAAAAAACGGTATGCTCACAGAAATGTAAGAATTTATTACTATAAAATCCACATTTGGAAACTATTCTAAATTTTCTGCAAAAAAAAAAAAAACATGTTTCCATGCAATGAGAATAATTTTCTACCTCGGCACTTGAGCAAAGTTATTTACTTGAAGCAGCGTTCGAATTGTAGATTTTGTTAGATATTGAGTAATTATTTTCTTTAGCACCAGGCAAGCGTTCAGAGAACTCAAAAATAGTTGAGTATTCCCAGGCAAACGTGGTTTAAAACATGTAAATTAAGTCAGCTTAGAGAAAAATTTAAATCGAAATCAATCTCGAATGCCTTTTATTTACCTCATATTTTAATAATGTTAACTTTAACTTAGACGCAACGCCTCCTGGTTATGTGATACACAACTAGAGCAATTGCATTTCCTGCAAAAAATTTCATTCCCTTATTCGGATTCTTAGAAGTTGTGTTTGTTTCGAAGATTTACCAAGAAAGTTACACAGAAAAATTCGGTGATTGAAATGTTAAGGTGCCTTATTGCGCACATTGTATTGTTTTCAAACAAAAAGAACGTTTGAAACTTAAGGTGTATGAGTTCATGGGTACTTTGCGTTATCTTTAAAAAGGATGTATCGGTTTAACATCGCACAAAACCATTTATCTCACGTTCGACGAAAATATTACAGCGATAGGGAAAAAATGACAGACAACTGAAACGCACCTGATAAAAGCAAGGACATTTAGCGGTAAAAAGATATCGATTTTGATATGAAAACTTTATGATAACTCGTTACAATACTCATGGAAATCATTTATTTTAAAACTGTATCTAGCGAGGAGAAGGAAGGAACTTGATACCATCGATTAAAAGGTATCATTTGCTGAAAAATATTTGTGGAAGTAATTAGGGATGAAAGTTAAAGTAATTTCTACGACGACAACAACATTTGAAATATTACTTGTAGCACTGAGTATTTATTTTTTGTGACGTCAATAATTGCTCTGAATTTTTTTTTGCTATTTTATTATTGTATTTAATTTTTATTACGTAGTTTATTTTATTTTTTAACTTACTACTTTCTTCATATTCTAATTAAAATCATCTCTTTCTAAATTTTTAAACACTATTTAATCTACACATAAAAAAAGTATGTACATCGGAATAAACACGGAAGTATGGTATCACTCTTCTTATTTTAAAATAATGTAGAAAAGATATACTTTTAGAGTTAGTTATCAGAAAATTCGTTCCGCAACCCCCCCCCCCCTATTAACTACCTATTGTTACGTGGTTTATTTGGTTTATTATGTAGTTTTTTACATTGCAATTCTTCAACACCTTCTGATACCAATTTACGCTTTCCTATCCGGTTCATTTATTTCTATCAGAATTTCTAACCTTTTTTTGGTGAAAAAATCCAAGGTTTTTCTTTCTTTCTTTTTTTTTTCTTGTTAATAGCCAACAGATAAATTATACTTGCACTATTATTTTTTAATTTATTTTAGAAGCTAATAAAACTAAATTATTTGTTCCTTATTTTTATTTTCATTTCAAAAATAGAACAATGACATCTTGAAAGGTAAATTCACTACAACATCTACCATAATGAATTATTTATTTGTAATTTAATGCCAATTTCTTTTATCATACTTAATTATTTTTAATATGTTTCTTAAGAAAATGATTCAAGACTTAAAACAGAAGTTAAGTAATATTTCTTTTTAATTCACAGATAATCAAAAGAAAGGCAATTTAAATTTGACAAGAAAGTTGAATATCTCAACCTTTGAATGAAAGTAACCACTATTAAATATAAGAAGGAAATTCTGTTAAATATACTATCTCTTGCGAAAAAAAAATCCTTATTTATTACAAATTTTTTTACACAACGAGCTTTTTTTTTTTTTTTTTTTTTGACTAATAATGTTTAGAATTACAAATGCAAAGTAAATGTGAAATAGAAAACACACAGTGGATATAGTCAGAAAGTGGGTATAAAAGATTTTACGTTTCAACTAGAAAAAAAAAGAAAACATGTATACATTTGTATATCTTCTCGTTTTTGACATTTTATTGCGAAAAATCTTCTCATTTAAATTAAAACTTCAAAACCATATCTTTTTCTTATCCAAGGGAAGTTCTACCCACGTTCCTGGAAATGTGCATTTCATTTGCTTTCTAAAAATGCTTATGGTTAAAATTTGTTAATCTTAATTTCAGATTAAGTGTGCAGAGCGATAGCTTTTCCAGCAGATTTACTGATTCAGCTTTTTAATCCCAAAGTTGGTTGTGGATCGCATATTCACTCACTTAGTATTATAATTGGTTTTAGAACGATCAGAAAAAAATATTTTTTAAATATGCATGATTTTTTAAAAATGTTAATTACTTAGGCATAAGTAAGGAGAAAAAAGTTAAACGTCTTTCTCTTACCTAACGGTGATACATCTTTTGGCCGTTAGGTTAAGGCAACGGATTAGCAGCACGATG
Source organism: Octonoba sinensis (assembly GCA_038502835.1). Classification (NCBI taxonomy): domain Eukaryota; kingdom Metazoa; phylum Arthropoda; class Arachnida; order Araneae; family Uloboridae; genus Octonoba; species Octonoba sinensis. The sequence goes on from CM076602.1 coordinate 62,696,753, forward strand.
GACTGATTGATTGAATCCCAGTAATTTTCACTTCGAAAGATTGAAGACACGGACAAGTAACAGATAGCGCCCCGACTGCAGCACGATTAGGGTTACGTCATATAATCTTCTTTCATCTCATTGCACACTTTCTTTAATTAGAACTGCCCCATTAAATTGTAAATAGTTTCAGTAATGTATTTCGTAGTATTGAAGCTGTATAAAACGGACTTTCAAAAAACTTTGATCATGTGATTAAATTATAGGAGATGAAGGGTTCATAATCATAGCTAGTAGACAAGTTCGGTTTTAAAACACAGAAAGAGCAGCAAAGTCTTCTGTTTACTACCATAGTGATCTAACACCGTAGTTTGCATGTTCTTCAATTCGTGAACAACTTACGGCTCACTATGACAGTGAACAGAAGACTGCAAGACCTTAAGCGCTGTCTTCTTAAAACACTCATGGTCTTATACCAAGGCTGTGAAGCCTTTATGAAATTTTTATAGAAATTTCAGGCCAACATCAAAACTAAAAATCTTAAGAGACATGCCAGCCAAAGACATTCAGTAGTCCCTAATTAATAAATATTCTCATGCAGAGTTATGTAACATTTCACCGCTATTCTTTCGTTTCCATGACACCTAATGTACAAATATTTTGGAAATTATCAACAGTAAAGCCAATGTCGCTAGGCTGGAAGTTAAGGATGGAGCACCAGCCACGCACATGTCTAGAAAACTAGAACAGGTATATCCCGGAGCACAACAGTATTCATTGTTGCAACATTCATGACCGGCAGGACAGCACTGAGAGGGATCGGAGCAACAGGTAGCAGCATAATGTCCCCTGCAGCAATATTCATCGCAGCAAGTACCAGCGCAGCTCAATTCACAAAAGATAGAGCCTTGCTGTCTATCAGACGATGCTGCAGATTGATTGAAGGCCGATGTTATTGCCACTCCCGGGATTAGTTTTCTACTTCCCTTGGTGTTTATATCACAGCACTTGAATTTCTGCTCTCTTCCATAGCAGCATGCTTTACCTAGATTAAAAATATAAGGAACTTTAGGTCATTTTGAATTTAGGTAAATGAATTTATCAAGCATAAAAGCGTCTAGAGAATTTTAAATAAATTCATTTGTCAAAAAACTTTCATGGAACTCACAGAACTTTTTACGGTGTTATCGCCTTATAAAGCATCTTGAATTGGCATTGAAATGTTTTCATGGAAGCCTGCCGTCCAATTTGGTTAATTAGTCAGATTAATTCAAAATGTTAGGCAAATGTACGTATGAAGTAATAAAGTCTAAACATAAATATTTTCATTTTAAAGAAAATTTGTAATATCCAAACATGCTGATTCAATATGTAATCGAGTCAACATATGAGGGAAGGGGGGCACAAAGTAAAATTGCAGCAAAAATCCTGCAAATTAAAATGTGTTTTCGCAAGTTCTTAAACTTTGGTGTATAAACACCAGTTTCAGCATTTTAGGTTTTAAAATAAAAACGTTTGAATTTTGTCCGTGAATGCGAATGGGGAAAGCTTTTGTTCAAGAAGACCTTAAAAATGTTTAACAAAAAATATGTAGTACAACTTGATTTAACATTAAGTCAAAGATATCGTTAAATCGGGGAAATATCAAATTCAATTGGGGCTTTTGAAATTTATCTTTCATTTGATGTGATTGTTAAATCTACAATCGGTAAATCGAAGTTGAATGCGAAGTTCCTATTGATAAACGGGCCCGTCATTTGGGCGATAAGCTGGTAGGAGTCAGTTGACAACCCCCCCCCCCCCCCCCCAACTTTTAGAAATACATTGCAATTATACAGGTTTTTATGTAACTTTTGTTTTTTTTACCTATAATATGCATTGAAAATATACCCTATGCCCCCCACCTCTTGTAAAACTTTGAAATGACGGTCCTACTGATAAGTTTCTTCGATATAAATTCGCATTAGATCAAAGATCAAGGCACATCTCGGATCCAAATTTCACCGTAAAACATAATTTGTTGATCTCTCCCCCTCTGTTTTTAAGTCTACTTTCCCGTAAAAATAAAAAAAAAAATGTATGAAAGGAGGCTCACTGTCGTTTTAAAATATCATTAAAATCAATAAGAAAGCCGAAAATAAATTAAGGAATTAAATAAAGATGAAAAGGAAAATTGAAAGTAGGTCTGTGCAATAACTTTTGAGGGGACTGTCCGATTGGAATTTTTTTTTTTTTCGTTTCAAAGATCTCGGCGAGGACATCTCAATCCCATATTTTATTTTTTAATTTGAACAATTTTTTTGCTCAATTTTGAAGAGTTCAAAAAATTTAACATTAGCACCTGCAGTAAAATAATTTGAAGTACTATATAAATCATGATCTAACAGATAGATTTGCTTGGAGCAAACTTTATCAGAAGGAACTTACGACGCAGAACATGTACAGAAAAAAAGTTCATCCAGAACTTAACAAGCCTACTTTCCCATGAAACTTTTTAATCAGACGGTTTTTTGAATTCTTTTGAACGAATAAAGAAATGTGTGAAAGAATGAATGAATAAATGACTGAATGAATGAGTAAATGAAAGAATGAATGAGTAAATGAAAGAATGATTCAATCATAATCATATATTTATTTTTAATGAATAGACCAAGTAATATTGCTGTTTTCGTAAAAAATAATGTAAATTTTAAAAAAGCACATTTTATATCTTAACCCGAAACTGACATTCCTTATTATGAGCCCTTTACTTACATCCAGCTTATATTCCCTAAAATTAGTAATATGATATTATTTGTTAAAAACTTGAATGTGCTTAGATGTTCCTCGTAAACTCTTTGATGCTAAATGACGTTTTTTTTAATGAAAATGTAAAACGTTGCACAGTGAAAAAATAAGAGAAAAAATATTATTCAAGTTATTGATCTATTTTTGTTGAGGAAAAAAATGGATGTTTACCATCTGGGCAACTTGTTCCGTCTGGGCAAGTAAATTCAGCTGCCAACAGTGCAGGTAACATGACAAAGCACAGCAAAGAAAGCATCTAGAATTAGTAGTATAGCAGATATAAATGGCAACCTAACACCTTTCAGTCACCATAAAAGTAAAAATACATTACAAAGAAAAAATTCTATGCAGTGTCGGAGAATAACACTAATAAAAACGTTAATAACCACATTATAACTGTTTCGCGTAAAATGGTCTTGAAATTAACAGCAAAACTAAAAATAAAATATGTTTAGCAACATTTCAACGTTGAGTCACTTTTTAGAGAGTCAAAACTCAGCTTTTGTTCCTACAACATATCAAGGCATTAAGAATGAAATAGCTCTGCGTGTAATTTGCTTAAACTTTGAATCATTGAATACTACCCTTGAATTTTGCTCTTAGTGTTTTTTTTTTTTTGCAAATTTCTTTAACATCTCCTAAGCAGGTAAGTCCAAGGGGCTTACCGCTTAACCAATGTAAAATGTAATGTAATATATAAGGCAAGAGTAATGATCAACAAGGTGACTTAAAGTACATTAATAGTTTTTTAAAAAAAGCCAAAATTGATAGGTTTTTTTTTTTTTTTTTTTTTTTGCATTTTTAGAAAAATTTCCAGAGAAATATAGGCGAAATGTTTTCTAACTTCAACATAAAAGCATGCTTTACTTCATACTTTCGAGTAAAACTCTCATCACGTGTGCATTTAGGGGATCATTAACAAATGGAAGAAAAGACAAGACAGTTTTGGTGCATTTATTATTATACCAAAAATTATTATACCTTATTATTTATGCATGTACTCACAATAGTTGAACAACAGCTCACTAAATTTCCGGTATCTTTGTGAATTTTCAAGATATTCGTCTGAAATGTTTTTTATGAGTTGCCCTATATACTTGGATATGAAGCTATGAAAGTAAAAAATTGCTATCTCTCGCGCATGCGCAGTAAAAAAAATATCTCTAAAGTGCTCATAATTTATCCAACATTTAGTTTTTAATTTCTAATTTCAGTATGATGTTTGTCTTGTGTGTTTTCGACTTTTCTGTAATTTTGGTGGGATTCCGTGACACATTCTGCTTGTTATAGGCAGAAAACCTGCTGGAAAAATTGGCATTTTGGAAAGAAATGATTATGATTTCGTGAATATGCGTGCTAGAAGTATGAAAAAGGGTAGAAATATTCTAATTAAAATTCTTCTGTGAAATGTACAGCTCTTTCCAAGCATTTTGTGTGACAGAATGACCAAAAGTATCTTCTCTTTTTTTCAATTTGTTATTGGTCCCCTGAACGCATGCGTGATGAAATTTTTTCTGCAAAGTGTGAATTGAAGTATACTTTTTATGTGGTTGAAGTTACAAGACATTTTGTCTTATACTTTTCTAAAAATGTTTTTAAAAGATGTGAAAAAATGTTTCATCACTTTTGGCTATATAGTGTACCACCAAAGAAATAAAACTGATTGAATTTCAAAATTTCCTATTAAGATATATTGACAATTTGAAATTTCAGACATTACGCATAACAGTTTGAGAGTAAATTTGCTCTATCGTTCTTGTATTAACTAATATTTTACCTAAAGGAAACATATTTTACTTTCAAAAAATTATTTTAACTCTTAAAAATGTCAAATTCAAAGAATCTGTATTCTTATGCTGTTGAAAGAAAGATAGTAATAACTTATGTAAGAAAATCAATATTTTCATACGGGAAAAGCAGGATCGTTTAGTTCTAGACGAACTTGTATTAAATCAGAAATTTTATTTCATAACAGGTAAAAGGTCCGAAGTATGTATTAAATGTTTTCCCCTTCTGAAAAATAGTAAAACATTTATGTCCGTTTCAACAATAAAGATAAAATATAATTTATGACTTTATTCTTTTCATAGGATTCTTTTTCCTCAATGTAAGTACTAAACTTTCTCCGTATGAAACAATAAAAACATTCTTATAAATATTGAGCTAATAAAAGCGTTGTACTTTGTAATTTTTTTCCGTTGAATGGTAGAAATGCAATTAATAATAATGAATACGTAATTCAGTGCTTGCTTTTTAATAGCTTCACTGTACATCTGAAATTATGGAAAGCAACTTGTATTAACCCTTTATCTACCGACGGTACTTATAAGTACCATTCTCTATAAATTCCATCCCAGCAACCATTTTTACCAATATTCTGATAAAACTTTGCTGGGACAGTCTTTAAACTCATCTTTTTCAGGATACATATCGGCAGGAGGTCTATAAAGAGTATTTTAGCTAGGAAAGGAACATTGATAGTTTTAAAACCGATGCTGTGTTTTGAACTTCCATTTTGTTCAGATTGCTCCTTTAGAGTTTCGCTCCAGAAAACTAGTAAAATTCAAGAATCAAGTCACTGATTTTTTAAATGTGTTAGCTAAGAACTTAAACTATTTGACGAAATATTTTGATTAAAAAGTGTATGTAATTAATTTCACAGGGTAAATACTCTGTGGCACTTATTAGCTGTAAAGAAATAAATACTTATAGACTGAGCATTTTATTTATGTAAATCCCTTAATTTTCAGTGTAAATACCTAGACAAACTATTTCTGTAAAAAAAATTACTGCAGATCATAATGTAGTAGATAAAGGGTTAAATCAAAAGTTTTATTTCATAACAGGTAAAAGGTACAAAGTATGTATTAAATGTTTTCCCCTTCTGAAAAATAGTGAGAAATTTATGTCCGTTTCAACAATAAAGAGAAAATATAATTAGGACTTTATTCTTTTAATGGATTTTTTTTCCTTAATGTAAGTTACCAAACTTTCTCCGCATAAAACATTAAAAACATTCTTATAAATTTTGAGTTAATAAAATAAGTGTCGTACTTTGTAATTTTTTTCGTTGAATGGTAGAAATACAATTAATAGTAGTGAACACACAATTCAGTGCTTGGTTTTGAATAGCATCATGGTACATGTGAAATTTATAGAAAGCAACATTGGATGTAGTGGTTTTCTTTGTTGAACATAAAATTACAATCTATTATGAGAAATGTTTTTATTACTTATGCATAGAGTTGTCAAACTACCACGTCATACTAAATAAATTAACAATGCGCATAATTATAATTAAATGGTCTACAAACTTGATCTTAGTTACTGTATCTCAGAAGAAGTAGCGTTCAGCTTGTTGCATGCAAATAATTCCTGTAATTCTTTAAATGATGCTTTTTTAGACAATATTGATTTCTAACTACATTAAAATGGAAAATTTCATGTAAAAAAATGTTAAAAAAAAGTTCAAAAGGCACACGAAACTTGTTCTGTGCAGAAATTATATCTGTAAACACTTTCTTTTGTTAACTGGATGCTTCCATTATATCTAATGTACAGAAGATCGTTGTATCAGTTTTTCCTTCTACTACTAATCAAGTCTAAGTTATTGTAAAACACGAGAAAATACTATATACAGTTTTTTTACTGCCAAATACTTCTGAAATAATTAATTGCATGTGTATTGCAAACTCTTACCTTTACTTTATTTTCACACAGGGAATCTAGTTCTTTTGTTGGCGTAATCCAAAATTATAGGAACAATAAAGCTTTGTTGATAGTCTCTTTTAAACGGTGATGATAACAAGAAACACAAAGGAATAGATTGCTACTGATTGTGAAGATACTAGTACTTAATTGTAAAGATATTTTTATTGTCTGATATTAATTTCTGTATTTGCACATTTTTCGTTGCTTGATGAACGTAGCTTGAAAAGCGTTTGTCGCACGAAACATTTTCACAGTGTGCCCCGAAAAAAATTGGAAAAAGCATGTTCATCAATAACGGATGTATGTGTTTATACACACAAACACAAAGGTGATAGATAGAAAAGGTTGCAGTGCGGTCACCGTTACAAGAATGTAGCCTAAGGTGACTAAATTCGTGAATATCAATTTGGGGACAAGTCCCCGCATCCATGATTATTCCGTTAGAAAAAAAAATTCCGGACTTTCTTTTAGGGGGGAGGGTTGGACAAAACAAATTAATGACTATTTCCATAATACAATATTCTCAGAAACGCATGCTCAAATCTCACGAAGCTTTCGTCGTATTTGACGAAATGGCTTCTTGAAAAATGTTCCGAGTAAACCTTTCGTCGAATTGACTAAATTTGTGTAATAACTTTTTCGCGCGAGGAAAGAATCGCTGCAAATGACGAAATTTTATTGGCGATTGAAGAATCGTCGAAAATGAGAGTTCTATTTCCGAGAGTGAAGAAATTACTCATTATTTAAGTGCTGCATAGTGTACCAATTCGTATTTTCTACCTTATGTATGCCTATTTTCTTATGTGAAACTTTTTTAAAAAGTTCGGACTTTTTGTGTCCCCAATTAGTCAAATTATTTTTGGGGACAAAAATGTAATTAAAAACATCCAAATTTCGGGACTATCCTCCGAGTGACTCAGTTACATCTTCCTCCTACTCTTTTTAATGTTCAATAACTTTTTTGCGTTGCTGTGTAGGAATAGTAAAATTATTATCCAACTAAGAATTTACGTGAGCACATTTTCTGGAGTTGGTCGATACATTGCACTTGACTCTTACTAAACCACTTTTTAGCTCAGTCTTTGGGAAATGTCTGTTCAACAGAAAACTAAGGCGTCAATTATAGAAAACTAGCTGAATTTGCAAAGTATTCTACTAGAGAAACTATATTAAAAGAAAAAAAAAATACATTTTCAGTAAAATGTTATTAAGTCGATGAATTGTCAAAAGATAATTGAAAACAAATTTCATCTAATACGCAATGCGAAAAATAAATAAAGAGAATAGACTTCTCTTTAACACAAATATTCTATATACTTGTCTTCGTGCATTTATGTGGACAATTGTAAAACTTTCACAGGAGCTATCTCTGAAATTTATAATGCAAAAATTAAATAATAATAAATGTCATATTTTAATTTTCAATTGTTGTTGAAACATAGATATAATAAAATAATTTTTATAAAAAAACAGAACAGACTTCAAATTATAAATTGCGCTAAAAAATGAAAAAAAAAGACTCATTCTTTAAACAACATCGATGTGACTTTTAAACATAGTTTTAGAAGTCGGTGCAAAATTAGGATAGATAAAATCTTTTGTAATCATGAATCCCCCCCCCCCCCCAAGTACAAATATATATATTTTCGCAGAATTAGCAACAGTTACAATATGAAGTAGCAAATGGTATAATGGTAATTAGGCTCATAATTTTGCACCGACTTCTAAAACTATGTTTAAAAGTCACATCGATGTTGTTTAAAGAATGAATTTATTTTTTATTTTTTAGCGCAATTTATAATTTGAAGTCTATTCTGTTTTTTTATAAAAATTATTTTATTTTATTCTTTTTAGTGTAAATACATTTTGTATATAAATACTCTGTTGTTTAAAAAATCCATATCAAAGGGAAAAACTTCTTTGAATTGATGGCACTAAAAACTAATTATTTGTATGATAAATTCCCTTTTGAAGGAACAAAGGAAGGAGGGGTTTGCAAACAACCGATTTTAGCAAACAAACCGATTGGATTGATTTTTGCCACAGAGAAGCCTTCAGTCAAACTCTTGCTGTAATTTAATATTATAGCCCATGACAACAAACATGTTTTTAACAATGACTTTTATATTTATTAATAGATTTAACAACAAAGAAAAATTAAGCCAAGCCTTTCCAATTAAAATAAAAAATACTTATTTTTCATCCGTAACGTTTTTTTCCAAAAAACAAATGTAGTCAAATTGATTTGCAATATTTGAGTTAGACGACCCTCTATCGATTAAAGAAAAAATCATCAAAATCGGTTCATTTAGTCAAAAGTTATGGATGAAAAAACGAAAAAAAAAACTACATTTTTGCCCATAATTTTTTTTCTAATCGTCGAATACGGTCAAACTAAGGTACGGGACCTATGGGAAACCACCCTCGATCGATTAAAAAAAGAATCGAAAATCGGTTCATCCGGTGAGAAGTTATGTGGACAAACAAACAAAAAAAAAAAACGACATACATACACTACGAATGTATAACCTCCTTCCTTTGTGAAGTCGGTTAAAAACGAACGTAAAAAATTAATGATACATCTTGATTGCATAAAAAAGCAATTAGATTTAGTTCAATTGCAACTTTAAACTTATGCTTCACTCACATTCTCATATGTTAAAACTATAATTACGTTGTTGCATTACACTTATACGATGAATATCGTATAAGTGTAATGCGATGAAGTAAATACTATGTAGACTTTTATGTAGAACAACAATCGCATCCGTCATAATTTGTTGTGCCTAGTGTCCTTATCATGTATAGATTTTATTGTTTCGGATAAGAGAATCAACAGTTTTAGATTATTTTAGCAACCGATAAATGATTACCTTTTTTCTTCTTTTAGAACAAGTTTTATGTTGCGTAAGATTTTTGTTGTTTTTCGAAACCTTTCCGTTTTCTAGAAAATCCTAGTATATAATTATTATTGTAATCATTAATTTTTGACATCTAAAAGAAGTTTTTTTAATCAGTTCTTTGAAAGTTCGATATAACAAAGATTTACATTATAAAATTCTTATTGAAAATAATAGGTGGACTTTTCATCGTTGTGTTTTTGAATATTTTCAAATTAATAAACATATTTCAATGAGCGCAACTGGGTCATAGTAGGTAAGGAGTATAAGAGTTTAAAACGCATACCTGATCTAAGTTTCTTTTTAAATTTAAAAATTAATTTATCCATTCTCTATAGATAGATGGCAGCACACTTCATACCTTTCCACATATGAAAAGAACAATAAATTCTGTTTCTTTCTTTTTCGTCGCTCCTGGTCCCTTCAAATAAATTTTAAATTTCCTCGGATAGTATATCGAATAAATTGCTTACACAACGAATAGAAGCCAATTTCCTTTGGGTTTGCATTGCCCCGGTTTTTTGAATTGCAGTAATTTTAGATGAAACATAAGACTTGCTGAATAATTATTCAGCAAATCGTTTGTTTCATCTAAAATTACTGCAATTTTTCAAAGATAAACAATATGAAGAATCAGCACGCACCTACCTACACTTCGAGAAATTTGTTTTGAGAATTTTATTTATTGAATAAAGATTTCCTTTACACATAAAAATAATTTTAAGTTTCGTAAGTCATTTTTTTTTTAAATTGTCGTGCTCAATTTGTTTGTTTGATTCAGCCAAAAAAAAAGTACCTGTTCTGAATCCTTCATTATTGTTATTATTATCGTTATTATTATTATTATTATTTTATTGTTGTTGTTATAATTATTATTTTATTACTATTTTTAGTGTATTGTTATTGTCATAAATATTATTATATTAGTATTTTATTATTGTTATTATTATTATTATTGATACAAAAATTCTCTTGTTCTACTTTTTGTTATTTTAGGAATTAATAATAAAAAATCAATATTTTTCCCACTTTAATTTAAAAAAAAAAATTAAAAAAAAAAATTAACTGCGTGTTCTACTTTAGATGTTCTTTAGGTTAAAGTGCATACGAATCAAATTCAAACCCTTAAAACCTAGTGTTTTTTTTTTTTTTTTAACATGTAAAAACTCAACAAATATCATAATTTGCTTTTACTCTTAAGTAATTTAAATAATTTACATCATTATTTAACAATGATCTTACGAGAATTTATGCCTAACTTACTTGTTTTTATTTACATTACTTGTTTCATGATATAGTAAGTATTAACATTTGCTCTTTATTTCCATCGAGATTCCATCATTTCAAGCAGAGTAAGCTAACAACAAATAGTTCAAAAAAATAAATAAATAAATAAAAAATAAAGCATTTTTGTGATATTTTCTCATGTTGGATACTTAGAACAACCATTTCAATTTGATAAGCGTTTGGCAAGAACAGAAGAGAAAAACATAGGCCAACAAAATATTTTTCCTTCAAAAAGAAGAACATGCTAAAGAGAGAAAACAATATCAACTTGCATAATTCTGAAATTCTGCGACATCACATTGTCGAGGCAAATGCTGATTTCAGTGGCTGAACGCCAGTTGTATGGATGACCTTCGCATGCTTGGAAATGTTTCTGAAAATGGCTGAAGTGAATTGAAATAAAAATGTTTTATTGGCAAGAAAATCTTGAGCCAAAGCAGAAGCATTTGCGTTCTGAAGTCAATATTAGGTAGTTTGTACTGCAAATCGAGTGACGAAAATGCAAGAATCTTTCATTTTTTAATATTTAATTATTTTTAAGCATTCAATTTTTTAACATAGAGAATTTTTTGACAGAGAGATCACTGCCGACTAAGCATTGTTCTATTATGTGACCCTGATAGGTTAAAGATGGCGAACCAACTGGATGAATGCCAATTACTATCTTATTCTTGTAAAGTTGAATTATGCTGTCAAGCTTCAAATTTAGCTAAAAACCCAATTTAAATGTCAGTTGATAAAATAAATATTCATGATCCGAAGTATATATAATACAGATATATGTGTTTATTTTTTGTCGGTTTTAGAATAAGTTGTAAAATTATAACAAAATGAAAATAATAATTAACTTTTTAAGTTATTCCATTTCTATAAATAATGACTAAATTCACTCTAACTCGAACTTATCCCTAAACTAGAGAATACTGTTTGTATACTGTATACCGTAGTTAGAAGCTTGCCTCCTATCTACGTATACTTACAAAATTCTGAATATCATGAAACAAAGTGGATTGATTAATTAAATATAGTAAACTAAGTTTTAAAAATAAATAGGATGTGTATAACAATTCTTCTGATTAAAGGGCATTTTCGAATGGTATGCTAACACTGAAAGCACACTTCATTCTATAAAACCAGGATGACTTCGGGAAATATAATAAGTATAACAAGAGGAGAGTGTTGAAGTCATTTACAATGGAAATGAGACAATATATTTATTTTAAAATTTTACTACAGTTCTGACTTTTTTAATTTTAGAAACCAATGTGTTTAGAATCCAACCGCCGTAAACTTCTAAGTGAACTTTACGTCTGCGCTTATCTGTATTTATTTCATATTGACATAGATTCCGTTTCTAACACAAAATATTCTTTAGATAAAGATAACGAGTCGTACAAATCATTTCATTAAAGCGATGAAACCATTCATAATGGATTGGAACAACTTTCTGTACAAAATTTTAACAGAATAAAATGAAATTCACTCTTGTGTGCGTGTAAGGGATGTTAGATTAAGGCTGCAAAGTTAGGTGATGGATGACGCTAGGAGGAATATAATAATAACTCTATTTAATACTTGTCAAGAAAAAAAAATCTTCCACTGTGAGGAACAAAGTATTTCTGAGGATAAAACGAGAAAAGCAAGTTACTGTAGTTACTCTTCACGATGTAGAATTCCAATTTATCATTGAGTACTAAGAAAAAGGAACTTCTTCGTCTTCTTTTCTCTTTTTCTTCTTTTTTATTTTATGTATTTATATATATATATATATATATACACACGCCATACATAATTTTATATTATTATTATTAATTTATATATTTATATATTTTTTTACTTTGATCTATATTTGTTTGTTGTTGTTGCTGTCGTCGTAGTATCCTCACGCGAAGCGAGGAAGAATGGGTGCGCTGCTCCAGAGTCTAATGGGGCCCTTATAGGCATTAGTCCGACTTCCGCCCCTTTTTATATGTGGTCTCTTAATTTTTTGAACCAGCTCCCAGATGAGAGACCTGGGGTTGGCACCCCCAGAGGTATCGTTTCACTTGGAGGACATTGGAGCCACGACCTATTTAACGTGCACCAGCTCCCTTTAGCGTACACGGCCCTACAGGAACCAGCTGCGAGAGGTTGTCACCCTCCCAAACGCTGCCCTAAGTCGATGTTGCTTCACTTTCGGTGTTCTACGGGAACCGAGCTTCTACCGACTGGTCCACTGTTGACTTGTTTTTTGTTCCATTTGTTATATGGATCTTGTAATTTTTTTTTCCCAATTTTTTAAAGTTTTACCTTTTTAAATTATTTGCTAATTATAAAATGATAATAATAATAATAATGTTTTTAGCTGAAGCATTTTTGTTATTTTTTGTTATTATTTCTTTATTTTTCACTCGGATTTTATGATTATATTTTTTGTACCACATTAGGCTATATTATTATTTCCCAATTTTTTGAACTCCCTGGTTTCCTTTTAAGCATCAATATTTAAATTAGTATGAAAGCTTTACATCAACTGTTTGAAATTGGCTTAACTTTTTCTTTAGCTGTTTACATTCTGGCTACTTAAAACGTTCTTTCTTCTCGTGGATGTGTCTTTTACACCTGATTATGACTTTACCAAGATATTTCAGCTTCATTCAATGCTTTATTTATTGAAGAATTAAATTATATATTTTTTTAACTTTTCTTTAACTGTTTACATTCTGGCTACTTAAAACGTTCTTTCTTCTCGTTTATGTGTCTTTTACACCTGATTATAAATTTACCAAGATTTCAGCTTCATTTAATGCTTTATTTATTACATTTTTTTAAACTATATTTTGGGGTGGCCAGGAACTCTATGAGTGCTTTTCTAAATTCTGTTTTATTTTTTTTTATTTATGATACCTTTTTTATTTAAGTTATCCACTTTACTGGAAACAACCCTTGAATGGTTTGCAATGGTGAGCTCCAATGAAGACTAGGCTATCGCATTCCATCATTCATTTCTTCTTTTTAATCGACCTTTTTTAAATTTTGATATATATATGTATATATATATATATGCAAAAAATAAAACAAATAAATAAATAAATGCATTCACAAATAAAAATAATAGAAATTAACTCGAAATACAAAACAATTTTGTTCTACTTGCTCCGCAACAACCATGCGATATTATGATGCGGAACGTTTTAGCGACAGAGAGATATTAAAAACTTGCTATTGGTAAATTTTTCCGTATTGGTAAACGTAGCATAATCGCACAAAAAGAATGCGGTAAAAGGTATGTTTTGTTTGTGTTCAGAGGTGTAAAAGATATAATTTGAAAAATTTCAAGTTCAAAAATATATATATATATATTGCCGTTAAGAATAATTTCTAATGGCAATAATATATATTTTTAAAATAAGTTACGTGACATTTAAGCGTATGAACATGTTTAAAAAAGATGATATACTGTAGCAGAAACAAAATTAATGTTCATAAAAGCAGTAAATACATTTCCGACGTCTACTAACTCATTAAGCGGATGAAAACCAAGTAATTTTTCAAAGTTTTTTTCTTTCTTTCAAATTTTTTTTAGGAACCTAAATGTGCAAACGCGTTAAAAAGTGGAAATAAATTAATAGCTTTACTCAAAGTCTGCACTAAACAAAGCCGTTCAGTATCAGCTTTTTTTTAAACCCTACGTTCACCAAAAAAAACAAAATCAAATTCTAGAGATTTAATATCAATTTTATTTATAAAGGGACATTTTCTTAAAAAACATTTTGTAAACAAATATCGTCAAATAAATTTTTACTGCCTAAAAAATAATAATAATTTTCCATTTTAACTGAGAGATTTTTATCATTTGTGATCAAATATAGCATTCGAAAAACATGTGCTTGTAACAAATTGTAACATATTTGAAGAGCTTAATTTTTAACAAATGAAATAGTTTGAATTCCATTTAATGTGTAGAAGGTCATAGAAAATTGAAAAGTAGGGCAGGAACTGAGTTCTCGTGTAAATAAAACCATGATCTGGAGAGAAAATAAAAGTGTTTAATTTAGGCACAGGAATTTACGCAAACTTTCTGCATATGCAACATAATTTTTACAACCACAACATATTGTAGAAAAAATTTCCTCCTTAGATATCAAGCGGAATTAACTTAGAGAAATAGTAATACGAGTCATTTTTATGTAACGAAAATAAATTATTAAAAAAATTACCCTTTAGTAACACAAGGCAAAAAAATAATTTCTTGGCGGTTTGGCATTTCACTAACTGTTACTACCATCCAGTCAATAGGACTGCTTATTACTATCTGCAAAAAAAAAAAAAAAATATATATATATATATATAGATAGAGTACACATTTATCTGCAGTAATAATTGTAATCTTAATTTCTCAGCCATCATCAGAAAAATCATAATCGCAATTTCTATTTTTCTCCTCTCTTCTTAATCGTAATCATCTTACCATACTCCGAGCCTGATTTGAATGCATTTTCCTTTCAAAATCTTGACTACAGTCGGAAATTACTGAAACATTAAGCCTAACAATTATAGAGAAAAATGATATTATTTATATAATTTCATAACTAACTAATTTCATAAGTTTTTTCTTTTTTTGCTTTCCAATGATTGTTTTACTGCTGAGAAAAGGAACATATGAAACAATATGAACATTTGTGTTAACTAATGTTTATGACAGTGGGTACTATCCTACTGTCTCATCTAAAGAGCAGATGCAAAATAGCATGTAAAAAGACATGATTCTATTTCTTGCGAATATTTTTTCAATCGAAAACATGTACAGTTATATTCAGACTCCGACCAAAATACGAAAACCTTAGGAGCCAGGGAAAATTTTTAGGAGCCAGCTATACTATTTTCATTTGCGCACTAGTCGCCAAGGCATTTTTTTAATCACCCGGGCGACCTGGTGCCCGGGATTTGTTGGACCCTGGTTATATTAGCATGAGTTCATGATATATCTCACACCTTAAAACACAAAGGAAGAAGTTTTCTCAAGTGCAAAGAACGTATCTCTTCTCAGTAGGAAAACAGTGTCGTTCTCAGAAAGAAGCTCCAAAGAAAAATCCAACGCAAATAAGTTGTTTTTTGTTGTCAGATTTCCTGTATCAACATTTTAATTTTACGAATTTTGTTTACTATTTAGTTCTTTTAAATTTGATATGGTGGAGGAATTATAATTATTCTTAAATTTTAATAAAGCAAACAAACTGGGATAAAATGTGTTGAAATGTATTGGTGGAGGGGACCGACAGACACGCATTTTCCCTGTCTCAAAGCCGTACTTTCAAATTTTTATATTTCAATATTTATTTAATTATTTAACTTATTTTTCCCCTTTTCGTATTTTTAACGATATTTTTACGATACATTAAACCTTATTTTTTTTCTTTCTTTTTTTGTACGGAAATTAAGCTAAAAAGAAGGGAAAGGAAAGCTAAACACCTGTGATTATTTGCAAGCTGAAAAATGAAAAACTAGTTGAAATTAAGATGTTTTACTCCTGAATTATTCACTTGATGTAAAATTTGATGATTAATCTAAATTTTTTAAAACGACATATGCTGTTAAATATCTACACTGTTTCAAATTTAAGAGCGATTGATTATATTCATATTGGGGTTTTAACAACAAAATTATTTTGTAAGATATCTTCTATATATATATATGTTTTTATCGTCTAGTTGTTTTCCATTCCATTTGGTCTCATTTCACATTTATTCCTCTGTTACTTAGATTTTTAAAATCCAACACATAGGTTGGATTTATAAAATGACTAGTATTTAAAACTCAAAGAAAAATTTGCATTTATCGAAAATCTTTTCCGTAACAGCCATTTTTCTATAAAATGTATAGTGTCTGCAAAAACATCATAAAAGGTAATGATAGTGTCAATGGAAAAGAAGAGTTGTTAAAAAAAGTACTGCGAAACTCATTTTTAATCACACTAAAACTAATTGATTTCATGTCCACCAACTTGAAAAAAAAAGTTTTGTGTTGGAAATCAGATTTCCCATGAAATGAAATATTTTACAGGAAACAACTTGAGCGTGTTTTTAACGTATAATTTTGAACCAAAATGTTTACTTTTGAATTTATTTTTTTGTAAATGAATATAATTATAAAGTAAAAGTAGTCATATAGGAAAAAAAAATTCATATTCTCTTTCAGAGACCAGAAAATTCAAATTTCTCGCTCGTTGATCTGTAAACTTTCAATTTAGTGACCACTCTTTTTGTATTGTTAGCAGCCACCATTTTAGTCCGGCTTTTATGTTTTTATGAAAATATTGAGGCATTCTTAAGGGTGCAGAGGACCTTCAATACTGACTTTTTTAACTATGAGTGAATTGATGTCATGATGATATTTTTGTCATTTCTTTATACTGTAAACATAGTATTTTGTAAATTTTGAATGGTTTCTTGAGAAAACTAAATTTTTAAACTATAAAATACCTAAAAATTGCGAAATTTTAAAATGTTCCTTGCGCAATTGGTTTGCGCAGATTCTCCAAACTCTTACACTCGTTTGACGCATGAAAACAAATGTTGCTAAAATGATCTTCAATATTTTTTAAGGAAAATAAAAAGAAATAATAGGTTTTTCTAGATCAAAAATTTCATATTATTAACTTTTTTTTTAAGATTTAAATGTTAACCATTAAGATTATTTTTAGTAACATTCGTTTTTAGGCCTCAAATAAGTGTAAGGAAAAAGTTTGGCTAATCAGTGTGCAAAGCAATCAATTGTACAGACACTTTTGCACCCTTGCGGTGTAAAAGGTAAAATTAATCTGTATTATTGCTTTATTTTATTTACTTATTTTTTTTTCCTTTTTTATTCAATCAAATTAATATAATCAGTGATTACTACTGGGGTATTTCTCAGCACTATCTGAAGAGTTTCATGTTCTTAATTCTTTGGGGAAAACGATAGAATGAACATATATTGTATGTAGGCCTGGCAGCTAGAGGTGTTCAGCAACTGAAAGTATTTAACTTTGAGTTTGTCTATTTACATCCTTACGGGCATACTTTTACTAGTGGGGTGCTCAAGACAGCCTACGCGAGTAACGAAAGGTTAACAGAAAATTACCTTCGACTTTACACAATCTTGGAACAATTGACAGAAAATTAATTACTAGTTCGTATCCAGCTTCATTGATTGAATGAAAAATTTCCAAGATTTAGCATCCAGGTACTTTTCAAAATAACTAAAGAACCCTTTGAGTTCCTCGTTCCAAACCTAAAATCTTCTAACTTTGTTTTTTGTATTGCCTGATTTCAGTATTTCAAAAGTTATTTTCCCGTGTTTTTTAATTACGTACTACTGAAAGCATATTTAGAAACTTGTTTTAAGGAATTTATTTGTGTTTCACATTTGTAAGATTTTTAAGAAATTCTTCTAACTGAAACAAAACTTTATGATTCAAATTTAGCACTCATAAATTCATTTTAAATCAAATTTGGCTTTAAATTTGGTTCGTGTTACATTCCGTTACAGAATTTTTTAAAAAATCACACATTTCACGAATTCAAAAACCTCTCTCTCTCTCTTTCTATGTATAAATGCACAAACAAACATTAGTTTTGGTCAGTTGCAGGAAAGAATGCGGTAAGGGATTACCTATTACTTAGCAGAAAAAAAACAAAACAAAAGTGAGAAATTGTTTATTAGTCATTTACGTAGAAAAAGAGTAGGATGTCAGTAGCAGTGTTTGGCAAAAGGAGTAGTTCAATGACCTCATCTTGCACTTGCATCTAAAAGTAGTTTCATCGAAGAACAAGTAAGAAAATCCCGGCTCCTATGCTAGATATTGATGGCATCAGTGATCCTGCTCCTCCTTAACACAATATCCAAATGTTGACGAGCACTTTCCCGGTGTGGGACAGCACCATTCGCTTCTGGAACTGGAAGGACGTTGGCAACATTGGCGGCCTCGAGGACAGCAACTCTCACCATCACTGCAGCAATTAGCGCCTGTATATTCGCAACAGCCTTTACCGCAACATGTCCCACTGCAGTTGTCGCACCAATCGTTAAGCCTCCACCTCTTTGATTGGGCGGTCATGTCCATGCCATTGGCCGGTATTCCAGGGAACATTTTTTCGTTGACTTCTTCTATGTCACAGCATTCGTACGTTTCCCTTGATTTGACACAGCAAGTTTTTCCTGCGAATGAGACATGAGATAATAATATTGCCAGATTTAACACTAGACGATTGAGTCTTAAAGGGGGACTGGTAAGACTGAAACAGAAAATGTTTATTTACATTTGCATGAAAGCGACTGTTAGCATGGGAAATAAATCTCTGAGAAAAATTGAAAATTTTGAAATGACGGGCCTGTGAAAGTCAATTACAGCAAAATTAGCTCGTTTTTAGCCTACTTTCCCGTAAAAGGTTTTTTTTTTTAAATAAAGCATGAAAGAAGGCTTAATGTGTTGTAAAAATATCGTTAAAAATAAAGAAAAGTTTAAAAAAAGTGAAGTAATTAAATAAATATTGAAAAATAAGAAATTTGCAAGTAGGATGATGGGGGAAAAGGGGCTGTAGGTCTTTCTGTCGCCCCCGCCCCCTCCTAATAACTTTTGAACGAATTGTTCGATTCGAAAAATTCTTTCCGCATTAGAAAGATCTCGGCGAGGACATCTAATTTCCATACTTTACTTTTTGATTTGAACAATTTTTCAACAGTTCAAAAAACTTTACGTTAGCGTCTATGGGCAAAATTGAAGCAAATTATGTAAACTCTGGGCACAAGATCCAACTTCCTATGAGCAAACTTATTGGAAGAAGCTCTTGACGTAAAATATTGATTTTAACAAATTTTGTTCATTTTTGAACAGTTCAAAAAAATTAGCATTATCGCCTACGGAGAAATTTCAATCCCATATAAATCCAGATCTAACCGACGGTTTTGCTTGCAACAAACTTCATCGGAAAGATGTTACGATGTAGAACATGTACAGGTACGATGTTCAACAAGAACTGAACGAGCCTATTTTCCTACGAAATTTTTTGATCGGGATTTTTAAGGATATTTCTCAATGAATAAATGAATAAACGAATGAGTGAAAGAATGAATGAATGAATGAATGAATGAGTGAATAAATGAATAAAGGAAAGAGTGAATGAATGAATAAGTCAAAGAAAGAATGAATGAATAAATGAGTGGATGAATAAAAAAATAAATAAATGAGTGAATGAATGAATGAATGAGTAAATGAATGCATGAATATGTTTATACCATTGTAAAAGGCATAGCTGAAGTAATTAAGAACTAAAGGCTAAATGATAAAGAGAAAAAGATAGCTAGATTATAAATTTGAATTTGGTGTATACGGGAAAGTAGGCTCGTCTAGTTCTAGACGGAACTTCTTGTTTATCATCAAATGGATCTAAACTGCTTCAAAAGAAATTTTATTTAGCTGTTAGATATTACTACTGTAATTTATGTTTTTAAATAATCTTATAGAAGTATTACTTTTGATATTTCTTGTACTTAGGGGGATTCTGTGCATTGAAAACAGAAAAAAGTTGCCTCAAAAAGGCGGTACTCAGACTGCGCAAAAGTAGCAGCACTTAGTCTTCGATTATGGAAACACTTTTTCAGTAATTCACCTAACAATGTAAATAGTGAGCAATTAAAACATGTTAAAAACTTTAGCATTCAATGGGGGGGGGGGAGGTTCGAGCCCATACAGCATGCAAAAGATTGTTTTTAAGTTCATGGTCTGTGGAAAAGAACAATTCCAAAGATAACAAATGACTTTTTCTTTTTTATTTATTTATTAATTATTATTTTTTAGCTTAAAACAAGAAACTTAATTGTTGAAAATAAACCTCGCTTTTGAATGCATCTTTTTATTTAGATGAGAACTTGAGACATTTCTAACCATGATGAAATGATGCTTACTTTATCAAAAAGGAGCGCTTTTATGAACTAGCGGTACCCGCACGACCGTGCCCGTATAAAAAAGTGAAAATACCAGTTGGTTCGCCATTATAGATGTAACACTGGTTACTTTTTTTATATGTATGTTATTTTGTTTTATTAAGATGTATAGTATTCCACAGAATTAAAAATGAGACACTCGTGGCAATTAACCGGCGATCCTACATACCTAGACATCTTTATTTGCTCTGACAAAAATCAAATGTAACATATGTTAATTCATTGGAAAAAAAGTAAAATAAATAAAAATACATAACTTTTGTAACAGTAATTTTGAATAACTGTTTGCAGTGCCCGCCGGGGGTTGGGGAGCGACAACCAGCAGGGGACGGGGCCCCTAGTTAAAGTGAATTACCGTGAAAAAACAATTTCTAGCTACAGCGAAAAACGTT
This sequence comes from Octonoba sinensis, assembly GCA_038502835.1. NCBI lineage: Eukaryota > Metazoa > Arthropoda > Arachnida > Araneae > Uloboridae > Octonoba > Octonoba sinensis. The sequence continues at coordinate 62,717,772 of CM076602.1, forward strand.
TATAACTTCTTTTATAGTTAATTTGAAGGCTTCGAATTTTAGCACGAAGAGCAAAACTTCTTCTGTCATAATTTCTACGCGCTTAAAATTAGTACTAAGCTCGAAACGATGCGATAATCTCTTCCAATAAAAAAGAACTATTTTAGGCAATTTCAGGTTATAAATTGGAATAAAAAATGGACAAATCCGAATTTCTGACAAAACTCTTCGAGGTGCACACCCCATGTTCCAAGCTAATTTCGTGACAAATTTCATGAAAATCGGTTAAACGCTCTTGGTTCTACGCGAGACACAGACACGCAGACATACTAGCTGCTTTATTTTAACAAAGATAACGATGTTTTTCAAATCATTAGATACATAATATCCCAACAATCAATGTCTACCATGTATAAAAAGTCTTATATGCCTAATAAGAGTATTTAAAGTCTTTATCCTTTTGAATTCAAATATAAATACAGCATAGGACATTCAAGCAATATCCAATTTTCAATGAAATAAAATCGGATACTTGAGATTACTGTGCTTTATTACTTCATATAATGAATGTCCTTCTAATTTAAATATCGGTATTATTTTGTAAAAAAAATGATCAGTTCAATTTAGGCTGGAAGACCACTGGATGAAAGAAGATATCAGATGCAAAAGCATCTTTTTACGAAATTTTTCAGTTGTTGTCTATTTAAGGTGAATTATTAATTGCATCAATTGGACAAAGTTATTATTACACACATTAAGCTTCCATCAAATAATATAAATGTTGGAGTTGAACGGAATTTGCCCTTATTTGTCTTTTGTCATGAGTTATGTTTTGGTTCAACTCTATTATTTTTAATAAAACTGAATTAATTCTTAAAACCGCTTACCAACTTAGTACTTTAATTTTTTTCTAATGGGGCTACAAAAATTTTTCTAATGAGGCTGTGAATTAGCAATGGTATTGCTAATTCACCAATATCACGTGGTAGCATCGTTACACGAGAATTTAGATGCTCTGTTTTCCCAATAAAGGGGGACACCAGCGGTCTTGTCGATGCGAATTTCGCAATTAATTGAATTTAGCTAAGTTAAATAAGCTTAGAATTTATTCTGCTTTGTTTTATACCAATTAATTAATATAAATACAATACATTTTCATATTAAAAATCCTTACCTTCGGGGCAGCTCGAAAAATCTGGACACAATATGGTATTTGCGGCTACCAAACATGGCAACAGCGCTAAATATACCATTAAGTTCATCTGAAATGTAGAAGGCAGCTGAAATTAACAACTTTTTCATCACTAAAATAACATGTAATACGATACAAATGACGAATTTCTGCAAGTAAATCCTGAATACAGTCGAACTCGCTTATAACGAGCTCGGATTTAACGAGAACTCGGATTTAACGAGGGAAGCCAGAATATTTGGTTGGATCAGTGTTAAGTATATGGAACAGAAATCGCTTTTAACGAGCAAGACCCGGTTTTAGCGAGCAATATTTTTCTGTCTTGCAATCTTTTTCTCATCATCTTTCTAGCCTTTCTGTCTTATCTTTTTTTTTTTCTTCTCTGCGGTTTAATACTTTTGTAGGAAAAATTCCTCCAGCATTCCAACGTCAATAGGGAGGGTTCACAAATCCGGTGCAACAGGTGGGGCTTATTGTAAACAGGGGGATGGGGGTGGGAAGGGGAGAAAAGGTGGACCTGATAAGTGTAGAGGTCAAGTAGGTAGGAGGGACAGATGGTCATTCTTTGACCTGAGTTCGTTGAGTACACACGACAATTTTTATTTAGGGCTGTAGCGGAACTAGAAACGTTTTCCTGGTTGGGGGGGGGGGGGATGATTGTCATTAAGTTAAGAAAAGTATTTAATTAAATTAATTAATATAATTAAAGCAAGTAAGAATCAATTAAATTTTAACTAAACTCAATCATTTGACCACACAAGACCTTGGTCTTGTGTGATCCCCCTTCTAGTTGCACGCCAGCCTTAAGGGCCCGTTTATTAGCACTTGGATTTAACGAGCACTCGGATTTAACGAGTAAATGTTACGGTCCCTTTGTGCTCGTTATAAACGAGTTCGACTGTATATACAAATACAAAATTCACGACCAGCAACAGGCGCAGGGCCCACCTAGGCTGGTCCTAGTCAATTTAACAACAGTCCCCAATGAACACCCCACTCCAAGTAACAGTCGCTTCTGCAGTAGTAATTTTTCCTGATTTCACAATTAGCCTGAGATTTGAAAAGCTTAAAACATTGACCTCTGGTTCTACCTTCAGCACATAACTGTAGCCCGTCAACATTTCCCATTTTAATAAATGTAAACAGCTGAATCATGTCCCCTCCTTTGCTCAGGACTTTACACATTGAGCCTTTTTAAGCCTAACCTCATAATCTAAGTTGGAAAAACCGCTTACCAACCTAGTAGCCCTCCTTTGAACCCTTTCGAATAAGGTAATATCTTTCTTTAGATAAGGATACCATAACTGAGCAGCATACTCCAAATGAGGTCTCACAATACTTCTACATAATGGCAATACAAATTCCTTAGACATGTTCAAAATAGCCTTATTAATAAACCCAAGCATCCTGTTAGCTTTTTTACTTATTATGCTAAATTACAGACTAAACTTGAAGTCGTGACTAATCAGTGCTCCTAGATCAACAACTGCTTCTGTTTCACTAATGATGGAACCTGGTAAAAAAAAATATCTTGCCTATTTATTCCCATGCCCAAAATGAAGCACTTGACGTTTCCCAATATTAAAACATACCCCGCTTAATTGTCCACCTAGAAATTTGAGTTAAATACTCTTGAAGCTGATTGACTTGTTCTACCATGCCCGAAATCAGATACCCGAATTATTCCTTGAATGTTGCAAACAGTATGAAATATACGCTTGCAAAGAGTATGTTGCATAATTTGCAATTAATGGGCTAATTGTAACAAATTAGAAAATTTTGAATGTTGCTCATCGGACCATAGGCATGACTTCGGTGTGGTACTTTAAAAACAGCGACATCGTTCTATTACACATTGTTGCTTTTATCATCTAAGCATTGCAGTCGATGCCTGTGTTTTCAGCTCCAATATTCCCTTATATTACAAAAAATCACAATAATAATTTTTAAAAAGTTATGATAAATAGTTATGAGAGTTTATATGAAAGTTTCAGTGAAGCAATCGGTGATAAGACTAACACCGAACATTTTGCTTTGTTTATAAACTGTTTCTAAGCCTTTTACTAAGTGCCTTTTTTATTTGTCGTCAGCTTCCGTTTATTAGACAACTGAATAAAACTACGCATGTTAGTATAGAGTAATCAATTACCCATAAAAAACGTAAAATGCAGTAAGAAAAAAAACTTATTATTCACGAAGAAAGAAGATATTCAAGGTAATAAAAAAAAAATATTGCTCGTCATAGTTTTGCTGATAAAGTAATGTAATAATAAGAATGAAAATTTTAGTTTTCCTTTTAAAAGAGGAAGTTCCGCCTGGTACTATACGAGCCTGCTTTTCCGTCTACAACTACTTCAAATTTATAATCGAGCTATCTCTCTCCCTCTAACTTTCTCATTTAGCTTTAATTCTTAATTGCTGCAAATATACCCTTTTTAACGATTAATACATATTACACACTCATTCATTAATTCATGTATTCAGTTATTCACTCATTCATGTATTTATTCACTCAATTATTTTTGCATTCACTCACTCATTTGTTCATTCATTCAAAAATATGCTTAAAAATCTCAATCAAAAAATTTCCTAGGAAAATAGGCTCGTTAGATCTGGATGAACTTTCTATCTGTACATGTTCTACGTCATAAGAGCCTTTCGATTAAGTTTGTTCCATGTAAATCAGTTCGTTAGATCAGGATTATATAGGATTCAAATTTCCCCGTAGGTACTATGTTAATTCTTTTTGAACTTTTCAAAACTGAACAAAAATTGTTTAAATCAAAGAACATTTCACGCCACATTTTATATAAGGAAAAATTTTCGTAAAAAAATCCAAGTAGGAGATTTGCAACAGTCCTTAAAAATCCTGTTTAAACAGTAAAAATCATTACAAACCACGACTGCATTAAAAATAACAGCCTAGAAAAATTCCTTTTAGACCAAAAATAACATTACATAAAAATCCACATTAAAATGCCAACAACAGTTCATAAAAATAGCCATTAGAGTAAGGGCAACATTAACTAACATGCACATATGCAGCGGGATAATTGTGCCAAAATGATATCAAGAGCCCGCAAAATCCGCAATTACAATATCAACCACAATACATCTAAAAATTCCCATTAGAATAAGAGCAGTATTCTCTTTAAAAATGCCCATGAGTTGAAAAACAACGATCCCTGAATATTTCTGCTACAATAAAGAAGACATTCATTAAAGCCCCCCATTTGAAAAAAAAGACTACTATTCCTAAACATCCATAATAGAATGAGGACATTAGTCCGAAAAGGATCTCCATTAGAATAAAGACGTGAGTGACTATAAATACCCATTAGGATACAGACTTTTAAGAGCTGCTGTTCCTAAAATTACCAAGATTCCATCTTAAATTCCCCATCAAAATAAGGACACCAGTTCCTAAAAATCCAGCTTGCAAAATCGTCAAAACATTTCCTGAAAACTCAATTTTAACGAAACATAAATGTGAAAAAAGGGCCAAGTTCGATAGAACGAATGGCGTTTTTAGTAGTTCGGTGTCAGCGATAAAAGAATTGATATCTAACGGGTGCCAAGTTCCATAGCAAATCCTTTAATCATAGCTGTAAGAGTGTTCAATGTTCTTTAATTTCTTTTAAAAGCTTTTTTTTATTGGATTTCTAACTTGGCAAGTGTTAATTAAGGTAAATTACATTCAAAAAATTTAACTCGTCCAATTAGAAATTTTTAATAGTTAGTAAAATCAGCAAGCTATTACAGTTAATTTCTAATTGTCTTCTTGAACGCAACTTATCTTAATTAAAACTTGCCAAGTTAGGAATCCGATTAAAAAATGTTTTAAAAGAAATTAAAGAACATTTTACACTCTTACAGCGAGGATAAAAGGATTTGCTATGGAACTTAGCACCCGTCAGATATCAATTCTTTTATTGCTGTCACCGACTACTCCAAAGGCCGTTCGTTCTATCGAACTTGGCCCTTTTTTCACATTTATGTTTTGTTAGGATATCATTAGTTTTTGAAAAGCTATTATTTGCCGTTTTATATTGACGATAAATTACACTAAATTTAACCAAGCTAAATTGTCGCTATTAATTATTTAAGATTTTTTTCGTTTGTTCATTTCTCCGTAATAAAAAGTCCGTAAGTCCATCTTTACAATTAATCTTTTATTTAAAACGTTGAAAAGTTCTGTCTAACTGGATTCTGTATACCCAGCTTGAGTTTAGCCTTAAAGTAAAAAATTAAAGCGGAAAGTGAATTTCAATGCATCAATTATTTTCCTTTAAGCGCAAGAGGGTATTGTTTATGTTAACGGCAGAAAAATATAGCTGCCGTTTGAAGTCGTTAGGTATGATGCTACTTATGAGTATGTTAGTAATTTCGAAGATAATGTCATTTCCTTTTTTTTAAGTTTCGCATTTTTTCCTTTATATATGCAAAATTGACTACCCTGATACCATGTTTCAAGTCTCTAAGTCACTTAGAAGTAGGTTAAATTTTTGATGAGTGAGTGATAAAAATGATACTTTTCAGACCTTAATAATTCCATAACTGTAAGAGGTACATCAATGAAATTTGATATTCTAGGGGTTACGGGGATCTCTGTTAGACGTACAAAATTTCAAGTGTGTAGGTTGAATAGTTTTTGGGTAATGATGGGGTCAAAAGTATCTCGAAACGGTTCGGGTAAATATACACATTGGCCGGTGTCGCCGTTTCTGAACTTGGTGGACACACTGCCGTGCGTCTAGATTAAATATCACTTTCATGAAATTCGGATAAAAACGAAAGAAAGGAAAGTTATTTCCAAAGGCAAATACACATTTAAATTAGAAAATGTTCAGTACTGAACCAATTCTAACGAGTGAAATTTAAGTTGATAGAAAGAAGTAGCTAAGTTCTGTGCAAATGGCGCCAAATAGACAGTACAAAAATTAAATAAATGTTAGAAAATAAATCATTTGAGTAAAATATGTAATCAATCAAAACCGCTACGTAAAAAAAGTTAAAATGAAGAAAATCGCCAAATTGCGCTATAGTAATGGAAGCATAAAGCAAATGCGGCATTATGCTATAGTGTAAATCACGTATTGAATTAAATGAGAACAATATTACCAACAAGGATTATTTGGCGCGGTTGGGAAAAGTTACGAAGCGCAAACTAATATATTGAGAACAATTTACTGGTTGGGATCGAGTAAAAAGTTATCACCACTTGGTGATTTGAAATTTCATCAAAAATAAGCGATATCGAAAACCTTCCAACCTAGTTTTTATCGAAGGAATATAAGGTAAATGATCCGGTAAGGGGGACACAGTTAAGAAAATTTTCGTAGTCTTTTACGTGGCAAAATTTTTACAAGGGACTTACATCAATATTTGCATATTTAGCTTAATCTCCAACAATTTCTCTAAAAATTAATTAAATATAAAATGTCCTTTAATGAAAAAATAGAATTTTTAAGTCAAATTTACTAAACGCTTAATTTGTACATATAGTGGACATTCATAAGACACTTATTTGCATTAGTAGTGGACAGAAATTAATATCATCTATTTTATGCTGTTAACTTAGAGAAATAGTTTTAAAAATGACTAAGGGACCATTCGAAATGATGTCACGCTTTTTTCCCGTATATTTTCCCCAAATCCCTAACCTTCTTATTGATTGGTTTTAGTAAAGAGCAGCAAATGTGACCGTTGTGGAGGCAGCTATTAAATATTATGATCCATGTACTTGCATAGATGCTCCACGCCAACTTTAGTTCTATTAACCAGCACTAGGAATCGTTCGCTATAGGTTCTGATAATTTAATCCAAGTTTAATGTTACATTCGCTTATTTTAGGAGCTTAAAGCTTAAATCATCAAAAAAGATACCAAAAATTTAGATTTTGTATTTGTTTTCCAAAATCAAATTAGTCTTGAAACTAGAAATGCTCTTACTTTTCAGATGCTGTTTCCAATGCAGAAACTGATTTAAAATTTTATGGTACCTTTTTATGATGAGGAAATGTTGCGTCCCTTCGCTACAGCTTCACACTTTGAATCAAGCTTTGGTTTTATAGTTCCAATAGGGAGGAAGCGGATAAAGTTATCACATTTTGCAAATATGCATATCGCAAATTCGATAGCGATTTTTCTAGATTCTTTCTTTTAACACCAATCAGACAGATTAAAGAATCATTTGGTACTTTCGTTTCAACACTTACAAAGCATTTAAAAAAAAACCCACTTGTATATAGTTAAAAATAAAGAAAAGTCAAAAATAAGTAAAATAATTAAATAGTTATTGAAAAAGAAAAAATTTGAAAGTAGGGTTTTGAGATGGGGGGGAAATGCGTGTCTGTCGATCTGTTTGTCTGTCCCCCGCCCCCTAATAACTTTTAAGGACATTGTCCGATTCGTTAGTTTTTTTTTTTGCATTCGAAAGATATCGGTTAGGATATCTCATTTCGATATTTTATTCTTTGATTTTAACAACGTTTTGTTCAGTTTTTAACTGTTCAAAAAATACTAACATTAGTGCCGATGAGAAAATATGAAACAAGCTACATAAACCCTGAACCTAAGATCCAAGCTCCTTTGAACAATCGTATTCGAAGAAGCTCTCGACATGAAATATTTTTGGATTCGAACACTTTTTGTCCAGTTACAATCACCAATTTCAGTTCAATTGTGAACAATTCAAAAAAAAAAAAAGGTAGCATTAGTGCCTTCGTGGAAATTTCAATCTTATATAAATCCTGATTTTTTAATAGACGAATTTGCTTGGAACAAACTTTATCGAAAGGACCTTATGACGTAGAACATTACGGATACAAAAATCATCTAGAACCAGGGTTCGTGATTTTTAAAAAAAAAAAATTTTAAATCGGATTTTTTTTATTTAAATCAGTTTTTTTTATTTAAATCGGATTTTTTTGATTTTTAAAAAAAACCCTTAAATTTTTTGGATATTTATTATGTTACATTCATAGAAACAACATGAAATGTTAACCAACATGCAAAAACACAGTTTAAGCTATTTTCACAGCAATAAATATTTTTTAATAATAATATTGATAAACAAATTTTAATACAAATGCATGACTCAAATGAAACTTAACGCTACCAGGAATAATAGTACACTCATAAGTACAGAGAAAATGAACAAATTTAATATGCATTACTTTGCTGTTGAAAGCTGAAAAAAAAGTAACAATTGTATGTACCTAATTTTTACATTGAGTGTACTTTAATCATTTTTATATTTTATAAATGAAAAAGCCTGAAATATTTTTACCCATTTAGTAAAATCATATGCTCGCACCATTACTAAAATCTGAAACTTTTTGTTTTAATCAAACATTTTCATTGAAAACTTCTATGATAAAAAATATTTTAGAAGGAAATAAACGTTAAGGTATTAGGGGACATGGATAAAACTTTAAAGATACATATTCTAAATTCTAACAAGTGTTTTAAGCACTATCATTCTGAATTATTTATTGTGTGGCATTTATTCAATTGATCTAAAATCCTATTTTTAAGGTAAAAAACACAGAATGGTTCATGATTATTATGATCTCTGATTTCAGTAATTGATGCTTTGCTGTTAAGATGCTCGAAGAATAAGAGTAATATTTTAAAATTTTAAAAATAGTAATAGGAAATATGTTATGCACACATATATATATATCTAGGAAGTTTTGTTTGAAACAGTGGTTGTAATTGCAACATATTTCATTTTTACAACACTTTCTAACATTGTAAAATCAATGGTTCTTTTTTTTTTTTTTTTTTTTAAAAAAAAAAAATCACTTTATTTAAATCGCGATTTAAAACCATGATTTAAATCAACGAACCCTGTCCAGAACTAAACGATCCTCATGACGATCCCCATGAAAATGTTTTTACTGCACTTTTAAGAATATTTGGATCATTCCACGTCAACACACCCAAATTTAATACTCGTCCGTACCATCATGCCTCAAATATTTTTGAGAAAATATTATAAATACACGCCAGTGAGATGTACTCTTACTATTTTTTTTCACATACGGCCCAGGAGTGATATATTACTTCTGAAAGTTATAATCCCTCCACATCTTCAAATAAGTAAATAAATACACAGGTTTTTAAATTAGAATGTGGGTCTTAAACGAGAATTTAATATTGTACTACCATGAGATCTGTTATTTCAAAACTGGCTTACGGCTTTGTGAAATGTAATGATTTTTCGTACATGTATGTGTAGATATACTTTATTTATTTTTTAAATGAATAGATGCTAAATATATGCCATTCGTCCACACTGTTGGAAATTTTCAAATGATGGGAATGGCTACTGTACTATTGGTTGTAACTACGCAGTTTATACATTTTCGCCACATTTGGACTCCTTTTAACGCTAATAAAATCTTCTTTTTATCTTTTGACGTAATAAAAAGGGCCGTTATTAAGCAACATTGAGTTTCATTTGAAGAAACTTTACATCAGGTGCAATGTAATCAAGAAAACTTAAGTACATTCTTTTTTCTTCTTTTTAATCCATACCCATTGTCGATCTTCAAATGTTAAAAGAAATTTGCAGTTTTATTTCTTTTTATTTCAAAAAATCAAGCTGATGCGAGAATAGACAGGTGGAAATATTTGCGATTTTCGTTTATCTATCTCTGCTTACAAGCCGCGGAGGAGATCCGTCCGCCAGTTCGTTGGGTGGAAAACTGCAATAAAGGCGTAGCAAAAATCATTGAAATTTTTTTAAAAAATTAAGGAAAAACTTGTTGAGTAATTGGACCGAATTGTAAATCTAAACCGTTCACGAATCCACCCGAAGACACACAAAAAATTTCATTAAAATCGGTCCAGCGGTTTAGGAGGAGTGCAGTGACATACACACGCACAGAAGAAATATATATATATATAAAGATTAGGGCAGAGCGTAAAAAACTTTTTTTGGAAATTGTTCTTGCGGGAGGGCTTAAAAGTTGTGGAGTAGCATGAAGAACATACACACAAAATTTTTACTTAACCAATTAATATCTTCCGGTTCCAGTTTTGGGTCAAAAAAACGTAAAAATTAAGGTAAAATTCTACAATTTTGTAAATTTTCAAAATTTTAGTTTTCTTTTTGTGATAATAATGACTATTTAGCAAAATGTATGCAAAACATAAATACAAAATTTAAATTAATCCATCAATATCTTCCGGTTCCACTTTCAGCGGTAAATGTGCAAAGTTATCCGAAAATGAAGTAAATTTTGAAATAACATTTAATTTTCACGTTTCCGATTTTCCCTTAGCAAAAGTGTGGAAACGTTGTGTAATGATATGAAAACTTATGATTAAATTATAGACTAATCAACACTTATCTTTAGGCTACACTTTTTTTTAAATTACAAAAATCTGGCGAAAATAGAAAAAATCACAATTTAATAACAAATTATAAATTTTTGCTACAACATTAGTTTTTGAAATATTTAAACGTATATTTTGGAGAACTTGGATGTTTAAAAATAATTATTATGAACATGGAGCAGTATATTACTAACAAAACACCATTTGGGTAACTATTTTGGTTAGTAACGAAATCCCATTTTTTGTAACTAAATGAGTCTTCAGTTCCAGAGTTTCAAAGGTGCGTTTTGACTTCATTCACCAAGATCTACATTTTTCGCTCTGTACTGACTTTTGGTTTCAAACGATATCATGACACCTCTTGATTTCATTCTTGACCTGATGTATCCATCACTTCTGCTCACCCCGATGACTGCAAGAGAAGCTTCTGTTGTCAGTTTCATTGTTTTTTCAACACAATGAGTATGTCATGGAAATTTTAATTTTCCCAATGCTGATACTGGAGATTCCCCAGATTTTATCAATTGCTCTATATTTTTGTTTAATAAGTGAATGGTAATTGGAGGTTCTGTTATTTGGCAATTCTACCAATCTACTAGATCTACATAAGATTCGGCATTAAAATGTATTTCAGGAATTTTGAACACACGAACTCCTCGGTCCGTTTCTTCCCTTTTGCTTTCAAAATCCTGCGGAGGCCAGTTTCTCTCATATCTTTGTATGGGGGAATAGATAGAACTTAGAAAAACAGGAACAGATTAGCAGCTGTGCTGGAATAACTTGTACCCATGCCGATACGTACCGGCACGAGTACAAACTATTCCAGCTGCTATCTATACAAACTATTCCAGCTGCTATCTATACAAACTTTTGCCAGCTGCTATCACTGCTGCTAATCTCTTCCTGTTTTTCTACGAATTAAATTTTGTATTGTATTTGATAACGTAATTAAAGATTTTCCGCTTTATTGGCGATATTCTTATAATAAATTCTAATTTTTGCAGTATTTACAATACTATATATCCAAACTATCTTACAATAAACAAAACTAACAACAATTCATATAGTGTTAATGTTTTGGACCTCTGCATAAAGATAATAGATGATAAACTACATCTAGATTTATAGGATAAAAGAAAAGATTTTAATTTGTATACCATCCATATGCCACATTGACATAGTAATTTGAATAAAAAAAGTTTTACAAACGTCATCATCAATCAACTAAACAGCAGATTACGCAAAATTTGCAACAATAACATTTATCTCTATAAACAAATTTCTATAAACTCTGCCAACTTATATTATAACAATTTTTTCCCCCTCGAATTCATCAAGCATTAGGAAAATATTTTCAAGAGGGACATAAGCAAAAATGACGCACAAGCTCACTAACAACTCGGCGACCCTTTTTGCTGCGGAGCTTATGATGAGATGAGGTAAAGTCCTTCGGGAGGCCTCAAACTCGGATGTGCAGTAGCACCTTTTTCTCTGCGGAGCTTATGATTAGTTGAGGTAAAGTCCTTCGGAAGGCCCCAAACTCGGATGTGCAGTAGCACCCTTTTTGCTGCGGAGCTTATGATGAGTTGAGGTAAAGTCCTTCGGAAGGCCCCAAACTCGGATGTGCAGTAGCTCCTTTTTTGCTGCGGAGCTTATGATGAGTTGAGGTAAAGTCCTTCGGAAGGCCCCAAACTCGGATGTGCAGTAGCAAAGAGCGGTCAGACTGGAACGTTGGTAATCGAGTTATGGACACAGTGTACCTTTTAGTGCATTCACACTTCTTGGTTTTGAATTTGGCAGATCATCTTGGGGCTTAGGTGAGTACTAATTAATACTTTAACACAACGTCCTGCAGGTATGGGCGGGTGTGTTGTTTTTATGGCATGTTTCTTATTTCACGTAGTTATTAACGTAATCTATGTTTTATCTTTCATTTATCGCTAATTAAAATTTAGTACTTTCGCCAACTCAATTTACGCTTTTTCCCTTACAAAGTTCTTTACAGCTGTTATCACTTCTGATTATTCACCTTGCCTTTTCTTTTAATGGATCCCTTTTACATGCCATCTCTGCGACACATTCCGAACCTGTAGGACTCGAATTTTGGGTTTTTAAGTATATATTTTGCCCCCTGCCCACTGGTGAGGAGAGCAAACTGCTCCTTTCTACAATGTTTGTTAATTCTGATTTTTGTTTATTCGTACATTTGCAATTTTTTAATAGTTTTTTCACTTAATTATGGCTTTAGCTCTTATTGATAATTTACATGCCCTAGATTATCACTTTTTATCATTTTTGATACAACGAAATATCTTAAAGTATGTAGTATAATGCTACTCTTGCGCGTGACCCATACCTTGCATACTTTGATATAAATAATAATCTATATAAATAAAACAGAGAGTTTGTGTATGTGTGTGTGTGTGTGTATCGCTCACCTCCTGCCGAAATGGAACGGTCTAGAAGTACGAAATTTTGGTTACAGGTACCTTGGGTCAGGTCCTCGTGCACCTCGAAGCGTTTTTCCGAAAATTCGAATTTGTTGTTCTTTTATTCCAATTTAAGCAAAACCGTTAATTTTAGGAATATCTCATCGAAGAAACGTCACACCTTTTCGATTTTTGCAGCATATTGATGCCCGTAAAAAACTGCACAAGATGATCTCTTTCTGAAGTTCAAAGAATAAATAGAACACGCGCAATATTCATTTAAATTAGTTTTCGAACTTTAAAGCAAGGCTTACCTCTGAATTTATCTGCTCAATTTGCGTGGTTTCGCCAAAATAAATAGTACTTTTGTCGCCAACTAGATGATTTCTGTTAACGTAAAATTGAACAAAAAAGTTCCGTCTAGAACTATACGAGCCTACTTTTCCGTATACACCGAATTCAAATTTATAATCTAGCTATCTCTTTCTCTGTCTTTCTCGTTTAGCTTTAGTTCTTAATTGCTTCAAATATACCTTTTTCAACGGTTAATACATATTCATTCAATCATTCATTTATTAAGTCATTCATATATTTATTCACTCATTTATTCATTCATTCTTTTGCTTATTCATGTAATCATTCATTAATTCAAAAATATTCTTGAAAATCCCGATCAAAAAATTTCACAGGAAAATAGGCTCGTTAGTTCTGGATGAACTTTCTATTTGTACATGTTCTACGTCATAAGAGCTTTCCGATAAAGTTTGTTCCAAGCAAATCGGTCCGTTAGATCAGAAATTATATAGGATTGAAATTTCCTCGTTTCTGAATAATATATAATATAATATTATTTTTCAGAATAACTTTTTTCTCCTTTATACTAGCATCCAAAGCCGATATTTAAGTGCTAAGTGAGTAGGCCCACATAGATGAAGAATTTTTATTATTTTCTATTATTATTTCCTTTTCCTTCTATTTCCCACTTCTAAGTTCTTTATGATTAAAACTTTTGTACCTCATTGGACTTGATATCATAATTTCCCGAATTTTTAAACTTTCTGGTTTCCTTTTAAGCATCAATACTTAAATGAATATGAAAGCTTTACATGAACTATTTGACATTGGCTTAACTTTTTCTGTAACTGTTTGCATTCTGGCTTCTTAAAACGTTCTTCTTCCTCGTGGATGTGTCTTTTACACCTGGTTATGACTTTCTCGAGATAATTAAAGCTTTATTGATGCTTTATTTATTACATTTTTTAAAACTGTATTTTGGGTGCCCGGGAACTTTGAGTGCTTTTCTAAATTCTATCTAGACACACGGCAGTGTGTCCGCCAAGCTCAGAAAGTCAGCCAAATTAAAATACGGCGACACCGGCCAATGTGTATATTTACCCGAACCATTTCGAGCTACTTTTGACCCCACCATTACCCAAAAACTCTTAGCCCTACATACTTGAAATTTTGTACGTCTAATAGCGATCCTCTTAACCCCTAAAATATAAAATTTCATTGATGTACCTCTTATGGTTATGGAATTATTAAGGTTTGAAAAGTGTCATTTTTATCACTCACTCACTCACTCACTCACTCACTCACTCATTCACTCACTCATCAAAAACCTAACCTACTTCTAGGAGACTTAGAAACTTGAAACTTGGTATCAAGGTAGATAATTTGGCATATATAAAGGAAAAAATCCGAAACTTCAAAAAATTACATTATCTTCGAAGTTACTAGCATACTCATAAATAGCATCATACCTAACTACTTCAAACAGCCAGCCATATTTTTCTGCCGTTTAAAGTAAACAATACTCTCTCGCGCTTGAAGGTAAATAATTGATGCATTGAAATGCACTTTCCGCTTTAATTTTTCGATTTAAGGCTTAACTCAAGCTGACTAAAAAGAATCCAGTGTCGTAGTTATACAGAACTTTTCAACGTTCTAAATAAAAGATTAATTAAGTAAAGATAGGTTTACGGACTTATTACGGAGAAATGTGAACAGACGAAAAAAATATTAAATAATTAATAGCGACTGTTCAGCCTGGTTTAATTCTGTTCCTAAATTGTAACATATTCGAAGAAGAGCTTAATTTCGATCAAAAAAATATTCTGAATTCCATTTAATATGTAAAAACTCATATAAAATAGAAAAGTAGTGCAAAAACTGAGTTCCCGTGTAAATAAAACTTTGATTTGGAGAAAAAAAAGGAATTATGGGGAAGTTACTAGAATTAATTCAAAGTGTTTAATTTAGTCACAGGAACTGACGCAAATGTTCTGCAAGTACCCCTTAATTTTTATAACCACAACATACTGTAGAAAAAATTTCTCCCTTAGACATCAACCGGATTCAACTTAGAGAAAGTAACGAAAATAAGTTATAAGAAAAGTTACACAATTAGTAACACAAGGCAAAAAAAATAATTTCTTGGTGTTTCACTAACTGTTACTACCATCTCGTCAATAAGACTAATTATCACTGTGTGCACAAGAAAAAACATCGACAGAATACACATTTATCTGCAGTCCTGGTATTATTTATCGTATCTTATCTTAATCTTATGAATCGCATCTTATGAAAAATCGTAATCGTAATTTCTATTTTCCCCTTTTCTTTTTAATCGGATCGCAATAAATTACGTCTTACCATACTGAAATCCAAACCTGATTGTATTGCATTTTCCGTTAAATGATAGCAGTTGTAAATTACCGATACATGAAGCCTGGGAAATATAGAGAGAAGTGATATTAATTTCATAATAACTAATAATTTCTTTTGGCACATAAAGTTTTTTTTTTTTTTTTTTTTGCTTTTGAATGATTGTTTTTATCGTGAAAAAAGGAACAAAATAAATAGTATGAACTAGAAGATTTTTGTTAACTAATGTTTTTGACAGTGGGTACTATCCTACTGTCCTATTTAAAGAGCAGATATAGAATAGCATGTAAAAAAACATGATTCTAGTTCTGGCAAATATTTTTTCAATCGAAAATATGTACAGCTATATTAGCATGAGTTATGTATGAGAGGTTCGTGACGTATCCCATACCTTAAAGCACAAAGGAAGAAATTTTCTCAAGTGTAAGCAGCGTAGTGCTTTTCAGGGAGGAAAACAGTGCGTTGACAGAGAGAGGCTGCAAAAAAAAAAATAAATAATAATAAATAAATAAATAAACGCAAAATATTTTTTTTTTTTTTTTTTGTATTCAGATTTCCTAAAATTTTATAAATTTTGTTAATACTTAATTTGTTTAAATTTGATATGGTTCAGGAATTATAATTATTCTTAAATTTGAATAAAATGAACAAACTGGGATATAACGGGTTAAAATTGATCATTTCTATGCCTGAAAGTTAGCTACGCTCTTTTAGTACCGGAAGAACTCTTTATTTCCGTATGTTCTACAAATGTTGCATTAAAAACTAGACAGTTACAGTTAGAGCAGGCCAAAATCTGAGCAAACTTACGTGATTTGGCAATTTCGAAGAAAAAGATTATGAGGGAAAACTTTCTAAAAATATATCTCTGCCAACAGCTGTTGTAGATACTGGGAAGGGTACCAAAAGTGTAGTTTGGATGCTTGCCACAAATGCCAATCAACTAAATAAACAGTGATCTGTAAAATAGAAGCAACGTTTATCACGCGTGTCATCTTTGTTCAAAAAGTTTTCTTTTTTTTTCTCGAGATCTTTCAAATCATTTCGACTTCTTAGTTTATTAAGAATGATTTCCATCAAATAATATTGATACTATCAACTCATTTTGTCTTGATACAGTAAACCCGCGATAACTCGAACATTTATAACTAGAACTTTCAAGACTTCGTAATTTTTTTTTTATTTCCTTGCACCTTCGTTGCTTTCTAATGAAATTTTATCTCTTTAATTTAAAGTTTTCCTTTGTTACTCTTGATAGCTCAATTTTTTTTTCTTCTGACCCCTCATTATTTCCATTTCACAAAACTATGATTTCCAAAATGTCATGCTTCAGCGGTCAAAAATTCAATCAATGTCATCAAATATATGGGAAAAAAGCGTGACATCATTTATGAACGGACACCATCGGAAATTGCCCTTATTTGAAAAGCAAGCATAAGGAAAACCTAAATACTTAACAGAACATCTTCATGAATATTGTTTCAACGTTTTTGTTAAAAAGAGAGAGAGAGAGAATTTAAGATAAAATAATAGATATAACTTTCAAAAATAAAATAAAATACAACCTGCTAATTCAATGTGTTGGCTTGAAGAAAATACCCCTTTATTTTAAAATTTTACTCTTAAATGCTAAAATATTAATAGCAAATCGACTCCTCCTTCCACCAAGTACCTTCCAAACAATGGCTTTTTTCGCAGTTACTTTCAAATGTTCCATTCGCAGACGATTACAAAACTTTTTAGATTTTTTTCCCCCTCGAGATAGTGTTTGCTTGAAACAAAAATTTTATCTGCTCAAGAGCAAACAAAAAAGAATTCCTATTTAGTGTTTTGTTGAAAAATCGATTGCCCTGGTGAACCTAAAATGGAAAAAGAATGCAATCATAATTTCAAAGGTACACATTTTTTCCCCAACTCCCAAATGTGTTTTTTCCTTATGTGTCCTTCAGCATAAAACATTCAAGTTGAAAATTTCATTTTGAGATTCCGTTCCAAACCACTTTTCAGTCCCCCCTTCCCCCCTCTCTTTCCAGTTTCTATTTTAAGTCTTTCATCCCATGGGCAATAAAGATGATGCTTGATAAGGAACACGGAGATAAATTGCTTGAATCTGTTCCTCTCTTCTTTCTTTCAGTTGCTTCAGACAATCATTTCGGTTGTGTTAGGTACTGATTTAAAACACACTAATAAAAATTGTAAAGCAAAATGTTGTATGGAAAATGCTGTCTCATGAGACCATTACTGTGTAAAGATAAAGTTTCTACGATTTCGGCTTTCTCCCCTCCCCAACCCCCTTTTTTATTCCTCCTTTTTCTTCAAAACATTTCATTAGGACTCGATATATGCAAGTTGTACTAAAAGATATAAATATATTATATAAATGTGCGTGTGATCTTTTAAACATTTTATTTTCATTGCCTTTTTAAACTTTTATTTTTTTAAGTGAACTATAGTTGTTGCATACATGAGATGAAGTGTCAGTTTTCTGTGAAAATATAACGTTGCATGAAAAGGATGCTATATGGATGCATTTATATAAATATGTTATGTACCACAGCAGTAAAAAAGAACAAATCTGAAAGTGAATTCAGTTTTAAAAGGAAAATAAATTAAAAATTAAAAATGGAAACTTACTGAAATCTGTGATTCGACAACTTTAGCTCAAATTTATGATCAATTCAGAAATAGTGAAAAAACTACTTGAATACATTCCGACCAAACTTTTTACGCCACTTTCTGAACTTTATTATATTTTCTTACATTAAAGAAAAAGAAAGAAAAAAGCTTTAACGAGATTTTCCTTAAGCTTATTTTCTCTTCTTGCAATGTTTATTTTCCAGCAGAATAGTTTTCATTTATTTATTTATTATTTTTTCCCAAGATACATATTTAGATATTTTAAAGGAAACAGCATTATATTTGGGTACAAGCTCTACATTACATAACCAACACTAGCTGTTCCCGCTACTTCTTCCGCACAGAAATTTTGATGTATATGTATGACAACTGAAGGCCTGATCAAAATGTAATCACGTGGGCGAATACTATAAAGGGCGTCAACGTCAAAGGGAGCCGTATTTCTGAGTGTTGAAAGTCCTAAACAAAATTAAACGGCGTTGAGGCGACGATGGCTTAAAAACCGGAATATAAGGGCGCTATACAACTTAACAAAGCTGATTTCTGAGCGGCATATATTTTGACGAAAACAAAACAGCAAACGAATAAATCAAAATCAAGTACGTATTTATCGATCGAAATTGGTAGTTTTAAAGACAAAAGAGGCGAAGCGAACAATACGAGAACCGTACATTTTTGCGGAATAAAAAGTAGCCTATGTGGTATTCTGGACTATCTGGATAATCTGTCTCTGTGCTGAATTTCATCGAGATCCGTTTAGCCATTTTGGCATGATTGAGTAACCAACGTAAGATCTGAATTTCGCATTTAAATAGTATAAGATTAAGATTTCAATTTTTGAACCTGTTTTGAGATCTTAAACATTCTAAAACTTTTATGCATAAACTGTTATCGATACAGAAATGGAAAACGCCCTTTTTCACTGTAATTCGGTTTATATCACTTTCCGCCTTTCCGATACCTTTTCATTTCAGAAAAAAAATCTTAATGAGGTTTCCGATGGGCTCTTCCTGACGCCTTTTGACAAAGTCGTTATCGACAAAGGACGAATGCGGTAATGCAAGGCTGTCAGCGTTAATAATTAACGGAAGTTGCATTGCAAGGACGCCCTGTTCAAAGACTCATTTCTGGTTAAATTTTGTCGACGTTGCTTCTTAAAGAACTGACACTTTCCAATTCTCACTAAATAGGATGTTATGAACTGTTAACTTACTATTTATAACTCTGCTTGAGACAAATTACTTGACATTTATAACTAGGCAGAGTATTGCTCATTCAAAAGTTGTTTTGCTTCAAGGAAATAATTAAAAATTTTAATTTATTTAGTAGTTAAAATTTTCATTTGGTTCTGAATCTCATAAAATGTCGGCAACAAATTTTTTTTTTTTTTTTTTTTTGGCTGTAATAAGTTTTCTGGAAAAATTTCCTTAGTAAAGAATGCACAAATATAATCTGTTGCCACAAAATCAAAACAAAACGAAAATAATTTCAATTATATTAAATAAATGATGACTCATCTCAGAGCCATAAATGTTGAAAGAGTACGTTTTCGAAGAGTCAAATTAGTTATTTTAATTTTTGGAATATTTGAAGATTTTGTTTTTTAGATAACACTAATTTTATTGGCTTTTATTTCTCGGAGTTATATGAAACCGATTTTGCATATTTGTGATAGCATTTGCTTGTGTTAAGTTTTTCTCAGAAGGTTGAATGATTTTTGAGAACAAGGATAACGGGCGAATTTTTTAGAACAAATATGTTATGTAACTAAGAGAGAAAATTTTTAAGTGTTTCTAAATTATTAAAAATAATAATAATAAATTAGACGAGTTTTTAAAAATGCTTTTATTACGTTTAAATATTTTTTAAATGTTTACTTATACCTTGTTTCAAAGTACATAATTAGATCTTTACATCATTCCTTAAAAAAAAAAAAAAAAATTGTTACATCATTCCTTAATTTAAAAAAAAGAAAAGAGCCTGCAAGGATTTTAATTTCTTTCTTTTTTTTAGTACAGTAAAAATTTTAAGTAATTAAAGTAAATTATTTAAGTAATTTTCAGTGAATTTGAAGCCTCTAAGTTGCACGTGGAAAGAAGTACAGTGTCGTGGACGTATACGAAAGGTACACGGAAAGGCTGCCCGTCATTTTAAAATTTTCCAGCGGGGTTGGGGGGCAAAGGGTATACTTTCAATACATGTTATAGGTAAAAAGCAGCAAAATACATAAAAACATGTATAAATTCAATGTATTTCTGAAAGTCAGGTATGGGATCGATTGACCCCCCCGCCCCCTCCCTGATCGCCCAAATGACGTCCTGATGGAACATAAAATAATCCCCCCAATAATTGGACTATATAGTGTAGTAATATGTTCAATATTAATTTTCAGGCTCGCATTGATTCCAACGGGTCAATTTGCACCCACACTAGAACCGTTGTACTGGCATGTAGTATCATGTAAGAGAAAGCTTTATTACTCCTCGAAAAACTTGTCACCGTAAGATATTCAGATAGTGCACTTAAAAAATTGAGCAAGTTCAGCTTACCAAAACTCTTGAGGTAAAAACGATAAATAATTGTCAACAGTTTTAGCTCAGCGGTTTTCTTCGTTAATTATCCTTACCAAACGTCATAACACCCCTTATAAATATTACATCCGGCTTTCACTGCCTTAAAGATTGTATGACATGAATTACTGTTGACATATAAATTTTCAATTCATAAACTCAATTTAGTTTTTGAAGAAAAACAAGCACAAAAATGTCCATAAACATTTATGAATCAGTAGTCGCTCTGCACAGAAATTGTTTGTAAGATAATAACAGGATTTTTTTTATTCATTCTCCGTGTGTGGCTTGCTCTCTTTCATATATGTATTATATATAATAATCAAGCAGAAATGTATTTCTATGATTAATTTTCTTAAACGACAACATTTTTCTGTTATGGTTTTTTATATCCATTTTTACAGTACAGAAATGAAAGCTGTACATTAGTTTAACAATTCTAAGGAAATGTTCGAGTTTGTAAAGTTTCTTTAAAAAGCCACGGTTTATTTATCAGAACTGTTGAAAACGTAAGAATTTAATTTTACAACTAGTATTATGATCAGGATAATTTTCCAAAGTTAATTATTTTACTGGTTGGAAGAATCTTGACGCGAAACATAATTATCATTCTAATTTTTATGTTTCCACAAAAGATAACGACAAAAGTTATAAGGGAAAATATACTTAAATTTTAACTGTGAACGGCTATCTATAGGCAATGACCGCAATCCGCGAGGCTCTTCGAGCACATAAACAGGTTCTTGTTTATTTACCTTAGTTTTTCCTTCGATTTTCTGTCTAAAATTAGAGCAAAGGCAACTTCTTCGTATACAAGGATTCTTCATACACGTGATAAAACTGCGCGCTGACGTGCAACATGGTACAAAAGTTGAAAGTCGCAAATTTGAGAACCCAACGGTGCAGGAGGGAAAGTATACAACTATTATTTGTTTGCACAATCAATGACCTCCCTTAGTAGAAATTCATTCTTCTGCGAGAAAACACTTTCCAATTTATTTCTAAGTGTATTTTCGGGTAGAATCGGAACTATTTCTATAGGTTTTAAGCAGATAGCATCACGCGCATGAAAGAAAAATTCCCCTCACTTGCGTCCATATCTGAATACATTTTTTTTTAAAAATCCGTTTTGTCGCGTACCATATCAAGACCAAGGAGTTTCCACAAAATATTAGTCTGCAGTTTTCATTTGTGGTGTAGTTGAATCACATTAACTTTTTTCCGTAACATTCACTTTTGTTAGCAATGGGCTCTGAAGTGGATATGTAGTTTTTGTCATTGTTTGTGTACTGTAGCATGTAGTTTTTGTTAGTATGTTCTGTTGTGTCCCCCCTCCCCTTACATTGTTTTCCTGGTGGGAGGGAAAAGAATGATCAGTGTTAGCACATAAAAGGCATGAATAAATATGTTTTTTATAACGTAGTTCCAGTTGGTGCAGAAATATCATTTTTCTGTTATTTTCAGCACTTTATGACAATTGTATCCAATGTAATTGCTGCTCTTTGTTCCAAACATTGATTTGAGCATTTATTTGAGTCATTTTTCCACAATGTACACGTATCTATAACGAAAGAGATAAATAAAATAAGTAAAAGCATGTATGAATAAAGAGGTATAGAAACTTTAAAGTTGATATAGAAATAGATTTGTTGACAGGGTAGACATGTGTGAAATATTCATTTGACGAATATAATGACAGAATATGCTGCCATATTTTATCTAAGTCAGAGTTACTCACAGGCTGATTAGGCACTGGCCTGCAGCAGCCGGGTGGTCAAATTACGAGACTGCTAACGTTTTCACTGAGAAATTGTGCTCAAACAAATTTATGTCTTTAAAAATCAGCTCAATTAAGCACACACAAATATAAAACATACGTTCTTTTTTTTAACTCTATCACTATGTCCTATCGAGACATACCTTTTTGTGACCTGGGGTTCACACATATCCCATGCTATAATTTGCAATATTAATATGGTTTAATTATTTTTAAAAGTTAGTTATTAATTCTTTTATTTATATTGTAAGTAATCAACGTCTACTCTGAAGTTTTCTAGATCAATTCCGCCAACGCAGTATTGTTTTCGACATGACTGCTGATTTTGACTATCAGT
Organism: Octonoba sinensis; assembly: GCA_038502835.1. Lineage (NCBI taxonomy): Eukaryota > Metazoa > Arthropoda > Arachnida > Araneae > Uloboridae > Octonoba > Octonoba sinensis. The sequence goes on from CM076602.1 coordinate 62,740,707, forward strand.
TGAAAGTGTTGGTATCGACATGAACTGGTCACCGTGATTGGGTAAATTGTTGCTAAATATTTATATTGTTAGTAAAAAAAAAGAAGCCTTGACAAAGGAAACGAGGTAGATAACAAATTTGGAGGGTATATCTGTAGTCAGATGGCAAAATGCGATGTCTCAGTTTTTTTTAATTTTACGGGCAAACAATTTCAAAGTTCTCTGCACGATGTAATTCATTAAAATGTCCCCAAGACCTCAAGTATGTAATTATCTCATTTGAGCTAAAAAAGTGATATACCACATTTTGCCATCTGACTACAGATATAAGATGCGAAATCGAAGGGAAATATACAAAAGACGATATTATTTGACATGCCTAGTGGCAGTTTTTATTCAAAGCCACTCCACAAGATATTTAAATCTTCTCGTTGATTAAAGTTGTGAACTAAAAAGAAAGATGCTGCATCTTATAAATTGTAGCCTGCAGGTAATGAATACTTTTCCCCTTCACGTCTCGACCATGGAAGTCATTCACGAAGTCAATGCCGTCTTCAGTCCACGATAAATTCGAACGCAATTAAACCGACAGTTTTGTGGATGAAAGTCCTTCGATGGATTGAATATAGGCGTCGTCAACGACGTCCCTCCCAAATATGTGAGATTTGTATGGCAGGTCAACGGTAGGTGCGTGACTCATCCGATGCAAAAGCAGCGGGAGGGAGCCGGTTTCGTTTTGAACACGGATTAGCTCTTTCAGCACTTGTTTGTCAGCGCGGAGGAAGGTTTCCCGCTGTCGCTCATTAGCGAGTGACATCGTCAAACACAGTTAGAACCTTCTCTTAAAATGAGGTCCGTGCAATTTGCATTTTGTCATTTGCAGAAGATTGCATTTTGAGAAAGCAGAAAATATCGCTTGCCATGCGTCATCAGTTTAAGTCGAATTAAAATTATATATTCTCTTAGCTGGGAAAAATTATCAGCAATTTTGAAAAGCGTTCGCATCATGCATAAGCTCCGATATTTCAGGAAGATGGGGAAGCGAATGCTGCATGGTTGGATGAGGCTATTGGGTGCTGCTCTCCTATTCCCATTTCGTTTTAATTGCATATTTTTTTTAAGTTTTGCTTGTCAATTAATTGAAGTTTCAGATATTCAAGCAAGTATTCAATAAAGATTACATCTTGCAAAAGCAGTTCTGTTATGGCATTTTTTTTTATACAGTGTTTTGTCAAGACATTGTATATTATAGAGTTTTGCTTTACGGCTATATTTTATGCAGTATATTGTTACTTCCCTAAACGATGATAGAAAATTTATCTTAGGATATACATACTACTATAATAGTAATGATATCTCTTCTCATTTTATAGAAGCACGGAAATTTCAAAACGGACACTCAAAACAAATTAGGGGTGAGTACTGTTCGCCTCTTGTATACATTCTCATGCCATGTGACGTACCACGTATTTTCTCGATGCTTGTCTGAGCACGCACAAGAGCAAAGTTGTAAAAATTTGCAGAGCAATATACGATTACAAATCAAATAATTAGTTTAAGACATGGCTGCGCTACAACTAACTCAGTCGTTAAAGTTTTGTGTAGTATGTTAAAACGAAACTAAAAAACAACTAATGTTTCAGATTATTCATTCAATTGCAACTTTACAGAAATTTAAGAATGCAAATCGCAGATCCAAATGTATTTATCAAATCTAACCGTCCAGTTGCGTACGTCTCAATTGAAATTTATTTAAATTCAATCCGGAATCCTACAACCCACGCTTTAGCTATTTTGAGATCGAAAGCAACTTATATCGATCAATGTATGAATATCCTTATAACATGTTCTCATATTTTTATTTGTTGCGGTTTCAGATTATTTTTTACTTAGTTCTCAAATATCTTTAAAAACAGTTACCACGTGAAATGAGATTCCTTATCATTCATTGGACATAGAAAACATTTTTATTTGTTGTTTTTGTCTACGTTTTGCTTGTAGTAATATTTTTTTCTCTATATTTTCCATTTGTTTCCTACAAAAGATAACAGGAAAACAAAATAAAATAGACAATCACATCTTAGAGAATTATTAGATCAAAGCATAACAGTTCTAAAGATTTTTGAGCTTTTAAGGAGCATTTTCGGGCTTAAGGAAAATTCAAAATGGTCATCCAAACTTGTCAGTAACAGCATATTATTAATAAGGTCTGGTAAGACTCTTTTGGTAAACTAGAAGTAAAGGTACTTTCATGAAAATTCAACGAAAAAGATGTTCCATTGCATTGTCTCGATATTTAATTTGCTTTTTATGTTTCATATGTCAATTGTCTTTTTAGCGATTGATGTCAAGTCTTTAGAGTTATTTTATTGTCACGTGTGGGACAATAATGCATTCATACGCAAAATTCGGGCACAAATGGGGTCAAGGTTTCAACATATTTTATATCAGTGTCAGAGAGAGGGCTTTTTTTTTTTCTTTAAGTATAAAACATTTTTTTACAATCTTTCCAAGAAATCCTGTGAAAGACTTCGATGTAATTGTTTTTCTTATAAAAAAGGGCCTTTTATTGGTCGTCACGCTTGGGACACAATTGCTTTTTTGAAGGAATGGTTGTCTAGTCAGTATATGACTAATATCAACCAAGAATATTACTCCCAGACGTCGGCAGTTTTACAGAGATTCAATGTTTTTCATCATTAATTCACACGTTCAATTCTTCTTCCTAAAACACCTGAAATTACTTTTTAATTTAGAAAACAAAACTCTCTGTTTCATGTACCACATTTCTGAAATTTGATAGAAATAAAGTCTATAAGCAAGTTAAAAGATGCTTAAAATTCAAGCGATTCAGAATATCGTTCTCGGTAAATTTCAAAATATTTGCATGGAAGCCTTCATAGGTCTGCGACCCGTCTTTAAAACTGCAAGAGAGACCATTTACAAACAGCTCGTGTGCACAGTGAAGAAAATCACCGCAGGGGTTTGGGTGCGTTCGCCCTTATTTCTTGAAGGTCGAATAGTAAAATACCTTGCGAAGGACGGGCAGCCGGGTTCAAGGATAAATGGATCTATATTTGCAAAAATCCACTTGTTTTCGACTTTGTTCGAAAAGTTGAATTTCCTTGTCGGGAAGAAGTGGCGAGAACGTATTCAATACCGCTTTTGTGTCCGTCCTACTCGTTCAGATTGCGAAGTAAACTGCAACGTAGAAGATGGTATTTATTAGCATGCTACTGGAGATACTCTGCTCTCATGTCTTTTGAGCCATTTCAACTTGCAATTTAACGAAGTATTAGGAAAATATATCACTAGGAGGTAGAAAACGTCCGTATTTAAATTCTTAAACAGCTGCGAAAGCGAGGAAGAGAAAGTAAGAGAACTAAGTTTTCATCGATCTTCATTATCATTGGCGCAACAGTTCTTTTTGTGTCTAAAACATCCTTCTTTTTATCTGTCGTCATTTTGTAGTCATAATTGCCTGATTTCCGCGAGATTCTTCTTCATTGTCCTTACTGTTTAATCTGGACTTACCTCTTGATGTTGAACTGCCAAAGTTTCCTTTTAGCAGCTGGATTCTTTTTACCAGTCCCTGAAAAGAGATTCATTTTTTTCATTATTAGCAAATGGCTTCATAAAATTTGTAAACTTTTTTTTTTCTGCTTGTTCCTTTTTCCCAGATTCCATTTCGCAGATTTCTCCAAACATTTTCCTCATGACCTTCCATTCTTAGGTTGGAATTTCTCATTTCAAAAGCACAGTAAGTTTTTTTCAAATTCATAAGTTATTGGAAATGTTATCACAATTTTATACATAGGAATTTTGAATTTTCTATTTACAAATAAAAATATTAAAAATTTCTGAAGATTTTAATATTTTTATTAGTAAATATAAATTTTTCTAACGTCAGAGAGAACTTTGTTCTTTATTTCAAAAAATGAGTAATCTTTCAAATATTAAAGAATAGAAAATTGTGATGTTAAAAAAAAAGTTGATCTGGGCAATAGAGCGTTCATCTATAAGTTAAGATGATTTTAAGCACTTCGCTTTGAAGAACTTTCTTGTCTAATATTATCATAACAATTAAAAAATGATTGTTCATTTTAAAGTAATCAGGTCGGTAGCTAGAATCCGATCAGTCAGTTGTTTTAGTAGAAGCGGATTGCAATACTTTCAATAAGTATTAAGAATAATCACAAACGTAACCGCTTGAAAAAAAACTGCTTTCAAGAAAGAATTGACTAATTGGTACAAAATCAGACTTACGCCAAAAACAGGTTGTATGCTAAAGCAATTACTATTTTTTCAGAAAGAGGATGTGAAAAAAATTCCAAAAAAAATTATAAAATTTGAAATTATGATGAGAAAAGTAAATCAGCGACGTATATTTTCAAATATTAACTAGAAGACAAAAACCATGAAGGACATTCATTATTATTGGAGGGGAGGACATTCAATTTTCCAAAATTGTGATTATGAACAATTATATGTGAGTGACCCGATATGCATTTCATTAGTGATTTGATTCCCAGGAAATTACGTATATACCAAATATAGTACCAGTTTAAAATCACGTTATATTCTAATGGCACAGCGTATGGTCACTAACCTTTACAGACCTATTGCATGCCCCGGAAACCAGCAACCGTTCTTTCAGGTATCGGCGGATGCCATTACCACTTGAGAATTTTGACGCTCAGTTCCCCCTAGATGGCGGCCCCTGAGCTTTAACTGATGTGAAACTGCACTAGGAGTTTAATTTAGCCGAGAGTATCCAAGCCAAATAGATACTCTAGGGATCTTTAACATGCCGCATAATCATACGACATGGGCGCAGACGATTTTCTGCATCTTGAAAATCCACCGACTTGGGCCAGCTTTGATCCTGCGAACTTGGGCGTACGAGGCCAGTATCTTACCACTACGCCACTCTGCGGCAAAGTCACGTTATGTCACTTCGCTCTCTTCTTATAATCTTTGATGTGTTGAAACCTTTCGTACGGAACTAGATAACGCATGTGGGTTTTTTTTTTTTTCGATTCTGCTCCCGTTTCTGCCAATCATTCTATAAGCAAACCGTAATAAAATTATTTTTTAAACTGCTAAGTTAGAATGTCGGATTTGAGTTAGAAAACAAATTTCTGGGCATTGGTTGAAAATTATAGCGAGCAATCGTGAAAAAATACTTCAAATGCTACGTGTTGCACTATTATAGGCCAAAGAATCGTATTATACAGTGTTTCCAAAAATAGACTTCTTAAAGAACGTAATCTCTTTACCAATTCCAAGTAACTGATGTAGTACCAACGTGTTGAACGATTTTCTTTGCTTTAATCATACATTACCAAAGCTCATATTTAAAGCAATTCAAACACAGAAGATGAAGACTACTTGCATTCAATTTTACACAAAATGAAGAATTTAATGTACTCCATTTTGTGTACAGTTGGTATTTATTTATGATATCTAAAAAGTCATATAAAAATATTCTTAACATTTTTTGCGTGATAGATGCATTTTAAACCATTCTGTGTGACTACAATGACTTGGGAATATCCTGATGAGGTGGCGCATCCCAAATAAGGTCAGCAATATATTATATAAATGAACTTTTTCTTTTGTCAGAGGGCATGCCCTAAGTGACTCAACGTGTATGTAAACTTTCGTTCGTTATCTTTTTTGGCGTTCGACTTCCACCTCAGAATTAGCAGAGGGTTGGTCTCAACGCGTTAAATAATGGACTAATCGTGGGAAGTCTACAACTTCCGCAATTCTATTGCAATGCAAATGAATCTTCTGCTTCCCATAAATGACTGAAACAAATACAGCAAACATTTAAAAATTTAGTTCCAAACCTTAGCTTTTTTGCCGTTTTTTCCTCTTTATCTGAAGTTGATAGGCTTAACATATTTTTAACTTCTTTTAAAAATGCATTTAATAATTGAATTCCGTGAAAAGGGGGAAATGGCACTTAAATTTAAAAAAATAATATTGTACCACTTGTAATACATCAGTTCCTTCAGACATAAGTGAACTTTTTGAAAATAGAAAAAAAATTTTGGATTTGACATAATTTAAGTTTCAAAAACTCTGCTCAAAGTTACTATTTTATATCTTGCCTTCGTGGAGGGGGATCATTTATAAATGATGTCACGCTTCGAGGGGCGACATCATGCTTATGTAACATAGCGTGACATGTGACAAAGGGGATGAGGGGTCCGTTGAAGTGTGACATTTTGTGACAAAGGGAGGATGGCATCAAATATATAGGGAAAAGCGTGACATCGTTTATGGAAGGTCCCAGACCTGAAAAACTGATTTTTAATATAACCTATAAATGTGGTTAATTATTTTATGAAAGCTTAATAAACATATTAACTGTTACACTTCTATTCAGATTTTCATTCATTTAATTAATTTTAAAAATTATTCTTCCCAGAGAAGTAGTGTATCAATTACTAAAATTGAATATGTCCTATTACCAAAAAAGTGGATATCAACAACCCCATTCAGAACACAATGGTTCAAGAATTTTAAGTTTTTTTGTACATTGCAGGTTTAAGGTCTGTATAATTTCCAAAAATCGTCCTTCCGTTACCAACTTCAAAAGTTAAACACAAAAATATTATTTATAAAATTCCAAGTTTAGCTTTCATATAAATTAATAGAAAGTATAAAGTTGTGGGTGTCAGGGTGTCAGGTTTTTGAACTCAGTTATTCTCTTCAATTGACAAACTCACAAAGTCCTACTTTATTGTAAAACACGTTATTTCGTTACCATGGAATTCATCTTTAGTATTCGTGTTTTTGAATAAAAACATTTTTAAAAGCATATAAATTAATTTTCAGAATGACAATAATCACTCAATGTGAAGACATGAAAACGGCTCGTTTATACCATGGGGTGTTTTTTTTTTATTTTATGCACAAAAGTTTCCCTCTTCTTACAAAGAAATGTCCAACAAAACTTTATAGCAAATTTCCTCATTAAATTTTTGATTGTTTATTTCCATATATTTTTTCTTCAAGAATAATACGTTATTTTTATCGTTGATTTTACAAAATCACCATTTTGAGCCTATCCTGGTAGAAAAAAAATTTCTGAGTACGCATATGGTATAGGACGATGTTGCATCGAAATCCCAAAGAATCAATTATGCTTAGCGTCTAATAATTCTTTCTTTTTTTATGAGTAAGATGCACTTAAAGAATAGAAACAAACATATATCTCGAGAGCTTCGGGTCAGTATTTTTTGGGTATCGATACTGTACTTCAGGAATAGATTGTCGAAGAACAAACAAAAAACATAAATGACTAGAAACCAATATTGTTTAATGACGCAACATTGAAAAAAAAAACAAAAGCATAATATACTTGCAGAAAATAAAAATCGTTTCACTACAAATACTCACGAGTGTCTAGTTTTAATCTCAAAGATAAATTGTGTTTTATTAGAAGTTATTGTATAACCTCACTTAAATTGACAACTTAAAACGTTCATCTAAGGCTGATTGTTAAGATGCAAAATGTTAATCAATTTCGCAGATTTGAGATAGCGGTGGAATTAACAATATAATACAAATCTTCCTATCGTTTTAAGAAGATTACATTAAACAAGCTCATCATCTCGCTTTTACTAAATTTTTAGTTATGATAGCTTCTAATCTAAGACTTTATTCAAAATACAATGTAATGTCAGTTGGGGTAATTGTAAACGCTTCTTCAATGTTTTAATTTTTGACCCTTCCCTTCCTCTTGAATAAATTTAGAGAAAATTGTGAGCATTGTAGCCCCTACTGTACTTCTTGTGAGTAAATGTGTGCAAAAATTTTGAGTTTATGACTATTTGTTAGCGAATGAGCTCGTGTTTACAATTACCCCAGTGTGTTTACAATTACCCCAGAGATATGGGGTAATTGTAAACAATTATTTATTTTCGAATAAGGTTGATGCAAATGGAAAATTGTTTCATACACGGTCTGCTTGAAGGCTTAAGAAGTTCCGGAGCAAAGGTTCTCAATCTGCGGCCAACGGGCAGCATGTGGTCCGCTGAGTTATGTTATGGGTCAGATCATATCATTTAACGAAAAATATCTTGCAAAAAATCAAGTAATGCGACAAATTTATGTAAAATTTGTCCCGCAGTGTATCAGTCGGTTAATCTTGGATCCCACAGAACATCAAAAGTGAAGCACAACTGGCCGTGGTCAACGCTTGGGAGGGTGACCACCTCCCGCGACTGATTCCTCTGAGACCAAGTGCGCTTAAGGGAGCTGTGCACGTAAAATACGTCGTCGCTTCAAATGTCAACCAAGTTAGAAATAATTTCCGCTGAGGGACCAACCTAGGTGACGATCTCCCATCTGGGAGTTGGTTCAAAATCATTAAGCCCCTCTGAGCCATATGTACTTCATTCTAGCGGAGCAGCTCATTAATAATCAGTAGGAGTATCTTTAATTCATGGCTTGGATTTCCAAGTGGCATTAGCAAGAACAACAATTATGTAAAATAGACACAAAAGTGTATTTTACATCAAAATATAATACTTATTGTCCCCCCAAAATAGTGGAAATAGGATAAATTTAAGCGTTTACAATTACCCCAGAGTACGAAATATATGGGGTAATTGTAAACACCTAACTTACACATGAAAAAAACAGGGAAGATTAAATTCATAACTAAATGTTTTTAGCAGCATTCCATATGACAAATAAAAATGGTTGAAACCGCTTAAATTGCTTTTGTAGATGAGCTGGAGAGGAAAATGTTAGATTACTAAATTTTGTCAAACAACTTTTTTCACTGTGCCATTTTCAAACAATAGTGACGCCTGCACAGTTGTTTTGAAACTTATGAAATTGTTTCAATGTCTTCCCTATGCTGCCAGGTTATCATTCACAAGCAGATAAGTTTTCAAAACCACCACAAGTGTAGTTATGAAGCTTGTTTACAATTACCCCATGTTTACAATTACCCCAACTGACCCTATTATAACTTCTTTGGATATTATTTTTTACTACAAACAAGCTGCCTTAGGAATCATATTTTTATCTCCCGCAACTTCACTTATATCAAATCCTTATCTTGTACCAATGATAAGTTTTTAAGACTGGAATAGTCTGTAGAAGCCGATGCACACATACTCCTGTACTAGGTCCAATATTAAGCTGAAAAATGATTGAATTTTTGTTTTCTCTCAAAATTCCCGACGTTCTTTAAAGTTCCCGGTTTGTTATTTAATAATTTCTGGAAAAAATTTGTTTCTCAACATCTGAGATGCTTTTTGCAACCCTGTTCAAAATAATGAAAAATAAACCACGGGATATATTACAAAGTTTGACGTGAATCTTTATTTCAGTCAGTTCTTTCAAAGAAGACGTACACAGATCATCTCCTTCTGCTGTTAAGTAAGATCTATTCTAAGAGTAGTGGAATAAAATAAGAAGAAACATTTTGGCAAGCTATAAGCTGAAGTATTCGAACAACTCAGCAAGAAGTGAAACTTCGATGATAGGTTTCTGTATCTGAACCCTAATGTTTCAATGTTGACAGACACGTTTTAGACGGCTACTCATTTTTTATCGAATCCGTCGTTCTATTTAAATCTTTTTATTCTTTGTTTCCAGTTCGACGCGACAGAACAACTGAATTCATTTGTTTCCATCATTCTTTGTTTTTCTTTTTTTGAACCATTTGTGTTCACCAATCTTGTATCCGTTGAAACTTTACTTGCTAAAGGAGCTCTTGAACTAACTAGGTTTTCCAGAACTAACGGCTGCATAAAATTTAAAAAAAATACTCACAAAACGAAAAGCAAGCTCATTTAGTTTTGCGTTTTCCAGGTGATTGCTCGAGAATTTCTAGTAGTAAGCATTTTAAGGGCCGTGGTAGCCTAGTGGTTAGCACGTCGGACTTCCATCTGGAAGGTCGCGCGTTCGATACCCACTGAAGACCACCATGTGTACTTGGGGATATGTGCATGTAAAATCCGTAGACCCCACTACCTCTCTCCGTGCGTAAGCAATCCTAAGGCCTCGGCTAACAGGTAGGGGTATGGTAGAGAAAAGTAGTAAGCATTTTAACTAATCCAGCATACAGCTGAGGCTAATTTGACTTTATTTGACTTACCCAGAGATCTCCTGTTAAAGGAAATCCAATTTAAATGTTCATTTCTGCTTTCAACTGCTGCAACATTAAAAAAAGAAAACAGAAGAAAAAGAAACGTATCTCTCTTGATTGTTCTTTAACTCAATGTTCTAAGTGATTTCATCTGATAAAATAAAAATTACGTAAGTGCCTTGACACTGTTCTCCTCATCACAGCAAATTTAAGTCAATGAATATTTTGACAGATTTTACGAAGTACTTATTAACTGAAAACCGTTTGCATAGAAATATATTTAAAGTTTGAAACAAAACCCTGCATTGTCTACTGTACTTCCAAACGATTACTTTTCTAGTTCATTATTATTATTTGTTAAAATACTTTTTTTATTCTACTTTATTTATAAGCTGAGTGGTTAAAGGGATTTTTAATATTTTTCAGCAAAGGAATACCTTGCAAAAAGTGAAAATTCATCACCTTTGTATTGGTCTTTGGGTAATATTAACATATAAATACTTATAAATATAATATCCCAAAAAGCCTCTTAAACTCTTCTCCAAGAATTAAGAACTCATCTTTTAATAAAATCCATTTATATATATTTTTTTTGCTAATACATTAATGTAGCAGATGTAATTTTATTTCCAAATTTTTGTTCCAAATACTTAAAACATATCTGAGCTTACAAATAGTTCGATTCTTTGCATTTTCATTACAAATGCTGACGAAGTTTCACTGAAAAAGCAAAAAACAAAAATATTGATGCTCAAACAGGCACCTAACAAATGCTTTTTGGCGACGAAAAACGACACTTCCAGGAATAATACGAATGCAAATAATTTCGAAAATCAACTGTCATTCAAATAGATGGAGTTTCTGTCCTTTTTCTTCCTCATTTGTCAATGTCAAGTCAAGACCACACACTGAAACCGCATTTTATTTTCGTCTACCTGAATACTGCAACAAGACTTTTTTTTTACCCCCGAGACTTCGCTCGATTATCTTTGTTCTTGCATTTCCAATACCCCAGCATTAATTAGAGGGTACCAGAAATTCGAGATAAAATCTACTAAAAACTTCTAGAATTTGTTTTTTGGCTACATAACCTGGAGATTCAATCTTAAAAATGAGTTTCAGTAACGCTGTTGCAAAATGTTTCAGTAAAATGTTACAGAAATGATCTACATAACGAATAATGGAAAGTTGTAGAAAGATGGATATAAGTTAAAATACTTTTTAAAGTATTTTTACTATGCGGCGGAACATTTTAATATTTGTTTATTGCACATTAAAATATGTAAATTTCATATTAACTCAGTTATAGTAAATTGTTTACTGTGTATTATTATTCAGTGATACTGTTGCAGAACGTTTCAGCAAAATATTAGAGAAATGATCTACGTAACGAATAATGGAATGTTTTAAAAGGAGGAAATGTGTTAAAAGATTTTTGAAATTATTTTTATCCATATGGTGCAATGTTTTAAACTTATTTATATATTTTTAAACTATTCAGATTTTATTTGGTAGTTAATTTTGTGCATTACTTCAATAAAATACAATATATAGCTTTCCTCCTAAACCTTCACTTTCAAAGCTGGTAGCTTTAGCTGAGTAAGTTTATAATGTTATTGTTTTTTAGATAAAAATGTTTTAATTTTATTTAAACGTCAGCAAAATATTTCGTCAAATATTTTTGGGCTCATTGAAAAATATATTCAAAATTATAAAATCAAAAATCCTTTCTTCATATGTTCTACATCAATAGTTTTTATTTTTTATGATAAGATTTGCTCAAAAAAAAATCCACCTGTGAATGAATAGATGTGAATGATTCTATTTGACAGAGTAATATTTAAGTCTTATTACGAAAAAATTGCTCGATATAGAAACAAAGCACGAGGTTGCAGTGTTCAGGAGAAAATATTTCGAACAAAACAGTTTTGCTTTGATGGGATGCTTTCTATCAACTTTATTAGAGTTGAACAAACTGAAAACACAAATTTTCCCATGTCTTAAGACTGTTTTCAAGAAAAATAAATAAATATTTATTTTGAAAAGTTTAATTTTTCCTGATTATTTTATTTGAATGATATGTTTACGGATTTCAAGCCTACTTTCCTGCCTGTACTTATTATTAATGTCCCCCCCGCATTGATTTGTTTTCTCAATATTGAGTGTAAAATTGTCTTTAAAAAGTGAATGGTAGGTGTTGCAGCGAAAAACAATGCACTATTTTATTTTGTTGCTTAGTAATTGACATTTTTTACATTGAAACCGCCATTTTCTACTTATTTGTGCTCTGTTGTACATATTAATTAGTGCTTCGATGCAATAATTTTTGTTAGTTTGTACAAGAATCATCCTTTCGAGTTTTTTTTTATGTTTCCGAGTCTTTATTTATAGTTTTGAGTTTGTTATTCATACTCATTAACTCTCATTTTGGTATATTTTACCGCAATTTAACACGAATTTGCAAATCTATCATTGGCAATTATCGCCTTCATAATAATCACTATCTTATTTTTTTTTATTTGTATTCTAATAAACAATAAATGTTTTCGAGACTTTTCAGTGATGCTGTTTGCCTTTGAAGACTCGCAAGCATAATATCTTGCTAGAAGAAGAGGCAGTTAAGCCAAGAAGAGGTTAAAGCACACATATGCAATAAAGAATACAGACTACTTTTTTTTAGAGAAAATGATCCCCAGAACCTCCTCTCTTTTTTTTCTCTGTAAAGGCTTTTTTAAAGCATTTTGCTTGAAACTTTTAGGAAAAATACTCTGCAAATACCCTATATACAAAGCAAAACATTATTTTCCTTTAGGTTATCATTTTGTTCTCCTTTGGGTTATTCTCTTGATTGCTCCACTCCTATGACAAATAATGATTAGGGTTTTGAAATATTATCATAAAAAAACGATGTTAACTTTTAAAGAATATTTTGTTTTATAATTATTACTTTTCCATTTTATTTTATTTAATAATTAATATTCATTACAAAGCTGAGATTCTCAAAAATTTTTGCGAAGTAGAACACATTTCAAAGAAATAAATCAAAGTAAAAGGATGAAAACGTCGAGATTTTTTATTTTAATGCTGAAATGCGACTCTCATTTGCGCAATGACCCCTTTAATTCAGACACAGACCCCCCGATTCATTCTTCATTCTCTTGAAAGAAATCAAGATGTGCACTTCCAGGAGGAGAAAAATAAAAAAATAAACTCCACCACTTTTCAAAAAGTCAAAAATGTTGGCAGCAGGAGCGTAAACAAACTTCCCTATCCTTAGACATGTCAGAGGAGGTGTCTAGGAAAAGAAATTATTCCTGCCGGAGTAGCAGTGAGTTAAGTGACGCCTACGTTGTTCTCTAATTACAGGGAGAGCTAATAATAATGCGGCCTTCGGGGCAAAGAATTTCAAATACGCAGCAGCAAAAGATTTTTGAAAAATTTGCAGGAAACTTTCTCTGAAAAATTTTGTGGTTTATTTTTTCAAATCCATTTCATCAGAAATATGGATTTATTACTTTTGATGAGAGAGCCCGGAAGGAAAAGGCAATTTTATTTAAGAAATAATTTCTTCATCGATGTCTGTGGTCAGAAGAGCTGTGACCATCTGTTGATAAACTAATGCATAGAATTAGAATTTACAATTAGTTATTTTGAGATATAAATCACTAATACAATTCTGGATCTCGGAGGTAAATTGCATTATGTTATTTTGATTATTTATGTTGCAATGATGGGCTTGCTTTAGCAAAACAGCACCATGTCGATGTAATGATGTTTACCTCCCAGGTGCAGTATTTGCAAGTGGTTAGTGCACAGATGTAACATGGAAATTCGAATCGATAAAGTGATGTTTCCTTTTTTTTTTTTTTGAATGATTCGAAAGTATAAACTGGCTGTATCTCAAAACTGGAGTTTTAGACTTGTTGACTTTTACCTAAACGCCGACGATATTCACTATGTATGCATATATAAATATACAGTGAAACACCTCCTAACCTACATCCCTCAAATGCAGACAGCTCTCTATTACGGACAAACATTTTTGTTCCGCTGGTGTCCGCTATAGAGCAGTTTTACTGCATATTGCAAGTTAAAAAAAAAACACACAGATAAGGGATGTTAAGATAACTTAGATCAATCTTGTAATTTTAACCAGAGATTTTTTTTTTCTTAGAACGTTGATATTCCTGGTTAAATTTAGTTTGTCGCTTTCAGTGGTTAGTCTTCACATTATTATCAACTTGATGGCTGATCTTCACTCTTTAACTATTTCTCATTGAACCGCGCGTGGCTCAGGAACAAACTGAGGATTTTTTTTTCTGGCAGAAACATAAGTATACGTAAAATATATGAATTAGAAACAACTCTCAATATAGCAGCCGGCTCGGTTTTTTTTTTTGGCGTATCATAAAACAACTAAACGTTAACTAAGTTTAAGGCTTCAAAAGCTTGGCGTCCTCTGTTCTAACACTTCAAAGTTGAAACAGAAACAATTTGGCTTTGTTTCTGTTCTAAAATCTTTCGATTTTCAGCTTTAATCAAATTTCTAGAAATTTTCCTCGTCAAGTCTCATAATTATAATATAAATTCCTATTGATACAAAATATACTGAATTCTCCACAATTAGTTCATGCCCTCGAAGTAGTGGAAATTGCTCAAGACTACGAAATTATCAATATGCATAATAACTGAAGAAATACTGGTAAATTCATTCATTTTTCAGTTTTAGTAAATCGAACTGCTCGAAAAGCACCGACTGTTTTTGTTTCACTACTTCATTTTCTTGCCTTGAAACATGAATCCTTTCTATAGTAGTTCTCAATTATGTAAAATCAATGAGAACTAGTAAATCCAAGTTACAAATAGGTCCAGTTAAACAATTATCAACAAAATAAAAAAAAAATCCTCTTCGCTTTCTGGTAATATTTTTTTATCGTTGGTTTGCAGTTAATTATTTTATGTATATCCAAACAGAAGCAATTTCATTCAATGCAGTAAGTAACACCCAAATAAAATACAACATACTATCAGGCTTTTCCAAAATGCAAGTTTAATGCATTCGCATAAATTTATTTATAAATGGAAAACCCTTTTTAATTTGAGTTATTGAATTATCAAAGTTTTTGATGAAGGTTATCCATGTAATCCACTTTTTTGTTAATCCACTCCTGGATGCTCCCAACTCTACTGAAACTCTGAAACACTTTTCTGAAATTTTCATTGCAAGTTTGTTTTACCAATCTAGATTGTTTAAATTTAAAAGTATAGTGCAAAGTGCAGAACCGATTTCAAACGATTTTTGAAAAATTTGCAGGTCCTCTATGATCTAAAATTAGTATCGCATTTGGCTGTAATTAAAGAATATAGAGTTTCTGAGGACTTCAAAATGAATTAAAGAAAATGTAAGGGTTCTGAGATTAAAAAATTAATACAGTATCATATAGTCGGTGATCTAGTTAAAGCTACCAAGTCTAGTTGTGAGACATTGTCAACTTATCGAACCGTTGTGAAAAATAGTAAAAACCATTTTTAAGACCCTTAACTCCTTCCGTAGGTTTAATGATACAGCTTTTAAATAGTGTAAAAAGTTTATTTTTTGAAATAACTAATTGAAAATTTGAATTCCATCATTACCAGTAATCCATCAATTCGTTATATATTTTTTAAATTAATTTTTTATTTATAGATTTTAATTCCTTTTCTTTTTCTTTAAACTGTTTTATCTATTTTGTTTATTCATTTATTTTATTTATTTGGGTGGGGGGAGGCCAAACGCCGACGGTATTTTTCCCAAACAATATGTCTCAAAATAAAACCCAAACATTGTTTTCAAGAAAGTTCAATTTATTACCTTGAGAAAATCTTGAACTGTATAGTGTGCTAAAGATAACGAAGTTTTTAAAAATAGTAATACATTCCTAAAATGCACAGTTAAGATAGATAATTTTTCAATGATCTTTAGAAACTTAATTAACAATGAAAAAATTCCCTCCTAGTGTTGCTATGGATGAGTATTTCTAAAAATTCCTAAAAGGATTTCCATTAAAAAGCAAAACATTTATCTGTGAATTCATAATTGCCAATGTAAAAACAGATTAGTTTATCCAAAAAAAAAAAACCCCCCACCAGAGGAGCAATTTAATTAGATGAACTTTATGCATTATTATATGTAACTTGGCAATGCATTAATATAACTTTATGAATGAGAAATAGTTGTATTTTTCTTGCTTTAAAAAAGGTTAAATTACAATTATCATAAAACAATTACAATTGGATCAGTACAATTGAAAACTGATCATTACATTTGAAAACATTACGATTATCATAAAACAACAAATATTAGAAATTCGTTTTATAAACGCAAAAAGTAACTAAAAGTTTTTAATATCAAGAAAGAATGTGCTAGCACCGTTTAAAGAAAATTATGGAAAGAATCAGAAAATTCAGAATTATAAGTAAGTTTTAAAATGTAATAAATAAATGATATGCACACAATTTTTTGATTCACAAAATTTATTCAAAAAAAAAAAAAAAAAACGTAAGTATGCAAACTGTACAATTCTACACAAGAGACCTTGATTTAGCACATTGTTCTGGTTCATTACAAATTTACATAAATATGTTGAGAACATATTTTTTGTACTTCATTTATTTATTTTGTTCTTTACCAAAGTCACATGATTAAATAAAATAAAACATTATTGCATCAAAATTACATTAAGAAACATATTATTTCATTACAACTGATAGATCTGTGATGCTTTTTTTCATTCAAAAATATCTTAAGGATTTTGATTTTTAAATTTATTTATTTATTCTTTTTTTTTTTTTTTTTTTTGGTCTCTTCAAAATGTAAAGTGAATTATATACAGCAATATTACAGTAAAACGAATCAAAAAACATTTACACACTAAAAGTAAACATAAATACGGTTTAATAATGGAACAAAAACATAGAAAAATGCATGAAAATAAGTCATAAACGTACCAGACGCTTATTTATAAGAGGTAGGCAAATATATACATTTTAATCTACAGTAATGGTAAGAATCAAAACAAAATATTTATAGGCAATTTATGGGATCGAATCTTACTTTTTATTTTTTAATTATTGCCGGTCGGTTTTAATAAGTTATTTATTTTTATTTAAAAACTGAGTATAAGTAAATTACTCAAATAACAATATTTATCCGTTTGTAAGTGTAAGAGTGTTTAACAAATGTAATACTCATTTTATTCATTAAATTCTGAATAAAGTTTAACCAACGCTTATGTTTAACACATTTCAATAAATCAAGAACATGTTTTCTACTAACACACAAAGCAAAGATATATCGATGGGCTTGTGATGACCACAGGCGGAATTTATATTAAAAGAATATATTGTAGTGATTACTAATGTGCAGAATTTTAAGAAAGCCCACTCAAGATTTCAACTCTTTTTTTTATTGTTTTTTTTTTTATTATTTATTGTTTTTTTTTTCACCTTTTATTACTTGAAAATGCAACAATACTGTTGTTCTAAGAAAGTTAATGCTCGATTCTCACCATAGGCTGTATAACATTGCACCGAACGTAACTCAAATCACAACAAATATACAGTTCACAACTAAACTGTCAGAATACATTCGCAAATAAACAATGAAAAAAAAAGATTGAATTCCAGAATTTTAAACGTTTTTTTCATAAAATAAAAATTAGTGTGAAAAGCAAATCGAGAAGTACTGAAGTTACAACTGAAGATGTTTAAAATTTTGCATAACGTCGCCTTTTATTTTGAAATTGAGTTTTTTTTAAAATGTGAAAAGCATCTTTTACCCAAAAAGTGGCTCTTTTCACTACCAATACGACGATAAAAGACCTATAACAAAATGTGCAGTGGAAAAAAACACATCGTTTAAGCAAAAGCTTTCGTCAAAAGTTCATACATACATAGAATGCGCTATGCAAATGTTTAAACTTATACGCGTTACAGCTTTACATAAAATTTTCCATTATCACTGAACAGTTTTTATATGAAATTCAACTTTTTTTTATAATGTACTTTAATATATATCATAAATATACCATTAAAATCGCTCTTTTTGAAAAAGAAAGGGAAAAAAAGGCTTTAAGGTAATAAAAGTTAATGTGGGTTATATACCAGTGACTTGAGTTTACTGATATCTAATTCACATAAGCTTTCTTCAAGTCTTTACAAATGACAAACATAGCATTTTTTATAAAATACAATGTATATCTTGTTTCTCTTTTCCCTTATTTTTTAAAAATTAATTTCAAGATTAAAAAATAATAAATAAACCAAAATATGCTTTAACAATTTCTTTAAATACGCAAAAATATTTCATCTATTCCTTCAAAGGGGAATTAAATATAGGGTAATTCCGTAGATAGATGGCCATATGGGAGAGATGGCCAACGCTTATAGTTTTTCCACGATATAAGGCAGAGCGCTGCCGGTCAGTTGGTAATTAGTTGATAATGTGAGTGAGTGTTGCTGCTCGGCATGACTCTGTATTTTAACTAAAAGTAAGCAAAATTCCATGATTTTAGCTTTGAACATACCTTGAAATTATGTAGTATGCCACAACCTGTCGATTTAAAAACTTAGGCTGTAAGTAGCGACAGAAACTTTAGTTTAAAGTTGTTTTGGTCTATCTGCATACCGATACGAAGGTTACGTTTGCGTTTGCGTCCACAACGTTTGATGACGCTTTATGGCCGTCTTTCCCGGCGGATCGGGAGAGACGACCACACTATCGTCCACATAGATGGCCATCCCAAAAATCAAGGTATCTGGCCAAAATCTCTACAAAAGAATCCCGTCGCCCCTGCCTCAAACCACTACTAGATCCACCGAACCTACCACTCTACTTCAATATCCAAATGTGACCAAAAAACCTTGGAAGAAAAGCAGCGCCATCTCTATCAAGACCTTCTACAAAACCAGACAACATTTTTCCTGTCATTTCAAATGAAACCAACCGAGTCTTACCTACAAGAACTCTAAACAGCGTTTCACCTTTGCCAGCTACACCCGAAACTCGGACAAACAAAGGAAAATTACAGCTGCAAGCTTAACGTCAAAAGAAAACATTAAAAAGTTAAAATTGAAACTTGATAAAAAAGAAAAAAAATGAGAAAAAGGTTCGGATCAAGATGATTAAAGAAACTTTGGACAGTTCAGACCCATCAGAAGAAGAGGAAGAGTGTATTCAATGTGGGGAAAACTACTCAAAAACAGATAAACCTGCGATTGGATTCAATGTGTCAAGTGTGAGTATTGGTTATACGAATCCTGCACATCATATGTTGATGTATTCCCTCTGTATCTGGTAAGGCAATTTTTAAAAAATCAACCTTATAAAGTACATATTCTTTTTTATGAATAAGGATTGGTTCTAAATTTAACTGACTAAATAATTCTGATGGTTTATCACTATTTTCTACATAAAACTAGTATGTTCCAGTAAGTTAATGATGTTGAAAACGTTCAAGATAAGAAAAATGCTTTTTACAAATGCGGTTTTGTTTGTTATTATTAAAATACAATTAATATCTGTCTAAAATATTTTTTGCATCAAAAGATCCAATAAAACATGTTTTAAGGGCTGAAAGTTTTTTTTATAATAATTTTTTCTCCGATTTTAAAGTTCTTTATCCGGTGGCCATCTACCCTTTACATGTATGGCCATCTAATACTGATATTAGGGTGAGATAGCCAAGTGTTACATATTTTTTAATAATTTTAGATAGTAAGGAATTGGTATATCTTTGTAAAAGAATGCGCCTTTTGATTTTTGTGGATCGAAAACGCAATTTGTGGAAAGTTTCAGGTGGTCTAACTGGCTTTTGAAAAAATCATGCCATCAATCCCGGACTAACCTTAAATGTACTTACACTTGCTTTGAAGCGTAAGCAAAATATTAAAGTTTCATATAGTATCAATGATCATGTCAAGTCTTATTGTACTGCCCAGAACTGAAAGGCACAAAATGCACTTCTTCAATTTTTATAATTTTGTTTGTTCATTATCAATGGATTTAGTGGTTTCCTTGTCCCCGCTTTTCACCGTTTCCTCATTACCTTGTTTCTCTTCACTGCTATTTTCTGGTGTTTCATCTGAATTATTCTTTTCTGATTTTTCATTATCGCTTTTCTCCTCGATGTTACTCTTCCCGGTGTTGTCTTTTTTTGGCATCAAGTGTTCAGGCGGAGGCAAAGGAATACATTTTTGTGTATTTACACGAGTTTGGTCATTATTCGTTAATTCCGTTTGCTGAGGGGAGTTGTTATGCTGGCGATGACTTTCTCTCTGATCGGCTTTGGCTTCTAATTTATCAATGCATGACTGAACTTCTCTAACAGCCGCCTTTCGAGCGCTACGGAGGTCTTCTCGTCCCTCTGTGTCCACATCATCCAAGCGTAACATGCATCTTGTTAACATTTCATCAAGAAAGCGAAACTGCTTGTCACGACCTGTCCCACTGTATGCCTCAACCCGAACTATCAGATCCTCGACGTTTTGCAAAACAACAGCAATTTGCTGAAGAGCTGGACTGTCATATTTGTTTCTGCCTTTTGGTTTAGAGCTTTGCACTCCGGCTGCTTCCGAAGCGTGACCAAGCGTCTCATTTGATTCGTTTTCTTGATTCTTTGAGGCATGCGTTGCATCCTGTGCCCGCTTCCCGTCCTGTTCATCAAACGCATCGTTTCGCTTTTGGCTGTACTTGGCTCTCAAGTCCTCTCTTTCCTTCTCAGATGGCAAATTGACTTCTATTTTAGTGACGTATGTTTGGTTAGGACAATGGCCGTCTGAGTGAGACCGAAAAGCAGCCGAATGCTGCTGCGATGGTCTGGGTACATCTTCGTGAGTTTCCGAATACGATCGGAAGACAGATTTTGGTGGCACGGGATGTCTTGAATCATCGAAGCTCTGCGAACTTTTATGAACTTTCCTGGTTGGAAGAGTGTGGACCGCATGAGGATCCCACGTTTCTGGAATAACATTTTGGAAAGCTCTTTGCTTTGCATGGATATCGCGTGGAAGACGATGGTTGCCAAATCGAGAGGAAATACCGGAATTTTCAGGTTCAAAGTTTTTTCTTAGGTGTTGAACTTGAGGACCAACCCAATCATCAGAATACTCTTCCTCATTATTGCGTTCCGGTGGAGGTGAATTTTTACCAAATCTTGATTTTAAATCTTCCATTCTACTTTCCACCATTATTGGTATGTGATGTACTTTTCCTTCTGCTTTTTGGAATTTTTCTTCAATGTCTTTGCCTAACTCATGATCACGGAACCTTTTCCCAAATTCATCATCAAATCTCCTTGAGGCAGGTCTATTGTCGTCAAAATGTTCAAATTCTTTTTCCACTCGTCGTAGATTTGGAATATCACGATCAAATTCTATGTCGTCATCCCAATGGCTAGGTTTAAATACTCTTTTGAACATACGGGGTCTTTCGGAGAATCTGTGATTCGAACTTGGAGAATCACTCCATTCTTTGAATATCCTACGAGGAAAGCTTGGACTTCTACGTCCACTGAAGAATTCATCCTCATATGTTTTACTTCTATCAGGAAAGTCGCTCTCAGGGGTAATCTTTCTGTATGTTTCTGGACTAGATCCTGGGGAACGAAAGTGTCTGGTTGATGGAGACCACGTCATGTCTTCGTAATGAGAAGGCTGAAAAAAAAACATTTACATTAGAACAGTCTCTAAATTTTGTAATTCTGAAATTAGAAAAATAAATACAAAATTATAAAGCAGCTTGGACTTTCAATAATACATGAATTGCTGAAAGCTTTTAATAATCTCGATATATAATTAAAAAATTGTAGCATGTATTTTTTATATTTTTAATACACATCTACATATGCTTTTTCTTCCTACATCATTTGATATTTTAATTGAAACACTGGTATTTAACGATGATTACACTAAAGTTTCCAACCGGTGCGAAAATTTTTAACAACGAAAAATTAACTTTTTCTATGTTTTGAAATATTTATATTCTTAATTCTATTTTAATTTTATGATTAAGAAATAAATATTAACAAAATGGCGCCCATAATAAAACATGAATAGGAATAATTCTTAAGATACATTAACAAACTTTCATGTGATATTTATCAGCATAGATATTCCAGACAAGGTTAGAGAGCTGATTTAGGCATCCACTTCCACATAAAATATATGTCCATATATCTATCATTGAGAAGTTATAAAAGGTAAAGGAAGGCTAGGCCTACATTCTTGAAGCAGGGATCTCAAAGTCACGTGATGACTTTTGACCAGTAAAAATTGAAATAAAACTGGCTTCTTTGAAATAGTTTGAAAGCATTGGCACAATTGGAGCTCAACGTAAGCATTGGACTTGTTCCCTCCAGTGCTAATCCCTGCTCTTCGTTCTCTACTTCCATATAAGCACGTTAATAACAATTACAAAAAAAAATATCTTTTAATAACTAAAAGTACGGAAAATATTTTTTCATTGTTCAGGGTCAGCTACAAGATTTTACCGAGTAGACTGTAATTTATTTGGGATCTTACCTGTCTTCCGAAAAATTACTTCATCCCTCTATAACTATCAACCCGCGAAATTATAAAGTTTTAATTCGTTATTCATATGATGTTTAATAATGCTTGACTCTCAGAAGGACTATCCCTTTTGCCTCTCTCTGTAACCGTGATTGGCAATGTCCACAAAAATGAAAGTTAAAGCAAGGCGGGGGAGGGGATCAAGAAATAGTTAAAAACGACGAACTAAATAATTAAAGTTTTAAAAAAAATTTAACTGCGTATTTTCTGATGTTTAGAAAACACGTCCTTTTCAAAAGACTAATTTTTTAGGTCATGGTTCTTCTAAACATAGGTTACAGGCTGTTTTTAAGTGCCACTTGCTGTTCACGCAAACTCTCCTAAAATTAAAAAGAAAAAGTGGGACGCGAGTAAAACTTCACGTATCTAGAAGAAATGATGAGAATATTCTTGCACCAAGAAGCGAAATGTATCTTAGAGATTTGTAACCAATTGTTACAAAAAGAAGTTAAAGTTAAATATTTTATGTAAAAAAGGGGCTGTTATTTATTGAAAAAACAACGTCAAATTCAATCTCTCAAAGTGTTAGGCTTTGTGTTTTTGTTAATATTGTGTTTCGTTTATCTTATTAATTGTTTTATTACAGATTTATTTTTGCTGTCCAGCTTCTAAATAAATAAGAGAATAAAAAAAGCTTTCACCATTGTTTTTAGTTTCCTTTTGATATATTGAAAATTCTTATCATTCTAACAAAAAAAATGTTTCGATTTTTTTTTTAAATTTCATGGTTTAAAGGCAAAGTGAGCATTTTTAAATTTACAAATACTTTTGAAAATTAGTGATTATCTTCAGAATTCTAATCACCATTCGAATCACAGAACAAGAATAATTGTAAGAACCTTTAAAGATCGTGTGCATTTCCACAGAGTGATGTCCGCGTGGGCCTTAACATTTGATAAAAAAGGGGAACAAAAGTTTAAAGGGGAAAAAAATTAGTTTTCGGTTAAATCTTTCACGGGCGCATTTCAAATCTTATTTGTATTTTATTCCATGATAAACCCAAAGGGAAACGCATTTATAAAATCGTCTGCGAAGGCAGACTCAAGGAACATTATTTCACGAAGTGATATAACAGGTTATTATTATACGCAGACGAGATTGATGAAGCTTGCAAAGTAGGACGAAAATAATTACTGGCGGCTAAGAACGCGCTCAAATGTAGCAACAGATAGGGTGTGGGCAACGATTACGTTTTTCTTACTTGTCTGCTTTTCAAACCACCTGCGAGAACATCAGTTTTGATTTGACGCACTGATTCGAGCGGAATGAAAATGTTTTCTTTCCGGTTTTAAATGAGCGATGTAGGAGAATGTACCGGATTCTGATCCTAAATGTAACTTTCATGTAATTTTTATCTAAAATTTATAAGTCCGATAGGACGCTACGGAATATACAATGTTCTCTCACTTAATGTATCGGTTTCAAGTAAACAACAACAACAGAAAAAAGACACTAGTGATAGAGACGTATAAATGAAATTCAACTTTATTTTAAGCCAAATTAATTTGAAATAATACATAAATAGCTGTAAAAAATGCAATTTTATTTTATTGAATTATTTTGCTCGTAAAATACGATATTAACAGACTTAAGAATGACAATGTTCGCGGAAAAGGTATATTATCCAAATCAGTTTAAAATAAGCGATATTGGAAAATGTACCTTTTTGACTGTGATCCTAATCTGTTCCTCAAAACCTTCATGTAATATTCTTTGTAAAATTTGTAAGGCCGATAGGACGCTGAGCAATATGATCTCTCACATATGGTACGAGGGACTGACCAAAACAGACGCGTATGTGAGAGAGACATATTAATGAAATTTATTTTTAATTTACAGCAAATAAAGTTTAAAGGTAAATAAACGGCTTAACAAAAATTCAAGATTAGAGAGCAGAATTCTTTTATTGAATTAATTTACTGGTAAAATATGATGTCAATAGAAATATTGAAATGAAATAAATTTTACATTACTTACATACTTTTGAATTTTTAAAGCATATTTTTAAAAATAAATCAAACTTTTTCCCACATTGTTTAAAATACTCTTTTTAATCTGATTCAAGTGTCCATGTGGTAAAACTAGAACGAAGATATTGCATTAGAATTAGAATTTCCAACAAACGAAATAACAACAAAAAAACATTTAAAATGCACCTACACAAGAGACTTTTTAATGTAACACTTGTTCCCCCCCCCCCTTTTTTTGCCAAAACAAAAGCAGCGTTCATCGTTTTGTGCGAACTATTGTCCAACTAAACTGTCTCAAGCACATTTTGTGCATTATTTAATTCCGTTGCGAGAGCATTAGACTTATCAATTTCCCCCTAAATAAAGCAGACCCTACCCGAAACCCCCTCCTAGCCATAAAACTACGAAGGTAAAAAAGTTTTTCAGTTGTATGGCGTATCTGAATTTGTATGCAAAAAAAAGGGGCATGATATGCAACATATTTTGCTAGTAAATTAATTCAATAAAATAATCCTGCTCTCTAATCTTTTTGAATTTTTTGTTAAGCCGTTTATTTACCTTTAAACTTGATTTTCTGTGAATTAAAAATGAATTTCATTTATATGTCTCTCTCATATATGCATCTTTTCTGGTCAGTCCCTCGTACCGAAAGGGAGAGATCATCATCCCTTGATGTAAAGGATCGGGTGTATCTACAAAAATTGTAAAGGCGCCAAATTTGAAAACAGAAAAAGCTTGTGAATATTGTTTAGCTATAAACGATCATCTAGTATTGAAAAAAGCATTCCTTGTAGCCCCGAAACAACTATCTGCGATATTTTGCAAATTTTGTGCTCCATTGAAAAACGATGTTTTAAGATTGAACTTAGAATAACCTTTAAAATACTCTGGTGGTTTTTACTCCCCGGTTTAAGTTGTTTTTAACGAAAAACGTAAAAAGCGTAAGAAAATATGCCTAAAAAATTAATAATAGCATTGAACACGTGATGAGTCCGTACTTCCCTCTAAGCTCCATTGTTATGGGGAGGAATTCTCTTTGGACTTTTGTAGAATCGATGGTTTTGATTTAGTGATTCTGAATGCAAAAAAATTATATAGCACACACATACAGGAGATTACAAAGAACACATGAAAAGCAAACAATAAGAAAAAAACAAAATTTACATGTTACGAGCATTGATCCAAAGTTTTGAAATTTTTATTTTATTATTATTTATTTATTTATTTTTCATTTTATACTATGAGGGTTTTAATTTAATTCACTCTATTTTAGATGCAGTAAGTGAATTATTAAAAGGAAACATTAGTAAAATTTACTGTAAGACGTCAACAAAATAAAATATTAACTTCTTTCAGAAATATTGCTTAGCAACAGCTTCCCTAAACAAAATATGAATTATTCATCCGCTCCTAACCTTTTAACTTTTCTCTCGTGAAAATTTCATTTGAAATTCGAAACTACTAAATTTGTTTTAATCTTCTTTAAACGCTTAAATGCGTGGTTAAGTAGTCAGCACTTTTCCAAGTTCAAGATCACGTCTGTGTTTGTTTAATGCATGAAACTCGCTGGACAAATACTGGCGAAAGCTATTGTTTTGAAACGCCTTCTCTGGATTTCAGCTACAGTTTTAAAATTCTTGAATACTTTTATCCCACGTCGAAAAGTTCTAAAGCCTGGGGAAATGGTGTTAAAGCATTCATGAGTTGAAGAAAAACTGAAGTAACAAAAAGAATCACCTACACATTAATCATTTTTCAAAAATTACTTACATTTTGTGTACTGTCATTAAATTTAGTTTAACATTTTATTTTATACTTGACATGTATTGTCTATTTTTTTACAACGCATTTCAGTTAAGGCCTACACATGTTAAACACGAAAATTTAACTGAGCAGCTCAATTTATCGTCAAACACATAACAGAGTTTAAACAGTCTGCTTAAAGGTGATTAATAAACGACTAAAATTTAGAATACTTTTTGGATTTCTTTGGAAAAAATGAAGTTCATTTTAAGCGAAATATTTTTTCACAGAACATTTTTCCCAGAAAAATTTTTAAAAAATAATATGCTAAATTTTTAAACTTAAAAACAAGTTTGTTCGTATACTACGATTTTTACAACATCCATAGTTAAAAAATGTATTTTTTTACTATGTACTTAGATTTTATTTCAAACATGAGTTCTTTTAAAATTTTTAAAACTGGAACGCGTAAAAATGATTAATTACACAAACATTTATTCCTCTGTGAATCTGCACCGGTATGCACACTTGTCATATTAATCAAACCCTATTATATATCTTAGTCGGTAGCTCCAAGTTTAGCTAACCCATTGTATGATATTTTAATTCGTGTCATTCATAAATGAAGTTTTTGTTATTAGATATACCCTACACCAACCTATTCTCTTCCGCTCAAGATATGAGATAAGAGCTACAAACTATGAAATAAAGAGTTAAACCAAGATGAAATAAGAGCTGCAAACAAAGACATAATAAGAGCTACAAAACTCATTTAATTTTTCTTTTTACCACTTTATTTTTATTTTATATCGTTCTTTTAAGATTGATACTCTCTTGATTGATTGACGCACAATTAAAAGTTTATGTAGTATATTTTTTTTAATTTTAAGAACTTGATTTTAAAATTTTTAACTTCTTAAGCATACTTGACTTGGATTGTTAAACTCTGGATTTACTTAATGTTTTTTTATCACGTGATATTTTAGTGCATAAATTCATTTTTATATATAAAATACAAATGTATAAAATATTGAGTTCAGTTGACGAAAGAGAAATATTCAATGCCGTATAGTCAACGGCCGCTCTCACTCCATTAAACTAACCTAACCTATATATAAAAAAAGAATCTTCATGTTCTTGATTCATGCAAGTATACTAAAAATAGATAATACGAAAAGACATAATGCTTTGGCGAAGTGCTGCATTATAATCGAAAATAAATGAGCTATAAAAATTTTCCCTTTTTGCACAAGATTGCTTTCAATAATTTTCTTATTTTACGACGTAACATGCTACTGACTGCGAAGAATGAAGGCATAAACTAGGGTTACAGCAGGTTCTAACAGAAACAACTTTCTATTGTAATTTGCAAATAGCTTCGCACATTCCTTCTCGGAAACAAAGAGACCCGATGCAAGTTTTCAAGTGAAAGTCATTGAACCAACTTTTGTTAAGGGAATAACTAAATCGGGAATAGGAGTTGTTTGCTTGTCCTGATAGCGAGTTCAGTCTCGGGTCTGCATTCGTCTGCTTCCATAGCAACGAGACTTCTTTCATTTTGTAAAGAAACGTCTTTTATTTTCCACTTTGACGTAGTCTATTCTTTATCCTTGCGAAATTTAACGAGAAAAATTTGGTGTATAAAAATGTTTTTTAGTAAAATTTTCCTCCTGAATTTCTATTTGCTTTGAATGCAAAAACTGAGCAGCAACTGAATATTGGTTCTTCTTCTAAAAAAATACTAGCGC
This sequence comes from Octonoba sinensis, assembly GCA_038502835.1. Lineage (NCBI taxonomy): Eukaryota > Metazoa > Arthropoda > Arachnida > Araneae > Uloboridae > Octonoba > Octonoba sinensis. The sequence continues at coordinate 62,768,873 of CM076602.1, forward strand.
CAACCTGCTATTGATTTAGTTACAGAATATCAGGGGGAAAACTGAAGGATTGAAAAAAAAAAATTCTCTTTTTTTTTTTTTTTGAGAAAATATCGTCAGAAGACATGCTATCTATAACTGGGTAGTTTAGGAACCTTTATTAATATTAAATTTTGATAGTTTTCAAACAAAAGCTTTGCTCAATATTGATTAAGTTACTGATAATTTTACTGATAATCATAACGAAAATATTTGTACAGATATTTGGGGAAAACAAAAAAATACAGTTTCGGAAAAATGTACGGGTAAAAAGAAAGCATAAAAAAAGCATAAACAGTGGTTTTTGAATCTTATGAAACCATTCTCTTTCCTAAAATAATTGGTTTTCACAGATCGGCATCTTAATTTCATATTAAATCTTCTATAGTCCTTCTTCGAAAGCATCACTTTATTTCACTAATTAAATTTGAACGATGAATCCGATACAGAAAAATTCCAATTGGATTTTTGCCTCCCATGATTTTCAAATCACCATTATTTTTCAACTTCGATCGCCCATTATGTAGAAGTTTAAGTTTGGTTTCGGATCTTCTATTGCCCATCGTACATTTTATTGTCCCCTCTCGGATTTTTTTTGCAGTAACTCTCCCACTTCCAAATATTTTTTATCGCTAACCGTCTGAAACTCGTGTTTAGTTTCTTATCACGGCCCACTGGATCTATTTCGCATCGCTTTTGATTTTAGAATAACCCTTCCATCTTCCCAAGTCGTTATTTTAAATCCCCTTCCTTTCACGACTCGGCAATCGCCATGGACTTTGGAATAGTATCTTATTAATATTCAATTCCTTATCACGGCCTACTGGATATATCGCTCATTGCTTTTTATTTAGCAGTCCATCTCCATCATTCCCTAACCTGCCTTCAGCATGGTCTTCAACTCTCCTGCCTTCAGTCTTCTTATCATTCATCCTGTTTTGTCTTTCCTTTTTTCAGTTGTTCTAAGAACCCTCCCCCCCCCCCCCGCCCCCTCAAACCTCTCACTGGCAATTTTCTCTCAGTCGTCCTTCCTTTTTATTTACCGCCCTAAATCCATCACTACTCATCACGATTAGTATACTTCGCTAACCTTCGCCCACCTTCTGTCTATCTATCACCCCTTCCCCCTCTTCATAACAATTCAACTTTTCACCACAAGCCATCTTGACTTTAAGATAAATAAATGAAAAAGATAAAAAACATCAAGATGCTGTTTTTCAGGTAGAGTATGTAAGAGACTGCATAACAAATTGATATTTTTACGTCGTATGACTATCAGACATTACTTTTTGCTTGATTGTACTACTAGAAAAGAATGAAACTTTAATTTGCAGCTCCAGCCACTGAGAGTCTCTCATAACCGTTCTCAAATTAAATCTCTGTTTTCGAAAACCCTGTTTCGTGTCCCTGTTAGGGAAAATTGCGTTAGTTAAAAGAATAATCTCTCGGAGGATACCTTCCATTTGGGTTGAAAAATTATTTATCTTAATTCCATGAGCTTAAAGTATGAGTTTGCGTAAAGGCGCTGATTTTTATCAAAGGTTTTAAGTAAAGATAAACGTCAAAGATATGGCTGATTATTACCAACATAGAAATAATATTTCCTTATAAAAAAGTTGGAGAAACATAGCGCTATTATTATAGAGTGCATTAAAAGGCTACTAGAGACTGAATAGACAACTTCTATGCAACTCAAACGAATTTCTGTTTTAAATAGAGCGTCTGCTTACTTTTTATGCTCTCATAACCCTCAATTTTGGAATTTTCACCCCACAAAATCTTTACGTAATTGAATAGTAAACCAAGAAGCTTGCCAAAACACCGAACTCTGAAAAGCCAATATACAGGGACCTTCTAAAAGGACCTAATGCATGAGAGATTTGAAAAAAATGTGTTTGTGGTTTTTTCAAGAAATGACAGATTTGAAAAAGACAAAAACCTATGCGCGATCCGATCACAACATGTAACTATCAAGTATAACGACCATAATCATTTCAAGTACAGGGCGAGTACAAATGATGAACCTACATTTTAAAAATCGTATTTTTGAAACTACTGTACATATTAAAATAAGTGATACATGAATATAAAGTGAAATAAACCAAGTGTTTGTTCAGTTACAAATGTTTGATGTGTGACCTGAATGATGTGTGCTGCAGGTACATAGTTACTTTAACCAGGAGCTTCCACACCGATGGATGGGAAATGTGGGTTGTGGTGATTATCCCTTAATCACATGGCCTCCAAGATCCTCAGACCTAATACCTAACACCTTACTTTTTTGTGGGGTAACGTCAAAGGCATTGCTTATGTACAACCTATAGCGGAAAAACTGTTAGAACTCAAGGACTGCATTTGTGCAGTATTAAGGTCCATTGACAGAGTTACGCGAACTGGATTACAAATTAGATGACCCCGTAACAAGAAGGTCACAAATCAAACATCTGCAGTTGAAAAAAAAAACTTTAGTTTATTTCTCTTTACATTCATGTATCACTTATTACAATCTGTGCAGTAGTTTCAAAAATATGATTTTTTTTAAAAAATTTGGGTTTTCATTTGTACTTACCTTGTATAATGTGTGTGATTTTCACTGTCGAAAGTACTGTTTAAGATTCTTTTAAGTTCGTTTATGTAAATCAACAAATGTTATGTGAGAGACAATTTATCTTTTAACAAATTCGCTTCAGAGGAGCTTTCCTCGCTGATGTGGTTGCCCATGCGTCATGCCCGAAACCGAGGACTGATTTTATAAGTTCTATAAAAGATTCAAGACAAAATAATTCAGCGCCAATAAAACACTAATAAGAAAACAAGCGCGGCATCCGCACGTGTCATTTTTTTCTGTTTAAAATATATCCCACGCGGTATTTCTCTGCCTTGTGCAATAATCGGTTTTTCGAATTTTGTAAACAGCCTTTCTTTTCCAGTTCAAAAAAAAAAATATATTAAAAATGCTGTAAAACATCAGACGATAATTATCGAAGTAAGAAAAACTGTGTTAGAGCTAATAAAATACAATATCGCACATAACCACGCTTGCGATATCAATTTCACGCCTCCTTTCATAATAAATGTCTGACAATAAACATAAACAATAGTAAAAATCTGTAAACGCCTATGCGCGAAGATCTCTTGCATAAAATTTTGGCTAAAAACGCCAAATTCCTTCCTCAATTGCGTGTTAAGTTAATGGAGCCTTTGGTAGCACTTCCTTGTAGACTTAATTATGTGGTGGATGAGTCATGCGTTAAAACTGCGTTTTTTTTTTTTTTTTTAATAATTTTCATTACTCCGGAAACATGATCGTAAAATCCTACAACTAGTTTCTCAATGGCGGATGCTTTATTCATGCCAAACAGGTTGTTTTCATTTTTTTAAGAAGCATTATTCCTGACCCAGAATAAGTATTTTTTGTTTTTGTAATTTCTAGCATTTTTGAAATTATTATCATAGATAATACACAACCATGCTCGGATGTAAGGGGTGGGCGCTGGGCGAAATCCACCCGTCCCCGAGAGTCAAGCATTATTAAAGATTGTTTGAATAACGAACGAAATCTTGATAATTTTTTAACAGAGTTTTAGGGGAGATAAGTGAAATTACAACAAAGTCCCCCTCCCCTTCTTCAGCAGAATCCTGTATATCTGCGCTTGTCCTGTCCCCAACAAAAGTTACTATACAATTTTCCACCCAAATGGTTCAATGGTGTTGCGCAGTAAGGAAATCCCTTAAGGTTGCTTAAAGTGCTTAAAACTGCTTAAGGTCCTTAAGGTGCTTAAAGTTGCAGGGAAACCTCTTAGTACTGCAACTTTTAGCCTCTTTAAGTTCCTCTCCCTCTTCCTCTCTCTTGACAGAGAAAAAAACGGAGAGGCAAATTTTTATTCATGTTAAAGTTTGCTTGCTTTTTTCCAAACGATTCACGTCAAAGCGAACTGACATTTTTAAAGCACTCCTGCATTTCGAAATGAGTAATAGACGCGTAATAAAAAAAAAACAAAAAAACCGACATTGTTCTAGTTCAGGGGTCTCCAAACTTTCCAGCCTTAGGGCCATATTGATTACTCCAGTAAATTCCAAGGGCCAAAACCATATTATCATTAATTGTTGCCGGTGGTAAAAAGTTGAATCAGTCCACTAGTGGTGTAAAATATGATTACTTTTTTGCCAGATGCCATTAGCGACGGGGAAGCTGATGTATTTTCTGTATCGTATGGGTATCCGTTATAATGGGGTACCCGCATCGTATCGCCATAGTAATCATTGATTACAAAAGTAATGAAATACACAAGTAATCATTGATTACTTTTTTCTTCAGTAATCGTTACTTCGATTCCTAACGAGTACTCAAGTAACGAATGAGTATTTTTTTACATGAAAAAAAAAGTCCGAAAAAGTACGCCACGTTTAAAAAAGGCTGCAAATCGAACTAAAGTCCGCAAAACGGCAACACTGCATATTATTAATTTTCCTGTCATTATCTGTAATTTCTAGATTAGTCGTAGAGTACGAGCGAGCCATGAGGAGTAACGTGACAGGACATCTGGTGGACACAAGCAGAAATAGGTAGTACCTTCTATCCCTAACAGATGGCGCTAATAGCACTTACAGAATAATCTCGTTGGTTCGATAAAGTTCTGGTGTCTTCCACTCACTTCTAGATGGCAGTAAGTGAAATATATAAGAAGGCTAGTGGCGCAACCACAAGTCAGTTCCTATGACACTGCTGTGAAATAAAATAGTGCGTATCTCCTTAAAACGTGTTTGTGCGTGTTTAAGTTTAAGACATCTTTGTAACAATATTTTTATTTGAATTGTTGCTTTTGTGTGTGATTTAGTAGAATGGAAAAGAAGCGAAAAATTGATAGTGAATGCAGAACATTCAAAGATCAGTGGAACATTCAGTATTTCGTAATTGAGTCCAGTAACAAGGCGCTATGTTTGATTTGCAATGAAAGCATAGCCGTTCTCAAAGAATATAACATTAAACGTCATTATGAAGCAAAACATTTTCAAAATTACTCAAAATATACAGGAAGTTTGCGGACAGAAAAATTCGAAGCTATGAAGCGCGGATTGAAATCGCAGAAATCTTTATTTACAAAACTCAAAACTGAACAAGAGGCTGCAACTCGTGCCAGCTTTCGTGTGGCTCTTGAAATTGCAAAACGTGGAAAACCATTCACCGATGGAGAAATGGTCAAAGAATGCATAATCGCAGTAGCCGAAGAAATGTGCCCTGAAAAGGTAAATTTATTAAAAACTGTCAGTATGTCAGTAAACACTGTGGCTCGAAGGGTAGAAGACATCGCTGAAAATATATCCTCTCAACTGTTCAACAAAAATGGACATGTTGAGTGGTTTTCTTTGGCCTTGGATGAGTCAACGGATGTGTCAGATACTGCTCAGGTGTTGATTTATATTCGAGGAGTAGATAAAAGCTATGAAGTGCATGAAGAACTTCTTGATATGTATAGTATTCATGGCACAACTACTGGTTCAGATATTTTTAAAGGAGTTGAAATGGCCATTAAGCAAAAGAACCTTCGATGGAAAAACTTGAAATGTATTACAACTGATGGAGGCAAAAACATGAGTGGGAAAGATAAAGGAGTGGTCGCTCTTGTGTCAAAGGCTGTAGAAAATGACGGTGGTTCAAAACCAATAGTCTTACATTGTATCATTCATCAACAGTCTTTGTGCGGAAAATGTTTGGATATGTCTGAAGTTCTGAAACCAGTCATATCAACTGTTAATTTTATCAGATCTTTTGGGCTGAATCACCGACAATTCGTACAATTTATTAAAGAGATTGGAGAAAATGACTTACCTTATCATACTGCCGTACGTTGGCTTAGTTGTGGGAAAGTCCTTCAGCGCTTTTTTGAACTTCGAGCAGTGATCGAATTTTTTTTGAATGAAAAGCATCACCCTCTTACTGAATTGCAAAACAACGCATGGCTGTGGAAGTTAGCATTCTATGTTGATTTGACAAAACATGTGAACGACCTGAATTTGGGATTGCAAGGAGAAAACCAGCATCTTCCTGATTTATACAATAATATCAAATCATTCCGGAAGAAATTGATACTGTTTCAATCACAACTACGAAGTAAATGTTTTTCACATTTTAAAACATGTGAAATATTTAGCCACACCACTGAGACCGAGTTTCCTATCGATTTTGCAATCGAAACTTTGAGTGCTTTGAAAATAAATTTTGATACTCATTTCTCGGACTTTGATGCCATTGCGAATCAAATTAAGATTTTTCAGAATCCTTTTGATACTGACATTGAAACCCTAGCCCCGGAACTTCAAATGGAAATGATTGATCTACAGTGCAGTGATATAATTAAGAACAAATATCAAAACTTATCTTTGTTGGAATTTTATAAGTGTCTTCCACTGACACAATTTGATAATTTGCATAAATTTGCTCGTGGGCTGTTTTCTGTTTTTGGTACTACTTATTTGTGTGAGAAGACCTTTTCCAAAATGAAGTACACAAAAAATGTTTACAGATCTAAATTAACTGATGAGCATCTTAAATCTCTTTTAATAATTGGTACAAGTAAAATTAGTCCACAACTACAAACTATTGTCAGTGGAAAATCTCAATTACATAAATCTCATTAGTATTTCATATGTCGTTATGCTTGTTATAAGTTATCTTTTCATTTGAAATGTATAAAATGTTAGTTGGATTCATTTCAATAATTTGTTAGTTAGTAAATAATAACCTACAACAATGTTATGAGTAGTTAGCCCATGACCATATCAATGTAGATGTCATATTAATAATTATTCAACATAAAAATAGATTACTTCAGTAAACTTAATTTAATTTGCTATAAAAAATAAATATGTTCTCTAGAAGGAGTTTTCTTTCAAGTATGCTAGCTCTCCGCGGGCCGGACAAAATCTGTCCGCGGGCCGGATGTGGCCCTCGGGCCGTAGTTTGGAGACCCCTGTTCTAGTTGACTGTTATAGAAGAGGGTAAATGCTGAATTCGCAAGTAAGTAGCACGCTTCATTTTCACATTCTCAACATTTTTTCTCGAAAAAAAAAATATGGCCTACTTTTTTGTTTGATGAATTGCGTCTTTGAAACTCAGAAAGCGGTGGAGAAGTAAAATAAATTTTCCCCGCAGTTTGAGGAAATGGTAAGTTAATGGGAAATTAAAGCAAATATTTTGGAGCTTTGCTGTAAGGTAGAAAACAGATCTAATGAAGTACCGATTATTTATCTTGTATATTATTATTATTTATTATTATTATTATTTATTATTATTATTATTTATTATTATTATTTATTATTATTATTATTTATTATTATTATTATTAATTATTATTATTTATTATTAGTAGTTGTTGTTGTTGCAGTATTACTGTTTTTTTTTTACTTATTATTTCTCAGGCATTATACCTGCAAATAATTATTATTCAGTTTTTACACTAGTTTTATTAGGTGGCATTATGCGGTACACAATGAGTATTCAGAACATATTTATGTGAATTTGCTTTATACTTTTTTAGCAACTAAGCGGAAAAAGAATGAAAAAATTTTTAATAGGATGCGGGATGGTATTATCAGAAAACACTTATAAAATTTGAAGCATTATTTAGGGTACTAAGAGTCAAATTGAATTTTATTTCTGTGGTTAAAATAAATGCATTATTTTAAAACATATTTTCTCTTAGTTTCTATTTTTTAGAGTCTATTTTGAAGATACTCCCCGATTGATGTATATCCCTTCCAATTTTTAGTCAATATGAAAATCAAATTATTTAGAAAGCAGCCAGACAGGGAAGTTTACTTGACTTCTACAGATCGGAAGCATATTATTTTCACATATCGCAGCGGTTCTAAGGAACAACTTAAATTTAGATGCAGTTTTTCGATTCCTTACCCATCTTGTTTTTCCAAACAACAATCGAAGTTTGTTTTGTCCCTCTAACCACATCCTTTGTAAGTCAAGAATGAAATAGTGTTTTGCACCATGTTGCGGAATTACACTTTGACTAGGATCACATATTTCTCCGCGGTATGACCAAGTCATTTATGCCCTTTAGTTACCTATGTGGCATTTAACATAATAAATAAAATTTTCAAAAAATGCGAAATGTGATTGCAGTAGATCGATTACTACTGTTGGTATATATATATACAGGGTGTCCCAAAACGACCGCATAAACTCTGCACAGCTATATTCCTCGTTGGGAGTACATAAAAACTTCCCAAAGAGGCGTTCCGGTACTATCCATAGTTTACGAGAAACATACGAAAAACAAAGTATGACGTCACTGCCGGTGCTAGAAAAAATACTGTATTGTACATATCAACAACAGTATTTGCATGTATTGGACATATCAACAACAGTATTTGCTGTTGATAGCCCTTACCCTTACATTAAGTTCCTTAATATTCATGTATGCAATTTCTTTTATTACGGAAAAAAATTTTGTAAATAAAAATGCTTCTTGTCGTATTTTGAATAGGAGTTCTCTAGCGCTCTAGACGCTAGTTATTCTTTTGACGACCAGAGTTATGAAGTGTATAAAAAATAGGAAGAAAAAAAAGAAATAAGAGGAGAAAAAAGGTAAAGGGTTTTTCTGAAACAAAAAGAAGGAATATGAGGCAAAGTGAAATGGTAAAATGTTTACTCTGTTTGGCAGGGCCTCCTATTAACAACATTTCAACTATGTTACATAACATGTAATTGATTCCAGACAAAAAATAGTTAACTCTAAAGATTAAGCTATTTGATGATACAAGCCATTTTCAAAATTTTATGTTCGTGTTGCTTTTGTGTTCAGTCAAAAGATTTTTTGGCTATTACGTATTGATAAAGTACCTATTATTAATATTTAAAAATTAATTAGGACCTACTAATGTCCAGTGAAGTGTTAGTTTATTTTATGTTAGGCTTGTTTTGATTTCAAATGTTTTGTACAATTTGTCATGTAAGCCATAGGGAAACACATATTTAATTTCACTGGGTCCCTACATCAGTCATCAGGTAACTAAATTTGTCGTTCATTTATTCCTTCATTAAATTATTAATTCATTTAGTTGTTCATTAATTATATTTTTATTCGTTCATTTAATTAAGAATTTATTTTTTACATTCATTACTTACTTTTTTCATTCGTTCGTTTTACCCAAATCATTCATTTATTTAGTTATTTATGTTTAAAAAAAATGTATTTATAACCCTCTGTACAATTAAATACGAATAATTACATATTATTTCGACTACCACAAGGTGACATACGAATGAAAAAGGTCAATTATCTCGTTGAAAACCGTTTCATTAGGAAAGTAAGGCAATTTTCCACTTTGCCCCATACATGGTGCAAAGTGATAATTTTCCACTTTTACTTTAACTTACAAATTTATTGCCTAAAAAAAAAAAAATAATATTTCACTGAAAGTTATGTTATAAAATTCACAGTTCTCTATGCACTGATCTTTTCAAAATAAATTTCCAATTTGCTTCTTTTCAAAAATTTAATTTGTGTTAACTATTTCACTTTGCTCCACATTCCCCTAGTTACGTCGCTATACTAGAAGAAAAACCAATTTCTGGACTTACTAACTGAATACAATTTTATAAAAAAATAAATAAATAAAGTTTGCAAAAATAACTAAACTTCTTAGACGTAACCTCGAACTCTTACAACTAATACAAATAAAAAAAAAAAATCGATACTAACATTAAAATTTTACGATTGTGTGAACACATTAACAGGTCATTAATCTTGAGTGAAGACATGCAGAAAAAATACCGCTAATTGGTCTATTTTTTCTGTCTCCTGAGGCTTCATTAGCCTCTGAGGTATGTACCTCAAATAAGTTTCAGAAGAATCAGCAAGTGCGCAGCATCTCGTTCTTTCATGTAATCGACAGAATTCCTGGTCCATCGCCAAGAATTCGCATCCACTATTGTCTAGTTGACATGCTTCAGTTCTTCTTAGCGCAACAAATGCTATCCTTTTCCTTCTTTTTGAACAGGCCCGCGACGTAGCTACTGTTTTCGTTTAGTTGTGCTTTACCGGTCAATAGCCAAACCTTTGGATTTTTCTAATAGCAGCTAAATTAAGTGCAGCTCCAAATAGAACAAAAGCGTCTTCGAAGCACGAAATTAAATTCCCAGCAGAATGGTGCTTTGATTTCAAAAGAAAATTGGGAAGGGCATAATGTGAGCTCAACTTTCACTTCAGTTTCTTGTTTGAAAACGCCTATTTATATACTTCATTATTGATTTAAAAAATATTCTGCATGAAACGCTTTACTATAAAAGTTCATTTGTTATATTCTCACTATGGAATGGCACTTGAGGAAGAATTCGAAATAACGCAATAATTTCAAACAAAGAGTGAAATCCGTTGAACTCTTTCTGATAAAAGTTAAAACCAGTGATTCCAAAAGTGGTCTATATCGACCCCCAGGGGTCGACGACCACCTGCAAAAGGGTCCATGTCAAGTGAAAAAGAAAATGGGGGGTCAACGATAGTCGATCACAAATATTTTTTTTTTTGAGTTTAAACCTAAATAATTTAATGCCAAATGCTGATAATTTATTATTAAAGCATCAGGCTTTATCCCTCTCACTAAAAGTATTTACTTATTGCTTAATTATTTTACATAACAGATACTGAAGTTTTTAAATTTTAATTTAATTAATAAATGTTTAAAATTAACATATGTTTTTTTTTCTTAAGTTTCTCACACTACTCTTCACTACAGTTAGAAATTTAAATCTTTCACAGTGAGTAGCACTATACCAGCTGTGAAAAATACATTTGAAGTTGCTGAATTTATAAAAAAAAAATCACTATCAGGGGAAGCAGGGAGCCTACCCAAAACCGAAAAACATGACAAGGGGTCTACGAGACAAAAACGTTTAGGAACCACTGGTTTAAACCAATTTGAAGTTGTGGTAATCTAGAAGCAAAACTAGTAAATTTTAATGGTCAAAATATTCAAAGTTGGTTAAACCATTTTTTGACCATTACTGTAGCTTAGGACCAGACCATTGTAAATCCAAAAAGGGCGATTTTCAGATATTGTTTAATCGTGCAAAAATTAACCAACAAGGGATAAAGCATGAATATTTTTTTAATGTTAACAATCATGTTTTTTATCTTAACTCATATAAAGCTTTGTTACTAGGCAGCGAAATCACTCCTAAGTAATAAGAACTGTTCAAGTCACTTAAAGATAGGGGTTTATAAAGATGTTTGAACAGACTAACACTGAGGAATATTACATAGTACTGCATCAATTAAAATACGAGAACTATTGGAAGCTGAAAAGTAGGGAAAGTTATTAATAGTTATACTTCCGTTCAAAATGAAATTTTATCTAGGCACTTCTTATTGTAATGTCTTCGTTTACTTCGGCTTATAAGTTCACATAAATGTGTAAATATTATAATCATAATGAAGGCGAATGTTTGCTAATAGAAAAAGGGGCCAAGTACAGCTCCAGTACTAGAAGAATCCAATTCAAAATTTCGGAAGTGTAATGTTGATATTTGTGCCAAATAATCGTTTCCTTTAAGTAAGTTATGATTGTTAGACGTAAGTAGCGCACCTATGAAATATTCAATCAAGAAAAGAGTAAAACTTTAAATCAATGTAAATATTTACCTTCTTTGTACGTATTTATTAAAAGTGTAGAAAATTAATTTTACGGAACGTCAGCACGTAAGATAATCAGGAATCAGGTAGAAAAATTTATTGATATTTTCAAATTCTTTACTGGTTCAATGTATACCTTAGAGCTTTTTTTACACAAGGTTAATGAACCGAAAAAAGATCAATATAATGCAATTTGTGAAATGTAGAAATGAAGGGAAAAGATATCTGTATAACAATTATATTTTGTAGAAAGACGGAAAAAAAAGTTACAAAGACCTAGAATCAAATACTAAAAAGTCTGAAAACTTGATTTTAGCCTTTCAGCTTGGAGACAAACAAGTCATAAATAATTTTTTTTCTACACTCAACTATTCCAAAATACAAAATAAAACTTCTGAGACATGTTTTGCTCTCCAAAACCATGTAAAATAAAATTTTAGAAATATTGTTTAGATTTTCCTATTTTGATTTTTTAAAAAAATCAAAAAACGCAAAATATTTTAATCCAAAAACTGAAAGTGAGTAAAATAAAACTTTTAATTAATATTTTCAAATGCTTACGAAATCACAAATTTAATTTTTAAACTCGTGTTCGGTTTGTAGAAGCAGAAAACTAATTTACAAAAACTGCGTGGAAAATGTCCGATATTATAAACCCTTTATTAGATACGCACAATACTGAGTAAAAAATGCGAAAAGAAGTCTGATTTTCTTTCGTCTCCCCCCCTCCCCCAGTTCATATTTTCGTAGACTATGTAAAATGATAAAATGAAAGTAGAAAATGATCATCTACTGAACTTACAACTGCATTTACATTCAATTCATGCCAATAGATTCGTGTGCATTAATCTATGCCTTATTACTTTTATTATTTTTAATGGTCCGATTTCTTTTAGAATTACAATAAAAATTAAAAGTACATGTTCTGAAACTTATTCATAGAAAATTAACAATATGATCTCTTGTGCCCAAAGTCGACTTCATCATAATTGTCCCTATTATATCTTAAAAATCGAAGTACCATCTAAGAATCCTTTCACAACAACAAATACTTCGGTAGCAACTGCAAAAACCACCATCATTCACCATCACAAAAAGTTCTGACACACAGAAAAATAACAAAAGAAACTAGAACGTTTTATCGTTCTAAAGGTGCTTCGATCAAAACAAGTTTTTTTCTGTTTTTATTCACTCGTTTATTTTTACATCAGTGACATTGAATTGTGAAACGCTACGTAGTACAAAAAAAAAAAGGACAGGTAGGTATTTCAACCTGTTTCGTCACAGTTTTTGAAGAACATTTAGGATAATGAAAACAGCTTTACATTCTACGTGTGCTTTCTTCTCAAAGCGCGAGTAATAAAGCATTTATAAAATATGTAAATTAAATATACGTACACTAAAAATTAGTCGTTTAGTTGGCACCATTTTTAGTGTTACTGAACACGATTTTTGGTGTTCAATTGGTGTAAAATTGAAAATTATTCATTTTTGATGTATTTTAATTTTTTTAATGTGGCTGTCTAGAAAAATATAGACAGTATAATTGTTTATTGGCACAATAAATTTGTTAACCCCGTTACGTATCGAAATTTCATTACGATTGCTCATTTCTAAGAAAATAGGATAAATGAGCAATCGTATTTTGACTTTTGATACGTAGATGCGTTTAAAAAAACATATATGCTAAAAAAAAACATTTTTCTGTCTATATTTTTTAGACAGACACGTAAAAAAATTAAAAATATATCAGAAATGAATAATTTTCAATTTTACACCAACTGAACGCCAAAAATGGTTTTCAGTAACACCAAAAATGGTGGCAAGTAAACGCAAAATTATTACTGTACTACAAGAAAAACCGATGTCTTCCACAGTGTAGAACATGTCTGCATAATCTATATTTATTAACTTTATGAAGATTGCCAACCGACTCTACAGAAAATATAAATATTTATGCGTGAGAAAAAAGAAACTTTTCTGTACTATTTTGAGTTTTTTTTTTTTTTTTTTTGGTTCACTTCAAGTAAGCAATGATCTTGTAGCTGACATTAAAAGATGTAGTTTTACTAGCAGAATTAACTTCAGTAAATCAAATTGAGAATTTTAGAAAAGAACCTAACTACTTAAAAGAGTTGAGAAAGAAAAAAAAGAGCAAATTATGTTAATTGATAATTCTGTACTAGTTCGAAAATGTTTTTGAATAGCATTTTGAAACTAAATAGCAAAAGCTCTTTTCTCTCCATACCATATTACAGATCTTTTAGTCCGTGATTAAAAAAGTAAAATATGAAAATTGTTTTTAATAAATAATATGATGATGACAATGGTTTTATGAATTATTTTTATTCAATAATCTGTGTAACGTTCGCAAAATAGGTGAACTGAAGTATTTTTTAGTCTCTTTTGGTAATATCAAATTTTACAACGAAGTCTCAGCATCAGTGCTTTAAAAAACTCAATATTGTGCAAAATGTCAATCAGTACAAAAGTTAATTATAATTTTTATAATAATCGCTGATTTAATAATTGTATAATTATGTATAAACTTATCAATGATTATTTTTAAAAAGTATACTAAACATGCAGTACTTTTTTATCTCCACAAGTGGTCGAAAATATTACAGGGCATCTTAACACATAAACCCTTGAAGATTTTGTACCAAAATGTGATTATTCACTGAGATACAATTTGCGACATTGCAACTTGCTTCTACAAATAGGTCTCATTAGAAAAAAACAACTAGCAATTTAATTTAAAATGCATTTAAAAAGAACTTCCATATCAAGCGATTGAGTCAGTTATCAATTTCGAAATTGACAGATTCAATTTGAAATAATGACTTCGCTTATTCCTAAGTCAACTTAATGCAAATTCGCGTGTAATAAAGTTGTAGGAAATATAACGTATACCACTAACAATTATTATCTTACCTCAAAAAAAAATTATAGATGTGTAAATCATTATTAAACTTTAGTTTTTTTGAAAAGTATCTTCATTTCTCAAGAATTTTGTGACAAAAATTTGTAAATGTTCTTAAAAAGAAAAGTTGCTACCTTCCGTTTACATTTATTGTAGTGGTCAAGCTAATTAATTTTTCTTACTGAAAGCTCTACTGATTCACGTCGTTTCGTAGGAATGTACATAATGTAATGTATATACTCAGCCTGTTTACAATTATTAACAATTTAAAAGATTTTGTTAGTGCAAAAATACATAGGTATTTTTTTAATCATTACTGAACTTCGTTGGTTTGAAAGATTTTTTTCTTTTCTAGAGAAGTTCGTGCCACTGAAGAATTCGTAAATGCTCTTTAGAAGAAAAATTGTTACCTTTCACCTAAGCCTACTTTCTCTTTCATTTCTCAATGATGTTGACCACCCCATTTCTTTATTATTCTGATGTTTCTCCTATTTCTTTGATGTAGAATAAGCAAACGGGTTTCTTTTTACTTAAGAGGTCGATTAACACAGCTGACCACTGGCCTGCTAACGGATCGTGTGAAAATGTTGCCTTGCCCCGATTTTTCGTTCAAGCACTTCAGGTTTTGATGAAGAAGTATGCATTAACTTCCTGAAACTTGCATGATTAAGGAAAGTGAATTCAATCAAAATAAACTGCAATTGTTACTTCCCTAACAGAGATCATAAATCATTGAATAAATTAATATCTTTTTGCATAGGTGGAAGATTTAAACAGCAAAAGTTGCGACAGACTTGCACAATTTATTATGCTCATACTTTGTTGCTCCATTAAAACATATCTACCGACTTTTACGGTTATTTTCGTAATTATTACAAAAAAAATAAATAAATAATAAAACAGTTTTGTTACTTTATGTCAGCAAAAACTTTAGAAAGATTTTTGCAAGAGCAAAAAAAAAAAAAAAAGAAAAAAATGAAAAAGAAAAAAAAAAGTGAGGAGAGACAGAAAGAAAAGCTACTATAAATTACTAACCTTATAAATTTTACACTGTGACATTTTTATAAGCATATATTCTACTAGAAATACATAAATATTTCGCAATAAGCTCATCGTGTACGAAAACAAACTTCTCCTTATGCTGAATTTTCACCTATTAGCTATTATAGGTAATTAAAACGTTTGAAAACAAATGGAAACAACATTTTAAATTTAATTGTCAATGTAAATCACAAAACTTTTTTACTTATCAAAACCTACGCGTTTATTTTAATATGATTGCATTTATTTTATTTCAGCCTTTATGATTTTTTTTACCATTATATTCAAATTTTAACTATCTGCAACCTATTGTAATTTGCTCACAATAATCACGAGCAAGTTTTTTAATGGTATGAAAAAAGGCTTTAGATAAGTACCGCCTGAGATTGCTCGGCAGTTTCAAATATATTTCGATAAATAATGTCCAATTTCCCACTGAGAAAAAAACCTTGAACTATTTCTTTAAACCTGTTATGCATAGCAGTAAAGTAAGATGTGCTCACATGTAAAAGGAAATCAAATTTCAGAAAAAAGATTTCAAGAGTGTTGTTTTCTTCTATATCCAACATATAGAAGAAAGTATTGGATTCGTGAAAATTTTCGAATTTCTACGGGTTTACACGTTTTGAGGTGTGCTGAACCCATGTTGACAATTTTTAGAAAATGCCTGTCTGTGTTTTCGTGGCAGCTGTAACTCAAAAGTAATGCATGGAATAGAACGAAATTTGGTACCCACATTTACCCTTATAGGAACTGGTGCTGATTAGTTTTGGCGCGAATCCATTTGAAGGGAGCAGAGCAATCGAACGTTTCTCTCGATTAGCGTGAGCGCTATATCTCAAGAAGTAATGGAAGAATCGGGTAAAAATTGTTGTACAAGTAGATCTCAATTTGATAAACAACTGCATCTCAAGTAGGGCTGATTACATTTTGGCGCCATTTTCTCCAAGGGTCGAACAGTCGAACTTTTTATTAGTTTTTATGGGCGCTGTAACTCAAATCGTAATGCATAGAATTAACCGAAATTTCGTACTTACATACATCCGGCCAGGAACTAGTGTTGGTGAAAACTTGGCATTATTCGCTACAAAAGGGGTGGAGCAATCGAACGTTTTTCTCGCTGAACGTATATTTCAAGAATCCAACAATTCAAACAATTATATTCTGGCGCCAAGGGAACATTGACTTTGTTTTGCATTGTATTATTGCCATTTGACCTACACTTTAACAAATAAAATTCTTTGTAATATTTTTAGCATTTTCAGGCTTCGGTAGTGGCAAAACATTTTGATTAGTTTATCTCGTTTAAAATCATTATTTTAATACAATTTATTTAGTTTTTTTTCCAATAATGATTTGTATCATAATAAGGATATTTGGCCAGTAATAATATTCATATGAAGGATTATGAAGGAAATACAGAAAGTACCGTGATAGCCCCAAGACTCCAGTTTTTTCACTGTAAACCATTTCACATGTAATTCTCAGGAGATAACTTTTATCGAATGTGCTACGCAGACAACGGAACATTTTTATCCCATATAAAAACAATACAAAAGCTGAATGTACAGTTTAAGGTTACAAAAGTGATAAAATAAAATCTATTTGATAAAAAAAAAGTATAAATATTCTCAAAAAACAGCAAAATAATATGAGTAATAGCAATCGAATACTTAGTACTAAATTATGAGAAGTAAAATGAATTAAGAGTACAAATAAAAATGATTAAAAATAGGCAGTTTTGGCAAAAACTTTCAAAAGATTACTTAATGCCTGTTTTAAGCAAAACGGATAAAGGATGAAGTGCACATCAACACAGAACCTCATTTATATTATTATCATAACTTGTATTCCTCTATAATACAACCTAGCTTATCATACGATAAAATACGCCTAATAAAGGATAAAATGTGTTCTGACACTCTCAGGATATAACTACTTTACACTGTAAAACATCCTAGTTCAACTTTTCCCCCAAAAATGGTGAAGTTTTGCTGGAACCAACATTTGGTACTAAGTTGAACCATTACAATGGTGTAGTTTCACCATGAATGTAAACTAGGAACCATTATAATGGTTTAAATTTCGTTCCAAATGTTGGTTACAGGTAAATTTCACTTTTTTTGACGAAAGGTTGCACTAGAAATTTTTACAGTGTAATCGAATGTAAAAAAAAAAAATAATAATGAATAAATAAAAAAACAATATAGCAAAGCAGCGACTGAATAGTATTTAAACTTTTGAATCTTCTATGTAAACATTATAAGTACCAAAGGTTTGCTAAGAAGTAACAGAATGTTTGTAAGAAAATTGTATCATGGACGAAATATATGCAGAATTATTAATACCTTTTAAATTGTATATTCATCTCTGCCAGAAAAGTTTTGCTTGAAGTTATCTTACCTATTACCACTCCGAAAAACATTTCTAGAGTAAACACGTGCTCCGTAACTTCTTCCCCACATCCCAGTTCGGAACTTTTCCGTTTCTCCAAACGATAAAACTAGTATTCGGGAAAATTTTAGTACTCCATAGCAATGTCGATTGATTGCGCAAAATGAATAAAACGTGGTATCATAAAATGCTTGTAAAGTTTAAAACAATTCGCTTTCATGGGCTATAGATTTATCTATCCTATGCTATTCTGTATTTTTTAAGTAATAAATATTATAAAGGGCAAAATTTCAGAGTGTTTCTGTTTAAAATGGTGTACGTATTATATCCTTAAGCAAAAAAACACATGTGTGACTTCAAATAAAAAGAGCGCACATATTCCGGGCACATTTTCAGAAAATATTTATAATTTTGATGACTATTAAAACTTTTTTTCTCAATTTTAATGAAGTGCCAAAGAACATAATAAATTCTGATTAAACATAATTTTACTTTGAGCTTATATAAAAGTTTCAAATATTCATTTTTAAAGACAAGCAAGAAAATCGATTGTACCCATCAAGTACACACAACTCAAAAAATATCAAATTGGTATGTGAATCCTTAAAATTTGTCCAAAAAGAAAATCTTTATACCACCCTGAATCAATAATAATAACATTAAATATATGTTTTGGTTGAATACAGAATTACATAGAATTACATGCGACACAATAATTTAACAGAACTTAAAGTTAAAAAAATGAAAAGTTTATTAGCCTTTTTAACGTTTTTTTTTTTTTTTTTTTTTTTTTTTTTTTTTGAGTTGTTTTACTATTATATTCTACTAATAAAATATTTATTTTATTTTCAGAGGGGGTGAGAGGGAACCGTCTTCTAGTAACCCCTCGGGATTTTGAAAAGTCTTACTAAGAATAACGTTTAAGGAATTCGGCAGTTACGATGTAAACAAACCACTACTCTACAAAAAATGATACCAACTTACCTTAAACGATCTGTGCCAGCCGGGTCCAACAGTTTGCGCCGTTTCATAAAACATCCTTTTTTAATCAATGGTAATAAAACAATAGCACAGCCACAAACCCGATAAAAGAGCAATTTTTTTAACCAGGTTCTCTAAAATCACGGAATCAACGCGTCCAAGTGCGTCAATTCCGTAGCATGCCACAGGTGATCCAACGCACCAAGAGGAAACACAAACTTCCTTCGCGCTGTCACTTCGGGCATCCAACTGATTGTGTTACCTAGGGATGCTGCGTGCTCCGTCCGCGGACCAATAGGAAATCGTCCCGAGGAGCACGTGATCCTTCCAGATATGTGCCAGCCAAGGTTTCTCGGTCCATATAAAGTAAGTGCCAGACCCAAGGTCCCGTCCCCCCTTCTGGTTCTTTCTCGACGCCAGCCGAAAAGGTGGGCAGCTTTTGATGTGATTACTGGCTGCGCGCGGGACGTTCGCAGATAAATTTCGCCGGAAGATCATTTCTCTGGAGTACTGCTGGAGTCGGGAAGCTGCGGTTTTGCGGTTTGATTGCGTTTCTTGGCGGTTTTTTGAAACGCCCAGCAACAGCATTGCAAAATCGTTGTTTGATTTTAATATAAAAAGGAAGAGCGGCGAAATCCCCGTTCTGGCGGATACATAAAAACAGGAGTATCTGTCCCACCCAGAAATGTCCGCAGTAAGAGGCTTACTTCACTTCATAGCTTATAATCATATCAGAGATTTTAGAAGTGCGAATAAAAAAAGATGTGCACGTTCAAGGAGTGTCCGTTAAAAAGGGTTTTATTACATAAGCTCGGGGGTGCTCACCCCTTTAGGGCAATTACCCACGCCCCAAAAGCTACGGAGCCCCTAAGGACAATGACCCCCACCCCGCAAAAAAACAAGGGCTAAAATCACCTCCCCCTAACATTTCTACGGTACAGTCTGCGCTATGACCCGCTCCTCATAGGCATCCCAATAAACTTAGTAATCTTCATTAAAAGTTCTAAATCCCAGCAAGTGAAGGATAAAATAATTTTAATATATACCCCCTTCCCCTCCAATCTTTACTTGTTAAAAACTCCGCTTATCATAATATTAAAAAAGTGGGTTCTTTCTAAGATTAATAACGATGAAATAATAATAAAATTGATCCGAATAATAAAATTAATAATGTTGCCGGTCAGTTTATAGAACGAACATTGCCTTTAACCTAATTCAAGTGTAAATTTAATTAAGAAAAATATTCAGAAAACTAATTGTATTTATTAAAACTAATAATTTAATGAAATTTATTTTTCACAATGATTGGAATAGTAAGATTTCTTTTTAAAAAGGCTTTTAGCTACGTCTTTCAACTATTTTTGTGTGTAATGTATTGAAAGGAAAACAAATTAATACACCTTTAATTGCCAAATTAAAGTGATTATTGGTTGAGAATTTTTCCAGTAATGAATGGCATTCTTTTTATGCTTCATAGGTCGACCATTTTTATAATGTAAAAATATATATATATATATATATATATATATATATATATAAGTAAATTAAAGTGATGCTTTTTAAATTATGATTGGTTTAAGAATAGAAGTTCATTTCGTCTCCTGTTAATTAAAGAGAGAGAGGGGGGGGGAAACAATTTTTTAGTCCTTCTTTTCGTCGGGCTGAGGTGTAGAGCAGGATTTCTCAATGGTAGCCACGGAGAAAATCTAGGGTGCCGCAAAAAAAATAGATGAATAAATAAATAAATAAGAAAAAGGGTGCTATAAATCCCGAGAAGGAAGATATCTCTGATTGAAGTTAGTATACTCTTCCACAAATAAGGATAAACTATTCCATATTATTTTAACAAATACTTTACAGGCGTATAAATGACCTAAAAATATGTATCTTAATTATAAAACAAGAAAGGCCTCAGTACGCAGCATAGCTCCTGCATTAGGTAAATACAATCTTTCATGCTACTAATTAGGTTGCCGCATTTTTTCCTTAATTTATTTTGAAATTAATTGAAGTACAGTTTTTTAATTTCGAAACTTTCTTTAGCAAACACTGTAAAAATGTATTTAAAAAATATCAAAATAAGTAAGAACATGAAAAAAAGAGCTCAATATCCAGTAATAAATAAATAAATAAGTATTTCAAAACAACAAATTTGAAAGCTTTATTATGAAAAGATGAAGGAGGTGTTTGTCTGAGTTTTTTTTTTTTTTTCATTTTCTTGCTTTTTTTATGTTGCTTTCTTTGACAATAACACATAAGTTTTTATCCTTTTCCGTGTGTGTTTTGTATATATACCTACACGAGGGGGGGGCACGAAGGAATTCGGCGCTCATTAGTGGGCCACGAGTCAAAAAAAGCTTGAGAACCCCTGGTGTAGAGTATGCTTCCAAGAGTTAAAAAATGATTTAACATCTTCGTACGTTCTAAACAAATATATATATAATATTTGCTAAATAAATGTAAAAATTAAAAATGTACTTTTTCATTTACCTTTCTTAATTGTAGCACATTTAAGGACTTGTTTTTTCTTTCTCTAAACTATTTATTACTACAAAGCATTTACTCAACTGAACAAAACGTTTACCTTAAAGTTCTCCTAAATGAAAATATCTTTATAAGGGGTAACAGAAACCGCAAAATAATTTTCTTTACATAATTTAATTATTATAATTGAACATTCTCATAATATTAATTATGTTTGTAAAGTTTTACATTTTTTAAAATATATGAGGCGCAAACAGTCGAACCGTGTTTTCTCCAAAAAAAAAAAAATAATAATAATAATAATAATAATAAAATTAAAGTTACTGGATTTTCTTTGAACTCCTCATTAACTGGTACAAAAGTATGTTGTTATTTGTAACCAAAACCATAGGCGTAACTAGGGTTGGTGAAAGGGGGGGGTCAGACTAAAAATTTACAGACCAAACACCGATAAGAGGTGTAAAAGAGTTGAAAATTTATTAGTCATAAATACTTGTCTCTAAAAATATACTCCGTGTTTATTTCAGGCATCTCCCGGGGGGGGGGAGCTACCCCCTCGGAGCAAGTCAATTCCTCCCCCTCCCCCTGGTAAAAAAACTTCAGATCACAAGTTTTAAAAAAAGAAAGAAAAGAGAAATTACGCTTTTAAGGCACTTTACTTTCAGAAACACTCTCAGGAAAGGACATTGAACACTATCACGAGCGACACCAAAAGTAACTTAAAAGACATAAGACTTTATTTTGAAAAAAATGGGGGGGGGGAGTAACCAAACTCCTTTCTGTTTCCTCTAACAGCACCAAAGTATCCCGAAATTGCATTGCTGGGAAGATTTCAAAAAGTTTCCTGGGGAGAGCCCTCGAAGCCTTGCCTCCAGAGTTAGCCTAAGCATTATAGATGTAAGACCAGTTACAAAAATTTAAGTTGCAGAAGCCCCAAATACCCACTCCTCTAACTTCACCAAAGATCTAAACATACATCTACTATATATACATCAAAAAGCTATCATATACGTAAAAAAATTCCTATTAACATCATTTCTAGTCATATATATCTATATATATATATATGTGTATATATAAAGGGTATGATTTTGAAGCATGCACTGCCCTTCCTAATTCTTAACTCGCTCCCCCTGCTCCGGAGCCAAGGCCGTATCCAGAATTTTTTTCGGGGAGGCCCAGACTTCGACACACTTATTTTAAGCAAAGTTTCAGGGATGAATATATGATACATTGCAAAAGATTTCTGGGGGGGGGGCGGCCCGTGGGTCCCCCTTCCCTTCTGAATACGACCTTGATTCACAAAAACATTAAACATTCATTACTAGATCTATTAGTTTATTTTTGTAATTCAAACGCAATAGAAAATTCAATATTTAGCGCTAAGCAGTCTTCTATGTCCAGGCATTCATAATATTAAAACTGGGAAATAGTGGAATTTTAGGGAAAAAAAATCCAAATTCCCCTACAAAAATGATCATCCCCACAATAAATTTCTAAAAACTTTGTTAAATTTGTAGCAAAACATACTTCAGAAGTGGAAGCGTCTGAAATGAATTTTCTTTTCTTTTTGGATGACGATCGTGTCCATCGCTGCAGTGCAAACATTATTATGTATCGAAAATAACTAAAAATTTAGCTTAAAAATAAATAATACTTGATTGTTTTTTAATGCAGCATTAAACCGTAGCAGTGAAATTGGAAACGTTGAACGGATGATTTCCAGAGTCGTAATGCAATCAGTGACTTTTATTTTATTTTATTTATTTATTTATTTTTTTGGAGAGAACAGGGTCTGACTGTTTGCTCCTCATATATTTTCCATCAATTTTTACTTCTTTGCTTCAGGAGAACATTCTTAAAATATTCTCCTAAGAATATTTTTTAACACGCACCTCTAAATGAAATGTGTCTTTTTTTTAAATTCATTTGCTTATTTTTATTTATTTTTTATATTATGATTCATTTTTTGAAACTATTTAATTTTCTTTTATTTACTTCATTTATATATGATTTATTTATGAATAATTATAAACCGTAAATAACTTGCAATTAGTATTTGTGTTAAAAAGTTTTCGATGAAAAATTGAGAAAAACGTCGTTTCTATAAAAAGGATAATAAGGCAGGCATTTGTTCAAAATATATTTTTAAAATACATGCATGGGATGTATGCCTGTTGAGATTGATGGAAAAAGATAAAATATACAGTGAAACCTGTGTAAGTTGACCACTTGCCGTGCAGCACTTTAGTGGTCAACCTATAGAGGATAGAGATTTTTTTTTTTTTTTTGGTCATTTCTTACACTAGGCGTTTATTCATGTGTAACTAATTAAAGTATAGCTTCATGTATTAACATTACTTTAAAATAGTAATAAGCGTTATTTTTTCACAATTATCTAAAATATCATTAGAGTAATTTAACCAGAATGACTAAACAATGTATCTTATACAGCTTAAAAAGTAAAGAACTTAGTCAATATGAAGATAAATAAATACCTTATTAATTACGTAAGTTACTTATATGATAGTAAAGATTTCATAAAAATGCATAATTTTGCAAAATGGCTACATCAGATAGAAGAAAAACGAAGAAACTTATTTAAAGTATAAAAGAGTGCTCATAGTAGTTTTCCCATATGGTTAACTTAACAAAGAAGTTTAAGCAAACTTTATACTGATATTCATTCATCCAGAAAAATACTGGTCGAACTTTATAGTATAAAAGAAACCCTGGAGAATTTACTATTTTTTTACGAATAATTTTATATTACTGTTAACTTTATTATTTTTTTTAATCTTGTCAAAAACAGATAAACAAATAAATATAGTAATAATTAGGTGGTCAACTTACAAAAGGTTTTTATAATACTCCCACCCAAATTTGGCGTACATAAGTGGTCAGTATAGACAGGTGGTCAATTTAAGTGGTCAAATTACAAAGGTTTCCTTACATTATAATAAAACATTATATTATAATATAGAGATAATTCCGTAAATGATAAAAGTGGTCAACTTAGACATGTGGTCAGCTTACAAAGGAGGTCAACTTTACAGGTTTTACTGAACTTGTGTTTAGGCTTGATGTCGCATTTTTGCAATACAAAATTGATGAATCATACAGGAATAATACTATTGAATAAAATTTCTAAAAAAGCCTATAAACAAATCTAATTTCTCTTAACTCACTCGCAGATTTGTGAACTCAACATCTTATATCGTTAAAAACCCTATGAAAAGAATAAAATATGTAAGAAATTAATGAAACTTCATAGTTGGTTAGAAGAGAAAGCGATTGATAATGGAATCGTAGAGGATTCTATAATCAGTTACATGTAACTCTTTCGTATTATTACACTGATGGAAAAAAAAATCCCAACACCAAGAAGGAGTTGTGCTAGCGAAACGAAGTTTGGCAGGCGTGTTTATACATCTGAAACATGACGTCGATTCAAATTTTGCGCTCGGCGCATCAGTGTGACGCTAGTAACGACACACGGAAGATGCAAATCAGGTTTGCTTTAAATACGCGCTGTAACGTTCCTGAGCACTGTTTAGCGTCGAGATTTGATGTAGTAAGTTGATGTTAGTCCACAATGCCTTTAAGAAGACGACGAAGCCATTTTAAACAGCTCACTGAGTTTGAACGAGGTCGTGTAATAGGCCTACGAGAAGGTGGGTTTTCTTTCCGCGATATTGCAGAAAGGCTTGGCAGGAGTCATCCACTGTGCATGAATGTTGGCAGCAGTGGTCAAGGGAAGGCACTGCCTCAAGAAGACCGGGTTCCGGGCGGCTACGTGGCACTACTGAGAGGGAAGACCGCCGTGTTCGGCGTATGGCCGTAGCGAGTCGTACTGCGTCTGCAGCAGAAATTCGAGCAGCAGTTGGCACCACAGTGACACAACGAACTGTTACCAATCGGTTACTTCAAGGACAGCTCCGAACCAGACGTCCTGTAGCGTGCATTCCACTAACACCAAACCACTGCCGTTTGCGACGTCAGTGGTGTCAGGCTAGAGCTCATTGGAGGACGGAGTGGAGATCTGTTGTGTTTTCTGATGAAAGCCAGTTCTGCCTTGGAGCCAGTGATGGCCGTGTGTTGGTTAGGAGGAGGCCAGGTGAGCGGCTGCAGCCATCATGTCTGCGGCCTAGACACACTGGACCTACACCTGGAGTTATGGTCTGGGGAGCAATTTCTTATGGCAGCAGAAGCACTCTCGTGGTTATCCCACGCACCCTGACAGCAAATGTGTACGTCAGTCTGGTGATTCAACCTGTTGTTCTGTCTTTCATGAGTAGCATTCCAGGAGGTGTTTTCCAACAGGATAACGCTCGATCTCATACTGCTGTTGTAACCCAACATGCTCTACAGGGTGTCGACATGTTGCCTTGGCCTGCCAGATCACCAGATCTGTCTCCAATCGAGCACGTGTGGGACATCATTGGACGACAACTCCAGCGTCATCCACAACCAGCATTAACCGTCCCTGTATTGATCGACCAAGTGCAACAGGCATGAAACTTCATCCCACAAACGGACATCCAGCACCTGTATGATTCAATGCATGCATGTTTGTATGCTTGCATTAAAAATTCTGGCGGTTACACCGGTTATTAATGTACCTGTATTTCGCTTCTGCAATGGCTCTTCTCGGGCTTAAATTAACCTGTGATCTTGAAATTGTAATCAATTACGTACGTTACCTATATAAATGTATTGCTGAAATTTCATTACTCTACAATAATTATTTCTTTGTGTTGGGATTTTTTTTTCCAACAGTGTATATTATCTTTATATATCATTTCAATAGCCGGTTTTTCTGTCGCTCCGCAATATCTTCCTTATTCTTTCATCAAATTCCATGATTTACCCCTCATTTTAAAGCTTCTCGTGCCAGCTGATGACGAAAAATAGACCCACGGTCTAAAAATGTACCGCTTCTGTTAAATTTGAGGTTTAAAATCATCTAGGAGGAAGTTCTTTAATGTGTGCCAAATTGGTGTTTTGTATGCTGGCGCTATCTGCTATCAAGTAAACAAAATAAAAACTGTTCTGTTTTTATTGTGTAGCAAATTGGACAGTTTTAGCTGCGCCTGTGTGTTAAACTTATTCAATCGTTAGGCTCCACACATTCATTTATATTATAAATGTTTAGAGCTAACCAACCGACAGTAACTACATTTTAAGTAATAAAACTGTTTTGTTATTGTATTTTAATGCTATGTATACTAATACTAAAAATAAGTATCATTATTATTGTGATTATTTTATTATTTTGAATATCTAAATAATAGCGAGGGAAAAAATTGTAACATCTATTTGTACTGATGCGTTCAATTACATGTCTTCTTTTGTGCCAACACCCGTTTTCTTTTTTCTATTCTTCTTCATAATGTCCTTTCTCCCAAATTTTTAAAGAATGGAATGCCTCACAAAAAGATTTGGTGCGCAGTGGCGGAATTCCGCATGGTTCGACTATTATGTATAATTATGTGTGTCACATATTCTTTGTAACGCCGAAACTAGTGTGGGTTATTTTCATTTCAATTTTTGCTAAAAAATGATAGATTCGTTAGCGTATAACGAATCGATATTTAACGAGTTTTAATTAGTTCGTTAAAGAATTATTAATTAAAATAATTTTTTAATGGAATCGACTTACTAAGCGGCAACACGTTTTGTAGCAAGTATGCATAGACCATCTGACCACTTCAAAGGTAAGAAAACCAATTTTTAATTCATAAGATCAAATTATTTTTTAGGTTAGGAAGAAACTTCTTTTATTTACTCCAGCGTCAAAAGTTATATTTAAACAAGTGTCAATACCTCTGCTATGTACTTATAAAAACTTCATTTTAAAATTTTATTTAATTATTTTTTACCAAATTTATGTATGCATTATTTTATTTTGCCATTTTTATTTATTGTTTTTAATTTAAGAAATAAAACTGAAGAATGTATGTATATGTCTGCATTTTTCATCAAAGTTTGCAAGCGATCGATTTTTTAAATTATCTCAATAACATCATAGTTTTTTTGGTTCCTGTTCTCCCATGAGCTTAAAAAAAATAAATAACAAAAATCGATAAAACAGAATAGAATTGTGGAAATAATATACGTGAAAGACATAAAAGTAGGCTAAATTTCTGCACAAATATCACTAAATACAGATGCAAAGAAAAAATGAAAGAAAGAAGGTGGAAAAGAAAGGAAGAAAAATGGGATTAATGTAAATAAGAAATATAAATTTTTAATAATGAAAGTAGGTTTTCGAGAAGGGTTGAAAGTGAGTCAGTCGTTTTCTTTGTATTTTCCATCCCCTAATAGTTTGAGAAAATTATATAATTTTGTCAATTTTTTAAATTCATTTCAATCCGTTTCATTTCGTGATGTAAGCTAATTCTTTTTTCGTTCTGATTAGTTTTGAAAAATATTATTTTTTGGCTCTTCGCAGAAAGTAGGGGAAAGACCCGGGCAAAGTGGCCAGTAGTTGTTATTGTGTTTGTAAGGTGCATCTACCTTGCGACAGTCAGGGCTACTACGCCTGTAGGATGCCATTAGTGCTCTAAGGAAGTGTGAAAAGCCGATCTTTTCCTACTGGAGATCTAAGGTACGTGTTTAAAGTACTATATTTTGGTATTTTTATTCTGATTTCCTGGAGTTTATCAAACACATTTCTTTAAAAGCAGTATGTATTTACGCATTTTTTAAAGTGTGTCACTCAACTGTCTAGGTTCAGTAGATGTCCGTGTAGAGCGATCCAAATTAGTGACGTCGCTTCGGGCAAAGTGGCCCTTTCATACAAGCGGCCATCGTGACCACTTTGCCCGTGTTAGGTTCTGTTTGCATATTCTTACAATTAATTATTATTATGTTAATGTTAAACTGCTCTGAAGTACATATGTACGATATATACGTAATATTGATTCAAAAAAAGTTAAACTCCCTTAGAGTGGCCACTTTGCCGGGGTCTCACCTGCACTGCTTTATAGCCCTGTAGCAAAATATTTTATTTATTTGGGACATTCTTTGTCAAAAAAAAAATGTGCAGAACAGATGAACAAGAGGTTTTTTTTTATTTCATTCTTTTAAAATGACTTTTCAACACTTCCGGGGAAAAAATTGAATAAATCACACCAAAGGACATAATTACAAAACTCAAGGCACTTATTCGAGAGAAAAAAACGCTAAAAATGAAATTTTTATGAAAAAAATTTTGAAAGGAGAAAGAGCAAAAATTTTCGAGTACGGTTCTTTTCCTTGTGAGTGTGCTTTAATTAAAAACATTGTGAGCAAAAAAAGGGAAATTTTAGCACAGACTCTAACATTAATAGACAAAATGCTAGATCCAACTTAAGAAGTTCAAATATTTTCGTTGCTTAAAGAAAAAATTATCTAACAATTTTACAATTAATGTGATTTTCTCTCCTTAAATCCTCAATTCATCAATTCTCAGCATTATTCAATCTTTAATGTATTACATGCATTTCAATGTCTTGTGGCCACCCAAGTAATTTTAAATGTTTATCTTGCGTAAATCTGTCTGCTCTAACTGCGCAGAGCTTTATGGCTCTCAACTTATACTTGCAAAACCAAGTATGATTAATTACACTTAAAGACCGTTTTTATGCATTTTCTTGGATTTTTCGGCCCACTCGAATGGGTGAGGGCCCCATAGGTGAGCGATTATTGTTGATAGGGAAAATGCATTGTGGGAAGGGCGGGCATAAAGATGTGTTATTAATGATGGATGGGGCCGTCGGAATTGTCGCCTCGAAGTTGCAGTGAAGACTCTGTTAAGGCAAAGAGGCGGAATGCGAAGAAGGCGTAGCTCGAATTACCTGGCACAGAAAATGTCATTACGTAAATCAGACGTTATTTGAATAATCACAGTTAGCATGGATGATGTCTGATTCCGAGGTTCTTAACCTTTTTTACACAAGCAAATCCTCGGGAAATTTAGTCACTGTTTAAAATATCTGTTAAAACAGCTCACATTCACGTATTATTTTTCAACAAATACGTTTAATGGTGTTTCCAAAGAGTTCATATGCTAATTCTTTTATAAAATCTGAAGAAATAGGCAAAATTGGATAAAACTTATTAACTATTATTAATGAAATATGCTAAGATTTTTCGACATGCATTTATAACTCATAACTTGGTTAGTCCTTCGGTCACCAGCTAGTTTGTTGATAATTATCTTCAATCACTTATCCGTCTTATGTGTCATACGATCATTAAAATTTGAAGGGGAAGACGGAAATTTACGAAAGGGAGGAAGGCATAAGTGAACAATTGGTATTTTTAATATGATTCAAATCTCAAAAATTAAAAATTAATGCTATAATTTAGTTAACTTGTAAAACAACACTGTCAAAACAAGTTACCCTCACATTCCCATTTTGTAGAATAGCTGCAGCTGGTTTTGTTTCTAATATTAACTGATTTACATTATTATCTACTAAATTACAATGAAAGCTAAAAGTTGCCAAATTATTATTCTATCTTTTTTTTTCAATTAAAATGGAACAAGTTATTTGAAAACAAGTGAAAATTGATCCATTATACCTCCGAGGCGTTCAAATTCATCATTTCGTTGTGCAACCAACCGAAATTCTCGATTCAGAAAAGTTTAATTTCCTTCTCGTACGCTGAAAAAATTAACGAAACGTTTAAATCGATGAAGAAAAATTCCGATTCTTGGAGAACAAAATGAATATGCAATAAAAATTAATGTAAATGAAATGAAGTACATGCGGTAATTGCTCCTAACAAATATCACATTGTTGCTGCACATGCATTTAAATAAATTGCTACATTTCTCGAAATGTTATATTTGTCTCATTTTTATTTATCTAAGAGAACATTGCTATTTTTTCGAAAAATTAAAAAGTAATACTAGTTTGGTACTTCATTATATTTTGGCTTTTGATTTTTGTATCATCTGTGGGTCTACAAATTCAGATGAAGATAGGATTTTATTTCGAAAAAACATTATTGGAGGTTTTACATTCATTGCACACACTTCGGATTATTTTCATCTTCTGTAGTCTTTTACGGTCACTGAAATGGTACAAAAAGTTTAAAAGGTTCAATTTCTTTGTGTTCATTTTTACAAATTTATGTGAAAATGTTTCTCAAAATGGAAATTAAATGTAATATATACAAACAAGAAACCAAAACCTTGTAAATCGTTTATCCAAAAATCAATACTGCAAGCAATAAAATACTTAAAGACAAATTTCGCATTCTTGTTACGAACAATTTGAGCAATGAATAAAAACTTTTTAGTTTAAATTTTAAATCACCCCTTCTCCACCTATAAGCTATACATGTCACTAATTATTGCTTCTTTTCAATGAAATCGTAAGGTAATGAGTTACATTTCGCAATTTAAAAGCTATGTAAACTATTAAGACGCCATTTTAAATAAATATGGATCAAAATTGGTCCTTTGTATCTTTACTCATTAAATCCACATAAATCGTATGAATCACTCCAAAACCGTCGTTCCTTTTTAACTTGTATACATTTTACGCTTAGGTATTTCAGTATATAAATAAGTAACCAAGTGTAAGTGCGTACAATTTTCAAGCGACTATAAGCCTCGATGGAAGTCTGTATTATGGGAGAGGGTAAGATATTTAGGAGTTTCGCGAATTCCATTGCTAAATGAAAATATCCTTTGAAATGGAGAGGGATATTATTTTTTTTTTTTTGTTAAAGAAGTTAAATATTTTGTGGGAAGATACTAATTATGTTGCTATTGATAAGGTAAAATGAATGGTATCGTACCTAACGTTGTATTTCACAGAAGGAATTGATGAAAATATGCGCGATAAATTGCTTCCAAAACAACTCCGCAAAAAACTTTGTTGGTTTACCCTACGTACACTACTATCCAAAAGTATTGCAAGTTCGAAAATCTAAAAACGTTTTTGTTTCCCCATGGTCCGGAAAATTGCCAGCTTTGAATTCTGTTGAGAATTCATGGAGAAGTAAGAAAAACGTCTCAAAATCTTTCCAGAACAATACGAGAGTTTCCGGAAATAATGATTAAAGTTTGGCACCATGAAATATCAAAAGGAGTACTACGAAACCTTGGGGACCCATGCTTTAAATGGTGAAATAGTGGCTGCTAGAGGCGGCACAACAACACGCTATTCTTCTTTTGTACTCAAATTCTTTTGTATTCGATTGCACTCATTTATTATCTTCTTGCTCATAAGAACTAGAAATTGTTTCTTTATTTCACTATATTCCGGGGTCACATTTCTCATAACTGTACTATATATGTATATATATATAGTGTGTGTGTGTGTGTGTGTTTTAATTAAATAACTATTTTTGTTCCAATAATCGAATCATATCTTGCATTTAAACTGATTTAATACATTGACAATAAAAAATACCAAAGGAAATGAAAAAAAATGGAGGGAGCTTGTTTCTGAAAAGTTATTTTATTTCTAAAACTTGCAATACTTTAGTCCATAGTGTATTCACATCAAATAAATAAATATGTAAGTAAACATATATATAGCATAATGGCCTTCATTTACAAAATTAGTTACAGTCATTCAGGGTAACTTTGAACCACGTTACATCGTTTAGTATATTTTACTAAAAAAAACACAAGAAGGTGAAGTCTCAGCTAAATTGGTTATACAGTCGACGCTCGATATAACGACCATCTGCGTCCTACAGAAAAAGGTCTTTATAACTAGTGGTCGCTATAAGAGGTGGAATTTTCTTTAATCATACATAATACATACAATAATACATACAATCATGCATATTCAATATTTTCATTGAAATTTATAGTTTTTAAAAGATTCCAACTAAATTATTTTTTTATCATTGAAATTTTAAAAAAATTATCAGTGCAAAATATTATAACGAAATCTTGAACAAATTTTAAAGTAGAAAATATAGGGGGAAAATTACGTTCCTATTTCTGGAAGCAGAACTTCTGAGCTGATAGGACAACTGGTACGGTCGCTGTATTGGATTAGACCATAGGTTCTCAACCTTTTTTTGCCCACCGCCCACTTTGAGAATATTTTTTTTCTAAAGCGCCCCCCCCCCCATTTTTTTACTTGCGAATCTGAAATAGTTACTCCCACAAATATATATTTTTAAATGCGTAATATTATACATTTTATTCATAGATAGGATATGACCCTATCCTATTTATGTTTTTAAGTAAGGCTATTTTAATGAGAGCAATCAAAATTCACGCTTAATTATATTGAAAAGTATTTTTATTAAAATTTTCAGACATCGAATTCGTAACTTAACTAATGAGAAGGTTGAATTTGATGCATTTGAATTAGTTTGCTGACATCAGGCTCGATTTTAAAAACAATCGTAAGTCGCATTTAGGAATATGGAGCCGATTTCTCTTTTTAGTTACCAATGTTGCTATAGCACTATAGCCACGTTCAGCTAACTGTGAAGATGGGAATGCTATCAGAAATCGTTGAACAATCGACCATAAACCTAATGCTTTTGTTAGTACATAATCAGCGTGTTTAGTCTATTTTAGACAATATTTAATTAATATGCTCACGCCCCTCCGTGTCATCTCAACGCCCCCTAGTTTTCTCTAGGTCTTTTACTACCCCCCCTGAAAGTTTGAGAACCTATGGATTAGACGATTCAGAAAGGTCGCTATACCGAAAGCAAATTTGCATACAGTTCATAGGGATAAAGTTGGGACTTTTACCACTGGTCGTTATAATGGAATAGTCTTTATAATGTGTGGTCTTTATAAAGAGCATTGACTGTAAAATCAGTTTTCTACCCTTACTTTTTAGTTTAAGTCAAATATACTTAAAAATTTGACATGGTTCAAAGTTGCCCTAAATGACTGCACTTCAATGACTCCGTCCTATCATTATTATTATATTTTAATAGTTTTCCTTTGCTGGTAGATTTTCTTCTTTTCTTGTTCTTAATTTTCGGTTCCAACAAAAAAATCTGAAGAAAGACAGCAATTTTCAACTCTTGTACTACTTAATTTGCAAAAAAGCAGCTTTCTTAGAATAAACTCACAAACTAAGTGTATTTTGGAAATTTTCGCGGATTTCGAATCTCCTACGCTTTAGCAGCTAACTTGACATATCTTCTGGTGTTATACTTGGCACTTTTACCCTGCGAGGATATTATTGTTAGCCCTCAAAGAATTTAGCTCTTAAGATAAACTTTAAGGGCTTCTATTTTAACCAGAAGCTGCTTTTTCGCAGATAGCAGCAGATGAGAGTTATTTTTCTCAAACTCTATTTTTGTATGAAAATTTATGCGTTTGAGGGAAAACTGGAAAAAATTTATTAAATACCAATTTAAGGCAAAAATTTGAAATACAAACTCGAATTACTTTTCTGAAAATATTGTTTTAGCGCGTGCTTATAAATCAAATAGTTTACTACAGAATTACAACAAATGATACAAATACAGTAAATTATATTTACACAGCTATAAATAAAATAACTTAGTACCTTCGATTTTGAAAGACTATTAATTTGCAGAAGCTCTGAAAAATTTGTGACACTAAATTCAAACTGAAAAGACTTATAAATTTATTGTTATTAGTTTTATAACGAGCCAGAAAAATGGGAAATCAGAGAATCAAATCTCGGCAGTGTCATTTTTATTAGCATTGTTTATATATTCTCCATGTCAGGGAAATACGACTTAACCTTGAAATTCACCTTTTCTCAACTGTGACTTTTCATTGTGCTTTAGGCATAAATTTGTTGTTTTAAAAAGTGTAGTAAGAAAATTACTTTATAATGAAAAAAAAAAAAAATAAGCAAAGCATTTCATCTCAAGAGTATTATTCTTTTGTATACTTTATGTTACTTAGTGACGTGGGTTTTATCATATGTATTTGAGAAGAAATGATGTATAATAAGTAACATATATTCAAAAACTTTCATTTTAAAGTTTAAAAATACATAATTGCAAAATTGAAGGACTGAATATTTCAGAGAAGTAATTATTACCTATTTCTCTGAAATTTTCAGTCCAGATAAATAAGTAATAATTATTCATTCAGTATAATTAATACTGAATGACTATTAAGCCCACATTTCGTTAAGTTTCAAAAATGTTTTCTTTGACAAATGCCTCAGTTCAGTCAAAATCAATTAAACTTTCTTACAAAATTAATTCCACTTACTTAATTGTTAATTTGTTATTGCATACTTAATTAGTGATATTAATGTTACTTAAGAGATGTTCTGGACTAAATATAATGCGTATCACAAAAGTGACAAGAACTTTTAATAAGCAACGCTTCCTGTAACAACTAGAAAACGAATGACTTTTGTTGCAGTGAACGTTACGTTGACAACGAAACGTTCACCGACGTATCGTGACTAACGCATCGTGACCAACGTAATACGCTGGATCACGAAGGAAGGAACCTATATGCATTTTGTCTCTCAAGTTCAGTGTACAATTTACACGTTTTGTGCAGTTTTACAGGCCAAATTGTTTCACATTTTATATTTACCTGATCGATTATAGATAAATTTCTATTCAGCAGTTTTTTCATTTGATAACGAAAATGAATTTCTTTGAAGTGTATTTATGTTACACTTCTTATTAACCCAGTTGTGCTCTTTTGTTTGTATTCGTCTACTTTTCCTCACTAAAGTCAGTCTTCCTGACAAAGCCTAAAAAGGTGTAAGAATTTTCTCTGCAATATGAGTCGTATTATGTTGTTTTCACTCAATTATTTTAATTTAACAATGTGATATGCTACAAATGTGATATATACCGTTATTTTCAGTGATGAATTTCATAATTGATTCTATATGAGGTTTTTTTTTACTGTAGTAACTTCTCATTTCGTTACAAGCATGTCTCTAGATTGCATAAAATTTCATTGCAATTAAGAATTAGAACAATCTGATTTTGTAACAAAGAAAAAAGGAAGGAAAGAAAGGAATTCAATATCATTTATGTTATGTAGAATGTAAACAGTTTATATCAAAATGATCCAAGATGAAGTAGAAACTTTTTTTACTTATAGATAAAAAGTTTCTCTAATAATAAGAAAAGGTAATGGAAATATGTTTACATATCTACTTAAAAACTTGCATTTAAATAGAAAAAAAAAGAGCTTTGCGTCATACATTAAAATATAGTGTACTGCAAACTTTAAAATAATAAAAATAAAATAAACTATGGCGATAAAGTTTGATGTTTTGTTTGTTAGTTTGAGTTGAAGTAATAATCCTCTTTAATAGGAAAGAATACTAATGGCTCATCTTTTGGAAGTGCTTGAAGAAAATTTTGCAGAGAAAGCTTTGAAAGGAGTTTTTAAGGAAAAGTAAATCGGCATTTTTAAAAATTTTGTTGTTTTAAAAACTTTTGAGTATTTCTTTACTCTAAAAAATTCCTAACGATTTTCAATTTTATATAATGTAGTCTCGATTCTCCCTTGCACACGCTTATGTTAATTTTTATGCAAAAAAGTTTTATGTTTCTCTCACAAGAAAGTGTTTTAACTTTATATCCTTCTCATGAAAAGCATAACTATTAAGTCTAGAAAGTAACGAGTGCTATAGTAATTTTCTCAAACAAAATTAACTTTCTCGCTTGGTTGTAAAAAAAGATGGAAATTTTTCCATTATACCAGATGTTTTAGATTTTCCGAAAGTTTTTAGAAAATATTCCTACTTCAAAATGAGGTTTCCAGTAAAGTGGTTAAAAGTAATTCGATTCCACTCAAAACCGTTTGTTCGAAATTACATTCTAATTTTAACATGCAACAAGAAAAACAAATACAGCATTTAGATCTGATCGATAAGGACAGACATTTTACCAAAGTGCCTTACATTCATTGTTTTATGCATTTTATGTTGTCAAAAAATTTGTTTTAGTCTCGTTTCTGTATTTTCCCCTATAGTTTATAGAGAAACTGGTTAAAGTATCATTGCATTCATGTGAACCGTTACTTACCCAATCCCTTCCGATAAGTATTTTAAAAGAATAAACAGATTTCGAATATACGATATTGCTTGTTTGAAAGACGAAGTTTCGGATATTTTGCTTATATTTAAAAATTTGATCAATTTGAAGAGTTGTTTTTTTTTTTTTTTTTTCAAAAATCTAAAAAACGTGCGTAGGTAAATAGAATTATGAAGCTGGCTGAGTGTAACAAGCAGCAAAGGTTACGTTGCATAGGTTCTACGTAAGCACCCCTGCGTTATCCTACCTTTTATTTATTTTTTCATTATTTATTTATTTATTTGAAATGTAATTCTCATTCTTAGAGATTATGGACGGTGGAATTTTCGTCTTGTTGCTCTTTGTAGGTAACCAGATTCAGTTTACATCTCAAAATCCGTTTTATTGTATTATATTTTGCAAGAAAGAAATATTTTTTCAAGAGTTTAAAGGAATTGTAGAAAATACTACTTTTTCAGTTTTTAAAGATTGATGCATTCTAGAATTTAGAGTTACATAAACAAAAAATGTGAAAAGAAATTTACTATAAAAAGTTTCACAAATTAAAAAAAAAAAAAAAATTTGAGAAAACAACAGAGAACCTTCTGTAAATTAATAGCAACAGATAATGTGCCGTAATATTGGCGCCATCTGTAAGTAGACTGAATTACTTTTTCACGTACACGAAGTCGAAGGTGAGCTCAGCTGAGCCCACGCTGTTTTAACTCCTGGGCCTTATATGTTGTTTCTACTGTGCCTGCGGCTAAAGATGTCTCCCGAGTTGAGAGGACTGGCCGCATGAAAGCTAAGTTGCTCATTAGAGCTGAAAATGAACCATACGCCCCCAATATAACTCTTTACTTGACAATTTTTAAACTCGTAGTCTCAGATCTCAAGCGTTTTACTATGCAGTTGTGTACAATTTTTAAACTGGTAGTCACAGATCTTACGTGTTCAGTTTTACGTAACTTAACAGATCTTCCTTTGTAGTCGTACAGAGTGCGGAAAAACAAGAATTTATTGAAGAACTGTTACTGATAAATTGATTATTTGATTTGAAATAAGTTCATCGCAAATTTACAAAATCACTCGTTTAACTTTCTATCCTTTTATAGAATTTTTTTACAGTGTATTTAGTGTATTTAATGCTTAGTATCAATTTAGAAAACGAATTTAAAAGAAGTACTCGATTAATATAAAAAATGATTAACTTACTAGAGTTCATCTTTCTGCATACTACGAAATATTTGCTTTATATCGTAGATACGTGACTTGTTTTTTCTTCTTCGCTTTGTGTTATAAAAAGGAGCAAAATGGAAGTTTCATTTCATAGGTTCGCTACGAAGGTGATAATGTCTTCGATAAATAATGTAACTGTAAAGACCATAAAATTCGGAAGCTTGTTTCCCTGATCTATAAAATACAGGGAACGCAATGAATCGTTGTAAACGAGGGCTCGCATCGCCAAAACTCTTTGGCTGAAATCCAGGTACAACATTTCAGATTTATCTCTCTTGGTCTTTTTTGCAGCCTGATCATTTTTGTAATGTGACTCGTTTCAAAAGGAGAGAAAAAGAAAGAAAGTTAAAAAAAAAGGAAGTTTAGAGCAAAAAGAAATTAAAGCACCGCTTAACTCTTAAAAAATGAATTATTTAGTACATTAACTCACATATTATAAAATAAAAAAAAATATTTTCGTTTGGAACATTTCCGCCTTGAACCTCAAGGTTTTCGTTATTCTGGAGTAGCGTTTCCCAGCCGGTGGTGCGCGAACCCCCAGGGATTCGCATGAGGTAGAAAGGGGGTTCTCGAAAATAATGTTGTAATAGCGGATTTTTTAAATGCTAAAGTAAAAGAAAAAATGAAATTATAAATTTTCATACATTCTATTAAGAGGGAGCGCAAAAAGGATTTATATTTTGTACATTAAATAGTTTCCCCGATAATGCGGAGAGTTTGTGGACTAGCATAAGCATAGGCGTAACTAGGGTTGGTGAAAGGGGGGGGGGTTACCCTAAAAATGTACAGACTAAACACCAATAAGAAGTGTAAAAGAGTTCAAATTTACTAGTCATAAATACTTGTCTCTAAACATATAATCCGTGTTTATTTCAGGCATCTCCCGGGGGGGAGCTACCCCCTCGGAGCAAGTCAACTTCCCCCCCCACCCCCACCCCGGCAAAAAATTCAGATCACAAGTTTTAAAGAAAAAAAGAAAAGAGAAATTACGCTTTTAAGACACTTCACTTTCAGGGAAAGGACATTGAACACTATCACGAGCGACACCAAAAGTAACTTAAAAGATATAAGACTTTATTTTGAAAAAAATTGCGGGGGGAGAGTAACCAAACTCCTTCCTGTTTCCTCTAACATCACCAAAGTATCCCGAAATTGCATTGCTAGGAAGATTTCAAAAAGTTTCCTGGGGAGAGACCTCGAACCCTTGCCTCCAGAGTTAGCCTAAGCATTATAAATGTAAGACCAGTTACAAAAATTTAAGTTGCAGAAGCCCCAAATACCCACTCCTCTAACTTCACCAAAGATCTAAACATACATCTACTATATATACAAAAAAAAGCTAACATATATGTAAAAAAATTCATATTAGCATCATTTCTAGTCATATATATCTATATATATGTATATATAAAGGGTATGATCCTAAAGCATACACTGCCCTTCCTAATTCTTAACATGCTCCCCCTGCTCCGGAGCCAAGGCAGTATCCAGATTTTTTTTCGGGGGGGGGGGGGCAGGCTTCGACACACTTATGTTAAGCAAAGTTTCAGGGATGAATATATGATACATTGCAAAAGATTTCTGGGGGGCGGCGGCCCGTGGGCCCCCTTCGCCTCTGGATTCGGCCTTGATTCACAAAAACATTAAACATTCATTACCAGATCTATTACTTTATTTTTTAATTCAAGCGCAATAGAAAATTCAGTATTTAGAGCTAAGCAATCTTCTATGTCCAGGTATTCATATTATTAAAACTGGGAAATAGTGGAATTTTAGAGAAAAAATCAAATTCCAATACAAAAATGCTCATCCCCACAATTAATTTCTAAAAATTTTGTTAAATTTGTAGCAAACATACCACAGAAGTGGAAGCGTCTGAATCAAATTTTCTTTTCTTTTTGGATGACGAACGTGTCCATCGCTGGAGTGCAAACATTATTATGTATCGAAAACAATTAAAAATTTAGCTAAAATATAAATAATACTTGATTGTAAATTAAAATGCAGCATTAAACCGTAGCAGTGAGATTGGAAACGTTGAACGGATGATGAGTCGTAATGCAATTAGTGATGGACCGTAAAAAAAAAAATTAAACTACAAGAGATGAGAGAACATCTGTAAATGAGAATGCACTGCAAATACAGTTCATCAGTTTTCCAATCAGCCCATCTACAAAAAAGATTTTACCAGAATGGGTGTTTGGACAGGAAGTCATAAATAAATAAACTGCTCTTTAAGTTTCTTGATGAGCATCCCTTCCTGGCTTGAGGGTTTAACCCATTAGGACAATTGTTGGCTAGAGGCTCTTCATTTTTAGACCCCAGCTCCTACAACACCGGTTTATCAGAAAACAAAACTCCATTACAGTAGAGAATATTTTCCACGAAACTTATTACTTGTGCGATTGTATTCCCAAATTGCTGCCTTTGGGGAAAAAAGACATCAAGAAGGAAAGAAAACCCTCTGGAGTGATTGAAAGAATCTATGTTTGTCTGTGTGTGGTACGGTGATTGAAGCCACCTTTCGCTGTAACTCCCCCCCCCCCCAAGGAGATAAGGGGGTTGATTATAACCAGATGAAAAGTCCTCTTTATTATGAGCTGCATACTTTGGTCATGATCACAACCCTTCAGAGGAAGAGGAAATAAAATCATATGCATATATGTGTTTAATTTTCTTAGGGGAAAAAAAATGTGCTTTGCAAGGCCCTAGCCAGAACCGTTTTTGTGGGCTTAAATAAGTAAATACCCAATGGGGGGGGGGTTGAACCCCCCCCCCCCTGGTTACGCCTATGAGCATAAGAAACTTAAGTATAAATTTTGAAACGCGAACTTTTTTCTACGTTTGCCTAGTTTTAGAAAGTTTGATCATGAAGTGGTTCATTGATCGAAAAATATTGATTTGTTTTAAATTTTGAAAGTAACTTTTCCCTACCATTTCTTCCTTTCGGCGTGAATGCTCGAAGAAAGAGTATAAAATATAAAAAATTACTAAAATGTAATGTAAAATTTTGCATTATTTTCGGCTAATTTCTCATGTATAAACCTCAAATTGGAACA
Organism: Octonoba sinensis; assembly: GCA_038502835.1. NCBI lineage: Eukaryota > Metazoa > Arthropoda > Arachnida > Araneae > Uloboridae > Octonoba > Octonoba sinensis. The sequence goes on from CM076602.1 coordinate 62,809,621, forward strand.
CGAAGATATTAAATTTCAAATTTTATACTCCCATTTATAATACTATATTCAAACTTTTCTGCACTATCGCAATGAGAAATTTGAAAACATGTAAAGTTTTAATAGTTCTTTAAATTTTCATAAATGTTCCATATTTCAACCCAAAAATGGAACCGAAAGATATTTATCGACTGATTCAAAATTTTGTGCATAAAGCTATCAGGCCATTCCACAACTTTTTCACAATATCGAGGAAATAATTATTGATAATTTTAAAAAATGTATCTAGTTATCTTGTTCCTATTATTTTAGTTTTTTTTTTTTTTTTTTGTTAACTTTGATGTTTTACAATTGTCTTTTCATTTCTTGTTAGGAACTTTTGTGCAACTTGGAAAAAAATGCTGTGGTAGAAAAATTTATAGTTTTCTTACCCGTTACTAACTATTACCTAAGGGGTTCGCCATTTTCTTCCGATTTTAGAAGGGGTTCTCAAAGAAAATAGGGTTGGGAACCACTGTTCTAGAGCACAGTTATTCAAGAGTTTAGAATTATTTAACATCAACCTCAACCTTTCGCCGTGAAGTCTACTGTTAAGTTTTTTTTTTAACTATTGAAAAAGAAAAGGAAAGGTTGTCCAAATATATAGTATAAAAGAATGAGCCATGAGAATGAGAAATCTTGTCATAGACACAAATAAGGCTTTCTTTCTATTTATAATCTAGTTTCCTGTTGTCAAAGATATTTTTACATTCAAACCGTTTCCGAATTATGTTTATTAAAATTTGGAGGGATTAAAAAACCACTTTTTTCTTTTGCCTTTGAAAACTCTTAGCGAGGACATATATCATTTCAATATTTTTTTTTTTTTTTTTGATATGAAAAATGTCTCGTTCAATTTTAAACGGTTCAAAAATATTTTAACATTAGTGCCTACGGAGAAATTTTAATTCTATATAAATCCTGATCTACGAGATCTAATTCTATATAAATCATGATCTTCGAGATATAATTCTATATAAATCCTGATCTAAGAGATCTAATTCTATATAAATCCTGGATTTGCTTAGAACAAAATTTATCGGAAGGATCTTATGACGATGGAAGCTGTACAGATACCAAGTTCAACCAGACCTAAACGAGCCTATTTTCCTATGAATATTTTGGATCTGGCTTTTTAAGGACATTTCTGAAAGAATGAATTAATAAATGAATGAGTGAATGAATGAATGAATGAATGAATGAATGAATGAATGAATGAATGAATGAATAATGAATGAATGAATAAATACATAAAGTGAATAAATGAATAAGTGAATGAGGATTGATTGAATGAACGAATGAATGAATAAATAAATGAATGAATGAATACATAAATGAGTGAATGAATGAATAAGTGAATGAGGATTGAATGAATGATTGAAGGAGTGAAGGTATATGTATTAACCATCGAAAATGGTATGTATGAAGTAATTAAGACCTAAAGCTCAATGGGAGAGAGAGAGTGAGAGAGATAGATTATAAATTTGATGTTTGTGTATACAGGAAAAAAGACTCCTACAGTTCTAGATGGAATCTCTTGTTTATTGGAAAAATACTTCTGAGAATAAATATTTACAGGAAAAATATTCAGTGCTTTTTCTTCAGAATGCGCTAAAGATAAAATTGTTTTGATACGTAATTCAAAAAATACCCTCAAAATTATCAAACCAATTTTTTAAAAATAGATTTTACGTCAAAAGCATTTTTTTGCAAGAGTTTGTCAAAGTTAGCTTTTCTGTTTGATCACGGTTTACATAGGGCTTCCATTCCCGTCATAAAGCCTGTTAAGTTTTTTTGAACCCTGCAAAATTGAACGAAAAACTAATCAAAAGAAAAAAAGAGCTAGAGAATGGAAAATCCAGTTAGAAATCCTTGTAATTGAAAAAAAAAGTGATGTTTTGAATCGGAATATTCCCTCGAAAGTATTATGGAAGACATACTAACAAATCATCACACACACGCATTTCCCCATCTCGACCCTACATTCACTTTTTAATTTTTAATGTATTTATTGAATTATTTATTTTTCATTTATTTCTTTTTTTAGCATTATTTTTACGCTACAATTAGCTTTTTTTTTTTTTTTTTTTTTTTTTTTGCATTCATGGGAAAGTAAGCTATTTTTTAAACCAAGCTGCAGAAATAGGAGACGTTGTGATTGTTAACCTACCTTCCTCCTTAATAATTTCCGAGAGAATTTGCAATTTCTTCACGCTTTTCCTTTCAACATACCTATTAAATTTTGGTGAGTCTGACGCGAATAAAGAAAAATGAACATTAAATTTGGATAAATTTTTCATTCACTTCAATTAGGAGTAAAAATGAATGTTGGCTGGCTTACAGAATCAGTAATCTCATACTGCTCAATTCTCGCTACGGATAGCCACTTCACTAAAAAAAATCTTGTGTGTCCCTATGAGTACTTCCTACTATCATTACTTTTAGGGATTGATTGTGTTAGGATTGTTGCTAGTTTAGTTGCTAGAACATTTTCAGCTCTACCGGAAACAGTTTTAGAAATTTGAAAGGATGGTAATCAGTCATTGTCAAGACGAAAAGGAAGCGAAAGAGATAGATAAAGAGCTTCGCATTAGGAAAACAAGAAATTCAAATATTGCTGATTGCTTTCGGCAACATACGTGTGGCACGCAAAGGTGTTCAAACTCAAAATTAACAACAACACTAAATATAGATCCTGGAAAGCTTATTTATTTAATGCGTTCTTATACTGTTTTCCCGTACTTTTCCTTTTCTTTCTTTGTCGCTAAATAATCAAATCAGGATGATGGGTGTCGTAACTACCAAGTCCTCTCACCGAATTGCAAACAGTTGAGGAAATTCAAGTCGTAATAACTTCATACGGCAATTTTCGCGTACTGAGCATGAAGGGCCAACTGCAATTGTGGAGGATTGTTAAGAGTAACTGGCACGTATTTTGCCTATTTAGTGAAAGAAAATCAGAACAATCCTTTCAAGAAGGTCGATGTGGTTAAAACATATTTCCACAAAAACCACATCATGACCTTGCTCCTTAAAGTGTCGTCTGAAAGATCTAAGATCTAAAAACTACAGACATGCTTTTTAAAATTTTGATAGCATCTATTCATTGAAACTTTGTTTCTTAAATATACTATTCCATACAAATTTTAGTTATATTTAGTTTTCTATTTGAACAATGTTTCAAATCTGCATATTTAATTTGTTTTACGAAGAATTCTTCAACATGGCACACAACTTAAAAGCAAACGCTGTTTATAATTATGATTGTAACAAGCAGTTGTACAATCATAATTATAAATGTAATATAAGATAAAGTATTATAAGACGTAATATAAGAAAATGTAATAGAATTGTTAGACATACGTAAAGTCAAGTTAATTTCCGATCTTTATATGTTTCCAAACTATTAAAACTATTACCCTATTTACTTTAAACTGCCTCCTACTCTCATCAAAATATCAATAAAATAGGCAGCAGTTTGAAAAATCATCGTTAATGAATCAAAAAATCATCTTAAATAAAATGGTTAACTGCAGAACAGTTTCATGAACTTTTACCGCAAGTGAATGCAAGTGACTTTTGTCTAATACTTATTGAGTAACATCAAAAGTAATGGTTGAATGATTCTTGTCTAAAAATTGTTGAGTTATCGACTTACGTTGCAAGTAAAAGCTAATGATCCGTGTCTTATTTACTTCCGTGCAAATTTTAATTTAACAGTACTTATTTATTATATCTAAAGCTTCGTTATTTAAGTAATTTCTAATTCGTTAAGAGAGCAAAATAAGCGACACCCCTATAATTATTTCTGTATCTTCGAAAATAACAACATCAGGGAAAAAGTACAGTTAGAAATTTCATCATGAAATTACGGTTAAATGACCGGCAGCAGTCTGTCCATCTAATTCACCGTTAAATTTACGGTTTGGAACATTTTTCTATCTTTACGGGACCTAACCATTTCCAATTAACTTGGTTAAAAAGCCGTAAATACAAAAGTTTACGGTTTTATAACTATTTAAAAATGGTTTCAAAACCAAATTTTCACCGTTTTTGAACCGTTTCGAGGCGTAGAATCTTCGCGGCGTAGGAACCGTAAACGAAGCTTGCAGGACTCGAACCCCGAATGCGTGGTGTACAAGTCTTGCTCTCTATCCACTCGACCACCGTGATCACGTAACGCGGACGTTTATTTATCAATAAATCTTCTTTTCCAACAGGCAAACAGCCTTAAAATTGAGATTTCAGTTTTTGATTGGATCCAATTTTTTTTTTTGGTGTAATTTTCCTGTATATTGACGAAAATCATTTTATTTGCTGCAAAAATTAAAATACAAACAAGCTTCAGCAGCTCAAATGATGGGCTCGCTCATTCGCAAACAGTTTGGGAATCCGATGTTTCCAATTTTTGATTTACGTGTGTATGTGTTTCTATTTAGTATCCACTGCTTAAGCCATTTTTTTTTCTTATTTTTTTATATACACGTGCAGATTTTAACTGATAAATCCGTATTCCTATTATAAAACAACTTACGACCGGTAAGGTTTCGCAACCAAGATGGACGCCCGATTCTCATTGAGCGCTTGAAAATTACAGTTAGTTAAACTAGGATAAACAGAGAATAAACGATTTTTTTCGCAATCAGCGGTTTGAGTACAATCTTTTTGATGGTTATTCAGCTGTTGTAATTAAATATGGTAAAAAACCAATCAAATAAATGGTTATTTTACTATTTTCCTACGGAAATTTTTAACAGTGTAAGATCGTCGCGTCTCGCGTTAAGCAAAAGTAATCTGATTATGAGTTTAAAAAAAAAATCAGAAGTCTTGAGAAATAATTAACTTTTAAACTCTTGAACTCTTGAAAACTTTTCTTCCTGAAGTTCATATCATCCGGTAAATATAAAAATATATATGAACTTATCTGAAACGGATTATCTACTCATAACGTGATTTACTCATAGCGTAAAATAAAATGACTGTAGTCTAAAATTATACAAGTAGATGGCATGCCTCGAAACCTATTAATCATAATAACTTACAGTATAATGAACTCAGGAGAGTAGAATTGTCACGAACACCTAGCGCAATCAATAAAAATGGTCGAGATTTCCATAAATAGATACAATATTTACAGCATCTAGCTTTTTGAAGCTAAATTGTCCTAAGAAACTTCAAACAACTCCATCTTGGATAGTATCTTTTAAATGTGGGGGATTCGCAGGTAGTTAAATGTTTTTCAATGATTGATTATATTTTTTTCTAAACTTTATTTCATTAGTCATGAGTAAATAATTATTTTAAAAAAAAACAAACTCTTCTGTGATACGTTTTTTATTTTTTTGTTAATTTCTAATTCTTATATTGTACTCTAATGGCTTGTTAACATTTTTTCTTCGGATCGTGATACACCAAAATAAGTTGTCCTAATTTTTCCATTACTGAATGGTTTTTTCTGGAACATTATCCATTTTTATCTAGTTTGAATAAAGTGTCAGAAAACACCAAAAACTTCTTTCGCTGAAAGGGCATTTTCATTTTTACATTTCATGTGTGTTATAGCCTATATTAAGTCTGTTATTTGAACTCTTTTACCACAATCAATTCTTATTGGTAAAAAATATTCTAATTAGCAATTAAGGACGGCCTCTTCACTTTTCTCGTTTTGAAAAGCGAAAATAAAAACAAAATAATGAAAATATTAATGTACCGTAATTGGTCCGTTAGAAATTACATATTATCAGACTTTTGGAACACGGCTGTAAACGAGGATACTTAATAGTTCATCGCTGTGTTGTTAATGAGACAAGCAGTTACAACAAATTGATACCTGATGACGATGCTCATTAAGAACAACCATCATTTTGTTAAACCTTTACATCATTCCGGCTATTAGTGATAATGACAAAATTTCCTGGATCATTTCCTTTTTGGCAAGATTTCGAAGCTTCTTTAGTTGCGTTTTTTCCGTGTAAAAAGGTCGAACTGAATATTGAAATTTATTGATTGACCCTTCAGGAGAATGAATTGCCAACTCGTGTCTTCCGTTTTGGAGCGATTCCAGTTAATAAAAGTTTTTCTCATTTTCGTTTTTTTCCTTTTAGTTTCATTACTGCTCCAGACGAATATTAAACGGTTAAGCAAAAAAGTATATGGAGAATATAGTTATCAATTATCTCAAAAAAACACTTGGTAAAGCTTTTGAAGTTTTTAAAGCATATATTTTCTTAACGAAAAATCAAACCGCTTCCTCTAGCATCTTGTATAATTATTATTTGACTTTTAATATAATTTTTTTGCATTTTCTATCTTCATAATAAAGATGTTACTCTTTCTTCGTTCTATGTAGCTGTGACTAAATATTCTTAAACAAAGGTTTTGTGAAGCATAGCAACATTTAAGTTTTGTGAAGAAAAAAACAAATTGAGAAATATTTTGAAACTTTCAAATTACATTTTTGACTGTTTTTTTTCTGCAAATAATGCACCGAAAATTTTATGATTATTTATTCTCTAAACCAGGGGTTCCCAAACTTTCCCAAGTCGTTGAACCTTTGGAAACATTGAGAATTTCTCACGGTACTTCAGACGTATAATATCTATCACGATACACATCACAATTGTATATTTGAACGATCTTGAAGGAAAAAATTAGGGATGTAAGGAATAAGAACATAGAAATAGCGATTTTAAATTCATACTTAAAATTCACCAAACTTTAGTTAAAACAATCTTTTTATTAAGTAGCAACAATGACTTGAGCACCTCGCTGCCCTCCTAATCACTCGAAGTGGCAGCCTCTAATGCAGCGGCACCCATTTTGAGTACCCCTGCTCTAAACCAATGATTCCAGGATATCGTAAACCGCATATTGTCACAAATGAGTATGAATTACGTGAGACAAATGTTTTTTCATTTACATGAAGTGAATTTTTCAGTGCATGGAAGTGTTATTACATGAAAAACAAGAGATTTGAATAGCTCTATTTATATATTAATAGTTTAGACAACTATTTATAGCATTAATAATCCTTTTCATTCGTTAATATCCGTGCACTGAAGAGTTCATTGTGTGTAAAGAATTCGCAACTACGATTTTTCACTATTTTTTTCTTTTTTAATTCGTTTAATATCACGAACGGTGAAGATATAATCGTTTACGTAGCTGAGACAAACTATAAGACTTCGTAAAATTTCTTTTATCAACAAACATGAACAAAATGAGTTTTATATTAAACAACGGGCAATGTGTCGTCACAGAGCGTTCCAAAATAATGTAAGATATATTTCCAAGTTGTCTTCTGAAATTCACTTTTAAAAGTAGTTTTTTTTTTTTTTGTATAAAAGAGTTCATCAACTCTTGTAAATAAACATAAACTCCATGCATATTTTTACAATTCAAAGAAAAAAAAAATTACCAGCTATATCTGCACTTAAAACCGCTTCATTTTCTCATTGTTTTTAACTTCTTCAGACAGCAGAACTAAACACAAAAAATTTTGACGCAATTTTTTGGTTCTCTGATTTAAAAAATGATTACAAAACAAAATAACTAAAAAAAAATTTTTATTATTTTAATTTATAATTAGTTTTAAAAATAATTAATGCCCAATTTCCATGTTTTCCATGTTTAAAACGAAGTAAAATATCTGATGATTAATTTCAAAAACAATTGGGTGTTTTAGCTTTCAAATTGCACAAACAGTAGTTAATAAACAGTATTTTGAAATGTACCCAATTGGGTACACTTGGAATGAAGAGGTTAATTGAAACATTGAAACAGAAACGTCCAAATATAAGTTACTAAGTTGTCCAATCTACTTTTTTAATTAAAATTAAATATCTTCCGGAGGCACGTGAAAGTTCTCAGGTATTTTTAGAATTTAATGATGATAGGACAATGCCCTCAGATATATCAGAGAAGAAACAACTCGATACTCTCACTCACACTACGAGCTATAATATCTCTAATGCAACCAGTAATAATGTATATCCGTAATGCTTCGATAGATTGCTACGCAAGTCACGTACTCAACTTAATCTCGTAAAGGTAACGTTTTATTTTTAGCTAAATTGTGTTGATTTTATCGAGGAGCAATTGCGAATATCGTAATATTGAGCTATATCCTCCTGAGACCCGAGCAAAATAAAATACACATGTTCTCTCAACTATCAGATTCCCTGAACAATTGGGCATTAAAAATGATGTTTTTCAAAAAATTAATAAACTTGAATTTTTAAATTTTTCTGGGGGGGCACAACCATTTGAATGTATGTTGAGGTCATAACTAAAGTAGAACTATGCTATACTTACACAAAAATATATAAACAAAAAATTTTATTCATTACTTATAACATAAGTAAAGAGATCAAACTTGTATAAAAACCCTAGAACAATATTAAAAAAGAAAAAAAATGTGAAAATCAAAACAACCGCGAGAGCGCCAAATTCCAACTTGACATATTGTAAACAAATAAACTACCGTTTCCGAATTCTCAAAGTTAAAATGTGATTTCCTATTCCTCTTTTATAATTCCAGTCCAGGTCTTGCTTGCTAAAATAGAATCTGTCATAACAGGGAGAAAAAGCCAAAAAATCCATTTTATTGGATGCCAGGTCTCAGAAGGTTATAACTAAATGGAAAAAATATGATCACTTTTGTCCACTATAAAAAAAAAATTCCAAAGTACAGAAAGGGGCCTTTCATCAATGACGTCACACATTTTTCCCATATATTTGACCCCCTCCCCCCCTTTGTCACAATATGTCACACTTCAGTGGACCCTCCTCCCCCCCCCCTTTTGTCACGCGTCACGCTATGTTGCATAAGGCATGATGTCACACTGCTTGTTACCCGCTTCCCTCCCCTTGTCACACTTTGTCACAATTTCACGAAACCCCCCCCTCCCCCCTCGACATTATTTATGAATGATCCCAAAGGAAAAGCCTTAGTCGTTTAAAAGGAAATGGAATATTGTTCGAATAAAAATACTCAGTTCTACCAAGGAGATTGTTTGTTATCAATTAGCCAGCCAAGAAATGCTATTCACCATAACAGAAAACTTAACTTCTTAGCTCTCAAGAAACATGCTTCATCAAATCACTTGAAATCTCAGCAACGAATAATTACTATGTATGTCATCTGGTGTGAATTTATATAACTTTATTTTGTAGTAGTTGTGAAATTATAGTTTCTGTCCCCATGTGCCCCCTTCTCCCCTGCTACTATTTAATCAATGCTTGGGCTGCGCAAATTCACAATTGGAAAAAACACTTCCGACTCCGAGTTCCTGCAACAATTTTCATCCGACTACGTGATTCGTATTATTTGATACGCAGAGCTTGATCGCAATGATGGATGGGATGGCGTTCCCCGACGAACCCGAAGTAGGCAGACGACGTGGGGTCTGCAGAGCGCGAAAGCAATCATTCATTGATGAAGGGGGAGGAGCAGTTTGGCTGCTCCCCACATGCTGTGAATCAGATGACACCTACGCAGGTAAACATCCACAAGTTCCTGATTAGTACGAGAGTGGTTCAGCTTTCATATATATACATGTATGTATGCATATCCACAGCTTTCATCGATCAGATCAAGAGATTGTTTCGTATTTTTGAAATCGAAAGGAATCCCTGATAAACCATCAACAAAGATTGAAAACAATTTCGCTTCGTGTTTGTATGATCTATGACCGTAGCCATTTCATATGAGGAAGAACCCATACCTCTTATCAGAACCCTGCAGTTCATCCTTCTTAGTGTTGCGACTCTCTTAAAATCCAGAAGAATATTTTTAAAGAATGCCATTTCCTTGATCCAATATTTTATTTGCACAACATTGAATTTCGCAACATTTAATTATCATTTAAAATGCTTAATCAGGGTACGCGCTAGGCCGCGCGATCGCGCGATACCCGCAATATTTTTTGAAATCCCACTCAAAAAAAACATTTTTTGGGCTTAAACTTTAAAAATCCCACTTAAAATTTTGGTCAAGAAGGAAAATCCCACCTTGTATTTTTCCCCTGAACCCTGCTTAATTTAATAAAAGGATATATCGTATATGGGTCTTATTTTTTTGAACAAATGACGAATCTCTACAAGAACGGCTACCCTCTATGAGTTACTCGAAAGCCCCAGGTTGAGAAAGATGCTGTAATATTAAGTTTATAACAACTTCACATTGATGATGACATGTTACTGAAGTACATAGGGGGATATCCTGTTGACTAACGAAAGTTGTTTAAGTAGATCATATGCAGAGCTGTTGGTGGTCTGTGGACAAAACGCATAGACGACAACTACAGAATCTAAATAAATTACCCATGTAGTTTATATAGTGCAGTGCGTAGGGTGATTTAGTGATTTAAATTTCTATAAAATCTAAAGAGACCGAATTTACAAATTATGCACTTTACACAAAAGGTGGGGACTTATTGGTGAAATGTAAAAAGGTAACTAAAAATTGCTTATGGGTATCGTGGATTCTATAGTGTTAAGCCATCCCCACAGAAAATTTCTGTTGAATATGCAGTGTAGATGCTAGTTTGAAGTTAGTCAAGGATATACTGAAAACTATGGAGATTGGCTGTAAATTTTGTGGAGATCTTCAATTGTCAGGAAAAGTTACGAGTTTACGTTGCTTATTTTTTTTTTCTCAATAACTTAGTTATGAAGGTAAAAAATATTTTTTTGTGGTGAGAGCGTCCAATGTAAAAGGGCTTAAAGGTTTAAATGGTGTAAAAATAAAGCATGCCCCATTTATTCGAAAACAGCGCCTCAATGACTCATACATATCTTCGAAACTATATAATGCACACATAAACTTGATACATCTCTGACACAACAAGTTAATTACACTGTAATGGTTAAATTTAACAATTTTAAACTATGTGCAAAAATAAATTACATATGACTTGATTTTATGTTTCAGACTGTTCTTTATCCCTATATTTCCATTCAGGTTATATGTCAAAGATATTTGTGGTCTAACTAAGAAATTTTTATGAAAATTTACTTTTATTGAAAAAGCTGCAATATTCTTTTCACATACGTTAAATATATTTATGTACAATACGTCAGTTGTTTCTGAAGTCGGGTATTCGTACCCAGAGGAACGCAAGGTAATGAAAGCACGTATGCCAAAGACGTAGACTCAGAATCGGGAATGTATGATCTCGCATCTCGTAAGTTCTCTCGTTGATCTCACGTAACGCAAAATAAAGTAATTCCAAAACAACTCCAACATTTAAAGCAGAATTACAGATGTATTTTTATTAAAAGGAAATACAGAAGAAATCGCTTCATAATTAACTAATATACTAATAACTTCATAGCATCCAATAAATAAAACAAATACAGATAAAAACTCACTAGCACAAAAAATTGAAGCTTTGAAGCGAACAATATTAGCGAAATATTTAACTTCGATAATAGATTGATTCTATTTATCTATTATAGATCAATTAAAAATGTTTTTATTTTTACAATGTATTCTAAATATAACAATATGAGCATTTAAGGATATTGCAATACTGATTAAAAAATATTACAACAATGTTACTAAAAAAAGTTGTGCATTGTATGAATAATTGCAAAATATACCGACTACGTAGATAAGATTCATAACTTTTTTCATCATATGCTGCAAATTTAGTCTTGCCTGTAATATTTATATTACAAAAACGTCTCCCTGTGAAAAGCCTCTAATGAGGTGAAGATTGTCGTTGAAAGTTGCAACGACTATAAAAAGGGATTATTATAATACTTAAAGCTAAGTCAATTTTCAAAGCTAAATGTTATGCCCAGGGCTAAAAGTATTGTGCAAAAACCAAGCTCTTCTTACAGCAAAGTTAAAGGTATTGTTAAAAAACATAAATAACTTTTCTCAATCCAAAAGGAACCATGGAAAATGAACTAAGAATGATGAAACATACCTAATTTTCAATAGTTTGCTACACAAATAGTGTAGTAGACATTAAGTAAATCGTCATAGGAAGTGTGTTCATTTGTATGACACTTTTGCAGTGATTGCTAAATCTCTTGACAACGACAAAAAAAAAGTAATTTTAAGCGGGAGTCAGCGAAGCATAAAAATTCATTCCAGATATCAAAATATGACGTCCATCTGAAGTTCTCTTTCCAAGTGAAATTACAAATTTGATGTGCTGAGAACTGCCCTACCCATATTAAATTGCTTGTCTTTGTCGGAACACGGATGAATGAACACCGCTGGAATAAAATCCAAAATTTGCAATTGTCTTAATATCTGCCTGTTCAATATTCCGTTGACGCTTTCAACGCTTCAACTGCCGATGCAATAGAGGATATAATTCTACCGTCATTTGGTACTTAACATTTATCACTTGCGAATCGTGAGCTCTTATTTCTTGCACGAAATTTCAGAAAACTAGTCACGTTTGCTTTTTGAAGTGCAAGGTCGGTCAGTTGAATTTCACAAGGACATGAATTCTGAAACGTGAGATTTAAGTTATTTACTAAGGTTAATTGATAACTTAAATCTCACGATCAGGAGATTTATTATTTATATATTAAGGAAACTCCAATGGGATATATATAACTTATATAAATATAAATTAAAATCATTTTACATTCATTCAACCGTTATGCTCTAATGTCGATTTCCACCCCTGAAGAAGCTCCAGCATATTTGAATCAGTTTTGCTGTTGCAGTTATTGGGCAATTTGTGATTTATTTAAGCTCTACATTTAATTTTAATCATTTTACGCATATATATCATTATGCTTAGCAAATGCAGAAAAATTCTTTTATAACGAGAACTCATAACAGGAAGGAGAGTTCACACTACAACGATACTTTTCGTTATAAACGAATTTCAATTTTTAGCAGTTAAAATGTATAAAATAAATAAATAAATAAAATAAGAAATGAAATAAAAACTAAACACATTACCTACATTTATTTTCGTTATTTCTTACTGAAATACGTTTTTATACATTGAGATGTATAAAGTATGTATAAGGTTGTATTTTATTACAAGCACTTGATTGGATTACATAACTGGAGCTTTACGGAAAGCAGCCATTTCTGATTGCAATATCAGATGCATAAAATAAGGTCCGTAAATCTCTCTCTATGGTTTGCTGATAATAAAGGAAAAAGAAAGTTGGATCATTCTCAAAACACGTTGAAAACATGTCCCATCGAAATATTTTCCTATTTTATGCAATTTCCCATCCTTAAGCTAATCAAAAACGAATATTCTTTTTTATCTGCACATCTAAGTGTATTGGTTTTCTTTTATAGGAATGCAAACATGGACGCTTGTAATAAATTCAGTTTTTTCTTGCTCCTCTTTGTTCCTAAGTTTGTATTAGTAAATTAAAAAATTAGTTTTGTATAAAAATTTGCCTCCACAGAATATAACGAATCATATCTGTGGCCTTTCCGATGTTGTCATTTTCCCTTTTCGTTTCTAAATCTCTAACAGCTGATATTTCTTAATTATCATGGACTCTTTTAATTCAAATGCTATTAGTGTAACATATTCAAAGGATAACCTAATCATTACCAATTTTTATCAATATAATTCAACTGAATCGTGAAAACAGACATGTCCCACAAATGTTACCATGTCAGCTATCAATATTTGAATAATTTTTATAAAGGTCAACAAATCACAGCAGCAACTTTATCACTCTGTGTCAACTATCTTAAATATATTAAAACATTAGTTCATTTTCTATAGAAGTTACTGGGTAAATTGCAATTTAAAGTTGACACGAGGAAATTTTATTGAACATGCCATTATTTCTACTGTCAAGAAATTAAATAGGTACGTTATTTGGAAAACTCTTTGAGTCTAGTCAAGGGAACAAATTATCTAAGCTTAACTGAACTGATTTATGTTTTTAACCCTATGGTTGATATTCTTAATGACCATGATTACTTTCCTCAAAATCGTCTTGAATTCTAATCTTCTCTTCCTTTAATAACATGCCTTGAAAATACTTCTCATATTGAAGACGAATTAATATAAGCATTACGGATAAGTCAGTTTTAATGAGTATTAACGGTGAAGTAGCATTGATTATTTTGCTGACCTTTTATATACATATTTTTAGAATTTAAAAGTCTTTATCCCCAATTAAAAAAAGAAAATCCTCTTTGTCGTTTCCACCCCTAAATTCCTTTTTTACATGCAGCCCTATTATTCCTTCCTACCAATATTAAAGGCAAGCTTTACTTCTAATGGCTCGAAGGCAATCAATTTACACTATAGTTTTCACTCTTGCGTAATGATGCATCATAATTATTTATACATATATATTTATAAAGTAAAATATATTTAAAAAAGACTGATAAAGTATCGTTATAATAAATTCTCAAACTTAATGATTTTCGCAAATTTTAGTCATTCTTAAATTAATAATGCGATTTTTATTTAATTATTTGTGTTTGATATTTCAACGTTCTCGTGTTATGCTAGAAGGTATAATTAAATGCACTTCTTAATTAACTATTAAAACAAAAAAAAATGTTTAAAACAGAAAAAAAATTATTTTTTAACCTCAATACTCTTTCTAAGTAACAGTCGCTAATTTTACTATAAACTGATTTTTGCTTGTTACTTATCAGTTGTTTTTTGTTCACTAAATAAATTGTGATAAACTAGCTAAGGAAGATAATGCAACGTGCCACAGTTAGGTACTTTTAAAATACTTTCTTAAAAATGTTATTTCTCTTCCTAGAATTTTTCACTTGTTACATTTTTAATATAGTAATTTGAGTGCATCATCTTCCTCTCCTCAACATTCTTTTATTTATTTGTCTTATTTAATTAATATTACTCGAATAAAGATTCACATTAGACAGAGAAAATCAAGAACACCTTTTACTGTTTATTTATGGAGAAGCTGATCACTTTTGTAATGTTGACAAAGTGGGCATGGAAATTTAAAAGATTCATTAACATCGTTTATAACATCATCTAAGTATTAACGAATTTGTTGTCGTTTGTTATCATTGCGTTTTTTGGACGAGGAAGGAAAATATTTCTGTGTTTTAGCAAAGCCACGAAAATAAACGCACTTACCGTTATCAGCAACGCAGCTTTTCGCGAACCAAATCATCAGCGCATCCTTTCGCGTTAGTGCTAGCTTGGGTTGAGAAAACCCCCAAAATAACTCAACGCGCAGACGACGATTTCTTTTCTCCAGCTCGTCGGATCAGAAATATTTCGAAACCCGCTTTCACTTGATTTCTCCCCCTTTTTTGACATCCCTGGTAAAAGCATTCTCCCGTTCTCGAATTTTCTACGAAAGAAAATTCACCTCTACTGATTGTTGATTATTGAATGAATGTTTAAAAAATTATTTTCGAGTGGAGTTAATTTTTATTATTACGTTCTCAAATCTTATTACCTTTAATTTTCAAAGATAAAAATGTAATAATACAAACTTCCTGAGCTCCTTCCTTTATTCCTTCTTATTCCTAAAAAGTAAACTGAATTTATTCCTCATATTTAAGTTTGTATAATTATGAAAGAAGAATAAATATTGAAAACCAACGTTTCGTACGGAAGCTATAGAGTAGCAATAACTGCATGCACATTTAACGGCACTGAATTAAACAGGTTTTAAATGCTACCCTCGGGAAGAACCCTCAACATGGTTTTCATGTGGCATCAAATTTCAATTGTATTCTTTGCGGTATAACGTATGAGACATCTAAACCTGTCGGCATATTGCCAAGCGTATTCAATGTCAGAAGAATGGGCAAAGAAGATGAAATGCGACAGAACTGATACTATTTACATTTAAAAAGCCTTGAATTTGAAAAAAAAAAAACTCCATTTGCAGAAAAGTTCTTAAAGGCATCTTCCAATTGCAGTTTAGCTCCAGAAATTGTTTGCGAAAGGGGTATTACCTCATCTCCATGGTTTAATGATTTTTATTGCAAATTTCCGTAGTTCGAAGTAGACTGGATCATTGGTGATACCTGATAACACTACGAGCTTTAAAATCATGACGCATGGTATCTGACTGATATAACGGAGATGAGGAAACTTTTTGCAGTGAAAAGTCACATTCAGCTCAACTGTTGGCCAAAAGGACGCTTTTTATTGTGGCTGTTGACCGAAACGCCACACAAGCCTTAGCAGTCGATATTGTGATGTTAAGTGTCGGCTCGCTTTCGATGCATCCAACAAGATCTTTGCAATCATTTACGCTAAAATTAATTTGAAGTTGGGGATTAGAAACTCTGTGACGAAAAGGTTGGAACGTGCTGCTGCCTCTTTTGAGAATCAGAAATTTTGTATTACCGAAGGTGGAAAACCACTGACTTCGAATAATAGCGTTTTCAATAAGTGTCTTCCTGTCAGTGTCGCTTCGAATTGCCAAGTACATAAAAATAAATACTATTTAGATTTAACGAGAACTTCTCAAGTTTGAATTGATCAAGTTTTAATATTGAAATCTTTATTCAAATTAAACAGTTTTGAATTGATTTCAAAAGGTTGGACCAAACGATTGCTTCGAATTATCAAGAGGTTAGAATTATCCAGAGTCATAGTGTCTATTGTATACATATTATCGTCCTTCCTATTTATTTTAATTTCTACTTTTATTTTATTTCATTTTTAGTTACATTTCTTCAAAGTATGTTTAAGTGATGATGGTGTATGCGTAATTAAATCGGTGATCTAGTAATTTTTACTTGTTTTAAAGAGCATTTCCTTTACAGAACATATTTTATTACACACTTACAGAACGCATTTATTTCTTCAAATTGGCTGCATAATGTTAATAAAGTTGCGTCAAAGTTGTATTAAAAAGTTTTAGAAACTACCGTATGTTTAAAGCTTTCTGTTGTGGCAAGAACACTAAGCAGAATGGAACTATTTTTACTGTTATCTGAATATATATATCCAATTCAATTGACTACCCTGAATCAAGCTAAAGGTGGTAACCATCTTTTCGCATGTTTTTACATTTGTCTTTCCGATTATTTTTATTGTTTTAATTTTCCATTGCTATGTTGTAATAAGCTCCAAACTAGCTATTACTTCAACAACATTTTGTTTCATTGTGTTTTTGCCATTATTTTCACTGTTTCACATTGTTTTATTTTTCCCAGCAATGAAAGCTAAAAAAAATGCTCGGTAAAATTGGCATCATATTCGAACACCATCCATGTCTCTTCAAAATATTCAGGCAAAGTAAATAATAGGCAATAATCAAAAGTTTCGCCTTTGTACAACTTAGAATTCGCAAAAAAATGGCAAACATAAATATTTTGAATGATTTCAGAAGTTTAAAAACAATGTGTAATTAATTACACATACAGGTGAGTCTAGCAAAAAAGCTATTGTTACACTCTTTGAATCGCATTTTGTTGTTGAATTCACAAACGATAAATACAATGAAATAAACAGCAAAATACAGTAACGCGCTGCCTGATTTCAAGCAGTTTTACAATTATAATTCATTCCAAGAGAAAAAGTAAATACCCATCCTAACTATTCTGTATACATATTTAAAATACAGAATAATAAATTACTTTGTGTTTATTTTTGAATGATGCACTTACTTTTGTTGAAGTGATTTTCATTCGTTTTCTACTTTGACTCGAATTTTCGGTACCTCAAATTGTTATTTGTTCCTGTCGATTTCCAGATAGCGAGTAGAAAGTTAGCTGTGTAACATTAATAAAAATCAAAACAAAGCTTGAATCACAAATTTGAAAAAATCGCTGCTATCTTTTGTCGGATGTCTTTTCATCCCTACGCTCACATCTTTTGCAGTGAAAAAGGGTTCGTTGTAACCCCGAAACACGTGTCTGCAATTCTTACTTCTATTTCCCTCGTCTAATGTTGATTATGATTTTTAATAATTCAGTATTAAAAACTTTGCATTAAAATTCTGGTTAAAAAATGTCGTATTAAACTTTCAAAATGCTAGTGTATAAGTTTCATTATACATTTTTATGAGTCTTTTTTCTTTTGAACTAGTAATCTTGTAAATTATTATAGTTAATGCTATATTTTTATTTAGAAAATATATACTTTTGAAACAGACAAAGCTATTCCCTTTTATCCCCCCCCCCTTTCCTCAGAGAAATACAAAATAGTAGGCATCAGGGAAAACAATGTTATGTTGCTATCAGTGTTGCCAAACGTCCTGGATTTTCCGGGACAGTCTCGTATTTTGAGAAATCGTCCCGCAAACTTCGTTACGGGACTCCAAAAATCCCGTAGTGCGTGCCAGGATATTTATTTTGCCGGATATCGGATATCCGGTGACACTTGTGTGGCAATTCAACCCGGATGTCCGGCTCTGAAGTTTCAGATCTGTGCGTTATATACATTTTTAAAACATCCCACAACTTCCAAATACGTAATAATTTTTTAATTTGCATATGTTGCCAAAATATGCAAATTAATTAAATTTTATAAATTAAAATAAACATGCTTTTGTGGATCTGTCGTGCAGTGGCCGGATTGGATTCCGGGTATTGAAATATCAACCTGATACCGGATACCCGGTCAGACCCGCTGTCGTTGCACCCTGCCAGTATTTGCAGTTTTTAAATTTGGCAACCCTAGTTACGATGTATTTCATTGTGAATAAGTGCTTATTTATTGGAAAGTATATTTTATCAACATACAGTATGTGAATTTTCTCGATAAATCAAATATTAGTTATCTTGCAATTTCGAGAGTTTCATGCCAAGTTTTCAATAATATTCATACGTAATACTTCATCAAAGCGTTAATTTGAAATTCAGATACTAATGTTTCTAGTGTTGAAGTAATTCATTATTCATTCAGACACTTGATATTCCCTATAGAGACACATCAGTCCTTTAAGAGACACATCAGTTTGTTTTCTATTTTTACCGAAAACGGAAAAAGCAAAACTTTCTGTTTTTCTTTATTTCTATCTTGTATTGCATAGTATAAAAACTTTTCTGTTTTCATAACTTATACCTACTGAGTAGAAATGTTTTGACTAAAAGAAGAGATGAAAAAGAGTTGTTGTTTGACGTCACACAGTTTTTTTACTGACGTCAATACCACCCACAACAATTTCTGTTTTCAGGTGGCAACGGTAGGTATGTCTTCTTTTCAACTTTAAGTCGGACAGTTACAGATTACAGTGTCAAAATAAACGAACGACTGTGGGATTTTTTTCTTTTTCTTCGTGTTTTTGTCGAACCCCTACGAGCATAAGAAACAACGGCTTTCTTGGCACGCAATAGTAACTCTTCTTGCAGAAAGGGCAAAGATTCAGAAAAACTGAAAAACATAATGAACAAAACTAGTTTGTTGTGTTACTCAACTGAATTCGTTACGTAACATACAAGAAGACATGACGCGATGTTAAGTAAATATTATTTCTCAAACATAGATGTCTGAATGTAATGTTTTAATTATCAGGTATAATTCTTAAAAATAGCGGTATCACTTACATTTTAATCAAAAGGCGAAAAAAGGGACAAACTTCTTTAAGACTGAATTGGATAATTTTTTTAAAAAATTGCTACTTCTTTTAAAATTTCCAAATAACACTTTCGTAAAATTTTACTTGGCATTTTATTTGATTTGATATGTTCGTTCACAAAACCAGAATCGCCAATAATTCCCGAAAAACACTGATTAATTTATTTTTTCTTTCTACAATAAATGGTAAAAATTAAAAAAATAAGTCTTCTTAAATTATCATTTTTGTTAAATTCATTTTCATTTAATACCATTTGAGTTTATAGTAAACTACGGTTATAACCTGAACCCGGATGTAAAGAGCAAATTGTCTTAGTTCCTTCCCCATCGTTACAACCGAATTTTACTGTAATATGTATTGAGTATTGGGGCAGGAGGTCTACCTGATATTTGAATTTGAGTACTTCGTAGCATCCAAAAGCAAGGAACAGCTAACGAATTTCTACGGAGCTCGTTCCAAACAGCATTGGTTATTATTAACGGTACTTCAAAAAGGATTAATAGAAAAATAGGTTGCTAAACTTAACATATTAATCTGGGCACGAGCAGGACAGCGCCTGATGACAGTAATTACTTTGACTGGAGACTATTCAAACTGTGTATCTCATACTCTAACTTAACTAAATAAAACTACTGAAAGTAAATTTTTTTTGATGTCTTCGAGAACATACTCTAACTCAGCGGTCGGTAACCTAAATTAACTGAAGCTCTACTTTCCAAGAAACGCCAAACACCAAGATCGACTCAGAGGACGGGGGGTGGGGGTACATGCACAATTAATAATTAATAGGACAAGTTGGGTCTGCGCCTGTCTTTAAATTATAGGTTAGTACCTGTCAGAACAGGTATTGATGCTTATAAAATACCTACTTTAAAATTCCTAAAATATTGCTATGTTAACAACCTTCAACTCGCATTTAAAAAAAAAAAAAAACTCAGATACTAATGTATTATTTCTTTTAAATTTGATAAAATTCTAGTAGTTTGTTTTGTTTTGATTCTTAAGTAAAACACACATGTGAAACGCCGTTACATATTTTAATTAACGCACCGAGAGCACAGCTAATTTGCCGACTGACATTCCATATTGTGTTGCCCAGTTTTTTTTAGGTCCGAAGAATGGTCAAATTAATAAGAATTTTCTGAAGGAAAAAAAATTCGGCTTCTGATCCAAAGGTTATTTGACTTTTTTTCTTTTCAAAACTGTCCCGCGATCGACCAAAAATGGGCTTGAAATCGACCGGTCGATCGCGATCGACGGGTTGCCAACCCCTGCTCTAACTTAACTAAATAAAACTACTGAAAGTAATTTTTTTTTTAACGTCTTCGAGAAAAGTGAGCTAATTTCATTGTTTTACAAGAAAAATTGGTAAAATTCTAGAGAATATTCACCATTTCAGGGGGCTTCTCTACTCCATCCCCCCTCCTCAGTCAGCACGTAACCTTAGGATTGCATTCCCAGGGCACGGGTTTCAGGATTGTGATCTACGACAGTGAATCGAGTAGAAACGAAAAGATAGAAGCAGAAATAAAATACAAGAAGTAAAATATAGCGGGACGAAATCAGCCAATGAAGATGCAAGCACGAATGCTCGAGCACAAATGCTTGAGAAATGAAGAAAGATTAAACGATAATAACAGCAGTAGTAGTGGTAGTAATAATAATAATAATAAAAACAATAAACCAAATTACAGTCTACACATCATCTGAAAGGAGCTTTCCAAGTTGATAAAACATGTTGGAAAATTTAGATTTCATATTAATTTTGAAGTGTCCCCCCTCCCCCGAGCTTACAAACCCTCAAAAGCTACGTATCGCTCGCCCTCTGAAGTGCGATAACCACCCAAAAGAAAGATCAATAAAACCCTCTAAAACAATCCCGAATAGAAAAAAGGAGAAATTACATGTAATGGCATTTTTACCACGCAAATAAAAGTAAATTGAATTGTTTGTGTACTCAAATTAATATACTATAAGACTATACTTATTTTTTATTAGTATCTTTTATATCTTATGTGTAAGCGGCTCATTCTGTCTGTCCATCTGTCTGTCTGTCCGCTATAGAATCCCAGACCATTTTACCGATCGGGACCGCATTCGGCCCGGTTAATGTTTACGACCCGAGAAACGCAAAAATGAAAGTGTGACTCAATTAGTTTTTTTTAAATTTTTCAATGAATTTTTTTGACCCGTTTTATTTCATTTTTGCATTGTTGCCGTCGTTTCCAACCATATAATTACAGTTTCCGTGTGAACAAACAAATCAATGTAGTTGCCATTGTTGTAATGAATGAACAAATATACTAATAACAATCAAAACGTTTCTCTAGCATATTGAGTGAGGCTTCGCTGTATTTGCAACCTCCGTTAAAAATTAATGTATACGCGAATTCAATTTAACCCTTTCTTTCTTTTAAATTTATTTATTTATCGTCTGCGCTTTTTATATTTTTCTTATTAGAGTGGCAGCGATCTTTTTCCCAGTTTCGTTAAAACTTTTGTTTTGAAAAGCGTAATAAAATTTACAGTAAGTTCTTTCGATGATAAATATATATTTTTCACAAACAATTTGATTATATAATAAATAAATATATAGTAGTGTGGGGCAGTAAGCAAAGGGGTGTCCTTGACGCCTGACCTGGGTAATTCAGTTTGAATTAGCAGACATCTGTGCACAAATCATTTTAATTACAATTTAAAAGCGGTCATTTCGTATGACAGCCGGACTTACTAGTTGTGTATATATATATATATATATATATATATGTATATATGTACAGATATATATTTGCTTTAATATGTTTTTTTAATCGTTTTAGCCCGTTTTCCCGTAAAATTAAAAAATAATAATAATAAAATAAAGTTTGAAAGAAGGCTTAATATATCGTAAAAATATCGTTAAAAATAAAGGAAAGTCAAAACAAGTGAAGTAATTAAAGAAAGGTTTAAAATTTGAAAGTAGGGTTTTGGGATGGGGGAAAAATCTGTGTCTGTCGGTCTGTCTGCCTGTCGATCGGTCTGTCCCCTCCCTAAAAAATTTTGAGGGAATTACCCGATTCGATATATATATATTTGCATTCGAAAGATCGTGGCGAAGACATATTTCTTTTATTTTTTGATTTGAACAATTTTTAGCTTAGTTTTGAAGAGTTCATCTTAACATTAGCAGTATTGGGGTTGGTAAAAGTGGTCTCTCAGACTTAGATTATGAGGTAAGGCTTAAAAAAGTCTCAATATATATAGTCTAGACTAGAGAAAAAGGGAGTTAGAGGGAACATCATTCAGTTATTTAAATTCAATGAAATGGAAAATGTTGATGTGCTGCATTTCTGCACAGAAGGTAAAATTGGAGGTCATTGTTCTAAACTTTTCAAATATCAGGCTAATCTGGAAATTAGGAAAAGTTACTGCTTCAATAGGGTTGTAGGCAGTTGTAATAGTTTACCGGAAGCGACTGTTACTTACAGTGGGGTAAAAAGTTTTAAGAGGGCTCTTAATGTTCATTAATGATTAGTAATTGACTAGGACAAGCCTAATTAGGCTCAGAGCCTGTTGCTGGTTGTCACTTTTCTATTCTTATTTGTATAAATACAACATGAAAATTTAGGAATCCATTTTATAACTTTTTTTTTTTCAGAATAGGATAACTGTCAACTAAGGGATTGCTTTTGAAATAAAAAATTGAAGCAAATCAAACATCGTACAGTTAATATTTTGTTCTTAAAACTCTTTCCTAAAAAGTGTAATACATTTTTATTTATGGGCTTTTAAAAGATGAACTTGAATTACACACATAAGATTTTTATTTTACAAAATAAAATATAGTAACTTCATTTTAGCTTTTATCTTCATTTTATTTTTGAAATGACGGACTTAGCGCAGCTTTGCTCGCATTTTTAGATGGAAAAGATTGGACTCCTTTATGTAAAATAAATTTGATATATTTTAATTTTAAATAAAAAAAAATATTCGATTTAAATTCAAAATATTTTTTTCAAATTCAATGTAAAACTTAAAATGTAGTTCATAGGTTCTGTTTTTTTTTTTTTTTTTTTTGAGAAATTTAGACAGTAACTTTATCCAAGTACTTTTTTTTGAGGGGGGGGGGGGATTTTGCTTGAGACGTTTATTTTTTCTGTTTTTCAAATGATTTCTTTGAAGCATGGAAACTTCTGAAGGGGGGGGGGGGGTACACATCACGGTATCCTCACGAATCCGCCCATAAGTTTGAACGACGTGCAGTCATTAAAAATATTATTTTTTTGACTGTATAAGGGATCATTCATAAATGATGTCTCGCTTCGAGGGGGGGAGGGGGTTCGTGAAATTGTGACACAGTGTGACAAGGGGAGGGGAGGGGGTAACAAGAAGTGTGACATCCTGCATTATGCAACATCGCGTGACATGTGACAAAGGGGGGGAGAGGGTCCGCTGAAGTGTGACATATTGTGACGAAGGGGGGGAGGGGGGTCAAAATATGGGGAAAAAGAGTGACATCATTTATGAACGGTCCCTAAGAGCCGTCCGCAATGAATGTTGACAGTCGGATGTTGATCCCAAAGCTGGTTGGTTGCTTGATGAATGGCAGAGGAAAGTTTATTTAGCTCAATGCATACAATGGACCAATTGCACTGCGCTAATAACTCATACACGATAAATAAGATTAGATTTTAACATTGGTAAAACGGGACACCATTGACGAGAGTGGGGATTCTTGATTAAAAATTTGGTCTATATAGAGCAACAAACATTTTCATAAAACTCAAAAATAGAAATATCTTTTAATGTATTAAAAATGGTGTTCGAATTCCAACAACAGATCCACAATGAGAACATTGATAAGCAGTTCTCAATAATTAGTTCTCAACGATTATTTGTTATTATAAAGTTTAACATTGTAAAATTAACAAAACTGTTATAAATTTCGTATAAGAGCGAAATAGCCGCATCCCGCGAAAGGGGGAAGTCTGGTCAAGCGATGAATCATGGAGGTTGGAGGTATGAATTTAGCGCTAGAAGAGCAGCAACTTGATTTCATACATAAATAACATAATAAAAGCATTGTAGAATTTTTTATACTCAAATTTGAATAATAGTATAGTATTTTTATTAATTTAGAAGAAGGAGTTTAAAACAAAAATAATATTGCCATAGTTAAATATACTTAAAATCCTTAACTGTAACTATAAAATATCGATGAATGAGGAACCGGATGTATATGAAGTGTTGCGGTTATTGTCTCTTGTCAGTGTTTATATTTTAATTAAAATCGTATAATTATGTTCTCCTAACGTTTCCTAAAATCTGACAATGACTTTAAAATAAGAGAACTTTTTTATCTCCAAACTGATCATTTAAAGGTCATCTGCCAACATTACATGGTATGAAAGTTTATTTTAGATCACTGTGACAGTTCAACTTCCGTAACATAAACGAGTAAATCCGCATCAAACACTAACAGCTGATCGGATTATTTGAATATGTTATTACCATGCTCTTATTAACCCGTAATATGTGTTTGTTTTGTCTTATGAAAAACATTTTTCGTTTTCTTTTCGATGATTTTTAAAATGAATTTAAAATGCTATTTTTAGAATTGATGCTAGTTATCTTTCTCCAAAACGTAGTTTAAATAGTATCCGATATTTAATATTTTTAATTCATGTATCGTTGAACTGTTTTTTACGAGCTATTATTTCTATTGATTTTTATTTTTTTAAAAAGTTAATACTTTTTTTAACCTAGCTGTATGATTTACTAATCATTTCATTTGAAACTTTCCATTCATGTTTTATTATTACTTGCTCCTTAATTTTGTGCTAAACATTTATGTGTAATATTTAGAGCTCTTTGTTTTCCTGGTTAAACTCCATAAGTTTAGCATTTTGAATTCAATGGGTATAAAGTAGTAGTTTTTCTCTTGATTCAGGATAAAAATGTTGAAAATCATTTTTTATTATTTTTATTGTAAATATTCCAGAGTCCAAAGAATTTAAAAAATTCAAAAAATTCTTTTTCTTCCATGTCCATAACTATAGAATAAAATTCATTGAAAGTGTATCCTTCAAAGAACAAATGCAAGAAACTTAAAATAAGTTTGTAGAATAATTTCATTCTTATACTAGTTTCTTTCTTTGTCACAAAATATATTTCTTACTAAATACTTTGAAAGAAATTATAATTCTTTCTTTTGCTTAAACTTACCGTAAGCCCCCCCCCCCCCCCCCCCCCCCCCCCCGAGCTTTCCCACAAAACGTCTATATAAAATGATTGATCTATGTAAGCCCACCTCCTTACTTCAAAAAGGCAGTTTATGTGTACTATTTAATGAATAATGTTGGAATAAACAAATAATGTTTGTATTGTATGTATTGTTTGTATTGTTGTTTGTTCTTTGTATGTAATGTTCTTTGCAATTTTTTGCCTTTAAAATACTTTGAAACTTTTTGATCTGTATATAAGCAGCATTGGTGGATATATATCACTTGATATATATCATGATAAATATCTTGATAGATCATGATATTTATAAGCTAATATATGTCGTGATATATATCCAAACGTCATATTTATATTAAAGTAGAACACTTTTAATTAATCTTAGATTACCCTATTGATTCACTTCTAAATTAATGAAGTATTGAGAAAATATAATTATGTAAGAGGAAGCATAATGGAACTAGATTTATACTGATGAGCAGGATAATGATGACACTGAGAATCAGAAAATTCAATGATATTGATTCTTTTTACGTTGCAGTTGATTCCCCCATCAGATAGGTAACACTCTAAACTCATGGTTTAAAGTCATTTTCTCTGTGTTTATTTTCTGATATTAAATTGGACACCAATCAACATGCCGAATAAAAAGAGTATTTATCTTGGATGTGATCTTGTAATTACCATAAGAGGCAAAATAAAAATTTTCTTTATAGTAAAAAAATTGTACTAGAACTGTAAGGAAAGTTATTAATTTTAGTAATACTTATTAACTGAAAAAAAAGTATTTTTATTCACATATTTGTTTTTACTTTATTTTATTTATTTGGGTTTGGTCAACAAAAACTTATTTATGACTTTTCTTTACATCCTACTTTTAAATTTTGAAATATTTGATGCACAATAATTTTAGTGATAGACCCCCTTTAAACAAATATTTAGACTACAGCATAGGGTGAAAATACTTACTGCCTTAAAAAGTGAGAAAGGTCTTTATCCTTGCATAAATTGCAATACAAGTTCAAAGTTGATTCACCTGTCACCTTCCTAGTTATGAATTGGTATACAAACTGCTCAGAATAAGGTTTTATATCTGTACAACCAAGATGTAGTACACATAAAAATCTTTTTCATAACTTTTGATGGTTTGAAAAATCAACGGACTTTTCACATATTTGTGAAAGGCTGTTTTTTTTCCTAAAACTCGCCGAAATAATGTTAAAACTCATAAGTTTACACTGTATTCTATTGTCTTTCTTTGAATTCATTTCTTCTTAGTATTTCATATTATTCACCTTATTTTCTGGAGTCAGGGCTTAGTATTTGCTTGCAGGGGGGGGGGGACCAAGGGGATATGCCCCCTTCCTGCCCCCAGATGACAACAATTTTTTTTTTTAATATTTTATGATTAAAACATAGCTTTTTTTGTGAGTAGCTATGACATGTTATCCTAGGAATTGAGGTTACTTCTTTATAGATTTGATGAAATATTTCTTGTCAATGAAGCATTGTAAGATTTTTCTTATTGGCATATTAAATGTTTATTGTTTAAATTCAACAACAAAAAGTATTTTATTCTTTTTACGCAAGACATTTAACACTTACTATTATTTTGTCATATCCGCATATAAAAATCGCGCATCACTTTGCATCTCATATGTATCAACATTTTTCGTCATCATGACGAAACACAATAAAAAATTGAAGATTTAGAAACATAATACAAATGCATAATCACAATGAGTAAATGATATTTGAAAATACGTAAATAAATTAATTTAAAACAACGCGGCAAGCACCCCAAAGCACGACGTACGTACCATATCAACTTTCAAATGCAAGTTTGTTTCTCCAACATATTTCACATTTCAGTATTGTATTACTCCACGGAACAATGATCATGTCCCCCCCCCCCCCCCCCCCCCCCGGAGCAGATTTCTGGCTGCGCTAGTTTGCTTGACATATTTTGCAACCAAATATTTCATTTTCATGCCCAGATTTCCAAGCTTAGGCACTAAATGTAATGGTTAAAATTTTGAATCTCATCAAACTTTTCCTTTTCCTACTCATTCCTACAATTGAAACAAAGGAATAGAAAGGAACTTTTCTTCAGTTTTGTCATTTTTAAAACTTACATTATCTTATGCTATCTTGTATATACTACTATCTCTTTTGGATTTATGACTTAACATAATTTTATTGTGTCTATCTAAAAATAATATAATACAATGCAGTAAACCATGAGATTCTGTTCTGCAAAAGATTGTATTCTTTTGCCCTACTGCCAAATTTAATAGAACATTTCAATGCAAATAGTCTGTTTCATGTGTAAAAAAATTAACATGACAATGCATTTAAGATAGTCCTAATTAAAATGTTCATTAACAAGGAACAAATATAAATCCTTTAGTAAAAAAGCTTTTCAATTCATAAAGAGAAATTCCTTTCTTTTCATAGTACTATTTGGCCAAGGTGGAATGGTTGGTGAGGTATTTGGCCGGGAAACCGAATATTTGTCGTTGCATCCCTAATTTAAATAATTCTCTGTGCTTTAAATTTGGTTAACACATTACTTCAAAATGGCACAGTAAACATACAATATGAAAGGTATAAAGTTTTGAATTTGAACACATTAAAAATAATTAATAATGAGTTATAAGGTGCTCTTCTTTAGGTTTAATAAAACTAATGATTTCGTGGGACAATTTGAAATGCAGCAGAACCTAATGGCTAATGTGACCACCCTCAGGACCGATAAAACTGGTCACTTCAAACAGGTTCAAACTATACAGCACATTTTCCATTCTTAATTCACTTAAACTAAAGGCACAGAAACATTTTGCAGAAAAGTAACTATTTTCAAAAGTAGTCATTTTAGATAGGATGGTCTATTATTTCATGAAAGGATTGTGTGTTGCCATTTATATATAAAAAAAAACTATAAATTTATAATTTTGCATTATATTTTAGCAGTAACATTTCATTTTATCCATCTAATGCATGTACATTATATTTAGATGGAAATAAGGTTAATTTTAAAAAGTTTTAACAATGGGTGCTGAAAATGATGAACTGTTCATATCTTCTGGAGACTGAATATATTCCTACTATGGAAGAAGCAATTGCTGGTAAGATTTACTTCTATCTTTTACTGTACTTTATGTTTTGTACTTCTGAACTTTTAAACAGGGTTGGTTGACTTGGGACAATGATTTATCGTTATCATTTTTGCTACAACAATTACTATTATAGATCTGAAGATTTAAAGAAATTTCAAGGGCAAGAAAAATCAAACTCTTAAATTTATTTAAGTAGATATACAATTTAAATTCATCTTTGCACTTAAGAAAAGCATTTTCTGCCACTTCTAACAGTAGTATATCCTCACTTTTAAATCTCAGAAAAGTAATTATTTATATGAATGCAGTTATTAGTATCAGAGTCTGATCGTTTGTCTTCGAACTCACTCGGGACAATGGTGTAGGGCAATATTACTATTAACTTCCTGAGGAGTTTCATTTTGATTTTATGCGGCTACATCTCTTACTTTTGTTTGCCAATTGGTCCTTGTTCCCTTCTTCTCTTGATTTGACTGTTATTGGAATGTTTGGCCAAAAATGAGAAGGCACCCATGTATTGTTACTCTCTTAATTACTATGGTCAATTTCTTTATCTAACTCCTTTAACTTCATGACATTATCTTCAGACTGACATTTCCAAATTTGATCTAGGGACCGTTCATAAATGATGTCACGCTTTTCCCCCATATATTTGACCCCTCCCCCCCCCCCCCCCCTTTGTCACATGTCACGCTATGTTACATTGGCATAAAATAGATTTAATTTGCTGATTTTAAGTTGTTTTAAAGAAATAAAAATGTACGATGTCACACTTCTTGTTACCCCCATCCCCTCCCCTTGTCAAACATATTGTAAAAAAAGTGTGACATTTATGAACGGTCCAATATATGCCTGTTCCAAATGATACCAGTTTCTTTGACTTTGCATAAATATACAATGTTACCTATTTTATTAATCACATTGCTTCAACCCGTTTGTCATTTTTGACGCAATAATCTTATTAATACAAATAATAAATAGCATCATAAGAGTAATAATTACCATCATTTTATAAAAGCCACTTTATTTACACAGCTATAATTTAGCTACAAGTCCAAATCTAACAATAAGAACACATTCATTGTTGCCAATTTTGAACAAAAAGTCCTGTTGCCAAAACTTACCCTAATATATTACAGCATATATGTATATATATATACACAAAGCTTGAAAGCTTTAACAGTAATTAAAGTGCATCATATTTAATGCATAACCTAGGTAATCTGCAGAGTGACTGAATGAATTAACATATTTAATCTGCAAATGTACCTTTTTCGTTCTCAAAGTAACACATGTATCCACACCTACCTGTCACTTTGATCCATTTAGCTCTCCTACTCCCCTTCTTTTTGTGGGGAATTAAATTTCTGATGACAATCAAAACAAAATATTTTCATAAAGTATAATAGATTAACAACTGCAACCCATTTTTTTCATTGCTTAAAACCTATTAGTTTGAATGTTAAACATTCCCTAAAATAACAATTAGTTCATTTGCAATTCACTTTTCTGAAACACTGTCTGTAATAACCCACTAATACTAAAGCACTGAATATTTTCATAGATAGTGTTTTTTTATCTTTTATAATTATAAAATTAGCACAAAAATGCCTTATTGTTTTCTTATTTTAAAATTGTCATTCAATTGAAACTAAACTAGTCACATGCAACTTTAAAAACTTAAATAGTTAAAATATGCTAAGAATACTGTTAAGCTGTGGTAATAGTGAATTCAATTTCTTTAAACTCATTCAAAGAATTTGTTATTTTTGAAAATTTATTCTACTAGCAATCATTTAAATGAAATTTTACCTTATTAGCATGCTACACTAATATAAGAAGAAATTCAGATCTAAATCAAATAAACAGTGTTTAGGGATGAGATATTCAAAATCCCTTCTTTTTCTCTAATAGTAATTATTGGAAAAATCCCCAAGTCAGGAGAACAGCATGAAAACCTTTTAATAAGCTTTAAAATGATGTACCTTGTATAATTAAATGATTAAATAGGTTAAAACAGAATATATAATTTACTACTACTAATTTATGTTGGGGATATCTCTACTAATAATAAAGCAGTAAGTATGTGTGTGTGTCTGTGTACGGCGTAGGGCCCAGACCGTCCAGCGGATTTTCATGAAATTTGGCACGAAATTAGTTTGGAACATGGGGGTGTGCACCTCGGAGAGTTTTTTCTGAAATTCGAATTTGTTCTTCTATTATTCCAATTTATAGCCGAAAGTTTCATACAATAGTCATTTTATATGGGAAGAAATTATCGCATCGTTTCGAGCTTGATACCGTTGAAAAGCGCGTGAAAAACTACCCCGGGAGGAGTTTCGCTCTGCGTGCGAAAATTCGAAGCCTCTAAATTAACTAGAAACGAAGTTATAAGCATTTTTCTCTGCAGTTCGAAATTATTTTTTCACGGTAATTAACTTTAATTTTAATTGTTACCATGCCGACTGACTATTGATCCTTTTTTCTTTTAACGAATTAAAATTTATTGCTTGCGGTTTTTAGCATTTTGAGGAGCAGCCGATTTTTAATTAATTTATTTTTTTGGATATTGAAACGAATTAAATGTTATTTCCTGCGTCTAACAGGCGATTGATAACTTTATTTTGATTTCCTTATTTTGACATGCATTTTACGGGACCATTTTCCTTACTGCACAGGGGTTTTAAAAGAAATGTTACTCTTTATAGCGACTTTTGTTATTCCAGCTTATTATTACTATTTATACTTTCACTTATTTAATTTTTTTTTTCGCCAGTGAATTAGCACATCTGTGTTTTTCCTATTTCAGCTGGAATGAAAGGTTTATTCCTAAAGTTTTGCTTGCTGCTGTTTGTTTCTGCTAGAAAAGCTACAAAATTTCGTCTTTCTGTTTTAAGCCGGGTCCAGACGCTACGTTTTGCACAATCTTTTGTCTGCGTTCAACACGTTGCAGGTAAAACGTTGCATGTAGATTTGAAAAGTGCGCAGTTTTGAGTCCGGTGCGAAGACTGTACAGTTGCAGCGGTAACTGAGCTAGAAAGCATAGATGTCTTTGAACTGTGCAGACAAATCGGCACATGTAAACGGTAGCACCTTTTCCTGATTCATTTTGTTTCTCAGTTTCAATTCGTCAGGCGACAATGGCCGACTTTCGGCAATGTTCTCGGGAGTTTCTCACAGAATTTATTGCATTATGCGAAAGTTTCCCATGCATTTGGCGTGTCAAATCCAAGGAGTATAGGGACAGGGATAAAAAAGGGGAGGCTTATGAGAGTTTAGTGGAAAAATTCAAAGAAATTGATGCAACCGCAAACAGAGAAACAGTTGTAAATAATTAATTATTTCAGAAGTGTTTACCGTAAAGAATTGGCAAAAGATAATAAATCGATTCGATCTGGGGCTGGAGACGAAATCTACAAGCCATCTCTCTGGTATTTTGATTTGCTACATTTCCTAAATGATCAGGAGACACCAAAGCAGTCTAGGAATACCATGGATGAAAATAAAGAGACTGCAGTTGCCGAACCACTAGAACAGGCAACAAAAAACTATTTATTTTATGTAATCATTTGACCACTTTGAACGCCGGGTACTTCTGAGACGTTCCAGTCTTTTTTTTTTTTAACATGACACCCTGCCAAAATTGACCAGAGTAGTACCTCCTTCGTGACGATATCGCACAAAACTGAGTGAAATATACAGATATCTCTGCACCATGTAGACGCATAAAAAACTGCATCGTTTTCATTCAGTCTTAAGACTGCGCAGACAAAAGGTTGTACAAAACGTAGCGTCTGGACCCGACTTTAATGTCAATAAATAATAGATACAAATTAATTATACTAAAAATTTATTAGTAATTAAAACTATTCTAACTTATTATAATCGTCCTTTTTATGTGGGTACTTGAACTAAACAAACAAAATGCGTTTTCTTTCAAATATTTTCTTTTTTATTTTGGTTTTGTTTCTTTCTTTCCTTTTCTCTTTTTTATTGTGTGTGTTTTGTAAAAAAAAAAAGTGCTTAAATGTGTAGGATCTCTGGCTGGTTGCTGTGGGCAGCTAATTTTTAATTATGTGAAATGCTATACATTTTAATAAAATAACATGATTTACACCTAAAAAAGTTATCACTATATACACAATGGCAAACCGACTGGTCTTTTCATTTTTTAACACGGGCATAGCCGTGCGGGTACCGCTAGTATTGATATAAAATGTTTAAATGCAAGAACATTTCAGACAACAATTGGAGCATTCCAGAAAGGTGACTTTTTGTTCTCTTTAAAACTTTCTTAGAGGGAATAAAAAAATTTTTATAAAAAAATAGAACCTACGTCAAATTATAAATTGCGCTAAAAAGTGAAAAATAAATAAATTTTTTAAACAATATCGATGTGACTTTTAAACATAGTTTTAGAAGTCGGTGCAAAATTAGGATATATAAAATCTTTTGTAATCATGAATAAATTACAAATATATATATTTTCCCAGAATTTGCAACAGTTCCAATATGAAGTAGCAAATGGTGTAATGGTAATTAGACTCATAATTTTGCACCGACTTCTAAAACTATGTTTAAAAGTCACATCGATGTTGTTTAAAAAATTAATTTATTTTTCACTTTTTAGCACAATTCATAATTTGAAGTCGGTTCTATTTTTTTATAAAAATTATTTTACTTTATTCTTTTTAGTGTAAATACATTTTCTATATAAATACTCTTTTTCTTTTTAAATCCATATCAAAGGGCAAACCCTCTTTGAATGAATGGCACTAAAAACTAATCATTTGTATGAAAACCTCCGTTTTGAAGTCGATTTTAGCAAACAAACTGATTGGATTTAATTTTTGCCCCAGAGAAGCCTTCAGTCGAACTTTTGCTGTAATTGCTTTTAATATTATAGCACAATGGCCACAAACACTTTTTAAACAATGACTTTTAGATTTATTAATAGTTTTCCCAACAAAGAAAAATCAAGCAAAGCTTTTCCAATTAAAATAAAAAATACTTATTTTTCAACCGCAACGTTTTTTCTAAAAAACAAAAGTAGCCAGATTGATGTTTGATATTTGAGTTAGACGATCCTCTATCGATTAAAGAAAAAAACGTCAAAATCGGTTTATTTAGTCAAAAGTTATGGATGAAAAAACAAAAAACATACTACATTTCTGCCCCTTACTTTTGTTCTATTTATCGAATATGGTTAAATGACGGTACGGTACCTATGGGAAACCACCCTTGATCGATTGAAAAAAAAATCATGAAAATCGGTTCATCCGGTGCAAAGTTATGAGTGGACAAACAAACAAACAAAAAAACGACATACATACAATATGAATGTATAACCTCCTTCCT
This sequence comes from Octonoba sinensis, assembly GCA_038502835.1. Classification (NCBI taxonomy): domain Eukaryota; kingdom Metazoa; phylum Arthropoda; class Arachnida; order Araneae; family Uloboridae; genus Octonoba; species Octonoba sinensis. The sequence continues at coordinate 62,843,823 of CM076602.1, forward strand.
TTGTGAAGTCGGTTAAAAAGCAAGTTAACTTTTTTATGTTCATAGAAATACATTACAGAAATTATTTCCTACAATTAAGAAAATATCAAGTTTCTGGGTCCGGCCATTTTTGTTTTTTTACCTGGACATGATATTATGTTTTTGGAGAATTACCCTCATGCATAACCTAAAGCCACAAAAAGAAGTTCTAATATATTTTCTATAGAATATTTGTGTAGCTTCCATTTGAAATTCTTGTTTTTCATACCCATTTGAGACTTTTTATTGTTTTATGTGCTAAATATATCTTAATAATGTTTTAATGTAAATATTTTATTAAATCTGCTTTTATAGAATTTTATAAATGTTTTCAAAACGGACTTCCTTTTACCTTCAAATTTTTACAGAAAATTTTGACCTTGTAATTTTCTTGATATTTATCTTTGTGTATTGCTGCTTTCCTTGCTTGTAAGTTTTCCTAACATTAGCAAAAAAAAAAACATTATAATAACAATTTTGTATACAAATCAAGTAAAACTTATTTAAATGTGGAATAAAAAAAAGCAAGCATTCATTTTTAGGTTTTCAGCCTTGTTGCAAATTTATAGTTTTCAGTCATAATACCTATAAAGCCTATACTGGTTTTCTATAAATCTAGAGCTCTGTATGTCAATGCCTAATATGGACAGCTTTTTTGCTGCAGTAAGAAAAATAGTAAGGGCAGCTTTATGGTCTTGATGTAGCATGGGTCTTTATCTACCAAAATCCATGCTAATGATAAATAAATTGTTAGTGTAAAATACGTTTATTAGATGTTGCAAATCTAATGAATTTATTAATTTCAGAGATACTTAAGAAACGAATGTCTTATTTGTAAGTATTATAGTTTTCTTTGTTTGCTTAACCCTCATGTCAATGGAAATAAATGATTCAAAACTTTTGTAAAATTGAATTGAACTATAACCAAATAAAAAGGAAAACACTAATTTTATGTATGAGCTGTTTGTGTTTTAAAATATTTTAACTTTCAGTATAATTTCAGCTTTAGGTGAGCTCAGCATAGGCCTTGTAATACTTGGTGGAATTGTAACTACAGGCATGTATTGCATATACATAGAGGAATTAGTATTTATTTATCGGCATTGGCCTGTAAAGTTCTTCTTTTTAAAACTTGGTTGTCTCAGCATATTTCCTGTAAGTATTTTAGTCATTTTAACTTTATATTTGAAATGTGAATTAATTGTAAATATATTTTTTTATAAAAACGTTGTCCTCGAAAAATGAAAAAACAAATGAAGTTAAATAAAATAATATATTTTATTGCATTTTATTCTGAGCATTACATAAATGTGATATTGTTAAGTTAAAGTTTTACTCCTTAGCTTTTTAAATGGTACTAAAAGAATAAATTTATTTTGACTAAAAAATTGTAGATTTTAACAACCGTAATTGAAAACTATATATACAATACAACTTTGATTCATCATTCCTGCATGTTTCATTTTCCCATATGCACTATTTTGCCTTAACAGTCCTTGTCATAAATGTCATATAAATATTGCTGATTTTACCTGCTTATATCATTTCTGAAACTAAGTAGATTTTCCCCATCATTTGAAAATCGTACCGACGTTCAGAAAACAAAACAAATAAATTCAGTCCTTTGCCATCATGTTTGATAATTATGCCGTACTTGATGAAGAGACTAGGACATTTGGCTTGGTTTTAATGTACGTGAAATGATAGCAGATCTCAAAGAAATTGATGATGATGGTGGTGAAGACAAAAAAAGTCAATAAATAACAAACTCTAACATTTGCTGAAGCATTCAAAGAATTTCAAATAATGAGGAAATGAATTTACATATTCACATGAATTAAGCAAAAAAGGATAGAAAGATGTCACTAATGCTAAAAATGTATTGTTTGGCTCAAGAAGGAAAGCATGCAAATGAAACTAAAATTTCTCAATGCTTTTAACAAACTGATTTGTCCTTGTTTACTTTGTTTTGCTGCAAGAACAATTCTTTACATTCAAATTGTCTAAGTATATTTCGATAGTAAAATTATTTTATGATATTTTTTTATCCTGCGATGATGTTTTATAATGACCGGCATTCATCATTTTCTTGTATCCAACAATCAAATTTGTCCCATTAAAAAGATCAATAGATGTTTTACTGTATCAATTTTGCCAGTTTTATTATTTGATTTTGCAACTATTATTTTCAGATTGTTGGCTCCTGTTTCTTCCTAAATCTTTTGATCCCTCGTGCCACTAATTATACAACCACTACTGTTGTTTTGTGAGTACCTATTCAGTTTAATTAGTTTTGTCTTGTGTACTATACATTTTAATGAATTAACGCTTTTAAATGTCTAATTACCCTATTCCCCAAATCATTACTATTTAAAAGTGACTTTTATCTTTTTTCACATTGCCTGGATTTTTTTTACTGATTAGATATCTGGTGAATCCTGCAAAGAACTTTTGGGAAGTTTCAGTAAAATATTGTTTTGTAACAGTTGGCTACTAAAACAATATATAATCAAAATATTTTGAGAAAAGATAGAAAAGACTTTAAAACAGAATAAGGCAAGGGAATCAAACTATTATTTATATAATTTCGTATAATAACTTTAAAAAATGAAAAATAAAGTATTCCTGAAGAAGAACACTATTTTTATATCATTTTTTATGTTTCTGAAAAATTATGAGTGAAGCATAATGTTACATTAATATGTTAGTAATATCATGTATGCAAACATTATGTAATTAAAGGAAAAATTGTTGCAAATTATTGATATATTTAAATTTGTAATTGCATATTAGTTACGTCCAATCGTATGCATTGTTTTTGAGCGAACTGCAAAAAATCATCATCTAGCAATTAAAAAATGTTTTATCATTTGGTTTCTCTTTTCATCATCTGATATTGGCAACCAAACAAACAAACAGAATACAATAGTTTAATTAAGATAATAAATTAACCTTGTGCTAAGTAAACTGTAATAAAAAATAATTTCACGTTAAGAAAGCACAAATAAAAAGCAGGCATATATTTCAGGATTGCTTGGAATCCCCTTTTCAATGCGACAGGGAGCTCCTAGATGCAAAACATCCAAATAAAGAACACTATTTTTAAATATATTGTTTTATGTTTCTGCAAAATTACGAATGAAGCGTAATGTTACATTAATATGTTAGTAATTTATTGATTTAAGTAATTTATTAATCATTTATGTTATTATATTAATTGAGATCTTTTATTGCCAATAGCAAGTGCATTTCTTATTAAGACTGAATTATTTTTTTTTGGAAGGGGGGGGGGGTATATTCACAAGTAGTTATAAAGTGCCAAGTAGTTTAATCAGTAATATATTTGAACTTTGCAAATTTATATGAAAATTAGCAATTTCCCGTCCATTACTTTTTTTACACTGTCAGTGTGGCTAAACAAAATTGTTCAGTGTGGTTTTATGCCAGTGTGGTTATACAAAAGTACATGTACTTGAGATCAGCTTTTATCCGTTAAAACAGAACCAGCCTGAGTGAGTTCGGTTATACTTGTGAGAAGGTATAGATAGGCAAAAAGATGTTGAATTGATACACTTCCTTCCTTTGAAGTTGGTTCAAAAAATAATATATGTACGGACCTCTTTTAATAAAATTGCTTTATACACTTACGCAGTGGCACAAGTAATTTGTTTAAATCTGAGTATCACAGCAATAGAATCAGGTACATGTTTTCAGATCTGTACTTATTATTAAATTTTTGTCACTTAGAAAAATCTAGAAAAGATCTATTTGGTTAAGTGTTTCGTTTCTGAGTCAATCATTATTCACCAATTTCTTTTCCTTTTGTTTAGTATCTTTTATACTCATTTATACTTTTTTAACCTTGTATTTTTTTTTAATGTGAAAAATACATATGAAAAAGTTAATGAAGTGATCTATTTCTGGGCTTACTATACATTTAATTTGGGAATAGCCCAAACAGTCCTGCAGTTTTAGTGCTCTCCTGGCTAATGAATGACCAGGTTTTAGCTAATTTTCTGCTCAACAGACATTTTGCTCTCAGATTCTTTTCTTGTGTTGGCAATTGCATTGTAAACATCTCATATAGCTGCATATTTCTTAGTGAAATGAAGTAGAATGAATCGGCAATTGGCACTCATTCATGTTCATTAAGCCACTTCTGATAACGTCTGGTGAAAGTGCAATTGATGCAATGACTTTTTGAGTGTAATGTTGAGTAGAATTTTCAGTAATTTACCTTTATTTTTGTAATGTTAGGGACATTCAGTACAAACCATGTAATCAGTATAATTTGACAGTAAGAAGTTGATAGCAAATATAGCCTGGATTGAGCACAATTCCTTTATCAAGTAAAGTTTTGTGCCAAGGCACTTTGAATGTGTCTTTTGAAGTGTAAAATTATCTAAAATACACTTTAAAAGATAATTTCAATACTTTCTTCTTATGTTATTGTACTGTTTTCTTTACTTTTATTTGTAATAACTACTTTAGCAATTTTTACTTTTATTTTCATTTTTTTCCAGCTACTGTAAAACCCCGCAAATCCGAAATTCCGGGAAAATCCGAACGAGTTTTTTTTTAACAAATTTAAATTTAAAAAGCACACTCAAAAAAAGAAACTTATTTATTTTGTCACAACAAAACAATTAAAAACTATTACTTATTAAATTTATAAAACAGTTACTACAGCAAGACAAACTCACAAAATATCAATTTCACTTGATTGGTTAACTTCAATTGTCGGAGTGACGAAAACCTGCCAGCTTCGCATAAACATGACATCGTTTTTCGTGGCTGCTGTGTGTTGTTCCACGAAGCGCAATGCGATGTCAAGAGCAGAGGCAGCATCAGTATAAATCACATTGACTGTCGGAGTTTCTTCTTCCTCAGTGTCACTAGCAACATTATTGTCATGTTGACTTAGGACCAGACTCACTATTTAATGTTTGCTGCATTCTTCATCGACATCAACTCTTGACCACTCTAAACAACATTCTCCAGCATCCTCACAACCTGGTACTTAGTGAACAAGATGAAGTAGCTCAGTGTTAGTGTCTTGGGTGTAGGGGTAGGTGTTTCCTCGACCTCGAGGCTAGGCCACAGCTTCTTCCAAGATCTCCGCAGTAAGTTCACACTTGTATTTTGCCACGATTCTGCAACCCAGTAAATAACGTCTTTTATAGTAACTTTCTTCATCTTCTCAAGGATAAAAAAAGAGCCATTTTCTTCAATGAGATATCGTACGAGCATTTTCCGGTAGTTCAGTTTTACATTCTGTAGAACCCCCTGGTCCATTTCATTCACCAGTCAAGGTCACTAACATCGCTCGTAACGAGCCAAACCGACCTGCCTCATTTAATGTTAAGTCCTATGCCGTAACAAGAGTTCATTTAATGTGTTATGAATAGTTTTCGGCTAATCTGAACAAATTGAAATTCGAACAGGCTACAGCCCCAATTTGTTCGGATTTGCAGGGTTTTACTGTATGGGCATTTTATTGTTTTATTAAGTCTTTTTTTAAGCCAAATTGTTGCCTTTTTGAAGTGAACTTAAGAAGAGAACATATGCACAAACTTATGTTTTGCTCTGGCTCGCAGGCACCATACATCGACAGCATGTTTCTGTTTGCCTCTACTTCGTGTACTTCATGCTTCTGTTGTGAATCCCTCACAAAAATTTATTGTAGCTTCAAACAAATGAGTTTATTAACAAATCCAGCATAAAACAGATTTAAATCTTGCAACTTCATAATGCAGTTGATTTAAGAGATTTTATTGTTTTCATTCAAACCGGATTTAACATATCTGATTAAATATCTGATATGTATGTCTCTGATTAAATATCATATTCCTGGATTACTCTCATCTAAACCGCAGTTTACTGTTTTAGTAATTTACTTCATGCAATTGTAGGTAATGCATTATGTTAAAGTAATTGAGAAAATGGTTGTTTTATATTAATACAAGTTTTTTACCCACATGCTATAATTTCTTGGGTCAGGTTGTTGCCCTGCGAAAAATCACTTTCTCTTTTATTTATTCTTTGTTATGAGGGCAAAAGAAATGAGTTATACTTTTACAATTTTCCCTCAGCCATAATTGTGATGTCCCGAAAAAAATGGAATAATTAATTCTTTGCAAAAAAGCTTTTGTATTTCTGTTGGATATATTAATTAAATTTATCTTTTTTTAAAATCTTTTAATTTTAGATGCTTACCAGCACCTCTAGTATTGTTCTTCTGGGTTGTAATTGGATATGCATCGAAAGAAAGACAATTGTTGGAGAGGTTAGAAGATAAATTAATTCCATTAAGAGGTCCTCCACTGTGCTGGGTTTGTTGGTGCTGTCCAAAAGTAACATTTTCAAAGTAAAGCTTTTAGTTTTATTTTATTAGTTACATAATTTACTCATAAACAAACTTAAAAGTCCTTTATTGCCTTTAACTTTCTGTATCTCATTTTATGACTCATCAAAAGTTGTTAAAAAAAATTAGTGCTCAAATTTATGTTTGTTCAAAGTTGCCAGTTCAGTAGTAATTTGTACATACAAAAGTAAAAATGCATTAAAATACTGTCTGATATGTTGTGTTTTATTGTTATTATTATTAAAAAATAATTTTAAGAGGTATTCTAAAGAAATGTATTTAAATTAAATATGCCAAATTAGTAAATTCTAATGAAAAAAATAATTTATGCATATTAAGTGTTTATAAATGAAATGGAGCTTCAAATATTCTGAATTTCCTTTAAAAAAAATGTGCACAATTTACTCAAGCATCATAAAAAAATATATGACACATTGATGCATTAAGAAAAGTACACTCGACACTTATATAATAAGAGAAGAGAATATTCCATTTCTGGAAAAGGGGACACGAATTTTTTTTGTAATGAAAGTTAATGTTTTTTTTTCTTCTTTTTTATGCACCAGAAAAATGCAACAGCTCGAATTTGCAATATACAGAAATTGTTACTCGTCTAGTTCAGATCTATTTTGTGGGTCATTATATCAAGAGTGTTATCCTTTCACGGTTGTTATATTGCATGAAATAAAATTATCTTAAGCAGAAGTAAATCTGTTCTATTGCAAAAGTTGTTATAATGCATCGGCTTATTGTAACCGGATCATTATAATGAGAATCAACTATAAATTATGGGTAATATCAATGTACATTAACTACTAACTGGATTCTAAACGAAATAACAAACTTTTCGAAACTGAAAAGATAAAGAAAATGTATTTTACGTTTTAGTTTATTAGAAGATTTTATCCATGTTTTGTCATACAAGTAATAGTAACTGGGGTCTAAAGACCAACTTTTATGTCTTTAAGATCAACTTTGTATGTTAAAATGTGTCATAATTTGATTTTTTTTTTTGAGAGAGACTAGAGATAAAGGGAGGAGATGGGAACGACATATTAGTGTAAAAGTGCATTTATTATACAACAAATTAGAGAAAACAAACACAAAAATATCTATGTATATAGAGACAAAACATCTAGCATATAAAGAAATCAACCCAAGGAAAAACAATGTAAATAAAGCACACATTGTCAAAACAAGAAAGCAAATAGCTATTTTCAGGCTACAATCGAGCCTCTTCATCAGTGCAGGAAAAGAAATGCTCAGCACACAACTAGAAAGTTGTAAGTGAACAGCAACAACCAGTAAGACAGCCGGTATTTGTACTGAATGAGTAGGATTAGAGATTGACTAATAGGATCAAAGAGAAGGAATGAAGAAGACCAATCAGAGGCCAGAAACATAAGAAAGAAGGATAGAGGAAAACACATGCAGGAAAAAAGAAATGTTGTAAAAAATTATACAATGTGCTTTTTGATACTTTTTATGATAATTATTTTTTTCCCAATTCATTCTCATTCTTCATAAACATCTTTTTCAGTGAATTTTTACATTATAAGGAATTTCAAACTATTTAGTCATGAGCATGAAGAATGTAGAGCTCATTCATTCTTTTTTTTTTTTGTTAGAATTTAAGCTCTGGTGTGCATTAGCAATTTAATGTTTCTAAGAGCAATACATAAAAGGTTTTTGATATTTTTTCTGACACTTATTTTTTTTTTCTCAATTCATGCCCATTCTTCTCAAACAATTTCAAAAATCTCCCAACAAAATTAATTTCAAGCTTTATATAAAGCTTTCATAATCTATTTTTATATTATTGATTAATGTTGACATCTAATTAATTGTGTAATCATAATTTCATTCCAGGCAAAGCTTCAAAGTAGTAAAGGCTTGTATATACCAGTTTTTTTTAACTCCAATAATTCTATATATTGTTACAATCATCTGTACCAAGTTAGGAGTGTATAAAGAGTTGAAGGTTAGTTTTGTTTTTGTATTATGACATTTTTGGGGACATTTATCTTTTCTAACTTGTTAATGTTTTTGGCTTTTCATATTATTGTCATAATAGACCAGACGTACTTGAATTTTAGTTATATTTAACACCTTCACCAAAATTTTCTGAAAAACTACATTTTCAGGCATGACTTGAGAATCTGGATAAAGTATTATTGATAATCATGGAAGCTGATTTGGAAAATAAATAAATACAGTGCCAATGAAGAACCAATATGAAACTGTCCCTTCACAATTCATATTTTGAAAAATAATCAACACAAGTTTCAGTTGTAAACTTTAGTGTTCAAATGAAAACAGTAAATTGTTTATATAAAATGTAAATGTCAATGTATTGCATAATGGTTCAACAGATACTTGAAGTATTCATATGAGTTGTGATGAAAATCAGGAGTTTTTTCTTTAGTTCTCACCACCTTATTTGACATCCACTAATAATTTCAGTTATTTAATCTTGAGTAATTCTTGTACCGTTAGCTAGTATATACTTCACAGTAAGATTTACACTTCTATTTATGAGACATCTCGTATACATCACTAATTACTCTGCATTTATGTTTCAACCCTTTGAAATGTCGAATGGGTTGAAATAATTACCTGTAGTTGACATTTTCAATCAGAATTCATATTTTTCTTAGCTTTATGAAAACATTTTTTAAAGCTGTTAAATATTTATACAATTTTTTCAAACTGTTATATTTTATTTGTGCATATGTTAAACAAAAATTTAGTGAATGTATAAATGTTTTTCAGTTTGTGCCAGACAATGCTGCCCCTTACCTTGTGGCTCTGAACTTTGTATCTTTTTTCATTGGAGTTTATGGACTTGTGATTTTCATGAAAACAACTTCAAAACTCCTCTCAGGATTTCACATACAAGGCAAATTTTTTTCTCTGCAGCTTCAGTTCATTCTAGTTCGCTTCCACTTCTTTACGTTTGATACTTTTGGCCGACTGGGGTATTTCCCTTGTCATCCACCAGTTTCATCATTAATGACAGCTTTATGTAAGATTTTATATAAATTCATCTCCAAAACTGTCTTTTAAACTTAAATCTAAAACTTTTAATTATAATATTATTTATTAATTATCTACTGATTTTTGTTTTGATTGATCCAAGCAATATCAATGTAATATATAATTTATAACTCTTAGTATATTTAGTACTCGCATGATGCAGTTGAATAAAGAATGTAAAAACAATTAGTTTACATCTGATTATTTATAATAATAAAAATAAACAAGGCATTAAGCACAAATGTTCATTGCAATGCTTAAAAAATAAAGAGTGCATGGGAAAAAAGCAAAATGGCAATTTTTTGTTCCAAGTTCACTTTAATATGGCAGTATTGACTGTTTATAGAGTTGAATTTGTTGCTGTACTTTAATAGATAAGAAAAAAGAACGATCAAGGCGAAAAACCACGCAAAAGTTTACTGTACAATAAAGAAAGGCCAAAGATTGAAATTTAAAACCTGATTTTCTTGAACACTGGGAAAATTTACATTTTGCCTTTCTTCCCTGTGCTCTTCATATGAATACTAGATAAAATAATACATTCAAGTAGTCCACATGCAAAGAAATCCATGTAATCATGCCGTTTTTATCAAAATTTCTCTTTATCTACCGTTGATTTTGGTTTAACATGGAAATGCGTTTTAAAAAATTTAATATTGAAAATCCGTAGGAACAATCTGCACATAACATGATAGACAGCCTAAATGAGAGTTTCAATATTCGTTCTTTAGTTTTGCATTATTGACGCTGCCTTGCCTTACTTTATGCTTAACATTAACTGTATTATAAAATAGTTATTGTTTATTTATTTATTTAGTTTTTATTTTTGTTTATTCATGTATTTACTTATTATCATTAGTATTGACATCAAAAGTCGTAAAAATATCTCAGTTCTAAAAGTATCATCTGAATACTTTCAATTTTTACATTTAATATTAACAGCCTGTCTCATCTAGAAAATTCCTGTCACCTTAAATATCAGTTGTTAAAATTACAGTAAAAAATGCATGTAAAAAGAGTAAAAATGGTTTTTTGTTTTTTTTTTCAAAATGTATATTTATTAAGTATTCTTTTCATAATTACTTTGTGAATTGTTACTGAAATTGACTTAATGTTAATTAATTGTGTTTATGTTTCAGACATTAGAAGTGCCTTGCTATTGGGAGAAGGCTTCATTTTATCTGTAGTTGGAAGATTCTTTTTTCTTCATACTCCTCCTCCTCATTTCATGAGAGCCGAATCTAATCATCCCATTAACCAGAGTACATAAGAGATATGTAATTTTAACATTCCCTAAAAATTGATTTGTTTGAATTAGCAAGGCGTGAGGAATTCCTTTGCTTTTAGTAATTGCAATACATATATTACCATTTAATATATTTTCTTTTTAGTGTACTTTTTTAATTTCAATCAATTCATGCAACCACTTAAAACTTCCAACTTTGTTAGTAAAATAAATGTAAGAAAAGAATGTCCCGGTGATTCTGTGCTAATTTTAATTAGCAGTCTCCTCCAGGTATTGAAATACGTAACTAAATGAAACTGTCTTGTTCTAAATAACTGCAGAATGCGTTAGCATAAGCTTTTTGCAAATAAATTGCAAAATTCATCTAAATTTATTTTGGTTCTTTAATACATATTTTCATGTACTAATGACTTCTTTTTATCCAGTCAAAAACTTTGAGTGTTAAAAATACCCTTAAAGAATCTACAATGCTAAACTATGTACTTCTACTTTGAATTGGTTAGCTTTAAAGGGTGTTACAAAAAAACTACAGGTTAATTGTGTTTTAAATCTGATTGTTTTCTCCTTTTCTTTCATTCTTTTCTTAACATTTTGCAAGGCTCACATAGAGTTTTGAATGTTACCTGTATTCTAAAATATTATAAAACTTCATATGCAGCACCTTCAATAACACTGTCTTCCATGTACAGAAATAAAAACTGGTTTTAATTTTTCTAATTTTACAAAATGAGACAAAAGCTATATGTTCTTCATAATGTTGTTCATAAGCTATGCAAGGTAGATTTTATTTAATTTGGCATGGTAATGATACCTAGAACTCAATATATAAAAATGGCATGGATGTGCTTGATTGTTAGCTGCATTATTGAATTATAATTTGCTCAACCTGTTTAGTGTTAAGTATATGTAATGAGTACATAATTTAGATATAATTAACTAATATTAGATGCATGCATAAAAAACAAAGCCGGGTAATTGAGTATTAAGATTTTTGTGTATTTTCCATCAAGCAAAAATTTCCCCACTTCAAACTATACTAAATGAAATGTAAAAAATAATGTGGAAAATATTAAATTGAAATAAATGTATGAGAGTTACTCAAGGGAAAATTTTTTTTTTTGTGGAAGTGTATCATTTTGAAATTTTGTATTTTCAAATTTGCGAAATTTCACCATGTTGTGTTGGTTGTATATTGTTCTGCACATTTGTTTCTTTTAATTTTTAAAATAATGATGCAGTCGTTTTTATTTTTAAAGGTTATTTTATTACTCAAATCAATAAAAATATTAATGCTCTTTTTTTTGTTCATTTTAAATTCTTCACTCCTTGCCAGATATTAGATTTGGGCTTAGTATTTTTCTATTCTTGTGCAATACATGTGTTTATGTTAATTTTTATACATATATATATATATATATATACATAAATCAAGCCAAAAAATAAAAAGATTTGTTTATTGAAATAATATTTAGTGTCATATTGTTGTGTTTTAATTAAAATTTTATTTATGCATATGCATATTTTGAATTACCTTAAAAAGGTAACATGGTACTTAGAACTTTGTACTTCAATTGGGCAGAATCATAGCTTCTTAAGATTGATAAATGTAAAAAACATGATTAAATATGCTAATTTTTGTTTGTGTTTTAATCAGTCAGTCATATGTTGTACTCTAGGTATTGAGTTTTCTTTTTTTTATTGTATGTTTTAAACCTTACATGCAAAATAGTACAAAACTTGTACAAGCTCAAGAAAAAATTCAAAATCTGTAAAGTTCCCAAGTCAGTAAAATATGCAAAAAAAAGCCAAACTGTGTTCATTTTATCTTTTTATTCCTCTGCAACTAATCATCATGTACACTCCTTGTATATACATAAAAATTATAGTTTAAAATATAGAGTGATTATTGTGCTAAATAGTGAACTAAAATCTGCTGCTGAATAAATTTTTAGTAATATGAAATGCTGTGAAATACTCGCTTTTACTATAGTACTTCAGCTTTGGTTATTTTATACTAGTGCATATTTTTTTTAATATAAAAAGTATGTCTCTGCACAATATGTAATGCAAACTGACTGGTAATTATCTTATAGGCTAGGTAATTATCAAAATACTTGGATATATACACTGATATGTACAGTCACAGTATAATTAGTTAACTAGTGTGAAAGCTTGGTAGAATTCTATAGAAAAACAATGAGCTGTGCATGTAAAATGCTTGTAAGAATGTTTCCCAGAATGCATATCATGTTTTGAAGGAATTTGCAATTTTAAAATGCACAATGCCCATTATATCAGTTTACAAAAGTCTTTTTCTAGCTTAATTGCTAAATGAATCTAGAGTGATTTTCATAGTTTATGTTTGATGAAATATTGACTTTGTAAATTTGATTTTATCCTTATTGCACAATAGATGAATAAACTTAATATTTTTAAAAAAATGCTTTTCTAAATTGATAATCCTGTTTCACATTTTTTAGGGATAGGCTTGAAGGGGGGGGGGGGTCATGTTAGAATGCTATTTGATGCATAGAAATAAATATTAGAGGTATGTTGACTATTCTGTAGAGCCATGTTTTTCTTTCTTTCCCCTTAAATAATGAAAATATTGAATAAATTTGATGTATGACAACTAGTTTCTTTTAAATGTATAAATATTTTACCAAGGTATTTCATAAGGGTATTACGAAAAACAGAAATGAACATGTCGCTCTTTGATAATTGTAACTACATCTATATTTAATACATAGCATATATGCATATGTACATAATGTATTATTTAAAATGAATCTTCAATTCTATATATAAAATAAAATATTTTTATAATACTGGAAATTAAAAAAAAACAGTGTGAAAGCAATTTGTTATGCTGTTTAAGTTGGTGCTCTTTTTTCGTATAATCTATAGTTGAATCCTTTTTTTACAATCTTTTAAAAAGTTGTCACTTTTTCCTTTTCAAATTTTCATAGCTAATCAAAATTGAAAATTTAAATATTTCATAATTAGTATTAATTAGTCTTTCAAATTTACTTTACATTCCATTTTTCAATTTTGTTCATGAGACAGCATTGATGAGGCATAAGAATGTTTCATGAAAGTTTTGTGAGTACAATTTTCTTTTAATCATAATTTACTTTGATTAGTCTCAAAATATATAATTATTTTTAAAAATTTATTGCTTAAAATTAGCCAGTTTAAAACTAATTTTATACCCCTTTTCAAGATTCAAAAATATTTTATCGGCACGTATTCATTGCCACAAAATGTATATATACTCCTATCTTTTATACACAACTCCTATCAGACAAGTAAAACAATTTAGGGTTTAATTATCATATTAAAAATAGTTCTTTAATTTTTGAAAAAAATTTTAGTCCACTTTTCTTGGAAAATGAAAATTACTGTGTAATCCAAAATACCACTGACGCTTGAATATGATCTGCTTCCTTACTTTTAAGGATAAACCATGTAGTCCCGATACCACCCACTCCCGGATATGATTCACACCCTTATTATGAAGGGAACAATTTTGAGAAAAAATACATCACTTATTTTGTATGTTACTAATACATTAAACATTTTTTTTAAAAAAACCTTTTTGTCACAAGACCTCAAGGCAAGACACCCGCCCCAACTTACAAACCTAATTTTTCTAAGAAAAAGTCTGGTGGTATTCGAGATTATACAATATATCTAATAATTTCTGTGGGGAGGGGGGGGGACATGTAGCTATTTTTCATTTTTACTTAGTTTTTGCATGACCAATATATGAAACATCACTAAAATAATCACAAAAAAAAAAAAAGACTGTCTGCAACAATATTACATGCAACTTTCTGAGCAAGTGGAGGCAGGGAGCTCAAGATGTGCTAAAAATCGTGTAAATAATCCTGTGGCCTACCCATATGTACTTAGAACAATAATATGACAGCACAATACTAAATCCTCAATTAAGACTTGCACCACAATTTGTAAACTTTTTTTTTTTGGTAAAAAGGAGTGTGAGTGCTATTAGTAGAGATTATGCATTATTGTTCTTTATTTGCACATTCTGAGTATAAATTGCTTTTTTAAAGTCATTTCTGTTATGCAACTCAAATTTCGTTGCTGATTATAAGCTTAATTCTTTTCCGTTTTTGGCAAGAAAGAAAAAAGAATCCGTTTAGCCAACTAATGCTATTAAAAAACTGCCCCAAATTTTGGGACATTTGTTTATATTTATTCAAACTTATGTTTAAGTATAATTTCTTGATATTTCCCATCATTCATGGTGTTGAATTCTACCAAGCTTGATTTTTTTTTTGTAAACTATCCATAATAGAATATTTTGACAATCAGAGTAACCAAGTTACCATGCTCTTTTAGATAGCTATAGTCTGAGGCTGTAAATCCTGATTCCAATAAGAAGATTTTTTAGCCATATCTATTATATAATCACTGCTAAAATGTGAACACTAAATGTTTGTACTGTAAATTGCTAATTGCTAAAGGTAATTTTGGTGCTAGGAAGTAAAGATGCAGTGTTAAAGTGAATTAAATGATACTACTTTAAATTGTACTGTGCTATTTCATGTTTAAAATCTTTTGAAAAAGAAAAATGTTTTAGCCATTTTATCGATAACTTCTAATATTATTTAATAACATTTGTTTCAGTTAATATAAATAGTTCTTATCAGTATGTATCTTAAAGCTGTTAATTAGCTTAGCACTAGCTAAATAGTAATTCATAAATTGAAATATATGATTTGTTTGTTCCAGTATTTTTGCTTGTAGTTGATTAAAATTAAATACAACAATTATTCTTGTAGTTAAAATTAAATTAATGTTGTAAAAATTAATAATAAAGCAAATTTATGTTTGCTATTTAACTAGAAATATGTTTTCGCAGTAAAATTAAATCTTCTGCTATGAACAAATATGAGAGGTGTTTATTAAAGAACTAATTATATATATATATATATATAAAAGATTCTTTGAATATGTGCAGTTGGTTCCATTAAGTGAGATGCAATAATAGCATGTAGTATTTGATACTAATTTTTTATACTTGATACTTCCTCTGTTTCCAGAAATTTGTGGTTTGTTCTTTGCTAAGTCGTTGCAGATGCTCAGTCATGTACCCAAATGGTCTTTGTCATGAATATTATCTGACAACACTTCTGTCATGTACAGTTTACACTGCTTTGCTGAATCTCTGCACTTTGTTGTACTTTGATTATCTTTATCAAATCCTGTAGAAATATCTAAATTGACATCTTGTAATTATTTTATCTTACAATTATTCCCTTGTTTATTATCTCACCTAATTAGTAAATTGACAAAGGTTTGAATACATAAATTCTTTTTTGTTAAAAATTGTATTTACGGCTAGGTGCTGTAAAATTTGTTTTTCTCCCGTTAAAATTATAGTCTCATATAAGGATCTATTTCCAGTTGACTTCAGGAAATAGTGGTATCTTTCCTTAATATTTGAGACACACACAGTTACTGCCATTATCTATGAAAATACATAGGAAAATATTTTTCTTTTCTTATAAGTTAGGATATTCTCCATTATCCTTCAAGTTGTTTAAAAATTGTGTCAACTGGAGTTTTTTTTCTTTTCTTTTTTTATTTGTTCAAGCTTTTTTCATGCTTCTCAATCAAATTCACATTTCTTAAAATTATAACCTCAAAAGTTAAAATTGTATACAGAATCCAAATGTTTGGTTTTTCAGTTCAAATTTTCATCATTTGATTCGATATCTCTGACAGATATGCTAATCATTGAATTGCTTCAGTAGTATGAAACATTATGTGAGTGATATTTAATTAGTTATATGATATATTTTCATCAATGGTTGTTTATTGTATTGTATTTTCAAAAGTTGATTTGTTGTTGTTTTTTATGGTGCATTTAGTAATACACTTTAATCAGATTGTTACTAAAAATGGGAGGGGTGGGGTGTCCTGTTTTTGTTACTGATCAGTATATTTTCACTACTCTTTGCATGATTATCCTAGAACCTAGCACTTGATATTTCAGAGTTAAATTCTAATATATATGTTTTTAAATCTTGTCATTGATATTGAGTTTATTGAAAAATAGCATGAATTTGAAACGAGGAAATTTTAAATTCATTATTTACTTGTATATGTTTTGTTTATTACTCCTAATTTACCCCTAGAGCTTTTAGCTCTACTGGGAAAACTTTGAAACAGGTTAAATGTTATGTAATGTGACAGGAAAAACTAAGTGAGAGATTCTGCAAAGCTGTGAATACTATAAGATTTTAAGAATTGTTACCTCAGAAATGGCTCTTGAATAAAATATTTTCCTTTTTAAAATTGTGATCAAAGGTTGCTATATTAAACATAATTTTACCAATGGAAACGAATTATTTTAGCATGTTTTTATGCTCTAAATTATGATTGTTAATTATCAGATGTTTTAACTGATCCCTTTTTTATAGCTGTATTTATCCACCTTGCAGTTCATGACAAAATATCTCATCTGTTTAACTTGCAAATCTGGGACTGTCTAACTGTATGCTGGTTAAATGGTATAAATATTTTTAAATTCTGCTGATTATTAATTAATGTTATTTATTTTAGACATTTTTTTTCAGTAATACATTTTTGACTCAAGGAACTTTATTATGTCCTTTCAAAAATGACACTCAATTGAATATCATATTTGGATGAATAAATTAACAAAAAAAAATACTTCATATATTATTTTAAATAATATATTGTGGAAGACTTTTTCTTTTGTATCATACTGTAATTTAATGTATCATACTATCATTTTGTAATAACTGAAAGAGAGCATAAATATCATAAACATTCATACAAATAAATTAGTACATTAATATTATAAATACTTAAATATTCGTACTTAAACATTATCTTATATTCATATTCTGAAATAAGATTATTTTGTGATTTTTTTTTTTTTTTCAATTTAATTAACTATACTTAATATTTTAGTATTTCGCCATACTTATAACATAACCTGAGTTATTTTCTTATACATTCCGTTTATTTTATGTTGATTTTAATTGTATTTTATAAAATAATGTTCTTATGAAGGGTGATATTTGATGTTATGTTGTTTTCTATGTGTAGTTTATGGTTTAATTTCTATCAAATTTTTAAAAATTTATTTTATATGCCTTTATATTTGTTATAAGTATTTTTTGTTGTCATTAAGAATAGTACTATGTGAAAATAGGAATATATGTTTATGTATTTATTTTATGTTTTGCATAATTTTGGTTACAGGTATTTTGGGAGAATTGATGCAATAATTCAGACAACTATGTTATATTTGTTATGAAGTATTTTCTGTTGTTTATGATTAAGATCAGTATTACATGAAAAATCTGAATACATATTTAATTATTTATTTTATTTTATGCATAATTTTGGATGCATGTATTTTATGATCTAATTATGCAATAATTCAGGCAACTATGTAATTGTTATCTTTTTTAGTACTTACAGTTTTTTTTTTTTTTTTTTTTTTTTTTGTACAGTGAATGAAGTATTGTTGTATTATTTGCTTGTCTTAGTATGTTCCAAACATTGGCATCATGCAATGGAAGCATGGGAATTACAGATGTGCAATATTCTCTCCAATGTTTTTCTTGTATGAAATCGGCATTGGTTATGTTGACTGCCCCAGAAAGATTCAAAATTAGTACAACAGGCTCTTTTTAGTGGAGTTTTGAAAAAGGTTATTTTATTGACCCAGCAACCAGTTTTTTATACTATTCCTTAAATTATATGGTATAATTTTTTGGGTAGTGTTAGAGAGCAGTTTAAGCACAATCATTATGAAAATCCATCCAATTGTTTCATGTGCATGTCCAAAAGAATAGACCACTCAGAAATACTACTTTGTTTACTAGTATAGGAATAAAAAACATTCTTTGAATAATTCGTTTAAAAAATAATGCCATTGCTTAAACTGTAAGAATTTTAGAAACTAATCTTGTAGAAAATGAACTGTGAATGTTAAATCAAGCAAAAATTTTCCAGACTTAATTTTAACTTGTAAATTTAAAGCATTTTGCAATTCAGGAAAACCAGAATAGTGTGATGAATGATAGTTATGCCTCCCCTCAGTCTCTTGCGGTCTTCTAATTAAAACCATAGGTTGCCTCTCACTCAGGCAACCTCGGCTCGATCCCTTGCATGTAAAAAACATGATCACTTCCCCTATGCTATGCAGCCCTGTATGGTAATCCTATAAAGCTTCAAGTTAAGATGTAGGGAGTTGGAGAGAAAAGTATCCCCTACCCCCACCTAGATAAAGAAAGGTACATCTAAGGAGAAAAACTTCAGTGACTGAAAACAAAACTAGTTTATCCTTTTTGTGATAATGTGTTAAAGAAGTGAGTGTCTTCTATAACCTGACGAGTACAAATTTATCCTTTTCTGAAAAAGAAAAAGCAGATTCCTTGCTTTTTTACTTGAAATGCTGGTGATAACAGTGGCTGTACAAATATATGTTTGTGCAAAACTATAAAAAAAAAAGGTATTAGTCGTTCCCAGTTCCCACACTATGTTCCCTTGCAGACCAGACTGGGGATCCGTGACTTTTAACCAAGTAAGCAACCAGAGCTCATTATCCAGAGTGAAAAATGCTTCCAGTATAGGACCATTTCACCAGCACTATTTGCCAAACGTATAATAATCCTAAAGCTTTACGAGAAAAGCTGACAAGTTGAGGAGCAACATTATCTCTTCTATCACTATGATATTTTTTTGAAAAATGTTTTCAAGTATAAAAATTCGATAGAATCAATAGAAGGTTTTATGTCAGGAAATAAGTATTAAACATTCAAACCACAATGCAGATTATTTTGCTTTCAGCATTGTGTTAGCTAAATTCCATGTTCACTTATAAACAAATATATATATTGTGTAATGAGTTTTAAGTTTTTTAAGAATGTGGAAAAACTTGTCCATTGCAAAAAAAAATACCATTGATTCATTGCAATTCTATTGAAAGCAAGTCTTTTTGTGCACAAGTACATATGGGTTACTTAAAATGCAGAACTATATTCTCCATTAGAATACTCGCCTTTTCTCTGCACTATGGGTATGATGATGCCTATACTTCCAAATGAGTCAATGATTATATTTGTATCTGCTACTTATTTTTAAAATTGTTTGTGTGATTTTTTTTTTTTTTTTTTTTCAGCAATTAATAGGAAAAATTTTATTTCTTGAATGACATTTGTTATGCTGAATTATTTATAGAGATAACAATTACATTTAATTAGTGCAATATATTTTGTTTTCTTTTGAATTACATATTTACGAACTGGAAGACAAAGATTTAGTCTTACAGGATTCAGACCTACCTAAAAGTTCTATTTGCATGTTAAAAAAAAAGCCCGAGCTTCGTATATATGAACATTCATATTTATGTGTATGTGATAAATGCCCTTTTTTGCTTCAAAATGCATTCCTTACATTTTGCAATCATTTTATATACTGCCATATTTGAAACTTGTGGCTATGAAATTTCCGACATTCCAGGCATAAATTAAAATTTCATAAAGTATTCGAATGTACTCAGATGCTTGAAATAGTTAATCGCTAGGATTGCTGTGATCAAATTTAGTTCATTGAGTCATTACCCTGCTGGATTGGAGTTATGCACAATTGAACACTAAACATTATTATTTTCGTCAGTTCCTGTGATTGGAAGTTTTTATCACACACATAAAAATCACGAATCATGCATGTAAGATTTGTACAACCTGTTGGTTTGTGTAAGATATTGATTGCTGAAATGAAAAGTTTTAAGATACGAAAAGATGGGGACCAAGTGTTGGAAAATGAAAGAGTCTCAATATGGAAATGTATAGATTCAGTGTATATGAATTTGTAATAAAAGCAGTTTTTCTGCCAAGTTTGTTTCTCCTAATTTATTTGCATTTTGTGTGTCTCTTAATTTGTACAATTTACAAACGACAAACAGTTAGTTTCACTTTTCTGACTTATCACTTTTATGCTGATATATGAAATATAATTTTAAACAACAAATAAATTAATCCTTTTTACAGATATAATTTCAAAATTTTTGATTTGTAAGTGTATTCCTCATTTAAAAGACCTCCCCCCCCCCCCTCCTGAAGGAATTAATCTGGCACGGTATAAACGTTCTTTTTTTTTTTTTAGAAATGGTGATTCTTTAAGATATTCAGATGGGGGTTGGGGGGAATATATATATATATATGATTTTTCGTTAAATGATTTATGAAATGCTTTTTTCTCCTTTAAGTTTAAAGTTTAATTCAGTATTGCTGCTCTAAGGCCTCCTTTGTTTCTATGATCTTCTTTCTTCCTGGAATCAAGAGAAAAATTATTTCTATCTGAAAGTATATATACTAAATTTTCACATAATTAAAAAAAAAATCAGTTTAACTTATAGATTATCCCACTCTGTTCAAAAAAAAAAAAAGAACTCCATGCATCTCCCCACTTCCTTTTTCATTTGTTTAAATTTAATTATTTGGAAACAAAACAGTACTTAAAATTCTTCTCACTTTTTCGCATTTTTTAATGAAAATAATTTTATTTTTAAAGCTGCGTGAAATTTAGATAAAATATCTTAAATTTCAGGAATTGACTCTAAAGTCAAGTACTTTGAAACTTAAAAAGAAATAGACGTTATGGTTAAAGTTAAAAAAAGAAAAGAAAAACTTTTTTTCTTTCTAATGAAATTGCCTCGAACCAAATCCATCTGAAATGACAAAATATGCAGTTTTTCCTCAAGCCCAATATTAATCTTTTTTTCCCTCCATTTAAAGTCCCGCAAGCTAGTGTTCAAAAAACACAAAGGGGAAGGGGGGGGGGGAATGAAGTATGTCCATGTTCCCCAGAAGATACGAAATAAAACATCTTTCAGAATAAAATACTCTCAAAATTTACTGAAAGCGAAGTGACAAAAGAACGCATGTTCCCCCACCCTCATCTGAATATCTTATTTTCATTTAATTAATTAATCAGTTCTATTTATTTTTTGTATTTAGTGACATTTTTGAAAAAAATGGAAACTAGTATACTAGTTTCTTGTTTCATTTTACTACTTTCTATATTAATTTTGTTTATTTATTTCTTATTTATTTGTTTACTTCTTCCAATCTTTCTTAGTGTTTTATTTACTTATTTTGCAGGGGAAACAGGCTAAAAAATCGCGTCAAAATAAGGATTGTGATGCTGTGTCTTTAATTGTATACGAATCGAGGTCGCACACGCATTTTGAAAGTTTTTAAAATATTAAACTTGATTTTTTCTTTCTAGAAACCAGTTGGAACAATTAAATGTCCTTACCGTTATTGCCTCATTTTGAAATCTCTCTAACGGCCCTGTGCGCAGGTCTCTAATGTTTATCAGATCTTACTAACAATCTAACTCGGTGTAGATGTACGGGAACTAAACATTAGTATTGTTCGTATCACGGGGAGAAAAAATGCAACAACTAAAATGATATTTATTTCGATCGTTAAGTCATTTAACGCTTTATTGCACATCAGTTGAAATATCGATAAAAGACTGGTTCCCCCTCCGTAGGAGATAAGAAGGAAAATCCATTTAAATATCGTTTTCTTTTGTTTATTTAGGAATTTTCCGAAGGTGAGTCACCAAAGGAAAATGCGGTCAAGCAGGTAAAAAGAAGTTGACTTTTTCAATTCAAATAAAAGTTGAAATACCGCCCCTTAGGTACGCATTACAACCTTCTCCTATTCCAGGAACTTTCCTTTTCAGCACATAATTCATAGAGAAAGGGAAATTGTAGTATTACTTATGGTAAAGATGTGGTAGGTTTTTTATGTTGACAGTTTTTATTGTGAAACTCTGCTAAATTACTGCTCACTGCTTATATATACTTGTGGTTAAACAATCAGGGGTGGATATAGAAAAACATTTTAGGTGTGGAGGGGGATCATGTTCAATATCAGGCACAGAAATCTTCTCGAACTGTTTGGAGATTAATAAAAATCGTCCTGGATTAAGGCGTTTGGAACTAACATTATCCATTATGCCGCCAGCGCCTTATAATTTTAATTTAAATGCAAAATTATAACTAATTCTTGGAGCATCGTTTATTTAAGATGCCGAAGGAATTACCGAACAAAATCATATAAACGGTAACGTCGTATAATCGATTTACCCTTCTGGCTAGATCCAGGAATTGGGATCACACTAAAACGTAATGATGTGGGGTGATTTTCTAAGATTGACGGTTTGATGTCCGCAGTATAAAATTTGAATTTCATGTCGATAAAACTATTATTCTGCCATTGTAAAAACCTGTAGGGAAGTATAATTTCATACTTAATTCAATGCATTCATTACATCTTTTCCAAGTTGGGGAAATAGTAGGCTTTTTCGATTACTTTAGTTAGAAAGTAATGGAAAATTGCGTGGTCGGAGCAAAAACTTCACAGAGACAGGGTCCTTTTTTAATCATTCCAAGTAACTTTTTTATTCAGTATGATTTAAAACATGAAGTAATATGTGTTTACTTAACAAAAACGCAAGTGATTTTGCTGAAATGTTTATCTAATATTTTAAAATTGAAAGAAAGGTTTTGTCCAGACATGCAGCTCATGAGTGTTACCTCGAGAAAGTTACTATCATTTAACTTTCAAAATATTTAAATACTGTAGTTATTTTCTGTGGCAGGGAAGCCTTGTATGTTTCTTTTAACCCCGTACCATCTAGAACGGGTTAGTTTTATTCCTTTACTGTTTTATAGTGGAACATACAATCCAACGTGATGAGTAATTTTATTACTTCTCAGGAGTGTTATCCATTTATTTCCAAATAATTTTACAGCATAAAAATAAGCAATTCAGCAATAGTGTCTTTCTTGTACAGGAATCAGTCGGTCCAATTACAATTTCAGGAACACAGTCAGAATTTTGTTTAGTGAAGAATTTCTTAATAAATCTCATGAGTGTTAAATACTTGTTAAGAGAAGGAAGCTACAATCATGGTTGAAACAACCAAATAATAAATAAATTTGCACATTTAGATATTTTATGAGCTTTAACTCAAGCTTATATTAGTTTTTTATTCACGAATATATTTTATTTCTCTAAATATATATTTTAAAAGAGACACCCTGACACAAATTTTTTACATTGGCAGATATGATTTTTGCGTGCTTTATTTAAGATATGTTTTATTCTTAAGGGGTAAATAAAGAAAAACTCCCGTACTTGTACCCCCCCCCCTCCCCCAATAAATAAATAAATAAAACATATGAGTAAAAAAATAAACATTTGTTCAGGTGTGCCAGTTGTTACTTTATGTAAATAAGAAAGTGATGTGTCGCAAACTATTTTCTTCACTTTACTTAAATTAAAGATATGGTTTGCAGAGTTAGAACTATTTATTTCGCTATTTTTACTGCATACTTTAAAACTGAAATTAATTTTTTATTAGTTCTGTCTAAAAACATCTATTTCTGGATCAGAATCATGAGAGTAGTGAAAGTGATGTTTTTTCACATTTTTAATGTAACATCGCAATTAATGGGGTAAAATAATTTCAATTTTATTCTCTCTTTTTATAATTATTGTTATTTTTATTACTATTATCATTTTTGGTGCATTATTGCAAGAGGATTGCTTGTTTGTCTCATGAGTGTTACTGTAGCTAAAAATTAGAATTGTATTAATATATTTGTTAGTTAATAATTAAATAAGTAAAGAATGGTTTGTTAATTAAGGCTATCCAGTTACTTCTTATACCTGCAGTAAAAACATTTAATTTTTAAGAAAATACATTTTTTTTTAAAGTTATGTGCTTCATTTAAGAAACAAAGTAACACTCCTGAGATAAATTACTATTAAAATAGTTTTAAAATTTTAAATATGTCAATTTTAATACTATTTTTACTTATGACAAAGTATTTAAGATTACCTGAACAATATTTTTTTCAATTAATTATTGATGAGGATTATTTTACAGAGTGTTTAATAACGGTAACATTCATGAGAAAAACAATCACTTGTCAAGACTAAATTAACTCGAAAAAAACCACCTGCTCAGAATGCAGTAAATTATAACGAATTCATACGTAAGCAAACTTTTATGTTTGATGCAGCAAAAATTTTCAGATTGTGTCAAACCCCATCCGTTAACAAATTTGAAAATCACCCAGTGATAAAAATGAACGTCGTACAAACAATTCTCCACTCTATTTTCACATTTTATTAGTTAATTTCGATAAATTTCTTCCATATTACAAAATTTTACCGATGGTTTTTGGGGGGGGGGGGGTCATGACCCTCCCCTTGTATCTGTTTCTGTAAACAATAGCTAATGGGGAAAGAAAGAAAGAATAGGAAAAGAAAAACGTTAATTCAGAGTATGAAAATATGCTTTAACCGCAAGTATAAAGTAAGCTCTTTCAATTTGTGGAATTGACGTTAGTACGATGGAAATCCAGAAGCATTTTTTACACTGTTGTGAAAAATGGGAAAAATTCAAATAACTGATTGATTGCTGGAGTAGTACGTATGGCCAACGATAAAATATTTCAGTTTTCCATTTTAAACTAGAGAACATTTAGAATCTAGAGCAGCGGTCGGCAACCTAAACTGACTGAAGATCTACTTTCCAAGTTCGGCGAACACCAAGATCGACTCGAAGGGCCAGGGGGGGGGGGGGAGATATATGGATTGCGCCTGTCTTCAAATTGTAGGTTAATTCTTGTCAGAACAAGTTCTGATGCTTATGAAACACCTACTTTAAAATTTCTAAAATAATGGTTTGCTAACACCGTTAACTCGCATCAAAACAATACAAATATATTATTTCTTTCGAATTTGATTAAAAAAAACTGTTGGTTTAGCTTTGTTTTTCAACTAAAACACACATGTGAAATGTATACATTCTTGAATTAACTCCCACCAAGAGCATAGTTAAAGTGACGACTGACAATAATTGGAAGTTTTTTTAGGCCCGGTAAAATGGTCTGACAAATTAATGAGCATTTTCTGAAGAAAAAAATAATAATGAACTCGCCATCCAATTCAAAAGTTATTTTATTTCTTTTTTTAAACTATAAGTTGCCCAAAATGCTGTCGCGATCGACGGGTTGCTGACCACTGATCTAGAGTATATGAATAAAGGGCCATATAAACTATGAATAACCCTATAATGATAAATGACAATGAATATCAAAAAATCAAAATATAGATTACGACTTACAGATGAACACCTTGACGATCGCTTGAGAGCAAGAATTTCATCATATTCTCCCAATTATGAAGCGCTGGCCAGTGAAATGCAACGCAAAGATTACATTGACTGTATTTTATATATTTCATAAATAATTTTTATACTTCGTATGTTTCGCAAGCAATTTAGTAATCATTTATTTTACACAAGAATATTAATACTAATTATGTTAAATTATTAAATTAGTTTTTGAAAATTAAATTTTTTTGTGCATTATATGTAGTGTGTATTATTAACTATGATCCACCAACTATAAATTGATCTTGATAAAATAAATGGTGCCCGCCATTCGACCGATATTCTGATATGTGCTCTTAGGAGGTTGGGGAAACCTGTTCTTAGCTTACTTCTTATTAGGGCAGGCCGAAGTAACTCTTTTTTTCCCCCTTTTTTCCCATGTCGTAATGTGGCGGAAAACTTATAAATTGGGGAGACTAAAATGTGGTAGGAAAAAAAAAATGTTTGAATTTTCCCGTCGTACATGGGTACATGTGCTCTAAAATTTCCGACCACTAATAAAAGCGCTACTTTCAGGTTGCCAGCAGATGTAAACCATCCTTTATCAACTTAAGGCCATGAGCATAACTTTTATGTATTTTATATTCTACTTCTATTTTACATTTATGTTTGTGTACTAATTATTTACTAATACATTCCCCAGCCACATTAAAATGAATTTTCATAATTTTGAGATGACTATTATGTATTTTTTTGTAAAATTTCACCAGCGAATGTAAATTTTGCTATAGACTTTTTTCCATGGATATTTCTCGTTACATTTGCGTGACCTAGATAGTTTAAATCTAACTAGGCATCGAAAACATCTTGCTTCACAACAATAAAATGTCTTTCCCTTTTGAACTCCTCTGATCTATTCAATAAAGACCGCTTAAGAGCTTGTTTTATTGATCCACTCTTGGAGAAATTTTGAGATTTTCGTCTCTTGGTGTGGTTACGCGACTGACCTAGTTCGAGTGCTTCTTATTTCGAGCATAAGGGTTTGCATATTAGGTTTTATGGGTATTCTAAATGATTTAAAACGAAAATTGACATTGCGCGCCTAGTCTGCCTTCATTTCTTGGCGAAAAGCCAGTGAACTGGTACAGATTAAACGTAATATTTTTTGATCTTTTTAATTCCAATGAATTTCATGCTCATTGCGCAGCAGGTCGCACAGCTTTCCGGTTTCTAGCTCGCAGGTCAAATCTCAAAGTCATGGATAAGTACTTCTAATCCAGATTACTTCACCTAAGAACTATAGTTTAATTGAAAATTAGTTGAAATGTGACTCCATGACCGTACCCCTCTATTTGGAACCTGTTATCACTTTCTTCGACTAATAACGCCATTTTTGAATTTTCAAATTGAAATTGAATTGTTATTACCTCAGTTGTTCATTATGATAGATGGTTATAAATAGATGTTATAGATAGGTTATAGATAGATGGTTCAGATAGGAAATTATCTTGTGTAGAATAAGATATTTCAATGGAGGCAATTCATCGCGTCACGTGACAAAGATACTCGCTGATTTGTTTACCAAATTTTTAATTGAGTTTTACGTGGAGTTCCCGAAGCAAAATTAGCTTTCCTAAAATTAGACTAGTTTCATAGCTTTTTCTGATTATAAACCAAGTAATTTACCTTTAATTTAATCATTATAAAATAAATTTATTAATTATTACAATAGTTATAGTGTTTTATTTAGTGTTAATTTTATATAACGTAGAACTTTATTTAGTCCTAGTTTTTAATAACGTGGAACGTCCTTTGTTTATATCGCTTACATCTTTGTCACGTGACCTATGACGCTGTATGAATTGCCTCCATTGGGACCATACAATTTCATAAACAAAAGTTCAGACTTTTATGTGGGTTACAGACCACAAGCATAAATTACTCAAAAAATCCTTTACGTTAATCGTACGAAGTAAAATTTTACTACCCGTAATTATGACTAAATTAATAACTATATTTATAAATCATATAATTAAATTAATAATACTAGAGTTCTCCCAACAGTCGAAATTCTATCGTAATAATTAAATTTAGCACTGAAAAAAAAAAGCATTATGCTGTTTATCTATCTATACTAATATTATAAAACTGTAGAGTTTGTTTGTTTGAACGCGTTAATCTCAGGAGCTACTGGTCCGATTTGAAAAATTCTTTCAGTGTTAGATAGCTTAGTTATAGAGGAAGGCTATAGGCTAGATATCCTCACGCTAAGACCAATTGGAGCGGAGTTCCGAAAATTGCATAAAATAGTCTTTTCTATCGGAAGAAATTATCGCATCCTTTGGAGTTTGATACCATTAAAAAGCGCGTAAAAAACTACTTCAGGAAGAGTTTTTCGCTTCGCACTAAAATTGGAAGCCCCTAAATTAACTAGAAAAGAAGTTATAAGCATTTTTCTCTGTAGTTTGAAATTATTTTATCACGATAATTAACTTTAATTTTATTTGACCCAGAAGACGACCGATTTATTTCATTTGCATTGTTGCATCGTTTCAACAATTGTTACAGTTGCCGTCTGAAAAAACAAATCAATGCAGTTGCCATTGTTAAAAAAATCAAATATAATAATAATCAACGTTTCTAGCATTTTGATGAGGCATCACTGTATTTGAATCTCCGTTAAATAAATGTACGCGAATTTATCCTTTATTATTTTTTTTACATGGTTTTATTTAACTTGACCTGTGGCGGGATTTTGTAAGGCGGTTTTCGACCAACTATTACTGCATAAATTATCTTCAAATTTTGCCCACAAGCTTATCTTCGATGACAATACAATAATCCATCCATTTTATAATTTATTATAACGTTAATTAGGAAAAAAAAATAATTTTGGCTCTGAGGAAATTATCAGCATTATCATTTGTCGTTTAGCAACAATAGTTTTGTTTGGATAATGCAACTTTGTTTTGTTTGTTACATGGTTTTATTTAACTTGACTTGTCACGGAACTTTGTTACGCGGTCTTCGACCACTATTACTGCATACAAACTTTGCACATAAGCTTACCTTCGATGACAATGTAATAATCCATCCCTTTTATAATTTATTATAACGTTAATTAGGAAGAAAAATAATAATTTTGGCTCGGAGGAAATTATCAGAATTATCATTTGTCATTTGGCAACAATAGTTTTGTTTGGATAATGCAATGATGTTTTGAATTTCAATAAAACCATGTAGCTTAAAACATTTTTGGCGATTTAATATTATTAAACAATTGATTATATTCAAACAATTTGATTATATGTTGATCTTATTTAAAATGTTATCTTTATTCTGTTAAGGATTCTTTGGGATTGTTCTTATTCCTAAGGGGATTTGAACATGTGCCACGTGACATCACTTTGTTTCAATACTCGAGATTAGCTCGTACAACGCCGGGCGACTCATCTAGTCTATACTAATATTATAAAGCTGAAGAGTTTGTTTGCTTGAACGCACTAATCTCATGAACTACTGGTCCGATTTGAAAAATTCTTTCAGTGTTAGATAGCCCATTTATTGAGGAAGGCTATAGGCTATATATCATCACGCTAAGACCAATGGGAGCGGAGTTCCGAAAATTGCATAAAATAGTACTTTTCTATCGGAAGAAATTATCGCATCCTTTCGAACTTGATACCATTGAAAAGCACGTAAAAAACTGTCTTAGAAGGATTTGTCCTTCATGCTAAAATTGGAAGCCTCTAAATTAACTAGAAAAGAAGTTACAAGCGTTTTTCTCTGTAATTTGAAAATTTTTTTTCACGGTAACTAACTTTAATTTTATTTGACCCAGATGATGATCGTTTTATTTTAGTTGCATTGTTGCATCGTTTCAACAATTGTTACAGTTGCCGTGTGAACAAACAAATCAATGCAGTTGCCATTGCTAAACAAATATAAAAAAAATAATAATCAACGTTTCTAGCATTTTGATGAGGCATCGCTGTATTTGCAAAACATAATTTAAGATAGACCGTGCAACGCCGGGCGTCGCAGCTAGTGTAATTGTATAAGTATTATTCATCAAATTTGGCGATTATAACGTCAATTTTATTTTGATCATCCCCACTTAAAGCAAACGTATTGTAAATCATTGTCGCCGCAGGGCCTTGCTCCCACAAATGTAGCCGATTTCCTACCAAGTTGAGTGGCAGTTGAATAAAACTTAAATGTTTGCTTCCATATACTATTCTCATTTTTATTCTGCTTAATGGCAATAAATTTTTTTAACACTGAGTTTTTATACTTATTTCCTAATAATTTACTCAACGCAGACATGTTGCCACAGGGGAAATAATTAACTAATAATAAACTTTCCGAAATGTTTTACTTGATATCACTAAAACTGCGCAGTGTTGTTTTTAAACCTCTATTTTTGTTCACTAAGCTCTTGATTTGTATTATTTTTAACATGTGGCACATTCTTTCGTTTTACTTTGTATCTAAGATCATATTAGTTAATATAGTTTCCCCTAGATCTTGTAAATTGAGCTCAAGGGTGATCTTTTTTCACAAAATCGTAAGACATGTTGATTTTGAAAAAACAGTAACTTCTTAATTTTTTTTCCTACAAATTTTAAACAACAATTTTATTTTTAAAAATAGTCTTTAATTGCTTACATAGTTTTAAAATAAAATAAATATAAGATATTCGAAAAATTTCGGGAAAAATATATATTATCCCCTTTTTACTCGTCGTTTTAAAACAACACCGCGCATTCGTGGGTAATTTTTATGCTCCTGCATTATTCGCAGTATAAACAAGAACAGGTGTCACTGATTGTTTTATTTCACTTTATTTAGTATCTTTTTGAAGATAATTGTTATAAATATATAATAAATTAGCGTAAAGTGGTCGTTAAAATATTATTTATTATTATTTTTTTTAAATCAATTCATGCTCAACCAAAGAAGAAACGAACATTATCGCATAGACTCCCTACAGATGTTAGGTTTCTTGTCTAAAAACTATTAGTTAAATTATTAAACTTCATTGGTAATTAAAGCAAAAACTTTGCATGTGATGTAACTAATAATAATTGCATATGTAACTAAAAATCAGGGACGTAACTAGAGGGGGTCAGAGGGGTGTATGCCCCTGGGGCCAGATTATTTTAGGGGCGCTAAACTGACTGTGTGTTTGCCTAAATACATATACTCTTTTTTTTTTTTTGTGTATCTAAGGGGGAGGGTGGAGGGGGCGCTAAATCCTGGTCTTGCCCCAGTTAGAAAATGACCTAGCTACGTCTCTGTTAATAATTATTAGTTACATATGCAATATTTTACTTTCATAAATGTTATAAATTTATAAATAATAATAAAATTAATTATTTTAATAAATTTTACTATTTTAGTGCTATTTTATAATTATAATGCATACATATTTATTATTGATCTTGGTTTTTAACCGACTTAGCAAAGGAAGGAGGTTATACATTCGTATTGTATGTATGTCGTTTTTTTTTTTTTTTTTTTTTTTTGTTTGTTTGTTTGTCCACTTATAACTTCGCACCGGATGAACCGATTTTCATGATTTTTTTTTCAATCGATTAGGGGTGGTTTCCCATAGGTCCCGTACTTTCATTTGACTACATTCGATAATTAGAACAAAAGTAATGGGCAGAAATGTAGTATTTTTTTTGTCTTTTCATCCATAACTTTTGACTAAATGAAGCGGTTTTGATGATTTTTTTTTTTTTTAATCGATAGAGGGTCGTCTAACTCAAATATTGCAAATCAATTTGCCTACATTTGTTTTTTAGAAAAAACGTTACGAGTGAAAAATAAGTATTTTTTATTTTAATTGGAAAGGCTTGGCTTGATTTTTCTTTGTTGGGAAATCTATTAATAAATATAAAAGCATTGTTAAAAACATGTTTGTTGTCATGGGCTATAATATTAAAAGAAATTACAGCAAGAGTTTGACTGAAGGCTTCCCTGTGGCAAAAATTAATCCAATCAGTTTGCTTGCTAAAATAGACTTCAAAAGGGAATTTATCATGCAAATGATTAGTTTTTAGTGCCATTAATTTAAAGAAGTTTTGCCCCTTGATATGGATTTTTTTTAAAAATAGAGTATTTATATACAAAATGTATTTACACTAAAAAGAATAAAATAAAATAATTTTTATAAAAAAACAGAACCGACTTCAAATTAAAAATTGCGCTAAAAAGTAAAAAATAAATTCATTTTTTAAACAACATCGATGTGACTTTTAAACGTAGTTTTAGAAGTCGGTGCAAAATTATGGGTCTAATTACCATTATACCATTTGCTACTTCATAATTGAACTGTTGCTAATTCTGTGGAAATATATATATTTGTAATTGATTCATGATTACAAAATATTTTATCTATCCTAATTTTAACCAAATAATATTTTATAACCAATAAATATTTTACTTTCATAAATGTTATAAATTTATAAATAATAATAAAATTAATTATTTTAATAATATAATTTTAATTTACTATTTTAGTGCTATTTTATAATTATAATGCATACATATTTATTATTGATCTTGGTTTTTTTTCTTACAATCTATAAAAATAAAAATGTAAGTGTTCGTTTGTGCAAGCCGCAAATCTCCGAAAGTACTTGACCGATTGGTTTGAAATTTTGCCAGTTAACAGAGTGATTCAAGCGGATGGTTTATAGACCCGTTAGAAAAAAATCCGACTGGTAGTTCCTTTTTTATTCCAATTTAAGGCAAAATTTCTACATTAATTTCCCATTATGGGGGTGAAGAAAACCTTGCGCATATTAATATAATATATCGATCGAAAGCGCTGATGTTTCTGCACAAGATGGAATTTGTTCGAAATTTCTAAGTGAAAAAGAACGCCAGTTATAAGCTTTTTAGTTCGATTTCTTAAGGCTTACCTTGATCCAAAAATAATAATTAGCAGTTTCCTCAACTTCGGGTAATATAAGCTATGTAAATAAAAATGTAAGTGTTTGTTTGTTCATACAAGGCTGAACGTGATCCAGTTTACGGTTACGATCAAGTTCAGCCTTGGTTCCTAACCTCAAATCTCCGTAAATACTTCGATTGCTTTGAAATTTTATCAGAACATGTGTTTTAATATATCGCTTTTAATTTATTTCAACTTTGATTTAAATATTTCGGTTTTTAATGTTTTATTAAGGAGAATGAGCCACTGCAACTATTGGCAGGGTACAGCTATTTTCATTTTGATTTAATAATTTTTTCTGTTTGTATTGAAGTATTTGTTAGTATTTTTGCACTCGAAGATTAAAGGGAACTTTAAAACAAAGACTACTTATTTTGAATAGCAACAGTTTAATTCAGCTATTTTCATTTTGATTTAAAAAATTTTTTAACCGACTTCACAAAGGAAGGAGGTTATACACACATATTGTATGTATGTCGTTTTTTTTTTTTTTTTTTTTTGTTTTTTTTGTTTGTCCACTCATGACTTCTTACCGGATGAACCGATTTTCATGATTTTTTTTAAATCGATCGAGGGTGGTTCCCCATACCTTGGTTTGACCATATTCGATAATTAGAAAAAAAAAAAAGTACGGGATTGAAATGTGGTAATTTTGTTGCTTTTCCATCCATAACTTTTGACTAGATGAACCAATTTTGATTATTTTTTCTTTGATCGATAGAGTGTCGTCTAACTCAAATATCGCGCATTAGTTTGATTACATCTGTTTTTTTTTAGAAAAAACGTTGTGGGTGAAAAATATGTACTTTTTCATTTTAATTGGAAAGTCTAGGCTCGATTTGTCTTTGTTGGGAAAGTTGTTAATAAAAATGAAACTCATTGTTACATTAAAAGCAATTATAACAAGAAATAGACTGAAGGCTTCTCTGAAGAAGAAATTAAAGCCTATCAGTTTGCTTGCTCCAGTGACCCTTTAAAATCGGTTTTAAAACGAAATTTATCTTACAAACGGTTAGTTTTTAGTGTCATTCCCTCAAATGTTTCCCCTTTGATATGTATGTCTTAAAAATAGAGTATTTATATAAAAATGTATTTACACTAAAAATAATAAAATAAAATAATTTTTGGAAAAAATAAAACCGACTTCAAATTATAAATTGCGCTGAAAAGTAAAAAATAACATTATTCTTTAAACAACTTCGATACGACTTTTAAATATAATTTTTGAAGTCGGTGCAAAATTATAATGGATTTTGATGCATGATTCCTTTTGTAACTATGAACCAATTACAAATATAAATAGCGTAGAGTTTGCAACAGTTTCAGTGTAAAATAACGCATGATGTAATTATAATTAGACTCATAATTTTGCACCGACTTCAAAAATTATATTTAAAATTCGTATCGAAGTTGTTTAAAGAATAATGTTATTTTTTACTTTTCAGCGCAATTTATAGTTTATGGTAGGTTCTACTTTCTCCAAAAATTATTTTATTGTTTTTTCCGTTTGTATTGAAATATTTGTTAGTATTTTTGCACTCAAAGATTAAATGGAACTTTAAAACAAAGATTACTTATTTTGAATGTTAACAGTTTCATTTAGCTATTTTCATTCTGATGTTAAAATTTTGAAGTATTTTTTAATTATTTTTGAACTTGACGATTAAGGGAACTTGAAAACGCAGATTATTTATTTTGAACGGCAATTTTTTAATTTAGAATTTTTGTGTTTGTGTTTCTTCTGTTTGGATAAGGCTTATGTTGGAATTTTTCAATGTGCTGAGCCAAACAATATCAAAATCTTCACCGACAATGGAACAAAAAAAAAAAAAAAAAAAATTGCCCGCAAGCATTGTGAAAAAAAATAAAGCTCAAGACCAATCAATCAAATTGAGCAGTTTAGATTTTCTCATGTGTACAGTTATAAATTGCGTGTTCTAGAATGGGTAAACCAGACAATCTATATTTTCAGACAATGAAACAACAAGCATTGTCAAATGAAACATATATGTGCTTTTTCTTGCTTTTCCATCGAACCATACTGAGCCACAGCAACGCGTTGCCGGGTACAGCTAGTGATTATATAAAAAAGTTATTATTGTTACCCTTCAATGCGCAGTGTTGTTTTTAAGCAACACATCAAATTTTCTTGAATTTTATTTTTCCGAATTAAATAGGGATTTTTTTAGTATTTTTTCCACTTATAACTACCACAAACAAACACACACACAAAAAAAAAACATTTTACAAAGGAAAAAAAAATGCGCAGTGTAGGGTTAACATATAAAATAAACATAAAAAAGTAAGAAAATCGGTTGAAAAACAAAGGAGAAAAAGGTTCTAAACTGTTATGAATGAATTTATGGCCTATTTATATATCGATAATAGATTACTGAAAAACTTTAACCCTGCTCTGAAATCCTACTGCTGGCACCCAACATGCAACATCGCGGAGGAATAGCGCAGACCATATAAAATTTGCGTATGCCACGTTTGTATAAGCAAATGATTACAATTTCATCGCTATCGCACATCATAGGCGACCTTACAAACTTTTCAGAATCTTACAAAAAAGGATTTCATGAGCTAAAAATTAAAAAAAAAAATACATTCTCAAAATTTTTGTATATCCCCTAGCTAAGACTCAGTATGCGTTAGTTTGGTGCCACTTTTGTTCTAAAAAATTTATTTTATGGTATTTTTGTTTTTGAGAAAAATCTAAAAATTATGCAAATAGTTCAACTTTTTAAAAAATTTTACAACAGTATAATTACATTTCTCGATGTAACTTTAGTGAAAATTCATAATGAAATTGCATTATAAAAAAAGCTTTTTAATAAGGTAATTTCATTATGCATTTTCACAAAAATTACATCAAGAAATGTAATTATATTGTTTTTCAACAAAGTTTTTCTAGGAGTTCTGAATGCGTTTGAATAAGTTTTATTACGAAAGAGCTTTGAAAGCCAGTAATGCGTTATTTAATTTGCAATTACGTAATTTAATTTTCGAATAAAATACTTAGTTTTCCCAATGTCGAGGTTCATTCTCATTTTAAACCTTATTTCAATTGTATGAGTTAGCAGCTCTCAAATTTTAGTTCCGCTTTCTGATGTCCTCTTTTGTCACTCACTTCTTTTAACTCACTGACTTCGGGATAAATGCATTCCTGTTATAAATAAATTCTTGACATTTCTCAAGCATTATCATTTGACCTCATTTGTTCAAGACTGAAGGAAAATCTATCAACATACAACATTACTTGAGCCCTCTTTTCTTACAATGCAAATTGTAAAATAAAATTGGGGAATTGAACAGTTTAAGTAAAGATCAAAATAAATAGCTCTGTTTTTTAAACTTGACACGAATTCGTAGGTAGGTCATCAGAATCCATCGGACACAAAAGTCGTTTCTTAAAATAGAATTCGTTTTGAAGCTTTTTATTATTTACTATTCTATTCCGTATATTTTACAAGCTCGAGGGGGAGGGGGAGGGGTGTGAGGGTAAATCGCCTTACAGTGCATTTGAATCCTAGAATTTTGAAATGCTCTCAAAAATTGTGGATATCTTTTATCATAGCAGTGTTATCGTGTGTACTCATACTATAATGATTGAGAAATTGTATTTTTTAAAACCGAAAAAGGACGTGATATTCATTTTTCTTTATTTAATAAAACTTTATTATTCAATATTATAACCAAACTTATAGACATATATATATATATATATATATATATATATAAAAATATATATATTTCTTAATTTTTTTTAACCTTTTTATGAGTTAGTTATATGTCTTGTAACCGAAATGCTTAAGAGTAAAAAGCTATACAGTATGCACTATTATGGGCTGAAAAATTGCAAAAGCACTTTCAAGTCGTAAGTTGCGAATTGAGAAGACTAAAAAGAGGTTAAAAAAATAATGAAAGCAGTTTATGTCTTCCGGTGGCACATGTGCTAAGTTTGCCGAATTTAGAAAATCCACATTTTTACAATAACTTTTAACTTTGAAATTGGCCTCTTCTTGAAGGCAATAGCTCAAATTCTTATGTATCAGAACCACAGAAAACAGTGTTTAAAAATAATTCATTTCCTGGTTTTTTCTTTATGGAATTCAAGCTTTAATGCTAAAAAAAAAAACAATTTATATTTTTTTTCACACGCTTTTATCAAATTTTTCCACGTTTCAGCAAACTGTACAGCACATGCGCGACCAGAAGATATAATCCGATTTTATTTCCTTTTTAGCCTACTTTCCCGTAAAAGTAAAAAAAAAATAATAATGAAGCATGAAAGAAGGCTTAATGTATCGTGAAAATATCGTTAGAAATCAAGAAAAGTCAAAAATAAGTTAAGTAATTAAATAAAGATTGAGAAATAAAAAATTTAAAAGTAGGGTATTGAGATGGGGAAAAAGTGTGTCTGTCGGTCTGTCTGTCGGTCTGCCCCCCCCCCCCCCCAATAACTTTTGAACGAATTGTCCGATTCGAAAAATTCTTTTTGCATTCGAAAGATCTCGGCGAGGACATCTCATTTCCATATTTTACTTGAACAAGTTTTTGTTCAATTTTGAACAGTTCAAAAAATTTTAACATTAGCGCCTATGGGCGAAAATGTAGCAAATTATGTAAACTCTGGGTACAAGATCCAAGTTCCAATGAACAAGCTCACTGGAAGAAGTTATTGGCGTGAAATATTGATTTGAACAATTTTTGTTCATTTTTGAACAGTTCAAAAAAACTAACATATTGCCTACGGGGAAATTTCAATCCTATATAAATCCTGATCTAACGGACCGATTTGCTTGGAACAAACTTTATTGGAAAGCTCTTATGACGTAGAACATGTACAGATAGAAAGTTCATCCAGAAATAACGAGCCTATTTTCTTATGAAATTTTTTGATCGAGATTTTCAAGAATATTTTTGAATTAATGAATGATTAAATCAATAAGCAAAAGAATGAATTAATAACTGAGTGAATAAATACATGAATGACTGAATAAATGAATGATTGAATGAATATGTATTAACCGTTTAAAAAGGTATATCTGAAGCAATTAAGAACTTAAGCTAAACGAGAAAGAGAGAGAGATAGTTAGAATATAAATTTGAAGCTGGTGTATATGGGAAAGTAGGCTCGTATAGCTCTAGACGGAACTTCTTGTTCGCAACTTTCCTGCGGTATTACAATTCGAAAAAATTTTTTTCAGTTTTCGGCCCACCCAATGAACCTTCACAATTATAACAGTGAGGGTTAAATTTTCTCATAGTGTGTTTTTAAAAGTTAAGAAGCGAAGCATTTTCTGATTTTTAAGGTATTTAATTGGCTGAGCTGTATTCCTATTAAAATATCTATACTAATATAGCAGTCGAATATTATTACTTTTGATGCTCTTATACATTTAGTGCTACAATATACAAGGTTAATATGTTGAGGGTTCATTAGGCATAGCTTTATTTTCCGAAGGTGTGCAATCTTTTCAGTAGTGTATTATTAGTAGAAACATTAGTATTCAAAGGACCGAATAAGATGGGTAGAAATCTAACTTTTCATGGCATCAATGGAAAATTCAAATTTTCATGTTCGAAATTTGTAGCTGGAAATTAATGTCACACGTGACTAGGTGAGAAAGTCTCTCTTATCCCGGGGTCCAATATTTTCATTTATGACAGAATTATTTCAAACGCGAAGATTGACTTTTTGTTTTCCCCACATATTTTAAAAATGACCTTTTAAATTTTATTCAAATGTTCAAGTATTAATCCTCTGACTGATTATCCCGCGATTTCCACGTGCAAAGTAAAAAAAAGGTAGCGAAAATTACCCATCCCGCGATTTCCACGGGCATGAGCATTTTTAGTGTTTTTAAAACATTATCCCGGTGTTTCATCGTTAAATGTAATGCAACTTCTCAAGTATTTGGACATTAACTAAGTTTTTATTCCAGAGATGGGCTTTAGTTGCTTAAAGTAGACCAATTTTTATCGAATCGAATTCGCTAATAAATGAGCAGTCAGAGAATTAAAACAGAAATATCGGTACTTTATATAAATTTACTTTTCAAAAATTGAATTTTTGGAAAGAAAAAAAAGGGAGAAGTACTACAGTAAAAATTTTACCCTCGCATAGCTGAGAAATATCTGAAAAAAAATGAGGCGTAAAACTAAATTTATGAGGCAGCAAAACATTTTGCGCTTCTATTATATGTATTTTATAGAGTGTGTGGACTAAAAATATTGCCACTAAATAGATACTTATATATTTAAATAATATCAAACATCCATATTACAAATTAATTTTTATTATGCATTAGAAACAGTAATTTTCATATATTTTTCTTCTGGACTTTGAAAATTGACGTATAGCTGAGAGAGACGCATAAAAGAGGTGGCTTATTAGTGAGAGATTACTGTATAGCTATTTCATTTTGGTTACTCATTCTTGTTGTTGAGCAAAAATTAGTCAACGCATTTGTAATAAAACCCATATACAAAATAGGAATTAAAAAAAAAAAGCTTCAAAGACAAAAAAAGATCTTAAAAAAGGAAGAAAGAATTATATTGATGGAACTTTGAAAAATGAGGAAGTATTAACGATAATCGAAAAGTCATCACCTTACTAACTGCAGATTCTTTCAACTCCAAAATGTGTTTAATATTTTCTTAACGAACTGAGCTACTTTTTATCTTTCTACGCAAAATATGTTGTTTAGTAAATACTTATGTAAATTGCTTTCCGCTATTATATTGAAAGGAAGCTGCTTGGAAAAGTTTCAACACAACTGGTTCCTTTTTTGTTTGCGTATTTTGCCACACGGAAGCTAAAATAAATTGGATTAAGCTCATAATCTTTGAAATGGAACGCAAGATACCAGAAATATGCATCAAAAGTACTGTGTGGAAAGACATAAATCTGGTAATTGTTTACCAACTCATTCCATTTTTTTTTTTTTTTTTTGTTATAATGTTTAAAACGCTAATGCTTCGAGCTACCATTAACTGTTGCACATACATTTACTGAATTGGAATAATCACATTGATTTAATAAATGAGTAAATATTTTAAAGGAACACTGTTCCTTTATAAAATAAATGAATTTTAAAATCTAAACTTTCACCATAAAATCTAATTGAAAGAAATTTCTCCTAATGATAACGATGATGATTCCATTTTCCACTTCCGATGAAGTTGTTACCGCAAATACAGAAAATAAACTAGGGCTCCAATTTTCTCATATAATTACGAAAATTCCAATTTTGTGCTTGTAAATGAGGCAGATCTCAACTTACGTGTGATATAAATCGTTAGAATTCTTTCTCTCTGAGAGAGAGAGAGAGAAAAAGCAATTTTTATGTTTTAATCATTGTCATCAGGTTCGTAACTAATTTAAAAGCGTTAATTATAAAATATCTGATTGTGAAATATTTATTTTAACAATTTCCATAATTTCGCCTCAGAAATCAGTATAATAGATTTTTAAATGCAAGAGCATGAAAATTTTAATGAGAGTATTGCATAATTTTTCATGCTTTGACACATTATGAAAGTTTAATTTTATGAAAATCAATTTTCGCAATAAGATTAAACAAAACACCCAATGCATTGTGTTATCTTGCTTTGATAACGTACAGTGGAAATAAAAAGAATTATCATATCCATTGTTTTTAGCGATAAGTTGCATTGTTTTCCGTGTTCAGGAAAAAAACATTAAAATGAAAATGATGTTTAGTGGACTTTTGGCTTTTGGATACATATATATTTAACCACATCAATTTTACGATACTTCTTTGATGAAACTGCGATGGAACGTACTTGTTAATTTGAATGATCATTTTCAGCTAAATTTGTCTACAAGCTGCTACATAAATAAGCTATTTGGTGCAATATTACTCGTTTTAGCAGCGAGAAGTTCAAATAAGATATACTGTAAAAACTCAAATAAAACGAAAACTCAGCTATGTCTAACCATTTTAACAACTGAAATATACCAAAACAAAATTGTTCAAGTTCAGTTTTTAAAAAAACAACTTAAATTCTATTTTTTTTAATATTTATGCTAAGTGTTTTGGGTATACTAAGTGTAAGATGGGAAAAATATTTGTGGTAAAGTATCTTTAATTAAAATTTTTGCGTATTAGCACTTCATTTACATATTTCGTATTAATGTATGATCGTACCAAGCCTACTTAAGCAGATAGCGCATTTGACAACTTTAATAGCTTTGTAATTGGTCTAATGCTAAACTTGTCGCTATAGCATCATGATCTAACTCGGCGATGGTCATTCTTTTACGTGTCATGAGCCAATTATTTTACGAAGATCATTCAATAATTAAAGAGAGAATCTGACTTGGAGAAAAACAGGTTTATTTCTACAAAAGAAGATTTTTCAACTTTTCAACAAAATCCCCATCAACATTTATGCACCTGTCCCAACGGGTTACTACCTTTTTTTATACCGGCTGCAAAGAACTACTTGTCTTGGCGTCGGAGCCGATTTCGTTCAAATTTCTTGACATCCTCGTTATCCTGGAGCTTCCTCCCACGTAATGCCTCTTGCAGTGGACCAAACAAATGGAAATCAGATGGTGCTGAATCGGGATTATAAGGGGGGGGGGGGAGGCAGTACCTCCCAGCTCATTTTATCAGTGGTTTCACGGGGTAATTGAGCAACATGAGGACGTGTCTTGTTTTGCTTGAGAATCACACCTTCTCCTCTGTACCAACATTAACTTAAACTTTTTCTGCAATCATTTCCACTGTGACACGACGGTTGGCATGAATAATGTCATCAATTCGAGTTTCAAGTGAAGGAGTTGAAACTTCAACAGACCGGGCAGAACGGTGTTTGTCAGACACTGATTCCTTGACCACTTTTGAACTGTTCTACCCACCTGTAAAAATTAGCACGGTTCATACAATTTTCACCATTCACTTCATTCTAGAGCAGTATTTCCCAAACTATGGGTAACGACGCACCGGTGGGTCGCGAGCAAATATTGAGTGGGCCCTCGCCACTGTGCACATGAAGTTAAAAGAATAGGAAGTCTGCAAATAAAGGTAACTAAAGTTGAAGTTGATGCTAAAACTTTAATGAAAAGAAATAATAAACAAATACATCCTTCCCATTGAAATTACGTTGTAAAAAACCTTGCAGGTGTAGGGGTATTTAAGTAATAAAAAAAAAATATTTAAGTTGTGTTTCTCATTTAAACAGTGTTCCATTCATATTGGTAACACTAAAAAAATATATTTTCTTAAATTTAAATTAGAACAAACAAGACAGCATTAAGTAGTGCCACAACTCGCCACTAGGGGATCTGAGCATTACCAATATTTATGCCCTCTTTTCTCTAAGACAGCTAAGAGGTGGGTCCCAAGATTGGAAATTTTTGTTAGATGGGTTGGAGCCCAGTCAACTTTTTGAACCACCGAGTTATACCATTCAGAAAGAAAGAACATCTCATTTTAAGTTATTTTAGGGAATTGGTAATAGTTTAAATGTTTTTTTTATTTGCGGGTGTCAGCTTTAGGAGCCGTTTTCTTAAAGTGTCAGTTTTGGTTGACTTTACCTTATGTTGCATTTAAAAAACAACAAAATGCATG
This sequence comes from Octonoba sinensis, assembly GCA_038502835.1. Classification (NCBI taxonomy): domain Eukaryota; kingdom Metazoa; phylum Arthropoda; class Arachnida; order Araneae; family Uloboridae; genus Octonoba; species Octonoba sinensis. The sequence continues at coordinate 62,886,272 of CM076602.1, forward strand.
TACACACATATAAATACGTTACCAAGCCCGGGGGAGGGCAGTTGACACACCCTGACACCTTTAAATGACAGTTCTGATTGTTGTTAATGTAGTAATTGTAGTAGTAATTTAAACGTTTTTGGTTAGTCTGTGAAAAAAAAAAAAATTTGCCTCCTAATATAACTCATTAACTCTATTAACCCCTGCTGCTTTTTAAAACTTTTTTTAATATAATGTAATATTGCCTATTTCTCTTGCAAAACCAGCGTAGTTGATTGATCAACAGAATATTCATCTTGAACAAAAATATTAATTAAAAACATTAAAAAGAAAGTCTTTTTATTTTTCTCTGAGTAATAAAAATGTTTTATTATCGGCCCATCACAGTTCATGTTTTTCATTCAGTTCTCCTCTTCTTGCCTTCAGAAGTAAAAAGCAAACTCTACCGTGAAATAATAATTAATGTATGGAAAATCGTGAAATTTCCATGCATTTAAAAATTACTCAAAGAAAACTGGCAGGACTAATATTTGGCACGAGTTCTGTCCAGCTGTATTTTGTTAATAATTTAAATTAAATGCCTTTAAAAAGATAAAACATTCGCACCCGCATCTCTCGCCAAATCAAGCAACACGAACCCTTAATTTTCTCCTTTTCGCCCTCTTTGGCGAGAGCAGGGAACTGATAACCCTAGAAATTCACCCAAACAACGCGCTGGAAACGAAGCGTGCTTAGACGAAAAGTAGGAAAGCTGAGGTTGGTTTTGGGAGTGTGTCCGTCCACAAAAGTGATATATATTTTTGTTGTGTTTGTATATTTATCTTGTGTTTCGTGTGATCATCCGTCCAACATTACTGATTGGACATGTGTTAAAAGTTTTGTAAACCGATGGCTACTGCCGACGAAGAATTCATCAAACAACTACGTGTTGTGTTTGATTTATGTGATGAGCTAAAATGTGGTATTATATCTGTAGACCAATTGAAAGACATCGTCCGAAAACATTTTGGCGGTAGTGAAGAGGTATGTTATTAAAAACTTTTATTCTATTTCAATTTCACGTAAACATGTCTGTTATGTTAGGCAATAACAGTGCAGTTGTGAAAACAGTGCAACTACATATTTTACTGTCGAGAGTTCAGTAAACAGTTTTACTTATTTTAACTTGACTTTTAATTCGTGCTTCATATGTCTTTATATTCCTGTTACTACTCATGAACAATATTACTCATAAACTCTCGTGTGAAAGATTGTAAGTAAATCAAGTTTTTATGGTTGATCAAGGAAGATTTCATCATCGTTTTAGTTAGCCAAGAGAGTGCCAAATTATTGGGAAAATTGGTAAAACGGGCCTCACATTTTTCGTTTGATAGTTGATTGGCTGTCAAACGAAAAATGTTGCTTGTCATTAGCCGATCTGTGCTAAAACAGGCTGCAAAGATAAGAAAATTAATAAAAAGCAAAATAAATTTAAAGAGAAGTAGGGGGGAATAGAAAAAAAGGAAGGGGGAATGTTTTTAAAAAACCGGGGACACTCCGTCCAGGTGTACCCCCTCCCCCCAGAGCGATGATGCCTTTTAAGCTAAGGAGCCGCCCAAAAACGATGACCCCCCAAAATACGGCTAAAAACACCCCGCTCTAAAAATTTCAATGGTTTTGTCTGTGTATCAGGACCTCCCCCCTGCGAACTCCTGGCTCGCCAGTTCATTGTTATAAGTAATACGGTGATTATAAAGCTCAAAAAAGTTTTTAGTTAAACAGGGGTGCTCACCTGGTGGAAATGGGAAGGGACGGTTGGGATTCTGACGCAAACTGCGCCATTGACATTTTTAGAGGGGCTGTTTTCAGAGGGGTTTTGGCCTTTTTGAGGAAGCAATCAATTTTGTATGGTTCCGTGGCTTTTTTTTTTGGGGGGGGGGGGGTTGCGCCGGGGTTTAAGATATGATTTTAAAATTCTGAGATTAATAAAATTTTAATGATTAAAATTTGTCACAGAAAACTGTTTCCCTCATCTTTATAAAGCGAATCTAAAATTTAGTCCTTTTTAAAAATTACAGTAGGGGTATTTAACTCCCGAGAAAGTGATTTTGATTCATTCAATGTGCAAGAACGAGAACTAAATATTTATGCGTTGATAGAGATTTCTGATGCGGTAAAGAGTGTTGAGTTTTAGTTTTCTATGACCAGCTGATAAAAAGGAGGGGGGAATACAGACAACGGCGCGCAAACCGTTAGGTTCTAAATTAACCATAATGTAGTAAAATACCGTATGTATATTATTTACGTTGTTTTTTTACTGCACGCTGTAGCCAGCGCAAAATATATTTATTTTTCAATTTAACCATGACGAACTTGGATAGAACATAAGCACTGTTTTTGTATCGTATTAATGAGTAGATGTCCGGTGGATTAGAGTAGTATTTATTCTAAGAAACAAATATGGGAAGATAATTATTGTTATATAAGGTTTTTTTTTTTTTTTTTTTTTTTTTTTTTTTTTTTTGTGCTAGGGATGGAGTACACGTGGTCCAGACAGAATCGGAAATCTGCTAGAAGTTTCCAAAGTGAAATATTTAAACCAGCAGTTTTTCTTGTCCTGCATATTTTGGGTTATTGAATGCTCTTAATGAACATCTTGAAATTTCGAAGTAATTTTTACGCAGCTTAAATGAACAAAAATTAAGAAAATTATTTTATGCAATTTTTAGATCTTTTTTTTTTTAAATACCTAATAATTATTTTTTTTATTTGTGCCTTTTTAAGTGCTTTTTTTGTGTGTATTTTCCCGTAGCATAGTTACTAATAAGTGAAGAAAAACAAATAAATGGCAGCTTTAGAAAATAAAATATTGTTATTAAATTTTTTTTTTTTTTTGCACTTCTATCTTAATTCACTAAATTGTCGGAAGATTTTAAGCAAAGGGTTTTCCTCTTTTTGTTCTCGAGAAACTTTAAGACTAGAACTATTATTTTTTACTTCAAGAATGTTTCCGAAAAATTTTGACGTTATACTTAAACATTATCCACTATACGTTAAACCATTATCCACTATAAAGCATTATCCACTTAAAAGCAAGAACGTTCAAACTAGCATTTTACTATTTATTAGTTTTTTTCTTTACTAACAGTCGAAATTCGACCGTAATAATTAAATTTAGCATTGAAAACATTATGCTAATTATGTAAGTATTATTCATCAAATTTGGCGATCATAACGTCGAGAAAGCGAACGTATTGCAAATCATTGTCGCCGCAGGGCCCATTGCGCTCATAAATGTAGCCGCGTGTACTTCTGCCGATTTCGTTGTAAGTTGAGTGGTAGTTGAATGAAACTTAAATGCTTGCTTCCATACACTATTCTCATTTTTCATTCCATTGTTTCAGAGAAGCCTTCACGCAAACTCTTATTAGAATTGCTTTTAATGTTACTGCTTAATTGAAACAAACTCTTTTTAACAATGAGTCTTATACTAGGGGGCTCTGCTTACACTAATTACCTTATAATTCACTCCACGAAGACATGTTGCCATCTGCTATCTATTACAATATAACATTACAATTATAAATGAGGCTTGCCTGACAAAAGAAAAGGGAAAATAATTAACTAATAATAAACTGTCTCCAAAATGGTTTAATTCATGTCACTAAAACTCGTCAATAACTACTAAAAAAATTTTTTTTTAAAAAAGCAAGAAAATCGGTTGAAAAACAGAGGAGAAAATGTTTCTTAACTGTTTTGTTTTTGCCTATTTATGTATAGATATTTGGGGGGCGGGGGGTTGAAATTAGTTTTACGCAAATTATGGTGAAAACAAGTACGTGGACACTAACGGAACAAAAATATTTGTCCGTAACAGAGAGGTGTCCGTAAAAGAGAGGTTTTCTTGAGCTCAATGTTTTACTAGCGGGGAATTAGAAACTGTCCGCATAAGAGGGATGTTCATTAGGAGGAGTTTTACTGTACTTCGGTGACTTGATTCGATGAATGGTGACAGTTCGTCCTAGGGAGCAGTGCGGGAGGGATTTGGGAGTTAACCGATCTAGAACCCTTTTTTTCAATTTCAAGTGAATTCCACATTTTATGTTGATGTATATATCTCCGCATGCAAGTGTAAGTACTTTTATAAACTAAAAATCTATCCAGGAGAAAATTCTGACTGCGAGTAGCTATTGCGTTCTGTTTAAAGAGTCGAGTACCAATGAAGATTATGTGAATAACGAACTAAAACTGTATAGCTTTTCCCCTTTGGAACTAATTTCCCGGGATATAGGTAAGAAAACAAAAAAAAAAAAAAAAAGAAAGAAAGAAAGAAAAGAAAACGAAATACATCCTTCATTTCACCAAAATATTGTATCCTCGCTTTTGAGTTCGTCAGTTTCTATTATTTTAAAAAATTGAAAACCCTAAATTGAAATTGCAAAGTTTTAAAATTGCAGAGAACAAATTGAAAAAAAAAAGTGTGATGTAAAATTTTTATTGAAAATTCATAATTTAGACATATTGAATTTCAGATGATCTCATTTTTACTGAAATGCAAATGCGAAAGATTATTCCTTTGCGTTCGAATTTTAAGGAGTGATTTGTAAAATTTTGCAGCATACTAGTACATTATAGTTCCTGTCACCATATTGGATTCAAAATTGGAATTGCATATTAGTTATTGCTAAGGTTGCTAAAGATGAGGCTTATCCCCCATTAATTGCATTTTAGAAACGTTTACATCTGAATTTCAAAATTCCTTTTCCCACTCTTCTACACCTTTTAAAAAATTGTTTGGTGTAATTCTGAATCTTATGCCAATAAACCAACAAAATTCACTTCCCAAAACAATTTTTCAATCACAGAAACTCTGTGTTTTTTGTTTGCCTGTTTGAAATGTAAAAATACCTTTCAGGCAGATAAATTTGTTTTTTTATATACTTCATTTTTCGCTGAAAACTATTTTACGAAGTAATATGTACTTGTTTTCTACGCTAACAAATAATAAATATTCAAATTGGAAAACACGTGTTGATGATGAAAATTTCTTGGAAATATTATTTCATTTTAATCTAATTTTTTTATGAATGTCAGAAAGTGAAAAATTTATATTTATTAATAAAATTTGGTTGTTTTATTTATTTATTTATTTTTTAAATATCCGTTGAATGTATGCAGACCTTCAGATCTCGTTAAATCAATACTGTGAATCAATTTCCACCAAATGTTGGTGCATATATATTGAAAAATGATTTCTTATTTTTTACATATAAAAGGAAAATGTACTCTTCGTATAATTTGCATATCTTAAAGAACACAAGTTGGGAAAAGAAAAGACATAAGAAAGAAAGAAAAGGTATAATTGTTGATTGGAGGGAAATTTTCGATGTGGCACGATTTTTTTTTAAAAAATGAGTGAATAAGAATGAAATGTTCATAATTCATAGGTTCCGAAATTTTTTTCAACGCATAAGGTAAAGTGCCGTAAAGTTGACACCCAAAAACGGTTCCTAAAGCTGACACCCTCAAATAAAAACACATTTAGAATTTTACCAATTTAAAGAGATTCAAGAAGTGATACCATTCAAAAAGAAAGAAAATATCATTTTAAATTATTTTAGGGAATTGGTAATACTTTAAAAGTTTTTTTATTTGAGGGTGTCTATTTTAGGAACCGTTTTTGGGTGTGAGCTTTAAGGCACTTTACCTTACCCAATAAAGATATAGGTGGATTTACCTCTAAAATGTTCTTTTAAGTTCATTCCGTTTGAATACTTTTTTCCTTGAAATGCTACTGAAAAACAAAATGTGCAGATTGTTAATCCGACATTGTAGAGGGAAAAGATGCATCAGTTGAAGAGGAAAGTTTTCCACGGTTAATTTGGATAATTATTATAAACAGGACCCCGTCATGCTATGCTTTCCGAATGTCCGCACCGCACCTGTAATCATTGCGCATAATTGGTTCCATTACTTATGCTTTTCGGATTATAAAGTCAATCTTTAAAGTGAATGACAGTCAGCAAGTCTCTCAGTGTTTGATACTTTGTATCTGCAATGACATTGACATATTTTCTTCACGTCAAAAGCGACATCATTATGAATTAGAAAAATCTTTGCACCATTTCGTTTGTTACATAGTTTGCCATTGCTTTATTGCGTTTCCATTTTGCTTGCTAGTTAGTAAGTTACTGCGCGTTTGTGAACAAACGTACACAGTGTGTGCTACGCATTCTAATCAATGATGGACATAATACCAAAAATTGACGGAATCGAATGATCGAATGATGTAAAATTTAAGTACACTTTTCACGCAATTATTTTCTCGATTTTGACTTTTCAGAACTTTGGATTCAGTTAACATAGTTGGAGGTTTGCGAGGAAATTTGAATAAAATTGTATTTAAATAACTTTTTATAGTTTTAAAATTCATCAGCGCAGGTTAAATTTTATGTGTTAAAAACATCAGCCAGCATGTAATTATTTTATCAAATTTGTAATAAAACTTCGCAAGGAGGCAAAAGAAGCAAAAATTTTGAAAAATAATTTAGAATTACTTCTCTAATCTTTCGTAGAATTAAACAAGACAATACTCCTTTATCAAAGTAATATATATATATATATATATATATTTCTCGTATCGTGGACCAGTTACGATTAAATTTGCGGTGCGATACGATGCTGACGTCATGCAAGAGACAAACTATGGTAAAACGATATTTAAAAATTTGTTTAATGATTAGTATAGAAAAATAACATATTTATTTTTATTCTCGTAACTTACGGACTTTAACAAATTTGTTTCTATTTGTTAAAAGGTATTTTCATTCATAACTCAACTTCTAATTTCCCATTCTTTGGAATGGCAACCCCTTTGTTTATACCTAACGATTTTTCTTAAGCCTTTAACTTTTAAAACGTTTTTTAAAATGGCTAATAGCCCGCAGATGTTCTGCAGGGAATCAGCTAGTAATAATTTATTTGAACTATTCATTTTAACTCATTCTTCTCAGCTCTTCTGCCAATTTTAATGCTATTTGAAAACAGTTCAAAATGGAATACTTCCTCCTCTTCCACTTGCGGGCATTTATGCTTATGATTTTTTTTTTTCTTTCTTTCTGGCTTTTTTATGTGCTTAAAACAAATGAATACTAAGTGTAAAAAATTAACCTTCCGCCAACTTATATTATATATATTTCTAAGCTGATATTAAAGAGTTTCATTTCGTAACCAGTTAATGCGTGTGAAGACGGTTTTCTATTTTTATTGCCACATATTTTCTAAATATATTATTCTTCAAAAAAATCAATAACAGACAGATATATGATTATTGTTATAACGTCTACTCGAGTAAAATACTCAGTTCTCGTAATCTAGCTCCTGCTGTTGCAGAATAGAAAGGTGACATTCGTACTGGTCAACGAGGTCGCGTATAACACGCATTGTGAAGGTTATCTAAATTTATACGGAACAGAAATCCCATGCTTGGGCAATGCATGCGTTTTATGATATTTTTTCTGGAGATAAATGAGTCATGAACGCAAATTTGAAATCATTTGCCAGTGAGAGTATGCCAGTCATTATACCAATGGCTCTCGATCATTTTTTTTCGTCACAGTACGATTTTAATAATTTGAAAATTTTGCAGCACTCTAATATTAAGACAAGTATTGTAGTACTGCATGTGTGATAGAATTCATAGGAAAAGATTTGATAGGACCATCCTCCAGAAGTGGAGATGACTTTTATGTAAATACTAGGGGGATCCCGCCCCCTACTCACTATCGCTCAACAACCCTCAGAACTGTTTACGCAGCTCCTTCGGATCGCTTCACTCGCTCATTAAAAACTAAACTATTTTAGAGTAGCTTTATGGAAAGAATCCGTTCTCTGTCAGAAATAACGTTTTATATTGCACACAACTCTTTGGAATAAAAAAATTATATATCTTGTAACATAATGTGCATGATTTTACACATTATCAGAAGCTTGGCGAGATTCCGAATGTCGCTGTTCGGAAATTTAAAATTTAGCGAATGCGTATCCTAAGGTCAAAATTCTAAATTCCAAAAGCAATATACAGTGAAACCTGTGTAAGTTGACCACTTGCGGTGCAGCGCTTTAGTGGTCAACTTAGACAGGTGGTCAACTTATAGAGGGTGAGGTAGAGGCAGAAGCGTAGCTAGGGTTTTCAGCACCCGGGGACAACTGAAGATTTTGCGCCCCCTGTGCCCCTGGGGGCCTAGGGGCGCCCCTAAAGGGAATTTAAAAACTTTTATGCTTCCTAAATGATAAATAGCTCTAAAAAGCAACCGTTTTAACTTTCATTTTTACTAGCGACCATTCACTTATAAGGGAAAAAGGGGACACTTTGGCTTTGCAAAATTATTCGTCTGATTTCCCACGCACTCCTGTCCTACATTGGTCATTATCGATAAGATTTGCGGTGCTCCCACCTTTTTGTCGGACATATTCACACCTCTTCAGTTCAAATAATTTTCTTTTCGCATTTAAAAATAAAATAAATTAACATTAAATTGGCGCCCCTTGACGCTGCGCCCGGGGACAGCTGCCCCTCCTTGCCCCCACCTAGCTACGCCTCTGGGTAGAGGGTGAAGGGCTGATTCCGTTTCTGACAAAACTGGTCAATTTAGACAGGTGGTCAACTTACAAAGTTGGTCAACTTTACAGGTTTTACTGTACTTTTTTTTACGTTCTGTTTATTATTATGACTCTTGGCGACGACAGGAAGAATTTTAGTACTCAACCCTTTATTGCATATTTTAAGATTTGTGTAAAGGCGTTTTCATATTTGGATAAAATAAATCGCTTTAAAGCTTAAAGAAATGTAATGTTTTCCTTGGAGAAAAAACATCAAAATATGAATGCGTAAGAAAAAGTTCGTGACAAAAGTTTGTTATTGAAATGTCCCCGAAAGTGTTGCCGCTTTAGATATTTAACTGTAAAAGTAGTTTAAATAACTCAAATAAAAGAAACGCGTAACAATTGTTTCAGTTGTCAAGATAAGCCATTGTTTGAATTTTAAACGTGTTCGCCGCTGATGAGATCTAGCTTCTGATTAGCTGTGCTGTTATCATAGTAGCTGAGCTCCGATTTGATTGGGAATACCTTTATATTGATTTATATATATGTATATGCATATATATAGATATATAGTTGATGAACATACACTAAGGTAACTTACAGCATTTATTATAGTTATATAAGAATCGCAACAGTAAAGCTATGCCCCCTTCTTATTTATGCGTGAAAAGTCAACTAAAAGTTTTTATATTTACATTACAGACTATTTCCTATTGTAATTATGAAATTGTTAACAAACTTTTGGCATTTCTTCAAAAGTCCTTGTTTTCCTTTTTCTTCTTCTTCTTTAAAAAAATTGTAAAGTAAACAAGAAGCTTGCTAAGACACAAAAATGCTTCTGTGTTTTTAAAGATAAAATATTTTTATGAACCTCATTCCTTTCAAGTATAATTTCTTTACTTATCCCATCGCCCATAAAAAAGATCTTAATTTTTGTTTGAAAGTTATAAAAACGTCACATTGCATGGGTTTAAAGGTCTTTATGTCTTAAAGTTCTTTTGTCTGCTTTTTTCCGGCTAACCCTTTGTCGGCCTTTTCATGAAGAATTATTCTCTACTTGAACACATTAACCTCTTTTAGCATCATTTTTGAAAGATTTCTCAAGAAATGTTGAACATATTTTCGATACGTACTTTTATATGATGTTTTGGGGTTTCGAATGGGACTCTTCCGAAACTTCGCGATATTTTTCGAAAACAGGCATTTCTCAAAATGATTAGCAGAAACACCGAGTGATCAAATAAATGATTTTGTTCTTTTAATATATTATTTTCATAAACTCCATAACAGTACCATAGTTCGGTAATATTTTCAATGTATTTTTAATTTTTCAATCTCTCTGTCTACCTTCTTTTTTTGCTTTTCAAAAATCATTAATAACTAAACTAAACAAAATGTAACCAATGTTTCGTAAGTACATATTATGATACCTTTTTATCTGACTTTAAAAAAGTAAGGAACGCAGCAAAAATTCCATCTCTCATGTATTGCAGTGACAGTTGGTTTCAAATTTAATTTTTGCATACAAAGTGTGCAAACGCAAACCCTAAACGACTGAATTTTTTTAGTTTATTCCTATCTGCAAACAGCGTTTTAGAATTTTTATTTCGGTTTTTATACTTTCAAATGCTAGCAGTAGTTAGGTTTTTTTTTTTTTTGAATAGAATAAAGTATTTTGCATAATCTTGATTTGCACTCCATGATTTCTAAATGTTGCCAGCTTGCTGTTGGAAATCACTTAGAATTTTTTTCAAAATCTGTTCTTCATGCTCCGTTTTTCTTTGCCTTGACAAATAAAGCAATAACGATTTATTTTCATTGTAAGATCTTTGCTTGTGTATTTAAAACGCTTAAGCAGGCATCACTTATAACTTACCTGTCACTCAAAAAAACTAGATAAAATCGCTAAATTGTCCAGAATTATCCGCCATTTAAATTTCAAGTTGCAAAATTTAATCTGTTTGATCTAAAATCTAAATTCCTTACTGTTTCGAAAAAAAAAAAGTCATTCTGTTCTTAAGTCTAAAGTACCTTATTCTTGGCACTTGAAGAATAAATTACGTTATCTTGAAAATACAAATCCGCTTTTTGTCGATGTTGAGGGAATATGCGCAATTGTGTGGATTACAACATCTCCATTCAAGCTCGTTCGTGCAATAAGTGATGCTAATGTGTCTACCATTTTTGAGTAGAATACAATGGCAGAGAGGCTAACCAATGCGGATTCACCGTAGTCTACTTCGGAAAGTGACCGAAGCTTTCAATTTACTACGGACTGTGGGAATTACAAATTTTTCTACAGAAAATTATGTATTTTTACTTATCGGTTTTTCGAAAGTAATGATTTAGAATCTGATACCTGATCACTGATGAAACAAATGACGTGTAAGAAATATATTTGTCTAAAAATTTAAAAGTAGCCAATAAAAAAAGTGATTATCATAAACAAATTACCGTGTGATTTATTTTGTACTTTCTACGAACTTAAGTAGAGTTTTAGCTGAAATTTTATGAAAAAATCTTTTTCGCTTTCAAACCTTCTAATACCTAATACATGCAGTTTGCTGTAGCATAATGTAAACAGCCTAATTTAAATAGATTTGTTTCGCTATTTATTATGTCTTGTATTTCATGTTTGTGTTTATTAATGTTTTTACAAAATAGTGTGTATGGTAACACATTAACAAAATTTTAATTTTAACTGATACAATCATTTTCCAATACATTAAATGTATTTAATTATCTAACAATATTTCAAATTGTCCTAATTTTATTTAAGTACATTGATACATGTATTTTTGAGTGCAATGAGTTGTATGCTATTGCGTACTCTAATAGCATAGCGCTATTCATCTTGTCAGTTACAAATCCTGAGTTTGAGTCTATAATTTGTTTCAAGAGCAAAAAAAAAAAAAAAAACTAACCTTTTTATCTGACATCAAAAAAGAAGAAAAAAAAGCTACAAGATATTTAATTGCTTGCTGTGTAAAACTGCTTTTCCAAGTTGGCATCTCTACAATAGCTCATACAAGGCACTGGCCTCGTACGCTCAAGTTCGCAGGATCAAATCTAGCCCAAGTCGGTGGATTTTCAAGATGCAGAAAATCGTCAGCGCCCATGTCGTATGATTATGCAGCATGTTAGCATGTTAAAGATCCCTTGAGTATATGTTTTGCTTGGATACTCTCAACTAAATTAAATTCCTAGTGCAGTTTTGCATCATTTAAAGGTCAGGTGCCGCCATCAAGGGGGAAAGTGAGCGTCAAAATTCTCAAGTGGTATCGGCATCCGCCGATAGTGGTGCTACTTGAAATAATGTAGGCCGATTTCCGGGGAATGCACTTGATCTGCAAAGGTTAGTCACCCCCATTAGAAAGAAAAAAACAATGGTTCATAAGTAGAAATGTATGGTTGTCGGTTTTAGTTAATGAGAAGATATTAATCGATAAATAGCATGGAAATATTAATCGATAATATAAAGTGTCGTTTTTTTTTTTCTTTAAAGTCAATAAAATTATGACGTTCCCATTTTCCCACGTGAGATCAGAATGTGCTCTTATCTTAGGTAATGAGTTCTGCTTCTGCGAGAAATCCAGTCATCCGAGAAGTTAAAATTTTTCTCACCCATCCCTAAGCTTTGAGAATGGGCGTGTTCATTTTCGCCGCGCCGAAGAAAGAAAATCATTTGTTCATGGAACGAGGCTAACCATATTCTCAGGTTCAGTTTTTCGTGTACATACATGCCGATGCAAAAAATGGCCATGAATTTTTCGTTCTTCGTTAACAGGCTTCACGAGTATTGTAAAAAACAAACTTCACAGATTTAAAGAGGCATTCTAGATCTGTTGCAATCAAATGATGAAATGTTGCATCCATAATACTGAACTACGTGATTTGCTTTAAAGATGACTAGCTAAAGCAATTGTTTTTCTATTTCTCTGGAAGATTAATATTAATAGAATATCACCAGTATTTTAGAATTGGAGGGAGAAAAATAATGCATATTATCTTTTAGCATAAAAAGTAGAACTTTTGTGAAGTGACTTTCTCGTTTTTGTTCTTTCAAAGATCTTTAAAAATATTTTTGAATTTGAGAATTTTGCTTTTCAACTTAATTTGTTAATACTTTGGTCAGATAAAAAGTTTTTCATTTTAAACCTCCCTAAAACGCATCAAGTATTACTCATATATATACATATTTAATAATTCATCTTGAAAATCTCTTCATTTTTCTCAAAAGGCGAAGGGGTGCTACTGTAACCACGGTGACCAATCGCTAGTTCCATGGATTTTTGATTGGTCTAAAACACTTTTATATGTAAAAAAAAAAAAAGAAATAGGTGTAATGTACAGTACTTTCATTAATGTACCGGAGAGCCACAGTATCTTTAGTCCATTTTTTGAGTTTCTGCGAGTTTACACTTAGTAAACATACAGAGTACCGACGACAAAGCCACTAGCTACATGAGGGTTTCGAACTTTTTAAGTTCCCATCGGACATCCTTATTCTAAGGTTCGCACGGAAAAGTCCAGTCTTACAATAGTAAAAATGTTTATTTTTTTAACTTCATCTCAAAAACTGGAAACATGGACTTAAGATGTCATAGTTCTCTGGTAAAGAAGCATTTATCAATTTGTGTTTTATAGCATCATTGATTTTCTTAGTAAAAAATGGCTTCATTTCTCGCAACTGACGATTTACTTTAGTCTTTTTAGAACTAAGCCACAGATTTTATTTTACCGAAGGTAAATTTGTGTTTATCTACTAACTATGGTTTGTGGTGAAGAAGGAAAAGGTTTTTGAAAAGTAATCCAACTTTATTTTTGCTCTATGGATATTTTATAATTTCAAGCGAAGCATTTTCTTTATAACACTGCTTTTAAAGTGTTGAAAAAAATGTTTAAAATCCATTAACTTAGAAAATTATGTAAGCTTCGGCCCCTGCTTTCATATCTCAGGTCATACATTCTACTCTTGTGGTTCCCATGCTTGTATTTATTTCATTTTCCCATCCTCCTAACATCATCCTAATGAAAATATCGTTGCCTCAGACATTTCACCGTTCGCACGCTAACTTATCCTTCTATTTCGTTCTAAAGGAAGCCTTGGCCTCCGCCGAAACGATAGTTTTGTTTTGCATTTGTTTGGCCCTAAACTGGTTGAGTTCACGTCTTTCCTTAATGGTTTCCTCCATTTTGTTAAAATATAACAAAGCGGTGTTAATGCTTCGACATTATCCTTTTCCCCAAAGAAATGTTTAATTTTACTATCTTTCTCCAAAATGTGAACTTGGTTGTTTTGCTTTTGATATAAACAGGTGCGTGACAAAATAAGAAAATACTTCTAGATTGGGTGTTCATGTGTTTTCTTGCAGAATAATAGTGATTGTTTTTTTTTTTTTTTTTAATTTTCTTTTCCGTCACCGAGAAGGTATAATCTGCGGATAAAAGGACCTTTTATTCCTGAGGAAATTTATACATTTTATGAGGTTCAGAAAATGACAAAACCCGAAGGTCGTTGGCATCAGTAGATTGGCCTGAGCCGTTGGATTCAAAAATTGCGGATATTCTGATTTGCGAATTCACTATTGCTTTACACTTAAAACAAGCCTTTGTAACATTTTTCAGAAGTTCAAACAAAAACTCAACGTTACTAATTTTAATAAATTGTAGATGATATTTTCATCCTAATTGCTTCCGAATTCAATCACTACCACGACTTTTTAAATTAATTAATCAACTGTGCACTAAAAAATTGCGTTGGAGGCAAGTCGTGAAATGAAGATGAACTCAAGCTACGTTGTTGTTTAAAGTAATCCATTCGGCTTCTGGTTTGGAAATTTGTGTTGCAGTCGTTGCTTTGAAAAGTGAAACGAAGAAATAGTTTAGAAACAAAGTCCAGTGCTCGAGATATCTGGTTTTGTACGAAACATTCAATAAGTGTGGGAACACCATCTTGCTTCAGAAATCTTTCAGAGCTACAGTTCTCCAGTTCACTTTGGAGAAGAATAGGTGAAGAACACATTTATGAACTTGTGCTTTCTACTTTGTAACAACATCTTGAAGGAGAAGAAAATACAATCTGGGCAAGAATCGTGAAATACTCCTGTAGTTTAGTGACACTTGTAAAAACTAGTATCACGGACATACCACCTAACTTGTGAGCGATAAGTTAATTCGGATTGGCTGTGATTATTTGGCGTATTTTAGTTTTTGTAGCTACCTTTTAAATAACGCACTTGACTAACATAATCGAGCTCAATAAAATGCAAGATGCCTAGTCTGAGTAAAAAAGAGCGGTAGTTTGTGTTGTCAATGAAAATTAAATTTAAGTAATTTGCTGTTATGTTTTCCGTTTCTCCAGAAATCCCATGCGGTCGAGAAGAAGGTTCAAAAACTTCCTCTTATTTATTTTATTGTTTCTTTAGCACTAAACACATAGAGTGGTGTAAATCTGTTTAATTTCGTGTTATGTCAGGTGTACCCGCTTTTAAACAGTCACGTTTCGTTCAGGCTGTACCTATTAATCTGATTTATCGGATTTCGTTTTCCCTCCCTCCCGTTTACTGCGCGATCTGCACTTTTAACTCGAACGAATCCTTTCATCTTCCCGTTGGCAACACAGAGCCAGTCTTTCCTGGAAGCTTACCAAGAAAGGGTTTTTCTTCCTGTATTTGTATGCTTGATCACTCATCTGTTGGCGTTTCTGGTAAATGTCGTCATTAAAGTCCCTTCAACTTGAGACAGAAAGAAAAAGTCGGACCTTTTATCAGGGCTTGTACCTTTTATTTCCAGTCGAGATTATATATTGTTTTTCCTGCTTTGGCTTTTCTTGCTGTTTCCATTGTGGTAATATGCAACGCCACGTTTTTTTTTTCTTTTTTTTTTTATCTCGTTTCAAAAAACTGACCAGCACATACTTAGTATTCATCGTGGAATGTTTTCTTAATTTGGACAACGATTGAAGATAAGTTTTTTTCGAAACAAAATGCAAAGCTATGGGAAAATGGGAAAGGACGTACCAAGAAAAGTGTGCATTAGAATGCATTCTAAAAGGAGATTTGCATCTAAATTCATGATTCATAAAATTTAATTTTTGATGTTCTTTTAAAAGTTACAGGATGGTAAATAGCTAAGTATTTTTTGTTATTTTATGCCAAGAAACCTGAAAAAAAAAAAAAAAAAAAAAAAAAAACAGAGATCGATTCAGCATTTTCAACAAGGTCTGCTGTTTATGAACTTTAAAAAGATTTTTGTGAAAAATGAAGTAATTTTGTGAGAATTCAAAATTTAAACATAGAGCGATGAAATTTTTTTATTCCTTTTTGCCTCTTGTTTAATAAGTAGTTCTATAAAATGTACGATTTAGTAGCTAGGAATTTCGTGAAGGGTCCGTTTTGATTGACTGGAATTGTGTGAAGGGTCCGTTTCGATTGACGGGAATTTTGTGAAGGGTCCGTTTTGATTGACTGAGATTTTGTGAAGGGTCCGTTTTGATTGACTGGGATTTTGTGAAGGGTCCGTTTTGATTGACTGGAATTTTGTGAAGGGTCCGTTTTGATAGACTGGAATTTTGTGAAGGGTCCGTTTTGGTTGACTGGAATTTTGTGAAGGGTCCGTTTTGGTTGACTGGAATTTTGTGAAGGGTCCGTTTTGGTTGACTGGAATTTTATGAAGGGTCCGAAAAGGGACCTGAATTTCCTCTGGGCACGACCCCTGAAAAAGTTCAATTTCTTACTCTAATTGACTTCCGCGAAGCATCACGCTCTCCTCAGTGGAGCAACTCATCTCGCTTGTCATGTGCGATGGCCAAGTGCGATGTTACAAAGTGTCTCCTTCAACTCAAAAGTAAACTTTCACATTAAATTGCACTACATATATTTAAATAATGTAACACAGCGCACTTCCTGGTTGAATTTTATTTGATATTATTTATCCCTTTCAGAGGTAATTAAAGAAAAGCGCATTAATTTTTTGTCCTTTAAGGTATAGCTTCCTAACATATCCAATATCAGTTCCACAAAATTTTAAGCTTTTTCAATCATAAAATGACGATGCAGAATATTTAAATTTTACGAGAAAAAATAGCTTCAAATTAAAAGATTTTTGCTTGTATTCAACCCTTGCATTATATTTGTATATTTAAAATATACACTAAAAATGACTTTTAAGTCATAATATTTTTTAAAAATATAATTGTTTTTACTACTCTCTTTTTTGTTAGGCCTATGTGATTAAAAAATGAAAGCTAATTAATAGCATTTTCTTCTTGAAATTACTATTAACATCTTTTTGAAAAAAAAAAAAAAAATGAACACATATCATACATAAACCCCTAAATGAGTAAATGAAAATTAATTTGATGGGCATAGCTTGAATATTATAGATGCCGTCCCCGTTAAAGGTAATGTCCGGTATACCGGACAGCGCGTCTGAAAAGGTTATAACTTAAAATCTGGTAGCCACTACTTTTATATTGGAGAAATTATCCTTGAATTACCCTATTGTATTTTTTATTCACTATGCGCGCTATTAAAAAGAAGAAATTGCATTCATAAGCGTAGATCCTTCATTTCTTAAACATTTTATTCAGATATTAAGCCTCTTGTGTAATTGCGCAAGTAGATTTAGATGCATGTTGTATTCAATCTGTTGAATTTAGTTGCGCTTAGTACAGTTGTGTTGCACACAAACACGCGTGGTATTTCATGATAAGGCATGATTACACACTTCGTTCTCAAAAATGAGGTTCACGCAGGTTTTTTTTTTTTTAACCAGACAGTTATTATTATGTGTTGTTAGTCCTTGACCGCATCCTATTGTTTTTCACCCGCGTTCACTAGATAAGAGATAATATTGACTCTTATTGTTTGAAGAGATAGCATTGAGCACCAATCGCGAAATCTATGAGAGATTTTGTTTTTCATTTATCTTCGGTAATTTTCGCTTCTTTTGTATTCCTCAGTTGTTTATTAATGTGCCAGTTTTTATTGCATGAGGATGCGTTTAATTTATGGAAAACTTCTATTATTTTTTTATTTATTAACATGCTCCCTGTTGTGATAAAATAAGAATCTTGTTTTCAGTGATGAGTCACATTAGCTTTAATAATAGTCTTAAATGTAAGATTTTCTTTTTATTACTTGAATTATTACGTTATCCAACTGTTTATTTATGAAATAATTTTGAAAGATAAAGTCAGTATTGTTTCAAATCATTCTAGCAAACAGATTTTTAAATTTTAAGTGCTTAACGCAGGGGTGTCCAATGTCTGTGCTCCTTCCAAGCAACAGGCGATGACCTTCTGAAATCGGTCAAAATCCTATGAAAACACACCCCCTAAATGTGTTGTGTTCTTTTGTGTTTTGTGTTGTGTTCTCTTTTTTTTTTTTTTTTTTTGTCTGCCAATGGTTGTTTTATACATTTTTGCATATTTTAAAACATTTTCTCGCTGTTTCCATTAGTTTTCATTTTACTAAACTTCTGTATGTCCCAAAACTACGTTTTATTTCTTGTTTTTGTTCTTACTAAATAACCAAATTTATGATGTTTTTTTTTCGCAAATTTATTCGAAATGACCTGTTTTGTTTATTGTTTATGTGGTTAACAAGTCTTTCTCTCATCCATTTATTTTTTCTTTTTTTTTTTCATTTTTAACTGATGTTTCGCTGTTGCATATGTTATATTGAGGGTCTTTCTTCTTCCAATAAATCAACTCAATCTTTCAGGAGTTACAACAGTTTCATTTGTAAAATATCATTGTATTTAAAAATGATCTTTCGGAGTTTTAAGCTGTGGCAATTTCATTCGTAAAAAAATTCATTTTTTTGAATCAAAAATAAAAATGCGAAAAAAAGAAACGAATTACAGCAAAGTCATGTTCATCAAAACATAAACATTTTTTTTTTTTCTCTGAATCTCACTGTTCGAAACTTAAAGATAACGAAATAATGAAAAACAAAAAAATTTTTGCATGTTTTTAAATTTGTGATAAAATGGCATTTCTGTGTTATTCCGTCACAAATCTAAACAATGAAAAAAAAATTACCTTTAAAAATCGTTTGTTATGTATTTTGTCCTCTTTGAACTGTTAACACATGCAAAGAAAAAGATGTATGTTTGCTGAACGCAGCTTCACTGCAAGTACATAAATTTCTTCCATCAGAACTCATTCCGTTCCGTATGAAATTGCCCTTTTGCGATGTCGTTACATCCTTCAAATTTGCTACAATTGGTAAATGACAAT
This sequence comes from Octonoba sinensis, assembly GCA_038502835.1. Classification (NCBI taxonomy): domain Eukaryota; kingdom Metazoa; phylum Arthropoda; class Arachnida; order Araneae; family Uloboridae; genus Octonoba; species Octonoba sinensis. Next base: position 62,905,080 of record CM076602.1, read on the forward strand.
AAATCCCCTTCCGCCCCGCCATATGTTCTGAAATAAAGAATCATATTTCCGGAAGAGGCTGATACCATGTTCCCCTCTGTCATCTGTCTTCCTCTCCTAATCCAGATGAGTAGAAGAGTTATTTTCGTCCCGTTTTTCCTCCTCCTCTTCAGGAATCGGATGTGGATTTAAGAACCCCCTCTTGAGGCCCTCAGCAAGGTGCGCAGGTGAAGACAAAGTAACATCATTCTTTATAGGAATCGTACTCTTGACATGCTCATGAAAGTTACAGTTAATAATGCTTCATGTTTTCAATGCTTTTTTTTTATTTAGCAGCATTTCTTCTAAGCTATCTAGAGAACTAGAAAAATAGCAGGATTTCAAAAGTTATCCTCCAAAGGCCTGGTAAATTTATGACACGCTATTTTCGAAATGAATGGTAGATTGTAGGCGTTGATTCTACATTTAGATAGATTCGTTTAGGTAGCTTCTGCGTTTGGTGTTGACTTTGACAGCATGGTAGAATACTGTCAAAGTCAGCACCAAACACAGGGAAAAATTGGAGAATAGAAAATTACAGTATTTTAAACTGATACATTGGAAAACAAAACTGTTTTTTTGTTCTGGGATTCCCTTAGCTTTCATCAACTTACATAACCATCAAATTCTCTTGCTCACATTATATTTTATCTCTCGAGACATAATTCTAATGCAATTAAAGTAAAAAGTAATTCATTTTCAAAACACAATCGATGCATTAATGTTATTTATTTATTTTATTTATTTATTCTGCATTTCTACCATAAACTTAAAATGTACGAAAAGCCGGCCTACATCAATTAGTAACAAAACAAATTAAAATTTAACCCATAATATTGACGAAAAAAAAATCTTTAATTTTGTCCAATTTCTATTTTTTAAATCAAAAGTTTAATTAATGGTTTGAATAAATTTTAACCGCCTTTGTTGAGACAGAAAAAAAAGGAGAGGAGAGGGAAGCAGCTTTATGTGGAGTTAAAAAACTCTTTTTTTTTTCAGGCACCAGAATTTTAAATACATAGCCGAATTTTTAAAATAAATGTGTCACAGAAAAATCCCGTTTTAAAACCAATCTTTGTCATTTGAAGAAACCAACTCATTTTAGACATTGCATATGAAAAGTATAGTAATGGTCAGCTTGAAAATTATGTGCGATAGTCAAACAGAAATTGACGTCCTCTGACGCAAAGGTTCATGGTGTCCTCAAATTTTGAAAATCGAAAAGTTACTATCTAATGGATTTGAAATGCCAAAAGCTGAAGCGGGCACCCAGGCTCTTTTGTGTTATCCTTGATTGCGGGCGCGGTTATCCAAACTGGATTTTATCTTTGGTCTGAAAATTAGACCTTTTATATTCATATTTGACGAAAATTAATAAATAAACATCAAGGCTTCATGTTGGAATCTTTAATCTTTCTGTACAACAAAGTTCATCTGCCTACACATCCGCCCGATCTGGCGAACCATCAATTTGACAACATTAACCTAGCAAGTCATTAAAGGTTATTGGGGCTTTCATCTCCCTCCGCGATATCGCAGAAATATTCTGGTCGTTAAGGTTTATCGCCTCACCTTCTGCTTCATCCACCTCTGCATAGATCGGATCTGACCTCCTGGGAAATAACTAAATCTCTTGGGGTGTCTCGGTTGGTGGTTGCCCAAGATGTGGGACGAAACGTTTGCCCGTGGGAATGCGTCCCAAACGCGATCACTTCATTTGTTGTGAGGTTGTAATTTTAAAAATAAAGTTTCTCTCATTACATTTAACACCCTGAAGACCGGTCCCACGTTACCTAGGAAATTCGAAACAAACACAGAAAACCGGTCTTCATGTATATTTTAAAAATATTATGTATCGTCGGAGTTCTGGCCTATATCACCAACTCCAAACCTCCCAGTTTTGGGATACTATCAATTGAAACTTTCGAATCATTATGAAAAATAGTAAAACTCATTTTAAAGACCCTTAGCTTCTACAGTAAGGGGGTTTACTGATGCAGCTTTTAAATTTTATTACAGATTCATATCTTGAAAAAACTAATTGTAAGTTCTAATTCCCTGAAATAGACTTAGTTTCTTTCACCAGAATGCTGGCGGTATATTATGTGTACATTAAAAGGGGTGGGGGGATAAAGCCTTTTTTACCAATAAGTACCTAAAATGTAACCTATTTTGAAATTTCTGAAAGCTTCATAATAATACGTAAATATAATAAAGCTTTGAGATTATTTTAGGAAATTTTGGGAAAAAGTGCGATTTTTTGTGCAAAAAATGTGCGACCGTTAAAGTGTTGAAGAAATGAATATTGGAAAAAATTAGAGCAAGATCGTGGACACCAGAGGTTTTGCAGTGCTAAAGCTCTTCACAAAATGTGACATTGTGTGCACCCCCAAAGTGTGTGATGCACCCTAAAAGGAGGGAGGGGGTGCTCGGCCTCCCCACATTTTTCATACATCGTCAAGATTAAAACTTAGTACAATACTTTTTTTTAAATTTTTTCGCCTTTTAGAAAAAAACACATATATAAAAATACTTGAGAGTTTCCATCAAATGCTTCTTAAAAATCCCTAAGCAAATTTTCGTGAGGGTTCCATTTTGAAATTTAACCATTTTCAGTCTCCCCGTATCTCTGTTTTAAAACTTGCGCGCCCACCTGATCTTCAAAACCTAGCGTTTTAGATTTAGACATTCAGAGCATACAGAAAGAGCTTCAAAGTTTCCACTGATCTTCTATGGCAGAGATGGCAAACTTACGGCACGCGTGCCAGTGCGCAACTGGCATTCCAGTGGCAGATTCAATTACTTTTATTTACTCGCATTCTCTGAAAACAACATTTTTAAAAAATAAAAGAAAAAGAAAAGAAGGACTTCCAAGACTGGCGGCCACTTTGTGAACTCAGATGTTCTTTAAACCTGATTTTTTTTTTCTAAACGAAAAATAACTAGTAGCACACTGGACATCTGAAAATAATAAACCGTGATTTAACTGATATCTAATCAAGAAAAAAAAATCCCTATCCATGTTCTATGGCATCTATGGGTTTCAAACAAAGTTGTTTTTGTGGGATGCATATTTTAATTTTTGACTTCCATTTTTTTACTAACGATCAACACAAAAATTGCTGGCCTGTGACAGCTATCCCTTTGTCAAACAACAATTCCCTTCCCTTTCTCTCGCTCTCTTTTGTTACACATCGCTTATTGAAATAAACAGTGTCATATCTGCAAAAAATCGGTTTTTTTGGTTTTTATATCAACATTTTCAGATTTTTGCGCTCCTTATATTGGAAATACTGCTGTAAGGAAATGTTCAAAAATTAAGGCTAGAGGCTAACTGTATTCTTTTGGTGCAATACTGTAATAACTACTTTTTATAGTTATTTCTTATTCTTTTTGACATCATTAACATCCATCATGTGAGAGAAAACTAGAACAATAGCTATTTTCTGAACAAAACCGATTATAATAATCTTTGAAACAAATAAGGTAATTAAATATAACAAATTGTAAAATGCTCAAACGCCTCTCTTGAAAAATGTCATTGCAGATATGGCACTGTTCATTTCTATAAGCGACATGCTCTTAATGTTATTTAGATTAGTTATATTCCAGGTAACTTTTAATTTCTGGTACAAAACTATTCAGTTGGAAAAAATTGTTTTAGTCTTTATGATGGATGTGTATTTATTTATAACTTAATGCAAGATATAAAAAATAAACATTACATTGCTGAACAATTTGTTCGGGACCGTTTTTCATTTGACATAAAGCGTATTCGTCGACGTTTTTCTCTGTTAAAAAGGTAGAATTACTTCAAGAGTAAAACGTGAGGGACCCAAAACGTCCTGATTGTGAAGTCGGGTGAAAATTATATTCTAATTACTTTGCAAATAACATCGTATATGAAGTCATAAATATGTATTTCATTCATAATTTTTGGATATAAATCTGTAAGCATGTAAAATTGAGCCGTAAGTCTGCGAATTGATTTTACAGATTACTTCCTAATAACATTAAATTATTTGTCGTGAAAAAGCGGATTAAATCCTTTGGAAAGTTTTAAATGCAAGATTTACGCAAAATACTTTTGGATTATATTTCGGGCATTGAACAGTTTTTTTTTTTTTTTTTCTGAACTACATGCCTGCTGGGCAATACTGACACATGCGTGGTGAGCCTTTCAAAACGTAAACAACTCTTTGTCTGAAATAAAATGAATGGAGGAAAAAAAATTCTCGCAATTCCTGTAGAATGTATAGTGTTTTTTTCCTTGAGCCTCTGAGGCAGGGGTGTATATAGGAATTTTATTTTAGGAGGACCCCGAGTCAAACATTAAGAGAGCTCTTCAAATTGAAATTTCAAAATTTGAAAATATGTAACTTTGACTTTATTTCGGGAGAGACGAGACCCCCTACCCCTCAATGCGTCGGTGTTCTAAGATTAGTCAGCCTTTTAGACCAAAAAATACGAATGCTTCTATTTGAGTATTTGAGTAAAGCTGTTCCGGGGTGGAGAAAGCGGACATTTAATTTAAGCGATTTCTTTTTTATTTATTTATTTGGTTATGAACTCGTCATGGAATGCTGAAAATGATTTAGCAAATATCTGGAACCTTGCAGATACGTTTCAGAAACAATCGAGAGAAAAAACCAGAAGCAATTTCTTGGCATTGGTAATTTCAAGCATGTGAAAAGGAACAAAAATTAGAATAAATAGAACATAGAACCTTCATCGAGAACTATTTTGATGTTTTCACTACTATTTCCGGTTTGAATTTGATGTCATTATAAAATTTTATATTATTATTTCGTCAAAAACTGACATCGTTGCCAAATCATCAACATAAATTATTCATAACTCTGCAAGTTCTTAAATAATCGTCTGAAACAAAGACCGCCCGATACATCTTTGCAAGTGAATGCGAAAAAAATGGGAACTCTAGCTTTAGGTTATATTTCACGTCAGTTGGGTGGAAAATAAATAAAAAAGAATAGAAATGCTACAAACAATTCTCTTTTAAAAAGACGTTCCAAAGAATGGGTAATTTCAAGCTTGAAACAATGAGGAAACTCCCATGCAGGGAATTACTTAAAATGCGTGCATTCCGTTCTGTGTGAATAAAAAAGAATCTTGTGTTTTTCCGGTACATGCGTCTACGGATTGTTTTAGTAAATTTTAAATCATATGTATTTTTCACATGCAATCTCTTTCTATAGTTACTCGCTTGTTGTGATACTGCTATTACGAATAAGATGATTTGTGAAATGCGGGATTCGAGATCATATCGTATAATTGGGGCTTATGCTTGTTTACACGAGCCTACTTCTTTTGCTATTGTTTCGGAACTGGAGCACTACTGAAGATAGCTCATCTTCTACTTTATCGGATGTGCATCACAGTCATATTTATTTTTGCTACAAAACTCGAAGCTTGTTTCGTGGATTCATGTTAAAAGTTTTTTTTTAGACCGGTGTCCTTTCTTTTTTGCAGTATTTTCTTCCTTAACTTAAAGATCAAGTTGTTGTTACATGTATTAAACGCAAATGCTTTGGTATATCAGTGCTTTTTGCCCAATTTTTTTTTTTTTTTTTGCTGTATTACAATTTAGTTATGAGCAAATTTTTACACTAATCTAACATAGGAGTCGTCGCTGAGAATATGGAGTATTTTACTCTTAGCTTGGAAATAACCTTTCAACCCCAATCAATAACTTTTTTCATTTTCTTTTATCAGTTTCATAAACTATTATATTTCTAAACGTATAATTTATCTCATGGTTTATGTCATAAAATAACTAAATTGCAAATACTTAACCCACTGCAATAATCCATCATATATATTTGTATTATTTGTATTTATTTATTTTGTGGAGCTAATGGCTTTTGTCAGAACATCGACAAACTGTTGTAACATAATTTGCAATCTTAAAATTACACTCGCTGAAAATTACGAATAAGCATTGGATGCAATGAAAAATATTTTAATCTGCACTCCTAAAAATTTGAGGCGGTTTAAAAATCTCCGATTTTGTTTATGGTAATATTTGTTTTATTTTAATCATTAGTATTTGTCTATTGAGGTATTTAATTCCCTTATCCACGTTACACAAAATTTTATGTGATTATTAAAGTAGTTATTTACTTTTAATTAAGGCAATTAAAAGGTCTCATCAATAAAGCATTACAATCAAAATTCGTAAATCAAATTTCTTAACCCCCCCCCCTTTTTTAGCCTACTTTCCCGTAAAAGTAAAAAAAAATAATAATAAAGCATGAAAGAAGGCTTAATGTATCGTGAAAATATCGTTAAAAATCAAGAAAAGTCAAAAATAAGTGAAGTAATTAAATAAAGATTGAAAAATAAAAAATTTGAAAGTAGGGTATTGAGATGGGGAAAAAGTGTGTCTGTCGGTCTGTCTGTCTGTCGGTCTGTCTGTCTGTCTGTCGGTCTGTCGGTCTGTCTGTCTGTCGGTCTGTCTGTCTGTCGGTCTGTCGGTCTGCCCCCCCCCCCCTAATAACTTTTGAACGAATTGTCCGATTGGAAAAATTCTTTTTGCATTCGAAAGATCTCGGCGAGGACATCTCATTTCTATATTTTACTTTTTGATTTGAACAATTTTTTGTTCAATTTTGAACAGTTCAAAAATTTTTAACATTAGCGCCTATGGACAAAATTGAAGCAAATTCTGTAAACTCTGGGCACAAGAGCCAAGTTCCTATTGCAAGCTTATTGAAAGGAATTCTCGGCGTGAAATATTGATTTGAACAGTTTTTGTTCATTTTTGAACAGTTCAAAAAATTAACACAGAGCTTACGGGGAAATTTCAACCCTATAACAATATACGGACCGATTTGCTTGGAACAAACTGTATCGGAAAGCTCTTATAACGTAGAACATGTAGAAATAGAAAGTTTATCCAGAACTTACGAGCCTATTTTGCTATGAAATTTTTTGATCGGGATTTTCAAGGATATTTCTCAGTGACTCAATGAGTGAAATAATGAATAAATGAAAGAGTGAAAGAATAAATCAATGAATAAATGAATGAGGAAAAGAATGAATGAATAAATTATTGAATAAATGAAAATATAAATAAATGAGTGAATAAATACATGAATGCGTAAATGAATGAATAAACACTTGAATGAGGTAACGAATGAATGAATAAATGCATGGCTGAATAAATGAAAGAATGAATGAGTGAGTGAATGAATATGTATTATCCGTTGAAAAAGGTATATTTCCAATAATTAGAACTAAAGATAAATAAGAAAGAGAGAGAAAGAGATAGCTAGATTATAAATTTGAATTTGGTGTATACGGGAAAGTAGGCTCGTATAGTTCTAGACGGAACTTCTTGTTTTTAATTCGAAAATACCTCAGTCAAGTTTGAGACGAAACTTTTTCGTGTGAAATTCGTGGGAAATGAACATCTGTATCCGATCACCTGTATCCGACGTTGGGCATCTGTTCAATCAGCGGATTATGACTAACGCACAAAACGAAACGTTCTGGAAAATACATCTGTATTGAGTTGTCTCAATGATATTGAAATTAAACTTCCCCCCTTCGATGACAGGGAATATCTGTATTGAGGATATCTATTCTAATGCGTTTTGAAAGCGTTTCTTTATCTGCAATCGCAGTATCTTATGAAAAAAAAGGACCCAGGCAGATAACGTAAAATGTGGTGAAAACCAAGTTATTAGAAATACATGATACAGTTATGCTGAAAAGCAATGGTAAAAATTACAATATAATTTGTTTATTTCATAAGGTAGAAATATGTTTAAAATACCAAATTGAATTTTTGGTTTATTTGTAAAGTATAACTAACTTACTATTGCACTTTGATCCTTGTTATTTTTGTCTCAGACGGAAGCAATAGGAGAATACAGCTTTTCGCGGTTCTGGGCACAATAGTAAATTTGAATCAGATTTCGGTAAACCTACGACCTGCCAGTCACGGAGTGACCCATTTCATCACCTCATATGACTCACATGAGCTCCGAAAGTAAATTATAATGCATATAGAAAAGAATCATAAAATTTAGTATGAAATGGAGACTTGGAGAATGTATAAAAAAAGCACTGAATATGAATAACATTAATATTTTTGTTTGATTATTAAAGTGGGAGTAACGAACTTGTATATTTTTAAAAAGTAAGTAAAGGAATAAAATCACCGTAATTTCCAAGAGAAATCGATGAGTTTCGGTAGGTGGAAATTTTACCGATGTGAAAATCAGGGATCAGGAGCGCAGCGTGGAACAGGAACAGAAAAAAATTGTTGTCCTCCCCTGCTCCGATTTCTTTACTTTTTACATTTTTTATCATATAAAAAATAAATTAAATAAAAATATAATCTATCAAAATTATTCGTAGCGCGGAGTGGAGGTGGTGCAAGTACAGTGTAACCTGTAAAGTTGACCACCTTTTTAAGTTGACCACCTGTCTAAGTTGACCACTTTTGTCAGGAACGGAATTAGCCCTTCACCCTCTACCTCACCCTCTATAAGTTGACCACCTGTCTAAGTTGACCACTTTTGTCAGGAACGGAATTAGCCCTTCACCCTCTACCTCACCCTCTATAAGTTGACCACCTGTCTAAGTTGACCACTAACGTGCTGCACTGCAAGTGGTCAACTTACCCAGGTTTTACTGTATTTAGAAGTCGGAGTGGAGCAACTAAAAAAAGTAGCTTCCTGATGAAAATATAAAAGTACCACTATCCCAAACGTCTTCTTAGTGTACCCATTTTAGCAGATTTTGAGCCTCGGCCGAAAAAGGTTGCCGAGGCCTGGTTTTGACCATACACTAAAAAATTCTAATTTAACCTTTCACCAAAAATTTTTTAAAAGCGGTGAAATTTTGCTGCAAACAACATTTGCTACTAAAGTTGAACCATTATTATGGTTCCTAGCTCCATATTCATGGTGAAAATAGGTGAAACTACACCATTATAATGGTTCAACTTAGTACCAAATGTTGGTTGCAGTTAAGGTTCACATTTTTGAAAAAAAAAATTGTGAAAGGTTGCACTAGATTATTTTACAGTTTACTGTTCAAAGTTGCCTCAACTTTCCAACTTTAAATTTTGTTATAAAAGTTTTTTACTTGGCTAATCGTATACGGTGCAATGTAAAAGTGACCTAAGAAAACCTTTGTAGAAAGGGTCTGTGAATTTTTTTACTTATTCTCATACTGATTCGAAAGTTAAGACAACATCTCAAAACTGGATTTATGGACGCAATGACTTTTACCAAGATGCCGACTCTATGTAGTGGGTGAAATTACAATATTTGCTTATTGATAATTTGGTATTTTTCTCCTATTCGACCAATATCTAACGTCATTGAGGAAAGTATTTCAAGACGAATTTCGAAGATAAAATGTGTGCGCGTGTGAAATTCTTTTGCTAAGCATTTTTAGGATCGGCAAAGAGTTGTTTTCTCAGCCTCCCCTTAAGTCGGAGAATTGTTAAGATAAAATTTAGGAGAAAGTCGCTACGCCATATCAGTTATATAAACTAGATAAATTATAATTTCATAAAATACTGAAAAAATGAAAAAGCATTCGATAAAATGTGGTTTATTATTGATGATTTTTCGATACATTTTGATCAGTGGAGCATCGCTGACTTGGTATCCCTTCAGTTCATTTGCGCTAAGTTACCGCATTAAGAGCTTAAAAGTGAGAATTTTTTTTGCACAAGTTTTCAGGTACACACAGCTCGGATCTGTTAGCTATAAAAACAAGTATTTACTTTTATTAAGAAACGAAGATTTTTTACGGTGTTTTTAAAAATATTATTTATAGAATTATCTAGCTGTTCTAACAGAACAAATAGTGCATCCTTTCCAAAAGATTACCTATGGCTACTATGTAGGATTGTACTGAAGTTACTAAAAGTTCAACTGTGCTCTAATCAGGGCTCAAAAAATTTTAAAAATTTTACATGCCCTGCTGGGCATGTTTGTCTAAAAAATGCATGCCCGAACCAAATTGTTACATGCCAGAATTTGTTTTATTGCACATTAATAAAAACCATTTGAGTTTGTCGTATAGGATTCATCAGACAAAAAATAAATTAACAGCTTTCTATCTGAATCAATAATTATTTTAACGTTAATTCAAATAATTAAAAGATTACATTACAAACAAAATATTACATAATAAGTCGTTACAAGTCAAAATTTATAAGTTTAAATTGTATTACCAATTTTATTGTTGACTTGCATGTTCGTCAACATGTCAATTTTTAGCTTCGGTAAGGATGCAGTGATTTTTCAGTAAAATACGAAATAATAAAGTTTTAGAAAGTTATATTTGATTAAAAAATTACATGCCCTGCCGGGCATGTTAGGGTAGCAGATTCATGCCCGATCGGAATTTTTTTTTGCCGCGGGCATGTCGGACACTATAATTTTCGAGCCCTGGCTCTAACCTAAGCTTCTTTTTGAAGTTTAAAAAAAAAAGTGTCCTAAATTAAAAGGACTTGGAAATATTTTGTTCTCTCTTGCCATTCAGTATTTCTGAATAACAATACTATCTTTTTTCGGGCTTTCATGTATTGTCATTTTCGAAAAATATGTCTTCATACACACCACTGAAACATTCCCTTATCGCATTTGTGTTCTTTAAATTGCCTGCGCACGAAACTTGTATTTCATTAGGCTTAATGTGATTGTTTTCATAGTTCGTTTTCAATTGTGTATACAATCACTGTTTTCGTTGAATAAACCATGTGTGGATTTAATGTAGAATTCGTGACTTAGCATAACAGACTCAGTTTAAAAAATCGATTAATTTTGTTATTAGTGTTATTGTTTGTACACGAATAGTGTTCAAAATATCAATAATTTCTGCTTTGTGCTTATTCATGTTATTGTTTATCCGTCAAGTTTGTGTTGCTACCTGCATTTGATTCTTTTTACAAAGTTAATGTAATACTTTTTATGATTCGAGTATTTTTTGTTCTGAATGCTTTGAAAAATGCACACACACACATATAGTTATTATGCATGTTCAGTAAATAGTTTACGTAGCAAACAAATGCAAAGTAATTAAGCGTTTTGTAATGTTAGATAATTGTATAAGAGTTATAAATAATTATGCATTAAATCAAGGTAATTATATAAAAAAAAGGCTACAAATTGATTTCATTCTATATTCTTAGTGAAACCAAACATATTTGGTCCGATTTGTTTAAAAAGGAAAATGTTTATGCATAGGAATACTGTCAGGTGTTCTAAATATATCAAAATATACGGATATATTTTTTTAAAAACTTTTCTTTCACTAAATGGAAAGTCGTTGCAACATGTGTTTGTTTGTATTTGACTTGCCATTGGAAATAAGAAGAAAATAAAGAAGAAACTTGTCATTTAGTCCCCTGCATAATTTCTTTTCTACTTTTCTTCTGTAAAAATTCTTCTATAATTTGAATACTTGTCCTTCTAGCTGTCGCTTATTATTTGCTTATAATCAGTTTCCATCTTTTGCAACTTTTAATTGTTGTTTGAGTTCCTGAATTTACCATTTCATCCTTTGTAACTTTTAGTCGTTGTTTGAGTTCCTGAATTTACGATTTCATCTTTTGTAACTTTTAATTGTTGTTTGAGCTCCTGAATTTAAAATTTCATCCTTTGTAACTTTTAGTCGTTGTTTGAGTTCCTGAATTTACGATTCCATCTTTTGTAACTTTTAATTGTTGTTTGAGTTCCTGAATTTACCATTTCATCCTTTGTAACTTTTAGTCGTTGTTTGAGTTCCTGAATTTACGATTTCATCTTTTGTAACTTTTAATTGTTGTTTGAGCTCCTGAATTTAAAATTTCATCCTTTGTAACTTTTAGTCGTTGTTTGAGTTCCTGAATTTACGATTTCATCTTTTGTAACTTTTAATTGTTGTTTGAGTTCCTGAATTTACCATTTCATCCTTTGTAACTTTTAGTCGTTGTTTGAGTTCCTGAATTTACGATTTCATCTTTTGTAACTTTTAATTGTTGTTTGAGCTCCTGAATTTAAAATTTCATTTGGTTTACAAAACTGTGTTACGGAGCCGCGTCGAGCTGGTATGCCGCGCTGGCTCCAAAAACGATTCTGCTCGAGTTAGGAAAGCCGGGTGGAGCAAGCTTTATTCTTCTGTCGTAAGATGTCTTTTGCTTTTCGAACCTCGAGGCTTGTGTCCTGTTTATCTAATCGAGTGATTAGAAGATGGTCGTTCAGGTGGATATGCAAAAACCCACCAAATGCCTCCAATGTTCCAGTCAATTAACTTCGCTCTTTTTAAACTCGTTTCAAGCATAATTATTCAGCTGGGGGAATAAAAACTGAACTGATCGTTCGAAAAGGGCGTGGAATATGCTTCGTTAGGATACTTGCTATGGAGGAATGGGTTGAACCGAGCTAAAATAAATTACCATGATTCCAAAAACTACTTCAGTTTTTTTTCTTCAAATAATTATTGGCATTTTTAAATTGATAAGAGTTGTCTTTCTCTCATCGTTAATATTTTATAATAGCATGAGAGGAAAAAATTGGGAGAGAATTTTATTGGAATGCCCAGACATCATCCTGACGCGAGATAATGCATTTTTTAAGTAGAAAAATGTCTAACAGTGCAATATTAGAAAGATTCTACCTTGTAAATTTTGAATTGCGATCCATGCTCCCATTTACAAAACACATATTTGTCATAAAGACAGTACTTTGCTTTGTAGGTTTAGATTAGGACTCATCCTAAATTGCCTCGTTGCTATGATGTAAATTTATTACTTTTCAAAAAATGAAAACAATATTCATGGTTAGAAATGAATTGTTGTGAGAAAAACCAAATGTATCAAGCCTTCGGAGTGCATCTTTATTTACAACGTTCATAGTTATCTCTCTCTCTCTCTCTCTTTTAACCAGCACAACCACCACTATACTAGGGTAAGGGACCGTCCATGAATGATGTCACGCTTTTTTCCCATATAGTTGACCCCTCTCCCCCCTTTGTCACATGCCACGCCATGTTGCATATGAGCATGATGTCACACTTCTTGTGACCCCCTCCCCTTGTCGCAATTTTATGAACCCCTGATCCCCCTCGAAGCGTGAGATCATTTATGAATGATCCCTAACCAAAACCCAATTTTATGAAAGCATAACCAAATCCAGGTACCGTAGAGCCTCGATTAACCGAGGTAATGTGGACCGAGGGTACCTCGGATAATCAAAAACTCGGATAACACGGACTCAGTCCGAATCGAGAGAGAAGCGTGGGTAAATGGGGGAAATGAATGAAAAGGTCGTCAAAGATGTGAAAAAAAGGCATTTGCTGTACTTATTATGACATGGCGATTCTCCCACACCTAAATCTCAAGCAACTTTATAAATTGTCTCTCCTCTATCACGTCTTTGATGGCTGGTAATTTAGGCTCTAAAGTCACAACAGTTTAATATGCATGAGGTACAGTTCGGCAATAGTGACATTGATCCACCAAAAAAAAAAATGAAAAGAAAAAAAAAGGCACAATTCAAAGGCGTTTTTTAAAAAGACTAATGTACCTCAGTTAATCCGGAACTCGGTTAGTCGGGGCTCGGATAACCGCGGCTCTGCTGTACATCTTCAATATCTCCAACAGAGTTCTAAGGTAGCCAATGGTCTGTATTGTTTTTGTCTTCCTCTCGCGTTTCTTCAACTTTTCACTTCCTCCAAAGAGCATCAACGCATCACCGCGAGTGCGTCATTTAAATGCACAAGCATACCGAGACATCGCAGGTAAAAAAAAAAAGAGTGTATGTGTCCGCTTCCGCGTGGTTGGATGTGCCTGCTTCGGAACATAGGTTAGGAGACTAGGAGCGTGGAATGCATTCGCATGTTTAAAAAAAATCATCGGTGGTTGAAATGTCTTGTGGAATCGGTCAGATCATAAGAAAGATATATTATGAGTAGTTAATTCCGTTTCTGTGAACCATTTAACATGTTTCAAAACTAATGAATAATATTTTGGGAGCTCCATTTCTTTATTATTATTATTATTATCTATATACTTAAAACATTTATGAGTAGCGGAGAAAGGGCCTTTTTCTTCTTTTTCCCTGTTAGCAACATTCCGTTTGTTTATAAATACCAACTCTAACGGCACGCAGCGTTTCGCTATTCTGACCGGTTGATATAGATCAATCGGTCAGCGAACAACATACGCGAAAACAACAATCTTTGCTGTTTTTCAAATTTATGATGTTAAAATGAGTTCGTTGCCATCTCTGGAATATAATTTGCGTAGAAACGCAGCGAGATGCAAACAGCTAATAAGGTGAACTCCCAACTTGAGACGAACGTTTCTGAGATTAAATTGCAGAACTATGACAAAAAAATGCAATTTTTGTCAAGCTGTATAATAGAGACAAGAACCTAATTTCAGCTAGTGTAAAGTCCTTTTCTAATTTTTTCTGTAATAACAATAGCTAATAGAGCTAGACTTAAGTGTCCGATAAGAGTGTCGGGCGAGCTTGGACTTACACTTCTGCTTGAAGGCTCCCTAGATTTCAAATGAGAATCATGTTCTCTCTGTACCTTTTAGGTAATTAAGACCTGCTTAGTGGTATAGACGATTAATGAAACTCGGAGAAGAAAAAACATAGATTGAAATTCCGCCGCAGATCCAAATCCTTTGCAACGAATATTAGAATTTAAGGGATGCTGCAAAGATTTGCATTATTACTAATATGTTTCTCTGCATTCTCCACTGTTTTTTCACTTTTTTTGCTACGGATTATATTCGAATTTTGTCTTTCCTTTTTTCCCCCCACAAGCATGTTTTTTCCTGTATGTCGTCAGTTTTTTATCTGAATTGCAAAGCGACCAGCGAATGCTCTCCCACAGCGTGAAACTTTCTTTGAATTTTTACTGATAGTGTTCATTCTGTTTGCATGAGGTCTTACGAGTAATTGTTGCAAAAATGAGTCAATAAAATTTGACTTGCCTCTCTTACATTTCAGTTATTAAATTTTACCGCTGTGCGATCCGCAGCTTTTCTAATACGTTTTAACATCAGGTCTGAGAGGGGAAATGGTTACCCCTTGTATAGTGGAAAACTCCGACTAAATGAACAAAGTGAATTGGCAACATTGGTCTTGCTGCTATCCAAATGCGTGTCGCCTCCGCTGGAAAGCGGATCGCAAATGGTTAAGAAACCCTTTTAAGGCGAGTACACATTAAGGTTAATTCATGTAAGCAGATGTACGGAGCATTATTTTATTTAAGAAGCGTGTAAAACCCAACTTTTTAATTTAATAGTCCAGAGCGTTTGATTTCTGAATTCTTGATTAAAAAATAAAGCCCACGATTCTTTCTTTTTTTTTTCCTTTCGCTCATAAAATCACGTCTTTTCGCGTTTCCCACCTGAATTACCAAACGAGTTATGAGGCATGCCGGAAGATGAACCAATCGATGTCCGATTTGACACGAAAAATCCCCTGAACCATATCGGATGGTGCTCAAACAGCGTAAACCTTCCCGTCGTACCATCGCTCTGCCATATTAATTATATCGATGGGAATTGGAAGAGCGCGGAAGTTTTGTGTGGATGCACCACTGTCTGGTTTCCTCTTTATGTGTGTGTGATTCAATATGTTTTTTTTTTTTTTTTTTTTGTCTTTGTGCTCACCGCTTTGTTGTCTGGTGTAGAGAAAAGCGGAATACTCTCATATTCAAAATGAGAGTACGAGTGCTATTTTTCCCTTCCCCCCCCCCCCCCAAAAAAAAGAAAAGAAAGATAACAACAACTGGAAAGTGAAAGAGTTATGTAAGGCTACAGTGGACACTATTTTTTTTTTTTAATTCTTTATGTACAAAACTTAAAATTTTGTCAGTTTGTACTTATGTTAGAAAAAATACCCCACAACAAATTTGGCGTAAAAAATACGTAGTTTTTTAAAAATTAAAAAAAAATTTTTGAACTTTTTAAAAACGTTCCACGTGCCACAATTTTTTTCAAACATTCTAATTTTTACTTAGATGTCCTTTTATAAATGAATGGTTAAAATAAAACATTTTATATGATAATTTACAAAATATAGGCAAAAATGTACTTTTATATGAAATTTTCTGAAAATTTAGTGACTTTTTCAATAAATAAGTCAAATATTTTCTTTCAAATAATTATTACCGCTACATTTCCTCGATTAAACTATAACTGCGTAATATAAGCATACTTTTGGATAGTTTGGTAGCAATAGCATAAAAATTGCGGCACGTGGAACGTTTTGAATTTCTATTTTGAGGTAAATTTTTGATGTTGAGAAAAAAAGGCTTTTTTCATTTTAAAAAGGTGTAACTATATAATAAAAGTACTTATTTATTAAAAAGTTTAGTATTATAAGCATACATTTGATATCTAATATTCATGTAGTCCAAAATAAAGTAAAAAAATCGATATTTTGGCCTTTTTTCGACATTTTAAGTGTCCACTGTAGCCGTAAACAAAGATGAACAACGCATCTTTGGTAATAGCGCTAGTGAACTTTGATTTCAATTTAGTGAAACTGTATGTCATTTATAAAGATTGTACCAATAAGAAAGACATATTTAAGATTATTTAAAAGAATATTATAGAAATGCATAGATGACAAATATTTTACATTAGTACAGGGATGCACAAACTTTTTTGGGTGAAGGGCCAAAAAATTAGAAAGTATCAGATTGGGGGCCAAAGTAACGTAATGTTTTATTCATAAAAATACAGGGTGTATTTCAATTTTTATTTAGAGGTAATATGTACAAATTACATGTATTAATAATGCACTTGGGAACAGATTATTAAAAAAAAAAAGTTTTAAAAAATTAATGTAAATGAATTCAAACAAAATGAGGTAGGTATAAGATTTCTAAACAATTAATTGCACAGCATTTATATATATCAATGAAATGATTGGTCAAATGGCAAAAAAGAGGAATACTAAAACTTTTTGCAAAAATGTGTGCAAATTATGAAAATGAAACAAATGGAAAATAAAAAGGTAATTTAAACTTAGAAAAACACAGCATTATTCTCAAAATCATCACTTTATAATTTAGAAAATTTTTCTTTGACATTTTATAATGTAAAATTTAAAATATATATTAAGAGTTAAAATGAGAAATTAATTAAAAGTGCAAATATAAATACAGAAATACAGAAGAAATAAACACACATATGTTAAATAGCAAAATCAAAAAGGCTGTGAGTCTGTACATCATGTTAAACCCTTGCGATTCAGAATTACCACTAATCAATTTGGCTCGTAGAATTGTTTTTTTTAACTAACCAATTACAAAATCTTATTAGTTAAATTGGCATAGTAATATTAAATTTATACATTGCTACATGGACAATAAAAAATTCCTTTATCAAAAATCAACATATCATTATTTTGTGCCATGGCATATAATTAAATTTAAATCCTTTACTCACTAGTTTTCCTGCAGATTAGAAATGTACCTTTGTGAATTAATGTAAAAAATCGTTATTTATTTATTCATTTCCTAAATACATTTCAACGGGAAATTTTTTAAATTTTGATAATAAATTACTTTATAAAGTAAAATAATTATTCATATTGATATTATTAATTCTGAAAATTAATGTTTAATTAATAAATTTTCATTCATTCATAAAAAAAGAACGATGAAAATCGATTGAAATTTCTACTAATTCGAATGCAAATACGAAAAGAAACTTTACTGTAAAGATGGCTTCTTTGCATACATCGCAACTCTTTGACTTGTGGCTTTTCAAAGCCACAAAAAGAAAAAAATTGTAGCAAATACCAATAGAAAAGCGAAATAAATCACATTAATATATATATATAAATAGAAATCACAAAACTGACTTTTCTGGTAAGAAAAAAATTTTTAAAGTACAAAATTTAAATTCAGAGGAGAAACGTTTGCATGAAAATTACTACTCACATTAATGAGATGGGTGGGATTGAAATTTTGAAATTATTGATTTCATGTTAGGCTCAAAACTAGTTGTAGCAATCTGTAGAATAGACCAGTGCTTCCCAACCTTTTTTCCCCTGCCCCCTTCGAAGATCCGAAAGAAAATGGCGAACCCCCTTCTGTAGTCGATAGTAACGGGTGACAAAACTATAAAATTTGCTAGCACATTTTCCATGTTGTACAATACTTCATAACAAAAAATGAAAACATGATTATTGTAAAACATCTAAGTTTAAATAAAACTACAGCCACAAATATTTTTTTCCTTTTCCATTAGTTGTTATTTTTCAACAATTATTAGGGTAGTAAACATATGTATTCCTGAAAAAAAAAGAATTATTTTCCCGATAGGGTCCACTTTCCGGTTGAAATATACAAAATTCGATAACATTTTGGAAATTTAAAGGAAAATTAAAATTTTCATATTTTCAAATTTCTAATTGCCATAATGCAAAAGTTGGCATACAATGATAAATGTGAGTCCAAATTTAAAATTAATGAATAAATATTTTTGGTTCCATTTTAGGGTCTGTATAATGAGAAATTAGCCTAAAATAATGCAAAATTTTTCCGACTCATTCTTCGCGCTTGCGAGGAAAAAGTGAGAATTGGTAGGAGAAACATACGTTCTAAAATTTAAATCAAATCAATAAATATCTTTCGGTACCAATTTGTGATAAAAATTTTAGAAATCAGGAAAATAGAAATAAGTGCATTTCAAATTTTGTATATTTGCTTTCGGTGCCAGTCCCCTACTTTTCTGCACTATCTGAAAAATGCATTAAAAAAAATCATTTTTGGACTCCTTTTTAATACGTTTATGTAAATTTAGTATATCGTTTTTTTCTTTTACGTTAGCGATAAAAAATTCCGCCATTGCAATATTATTTTCGCGAACCCCTGGGGGTTCGCGAACCACCGGTTGGGAAACGCTGGAATAGACAAGGTTTTCATCACTAATTCTATTTCTAGTTTTCGAGGGGGGGGGGGGGGGAGGAACTCACTCAGACTCAAAAACATTGAAAAGTGTTATGAGCATGAAGCTAAACGAGGCACAACAAAAACCGTTGACTTAACCCCCCCTCCCCCTTTAGACAAAAATATTTTTTTATTAGATTTTTTTATAAGGCTGCAATAAAAAATAATTATAATTAACTGATATGGTCACTAAAACTTAAAATAATTTTCGAAAAATTCCTTATTTTCTGCCGGATTTTCAAGTGGGCGTGGCAGAATGACGTCCGTGCAAGTTCTTTACTATAGAAGCTGAAGCTTAATAAAGATAAAAATAATGGAAAGCTCAAAATAACTGATGTCTAAGAGGCTGAATCGAACAGTAACTGACAACTAGGAAGTGTTTCAGAAGTCGATGCATTGGGATTTCGAAATGCATAAAAAAGTGGGACCGATCCTTGAAAGCGAAAAAAACGGACAAAATACGTAAATTTTACTCGAAATTTGTAAAAGTTGGCCGGCATGTAGTTGACAGGTTACTTTCAAAATTTTTCATAGAGAGAAAAGGAAAAAGCCTTCCAAAAGTAACGATTTTCGCCGGAACGAAATTCTTAATTTCCAAAATGACCAAAAATACGGAATTTTGTCAAAATACGGAAAAATCACTTGTCTGAATATGTCTTCCAATCCATGTGGAAAAGACACTGCATCATTGCTTTTACTATCTAATAACCATAACTAATACTGACTTTTCATTAAATTTTCTGCAAATTATTTTTCATTGGATTCATCCATGGGTTTATTACTACAAAGTAGAAGTATATTGAGATAAAAAAAATATTGATTCACATTTCGTACAGAATCTAAGCTTCTAATGTGTAATGGTTATCAAAACATTTTTACAGCGAAATGTCTAGAAAATAATAGAAAAAAATTTAATAAAAAAATTTTAAAAAAAACTTCGCTTTTGATCGTTATTTTACCATGAGCCTAGGAGAGTAAAATACCGAACAACCGCTCCTTCCTCTTCTTGAATTTCCCTTAGGTGAAATTACTGAATATCCCCCTCCCCCTCATCTAGATTGCTATTGAAATTATAAACAAGGAATAGATGCAAAACAATTAACAAAATTTGCAAAGGGAAAAACGAACTCTTTAACAAAAATCGCGATAGAAAAAGCGAATAGCTCAAAAATGAGCGACTGCGATCCCAAATATGTTTTTAAGATTATATTCTCATTCTTTTAAAAATGTTTATTTCTAATTCGTGCTCAATTAAAAAAAAAACTCATTTTCAAAATAGCGCAAGATAGGCGAATAAGATATTTTTATTTTACAAGTACAAAATATTCGATCTGAAATAAATGAGCTACAAAAAATAATTTTAAAAAATAAAGCAAGGTGTAAAGGTTCTTTGCATCAAAATCAAAGGATTAATTATTCATATGACATTCAACAAAGAGAACAAAGTCCAAGATGGCGTAAAATGAATCACCGGAAGTTTCTTTTTCCACGTGGTTTACATGTTGCTTTAGTTGCAAAAAAGACAATTTGTGATTGTTTATTCTCTTGAGGGCGCATCCGCTTTGCGTATATATCGCTTTTACTTTTACTTTTTTTTTTTTTTTTTTGCTCATCGGCAGGCACTCCTAGGAGAAGACGGTGAGAAGCTAGCTCTCCGCTAGCGGTAGCTCTTGAATACACGTGCGTGCTTGCTCTTGCTCGACGTTCGTAGTTCGTTGCGTCAATGCGTTCAATGCTTTATTTTTTTCGAATGCGGAGACGATCTTTTAACTACGATTTGTAAGCTTTTTTTTACAATTATTTTTTCTTTCGTATTTTTTAAAATTTTATTATATATATTCTTTTTTATCAACTGTATCAGCGGGCGAATTCAAAAGGTTCGGCGGGCCAATTCAAAAGGCTCGGCGGGCCAATTTTGGCCCGCGGGCCATAGTTTGTGCATCCCTGCATTAGTACTTTTCGAGTTAAACTTCAATTTCAACTTTTGGCATGTCCCCCCCCCCCCCCCCACACACACAACTTGCTCTACAGCACATCTCCCTTGACGACATTTTCAATCACTCACAATCGATATGTTTGGTAACACGTTCGATTTTCTCTTAGTATTTGTGCACTTTTCTGGGTTTATTAGCATAAACTTTCGCTTAAGAATACCCGCAGCGGAAGTAGTCATGAGGGGTAAGGTCATTTCGACCGACTGGCTGAGCAGTTCCAGTCATCATTGTGAGGAAAGTACTCTGAATGATGAGGAGACTCGAATAAGAATAGTGTTGCCAAACAGCAAACGGGAATGTTGCATAGACCAAATGTTGTACTCCCAAATCGGAACATTTACCAATTGTAATGATGTAAAAATATTTGCCGTTTCGTAATTATGTAATTTTCTTTTACAAGTCTTAAATGTATCCCTTAACGTAGTTGTGACATTTGTACATAAAAGGGTTTTAAATACGAGCAAAATGGTAGAATTATAATTACATTAAAAGTATTTAAAAATGAAAGAAAAAAAAGCCATCAAGTCGATTAAAAATCGTATGGTGTTCAACGACTACTTAAGTACATCTGGTGACGTCATAATTTGATATTTGGTCAATGAGAATGACTTATGACAAACGATGATGACACTTTTC
Organism: Octonoba sinensis; assembly: GCA_038502835.1. Taxonomy (NCBI): domain Eukaryota; kingdom Metazoa; phylum Arthropoda; class Arachnida; order Araneae; family Uloboridae; genus Octonoba; species Octonoba sinensis. The sequence goes on from CM076602.1 coordinate 62,926,679, forward strand.
CATATTTCATTTATTTTCACTGAATCTATAAAATGTCCTTTAACGCTGAGAGTGTTCTCTATAAAGTAAAACCATGATGCTCAGACCCCATATGTAATATCTCGATGAACTGTGGACATTTTCAATGAATCACAAACATTCTTATTGAATCTACAGCTTATTTTTAATTATTATTCATACTTCTCGAACATTGTTTTCATGGAATTTTTGGGGTGAGTAATAATTGTCTGTCTGTATATAAAGGTTAATGGAGGAATAATGCACGAAAATAGTTAGTGTCACGTAGCAACGTATGTGATAAAATACATATTAAATGAAATAACTGCCACAAAGTAGTATCTATTACAGAGCTACATCCCTCCAAATTATATTCTTCTATCATAGGGATATCAAGGAGGGCCAGGTTCACACAGTAAAAGGTAGTTAGGTTGGGCTTGCGCCCAGTAAATCTGCCTTGGCACGATAACGCCAATACGATCGACGATCACCAGCTCCGCGCGAAAGCAATCCTAAAAGGCTTTGGCTAACAGGTAGGAGTCTGGTAAAGATAAGTAGTCGCTCTAACATATAAATTTCACTCAGCCTCGGTCGAAAATTATTTATTGTTACCACAAAATCTCACGAGAAAAAAGTAGGAAACATGATGAATGGTATACAAGAAAGAAGCAGAGACAATCAACGGAACAATAAAATTGCGAAACGGAATTAAATACACATATAATTATGTTAAACTATTACTGTAAGAAATAATTATCTTGTGGGAAAAACACTGCAATCAAGTTTCTAAGGTTTCGAAAGTTTTCACTGTAAAGTTTAATTATTACCAGAGCTTTGTGTGTGTGTGTGAGAGAACACTTTTCCATCTAGTTTTTAAACGAACGAAGATAAACTTCCAAAGCTTTAACTCCAAATCCGGAAGCGTATTAAAATTCAAAATTACATCCATTAAAATGTTAAGGAAGTTTTTATTTTTGAAGGAAAACGAAACACATTATCTTTTTCTTATTTATGGTCTAGAACATGAAATGATCGCTTGAACCGTATTTGTAATTCCCAAAGAACTCTACCCGTCACCTCGTAATATAAATGTTTAGAAAAACTTTCCTATATCGACAGCATACTAATTTTCAACTGCTATCTTTGGCTTTTCTTTTCTTAAATTCTCTGCAAACACTGCCATTATGTTGTGATGAAGCATGATCCACACGACAGCGGTCCTTGGCTTTCCCGTAGACATCGTGTGGAATAGAACGTCGCAAACTGCGAACTGGAGCATAACGTAAATGTTCTGTGGCGTTCACCCTCAACGCTTGTAAATTAATGTTACATTTAAAATTTGCGGTGGAGAAAATATATACCTCGTGCCATTCCAGTTGTCATAAATGGGATTACAAACTTCAGATTAACATATTTGAAGGGATTAGCTTCGCTTCTTAATGGCAGTTAGGTGGCTTAGACTTGTGTTTTCACTTGCTTGGTATTGGGTACTCGCTTTCATAAAATTGACCTGCCGCGCGATATCGTTGGTTTAACTCGCAGGGACATTATGATTGCAAATTAAGAACTTGGATACCTGTTTGAAATTATTTGAATGTCGGCTTTTGATAAGTATTAGCGGTTCAATTGGTAGATTTTTATCTCTGTCCGAGTACTTTATATTCTATGGAGATACGTTCTGAATCCATGACACTCTATTAAGAATTGAATTTTGTGAGGTTTTTGAGGGGCTTGAGGCGGAACAGTTTTGATTTTTGGAATGTTTCTTCGGTGCGTTCTTAGACCTGAGGCAGACGAGATTACAGCAAAAGAAAAAAAAAACCTCATCTTTTGCGTAATGACTTTTAACATACCGCATTTGAAATAAGTAATACAAAACGGCTCAAATACCAGAATGAATTAGGAGCACGTATTTAGCATTTAACTTTTTATCTGCTATGAATCTAAATGCAAAACTTTTAAGTCAGTAATTGAATGCAATCAATTACTGACTTAAAAGTTTATATTTTTTAACTTTTTTTTAAATTTTCAATTGATGGGTATAAATTTTACAATGACTTAATCCCAGAATGCATTGGAGAAAAAAGAAACTGGCGCTGTGTTCGTTAAGAATATAGTTCCATTGAGCAGAATTCTTACAAAATTCAAAATCTATGTTTTCTCCTCACGAGGATGTACGTATATTAAGAAGCATGTATTCTCATTCATATTATTTGTAGCAATTATAAAAGTATGTTTTGTAAAAGGGGGATTGATGAGGTATATAATCGATATGGTGAACGATATTTTAATTTTTTAAATAATTTCGCTGTGATTATTTTGATGACACAACAACATTCAGACTAATACTGAAACGATTTTTCTGCAGAAGTAATTTGTACTTGTATTGTCAGTTTTGTTTAATCGAACAAAAGTATTTTTAATATTTTGATTAATACGGCACATTTTAATGATCATTTAAATAGTTATAATAACTCGACAATAGTTGATTAGGTTTATAATAAAAGGAGAAGGCCATACAAATAGTCGATACAGAGTTTCGAACTAGGTATCCAATTTAAGTACTTTTCTGTAAATAGTATGAATGGGTAGTTATGAATATCCAGACGAATCCATGTTCGTCTTATCCCTTCTCCGTAGACTTGGAATGATGCTATTTGCTTCTTTCAAGTGTGGTAAATGGGAAGTATTAGCACTAGTGTACCATTTATAAGAATCGCAAATTAATGACCTCATTTTCTTCTTATTATGGTTCAATTTATATGCATTACTAACAGGACCATTCATTGATTATTATGTCTTGTCCCAAATCGTGTTGTGCAGAAACAATTGAATGCTCGTTTGATATAATCTTTACACCATGTCACCATTGCTTTGTTAGTCAGCAATTGTGTTAGTATGGTTCACGAATAGAACGAATCGAGAGTGTCATATTTGTATCTACTAAACAGCTGAGGTCTATTACATGCAGAATTGAAATGAAATCAATTTTGAGTTATTCGTGATTGATTAGATGCATGCTTCAGTGCTTTCGTTGTAAATGAGATGGCCCTAATCCGTCTACATCGAAGGCATAGCAGACGTTTCTAGTTCCTGTGCTGAAGCGGGCCTTTTGTTGGATTCTTAATTACCAAACTAGACTTAAGAAGCATGTTTGTTTCATTTTTGTCTATATTAAAAACAAAAAAGTATGTTTGTTTCACTTCTGCTTTTGTCCGATAATTTTTATCACTTTGAAAAATAAAATAACCACAGAGTATTTGATAAACGACTAGGTATCTATGTATAAAAGATAGTAAATATGGTTTTACACAGTAAAATGTTTGAGATTATTTTTCTTATTAACTTGTTACTAGTTTCTAATTACAAATTGGTTTGAAGGTCTCGAATAATGCCCATATTTGATTCTGATGGAAAAAGTAATTTGATTTTGGCAATTCTTAAATTGACCTATGGTGGTTTATCTTATGAACAGAAAACATACTGTTCGCTGTACACCAGCGCTGCGTGTGTTTGTTGAGTTTTTATAAACAATTATACAACCAAACGAACGAACTCACGAACTTTTATATTCATAGAAATTTTTTAAAAAGGCATACTATTAAACTTCCGCAAATATTACTTTATATCATCGTATAAACTAATATAATGTAATATATACTAAAACAATTATATTAATTCGTCATATTTATGCTCTGCAACTAAAATAAATTCAAAATTTATGTGAGTATACTGATTCAACCCAAAAACAAGAAGTGTCTATGCCATAATAGACAATGCAAAATTTTTGAGGAACTGCAATGAACGTTATTTGTACCCTGTACGATTTAGGTTGTAAAAGACATTTACGGCAGCGTTAAAATAAGGTCGTCCGTTCCCCGTCCTACACTTAGAAAAATATTTGGAACTTTTTTCCCCCTTTATGGACAGATGTCTAACATGCCTAAACTACGTATCTAGAAAATCGTAAGCTGTGCATCCAAACTTATCTGAATAGGTTCAGTAAAACTGGAACAGTTAATATTTCCTGATTTTGGCTCAGACCATCAACAAAGAATTAAGTCACAATTAAACGTTTTTCGTCGTCTTTGAGATGAATCGTTTAGTTTGTTTGACATTAACTGTTTATATGTATCAAAATGATTCGAAACAATCTCCATTTTGACTTCATCCGGGATACTTCTAACAAAACTCAACCACAAGAGGAGAGAGAAAGAAAGCTTTTTATGTTTGGTACGATCGTGCGTAGAGCGTTGTAGTTTTCTCTTTTATTTGGGAACTATTCCGTTTGTTAAACAGAGCTTGTTGGGAGGTGAGTTGTCCTAATTACCAGTCATTGTCGTGTGGCTGAAAGCAGACGATAACAATCGAAGGCGTTTGGAATGAATTCAGAAACGATTTAACCCGTTAAATTCGTTTGATCAAGGCTCCACGCTCTCTTGATCTGTTAAGACGTAGTTGAATTCATCTATTCTCTAGCTTAGTATTTAATTTGGCTTCATGTGAACAAGGAGGCTTATTTTCGTACGTAATGATGATTTAGTTAATAATTACTGCGTTCTAATCTTCATTGTGATAAAGTAATCTTATAAGTTAGTGAATTCATTTTATTGAAAAGATTTTTCTCGCTTGATTATGCTTGAAAACTTTTTGATGGTGGATATTTTGGATTTTATATTATGAGTCATCGATAGTATTTTTCCCTATTGTGTTTTCAATCCAGTCGTATAATAAAGTTCGACCACGGAATTTTGATATTTGGAAGCGTCTGCGCATGGCAGAAAAGAACGAATCCATTCGAGTTTTAGGGAAGTTTGTTTTGCAAGTTCAAAGTCAGGATTTAGCACGAGCTTATTTTATTTAGTAGGCGAGTCAGAAGGTTTGCTTCTCTGTTTGTTAAAAGCAACTAAATTTATAAACTGGCAAATAGCTTAAGTTTGTAAGAAATCAAGTATGCTAAACGAACTAGAACGAGAAGAAAAAAGACACATTCTTTATACCAGCTGTTCGTCTGTTGAACATGAATGAATTCTTCTTGGCACTCTGCCAGACAGCTTGCTCTGGTTGATGGTATACTGTATCTTATAACAACAAAAACGAATGATGAATAAATGAATGACATGAATAACTAAATAATTTTTTTACTAAGATCAGACACATGGGAACTTTTCAGAATATTGACAATAAATACAAAATTAATTTTTCTTGTTTGCGACATCAGGTGATCTAAGAGATAATGGAATAACAACTTTTGTAGACAAAATATTGTACTCATCTTCATCAGAAAGTGAATTCTTTTCGTATTGCGTGCTGTTGTGTTTTGAAGGTTTAAAAAGCCGGGCAATAAAAACAATTGCGTATTGTTGTCGATTTTCCTGATACATTTTCGAAAACAATTTTGAAATGTCATTAAAATTCTTACATTTACCTTTCTTTAGAAGATTAAATTTCTCAGTTTTATTTACTGATCTGTCTGTGCATTCAACTTTTTTTCTTTCTGTACGCTGTGTTTGTCTGTATTATTGTATTTATTTGTTTAAAAAAAATGTTCATCTGGAAAGCATTTTGTTACTTTTTTCAATATCATTTTATTTCAATCGTTTGTAAACTTTTGTCCTTTAATATATCAAAATTTTTTTCTCTTCTCGATAAATCAATTCTTACGACTTTTTTAATAAATGTTTGCGACAAGGTAGTAAATTCTGGTCGTATCACATGAACCCCTTGCATTCAAGCAAGCTACTCCTGGCTATTATAAGACGAAATATAAAAGTTTTTCTCTTTTTCTACTTTATTCTCGCTCAACATTTAACAAACAGAAATGTTTTATCGAAAATTAAATTAGTCAATCGTATTGATACTATCCCGGCACAAAATCGTAACTCTTTATTTACTGACGTTGTTAACAAGTTTCCATCCATCTTGGTTTTGCATCGTTACATTTTCTTGCCTCCAATTAGCTTCCAAAGGTGTTTGCGCATCTTTCGATATTTAAAGGAACTGCGTAGAACTAGATTTCAAAGTCCCGCGGGGAAATTAAAAGATATTTAAAGATCAGTAAATAAATTGTTAATGAGGAAGAAACAAATTCATAAACATCATTTAGCTTGTCTTTCTATCGCTCTCTTTCGGTTAAACAAGATATTAGTCGATTCATTTGCTTTGACATGGTGTTATAGATTGTCCTTCAGAGGTCAAAAAACTCTGTTGGGGAAAAAAAGGGAAATTTTTTGTGCTTGGTGTATCCCCTTTTCGTTTCAGGATGGTTATTTTCAGCTTAGCCAGGCGAAGGTAGTGAGTGAGTACATTGTGTGGACCATTGTTCGGCCACAGAACTGCTGTTCTTGGATACATAATGTTTATGGCTCTGCGGAAAAAATGGGAGAAGGGAGGAGTATCGGTCACGCCGTGGTGCTCAGACGACTTCACTTTCCGGTCCTCTGTGAAAATTTTGGAAAAGTAGTTGGCCTTCGCATATCTAGCTCATTTTGGATACACGCACGGAATATACATTTATAATACTTAGTTTCCGATTAAAATATTGGTATTTATGTTAGTAGCCGGTATCTATGTCCGTCATTCAAAGGTCTTGGTTACTACTTTCTCATTTCTTAAGTATATATATACAAGGACAAGGGCGCACCGACAGCGAGGGACAAACGGGACCAGTCCCGTCCTCCCACCAAAAGAATTTGGATATCCTGTAACTATTCGTTATCGGACCGAACTTTAAATATCTGCTGAATCTGGCACTGCACTAAAGGTTCCATTATCCGACACGTCAAGACGGATATCCGGACAAGAGATGCAGATTTGAAGTCTCCTCTCAAATAAAAATTTTAATTAATTTGCATGTTTTGAAAATTATTTATAAATGGAAAAATTTCAACTGATCTAGCGGTTTTGGCATGTCAAATTTATATATAAGCTTTCCAAGTTTCAAGCAGCAGACTTTAGTGTTTACCAAGGAGAAATATAGACCTGGGGAGGAAAAAAAACCACGAAAGTTACTGAAAAAAAAAACTTCAAGACTTAAAAATTATATTTAAATAAAAATAATAATTAATAAACCTACAAATCTATATCTGTGTGTGAGGAGAGGGGCGTCAAGATGAATGTTCTGAAAAAAAACGTGGGAGGGGTGCTTTCTTTTGCAAAAAAAGAGAAAAAAATCTTGCATTTTATTAATTTTTTTAGTAAAAAAACCCGAGGGGATGGGAGGGGTTCGAGGGAGTAATTATAATAAATTCAAGCCGTTTAGCAAAATTTCATCTAAAATATTTTCAGAGCTTCGTTGAGCCGTAATCAGTTAGACAAATCCTGTTGTGTAGATTTTGTTGAGAACTATGTTTAAGTATATTTATTTATTTTCCCAGTTAGATCTTTTTCCTTCTTCTTCTTTGGATTTTCTCTTTCTTGTATCCTGACTTTGACGCTTATTTAATTGTTTTTAGTTTCTGCTAATTACCTCATGTACTTAATTCTGAAAACTCATAGTAGTTTCTGAGAACTCATAGAACCCAGATTTTTTTTTTTTTCTTTCTTTCTTTCCGTTTTGCTTTACATTGAAAACGAATGACTTATCTGTTTTTTGTTAGAGTTATCAATCATTTCATTTTATTTCCGAATGCAAACATTTCTTTGTTTGCTGTTAAAAATAATGCGGTCATTCATTCTTTCTTTTTGCCCCAGAATGTTTGCTCAAACTCAGTTTGCTTGCTTCTGCCTATTTATAAGAAATTATTTCCTATTTTCAAAGAAGTTTTTATTCAATTCAATGACTAGTGACAAAATGAGCCGCCATAAATATTTTTAATGTCCAAACGTAGCAGTAAATGTCGCACTGTTTTTTGTTCTTTCGCTTCATGTCCTTTCTCCGAGATATTACAGCGGGTTTTTAGACATTTACCTGCGTTAACTTCGGGTTGATTAAAATTGAAGGAGAAAAAAGCTTACGTTCCGCTGTTCTTCTATGCAAAAAGGGTTGTACAGTTCTGGGGAAAAAACGAAACACTCCTAATTACTCATCATGTGCTCTAGAAAAACAAATCAGATATCAATTGACATTGGTTAAAGTGCCCTATAGTTTCATATAAATAAAACAAAGAAGTAGTGTTTTTTTTTTCTTTGGCTGAACGGTGGGTGCTATTTCTATATGGAAGTTTCATGTACTTTTGTTTGCAATTGCAACAGAAAAATTTTCTTTTAATGTTGATTGCGAGAAAAATGTCATGCCTCAAAATTTCGCTGAGACTAACCAAAATTGGATTAAGATCAAAGCAAAATGTGTTACAATGAGTATTCTGAGCATTGAAAATGTTGTAAAATGTGCGTACAGCTTTCATTGTAAATTTTGCTACTTTAATTGCATTATTTTTACTAGCAGATAAAATTAATATTTTATAAATTGGCTCTACAAAACTGCTCTGAATCCAAATGAGAATTCACCTTAAAACACACCACAGATGTGGTCATTTTGAAAGTTAAAGCATTTTTGATCTTCTGACTGATGAATTTGGAGTATTGTTATGTCCTTGCCATAGGGCGTTTCTTTTTCAGGCCCAACGTTAGGCACGTACTTGTTCTTTTATAAACGCTATACAGTGGTTGAATAGAGTGTTGCTTAAAGCTTAATTTCTAGATAATAATGATAATAGTAGTAACAAACGTATTTGTCTTGTAATGCTAGAAATTATATTTTTGCGCCGAAACTCAATAAAATTGTATAGATTCTGAATATATGTTTCGTTTTTTGTTTTAAAATTTTTTAAAAAAAACGAAAAAATTGAATGAGAAGCAAAATGAATTTTTCCATACTCATAATTGGCAAAGGCAAGCGATTGATTGATTCATCATTATTAATTTCTGTTCATTGTTGCAATATAAACAGGGCTGTTCTTTGGATGTCCTATGCTTTGACAAATCACTGCCGCTACTTTGTCGTTTTGCGTTTGCAACATTCATGCTTAGTGTTTGTGGTTAAACAAAGGGAACATTAGAGGCATGTCTAGCTCGAATCAATTTCATTGTCCGTGTTTTCATTTATCCCGAAGAGGAAATGAGTTACCAAACTCGAGTATGGGAAATACACCTGTTCGTGACACATTCGGTTGAGGAAATTCGAGACCATTCACGGAGAGCAGTGGACTTCCGTTCGTGAGGGATTATGGTTCACCGGATGCCGGCGGAAGGGAAAGTAGTGGATGGCGCTCCACACCTGTTCCCACCAGGCTAAGTATCCAAAATTCTGTTCCGTTTTGCAAGCGAGGGAAATTTGAGAAAAAAGCACATTTTACGGAAACACTTTGCAGAGTGTCTACAGGTTACAATAGTCACGAGAATTTCGGAGTAGGTCACAAAAGTAACGAAAAATGCACGAAATAGATCAGGAAAATTTTCCATCCAACGGACCGGTCCCCCAGAAGGCATAGGATATCCGGTATCCAACAGATTTTTAAATATCCTGAATTTAATCCAGCCACTGCACGAAATACATGGTTACCCGGCCTGTCAAATTTGAAATTAATTAATTAACATGGGTTTGAGAATATATGTAAATTACAAACTTACGTATTTCGAAGCTGTGGGATAAAAATATTGTATAGAATTTACTGGTTTCAAACATTAGAGCCGGATATCTGGTACAAATCTGTCAGACAAAGGATTTCGAATATTTGATATACTGCAAAACCAATAACCGACGTATCCCCGAAAGATCTCGAAAACATCCCGAAAAGGTCACGAAATTTCAATTTTGAAAATCTGTCGACACCCTGTTCTAGTACTAACATAAAGAGTTATTCTTGGTATTATTTGCAAGACAACAATGTTTTTATGATCCTGATGGCAGCAAGTGAATGAAACACTTCCCATTTAAAGCTACCTTTTTAATCATGAAGTAAGGATTCACGTGACGTCATAGCACAATCAACGAATCATGATTTTCTGGGGGAAAGTCCTTTTAAAAGATGGAATGGTTGACATCCAATGAGTAAACAAATGCATTAAAAGGTATGTTAAGGAAATTATGTATGAGCAACTTAATATTGTTACCTTATTTCCCCTCAGTCGCAAGGTAAACGTTAAAGAATTAATTACTTTAAAAATTTCATTTTGGAAAAGTATGCAAGTCTTGCAAACAATTTCATACTGGTTTCTAGTTTCTATGATTTTTTATAAAATTATATATTAATGCAAAACAGAGGTTCACAAATTTTTGAGCATTGCGATCAACTTCACTCTCGGGAGGGGTTCACTTCACGTTTTTGAGGTAGTTAATTTTTTGTTTATTTATAATGGTAAAGCAGCTTATTATTAGTTATTTTGAAGTTTTCGTTCAGTTTTAATTAAGCTTAAGACTTGTTTGCCCTGAAAACACAATTAAAATGTACTGAAAGTACAATAAAGTTAAATGAGTTATTATTATTGTTGTTGTTGTTGTTATCATTATTAGACTCATTGGAAAATTTGTTGTTGTTTTTGGAAAATTGTATAGATTACAGTAAGTTTCAAAGTAGTTTTTTAACCGTATTACTGTGTAGATCAGTAGAGCGTCGCGATCCACAAGTTGAAAAATCTCTAAATTTTAGATGAAAATAAATTAAAGTAGGATTAAAAACTGATTATTCGCCGAAGGTTATGGTTCTTCATCCTCATTCCTAAGTGTAATGCTGAAGAAATTGTTGCAGACCGCTAACTTTGACTTATAATTAACAGATAATGGGCCGAATCGATTTGTTTGCAATTTAAAGAATCTTGGCATTGCGAGCAAATCGGTACTGATTGTAGTTGCCGATCTGTATCAAATCTGTACTAAAACACGTGGCCCAAGATTTTTGTGACTAAATACTTCGATTTATAATTAAAATAAGAATGTTATTTTTTTCATCAACTCCTCATTTCAATTAGGATGACTTAAAATAATAATAATAATTATAACACAGTAGAACCTCTGTTAACCGGCTTAATTGCACTCTCAGAAACGAATGCTCAAATCTCACGAAACTTTCGTCTTATTTGACGAAATGGCTGCGTGAAAAATGCTCCGAGTTAACCTTTCGTCAAATTGGCGAAATTTGTGTAGTAACTTTTTTATGTCACGTGATCGCGCGCGGAAAGAATCGTTATAAATGACGAAATTTTCTTGACGATTGCAGAATCGTCAAAAGTGAGAACTACATTTCAGAGAGTGTGGGAACGATGGTAAGCCGGTTAAGCAAAAATACCGTTAAAGGGGGTATAGCAAAAAATGGGAGATATATTATGCAATTCAAAAGAGAGAGTGGTACTGTGATGATTTATTGCGTTTTAATAGTTACTTTGAGAGTTACACACCAGTTATCAAGCTCTTGGGCAAGGCTAAATTGACTGACCCACTGAACCTGAGAATAGCCAATAGCCACACTCGATTTCATTGAGCCCGTACGCGGATTCCCAGACGGTACCCCCACCCCTCCCTCTCTCCGACATCAGGATGTCATTTTTGTCTGGGGAGATAAGGATTCCACGAAAAAAATCAATCGAATACCGCAGCACCTGTTTCTTCCATATAATTAGTGCTCCAAAGCTATTTTTGTATTTTGAAAATGTGGGCCGGATAAAACGAAGGCCGTTTAATCCGGAGCCGCTTAAGAGAGGTTTTACTGTAATAAAAGTGCAATTGTATTAACATTTAGTATGCTATCTGTTCTGGTTCACTAAAAGTTCTGTGTACAAACGCCTGCGATGGCTATAGCGATATCTGATCTCGCTCCTACAGCACCTGTTCCCAACTCCAAGTTTGTTCTCCAGCAAGCACGTTTCAGATCAGATTAAAATTCTAACCTTCAAAACGGAATGGTCACGTGCCGCTTTTTCTGAACGCGTGAATGCGGTGAGAATTGTTATCATTTTTTCCATGTTCCGAGGCCATTAGAAGATAAAAAGATGAATGAATGTGTTGTCCTTTCGGCATTATGGGAGAAAAATAGCGTAATTGTGTTGCTCTTATGAAACGTGGGATTGAACGCAGACTTCCTTACTTCCCATCCTTTTTATTTATTTTTTCCCATCTTTTGAGTTTGTCCATATTCATTGATCAAACTTGAACAGATCATTCAACTTGTACAAAACCGATTTTATTTATTTATTTATTAAATTTTCATAAATATTACGCAGTAAATCTTCTTTTACATCAATCTGAAGCAGCCTAGTTTGAGTTGCTCTGCTCTGACTTCTAAGTACTTGCTTAGACTCCGCTCCAGCTCCCCTCCGAATAATTTTAACTGGAATCATATTATTTATTGCTTTTTAATCTACTTTCCAGTAAAAGTTTTAAAAATGTATGAAAGAAGGCTTAATGTATCGCGAAAATATTGTTAATAAAATAATTTTTATTAAAAAATAGAACCGAGTTCAAATTATAAATTGCGCTGAAAAGTGAAAAATAAATTATTCTTTAAACATCGAGGTGACTTTTAAACATAGTTTAGAAGTCTGTGCAAAGTTAGGAGAGATAAAATCTTTTGTACTCATGAATCAAATACAAATATATATATTTTTGCAGAATTAGCAACAGTTCCAATATGAAGTAACAAATGGTGTAATGGTACTTAGACTCATAATTTTGCACCGACTTCTAAAACTATGTTTAAAAGTCACATCGATGTTGTTTAAAGAATAATTTATTTTTCACTTTTCAGCGCAATTTATAATTTGTCGTCGGTTCTATTTTTTTATAAAAATTATTTTATTTTATTCTTTTTAGTGTAAGTACATTTTTTATATAAATACTCTATTTTTAAAAAATCCATGTCAAAGGGCAAACCTTCTTTGAATGAATGCCACTAAAAACTAATCATTTGTATGATAAATTCCGTTTGAATTGATTTTAGCAAAACGAACTGATTGGATTTGACTTTTGCCTCAGAGAAATCTTCAGTCAAACTCTTGCTGTAATTGCTTTTAATATTATAACCCAATGGCAACAAACCCTTTTTTCAACAATGACTTTTATATTTATTAATATTTTTCCCAACAAAGAAAAATCAAGTCAAGCCTTTCCACTTAAAGTAAAAAATATGTATTTTTCTCCCGTAACGTTTTTTCTAAAAAACAAATGTAGTCAAATTAATGTGCGATATTTGAGTTAGACGACCCTCTATCGATTAAAGAAAAAATAATCAAAATCGGTTCATTTAGTCAAAGGTTATGAATGAAAAAACAAAAAAATACTACATTTCCGCCCATAACATTTTTTCTAATTATCGAACAGGGTCAAACGAAGATACTGGACCTATGGGAAACCACCCCCGATTGATTTTAAAAAATCATGAAAATCGGTTCATCCGGTGAGAAGTTCTGAGTGAAAAAAAAAAAAAAAACGACATACATACAGTACGAATGTATAACCTCCTTCCTTTGTGAAGTCGGTTAAAAATAAAGAAAAGTCAAAAATAAGTGAAGTAATTTGATCAAGACTCGGCAAGGACACATCGTTTCCATGTTTTACCTTTTCATTTGAACATTTTTTCGTTCAATTTTGAACAGTTCAAAAAATCTTAATTTTATCTCCTATGGGGAAATAGGAAACAAATAATATAAACCCTAGACGATTTAACCCTTTATCAACCAACGGTACTTATAAGTACCATTCCAAGTAAATTCCATCTCAGCAACCATTTTTACCATTATTCTGATGGTACTTTGCCGGGACAATATTTAAATTCCCCTGTTCCAGGATACGTATCAGCAATGGTTCTATGAAGAGTATTTTAGAGAGGAAAGAAACATAGATAGTCTCGAAACCGATGCTGTGTTTTGCACTTCCATTTTGTTCAGATTGCTCCCTTAGAGATTCGCTCCAGAAAAGCAGTAAAATTCAAGAATCAAGTCACCGATTTCTTTAATGTGTTAGTTAAGAACTTAGAAAACTATTTGACGAAGTATTTTGATTAAAAAGTGTGTGTAATTAATTTCACAGGGTAAATACTCTGTGGCACTTATTAGCTGTAAAGAAATAAATACTTTAAACTGAGCATTTTATTTATGTATATCTCTTAATTTTCAGTGCAAATACCTAGACAAACTATTCTGTAAAAAAAATTACTTCAGATCATAATGCAGTAGATAAAGGATTAAGTTTCTTTGGACAAGCTTATTCGAAAGAGCTCCCGACGTGAAATATTTTTTGATTTGCTGTGAATTATAATTTTAATTCAAATATCCCTTAATCTCACTATGATTAAGAAATGATTTATTTATTAAATTGGGAGGGGAAACAACTTTGGTTTTGTGAAGAGCGAAGTGGCCTCTGTTGTGCGATTTCTGCGGTGCTGCGAACCGATGCAGAAAGGACAGTTTTACAGAAAGTGCCTTGAAGTTGTTTTGATAGGGTTCCGGTTCCTCAGCATATAATGGCCATGATCTTTGATGATGATGGCCATCCCATGTTCCTTTTGTTCGCCGTTCTCGGTTTAACATGAGTTTCTATAGAAATCTCGCCAATGTGGCCAAACTGGCATGTTTATGGCATCTCATTTTTTGGAAGCCAAACTAAGATGTCACTTTCGTTTGCATTGCGTTTCATGTTGAAATTTCGTCTTCGTCGTGCAAAAAGAATCGTAACTTTAAAATATAAAAAGAAAAGACGTGTTCAAGCAGGGTTCACACTGGGGGAAAATACAAGGTGGGATTTTCCTCCTTTACCAAAATTTTAAGTGGGATTTTTAAAGTTTAAGCCCAAAAAAAATTTTTTTTGAGTGGGATTTCAAAAAAGATTGCGGGAAGCGCGTGATCGCGCGGCCTAGCGCGAACCCTGGTTCAAGAATAATTCATTTGTCAATTCTATTCAAAAATTCATTAATATTTTAAATTTAGAGTGATATCTTACTTGTGATTATATTTTCGTTCCACCTTTTTCAGTTTTTCTTCGAGAAGTTTTCTTTGATTTATTTACTTATATAATCATTCATTTTTAACCGACCTCCAAAAGGAGGAAGTTATCAACTCATACCGTATGCGTTTTTGTCCATTTGTTTGTTTGTGGATAACTTCTCTCTTAATGAACCGATTTTGATCCTTTTTTTTTTTAATCGATCAAGAATGACTTCCCATAGGTCCCGTACTTTGATTCGACAATATTCGATAGTTAGAGAAAAAGTTATGGGCGAAATACAGTCATGTGTTTTTCATCCATAACTTTTGACTAAATAAACTAGTTTTAATAATTTTTTTAATTGATAGAGGGTCGTTTAACTCAAATATCGCACATCAATCTGACTACATTTGTTCTTTAGAAAGAGTGTTATGGGTGAAAAGAGGAACTTTTCTTTTAATTGGAAAGGCTTTGCTTGATATTTCTTCGTTGGGTAAATTATTAACGAATATAAAACTCATTGTTAAAAAAGAGCTTGTTGCCATTAAGCAAAAATATTAAAAGCAGTTACCAGTTATAATCAAAGTTTAAGTTAATTCTTCTCTGAAACAAAAATTATATTCTTTTAGTTAATCAGTTAAATTAGACTCTTAAAATCAACTTCAAACGGGAATGTATCATACAAATGATTAGGTTTTAGTGCCATTCATTCAAAGTATATATGCCCTCTGATCTGGGTTTTTAAATAAAGTATTTATATGAAAAATAGGTTTACACTAAAAAACTAAAAAAACGTAAAATAAAAAAAAAATTCGAAAAAAAAAGAACCGACTTGTTTAAAGAATGAATTTATTTTTTAACTTTTGAGCACAATTTTTATGTTGAAGTCGGTTCTATTTTTTCCCCCAAAATTTATTTCATTACTTTTTTATTTTTATTTCTTGTTTTCCAACAAAAGTTAATGTTTAAAAAGATGTACAAAACTTTTTTAGTAATGTTTTATAAAGTTCATGTCAAAATATTTTTATTAGTAAAGAAACTATTATGAGTTAGGTTTTCATGTAAGGTATTACAAAGAGTTGTGTAAAAAATAAAATAATAAGCAACTCTTGAGGCTTCGAATAAGAAGGCTATCCCACAACTCCCAGATTGCTAATAAAGTGATTTGACCCCATAAAACTTCTCCCTATTTCTTTTGCACAATACATTTCGCATGGGCGTGTGCTCTGGGTAACTCTTGACTCAGTTTCAAACACTCTTCTTGACCTAGATCCGAAAAACATTTGCTGTATTTTGATTTAAACGTTGCTTTTTGCAATGCAAAATCTCGCACCACGATAATGTATTCGTTATACTCTAATCTAAATAGTTAGTGAAAAATTCATAGTGCCTATTTTACTATGATGCATTATTCATCATTTAGAGAGCACAAAAGTTTCATCACTTTGTTTCCTTAGGAAGAAAGATTTTATTATGATAATCGCTTATCAGTTCCCCTCATCTGTCGTTATTGCACCTAGTTTAAGGAACTACTGCTTTACATCATTCTAACTGCAGATCAAAAATTAAACTTTTTTCGCCACAAACACTAGAAATGTATCTTGCCCATAATATCTATTTCATCTCAAATTTTTCATGTGGTGAATTTTCTCTACCCACGTGATTTTATATTGCATTTTCGAGAGTTATAATGTATAACTTCACTTGATGTGACTAAACCACATCCTTCTAGCTAATCTCATTTATGTCTACGCGGGACTGCTTGTCGACAGGACTCGGATTTTTATTTACTTTCTCTGTATACTCAGGAAATTTTACGTATATGTAACAAATGAAATTTCCGATCTTAAAAGTAAAGAACTTCTGATAATAAAAAAAACTTTAAACAGGTGTCAAACAGTTTTTAAAAAAAAAATCTTCTCTGACTTTTCCAAATGAGCAAATGACATGTATAGATACTCATTTGTTATCTTAATTTATTCAGTATCTACTTTCGCTTGATAAAAGAGAAAAGAATGACCTACTGGAACAAGTCGACCTAGATATTTATTCTGGTGAGCTAACCTATCGACTAGTCAAAAGAACGGCATTTTGTTAGCCCAGTCATGCATTATTTAACCTCGACGGGGAAAATGAAAAGAGTTTCATTGATCATCATCACTAAGAGCGATGGTTGATTCTATTTTAATCTCTGGTGTGGGTTTGTGTCATTTTTCCTGCAGTTTGGATTTGTTTGAATTGTGCCTTTGTTCCAAAGATCAGCTTTCGTGACTAAATAGATTAACAGAAACTGAATGTGAATGTGTGTCAGCTTGATCCTCTAGAGAGGTATATACCTCCATATTGAGCATGCATTACTATAACCATCTTCAATGAAGGTTCATCATATCGAAGAAAATTTCTTAACTCAACAACCAGAGAAAAAAAATAAAGAAAGAAATAGCATTAAAATTAGTAATCTTGACTAGATAAATTTGCCACAATTTGTTTCTGTAGACTAAAACCAAACTCCACAATTCTATTTTGTGCTAAGTTTTATATTGGCACAAAATCGGAAATATTTTTAAACGTATTTTGATTTTATTTAAAGCGCACTTTTCTATATTTATGCTTCCCAACGATAACTGGCTGACGTTTGTTACAAATTGTCGCCAAATAGGCGCTTATTTTCTACCACATAGCAAATCAAGAATAGTCAAAGGGCCCCAAATTTGAAGAAAAGTGAGTTAAGAAAAAAAAGTAGCTAAGTTGAACTGCTTTTTTGTGCAATTTGCTAACCGACGATTTATTCCGTTGTGCAATTTTCGAGACGTTTGGAACCATATATATGTAATTTGCGCAAATTTATTTGTTTCATCGAAATGACATCATATGCAGCACCTATGTTCAGGGGTAAAGGTTCTTGTCTGAAAAAAAAAAGAATATTTTTTAGATTTAGTTGATACAGATGATAGTAAAAAACGCTTTTACAGTTTTTCCACTTGTGAAAATGATGGTAAAACAGCTTATATGCTTGAAAATCTAGAAAGTTTACACTTAGTAGAAGAGGGATTCCCAGAGCTAAAAACGCATTATTCTGTTTTTTTTTTTGTTTTTTTTCGCATGTTATGTTGCATCGGTCTCGGGATTGTTCTACTGAAAATCTTTTCTTCTCCCTCAAAACTAAAATCTTCTACACGTTCTGCAGTGCTGCGAATAAACCAATAAATAAACAAAATAGTTTCCTTAACTTTCCTTTGTATTAAGGTGATTTAACTGAAAAATTGGATTATGATGAGTTGACCGGAAATAGGCTTATTCAAGTTTTGGGATAGATGTAGAGTTGTTTACCTCGAAGAGATAGTAAAGGTAAACAAAAACTCGTGAGATAACATTGATCAAATAACGCGCTAGTAGTTGCCGTCAAGCTTGTACTGACTTCTCATATTGCAGTTTTAAATAAATAAATAATTAATATATAGTATAAAATGATATAAAATTGCCCATTTGAACAGAAGAGCACTGCACTTAGGTAAATCCTTTTTATTGTAATTTACTTTTAATATCTCTTTTCTCTTAACGGATTATATAACATGTATTGAAGTAAAAGTTCGTTAAAGATTTTTTAAAACTAATTATCTTGCCTGATTTAAATTCATTTATTTTTCGTGCAATCAGTCTCGATTTTCAGTGACGGATCAAGGCATTTGGGGCCCTCACACACAAGTCAAAAATTGAAGTAAAAAAAAAAAAAGACAATTTATAAACAAATTTAATGAAACAAATAGTTAAAATATTTAATTTTATTTACAGTTACAAAAATTTCCTTCTAACTCTCATTTTTGCAAAATCATTATTTTGCCAGAATCTACATTGCTTAAAATGTCTTGTTCTATGTACAGTATTGCTTCGTTATTTAATTTCTCATGAACTTGGAAGTTGGCAGTTTATGGAGGATTCAGAGAGCACATTTGGGGACCCCCTGAAATTTCATGGAACCCATCATCATCGTATAGCCGTCGTCGATGGGTTTATCTAGTCTCCAAAGAAAGAGGAAAATTACCACTCCCTTGATGGGCTTTTTAAGTCGTTTGGTTGACGAGTTCAAATTTCTTTACTGTAAATCGATAGAAAATGTTTCAAATAAAAATATTTATAAATATAAACATATTATGGAAAAAAACTAAAAGGTGAAACTTTCTGGGCTCCTTTAGTCGCCCGGGGCCCCTCGTAGCCTCTTAGTCCGCTTACCGTTAGATCCGCCGCTGTCGATTTTCATTAATGGCGTCTGAACGTTTTCCTGAAGTTTATCTTCCTTTTCATATACTTAAAATATTTATTTATTTTAATTCAATGATAAAAAGGTATTGTATCATTGTAACCCAATAACGAATGATCTCCAGCTGAGGTGTATTGAAAATTGTCCTAATTTTGGCTGGGAGCCATGGCATTGACTTCATAGCTTCTGTCTTGTCAAAATTATTCCATTCGTTTCAAGGTTTATATAATGAAAACCAGCTTTGTTCTATTCTCAAAAAAGTAGTGTTTGGTTATGTCTGTTACGAAAGGTTTCCTCTTTTCGCATTTGTTGTCTAAGTGAAAGAAAAGAGCATACGTATGTTCATTCAAATGGCTTGTGGTTTCTGAGGCGGAACGTTTAACAAACTTATTTTGTAATCTGATGTTTCAAAACTTTCTAAATATCCGTCTTGTTGCTAAAGGCAGCGATCTCGATCCTTGATTAGGCCTAATTTCTAACGAAAAAAGTGCGAGAGCCTTATAATCTCCGGAACTTATTTAAATGCGTTAACAGCCTGAATATGATGAAATTCATATAAATTTGAAAGGAAGTGAAGAAGCCGAGCTCTCATTAAATTAATCCTTAATCTCTATTGAGGATTTAACCCTCTCCTTCATGCATTTATTTATTTAAGTTATGAAAAATTCGATATGCTACAAACCCATTTAGTATCTTGGGATTGGGGTGTAATAATTTATTTTTGGAAATTTTTGTCCTGTATAGGCAAAAATTGGTGTCCTCGTGTGAGGACATTTTATGCTTTTTCAGCATATTTAATCTAAACACGGCAAAATTGAGTATTCAAAATTTGTTTATAAGATACAGGAAGATATAAAAGAATGCTAAACTTCCCAGTGATGCAATATACCCTTCCAAATAAATAAACAAAATTTGATTTGAAAATGTGGTTTTCACTTTCTTGAATCCTCAGTGGGCTTCTAAAGAGATCATATTCTTTTAACTAACTTGAATGGCCTATGAAACTTCGTGTGGTTTTTAAGAAGTATTTAGTCTTCAGGAGAGGACTACATGCAAATTGCAGCACAAAAGTGAATGTGCATAACATTTTGGAGCAAAAATTTATGGGACCTCATTTGAGGCAAACATGCATGAGAGAATTAAAGGTGTTCAAGGCTGACAGAGGTCCTATCTTTGTGAGTTATTTCCTTTGCTGGTTGCATATATTCGAAAGAGTTTGTCTTCGTTCCTCTGTTTATTTTTGAATGAGTTATTGTTCAATTCTGAGCAGCCCAAAAATTTTAAGGTTAGAGTCTAAATTCGATATAAATCCTAATCTGACTGGCAGATGGCCTACATTTTTAAAAGAATGAATTTGATCTTGCTTTTATAATCATTAACAGGTTGTTTTACTAATAATTAGTATATTTTGTCTTTTGGGATATATTTTTTAAAACTTTTCATGAATATTTGAAATAATTTGGAGACATAGACAAAAAGATATTTAATGTTACAAAATCGATATCGGTATACAGGAAAAAAGACTCTTTCAGATCTAGACGAACTTTTTGTTTCCAAAATTATTTATGTTGTAGTTTTGATTTTGATTAAAAATTTTCAAAATTCATGTCTACATTTAACTTGTCATGTTTTTTTTTAAAAAACTTGGGTAGTTTCACCCCCCTTCCCTTTGGATAATATAATATATTTTCGTCAATTTGCTTTCGTCATTTACACATTCAACAATAATTTAGCACTGTATAACTTATTAGCTTATAAAGTGACAAGATCTCATATATTCGCACATTGCAACACGACGAACTATGACAATTTTAGCAGGGCTCGTTGTAAATTGAGTTATAATCTGAGTGTTTTACGGTATGTTTGAAAAGAACGGGGGGGGGGGGAGGGTATGTTTGCTAATAGTTGTGAATAAAACATATTTGATGTTTGAGATACAATAAAATACATGTGATAATTTGTTTTTCAATTGCAGAGTTGCAGTTAGTAGGAGATAAGTTTTTTCGTTTTCTTGTTGACCGTAGATAGAAAAGTACTATTTATAAATGCAATAGAGCCTTCTTTTTTCACTTTCTCTCTGCTATATTTTTCTTACAGTTTTCGTGAATGCAGTGTAACTAAATACAAAGTTTAAGAGAAATTGAAGGGCGTATTTAATTTATAACGTCTATCACGCTTTTTTTTTTTTTTTTTTGATAAAATATGGCATAAAATAACGGTATACTGTTTTATTTGAATTTTTAAAATTTTCTTTTTTTGTTTACTAAAACTGTTTGCGAGTCCACCCACAAATTTATAATGATTAAGAAAGATGACTGAAACTATTAGGAATACGAAGTTGTAATAATAAAAGTAGTTTTATTTTATGCTTATTTTGACTACATATTAAGTGAACTAATTTTATTATGATACAAAAAAAAAAAAAAAAAGAAAGAAAGAAAGAAATGCTGATCGTCTTAAGTTTCGCGGAAAGCAAATATTTATATAACTATTTGTAGCAACTATACAATAAAGCAAACTTTTAACGTAAAATCATTCTTATGTAACATTGAAAAAGGTCTTTTAATCTACGGAGAACGTCTTTTCAAAGAGAAATTCATCTGGTGTGGCGGCCATTTGTTTATTAGAAACGAAATGCGTTCGCTTTGCTTTTTGTTTGACACAGTGTTAGAAAGAGTTACATTCGAAGAAGCTTTTAGTCGCATTATTTTCTGTATGGTTAGTTTCAATTTAATATTACTTCTGGGACTTCAGAGGTACCTTCTTAACTGATCTTTTTACATGTTATATAATGCTTTCAATTGTTGACAATATCGAATGTTTTATTTGATACATAGTTACATACGACGTTTTACAAGCATTTATTACGGGCAACTCCGCAGGAGACGTTTTTTATACGTTTCGAGGACAGTGCCGCAGGGGACGATTTTTTTCTTCTTCAGCACTGGCAACCCCGCGCGGGTACCGCTAGTTATTTAATATTTACATGTCTGATGTCTTTCTTTTTGTTTTTCACTCAAGAAAATATTCAAGTTATTTATCAAAACGCGTTTCATTATTTCGGAGACTTTAAGCTTTACAAAGTACTTCAGAGCAAAGCTAGTAAAGCCTTCCTTATTCATGTATTGCTCAACTATATGCAAGCATTTATGACCTATTTCAAGGCTAAAACCAAGTCATTGCTATTCAATAGTAGGAAGTTACCGGTTGTAGAAGTGCCTTTCTTTATCGGATTGGTCAGCAAAGGTGGGTTTTTCGCAAACGCACTTGCCAAGCTGCAATCCCACTCACGATGTAGGAGTGGTAGCCGCTCACCACTGAAAGACTAATAAAATTAATTGAAAAGAAGGCTATCCGAACAATCAATTTAAAGATTCGGGGATCCAACTTTTGCATGTGATGTTTTATGATTTCTGCTAGTCATTTTCCATACGATACTACTAGCAAAATTACCCGGCATTGCCTGCTACAGTCAGGAACTCACCCATTTGGGGGAGGGGGGTTCCAATGTGAGGATTAGAGATAAATTGCGTATTGATTTTGATGGAAATTTTTAAGTGGAGAAAAAATATCAAATTTTATTTTTTTAACCTTTTGTGTATTCTCATTCTAAAATTTTGCGTTTGATGAATTTCCTATGTTTTCCAGCACTCTATCCAAGCTATTAGCAAATTCTTACTGTTATTTCACTGTAAAATTACCACATAAATTAAAAGGAGAAGTACCTTTTAGTTGATTTGAAACTTAAAAAAAAAAACAAATCTCGCCAAACAGCATGAAACCTGGTTGCGGAAATTAACGAAGTTTGAAAATTAAACTCGCGAGCTTATTTTAAGGTTGTTCGCAAAAATGAATTATTGGAATTCATTCTCATCATAATCTTTTTTTTAAGAAGAACGCTTAGCTTAATCCTCGCTCAAAATTATAATATTAAGGGGTAAAAACCATATTCTATTTATTCTAGAGCTTCCGAACAAATCTTTCATGGCCTACTTTTTATGAGCTGCAGAATGATCTGAAATTCTAGAAGGGGAGATGATTTTTTCTCTTTTCTTTATTGTCAAAACCAAAAAAAAAAAAAAAAAGAAGAAAAGAAAAACACTAATTTAACTTTTTTTGATTTCATGTGTCCGTTACCTCTCTGAGATGATGATTAACTCTTTGAGGACGGCGAACAATTTTGCTACCAGTAACAATAAGCTTTTCAATTTTTCAGTAAAAAAGTTATTTTTAACCACATGAAGATTTTTTTCATCTAACAAAACTGTGTTATAAGACTATAGCTGATATAAGCCACCAGTGGTACACGCTTTCCTCAGCGTGTTAAATTTTGTGCCAAATTTCATTCCAATCCGTCTGAAGGCGTGGCTTTGCATAGCGATCGTACAAACAGACACACAAACGAGTTCTTTTATACATATATAGATCATATCATTTTCAATATCCAAGGTTGACTGCTCCAAAAACTGGTCATCTAATTATTCTTAAAATATCTATTGGAGAACAAAAGAAACAAATGTGACATCTTGTCTTAGTCCTGTGAAAATTTCCAACAATCCTTGTTAATCCAAATATTTCTCTAGTTTCACTGCCTCGACCTACTTTTCTTGCACAAAAGTTTTTATCCACAGTCATGTATATATTCGTGTCAAAGGTCTATTAGTTGGGATTGTCACACAATTGATGAGAATAGCACTGAAGATTAAGGTCGAAGTCTTATAGCGTGTGGACGATTTTTATTGCTCTTCGTTTTATTAATCCATGGCGCAGTCCGTGCATCTCAATAAATGTGTAGCTGGGTTGTAAAATGTCTCAAGCATGGTATATATGAACTAATTATATGCATGGACTGTTAAATTTTCTTGATTAAAACTGTCTGTACACTCTTTTGTCGTTAATTGCATGAATCTCATACTTTCTTATTACTGTCGTGCACAGATTGAAAGACAAACAAAATGCTGCGTGGTTGATTATATTTATTAACTATTGTCTGAATGTTGTGATATATTTCATTGATTTGAAATCAACTTTCTGCATTAATTGTGAAATAAATAGCATTTTCATTCCGCATTTTCTTTTTTCTTTTCTTTTTACAATTTTGGTATTTTTTTCATAATATTTAAGATTAAGAGCTATAGCTATAAGATCTTAGGTATGGTAATTTTCACGTGTTTTTTATTTCAAAAGTTTCATAATTTGTTGAATATCTTCTTAACACTTGTTTGTAATATCGGTTCATATGGTCAAGTGTCGCCTTCCGAAAAATCCACAGGAAATTTATTCCATCTCTTCCCTTTCCCTCATCACCTTTTCAAAATCGTCCGTCCAAGTCTTCCTCGTTTCCCTGTTTGATTTGTTTCATAAGCGATTTTGGACAGTATTTCATTCTTCTTAACACTTTCTGGAGCAAACAGGGTTTTTTTAAGAATTTGTGTTGATTATCGCTATTAAGACTGGGGCATACGGGTTAGCTTCCCTGTGCCCCCATATCTGAAGGGGCCCCAAATCGAATACAAAACTGTTTACCGTTCGTTTGTTATTCTCATGGTTATTCTTTTGCACGTGAGATGGCATGTTTTACGTACAGTAGTTTCATTTTTAGTGGATAATTTATTGGAATCATTTTATTCTTCCTACTTTCTTATTTATATTGTATAACACTGTATTGTATATATTGTACTGTATATACTATTCTGTATGGAAACCTCCAGACATAGAATTGTCAGAAAATTAATAAAATAGACAGAACGATATTTCGTTTGACCATTGGAGGCGGGGGAGAGGACTTTACAGCTATTTTAGCTTCTAGTCAATGTTTTTATTATATTATCTGGTGATGACGTAAAAAATTTAAATAATTCCATAAAGTTCGGTTCTTCATTAGTGAAGCAGAGGGGCCCCCAAATATGTTTTTGCCGCCAGCCCCAATTAGGTTAAGTCGGGCCCTGTATACAATGCTACTAATATACACGATAACAGTATTGTTTTCTCTGCTGATCTGGGCTGTAAAGCAACTCTTTTAGTGGTAGGCATTGTATCTGTTCAGTTTTCAGAAGGGGCATTGTTTCACTTTCTGGGAAACTAAGAGACATTTTTGCATTTCTTTGTTTCTTCATTATTATTTTTATTATTGTAACAAATAAATAGAAATACTTACCTCCTCCACACACAGTTATGCACACTAGAAAATTTTCCGGGATGAAACTCATAATTATTTCTAATCTTCGGAAAAAGCGATAACATTTCCTATGAAAGTAAATACGTAGAATTTCTTTCTTAAGTGTAAAAGAATATTATAAACTTCTAAAACACACAATAACAATAGTAATAATAAATATATAAATAGGCAAAGAGAAAACAGTTAAGAACCATTTTCTTCTCTGTTTTTCAACCGATTTTTTAACTATTTTTTTTTAGTAGCTGTTGACGAGTTTTAGTGATATCAGTTACAAATTTTGGAAACAGTTTGTCATTAGTTAATTATTTCTCTTTTTCTTTTGTCAGCAAGCCACATTTATTATTGTATGTTATATTTTTATAGATAGCAGATGGCAACATGTCTTCGTTGAAAATCATTAGGTAATAAATATAAAACTTATTGTAAAAAAGAGTTTGTTGCCATCAAGCAGTAATATTAAACGCAATTATACTAAAAATTTGCGTGAAGGTTTCACTGAAACATCGGAATGAAAAATGAGAATAGGTGTATGCGATCAAACTTTTAAGTTTTATTCAACTACCACGTAGTACGAAATCGGCAGAAGTGCAAGCGGCTGAATTTATAGGCGAAATTGGCCCTGCGGCAACAATGATTCACAATACGTTTGCTTTAAGTGAGGATGATTCAAAATTAACTCGACGTTATAATCACCAAATTTGATGAATAATACTTATATAATTATATGAATAGTACAATGTTTTCAATGTTAAATTTAATTCTTACGGTCAAACTTCGACTGTTGGGCGAAATATACTAATAATAATAATGTAGTTTATGCCTTTAGTTTAATTGAGTATTGAAAAGAACAAGGTTGCAAATCGACAAACCGACAACGGCTCATTATCCAACATGTTTTGATTTTAAAAATGAACAAAAGTCATAATGTTTATAAATTCTTCTTGAATTGAAATTAAGCTGTCGGAAAGTATACGAAATTTAAATCTTAACCCCTTAACTGGTTGGCCCGTACGGCGTACGGGCATTGAAATTTCCGCCTTTCTTGTTTTGAGTTGCCGGTATTTTTAATAGACTGAAAGAGAGTCATTCGGGGGCATTTTTGTTTCAAAGTTATAAAATAAAAAAATGCTTAAATTCATTATTTATGAAAATTTTTAAAATATATCTCATTTTCCTTTTATACCAAGTTAAGACTTGAATTAATGCAATAAAAAATATGCTTTTTTTAGGAACATTAGTGGTAAAAAAATTGACCAGTTAAGGGGTTAAGTGACGTAATTTTCTTCTCTAAATTTTATAATGTCTAAAGCCATTCTCATCAGTCAAGGTGTCTTTTTTTTTTACCTGCATCTGTGTCAATTGATTATAACACGCTTCAGCTTCTGAGAAAGTAGGATACTTTTTTTACATGCAACAATGGGAATTAATTATTTTCCTTAAATAGTATGATCGATTAATCATCCCATGTGTTAGCAAAACATAACAAAATTGTATAGTGAAGTAGAATATCCTTTATAGAAAATTGGTTCTCGCATTTTGATACTTGCACGAATTCTTTCTCTGCTTCAATAAACTCTTTAGTTGAACCACGCTTGGTTTGACATTACGTTTTGTTTTATGGTTAGCACTGGCTAACTGTTTCATTTCGAAAATTCTCTCTTCTTAAATCTTTATAAATGGCAAACAGTTGAAGTTATTTATTTATTTATTTATTGTTATCGTAAACTATATTTCATCATAATAGTTTTGTGACTTACATATTTGAAGAGAATAATATATATCTGATTATTATTATTGTTATTATTACTTATTTATTTATTTGATTAAGATTGTTACAAAGTAAACATTAGCCAAACTTTAACATACATGTATTTAAAATTGCATAAATAAGGTGAACTTCTTTCGAACATCTGATTTTGAGCATGTCATTTTTGAGTATGCGTAAATATTTTTTTTCAATTTTGTACACATTTCATATACATAGCAAAAAGCTCAAAGCTAAGAGAAATTCGATTCTAGTATGTCCAGTAAATTCATAGCACATAATCATAACTTGATAAACAGATAGATACTTTCCTTTTTTCATGTAGATGAAAAATGTAATGCTCAAAATCAACTATGCTAGTGATTCATAGCATTACTAAGGCCTCGGTTAACAGGTAGGGGTCTGGTGGAGATAAGTAAAAAAATGTATATAAGAAAAAACTTTAAAAATTCATCGCCTACTTCCTATTAGGGAGCAGAGTCAACACCAACCAGCAAGGTTATCCAACTAAAGTATCGTGTTGACCATACTGTAGTTAAAAAGTTGTAAATTATTTTAATTTCCCGTATTTTAAAACGATTCAACCAATAGTTTAACATATTACGAGACCTCGGTTATAATAATACGTAATAGAAGCGCAGGTCTGGTACTAATCACATTTTTGATGAATATATAAAGAAGTTGAATCAGTTATGTTTGTTAAATATGAAAAGTTCAAAATTTTCATTGACAGGACGTTACTTGTGACAGGTTTTTGTCATCACAATGTATCATCATAACTCATATTTTTTGTACATGTTTGTTTAATTTGTGTTGACGAATCGTAACATTGTACAATTGCTGTCTGTCACGTTATGCAATTCTTATGCCTTCATTGTGCAATTGTTCTCTGCTATATTTAATTGATAAGAAGATATATTGCCTTTCTTGCAGAAAATTTTTATTCACTGCTGATGATTCATTGTTTCAATTGTTTCGAGTAGTTTTTGGAATCGAGTTTCTTGGATTTCTACAAATCTTTTTACGGATAATGAAATATCCGCTCAATAGATTTAACTTTCTAAATTTACAACCATTTGCGATATCGCCGCCATTTCCTTCTTACGCCCACCATTAGTGTGTGTGCTTGGCATGCTTTTCCAAATGTTCCATAAATTATCATGAGAACTTCCTGCCAATATCCAACTTTCATTCAATTCGAATGCTGCTTTGTTACCATGAAACCGTAATCGTTTCCTTTTTTCGCAATGCCATTCGCCATCCACAATTGCAAATCTACGAATTCTAACGCGTTGATGGAATTCTGACTCGCGTACATTATATTAGCTTATCCTAGATTTGAAAATATATCTCGTAATTCAGCGCGTGATGGATGGGGATATTGCCTATCAAATGTTTCAAAATTATATAGGAAAGAAAAAAGTAACAAGTCGAATTGGAAATTTTTCTATCTTGCGTCATTAAGCACAATATGAGTGTTGCGGAAATATTTTCCATTTTCGCAACCAGATGTCTCTTCTTTGTTACTTTGTTTACTTTTGATTTCGGAGAAATTTCCATTGGACCAGATTTTTCAAACTAAGGATCAAAATATACTACTGACCGGGGGGAGGGGGGGGGGCGATACCTTTTCCTTTTTCAGAATTTTAATTGTTGCGGAACAAAAGAAAGTCAGATTTCAGATGAAAAATATTTATTTTTCATGCCCTACCCCTCTCGCTCCTTTTCTGAAAAATACCTATTTTCTTTAAATCATTGCAATTGCTCTTAAATAATAGAAATGTTCAACAGCATATATTGTGATGCTTTGAAATAGCATCACAATATATGAGTATTAATTTGGATGTAACAATAATGAAGTTAGGTCGAAAATAACTCAAAAGATTATTAAATAACAAATAAAACAATTTCTCATGGCGCACTTACGCTTTTTTGATAGTGAATACTGGCAAAGTATGTAAAAAATGCAGTCTTTTGAATATTTTTCTCATTTGCTGAAACCTAAATGAAAGACATTCTGCCAGCGGGGCAGTAAGACCAAAAGGACATGTGTCCACTTAGTATGTATGGAATGTTTGAGTTAATTTTGGTGCGCTGATTCAAAAGTTCTGCAAACAAAGGTAAATGTGGTTTACCGACGACTAGCTTACTTTTATAGACTTTTCGTATTTAGAAATAACAAAGAACAAACATCTTTTTTGTGTAATCTTTTTTCATCAGTGTTCAACAGATTCGCACACTGGAGCTTCTAGGCATTGAGGTTATCATTGTCGACACTACTCCGTTATATGACATTCAAATGGCTTTCATTCCTTTTTGATTGATCTCTTTGAAGCGTACCTTATAAATATGGAAAATAATTTTTGTTTTACGGCCTTTTTTTTCCATGGTGTTGTTTAATGGTGAAACCAGAGTTTTGTATTGAGTGGTGGGTATTGTCAGAACTGACATCTAAAAACACAACTTTGAATCGTCAACATTTTGTGTACTTTCTAATGTAGTGCAGGGAAGCCGCAGTTTTATCAGAAAAAGTTTTCCGTATTTGTTTTTATAAGGACATATCTTTTGATTCGTTTTTATAATGAAATATACAAAGGATTTTTCTTAGTTGTGAAGGTTATAAAACTTTGGTTTACCAAATTTTAATTAATTTTAGCCTGTCCTGTCTTGGCAAAAATATAAAAAAGGTTGAAAAAACGTCCAAATTTATTTTAAAAATCAAGTATAAATTTCAAACCTTAAATTTAAAATAAAATGCATAATGCTTTTGAGATACTGATCTAAAGTAAAAGTTTTCTTGTAGGAACCCTGCAATATAACACTTATGTTTCGTTTTTTGCCTTCCTTGATGACAAGTACTAACGTAGTTTCATTTTCAGTGAATACAAACTATATAGTATGTATACTTCCATTCGGGGACCTTTTTTATTTTTAAAGAAGGAACTACGAGTTTTCTGTGTCCTGAATGTATTTATTCCTTCAAATTTCTGCATATCGTTATAAGACTCTATCTCTGTCTAATAGCATTTATTTCTTTTCCCAGGAAATTGTACATCTAATTGAATATCTCGATCCCAACAAACATGGCGTCGTCACGTTTCCAGACTTCTGCAGAGGAGTGGTATCCGCCCTTCAGAATAAAGGGACAAGTTTAGAAGAAGCAGCTATGCGATGCCAGCAGGTAAGAAGACATTCCATGCATTTTACCTTTCTCGGAGAGAACTCCCAATAGGGGTCTTTCATAGCTCCCATGCATCTTCTGCTTTCTGCATTGTGTGTCCCTCTTTTTGTTGTCCATCCCTCTTGTATTGTTTAGGGACTCTAGTATTTTTGACTGTGCATTTTAAAACCTGCTTTGCTTTACCTTTGCCGTCAATAATATATTGCATTCTGCAAGTTTCTTTTACTTTTCTTTTAGCCAAACAAGTTTTTTTTTCTCCCTGTGTGGAGATCACGTGTTTAGTTTCTTCAGGGATGTCACTATTCAGACAAAACTGGGATGTTCTAGAGTGGTATTTTAATGCAAAACAGTACTCATTTGGGAAATATAGTGCTTCTGAAAACTGCGAGATAAGAGAAAGCAAAGGGAATCATGATAAAAATAGTAAACCTTTGTGCACATAATAAAAGGGAAATAAAAAAAAACGTAAAATACCCATTTTGTAAAAGAATGCAGACACTCGTTTTGAGGTCGCAAGGAACCCTTCAAACCCTACCTTTCAAAGGGCATCATGTTTTGAAATGTATCTACAGAATGTATTAGGAACGTTATTAAATATTCTCCTACTTTAGTATAAATCGTCCGACTCCTACTCGTAATTAAAATTTTTGTATGATAACAATTGTTTAGACTGAAAAGGTGAAAGATTATGTGGGACTTTACTTTTTTAGGGACTAAGAGACGCACCTTAATTCTTGAGTATTTTTTCTGAAAAATCACATTGTTAATATTTATCATTAGATTGCAAAGCCAAGCTAAATAATAGTAATAATAATTTTTATTAGTTCGTAAAACCAAATTGACCTTATTGCGGAAAAACGTCATCTAAACTTATTTCTTTTTGAACTTTTAAAGAGAACTTCAAGTCAAACAAGGAAATTTTAATATTAGTTTCGAGTATAAGACGTTCCTGAATTTTGGAAGCAATTATTCAAAGAAAAATACGTCTTATGCAGTATGTAACACACGGTAATGAAAAGTTTTTAGAGAATGTTACGAAAAGAAAAATATTCTTTGGATTACCGAATAGGTTTTGGTTGCGTGTCAGATTAAATTAAATTGTCACGTAGCAATTGAAAATGATCGTTTGCTAAAGCTGATCCATATTTTGCTCTTACAAAGAAAAAATAAATAAATAAAATGAGAATGATCCCTGATGCTTTTGATTTATTATTTGTTCATTTTCTTTCACTTTTTTATTCGCATTCTTATTTATTAGTACCCAGTTGAGAGTAAATAAGCATAGAAATCTTCCACTAATGCCCTTCAAAGATACAAAACAATTGACGCACATATTATCCGTTTATATTATGACGGTATGTAACTAGTAAAGAAATTAAATCAATAAAAATATTTTGTTACTTTAATAAAATTGGTTGATCATGCGTCTGTTACCGTACTCTGCCTAAACATTTTTTTTTCTAAAAACTTTCCAATTCTGTCTATTATGTGAAAAAATTAATTATTTTTTTATTATTAAAAAAACCCCTCAGTTTTCATGATTTTTACTTTTTTCCATATCTAAAATATATAGATTCTTTCTAATTTTATGAATTATGTCAATAATAATAAAACTTATTATTGTTATTAAAATTTAAAAAAAAAAAAAACCTTTCAGTTTTTATGAGTTTTACTTTTTTCTATGTCTAAAATATGTAAAAGAAAGTTGCATTTACGCGTTTTATGGAGTGCTGAACTCATTTTGACCATTTTTAGAAAATGTCTGTCAATCAGAATTGCATTTTATTAACAGACAGACACATGCCTAGACATCAAAATTGTATTTTTAGTATACGTTTTCGTATTTACAAATGTGAAAAATCATCTCAAATTTTTGTGGCTGGAGCTGCTTTCTTCAAATTATGTATGTATTATCGGTGCATATTTGAAGGAAACTGGCTCACTGACACTTCTTCTTCACTTTCAGACGTCTCCGATTCTAATGCCAAGATAGGACAGATTTTTCTTGTAGTTTTTAGAATACGTGGTTCTTCGCCAAAGCCTTGCTTATTTTTGTAATTACGGTCCGTTACCTTTTTTGAAAGAAATAGAGATTTCTTTTAAAGGCATTACATTATTAAAATTATACATTATGAAGAATTGTTAGAAGAATTTTACATTTCATATAAAACTGACCCAAGACATTTTAAAAATGAAAAACTCATAAAAAGTAGAAAAATAACTCTTCAAAACTCAAAAAAAAAAAAAGAGGCCTTAGTGCAAAATTGCAATTCGCGCTTTAGTTATCAACAAGTATTTCTATTTTCTCTCAGAAATCTATGCTCGTACTTTTTCATATCCTTTCGGTAATTTTCTAACCAACATTTTTACGTATTATTCTCATAACACTTTGCCATTTACTTATGTAACATGCACAACAGGGACATGACATTTTGCAGTTTGGCTTTCAACTTTCACTACCTAGAAATCTGGTCCCACCACCGATCGAAAATCTATAATTTCGCGTGTTTAGCCCCGTTGCGGAAGCCCGTGTTGCCAGAATGCATTCGTATCCAAGCAACTACCGAAAATAAAAAGCCACTACTGGAAAAAATAGCTACTTTCTGCACTGTTTCGTAGAAAACTAGCTGTCCGATCAATTAGTCCAGAGGTCAACGATACGCTTCTTGCAAATGTTGTTGTTCTTGAAAAAAAAAAAAGTCTTATTCTAATCGATAAAAAAATGGATTACCGTCCTCGACGTTATTATAGGGAGTGAAACGCGACATTTTATTTCTAAACTTGGAATCTTGTCAATTCTATTAATGTATTATTTTGTAAAAGACATCAAAAAGTTGATGTAAATTTGTCTCGGTACAAAACAACAACATAATGATATTAATTTCTGTTAAAAATGAAAAACTTACCTTCTTTCACACCAATTTAAAACGAATTGTAAATAAGGATTCGATTGAGCGATTTTCTCAATTTAGTGAAATTTCTTTGATGAACGTTTTGTTTCCCCTATTTGACGATAACGTTTGAGAGTCCCTAGACAATCGTTAAAAAAGGGTTTAGAAATTCATCGATTCTAAAAATTTGTATAATTTCTTGCACAAAACGCCTGATTTTTAATAAGAAACATTCTTTTTGCGTCGTTGGACGCTTAAAACTGAAATAGAGATGTGGAGTAGGTTGGCTTGAACATCTGTACAAGATGAAAGTTGTAGTCTTACAAAAGCTACTTGTATTCACGAGCAAGATTCGACAATTAATTAATACGAAGTTTTCAGCATGTAACACACACAACTGCTCAAAAAATTGACTGAAAACTGGGTATAAACGCTTATACAAGAATCATATAAATGCAAAAGGAAAACAAACATTGGTAATTCACAATTAAAATTCAAAACAGTAAATGATAAGTTGTTTCTCTCGAAATCTCTTCGTCACAGCTAGTCTCTAATACCCAGTAAGTTTTACTTTATGGCTATGAAAATCATTTTTGATTTTATTTATACTTTTATTTATTAATTCTTCCAAGTAACTTCCAAGGCATTCTTCCAAGGCATGATGAGAAATTCTCCAACAAGAAAAAAAAGAGACGAAATATGAAAAATAATGTGCATTAAGGGGGGAAATACGTGTAAACGTCTCAAAAAATTCAAAAAATTTTCTTCGTATAAATCGATTCAACAACTATTGAATAAAATACCCTGAAAATTTCAAAGCAAAATTACAAGTCGTTTAAAAGTTATAAGCATTTGAGCGAGCGCCCCTTTTGGAGCAGTTGAGCAGGTAGTCCCCTCATGAATGACCTGAAGGGTATAAGAGAACGCTAGCAGATGTCCTTTCATTTATTTTTTTGACAATTAAGATTTTGGATAGAAATTTCTATAAGTATTAGTATCTATAAGTATAGAAAAAAGACATTACTGCTTTAAATTTACCTTCAATGCCGCTCTTCTTTTCAAATGCGTTTTTCTCGAAACTACTTTTTTCGAATTTGCGTACACTCTAGCTCACATAGTTTTTGATCAATCCTTATCAAATTTAGCACAAATTTCTTTGTATATACACGCTTTAGTTGAACTAGAATTATAAACATATCTTTATTTTTACTTTTTTTATTGTAAAAAAAGAACAAAAAAAAAACGGCTGGAAATCGTATTTAATTTTCCCATTCTAAAAAAAAATTAGAAATTTTCAAATTTTTGTGATGATTTTAGTTCAACTAGAAGAGACACTTATATAAAAAGTATATTTAAAAAAAATTGATTTCAGATGAAAATTCTGACCTCCAGGATGTACGCAAACTGCCGACCCGGGTGTCGACTTCCAGTATGCAGCAGCTGATATCTCCCGGATTTTTGAAGAAAAATGTTTGAAAATTTCTGTAAATGTTTTTCAATACATTTATGAAATAACCTCAAAATCTCAATAAAATATATTAATTCTTTATACGTTAAAAAAATTCATGAAAATTGCTCTTAATACGCCGTTTTACACGCATTTCCCCCCTTAAAACAATAATAACTACAAATAAAAAATAATAAAAGATCAAAAATAGAATGAGGTAAAATTACTATTTCATTTTTATAATTTTAACATCGTGTGGAATTTTAGGATGTGCTTAACAAATCACAACTATATTTTCCAAAACTTGTTCCGTCTATGGAGATTTTTCGCCATGCCCCCATTCCCCCTAGACAAATGTGGAACATGGGAAATAAAAAATAAAGAAATAAAACAAATTAGTATTCAATATATTTTTTATAACATAAGCTTCCCCGTTGAATTTAATATTTATTAATTTTGGCAAATATTATCCATCTCCAAAGGACAGTGCTTTGGATGTACGCTAAGTGCACCCAGATAATAATAATAATATCGACCCTGGTACAGCTGGGACAGTAGACATGTATCAAATCATAGCATACATGATTTTATCATAGTCAGTGCGCTAATCCTTTATCTTATTAATAGCTTTTTAATAATTTTCAAGGTTTCTCTCACGTACTGGACAAAACGCTATTAGTAACGCTCGGGGGTTTTGAGTCGATTCAATGTCAAAGCGAAAATTTCTATCCGTTTCGGTTCAGAAGATTAGCGTAGGTGATTTGTATCGGATTAGGAAAGGAAATAGGGAGTAATAGATAGAAAATGATGGATCGAAATGCAATACAATTTTTTTCTTTTTTGTTGAAAATATATTATTATAAGGTCGATTCGCGGTAGAAGTGTAAAGGTGATTACTGTTCCGAGTGTTTTTCAGATTTTCAGTGAAAGGAAAAGGCGATGACTTGTTGTAACAAAATATAAGTTATTTGTATGCTTCGCTATCTGTGTTGAAAGTGGTAATTTGTGCGTCTAATCCTTGTTTTCTTTTTTATTGATTACTTTTCTCAGAATTTTAAAGATACTATATAATTCTTTTTCTACTTGGCCTGAAGACAAAATTTAAAAATGCAGTTACAGTTAAATTGGCGATGCAAAGTAGGTTTGCAATTTAAAAATTTAATTTACTTAAATTTTGTTAACAAAAAAAAAAAAAAAAAGAAAAGAAATGGGACTTTGAGTAACTCAAAAAATGTGGCTTCAGAGTATTGAAATTGTTTGTTTTTTTTTTTAGTAGTGGGGAAATGTACTTCGAAAAAGATTTCACAAATGCTTTCTCTATTTCTATGAATTTGCGATCGAAAATATTGCGGTGAAAACATATATATGAATGGTAGAATGCAGGAAAAAAAGGATTCTCATCCCGCTGTGTACATGATTCAGGCGGAAGAAAAAGATGAAAATATTTTAATTTATTTTATTTTTTTCTCTTCTCTTCCTTTTCTTTTTAATTATTATACAAATACCAAAAATAGTAAAAGCCTTCTCAAAAGGAAGAAAAACAGTATAATATTGTCTCCACATTTTAAATGTAATAAAAGTGAACATTGAAATTTTGAAAATGAATATCAAGTTAATTAGTTGAAGGCGTGATCTCTCAGAAATGTATTCTTGAAAGTTTATATTACGTTACGTTTAATAGTTAATCGTCAAAAAGTTAAATAAATAAATAAATAAAACACCTATACTAGTAAATTATTTACTTTTGATACAAAGGAAGGAAACGTATAAACAGATACTCATCAAATTTATTAATAATCGTTATGCATGAATCATGAATGTATTGAAATATTTAAAACTTATTCAACTCACCCCCCCCCCCCCCTCCCGTCCAAGACGAAGTTCTTTTTATCTAAGATATTGAAATTGATGCATCAAAATGAATTCAAGTATAGCAAGAAGGAGAAAAATTACAGTGGTGGTAAAAAAAAATTGCATCACCCTCGCATTTTCACAACAATGGGATGTATGTGAGAAACTTTGATCGACCGATTAACGATGAATGTTTGAAATTATGCAAAACTTATGAAACATTTAACAGCAGGAATCCGATAATTGTTTACTTTATTTATGGAAATACATGGGCAAAACTGTAACAAGTACAATGTGAAGTGCATCCACGTTGCCAAGTAGGTTTTAATTGTAACACTCTTTCTGTTCAAAAATAAATAAAAGTAACATGGAAATGTTTGAACCTCATAAAATATGTACTTTTTCGTCGTACACTTGGCAACGTGGATGCACTTCACATTGTACTTGTTACAGTTTTGCCCATGTATTTCCATAAATAAAGTAAACAATTATCGGATTCCTGCTGTTAAATGTTTATTTCATACGTCTTGCATAATTTCACATACATTCATCGTTAATCGGTCGACCAAAACTTCTCACATACCATTGTTGTGAAAATGCGAGGGTGATGCCATTTTTTTACCACCACTAGTATTTTGCTTTTGAATGTAGGCTTTTCCTCCCTCCCTCCTTAATATTTTTATTAGTATTATTTAACATTAAATTGCTCATTTGAAAAATTGTTGCATTGGGTATTGAATCATTTTACATTTTTTTTTTCTTTTCTGATATTGAACCCAAAATGAACTTCTGATCAATTGTATTGTTCGAAGCCAATAATTTAAAAATTAAAGAGATTTTAAATTATACATATCTTGCGTCCACGTTTGTATTAGCAGAAAGTTTATAAAAATTACATTAAAAAATTATTATGTGTTTTCCATAATGATTTCGTATTTTGTTTGCTTTGAGACTTGGATGGAGGATATAAAAAAGCAGTTATCAAAAAGAAAGGCGATAAAAATAAAATATAAGAAGCAAATAACAGTTTGTATTTTTTTTTTTTTTTTTGTAACTCTTATATTACTCTCAACTTCATAGTATGATGAAAATGAATGAATAAAAACAAGAAGTTCCGTCTAGAACTATACGAGCCTACTTTCCCGTATACACCAAATTCAGGTTTATAATCTTGCTATCTCTTTATCTCTCTTTCTCCTTTAGCTTCAGTCCTTAATTTTTTCAAATATACCTTTTTCAACGGATAATACATATTCATTCTTTCCTTTATTCAGCCATTCATTTATTCATTCATTCGTTTACTCATTTATGTGTTTATTCATTCATTTACTCATTCATGTATTAATTCCCTCATTTATTCATTCTTTTCCTCATTCATTTATTCATTGATTCATTCTTTCACTCATTCATTTATTCATTGAGAAATATCCTTAAAAATTCCGATAAAAAAATTTCATAGGAAAATAGGCTCGTTAGTTCTGGAAGAACTTTCTATTTGTACATGTTCTACGTTATAAGAGCTTTCCGATAAAGTTTGTTCCAAGCAAATCGGTCCGTTAGATCAGGATTTATATAGAATTGAAGTTTCCCCGTAAGCGCTATGTTAATTTTTTGAACTGTTCAAATTGATATTTCACGCCAAGCGCTTCTTCCAGTAAGCTTATTCATTGGAACATGGATCTTGTACCCAGAGTTTACATAATTTGCTTCATTTTCGCCCATAGGCGCTAATGTTAAAAATTTTTGAACTGTTCAAAATTGAACGAAAATTGTTCAAATCAAAAAGTAAAATATGGAAATGAGATGTCCTCGCCGAGATCTTTCCAATGCAAAAAGAATTTTTCGAATCGGACTATTCGTTCAAAAGTTATTAGGGGGGGGGGACAGACCGACAGACACACATTTACCCCATCTCAAAACCCTACTTTCAAATTTTTTATTTTTCAATCTTTATTTAATTACTTCACTTTTTTTTTTACTTTTCTTTATTTTAACGATATTTTTACGATACATTAGGCCTTTTTTCATGCTTTATTATTATTTTTTTTACTTTTACGGG
The DNA here is from genome assembly GCA_038502835.1 of Octonoba sinensis. NCBI lineage: Eukaryota > Metazoa > Arthropoda > Arachnida > Araneae > Uloboridae > Octonoba > Octonoba sinensis. Next base: position 62,965,160 of record CM076602.1, read on the forward strand.
AAAGTAGGCTAAAAATTGAAAAAGTAAATAAATATATAAATAGTTTTAAAGTGAAAAATTCAAGTTTAACGTGCTTTTTTAATGCACACAACTTTGATCATCATTAACCTCAAAGGTAATTTATATTTCTGACATATTATGTTGTATTTGAAAGAATTTTCGAAAACTGTGATACATTTTAAAAAATCTGATACGTAAAATTTTTTTTAAAAAGCCCTTTCGAAAAATTTGCGATTGTATGCTCCTCATAAAAAGTGATCATTTTCCTTAATTGCAAATGTTCTTTTTTTATGAATTATATAAATTTTATCATAAAGTTTTATGAAAATTCATATTTTAAAGAATTAATTTCACATTATATTTCTGTTTCTTCAAAATGTCTCCATTTTATGTATATAAACTTATCAATGGTTTCCTCTAAATGAGTAGCATTTTCACAAAAATAATTCAAACTTTACAAAAAACGAACCTCAACTAAAATTCCTGGATAGATCCCTAATATTATCTACATATATTTTTTAATCATAACTTATTATTTTTAATTTATTTAATTTTTATTTTTAGCCTACTTTCCCGTAAAAGTAAAAAAATTTATAATAAAGCATGAAAGAAGGCTTAATGTATCCTGAAAATATCGTTAGAAATCAAGAAAAGTCAAAAATAAGTTAAGTAATTAAATAAAGATTGAAAAATAAAAAATTTGAAAGTAGGATTTTGAGATGGGTAAAAAGTGTGTTTGTCGGTCTGTCTGTCTGTCCCCCCCCCCCCCCCTCATAACTTTTGAACGACTTGTCCGATTCGAAAAATTCTTTTTACATTCGAAAGATCTCGGTGAGAATATCTCATTTCCATATTTTACTTTTTGATTTGAACAATTTTTTGTTCAATTTTGAACAGTTCAAAAAATTTTAACATTAGCGCCTATGGGTGAAAATGAAGCAAAGTATGCAAACTCGGGGTACAAGATCCAAGTTCCCATGAACAAGCTCACTGGAAGAAGTTCTTGGCGTGAAATATTGATTTGAACAATTTTCGTTCATTTTTGAACAGTTCAAAAAAAATTAACATACCGCCTACGGGGAAATTTCAATTCTGTATAATTCCTGATCTAACGGACCGATTTGCTTGGAACAAATTTTATCGGAAAGCTCTTATGACGTAGAACATGTACAGATAGAAAGTTCCTCCAGAACTAACGAGCCTATTTTCCTATGAAATTTTTTGATCGAGATTTTCAAGAATATTTTTGAATTAATGAATGATTAAATGAATAAGCAAAAGAATGAATGAATAAATGAGTGAATAAATACATGAATGACTTAATAAATGAATGATTGAATGAATATGTATTAACCGTTGAAAAAGTTATATTTGAAGCAATTAAGAACTAAAACTAAACGAGAAAGACAGAGAAAGAGATAGCTAAATTATAAATTTGAATTCGGTGTATACGGGAAAGTAGGCTCGTATAGTTCTAGACAGAACTTCTTGTTTTAAATTGCAATCCACACTCACAGTCTTTGCCTCTATTTTTTACGCTGAAGATTTTTTCAAAGTCTTGTGCTATATATGCTTAAATATTTGTATTCTGTTCTTATCTTTCCAATGCTCACAAACCATCTCGAAATTGCTGTTTCAAATTTATTCTTCGATCGGAAGCATGATTGAAATATGTTAGTTAAATATTAATCATAAATATTGACCTTTATAAAATGTAAAAAATTGAAGTGCTTCATTTGTTTTTACATTTTATAAAGGTCAATTTTTATATCTTAATGCTTTGCGTTGCGCAAATTTAAAATTGCATATTAATTATACTGCTCAATACCTACATTTTTTCTCCAGAAAAAATAACTTTTCGTCGGTCATTGAACTTATTTGAATTTTAGTATCCTAACAGAATTATTGTTGTTGTAATTTTTGTAACATATACAAGAAACGTTAAGATTTATGAAAGATCTTCATTTCTTTCAGCCCAATGCCCTATATTATTCATTACTAATACTTCAGAGTTATTCCCAACATGGAAGAGAGAGAAAAATTAATTCCTAGAATACAAATCCTTTAAAAGGATACTGTTTTAAATAATCGCAACCCAGCCGGCACATGTGTTATTTTACACAAGTGGAATTCTAGAAAATGTCTGTTTTTCCTTATTTTGCACTTGTACTTCAGAAAAATATCCAGAACTGCTTCCGCCAAATTCAAATTTGACATAATTTCCCTCAGTATCGTGAAATCTGGCCGATTTCCCTAAAACGCTTGCTTTTCGCTTCTCTTCTATAACCTTGAAGCTGGTTCGTATTTTCCATTATCGCTTAAATCGGATTCCAGTTTCTATGTTTACTGGCTAATCTGCATTTCTCAGAAAAATGGAACAAAACTTGCCTGTTTTTTCTTTATCGGCATCGGCAGTGTTACTTAAATATTCGTTGAGGAAATTGTGCGTTGTTCGGACAAAATGTCTTCGATTCACTCTGAAGATGAAGTCTTTATACCGCTGTATACTGCTAATCTTATTTTGGTAAGTTTTGACCTAGTATGAATTTACGTATTTTACCCCTGATTTGATATAGTTTGTCATCTATTTCATTTTAATATTTTATGATAGTTTAATGATTAAAGAGTTCTTAGCCATTTTACTCTTTTTTTCAATGAGCCTGGCTCAACACTTGATTATCGCTTGACTTGAAGTGTTTGGTCAGGGGCGTATTTAAGTTTGAAACCTCCCTGGGCTATTGAAACTGGTCGCCCTCTAAGCTAACACATGATGCTTAATGGTCTTTATAAATGTGAAATTTTATTTTAATTGTTACTAGTTGATCCCCCGCAGAACATCTGCGGATCGGAAATTAAACATTTTAAAATCGTAAAAAATGCTTTATATTTCGAAAGGCTTCAGTAAAGATCCCTAGATGTAAGCATGCGCGATATAAGCCAAATTAAGGTGTTGCCATTCCAAAGAATCGGAAATTAAAAATTTAGTTATGAATGGAAATACTTTTTAAGATGTAGAAATAAATTTGTTAAAGCCCCGTAAGTTAAAACAATAAATACAAATACTATTTTCTTTCTTTCATTATGGTAATCATTAAACAGTTTTTTAAATATTATGCCAAAGTTTGGTTTTTGCATGCTGTCGGTATCGTATCGTACCGCAAAATTTAATCGTAACTGTTCCACGCTAAGTGAAATATATATATAGATTATTAGTACTATAGTTGGCTTTTACAAGAATAATTATAATAAAGCATCAGTTACGGCAATTTTTCTTTGGAAGGCTTTGAGATGAATAAATCGGTCCATGTTGGATCAGTATCCCTCATTAGGTTGATTTCTTTTGAAAATAAAGCGAACTAATCGTGTAAATGATATACTACTACGAAGACAGTATATTCTATGTACTACAAAAAAGTGAGGAGGGAGAGCTCTATTAATCAGTTAGTAACAGCCATGCACAAAATAGTCATGCTTAGTACGAATAAATGTCTTGGACTGAAGTCGAAAACGATACAGCGGGCTATAGAGAAAAAGGTGCGATGATTTTTTTCTTTTGTATTTGTATGTGTGTTCTCGATAAATGTAATGGTAATTTATAAGAAATGTTTAGCTGAGCTTAGAAAAAAATATTTTTTTAAAAAGTAAAAGATTACTAAACTTTTTGGATGAAACGCATAAAAAAAAATATTTCCTTGTTTTTCTTTTCTGTTTTTTACCGTTAAAAAATAAAACAATTTGTTTCTGATGGTATAAACGCCTAAAACCTCTATGTGCGTTATGTTTAAGATCAAAAACTTTGGGTGAAGTATTGCATAAAAATTATTTTTAGCTTTGTTTTTTGTATAACTATTAGTATTCTTATATTGTCACCTATTTAAAATTTTGTTATGATGAATTTTTGATGCAATTTAGTTTTATTTTTTGTTCCTCTAACGTTTGTACGCTTAAATAATGAAAAAATATGTTTGATTAAAAGATTCCCATCAAAACTATTGATTGTAGAAATAACTAAAATATAATGTCGAATAGATTGGCAGATGGAGTTTCATGTCGCTTTTCCTAATAACTGATTGTATTCCTTTTTTATATAAAAATATTTTACATTATTTGGAGATCGTTGTTTTAACAGTTAAAAAGTCAAATTTAAGGTACTTTGGATTCTAAGCTAAGTTTGACAAAAAAGTAGCTAACGTTACAAAATTGATGTCGATTTTCCGGAAAGTAGATTTCTTAAATACAAATACAAAAGTGACAACCAGCAACAGGCACAGGGCCCAGCTAGGCTGGTCCTAGTCAATTTAACAGTTTCCAATGAATATGAAGAGCTTTCTTAAAAGTTTTTACCCCAATGCAAGTAACAGTCGCTTCCGGTAAACTATTCCAACTGCCTACAACCCTATTGAAGTAGTAATTTTTCCTAATTTCAAGATTTGCCTGAGATTTAAAAAGCTTAAAACAATGACCTCTGGTTCTACCTTCAGCGAATAGCTGCAGCCCATCAACATTTCCCATTTTAATGAACTTAAACAACTGAATCATGTCCCCTCTAACTCTACTCGAACCGCCTCGAACCTAATACAGTGTTGTAGTCCTTGGGGTGAAAAAGTGGGGGAACTTTAACAGATACGAACATAAAAAAAGTAGGGGACGTTTGAGTTAGAATAAGATGGGGGGATACTTGAGTTAAAATGTAAAAGTGCGTTGCCGGTTTACTACACTGACACCACCGCTTGTTAATTCTAGGCGAATTTCTTATTCAATTTGAAGTTATCTACCAAAAAAAAGGTACAAACTTAATTATAAGTTATACTCTTTTGCGGTTTCATCTTTTTTTTAGGGAGAATGTCAACATAAGGATTTAAGATTTGTACAAATGATATATTCGTGTTCACCCAAGCTGAAAATTTATGCTTCGTAGCTTCTTTTATCTTCAATGGGCGTCTTATTTGATTTACTCATTATTCACTTTTTCTTAGATCTCATCTTGACAATTAAACCCCGATTAGTAGAGAAAACTGTACGTGTACGACTGCAGTTTTCTGATACTGCAGTATTGAGGGGAGTGTTGTAATGTATATGGAAGAAGAATTTCTGTATATCTCGAGTGAGTGTTGTTAATGTAGGTGATATCTACGGAAAAGGCTATCTACTAGTTTCAGCAGAAATTATAATTGTGTCGAGCACTTTAAACTTCCCAAGAATCAAATCTATTTTCATGTTGTGAGTCATTAAACATCTGAGATGTTTTTTTTTTATTCCCCCTATTATTTACAGTTTAACTTTTTTTGTGTTTGTTGTTCTGTGACGCTGATCATCATCTTTCATTGTCTTTCTCTCTCTAAAAGGATTATAATAACGAGTGCAGTTTTGCTCCTATAAGAAATTGTTTTTCTACATGGACCCTATACCTGGTGTAGAGTCAAGCTTGTTCACTGCTTATGCAATTTTGTTGCAAGCATTCACAATTATTTTTTTCTAACCGATATGTCCGTCACAAAATTGCACTGGTTGGTTGGTGCACATAGAAAACTGCTTTTAACATGTTGTGTCGCTATGTAATAATATAAACTTAGTTTGTGCTAAAATATCAAAGTAATGACTAATTTAGAAATTGTTTCTCTTTTGTTTCAGCCTACCTTCGGAACGAGTACTCCAATAGTCCAAGTAGACGGAGACCGTCGGAAAAGTAGGGACGACTCATCGCCACCCCCACTGGGTGACACGGACAGTGCCATTGCCACTGGCAGCGACGTCAGTAGGGAATCCTTGCCCGACAAGCACGATAGGTTCGTTAATATCATTTTCTTATATTGCCTGTCTAGGAAAAAGTCTGTTCTGCGTTCATCATCAATGGGAAACCACAAATCAGTATGAATTTGGGGCCTATTATTAGGGATAGCACAAGAGACACTTTGTTGTATGTGGACCTCGTGTCATACAAAAAATTATGTTCGCTTTCAGCTCAAACTCAAACGAACAGCAAAAATTCTTCCTCCGCCCGCTCAAAAACTTTTGCTTGCGATTAGTAAGAGAAAGAGCCTATGTTTTAGGGGTTCTTAATCCGGCTCTCCTATTCCTATTCACCATTCACCCTGCGGTAACGAATTACTTTTTACAAAATTGAAAGAACACGTTTTTAGAAAACATTGCGAAAACACTTTCCAGGAAAAGGCTCAATGTCCTGGAGTTAAACAAGTTGGTCTTGCGTTTAGATTGCCGAAATAGGCTCGGTGATTATCTTGCTAAGTGTAAACGTGTCTATGAGTCTATATCTTCTGTGTATTTTCTTTCGATTGTTCATAAATAGTTTGTAATTAAATTGAAACTTTTTTTATACATATCTTCGTATACAGTAGAGTCCCGAAAACTCGGTACTCGATAATCCGGCAGGCTGGATAACTCGGCCACGCCCTGGCAGAACGAAATATTTCTTTGGAACTGCTTTCTGTATACTTCTTTAGGGATCATTCATAAATGATGTCACGCTTCGAGGGGGAGGGGAGTTCGTGAAATTGTGACAAGAGGAGGGGGTCAAATATATGGGGAAAAGCGTGACATCATTTATGAACGGTCCCTTAAATAAAATTAGCTTATTTTTGAAAAGCCAACCAGTTAATTTTCATTATAGACAGCTTTGTACCTACATAAAGTATTTTCCTGATGTCTGTCTTACACGACTGTGCATTCGTTAATTTTCCTTTTCATGTAGTGAAGGCTTTATGCCTTAATAACAGACATATTTTTCCTTTGTTAAAGGGTATTTGTAGCTTATTCTCTGTTCTATTCTCAAGCAAACAATACATACAAGTACAGTGCTGTGTTTTCCGAGGAAACACTATTGCTTATTCTGTTTTAACTTTATTTCCGATTACCCGGCATTTTTACAAACTCGGCCACCCTTTGGTCCACAGTAGGCAGAGTTTTCGGGACTTCACTATAATAGTACAGCAAGAGTTGGAATCATAGGAAAAAACCCAATGCGTTGTCCAACACTATTGGGCGGAATTATATGTTATACATTGAAGACTTAGCTTAAAAGGACAAAAAAATTAATTCAATGCTACATAAATCTTTATGTATTTCAAAAGGAAAGTATTTTTAATATTAATTTCGTACATTGCAGTTGCAGTGACGACGGCGAGGAGAGTTACACATGCCTTGGCCACCTGTCGAGACCAGACCAAAACAGGTAGATATATTTTTGCTTTATCGCGGTTATATTATTCTGGTATTAATAACATTATTCTGGTATAAACTTTCAACCCTTTTCAAGTTGACAAATTTACTATATTTTAAGTTTATTCATAGTATGCAAAAAAAAGTATAGGATATATGTTAGTAATGATACATATTGTTTTGAATATAAAAATTTAATCAGTTAATCAGTTAAAAATTTAATTGGTTTTAATTAGTATTTAATTTTCTTATTCAAAGGCGCTTACTGATTTAAATTTTAAAAAAATATGTATTGAAAATAATTTAGTTTTAAAACATATTACGTGTTTTTTATTTTCAACTTAGATAATATATATTATATTGTATTTTAAATCACTTAGTATGAAGACCAGTCTTTTGAGTTCATTTGAATTTCCGTTTTAGATCGGAATGGCTCTGTTAATTCCTTCATTTCCTAATAAAAGAAAATTTCAATGTCATAACTATCTAAATTTTAAACAATTTCAATTGTGATTTGAACAACATTCCTTTTAAATCAAATGGAAACTTTTTAGTTTTAAACGAAAATGAAGCATCACGTTTAATTTCAGAGAATATGTGACCCCCCCCCCCCCCCCCCCGCCTATCTCTGGGCTACGGCTGTATTCAATTATGCGACAAGAGCAGTTTACAGCTGTATGCATTATTTAGCAATGTCGAATTCGTCACTTTCGTTGGGAAAGCAACAGGTTTCTTGTAAGGGCTAAACTTTCCGTTTTCTCGCGCTATCGAGGTCAGCGCTCCTTGCATATTCCGAGATGGCCGTAAAGGTACAACAATGGATCGAAAGAAATGCTTCTTTTTACTTGCAAAATGTATTTTCCCCCCTCCTCCCTTGCTCTGCTACGTCGTCGTCGTCAACCTTGGCACCGTTGATAGTGCGCTCTCTCTCTCTGTGTGCTTATGCGCGAGAAGACATTTTATTTGCAGTTGTGTTTTGTTGTTGTTGTGTGCTTTTGCCTGATTTGTTTGTGAATCCCCGTGTTGTCCATTTCTGTCCAGTTCCGGCAGCTTCCGGAGCGCGAGCAGTCACGGCAGCAACACTGGATCTCGGAGACGGAGGAACACCCGGATGCTCAACAGGTCGGGGTAAGTGGAACACTTTGAAAGTTAGCTTTTGCCGCGCTACTTTTATCCTTTGTCCTGTGAGTTATGCTCCTGTAGATTTTTCTTTTTTTTCTTCTGTGTTTATTTATTTTGCTTTGAAGCCTACATTTTGTATGAGCAATCAATCCTAAGATTTAATTCTTTAAAAAATGATTTAGAGATTGGATGCGGCAAGTAGCACCGCATATCCCTTTTTGAAACGCACGTTTTCGACAAAAACAAAAATGTCTTATGGGTACTCACCAAGCAGAACTTCATCTTTCCATACTTATGATATCTATCTGTATGCCTGTATGAATGTATGTATGTGTATAAATTATTTATAAACCTTGATAGATCCTTTCAAATTGTAAAGATTTATCATCGCTCCTGGTTTTTTTCTGTTCTAATTACGAAGTTTCAATTGTTTTGGATGCATTCATTCAGACTGCATCCCAATTTCCTTGTTTTTAAAATTATTATTGTTATTAAAGAAACCTATTAACCCTTTAACGGCGCCCGGCCGATTTTAAGTGTCAACTCGAGCGGCACTGCTGCGGCGTCCGAGTGATTTGAAATCTTAAATCGAGCGACGCTGCTACGACGCTATAGTCTTATTTAACTCGATCTTCTCTTTACGATCCTCCTTACTAAAAAGGCCTCGAGTGCAAAGGGTTAATGTTATGATGCCCTTCCCCAAACACGCACAGACATATTATTTAATTAACAATTAACTAAAGATTAAGGCAGTCTTCTACGATTTTAGAAAATATTTTTTCCTCTTGTGAGATTTCTTACCTGCTTAGATGTATTTCAGTTGATTTTTTTCTGACAAACTATTATGCTTTAAGAATGAAAGTTCCATTGCTTTCAACATATTTCCCTTTTAGATAATTACCCGGGAAGGCCCCTGAATTAAGTAGCCCCCAACAGGGGTCTAATGAGCATTCTTTTTGAGAAGGTCATCCTAACCTGCTCTGTCAATAGTGCCTCCATTGTATCAAACCTGTTATTCGTTGGCTGCTGCAAAAGCTACTTTGGGGTTTTTGACAGTAGAAGGAAGATGTGCGCATTTTGAAGCCTGCCTGCTTCAAAATGCGCACATTTACAAATGCATATTCTTCACATTTATCAAACACCGCGTCACATACTCACAAATATCGTTCTTTTCTTGCCGTGCTGTTTTCATTTCCTCTCATCAGTGTGCCAAATGGAAAAGATTTTGAAACTTGAATGCATCTCTTTCAATCGTCATCCTGTTTTAACCATAGCTATTGTCAGTTTTTAAGGAACAACTTCAGATCCAAGCAGTTTATAATTCATCTTCGAAAATGTAAAATGTGCAATGGAACACTTCCAAAATATTGATCTCAGATGCATCAAAAAATGTTCGAACAAATGACCATAAATTTTTTTCGACCGTTTATTGAAAGTTTTTCTTTTTTGAAATGTGTTGAGAATATTGAATTAAGAACAAAAATTTGAGAAATAAAAGTTAAAAGTGCATTACTACCAACGACTGTGAGAAGCATTTTTTGCTTCCGTGTGTTAAGTTACGCATACCTGATTATTTACTCGTATAGCGCATGACGTAAGATTTTTCTTACTTCTCCATCGTCTTTGAATCTTCTCTCCAAACCTTCTTCTTATGTACATCTTGAATGAATCTGTAATTTTTCTGACAAAGAACTTATTTTTGTTATTTTGAAGTTTTTGACTTTAAACGTTTATGTAAATTCGCATTGTGTGTAATATCGTCCTGTCTAGCTAGCCTTCATTAAATTCTTTCTTCGTTTCGAAATAGAGCATAAATAATGCCAAAATTAAATTGCGCAGCAAAATAATTATGTACATGAAGTAGATAAATTATTTGAATTTTGTAATAACCTACATTTGCCATGCCGTTTATTTCAATCCAATAGACTTACACTTCCGTAACTTTTAACGAACACAGGAGAGAAAAAAAAAAGTTTCAAAACTTTATTATTATGCCGTTAAATTTCAAAATCTCTTAAAGTATTAGAATTATCGGGGTCAGTTCAGTTTTTAATAATTTTGACTGGTAAATTATTTCAGTTTTTCGGTGCGTGTTGGTATTTTAACTATAACTATATTTGTGCGCAGTGATTTGGAGGATTTCTTCTTTACCTGTTGTAAACTTCTTATTGTTTACTAAAGCGCGAATTCAGTAAGACATTTTACTTTTGCACCAGCTAAGTTAATTTTAAAAGAATGCAACATTTTGAGTATGACTATTTTACCTCAAGCATTTAGAAATTTAAAATCGTTACTGAATGTATGTCTGCTATAAATGCACTGAGATAGTTGCTCTGTGTCAGTAGCTTTATATTCATATTATAATTCAATTAATTTAAATATAAGTTAAAGAAACCAATACAAATTCCTTATATCTAGAAACTTTGATTTGCCGGCAGGGCGTAGTGGTAAGGCAATGGCCTCGTGCGCCCAAGTTCACATGATCAAACCTATCCCAAGTCGGTGGATTTTCAAGATGCAGAAAATCGTCAGTGCCCATGTGGCATGTTAAAGATCCCTTGCATATCCGTTTGGCGTGGATACTCTCGGCTAAATTAAACTTCTAGTGTAGTTTCGCATCACTTAGAGCTCAGGTACCGCCCTCTAGGGGGAAACTGAATGTCAAAATTCTCAAGTGGTAATGGCATCCTCCGATAGTGGTGCCACTTGAAAGAATGGATGCCGGTTTCCGGGGAATGCACTAGGTCTGCAAAGGTTAGTGACCATATGCAGCCCCATTAGAAAAAAAAAGAAACTGAATTAAAAGTCATTAAAAAAATAAATATAGATTTATTTAAATTAACTAAGAACAATTTCTTTTATGTATTTAACGGTATTCGTTGGCCTTTTTTCCTTTTCTTCCTAAAGCTTATTTTTAGTGCACGTGAGAAATATATACTATATGTGGATCGATGTGCGAGAACTGAAAAACATTTCATTTGTTTCCAAAGCCCTTTCTCTACTCTAAGGCAGTTTGACATTTTCTAATGACAAAACAAACTATTGATTCGTAATCACGTTCGGTGACTAAATTTCGAAAATTTACATACGTCGATGAAGAGCCAACTGAGCACGCTACAAATGAAAACTCCTGAATTTGCAGTTATGATAACATCTGTTCGATGCTCTGAATGTGGTCAACTTCTCAATGCCTTTATTACGTGCTGAATTTACGATTGCACAGCCCAAACAAAAAAAAATCAAAACTCTCTTTCTATTACGCATGAAATCTGTCAATTTACCAGGAACCCAAAGCAGAATAAAATGTTGACTGAAATTTTGGTAAGGGGTGGTATTTATATTAAATTGGACATCAACTTTGAAATTTTGAACAATAACCCTCATAATAATAATAAAGGAACTTTGTGCACAAGTAAACTAAAACAATTTTCACGTTATGAAAGCACAAATTAGCATTAAAATGCAGACACATGTTTCGGAATTGCTAGGAATCGCTTTTTCAATGCAATAGTGGAGCTTCCAGATGCAAAAACATCCAAATGAAACAGACAAAACAACAAAAACACGGCTTGCACGGCCTAAGATTTACCTGCAAACCAACGAGAATAAAGGCAGCGTGGAATTGGAAGTAGAAGTAACCGGGAAGGCACCAATAAGAAAGCACCAAACGAGCCCAGTTGAAAGTACACAAAGTAAAAAGGGAATTAGCAATTCTCGAAACAAATGTCTGCATTTTAATGCTCACTTGTGCTTTCCTAACGTGATTTTTTTTTAACAAGAATACTCATTTTTTGTCACGTATTGCAATTGGAATTAAAATTTAACTTTTTATTTTTCGTATCATTTGATTTAGCTGTTACTTCACAATTAACTTAAGATAAATCCATCTCGTAATGTTACAACGTGTTTTGATATTTTTGCTTGCAATATCTAAACTAATATGGTTACTGCACTGCTTGTTGTCTTGTACGAAACTATTAATAAATTCGACAATAAAAGCGTATTTTATGGGGCTGAAAGTTTTAAGATAATACTTTTTATAAATTGTGACTCTAATATTTAAAAATTTTTTGATGTAAGACTTATTATTTCGATGAAAAATCAATCTAGAGAAGCTTTTATACAAAATATTCAAAATTTCAGCTAAAAAATTTAAAAAAATTTTTTTTTTTTTTCTGGGCTGAAAAATACGTTTTTCTGCCACTGTAAGAGCTGCATATCAAAATGCTGAATTTATAAATTCTACCTCTTGGGTAAAACTAAGAAATCTTAACAAAACCACAGTATTATGTACGTATTTTAACGAATGATATAATTCTTATCCCTAAATGCTTGTTTTCGTGACTTCCTGAACCTCGACCAGTAAATTAGAGTATTAAATTGCCATCTAGGCTAATTTGAACCCGCTAAATTCTATTCTATTGTCAAAAATAGGGCATTCCAAAGAGATTTTTGAAGTTAGTGTTCATTTTAGTATGTATTTGGTTCCTTGTCGAAATTTTATTTCAATAATTTAAAAGAAGACTTCAATAATTTTTTAGATTTTAATTGGTGTCTATTGACACCCAATTTATTTTCCTATGGTGACTGAGTAATTATGAGTGTTTCGTTTTTTCCCCTTTTCTTTTAGTTTCTTTCTTTCTTTCCTTTTCCTAGTACTGTATATTGTACGGTAACCAATTACGGTAAATTAATAAGTTAGCATATATGTGCCCAAAGAAATAACTTTATTTTTGGAGAAACAAGGTAACGTACTGACGAAAACTGTACATATTTAGCATTCGCTTTCATTTCGCTAAAATTTTATTCCTTTCCATTTATTTCTTCATATATGATCGCCAAGTTTCGTGAATTTTTTAATCCGCCGAGAATGAATATCGCTTCCTTAGTCTTTTCCTATTTTCGTCGAAAAAAAAAAACCGTTTCCAAAATATTTCATATCGAACATTTCGAAACATGCAGAGATAGCTTTTTCGACTGCCGGTAGAATGCGTAAAAGTTAAAAAGAATGTCGAAAATAAGTAAAACGATACATAAACATGACTTCCCCCTCTGGAACAAACATTCTATGGTTAAAATGGAAAACAACAACAATGGCTGTATTGTCGTCGGCTCCATGAAGCGCTAAGTTCAACGACATTGGCTTGTATGGTATTCCGTTACAGGGGAACTGTTCACAATTTTTAGTCTTAACCTGACCTCCCCCCTCCGAGTCTTAATATTTACTTTATTATTATTTTGAAAATATATTTATTTTACTTTTAATTGAATGATTACTTTACTTTTTTTTTTTTTTTTTTGCGACATTTTAATGTATTGCTGCTCTTCTTAGTGCAATAATGCTCCCCTCCCACCTCTTCCTTAAATTTAGTTGCATTAGCAATGCAAACCTTAAAGTAATGCATAACCAAATGCAAGTGCTTACACATTTTCGCATTACATCCGTCTATATTGTCGTAAATAACCGCGGACTTTTTATTTTAAATTTCAGAGAGATAATTACGAAATCAAAAACAAATCTTCTGTGTTTCGGGAAACTGTTGTAATTCCGTTGATAGCACCGTCAATTCAAAATTTTCCAGTAGCGCCCAAAGGGTACATATTCAATGAATATTATAGATAAAACACAGCAAAATACATAAACACATGTATAAGTACGTTGTATTTCTGAAAATCACAACAATATTGTATTTCTAAAACCCACTTGATTGCCCAAACGACGGACCTATCCGTTGAGGTTCGCTATAGGTAGGTTTTACTCTATTAAGTGTAGAGGACACATATTATTGAAGATATTGTAGTTACCATAAAAGAGGTAAGGTTAATCAATTCTCTATTTGCGAAAGCAGAAGTAAAATTGTGTAAGGTTCAGAGAACAAGTGAACTTTATTAGATTTGATTGTAGGAAATTCGCTTTAAGTCAGATGAAGATGAAGAGAAAGCATTGGAGGTCTTGATACCTTGAGCTCATAATGAACTAAGAACTAAAGAAAATGTCTTATTTTTATGGGCGAATTTGGGACTTATCCCTAGGGAGGGGCGTTGCGAAACCCAGTGGTTCTTTGGTATTAATCTTTTTTAGAATGTAAGATTAAAAACAATCTCAAAATGACTACTTCCCCAAAATCCACCCATAGTTATTTTTATAACGAATTTCAAAGCTATGTTTTAAAGAAAAAGTCATCCTCCATTGTCTGGGAAATGACTCCCTTTTAAACAGATTTGTAATAAAGACGAAACCGTTTTAACAGTTTTTAGGGGGAATTTTTATTCTTGTTTTACCTTTCCTCATTTTATTAGATTAGATTTTCAAATATTTCTGAATCCGATCGTGTGGTGAAATTCAACTGAAATATCCATGAATGTTTTTAACATATATCATCTTTGTTTTGTATGCTTTCATTGCAGTTATTCGTGCAGTGAAAATGATATAAACCATTCAAATGAGAACCACAATGAATAGATACACACGGAAATCTAGATTAGGATGGATGGGACGCTTCAGCTGCGGCCTTGACACATGCTATCTAAATACAGTGTACAAAATGAGGATTGAAATCTGGTTTTCTGCCTTTTTTAGTCCAAAAATCTCGTTTTTGGCGGAAACGAATCACGAAGTGATTTCAGGTGTCTCACGACAGCTTTTGTCACGAAGGAAAGAGAAAGAATCACGCGACAAATTATCTCTTCCTCCTTTGATTTTCCTTTGGTGAAGAAGATTTAGATTAGAAAGCGTGACTTTGGTGAATGAAATTTTGCAGTCAATTTCATTGCCCTTCAACCTATCAGTATTCAAGCTTTTCATCTTTTGACAATATTAGCTATGCGTCAGTGGTAACCTGAGAAAATGCTAACAAAGAACTCATACATTGTCAGTACGAAAAAAAAAAAAGAGGCATACGTTCGGGTTCGCGTGAATTAGAAATTCAGTCCATAATCAAGGCTAAACCGAAATGCTCAATTAGTGCCCCCTCCCAAGAAAAAAAACTGTCCTAGAAGAAGCTTATCAAGTACATAGTTGTTTCTTTTTCAGAACTAACAAATAATAATGGATATTATGAAGAAAGACATTTTAAAAATCACAAAATTATAATAAAAGATACCTTGTAAAACGGTAGCATGTGTAGAACATATTGTTGAAGTTGTCTTATTGACAGTAAATAATTCACTATTCAGTCCCGGCACAAGGATAAGCAGCGACATGAGGCAATAAAATATTCTGAGCCCCTATTATATGTATTTTATTGGGTGTAGGGACCAAAAATATTGCCCAAATAGGTACATATTTAAATAATATGAAATATCTATAGGACAAGTTTATTTTTCTTATTCGTTGGAAGCATAATACTACGTAATAAATTAATTAATCAGCTGTTAATAGCTGCCACCCTTCAGGTCCTTGCGCCTTGCGGTGAGCGTCTGCCGTCTCTGCCTTGCGCAGGAACTGGAATCATATTAAATAAAGTTAAATATTCTGTTAACTCTTCAAAGTGCGAAAATTTTTCAAAAAATTGACAAAAAGCTCCTATTTTAAAGGAAAGTGATCAGTGAAAGAAAGCTTTTAGCTACCATCAAAACTACGAAAATTATGAAAAATTAAAGGTTTTCATAAATCAAGCTTTTTTATTGCTCAAAAAATGTATCAGGGACAAGAAATAAATCTTATGTAGTAGGAAACTTCTCATTTTTAAAACGCTTAAATCGTAAAAATCGTTGTCTTTCCGTTTCACTGAACATGTATCTTTTCTAATAAACAAGTGACTAAAGTATAGGGTAAGTACAAATGATGGACCCGATTTTAAAAAATCATAGTTTTTAAACTACTGAACGTATTACAATAAATGATGTCTGAATTTAAAGAGAAATATACCTAGTCAGATCTGAACTAAACTGTTCATAGCATTGCGATCATTACCCTAAAGACACTTGCATGACAAATGTCTCGTTAATGGGACTTCCTGTTCAAATAGTTACGAGGGAAAACAAAAAAACACTTTATCGGTAGAATGTAGATCTTAAAAGAAAAGCAGCGTATCGTGACTGAAATCCTACTTATTCGGAGACGATCTTTTCGATTTAAGCTTCGTAATGCTTTGTTGCCGGAACTGGGAAACTCAGTGACTGGATCAAGCTGGATGGATAAAAAACTTGGAATTTTCTGAAGTTTCTGAATTTTCCGAAGTTTTGATTGCTTGCGTCCTGTTTAGCTTTTGAAAATTCAGGAATGGGTGCAGCAAATTTATGCTTGTAGCTTTTGAGCTTTTATTTAGTGGCGAGTATTCTCAATCCGTGGTACTTTCTCCGTGGCAATTTTTCTCGTGGCACTGTTTGTTTTAGCTTTTGAATCCAATGACACTTTGAAGTCCACTTCTATGCAGTTCGTTCCATGGTTGGATGGCACTTGCTGACTTATCGTTAGATTTTTGCTGGAGTCAAAGAAATTTGCAAAGTTGGATGGAAATAGAAAAATACGACAAGGCAAAGTGTCAAACGTGTAACGAAGAGTAGACTAGGACAGACATTACAGGCCGTGGTAGCCTAGTGGTCAGAGAGTCGGACTTCTACCTGGAAGGTCGCGCGTTCGATACCCGCTGAAGACCCACCTTGTATACTTGGGGATACGTGCATGTAAAATCCGTAGACCCCACTACCACGCCCCTTGCGCAAGAAATCCTAAGGCCTCGGCTAACAGGTAGGGGTCTGGTAGAGAAAAGGACAGACATTACCCGTTCTAGGAAAGCAAAAAATTAGTCATCATATCCAACTAAATTGCACTATATTGCTTCAATAAAGTTGCCGAGGAAAAAAACGTGCGCCTAGAAATATTTTGAACTCGCTCTCTTTTACCAGGTTCATAATTGGAAATTAATTTCTGTGCAATGAACATAATTTTGCATTTAAACAAATGTATGAAAATACTACATGAGAAGACTGCATGCTGTATCTTTTAGTATCATGCCACAAATTTCTTGGTGTATCAAAAAAGTATCATTACTTTTTTAATCTTATATTTTTGATTAAGAGTAAGTCAGTACAATTAATGTATAAAAAACAACATATTTCTGTTCACAATCTAACAGGCAGTAATGTGTTGCAAGAAAAATCCTTTGGAGTAAAATTTTATGTATATATAGTTTATTTTTTCACCTTTATCTTAATTGACACAAATTCGCAGCATTTTCTTTTGTTGCATCAGGTTTCAGAAACCTCACAGATTGCAAGTTCTGGCTAAAGTATCATTTTCGAATGTTTCTAAACAATTTTGTATGATTTTCTTTTTCTGAAATGTAGTTAGTCAGTGTCAGTTAGGGGGTCTTAAAAAGGTATGGGAATTGATCGAGTCTACGGCGTCCTCCATTCCATTGTATCAAAACATTTTGTCTAATTGTTTTAGCACGTAAAAATGCCTTTCAAATTTTACGTTCACATTCAAGTTGATATTGCTAAAATATTTATAAAAATTTAGGTTTTTCGAATTTTCTGTAACTGATACCCTTCAAGCAATCACTCGCTTCGTTAGAGAATAACTTAATGGAGCGAAAAGATTGCTTTGTTGCTAATAGCAGTTGCTTTTTTCCCCCCCGCCAGAAGTTTCAGAAAGCTAAAGCTTGTCGTAGCCAGCAGAACCGCTTAAGCTGTAATGAAATGCGTCACATATTAAAGAACTATTTGAATTTATTGTAAATCATTTTATGTGCGAGAAAAACTTTTTTTAACGAAAAGTTTTAGTTTTTATCCCATTTGTATTGTTAAGAAAGATTCGTTTATTAAAGTAATTTATCGGAAAACAAAATTTAAGCTTCTTATTTATCTTTAAAAAAAAATTTAATTTCTTTTTTTTTTAGTCAAAAATTAAAACTATGAAGTGCCACAAAACAGCACTTTTAAAAAATTAATAAATATATGAAAAGATAGTTTAGTGCCATTGCTATTACTTCTTTGAATTTTTATGGGTTCATTTTACTTGCAATACACTGCCGTGGTTCAAGTTTTTGAAGGACGGACTTCAAAAACCTGTGTATCATATAAAAATTATTATTTTATTAAACGGTCGTTTTTTGGTTAGGGTTTTTAATATATCTTGGTGTTTTGAATATAATACGTCAAAAAATTCAGTTCGATCTCTGGCGCATAGTTGTTATTTTGACTTTTATAAATGAATAGGTAGCTGGAGCAACGTTGCATGTTACATTTCGGGCCAAGTCTTTTTTTAAAATAATGTTTATTGTAACTAGCAGGATTCGAATGAGTATCAGTCAGTTGCCAAAAGTACCAATAGGTAGCAGATAATGTTGTTTTCTTTGCCCGTTCTTAACTCCCAGCTTATGGAGTAACGTTGCATATGCCATAAATGTCACCTGTTTGTAAAATCTTAATTTGTAACATGCAACCGGCTCCAGCCACCCATTTAATTTATAAGTTCTTGTGGAAGTTCCGTCGTGAAATAAAAAAATAAACAAAATCAAAGATTTCTAGTTATTATTTCCGATTCAAGGCGTAAGTAAACGCTAGTAGGACTCTTTCCTGGGGGGGGGGGGGGGGGCAAGAGATGTAGCCTTTTTTTTTTTTTTTGATAAACGCTTACGCTTCTATCAAAATTAAGCAAGATGTAACTTTAATTATCAGATAATGAGTAACAATAAGTTGAAATAACTTTTCATTTTAATTCATTATATTTCTGTCTTTAAAGACAACGTGTTGAAAAATTCGAGATATCAACTGCCCTTTTTGTGCCACTTTAGAAAGTCCATGTTTGGCTGACAGAACAGTAGTATTCTTCAGTATTATATGACGCTAGTAAAAATGTTACTTTTCGCGTAAATTATTTTTGCTCCTATGATCTTCCCATGAATTCATATAATATTTGCTGAAGAAAGATATGTAGGCCAACCATTGCCAACCATGCGCTTCTAGGGGAACAAATCTAGTTTGACGACACTAATGTTTTTAGAGTAGGAAACTCAGTATGTACTATCTGAAAGTTATTGCATGCGAAGTATCTTCGTAATCATTGGATAAATTTCATTCAGAAAGTTTTTTTATGATCTTTCTTACTACCTCTTCCAACAAGTATTATGTGTTGTGTCTGTGTGTTTTTCATTTTAAATAACTTACCAATAAAAGCAATACCCTATCAAAATCTTGAAGTTTCCTTTCTTGCGATTTCTCCAATCAATATACTGTTTTATTCATATCTTTCTTATAAGTTTTATTATTCAGTTCGTACTAAATATTTATTTAAATAATGAATGTATGCATGTAAATGTATAAATGCGTATTGTATGTATGAGAAAAATTCAGTGTGATAATTACGAAAAAAATATTTGAAAAAAAGATTGTCTTTATACCCTGAACTTTGCCTGCGAAAACTTCACTTCTCTCTTTTTTTCCTTTATCTTTTTTCTTTCGCAGTTATTTGTGTATATTATTTTGCATAAATCTAGTTAAATTTTGAAAATCTTTTAGTATTTCTTCTTCTATCATATACAGTCAACTCTCGCTATCTCAAAGGGAAGAAATAATAATTCTAGATATCAAATATTCAAACTATCAGAAATCGTATGAAAATCAGTTGGGTTTAAAAAAGGTTAACTAACTATTTTAAAGCTAAATATCTTTAAAATTCAATTGGCTTAGCTGGTTAAAAATAAAGGTGGTTTGAAGATTTAAAAACTTTTACTGGGGTTAAAAATTCTCAATTTTTTAGTGTAAAGAGCAATGGTTGCCTGCAATCGTGAATCAGTGTTTGACCCACTGGCCATAGGTTCGCCATCACTGCTATATAGTATACCGTCATGCAAAATGAACACAAAATAAGCCTCACGACTCTTTATTTATAATATCCGTCAGTTCGACGGCTTTTTTTTTTTTTTTTTGGTTCTTTTCTTTCGCTGTTAAGTACGTTTTCCAAATGCGTTTAGTTAAAAAAAAAGAAAATCATAGTCATGTTTGTTATCGAGATTCAATAAAAGCCCGTATCCCATTCATTTCGCTTATAGCTTCCTTAAAAGCTGTCTTTTTTGGAAGGACAAATTTTTCAGCGTCATCTTCTGTTAATGGCCAGAATTTTTCTGCTATGTCCCTTTGTTAAATTACCCCAGATTTCCACGTTATCCTATTTCGGCATAGTCTCGGAATGTTGTCAAAGAGTCCAGTTGTAAAGCTTTGGACATTAATCTCTATTCTTCACCAACAAAATTATCATTGAATCTCCTCCTCCTCATCAGCGTAGCTGTCCTCATCTTCAGAATTCTTTTACGAAGATGAATTTTGAGTTATCGAAAATAAAGAAAACCTTCGATTTAAGAGATAAAATTTCAGTAAAAAGTAATGAAGGTGTAGGGTTTGAAGAGGACAATGCTGAGAAGGGGGGAACGTATGTCGCAGAACAATTGTAGATGGATGCATCCCAAGGCCTTTTCGAGAGAGAAAATCCTTTTTGCAGAGAATTGAGAGGGTGGAGCACATTCTGCTGATGTGAGGGTTATTCCCCAAATAGCTTCACATTTTATTGTGCTTTATTACGTGCATTGAACATTACGTGCTGCTCAATGTTTTGAACTAACCGATATCTTTGTCAGAACAGTGCAACATATTCTGCTAGGGGGGGACGTTTATGCATACGAAGGAAAGCAACTGAAATCAAAAGTGGGGAGACTCTTATGTTAAAATGTAAAAAGTTTGGGGGGGACGCTTGTATTCAAATAAAAAGGTAGGGGGACGCCGTCACCCCTCCGTCCCCCCCCCCTCGACTACACCACTGGTGCTAATGGGGTGCCGGGAAATATTCCCTTGAGACATTGAGTTATCGCGAGTTGACTGTAAATATATCATTTTAAATGCAGATTCATGTCAATTATTTTCTTCTTTTGTTTTAGCTCAAAAAGACTTACAACAAGTGCTTTAGCCAGGTGAGTTTCTTTTTTTATGCATTAATGTAGCTTCTTATTTAAAATAATAGCATAAAACGAATTTTGAGTTATTTACAGTTTGTGCAGCGGTTAACAGTATTATTTAACCTTAAATTGTGAGAGTTTTTAATTTTATTCTATGCAGTCTGGCGTAACCATTAAAGCAACTTCCGTAAATATTCAAGTCGTATGTTTCTCCGCAGGATTATATATTTTGAAACACGGTCTTTGTTGTGCCAAATAACGTATTTTGATATTGTAATCACGGAGTATCCATCTAACTATCCCATCTCTATTGGCTAAACATCTCTAGCTCCATCATAGTGTTTTGCCAGTTAATGTTTTGCCTTCGTTTTACGGAAGAGTGAACCTCGCAATTAGGCAAAAATTTGCAAATAAAAGTTGTAAAGAGTTGTTACAGTCGCAAAAAACTATCTTTACACCGGTTTTTAATGTCTGTCATATTCAGGCATAACAGGAAGTTACAGAGAACCTCTCTCTTCAGTGTAGATGTGAAGCAGTTATAAAAAGAAGAAAATCCATGTACGCTATTTGCTGTTAAATCTACATTTAATTCAGTTCTCCAGGGATCTTATTCTTCCTTCCACAAAATTTTGCTGATAGCTGAGATGCAATTCATTTTTATTGCATAAAAACTGTGATGGTTCAGTAAGTTCCGTAACTTCACAGCTTAATTTTCTGGCATTAAAAGAGACTTTAAATTATAAAATAACATTAATAAATTATCTTCGTAAAATAATGCATTATTTCACTGCGCAGGTTAAAGCCCGAGCAGCTGGAGGAGTTGTTTTTACAAATATAATGTCCTCAAAGCAGTTTCTTGCGTCTTAAAATTCTTAAGTTGTAATTAAATGTTTTAGTTTTTTCAAATGATTTAATTAAAACAGGAGACTTAAGGTGGATAAAACTGAACATATAGTTACGTAAGCATCGAATTTAAGATTGGCGATTAAAAAAAATACATATTATGTGTTTATTTATTTATTTATTTATTTATTTATTATTTTTTGCGTGTGTTAGAAATAAAATGAACAGGAAACCAATTCGCAACGAATTTAGAAAAGACAGCGAGAATAAATTTTTACAAACATTACTGATCTGCTTGAAACACAAGGCTTCATTTTTGAAATATTTCAATAGATAAAAAAAAATAAATCTTTTTGAATAATTATGAGTGAATAAAAACATGATCTTTAATTGTTACGGAATTTTGCCTATAACATAAAGAGTACGAACAAGGCTAAACTTGATCCAGTTAACTGTTACGGTAACGATTACGATCAAGTTTAGCCTTGGTACGAATTCCTTGTGCTTGTGTTTAAAATACCGAATCTGATAATTATAGTTATTCCCTCAAATGGCTGCTGGTTTGAGTAGATCTGGCTTTTGAAATATTTTGTAAACTTGCAGTTTGAGAAAAATTTGCCAAAAAAAAAGAAATGAAAAGAAAAAGAAACCCTAACATGTATAAAAATTTTAAAGATATAAATGCTCAACTGTTAAATCAGAACTAAATTTTTGTTCTTAATGTTCTTTCTAAAATTTTAGTTGGCATAACATTACAAAATATGGAATATGACAGAAGCGGGAAAGTACACTATTATCTTCTCTGATGTATCATAAAATCAATCGTCTTCATCTTAGAAAGAAGAAGTCGTCCTGTCGATTTCTACAATATCTCACAATAGCTTACTAGAAATAGAAACTCGATCGTAAATTTCAAACTCGTTGCGATTGCCAAAATTGATGTTATAATGCTCTTGACAAAAATAAGTGTTTGTTGATTTATTTTGTGATATGCTCGCTTTAATTTCATTTATTTAAATGGCAACGCAATTTTTCTTTCTGATATTTGTAGTCAGCTTCACCGAAATGGCAGCCGGCGAAATTCCCAAAGCTCGGATGAAATGTATCCAGTCGATGTTCCGATGTCCATTGAGGATGATGTTATGGATCTTAATGCAAAGGTAGAGAATTTTTTTTCCTTATTAAATTGAATTCTGTTTAGAGAAAAGTTTATATATTGTGTTGCACAATTCAGCTTGATATAAGCAAATTTCTGGCCTCCTCTGGTGACGCTCCTGTCAGTGATGTAAGTACCATCAGGTCTATTTTGTTATGTGTACTTTTCCTTAAAAATGTTGTTTTTGCGACATGGAGAAATATTTCTTCCTTTCACTTTATATGCATGGTGTCTTAACTAAAACAGAATGTTTTGTTTACTTTACAATATAACAACTAAGCAGATTCTCTCTAGTTCCGTAATTATTATTAGACAGCGAAAAACCAGAAACGAAAAATAACGTTATTTTATCATTATTTTCATATATCTTCTGCTACAGCTTTAGTGTAGGGGCCGGTTGGCGACTTTTTTTATTGTCGTCAAAACTGTTGATCATAATTAGTTCTTTTGTTTTTGGAATTTTGAATTGTTATAATTGGTGAGCTCTGTTTTGGCGACATCTTTTCTCGCCAACCAAAACAAATAAACTACCGGCCCCTGTACTACAGCTGTTCCCACCTCCTTAATGTCGCGAATAGCTTGAGGTAATTTTGAATTATAAAGGCAAATATTGAGATGCATAGTTTTACGCTCTATGGAATGAATAAAGTTTGAAAGATAATTTTAGATTGATCAGTATAGGATCTTGAAAATTTAGCTTGTAATCCTTTGTGAATTGTAGTGTTTTCCTCATTTCTTAACTGCCTTCCAATAAAAAAAATTACCATATCGGTTCAAAACAATCCTTCCTATGTTGTTCCATTTATAGGAATTGATATTCCTGCTGCTGACAATGGCATCGACTTTTTATAGGACATAAAAACCGGCCAATTTTACAACCCGAAAGCGTTGCCTTTTCTGCCTGAAGGGGAAAAAATGGTCATAAAGAAGATCCGAAATCGCGTCCCCGATCCAATGATGACAGCAATTGTTTATCCACTGTTGAATGACTCCATAAATCCGCTATTGCACAAAACGGAGATAGGAATGGGAGGAGAGGGGTGAGGGGAGGAATTGAAGCTGCTCGTAGCTCAGAATTCTGAACAGGTGCATTTTCTGCATTTTTATGCAACCTCGCGCGCTGCATTTTTCGTCACGTTCTACTATGCTTAGCGTGCCGGGCTGGGAAAGTGGTCTTTTGTTGTGATGCTTCGGAAGATGGTGCGTGATGGCCACCGTTCCCGGTTGCTCTGCCTTGTACGAGGATGAGCGCGATCCCAAATGGGAATCTCCTTCCTTCTGGACTTACTACGATTCCGATAAATCCATGACGGTCGATTGTTTGGACAGCGGAGAAACGGACTTCAGGCTGGTTGATACGCTGTGTTTCAATACGGAATTCAAATGTCTCTTGGGTCAAAAGGTCAGTGTTGATTAATTTCAGAGGAGTTGTTTTGATTATCCAGTCCTTGTTTACTTGCTAAATGTTTCTTGAATTCTTGTCAGCATTTGTCCTACTTTATCAAAGGTTACATTGTAGCAATTATTTGTATAATTGTCAAAAGTCTAGAAGATGCACTTTACCAATTCTGCTACCTTATGTTAAAGAGATTTTACTAGTTTGGCACTATTTTTCAATAAACTTTAAAATAAAATTTAACTTTTGCCCTGTACAGAGTTATTGAAAGAGATTAGAAAGAAATAGTTTTTCCAGGCTTTGTTTTTTATTTATTTATTTATTTTAATACAGTAAGACCAGTTTCTGAAGAGAAGCTTTCTGGGCAGTTAATTAGCAAGTGATGAATTGTAAGATATTCAGAAATTTATCATTTACTATTTTCCGACGAAGTTTAAGATATAAATCAAGTGTGGGAATATTTCTGCAGAAGTTATTCAATGAAATTAACCTTCGGATGACCAAGTGGGGTCATAAAATGACCCCAATGTCAGTTTTTGTCGAATATTTAATTTTAAAAAAATTGTAGCGCTTTCAGTATTTTTATAGCTGAGTTTTGTACTATTTTATTCCGAATTATGAAGCTATCGCTTCCCCCATGAAAAAAAAATAAATACATAAAAAATTACATTTCGATTTGGGGTCACTAAATGACCCACCTGGTCGTTAATAAAACCATCAAGAAATGTGGTAAGTGCATTCGATTTGTTTGCAAAAATCACGTCAATATAGCAACAACATGTCATGAGTGTAGTATAATCAAAATGAATTATTTTAAGTTAAATCGATTATTTTATTTTTTAAGTACTTTGTTGCATTTGTACTGAATTTTTTATTTTTTCTGTGACTGTAACTCTAACAAATATTAATAAATGCTTTCAGAAGATAAATTTGATGTTTTATTTGATATAGTAAATAAATACGTGTTTTTTAACGATGGGGTCATTGAATGACCCCACATGGGCTTTCATGTTTCAAATTTCCACCTGGTCATCCGAAGGTTAAAGAAGAGCAAAAAGTGGAGATTAACCTTTCAGCACACCACTACCATTATTTGTTTTAGTGAGATAGATTACTATTATCTGGTTGAGTTTTAAAATATGTTTATATCTAAATTTAGGAGAAACAACAGAATTCTTGCTGTCAGTAATAATCTTGGTCAGGGTTTGGTGTTTTTGTCTGGATGGTGGCAAAAACTGGAAATAACCAGGGCAAAGATTTTAAAAAACTGGCAAAATTACTTTTTGTTCTTAAATAATGTGCAGTGAGAGCTATAATTTAATAGGAACCTAAATAATTAAATTATTTATTGGATATTATTGAATACCTTCATTTTGTTAGCTAATAAATGTTGCAATTAAAATAACTATTTAATGAATGTGTAACGTTACAATTTCAAAAAAAAAAAAAAATGTAGTTAAAACAAACTCGAAACTAATACAATGAAATAACTTCTGTCATGTTTTATTAGCGCAACTTAGTTTATTTTCTTTTAGAAAATTCATAACTTTCAGTAATTTCATTTGTACGTGTCTTTACTAGTCAATTTTTTAAAATTCACCAGTGGCATTAACAAAGTACAATAACCAGAACAATACTGTTGGCGTTCGGGGGTTGCGCTCTCCCCCCCCCCCCCCCCCCCAACCTTAATTTGAAATTGTTCAGTAGAAATTGGAAAAGGAACTGCATAAAACCAAAATGAACAGCTCAATTTATCTACTAAGTTTTGTATATAGTTTCATTTTTAATTTTGTTATGAAATTCCTTATTTTTTTGTAATACTTCAATACTATAATGCATACTCATTTAATTTCTTGTTTAAATTAAGCATAACATTGATTAAAATTAAGATTTCTTTTATCTGGTGTTTAAGTTTAAATGGAAAAAAATTAATGAATAAATAAAAATTAAATGGACACAGTGAATGCCATTTTTGCCACTTGATTGGCGAAAACCTATTTTTGCGGGACGGATT
This sequence comes from Octonoba sinensis, assembly GCA_038502835.1. Taxonomy (NCBI): domain Eukaryota; kingdom Metazoa; phylum Arthropoda; class Arachnida; order Araneae; family Uloboridae; genus Octonoba; species Octonoba sinensis. The sequence goes on from CM076602.1 coordinate 62,991,763, forward strand.
TTCCCAGGTTTTTTCTGCCTATGGTAAAAACTTGTCAACCCTGAGCTTGATAATTGTTCTAGAATCAGAAATGCTAAGAATATGTCCTATTTCGCAAAACTGACCAATCCACTTTCCTTCTGATCCATAAAGTTCCATGTCTCAAAAAATGAGAAATTATCTTAACGAGGTGAATTTTTTCATTTCAGGTTCATGAACTTCAACAGCAAGTAGCAACTTTAACGGATCATCAAGTGAATACAGATCATCGATATAACAGGGTGAAGCAGGAAAATGCCGCTTTACAGAACAAGTAAGTGGTTCGTTATTACAACTCTTTACAGGAATTTTAGTTACATCAGCTATATTATTAGGACAGTTATTCCTTAGTAGGCCGACAGGTCATCAACAAGCTAACTCTGATATTTTCAAAAAAAAAAAATATCCTTTAGTTAAATTAATTAATTAATTAATTAAAAGGATAAATACTTTGAACGGCTAAAATCTGCAAAAGACAAACTAAAACTATGAGAACTTATTTCAATTTCTTCTTTTAAAAATGGTTCTAATTATCTATATTCTATCGCTAAGCTTAACGTTGTAGTACGTAAGGTTAAATAGTTCTTCAAGTTAAGAATTTTCCATTACTATTTCAGTTGCGTCAACAGTTTTTCTAAACTATTTTGCATGAAGTTTTAATGTATATATTATAATGCAATGTAACTACAGTAAATCTCGTTAGAGCAAATACCGGTTCAACGAATTATCCGTTTTAACGAAATCAATGTACATTCCCATTTTAAACACCTTTAAGGTAACGAAAACCCCGTTACAACGTACAATTCCATTGCAACGAAAAACTTTCCCGCTCCCTTGGAGTTCGTTTCAACGGGATTTTACTGTATAACTATATCTAAATTTTTCACATGATTAGTAAAACAATCATGGGTTTAATTTTAAAGAAATATATATGTATATATATATATATTGGTTTTAAAAATATTATTTATTTATTTTCTTTTTTGAGTCTCTATGTAATAATTAAATTGATGCACATGTTTTGAGAGGAAGAAAAAATCGTTAATTACAGTTTCACAAATACAATTTAAAATTCATGCGATTTTAATATTGGTCATTGAATTTATATAATTCATTCAAATCTAACATTGGGCACCATTCCATGTTAGTCAATAAATATCTAGTACCATTACAAATTAAATGCTGCCATGCTGGATGTTTCACGGTATTAAAATTTCCTTATTCATTTTTCATTACCTTTTTCAGTTTTGCCATGTTTGAAAGAATCCACGGCATTTTTGTGTGAGAAACTTTGAAAATATGTGGGCAATTTAATTTCACTTCAGTTAGAAAGGTATCGATTGTGAATAAAAAAAGAAATAGTTACCGCATTACGTAAGCAACATCCTGGAAATCCGGTGGAAGTTTAAAAGGAATAAATGAAATAATCTTTTTTTGTTCTGCTCAAGGGTGGAATACTTAACTGTTTCTGTTTATTTAATTAATTATTATTTTTGTGACAAATAAAGCGGCATTTTTTTAATGCCTTTATTATGCCTATTAATGTAGCGCAAATGAATTTCATAGACTTGATTGCATAGACTTTGATTTAAATATTGAAAAATGATAAATCTTTCCTTTCTTTCACGAGAAAAAAAGCAAAATACTCTAAAATCTTCTCTTCTCATCCGGGTTATTCAAAACCTTACGGAAACTTTTGGTCACTATTGAGGTGTAGGGAGGGAGAGATGAATGTAAAAACGTGAGTTTTTATTTAAAATTTTGTTTGTTTAATGTCGTTTACGGTACTTCAAGTTCTTATTCCCTTTAATTTGGGAAATTTATTATCAAACAATCAATGCAGGGCCGTGTCCTCATAAACAGACCTAAAATTGGTCGCCCTCTCTCTATGCTCCTTTTTTAAAAGAAGCTTTGGAAAACCCTATGGCCTGTAAATGGAGTGTTGCCAAAGTTTAAAAAATCAAACTTGTGCAGTAAGATTGACTTTTTATATTATTTACTGACATAACACGGGCAGATACTGCTCAAGAGATTATTAAGTGACTAACTATAAAAGTATGAGGTGGATGAAACTAATAATGTTTAATAAAAAATAAAATAAAAGGATATAGTTAGAGTAAATAAAAATACACTGAGATATTTTCTTTTTAACTGCAATAAAATATTGTATAAAAAGTAAAATTTGACATCTCTAAAAATGTTCCGCAAAATGTAAGGTAATGAATAACTTGTGGGCGCTACCGTTTAGTGTGGAGAATGAACCCAATGAGTTTCATTAAAATTAAATAAGCTTCAATAAAATGAAGTTGTCGGGGTTTTTTTTTTTTTTTGTCTTGATAGTGCCTGACGTGATTAATTGGCGTAGAGGTTGTCAAAGTTTTGCGGAGTAGTGATGGTTAGGATATGTATGTACGTTTCCTTATCATTTGAATGGCATTAGTTAAAAAAAGCTCCTAACATATATGGAAAATATGGCCTAACTTGGAAACATTTTTCCTCCCTACCAAATATTCCTTGATTTTAAAACTTTGAGTTCGTTTGAAACTTTTTTTTTTCAGTTATAAATTGGTTTATATAATTTTTAGAACTTTTTTAAAAGTTATAAACTCTTTTTCTCCCTCCTCCCTTTTATTTTTCCTCTCTTAACTGCTAATTAAATTTGAATACGGATTCTTTGGAAGAAAAAGCGAAAAATATCGAGACCCCTAAAACTTGGAAATAGTCGAAAAAGCGCCACAAGGGAACCGATCTCTTGGATAATACGAAAGCATTTTTGTATTGATATTTCCATTGTGTTTTTTCAATTCGTGTCATTGCAAGGATTTCAATAATTTTTCGCTTCATTACAATTTGTTATATTAACCCAATTTCAAGTTAAACGTAAATCCCATCGCTCTTGACCTATTTCTTTTCTAGCTTTCGTCATTTTTTCAGAGTTTGAGAAAACTCGATACTTTAAATTGTTTGATTTCAGGAAATTATATCGCACTTCCAGACATTTAACAAAATGTTTCATTATTGTTCGTTCAGTATCTTTTTTATGCAGCATTCTTACCCCAAGCTCGTTTTAATAATATTTCTCATTTATTTATTCATCTGAGTTAGTACGGTTTGTTGAACCATGACGAACAATCACCCGTGCGTTTCTTTTCTTCTGTCGTACATATTCAATAATTTGTCTATCTTTATGCTGCACGTTTTAGGAAAGCTTTGTGCAGAAAATGGTTTTATCTATTGTTAAGATGTAATATACGATTCAGCCCTGTCAAGATTTAAAGACTTAGCTTCTCAATAAAATATTGTGATTCACAGACGTGCGTCAAAGCGCTTGGGTCCAATTTACGTGAAACTTTTTTGATTTTTATCTCTATAACAAGCCAAACAGCAAGTTGAGAAAATATGTGTATGAGAGAAACAGTTTTGCAGTAAGCAACCGTGTAGTGAATTTGCGCTGAAGGGGGATTTAAAGCTCCGGCAACAAAAAAACGCTGTCGCTTTTGTTTAAGAAATTTCTGCAATGGCTTTCACAGCAGCCGCGATGTTGACTTCTGCATTCTATCTTTCGCATGCGCACAGTGTGCTGCAAGGTTCTCTGAGGTTGGAGATTTAGCGTGACCCAGTCCGCACCACGAGGAGACCCCCACCAGAACGGACCAGGTTCTCTGAGGTATAGGGCTCACTTTAACTAGCAAACAATAAAGTTTCTTTAAATTGTGATGATAAGTTGGAAAAAAATAAAATAAAAGTTTAGCCGACTTTCTGAGCTCTTCCCGTATGTATCCCTGGGGTACGCTGCATTCCACACTTTGGGAAGCACTTGTATAGGGTATAGTAATTATCGGTAAATACCCCGCATCGTTGTATAGTCCGCAAGAATAAAAATTCCTTCTAAAAAATTAAGTTCGGTGTATAACCCGCATCGTTGTACAACCCGCACCCAGAAAAAAACATGGGATACACCCCTAGAAAACAATACATTCGCCTGTAGTGCCCGAGCCCCAATCTGCTTTGACCATTGTTTCGAAAGCTAGGCTTTATTTCTCTGTATTTTGTTTTGCAGGAAAAGAGATTTCGATATTTTTCAACGGTAGTTGTCTTTTTAATAATACTTTTTTCAAAAAATTCATGTATTGCCCGCATCGTTATATTGCCCGCAGGTAGTAAAAAAAGGAGTTTTTTTGTAGATAACCCGCGGGCTATACACAGATAATTATGAAATATTCAAAACAAGAAATCCTCTTTCCCACACATTATGCCTTTAAAAAGTTCTACCTGATCAAGATTGAAATTGAACGAATCAAATCAGCAATTATGAAAAACTGGTTCATGGATCAAGAGTTCATGGGCTGCACACTGCGCCAAACTTAGTTTGATTCGTAAGTTTTCGATGTGGAGCACTTTAAGAGACGGAACTTTGTTTGTCATTGAGTTGTAGAAAAGCAGGGAAACTCATTGGGGGACTTGATGAGGCTCAGACAACATGTCATAACAAACAGTCACATGGCCGCCTCGTTTCTCATAACTATGAGTATGATTAAAGCCGGGATTCGAACCCAGGACTTTCTGGTTCTGAGCCAAATACGTTAAAGCTCAAGCCGTCAGGTCCAATATCTCGTATGTCTTTTTAAATTGCTTAAAACGAAACGAAAATTTGTTCAAATGAAAAAAAAAAAAAACATGAGACTAAGGTGTCCTTCCAAAATTACTTTGAAAGACAAGAGCTAACGCCCCTCCCCCCCCTAACGAGATCGGACAGCATAAAAGGGGGAAAAAATGTCCGAATAGTATATGTTATTAGAGAAATAGGAGTCGTATCACAATTTCGAGGGCTGTCTTTTAAACGTTTTCAATTTTATTTTATGATGTTTTTTTTATTTCTCTATTTACATTTTATTTATGTATTTAATATTTTAATGAAAAATTTACCGAGCAATATTGTTTTCATTTATTTATTTGTAATTGTTATTACTTACTTATACCCCTAATCTTATTATTTTTACGGGAAAGCTCCATAAAATAAAAATAAGACATGCAGAAATGCCCAAAAATGTAATTTTAACAAACTGAACCAAAATGTTTATTTAAGTTCTTCAGTTTTACTCATTTCTATGATTTTACTCTACTGGTAGATGTAATTTTAATTCAATTTTCACGGGATGCTTAAATAGATGACCTGAAAAGTAATACAATTTTTAATAAACTCTACCGTTGATAACATCCCCGTTAAAGATTGTGGTCCTCTCGGGTTTTCTGTGTTTTCTGGTATTTAATTGTTAATTTTCTTTTACGTTAAGTATTCAAAATGTTCTTTTGACATTTTCTAATTTATGCTGAAACTTGTTCGCAGGGCGAATAATTCTTTAGCGCAAAACCGGTTCTTTTTACGTAGTAAGCGGCTCACACGCAATGTATGGCTAGATATATTCTTGCCCTTCAATATACGAAATGCACGGGTCCCTCGTTGCACTGAAATTTTCCGGGTGAAAGTTGGTTTTTCAAACGTTTTTAAATTTCTTTCTAGGAAATTTTGCATTCTAGGTTTGAATATATAGTTGAATTTAGAATGTAAGTAGAATTTTTGTTGTTTGTTTTGCATTAACTGTATTTATTTTACGACAAAGGTCGTTGTCAAGCTCGAAATCCTATACAGTGAAACCCCGATTTTACGACCCCGAATCTACGTTTTTCCCGCATTTTACGTTTTTTTCATCAGGTCCCAGTTTTTCCGTATACTAATAATGTTAATTTAACCCGGATTGTAAGTTTGTTATATATGAATTTTCCCGCATTTTACTTTTTCCCTGGAAAGTGAAAAAAAAATGTTCTAAAATAAGCAATATTTTTCCTTCTGTACTTCGCGTCAACCGATGAAGATCAACAAAAAGAACCGGAAGCACAGCCCGTCCCTTCTTTCACTATTGCAATGAAGAGCTTACAAATAGTGAAAGACTATTTTCTTTCTTATAAGGACCAGGGAAAAAACTTGCAACGCATTACAATCCTAGAAGATGCTGCATTCACTTTGAACTCAATGACTAAAAAACAATCCATTATTACGGATTATTTTCAGTAAACGCCAGGAATCGCATCTAAAAGGGTTAAAATTATCTTAAAATGGTATGTATAATAATGTTCTTTTCGTAAAATATAAACATTATACCTTTTGAAAGAGTCATCTTTACTACCTTTAGTTTTTTTTCTATTTGATTTTTGCATTCTATGTATTTCCCGTATTTTACGTTTTTCCCGTATGTTACGTTTTTTTTGCCCAATCCTTGAGAAACGTAAAATCGGGGTTTCACTGTATATACTTGGTGAAAATACATCAAGGTCGAAACTTTATACTTTTTCCACTCTCTGCATTCATTGTACATAATAGGAATCCTTGTGAACTGTAGGAATATTCTTGTTAATATAATCCCTGTAAAATAAAAATAATAAGTTCAGCTTTGTTTTATTATACCGTTCTAGCTCTCTCCATTATCAGAGTAAAATTCAATAGTATAGTCTAGTACAGGGGTCCCCAACCTTTTTGTACCTAAGAGCACATACCAGAATATCGGTCGAATGGTGGACACCATTTATTTTTTCCAAGACAAATTATAGTTATTGGACACAGTTAACAATACACACTACATATAATACACAAAAAAAATTAATTTTAAAAATTAATTTAATATATGAATATAATTAGTATTAATATTTTTGTGTAAAATAAATGATTACTAACTTGCTTGAAAAACATACGAAGTATAAAAATTATTTATAAAATATATAAAATACAATCAACTTGATATTTGGCATTGCATTTCACTAGGGAGCGCTTCATAATTGGGAGGATATGATGAAATTCTTGCTCGCAAGCAATCGTCAAGGTATTCATCTGTAAGAGTCGTTCATCAAAATTTTGATTGTGTGATATTCACTGTCATTTATCATTATAGGGTTAAGATTATTCATAGTTATGTGTCCCTTTATACTTACTTTACTTTAAAATGAAAGACTGAAATATTTTATCGTTGGACACAAGCAGCGGGAGCACCTTGACCGATCGACGGGCGCCATGGTGCCTGCGGGCATAGGGTTGGGGACCCCCTAGTAGCAGGGCTTAATTTCTAACAAAAAAAAATGGTGCAGTGTTATTTTGTAGACAAATATTTTTCAGACAGTCATATCCGTGCGTAAATAATCTAAAATTCCATATAATCAGTAAAAATTCACCGAAAAAGAAAAGACGTGTACAGGAGCTGAGTTTAATTGCTGTATCGCGGTAAAGCTCGATCTATTGCAAAAAAAAAAAAAAAGGAATTATGTTTTGTGAATTGAAAGTTCACAACAGTCACTTTGAACCATGGGGGTTGACTTTGAACCACATCACATTTTTTAGTATATTTAACTTAATTTAAAAGTTAAGAGTAGAAAACTGATTTTATGACCTATTTAGCTGAGTGCAGCACTGGACCTTATAGCTTCTTTTTTCAGTCAAAGATAGTAAAAGATGTAACATGGTTCAAAGTTACTCCCCATGGTTCATCAAAGTTACCCTGAATGACTGTAAAGTTATTCGTTTTGAGAAGTTTGGGCTTTCTACATTTCCCAAGTTTATGACAGAATGCTCTTAATTCTTGTTAAAATTTTATTAGGAAAGAAATAGAGCTTTGGAATACTTTCGAAAAGTTTCAGCCGAAATGTTTGGCATGATTAGTGAACCATAAAACATTTGATCAAACCTGGAAATATTTTATTGCGTTTAAAAATGAATTGCCTGAATAGGATTGATTTGTTTGAAACGCATTAAGTTTTCTCCGTTGGAAGACATCCAAGTCTTTTGTCTGATATTACACACGAAACTATAATGAATACTGATGAATCATTCATACTTTCAAAACGATTGAATGGGTAGCTCTTTTTGCATTCACTATTAATTTTTAGATGGATTGCAAAACTAGTTTGATTTTTTTTTTTTTGCTCTTTATTTGGGAAAATACGTTTCATATGCAGCTTGATTTTTGCTATTTCTGTTACTGAATGTCTCATTATAATTTGGATAGTTTCATATTACTTTCCTTTTTTTATCAGGGTGTGTACAGGACACGAAAAAGTCACAAATTTGGAAATCGGTCACGAAAGTAACGAAAAAGTCACGAAAATTACAAATATTTCACGAAAATTTTTCGCACTGGATATCCAGTATCCAACAACTTTTAAATGTCTAGAATCCTATCCGTCCACTAATATCCGGTTTAACGTCATATCAAATTTTATTTTTAAAATTAATTAATCAACATGTTTTGAAAACATACGTAAATTGCAAAATTACTACCGGTTTGGAAGCTGTAAGATATTTTAGAATGTGTATAGAACTTTACAAGTTTCAACATCAGAATCAGATATCCGGTACTTATACGTCAAACATGTGACACTGGATATCCGGGAGAATCAAAATCCGATGTATCACCGAACGGTCACGAAATTTGACTTTTGAAAATCTGTAGACACCCTGTCTCTGAGCATGACAGAAATTAAATCAGTATTTCAGCCCATTCCATCACACTAGGCAGCAAAATTTCTTAAATAAATATATTATTAATTATTGCTACCACTCGTAATATTACTTGCACCAATAATTAAGAGCAAGTCTCGTGCAGGGATGAATGACGTCTTGGTAATGGATATCAAGTAAGCGCCCCGCGCACCCTAAAATTTTAGAAACAGTGGAATCAATTTTTTTAGAAATATTTCTTTCAAAATTATTTCTGCAGATTTCGTGAATGCAGTGCATGTACACACACTACTTTTCTTTACCATGAGATATTTGTTATTATTATAAATATAAATTTTAATAGAATATACTCTTGAACTTTCGAAACAACCGTCTTGCACGACAAATCATAAGAGATTGATTTTTGACAGTCGCGGGGGTTTTGCACACCGCACAGCTCGATAAGTAACAAATCTCTCATTGGATATTTTTGCTCCAGTGGCCGGATTGTCTCTTATAAGAGAAGGAGGGACGTTAGGCTCATTCACAAATGATGTCACGCTTTGGGGGGGGGGGGCGAGAAATAGCGACACAATTGGGTGGAGAGGACGGGGTAGCAAGAAGTGTGACGGCACATTTTGGTTTCAACAAAAAAATTGAAAATTAGTAGTTTATATTTGTTTTTGTTTGGTACTCTCAGTCATTTCCTTTTGTACCGAAAACATTGAAGCTGCTTAAGGTTAAAATTAACTTATTTAGTTAAAAGTTTAAAAAGATATTTTCTTGGACCTTTACAGTTTTAAGATAAAATAGCGTATGTCATTTTTACAGAATTCGAACTAATATTTTGAACAATTACATACCAATTATTATTATTATTATTATTATTATTATTTTGTAAATCTTAGTCTTAAGTTACACAAATTAAGTGCACATATAGAACTTAATATTGTTACGCTCACAAATGTTATTAAAGGCTCAAAAATAAAATTGGGAATGCAGTCTGTACCGTAGTGCTTTGTTTCTGACCTGCAAGTACGTATGCTTATGTACTACAGCGTGGCATGTGACAGGGGGGTTGTTGAAGTGTGGCATTTTGTGAGAAAAAGAAGAAGGGGGCGAAATATATTGAAAAATGAGTGACAATATTTATGAATGGTCCCTTATATCTATATATTAACCGTTTATTTTATAAGTGGGGGAAAGTCTATTTTTGAAGAAAATGAAGATAAAACTTTTTCTTATCTCTTATGTGTTAAACAATTTATAGTGGTCAAAAAAAAAAAAAAAAAAATCAGAATCCTAACATTTGGGAGATGGAAGTTTTAGCCCTTAGTAGTATGTTCATTAAAATGCAAACCTTTAAATATCTCGCATAACAAAAAAGGGATTTGTAATCCATCTAGACAGGACGATTACGAATCCTTTGCATCAGCAAAACTTTCCTTCTCAAATAGTCAAATAAATCAATTTAAAGTTAAGATAAAGTTGAATTTCAGTAGCTTACAATACATTTATTTTTTGTATTATTTTAATAACATGAGTCATAGGCATTCTTCTTACAGCATTCTCCCTCCCCCCTCAATCTGGACCTTCTCCCCTAGATCTTAAAATGTCCCCAAATCTCTTGCACAGAAAAACTTTTTGCTGTTCAGTCAGTATTGGAAATTTTTAATTTTCAAATTATGGCTTTATCAGGGGAACCCATCCACCTCAGTGTGATGGCACCCCTCCCCCTGAAAAGTTACGGAAACTTTCAAATACGATTCCCCCCCCCCCCCTAAATCGGCCAGAAATTCGGTCAAGCCCTCCCCCAATCCCGCTGAAAAAACCCTCTAAAAATTTCAATGGCACTGTGTTCGCCATGACCCCCCCCCCCCCTTCTGGTGGGCACCCCTGGCTTTATTGTTTCTGTATCATTACATTATCTGTCAAACTTTTCTAAAAACAAGTGTTTTTAAAATTAAATTACAGCTACTTACTTGCTTCCCCCGCCATATTTATTACAACGACAGATACTGGTTGAGAGCAATATTAAGTGATTGAGCTTAAAAGTATATTTCATTTTATAGGCGAAAATAAATATTGTTTCACAAAAAATGGGAGGAAAAAAATCAGATGTTTCGTTTGCAATTATAGTAAAGAGCGTGGAGTTATTTTTTTTTAAATTTGGCTCTGGTTCCATAAGAGAAATAAAGCAAGAATTCTAAAAATGCATTTTCCTTGCCCACCCCCACCCCGGCATTTCCCAAATAAGACTCTGTTGTACCATTTATGAAGGAAGCACCATCAATCATTCAAAAGTGAATTATTTTCACATCGTTTGTCCCCGTTGGGTGCTATTTTTCACCAACTCATTTTCCCGAAAACTTGAGAATTCTGAGAAAGCAGTTTATGAAAGAAACCATTATAACAAAGAACGTGTCTTAATGATGCGATGCTACATATCCTATCATCTTGCCTTTTTTTTTCCTTTTAATTCTCTTAACTTAAACCGCCTAACCGCTTTTTTTTCATTAAGCAGTGACTCACGCACGAGCAAAATTCCTGAACTTGTGAACTTTTTTTTTTTTTTTTGTTTTGCTGAGACTGAAAAAAAAAAAAGCGAAAAGGAAACTTCTCATGACGTCACGCATGATCCATTTTACTACTCCCATGTAGAGGTACATAGTTAGTTGGTTAGAGTCCCGCCAGAAGTCGCTGAATTCGAAATCTTTTCCCGTCTGCAACCCGAAAGAAACGTTCCTTTGAGCAACAGCAGTTCGGTTTAAAAGGTTTGTTTATGATGCGCAGTGCTAGCGGCAACATGTTTGAGCATAATGTTTTTGTTCTGAATGAAAATGACAGCTTATGTGATTGTTTTGATGCGTAAATATGTAGCGTTGCTAGGTGGAATTTTCTTGATTCATAGATGCCTGGATAAACCTGCCGGTTTTTGAAATGGTATGTAATACGAAATGTTTTCCCCCCTCTCTTAAATTAAATCATCCAAAATGCAGGTTTTGTTTTCAGTTTTGTAAGCTTAGTACTCGTAATGCGTTAAATGTTGGCTCTGAATGGCTTTTGTAACCTTTAGGTAATTAAATGTGAAAACATTTTTTCGCCATTAACTACTTTTATAGTTAAAAACTTTACAAAATTGGTTAATTCTTTTGTGAAATTTATTTTGAATCATTTGAAAGTATAAGAAATTAGATATATAAAGGAATAAAATAATAAATTAACTTTGTGCTAAATAAACAGCAATAAAAAAAAATAATTTCACGTTAAGAAGGCACAAATAAGCATTAAAATACAGACATATGTTTCGGGATTGCTTGGAATCCCTTTTTCATTGAGACAGGGAGCTTCTAGATGCAAAACCTCCAAATAAAGCCTAAATGAAATTATAAAGGAATATTTATATGATAGTGTGGTCCTTTATTTCCAAATATTTTCTTAAAACATTTGAAAATCCAAGAAGGAAAAATGTGTAACATTCTTTATATTTATTTTCTTGTAGTGTGCGTTTTTCCTTGTCATGTTTTTCAAAACAGTACATAATACTTTTATCATATAAAATATCAAATTATTATTCATTTTAACTCCAAAATTTATACTTAGTAATGCTATTAAAATTTAGGAAAGAATCTATGTGATCGCTTTTGTATTTACACTACATTAAACAATTAAATTACATTGAACTTTAAGAATTGATATCGAATCTCACAAAATGTACAATTTTTAATAAAAATCGGAACATTACTTCATATTGTTGCTTATGCATTTAAAAAGAATTTGACCGTTTTCAAACTTTTGCTCTCTTTATTATTATTATGATAATTAATTACTAATATAATTATTATTGTTATTGAGATTCTCTTTTTTTTTTTTTTTTTTTTTTTTTTTTTTTGTACTTTTTAAAATATGGCAAAAAAATTTATTATTGCAGATTATTTTCTATTTTAAATTACTGACCATAATTTTGTAATTTTCTGCTTAAAATTAAGTAATAATGCTGTTATTTCTTATTTTACATATCAAATATCAAAAGAGTAACCAATTAATAGTTAAGTTTTTGCATTTCTTATCACTTTAACGAAACTGGCAAGCATAAAGTTGCCTTGCGGAAACTGCTACTATAAAAATTAATTTAAAAACTTACCATCTAAGCCAACAAAATATTTAAAATATTATTTAGGATGTGAATTTTTTATTAATGGAGGAAAGCATAAAATAATTTGACTTTTTTTTTTTGGGTATTTGATATTAATATTTAATTTTGCTTGCATTAAAAGGCTTCACGTTTTTCCCGTTTTGAAGAAAATTATACTTGAACTTGTTCATATTGAATTTGAATGAATGACCTTTCTTTCTTTTCATAAAAACAAGTACGTTTGAAGCATGTAAGTGTTACTCATATTTTAAAACAAAGAAATATTAACTTCGTTAATAGTATTTCTTTAACAAAGAAATATTAACTTCGTTAATAGTATTTCTTTAACAAAGAAATATTAAGTATTATTATTATAATTATATCTCAAACCCTCCCCCATTCACCAAGGGAAAATTGAAAGAATTTTATAGATGTCTGTCTCCGAACTGAATATCGAGAGGCACGTCCGTCATTTCAAAATTTTCTTGAGGGGGAGGTATATTTTCTATGCATATGAAAGGGAGAACAACAAAATGGATAAAAACATGCATAAATTCAATGTATTTCTGAAAGTCATCGTAATCATCGTGAGGGTTTCTTACGATCCCCGAGAAAACGTGGAACATTAAATAAAATTTAAAAAAAAAAAAAACACTTATGTCCCTTATCAGAAATATTTCTTATTTTCTTGTGAAAAAAATGTATTCAGGAAAACTTATTTTGGAAATTTTCACAGTAAGAAAGGTTCATGAAAGTTTTATCAATAGACTTACCATACTACATCCGGGATTATCGCAGACAGTCCTGGTTTTCTACTTCTGTCCTAGGTATTCTCGGGCTTGCGAAAATGTCAAGGGTTATGAGAATTTTATACCCTGCAAGGTTTTATTCTTAATGTGTTTTTAAATATCACTCACAGCTGTGCATTTATATCCTGACCTAAGTTGAACAAGGTTTGATTGAATCGGCAATCGGCGTACATTTCTATCCATTTAACCACTTCTAAAAAATATCATGTCTAATGAAAAGCACAACCGAGTCCCTAGACATGACTTGTTTGAATGTATTCTTCCCATAAAAAGTTATGTCTTTTAAGTAACTTAATTGATTTTTGTACGGTTAGAAAAACCACAATGAACCCAAAAAAGAAAAAAAAACACCAAGATTCAAAAATAACGAGTTGATAACGAATATGTCCTGGACTGAAGTTCCCCTCCCCCGCCCCCGTGAAAAAAAGTTGTAAGCCTATCTATCAAAATCTTTTCAATTTAATTTAAGAATTCTTCTTTTTTTTTTTTTTTTTTTTTTACAAGTTCCATGTGACTGGATTATCAAACAGTGCATAAATATCGTGCGCACAGCAATCTATTGAAGAGGAGCTAGAGGTCAAAATTTTTTTTTTAAGAACGTTCCCAGTCAACCGAAGTTTAACGAAGCGGAAATGCTTCATGATCATGAGAGGCTTTCAATCTTCACCAACTTTTTTCACTGCCATACGGAAAGTGGCTTCGCAACTGTAAATATGCTTAAAACCTTTTAGATATGGGCTCCACATGAACCGAACTCGAGAGTGGCGCTTGTTTTAAAATTATCTTTAAGTGTAATTTCAAAATAGAAAAAACAGTGCTACAATTTCGGCTGTTAGCGGTAAATTGTTTATATAAATTGCTTTACTTTTTATTTATTTTTAACTAGTGAACACTGAAATATTAATTAGATCAGGGGATGGTTTCGTTTTTTTTTACTTCATAAATAATAAATACTAAGAGGCACCCGTCCCTGCTCGCGATCGCTCGCCAATCCCAGAACTTCTTACGCAACTCCTTCAGATCGCTTCGCTCGCTCAGTATAACTATTTTAGAGTAACTTTAAGGAAAGGATCGGTTCTTTGTCAGAAATAACATTATATATTGCTTATAACTCATTATAATCAAAAATACATCTTGCAACATAATGCACATAGGCTTTACACAGTTTTAGAAGCTTCACAAGATTCCGAATGTCGCTGTTAATAAATTATAGATACATAAAAATAAGTGGCATCTATTTAAATCGATTTAAGATGTGACACCAGCATTAGATTTTTATATATAGTAAGACCTTGGCGACGACAGGAAGAATTTATTTAAGTACTTTTCTTTTACGAAAGCCGAGAGGCCGAGACTGTCCGTCGGAAAGCCTCTATTCGGCAAAGTGGGTGATATGCCGAGGTGGGCTTTTTTCGAAATTATATTTTACGCTGTCTTTTTTTGCTTTTCCCCAATGATGTATTCTGTTTCCAATTGGAATCTTTAACACAAAAAAAGGGGGGGGGACGTAGAGAGTTTATTATTCTTCATAAAAACTAAACATTTTCTAACCTTTCGATGAAATAGAAGCAGGCTCGACGCATGCGCAAATTCGAGGAAAGTCTCGGCTAAGAAAAACAGACAGTACTCACCCCCCTTTATTGCAAAATTGAAGGCTTGTGTCGAGACGTTTTCATGGCAACAAATAAATCGCTTTAAGGATTAAAGAAATGTAAAGTTTTCCTTGGCGAAAACATATTTAAAATAAGAATGCATGAGAAAGTTATTGCCAAGAGTCATTTTTGAAATACTCCCAAAAGTGTTGCCCTTCTAGATATTTAACTATAAAAGAGAGTTTACAAGAAATCAAAGAAAATCATAACAACACGTGAGTTGTCAAGATAAGCCATCGTTTAAACTTTAAAAGTTTGCACAGCTCAGGCGATCTCATTTCTGATTGGCTGCTTATTATTAGCCATTACGATTTAATTATTGGTTCCTGCGACACCATCATTACACTTTATGTACATAGATTTATGTATTCCTTTGACGAATTTTCGGTATTTTAACTGAAAGTAATATCAAAATTTACGTTTTTTAAAATTAAATTTCAAGAGTAAGGTTTTTGAAACAAAAAGGAACATGTTGTGGCAAAATCCGGTTTTAAATTAAGCTAAGCACTTTTCAGCAGTTATCACTGCATGAATCACCGTTCGGGCCTTGTCGCAGTTTCTGGTGGTTTTTTTTTTTTTTTTTCAAGTCATTGCATGCCACTGAATTTATATTTTGTGTGAATGTACGAGAAAAAATTTGAAAATGCTTTTATGCAAAACTTAAAATCATCAGCAGAGTAGAAGTAATTTTTAGAGTAATAAATTTGTCACAGTAAAAGTAGATCGTAAGGAATCATTTATAAATGATGTCACGCTTCCAGGGGTAACAAGAAGTGTGACATCATGTTTGTGCAACATAGCGTGACGTGTGACAAAGGGGAGAGGGGTATGTTGAGGTGTGACCTTTTGTGACAAAGGCGGGGAGGGGTCGGTCAGATATATGGGAAAAAAACGTGACATCATTTATGAACGGTCCCTCACGATGAGGTTTATTTCGTTTCCCTTAAAAATTGATTTTTACCACTTTTTTAAAATCAAGTAAAGCTATAAATTCAAAAAAAAATCTTGTTTCATAATTTTAACAGAACGATTTTTCTATATGCGAATGAGATAATTATTACATCAAATGCAGATTTCTGAAATATTTATTTCGAAATTGATCTAAAAAACGAATTTATATGCTCTATTAAACCTTGATTGCTTGAAGCAAAAGAGCTATTTTTAAGAGCTCTTTTTTTATTTATGTTTTATATCAAATCTTTTACTTATCATTTTCATTTTTATTCATTTATTTTTTATTATTGTTTTAGTGTGTCATTGTATGACACCATTATGCTTTCAACCTTAAGTAAAAAATTCCTCAGGTATCCTTGAAAACAATTTTATGTGCAAATTTTTCCTGTTTAAAATCGATCAAATGGCATTTATTTTTCTTTCTTATGTGTAAATTAGACCATTTTTTAGGCGTAGGAATGTTTCTGTTTTCGAGTCGTGACATTTACTGACGAAGCTTCTTTCAATCTGCTTTACTGCGCATTATTTTTAAACCACAATCGTTTAGTCAAAAAAAAATCGTATTGAAACTGGTTTCAGGAAGATCATCGAGGATAAATAAATAGTACTTATTATGATAGTCATTCAAATCATGTTCATTTTCGGCTGTTTTGTGTTATTTTTTTGTAAAGAAGTAGGTACTATTTTTTTCTTCCTTTTTACAACCCGTTGCATCTTACTGCATCCATTGAAGCGCAGTTTAATTCAAGTAATTGTAAGTATTTTATGATTCAAGAAAATAAAGACAAAAGAGACAAACAATAATTTTTCTCCTCGTTTCTATAACATGCCATGGGAACTTACTCCATCACCTTCATTTGGACTTTTCATACTGTTGTAGAAATGAAGTGAAATCACATGATACCTTCCATGTGAAATCACATCCATTTACTGAAAATATCAATTATTGAATTACTATGATACCTTGAGTTCAGTTTTGGAATTGAACATGTAATATGAATTTACTCCTGGAGATTGTTTCTGTAAATGTTTATCTTTCGTGTTCTAGGATCCATTCTTTGGAAGAGCAACTGAGGGAACTAGAAATACGAAGTGAAGATCGTGTAGAAACAGAAACACAGAAATTCAAAGAGATTATGGTAGTTAACTTCTTTTCAATACTTTTTGATACGTTTCAAGTCTTTGTACTGTTTTATTTGTTCATTGTTGCAATGGGTAACATTGAAATGGTTTTCAGATTTAACCTACTAATTTAAGAGCTTTGCTAATTAATATTTTTAAGTGTAATTTTTGAGAAAATGTGATTATTGTGTGCATGATCATATATATTTTTGTTCCTTTTAAATGTAAAATGTTTTTTGGTTTTTTTACTTCAAATAAAGCTATATTTTCTGTTATACAATAAGATCTACCTAAGTTGAGAAATTGAATTGAAAAGTATTAGTAGCGCCAGAGTAAAATACCCCCCCCCCCCCAAAAAAAAAAAAAAAAAAGAAGAAGAAAAAGTTCGCACCTTGCAACAAATTCTTTATTATTTCAGCTCTCACTGCCGAAAAAAAATCTCTGATTCTGTGATTTCAGGAAAAAAAACTTTCCTTTTTAAAGTTAATTTTCTCAAAGTGTCTTTTCTTTTTTAATGTTACATTCTCCATTTTTAAAACCCTGCTGTTATATTTCATTCAATATTTTAAAAATTCAAATAGTTTTTCTATAATATTTACAATTTAATGGTTTTCAGCTTTATTGAAACTATTATATTTACTTCCTTTAATATCACTGATCTTTAATTCAATTTTAACTGTAACTTAAATATTTTTTATAATAAAAATTAATGATTACATAAATAATAGATGAATAATTACTGTCTTAAAACAGGTGCAATTTTTCTTGTGTATTTTTCTCTCCTTTTTTTTATTTTTGTATCAGGATAAGCTGTAAAGAACATCATCAATTTCTGAATACGAAATTTGACTGCTAATTCCTTTCTTCTTTTTTTTTCACTTGCGTGTGCAGTACGTTTTTATACATTTTTTCTTTTAAGTTAACGTACTTAATTGCAATAATATGTTCCTTATATAATTATAGGTATCCAATTCTCTAAGACTGCTTCACTTTACAAATCCAAGTGAAGTCAATAACTCATGAATGTATAATTTTAAATATAATTATCAGGGCTAGTTGTGTTCTGGTTATGTACCAGAATTTCGTTTTTCCTTTTTTTTTTTTCAAAATTTTTGAATTAGAGAAAAGTATCGAAAATCTGGATTTTTTTTTTTTCTTTCAATGTATTCAATTACTTTTAAATTTATTCCAAATTTTTGATGATCATGACTGTGCTTATTATTATTGATTATCGTTGCCCTATTAAAATGCAATTCTAAAATTATTTTCCTTGAAGTATTTTTTATTTTTTATTTTTTTGCCGTTTTTTAAGCTTTGATGCCTTGACTTCGAAAAATGCGATCTTTTTGCATCTGCTTTGGGAATTAAAGTTTCCTCTTTAAGTGCTTATTAGGCCTTGTTAAAAGACAAATGACATTTATTTATTTATTTATTTGAAATCGTAATTTAATAATTTTTAAACGAAATTATGTGCTTTTTGAGAATGTGAGCTTTCAGGTTCCTAAGAGCCACCCCAATGTCTAAATCTAATCTAAAGCCATGTCTAAAACCCCAATTTTCTTTTAAAGATTTCAGATATTATCCCATGAACTCACAGGTCACCCCTGTTATATTTCCTGTTTATAATTTTAAAGCCTAATTGAACAAAAGTTTAAATTTCAATGAAAATTATGAACATTTAATGATAATTCTCTTTTTTTTTTCTTTGTAGTCTCGGTGTGAGCGAGAAGCGAAATTAGAAGTCGAACAATATGCCAATAAGTAAGTTTTTAAGCTTAATTTAATTAATTTATTTATTTTTAATATGTTTTGCTTTTACTTTTATTTATTTTTTATCCATTTATTACTTATATATTATCACCATTGTTATTCTTATACATTTTTATAATGTATCTTATTATTATTGTTATGTACTAAAACTGATCAGTAATACTTTTTTTTTTTCGAAATGAATGAAATGAGAACAATTTACTTCAATGCATCTGATATTAGTTAAGATTCTATGGTAGCCTAGTAAGAATGGAATATTAAAAAACCTTTTTCAAAATTACTTAGTTACAGAATCAACTATGAATGAAGAAGTCTTCTCCAGAAACACACAATCTTACCATTTTATTTTATCATTTACAAATAATTTCATGTATGAAATACTTTCCTGAGCAGAATGTAATTTCTAACAAAAGAAGTGTGGGAGTCGGGCCTGTAGCAAGACTCTGACTCCAGAGGGGGCAAACTTTTGGACAGGAGGGGCAGACTAGTTTTTCAATTTTTTTCTAACATGTTAGAATTTATGCTCTATTTTAGGCGTTTTCTTAAAATTTAAATTAATAATTTATTTAATAATTAATGCAATCATTTAATTTATTAATTGATTAATTAAACAATTAATTAATGATACTAATACTAATTTAATTCAATACTGAAATTATTTGATCTTAAAAGAAATACTTGATTAAAACTGACAAAAGGCAGAATTGAATTTTTAAAGCTTATTCGAAGAATGTCTTTTGTAAATTAATAATATATATGAAATAACATAAAAACGTGAACATTTTTTAAAGATAATGTGCACGATCATTCAAAGTATGATATTGAAGCATAAAACATGTATCGGTATGTTACAGTAAAAACTGGACTGCCCATGATCCTTTCATTAATGCCTGGCTTATATTGAAAACAAGAAAAAAATGAGCTGAATAAAGGAAAACGTTCATGTTTTTTATTTTTTCTAAAATTTGAATTAGAGGATAAAGGTGCATGTGAACAGGATTTTTTCGATATGACTTTGTGTTTAAACAAATCAAAAAGTTAAAAACAGAAATACCATAGATTATTAAGGTCCAATTAATCACGCTAGGACGGGCAAAACATTTTCCAGCTGGCCCCCCTCTGGCTACGGGCCTGGTGGGAGTCCTATAGTATTCAAAATTTATTTTCATGCATAATAGACAAAATTACCTCCAATACATAAAAGTTCCAGAAAAACTGAAATTAAGCGCAGGGAGCTGAGCTCCCATGCAACTTTAGTTGTGTTCCTGATAAATACTTTTACAGAATCAAAATTAACAAAGTGCTTAAATGAAAGAAAATATAGGCTGGTAGTTTCTTTAATTAAATTTAAGATACCTTGTCATTTTAATTATTTAAATGATATTTATATGTCAATTTAACTATCAAAAAACTGAATTAAAAGCATAAAGTGCATTAAAATTAATAGCATAAAGTTGCAAAGAATGTTCCATTAAAAATGTATATAACACATTCCCAAGAATGAACAACGCAATTTTTGTTATAGATAAGTACAAAAAATGATTAAGTTGGAGGTCCTTGATATTTTCATGAGCATAAAAAATAATTAATAAATTGTTTAAGTTCCTAGAGATTTGCCATGAAAATAAATAATAGCAATAACTGTTTTATGGGCTCTTTTGTGCATTAACATGGTATAATTGTAATAAATGATATGAAATCTAAAGAAAAACGTTTTGAAATAGAGTTTATGCAAAATTTAACTTTTTTTTAATATTTTAGTTAGTCTATCTTGTGGATTACCTTTACCTCTAATAAAATGAGTGTCACATGACCACACAATTTGCTTTTCAGTAGTTTTTCTCACCTATTTTAACTTTTCAAGTATTGATTTGTTCACTTCTGGTTAGTTTTATTGTATTTAATTGTGTAAAAGACTTAATGGAATATACTCTGTCAATTCAACTTAAAAATTGAATTTGCATCACAAATTCAAGTGCTTAGAATTTATTACATTAAAGTTCAAATTTCACAATAAGGAAAAAAATATTGTGCAGGAATCTTTAATAATAAAATTATTAAGTAACTAATGGCGCATAACAAAAATGATAATGATACCCATGAATAATGTCACAGTTTTTTTTTTCTATATTTTTGACTCCCTCTCAGTGAGATGAAAAAAAGTACAAAAATGAAAACTATAAAAGTATTTAATCTGCTGGATATTAAATGCGACGTAGTACTTCTTGTTACTCCCTCCCTTCCCCTTGTCTTAAATTGTCAAACTTTCATGAATCCACCTCTCTCTCAAAGATTGACATAATTTATGGATGGCCCCTATGCCTTTGAGTCACTTTTTTAATTATGTGGAATAAAATTTCTTTACTATGATTTATGCACAATGTAAAGAATATGTGTTAATGAGTTTCTTAATTTTAAAACTATATTTTACAATTTGAACCAATGCTGATTGTTTGTGTTCATTTTAAGTATCAATCATGTATATTTTCTTACATAATTTCTGTATTTATTTGCCTGTAAATAATTAATGCATCTTAGTAAATACTGCAGCACAAAATATAGCACTTGTCACAACTTTTTTCTTTTCTTTTCTTTTTTCCCCTCTGACAAATTTTCTGATGTTTGTTGTTTAAAAAATATTACTAATCATTTAGCTATGGTGTCATATTTATTCAGTTTTTATTTCATTTCAGATTATTATCATTACAAAAAGACTATATGGAGCTCAGTGAAGAATCTTTAAAATTGAAAACACTTTTAGAAAAACTAAAACTGGTAAATTATTTTAAAATAAGATTTATCCTATACTTGTTCATGAATATTTTTGAAATATGAAATAATTTTAATATAAAAAAGAGATAAACTTAAAGCGGTGTCACTTTCTTTAACTGGTTTGTAAGTGTCAATACGCACAAAAGATCAGAGATATGATGGTACCCCCATCAGTTCAACGAAAAAGAAATAACATGAGAAAGAAATTGCTGAGAAATGTAACATAATGTTTTGTTTGTTTCACTACTGCAAACATAAGACTGCAAAGTTTTGATTCATACTCTTTTTGCACTTAGTTCTTCAAAGTTCTCCATAACAGAGCATCTGAAATCCACATTTTTAGTGGGATAATTTAAATGCCACCCCACACAATGGTAATCCCAAAAGTCTTCACACTCTTTGTTGGGAAAGATTCCCCCCAGGTCTTGGGGATTTTACACTTCTTGCCCTATCCTCCCCTCTTTGAAAAGCTGTTAAATAGGTAACATATTAAACACTAGGCAAAGATGCACAGTGAAAAAAAACAGTATTAGTTTTAGTTGTTTAAAATAAATAAATGAAAAGTATTGGCAAGTTAAAGTAAAGAAATGAAAATTATTGAATTTTCTGGGGTCATTTCTCAATTGAAAAATGAAAAAAACTATGCTTTTCTGATTTGTTACATCTCTTCTTAACATACTTTTTTGTTTTGATGAATAAGTTTTTCTTTTTCTCAAGATGTTTCGAGGTATCATAACATGATGTACACATTTTTAATTGTTTGGAATAATAGTTTTGTTATTTAAACCAAAAATACTTGAATATCAAAAGGAGAGTTCCCAAAAATAAAGGGATCAAGGTTCTTGCAAGAAATGCTGCTTTTATGATTATTTTTTGTAATGACATGAGCAAATAACTATTGTGTAATCAATAAGTGACCTGAGACTGATAAAAATCAATATATTTCATGAGGGAAAGCTGTTGTTAAGAAAAATAGAAACTTGCTGATGTTTTACGTCTTATAATAAAAAAATATTGCCAGCCCCCAGACAGTTAGCTACCTACCTTACTTTTTAGAAATTTGGCACCAAATGTATACAAAAAAGAAAAATGGTAGAATCTAATATAAAACTATTATAAGTTTAAGTACAAAGATAAAACAACGTGAAAAAGCAAATTCAGATTAAAATTGTGCTTTTTCACGTTGTTTTATCTTTGTACTTACATTTTTGCACAAAGTATTTTGATCATTTGTCTTATATTATAAGTTTGTCTCTGCATTAGACAACTGACTGAAATGCAACCATTTTTAATAAATAGAAGTAATATAGTTGGAATTTAATTTGTTTGTTGTGATGAAAACAGTTTTAAATTTCTATTTATTATTTTTAATTGTCATGTATCGTTCTGCATAATGATTTTGTGTGTAAATAATTATCATATTGCTTACTTATTTAGTTGAAATAATTAATTCGTAAATTTTAGTAGGATAATTTTAGCCTCATTGTGAAATTGAAACCTTCTGTGTCTCCCTCATACTAGTATTAAATTAAAAACTCTCATAATAGATCATTTTTGTGTGTTACAATAATTATTATGCTTTCTGAAATTAGCACTTGCTTTTACCCTTGGTCGTGTTTAATATTCTGTCATTTATAATGCCTTTTTTGCATGCTCCTGAAGAAGTATTAGTACCACAGATCAATAACAGGAATTTAAAAAAAAAAGGATGTCAGATTTTTATCGGGATTCTTGTTGTAGTTGCACTGTTACTTTCTCTGTAATTGGAAAGAAACATTCTGTATTTTATGCAGACATTTGTTCAATAAATCTTAAATAATAATCAAATCCGGACAGCAAGTCAATTGTCCGTCATTTTTTATAAACTCTGACCATTAATTTCTTTCCAAAGAAGGAGAGAGTAGCTAAGGGGCACCACCAGGTAGGGGAGGGGTATAGTGCAGACTGCCATCATTGAAACTTTTAGGGGTGGGAGGTGTTTCAAGGGTTTTTGGGTGATTTTTTGGGGGAGTCTTCATTTTTGGCAGGGCAGTGTTGCTTTTTAGGGGGTGGGCATCCGCAGTGTAGCAGAACTTGTATGACTCTTGTGATCACAAAATTCTTTTTGTAACTGAACTTTACACTCCACACATTCCAGGGAATATGTAATTGTTTCTCATGCTCACTTTCGACACATAACTTCTGCATGTTATTGCATATATGTCTGTTGTATATGTCGTTATATGTTATTAAAATATGCTTTTGAAACTTAGAATGCATTTTCATAAAAGCATTTTGTTCATTTTAGGAAAAACAAGAATTACAAAATCAGTTATTTGAAGTTACTTCTGAGCTAACAAATTTACGGGAAGACCATCATAGACTACAAGAAGGAATCAGACGAGAACGTGAAGCTATTACTATAGAAAGAGATAACAATAATAAAGTAAGAATGATGTATTTTTAAAACTTATTGCAAGTTTTGCCAAAATGCTTTTTTTTTGTTTTGTTTTGTTTTTTATGAAATATAAAGGAAGTGTTGTTACTTAAACTACAAAATTCATGAAAAGCATTTTCAGTCCAAGATATTGTATTAAGGATTATAGGCATGGTTTTATGCATTATGCCTCATGAAACTTCTTTATTTAATTCAGGGAAAGGTTACAAATACTTTCCCACAAAAAGGAATAATAATAAAAAGTAGGTAAAACAAAACAAAAATTCAACATAGATAAAAGCTTGCCATACTCCTGCTGGGCCTTCCTCGACAATCTTTTACGGGAAATTCTAAATTTGGTCAGAATTTGTGTTTATACTGTTGAATTTCTGTTGTGTTGAAAAACCTCTGCTACTATACCTCAGTCCTGTGTTTTAGTTTAAGATTTGAACATTTGTTTAGTTTAAAACCTGATCAAATTGACAGATTTGCATTAGGCAAAATTTAACAAAAAGCTCTTTTAACAAAACGTTTTTTCATTTTGGAAAGTGTTTTTTATTAAAATTACTTTTGAATGGTTCAAAAATATTAAATCTAAGCATCTATGAAAAAAATTCAAAGCATTTTATTGTGACAAAAATAAATTAATAAAAATCAGTGATTCAATTAAAAACATTTTTTCGGTCTTAGTACCAGTTTCCGCCCGCTGATTGCACGTAGTAACGAGGTCGTGGGTTCGATTCCCACCTTGCCCTTGGTGTATTTCTGTTATTTCCTCTCTTTGTGATGTAATAAAATCTTTCATGTACTGTCTTGTGCTATCTGTCATATTTTACGACAGTTCATAAGCGAGTCCCGAGGCTAAGCACACGAATTGGAAAATAAATGTACTTCATTTCTTTCACTATAAATTAGCATCTATTGATAAAGTGAGAAAAACTAATCCTTTATTTTCTTCTGCATAAAATAGAAAAACTTGTTATGAGGGATTATGCATGTGTGTTATTTCTTCAGCAAAAATATTTGTTCATTACCTTTTTTAAATTTTTTTTTAATGAAAGATATTTGTCACATGTGGGACACTTTCCAAGGAATCGTCCACCGAAACAATAATTGCTTTGTAATTGAAGTTTGCAAACTTCATAAATTAATTTTATAATCACTTATTTTTTCTTTGGAAATTTTTGATTTTCATGGCTATGATTTAGCTGTGAAGAGTCTTCTTTCTTGACTCGTATTCACTAAAACACATGACATGTTTTAGTGAAATAATTTTTATGTGTGTGTGAGAGACAGTTTTGTTTCTATAAATTTATATTTAAATTCTCCTATGTTTTCTAATTACAGCTAATTAATGTTGAGATTAAAGTAAATTGAAGAATAATTTAAACCTCAAGTTTCTATTTCTTATATTCAATGAGAAATGCTTATGTTTTAATTATTTGATAAAGGTCCAAAAATGCTTGATGGCTTTCCATCTCAATTTTTTAAAGCTAAAAATCCAGTGTATTCTAATCTAAAAATTATTTTTTTTTTATTTTCTAGCTATTAGAAGAATTAACTACAGAATTAGAAAAACATGCTGAAGTCAGTACAGAATCTCGAATGCGAAGTCCTAGTTTGCTTGAACTTCCGGCTCAATACAGAGAACTTCAACAAGAACTTCGAAAAGTCAAAGATGTATGTAATTTTTTATCCAAAATCCAGAACTTAAATTTTGATCATTGTTTTCGGTTTTTGTTATATGCTTATTCATGATTGAAGTAAATATGTAGAACTCATGTCCCTGACCTGCCATGAAGATTTTTGCAGAAATTGCTTTCAGTATAATGTATATGAACCTGCTTATACACTGTAGCAACTTATAGTTCATAAATTAAGGTAGCATACAAAAGGTTATTGTTGAAATAGTATTTGTTGCAATTGGTAAACAACATTGTTCGTTAAAGTTTAAATTTCTAAGTGATTGACCATTACTCCTGAACACACTAATTGTGACAGACAGCTGAAATGCAAAAATGGAAATTATTTTCAAAAATGCTGAATTTTGCAGCATATAAAATGTGATACCAAGCTGTAGTCGAATCTTTTGTTACAACTAAAATTGTGTAGATCACTAGCAAAAAAAAAAAAAGAAAGAAAGATCAAGAAAAATTGTTGCCGATTGTTTTACAAGAAAGCTTAGGGGCTGTCAGGGATTATCCTTAAATTGACTAGGATCAGCCTAACTGGGTCCTGGGCCTGTTGCTGGTCGTCATCTTTGTATTTGTATTTATTTGAGTTTGTAAAAAAAGTTTGAGTTACAGCAAAAGCTTAATTTATCTATACCTTACACTTTTCTCTGAATTGACTTTTTTTCACAGGAGTTAAATCACAATAAGAATATTAATTAAAAGGAAATAAAAGACAAAGGGAATCCAAGTACTTTGTTGAAACGTTTGTTAGAAGTTTAGACAGGAAGAGAACAAAACAAATCCTTTACTGCTTCAAGTACCAGAAATGGCTGAAAGTCGTTTGAAACTCATTGATTTTTTAAAGTTATCTTCATATAATTTGACTACATTTGTATTTGTTTGAAGTAGTATAGTTCAGTCTTAAGTCTGTTCATGCAGTGATTTTGAAGCTTAATTTCTTCCAGTATTCATTATAATAGAATATCGTCCTGAGAAAATTGAGCTATATCCAATTTGTTAAAATATTCCTTCTCTTTTGAAAGTGCTGTACATTTTTGCTAAAAAAATTCCTTTAAAAATGCATTTCAGGGTCTTTCACCAAGGTCAAACTTGAGTAAAGCTGAATCAAAAGTTGGAGGTCTTATTCTGTGGGCAGTGCTTCTTGTTTATTCCAAACCTAATAATACTGAGCAATGAATGACAAACTAACAGTTACTATAGTTCTACAAAGTCATATGTATCATAATATACAAAGCTTAATGTATTTACAGCATTGAATATTTTTCAGGTGTAAATTCATTGAGGAGAGTATTTCAGATACATAACTTTTTGTTAACAACAAAATTTGGATGCAAAGTTGAGAGCTCTCATGAGAGACAGTTTTTAAAAAGTGTAAAAAGCTGAGCTATAGAAATATTGTTAAATTTCTATTTTCTTCCAGCATATAAGTTTTTTTTTTTTTTTTTTGGCCGTTGAAGTGTTACTGTAAACGTGCCATGATGTGCAATTTGTGCTTTCTTATTTCCTAGACATTGAAGAAAAGTTAACTGAAAAAGAGGCAAAAAAAGAAAAAAATGTCATGAAATAATGCAAAATGCAATTTTAATATGTATTCAATTGTGGTTTTAAAAACATATATATTATTAAAAAATAAAAAGGATGAAAAAAATACTGTAAACTATTAAAGAGAAAGAAAAAGTAAGAAAGACTCTTGATCATCCTGTGTCCAACACTATTTCCTGCAAAACTTGTTTTTTTTTTAATAGACAGATCAATCAATCATTATAAATCATTTCTTTTGGAGAACAAAAATGCTCTAAGAAAATATTTTTTGTGTTTATTTTATAACTATAGTAATTTCAAACTTGTTTGTTTTTTTTTTTAATTCGAATGCTAATTCCCTCAGATGATCATAATTTTTTACTTACTTATTGCTTCATTTACTTTAAATGTAGCCTGCTTGTTTTGCATAGTTTTTTCTCCTGACAAAGACCGTTTTTACCTTTATTGATCATTTGTGCTTATTAGTTTCAAAAACCTTTCAGCTGCAAGATCTTACTGATTTTCTTTTTTTCAGTAGCTTTACATCTTTCAACACCATTACTACCTTTGATAATATTTGGTATCTAAAAATATTTTGTTTTTATTGCAGGAAAATAAACTGATACTTGAAACCAATGAAGAACTAAATGCTCAACTCTTGGCCAATAGTCTACAAGAAGGTCGATCATTAGTGAATCAAGGTACAGAGCCATCTATAGCAGAAGAATTTGAAACTTCAACTAAGGATGAAGTAAGTTGTTCTGCTCTTAACATTTTTGTGATTCGTCTAAGCAATGTCATTTATTAAATGTATGTTAATGAGCTTGGTTTTTGTGTTTGTTACATTTCTTACAACTTAGGTGTGCGTTACTCAATCCAATGTTGCAGCTGTGACATTTGTACGCATATATTTGCTATACAATTAAAGAATTTTAACCTTTAGCTTTTATTTTTATATTTGTGAATGTAAGCGACCATCCGGTATCTTAATACAAAATATCAAATTTAATAAAAAAAAGTTTTGTATAAAAAATAATTATTTATGCATGTTGTGGGTGTGATATTACTGTCACATCCATTATATGCACAAATTAATATTGTATTTAAAATAAAGCATTTTATCTTAGAAACTTCATACTTCATGTTAAGATACGTAAGGGTTAGTTACAATCTAAAATATAAAAATTGAAAGCCGAGTTTAAAGTTCTCTATTTGCAATGCAAATATATACAGGGAAACCTCGATAACTCGACACCCCAAGGGGACACGAAAACGTATCGAGATAAGCGGGTGTTAAGTTACCGCGGTTTGGTAATTTCATTGGCTAATATTGGTCTGTATTGTTATTTACTTACCATTCAAGTTATAAAAGCCAATTCCAGTGAATGAAATTATCCCCATTTATTATTTGTCTATCATTATTGTTTTGAAAAGTTATAAATTACAAATTAATAAATATATAAACATTACATCAAATCAGAACACCTCATGAGAAAAAAAGAATCCATAAATTTTGTTTTTCCCTCTGAACAGAAAACATAAATTCTTCAACGCTATTAAACTTGCTAATTTGCAATTCACTTTTTTCTTGTGTTAGTAGAAAGTGCCGGATGACATCTACAGCTTTCGATGCCTCGCGTTTAGACGGAGCTGCAACTCGGGCATCTTCGTTCGAACTTGATCCGTTTTCAGAATTTAACGAAGTTGCAGTTGATTTATAGCTTCTAAGATACCTCTATCTTCTAGAGCTCCTGAAGTGATCAGTTTAGAGTCAATATTCACATATTCATCACAAATGGTGAGGCTCCCCAGGGTACAAGGGGAATAGGGGAATCTTCCAGGAACACATTCCAGAAAATAATTTATTCATTGACAAAGAAATATCACTTTAAAATTCTCTGACTTGTACACCATGAAAAAATACCGGAAGAAAACGTTAACAAGAATACAAAATGGTGGTCGACTTACAGGGGTTCCTGGAAATTGTGTGTCAAGTTAGAGAGTTTTTCGCCCATTGAAATTAGCGTTGGGCCAACCATTAGGTTAGAAAATGTCGACTTACCGTGGTACTCGACTTATCCACGTGTCGAGATACCGAGGTGCAATTGTCTGCACAAATGTAATAACCACAAACATGGATTGAGCAATGGGCATTTTTCATGTGACAGAAAAATGGAACTGTAATTGAGATGCCACAGTTTATATGGTAATTTTTGAAGTACAAACAGTAGAACCTCTCAACCGGCCTTTGCTTTATCAGGCCCTAATTTTCAAAATTAAAAAAAACAAAAATAGCTTTTAGAGCGCTTGTTATATGGAAGGAACGCGTGATGCGATACTCCTGAATTTTTTCACTCATGTGGACGGAACTCATGCACACTTGAAGAGGCATTGAGATACGTCGAGCAGCAACCATCAGCTACTCCCATGGATGTGTTATTCTTAAAGAAATTACGGGACTATGCAGGGAAGTGCCGGTCTTCTCGTCTGCAGCAAAACCAGGTCAGGCTTCTTTACTAGCGATTGATAACTGGTGTGTAACTCTCAAACTGGTGTGTAACTACTAAAACGCAATAAATCGTCACACCTTCACTCTCTTTTAAATTGCAAAATATATGTCCCATTTTTTGCTATTCCCCACTTTAACCGTATTTTTACTTAACCGGCTTCCCATCGGTCTCAATTAAGCTGGTTAACAGAGGTTCTACTGTATTAACAACTGCATGGTGAAGTAAAACATATCAATTTACAAGTACAAATACAAAAGGGACAACCAGCATCAGGTATAGAACCCAGCTAGGATGGTCCTAGTCAGCTTTTAGTGTAATTCAAGACTGCTGCTGAATGATATAAAAAAATACTGTAATTAAATTTGCTTGATGACTTTGAGAAGCATTGCATATTGTAACATTTATTTAAAGTTTTTTCGGTGATTTTTTTTTTTTTTTAATGTATTTATTTTTACACTTTTCAGTGTTATCAAAGCAAATCCTTTAATATAGTTTCTTTTATTTATTTAGCTCTAATCAAAACCATTTTGTGTGTTTCAGCTGGTGGAAGCCCTCCGTGAACAGATGGAAGTAAATGCGAAGCTAAAGTCCTACATCGATGGAATTCTTCTAAACATTCTAGAAAATCATCCTCAGCTTCTGGAAGTTAAAAATCATATTTGAAATTCAAGAAACCAGAAAGGTCTCTAGCCAACCAAGTGATGTGCTTTTACTCGATCTCAGAAGGATTTTAACGAGAGCTTGAGAAGGGATTCATATTTTTTGGCAGCAGAAATGTTGATTTTATAAAGAACGTTTTCATCTTGAAATTTTACTTTTTTAAATACCAGAACATCTTTATTAGCATTTTGATGCAAGAAAACGTGTTGTTTTGCGAACTGTTACTCAAAATTGTTATGGTTTGAAAAAGTTGTTTCCCAGCCAGGAATGCCTGTCCTAAGTGCAGTTCCTTGTGTATAGAATATTTAATAAAATGTAAAAATAGTTTTTAAATTGACTTTTGTGTTATGTGTCTCCATACTCGAGGAAATGTTGAAGAATTTTGCATAGTTTTGTTTATGTAGAAAATGCATCGTGCAAAGAATCTAGACAATAGCATAAACTGCGTTGAAATTTTAGGTGGGGAACGGAGGGTGCGCCATCGCTCTTACGGATGGCAGGCACCCCTGAAATATCAAAACATGGTTCCAATGTAGATGTGTTATGGTGTTCATTCAGTACATTTCTTACGGTTGGAATTACGGGTTAATGTGCAGAAAGCAACTAATTTTCCATTTTCCTCTTTCATAAATAATATTAACCCTGCCACGCAATAAAATTTGTCCCCACTCCCCTCCCAACGTTTCTCTGTCGTTCTATAATTAACCTACCGCCTGCAATGTGTGATAATTTGCGTTTGTGATTAAGAGCGTTAGGTCCACATGTAGTTTTTAGGCTTTTAAATATTAATTTCAGGAGACTAGACTTTAGTAAAGTTTAAAGAGTTTAGTTTATAAACATGCAAAAAAGAAAAAAAAATAGTTTGTTTAAAGTATGTTAGTTTTTCTACACTGCAAATTAGTTTCAAAGATAAATTTGTCACGTTCCTTTTTGGAAACATTATTAGCTGTATAATTAAGCTTTTAGTTGAGTTAAAGAATCTTCTGTTTGGCATTTTCAAAAACCTTTATCTCATCTCTTACGATTCATAAACCCCACACTCCACTTTTCTATCATTAATTAGGTGTAAGTTATAACGGGTCAATACTTATTTATTTTAATTTAGCTTTTAAATTTATTGAATTTGGTATTTTCTGACGTAAATTCAAAGCGTTATCAGTTTTCCAATAAAAGTATATCGTATTTTTAAACCTGTTAGTTATTTTTCCTAAAGATCCTTTTGAAAGGTTTTCTAAATTCTTGCATATTAATGATATAGTCGCTTGTAGTGAATATTGTTTAAGCATAATTGTTAATTAAAACCCAGAAAGTTACTCAAACATTAAGCAAGGGGTATTTTTGCAATTTATTTAGAATTTGCTCTGAGCATTTTTAAAGTAATAATTAAGAATTTAACTATGCATATACTTACCTGTGCAAGACTATAACTTTTAAAACGAGGGGAGTCGGAATTCTCTGAGTTAAAAAGTAAATATTTTCAGAACATACTTAATTCTTCACTCTCGTTAAGGAAAAGTTACATGAACATTTTATTTAGTTTTTCCTCTTCCAAATTCATGGAATAAAGTTTTCAAATACAGAACGTTTATATACAGGGTGTCCCATCAAAACGACCGCATAAACTCTGCACAGCTTGATTCCTCCTTGGGAGTACATAAAAATTGCCCAAAGAAGCGTCCCTGTACGATCCATAGTTTTCAAGAAAAATCCGAAAAACAAAGTATGATTAAAGCGAACGTTTTAAACATAATCGTCTGGACATATGCAAATACTGTTGTTGATATGTCCAATACAGTGTTTTTCCTTGCACCGGCAGTGACGTCGTACTTTGTTTTTCGTATTTTTCTCGTAACTATGGATCGTACACGAACGCTTCTTTGGGCAGTTTTTATGTACACCCAACGAGCAATCTAGCTGTGCAGAGTTTATACGGTCGTTTTGGGACACCCTGTTTAATATTTTGTAAATTTACAACAACATGCCTACATGCTACATGTGACATTTTGACTAGCAGTCACATAAAACCTGTGGAAACTTTATCCCTAGCCAGATATCCGTATAATCCATTTCATCACAACTGCATGTTGAAAAAGCACACAGTAAACTTTCGAATATTTTTTATTCACAGCCCATTATAATTGTGAACGTACTTCAGTGCTAACAACGTTATGTCCCCATACAACTGAAGAGCCCCGGGAAAAAAACGATCTAAATCTTTTTCCCAAATTGAGTTTTCATTGCATTTAGGTAGCTTATTATAGACATAATGCATATGCGATTTCATTTAAGCAAGGACGCTTCTGAGGAGCAAAAATAATCAAAGTTCAGATATTGAAACGTAATGCTGTGAATGTTGAGATTTGTCACTATGATCGTTTCCCCCAGCTGCAACTTCAATTCCATACACTTCTCAATTTTGGCTTTTCCTTACCGCAAAAGTACGAAAATTGGGCTAGAACAGTTCCATTCTTGACCAAAGTATGATTGAGGGGAACGAAGCACTATATATGAGCAGTTCCATAATTCTTTAAAACTAGACTTATCAACTTATGTTATTTCTTTCGAGTAATTCATTACAACTTCATATTTTAAAATTCAGATTGTGTTTAAGGAAATAAATTTTTTTTTGCGATACATAAGCTTAAAATCTCAAATAATCTTTATTCGTAAATGAAGGGAATAAAAAAAGAAATACTGAAGTCAAAAATTGAATGAAAAATACATAAAGAGTTTGGAAGTTCATTTCCTATATATTGTCCTCCCATGGTTGAATAGTTACATCATTCATTAAAATGAAACAATTATTGAGTCGTCTAGATTCAAAACCAGATACATCCACTTTTTTTTATTTCAACTTTTTCACTTTCTGATAGTTTAAAGTAATCTTCATTTGGTGCTTTTTGTTTTAAGTTTCTAAAGCAGCTACATCATGCTAAAAAGTGTTTGAAATGGGCCGGTTAGTTACAAAACCAGATACCCCCCCCCCCCCCCCCCCGCCCCTTCGACCGTGCTTGTCAGCTCTTCTTTTTTTCCCCTCCAAATATCTTCCAAGGAAAAATTATTTTTGTGTTAAAATTTCAGCAGTTAAAAGTCTATCCAAATGCTCTTAGCTAGAAATTCGAATTTCTTAGATATTAGTTTTGTGCCCGCCGTGAAGAGTTTAATTTTTTGGATGTAACTGGTTTTAAAACTAGACAACTCAATTAACCCTCAAAAAAGCTCTTTTTAACAATTAAATAGATCTTAATATTTTCCAAGACGGTTTGTGTTTAAGGAATAGCTGCCGTAGCCACATACACTTCTTTTAAAAACCTCAGAGTTTTCTTGTAGATGAAGTAAAGCAAAAAAGACTTGAGTTAAAAATTGATTGTAAAAAGTAGTTTGAAAGTTTATGTACCATA
This sequence comes from Octonoba sinensis, assembly GCA_038502835.1. NCBI lineage: Eukaryota > Metazoa > Arthropoda > Arachnida > Araneae > Uloboridae > Octonoba > Octonoba sinensis. The sequence goes on from CM076602.1 coordinate 63,025,679, forward strand.
CTGGGGCTCTACTATGATTGAATAGTTCTATTAATCTTTAAAATGCATTTTTTCAGTTAATCGTTTTAAAAGTAATTTCTTTCAGCAACTCGTCAGAAGTTAAATATTTAGTACAGGAAGTAATTTTGTTAGCTAAGAATAATTTGATAATTCCATGAGTGTTGTCTCGTCTGTCACAACTCTTTTGTTTAGTTTTTAAGTATGAAATCTTCAAAAAAAAACTTAGTGTGCATCTTTATGCCTATTTTAAAATTAAAGGAAGAATTTTAGTCTAAGAAATAAATATTTTGAATTTTATAAAAAACAGCCCGTGACATACATAATATATGGACAAGTCTGTCACGGCATGTTTTTACATCATGTTCCAAAGTTTTATTTCTTCGACTAAAATTTTTCCGATATTTTAAAAGTGGGCATAAAGATCACACTAAGATTCACTACGTTATTTTAGTATTTTGCACCTGAAATGGTTCAAAAAGGTGTGAACAGTATGTAATTGATTTCACAGTTAAGTTATTGTATGATAATTATTAGCTGCAAAGAATTAAGTTTCCATAAGCTAAGTATTTTATTTATGTAAATCCCCAAATTACGAGACGAGTTCGTTAAATTCGCTCAATTGTGTGTTAAAATCGGTGAAGTTTAATTTCATGAATTTTAACTGAAAATATAAGTAGACACCAATGTACGCAAGTGTAAATTTTATGAAATTAATATAATTGACTACACCGAAAATATTGAACTTTTTTTAGCATGCATCGTTTAACACGAAATCCTTTAACCACGGAAAAATATTTCGGTACTCTCAGTTACGTTAAACGTTCTTAACAGTATATACAAATTAAAGTATGGAGTTCAAATTGATTAAAAAGCTCCTGTGGACTGAAATGCATCCCAACAGAACCTACGACGCAAAGGGACCGCATCCTTGGGGGGGAGAGTCAAGAAGGAAATTATCGGGGAAAAATCTATTGTAATTGAATCGGCCTTTAAAAAAAATACTTAAAAATTTGAATGTTAAGCTCTTTTGTATTTATGAAAGTCTACACTAGCTGAAAGTTTATTTTCGCGCATTGGCTATTTTAGCACGTTTTTTTTACAAGTGAGAAAAACTAAGCACTTCTACAAATGTGTCTCTAATTCTAATTAGCAGCACTTGCAAATAACCACGTTACCACCGAGTACGGATGCATGCATCCTCCCCAGGCGTACTCTCAAATTTTCCAGTACCGGAATACTAATCAAATGTTTAATTCTGCTGCAAAGTGTAGAGTCAGTCGAGCGAAAACCAAATGTGGGTAATAGAATCGGCACGGGCTGCGAAAGTGATCTGATAAACCTACTGGCATTAAGTGCTAATTTATTCCAACTTCAATTAATTTTTTCCGATGCCCTAAGGCATTCAAATGAGTAGCATTATAAAATGCAAGCTAAAAAGAAAAATATGGGTTAAAGAAACGCTTTATAGGGAAAGAAGAGGCCTTGGTTATCTGCCAAATTTATGAACATTTTAAATTAATTGAGTTCCAACTTTTCCATAAATACACTTTTTCGCGTGTTTCTAGGAGCTTGGGTACCGAAAGATAGGTTTGGATTTCAATTTTCAAAAATTTATAAATTACAACCCCAATCTTTCTTTTCCTTTCTTGCAAACATGCACGCCTGCCGAGCACGTCTTATTCAAGGTCAATAGTTGCACAGATAAAACTACAAGCTTCCTTGTCTAGAAATATAGTGATTGCAAGAGGCAAAATATCCAAGTCAAAATTAATGCTAGTAGTAGCATAAAAAATATGCTAGTTTTTGCTATGTTTATGCTATGTATGCTAATTTTTTGCTAAATTATGCTTCCTTATGCTAGTTAGCATGCCATGCTTATGAAGCTAGCATACAGAAAAAAGCATTTCATGCTATAAAACTAGCATATGATGCTAATTAGCACTGCAAGCTTCTCAAAAGCATGCTGAGGTAGTTACCTTGACATGCTAGTTTTTGCTTTTTTATGCTAACTAGCATAAAATGCTATACAACTAGCATACAGAAAAAAAGCATCTTTTGCTATAAAACTAGCATAGGATGCTAACTAGCACTGCAAGCTTCTCAAAAGCATGCTGAAGTAGTTACCTTGACTAGCTATTTTTTGCTTTTTTATGCTAACTAGCATAAAATGCTCTACAACTAGCATGCAAGAGAGTTACATACATGGTTCATACAGCTTTTAAAAAACAAAAATTAATGAGGTTTTAGTGGCCTTTTCATGACGTGAAAAATATTATTTTGTTTTATTGGACATTATTATAAGTGTTAGTTTAAAACACTTATAAATGTCCGATGTAGTACATTAATATACATAATTTAAAGAGTTTTCTTTCCCTATTGGACAACATAGCTCGCGGTTATCCCAGTATTTATGCTAAAAAAAAGCTAGCATCTGATGCTTTAATATTATGCTAAAAAATCAATCCAAAGATAAGATATGATGCTTAATACTATGCTAAAAAAAGCAACAATTTATAGCACGTGATGCTATAAAATTATGCTAAAACAGCAACAATTTATAGCATGTGTAGCGGTGCGAGTCAGTGCTTCAAATAGCCCTCTTTGCTCCTGTCCGGGGGGGGGGGGTGCGCTATTTGGGAAAGCGGTAAAGAATGCGCCTACTACCAAAACGATCTTGGTTCTACTCCCGGCGCTTCACAGCCACTCTCGCTCCGTTACATCTGGTGTCCCGGCATTTACGCACGCAGCAATGGATACTCGAACACTCCACAGATGGTGCCACGAGATGACTTGCTCGCACGCATTCGTGCAGTCTGCACGCGCTCGCACTTGAGCCCAGCCACGGATCCGAGCAAACAGGCCCAAACGTCACTCACTCAAGCAGCAACCTGACGCAGCCTTTCTCTCGCGCTGGTGCACCTATCTGTGGTAAAATATCGTTCACTCTTCCCCAACTCGTTCACTGGGGGCGGAGTATGTAGCGGTGCGAGTCAGTGCTTCAAATAGCCCTCTTTGCTCCTGCCCAGGGGGCGCGCCTTTTGGGATAGCGGTAAAGAAATGACCACCAAAACGATCTCGGTTCGACTCCCGGCACTTTACAGCCACTCTCGCACCGTTACACATGTGATGCTATAAAATTATGCTAAATAATCAACAGTTTATAGCATTCTATGGTTTTTTGTTTATGCTAATAAGCATAAATTGTGTTTGAATTTTAATCATCTCATGCTGGTTTTTCATGCTAAACTAGCAAATATTTTAAGCATCTCATGCTAATTTGATATGCTATCAGTAGCATCTTTTATGCTAGTTAGTAAAGCAAAATTAGCATAAATTTTGACTTGGGGTGGCCAAATAACAAAATAATTTTAACACTAAGTGTTTAAAATCACACTCGTCGTAATACAATACGCCGAAAGTTTAAGAAGACATCAGCTACATTAGTAAACTTTCAGCTGCAGTTGTCAGACATCTGCAAAAAAGAAAAACTGTTAATGCATTTAAAAGCAATCTCTGCAATATATATTTTATTACATATTTATACAACATTACATATTTAAGCAAAACAATTTCTCTTATTCTATTAAAGTATCAGAGTACTTTTAACAGGATATAGTCCTGAAAGCTTACACAGAAAGCCAAATTATTAGTAGAGTTACACAATGCTTGGTGTACTCGCCAAGACTTATCAAGTTCGCAGCAACACAAAGAATAACGAAAGCAACTCGAGTATACGTTTGAAGCAAAAACTCCAAGCACTCCTCGGAATTTAAGCCGCAAAAGCATCCAAGTTGGAAAACGAGAGTAAGCAGGTATTTACTGACATCATCTGCAGCAGAAATACATGCACTCTATGAACGAGTCTCGCAGCAACAGAGAGAGGAGGAACAAAGATAACTTGAGTACGTTTGAAGCAAAAATTCTGAACACTCCTCAGAATTTAAGCCGCAAAAGCACCTAAGTTGGAAAACAAAAGTAAGCACGTATTTACTGACGTCTATAAAAGATATACAAGGGGTGCCCACGAAATTTTAGGGGTAGGGGTGTCTTAAGGGGGTACTTTTTGGGGGTATCTCTCTTGGGGATGGCGCTCTGTATGTAGCTTTAGAGGGAGTGCGTTGTAGCATTTGGGGAGGGGGACAGGGCGCCTCTGCTAACGGTAGCGTTCGTATTGTGCGAGAGGTTTTGTTATATTTTAAACCTAACTCCTACTCCTATTTTAAATTTCACACGATTTTTTTTTTCCTATTTTGAATGTTATCTGTTACATATATCCAGTCACTCGCTAACCGAAAAATAAAAGAATTTTGCATCATTGGCTTTTTTTTTATTATTATTATTACGCGATCTGCCTGCTATCCAGTGACTGGTAAGTGAGCTCCGTGGATGTTTGTTGCATTTTCACTTTATTCCGAGATAATGATTAGAGTCACTAAAAAAATACAAACTAAAATTACCGTAAACCGGGGGCTACTTTGCACCTAGATGGTAACTTTGCACCGATGTTGGAAAAAGACTTCAGTCCATCTGGCAGATAACTAATGAATAATATTTTTTTATTTTCGGTGTTGTCCAATAAATGGCACTATCTGTCATGACATGAATGATAGTTACAGCTTTGGCAGCCATTTTCATTTGTGCTTTCGAAGCGTCCCTGAGGTTCTTGATTTTTAGTTAAAATTTTCACCAGAAAAAGTTGTATTTTTCACCAAGGAATAGATTTTTGTGAAAGGTAAGTGTTATCTATTTATTCATTGAAACTTATTACCTTTCAAATCATAACGTTTTAATCTTGTATAACTAAATATTTAACGATCTATGATCGATAATGTTTTTTAAGTTAGCTTTAGAGCAAAAGGGGGGCTATTTTGCACCAGCTTAAAAGTGGTGCAAAGTAACACTCCAATATTTAAAAAATTCATTTATGTTTCTTTTTACCTTGAATTAGTATTTAAGGTAAATTATTAAAAACTTTTAAATTTTTTAAATGATTAGTTATTAAAAACATCATAATTAATTATTTAAAACTAAATTAATATAGTACTTTAAATTGCCAAAAAAGTCATTTTAGAATACAAAATTTTAATAATTTTATATATAATGTAATTTAGAATCTTTTAAGGTTTCTTAAAAACCCCCCTCACAAACTTTTTTTCTGGCTACGCCAGTATTACCTTGTAATAATCATATTATTATTTAAATGATTATTTTTGCCTTTTGCTAATCATTTTTTATTGTTCCAGAATGGTCCGAAATTATAAGCGGAAACTTTGAGCCCGCAATTACGCAAACTATACAAAAGAAACGCTTGAAGAGTGTTTGCAGTCGATACGAAATGGAACCCTCTCTCAACGCAAAGCTGCATCACAGTTTAAAATACCGAGGCGAACTATTAATTATAAGCTAAAACAACAACATGTTAACGCATGGTAAGCAGTCAGCATTTTCTAGAGAGGAAGAGGAATCTTTTGTTTCTTATATTGAAGCTTTGAGTGACTTCTTGACACAACATCCTTCAAATTAGTCATATAATCTCGCAAAGTGGCCTCATCCACAGTAGCTCTACTGCGTTTAATGTTTGAGCCAAAACGTTCCTTCACTCTGGGGTAACGTGACAAAAAAGATTTTATCCAGTCTTTTCCTGGAACATTGTTTTTAAATTGTCTCACTACTCTATCAATTTTATTTAAATATGTCTTTATAATAAAACAAAGATCTTGCTGCGTTAATGGGAAACCGAAGTCACTCAAAGCTTCAATATAAGAAACAAAAGATTCCTCTTCCTCTCTAGAAAATGCTGACTGCTTACCATGCGTTAACATGTTGTTGTTTTAGCTTATAATTAATAGTTCGCCTCGGTATTTTAAACTGTGATGCAGCTTTGCGTTGAGAGAGGGTTCCATTTTGTATCGACTGCAAACACTCTTCAAGCGTTTCTTTTGTATAGTTTGCGTAATTGCGGGATCTAAGTTTCCGCTTATAATTTCGGACCATTCTGGAACAATAAAAAATGATTAGCAAAAGGCAAAAATAATCATTTAAATAATAATATGATTATTACAAGGTGTGGAGAAGTCTTACCACCGTTTGTGGTGTACAAATCCTCTCAATTGTGGAATACCTGGATAGAAGGAGGTCCGAAAAATTGCCGCTACCAAAGCACCAAATCAGGCTGGTTTGATGCAGTTGCATTCAATGAGTGGTTTGAAAGCATCTTGTTACCTAAGCTGAAGAAATTACCAGGGAAAAAAAGTTCTCATTGCTGACAATTTGTCTACTCACCTCAATATGACCATTTTTCAGAAGTGTAAAGATGAGGACATCCATTTTATCTGCTTGCCGCCTAATAGTACCCACCTCACGCAACCTCTGGATGTTGCGTTTTTCCGTCCTATGAAAATAGAATGGTGAAAAGTACCCAAGGGATTGGAAAGCAACTCCTGAGCCCATGAGCTGTTCAGTTCTACCGAAACAGCATTTCCCTCCACTACTGAAACGTGTCCTGGAGAATCTACAGCCTCACTTTAAAAAAATCTTGAAAGTGGCTTCCGAAAATGCGGAATTTATCCATGCAAAATACAGCCTTTGCTAGAAAGAATAGCTAGTGACAAACAAGTTGAGCCTTCAGCTGTTAGCTCAGCTTTCTTAGAAGACCCTTTAAAAACGACAAGAGATGCATGCTCCGTAAAGCCGCGGCTTACAAATAAGAAAAAAATTGATGTACCAGCAGGAAAAAGTATATCTCATGATAAATCTATTGAAATGCAACCAAATCTCTCAATGGAAAAAGAACCACAACCTAGTACTAGTACCAGTCAACCAATAAAACGTGTTAAATCATCAAACAAGAGGAAGAGCCGTAAAACATGCGACAGTAGTTATGAGAGTTCCTTTGATGATGATGAACCTATTCTAAATGACAGCAGTACAGACGATGACGACTGGGAAACTTACAGTAAAAAGAAGAGGGAAGAGATAAATAGATCCACACAGGCAGAACTGACACCGGCCGAACATCAACTGAAAAAAATCAAAAAACAGACTGATTCATTTTTAGTTGTAGTGAATAAAAACCAATGTTATCCAGGTGTAATTGAAAGTTTTGACGAGAATGGAGCGTTTGTGCGTGTAATGATGAAGTCCTTAAATAACTGGAAGTGGCCTGTTAATAGAGATGTCCTGTATTATAAATGGGAAGAAATAGTTAGAGGTATAAATCCCCCCAAAATGATTAGCAAAAGAGGTGTGTTTTCAGTCCCAGAGTTGACTGATGGTTAAGGAGATTTGTAAATTGTACTTTTTTCTTTTTTTAATATTACAGACATTTTAAATTTCTCTTATACCAAAAATACAATTTTTTTCTAGTTTTGTCTCAAACTGACAGCAAATTTTGTTAATGTGAATTTTTTTTTCTCCATGTATTAAATGCAATTAGTTGAACTTGTTTGTATTTCAATCTTTTCTGTGGTATTATAAAAAAAAATTAAGTCCTGTCAGTTTCTCATTGGTTCTAGTAAATGCCACAGTTAATTTCAATAAGGTTACTTTGCACCAGGTTAATATTCTTGCCTCAGATAATGTAAATTTTTTAAAGTAACTCGCCCCTATGGTCTACTTTGCACCACTTTTATAAAATTAATAAAAAATATAAAAATATATGGAAACTCGTTTTTATGAACAAAGCACTATTCCTTCATTATCTAAGAATATAATAAAACTATTTCCTAAAACCATGTTGCAAAATTTTTATAACTTATGTGAGCACTTAAAAAAAATCTCTAAAAAATGGTGCAAAGTAATAATAGGTTTACGGTAACTTAAAAACCTGCAGTGCTACTTAAAGTTAATTTTAATTGAATAAAGAGGACCAAAAATAAAGGATATCTGTGGGATCATACAAAAATTTTTAAAATATATAAAAAAACTATAAGCAGTTACTATTTAATGTTTTAAATACGAACTTCCTAGGAAAATTCCAATTTTAGAGTCCCACAAGCACCTTTTTGTACCTGTCACTCCTGAAGCCACGGGTCTCCACTTGCAGTTGAAATCAAAGTCCTGTCTTCGAAGGGGGCGCAACCTCTATCCCTCCCTAACTCTGGTTCATGATCTCCCGCGCTGTTTCCCCTTCGAGTTCAGAAGCTTTGCCTTTACCACTTTTAGGTGATCCCGCTTGACGTGGCTTCCTCCGCTGCCAACACAGGAACCCTGATTAGAAGCATGAAGCATGGCTATGCACACAAATACAATAAAGACAATTTTATATTCTCTCTTCAATCAATCATTGTATTCAATTCTGGATAAAATATTTCCAGAAGGTTGAGCAATTAAAGTAAGCTGAACAAGATTCCAATTCATGGTTGCCTTTGTAAAATATGGTTGGTCGTTTATTACAACCAAAGTACCACTTATAAGTTCACAGTATGGTCAGTCATTAAGTACCATTAGCTCACCTCAACTACATCCCATAACTACAAGATATCTTAAATCTTATTCAAAATCAGAGAAGCATTTATATGACATTTATACATTATATATATATATATATATAAAGTAGCAATGAAGGTCAGCCCGAGATAGTCACGAAGCTCACACACATACTATTAAATATTTAAAATTCCAATACACATAATATACATAAAATTCAAATATGTAAATAAAATACATTGATACAATGCAATGAAATGGAAGACTAACTAGCCCTAACAGCAAAAACCTCTAGTACCATTGAGATAGAACAACGAAAGGATTAATTAATCAAGCACAATTGTTTTCGTTCTATAGGTATCATATTTGCAAATTTTGCTCTGAAGGCTACTACCTTTACTTGCTTAAATGTTCCCTCCATCCACGTCGTATTTATTCCTATGCACACATTTACTTTTGTTATTTACTTTAGAATTTCAAAATGCTTTAAACTTAGCAGCCTTCTCTATTTCTAAACCTAAAGAAAGTGCATTAAAGAAGTTTTTTTCCAAGAAAAAGTTCATTTGAGCTAAAAAGCTAAAATTCAACAACTTCAAATCTATGATAGTAGTCAAACGTAAAAGATGTCTCTCATTAACGCAATTTATGACTTTTCGCAGTACAGGTGCGAAAAAAAATACGAAAAGTTAATACTAAACTTGACAAAAATAGAAGGGGGTTCATTGCAATTTCAGCCAACCGGTCCCCGTATTAAATGTGGAGCCTATGGCCCTTTTTGCTAACTAGGCCCCAAATTAAATGTGGAGTCCTTGTCAATTTTGCAAGGACACCACATTTAATTTTTAAAAAAAAACAGGAAAATTTGTTCAACTTTTACTTGAAAAAAAAAAGCCCTTTAATTAATAGAAAATAACTCACAACCACCAGATGATGCGGGGGGAATAAGAAGAAAAGTTCCACAAAAAAGTTCATAAAACGCTTACTGTGACATCAGTCCTATTAGTCAGCATTTCATTGTGAATTCATTTGTAGACTTATGAAACATTTATGAAAAAGTCTTGTTAAAAAAGTCTCTCACTACGTTGAACTCGTTAAATATCGAATAGAACATTTTTCGCCGATTTTGAATTTCTATATCCCCTATAGTATATATTTTCAGTTAAAGTTTCATAGATTTAAAACAATTCTGCACCAGTTAACGCCTTTCGCTACTTCTGCAGCATATTTAGTTTTCAGGGAGGGGGCGTATTGAAAGTCCACTGCTTTGTAGAATCAATATGTTTTTTCAACTCCACTGTAACTTCAGACCTTCAAGATTCAAACTTCCAAAACCTTTACCTGCTACAAAATCAGATGCTTTCACACTGCAAGTCGCCAACCTACGGCAAACAGCAGCCACTCGACTCAGCAAAATGTTTCATGCAGTGGCGATCAAGACAAGTGAGGGCCAATTCGGTACCGTTCCTGTATTTAAAAGTTTATATGACGTCACAGGCTGAGACTGAAGCAGTTCTTCTTCAGTTTTTACAGTTAAAACTATTTATTAATCATTTTTTAACACTTTGTTTTACACAAATACAGGGGAAATTATACTATAAATGAATATAATCACTACATCTTTTTAATGCTCAATTTTCTTCTGCACGGCTTAACCTTTAACAGCTGTGACAAATATTTTGCCATAACAACTGCAAGCGGTCTTATGGACCACTTGGAAAGAAGCTTTAAAATACATAGTTCAATTTTACGTACAAAAGGAAATGCTAGGTTTAAATTACATTTGATGTTTACAATTTTAATTTTAAAAAAAAATCTTTAAAACCTAAATAGTTCAGTTTTATGCAAATTAACACATACAAAAGACGCGATTTTCAATTTTTGAGACTGAAACTAACGATTTTAAAATGTTGCACGGTCTTTCAGACCGCACACCAGTAGTCTGCTATTTACTATACAGACCATTTCAGGTCACATACATTTTCGAGTTTATTTGCCTTTCTCAATGGATGTGCCTCAAACTCTCGTCCAATATGACAGATAGAACAAGATAATACGAAAGAATATTACAATACAGAAGGAAATTACAAGAATACTCCCGGGTCAAGCTGGAAATCGAACCCACGACCTCTTCACTGCGCAGGCAGGCAGCGGAAACTGGCACGAAGACCGCTCGGGCACTGAGGCCCCGTACACAGTAGTTAAAGTTTTAATTTTCCAGTGTTTTACGGGAAAAGAAATAAACGTCTTCGTGGGGCAAGTGTGGACATGGTGGTGGGGATACCTGAACTTTTCAAACAAGCGCCGTTCAGCTTTCAGTGGCAAAAAGGTTAATTTAATAGGTGGTCAACGGGTCGAACATGGAACGCCCTTCTTGGTAAAGAGTAATTCTTTGTTCTTGCTTGACAAATTCGTACACAAAAGTTTGGTTTCTTCCTTTTTTTTTTTCGCAACAGGACCTTCCAAAGGTGACGACTAAAAGTTCTCATTCATTGATCTTTTTCTTATGCAGAACGATTATTTTATTGTGGTTATCTCTTACGTGTTTTTTAATTGCTATAGTGGGAAAGGTTATTCTATCCAAGTCAACGTTATAGTCAACGTTAATTGCTATAGTGGGAAAGGTTATTCTATCCAAGTCAACGTTATCCAAGTCAACGTTCCCCTCAAACCGTTTGGATGGTTGCTATAACAATCGCTCGCTGGTCAACGTGGAGGCCCAGTGGCTGAGTGGTAGCCTTCCGTGCCCACCATGCCACAGGTCCGGGGTTCGATTCCCGGGCTGGGCTGAGTCAACTCAGCCTTTCTTCCTTTCAGTGTGGTCGATGAAATGAGGACTAAGCAAGCTTGGGAACTAACACTGGGGATTTCGCGTCATGCCGACCACTTGACCGGGACATCTGCTTCTGCACCCCCGGGCCCTCGGTCTCGAAAGCTGGGATGGGCACAGTAGGCCGTGGCCCCCGTTGGGCTAATCGCACGACTCAGCTAGTTAGTTAATTCGTTGATCAGCGTTAGTTATTAGACCATAGAACATGTACAGATACGAAGTTCAACCAGAGTTAAACGAATGAAATTTTTTGATTGGTATTTTAAGTATATTTTCGAATGAATGAAGGATTAAATGAATGTAAATGAATGAGTGAAGGAATGAATGAATAAATGAGTGAATAAATAATAATATAACTAAATAAAGTGAATAAATGATAAAATAAATAAATGAGTGAAAAAATGAAAATGTAAATAAAGGAGTGAATAAATACATGAATGAATGAATGAGTGAGTGAATGAATATGTATTAACCGTTGCGAAAGGTATTTGAAGTAGTTAAGAACTAAAGCTAAATGAGAAAGAGAGAGAGAGAGAGACAACAAATGAAAAAAGAGGAGTATCAGAAAATCATTCGCGATTAAGTGAAAACAATGAGCAATCCTTGATTGTTTAGCAAATAAATAGAAATACCTAAAGGACAAAATGGCATTTTAAAGGAATTAACACATTTAATTAACGTTTTAAAATCATTTAGAAATTGCAAAACCTTTATTTAAGAAAGATTTTGGTGAGCATTTCAAAATAATAGATGATTCATTTAAAAATTGCTCTTATGTGTGATGCATTTTAGTTCCTTTTTTAACAGAAGTCTTTTGTCCCATCACAGGAACTTAATTCACTACATTCTCTCTCCTTCTTTTATTTGAATTACCAAATAAATTCAAAAACATGTGGATATCAATTCCAGTTTGTCATATACTATACATAATTTTTTGTACGGTAAAAAATAAACATTATATTTCTCTTGAAATAGTGTCAGGAGGTTGAATAATGCAGTGAAGAAATCTTCGCCATTTTTACTCTTTCCACTTCTCATTTTTATGAAATGTTACGAAATATGTTGCAAATATAAAATACCGAGAACAGTGTTCTTGTTGAATAGGCTCCTATTGGTTGTGTCAGATTGGGGGCGTTTCTAACGGTTACGATTCGCTTCCTGCTGTGCGATGATTAAATCCCGCCCACTGACGATTTTGTTCTCCGTTAAAATCGAAAGGCACACTCTGCGATGAAGCTTGTTTACGACAATACAGTTACAGTAAAAGATGGCTACGCATCAGAAGATTCTCTTGATTTTGGATTACCAGAGGCTGAGGTGAAATTCAGTGGTAAGACCTTTTCGTGTGTTTCATCGTTTTTTTTTCAAATTCGCAATATTCTTAAAATAGAGTTGTTTGCACTTAAAAAAGGCATTTTCAAATATTTCTTTACAATCGCGTCTTCTAGGCAATTAAGAACATTATCCACTATTTCTTGTGAACAAAACTTTATTGTCGATTTATTTTGTTAAGTAAACTTTTCCATCTTTCTTTAGAAACTGATCCTTTTTCTGCCTCCCTCGGAAACTATCCTCACCTACACTTTAATGCTCCTTTAAAAAAAATGGATTAATACTCTTCCTTTTTTATATTAAAGTTCCAAGAACTAGACAAGTGAATCCCTACTCCTCTAAAGGTGCAATAATTTCCAAGATAACTAATACAAGGCTAAATTTTTAAAGTATGTTTCTTTTAAGTATAGAATTATCTTTTATTCTAAAAATTAAATTCAAATACCCCAATATTTAATATTGCCACATTTTTAGAAATTCAATTAGTTGATTATTTTAATTGAATTAGTTGATTATAAAGTATCCGAGTACTAGGTATATGCTATGCCTCTGCCATCCTAAAAGTGCAATAATTTAACAATTCTTTGCAAAACAAACGAATGTGGAAACTTGCAGTTTGAGGGACGTTTATTTATTTATTTTGATAATATCATTCTTGTTAGGTGATCTCTGTTGCCTTGCAAGTCTTCTTTGATATAAATGAAAAAAAAAAATCATTTTTTTCCCTTGATTTCAGTAAAACTAAAGTTTGAGATTTGTTTGACATGAAAACAATTACTATTAATATAAGTACATGCGATTGGCTTTTAAAACAAATATCAAGTGTGTTTAACTACATATCCATTTATGTATTCTGGGAAACTGCCTATACCCCAACATAGAACTTTCAAAAATTCAGATTATATCGCACCTTTGGAAATTATTTTAAAAGATAACTTTGTTTTTACATTTTTAAGAATTAATCTTTATTTAGGAGGGAAAAAAACACGGTTTCATTGATTTCGGATTTTTAAACCATTTATTTTAAAAATTTCATTTATTTATATTTTTAAGCCAACTATATATAACCAACTTGCGAATTTCATGAAGAATTCTGAACAGTCTGAATGAAGCACTATATTTTGGGATACTATGGATAACATAAAGTTCATTTGCTACTAGAGATCTTTATCTGTTTATAATACATATTCATTCATACTTTGTAAATTCAGCATTACAAACCAAGCAAACAAATTACACTAGAATGTTTCTTACCATGGAAAAATGCTTATTTTTATGTCAGACAAATACTATTACTCATGTTTTGGAAACTAGTCACTTCCTATTGGGGTAACTACTTTTCTTTGGAAACTATAGTGACTGATATTTTTCCAAGATTTCTTTAGTCTTGAATGATTCGAGTTATACGTATTACGTCAAAACCAGTTGTTTTTAAGAGGAAACATAATCTCTTTTAACACATCAAAGTTCTTCAAAGCCGGTTGATTCGACATAGTTGCTTCAACGCGATTATTTTGACGTCGGTAATTCGACACCACATTGTTTTCGACGTGATTTATTTCGATGAAAAGTTTAGTTTTCGATTTTTTAACCGACCTCACAAAGGAGAAGGTTATACATTAATACTGTATGTATGTCTCTTTTTTTTTCTTTTGTCCACCCATAACTTCTTGCCAGATGACCCGATTTTCATGATTCCTTTTTGTAACAGTCGAGGGTGGTTTCCCGCAGATCCCGTATCTTCGTTTGACCGTATTCGATGATTAGAAAAAAAGTTGTGGGCAGAAATGTAGTCATATTTTTTTTTTTTTTTCATCCATAACTTTTGACTAAATGAACCGATTTTGATGATTATTTCGTTAATCGATAGAGAGTTGTCTAATTCAAACATCACACATCAATTTGACAACATTTTTTTTTTTTTTTTAGTAAAACGTTATGGGTGAAAAATAATTATTTTTTATTTTAATTAGAAAGGGTTTGTTTGATGTTTTTGTAGGAAATTTATTAATAAATATAAAACTCATTGTTAAGAAAGAGTTTGTTGCCATTAAGCTGTTGGTTTTATTTAGCAGAGATAAGCAGTTTTCTCAAATAAAATAAAATTTATTCTGGCTGAGAATTGAACATGGCAAAAAGGAAGTAACAAAATAAACTAACATAAATTTAAGACACAGTACGAACACATACATGAAAAAACGTTTAACACACATTTGGCAAAAGGCAAGAAAAAAAAAAACATAGCACATAGACATTTTAACAAAGACTGTTGCCAATACTGAAAAAATCAAAATGATATAATACTGTAAATTATTTGCATACTGCTGGTTGTCAAATAAAAAATATCAAACCTAACATATGCTGTAATATTTGAAGCAATTATAATAAGAGTTTGATGACGGCTTCTCTGAAGCAAAAATTAAATCCAATCAGTTTGCTTGCTCTAATCGATTCCAATTAATTAAATTAAATCGACTTCAAAATGGAACGTATCATTCAAATGGTTTGTTTTTAGTGCCATTCACTCAAAAAAGGTTTGCCCTTAGATATGGATTTCTTTAAAATAGAATATTTCACAATTACAATGTAATGAAAAATATCATTGCGTGAAAAATTGTTGACGCTCTTATAACCAACTAGCGTGTGTTTTCGAAGGTTATTCTGCGCGAAGAAGGAGCGTTTTTAATAATTTGGCATTCATAAAAAAAAACCTCCAGATTAGGTTACTGTGCGCGTCATGTTCAAACGCGTCTAAAGTTTGAGTATTTTTTTTTAAATATAAAATATTTTATTTTAAGTGTAAATAAACTTTAATTATTTCATATTATTTTTTGAACCACATTTGGACAGCAACCTGGATGTTCATTTAACACCAGGGAAAGTTCTTTCTTGATATTATTCCATAAAGAACACTTGGTCTTTTATCTTATAGTATGTGGGTAATTATCAGTAAAGGTTCCGTGTCTTCATGATATCCTGTGCTGTTATGTAGTACTAGGTATACAAGCGATTTTTTTGACAAAATTTTAACTGGTCCTCAATTAGTATTATGGTCCTAATTTTCTGGATCAAACGTGAATTTTTGCTTTTTTAAGAAAAATACACTGAACTGAAGTTGTTTGTAAAAGTAAGTAACATTAAAAGCAAGTCAAGAAGTTGATTGTTGTAGGTAAAACAGGTGATTTTAATTCCCCCCTCCGCAATAAACCAGCGAACAAAGGTTCATCAAATGCTTCTTGACCTTGCACTTATATTTTCTAGCACTCGCATATTTTCAGACGAGAAAATATTTCTTTAAAGATGTACGTTGAGTGATTTTATGGAGATTTGTAATTCTCAGATAAACAAACCATTCAACTAAAAACAAAAATGCATATTTAGAATGTATGAAATTTCCAGATTTCCTTTTGGTACAGAAACATAATTTTAAAAAAGTTTTCAATTTTTCTCCTGTATATGCCAATTTGAAATTTTTCAAAAATGCCATGTAATTAAACGAAAAAGAAACTCCCTTTTTATATATTTTTTTCAGTAAGAATCCTTTCCGATAAAGTTTGTTCGATTAAAATCCTCTTATTAGATCAACTTTTACATATTTAATAAAAGATGTCCCTTACTGAGTTTTATGTATAATTTCCCCGTAAGCTCTAATAAGTTTTTTCACTGTAAAAAAGATCCCGTAAAATTAACGGTTTTAAACCGACATCTGGTTGATTGTAGAAAACCGTAATTACAAAGTAAATCCGTAGTCGCAACGGTTTTTGACCGGAAAGTTATTCCCGTACGGTAAACAATCGTTGCGACTACGGATTTACTTCGTAACTTTTATGGTTTTCCGCAACCAACCCAGCTGCCGGTTTAAAACGGTAAATTTTACGGGATTTTTTTACAGTGTTGAATTGTTCCAATTTGAGCGAAAAAATTTTCAAATTAAAAAAAGAAAAGAAATTAAACTTGGAAATGAGGAGTCTCCAATAAGCTCCTTTCGGGGGAAAAAATAGTTTTTCAATTTTTACTGAATTAATTAAGATTTTTTTAACTTTCATATATTTTTAACGATTTTTTCGCGAGACATTAAATTTTCCTTTATTCAAATTGAAATTGATCAATTGTACTAGGTATACATTGAAAAATCCAAGCTTGTTTGCACAAATTTCGAAAACGTATGACTTTTGCTTCTATTTTAATGAACTGTCTCAAGTGATAATTTTAATTAAGATTTCAGCCATCGGTAGAGCTTTAAGAATGTTACGTAGAATAGTTTCAGATGCATCGAACGATATGTTTAAGTTTTAAATTTTACTTGCTGTCAGCAGGTTGTATTTTCGGAAAACAAAAAGGTTTAGGCTAAAACTGAGGTAAATTAGGATTTACGACTGTCGTTAAAAAATTTCTTCGTGGATAAAGATTAAAAAAATAAATAAATAACAAAAAATTAAACTAATATTCAAAAACGTTTTATCATCCTATGCTGAAAAGAAAGGAATAAAAAGTCATCAAATACTAAAGATTAACTTATTATTAATTAACTAAAAATGAATAAAACTCTGCTTTGTTTGTTTTCTTTATTTATTTTTGTAACAACTATGTAGCATTAAGATTTGTCGACGTGGCGTGAGGACATTGTCAACGATACCATGTAAGTAGGCCAAGATGTTTGTTTTCCTTCGCTTTGGGTTGCTCAGTAGGGGCTAAATGGAAAGCAAAACAAACTTTCTCCTCGACTCATGGTCCTATTCTTGCTTATCAGTGAATCCGGTAAGCAAAATATGTCTCCCACTGTCTTCCCTATTCCGCCAGACATTTCCTGACGTTGGCGACAGACAACCTTCCTCATCCTTCTGGCAAACCCAGTTAGATGGATTTATAAGAAATCTGATTAAAATCTTGTTTTTCCATACATCAAAAGTCAGTCTGAGAGGGTAGAAATGACTAAACAAACATTAGTAGAAGATTATCTCGTAATAGACAAAAGCAAACTGGCCCGGATACCAGATAAAGTGCATGAACTGACCAACGACGACTTGACTTAGAAGACAGATAGAAAAAATAAAAATGTTTTTGAGAGAGTCAAATTATATGCCAAACATAAATGCAGCTATCAGACATCTAAAGAAGTAAACGATGCATTGCTTGCATCAAATATTGAAAGGAAAACAACGGGGCAATCAGAGGGGTCCAGAATCTCTCAGAACTGTAACCTCATACAGAGCTGGCACATACTTCGTCAAAATTGACAAAACTAAAATATGCAAGAAGTTGTTATATTATTACATATTTAAAACAATCATTTTAAATATTTAATACATTAAACAAATAAGTCGTTAATATCTACTCAAATTCTTTCAGGAAAAAAAGGGTTTCAGTCTGAAATTCGAATTTTAACTACCTATAAAATTCGAAAACCAATATTAAATTGACCCAGGAAACCCATGTTAAATTTTTCTCGAATATTCAAGAAGAAAAAGAAATGTACAGTTCACAGCTTTTTTAATCAGCTATTATGAAAAGGAACACAAAAGGGCAAAATGTTATTGTGCTTTAGTACGTAATTTTGTCACACGAATGGGATAAACATAGAGCATTCTGATTCATTCCCCCAAAATTCTGTTCCACTTTTGCATAAATTTTGTAAGATGCAAATCAATCTCGAAATGCGGTTCAAATTTATTCAAAAGTTAAAATAGTGTAGAAACTAGAAGGGGAAAAACAAAATTTTGCCTTTTTCAATTTATTGGTGTCATAATAATTTTTGAAAAATTTCCTCTTATATCTTAACCGTCATCTCGGAGAAAGGGTTAGAAGAAAAAAATGTGCGTGATTGTGAGCTGCAATTTTTTTAGCTTTTAAAAAATTTCTAGCCTACAGAAAATTACAAAGCGTTCTATACTAATGGATGAAGTAAAAAACTTACTCACAAAAAAGATGCGTTGAATTTTATTTTATTTTTACAAGGCGAAAGAACCAGTTTTTGTTCTTAACACTAGATTTTACTGGACCAGTCATTTTGACTGTTTCCAATCTTTCATTCTACATAATTTTTTACTAATTATAGTAACAAATTATGCAAAATTATAATAACGTTCAATTGCATTGGCTTTTCCTTATACACGGTAAGTAGGACAAGTTAATGTGGCTGATAGTTTTATTATAATTAGTAACAACTTCGTGTAAAATGAAACTTCAGAAATGGTTGAAAACGGCCTGGTAAATCTAGTGTTAAAAGAAAGTATTTTTCTTCTCAAAGACATACAGACGTCAATGATCTTATGATAAATAAAAATTAAATCCCCTTCTCATAAGAATTTAATCCTTCCTTCCCAAACATCGCCCCCAGTCATGATGGGAGGACTTTAAATAATATTAATAACAATTAATATTACTGCAAATAAAGGGGTAATTAATATCAGCTGGTATTAGTTAGGATAGCAAAGAAAATGCCCCTCCCACGAGGTTTCGAGCCTATATCCACCCTTTTACAGACGTGTGTCACTGTCACTCTGACACTCAACCTTCCCAACACGGAAAAATAAACAAACAGAAGCGTGGACGATTACACCGTTTCCAATCGCTGCAAAAACAGTGCCGTGGGTCACCCCTTTCTGATTCCCGTGTTCCTTGGCAGGGCGTCTGCGTCCGATGGAAGCTGCCCCCGAGTCCCCCGGCTCTCCCTCGCAGACGGATTCCGAGGACTTGGACTGCTTCAGCTGCGGAACCCCAGACCCCGACGAAGTCTTCCTGTCTCCGTCGGAGGAACTATCGACCGGCACGGACGCTGCCTGGCCCGCACACGTCCAGCTCCTGGCCCGGGAGGCTCACCACACCTGGGAGGCACAAGCGCCCTTCAGAGGCATCGGGCCTTTGCACCAAGCTTTACCCGGCGGTTCTGCAAGGTGAGAGAAACAAAGTTTTTGTCTTTTTCCATTCTTGACACTTTTATTGCATTTTTTAAAAAAATATGCAAACTTTTTTCCCCTCGCATTCAGGAATCAGAAGCAACTTTTTTTTTTGTTTAAGTTGCTCCGCTTTGATTTCTAAGTGCTTGTTCCAATTCTGCTCAAGCTGGAGCTCCGTGCTCGGAATAGTTTTAATAAACGTCATATCATTTATAGCTTTTATTTAGCTATTTTGTTAATAGGTATAATGTGGGGGAAAATCAATAATAAGTTATTTATAGAATATTTATTAATTAAGAAACGTATAATGTTTTATATGCAGTTTCAGAAAAAATTGCGCACCCCACCCCAACTTATTCCATCCCCCTTTTTTCATTATTAAAAAATGCCTTTTTCTTTCTTTCTTTTTTCCCCTAGTTCAAAAACAAGGGAAAAAAAACTTGCATTCATGTACTTAAAAATAATTTTTTAAGGCTCTCAGTGATAGTTAAAAAACAAAAATCTTCCGCCAATAAAAAGAAACTAGGAAACAGTTGGTATGAAATGTTTTAAGTAGTTATTTTTCACTTTTCACTAATATTGCTTCTGTCAAGAGCACCAAAATGAAGGATTAAATGAGGCTCAAAAGAAAATATGCATAAATAGACATCACACTTATATAAAAGAGAACTAGACCAGTAATGCTTTCCCTTTGCAACTTCCATGCGTTATTGTTGTATTTCAAGGAACAGAAAATGATTTTGTAAAAATGCAAGTGGCTCCATTTTTTTTTTTTTTTTTTTTTTTGTTTTCAGTTCATTCATTTTTCGGTCACTAGATCAGTAAGTCTTGTGATGTTTGTTAATCTGAAGTTTTAAAAAATAAGACGTGAAGGGGGGAGAAAGTTAGTGCGTTGGGGTTCTGAGCTCTTAGCTTGGAAACAAGCCACTGATTTTTAATACAAATATATTATAACGTAAGGATAGAATAAGTCTAATTGTTAAAATAAATTGGAGTATTAAGCTGAGTTATGTGTTTAATACACACGTGTAATGAAGTTCAAAATTCAATTCAATTTACTTTAGCCGAAACTTTAGAATAAACGCCAGTTTTTCTGCGGTATGTTCAAATTGGAACTAGCTATGCTTCAGACCAGTGATTCTCAACCACTGTGCCGTGGCACATTTGTGTTTCAAAAACATTTGTGTTTGCCGATTTTTAGAAATGTATATAGTAAAAATTATAATGCTTTTTTTATTACTTGTGAAGTTTGTTTAAATTCAAGAAAAGCACACTAAAAGAAAACTTGTTTTTACAATTAAATACCATATTTTTAGCTGTTTTTAGTAAAAAACTTTTAAATTTATCCTTTACTTTGTGTGCCGCCAAATTTTGAAATCGTTAAAAGTGTGCCGCGGAAAAAAAAAAAAACACGTTGAGAATCATTGCTTTAGACTTTATTGATGACTTCTAGCACTAAACAAAATTATGCAATTTAGTAATGGGAAATAAAATATCTGACTTTCTCGTAAATATCTTGTTCGTTCAGCAATTAAATAACGTGCAAATAAAGCACAAATCGTTAAAAAAAATTCTTTTAAAGATTTGTGTCTTACTTACGTTAAGGATTCATATTCTTTGAACATCATGAATGAATAATTTACGTACTAAGTAAAGCACATGTTGTCAAAAATGTTGTCGTTTTTTATGGGTTTCCGTTTGACTTACGTTGATTTTTTATATTTTTCATTCATCAAATTAAACAATCAAGTTAAGTAAAACACAAATCGTTAAAGAAAATTGTCATTCTTTAGTCGATTTGTTCTTTACGTACGTTGATTATCCATTTTATTCAACTTCTATCACAGTGGTCGCGGTGGAGAGAAGCCCACGCGGAAATTTCCGCAAGTCGCGTCACTTTTTGTGGTGGTGGTGATATAATTATATATTATACCACCATATATATCGATGCTCTATAGGAGTGTGTTAACCCTCTTACTGCTCTTTTTTTAGCGAATTCGATTCGCTAAAAATTGGTCTACTTTATACAACTAAAGCCATTTCTGGAATAAAATCTTAATTAATGTCCAAATACTTGCGAAATTGCATTACTTACGTTTTAACGATGAAACAGCGGGATAATATTTGAGATGCACTTAAAAAGTGCATGCCGGGGGAAATCGCGTGATGAGCAATTTTCGCTACATTTTTTTTTACGTTGCACGTGGAAATCGCGGGATAATCAGTCAGAGGGTTAAGAAGTTTGGGGGCCTCTGGTGGTAAAATAAATATGGGGTCCCATTAAAGTATTTTTTAAAATGATGGTTTTTAATGTGTGGATCCAGCATTTAAATTGATCGTTATTTCATTCAATTCTTACTCTGTAAAATGTGCATGAAACATCATACAGGTCGACCTAGAATCCGTGGGGTCTAAAATATGGGGAAAAAGGGGAAATTTGAAATATAACGAAGGCGCCCTTTTTCAATTTGGAGCCCCTGGCGGACACCGGGACATCACGTCCGCCCACTGCTTAATCCACCCTTGCTGCTCTAGTTCAATGCTGAGACATCTTAAAAGACATTTCTACGCAACGTGTTACTTCGTAACTAAATTATAATTACACAGCTTAAAACAAAAGCGTAAGACTAGTAGGACGCCATAACTTCATTTTCTTTGGTTTGCATTTTCTGAATTATTATACAAATGTGTGTAGCTAATAACAAAATTTCTAAGATGTCTTAGTATTGAACTAGGGCAACGATTTTATTGTATACTAGCGGTACCCGCACGGCTATGCCCGTGTTAAAAAATGAAAAGACCAGTCGGTTTGCCATTGTGTATATAGTGATAACTTTTTTAGGTGTAAATTATGTTATTTTATTAAAATGTATAGCATTCCACACAATTAAAAATTAGCTGCCCACGGCAATCAGCCACAGATCCTACACATTTAAGCATATTTTTTTACAAAACACGCACAATAAAAAAGGAAAATGGAAAGAAAGAAACGAAACAAAACAAAAAAGAAAATTTTTGGGAAGAAAACGCATTTTGTTTGTTTAGTTCAAGTACCCACACAAAAAGGACGATTATAATAGTTTTAATTAATAAATTTTTAGTATAATTAATTTTTATCTATTATTTATTGACATTAAAGCCGGGTCCAGACGCTACGTTTTGTACAACCTTTTGTCTACGCAGTCTTAATACTGAATGAAAACGTTGCAGTTTTTTATGCGTCTACATGGTACAGAGATATCTGTATATTTCACTCAGTTTTGTGCGATATCGTCATGAAGGAGGTACTACTCTGGTAAATTTTGGCATGGGGTCATGTTAAAACAAAAAAGACTGCAACGTCTCAGAAGTACCCGGGTTCAAAGTGGTCAAATGATTACATAAAATAAACATTTTTTGTTGCCTGTTCTGGTGGTTCGGCAACTGCAATCTCTTTATTTTCACCCATGGTATTCCTAGACCGTCTTGGTGTCTCCTGATCATTTAGGAAATGTAACAAATCAAAATACCGGAGAGATGGCTTGTAGATTTCATCTCCAGCCCCAGGTCGAATCGATTTATTAACTTTTGCCAATTCCTTACGGTAAACACTTCTCAAAGAATTAATTATTTACAACTGTTTCTCTGTTTGCGGTTGCATCAATTTCTTTGAATTTTTCCACTAAACTCTCATAAGCGTCCCCCTTTTTATCCCTGTCACTATACTCCTTGGATTTGACACGCCAAATGCATGGGAAACTTTCGCATAATGCAATACATTTTGGGAGAAACTCCCGAGAACATTGCCGAAAGTCGGCCATTGTCGCCTGACGAATCGAAACTGAGAAACAAAATGAATCGGAAAAGGGTGCTACCGTCTACATCAAGGCCGTAGCCAGAAATTTTTTTCGGGGGGGGGGGGCCCTAACTTTGAAACACTTATGTTGAGGAAAGTTTCAGGGAGGAATATACATGCTACATTGCGAAAAATTTCGGGGGGGGGGGGGGCCGTGGGCCTCCCCCTCTGGATACGGCCTTTTGTAAACCATATTTCGTTTGATTTAAAAAATTTATGACGTCACAGTATATGATAGATTTTTGATACCATGTACAGTAGGTGCATTTTAGACTATCTTTGGTGAAGTTAGGGCAGTGTTTTTTGGGGGCTTCGGCTTCTTATCTTAAATTTTTGAAACTGATCTTACAACCATAACGTTTTGACTATCTCTGAAAGGGGGGTCTGGGGGCTCTCCCCCGGAATTTTTCCGCAATTTAGCTCCTGAGAATGCAATTTTATGCCCTTTCGGGACGTTAGAGGAAGGAGTTTCAGAAGTTCTCCCCAAAGAAAATTTTCGAAACTGCAGTCTTAAAAATGAAGTTTCAGTCTATCTTTGTCAATGTTACTGGAGGCATAGACTGGATCGAGGGCTCTCCCCAGGAAACTTTTTGAAAACTGCCTAACAATGCAATTTCGAGATTCTTTAGTAATTTTAGAGGAAGCAGAAGGGAGTTTGGTTTGTCTTTCCCCGCAAATTCTTCAAAATAAATTCTTATCTTTTGGGCTACTTTTGGTGTCGCTAGTGACAGTGTTCGATGTATTTTCCCTAAAAGTGTTTCTGAAACTGAAGTCCTAAAAGTGTAATCTCTCTTTTCTTTCATTTTTTTTAAAATCTGTGATCTGAATTTTTTTCTCCGGGGGGGGGGGCAGTTGGTTATCGCTGAGGGGGCAGTGCCCTCCCGCCAGTCCCCGGAGAGATGCCTGAAAGAAACGCTGGTTGCATGTTGCATGATGAGATTATATTTTCAATTTCGCCCACAGAAGTATTACTTCAAAAAAAAAAAAAAAGATGAGGGAGAGTTAACAGAAAACATACGTTGTTTTGAGAATTAATTACTTCCTATTCCGTTTTTGTTTTGACAATTTAAGCAATTCATACTTATTCTCAAGTTTCAAGCCTTCCATATTTTGTCATAACTAAATGTAAATAATTAAAAACTGGATGTTTTCTTTTTCCTTAACCTAAATGCTGCAAACTCCTTTTTTTTTTAAGTTTGAAGTCAAAAAAAGCTGTATAACTTTGATTTGCAGTCGTGGACAATTATAAAGCACTTCCAAAATTATACATATCGCTCATGGGCTGCAATTACGGCACAGCTCAAAAAATCATGTTTTGAGATAAGTGGGTTTAAACTTTTCATTGCTAAGGAAAAAACATAAAAGAAATGCTTTAGTTATTATTAAATCTTAAGGCCTAATATTGAATTATGAGTTATGCTAGTATTGCTGCTGAAAAAAATGTGTACTTTATATTTACAATCTGTTCTTAGTCCGAAACGCGAGTTTTTTTGAGTTGTGCCACTATTGCAGCCCATGAGCGATATAATAAGAAGAACCAATCAAGATCTTTTTTGTTCAATGTAAATTTATGACTAGGCTAAGTAAAAGTATACGAGTAATTTTGTCGCGGTATTTTTCACCTTCGCAATGTTATTGTAAACGCTCTATGGGACCATTTATAAACAGTGTCACACTTTCTTTCAATATATTTGATCCCCCTCCCCCCTTTGTCACAAAATATCACTCTCCAACACGCCCTACCCCCTTTGTCACATATCACGCTATATTACATGAGCACATGTACTTGCAGTGTTGCAGTTCAGAAATAAGGTACTTACGTTAAAGAATCAAATTTTTAATTTTATTTTTTAACTTTTAATGACATTTGTGAGCATAACAATAATAATGATTACACGTGGGCTTAATTGGTATAAAATGAGATTAAGGTTAAAATAGAAAAAAAAGATAATTAGTGCATAATAGCAAAAAAAAAAAAAAATAAATAATTAATTGAATTCTAAAAAAACACCCGCACTTATTTATCTTAAAAGTAAATACCTAAGACTTTCTTTTAAAATTTTAACTAGAAGTAAGTTCAAACCTTAATAAGCAGCGGTATTTTCAATATAAAATGAAATCAATGAAACTTTAAAATCAAATTATGAAAATAAAAAAAATTCAAAAATAAGTTTAATCAGCTGATTTTTTACATGTTTTTATAGAAATCAAAATGTGTAATGTCACACTTCTTGTCAAAATTGCTCGAACCCCTCTCCCCCCCCCCCTCCCTCGAAGTAGTGTGACATCATCCCCTATGAAGTTAAAAAACGAAAAAAGAAAGATTAATATGCAGTTTCTCAGCATGTGAGGAAGAAAATACAAAGTTGAAACTAAAATTGCAAAAAAAAAAAAAAGAGGGGCAGCTAAAATATTATTTTGAAAAATACATAAAAATAATCATACCTTTTCTGCTACATTTCTACAGGGTTTCTTCCCAAAATAAGACAAAATACTTTACCTTTTCTTTTACTCATAATCAAAATTTGTACGCAGGCAAGCAAAGAAGACTTTTGCAAGAGCACACGAGCCCACTAAATTCCCAACTGCCTATGTCTGCAAGGCAAGGTCAAGGCATCCGCAAAGGGGCAAGAGCCCTCTCCTCTCCCCCCCCCCCCCCCCTTGTCGGAAGCGTTTCGATGTTGATTCGATTTTACGAATTGCTAGTTTAAAAAAGAAAAGACAAAAAATAAAGAATTGTCCCAGCAATAACAGCACAAACATCCACATCCCGCAATCGTAGTAGTAGACGAGGGGGTCCATTTAGGCATTAGCTCTGAAAGTTCCTTTATCTTCTACTTCCACAATATGGGTAGTTTTAAAAGAGTCGCCATTTCCACGAATGTAACCTTCGGGCAAGGATGGACAAAGCACCTAACTGTTGTACGTATATTTATGGCAGATGTGGTGGCTTGCATTTTGCCAAAAAGGGATCAGTACATTTGCTGTTCTTGTTGTGTGGTCGGGTGATTAGAACCATATGTAGCCCCTAGGCAAGGAATCAATCCGTTATCTGTTGATGACACGACACGGGAGACCGACCGTCTTTAGAATTGAGGGAAAACATCTTATTTTGAGTTCTGGTTTATAGACCCTGCTGGATTTTTGAAGCGCCGTCTTGTCGTTTCCCCATTTGTAAAACAGAGAACCTACCCCCCCCCCCCCACTCTCCCGAACAGATTGGTTTGAGGAACAAAAAATTTTTTATTTTTTTTGTTACATTTTTTTTTCCCAGACAAGTTAAAAATTTCGAAAGTATTTCGGGGGATGGCTCGGGCCCGTCGGCCCCCCCCCCCCCCTGCCTACGGCCTTGGTCTACATGTGCCGATTTGTCTGCACATTTCAAAGACATCTATGCTTTCAAGCTCAGTTATCGCTGCAACTGTATAGTCTTCGCACCGGACTCAAAATGGCGCACTTTTCCAATCTATACGCAACGTTTTATCTGCAACGTGTTGAACTGCGGAGACAAAAAGTTGTGCAAAACGTAGCGTCTGGACCCGGCTTAAAACAGAAAGACGAAATTTTGTAGCTTGCAGAAACAAAAAGCAGCAAGCAAAGCTTTGAAAGCGGAATAAACCTTTCATCCGAGCTCAAATAGGAAAATAACATATGTGCTAATTCACAGGCGAAAAAAAAATAAAAATAAATGAAAGTATAAATAGTAATAATAAGCTGGAATAACAAAAATCGCTATAAAGAATAACATTTCTCTTAAAAACCCCTGTGCAGTATGGAAAATGGTCCCGTCAAATACATGTCAAAATAAGGAAATCAAAATAAAACTATCAACCGCCCTGTGAGCCGCAGGAAATAAATTTCAATTCACTTTAAAAAAATGATAATCAAAATCTAAAAAAATAAATAAATAAATTAAAAATCAGCTAATATGCTAAAAACCGCAAGCAATAAATTTTAATTCGTTAAAAGAAAAAAGGATTAATAGTCAGTCGGGGGGGGGGGGGGGCATGGTAACAATTAAAATTAAAGTTAATTACCGTGAAAAAATAATTTCGAACTGCAGAGAAAAATGCTTATAACTTCTTTTTAAGGCAATTTAGAGGCTTCGAATTTTCGCACGTAGAGCGAAACTCCTTCCGGGGTAGTTTTTTACGCGCTTTTCAACGGTATTAAGCTCGAAGCGATGCGATAATTCCTTCCCATAGAAAAGGACTATTTTATGAAACTTTCGGCTATATATTGGAATAAAAGAAGAACAAATTCGAATTTCAGAAAACACTCTCCGAGGTGCACATCCCCATGTTCCAAACTAATTTCGTGCCAAATTTCATGAAAATCCGCTGGACGGTTTGGGTCCTACGTCGGACACAGACAGACAGACACACACACATACTTGCTGCTTTATTATTAGTAGAGATAGAGATAGAGATAAGTTATATAAATCACTTTTTCGTGGCATAATTCGGTAATATAATCGTTGGTATAATAATGTGCAAACAAACCACTCACGTGGTTAGTTGCATATTATTATACCAACGATTGTTTATTGACTTTCCAATTTGGACAATATTTCGCATTGAATACCGCGTGTCTTAGCAAGAAATTACAGGTTATTTTATTGGTATAAAGTATATGAAAACGCTATAACTGAGCTAATATAGTAGCCCGTTTGTATGTTTTGGCACATTTAATTAAAAAATTGAAATTTTTTTTCTGAGTGGATGGGGATGCAGTAGTTCGCAGCAGATTTTGAGAACGGCAGAATTGCTCAATGGCCGCATAACTGGCGATCATTGCAAATGTGAAAGATGATCGAATATTCTTTGGTTATGAACTCTATAACAAAAAATTATTAGATAATTTTTCCCATATGTTGTTTCTTGAGTGACCCTTTCCTTTCTGGCAGGAGTCGACCGAGTCGTCGTCGACATCGACTGGGTGCCGACTGTGCTTCCTCCTCCAGCCGGGGCGAATTCTCTCCTCCCCGCGGCGTTCCGCCCCGCAAACTGGTGCGCCGGATGTTCACCAACAGCCGAGAGCGCTGGCGGCAGCAGAACGTGAACGGGGCTTTCGCCGATCTTCGCCGCCTGGTTCCGACCCATCCTCCGGACAAGAAGCTGAGCAAGAACGAAATCCTGCGACTGGCCATCAAGTACATCAAGCTGCTCAGCTCCATCCTCGAGTACCAGAAGAAACACGAACAGATGGATGGAGAAAGTAAGAAAACAAAAATTAAAACTCACCCTTTATCTTCTGACGGTACTCTCTTTAAAATCCATCCAGTAACTATTCTTACGAATATACTGAGGGTACTTTGCTAGAACACTCTTTTAATTCCACTATTCCAGAATGCATGCCAGCAAGGGTTCTAAAAATAGTATTTTAGTGATGAAAAAGGACAGCTTTGACATCAATGCTGTGTTTTGAAATGTCATTTTGTTCAGATTGCTCCGCTTTTCTGATTTTTGCTTCGAAGAAGTGGTAAAATGCAAAAATGAATTATCTGTTTTTAAATGTGTTAGTTAAGAACTTATGAAGCAATTTGACAATATATTTTAGGTGAACAGTGTGTGTAATTAATTTCAGAGTTGAATTACCCTGTCGTGGTACTTATTAGCTGTAAAATTTCTTTAGGCTGAGTCTTTAAGTAAATCTCTAAATTTTGAGTAGAGTTACCAACCCCTCCCCCCCCCCCCGTTTTATTTGTATTTTATTTATTTATTTATTTATTTTTTGTTTATCAGTGCTAATGGAATTGTCATTAATGAATAATTTAAGTAAAACTGCAAAACACAGAACCCTTTCAATAAAAATGTTAGAAGTAGAAGACAGTCGTGAAATAATGAAATTCCAACAAGAAAAGCTTTTAAATGAAAACGTATGTCTTGTTGCTGATGTTAGAAGACAATCGTTTGAATGAAAAGTATCGTTCTGTGGGGTAACACCAAAAGGCGTAAATCCTACCTTGCCTCTGCCAATCAGACGGTTTTTGTTAAAGCGTCTAAAGCAGTTGTTCCCAAAGTTGAGTAGACCCCGACCCATCTAACAAAATTTCCAATTTTGGGACCCACCTCTTACCTGTCTTATAGAGAAAAAAGGGCATAAATATTGGTAGTGCTCAGATTCCCTAGTGGCGAGTTGTGGAACTACTTAATGCTGTCTTATTTGCTCTAATTAAATTAAAAAAGAAATTTAGTGTTACCAATATGAATGAAAGACTGTTGAAATAAGAAACAGAACTTAAATAATTTATTTTATTACCTAAATACCTACACCTGCAAGGTTTTTTTTACAAAGGTACTTCAATGGGGAAAGGGTGTATTTGTTTCTTATTTCTCTTCATTCAAGTTTTGGCATCAACTTCAACTTTAGTTACTTTTATTCGCAGACTTCCTATTTTTTTATTCATGTGTATAGTGGCTCACTCAATATTCCCCACTGGTGGGTCGCGACCCATAGTTTGGGAAATACTGGTCTAAAGCACTGGATTTGCATCAAGTATCTCTCGGGATCAAAACGCTAAAATTACGATCTCACTTCACTTTTCACATCGCGCTCAACAGCTATTGTACGCCAGAGAATCATAAAAACATCAGTCGTGTTGAAAAGAAATCAATAAGAGCAAACTGCTTGATTGCCTAAAAAAAGAAAAAAACTTCGAGTTTTTGACAGATATTTCTCAATCAAGAGTTTACTTATGTTGATTTTACCGGATATCGAGTATCCGGTGTACCTTGTTTGACGGATCCGTACCGGATATCCGACTCTGATGATTGAGTCCAAAAAAACATATCCCAAAATTTCCTCATCCCTTGTAAATTCTATATTTACACACATTTTCAAAACATGCAAAAAATTAACTTTTTAATATAAAATTTTAGTTGGAGGGGAAACTTCAAGTCTGCGGTTTTTTTCCCGGATATCCTGCCAGATGCTCATCTTGACACGCCGGATAACCGGATCTTTATTGCAGGGACCGAATTGAAATTCCGGACATTTAAACATGAATCTGGTACTGGATATCAGATGCCTTGTGGAGGTTGAAAGTCCCGATCGTCCCTCTTCGTAGGTGCGCCAACATATAAATATATATATATATATATACAAATATATAAAGGGAGATAAAATGATTATGTAAAAATGCGGGGACGAGAGGCGGGTTGGTGGTTATACAGTTTCCGCTGCAACTTTTGTAGAAATCTATAAGGCTAGAGATATCTAAGATTGCGCAACAATTGTTCTGTAGATTTTCTACAGCTGACTGAATAAAATTGATTTTATTTAGAGATATAATAATAATTCTATTGATCTATTGTGGGTAGGCCAAAACAATCCTAGATAGAAAGTTGGTTTCTCGGAATAAATAAAGTTAAATATAAAAAGTTTAAAATTTTGGTATATATGCTATTAAAAAATACAAGCTAATATGAAATAATAACTTTACTGACTATAGTTTTTTCATTCCTTCATAGTTTTCCTTTCTTATCTTCGTACAGAGAACGCACTATCAGAAATAGAGCTCTCACTTTTGACGATTTTATAATCGGAAGAAAATTTCATCATTTACGACGATCCTTTCCTCGCGCCATCACGTGACTTAAAAAAAATTACTTCACTAATTTCGGCAATTTGACGAAAGGCTTACTCGGAGCATTTTTCACGAAGCCATTTCGTCAAATGCGACGAACGTTTCGAGAGATTTGAGCCTGTGTTTCTGAGAGTGTGGCTACTTCGAAAAGAAAGATTTTTACTTTTTTGTATGCCAATAAATTTTTACTTTGATGCGTATTAAATGCCAAAGGCACCTCGCGACCGACATAACAGACTTGCAGTTTTGTTCTTTATTAGACATGAATGCTTCGAACACGAATAAGTATTAATCGGTATCTTCTCCAACAGACAAAATTTCTTCATAAATTATGTGAAGATATAATCGTTGATACCATAGGATTTAGTACATATCCAGCGCTATATAGGCTCAAATATAACTTCATTTCTAACTTTAATAGTTTTTAGTAATACCGACATCGTCCTTGAACCACAAATTTCAAAGTTAATAAAAGAGAACCTATGTAAGATTTGAGTTATGTAAGCTGAATCCATATTTAGCTATTCATTGGAAATAGAATTATTATTCCCAAATTGGGACTGACGAGAGTTTCCGCCAATAAATGATAAAACTGTTTTCAGATGACTGGATAATTTCTTCTCCGCATTTACTCACACGCCATTCCATTATCAACAACAGCATGAACAATTGAATCGGAATTTGTCCAAAAGGGGATGCGTTACAAAACTCAAATTTCACAGGAGAGAATGAAAAGTGCATTCTTTAATCAAGCTGTTTTTAAATGATTGAAAAAAATAAGATAATATAGATATTATATAGGTACTTGAAATCTGAGGATAGTCCATTACATTTTAGATCGGTAGTGCCCCCTGAAAAATCCTAAACGTTCTCACATATTTTTGTGAAAAAATGCCATGTATCTCCTTTTTACAAATTCCAATTCAATTTTGATTTATTTTTTTTAAAAAAATATGAGGAAAAAATCAGTTCTTTTAATTATACTTTCCCCCTATTTTAACAACTGTGCTCGTTAAATTTCAACTTTTCCTGATAAGTATTTCTGATGAAAAATCCGTCTTTCCCCAATTTTTTATCTACATCTGTCCTTCTGTGAGATGAAAAAAATCTTAAAATAATGATTCGATGATTTGTTTACAGATGGTGATCTGGCCGATGGTCGATCAAGCTCTCAATCGCCGCCAATGTGCTCGGTGAAGTCGGAACCTGCAAATGAGGAATCTAGTCAAGAAGTGATGACCGATGCCAGCTCGCCAGCCTCTAGTCTTAGCAGTGTATCCAGTCACACAGATGGGCAGGAAGAACGAATTTTTTGAGCAGTTATAGAAGAGTTTTGCTTGATGAAACTGAAGCTAAAAGAAATTCAGAAAAATGTGCATCCGTTTATCATTTACGATGGTACTCATGTGGATCCAATGAGCCCTGAACAGTCTCTTGAACTTCAACCATTCACCAGGTTCATGAACTGCATGCAGTAGAGATTTAAATGGGACATAAAGCACAGCTGATAAAATTCACTTGTTCCGGAGGTGTATCCCATTGCTCTTCAGCAGGTTCCTCAGCTGATTCTATAAGGATTTAGCAGACTCCGTGTGATTCATGGAATATTTATTCGAGGCTTTAAACATAACTGCAGTAACTAACTTTATAACATCAGTTGTGTAATGATGACTACGCAGATATTATTGCAGACTTGTGCAAAACTTTTAAGGAATTGTCTTTCAGAGAAGTGTTGCAAAATTTGGAACATGCTTTCAGCTTTAGCAAGGCAGAGAAAAATGCTAGTTATGTGTTGTTCTAGAATAAGTGACGGATCACATATTGGATTTTATAGTTTAAATTGTACAGAAATCATTTCCATAAAAATTGAGTTTCCATGTTCTACATCACATCTAGAGCTCATGCTTTGTTTCATACTGCGACAGAAGAATTCAGAGGAGTTCCCCTTTTTCGTAAGTTATTCTTTTCATTTAAAGATTAAATCTGTATTCGGACAAAAAAGATTTTCCTCAAAAATTTCCTACTTAACATTCAAAGAAATTTTCAACTGTATCAAAATATTTTGTAAATAATTTTTCGGCTGACATAATCTGTCATCTTGTTTTTACAAAAGATGGTCAGTTGCCAACGTGAGTACGATTACAAGTTTGGCGTTGTCATGGCCTGCCGTAACTCAGTTATGTTAATATGTACAGTTAGAAGAAATACCACTAAATTAAACATGATTGGTGGAACTTTTGCAGTATCCAATACCCCGATTATTACCAATAATCCAAGTAGCCAAGAAAAGTGTAAAGCATTGACTTGGTTTACAGGAGCCTTCACTACCTCTAATTGCGCAGTAACAAGCTGTTGACGTAAAAAGACTCCATTTCCGATCAAAATAATTACCAACTTAATACAGAATTAGGCTGTAGCATTCATTTTTACAATAATTACAAATATATAGACAGGCCATCAAGGCCGTAGCCAGAAATTTTTTTCGGGGGGGGGGGGGCCTGACTTTGAAACACTTATTTTGAGGAAAGTTTCAGGAATATATGCTACATTGCGAAAAATTTCGGGATTTCGGGGGAGGGGGGGGGGGTCCCAGGCCCGTGGCCCCCTCCCACCTCTGGATACGGCCTTGCAAGCCATATTGGCTAAGAAAATTGAAACAAAAGATCAAAGAGGGAAATGCTTAACCCACCTAACTGAACGCGCGTCAAATAAATAATGATAATTTTTAAAAAAAAGATTATACATAAGTGTTCTGTAGTACCATCCTTTGTAGTCAGCAAATTGGCACCATTTTTTTCCGGAACACAACCTAATGTTTTACATTGTATTGATACTAAGTGAATGGTTTTGTTTTTCCAATATTCTATGCAAAACTAAGTATTGAAAAAAAAAAATTACATTTTAACAACGATAAGTGCATTGTATTTTGAAGCGTTGATTCTTATTTGTTTAACGAACTTTATTCAAAAAAAAATGTAGTACCTATTCAATGTGTAACTGCAAGTGAATTTACTATTTGTGGCTACTTGTAACTACTGTCACCATGGTTAATTTGTCAGATGGAAACTGAATTGCTTTGTGTTGGGCTGTTCCTTGAAACCGGGAAAGTTTAGATAATAAAACAATTAGACAATTTGTACTTAGTTCTATCATCTTAAATAGTCATATGGAAAGGGGGGAGGGGAGTTTATATTATTTTTACGGGCCCTTAAATGATCACTTGCTGTACGCAAAATTTATCTCTGCCCTCCTTCCGAAGTTTTGTAGTGTGCTAAACAAGATAACTTGAACATTTAGAAGAGTTAGCAGCAATAAAAATATGATTGCTGTAAAATTTCTTCAAATGTAGCCATCCTTACATTTTTTTTCCCTCACTTAAGCATTTCAGAAACATTTTTTAAGAAGAAACACACTAAACATTTAGGTCTACTTAAATAGGTATAATTTGTCTAAAATTTTGAGAAAATTTAATTCATATTTTTTGAAAACCTAATCTTTGGCAACAAACAGCAGACATTACAGAAACTGCCTCACAGGGGGGGGGGGGGATAATTTACGCAAAATGTTACCCCACAGCTTATTTCAACCATCTCCAAAGGTTCAGTAATGTTCATTTTCTTAAATCTGTGAGAAATATATTAAAAATGTTTCGAAAACGTACCAAAATGGACTGTTTTAAAGCTTTTGAAATAAAGTTATATAATGTATATATGCCATTTTCCATATTAGAATTTAGAATTCTATGTTAGAATTGTAAATATGTATTTATAGAAATTGAAAAAAGCGAATTATGTTTACCAATTTTCGCTTTCAATTTTGAATTAATTTATATAGTACAAAAATTGTTCGACATCAAAATTAATTCTTCAAAGTATAAGAACAGAAAGAATAAAATCTGGAACGTTATTCTTAATTTTTGAATAACTTTTTAATACGATTAAACAAAACATGAAAAGGTTTTGTGTTTTCGAAAAGATCTTTCCCTATATGTTTATTGAAAAGTAACTAAATGTCGGTTTAACACCGAAGAAGTATTATGAAGATGCTTCTAAAGGCAATATTATGTAAATATAAAGAAATATAATCTGTGGAAATTGAAAATAAAGATTTTTTTTAAATAATTTGTGTTCTCTTTGTCTGTAATACTTCTTTTGTTACCCACTATTTCTTATTCATACTCTAATAGTTGAATGAAATCGGGAGATAATAAAACTCTCTTAGGAAATTACACCTTTATAATTTTTATTTTTAATAAACTAGTTTTCGAAATAGTTATCTAGATTACTACTAATTTCTAAATGAAAAATAATTACATTCTCGTTTCAGTTAAATCTGAACGTTTTTTTCCTATTGTATATGAATATTTTTCTCAACCTGTGCAAATTTATTTTCTTTGCATGTGTGTGCGTGTGTGAGTTTAAAATTTAAGGCGTATAAAATCAATAGCATATTATTATACTTACATACCTGCGTAGATTTTCTGCTGTTCCTATTTTACCTTTCTCCCATTGTAAATAGAATTTGTTAGTCTAATCATATTCACTAGGGACTCATTGTCGAATATTTGAAAAAAAAAAGGAAGGAGTGCACACAATAAAGCAATAAAACGATGCAAGCAAATGCAATTCAAAATCTGCAAAAACAAGGATGTTTCCTTATGAAACTGCCGTCGTGTGTTCTTTTATGCAAATAACTTTCTTAACACTTATCGAAAAACTTCAAAGACAACATAATCCAAATTTTGTAACTGTAAGTTTTATCAAGTTCTTTTAAATTTTGTGTTCGTTGCTTATTTTTTGAAAAGAAGTGGACGTGCGCAAAATTAACTTTCATTAAGTTATCTTGACAACCAAGATGTATTGTAAGGCTTCTTCCTAGAATATTTCACTAATATCCGTGAAGTAAAAACATTGAAAAACAAATCGGTGCGAGCGGGGGGGGGGGGGGGCGGTTAACAGATTGCATGTGCTGCCGAATGTGTTACCCAGCAGCATATCGGTAAAACATTATACATAATCAGAGGTGCTACAAAATCTTGAGTCCCTGAATATATTATAAGTTTCAAATCAGTTCCACGCTTCAATCATGCTAACAGTACCATCTTGAAGACGTCTCAAATTTAAATCCCATTGCAATGAACTTCAAGGGACTGCGAAAATATTTCGTTGTAACGAAATACTCGTTATAACGGAAAATAAGTCATCCTTTAATGGGTTTTAGATCAAACATTTGTTTCCTAATACCGGATATTTCGTTGTATCAGTATTTGTTATAACGAGATTTCATTTTATTTTTGACCTGAATTTACTTCGCATTCAATCTCTTATTTACAAAATCTTCAAATTTATTCTAGAAATCTTGTTCCAGTTTCCTAGAGGTTTATGAGAGTTAACTGAAGGTGTTGTAACGTATGCGGCCTGTGATTGATAAGAAGTAGCGTGTGGATCCTCACAAGGTCCAACGTACAGACTACAGTCGAAATATTTTCTTTTTTTATCTGATTTATTTCTGGACTAATTCAATATTTCTATCTACACTATATACAATATACTGTTCCTGACAATAGCTTCCAGATTGTCCGTCCCTCCGGATTCCGGCAGGAACACTCGTTATAAGTCCGATGCAAGAAACATCAACTCAATCGAGGCGTTGCACCTTCGACTTTTCCGGCCCGGGGCGAGCCCAACATACAGAATCCCTCTCCAGGAGCGTGCCCTCCTCTCTCCAAAAACTCTCACACCACACAACACACTCAAGTTCCAGGCTGTCGTCCTCTTTGCTAAAGGGGCGGGGGTACATAAGCGCCCCTAAATTTCTTATTCGTGGAAAATTGTAAACGTTCCACGGGATTGGTTTGGGTCCGGCGCCGAAATTCTTGGCCCTCTCCTTCTCGTCTCGAGTCGCGGCGGCTTGCAGCAAAGAAGGCGCGCCGATCGGTGCTCGACCCGCTTGTCGTTTTTAATTTGCAGAAGTGTCCAACTCGGCGCCACAGCGTCTGGCCGTATTGTACAGCCGTGCTGTCCCCACTTGCTGGACAATGGTTGAAAAGGCGGTCGGCGGTTCTTCTCCGCAGAGGGGGTCCCGGCGAACTACGCGGCTCTCGTGAGAGGAGAGGGAATTTGTCACAGTGTTCTTTCAGTTTTACTGACCAAAAACATAAATACATCCCACGTTTTCTTAATTTGGTATTTTTGTTTCTTGATGTGGATATAAATGGGGTTCCTACATTTCCCCTAAGAGGTTTTCATCGCTTTTCGGATAGAAAATTTTACGTGTAAAATTTAATTTCTTTAAATTTCACTGTTTAAAATTAATTTAAATCAGCAACCCCTAAAGGATATAATCTGACATCCCCCCTGTTTGTGTGAACTATATAATATTTCAGCAGTTTTGCTTTTTAATTTTATTACATATGTAAATGAAGGGTCCACTAGAAAAACGACCTAAGTCACATACTACTTTTTAAACTTTGCTTTATGTTTTATTATAAGTTATGTATTATAAATGAATATAAATTATATAATATAAATATATGTATTATAAATTTGAATTTGGGTGTTACGGAAAAATAGTCTCGTATAGTTAAAATGAACATTTATGTTATAAAATAATTGAATAAAACATAAAGCAAATTTCAAAAAGTAGTATGTGACTTAGGTCGTTTTTCCAGTAGACCCTTCAAATGTGTACTGTGCATAATACTAAATTATATGAAAGTAAATTGCTCAGTCAGGTGTTAACGAGAAATCCGTATAGAATTAATCAACCCTATTTAATCGGCAAACTCAGCAAAGCTAACAGGGAAACCTATAAGGAAATAAATTTACTGGAGCGTCATAAAATAAATGATCTATTTTTAGATTTTTACAGCATTCGGTATTTTTGTCGGAAATACACAGGAAGTGTTATCGAATTTTATCACCATTTGAAAGTGGAATTATGCTGAGAGTTTAATGCAGAGCAATACCCATGAACATTCATAAAAAATTAAGGGAATAAAGGGAAAACCCGCAAATAATGGGGTCCTAGTGTTTCTGAAAGACTTGAAATAGCTATTCGCGAAAATCTTTGTGTATTCGTACTTACCTTCAATAGACAAAACATAAAATGTTTCATTCCCATATATTATGAGATATGTTCTGAGAAAGCAAAATTAATCTCGGGTTTTTACACTAAACGGGTTTTGATGATTCCAAGGTGGTTTTATCGATACCTTTATGGCCTTCGAAGGTCTCGTCGAAAGAAGAACCAAATTTATCTCTACTAGTACTAATAAAGCAGCAAGTATATCTGTGTATGGGGTGTCTGTCTGTGTCTGCGTAGGGCCAAGACCGTTCTGCGGATTTTCATTAAATTTGGCACGAAATTAGTTTGGAATATGAGGGCGTGCATCTTGAAGAGTTTTTTCTGAAATTCGAATTTGTTCTTTTTTTATTTCAATTTATAGCTAAAAATTGCATAAAATGGTCGTTTTCTATCCGAAGGAATTATCGGATCCTTTCGAGATTGATTTAAACATTTCACAGCCTTCAAGTACGAAAAAGGTTTTATTCTATATATATTTCAAAAACATGTTAATTAATTAAATTTCAAAAATAAAGTTTGTGAGGCCGGATAACCGAATCTTTCGTGCAATGGCCGAATCGGATCCCGGATGATTTAAAACCGATCAAATACCGGATAACCGCCCCCGCACCTCGCCGATGCGTCCATGATTAAAGCTGATACAAAATATTTCACTTTCTCTTTCGTCACGTTTTTATTCGAATCTCTTTATGGTTTAGAATATTTTTTCTCAGTTCTAAATAGTGTGGGCCCATCTTTTAAACAAATACATAATTCTTCCTACTCTGCGATATTCCCCTGGATCACAGTTTTCCTTTCTAAAGCGGCGGGGGGTACGGCGCCGATAAGAAGGCACGCGGCCACCAAAGCCGACGATCCGTATATGAATAAAAATCAGACCCCGAATAATCCAACAATTTAATTCCCGGGCCCGGGAGGGCCACGTGCCCCTCATTGCCCGACCGGGCGTTAATGCCGCACCATACAATAGAAAGAAGATCACACGGTTGAACAAACAGCAGTTAAAAGAGCTTTGGATGGGTTCTCGGCGTGGGAGCACATATTGACTGTTACAAAGCGGACCGGACTCAAATTGTGTCAAAAAATAATCTGCTTTTTTAAAGTGCGTGTGTGAGTGTTTTTTAAGAGCATGAGTGTGCATATGTTGTGATTAAATGTCTCGTGCGCCGGAGATAGAGCTCAGCTGAAGGGGGTGAGAAAGATTTTTTAAGCGTTCTTTTTCATGCATCGTCAGACCCTGAATTGTTGGTGCTACATACTGACACGTGAATCGTACGAAAACAAGTCGAAACACTGAACTCGAAAGCATTGTGTTATTTCAAAAGAAAATACAAAATGAACCAGCACAATTTTACCTACAGCTTTTAACCCCTACTCAAAATTCAAAAGTTTGAAAACTTTTGGTTATATAATTTACATTAATCAGATTAAAAAAATTGTATGTATTGATTGCACTGCTATTTATAAATCTAATTATCGTCTGCATGCTTTATATTTCCTGTCATTAATAAATTAATTTTATTTCTTCTTTTGAATGGCTATGTAAAGAAAAAATATATTGGGATTGGAATTCTGATGCTTGTTTCTCGCCCGTTGTTGGCAGGGGAAAATTTACTTGTGTATTTTATTGTTTTGGAAATAGATATTTTTTATGTAAAGACTTTATTTCATTCACAAAAAAATATTTTTTATAAAAATCCAATACAAGTGGAATAATGGCATTAACATTGGTGTTTCCTATAATATAAATAAATAAATAACATTTTCTTCTATGGACAGTTGCCTATCAGACGATCTTTTCGTCATATTGTACTCGAACATCCCCATAACACTTCTTGAGATTCTAAATGTAATAGTTGAACGAATACAACGTAAAGTTAAAAACGTAAGATTAAAGTTTTAACACCCCTTTAAATGAATATAGGGAAACGTAAACTTGTATTCTTTCTTGTTGAAATTTCATAAGAAATAGCAACTTATCAGTCTATTTTCAATGCACAAAAACTACAAATTTTGTTAAAAAAAAGAATTGCACACAAAATTACCTGATTTCTTTGCTTTGATGCGTGTCTGTTCATAGATATGAATCTTGTATCTCACTTCGCGTCACATTTCATGTTCATTTTTCTGTAGTATAGGGTCGTTCATAAATGATGTCACACTTTTTTCCCATATATTTGACCCCCCTCCCCCCCTTTGTCACGCGTCACGCTATGTTGCACAATGCACGATGTCACACTTCTTGTTACCCCCTCCCCTCCCCTTGTCACAATTTCATGAACCCCCTCCCCCCTCGAAGCGTGACATCATTTATGAATGATCCCTAGAAGAAAATAGTTAAATATGTGCGGAATTTGAACTATCATTTCCAAATTTCGAAAGTGCAACTACTTATGTTACAAAATTCCTTTTTCTGTAATGTTCGAAAATAGTTAAATATGTCGCCACTGTAGCGAAGTGAAAAGACTAAGTAGTATTATGATTCCTTGATATTTTAAATTTGTCAGACTAAAATGAATATTTTAAATGTGCGACTTTATTTAAAGAACTATAGGGGAAAATGGATTTCTTTTTTTTATCATATGATTTGTTTCAGGTTTGGACATAGTTTGGAAGCGTCACGTCAACTGCATGTTAACTTATGTAATGCTTTCAAAAATGCAGGCACAAACAACAACTGTTTCTAAGGGGATTTTTGGAAAACCTCTTGCAGTTTTCCAAAATCCGTACACGTTAAAAAAATATCACTCAATGCGAAAAGTTTCGAAAAACTATAAATTTATAAATTGTATAAAATCTTAATTTATGTAGTTCTAATTCATAAAAATTTGAGCTATTATATTTGGAAAGAGGTGTATTTAAAAATGTTAAAACTAATCGTAAAAAATAATTTTTCTAAATTTCTGAAAACTCTGGTACATGCGCGACCAGAAGAGATTAAACCCCGCTTTTATTTCTTTTCTTTTCTTTTCTTTCTTTTACTTTTCTTTTTACTATTTCTTAGTCTTCTCAATTCGCAACTTTTCCGCGGTATTAATACTTGAAAATATTTTTTTGCATCTTTTCGACCCAACCTAACCACAAACCACACTGTAAATCTATCGTGCTGAAGTTATTGCAATCTAAATATCGTTAAGTTGTTGCGTTCTTTTTTAATATAACTTTAGTTTAGGAAGGGCTTGATATTTTAGGTTTCAATATAAATGTATTTGCACAAATTATTTGTTTTATGTTAAAACAACCTAGCTTATAATTTTACCGAAGCTGAACAAGACATGACCTAAATTTGAACAAAGACTCGCATTCATTAAAAACTATTACTGAATCCCTCTAGATTTAGCGTTTTGGGAATCAGTTCTATTGTATGTGTGGTTTGTTTAGTCACTCATAGTCTTGATTTAGTGGTTCTCTGAGAAAAATATCGGAATAATGGACACATTACGCAGAGTAAAGTAAACTCATTGACAGAGATAATATCTTCTCTAGCGCAACCATAAATCGTTCTGCTCGGATAATCTCTATATTACCTTTCGATCGACTGGTTCTTAATGCTGAATTATACGGCAGTTAGATGTGTGGATAAATTGTCACCGTACGAGAAAATATGTTAATAGGAGTTACAGAAGACGCGTTAAAAGCCCATTTCCATGCTCTGACCATAAAATCTCCGTTTCATAAATAGTCCATACATCGTTCCGCGGCGATATTTGGGGCGGGAACAGCTGTCCAAGATGGCGGAGAACCATAAATCGTTCCTTTTGTGTATTATTTATTACGCGGGGCTTCGACTCGGGAATAAAGAGAGCAAAAACCAGCGATTTGGCGCCGGAAATTAAATGAAAATTTGTCGCTTCCTCGATAAAAGTGGGGTTCTGTACGACTGCAGTGCAAACACCTATGTTCTCGTTCAACGAGGAGGAAGGGGATTTTTAGCACGCGATCGGCACGTGCGGTCGTTCAAGCAGTTTCGGGGTGTCGCATTCGACAATAATTGAATGTGGCCGGGGAAGATAGGCAACCGATTTAACTGCCTGAAGAGGTATTATTCTTTAAAGGGCAGGAATATTTACAAAAACATTGCGGATACATTCACTTAGTTTGTATTCGAGTGGTGCTAAGTGAATATAACGCAAATAATAAAATATGAAAGCAAGTCATTTAAAAATTTTGATGTGGTGAAACACTGCTTATGTGTCTTTCAAAGAGAGGTTTACAAACAATCTGTAAAAATAATAACGACGGATAAATTAAAAAATATATATATTTTCAACTTAACTTATTTTACAAGGGGCTGTTCATAAATGATGTCACACTTTTTTTTCCATATATTTGACCGCCCTCCCCCCCAACCCCTTTGTCACATGTCACGCTATTGAATTACTGAGTCGTGGTACTTATTAACTGTTAAGAAATAAATACTTATATACTGATAATTTTATTTATGTAAATCCCTTAATTTTTAGTGTAAATACCTAGACAAACTATTTGTATAAAAAAAAATTACTGCAGATCATAATGTAGTAGATAAAGGGTTAAAACAGTTTTCCCATGGGCATAAAGTTTCATATGAAATATCTTCAAACTATAAGATCGCAAATTTCTGGATGAAAGAAAATAATATTTGACTTGCTATGTTGTTATAAAAATAAAAATTTAAGGCAGAGCTATCATTTAAGGGGTTTAGGTAGGGGCAATTGCCTTCCTTAGAATATTATGCCCTTTGCAACCCTCCCCCCTGTAACAATGTGAAATGACTCCTGATTTACTGATAATTTGTTTCAAGATTGTACAAAGAGTA
Source organism: Octonoba sinensis (assembly GCA_038502835.1). Taxonomy (NCBI): domain Eukaryota; kingdom Metazoa; phylum Arthropoda; class Arachnida; order Araneae; family Uloboridae; genus Octonoba; species Octonoba sinensis. The sequence goes on from CM076602.1 coordinate 63,068,468, forward strand.
AAACTTGCCCAAATCTGTCGCCCCTGGGAGGACCTGATCTGGCCCTATTAAAAATTCGGTATTGCCACACGCATATTGTTACAATATTATATTCATACAATATTACAATCATGTTTTGTCACCTTCCAATCAGTTATACAGCCGCGAAACCACGTGTTAACTGATATTAGTGGCAAAATTAAAGTATGGCATCACAACTATTGCATATCCTGCGTATCTATATAGATGGAAATTTAAAAGCGTAGAAGAGAAAAATCCTTAGCCTGCATAATCTTGGGCGGAATTTAATATTCACACTCACAGTATGTTATAAAAGAATAATTTAAACCTCTATTTGAAACTTTCCTCAGAAAAAAGTAACAGGCAATAAATAATTCGTAATCTTTTTCTTTTTTTTCAGAAGAAAGAATTTTCGATTTAATTTCATTTTACGCAGTATTTTATCAGGGAAGCAAAGGGAAAAAGGAAATGGAATTTACTTTTAAATTTCAAAGAAGTTCCCAAAATCAAAATGAATAAAAAATATAATTCAAGATGAAACCGTTACAAATTTTTCTTGTTGGAAACCATCTAAAGGTGCGAACTTAACAGTGAAAAGACAGACATACTCACACACACGGACAACGAAGTCTTTAACACCGTTCAAATAAAAAATATTGCAATGAATGCAAAATATTTTGACGTTCATTCTTCGTTAATTTAAAATGAATAAGCAATAGTAATCACCCCCCCCCCCCCCCCCCCTCTGTTAGTCTCACAACTAAATTGTATTCATAGAAAGTTGGCTAATTTGTTTTTACATTTGCCCTCACGATTAAGAAAAATGCATATCCGCATCCAAAACTACAAAATTCGCTTTACCTTCTAGTATTCATGATATACATCCATTTTAATGTAAATAGAAGGAGGAGGGAGGGATTCTTCTCATGGATTGCAGAAAACCAATCATTTCTGTAATTAAAAATTTCTAAAAATTAATTTTTGGTTTTATTCATTTTCTTTATTTTACCATTGTTTTCAGTTTATAGAAGAACTTGTAGAGCTTACTCAATTTCTGAGAGCAGAAAGAGTTTATAAGCAGCAAAAAAAATTCTCTTTTACAAATAAGGGGGACCACTAGAATGGAGAGAAAATCGTTTTGCGTAGAAACAATTTGCTGTCGGCTGCAAGGAGCTGATAAGCGAGAATAGCTTCTAATCGCCTGCCTGCTTGAAGCTGATAAAAGCTCAAAACACCAAGAACGCCACCCAGTTGGCTTGTTGCCAAATGGTGGGCTGGAAATTTTGAGCTTCAACCAATGGCATGTCAATATTCTGTTGCGAAATATCCAAGAGTGTGAGTTTTGAATAATGTTTAAGAAAGAAAAAGAGAAGCGAAGAAATTAAAATAAAAATAAAAACTATTCGAGCAAAAGAATTACTCCCTAGATCTGCCAATTTTTGAATGAGTTTCTTCAATTTCTTAAAATACCATACAGTTTTTTTTTTTTTTTAATTTTTAAATCTATTAATGTAGGGATCATCATCATAACTTAAAAATAATACACAATATCATGGTTTTGAAACTGTGGGTGATATTTTTTGGTTTAATTTTTGGCTTGTCGTCGTAAATGCATTGCAAGAATTTTTTCGTTATAGTATTGTTAATATTTAAGTAACACGTTTTGTTAGAAATTACTATAAATTACCTGATTAATATCCATTATTATCAAGTCCTTTTCAGCATGTTCGATTGATTCATGAAGGCTCAAAAAAGATTTTAAAAATAAATAATTATAAAAATAAATAAACCTCATGTTGCGTCTTGGTTGATACAAGTTCTTAAATTCATTAGTATACATACAAGATACATATTCTTAAATTCATTAAGTACTCAAGAAACGTAATTCATTTTCTCACGTAAGAAATAATTGTCACACTATGTTAGAATATATTTAAGCAAAATTTATGCATTCCAATATTTTTAGTTAGAGTTGCTCTTATTTCTTTTTATACAGGTAATTTCAAAACATTATATAGCTGAAAAAATTTCATTAGAACTTATAACAGTGATAATCTTTTGCTATCGAATTGTTTTACATTTGCTGATTAATTAAATTTCAATTAAAGGTGCAATTTGCGGAACAACGTTCAACAAAGGATCTTTTTTTTTTGAGTAAAAAATGTTAAAACCCTAAGATATTAAAAAATATAATATACAATAGCAGTTAGGTGAATCTAGTATAAATGAGCACCAAAGTTATATTTCTGAACGAATTTCGTGAAATATCTAAAACCCTAAGTTGTTTTTTGTGCTTTAATAGGATTATGAGTTATGATGAAAAGACCACACCTACAGGCAACTTTTTTTGATAATAAACTTCGTAGGTCGTTAAACAAGAAGCTGGTAAATAAGTTAAAATATAAGAAAAAGAGCCTGCGCATCATGTTTTTGAATATTGAATAATAAGATTTCAAATGAAGTAAAATTACAGTGAATTTTATTTTAGGGTAATTTTTTTTACAACTCCTGTAATATTTAGATTTTTAATTTCATGTTTTGGATTGATTGCAGGAAATTTAAAATCTAATTACTGAGAATAATCCAAACAAATTGGATAACTAAATTAATATCATTGGCCCTACCCATCTCGTATCTTCTCATTTAATTAATTTTTATTTTTCAAAATTCTTTTAACAGTGCCTGAAATTCAACATGGGATACATTTCCTCACATTAACCTTTACAAGGTATGGCCGTGGTAGCTTAGTGGTTGGGGAGTCGTTTTTCGAACCGAAAGGTTTGGGATTCGGAACCCGACCCGCTGAAGAGCCACCATGTGCACTTGGAGATCCAGGGACCCTGAAGTGCGAGGCAGTTCGAAAAAAAAAATGGAGAAATTTCCCTCCCCTTCAGTTCCAGGTCCAACAAAAGAGGTGGCGCCATGTGGTGTCATCCGTCAACAGCGTGTTAGGGTTAATATTGGCCACCCATCAGACGATCATTCACAAATGGTCAACAATTCCCGTGGCTTTGAAAAGGGCGAATGCCGGCAAGACAAGTAACTGCTTCCAGGTTGTGAAAAAAAAAGGAAAAAAACCTTTACAAAACGCTCTTTTTTTTTAGACAAGAACCTTTACAAAAGGTTCTTGATAATTTCGTAGCAAGAATCATTCTATTAGGACAAAAAGTTTAAACTCTAAATGTTTCATGCAATGCAATAAAAAAATATTTTGAATGTAAACAATGATGCAGCAAAGTTAATTGTAAAACTTGAATTGGACGTGCTCTTTCCACACTTCTTAGAACAATTTACAAAACTCAGAAGTCAATTTCTTACTTTTCGTCTTCATAATCTCATTTGAAACGAAGACAGACCAGTTAATAAAATTATTCATAAGTGTTTAAGAATAATAATAATAAATTAATGTTATTATTATTACTTTGTGGTTCTATAGATACTAAAAATATATAACTTTCAATTTTTATTGAAGTCAAATAATAGAATTATTGTTTAACATTTTAGTTTGTAATGCGAAAAACAAAATAATATTACATAAAAATTTTTTTTTATAAAAATCAACGTTTGCTTCCGCACTAAAAGGGTAGAAAATAATTTTCTTATGAGCCTGGCAGAATTTCTGAATAAATTGGTGAACATTATGGCAACAGAATTCGAAAATTCGATTGCAAAATTCCGCGGACAGACAAGAAAGCGATTAAGAAAAACGTTGCAAATAAGCTTACTTATACCTTGTCATCTGTTGAATTTTTATAATTCTTTCTTTAACACATTATTGACTAAGATTCACGTCAGGCCAGTACGTACGGAAGGTGGCTAGAGATGCAAAAACCCAAGAATTTTGATTTGTGGGAATAAACTAGGGGATTTTGGGGAATAAATGCGGAGCTTGGGGACCTTTAATGGAATGAAACTTCATAAACAACATACTAAAAAGAAAGATTATTATAAATGATTTTAATTACCCATATTTATTATCAATTAATTTGAGAAAAAATGTTCTTATTATCGCATTTTCTCATTGCATTTTTAGTAAACAATTTTAACTAGATTCTTTGTTGACATTTTTTTTTTTTTTAAACTTTTTTTAACTTTAAGGAGCGATTTTTTTTGTAAAAGCCGATTTTAAAAATCTCACTGCTTAGTGATAGTTGCTGGTGGAAGTTTGGACTATTATTTCTCATTTCAGATTTCTTTTTTCTTATTCTATGTAACCTATATAACAAGTTATAATGGGTTACGTCTATTACAGCTCTACGTAATTATTACTCTCTAGCTCTACGTAAATTTAAATAGGTTAACTTTAACTGTAACTACCCCGTATACTGTACATATTTTTATTTCTAACGAGTTGCATCAAACCTCAAATGTATGCAGAATGAAAACATTTTTTAGGAGCGAAATAAAATATTACCCAAGGTGGTAAAAATTCTTTCGGGTCAACTATTACATTGCATAGTTACGAAATTAAATTTATTAAAATTACTTTCATTTCTTACTATACATATATGTGTGTGTGTGTGCGTATCGATTCCACAGGCCCGGGGTTCGATCAAAATTATCAACAAAAATAATTTTCGTGGGGAAAAAACACGCACACATTTTTGTAGTGCAGCATTCAGTTTCTAAGTAAACAATCCACATAATGTGAGTTATTTTCAGTGGCGTAGCAAACGGGGGACGGTGGGGGTGGCCCGGGTGTCACTCGTTCCGGGGTGACACTCGACCACGAAGTGGGAAACAATAAACTTTAAAAGATCTACATAATGAAACAAATACCTTGAACTGGATATTTATTTCTATCATTTTCTTTTCTACTTGTAACTGAGCAAAGGGTTTCCTTACAAAAATATTCAAAGAGGTTTTTTACTGCTAAACAAACAATTGCCGTCAACAAATGCATTATATATTATACCTCCCATGATACGAACATTTTGATGGACATTTAATACACAAACCTGGGCATCTTTCCTCGTAGGGCATCTCACATCAAATTACTCTATTATTAATAATGTTATTATTTCAGTTTTCGTAAACTTTCAATTAGGCATATCTTTGATACAGGAACTAATCCCTATTCAGAAGCAGAAGTAGATACATTGTCTTAGTTTTAAAGTTTAGATTTAAAAAGAGCCAGCACCCAAAAATGTCGAAAAAAACAATTTTTTTTCTTTTTATTGGCTCAAGTAGTAAAATAAATCTTTAAAAATGTTCCCTGAAAGTTTCAGAAAATTTGAAGAAATATTAATTGAGTTATCATTGATTTTATTACGGTGTGATTTGCCACCTTTCATTCTGAAACCGAAACTGTGCTGAATATAAACCATATATTTATTTTTTTAAATTAAATAAACGAGAAGAAGCAATTTCATCGTAACTAACTGAACAAAGAAAAAAGTTCTTTGCTTAAAATTTTGATAAAGATATTGCAAGCCGAAAACTTAAAATGCTGTTTTCTCTTGTTTTGTTTTTTTGCGCATTTCATCTCAACTAAAATGCAAAGGCTTTTTTAAATTTGTATCTATAATGTGGATTCCCCCCCCCCCCCCCATGTTCCTGAAACTATACATAACAAATTTATCCTTTACTTTTATGATAACTTAAGCAGTTTTTTTTTTTTTTTAATTCTTTTTAATTTTTATTTTTTTTCTCAAAAAGTACTTGACTTATGAAAAATTCAAAGCATAAAAGTTTTGCTTTATGGGTAATGAATCAATAAAAAAAAAATTTGAGACTTTACGCCAATTTTTGAAAAAGAAGACGCATTTTTTAAAAATGCTGCATTTTGTTCTAAAAATTAAAATTTTCAAATTATGCTTAAGAAATCCGGTTTTTTTAATTTTAAATTTCTTATGAAGTGATATAACATGACATGAGACAAAAATCGTAAATAAAAACACCATTGAAAAAAAAAAATGGCCTCATATGGTGCCGACTCCCCTTAATTCTGTGAATGAAAATGTAAAAAAGTATAGCAATACAATAAAACCATTTAACATATGGTTAACATTGTACCGTTGTGTTTGTTGCTAAAAGATTTTTTATGAGGACGGGAGCGGAGACTAGTATCAGGGCGTAGATTAGTAATACTAAAAGAAGTATTTGTATTCCATATAACAATTGAAGCATTAACCATTTAAAATTGATTTATTAAAAATTAAATGCAGAGAAAGGTTCAAATACTGAATTTAGAAAAGATAGGGAAATTTTTCCTATAGAAATATTTCGCTGAGAAAATTGAAATTCATTGCAGCGATATATTCAGATGAAATAATTTTCTGAATAAACATAAGCCATATTTACTAAATTGAAATAGCTTTGAAATATAGACATAAAATATTTTTAAAATAATTTAAAAGGCTAATTGCTTAATTAATAAGAGTTATTGAAACCGTGCGTAAATTCTAGCATCTTACTTGATCTGAATTACAAAAATTCAACAAAACAAAAAAGAAAATAAAAAGGTAAAAAAAAAGAAAGAAAGAAAAAAGAAGGGAAAAATAGAAATATTCATCAACTTAAATTTTGATGATATCTTATGAAAAAACTTATATTCTTATAATATACAATCGGCTTAAGTGTCTGTTTGTCGCCGATAGATTATTGGGTGCTTGCGTAACTGTAATGCCGTTGCCGTTGTTGTTCAACATTTCATACACGTTTTTCAATGTTCCCCTAGCCCACTTACATCATAAAAACTAAAATACTATAAATTCAATTGTGTATAATTTTATTGCGTTTTCAATTATTTAAAAAATATTTATAATAATTACATACACGAAACAAATAACTTATTTTTTCTTTATAATGGGCTGCTGTTGGCTTCTGGTAATTGCAAACCTAGTGCGTTTCATAGGGATTGGTACCATCTAACCATCTCGACCAAGCACCACAGATGGTGTAGTACCAACGCCACAAGTGAATTTTGACGCCAAGTTCTTTCACTTGAAAGATGAAGTATCTGTGAATTGTGTGTAATTTTATTTCGTTTTCAATTATTTTAAAAATATTTATAATAATTACATACACGAAACAAATAACTTATTTTTTCTTTCTAATGGGCTGCTGTTGGCTTCTGGTAATTGCAAACCTAGTGCGTTTCATAGGGATTGGTACCATTAACCATCTTGACCAAGCACCACAGATGGTGTAGTACCAACGCCACAAGTGAATTTTGACGCCAAGTTCTTTCACTTGAAAGATGAAGTATCTGTGAATTGTGTATAATTTTATTGCGTTTTCAATTATTTTAAAAATATTTATAATAATTACATACACGAAACAAATAACTTATTTTTTCTTTCTAATGGGCTGCTGTTGGCTTCTGGTAATTGCAAACCTAGTGCGTTTCATAGGGATTGGTACCATCTAACCATCTCGACCAAGCACCACAGATGGTGTAGTACCAACGCCACAAGTGAATTTTGACGCCAAGTTCTTTCACTTGAAAGATGAAGTATCTGTGAATTGTGTATAATTTTATTGCGTTTTCAATTATTTTAAAAATATTTATAATAATTACATACACGAAACAAATAACTTATTTTTTCTTTCTAATGGGCTGCTGTTGGCTTCTGGTAATTGCAAACCTAGTGCGTTTCATAGGGATTGGTACCATCTAACCATCTCGACCAAGCACCACAGATGGTGTAGTACCAACGCCACAAGTGAATTTTGACGCCAAGTTCTTTCACTTGAAAGATGAAGTATCTGTGAATGTGTAAAATTTATTTCGGTTTCATTATTTTAAAAAAAAATTTTAATTTAATTACATACGAAACAGGTTTAAATTATTTGTTTTCCTTTTTGCTCTGACGCTGAGACGCCCTTGTATTTTGTACACTTTGCACATTGATAGGGCCGGCCCTGGATGTCACGGATTAAAAGCAGATTATTCCATTTTATTTCTCTTACTGTAAATTATTAGGGGAGAAAATGTAGTAAAAAGATTTTTTTTTTTTTTTTTTAGAGACGTCTAGAGAAAAGGGCGCAACGGGACATGTCCCGGTGGGCCAGTTCGCCCCTGCTTAGTGAAAGCTTAGCTACTTACCGCAAAATTTTAGATCAGACTATGCCAAATCACTTTTTTTCACTTCACTGCCTACTGTTGACTTGACGGGCAGCCATTTGCACATGACAAAAATAGCAGGGTACTACCAACATAACAGATTTTTTTTTTTTTATTTTGGGGGGGGGGGGGCGCATCGGGATATATTCCGGTCTTCTGGTAGCCCGGTGTTCTACATTTATGAAAGAAAAACTCGGAGAAGACGCCTTTTGTACATAAAAAGAACTCATAAGAAAAGATACGCGTTGATGTGTTGGGGAAAATCCGAGCTTCATCTGCTGCTTGCCTCATACACCCTCAAGAACTCTTTCCTGACAACGAATTAAGCCTCCAGGGGAAGAACAAAACTTTGCCATGCTTGGCATAAAACAAAGATAATTTGCAATTTTTCGTTTTTACTGCCAGGGTCAATCCATACCACTTCATCCAGGGTATGAAACCCATGGTCTCAGATTTTTATGATTTTTTTCTTATTTGTTCATTTTACTATCGTGATTACCCCTGTAAATTTTGTTGTTGCTATCTTTAATAGTTTTTGAGATATTAATTTTCTAAAATGTGTTGAAAGAGACGTCTTCGCTTTACGGACAAATTTTTTTGCTAGCGATGTAGTTCAAGCAAAAAATTCATAACTTTGCCAATTTTCATATCACAAAATTTTTTTCACTAAAATGTTCAGAATAACTTACAGAATTAGACCAAAATGCATTTGAACAAATACTTATTAAATGGTGCAGTTAGCAAGGGCGTAACCAGGGGGGGGGGGGCAACCCCCCCCCCCCCCATTGGGTATTTAGTTATTTATTCATTTTTGTTCCTCGACTTGGTGGAAATTATGCCAAGTTAATCGGGTTGTGGGCTTGGAATTTTTTTTTGCGGATGCCTCTCCTCGAATCATATTCTCTTTTTTTCCCAACCATTTTGCACAATAAAACAGAGACCTTGATTGACCTTGGCAGTTGGGAATTTAGTGGGTTCTTGTGGTCTTGCAAAAGTCTCCTTCGCTCGCCTGCGCACAAATTTTGATTATGAGTAAAAGAAAAGGTGAAAGTATTTTGTCCTATTTTGGGAAGAAACCCTGAAGCAGGAAAGGTATGATTATTTTTATGTAATTTTTTCGAAATAATATTTTAGCTGCCCCCTCCTCTTTTTTTTTTTTTGCAATTTTAGTTTCAACTTTTTATTTCTTCCTCCCATGCTGAGAAACTGTTTATTAATCCTCCTTTTTTCGTTTTTTAACTTCATAGGGAATGATGTCACACTACTTCGAGTGGGGCGGCGGGGGGATGTCGAGAAATTGTGACAAGGGGGGGGGGATAACAAGAAGTGTGACATTACACATTTTGATTTCTATAAAAACGTGTAAAAAACCAGCAGATTAAACTTATTTTTGATGATTTTTTATTTTCATAATTTGATTTTAAAGTTTCATTGATTTCATTTTATATTGAAAATACGGATGCTTATTAAGGTTTGAAGTCACTTCTAGCTAAAATTTTAAAAGAAACTCTTCTTAGGCATTTACTTTTAAAATAAATAAGTGCGGGTCATTTTTCAGAAGTCAATTAATTATTTTTCACTATTATGCACTAATTATCTTTTTTCTATTTTAACCTTAATCTAATTTTATGCTATTTAAGTCCACGTGTAATCATTATCATTTATTGTTATGCCCACAAATGTCGTTAAAAGTTAAAAAATAAAATTAAAAATGTGATTCTTTAACGTAAGTACTTTATTTCTGAACTGCAAGTGCATGTGTTCATGTGACACGTGGCAAAGGGGATAGGGGTGTGTTGGAGAGTGATTTTGTGACAAAGGGGGGGGGGGAGGGGGCTCAAATATATTGAAAGAAAGTGTGACACTGTTTATGAATGGTCCCATAGAGCGTTTATAATAACATTGCGAAGGTGAAAAATACCGTGACAAAATTACACTTTTACTTAGCCTAATCATAAATGTACACTGAACAAAAAAGATCTGAATTGATTGGTTCTCATGGGCTGCAATAGTGGCACACCTCAAAAAAAAAACACGCGTTTCGGACTAAGAACAGATTGTAAATATGAAAATACACATTCTTTTCAGCAGCAAATACTAGCACAACTCATAATTCGATATTAGGCCTTAAGATGTCTTAAAAGCGTAATTTCTCTTTTCTTTCTTTTTTTAAAAATTGTGATCTGTTTTTTTTCGCCGATGGGGGGGGGGGGGGGGAGTTGACTTGCTCCGAGAAGGTAGTCCCCCCGGAGAGATGCCTGAAATAAACACGGAGTATATCTGTAATGACAAGTATTGATGACTAGTACATTTTGAACTCTTGTGCACTGTTTATTGGTGTTTAGTCTGTGCATTTTTAGGGTGACCCCCCCTTTCCCCAACCCTAGTTACGCCTATGGCAGTTAGTATTAGCCCAAACTCTGATTTCATAGATATTTTGAAGAAAAAACATGAAATTTTAAAACAGCAATAAAACCAAAAAGCACTGCAGTAACCAAAAGATTTTTTTTTTTAAATAATCCTCTAAGTATAAACTAAAAGTTTCTGAAATAAAATTGGCGTCTTTTTTACTGCCAATACATTTAATTTCACAGTAAACAATTAAAAAGTACGTATAAAATAGCTTTTACAATATTACGAGTTTTCGCTTCTTATTATAAAATACAGACAATATGATGCAAAATAAGATTATTTTTTTAATAAGAAAAACAAACATAAAATTGAGGAAGAAAAAGAAGTCACTGAATCATGATTTTTTAAACTATCTAAACATAGGCTCATTTCCCTATTTACAACTTGCAACATACAAAATGACCAAAAGTTACTTTTATTTTTAGAATAAAACTATTTTAAATAAAAATTTCTGTGTGACAATACCTTTTTATTGTCCTTGAGTCTGTTTTAAAATGTTTTTGCACTGGAGATCGATTGAAGTAATCTCCTTCTGCGGATAATAATGCAGCAACAGCGAAACATTTTCATGAATTGTACAAACAGTGGCGTACGCAGAATTTTTTAAAGGGGGGGGGGGGTTCATAATGGTCTGAAACTACTAAAAGAAATTCGAGTATGCAATAAAGCACTATTATTTAGGGCTCAAGGGGGATTTAAACCCCTAAACCCCCTTGCGTACGCCACTGTGTACAAACACAAACAAAATGTGTCCCAGCTGTACTTGCTAAACTTGATTTCCTGCGTGGTGCTATCCCATGAAGTTTCAATGGTGATTCTCCTAAATTTTCCAGAGATTAATTTAATTCTTCTAATGTTTGTTGTTTGGAAGTACATGCTTCTAAGCTGTTCATTTCTTCAGTCACTGATTATTTCTTCCTCTTGCAATAAAGTACTATGTTTGTTTACTTTATCTGCACACATTGCATATTTTCTGCCAAGTACCGATTTTATACAATTTTGTATGCTGTTAATTTTTTGCAAAAATTCTAAACATATTACTCGCAAATATTTTGATATTTTTTTCTTGTGATATTTGAATGGGTCCACACAGAACTTTTGGTAGATTGCAAACTTTTGTAAGAAAAATGCTTTATGATGCTCACAGACAGTAATTAATTCATTTAAACACACTCCACTTCTCGGACTTAATAAATTAACTTCTGATTGGTCCAATGACATAACACTAATCAGATTCTTCTTTTGTGTGTAACTCAATGCATGACATTCAGTTTGGTTTCCTTTTCCAATACTACACAGTTCTGAAAGATTTTCTGACATTTTCAAGAAATAAACTGTTATGTGCAAAATTTTGAGAAGAAACTTTTCAGAACAACACCAACACAGAAACAACTCCCGGATACTACACTAAAACATCTTTTGGTTAGCACTGTAAAGAAGCAAAAATGAGTGTTCACAATTGTAAAACATCACAAGTAGTCAAATGAAATGTAAAAAATAACTAAAAAATCTTCTGAGGCTCACATAAATACTGAATCATATTCAGTGGCGTACGCAAGGGGGGGGGGGCAGTTAGGGGTTTAAACCCCTCCCTTGAGCCCTAAATAATAGTGCTTTATTATATACTCGAATTTCTTTTAGTAGTTTCAGAAAATTATGAACCCTTAAAAAAATTCTGCGTACGCCACTGATATATTCTTCCTGATTGTCCTGCAGCTTTCCAGAATTCTTTTTTGATTGGTTTGAAATTTTTCAAAACTATATTATGCCAGATGGTGTCTTTGTCTACACTAATATAAACAACTCTTAAAGAACAGGTGTTTCTGTTTCCATATGACTCCGTTTTCTTTTTCATTCATTTGCAGGCTCTTCCTCGACATCTCCATGGGTGCTTTTATTTAAGATTCAAAATATGAAAAAAGCAAAGATGATAATTTTTTGCTTATTTTACAGATTATGGACATCCACTTCTTTTTCTGTAGCAGCAGCAGGGAATCTTTACTAGGAGTGTTTCTTGCAATTTTGTTACTTTTAAAACATAGTCAGAAAAGTAAATTTTATTTTTGTGCCTATTAATTTATAATTTAAGGATTACTTTTACTACTTTGGTTACACAGAAAAATTTATGGGTGAAAATAAAAATGTTTGATATTGGTGTGCACATCTAACTTGTTGCACATCTAACTAGATTGCTTGTATTTATGACATCTACTGGGAAGATGAAGGTGACATTAAAGTTTCATTCGTGCATCCCCATGGACCAGCTGCATCTTTTTACTGGTCCACAAAAGATGTTTGCTGTATTCCCATAAGCAATGTGATTTCTTGTGTCAATACTTCAATTTCAAAAGCATCAAGTAGAATGTATTATTATCCGCAGAAGGAGATTACTTCAATTGATCTCCAGTGCAAAACCATTTTAAAACAGACTCAAGGACAATAAAAGAGGTATTGTCACACACAAATTTTTATTTAAAATAGTTTTATTTTAAGAATAAAAGTTACTTTTGGTCATTTGGAATGTCACTGGTTGTAAATAGGAAATGAGCCTGTATTATATTTAGATACTTTAACCCTCCGCGTACGGCTCCCGCGATTTGAGCGGGGTATCTGTTTCGTCTCCCACTACGGGTCACGTGAAAATCGCGGGCGAAGAATTTTTTCCCCTGATTTCAATACGGATCCCGCCATTTCCCCGTGTGCGTTAAAAAACATTATCCGATGCTTATTTTTGCTGCTAGGTGGCACTAGAGGGTTCAGGAATTTGGGTTTTGTTTTGTTTTTTTGCTTGATTTTTTCCCCCGCGTATTTGTGAGTTTGCGTGCTTTCTTTTGACTTTCGCGCGATAAACATTTATGAAAGATATGGATTTGCCGAGTGTCAGCGGAGTTATATGTAGGAATAGCAACTAATAATGAAAACTTTTTTTCATATTTATGTATATATTTTAACAAAGTAAAGCTGATTTTTTTTCTTTTATTTTTTCTGTTTCATTACAAAATTTCTGTAACATTTTTAGAGACAGCTTAAAAATTATATTCATCTGAAAATAAAAATATCGCGTGATTTTTTTAACTTATAAACCACGCTCGCTGAAACAGCGGGTGCAGTATTATATATATTTTTGGAAACGGAAAAGCTATTAAAATTCTTGTAATATTTTAAAACAGCTGATAAAGATGTGAATTGTAACATATGTAGATAAAGAAAATATAAAAAAATCGCCCCGTATTTCAGGACCGGAAAGTATAAAAACCGAGCCGTACGCGGAGGGTTGAAAAATCACGATTCAGTGACTTCTTTTTCTTCCTCATTTTTTAAACTTTATAAAAATTAAATTATGAACTTATTTCTTGTAAAAATAATCTTATTTTGCATCATATTGCCTGTATTTTATAATAAGAAGCGAAAACTTGTAATGTTGTAAAAGCTATTTTATACGTACTTTTTAATTGTTTACTGTGAAATTAAATGTATTGGCAGTAAAAAAGACACCAATTTTATTTCAGAACCTTTTAGTTTATACTTAGAGGATTATTAAAAAAAAAAATCTTTTGGTTACTGCAGTGCTTTTTGGTTTTATTGCTGTTTTAAAATTTCATGTTTTTTCTTCAAAATATTTATGAAATCCGAGTTTGGGCTAATACTAACTGCACCATTTAATAGGTATTTATTCAAATGCATTTTTGTCTAATTCTGTAAGTTATTTTGAACATTTTAGTGAAAAAATTTTTGTGATATCATGAAAATTGGCAAAGTTATGCATTTTTTGCTTGAACTGCATCGCTAGCATAAAATTTGTCCGTAAAGCGAAGACGTCTCTTTAAACACATTTTTGAAAATTGATATCTCAAAAAGTATTAAAGATAGCAACAAAAAAATTTGCAGGGGTACTCATGATAGTAAAATGAACAAATCATGAAAATCTGAGACCATGGGTTTCATTTTCATTTTTGGCTGGATGATTTGATATGGAATGACCCGCCACCTTTTTACTACCCTTTCCATGGAGGATGCTCGCTTGCGATCAAGTTCAGCCTAAGGGAAGTTAATCCGGACTAAAACGTTTAGGAAGTGAAGTTTGGCAACGATAAACCTCCTTTCCAAGTGGATCAACTTAGTCCACTTTGTGAAAAAGAGGATCAAGGTCTGTGATCGCGATTTGGGAAACAAAATGTCGTCTGCGAAAAACATAATTTTTACTGATCATTGAATCAAATTCATCGCAACCCTACGGAAATAAATAAAAGCTTGCCGAGGAAATTCAGGTTTGAAATATATTTTTATACTGTATTAACTCTTCTTGTATTGAAAAAGTCCGCCTTTTTTTACGTCTTGTTCATGTTATTTTAGTCAATTTCGTTCGGTTAAACATTTTACAGTTCGGAGACGAATGATAATAAATATCCAGATACAAAAGCTTTTGAGTATTTGTTTAATTGTACTATTCTATATTCTTTGTCATGTTGTAGTAATGGCATTTGAACTTTTTCTCTTCAAAATGAGAAAACATTTGATGAATAGCACTTGTGAACGCGAACATGAAATTTTTACAAGTGAATTGCAAAATCTTTCTTTTTCTAGGCTCTTTTTTAACTCTAAATGTGCTGAATTTGTTTTAAAATATTTCATTCTGCATGGAAGAAACAATGAAGCAAAGAGTAACTGCCAGTTCTCCATCAACATGGTCATATTATGACAATATCATTCCCCAGTTTTAATAAGACAGTTGTAGAAGAGAACTATACTGCAAAGGCTACCGTGAATTATGTTATCCAAGAGTTTACCTTTGGCTTTTCAGTGTTGTTCATCACATAAGTAACCTTTTTAAAATTAAAAATAAACTTGTTGGACTTGTATTTCTTTTGACAATAAGATTATAATATGCCTCCTTCCTGTTTGGCATTCGAATGAGAGATTAGTGTAGGAAAATCATGTAACAAGAAAACTTATAATCCTTACTACCTTTCCTTTGAAGTGTTTTATTGTCTAAAGCTACAGCTTCGAAAGATCAATCGAGTGGATTTTGTGCTAAATAAGCGCTCAAATTCACTAAATTTTGTGACGAAGGTTTTATTTATTATTCGTTTGTTAATCACCATGTTTTTTGGAAAGCCGGGAAGAAAAAGGTGTTGTCACATTAGCTTCCCCTTTCAAGTAAGTGTTATTTGTATGCAAACCACCATATTGTTTATTCCTTATATATGATAAAAACTATGATGCAAGTTAATCCTTGAGAATAGCAAATAAACTCGAATATTTATGTGACCTGAAATGGTCGTAAACAAACAAACAAACAAAGAGGCATAAAGATTTGTATTTGTAATATGGCAACATCAAACAGATGATTCATAAACAAAACTTCACATGTCGTGAAACTTTCTTCGTTTAGTCATAAAAATCCTTATTTTCCATTGATGCTCTCACTAAAAGTTTCAAGCATAGGGAAAAGAAAATATTTTTCGTAAGTAAGACTTCTTAAACTGCATATATTTAACTCTCACAAATCTTCTGAATATAGTTTTATCGGGGATTGTTTGAAGAAGCGCGCGGTGCCTATTCTCCTGTCCTATGTGTATCCAGTGGTGTAGTCCTGGAAAAAAAAAGTTGAGGGACGTTTATACATACGACGATAAGCAATTTAAATAAAAAGCGAGGGGACGCTTATGTTAAGTGTAAAAAATTTTGGCTGACGCTTGTATTAAAATAAAAAGATAGAGGGACGTCGTCTCCCTGCGACCCTTCACGACTTCACCACTGTGTGTATCTCATATTATGTTTTTGTGGCAAAGATGCATTTCGATATCGGTTAACTATCCGTACATTGCATTTAAGACCCGAAAATCTGGCATGCATTCCGGAGATGGAATGCAAGCTTAAAGTGTTCCCTCAAGGGAAAATCTGGACACCTGAAAATAATTAACCATAATTTAACTGGCAAACTTATCAAAAACGGTTTGCTATCCCTGGCCTAAAACGTATCATGAATAGGCTAACAAAAGTTGTTTAAGGTTAATTGCACTAAACTATAAATGCAAATAATTTCATAAACCTTTCATATTAAAATGCATAAATAATTTTAAAAAAATCTATCAAATAAAAGTGTTAACTGTTATAACTTTTAAAATGTATGTATGAATGACACTTTCAAACAATGTAAAAGTTCACTAAATAATGGTATTTCTTTAATTTGAAGTTGCATTCAAAGCAATACAGAAAATACATTAATTTTAATATGTGTTTTTAAAAGTTTAAACGAACCTAATTAACTTACAACTTTGTGACTACTGAAAATACTTTGTGACTACTTTTAAATTTTACAAGCACTTTCTTCCAGGGCCAGTACTAAGCATTCACCACCACACTAAATGCGACAAAATTGTACATTTGGCGAAATAAGTTCCGACTTGGCAAAAATATTGTCAAGCAAAAAATTCAAATTTCCATCAGTAAAACAATATAAGTAAGCAATTACATTTTGCTTAAAAAGTTATATTTTTTCTTCTGATTGCAATTTTCTATAGGAAAAAAATGAAAAAAATATTAAGTTAGCCTTTGGCTAAAACTTTTAAAATATGGCTTAGAATTAGAAATTCCTAGCACAGACCCTGCTTTCCTAGCACATCCTGCTATAATGAATTTTGATAAATTTTAATGTTCAGCTACCGAATATTTGACTATGGCTTAGAAGAAATAGCTGAATATTCAACTTCATCCAGAGAGAAATGGCAAATATTTAGATGATCAGCCAGCCACTATTTGCTATTGGCTATTGCCAGCCAATTTATATCCCTATTTAGAAGTCTTTCTCTCATGTTGTAAAATAACACTCTGCTTCATACGATTGTAAATGTTCTGAATAGGTTGATACATTTTAAAACTTTATCATACTATTCTAACATCAATTTACTGAATAAATATTAGCTTCTTTTCTGAAACAATAGGAAAATGTTGTTTCAACATTTTCAAAACAAAGGTACTCATGATAAATTCACTTTCTCTTATCTCTAGTTATTAAAATTGAGAATAAATAGAACACTTGGACTCTGAGCCAGAAATATGCAAAAATCTAAATGACTAAAATAAATATAAATAAAGAATAAAAAGATTTGTTTAATTACATTTAAGCCTATTATTAAGAAAAATTAATTTTTGTTTCATAGTATTTAATTGATTTTATTTCATTACTTATTTCTCTTATGTAATTTTTTGTTTAAGCATGCCTTATTAAAATTTTGTTTTTTCAATAGGTTGTTAAGCAATCATGTCTAGTAATGAAACATGGCGATACTTTTCCGAACGTCCTCCTGCATCCAGTACCACGTGGAGTTTTACACCCCAACTAGCCCCTCCGCCAGTACCACCTGTATTTCCTAATTCATTTAGACCTTCAGTTCCTCCAAATAATTGGCAAAATCGTGGCTCTTCAGGAAATTCACTGTTATCTTCTCCTTCTCCAGGAAATTCTTTGATACCTACTCCTTTTCCAGGAAATCCCTTGTTTCCTATTACCTCTTCGGGAAATTCTTTGCTGCCTTCTCCCTCTCCAGGAAATTCTAGACTACCTACTCCTGCAGGAAATTCTGTGCCACATATTGCCACTCCAGGAAATTTTTTACTACCGCCCCCTACTCCAGGAAGTTCTTTGCTACCTACTCCTTCCCTAGGAAATTCTTTTTTACCTACTTCCTCTCCAGGAAATTCATTGCTACAGCCTCGAAATTTGAATGTGCCATCAGATGGAAAGGCCCCTTTTACTCCTCATTTAAAACAGGAAGATTCCAAGAATCCTGCATCATTTCCAACAACTGCCATTCAGTTTTCAGTTCCGCCTCCTGGTATTGTGCCATTAAACCTGCCACCGCCTAATATATTTCCACCTAGATTTCCATCTCTAAATCCAAGTGGTTCTGCTTTACCTCCCCAAATTCCAATTCTGCAAAATGTACCAGCATTTATTCCACCTCCCAGTATTCCGCCAAGAATGTCATCTCTCCAAAGTTTTCCATCTTCTATTCCTCCAAACAACATTCCTGGTAAGAAAATTGATTAATCTTAAATGAATGATTTACTTTTTCAATTAAAAGTTAAAAAAATTTCATTTGCACACTATGCATCATTCAGTAATAGTTAGTAGAATCAATAACTTAATGCCATAACAAAATCTGAAAAATTATAAACCTACTAAGTTTTCTGGAGTCTGATATCATCAGAAACATGTGTGGAGATGTAAAATTTTCATTTGTGAAAAGGTTGTTTTTAAAATGTTTCAAACAATGAAAGTAGCTATATTCAGGCAATAAGGATAAAATATTAACATTCTTTATTAAAAGGTCCTTATACAGTATTTTTGTGTTATGTCAAGAACATTTTACTGCAATATTTTGGAGCATTTACATTTATTTAATTAAGAAAATATTTATGAAATGTTTTCAAAGTTTTTTAAAAAATTTTTCAGAAAAAATCATTTTGTACACCTAGAGCAACAATGCTATAAAATTTCTTTTCAGTGAGTCCAATAGTATTTTTATTTAAAAAGTATTAAATTTTTGTTATGTATGGGACATCACTACCTGCTTCAGTGCTAATAGCTAAAGCATTTTGTTTTAATCAAGTATTTTTTTTTAAATTTCAAAGATGAAATAAAATTTTACAAAAAAAATTAAAAGGATGGGACAAACAGCTTAAGAATGGTCTGCATTCCCCCCTAAGAGTCTGCAGTGAGCTTCACTATGTTGCACCTTTTCTGTGCATGGGCTGACAAGTATGCTTTCATACTTACTAAGAATGTAACGAATATTCAGGTACCATTTGGTATTTGGTCTACTCGCTTTTTGGCCAAGTATTCGGCTTAGCCGAATAGTGACATCATGATAAAGTCGAATAGTCAGAGAGATCACATTCAGCCTGAAGAATATTGATCTGGTATTCAGCTGAATTTGTTCTATAGTAACAATGTAGGCCAATGAAGATACCTCTTGGTTTTAAACATTTGAATGTGGCATTACTGTTGGGTGCTAAATAAAGGTCAAGATTCGCGGTCGCCACTCGCCACGTGGCGACCTTGTTTGAAAAAGTGGCGATTCAAAAAATTAGGTACGATCGCCACCTTTCCTTTTTTTTTATTTTCTAAAGTAAATCCCTCCTTTTCAAATACCATCTATAGAATTTACAACTCTTGCTTCTTTCATGCATATAAGCACAATAAAAACGTCTCAATTCGGCATTCAAGTAACCGAATTTCGGCCGATAGTCTTCATTTCCCGTTTAACAAGAAAAAAAAATGCCGAAAATTTTTTCCGATTACGCTATACGCCGCTGAAGTCTGACGTCACAACATGGCGCTGGGCAGCAACAAATGAAGCGCTTGCTTTTTAAAAGCTGTATCGCTCTTAAAGAATGGCCTCTTTTTACGATATAACCCAATTTTTTTCCCGAAAATATGCAGTTAATCAGAGAGGTGAAAACCGTTTAAAATCATCACAATTTCAAAGTTTTCGTAGGGTACGGAAAATGAGGATATTGGAGGAAATGTACGAACCTCTATATGCGTGATACAATATCTACAGTTTTGGAAAATAACTATACTATAGTCGATGCATTATATAGAAAACAGAATTACTTATGTCGACGAAGTTGTAATTGCAAATGGAAATTAGTTCATTTAACAAAGCTGCTTTATAGCTAAATTTAAGCTCTATTTATTTTGTTCAATTTAGCAAAGTAAAGTTGATTTTTTTAGCATGTAGTATTTGCATTTGAAGTGTAAGAATTTTATTCCCAAATTCCAAATTAGCTATTTAAGTTTATTCTTGTTTTATGAAATTTTTATTACTTATTCTTGATCATATTTTCTGTAACAAAAATAGTTAACTATGAAAATACCAACTATAAATAAAATTGAAGAAGTTTTCTAACACTAACGTTGTAATGGAAATGATAGTATTTACTTAACCATACACTGAACAAAAACCACAATTTTAAAATTTGCAGATGGGTTTGTTTTCATGTTAGCATAATGGTTTTCTGACTATTATTTTCCAGAAAATGTTACAAATCAGTTTAAAATTTAAGAAGATGAGAAGCCAAAATGCTTTAACTATTAAGAATTTGTAAATCAACAAGCCATACTCTACCAATCCTGCTTAGAAAATAAAAGTTTGTCTGTACCTTTTAAAAGCAATGCTTTAAATTTAGGGTACCTATCGGTTATATAAGTAATACATTGGCATAGATTTTAGAAATGTCACTAACATGCTGTTTAAATGTAGGGTAATCTCGTGCAATTAAAATGTAATAGCATTGCGTGGTATAAAATGCATAATAATAAGAGATAGCATATTATTTGGATAATATACCGGGGTATCACTGTAAATTTAGTTCCATTTTATGCTTCATACTAAATTATATATTCTCATTATTTTGTTAACTTAGACATGAATCAATGAGGTACTCAAAGATGAATTTAAAGCGGTAAACTTTAAATTGTATAAAAATGTAATTGGATACCTATATATATCATGATATATATCAGCTTATAAATATCATGATATACATTAAATGATACATGCTTTGCCAACGTTGCCGATAAGTACCAAATTTTGTAATATACAGTAAGTTTTATAGTCTAAATTCTAAAACATTTTATAGTGTATAAAATATGCTACTTTTATACTTTATTTTAATTCTGGTGCAAAACACAATACCATTTTCTTTTTTTTTTTAATAATGTTATGACAACCCATTCGAGTGCAAAGCGTAATTTAAACGGGCATTTAAACAAAGTGTCACTGCCCAACCGCCATGTTGTGACGTCACAACTTCAGCGGCGTATTGTTTTTTCTTTTTGAATTCCTTCTCTCTGCCATATAAACCTTTTAAATATAGTAGGAAACAGTCTTAATCTAGATATTTTTTCCATAGCGCTCATTTCACACTTAAATTTCAGATCGGCCATTTTCGATTAAACTTATAAAATCGGGCTTAAGTGTCGCGCCATTTTGAAAATGGTGCGAAAGCTTAAAAAAAAAAAGTTTTGAAAAGAATGAAAATAATATGCACTGAACAAAACTAGAACTGGAAATATACATTTTTTTTATACTTGTGTTCGAAAATGGTTCGTATTTGTGATCGCGGTTTTTGTAAAAGGTTCGTTTCTGTGAGGGAAATTTTTGTTATCTGTTGCTTCTATGGATGAAACAATTAAAATTTTGAATTTATATCTTTTGTGCTCTATAACATTAAACATGAAAAACTATATTGCAAAAATTCATATTCCCTTACCATCGCCAAGGAAGCAAGGTTTTTCTTTTTCCAATTTGAAAGTCATATACATTTTTTTGAAGACTTGGTAGTTTAATTTCTGAGTCTTGACCTTTAGTGCTAAAACTCAGGGCAGGATTCTGGGATTTTCACCCAAATTTTTCAGTACACCTCCTTGAAAATTGACTGGACAGGTCCCCACTCGCAAAAAATTTCAGTGAAAACATATAAATTCATATTTTTCACTTGTGATTATTATAAGAACAATATATTTTATCCCTTCCAACAAATTGCATTTTGCGTCTGTATATAAGGATTGGAAGAGCCCCTCCTACTACAAATTTGAATTTTAGCCCCTGACAGTTATTGTAAATAATTAGCAATAATTAATACACATTAGCATATAATTTTCATAAATAGGTATAATTTACAAACACAAATGTCTAATAATGGATGTTTATGTATTTCTTATTCAGTTATTCGGGTGTAAAATGTACTATTACAATTATGATATTATGCATTGTTATATAAGCAAAAATCTGGGCCGTAATTAGACATCAATCTTTTTGCATCTGTTTTTGGTTTGCTATATTTCTTATTATTTTTTCATTAGTACACAGTTTAAATTGTATTCAGTAAAAATATTAATTTTTTTTTAGTATAAATTTTGTATTTGCATTTGATTTTGTGCTGCAAATGTTCTTCCTCCTTGATCTAATTAATGGAGACAATTTTGGTCGTCAATGAAATTTTTGGTCACCATTAAAATTTTTTTGGTAGCCAGTGGCGACCACCGATCCTCACCTTTGTAAAGTAGTTGAATTAAAAAAATCATCTAAAGTTCACAGACACATATATATACTGTATCTAATTTTTATCAATTTTCTTTCTTTTATATCAATCTCTTTTATATATTCATGTCTGTATTAGTGGTTTGTCAAAACTTTTTTTGAGTAATAAGTGCCACTTCACAGTATTTTGTCCAAACAGTGTCCGCAACAAAACTTATGGATGATAATTTTTTTCAATAAATATCTGAAGTCAAGTGTTTAAACCATAAAAAGATGCTTGTTGTTTTGAATTTGCATGAGTATTTATAGAGATATTCAGTATTTAATCAGAAAATTGTAAAAATTACGTTGCAGACTCTACAAGCCAAAATTTCATAAAATCTTATATAAATCACAAATATAACAATTCTCAATGAAAATTTTGCTTGAAATGGAAAAAGACAAAGAGCTTTTATGCACTCACACACTATTTGAATTTCAAATAGGAATTTATATTTGTTTTTTCAATTCAGAAATATGTAGCTGTAGAGTCCAGCACAAAAAAACATAGAAAAGTTTTGTTTTCATTGCTCTGAATTAACCCACATCATTAATTTTTTGTATTTTCTAATTTTATACAACATTTGACATATTGATGGCAAAAAAATGTAAACTGGTTAAATAATTTCATATTAATAGCAATTTCAAAAGTGTGCTGGACTCTTCACTTAATTTCAATTATTCAAATTTATTGTCCATTTTGTTTTCACTTACATTTTAATTTTGTTTGTGACAATAATTTGTTTTGGCAGTTTGTTTAGTTTTTATCTTTTGCACTTTACTTTTGGCATCATAATAGTATAGGTATGATATTTGTTTTGTTTTCCATTTGTTAGAATGGAATTTAGAATTTTTGAAAGCCAAATTTTTAAATTCTTGTAGTGACATTAGCTCTTTTTATTTTAAAAAATAGACTGTGCAATAATAGATATTCAGCAGTTAGGATATTTCTTTTCATGTTTTGCTATTAATTTTTGTTTAACCTTATTGGTTCACTTGATTAGTGTGTATGACAAACAATTCTATGTGTCAACATGGAAAGTGTTATTAAATGCAATTCTACTGCAAGATCTGCAGCTCGTAGAAAACGTATATATGAAGATATAGAATCTCATGAATTATTAAAGAAGAAAGATAGGGAAAGAAAACGTCTGAAAAGAATGGAAATTAAGAAAAATATTGCAAAAAGTAAAATTCAGAATTAAAAAATACATCATATCAGAGAAAATGGCGCTTAAAAAATAAACAGCAAAAGCAGATAATGGAAGAATTGAATGCAGCTAAAGTAGAATATTCACCACAAGTAATTGGGAAAGCATTTCATCGAATAAAAGAGGCTTTGCCAAATTCATCCAGGAAAACGCTTGCAGTTGTAGATAAGTTATTGTCTACATTTTCACCAAGTAAAAGGCAACTATTATCCATTAAACACAAAATCAGTACTTTAAACAGTCCCATGATGAGAAAAAAACGATCAGGTGCATGTACAGAAGAGCAGATAGAAGAATCTGTTGCATACTATGATCGAAGTGACGTAAGCAATATCGCCTGCCAGGGAAAAAAGATTTTAAATCTGTAAAGCTGCCAAGTGGTAAAAGAGTGAAACTTCAGAAAAAAGTATTGCTATATAGCTTTCAAGAATTGTATGCCCTCTACTAAGAGCAGACAAGCAACTCTATAGGATTTATTAAGTTTAGTTCATTACGACCTTGTAATGTACTTCTTACAGGAGAGCGAAATCAAGACACCTGCATGTGTGAATATCATGAAAATTTGGATATGTGTTTGAAAGGCATTCGAAATGTAATAAACACGTTACCAGGCAATACAAATGCCTTGAAATATAAAAGTTTGTGTGAAAATTTTACTAATGATTGTGTTGACCGAAAATGCACAGATTGCGGAACAGATTTTATTAATCAACTTAGTGAAGGATATGACAAACAAACAACGGTTTCATACTATCAGTGGGTGAAATCAGCAGATGAGAAAGTAAAAAAAGACTTTATCCAAACAAATGTGTTATTAGGTATTGAAGACTTAAAAAGACAACTACACAGTTTTGCTAGACATTCATACAATGTCAAGCAACAGCATGAAAATTTGCATTATTTGAAGCAACACCTACAAAATAATGATATTCTGATGCAAGTAGATTTTGCAGAGACCTACAGTTTGAAACAACAAGGTGAAATCATGAAAGCCCATTGGTACCCGCTTCAAGTAACTGTATATACAGCTGTAATATATTTTAAGAGTGACAATGAACTGAAACATATGACTTATGCTGTCGTTTCAGATAGTCTAGAGCATAACAAAAAGGCCATTTTTGCTTTTAACTCTAAAATTTTAGAAAATGTAAAATCTAAATTACCTTTAGTAAGACATATTTACTATTGGTCTGATGGATGTGGGGGTCAGTTCAAAAACAAGTTTAATCTTAAAATGAATTTAAAAATGCATTCCATACATCACAATTGCACAGCCTCTTGGGATTTCTTCCCCACAGCATATGGAAAGGGACCTGTTGATGGCATCGGTGCTGAGGTAAAACGAGTTGTTTGGGGGTGCACCATGCAAGGAAAAGATGTTCCTAGAGATGCAGAAGGCTTTTTTAATATTGCTAGAAGAGAATCTAAGTCGATAACCATATTATATGTCAGCAATGAAAGCATTGATGAAACTGCAAACTCTGCTCACTTAGAGCAGAGATACAGCCAGTGTGAAGGAATTCCACAAACTCGAAAAATGCACCATTTTCACGTTCATGACAAAGAACTAATCTACTGTGTTACCTAATTCTCCGTACATAGATTTAAAACAAGTAGATATATCGCTTTTAAATAAGGAACATAGTGCAAGTAATAATATTTTATCACAAAACAAGAAGCATCTTTGTAAAGGTGAATGGATTGCTGTTCTATTTAATGACCAGTGGTGGGCTGGGGAAATAGTCAATGAAGATTTAAATAATTCTATTCAATTAAAATTTGTACTTCAGCCAGTGGGAAACAATAAATTCAAGCCATTAAAAAAAACCAGAATTTGAAACAATTCCAGCAACAGGATACTTGATGAAACTTTCTGGCGATCCAGCACCAATCGACTCCGGCAGATTTTTTTCTTATGATAAAGAAACAGAAAATGTATTTCTTCTATAATTGAAAATATTTAATTATTTTTTCTTGTTGTGAAACAAATTTATATGTAAATTTTTTTGACATAAATCAATTGGATACAAATTGTAGAGTCCGCAACATTGAGCATTTGAATGTGTATTCACAGTTTTTTTGTCCTAAAATTTAAAATTTTCATTTAAAATAATAAAATTTTTGTATTCTTACTATCTATAGTGTACTAGTGTTTTAAAAAACAAAGCATTGATAGCATGTGATAAATAGATTCAGAGGGAATGGAGCTCAATTTTGATCAAGTTTTTGCTGTATTTTTAAGCGTAGAGTCCGCAACATGACACTTTTTTTGTTATAACTACTTAATTTACCATTCAATTATCATTTAATTTTATTTTCAAATAATGTATTGGTAGGACTTCCACACAGGAAAAAAAAAGGCACTTCCCTATCTTAATGTAATAAATATTCAGGTTCAAACTTTGTGAAATGTAGAGTCCGCAACATTCAAATACTGTGAAATGGCCCATAAGTAAAAAGGTAAATGCAACTTTATAACCTCGTAAAATGCTTACACAGATCAATGAGCCAAAATTCTAAAATCTCGACAACCCTTGGCCCCAAGCAGTGCAGATTTCGGAG
This sequence comes from Octonoba sinensis, assembly GCA_038502835.1. Classification (NCBI taxonomy): domain Eukaryota; kingdom Metazoa; phylum Arthropoda; class Arachnida; order Araneae; family Uloboridae; genus Octonoba; species Octonoba sinensis. The sequence goes on from CM076602.1 coordinate 63,094,813, forward strand.
AGTTGACTGTATTACATTCTTCTTCACGAATATTGCCTATTTGTAAGAGCAATGCTCATTATGATGGACAGTGTAATACTTTCATTATGCTATTGTTAAAAAATGGGACGTAGATTTTATAGATACAGATTGGTATATTGTGAATATTAGTAAGAGAGAAATGGGGAACAGCCAGAAGATATTGTGAATAAGCTAACGTAAGTTTTGTGGTTAAATGCATTAAACTCCAATAATAGATCAGTTAACTTCTCATATTTAAATGCATAAATAATTTTTGAAACACCCATAAAATAAAAATATTTACTTTTATAACTTAAAAAATATTTTGATTTTGATAAAACTATTTCAAGCGAAATAAAAGTTCACCAAACAATGGTGTTTCTCTGATTTGAATTAAATATTTATTTAAGTGATGCATCAAAATACAGTACTATGTCATTTGCATCCCACTTATGGGTGAAATTACCAGTTTCCTGCATTCAAATTGAAGCAAAAAATACATAAAATTTAGATATTTTTAAAAATTTTAACTAATTTAATTAAATCATAGAAAAAATATATATATGGAGCTGGTATTTGACTACTTTTAAATTTAACAAATACGTTTAACAATGAATTTTGAGAAATTTTATTATTCTTCCCCCGAATAATTGATATTCGGCTGATACCGAATGTCATAAACCTGTCATTTGGCTTCGGTTAAGGAGAAATGGTCAAATATTCCGCTATTCAGCCAAACCACTATTCTTTACATCCCTAATAATTACCAGTTTGGAGGATAAATAATTTTAATATTATTTCTAACTTGACGTATTTATTTCTATATTAACAGTTTCTTTTGCCAAAAAGTGTCGTAATTGGTTTTATTTAAATTTACCTTTTTTGTATTATGAAAAAAAAAAAGAAAGAAGGGGAAAAAAGTAACAAGTAATCTTTCCCCAACCTATGAATATCCGTGTCGGATTTATCATCCCCTGTAGGTAAGGGGAAAGGGGCCAATAAAATTTTTGACGTTAATGGCTTATTCCACTCATTAAAGCTAGAAGTGGAAGAAACCAAGGGTACCTGGGGGGGGGGGGGATGTTTTAAGTGGTCCTAGTCTCCTAGTCTTATTTGGGGGCAGAGTATAGTTTTTGGAGGGGCGGACATCCTTCCTGAAAAAATAAATATTAAATTTCGGGTTGTATTGCAGATAGAATTTGGGTAAATTTCATGGAAAACGAAACTATCTACTTTACATTTTAAAAAGTTAAGAAATTTAGGACTTCTTATTTTTGTAGTGTTTCAACTTAAGACTTGTAATTTGATAAATCTAATTAATTCATTTCATTTCTACCCCAGCAAGTTCCCTCTACCCTAGCATTTTCAAAGCTTTCTCAAGCTTATTTTCTTGTTAATTGTGTTATGACATCTTTCACAGAGCATATAGTTGTTAATAATTAAGTGATGCAGTTTTTTTGTTTTAATTAATATCCACCTCTCTCTCTCTCTTATATATATATATATATTTATATATATATAGATATGTTTCATTGCTATTAAAAGGATGGTTTGTATGTACAGGGGTCGCACCAGAGGAAATTTGGGTCTGTTTTTAGACCTTTCACAAAATGCCAATCAATCAAAATAGATCCTTCACAAAATCACAAAATTTGAATCAATCGAAATGAATCCATCACAAAATTCCAAGCTTTCAAATTGTACTTTTCACACCATTGTTTATTATTAAAGCTGCCAAATTATACTAAAAATATTCATCACTATATGTTTAAATTTTCAATTTTAACAAAATTATTTCACTTTTCACAAAAATCTCTCTAAAATTCACAAAAAAGTGACCCTGTTAAAAAATGCTGAATGGACCCGTGATGTAATGTAAAAATAAATAAATAAATTTACGTCTAAAATATTTCATTATTCCAGTTACTGTTCCTGAAAGCAATGCAAATACTTTTGTCACATCTGATGCAAGCTTACTAAAACCATTCACATATCCCATTCCATCTAACAGGTAATGTATGATGCTTAATATTGTATGAACTGTTTTATAAAATTTTGCATAAATTTTCTTGATTGTCATGTTAGAAATGTTTTCTGCAAAAGTTTGTCATACAGACTGATTATTAGATGCATATAAACAAAAACCCAAATTTCTCATCAATCTTAAAACTCAAATACTAAAGTTTTCTTTCAATTTACGTGTTCCCAAATAATGTCCCTCCCTAAGAAGAATTTATCTGAAACATTTAAGTTCGAGTTCAAATGTTCTCTGAAATATGCAGCATTAGGAAAGTAAATAATTTTTTAAAAATGTCCGATTTAATTTCTAAAAGACCCTTTTCAGCTTAATCTTTTATAAAACTACCTAGTATCAATATGTTTCGTACTTTCGCTGTTTTCATATTCTTTGATAAGTTAACTGGTTCCTTGAGTATACTTTTTTTTTCCTGTCGGTTCTAATTCTGGTGCAATTCTGATCAAAGAGGTTAAGCAGTTGCATTTGAGAATTTGGCACTACTACATATTCTGCCTCAGGGGAAGACATTGCAGCACTATTTGTTTTCTTAAAAACCATTTTACGGGGTTGCTTTTATAGTAACTTACCCATTCTGACATGCTTCCCTGTTTTTAAGAAGGTTTGTCTAGCTTTTGGCATAAAATGGACACTGCAAATTTAATGTCAGGTTAACGTCCTGACATTAAATTACATTAATTACATTAAACTTCCTATTCTTTCATCATAAGGAATGTTTTTTTTAAATTATCTCTTCCTTTGGATCTATTACTAGATTATTTTCCATTGGAACTTTTGATCCTTTACAATCTTGCGTATTAAATTTACATAGTATCTTTATCTTTTTTTCTTGCTTAATTTTAATCTCTGTTTCATTTCTTACAATTTCTGTACCTAAATATTTTTTCAACTCGTCTAAAATTCTTCTTTAAAGAAATTTGTTATTTTAACAATAAACTTTTGTACCTGTTAGAAGTAAATCATCAACATATATAGCAACGATTACCAGTGCCTCATTACCACAATGGCCAACTAGGCCGTGGCCTTGGGCCCCCAAATTGTAAGAAAGTTTTCTGAAAATTTCTCTTAAAAAGTAATCTTTTAAATTTTTCGTACCATAGGGGGCCTCAAAATAATGTTGTGCTTTGGGCCCCTGACTGTCTTAATTGGGCCCTGACGATTATATTTTCTTTTGAATATGAACAAAAATCATTTTTTGTTCTTTCTAAATTCTGCTTCATTGAAAATTCATTAAATCTGTTGTTCCAAGATCTGAGCGATTTATTCTAGTCCACAAAAGTGGCTTTTTCAATTTTCATATGTAATATTTTTCTCAATCCCTACTAATTTGAGACATTGAGATTCGATTACATGTAATTAAAGTTTTCATCCTGTAACCTCTGCTAAATCAACATTAATCGCTACATTTTTACTTTGGTTATTTCCTTCCTCCCCCACAGTTTAAACTTGAAAATATCTTTAAATTCAAATTAAAATCATACTCTTTTATATTTTTTTTTTGTATTCTGCTTGTTTTTATTGTATTTATTTTTGGTTATTAACTTAACAAATTGAAATACTTATGTTTGTTTGCATTGACAGTAAACTTAAAGTATCCAATGTTAGCATGAAAAATTGCATTCAAATATTTTGGAGTTATGAGGAAATTCTTCAATGCAAGAAAATAGAACATGTGAGAAAAATTGCACATATATGCAAGCTCATTGGAAATTTTCACTTAACAAGGTTGCACTTTTAACCCTTTAACTACGGGTAACGTCAATAGACAACTTGACGAAACTTTCCTATGGTATGGGTAATGTCAATAAGCGATTTGATGAATTATGCTGAAATTGTAGATTTCGGAATAAAAAGTTGAACAAATGGAAATGAAATCGTTCTTTACATTATAAGTGATTATTTATTCAATTGAAAATGGAAAAACTTGAGGTGCAGGAGTTTTGCCTTTTGGCATATACATAAGAAATAGATGTATTTCCATTTATGCAATTTTTTGAATACTTTTTTTGGCGTTTAGACAAACAGATTTGTGAATACTGTATTCGGGTAGTTAAAGGGTTAAATGTTTATCAACTTAAAACCTATAAAATTTTGAAACTGTATATTTACTTTGTTTTTCTGCTCATATTTGAAATGTTCAATACTTTGAAATATATGTCATCTTTCCAGGTTCAGTTACAGCAGTTCTAGAATCCGTGAAAACAGTGATTTGACAAGAGTCAAGTCTTGTGATAAGTCGTCATTTAATGATGATCTAACTAATAGTGATGTAGCTGAATGGAATAAAAATTATTCTCGACATTCAGAAAGATATGAGACATATGATAGAAGAAAATATGAAAAACCTTCTGAAAAATACAGACATAAAAGTGACAGAGATTATCACCGAGATCGAACTCCACATAGGGAGAGACATGATGTAGCTGCAAATTATCAAAGTGATCGACGCGATTCATCTAGAAGGTCAAAATCACCAGATCGGAAACATCTATCTTCTGAGCATTATAGAGTGGGGAGAAAAAATTCACCTATAAAACGTAAACACAGTCCCGAGAGACGGAGACGTAGTCGCAGCTCTGAAAAAAGAAGAAGGTATGCTCTTTGAAGTTGAACTTGTAATTTTAGATTATTTCATAAAAAAATTAATTGCCTTTCTATTTTAACCTGATGCAAGTTTAAAATTAACAATTCCAACATTTGAAATTGTATTGTTTGGGGGGGGGGGGAGCAGAATGATTTGTTTTGCTAAATACTAGTTTTGTCATGATTTTTGTGTTTTTATGTATGTATGTGGTGTGATGATTTATGTGTGTTCAGGGGCATAGCTAGAAAATTTGGGCCCCAATGCAAGCGTTGGTAGAGAGCCCCCTCCCCTAAATTTTATTTTTTACATTTAAAGCATGAAAATTTACTACACATTACATATTACAGGTGAAAAAAAAAAAAACTGGAAAAGTTTGAAATTAAAATTTTTTCTTTCTTGATTTTGCTGAAGCAAATACAGCTATCAGCTTGGAACATCCATACGTTTGTTACTTAAAAGAGCTAAGTCGGACAGTCATTTTTGACTTGTGAAATTTCAAAGATAATTTTTAATAATTTTTAACTTCGAAAAACTTCTATATGCTGTTGCCACCGTCACTCGAATCGTCAAAAACAAAACCGATAGCGAACAAACCTCGGGGTAGTTACATATCGTAGAACTTGACTATTGCCAGTTCAGCCAATTTTCTGATGATGCTGATCTTCAAAATTTTGGGCCTTAAAGTTTTCACGAATTGCAGTAACTCGTGAAGTAAGGATTCGGATAAATCCTTAGAGTACCGATTTTGAATTCTAATTGCATTGATCTTCAGTTCATCTTCAGACAAGCTTACTAAAATGTTTGGTGACAGGAAAAGGAAAAGTTTAGCAACTTGGCTGTAAATATTGATTTGGTTTCATTTTTTATGAGAAGTAAATGAACTATCTTTTACTTACGGTAGAGAAAGCAGAACTAGTGAGAAAGAAAAATCCAGTCCAAGACCAAGTCATCATTCCTCAAGATCAAGGAAATCTTCACCTGACATGAATATTCTTCAGTCTTTGCTTACAAAAACATATGATTCTATATGTTCTTCACCATCTGAGGAATACTACAAAAAGAATGAAGTAAGTAATGCATTAATTGTGCTTTTTTTTGGTGACATAAGTATGTTTTTATATTAGTAGCCTTTTAAAAACTATCTGATGCATTTATATTCGTTAGTAAATATTGATCTGTACATGACCCATGTTCTTACTGCATGTAGTTCTGAATATTCTGTAATATAAATTGTCCTTTTCTCGTTTGTGATTTATTTTATATTATGTTTCTTGTTACTCTGTGTGTGTTTGCTTTACATGTAAGTTTTGACTATACTATATTGGATTATTTATGAACATTGTTTGAGAAACTGATTTTTATGAAGTTAAATTTTTAGATATTAAATTTTTAGATTTTAAAATTTTTTAGATATTAAATTTTCAAATTAGTTCTTATGATTGATGCTTCAATTTGAAATGAACTATCATTTGATAACATTTTTGCATTTCAAATGAAATCAAAAATAAAGTTAAATGAAACAAAATATTCTTAAAGTGTAATGATAAAAAGTTTATTAGTTTTAAAAATGAGCAAAATTGCAATTTTAGTTGTTAAAAAAAGAAAAGAAAATCATAGGTGCTGAAGTTCTGTCTTTCATGCTTGATTAATTTTTAGAATAGGTTCCACTTATTTTTCAATTTATTATGCCGAATAAAGGTATTTTATTAATTTTATTGGTAATACATTTTTTTTTTAGAAGATTTTATGCATATTTTCTCAGTTTTGTTAGTAAAAAGTTATTTATGTCTTTGTGGCCTCAAAGCAGAATGTGCTGAAGAGTGCATAACATATGTCACACACTATGTTTGTTGACATATAGTGTGTGATGAAAGAATCGACACACAAATCTTCCATTCTTTCATCAGAGCTTTGTGCGGAAGAACTTTATGAATAAAATTTTCATTCTTTTATTAGATTTTTTTGAGGAAAAATGATATACATCTGGTCTGGGGATTCCATCCTAAATAATTTTCCGTTGCTAATATTACTAATGCCCTTCTGTAGCACTTTTTGATTTCTAAATGCACTCTTTAACCTTCCGTTAGTCGCGTGCACCTCACAGGTGTAACATGACCATTGGCATAATTATTGTGGATGGGATATATTTATGAATTATATATATATGTATATATATATATATATATTTAAATATTATTTTTTGCAGTTACTGGGAGACTTTTGGTAGATTATAACTCAATAGCAAATGTAATAACTATTGTAATCACTCAGTAGGTGCAACACAGCTAAATTCGTTTTCCTTTTCATTTTTTTTACCATTTAAGCCAGAATAAATACTATTTGGCTTTCAAAAAACCAGGAACACCTCACAGGTGCAATGTGACTAACCATGTCAGAAATCAGAGCGTGAATAATGGGAGGTAAAAATAGGTCAGAACTGACGCAGTGTAGTCGGATTTTTTTTGTTGCCATTGCGGGATGTAAAACAATTCTAGGTTTTTGCTGAGCATTTGTTAGCTTTTCACAGAACACAGTGTAAGGAATCAGCATGCTGTTGTAGAAGATAGTTAAAAAAAAATTAAGTGGAGGAGAAATTTTTTTCAACAGTTTTGTACTTTATGGTATCGCTCTCTCTCTCTCTTTTTAACACTTTATGGAAATTTTGCATTTGCAAACAACGTTTCAAGTTTAATAAAATTTTATAAGCTAATGCTATTCAAGCTTAATTTTAAATTTATTTTAAATGTTTGCATCATCATTTGTTAGCCTTTTCACTACAGGGTAGGGACAACAGTTGTCCCAGAGAAAATTCCCTTTTTGTTGAAATGATACAGTTGAAGATTATTATAATGCAAACCTTAGGTTTTGGCATTATATAGACCATTTTGAAAATTTATAATACAGTACTGAACCCCAAATTCGGAATCCCAAAGTTCAGAAAATCCTAAATCTCGGCACTTTTCCCGAAATTTTCCAATTTTTTTTTTTGTAAATTCAGAAAAATATTGATGCAAGAATCTGTTAAATTAATAAATGTCAGTAAATTTTGATTCAAATAGAAGCAATTTTGTAGATATATTTATGCTTTATATGAACTAAACTCGGGAAAACAAGATAAAACCAGAAAACCCTACCATGTTGAAAGTGAAAATTAATTTCTTAGGCTCAGTTAAGCATCTTTTTTCCCTATAAAAAAATTATTTTTTCCCTTAAATTCTTAAAAATTTGTTTTTCAAGTTTTATTCCGTGGAAAAAGAAAAAAGAAAGAAAGATAAAGAAACTTGCTCTATTTTTTTTTCTTTGTGGTCATAAATGGCGCCCAGTAACCCTTGCAATTTGTACAAATGGCCTGGCATTTTAGTTTGACTTCTCTGCTAATATTTTTTTTAGATGTAGATCTATTTTCTTTTCATGCAATTGCAGGTGATTCAGTGAAATGGTTAACTACCATGGTGGGGGGTATGGTTTATTTTTGCTGAATTGTGTGTTGTAGTTTGGAGGGTTTTATTTAAATCCATCAATAGGTTATTTTTTTGGTTGGTAAAAATATTTTAACACATGGCTTTACTTATATTACCTTTTCCAAAAAAAAGTTACTTATTTATGTACCAGTTAAGAAAACAGTGCGATCTGAACTAAAAATGCGCATATTAGCATTCATGTTTTCGTAAATCTGCCATTTTTGGTCGGGTTCCGAAATTCGGCAGATTCCGAAATCCGGCTTGGCGCCGGTACCGAGCATGCCGAATTTGCGGTTCGGTACTGTATAATATTCAGACTATATCAATATATTTGCACATTACAATGAGTTCAAAATAAAATGAGAACTAAACAGTAAAGTAATTTTGCTATCATTCAGAAATAAATATGCTTCACAAGCAAAATAAGTTCCTTATCCCACACTTTTGCTTGCTTCATGGTCTGCATGGTTGCATATACAAAGACAATCTGATATTACTTTTGTACCGTTAATACTATTCATCTAAAATCTTTGAGTAATGGTGAAAAGATGGGAAATCACTTTAAAATTTAATTTGCTGCAGTTTTCTGTTATTTTTGCAGTGTAGAATCTAGTTTTTTTTAAACCGCCCAACTTACTGTTTACTTCTGAAAAGTTTTGCGGCCTATTGTGTTATATAGGTCAGGGGCAGATAACGGTTGGCAGACTAGGCGACCGCCATGGGCCCTGAGCTCATAAAGGCATCCTTATTTCAAATTTCTTCTTTTTTTACTGTTTCATAGTCCTATAGGAGGATCTCGTGACAGATTATATTCCATGCATATATTACAACATAGTATAATTAAGGTCTGAAAAGTCATTTTCATAGCATTTTAAGTATGGAAATTATTAGTTTTATTTATTTATTTTTTTTAAGTTAAAGTTTAGTCTTCTTAACTGTAACTTCAAAAGTTACTCTTTAGGACAGTAAGAGGAAATGCTCAATGTTTATTTTACCGCCAAGGGCCACCAAATGTCTTAATCCACCACTGCTTCTTCTGTATTAGTATAAATATGTTATTCTAAGTACATTTTCTCATAGTTCTAATAGCTAAGTATAAATTTTGTTTTACAGTAGAAATATAGCAAAAATATGTCTATTAACTAATGTACAATAGCAGAAACATGTGCTAAAAATGAATTAAGTTCCTTTTGGATCCCCCTCTGTCAAAGGGTTAGTTTTATCAAATACAGTAAAACCCCGTTAAAACGCGGGTGTCGGGAGACATGTTTGGCACCCGCGTTATAACATAACTGCAGTATTGTTAAACTATACCGCGGAACCATAATCGCGAAATAATACTGGCTTTTGTTGCATTATTTTTAACTTTATCAATCACTCGTAACTTTTCTTCTATGGTATAACTTTTTCTTTTCTTCTTTGTTGCTATTTTATTTACTGTGATTGCTGTGCACGAAGCACACATCTCAGCTGCGCAATCAGTCTATCGAGCGATAGGTTGTAAACCAACTATGTTCCGACAAAAAGGGGGCTTAAAAATATCATTCTGTTATCAATATGGGGTTGTGAAGAGGTTCTAAGAGAAAAATTAAATTTGGAAGGGGAGGAACGCACTTCTCAAAGAAACAATGTTTTAAGCCTGCTACACACTCACTCCTCCTGGAAAATACATTTACTTTTTAGGAACGCTAAAGAATCCGGAATACAAAGGTATACTTCTGAAAATGGAAGATAGTTAAGCATTGAACTAAACAGTTCCGGTCAGATTGAGCTCACCCATGTCAAGAGAAAAAACTCAGAGCCAGTCACGGCGATTGTACTCAATTTTGAAATCAACTACAGTGGAACCTCGGTTGCTTGACACGCGGATAAGTCGACTACCTTGTTAAGTCGACGTTTCTTTCCAGTAATGGTTGGCCCAATGCTAATTTTAATGGGCGAAAAACTCGCTAACTCGTGTTTCCTTGGGATGTTGAGTTATCGAGGTTTCACTATATAGTGTCCTAGGTTGAAAGACAGAAAAAGCGTGAAAACGGTGTACATCAGGTCTATCACCTTAGGGCTTTAAATCTGTTAGGGTGTGTGGTGGAGGGATGGCAGCTCTTTGGCTAGAATATTTGTGTGCTCGGGCTGGCTTTATTTACAATGGTAAATAAGGAATGACCTTTAAATGACAATGTTAAAGGGTGGTTTAAACGTCGGAGGACATGATAATCACTGTGGTATATCCGATTTCGCTGTATACTGAGGTGCGGTATAATGGGGTTTTACTGTATATATTATTTCTTTTCTTCTAAAATGTTCCTATATGCTTAATTTTTCTGCATTCTAATTCCTTTATCAATTAATTTACGTAGAGTTCTAAAGAAGTTACAGCAACTGAAGCCTTGATAGAACTACATGCAAAATTCAAGGATGAATTGGTTGATCGAGCAGGAAAAGTTAGAGCTTTGAAGCCAAAGTATGAACCTCCTGCAAGAAAGACAAAATTAAGAAAGCCGAAACCTCCCAGTATGTGCTAAACATAATTTAATTTAATACCTGATGTTTTATACGTTTCTATGAAATAATGCACCGAATTGAAATAGAGCTCATTGAAGTGTTGAAATTTGGTCTTTGATTAAAAGTGCTAAAAATTGCCAAGAAAAATATAATTAATGTATTGGGACTGTTTTACCATTTGTAGAGATTAACATTGATTTTAGGTTGATTTTTTTGAAAAAAATATTTTTAATATTTTACCAAGCATTATACAACGTACGCTCATCCATCTTTTTGAGTATCAAAATTTTCTTGTTCACATTTTATCTAAGGGCTAAAATGCTTACACAAATCCCATGCTCCACAACCTCTTAAGGAAACGCGGGCTACAAGGTGAGGCGGACACACGAATGCAGAGGGTTAATTATGCCATAGAAAACTATTCCATGAGGGAAATATTTCATTTTCACTTGCCCTGTACGTGGTGTAAAGTAATAATTTTCCACTTTTCCTTTCTGTGCAAATTTACTGCCTAAAAGGAAAAATGATGTTTCAATGTGTTCTATTATGAAATTCATAGTTCTCTCTTTATGTGCCTACTGTCATTTTCAAAATAAATATATTCATTAATTTTGAAAAAAAATTTTTCATTGCTATTTCACTTTGGCCCACATTCCCCCCCAAAAATTTTTTAGTCGCAATTTTTCAAATTTCCAACTTTTTAAATTTGCAGGAAACCCTGATATGATGAAAAACATGAAGGTTGATCATTCAGAATCGGCATAAAAATGTACATGGGAATCAATTATCGAAAGTTAGAACACATGACCTAAATTTTACAAGCTTGTGTAACTTAATATTGTCTGCAACATTTACGTATGTTTGATCTTATAATGATTTATACCAACTTTAAATGATTTAACACGTGAAAATTTTTCTTAATCAAGAAACTGACTGTGATGCCGAGAATTCTAGCAGTAGTGAAAAATCTTCTTCTAGTGAAGAGGAAGATACTGCATTGGAAGAATTGGAGAAAAAGAGAAAACATCCTGACCGTCTTCACCATGAATTGTGGTATAATGATCCTAAAGAGGTAATTTTTGGTTATGTTGTTTTTAAATTTGATTTAAAATTTATTTGGTCTAACTTTGACTGTAATAATAGAAAAAATAAAATGAAATCATTAAATATTTTTGAACCGGAATATTTTAAATAATTTGGTACATTTTGTATTTGTTTTGATTTCTTTGTTTGTGTGTGTACAGTATCCCCTCCCTCCCAATTTTCTAATTTTATATTGAATTTTTGTTCTATAATTTTCATTCTTAACATCAGATATTGAATTTTTTTTCTGGGATTTTTATCAACACCAGATTGATTGTAGCTTAAAATAGGCATTTGTTAGTTATGTATTCCTGGATGATTAAGTAACAGCATTTTCCGAAAGCCACTGTCAAAAATAAAAAATAATATTACATTATTTATTTTTACACACAATTTTTATGTTGAGAAAATAATATTGTTACCAACTAACTCGTAATTTACCTAGTAACAGTATTATTATGAGCCATGCTTAAGAATATTTTTCTGCAAAGCTATGAGTTACTCAGAACTTATGTTATCCTCCATTGTTGTGAAATAGCAAAGAAGCAGGATTGGAAAGAAAAACCTGGTCTGTTTTCATAATTAAAAAATAAGTATTCTTTAGGGGGGGGGGGGGGGGGAATTTGAATCCAATTTGACCTGCTCTGAAACTGCTCTAAAACTTGCTTTTTGATTTTCCACCCTTTGACTACTCTTATTAATTACTTTACATAAACATTTTTTTAAAACATATTTGTGTCTAAACATGGGCTTAATTTCTAACAAAATAAGTGTTATAGCCCCATAGTTTTCATAACTTATTTTTATAAGAAAATAGTCTGATTTTCGAATAATCTGTGAAAGTTGTCATGAAATTAAAACGAACTACATGAGCTCCCATTCAAATTAGGCAAAGCTCTCAGTTCTGTATACAGTAAAATCTTTTTACTAGCTCTATATTCACTCGTTCTCTCCCGTAACTGCTGTGCTAGGAAAACATTTTGAAAACCCATCCTCTTCCTCTAAATTTAAAGATCAAGCTAACATTTCATTTGTTTTTCATGTGAAAAATGTAAAATCTTTAGAAATTGTCCTCCATTATAAAGAAGAGCGAACCAGTTCTGTACTGATGGTCATTTTAATGTTGGAAAATTTTTTGGACTTAGTGGCAGAAAACTGTGTCAATTACTTAGAAAAAAGTATAATTTCTTAAAATATACTTGATTTATGTTACTCTTTTGTAGAATATATGTAAATAAAATAAGAGGGTCATTTTTTTAAGTAAGAACCGATTGCGCATCGTGTCTGTGCATCCAGTCAGATGACATCAATTCAAGGTCAGCAACTCTTGGCCGGTCCCCCACTACACTCCCATTACGTCTGACGTCTCTGCCCGTGCTGGTTGTGTGGTTATACCGCGTAGTTTTGTCGCCATGTCTATCGGTAATCCCGCCGATTGCGAAGTGCATGCCATTACTCGGTTTTTGAATGCAAAAAAGTTCGTCCTGCTGAAATTCAACGCAACTGGACAATTTTCACTGGGAAGTACTGAATCACCCGCCTTACAGCCCAGAATTTCCCCTCTTTCCAAAACTAAAGGCATTTCTCGGTGGTAAGCGTTTGGAAAAGGATGACATGCTTAACCCACTGGCGGTTTGGTCTGTGACGTCATGCCATGATAAATCTTTCTCAAAATGGTTGAAGCCGTGATGTTACGATGGGCTTTTTCCACGTCAAGATGGTCTGGAGCGTATATTTGCGATTTTCCTTCCCCTTTTCCCAAACAGGTTCTCTGGTGCATCGGAGGCGTTGCTTTTCCGCACATTCCTCAGGCCGTGATATTACGGCCAAAGCCGCCAGTGGGTTAAAGAAAGTTACGAACTGGTTTAATAGTTAGGCGGCAGAGTTCTTTGATGAAGGGATGCAAAAGCTGGTGCCACAGCTTGACAAATGCTTGAACATTAATGGCGACTATGTTGAAAAGTGAAAAAATGTTCATATTTTAGTTTTTGATATAATTTGTGTTATTAAATAAAGTTCCTTTTACTCCATTACAAAACGTTTGTTACTTAAAAAATGACCCTCGTAAACATAATTTCCTTACAAGTAATTTCAATATTTGATTTTTCTTCATTAAATTTGAATGTGTATCAAACTATTTTTTAATGTTTGATCTTTGATTACTCAAATATTTCCTTAACCAGCCTATGTTTTAAGTTAAAAGGCCAGTTAAAAGAGGTTTCACTAAATTTTAAAAATGCAATATATATTCCAAGTATGATGTATTGTTCATACAACTAACTCTTATAGATTGTTTTTCATAAAAATATTCTTTTTTGCAGATGAATGATGGTCCTTTGTGTAGGTGTAGTGCCAAAGCTAGACGAGCTGGCATTCGTCATGGTATCTATGTAGGGGAGGGCTATTTACCTTTATGTGAACCTTTGAGTAATAATGCAAACAGATTACATCATTACAGAATAACTATGAGCCCTCATACAAATTTCTTGGTAATTTTTTTATTTTATAAAATCATTGATAAGTCGTTGGAAATTATTTATTGCTACAAACTGTCAGCTTATGATCATGTTTGTAGTATGCTATATTATATCAGTGACTGATATCTTTATATGTTATTTCTCTAGCCTGTTTTTTGTTGCTCTGTGAGATCTTCCTTATTCCTTTATCAAATTGCATGATTTACCCCTCATTTTAAAGTTTATTGTGCCGGGTAATGACGAAAAGTAGACCCACGGTCTAAAAATGTACCGTTTCTCCTAGATTTGAAGTTTAAAATCCTCTATGAAGAAGTCCTTTAATGGATGCCAAATTAGTGTTGTGTATGATGGAGCCATCTGTTATCAAGTAAACAACCAAGAAACTTTTCTGTTTTTATTGTGTAGAAAATTGGACAGTTTTATGTCTTTAACGAGCAATTGGCTCAGTGAATAATGATCGAGTGGTTACGAAAAAGCATTGTTTTTTCTTTTGCATGAGTTTACAACAAATGGAGGAGGAACGCTTATACAGCCTCAGAACCAATTCCTGTAATTAATTTTCAAATGCACAACTGATATTTTTTCTCTCCTTGAACCCTGCAACAAAACAATTACATTGCATTTTAATATGTTTACATGATAAATGGAACTTGGATTTTTGTGACTTTTTTTTCCGTCGCATTGGTCTTTTGAGATTTATGGGGAACTTTGTAAGATTAAAAGAGCTTAATATTATTAGATTAAAAAATACATAAATAAATAATATTAATAGTGATTAAGAGGTTGTTTTCTTATAGAAGGAAAGAAGAAAAAAATATTTTTCTTTAATAATCTTTTATTTATGAAATTTTCATTTAAAAGGCATATTTAATATTTGAAAGATATTATTTTTGCCAGTAAATTATTAACTCATTTTGTTGTCTCATATTTTTGTTGAAAATAATAAGAATTAAGAAAAAAGTCTTGACCTAGTATCTTACAAAAAATATGTACTGTCTTAGCTATACTCAAATGACTTTGATATAAAGCATATGTTTATGGATTGGTAAAGGGACCTTTTCAACACCAGAACAGTGTATGCAATAATTTTTGAAAAATGTGCTTTTATTATGTGGCTTTTTATTTTTCTTGCTCTCTCCATTGTGTGCTGATTAGGGTATAATGGTTATAAATCTTGTTTTGTGATCCAAAGAATTTCCTCTTTCTCAATTTGAATGCCAGTGTGTCATTATCCTACAAATAGCATATCACAGTGGTCACTAAAATGTCAATCGCAAGCTGCTAGTAGCTGGCACAGTTATTTTCAGCAGATGTTCAGGGGGTTAGCCAGCACATTACTCCAAGGATTATTAGTTAATTGTCAAATTTTTGCTAGTATTCGCAATGAATAGTGCAAGTGGCTCAGAAAGAATCTGAAGAGTTGTGTCTTCATAGTATTCCGCTTGTATATTTTTGGCATATCACATAACAACTGTGAGTTAACCAATAACTGATAATTGATTTTCTTACTAGTTTTGTTCTGCTTTCTATTTTTTTGGGAGGGGGGGGGGGGAATAGCTTATGAGAGAATTTGAAAACAGAGTTTCTCAGAAGCAACCACGAGTATCGCACTTGACATTGCACCATATAGCTGTTGTATGAGGCCCAGGACTACTAAGAGCTTAATCGGTCCTCAAAAACAAAGGGCTGACATGTTAGTCCCCCCCCCCCTCGGCCCATCCAGCATTCGAAAACTTTTCCCTTTAACTGCTCTTTTCTTTGGGTACCAGGGATTTTTCCCTTATAACCTTCATCCCTGTATGTATCACCAAAAAATGATGTTCTAATTGTAAAACTGCTTATAATTATTTGCTAGTTCTTTGAATTTTATTTATTATAGATCAGTGATTCCCAAAGTTGACAGGGCTCCGACCCGTCTAACAAAAATTTCCAATCTTGGGACCCACCTCTTAGCTGTCTTAGTGAAAAGAGGGCATAAGTATTGGTAGTGCACAGATCCTCTAGTGGCGAGTTGTGGAACTACTTAATGCTGTCTTATTTGTTCTAATTGAAATTTAAAAAAAAATTATTTTTTGTCTTACCAATATGAATGAAAGACTGTTGAAATAAGTAACACAACTTAAATAATTTTTTTATTACTTAAATACCTACACCTGCAAGGCTTTTTTTACAAAGTTATTTCAATGGGCAGGATGTATTAGTTTCTTATTTCTAATCATTAAAGTTTTAGCATCAACTTCAACTTTCGTTACTTTTACTCGCAGACTTCTTATTTTTTTAATTCATGTGTACAGTGGCGAGGGCCCATTCAATATTCATTCGTGACCCACCAGTGGGTCGTGACCCATAGTTTGGGAAATACTGTTATAGATCATTTATTGTCTAAACACAATCACTTATGATTATAAACTTCATAAATCATCAAGGTAAATGTATGACCGTTCTCTCTAATGCATTATGCTGCCCATAAAAATGAACAAAATGTCTAGGCAAATTTCTCCCAATCAAAGGGAAATTTAAAAAAAGAAAATAATTATCAGGTAAAAAGTAGTTCAGTTATTGTATTAGGAGGACCAGAAAGTAATGTCGTTTCTGTGCATGTCGTTATTTGATTGTCAGTTGTCAGCTCATCGTGTATCTCGAAGGCGTGCCAAAGTCACTTTATGGTTATTGTGACTTGTTCACTTCTAAGTAATTCAACATTCAACTTTTTGTTTGCAATGTAGGGCAAAATGGCCAGTTAAATAGCAGAAGAGCATATCCGGCATTGTATGCTTTTTGAGTTTCGCAAAGGTAGTAACACAACAGTTGCAACCAAAAACATTTGGGATATTTTGTCCAAGTGCATTAGGCGTTCGTAAATCCCAAAAATGGTTTTCCAAGTTCAGATCTGGTACTTTTGATATCTGTGACTCCCATTGATTAGGAAGACCAACAACATGCTAAGGGCAGAAATGGAAGCAAATCCATGTCAAACATTCAAGGAATTGTCAAATACTGTTAACCAACCTTGGTCGACCATCCAGGGACATTTACAACCGACTGGAAAAATAAGCAGAGCAGGTGTTTGGGTCCCCAATAATCTGTCCGAAGAGAACAAAGCCAACCGATCCATCACATGCAACTTAGTGCATCAACGGCCCTATACAGAACCGTTTTTTGATCGTTTGATCACTGGAGACGAAACATGGATCCTGATATGATAGTCCAAAACAAAAGGCAGAGGCTTTTTCCAAATGAATCACCATGAAGTACTGCGAACAGGGCTGATTAAGACAGTCGGGGGCCTAAGGCACCCTGTATGGTATTTGGGGCCCTATTTACGCAAATACTTTTAGCTCGCCATTTAAATGAGTTAAGATCTTTCCAGGGCCCAAGACCGGGGCCTAGTTGCTTTGCGGTAATTAGGCACTAACTACGAAGCCGGATTTGCATCTCAAAAAGGCGCTTCTCTTTGTTTGGTGCAGTATTCGCGGAATTGTTCACTTTGAAGTGCTGAAACCGGAACAAATTGTTAATGCATTTAATTGTGAGGGTGATTTATTTTAAATCATTTCTTATTGTGAACAGTTGGATCGAGTATACTAATGTTTAATTGAAAAGTCACCAGAAAGGGTGTCATTCTGCAATATGACAATGCAAGACTGAACTGTGCAAGGCGAACACTGGAAAAATTAATGAATTGGGGTGGGAGGTACTGCCTTACCCACCATTACTCGCTCGATATTGCACCCTCAGATTTTCATTTATTCCGATCCCTACAACATTTTCTTAGTGGCAAAAAATTTGAAAATTTGAATGATGTCCAAAATGCTATCTCAAAATATTTTACTCAAAAACCAATCAACTTTTATCGATCCGGGATGGAAAATTTGCACACTAGATGACAAAAGAAAGTTGGTAACAAGGATGATTATATATAATTAAAAATGAAGACTTATTAATAATTTATTCATTTGAAGTTAATGCAAGAAAGTGATATTACTTTCCGGTCCCCCTAATATTTTACAATATAAGTTCTTAAATCAAATTTGTTGTATTTGTTTTGTGAGGCAAATAAGATTCATGCAAACATTTTACTGAAGCTGATGTTTATTTAAGTTTAGTATTCCACCCTATAGTTTATAGTAATATTCAGAGCTATCAAAAATCTCAGGGTTGCCACGCACTGGGAAAAACGGGAAAACCTGGAATTGTCAGGGAAAATGAAAATGACCTAAATTGGTCAGGGAAAATCACATTTCATTGAAATTCCTGGAAAAGTCAGGGAATTTCTTTCGTGTTCTGTTAGTGCAGGGGTTATTTAAGGTTAGTTATTTAAGGATGACTCAACAGATGAATGAACCTACAGACATGTGATTTTTCCGCATTTTGACGGAATTCCGTATTTTCGGTAATTTTGGAAATTAAGAATTTCTTTCCGCAAAAATCC
This sequence comes from Octonoba sinensis, assembly GCA_038502835.1. Lineage (NCBI taxonomy): Eukaryota > Metazoa > Arthropoda > Arachnida > Araneae > Uloboridae > Octonoba > Octonoba sinensis. The sequence goes on from CM076602.1 coordinate 63,113,387, forward strand.
TTAACTTTGGAGAACTCTCTATTTATTTTTCTTTGAAAATCTTTGAAAGTAACCTCCCAACATTTCACAAAATACGAGTAAAATTTATACATTTTGTCCGTTTTTTGAACTTTTAAGGGTCAGTCCCGATTTTTTCGAAATCCAATCGCATCGGCTTCAGTAAAACTTCCTAGTTCTCATTTACTGTTCGATTCTGTCTCATGGACATCAATAACTTTGAGCTTATTATTATTTTTATCTTTTTAAGTTTCAGTTTCTATAATTGTAAAGAACTTGCATGGACGTAATTTTGCCACACCCACTTGAAAATGCGGCCGAAAATTTTAGGAGTTTTTCGAAAGTTATTTTAAGTTGCAGTGATCATATCAGTTTCTTATAATTATTAAATAATAGTTAAAAAATTTTTTTTAAAATTTAAAATGAGTTTTTTAAACTTTTAGCCGTGTTTATCATTAGGGTTTTCTCCCTTACAAATACTTGTCTGTTGAGTAATTTTTACAATACTATGAAACAATTGTTAAGTTTGAGAAAAAATAAGCCTAAGGTTTTGAATAGTGCCTGTTCTTGATCTTAGAAGTTCATTAATACAGCTCAGTGTTATACATATATCTAAATATAAGTACTGTGTGTTTAAATCACATATATGCCTATATTGTCTATCAATAATCTTGTTCTTCTCAAATAATGCTTTGGTACTTGGCAATCTTTTTTTCCCCTTCACTTCGCACGTTATTCATAATATTAGTTGGTAGATATGAAATAGTTACTTCAGTTTTAAAAAATAGAATTAGTTTTTATAGATTGCACTGAATTCAGACTCTCAGAATATAAGTTCCAAAGAATGTAGCACTTTTGCACTTTTTTTTTTGTTAGACATTATACCCCAATTACTCCATTAATGACTTAACTTTGCTTTGTGTTTGGTAATTCTGTTGTATGGTAATGTGTTTGCTATGTAAGCTTATGTTCTGTCGTGATATTTCAGTACTTTTTCCCTTGGTGAATCACATGTCTGATAACCTATAATTCACTTCCTTTTTTCAATTTTTTATTTCTTGCTTTTGATATCTTTGTGCAGTTTAAAAGTCAATTATTAAAAGTAAGTTTTTATATATATATATATATATATATATATATATATATGCACATATACGTGATGAATTTAAAAAAAAATTATTATTATTATTATTATTATTTTTGAAGCACAGCCTGTACTTATTGACATTAAGCATAAAACTTATGCATTCTTCACCATGTATTAGATTTAATTCAATAAATTTTACAATGTCAGCTTACGTTTAGCAATTATTAGCATTTCTGCATTTCCTAATTATAATAAATGTTATTTGAGGATTTGAAATTTTTTGAATCCTGAAGTTTTTTTATGCTGTGTAAAATTTTACTATGTTCCAAATTTCATTGACTATGTTTACAAATTAAGTTAATCAATTTGTGACAATACTAAAATCTATAAAATATAAGACTTTGGGCTTCAAGGTGTAATAAAATTTTCTACTGCATTCCAACTTTTACTGATAACAAATATAAGTAAACTTTGGATTATTTCAACTTAACCATTTAAAATTTGGTAATTTTCATGATCATTTTTGAAATGATAAGGTAGGTTTTTATTCACAACTAAAGCATATTATATTATGTTAATATTTGATAATGTTTGTTGACATCGATTAACCTGGAATTTTTCGTAAAATCTCCTGGAAAACCTGGAAAAGTCGGGGAATTTTATTGTCTAACATGAGTGGCAACCCTGAAATCTGCAAGTTTTTAGCATTGTTTCTTCATAAAAAATTTCTATCTGTTTTACAATGTTGTATCTGTTGTGTGCCTGGAAGAAAACAGATTTTAGCATTCTTTTTTCATTGGGCTTACATACCATATATTATATGTATATATAGGAAGATAGATATTGTCAAATTAATATTTAAAGAATTTCTATCTGTTTTACAATCTTGATTTTTATCAGTATTGCAGTCGCCTTCTTTTGAAGTGCTAAAAATGTATTGAGTTCTCTTAAATTATATGTTGTCATTTGATTAAGGACATTTGATTCTTTTATCTGTATGCTACTTTGTACATGATTTTTGTAACTTAATTCCTTGGCTGTATTGCTTGAGCTCAATTTGGGCAATTGCGACATGATTAAGTTCGGGCTACACAGGCAAGAGATGAAAACATGTTTTCTATAATGTAATTCTGATTACTTTTTTTTTTAATCTTTAGACGAACTCTCCTACAATTATATCTCATGAAGGAAAAGATTATGTTTTTGAAGGATTTTCGATGTTTTCTCATTCACCTTTACGTAAGCTTCCCAACTGCAAAGTTATTCGTTTTAACTATGAATATACCATTATGTACCTGGAAGAAGATAGCCCAGCTAATTTTACCATTCAGGGACTTGAATTGTTCTCCAAATTTGTACTAGTGGAAATTTTAGAGCTTGTAGATCTAAATTGGAAGGCTCATGATGATCCAGATGGTTGTCCTCGCTTCCATTTTTTGCCAAGATTTGCTCGAGAAATAGATGGTATGTTCTTTTTAATTGTGTTTAACAGCAGTGCATTGTCTAGACTAAGGCTTAACTATATATATTAATTAAGGAAGAGCTCTACATTCTTCAGAACTTTTATATCTGAAAATAAACATAAACAGTCTGAAATTTTGCATAATCTGTAAAACTCCACTGAAAAGGAAAAGTACAGAACTACTACTAATAAATAATGCATATATATATATGTACACTGCATATGATTTGAAACAAAGATCTATATTTTACCTTCATTGGACCGATTAGCAATTAAAACTACACAGCAACCTGTGACTGTCAGCATGTGAAAGTGACATAGACATATATTCTACTAAGTTTGAGGGCATTAGCTAAATAGTTTCAAGGAAACATTTTTGTATTTAATCCTAATATAAAACTTACTTAATGTCTTCAGTTTAAACTCTTTCTGCATTTCAAGAAGGGGTTTACTATTGTTAGCAGAAAAGAATAAAAAAGCTGAGAGGGGGAATTAACATTAAAATGAGCTGATTGATATACTTGTTCTTTATTCCATACAGTAGAACCACATTATAACTGCTGTACTGTAAAATGCATGACTTGTAATGGAAATATTTAAAAATTGTATTACAATAAATTATTTTTACTGTATAAAGTTTTTTTATTTCCATGTAAAGCTATGTGTAGCATAAAATAATGATACAAAGTATTTTACATTAAACAGTTGCTATTTATAACTTAGTAGTTTTATAACTTAGTAGAAGAAAAAAAGCAGGAAGTTAAAAGCATGAAGTTAGAAGCCTACGTTTATTACTCTGGATCATGGGTTCTTGATCTTCCATATTAAATCAACAAGTGGATTGAATCGTTTTTAATTCTGAGGAAATTTGGTAAATAATATGTACCAATATTTTGTGCTCTTAAACATATTAATTTTTTTTTTTTTTTTGAAAAAAATTGTTGTCACTTTGTGACAAATAGTGATTTGTTTAATTTGCTGATGAGTGAAATTAGAAGGTTTATAGCTCTAAAATCCCTTGTACATTTATTTAAATTAGTAGGAAGGTCAGATATGGTTTATTAAAAAGTTGAAAAATTAAACTTTCGTTTGTGTCTGGTAAAAAAGAATTTAAGTTAAACCCAGCTAGAGATTTCTATGATTTTATTCATATTTTGAAAAACTGCTACATATTGATTTTACTATAGTATCTAAAATGTGTTCAAGTTGTTATAATTAGGTAGGAAATTGATCTAATTAGGTAGGCTCTCATATAAAGCAATCTGTCTTATCATTTCTCCATCATACTATACCTAACATACCTTACTCCCTCACTTTTTAATTTCTGAAAGCAATAAATTATTACTATTTTATTTATTTGCATTGCAACATTTTATCATTTGAGCTATCGAGCAGGGAAACAAACTTCTCTATTCAAACTTATTTTTTAAAAAAAATCTTGTAATGTACAGAAAATGTAAAACATGAAAAGATCATTTCTTAACATTGTGTTGTACCCCTGGCGTGATACAACTACAGGCGAGAGATTCCCACTGGGGTTTCACTGCCACACCCACAAACCAAATCCACCAGCTTGGTAGATTTTTGAAAGCTTTTTCTTAACTTGTACTTTGATGCTATTCTAAGAGGAATTTCGCATTATTTTTCTGTCTTCCCATGTACAAAATTTTCTACAGAAAGAAGACCAGAAGGAGTAGTGACCATATGTTCCTTACTGTTGCTCATATATGAACATGGAACCTCCATCAGACCCAAGGACCTATTCATGTCACACATTGGTAGCAATGTTGCTCATGCCCTCAAGTGGAAGGCAGGCTCCCTAACAAAATGGTGTACCACTATCTATAGTATGAATAAATGCTGGAGAATTCATTTACTGTGTTTTGTGTATATTTAACAATTCAAATTTTAACTTCTGAGTATAATTCACTGGGTATTTTTTTTCCCTTTCATCTTAAATAATGGGATAGTCATACTCAATTGTGTAGTCATTTTAAATTTGTTGTACAATATTTAAGAATCAGCAATTTACAATAAGATTTGTTTATTTTCTAGGGAAGAACAAAGAATTACTGTCATTAAACGTTGTCTTGCAGTACCTTTTGGATTCAAATAAAATTCTTGTTGATGAAGAAAAGCTACCTGAGACTTTATCCTTAAGCAGTCAGGAGTGGCAAGATCTTGCTGACGAAGTAAAAGGAATGATTGTGACTTGTCCTGGCATGAAGCCATCTTCTATACGTGTTGATCAATTGGATCGGGAGCATTGCGATTCACAAGCTTCAGATTTTCCGGTTATTGTGCATTTTGGGGTTCGGCCACCACAACTAAGTTATGCTGGAAACCCACAGTGAGTGCTGTAACAAAATTTCTTCACTACCTAAGAAATGTTCAAATTATGAATATATGAAAAGTAACTGAAAATTGTTTTTGCTAAACTGTTAAAAAGAATCAATTTGAATAAAGCACTAATTGTCTAAGAATAACAGCACATAACTATTTCAAGGTTAAAGCCTTTTTATTAGTGCAGTTGTTACTAAGATCTTAGAAGTAAGTAGGAACAAAAGATATACAACAGATATGAGTCACAAAAGGTAAAACGTTCCATCTAGAACTATAAGAGCCGACTTTCTGTGTACCAATATCAAAATCAAATTTGTAACTCTCCCTCTGTCCCTCGTTTAGCCTAAATTTTCAATGTACTTTTTCAATGGTTAATACACCCTAAATACTAAAACATAATGTATATCTTTGAATAAATAAAAAAAGAAAATTATTATTTGTAAACAATATCAAATTCATTCTCTCATACTCTTGATCATTCTTCAGTAATTTCTTACCCATCAACATTTTTACTCAGAAAATTTTAAAAACCAAACATAATTTTTCAATATGTAGAAAACACAGAACTGAATTTTGACAAAAGTTCTTTCAAGTACAAAAAACATGCTATTGAATAGGTAAAATAAATGAACAAAAAGATAAACAAGTTTTATAAAATTCTATAAAGAGGCTCCTAATGTTAAGCATAACACATAAAGCATCTTACATAAATCAGAATACATAAGTCTTTTTATTTATTCCACACATACGAAACGGCTACAGTCTTTTAGCCGTTGCCAAAGAAGCATAATAAAAGAATGTACTAATATTAGAAGTTAAACATTTAAAAAAATAAATCTCAATTGCAGTTTGTATAAGAAATCATCTTCGGCGGCTCTTTATATTGTAGGGGGTCTTTGTATTATAGGGGAAAAAAAGAAAAAACTCAACTAACTGTATGTGTAATATTTTAAATGCATACTTAAAAATTGATCCTTGTAATTTTCCTATATGTTTACCAGGTGTATGCAAATGAAATGATACGATTATTTTTTAAAAAAACACAATAAATTTGCGAAAACTGTTAATATTTCTTTATTCGAAATAATATCCATCACTAGCTACACTTTTCCCCCATCTTTTGGGCAATTTGCGAATACCACGCCAAAAAAATGATCAGTCTTTTGAGGCCAACCAGTCATCAAGTCAAGATTTGACGTTTTCGTAAGAAGTGAAGCGCTGGTCAGCCAATGCATGTCCCAATGATACAAAAAAGTGGTAATCGGGAGGAGCCAAGTCTGGCAAATAAGCCGCATGCGCTAAATGCTCCCAGCCGAGCGCCTTAATGATGTCCTTGGTCGGTTTAGCAAGGTGGCTAGGTGTGTTGTCATCAAGGAAAATCACTTTGTGCTGCCGTTTCTTGTATTGCTCACGTTTTTCGAGTATAGCATCGTTCAAATCAAGTAATTGTTGCTTGTAGCGATCAGTATTAACGGTTTCACCGGGTTTAAGAAGCTCATAATAGATTGGACCCTCCTGATCCCAGAAAATACACAGCATTGTCTTGCGGCCGAGGTGATTCGCCCTTGCGGTTGATTTGGACGGCTGTCCGGGTCAACATGTGATCGATTATGCTTGGGATTCTCAAAATAAATCCATTTTTTATCGCCAATCACAATACCATGGAGATATGACTTGCGTTTGTAGCGGGCAAGCAACATTTCGCACACGGTTTTTCGGTTTTCCTGCTGATGGTTCGTTAGCTCGTGTGGCACCCATCTACCAACCTTTATTATCTTGCCCATTTCTTTGAGACGACAGGAAACTGCTCTGGTCAACATTCAATCGTTCTTCAAGTTGTTCTTGCGTTTGGCCATCATCTTCATCGAGTAATGCTTGCAATTCAGCATCTTCAAATTTTTTTGCTGGTCTGCCACGTTCCTCGTTTCTCACATCGAAATCACCATTTTTAAACTTTTCAAACCACTTGTAGCACTGCGCACGGCTCAGGGCATTGTCACCGTATGCTTCTACAAGCATTTGATGCGATTCGGCAGCATTTTTCTTTAGATGGTAACAAAAAATTAATGCTGTCTGCGAATCGAGGTCGGAAGGCATAAAATTCGACATTTTCAACGCAGTAAAAAATACACAATGCACGCTGAAACTCGTCCAAATGTAAACTAAACGTGAGTATCAAAGGTCAAACTATAAAAAAATCACGTGTCATGGTTTCGCGTTTTTTGCATATATGCGTGGCGACATCTGTTAGCAATCATCTCATTTGATATGCATACACCTGGTAAAACCTATCTTTGCAGGCAAATTATATACATTTTATTTATATTTGTGCCAAATTACATTCATGTGCTTGAGGTTATTTATATTCACTTTGTTCTATTAGAAAAAAGACTTTAGTTTTTTTTACAAGCTGCTGTAGTTTGTATAGAAGTATTTGATGCAATTAGCAAACACATTTTCAAAAACATTTATACAAATACAAATGTGACAACCAGCAATATGCTCAGGGCCCAGCTAGGCTGATCCTAGTCAGTTTAACAATCTCCAATGAGCTTTCTTAAAAGTTTTTACCCCACTGCAAGTAACAGACACTTCCAGTAACTTTTCCTAATTTCAAGATTAGCCTGAGATTTGAAAAGTTTAAAACAATGACCTCTGGTTCTATTTTCAGCAAATAACTATAGCCCACCAATATTTCTGATTTTAATGAATTTTAAACAACTGAATCATGTCCCCTCTAACTCTTCTTTGCTCAAGACTATACATATTGAGCCTTTTAATCCTAACCTCATAATTTAAGTCTGAAAGACCACTTACCAACCTAGTAATCCTCCTTTGAACCCATTACAATAAGGTAATATCCTCCTTTCTTTAGATAAGGGACCAAAACTAAACAGCATACTCCAAATAAGATCTGACCAAACTTCTATATAATGGCAATACAACTTCCTTAGATCTGTTCAAAATAGCCTTATTTATAAACCCAAGCATCCTGTTAGCTTTGTTACTTACTATGCTACACTGCTGACTGGACTTGAAGTCGTGACTAATCAATACTCCTAGATCAACAACTGCTTCTGCTTCCCTAATGACGGAACCTTGTAAATAATAGGTTGCAAGTTTATTACCACGACCAAAATGAAGCACTTGATATTTCCCAATATTAAAAGACATACCCCACTTAATTGCCCACCTAGAAATTTGATTTAAATCCTCTTGAAATTGATTGACTTGTTCCTCCTTGTCCACAATTCCCATGATTCTGACGTCATCAGCAAAAATATTAATGTTCTCAGAAATACTCTGAGTAATATCATTAATAAAAATAATAAATAATATTGGCCCTGAAACTGAATTTTGTGGAACACCACTCAAGACATCAATCCACTGAGAATAATTGCCCTTCACTACTACTCTGTTTCCTCCCAGTCAGCCAATTTTTAACCCAAATTAAAGTTTTTCCACCAATACCAATAAGAGTAAGTTTGCTAAACTGTCTGCCAAATAGTTAGTGTTCAATTTTCAACTTTCAAATTAAAGATAAAAGTATGATTTTATTTGAGTTCTAGAGTAGCGACTCTCAATAACTATTAAATCTTTTATTTAAGAGGCTTCTGTATTTTATTTTCATTCATCTTTTTTTTTTTTTTTGCTATTTTATGTGTGTAATTTATTTTTACACTATCTGAAGTTAATAGTTAATTTTTTAAATTAATATTTATTCTTTATGTTTATATTTACAATTTTTAGCTACCAAAAAGCTTGGCGAGATTATGTAAAGTTTCGTCATTTGTTGGCCAATAAACCTAAAGTCAAGTATGTAGATAGACATATCTTATCTCGGAAAGAAATGAGGCTGCAAGAAATGAGAATGGAAAAGTAATTGATGTTTTATACCCTCTATTGTATTTTTATGATTTTAAAGATTGTAATTCACTTGTAATGAAATATAAGTTTTAATAATATCCTAAGTGTGCAGCTATGCTAATTATTGCATGAAAAAATTATATATGAGCAGTGGTGGCAATATAGAGCCCGTAGACCTTGTGGAGCAAGAGCGGTCCAAAATTTAAGGGACCCTTGAAATATAAGATAGAGGTTCCTTCAAACATTTGAAGGAGTGCCACCCCAACTATTAGTGCTGCCACTGTATTTATTGCTAGTAATATTTTTTTTTTTCTTGATCAACTTAAATTTCTATTAAGAAGGAAGTTAAATGTGGGATATAAAACTAAATGATGAGCAATAAAACATTTATCATACTACAAAAAACTATGAACAAAATTATAAATAGCATGATGAAGCTAAAAAAAAAAGAAGAGAAACACTGAAATACAGTAAAATTATAAAACATTGAGCTGCATGGCTGGTTGAATTGTAGTTTTGATATACTGGGTTCACAGTATTTGTTGCTATTCTTTCTACAAGCATCACAATAACTTTTTAAAATTTGTACACACCTTTCCTTTTCGCTTATTCATTCTATTAACTTATGTTTGTATCTGTTTAGCTTCTCTTCACTTTTTCCAGGAGTACACCACTGTCAAGGACCAGAAGTGTATTCACAGTATGTATGTGTGTGTGTTTTTTGGAGGGCGTGGAACATTGGAAAAAATTACTTTAAATTTATAGTATAAGATATATTACTGTAAATTCAAAGTTTACTTTGTACAATGAAAGACTTCTAAAAAATTACATGAAATGCGCTAAAATTACAAACGTGGCAGTTTTCCACATGCAGACAAAGGATACTAACTGTGTGCACATAAATAGCTAAAAATATTGTTTTTAGTGCATAAAAATAAAATTAGGAATTAAAATGTTTAAATTGGAAGAGTATTGTGAATTTGGCTTTGAAAAATCAAGTAAGTATCAAATTTTTCAAAATTGCACTATTTACTTTTTTATTTATTAATTTAATTTTTTTTCTAGCATTGACTGAAATTGAAACAGTTGTTACATTTTGACATAAAATGTTCTTTTGTTCCTAAAAAAAAAAAAAAAGAAAAAGAAAAACCAGGAATGACCCACTTTTTGGGTCTCAGATTGTATGTGAGTAAATGACAGGCTGCAGGTTGTGTTCCCTAGGCAAAAAGCTATCTTGCTATAGAAATAAAGTTTAGCTGATGATGATCAACTTAAAATAATAAAATATATTATGTGTTGAATGAGTAGCTTTTTGAGGCGACATGTTGCAAAATGCATTTTTTCTTCCCAGCAGTTAATTGAGTATTTCAATCTCCCTCATGGCGATCAATGCAGAAAATCTTGATTACCATTCAAAATTTTTGGTAGCCAGCTGAGGCGGAGTGGTTGCTAAGTTGTACTTTAAAGCATACAGTATTAAAAATATGATACCATATTGTTAATCCCATCTAGGGATGTAATGAATATTCGGCTATTATTCGGTATTTGGCCTATTCAGCTTTTTTGCCAAGTAGTTGGCAAGATCATATTCGGCCAGGCCAAACAATGATCAACTATTCTGCGGAACACTTGTTGCACAGTTAAAATGTAGAAAAATAAGAAAACCTGCTCGTTTTAAAGTTTAACTTGTATTGCTGTTACTGCAAAAGAACACAATAGTACATAATTTTCATAAATAGGAATAATTTGAAAAAGAAACTATTCCTTTTCTGCATTGCTTTTCGTTTTGACAATATCACACATTTGTGATTTTCAACTTGTTCGATATGTTGCAAATACGCCAATGCTCTAGGCTATTTGTAAGGTTTATTTATTTTTCATGCAGTTATTTGAGTATAAAACATACTAGTTAACAAACTGTTATATTATGCATTGTAATATAAGTGGAATTTAAGATTTAAAGATTTCAGTTTTTCTAGAAAAATTATATTACATTCTTCTTCATGAATTTTGTCTACTTGTAAGCGCAACTGCTCACTGGACAATATACTTTCCTTTTGCTATTGTTAACAAAGGGGCGGGTGAGAGAGGGGCTTGTGGGGGGGGGGGACTTTGTGGAGATACTGGCTTATTGTGAATATTAAGTAAGAATGAAATGTGAAGCGCCTAGAACATAATGAACTAACGTAACTTGTTTTGGGTTTAATGCATTGAACTTTTATAAAAGATCAGTTAACTTTGCATATTTAAATATATAAATATTTTTTGTAAAATCCATAGGAGAAAAATATAAACTTTTAAAACTTTAAAAACATCTGAATAAAACCATTTTAAACAAGATAAAAGTTCACTAAATGATGTATATGTTCACTATGATGGACAACATTATGCTTTCATTTTGCTATTGTTAACAAAGGGGAGGGCAGATTTTGTGAGAATACTCTTTATTGTGAATATTAGGTAAGAGAGAAATTGAATGTAGATCATGTCATGAATAAGCTAACGTACATTACGTATTAATAAATGCATTAAATTTTTATAGAAGATGAGTTAACTGTGCATATTTAAATTCATAAATAATTGTTTAAAAATCCATAAGATATAAATATTGTTACGGGTTCTGCGTCTTCTTACTTTAAACTTCAATGACTACAACTCCTCTTACAAAAATAGCAATTTATTTTACAAACAATTTACACTATTAACACTAGATACAACTTTTACATAAACATATTTCTCGGAGTTCATACATTACCGTAATACCAACTGTAATAACGTATTTCCTAATCAAATATGAAAAGAACCAAGCACGAAGCTTGCAGCACAACGGCTCAGACTTTTATCAGGCACTCGGCCAAAGTCTAACACATAACTGAACTTTTCTAAGCTTCTCGCCGGAGCTATTTATTTTCCTTTGTGGATCACGTGATAGGAATATTACAGAAATTTCCATCAAAGACTAGAATTATCTATCACGTGATTCAGATGTCGCCAAGCTTGGCGAGAAACAATATCAGTACCCAAAAATCGTAACATTGCCCCCTAGTCAAGGACTGCTCGTCCCGGGCAGTACAATTCCTGGCGAGGAAGCTGCGTTAACATTACAGTAACTTCTGTTATCAACTAAAATTAATTACAACACATACGATAATACAATTACCAATAAACATTAAACATAAAGAAACCTTATTAAACATCATTATCATTATTAAAATAGAAAACTTGTGTGTGCTATTTACAAAAATAAGGGGGGGGGGCAGGAGGAATGTCCATAAGCACAAATTGTCCTTGGCACAGTTCTTCAAATCCAGCTTGATAAATTTTCAAGAAGAAGATCACATCGCCGAGCGAGGCAACAATTTCAACACTTGTTGTTTTCAGCCTCCTCAAGGATTTCAGATTTGATTGCAAATTTCCACCATATTCACGTCCAAACTTTCTAGCAAGATGACAAACGACTCTATTAACAAAGTCCTCACCTCCAGGATGTGTATCTCCAGTTACGGATTGCACTTCAAACGAGGAATCGTCACCCGTAGCCTTGATGGAAACATCAAAAATCCCGCCACTTGAATCAAAAAGAAGTACAACATCTGCAGCTTTCTCCACAGAAACAACCTCCCGTGTTTTTACAGGATCCATCGGCACAATATTTTCAGCTCTTTCCACAGGACCAATTTCGCACTGTTTTGTAGGTTCCATCAGTGCAGCATTTGCAAATGTATCCACAGGAGCAGGCTCCTTCACTTTTACAGGATCTGTCTGCACAGCATTTGCAGGTGTTTCCACAGGAGCAGGTTCCTTCACTTTTACAGGATCTGTCTGCACAGCATTTGCAGGTGTTTCCACAGGAGCAGGTTCCTTCATTTCTACAGGATCTGTCTGTACAGCATTTGCAGGTGTTTCCACAGGCGCAAGTTCCTCCGGGTTCACAAGATCCGTCAGCGCAGCAGTTGCAGGACTTTCCACAGGAGCAGGCTCCTTTGCTTTTACTGGAACCTACGACACGGCACTTGCAGCTCTCTCTGCACGAATGGGCTCTTTTAAATTTCTACTAAGTCCATCTGCTAAGGCAACAGCATAGGGCTCATCAACAATCCCCAAAGCATTCAGTCCAGCTATTTTTTCAGCATCTTCAGTAGCCTGACTCTGAGAATCACTGTAGGAAGCAGTAGCAGTGATGGCAACGTCAGCAACTTTCTTTGCCAAACACATTTCATCAGACTCTTTCGATTTAGTCAATACCTTGGCATCAATTTCTTCAGGATTAAATTGTTTCATTTCCCCTTTAAACTCGGCATAGATCTTTGGCTTTCCCCTTCCATTTACTACTTGAAATGAACTCTGCTCCAGGTTTGGCTGGATTTTCGGGATTTTCAAATTTTTCGCTGAAAAGTCTCTTTGGATTGAAGTCCGTATTTCCCGGATTTAGAGCAACTTTAGACTTTTCTGGGTAGCCAATTAGTTTATCAGCTTCTGTGAAGTCATCATAACTTGCATTTGCTCCGCCAACAACCGTCTCCTCTTTTCCAGACTGAAACCCGCCAACACGGGAAACCGCTGTTCCCAAGTCGGTTCCGATTTCAGGAGCTTTCCCGGCTGGAATGCGTTTCTCAAGTGTACAGCAGTCTTCATGTGACGACTCTTTCACATGTCTAATTTCGATGTCACCTTCCTGAGATTTCGGAACCCATTTCGAGCTATCTAGATCATTTTTCAACTCTTCATTGAAGTTTTGAAGTTGTTGAGACAACTGCTCAGTATCCGCAGCCACAGCCAAGTCCTTCGTGACACTTTTCACAGAATAGATAGCACTTCTCAGTTCTTCTTGATTGGCGTCAATTTGGCAGTCAACTCACTTTTCAAGGAATTGATTGCTTCTAACAGAAGTTTCCATTGCTCTTGAATTACAGTACAAACAAGAAGTTCTCAGTCAATAACATTTCAAAGTCCTAACGAGTTCTGCGTTGGGCGCCAAAAGTTACGGGTTCTGCGTCTTCTTACTTTAAACTTCAATGACTACAACTCCTTTTACAAAAACACAGACAGAGCAATATATTTTACAAACTATTTACATTATATACAACTTTCACATAAACATATTTCTCGGAGTTCACACATTACCGTAAGACCAGCGGTAATACCTTATTTCCTAACCAAATATGAAAAGAACCAAGCACGAAGGCTCAGACTTTTATCAGGCACTCGGCCAAAGCCTAACACGTAACAGAACTCTTCCAAACTTCTCGCAGGAGCTATTTATATACCATCGCAGATCACGTGACATGAATAGTTCAGAAATTTCCATCAAAGCCTAGAATTAACTATCATGTGATCCAGATGTCGCCAACTTTAGCGAGAAACAACATCGGTACCCTAAAGTTCATAACAATATTAACTTTTATGAATTTAGAAAGATCAGAATAAAACCATTTCAAACAAGAAAAAAGTTCACTAAATAATAGTATTTCTTTAATTTGGATTAAATATTTATTTAAATGATGGAAATGCTCCCATTAAAATATGTCGCTTGTATTTCATTTATAGGTGAAATTATCAGTGTTATTGCATTCAAAGCAAACACATTAATTTTAAATGTTTTAAAGATTTTAAACAAAGCTAACAAAAACATTGAAAAATTTAGTGATTACTTTTAAGCTATAAATACTTTCAAGTGCAATGAATTTTGAGAAATTTTATTATTTGGCTTCATTCTGGAAGAAATTGCCAAATATTTGGTTTAGTAAATAAAATTAAAATTGTTTGAAACAAATTTAAATAAACTTTGCTTTTTATTTGTTTTTTTTTCCTACTGTAAGCAATTTTAATGATAAGCAGCATGAGAAAAGTTTCGAGGAGTATGTTATTAAAAATAAATAAATAAATGAAGTACATATAAATTCTTTTGTTGCATGATTTTTAACTTTTTCAATTACTCGTAACTTTTCTTCCCCTTCTATAGTAAAAATTTTTCTTTTCTTCTTTGTTGCCATTTTATTCACTGTAATTCCTGTGCAAGAAGCGCACATCTCTGCTGCGCAATCAGTCTATCGAGCGATAGGTCATAAACCAATTGGGTTCTGAGAAAAAAGGTGCCTAAAAATCTTTTTATGTTATCAACATGGGATTGTGAAGAGGAAAAAGTTCTTAAGAAAAAATTAGATTCGGAAGGTGAGGAATGCACTTCTCACTGGGGAATATGTTTACTTTTCAGGAATGCTAAAGAATCTGGAATACAACAGTTGATAGCGCTATAAAATAAGTTACGCACGCATAGCTGGACTTCTGAAAATGGAATAGTTAAGCATTGAACTGAACAGTCCCTGAAAGATTGAGCTCCGCCCATGTCAAGAGAAATAAGTCCCCGATTGCACCCGATTTTGAAATCAAGCTATATGTGCTAGGTTGAAAGACAGAAAAAACATGAAAAAGGTGTACATCATGCCTATCACAATAGGGCTTTATCTGTTAGTGCGCCTGGTAGGGGATGGGTGCTCAGGCTAGCTCTTTATTTACAGTGGTAAATAAGGAATCACCTTTAAATGGCAATGATAAAGGGTGGTTTAACCGTCGGGGGAAATGACACACCGCAGTATATCTGATCCGCGGTATACTGAGACTACGATATAATGGGGTTTTACTGTATTTTAAATGTTTTTTTTTCTCTTATGGTCCATCAGTGATTGCATTAGGACTCTGGAAATCATCTGTTCAACGTTTCCAATCTCACTGTTACGTTTTAATGCTATATTTTAATTTACAATCAAAGTATTATTTATGTTTTAGCTAAATTTTTAATTACTTTCGATACATAATATTATTTGCACTTCAGCAATGAACACGTTCATCATCCAAAAAGAAAAGAACATTTGATTAAGACTCTTCCACTTCTAAGGTATGTTTTGCTATAAATTTAACAAAAGTTTTAGAAATTCATTGTGGGGATGAGCATTTTTGTAGGGGAATGTGGAATTTTTTTCTCTAAAATTCCACAATTTCCCAGCTTTAATATTATGAATACCTGGACATAAAAGATTGCTTAGCGCTAAATATTGAATTTTCTGTTGCGTTTGAAATAAAAAATAAATTAATAGATCTAGTAATCAATGTTTTTGTGAATCAAGGCCATATCCAGAGGGGAAGGGGGACCGACGGGCCTGCCGCCCCGAAATCTTTTGCAATGTGTCTCATATTCCTCTCTGAAACTTTTCTTAACACAAGTGTGAAGTCTTCCCCACCCGAAAAAATTTCTGTATACGGCCTTGGTTTCCTTCTTATAATGTTGCACAAGTGCTATTTCTAGTCATGGTCCAGGCCCTTCATTTCAACATTTCCCAGGAGAGGGTGGGGGGGGGGGGGAGCAAAGGATATAACTCAATGTATATTGGCGTTAAAAAAAAAACAAAATACATGTACATACATATAAATACTTTATATTTCTCAACCCAGGGGGGTTGGCAATTGATCCCTCCCTAAATGAAGGCCTGTCATGGTCATTGCACAATTTTGCTTTGTACCATTCTACTCTTGTTTTATCAAAAAAATTCCTAACAACCATGAATGAAGGAACTTGCTTCCTTCAGTTTGGTATCATTCAATATTCTTGTTAACCTTTCTTTTCTCTAATTTTTTTTCCTTATTTTGTTTTTTTACTAATGCAAAAAATTGAATTTCTCTTACATTGACAAAAAATATTGAATGAAGCATGTTTCACTTATGTTCTTTTTAGGTTTAATATTTAAAAATAGAAAAATTATAAAATTTTTATTTTATTTCATTTTTAACATTGTGTATATCTTGAACATTTTTTAGTTTAAATATTTATTTTTCACTTAAAGTATAGATTAAACTGTTTCCTGTAATATTTTAATTTCCAGGGATTAAATATTTTTCTGTCTCTTTCTGGTATCATAAAACTGTCACTGTCGAAAAATCCTCCGTTTCTATCGTTCAATATTAGCTTATATTTTATGGTTGCTGTGCAATCTTTAGCAGTTATTTTCTTATTTAAGTGTGAAATAAATGATATATTTTTGTATCACTCAAGTAATTTTCTATTTTTTCTTTCAGTGATTTAAAGCGAGATGTTACTGTTGTAATAAGCAGTAAAGGTTTCTATAAAACTGGAATCATGAGTGATGTAATTCAGGTAATGAAAATAATCATTTTGAAAAATAATGAAACATTTTCATCAGTAGTTCAGTTTGTATTTATAACATATTTTTATCAAAATATTTGACTAAATCTTATCTTATCTTATTTCTTTCTTAACAGCATGCAATGCTTTTACCTGTGCTTGTGTGCCATTTGAGATTTCATGATTCTTTAAGCCATCTAGAAGAAAAAATAGGTTTCCATTTTCGTGATCGTTTCCTTCTGCAGGTAAAATTATTGCACATTTTGTGTAAGGTGTTGTGAAATAATTTTAGTTTGTGTTATTTACCATAGTTTATTGGGTTTACGACATATTGAATTTGATATTAATTATTAAAATATTTGTATTTGATAGAATTTTGTGTATTTCCTTTTTCTTGCTGATAATTTCTTTACTTTAAAGTCGTTTTTTTTTCCCACTTTTACAATTGGAGCTTTTATGTAGCTAGATTTTGATTTTCATTTAGAATTGTATATATATATATAATATATTCAGTTACCCAAAGAAAAACTCATATTTAATGCAAATAAGTTACCACAAATTAATCCATTTAAAAGGTTTAGATCAAAAGACAATCTTTTCTTCATCAGGCATCCAAAAAGATTGCCAGGGCATAACATACGAGTTACTGACATGTTTCACCGATTTGTTAAATCAAACATGTTGGACGCTACTCGTACAGCTTAAAAAGTGGAAAACAAGGTATAGAAAGTGGAAAAAATAGTTGAATTATAGGGCTCGACCGATGGCATTTTTTGTCCGATGGTCCGATGCCGATTGTTCCGCGATCTTCCGATTGCCGATTATTCTCCTCTTCCATCGGCCGATGGGGGGAAAAAAAGTCGCTTTAAATCATTGAAACCTGTAGAGTGCTTGGCAAAAATGTCATTTAAATCATTTATTTTTTATGTTTATAAAATCATAAATGCACTATTCAAGCATCGTAAAATTGTTTGGGGGAAGTTTACATAATAATTGAAACAAAAAGAATCACTTGCGATTCTAGTAAAGTAATTAAACTAGTTGTAGATTAAAAAATAAATAAATAAAAAATGCTATCTGAGAGGATTTTTAATTCTTTTTTCTTATTTTTTCAAAAAAACTCAATAACTATTGGATTGGATTGGGTCTAATTCCCTTTCCTTCAACATTTTCTCTTTATAACACCTGCACTGCAAATGTTAAGTGCAGCTGTCTTTCTTTTCTTATTTTTTTCAGGGAGAGGAATGCAGATGTTACAATACAAAGTAACAAATAATGTGGGTTTGTATCTTTAATGAAATTGTCAACCCCTCCTCTCAGATTTTTTTTCATAATTCTCCTCCTCCTCCCATTTTTAAAAGAAAAGCAGGAACGATTATGTGTTTATTTTTCATTATTCAAAGTTTCTTTAACTAAAAATAGCTCTTTTTCTAAAATAAAAATAAAACATTAAAATATTTCGCTCGCAGTAACACCCCCCTGTTCATAACCAAGAAATACTGAATATTGCTTTAAAAACATAGACGTGAAAATTTATTTATTTTTTTTTGTCATTGCAAAGGAATGCTTTGTCTTAAGAACTAATATTATTAGCTTTGTTTTTTCTTGTGAGTTGAAAATTACACTGAAATACTTGACATGTTCTTTATATTTTCATGAGCACAATGTAAGGTCACCGAAATAAACCAATATTTTGAGCACCAACAGTTTTCTGTTGACAAATAATCTTCTGAAAACACGTGATCGTTTATAAAAATTAAGATGCATTTTGGAAAAAAAAATATATTTTTATATACGTTGTCAGTTTTTGAAATTAATGAAATTGTAGCATTTTTTAAGGCATTATTCCACCCTGTCGCACGAACTCGTTTTTTAAGAATTTGTATTGTTTACAATTTTGGAATAATAAGAAACATGACAAACTAGAAGCAGTTAATATAATATTATTGTACAATGATATCTAATGCATTAAGTCATTATTAAACGAAAAACACAAAAATGAGGCAACTAACCTAGTATGAAAAACAAATAGCACTCATATGACGCCTCTATTACTTTTACTTTAACATATTCTATTTCGCGAGCATTCTGTTCAAAGATAAATTATTTTAATAATGAAGGTTTTCGGGCAGCAATCGCTTAAACTATTTTTCTGGGTTCTTTATCAAATACTTTGCAGAATGACGTTATTTTTGTGCTTTTTTTAACTGACGTGCTGCCTGTTATTGTATGGAAATAGAAATCTAGCTATGGAGAAAAAAGAAAGTTAAAGACAGAATGTTTTCTTGAAAGTTGATCCTGCAAAAAACGTCGGCCTTGCATCGGCTTTTAGATGTTTTTCAAGGCCGATGGGCCGATGTTTTTCTAAAGTTAACATCGGCCGCCGATGCCGATGGCCGATGGTAACTTTGTTGAACCATCGGCGCCGATGCATCGGTCGAGCCTTATTGAATTAGCATATGAACTTTACCAATATATAAGCTGTATGAAAATATTTTATATACTCAGGACTCCCACGGCTGCGCCAATTGCGCAAAACGATTTTTCTGCTACATTCTGCTACAAAATGCGTTTTTTCGGCAAATTTGCGTCAAATCGCGATTTTCGGGAAAAAAATCGAAAAAATTTTAGATATTATTTTTTTTAATCTTAAAATAGACATCATTTGTTACATTTTTCCTTTAGTCAACGAATTTTTTACCTTTGAAGCAGTTTATTAATGAATATTAGCGCTACTCTCTCTTAAGAACATCAAATATGGATGAGAAAATTGAGCAGAATGAATGATGGTATGCCACGCTTGTAGAAGAAACAGTGAGACGATTTCTAATATTTTGTAGTATTATAGAGAAAAAAGTCATTCCTCTTATCACTATTTCTGTTGAACATTTTATTTAGTAAGTTTTTCTTGAAATAGATAAAAAAGTTTACAATTTCGTGAAACAAGGAAAAAAAAGAAAAACTTAGAGTTTTTCCTCAGTGCTCTTTGGTTTACTAATCTTTAGGAAATACTAATCAATGTGAAAAATCAATAACAGAACAGATGTTAAAAAGATTGCTGCTCCATTATAACAATTCTTTAAAATTCCTTAAGCTTACTTTCCACGTGTAAGCAAAGGAGCGCATACGTTCTACAATCTTTTTGCATCCGCTACAAAAATCGGATTTTTGTCATTTTAACTGTTTATAATGATTCTTCTCAAAGTAAATAAATAAAATGTATTTTTATTTTAAATAAAAACATTGTTTGAAAATATTTATTTGTTCCCGAAAGTGTTTGGGGGTAGACTTTCAAACGCTGTAAAATTAAACATTCCTTGCAGCTTTTTTTCTTTTCTCATTACTCTTTAAGCTCTGTAATCTATATCATATAACCACAAGCAATTAAAAAACATAAATATAAAGAACAAAATAAGTAAAAAAAATACAGCTAAGTTAGAAAATAATTAAAAAAGCATGTACGTATATCTTAATTAATTGATGATCTTTGGAAAATATGTTAAGCAATATTATTAGAAGAAATAGAAATTTTGTTGTGGATGAACAACCTTATAAAAGTACTCTTTTTAAAGTTTCAATTTTTAAACTAGATTTGAAAGTTATGAAATTACCATGCATTTCCTTTTTCTTTTAATTCAATTTAGTTTCTTTCGGTATCCAATTGCTGTAACCCTAGGACTCTTAAAATTTAATTGTAATTATTACACAATTTTTCAAAGATGTAAAGATAAATTGTTGGGGAAAAATCATTAGATATTAAATTATCAACATATAATAAAAAATACATTTTGCTTTTCTGTTATAGAACTGAAAAATATAATTTGATTCTTGAATTTTCTTGCTGCAAAATTATGAAACTCAGCAATTTACTTTTAGTTTTATTAATTACTTCCAGAGCATCTAAGTGAGTATTTTGGATTGAAATTTAAAGGAATATTTCTTAATCAGAAAAATAATGAATATTACTGCAGGTAGAAAATAGGATCAACTTCAAATATATTGTTTTGATAAAATATGAAATTATATTTAATTCATTCAAAATTTTACTATTACTATAATCACAATGGTTATACCTAGATAAGTACCATTTAAAAAACAAATTTTAATTAATGATAAATAGTTTAAAATAGTTGAACCTTTCATATAAGTTAGTTTTTGCTTATTTTCTTGAAAGAATAGTGTTTTAGCTATTAAACAAAAAAGAGAGAATGCAATGATTTTTTGAAAGTAGAAAATTTTAAGCTTTCTTCCAGCTACCTCTTAACTATTAGAAGAAGAAAAAAACAACAAAACGTTTTTTAAAATAATCCGTTTCTTGAGAAAAGTATTGAAAAACCTTTATAAGGGTTATAATTTTAATTAGTCTTACTTTTTGAATAGTTTTTGAAAAATTTCTTAAGAAATATAAAAATAATCCAGTTTTTGAAAGAATCTAATTCAGTTTTTGAAGGATGTCTGACGTTTACATTTCCTATCATTTTGAAGACTTGAAACTGCCCTTACCCTTGATATATGAAAATAAAAATGAAGAAAAGTCCTCCAGAAATGGTACAAAGTTGATATTTTCGGCTCCTAGACTGATACAAAAGTCAATTTCTTCTGCTCCAAACTGATACAAAAGTTAAATTCTTCTGCTCCAAACTGATACAGAAAGGACATTTTACCTGCTCCGAAAGCTGCTGCAAATTGTGTTAAGGCGGTGGGAGCCCTGTATATACTTCATACTTTTTTTTAATTATTTCATATTGCATATTTATATTTGCATATTATTGTACTAATCAGTTAAATTTATCTACTATTAGTAAACTTTTAAAAAATGACGAAATTTTTACAAATACTCAGTAATGGCCGAGTACTCGGCAAAATTCCAGCCGAGTACTCGGTACACCGAGCATTTACCGAGTACTCGGTACATCCCTAGTTATAATGTAAACAATCTTGTGCACTTGTGCTTGGTTCAGCAGCCAGATCATGAAGTGCGCTTATATATCATTGGGAGATATGTTTTAAGCGGGATCGGAACCCCTAGAGCATTATTGGATGTCCTGTGCAAATCATTCATACCCTTGCTGGGATTCGTACACAGACTTGTAAAATTGTGATATTATTTTTAATGCATTTAAAGCTTCTATAGAAGAAAGCAAGCTTGGAGTCGATTACGAAGAAACGTAATCAATTACAATTACAAAGAGAAAAATTGAGAGATTATGATTACAATTACGATTGTAATCCTTTGCCAAAAAGTAATTACGATTACGGCAGCAATTAGTGTTTAAAAATGTAATTGATTATGATTATGACATCCGATTACGATTTTGATTATTAGCAAAAAATTAGCCACTATTATGCATACCACTCTCATTTTAACAACAGTATCACAAATCAAAAATTTATGATTTTTGACTTAATAAGGGATAACTGAAATGATGATGATTGCAATTATAATGAAATAACTTCAGGGTCCTAGTTCTTGAATTATGATTTTGTTGCAGAAATGAGAAATTTGTGGTTGTGTAATATATATTTATATAGGGTGGCCCTTAACCATTTTTTGAAGGTTAAAATTTTGCTGCTCCCAACCGCTGATCCTGTTCAAATGATGAAAAAAAAGGGGCTATGCAAAATTTCAGCTTAATTATTTAACGTTTAGGCGACCTTCAAAGAGCTTGAAGTAATGCATATTGATTAATTCCATTACAAACATGTATATTCTTCCCTAGCTCCTAGCTTGTCCGTTAATACTTCTTTGAGAAATGTATGTAGAATTGTCTGGTCAAAGACAATTCTACAGTATCCAGCAATTGTTTAAAAACATTTCAAATCAAATTTCCCCCAAAGTAAATTATAAAAAAAATTTCAAAACAGTATGAAAAATTAAGACACATTTGATTTTTAAAAATAAATCACATAACTTCGAAAAAGAGCAAAGCGTTTTAATTTGCTATAATACTTTTTATAGAATTGCAACATAATGTAAGCGAAATAACAATGAATATTATTTTTCCATAAGGGAGGATTTAGTAGCAGTTGGGGTTTTTTTACGCTCTCCGGCAACAATTTGTAATATAAATTGTTTCTCAGCTTCATCTTTTGTAAGAATGTTATTATAATCTTGAATGAGTTTGATACCTCTTTCTGCAACGTCATTCACAGCAATGATGGTCTGAAGTTTTTCAATTCCACTCTTATAACCAACATCATCTTTCCATGTTGAAGGGTCTTTGTACAGAAAATCGGAGCTGATAGAAAATCTCGTGAAGAAATTTTTTGTACTAGAAGTTACAAAAGATGGAAACTTGATTTTTGAAAATGATGAAAAATCGTTTGGGTGAAGAATGTATCGCTTAAATTGATTTGTATCTTCCTGTTCTTCACTTCCTTCAACCTCCATTGTAACTTGAGCCATACTTGTCTTAACATGTATTGGAACATTGTCATCAAAAAAGGAGAGTCACAGTTTGCTAACTAAGTACCAGAGATGTTTTAAAAAAATTTTTTTAGTAGCCTTACTGATTTCTGGATCAATAACCTGATAATTTAGCAATTGATACATGAAAAGAAAATCATGATAGGGTGCTTTAATTGCATCTGGTGACAAGAACCATGCTCGAACATACATTCGAGCAGAAGAAAAATACATGTTCTTCTTAACCAGCCCACGACCTTGCACGTAATATCACGGCCCAGAAAAACTCCCGCGAAACGGCCTTGCACGTGAAAAACTGCCAGCGAAAAAGCAACCTCGAAAAGGCCCAGGCCGTAAGATTCCATTTCTGCTCTCCCCCATACCTCCCGTGGCGAGAGGCGTTTCTCTATTCACCCCTTCTAAGCATACTTTTCTCCACCAGACACCCGTACGCCTCTTAGCCGAGGCCTTAGGTGCGCCGAAGCTGGGAGCTGGTGGCCGTTGGTCGCCTACGGTGGGCCCATTTTTATGTCGAGATAGGTCTGCTGGACTGCTATGCGTACAACAAACCCGCCAGCCCAGCCTACATCGCTCTTCTAAGCATACTGTCGGTTATGTGGTTATTTAGAATCAGAAGCTTTCAAACACCTGCCCATTTGTTCCATGGTATTCTAGTTATTTTCCTGATTTTGGCTGTGAAAGTTTATCTGATAGCCTTTATGCAATAACTTCATTACTTCGCTAAGTATTTCTGTAAAATTAATTTTTTTATGTAATATAAAATCATTCAGTACTATTTGACGTATTAAAAAATCTCATAACATAAATATCGAATATATTTTATTTATATCAAAGAAGTTATTAAGTTTTAGTCTTTTTGTGTAATATGCATAATAACATAACCACTATTTCAAAAAAAATTTCAAATATATAGTATATTAATAACAATATTGTTCAACTATTTTACGTCATTTATAATTAATTTGGTAGATTTGTTTCTAGAAACATTTTAATTATTCAAGAGATGTTACTTCCTGCAAAGTATTTGCTTGCAGTTATAGATGATATCCATAGTATTGAAACATAGGTTTTGACAACAATGTACAATGTACTGTTATTTTGTTAAATTTTCACCCGCACATTAAAACTAGTCATTTTACTTGTGTATGTTTGTGCTGCTAGTTTTTTTAGTCAACATAACACGTTTTAATTTGATTAGCCAGCAATTGCATATGGTATTATTAAAAAATTGCAACCTCAGAAAGTACCACCATTTTTTCAGTTCTTTTCTGTTTAGTTAAGCATTAAAACAAAATAATATAATGAATTATTACTGCTTTCATATATTATCTTATTTAATATTTACTAAATAACAGTAATATCTTGAAAATAACTTTACAGATGACAATTTCAAAAATCCATGGTCGATGAGGGTCGCCAGAATGAAGTCCGATTAAGCTAAAATTTTGCACATATCATTTTTTTGCTGATTGGAACAAGATAGGGGGTTGGGAGCTAAGCTTTTCGCAAGTTGAAAAATAAGGGCCACCCTAATATATATATATATATCAGGAAAGGCACATTCAGAATTATTTAATATTTAAAATTCATGTGTAAGATAACTACATTGACCATATTTTGTATATATGCAAAGACAATGCACTAAATTTATACATAATGCATAAAAATGAGAAAAACACCAAAAGGCATACAACTGTTTTCAGAACCTTACAAATTGGAGACACAAATGTGTTTTGTGTCTCTTTATGTGTGTGGGTGATAGTGATTTCTGCTAATGATTTTTTGGGGGTGAGGCAGTCTGCTTCGATTATTTGCCAACCTTTGACAGACCAAGGGGAAAATGCATAGTTCCTTCTAAGAATTCTGAGAGACAGCACCAAGGCCCTTAACCGTACACAGAACCTTTTATGATCCCTTGTAGGTTACAAACCACTTAAGATAGGAGTACATTTTATGACCCTCATTTACAAATGACTTAACGAGCAGAAAACAGCTTGAATCCTTTTTCTATGTTAGTATTGTAATCTTATTTTTTTTTTCCATTCAATGGTAGAAAGACAAAATAAAAATTTCAGCTTTCAGCAGGTCAAGATTACATGATTTTTTCCTTTAGATTACGATTAAAATTATGCAAGAAAAGGGATTACACAATTTCAATTATGATTTTAAGGTTATGCCATTGTCGGATTGCGATTTTGATTTTGCCAAAATGTAATCGATTACAGCAGATTATGATTACGTAATTGTGATTACTCCAAGCCTCGTAGAAAGCAAGATCTTTGCCCATATCAAGACAATGTTCTATTTCATTACTGGTCTCTAATTCTAAGTCCTGTCGTTGTAGTTACAACTGTTGGTGGTGGGATACTTGACAAGTCTAGCACACAAAAGATTTCTTTTATTTTCAACTTAAGTTTTTAGAATTTTACTTGGAAAAGATGAAATCAAAAATTAAATCCCAGAAAAAATGGTGTAAAAACTGAGTTTTCCATTTAAACTATGATATTAAAAGTTAGGTGTTTTAACATGGGCTGCTAGGGGGTGCCACAACAATAGGGCCCTAACTGAGGAGGACCCCAGCTAGAAAAAAAGAAAAAAAACTTTTTGTTTATATGTCTATTGAAAAAAAAAGGAAGACGGCCCGTTTATGAACTGATAAGAGGACCTCATAATTAGTGTGTGGTTATGCCAGAAGGCACAAAAAAATTCTTTGTGTTGTGCCTTTCATAACATTTAAATTTATCTCTTATTCTTGGAATTTCTTCTCTATTGTTTACGTATGTATTTGTATGCAAGTTTATATGTATACATTTTGCTTTTAGCTTGCCTTGACTCACCCCTCCTATAGAGAAAATTTTGGTACAAATCCAGATCATGCTCGAAATTCATTAACAAACTGTGGATTGCGACAACCTCAGTACGGTGATCGGCGCATACATTATATGAACACAAGAAAGAGAGGTATTTAAAACTTATGAAAATATCACTTATAATATGCCTCATTCTATATTTTCTAGTGATTTTTCTTTGTGTTTATAACTTTGTATTAACATTGCTAAACTTGTTGAAAGCTTTTACATTTTTATGTATTTTGAAATGAACTCCAGGCTGTTGCTAACGGCGGGCAGGTCGTTTCGTCCAGTCAGCACATTTTATACTTCAAAATTTTAAAGTTTGAGGTGAAAAAAATTAAAATAGTCGACATACTTACACAAATTTACATTTCTTCTTGCTTTATAACGAAATTTAGGGACTTCAATAGTAAGACATTTCAAAGTTACAATCGGTGATTTCGTTCATGCGGCAAATTCCGATAAAATCAGCATTTTAGAATTTTGGCACCGATTCATGATTCACAATAAGAAACATAGTTAAGTGCAAATGTACACAGATACTTATATTCATGTGTGTGTAAAACATCGACAGGAAAAAAAATCATTAATATTTGTGTAGGCATGTCATATGATTGACACTGATTTGTTTTCCTTTCATAGATTGTTAATATCGCTTCTCCAATGTTTGAAGTAGCGCACTTCGACAGTAGATCATTTTGTCGACACGACATGCTAACTTCACCCTTCCACAAATTCAGCTTGAGTTGGCATTTTTGAATTTTTCAATTCAGTTAGGATGCAAAAACTTTGAGTAAAAAATTCAGCTCATTCTGCAAATGTACCACTTCAGTCATTTTCTCTCTCTCTCTCTCTTTCTATATATATATTGTTTGTTTTTTCTAGTAGGCAAAATGTTAGGAATTGGTCGGCAAAATCGACCTCACCCCCCCCCCCCCCCCAACCGAATTTAGCTCACGACGGCCCTGAATGTACTGCTCAAAATTTCAGTTTTCCCATTTTAAGGAAATCTTTTACCTATAAATAGGCCAGGGATAAAATAAAGGTACATATTTTTAATAAAAATTACAGGCAGTTATTTTATTCCGCAAAAAGAGTTCGCTTCTTTCAAGATTTTATATAGAACTATGTAATTAATATAATTTCTTTTAAAAAAATCTGCACCATTATTGCCAGTTTATTTCTAATGTATACTGTTCTGTTGAAATTTGTGATTAGAACAAAAGTAAATATTTTCATGAATTATTACCCTTTTTTCATTGAAAGGATATGTTGATTTCCTTCTCTTTTGAATTTTGTATTAAATCTTCCAAATTTTAATCATAGCTTTATTTTATTTGAAATTTTTTTAACCTTTTCATTTCCAGCCCGTTTTTAAAATTTAAAATTGGTACTAGATACAGTCAAGCGCCACAAATCTGCCAATCTGAAATTCACCAATGTCCGAAATCCGCTTTGATTTTGTCCCAAACTGGTTTTGCAAAAAAGTCATTTTTGCAAACATGAAACTAATATACTTTTGGGCCACAAACTGCCGATGAAGAATTTAGGCATGTTAAATCCTCAACTACGGATAAAAAAGATACTCCCAACATTATTACAGTACCAAATTCAGGATCCCAAAACTCGAAAAATATTAATCTAAGAAGTTGTTAAGATCAATAAATCCCAGTAAATTTTGATTCAAATAGAAGCAATATTGTAGATGTGTTTCTGATTTACCTGAACTAAACTCAAGCAAGGCTGAATTTGATCATAACCATTACTGTACAATGAATAACAGGTCACTGAATAAGTTAAACAGTAAACTGGGTCAAGTTCAGCATTGACTCAGGAAATCAAAATAAAACCAGAAAACCCTACTATGTTGAATGGGGAAAATTGATTAAATATCTTTTTTCCCTGTAAAAAATTAATTACTTTTCCTTAAGTTCTTTAAAGTTCGTTTCTCAAATTTTATTCCCTTTAAAAAAATTTAAAAAAGAGAGAGAGAGAGAAAGAAAGATAACGGAACTTGCCCTGTATGTTTCTCTGTGGTCATAAATGGCACCCAGTAACTTTGCAATTTGCACAAATGCCTGGCGTTTTGGTTTGACTTCTCTGTTAATCTTTTTGATGTTGATGTAGCTCAATTTTCATTTTCCTGTAATTGCAGGTGATGGTGAAATGGTGAACTACCATGTGGGTATGGTTAATTTTTGCTGAATTGTGTGTTGTGATTTAGAGCGTTAAAATCCATGAATAAGTTATTTTTTTGTTTGGTAAAATATATTAACACATGGATTTACTTATATTACCTTTTCAAAAGAAAAAGAAGTTACTTATTTATCAATACGTTGAGAAAACTGCAATTTGAAGTAAAATGCCCGTATCAGCGTTGATGTTTACGTAAATCCGCCATTTGGGGTCGGGCTCCGAAATTCGAAAAAATTCTGAAATCCGGCCTAGCGCCGGTCCCGAGCATGCTGAATTTGGGGTTTGTTACTGTACATGCATTCGCTAAAAGCTAACGAAGTAGTTTGAACTTTATTACATTAGGAAGCAATTGACCAATGAATCCAAGACGAATGACTTCTAAGTTTCTCCTCTTCAAAACCAGTTGCTATTGCTGGTTTGACAGCGCTACCTTGTGTTTAAAAAATATAGTGTTCTTAAACATGTTTAAGGGTGTGGGGTGTGGGGGGTAGGGAACAAAGAGATATCACATTATTCGCGTATAATTCACAGCTGGAAAACTTGTGAACTTTTTTTAACATAGTTAACTAAAGTTGCCTGAGATCCGCGAAATCCTGCAACCCGCACAACCACTTCTCCCAAGTTGTGCGGATTTTCGACCCTTGACTGTACTACAATAGTACAAGGTTTATAAAATAATTTCTGCATGCTGCAAATCATACACTGTGATTAAAAATTAATAAATGTGACCAAAATGTTATATTAGCCTTTTAAAAAACGCTTCATCATGTTACATTAATAAATTTTATATGAAAGTACAAAAGTCAGTTGATGTTAAATATAAGACAGGAGAAATGTACTTGTTTTATTTTATTTGAATTATCATTTTACCAATTATTTTTCTTAAAATAATAAAAATAAAGACTACGTATCCAAATAGTGTGATTTGTTTTGTATATTCAAGTCTTGGTAAGGGCTAGTTACAGTAGAAATTTTAATCATTTTTAAATTTCTTTTAGGATCATATTTTCTCAAAATTACTTTATTTTGGTTGCTGTTGTTATTAGGTTTATTGCTATGAACATATGCTTACAATGATTGTTGAAAATTTAATGAAGAAAAATTGAATCAAAATTTTCTTTGAATTGTAGTAAAGTCATACATTTGCATTATTATTATTATTCTTATTTGTAGACACCTTCTTCATATCATAGATTTCCTTTTTTTTTTCAAATTTTTGACTTGATTTTTTCCTTGTTATAGGAATAAATACTTTAATCAATATAATGTCCCGGTTTGGAAGCCGGAAGGAGTCAAGATCTTGTATCAACCACAATGAGAGGTTAGAGTTTTTAGGTGATGCTGTTGTAGAATTTCTTTCTAGTATACATTTATTCTACATGTTTCCTGACCTTGAAGAAGGAGGTCTTGCTACTTATCGTGCTGCAATTGTACAAAATCAGCACCTAGCTATTTTAGCAAAAGTAAGACTTTCCAAAAAATTTATATTGCCTTTTTCCTTTGTTTAAAATAATTAAAAATAGGTCTTTCTCTATGCATTATTATTAGAATTTCATTTTAAGTATTTTATTCATCCCTTTTATCAATAGTTTTCATTTAATACATTATCAATCCTGCTTGGAGTTTTAGTACAATTCATTCATAATATGCTCTAGAGTCAAGATTAACGCTTTAGGTTGCTTTCACACCAAAGGTGACAAAGAGGTTATTCCTGTCTTTTCTCATCTGCGCAAGGGATGATCATATTTTTGAAGACAAAAATTTACTCTGCGTTTGTGTAGATGAGAATAGGCAGAAATATTGTCTTCTCTGCCTTTGGTATGCAAACACCCTGAGAAGTAAGAATCTAGTTTTTTTTTTTTTTTTAATTGTTGCATAATACACACACACGTGTATCCCATCTATCTACATATTAATGTTGTACCATGTGGCACTTTGCTGAGTAATTGAGTAATGATCACTCGCCCACTTGCTACTTAGTCAAATATCAAGTTACCAAGTACCAATAATGGCTTAAAAAAAAGAAAACAAAACAAAAAAAAAAAACCACTGCCACATATTGGTGCATATTGGAAGAGCAATGTGGATCTTGAGCAAACAATCATTTTTCAAATTCAATTCAATCTGAAATTTTATTATGAACCCTTTAAAGATTTTTCGTTTTTAGCAAAATTTTACTATAGTAAAATTATTTTAAAAAGTTTGACAAATAATAAAAAAGTATAAATAATCTATACTATATTAAAAGTAATTTAGTAATGTATTATGTCTTTTTAAGATATTAAAAGTCTGCCAGTCATAAATAATTTTAGTTATTAGTAAAAATTCATTGTATAAAGTAAAAGCTTCATGTTCTCTAGATTTGCCATATTTTCTTTTATACTTGTAAAAATTGCATCAGCTTTAGGGGGAGAGATTCCCTCCCTTTCTCATCTGTGCAGCATAGAGCATAATGAAGTACAGTGAAACCTCGATAACTCGACACCCCAAGGGGACACGAAAACATGTCGAGATAAGCGGGTGTCAAGTTACCGAGGCTCCGTAATTTCAATTGCTAATATTGATTTGCATTGTTATTTATTTACCATTCAAGTTATAAAATACAATTCCAGTGAATAAATTATCCCCGTTTATTATTTATCTATTATTATTATTTTAAAAAGTTATACATTACAACTAAATAAATATATAAACATATAGTACATCAACTCAAAATACCTCATGAGAAAAAATCCATAATTTTGGTTTGTTTTTAACAAATGTGGATATAGTGTTTCGAGCTATTCCATATTCTTTAGCTAGATCAGTTGGAGTCCTATCCTTTTCAAGTTTTTTTTATAATTTCTACTTTTGATTTCAAGCTTAAAGTAGTCAGTTTACAAGGAGCCATTGCTGACACGTCTACTGATTGACAAAGATAAGAGCAAATGGCAAAAAGCATAAAGCACGGCTGTTCCAGCTTTCAGTGATTGTAAGTGTTATCGCTTGAGCGCATGCGCGAAGCGTGTTCGCACCTTTTCATAGACTGGAGGGGGTCTCAAGCAGTGACTGACAAGATAAAGAGAGGTCACCTTGACCAACTCTACGAAGAGCATGCTTATTGTTGGGTGTCGGGTTTCTGACTCCCCAGAGTACAAGGGGAATAGGGGAATCTTAGAGGAACACTTTTGATAAAAGAATTGATTTATGGACAAAGAAACATCAAAGTAAAATTCTGAGAATTGTACACCGTGAAAAAATACCGGAAGAAAAAGTAAATAAGAATACAAAATGGAGGTTGACTTATAGGGGCTCCTTGAAATTGTGTGTCAAGTTAGAGAGTTTTTCGCCCATTGAAATTAGCATTTGGCCAACCATAAGGTACTGAAATGTCAACTTACCGAGGTAGTCTACTTATCCGCGTGTCGAGCTACCGAGGTTCCACTGTATTAATTTTGCTATCAATGTTTTATGCAAAAACAGCTCAAATAATTTTTTTAACGATAATCTAAACACAAACTAGTTAATAAAATATGTAATTAATAAAATTTATTTGTCTTAAGATGTGTCAACCGCATATGGGATTTTGACAACATTTGTTAATGACTTGGTGCCACTTTTTGCCGTGCTTATGTAAACACTATATATACATACGTATTTAACATTATTATAATAATGCCCCCAGAAGTAAATTTCAGAACTGAAGAATACTTATTGTGTGTTGTATGAATATGTAATCTTGATCATATTCATTAGATCTGTTTAAGACATTGATTCAATAAGATATTTTTTTATACTTACATATTTTCATCTATGATTTTTTTTTAAACTTCAACTTTGTAGTAAAGTTGTTATGCAGGATGTTTTTATGATATATATATTTATTTATTTATTTAGAAACTTCAATTAGAACAGTTCATGTTATATGCACATGGTTCTGATTTGTGTCATGATTTAGAATTAAGACATGCAATGGCTAATTGTTTTGAAGCACTAATGGGTAAGGTTTTATGTATATGTTACTTTTGTTCAATTGTGTATATTTTATGTGAACTTATGAAAAGTTTTGAATGGTACACTTTTAAAGCACAAACATTTCTTATAATAAATGAGGTTATACAATTTAAGAAAATTGACTAGCTTTGTGAATACTTTCATATCGGATATTTATTTTAACCAAATCATTAAGAAGCCACATAAATTAGTATTTTTTATGAATATTTATTTTTTCCTTTAAAATAATGAAAGCAATAATAACATTAATACCGGAAATAGTGATAACAGCTCTTTATTAACAGGGAACAAAAATGTAGATTATTGTACTCTTTGTTTCATAAAAAACTCATTTTTAAGTCATATTTTACATATTCAGTATTTTAGTTCAGCCATCTGATTGCATGCCGTTTTTATTTTTCAAAATATTTTTTCTTTTTATATTTTCTCAAATCTTATCTTCCTAATCATCTCCTATATATCCTCCATAGACATCTATTTTGTCACTTTAATGTTACTAACTACATGTACAAGAGAAGAAAAATGACTTCTGATTGACTTTTTTTTTTTTAATCCTTCTATAGTCCAATTTCCATTCAGTGTCATGTCACAATCTTCAAATGCATAGAAAGAAATGTAATTACTTAGCCAGCCATTCCCTAATGACCTTCTCACAACTTCAATTTCAGATTCATCATATTCATTTTCTTAAAAAGAAATTGTTTATTTGTGATGTCGATCGACTGTTCTCAGCTAAAATTTTTCAAGATGCATAAGTGGTTAGTTTGTTATAGTGCATAAGTGAATAGCAGTTATCATTACGTTTTCTTTCAATAGACATCTATCATTATATTTTTGTTTAAGTAAAGATGGATGTTGGGATTAACTTTACAGCATTTTTCTTGGTTTTTCCAATGATATGCTGTATTATGTGTTAAAATTAAATATATTTCTCAAAATCTAATTAACAATTTCAACTTAGTTCATTTTTGTATTGGTGTCTTTGGTAAAAATGGCATATTCAATTTTTTGACCATCAAGCCTTTAACAGCTCATCTTGATATTTTAGCCTGTGACTTGCAGCACTATCATAGAATTAATTTGAAAAGCTTTAAGTGTGTACTTTCAGAAAAAAATAATTTACACTTTTCAATTATATTTGTAGAAACGTTTTTCAGTTTTAACACATGTAATGTAGAGTAAAATATTATTTAAAAAGAAAAAAAAGGGAAAAAAGTGCTATAAAATGAGTTCTTATCCATACCTCTATCTCAATTAGAAAAATTTATAGAGCAATTAAAAAATCTTCTGTTTTCGGTCCGATTTTTTGGGAATTTTGCAGGTCTGTAAATCAAAAACACATATCTTTTAAAAGTTCATATTTCGCTAAGTCTATACCAGTTGTACATCTGTGCTGAATTTCAAGAAAATCTGAAAATCTTTTTTCCTGCTCACAATCCCAACAGCTCACTGTTGGGATTGTGAGTAGGATTTGACATTAGCGATCGTTAGTTGTATTTTGTACCTATAAATAGTTTTGCGAGTGCTTTTTTTCACCCCATACGGATTTTTTTTTCATCTTTATGTTGTATTTTTACATGCATATTTCATCTAAGCTTCTGTGTTTTGAGCTTTTACGATACTTGTGAAGACTGTTGTAGCTTCTTGACCTTCAAATTTTTCAGCTGTGAATTTTCACTAACAGCTTGAAAAAATAGTTAAGCCGCTTTTCTCATATTTTATTTCATTAATTGCTGATTAAAATAAACTTTTATATGGATGCATAATCTAAAGAAAAATTACTAGCTTAAACTTAAGTAAAATTACCTGCTTCTCAAAAATTACTAACCTGAAATTGAATTTCGAATTTTTTTTTTTTCTTATCAATTTTTTTCAGTAACATTGTGATGATTCAGGATACTTTTATTGTCTTAACAGTCATCAATTGATATCTCTGCTTAAGCAATTTCAATTACTTTTAAATTATGCCTAGCAGGGCATTTTTGGCAACTAAAACAAAAAAGTTAGGTTCCAATGTCGTCTAACTTTTACATCCTAATTTCAAACCGTAATTGTGAGCCTGTGGTCATTTGACAAGGAAGGAACGACCCAATGCAAAAATGCATTAACATGAATTTTAAAAAAACATAATGGAAATTATGTTTTTGTGATTTATGAACTGCTTTAGTTAAAATTTAAATTAGAATGTATCAAGTGAAAGTGTTTTAAAATACGTTTTCATACAAACAGGTGCTTTATTTTTGGATAATGGGATAGAAGTTGCAGACAAGGTGTTTTCCATTACTTTGTTTTCGGAGCCAGAACTTCTTGCTGTATGGAAAAATTATCCCATACATCCTCTGCAGGTATCGTAGTTCATTTGCTTTTCATCAAAAGTACCATTTTTAATGCATTATTATAAAACATGTTTGTCGATTTCAATTGACAGCTGTTGAGTGGAATTAGTTATGTTTTTCCAAGCATATCTTACTTATCCAGAAAACTTAAAATTTTTAATTGCATTTCCTGCTGTTTTTTATGCATTTTTTTTGGACATAATCTCTTTTTTTTCTACTTGTGATACAGTGCACATTTATTAGATAAATCTTAAAAAAAAACAAAAAGCATACTTTTTTGTTCATAAATATATTGTAGTTAATAAAGTAATGCTTAATTTCATCATATAAAATACAAGGTAGTATTACGTATTTTGTACGTCACTTTACAAGAAAAATATTTTTATGCTTTTAAATGCTTTAACTTTCTTTTAATCTAACTTTATTTGGAAGCATTTCTCTGCTGTTTTCTTATCATACAGGGGTCGGCGCGAGTCACTTTTTTCACTAAAAGTCACTTTTTTTTTGCATTGGTCACTTTTAGTCACTTTTTTAAAAATTGGTCACTATTTTCACTTTTTTGCCCTTTCTCTGGCAGAGCAACCAAAAAAAGTTACTTTGTCTGTCTATAAGTTAAGAAAACATTGCAATTTTGCATTAAAAGACGTGTGTCAGGGTTGAAGTTTCCGCGTATCCGCCATTTTTGGTTCTCTAAGTCCGCCATTTTTGGTCCTGTAAGTCCGCCATGTTTGGTCGTATTTTGAAATTCGGCATCGCGCCGGCCCCGAGTGTGCCGAAGTTAAGGTTTGATATTGCAGTTGTGCAACCAGAAGGGGAGGCCTAGAGGGTCCGTGACCTCTCCCCCCTCCCAACTATAATGATGATTTGAATTGTTTTTATTATTATTTTTTTTTACTTGAGAAGATACTTGATTTTTTTTTTCCTGAGAAAATAAAGCTATATTTAAATTAGGGAAGAAAAAAAAATCAGACTAAAAATGTTTAGCAGTTGCAGATTATATCGCTCAAAAAATCACCTTAATTTCTCTTTTCTTTCATTCCCCCCCCCCCCCCCACCCCCACCCCCGAACTAACTGTCAATCACAAAAGAAAATTTTTGGAACTCAATCAGTTATTTCTCAACAAAAAGACAATACGTAACGAAAGACAATACGCATCTTGAGAAAATATAGTTGTATTTTAATCAAGAAATCATTAAATAATGATGGAGGGGAGGGGGGAATCTGAATTTTTAAAAAAGAACTTTAGACCTGAAAAATTCTTAGCAGTGGCAGATTATATATATTGCTCAGAAAATTACATTATGACCTCTTTTTATTTCCATCCCTCCCCCCCCCCCCCGAAAAAAAAGAGGAATTGCACAAGGTTCAGGTGGGAAAAAAATAGTGCATCCCACCCGTAAAGAATTTTTCTGATTGTGCCACTCATACTGTCATTATGCATAACAGTGATACCATATAACTATCACAACTAAAATCATAAAATCAGGGAATTGTCAGAGATTTTTTTTCTTGATTTCTACAATGATACAGATGATTAACACAGTATTTTCAGTCTGAATAATTTTGATAAAATGTCAAATTTAGATTTATTTCAAGTGAAAATTTCTAATCCTTGAACAAGTATAAAAAATATTTTAAAAAGTAGCATTTGCAAAATAAATTTTATTCAATGTTGAACATAAATTAAAATTTGAAATTTCTGCTGATTTGAAGAAATATTTATTCATTTATATTTTTAAATAAGTAACAATTTGAGAAAGAAATTAATTTAAAAAAAAACCTTTGTCTCTCTCACTCTTAGCCATTTATGGGTTTTGAAAAAGGTATTTATGAGCATAGTTACAGGTATAAAAATTCTTATTTTTGAATAGACTATGAATTTTTTTTTAAAGTTGGGTAAAAGGTCTATTTATTCAGGTTTAGTTTTCAAAAGATGTCGAAACTGCTCTTTTTCAAGTTTTATTTAGTTTAAATAAAAAAATAAACACACACATACACACAAGTTTACATTTTAATGGTCACTATTTTGGTCACTTTTTTAAAAGCTGTGGTCATTTTTTTCACTACTTTGAAGACTCCAAAGTGCGCCTAGCCCTGTATCATATTTCAAAATGCATTACTATTTATTTTTATAATCTGGGTTTCATAATGTGTTGATAAAAGACATTTTTAACCAACCAGGAAATTCAGATCTGGGAAAGTAATAGTTCTCGGTATTTTGGATAATTGCTTCTCTACTGAACTTTATTAAAAGTGTTGCATAAATGTATAATGTTATTAGTTGGTGTGGTGAAAATCTCAAAACCACTAAGCAAAATTCCTCTATTATTTTTGGCAAAATTCATTTTCTTTTGTATTAAGAGTTTTGTACATTGCATTTTAATCAGTTCCATTTGTGTTTACTATGTATTAATAATGTTATATTCATCTCATTTCTCTGTTTCGGTGTGCTTATCTGTTTAAATCATTTTCATCTAGGAGCAAGAGCCTGGTGGTGACAGAAGATGGATAGAATCTGTTCCATTGCTACAAGTAAATTTAATTACCTGATGTTCATGCTACTCACTTACAATGTACAGTGCAATGTACAGAGCCTCGATTATCCGAGGTAATGAGGACCGAGGGTACCTCGGATAATCGAAAACTCGGATAACATGAACACTCTCCAAATCGAGATTGAAACATCGGTTGAAATAAAGGAAAATGTCGTCAAATATGTAAAAAAACGGCATTTACTGTACATATTATGAAATGAAAAAATGACGTTACATACATATAAATATCTAATTTTACATGTAGTACATGAAAAATTAACATCCCTACAGAGTGCATGTTCCCTACATACCCCTATTTGTATGTAGGGACCATGCACTTTACTGATGTGTACATTGTACACATCAGTAGAATACATGTTCCAGTTAAAGTTGTTTCTTGGAGAAGTGTATATATATATATATATGTATATATTGTTTTCTGTTCAACAGAACTCTCTCGCTTCTTTGCTGCCATTCTACGAAATGGTTGTAGCGGTTAAAGGTCTGTTGAACTTGTCTCTGACTGCTGTTTTAGGTCTTTATATGACCAGAAAATAAAATGAAAATGCAACTTACGCCATTGGATGACTGACGTCAGTCAGTGATGGAGCCATTGGCAGCCAAAACAAATTTTTTTTTCAGGGGCACATGTACCTCGGTTAACTCGATTAGTTGTAGCTCAGATAACTGAGGCTCTGCTGTACTTTTTTCTCCCATTGCTCCTTAATGTGACAAATTACCTTTGTTGAATATAGAACATTGCTGCCAGTCAGGGTTTAAGCTAAGCCTTAAAAGTTCTAAATCAGTATGGGTAAAATCAGAAAGAAAAAAAAAAATTATCTAAATGCTAAAATGTATTGGGCATATTGGGAATATGAGTTCACATACCTTTGCACCCTGAATGTGCTTTATTTTCAATTTTAAACTGAATTTTGGAATTCAGTCATGACATCTTTCAAGACACACAGCAGGTAGAACCTTCTGAAATTTGAAATGGAAAATGAACTGGTAACTCTACTTATCATTGAGAGAACACAATTCTGAGACTGTAGAGGCCCAATGTAACATGATTATCAGGGGACATACTACATTACGGAATACAATCTGCACATATTGTATGAGACATAGCTAAGCTACTCAAATATGATAGATTTAATATTGTGATTCTGGTCATGATTTTTTCATGAAAGTTTTGCTTTTAACAGCATTTAAAGCAATACCTTAGCTTCAGCAAAGAGGTGAAAATAGCTTGTTTCTATTTCACAGTTGGGAACTTCTTTAGCATTTTGCAAAAAAATATAACCGTAGCACCCATGTTGCTATAAATGTGTAGATTAATATTACTTCCAAATTCTTTGTCTAACTCCCCTGTCTTTCTTGCTTCTTTTATTTTAAAGAAGGGGATAATTTTTGTTTTGTTTTTCAAATTTGAACTTTCTGCTTTAGAGAAATGGAATTGCTCAGCATCCTTCATGCTAAAACCACTTGTATATATATATATATTGTATATTTATTTGATTTTTTTCCTTTTCTCTTTTTAGAAGCTGCACAAGTTTGAAGAAACTATTGGTATTGAATTTACTCATATACGTCTGCTTGCAAGATCTTTAACTCATCGCAGCTTAGGTTACAACAATTTGACACTGTAAGGCACAGTATGATCTTAGTACTTTAAATATTAAGTGTATAATTTTGTACAAATAATTGCACTACTTAAGAAAAATAACTTCTTTGAATTGTACTTTCTAAATATATATATATAAAGCAAAGTTGTTAGACTTTTCAACAGTAGAAATCTTGAAAGTGAATAAAATATCATTGCAAGTTTTTGGTATGGTTTATGCTTTGATTATTATTATTATTTGTTTTTTAAAGATTTCAGAAAATTGTTTTGTTGATTTATTATAATGCTAACTTAAGGTGCATTTAAATAACTTTTTTAAGTAAATAAATTAACGCATACTATCAGCTGTACATTTTGCCATACAGCTATAAACACTTAATTTTTCATCAAAATGCTATGCAATATTCATCTGCCACTAGCACTCACTGCTTATTTCGTCAGATTCTGATGTTTGTCTGATGTTGCAGCATGCAGTCATATTGTTTGATATTTTACCCCTGATGCACCAAATACTTTCACCCACTTTGGTTAGAGAAGCATTCACCATACATAGTGCAACTATTTAACCGTATCCAGGGGTGGGCTGGCCCATTGGCCCCCGAACCGGTGCACCCTATGATTCCATATGCCTCCTCTGAAAAGCTTTTATAGTATTTTTTGTGATGACTGGGGACTGAGGTATCCACCCCAGTGGGCCCTACAGATAGTCATGGTTGGCGCCCTATTGGGGTAGTTGACCACATCAAAACCCTGTCGACTCTCATGACTGATTTAGAAGCAAGCACAGGATCCTGTCTTGACAACCTGTCATACTTTCTATCTGCAAATAAAGATGCAGGTAGTTCATTAGACACATTATACAGTGGCTTGGTGCCTTACGCAACCTTCGCTTTTATGAAAATATTATTAAAGGTAAATAGATATCAGTAGATATCTATTATCATAACATATCAGTGGTAGTCCTGACAGGTTCAGCCAGTCAAGATTGTTTAGAAAAAGTTTTACTTGTAAATTCCCATATGATCCAAACTTTGCTTTGTTTTACTCAAAATCTTTTCTTTTGTCTGTAACATCTTTTTGCTTTGTTCTGAATCACATGTACTCACCAAAAGAAGAAGAAAAAGTTTTAGTGTGTGCCTATTAAAATTTACCAAACGTTTTATTTAATTTGCTTTTATTATGTATGTTGATGCTGCATTGTATAAAATATAAGATTTCTTTACGAAATTGTCTTCAAAATTCAAATGCATCTCATACTTGAAACTGCTATTAATATGTATGTACAGTGTTTGATTTTAAATTCCTGCTAGTCTTAAAAATAGCCAATATTTGGTGCAGTAGGAGAGCTATTTGCTATCTGTCATCATTGCAGGTTATTTTTATTTTATAAATGAGTATAAAATTCTTATTTTTGTTATATATTTTTCCTCTAGCTGTGTAATCTAATGATCAGTGTTAAAAATCTTATTTTTCAGGAAAATTGCTTAAAAAATAAAATGCACCGCCACATTCGTAAAATCTGCACCTCAGCTCCAGACCAGCATAAGTCTAAAAATGGCGATTTTCAGGTTATAAAATAATTGTTTAATTGTATGAAAATTAACCAACAAGGGATAAAGCATACATATTTTTATATGTTAACAATCATCAACGTTTTGTAGCTTAATTCATATAACGGCTTTGTTACTGAACAACGAAATTATTCTTTTCAGTTTTTACGCTGTCATATAAAGTAGTAATAACATGACTTACGTTAGTCTGTCCCTGAGGTAAAAAAATGTGGTGTATACTTACGTATGTTATGGAATTTTATCCCTATATCAATTGATATGCATGGGAAAATAGTTAGGTTTATGTATGTCATGCATAAACCAAGTATTTTTAATTAAAAAATTTATCTTCTAAATATTGTTTCATAAACCTAGGGGCTCAAATCAGAGACTTGAATTTTTGGGAGACACAGTGCTTCAACTAGTTGCATCTGAATACCTTTACAAATACTTCCCTGAACATCATGAAGGACATTTGTCTGTGAGTAGAAAAATTTAAATAGTCAAACATTTCATGATGTTTTTCCCAGTTATGTATATATATGTATATTTTGTGTGATAAAATATTTTGGGTCTTGTTTTAGTTAAAGAATAATCCTAGTTGCCTATGCTTTATACTATAAATATTTAGACTAAAAGTTCTGTTTAAAAAAATCATAAGTGAAAAATTTCAACCATTTGACTCCCCCATTATTATTATTACTATTATCAATAATATTTTCATAATTACTCTTCCCACATTTCCTATTGAAAGTAATTTTCAACCAGAGGAGAGAGGCTAGATTTTGAAATTTATACCATTTTCTAGGTTAGATGCTCTTTCCCCTAAAAAATTAAATTTGGCTTTTAGCACTAATTTATTTTGATTAGTTATTACTAGGTCTTATTTTGGTTTAAAAAGCTCTACCCTTTTTAATAATGTTTGAGATTTTAATCATATTTTGTGCAAACGTATTGCTGAAATGAAATGTAAAAAAAATAAAATTACATTCATTAAGTTTTTTTTATTTTAGTTAAAACTAAGTGTTTTTAATTCTTACCGTATTAAAAACGTTTATGATATGTTTTAGTTAAAAAACACTACTTCTGTGTCCATCACAAGTAAAATAACCACTTTTAATTTTCTCTGTCT
This sequence comes from Octonoba sinensis, assembly GCA_038502835.1. Lineage (NCBI taxonomy): Eukaryota > Metazoa > Arthropoda > Arachnida > Araneae > Uloboridae > Octonoba > Octonoba sinensis. The sequence goes on from CM076602.1 coordinate 63,154,925, forward strand.
GCTAAAATATATTTTCATATCAATCATTTTGATACTACAGTGATACTGCTGATGTATTATGAAAATTCTTTTTTTTGCTATTATGCTTACACATAAGTAGTTAATACAAAGAGAATTGTTTCCTCATATGGTAGCTATATAAGCAGAGATTTAGCTTTCTGGAAAAATATTACAGTGAAACCCTGATTTTACGTTTCTCAAGGGACTGGGCAACAAAAACGTAAAATACGGGAAAAACGTAAAATACGAGAAGTACATAGCATGCAAAAATCAAATTTTAAAAAAAACTAAAGGTAGTAAAGATGACTCTTTCAAAAGGTATAATATCTATGTTTTATGAAACGAACATTATTATACATACCATTTTAAGATAATTTTAACACATTTAGATGCGATTCCTGGCGTTTAGGCTGAAAATAATCCGTAATAGTGGATTGTTTTTTAGTCATTGAGTTCAAAGTGAATGCAGCATCTTCTAGGATTGTAATATGTTGCAAGTTTTTTCCCTGGTCTTTATAAGAAAGAAAATAGTTTTTCACTATTTGTAAGCTCTTCATTGCAATCGTGAAAGAAGGGACGGGCTGTGCTTCCGGTTGTTTTTGTTGATCTTCATTGGCTGACGAAAAGTACAGACGGAAAAATATTGCTTACTTTAGAACTTTTTTTTTTTTTCACTTTCCAGGGAAAACACAAAATGCGGGAAATTTCATATATAACAAACTTACAATCCGGGTTAAATTAACATTATTAGTATACGGAAAAACCGGGACCTGATGAAAAAAACGTAGATTCGGGGGATGTAAAATCGGGGTTTCACTGTATAACTACATATTGAATAACATATTATGGAAGAAGTTAATGCTCCCAGTGCTTCAAATAGCGTAAGTTAAAAAGTTTTGAAAGCTTAAACAAATGTTTCATTTAAAGTCAACATAACACCATGCTTAAAGCAACTATTGTTTTGTACGTGTATATGTAATCAAATTTTATGTAAAATTTTTTTTTTTTTTTTGAAATATTTTATATAATAATAATGCATGATGATTCTAATTTCTTTCCTTAAGCTGTTAAGGAGCTCTCTTGTAAACAACCGAACTCAAGCAGTGGTTTGTCAAGATTTAGGAATGGTAGAATATGCAATTTATCCATACGACAAAGTTGAGCTTAAATCTAAAGATAAAGCCGATCTGTTGGAAGGTAAATTCTTTATAGATACTTTTTTTTGTTTTTGTTCTTACCTGAAATTGATACTTTTTCTTAAGATTTCAATATCCATTTATATAGATTATACATATTGGTCATTGTAATGTTTTATTTCAGCTTTTTTGGGAGCTTTATATGTTGATAAAGATCTTGGGTATTGCAGAAAATTTTGTGAAGTTTGTTTCTTCCCCAGGTTGCAGGTAAGTACTATTTATACAGAAATACTAAAAATATATAAATTCTTTTTTTCCAAAAATAAAGGGATTAATATTCTTCTTTTGCATTTAAAAGTAAAATAAAATTCAAGTGCAGTGGAACTTGGATAGCTCAAGCTGAAGGAACCGCAGCAAAATAATGCAAAATTTTGAATTACAAAAATTGAATACTTTTACTTATTTTTTGGTCTAATGAATGCCTAAAAAGGTTAACTTGTCAACAACTTCAATCACTATTATGTAAACACATTATTTGAGACATGTCAAGGTATGTACGGAAAATAATTAAAGATTGAATGTGTAAGCAAAATAAAATTTTATTGTTTTACGCAATAAAAAAAAATACACTGCCAAATGTGTAAGAAAATAGTAAATTAATCATACAGTGCTATTTTTTTACAAAGCATGCAGATGAGTTACATTATAAGAAATCATGTTACCGTTTAGTAAAAAATTGAGGTATTAAAAAATGTTTGGTGAACGAATGGCCAGAGGGGCAAGTACCTCTGTTGGCATGGAAGCTTTTTTAGAATAGAAAGCAAGGCAAAAATCTTTCATTTGCTGAATACTAATATGGGGGATTAAAGTCTTAGCAGACAAAGTATTTAAACTTTTGGAGATTATTTGGTCAAAAAAAGAAAAAAAAAAAAAAAAACAGTTGAGCTTTGAAATATCCAAAAATTTTAGCATTAATTTAAATACACACAATAAGGGATCAAGAGAAATCTTCGAATTAAACAAGTTTCACTATGTTTGTTGTTAATAAATGTAAAGTTTCTAGTGAAGCTTATAAAATTGCATTGAGTCCTCTCTCTCTTTATCTACTAAGAATTTAGTTGGGAGTTGTATTAGAAAACTTTGAATTATAAGAGAAGGCAGGCAGTGATAAATTCCTATTTTCGCCTAAATACTAAAAGTTTAAGTTTTTAAATGGAACTAGTATTCTGGTTATTTAAATCAGTTTGCAGTTACAGCTTCTTTTTTTATATTTATAATAGGATTTTATTATGAATCAAGACTGGAACGATCCAAAATCAAAGCTTCAGCAATGTTGTCTTACTTTACGCTCAATGGATGGTGGCGAACCAGATATTCCAACTTATAAGTAAGTTAAAGAGTTTAATTTTGTTGAAAATAAATTAATACAATGAAGAATGTTTGTATTTTTTGAATAATTTCAATGCCTAGAAATATTTGAATATGAGACATTTAACCCTGATAACCTTTTTATCATAATTATTATTTTGCTCCTTGATTTCAGTTAAAAGTATATTCCTTTATTTCACTTTTTCCTTTAAATGGCATAATAAAAAATATGAAAACAAACTCATTTTTGCACTTTATTTCTCTATTCAATTTAAAAGGCACAAATTTAGTTTATTATGTATTACTATGTAGGAAAATCGCTCAGGCTATTTTTTTCCAGCTAAAGATACAGCATTGAAACTTTGTATGTGCATTCATCAGAGTATGTTCAACAAAAATTACAATGGGTTTGACTATGAAGGTTGTAGTTTGTTTCTTTTTAATTGTTGAATTAAAATTTTTAAATATTTTGTCCTTTTTTCTGAGTTTTTCCCAAAAATATATATATATATATTAAAATTGAACTAAGCCTCAGATAGTTAATTTCAAACTAACTTTATTCTAGAATGTTTTGGAAGTATTATTCAGAAAAAATCTTTTGAAAAATTATATAATTGAGAAAGTTATAAAAAGTTTTAAAACAAAAAATAACTATTTTTTTTAATTTTAAATTAATGGGAGATCACAATAAGGTTCTACTTTCAAATTTCATTTCTAATCGTAATTGAAATTAAACAGGTTCAGGTGGGGTAAAATGGGTCATTTTTAGCTATTTTCACATTTAAAGTTTCATAGCAACAAAACCAGAAACATTTCCCATTTCTTTTCAATTGCATCTTAACATTGGACTCCTTTAGATCAATTTTATGCCATTTTAATAATTATTTTTTAATAATGAAATAGTTTAACTGAGTTTATAAAGTTGTGACCTGATTTACTCCATCGTGGGGTAAAATGAGTCATAATTAGGGATGTAACGAATAGTGATTTGGCCGAATACCGAATATTCGGCCACTTATATATTTTCTCTATTGTTTTGAATGTAATAAAACTAAGAATTTCACACACAAATGGAATAGAAATGACACAAGTGGAATAGCATGTTTTATAGTAGTAAGCATTATCATTATTTCAGTATTATTTAATTAAAATGAAAGAACTACTACTGCTTAGTAAACTTTTACCTTGCTCAAAACTGTTTTAGGAAGATATTTTAAAAGTTATAAAAGTTAATATTTTTATTTTATGGCGTTTTTTACAGGCCTATTCTTAAAAGATATATTAAAATTTAATACACTTAACTGGAATATATTTTTATTTTCAAAAACCCCAATAACTAATGCTATCTAAATATTCATGATATATTCTAAGCTTTTCACATTTCTCTCTTACCCAATACTCTCAATAAATCAGTCTACCCAAACAAAGTTTGACTTCCACTTGTTAATAACAAAATAATTTCACATATTCTCCATCATAATTAACTATTGCCAGCTTTTGGGAGCAAATGCTAAATATAAAATACAATATTACAGCTTTAAAATCTGTTTTTGCTTAGTCAAGCCTAAAACAAAGTCTTAAAAAAGTAGTTATTTTCCAAATTATTTTTATTTATTAAAACTATATATTAATGTATTCTTTTGCAATAACTATAATACAATTTTAAATGTTTAAAATCTACTAATTTCTTTATGCTTTTGCATTTCTACTGCTGTAGAATTATTCGGCCGAATAGTCCATCAATATTCGGCCAGGCCGAATACCGAATAGTGGCCGAATATTCGTTACATCCCTAGTCATAATGCAAAATAATGCTGCAAACAGTTACTTCTTTTTTTCAATTTCAAAGTAATAAATAAATAACATATTTAGCAACATTTTGAATTATAATTACATTGCATTGTTTAAATAATATTGTTATATATTGGTTCATATAACACTTCAACAACATCACTTCTCTATCACATCAACATGATCGTTTTCAGGGAAAAGATTAAAAAAATTTTTTTTTAAATTTAATTTCAATAAAATAAACAACAAACACTGTTTAAATTTAGGAATTTTCTGCAGTGAGGTGCAACAGATTAAATTTTAAAACAATAATAGAATAGAACTAGCTAAGCCTAACCATGACCCATTTTACCCCGTCCAAGAAAAACTGGTATAAAAAGTTAAATATTTAATTTTTTTTACATGCTCGGCTGTAATTGTTTTCTAAAGTTTCTTTGTGCGGAAATCCTTTAAATTTTGGTTCTTATTTGATAAAATATAGAGATTTTCAGAAGTTGGTAAACCATGTGTTTAGCACACTATCATCCAAAAATTACAAAAATATTTTTTTGTGTTGCCATTTTTAATTTTTAAGAACCTAACTTTTTTTAGAATGAAAAATGTTGCCAACACATTGAAATATAACATAAAATATTGGTTTAAAAATTTCAATTTAAAGTTCTATTATTTTGAGTTTTTTATCAAGTGACCCATTTTACCCCATCCTACCCTACTCCTTATTTTTTATCTGATTTTTAAACAAAAAAAATCTGATAGGAGGTATTGTGCCCCTTAATCTTTGCATTTGTAATGAGGATAGTATCTGTGTAATAAATGCACTATATCACTAGGGGGCTAGCAATTCCCATCAGAAGTTTTTCTTAAACAAAGTATTAGTCTATCTTAATAAAGAAAGAAAAGCAAGCAAATTATGTAGTTATAATCATTTTTTAAAAATTTGATTTATGTTTTAGGGTAATTGAATGCAAGGGTCCTACAAACACTCGTGTGTATTCTGTGGCAGTATATTTTCAGGGCAATCGATTAGCTGTTGGATCAGGCCATAGGTAAGAATAAATTTAGTTCATTTTTAACGTTTTGAATGTACTCAACATATCATTGTTAGATACCTATTTAAAGTGGTCAAAAAATTTCTAAATAGCACTTAACAACTCTGAATGCCAGAAAAAGTGGGAAGGGAACATAAAATGAGGCACCCAGAAGCAAATGGAAGTAAGTGAAAAAATTGAAAATTTGGAGATAACTAGTGCAAATGACAGGGAAAGCACCCTTCTATATTGGGACGAGAAATGTTAGTGATGGCTCTAACAGTGGCTCCTCTTCAATGTGAGTTAGAAAAAAAATTAACATTAAAGGTCCCATAAGATCCAAACTTTGAACGCATTTTTCTCAGAATTGTTTTTTGGTCACTTACATCCCTTTGCTTCTCACTAACTCAAATCAGAAAATAATTTAAAAAAAAAAAACTTTCCTCTCTCCATACTTTTTTATCCATTAATATCTACAAAAAGTATTGCAGTATTTGAATTTTTTGGGACGGTTAAATATTATCTTTATAACTTGGTTTATTTTGTAGCATTGTAAAGTAGTAGTTTTATGATTTATATTAGTAATGCTGTGTCATTCAGTTAGCTTGAAAGCAGAATGATTAGTTAGCTGCTACCATTGCTCTGCTGTACAGCTTTCCTATAGAATATGATAGTACACTATGAAACTTTTTGTGGCACATATGTGCAAGCAAATTTGAAGCAGCAAGCAACTATGCAAAAACTGCTGCTCATGAAAGCTTAAGTTGCGTGTTAATGGTTGACAACATTTAAAGTACTTAAGGTGAGATAAACTTAGGAGTTTTTTCACAGGCTTATTAGTGTCGTGGATAATACATAAAGTTATGCTGAGAAATTTGTGTTAATTTATTCTATGTCATTTTTATCTGTTGACTTAAGTCTTTAATTGTATTTACTTATGTGTTGTGATGTTTCAAAAGGAAACATGAGGAATTAATAGTTTTTATCTAGATTGATTTTCTGTTTTTTCTCCATTTTAAAAGCAGTGAACCTCTCTGAAGGTACTGCTCAAGTGAAGATTATCAGTTGGAGTATGCATAAAATAATTTTATTTGTATGCCCTAATACAATTTGGGGTTTTGGGCTTTGAAAAATCAGTAACTTTTGTGTGCATAAGAAAGCAGCACATAAGACCAGGTTCCTACTATAGAATACATATTACACTAACCTTAATATACTATTTTGAAATCTTATGTATAAATTTATTTTTTTTAAACACAGTTTGCTATTCATATTTTATTTTCTAGCATTCAACAAGCTGAAATGGATGCTGCTGGTAATGCTTTAAGAAAATCTAAAGGTATGTTGTATAATTTTTGAATATATATTTATAAATGTAAATACAAAAGAGATGATCAACAAGCTCTAGGTCCAAGTAGGATGCTCCTAGACTATCATCCACAATAAAGTTCAAATGGAACTTTCCCAAATACATGCAATTCTATTAAAGTAGGACATTTCCTAAGACAGTAGACTTTTCTCTTCCAACCTCCTTTCCTGTTAGCACTAGGCCTTAGGGATACCCACTCAATGCTCCAGTAATTGACCATGCCAATATTTCATTTTACCAGTAATTGATAACCTATGCTCCAGTTTTGACACCCTATTAAAGTTCTAATATATAAAGTATTTGCTTAACATAAGCGTAATACTACATACAAAGTGATTCTTCCATAACTTATAAAAACCTAAAATTTGTTTTCAACAATTGTTTTATCGTACATTCTCATGTTATACCTACTTTATAAAACACCTGTGTAAAATAATTAGCTAATATTAAAGTGAAGTTAGCAGTAATATGAGTTACTTGTTTGCTTCAACTAGCAGATAATGTATCAATTAGATAAGTCACTAAAAGGTAGTGTAACTTGGAAAATTTGAACTGATTTGAAAAACAAATAAATATAAGCAATAATTAATGAAAAGAAAATAATGGATGGTTTTAAGATTTATTTTAATTATTTTTGTAGGTCTGTTTCCTCAGTTGAAACATCAACGAAGAGCCATTGAGAAAAGTTTGAAACAAGGACAACAAAGCAAAACATCTAGTTCTTCAAAATCTAAATCTAAAGCACGATCTCTGCATTAAATTAATGTTGAAATTGCATTATACTTACACTAAGTTTCAATGTACATAGTGTAATTAATGTATATATATATAGCATTTTTAAGCATGAAATTATAATGATAATGAATAAGTTAATGTGGTGTTTTCATTGCTTATTGAAATATAAGCAGTCATGTGGACCTATTTATTTTTGTGTATGTGGCGAGATGGAATGAAACAAGTAATAAAAAGTGCCAAAAAATAATAGCAAATATAATTAGCCTTTGTGGTCAGTTAAAATAGTGTTTTTTAAATTCATGCTAATGTACTTTTATAAGTAAATTGGTGTTAATTTTATAACAATCCTCTTGTTTTGTCTTTTTTATGTTCGCTGCTTCTTTCTTTCTTTGAATAAATCGTTAAATATCTAAGAATTAATTGCAAATTATTAGTTTTCTTTACAAACTTTTTTTAGAGGGTGCATTTTTAACAGAACTATAGCACATGTCCTCTATGCTTTGATAACTTAGACTGGCCAAAAATCATAAGACTAGGACTTTGTAATAAGGCTACCAATGAAAAGGAATATATTTAGTTACTATTATGATGAAATAATAAACTTATATCTGTAAATAATAGGAAATAACAACAACAAGAGTTCAAAGTGTAAATACCCTTTTGTATACAAATTTTGAGGTACATTTTTATTCTGATTTATTCAAGTGAATTCTGGAAGTAAAAAATTGCAATTCAAAATTTGCACCTCACTTTCATTCTTTAAAAATCTTTTTCATAGCTCTAAGAAATATCAAAACATGGATTTTGAATGTTTTAGTTAGAGCATATGAATTTGTGATTGTTTTAAGAGAGATGCGTTTGCAAAAACAATAGAAAAAAGTTTCAAAACTAAGAAGCCTGAGATGAGCCTGCATCAGATCTTAAGGAAGCGTTTAACCTTTTATTTATCGTCGAAACTTCTCAGTCCCTTGACAACATTGATTTTTCTTTAGTAGCTTGCTGGAGATAAAAAAAGAAAAGACTAAAGCAAAGCTAATACGAAGAAAATTTAAAAAAAGAAAAACAGTAAATATAGGGATAAGGCGAATTTCTTAAATTGAATTTTTGACAATGCAAAGCAACCTTGCATTTGGGATAGGAAAATATATGGAGGGCACGAACAAGTTTCTGCAAGAACCAACATTAAAAACGAGTGGAGTATAAGGGTAAAATGGAGTAAGAGTGAGTGTGTCAAATAGTTACCACATTTTATGGACACTGCTTATTTTTAAGTAATTTTTCTGAAGAAGATAGGTTTTAGCATTTAGCATTTAATTGCAAAGTCGGGCAGAAAAATATTTTTTGTTAGCTTATAAAACTTTGAAATTCCAGAAAATCATCACCTGAACTTTCTTCTTTTCTCTCTGCATATTTCAGGCATGAGATTGAAGAAAGATGAAAAAAGAGGAAAATTGCGTGATCAAAAGTTCAATTACATTAAGAGACGAAATGCTCAAAATAAGTTTTTTTTTCAATCCAATAGATTTTCATGCATTTAATCTGTTTATATTACATTATAAAAATATTTTTTAATTTACTCACATAAAGTTTCTTAATTAAACTATATAATATATGCGCGTTATTATCAAAACATTGCTAATGTACATAGCTGACTTTAAAAAAAAAAAAAAAAGTTTTAATGAAAATAACAGGAGTATAAAAATAACTTCATATTCTTTTTTCTTTTGAATCAAAAAAGCTCAAAAATTTATTGACAAGAATTTTTCAGGTAGGATCTAACAGCATACATTTCTTTGGGGTTAAACTGGGTTTACTTATTTTAATTTTCTGTTTTTGTTTTTTAATGGTGGTCTGAGTTTAGTAATTGCATCTGAAATTTTATGTGGGTGGCATTAACCATTGTACTACTTTTAGTGCTTGAGGAAATGTTTCTAGCTTCTTCTAGTTGATGTTGTTGCACCTGAATTTTTCCTTCATTTTTCTTTTGAGCAGATTGGTTCATTTGTTTTTTGTTTTGTTCTGTTCTATGTGTTTGCTCATTTACATTTTCATAGCATTAGCAGACCTGCCAACCTTACAAAATGAAAAAGTAGGAAAAACAAAACCGAAAAGCAGGAGATATTTCTATATCTCAGAACCAGTGGATGCTAGTATAAAACTGATAAATTTTTTGTTCTTATATATAAATTAACAAAAATTAATCCACAAGATATAAAATGCATCTTGTAAGCTATCCATTTTTAAAAGATAATTTAGAATTAAAAATAAAATGCTGATTTTTGCTGTTTTATTTGTGAAGATCATTTACTAAATTATTTCGAATGTCTTTTGTTAGTGAAGATAATTTAGAACAATAAATAAAAATATTTAAGCGATCACAAGTAAAATTTTGATGCGGTCGTGAAATGCACAAACACTAAACAAAAAAATGTTATGAAACTGCAGCCAGTAAAAACCTTTTGAAACCAAAATTGACAAATGTATTAAGTCTTTAAGCTTTCTAAATTTTTACTACAAATAGATGAATGTAACTGAAGAAAAGTTCAGAGACTTTTTTTTTTTGCTTAAAAAGCAGGAGAAATTTCTGAATTAGCAGGAGACAAGAGATTGAACAGAAAAGCAGGAGTCTCCTGCCAAAAGCAGGAGACTTGGCATGTCTGTAAGTATCAGCGATGCTGCCGATCTTTGTTCTTGAAAAATCTAGGTTTAAAAGTTTACTACAAAAAACATCTTATAATACGCAGCCCGAAGTCATGAAGTTAGGAATGTCCAAATGCTGTTGGAAAAGAATTGTACTGGGTGTTGTGCTGGCTCCAACATCGCGATTTCAGTGAGTCAGTCATCAGCGTGAACGAACCTAGTTTTGCAGCGTTTGTGTGCAAAAAGAAAAGGAAAAAAAAAAAAAAAATTCCGAGGCGGAAAATTGAAGATAAAAAACAAAAAACCGCGGAATCTCTAAAAACTAAAAAAAGCGGAAAATCGCGGATCCGCGGAAGAATCTCATGCCTGATATTTATTATTGATGGCCATTTTTTAGGCTAGGAGAAATCTTAAGTCAAACACTGAACATTTTAATATCAGCTTTGAGTATAAAATACACCTGAATTTTGAATGTGTGTCTTATAGTATGTAGAGCACAGTATTCGGAACTGTTATGGATTTCGTAAAAACTTTCTCTTGGATACGAACATCAAATTTAATACTACAAATCATTTTCCTAGAAAGCTTTTCATGTCGCAAAACCTGGGCACACGTGACCTACCAGTTGGAGACCCCTGTCACTGAGCATCTGTCGTCCAGAACAGAAATAAGTATTTGCAATCATCCAAAGCCCAATGTGTTTATAGCAGCCAACAACATTAAAGCACCTAGCTTGTTTATTTATATGATTTATTTTATTGCCATGTTCCTTTCTAATTCATTCCAAAATTTAAAAAAAAGGAATGCAAATAAATACTATTCTGCATTATAACAAACATAGTAGCTAAGAAAAGTACTAATAAAGCATTTCCGTGTGAAATCTCATATGACACACCTAGAAACAAAGGGGTTTATTTAACAAAATAAATAATTTGATTATTACTAGTGCAAATGATAGAGAAAACACTAATCAATATTGTGTCAAGAGATGTTAGTAAAAGCCCTAAGTGTGATTCCCCACAACATGATTTAGAAAAAAATTTATCAAAGCTCCCATAAGATAAAAACTTTGAACAGTTTTTCTCCAGACTCTTTTCTTGGTAGCTCGCATCCCTTTGCTTCTCACTGCATTACCTCCGTCCTCATAATTAATTTGAATTGGAACCCTTATGTATTACTTCGCAGTGAGCTATCTATACGTCTTGCTTGTCTTGAAAGAGTTGAAGCCAAATATACTCGTATACTAATGGCTGGTCCTAACAAAGGAACCAGATCACCATAATTTCAATATGTCTTCCAGCCAATAAAGCCGAGTGGCCGTGACTGAATTGTTGACTATCATTTATCACAAATTGCAAAAGTTACACTTGTATTGTCTGGACAAAGTAAATAATGGTACCTCAATAAGTTCCAGAATCGATTAATCTTAAGGCCAATTAGAAACGTTGAAAAATTTTCTTACTTCATTACTGAAAAGAATGCATAAAAATGGTGAATAAAAATACATTACTAGATGAAAATGAAAATTTTATTTAAAAAAAATCAAGACCTTTCTTTTATATATTTTGACATACATTTTTTAAACATTATTTACACTGTTTGCAAAGATCTTAATGAAAAGCATTTTTCATTTTTAGAAAGGAATTATTTCAATTTTTGAACTATCACAGCATTTAACAAGTTTTCCTCTTCCAGAGTTGCACCATCTTCTGAAAGTTCTTTTGGTGGAAAAGCAGTCATCAATGAAAACACAGTAGCACTATATTCAGGTCGAGCTCTAACATAATGGTTAAGAATATAACTTTCTAAAATTGATTATCTACTTACACATCTTATTGATTACCTACTATATATATTTAAAAAAAAAAAGACAGCATAAAGTAAATTTCATCATCATTTCTTCTAGAATATCAAAAAGCTATGCAATACATAAGATTCACATATAGAACAATAACTAAAAAAGGAAAAGCTTCAATAATATAAATCTAGTTATAAATTAGATTTTACCCTCTTAGCAGTATTGATAAAAATAATACTGTAAAATCCCGAAAGTAACCCCCGTCTTTTTAAAAACCAAACTGGCAAATTTCAGATAGGGGGGTTATAATCGAGATTTTCGAAAAAAATTATGAAAAAAAAAATGTTTTTAGTATTAATTAAGAGCATTCACTGAAGATAAATAATAAGTATAACCCATTTAAAATTATTTTAAAAACATTAATATAAAACAAGATTCAAAAAATAAATAAGCAAAAATCTGTCTTATAATTTTCTAATAGAAAATTGATCGCATGGGGATGGCATCTTTGACTGAAGAAAGAATTTAGTACTTAAGTTAGCAGAAATCCCTATAATTTAAATTTAAAACTCATAAAACACAAATTTGGCATGTTCGGGGCCAGCGCTATATCGGTATTTTGTAATGTGTCGAATTTCAAAACACGACCAAAAATGGCGGACTCACAAGATCAAAGATGGCGGCTAATGAACGAATCAACGCCGAGTATACATGAAATTTATTTTTAAGTATATAGACCTTGAATATTTATGTAAAATAAACAAATAAAATAAAACACAAAATACAAAAAGAAATTGGACATATTTAATCTTTATCATAAGAAAATAATACAAAATTTGTTTTAAAATCGTCAGCCATTTGGGGAGGGGGGTTATATTAAGGAATATTGAATGATTCCACTTTCGGCAAGAAAAGGGGGGGGAGTTACATTCGATGGGGGGCTACTTTCGGGATTTTACGGTATATATAGATCAGACCACATCGGGCTGGGGGGGGGGGGGAGAGAAATAGAGTAAAGTGTCTGCAGAACAAATCAAGGTTCATACAAGATTTGCTTAATAAAAAATAAGGACTTTGTCAAGGTAGAAAATAATAAGCAGTGTTAGCGAACATATATCGTGACATTTATAAACTTATCATGATGTATTTTTTACCAAGCTATGAACTCTGCATAGAATTCTTATTAAATGTATCTTAGACACTCCATTGACTCACTTCTAAATGCTTGTGGTGAATGCAAAATATTGAAAAATTTAAAACTATTAATTTAAAACTGATTAATCTACAAAAAAAAAAAAAAAATATGCATAAACCAGTTAAACAAATGGGAAAAAGAATTATGACTATAAAGAATTTAAAAACAAAAATAATGAGAAAATCTTCCTTCTCCTTACAATCATATATTTCTTCTTTACATACAAATGGAAACAATATTACTTAAAAATTTATAGTAGTATTATTAAAAATACTTACATTAATGTTACTTGAAAACTATTAAAAAAATACAAGTGTGTAGGTTTTAATTGTGTTGTAAATGATAGCGAGATCCTTTCTTTTGAGCTGACAGACAAGTAATGCACTGAATTAAGAGTAATTTATAATTTTGTAAAATTTAGTATGATACCTTTAAACAATACATTATTTTTCCATTACATTCTTTAATTTGTGGGATGTTAAGATTGTCATTTTCTCATGATCATGAACAAATCAAAATTTGATTCTCATTATACTGTGAAAACGTTTTAGCTTGAGTGAAAAGAAACCTTTGTTATTTGTGAAAAGATGTTATTAGTATAATTTAGCAGAAGTAAATTTGCACTAGCAAAATAAAGTTTATGTAAATGTTTTAGTGATATTTATCATAAAAAGCAAATATTCATATAAACATCACAATTCCCAACATTAATTACAAGACATAGTTGCTATTAGGGATGTAACGAATAGTGATTTGGCCGAATAGCCGATATTCGGCCACTTCTTAAAGGCCGAAGCCGAATATTCGGCCAATGTCTTAGGCCGAATATTAAAATTTCTAAAAAATCGTTGTAGTAGAAAGTATTTGACAAATTGAAAATTATTGACAAAGTCAAACACCAATTATACACAATCTATGATGTATGATTTAATTTTTTTTGTTAAAAATTTAAAACTATTTAAAATTAATCTATTTTCTCTATTGGTTTGAATGTAATAAAACTAAGAATTTCACCCACAAGTGGAATAGAAATGACAGATTTTATGGTAGTAAGCATTAGCATTATTTTACTAATTATTTAATTCAAATGAAAGAACTACTATTGCTTAGTGAACTTTTACCTTGCTTAAAACTGTTTTATGGAGATATTTTAGAAGTTATAAAAGTTAATATTTTTATTTTATGGGGTTTTTACATACGTATTTTTAAAAGATCTATTAAAATTTAATACACTTAACTGGAATATATTTTTATTTTCAAAAATCCCAATAACTTATGCTATCTAAATATTCATGATATATTCTAGGCTTTTCACATTTCTCTCTTACCCAATATGCCCAATGAATCAGTCTACCCAAACAAAGTCTGACTTCCACTTTGTTAATAATAACAAAATTAATTTTTCATATATCATAATTAACTATTGTCAGCTTTGGGAGCAAATGCTAAATATAAAATACAATATTACAACTTTAAAATCTGTTTTTGCTCAGTCAAGCCTAAAACAAGGTTTAAAAAAAATAGTTTTTGCTAAATTATTTTTATTTATTATAGCTATAAACTAATGTACTCTTTTGCAATAATTATTATACAATTTTAAATGTTTAAAATCTAATTTCTTTATTTTTTTACATTTCCACTGCAGCAGAACTATTCGGCCGAATAGTCCATCAATATTCAGCCAGGCCGAATTTGACCTTACACATTATTCGGCCAGACCAAATATTCGGCTTCGTGATGAAATGACTATTCGGCCAGGCCGAATACCGAATAGTGGCCGAATATTCATTACATCCCTAGTTGCTATAATTTCAAAATAATTTTGTTACTAGATTTACCAAACCAGTCATTTTGACTGTTTCGAAGCTTCCATTTAGCTTAATGTGTTACTAATTATAGAGCAACTTTCAATTGCATTGGCCTTTCCTAATGTAGGACAAATTAAGGTGACTGAAAGTTTTTTTATAATTAGTAGCAACTTGATGTAAAATAAAAGTTTAGAAATGGTTGAAAACGGCCCACAAACGTTGCTAGCTGCAACAAAATTTGGTGTAATATTTATTGCACTTTTGTTTGGAAGTCTATATTTTATTGCAGTTTTAAAAATTATGGTTACAGAAATAATTATACGTAATAATTTAAAAGAATATGGTTACAGAATTAACTTTTTTGAACTAATATGCTTGCCAAAATTTTGTGTTTGTTGTCGTAAGAATTATTGTGATTTGTTTCGTTTTTCAAATTGACCGATTACAAGAACTGCTGCGTTTTTAAGATGCCATTTGAAATGTAAGATATCTACACATACATTTCAAAGGTATGCTCCTTTTGGTTCAATGAATAGTAAATATTTCCATCGACGGGCTTACTTTCATAACTTCCAAATGTCTTCAGCATCAAAGTTTGTATATTTCATTCAGAAAGTTGATAAATGGATAAAAACTAGCACTGAAAGTTGAAAATAGAAAATGGCTAATCACCAAATTACAGAAGGTGACTGGTATTACTTTGCTAACAATCTGATATGTAACCAATTTGATTTCTGTGACAAAAAGCATTTTTAAATAGTATCAGATCTGGTAAACTTTTCAAGAAAAAACCATTTGTGCTTTAATATTTGACACATGATAATATACAACCAGCTGTACTGCAGGCCTGCACTAACCCCAAGTTTAATATTCCCATTAATTAACAAATAAACTTATGAGAAAACGCATTAATTGTAGAAAAATTGTAACTCCTCTACACAATATTTAAACACAATATTTCTATAAATTACCATTGACCCATCTTTCACTTGCACTTTACAAAAATTTCTTACAATTTCCTACTAATGGTTAAAACTCAAATGTAAATAAATGAAAGGATACTGCACCAAGAACCGTCTGACATCACCAATAGTATGTGAAGGGTTTGCTTGCATAGTCAATCTGAAAACGATAGAAATTATATTTGATAACAATATTATGATTAATTTTGTAAAAAAAAAAAACAAATTACAAAAGAAAATATCTTACCGAGAGCCATCAGCTAATCTAATCTGGACGTTTGTAACTGGCTTTGAATCATCAACATTTAAGCTTTTTTGAGCCTCTGCTACATTCTCCTCAGATGAACCTGATGGTTTTGGGGTTGCAACGGGTGGTGTTGCACTGAAAATATCAGACAAAGTGTAAGAGGTAAACTCTTAACATCATTTATACATCCTAAAATCATTAAGAAATCAAAATTTAACTGTAATATGATCACATCAGGTTTGATCATAAAAAATGCTTAAAATTTTTAAAACCAAACGTATTTATATATTCCATCCTCAACGCAGGAGATTCATAACTAAAAAGGGGGGGGGGGGGATTATTGCAACTTTTCAGAATTAAGCATACTTTTCCAAGTTCTTCATGTATTAATGGCATATCTTTATTTGCATTGCTTTTTAGTTACTTGAGATATAGCCCTGGTATTAACTGAAGTTGAAATATGAGATAATTCCATAATTACACAACATAAAAATAAAGAGTCGATTTCATCATTACAGACATTAGAACATTTTTGTAAGATTATAATTTAATAAACATTACACCACTATATATACATATGTACTTTGAGGCAAAAACATGTTCATATATTTTTACATTGAAGTGCTGTGTGCTACATTCAAATAACAAAGAGCTATATGTGCCTTATTATTTGCCGACCCCTACCCTACAGGAAGAAAACAGTCTAGTGGATTAGGGCTAGTCAGAGGCAAATTTTCCAAGTATAATAGTAGGTTTAAAAAATATTTTACAAAAAGACATGCTAATGGGAAAACAGGGAATAAAAGAAAAAAAGAACAAAAAGGGGGAAAATAGCAAACCCTTGAGAAATTTTGAGACTTGGAATTTAGAAAATAAGTAACCCTGCTATATACAAAATTTTAATATTAAGAAACTGAAAAATAAGAATTACTGAATAAAAATGCTGCCAAAAATGAGATGGTTGGACAGGGAAAAAAAGGAGAGGATCTTCAATTTTTCTGAGATAGGCCAAATGAAAATACCACCCTTTCCCATTCTCCTGCACTTTTCTATATTAATTTTAATAAACAAAAAAAAAACATATATATATATATATATATATATAAAACATAAGATGTTTCGTACTGAGAAACTTTTCATATGTATTAAAAACAGGGTTTGTTATTTTTTTTAAAGAAGACCTTAAATATTTTGGATATTTATTATGTTACATTCATAGAAACAATATGGCATGTTAATCAATATGCAAAAACACCTTTTAAGCTATTTTCACAACAATAAATATTTCTAAATAATAATGATAAACAAATTTTAATACAAATGCATGACTCAAATGAAGCTTAACCCTACCAGGAATAATAGTACACTCATAAGTAGAGAGAAAATGAACAAATTTAATCTGAATTATTTTGCTGTTGAAAGCTGAAAAAAAAAAATAACAATTGTGTGTACTTATTTTACATTGAGTGTACTTTAATCATTTTTCTATTTTACATTGGGTAAAAATATATTCCCGAAATATTTTTACCCATTTAGTAAAATTATATGCTCACACCATTACTAAAAACTGAAACGTTTTGTTTTAATCAAATATCTTTATTGAACTTCTAAGATAAAAAAAATATTTTAGAAGGAAAAAACCTGAAGCTTTTAGGGAACATGAGTGAAACTTTAAGGATACACATTCTAAATTCTAACAATTGTTGTTTTAAACACTATCATTCTGAATTATTTATTGTGTGGCAATTATTAAATTGATCTAAAATATTATTTTTAAGATTAAAAAACATAGAATGGTTCATGATTATTATGAATTCTAATTTGAATGATTGAATGAATTATGCTTTGCTGTAAAGATGCTTGAAGAATAAAAGTAAAAAATTGTGAAATTAAAATTAAAAATTGTAAATCATTGTAATATTATGAAAATAGTAATTAGTTCTAAACTTATGAAATATGTTATGCCAGGGTTCGCGCTAGGCCGCGCGATTCCCGCAGTATTTTTTGAAATCCCACTCAAAAAAAATTTTTTTTGGGCTTAAACTTTAAAAATCCCACTTAAAATTTTGGGCAAGGAGGAAAATCCCACCTTGTATTTTTTCCCAGTGTGAACCCTGTATGCACACAGACAGATGGACCTAGGATGTGTTGTTTAAAACTGGTTGTAATTGCAACATTTTACATTTTTTAACACTTTCTAACATTGCAAATTCAATTATTTCTTTTGAAAAAGAATCACTTGATTTAAATCATGATTTCAATCAAGCTGATTTAAATCAATGAACCCTGATTAAAAAGTATTATTACTATTTAAAGATAGATACTAAAAGTTGTAAGTTCTAAGAACACAATTTGGTTATCTTTGGTGATGTTAGGGGAAAGAAGGACAGGAACATATTAAGAAGTTTAAGGGCACTTGGTGGTAAAATAGATATTGGAGCCCCTTATCTTACTACCATAATTAACCAGTGGAAATCAGTATGGACTGTGGTCTTATTGAGCAGATAAAAATTTTAGCAAATATTCAGGGGTGGAAAAGCAAAAATCCAGTTTTGTATCAAATTTTCAAGTGCCTCCTCTTCACTTGAGAATTTGAATTCTAGCCCCTGATTAACTTTTTCCTAAAGCTTGAACTATAAAGAAAAGCTTTTATTAAAAAAAAAAAAAAAAAAATCCGACTAACATACAATCATGGATGCTTAGAACAAACAAAAAAGATTATAATTCAATTCAAGTCGACAATGGAGCAGTTATTACATACATGAAAAGACATCACCAACCACAAATCATTACATTGGTGTCAAATTTCACATATCAGCACAGGGGGGGGGGGGGGATTAAATCACATTTGTACTTCATCTTTGGTGATGTTAGGGGATCATATGGTTTTTTTCTCATGAATGAAAATATGATTTTTGGCTTTTATGTTTTCTTCAGTGACATCAGGGGAGGTTACGGACAGGCTTTTGACTCTCTGCCAAATACTGTTTTAAATTGACTCCCTAAAAATATAATATTGGGCTATCTTTTGGAAACTTCCAAAAATTGAAGTCTTAAAAATGCAGTTTTAGGTTATCTTTGATCAAATTAATGGCAGGTCATACAGCCTGTTTGATCCACAGGACACCACCTTATTTGGACACCACAGTTAAATTTGCAGCCCCCAGAAGTTCTCACCCGGGGCACGGCTCTGGATTGCTCCTAACTAGATCCGGCATTGGGAAGTTTATGACATATGCTTCCAAAACAATTTACTTTAACATTACAGGGTTGCCAAAGAAGAAATGGAACAAAAATAGTTGATTTAGTAGCATAAAAGCACAAAAATAGTAGCCTAAATAGTAGCCACAGCTCAATGACAAACAAGTCTTAATTAACTTGTTCAGTGATGGGTACTTACTTATTACATTCGGATCTTATATTTCTACATAAAGAGTTGCTATGAATACAGTGTAATTTATAAAAAAGCAATTGCATTTTTATATGAAATAAACACGTTTCCGAACATTAACTTTCTAAACTGAAATAACTATTTCATATCTACCAAAGATTAAAAATATCAATGAATAAGTAGAAGTTAAAAAAAAAGATTGCAATATGAGAGAGAAGAGCAAGGTTATTAATAGAAAATAAACATACTTGACATTTAAACACACAATAGGTGATCTCTTATTTAGATACGTGTATAATATTGAGCTACTTGATTAATGAAATTCCAAGACCAAGAGGAGACAATATCAAAAACATTGTTTACTTTTTTCACAAATTTAACAATTATTTTATAATATTGGAAAAATCACCCAATAGACAATTGCTAGAGATAATCAAAAATTAAAAAAAAAACAATTTGAAATTACATGGCAAAGCAAAAAAAAAAAGTTTGGAAAAAATATTTTTTAAAACTAGATTATTAACAAGGCTGAAATATTTAATTCTTGTAATTAACTTGTATGATCACTAAAACTTAGAAGAATTTTGACAGAAATTATTTTATTTTCGGCCGAATTTTTCAAGTGGGCGTGACAAAATGACACCCGTGCAAGTTTGTACTACAGAAGTTGAAATGTAACAGAGATTAAAAATTATGGTAAGTTCAAAGTTATTGAGCTCCAATATGCAGAATCTGATAGTAAATGAGCACTAGGAAGTTTTTCCGAAGCCTATGCAATCGGAATTCGAAATGCGTAAAAAATCAAGACCAAGCCTTTAAAGAGCGAAAAACAGAAAAAATGTGTAAATTTTACTCGTAGTTTGTAAAAGTTGGCAGGCTAAGCTACTTTCAAAACTTTTCATTGAAAAGAAAGAAGAGATTTTAGTGGAAACGAAATTCTTACTTTCCAAAAATACAGAAAAAACACATGTCTGTCTATGTGATGATTGGGTGTTTCGGACATATTGTTGCAATCCTTCGCCGTGCAAC
Source organism: Octonoba sinensis (assembly GCA_038502835.1). Taxonomy (NCBI): domain Eukaryota; kingdom Metazoa; phylum Arthropoda; class Arachnida; order Araneae; family Uloboridae; genus Octonoba; species Octonoba sinensis. Next base: position 63,175,422 of record CM076602.1, read on the forward strand.
ACCGTGGATATTGTGGTCAAGCACCACTGCCATTGGTTGCCAGTGTTCGAGAGAAAAGGTAAGGGTTACAGAAAAATAAAGAGAAAAAGCGCATATCGCGATATTGAAATGCATATCGCATGCACACGCCACAGCTTCTGTGTTGACTACCAAATCACCCATGAAAAAAGCAAACTAACCCCTTTCATTGGCAGCAGTGTCAGCTTCATTGGCAATTGCTTCAAGGTCAATATGAAGTGTAGGCAGTCGCTTGGGCCAAGATGGAAGTTTGAAAAATTATGGCACAATTTTCCGTGAAATAAAAGAAAATATTTTTCTCAAAAATATTTTTTGGTGCATTTGAATAAAAGAATTTCAAAAGAGGCAAAAAAAAAAAGTCGCCTAATAGTTGCCTCTTGGAAAAATTAGTTGCTTTTCGCCCGATTTCGAAGAAAATAGTTGCCATAGTTGCCTGATGCTGAAAATAGTTGCAAATAGTTGCTTTTTAGTCGCCTGTGGCAACCCTGCATTATCTGCATTATTTTTCTACATCAAAGTCATTCTAATAACAAAAAAAAACTTGAGCAGATATTTACCTTCCTAATCTAAAACCAGTACCGGCAAAGGCATTAACAGCCATTTTCTTGGGAATATAATCTTCATGACTGTGATCTTCAATTTTCAAAGGAACTTCCTCACTTCTATTTCTGCGCCTCAACTCTATTGGAATTTCTCTGTAAAAATAATAAAAGGATCAAAAGTTTAGTTAACAGGGTTCGTACGCTTTTGGCAAAACCAAAAATAAGGACTTTCTAAGGACTTTTTAAGGACCTACAAAAAAATTTAAGGACCTCACAAATTTTTCGAAATATACAAACTTATGTTTTTCTCAAAAGGAAGCATTATTGAAAGAGGAAATTGATTTACCATCGTATTTTTATTAGAAACAAACCACATACACTTTTATGGAGCTCTCTTTCACTTGTTGCTCTTCTAATGTCCAATACAGTCAGGAAGTTAAATAATTATTGGAGATAGTAGTAAGAAGCACACAACACAAGTATTAATCATATATAAGCAAATTATAATAATATGAAAAATTATCAAAAATGGTTAGTGCTATAAAATACAAGTTAGATGAAAAACAATTTAAATAACAAAAATTGTTAAAGAAAACGCTGCACTTTGTCTTGAGAATTTGTGCTTAATTTATATATATTTTACTTAACTTATCTTGCCACATCTCAATTTAGGCTTACTTAAATCTTTATCTCTACCATAAATAAATTTTAAAAATTATTTAGAAGAGCTCGCAAAAAGTCAGAAAAAACTTTTTCAACTTGAGAAAAATATTTCATTTTGGAAACAACATACAAATAAAAAATGGAGCTTCTTCGCTTAAAACTTTGTACATTACCCTCAAATAGTAACTACCAAAATTTAACTAAAATAAAGTTTTAAAAAATTAATAAAACTGTCAACTTTCTAAATAATTGATATATTTACAGGATGCAAAAAGATAGAAGCCTCAAAAGCTGCGTGCAATTTTCGGCAAAGCACATGCTAGATGTTAGCAAGTTTCCGAAAAATAGGATTTTACATTTTCCCGCTATAAAATATGAAAATTCATGTAAATTAATACATGTCTTTTTAAAAAATTTCTTGAAAAATTTTCTTGTTTGGTAGTATAATCCCTTTAGATAAAAATAGTTGTACATCAGCTTGAAAAACCGGATCTTTTTGCAAAAAATTGAATTTTCTATGTTCTCAAATAAAAACAGAAAAACTAGGAGAAAACGGGGCGTTTGCCAACTACGGTGTATAGGTTTAAGAAGAGGTCGATTCCTTCAATTTACTGCAAATTAAGAAATTTCGCGAGATACAAATTTTGATTAATGCAGCAAATATCCATCATCTCCCACACAGCAAAACCCCACAGCGAACGATCGCGAAGCCAAATTGGTCAATAAAAAATTACTAAATATTAAAACATTGCCTTTAAAACAAATTTTCGATACGGGAATTTATTTGATCTAAAGAAAAACAATGGGAGAACAAACTGTTTATCGAAAAATCAGCTGAAAAGCGATCGGGAGAGTTGGAAAGTCGGCGCTTATTATAGTGTAAGACGTAAAAGGAATGATAATAAAATTAAATCATTCTTTTACCTTTAACAGTATAAATAAGCGATAATCATACATGCGATTGGTTAATACCATAACTACATATTAGTTAAATGTATCTTTTATTGAGCTAGATGTCAACAATATGTTTCTTTGAAGTATTCCCCCCCACTGGCGTAGATAAGGGGGTGGTTTTGGGGATAAAACCCCCCCTGAAATGGTAAAGATTGTCTAGAATTTGACCAATTTTTCTTGGAAAACAATGAAATTGGCCGACTTTCCCGAAGAAACCCCCCCCTGAAATCCGGGTCTAGTTACGCCACTGATTCCCCCCCCCCTTAAATTAAAATAAAAAGTTTCAAAAGCAATATTTATTTACTGATTACTTGTTAAGAGCTGCTCCTACTTGCTTTATTGATAATTGTCTAGATTTAGTAACAATTTTCATGCAAAAAAAAAAAATTACTTTGTTACTAAACTTAATAAATAGTATCGAATCCCAAATCTGAAAGCCCGAAATTTGGCCCTTTTCCGAAAATTCCCGATTTTTGTTTATTTATTAAATTTTTCCCCCGAGTCCTTAAAAGTCCGTTTTTCAAATTTTATCCATTTTCTTTCTCTTTTGAAAGCAAAATGAGGGAGCTTGTGTGATTTGTTTTTCTGTGGTCTTAAATGGTGCCCAGTTACTGGGCACCATTGCATTTAGTACAAATACTTGGTGTTTTGATTTGACGTCTCTACTAATATATATTTTTTTTTCTAGATGTATCTCGATTTGATTTTCTTTTTCATACAATTGCAGGAAATAGCAAATTGGGAGCTGCCATGTGGGTGGGTACAAGTTCATTTTACTGAATTGGGTGTTGTAGTTTGAAGCATTTTATCAAAATCCATGAACATTTTTCTTTTTTTTTTCGTAAAAATATATAACACATCAGTTTACTTATACCTTTTCAAAAAAAAAAAAAAATTTAAAAAAACAAGAGTTAATTATTTATCTACCAGTTGAGAAAGCACTGAAATTTGTAGTAAAAATGCGATGATGTTTATGTAAGTCCGCCATTTTTGGTCCTGTCCGAAAGCCGCGATAGTACCGGACCCGAGCAAACCAAATTTGAGGTTCGATTAAGTAGTTGAAATGAAAGAAGTTTGATTCTTGTGAAGAATAAAAAAGATAGCAAAACAAATAGAGCCCATTCTTATTTTAACAAAAAAAATTAAGCACCTGGAATAACAAATAAGGACTATTTAAGGACTTTTTAAGGCCTTAAAAATGAAAATGAACATTAAGGACTTTCTAAGGACTTTTAAGGACCGTACGAACCCTGGTTAAGTTTTAAAATGGGCAGATCGACAATTTTAGACAAATATTAAAAGGTAAAACTTAATTTAGAAATATAATTTTACTCAATATATTTATATGAAAAAAGGAAACTTTCAGATGCACATTCATCTGAAACAACTACTATATGATTCAAACACTTTTTTTCTTTTTGAGGGAGTAAAAAAAAGTTTTGTATTTTGGCTTAATATGGCTTTGTTCCCATATTACTATTTATAAAATAATGAGATACATCAAATCAAAAGTACATGATTAAATGATTGCTGAACACATACCAGATGCTAAAATTAAGTATGCCAAACTTTCTACATTAAAAGGGGTATCGCATACTCCATGCAATTTTTATTTTTATTACAATGCAACGGCCAAAAATATGGGAGAAAATGGTGTATTAATGAGAATTGTATTTATGTTTTCAGCATTATATTTCCCTTGTAAATTTTAGGTATTGTACTAAAAATTTTCACCATTTTTGCAAGTGGAAAATGGAAGGGGAACTTCAAGAAAAACTGTTTTGTATACAATGCAGTGTAAACGTTTAAGCACAAAGCAAATATTTTACTGAAAGGAAAATTGTTTAACAGAATGGTTTAAAATATCCACACTAGGTGAATCTTATGATCATATATATGTACCTCAAGTTTGGGAAAAAATCATCATTAGGAAAAAAAAAATAGATTTTTTTTTCCATGTTGCAAAAAGTTATGCACAAATGAGATTTTATTCAAGCATATCTTTAAGCTTGATATAAAGTAGGATCGGCAAGATATTTTTCCTTGACTGTAAAGTGCAATAATCTTTGGCTGAGTTATTCCAATGGCGGAATCTCTGCAGTTCTCGCCTGAAGAAATTGTGAAAGTTTGGAAGCTGAAGGCTGAAGCATCCTTTTAGTATCCTCCTGCCACATGACATCTACAAGAATGCGAAGCAATAATATTCGGTGCAAGGGCTTAAATCAGCAATCGAGGAGGAAGCCTGATATTGCAATTCCAAAATCTTGTGTTATCAATGGAAAATTGTGTATTCAATGTCATCAGGTATAATGAGAAAAACATCACAGACAAATAAAGGACTTTTGTGCTTTGTTAAATATTTTGTTTTTGTGAATAAACTTTTCATAAACTTTCACAATCATAATTTTGATTTTTCCATAATTTACTCTTTCTCTTTCAAGGAATCATTTTTGAGTTTGCAATACAGCTGTTTAGATACAAAATCCTAACGCACTCTGGTGTATATTTTTCACTTTATTAAAGCATTTAGCTTGTGCATAAACTTTTGTGCCACACTGTATACATACGAAATGATTCTTGAAATATACAGTCAGATTCATAAAAGAAGTATATAATTTCACTTCACTATAAATCAAAAACAATGTACGATATTATATGGTACTTGCTATGAAACTGTATGGGACTCTCTTTTAAGTTTTGTTAGAAAAAGTCACATTCTATGTGTGACCCTTTAGTCATATGTTGGATTTAGGAAGCCATGGATCATAATCAAAACATAGTAAAATCTCGAAAATCCGATGTAATTAGGGTTGACACCACCACAGATCACTGCAAACTCTGTTTTTACGAAAAAAATAATTTTTTAGCCTTCATGATTTTTAACCAACTTCACAAAGGAAGGAGGTAATACATTTGTACCGTATGTATGTCGTTTTTCTTTATTCAATAAGTATGACAAAGAACAAACATACTTTTATTCTTTAGAATAAGAATATATAGAATACTTTACAGTTTAAAAAATTTTTCAATTTTTTGCTGCTTTAACATGTTATTTCTCTTTTTTACTTGAAACATCTAGCTAATGTTTCAAAAGCATAATGTCAGCAGGGGTGGCTTCATGTTGCTGTTGTATATATTTTAAAGCTAGTTTTAATGTTGCAAAACCTTCACTAGAGGTTTTTTCCCCCCAAATGGTACAGTCATTTTCTTCTGTATCATTACAATTTTTCTCGTTTTCTATTATGTCTACAACTGCCAAGTTATTCAACATCTCACTGCTGAGTCATTTAATGTAAACTGTATTAGAATTTCTACAGCCAGGTAACTCCTTCGCCAAATCTTCCAAAATTAGGTTTTCACAATCGTCATCATTAAGCTTCTCCAATGATGTCTCTAATTTAGATAAAAATTTCAACCATGATTTGTTCACTGATGTAGGATTATTTTTGTTCCAAGAATCTGCAATCCAGTGAACAATATCTCTCATGTTTACCCTCTTCAAAACATTCTCAACACTTTCATCGCCCAACTAAACTAAATGTTCCAACAAATGTCGTAGATATCGTTTCTTTAAATTCTTGAGTATACCCTGATCCAGTAGACAGTATTAAACTTGTATCGTTGGGAGGAAAATACAGCACAGATTTCACCACACCATAGTTCATCTTCATCTGGATGAAATGGAGTATTGTTCAAAAACAAAATTGCTTTGCAAGGTAGATTTTTTTGTTTTAAATTACTTTTTGTTTCTGGAACAAAATGTTCAAAACACCATTTTTTGAAAATTTCGCTATTCATCCAGGCATTTTTCTGATTTGTATAATTTACTGGAAGGGCTTCTTTATTAATGCTTTTTAATGCTCTAGGCTTGGTAGACTTTACAATCACAATAAGTTTTAATTTATGACTTCCAGATGCATTGGTGAATGCTAAAATCCTTAATTGCTTCTTCCCTTTTTTGTGATTTGGAGCAGACTTTTCACCTCTTGAAGTAAGGGATTTTGAGGGCAACATTTTGAAGTATAACCAATTTCTTCCTGGTAAGTAACATAATGTCTTACATTGTTCTTGATTTAAAAAGCATTGAAACAGTCAAAAATAATTACAACACTAAATGAAAAGCTCTAAATTATGGCATATTAAATCAATGTATAGTGTTAATTTATTAAAATAAAGGCTTTATAAATTTGATTTATCCTTTCTTAAATTCTATATATCACTTAACTGCATGTAACAGAAATTTTACTGTTCAATAAAATGGATGAAATTATCTATCAATATTTGAAAATGAGAATTTGGAAGAATTAGCTGTAGCAAACAAACGACAAATCTTACCCTTTACGTATAGAGTTGAGAAATTCCCTATTTTGTGGATCAAGGTAATCTCTAAGCTCACCATCGTTTACTGTGAATCCTGTTCGCCACAACCGCAGACTAACATCAGGACTTTCGGAAGGACCATCATTATCAGCAGGATTATCAACCGTTTCACTTGTGTCCATTGTTGATCCCAAAACATTCCCAGCACCCCGAAATGCTTTCAGCTTTGTAGTGCTATGACCACTTTCAGAAGGATCAACAGCTTCAGCTCCAAAACTGAAATGAAAATATGTATTTGTTAATTACTTACAGAAGCTTAAAAATAGAAGTTTAAAAATAAGCACTAGAGTTGCTTGAACTTGATACAAAGAATTTTTTAACTTTTTTTTCATCATCTTCATTTTAGATCAGATATTGGTATTGTAACTTGCAAAATTGAAGATTCCTGCAAGTCCATACGCTCCCCAACGACGTTCCTTTGCTTTTGAAAATGTGTTGTTTTAAACACAACATGATAGTTGGAGTTAATGTTTTGAAAATAATGAAAATAAAATTTAGTTTATGATTTTAAGACTAAATGAGCAATTTTCATACTCATATCCCCCCTTTTGATGATCATAATTTTTGTAAAATGTAAGATTTTGCGATTTTTGCTAATTATTTCTTTTATTCCTTCTATATACCTTTAATGAGGAGGGGGATGTTCAAGTTACACAATGTGTCAATGTGTTCAAGTGAGGGGGAAGGGCGGATAATTGATATTTTCACCTAAAGGAAATTTGCAGGGGAAGGGGGGCTTATTGGGTATTTTACAGAAAGCATTTTTTCCTCCTCTTCACAGTTACCCTTGGCCCTTTCATTGTGGAGTCAGTACTATTATCATGCTGTTTGAAAATTAAGTTTTAAATAAATTTAAAGATTGTAATATAATATAGTTAATGCAAATATTAGTATCAATTCATTAGACATAGTATTTATATAGTGATTTAAATTAACAAGAGTTAACCGACAAAATAAAGTTACCTTCGTACAGCTTTAAACATTTCTTGAACTATTTCATTAGCAACTTTGCGTTTTCCAGGTCCTAAAATTTGTTGTCCACTACATGGAGGAAAAAGAAAAATAAATAAATAAATAAATATATGCATATATCTACATACACACACACACACATTCAATAGAACGTTGATTCATCATTCCTGCATCTTTTGTTTTCTCGTATAGGGAATGGGAGCAAGCAGTCAGCTACAATGATATAAAACTCCTCAGAAATAGTATATCGCTAATTTAAAATGCAAAATTCCCCGTTCCCACGTTCACTTGCCTATCTCTAATCACCAACAAACAACATTGAGTTATGGGTACTTTTTAATGAATTAGTAGTTAATTACTTTATTTCAAGTAGTGTGCTCTAAGCCTAGATTGCCAGTTTGCTTATTTTTTTGCTAAGAGGAAACATGTTCGTTAAATGGTAAGTGTTTTTTTTTTTTGCTATTGTAAATTTAAATGATTTATCTATCAATAGATTCGTATAATCTAACTACAATAAAGATGTGGGTCAAGAGCAGGTGGTATTTAGGATTAGACATCATGTGTGTGCGTGTATGTATATACTGTAAAACACTGAGCATCAGCTCACTTTGAATTGTTATTGAAATTATAACCAAGGAGCAGAAGTAAAAATAAACAACATTTGTAAAGGCAAAAACAAACTTCACATAAATATTACATAAAATTTTCTCCTATTCAATGTGTAACTATACAGGCAACTAAATTTAGAAGATCTTCAAAAAGGGCGATTTCCCTATAGGTGATTTACCAAAAAATCTTTAATTTAGCTAAGTCTGGCACTGTATAAAAGTGGTGTAGTTGAGGGCGATGCTGAGGGATGGCATACGTCCACTTTTAACTCAAGCGTCCCTTCACCTTTCTAAAATTAAAAAAAGTGTCCCCCTACTTTTTCATGTTCACATCCGTAAGCGTTCCCCCACTTTTGTCCCTCAGACTACACCACTGTTGTATAGGTCATTTATATTTTGTATGGCTTCATTTAATGTTAAAATCTAAATAGGTTAAAAATTTAAAAATTAACTAAAATCAAATGTAGTAATCTCCTCTCCTAATTACACATTGACGCAAGGAACTAACTAGAAAAACACATTCGTGAGATAAATTTAAAAATGAAATATAACTTTATTTTGGATCAAATAAAATTTAAAAGTAAATTAACAGAAAAATGTAAAAAAATAGTAGCTTTATTTTAATGAATCATTTTCCAGTGATAAAACATTGTTGACAGAAATAAAGTTGAAAATAAAATAAAATTTATATATCTTACATACTTTATATATTTTTTTTTTAAATGTTTCAATGAACACCCCTGTGTGTTCTTGTTTTTTCACACTATTTTAAATTAAATCCACCTTTTCAATCTCTTTAAATGTTTATGTGTTACAACATGCATACTGCTGGCATTTTGAATAAGATTTTTTTTGAAAAAAAAAAAAAAGTCTTGAAAAGAATGGGGGGGGGGGGGGGGGATACAAAAAAAGGAGCGTGAAAATATTTAGCAAAGCATTAAGACACAAGTCTAATGCATTATTGAAAATAAAATATTAACTTTTTAGATACTTTTGAAAATTGATATGCAACTGAGAAGGACACATAAAAGAGCCCAGTGGTGCCGCTCTTTTCAGAGTGATGGCACCCCTTCCCCCCCCCCCCCAAAAAAAAAGCTTTGGAACCATCCAAAAATGGCCAAGAACCCTAAAAACACGCGCATCTAAAAACTTCAATGCTGCAATGTGGGCCATACCCCCCTCCCGACAAAAAAGAAGTGATGCGTAAGTGGGAGATTAATAATTTTTAAACAACTAATTAACTTTCATGTTGAGCAAAAGCAAAAGAATTTAAAGTTTATTTGCCTTCGATCTGATCCACCAGCATAAAAAGCTTGGCCCTCTTCTTCATCATCATCAGGCTGCTCATTCATTAAACTTGCAAAAGTATGTATTCTGAAATAAATGAACAAAGCAATACAAGAATTTTGAAAACGAGGAGCAATACATGTTTTCAATTGTAACATAACTACAGATCGAATAAAAAATATTTAATAATAAACAAATAAAAAATAATAAATAAATCAAAAATGCTTAGGAAAATTGAGAGGTGAATTATTAAAGGGCCATTTCACAGTATTTTGTCCAAACGTAGGGTCCGCAACATGACACTTTTTTTTTATAACTACGTAATTTAGTTTAATTATCACCAAATTTTATTTTCAAATAATGTGTGAGCCCATTATTTGAAAATAAAATTTAGTGATAATTAAACTGTAAATTACGTAGTTATAACAAAAAAAGTGTATTGTTGCGGACTCTACATTTTTAGAAAATACTGTGAAATGGCCTTCAAGCAATTTATTAGAAAAAAAATATTCAGTCAAATTCAATATCAGTGAACAATAAATTATTTCAAACTATTTTTTAAGAAAAAAAGTAAGCCCAGCACTTATTGCTAGTCATTACTTTTTGTATTTCATTTGTATTGTTAATGTCAGAAAATATTATTACAACAGCAAGTCATAAAAAAATTCCGATATCTTAAAAATTCATATCATAATATAAAACATTCCTTTCTATTAAGTTTTTTCTTCAAGGAAAAAATACAATGAATCAATTTAGACATGATTGCAAATTCAGTACATTGTACAAGTGAACAGTGGGCAAATGCCTGAAGTAATTTACGAAAAACTGCACTTGTTTACCAAGGAAAAGCTTAATAGTGATTTTCTGCAATCGAGATACACAACCGAATTGTGATAGTCGGCTTCACTCTCCACATAATTGTTTTTGCTGAAATTCACACAACACGTTCTCTACATAGTCACACAAAAAAAAAGTGAATCAGCAAGTTTTGATGAAATTTTTTTTTTTTGGTAGAGTTATTGTTAATTTTTTGTTGGGTCAAAAATGCTGTTGTGTGTTGCAATTGAAATACAGCAAATTTGGTATTTTAATTTTTGGGAAACTTCAGATAGGTACCAAAGTTTTTTTTTTGTCTCCCTCTACACAGTTTGTTTATATAATACTAGTACAAAGTATTCCAAAGTATAAATTTTTGGTACCTTGATGCAGTTGCCAGAAAATAGTGCCGAGTTTAAGCCATTTTGGCAGGGCACTGTGCCCGAAGGTCCTTTTCTAAAATTTTTGTGCCCAGTGGCACCTTACTTCCCTTATGCACCCTGCGGTCCATTGAGAACATGCCATATTGGCTGAACGGCCTTCAAAGCAGGAAGTGTCTTTCAAAGAAGTGGCAAAATTATCAAAACCCTTGCTTCATTTTCAGAGAAAGTAATGTATACAGAGGATTGTGAAAAGAAAAGAGTATTTAAACCAGTGGATGATAATTTCTTTTGTTCCCTGAATGTAGTTCTGCAGGATATTCTCTCCTCTAGGCTTTTCCCCCAGTTTTAATTATTCCTACAAGATTTCTCAGAACATCAGTACATTTCCCCAGTGCATTTATCTCGGCTTCTTGGAACCTAAGCTTGGAACAACTGGGGGAAGGAGAGGATGGCAGATCACATTTCGTAATACACATTTTCGCCCCCTTTTTTTGGTATAGAGAGATACTCATGCTATTTTCAAGTATGGAAATCAGGCACAAAAACTATTTTTGGAAATTTTCTCTTTTTAAAATAAAGAAATACTGCACATGACAAGCAAAATTCGAGTGCGACATTTTGAGCAACAAAAATTTAAATTATTGCTTGAAGTTCCTGAATAAAAGTATTCAACTGCAGTGCAATCTTGAGAATTCAATGCAAACTCTTCATGAAAACTTCATTCTTACTTTCAATTTCTAAGAAAATGATTATAGTTACCATGATTGTTGTTGTTTGTAAAATAACTCATAATAAAACATAACACACATAAAAAGAATTAGACATTTGCCTGAAGATAACCAAATTTCTGCCTTAAATTTCACAAAATAGTCTATGAAACTTTCACTTTACAATACACTTTTGGAATCTTCCCCAAAGGGTCAAGAAATTGATATGGAATACTTTTTACTGGTTGTAAACAGACTATAACAAAAGAAGAAAAAGAGCACCACCTGAAGTCTTTTTCAGAAATTAAAATCAAAACTTGCCTTATTTTGATTGATACACAAAAAACACTTTTAAACCAACAAAAAAAAAAAAAAATAATAATAATAAAAACAGCCATAACTTGTAAAATAAAATACCCCCCCCCCCTCCCCCCACAAAAAAAGATTGATGGTTTGCTGATACACTACAGAAAATATCAAATACAAATTTCATCAAAATCAAAAAAGTCAACTATCATGCCCCAATAGAACAATGGGTGCTTACAGAAAATGACTTAAAATTAAGATGGCTAAAAAATAATGAAATTACTTAGAAGCAGAAGAGGAAGGCACTTTTGGTTTTGGACTGGTAGGTCTAGGAGGAGAGAGTGCGTCAACAGGAGGTTCACTTTCATCTTCTGAATCTTCAAAGAAATTACCCATGGCCAGCTGCAAAAATAAAACTTTTTTTATAACTTAAATTCCGTCGTAAATATCCAATCATAAGCTATAAAACTTAAACGTTATATTAATTGAGAAATCTAAAAATATGATCTAAAACATGTTAAATACCTTGATCTAATCAAAAGCTTCAAAATTTTAATGAAACAAATAGATTTTAGTGAAATGAAAGTAATTAACTTTTCTCCTTTTACGATCCTTTCTACACAAAGCCTGGAGGGGAGTCTCCCCTATGCTTAAGCACTTGAATTTCAGCCCCTGACGCTAAAGAATGGCATTTAAATGAAAGTTTGGGAAAATGAAAGTAAAATTTTTTTAAAGCATATGGGTAAATTCAATGTGAGATTTCTGAATTACAGATTAGAGTTTATATTACAGAATAACTGTTTCAGATGCCTGGCCCTTCTTCACATAAATACATGCGATTTGTGACAGATGATTTTAAGGCTGTATGGGAGGAAACATGACAATTCATATAACGTCGAGATTTTGAGACAAAATTAAAACTACTCCAATTTTGAGAGTATGAATAGTAAGAAATTTTCTGAGTAACACAACAACCAATCATATTTAATTCAGAAAGTATTGGAATTAAGTTTTTTTATAAATACAGATGCTTTAACTCCATTGCTGGAAGAATCAAAAACATTTAACCAATTTAAGTTACAAAGCAAATGTAGCACTTACATTACTGTTCCATCCAGCAGCTTCTAAATACATACGTGCTCGGGTCGAATCCGTACCTGTAACTTTGCAGAATTCTTCAATTAAATGTGAACGATCGCTGTCTGCCATTGCGAATATTTTGCAGTCTAACCGGTTCTAGTTACAACTACAGTTAATTACAAGTAAAGCGAGAACGTTTTGCAATTTTTTTCCTATAGTCAATGGAGGCGAAACTAATTTTTTGAGCATAGTAAAAAAAATAAATAAATAAATAAACTACCCGAATGCTAAGGAGCATCTCAAAATAATACCTCCGAATAAAATAACAGCATACATAATTGCTGACTGCATAAACAGCAGGAATGTATGATTTTTTAACACAACCCTTTTGAATTTTGATCAGTTTAACTTGAAACCACGGACTTATTGTGTGTGTGCGGGGGGGGGGGGGGGGGAGTAATTGTGCTGGCCAGTCTCAAAATAAAAGAATCTGCTGAAAACATATTTTACAGGAATAAAAGGATTGTCTGTGTTGTAAACGAATATGGTAATAAGTCGATGAGTTCCAAACTAATAAGGCTATATGGTAGTCAGGCACACATAATTAATTTTATGTTTTTAGGTCGCGTCCATACTAGAGCACGCTTTGGGTGAGCACGAAAAGCAGCTTCTGCACATGACCTGAGCATGCGAGCAACCATTTGGGTGAGCTGCCTCTACACCACAGAAAATCTAAGTTCCAAAAAGGAGGCTACAGTGGTGTGGTCAATGGAAATATCGTCCCCTCACATTTTTATTTTAACACATGCATAGCGCATATCCCCACTGAAAAAAAATTATTACTGTGGTCTCCCCACTTTTTGAATTAAATAACTGCTCACTCATCAGCTGATACGGTGTATTTTTAAATATTTGGCGATAATTAATTATTGGTAATCCGATTGGTAATTCACAATCGTTTGTTGTTGTCATGAATGACGTTCGAAACATAGGCAGGCAACAAGAGGCAGGCACCGCCAGCCCTGGAAATTTTTTTACCTCTCCTAAGCAAAAGTGCATATATTAAAATATATTGGCTATCGCGAAAGCGCAATTAAGGAAAGAGGGTCATAGGTCTTGATCCCTTCGTTAACTTAACCAAAAGATACCCAAAAACTGCGTTTCTTAGCACTTCAAATTTTGAAAAATTTTCAGAGGGTGGAATGAACCTGAATGCTCTGTTCTCCATCATCGCCAAAGGTAGCATAAAGCTGCATTTTTAGAATCTGCACTTCGGAAATTTTTTCGGGATTCCGCTCCCTCCTCCCATCTTCCCCTGACCCCTAACGTCACCAAGATGCAACCTAAAATGGATTTCTTATGCCTTTAGCTTTCCGAAAGGGAACATCTTCCCCTAATGTCACCAAAAGGCAGCATAAAATAAGATTTTTAGGATTTCAAATTCGAAAATTTTCCGGAGGAGTCTTCTATCGCACTTACCCCCTCCTCCCCTTGAGCGATTTCTCGATTTCATTTTGCTCCTTCTCTTTCATTTTGCTAGGTATTTAAATAACATGTATTTTCAGAAGAATTCATATGAAATTTATACACATTTGCGATATATCACATGAAAGTTTTGAATTTAAACGCATTAAAAACTACTTTATGAGATACGATTTAATATTGTTTAAATTTGAAGAAAATAATGACTTTATATGAAAATTTGAAATTGTAATAACCATAAATGAAATAATAAATTATACACTAAAACTCATACAATAAGGAAAACTATGTTTACTATAAATTACACCAGAGTTCTTCAAACGGGGTTTCCTGAAACTTTGGTAGGAGTTCCGTTAGGTCTCCTGCCAAATACTGGTGCTTCGATTAAACAATTGTTTAATCGAAGCACCAGTATTTTAGTAAAGTTCTAGTTTTTATGTGGAATTGCATTTTAAAAGGTATAGGAATATGAATGTAAAAAGAATATGTGGGTGTGGTGTGTGTGGGGTGGGTGTGGGTGTGGAATAACTGATTTTATGAATGAAATAAAGTCTTAAATTTTGCAAAAGTCACGTTCTTCAAATACATTATTTGAGAATAAAGGGAACAAGCCAATTGATACCTCGACCGACACTCAATTGAAAATAAAATTTAGTTAAGTTGATGTTATGTATTTTGGATTGGCATTAGAAAAGAATATTCCAGAAAGAGCTGAGAAAGAACTAATGTCATTTGCTTCAACCTATGTATGCTAAAAATCTGTTTGTACAGTTCGACCACCGAATTTTGACATCTGGTTGCTTTTGCGCATGGCAGAAAAGAACGAATCCGTTCGAGTTTTAGGGAAATTCGCTTTGCATGTACGTTTATTTAGTACGAGAATCAGAATGTTTGCTTCTCTGTCTGTTGAAAGCAACTAAATTCAAAAACTGTTCATCAGTTCGGAAGAAATCAAGTATGCTAAAATGAACTAGAACGAGAACAAAAACGGCACTTTCCTTATACCAGCAGTTCCTCCCTTGAATATGAATGGATTCTTCATGGCACTCTGCCAGGCAGGTTGCTTTGGTTGATGGTAGAACTGTAAGCTGCTGCAAAACAAAATACAGGAAAAAACTGGAATCTGAAGATGACATTTGGTTGCAGATTTCAATAATTATTCCAAGCGTACAAATACGTTGTAACAATAAACAAAAACAGGCGGGTCATTGAAATATTTTCTTTTTATTAATTTGTTACAATTTAAAATATCATTGCTTTTGTTGACTACTCATATTATAAATTTCAGAAACCATTAGAACAAACACCATTAGCTACATACCGTACAATTCATTACCTTATTAAGATGTTTGTATTGTAATGAAATGATAATGCAATAATGATTGTGTAAATTTGAGTGGAATAAATTTTTGATATCCTATTTTTTCTGCTCTTGATCAAGAGGTTCCTTCAAGAAAACGGTAAGCTCATAGAGTTCCCCGATGCGTAAAATATTGAATATCCCTAAATTATACAATAAGAAAGTAGTGTAAAAGGAAACACAGATATCTTTGTTAATCTGTACAGAATAAACTTGTACTTTGGCAATCCAGCATTAAATGATAAAAGTAAAGTAAAATAAAAGCATATTATAAATTCATGTAAACTGAACTATATTAATATATATTAATATTCCTTCTCTATACACACATAACTATTGATTGCATTTCTCATTGTGGTCTACTTTATAGCCACTTTGGCTCCACTTCATGCAAGAGTATTTAATAAAAAAAGAAAGAAAAAACAAAGGGAGAAAGAAAGGAAAAGAAAGAAGGGAAAAGAAAAATATTCTTCCAAAAAAAAAAAATCTGACACTTGTTGTATGTTATTAAAGCCTTTATATCAGGAACGTAATTGTAAAATAATTACGACTTAAAACAGTAAAAGAAGAAAAAAGAATGACAAACAAAATCTAAGCAGTTGCGAAATATGCATTGATGCAGCTTAAAACAAAAAGAGATTATCCCCCCAACCGTATACAATTTTCAGCGTGAAATAAACTTTAAGTGACAGAATTAAAAACCAAGAACAGTAATTTCCGTCTCTTTCTCAGTTTCCTTGCCCTTATCTAACATTAAAATGACAGGAAAATGAAAGTCAGGATGTTTCTTAGATTTGTGTCTAGAAATTTTACTGTGTGCTAGCAACAACAAGGTCTCTTACAACACATCAATCTGAGTAGCATTGTTTAATTTATTATTGGTATAGAGAAGCCAGAAACAAACGCTTTATTTAAGTTTTTCCTTAAATAAATATTACTTAGAAACTTTTCTTTTCTATTATCGTCATATCGGGCTGCAGTTCTGCAGTTCGTGCTGTGACCCTACCCTGGTGGGCCCCCGCGTGCGTGTACTTTCTTATTAGTTCTAACAGCCAAGATATGCAACAACAAAATGGATTACAATCATATTTTTAATCTAAAATGTTAAACATTGGTGCCTTCCAGGTAGGTGGTAGAGAACTGAAAAATGTATTGAGAAAATGACTATTTTTCGTGTGACATACAAATTGTTAATGCAAAAACCTATTTTTAATAATTATTGTAGAAAGCATGCCTTTTGAGCAGTAATGTAGAACTACTTTCTTCGTTTAGGATACGAAAAGTTATGCAAGAGAAAAATGTGTGGTCGGTTTTGATGCTGATATTTTTTAAATACTACTTATACCATGAGAAGGACATTTTGAAATTTAACTTCACTCTAAAAATTTAATAAATTATTAATACCAGCGTAAAATTAGTTTAAAATGTTAATAACAATGTTATTCACGATATTAAAAAATATATGCATAATTATATATTATAATATTAGATTTCTTTGGCTGTGACAGCCAGTGGCGTGGCCAAAAGGGGGGGGGGCGGACGTGAGAGTCATAATCCCCATGATGGACTAAAACTATTTTTCTACATATACGCACGCGTATGAATGTGTTATAACCCTCTCCTTGGAAAGTGCTCCATGAAAAATTTAGCAGTGAACATTCTTTCTTGTATTTTGTGAGAATCACCCATACAACCAAAGATTACCCAAGTCGCGTACATTTATGAAAAGCTGAGAGCCCGAAAGATGGCGCTGAGTGTTTCAATGAAAGCCAACTTTCATTGCATTTGTTTCAACACCGCGCTGTAAATTAAACATCCCGTATCGGATGGGCAGCTGATTCAGTGCATATTCTGTCTGTGCTCTTCTATCTTCTATTCTATTGAACAAAATACATTCAGAAGAAATTCTCAATATTTCGAACATTAGAGTTTTACAGGACGAACAAAGCATGATATTCAACAGGTGAAATCTCTGGAAAACAGGTAAGTCTACTTTTCGACTTTTAGAACTTATATTTTATTTAATCCGGATTTCGACGGCCTTGTGAATGATTGCGCGAATATGAGGAAGAGGAATGTGAGACAATGATTTTTTTTTTCCAGTGCCAAAATTTCCCCCGTCTTTTTTTGCAATAACGTTAAATTATTATTATTATCATTTTTTAATAATTATTTCCATTATTTTGTTTGCTATCTTAAAACTGGTCTAGATTCTGACAGTAATCCAGCTGAAGTGTCCGACCACCGGTGTTACGTTATTTTCTCCCAAATATTATTTTTCAGCGTTTTTCACAGTTCTGTTTTCGATTCATGTGAGAAACAAATGTCTATTTGGAAATGTATGGTGCTTTCTTCTGTTCTATTCTGTTTTGAAGAAATACTTTCTTCCGTACGTTTTAAGTTTCTATGCAGTCTTGCAATATGAAAAAAAAAAAACTTAATGCTTTTTGACAATATTTAATTTGTTATTTTTCATTTTAAATGAAAAATGAAACTTATTTCTATTGATATCGAAACATGAGCAAAAAATATCTATGAAACCAGTTTTCCTAAACTTTTACATGCTTACAGATGTTTTCTAACATGCAAAGTGTATAGTAGATGTAGTTTAAGGGGCGCAATGAGAGGAAAAGTTTTATTCCGGGAAAGGTTTGTTGGAGTTGGGATGCCATCGCGGTGAAGCAAATAATGCAGCCATCATGGCAGATAATACCACTTTCCCTCTTCCATTTCATTCTGTTTTTTCCCCTCCCTCCCCCAAAATGATTACTTATCTTTTTACTTTCTCCTATATACAATATATAGAAAAAAGTATTGGATTCGTGAAAATTTTCGAATTTCTAGGGATTTACAAGTTTTGAGGTGGATTGAACCCATTTTGACAATTTTTAGAAAATGCCTGTCTGTGTTCAACTCACATTTTTGAACACAGACTTTTGTATGTGGTTTTTTCTCTTCTTTTTTGTGGCCGCTCTAACTCAAAACATAATGCACGAAATCGAACAAAATTTGGTGCACACATGAACTTGGGAACTAGGGATGTAACGAATAGTGATTTGGCTGAATAGCTGAATACCGAATATTCGGCCACTTCTCCCAAGCCGAAGCCGAATATTCGGCCAATGTCTTAGGCCGAATACCGAATATTCGGCTGCCGAATATTAAAATTTCTAGAAAATCGTTGTAATGGAAAGTATTTGACAAATTTAAAATTATTGACAAAGTCAAACACCAATTACACACAATCTGTGATAAATGATTTAATTCTATTTGTTAAGAATTTAAAACTATTTCAAATTAATCTATTTTCTCTTTTGTTTTGAATGTAATAAAACTAAGAATTTCACCCACGGGTGCAATAGAAATGACAGGTTTTATGGTAGTAAGCATTAGCATAATTTTTCTAATTTTTAATTCAAATGAAGGAACTACTATTGCTTAGTGAACTTTTACCTTGCTCAAAATTGTTTTATGAAGATATTTTAGAAGTTATAAAAGTTAATATTTTTATTTTATGGGATTTTTACATACCTATCTTTAAGCGGTCTATTAAAATTTAATACACTCAATTAAATTTTAATAGATAGATCTATTAGATTTTAACTGGAATATATTTTTATTTTCAAAAACCCCAATAACTTATGCTATATAAATATTCATCATATATTCTAGGCTTTTCACATTTCTCTCTTACCCAATATTCACAATAAATCAGTCTACCCAAACAAAGTCAGACTTCCACTTTGTTAATAATAACAAAATTAATTTCATACATCATAATTAACTCTTGCTAGCTTTGGGAGCAAATGCTAAATATAAAATACAATATTACAACTTTAAAATCTGTTTTTGCCGAGTCAAAACTAGGTTTAAAAAAAGTAGTTTTTTTTCTAAATTATTTTTATTTTTAGAATTATAAACTAATGTATTATTTTTCAATAATTATAATACAATTTTAAATGTTTAAAATCTACTAATTTCTTTATATTTTTTACATTTCTACTGCAGCAGAACTATTCGGCCGAATAGTCCATCAATATTCGGCCTGGCCGAATATTCGGCTTGGTGATGAAATGATTATTCAGCCAGCCGAATAGGCCGAATACCGAATAGTGGCCGAATATTCGTTACATCCCTGTTGGGAACTAATGCTGAGTAGTTTCGGCGCCAATCCATTCTAAGGGGGCGGAGCAATCGAACGCTTTCCTCGATTAGCGTGAGTGTTATATCTTAAAGAAGTAATGAAATAATTCAAAACAAATTTGGTACACAAGTGAACCTCAATGGGAACAGGTGCTGATTACATTTCGGCGCTATTCGCTGCAAAGGTTTGAAGCAATCGAACATTTTATTAGTTTTTTGAGTGCGCCGTAACTCAACACGTAATGCGAAGAATTAAACGAAATTTGGCACACACATGCATCCTGACAGGAAATAATGTTGATTGAATTTTGGTACCATTAGTTACAAAGGGGGGGGGGGGGGGTGGAGTAATCAAACATTTTTCACGCTGCGCGTATATATCAAGAGCCCAACAATTCAAACAATTATATTTTTAGAGGTCTACCTCCCCCTCCCCCCAGGCGCCTCGGGGTCTGCGGGTACATAGATCCGGGCCTGAATGGCAACTATTTCCTGTAAGTTAATGATGAAGATATTTCTATCTTTATGTGTAGTCGATTTTGAGCTGTGAATGCCGTGCCCAGGAGATATATGGTTTTTAGACTTGTTTTGATAATTTGGCGAAAATCTGCTGTACAGGAGCGGAGTTCGCGTATGTTCCTAAAATCTATAATTATAAGAAAAATAACTATGACGGTAGTAAAGCTCCCCAATATCGAATATTGACACGAGATTTGGCATCTCATTTTTAACTCCAGATTTGGTGACAACTTGGCAATATTTCAAAGTTGTCTCTAAATGGTCTCAAATTTATGACGTAATTTTGAAAAAATAAGAAGACGCGTTGCACTGAAAACAATAAGCAATCTCCTTGATTGCGTAAAAAATAGAAAGACTTTCAATGCATGGAAAGAAAAATAAATAAAATAAATAAATTACATAAATAATTAAAAATATAAATAATCTTAAGGAGAACTAACTAAATTAAAAAAAAACTTTTTTTTTTTTGAAGTTTTCCTTTTATGGCTCAAGTTACGAACAAAAATATGCTTAATAAAGAAAAATTCTTGCCTTGGAGGGAAAAGGAAATTTTAGCTTTTATGCATACTTCGCCCGAATGCAATAGAATTGTGCCTTGTGTATTCTATACAATATACTTTTCTCTGCCAGACCTTTCAAGCCGAAGCCTTAGGCGTGTTTTCGCGTGGAGCTGGTGTCCTATGCAATATACTGCGGAAATCTTTTCTTTTTACCGTCAATTTTATAGGTAAACTTACGGCACTAAGCTATGAAATAATTATTTCTTTATTTACTTTAGTTTTTTACGAATTTTGAAAAATTAGGTGGTTAACAGTTTATAACGCATGTATAACTTGGTTGTCCGCCCATGACTTTTCACTGAATGAACCGCTCTGTCGGATTATTTTTTATTCGATTGAGGATAAGCTTATGAATTTCCCAATCAATTGTTTTCCATATTGTGCCAAGAAAAATACATTTATTGGCGGAAAATACAAACATTTTGTCACATTTCACAAGTTGTTCTTAGTGCAAACAATAGATGAAATAAAAAAGCCTGGTACTTTTTCTGTGTGACTAACATAAAGTGTCACGGGATGAATTGATACTGGGATTGATTTTAATCGACCGAAATCAATTTCATATTAAAGCCCCGCGTTATTTTATTGCAGCATATTGAGCAATGGGAAAAATAGTAATGAACGGAAAACTTCAAATTTCAGCAGCGTTACATTGTTGATTTGAGTGCAACAGTGAATGAAACAAAGAGGGCATTGTTTTATTAGATTGAAGAAACAGATGGAACGAAAATTTTATGAATTTAGTAAAAGAATTTTTCTGACTAAAAATGCTATAAAGCTTCCTCAAAACGGGGGTTAGTACGATAATTTTAATTAACTTAATATTAAAGTTTGACCTGATACCATTGACTTAAATATTTAAGTGTGACCTGATGCTATTAACTTAAATATGATAAAATGTGACCTGTTACCTTTAACTTAAATATGATAAAGTGTGACCTGACACCTTTAACTTAAATATGATAAAGTGTGATCTGATACCTTTAACTTAAATATGATAAAGTGTGATCTGAAGCCTTTAACTTAAATATGATAAAGTGTGATCTGACACCTTTAACTTAAATGTGATAAAGTTTGGCTTAGTCCGCCATTACACTAAAGAATAAACTTCTTAACTTCTTCGCATTCCTAATAAAAGACAATTAATATGTCTCATCGTTCTATTCTAAGTATGTTTTCGACCAGATCGAAACAATATGACCTTTCTTGTGAACCTTCTTGAAAGTTTCGATACGTTAGACATCAGGTGAAACAACAGGTGTGCCCGATAGTACACACAGTCACACTCCACGGAACACCCTGAGCAAACATTTCCAAGGATGGACTCGGAAAACCGTGACCACTTGTTTCGGAAAGTGGCTTGACATCATGCATTCATTGATTGAAACAGAGGAGAAACGATTTCTTTGTTTAATATAACCTGTTGATTTATTTAAAAGACGAAAAGAGGGAAGATAAGGGTAATACTTTTGCAATGCGTTTTAAAGAGGAATATATGAGTTTGAAAACATGTTATTTGCAATTATTTTGTAGTTTCAATAAAGATATTTTGAGAATTTCTATAGTGCTTTATGGAAACTGAATCATATAAGAAAAAGATCAGTTACGTTACCACAGTTCGAAAAAATTAATAATTAAATAAAATATATAAAATTTGAAATTGTTCCCGACTAATTAAAGTTTTTGCAATCAACCATTGCAGTAAGGTTTTTGTTTCTCCGATTTTATGCAAGAATTCTGCTCCAATTGCTCCAAACAGAAAAAGCTGCTACAGAAACTTTCTTTTGGCTTTTTCTGCACCAAAATGAAAAATTGTCAATTTTTCGTTACAATACTTGATTTTTTAGGTAAAAAAATGAATATTTGTACATCTTGATTGGTGGCAATTTTTTTTTAGTTCCGGAAAACACCAATAATATTGACCTCACACACCAGCATGAAAATATTTCGCCGCAGTAAGCGGAGGAATTTAAAAATATACATGTACAATATTAAAATTAGTTTTATTCTTTCAATTTTTTTCTTAAGTAAGAATGCTCATTTTAAGAGCATAAATTTTTTTGATTAAAACTCTTTCACAGATTTTATTTTTGTATGGTTGGTTTTTGCTAAGGGTTAAAAAAAAAGTCCCTAATCAAATTTTGGAAGGCTATGTTGTTCATATTTAATTTTAGATTAAACTACAAGCAATTTTATTAATTTTTTAGTTTATAAGAATCATGGTGGGTTATTTGACTAGGGTTATACTGTTGAACTCTTTCTTGTAAGAAGAATAAAGAGCAAAAAGAGTAAAGTTTGACAGTGTTATTTATCTTTGCTTTCTAAATTATTATTATTATTATTTATTTATTTATTTGTTTTTTTGAAAATTGGTGTCTCTCTCGTATTACTGGGCTTTACATTAAAAGTTAACTAGTTTCAGAATCTACAGTTTCGAAATTACAATCAATATCTTGCTGAAACTGCTTTGTAGTATCACAATCAACCTGTTATATATATAATGAAATAAAATAAGTTGCAAAAGAGACAAGGACTCATCAGTGCTGGTTCGTCTCGAAAAATGAGAGGTGCAGAACACCCCGCAAATTTCAAGAAAAAAAAAACACAAGAAGCTCTCCATAACGGATACAAGTGAGGACAAAAACATTTGTCAGCAATATTGCGATTTTCGCAAAAGAGGGTATCTTTTAGGTTGAATGTTTTATTGGCGAGGAATTAAAAACCGTTCACATTTTAGGAGTGTCCCGGTGTCCGCTAGGAGGAGTTTTACTGCATTAACTTTATATTAATTTTTCAGACTTTTTTTTTTGCAAAGTAACAAACTAAAATTATAGCATTTTCTGAAATATAAGTTAAAATTCACAAAAATGAACAAGAGCAAAAAATTGTGGACAAACACAACATTTGGAAAGGCGTTTACACTACAATTAACCAAACCTACGTTAAATGAAGATAATCAGTGAAGACGGTTTTAACTAGCGGATGTAAAGGAAAAGTACTACTTTCAAAAAGAAGCTCAGACTGCTAATAACAGGGACCATGCATAATTCATTGTGTCCTTGAAATGCCAATTACGCTGCAGCACTAATACTGAAACCCGCCATAGCTGCAATGACCCCTTTAATTACTTCCTTTCTGCAAGACGTTCTCTTCGAATGAGAAGCATTGCTCCTGACTCCGGAGGTGCTTGTTCTCCTATTTAACAATTTGCAAGATTAATGTTGTCTTGAAGCAGCTGAAAGTGGTGTACGTATTCAATAAAGCTATTTGATGGAGAAGAAGACATTCTTACGCATGGCATCAATGTTGAACTAAAAGTTATATTTATAAGAAAGTAAAATGACAAACTACTTTTATAAAAAATCATATTGAGAGAGGGGGATAAGGTATTGCTTCGTGTGCGCCATTCAGTGGAAAAATGGCAGAAAAGTTATAAAAATCTACCAGGCAGCTTCGTATATAGGATTAAACATCAAATTATCGAAGCTTTTTTTTCTGCGTTTTTTAAAATAATTTTATGTACATATATTTGTAAGAGATTAGGTAAAATTAGATCACTAATTTTAATGAGAAAGGCAAAAAAAAAAAAAAAAATATAATAATAAAAGAAAGAAAAAATAGTAGCAAGCAAAATAAAAAAAAAATCTGCCTGATGAGGTCTCAGTTAAAGTTATACTGTGTTCAGTATGCTTCGTAAAAATGTGTAAAATAATAATACTACTAATAAATAAATAAATAAATAAAGTGATAAACATATGATAGTTTGATTTATTTGGGTTGGTCATTATTAGCTAAGCAAGTTCTTCATTTTCTTTTTGGATAATCATTGAAAATTAATGTAAAACTTACGGATGACAAGCCTAAAATTTAAGGATGTCACACCTGAAATCTTGCAATTTTTATATGTTACAGCGCTAACCTCTTACTTTGATCAGAGCCGAATTTTGCTCTATGCCGCCCATAGGCGGACCTGAAATGGGCATCCCCTTTTCATTTTTCTTAAAAGAAGAGGCTAACTTACTCTTAACCTTGAAAATCCAACTAAAGTCTCTAAAAGAAGTGCTCCCTTAAGTTAAAAAAACTAATGCAAAAATTCTGACTTTTTATATTATATTTATTTATTATTTCAGGTTGTGTGTGGTTGTTAAGCGCAGGTTATTAAGTGATTGTTCAAAAAAATATATCTCATTTTCTTGAGATGAAAATAAATATTAATAATAAAATATATCGGAAGAGAAAATAATAATCCACTGATATTTTGTTTCTAAGAGGAGTAAAACGTGTACAAAGTAAAGTAAAATTTGTAGCCCTCTACAGAGTTACCTACTCTGCCTATTTAGAAATTCGGCTCGGTTTTGCTTCAGTGAAATTTAGACATTTGGACGCTTTCGTGCTTGGCAGAAAAGAACCAATCGATTCGAGTTTTAGGAAAGTTCGTTCTGCAGGTGAATTTATTTAGTACTCGAATCAGAATGTTTTCTTTTCTGTTTGTAGAAAACAACTGAATTTATAAACTGGCACATAGCATCAGTTCGGAAGAAATCAAGTATGCTAAAGGAACTAGAACGATAACAAAAACGGAGCATTCCTTACACCAGCAGTTCCTCCCTTAAACATGAATGGATTCTTCTTGGCACTCTGCCATGCAGATCGCGTTGGTTGATGGTAGAACTGTATCCGTACGAAGGTAAACATTGCAAAAGGAACTCAACGTTTGCTTTTTTTTTCCTTTTATTCCCCCGCCATTTTGATTTTGGAATGATTTTTTTTTCTCTAGGTGCTATGGCCCAGGGATATCAAGGAGTTCTGTGGTCCATCCTGTGGGCATTCCTCCTCGTTCTCTTTTCGCTCGAGGTAGCTCTCTTCTGCGCCTTCTGGTACATCTTGCTCTACCCCTTCACACTCTGTATTCGGAGTTTGTCTGGATTGACGGACGTTTTCCTGAGAGGAATCCAGTTGCCGCATTTTTGCGCCGACAGCATGATAAATAGGAGGTCTTTCACGGAAGCTGTACATTCGTTGATGCCGAACACGTGACTCGGTATTAGTGAGAGATGATTGGTGCTCTTCTCCGAAATTACATTTTCATACGTGGAACATGGAACATGTCAAGGTGTCAAATATGGGAAAACATAAATGAGGTCATTCACTAATGATGTCACGCTTCAAAGGGGGAGAAAGGAGTCCGAAAAATTGTGACAGTTTGTAACAAGGGGATTGGAGGGGGTAACAAGTTTTGTGACATCACATCTTCTGGGTAAAATTAAAACATTTAAAATATTTTTGTTTTGTTTTGTGTTCTTATTGATTTCATTCTGTATCAAAAGCATCGATGCTAAGCAAGGTTTAAATTAACTTCTAGTTAAAAGTTTAAATTCAAAAGGAAATCGTGGGCATTTACTTTTAAGACAAAATAGGGCGTTAATTTTTGTAGAATTTGGACAATTAATATTTTTTACTATTATATACTAATCATGTTTTTTGTTGTAAACTTTAATCTCATTTTATGCCAATAAGAAACGCATATAATCATTATTAAAGTCGTTATCACAAATGTCATTAAAAGTTCAAAAAATGAAATCTATAACGTAGTATTTTGTTTCTGAACTGCGAATCATATGTTAATGTAATATGATATGTGACAATGGGGAGGGGGGGAGGGGGATAGGGATATGTTGAGTGTGACAGTTTTAACAAAGGGACAAATATATTGAAATCAAAGGCGTCGTTTATGAATGGTCCCAATGGAACTTCTCAATTTAGAAAGGAATATGGCATCACAAAACCAAATATTCCTTTCCTAATTCAGAAATATCCATTAAGTTGACTATTTGACTTCTAAAAACTAAGTGTCCCGTGCTAATCTGTAATAAAAACCTGTAATGAAGTAAAATGGTTTCTTTGTATGCTTTCATATAAAACATGATGAATATCTCTTGTCAATTTTTAAAGTGATTTAGTATACATTTCACAAAACATAGCAAAGGCTTGCACCCTAAAAATATATATTCATGAAGAATATCATGTGTACACGGAGGCAAAATGAAATGTAAAAAGTTTGGCTCAAAATTAAAAGGTAAAGCTTATCCAAATGAGTCTATTTATAAAACTGAGTCGTCTAGTTTGTTAGCATGCTATATAAATTCTTCGAAACCTTTTTCAGATTAACAAATAAATAAATAAATAAATAAGGAGGGGGGGGGGGCAGTGCCTGATTACCGCAAAGGCTAACTAGGCCGCGGCCTTGGGCCCCAAATTTTAGGGACCCCAAAATTGTGAGAAAGATTTCTCTGTGTGTGTTAAAATATCTCTTAAAAGATAAATTTTTACAAAATGGAAAGATCTTAAAACTCATTTAAATGGCGAGCTAAAAGTATATATGTATTCAAAAAGTTTGCTTATGTAATGAATAACACAAAAATCATATTGAATAAAAGCAATATAGAATGCAGAATAGTAGGATGTCGTGTCAGTAGGTGCTTTTTTCCCCCTTGCCAATTGGGTATGAACCCAGTATTAATAGAATAATCTCCAAGCTTATTTAACTTTATACATTATACCCAGTATTTCTACTTTTCGTACCATACGGGGCCCCAAAACAAAGTTGTGTCTTGGGCCCTGGACTGTCTTAATGGGGCCCTGGGGGGGGGGGGGGTAGGAGCATAGGCGTAACTAGGGTTGGTGAAAGGGGGGGGGGTCACTCTAAAAATGTACAGAATAAACACCATAAAGAAGTATAAAAGAGTTGAAAATTTACGAGTCATAAATACTTGTCTCTAAAGATATACTCTGTGTTTATTTCAGGCATCTCCCGGAGGGGGGGGGGGGAAAATAGCCCCTTGTAGCAAGTCAACTCCTCCCCCCCCCCCCGGCAAAAAATTCAGATCACAAGTTTTAAAAAAAGAAAGAAAAGAGAAATTACGCTTTTAAGACACTTTTACTTTCAGAAACACCTTCATGGAAAGAACATTGAACACTATCACGAGCGACACCAAAAGTAATTTAAAAGACATAAGACTTCATTTTGAAATAAATTGCGGGGGGAGAGTAACCAAACTCCTCTCTGTTTCCTCTAACATCACCAAAGTATCCCAAAATTGAATTGCCAGGAAGATTTCAAAAAGTTTCCTGGGGAGAGCCCTCGAACCCTGGCCTCCAGGTTAGCCTAAGCATTATAGATGTAAGACCAGTTACAAAAATTTAAGTTGCAGAAGCCTCAAATACCCACTCTAACTTCACCAAAGATCTAAACATACATCTACTATATATACATCAAAAAGCTATATCATATATGTAAAAAAATTCATATTAAAATCATTTCTAGTCATATATATCTATATATATGTATATATAAAGGGTATGATTTTGAAGCATACACTGCCCTTCCTAATTCTTAACATGTTCCCCCTGCTCCGGATCCAAGGCAGTATCCAGAATATTTTTTTTTGGGGGGGGGGGGAGGGCAGACTTCGACACACTTATGTTAAGCAAAGTTTCAGGATACATTGCAAAATACTTCTGGGGGGGGGGGGCGGCCCGTGGGTCCCTCTTCCCCTGTGGATACGGCCTTGATTCACAAAAGCATTAAACATTCATTATTAAATCTATTAGTTTATTTTTTAAATCAAACGCAATAGAAAATTCAATATTTAGCGCTAAGCAATCTTCTATGTCCAAGCATTCATAATATTAAAACTGGGAAATAGTGGAATTTTAGAGAAAAAAATCCAAATTCCCCTACAAAAAAGGTCATCCCCACAATAAATTTCTAAAAATTTTGTTAAATTTGTAGCAAAACATATCTCAAAAGTGGAAGCGTCTGAATCAAATTTTATTTTCTTTTTGGATGACGAATGTGTCCATCGCTGGAGTGCAAACATTATTATGTATCGAAAATAATTAAAAATGTAGCTAAAATATTAATAATACTTGATTGTAAATTAAAATGCAGCATTAAACCGTAGCAGTGAGATTGGAAACGTTGAACGGATGATTTCCAGAGTCGTAATGCAATCAGTGATGGACCATAGTAAGAAAAAAAAAGAGAACATCTGTAAATGAGAATGCAATGCAAATACAGTTCATCAGTTTTCCAATCGGCTCATCTACAAAAAGATTTTACCAAAATGGGTTTTTGGACAGGAAGTCATAAATAAATACAAACTGCTCTTTAAGTTTCTTGATGATTATCCCTACCTGGCTTGAGGGTTTAACCCATTAGGACAATTGTTGGCTAGGGGTCCTTCATTTTCAGACCCCAGCTACAACACCGGTTTATCAGAAAACAAAACTCCATCACAGTAGAGAATATTTTCCACGAAACTTGTTATTTGTGCGATTGTATTCCCAAATTGCTGCCTTTGGGTAAAAAAGACATCAAGAAGGAAAGAAAACCCTCTGGAGTGATTGAAAGGATCTCTGTTTGTCTGTGTGTGGTACGGTGATTGAAGCCACCTTTCGCTGTGACCCCCCCCCCCCCCAAGGTTGTAAGGGGGTTGATTATAACCAGATGAAAAGTCCTCTTTATTATGAGCTGCATACTTTGGTCATGATCACAACCCTTCAGAGAAAGAGGAAATAAAATCATATGCATATGTGTTTAATTTTCTTAGAAAAAAAATATGTGCTTTGCAAGGCCGTAGCCAGAAATTTTTTTGTGTGCCTAAATATGCCTAAATAAGTAAATACCCAATGGGGGGTTTGAACCCCCCAACCCCCCCCCTGGTTACGCCTATGGGTAGGAGCACAAATGAGACAATGAGAAGCAAAGATATGTAAGTGACCGAAAAAAAAAAAAGATTGGGAGAAAAACGCGTTCAAAGCTTGGATTTAATGGGACCCTTAATGTTATTTTTTTTTCTAAATCACGTTAGAGTGGAGCACCTGTTAGAGCTATCACTAACATCTGTTGCCACAATATAGAATGGTACTTTCTCTATCATTTGCTCTAACTATCTCCAACTTTTCAATTTTGTCACTTCCATCCCTTTGCTTCTGGGTGCCTCAAATGTGCTATTATACCTTTAAAGGGAAATATTGGCGAGAAAAAAAAAAAAAAAAATAAGTTTTTATTCATTTAATTTTTGTCTCAAGCACTACCTAGGTATGTCTCAAGCATTTTTCTAAAATTAATATTTCATATTAATAAAAAAACAAAAATACTAAACTTAAGCCCTTTTTTAGGTTTAAGGTCATAAATATCATGCATAACCCGTCAAGTGTAAAGCATATCATATCTGAACAAACCATAAAAAAATGCTTTATTGCAGAGAGTTCATTGTATATTTCACTTGAATACTTCAAATTATTAATGATTTTCCAAGTTAGTTTCTTTAATGATCATACATAATAAAAGCTAGAAATATTTCTACACGAAAATTGAACCTAACATTGGAATGAAAGTCAAATAAAGGAAAAACGAAAATGTTGCAGAGGAGACAAAAATATTATTATTTAAAATTTTTTCATTTAGTATCAATAATAGTCTTTTTACAACGAAGTGTAGTAATAAATATATTTTAAAAAAAAGTCAATATCCTGCTTCATTGTAGCAAAAACTTGAGCCCGATATAAAATAAATAAACAAATAAATCTTTTTGAGAAAATAAAACAATAAATAAATAAATAAAAATTTAACAGTAAGGTGCTTGATTGGACTTTCTAGGAGGGAATACCTTTAGGATTTTTTAGTTAAAATTAGAATTTTTTTCACTATCGAATATTTTTCAGCGGTGTTGTATATATACTTTCTAGTATATAAATTTAGGAGATAGAGACATAGAATAGAGACATAGCGAGAGACATAGATAGAGACATAGCGACATAGAATAATTCATTATGTCGTTAATGTATAAAAAATCACATTTTTTTATTTCTGTAATCCCTAAACCATTTTACTAATTTCAACCAACTGTACAGGATAAGCTTTTGCAAAAATAAAACCTAAGCGGCGGTCTCCTTGACTACTAAATAGGTTTGAACGATATGACACGACGGCTTAAAATCTTATTATTTGTAGTATAAATTTCAATATTTACAAAACTTCCAACAAATTGATCATGAAAGAAATCCTTTTTCATAGCTTCAAAAAACATAGAAGAATTACTTTATTATTTTCGTACACAATATATTTTTAAAGCTTAAAATTATATTAATGTAAAAGGTATTTTTGCTTTTAGGAGCCAAAACCCACATGTACTAATAAATTTTAATAGAAAAAAAAAAGGAAATTAGAAAAAGTATAGAGAGCAAATCTTACAATTTTTTAAAAATTAAAATAAAACGCTTTTTAGTAATCTCTATTTGAAATATGGCTATAATGTATTGAAAATACTTTGGTGCATAATAAATTGTTTGAAAAAATTGCACATTTAATAATTAGTTTTCTTACAATTGCTGACAGTTCACAGAAAGGATTTATGATTATCAAACTTTTTATTTAAGTATTAAAAGGTTTTAAATGAAATTATCGCCATAAATTTCGATGTAAAAAAAAAAGTTCTCAAATTTTTATATCTTTTTCTTAGACTAATGTGCTTAATTCTTATCTCAACGTTTTTCACCTACCACCACCTGACACATTCGTGAATTTTTCAATAACTGACTCGATTTTTTTTCCTGGAGCATTTGTATTTCGAAAATAAAGCTTTTGAGGACAAAAAAAAAAAAAAAAAAAACCATACACACACACTTTCGCATAACTCCTCACCCCCCCTTTTTTTTTTTACAATTTTACAAAATAAATAAATAAAATGAAATAAAAATAATTATCAATTACAGTAAGTGCATTAATTAACAAAACGTTCAAACTGCACGATTGTTAAATTGTTCTTATCTGATGAAATGCTTTTACAGCGGGTGAAAAATTAATAAAAATAGGGAAAAAAGGATATAAGTAAATTATGTATCTTCTTAGAATTGAATTTATACAAGGGAAATATTTACTTTACGAAACTCTCAAATCTTATATTGTCTTATTAATATATTTTTTAAAAAGTTCTCCTAAAACTACAGACACAAACGCAGAATCTCTCACTTGCGTGAAATCGTGAAAATAAAAAAGCTCGTCTGCAAAGATGCTTTCACTGTTGATAAAAAGTTTAATTTCTGACAGTTCTATTTTCAGCTCGACTGGATGACAGTTCTGCATATTATGATGCATCAATTGAAGTTTAAAATAAAATTAACGAAGTTGGTTTTTTTTTACCTTTTTTCTGTGCAAATATTAAAATGGTAAAAATATAACTATACATCAACTGCACAAATGTACTAGTACTGTGTTTTTCATGTATCATTTTTGCTACAGTACTCGCAGCAGAGTGGCGCAGTGGAAGCGTGCTGGGCCCATAACCCAGAGGTCCGTGGATCGAAACCACGCTCTGCTAGGCACTTTTTACTGTTCTCTTACGATATGCTTTAAAAAGTACTACTAGATTTTAAGCTTAAAAATCACATCATTTTTCAAGTTGAATAATTAAAAAGATATTTTTTTAACGTTTTTAAGGTGTTATAAAAATTATTACATATCTTAGTTTTCTTCGTGGAAGGGAAAAAAATGCAACAGAGGTTTCAGTATTCTTATATTTCATCTACATTGGGAAGAACGGAGAGATATTTGTTTTTATGTCATTTATTTACTTTTATTTTAAATCATATTTATTTGAAGCAATCAGTTTGGAAATTTTTCTTAAAAAAATGCCAGTATTGTTACATTTCAACTTTAAAACTATTTTTCTTTTGAACGTAAACTTTGATTAGTAAAACGTGCGTAACTTTTCTTTTGTAAATCAAATACAATAATAGTTGTATAGTATTAATTGTTGTAAAAGGGGGAAAACATTTTTTTTGCTACATTTCATTCAGATATACGTAATAGACATTTTTCTTCGTTAATTTTCAAATTCGGTTGTTTTCTTTTTTAATTTAAATTTTAAAATTTATTTATTTATTTATTCATTTATTTATTACTATCCATTGTTATTACTGGTGTTATTATTTTGGGGAGTATTCATAAATATTTTGTTATTTCCAAAAACGTATTCATGAAAAGCTTGTAAATCATCTTTCCCGCAGTCAAATAAAAACATGTAATTTACTCATGTATTGCTACAAATTAATAATTGAGTTTAGCCTCCCATAAAATAAATATCTTGTATTTAAATATTGATATTTTTTCGAGAGTAATTCAACATTTTTCTCGGTATCAATCAAAGTTTTTAAACTGTTTGTGGCGCCATCTATGTATGAGAAAACGAAGTGTTTATATACTATAGATTAATTGATGTATTTGAAAATAGAACTTATAGAGAGTAAATTTGCTACCTATCTGGATGTTTAAGAATTGTCATTAATAATTTATCTATAGGAAGTGTAATATTTATTAGTTGTATAACTAAATCAACAGGTAGTAGTTGAGTAATTTAACTGAACTTAGTAATAGCTTACATAGATAATTGTGTAGTTTTGTAAGTTTTACTAATTTATACAAATATAAAAGTTACGATCAGCAACAGGCTCAGGGCCAGCTTGGCTGGTCCTAGTCAATTTATCAGTCTCCAATGAAATTTACTTAAATAGATTACATAAATAAATCTAGGATAATTGTTCTCCAAGCAAAATTTTATATAAATGCTATTTGTATGAGCGTGATCAGGGCCAGTGCTAGCACGAATGACGCCCTAAGGCAAAAAACTTCTTTCCGCCCATATATATTATGCAAGAATAGAGATTAAAAATATTCGATACAAACTTTTATTATGTATATTTTAACTCTCAAAAAGCTGAAGGAAAGCAATCGCAGATCAGAATGGACTGAATAAGAAAAAATAAAAAACAGAAAAAGAAAAAAAGCAATAGATTGCGTTTTTCTCGTCATAAAATAGAGAAAACACTTTCTGGAACTGTAAACACTTATAAAGCTCCCCTTCCGAATATATTGAAGCCGCCTGTCGCTGTGGAGAAGAAAGGATAATGTGCAAAATAAGAAATAACCCAGTAAAAAATATATCCTTTCAACAAAGCATAGAAAGAAATGGAAACATTTCAAGACATTCATGATGTGTTTTTGTGTTTGATTTTATCAAAGTTAAACGTGTGATATACATTAATGCAAAAATGAAATTCGATGAAGTTTTGATGCATCATTTGTAAAACTAAATACGTAGTTTAAATATTATTTAATTTTTTTGAGATAAAAAATATTGTTTGTTACTTAAAACGATGCAGTCACTATTTATGGCCTACGCGCCCCTAAGAACGACGCGCCCTGAGTCGGGTCCTTGAGAGTCAGTGAATGGTATTATTTCCTATTTTAAGCGTCTAACTTAATTTATGAAAATTCGTTTTTTTTTTTTCATCTGTTTTCTTTTCTTTATTATTATTTGATAAAATTATCGTTGCTAAAAAATAATTTTTTCATGTTGTTGGATATTCAGATAGAAAGGTTTGAATTTCAACCGTAAGCTGTAAAAGTTTTTGAATCTTTCAAAAAATATACCTTTAAAGTTTCCAAATAGAAAATATCTTTTTGGGCATGATCTACGTAGAGTTCTTTTCAATAACGTTTGTTCGAAGCAAATTCGACTATAGATCTGTATTTATATATGATTAGAATTTCTTCATACGAACTAAGGTATATTTTTAGAATTGTTCAAAATCGAACAAAAATTGATCAAACCAAAATGTGAAATGTGGGAATGACGTGACCTTGCTCAGACCTTTCGAATGAAATACGTTTTATTCGAATCGAATTATTCACTCAAATGTTGTTCAGGATTAAAATAAGTACGAGCATAAGTAAGCAGTCGTTAGGAATGCTATTTGATAATTTTGTAAAGACAGAAGCTTTCTTTTACGTTTCCATTGTTTTAAAAATCTTGTGCATATTTCATAAGCACGCACAGGCTTTAAAAAAGTTAATAGATATTTTAAACAATTCTGTAATTTCCAACGGGCTTGTTGGAAACGATTCGGTGATAGGTTTGCGATAAATAACTTTCCAACAGGGGAATGTAGTTTATTTATTTTTAAAGCTTTCTGGTGGAATAAATAAAGTAAATAAATAAAAGTGCTTGAGTGTTATACTGTTGACTTCTCAAATCACCAAATGAAAGTAAAGCCTTAAACATGCACCGTACAGCGTAGAACTAAATTCATTGACAACACAATAAAATATACCTTTTTCTTTTTTTGTTTTTATTCCATGTCTACAATACAATGTTCCAACAAAAATATTCCTAACATCGCAAACAGATATTGTTCACTAAAATGACATTCACATTAGAGAGTATCTATGTACATTAACATCATCAACACGTACATTTTATGCTATTTTACACTATTTACAACAAAGGAACGGCCATGCTTCATCTTCAGTTTTTGTTTTGACACTTGTTCTCCGCTAATTAGTACGGTTTTCATTTGTAGACGTTCCACAAATTTTACCCCTATTATTAGACAAGATTATGAGGGAAAAGGTACAAAAAATAACGAAAGAAAGAAATATATATACAAAAAAAAAAAAAAAAAAAACCCTAAAAAAAAACGAATTCATAACATTCGACACGAGATCAACTATTAATGTTTTTTTAGCAGGGACATTTTAAATTTAAACACTTTTTTTCTGATATTCAAGCTTACGGAAAAGAGAAAGAAAATAAATAAACATACAAAAATATTATTAAAAAAAATCACACAATATAAAATTTTGATTCTCAATAGTTTACAGTTTAATATATATATATATATATAAATAATAAATGTATAAAAAAGTGTAAGCATTACGTTCAACGTTTAATTTTTTGAGCCTACAGCTCTTATAAATTTAGTAAGCAACCTTCTCTCAACTCTAACTCTCGTTTGTTTTTATCTACGTTTCTTATTTTAGCATGTGTAATTCCCATATTTCATTTTATTTTTTCCGATTTATTCTTTTGAGAAGATTTTTTTTCCTTGTTTCTTTTTTGGAGACCGAACTTATTTAATAACTAAAAAATAAAATAAATACAAAAATTTAACTTAAACTAATTTTTTTTTTGGAGCGGAATTTGTCTATTTTCCAAGGATTTAACATAAAAATTAAACTAAATGTAGTTTGTGGATTTAAAATTAAGTTAACAATAATTCAAGTAACTTTCATATATACATATATATTTTTTACTATTTTGAAAAGCAATACATCAATACATTTTTATTAATTATAATGCAGGCGCGGATACAAAACTTCACTCAGGAGGGGATACGTCTTTGTAATTTTTTCTTTCTCTCGAAAAATTTGTCACAAAGGAGATGAATTATAAAACTTTAGTTCGTTATTCTTGCAATTTTTAATAATACTCTACTCTAGCAGGTAGCGGGTGGCGGAAATTGCTCTATTGCCTCTTCCCTGTATCCGATTCTGATGTATTAACATTTTCCTTCTTTTGGTTGTCAAAAGTAATGCTGGTTGATTTTTATTTCAAGGAGAAGGGGTGGGGTGGGTGGTGGAAGAAGAGGGGGGGGGGGGGATATTTTAGGTCAGTTTAGAAGGGGTGTGGACTTAAATTCGGCCCGGAGCACTTCATAAGGAAAAATGGGAAAATAGGGAAATTTGACCTTTTTAGTCATCCTTAAAAAGTTTACGAAGAGAAAACTATGCAACTGCTTTTTTACAAGGGAAGTAAAATACACTTAAATCAAATGTAATAATTTCATCGAGATGTTTTATTTTTAGCTTAAAATAAGTAATTTTTAGTTCAATTCGTTGATTCTATTAAAAATATATATAGTACTAGTTTTTCCCATCCGTTTTGCACAATTCTTATAAAAGATAAATCCCACGATTTATTGATTTATTTTATTTTCTGAATTTAATGGAGAAATAATAATTTAGTATACATCTTGTTCTCCAATCAGGAATATATTAATTGTATGCTGTGGATAGTTTCACTGTTTCAGCGTTAGCCAGCGTATCTTATAAATAATTTTAATTTACAGCGTATCTTTTAAAAAATTAGTTTACTGGCTTTATTTGGCTCTTGAACTACATTGGCCTGAATGTAATTCCTTACTCAAAGTCGTGACATGTTTCTAAAAGGATTCCTGTTCACTACTGTTCATTTTTTCATTTTAAAAGAAAAATAAAATTTTTGTAATTGTCAAAGTTTGAGAAGTTCAATTTCACGATACTTTTAAAAATGAATTTCTATTATTATTGTCTGGACACACTCCTTTTTCTTGCAAAATTAAATTTTGTCGATATTTTTATCTCTCCCCTTAATCTAGTACAGGGTGATTAAAAAAAAGTATATATTTTAAATGATGATGTGCAGTGAAACTGTATACTTTTTTTTTTGAAGCACTATGTATATTTATAAACCCCGAGTAGTAAAATTGTAATCTGAAATAATTTTGCGTATCTGATATAAATATGCAATTCCTATACCAGTATAAAGTTATGTTCTTAATTTTAAAATGAAATTTAAATAAGGATTTATTAAAATGCATCTGCTGCGAAGAGCGACATTAGTGACAACGACATGCTATACAAGGGCGTCCTGTGGTCAAAGTACACATCCAAAAAGATTATTTTTTCGTAAGAAAAATGAATTAATTAATAAAACTTATAGCAATGTATAGATAAAAACAAGCAGCTTTTTTATAAAAGAAACTATTTTGTACTTTAAAATCATTTTAAACATATCGCATCTACAGCGCGACAGGACTGTAGTTAGTAAATCCATAATTAAGTATGAGTGCTTCTTCATGTACTATTGACATGCTTCTGTTTGTGTTACTTTTTAAGTTGTTCTAAAAAAAAATCAAGTAATATCTTACATATTATTTGTAACAATATACAATTTCTAATTTTACTTTCAAAGCGTACCTTTTAAAAAATTTTAATTTATTCAACACTGAACGACATTTATCTGACTCCCGTGATTGTATCTGGGTAAAAGGGTACGAAACAGGCACAAAAAACGACAAATAATTACTATGATTGAATTACGGGGTAATTCTATAATTATTGCACAAAATTATCTTTAAGGGCAACAATAATAAGGGCCCCATATAAGATTATAACAATCCAAAACTTTATTTAACCCTTGATGAATAAATTACAGAGTAGACTGGATTTTGAAAAATTTTGATGCCTCTCCCGTGAAAGTAGTTGATTTTGAGTGGTGTCTGTCGTGCACTGTAGAAGCGGTATGTAACTGTTCGAAATAATGTAAAATATACCTCATAAATATTAAAGACCAATACAATAATTGCAGTTGATCTGCTTTTGTTTTCTAATAAAATATTATGCAGAAAGCATAAACCATTGTGTTGAAAAGGTATTGGAAGCACGCAAATTTCCCTCAATCGTACTTTCGCTCTTGGGTGCCTCTAGTAATCGATAATCTAAAAAAATCTAAGAACTATAGAACGAAAATACTCTAATGAACTGAATGATCGTTACTCTATTATGTACTTCCACTACCATTATCAAAGATCGTTCTCAACTTTTTAAATCTAAATCATAAGCTAGCATTTTGCATCAAAAACTTTGCGAATCTCTTACACACACAATTATGCTAATGGAACTCGTGAAATATTTGTTTGTTACACATATCAGTATCTAAAAGGTTTTTGTACCACAGATATGAGAATTCGTTGTTCATGTTCACGTTTCAACTGATACCATAAGTTTATTTATAAAATTATTAAGTAATAACGGCGGAAAGCTGACAACAAATCCGATTTAGAACTCAAATAAAAATCAAGCTGACCCAATCTGCTGTCTTGTTGCTCACAGAAGCTGATGCTCTTCAGTACGTAGCTGGCTTTATAACAAAAATTCAATAAGAAAATGAATAAGAACCAATAAAATGAGCAGCAGTTTTTCTTTTTTTCCCTTTCTAATGGGGCTGCGTACGTTCACTAACCTTAGCAGACCTAGCGCATTCCCCGGAAATTGGCATCTATTCTTTCAAGTAGCACTTCTATCGGTGGATCCCAGTACTACTTTGAGAATTTTCACTCAGTTTCCACCTAGATGGCGGCCCCTGAGCTTTAAATGATGTGAAACTGCATTAAGAATTTAATTTAGCCAAGAGCATCCAAGCCAAACAAATGCTCAAGGGATCTTTAACATGCCGCATAATCATACGACATGGGCGCTGACAATTTTCCGCATCTTGAAAATCCACCAGCTTAGGAAAGGTTTGATCCTGCGAACTTGGGCGTACGAGGCCAGTGCCTAACCACTTCGCCACCCTACCGGCTTGAAGCTGTTTCTAGCTGCCTGTTCAAAGGCTTGGATATCAGTTAAATTGAAACATACAAGCTTAGGGAAACCAAAATTCTTTCATATCAACGTCAGAAGTGTGTAAATCAGAGAAGTGAAAATCGTGTTAATTCACAAACTGAAGTGAACATCATAGAATCCAAATTTAAAAATACGACTGCGGAGTGCCAGAATTTTAGTTAAGAAGGTTTTTTTATTCAGTTACTTAGGAATATGACCAAACTTTTTTTTCAGTCCGAAGGAAAGGCCCTAGAGCGCAGATGTCCTGTTAGTTTTTTAATAAAATGCGAAACATTAATGCAATATCACGCCATTGGCTAAAATTTCGCACGAACCTTTAAAAAGCAACGTTTGGCAACAAAAATACTGAATAGGTCAACTTGCATAATAACAGCTTTATTGTGATTGGTTGAACGCTCCAAGGAATCATTGTTATTCTTAAAATGTACTTAGTTAAAATGCAACCACATGTTACTCAAATAACCATTAATTGCCTAACAACCTAATTTACCTAAAAAATGCCAGTCAAGTGCAGATGAATTCCCTAAGTTTTCGCCGAGACGTATTTCTGGAAATAAACCCTGCACAACTTTAAAAAAAAAAAAAATATATATATATATATATACTGAAATTTGATGCAAACGTTGATATGTAAGGTCAGTATATGTAAATTTCTTAAATAGTTTCAAACAAATTATTTGCAAAGTGTAACTTTTCGTAGTATCGTTTCTTTCGCTTTGGTTATTAAAATGCTAACAATATTTCGATATTATTCTTCTGAGATAAACTGTATTCTAATAAATAAAAAAAATATTCTGCCACAATTTTATGAAACTCTTCTGAATAAAATTTTCAGTTCCTAAAAATTAAATTTTGTTTGCAAAATTGCGTCCACAATAGATTGAGATCGGGTTTATAATAATAATAATATAATAGGTCTGAGGGATATAAAATGTATATTGATAACAAAAGTGAAAAAAACAAAAAACAAACTAAAAGTATGAATGTGAAGTTTTAACAATTGCATTAATTTATACTGCATTTAACATTGATGTAATGTACACACATAGTTTTTAACAATAATCTTCTTTTAGAGCAGGTCTCGGGCACTTATGACTTGTGGGTCACCGAGTGAGATCTTTCAAGTGAACAATTTCAATTCCGAAAAAACAGTATGATGCATAAAAATAAAATAGTATGTTGCATAAATATGAAATGAAAACTTGAAGAATACATAAAAGATAAAGTTAAACTAAATGATAACAATAACATTTTTGTTTAATTACAAAGTTGTAGTTATGAATATGCATTTATTCTTTTAAGAAGTAAAAATTGAAACAATTTCAAAGAGAAATGTTTACGTTTGGATGCATAAAAATATCATTGTATCACCGAAAAATATCACTGATTCAAAACATCTCAGTACACGTTTTTGGTTTTGTTTTTACCACAGTTACACACCAGAAAAGCTTGCCAACGCCTGTTTTAGAGCAAAGTTAACAAGTATCGCAGATCAACAATGTGAGTTCTATAAATCTAAGAAAATCAACAGTAATCAACAAAATCAATTTTAGTATGCAACATTTTTTTTAACAAGAACAAACCACATTTGTGCATAACTTTTGTTGTGCGAATTTCTTTAAGAAGACATCTTAACACTTGTACAGTGATAAAATTTTTTGTATCAATTGAAGTACTGTAAGTATTTGCAACAGAACTGTTTTTCTGTATTTTTTCATAAATTAACTCTAATTAGATGCAGGTACTTACTTAGGTACTTATAAGAATCTTGGAATTTACTTAAATGATACTCTTTTCCTAAAGGATTTTGTAAATTCTTAACTCTAGAGTTCTTTTACAAATAGATTCTCTCTCTCTCTCATGTTCTCGATTATTTCATGTTCTTTAAAAGTGATTAATTAAAATACAATTATTGATGAATTGAAGATATGTTCTTAAAAAGTTTTTTTTCTTTATAAACATCAACACGAAATTTTAGTGACGTCTTTGAGAATGAATAAAATATCTGACTAAGGTTTTTAATTTAAATGTAATAACTAAGAAAAGTAATGTCCAAAAAGTATTAAGTAATATTTTCAAATTTAGGTTGTTAGAATGTGATGCAGGGCAAGAAATTAAATTTTGATGAAACTAAACTAGCGTTTAACATTCGAAACAAATTTCAAAGTGCAAAATTGATAATTCCTTAAAATATTTCATCAAAATGTATGTGTAATGAAGAGGAAACACATTCAGTGTCATCTATGACTAAATACTGTGCTGTAACACCGAGAAACACTGAGATCACACGGAGATAGAATGTGAAAAATCACAAACATGTGGCTAAATGTCGATTTGTATTTTCTCTAGCAACTGCTCTTTGTCAATCGTTACTAACTCATCAGGTTCATGACAGTTTGTTCTTTAAAGTGAAATTTAAATATCATGAAACGTGCATTTGTGACAAAATGATCTTCCAATAGATGACGCCACGTAATTTTATGTAGAACAGTGTTATCGTCAGTGAGCAGGCCGTCGCCATGACTAATATAGTGTTCGTTGTATTCCTTTTTTTATGTTGTAATTGTGTTTGTGTTGTTGTTTCTAGTGTTTTTTGAAATAATAAAAAAAATATTATGTGTCATAAGCCGCTTTCCATTTGGAAAAACCTCAGGTCAGTACACAGAAAAAACGTTAACATGCCTAAACAGGAATAGACTGTCTGGGTTATGAGTGTGCCTATTGTTGTCATGGTACATAAAAGGATCAGCCCTATTTTAGTCCTTCCTAGTTGATTCAACTATCTCCATCTGTATTTCTACCACTCTTCAGCTAAAGCATGCGCAGTAGCGCGGAAGGATTTCTGATCTCTGGTGAGACAGGAATAATACGTATTCTACCAAAACTTAACATAAGTCGCAAGTAAAACAATGTAAAATTCATACGACAAAACTTTGTATTTTCCGCTATATTTCAAAAGTATTGAAGAGCATATTTCAAAGATGTCTTTATTAAGTTTGTAACGGAGGCAATTCATCGCGTCACGTGATAACGGTGATTGCTGATTTGTTTACCAAATTTTTAATTGAGTTCTACGTGGAGTTCACGAAGCAAAGCTAGATGTCTTAAAATTAGACCATTTTCATAGCT
The DNA here is from genome assembly GCA_038502835.1 of Octonoba sinensis. Taxonomy (NCBI): domain Eukaryota; kingdom Metazoa; phylum Arthropoda; class Arachnida; order Araneae; family Uloboridae; genus Octonoba; species Octonoba sinensis. The sequence goes on from CM076602.1 coordinate 63,217,620, forward strand.
TTTTCTGATTATAAACTAAGTAATTTACCTTTAATTTAATCATTATAAAAGAAATTTATTAATTATTACAATAGTTATAGTGTTTTATTTAGTGTTAATTTTATATAACGTAGAACTTTATTTAGGCCTAGTTTTAATTAGATTGGTCGATCTCGAAGTGAAGCGACACTACAGCTTTGTTTACATCGCTATCACGTGACCTATGACGCTGTATGAATTGCCTCCATTCTGATCATTTTTCTTTGTAGTAACAAATATTTTGATCATAAATTTTAATTAAAACCCATTCTCTTTGATTTAAGAAAGAAAAAAGAAAGTCTCCTCTCTTGCTTTGAATAAATCGGGTTTTGCTGCTTTATGTTAAACATAATTCAATATAAACAAGCGATTTGTGTTTTGTAACTAATCAATGAAGTAAGTGTTTTGTAACTAATCAATGAAGTAATGCAGTTGAATAGTAATATATTGGCAAAAAACGAAAAAAGTAGGTTTGAAAAACTCATTTTGCCATCCATGTTGAAGGCATTGAAAACATTGACTTTAATCGCGTTAGTATTAGTCTTGATACCATTATACTATACAGAATTTTAAACTAGCTCAGACTTTTATATTTGTTACGTTAAACTTAAACCCAATTTTGGAAATTTTACCCAGAAATAAAGTTTGCCACTGATTTCAAATTCGTTTCCGTTTCCAACGCACGATATTTACACTATAGTCCCGCTAATCCAAGCCTCGTTACTCCGAAGCATCGGTTAACCTAAACAAAACATTTTTATAATTAAATTTTCATTCTTGAACTTGAATTTTCATTTCGCTGTTTTTAACTTAAAACAGCTGAATAGTCATTGTTAGTTACACTGCGGGGTCTTTATATTGAAGTCATGTTCCGAATAGTGTTCTGCCAAGGCACGGGACCGATAGGTCTTTTCTTTAAATAAAAAATTCGGTGTTGTACTCTAATAATGTCAAATATTGTGAATTATATATGAAATATAAGATTACAATAAACTCATATAAAACTGCTGTATATAAACGCAAGTACATTGCTCAAAAAATGATATTTAACCCCTTTCCTCTCGCTCCAGTGAAAATGACGGACTGAGGTTTCGCCTTCTATTTCTCACTACCGTGAAAATGACGGGCTGGAGTGTTTAAAATTTCAAAATAAAAACAAATCAAAAATTAAAAATGAATATATATATTGTTCATTCACATATTTTTATATAATTTTCAAGGTTAAAACAAATAGGCGCTTTTATGACCGTTTTCTTGAAAATTACCCAACCGTTAAGGGGCTAAGAAAGTTTCCCTAATAATATAGCAATTTTCCGGTTAATACGTTTTAGTAATCCGAACTGCTCCCGGTCCCAGCTGGTTTGGGTTAGCGGGACGTGCATGTGTATAATATTATTCATCATCTCAACATTTGTAACACACAGTCATAAAGTGTTTGCATAACATGAAGGATAATTATCTCAAAAACCTCTACATATAGTTCCGGAATTAAAGAACAATTTCACGACCAACATTTCATATACATCACAGACTTTGTCTTAAGTTACTATTCATCCTAAAATTGAAAATCACATCAAAAGTATATCACCAATGCTGGCACACGAAGGTGTTGGCATTTGCTATTTGCACATTAGAGTCAATGGAGATAACAACTTCAGACAACTGCAGACAAACGGGCGGTTTGTTCTCTCAATAAGTCTTCGTTACAACGTCTAAAGTTTAAAAGTTAGTGGAAGATTGGTTTTGCAACTTTTTTTCCGTCCTCTCTTTGAACTATACTCTGTATGAGGCACAAGCTATATGTCAACTAAACTCTAAAATTTCTCAACAATTTAATCCGATATGTGGTAATTGTCCGGTGGTGATTGTTTTAAATAGCAATGGAGAACACAAACATAATGCTACTTCCATTACCACATTTTATTGCTTAACTTCTCTCTTAAAAATTTATCTTATATATAATAATATCCATAAAATATCACTTAATTTTCAAATGAACTCTTCTAAACATGTGTTGAATTTCTGAATGCATTCTGAAATGATTAATGCATTTAAAATTTTTGTTGCGTTTTATTCAAAATTCATCAAAGTGAATGAATGTTGTCGCGTCATTTTACCCCTTATTTTTCAACTGAAAAAAGAATTTAGTTTGTCAAAGATACAGCTTGTTAAGTTCTTTAACTTTATCAGAGATAAGCAAAATAGAACAGTTATTATAAACCCATAGTTTAGATTAATTTAAAAAAACAGAACTCTAAACTAAAGGAGAATTTTGTATTTTACTCTAAAAGTATCAAATACTTCTTTTATTAAACATACTTTTTAAATTACCATACTCCTCGAAAAAATAATAACGAGTACCGCGTATAGATTAAACGACGAACAGGACTTGAAGAAGCGATTTTTCAATTTTTATAATTGTAAAAGTAGTCTACAATTGAAGTGAGATTAATTTCCTCTATTCTGCATCATAATATACTTATTTCATTACAAGAAAAAGCAGAAATCGGCAAACCAACTTATCGACGTCGATTTCAATTTTGAAAACAGTTGAAAATTGTTAGGCAAAATTACTTGTCAAGTTAAAAGACATGGGTGGGATAGTATTAATAAACTTCTGAATCCTGCTTATAGTTTATTTAATTGAATTTGCATTCGAATATACAAACAAAATATCTATTATATTTTATAATGTCAAATATTATTTCGATAGAATCAATGATTAATACTATTCGATATATATACCCCCATTTGGGTTTTAGGATAAAATCAAGAAATTTCACAACCTGTAAAGTTTAATTATATTCCAAAACAGATGTTTATGGTGACCATGCTGCACTTATCCTTAAAAATATAAAAACTTCTTACATTTCTACCTGCCTATCTCTGAAAACTTTCGAACTTAATTCGAATTCGCCCGAAATGTTTTGGGAGAATATAAACCATGTTTTCTAAGCCAAGTCCATTTCATTTTGATCCTAGAAGCCTTTATCCAAATTTAGCACAAGACACTCCACTTCAACTGCGACGAAGCGAAGGAAAAAGCTTCCGCGCGATATGGATCTTCTTACAAATTTTCGCTTCTCCATGGTCCATGCTTCATGCCTAAGTGAGCGAGGAAGGATTCGTCACCGGATTTCGTCACATTTCGTCAGGTTCGTCTTCGCGTATGCAAAAGAGGCACTTCTCCATGGCGGTAACTTTGTGCGGCATTATTCCGTGGAAGTCCCTGAGCTCTTCGGCAGGGAACCAGGATGGCTCCTCTTCTGTCAGCACGTGGATGCCGCACAGCCGCAACACCGCAACAAGAGGTATCCAGATGGTGGACATGAGGATCAGGATGGCGATCAAGAAATGGCACCAGCCAGGCCATTCAAGGCGGATCGTGGTGGCCTATTTGGGATAAACGAAGATAATGAAATGGAAATAAAAATCATATTATAAAATTTTCGAAGATCTAGTTATCAAGTTTCTTTACTTTGCCCTCCTGATATCCAGTTGTGGACATCAAGGTCTGGATGGAAATTAAGGGCCGTTCAAGGCGGCTGGTGGCAGAACATAAAGTTGTCATACTTTTGTACACTGCTCTGAATTTGTAGTAGCGAAATATTGGCTATCACGAATGAACGTAAAATTCCTTTTTTGCCCCCTTGGCCAAATACATGATCTTAAAAAGCTAGTTCAGCATCCCAGTTCACAATAAGAGATGGGTACCGTGAGGGGGTAACAATCTTTGTGCTAATGCGAACAAAATGGTGTGATGGCAACGATTAAAGTATAGTCGTGCGTTAAAAAAAATGTATATATCTTCATTTTTAATTTCTCACCGTTTATGTGACTTATTCTACGAAATCGTATTTATATACAATATGCAATGATTGTTCATACGTAAATAAATATCACTGGTATATATTTATATGAATAGGGTTTCGTGAAAAAAAAATATTATTCATCCAGGGGTGTCACGACTTAAACGTGTGGGAACCCCTTAATGTATAGAAAAAACAACAAAAATTAAAAATAATTCTTAGCAACAATTCTGGGACTTTTTATGTAGAATTCAGGTACATATGAATTTGTTAAGAAGAATATTCCTAAAAACTTAAAGTAAAATTAATAATGCTTAATTTTAATTTATTCTTTAGAAAAGTTTGAACAGGTTTGAAATTAGTAGAAAAGTATTTACTCAACTGACCAAAATCTTTTACGCTGCTCAGAGAAAATTCGTTTGAACGAAATTATCAGTATAAGCGGTAAATATACCCGAAAATAGTGTTATTTTCAAGATTTGACAATGAAAAATTAAATATTATTTTATGATATTTAAAATAGCTTTTATGAAATTTTATAATTCTAGATTATTTCCTAAATTTTAACCTTACGAGAATACTCGCATGAGAATATTTTATTTTCGACTTAACCCCTCCCCCTCTCTCTATAAATAATATATATATAAATACATATGCAGTAGAACCCCGGTTATCCGAAAACCACGGGTACCGTAACGTTTTCGGTTAATCGCGTTACCATTGAAGTTTTCGGATGAGTGAGAATTATAGGCAAAGACCATGCTTATAACCAACATGTCCCCCCTGAGCATAGAACTTCTTCCAACTGCTGAATACAATGGATTGCCAAGCAGATTAACCGGTTCTGAACTTGAATGTAACATAGTTGTTGCAATAAATTCTATACGAAATATTAATATTTTACGTTTGTGTCATTTAGTATTATACATTTTATCATGTACTGACAATATTTTTGATACTTTATAAAAATAGAATTTAAGAAGAACCGAGAATTTTCCCGTTCCGCAAACCCCCCCCCCCCCCCGACCCATTTACCTTTTCGGTTAAGCCGATTTTCGGATAAACGGGATTCGGATAACCGGTGTTCTACTGTATATATATATATAGATATATATATATATGCAGACGTAAGCTTAGATACTCTGATCTACTGAGAAAATAATGATACTTAGAAAATGAGCATTCTCTAACATTGGAATAAGAGAAAGCGTATGACGAATTCCTCCTCCCCCCATACAAATATTTTGTGAGGGAGATAAGAATATTGTTCACCGATTCTTTGTCCCAGGCTTCGTAGCCACTGCCTTCTGTGGCGATCTGCACAAACGATGCAGACAGAATCGTAATCATTGTAGCGGGGGCCACGTATTTCCAACAGAAGAGCCAGTAATAGCTGGGCCTCTTGCCTGTCATCAACTCGATGTCGTCGCTGAATCTGGAAAAAGAAATAAGTACGTTGCTGATTGATAATGGAAAATACACGAGACAAGATAGGAGAAGAGACGATTGTACATGGAATATATGTATTAATAAGAATAACAATAAAAAAATCAATGAATATGTTAGTATATAACTATGCTATGTTATAAAGTAAAACCTACATGTATGTACAGTGGGGGAAAGAAAAGAAACACTCAAAATTACCCTGTTATTATGCGTTCTTAGAATCACAAGTTAGTTGCCATTCGTCATCCATCAATGTCTACTTTTAAATTACTGGAATAAAATTTCAATAAGGGGCCGCATTCATATTAAAATGTGTACTAACTCTGAAATTTCAAATACAATGGCCTATATTTGAGTTCAGCGTGCTCAAATTAGTCTGTATACCAAATTTGTTTGCATTCCGTATTCCAGAACAGATATTAAAGAAAAACGTTTCAGGGGCGGTAACTACATTAAAATAAGTAATTTTAAAGGTGCATGCTTATCAATAAATATCAAAACTAATTATATTTATAAACAGTAAAACGTTACCTCTGTGCAGAAGAAATAAATAACAAATCAATGTTATTAGAACACAAATTTGCAAAGTTATTGCACATTTTGTTCCGGGGTTACAAACGGGGCTCTGGAGACGGTTGGTAAAAGCACCGACTCCGACTCCTGGAATTTTAAAACTCAAACACCTTTGCAAATATATATTAAGAATATAACGAATATTCGGCACTTATTGATGATTTTTTTTATTTAAGATTTTTTACTAATTTCATTTTTATATTACGAAGTGTTATTGTTCACCAAAATTATTTTCACATGAAAAACCAAAATTCAACTAATAGACAATTTTAAAACTTAATTAAAAAAAAAAAAAATAACGATTTTCAACTTTTCTCTCATAGTTCATTTATAGATTTTTGTTTACCAAAATTTAAAAAATACTTATCATAGTACGCTTTACCACTTTAGGGGTGGGTTTTGATATTAGTTATTCAGTTTTTGAGAAAAAAAATTCTAAAAGTTACATCCATGGTTAGAACACAGAAAAAGTGATTTTTGTTACCTTTTCATTAAAAAAAAATTTCTTTTACTCAATGTGTGGCAAAAACCATCCCTAATTTTACTAGGCACATCATATTAAACACAGAAAAAGAAAACTTCAAGTTCCTACATGAATATATCCAGAAGTTTGATTACTTTAAATACTACTATTTTGCGAAAAAACAAGAAAGAATACAAAAGTCTGCGAAACCATAAAAACATTTGCCTATTTTAAGCAAAAAGAAAATAAATAAATAAATAAATAAATAAAATAAATAAAAAGAAAAAAAATCGGTATCTTCATCAATTTTCGCTCCTATTTCGACGCCGACTCCTCTTCCCCAAAATTTGCTCCACTCGGACTCCACAGCATTTGTTTCAAGGAACCAACTCATTTCTCGATACAGAAGTTTGGAATTTTAAATGTCAATTTTATTATTTTATGATATTTAATGATATTTAATTAAAAGAAATGAAGCAACTAAAATAAAAATAAAATTTGAAGTTTTATGATTACGACAGTTTAGTTTCAGCTGCTTATTTTGGGGCAATATAGAAAGGTTGCTTCAATTTTAAAATTCAATAAAAACTAAATAAACGATGATAAAAAGATTTTTCTTTTAATTTCTTAAAATACATTTAATAATGATTTGATTCTGATTCATGAAGATTTGAAAAATGTCATTTAAATAGCAGCCGTTTGGGTTCCCCATATTTCCTTCAATATGGTCTCGTGGCACCGCAATGATTTTTTGAGTTATTTTTCTGCCGTTTCATCTCTCTTTTTCTGCTAAAAGCTAAAAATAACGAGCTAAGGATGGAAACCAAGGAAGAAAACTGGACAAAGTCCAGTACGAGTTTAAGAGAAACAAAAAAAAAAAAAGTTATCTATGCGAATCGTTCCCTGGTTATTATCAGCATTTAAAAAAAAATTCAAAAATTCAAAAACAGAACTAAGACTGACATGATTTCACTCTGAAGTGACCACATTCACTACCTCAGCAAAGGCTAGGCATCTCTTTCAAAAATTACGACATCATTTTCGTACCACTCTATTTAAGTACTTTAATATATAAATAGTGCAATCCGCACGGAGATGCCCGTGCTTAGAGTAGAAAGGGTCACCTGCAGCGACTGCCCTCCCGCCATGACACCGCCCATATGAAACGACTCAGAAATTATATATAGAGAGATTTCGGCTGTGAGAAATAAAATTAAAGCTAATTACTGTGAAGAACTATTTTTAAATCTTCTCATGATTCATGTTCTTATTAACTTAGAATCTTGTAACAAACATCCACTTGTGCAGGAAAAAACCGCTTTCAAATGATGCATAATATCAATTTGAGCAAGATTTTTTTCATCTCCCCCAATTTGTCAATTTAAGTGAATTATGCTTAACAACTAATTACAAAATAATTAGACTTTTGGAAAATCCTTTCTTTGTGGCTATATACAAGCTATAAGAAATTTATCTGCCAAATTTCAAGTTTGTAGCGTTTATACTTCCTGAGATTTCGCGATTAATCAGTGAGTGGTATTTTGCCTCTTATATACATAGATTTTGTTTATTTTTCAAAAGTTATTCAATTTATTCATGTATATAATTGAATAAGAGAAACATTATCCCAACATGATATTTCATACACATAAATAATATGTATCCTTTTTTAGCCTACTTTCCCGTAAAAGTAAAAAAAAAATAATAAAGCATGAAAGAAGGCTTAATGTATCGTAAAAATATCGTTAAAAATAAAGAAAAGTCAAAAAAAAGTGAAGTAATTAAATAAAGATTGAAAAATAAAAAATTTGAAAGTAGGGTTTTGAGATGGGGAAAATGTGTGTCTGTCGGTCTTTCGGTCTGTCCCCCCCTAATAACTTTTGAACGAATTGTCCGATTCGAAAAATTCTTTTTGCATTCAAAAGATCTCGACGAGGACACCTAATTTCCATATTTTACTTTTTGATTTGAATAATTTTTCGTTCAATTTTGAACAGTTCAAAAAAATTTAACATTAGCGCCTATGGGCGAAAATGAAGCAAATTATGTACACTTTGGGTACAAGATCCAGTGTTCCAATGAACAAGCTCACTGGAAGAAGCTCTTGGCGTGAAATATTGATTTGAACAATTTTTGTTCATTTTTGAACAGTTCAAAAGAAAAAAAAAAAATTAACATAGCGCCTACGGGGAAATTTTAATCCTATATAAATCCTGATCTAACGGACCGATTTGCATGGAACAAACTTTATCGGAAAGCTCTTATGACGTAAAACATGTACAGATAGAAAGTTCATCCAGAACTAACGAGCCTTTTTTCCTATGAAATTTTTTTATCGGGATTTTTAAGGATATTTGTTAATGAGTGAAATAATGAATGAATGAATAAATAAAAGAGTGAAAGAATGAATCAATGAATAAATGAATGAGGAAAAGAATGAATGAATGAATAAATGAGTGAATAAATTAAAAAATAAATAAATGAGTGAATAAATAGATGAATGAGTAAACGAATAAATGAATGGCTGAATAAATGAAAGAATGAATGAGTGAGTGAATGAATATGTATTATCCGTTGAAAAAGGTATATTTGAAATACTTTAGAACTAAAGCTAAATGAGAAAGAAAGAGAAAGAGAAGGTTAGATTATAAATTTGTATTTGGTGTATACGGGAAAGTAGGCTCGTATAGTTCTAGACGGAACTTCTTGTTTAAATTGAAAATTCATTTGTCTTTCGTTATAACGTTTAAAATTACGTGGATAGAACTAATTAACCGATTCATCAAATACTGTAGAACGGTTTTCTTTGCAGAGGTACTACTGCTGCAGTAAGGCGATTTTACACTTATAATTTGACGGATTTTGTTTTGGTATGGCGAATGTCAGTGCTGATTTAAATCTCTCCTACTAAGGGGTCCCTTCCTTCCTTGTTATCGATAGACAAGTAAGAATATTCATACCAATCATATTGGAATTAAGGAATTCCTGTTATCCGTCGATCCTGCTAACAGTACTTTTGTTTTATTTACTTTACTCCTTCAAAATCGGTTCCCGCAGAACACCGAAAGTGAAGCAACATCGACTTAGGTCAGTGTTTGGGAGGGTGACAACCTCTCGCGGCTGGTTCCTGTAGGGCCGTGTACGCTAAAGTGAGCTGGTGTACGTTAAATAGGTTGTGGCTCCAATGTCTTCCAAGTGAAACGATACCTCTGGGGGTGCCACTCCCAGGTGACGGTCTGTCATCTGGGAGTTGGTTAAAAAAATTAAGAGACTTTTCAAAGGGGCGGAAATCGGACTCCTGCCTATAAGGGACCCGTTAGACTCAGGAGCAGCATACCCATTCTTCCTCGCCACGTGCGAGGACACGACAACAACAACAACAACTTCTTCAAAAGGTGTTCATGTGTTTAAGGCAGATTTTAAACGTGCTGGGTTAAGGTATCAAATTTAAACGAGTATTTCCTTTTAATTTCCAGCGGAAGGATTTAATATCAAGCTTTAGTTTTCATTATTTCCAAACTTAATTTGACTACAACTGCCTTTTTTTTGGTAAAGTAGATAATTAGATGAAATAACATGGCATACAATATTAAAATGCTTTAAAGTTCCCGTTACCATAGGTATTTTTTAGCTCTTAAAAATTGATTATACCATACTGTTACAGATCTGATTCAAAATTTTATTCTTCTGTTTATTGTTTTAAATTGTATATGAGAGCAATGAATGTCGCTGAATCACAGCATCACAACTTATCTGTGAATACAAAATTCGTGATGAATTTTGTATCTTTGAAGGAGATGGTTCAAATGAAATTGGAAGACTCACCTTTTGAGACCATACACGTAAGAAATGGCGATGCATTCGAACAGCGCCACGACGAGGAGAGGGAAATTGCCGCTGTAGTTGTCAAACAATGTAAATACGTAATTACCTCCACCTTGAGAGAAGATCAATGATAGGAAGAAACAAATGATGCACGTGATACCTGAAAATAGATTTCAAAATAAAAATGTATTTTTTTTCTAATGGGGCTGCCTATGGTCACTAACCTTTGCAGACCTACACTGTACAAAATTCTAGTTCAACCTTTCACCGCAAAAATGGTGAAATTTAGCTGCAACCAACATTTTGGATAAAAGTTGAACCATTATAATGGTTCCTAGTTTCCCATTTAAGGTGACGCTGGGTGAAACTTCACCATTATAATGGTTCAACTTTTATCCAAAATGTTGGTAGCAGTTAAATTTCACCATTTTCACCAAGTTTTCGGTGAAAGGTTGAACTAGAATTTTTCACAGTTTAATGGCACAACCGCAAAAACACGCTGCTTCCGCGCTCTGTATGTCCCGTTCTAGTTCTGAAAACACTAAAAAAATTGGTAGCTTGTTGCACCAACAAAATGGTGCCAATTTCCCTGCTACGAAAATGGTTGTTTAACTTTACTGTACTTTGCTTATTACTACACTGTCAAAAATTCTAGTTCAACCTTTCACCAAAAACATGGCGAAAATGGTGAAATTTAGCTGCAACCGACATTTTGGATAAAAGTTGAACCATTATAATGGTTCCTTGTTTCCCATTTAAGGTGACGCTGGGTGAAACTTCACCATTATAATGGTTCAACTTTTATCCAAAATGTTGGTTGCAGTTGAATTTCACCATTTTCACCAAGTTTTTGGTGAAAGGTTGAACTAGAATTTTTCACAGTTTAATGGCACAACCGCAAAAACACGTTGCTTCCGCGCTCTGTATGTCCCGTTCTAGTTCTGAAAACACTAAAAAAATTGGTAGCTTGTTGCACCAACAAAATGGTGCCAATTTCCCTGCTACGAAAATGGTTGTTTAACTTTACTGTACTTTGCTTATTACCACACTGTCAAAAATTCTAGTTCAACCTTTCACCAAAAACATGGCGAAAATGGTGAAATTTAGCTGCAACCAACATTTTGGATAAAAGTTGAACCATTATAATGGTTCCTTGCTTCCCATTTATGGTGAAACTAGGTGAAACTTCCCCATTATAATGGTTCAACTCTTATCCAAAATGTTGGTTGCAGCTAAATTTCACCATTTTCACCATTTTTGCGGTGAAAGGTTGAATTAGAATTTTTTACAGTGTAGTGTGTTCCCGGGAACCGGCATCCATTCTTTCAAGTAGCCACCATTATCGGCGGATGCCATTACCACTTGAGAATTTTTACCCTAAGTTTCCCCTTAGATAGTGGCACCTAAGCTATACATAATGCGATATTGCACTAAGAATTTAATTTAGCCGAGAGGAGTATTTCGGCCAAACAGATACTCAAGGAATCTATCATATGCCGCATAATCATACGACATAGGCGCTGACGACCCTCTGCGTCTTGAAAATCCACCGACTTGGGCAAGGTTTGATCCTGCGAACTTGGCCGTACGAGGCCAGTTCCGTATCACTACGCCACTGTTGGCGCCAGAGCTTTAGATTGGCGAATATCTGTTCGCCATAGGCGCCAGCACTCCCCAAAGGACTCTAGTATAAAAACTCTTAACTCGAAAGTTTTTGGAGGAACTTTATCTTGGTAGATTATGTCAATAAGACTTGTTTCGTTGCTTATGTATTTCGTCGCTCAAGTTTTATAGTGGGTAAATCCCCATGTTGTTCTATTTGTAGTGTAATAAAACTAATAGTTTCGATTATTCTTTGGATTTGAGTTCTTGATAGAAAGACACTACAGCCACCCTGGAGCAAAAATTGCAATATTTAAAGCATAAAAAGATACGTAATACACATTTCTTCTTCGATTCTTCCCTAAATTTCGATGTGTTTGCTCTTTATTGATAAAAAGAGCTTGATAAGATATTTGGTATATTCATGCAGCATTTGGCAGAAAAAACATCTCCAAATGGTTTACTGTTTGAATAAGTCGTCGTAAGACTTGATGTGCACGAGTCATCTTAGAAATAAAAACGTAAGAATTATTGGAAGTCTAATTTTTAGAAAATTTCATAAAAGAACGATAGCAATAAGAAATAATACACAAATAATAAATTTAGATCTAGAAATCACGAAATTTCTGACTATGTTTAACCAGGTTTATGTATTTTAATGTGTTGCACTGCAGGGGGAAAAAACTGTATCACTTATATGTCAATAGAAATCCAAAACACTTGATAAATATTTGATCAAAAACCAATTAAAATAAATACATAATTGTTTTATGCATCGAACAGAAATGAACAGAGGACTAGATTAACAGACATTGGAAATGTGACTGAATCTTTCATGATGAAAAATAAATAAATAAACATGAATAATCTAGAAGAACACCGCATTGAAATAGGATCAGATATTTCCTGCGTATAAAATAATTCATAATTAAATGTGTGCCGTTAAGATTAGTTCATGCAGACATACGTAACTTTTCTTTCAAGATGAAAATTCTATTTTCGAATCTAAAAGCTTCGTTTTCGGCAGAAAAGGATGCAAAATAACAAAAGAAATATATCTTATTTTTGATTAAAAGCAATTTCAACCATCTCTATTTATTTCTTTTCTGATCAATGGCTTAAGAATGTTCGTTGAGTAAATTAAAATGCAATTCATTTTTTGATTAAAAAAAAGAAGAGAAAAATAAACTACAGTAAATAAATAACATATGAGATATATATATATATATATATCTGTAATTCAATTTCTGAAAAGATACTGTAGTCTAATACTATAAGAGGTAAAAAGTCATTCTTGTATCAAACGCATTTTTACGAGACATTAAGCTTCTTTAATGTTTTTATTTATTTTTAATTCTTTAAAAAAACTTTTATGGGAAAAGTCGGCTAAAAATGGTATCAAATCAAAATAATTGCAAAAATGAATGAATAAGAGGAATACTTAAAATTCTGTCTAAAAAATTCAGCGTTGTCTGTTGCAGTTGTGTTACTTTATTTTAAACTTCTTGCGTTTTGTAATTCACTAAATTTGATTTACAACTTACATTTTTTGACAGTACAATTTGAAACATTCAATGTTGGTGCCTTCTGATTACTCGGTCGATTACATGGGAGACGCAAGTCATCTTTAAGATCTCATCCTCTCAACTTCACACAAACCAAACACGTGACATAGTTGAGAGTAAAGGCGATTTTTTATTAATTCCTGATGCAAATTAAATTTGCTCATGTTTATAAACCTGTTTCTTACAGGTAAGTTTTAAAATTTCTACTACATATTCTTTATAGCGTTTAAGTAGACAACTGAACAGGTATTAAAAAGGTTCTTATTAATTAAGATTTTATACTACTAAGTAAAATGACGTTTTTTTATTAGCATAGTTATTACACATATGAATAATTTCTGCCATAGAAACACCATTTGTTTAAACACTGATGGTCCAGGCTTAAATAGGTTTAATCACCGGTATTTTAAAATCAAATAAACGCAAGAAAGATGAGACAAAATGTAATTTTGCTTTTATGTTGATTAAGCTTTCAGTTTCAATTGCAAAATTGCATAAACGCACGATCATACAAACCATTTTTTCCATAGATTATTAGTCTTTTTACCATTTGGAAATCGTTTCCCGTGTTCTTTTGTGAAACTTCGGACAAGTTTTTGAAAGTTTATATCGAGCCACCTTTAAAAACAAACATCTCTTTGACTTAATTGACCCATTTGATGCAGATTTTTAAAAATATTGTTTTAGATCAAAGTCTCGGAATTTCTCAGCTCCTTAAAATGCAACTAAACGTTTCAAACAATGAAAAAAGAAACATGCTAATGAGGTTTCTTCGCAAATAACTTTCGAACAAAAAAAGGTCGATAGAAGTTGAATAGTTATTAGGTGTGGAAGATACACAAAAGATACTGATGTGCACATATTTCTCTTACTAATTTTTATGAGCTGTTTGCATCCAATTCTTCTCAATTTTGATTAGGTTCAATATTCTTTTTCTGCATTAATATTTTGTTTACGGGAAGTTTAGACTGTTTATATATTTTTCCAACTCCTTTTCAACATAAAATAAGTTAAAAACTACTTTGTCCTTTTTCAAATTATAAAAAAACTGAAGCTTTTTTTAAAGTTAATTTTTCTTTTTGGTTTTTAAAGTTTTGTGTTACCATCTTCTCATATCACAGCTGTTGTCTTGGAATTAATGATTTGCGTCAAATTGTTTAATATCCCGTAGAGCAAAAAATAATGACACACCCTAAATCAATATTTTGCTTCAATGAATGTCGCTTCAATGAGTTTTATTATGAAAATGTATTATTGATTTTTACTTTTTCGCTGACCGCAGATTTATTCTTAAGTTGTTTCATTAATGATAGGAGAAACAAACCAATTACAAGTAATGAATCCATTCGGTTACAAAACCGGTGATTCTTTGTAACACCAATAGATTAATTTAATAAATAATTAGTTTAATATTTAAAGTTGATTTTTGTTCTTTCAGTAAGTTTCCAAAAACTGCATTTTATAGCAATTATTCTGTAGTGATTATAATATAAAAACTAAAACTTTATATCGTATACATGGTGGAATTAATAATTCACTATTGTTTAGTGCATATGTTTCAAAAATAGAGAAATTTCTCAACACAAACCGAAATATATTTTGTCGCGTAGACTTAGTATTGAGGAAGGAAAGTGATTGGTTAATGGATTCAGCTGATTCAAAGCGCATTATTTTCTACGCAATAGAATCAGCTACAAACATTTTTTTTTGTTGTTGCTGATATAAATGATTATTATAATGCAACTTTTTCATTCAAATTCACAAGTTTCTATATTAGCATAATAATAATTATTTTAATAATTTGTTACTTTAAGATTGAAATTAAAAATAATTTCTTAACGAAAAGGGATTTTCTTTCAATGTTATCTCGTTGAAACTAGGGGTCTTTGTGAAGTTTTTTTTCTTTTTCTAGTGGGGCTGGGTACGGTCACTAACCTTTGCAGACCTAGTGCATTCCTCGGAAACCGGAATCTATTTTTCCAAGTAGCATCACTATCGACGGATGCCATTACCACTTGAGAATTTTGGAGCTCAGTTCCCCCTCGATGGCGGCACCTGAGCTCTAAATGATGAGAAACTGCGCTAGGAATTTTAATTTAGCCGATCGAATTAACATACATCATTATCATACGACACAGGCGCTGACGATTTTCTGCATCTTGAAAATCCACTGATTCGGGCCAGGTTTGATCCTGCGAACTTGGGCGTACGAGGCCAGTGCCTTACCGCTACGCCACCCTTCCGGCTGTCTTTGGGAAGACAGCTGGCAGGGCGGCGTAATTGTAAGCATAAAAATTGCTTTCATTTTATTTGATCTCTTTTCTTTGAGACATTTAAATTCTACAGTTAGTATCGGGAGAGGGGGAGGAGAAATGGTTTTATTGCAATTTAGTTTTTCGATTTATCTTTCCTGCTTTTGCAAGCTTACATATGGAGGGGGGGGGGGATATCTTTCAGTTCAAAATGTTCCCATTAAAAAAAAAGCATCAAGTTTGCATTTAATGAAAAATAACGCCAGAAAACTTGATATAAAGCATTTGACACTTTCCTCACATTAACTAATCCTTTTTTTTAAAAGACATTGTCCTCTAAAAAATGTCTTTACGTTTAAAAAATTATATTTTTAGAGGAAAAAAGTTTTTTTTCCTTTTAGAAACCGTAACCTTTGAAATTTGTTTTTGAAAATTTCCTCCTCTAAACATGGAAAGGTTATTTACAGTATGAAGTTAAAAACAAAAAACGATAATTTCTTCCATTGAACTTGGAGATGGAAAAACCGACAAGACCGCTCATTTTGTGGATTCTGAGAATCGGAAGTTGCTTACCGGTGAGCACTTCTTTCCTGACGTTGGGGAAGAGCTTCATGTCGACGATGGACGTGATGACCCCCTCGAGTGTCCCGAACTGAGAGTCGATGCCGAGGGTGAACAGCATGAGGAAGAAGAGTACAGACCAGAAGGGGGCGCCGGGAAACTGGTTGATGGCTTCCGTGAAGGCAATGAAGGCCAGGCCCGTCCCAGATGCGCTCTAATAAGAGAAACAGAAAACAAAACTACTGTAAATCTTCTGTTTCCCAATGTCATTGGGATCGGGATAATAAAGAAATCGGGGTAATGGAAAAATAAAAAATCAGGACAATCGAGGTCGTGAAAAATTAGCGAAGATCAACCGATCAGTTTCAGATACAGATGATTTCTAAAATGAAATTCCTTTCGATTTTTTATAATTAACTAATACTACATTATCTAATTTCCCTCCTCGTGGTGCACCCTGGCAACACATTTTTGTGGTTAAAATATCTACGGTTTTAGGCTGTTTTAGTTTGCCCTTGCTTCCTGATACGTTCCCTCGTGGACCGATACTGAGAGGCCTGGGTCCTTTTGGATATATAGACTATTTGTTGCAGCGGTTCTATTTTGTGTTTTTATTGAGATTTTTACACATTTTCTGCTGTACTGGTCTTCTTATCTTCTATTGGAAAAAAAAGTATCTAATTCATAACAATAAATTGTATCATAAAAATGCCTCAAATCAATTTCTTATCTTCCGTAACCCATTTTATGCTTGATCAAAAATTGGTGCCAGTTTGTTGGCTGCAATGGATGGTGCGTAATTTTAGTCCTTACTTTCGTATGTTACCCCAAAATGTTTTGGGGTAACATACGAAAGCGCGGATGATGCTTAATTTTACTATGTAGTAAAATTAAGCATCATCCGCGCTAGCGAATTGGCACCAAAATTATGCAACACACCACATTTTTTTAAAGAGTATAGCAAAGACAAAACCAGTTAAACAAGTTAGTTCTCACCGTAAAAGCTACTATCCCACGCCAAATGTTAGAACAAGTTGCACCATGTTAGTCTTTCAGAATTTGTGCCACACTTAATAGGTGAAAGCAGCATGAACTTGGGTTCCTAATTATCTAAACTTTGGAGCAAGTTAGAAAATTTGCCCCATTTATTTATTTTTTAAAGGGTGACTCAAGTGTTTTACAGTAGAAAACTCACCACATAAAGTGCAATTCATTTAATATGGTTTATATTATTTTTAAAATTAATAAACACTTCTTCAAAGTTAGGTTCCTACACTAAACATTTTGAAAGTGTGATGCACCAAAAAAATGGAGTCAATTATGGCTGCAAATGATGGTGGTTAATTTTCCGAGGAGCAACACGCCAGTAATTTTGTACATTGTAGGGAGAGCAAATAAGAACCAATTTTACCTTCTCTAGTTCTTTCTGGAGATCACATTCCGGAAAATCGAAGGGCAGATTCGGAGTCGTCGCTGCCAAGTGAGCGATCACGTCTGGGGGTATAACAGGTGGGATAGTTGTGTTTGGGTAGAGAGGTCTCAGTAAGAGGTCTCGGTCCACCTCGCACCGCGCATGCGTGTTATGCGCCTTGAAGCCTTTAACGGGGACAAAAAAGTTAAACCATAAAATGAAATGAAATAGTTGACAAGCATTTATGCATTTTATTTTCTGATATAAATTTTTTCAACAGCATAATTCTCGTTTATTCGAATAACATGGCAAAAACAACCGCAGAAATAAATTTTATTGAAGAGTAACTATGCTCACCTAGTACTGAAAATACGACAATGCCAGCGAACATGGATGTCCCGCAGTTGCACAGGGAGACCGTGATAGCGTCTCGGAAGCAGTTGTTGTGAACTGGATTGTACGAAGAAAAGGCTATTAGCCCGCCAAACGCGAGCCCCAGGGAGAAGAATATTTGCGTTCCTGCTTCCAGCCATACCACAGGATCAGCTAATTTCGACCACTGGAAAAAGAAATTTTGTTATCTGAAATAATGATCCAAATTCCGTGGGCTTAATATGAACAAAATGGATAAACAGCCCAAGTTAACCCCTTCTTCTGCACCAGGACCAACTTATCTGCTTTATTCGATAAACAACTACAGTGAAACTTGTGTAAGTTGACCACTTGCGGTGCAGCACTTTAGTGGTCAATTTAGACAGGTGGCCAACTTATGGAGGGTGAGGTAGAGGGTGAAGGGCTAGTTCCGTTCCTGACAAAAGAGGTCAACTTAGACAGGTGGTCAACTTACAAATGTGGTCAACTTTACAGGTACTAAAATACTGTGAAGTATTGTTTAGACGACGCCGAAGGTACTACCCAAAATCGTCGTATAGACGATAACGTCGTATAATCGATTTGCTCTTCTGGCTAAATCAAAGAATTGGGACTACGCTAAAACTGTGTATAAATGTCAGCGCAGTATAAACGGTACGCTACTGTACCACGATTTAAAAATCTGTACTTGTGTAGTATTAAAACACCATTCAAGTATGTGCCGAGCTTCCCGGTATTTTTAATCCAAGCGTTTGAATGGTTTTCCTCCACAATAAGTTGATCTTAACTCTGGTTTGTTATATTTTGTTTCATATTTTGCAAACATATGGCAGCATATGATTTGATGAAAAGTTCACTTCAGAAGTTCGGGTGGCTTCACATTTAAAATTTCGTGGTATCTGAATTACGGTACACGCTGCGACATGTTTTCTGGTGTGGAATGCATTAAGCCCAAATTATCAAGAAATTACAGGAAAGAGTAGTAGCAGTAATTTTCTCTTGAAAACTTTTATGTTTATGGGAATCTTGATTGACTTTCAGCTTATTATTATTGAGTTTTTTTAAATGAAGATTTAACAACGTAATTTAATTGCAAGTATAAAAAAAATGTATGAAAGTTGTTATTTGGGATGAAGTAAAACTATATTTTCAGCAGGATTACTCTAAAAACGTTTCCATGTTACAAAAATTGGAATAGGAAAAAGCAAAAAAATTATCAATTTAATTGATGGATTTTATGTCAGTAATAATATTAATATTAACAACAATAATATAAAAGTACAAATATTAACACTAATAGGAAAAGAGATTAATGTTGTAGACACAGGTCAAATTTTTTCCCTGCGTGGAATCTTCATTTGTTTCAAGTAGACTGAAATGTGTAGTAATAACGATTTCTTTCACTGCAATATTAGAATAACAAGAAACAAAACTAGGATTATTAACAAGGATTAGTTAACTTGAAGCAAAACTAGGATTATTAACAAGGATCAGTTAACAAGAAGTAATATCAGGATTATTAGCAAGTATCAGTTAACAAGAAGCAAAACTGGGATTACTTAGGAAGAAAGTTAACATTGAACAAAATTGGATACTAACATCAGGAGTAAACAGATGTTCCAGACCTTTCTCCATTCCATCTAACGTGATACCTCTGAAAAAGAAGATGACCAGCACCAAATACGGAAAAGTTGCAGTGACGTAGACCACCTAGAATATATAAAAAAAGTTGTTTGTGTTTATTTTTCACTTAACTAACCTATCAAACGCATGGTGAAATAACAGAAATGATGGATCGTTTGCGTTATTCAATAATATTTTAATCTCCAAATGAAATCCAAGCAATTTTGAAAGTATTTTAAAAGTTTTATTTTCCCTGCGCAATTTTTTTCTCCTAAGCTACAACGATTTTATTTAAAACGGTTCAAAATTAAAATGGGAAACTATTAGTAATTTTTTTTTTTACATGAATCAATAAAACTGGTAATAATTGAAGTCTTGCCAATTTTAGGTAGTCGCTTAACATAATCTAAATAAACGACAGTAGGTAAATATATTCATGGCAGTGTTATTACGTCTTAAAGCTACTTTTCATTTTTCACAAACCAAGTTGAAGATCAATTAATTCAAGTAGTAAATGTTTACGTTTAATCAAATAAAGAGCAAAAATCAATGAAAGTAACAAGAAAATAAAAATTTCCTTTAAACGCAAACAACTGGTTTAAAAATTCTACTTTTTTCATGACTGAGCTCAGAAAGCGAGCATACTATAAAAGAAGCAAAAGCTAAAAGAGCCCGCTTAGCTTTCTCGTTGTTTGAACTCAGCAAAACTGAAAAAGATAATCCAGAATCTTTTAAGCAGCTGTTTGGTTTTAAGCAAAAAATGTATTAAGTTATTAATCTTGCTTGGTTTTACTCTTTTATTTAAGATCAATATTCGAATGCTGATAAATTCTTTCTTTATATTATGCGTTCAAAAGATTTTTTAAAAGTACTTATTGTGTCAAAATTGCCATTGCGTTAGCATTTTGTACTAAACTGGAACGTATTTTAGAACTTAAATGCTACTGCAAAAACAATGCTTCCCTCTGCTTTCTTTCTGTGTTTTAAAGAAACAATATTCTGGGAATCTAATATTTAAATTGTGCACTATGTTTGAGAAAATATTTTTTGTATCAGCAAACAAAGGGAAAATAAAGTTATTTCCGAAAACGCACATGGGATTTACATTGTGAGTTTGCAGAAATAGTTTTACCCGCAGCATATATACTTTCAAATTCAAATTTAAAGCTTTTGCAGCCAATGTAAAAAACTCAAATCATATATTTTCGAATGGTATGCGGTGAATACTTGAAGAATATTCATGCTTTTAAATTTAAATGATACAGAAAATAATATTTTATGAGTAAGTTCACAGGAAAAACAAGAAATTTCTCATTCAAAGTACAGCTATAATATCACGTATAATCCTGTTTCCGAGTTCAAATATCTCTAAAATCGTATTCTTACTCTAACATACTATTTATGAATAAAAAAATCATCAAACATATATTGACCCTCCTGGGAAGCAGATATTCGTCAACAAATGTTAAACTGCGCTGTTTTACTATATATATTTTATAAAAAAATAGTATTCTTTTTTGCGTGAACTTAGTAAGATTGCGTTTTCTAATCTATATGACTAAAAAAAAAAACGGATTTCAGGCTACTGCAAAAGGCATTATTGGCAAATAAACAGACATTTTCTATTAAGGTATCTGCACACATTTAAAGCATCCTATTCAACCGAATGTCCCATTATCATTATTATTAATGTAAGAGAAGGAAACATATTTCTCTCTTAACAAAAGATGGGTATTTCGGAATACAATATTTCAAATACAAAAGTAATGGGTATATTTTCCCTTCATTTGGAAAAATGTATTTTTTATAGCTGAAATGTGCGTTACCTCAATGAACAAATTCAACTGAAAGTTCATGAATATATTTTTAATGCTTACAATCAAGTTAGTAAACTATTATCATCATCAAATACGTATTTCGAAGAGCCACAGGTTTAAAATGTTATATTTTATGGTCTTTTTGTTTTTAGTGATTTGGTTTTACTTTTATTTATTTTCTTTTCCGTAAAGACCAATGCTAAAACTTCTGTTTCTAATCGCTCAAAGCTATTATTATTAACGCAAGTCATTACATGCAAGTCGTAACACTTATTAGTTTTACTTCTTAAATAAAAAAATCGATTTCCCCCTCCCCTTCTTAAAACATCTTTTTTATTTATGAATTATTTATTTGGCTTCCATTATAGTTTTAAAAAATACTTGATTCATCTATTCATCTATATCAGAGTACACGAAGAAATATCAACAGCTATAACAACAAAAAAGTTAATTATTAAGAGAATCTAAAACACATAATTAAGAAATGTTCATAACCAAAAGTTAATTTTTTGGAACACGCATTTTATTTCCTGGAAATGCATTACGGCGATTCATAGACAAATATATTTAAAAAGGAAATATGGAGATTTTCTCAGGCATAGTTCAATCTTTGAAGAACATTGAATTTTTCTTTTTTTCATTACTACAATGCAGTTACTGGAAAAAAAGAGGAGACCAAAAATTTTAAGCGTACGATTATTTTTACTGTACTGTAATATGCTAGAATTACCAATCAATGATGAAACAGAATAAAGATTTGATTTGCTTATTATTTAAAAATATATTTCGAAAATTATATGTGTATCTTAACAAAATGGCAGAACGATCTAAATTTGTAGCAGAGAAATTCAAGTACAGTAGAAGTAGTACTTAAAAAAGAGAGAGAGAAAGAGAAATATTCGTCTAAATTGCAAATTCCAAAATGGCTTCATTTCAGCTGTAGCTTACTTTTCCTGAAGATGCTATCCCTTTGGCCATACAAAGGTAGCAGAAGAACCAGGCAAGAAGAAGACATAAGGCGATCCTCCAGTTGAACCTTTCTGGCGATTCTATGTCCGGGCTAATATCCAAGGTCTGCCGATACCAGAAATATTCGGTAGGACTACTCTTCTACAACAGTTGGAAAAAGAAAACGTTTTTTGTATTCACAAAGAAAAATAATTTTCAAAAAATATATGTCACCAGCACATTTTAATTCGTTATTGGTAAGGTGTGATGAAAGTCCTTTTTTTACATCAAGTCTTAATGCGTCAAATCAGTTTCGCATGAAAACTCGGCTGGGATACATTGTTTGAAATAAAAGCATTTTATATACAAACTGAGAATACTTCTTTAGGCATGAGCATATAATGACTGTTTTAGTTTACGGAAACTACCTGAGATTTTTCGCGCGCGTTAAGTCTGCTTCCATTTCATCAACATAAGGGGGAGAATAAAGAGACTGTTTGCTTTTTATGAGGATTAATATAGCTATTGCATCAACATAAGGGTGAGAGGAAAGAGATTGTTTGCTTTTATGAGGATTAATATAGCTGAACTCTTTTCTTTCCCTTTGCGTGAAATAATCAAATCAGAAATGTTATATATCGACGTAGAATAAGGCAAAGAACAAATACACGCCTAAAATATAACTTTGAAAAGTGCCCAACTCAGCGTTTCATCCAGTTGTAGAAAAGAATCGTCCGTCAGGCTTTCGTAAACGGCAAGTATTTGGTATTGAAAAAAAAAAATTATACTTTTTAAATTTCAAACTGACTATACTCACAAATTTTTGTGTTTCGTCTTTCAATTCAAAACTTACCTCCAATCTGTTTGAATGAAGTAAAATAATAAAGATCATCAATAAGCTAGTTAATATTACATTATTATAATGCATAACTCAATAACACTGGCCTGCAAAAATATTAAAAGTTTTCTCTATCATCAATAAAAGTAGTCAATTCCAACCAGTTTGAGGTCGAAGAAAAAGCATATGGCACCAGAACTATTTTTGTTAGCTCTTGGTTCTATGCATGGAAATTCTCCCTGTGGTCCCTTATATATGTAATTAGTCACTCTGAGCGCCTCTGCCTTTTGGTTTTAATTTGTTAACTACTACTGGGGCATCTCTTATGATATTCCAGCAATAGTCTGCAAGCATAGATGAGTTCCACTTTCCCTGATACCTTCAACCTAGCTGTTGGTACAAACCTTCATTTGAAAAAAAAAAAAGAAAGAAAGTACCAACAATTGCAAAGTTTCCTCCTATCATAAAATTAATTCCTGTTTATCAAGGAAACGAAAGCTAAGTAAATGTTTTAAACATCATATTCGTTTAAGCCACACCGAAATGAATATGAACTGTTTTCCAATCGGATAGATTTTGAGCGCAGACCAGTGTAATCACTTTCTATTGTTTACTCTAAAATGAAGTTAAATCAATATTGTGCCTAGAATTAAAAAATTCTAAAAGTTATTCTAAAATTTCACCACCATTACAGCTATCTCTTTTTAAATTCTCATAAAACAGTTGAGCATAAAATATTTGAAAAAATAGTAAACTTTAAGGTAATGGTTTTAAATAAAAAACATGGATTCCTCACTTTTAATTGATTTCACTTTCCTCATTAAATTTGTTTGAGTCATTCCTAACTATTATCTATCGAAATTGTGAAAGAAATAACTGAAAAATATTTGTCATTTACTTGTTTACCCTTACATTGATAATTGCTAACGTAAATTCTTTGATATTATATCTTCGATGTCATAATATGATTTTTTGTTGACTTTTATAAATAGTTTTGTAAATCCTTAAGCACACTCTTTTTATTGACTTCTAGCTGTTTTAGAATCTTCAAGTTTAGGAATATTAATCC
The DNA here is from genome assembly GCA_038502835.1 of Octonoba sinensis. Lineage (NCBI taxonomy): Eukaryota > Metazoa > Arthropoda > Arachnida > Araneae > Uloboridae > Octonoba > Octonoba sinensis. The sequence goes on from CM076602.1 coordinate 63,241,812, forward strand.
TGTAAGCATGAATGTGCTAAAAGAAGGGACGCACATGAAAACATGACAAGATTTTCATCAATTAGGAGCACTAGATGCATTACATTATTGTCATGAATTCAGAAAATTACAAAAGATATAGCTCCTATCTTGACGTTTTATCTAAACAAATTATTAAACATTTTGGGGAAAAAAAGGATTCCATAATCAAAAAAATGTTTTGAAAATTTTGATAATTTAGTATAAAGTAGGAAGATTTTTTAATACTTTAATTAAGCTTTAAAAATTTCCAGATGTTGGGAATGAAATGTTAATTTAGTGAATTTCAGAAAGCATTTCTATCTGGTATCATGAAAAATACTTCTGTGCGGTTCATAGGGATACAAGTCATTTAGGGTGTAGAAAGAGAAAACATTGTCCCAGACTTAAAAAAACTAGGGTTATTCATATATGTGTGTGCCTGTATTTTGTTAATTTTATGCATCATATCTTGAATATACAACGTGCAACCCTCATCCCCGTCCCCTGGGAAAATGTCAAAAAGAAGGACCTGAATTTAACTTAAGTGGATTACGGGAAAGTTTTAAAAAAAAGTACAGGGAAAGTATGCTTAATTAAGCATATTTTTTTTCTTCATTTCTTACCTGGCACTCTGGAACGATGATGTACGTGTTGTTGGGTCCTTCTACCCTCGGACAGGCTGCCCATGGCAAGGGACTCTGGAAGCTCTGGAAAAAGTAATAGAGGCACCATCCGATTATGGTATTGTAGTAGAGTGCAACGTTGAAAGAGACAACAGCACTGGTGATGCCAATGCCGCCCATGTATGGGCTGACGAAGTTCCAGGCACCTATGGCTCCTTTGCGGAGCCTCTGACCTACGGCAAGTTCCATGTAGAAGCATGGAATACCTTCCACTGCTAACATGATGAAGTATGGGATCAGGAAGGCACCTAGAACATAAATCATTGTTCAAGACTCGTAGTTCTTGTAAATTACAGATACAGTACAAGATTTGTTTTGAGTTAACACAAAGGATACTGTAAATGTAAACTTAAAAATTAGGAACACAAGGTAATTAGTCTAAATTAAGAGCATGAAAAAGGAAGGAAATTATTAATTAATTCTTATTAAGTGCCGAAAAAGAATGCTCTTTAAACTACCATTCTTCTACCCCCCCCCCTTTTTCTTTAAATAAGGATTCGCTATTTTAAAAATAAAACTAGGTATTATCACATTAAAACCTCATCACTTGGTATTTTGTATTTACTTTGATGTTTTATTTATTTATTTTAATGCTGTGCCTCGCCAATTCGATTTCGCTTCTTCGTTGTGATGATGACTGATGATTACCTCTCTAACCATCGTTATAAGAACGTAAGTTAGAAAAAAGTAAAACAAACAATTTTGTATTTCCCACTTACTGCACGAAATTTTGTAAAAGAATATTGTAAAACATATGTTATTAAAAAAAAACACTTTTGTTTCTAAAAAAACGGAAAACTTTATTTTGATGAACTTAAGAATGAAAGCGGGTGGAATTAAACCAAAGGTGCGTTAGGGATAAATGGCTGCAAAGGTGTTGAATTATTATGGCTCAAGGGAAAACAGCCAGATGTTTCCCATCACAGTCGCAAAATGTTTTGATAGGTATTTAAACGACTTTTCTATAACAGTAGAATTTGTGAATAGAAAGATTCTAACCTCATTTCAGCAGCTCATATGTTTTACATAGAAAAATATCTTCTGTTTAATGCATTAAAATTACACATTAACAATAAAAATGTCAGCAAAAAACACATGCTAACAAGTTAAATTGATTTCCTTTTTCATTATTGAAAATTTTCATTCCTGTTATTTTTATTAAACCGATGTTACAGACATAGGACATTAAAATCATACTACACTAATGGAAAGGAAGAGCCTCTCTACGTTGCCAATGGACAAATAAATTAAACTACAGGGGGACTCAAAAAGACGTATACAACTTCAACGCACTAAAAATCAAGAAGAATGAAATATTACATGTTACCTGCGACAGATGGCATGGAATTACTTTCAGTTTTGTGACTGACGGTCACAGATGTTCTATGTGTGACTCCTTAGTCAAACGACGCGCATCAAGCCGATAATCCATTTCTGCCGTGTTAAAGTATCAGAGCGTATCATTGCTGTTATGATGGACTCAATCAGAAACCTTAACACGCGTTTGAGCAGAAATGGATTACCAGCTTAAGGGGAGCGGGTACCACGAGATCATTTTTTTTCTCTATGGTGTTTTTATTTACAATTGTTGTCTCATATCGAGCTATATCAGTTCATAAGAAATTTAACATTGAAAAAAAAAAACTGTATTTCTTGAATGTAATTTGAAAATTTTAATTTTTAAAACGAAATTTAACAATTTTTAAAAATGCATCTTCTTTTTCAAACATTGGCGTCGTAAAGTCTCAAAATTTTTTTTTACTGATTCATTACTCATAAAGCAAAACTTTTATGCTTTGAATTTTTTATAAGGCAAATACTTTTGGGGGGGGAAAAAAAAATAAAAACTGAAGTGACGCAGAAAAAACAACAAAAAATTCAAAAACTTACAAAAATATTTTTTATTTTTTTACTTTTAAAGTACTTAAGTTATTATAAAAGTAGAACATAAATATGTTATGTATAGTTTTAGGAACATTGAGATAAAATGTGCAAAAAACAAAGTGAGAGACAACAGCATTTTAAGTTTTCGACTTGCAAAACTTAAATCCTTTCTTTATCAAAATTTCAAGTAAGGAACATTTTTTTTCAGTTACAGGCACGATGAAAGTGTTCCTTCTTGCTTGTTTTATTTTAAAAAAATAAATATGTGGCTTATATTCAGCACAGTTAGTTTCGGAATGAAAAGGTGGCACCTCACACCGTAATAAAATCAGTGATAAATCAATAAATATGGCTTCAATTTTTCTGAAACTTTTAGGGAACATTTTTAAAGACCCTAAGCCCTTTAGTACTTAAGCCAATAAAATTTTTTTTTGGTGTTTTTCAACATTTATGGGTGCTGGCTCCCCTTAACCCCTTAACGCATGTGCCCGTGTGTGACACGGACGAAAGTTACCAGAAAATTTGCCCATGCCGGCACGTTTTTTTATTTCTAATGCCCGTCTGAGATCCGTTCACACTTTGTTTGTATAATATTTTTTCTCTATGTAACTTTTACACCACCCTCCACTCCCTAGTCACTCCGCACAACCTGAAATTGAAAAAAATAACTTACAGACTATACTAGTTTTTAAAAACAAAACAAAACTCGTCCTTTAAGTGGTTAATGTGCGTCTTGGGACTAAGGCGTCACACAGCATAGGGACCGTTCATAAATGATGTCACGCTTTTTTCCCATATATATGACCCCCTCCCCCCTTTGTCACAAAATGTCACATTTCAACATACCCCCTCCCCCTTTGTCATGGGTCATACTATGTTGTACAAGCATGATGTCACACTTCTTGTTACCCCTTCCCCTCGTCACACTTTGTCACAATGTCACGAACCCCCCTCCCCCTCGAAGCGTGACACCATTTATGAATGATCCCATAAAACATCTGTAACTGAAAGTACTCCCATACAATTATGTCGCAAGTAACTTGTAATATCTTACTCTTCTATCTTACTTATCTTGTTCTTGATTTATAGTGCATTGAAGTTGTATGCGTCGTTTTGAATCACCCTGTACTCGTACAAGCAATATTTATCCTTATCAATAGCAAGAAACAATTAACTTAAACTAGTTCTGATATGTTTGATGTAATATGTGCTGAATGCAATTAAAGGGCAATTACAAAGTTTAAAAGTATTTGTTGTTAATTACAGCTATGAATTAGATATGTAACTTTGTGCCGCGGCCATGCTCAACCTCTTCTTGACATCTGAATACGTTTCCTTCCTGAATTAATTGCCCCAAAAGATTAGACTTCCTGTTTAAGTCTCAAAGCCATTTATTTCAAAAGATATTTCGCGTTGTATTTCGAAAGGTTTCAGTAACATTATCTCATCTGCGTTTTCTTGACACGTGCTGAATATATGATCCTCGATTAACTTTACAGCACCGTTTATAAGGCAACACTTGTCACATATTTCCAAATTTTATCACTGATAGAAACAAATGAAGGGTCCACTGGAAAAACGACCTAAGTCACATACTACTTGATGAACTTTGCTTTATGTTTTATTTTAAATTATGTATTATAAAAGAATATAAATTATGTATTATAGATATATGTATTATAAGTTTGAATTTGCGGAAAAGTAGGCTCGTATAGTTAAAATTAATATTTAGGTTATAAAATAATTGAATAAAATATAAAGCAAATTTCAAAAAGTAGTATGTGACTTAGGTCGTTTTCCCAGTGGACCCTTCAAATGTGGAAAAGTTCATCATTTTGAAAGAGTTTGTAAAAAGAAATAAAGTTGTCGCTATATGTATGAAAATACAATTACACTAGGAACACACAAGACATTCACATGTAAATTTCTGCGGGTTAACCAGAAATGTTATTTATGCTACCATGCTCTAAGCACAATTGCTTTCTAAATTCGTACTTAAGTTTACTTTTGCACATATTATTACAGAAATCAAAAAAATATTCAGAAAGTAGAATTTCTGAAAATAAAAATTAAAAATTTAGAAGCAATATCTATTAAATAGTATGTGCACGATACATCCTCTTTTGTGGACACTAATTACATATAATTGAAATATGTGTGCGAACGACAGGAAGAACACCATTCTATATTGTGGTAATAAATGACAGTGATCCTTACAAGTAATCCTTAACAAGATTTCAACCGAAACCGCTTCATGAAACACGAGACGGGGCCTCATTTACATAATATTTCTTAAACGCATTACTGGAGTTGTGTCGCTGTTTTTATAAAAGGTTCATAAGATCGTTCTTTTACGTTTTGACAACCGATACCATTTCTTCCAACTCTTTTATTCACAAGACTTAAGCACATTCTTTTTACAAGTATGCGTTAATTTTTCTACATTCCGAAAACTAGTGTCATAAAAACGAGAGATGGAAAATATATGCATAAACATAATGTGATTTATTCTATATCTAATATGTTCTATATCCAACTTTATTCTATATCCAATATGTAGAAGAAAGTATTGGATTCCTCAAAATTTTCGAATTTCGAACACGTTTTGAGGTGTGCTGAATCCATTTTTGTCCATTTTTAGAAAATGTGTGTGTGTGGTCTTTTTTTCGGTCGCTGTAGTTTAAAGAGTAATGTACGGAATCTAACGAAATTTGGTGCACACATGGACCCTGATGGGAACTGATGCTGATTAATTTTTGGTGAATTGATTTGTTTTCTCGATTAGCGTGATTGATATATCTCAAGAAGTAATGGAAGAATTCGAACAAAATTAGATATACAAATGGACTTCAACAGGAACAGGTGCCGATTACATTTTGGCACCATTCGCTACAAGGGGGTGGATAATCGAACATTTTTCTCGATAAGATATTTCAAGGATCCAAATATTCAAACCATTATATTCTGGTGAATAAAGTCTTGGTAATATTTTTAGCATTCTGAGGATTCGGTGGTAGCAAAACCTTTTAATTAGTTTATCTTGGTTTAAAATCCTTATTTTTATACAATTTATTTATTTATTTTTCAATAAGGATTTGTATCGTAATAGGGATGTTTGGCGAGTAGTAATATTCATATGAAGGATATAGAAGAAAATTCCATGATGGCCACAAGCAAGGCTGAACTTGATATCAAGTTCAGCCTTGACACAACGGACTAGGTTTTATTTATTTTAGTTTTTCTATAGCGCTCTGTTTTATGTATGACATTTCATTTATTATATTTTTACTGCAAAGATTTCGTTCGTTTCATTAATTTATCAACCTGTTTTAGGTTCAATCTTCTTTAGTTACTTCAGTTTATATTAATGTGCTTTATTAGTATTATTTTGGGATTATTTATTGTGTTTTACCTTGATTAATCACATTTTCCGACTTTTATTAAAGCTTAATCATTTTTACATTTATTTTCAAGTGTGCTGCCATTCCTCCACTCGTTATATTTGTCTAAAGCAACACTCTACTTCATATTGCGTTATACAGAATGAACTGCTCTACAACACATTTTATTTAGTGTGGATCGTCTCTTCTGATATTATTGTGATTTTGCATTGAGCATAATTTATAAAACTTATCTTTTAAATCTATCTGCCTGTATATGGGCCATTTCACAGCATTTTGTCGAAACGTAGAGTCCGCAACATGACACTTTTTTTGTTAGAACTACTTTATTTACAGTTTAATAATCACTTAATTTTATTTTCCAATAATGTGTTGGTAAGACTTCCACACTGACAAAAAAGAATGCATTTTCCTGTCTTAATTTAATAAATATTCAGGTTTGAAACTTTGTGAAATGTAGAGTCCGCAGCATTCAAATAATGTGAAATGGCCCATATTCTAGCTGCAGTTTTTCTGATTAATTTGTCTTCCTTTACTCTAAGAAACAGCCAAATGAAAAATTTTTAAATTTTGGTTTCATATGCTTTTTTCAATCATAAATGAAGAAAGAACCTTTCTTTTGCTTTTTCTGAAAATAAGGTTCTGAAACAAGAACTAAACGCAATGTTTTTCTAATAAAATAACATAAATATATTTTTTCTTTTGTTACTATATTCGGAGAAAATAATTTTCTCTCACGGATGGTTCTTTTATGGTGAAACGGCTAAAGTGCATAGAAATAGAGGCTATAAAAATACAAATACACTTTGATTAAATTTATGGGAATTATTTTATGCTTTTAGAAAAAGATATTTCTTGTACTTTTGAGACATTTCCTTTTGAAGTAAATGCAAAACATCAATGTAACATATTTGACTGACATATGCGTTTGATTTTCCCTTTCTTGTTCAAGAATTATTTTATTGATTTTAGTGGAAAAAATTTGCCATGTGCGCTTGGTTCTAAAAGAAGCTGTGAGGTTTACTTTTCACTCTAGCTAGGCTATGAAATGGGAAAATCTTAACACATAAAATTAAGAATTAAAAAACGCAGAGTCGTATTATAGAGTAACAAACACAAACGCCAGGAATTAGAATTAAAATAAAAAAATACAAAAATGCACATGTTAAAGAAGGAAGGCAATATTTTCTTAAGTATTTAAAAATAAACGTTTAATAGATGAAATCTATTACTGGTTTTAAAATATATTTAAAAACATAATAAAAGCCCCTTACCGATACATCGTCAAGCAGTTAGTTTAAATACCATTTGTTTTACATATTTTGAGTACTAATTCCTTTACTTATAAGAATCGAAGATTTTCAATTTAAAACTAAATACTGTGGTTTATATGGGAGAATAATTCCGAACGCTATGAATATACGCTCTATAAATTGCATTTACCTGTGATATTTTTCTTTCCTTTTTTTTTTTTTTTTTACAATATGATATAATTTAGGAATTATATTTTACCTCATGCTTTGCTACATTATTATAACGTTCCTTGTGTTCTAAAATTTGTAGTTTTGGCGTGAGTTTAACAGTTTAATATCATAATACTATTCTTTTTTGTAAATTTCGCAAGGAATGACATAAACAACTCACCTCCGCCATTCTTCTGTGCGAGATAAGGGAATCGCCACACGTTGCCGAGGCCTACAGCATACCCGATGGTGGCCAACATGAACTGCAACTTGCTGTCCCAGGACTCTCTGGTGTCATCGCATTCTGGCTTGAATTCGGATTTGTCTTCTGTGGAAGCCATATCCATGGTCATCGTCTGTGTGACAGGGCTCTGGTCGCCCATGTCGAAGGCGATGTTGGTGGATCCATAGCCTGGATTGACGTCGCCGTTGTTGATGATAAGACGTCCCTGCATTTCCCTCAGTTCCATCTTCTCCCCAACCGGCAGCTCGCTCTTCGAACACTGCTTGCGCATCAGATTCTGCATGACGGCGGCAGGAGGGGTCTCGTACTTGAGGATAGCCAATGCGGCTGTCTGGATCGACTTAGTGTCTTACGTTAAGGAACTCTTTACGGATTAGAGGTCAGATTAAGGGACAACTCAACACTGGGTGATGGATGAAATGGTATTCCAAATGCATGGAGGATTTGGCAATTTCCAAACAACAGTTCTCATGTTTGTTATCACTTCGTCTGATTTTGAGGACGAATTCGAAGTTTGAACTTACGGAGCTCATTTGTTTTAAGTTTTTTTTAACACAACGAATAATGAAATAAGTTCAGAATATATGTTATATAATGTAGAATAAAACTATAAAGCGATTTATATGAGTATTTTCAACAATGGTATCACAGATTCTATGGCTGAAAGAAGCTTCACTTCAGTGGACAAGTTTTTCGTTGTTTGTACTGTAATAAGTCTTTATTGAAGAAAATGAACGAAAAATAAGATCACACCAAAATTGGTGAATTCAATCGTTAAAGTTGAATATTATTATATGGATAATTGTACAAGTACATGGAATACGATTTTCTTCGAAAATTCTTATGACAAAAAATGGATGAAGAGAATAATGCGAAGCAAAGTGTATGGCATTGTTGTTACGAAAATAAAACTCAGAAATAAGTCTTTTTTGAAGCTTCTCTTAAGAAAGAAAGTATTGTCTAACACTTCAAAAATACTACACGAACTTAGAAAGGGCAAAAACAGGTCTTGGAATTATCTTCTTCATTTCTTCAAACATTTTCTGAAACATTTGCAGTGCAGAGAGAGAGAGAGAGAGAATTAGTCACAGTTCTACTTCAAAGCTATCAATTAATGATTGCGTTGCACTTCTGAAGTCTATAATTTACAAACATAATACTTCACGTGTTTAAAATACATGAACAATCCAATATAGATTTTTCGTGAGGCTTCAAGCTTCAACAAAGAAAAAATATCACTCCCTTTTGTGAGTATTTAAAAACAAGGAAATTCTTGTTTAAACTGTAGATGAAAAATTTTTTTTTAAAATTCCTGTAAAATAGAGAATGAAAAATTTGCATCACATGTTTTCATTAATTACTATATCACTATGAATGTACAAAAAATTACACGATATCTATTAAAATAAAAAAGTAATAATAAGCAATATAAGAAAGTAAAAAGTAAATAAATGAATTAATTCATCATTCTTTTTCTTCCTTTTATTTTAAACTTTCATTTTTAGATCTACTTGTCTTTCGTTAAAATTATTTTTCAATATTTGAGAATACAAAATTAACATAGTTGTAAATTTGTTGATTTAACACCCCAGTTGTAAATATTTATTAAAAAAACCACAGTCCACAAATGTGTTAAATCGTTTTTAAAATTCTCACATGCCAACTGTTATATATTTTATTTATCTTTATTATATTTCTTATTTATTTATTTAATATTATGTTTATTGATTATCGTCTGCAGTTCTTAATATCTAAAATAATTACTTTAACTTCCAATATTATTAATACTACTACTGTTACTTCACGTTTGTCATTTCGTTTTTTCCTTCCCTTCTTCTACGAAATACGAATGCAGGACTTACGCTGTACGTATAGGTTGTATATAATGTGTATATGAATGTATTGAAAATAAAGTAGTCATTGTTATCGTCAGGATTTCATTAATATTCCGAGAGTTTCTATATACGATTACTAAAGTCCCCTAATGATCTCATTACCTGTAACTATTTCGTCCTAGTATAAATCACTGGTGAGCAATTTAGCCTGCAGCAAAAATGCCAGTGCAAAGCAAATATAATTTACCCGGTGTAGGGAACAAACATAGTGGTTCTAGTATTTGATTCATACGACTGTCAACGTGTAAATTAAGAAATGCTGCAGCCAACTGCGCTATTACCATCTTTGAATTCCTTTTCTAAAGCGAATTATAGCGTTTCAACGGCAATAGCTGAAAGCGGAAAATACTTCGAACAAAATATGAAGCTGACCTTTAAAGTTTAAACTATGTAGATGTGGTCGTTACTCTGAAAGTAAAAAGAACACTTAGTTTATATAATTTATTTCTTATCTAAAGTTTGTTTAATACGATAAGAAATAAGAAACTAGTGCAATTAAGTGTAAAGCATCAATAAATGATTCAATGATGAAGGAAAAGGTGAAATGATTGAGAAGGGAAGAGGAAGGGGAAAAAGACACAGCTTGACTGCGTTAATTGAAACATGATGCATTGTGTTAATCACAGTTAATTTATGGTTATAACTTTTTAACATTTGGTTTTAGGGAGAAAAACTTACGATATGTGCTATCCTTATCTTTTTTTTACTATTTTGTTTACAAAGATTTTTATCAAGGGCTCTTTCTTAAGATATTTTCATTGACTCCCTTCCCTTTTTCTTGTTACTTGAATCAAGATCTAAGAAATCTAGAAAAGTATCGATTACAGACTAGTGCTAGTTAGATTTTAAGCAAATTATTTTAGCTAGTGGTGTTGAAAATTGCAATAAAACTATTTATTTAATCAAAAGAAATAAATATAAAGTTTCGAAGCACTAAAAGGTACATAAGGTTCTCTAGCTAAGGTAAGAAATGAATTTAGCTTTCATTCTTGTAAAAACTACAGATCGTAAAGCTTTAAACAACAAAAGGAAAATTTATGTACGGTTGAATTTTATAAGAGACGTGAACGTAAACTATTGAAAATATTTTTAATGAACATATTTTTTTTTGAGGTTGAGGGAAAACAGAATTGAGGAGGGAAATTCAAGCTACTATTTATTAAATTGAAAATTGCGCTAAATGTGTCCATTATCTAAAAAGCATCTAGAAAGTGGCATTTTAAAGAGTCCATTTGAAATGCCACCAGATCAAACAGGCTGAAAGAATTATATGCTTAATTTAGAGAAGCCTTTCTTCAAACCTCTGATTTTAATTGCTATTAATATTGTTATTTTAGGATAACTAATCGTTCGAAGCAATAAGATTCATTTTCGCGAATCCTTTCTTTACTTAGTAGGAAAATATCAAGTCTTGATATAAATAAAACTTACTGATTTTTCACTTTTTTCCCGCCTTCTAAAGAAAAAATTTGGCGAAACAAAAGTACAAACCCTAAGTTAAATCACCATCGATTAAAAAAACGACTAATTCTCGCAGTGAAAAATTATTGAGGAATTTAAAGGACGGGGGCACAAAAAACTCCTTTCATAAAGCACTTTGTACTCTTTGTATACGTAAATAACATTTAAGACCGGCTTCTGTAGTGTCTATATTTATCGCTCGAAATATCATATGCTGACAATCTAGGTTTTGTAATTGCTCAAAATGTCCAAGCCTCTGTCCATAACATTATCTGTTCAACGAATCATTAAAAACTCGCCAGATTTTGGTATTTTCACTATACACTTGCGAGATAAGTTTGGATCATACTTTTCCGTTGGAACATTCGTGATAATCTGTTTCTTCAATTAGTTTTAATGCTAATTGAGATTTTGCAGGTACGTAACGATGCATCTTAATAGAAATCAATATGAAATGTATGTTAGTTGCCGTTTAAGTCTCAATAAAATCTTGTCAAGGAATAAACAAGCTCATTTTCGGGAAATAAATCATTTCTTACGTGAATAGATTTTATCTAAATGTATGGAATCGTTGCTAAAATTCGATATCCAAGTAAACATTGCTTATAGCAAATCAATAACTCGGAGCTGCGACGCAATTTCACGGGAAAGAAAAAACTACTGGATATTTTTAACGCAGTCATTTGATTTACTGTTCTGAAAGATACTTACTTCTTGTTGGTAAAAAGTTACACGAGATCTGTTTTAGAAACTTCATTCGCAAAGAACTTTTGCCAGTAGCGAGAGTTGAAAGAACTTTATATGTGAGGTTTATTTTTATATAGAAATGATACATAATGAAGGAACATTTTGAGAATGTTTCGAAATAAAGAATCTTGTATTTCTTGAAATACTGCTTTTTTATCAGAAGACTACAGATATAAAACATACGCTTGATTACCATCGTCATTTTTGAGAAAAAGAATTGTTACTGAGTAAAAGCACCTCAAAGTTCAGATTTTGATTGCGAAAGTGCTGTTTGTGTCATTTTTGATTGCGTGTGATACAAAAGTTAAAACTTATACTCTTTGAAATTTCGTAAGCCTACTAAGTATGTTGTCCAGGCAGAGCAAATATCAAGTTGGTGTTCTTATTTGACTTTCCACGTACATGGGAGTATCCAAGGGGGTGGATATCAAAATGTATCTCCCCTTCAAAATTCTGACATTTAATAGAGGCCATTTAAAAGCAGGCATTAATAAACTGCTCCCAAGAGGGGAAAGAAGTTACCAAAGAAAAGTTTTTTGCCAAAGAAATGCCTTTCATTCGACACAACTACATGCCAAGTACTTATATATTCTTTTCAATAAATTGAATTTACATTGAATCAAACCGAGTTCTTTCGTTACGATAATACTAAAGCTAAATAATGGCGGTTGTTTGAAAATACCTTGACGTTTATGGAATACTATCATATGAAGGCCTTATTTGAGCAGTGGATCATCTTTATGTTTGTTCATTTTGAGATACAAAACCCGAGAATCTTACGAATGCTGAAGATTTTCTGGTTGAAATACTTGAGATACTTTATTAAGAAAAAAAGACTAACTCTATATTTTTCTTCTTCTTAAGTAGAGTTTCCCCACCATTCAAGTAAGACTTTCATGTACTCTATGGAAAGTAACGAAATGGAATAGCTATTAAGGCACAAATTTGATAATTTGGGTCATAATACTTCCATTTCACTTTAAATTGCAATTTAATTTATTATCGTTTCAAAGCATAAACTCATGTACATAGATAGTATTCATTAAAGTTTATAAAAAGAAAGTGATAAACGAAAACTTATTTTTTACAAATTTTTATATTTTTGCTTTTTATGCAATAAAAAAAATATATAAATACTAGATTAGTCAATTAATTCAATTCAATTATTTATTTCAGTATCAAAACATCCAAACTTAAAAGAAAAATGGAATTGGCCAAGAAATCATGAGTAAAGGCAAAACAAAAACCCGCCTGACACGCTCATGACTTTTAAAATAAAAATCTAGAGCAGCCAGCCATATTCAAGGGTGGTGGGAGTACAGATCTTTTTCATATAATAATTTCAAAACTAATATATTTTTAAAATGTATTAATTTCATATGTATAATAATAATAACAACAATAATACTTATTAAAATTAAATAGAGATTCTCAAGAAAAACATTATTCTTAAACATTTGCTGTGAATTTTGTTTTGTTTAGATTTATCAGTAAGTTGTTTCCCATTTTAGGTCCTATTGATTTTAAACTGTGAACTAAAATTCTTTTATGCTCTCTGAAGAATTAAAGTATCCTTATTTCATGTTTGGGGCCGTTCATAAACGACGTCACGCTTTTTTCCCACATATTTGACCCCCCTTCCCCCCTTTGTCACGCGTCACGCTATGTTGCATAATGCACGTTGTCACACTTCTTGTTACCCCCTCCCCTCGTCACACTTTGTCACAATTTCATGAACCCCCCTCCCCCCCTCGAAGCGTGACATCATTTATGGATGATCCCTTTCATAATCATGAGTTAATAGTTCTAAATTTATTATTTCCCTATATTTATTATATTTTATTCTTTTAAACAGAATTAGACAAACCTTAAAAGGGTAAAACATTTCAGCTTTCAAGAATATAAATTAACGTTCGAATTATTCAATTTATTTTTAAAAGAATTATGGAACCTTTTCAGCAAAAATCAATTTACTTTGTGTTTCTTTTTCATCAACGCGTCCCCCTATTCAGTTGAAATCAAATTCCTTACAATCAAAGAATAAATTATTTTATGCAATAAAAATCAGCGAAACATATTATTCAAAGGAGTTTGATACTGTAACTTGAGAGTTATTTTTTAGAACAAGAAAACTTTATCCTACAGTAAAAGGTAAAATTTCAAGAGGAAAAAGATCTGAAGTCAAATAATAAGAAAGTCGGAATTTTAAAGAGTTATGGGGGAACAGTTCTAGTATACCGAAGTGTAAAAAGGGGCTCGAAAACTTTTTTTCTTGAATAATTATGACGTAGTGCAATGATTTCATACAAGTAATATACCATCACTAGAAAAAGTATTTATTAACTTAATAAATATTTTCATAAATTCTCTTTTCCCTCATTTTCAGCCAATAAGAGTTACATCAAAAGCCATTAAAATGTCGTGCAACGCATTTTTAAGATTGTGTGATAAAATCCCGATAGCATGTCATCGAAACATTTTCCCCACTCATCATTTTTACTCGTTTTAGCTGAAGTGCTGGTTTATGAGCCATAATACTAAAAAATAGTTTATTTTAAAATCTTTCATGCAGGGGGTTTTTCTTTTAAAGAGCAGATGAATTTTTTTAGTAAAATTAATTAACTATTAAATAAGCACTTTGGGAACCAACTTTTGTACTCTGTTTTTGAGAGAACGTGGCGAGCAATAGCTAACCTTTTTTAAAGGGATATTCCCTTTTTAAAAACATTCTGGTTGAATAAATTTTCACAAAATATTTACTGTATTTTGAATAAAAGTGAATGAATAGCTATTCATTTTTTAAATTGATAATTAATTAAATGTAAGCTGTTCAAATATTCACGAAACCTAAATGTGAACCGGCCTTTTATTTATGTATCCTTCTTTTCTAAGAGGGTAAAATATTTTCTTAATATTCATCTTTTAGTTTCATCAGCACTTTTAAAATTGAACGGAAATTAACGTTTTTTAAGCATTGCGATATTTAAAATATGAAAATTTGAGCAGCAGATTTAAATTAACAGAAAGTTAGAAAATGTTGCAATATAATTCACATTAAAATTGTGAATTGTTAGAACAATTGAAATATTTTCCTTTTCAATAATTACTCTATGTATATTAAGTTACGAAAGAGTTAATTTATGGTTCTTTTTCATTTCATTTAGTATAATAATTGAACTAGGAATGTTGACACTGTAGCGTTGATTACAAAACCGTATTGAAATTTTAATCGAACATATTTAACAATCATATTTAGTTTACTTTAGTTTTACCATACACTTCAATTAAAAAATATAAATCAGAAAAAGAAAAAGGACAAAGTTTTTCCTTCCCTGTCTTTCAGAAAAGAAATGGTTATTCCTCTGTACCTTTTTTTTCTTCTTGTTAAAAAATGAGAGAAAATTTGGATATATTTATCGAGATTCTATCGTTTCTCACACAACAAAAGGAAATTTTCCATGTGATTAAAAATTTCTGGAGCTGCAACAATATTTCAATAAATAAAACTGCATACATACAAACTTAAGGTTTAAATTAGTTATAACTAATTTAAACCTTTAGTTTGTATGTATGCAATTTTATTCATTGAAATATTGTTGCATCAATAAAAACATTTGTTATCGAATTTCAACGGATTGGTCTCTAAAAGGATAAAAATATTTTGAATAATTTTGTTGGTGAGAGTGCAAACTTTTACTCACGTTACTATTTGTAAAAAGTATAAAATGCCATCCAAAAAGTTTTGGATTCTCAATATAAATCGAAAATTAATTTTTTTTCAAAAAGTGTTAAACCAATAATAATAATAAAATAAAATAAAATTAAATTAAAAATAAAAAGCAATAAAAACAAATTTTGTGAGATAAGTTGTGAAATTTAACGAGGAACATAGAATAATTTCACCCAAAACTTTTTAGAAAGCCCGGAAACAAGTACTTTTCTAAAAGTTACGAAATATATATATAACACTAAAAAACAAGTCACTCTTTTAATAGCGTTTTAAACTCAGTTTCGATTTCAATACACAAAAACTAATTTGCCTACAATTGTCTGTAGGTCACTAGTTTTTGTGTTTTAAAATCGGAACTGAATTTAAAAAGGGATTAAAAGAGTTATTTGTTTTTTAATGTTACATATATATGACAAACTCATTCGTAAAAGCCAAAAAAAAGGTTACGTTAAGTTAAAGATTTTGTTTGCGAAATCATGGTATAAAACTTTAATAATTTAATAATACGTTCTCCCTGGTAAGGTTATTAAAGAGAGAAATACAGCTAAACTTTATATTTCATGCTGTGACTTTCACATCTGTGATTTTACAACTAGATCTTAAGAGAAAAAAAAAAACAATAAAAGTGCAATCGCAATAACTGGAAAATAAGCTATCGTTCGACTCCAGAAACATTTGAAGTAGGCCGGGGGGGGGGGGAGGGGTAACAGGGTTAGATTTCAACATAAATAATCGCTTCCACACATTGTCCGAATTGCATTACTTGGGGCCCAAGGCACAAAAGCTTTTCGGAGCCCCATAAAGAATTCATTTTTGGAGCTATCCTGGCATATATCGACAGTTGTTGAATAAATTATTCTTTGTTAAACATACATGGTCGTAAAAAACATAAAAAAAAAGACGTCACAGAAATTTTAGAATTATGGAGCAAATTACTTCAGATTTTTTGTTAGATTTATAAGATTACATAGTTGCATTACACAACTTTCTGATACAAAAATAACCAGATATCTAGTTCAAGCACGATAAATTTTTAAATTTTGGAGCCTCTCGAAGTTAGGGTTCCCAAGTCTGAGGTTTGTTGTCTTTTGGGGAACTCAGGCCTTGCTTTCACATATGCAATACAATATCATTTTGTCGCCAAAATTAAACAAAACGAATTTCATCGAAAATTACTGCCATATGATACTTTTAAAAATATATTATGAACACAAAAACTAATTAATCAAGGAAAAACTCTTAAACTTATCTTATTGTTAGTGGGTCGGCAAATTTTTAAAGTTGAGACACACTGGTGTAGGAGATGTATTTAGCATTCACAAAAGCAGTATATAATGCTTAGAAATAAATAAAAAAAATAAACTTGAATTGAAAATAGAATCAACATATTTAGCAATGAAAATGAAAGGAAAACGGTATGAAACTTTTCAGCTTTAGCTAGATATTCCCTAGAAGCAGAACAAGAAGAGAGAGAGAGAGAGAGAGAGAGGAAATTAATATCCACGTTACATAGTCGTTCCAGGACCCCTCGCACCCCTTGTATCCCCTGTTGGACTCATCATTCAGCGATTGCGTTCTAATAGTGGCTTGAAAGAGCCCCCTTCGGGGTGGTCGAAGAGATATGAGGGGATGCGGCAGAGTGATTGCGGAGATTTCCTCCCCCGCAGGGTGATGTTCATTTTTTTACTGTTATTTATCTCCAGCTAGAGCCTTTGAAGCGTTCATGGAAATGCTTCTGAAGTCATTTATTAGAATTAGGCGTCAGTTTCAGGCGAAAGAAGAAAGCTCTCATCGGAGGCGGAGAGAGAAGCGATGGAGGAGGGGAGAAAGTCTCTCGTCAAAGATTCGATCGGATATTTTACACCTCCGCGAAAGAACGTTATTGAGAGCTGGATGGCTGCTCAACTGCTGGGAAGAAATGACTTTTGCTGGCAACACACAAAGAACTACTCGATGGTGTCTGCCCGTTTACGTTTGGCAAAATTAAAGAGGTCTTCAACTGGAAATATTTATTAATGTCAACGTTTTTTTAAATCAACAAACGCACATATGTTAAAAATAAATAAATGCAAGACTTTAATTTAACTTTAGCAATTCTGATAAAAATAATTCACATATTATTAGTATAGTTTCTAGAGTAGGACTCAGCAAATATGTTTTGACTATGGGTCAAAATCAATCAAAACACGAAACGACTTCCTTATAGAGAAGCGTTTCTGGTTAGTTGTCATCATCTATATTTTTCTATCAGTTGCATTTCATGCATTCCGAAATTCCTATTTTCCTTGAAAGCACCTACTATGCTACAATTTCTGTTTTTTAAAAAGATCATCTTCGTTACTATCACTTTGGAATCGAACATTTTTTTTTAGCTCATTTTTATTTATTTTTCAAGTGTTCATTTCATATTTATGTTTAATAATTTATTTTTATGTACTAAAATAATTAATTTTCAAAATTCAAGAGAGTCACTTGAAGTTATGAATTGGGCCACTTGGTGACTCGCGGGTCATAGGTTGTTGAGACTTGTTCTATCTAAGTAATGGTATCCAATTTTGATGAACTACAGTTATGAGTTATATGTTTACTTTATTTACACTTGATTGCGCTTTTAATTCCATTTCTGTGTTAAGTAAGTACGCAACTCATCCAACGTTTTAATTAAATATTGAAAGATAACATGTATGTGCAAGTGAAATTATAAGATTATACAGCACAAGAAGTTTTGGACATAACTTAAAACATTTAATGATCTTATTTATTCATTTATCAATTAAATTTTAGTTATCGTACCAAAAAAAGATAAAAACAATAATTACATGCACTGGAAAATATTTCTTTCGCAGCATATTAAGCCTGGTGATAGGAAAAATTCAAACTTTTACTAATTGAACCAAATGCAAAGAGCAGCAAAATTTCTTTAAGTTGAAATGTTAACAATTTAGGAAAATTTTAATGTTTTAAAAGAAAATCGAAATAAAATATTTTGTAAAAGTAGTTGCATTTATTCTAAAATAGCTGTGAGAAATAATACTTAAGTGTATCTTAAAGTGTTCGATCGAAATAATAATCTGAGTGTAAATCCTTTCTAATCAGAGTTAAATACATCACAAAAATATTTATAAACATAAAAAATAACTCCAAAAATTAATGTGAACTTCGTAACAATGCGTTTTTCATTAATAAAAAAAAATCAAAATATTTTAGAATTTTATTCCATAACAAACTAAAATTAATGTAAAAATTAAATATTCCACAAAAATCCATGTAAACATGATTTTGAACATATATTGTAAATTTTCTAACAATACGCTTTACAACAGCCCAAAGATGCAAATATCTTTGAATTTCAGTCAAATAAAAGAAAATTTAAGTATGTACTGTTTACAATAAAAAATTTTAATTTTGAATAAAGCATTTTAAAAAAGTCCGTTAGCAATATGCAAGGCCTAAATATTTTAGAGCTTAATTCAAACACAAAGTGAAATATTAATGATAGCGAAATATATAATGTTTATAAGAAAATAATTCAGTCATTTTATAAAAGCCTTATTTTTGGTAAAAGACAAATTAAATGTTCCTGCATTTTAAAAAGCCATTTTCTAAGAAGAGCGGAGAAAAACTACACTAAATTGAATGATTATTTTCAGTTATTTTTATCACTTTATACGCATTCGAAATATGCGAGATTTGAAAATTCAAAGAGGGTAGAGAAAGAATACCCGTCAATATCAATTTGATATTGCTTAAGTGACAAAGGGAAATATTTTTCCATCACCATGGTGTTTTAAAAATCTAAAACATTTATTTAAAAAAAAAAAAACCCCAGAGAAAGACTAGAAGAGAGAAAAATTTATTTTAACTGATTCCCGACGGTATCAATAAAGAGTTATCTCGGTGAAATTCAAACTAAAAAATATTTGAGAGTAAAACTGTCCAATAATTGATTTTTTATTTGCATTTTTAAAAACGTTTCGCACATGTGGAAATACATAATAAAATGGAGTAGAACATTTTAATTTATGTTGACTGGATACCAGGAATTATTTTTTTCCCATATGGAAAAATAGGAAAATAACGCGACAAAGGCAAATAAGCTAAATGTGATAGTATATTATGAAATACACGATATTATGAAATACAAGATAATTATAAAATGCACGAATATTATGAAATACGAATATTATGAAATATACGATATTATGAAATACAAGAATATTATGAAATAAGAATATTATGAAATACACGAATACTATGAAATACACGAATATTATGAAATACACAAATATACTATGAAATACACGAAAGATTTTTATCAAAATATTTAAAGAATGTAATAAGGAAGAAAAGATTAGTTAAGCTGAGCTGAAATTCCCACCCTTTGGAAACTTTAATTTGTTGTCTTTTCATCTATGAGCTTATTTACATTAAAAAAGAGGTTCCTTTTAACTGCGAAACACGTGTTGGCAATGTGGTACTTCTATTTTGTGCTCTTAACGCTGTTTTTGATTTTCATTCTTCGATCAAAATAATTATTGCTATTACTGCTTTCAGATGCCAACAAAACATTACATTTCTTTATTGATGTACGTATGTGTTACTTCTTATAGCTATCACACTATAACTTTAAATAACAGAATGTAGGAACTCAAATTGTTCCTAGCATCAATCTGAGGTGAAATTTCAAAACATTTACGACGTGTTTCACTTAGCCATTTTACTCCCATTTATAGTGAATATTTTTGCAGCTAAGCAAAATTATGTTTAATCATTAAATATAAAATCAAACACACAAAAACCTAACTGCAGTCCTTGATTGCAAACATTTTCAATTTTTCGAATTTTCTTTAGTTTAATTACCCCGCCAAATCGTTCCAATACGAAATTGCTTAACAGAAACTTCGTACAAGAAAATGTTTGTGAATTAAAAGAAATTAGTAACATCAGCTTCGAAAAAAAAAAAAAAAATTCTTTTTCATCTTGGAAGTATTCATGTTAACTACATTTCAATACACTGGAATGGCTAAGTCAAGTAATGATAAAATTTCAAAAAAGAAATATCAAAATTTCTAACTGTAAAATTAAGAGGACATGTAATAATAAAGTTATAATTACTTGTTAGGTAGTATTAAAACTACTAATTGAATAACAGTAAATTTCCAAAGTCAAGTAATAGTAAAATTACTAAGGCAAATAGTATTAAAGTTACACAGTCAAGGAATAGCGAAATTAATATTTATCAGTAAAATCTTAGGTAGACTAATGGTAAAATTTCTAAGTCAAGAAACAGTGAAATTACTATCTATGAGTAAAAGTATTGAGCTAAATAAGAATAAAGTTACTATAAATCACGTAATAATGAAATTACTAAATAACAATACAATTACTAAGCCAAATAATTAATGTACAATAGCTAATAACATTGTTTTTCTTTTCATTTAGTATTTTATGATGAAAGGTGAATTAAACCTACAAAATAATAAAATCAAAAGAACTAATATATCAATGCCCGAAAACTCCATTCCAAAAGCATTATATTTGTTAAATTCAAACAGCTCGATAATATCAAAGTGTTATCAAATAGATTATCGAATCTAATACTCCTCAAAAGCAAATCTAACATAAAGCACTCGTTTCTGCATTAAGAGAAAGGAATCGGAGATATATCATATTTATGGAAACGAAAAAACTCTTGGGACATGGCTACAAATTATTCTTTCACGTTTTGTATTTCAATATTTGCTCAGAAAAAAAACTTATTCGAAAGTCTTCGTATTCGGGTTTACGTTTTAACTTTTTTCTAAAACAAATATTACTATGTTTTAAAAAAATCAATGAGTAAGAAGAACTTGTACCACAAAAAGCGCTGGTACAATTGTGAGGTATTGTCAGTTTTATTGACTTTAATTAACTTCTATAAATTCACGTTTTTTTTTGTCAAAGGAAATAATAGTTTAAATTTAAAAAACACTATTTACTGTACTTTGAATGAATAATGTGCGTTTTCTTCTGTTTTCAATATTCGAAAGCTACGTACTACAGGGACTGGATTTAGAACTAATAATAGAAACATGTTTTTATAAAGAAGTGTAGAATTCCGATTTGTCACATCTTTGTTTTCAGAACCAGATAGTATGTTGATGAAATTATTTTTAAATGAAAAATGATCTGTAACCGTTCGCTGAATGCGATTCATTAAATATTTAAAAATTTAATTCAAAGACAAAATGAAATGCAAATCAAAGTGAAAATATGGAGAGTTTAAGGGAATTTCCTAGAATGTGTAACGTAAACTTTCCAAACAATTACCACTCCAAAGTAAATTTTTTGAAAGAAATAAATTTGCACGGTTGAAATTCACGGGAAAAAAACCTGCATAAAATAATTCTAAAAGAACGATAAAAAAAAAAAAAAACCCATCAAATTACTGAAATGAAACACTAAAAAAAATCTTCTAAATTTATATATAAATCTGTATAAGGGAGCGCACGGTAGTAAATCTTTAGAGATCGTTAGATATATTTGAAATATATATGAATGAACATTAGAAATTTATCAAATGTTCACTACACTATAGGATGGATATTACATGCGCTGATTGTTGGAAAATATTTATGAAAATGAACGAAGTATCGAGTGCGAAAATTACGAAGCCTTAGTATTCCATACCTTGCTCGGTCTGAAAGATTCTAGTTGCTTTTTAATCATTTGTAGAGTTTTGAGAAAGCAGCTATAAGCAAGTTCAGCTCAGGTCAAGGAGTAATTGTATGACTTGTCCTGAAGTACCAATGCTTAGCAGAAAACAGAGCCAATCAAAGGTCTGTAGAAAAAGCGAAAGTTTTACAAATTGCAGTTTTGACTTAACTTTTGTATTTCTTAAGTCATACCTTGTAAGACATTTTGGAATATAGGTGAATGGCAAAACCTTTACACTTGATAACAGATTAAAAGAAAAGATTTTAATCCTAATGGTAAAGATTTTAATACTAATGGTAATACCATGGTAGCCAGATATTATTTGAGAGCTTCTCTTGACTCTTTTTTTTCAGAGTAAACAAAGAAGGGAGGTATACATAGAAACAGTGGAATCCAATACATTCTGTGTTATTAACATGAAGTAAATTTACCGTTATTCATACGATTTTATATTATAAAAAAATGTGTTAAGAAAAAATTGCAGAAAATAAACACATTGCATTTAAAGTTGAAAACATTGCACTAGCCGTGTAAAAACTAACCTAAATTCCCTAACACTTTTTAAACTTTAAAACGTCTACCAGACGAGCCCGTTCCTAAATATTTTCACTTGTTCGAGGTAGACGAGATCCCGACAAAAATAGAAACGGCAGTCTTACTATGGTAGGGTTATTCCATTAGACGAACATTCATGGACTGTACTAAGAGTAAAATCCACAACTTTACCTTTTAAGTGAACTCATGTATTTAAACTATTACAGCAGAGTTAATTTGTAAACTTGAACAACATTATTATAAATTTTAACAAATAAACATCTCGAAAACCAGCCCCGCTTTTCACAACAAAAAATTTGACCCACTCAGATCACACGACTGGACAACGTTGTGCTGAATCTTACAAGGGGCTCCTTTCACAAACCACAGGCAAGTTCTTATAAAAGCAAAAACCACGCCAACAAGTAATCGTATTGCAAAAACAAAGCTTTCATACAAATTTGCATAAAAACAGAAAAAATACATTTTAAAAAGTTGTTTTGTATCGTTTCACAACAAAATGTGCCAATAGAACAATTCGAAAATATCCAATGAGTTCACATTTTTCCAATAAATGAACTCCATGAATTTGTGTCATCCTTGCTCGAACAACTATGATGGAGATGCGCAGATGGCGGAGGAAAAGGCCACAAGAGCCTTCCCTTTCTCCAGCTGTCGTTGGAGAAGAAGAGCGATGACGATCAAGCCTGACTCGACTTCCTGTAATCCCACTTCTCCATTTTCTCGACCCTCTCAGCGAAGCGGAAGAATTTGGGGGAAACCTAAATCCAATCTTCTCGAAAGCACTGAAACTTCATATTGCGACCGGTCTGAAGTTACCAATGAACCGCAAATTTTTTTTTGTGTAGCTATTATTTTTAAATCTTTTGGAAAAATGTAGTGGTGAAATTACCACAGCCTTGAAAAACCACATGTATAACTTCATTTGAAAAAATACTGATAATTGGAAGAGTATATTTAGTGTCATAAATTATCAAGCGTTTTTATGATTACAATCCGTTGAGGTTTTATTCACTATTATTATATTTTAGCACCACAAAAGTTTCTACGATGCGGACTTTTGACTAGTATTAGTAAAACATAAAAGTTTTAATAATATTAATGAATTTTTCTGCTGTTAAATATTGTTTATAACTTAATGTTATAGTAACGGTTAAAAGTTTTAATAACATTAATAAAAATTCTGTGGTTAAGCTACATTTTGATAATGGGAAAATCAGTTATCCAAATGCAATTTAATAATATTATAATGTATTATTGCTGAAGGATTATGTTCTATGCGTATTTGAAAGTGAATCATCTTTCCTCTTTTGTACTACTGTATTCCAGAAAACTCCAAATGCTTCTATAGAAGAATATTATAAAATTACTTATGTATTCGAGGAAGCTACAGTAAATGCAGTAAAACAATCGAAAATTTGAACTTAGGGCAGGCAAAATTATACATGAACAGATTGTTACTTGCCATTAAATGTTTATAATTGCAAAATACGGTTAATTTTTTAAAAATAGTATAAAATGATAATGCTATTTTATAACGCGTTTTCTGTTGTCTTTATTGAAAGAAACGAGTGATACTGTACTTGGTCCATGCCATACATATTTGTATGAATAAGATATCTTTTCTTTTGCAATGAAAATGAAATTCTTGCAATTAAGAAACATTTGCCTGCAATGTTTATTGCAATTTTATGCATAAAACGTTGTTTTTTACCTTCTTTATGCTTGGCATAAAACAAAAATTTTTACTTACCTAATGTTCATGTCTTTGGAATGCTGAACCTCAGATAATTTTATACAGAGCAATTATTTTTTGCTAATGGAAGCATAAAAACGCTCAAGTATTATTAGAGGAGATTCCGTGAAACATTATGCGACATTTAAACATTAACAATGTATTTTACCATTAGCCAATTCCATAACAAAACTCTTATTCAATATTTTGTCCTATAGCAGCTTCCGTTTCATGTAGTCTCTCAAAGTACCACTTTATTTCACTCCGTCACGTGAATGAGAATGTGATAGAAGGAAAATACTGTGTTCACGAAAGTAAAACATTCCTTTTCCGGAAAAAGAGAAATAAGCGACTTCCCGAATTCGACTTCTATAATCCTATTTGATTCCTCAATGATGGGATGCTGCATTACGAGAATGGGGAGTTCCCCATGCGCAATATTGTAGATTTATTAATGGACTTATGCTTCATGGACACAGTTTAGAGAAATCAGGGTAAGAGAGAGAGAGAGAGAGAGAGAGAGAGAAGGAAGGAGAGAAAACAAAGTATAGGTGTTCCGGTACAGTGGTCTAAAATTCTTTGTCGCGGAACTTTCAGTTTGGTAAATATTTACCACAATCTTTAATATTCGGTCTTTTGTATGATATTAGTAACTTGAAAGACGTTGGAACATCCTGTTTTGTTACGCGGAAATATTTTTCGTCTTTTGGAAAAAAGAAATCAAAAAGCTATTGTTGTTGTTGCAATGGAGCTGCTTATTGACTCTTTACTATTTGCAGACCTTAGTGTAGCAGACTTACCCCATTGAGAAGGGATAAAAGGTGGAGCAAAGGGCAGACCTACATTCTTGAAGCGGGGATCTCAAGTCACGTGATGACTTTTGACCAGTGAAGCATCAGTGGGAAGAAAGTTGCTATCTTTAAAAAAGTTTGGAAGTATTGCGGCAAATAGAGTCACGTGATTAGAGATATTGGCTTCAACTTTTCTCAACGTAAACATTGGACTTGCTCCCTCCAGTACTAATCCCTGCTCTAAGACCTACCCTTGAGAGTGCAATCATCATTTCATACCTCAGAGCTATCGACGGATATCATTACCACTTGGTCCGCAATAGGGGGGCGGGGGAGACTCCTTGTAGTGCAGACTGTGTAACGATAAATCTTCACCGATCTGCTTCCGGAGGATGTTAGGCGCTCTTTATAGAGAGGCTGCCGCACCCGGACAGTAAAGCAGGTAGGCAACGCTCACCTATGGCTGGTTCTGGTTGTTCAGTGCCTGAGCTTTTGAAAGGAGCAAAGGACGAGCCCTGTATTCCGAGCCTCTTGGGGTATTCAGTGAAAGTCAAGATGTTATATACTGTAGGACCGTAGTTATCGTTACATACCATTACCACTTGAGAATTTTGACATCAAATTTCCTACCAAAAGGAGGTACCTGCCCTGACGATGCTAATTGCACTTAGAATTTAATTTAGTCGAGAGTATCCAAACCAAATAGATACTTTAAGAGCCTTTTACGTACCGCATAATCATACGACATGGACGCTGACGATTTTGTGTCTCTCGAAAATCGACTGGTTGTTTTGAACCAAACTTAATCCGTAAGAAGCCAACTCCTCACCACTACCCACCCCTTTCACAAAAGAAAAAAAACTTTTTATTGTTATTTTGAGAATACTTTACAGTTTGCCTTTATTTTATTTATTTATTTATTTTTAAATAAATGAAGTGGCACAAATTCTGATAATGTTTTAAAAACTTAAAATCGTTCGAAAAAAATAATCAGATGAAATGTGCTATAATTAGTTTATTTATTAGAAAGTTATAAATTTTTTAAATAGAAATTCTAAAATTCTAAAATAACATTATTTTTAATCAGTAGAATATAAGTGCTAAGGAACATGCTCGTTCACTATTAATATCATTAATTCATTTTTCCCTTTTCTCTATTTTTGAGTGCAATGGTTGCTTTATTGGTTTCGACAAAATATGTCAAATCAATTTAAAAAATAAATAAGTAAAACAAAGGAGCTTAAAAATTCCTATTTAGTTCATAACCTGAAATTTAGAATTAACTCTCCCATTTAAAAGACTTATTTAACATGTAAAAGCTTAGTGCTATCCGAATTTCTTCTGATACAATATTAGGAATAAAATTTTGAACACAAAAAAGAAGTAATGAAGCTTGAATGATAAAATATGTATTCTAGGTGTAATGTTTTCTGACGCAATATTACTTTGAAATGCTCAGTTCTGTGTAAAAGATATTAGTGAGCAAATATTGTTCTTTCATTAACGAAAAAAGGCTATTTTTCGCCAGAGTGATACTCAGCTTGCATTTTAAACTGCGGTTATACACATTTAAAACATCAATATTTTTATTTATTATTAATACATGCAAAATGTTTCATTTAAAAAACATATCATTTAAACTTTGTTGTAAAATTCAATTAGTACCAGTTCGTTGTGAATAATTAAACTATTATTTAAGCTCTTAATTAGAATTGCAAACACATAATTTAAAATTTTCACACAGATTTTGTTCAGTCACGAAAAAATTTCTTAATTTTGATAGCTTAGCCTGTTTAAATAAATTTTTTAAAACCATTTTAAATTGCACATTTTTCCTAATTACACGCTAGACTGAGTTTAAATTACAAATTTTTGATTAAAGAAAATATATTAGGAATAATTGCCTTTTCTGCCGGATTACAGCTTATTTTGTATCCTTTTGAATTATTAGCGAAATGTCTTAGGGAAGCTTCGTTCCAATAATAGTTTATTTGTAAGAAAGCAAGATTTACGGCAATTGCTACTGAAATATTTGGAATAACATGAAGAATTATATGACAATATATTTGGTTTAAGAGAGTAGTTATTTCTCATGATTGCCAATGAATGTATAAATTAACAGTTTTTGATCATAGAAAATATGCAATACTTAGGTGAGAAACATTACAAATAAAAATTAAAACCACTTATTTACATTAAAATAACAAATGTAAGTTAGTGATAATCTTTTTCATCAATAAAGCTATCTACATATTTTTAAAGCACGCTAAAAAAATAACTACAAAAAATGTTAGTTTGTTTTTTCAAAAACGGTTTCTTGGTTGTATGTCTGCGCATAAATTTTTAAGTAAAGACCTTTCTGCGCATCCAACTACTTTAGTTGTGTCGGAAAAGAAATCCCATAAATGTATGAGAAATTCGAGTTAAAAAATTTACGCAAAAATACTAGAAACGTGTTTAATAAGATACAATTCTAGATAAACGAAAAAGCATCGATTAAAAAAAAAATTAATTAATTATTTTTTAACAGCTAGCAAGTAGTTTTTGCAGTATATGAGGAAATATGCAGAAAGTATAATATGATCAATTCATATAGAAATGTAACTCTTGATAACTCGTTTCTCTAATATTTAGTACTGAAAAAAAATCATGCTAAATTTTAATCTGTTTCTTTAACTCATAACTTTCTTAGAAAACAAACATAACAGGACCGTGTTTTCAATATTATCTCTCTTTTCATACAGTAATGTTCATACAAAACTACCATTTGTTTTATATGGAAGGACGTATTAAGAATTGTCAAAAATTGTGTAAGAAATTGTACAGTTGTCTTATGAATCCAACTCACAATTTTTTCTGACGTATAATGAATTAGTCATCCAGATTTCAAAGCTACACTATATTTCATCGTGAATATTAAAGTAAATTTTACCATATAACGAAAATAAGAAGAACAAAAACTCCAAAAACCTTTCATATTTAATGCAACGAAAAACAACAATGCTAAGTTAAATAGCTGTTATAAAATTTCAACGCAGAGTCATTATAGATAAAGTACAGGAGAATAGAAACGTTTGACTGCATAAATATTAAAGAGACGAACAAAATAGCCTGTTGAAAATATCCTTAAAATAAAGGTATGTCTTATTTTCACTTTATGACTAGAAAAGCGATAAAAAAGTCAATTCATTACCTTTTATGGAAATTTCAAGACTCGTATTCGGCATTTCCGATGTCTTCTGCCATTAAAATGCTTTTAAATGTTGAAGTTTACGGTATCTTAGAACAATGTTATGCTTATCTTTACATTGTTTTAACACTGTACGAAAATATTCTTTTTAATGTTTTGTTCTGCAACTGGCACTATTTTTGCTACGCATATTTTATGTCTTTTAGCACTGGAATCCATATATTTCTTGGTTTGAAACAGACAACCGTACGGTTGAATGTGCTTTTACTTACTTTCATTTTCATTATGGTATGTTTAAAGCTAATTATCGAAACAAAAAAATTGAATCATATGTTTGCAGTAGGAAAAATTTACTTTAATAAAATATATAACTAATTTACTTTAATATATAACTAAAGCTTTTGGAATCGGAAATAAGATATGCTGGAAGTTTTTACAGATATTGTTACAAAAATTTGTAGAATTTTTCTCGTTATTCTGTTTTACTATTATTTTTTTATGTCTTAGTATTATTATTATTAGTAGTAGTATTAGTATTTTTAGAAAACAAAATTACTATTAAAGAAAAATATCATTACTCTATTTATTAATTAAACCTCTCTTTATTGATATCGAATAAAAGTAATACTTTAATTTTTAACGAACAAAACATGATGATTTTAATTGTGCATACGTTCAGAATACCTCTGTGTAATTAGTTCATAATGCTTAATTATAATAGCAGTAATCATAATAATAATAATAATAATAATAACACTGTATAACGCTATGTGAAGATAATTTATGATTACTATACTTAAACAGGTTTTTCTATAAAAATAAAAAAAAAATCAATCTGATTTTGACATATTAAACGCCTTGTAATCAAAGAATACTTGCTAGGACAAAACATTCCTGCCATCCATAGGAAGAATATCCTGCCACACATGCAAAACGATTCTGAATGCGTTTGAATAATTGAAATTTAATGAAATTAATGAATTAAAAAGTTCTCCACCTTTAGCAATTACACATGCGAAACATTTTCATGGTTATGTAATTGAAATTCGAAACATTTGTCCTATTCTTGACCGAGAGCATTATTACAGTTAGAAGGACCCTCTCCTTGCAGAAGAAAAACTACAATGTGTACATTTACACAGACGGGGGCGTGGTTTATCGGTATGCTTTTTTACAATAACGTCCACCGTAAGTATTATAATATCAACAAATGTAAAATGACCCGGAATACGAGCCACAATCCAATTAGAACAAAAGTAAAAAAACGCAGGTGAACACCTTATCATGTGAATAAAAAATGTTTGCGAGAAATGTACGCATACACTTAAAATTTTAAGAAATGAGAACCGCAACTGTTTAGGCGAATAAGGTGGTTAAATTAATTTGTTCGTGGGATGTAAAAATGTATAAGTAATTTTGTTCAATCGAAAAAGTCATTGTGCACTTAAACAAAAGCATTACGACGTGCGTGGCACGTCTTTCCAGCGCAAGTGTTTAACAGCAAGTAGTACGGCAAGTGAACACGTCGCATGCTATTGAACTGAAGAAGTAGTTAATTTGTAAACTTCATTTATTTTATTTTATTTTATTTATTTTCCTTTTTAGCGCTTCACTTCGCTTTAATACAACTCATTCGGTACATTATGATAACAAAGCGGATGCACAGAAAGACTATCCAATGCATACGATTCAATGCTCGATTCGCGAGCAGTTTGTTTTCGCCACGTGAAGAAGGTAGGAATATGCCCCACTAAAGGTAGGATATCAGCTATCTTGTATAACAAGGTATCGGATTTTGGACCCTTTTGTGGGGGAAAAGCATTCGTAGCATTTTTAATTAGAGAAAGAATCAGTGGAATAAGAAAACAAATCAACAAAGAAAAACTTCAATAAAGTAAAAAATGGAAAAGTCATTGACTACTTTAAAAATTTTATAATTAGTATACTCTTAAAATTGCACTAAATATTTTAAACATGCGTACAATTTCCTTATATTTTCAACAAAATTCATTAGGGATTTATTTGAGAGCTTAATTTTGTGTCATTAAATCATTGGTGGCTTCCAAAATAAGCAAGGAATCGGCGGAGATGCAAATTAATTTCACAATAAAGCCCCAAAGCAAATATCAGGTGTACGAGGAATCAGCTCAAGAACCCACAGCCGATATATTGATCCCAGCATCTTTTGAGATTATGAAAAGTAATTGTGAACATAATCATCTGTGTCAAATTTTATAATACTCGTATTTATTCATCTAACGGAAGACTTTACCGTCGGGTGTATTATGTTTAGAGAAATGAGTTGCATTTGGACTCGCTTGTCCTGAAAATGGAGGAAATATTTAAAGAAAGGTTGGATTGAACAGCACAAATCATACGGTCTCTGCTTATTTAAATATATATTTACGGTCTCTTTGATCTACGTTAAAATCGCATACTAATTCCAGGAACAATTTTTATTTAGTTTTCTTTAAAGTTCTTTTTTTAAAATCTTTTAACAAGTTCTCCAAACGTATGTTGAAGTATTTATTTTATGACGCTTGCGAAAGGGCTGAAAAATATATATTTCTTCGGCTTTGAACTTCGTTTTATTTATTTACTTATTTATTTTTACAGATTCTGAAAAACAATGATTGTTTTCATATAAAGTTACGACCTTACTATTATATTTAAAAAATACTTTTTTTATTAAGACTTTATCAGGAAATCTGGGGGAGAAGCAGTTTTAAAATTTCTCTATTTTTCTATGCTCCCAAGAATGTAAGAGGACAGCGTGAAACGCTGTATTAAATATCTTTATTTATGTATTTATAATTTCTAGTCTTTATTCCTCTATTTTAGTTATTTCATTATTTTTGAAGTTATCTATTTTCGCTTATATTTTGTATGTTCCTAATCTTTGAGTTTTGATGCTAAGACATTTGCAATAACGGAGTGTCATTTTATACACTTTCTTATTATAACTTACTAGTCGACCCGTGCGGCATTCCGCAGTAATGTCAAAAGTATTTACTTTTAAGAAAAGTCTGACGTGCCAGAAGTTTTGGTTAAGTGGAATTTTTTGATCAAGCTGAAGGATCCTCTAAGATTTATTTATCATAAGTTCTGTTTATTATGACGGAAGTGCAATTTAAAAAAGAAACATGTAAACACTGGTGTTTCCAGTGGAAATGCAAATACGACTCGATATCCATCGCAAAATCGACGCGTCCATAAAAGGACCTCTTAGATGATTTTAAATCTCAAATTTAAGAGAAGCGGTACACTTTTAGATGGGGTCTATTTTTTGTCATTAGCTGGTACGATAAGCTCTAAAATGAGGGGTAAGTCCCGGAATGTGATGAAGATCTTACGGACTGACAGAAAAACAGGCTAGAAATAATATATAAGATTTTCGTCAAGGTTGAAGAGTAAAAATAAATCTTACTTCAGGTGCTACGTAAAGTGCAGCAGTTCTTCGCAATATTTCTTATTTCTTTTTCTGTCATAACAATTTCTTAGATTAATCAACATGATTAGAAACGCAAAACAACGAAAGGCTTAAGATTCTCATCATAAGTAATCACCATTCCAAAAACAAACAAACAAAAAAAAAACAACAATACAGCTCTTGCGTGGAATATTATCTGGCAGAAGACAAAGCGGACAACCTGCACGTACTATTCACAGCTTCCGCGATACGTCAGAGTTGATTTTGCAAATCCTGGCCTGGATGAGAGTAAATCCCCGACCGCTGATCCACTTGATTGTTTCGTTGGGCTCCCGAAGGAGCAAGGCTCCATCCCCCCACTACCTCTTTCCCGCCCTTAAAAAACTGCGGGAGCGAGTTAGACGCCCGCTGAGATTAAGCCGCACTTTACACAGCAGCTGCTCTGAAGATAGAGAACTGCAATAGAAGCTATTAAGGTTTGGCCAAGTGAATTGCTTCGCTCAGCTGGGAGTGTCTCGCCAGCTAGAAAGTGTGTTAAAAGCTAAAACTTGATTTGTGAAAGAGCAGCGTTCATATCACGCAAAAATATTCTTATTTAGGTATTTTTATAACCTTATTTTTTTATCGGCAGTAAAAAAGAAAATGCACCTAAGTGTCAAATAGTGTAGTGCAATAAATGAGATTTTGAAAAAAAAAAAAAATCTTTTCCTGATATTTTGTATGGTTCCTCTTTTATTCTGCCCTGATGGAAAATTGAAATGACATAAAACGTCATAGGAAAAAATGTGTAAGTCATATATGAGCTCAGAAAATATATTTTTTATTGGCACAGACCAAGACGTCTTTATTTGTTAAATCGTTTGTTGGCTTAAAATGCGTTTACGAACTTTCAAGAAAGCAAAAAATAAACAATAGTAAAATAATTAAATACAACCGGAAGAAAAGGTGTTATTTATCGTCAATATATCTGCTGCCATACACAGTCAAACTACCGGAAACTCAATTCCAATGACGATCTTCTGAAATTATCCCCAAAATGTTTTATTCCTCTCATAAAATACATTTATATTAAGCTTGTACAGTTAAAATCTCTTAGGGGAGTCAAACTTAATTCTTTAAAATATGGAGAAGATTAAATACGACATAAAATAACCCGACAGTTTCTTCACATTTTAAAACATATTTCATAAAATATTAGCTAACATCGAAGCAATTGACGAAAATTTCCAGCAGTAAATATTATTTCTCAAACAAATAATTTCTAGAAAATACTACTAATTCTCTCACATTTTTATTATTAAGTTTTAGATTTCATTTCTTTGTCATTAATGCACTACATTATTTTTCAGGGAAACTCATTTAGCAACTTTAAAATGCTTTTACTATGTATGTGCAGAGAAAAAAAATATTTACATATCCCTTAATATTGATCACACATTAATACTATTCGTTCCTATTTAGAGAAGCGATATTAGATAACTTAAAAATGTTTTTATATGTGAATGTGCTAAGGGACAAAATTATTTACACATCCATTACTGTGGGAATCCAACACTCCCAACATCCCTTAATTCTAACTAACTACCCCATAATCGTACAAACCCACAATCAGATGACGTCACGACGCGATGGATCTTCAGAATGGACGAAAGACGAGAGACGTTCGCGGAAGACGTCCGCCTGATTATTTGTGTGTTCGTTCAGTCCGTTGCGTTGTGTATTGTGCTATGTACTTGTCTTGAATAAATGTTTTTAAGTGTTATAAAAGGTGTTATTCACACTCCTATATTTTTATTGATACTACATAATGTAACACATTCTTATTTAGGGAAATGTATTCAGAAATTTTGAAATGTTTTTATATGAGTGTGTGCAAAAACAAAAGTTGCTCACCTATCCAATCATTATTGATTATACCTAATTTGTGATTCATCTCAGATTGTTAACGTGTAGTAAATAATCCTATTTTAAATAGGACATAACAGTGATATATAGCTTTATCGAGTGTTTATATTTTTACTTCATTATATGTTACTCAAAAGAAAAGAAAATATTTTCGGTTGATTGTTAAGTACGGTAGAAAAGTCAAACGCACGAATCTAATGTAAAAGTCAAAAATTCTTCATAGTTGAATAAACCAGAAAATTGCAGCTAGAAAAGGAGACGGCCCTTTTTTCAAAACACATTAAGTTGTTGAAATCTTTCAGCAGTAGAATTTCGCCTCAGAAAATACATATTTTCTAAATTTTATGAATAGTTCCAGCAATGACAAAGCAATTTTCGGGTTCATTTTCTTGGAATGGTTCCAATTTCGCTTTCTTTCTTGTTCAGAAATAAAAAAATCAAACTTAGATGCTTAGATATAAAATTTTGAAAGCACAAGCATAACTATGTACTTCAAAGCAAGGTGTCAAATACAAAGCAAAACCAATATGAGTAATGTACAAAGTTTTTGCATGAAAACAAATAATTGCTTCAACACTTCGGTGTTAAATTGAAGTATCCAAAAGTCTAAAAGTGAAATTAATGAAAAAGAACTGAGGTTTTTAATATAAAAAGTTTTTAATATTTAAAACTAAAAAAATTAAGAAAGCAAAGAGGATAGTTAAACCAACCAGTATGGAAGAATTAAACATGACTGGATCCACTACAAAGCTGATCGTGATGAGCTTGCCTAACTCTCGTAGTCTTTTGAATAAAAGTGAGACATTCCTTTAGAAATATAAAACATGATCTAATTTCAGGAAATATTTAATAAATTAACTAATGACTACGTAAATGGTATCACAAAAAGGTAACGTGTATGTTAAATGAACATATTTAACTTATTCTCTTAATTTACATAATTGTGTTATTTGGAAGAGTAACTATTGCTACTAACTGCAGAACGGTGTATCTGGTAAACAATCCGAATACTTCTTTGTGTTCTTGGCATTGTTCACTTGACCACAAGCGAAAAAAAAAGAAATTAATTTCTTGTATAAGTGTAGATAGTTTACACCAAATACTGATTACATTCTTGCTATGATACCAGGACTCTTTCATATTCATATGGATCTTGAAAATGTTACAAAATCCTATTAGACAGCAAGATAGTACCAAATTACTAATTCCATGTTGTGCGAAAAAATACTGTACGCCAATACAAAACTCTTGGAATAATATTCATTGCTAATTATTTTCACAGTCGCGTACAGCTCTACAAGAAGAATAACTACAACGGGTTTACTTACAAATTTTCCCACGTCACAACACTAGCTTTGTAACCGAGAAAACAGTGTGCAATTCGAAAAATAGAGCTTTTCAAATGGTATATTTCCCCTACACTTTCAACATTTCAAGACAGTTTGTCAATTGTATTTGCACATTTGCATAAATTTTTTCAATGACAATTTTTCATGATATAGTTTGTTAATGATAATTTTGCATTACATGTGATAGAAGTCTCCCGCTCAAATGGGATTCGTGAATAATACAGTTTGTGAACCTCTCTGATTCAAATTATTTGTCTTGCTGTTTAGAGTACCCGGTATATGGTTTCATGGCAAAATCAAATAATGCACTCTTCATACTCATTTTCAGTTTTATTTGACAAATTATTTGAATTGCACTGTTTTATACAAGAGGAAACTGATTATTATTTTTTCTTTTTTTTTTTTTAGAATGGGGGGGGGGGGGGGGGTTAACTCCATGATATTTTGCTTCATTACATTCAAAAATGAGGGATTTATCTAATACAAGAAATTGTGTCTGCAATAGGTTAAAAAAAGCTATGATATTGTGAACATAAAATATATTTTCGTAATAAAATACAATATTTCGAGACTACAAAAACTTTTATTTTACTCCCTTAAGGTATTCTAAAATCTTTAATCCTTTATGTGCGTATTAATAAATGGTTAGCATTTATTTCTTCAGGGGAGAGAAACTAAACTGAATCAATACTTCCATTCAATTTTGCAGTTTTTGATGTAAAACTTTTAACGCCACCTCAATGGAGTTCAAGAGTGTAAAATGGCGTTTAAACGATTTTTCTTTCAGATACTTGTCGCTATAGATTTCCAGGTGAAAGAAAACCTTAAAAGAACGAAAGAGATCCGACCAAACAAAGAAGGGAGGGAAAAGTCACATTGAAGAAAAGAGTTGGCTCTTTGCCAGTGCTATTTCTGTCTCCAAAAAAGTCGAAAAGATGGGTGTGCTTTCTTCTTTGCTGCCCCCAGTACCCCTCTCCCGCATTTTTTTTCTTTGGAAAGACGGAAAAAAGTTTACTTTTC
Organism: Octonoba sinensis; assembly: GCA_038502835.1. NCBI lineage: Eukaryota > Metazoa > Arthropoda > Arachnida > Araneae > Uloboridae > Octonoba > Octonoba sinensis. Next base: position 63,277,991 of record CM076602.1, read on the forward strand.
TTCTCGAAATCGATGCGCACATTGGATGCTATTAAAGTACCTATTTAGTTAGCCATTCAGTTTAAAATCGAGATTTAAAATAGTGTATTGAATTTATTATAGCCTGTTTGATTGAACATTTAATTTTATTTTGATGCGCATTTCGAAAAGGAAAATGAGCATAGCGAAACATCAATACTTTCTTCAATGCACAAAAGACCATGTTACTTCACTGAATATTTCTTCATCGCTGAAAGGAACTTCGAAGTTAGGAATGAATGCTTAATGTAACATTTTTGTTAGGAAAATCAATATTTCTAGGACCTACACAGCGAATTTTCATGTCTTTTCCGGCGATTGTTTTATTAAATGCTTGAATAAAGCTCTATTTGAAAACACATTCATTGTTTCGGAAAGCTATAAAATACATTTCCGCATACTTTTCCGTGATAGATAAAGTAAGTTTAAGAGTAAAAATGTAGTAAGATTGCATCAAATATATGATTGAACGTTTCAGAGCATAGATTGGGCTGAAAAGTTCAAATATGGGGTGAGTGCGTTGGTTTTAGGATACGTTTCGTTCAACTAAAGTGTTGGGAAGAAAGTTAGAAATTTATTTTTGCGATAAGAAAGTTGAAATGATGATTTAGAAGGGAAGAAAGAAAAACACGATGAACAACTACACCTAATGATGAAAAGAATACAGCTGTTCGAGTAACTAACTTATTAAACATCGCTAAAAAAAGGTGCACTTATATTGATAAATAAAGGAAGATACTTAGTCCAGAATTTTATTAGTTTTCTTAAAGTGAATAAGAGAAATGCTGTGTAATTTATGACGATGAAAAAGCATTAAGAAATTGACAGAATAATTGATGGAATTGTGTATCAAGGCAATAAATAGCGTATGCTTTATTAACTCAATATTATACTCAAAGCAAGTTTGCACATTATTTCTATAAATTTAAGTTTTCAAGGATTCTTGTTGATTTAAGACTAAAAAATTCGATACTATTCCATTCGATGACTTACTTTACCCATGAAACTTAGGGGGAACGTTTCCCATGAAACTTTACCTCTCCCATAAAGCATGGGAAAAGAAAACCCTTTACTTTTCCCCATTCGATGATTTACTTTTTCCCATTACTTTTCTCCACCGGACCCCAAACCTGTTAGCCGAAGCCTTAGGCCTGCCGAAGTGTGGAGCTGGTGATTTTTTCGCCGTTACTGAAACGTACGTAGTGAATGCTTCAAAAACGAATGGAGTACGTTATGTCCCATTGTTTTGACATAATTTGGAGTCTGAATCACAAATAAAAACGAAAAACAGAAGAAAAAAAAAAGTCATCGCATTCCGTAATTTATCGTAAAATGTCCAACAATAATTTTAATATAATTCATTTCTATATTAATAATATGTATAATATTTATATCTACATGGGAACCATTAATTTTTACGGATATGGCTAATACTTCAATGCACTAAATAAGCACAGTACAAAAATAAAGAATGTTATGTCTCTCGTATTAACGTCGTTCCCAAGCAAGCTATTAAAAAACTCCCACCATGCGTGTTTATTTTTTTCACATAAACGCAATTTTCGTAAGCCATTCATTCACAAAAATGGAAAAAGGATTGAAAAATGACGGTTTTTCCTGTCGAAAACATTCCCTAAGGAAGAATTCACAAAACTCATTTATAGACCGTTAAATGCTTATCAGCAGCTTTTTCTTCTTTTTTTTTTTCTCCTACCTCAGATACGAGATTCTACTCATTCCCTGTTTTCATTTTACACCATCGAAAAAAGAAGAATCTCTGCTATCGCGAGGGAAAATCAAAGGAAATAGATTTATCGAAAGGGAAATAGGCTCAGTAAATGCGTCGTGACGTCAGGAGTCACGGATCTCATCGATTGGCTGCTCAGTTCTATAGCCCGCAAAAGTATCTGGTTGGGGGGTAAAATAAAAACTCCTAACTTTAAATTTTAACTCAGCGCGTTAATGAAATTAGGGAAATGTAAAAGAGGCATGGTTAGAAAATATTTGTTTTTCAATGAAAATTAAGTGGAAATCAGTGTAAAATCAGCATTTTCAGGCCCTTCTTTTGCTTTTAATTATTTTGCTGCAATCTTTTTAAGCATGCGCTATTCTTTAGTGCTTCAACAAATTTCGCAGCCCTGCGTAGTCACTTCTTTGTACACTGTTAAAAAAACCTGACTGATGTTAACGGAAGAATTCCGTAGTGCTTCAGTATATTGTTTTTCCATCCAAAAACGGAAATATCACTTCCTGAAAATACGAGAACGGAACTTCTCCGTTTTACGGTTGTTGTATTTTCACAACCTGATTTGGATTAACGGAGAAAAAGAAATGGAACTTCTGTCAAATCTCTGGAAAATATTATCAGAAACAGAATATTTCCGGCAACTCTGCTGCCGCACTTTTTCCGTTATTTTCAGGATATTTTGTTACAGTGTAACTTTTCTTATTAAAGCAAGCCCCGAATTCTCAAATTAAGGTCGGAGTCGTTGCTCGGGCAGGCAAATACTTATTAGTCTTTGCCAAACGAAAACTCCAACTAAAACATTTAGCGGTATATTACACCAAAAAATAGTGCAAATATCTTGATTATTAAGAATGGTGCTTTGTTTTACTATATTTTGTTGCAATATATCTAAGAAAATACTAAAATGTAGTAAAATTAAGCAAGCGCCATCCTTTGTTGTCAGTAAATTTTCACAACTTTTTGGTGCAACATACCACATTTTTTAGTGTACAGATTTTTTTCAATGACATCGAGCGTCGTCATGCTTAAGAACCAAATATTTTTGAACATGTACGAAATTTCATTTCTTCCTGTTATGAAGTATAAAAGCAGCAGTGCTATATGCAGAATCTGTACTTATTTTTCCTCTAAATTTGAGAACGTTTCCTACTTCATTAATTTCTTTATCTTTATTTCTTTCTTTCCGTGGAAAAAATACTTTCAAAACCAAGAAAAAGTGAATGCTCATTTATTTTATTTAAAAAAAAAAAAATATTACTACAGTTTTTTATTATCTAATAGACAAAAAACAGTCATTTAATTTTCATACTTGCAGTTAGACGAGCTTTTCTTTCAGATTTAGAGGATGATAAAAACAAAACTTTCTCCAAACATATTCAGATGCAGTACTTGATGCTCATGCTATTGTTGGTGTCCTTTGAAGCCCCAGAAAATCTTTTCTCTATTGAACAGCTACTTATATCATCACGTGTACTACTTATGTCTTGGGAAACAACCCATTTTTAGCCTACTTTCCCGTAAAAGTAAAAAAAATAATAATAAAGCATGAAAGAAGTGAAAATGGTATGTGATATGATAATGTATCGTGAAAAAATCGTTAGAAATCATGAAATGTCAAAAATAAGTTAAGTAATTAAATAAAGATTGAAAAATAAAAAATTTGAAAGTAGGGTTTTGAGATGGGAAAAAAGTGTGTCGGTCGGTCTGTCTGTCTGTCGGTCTGTCCCCCCCCCCTAATAACTTTTGAACGAATTGTCCGATTGGAAAAATTCTTTTTGCATTCGAAAGATCTCGGGGAGGAGATCTCATTTCCATATTTTACTTTTTGATTTGAACATTTTTTGGTTCAATTTTGAACAGTTAAAAAAAATTTTACATTAGCGCCTATGGGCGAAAATGAAGCAAATTATGTAAACTCTGGGTACAAGATCCAAGTTCCCATGAACAAGCTCACCGGAAGAAGTTCTTGGCGTGAAATATTGATTTGAACAATTTTTGTTCATTTTTGAACAGTTCAAAAAAAATTAACATACCGCCAACGGGGAAATTTCAATCCTATATAATTACTGATCTAACGGACCGATTTGCTTGGAACAAACTTTATCGGAAAGCTCTTATGGCGTAGAACATGTACTAATAGAAAGTTCATCCAGAACTAACGAGCCTATTTTCCTATGAAATTTTTTGATCGGGATTTTCAAGAATATTTTTGAATTAATGACTGAATAAATGAATAAGCAAAAGAAAGAATGAATAAATGAATGAATAAATACATGAATGACTTAAAAATATGAATGATTGAATGAATATGTATTAACCGTTGTAAAAGGTATATTTGAAGCAAATAAGAACTAAAGCTAAACGAGAAAGAGAGAGAGATAGCTAGATTATAAATTTGAATTCGGTGTATACGGGAAAGTAGGCTCGTATAGTTCTAGACGGAACTTCTTGTTTTATCAGTATATGCAACATAAATTTTATATTTATTGATATCTTAATGAACAGCTTTGTCTTACTTGTTGAAGTTTTGAAAATTTTCGATAAAAGTCACTGTTTCAGCCCTTTCTGAAATAGATCCCCCCCCCCCCCCATTTATGTAAACCCAGAACAGGACTGCTGGTGTGAGAATCAGGAATCACAAAAGTCGATAAACTGCATTTGAAAATGTATTCATACAAGCGTAATGTGTCAGATGTAACAAGCAATAGAAATTGGTGTGGTCTGCTTAAAAAATTAAATGCTGCACGCAGAAATTGTTCAAGACTATATTACAGTCACAGAATGATATATTTTTAAATAAGCCGGCAGGGTGGCGTAGTAGTAAAGTGCTGGCCTCGTAAGCCCAAGTTCGCAAGATCAAACCTGGCCAAGTCAATGGATTTTCAAGATGCAGAAAATCGTCACCGCCCATGTCGTATGATTATGTGGCATGTTAAAGATCCCTTGAGCGGCTTGGATACTCTCGGCTAAACAAAATTCCTAGTACCGTTTCGCATCAATTAGAGCTCCGGTGCCGCTATCTAGGGGGAAACTGAGCGTCAAAAATTCTTACGAGGTAGTGTCATCCATCGATAGTGGTGCTACTTGAAAGACTGGATGCCGATTTCCGGGGAATGCACTAGCTCTGCAAAGGTTAGCGACCATACGCAACCCCATTAGAGAGAAAAAAAATTTAAGATAAAATGCACACAAAAAATATTGCTATTTTAACATTATTAAATTTATGCCACATCCTACATCCGTTATTAAAATTTATAATTAAAGGATTGAGCGCAAATAAACACATTAATTACAAATTTCAACAATTCAAATTATGTACTTTACGTGAAGAAAATTTTACAAAAGAAACTCTGTTGAAGACCATAAATTCATGAATCGCAAAATATTTCGATTATTTATTTAAAGTATTTTTAAAACACATACTTCTAAGTTTTTTTACTACATCTAGATCAACAACAGTGCCCTTAACATTTAAGTATTATTTACGCAGTATGGGGATTAGACAAATATAATAACGCAACAAAGAATTCTCAAGTCTCCATATTGAATCGTAAAGGTACAGAATGCAGCAGTTTAAAAAATAGTTAAACAAGTTTTTAAAGCAAAAAATATTGAAAGTGCCACTCTGATTTTAATGAGTTGACTGCATTTGAAATTCTCTTAGAAGTGCAAAAACTAGAGATAATTTCAAAAAATTCTGTTTTACAATAAAATAGCCTCTTCAGGATAACACATTATGAGCCACAATATATTTCACATTGAAAAATACTTTTGCTTGGTTACAAAATTATAATTCAATAGCTCAATTCTATGAATAAAACATATGTAATGTAACAGAATTTTCGTGAAACATTGCTTACAATGCAGATTTACATAATTGAGCATAAATAAAATAGTAATAAAAAAAATCCCATTGTCACGAGACATTCCATCACATTTTGCGAATGTTACGTGACAAAATACTGTTAATATTAAACCACTTCGGAACACGCAAGGGAGTTTTCGATGATTTTTAAACAGACATTTCACTCTCTGACCTTATTCATTTCTAAATTCATCATGAAAGGCTTTTTTCTGATATTGCTTCGTTCAGTAACGAACCTTTTATTGCAATTTTTTTTACGGGAAAGATTATTACTTATACATGACAGAATTTTAAAAAGTATCTTTTGAAAGAAGGGGGGGGGGATCCTTATTTTTTAAGATTTACATTTGAGAATAAATAAAATTAAAAGATGAGATTTTCATCTCAAATCGCTTGCCATTTGAGGAGATAACTAAGTCTCCGCTCGAAATTTACAATACCCTGTTCGTGTTAGCTTGTTGTTTTCAAACTCATCACCATTGTTATTTCTGTCTTAAGGTTTTTCTGTGGTGATTAGATGATTTCTGCAGATTTGATCCTCACCATATTCCGTAGGATTTTAGAATTAATTAAGTCAATCATATATGTAGGGGAGGGGGGAATATCCATTGCTAAACCAATTTGGGAAGCACCTTGCAATCACCGAAATTCTATAGCGACTTCTGAGTAACTTCATGATATAGCGTTTTGAATTTGGGTTTCGGACGTACTTTCTGACTTTTCTTTTTGCACTTTATGATCAATTTGCCATCGGCATCTTCACCATTGGCTCAAATTTAGCAACTGAGGCTCTTAACATGCTCAATCAGGGTTTTGACCTATATTTTAAGCCTTTTAGACCAGTGCTTTCCAAACTGGGTGTCGCGAGATTGTAAAACGAATGACAAGCTTATGATGGAAGAATATCAAACATCCTTTTCTTGGTTCAGTGTAATCATAGATTACATAGTAACTCCGGGATCGATATGTTGATTCCTACAATTTGTGCATGTAACTTCCAGTTATGGCGCTAGATGTCTCTGTACTGCTACTGTACATTGGCGCTCTCTATGAGTTTCTTGTTTTAACTAGTTCTTCGAGAGGCGACATTGGACCATTGTACATTTTCTTCAGTCTGCTTCTTCCTTTCATTCGTGACACACGCCATTATTTTACCTGCTTCAAAGTGACATATTTACGCCAAAAGTTTTACGGAACTCATCGCTATGGATAAATTTATTGTTAGAAAGACACCTTTGGCAGTTTATGAAGCATCAGATGCAGAGCAACAGTCAAGTGGTGTGTCTGAAACTTCATTACTTATTGAACAACAATTAAATATTGTGTCTCAAACTTCTGTTTATTCCTCGCCAATATGCAGTACAAAACCGAGTTTGCGGGTGCATTGAAGGACGAAGTCTGGAGCGCAAAGTTAGCTTTCTTTTCTGATTTATTTGAAATCCTCAACAAGACAAATGCTAGTCTACAAGGTAAGGATGTAAATATCCTTACCGCTACAGACAAAATACCAACCTTAAGAGATAAAGTCGAGGTTGGTTGAGAAAAACAAAGCAATTTTGACATGTTTCCATTAATGTCTAAATGTGTAGTTAATAATAAAATACTACCATTGACCATTTACTGCAACTAAGATAAGTTGGATGGATATTTTCCAACATTAGACATAAACCAGTATGACTGGATAAGAAACCCTTTTGCGCTTTCCAGCACTTGTGAACTTAAACTTGCTGAAGAGGAGGAACAAGCAGACCTAAAGAACAACCGCACTTTAAAACTTACTTTCCAGGAATCAGATTTGTGCAACTTCTGGATTTCTATTCGGCTTTCGGCATTATTATCCTCACCTAAGTAGGAGCTTCATTTTGCTGCAGTTTGCGAAAGTGCATTTTCTGTTATAACTAATACAAAAACAGTTAAACGTAGTAGTTTGAGAAAATCAGATGAAGAAATGCGTGTGAATTTGTCTTACATCCGACCTAATATAAGACAGATTTGTAGTGGTCGTCAAGCCCATGTGAGCCATTGAAATCTTGATAGTATTGGAAAATTTTGTATCTGTGGAAAAAGTGTTTAATGTACTGAATTATACTGTACTTTCAGTTTACATATGAAATAACTATTCCTTTAAGATACCATTTGTTATGATAAAATCAAATCTGTTTTATTATTATCAGTGAAGGGGTGTCTCGTTAAATTGTATGTACTGGAAGGGTGTCGCCATCAGGGAAAGTTTGGAAAGCTCTGCTTTAGACCATTCCCTAATTATATTTTGGCAGTTCACTGGTTATAAAGATAAAACGTTTCAATTAAAACTAAAAAACACGCTCTTTTTAATTTAATATCGACATTCGATACATTTTGCTAGGGAAAAAATTGGTCTTCGAAATGAAGCAGAAACCATAATTAAATTTCAGGTCCCCGCTCTCCGCGCGCGTGCAGAATTACACTAGTTTTAAGCTTTGAAGAACAATTCAGCAAAAATATTTGCTAAACCCGATACAGCGCGCTATCAATATGTGTGTATGTGTGCAGTAGAACCTCAATCGATCGTATCACACGGGACCATTCACTTCGAACAATGTATGAGAAAACGGTAGATACGGGAACGATGGATCGAGGACCTACTGTGTATATATATGTATATCATATATTTGTTACATTTTCGGTTTTCATGAGTGAAAATAGTTTTTTTAGAGGGTTTATTACCTTTTTTATATAGACATTTAATACGTCTTTGAAGTTAATCATTTAAATATAACGCACCAATGATTAACCATTACATTAAACATTAAACGGTATAAGCCAAAGAAATATTTAATGCCACTCACATGCATTGAACTCTCTGTATAAACATAATCCTTGTTACACAAATCTTTTTTTTTTTTTTTCTTTTCTTAAGTAGTGTCGTCGTCAACAAGTTTGTCACAAGAACCGCTTCAATTGAGAGTTACTTTTTTAAGAAAAAGCATTTAAACATCGAACCAATATAGAACAACATATAACTAATAAAGAATCTTTTAGGATAAAAGTGCTCCATGATTGTGCTATGCCGAATCCAATTAACTTTAAGCAGAAGCGTCTTGCTTCTGCCCTCGCTGGTTTGCATCTTTGCAAACTCCTGCAGCATTATTACATATTATATATATATATATAGAGAGAGAGAGAAAATGAAAAAGGGTATCTTTAAAGACGCCGCGCAACTTTATTGCAATATATCCTGGTTTTCGAAAATTCAATTTCAAGGGGATCTTCTTCGTAATAGTAATTAGTTTAACTAATTGAATACTGGATGCTTCAGATAGCCCAAAGTATTGAAATAATGCAGCAAATAACCATGTCAACACTGAATACAACCTAATTTCGTTACTTCATGCTGTTTAATCAAATAAAAGTGACAGCAGAATCCTTGTTTCAATTATTTTCAGCAACAGTTACTTCTTAGAATCGTTTATAGACAGAAATTATGCACATTTACTGTGTACAAATTTCATCCTTTGCAATTCGCATCGTCAAATCGCTGCAATTGGAAAAAACCCCTTTGCAATACTATTTAACATACTATAAAATCTTTTAAACATGTGACTGACGAAAATGGAATGCACATTTAACAAATTGTGTGACAAAATATTGTTTTCTTAGTAAGAATACATTCAAAAGTTAAATAAAATGCAAGTTCAATACAATGTATTAAGTGAACTTTTAAGCCTATATGCACTATAATAAAGACATCAATTTACTAACGTAATACACAATTTGAAAATAAAAAAGCTTTCAAAAACTCATTTTTTTTAGTTTTAATCTTCTTAACCTCGCATTATTGCGCTACAGTTAAACGCATCATTTTGATTAATTCAAACAACGCCGGACTTATATCCAGCAGTAGTTGCAAACGAGTCGTTTTTCCCTTGAAAGTCATTATGCTCTTGTGGACACTTTATATTGTGGACAATCTCGTCACCTATTTTCGACTGTTAATCAACCAAAAACGTTTTCCAATGCTTATCAGCGTGGATTTCTGATGCAAATAGCCACGTGCAAATTTTATTTACATGATAATGAATTTACTGAAGTTATGAAATCACCTTTTGAGGGCAGAAATGCTAAAAGTTTAATTTCCAAATTTATACTAAAGTGATTTCTTTGAAAATGGAACCAAAGAAAAGTACTTCTTTAAAAAATAAGAGGATTGCAGACCTAGACTTAATTTTCAATGAATAAGAAATACTTTCCCCCCGATCATGCACATTTCTCGTCAACACTTACCTACCTTGATTTCTCGCAAATTGAATGTTCCTATTTCTTTAATTTTAACCGTTATTGAGCATTTGCGAAGATTGCAATTCAAATTTGTTTCACAATTACACCCTAAGGGAAAATTGAGTGCATAGAGTAATTTCATGCAATTACTAACCCATACGATACACCTAAAACCCAATTTTTGGTACCAACATCTGCAGTTTCAGTTCCTTCAACACATCATTAGAATCAGAAATTTGATTAATGACACTGCATCGTGTTCGTTTTGCACAGGATTTAACAAGAAAATCAAAGTGAAACTGCCATTTTCTAAATGTTTAATGGACTGTATAAAAACGGAACAAGCAACAGGTGCTGATTGCACGCAACATACTACTGAATCAAAACATATACTGAATTGCTAAGAGATAGCCTAATGGGTTACCAGGGAAGATGTTTTTCACCAAAAGCTGTCAGCGCCAAAGGGCGATACCCAATAATCTATCACTTATTTTTTAATTTAGTTTTTTGCCTACGAATATTTTTTAGATAAAGAGACTTTATTTTGTGCTCTGTTATCTGTTTATACGTGATCAGGATAATTAATATGCAATTAATTAATTTTAACATGAAAGTAAATACTTAAATTTCAATTGAAAACATTTTTTTCTGTCAATGAAAGCTGCTTTTACGATTTTTATGAAATAATCATAGTAATGAAAACAATATATTTTTATCAATGATTACAATTTTAAAAATTGCTTCAGTGGCTAAGAATTTTTTCGCCTTGAATAAAGCTAGTATAAGAAGGTTTTATCCAAATGAAATCCTTATCCATTATTTAAATAATGAAAATATGGAAAATGTATCAACTATTTCAAGCAATAAACACATTTCTAATAAAAGACCAAGTACTTTCTTAGGTTAATTGTACACTAGGGTGTCCCAAAAAGAAAACAACTTTCAAAACTTTGAGCTCTCACCCCCTAAAAAGTTTCCTTTTGGGAACATAAGATCCCTGGTAAAATTTTAAAACTATAAGAAAATATTTAGAGGTCCCCCAAAAAGGTGAAAGTTTTCAAAATCGACCAAAATTTAACAATATTTTACATTAAACAAATATCAAGTAAAACCATTTAGGAGCATTTGAAATGGTTCAACATGTATTCATTTTTTCAATATGTTAAAGAGATAATATATACATTAAAAAATATTAAATTTAATTGAAAACATAATGTCAATAAGAGCACAAAATATAACATATTTACAACAACTTTGAACCATGCAAAAGAAATGTCTAAATATTAAAAAGATTTTGACGATTGCAATGTGGGAAGCTTTCTTTTTCTGTTCATTTCTACTATTTGCAACAAAAATTGTTTTTGCTCTTCATTTCGTGTTTGGTTAAAACCCTGAATTAATGAAATACCGCGTTCAGCGCAGTCATTAACGCATGGTAAATTCCTCGCATCTGATTCAGCATCTTTATATGATTGCATTTCAGACCAATTTTTCATTGGCACGTCCAGGAAGCTACCAGTAATTTGGATTGTCTGAAAGAAATTACGAGAAATTCTTAAATCAACAAATTTTTGAGGACGTTTTTGTAATAAATGTGAGCTTCTTTTATTCGAGAGTGTTGTAACTATTCAGATTTTTTCTTATCACTAAGGAGTTTAGAAAACAGGCAAAGTGCTGCAAGTTCTTCACTCAAATACCATGAGTGCCGCAACATCATTTTTAAACCTACTGCACGTATTTCGATATCGTTATATTTTCTCAAACTTTGAATTAATAAAATGTCATTTGCGGGTGCATTCACAGACGACTGACATGTAAACTATTATTTAAGATACACCAATATAACAAATTGATTGAATCGTTGTAAACCATGAAACTCAAGAGAGGATAATTCCATTATGAATTCATTCCCAACAAAAAAGAGTTCCATTTTTAAAGAATGAATAGCTCTAGCCATCCAGCGAGCTCTATGAAGAGCACATGGTTTTCGAATGGGACTCTTCACATTTATTCCAACCATCAAAGCAGAAAGATTTTTAAATTCTCTATAGTCATCTCTTAGTAGGTGTTTCGAAGCAGTTTCTAACTGATCTGAAATAAATGTTTTCAAAGTATCAGGTGCTGTCACTATGTGTGTTTTTCGATATTTCGGTTCATGATGGTTAAGTTTGTTCCATTTTTCTTTAAATCTCTTTAAAATATTTATGTCAGGTCCATTAGATGGCCTCAGGCATACGTGAAATACATCTGACAATAACACTTCAAACATATGATGTCGACAGGACAACCATAAAAGGTTTCGACCTATATTTCTTTCAAGAACAGTACATGCTCCATTTGACTTCCCAGTATTTGTTGATGTTGTGTCAAAGCACATACCAACGACGAAAGAGTCACATTTAGTTGCTGCTTTGAAAGAAGAAGTTGGCTCATGAGATGTAGTGAGCATGGCAACTTCCTTTCGCTTAGCAAACTTTTCTAGTCTTCTTGCTGATCTTTTTTCACACAAAGGTAATTGTCTGTCTACTGGATCAATACAGCCTTCTCTTGATTTTTGTTGCAATTTCAGAAACTGCCAATCCTCTCTATCTTTGATGAGTTGTTCTGAGTTGGCATGGCTTATATCAAATAATTTATCAAGGCATTCACAATATAGGTTTACCTGGTCTGTTGTGTTACTTCTGTTTTTATGTTTCATTAGGTTTGTCTGTTTTTCATACAAATTCTTGATTTTCTGTATAACATGATGTTTTTGACATACTGGGAGCCTAGACTTCTCCCAGAACGGTAAAATTTGATCATACATAAGAACAGCACTCACTATCTTTTATTGTGTGGTTTTGAGAACAATGAAAGTAAATAAAGTTTCTCATTAAATCTCTTCCTGTTGGAAGTCGTGCACCTTTGATGGTTTCAATAGGATATCCAATAAGCCATACATAATCATTTTTTCTAGTACTAATTGACATAATTCACAAAATAGTGTTAGCTGAGTATTCCTTTGTTGAAAGAAGCAATCAATATTCAATCTGTATTTGTGGGAAACAGAGGCTCTATCTGATTCGAGTAATATGGTTACAATTAAAGTTTATTGCTTGCATATTGTCTAAATGAATACACCTAAGGCATTTTTTTGCATATATAAATGGTTATATGTAAGATTTTGTAATATTTTAGATATTTGTAGGTGGCGCTAGTGGCCACTGTTTTTTTTTTTTTTTTGTGTGAAATACTATTAAATTTCGGTCGATTTTGAAAACTTTGACCTTCTTGGGGAACCCCTAAATATTTTCTTAGAGTTCTAAAATTTTACCTGGGATCTTATGTTCCCAAAAGGAAACTTTTTAGGGGGTGAGAATCAAAGTTTTGAAAGTTGGGTTTTTTTTGGGACACCCTAATGTACACTTGTTCAAATTTTCAAAATCAACTCTTATTTTTTATGTACATTCAATAGAACATAGTATTTCTCCTCTAAAAGTAAAATTAGTTGTAATTGCTGAAAATGATGTGCAAATATTCAAGCTGTACAGCTAATATGAATATTTCTTTGTGTGTTATACAATAGTTTTACATTTTAAATATAATCTAAGCGTAAACAGCTAAAACGCAAATTTCTTGTGGCAATAAAAGGGAAGGGAATGATAAAACATAATTCGCTTTGATCTTTAATAAGTTGAAAAATTGCAGATGATACAGTGAATAAAAACTACAGTTATAACATTTTAAAGTTATGCATAATCATTTTGAAGCTCTATTTTATCACAAACACTTCGAAACGTTCATTAAAAAAACCATTACATCAATACTAATATCGAAAGAGAATAAAATTAATTTTTTTCCCACACAATGCTCAAATGCACATTGCTTTTCCTTGCGTTAGCTTTTTACAAGTATCTTTCACGGATACTATAATGAAATATGTTGCGATAAAACTCCATAATTGGTAAAAAAAAATACACATAGAAACTTAAAGCGTGTTCTTTAGAAAGAGAAGAGAAAAGTGTTTCATTTATTGATTGTGCAAATAAACTTGTTCGTTTATACTTTTAGTCATCAGGGCGTTTGCAAAAGTAATATAGCATTTTTTTTTTTAAATGGGAAAATTTATTGATTTTGTAAATAAACTTGTTCGTTTAAACTTTAAATAACCAGGATGTTTACAAAAATCGGGAAGCATTCTTTAAGTGGGATCACAGTCTTTACACAAAACATTTAAACAATCACGTACAAGAGAACCGGAACTAAGTATGATTATCGTGTTATATTTTCAAGCGTATGTAAAGAAAGAAGGGGGGGGGGGGAGACGAATTTCTAAAGGTGCAATGCAATATAAAACAAGTCATCTTTAGCAAATGCGGACACGAATCAGAGCACAAAAGCCTCTGAATAATATAAGAAAAGAGGAATTTTTTTTGAAAAATATGCTCTTTATCCAGACGTTTGCTTTTCTTTTTATTTTTGGAGTCCTTTTGTGAAAAACTGAGGTTTAGAAAATGAAGGGAAGGCTGAAGAAAGCAATTCTTAGCGAAGTGTGAAATGAAAATTTTCATCTGAAAGGAATTCGCTTTATAACTAAATATTCGTTCATTTAAAGGCGAAAATTTTTCATTGTTCTTCAACAAGAATGCGTAGAATGGTCACACATTTTATACCTTTTCAATTTCTAGTCTTATCAAGTTAATATTTTTTTGTGAGGGTAGTTTTATCATTCTTCCCATAGGAAAGAATTTTTCTGTTTCAGATTTTCTCAAACTATGCTCCACGGAGCACTTTCTGCTCCGCTAAATAATACGTTAAAAGTTAAAATTTTTTAAAGCATATTTGTAAACTTGTACTTAATTTAGTGATACCAAATTAATAAAATGAATTATGGATCTTGTTATTTGCTCTGAGTTTATCTTCAGTTTTTTTTCCTTTCTTCAAGTGTGCTTTTCGTCTACAATGGGAAATCAGTGCATTAAAAAAAGTTATATGTAAGCAGTGAAATGCAATGCATATACTTAAATGACGAAACTACCGTGTATCTTCAATGTTACTATGTCGTTCCATTTTCGAAATACAGTACATAGCTGCGATGCAAAAGTTTGCACTCCGCGTTGAATTCCCAATTTCAAAGCTCCTCCGTGACTAAAAAATATTGAGAATCTCTATTCTTTTGCAATTTCTGCAGAAATAACGTGGTAGTAAACTTCAGACCGAAATTTTTAAACATACTTTTACATCACAGTTAGGGTAATTAAAGTGATTAAGATGAAATTTATAAAATCAGACTGAAATAAAATTCCTGGTTTCCTATGTATATTTTCACTGTGATATATTAGTACCAAGTTGTTTCAAATCAATCTTTTCATTCTATCATTTATCAACATTTATCAGTCTATCCATTGACAATTTGAATTGTATAAAATCGATAGAAAGTAGTTAAATGGAAAAGTGAGATACGGAATTGAGATGTCGTGGCGAAGATCTTCCGAATAAAAATGCTTCTATTGAAACAAGATACTTTTAAAAAATTATAGAGAGACATAGAGAAATAAAAAGCCCAGCAGACGGCGGGACAGAAGGAGACAAATTTATCCATCTCATAAGCGTATTCTAAAATTTAAAATTTTTCTAAAGTTTATTTTTGATTTTCTTATTTTTAGAGATATTTTTTCTGGTGATGAAACTTACTTTGATGCTTTTATTTATTTCTACTATTAATAAACTTTGCATTTTCATATTATTCGGTAATACCACTCACTTTAAAACTGAACACATGTTTAATAAATTAAACACATAAACAAACAGATAACTAGGTACACAACTAAAGACATATATAAGTAGATAAATAACGACATCACACGAAGTTAAATCCCGCGTCAGTAAGCTACCACAGCATGACCAGAACATTTCCTTTCTCGTGTTTTTCGCCACGCTTTAAACGTCGTTGCCAACCCACATCCTCTAAAATTCTTACGTACGTAGCTGAAGTAGCCCTCAAGAATATAGTTCAAAAGGAAAAAGGATTCTTGCACTATCGCTAATATTTTCCGCCTTTTTCGGCCTACTTTCCGTAAGAGATTAAAAAAGAAAAGTGTTAAAGAAGGGTTAATGAATCGTAAATATATCGCTAAAGCTATAAATATCGAAGAAGCTCTAAACGAGAAGCATTTTTTGATTAGAACAATTTTTGTGGGGCCTCAGTGGCTGAGCGGTCTGAACGACTGGTTTCCGGTACCTGCGTGAGAGCAGTGAAGAGGCGTGGGTTCGATTCCCACTTTCCCCTGGGTGTATTTACTTCTCTCTATTCTAATTCTGTTGTTCTGTCCTGTTCTATCTATCATACTAGACGAGAGTTTGCGGCATATCCTTGAGAATAGCAAATAAACTCGAATATTAATGTAAACTGAAATGGTCGTAATCAAAAAGAAAAACAATTTTTGTTCAATTTTGAACAATTAGAAAAAAAAGATAACATTAGCACCTACGGGGAAATTTCAATGCTATATAAATCCTGTTCTAACAGACGAACAAACTTTATGGAAAAGATGTTATGACGTAGAAGATGTACAGATGCGAAGTCCACCCACGACTAAACGAGCCTATTTTCCCACGAAACTTTTTGATCTGGATTTTTCAGGATATTTCCGAATGAATGAAGGAATGTCGGGCTTCCAACTGTAAGATTTGGTGTTCGATACCCGACCCTCTGAAGACCCCCATGTACATTTGGAGATACGTGCATGCAAAATCCATGGATCCTGAAGTCCAGAGGCAGTTCCGAGGATACCCGGAGGGCAGGGAACTTCCCTTGCCTTCACTCTTAGGTCAAAAAAGGTGCCGGGGCGCCTGCTGGTGTCATCCACATACATAATGAGCCAAGTGGTATTTCCACCAATGTGGTGCTCATCTATAAACGGAAGGCACTCCTTAATTCCTGGTCGCTCTAGGAAGGGGAACTTGGATACCCAAGAGGCCTTAGAAACAACAACAACAAATTTGATGTTGGTGTATATGGGGCAGCAGGCTTGTATAGTTCTAGACGGAACTTCTTGTTAAAAAAAATTAAATTCTTGTTGACATCTAAATTAAAAGCGAAAATGTGTTCCATTAAATTAGGAATTGCTTCCCCTATTACCTTATTGTTTTACTTTCCATTTTCTTCGCTGTCAAATCTCACGAATCAGCTATTTTAAGCATCAAAATGCAAATGCCAAGAAATGCATTAGCTTATGCATGCCTCCATCTTTCCTATTCCTAATTGCAAGGGTTGCTTCCCTCTGCTTTCAATGCCTATTAAGTAATGGACTTCTGTCTTCCGTAGCAAAAATATTGCATTCACTTGAGTAGTCCTACTGCTCGGGGGAGTTGGTTTTTATCTCTTCCTGTCATATGAGAAGAATTGTGGACTCTCGTTGCGTAACGATTTATTACTGAAGATATGCGATTTTGTACAATTTAAAAGGTTCTGAGAATCCTATCTTAAGGCCGACATTTTATTCTGAATGAATTTTTATAGAATTTAACGAAACTGTGTTTTTGCTTTATTACTTTATTCTACTTATTTCTTTTATTCATCATTTTTTTACTTTATTTTATTTATTTATTAATTTTTTCACTTTATTATTTCTCTTTTAGTTCACACTTATTTTTTTTTAACTTCATTTTACTTATTTATTCATTTTTTCATTTTCAATTGAACTTTACTTATTTTATAAAATTTAATCACAATTTTTTAAAACTCTATTTTAAAAATGAAATTGAATACAAGCTTCTTTAATTATTACAAACTTAACAAAATATTTTTAAAGAGGTTATATTAAAGCGAATTACTTTTTAACAAGTTTCCGTTAACCAATTACCTTTTTAAAAAAAATGCACTTATGCACTTAACCAATTTCATTTTAAACAAGAGACACATAACCAACGTGAGGGACATATTTGAAATGAGTGAATTTTACTTCTTAATTTGTTTTCCAAATCTCAATGAAATAACTTAAGTTCAGCTCATTTGATTATTTACATCGGTCGTAAAATAAGTTTGTTTCTAAAAGCAGTGTTAGGGTTGTTTATTTTAAATTTCATTTTATTTTATTCATTTATTCATTTTCAATTGAGCTTAAGTTTTTGTGGAATTTAATCACGAAACTGCGTTGTTATCTTTCTACCTTAAATTTGTGATTGAAAACTAGCTTTTTTAATCAGTTCGCACTTAATAAATTTACTTTTAAACAAGTTGTCTATTGTCAAATTTATTTTGAACAAGTTGTACTTAATTAATTTATTTTAAACGAGTTGTACCTAACCAATATCAGGGGCATACCTTGGACGAGAAAATTTCCCACGTCATACATTATTTTAAACTTTATTCGCAGTTTTCCAAATATGAGTAAAATAGCTAAAATTCAGTTAATTTGCTAATAGCATAGGTCCAAAAATGGCTGTTAACAAAGTTATCATACATCGTAAAGCTGTTTTTTTTTTTTTTTTTTTTTAGTTTTGGAGTGTTATTTAAGACCTTGAAGCAAATTTGAATTTTATAAAATGCTTTCAGGCAGCAGACGCTATTCAGATGTGTGTTTCAATTTTTTAAATATTCCGGACAGTATGATTTTGAATTTCAGTGTCATTTTAAGATTATACTCTCAGACATGTGGGCAAAGTTTTTTTCTATCCAAAAATAAAGGTTTAAAAAAAGAAAACAAATGCGATAAAATATGTTTTTTAGAACACGCAAATTATATTTAAAAAATTGTATTGCTGTTAAATGTAAAAGAACCACATTGTTTCGCTCTTTTTACATTAATGTTAGCAGTTTGTCAAATATGAGTAAAATAACTAAAATTCAGTTTATTTGCTAATAACATAGCAAATAAATTGAATGCCTTCTGATAATATATATTGAACGTAGGATACCAAAATAAACAAGCAGTATTTGGCACCTAGAAAAAATTAGCTGATTCAGAATCTTATTCAAGTTAAGAAACATGGAATAAAAATGCTTAACTTTTCAACCCGGTGCTGAAATGAGGGCTGGAAATCAATGACGTAATAGCCTTTAAACCCATCCTCCTGATGACTTTCATTTAATGAAAAACACTGCACTTTGATTGAGAGGGAGCCACACATTAGGGAGGTGATTCGTCCACTCTAGTTTTCTAACGATCGCCAGCGGTGCAACTTTCGGCAGTAACTGAATTTCTTTTAATTTGTATTTTTTGAGGCGGGGAAACGTGCAGAGCCGTTGCCACTTTTTTCTTGCTGTCAAGCGTAAAAGAGCTTTGAATAGTTGCTGTAAAGCGGATTTCTTTCTTTCGATATTCGAACACATTATTGCTTTACGTTACCTACGATAACCGAAAAAAAAATTTGTACATGAGCAAGATACTAATTTCACTCTTTCGGACATCAAAAGTTTAACGAAGGCAATTCATCGCGTCACGTGACAAAGATGCTCGCTGATTTGTTTACCAAATTTTTAATTGAGCTCTACGTGGAGTTACCGAAGCAAAGTTAGCTATCCTAAAATTAGACTAGTTTCATAGCTTTTTCTGATTATAAACCAAGTAATTTACCTTTAATTTAATCATTATAAAATAAATTTATCAACTATTACAATAGTAATAGTGTTTTATTTAGTGTTAATTTTACATAGCGTAGCACTTTATTTAGTCCTAGTTTTTAATAACGTCGAATTTTATTTAGTCTTAGTTTTTAATAACGTAGAACTTTATTTAGGCCTAGTTTTTATTTAGATTAGTTTAAATTCTTAAAAGAAGTTTTAATTAGTATTAATTTATGCTTTATAGGCTAATTCTATTGTTGATAAACCGTTGTATTTAACGGATTTTACCAATTTTTCATAATGGAATGTGCCGAGCAGTTTCCGGCACTAACTGGAAATAATAGCGTGATTATAAAGTAAAGAAAAAATGATCATTATTATTTAATGAAAAATCGTTTCTAAAATCTGTGTCCTCGAACCGTCAGAAAACAATGCATTTTTTTGACATATCGGTTACTGTCAAAGCTGAAATGAAAAAGAAAGAAGCTTACACAGCAAAAGTTAGGATTTCAACCGATTGCAAGGTAAGTTTTTGTTATTATGTTTATTTATCGTAATTTATTTTGACATTTTTTTGTTTCATAGATTTCAATGCTTATGAAGCTCAAGTTCTTAACATTCGTAACATTCAGTTGAAATAGATGACCCATATGCAGCACAGTAGGACATCTTTCACAACTCAATAAAATATTCAAACAAAAACGTAATGTTAAACAAGCGAACTAGAAGTAAAGCGATACTACAGCTTCCTTTGTTTACATCGCTTACATCTTTGTCACGTGACTTTTGACGCTGTATGAATTGCCTCCATTGATTCGGTAATACTCAATTTTTATTTCTCTTAATAATGTTTGAATTTCATTCGTTTGGCAATAAGTTTAGCAGTTCAGTAACAAATCATTTTTGTTTATTCAATAATAATCTTCATTTCTTTTCAAGCTACCTATAAGGAATTGGCATTTACTAGAGCCCCAATAGAACATAACTTAGTTTTTTTACATTTTCAGCACTAAATTTTATCACAGCTTCCTTTTTGAAACAGCAATGTATTCACCTCTGGTTATTTAGACACAAAACTTCACACTTTCCCCGAAAGGATAAGTTTCGCTATTTACCAGGTTACAAAATAAATTTCTTTACTTCTTCTGTAATAATAATATTCACCAAACATTATGTCAGTTTCATTTTAAGAATTTTAAATGTAGCCAAGTTACTACTTTAGCATGCCACGAGCCTTTCGTAGTTTATCTATATAAATAAAACCAAAAGTTTGTGTGTGTGTGTATGTGTGTGTGTGTGTGTGTGTGTGTCTGTCGATCGTCTCCTGGCGAGATGAAACGGGCCAGAAGTACGAAATTTTAGTTACAGGTACCTTGGGTCAGGTCCTCGTGCACTTCGAAGCGTTTTTCCTAAAATTCGAATTTGTTCTTTTTTTATTCCAATTTTAAGCAAAACTGTTTATTTTAAGAATATCTTATCGAAGAAACGTCCCACGTTTTAGATTTCTGCAGCATATTGATGCCCGTAAAAAACTGCACAAGATGATCTCCTTCTGAAGTTCGTAGAACAAATAGAACACGCGCAATATTCATTTAAAGTAGTTTTCGAACTTTAAAGCAAGGCTTACCTCTGAATTTATCTGCTCAATTTGCGTGTTTTCGCCAAAATAAATACTACTTTTGTCGCCAATTAGATGATTTTTGTTAACGTAAGATTGAAAAAAGGATGTTTTATCGTTATTCATGGCGTTTTATGAGTGCAACAAATTCTAAAAATTCATTTCATTTTTTAGCGTACTGCAGACGATTTGTAATTACTCCTTGAGGTTGATCCTTCTTTGTTTTTTGGCGATTTAGTATCATGGTACCAGTTCAACAATTTCATGAAACATATTATTTCTCATGGTAGATTGTCCGCTTTATCAGCGAAACAAATTCTAAGAATTCGTTTCATTTTTATGCATATTTTGTGGATTATAAAGTGCAGACGATTTTCAATTACTTTATCTTGAGGTTGATTTTTCTTTCCATATTTTACTCAAGTGATTTATTTTATAAAACATTTACTTAATTTTTTTTACTGTCTATTTGGCACTATTTGGACATAATTTAGTTATTTCTTTTCTATCAACTTAAATTTCACGCGTCAGGATTGGTTCAGTACCAAACATTTTCTAACTTATATAAGCATTTGCCTTTGGAAAAATGCTTCCCTTTCTTTCGTTTTTATCCGAATTTTATGAAAGTGCTATTCAATTGAATTTTCAGGAAATCCTTTGACGATTTTGCAATCGGGATTTATAGGAACTCTCCTTATTTTGATGGTTAATTTAAGATGGACTGTTGGTAATTTTAGGAACAGTAGCTCTTGAAGGTCAGTATTCTTATGGGTATGTTTAGTCACTGACGTCTTTATTCTAATGGAGATTTTTTGAGACTAATGTCCTTATTCTATTAGGGATGTTTAGGAATAGTTGTCTTTATTCAAATGTGGGGATTTAAGGATTTTTTCTTTATTGTAGCAGACATATTCAGGGACAGTTGTGCTTCATCTGATGGACATTTTAAAACAGAATACAGATCTTACTTTGATGGGAATTTTTAAATGTATTGTGGTAGATATTGTAATTACGATTTTTATGGTCTCTCGATATCATTTTGGCACAATTATCTCGCTGCATGTGCGCATTTTAGTTACTGTTGCAATTACTTTAATGGCAATTTTTTTGAACTGTTGTGGGCATTTTAATGTAGATTTTTATTAACTGTTATTTTTGGTCTAAAAGGAATTTTTCTAGGCTGTTCGTTTAAATGTTTTTACTGTTTAAATAAGGTTTTTCAGGCCTGTTGCCCATCTCCTACATGATTTTTTAAAGAAAATTTTTCCTTACATATTTGCAACAGAATTTTGGACATGCGTCACTTAGCCTGCGAATGATGCAATATTATTCCGCGCAAAGCCGGGCATGTCAGCTAGTCATTAATAAGATGTTCAACACGAGAAAATGAAATATTTATCATCTATGGTAGAAATAAATGCTGTTTAAATAATTTTCCTTTTAATTAAATTATTCTCTTAAAAGCACGCATAAGTCATCCCGTATAACAAAAAATAAAAATTTTAAACTTACACGC
Organism: Octonoba sinensis; assembly: GCA_038502835.1. Classification (NCBI taxonomy): domain Eukaryota; kingdom Metazoa; phylum Arthropoda; class Arachnida; order Araneae; family Uloboridae; genus Octonoba; species Octonoba sinensis. The sequence continues at coordinate 63,300,559 of CM076602.1, forward strand.
CTGTAGCTAAAGCATTTTAAAATGATTTTCCGCTTTACATCATATACTTTACATATCAAGTTCAAAATATCATATAGTTGATTCTTGTGCGTTACATGAAATAAATAACTGCTACTTTGATTCAATTCACAATGAATGCATTATATGCATTCATTGTGAATTGAAAATGAGACCAGAACTGAATTAAAAAAGTGTGCTAAATGAGCACCAGAACAAAAACGGATTCTCATTATGTAAAACACCCAGGAAAAATCTTCTTGCTTTCATCTATTAGCATAAGAAGGTTTTAACCCACTTTCAAAGACAATTTGGTGAAATAATTTAAAAGAAGAGCAACTAATTACAAGCATGCATAATGTCCCTCCCAATTACGAAGAACATTTCTCCACTTAATCAAAATGCAGTTCTCTTTCATTTAATTGCCCATTAAAATTACTGAAATTATTCTTAAACGGTAATATTAGTTTCTGAAATAAGAGAACGTATACAGTTTAATAATGTAAACGAAGTTAATTATTTCGTAGTAATAGTTTTGAAAGAATTTTTTTCTTTTAAATTAAAAGCAGATGAAAACAAGCAAAAATATAAATAAATAAAATAAATAAGTAAAAATAGGGGGGAAAAGCAACCAAAGCTTTTGAAAGTTTTATACTTTTCCCTATTAGTTTTAATACATATACAGACACATATTATATATACACAGAGCACAGCTTTATGTGATCACGGTTAACGTTATCAATCGCTTACATTAAAATCATCGTTTTTTGTAATCAAAACTTCGTTCATTGTTACCAATTTACAGAAATTAATTTACTTAAATGACAAAAACTAGAGAAAAAGATTTTTTTCCCATTCATGTTTGTAAGGTATTTTCTAAAATACGGTAAAAATGTAATCACACCTGGCTCAGTTGACGACGGTGCATCGAATCGTGCATCGATGTGTGCAAAAGTGCAGAAAAAAGACCACGTGCAACAGCTTTAGAAGCTGCGTAAAAATAGCAAACAATCAACAATTGATTTTTTTCTAAGTCGATAATATTTTTTTACCTCATTGCATTTTGCTGGGTACTATTATTTTTTCGTAAAATATGCTCATTTTATTTCAACAAAGTATAATTTAATGTTTGAAGAAATCAGCAATGTTCTTTCTTTTGGAATAAATAAAAGTTTGTGTTTTCCCTACCTTGAAGTATTATCGTCTATTATAATCATTCGGTAATTGTTATCAACTTGTTTTAGTGCAGATATGATCACATTAAACGGCGTTCACTATATATATATATATATATATATATATAAATATTTATTTAAAGCGTAAATTTAAAAGAACTTTTTAAACATCTGCTCACATCAACTTTATTTGTATAAAAACGGAAAATGTTTTAGAACAAAATTCACTGTATAGACAGATGTCTGTTTAGCTCAGTTTCTTTTTGATAAAACTGTTTGCCAAGATCTTTTTTCAAATATTTACTTTCTTTCATCTTTTAATTCGCTGTCCTTTGAGCCGAGTGCTCAGTGAAAAATAAACCTTCTAACTTTAAAGTGCTTTTTATTCTTTATAAATGAGTTTCATATTAGAGCCTTTCGGATGGTCTTTTACAATTTCGAAATCGAATTCTCTTTTTGTCCAGCTTTAGATTTTTCGACTTCACTTACACTAAGAATTGACACGAAGAAATAAGTGAAGTAGCCTCTTTTAAGTTAGAAACCATAGCCATATCTTTATATTTCATGCTGGCTTAAAAAAAAAAATTCAAAATACTCATTATATTTTATAAACTTCTACCTCTACCTAAGGATCAATATTATGTAGTACACATTTTTTTAAATATTCACCAATCATTCAGAAATTTAAAGCAGCAAATATTGCCAAGTTTAAAAAAGTGTATATGTATCCATAAATATTTAATTGTAATTAAAGAACGATAATAAATAAATGAATAAAAGAGAAAAGAAAATATTTTAAAGCGTTCTCTTTCTCTCTCTCTCTTTCTCTTCTTTTTTTTTACAAAACAGTATCCACGGAAATATTAATGCAAGTAATTTTCCGAGTGTATACTTTTTGATATAGAAAGTGGCATATTAGCCTAATAATGGGGGTCTTTAAAATTATTTTCAAGCTGTACTTCTGCTACTCCCATTAACAACTCGCAAACACCGCTAAAAATAACTCGAAACCAAATCTTCCTCGTTTTTGTTCAGATTTTACAAAATGGGTTTTGCAACGCGTTTGAAGAGATTTATTCACAAGCAGTTGTTCCGTTTACAAGTATCAGGCAAACAACTTTTTTTATTTACTCTGAATTAGACCAGGAAAATATTAGACCAGGAAATTATTAATTAAAATAATTTCAATCTATGACTTCAAAAAAGATTTTGTAAGTTTTAGAATTATTTTCACAGACTAAAAAATATATACCCCTAAGCGTTCTATATTATACCTTCACATACCTAAAGGTGTTTTATAGTCTAAAAAAAATAGCTTTAGACTAAACCTGAGATAAATTATGGTTTATCTCAATTAAATAATTAATATCCCTTTTGTTAAATTTGAAAGACATTCTGCAGAAAATGATACCGCTCAAAAATTTGCAAATAATTTTGTGTTAAGAAACAAAGCATGTTTTTGTAAAATGTTGTTGCAATCTAACGCAGTAATATTAGGAATATTCTTACTTCACATGCACAAATACTTACATTTATAAGGGTATCCGGCATTACTTTGCACAATCTCGAATAAACAACTTCATTTACATTCTTGCATTATTGTTTCGTTCCATGCTCATTAAATGAAATTGTCTTCTAACGGAGAAATTTTGGACAGCACTTACAATTACGAGAACCTATAGAGAAAAACTGGATTTTAAAAAACTAATTATAGTTCTCACTCAGAATCTTATAATTCATTACGTGTAAATAAGCATTTCTGATAAAAAAAAAGAAAAATAAATGAAACAAATTTTAAAAACAGCAATAGAACGTAAACTGATATTCAAAACAAATACTTAGTGCATCGTTACATTAAAACACAAATCTAAATCCCATATTACGAACTTTACTTAAAATAATGGATCAGAAGTTCATATTCCATAATCCACAATCTTGTAGAAAAGTTTCTATTTGACAAATGTATCAACATGGGAGGGAGAGAGCGTAACACGAAGTGTTATAAATAAGAATTAATATGTTTCTTAACGGTAAGAGTTAAGGAACAAGTACTTCAATGAAAGCGAATGGTTTAGTGGCCGTTTTAAAAACTTGTTGACTGCCGGGTTTGGATCACCATTTGTGAGTGAGAATATTTTTGCGAGTTGGACTACTGCTATCTGGTATGAGTAGGAGACTCAAAAAGTGAAAAAGAATATGAATTCGCATTGCCTGGGAAGATTCACGCTGCGATCAGAGAAGAAATTGGATGTAGATGAATTACGGGGCACGATGATACGACGTTGGAACCACACTTTCGGGAAAGAAAGCTATGTATCTTCAGCTGTGCCTCTTTCTTAAGCACAACTCATTGGATAACAGAAGCGTTAAAACAAGCGTTAAGCGACATGGAAGTAAAAAGCCAATGGAATTTTATTGAAAAGAAGTATTATGGGTCTGAAAGCTCGGCAAACTGTTCATCAAAAAAACATATATATATTAAAGGATGGACTGTTTTAACAGTGTTTTTAAAGTTGGATTTGAAATAATTTTCCATGTTTTTTCATCAATAAATGTATTTGAATTTGAAAAGGAAATGTTGGCATATTAATAATAAGCTTACAATTGTATTTCTTTGATCAGTTATATAAGGAATTTGAATTTATCATTTTGTCTTAACAGGAGAAACAAAACTCGTAAAATGGTTATTTATTTATGTATATTTATAGTATTTATATATATACACTATGTGTTTAATGCTATTTTACATACTAATTAACTTATATTTACAATAAAATTTGTAACAAAAACAAAATGGTGTAAACAAGTGAAAAGCAAATTCTTTACAGAACAGGATAAGGTTAGGGGATATTTATGTTTATTTAAATTATATTTCTAATGAAAATAAACAGAAATAACAACAAAAATAATGTTACATAAACAATTTTGTGTGGGTAACACATTTTAGGGCAAGTGTAAACCATTGGTTACACTTGAATGACATGGTAAAATGTTAACTATGATTGGCATATCTTAGGCTTTAACAACAGAGTAAAATGAATCATACATTTGAAATCTTCGTGCAAAATTAGTTTGTCAACAAAAACTTATGCAGCTACCTTTACAAATACAAAGATGAGACTACCAATTTTTGAGTATGTCATGTCACTCACTCATACACTGGAAATGTAGCCACATTTTCAACCATAAAAATTACTTCTTTTATGTCATATTTTGATATTTTATATTTAAGTGTAACAAATAAGGACTTAAATATAAACATGTGTGATGAATCTGACGTACAAATAAAGCTTATTCAACTTGAGATGAGCCGTGGTTACACTTACATTTACTTCGCATCCAATAGGCGAAGCACTATTTTATGCTCAATTTGATCAAGTGAGCAAAAAATGTATCCTTCCGCTTACCATCGATTCCAATGTTGATTCCATAGCACTCCACTGAGTATAGCCGATTCTACAATTGATCATTGCCAATCTGGATCCTATAAATTCAAGGCAGGAAACAATCTACAATGTAAACTCACTAAAACTTTGAAATGCTGATGTGTTGACTCAATATTTCATCTGCAAAATGTGTGGCGTTTTAGCCTTTATTAAACGTCTAATCTTACGCATCCCTCAGTAGCCCCGAGTCATAGCAAGACGATCACTAGCAATAAAGTACATTTAAAAGGAATTTGGGAAGGGACTCCCCTTTCATTCATCACTCCCGGAGTTCTGAGCCCCCTAGAGGGGAAAACGAAATCAAACACGGGGGAGAGGGATAGAGAGAGAAGATACAATTTAACTCCATTATTTGAAACTGGATATTCTAGACCGTAAGTTTTAAAACCTTTTATATATGACTGACGTAAAAACTTTCGCATAAATTTCTTAACAATAATTCAAAAGAAGAATGTATTAAAGACATTAAATTCATACTTTGAATTGATTTTGAAAAAATAATTTATTAATAAATATTTTATGATCTTGCCTATTTTGAAAACGGAAAAAAACGAAAGAAAAAAAAAAGGGTTTTTAAGGAATTATGCTGAAACAAAACAGCGGAGGAAATAATTAATGCATTACTGAAGTAAAGGAATACGTCCCTCATGGAACTACCTAAAGATAAATGCAATATTAATGCAGGTATGCAGAACCGTTAAACTTTATTTTTATGTTCAAATCTCCATTTCTTATGCTTGCTCGTGCTCTTGCATTTGAATTTTTTAGCGCATTTGATTTCCGTAACTGTAGCCCATCGATTGAAACGTAAAAGTACAGCGTCGAAAGTAAAGAGACGCATTGCGAGGAGAAATATGAAGCAATCGGATGTAACGATTTTAAAATCGTTAAAAACATGGAAAAAAATGAAGAGGAAATATTTGACAAAGGTAATTACAGAAACTGTAAGAAATTTGAGATAGTCATAAATGCTCATTAAATGCTGCGTTTCAATTTCGAACAATAAAATTGAAAAAACGCTGTTTCATCAGAGAAATAATGTTTGCAACTGATAGGTGAAACACAAACTCTTACAAATCGTATTATTGTAGGAGTCTCAGACCCATTTATTAGAAAAGATAAATCCTTCGCACTTACATTAATAAAGAGCTGCTTTTAATAAAAGACTGTGCTCTTTCTTATAGTCCATTGACAAAGCATACAGGCCAATCCATCACATCTCCCGTTTAGTTAGACGTATAGTATAGCGCAGGGATAGAGTTACACCAAAAGAAGTTTTTCTTTTATATCATTCACCTCTCTGTCTCAAGAAATAAAAGAAAGAAAGTAAGTTTAGTTGAAGGTTTAGAGTTAAGGCTGCTTTATCGGAGACCTCATAATTATTAATTTAATTAGTTTTTAAAATTTTTAGTTATTTATTATGTTATGAGTTTTTTATTTTAATAATGGGCATCCTTATCGCAAACGCCTAAAGTTATTGCTTTGTCTTAATCAATAACTAATTATTTAAGTTATAAATACTAAGGAAGAAGTAAAAAAAACTTTTACAAGTGTGTACGTAATTTTTCTTCCTCCCGTATAATTTTCGTACCTGCTAGCCATAGTATCTTAAGTACATTTTTCGAGTTTTTGAGATGAAGTTAAAGAATAAACATTTTTAGTGCTACATACTAGACTTTTCAGTGTGAACCATAGAATAAAGATATCCGATGGGATTTTTAATGGGCTGGGGGCATGAAGGTTCCGATGGGAACCTTCATGCAGCTAGAGTCTTTTTCGTTGGTACTCTGTATGTCCATTAATTGTAAACTCGCAAAAACTCGAAAAAGCGATTTAAGATGCTCTCAGGTACGTATTTATTATATTAGTGCACAGAATTAAACTATTTCAAATTTCATGAATTTTTTTTTCCTGCTTTGCGAGCAATGTCGTATGCAAATAATTCAAATAAAGTCTATCCGAAGCATGGCAATGAAGTAATAAAAATGGTAATATATTTTACTGCCGCTTCGAATGTCCTTAAATCTAAACATGAAATAAATTGATAGGAATATATTTAACATATGGTAAAAGAAAAATCACGAAAAAGTTTTGTTTCAACTAGTAAAGAAACTTTCATAAAACATAATTATGAGAGAGAAAAAAAATTAATCTTACGTAAGGAAAATGGCAGTCGTCCGATTAGTTCTTGATTAAATTGTCTAACAGAAGTCTATAACTTTTTCAGATAGTCATTTTCCAGGCACGTAATAAAATTTGCAATTAGAAATTTAAGAAAATAAATTTCAGTCCCTTAACATTAAAGATTAATTACACTTAAATTGTTTCCAACCTAACTAAGCACTTTCGACTTAATTTATTGAAAATTCCTTTTCCCATAAATTTTGAATTCGTCGCCTCGTAAGCACATTTTTGGCGATATTACTTTTACCAGTTGAGCATAGGAAGTTAACCTATTGACGTGAATTGAGGTGTATTCGTGCGTAAAGGTATAAGTGCCAAATGGGGAGTGTTTTGTGGGTAATGATATAAGTGCAAAACGGGTAGTGTTTGTGGGTAATGGTATAAGTGCCAAACGGGTAGTGTCTGTGGGTAATGGTATAAGTGCCAAACGAGGAGTGTTTGTGGGTAACAGTATAAGTGCCAAACAACAAATTTTTCAATAAATGAAAAAAACTTTTAAAACTTTTTTATTGTTCCATTAGGAACAAATATATTTTTTACAGACTGTTAATGATTAAGTAACTATCTAATAACTTATTATTAAACTTGGTTATTGTTGAAAATTTATTAAATAAGTCAATTATATTTAATATTTAAGTGGAATAATAATAATTATTATTACATGTTGAAATTATACAATATGAATTATTAAATTTAATTTTTTGAACTTAAAATATAAATCATTATGTTGAAAAGTTTTTTTTTCACTGGAAAATTTGCTTGTACAATTTGTGGTATTTGTCATACATGAAATGAAGCAGCTGTTAACAGTACATGGTACTTTTATCATTTCCCATGAAAACCTTTATAGACATACATAAAGTTCATTCGATTGAAGACTGCTTAAACGACATGGGATTGTTTTGCACTTAAAACACTTAATACAATATTATCATCCTCACATAGAACGTTTTACATGAAAAATCTCAAAACCTTTTGGCGCTTATAATGTTTCCCACTAATACTCTTCAACTATTTTTAGCCCACAACAATGTTTTACAAGAACTAATTCATTGTTTTTTAAATATAACATTGTTAACTGTATCGATCAATATTTAATTTTAAATTATACATGCAATTTGAATATTTTAAATATTGTGTTGAATGTGCAATTTAAAAAATCATTTCCCCTTTTCGTCAAAAAGGAAAAAAATTATATGTTTCAGTTATTTTTCGTGACATATTTGATGCTCTATTTTTTCGGAGATGTAAAAACGATTTCAATCATTTAAAAAAATCTATTTTGGTAGTTTCATTCTAATCTTTTAAAATAATGACAGCTTGAGTAAGAGCTGTCTATGAAGTTAATTATGTTCCCAGTATGGAAAAAGTATACAATTATACAAAATCTTTTCCCCCGTTATATATGCTAAGATTAAATCCGCATTGAACCATTACCCCATCTTGCAGATAATTATTTATTCTAATTACATTCCACGAAACGCTTCTAGTGTATGGGAAGTGTAATTAAATTGATTTTCAATGTAAGGGATCAATTTCTAAAATGCTTCTGTAAAAAGTTCTAATTCAATATATATAATGAAATTATTTTAATTGAGTTTAATAGGATGCTAAACGACGCAAAATGTCTTGGAAAACCTTTTCTTCAAAAACATTTTCATTATGAATATTTTTACATGAAAGAACGACAGGATTGTTCTGCATATTTCATGATTGATAATGGAAATTAATCAAATAAGATTCGCTGATATATTTATAATGAATGCACAGCAATAGTAAAAATAACGCTGAAATGTTTTTCAAAATCTGGTTTATATTTATATTAGTTAGGCTTTCTTATCCTTTATTTATATTTGGACATGATATTTCAATGTCTTTGGTCAAGGGATGTGTTTTAATAAAGCGATTCAATTATTATTTTACTTGAAGGAAAATCTCATTAGATCTGCAGCCTAAAAAACTGTAGCACCTTGCTGAACGAAGGACAATACAGTTGGGGTAGAGAGTGAATCAAGAAAATCTCAGAAGTGTTCTTGATTTCTAGTACTTGTGAAAATTGCCTAGTTTTGAAGCTTTTTACGATAATTCATTTTTGAATTATGTGCTTAATGTTTTCTTTTTGAAGCAGAATGGAGGATATCCAAATTTTACTATTTGCTTTTAGTTACTGGGCTGCGAATCGTTTTTTTTTTTTTTTTTTTTTTTTTTTTTTTTGGGAAAAAAATGTCAAAAATTAAGATCAAATTGATAAAGCTCAAAACTTTTCAGACCGTTTTTATTGCTTATCAAATATTTCCTATACTACTAAAATATTTATTATTGGAGAATAAGTACACTTTTTAAAAAGGAGAAGATTTTTCTGAAGTACCGGTAAGCATTGCATTTTGTATCAAAGAATTTTCAAAAAGTTGTGGAGGAGTGGGAGGGAAGATGATTGTTCGTTTAAACACAAACAGCTAAGTGTCAAGAGCCGCCAACGAATGTTCTTTCTGCTTGGTTGCTGCAAACTGCAACGAGTACATTTTATCAGCATTAATGCAAAAGTCACTTCGTCTAACACTCTAGTTTTGGGCATTGTCAATTTAAACGTTTGAATCAATATGAAAACTTTAAAAATTGTTTTACAGACCTTTAACTTGTACAGTACGTTCACTGACATCATGTTTAAATTGTATAAGTGGTTTATATAAATGAACAACTAATTGGAAATTTCATTTAAACTGCAGTACTCTACCAAATGCTTTTTAGAGTCTTAGTGACTTCTAATTGAATGCCATATATTTATTGATCAAAACAGATATAGGGAAGGAAAAAAGGAGAGCTTCTATTCATCAAGAAGAGAAATATTTGCTATACAAGCTATAGGAAGTTATTTTACACCAACAGTCAAAAAAGGTATAAATTCATGAGTCCAAATTTAACTGCCAACATTAAAAGGTCAGCGAAGTAACAAAGTCATAAGTTGCCCAAACCATTTATTGAAATCATAAAAAATCAAGTAGAACTCGAAATGGCCCCAAATGTCACGTCACACCAGTTCACACCTGGTGAACTCATGGTGAGTAGAATGTTAACCTTGGTTCTATGCTGCGATTAATAAGACTTGGGACGAAAACAAATTCTTTGAATCTCAATATTTTCACATATAGTTTAATGAATGAAAAGGGTTTGACAGGGGCTATCGCAAGCATTGGGTGACCTGACGAGTCTACAGATTTAAATTTTCCTGCTTTTTAGTAACTAAGTTGGCATATCTAGTGTTGGTGATTTATCAGCTGCAGTTGCTGACGCTATTAAAATTGTATCGTGATACAACGCAACAGGATATTTAATCATATGATAGTTTATTGTTTCATTTGAACCTTAAAACCGACATACCCGGTTGGCCAGCCGTTAGTCACTGTAAAACATCAAACTATTTTATTACACCAGGGACTTTTCTTCAAAATGTACGATGTTATCGCATCTCTCTTTCAATTGAATAACCAGTGACGAGACAATTTGCTATTATCTTGATCTCCGAGGAAACCGTAGATGAGCTATTCTGCGAGCAGTCTCCGCAAATAACTTGGCACCCATTTCAGCAACTAATGCAGTCGAGATCTTTATCGGTTTCCCTCGGGTAATATCGCCTTCCCACGACGGTACTTACACTTGTCAGCTCTTATTGGGCCGAGATGTCCATTTGGAAGGGGTGATACTATTAACACGCGCTCGATAAAGGGCTCGTCTGAAGAAAAGAAGGAACCCCACGCAATTTAGCCGACAAGAGTTGGAAGCTGTGCTTATTTTTTGCTTTTAGAACTTTGAATAAAGCCCAAGGAGCACAATAATATACATAAACCAAAAGTTATATATTTGTATTGACTATTTTTTCTACTGTTTGAATGGTTGTATAAAAGAACTCTTTCTTTATTAGCCTTTAATACTCTACCCACAGACTCCCCTCGTACAAACATCCAAAATTACTATTGAATCATAAGACTTGAATAATAAATATATAATAAATATTTTACACTTTATTTGCCTTGAATTTATTTTGATGTTTTGTTCATTATGTGTTTTCTAAACACTTGCATACAATTGTCAATACGAATTTGCTTTTTGTAAGTTTTTTTTTCTAAAATTATTTGAATTACTTTTAAATACTTAACATAAATGACATCTTTAGTTTCATTAAATTTGAATTTTTCATCAAAATATTAATTATAATGTTATAATTTTAATCTGACTTTAAAACTCAAGAACTGAACAAAAGAAAAATCAGAATTCCACTGTAAACTAGTGTATTTACAAACAAGTTTAATTAGCATTAACTTATCTGTTTGATGTGTGACGCATCTTGCATATATGCCATTGTGTCAAACGCATTATTTTCCAGTAGAATACCTAATGTGAGCGCATGTAACAGTAAGAATTAAAAGTGAGCTATTAGCCGTACATCCTTTTTAACAAACCTCCGATTTTCATATTACCTGAGTTAAATTACGTGCTATATCTCATTTCGGTAAAACATTTAAATCTAAGCAAATCTTCCTTTTAAAAGAAGATTTTTTTTTCAAAAAATCACATTTAAATATACGAGTTTCTCCCAATTTTAGGATTTTTTAAAGCATTTCCACATTTTTGGGACACCCAGCATTTCAAGCGAAGAATCTGATGAGACTGTGCAGAGTTTCGGCAATCTTGCTGGGACATTCATTCTGTAAATGACTAGTACGACAAATAAATGTTAAACCAACTGTGAATTGGTAATTTATATTTTAAGTTTGACCCGGAAAGCAAAATTAGCATGAAGGGTGACTTTTCGAAGATGGTTAAGCTGTAAGGGTAGTTAAGCTCTTTTATTGGTTAAGCTTTTAACCATTTCACCACTCACACTCAAAAGTACCTATTCCTTTCATCCTCATCACTTATATAAACAAGTGAAAACGTAAATGATCACTAAAACAAATATTAACTACTGGCCGATTTAACTGAAAAACAGTTATGGAATTTATTTCCTATCTCCGAATGTATATTGAATATCCTCCCGTTGACACGGATCTCAAATCTCATGCAAGTTCAAAATATGATTAATTTCTGAGTTGACATGTTCTCTAGATACGGTGAAGTATCTTAAGTTATAGTATGTATTATTCTACAAGTTATCAAAAACAAACAAAAGAATTTTTATTTTAAACCTTTACCTACAAAGTTTCAAAGTTAAGCAAACCCAAGTAAGGAATATTAGACTTAAATAAAATTTTACTGCAAATTATTCATCGATGCACACATTTGAATTGTTTTTCTATTAAAAAAGAAAGAAAAATGCTTACGAAGTTGTGAGAGAAAGAATAAGTCAAATATTCGACGCTTTCTTGTATATTATAAAGAATAGTTTTTAAACATTATATAAGAACGCAGAAATTGTTTTACGCAATATTCCGCAGAATCTTGTAGGAAATTTTTTTTCAAATATACCAGAAAGCAAAAATTGTACTTTAAACGACTTTGAAAGAGAACATTCCAAATGTTTCTTTGTTGTAAATCCTTTTTGTTAAGGCTTACGGCTTTTCTGTAATAAAATAAGGTTTTATGGATAAAATTATACTTTTTGTTGGCAATAAAATCATTAAAAAAAATGATTAATGACTACATAATTGGATGCCAGAAAAACATAAAAATTCATCCTCGGAGCACTTACTTGATCCAATTTTGAGCTGAACCGTTACAAATCTCATTAAAGTTTTCAGCTTCACTAGAAAACTCTTGACAACTTTATTCGTGCAATGTCTTATTGGTTCGGAATAGTTTCGTTATTTTAAATTTCAGTCTTTTAAATAAGAGAATATTTGAAACTATTTTCGCATTTATTTCCCTATGAACATTTAAAATGATGACATTTCGATTAAAATGTCATTCGTCTATATTGAAGTAAATGTTTATTGAAATTTAATATAAAATCAGGTCTTTATAATAACAATTCCTTTTATTTTTGTCACGGTACAGAATCAGCGTGCTGCAGTGAATAATGCACATAAGCTTTTGAATTGAAATACGAAATATATCGCACTATTCAAAAAATAACTAATACGAAAATAAACTACGAAAACATAAATCAGATGTCAAAGTTTTTTTTTTTTGCAAAAAATTAAAATGATTTAGAGCTTTTAAAAATATATTTAAGAGTTTATCTATGTATAAATAATCAAAGACAAAACAGTTAAGAACCATTTTCTCCTTTGTTTTTCAACCAATTTTATTTTATTTTATTTATTTATTTTTTTGTTATTGTTTAGTAGCTTTTGATGAGTTTTAGTGGTATCAATTTAAATATTTTGGAAACAGTTTATTATTAGTTAATTATTTCCCCTTTTCTTTTGTCAGGCAAGCCTCAGTTATAACTGTAATGTTATATTGTTATAGAGATAGCAGATGGGAATATGTCTTCGTTGAGTAAATTATTAGGTTATAAATATAAAACTCATTGTTAAAAAGAGTTTGTTGTCATTTAGCAGTAATATTAAAAGCAATTATAATAAGAGTTTGAGTGAAGTTTTCTATGAAACAATGAAATGAAAAATTAGAATAGTGTATGGAAGCGAACATTTAAGTTTTATTCAACTGCTACTGAGCTTAGTAAGAAATCTGCAGAAGTACAAGCAGCTACATTTATGAGCGCAATTATTGGCCCAGCAGCAACAATGATTCACAATACATTTGCTTTAAGTGAGAATGATCAAAATAAATTGGACGTTATAATCGCCAAATTTGACAAATAATACTTATATAATTATGTGAATGGTATAAGGTTTTCGATGCTAAATTTTATTATTACGGTCGAATTTCGACTGTTGAGCGAGTTCTAGTGTGAATAATTCCATGCAATACATTTGTGATTAATTTCTTTTCTGTAAAGTTAGTTTTTGTGGAATATATAAATGCAGCATTCAAAAAAAAGGAGAGAAAAATGTATATGATCGGTAATTTCAGTTCATTTCTAAAGTTGCATTTTATTTTATTCCATGCCTTTCTTATACACCTAACCAACAGATAGTATACATTCAATTTATAGTATACAATTCCTCATTTAGACCATTTTAAACTTCTTAGTTTTGACGGTTAATTCTAAAAAATGTCGTACAGAAACTCAATAGTAATCCACGAGAGTTCTTACTGTAAATAATATCAAAAACCATTATCAGATATTGATAGATAACTATTTCGTCCAACCTAACTCCTCGTCATACTTTCTAAAGGCGTCTACTTTCCATTTATAAATGTCGGCCTTCTAATATTAGGTACTTCGAGTAACTAATATTAGAAGGTTATTAAGGAAGTATGAATTATGAAGCAAGTACATTAAGTATAAAAGAAGTACATTATATCGTTTTAAATGCGTCATTTTACTGATTAAGAAAACTGTTTCGTAATAAAACAGAAACATTATGTACAAGATGAAACTATTAGTGGCTGAAAAATGACATAGAATTCATTCTCCCAAGCATGACGCATCATTACAGTGTGCATAGAAAAAGCATGAGGAAAAAAATATTAAATCAAAAAAACATTAACAATTCCAAAAGAAAAAGAAGACAAGGAATGATAAATTGAAGATTGAAATAAATGTTTTACAGAATTCATTGTAGGCACTCATAATACAGCTGTTGTATTATGAGTGAAACATAATAGTCCGAATTCATAACTGAAATCGGACATTTTGTTGACGAACTGTAGAATTATGAAAGAAAAATTCTGAATTTATTTATTATGTATTTTTTAAGTTCTTCTAAAACTTTTATATAACACTTTAAACTAATAAAATTGATGGAGGCTCAAAAATAGATTAAGCTTACTTTTGTAACACAATTTGAAAGTTTAACAGGAAAATTCGCCACGTGATACTGTGTTTTTGAACATTTTGGGAAGATTTGATCAAAAATTTTAGCACTCGATAATATTTCAGAACATTAAGAAAATTGTTCAACTGTCCATAGTTGATTACAAACAATTACAGTTTTGAAATCATTCCAAAAAAATTCATCTGATTTTTCAGGCTTTTCAGAATTACAGACTCCATAAACATAAAAAGAAAGTTGGTTTGGTGTATTTCTGCACCAAGGGGGAATTATGAATGAACGAATGCAATTATAATCCGTAATCGTAGCATTATTTAAAAAATCCACTACCTCCAGTCATATTTGAAGTTTTCCTTGCTGCCACCAATTTAGAAAGAGATAAACCAAATTTTTGAGAAAGAAAATCTTTATAGTATATTACCGAGTTTATGCAAACTTAAATGTGCCCAGTTTCCCAAAATTTTGATGCAGTGCAAAGCATTTTACAAAATATCAGTTAAATAAAATATTTAAACTCATTATTTAATAGTTCTGATCATGAACTATAAACTAAGTCCGGTGTTTTTTTTCTTAGAAAATCTTATTTCAAGGAAATAACTAGTGAAATAAAGATAAAAGGGAGGCTTAAATAGCGAAAAGCTATGCTAAATTATATTAGTTTTGTTCCCCCCAGTTTAATCATTGATTCAAACTTATTCTAGTAACTTAATATCATAAGAAAGCACAATTAAGTGTTCCTCTGTATAATATAATAATATTTTTGGGGTCTCTTTGTAATTTACATTTAAAGGTAACTTCGTAACAAATCAAATTGTAAACTGTCGGTTAAAAATGAAAAAAAGAAAGTAAAAGATAAAAAAGCTGCATGAAAGCATGCTATAATGAATAATTGTGACTCCAGCAACAACAAATGCCTAAAATGCGACGCGTTGAAAGTTATAATTTTTGTACAATTTTATGCATACATACACTTCAAATGTGCTTGCGTGTGTACTTCTTTTTTAATGAAAATCCAATCCATTTTTATCGAATAACAAAATGGTATGAATATGACCAAAATGTGATTATTCTGAAACCATTTTCCACCTCCTTTTTCTCCTCCTATCGCTTTATCTTTGAACTTATTTTCAAAGCCACATTGATTTATAAATAGCTTATGACATTCGAACAACGTATTCTTTAAATAGTTTGAGAACCAGGAAACGTGTCAGTAGTCATTTTGTTTTGCATATCTTATATTATTCTAATGTTAGGTATTTATTACTTTACTTTGTTATGTTTATCTTATTTTTGAAGCATTAAAATATGTTATTTGTTTTCCCTTAGCTTTTGTTTCTTTTATGACTTCAAATTTTAGACAATTCTGGATTATCACACACAACCAACATTTGCAATACATTCAATATTTATGTTAATGTTTGTTATGCTATGTTTAAATTTTTCAAGCAATAAAGCAATCAGTGACGTTTTACATGGAGAGTGTTCAATATTGGACAGTTTCATTCACATGTTTGACATGAAGACGATAATTTTGAGTCATGTTTCCCCGTGAAGTATAAAGGTGCATTCAGACCAACCGCAACAACAACAAGCAACAGAGACAAAACCTTACAAGGCGATTCATTGCGTCATTAAAAGTGAATTTTACTCAGACGATCCCGATTTGTTGATTGCAGTATCTACGAAGAACGTCAAGGCTGATAGTTTGATAACCACAGCAACAGTCGATTAAGACGGAGACAAAATGTCTTCTCCGCTTTAGGTGTGAACGCACCCTAGGTCTGTTGACTCAAAATTCTAGATTGACTGCAATGTGTAGATTATTATTAAATAAAAACTAACCATAGCAATTATTAAAACTATTTTGAATGATTATACAGTAATTTTGAAAGCTTTAATAATGTATTTATCTATGAAACTTACTATTAATAAAATGCTAATTTTAAACAAGATTATTTCTGCTCGTGATATTTTTGATGGATAATAGTAATTCAATTAGGTTGTAAAACCACAAGATGTACATCAACTAATCTTAAATTAAAACGCAATGTTTTAAATACATCTTCTTCATTAAGTTTAAAGATATTACTTTTAAGACATAGTTGATGAAAAGAATTGTCTGCCTTTTTCGTTGTGAGGTAACATTAACAAAAAGGAAATTGTAAATGAGTAAAGTACATAAATGAGCGAAAAATTATATTTAAGTATGTCAAAATGAACCTCTAGCGCTACGAAAAATTCTTAAACTTCTTGTCACCATTCATTCAAGTTCGAACGGGAGACAATAAATTTAAAATAAAATAATTTTTATAAAAAAATAGAACCGACTTCAAATTATAAATTGCGCTAAAAAGTGAAAAATAAATTAATTTTTTAAACAACATCGATGTGACTTTTAAACATAGTTTTAGAAGTCGGTGCAAAATTAGGTTAGATGAAATCTTTTGTAATCATGAATCAATTACAAATATATATTTTTTCCCAGAATTATCAACAGTTCCAATATGAAGTAGCAAATGGTGTAATGGTAATTAAACTCATTATTTTGCACCGACTTCTAAAACTATGATTAAAAGTTACACCGATGTTGTTTAAAAAATTAATTTATTTTTCACTTTTTAGCGCAATTTATAATTTGAAGTCGGTTCTATTTTTTTTATAAAAATTATTTTATTTTATTCTTTTTAGTGTAAATACATTTTCTATATAAATACTCCACTTTTCAAAAAAATCCATATCAAAGGGCAAACATTCTTTAAATAAATGGCACTAAAAATTAATCATTTGTATAAAAAAATTCCGTTTTGAAGTCGATTTTAGCAAACAAACTGGTTGGATTTAATTTTTGCCTCAGAGAAGCCTTAAGTCAAACTGTTGCTGTAATTGCTTTTAATATTATAGCACAATGGCAACAAACACGTTTTAAACAATGACTTTTATAACAAAGAAAAATCAAGCAAAGCCTTTCCAATTAAAATAAAAAATACTTATTTTTCACCCGCAACGTTTTTTCTTAAAAACAAACGTAGTCAGATTGATGTACGATATTTGAGTTAGACGACCCTCTATCGGTTGCAGAAAAAATCGTCAAAATCGGTTCATTTAGGCAAAAGTTATGGAAAAAAAACCAAACAACGTACGACATTTCTGCCCAATACTTTTATTCTATAAGTCGAATATGGTCAAACGAAAGTACGGGACCTATGGGAAACCACCCTCGATCGATTGTAAAAAAATCATGAAAATCGGTTCATCCATTATGAAGTTATGCGTGGGACAAACAAACAAAAAAAAAAAAAAACGACATACATACAATATGAATGTATAACCTCCTTCCTTTGTGAAGTCGGTTAAAAATGAATATCTTCTAAAACGTTTTACCATTTTATCGCGTTTCGTGAAGACTCTTACTTAAAAAGCTAGTCTTCCTTTAACACTCTGCTGGAACATAAAATATTTGATTATGGTAAAAAAATCAAATTCTTATAAAATCATTTCGATGTAACAAATGCAAATAAAATTAAGAACTGCTTAATGTTGAAATTCTCATTATTGTTATTTTTTTTATAAAAATGGGGCATTGAATAACAAAAGCATTCTTTATTTATATTACAGTTTTCATTATTTTTATCATGAAGACGAAATCAAATATAGAAAGATTGAGAACTCGGTAGTAAATTACATTTCTGCTTTTAATTATTTAGAATTAAAAAACCGAACATTTAAAATTTAAATTTTCTTTACTCGTCACACTTATTAAATAATCGCCGTAAATAAATTATATTAACTTTATAATGACATAAAAAAAAATTGCAGTTAATGTGTTTAAAGTTTACCCAAAGTGCACTTCGTTAAGAGGTTTCACTAATCTCAAACGAATTTGAAATAAAACTTTCAAACTACTGAATAAATAATAAAACTCCTTTTAGGGTTTTCCTTAGATTTCAGCCTTGACATTTTCCTTCTTCAATTTATCATTAACTGAGAAGCACTTCCAATAATTACTTTTTATGCAGATAAAGCATTTATGTCCTTTATTTTTCTTAAAGTAAAGTGGATACTTTTTCAGGAAAGAAAAGCCTATGCACTTCTTTTACTTTTCGCATATTTGATAGAATGTATATTTAACGAAATTGACGTTCATCTGCTGTTCATGAACAGACAGTTCAGAGCTTGATACAAATGAAATTAATATTCAGATTATAGAGAGACAACATCATCCTGGGATTTCTGAACAATTTCATTACTATGTTTTTAGACAGCTTGTGTGAGCATAAATAAAGGAAGCTTTATAAGAAACGTTTACATATGAACTGCACAAAGCGGGAAAACTTCTATCTCAAATTTGCTACTGAATGAAATGTTTAACTATTTTTATCACGGGAAAACCGTTTTAATGTGTTTGAACAAGATTGCTGCTTATTTAGTGAAAAGCAATAATATGGCATATCATCTCACTGCAAATTCTCAGAGAAAACTTCATTTGAACCAAGTTAAACCTTTCATAATGAATACTGATTTTAGAGTCAAAGTAAATGTTTGATGTAATTTCGAAAAAGTGATATTTAGGGGAAAAAAAAAGAAAATGGTTTTCGTGAATTTTCGATAGTAACTATTATTATTATTATTATTATATTGAGAAATAGGCAAATTGATCGACGTATATTCCATACTGCTTTTTAGAGGTTAAACAACTGTTAAGTTTAACGGGGAAATGTTTAATTAAAAAAAAAAAATTAATCGTATGAGGTTGTAAAATCAAACCTGATTCAAATGTCCAATAACTTGTATTTGTTTTCAAAAAAACAAAATAATATGTGAAACGTTCTTTTGTTCGGTTTCATTTCAAGAAAAAAAAATAAGGAAAAAAATTAAAAAGAAATAAATGAAAATTTTTTAATATTTTTCAAAGAATAATACAAATATATATACTACACCAAGTTAAAAAGAGTGATAAAGAGCCGCTTATTCATTTTGGAGAAAAAGTTCTAAGTGCACAACCTGAATTTTGAAAGTTTCAGTCTTGATAATTTTAATAGTTTTAAAGTACTGAAATTAAAACAATTTACACTACCAATGCAATGAAAAAAGCATGAAATAATACTGAAAATAAAATATGATGTCAATCAGCGGTAAACGCACATTTAAAAGCTATTTCAGACACAGAATTATTAATGTTATAAGTAAAAAATTAGTAAGAAATAAGGAATAAGTTGACCTATGCGGGCATTTCTATTTCGAATGTTTACTTAATATTTTGGATGATTTTCAATTTTAATAATGTAAAACTTATTTGGCAATTAAAAAAAAACTGTTAAAAACAAAATTACTAAGAAATTGTTTCCTTCATGTAAAATGTTTTGTTTAAGACTAAAAGTTCTAAACTATAAAATATGCTGAAAGGATTAAAGTTATTGTCGTGCGCACGGTAAAAGTTTCAGTATTTTTTCTCAATGTGAAAAACTTCTATAGCTTGTATAAAATCTTAATTTAGACTTCAGGATGCTAACAAGCAGATATTAGGCCAAAAACAAGAAAAAAGATGCTTTAAGACTTTTATAAACCTTGTTATTTTCGCATCCATCATCTTTCCCCGGACTTTAAGCTTCTGTTGGCTTTTGACATTCGAATAGCTTGCGTGATCGGACCAACCATCCTAATAACCGTAAACCTACCTCTTTATTCTAAGGTAAGCAGTGACTCATGTCCCAAAAGCGGCCGCCACGCATCCTGGGCTCGACATCAGGATCCATTAACCTGCCTACGCCCGACTCTGGCATCATGCCAGCTCCACCCCCACCCCGTTCGATGGAGGAGAGTGGAACACCCTCGATTTAATGCCTTCCATATGCGAGAAAAGGGGGCTGAGCGTGGTAAAAGACCCTGACAACAAGTTAAACGGATTTATCGCACACTAACACGAAGGGAGAGAAGTCAGTTTCTGAAAAGTTTTCTCTTCGGAATGGGTTAGTACACAGTGTTGCAACGATACGATGAACTTAAATGATTTTCGGATTTATTTTGAGGCTGATAAGTTTTTCCCCTGACTTTCCTTGCCAACGATGTAAGTTTGGGAAATAAAACTTCAAAGAATTAGTTTGGAAAAAGTTGAAATTATTTGGTCTGCTTTGCTTTCTGCTTAATTTAACTAATAAATGAAAGGATCACAGTTGGTTTGGATATTCATAAATTTATAATACAGGTAAAATAAATATTTCTCTCCAGTTATGAATTATACTTGGCAGCAGCTCAAACATTTACCCAAAAGCGTTTTATTATCATTATTTATTTGTTTTTTGAATTTTCGCTAAAAACAATAATAAAAACGTTCAAAAAATATAATTAAAACACTAAATGTTTAGTAAAATAGTATAAAAGTAAAACATTCTCAATGTCACAAAATCTGCTCTCTCAGCACATTCTATGGCATTTTCAAACATTCTTACTACCATTATAGATATTCATTTTGAGTTCCTTAACAGTTCAAATTTTCTAAGAAATTAAATATTTATATTTTTGCGCTTTTAAAATAAATTGTATATAAAGAAGCACAGAGAGGAACATGTTTTCTTGTGAAAAATAAGAATATGGTTTTCTAAGCATTGCTTAAAATCGCTTAATATTTAAAAGATTTGAACTCTTTGTTTCTGTATTACAGTCTTTTTAAAATGATCGATGCAACCTATGAAGATATTTTTTATCAAAAAAATCAAAAGAAAGTATTTTAATGATTACTTTCTTTATAAGGTCTAAATTTAACAAAATAGCCATAAAGAAAATAAGCAGTTTGTAAATTATTTATAAATGATGTTTAATTTTTCTTGAAATTATTTGCCATTTAAAGAAGAGTTTTATTTTAACACGCTGTTTGTATAGGTAAAAAAGTAAAATTTCCTTCAAGCAACGTACTTGTTGACATGTGGGAACAAAAGCTGTTATACGACATTGACACTCTTTAAATACAAAAAAAATAATACTTAATGAATTGAAACAAACATTTGAAGAAAAATAAAGTATTTTAAATGCGATATTATTTTGTTTTTGAAACTTTTTTGTTTTAGTAACGAAGATGCGAATTTTTGGAGGCATTTTTTACCCCAGCTTGAGGATTTGAACATTTTTGAGCTCACAGTAGTTAGATAAGCTTTCGGCTTCAAAACTTGATTGAAAAGGGTTAAAAATTATTTTTTAAATATTACATTTATTCGTAATAAAATGAATGAGTGAAGATCAATTTTAAATATAGTGATATTGAATCAGAATGAAATTCTACTACTTATTCAAAAGAATTATTTTAGGGAAAAAATTCCATTAAAAGAATTTTTAAGCATTTTTACACATCAGAATATTACTACGAAATATCTCCTGAAAATTTATTTTCTATATGTAGAATTATTCCAAGTGGGGGCAAATAATTCTTTATTCAGTTACACATTGGGTTAGTTTAAATTAGTTTGTTCTTATCGTAGTTCTTCATCATATATTTTTATGATTTTGGCTTAATATATTTCCTGATTAGAATTTAGAAGATTCATATGAACATAATTATTTGATTCATTTTTAGAACGAACGGTCGTGGAAAAGCATCTGAGGATTTTTCAGTGCAAAGATAATGTTCATGTAACAAAACAAACTTTACAGTGTCATTCTGAAAGATAAAACATGGGATTTTCGAACTGATATTTACAAAAATAAATGAATGCGTTATTTATAATTAATTTGTTCTTATCGTAGTTTTTCATCATATACTTTTAAAATTTTGTTTAATATATTTTAAAATTAGAATTTAGAAGATTCATATGAACATAATTATTAATATCATTCTTAGAACGACGGTCGTGGAAACGTACCTGAGGATGTTTCACTGTAAAGGTAATGTTAATGTAACATAACAAACTTTACAGAGATAAAACCTGGGATTTGTGAACCAATATTTGCAAAAATCTATAAAAACATTATTTTTAATTAATCTATTCTTTTTGTATTTCTTCATCAAATACTCAGATGATTTTGGTTTAATATGTTTTTGATTAGGATAAGATTCATATAAGCATAATTACATTTTATTTTTAGAGCGGATGAATGTGGAAACTTTTCTAAGATTGCTTCACTTAAATATATTACTTCACACAGTTATTCAATACACCAAAACCTGAGTTGTTGAACAAATATCCTTAAAAATATATAACATATTTACAAGGCTTCCTTTTATGGATTTCTGAAAATTTCAACTAAAATCATTAAGGAAAAAAGGAGATACATGTCACAAGTTATATATATATATATATATATATATATACATGTCAAAAGTTATACATATGTCCTTCATTACCAAGTAGAAGCGTTTGTCTCAAGTTCTGAGATCATAATAAATATATTATGATTTCTAAAAATAAATCTAAGATCTAAAGGTCTAGATTTATTCTAAGAATAAAACGTCAATACATGCTTTGCAATTTACACATAACCAACGTACCCAAAAAAATATATTTCAGTTTATTATTCAGGTACCCAAAAAAATATTACAATATATTGCACCAATATATAAACATACTTTTAATAATATTACTCTTGCAAGTGGAATTCTATGAATCCTACCCAACTTATCTTTGCACGTTGAATACCAAAACTATCCTAGTTTCTTTAAATAAATTTTAGAAGGTACCTTTTAAATATTTCGCAAATGCAGAAGCGTTTATCGATTGTAACTAAGAAGGGGCTTGAAGTGAAACAGAGAGCAGTGATTCCGCTATGAGTAGTGAAGGTTTTGTTTTTAGCAAACGCACACAGAAGCGTTTGCGAAAAACAAGCTTCAGCCATGTATACGGAGGATTCGTATCCACCGTATCATATTCATTACTTTAGTTTGAGTTAAATTAGTTCCTCGAGGCTTGTTTAAGTGTGCTCTTTTATGTTTGTAAGTTGCGTTGTCATTAAATGTTCACTTTATTTTTAAGTTATCGTTTCCATTTGAGAGAATAATAATACAGTATTTTACAAGTAAATTTCTTTAAAGTAAAAACCGAACTTTAGAAAAAACTTTACAAAGCGGTACAAATTGATGAATTTAAAGAGCATCATAATTCCCATCGCCTAAAAAAGGGTTAACCAAATGCTTTTTCCCCCATTAATTTGATACTTTTCTTCCAAGAAAAAAGAAAAAGAAAACGTCAACTCTCTTTAAAAAAGATTTATGCTTCGAGAATCAGTAAAATTAATTTCCTTCATTCGAACTGGAAATAATCTTAAAAACAAGTCTATTATATGAAACAAACATCGGAAACACTTTTGCGGAAATGACAACAAATATAATTAGCTGTCGTTACCAAATAAGAAAGAGAAAAAAAATCTTAACTCCGGGAATGTAGTAAGTTCAACTGCCCGAGGGAATTGAGAAATTCAACTAAAGTGGTAAATTTCATCACGTAGCCAGGCATTATCTGTAAATGGAATGAGTCAACCTCTTGAGAAACGAAAAATAAATGCTTTATTTTTGTATTCTGCTTTTATTTTTTTCAGGATGCATTTGTGAAAGAAAAATTTCAACACAACTTTACCATACGCAATATATAGTAATATTTGTGAGATTCTAAATGTTTTAAAAATGCTTTTAGTACTTTATAGCGTCAAAAATTTTCCAAGATAATACAATAAAACAAAGTCAATTATGTGGGTTTAAAATGTAGCAAAATATAAAGAACACAAGTGGCGACACCAGGTTTTAAGAGGCTAATAATCGTGATAGAAGACAATTCCATTAATTAAGCGTGAAATACCTTAAATTGTATTAATGCTTTATTTTTACCATTTATTGGCTGTTAACAATAAATTTTGAACAACAAAGGTGTGCCTGACATTTTAATTCTGTAGTGTCTAAATAGAATACTGGAACTAATCTCTCATACAACTAAGCTTTGAATATGTAGATGGATGCCTTGAATGTTAAATAAAATACTGTAATTCTTACTTAACGTGCTTCACAATTTATACTGAGTATTTTCTCTCGAATTAGTGCGTACAAAAAGGCAGCATCAATTTATTTGCTTTTTTGCTAAGACTAAATCCTTAATTTTTTAATATAGCACCATTATTACAAGAGCATACTTGCTTTTCCCAAGCAGAGTTTTGAACCTGTAATAGAGCATGATATAAACGGAAGAAATGTCCAAAAGAAACCATGAACAAAATGTTGTAAGGGATAACGGAAAACAAAGAAGAAAGTGGTGTTCCAAAACAAAATGAAAGTGGGGAAAGATTAACTAGCTATGAAAAATGAATATAATTTTAAAAAATCAATATAGCTATACAAACTATAAGACAAAACTTTGGCGGCCACCTGATGAAACATATTTGTCCAGTGTGGACATTGAATGCCTCTTTTTCCATGAAATATGGAATGGCCCACATAAAGAATACGAACCATCTCAATTATACCACTCCAAGTACGAACTTGGTATACGAGTGGTATACAATCGGTTAAGGAGAACTGGAAACAACAGCAAAACACAGGTGTTCAACAATTACTATTTGAAAATTTTTACCAAACAGCACCGCAAGACTCATCACATTAAAGCGTTTTAGTTACATAAATTACAAAATTACTTTCATTTCATCTTTTGAATTAAAAATTAATCTTTTTTATTGAACATTGACACGTTTTCTTCACAACACCAATTGCAGAATTTCAGAAGCTACTCTTAACGACCGAGACAACCATTCTTTCTTCTAGGTACATAAAAAAATATCTTCATTAAAAATATCCTCATGGGCTGATTCGTTTCTGTAATACATCATATGTCATGCCTTTCACAAAAATATGAAAATTGTAGATAAAGTATGTTATAAATAAATTCACAAGAATAGAACAACTCTAACAAATAGCACGTCTAGAATTACATCCATCTTTGAAGGTATTCCAATAAAAACCATTTTTCATCGCATCGGACAGGTATATGTGTGTGTATCACGGTGTAGGTTAGGTGAAAGGTTTCCTCCGAGGTGAACGGAATGGAAATCAATTCTCTTCTAAACGGTCAGGTACCTCTACCGGGTGAAAGAAACACTATTTACAGTAATGCGAGAGGAGACAACAATGAAGAAATTTCTTTTGTATGGGGATCGAATTTAATTGGAAAGCCTCAGTAGTGATTTCTTTCCTCCAATATTTTTGTCATTAACATTTAATTTTCTGGTTGTATTTTCGTGAGAACTATAAATGCCAATAGTAATACAAAGCATAGCACGATGATATTGTAAACATATGAAAATATATAAGTTGCTTTTATGCCGACTTAAGGAATTTCTTTCATTTTTTGTGGTTTTCTTGGAAAAGAAAAATGGCTTTACAAATAATTACCATGAAATTTCCAAAAATAAATATTTGAACTAATAATATCTAATTTGAGAGCTTATTCTGAGAGCAAAATATTTAAAGTAAACAAAAAGGTTTTAAAAAGCAAGTATAAAAAATATGATAAATAATTAAGTTTAAAAACTTATACTCGATCAAACAACGAAAATCTCTAAACCGTACAAAGACGAAGCTTTGATGAATGAAATTAAAAATTCTCAAAGTCAAATTTATCTTTAACATTTACCTAAAAAAACTATTTGTAGATGTTCAGCCGTTCGTAAAAACAGAAGAAAATAAGTTGCACACTTTTTAAAAAATTCCTTTAACTGAAATCACGTGAACTTGGCTAAAGTAATGAAATCAGTTCAAATCTGTCTTCAGTGGGCCATGGCGGCTTAAAGTTATTTTAAAAGAAGCGAAAATACATGAGCAGCGTAAATCTACAAACTGGTTTTATGCAGTTGTTAGAAAAACTTGGGTGGAGTTTAATTTCAATCTCTTTTAAAGCCTCTTTTTATGAAACTGAGTTGATTGCTGTACGCTTAAAAGCGCGTAAGTCCACAAGACGATGGTACGCAAGTAATTTGAAAAGTTACGCAAGTACGGCAATTAAAAAAGACAACTAATTAGTGCGAATGAGTAACTTCTGTCAACAGGCTACTTCTCCGGGAGAAAAGAGTTCTCTAAAAAGTAATTCTGACGAAGAAGTAAATTTTTAGTGCTCTTTGCACAGAAGTATTAACAACGACGGATTTTTGTCTTGAGGAAATGTTGGCGAGATTGTGTGAAGGCAGGAAAACTGAGAATAATTTTCTATACATTGTAGCATCGAAACTGGTTGTTTTTACGAATAATTAAGGGCAGCAGAAGAGAAGACACTGATATACTTAATGTTCAAATGTATACAGTGTTCGAAACGCTTGGTGGTTGGCTGCTCTGAAACCATTGAAAATAATTCGTACCACTACGTAATAAAAAAAAATACTAAACGATCTGCAAAAACTGCAGGAATTTCTCACTTTTTCTCATTAATTCAGACGAATGCATTTCCAGTGTTGCATTTGCTTGACAATCTATTTTTATAAAACTTTTTTTACATATCTTATGTTTTTTAAAACTAGGTAATTGTAAAACTTAGAAAAAAGTAAGTTTCTCCAAGTAATACTTGCATTAATGTTACAAAAATTCTGTGAAATATTACAAAATAAATATTATTGTCTTGTGTTATTTAACAATTTCTCATCCAGGTGCATCAACTTAAGGTAATTTAATTCCTTGACACATTTGCCCATGCCTGACACGGACGAAAATTGCCGGCAAAGTTGCACATGCCCGTGTCTGACACTTACGAAAGTTTGCCGACAAATTTGTAAGTGCCCGTGTCTCACACGGACGATCTTGAATCTCGCGTTTCGTATTTCTAATGGCGTCTGAGATCCATTCTAGTAAAAATAGGCTAGACGCTAGATCATAATTTTTTTATAACTTTTACCTCCCTCCCCTCGCTCTTTAGCCACCCCCCACAACAGAAATAGCTAAAATAACTTACCTATATTATGTCATTTTCTTTCGAAAAAAAAACTCGATTATTTTTAACTCGATACTTTTACTGGACTAAGTTTTTTCCAAAAGAAATTCGTGTTTTAAGAGGTTAAAAAACTCCATAAATAACTCTAAATTTTTACTTGTTTCACGAGACTTATTATCTACAGCGAAAGCTTGATTGAATAATGAATCATAAGAAATGTTTCCTCCCGTAATGACGGATACTTCAGTTTTCAGCTCTTATTTGCAAGTATTTTCGAAAGTTATATAACAGAAATTAACTTGTCACGGTAGAAACTCATAGCAAATTTCAATGATTAAACTGCTGTGGATAAATTAATTTTGCTTTGTTGCAAATTTAGACACATAAAAATGTTTAATGATAAATAATGGAAAAATAATTTCAGCAGATGCAACTCCTTCGCATGTCAACAGTGCTTACTTTTATTACAATTATAATTTGCACTGTTAAAAATTTCCGTAAGAAAATAGCAAAATAACCATTTATTTTATTGTTATTTTACCATATTTAATTACAACAGTTGAATAACCATTAAAAAGATGGTATCCAAACCACTGATTGCGAAAAGAATCGTTTATTCTCTGTTTATCCTAAAGAACGTTTAACGAACCGTAATTTTCAAGCGCTCAATAAGAATCGAGCGTCCATCTTGGTTACGAAACTTTACCGGTCGTACGTTGTTTTAAAATAGGAATACGGATTTATCAGTTAAAATCTGCATGTGTATATAAAAAAAGAAGAAAAAAAAGTGGCTTAAGCAGTGGATACTAAATAGAAACACATACACACGTAAATCAAAAATTGGAAACATCGGACTCCCAAACTGTTTGCGAATGAGCGAACCCAAATTCTCCAATTAAACTGTTTATATTAAATTGCGGTTAGAATAGTCCCCATGTTAGCACAAGTTTCTTTCATTGAAACTAAATTGGCAACCGGCTTGTGCACCAAATCATTCATTTCATCTTGAGGAATAAAATGGAGTCCACTCCAAGTCTCAGGTCTGAAATTTGAGTCACAAGTATATTCAGCAACATCTGTTTCAGATATTTCTACAATGTCACTAATCTCTTAAATGTTAATATCTTTTCAATTCATTGGTGTTGTTGGTACCGGTAAGTCTTCGCCATGAAAGACCGATCGGAGTGCAGATTGGATATTCGAAAACCCAATTTTAGGATGTTTTTTTTTTTTTTCGGAACATCCGTCCATTTTTGTAAGACAAAAGTAACATTCATCAAAATGATTTGAAGATTCCCTCCACACCATTGGGACATCAAACGGTAAAGATCTTCTGTTGTTTTTCATCTCCTGTCCAAGAGCCACATTGCAATTTACGCAACACACGTGAGAAGCCCAACTTTTATCCTGGTCACCAATTTTGCACCCGAAGTACAAGAAATAAGCATTATTAACTTCTTGTGTTAAATGTCCACCTTGAGACTTCAAAATAAACCGTTCACAAATGTAAAAAAACAATTAAAATTTATCTGGCACAGTTTGGCGACATAGCGTTCAACATTTGCCATTTTCAAAGCGAACTGTTATGCAAAAACACACAATTATATTCAACAAATAATGTTTACATAATGGAATGCCAGAAATAACTAGATACGGCGGGTTTGTAAAGTACCAGAAGGAGTGGGTTGTCACATGCAACACAAAAATCATGAAAAATAGTAGAAAGCTCCATTTTTTGTTACACAAAAATGTGACGTGGTGGAACTTTTTTACTTGCAGGTACTTAAATTACAATATGAATTAAAAATAAAAATAATAGTTTGGTTATTGTTAGCGAACCACTGCAGACCAGTGTTATGTAAACTCTGGACGTAAGATTAGTTCCTTTGAACAAACTTATTGGAACAAACTCTCAACGGGAAACATTTCTTTATTTGAACAATTTTTGCTCAATTTTTAACAGTTAAAAAAAATTTAACATTAGCGCCTAAGATAATTTCAATCCCATGTAAATCCTGATGTAACAGACGGATTTCTTTGGAGCAAATTTTATTGAAAAGTTCTTATGATGTAGAACATATACAGCCACGTTCATCCGGAACTAAACGAGACTATTTTCCCACGAAACTTTTTCATAAGGATTTTTAAGGATATTTCTGAATGAACAAATGAGTGAGTGAATAAATGAATACGTGAATGAATGTGTGTGTAAACCGTTGAAAAGGGTATATTATAAGTAATTAATAACTAAAGCTAAATGAGAGAAAGAGAGAGATAGCTAGATTATCAATTTGATATTGGTGTATGCGGGAAAGTAGGGTCGTATAGTTCTGGAAAGAACTTATTATTGTTTATATAGATAGATAAAAAACAGAGTAGAAGTAATCCAACTTATTATTATGTCAAACAGATTAAGAATCCAAGAAGAGAGTTACAAGTACCAACAAGTTGGAAACAAAATGGCTGACTTATCGAATACTATGCAGACCGCCTCGTCTAGCTTGGAAGTCGTGAGTACTCATTCAGATTTCTATTCAGGAGTTATCCCGCTTTAATTACACCCGTTTCAACATGTTCGGCGGGAGAAGTCTGCCCCAAATACCACACATGCCCCTTGCTTCTAAAGAGCGGACTGCTCTCCCTCCCACACCGGACTAGAGGAAAGAGGATTTAATTTCGGGGGTTTACTTGGGGGTTGTAGAATGTATGTCGACTGATAATGGAGGCCCTAGATCCGCTTGAGATGCCTGTTCTGATGGGTAACTGCGTTGTGGATTGGCATCTCGGGGGAAAGTTGGATAATGGGAGCTTTTTTTAATAATGTAGCTGCTAAGCTCTTTATAGAATTCAGAGCCTTGCAGTGATTACCACAAATGGTTAAAAAAAAAAAACCTGCTGCATGTTCATTTCTCTTTTCTTTCTTTCTTTCTACATTTATTTATTTAGGTTTTTATCACATTTGAATGATAATTCACTAGAAAAACAACACTAATTTGGAGAACGTCTCTCATATTTTTCATGTAGAAAAATAGTATTTACAGATGTTTTTTTTTCTTCAACTTTTCATTACAAATAAAATAGTAACCCCCTTCACCACTTCGTCCTCCCTCAAATATGACGCTTGCTAAGAGGAAAAATGACAGTTTAGGATGGAAAAGATTTTATTTAATAAGAATGTGATACGTAAAATCTAAAATATCAGGTCTATTTTATTATTTACTTCTGTTTTGTGTCTTATTTGACCGTCCAAGGCATCATAATTAAATTTAAATTTACATCTGATGGGAAAAATAAAAGGTAACAATAATAACGTGAAACCATCCAAGGTGAATTTTCAATCCTTTAGTCCGAAATATATAGTTGAAATTTTAGTCATACCTATACTTTTCTGGGCTATCAATACGTTTCCTTTTATTTAATGCCCCTCTACTAGTACATAAAATGAGACGCACATAAATAAAGCAATTTTAGACCTCTACCTGAATTTTCCAACAAATTACTTATTTTGTGCTCAAGTTATGCTTTTTTAAAATTTAATGTTTTAAAAACCTCCGATCATGAAACATTTAAAACAATATTTCTTAGAATTTATTATGCTGTTTCACAAAGGAATTAGAAAGACTAACAATTACTCACGTTCATCATTAATTCTTAAAGTGAGAACTGTGTTTCAACATCTCATCTCAAAAAATGCACAATAAAGTCATTAATATTATTTTAACGCCTTCTAGCCTATCATTATTCAGTCTTTTTTTTTATTTTAATGATAGGTTATTAATCAAGAACACTCTTTACCGCCTCGAAAATCTTGCGCAGAAGCAAGAGATATAATACAAGAAGTGAATAATATATCATAAATTATCATAATTATCATCTCAATGAAGCCAATGGGGCAAAATGGAGACGTTAGCATTAATGCAAAAATAGTTATATTAATTTATCCTGTTTAAGTTTGAGTGATCGGTTTCTGCACAGTCTTAATGTTGATGATTTATGAAAATAATTTGCGGACGTTTTGGCGATGAATTGACACATGCAAATTCTGGAAGCATTAAAGAGTCTAAAAAAAATCTTTAAAACTTCAAATTTGTGGCTAAAAGAGAGAACAAAAACTTGGCTGTCTATAGTGAGAAGTGAGCTTGCTAGAGAAGTAGAGCGCTCCGGTTCCTTGATTTGGATATGCGTTATAGTATTGTAGCAGATCACTCAAATATCAAAACGTTGTTCTATTCCTTTTGATATGTTACATAACTATGCAAACTTACCTAAAAACACTACAAGATTTTAAAAAAACTGAAAAGACAAGTAATTTAATGAGAGAATTTGGACGAATAAGAATTATGGATGAACGTAATAGAAAAAAAGCTAAATAAAAACGTAAAAACGCACAAATTTTAAAAAAGACTGAAGACACGTGTTTCGAAGTTGCAAAGAACCACTTTTTCAATGCAAAAGAATGCTTCTAGGTGAAGTACGAGCAATTGAAGCCTGATTTTGTTGTGCACAAAGATTTACAAGTTTTATCTTGAAGTGTTAAACTAGATGAGATTTTACTTAATTTATGTAGTGTTTTCAATTTATGTAGCCAGTATTTAATTTATGTAGTGTCATAAAGGATTCAAAATTTTTAATAGGTATAATGAATTGTAAGAAGCTCTCATTTTATGAGCAAAATAAAATTAATATAATAAATAAATTATCAAAATGTCTTACTCAATGACACTGTTTACAGATCTATTACCTTCAAAGTTGTTAAAAAACTCACATGTATTAAATAGCTAAAAAAGAAATACTATCTGCAGAAGTTTTTTTTTTATTTTTAATAAGACGAGTGTGTAAAAGCTGTATATTTGTATATTTGTAAGAAAACCCCGTGCAAAAAATTTTCAGAGAAATCAAATGATATCTTCTAGTACCTCATAGGCTCGAGTTTTGCTCAAAATTTCTATTCTCTTGCTATTTTTACTTTATTTATTTAATTATTTATGTATTTTAATTTATGTATTGATCATAGCTCACTGACAATGAAATAATTTCTATACGAGGAAATATCGAAAAAAAAAAAACACTTATTTGCGAAAACGGCTAAACAAATATTCTACAGTTGTTTTTTCTCCCCCTTATTGAATTTTATATGCTATTCCGTGTTTTAAGGGCAGTATTTTAACTTGTGTGTTCTTATGACTTAAGGAATTGATGCATATGAAATTTTCCTACTTTATACAGTGAAAATGTAACTTTTAAAAAATGTATTGCTGTACAAGAACAAAATAATGTAAAATTAGAAAAAACAATAAAGAACAAGCACTAATAACAAGGAAGCAATGATAAAGAGCCATAACTGCTACCTCGATTGTAAAATATAAAAAATGAACCTTAGTGTGATTAAAGTGGTATGTGGTGTAAATCACATTAATAATAGTTTCCCCCATTGTTAAAAAAGTGAAGGAAAAAGCATTTTATTGATTTTTTTCAGCTTGATTCAAAATTTGATTATTCAAGAACCATTATTACATATGAAAACATTTTTCAACATGTACAAAAATGAAGAAATTCACGCACCTAACATAGTATAAAAATAACTTCCTTTTCAATGAACTGTCGTTCTCACTTGTTTCACGACATGTGTTCATGCGATTACATGAATCAAGTTGACTATAACTAGTGTAAAATAGTTACCAAACTACTAAAGTGCAATCTAAAAGCAATTAACTACAGAGTTATATCAGTTGTACTGATATATATATTTTTAACGCCATAATAGTTTTTTACCTAACCTTAAGTAAAACTCCATTGCATAATTGAAATTTTTTAAAGGCCTAAAGAATAATAAAGGCCTAGTTTGATGAACAAGTAAAATTTTTAAGCACACTTTCAAAAAAAAAAAAAAGGTCAGACTTTGAAACGTCATCATTTCTATTAAATTACTAAATATATTCATTAGGACAATTCCTAAATGCGTAGTATGAAACGAGCTTAATTTTATAATCCAAGTTATCTATAAATTATCCAAAACATTTATTAATTGAATTAATTCACACATGGAAAAAGTGATTACATATCATAGTATAATAGCTTATAAACTTTGAACCGTAGTTATATATTTATTTATTTACTGCACATATATTGCGAAGTAGCGGAGAACAATTTTATAAAATTGGTTTGACAAAACTTATATGTGTCACAGAAAAATATTTTACAGTAAAACAATATTTCAGCTGCACCGAAGAATCTGCTGAAACGAAGCACATTGGAAGCAATCAATAACAAGGATTCATCAGTACATTCAAAACTTTTCGTAATGATTAATGAAGCATGCGAACACATTTTAGCATATATTTTCAAGAAAAACAGATAAAATCTCCCTTTAGAGAGCACATTTTACTAAGTATTTGCTTAGAACATCTGCGCTTCATGTTTATTATTGGTTTCCAATATATCTAATAAGCGAAAAACTATATATTTGTATTTGTTTTAATCCCACTACTCATATTCAGCTAAAAAATAAAATACCAGGAAACTATAGACAAGATTTTAAATTTTGCAATGTTTTAAGCAATCAAGTAGATTGCTTATTATTTTCTTTACACAGAGACTGATGTTTCTCTGATGATGAAATCTATATAAACAGCGGAGAAGGAAAATATGAAATAGACTGCATCGTGTGAAAGTGACGTCATAAATTGGCAACTCTCTGGCGATATACAACCAGTTGGGCACCAAAAGTAAGGTGCTAAATTTAATGTTAGTTTGATGATAACTAGGGAGATTCCCAATGGTAGAACATTGTAGATATTTCTATCGTCATAGTATTACAATTCTAGACTTCAGATGCTAACAAAAACATTAAACATTTTTGCGTTTGACGCATAAATTATCGAAATTATCTATTTATGTCATGCCAATAAAATTATACTTTTAAATTAATGAATGAAGGAACTCACATTAATTCTATCAGCATTCTGAGGTAAAATTTCAATAAATTTTAGTCGTGTTTTAATAAGATATTTTCTGAAAACTACCGCAAGTGGATTTTTTTTTTTTTTTTTTTTTTTTCGATGAAAACATTTATGTTTAAATCCATAAACATAAAATCAAAGAAAAGATACAAAATTTAACGGCAATACTTTGTTTCAAAAACTTTAATTTGCCAAGAATAAAAATTTAAATTTTTCTTATTCATCATTTCTATTATTATTCTTTACATGCATTTGAACTGTCAGTTACAAGGACGACATCAAATATTTATTCACGTCAGATGCTTCCATGAACCAAGAAATATGTTTTGACAAGGAACTATTACGCGGTGAAAAAGTTACAAACTGGTATTAGAAAAGTTACTATCTCCAATATCTTTACAAACCTCTTTTGAAACGATCGCGCTTTGAATACGAAATGGCACAAGTTTCAAGATATTTCTTTCGTTTTCGCGAGAAATTTGCAACTTGCATTCATTTCTCACGCGTATTTTTCGGATATTCTCGAGAAGAAATTTGAGTTAGGACGATCATATTCCGGTTTCTTTTTCGATACGAAAATAAATTGAGTTTCGAATTTTCGTTAAGTATTTGTATTTGAACCCAGGTTAGTCCTATTTCTGATGGTTCCAGCAAACAATATCGTGTTGCTCATTTTTGAGAAAGTTTCCTTTTGGAAAATTCTAAACGACAATTACTTTCTTTCTTTTTCTTTTTCTTTTTGAAACTTATTTAATAAATTTTTTATGCCCTATTTATCAAATACAAGATTTACATAGAAACAGAAAATTTGGAAAGAGGTTGTAACAGTAAACTAAATTTTCAAGACGATGCATTATTATGTTTTAAAGCAATATCTTCAATTCGAAATGTAATTGAGGCTTCAAGAATCAAAAAACTGTGGTCTTGTTGAAAGTATATTGATGTTTGCAATAACTTATGTCGTGTAAGAATAATAATAAGTCTGGGGAACTATAGACCAGTATTAAGTGAAATTATTAGCATGCATCAAAATTAATTGAATTAACGAAAAAAAAAAAACAATAAATACAGTCAGGAATAGGAAGAATTTGTTGACAAAAATTTTAAATAGAATTTCAAAAACTTAACCTTAAGCTAAAATATACGTCTAAAAATCTTTATAAAAAAGCCCGATAGAATATATTGAAAGAACATGAACAATTTCTTTTTCGTGCGTAATGTGGTGTAGTGTTTTTTTACTTGTAAATGTTGACGAATATTTTAAACTAAAAATGTACATTAATACAAAGGGGAGTTCTCTAGAGGTATGAGTAAATCCGGAAGACATTTACTAATTTTGGTATCTACATCACAGAGCTATTATTTAAAGATTAGGGATTTAACGAATAGTGATTTGGCCGAATAGTCGAATACTGAATATTCGGCCATTTCTTCTAGGCCGAACAGGTCGAAGCCGAATATTCGGCCAATTTCTTAGGCTGAATACCGAATATTCAGCGGCCGAATATTAAAGTTTCTAGAAAATCGTTTAAATAGAAAGTATTTGTCAAATTTAAAATTATTCACAAAGTCAAACACCAATTACCCACAATCTATAATCTATGATTTAATTCTGTTTGTTAAGAATGTAAAACTATTTAAAATTAATCTATTTTCTCTATTGTTTTGAATGTAATAAAACGAAGAAGACAGGTTTTATAGCATTATTTTACTAATAATTTTATTCAAATGAAAGAACTACTATTGCTTAGTGAACTTTTACCCTGCTCAAAACTGTTTGATGAGGATATTTTAAAAGTTACAAAAGTTAATATTTTCATTTTATGGGGGTTTTCACTACCTATTTTTAAAAGATCTATTAAAATTTAATACACTTAACTGAATTATATTTTTATTTTCAAACACCCCCAATAACTTATACTATCTAAATATTTATGATATATTCTAGGTTTTTCACATTCTTCTCTTATCCAATATTCACAATAAATCAGTCTACCCAAACAAAGTCTGACTTCCACTCTGTTAATAATAACAAAATGAATTTCTCCTATTATCCCTCATAATGAACTATTCAGCTTTTGGGAGCAAATGCTAAATATAAAATACAATATTACAACTTTAAAATCTGTTTTTGCTCAGTCAAGCCTAAAGCAAGGTGTAAAAAAGGTAGTTTTTTTCTAAATTATTTTTTTAAATTAAAACTATATACTAATGCATTCTTTTACGATAATTATAATAGAACTTTAAATGCTTAAAATCTACTAATTTCTTTAATTTTCTTACATTTCTACTACAGCAGAACTATTCGGCCGAACAGTCCATCAATATTCGGCCGGGCCGAGTTTTACCTTACCCAGTATTGGGCTAGGGGATGAAATGACTATTCGTTCATTCCGAATAGGCCGAATACCGAATAGTAGCGGAATATTCGTTACATCCCTATTCAAGATTGAACAGAGTTCTATTTTTTCAGAGTTCTAAAGATTCAGATGAGTTTTTCCAAAGCTGTTATCATAACATGTGCATCGAATGCAAGTCAACAAAAGCAGCATAATAAAAATATCAAATGACATTAACTTAAATCGCAGCTGTTCTTGAAACTTTTCTTCTCGTTTCATTTGCAATCTTTTCATTTCTTACATACACTGTTGAATCAGAATTCTTATTATTGGAATAACATCGCTTATTTTCAACATACGCTGTCGGATTACTTTCAAGTCAAAATGACTTATATTTGAAAAACTGAGTTCTTATTTTTTTTTTCAGTAAACCTTTTCTCAAAATTTCTTATACCTTTCCCCTCCCTTATCCTTTTGAAAGATTCGGCTCGATCTCGTTTGAGACAACACTAAAAAAAACCCAGTTGTTCCCTCAAATTTGAGGTAACTCACTACCAGAAATAACAAAGCACTGCGAAGGCAAGAGTACATGGAACGATGAACGCTCGGGAACCGAGCTCGGATCTTCCTGTCCGCAGCCAAAGACTCTGCCATTGTGCCAAAGAAAATCGAGTGATCAGCGCGACAGTTGGATGGAGTATAGTTTTCGAACGTACCAGCTACGATCTTCCTAATTAGATCTAATGAAGATTCTACAACTAAGCGCATGAATGCAAATGAGACTGCTGAAGTACTTCCTTGCAAATTTCTTCAAAGCCCCATCCAGAAGAGCGTTAGTTATCCACTCGTCCATTCTATTCTCTTGTTTTACTGCGTCCGGACCGAACTCGACGAATTATTCATCTTGTGTTCCTGCTCTGAAGAGATGAACAGCCTGCTCACATTTTTGAATCGCCCTGACGGCTCGCGCGGTAAATAGTTCCTTAATTTTGATAAAAATATTATTGTTCTGAAGAAGTAATCGTTAAAAAAAGCCTTGTATTAATTATGAACGTAAAGCTGCTCTATAAATTTTTGATTTATTTCAGTAAAAATAAAATAATACTTGTCCTTTCTGTAACTATAACTCCTAAGTAAGCATCGCTACGCAAAACTGAGAACGGCGCTTGCTCATTTTAAAGTCAAAATTACTTCAAACAAAAAAAATATTTCCTCCCTTTTAAGCACATTATTTTTAACAGTGTAATTATAATTAACAAATTTTTCTTGATCAGGGAAGAAAATATTACCGCTTTTTCCCAATCAGATCTGATGAAGATTCTACAACTAATCACAACAATATGCAAATGAGCTAATTTATAAAATATGCATCAAATAAAGATATCCTAATTCCATTTAGACATTAAAGGAAGAACTTCATTTCTTAAAGCGAAATTTTAAATATTCCTATGAATGCAAGGTACTTTGTTGACTTTATAATGTCATCCTAAATTTTTCATGTTTGCATTCTTTGTCAGACGGTTTTCAAATATTTTACTTCGTTCTACTTTTGTAAATTATTGATCGTCTGCTTCACGAATTGCTGGTGCAGTGAAATATACATTTAAAACTTCGATTCGATCTTCAAATGCATGAGGTATGAATAAACAATATTTTCCACGAGTTGCGTCATAAAATATGCATGCAAATTTGTAGGCTGGGATTTCACAAAAGAACAGCTCTAAAAACGAAATAAGACAAAATTCGCAAACTCGTTTTTAGACTACTAAACGTTTTCTTTCTTTCTTTCTTTTTTTTTTTTTTTTTTTTTTTTTTTTTTTTTAAAGGATGAAAGAAGGCTTAATGTATTGTGAAAATATCGCTGAAAATAAAGAAGAGACAAAAATAAGTGAACTAATTTAATTAATATTGAAAAGGTAAAAAATTTGAAAGTAGGGTTTTGAGATGGGAAAAATGTGTCTCTGTTGTCTATCTGCCCCCTCTCCTTGCGGGAATTGTTCGATTCAAAAAGTTTTTTTTTTGAATTCGAAAGATCTTGGGGAGGACATTTCATCTCCACATTTTATTTCTTGATTAGAAAATTTTTATATTCAATTTTGAACAGTTCAAAAAAATTTACATTAGCGCCTATGGGAAAATGACTGGTTTGAAATGTGCAGCAAATGATGTAAAAAAGACATAAGATCCAAGTTCTTTGAACAAGTTCATTAGAAAAAGCTCTCAACATGAAATATTTTTTTATTTGAACAATTTTTGTACATCTTTGAACAGTTAAAAAAAATAACATTAGCGGTTGCGGTGAAATTTCAATCCGATATAAATCCTGACCTAACAGACGGTTTTGCTTGGAACAAACTTTATCGGATGGACCTTATGACCTAGAAAATGTACAGATACGAATTTCATCCAGAGCTAAGCGAGCCTATTTTCTCATGAATTCTTTTTAATTTGGCTTTTTACGGATATCTCTGAATGAATGAATGAATAAATGAAAGAGTGAATGAATGGATGAATATGTATTAAGCATTGAAAAAGGTATGTTTGAAGTAATTAAGAACTAAAGATAAATGAGAGAGAGAAAATAGTCAGATCATAAATTTGATATAGGTGTATAAGGGAAAGTAGTCTCATATAGTTCTAGATGTAACTTCTTGTTTAAAGCTCAGTTTGACTGCTGTAACTGTGAAAATTGGTATTTAATATTCTCTTTAGCATCTCTTGTTCAAAGTTTTAGTGTTTATGAATAATATTTTTGTTAATTTACTGCTTCGAAATTTAATGATTGTACAACTGCTGAAATTTGATTTAAAATCTTAATTTATGAAAGAAAAAAAAACAAAATTAATCTAGTCATTAGAATTACTTAGGATGGAAAGAAACTAAAAAAAAAAGAAAGAAAGAAGGGGGAGAACGTATATTATAAGAAAAGGGGTAAATGGTTATTAAAACCTACCAGAAATTAAACATGGCAAAAAGAATGTATTTCCATAATAGTAAAACAGATAATTACCCCTCTATATTCAATTTTTATTTTGCATATAATGTTGGTTTAGTTGAATGAATGTGTATAATTATATATTATCAACATGTTGAGTGTATTAATCAATATTTTGCTTTAAAATGTTTAATTTTTATCCAAAGAAGGAATAATACAACTGTATCAATTCATTTTAGACGCATAAAGTACCTGTTTTTGTAGTGAAAGAAAGGTTTGAATTGATATCGGTTACATGGTGTGTTGAATGAACTTACAACCTGCACAAGTTCTACATCATTGTTTTTTATATTTCAAATAAAAACACATCCTTATTTAAATGGTAGGGAGTTAAACTTCCTAGCACATTCGCAGCGAATATTACAATACAGGTCTCACACATGCAAAATTAATTTTCGCTCCAAGTTATATTACATCATTGGAATTAAATACTGCATAAAGCGTTTTCACATTGACCTGAAATAAATTTGGATCTAATTATAGACGCTAATTCTCTCTGATTACAACACTTAGCGACCCATAATTCTAATGGAAGTAAAAAAAATCATCGTAGCTTAAAATTGTTCTGGAATCCATTTCTCCGGGCTAGGGAGAAAATTAATTTTTCGCATCAATAACTCTGGGCTATTTTCCCTCTGTTGTAAGAACAGCCAGTCATTAATGACACCTCAGAAAATCAATAGCTGCCGAAAATGAACCAACAAAGCACTTTTACGATACTTTTCTTTACGCATACGCTAACTTTGTGACACTTAATTTCAAGTTTAACAAGAAGTTCCGTCTAGAACTATACGAGCCTACTTTCCCGTATACACCAGCTTCAAATTTATAATCTAGCTATCTCTCTCTTTCTCTGTCTTTCTCGCTTAGCTTTAGTTCTTAATTGCTTCAAATATACCTTTTTCAACGGTTAATACATATTAATTCAATCATTCATTTATTCATTCATTAATGTATTTATTCACTCATTTATTTATTCATTCTTTCGCTTATTCATTTATACATTCATGAATTCGAAAATATTCTTAAAAAACCCGATCAAAAAATTTCATAGGAAAATAGGCTCGTTAGTTCTGGATGAACTTCTTATTTGTACATGTTCTACGTCATAAGAGCTTTTCGATAAAGTTTGTTCCAAGCAAATCGGTCCGTTAGATAAGGATTTATATAGGATTGAATTTTCCCCGTAGGCGGTATGTTACTTTTTTTTTGAACTGTTCAAATTAATATTTCACGCCAAAAGCCTCCTCCAGTGAGCTTGTTCATTGGAATGTGGATCTTGCACCCAGAGTTTACATCATTTGCTTCATTTTCGCCCATAGGCGCTAATGTAAAATTTTTTTGAACTGTTCAAAATTGAACAAAAAAATGCTCAAATCAAAAAGTAAAATATGAAAATGAGATCTCCTCACCTAGATCTTTCGAATGCAAAAAGAATTTTTCGAATCGAACAATTCGTTCAAAAGTTATTAGGGGGGGGGGGGGACAGACCGACAGACACACTTTTTCCCCATCTCAAAACCCTACTTTCAAATTTTTTATTTTTCAATCTTTATTTAATTACTTAACTTATTTTTGACTTTTCTTGATTTCTAACGATATTTTCACGATACATGAAGCCTTCTTTCATGTTTTATTATTATTTTTTTTTACTTTTACGGGAAAGTAGGCTAAAAACCAGTTATTATATATTTGCTTTTTATTTAATTCACAAATGATAACGATTTAAAAAATTATTTAAATAATTTTCGAATATCACCGAAACATTGACATGAAAGTTTCAAAATTAGAATTATAAACTACTATAATTGAAGTTGACAGTCAAGTTACGGTTTTTATGAAAACATTGAAGCTGATACACATACAGTTTTCAAAAATTTCTCGACTCCATTTAAAGTGTGAAACAAACAAAAAACAGTAAGTAAAAGGGTGCAGAAATGTGCCAAAAATGAAAGTTACTTCAAAAGTAACAACCGAAAAATCACTGTAATACATTATCAGATTTTTACTAAAACGAATTAACTGATGAAAAAAATTTAAATTTGTTGCGACTTTGAATGTCCTAAAAATGGGAAAACATTAGTCTCTCTTAGGGGACATCTCTCTCTTTTTTTCTCTCTCTCTCAATTCGTATTAAACTTCTTAACGGGAAAAAATAATAACACATTCCGAGGGAGAAATAATGGCGAGATAAATAGGAAGGCAAAAACACCCCCGCCCCCTTACACTATTTGTTCT
The DNA here is from genome assembly GCA_038502835.1 of Octonoba sinensis. NCBI lineage: Eukaryota > Metazoa > Arthropoda > Arachnida > Araneae > Uloboridae > Octonoba > Octonoba sinensis. Next base: position 63,342,614 of record CM076602.1, read on the forward strand.
CCCTCTCTTCAACCAATTACATCCAGTAAAATTTGTTCAATTTAATGAACTATTATTCAAAATATGTGTCCTTTAGAATAAACACCATTAGATTTTAACTGAACTTTTTATTATTCAGCAATACCAATTCCGTAAAATCTCGTACAAATGTAAGGTATCGTAGAAGTCAGAGATAAATCAAACATCGCGTGACTTGTTGGACCAAATCTCATACACAGTTTCGTCGCATCAATAATTCATTTCCATTAAGCAAAAATGATCACGAGCTTCTTTCAGCTGTTTGTAACATTTATTTGAATAGACTTAAAGTAACATAAATAATTTTTGTATTTTTTTCTTTTATATTCTTTACTTTAAAAAAAATAAAGGGAAAAAAGGGATTATGGTGGAGTTCTAGTTAAGTATAGTGGATTTTTTTTTGCGTTGGATTGGAAAAGGGAACTCCACCTAGCATATTGCAAAACTAGGATTCGATCACTTCCCTGCACTTACCATTTTTTTGTGTGCGTGCCATAGAAAAAGAGCAGACCCCATGTGGGGCTAGAATCACCAGCTATAAAAACAATGCTGCAAGGGAACGAGGAATAAATGCATACCTGTAAAATCAGGAAAGATCACACGGATATTATGGTGAATACAAACATTACATTTATTGTTTACGTAAAAGGGAAGGCCGGAGATCAGGTCATAGCGCTTATCGCAAGTTACCAGAGTTCGTGCTACTTATGCTGGGGCGTCCCCCATCGGATTAAAATAAGATATCTACGTAAGTATATATAAGTGCTCTTCAAACTTCATGGCACTATGTGGATCAGGTTGACGATCAGCATCACGTCTTGAAGAACATAGTTGCTACTCAATCAAAAATACATGAAGACGCGTCCTGCGTCCGAGCGAAAACCGTTCTCAGCTACCCATGCCCCTTTCGAACTTCCTGCACGGGCGCCGCAAAGAGTCGGGTTGCCAACTTTTCCTGTGACTGGGCCAATCGCCAGGCGCGAATCCGCTTTCCATTGCCGGGAAGCAAGGCGCAACACTTCATCGCCCTAGGAGTGTTCTTCTTCTGTTTCTGTCATGTGACAGCGGAGAGGCAAATTCAACACAGCTATGTCGAGCATCACGACAGGGATTATTAGGACTTAAATGTACATTTGGAATTTTTAAATCAATATGAGCAACATTAATATGCATTTCTCCAGAAATTCGGAAAAAACTCAAACACTGATAGTGTCCGTGTACATTACTGTAGTGTAGTGTCAAGCCCCTTTTATAAGTAAGCACCGTTTATAGGTAAATACCCTCTTTTAATAGGTAAAACACCTTTTTATAGATAAAAGGAGATTAAAACAATATATGTAGAGTATGCAGTGATGGTACTTAAATTCGTAAAATATTGCGTTTCTGAATCCTATAAAAAAAAATCTTTGAACTGGTTTATTTTTTAAGTGTCTCATTTTTGCTGAACCCCTTCCCTTAACTTAAATGTCTTGCATTTTTTAAAACATTTTTTAAACTGTTTTTCTTAAAGTATTTCCTAAAACTAACATTTTATTTTTAAAAAATAAATAAATAGAAGACTCGAAACTTTTGGCAGCCAAATTTTAAACTAAGAAGTTAAAAGAATTCACTAAATAAAATTTTTAATAATACCACTTATGTAGCCGATCATATGCTTATCACATAAATTACTTTTCACGACAATCCAAAGTATAGGATTTAAATAAAAAATCAGTGCAAAGAACTAGAATTGCAGAAAATGTTTGATCAAAACAGACATCAGATGCCCTGATGTTCCTACATTCGTGAAGTTATGAAGTAAAAAATATGTGTGCAGAACTTAATTGCTTAAAGAGCGCAGTTGTACTTTTTTTTCTTTGGTCCGTATACTCACGGGTGGTCGTATAAGTATTAATAAAAAGTTATTCGTAGAAAAAACAAACCGCTTTTTAACCAACTTCCCAAAGGATACAATTATTAGTAATGTCGTTGAGTTCCCTTGTCTCAAAATCTAAGAACTTAATTGCTGACACACAATCAGCAATTGAGAAATAAAAATAAAAACAATTATCTTCGTGCAGAAAATAAGTGATAAGCCCAATGTTATTACAGGACGGAATTTGTAAAATACTGCATACACGACTTTCGGAGTTAACGGAACTCCTTTTGAATCACATTTGCTTACAAAAAGGTAAAAAAAAAAAGATGGTAAGGATCCTTTTGTTCATGCTATTAACTGCACAACGAAAATGAGTTTATATCATGTCGTCGTAAGTTTTTCCGGAGAACTCAAAAAGAGCTCAAATTACAGACTTGACAAATAACAAACAATTAAAAATTGCAATTTTTTAATTTATCTTTTTTTAACTTTCCATCTTGGTGATCTGTAAAGGAAAAGCTGGTTGAAACGGAAAAAATAAGCATTGTTAGTTGCACATACAAAATAGTAAAACTACTGTTCGTGAAAAGTGACTTGTCAGAAATAAAGTCGTTTAAATTCTTTTCATAACAGCTGATGCATCGAAATTTAAAAAGTTACTGGAAAATTCAGTTTGGCAAATTGTCCTCGAATAAACCAGTTGCGCTTACTTCGCTAAGCTGAAAACCGCTACATTCTAATAAATTTATTAAACTAGTTAAGGTACTGTTTAAATTCCTCTGGGTGCTGGAGAATTTTAATCAATGTCTGTGCAAACATATTTATATTCCAGTTAGATTGAAGAACACAGAAATTGCATTAGCCTTTCTTTATTTACTGAAACAAAGATAAATTAGCATATATATTGTCGGCGAATTTCTCTGAAAGTCTTGTGAAAAGTTCTCCGGGGAAAATTGTAGGAAATCATCCCATCCTAAAATAAGAAAAGCTACAACTTCACTATACATAATGAGATTTGTACAAAATAAGTTTTTTCGATTCTTGCATTGTTAAAAGATGGTCTTAAATACAAGATTTTTTCAGATGCATGTAGTTACCGGCCGGCTTTGTTTCACACTAGCGAAGAATTAGGGTACAATGCTGAAAGAATGTGGAAGTAATCCTAAAAAGTTTATGGGTCTGAGTCCTAAATGTTTGTAATGTTAATCACTTATTTACAAAATAGTTACTTGTATTTTGTTGTGGTTACACTAAATTTGTTTATTTTTTACCCAAAGAAATATAAAAGTTTCCTTTCGTTACATGTTTAAGAGCTATATTAGTATTCTTTAGAAAAAATGGCTATCGCTATCCATTAAGTTACATTCTTTAATAATATAATAGTATATATGACATGCAATATTTTCTGAGACTTAAACTCATGTAAGCTGGTATATTATTCCCTTTATTTCACCATTTGGTGATTTTTATATTAATTTCTTTTATAACCATACAGAAGTATTTTGAGATACATATTTTTTCTGCATTACGTTAAACGTAGCCTAAATCAGATTTGATGTTTTGAAAATGCTTTTATTTTTCGTAATCAACTTTTTTTAATTTTTAGGAACTAGGGTTCGATTTTCTTTGTGTTAATTTTTAATAGTGCTTTGTTTTGACAGGTGACATTTGTTTTGCTAAATTCTTTTATATGTGTTTTTCTTTACAGCTAGGCATACCCTTTTTTCTTGATTTCTTTAAAAATCACGATGTACAAGAAGCTAAGCTTAATTTATCTCATATCGCTTTTTTTGACAATTTTCATAAATATTTTAAAAGTTAAAAACGTTTTTTTTTTTAAATTTTAACTCATAACTCTTTAATTTTTCTTTGCACAAATCTCATATTGATCTGTCACTAATGATTAACAAAACGTTAAAAAGCATAAAATGTATACTTTCTTACGGAAATTTAGATTTTTAACATAAACAAATGTCACAGGAAGTGCAAAAAATTATTTGTTTTGCTCTCCCAATTATTCATTTTTGCAAAGCTTTCAACGCAGGGGAAAATCATTTTTTCTTTATTTATTCAAAAAGAAATCTCAGTTACTACAGTTGTCAGAAATAAAAATGGTGTAGTTCTAATTTTCTAAAAAGCATAACCGTAAAAGACTGAAAAGTGATGCAAAATAATTTTAAAAATTTCAACCCCTTAGACATACCTAAACATATCATTTTTCAACTGTCCAGAGAAGCACTTTTTCTCATTGGATATTGAAGAATAATAATGCCCAAGAATAACCATAAGACGCATCTATGTACAGTTGTCAGTGTTTTCGAATGTTTAAAAGCAAAAGGAGACGCATCTATCCATTCGAAGAAGATAAATGGAAAATTCTTTGCAATCTTCGTATCTTCTCTAACTATTCTAAGAAAACTTTCTATCGTTAACATCATTAATGTCTAACTTGCAAAAACGTAAAGAGCTCTGGTTAGAAAACATTAGTTTTTCCCTAATTTAAATCAAAATTGTTCTTGTAAAGATTTAGGCATTCGTTCATTTATTGTAAAAAGTAAACTTTCACACTTAGGTCGGTCCAAACATATGAGGCGTGTTCAACTTCACGGAATTTACTGAATTATAAAATTCAAGCGAAATCTAAATTCCAAGACAAAAAGTCTATTTTTCCGGTAAATATTTTGGCTTAAATAAAGTCATTTCTATTAAACAAGAAATTTGAAACATCTTGCTTTTTTTTATTACTTTTTAAATTCTATATTATATCGTGTTTATATGCTCGTAATTTTAGTTTGACGTTTTATGCCATAGCTATTAGTTCATCCTATTAAAACGTACGATGATACTCCGGCTGAATGCAAAATAAAATGGAGAGATGGTGCGTGACTATCATAAGAATGTTCGAATCACACCATCCTCCGTGAAATTGGGAAAGACGTTTTTTCCTGAACTGAATCCCACCTTTGATCTTCTAACTCTATCAAACAGTATGGCGGAGAAATATGAAATAAAACATGACAGTTTTTCCTAGTTAAGCAGTCAAGTTTGAAGAAATGTAATAAATTCACGGTATTGTAATATGCATATACATGAAGGTAAAATTAAGTGCATTAATCAAAAATACAAATAATTTCCTGATGTTCTTTAAGCTGACTCGACGCAAGGAAGTCTTTGTAAATGATTGAGAGATTGCTTATTTCCATCAAATGACCGTGCTTTACTTATACAATACTGGGTAGCTTTTGTATTCTTTATACAGATTGTAACAAGAGTAAAATAACTGACACATTACAAGACGAAATAAAATACAAACAAAGCATATAGATGCTTAGTGTTTCATTCTCAACTTATAAACTACCATTGAGTTACAGTAATTAATTCGTTTTAAAAGCAATGTCAGTTAAGTTAGTTTTTTTTAACCGACTTCACAAAGGAAGGCGGTTATACATTCATATTGTATATATGTCGTTTTTTTAACCGACTTCACAAAGGAAGGAGGTTATACATTCATACTGTATGTATGTCGTTTTTTTTTTTTTTTTTGTTTGTTTGTCCACTCATAAGTTCTCACCGGATGAACCGATTTTCGTGATTCTTTTTTTAATTGATCGAGGGTGGTTTCCCATAGGTCCCGTTTTTTTGTTTGACCATATTCGATAATTAGAAAAAAAGCTATGGGCAGAAATAGGGTCAATTATTTTGTTTTTTTCACCCATAACTTTTGACTAAATGAACCGATTTTGATGACTTTTTCTTTAATAGATAGAGGGCCGTCTAACTCAAATAATGCAAATCAATTTGACTACATTTGTTTTTTAGAAAAAACGTTACGGGTGAAAAATAAGTATTTTTTAGTTTAATTGGAAAGGCTTAGCTTGATTTTCTTTTGTTGGCAAATCTATTAATAAATATAAAAGTCATTGGTGAAAACATGTTTGTTGTCATGGGAATATTAAAAAAAATTACAGCAAGAGTTTGACTGAAGGCTTCTCTGAGGCAAAAATTAAATCCAATCAGTTTGTTTGCTAAAATCGACTTCTAAACGGAATTTATCATACAAATGAGTATTTTTTAGTGCCAATAATTCAAAGAAGTTTTGCCCCTTGATATGGATTTTTTTAAAATAGAGTATTTATATACAAAATGTATTTACACTATAAAGTATATAATAAAATGATTTTTATAAAACAACAGAACCGACTTCAAATTATAAATTGCGCTAAAAAGTGAAAAATAAATGCATTCTTTAAACAACATCGATGTGACTTTTGAACATAGTTTTAGAAGTCGGTGAAAAATGAGGATAGATAAAATCTTTTGTAATCAGGAATCCCAATTATAAATATATATATTTTCGCAGAATTAACAACAGCTTCAATATGAAGTAGCGAACGGTGTAATGGTAATTAGACTCATAATTTTGCACCGACTTCTAAAACTATGTTTAAAAGTCACATCGATGTTGTTTAAAGAATGAATTTATTTTTCACTTTTTAGCGCAATTTATAATTTGAAGTCGGTTCTGTTTTTAAATTTTTTTTTTGTTTTTGTTTTTGTTTGTCCACTCAAAACTTCTCACCAGATGAACCGGTTTTCATGATTTTTTTTTAATCGATCGAGGGTGGTTTCCCATAGGTCCTGTACCTTTGTTTGACCATATTCGAAAATTAGAACAAAAGTTATCTGCAGAAATAGGGTCATTTTTTAGTTTTTCATCCATACCTTTTGACTAAATGAATCGTCGATTTTGAAGACTTTTTCTTTAATAGATAGAGGGCCGTCTAACTCAAATATTGCACATCCATTTGACTACATTTGTTTTTTTAGAAAAAACGTTACGGGTGTAAAATAAGTATTTTTTATTTTAATCGGAAAGGCTTGACTTGATTTTTCTTTGTTGGGAAAACTATCAATAAATATAAAACTCATTGTTCAAAAAGTTTTTGTTGCCATTGTGCTATAATAATAAATGCAATTACAGTAAGATTTTGACTGAAGGCTTCTCTGAGGCAAAAATTAAATCAAATCAGTTTGTTTGCTAAAATCGACTTCAAAACGGAATTTTTCATACAAATGATTAGTTTTAGTGTCATTCATTCAAAGAAGGTTTACCCTTTGATATGGATTTTTTAAAAATAGAGTATTTATATAAAAAAATTTATTTACATTAAAAAGAATAAAATAAAATAATTTTTGGAAAAAAATAGAACCGACTTCAGATTATAAATTGCGCTGAAAAGTGAAAAATAAATTCATTCTTTAAACAATATCGATGTGACTTTTAAACATAGTTTTAGAAGTCGGTGCAAAATTATCATCCTAATTACCATTACACCATGCGCTACTTCATATTGGAACTGTTGCTAATTCTGGGCCATTTATATTTGTAATTGATTCATGATTACAAAAGATTTTATCCATCCTAATTTTGCACCGACTTCTAAAACTATGTTTAAAAGTCACATCGATGTTGTTTAAAGAATTAATTTATTTTTCCCTTTTCAGTGCAATTTATAATCTGAAGTCGGTTCTATTTTTTTCCAAAAATTATTTTATTCAATTACATTTTTGGTTTGGATTTTATTTAGCATTGAAATGTGTCAGTTACTTTTGTCGCGCTCGAGCATCCTTTACTTTAAATCTTTCTAAACATATATATTTATATATCAATAATACATATACACATATGTTCTGCATATGCTTGCATGTATATTTATACAAAATATATATGTATGCTGTTAACGCGTACATGCAGTTCATACATATTGGCAAGAAAGTAATTATTTGGAATAGAAAAGATTTTTAATGGACCTATAAAAATGCAAATGATTCATTAAAAGAAACTAAATAAATATGTGACAGAAACATCATAAATTTTAAACAAAAAGTTCTGTCTAGAACTATACGAGCCTACTTTTCCGTATTCACCAACTTCAAATTCATAATCTAGCTATCTCTCTCTCTTTCTCATTTAGCTTTAGATCTTAATTACTTGAAATATATCTTTTTCAACGGTTAATACATATTCATTCATTTACTCATTCATGTATTTATTCACTCATTTCTTCATTTATTATTTCCCTCATTCATTTAGTCATTTATTCATTGAGAAATATCCTTAAAAATCCCGATCAAAAAATTTCATTGGAAAATAGGCTCATATAGTTCTGGTTGAACTTCGTATCTGTACATCTGCGTAATAAGATCCTTCCGATAAAGTTTGTTTCAAGCAAATCAGTGTGTTAGATCAGGACTTATATAGGATTGAAATTTCCCCGTAGGCACAAATGATAAACTTTTTGGATCTGTTCAAAATTGAAAATAATTTGTTCGAATCAAAAAATGTTTCCTGATGAGAGCTTTTTGTAATAAGCTTGTTTAAAGGAACTTGGATCTTACTCCCAGTTTACATATTTTGCTTCATATTTCCCCATCGGCGCTAAAGTTATTTTTTGAACTGTACAAAATTGAACGAAAAATTTTTCAAAGAAAAATAAGGTATGCAAATGAGATGTTCTCGTCGAGATCTTTCGAATGCAAAAAAATCTTTCAAGTCGGACACTTCCCTCAAAAACTATTAGGGAGGGGGACAGGCAGACATACTGACCGACAGACACACATTTTTCCCCATCTCAAAACCCTACTTTCATTTTTTTATTTTGTAATCTTCATTTAATTGCTTCACTTATTTTTGATTTTTCTTTATCTTTAGCAATATTTTTACTATACGTTAAGCCTTTTCATACTTTTTTTTTTCTAACTTGTACGATAAAATAGACAAAAATATAGTAATGGAATACCATACAAATAGATTCTTCAGTGGAAAACCTTTTAAAAACGTATATTTTTCTATGTTATTTACTTTTAACCATATTGCTATAATTATTACGATAAATTCGAACTTTTTCCTAAAAATTATTGCTATAAGAACAGCGATACGCTCTCAGAAAACAAATCGGAACCAAGAGAAAAAAGCAATAAGCTTAAGTGTAATTATTAACAGTAGGTTTATTAAATGAAAACAACTGAAAATATAAGTAAACAGTTTATTTATTTATTTTTTAAATTTTAAATTTAAAATTTTCCATACTATTATAAGTTACTTTCGCCTTGTTGAAAAATCGTTGTTCTAAAACGTTTTGTTGCTTTATTCAAGAGTTCTGTCACTTTAGAGCCATTTTATTTGCGAAAAAAAAAAACTATTTTTCTCTCAAACAGTCTGCTAGTAGTTTTCCTCATATTGGGTATTTTCTTTACACATACACTCATTATTTCAAAATGGAAAAAGAAAGAAAACTTTTGTTCACTAATTATGAGATAAGACCACAAAGAAAAAGTATATGCCAAACTTCTTTTGTTCTTCTTTTAAAACAATAATAATGCAGAATTTTGTTTACGTTCTAATCTAATAATTTTCAAAAGTGTTTGAAAATTCAAACAAAAGAGAAAATATCGCTTTACCCCCCCCCCCCCGAATCTTACTAAAAATTATTACAAAGAACTTCAAGTTGTTCCCACTCTTTAACATCAGTCCGAGAAATTTTGCTACATCTTTATATTAGCATTTTCTTTATCCGTAGGTTTGTTTTACATAAGTTGCGATGTGTTTAACTTTCCCAAATTTAACTGTAATTAAAATCACGTAAGAATAAAGATCACGTAATTATGTAATTATGTAAAGAAATAATTCCATCAAATACGGAGGTTCGGATACAGCGGTTTTAGGGGCACAAGCCCTTGCATAATTCTACACGCAGTTTTCCTAATTTATGCTTAAAATTTAAAAAACATCCCCTGCCCCTCAACCTTTTTCCAATATTGCATTGTCAATGTACCTACACTGTAAAATTTTTTTGGTGAAAGTGGTGTTGAGTAGGTGTAAAGTTGAAAATTAGTCACATTTTGATCTATTGTATTCTTTTAAGTGTCTGTATAAAACAATACAGACAGCAGAATGTTTTTTTAGCATATGATGTTCGTTAACTCATCTACGCATCAAAAATTCATTACGATTGCTCATTTATCCTATGTTCAAGGAAATGAGCAATCGCAATGAAAGTTCGATACCTAAAGGAAGTTAACAAATTTCTTGTGCTAAGAAACGTTATACTGTCTATATTTTTTTAGACAACCACATAAAAAAATTAAAGTGCATCAAAAATGAATAGTTTTCAACTTTACTTCGACTGAACTCCAAACTAAACTAAACGCAAAACAACTAAACGCAAAATTCTTACAGTGTACATTCAATTTAAAATAAATAGTGCCCTGACATTGAGATGGAAATAATGACAGTTCAAGAAATCGACAAGAAATATAGTTTCGAAATCAGGGGGAGAAGAATAATAATAATTTTACCTCAAAATTTCAGGGACAAGTATTATTATACAAAACATGTGGATCATTTATAAAATACTTTAGAGGAGTTAAAAAATACCTTAGGCGATTCATTTCTATCAGTAACAGAATACTTTGCAATCAAATTACTCAGGAAATCTGATCTGTTCCTGCACCGTCTGATCAAATCGCGAGGGAATATTGAATATGCCATCGCTCAGAAAGTGTCTCCAGTCGCTTTCAGTAGCTTTTCCCCATCAGCTCGTAGCCGCAAGCTGTCACCAGCCGGGGGTAGCCTCCCCCTACAAAGCTTTTAAGCGACCTTCCCTGGAACGGGGGTTGTCAATACGTTGCTATGACAACGGTGGATATTTGAAGCTGACTCTTGGCTCATTTCGTATAAAGTTCTTATAAATGCAAGCTGCTTTTGGCGCCATTTTTACTCCCGATGCTTTTTGGGTAGACATTTCAGCATCTGTGCTTCACTCATTTTTACTATAGTCATAACGAAATTAGATGCAAACATTTTCTGATGCATTATTCAAAAACACCTTTTGAAAAATTTTACGTTTTACTAGGAAAATAAAGTTTTAGCTCTTTTTTACTCCAAATAATTGCATAGATTATTTGTCTGAGAACTTCAATATTTTGTAAGCCATTCAACGCCAGATTGGAAAAATTGCAAATGATTATCTCAAGAAATTCAATTTGAAAATTATTCAAAACTTTGGAAAATCGTTGCATTATATATATATTTCTTATAATTTAGTGACTTTTGAAGAAATTGCATTCAAGAAGAAAAAATATTAAACATGTTTAAAGTTTTTTCCCATGCAAAAAAAAAAAAAAAAAGAGAATGTAGTATTTTCTTCTTTAGGCCGCTCTGGGGATCAACTCCTCATATAAGATCATTTATATACGATATAATAGGTCATGTAAACATAGTAGATTTAACACCTTAAAAAAACTTCCTTAGTATTAGGCTTTATAGCATTTAAAAGCATCAAAGGATATATTTACTTTTTATAATACACAACAATTTTTAATTCATATTACGATCGAATATGAAACAATTTTATTAGCTTGCGTAATTAGAGTGTGTTTGTGCCCTTTTTCTGTACGGCAACGATATCAATAGAATTTGCATCGAAACATGATAATCTTGTTTTCCTACCCAGCACTTTAATTTTTATGCACTATTTTTTATTCTATTTAATTATTCATTTAATTTTTGACGATATCTCGAACTTTTTCCTGTTAGCACAGTTAACTAATGAATAGAAGTTAGTTAGAAGGTAATTAATGTTTTAATTCTGTTTTTATAAACAAAATTTTAAAAAAGCAATTTCCATATTAAAAAAAAGTTTAGTTTACCATAGTACTATTTAAAGTCATACTTTCTTTTCAGTTCACGGAAAACAAAATCATACTTTCGTTTCAGTTCACTGAAAACAAAACAGGGTTTAACATAACCACCACCAGCACAATTTCTTTTTTTCATTTCTACACTCCAATGTTTTACAAGTCACCTGAGAATAAGTAACAACAAATTCGGCAGTAAAATGCAGCATTCCTTTACCACCTTCAATTCTCTCATTATGAAACCTAAGTTTTTTTTTTCATAAGCAATTTTCAATTATTATTAAACAAAAAAATTGCAGACCACGCACTAAATTTGGGGTCTCGTCACCCTTACTTTTCCCAAAATGGTGAATCTGCATAGCTGAAAACGGTTTTGGTTCTTGATCTGAGTATAAAATGGCCGCTGTGAGTTCCCGGTTTGCATTTGGAGCAGCTTTCATTTCAACAGGAGAGGAGGATCTTTTTAATGGAAGCTGTTGCTCACTGTCCTTTTACACATTGCCATAGCATCATAGGCAGTCGCAACTTCTTTGAAATGCACTGACTTTTTTTTTCTTCCTTCACTCTCCGGTAATGTGGAGGTAAGTGTGCATACATAAAACTCTCAAACTAACGTGGAAGTTTTTGCATTTCATTGTGGATATCTGAGAGGTACTGCATTTAATGCAAAGCTTTTCCAGGCTTAGAAGCACTAGAAAATGAATAAGGACTTAAAAGCAAGTTTTGTGTTAATTATTAAAAAAAAAAATCATTTGCTGGTAATTAACAAGAGAAAAATCATGGAGCATTTTTTGAAAAATTGCCTATACGTTTCGAAACCTCAATTCTTTTCTAATTTTAGAAACATTGAAAAGAACGTGAACAAATACGCAATTTCTTTCAAATGGGATAAATAATCAACAAAAGTGAAAATTGATAGCTGTTTTCCTCGAAGTAGCTACATTGTTTGGTTCAATGCAAAAACTTCCTTGCAGTTCAGAAAATGAAAGCTCTTCTTTTTGTCAAGCATTGTGAACACTACCTCAACCTTCCTATCTAATTAACCCCTTGAAGCGCAAGTTTTTGCTTCGGAAAAACAGGTAAAGAAAGATTGAGGTTTTTTTTTTTTTTTTGACAGAAAATGAATTTATAGCTATACTACAAATTGTTTTCAGCAATTTCAGTTGTATGGGGTGACTAGAGAGCGGGAAGTAAAAGTTATATAAAAATTATTATACAAAGTGTAAACGAATCTCCAATGGGCATTAGAAATAAAATAACGCGAGACACAAGACCGCCCGTATGAGACACGCGCATGAGCAAATTTGCCGGTAACTTTCATCCGTATCAGACACGGGCAAATGCGTTAAGTTGAAAAGTACATTAAAAAAAAGCTTGTTGGATGTTGAACTAATTTTCCATGAAATAATTTTGTGTCTCTAGCCTATAGTGTTTTGGAAGACCATGAGTTATTAAATTTATGAAGTACGAGTAGACGCTTCCGCCTGCCACTCCTCCCCGTCCACCGTTTCTTTTAAACAAGAAATTAACAGCGTAAGTAAATTAAATGAAGTAAAATTGTGAGTAATAATGTGGTTCATGTCCCACTCAAACTTTTAAATGAGGAAATTAATGTTAATTAATCTTTGACATCTTTTCTATTTCCAAGAAAAAATGTTTTTGAAAGTGTTGGTGATACAAAATCTTACCGAAAATCAACTTAGAAACTAAGTAACCCAAAAACCAAAAAGCAATTACAACTTCTTGCGCAGAATTAACTGGAATCAATAGTTACCGATTTGTAACCATGAAAGCAAACCAAACAGATTTTTAGCTGCGAAAAGAAGCTTAAATTTCTTGCATCTTTAAGTTTCAATTTTAAGCTCGCCTATCTTCTGAGAGAAATAACATCATCATTTCTTTTCTAAAGACTTAGAAATTTCGAAAAAAATCTAGGTGGCCCAACAGTGCGAAAATTTAAACTGTGCAAGAATTTTTTCTGTTCACAATATGAGGGGATTTATGCAAAAATTTAACTAAAGTGGAAAAAAATCTAACATTTAAAAAACCGCTTTGAGGTCCACACCTGCTTCGCTCTGCGCCAAATTTTATGATAATTGGTCGGACGGTCTTCGCTTTGCGCAAAACTAACAGACATACTTACAGAGAGAAATACTTTCAGTTTTATTATTAATAAAAGAACACACACACACTTAAAAACTTAAATTAATTTTTCTTAATTGCTTTTAGAATACTTTAACATTTTAGAAAGCATTTACACTACATTTCGATCAATGCAAAAAAAAAAAGCTTTTGGGTGATTTCCCACCAAAGGCGACAAAGACAAAAAAGATATATATATATATACATATATATATATATATTATATATATATATATATATATATCGCTTTTAGAAATGAACAGTGTCATAATTGCAAAATGGACATTTTTCCAGAGAGGAGTTTGAACGTTTTACAATTTGTTTTATTTAATTACCTTATTTGTTTCAATGATTGTTATAATCGATTTTGTTCAGAAAATAGTGATTGTTCTAGTTTTCTCTCACATGATGGATGTGATTGATATAAAAAAAATTAGAAATAACTATAAAAAGTAGTTATTACAGTGTTGCACCAAAAAAATTAAGTTGGCCTCTAGCCTTAATTTTCGAACATTTACTTACGGCAGTATTCCCAATATAAAGGGCGCAAAAATCTGAAAATTTTGATATACAAACCAAAAAAACGATTTTTTGCAGATATGATACTGTTCATTTCTATAAGCGATATATATATATATATATATATATTCTCATTTGCGCAAGCGCAGAGCTTATTTTTGGCTTCAAAAAAGGCCCTGCGCTTCCGCTGATAAGAAAAACACAAGTTTTTTGTAGCCTTTGGCACCTTAAAGCACCTTAATATTTATTAGACTTGTGAAACTTTGTCTTAGAAAAATGTTATTTTTGGCGAAGTTTTTTGAATATTTTTCATATTTTAAAAGACTTGCAAATTTTCACACCGAACAACTAAAGTTGAAATAAAATATTTACCTACAGTAGAAAAGCAATCACACGAGATTTGTTTGAAGTATCAAACAGACAATTACTGAATACAACTTAAAGGATGGTTGGTAGTTTTTCCCTCCTGTATACTCTTTCGACGAGAAAGAAACATTACAAGGGTTAAGAGCTTTGAAAAGCCTTGTACGAAAGTCATTAGGAAATGATGATGTCACTAAATAAATCTTTCAAATACAAAAACATTCAAAATTTTTAACAAATCCATTTCAAACTTACTGTTAAACTATTTTACAGCGAAAAGAACGACAATAACAAAGCATTTTAAATATTGAGTTTTTCATTTATAGACGTTGAGTAATATTATTCGTAATATTACTCATACCTCACAGATATTGTTTTCCTAAACAAAAAATAAAGAATGCCAATTATATTCAGAAAAATAAATAAATAAAAATATCATCATACAGACTATTTATTTTTTAGCAACGTTCAAACTTGTTTTCTCTTCACTTTAATCGTATTTCAGAATGAATTAAATACATTTAAGTAATTAATATTGAAAAATAAACCTTTTAATGGATTATGAAAAATGGTATTTTACAATATTAATTTTAAAAATCATACGAATATTTTAAGAAAAATCAAATTTAAAAATACTTTTTAAAAAGTACGACTCTTTTTCACCATAAAATTCATGAAATAACAAAGCAAATGGCGACAAATTTTGAATAGTGAAAAATCTGTACAAGATACGTTTTTAAGTTTTCAAATTCTTTGAGCTATTCATGGAAAAAATAAATATCATTTCTTAATCAAAATTAAATGAAAGAACATCTGACAAGTTATGTTCATAAATATGTACACATGATATTATATTATTTCTTTTTAATTCGTAATTTCTTTATTTTACATTTTATTTCCTTGTTTGTGTGTTTATTCTTGATAAATTTTAAGGTTGTTTAAATTCTAGTTCAATGCGTTTCCAAATCTAATTGCAAATTAATTTAATTTTAAATGGAATTAGTAAAAACTTAAAATTAATTAAACACATCAAAAGTAATTAAAATGAAACTTTTGATGAATTATGAAACATGTTAAAATATTAAACAAAAGGATGACATAGATATATTAAGAAAAATCTATTATTTCAAAAAAAAAAACAACTAAATCTACTTCGTGCAATAAAAACCGCTAAGAAGCAAAGTAAATTACAGTAAATTTTATTCAGCAAACAATCCGTGTGATATACTTTTTAAAATTTTCATACTCGTTGAACAGTGTATAAAAAAAGTAAATGACAACTTTTTAATCAAAACTAAATGCTAGGGTATCTGGAATTAATTTTTTATGCATGCATACATCAAACCTAGTTAAAATTAAATTAAAGGAAAAATGCTTTCACCACCACTAACTATACTAAAGTGCATATAAACTTTTCGCGCAAGCTTTTTGCGAGAAGAAAACCTCGGAGTCCTCCCAAGAACTTTCTTCTCGAAGGGCTTAACTTGTTTGCAACTTCTTCATACTTTCCGATAATGATATCCAAGACATAAAATAATCCTCCGGGGTACAAAGGACGCATATTTAATGAGTATCCAATCACAGTTCACTGCAATGGAGAATTAAAATATTTCTTACCTTTATAATTAGATAAATATTATATTCCTGTGGCTGTCCCAATCTAGAAAGTCACGATTCAAGTCCAATGAAACGGCCACTACCTCGACTGACCTCAAGAAGTCCTGGAGAGACAGCGCATGCTCTTTCCGGTCCAATGAACGGTAGTGAAGCCCCCGCACTCGTGCTTACGTCAGCCCTAGAGCGTCGCATGCCCACCTGTGGGCGGCGACAGGGGGGGAAAGTGGCGCCATCTTAAGATGATCATCCGAATTTCTACGTTTTCTGAAACAGTTTATGAATTTTGATTGACACCATGTCTCCGATATCACGATCACAAAATGGTGCTCGGAGTAAATTTTATACATTGTAAAACGACAAATTAAACTAAATAATTCAGCTAGAAAACTTTTTTCAGTCACTATTATTACTATTATTGTTACTATTATTATTATTGTTGTTGTTTCTGTTATTTTTGTCCAGAGAAGAAATTAATGGGTACTTTAAAATAATCCTCAAGAATTTAAAGCTCAAATAATTTTTTTGTTGAATGAGTCTCAACTTGTTATTTTCTAAAATAGTTATCCTAATTAGCCAAATCTGCGTAATCTTTTTTTTTAAAACGCGTACTTAATTCTCACTAAATACCAAAAACTCACTAAAGAATCATAAAAAACTTGCCTTAGGATCGTACAGAAGAGTCATTACAACTACAAAACAGTTAGACACATATATAGAAAGACATATTTTCTGTTTAATTATTAGAAAAAGAATGCACATTTTCTTAAAACTTAAGCTTAAAATTTTGAGAGAAATAACAATTCTATGTTCTTTTTAAATTCCTTTCTAAGCTTTATAATAATTTTACATAACATTTACGCCGTATTTTTTTCAACACGAAAAACAGGCTTTAAACTTATAAAATTTTATCTTTAAAAAAATTGTTGGCGAAGTTTTATAAATATTTTGCAAATTTCAAGTCATTTGCAAAATTTTACATTACACAAATAATGATTAATTAATTTGTTATTCGCTGTAAGAAACAGTCATACGAAATTAATTTGCTGTATTTAATGGACATCACTGAATACAAGCTTAAGGGTTGGTTGGTAGTTTTCTCCTTCTGTACACTCTTTCGACGAGAAAGAAACATTACAAGGGTTAACAGCTTCAAAGAGACGGTTTTAAAAAATAGCCATTCGAAGTGATGACGTAAAGGAAGACACTTTTCAGAGACAAAACCATTTAAAACTTTTAACAGAACCGTTTTTTAAAGTTGCTATTAAGAAATTTCACAACTAAAAGAAACAAAATACAATAATAAAAATTTTAAATGCTGTGTTTTTCACGTTTACATGATCAAGTAACATTATTCCTAATATTACACATACGTTCAAAAGATATTATGAAGTGTGGTTTTGAAAGAAACAAAATACAATAATAAAAATTTTAAATGCTTGTGTTTTTCACGTTTACATGATCAAGTAACATTATTCGTAATATTACACATACGTTCAAAAGAAATATTATGAAGTGATGGTTTTGAAAGAAACAAAATACAATAATAAAAATTTTAAATGCTTGTGTTTTTCACGTTTACATGATCAAGTAACATTATTCGTAGCATTACACATACGTTCAAAAGATATTATGAAGTGTGGTTTTGAATACTGCTCCAGATTAACACTTAGACTTTAAAAAATTATAATTATCGTTCGCGCTATAAATACTAAAAGAATGCTACTTACGAGGCTTTTCTCTCATATGCAACCTTGCTCTCAAACGAAGTCAAACAACTAAATTTTGTAACTAAGAATTAAAACACAATGCGTTTCACAGTCAGAGTTCCGCGGAATTCTGGGGTTCCGCGAGAAATCAAGAGTCTTTATTGCATCAATTCTCTTTAAAGTAGCGTTTTCTATACTTTTCCGAGTTGTGTCAATTTAAGAAGAATTAGATATTTTTCAAGACATATAATATTAATCCGTGATGTATGAACACAGTGGCATAGGCAACGGGGTGGTCCCCGGCTCTGACCGTTCACATGAAGCTTAAAATAAAATGGCAGTTTATAAAAACTAAAGTTATTCTTTTGTGTTTAAAAGCTGTTTTTCCTAAGAAATTGTATGTATATATGTTTGAGTGGCTATCTTAAATTAGATTAGATCCGATTGCTTTTATTTATCTCCCAAGCACGTATGTTTATCAATTTCATCTTGGGTACCCCATTGAGAAATTTCTTGCTACGCTGCCTGCATGAAAATATATTTCTACGATTTCAAAAAAGAAAAATAACACACAATCATGAGTGCCTCGCTGCACCCTCATCTCTCGCTGTGGTACCCAGTATGGGAACTACTGCTCCAAGGTAAAAATTAATCTTTTGCTAATTTTAAGCGTTGTTAACTATACGGTGTCTCATTTTCAATACCATATGCTATTTATATTAACTGTTTCGACATTTTGGCACATATTTAAGAACATTTAAGAAGTTTTCTATTAAATGGCGCAATCTTGCAGAAAAGAATGAAACTCTGCACTGCTAAAAATTGATGTGCTCAAAAATGAGAAAATACGCCTGCTTTTTTTAAAGCAATTTTGACTTATAAACGAGTAGGTGTAGTTCTCAATATTACGTACCGATGCTTACTTAGAAATTATAGTTACAGAAAGGGCAAATATATATATTTTTTTAATTGCATTAAAGTAAACAAGGGCCCGTCGCCTATTCGATGCCGCACGTCTCCCCCCGGAACTACAAGCAGCTCCATTCGTATCGCTTAGTCAAGGCTGAACTTGATCCAGGTAGTTAATTGTTACTGATCAGGCTGTTTCATTTCTGGAAACTTCAAAAGAGCCGACGTCACACTTTTCCGCTCTGATATTTTTTCATTTCCCGCCAGGAGCCGCTAGTTCGTGACCCAGAAAAAGATTGTTTACATCATTTAAAACATCTTTATTTTGCTGATACGATGTCTTTTCCTGGTTTCATCAGCTATATATTGTTGGAAATGGTTAACTAAATATTATTGAAATGGTTAATTGCTGTGTACGTATTGTACCTCGTCCAAAAAGAGTAAGAAAAAGGATAGGGAAGGTATTTCGTACCATGAATTTCCTTCAGAATTAGCTCAGCGTGTGCGCTGGCTAAAAGTTATTTCGAGGAAAGAAAACAATGGAATCTGAAATTTCATGTGACATTTGTATTGACACATTTTCTTCCCCCCAGTGCTCTTCACCCCTTATGAATTTGATTCACCATCAAGACCGCAGTGGTTTAAGATACCATTCAACTTTATTTGCCTCAATATTAATAGTTCTTTTGGATTTTGTTGAAAAAGCTGTACCATTTCTACCAAGAAAAAATGTTTCCCGCAATTTGGAAAATATTATAACACCTGAGCTTTTGCAATGCCCTATTTTGAAGTGTCAACTCTTAGATCATTCTCAAATTATTGTTTCACATATATGCAAAAAATTTTTGAATATTGTTTAAAAAATATTCCAAATAGTGTCAGTGTTAGTTTAAAAGTTATAAATAAACCTCTACCACGCAAAGTTTTAAAATTGTAATTGCATTCATTTATTATTTATTTTATCTTTATGTCTTTGGATGCACTTTTTATTCCGCATTGTGCAAAATACCTAGAATGTCTTAGGCATTGGCATTGTGGAAAGGAAATAATGTTTTATGCCATATCTAATAGTATTAAAAAGACTGAGAGTGCTTCTAAGTCCTTATGGGGAATATTTTAAATGTAAAGTCGTCCTGTCTCTTTTTTTAAACGCAATTTTTAAGATTTTTCGCAAAAACAAACTCCACACACGTAACAAATTGATTGACGAAAAAAAAAAAATTAGCCATCGCCAGCCCCCCTGAAGCGGAAAAGTACCGAAAATGATTCTTGTTTCAGTAGTAACAACTTTCGGCAGGCTTATGTAGTTCTTTACCAGTTCATTATGTTCTTTACGCTGAAATAATTGGAATTTAATGATATTTGGCTTTTAATTTATAGTCAATGTGTGTGTGTTTTTTAATGCATTTGTATGCATTTTATTATTTATTCTGTGAGGAATAAAGGCTTGGAATAAAATAGTTGTTTTATTCACCATTTTCGGCATGTTTCTTTTACATATAAAAAAAATAGAAAATTACCTAGTCAACACTTAACTTAAAATTAATTAAATGTAATTTTGAATGTTTCAAAATATGTACGTACGTATTGCAAATTTTGCCTGAGTAGCAAAAGTTATGATAATGCCATTTATTCTATGTTACACATAGATTAAATTTCCGTACAACATTTATTTAGCATATAGTTTATATGTTTAATGAACTATATATATTTACAGAAATAAGCAATATAGTAAAGAATGAATGAGGTTACTTATCTTGAACAGGTTTAAAATTAATAATAGAAAATCTTGAAATTTCTCAAATTTTTAATGAAATAATCTGCTTCTTATCTGTTAAAATGTAGCCTTAAAGTTGAATAGATGGCGCTGAGTGCCGACCCCAATTTTTGTCCCTTCATTTATGGCGAAATGAAACAGCCTGAATAACAGTTTAGGGCTCGACCGATGGCATTTTTTGGCCGATGGGCCGATGCCGATTGTTGGCCGATTGTTCCGAGATCGGCCGATGGCCGATTGCCGATTATTCTCCTTTTCCATCGGCCGATGGCCGATGCCGATGGCCGATAGAAAAAAAAAAGTCGCTTTTAACCATTAAAACGTGTAGAACGCTTGTCAAAAATGTCCTTTAACTCATTTACTATTTATTTTTATGTTTATAAAAGCATAAATGCATTATTCAAGCACCGTAAAACTGTTTGGGAGAAGTTTACATAATTAAAACTGAAAGAATCACTCGCGATTCTAGTAAAGTAATTAAACTATTTGGAAGTTAAAAAAATTAAAAAATGCTATATGAGAGAATTTTCAATTCTTTTTTCTTATCTTTGCAAAAAAAAAAAAAAAATACTCAACAACTATTGAATCGACTCGGGTCTAATTCCCTTTCCTTCAACATTTTCTCTTTACATTTTCTCTTTCTGCACTGCAAATGCCAAGTGCAGCTGCCTTTATTTTCTTATTTTTTTTCATGGAGAGGAATGCAGATGTTATGACACAGACTAACAAATAATGTGGGTTTGTATTTTTAACGAAACTGTCAACCCCCTCCTCTCATCAGATTTTTTTTCATGATCCCCCCCCCCCCCCCGCCCCCGTTTTTAAAAGAAAAGCGGGAACGATTACTTATTTATTTTTCATTAAAAAAGTTATTTTAAGCTGTTTTTCTGAAATAAAAATAAAATATTTTAAAATTTCGCTCGTAGTATTACCCCTTGTTCATAACCAAGAAATACTGGATATTGCTTTAAAAACATAGGCGTGAGATTTTTTTGTCATTGCAAATGAATGCTGGGTCTTAAGAACTAATCTTATTAGATTTTTTTTTCTTGTGAGATGAAAATTACACTGAAATACTTTACATGTTCTTTATATTTTCATGAGCACAATGTAAGGTCACCGAAATAAACCAATATTTTGAGCACCAGCAGTTTTCTGTTGACAAATGATCTTCTGAAAACACGTGATCGTTTATAAAAATTAAGATGTATTTTGAAAAAATATAGTATATATATTTATATACGTTGACAATTTTTGAAATTAATGAAATTGTAGCATTTTTATTAAGCTATTATTCCACCCTGTATCCCAAACTCGTTTTTAAAGAATTAAATTTTTGAAAATTGCAAGTCGAACTTGGACACATAAAATGTCGATCAATAAACATTTATACTGAAAAATTGATTCTTATTTTTTATCAATATGTTCTATGTTGTACAAGAAATATTTTAAACTGAAAGCAGATGCAACGAGATTGATGTACAATAGCAGAAAAACTGTCAACTGTCTAACACGTGGCATCAAAGAAGCAAAAAAAAAAAAAAAATGCGCTAAAAAAAACGAAGTATAAACGGAGAAAAAGTTAAATAATTATCGTATAAAAAATGATAAGATGTATTTTGAAAAAAAAAAAATATGCATTGATCAATTTTTGAAAATAAAGAAATTTTAGCATTTTTATTAAGATGTTAGTAAATCTGGTCGCTCGAACTCGCATTTTGAGAATTCAATTTTTAAAAATTGCAAGTCGGACTTGAACACATAAAATTTTGATCAACAAATATTTATACTGGAAAGTGTTTCTTATTTTTGACCAATCTTTTCTATGTTGTAAACTAAAAATGAAATAATGAGAACAATCGCACAATAAAAACAGATGCAACAAAATTGCAACACAATTGCAGAAAAACTGTAACACGTGGGATCGAAGAAGTGAAAAAAAAAAATAAACGCAAAGAGAAAATGTTTACGCTGGTAAAAATTAAAATTATTATCGTACATTGATTGAGTTGACTTTTTATTGTTTATAATTTCGGAATAATGAGAAACATGACAAACTAAAAGCAGATGGTATAATATTATTGCACAATGACATCTAATGCACTAAGTCATTATTAAAAGAAAAACGGACAAAAATGAGGCAACTAACCTAGTGCGAAAAACAAATAGCACTCATAAGACGCCTCTATGACTTTTACTTAAACATATTCTATTTCGCGAGCATTCTGCTCAAATAGAACTATTTTAATAATGAAGGTTTTCGGGCAGCGATCGCTTAAACTAGTTTTCCGAATTTTTTATCAAATACTTTGTAGAATGACATTATTTTTGTGTTTTTTTAAAAAACTTATGTGCTGCCTGTGTGTGGAAATAAAAATTGAGCTATGGAGAAAAAAAAGAAAGTGAAAGACAGAATGTTTTCTGGAAAGTTGTCACTGCGAAAAACATCGGCCTTGCATCGGCTTTTAGATGTTTTTCACGGCCGATGGGCCGATGTTTTTCTAAAGTTAACATCTGCCGCCGATGCCGATGGCCGATGGCAGCTTTGTTGAACAATCGGCGCCGATGCATCGGCGAGACCGATGCATCGGTCGAGCCTTATAACAGTTAAATAGTTAACGATCAAGTTAAGCCTTGGCTTAGCAATCCTAGCTCGTTGCGCTCGCGCCCCCTAATTACTACTTTTTTGTAGTCTAGTAAGCATTACTACAATGTGGGTGGCATTAGCGTCTATTTATGGAAACAGCTATAGAGTTCCAAGCGTAACAGAGGGGACATCGTACGCATATTTTGATTTTAAAAAAATACACTAAATTTTTAAAGACAAAAATCAGTAGGCTAATCTTTAACTTTAAGTAGCAGTGTATAATTATTTCACTCAACATTGAAATTACATTTTCATTTGATTTCTTTAATTAAATTATAGTGTGTGTAACAGAGGGGACAAAAAATGCCAACAGTTTTTGACATGTACTATAATTTATGTTAAATTCTGTGATTTGGGGATCTTAAAAAAACTTGGTGTTGTTTTCTAAACTCTGAACATTCCAAATTAATAAAATTATGCATTGCTATATTTAAATCAAAAGCTCCTTTTATTTAAATGTGGAAAGCAATGTGTAACAGAGGGGACATGTCATGTAACAGAGGGGACAGCTTACAGATTTAGCTTCAATAGGTGCATATACTTGGTTGCATTACAACAAAACATTATTGACAAAAGTAACACTTCTGTTATTTAAAGTTGGAGTTGGTAACACAGTTATAATATCCGACATGTTAACCCATGATACATCACTGTAATTGTATTTAAAAGTTTTATGTCCACCAGATCGGGTTAAATAAACAACCTGAATATTGTCTTTCCCTCGCTAAATCGATGATTTGGCAAACAAATTTTACTAGTCGTTTTTTCCTTGGACTTTAACAATAGCAAAACTGCCAACTGTTAAATCAGTAGAAGAAGGCTGATCAACGGAAGTAGAACTTCAATATTCTGGGCATTCCTTTACAGTATCCTTAAAGTTAAACTGTACTCTATCTTCAGTCGAAACTGGTTTAAACAAGATCTTACTACTCCCAGGTACATTTCCAGAATTCCTTATAAACGTTGCAACCAAAGGGATTTGTTTAAAAAATCTCATGTCAAGTTGTAACAGAGAGGACATTCCAGCTTTGTCTCTTCCGTTACTGATTTATGTCCCCTCTGTTACTGTTATAATTTTTTTAATTAGTAAAAAATTTTCAAAATTATTACAAAACATGATTATACTAATAAATTTTATTGTAAATACCTCTTCTGCAGTTTATGGTTTGTTTATTTTTTGAATAAAGTAAACTTATTTAAAAATTTGTAACAGAGGGGAGATATTAATGACTAGAATGTTTTTAATTTTAAAAAATAAGAAAAATATTTTGTATGAAAACATAAACTGCACACATATATTTAGAGTAATGTAACTTACTGTATAAAAAAAAATAGGGATAAAATCACTAAACTTATAACAGTTTTTGTTATTTAAAAAAGCAACATTTTTTATGGGAGAAATCAGAGTCTAAAGTGCCCCTTATTCTTCATAATTTTAAGTATAATTATGCATAGTTCTCAAAAATAACTATTCAATCCATAAACTTTGATATGTTTTCTTCAAAATAGTACCAAACCTGTGAATATTGCTTAAAGTTTACAAGACCATGTAGTGGTTTCAGTTGGCATGGAATGACACAGCTAATAAATAAGGATAAAAGAAATTCAGTGTTTAAGGTTCCAAATTATTTCAAAAACTATTTATATATCATACAAATGAATCAAAACACATTTCATCCTTTTTTACTCGTCTTCGATAAGTGTAATAGTCGTCTTTGATCTTAAAATCATGCTATTCAGGTGGTCATCAGTCAGGTGAATTTCCGTCGTTAATCCCCTTCTCTATCTGTATCGTCTCATGTCCGGTCTCGTGTCGATCTTCGAGGCTTTCGGGCAATTTCCTATGTAGGGGAGACCGGGGAGAGTCCGGACAGGGGGAGACTACAGACAGCACGTTTTACACCTAACCTATTGGTTTTCCTGCTCAAAATCCCGCTCAAAAGTGAACTATTTACCGCGAGAGACGACAGAACAAATCAAGAATTTGAGCTATTTCTTTTTCCAGAGCAGGAATCGAAGATAAATAATTTATCGGATTCTGATCAAATGCAGTAAAACAAGAAAACAGACTGGACAAGTGGATAATTGACGCTCTTCTGGATTGAGATATGAAGAAATTTACCACGCTTTGGCACCTGCAGATAGTATGTTTGAAACCTATATAATCCAACTTTTCTTTGTCCGTTCGATGTCTCATGTCACGTGGTAGTGGTCCTCATGCATGCATGTTTGAACAAATTATTTATAAACGTTTTGAAATTGTTGTCGTTGATAATGTGAAATAGACCAATGAATAAAAGTAAGTAACTTTTGATGTAAGCTATCAAATATATTAAGTAGTTCATGTAAGACAGTATTACCTTTTCTGAAAGATTTGAATTTTATTCAGTATATTTCTTCAAGAAAGAGTGACTCAATAAAAATTTGATACGTTCAGAAATATTTAAGAATATATGTTTCGTTTTTTTTTTTTTTTTGAAATTATGCATGCAAAATAAACAAATAAAATAAAGCATAATATGCTTACACAAGTTAAGCATAGTAATCGAAAGTAGTCATTAAACACCGCACAAAAAGTCAATAAAAATGAATACTTCTTACAAAAAGTTATGCATGTATAAGTTCAATGTATCAAAAAGAAAGGACTCTCGAGTTAATTTCAGAATATGACAAAACAAATTTCGAAAGTGAAATGCAAGGAAACTTAAAGAACATATAAAAAAAATCAGACGTTGAAATAAAAAAAATTCAAACTGTTTTCTGTAACTCATGGCTGCGATCTTGCCGAATTTCCATTTCTCTGCATTTATTTGACTCAACATGTCAACTCTCCACTTCAGGAATTTCCAAGTGATTTGTTCTCTCTCTAAATGTTACTTTTTTTGGATAGAGTGGGTAAAGCGAAAATTTTTGAGGGACAGGTTCTGGAGAAAACGACAAGGTTAAACAATGTAACTAAAAAAACCTGCAGTATTATAAAGCAAAATTTTGTATACTTTTCTGACGCTGAGAAGCAATTTCCTCTGCAAACTGTGTCATTTTTGAACCCAAGCCCTGTTATATAATCCCCCCCCCCCCCGATATTTAATTCAATTTTAAACTAGCGGATGTGTCTGTATTTTCACGGGTTTTAAATGCATCATTTTAGTTTTAAAAAACAAAATTAACAAAGTTTATTAGAAAATAAGTACATCTAAATGATGTTAAGAGACTAAAAGGATCTAAGATTGAAAAAAAAAATTATTCAACAGAAGAAAAAAATACCTTGGTTATATTCACTTTTATTTTTAACTAGCTGAAATGCCCGGCTTTGCGCGGGATGATATTGCATCATTCGTAGGCCAAGTAACACATTTCCAAAGTTCGGTTGTAAATATATTAGGAAATTGTTTTAAAAAATCCAAGTAGAAGAGGGGCAACAGTCCTTAAAAATCCCATTTAAACAGGAACACTCGTTAAAAATAGCAGCCTCGACAAATTTCTTTTGGACCAAAAATAAGTCCATAAAAATCCACATTAAAATGCCAGCAACAGTTCATAAAAATGGCCATTAGACTAAGAGCAACTGTAACTAAAATGCACAAATGCATTAGGATAATTGTTCCGAAACGATATCAAGAGTCCGTAAAAATCGCAATAACAATATAGACCACACCACATCTAAAAATTCCCATCAGAATAAGAGCAGTATTCTCTTTAAAAATGCCCATCAGATGAAGGACAACGGTTCCTGAATATTTCTGCTACAATAAAGAAATATTACTTAGAGATCCACATTTTAATAATTACACCTATTCCGAAACATACCTAATATAGTAAAGAAATTAGACCCAAAAAATCTAGATCAGAATAAAGGCGTCAGTGATTAAAAACACGTATTAGACTACAGACTTTAAGAGCTGCTGTTCCTAGAATGGCCCCAACAATATATCTTAAATTCCCCCTCTAAAAGAAGACACCAGTTCCTAAAAATCCCGCTTGAAATATCGTCAAAACCTTTCCTTAAACTCAATTAAATAGCACTTTTATGAAATTCGGATAAAAACGGAAAAAATAAGAGTATTATTTCCAAAAGCCAATGCACATTTAGGTGAGAAAATGTTCAGTACTGAAGCAATTCTGACGTATGAAATTTAAGTCGATAGAAAGAAATAACTAAATTCTGTCCAAATGGCGCCAAACAGACATCTAAAAAATTAAATAAACGTTAGAAAATCAATCACTTGAGTAAAATATGGAATCAATTAAAACCGCTACGTAAAGTTAAAATGAAGCCGAAGATCGCAAAATTGCACTATAGTAATGGAAGTATAAAGCAAATGTGGCATTATCCTATAGTATACAAAATATGCATAAAAACAAAATAAATATTTAGAATTTATTTCGTTGATAAAACGGACATTCTACCATAAGAAATACGATGTTTCATGAAATTGTTGAACTGGCACCATAATATTAAATCGCCAAAATTGAAAGAAGAATCAACGTCAAAATAAAGAAATTAAAAATCGTCTGCAGTTCCACAAGATATGTAGTATAAAAATGAAATGAATTTCTAGGAATTGTTTCGCTCATAAAACGGCCTGAATACAGATAAAATAGCATTTTTTCAATCTTAGTTAACAGATATCATCTAGTTGGCGACAAAAGTACTATTTATTTTGGCGAAAACACGGAAATTGAGAAGATAAATTCAGAGTTAATCCTCGTTTTAAAATTCGAAAACTACTTTAAATGAATATTGCGCATGTTCTCTTTGTCCTACGAACTGCAAAAAAAAAAATCACCTTGTGCAGTTATTTACGGGCATTCATATGCTGCAAAAATCTAATACGTGGGACGTTTCTTTGATAAGATAAACCCAAAATCAACAGTTTTGCTTAAAATTGGAATAAAAAAAGAACAAATTCGCATTTTAGGAAAAACGCTTCGAGGTGCACGAGGACCTGACCCAAGGTACCTGTAACCAAAATTTCGTACTTCTGACCCGTTCCATCTCGCCAGGACGCGATCGACAGACAGATAGACAGACAGACACACACACAAATTTTCGGTTTTATTTATATAGATTTTAGTATATATACGTAATCAAAACCACACGACAATTTGACTCAGCAAGAACGTTCAGGAAAATACGCTTAGTAAATTATCCAATCTCCCATGCCGACAAATTTTCGTAGAAAACATCCCGTTTTTCCGAAATTGTGATACTTGCATCAACATCATTGCTATACGTTGTAAAGATTTTTTTTAAACAAAAAAAAAATATTATCGCAAAGTTAAAAATATATTTTTTAAAAAAAGTATCTAATCCTAAATCGCTCAAAACAGGAAAAACAAGTTTTCGCAGCATACAAAATAATTTTTTACTTTTTAAAATAAACCTTTGAATAGCTTTTTATGTTGATTTCTTTAAGCTTTATTTAATTTATTTTCTTTACTTATTTTATTTATTTATCTTATTATTTTTAAACGGAAGTTTTTGATCGTCTGTGGTGAATTTAGGCGAGCCGTGGATTTTATTCCATAAGAAACATTTATTGTATGTACTCTAATTTTCACTCCATCGCTTGGTGAATGTTTTTACGGGGAATAAAATGGGGCAAAAATCTAAATAAATCTGCATAGATAAAAGCAATTTTGTGCAATTTGGAGGACTGAAAGTAATCTTCGAACAGTTTAGAACTGTTATGAATTTCTAGAAGCCCGTTATGAAAATTTTCTGGTACCGAAGTATCTCAGTGGCAATTTTTCTGAATGTCTGAAGTAAATTGTAGTTTCTTATCAGAAACATACAAACATGCGAATTATACACACAGTGAGAGAAACGAACAAGTACATTTGCTTTATTTATTTAGATCAGCTTTGAGAACAAGCATCAAATTCCCTTCACATATCTTCAATTATTACTGTATTTGATAATTATTTTACTAATTTTCGTTAAATAACATAAAATACAAAACTTAAATTAATTTTAATAACACTGCAAGGAGAGACATATTGAAAAACTTATACTATACTCACAGTTTACGTTTGACTTAAATTGTTCGAAAAATATAAGAAAAACGGAAATGTATAGGTTAGAATCGAAAGATAACGAACACAAACTTCAACTGATTTGAATTAAAAAACATTCTGTGTTTATTTAGTTCAAAATAACTTGCTTAAAAGGAATATATAATTGATTTATTTACACGTGATTCTGTCTGAAAGAATATTTTTATTTTTTAAAAAATAAATAAATAATACATTTGCTTTTTCATAAAAATGTAAACTTTTATTTGTACGTATTGGCAGTTATTCATAAAAACATTGCTTGCATTAACAAGACGAGAGAATTAACAAGAAGTTCCGTCTAGAACTATACGAGCCTACTTTCCCGTATACACCGAATTCAAATTTATAATCTAGCTCTCTCTTTCTCTCTGTCTTTCTCGTTTAGCTTTAGTTCTTAATTGCTTCAAATATACCTTTTTCAACGATTAATACATATTCGTTCAATCATTCATGTATTTATTACTCATTTATTCATTCATTCTTTCGCTTATTCATTTAATCATTCATTAATTAAAAAATATTCTTGAAAATCCCGATCAAAAAATTTCATAGGAAAATAGGCTCGTTCGAACTCGAAGAAAGTTCTGGATGAACTTTCTATTTGTACATGTTCTACGTCATAAGAGCTTTCCGATAAAGTTTGTTCCAAGCAAATCGGTCCGTTAGATCAGAAATTATATAGGATTGAAATTTCCCCGTACGCGGTATGTTAATTTTTTTTGAACTGTTCAAAAATGAACAAAACTTGTTCAAATCAATATTTCACGCCAAGAACTTCTTCCAGTGAGCTTGTTCATGGGAACTTATATCTTGTACCCAGAGTTTACATAATTTGCATCATTTTCACCCATAGGCGCTAATGTTAAAAATTTTTGACTGTTCAAAATTGAACAAAAAGTTGTTCAAATCAAAATGTAAAATATAGAAATGAGATGTGCTCGCCGAGATCTTTCGAATGCAAAAAGAATTTTTCCAATCGGACAATTCGTTCAAAAGTTATTAGGGGGGGACAGACCGACAGACCGACCGACACACTTTTTCCCCATCTCAAAACCCTACTTTCAATTTTTTTATTTTTCAATCTTTATTTAATTACTTAACTTATTTTTGACTTTTCTTGATTTCTAACGATATTGTCACGATACATTAAGCCTTCTTTCATGCTTTATTATTATTTTTTTTTTTACTTTTACTGGAAAGTAGGCTAAAAAGAGCAAATTTGAGGAACCGTCGCTCTCTCGCTCTTAAAAAGATAATCTTTTCGCGTTATGAATAAACCGCAGAGAGTAACATAATTTCCTAA
Source organism: Octonoba sinensis (assembly GCA_038502835.1). Classification (NCBI taxonomy): domain Eukaryota; kingdom Metazoa; phylum Arthropoda; class Arachnida; order Araneae; family Uloboridae; genus Octonoba; species Octonoba sinensis. Next base: position 63,373,229 of record CM076602.1, read on the forward strand.
AGAACAGCAATAAAGTTCTGCTATCTTTTATTTTAAGAATGATACGCGTGAGTTATTTTTTTGAAAGTGAGTAAAATTGATAAAATGGGAAGACTCTCGAGACTTGTAAAAAGATTGAAGGAGGCATATTAACTTGTTAAAATCGATAAGAGGTAAATAGAGTTGAGAAAACTATGGCGTTGAAATTCTTTGCTTTCCTTTTTTACGAACGAGAAAATTCCCTTGCGCCTTTTTGGTTGAGAAAAGAAATATTTAAAGCGTAATAAACATTATTAATTGCTTAAATTTTAAAATTACGCTTTCCCTGCTGAAATAATTAAAATTTTCATTTAGCCATCTGAAATATTTATTGCTTCTTTTAAGCAGTGATATGGCTGTATACTTTTTGAAAAATGCATTGTATCATGTGTAAGCAAAATAATCTGTGCAGTGTTGTAAATTACAGAATTGGGTATGTGTACTCTCGCGTAAAGTTGCACTTTTAGAATTTCCTTTTTTATTTTTATTGAATTTGTGTTGTTAACTTTGTTTGCATTTGCATCAGATCTGAGCGATGAAGAAGAATACTATACCGCTATCGGAAACCATATTTAGCTTAGACGAAGAATGACTTGAAATCTACCTTCTTATTACCATGTGTTGCCTTCTTATTATCATTTATAGAGGTTTGCCATGTTTTCACGTCTTTCGGCATTTAGGATTGATAAGATATTGCATTGTTTTTGTTCGGATAGCTCCCCCTCTGTTAACTCTTCGTCAGATGGCCACTCCACATATTATATTGCATATAAACTCAATGTCGGTAACAAAGATAAACAATCCGCATCTTGTGCTGCCAATACCAGAAAAGTATTGCCTTATATGGTAACTATACCGATAGCAAGAATTCAAATATGAAATCCTCTGCTATAAAGCGTTAAAAACTGTAAAGAGTTTAGACCAAAATACTTAGTTTGAAAAGGTCATTTCTTTAGTTAACTAAGTCAGCGAATGTTATGTGTATAGCAATGTCAATCTTTTCTGCTCGTGTATTTATAATTCTTTTCTCTGGGGATATCATTGATTCATAGACACAAAATAACCAGTTTTCCCTCATAATTGCGTTAGACGGTATTCTTTTTCTGTATTAAAAAAAAAAGTTAAATATATTTTTCTAATTCTCATTTACGATAAAAGAATTAAACTATTATCCCTACAAAAATGAGGAGTTCAGTTCTTCAAATTAATTTCAATAACAATAAAACTATTAAAACAATTTATTCTGTCACTAATCTCGCAGAAAAATCAGTTTCTTCCCGTCTTTACTTGCGCAGAACAAATTGTTTTTTCCTTTTCATGCATTTTTCCCACAATGTTGATAAGGATTTTTTCTAAATGTTTCACTAACTACTTCGGTTTTTTTTCCTAAATTTTCACCTACTTCATTGAGTTTTGAAACATATTATGAAAAGTTACATAGTACACTAGGCAAAAACGAGTCTAAGGATGTGCAGACTGGGCCCAGGCCCCAATCTAGAGTTTTCACTAACGCGCTTCTAAATTTATTTTATTTTAATTTGTTGCCATTTATTTATTTATACAATTCTATTTTGCAATCCTAAATTTATAATCTAGATATTTCGTGTGTTTGAAAGATAATATTAGTTATTTAGTTTGAGATGAATTGAAATTCCGGGGAAAAAATTCTCCTCTAGAAAATGACATTACATATTACAGTTAATCTGTTTAAAGTTTTGGAACAAAATAAGTGCGTAACCTGAAAAGTTATAAAATATTTAAACGGATTCACAAAAATCATTATTTGTGGGACTTTTATATTTTTGCTCAGTGTTCGTTTTTTTTTTTTTTAATTTTTTTTTTTTATTTTTAAAGAAGCAGAACAACTTTATCTAAGGGCATAATTTCCGTTGAACGAAAAGTCACTTTCAACTAGAATATGTTAGTATAGTATATGATAATTATTTGATTGTGAAAAAAATATAAAAATGAGGAAAGGGGGAAAACGCTTTAGCATTTGATGTGGGATGGCAGCAAGGCTAATAGAAAAACTACCATTAAATAAAAGTGTAAATATCTTTAAGGAAGGGGTGACAATTGCTGTTTGTGATTGGACCCCCTAATCACCCCCTGAACTAGGGAATGTCCTTCTTGCTCACAAAACTTGCACGAGGTTATTGTACTGTTAAAAACATCTACTAAAAATGAGAAAACCGAACACACTCATATTTCAAAGATGAGTGCATGAGGCTTCAAATACAAATATACATGCATGATAATAAGTACTTGTACACTAAAAATGTGAGATTTCTTTACTAGTAGCTATTCTAAATTGGAAAAATACTCAAAAATGAATATATTTTCCATATATTTGAGTGCCCAATTCTAACAGTATACTCTCACAAGAGCTAATGCAGCTCAAGCAAGAAAATAAACCAGAGACAGATGAACAAACTTGTCTCGAGACAATTTTATAAAATTCTCATAGTTTTACAAAAGAAAAGAACAATTAAAGATATCAGACATTTAAATATACATAAAAATCAACAAGTATAAAACTGTAGGCAGTTAAATACGACAAATGAAGAAATTGTTAATGAAATAGCATAATTTCTACATGCTTATTTGTGTTTTTATCCAGTCATTAAATTCAGATACCTTTTGAGTGGTACCGGCAGAGGTAATGATTTAATTCCCTCTGGTAGTTGCCAATTTTCGTTTAATAAATTCCGGATAACCCATCTGTAAAAAAAAGAAAATAAATCTCGTAACAAGTAGTTAAATTTGAAAGAAATGAATTGATTTGCTTAAAAAGGAACTGGAAATTCCATAGCAAGGGAAAACGTTAAACAATGCGGCGTTTGCGTTTGCAATATAACGAACTGAAAAATTAGAAATTAAAAATTTGCTTTATTGTAATATCAGTAACAGCAGACGATTTGGATAGAATAATGTTCGACACCTGTATTTTTTCCAAAGTATTTTATTCTTATGAATGATAATAATGATAATAATATTGACACAATGCTCCAAAATTCGCTTTTGAAATATTTCAGAAGGTGGCCTTCTGAGTATTACTGCTTTCTAACTTAAAAATTTGGGGAGGGGATGCTAACATTTCTGTGAGGGTAAAAGGGGACAACAATGACAAGATTAATAAATTACGAGCAATATAGAATCAAATAGGATGTGCGTAATATCCCTTCAACTACTGACTGATTTTTTTTAATGAATAAAACGATATCCTATGAATATATGACTAATATAACACACGGCGTACTATTTAGTCTAAGTAGAATTAAAAAGTCTTCATCGTCTTCACTCAAAAATTAATTGCAATGGCTACTGTCTAGAAATTTGCTGTTAAAAATAACTAGGCTTAGCAGTAAATTTTAATGGGAAATTTTTTGCCCATGACATTTTAATCAATTTCATCAACCTTATTTCCTAACTATTATTGAATCGCTACCAATGTAATACTATGTACTAGTATTTTACGTAGGTAGCGGTTGAACAAAACACACAGAAGTAATTTAAGTGTTTGCTATAAAGGCAAAAATTGGTTTTTTTTTTTATTTCTAGAGATGAAAACTAACTTAATCCTCAAAACCCGGCATGTCGTTGCAATTTCATCCACAAAACTAGCCGTATTTTTTTCAGATGATTCCCATTTGAGTGATTATTCTAACTTCATTCGTAATATTACAAAAATTATTCAAAAGTTCCAACTCCAAAAATTATTTTGCATCGCATATTATTCTTATTTTTGTCTAAGGTAAAGCGACAGTAATCTTTGTGCTTTTCTTCTCACACAATCAAACCACTCGCCTTAAAACTGAAAGCATAGTTAATAAACTAAACACATAACCAAACATGTAACTAGGCACGTAATTAAGGACATAACTAAATAGGCAGATAACAACATTACACTTTTCTACTTCACCCCTTTACCCTGTTAGCACGTGGCCTTAGGGCTGCCATCCCCCGGGCACGGGTAAGTGAAGTAACAATATTACACTAAGTTAACTCCAGCTTCAGGAAGCTACCCCAGCATGGCCCGAACTCTACTTCCTCTCTACCACGTCGGGTTTCCACCAACGCCTTAAACGCCACTGGCCCGGCGTTAAGAATACACATCCCATAAAATTCCTTATGTACATGAGCACAGGTGAAAAATGAGGATTCGACAGCAACCAAACGTCCCCATTTTGGGGGAACAGTCCTTACTTTTCAAAATTTGTCACCACATATCACATTTAAAAGTAGCTTTTATGACCACTTTTTCAAAAATTGCTCCCATTTTTCCCAACTTTTTAAAATTATTCCAAAAACCTTTATGTAACCCTTTCTAAAAAATCAAACAGATTGTTTTTCTGTAGAAGGGGGGGAAAATGATAAAATAAAAGCTTAAACTTGCGAATTGTTGCATAAGCATGCTTCGAGATTAAAAGGAATTCCTTTTCCAATAAAGAGACTCCTTGTAACCCGGACATGCATGTACACATTCTTAAAAATTTAAGTTGCACTTTTTACTAGTGTGTGTGTAGCATATACAGGTTTTATTTGACTTTTAATTTGTTCATTTCATTAAAACTTTGGTCCGTTTTTATTTTGAAAATGAGGATATGTCTCCAATTTCGCATCAAAATATTTAGTCGCATTAATATAAGGGCAAAAGTATTCAGAGGAAAAACGTCATTTTATTTAAAAAGACTGAAGTCAGAAGGAAATTACAATAAGTTGAAAATTTACAATTGTGCGAAATAAAGTAAACGAGAGAGAAATTTTGGGTATGTTTTGGGATTGTTTCACTCATATGTGGTTGGCGCCATTGTTTAGGCATGATGAACAACGACAAATATATAGATATTTTAAGTAGTTGCGTTATACCACAGGTAAATATAAACTTGCTTCAAACCACACAGCTTTTCCTCAACAATGTCTTACCACCGGCCACATGTCCAAAAAAAGTGAAGGTCCTTATGAATGAACATGGTATTTCAGTTATAGGCTGACCAGGTAACTGACCTGACATGAACCCTATCGAAACTCTTTGGCCAATTTTCCAGGGTAGACTTTGGAAATGTTACTGCACAGCAAAAGAAAACCTTATTTTAACTCATAATTCGCATTTGATTTCACATTGATAGTATTAAAAACATTTGTCACAATTAATTGAATCAATGCCTAATAGACTGGAGTCGCTGATAAAATCCAAAGGAGATTATATCTGTTATGTACTATGCAATACTTATCAGCTAAAGGGATTACCATGCTAAGCTTGCCCAGAGAGATTTACTTCGTCAAAGCAAATGCAAAAAAAGGAAATTTCATAACAAAGCAATATTATGGAATTTAAATAAATGATGCTCATTTCATTATGTTAACGATTCATGAGAGCTGAAAAATGAAAAATGAAAAATTTGCTTTATTGTAATATCAGTAACAGCAGATTATTTGGATAGAATAGTGTTCAACAACTGTATTTTTTCCAAAGTATTTTATTAGTACGAATGATAGTAATGATAATAATATTGACACAATGCTCCAAAATTCGCTTTTGAGATATTTCAGAAGTTGACTTTCTGAGTATTACTGCTTTCTAACTTAAAAATTGGGGTAGGGGATGTTAATATTTCTATGAGAGTATTGTTAGTGAGAAATTTGGAAAACCATCTCCACGATCGGCCCTTTAACTGATTAAGTACCCATGTATTAAAAATAATTGATTTTTGTAATAATTTGGTAAATAAATAAATTTTATAAAATTTTCCTTTGTTCACACTAATTTGCATAAGAGTGTTACTTTCACCTGCATTGGTGTTGCAAGCAAGGAATGGGATCGCACCGTTCTATTAGCACCGGAACCAACTGCTGAACGATCGGATGGTGTAACACCACACGGCTTGGGACTTCCACCATAGATTCCCCATTGAAGTCATGGAGAGTGAAATCAGTGCAATCGGGCTCAAGTTTCTTCACGGCTCGCAGTAAGACGTTGACTGTCCGGTAAAGATGCCGGTTCTCAGAAAACAGGATCTCCTGCTCTTCCTCCTGGGTTGGAGTACGATCTTGAAATGTGGTAGTTGTTTGAACCACTCGGACCCATAGGTGATGCATAAGTTTTCGAATCATTTCTTTCAATTCAAACCGCTGCATCAGAAGCATTGACGCCGAAGGAGCTGGTGTGCCCTCAATTCTAAGCAAAAAAGGACAGATGATCTTTGTGACTGGTAATCAAAATTACTTGAGCTTATGTGAAAATTATTTTGCGTACCAAAATATATACATTATTATACATAAATAACAGAGCATAATATGCTTTAAATACAAAGTGTAGTACAACCATACATCGAAAAAAATCAAAAAGCTCAATTTTATTTCATGTAGAATACGAGTACTCGTTTTAGAAATAAAAGTAAACGCGCGATGATTTTTGTGTTTTCTAATTTGAAATTAAGTTATAAAATATTTAACGGACTTCTGAGTTTTCCGCGCAAATACTACGAAGTTAAATGAAGAAGTATTCCCATTTCACGACATAACACGTCGTTGGTTAATAAGCTGTTTGTTAAAACCAAAACCTGACCGACGGACAATTATCAATCACAATATTTCTAAATATCCCGAAAATAATAATAAACAAAATAAATCTAATAATCAATGTTTGAAAGCTGGTATTTTCGGTATTTTCGCTATTGCGATAAAGGTTTCTTTTCTTTTTTTTTTAAAACTACAAAAGCACATTTTCTGTTAAAACTTCACTTCATAACCATCGACGTTTGATTATTTTTAACCGTTTTTAAGGAAAATCAACGCTCTATTGCCTTTTAAATATTTTCACAACTAAAAGGTTCTTCCTTTTTTTTTTCAAAAAAGCAAGCGTGTACGAAACTCCACACAGTAAACTTATCTTCTAAAAGGTTTTATGCGAAGAATACTATTGACATGGACAATCGACCCTTTTTATGTTAGAAATAATTTTTAAGACTAATTTATCAGTTTTCACAAAATAAATCAAATCTTTTAATGTACCATTACAAAATTCCTTCTTTGAATATATGACTTTGCTAAAATACATTGTAGAAAACATCAGTTAAAATAAAACGTAAAATAAGGGATCATTCATAAATGATGTCACGCTTCGAGGGGGGAGGGGGGTTCGTGAAATTGTGACAAAGTGTGACAAGGGGAGGGGAGGGGGTAACAAAAAGTGTGACATCCTGCATTATGCAACATAGCGTGACGCGTGACAAAGGGGGGAGGGGGGTCCGCTGAAGTGTGACATATTGTGACAAAGGGGGGGAGGGGGTCAAATATATGGGGAAAAAGCGTGACGTCATTTATGAACGGCCCCTAACATAGCTGATTCCTTATTTCCAAACATTCATAAAGTCAGCTCGTTGGTTATATCGTTTTAATTGGCACCAATGGGCTATACCTGTACTTGAATTATTGAATGGAAGATAAAAAAAGGATAACAAAAATCAGAACTGCCAAGAAGGGGTGAAACTTTGTAAGCTTTATTTTAAAGAAAGAATAAGAATAAAAAATACGGAGGAAGAAAAAGAATTTTAAACGTGTAGCAGAAAAAAAAAATGGAAAATAATTTTGAAAAAAACTATGAAAAACATCAAAACACCTCGAACAAGTAAAACGCACTATATTTTACAGTTACAAAAATACTTCATTTTACACAAAAAAAAGTGGTTTCATGTTCTTGATATGATTTATTGCCCAACAATTTAATAATTTAAAAACAAATACCACGTTTTATTAAAAAAAAAGCAAAGGCGTTATTTTTTCCTTATATTTATTTATATATATGTATATGTATTGTATGATATTTTTTTTTCGAAAATTATGATTTGTGTATTTTAGCTATGATTTCGTGTTATGCGAATTAAAAATTTAAATAGGAAAGCGAAACACAAATTTCATACTAAAGATGGTGTTTGACACTCTAATATTATTTTCTTAAGTATTAAACGAGTTCTACAATACATTTTTAGCAACATCATGAAACAATCAGCAGCAATTACAGTGATTGTTAAATGCAGTAAATGGAAAATACTCTAATTGGTTTTACTTTCTGAATGTGTTTTAAACAAAATAATTGAATCATAAACGAACTTTTACATAATCTCTCCTAATAGACGAACTTGGAAATTTGTTGAAGTTTTGTTACGTATTGCTGTACTTTTCCACTGGAATTCTCATAGTTTATTCAAATTGAATTTCAGCAGTTGCCATTTTTTTCTTTTTCTTTTATTTTACTAAGTTTACAAGGAAAGTATCTGCGAGAAAACAGGTGGAATTTTCGTTTAAAAGCCAAAAAAATTGTAAATTTTTTGGCACTGTCCATTTTTAACTTTCAAAACGGCACCGAAATTATCGCCATCAAAATTGTAAGGATTGCCACGGTTTTTACCATTAGTTCACTTTCCCAAGGCGACAATAAAATTGTAACGAACGTCGTTCTATTGTATTGTCAATATATTGTAATGAACGATGACAGTTTATATCAAAATCACAAAAATAGTGAACCATTAAACTTCCGAAAATCTTCAGGCATGTTTTTTATAGACATGAATAACATGTCATTCATTTAAATGGGTGAAAATAGCAATTAAATACATGATGTTTATAAAGTCTCTATACATTTTTGCTTAAACGGGTTTCATTCTGAAATGTAAGAAATTTAGCTGAAAACGCAACATACAAGAACATTATATTAATACAAATAACTGTCCCACTGCTCCCCTGAGTGTCTAGGTTCAATTGCCACCATTTCACTACACACCGGAACACCTGCTGTATAGTTGTTAGTGTAATTTTCAGCTGTGAAGCCATAATTCGCTGCTTTAATTGGTCAATGATACCCATCTTCATTCGGTACACTTTGAATTTGACAAAATATCATACGAAAAAGTCTAGGGGATTTAAGCCTGGTGATCGGGAAGCCCAACGCCGTTGAGAGCTACGACGAATCCACCTATCAGGAAAAGTTTCATTAAGATAAGTACGCACACTAATGGCTCTTCTTTCCTGCATTGACAGCATTCTTTCAGATCGCCTATAAAGCAATTGGAATTAGAACAGATTTCTCAAAAATATATAGAGACTATATAAACACCCTGTATTTACTAGGAGCAAATACCACTTGCGTCTCTTTTCTTTTCATTCTTTCTTTTTTACTTATTTCCCAATTCATTTCTATTCTTTGAAATTTGGAGTCTGAAGTCAAAAATTTACGTTAGAAATGATTAAGTTTCGATTCTCATAAATTTCATTAATCACACAGCTAACCCACCTGGCTCCGTATTGCAAATACTTCCTCAGCTGTTTCCAGCACCAAAGGTCCACAGCAAGAAAAGCTGCCGACTTGTGCACGTTACTGTAAATGCTGACGTCGACCATTCGGCGGGCATCATAGAGCCACTTGCCTTTCCTAGCATGCTCTAAATAGTACGACAGAAGCCTCGGATGTTGGCGTGTTCTTCGTCCTATCATAGCTGTAAAATGCAGAGGGCCGAAGGAAGAGCAAGTACTGTACATAAGATCTAAAACCTGGTACGAGGATGAAATTGTACATACTTAGCTGAAAATGTCAAACAGAAAAGCAAACGGAAAGCAGAAAAAAGTTCAATCCATAAATCATACTTTTTTTACATCCCAGCTAGCAAAATTAATTGCAGTTGATAAATGTTTACAGTTTACACGTCAATCTTGTTTTTACGTTGTCACAAACATTACATTGATCCGTTGATTTCTCAAAAAATTGTTATAACATTTAGTCTAAGACTGAATTAGAATATCAGTATCTTTACAACGTAGGTTGGACATAACAACTCCAGCAAAAGTACGTCTTGTCATAACAGGGAACATTGACGCGTCAATCTACTATAATTATGTGAGCAAGGTTAACTTTGACAATATTGTACACAGATTGTCATGTGAAGATATTGCAAATATTACAATATAAGCATTGATGCCACCTTCTATCAATAGTAAAAACATTTATACTAACACTGTCAATGCGTTTGGAAGGTTGATAATGAGATAACAAGATTGGGGCAATATATTTCTCTAGCTGGGATAAGCAGGCTTAAGTTTTCAAAGCGTTCGATTTTATCACATTTAATCGTATTTGATTTGTGAATCAAATTTGCAAGGTTAAATTTGGAACGTTTGTTGTAAAGGTGCTCTAAACGAAAGTAGCATTCAGAAAACATGTAGAAATGCTTCGTCATTTAGATACGAACTTAATACTTCCGTTGTAACACAAAAGACCTGTCATCTTGTGTACTTAATTTGGCTAAGCATAACCAACAGGTGTCTTTATGGATTGGTTCGGGACCTACAACTTAAGGTGGGATCCGAGCTACTAGGGCATAATCGGAGAAAGTACTATATTACATCCATGCCTTTGTGGAGATTCAAGCTTGGGTCATGAAAAACTAATTTGATTAAAATATGCACAGAAATTTTACCAACACAAAGCTTTTTCTGGGGAATGCATTAGGTTTGTAAATGGTGAAGAGCCTGTACGCAGCACCAATAGGAGCAACTTTCAATTGAAGGGATGAAAAACTACTTGTGTGTGTGTGGCTGAAAGTCAGACCGTGCAGCTCGTCATATGATCACGTGGTTGTAGTTAGAAACGCTTTCATATTGATAACCTAAAAGTAACATAAAGTGCATTCAATTTAATTTTCGCGCTATGGTAGCATTCGTAAAAAATTCTAAAAGAAAGCTCTTGAAGCGCAGTAAGATGTGCAGATTAGTCTAAAAATATTTTCGCAATGAATCGTGTCGCTTTCGTGTTTGTGAGTGTCGTTATTAATATACATGCTTTTAACCTCTTAACGGTCGGGTAATTTTCAAGAAAACTATCATAAAATGCTTATTCTTTTTATCCCTGAAAATTATATAAAAATATGTGTATGAACAAAAAATATGTTCATTTTGAATTTTTGATTTGTTTTTATTTTGAAATTTTAAACACTCCAGTCCAGAAATATCACGGGAGCGAGAAATAGAAGGCGAAACCTCAGCCCGTCATTTTCACGGGAGCGAGAGGTAAGGGGTTAAACTAATATTATGTTCACATACAAAGGACCTATAAGCAACTTCATATCGCGTGAATAAGATTATTAGGTCATTATAAAAGTTTAGTTCTACGCGCAATTCGTCCTTCAATTATTGAATGTCACAGCAAGCTGGTTATCGCATGAATTCAATATTTAGAAAAGTAACACAAATTTTCAAAACAATTTAAAAATTCAATAATCAAAGGGCTAATAAAATCAAATTAAGAATGCTACCAAAATCCGAAAGTTGTCACGCACTTCAGGAGATGGATTAGTTCTTACCCGCTTGACTATTGCGGTATCTTTAGGCCTGATATAGTTGCATGTCTCAACAATAGCTTCCATCAGAATCGCTTCTTTGAGTTGTGCGAGTAAAACATCACTTTTTTCTTCAAAGGCCCGAATCATGTCCGAAAGTAGAACAGCTCCTCTGATAGGACAGCCATCTCTAGCACACGACGATGTATTACGAAACCAACGAAATATGTCCGAATCAGTAAGTTCGTACGAAGGAATGAGCACACTATGCTCGTAGATAGTACCAGATTCTGATGCTGAATTTAGAGGTACGTCATTCACTGTCAAGCTACGGAATAAATATTAGCATTAAATAGGCAGGTTGAAATAGAATATACACAGGCCTACGCCGTCCATTCAAAAAGGCGCCGAGCCGCCGAATCAAAACGCGGCCTTAAAAAAAAAACAATAAACCACATTAAAACCCGAAAAAACTACAATAAACCCCAAAAAACCAACAGGTTGAGTTTTCGGAAAAAATACAGGTTTTTTTTTTTTCAACTCTAAAATAGGCGTTCAATAGGAGTTTGCACGACGGCACCGAGAAGACTTAGCGCGGGCCTGAATATACAGAACGTAATTTTTTATTCCATATGAATATCAATATTAATTTAGGAATAGAAAGTTAATCGAACGGTTTTTATAACCTTTTCATAACTCCCGTATTATCATGATAAAAAAATTTTCCATCATCCCTTATAGCCCAAACTATAATTCTACATGTTAACACGTGTGCGTATGTGCATTCACTCATTTGTCGTTGCATGTTTTCGCTCCTTTTGTTTGAGATAATCTAAAAAAGTCAGTTGCCTTTCCGAACATGTATTCATGTACCCAGAAAGAATTTGATTAGTAGTAAATAACGTTCTACATTGCTGATGTTTTTATATACAATTCTAACATCGATTAAAAGATTTCGATATAGCCAGTGGCGTAACTATACCACCTGAGGCCCGTGGCAAATTCATTGGATGGGGCCCCAAAAAAATCATCACGTTGTAATTTATTTTCTATAAATCCCTGAAATAATTACCCAACAGCATTATTAATGATCTATGCATATTAATTAAATATCTAATAAATTTAAGTTTCAAAAGCACAGGTATTACATATTAGCCTACTTTCCCGTAAAAGTAAAAAAAAATAATAATAAAGCATGAAAGAAGGCTTAATGTATCGTGAAATTATCGTTAAAAATCAAGAAAAGTCAAAAATAAGTGAAGTAATTAAATAAAGATTGAAAAATAAAAAATTTGAAAGTAGGGTATTGAGATGGGGAAAAAGTGTGTCTGTCGGTCTGTCGGTCTGTCTGTCTGTCGGTCTGTCTGTCTGTCGGTCTGTCTGTCTGTCGGTCGGTCTGTCGGTCTGTCTGTCTGTCTGTCGGTCTGTCCCCCCCCCTAATAACTTTTGAACGAATTGTCCGATTGGAAAAATTCTTTTTGCATTCGAAAGATCTCGGCGCGGACATCTCATTTCTATATTTTACTTTTTGATTTGAACAATTTTTTGTTCAATTTTGAACAGTTCAAAAAATTTTAACATTAGCGCCTATGGACAAAATTGAAGCAAATTCTGTAAACTCTGGGCACAAGAGCCAAGTTCCTATTGCAAGCTTATTGAAAGGAGTTCTTGGCGTGAAATATTGATTTGAACAGTTTTTGTTCATTTTTGAACAGTTCAAAAAATTAACACAGAGCTTATGGGGAAATTTCAACCCTATATAAATCCTGATCTAACGGACCGATTTGCTTGGAACAAACTTTATCGGAAAGCTCTTATAACGTAGAACATGTAGAAATAGAAAGTTTATCCAGAACTTACGAGCCTATTTTGCTATGAAATTTTTTGATCGGGATTTTCAAGAATATTTCTCAGTGACTCAATGAGTGAAATAATGAATGAATGAATAAATGAAAGAGTGAAAGAATAAATCAATGAATAAATGAATGAGGAAAAGAATGAATGAATAAATTATTGAATAAATGAAAATATAAATAAATGAGTGAATAAATACATGAATGCGTAAATGAATGAATAAACACTTGAATGAGGTAACGAATGAATGAATAAATGCATGGCTGAATAAATGAAAGAATGAATGAGTGAGTGAATGAATATGTATTATCCGTTGAAAAAGGTATATTTTCAATAATTAGAACTAAAGATAAATAAGAAAGAGAGAGAAAGAGATAGCTAGATTATAAATTTGAATTTGGTGTATACGGGAAAGTAGGCTCGTATAGTTCTAGACGGAACTTCTTGTTTATAATAAAATAACAATTTAATCTTAACAAGATATTTATAAATAAAACTCTTTTCTCTGAGTTTTCTGTTCCGCAAAAGTATCAATAACATCATCAAAGTTTAAAGATCGGGCCATAGAATTTTCAATAGACAGAATAGCCAAGTTACTTAGCCTGTCTTGTCTTATAAAGTGAATTAAATAATGTTTTTTACTAATTTCAGTTTCGAAAATGATCTTTCAGCACCATTTGTACTTACAGGAATTGTAACAAATAAAATTAATGCAGTACATACTTCAGGAAAGAGGTATAGCATAAAATGATTATTGATATGCTATTTTAATCTTTAATCAGCAAGTTTAATAATACACAAAGACTTTTTTATTTTATCTCTGAAGATGGACCGATAGCTGGCAAATGATTCAGATATGTCTTTTTTTAACACGCCAGTGGCACCAAAGTACGCCGGCAAAAAAGGAAGCAACCCGTGGATGCTTTCTAAAATTGATCCTATTCTTATGAATGCATATAAATCCTAATAATGTAATTTGTATATGGTCTTTAGTTGTGTCTAACTTTAGTTAATTTAAATACTTATATAAAATTTATAATTTTTGCTAAATTTTTTTTAAAATGTAAGGTAACTTATGAGCTTACTGCCTCACCGGCAGGGGGCCCCATCGAGCCAGGGGCCTGTAATATTTTGCCAGCTCTGCCACCCTATAGTTACGCCACTGGATAGAACATTTACAAGAAGGGCAATCAATTATAATTTCCAATGGGAAATTGTACCATGTCCTACATATTTAGTATTTAACTACAGAAATATTTACGAAATCTAATATTGGTGTAGATTGTTGCTGATGGAAACCCAACCTCCCCTCACAGGGCGACCTGTAATTAAGACAGACAATCGAGCGCCTTCTGTTTATTAATAATAGGATGGAAGATAAGACAGAAGTTGGAAGTACGGCTTAGATGGAAGTACGACTTGGCTCGGAGGGATCTCCTAATTTTGAACCAGCTCCCAGATGAGAGATAATCACCTGGGGTTGGCCTCCCCAGAGGTATTATTTCAAACTTGAAGGGCATTCGAACCACCGACGGATCTTACGTGCACTAACTCTCATTAGCCGGTCCCAGAGCAATCAGTCGTGAGAGCAGGTCACCCTTCCAAGCACTGGCTCCGACCAGTGCTGCTTCACTTTCGGTGCTCTGTGGGAACAGAGTTTAACCGACTGATCCATTGCAGGGACACAGAATAATTGTTATGGTTATAAGAAAAAAGAAACATATAGGGGACCGTTCATAAATGATGTCACGCTTTTTTCCCATATATGTGACCCCCTCCCACCCTCGTCACAATATGTCACACTTCAGCGGATCCCCCCCCCCCTTTGTCACACACCCTGCTATGTTGCATAATGGTGCCACACTTCTTGTTATCCCCTCCCCTTCCCTTGTCACAATTTCACGGACACCCCCTCCCCCTTCGAAGCGTAACATCATTTATTTATGATCAATAGTGTACTACAATTATCTTCAGAAATACAGTCGAACAAATTATATAATTTTGCAATTGAATGAAAGGTTAAATCAATTATTATAATTTAACTTTATAACGAAAACCATACTTATAATCATTATTTTCAAAAAATTCCAGAAGAACACAGTTGGAAAAAAAGCTGTGGAACATCTTTCACTCTGAAAAACAAATTTTTTAAAAAAATTTAAATTGTTGAATACTTTGAGGTGATTCTGAATTATTAAATATTTATGTCTCACAAATAAGTATTTATTATGAGAATAACGTGGTACTTAAATAAAATTTACTCTATTAGCGTATAAGATCCGCTTGAGAAGACACCACGTAAACAAGATGGCAGTCAAAGATGAGGCGGTATCGCCTTAAAAATGGTGGAGCAACCAGTTGCACCATTTTCGAATTGCACATCCATTTATAGAGAAAACAGGGTACTTATCAGTTATATGCCCTACCTTAGAGACAGTTTTAGAAATGTCGCCAACAAGAATTTAACGTTTACGATCATTTTATGTTGCTGAATAAAAACGTATTGCTTTACTTATATTTCATTTGGCGATGTTTGGCGAGCAAAAAAAGTTAGGGCGTATAACCAATAAGCACTGAAAGAGGCATGAACTAAACGTTAGTGAAACTTGAAAATACGCACCATTCATGTTCCTGTGTTTGTAAATTTTATAAGTTAAAAAACATTAAGATCGAAAAAGTTCGGTACTTATCGTTTAAAGGGCAAATATTGGCTAGTGCTTTGAACTTATCGCCAACATGAATATGTCAATGTAACGAAATGAGCGTCACCTATTTAAATTTGATAAACTTGCTTTGTTTACAATTGGTTGATTTGGCGATGCATAATCTCTCTTGGCGAGCTTAGCATATAGGCTCTGAAGATTTTCTTGATAAATACCAAAATTTCTTATTCCTACTATTTTTTATATGATTACCGTATTATAAGACGCATTTTTTCTGCAAGAAATTGCCTCAAAAATTCAGGTTCCTCTTACATTGGGAACTGCTATTAAAGTATCCATTATTTGCTACAAAATTCCTACAAGTCGTACCTATTTCTTTAAAATCTCAGGGAGAAATAAGTTTTAATGACAATTTTCTGGGGATTTTTAGGTCAGTTCAGTTTTATAAACAAATAGTAAACTATTTATTTTTAGTCTGGCTTTGACAAATGTTAAAAAAGCGATTTTTTGGAAATATTGCTAAAAAATTAAGGTATGTCTTACAGTCCGTAAAATAACGGACAGCAATGGAATAGATTTTTCACCCATTAAAGTCAGAAAAAGTCTAGACTATGATCAAATCCCAATTGTAAGTGACGTAAGATATGAAATCTATTTTCCTATTTATAAGTGGACAACATTTAAATTTTCACCTAGAAAAATCGAGGAATATAATTGGCAGGAAACTTACTTTTAAAATGTCTTGTGAAAGAGAAACTAATAAAATTTAAATTCTAGAAGATTTTAAGTAAATTTTGTTGCCAAAGTTCAAAAAACAAATAATAAAATATCCTTGTGTATTAGCGAGATAGGATGTGTGGAATTTCAAACTGTTACACCGCCATTGTTACAGTTGTTACGGTGCCTTTATTATATCCGCAGCACTATTTCAGATATTGTAATTTCTACTCGATTATTTGATTTCTTTCAAGATCGATGATTGAGAACTTCGGATAACAGAAAGTACTGGAGTGCTTAATATCAGTTGTTTTAAATTACTTATTGCTAACATAGCTATTCGATAATGTATAAGCATTATGAAAATGTAAATAGAGAAGCACTCCCACTCTGTTTTTTACATTAGAGTTGCTTCGATGTTTATAATTTTATCCTAATATTTCAAGTTCTTTTAAAGAATAATAATAAACAATAATAATAATGCTGGCTTTGGTTTAAGCTTGGACGTTTAAAAAACTTTTATTTTCGCTAATTTGACAACATTTACAGTTTTTATAGTTTTTCTTGTTCCTTCTCTTCTCTTCTCTCTCTTATTTTTAACCGACTTCCCAAAGAAGAAGGTTACAAATTCATACCAAATCCTTGTCGCTTTTTTTTTTTTTTTTTTCCCATCCATAACTTTACACTGAATAATGGACCGGCCGATTTTCATTATTCTTTTTTTGATCGATCGAGGGTGGTCTCCCATAGGTCCTGTACTTTCGTTTGACAATATTCAATATTTAAAAAAAAAGTTATGGGAAAAACTTAGTCATTTGTTTGGTTTTTTATCCATAACTTTTGACTAAATTAACCGGTTTTAATGATTTTTTTAATCGACAGAGAGCAGTCTAATTTAAATATCATACGTTGATTAGTAAATAAATTGTTTTTTAGAAAGAACATTATGTACGAAAAATAAGTAGTTTTCATTTAATTGGAAAGGCATGCCTTGATTATTCTTTGTTGAATAAATTATTAATGGATATAAAACTCATTGTTAAAAAGAGTTTGTTGCCATTCAGCAATAATATTTTTAGCAATTATAATAAGAGGTTGAGCGAGGACTTCTCTGAAACAAAAAATGAATTCTTTCAGTTAATAAGTGAAATTACACTTTTTAAAATCAACTTTAAAACGGAATTTATCATACAAATGATTAGTTTTTAGAGCCAGCCATTCAAAGTGAATGTAGCCTTTCAGGTTTTTATTTTTTATAAATAGCGCATTTGTATAAAAAATTTATTTGCACTAAAAAGAGAAAATAAAATTTTTTTTTTTTTTTTTTTTTTTGGGGGGGGGGGGGGAATATAACCGACATCAAATTAAAAATTGCGCCAAAAAGTAAAAAATAGTTTCATTCGTCAAACAACGATACGACTTTTTAAAATAGATTAAGAAGTCGAGACAAAATTATCATAGATAAAATATTTTGTATTCAATGAATCAATTACAAACATAAATGGCACAGAGTTTGCAACGTTTTATGATTAAACTTCTGTTCCGGTTTGTGGTACTTTTCCGTTTCGGAGGAACTGGTGAAGGTTAGTTTTTTTTTTTTTTTTTTCGCTAAACAAATTACGCCAAATCAATTTGTTTTGTGTGTGGAGTTTGTTTTGGGGGAAATATTTAAACATCGCCAACGGCAACCCAATGATATATAGTAATTTGATAATTTGATTTGGCGAAAAAAAAGATCTAACCTCGCTGCTCCCCCCCCCCCCCCCGAAACGAAAAAGTCCCTGATTTATTAGCGTTCTTTTTAACCGACTTCACAAAGGCAGGAGGTTATACATTCATATTGTATGCATGTCGTTTTTTTTTGTTTGTTTGTTTGTCCACTCATAACTTCTCACCGGATGAACCGATTTTCATGATTCCTTTTTTAATCGATCGAGAGTGGTTTCCCGTAGGTCCCGTATCTTCGTTTGACCATATTCGATAACTTGAAAAAAAAGTTATGGGCAGAAATTGGGTCATTTTTATGGGTTTTCATTCATAACTTTTGACTAAATGAACCGATTTTGATGACTTTTTCTTTAATAGATAGAGGGCCGTTTAACTCAAATATCGCACATCCATTTGACTACATATGTTTTTTAGAAAAAACGTTACGGGTGAAAAATAAGTATTTTTCATTTTAATTGGAAAGGCTTGGCTTTATTTTTCTTCATTGGGAAAACTATTAATAAATATAAAAGTCATTGTTTAAAAAGTGTTTGTTGCCATTGTGCTATAATATTAAAAGCAATTACAGCAAAAGTTTGACTGAAGGCTTCTCTGAGGCAAAAATTAAATCCAATCAGTTTGTTTGCTAAAATCGACTTCAAAACGGAATTTTTCATACAAATGATTAGTTTTCAGTGACATTTATTCAAAGAAGGTTTGCCCTTTGATATGTATTTTGTTAAAAAATAGAGTATTTATATAGAAAATGTATTTACACTAAAAAGAATAAAATAAAATAGTTTTTATAAAAAAATAAAACCGACTTCAAATTATAAATTGCGCTAAAAAGTGAAAAATAAATTAATTCTTTAAACAACATCGATGTGACTTTTAAACATAGTTTTAGGAGTCGGTGTGAAATTACGAGTCTAATTACCATTACACCATTTGCTACTTCATATTGGAACTGTTGCTAATTCTGGGAAAAAATATATATTTGTAATTGATTCATGATTACAAAAGATTTCATCTATCCTAATTTTGCACCGACTTCTAAATCTATGTTTAAAAGTCACATCGATGTTGTTTAAAGAATTAATTTATTTTTCACTTTTTAGCGCAATTTATAATTTGAAGTCGGTTCTATTTTTTATAAAAACTATTTTATCATATTATATATAATGTTATATTTAATTCAAAAAGAACAGTAAATTCTTACGTTGAATAAAACAATATGCAATCTTAAAAACTATTCTAAAATTCAAGCAAAGCTATAGCTTTTAGGTTTACAGAATAAAGGACTATTATCAACGAAATTAAAAGAAACTGAGTCAAATATAATTCTAAGCGAAGGTAGCTAACGAGAGAAGGGCAAACAAGTATTTAGAATTCCTGAAATATATGAATATATTTTTTTAAGTGTTATTTTTGAGTATGATTGTGATAAGAAACATCAGTGCGAAATATATTTTGCTTCTGGTTTCATTCTATGAAAGGGGCAGGGAGAAAAGGAAAAAGTATTTTGAAATCAATTGAAAGCAAAAACATGTCGATTATAATACTAAAGTCGTTGGTAGAAATGCCGTTTTATTTAAATAAAGCAAAATTTCTGGTGGGACAGAATGATTGGTTCCAGAGGCTTTCCATTCTGGATGACACTATTTCCAAAGATCCTTCTTGCTTTGGTCATCAATGTGTTGGATGGAGTTTATCACAGGATTGCTGTTTGGTTAAATGATAAAGGTAATTAATAAAAAGTTTTTTAATATTCAATTTAGTCAATTTTCCAAAATTTGTATTTTGTTTAAAATTTGCTATTAATAGCAGTTGAAACATGAATAACTTAAACTGACTAGCAGCAGATTCTTAAGCCCGTCTTAAGCTGGTGTGACCGATTGCTCCCAGTAATGCCCCCTGTCTAAAGGGACTCCACACGTGAAGCGCCATTGCTTAAATTTTTCCATTCAAAAAAAAAATTAAAGCATTAAAAAAAAAGAAAAACCACCGGTATGAGTTTAAAAAGCTTACAAGCCATACGTGAGTACCTCAAAATATGTGTTTTTATTTTTTTTAATCAATTAAAAAAGTCGTTATAGGGGGTGACGTCAATAACCGTAATAGGCAAGAATGGGGAGTAACAACAATTGAAGTAACAGCAAAAACATCAAAAGTAGTTCTTGTTTTTCTCCGTGGGGGCGCTGAACGCAGTTTTTGAGTACATAGGAATTAACATTAATAAGATGTGCCTCTGTTTCAGTGTAATTTTTAATTTGCAGTTTAATTTTTCCCCCTCATATTATGTTTTGTACATTGTGATGTGTTGTTTATGGTGCTAAAGTAAAAGTTTTTTTTTCTATCATTAATTGCTATATGTATGGTGTGTGCTTGTAGCTCCCACAAATGAGCTCAAACCACCATGCTACCGTCTGTGATACTCAAGGAGGGATGATACTTCTTATGAACATGAATAAAAGGAATTGCAAAGAATTAGATTTAAGGAGGTGGTCCACTGCCTATATTTCAACAAAAAAACTAATCTCAAGAATCAATTATGTGTATATGCAAAATTTCAGTAAAAACATCCAAATTATACTATGCTTAATAATATTTTTTACTGCCGTTTTCAGGTCCATTTACCATTGCAGAATATATAATTTTTTTTTCTTTGATAAAAGTAAGTAATTAATTATTTCACGAGGAGTTACTTAAACCTTGTCTATTATAACGAATAATGTATGTATTATCGCTTTAAAACATCTTGATTTTCTTTTTGTTGTTTCATGAAGCTCTACTTGTGAACATCAAAAGGTAATCACGTTTTAATATCTTGGACTGACATCCTAAGACCCCCCGGAAGGAAATCACATTTAGAAAAAGTTAGAAAAGAAAAGAAGACCAAGCTGTAACTCCTCATGTGTTTTTCTTACGGACAAAACTTACATCATAACGTAGAAAAATGCCAATTTCTAAAGTGTCCATTTCTTTGTGTGTACCTAAAAAAGGATATTACCTTATTGGAAAGGGTTCAAAGGAGAGCTACTAGATAGGTAAGTGGTCTTTCAGACTTAGATTATGAGGTTAGGCTTAAAAGGCTCAATATGTATAGTCTTGAGCAAAGGAGAGTTAGAGGGGACATGATTCAGTTGTTTAAATTCATTAAAATGGGAAATGTTGATGGACTGCAGCTATGTGATGAAAGTAGAACCAGAGGTCATTGTTTTAAGCTTTTCAAATCTCAGGCTATTCTTGAAATTAGGAAAAATTACTACTTCAATAGGGTTATAGGCAATTGGAATAGTTTACCAGAAGCGACTGTTAATTGCAGCGGGGTAAAAACGTTTAAGAAATCTCTTGATGTTCATTGGGGACTGCTAAATTGACTAGGACCAGCCTAGCTGGGCCCTGAGCCTGTTGCTGGTCGTCACTTTTGTATTTGTATTTATTAAGTATTAAGACGTAATGAAAACTTCAAATTTATTTTCGATAAACACAAATTTTTCGACGGATTGCTTTACAGAAAACATAATACAGAGAAACCTGTGCAAGTTGACCACTTGCAGTGCAGCACTTTAGTGGCCAACTTAGGCAGGTGGTCAACTTATGGAGGATACATATTTTGTTTTTGTCATTTCTTACACTATGCACTTATACATTTGTAACTATTTAAAATATAGCTTCATCTATTAACGTTACTTTAAAATAGTAATTAGCTATTTTCCCCAATTATCTTAAATATCATAGAAATTTAACCTGAATGAATGAAAATGCATTCTATACAACTTTAAAACTAAAGTACTTAGTTAAAATAAAGATAAATATTTAATTAATTGTGTAAGTTACCTAAATGATGGTAAAGATTTGCTAAAAATATATACTTTTCAAAAATAGCTACATCAGATAGAAGAAAAAAGAAGAAACTTATTTAAAGAATAAAAGAGTGCTCATACTAGTTTTCCCGTATGGTTAACTTACAAAGCGGTTTAAGCAAAACTTATATTGATGTTTAAATCGTTCAGACAAATAGTGGTCTAACATTATAGCATAAAAAATATCCTGGAGAAGTTATTTTAGTTTTTTTTTCTATCTTTGCAAACATAGATAAACAAATAAATATACTAATAATTAAGTGGTCAACTTACAAAAGGTTTTTCAAAATACTATCACCCAAATTTGGCGTACATAAGTGGTCAATATTGACAGGTGGTCAACTTAGGTGGTCAAGTTACAAAGGTTTCCCTACATTATATAATATAGGGCTAATTCCGTTCCTGACAAAAGTGGTCAACTTAGACAGGTGGTCAGCTTACAAAGGTGGTCAACTATACAGGTTTTACTGTATTCAGAAAACTTTACTTGAAACTTATATTCTTTTACACATATAGTATTTGGGAAATGAATTGACCATCCTTAAAAATAATTTTTCAAAATAAAAAGTTCGACTGTTTTTCTTTTTCTGCTACGTTAAAAAATTACTATTAAATAATCATTTTAATAGTATTTTTATTATAATAACAGCTGATTTCAGAAGCAAATCAGTTACGAATGAAGATTTCATTGTAATTGTTGTTCATTGCATACTTTATTAATAAATATTCATTTCATATGTTATGCATATATATATATGTGGAGAGAGATATATATAGATATACATATAGATATAAATATGTCTTATTCAATACGTACAACGTTTACTTTAAATCAAAATTTGAGTTTTCCTTTTCTTTTCTTAATAGAAATTTCGATGTTTGAAAATTATCTTTACATAACTAACTTTATCTATATATATAAATATATATATATAGCTGAGTGATCTAAAACTGTAATTGGAAATAAACACATAATGCCAAGCACATTATTATTATTTTTAAATGTTTAAGGTGGTTGAATAGTTTAAATGAATATTGCCAAAACTTTTCCAAAATGTTGAATA
The DNA here is from genome assembly GCA_038502835.1 of Octonoba sinensis. Lineage (NCBI taxonomy): Eukaryota > Metazoa > Arthropoda > Arachnida > Araneae > Uloboridae > Octonoba > Octonoba sinensis. The sequence continues at coordinate 63,396,448 of CM076602.1, forward strand.
ACCTCTCACGCATAACTTTACACTTCTTGAATATTCCGGAAACCAACGTAAAATCAAATATATATGAAGTGAGCAGCTTGCTGAGATTACTTCGACTGTAACAGTCTCTCCTCGATGGTCTAAGTCAATACTTTGAGTATGAAAGACATCCCTGACACCGTACTCAAGGCAAACTCGCTGCGTATGTTACGAGAACAATGCCCCGAGTCTGAGTGTATGATAATACAGTTCTACCATCAACCAAAACGATATGCCTGGCAAAGTGCCAAGAAGAATCCATTTTTTCCAAGAGTTATCCATTTAACTATGTTCTAGAAAGGAGCTGTTGGTATGAAGAATGAGCCGTTTTTCTTTTTTTTCTCGTTCTATTTCGTTTCGTTCACTTGATTTCTTCCTAACTGCTGCTATCTACCAGTTTATTGATTTAGTAGCTTTCAACAAACAGAGAAGCAAACATTCTGATTCGCGTACTAAATAAACGCACCTTCAAAATGAACTTCCCTAAAACTCAAATGGATTCGTTCTTTTCTGCCATGCGCAGACGCGTCCAAATGTCAAAATTCCGTGTCGAACTGTTCAGACCAACAGCTGTAAGGTAAATATCGTAGCAGACGGAGTATACAGCACTCTTTTTAATGTGAGATGCTACATGTCAAATTTTGATAAAGAGATCTTTGTTGCACTAGAAAATCTTAAGTCAAAGATCGAATTCTTTTAAAGACAGTCATATGGGTTGACTCCAAAGCGTAAAAAGAAAAACAAAATGAGGCAAATAAACATTATTGCAATTATATAATTTATTTAATTCTGCATACAGTGATTAATAACCATGCGTACAGTTAAACATAGAGAAATATACTTGTCAATAAATTGAAAAAGTATGTGGTAAAACCTCGACCCATTGTTATCGCATGTACGGTCTTGTTTTAATAATTCGGTCACGAATGCTACGCAAATAATGATAATTTAACATTCTTAGGTTGTTTCAGAAACTAGTAAGTTTCTGTGTTTAAGAAAGCATGGTGGGAAACGGTAAATTCAGCCTCTTGCCATAATTTTTGACAACGATGCATTAATTGATAAAGACGTTGTGACTCATGTACCTTGATTTCCCTTAAGAAATCATTTCAGAGAATGAAAAAACAGATGATGGCACTCATGAAGACCAACGAGTACATACGTAATCATTTCCAACATTTGCTAAAGCACTTAGCCACCCTGCAGTTTTTAACAAGGTATCTCATCCATTTCAGATCTAACTCTGGGACTGCTCAACCACAGAGTGGTTAAAGGATTTAGATGAGAAACTCTTAATTCACACAGAACGGAATGAAAGATGTAAGATATCTCATCCAATTCACATCTAACTCTGGGACTGCTCAACCACAAAGTGGTTAAAGGATTTGTAATGATGAGAAACTTCATTCACACAGAACAGAATAGAAAGGTATCACAAATGCTAAAAAAAAAATCATTATTTGGTTTATGAAAAAAAATTAGCGTAAGTAAAAACTTACAGGGAAAAAAAAAACCAGAAGTAAATAACTGTATTTGTTCATATTTGCTTTGCTTCATAATTTTTTTGTGTAGCTATATCCTCCCCCCCCCCCCATATACATAGTAAATTTATTACTACTTTTTTTTTTCCAGCTATAATATCTTATGCTGACCCATATGCATTGTTTTCCTCCATCTATTATTCAAAATGAATGGTCCGTTAAGAGAGGATAGAGCAAGGCTCTACTGCTTACTTTCATAATAGTAAAAGAGGCAAGGACCCAATGTCACTACTGTTGTTAAAAACAGACATAAAGTGAAAAACCTTAACAAATAATAGGAGCTGTATTGAAGGGCCCTTTTTTACCATCTGCATGACATCTAACCCACACATAATATTCTTCATTGGCTCCTTTAGTAGGAATAGCAAATGTGTTCCTTTTCATTATAAATGCTTTTACATTATCACTATTGATAACTTGAAGCCAAAGCTCATATTCAATCATTTGCACTTCTAAGTAATAAATATTCCAAGGTGGCATCCAAGATATGACTAGAGTCTTATTTGCAGATATATTAGAACAAGAGATATTCTGAACTTCTGACGGAAACAAAGTCTTCTCAGCAAAAAGTTTTGTATCGTAGGTCTTTATTTCAAGATGTTTATTCCAAGCATCTCTAAGAACATGTCGGAAAGAGTCAACATCAACAACGGTATCTTGGTATATTCGATAAAGCCATATAGGATCTGAACAGCAAATAAAAGGCACAACCACAGATGCTTCAATTTCATTTTGCTGGTCCTTTGGAAGATGAAGTAGTCCTCCATATTCAGGAGAATATTCTGGGTGAGGAACAGAATTCTTTATTATTTTATTCTCCCAAGAGAAATAAACAAGTTTTAAAACATAAGAAAGTGTTTTATAAGGAACACTTATGTTTGGATTCACACCGTAAGGAAATAATTCTACAACTACCGAGTTAGGTGATAAAAAAAGGGAAATTATTAGTAAAGATCCATGCATTCCCACAATAAGTTTACTTTGCAATACTATTTGAATTGCTTTAGTAACAGAGAAAGTTTCCAGGTTGACGACACTTGTCTTCATGTTAGTGGAATATTCAATTTCTTTGGCAATTTCCTCTTCATTTAAAATTTTACGATTAAATTTCCTTGTTAAAAGAACAGCTGAATTTGTATTGAAATGCTGAATAGAAAATTTATGTATAAAATAATTCCGAAAACTTTCTATAACAGGATAAATATTATCTAAATTTTGAAAAATAGGCTTTTGTGGTTCTTTGAATCCATAGTTGTACCATAGTGAATGTTTATTCAAGCCTACATATAAATTCTCAAAACAATGCAAATCGCCACTAGAAAAAGTAGAAAAATAAAAAGGTTTGTTTGTTAAAAAATTCTCATATAATTCTTTGTATGGACCTGGCGGCATTCCATCAGCAAATACAAAGAAGAAATTTTTCAAGACTTCTTCATCCAGAAAATTCGAAACTTCATTCAGTGTAACAAATGCAGGTAAGAGATCATCATGAAATACATGCATCAAATTTTCAGGATTAAAACGCTTGAAAATTAAGAAATTACCTTTGATAAATGATGCATTAAATTTTAAAATGGCAGAATCAGGTAGATCAATGTAATTGAAGTATTGAGTATTGTGATCGAAAACAGACGAAAAATCTAGCAGCGCAGGAGAAAATCTATCATTCGGAATACCTAGCTCAATGGAATGAACACTATGAAAAAATAAAAAAGATTTAGAAACAGGAAGATAACACAAGTTTTTGCATTTACAAAACCGATCAGTGTGATTTTTTCCTCGACATATAACAGAAGAAAAAAAGTCTGTTTTGTTAAAATATGAGCTATCGTTGCACTTTGATTTATTTTTTGCACATCCATTGAACTGATTGTAAATAATTGTAATTACTACAGCAACAATAACTGGCAGCAGAAACTGGTTGATGAAGAACTTTAAATGATTCATTCAGCCTGAAAGAAGTGTATAACAAAACAACGAAATTGACATGTATTTGTTTACATCTTTACTGTTTTGAAATTTTGTAGTTACGGTTCTAGACAGCCAAATGCATCCCTAAATATTTTGAGAAAATATTTAGAAAATAATCTTTATTTAAAAGAAATTTACCTTTTTTGTACATTTAAGAAGATATATAACATACGTATTGACAGATTTGAAGAGATTCAATATGTTTTAATATATTAGTCAATCCTTTAAATATTAAAAATTTCGATCACATTGGCAACACTATTTAGTTTGCAATTGCAAGTTGTGTGTGAGATTTGTACTAGAAAAATAATCTTTTGAAAATCGAATTTTCTCTTCTAAAATAAATAAACATGTCCTACGCTTATTTGTTTAAGTACATTATCATAGGCGACACAGGTAATGATGTATATTTATGAATTACTATGCTGTGATTTTTATTCTGCTTCTCATGTCAGACATATGTGACCATCTGATGACTAATAATGTGCGTCATGCGTGTCAATAAGAAGCTAAAAAATTACTTTACTTATATAATGTCTGTTTTGTTCAGTTATTTACTGTAAATTACAAGAAATCTCGTTTTGATTTTGTTACAGAATTCAGTCCTGCTTTGAAATCTGGATGAATTAATCCAACACAGCTCTTCGTTTTGCCAATAACAAGGAAATTAAAATGATTGATGAAATAAAAGTTTTTTTTTTTTGATGGGCAGTTTTGTTATCTCCTTTTTAAAATAAAAATTATAATTTTTGTCATTTTAATAATTTGTTTATTTGCAAGTTCGATGTATAACCCGCACCCAGAACAAAAACAATTACATAAACAAATCACTTTGTAAGGTCCACTGTTAATAAGGAAACTATTAAAATTTTTGCTCTGGTCCTACCCTCCTATTTTAATTTAATTGGTGGGGATGAAAATGCTACCGTGCCAGCTAGATTGCTTTTTTATTACGATTTAGTAATAAAATATTTTTATTTTCAACAGAAAAAAAAATTACAGCCCGTCACTTGTAGGCTTAAGAAAAAAATCTGTTTCATAGAGGACAATCTGCCTTTTGCAATAACTCAAAAAATATTAAGTTTTGATCCAAAATTTTATCATTTGTAGTCTTTCACCCCCTCCCTCGACCTGCCCCCAAAAAAATGTTTATAGTGAGCTTCAGAACTATCTCATCGAATCCAATTAATAGGAGAGGATATGTTTTCTTGTCACTCAAAGAAGTAAAGACAGCAACAAATACGTTTGATTATAAAGCTTGTGTAACCTATCATGTTCTATAAATAGTGTTATTTAAAAAAATTTCCTTTCTAAAAAAATATAATCATTAAAAAGTTGTAAGTCTTTAACAGATTCATTATTTAACAAACATTTATATTTATGCATCATACATTTTTCGTAGTTTTTTTTTTAAATTAATTTTCATCAATATATTTATTAATTATGGGCACAGTAGGCCATGGCCCCCAAAAGGGCTACCTCGCCACTGAGTTTAGTTTTATGTTTATTAATTAATTATTCTTTATGTGAGCGTGCAAGTACAGTGTGGGGCAGAAGTAAGGATCCGGTTTTGAGGGGGGTATTAAAAAAAACTAATACAATTTGAGACTGGAAACTTTATTTTTATCTGGATATAATCCCATTTTTTTACATTAAGTTTTGAATACCACTTCAGCAAGATTGTGGCCTTCAGCACCAATACACTGATGCAGGCATTTCAATATTCCACGTATTGTTACGGTCCCTAAGCTTTTTTCTGTGGCGTCATTTGAAGGAGAAAGTTTAGAAACATCGGGCCTCGTACTTTAGAACAGCTGAAGGGTCTAGTTATCAACAAAATATCTGCTATACCCCACGAAATGTGCAGAAAAGTTTCCCAAAACTTCAGACATGGACTGCATCATTGTATTGGTGCTGAAGGCCGCCAGCTGGCTGAAGTTGTATTCAAAACTTAATGTAAAATAATGGGATTATATACAGATCAAAATAAAAGAAAATTCAAGTCCCAAATTGTATTAGTTGTTTTTTTATATACCCCATCAAAACCAGGTCATTACTTCTGCCACACCCTGTACTTCACTCTGGGTTGAAACTAGCAAAATTTTTTCTTTTTTTGGTTTTTTTTTAATCAGATGTCCCTAACGTAACAATTGTAGCACTAGTAATTAGCTCAACATTAATTAATGAGACAAGTTAAAAGATTAGTTTTATCAAGCATTAAAAGAATTAATTGGCATCAAGTTACAAAGTTGCATAAATTCAGTGAAAAGCTAGAATGTAATTAGGTATAAAAAAATATTTTTTTTTGATGTCCTTAACATAACAAAATTTTAATATTTTTTTAATAGAAAACTATTGGCCCCATTGAAAAAAAAAAAAACTATATTAATGTTGTTCCGGTTATCCAAAATGTACTAAAAGAATTTTAAAACTTTTCATTAATATTTTCATATTAAAACAGGCATAAATACTTCAAAATTTTGCTGTGGAATGACCCCTATTAATATTTATTATAGTGCTTGTCAGGTATTCTTTCAATGGCCATTTAAAATGGCGAGTTAAATTGTTCACCTGAAGAAGTCGATAGTTTGGTTTTTTGTTTTTGAAAATTGTTGCATTTTTGAGCATAGTATGTCAATAAATTATTTATATTGTTAGTAAATACTTACTTAACTTTGAGAAAGCATTTTCAAGCTTTGTTTTTCATACTTCTTATTAACTTTTAGGTGTTGGAAAGTCGTGCTTGTTGCTTCAATTTACTGATAAAAGATTTCAACCTGTTCATGATTTAACAATTGGTAAGTCCAAATTAAATTTTCTGTGCTGCAATAGATTGCAGTGGTTAAAATTCAGTTGAAGTGATGGAATTTTTGCCCAAGTTTCTCGGATCCTCTACTTAGACAAAAGGGGGAGTCACCCCCACATTCAAAAAATTTTGATGGAAATTTTAAAGCCTGCATTTTTTACTTGTTTATAAACGTACTGATATGTATTTTTAAAATAAATAATAAGCAGTTCAAAATTGAGATCTATAACAAAACTTGCTTATAAGCCAAGTACAACGAACACTCGCTTATAAGCTGTTGTCAAAATAGACAATACATTAACAAATTTTAAAATACAGAGAAACAAATTAGAAAAATTGCACTCTAGGTGAAGGAAGGTGGGAATCGGGGAAATTTAGGTGTTTTCTGACCCTTCACAGAATTCCAGTTAATCAAACCAGCCCCTTCACTAAATTTTGGTCAATCAAAATGGACCCTTCACAAAATTCCAAGCTACCAAATCGTTGTTTATACACAACTGTTTATTAAATAAACAGCAACAATAAACATTTTTATCCCTATATGTTTGAATTTCCGCAAAATTATTTGATTTTTCACAAAAATCTCTAAAATTCACAAAAAAATAGACCCTGTGTAAAATGCTAGATCGACCCTGGAATCAAACCCACCATCTTAGTATGGAATGTAGGCAGGTGCGGAAGTAAGTTGCTCAGATCTCTCAGTCATTGTGGCACCATTTTTTGGAATTAGTACTTTTTAAATTCATGTTCGAAAATGGGATGTATTGAATAGTGATTTGGCCGAAGCCAAATATTTGGCAATTTCTTCTAGGCCGAAGGCAAATAGTAAAATTTCAGCCGAATACCTAAATATTAGAATTCTCAAAATTCATTGACTTAAAAGTATTTGTTAAATTTAAAAGTAATCACAAAGTTTTTTATTTTTTCTATGCTTTAATTAAGTTTGTTTAAAATCTTAAAAACATCTAAAATTAATGTATTTTCTATATAGCTTTGAATACAATAAAACTGATAATGTCACAAATAAGTCAAATGCAGATGACATAAGTGGTGGGTACAAAAGGAACTTACAAGTGTTATTAACCCTTCGCAGAAACACACATTTGCTCTTAGTGCAGCGCAACAGTTTTCAGCTCTGAAGATAACATCAAACTGATTTTTATATCGATCTTGCGCAGAAGTCTGCTCAGATCATCTTGTAGCTATATTTTAAGTTTAGTATTATAATTTAGAGCTTTGTATTGTACTAGTATGTTGTACTTGTTCATGGAACTTTTATAATGTTTCAAAGCATTATTCAACTATTATTATCAAGTGGTAATCATCAGTGTAATATATATTTAACATATGTATATATATATCTAGTTTTTATGCACAAATTCTGGAATTTTTTAACACCATTCCTTGTGAATAATTTCCTAAAAAGATTTTTTTAAAAGTTATTTGTTATCTTTCACTTTCCTTGCTTTTTGTTTATTTGTATGTAACAAGAATATATCATTGCCTTAACAAAAAAAAAAAGAAAAAACTCTGATATTTTTGTTTATTTTTATGTTTGTGTAAATGAATTAAATGTGTATGTCAGGGATGCACAAACTATGGCCTGCGGGCCAAAATTGGCCCGCCGAGGCTTTTGAATTGGCCCGCTAATATAGTTGATAAAAAAGAATAATTATAATAAAATTTAAAAAAAAAACAAAGAAAAAAAAATAATATTTGTAAAAAAAAACTTGCGAAAAATCGTAGTAAAAAGATACGATCGCAGCGCACAGCCGCTACTGAATTTTGGTCGCAATTTTCGGAACTAATCTCCATACTTCAGAAAGTAATCAAATCATGATAAAAGTGGTAGAATATTGCATTGTCATCTGGTGCTGAGCTACTTGTAAAGTTTCAAAACAATAGCTTATCGGGAAATGGTCGAAAATTCGATTGCTGGATTTTTCGAACAGCCATTATGTGCGTTATTTCGTCTACAAAAAAATTTTGTCCCAATCCTGCTATGATTTCTTTAGTTAATTCAAAGCAACGATCGTTAGACAGAGCAGGCAAAATGTCATTATTTTCGTCTTCATCGCTATCTTGCTCTTTGTCATCGTTCGGGTGTAGCACCATTTGGATGCTTTCGGAATCGGACATCTTGTTTATCAAATTATTACTTTCGTAAAATCTGATCATCAATCACTTTTACAGTAATAAATGATTTCAAAAAGTAGGAAAACGAAATGTAAGAAACATGTTTACATGCAGCAACGCGCAAATTTCATACTTGTGTAAAACGATTTCGCTTTTGCGAACTCGATTGTAATAAAGAATTCATTTTCACAGTTGCAATTTTTGTTGCCTTAATATCAATTTTAAATTCTTATTACCTTATTTCAGCTCTTAAATAAATAAAATATATATATAAAACAAAAATAAACGAGGTTTAATTTTCACACGATCAGCTATTGCGGAAAATTCGCGAATCTGCCGTATTAGAAATTTTCCGAACTTTCGTTTATTCCGACTTTAGTTGCAGTTCGTCTTCAAAAATACTGACGAGACAATTAAATAAATGTATAAGAATGTAATCACTTATTTCTTCCATGTTTAATTATTGAAATAAAATAGAGAAAATGTCTGATTTTTCTCAAGTATCGTTGGATATTTTTTTTCTTCTAATTTTCATCTGAAAGTAAGTTGACGCCCCCCTCCCCTAAAAAAACATCGTTTTTAGACTAAATTGTTCGACTTATAAACACTGAATATGTTACTTGTAACGGAAAAATGCGTATTTTTAAAGGCATTTTAAAAAATTCGTATTTTTACTAAATGGGCGAAAAAACGCGAACTTTTCAAAAATGGCGGGGAAATTCACGAAAAAAATTCCCGGTTTTCTGGTTCCCGAGTAAGAGGTTCTGTACTGTATTACTATGTCAATATTTAACTAATATGTACAATATTTAACTAATAAGATTTGTAAATGTTTAGTTAAAGAACAATTTCTACTAGCCAAATTGACTGGTAGTAATGAATGAATAAAAAATTATTAACTAAACATTAATTTTCAGAATTAATAATATCAATTTGAATAATTATTTTACTTTATAAAGTAATTTATCATAAAAATGTAAAAAATTTTTGTTGATATATATTTAGGAAAATTTTATTGTTGATATGTATTTAGGAAATGAATAAATAAATAACGATTTTTTACATTAATTCACAAAGATCAATTTCTAATCTGCAGAAAAACTATTGATTAAAGGATTTAAATTTAATTATATGCCATGGAACAAAATAATGATGTGTTGATTTTTGATAAAGGAATCAGTTTAACTTTTTTTTTTATTGTCCATGTAGCAATGTATGAATTTAATATTACTATGCTAATTTAACTAATAAGATTTTGTAAATGGTTAGTTAAAAAAACAATTCTACCAGCCAAATTGACTAGTAGTAATTTTGAATCGCAAGGGTTTAACGTGATGTATAGACTCACGGCATTTATATTTTGCTATTTAATATATGTGTGTTTATTTCTTCTGTATTTATATTCGCACTTTTAATTAATTTCTCATTTTAACTCTTAATATATATTTTAAATTTTACATTATAAAATGTCAAAGAAAAATTATCTAAATTATAAAGAAAGTTATTATAATTTAGAGAATAATGCTCTGTATTTCTAAGTTTAAATTACCTTTTCATTTTTCATTTGTTTCATTTTCATAATTTGCACACATTTTTGTAAAAATTTTTAGTATTCTTTTTTGCCATTTGACCAATCACTTCATTAATATGCATGAATGTTGTGCAATTAATTGTTTAGAAATATAATACCTTATTTTGTTTGAATTCATTTACATTAATTTTTTAAAACTTTTATTTAATAATCTTCCCGAGTACAGTAATTACATATACATGTAATTTGTACATATTACCTCTAAATAAAAACTGAAATACACCCTGTATTTTTATGAATAAAACATTACGTGACTTTGGCCCCCAACCTGATGCTTTCTAGTTTGTTGGCCCTTCACCCAAAAAAGTTTGTGCATCCCTGGTGTATGTAATCTTATGGCATTTTTTGCATGGTAATTAACTAACATTACCTTATCCATTTTAAGGTGTGGAGTTTGGTGCTCGTATGATTACTATAGATGGCAAGCAGATTAAGCTTCAAATATGGGACACGGTAATTTTTTTTGGTTTGCTTTTTTTTTTGTTTTGTTTTGTTTTTAAATTTTAATGTGTATTTAAAATTAACCTTATAATATTAATATATTTCATTCTCTAATATTTGTGTTTACATTTGAAATTCAGGGTGGGATTCCCGCTAAAATTTCTTAGATCCCCTCCTTGAAACCTGCCCGGTAGAAGTCTCGCTTTTTTTTTTTTCACTTGTAGGTATACCAATATTATTATAAGAAAAAACATTTTTTTAGTCCTCCGAAAAATTGCAATCCCCTCCCTATATAAATCTTATAGAGGAGACTTCCTCCATTTGAAAATTTGAATTTTAGCTTTAGCCCCTGAACTTGTGGTGCATCATATGTGGTGCTCTTTTAGATCTTTTGAACAAAAAATATTTTGATTGAGTTCAAGTATTCCTTCGAAAGTTATTGGGGTAAACAGGCACTCACATTTCACATCACAGGATCCTACTTTAATTTTTTCCCCTAAATAATATTGGTAATAATTATATTGAGTAAATAACGTTATTCGTTGACTTATTTTTAGATGTAAGTTATTAATAGTTGCAATTTCCATTCAGGCTGGTCAAGAAGCTTTCCGATCCATTACCAGATCTTATTATAGGGGAGCTGCTGGCGCTTTGTTAGTTTATGACATCACAAGGTAGTATGATTTTCATTTCTTAACTGCAAGATTTATAACCGTATTATGTTTCTCAATTGATTAAATTTTTACCTTTTGTCCAAATGGGGGGGGGGGGGGTTGTAGTAATGAACTGCTATAAATATATTTTAAATTTGTTAATAATTCTTTAAAAGACCTTTAAAACCTGGGTTGGCAAAAAGCTGTTTTTTTTTTGTTTTTTTTTTTGAAAAATCCATGGACCCAGGGTTTTTGGTTTTTTTTTTTCCAAGTTTTTTAAAAGGAAAACAGTGGTGTAGTCGAGGGGGGACGCAGGGGGAAGGCGTTCTCCTACCTTTTTATTTTAATACAAGCGTCCCTCCAAACTTTTTACATTTTAACAAAAGCTTCCCCCCACTTTAGATTTCAATTGCTTATCTTCTTATGTATAAGTGTCCCCCCAACTTTTTTTTCAGGACTATACCACTGGGGGAAAGGGGTTTTTTTTCCTAAGAAAACTCAAGTAAGGTTTTTTTTTTTTTTTTTTTTTTTTTCAGGAAAATTTTGGGTAATAGAAAAAACAAAATATTAAACATTTATGATACTTCTATTCTACTATATAGTAGTCACAATTCAACTAATTACGTTTCACTTTTGGAAAAGAATGAGTTTATAAACGAAAACTTAACCAAACACAAATTTTTAGTGTCTAATGGTAATAACAATTAACTTTAAATGAAATACATACACATATTTACCTATTTATTTTTTAAATTTTAAATTACCTGTTATTATTATTTGTTTTCTCATTTCTTTGTTTGGAGTAATGAATTAAAAATTTTTGCAGGATAGTAAAAAACACTGTTTATGTGTTCAGTTGTCAGCCCCACAGTTTATAAAGTTTTCTTAATTTCTAAAAATTTTGAAAAATATATGTAGACAACAAGTCTTATCTTTATCTGAGATTTGTGATATCCCCTGGTTTGGCAGAAAATAAGTTGGATCGAAGCTATTTGAATAGTGTAGATTTCACTGTACAATCTACAAACCTTCAGAAAAGAAATGTTCTTTTTTCCGATTTTATTTTGGGAAAGTCATTAAATTTCAGTTTAAAATCTCTGTCATTGCACGGCTATTACGTGCTTTTTCTTACACGTTGTGTACTGAATTTGATTTTTTTATGATGTTGTTTGTTTATAATGTACCATATTTTCTGGTCCTTTGACAGTACTTTATAACCGGAGTCAACTGTACAAAGAAAACTTTTGGATAGGTACTAAAAATATTTAATGTTTGTTGACTGATATATTGAATGACTAATATAATTTTAATACTATTCAATAAAAAAGAAATTTTGGTCTAGTAACAATTTAACATTTATTGAAATGAAGGTTTTTAAATTAGAAAGGCAGCAAACAAAATTTTTTGTCTGTACACTTTAATTGATCTGTAATTAAATGTATTTATTCATCTAAAATGAGATATTCAGCATTTCTCAAGCTCTTGCAACAACCAAAGTGAAATAAGTCTACATATTCATATTCACACACCTAAGTAAACATGCCAACTTTCAAAAGTTTTTAATACAAATTTATTTTTTCGAATTACCATTGTTTATCAATCATTTTATTTAAGGTATAATATTTTAATTGAAAGAATTTCTTTTGCCATTTAGCCAAACTGATTTGTTATTAGGTGGGAAACCGCATTATTTTGTCCCTGAAGATATTTAAAGATCTTGTTAAGTTGATAAAATTTAGAATGTGGGAAAGAGCAGTATCAAAGAATATGCATTTAAATAATTTCATTAATGCTTTTGTTAAAATACAGTAAAACCCCGTAATACCGCGCCTCAGTATACCGCAGAATCGGATATAACACGGTTACTATCATGTCCCCTGACTTTTAAACCACCTTTAATTATTGACATTTAAAGGTGATTCCTTTATTTACCATTGTAAAGAAATCCAGCCAACAAAGTGTTTTGTGAATAGTAAACAAACATTCCAGCACAAGAACTCTTCTTCCCCTACACACAATAAGATATATAAAGCCCTATTTTGAGGCCGGATGTACACATGTTTCATGCCTTTTCTGTCTTTCAACGTAGGACACTATAACTTGAATTTCAAATTGGGTGCAATCACTTTGGTTTCTTTCTCTTGACTTGGGTGGAGCTCAAACTGTCAGGAAATCTGTCGAGTTCAATGTAGGGTTCAATGAAGTACCTTCCGTTTCCAGAAATTTAATCATGCCTATGTAGCCTCTTTTATAGCGTTATCTACCTTTATGTTCCGGATTCTTTGAAATTCTTGAAAAGTAAACATATTTTCTAGTCCGTGTGGGTGCATAAAGGCACATAGTTTCTTTGAAAAGTGCGTTCCTCCCCTTCCTCATGAATCTACTTTTTTCTTAAAATCTCTCCCCCTTCATAATCCCATGTTAAATAACTTTTTAATTGTTGATAGATTTTTAAGCCCCCCTTTTCTCAGAACACAATTGGTTTCTTTGCGGTTGATATGGTTTTAGCTTAGGAGACCTCAAAGAGCACAAAACTTTAATCTGAATAACCTATCACTCGATAGATTAATTGCTCAGTTGAGGGGCTTCTCGCACAGCAAATAAAATGGCAGCAAAGAAGAAAGGAAACTGTTATACAATAGAAGGAAAGTTACAAGTAATTGCTAGAGTTAAAAGTGGTGAAATCAAGAGCGAGTATATTTTGTGAATATGGTTCCGCGATAGTTTCACTATACTGCGGTTATCTTATCAGGGGTGTCGTTGGGTACTCAGAGAACTGGGTCCCAAGGACCCACAATTTAAAAAAATGTGAGTCCCATCTTGAAAATTGTGGGTCCCCAAAGCATTTTTTCCTAGCATTTTCGTATGGTGCTATTACTTCAGTTTGTAAAAATGCTGTAACCTAATGCACAAAAAAAATATTCCTTAACAGCCCTAAAAACAACCTTTCTCTTTTATGAAAGCAGGTACTGAAATTCTATATTATGTATTAACTATAACTACTTTTCTACACCAGACCCCTACCTGTTAGCTGAGGCCTTAGGATTGCTTGCACAGGGGCCGAGGTAGTGGGGTCCACTGATTTTACATGCACGTACCCCCAAAAGTGTACATGGTGGGCTTTCAACGGTTATTGAGCATGCAACCTTCCAGGTGGAAGTTCAACGCTCTAACCACTAGGCTACCGTGCCGTACTACAGTCAACTCTCCAAAATCTGCACTGTTTGGGACCAAGGGTTGTGCGGATTTTAGAATTTTGTGGATTTCGGGTCATTGATTTGTGTTAAGCATTTTGCAAGGCTATAATGTTGCATTCACCTTTTTACTTATCACTCAAAAAATTTTTGATAAACCACTAATTATACAGGCATGAATATATAAAAGATTGATAGAAAAGGAAGAAAGTTTATAAAAATTAGTTTATATATATATATATATAAAAAATGATAGATAGATAGAAAATAAAGAACTTTAAATGAATTTTTTTTATTCTACTACTTTGTAAAAAGGCAGATTGGTGGTCGCCACTCGTCAACTGGCTACCAAAAAATTTTTAATGGTGACGAAAAAATTTCATTGCCGATCGCCACGTTTTCGACCAAAATTGTCTCCATTAATTAGATCAAGTAGAAAGAATATTTGCCCCTACAAAATCGATGCAAATGCAAAATTTATACTAAAAAATAGCTTAATTTTTTGGAATTTTAAAGTTGCGTACTAATAAAAAAATAATAAGAAATATCGCAAACCGAAAACGGAAGCAAAAAGATTGATGTCTAATTACGGCAAAATGCTAATATGACGCATGGCACGTGGCTATAAAAAAAAACATAAAAATAAGCTAAAAATCCACTGTTTTCAATATATAAAAGGCATATGTGAGTTATTGTAAACATTTCGGGTTTTCGCTTCGAAAATTTAAGGAATTTCTAGTTTTTTTAATTAAGTTTTTCAACTAAGTTTCAATGCTTACATCGGATATCTTACGCGGATTTTTGATCTGTGTATTTGAGAGAGTTGACTGTATATAACTACCAGATGGAATAAACAAAATTCCTAATCTATAGAATGAAAAACGTACTCCAAGATTTCACATAGTTAATAAAGACGTGTGCTAAATGAAACAATGTTTTGAAATGAATTTTAGATAATATATCCTGTAAATGCACTATCAACTCATGGTGATAAAAAAAAAGACTTGACTTAAGGGGATTCTCGCTGTAATAAAGCAGCCAAGTTGTGCATAAACACCAATTTTTCTTTTCAGACTCCTTCAAATGTAACATTAATTTTTATCATTGTTTATTCTTTATTTGAATCTCTTTTGAACGACTGGAGGGGGATGTATATATTGCGAAAACTTAAACTTATTGAAACAAAATAAAATTAAACCCGCGATTGAGCATTCAATTTCTTAACTTTTTAAAGCTTGCCCTCTTAACGAGAACACAATTTTTTTTAAACACCTTGTGATCAAATTTTAATGAAAATAAATATTAATTTCATTTATTTGCCTTCTAACAAAGCTTACTAAGCATAAAAAATGAAAACTTCCAACTTCAGAGCGGATGTGAAAAGATTGCATTTTTCAAAACGCGATCGAAATAAAAATCGGCAAATAAACAAATTTCTCTGAATAAAATAATTTTAAAATTGCACTTAAAACATTTCTCCTCCGGTTATCTGAAGCAATGATAGTCAACATGATCGTACCAAA
Source organism: Octonoba sinensis (assembly GCA_038502835.1). Classification (NCBI taxonomy): domain Eukaryota; kingdom Metazoa; phylum Arthropoda; class Arachnida; order Araneae; family Uloboridae; genus Octonoba; species Octonoba sinensis. The sequence goes on from CM076602.1 coordinate 63,412,322, forward strand.
TTTGGAAAACCCTTTTAAAAAATAACTGGAGCACAATCACTTCCAATATTGTTTTAAAACTATTAAAGAGCATGTGTAGAACACTCGCGGACGTTAGAGAGTCGGCGACTGACACGTGCTTATCGTAATGAAAGGGGTGAGGGAGGGACTTTGAAAAGAGTAAAGGAGATATGACTTGTAAGGTAAGAAGCAACCAGAGTGAGATTTTATCCCTGGGACAAAGATTGAGCCCCCTATGAGGAATACGTTCCATTGGGCCGATTGTGTATGGTGCGATTGGAAGGAAAATACTGATAAAAGGGAAAGGGTTTTTAGGAACTTGTTCTCAGTGGATAATGGACTTCTTAGTAATCTTTTTAGGAAAAAATAACTTCCATTCTACTCTGGTTTTACTTTTAAGAAACTTTTGAAAGGAAAATAGCGCGTACCCTTTTCGACGCGTGAGGTTTCAAATATGGCTCCTTTTCGCGTATCATGCGTCTTTTACGTGCTATAGCGCGTCAGCGACGCCCCTGCTTATAATGCATGTGTCAAACATGTCCTCTGACACTCGCGCTTTAATGAGGTTGATTAGCAGCATGGTTAAAGTAAGGTTTTAGTGTTTTCAACAATTTATATTTTCTATCTGTTCTGAATATTGCTACAAATTTAAGTTTCTCATATCACGTTTTTAATATAAGAAATTGTTATAAATTGCAAACATGTTGCTTGTGTATTTTGTCGTTTCAATTACACTTGATACCCTCTAATCTGCTTATTCCTGTTCCAAGTATGATCCGGATTCCCGAACATGCGCCCAACACACATTGTGTACCTCCGATTTTTATTTTTGTCCCTATTTTTTATTATGTTTGATTTATTATTCCTTGCATTTACAGGCGAGATACTTTCAACCATTTAACAACTTGGTTAGAAGATGCTAGACAGCACTCCAATTCCAACATGGTCATTATGCTTATTGGAAATAAAAGGTACATAATTTCTTTGTATGCTTTAAAGGTTAGTTTTCCCTCATGTTAAATAAATTTTGCACACTAAAAGATAAGCTTGTATTAAGGGCCATTTCACAGTATTTTGTCCAAATGTAGAGTCCGCAACATGACACTTTTTTTGTTATAACTACGAAATTTACAGTTTAATTATCACTAAATTTTATTTTCAAATAATGTGCTCAACACATTATTTGAAAATAAAATTTGGTGATAATTAAGCTGTAAATTTCGTAGTTATAACAAAAAAAAGTGTCATGTTGCGGACTCTACATTTTTAGAAAATACTGTGAAATGGCCCTTAATCTAAAATGTAGTTAACTTTCAGTTAATTTATTTTAAAACCTAAGCTTATTTCCATTTGTGAGAAACCTTTAGCATTGAAATGTTTATCTTTGCAGAAGCTAAATACCTTGACTGTATTGTTGCTTGGCTTAAATATGTAAGGGATTGCATGCATGTGTCATTCCATGTAAAGTGACGGGCCCCGTGGCAGAATTGTGGCGACAATGTCACAGAACGGCAAGATTTCTTGCAGAAAGATTTTATTTTTGAAAAAAAATCATATTTTGGGGGGTAAATCGCATTTTCATGCTAAACTGCTAAGATCCTTTTGTATAATCACTTTTTTTTTCTGCAGGCAATCATTTGCACTAAATCACTTTCTAACATCCAGGATTAGACAAAAGCACAAAAGAAGGCTATCATTTAGACGATTTTCAAAGTGTTCCATGCCCTACCGCTTTCTTTTGGGGTAGTTTAAATCTTTCCCTGATCCTTGTTTTTGCACTTTCTCTTTCGTATTGTGTAGATAATTCGTAATGGCGTATAATCCAAGCATAATCGTACCACGTGATGATCAATCCAATGAAAAGTCATGTTTATATAAAAAAATAGTATTACATTTCTGCTCAATATGCTTTTTAATGCGAGCAGTTAATAAAAGAATGAAATATATTGCAACCCAAAAGCAGATGCCAAAAGATTCTTGCATTATAACATCAAAATGTTAATATTTCGCATGTCACGTGGCATCCAACAAACTGAAAAATAAGTTACAAACACAATGTTTGTAGCATGTAAAAGCCAATAAATTATTTTGAACCCTAAAAAATTTAAAAAGTTCAAGTCTTTAGGGTTAAAAGATTCAAAAATATCAGGTTTTTGCAAAATGACGCCATTTTGCTCCCTCCTCTTGACGATGGATAATTTTGAAGCGAATTGTTGTGCCTGGATTTGAAAAATATCTCAAAGAGTCCACTTTACTTGTTAAAGCTTTGAAGTATTAACTTTTTTTACTCATTTACACAAAAAACGATACTTTGAACTTTTTGCTATTTTGAAGAAAATTACTCCTCCATTTAGAAGTGCAGTTTAAAATTAAATGTGTTTTCTTTTTTGTAAAAGTGGTGATTCTTGAAGAGTATGTTGTGAATTTTCAATTAGTTTTGAAATTATTTAATCGTATTTATTTCAAAAAAAAAAAATCAAAATGGTAATAAAACACAACAATGGTAATAAATGAACACATAGTTTAGCATAATATTAATGATATGCAAATGGTATTATCAAAGGAATTAGGCATTTTAGAAAGTTTTTTGCTGTAAAAGATTATTATTTACCATAAAAACTAAATTAGTATGTTATGAAAATTCAAAAATCGGCTTCTTTCTTTTTGGCTCATTTATAGCTAATGGAATTATTCATGTATATATATATTATATATATATATATAATGCTCTGGTAAGAGTTGTATATAATCTAAAATTGGGAAACTTAATTTAAGAGAGTTTTTACTCCTTCTTTTTCTTTTTTCTGTTTTGTGTACAGCCACTTATGCTTTAAAATGTGAAATCCTTCTACAGCCTTGATGTGAAGTGTTTATAGGGTGTCCTTTTTTTTCTTTTAGTGCCACTCAACATTAAAATTTACATTTGGCTAGGATTTAAAACTTTAAACAAAAAAGAATAAAATAATTTATAGCAAACATTAAACAAACTTTTAAAAAGTGGTACATTCTTGTAGGAAGATTTGCTTTGAAAGCATTTGTTGCGAAAGATACTCTTTTTTTTTTTTTTTTCATTAAATATAACATAAACAGATTTTTATTGTAAACATTTATTTTAAAAAGTGGTATAGTTCAGAAAAAAGGATAGAGTAGGATGGGGTAAAATGGGTCGCTTGATAAAAAACTCAAAAAAATAGAACTTGAAATTGAAATTTTTAAACCAATATTTTTTTTGTTATATTTCAATGTCTTGGCAACATTTTTCATTCTAAAAAAAGTTATCTTCTTAAATATAGCAACACACAAAAAATATTTTTTGCAATTTTTGGATGGTAGTGTGCTAAACACATGGTTTACCAACTTCTGAAAATCTATATTTTATCAAATAACAACCCAAATTTAGAGGATTTCCTCACAAAGAAAGTTTGGAGAACAATTACAGCCGAGCATGTAAAAAAAAAATAAATAAATAAACATTGAATTTTTTACACCAGTTTTTCTTGGATGGGGTAAAATGGGTCATGGTTAGGCTTAGCTAGTTCTATTCCCCAGGAGCAGAATTATATTCAGTGTTCTGTAACATGACCTCAAACAGTTCCAAATGTTCTGCAGGTATGTCGTCCAATTTGATGGACCGCAGTACAACACAAAATAGATATAAGAATATTAATTAACTAGTAGAATATTTATTACTCATTTTTGACAAAACATATTAAATTAATTATTTAAAACCAAGGCATACATTCAGAATTTGCAATTCTGTCAATGACTTTTGAAGTTGGATACTGCGACATTAATGCAGATGTACTGTTTACAAAATGTTTATAAAAATTTGGCCCATACATTGTGACAATGGCTGCTTTTAACAACTTTCTAACGGATTTATGGCCAGGTGGTGCACCATTGTAATATATAAACATTCTTTTGTCAGTTGTTCTGCAGTAAAGGTCAAGACTCAGAAATTTTGCAAGTGGCCAGTGGCCAATAAGCTTGATTAACTTGGTGGCCACCTATGGGGGGGGGGGGATGAATGGTGCATCAGTGCACTACAATTCCTTATGTGTCTTATTTTCAGTGAAGAAAGCATAATATTTTGTTAAAACTATCAAGTCTTCAAAAAAAATGTATATGACTTTCAAATTGGAAAAAGAAAAAACTTGCTTCCTTGGCGATGGTAAATTAAGGGAATATGATTTTTTTCAATACAGTTTTTCATGTTTAATGTTATAGAGCACAAAAGATGTAAATGCAAAATTTTACTTGTTTCATCATAGAAGCAACAGATAACAAAAATCCCCCTCACAGAAACGAACCTTTTACAAAAATTGCGATCACCAATACGAACCATTTTCGAACACAAGTATAAAAAAATGTATATTTCCAGTTCTAGTTTTGTTCAGTACATTTAATTTTCATTCTTTTCAAAACTCTTTTTAAAGCTTTCACACTATTTTCAAAATGGCGCGACACTTGAGTCCGATTTTATAAAGCGAAAATGGCCGATCTGAAATGTAAGTTTGAAATGAAAGTTATGAAAAAAAAATCAAGATTAATATTGTTTCCTATTATATTTAAAAGATTTATATGGCAGAGAGAAGGAATTCAAAGAAAAAAAAATAGCGTAATAGGGAAAAATTTTCTCAAATTTTTTTCTTGTGCAAAGGGAAATGAAGACTATCGGCCGAAATTCGGTAACTTGAATGCCGAATTGATGCGTTTTCAGTGGTGTAGTCGAGGGGGGACGCGGGGGGACAGCGTCCCCCCACCTCTTTATTTTCACTCAAGCGTCCCCTCACCTTTAATTTCCAGGGCGGACGCTGAGGACGCGAGGGGACACTGAGCTTCCTAGCTTATTTAATATTCAAAATAGGCACTCATTAGTAAATTAACAGCTTTATGAAATAAGACAGAAGCTTTTAAAACTATACATAAAGTGAATGTAATTTGATTTACCAAAAAATGAACATTTTTGTGATTCAAGCTATTTTAAGACGATGGTTCCTTAAAGGCGATGATTTAGTTAGTCTGCTAAACACATCTATATTTATCCCCCCAAAATTTATTTGGGGGGAGGGGGGCAACAAATACATGCACATTTTTGTCATATCATAGCTCCCTATTTTAAAATATTGTTTACAAATAATTCAATATGTATTTAAAAATGAACAAATTGACTTATTTTATGCATTCATAATATTTTTTTTCTGACTTATTCTTTGTTTTCAGACATAATGATATATTAATGATATGAAGGGAAAAAATATTGAATTAAATTTCATCTGAAATAGTGAGGGAGGGGCACAGCTGGCCTGAGTTTACAACTTTTGGTTGTTAGTCTTGATTTGCGCTTATTAGCATCCATTAGACAAAGCAAGACAAAAAAAAAAAAAAAATATGTAGCTTACCCCAAGGCCGTAGCCAGAAATTTTTTTTCAGGGGGGGGGGGCTGACTTTGAAACACTAGCGTTGAGGAAAGTTTCAGGGAGGAATATATGCTACATAGCGAAAATTTTCGGGAATTTGGGGGGGACCTGGGCCCGTCGCCCCCTCCTTCTGGAAACATTTTGAAAGCAAATTGCTTCGGGGGACAAAGATATATGTTCGCATTTGAAAGCGTCCCCCCACCTTTTTTTCCAAGACTACACCACTGTGCGTTTTTATTGTGCTTGCATACATGAAAGAAGCAAGAGTTGAAAATTCCATAGAAGGTATTTGAAAAGTAGGGATTTACTTTAGAAAATGTTTAAAAAAAGGAAAGGTGGCGATCGCTCCTAATTTTTTGAATCGCCACTTTTTCAAACAATTTCGCCACGTGGTGAGTGGCGGCAGCGAATCTTGACCTTTATCTGCAGGACATATCGGGTTTTTTTTTTTTTTTTTTTTATTCTTTTGCGTTTGTGCTCGCCTTTTTTACCCTCTTCTTTTTAAGGATGAAATGTTCTGCACAGATCGCGTTTGTTCTGTGACGTACGTCGCACTTTTAAGCACTTTCTGCTCCCGGGTTCTATTCTAATATTGTTTTAAAATGTACTCTGTTGCTCCTCACTGCAGAAAATTCCTAAATTTAAACAGTGTATGTTTCTTATTTTATCGAAATTAAATTAAAAAAAATTTTTTTTTTAAAGTTTTCCCTAAAAAAGATCATGTTGATGTGGTAGAGAGAAGTGATGTTGTTGAAGTGTTATGTGAACCAATATATAACAATCTAGAACAATATTATTTTAACATTTCAATGTAATTATAATTCAAAATGTTGCTAAATATGTTACTTACTTTTTTTTTTTTTTTTTTTTCAATTTCAAAGTAATAAATGACTGTTTTCAGCATTATTTTGCATTATGACCCATTTTACCCCACGATAGAGTAAATCAGGTCACAACTTCATAGCTCAGTTAAACTATTTCATAATTTAAAAATAAATATTAAAATGACATAAAATTGATCTAAAGGAGTTCAATGCTAAGTTGCAATTAAAAAGAAGTGGGAAATGTTTCTGGTTTTGTTGCTATGAACTTAGCTAAAAATAGCTAAAAATTGACCCATTTTACCCCACCTGACCCTACGGGTTCAGAGATTCTTTAACACGGGAGGACGTGCACTGCGCCTATGCGGCCCAAGCTGTAATTTTAGAATTAATTATTCATTCAATAAGATTAGTCAGTTTTCATTGCAACTGTTTTCTATATTCTCTCTAGATGAGTAGGTCTTTTACAGATTTGGTATTTTATTTTTTTAGGGGAAAAAATGTATTTTTAGGAAGAAAATAAAATGGCCAAAATAATGCATGCATTTACATGAGTTAAACTTTTTCTTTTGCCAGCACAAGAATCAAAATAGAATGAAAAATTGTATGTAATTGTAAACTTTTAGTCTTTGGTGATTAGAGATACACTTTTATAGTCCTCATCCTTGGATTAAGCGATGACCCAAGCAATGTTTCAAGCTGGTTTGCTCTTATGAAGTAGATAATTTGTTTTTGTTATTTTAGATTGTCAAAATGCACTCCATATCATTTGACGTGCATTAATATTATGAAATTTAAAGGATTTCAATTCAATATTTTTTATCATTTAGTGATTTGGAATCTCGCAGAGAAGTGAAGAAAGAAGAAGGTGAAGCATTTGCTAGGGAACATGGCCTAATTTTCATGGAAACATCTGCTAAAACTGCTGCCAATGTAGAAGAGGTAATTGTTTTTGAACTTTAAATTTAAATTATGATAAAATAAATTACACAAATAGCAGTTTCATATATGAACATATCCCCCTCATATCCCATTTTGAAAGTATATATATATATATATATATATATATATATATATATATATCGTTTGCATTTTGAGTGGATTTTAAATTTGAATTTTTCTTTTTCTTAGCATATGCCGCCTCTCGTGCCTCCTGGCATTGCACGAGCCATCTCAAGTATTGCGTCATTTCCATGCGTTGCACGGGCTACTCTTATAATTGAAAAAGTAGTCTCTAAAAATCGTTGATTAAATAAGTACAATGCTCCTAAAAAGTAGTTTTTTTTTTTGCATTCGATTTTTGTTAAGAAACCGTTGTACGCCCGGCGCTGCGCGAGCTTAAATACAACACTGCATTGAAATTCTTTATTATCTATCCATACACAGATATACAGACCCAGACCAATATTAATAATAGAGAAATTCAAAATATTCGCATCAGAATAAGGACAATTAATTATCATTTTCAATCCTTTTTCGATTTTACGCCATTTGTGTTTCATGCATTCAGAGTAATTGAAACAATCTTTAACAGTCCCTGTTAAAATAGGAAAAATAGTTTTTATTAGATGGCAGACGATAAATAAATTAAAAAGAAAGAAGGATTAGGATTAAATTTTTAACGGAGAGCAAATACAGTTAAGCCCCACTCAAAATGCTAGAAACGTTGATTATTAGTATATTCGACATTGGTTACAACAATGGCAACAAGTGCATATTGATTTTAATTCACACAGCAACTGCTGTATTATGTATTGTTGGAATGATGCAACAATGCAAAAGTAAAATGAAACTTGCCAAAAATTGCGTTTTTAATTAATATTTCCGCTAATTAAAGCTCCACGCTGATGAGACCGGACAATATGGCTTCCCCGGAAAATTCCGAATCCGACGGTACCCGCCGTTTGTCGCATCGCCGCCCGTTCTCGAGGAGATCAGGTGCCAGACACACAGACAGACACGGACAGGTTTTAATAGAGTAGACCATCTAGAAACACATCCCTTTCAATCATGAAAAACCCTTTTTAGCCTACTTTCCCGTAAAAGTAAAAAAAAATAATAATAAAGCTTGAAAGAAGGCTTAATGTATCGTGAAAATATCGTTAGAAATCAAGAAAAGTCAAAAATAAGTTAAGTAATTCAATAAAGATTGAAAAATAAAAAATTTGAAAGTAGGGTATTGAGATGGGGAAAAAGTGTCTGTCGGTCGGTCTGTCCCCACCCTAATAATAACTTTTGAACGAATTGTCCGATTTGAAAAATTCTTTTTGCATTCGAAAGATCTCGGCGAGGACATCTCATTTCGATATTGTACTTTTTGATTTGAACAATTTTTTGTTCAATTTTGAACAGTTCAAAAATTTTTAACATTAGCGCCTATGGGCGAAAATGAAGCAAATGATGTAAACTCTGGGTACAAGACAGTGGTGTAGTCCTGAAAAAAAAGTTGGGGGGACGCATATGGATACAAAGATAAGCAATTGAAATAAAAAAAGGGGGGACGCTTTTGTTAAAATGTAAAAATTTTAGGGGGACGCTTTTATTAAAATAAAAAGGTAGGGGGATGCCGTCCCCCTGCGTCCCCTCTGGACTACACCACTGGTACAAGAACCAAGTTCCAATGAGCAAGCTCACTGGAAGAAGTTCTTGGCATGAAATATTGATTTGAACAATTTTTGTTCATTTTTGTTCAAAAAAAATTAACATATTGCCTACGGGGAAATTTCAATCCTCTATAAATCCTGATCTATTGGACCGATTTGCTTGGAACAAACTTTATTAGAAAGCTCTTATGACGTAGAACATGAACAGATAGAAAGTTTATCCAGAACTAACGAGCCTATTTTCCTATGAAATTTTTTGATCGAGATTTTCAAGAATATTTTTGAATTAATGAATGATTAAATCAATAAGCAAAAGAATGAATTAATAACTGAGTGAATAAATACATGAATGACTGAATAAATGAATGATTGAATGAATATGTATTAACCATTGAAAAAGGTATATCTGAAGCAATTAAAAACTTAAGCTAAACGAGAAAGAGAGAGAGATAGCTAGAATATAAATTTGAAGTTGGTGTATACAGGAAAGTAGGCTCATATAGTTCTAGACGGAACTTCTTGTTTTAAGTATTAGCATAAATAGAAATTTTCCCAACTGCCCAAAATCTTTTATTATATTACTTTCAAGTACAGTAGAGTCTTGATAATTTGAGTCTCAATAGTTCGAGTTTCCTAGAAATCCAAGGTAACGAAAAAATATCGCTTTAGCTCGCAAATAATGACCAACAACAGCGAAACCCGTGAAAGAAATTCTACATCTGGTTTTATTGTTATTCGACAGTTCATGTGTAAAAATATTGAATTGGGCTACTTTTATCCATGACAGGTGACCAAAAATTTCATTAATTAGTAGGCTGGCTACATTTAGAGCGATTTGAAATGGTGGTAAATTAAAAAATATAATGAACTTTCAGTCATGTAAATGTATGTAAGTACATTTTCCCTGTAAATATACGATACTGAAATTTAAAATTTGCTTTACGCCCTTTTACTTATTTATAAAATGTTATGATTTCTATAATTCGAGTTTTCAATAGTTTGAGGTAGCTCCGGTCCCGTCCACCTCGAATTATCGAGACTCTACTGTACTTGGCTTCTAACTGTTACAGGGTGTCGACTGATGCAATCTTACAATACAGTCTGACAATTGGGTTGGATACGCCCTCCTTCCCTTCCCCACATACAAAAGCAGTTAACTTAATTACATTAGCTAGGAATTCATAATAAAAATTTACAGAAAATGTAAGGTCCTAATATCTTATCTTACAAGAGATAGTGGGTCAAAACTTACTGTATATGTTTTATTTGTAAAATAAATTAGATCAATAGCTGTAAAAATGTGTGATTATAATTGGTTTAAAATTAAAAGTTATTTTATTTTTAGGCCTTCATAAATACTGCTAAAGAAATCTATGAAAAAATTCAAGAAGGTGTATTTGATATAAACAATGAGGTATTTGTTTGGAATCCTTTTCATTGCTTTAAATTTATATTTTGTATGAAAATATGTTTAATATGATCTCATGTAACTGAATTTAATGATTACATAAACTGTTGCAATTTTATTGAAAAGTTTTTTAATGCAGATACAAAGAATAAATTAAGATGTATCATATTAGCAAATTAGTTTGGCAGAAAGATTGGTTTGTTATGCTTAGTTTTTTTATCCAGATATGATAGCAAACAAGTCAATAAGGGAAATGCACAAACTTGATCTCTTTCACAAATGTTCAATGTGGCAACCCTTTATTACTCTGCAAATGCAGTGGGGGTTCATGATTTTGATTCTGGAATGATTTCAGGGCTTCATTTCTTGGAAGACACGATTTAAGCATAATACCATGTATTTACCAAAAATGGGATATACACAGGCATGAGATTCTTCCGCAGATCCGCGATTTTCCGCTTTTTTAGTTTTTGGAGATTCCGCGGTTTTTTGTTTTTTATCTTCAGTTTTCGGAATTTTTTTTTTTTTCCTTTTTTTTGGCACACAAACACTGCACAACTAGGTTAGTTCACGCTGATGACAGACGCACTGAAATCGCGATGTTGGAGCCGTATTATAAGATGTTTTTTGTAGTACACTTTTAAACCTAGATTTTTCAAGAACAAAGATCGGAAGCATCGCTGATACTTACTTTTTTTTATATAAAGGAAGTCATGTTTTATCCCAAATCGCACATCTAAATGCAAAAGTAGCATTCTGCAAAATGGTGGAAGATGTTGAGTTTCCTTTTAATCCAAACGAGTAAACATTTTGTTAATCAAATTAAAAAGTTTTAAGTTTTTGAACTTTTATCTTCAGAATTAATTATTACTATTTATATTGTTTTTTTAAATAATATTTTTTTTGTACTACAGTAATATTTGTTCCAGAATCACACTTTCATGATGAGAAAAAGAATCAATAAATGGCGCCATATTGCAAAGTTGATAATTCTTTAACTTTCAGTGCTAAAGCTTTCTTACTTTCTTTTAAATGTTTAAAACCACTCACATTCAGCTCTTACATATTAAGAATCGCAAATTTATCGCTTATTTTTATGTTTCCTCAATGCCATGTGTTACTGAAATTTTGCGGTAATCCTTTTGCTTCTGCTTTCAGTTTAATATATTTCTTATTATTTTCTCATTAGCGCACAATACAAAGCCTACTAAGAAAATATACAAAGAAATTTTTATGGAATATGATTTTTTTATTGCACCGGCACATTACTCAGGGTGTGTAGCGGTGCTTACAAGTGCTTATATTTGAAAATAAAATATAAAGGCTCTTATAAGTGCTTACTTTTCCTTAAAATGCTTATTTTCTTAAAAACATTACGAATGTTTAGTTCCCCCCTAGCAGAAATTGAACGTTAGTTTACTCATCGGATGCATAAAATGGTGTTCCGATTGCTAAACCAGCTGGCCCAGATCGCCATTCATAGTCAAAATGAAAAAACATTTGTCTACGAGTGAAGAAAATACTGCAAATTTGGCGTAAAAAATGCGCGTGTCAGCGCCGATGCTTCCGAGACATTTTTGGCTCTGTAAATCCGCCATGTTTGGTCGTGTTCCAAAATTCTGCATAGCGTTGGTGCCAAGCTTGCCAAATTTGAGGTTCGGTACTGCATACTTGCCAAGTCAACTGTTTTTAACGGGAGACTCCCGCTTTTTGCGTTTCTCCCGATCTCCCGTTTTTTGTAATTTTCGCTTTAAAATAAATCAATGAAGCTTCAATATTTTTTTGCTCAATAGACAGCGCTCGTAATCGTAGTTACTCGCCGAGTAGTTTTCATGTGATTTTCCCGTATTTTGCTGAAATTTCGTATTTTTGGTATTTTTGAAAAGTCAAAATTTCGTATCCGCGAATATTCGGAATTTTGGAAAAAAATTTTCTAATTTAAATGAGAAAATCTTGAAGTAGCATGAGTAGATACTTGCTTTACGAAACTTTTACAAATTAGCAGTAAAACTTCCGCATTTTGTCTTTCATATGCTTTCAAGGGTCAGTCCCGATTTTTTTTGAAATCCGATTGCATCTTCTTCGGTAAAAGTCCCTAGTTCTTGTGTACTATCTCATTCCATCTCTTGGACATCAATAACTTCTGGTTTACCATTATTTTTATTATTTTTTACGATTTAGCCTCTGTAATAGAGGATTTGCACTTCTCATTTTGCCACACCCACTTGAAATTTCAGTGAAAAATTTTAGCCTTTTTAAAAAATTTTAGTGATTCTATTAGTTAGTTATAACTATTAATATTGCATCTTTATTAATAATCTTGTTTTAAAAATATTTTTTTTCATAGAATATTTTTTTTTTTTCCCCCTTCAACTTAGGGTTTGAGTTTTTTCCTTTTTGGGAGTCATTATGTATTGTTACAAAATAGATAAAGAACATTTCTTCCTATTTTTATTCAATATATAACTAAAAAATGGATAATTAAAAAGAAATATTTTGGGACAATTTATTTGTTAAGTGCACACCAGACGTGGTCGTGATATTTTGTTTGAATTGTTGTGGCATAGATGTAAGCTAGTAAGTATTTGGGAGAACTGGCTTTTTATAATTAACTAAATGTAATTCTTGGGATTTTGTGCATTCATTTTTTGCACAGTAATGCATTTCCTGTAAAGTGTAACCAAGTTTTGTCCAATGCTGTCAAATGAAAATCTAGAGAACACCCTATTGCTCACAAAAAAAAGTTTTGCTGGAAAATGTTTCGATCAAGCATTTGATGATAAAATTTCATCAAATACTGCTGTAATGAACATTAATTTTTTTTTATTTGTAAGTCAGTTTAATTCTTCATTTTGTATGTGTGTGTGAGGAGGGGGGGGTCATTGAAAAAATCTTTTTTTTTTCCCGCTCCAAGGTTGGCAAGTATGGTACTGTACATGATATTGCAGTGGCGCAACAAGGGGGTCATAGTAGGCTGTGTCCCCCCCCCCCCCCCCCCCCGCTGAGTGATTTGAATTTTTTTTAAATAATTTTTATCAATATGCATTTTCACAATATGCATCTTGAGAAAATAAAGTTCTATTTTTATCAATAAATCACTAAATATTGATGTCAGGGGGATCTAAATTTAAAAAAAAAAACTTAAGATTTAAAAAAAATTCTCAGCAGTGCTACATTATGTTACTCAGAAAATTACATTATTTCTCCCCCCCCCCCCCAATGAAGAATATATGAATATATATATATATATATATATTCATTATATTAAGTTAGCTTATCAGACTATTACTTTCAATAACTGCAATTTATTACTTTATTGTATATTTTTGATCAGTGTTTTTAGTTAATACTACAATTATACAGGCTCTATAAGCAATGCATCTGTTAAATAAAACTTATTTGTTTTCCTTATGTCCTCTCTTCTCATTTTTGTTAGCTATTTCTGTTAGAAGTATATAATTTTGTCAAGTCGTGTTTTTCCTCTAAGTTATGCAAGTAATAATGTATATGTGTACTTAAACATGTGCTTACTTTTTGAACTAAAATGTGGCTACTCACCTCCCCTAACATATATTACCCGCAGATTATACTTCAGAAAATATGTTAATTGAGTTTCAATCTTTTTGCATCTGATTTTTATTTCCTAATTGACAGACAGAAAAAAAGGGGGGAAAATAGCTTGTTGAGCAGAAATACAAAAGTTTTCTTGCAAGCCCTGAATTTTTGCCTTCAATTTTTAAAAGATTTAGCGCTATTTTTTGTGATTTGAGAATGTCTGCAAACTGATTGATTGAAAGAATTGACAGTTATTTAACACTTCCACTCTTATTAATTTGCAACTCCCCACTACTTATAAAATCATACAGTAATAGAATGTATGCAAGAATGAGAGCTCTAAAATGTAAAGATATGAATAACAAGAAAATTGTATCAACAATCCATGAGCACAAAGTTTGAACCCACATTTTATTTTAGAAAAATATTTTGAGTTTGAATGAACCTTGGTATAAGCACTCTTCTTCATTATTGCTTATGAAAGAACTGTCAGCATTTGCAACAAATATCATAAATGTAGATGAAAAACAACAGTATGATTTAGAAGTGCATAAATATCATAGGTATTGACTCTCTTGCTGAGCCAATTAAAAGTGATACTATTGATGTTTGGTGGATGAATGTGAGGAACTTTTTGAAATATCATTTACTGTCCAAATTGGCTCTAGCCTTTTCTTACGTGCTTTCATGGCCCTCAAGTTGAATCCAGTTTCAGTTCCATGTGAACAATATTATTACCCCACAGACCAGTAGGCTAAATGTTTCAACTTTCAATGCCATCCAAGCCATCAAGTACGAACTGAATTTAAAAAAAAGAAAAAATAAAAATCATTAGTTATATTTTTTTGGATAGATTTTCTTAAAGAAAAGGTAAATTCCTATTTTTGTAAGAATATGAGAACATCTTGTAAAAGATATAACAAAGAAAATCAGTACAACAGTCTCATTAGGGGAAAAAAGATTGAGGGAAAAAATACTGTAAAAATTAAAGCATTATCTAAAGTGTAAAAAAAAAAAAATACTGCTAATGCTATGAAAATGTAAATGAGCAAACACATAGACAGAACAAAACAAAAACAAATGAACCAATCTGCTCAAAAGAAAAATGAAGGAAAAATTCAGGTGCAGCAACATCAACTAGAAAAAGCTAGAAACATTTCCTCAAGCACAGTGCCTGATTACCGCACAGGCCAACTAGGCCACGCCCTCGGGCCCCCAAATTTTAGGGGCCCCCCAAATTGTAAGCAAGATTTCTGAAAATATCTGTAAAAAGATATTTCTTTACAAAATGGAAAGATCTTAACTCATTTAAATGACGAGCTAAAAGTATTTGCGCAAGCAAAATAGACTATACATAATCAGATCAATATCTTCATTGACTATCATGCTAAATAGTATACTTTACTCGCTGAAGCATCTTGACGTTTTTTATTTATTTAATTCTAGAAACAGTAAAACTTGAAAATGCAATATGTGTATTCAAAAAGTTTGCTTATTTAATGAATAACACAAAAATCATACTGAATAAGAACAATATAGAATGCGTAATTAAACTTTTCGCAGCATAGGGGGCTCCAAAATATTGTTGTGCCTTGGGCCCCTGTCTGTCTTAATCGGGCCCTGCTCAAGCACTAAAAGTAGTACAATGGTTAATGCCACCCACATAAAATTTCAGATGCAAATTACTAAACTCAGACCACCATTAAAAAACAAAAACAGAACATTAAAATAAGTAAACCCAGTTTAACCACAAAAGAAATGTATGCTGTTAGATCCTACCTGAAAAATTCTTGTCAATAAATTTTTGAGCTTTTTTTATTCAAAAAAAAAAAAGAATATGAAGTTATTTTTATACTCCTGTTATTTTCAATAAAACTTTATTATTATTTTTTTTAAAATTCAGCTATGGGAGTAAATTAAAAAATATTTTTATAATGTAATATAAGCAGATTAAATGCATGAAAATCTATTTGATTGAAAAAAAAAATCTAATTTTGAGCATTTCCTTTCTTAATATAACTGAACTTTTGATCACTCATTTTTCCTCTTTTTTCATCTTTCTTCAATCTCATGCCTGTATACAGGGCAAGAACAGACAGTTTGTAGGTCTAGTGAAAGTCCAAGTTTATCATTGGCCACCATTCCCGAATTCAAATCCTTATTATTGTATTTGGTGCAATGGCATTAACATTCACATTAACGGCCCTGTTGTTGGTCAGTCCCAAAATTACATGTTAAATGGAAGAGATTCGTCGTCATAAACGGTCTGGCAAAAACATTTGCAGAGTAACAAAGGCACGCATTGCACATTGATTAAAAATTAAGCTATGTATGTTTTAGTTTTGTAATTTTTTGTCGGGTATTTTGTGTGAACTAAAAACTATTGTGTAATAAAGTATTTCAAGCCCCCTAGTAAAAATAAAAATTAAAAGGTTTTATCTCTCCCTGTTGGCCACTTTGCCCTTAACTAATAGGTGTAACAACTGAATATTTATATGGATACTCCAAACTCCTAAGTAATAAGCAAAAAGTTTTCAACCTTGCCCCTGTAGAAAACCCTCATGGTTTAAGTTATTGCTCTTGAATCTACAAATATGATTACTCATTTGCTTTGAAGGCTCAATTTCATTTAGCCCTTATTATGGCATGCAAGACATTTAAATTTAACTACAGTTACCTAAATGTGTGATAATTTGGAAAGTACTCAAGAAAAAGTGGGCATAAAATCTGTAATTTATGTATGAATGAAGCTAAGTCATAATCATAAATGCTTTGTAGTTATGTTATTACAACTGATAATTTACATTAATGCATTTGAATTCAAATCCATTTGAAATACATGATGGGCAGGTCTTACAAGGTATGACAATAATGTGAGGAGATTTTTTTATTTTTCTTTTTTATTTCAATATGTGGCGAACCTGCAGCTTATGTAATTGCACTATCTTTTACCTTGATCTCTAATCTAATCGGACCCCAAGCAGCACATTGATGCAGCAGCTGTGATTAGTGCTGTATCAAGTAAACACATGTTTTAGTCTCTCGTTACAGCAATGGAATTTCATGTGGCAGTTGATTTGTTAGAGCAACCAGCAATCAATCCAGATTTGTTGAAGTGTGCTTCTTCGATTTCATTTCTGTAACGAGAGACTAAAACATGTGTTCACTTGATACAGCCCAAATCACGAATAAGCAGTTGCATCAGTGTGCCATATGGAGTCAAAGTAGCTCAGAGATCAAGGTAAAATGTAGCACAATTATACAAGCTGCAAGGTTGCCACATATTGGGGAAAAAATTCAGTCTGACTACTTTATTGTCGCACCTTGTACACCACATGTTATCTACAAGGTAGGAGAAAGCTTGTAAAATTATAATGTAAAAATTGTCTCCTGACACATGTTTCAGATGTTCATCCTGAGATGTTTTGAAGTATTGAAAACAGTTAGCTGTATTATCTTTATAAAATTTTTATTTTGTGACAACATAGCTCAGTGTAGAACACAATTTTAAATTCTGGTTTATATGTTTTTTATGAGTTCATTTTAATAATTTTTAACTTTGTTACGTTACTAGTACAGATTTTGTTTTAACTTTTCCTCCTGTAGGCTAATGGCATTAAAATTGGACCACAGCATTCCCCAAGTAATCCCAATATGCCAATGAGTGGACAAGGAGCTAATCAAGGTGGTGGTTGCTGTTGATTTCCTTGCATCAGTGTATAAGTTTATGTTAATTCATACAGCCATTTATGATATGATGGATCAAAAGACAAAAGTTTTTTGTTTTCATATTCTGGTATAACAGCATGTACGTGTTGGAAAATTTTTTCAAAATGGACCCATCTCGGTCATTTATATTTATTCCTATCTGTATCATTAAAAAATCATTTAAAACCTTTTTATTTAAAAGTGTTTAGAAAATTGTGTTTTAAAGTGTGTAATTGTAGACATGTTATTCTCCCGTATGCTGTAAATATGTTTCACATGCATGTTTTTCAGAGGAAAAAAATGACTCAAAAATGGAAAAACTGACTTGAAGTATATTATTCATGGCAAAATATTTGTTTTATATATATATTTATATCTTATATCATGCATAGGAAAATGATCATTATGTTTTGAATTGTTGATTGTTTATATAAAGAGCAATTCAGAACATATAATTCTAAAAATATTTGTTGCACTTTTCATTAGAGAAAATTGTATTGCAGGTAAAAAATGTGTCTTAAAACATACTGTTTTATAAAATGTTTATATGCATACATACTAGTTTTTGTTTTTAATGTTTGTGAAAATTATTTATACACATAATAAAAGCATTAATTATAGGTATTTTAATGCATATTTCAAAATGTTTTTTATTTATAAATTTTTAAAAATTGTCCCCCTCCCTTCCTTTTCCGTCTTTTTTTAATATTGTGATATGTATGTTGTGTTATTTTATGGAAACACTGTTTCTAATATGTATGCTTATTTACAGTATTTTGTAATGTTGTATTCATTAAAGCTTAATATCCAATAAACAAAATATAATAAATTTCTCTTAAATTAAAATACAAATTGATGAATTGATGTACTAAAATTATTTTTAAAAAACATTGTAGTGCACTGTTACAAAATTATTACATTTTGTTGTAATTCAATAAGAAAAAGTGAAGCAAAAAAAACATTATTTAAAAGTTTTTAGACTGCTTTAAGGTTTTTATACGAAATGAGTGAATGAATGACGTGTACAAAGGGATATGTAGGTCTCATTACAGTTATGACAATGCCGATAAATATTTGGAAATATTTGTATTAACCCTCAATGTTAAAAATGAGGGGGGTTTCCTCCAATTAAATTAATGAAATGGTATGTGAGCTTTTGGCTTATGATCTAGTCATTTACTTACATCAACAAAAGGCCATGTAAAACTTGCTTTTCCCTCACATTTTTAATGAATGATTCAAATAAACTAACTGCCTCTGATTGTTCTTTTATGATCTTTTTCTTAATACTGTTTTATTTAAGAAAATATTTTGATTCCATTAATGCTGCAAAATGTTTTCATTATTGTCAAGTTTGTCTCTTTTTTTTTGGATTCATTGTAAAAATGGATGTTTACCTAAGTACTGTTAAATAGTTAATAAAAGCATTTTCTTTGCTATCATAACTGGAGTTTTTTCCCCATTAATGTTTTAAAAGTCTAGCAAAGTTCCAAAAAAACTTTTGAAATTTTACTAAATCAATTAGATTCTTTTATGGCAAATTGATTTCTGAAGTTTCTGTTGCTTTAAACTGTTTTGAAATGATTAAAATTGAACTGATACACATATACAGTGGCTCACCTAGGATTTTACTTTGGGGAAGGACCAAGGTTAAAATTCAGGATAAACCGAGTAATGATTTCCCGGATACTAAATATCGGGTGTCTCTTGTGTTACCTATCTGTACTGGATATTCAGTTCTGGTGTTTTAAACCTGTAAATTCTACACACAAAAATCAAATTTTGCATGCTGGATAACCAAGTTTTTCATGCATTTCACCGGATCGGGATCCAAATATTTTTTAAAAACGGTCTGATACCGGATATATGATGCCTTCTGGGGGGCGGAATTGGTATGTAACAGGCGCCAAGTTCCCTAGCAGATCTTTTAGTCATAGCTATAGGAATGTACAATGTTCTTCAATTTAATTAAAAGGGCCATTTCACAGTATTTTGTCCAAACATAGAGTCCGCAACATGACACTTTTTTTGTTATAACTAAGTAATTTACAGTTTAATTATCACCAAATTTTATTTTCAAATGTGTTGAGCACATTATTTGAAAATAAAATTCAGTGATAATTAAACTAAATTACGTAGTTATAACAAAAAAAGTCATGTTGCGGACTCTACATTTTTAGAAAATACTGTGAAATGGCCCAAAAACAATTTTTTACTTTCTTCAATATTGGATTTCTAACTTGGCTAGTTTTAACTGTCAATAAATTACGTGAAGAAGGAAGAATGTGGAAAGCAACTATTATAGCCAGGTTTGCTGTTTTGCCCACTTTTTTGTAAAAAGTCAGGGACTCCAAAAGGAGTTGGACAAGTGAAGCCAAACATATGATTTTTCATATGTTTGGCTCATAATATGATGAAACAGAATTATATTACTGTAATATTTATTAATAAAATATTTTTCATCAATCATTAATTAAAATATAGACTCAAAATGTTAATCATAATTTAATATAAATCCACAAAGAATTATGTATTTATACAATATTTTGCATGAGAGTAACTAAATTTAACAAAATATACAAGCTGCTGAACATATTTGTATTATTATTTTGCATATAACTAATCAAAAAAGAGTTCTCCATTATCATCTACATATTTTTCTGCTGCAATCATCGTAAACTCATAACAGAATGTTGGGAATTACTCAAGAGATGCAGTGACTTTTGCATGTCATTTTTTCATTAGGTTACCATATCGGTAAGCATAACATATTTTTCAATATCGCTTTGAATTTTATACCATTGGAAGGCCCATAAAAAGCTACATTTTTTAAAGTAAGTTTGAAGTCTGTAGAACTCTTGGAATAAAAACATTTTATAAATTGAAATACTTCACAGTTCTTGGCGATATATCGATTGCTTGCCTATTGAATGTATGCAGCTGAAATATCTGGGCTTCAAGGGTACATTTACATCAATGGCAATGGAGACATTTTGGGTGTGTCATATAGATTATTGCCATTGTTATGAAACTAGCAGCAAGGAATAACTCATCATAGTACAATCAACAAATCACGGTCATCAGGAGGGCATTATCTTTAGATCACACTTTTAACATTCAAAATTTGCTGCTCTTCATTAAACAAATTTTGAGGGAAGAAAGTGTGGGAAGCTTGATTTAAGTAATTTTCTGGGCTTCAGAATAAAACAGACAGCAATTTAAAAGGCATTGACATTGTTTAAGATGATTAAAATAGGCTCAGTAGCAATATCGGCAAGGCTTTCTTTAAACTTTTATTTTCTTTCCTATTCTCCACTCACTTTTTTTTGTCTATTCTTTTATCTTTTTTCTTCTAGCCCTGCATCAAACTACAACCGCTATAATTTGTTACACTCTGCCAGTTGTAAAACAAAGCAGGAGCGCTCTAAACTTTCAGTTTTGGAAGGGATGGCTCCGAATTTTACTGAATCGTTCTATCATAGCTCAAACTGAATAGACCTTACCCACAGTGGCCACGAGCTATTTAAATTTGTCTGTTGCTGTACCTTTAGTATTTAATTACTGAGTAGGCGTTATAATCCGGGCTGGCAATTGCCTCCCTATCGGGAAGATAAATTTCTTTCGTCGAGAAATCGTATTTGCTCCTCTAGGATAATTTACAAAAAGGGTCTCTTGCACTTTTTCCTGAAAAACATCGGACTTCTTTCTGCCATTGTTAATCGACGCAAAAGTTGAAAAGAAAGCAGTAATTTTTTTGGTAGGTCTTCGTGTATACATTGAAGGCTGGTTTGAAAACAGAACAGCATATTTCCATGCTGTTTGTCCGGGATCGGAATTTATAGCCTCTGGGGATCTAGACTATCATCGCTGATCAGAGTACGTCCGACGAAGCATTTATTTGTGGCCTCTGTTCCTAGAACAGTTTTAAAAATTCTGTTTGATGAATTTCGGCAGAACTTGTTGCCTGTACTCCTGTATACCAAATATCTAGAGATGCGAAAAATCCAGATTTAAATACATGGGAATAAACCCAGGACATTGGAAATTTTTGTGAGTAAAACGAAAGCCTTCTTTTTTGCATTGATATTATGCCTAATGCATGATATATTAGTTTCTTTTGGATATAAAATTTCTTAAATTACGTGTTACATGTTCCCACAAAAGCTTTTTTAGTTAAGTTGAATAAAATGTTGAAAGTTGCTTATCGAACAGTGGCGAATCTAACGGTAAGCGGCCGCGGGTTCTCCCGTGAGACTAAAAGAGTCTCGAAAGTTTCGCCTTTTAGCTTTTTTTTTTTTCATAAAATGTTTTTATTTATAAATATTTTTATTTAAAACATTTTCTGTCGATTTATAGTAAAGAAATTTCAACTCTTCAACCAAACGACTTAAAAAGCCCATCAAGGGAGTGATAATTTTCCTTTTTCTTTGGAGACTGGATAAGCCCATCGACGATGATGGGTTCCCTGATACTTCAGGGGGGGGGGGCCCCCCAAACAAGCGACCGGATGCAAAACCATCCCCTACCAGGCTGTGTTCTGTAGATGAAAGTTGGTGTCGCAGATGTATGGCCACAGACGATAATTGCTTCAGTTATTTGATTAAAATTGAATAAACTAATACTTTTTATGCTTGAAGATTTTGACTATTGAAGATTTTTTTGACAATTCCAATTTCCAATGCGTCAGGAAAAAGGTCTTTTTCTGGTTAAAAAGAGTAATAAATTATTTAAGAAATACCACGGGGGAGGAGGAATTAAATAACTTAGCAATACTGTACATAGAACAAGACATTTTAAGCAATGTAGATTCTGGCAAAGTAATTGATGATTTTGCAAAAATGAAAGTTAGAAGGAAATTTTTGTAACAATAAATAAAATTTCATATTAATGTGTAAATAAAAATAAATATTTTTTACTATGTTTTTTTTTTCCAAATTTGTTTATAAATTGCTTTTTTTACTTCAATTTTTGACTTGTGTGGGAGGGCCCACAATGGCTTGATCCCAAAAATGATTTTTTTTCCACCCTGTGCAACACTACAAATATCAGAGAATCTCTCAGTTCGTTTTTACTAACTATTCTTTGCTATCGGAGTGGGAATTAATTTCCGGGCACATACTAATTTTTTTCTGTAGGTCAGACCTTAGTGCGATACGTTACGGTGAAGCATTACAGTTTCATTCATCAAAGGTAAGAGATTATTGTTTGTAGGAAAAAAA
Source organism: Octonoba sinensis (assembly GCA_038502835.1). NCBI lineage: Eukaryota > Metazoa > Arthropoda > Arachnida > Araneae > Uloboridae > Octonoba > Octonoba sinensis. Next base: position 63,435,056 of record CM076602.1, read on the forward strand.
AAATAGCTTTGTTTTTCTTCTTTTTTTCCGTTTCAAATGCTTTACGATGCTTGGGCGTCGTTAAGTTTGTTATCGTTTCGTAATTCTTCTTCTGACATTTAATGACAATGATAGACTGCAACGTCTGCTGTCAAGATAGTAAAAACTCATTTTAATTATAACAGTTTCAGGTTAAAGGGCAGGAGAGCGAAATCTTCGCTATCTACAACTGGCTCATTTTGTTCACGTTTTATAGAGGGCACTCGGAGCTGCTGTTTAAAGCAAAAAAAAAAAAATGTTCGACTTGAAATTGGTGTTAATCATCGACAAACACCTATGAACTGGATAGGGTTTTTATCCCAATAAAATTGATACATTACTTTTATAGAAAATGCTCGATTTATTTGCTGTTTACGAACTCGCCGAATGACAGATGACAGTTGACAGAAGTCTGCCACGCAATTGGCGCTCTGCGAAGTTTCGCGTGCTAGGATTAGGATATTTTCTAATTTCGCTCGATAATTAATAGATTAAGCTTGCAGTTTTCATTGAAAATTAAGATACTTATTTTTTAATTATTAATTAATTATTTTTTGAAAACCATCATTAAAATTGAATTAATTTTTCGCTTTAAATTACTTTTAACAGCTAAAAAAAGATGCATGTAATCCTATTGACTTGATTTCCAGCTGTTATTTTTGAAATATTAGTTATCAAGTATTCATTAATTAACTTTATTTATTTATGCCATGCGGATTGCGAAGTTTCGTGAACGAGGAATCAGAAATGTTCTATTTCTTTTTTTTAAATAAGCAACAGATTAAGCTTGCAGTTTTCATTAAAAGTCAAGATATTTATTTTTTTCTTTAAACCATCATTAAAATTAAAATATTTTTTTCGTTTTAAATTACTCTTAACAGGTCAAAAAAAAAAAAAATGCTTATAATTTTATTTACTTCATTTCCAATTGCTATTTACTATAAATATTAGTCTTCAAGTATTAATTACTTAACTTCATTTAGTTATTTATGTTTGGGTTCATGCTGTACCTAAATTTATATTCATTTCTGTCATAGATTTTTTTTTTTTTTTTTGAAAATTTCATTCTGAAATTTTTGGCAAATTTAGTAAATTATTTTAAAAAAGCTATTAATTTTGTTAATGAGTTTGAATACACATTTACATTTAGGTACATTTTGAAATATATAAGTGTAAGAGTTTAAATCTTGCGCACAAAAAGCATATTTTAGATTTTATATTGTTGAAATGTCTTTATTGTTGCTGTCATTTAATAAATTAATATTACTATATATATATATTATATTGAACATTATTTTTACAAAGAAAAAGAATGGATGAAAATACAGAAATTTTTATTTTGGTAAAATGTTTATTAGTTTTGAAGCAACACAGCTTTTTCCACAACTTTAAATCTAATGATTTTCAGGCCACTTAATGTGATCCCCCCCCCCTTAACACACACAAGCAACTAAAACTGTCCAATTTTCTACACAATAAAAACAAAAGAGCTTCATGTTTCTTTACTTGGTAACTGATGGCGCCAGCATACACGACTCCAATTTTGCATCCATTAAAGGACTTCCCCTCCTAGATTATTTTAAATCTCAAATTTAAGAGAAGAGGAACATTTTTAGACCGTGGGTCTATTTTTCGTCATTAGCCGGCACGATAAGCGTTAAAATGAGGGGTAAATCATGAAATTTGATAAAAGAATAAGGAAGATATCGCGGAGCGACAGAAAAACAGGCTAGAGAAATAATATATATAGATTCATAATCCGTACGTGACAAAGTTGCTTAATGTGGCTAACTTCAAATCATGAAAACTGTTTGTGAACAAAACGATGGTTTATTGATACCTATTATACTATATGAACTTGGAAAACATCAATATCAGTTAATCCCAAATTCTTGTGGTGATTCATATTCTTTATTGCATTCTAAACAACGCTTAAATTATTTTTTTTTTACTTTAACATGCATAAATTTGCAGTTATTCTTTTTCGTTACTTATTTTTTACCTTTTAAATGAATGCAGCTGAATCTTGTTGAAAATTTAAAAATTACAGAACACCTTTTTTAAGCTATAAAACTTGAAAAACAAAAAGTAACTGTGAGTGTTTAAAACATCATAAAGAAATTATAATCATTCGTGATTTTTTTGTTTTGATGAAGTATATTTTATTTCCTTGCTAGATTTATTTAAAAATTATTTATTTTTATTGCTTCTGCTTTAAATTACTACGTAGTATTTGATTGCTATGTCTGATGATTTGAATGCAAAAGAGCAACTGAGTATGCATATGATTTTATAGACATAAAAGAACATAAAGAGTAACTTCTCAAAAAATCAACTCCAAGCATTTAATAAATTAATCCAGATTTATGTAATGCATAAATTCAGCTTACAAATTTAGGTTATAATTATAATTTTCACGAAATTATTTAATGTAGTCGTAGAAAATTTATAATTAAACATTAACACTTTTTTTCAAATCGGATGTATTTTAGAAAGAAAACTACACTGAAAGTAATAGCAAATTTAGTAAAAAAATATTTATTTGACATAAATAATTTATACTTTTTTAGAACTTTCGGAATGTTTTAATAGTTTATATAATAACTGTAATGATTTTTTAAAACTTTTGATTCATATTACATTTTTGAAACTAGGCATTTTTAACATAATTCATGTGTTTTTGTTAACAATTCATAATGCGCACATAGCAGTGGTTAATATGGAGTTTCATTTCATGTAAACAGTGTTTATGAAGAACGTAATTTAATGATATTATTCTATGAATAATAACTTCGAATAAATGTCAGTTATACCCATGTTCTTTAGATATTTCATGTTATTTTTTGCATTCTAAATAATTCTTAAATTAAAATTTTTGCTTTAACATGCCTAAATCTGCAACCATTCATTTTGCTACTTACTTTTACTTATGAAGGAATACATAATTACTTTTTTTAAACTTGTAGAAATTGAGAAACAAAAATTAAAAGTGAGTGTTTGCAAGTGCTAGAAGGGGGGGGGGGGGGGAAATGCGGAATTATTAGATGCCCATCACTTTATTAGAATCGCCCTTGTGATTGAATTTAAATTTTTTTATTTCTTGAAGTAATAAACAATACTGGGCATATGACATATTTGTATAAAGTTAAAGTACTCTTCTCAACAGGCACGTCATTTAGGGGTGTCAATCCCCCCCCCAGGCTTCGGAATTATAATGTATTTATATATATGTACATGTATTTTGTTGCCTATTTAATGCAATAATATACATTTTATAAAAAAAAAAGGTAAACGACTTTTTTTTTCTTTCAAATTATAAAAAATTTCATTCCAAGAGAAGAGAGACTTTCTTTCTATCAATGTCTTAGTCCCGTCCCCCACTTTTTGTTCACCCCTTCTACCACTGAATCGGATTTAAAAATTGCAGTCATTAATAACTTTTTGTTTTTGTGAAATATATTTTATAGCCTTGATAGATTTACTTAAAAAATATTTATTTTAAAAATTTCTTTATTTTCCTGAAATAGTTTTGTTGAAAAAATTTGTTTTGTAAATAAAGGGAATTAAGTTTAATAATTTAAGTTACTCAAAAAAAAAAAAAAAAAAATCATCTATTTTACTCGTTACTTTTGTTAAAAAAATTAATAATATAGAAGATTCAGTTTTGATAATGTTAAGTATAAAAAAAGTGCAATTAGAATTCAACTTTGAAAAATAACTCAAACCAGTAAAAATATCTTCTTTCATTCAAAATTATAAAGTTTTATTTAAATATACGATTTGATGAGAAGTCAGTAGATGTCGCCACTATTTCAAATGCAAGACGGGAGTTTACTTCTTTTGTTTCCACCCTGCAAACAAACAAAATAAAAAAAGAAAAAAAAAAAAAAAAAAACTAACAAAAAATGGAACAATTCACTCTTGCAGGGAGGAAGTTAGGAAAAGAAGAGCCAGTCGAAATAAACGGCAGTTGATATCTCTATTATACTATGCTCGCGTCTTTACAAAGAAAAAGCTTCGATTTAAAGGAAAACCATACAGAATAAACAATTGTTAAGATTTCAGTCTAAAATATTACCATCTTTTATCAGCAGAAATTTATCTCGAGACACTGAAAACCAATCAGAGTCCGCAATATTCGTGTAATGCTAAAATCAGCCTTTGAGTTAAAATTTTCCGTATCACTCCAGCTGCATGCATAGCTCAGTGGTGACTTCAGTGTTTATCTTTTGGGAAAGGTGTATTTTGGAATACGACGTGCCTTCATGTCTTATTGACACCATTCATATACCCCCGAACTGGAAGAGTTTTTCTTTGAAAATATCAATATGATAACATCAATCAGCCTTGTTTTCAATATCTGTCCTCATAACTGTAACTGATATTTCACTATGGCGTCGCATTCGAGTCGTTCCAGCTCTGGATGGCCAAAATCAACAAATCAAAACAATCAGTATACAGGAAAATACATGACGGGCAACAGTACCTCTCTAAATGCTACTCTTAATCGCTCGATTAGCTTGTGAGTATAAATCTATGCTGTACTTTTCCGTATAAATTACATTCTTACTTGAAGCCGCCATTTTGTGTCACGATACCGGTGTATGTCAACAATACAGGCTTTTTTTAGACATTCGCTTTTGTTATGTTACGTCTTTGTTATCGGTTGATAGTTATCCCACAGCTAGCATATATAATTTCAGCACAATCATTGCATGCCATGATCTATCTAAAACTTGAAATACTTGCTGTCCGCTTTGTATGTTTTCAGCAAGATGTAAATTTTCCAAAATTGCTGTTTGCTTCCACATAAATATAAATGTAATAAACGCATAATTTTTTTTTTTTGAAATAAGACCTAAAGTCAAGTTTTTTAATTTACGCTGACATTCGAGTACTCACACTTATCTTAATATCTCAAGCAGGTCCTTCATTTCGAAATTTCCTGTGTGTGGGGGGGGGGGGGGGGAGCAAAGGGTATGTATTGAAGAAATAGAAGTAAAAAAGCAGGCCCGTCAGTTAAAAATTTTCCAGAGGGGGGGGGGGGGGCAATTATACATCCAATGGATTTCTAAATGTCCATGTGTCTGTAAGTAACAAGTGCTGATTAAGGCTTGGTGCCTTGTCAGGGGCTTATCCAGACAAAATCCAGGTCCGTTTTCGGACCCTTCACAAAATTCCAATTTAGTAAAATGGACCCTTCACAAAATTCCAATTTAGTAAAACAAATCCTTCACAAAATTCCAATCAATCAAAACAGACCCTTCACAAAATTCCAAGCTACCAAATCGTACTTTTTTACAGAATCATTTATTAAACAAGCTGATAATTATAAATTTTTTTATCACTAAATGTTTAAATTTTGAGTTTTCACAAGTTTTGATTTTTCATAAAAATGTTTTTAAAATTCACAAAACGTGAACCCTGTTAAAAATATTGGGTCGACTCCTGTTTGCTCTTAAAGAGGTGGAGCAATCAAACTTTTTTCGATTTTTTTTTTTTTTTTTTTTTGGGCTCTGTAACTCAAGATATAATGAAGGGGATTAAACAAAATTTGATACACACATTGCATACATCTTGATACGAAGTAAAGCTGATTAAATTTTGGCATCATTTGCTCCAAGGGGAATGGAGCAATTGAACATTTCTTCTGGCTAAGCACAACTGCTATATTTTGAGAAGTAACGGAGAAATTCCAAGAAAAATTGGTGTACAGGTGGACCTGGTTAGGAACATTTGCTAATTGCGGGGCCATCAGGGGCGGACTGGAAAGAAAATTCGGCCCAGGCATATTTTAAGCAGAATATTTCCAAATATTCTTCCCCTTGGGGGGGGGGGGGGGGCGCAGATTGCAGAGGAACTAAAAATATCATCAGTAAATATGCAGATATGTATTAAAATATGAAATGTTCACGCGACAGTTATTTTTCTTATTCAGCATAGAAGTGTAATGATAATACGCAATACAGTATGAGATCCCAAATTCGAAATCCCAAAAGACCCAAAATCCGGAACTTCTTAAAAAGAATCGGCAGCTGGAAAAGAAAACCATAGCTTTTTTTTTTTTTTGAAAAAAGTCTAGAAATATTTTGAGCCTTTTTTTTTTTTTTGGAAATAGTCATTTTAAAAAGAAGGAAAATAAAAGGAACTACTGTGATGTAAGCCCCCCTTGGCGACTTTTTCGTTGGCGCCAAGAAACCGTCGCCAGCAACAAGATCTTTATGTCGCCAACTTCAAATAGAATACAACACTCTTAGCGATGATTTTATTGCCAACAATGTCACGTCATACACATAGCAAACATGTCAAGAAAAATCACTAAAAAAACAGTAAAATACCAAAAATTGCAAATTATATCTTGGACACAATATCAACGCTACTATGTAAAGCACGTACAGCATTTTTCAACAGCAATTCAATACATTAACAGATCGATAATTATTCGAAAAATAGAATTATTTACTTTATAAACACTCAAACTTGAATAAAAACAATTTCTTAAAAGAACACGCAATTTATGCCCAATAATAACTATTGCAATGATTCATTATTGAATAAAATGATATGCATTCTTTAATGAAAAGCATAATTAAAATATCGCACAATTCAACGCAAAACGAATGTTTATTAAAGCTCTGGGAATTTTAAAATAAGAGACTCCAATAGCAAATATATAACAGTGATCAATTAAAGCACATATTACATCAATCTATTGGAAGCCTACACTAAAACTAGCATAAATACTAGACAACAAAATTAATAACGGTCATCACTTCAAGTACATTTTGTCTTAAACTATTGGAAGCCAACATTAAAAATACCATAAAAACACTTCATGGAAAAAACACGCATTTTAGGCACAATAATGACTATTGCAATTAATTATCATAACATAAAATGATATGCATTACTCAACAAAAAACATAGCAAAAATATCGCGCAATTCCAAGCAAAACTTCAAGTACATTTTACATTAAACTAACGGAAACCCACTTTATCAAAACCAGCAATGCCACTAATTACTACAGGTAATATTTTAGAACAATTGAAAATTCATTGTTTTATAACCTTACAAACACATAAAATAAGCAAATAATAAATTTAGAAAAATAAAGAACTCACCTTAAACCAGTTGGCTTTTCAATATCACTACAAATCACTACAAACTTGCTATCCAATATGACGAAATGGTCCGAAAATTACCACTTAATTTTTCATTGCTTTTAGTCATAATTAACCAAACTTATGCACTTATCAATCAAAACAATTTCATACTTCAGATAGCAAAAGCACCAAATCACATTTCTGTCCATTTTAACGCATTCAAAAACATGGCGCCTTAACAAACTATTGTAATATAGAATCATTCCTCTGGCCACAATAGAAAACAATTGAACCAAATTAATGCACCTTAACACTTTACATTCTTCCTTTAGCAACAGGAAAAATCTCCACAAACTTTAAACATAAAATAAACTATTAAAAAGCTACTTATTCGCAAAAAAAAATGTCTAAAAGTTCAACAATCACACCGACATAAGCCATTCCGCATCATACACTGAGGGTTGCCACACATTACGTCAGCCAACATCGATGGCGCTGGGTTGCCACTGGAACTATCGCCAACCAAAAATCATTACAAATTGGCGCGCTAGCTCGAATGTCGCCAAGGGGGGATTATATCACAGTAGTACCAAATAAAATGCAATGAACATGTTTAAGATAGGAAATGCAGTTTCCAGAAAAGTTATTTCTCGACTTTCTGAAAAAGATTCGTTCTTCAGATTGTAATTAAAATGTTATTAATTGTTGCTTTAATTGTGAGTTAATATCATTAAATTTTGCTTTTTTTATTTCTTGTTGTTTATCACATTTATTTTTTAAAATGAGCTCTAATTTTCTCTCGATACAGAACATTTTTGCGGAATTGAAATTCGGCGCTTCTCGCATTTTTCTGATCGTCTGATCTTTTACAGCAATTAAGTAGCTAGAGAAAAAAAAGCATATCAGAAATTAACGGAATTCTTTTCTTTTACTGGTAAAAGGTTAAAATAATATCGGGGAAAGTCTAAATTTTTCGAACAAACTAGTCGCGAGAAATTCTCTGGGCCAGCCCTGAGAACTTGCATCACCTGGATTGAGAAATTCTCAGGGTCATATTTTGTAGATTGTAGGGATTGAAAATATTGTCAGTAAGTATGTAGATATGTATTTGAATAATATTAAGTGTGAACAAGATAGATCAATTTTTCTTAGTCACCATAGAAGGGCAATAATACGTAATTGTTAATTAGCTGTTAATAGCTTCCTTTAGGGCATTTCACCGTGAGGCAATCACCAAACCGTCTTAGCCTCCCCCGCCACACTGCTCAAAATTAAAAACATGAATCTTGCGGCTCTCAAAAGTTTGCACCCCAGACGGCCGCCTAGGTTTTCTATATGGACGAGCCGGTCCTGAGAATTTCTCGTCGCCCCCCAACAGCTCGTCCATATAGACAATTTAGGCGGCCACCTAAAGCGCAAAACTGATGTATTTTATTTATTTAGTTACTTATTTTCAAAATTTAAAATAAAATATAATCATTTTTGCTCTTCAGGCAGCCGTTTAGGTTGTCTATAAGGGACCATCCAGCCCTGAAAAATTCTGCCCCCTCCCGTTGTGGCCCGACGGCCAGACCCTGGAGATTTTGCTGCATTGCACTCTCTGAAGCCCGGGTTACGGCAAAGTTTTGGTTCCCGTTTTTTTTAATCAACATTGTAAAAGCTGTGTACTTTATAAAAAAAAGATAGATATTTTGCGACCGGCCCAGGTTGAACTGGCCCACCGGGCATTTGCCCGAATGCCCACATAGCCAGTCCGCCGCTGGGCGCCATTCGCTCTAAGAGGGGTGGAGCAATTATGCAGTCTAATGTTTTCCAAATGATCTCGGGGAAAAAATACAAGAATTTAAGCAAAAATTTGTGTACAGGTATATGTCAATCGGAACATGTTTTGATTCGCTTTTGGTACCATTTCGGGGGAGAGGAAATAATCAACCACTTTACTTAGTGAGAGTCCTTAGATAAGACAGTTTCTGAATAACTGTTCTGGAGAATAATATGGAATTTTTGTGTAGATAGATCTATTTTATGTATATAGGTATAGATAAATATTGATATTTCATTTGTAGCATGAAAGATCTTAAATGAAAAATAAAATTATTATACTTTTTATTGTTCATTGTATGTAAAATAATTCCTTTTATTTTTTCATGAAATATTTACAAAACAGCTAAAGCTACTTTTGTGCTTGCTGTACAATGAATTAGTTTAAAATAAGTGTTATTTAGGTGTAAAATGTTTAAATCTTTCTTCTTTTTGTTTCTAAAATTTAACATTATTCATGTTTTATTGGTTTTTATGCATTTGTAGGTATCCTCTAACAAATTACACATTTGGAACAAAAGAGCCTCTCTATGAACGTGACAGCTCGGTGCCTGCTAGATTTAGAAGAATGCGAGAGGAGTTTGAAAAAATTGGCATGAGACGATCTGCGGAAGGTGTTCTTCTTGTGCATGAGCATGGGTTACCCCATGTTTTGTTATTACAACTTGGTACAACATTTTTTAAATTGTAAGTATTTTAAAACTAACAATAATTGCTTCATGTTTTCTTGATTTTATGCAGTTTATGTAGCCATTTTGTATGATGATTTGGCAGTGTGTTGCATCTTGTTCAGGGTTGGCAAAAACCCACTAATTTTTTATTTTGACCGGGGCAGTGGTCAAAACTGGTTTTAACCGTGCTTAAATGGTTTTAATTGGTCAAAATGGTCAAAACTAAAAAAAAAAAGAAATTTTGAACATTTTTTATAGTTGTTTATTCCTTAAATGGTCAGATGCAACACCCCCCAATTTAATAGGGAGTAAGTAAAAATAACTTAAACTGAGAAATAATGACAGCAACCAAGGTTGAAATTGAAATATTGTTTAAAAAATAAGCTTAATGACTAAAATAAATGAGGCAATAAATATTCTAAATTAAGAGGGATTGCAGTTTCAATATGCAGTGTCCAATTTCCAATATAATATGAAATAAGGATGCTATTTAATAATGTAATGAACTTTTTTCTTGCATCACCCATTTTCTCGTTGGTTGATTACTGCTTCTGCCCTGCCCCTTTTTATTGGTTGGCTGCTACCAAAGCTAGCATGATGCAACCTTTCTTCATACTCATAGTAACTTAATGACATGAGAAATCTTTTTCATGCTGATTGAATCGTGAGTTTTATTTGAAGATTGTGGATGATCATGAATCAGATATTGATAAAAAGATCACAAAAATAATAAATGATGTTTCTATATATAAAGAAGCGAAATCGTTATATAAGCAACTGAAACCCGTGGCTGCTGCATTGGATAATCTGCAATCTGAAGAGGCTAATATTTCTGCTGCTTGTTGCGAGTGTTTAAAGCTTGTAAACAACGATGAACTACAGCCTTATGCTGCCATCCTCAAATTTCGGTTCGAACAGGCTATCACACCAGCTCATATTCTCGCATATTTGTTGGATCTAAAATACATGGGAGAAGGACTGACAGCACCACAACAAGAATCAACACGCATTTGGTTATCAGAACTGAATCCTGCCTACCTCCCGTTTGTCATTTCCTTCCAAGCTGAAGAAGACCCATTTCCAAGATCATATTTCACGTCTGAAGTGCGAAACGAATGTAAAAGCATCAATATGGTAGAAATCAATGAAAAAAAAACTGTGATCAGCGAAGAGTTTTTAAATTTTGTCATCCACCTTCACAACTGTCCATCAAGTTCTGCTGGCATTGAAAGATTGTTCTCAAATTATAGTTTTGTCTAAAACAGATTAGGCTTAGAAAAAGCCTCCAAACTTGTTGTTTGTTACAAAATGCTAAACAAAAAGGGGGCTGCAGCAGAATTGGATTGGTAATTGTTTTACCATTGTGTGTCACCTTCAGTCACTTCAGTGCATCAAAAACACAAATTGGCTCCAAATAAGGAATTTAATTCATATTCATTTTGTTTGTTATATCTTGTAAATATGGACATATGACAATATGATGCAATGCTTCACAGCATGGGTACTCTCAACCTAAACTGGCCAAGTAGTATTCTGCATAAACAGGGGACCATAATAACATAACACATTACAGTATTATTTGAGTTTTGACTATTTTGACCACTTTGGGTGGTCAAAACAGTTTTGCCCGGGGCGGGTTAAAACCAGCCAACCCTGCTCTTGTTACCTTCCTGAACTACCGGTTTTAGTACTGCTTCCACACCTGATGTTTTTGTTTGAACAATGACTCTTTTCATTTTCTTAGAAAACCATTTCAACCTTAACACAAAATCCTTTTCTGATGTTTTGCTTACTGTACTTTTTATGTTCTGTTATTTTTTTTTTCTGTTGGGTGGTAATGAGTTTCCATGGTGTAAAAATTATATTTTAAAAATATGCCGTAGATCTGTTTTAGCCTTCTTTCTCTTTTTGTTGAATTTCAAAAAAGTAATAACATCCACATGTCACATGGAAACATTTTTATGAAATTAAAAAAAAAAAGAAATCAGTACCTTCACAAAATTAATAAAAAAAAAATCGATACCTTCACAAAATTAAAAAAAATCAGTATTTCAACAAACTTTGAAAAAAAAAAAAAACGCATCTTCACGAAAAAAAAAAAAAAAATCGAAGGAATTCAAGTGCTGAATAGTTTTCCGAGCGTTTCACGGAAAAGTGGATTCACAGTGAGCGTTGTATCATACGCCGAAGTTCAGCATCGGGCGACCTTCCGCGCAACCGCACTAGCTCGAAAACAGGCTTGATATGCTGACGTCACTTCTCCTAAGTACGCCATTCAATTGGAGTGAGCGGTGAAGTTTTTCTACTAGGCAACCAGCTAAATTGAGCTAGCGCGTAAACAACTCAACTCATTTTCCCAGACAACAAGTGTTTTTGTTATGATTTAGCATAAAACGTGTTCTATTCGTATTTTTTAAACAAGATTTATGAAAAGTATTTATAATGAAGCGAGGAAGAAATTTAAGTGGAGCGGGTGGCTCACGGATTAGCGATTATTATATGAAGCGTTTACGCACAATCTATAGTATAGGAACAAAATCGATTAAAACATTTTTTCAGTCTGAAAAAACCGTCACTGAGGAGAAACCGTCAAAGTCACCGTCTGAAAAAATGTTTTGTATACATATGTAGTTTTTTTTTTTTTTTTTTTTTTTTTTAGCAATACTAAATTTTCACAAAAATAAATTTTTTTTTTCACAAAAATAGGTACTAGGATTGAAAACCTGAATTAAGCCTTGGAAATGATATGCTATATTATGTAAAGATTTTGTGTGTTTATATGTACTAGGGTTCATCAATCCAGACTTTCCTTCTAGACAGTTCCTTTTTTTTGTAATGTTGTGAAAATGTAAAATTTTAAATTTACATTTAATTACATTAAAATTGAGAAGTGTAGGATGAAAAGATAAAGAAGAAATATATTATATTTAATTTACTTTTCAGTTAGTAGGGATCATTCATAAATGTCACTCTTAGGGGGAGGAGGGTTTCGTGAAATAGTGACAAAGCGTGATAAGTGGAGGGAGGGGGTAACACGAAGTGGGACATCCCTGCTTATGCAATATAGTGTGAAATGTGACAAAGGGGGAGGGGATTTAATATGCGGAAAAAAAGCGTGATATTCATGAACGGTCCCTTAGCATGTGTCAAAGTACTGTGCTTTTTTTATCCATACAAATAGCATTGATCTAACAAGGGGAAAGAATATATGTCTAGTTAACAATGTTGAATTGTCTTAAAATGTTATTTCATTTAATATTTTCATATTTTTTTAAAATAAAAGTTTTTACTAATAATAATAGCAATAATAACTCACTAATTTAAAATAAATGTACTTATATCAACAGTAAAATCATTTGTGCTTCAAATTCACTCCAGTTTAATTCAGTTTTTCTATCTTTGTCAATGGAGCTACTTGAAAAGGTTCCATAAAATTGAAACACAAGTATACTATCTTCATTGTAAATTTGTCCCTGACTATGTTGGAATTCATAATGTGGTTAATATTAATTGCAGTTAATAATTATGCAGTTTTGTGCATGGAAAAAGAAAAACAATTTGATTTCTTATATACTAGAAACCATTTTGATTTATTTCTATTGTGTTCTGAAAAGGGTTAGGAGAAATAAATCAGAAAATTATAGCATTTAAAATTTATCTGCAAATTTTATTTTTGTGAGATTAGTATCGCTTCCTATTGATGTATTTTAGTAAAATTTTATCTGTTTGTTTGTATCTTTAGTACTGCTGCATTTTTTTTACGGTAAGCTTTGCTGTGATAGGAATTCTTCATTTTTCAAATTGAAGTTTTTCTTTTTTTAATTCAACATTATGTTAATGTTAAATTCTCTTTAATTTCAACTTATTTTTAAAGTGGCTTATATACGACTCCTTTTTACGTTGCTTGAAAATTTCTTTTGGAAAATTGCCTTCTTAACAACTCCTGGTTTCAGTCATAATTTTTATTTATTTCTTTTATTTTACGCAGACCTGGTGGTGAGTTGGAAGCTGGGGAAGATGAACTTGATGGTTTAAAAAGATTAATGACAGAGGTAATTGCTTGTTAATAACTTTTGTTAAGTAAGAAAATATTCAAAAGTAATGTAAATCTCTGAAGGAAAAAAAGCTGTTGACTGAATTGTTACCAAAATGAAACTTGCTAAAAAGTATTTAAAAATTTCATAATTACTACTTACTGTATAAGCAAAATGTATTACTTACAGGGAGGAGATTTTTGCGCACATTTCCTTTTCTTTAAATTTCCAAATTTCGCTTGTTCGAAAAAAGTTCCGCTTTTGTAATTTTCTGAAAAGGAATTCACTTTTTCGAAAAAAAAATTGATTTTTTTTTTCGAAAAATGTTTAGAATTTGTTTGTACCTTGGAAATAGTATAATATTTTTCTCATTATATTTGCTTTAAAGCTATCCTAAAGCAGGCAGTAATTTAATTTGTGCAGAAATCACCAAACGATCAAATAAGCTTTGTGCATGAAAAGTTTTCAGTTTCACTTTTTCTTTGCTTTATGTTTGTCAGCGAAAAAAGTTGCAGGTGTGGAAGAAATGATGCTAAGTGGCACCTTCTTATCAGTTATTGCTTGTTAGGCATTTGACAACTTCTTATGCAAAAAAAAAAAAAAAATTCATTTTTTAAGCAGATTATTTGGAGAGAAGAACAAAATAACTTTGATAACTTGGTGAAAATGTTGCTCATCATTCAAATTCAGGTATTTCATCGTGAAATTCCGTGTGAATTATAGTCATACTTATAATTGCATCATTGAAAATAAAGCTAAATTTGCTTGCAACTCCTAGTAGAGCTGCAACAGAATATGCTTTCTTTACACTGGCAGTAAAATCATTTTACAATTCAGCAAAGGTCTTTAGATCATTGGCCTGGATATCTTTATTATTATTCTTTTCTTAGAGAAGAATAAATAATTGATGCATTAATGAATGGTTGGTCCCAAATTTACCAGGAAATATGCATACATGTTTTCTGGAGTTGCAACGTCAAAAGTTCTCCTTTAACTCTGATTTTGAATTACACTTTATTGAATCACTTGTGTATACAATTTTCATTGCAAATTTGGGCACAACAATTTCAGATTTTTCAATTTTATTTCTCACTCAAAGGTAATCATTTGAAATAAATGTTTGAAAGTACTAAGGGTTGAAAAAATGTAGCAAGTCTTTGAGTGATTTTATAATTTTTGAATTTGGCTATATAGTTTTCTTAAGTTGGTAAAACATTTCTGTTTCATCTCAACATTATTTCACTTCTTATCTTTTGATAATTATAAGAGTTCTTTCTTTCCTCTAGACATTAGGTCGACAAGATGGGGTCAAGCAAGAGTGGATAATAGAAGACACCGTGGGGAATTGGTGGAGACCAAATTTTGAGCCCCCACAAGTAAGGATATTTTATTGATATCACTTTTAATAATTTAAGTTTATTGTATCTAGCAGAGAGAAAAATGCATAAATATTTCCTTCAATTTTAAAACTATTTTATTTGTTAACTAGATTTGTTGAAATGTTTACAAAAATGAAATTTTGTACCTAATAGAGCAATATGCTGTTACTGCAATGGATATTTATCTCATGAGTGAATGTTTCAAAAGTGAAATTCCCATTTTACTTCCCTTTAAAAAAATGATGGGTCATATTTGTTGCA
Organism: Octonoba sinensis; assembly: GCA_038502835.1. Lineage (NCBI taxonomy): Eukaryota > Metazoa > Arthropoda > Arachnida > Araneae > Uloboridae > Octonoba > Octonoba sinensis. The sequence goes on from CM076602.1 coordinate 63,450,344, forward strand.
TTTCTGTGCTAATCAAACAAGTTCGTGCATTGATAATTTTTTCTTGGTTATAGGCTCACTTACAGCAATGATTCTATTTGTACTTACAACTCAAGTTTGCTTTTGTATGTACATATTTCTTTGAATTTTTAAGAAGAATTGTTTGTGTTTAAGATTGGTACTTTGATAGGCAGACAAAGCTATTTGCTTCCTCTAACTCCTTTCAGTAGTTTTTCTTTAATCCTTTCTAATCTAGTAATATTTTTTGTACCATGTGGTGATTACTGAGCAGCAGATTCCAAAAGAGGTTTTTATAATGACCCAGTTTCTGCATAATGACAGAAGATTTACATAGGAAGGTAAATTAAAATGAGGAGCTTACAGCTTTTTAAGGAAGTCTGGGGTTTGTTCTTCATTAACCCTCTAATGTCTAAGTTTTGTTATTGTCGTCGGCCTTGAGGCGGAGTTGGGAACTAGAGGGTGGAAAAGTCCGTAAAAACACCTTCATTTTATCAAGCAAAATTAAGGTCTCTTAGAAAAGCGTTGGTAAAGTTCCTGAATCATTCTTTTTTCTTCATATTTCATCCATTCAGCTATATAGCAACCTGAAACGTGATCTAAAAGGTTCGGGCCGCCTGCAGGGAAACTTGCTGATTTGAATTGGACGCTAATGAGCAAGGCGTGGTCAGAAAAGAGTGGGGAGGGTCTCATTTGAAAAGGGGGGTCCTGAAATTTTGCTACCTTGCAAGCCAGTTTTCGTCATGCGTTGGACAAAGGAACAGCTTGCGTTCGCTGTCAAGGCGTACTTTTGTAACAGTCTTTCGGTGGTCGCCACCCAACATGCCTTCAGGGAAAGTAGGAGTGTAACAAAAAAAGGCCCAGGAGGTCAACGGACTTTCAGAACTCCAGAAAACGTCGAGAGGGTGAGGGAGTCATTTTTGCGCTCTCCCAAGCGTTCGGTACACAAACACGCTGCTATTCTGGGGATTTCTGACCGCAAAGTAAGACAAATTCTTCACAACGAACTCCAGTTTCATCCCTACAAACTTGCTGTGGTCCAACAGTTGAGTGAACGCAATTTCGATTCTCACCAAATTGCATGTGAAACGCTCCGTAACATGCCACACAACGCTCTCGACTTTTTTTTTTGTGGGGATATCTGAAATCCATCGTTTACAACGACAAACCCCAGACCCTGCAACACCTGAAGGACAATATCCGCCAAGCCATCGCCAACATTGCGGTCGATATACTCGAAAGAGCGGAACAAAACTCCAAATCTAGGGTAGATCAGTGTATCACTAATGAGGGCTGCCATTTGCCCGATGTAATTTTTAAAACTACTTAAAATGAAAATTCAGAATGCGTTCTATACGACACAAAAGGAATTAAATCAATATATGAAGTACCTTTCTTTTATTGACTTTTCAAACCAGCAAGTTTCTCTGCCGCACCCTGTACTTTGCTTGTCGAGCAAAAACGGCGTTTGTTCCTAATTTAGCTTCAAACTTACGTCTGTTTAAGAAAAAAAGGCTGAAAAATTTATGAATAAAAAAAACTTGAAATTTTGTGTGTTTGATGTTGGATATGTTAGAAAGCTACGAGTATGCCTCACAGGAAAACAACTTAATGCAATTTTTTCAAAATTCTGTCTGGAAGGGTTAAGCTCCTACTAAGCAATGCACATGTACATTCTCCAGTGCTTTAATTATTGGGAGGTTGAATAAGTTCTCGCTATTTTTGTGTGAAAATTAATGCTTTATTTAAAACCAATATTAAAAAACATATTGCTGAAAGTATTGTCAATCGGTAACCATTACTTTCCTACATCTTACTGGCAGCATTTGAATTCTACGTCCGAAAAATGACACCTCTTTTGAAACTATACAAGCATTGACCCAATTTTTGGCATCTTTATAAGAACGGATGTGCTGCTTATCCAGGCCATATGTCCGTAGACCAGAACAAGTGATAGTTGAAAGGGGCAATGTACGGTGAATACAGTGGGTGGGGTAGGTCTTCCCTCTTAAGCATTTCCAAGTAGGTTTTTACCGGTTTTGCCACATGTGGCTGAGCGTTCTCATGCTGCAAAATGACCCTGTCATGTCTCTGCTCGTATAGCAGCCGTTTTGACGGCAAACTCCTAATTATTCTGTAAGTTCAGCTAACGTTTGACAAGAGTCTTAATGCTTCCAATTGTTGGTCTTCAAACTTTTTTGGTGGGCCAGAGCATTCTTTAACTTCAAGATCAAAATTGGTATTTTTAAAGCGTCTACTCTAAACAAATCTTTAGAAGCTGTAAAGGCTCGACCGATGCATCAGCCTCGCTGATGCATCGGCGCCGATTGTTCAACAAAGTTGCCATCGGCATTGGTGGCCGATGTTAACTTTAGAAAAACATCGGCCCATCAGCCTTGAAAAACATCTAAAAGGCGGTGCAAGGCCTATGTTTTTCGCAGGGTCAACTTTCCAGAAAACATTCTGTCTTTAACTTTCTTTCTTCTCCATAGCTAGATTTCTATTTTCATACAATAACGGGCAGCACATCAATTAAAAAAAGCACAAAAATAATGTCATTGTACAAAGTATTTGATAAAAAATTCAGAAAAATAGTTTAAGCGATTGCTGCTGGAAAACCTTCATTATTAAAATTATTTCTCTTTGAACAGAATGCTCGCGAAATAGAATATGTTAAAGTAAAAGTAATAGAAGCGTCTTATGAGTGCTATTTGTTTTTCGCACTAGGTTAGTTGCCTCATTTTTGTCAGTTTTTCGTTTAATAATGATAGTGCATTAGATGTCACTGTGCAATAATATTATACCATATGCTTTTAGTTGTCATGTTTCTTATTATTCCGAAATTGTAAACAATATAAAGTCTACTCAATCAAAGTATGATAATAATTTAAATTTTTATCAGCTTAAACTTTTTTTTGCTTAGTGTTTTTTTTTTCTTTGCTTCTTGGATCCCGCGTGTTAAAGTTTTTCTGCAATTGTGCAGCAATCTTGTTGCATATTGCTTTTAGTGTGCGGTTATTCTCATTATTTCATTTTTAGTTTACAACATAGAAAAGATTGGTCAAAACTAAGAAAAAAAATTTCCAGTATAAATGTTTATTAATCGAAATTTTATGTGTCCAAGTTCGACTTGCAATTTTTAAAAATTGAATTGTCAAAATGCGAGTTCACGCGACAGGATTTAATAACATCTTAATAAAAATGCTAAAATCTCTTTTTTTACAAAGATTGATCAATGCATTTTTTTTTTTTCAAAATACATCTTAACTTTTTTTATACGATAATTATTTCAATTTTTTCCCATTTATACTTCGTTTTTTTAGGGCATTTTTTTTTGGCTTCTTTGATGCCACAGGTTAAGACAGTTGACAGTTCTTCTGCTATTGTACAACAATCTCATTGCATCTGCTTTCAGTTTAGAATATTTCTTGTTATTTTATTTCTAGTTTACAGCATAGAACACATTGATACAAAATATGAATCAATTTTTCAGTATAAATGTCCATTGATCGAAATTTTAGGTGTTCAACTAGCTATTTTCAAGAATTTAATTCTTAAAAAACGAGTTCGCGTGACAGGGTGGAATAATACCTTAATAAAAATGCCGCAATTTCATTAATTTCAAAAATTGTCAAAGGATATATAAATATATATATGTTTTTTTCAAAATTCATCTTAATTTTTATAAACCGTCACGTGTTTTTCAGAAGATTATTTGTCAACAGATAACTGCTGGTACTAAAAATATTGGTTTGTTTCGGTGACCTTACATTGTGCTCATGAAAATATAAAGAACATGTCAAGTATTTCAGTGTAATTTTCAACTCACAAGAAAAAAAAAGTTAACAAGATTAGTTCTTAAGACCCAGAATTCATTTGTAATGACAAAAAATCCTCACGTCTATGTTTTGAAATCAATATTCAGTATTTCTTGGTTATGAACAGTTACTGCAAGCGAAATTTTTTAATATAATTTTTTTTATTTTAGAAAAAGAGCTATGTTTAGTTAAAATAATTTCTATAATGAAAAATAAACATATAATTGTTCCCGCTTTTCTTTTAAAAACAGGGGGTGGGGGGGAATTATGAAAAAAAAAAAAGAGAAGAGGCTTGACAATTATAATACCTACATTCCTCTCCATGAAAAGAATAAGAAAATAAATTCAGCTGCACTTGGCATTTGCAGTGTAGGTGTTATAGAGAGAAAATGTTGAAGGAAAGGGAATTAGACCCGACCCGATCCAATCCAATAGTTGCTCAGTTTTTTGCAAAGATAAGACAAAAGAGTTAAAAATCCTCTGATATAGCATTTTTTAATATTTTTAATCCTCCAAATAGTTTAATTACTTCACTAGAAGCCCGAGTGATTCTTTTAGTTTTAATTATTATGTAAACTTCCCCCAAAGAGTTTTACGGTGCTTAAATAATGCATTTATGTTTTTATAAACATAAAAATAAATAAGTGATTTAAATGACATTTTTGACAAGCATTCTACATGATTTAATGGTTTAAAGCGACTTTTTTTCCATCGGCCAATGGAAGAGGAGAATAATCGGCCGATCTCGAAACCATCGGCCAACAATCGGCATCAGGCCATCGGCCAAAAAATGCCATCGGTCGAGCCCTAGAGCCCTGTTTCAGGCAGAGCATGATCGCTGTAACTCTCAACAAGAATTCTGTCAGATTCAACTGCAGATTTTTTAAAAATAAAATAGTGCTTTAAAATTTCCGCAAATGCTCTTTTTTTGGCACAACATTTGACACATTTAACACAATGAAAAATAAAGTTGCTTTGGGAAGTAACATGCACTGAATTTCAAGCTTGCTTATAACTAACACAATCAGTTCCAGTAACGCCATGTGTTGAAAAACAGCGAGAACTTATTCAACAACCCAATACAGTTTCATTAATTTTATAAAATATCAACTAACTCAATGGTACGACAGCCCAATAGGGGCCATGGCCTACTGTGCCCATCCCAGCTTTCGAGACTGAGGGCCCTGGGGTGCAGAAGCAGATGTTCTGATCAAGTGGTACGCAGAATCCCCAGTGTTAGTTCCCAAGCATGCTTGGTCCTCATTTTATCGACCCTACTGAAGAGATGAAAGGCAGTCGACCCTGCCTAGCCCGGGAATCAAACCCCGGACCTGTAACAGGGAAGGCTACCAGTCAGCCACTGGGCCTCATTATAAAATATCAGTGAAAACTTATTTTTTTGAAATCACCACAAGAATGCATGTTGTGTTTGAAATTTCTATCTTTTTGCATCCTATTAACATAGCTACTTCAAATCGGCTTATTTTATTTATTTGTTTTTTTCATTTTAATATTTTTTATGCCTGATTTTTGTTATTATTTAATTGTTAATAATTGGTATTGTTTTGTGATAATAATATTTTATAAACAAATGTGCAATTTTAGTTTAATTTTTCATTTGTTTTAAAAAAAAAGAATATATTTTTTTAAAGTGGAAGCATTACTTTTACTAGATTTTTATGTCTGTTAAAATTCATACAGGAGTAAATCATTGTTACTTAAAAAGTAGAGAATAAGCAGAAGGGTAAATAGAAGAAATTATGTAAAATTTGAAACATTATATTAAGGTCTTCTTGCAACTCAAAACTTCAGAGGAAGGAAATCAGCATTTACACAATGCACTAAAATCTAAAGAAATGGGATAAAAGTTGTTTCAAAAAAGAAAAAAAAGTCTAGTGTGAAAAACTGTAATACTTCGATTTTTAACATTATATATATTTAAATATTTTATACTACTATACTATATTTGACTGTAGTTTTTATATTATTAATTCTGGGTATTGCTTTATTTTCTTGTGTTTTGTTGGACAGGACTAGGTTATCACTAACAGACAAAAATTCTGAAACAAAAACATTAATGAATATATCTCTTGACATAATATTTGACTACTTCACATATGATAAAAAGCCGTTCCTAATTCATTTTACCTTGAAACCAAACTTAATAATCTATTTATTACTACAGTGATGCTGCTGCCTCTTAATATGAAAACAGCTTCGATTTTCTCAACCTGAAATGCCATTAATTTGACTTTGGAAAAAAAGCAAAATAGCATTTTTAAGATAATCACATGGCAAAAATGTGGATGAAAGTATGGGTGTTATTGGGAAAACATTTGCACCAGAGTATGTTTTCAAATGACCTATGATAGCAAAACCACGGCTCCATGACAGTTGTATGATTGTGTAAATGAACATATTCTGTCAATACATTATCAGTTCAAAATAATTGAACAATATAAAAGAGGTGAGGATTTGAAATGCAGGTCACTGATAGGAAGAATTATACCAGGTACTCAGAATTTCTTCCACTGAAAAAGTATCGTGTGCATTTTTCCTTTTCAAACTACTCGAGAACAAAACGTTCAGCAGCTTTCAAAGGACTTTGTGAATAATAAAAAATGATTTGGCTCTACATCAACAGTTCTAATGAATTTCGGGTTCCTAGGTTATAATTTAGGTGGAAATGAAAATAAAATTGAAAATTGAAACAATGAGTGTTGGAAAAGTTAGGACTTTTTTCAAAAAGCATAGTAGTGAAATCTTAAGTAGGTTTGACTAATGTCTCAAGACATATTCTTTCTTTGAACTTAGTTTATTGTTTACAGACTATGATACATTTGATGCAGTGAAGTTCAAAAGCATTTCCAATCCTTTCCTTGACTTTTTGTGATTGGGACAATTTTTGTGATCTCTAAAGAAGCAGTATTTGGTTGGATTATATGTTCTACACATATCATTAAACCTTTGTACAACTTACTTGGCCTACCATCAGAAAATAATTCGTCTGACAGTGTATGATAGGGTGGAACAAAAAAGATCAAATTTTGATTTTTAGTTCGTAATAGCACGGAAAAGTTGCTTTTTGGTATAGATAAGGTAAACTTAAAATAGGAAAAATATTGGAGTATTCCTTGAGGTGCCGCAAAGACGTTAAAGTTTCTTAAAATTGAAATTTTTACTACATTTTGAAGTTTTTTTTACGAAAAAATTATTTTTTTATTTTTGATTTGTAATAGCGTGGGATAGTTGCCTTATGGTTATAGATGAGAAAAATTAAAAATATGGAAAATGTTGGACTAAATTTTGAGGCGCTGCAAAGACGTTAAAAGCAGCTAAAGTTTTATGAAAACAGTTTTTATAGCTTTTTCAAAGATTTTTACAAGTTTCGATTAAGTTTTATAAAAGCTTAATAATATGAATAGAATGATAAAAACACTTTTAGTATTGCATTGGCATGGTATTAAAGAGCCTTAGTAATCGCCGGACTTTGACTTCGGGGGCTAGGGGAGGGGGGAGATTTGTCTGCATGTGGTGGCAAGCTCTGTACCTTTGGCGAGTTCAGTTGAGTTGGCATTTGCACTCCGCCTATTCAGTTACAGATTAACTCAAAATTTTGTTAGTTTGTGAGTTACTTTATTTTATTGAGTAAAAATGGCTCGGTCTAAACTAGTCAAGACAAATGTTGGAATGTCCTATTTTTGGGGGGAAATTTAGTGATTTGCTCAAAGTGAAACTGCTTGCAAAACGAATCTGTTATGAAGGGCTCCGGTTGGACATACTTCATAGTTCCTTCAGAGAAAAATCCTACGGTATATGACTTTAGTTCCCAAAATTGAACAAATAGGATCAAGAACTTTTTTTCCCATTGTTTTTAGCAAAAATTTTTTACAAATGATAAAATCTTATCACAGCATGCTAAGTTGAAGTATTTGTTATGGTCTAAAAGTAGAAGTTGGTCCGATAAGTTTGATTGCAACGTCACAAAATTTAGAGAAGATGCTGAGCGTTTATTTGATACTGTTGCCTGTAAGTGTGTAAACTTTGATACTTGTATTTGTATAAAAGAGAAAAATATATATACTAGTTATGGAATAAGAGTTTCTAAAGGGATCAAAGCTCTGAGGGCAAAAGGGTTACAATGTAATATTGATGTATCAAAACTAGCGCTTCAAGGAAGAAACAAGCAAGAAAAGAATAAAGAGTAATAGTAGTGGCAACAAAAAATACTAGTGCATCAAAAACAATTACTGGAGACAATGACAGCGCTGAAGAACATCAGTATTTCTTACCAGAAGTGGCAATCCAAGCAAGTCCTTTAACCGTAAAAGAAGATATAAATGTACCAGACACTTCAAAATAGTAACTAGAGAAAAGCACTTAGATGCAGCTATAACCAGGGCTGGTATTTTTCCGGCCGTCAGGGTTGGTTGGTTTAAACCATGGTGGTTTAAACCAAATTTTTTTTTCATTTATTTTTCACATTATTAAAAATTGCAGAATCCAATTTATGCAGAAATTACAAGCACAGCACTAGATAATTAATGAATTTGTAAATTAACAATTTTTTTTTTAAATCAATACACATTTTCTCATCTCCTATCTACATGTCAGACTATTTGGGTTTCTAAAATTAGCTCTGAAAAAGCTAATTTGAGAAAAACTCTTCTCAATCATTATAAAAATTGAATGATATTGCAGTTGTAATTCCTGGAGGTAAAGAATATATATTAGAAAGAATAAAGTATCTTCATAATAACCAATTTGCAAATGTATGTTACAGATAACAATTTTTAAAAAAACCAAACCTTTTCCATTTATTTTACCCATTATAAAAAATGGCAAAATCCAATTTTTACAGAAATTACAAACACAGCATTAGATAAATAATGAATTACTGAATTTGTAAAAAAAAGTAAACTTTTTTTTTAATCAGTGCAAATTTTTCTTTTTTTTTCCCTCTAAATTATTCTCTTCTTTTTAAAAAATATATTTAATCTTTAATCAGGAAAAATAAAGTTTTATATTTGAAAAAAAGTAAAAATAATGGTGATAATTTCTAAGCCAATGTTGATGATTTGTATAAGTGTTATCATTGCTAAATCCGGTAAGTTTAAGGATTTTTTTACTTTTAAAGTAAACTATAATAGTACTATAAAGTAACCTATAACAGTAAGTAACTAATAAAAGTAAACTATAACAGTAAGAAACTTATAATCCTTTGTTGATAATACTGATACTGTACATCACCACACAACATTTTTAAAAATATATCTTGCATTTCTGTTTATTTTTTTATTGACTTAGTAAAATATGCTTTTGTTAAACTTGACCCACATAATAGTTATTTCTTTAATAATTTACTGAAAGTTCTATATAAGTAGAGTATTATAATATGTTAATACAGTAAAACCTGTAAAGTTGCCCACCTTTGTAAGTTGGCCACTTTTGGTCAGGAACGGAATTAGCACTTTATTATTTTATGTAGGGAAACCTTAGTAACTTGACCACCTGTCCATGTTGGCCACTTATGTATGCCAAATTTCAGTGGGAGTATTATTAAAAACCCTTTGTAAGTTGGCTGCCTAATTATTACTACATATTTATTTCTCTATTTTTGCAAAGACAAAAAAAACTTAAATAAGTTCTCCAGGATAATATATTTTATGCTATAATGTTAGACCAGTATTTGTCTGGATGGATTAAACATCAACATAAAATTTGCCTAAACCTCTGTGTAAGTTAACTATTCGAGAAAACTTCCTATGAGCACTCTTTTGTTCTCTAAATAAGTTTCTTCTTTTTCTTCTAATTGATCTAGCCATTTTGAAAAATTATGTATTTTTAGGGAATCTTTACAAACAAATAAGTAAACTAACATATTTATCTTTAACTAAGTGCTTTAATTTTAAAGTTGAAAAGGATACATTTTAAGTCATTCAGATTACATTTATCTAATGGTATTTTAGATAATTGTTAAAAAATAGCTAATTACTAGTTTTAAAGTAACGTTAATACATGAAGTTATATTTTAATAAGTCACAAATGAATAAACGCATAGTGTAAGAATTGACAAAAAATAAATAAAAATCTCCACCCTCTATAAGTTGACTACTAAAGTGCTGCACCGTAAGTCGTCAACTTATGCATGTTTCATTGTAGGTAACTTTCTGTAAAAATAAAAACTATATTTATAAGGTAATTAAAATTCAAGGTTTTAACTTATTATTTAATTAATTATCAATAAATTAATTACTAATAACATTTATTCACAATTAATGATCTAAAATCTCCATGATTTTCCAAAAGTCAAATTGCTTTTCGACCAATTGCTATTTAAACCAAAAAATACGGGTTTTTTCCAACCCTGCCGGCCGTAGGCCGAAACTCCGGATATTTTAAGGCTTTTAAGTCCGGAATTCGGGATTTTCAAAAATTATTTCCAATTTTTTTAGCGCTATCCTGAAATTTAACGCCATAGCCACTCGCACTAATATACGTAACTTTGCCTCCCATCGAGTAATTGGATGGCTACGGCTACACGCTTATTAATTCTACCAGCACAATCCAGTTTTAACCCATGTGCAGTCACATCTGTAAAGAGTGAGATTCTTCCGTTCGGTAACTGACGTTTACGCTTGCGTAGAATTATTAAACTGCGCATCGGTTGAAACCGGCAATCGCTGAGTTGTAAAATCGTTTGTAGCGAGTCTACTTTCGGGAAATCTGACGTTTTAATTATCTTTGAAGTTTCATTTTTAAATATCGAAACATCCTTGCATAAATTAAAACACAAAGAGCTGATAATCGTGATAATTAATAAATACTTGTGATAATTTTGATTGTGTAAAAAATGTATTACAAATTTATCCAACATTTACAACTTTAGTTATAATTTGTTTTTATACAGTTGTGTCAATTAATTATACAGGTTGTCAAGTTTACTTGTATCAATTATTAATTTTAATTGTATATTTACGTATGGGATAACTTAATGCTATAGGTAATTTTTGTAAATACTTTTCATGGTGTTAAATTAATACTCATTTACATGTGGAGAAAGTAGTGTTCATAGGTTTTGTTTTTAAATATAGTCATCACTCTTGAGAATTTTGCACATTTGTGTATGAAAAAAGGGTTAAACACATATTGTGTTTGAAAATTTTGTGAAATATGTTAAGTTAATTTGCAAAATGTGATGAAGAATTTTTCATAGGTTTTATCTGTATTTTGTTTGGAACTGTAAGATGGAAGTTATGCAGTTAACAGTGCATTCAGAATGTTCTTCAAAGATTAATAGATCTGTGAATACATAAAAATTTATTCAATCCTTACAAAAGATGTACCTGCATTTTTATGTGATAAATGATGATTCAGAATATAACTTTTTTTAAAAAATAGTAATAATACCGTATATATACATATATAGCTTAAAACTTCGTTTCAACCTTTAAGATTCTGCAAATTAGTTTCAGGATTTTTTGGGGAGGGCCAGTACCACCCCTGTATAACTAGTGCTGCTTTACAGGAAATGGGTGTAACCACAGAAGAAGACAAAACGAATGTAATACACCGGATGGAAATTAGAAGAGCAAAATCAACATAACAAAGATATATCATTAATGACCATAGCTATAATCAGATAACCGAAAGTAGAGGATTGTTTTTTTTTTTCCTTAAAGGTAAAAAAGACGTAACATTGTTCAGGAAAAGAAAGGAAGTAAGTTGTACAAGAAAGTGATTTCAGAAGAGTACATTTCACTAATAGATTGACGAAACTCCAAGTTTTTAAGCCACGTAACACCAAAATCTTGCACCGGAAAAGACATAGCAGATAGTATACTGGTATTTCTTGACGATAGAAAAATCAACAAATAGTTTTTGAACTTCAGTTATGGAACTGTTACAAACACTGCACATAATAATAGTGTTTCTTCTTTCGTGGAAAAGAAAATATAAATATCTTTACAATAATTAACATGTTTGTTCCTTTGCAATGAGCTACCATTGCGACATCCTTTTTGTCATTTAGATGGTAAAATAAAGCAACCAAAGGAGTCACACACAAGTAGTGGGAAGAGCTGTGAAACTGGTGTCCGAATCTGCTCAAAAGATCTGTAGTTCAATTGCAAGAGCAGATACAAAAAAGCAAAAACTGACTCACATGTGAATATTCCAAAAGTTAAACAAAAACAGTTTAATGGAGCAATGAAATAGAAGCAAACATTTTGCATCTATAACATGTGTAATTATTAAGGATACAGAAGTAACCAATACAAAATATTTTATTATTATTATTATCTGTAAATAATAACTTGTTCCCAATTATAGTGCTTATATGCATATTTAAAACAATTTCTTGTAACGTTCAGTGTACGAAAAATTCATAATATTTTATCAAAAGTTGAAAAATTTAATTTTTTTTTTTTTTACAAACATGCCAATGCAATACTAAAGGTGTTTTTATCATTCCATTCATATAATAAAGGTTTTTCTAAACTTAATCGAAACTTGTAAAAATCTTTGAAAAAAGCTATAAAAACTGTGTTTTCATAAAACTTTAGCTACTTTTAGCGTCTCTGCGGCGCCTCAAAATGTACTCTTTATATTTTTAATTTTTCTTATCTATACCATAAGGCAACCATTCAAAAATAAAATAATAATTTTTTCGTAAAAAAAATTCAAAATGTAGAAAAAATTTCAATTTTAAGAAACTTGAACGTCTTTGCGGCACCTCAAGGCGTACTCTAATATTTTTCATATTTTAAATTTATCTTATTTGTACCAAAAGTCAACTTTTCCGTGCTATTACAAACTAAAAATCAAAAGTTGATTTTTTTCGTTCCACCCTAGTGTATAACCATAAGTTTTGCATTTTGATGGGTAATACTTCTGGAAATATGCTCAGAAGTCATTAACATTGCAATTCAGTTATAAGAAGGTAAAAGGTTAAAATTCCTTTTCCACATAAACTCATTGCAATCTCATTTTGAAATTTGAGGGCAAAATATATTTTTTCCAGATTTTTGAAAAATACATTTCCTGAGATATTCAAGGTCAATTAGTGATTACGATGACATCAGGGGTCGGCCCGAGTCGCTTTTTTCACTAGACGTCACTTTTTCTTGTATTGGTCACTTTCAGTCACTTTTTTAAAAATTGGTCACTATTTTCACTTTTTAAAAAATATTTTGTTTTTAATTAAGGAAAATGATCGTTCCTATGGTCAAAAACGCCCTTTCTCTGGCAGAGCAACCAAAAAAAGTTACTTTTTCTGTCTATGAGTTAAGAAAACACTGAATTTTGCATAAAAATAAGTGTGTCAGAGTTGAAGCTTCCGTCGTATCCGCCGTTTTTGCTTCTGTAAGTTCGCCATTTTTGGTCACATTTTGAAATTCTGCACGGTGCCGGCCTCGAGTGTGCCAAAGTTAAGGTTTGATATGGCAGTTGTGCAACCAGAAAGAGAGGCCTAAAGTGCCTGTGACTCCTCCCCCCATCTAGAATGATGATTTGAATTGTTTTTGAATTTTTTTTTTACTCGAGAGGAGCAAATCCTGAGAGAATAAAGCTAAATTTAAATTAGAAAGGAAAAAAAAATCAGACTAAAAATTTTTAGCAGTTGCATATTATATCACTCAGAAAATTACCTTAATTTCTCTGTTCTTTCATTCCCCCCCCCCTTCCGCACTCCCCAAACTAACTGTCACAATCATAAAAGAACATTTTTGGAGCTCAATCAGGGATTTCTCAACAAAAAGACAATACGCATCTTGAGAAAATAAAGTTATATTTTTATCAAGAAATTATTAAGTAATGATGGAGGGGAGGGGGAATCTTCTTTAAAAAATCTTTAGATTTGAAAAATTCTTAGCAGTGGGAGATTATATATACTGCTTAGAAAATTACATTATGACCTCTTTTTTTTTTTCATCCCCCCCCCCCCCAAAAAAAAAGGAATTGCACAAAGTTCAGGTGGAAAAAAAAATAGTGCACCCCCGTAAAGAATTTTTCTGATTGTGCCCCTCATACTGTCATTATGTATGACAGTGATACCATGTAACTATCACAACTAAAATTATAAAATCGGGGATGTTTTTGGAGCTCAATCAGGGCTCCATGAAATTACAAGAACAATATTGAATAATCAAATGGTTTGTTTCCTACAATGATACAGAAGATTAAGACAGTATTTTCAGTCTGAATAATTTTGATAAAATATCAAATTTAGATCTATTTCAAGTGAAATTTTCTAATCCTTGAATAAGTATAAAAAATATTTAAAAAGTAGCATTTGCAAAATAGATTTTAATGTTGAACATAAATTAAAATTTGAAATTTCTGCTGATTTGAAAAGAAAATTAATTTATATTTGTAAATAAGTAACAATTTGAGAAAGCAATTAATTTAAAAAAAAAACCTTTGTCTCTCTCACTTTTAGCCATTTTATGGGTTTTGTAAAAGGTATTTATGAGCATAGTTACAGGTATTAAAATTCTTATTTTTGAATAGGCTATGAATTTTTTTTTTTTTTTTTTTTTTTAAGTTGGGTAAAAGCTTTATTTATTCAGGTTTAGTTTTCAAAAGACGTCGAAACTGCTCTTTTTCAAGTTATATTTAGTTTAAATAAATACACACACACACCACACACCAGTTTACCTTTTAATGGTCACTATTTTGGTCACTTTTTTAAAGCTGTGGCCACTTTTTTCACTATTTTGAAGACTCCAACGTGCGCCTAGCCCTATGACATTGAAAATTTAATTCTGTAACCTTGCCGAGTGGCATGTCATATGCAACCCTATTTTAAAAACTTTAAAATGACACCAAATAAAATGCTCTTGCTCGAATAGGACCTGAGAAGATTCTGGTTGAAAAATTGTAAGTTGACCTGATACAAAACCGATAATTTTAATACAGAACTAGTATTTTTACAGATACAAAACTGATTTGATTTTTCCACCCTTGTTATTTCCATGGTGCCATGTGAGTGAATGTGATGATCACACACAGCTTTGCTGTTTTTTATTGAATGTCTTACACTGTTAAAGAGGCAAGCAATTGAATAATTTAGCTTTATTTACTTCATGGTTTCATTTTTATTCTAATTCAGGAAATAATTTTAACTTTCTCAGTGCTATATTACATAATAATTCTAAGCTTTTCTTCCATTTCAGTACCCATATGTTCCACCACACATTACAAAACCTAAAGAACATAAAAAGTTATACTTGGTGCAACTTCCAGAAAAAGGTATGTTTAATCTATAAATTTTATTGTGTCTTGTGAAAATTTTTTGCTTCCATGTGGATAATATATAATTCAATGCTCTTTCAGCACTATTTGCCGTACCAAAGAATTATAAATTAGTTGCTGCTCCTCTCTTTGAATTGTATGATAATGCACAAGGATATGGTCCGATTATTTCAAGCTTACCCCAAGCTCTGAGCAGGTAAAAAAAACTTGGTGTCCTATAAATAAATAATCAGTAATATTTTTTTAAGTTCAATTAAAAACAAATAAGTTCTGAAAGTTAAGTATATCAAAAAAAAAATGAAATTTGCTTTTGATGCAAAATTTACTGCTTTATTTCATTTTAGTCATATCACGACGAAATGTCTCATGAAATGAGTCTGGGAATATCTAAATTACATATTATTTAAATTTAGAAAAGCAAAAAAAAGTTAATGAAATACTTGCACAATATATTAAACATGATTTGATTAGAATATTTTTGACTTTATTTGTAACCTTAATTAAAATTGATTATGTATTTTTGATGTTGATATGCTGCAGTTGAAAGGGATTTTAGTTACTTTGGAAAAACTTTGTAAGTTTTTCCAAAGTAAACTTAATATTCAAGTCTAGAATTTTACTTTATATTTCCTTTATTTGCATGTTATTATTATTTTTTTTGTAATGTTGATAATTGCTATTAGACGAGCAGAATTTTTCTGTCAAAATGAAAATGTTATAATTTGCAGACCTTCCCCCAGGATTGAAAAAGGGCAGGGTGCTACTGTAAAAAAAAGGGCACTTTTCCAAATTTAGGGCATCTTACCGAAATAAAGGACATATGTAATTTGAAGTAGGGGCCCTTCATAAATGTCACACGTTTTTCCATATTGGACTGCCTTTGTCACGTGTACTACCTTGGCAAAATTACTCTGGCTTTTTTTTTTTTTTCTATTTAATATACACACATTATTATTATTTTGTAAAATATTTAAACTAAAAAAAATAATAATTCCTTATTTAATTTATAATACTACTACTTTTTTTCAATAATTGCTTATTTAACAAACAGTTTGCAATAATTGTTTTTTATAGAAGTTAAATCCAGGTAAATTAACAATTTTCTAAAAATTTCTTATTTATCCAAAATTTAGTATTTTCTAAAAAGTAAATAGCTGTCAATACTAAAATCAAATTTGAAGTAAATAAATGAAACAATAATGGTGAATAATAGTGATGAACGCAATTTTCGACAAACACGTGTTCAATATCGGCAAAGTTCAAAAAAAGAAAAACGCCAGAAACTATTAAAATAAAATGCAAAATAAGCAGATTTAAGGAAGCAGTGGCAAAAATATCTTCTAATTTAGAAAATAATTGAAATTTGTATCCGATGCAAAAGGATTAAAATCTCTAACGTAGAATCCAATTTTCGGCGAAGCACGTGCACGATTTTGGCTGTTTCATCTTTATAGTTTTTTTTTTCTTTTTTAATTGCTAAAATGAAATGACAAATAAGCAGATTTGAGGTTATGCATGCAAAAAATATCTTACAACTTTCAAGATAATCGAAATAATTCCAGGATGGAATAAGATTGAAATTTCAAACACAATACGGAATTTCCGGTAAAAATCGGAGGAAAAACTAGTTTCCTTGTGGCGCGAAAATTAACTCCTATTTCTTTCTTCTTCATTTAATTTTTACTGGACAAGAGAATTTGGGAAAAGGTCACGTGTCGAAATTAGAGTTCGGGAAAGGTCACGGACGCCGAAACGTGAAAATTGGTCGCATTTGGCGACTGCCGATCGCGAGTTCTGAGCTCTACAAGAAGGGCGCAGTTTCACTAACAAAAGGGCAAGATGGGCGCGTTTCCCGAATCCGAGGGCAGGCAGGGCGCGGCGCCCTCCCGCCCAAGCCTGGGGGAAGCACTGAATTTGTTTGGTAGTGTTTTTTTTTTTTTTTTAATTTTGTCCTATGTAAATGTATTACGTTGGCATAAAAGTTTGTTTTATGCTAAAATATGTGGAGTGACTTTATATTGACTTACAGTAATATACAGGGTCCGAAAAATCCCGGGCGCCAGGTCGCCCGGGCGGCTAAAAAAATGCCTTGGCGACTAGTTTTTCAGGTGTTGACAAATGGAAATATTATAGCTGGCTCCTAAAAATTTTCCCTGCCTCCTAAGATTTTCGCATTTTTGTCGGACTCTGGTAATATAAATGGCAGAAATAATAATATATTCTACAAGTACACTGGCTGCTGAACAACTTGGTGAATCTTTATCACTGATACACTAGTTTCTCCAAATAGATACACATAGCAGCAAGGTTTGCTTCCTGCAAAAATGTTGCTCACTTTTGCTATTCAGCATAATGCTTCCTCATACAAGAATTTCAGCTCTACCAAAATATTGTCTCTCTTTTTCATTACCGAGTTAAAACTTCGACTCCATTTCTATTTATATCATATGACATAGTAAATTTATCACCTTCTCTACAAAGGGAATACAGCTTCATTGTTGAACACATTTCATAATTTGCTATACTATTGTGAATCTGCTGATGGGGTATGTGCCAGTGTTTGGTTATGACCAGGGTGCGTAGCGGTTTTTAAAAGTGCTTAATAGTGCTTGTTTTTGCTTTTGATTTTAAAAGCTATTAAAAGTGCTTATTTTTTATCCATGTTTGTAAGAAGTGCTTACTTCCTCTTATGCAAAGAGATATTTTTTCGTTCGACCGCCGAATGTCGCCATGAATTCCTCGAGAAGCAAAGAAGGGTGGCTTCTGCTTACCATTTTAAACTGGTTTTCCCTATAAATGAGGGAGGAAGGAAAGAAACATGGCTTGCGTTGCAGAAGGGTTGCTTTACCGTAAAGTACCGAATAAACGCCCCCCTGAATTTTCGCGAAATTATCGGAGGAGGTGCTAAAACGGTATAAGTGAAGGAAAATACCAAATAAGTGCCGCCTTCCCGAATAGTACAAGGAAATTAGCCTTAGCGATGCCGCGGACGAGATATAGCGCGTCAAATGCGCAAAAATCGGAGGTGGGAACGCAAAAATTTTTTTACAAAATTACTCGTAACCCGGGGCGCGTAGTTTTTTATTGCGGAAAAAATAAAGTTAAATCTATAAAAAATTATATGCAAAAATATTTTTGCATGTCCATATTTCTTTCAGATGAAGAGCGAGTAGGGAAACGGCGTCAGTGCCAGCTCACATTGACGCCCGTTTCCTTTCCTGAACTTCCCTTTTGCAGCAGCTCTGTACAGAACTGATTTATTTTGAACAAAGCATAGATTTAATGTCCAAAGATTTCTTTAAGGATATAATCAGCTGGATAATGTCGGAAATATGAGGTTTTCTTTTTTTTTTTTTTTAACACTGGTGGGAAAAGGTCTCGTTTCTGCCACAGCGAATTTTCGTAAAGCCTCCGTTTTCGCGATTAAGATTTTTTATTAGCTTTTATTTTGAATTAAAATAATAAATATTTTTCTGTTTAATTTGTTATAGCCTTACTGGCATTCCTTATACTGTCCATGTAATCGATATTGCGAAAAATTCGCGAATCTGACATTGGGCCAAGATTTAATCATTTGATTTTTGGCTTTTAAATATTGGATTTTGGTTTTAATTCTTCGTCAAATTGTTATCGAATCAATTGTGAAGTGCATTGAAAAACATTTTTTGCCATAAAAGGTTTATTTTTCATTTGTATCTTTAAAACCATGATATGCTAATTTTTTGCATAGGGACCCGCTTTTTGGAAAAAGGGACTTATCAGGGGAGTTTTATGTTCTGGAAATTATTAGGGGATATTCAAAGTTCCCCCAAATATCAGGGAAAATTATCGTTTTCCATATCCAAACCGGCAAGCGTCCGAGTTTCGTTTTTGCGGAATTTCCTATCATTGCACGTGGTCAGCTCGAATGCCAATTTATCATTGGTTGAAAGCGTCCTTTCTCCGATTGAACAACAAAAAAGTCACTTTTTTTTGTCTATGAGTTAAGATGACATTGCAATTTTGCGTAAAAAGACGCGTGTTAGCGTGCTTCGAGAATCCGCCATTTTTGGTCCTGTTCCAAAATTCGGCCTAACACCGTTCTCCAGTGTGTCGAACTTGGGGCTTGGTACCGTGCATGATATTGCTGTGCCGCAACAAGAAGGGAGTCCTTGACCCTCTCTCTACCCCCCCCCCCCCCAAAGTGATGATGTATAATTTTTTCAAAAATATAGCGGGGAGAGCTTTGTTCTTTGTTTAGTCTGCAATTCCCAGGAAACTTTTAAATCCTTTGGCGTTTGGTTTGGAAACTGATAATGGAAATCATGAGCAGAGTTTCTCTTGGTCAGCGCAATGAGAATCCAAATCTGGGGGGGGGGGGGGGGGCGCTTATTCGGTATTTTCACAGAAAAAAAATTGAAGGAAATGACGGGGAGGAGGGAATGTAATTACATCGTTATTTTCATTTAATTATTTTTTTAATGTTATGTTGTAATATAAATTTTATATTATTTATATAAAGATGTTTTAGCAATTTGGGGTTGGGGGATGTAATCTGCATAGCAAAAATAATCTTTTTTTGAGTGCTTAAAATTTTTTTTCCGAGTAAATTTTTTTCCGAGTTTTTTTCTGCTTAGAAAGTGCTTATTTTTCATTGAAAGAATTTGCTTCGCACTCTGATGACAGATCAGAGAAAAGACGTTAATAAATGCAAATCCGCAAGCTGGGCGATTAAAATGCCCCCACTAGCCACATGCACCAGCGAGGAGCAGCGTTCTGTGATTCGGTTTTTGGGAAGTGAAGGTGTGAAACCGATTGGCATTTTTAGGCGAATGAAGGTTCAGTATGGAGATGTGTGTTTGTCACAGCCACGAATGTATGAATGGTGCCGGAAATTTGCAAATGGTGTTTAGTCCGTGGCCGATGCTCCACGCCCCGGCCAGGCTCGGCTCGTAGTGACTCCAGAGCCCATTGCAGCCATTGAAGCCATCGTTTTGGAAAACCGCCGTGTGACAATAGACGAAATTGCAGCATGTGTACACAGGAGTCATGGATCGGCACATTATATTGTGCATGATGTTCTCCAGTTTCATAAGGTGTCTGCAAGATGGGTGCCCCGACGACTGACGCCTGAACTGAAACAGCGACGTGTTGATGCGTGCGAAGACCTTTTGTGGCGGGCTGAACGTGACGGTAATGCCTTCCTGTGACGAAACATGGATGCATTACCATCAGCCTGAAACAAGGCGAGCGAGCAAGACGTGGCGCCACTCCTCATCACCGAAACCCAAAAAGTTTTGGACACATCCGTCTGCAGGGAAGGTTATGCTGACCCTCATTTGGGACGAAAAGGGCATCATCTTGGAACACTACACGCCACAAAGAACCTCTGTGACGAGTGCTACGTACTCGGACCTCCTAAAAAATCATCTCCGGCCTGCCATCAAAACGAAACGACGTGGATTGCTGTCAGCCGGTGTGCTGCTGCAACACGACAATGCACGACCCCATACGGCGCGTGCAGCGGTTGCGACCATCACAGATCTGAAATTTGAATGCCTCCCACATCCCCCTTACTCGCCAGACCTCGCACCGAGCGATTTCCATCTGTTTGGTCTGCTCAAAGAAGCAATGGGCGGCAGGAAGTTCCACTGCGATGAAGAGGTGCACAATGCGGTGCACGAGTGGTTGCGCCGTCGCCCAAAAGACTTCTTTTCTGCAGGTATTCAGGCTCTTCCGAAGCGCTGGCGGACTTGCATTGAACGAGGAGGGGACTTTGTTGAAAAGTGATTTACTTCTGTACCCTGTGTGACCAAAAAAAAAAAATATTTAAAAAAATAATTATGGTTTTCATTTGACTCCCCCTCGTATTATTCATCACACCAATATAATTATGTTAAAACAGTCAGTAACCAGATTCTATTTTCTTATACGACTTCTATTTATTGTCTCAGTATTTAAATTTGTATATGTACTATCTGGTGTTCTGAAATGTTAGTAGTTACAAGTCATATTTGCAAGCTTCATGGTTACCGTTTTCATAATATGTCTCTTAAGTTTTCCATGCTAATTTATGTAAAATCTTTATTCTTTATCTAAATGTACTGAAACTTGCTTCATTTTTTTTTGCTGACAATTTTTAATGTATGTACTCAATAATTATATAGTATATTTACTATAAAATTAATAATAATTCATTTTCATAAGTTTTGTAATAAAGTAAGGTTTTGGCTTGTCATGATTGAAGTTAGAAATAATATTGTCTTAGTTTTTCATATTTTTTTATTGCTCACAATTTGATTGTTCTCCCCTTTCAGGTTCAATTTTGTGTTTGTGACATGAACTGGCAACTTTTTAGATTTTGAGCTGACTTGCTGTTTAATTCCATCTACCTTCTCTTCCATACATAACAGTGAAATATTGTGTACAAGTTTTCATTTCAGAACTGCTAATTTCACTTTGCAAAATATCTGAAAATAAATGTGAAAAAAGTAGTTTTTCTTTATTCATATCCACAAACATCTTTTAATTTTACAGTTTGATTTTATGGTTTAGCAAATCTAAAAGATATTTTATTTTTTTGCAAAGTATGTATTAATTTAGAGGAAGGAAAACAAAGGAAAAAATAAATAAGCTTCAATCCTGGTTGTAACAATGCAATATCTGAAAGGAATATTTATGTAAGGTTCAAAATTTCTGTAAATCATAAACCACATACATTCTAAACTTTTTTTTAAAAACCCTTTACCCTATAGGGGCCAAGGTATCAGATTTCTGTACAGCTTGAATTTTCTAGTAATTTCTTATTTGATATTATTGTTATTTTTTTAACCTGATTGGATAATTTTGTTTTGCTTTTCTTTTTTTGCTGAAACCATCAACTTGTTATGCAAATGGGCTTATGCAGTGCATTATTACCTAAGCAAATCTTCTAACAGCAAATTGTTTTATATCCAGCAGTAGCAATTCATGTCATTGTGGCTGATATATTAGTCCAACTTCTATGAGATAATGGAACCTGGTATAAGATACTGGAATGTATTGGAATATTAGGAGTATATTAGATAATGAAGTATTCTAATTTATTATTTATACTAATTATTTCATCATTTCTTTTTGTTAATTAACATGTTTACAACGCTGATCATAATATTTAATTCTATAATTGTTAGAAATTTCGATAACAATATTTAAAATACGTTTTATCGCTTGTTGAATTAGTATGACACTTTCAAACATGTAAACATGGATTCGAAATTAAAACTTCTTTGTATTAAATACAAACAAGAAAGTCATTCCAAGTACAGTCAATTTTCAATAACTCGAATCTAGAGAGCCAAAGAAAAACTTTGACTTATCAAAAGTTTGACTTACCGCTAGTGTAGGTCCCCATCATGTTATTACAGAAAGCTTTCCGATATTTCAATAAATATGCAGGTTTTTAATAAAATTACATAAATGATTAGTCGTATTCCTAACAAAATATGTACAATTTAAAAACATAAATCAAAAGCCTTTCTAGATAAAACTACTTTTTATTTGTATCTCTTATTTCCGTAAAAAGATTAGTCATTTTAAGTTGCAAATGACTTTTTCTGATTCGTAAAACAGTAAATTCTAAAGCTTTTGCTCATGCATTAATACAGGGATTTCTATTCCCTCTGTCTCTTCGTACTTACGGAGAACTTCAAAAGATGCACAGGCTTTTGATATCTTTGGGACAGCCATCTCTAATGTTTTTTAGTAGCACTTTCCTCATTTTCTTCCGTGTCTTGTACAAACTCTGTCAGAAACAACACTGCAAACCACGCAGTGATGTAAAATTTTCATCACATTTTATGAAGTTCAAGTACTTGTATTCTGCTTCTTCAACAGAAGTCACTGACTTGCTGTGTTATGTTTATTTAAAAAAGCCACACTTTTGGAATCTTTCTTATTGTCATGTCACACACGTCATTATTCCAAGCACTGGAAAGAAATCTCATAGCTCCAATCACATCAGTCTTGAATGCAGCATTTTTTTCAAGATCATTTATTGTCTCCCCATAAAAAGTTTTAATTTTGAGTCTATTTTGGGGGAACTGCAACAGACGGTGGAAGAATTTTTTTACTTGTAGATAAGATTTTTCTGCTCTTTTATCTATCAAATTTCGAGAGTCATCCTTGAAAAAGCTTTGAGATATAGAGAATAATTTACATAAAGTTGAAGGAAAAGGGGTTAGGACGTAATAAAAAATTTGAGTTATCGCAAATTGACTGTATATATTTTTTCTTTTTTTATTAAGAAAAGAAAAAGTCTTAAATTAAGACTGATATGTGCATAAATGAAAATGTTAAAACTTTAACAAAACAATCTAAATCTTTTGCACACTTTAATGTATGTACTCAATAATTATATAGTATATTTACTATGAAATTAATAATAATTCATTTTCATAAGTTTTGTAATATAGTAAGGTTTTGGCTTGTCATGATTGAAGTTAGAAATAATATTGTCTCGAAAAATCAATTTTTGAAGTGTTGTGCAATTGCTGAGAATATTTGATAAATACAAGTCTTACACTACAAAGGCTTTGTAAAATAAATCATAATCACTCCTTAACCTGATGAATCGTAAAAAAGCTCTCGACCTGATGTTGTGCCTTTGAATGTTTTGTTATCTTAGGAAGTTTTCAATTCTTGTTTCAAGAATATGTTTTCTTATGAAGCTTGTTCATTGTTTACTTTTATATTTACATTATTTTATGTAATACCAATCTGATCATAAACTTGAGATTTTAGTCGAGATGAGTTTTGTAAATATTTTACTTTGATTTTATTAAGACTTGGAAATTTTCTCTCATTGAGTCATTGATACACTGATATAAGCTTGTTTTGTTTTTTTTTTTTAAATTAAGCCTCCTAATATAAAAAAGAAGTGTTATTACTTTTGATAAGCAGATGATATATACATTTCTTAAACTTCATGTAGCTGCAAAAACCAACCTGTTTTATAACAGCAAGTACCAAAATTCCAAATCTGAATTTAGTAATTTTGAAGGAGAGGAAAATGAATGAATATACAAACGTACACAGCAATCTTACAGAAGTTAAACAATTTTATAGCAGGATAATGAAGTGTCAAAATAATTGATGGGAGATCAATTGATTTTGATAATGAGATAAACAGCTGTTCTTAACCATGTGTTTGCAATTTAATGTTCAAGAGTTGAAATATTTTTCTGAATTCTGTTCTTAATTACTTTTTGGATAAAAGAGTAAGGTTTTACAAAACAATGATAACTTGCTTAACTTTCAAAATGTATCTCAAAGACATTTCTTTAACAGTTATTAAGAAATGCATATTTAAACACTGAAACAATGTGCACTCGTGTCCAAAAGTGTGTATTTTGAATTAATTGGGTGTTGATGTAGATTTGGATATGCATAATTTGGATGTTTGTTTATAATCCAAAAGTTAAGGGGAAAGATGTGTTTTCAAGAAAAATATAACTATTCCTGCAATTAATGTGATGATCATAAGATTAGTACTGAATTTAAAATGACAGCAAAAAAAGCAAAATATTAATTGCCCAAGTTCGTTTCTCATTTTATTCAAATGTCATTCAGAAATATCCCCCCAATTCAATATTTTCCATTTTTTCCTCCCATCATCAATAATTGTTTTTATTCCTCTCTTCCATCCCTGTCTTATAATTCCAGACCAACAACTGTGATATCTGAATGAAATTACAATTGTTGGATTGAGAATAGTTAGCATGATTGAAGTTCTATTGTAAGTTTACATATGGTGTGATTGTAAAACAAATAATGCTGGTTGTTTAAACTTATGGGTTTTTAAAGCTAAAGGCGAATTATGCAGGAAAGTGCTCGAGGATCTTATTAAGTAAGAGTTTTAAATTTAGAAGGATGAATGAAATATGAATGGCTTTTACTTTGTTATTCCAGAAATACTTTTTTTTGCATCCAGTATTGTTTTTTAGTTTTGCTTTTAACTTTATCCCCCTTTTTTATGCACTAAGCATAATAAACACTTTTAAAAGCTTTTTGTTTGTTTGTTCTTTAATAAAAGGAATAGATGTTTAGGTTCTTTTTGTTTGCCATATTATGGCAAACAAAAAGGACAATTTTATTAGACAAGTGCTAAGACGGAAAATACACATTTCCAGAAAATAAAGAGCTGGGTCATCCATTGCAAGTTTCTTTGAGGTAACTCTGCATTGATAGGTCTGTTAAAACTCTTGGAAATTTAAGGCAAATAAGAATAATAATGAAATAAAAAAATTTTTTTGTACTTTTAAAATGGACTATTCTTTAAAAATGTGTGCTAAAACTTCTCATACAGAAATAAATGCTAAATGAATTTGCTATTTAGATGAAAAGCACTGTGTCAATAATTTCTTTTTCATAAAATAAATGTGTATTTTCAGTATTACTGCAAGAGTTTATTAGTATAAGGAATTCTATTTTTGATAACTTTTCATAGTTAATGCTATTTAATTTTACGGATTATAATACTCCCTTTTTCTTAGAGGAATTGCCTTAACTCACGTGCGTATCTTATACTCGATGCTGATATTAAAACAATGATGCCTGCATGCGCCAATAGGATCCTTTTATTTGGTGATAGTAATATTCATTAAAGCATTTTGTATGTGTCCATGTTTTTTGTACATTTTCAAGATATCAAATGTCCATTTTTGCTAATTTTAATAGATCTATCTCTATCCTGTCCCTCCATTTTAATGAAATTATAAAGATATATATGTATAAACATGTTGTATATATTTTTTTAATGTATGACGTGCATGATAGTTTTGCATGTGAAACTGATGTGTCGACACTAGTATGTATTCAACAACTTTTGTGGGACACCAACATTGTGTCACCGTGCACGGTGTTAAAATGTCTAGTGTGTGACATAAAATTTCAGCTACTCAAAAACCTGAAGGAGAAAGTGTATATAAAAATTTCCTCTGACGTTAAAGTCAATTCAGTTTTACAATCTAAAGAAAAAAAAATCAGAGAAAAACTACTTAAAAATTTTGTTGCTTTTCATAGTTTGTAGCAGCTTATATACCACCATATATTAGAAATATTTTTAGCTCAGGAAAAATATAACTTTTTTCCCTATTTAATAAACAATGATCTGCAGTAATGAGGATGCTTCAACAGCTCACACTACAGGCTTCACATCACATTTTTTCTTACATTCTGCAAACATTTTGATTTTTATATTAACAGAAATTATCCTTATTTTGCTTGTTTATAGACTACTGATACAGTGGCATAGCCAGAAATGTCTGAAGGGAGGGGTCCGGTGGCCCCACCCCATTCCTCGCAGTATGAAAGTGACTCAACAGGGTTGCTTCAAGGGGAAGTGGGCACCAGCCCCCCCCCCCCCTTCCTACACCACTCACTGCTGATACAATAACTTATTTAATATATTGCCTTAAAGAATATATAATCAGACAAAAAATCTTGTTAAACTACATAACTGATTTGATGTTCCATGTGTAGTTATTTTCAGAAGAAAAAAAGATTGTTTTTTATTTTGCAACATTAGATCTGATGTTTTTTCTATTTTTTAATTGATGTTTATGTTTTTGTACAAAATTGTTTGTTTTGTCCACACACAGAGCTGTAAGCTATGTTAAGAACTGAATACCTGTGTTCTGTTGATAACATAAAGCTTGTTGAAGACCGCCAACACTTCAAAGTAGATTTGTTTGTCTCTCATATCTATGTAAATATGTCACAATTTTTTCAACCAATCATTTCTTTTATAAAGAAGAAAGAACAACAACAACAAAAAAGTAAAACTTCTTTTGCATAAAAAATTTGTATGTTTCCAAAAATATTTTTGTGTGTTCCATCAACGTATGTGTTATTTTTTTTAATTTCTGATGGAGCTGTTGTGTTTTTGTAAGTTAAGCCTCTTTAAAAATGAAATAATCGATTTTAATCGACAACTCAAATGCCACAATGCCCACATCTTACATTTTAATGCAAACAACTGAAATGTCTTTCACCATTGTAAATATAAATGGTTAGCTAGTCATTAAATATATTACAGATTTTAATGATGATGCTTTTTTGTCCTTTCTCTGTTAAAATAAGGTTTTAAGTAATACAAAATCATCAAATTTGAAAGAATTATTATATCGAAGTTAAATAGGATTAGGGCTTTTAAAAATCATTAAATTGATATTTAAAAAGTCTTTTGGGAAATAAAAGAAAAGTTGGACGAGAGAGCAAACATTCCAAAATTTCAGTGAGCACATATTGCAAGGCAATGGTGATTAATGGAAGTAACATTTACATAATTATATATATATATATATTTATATACTATCTACCAAAAAGTATTTGGACACTTTGGATTTTAGACATTTTTTAAAAATTCTGAAGAAATACTAAACTTGTTCTGTATTTTGTACCATGGAAAGAACATACTTAAACTCACATTTAAGAAACAAAATTCAGGCTTGGGGCAATTAGGGGGCGGTCAAAAAATTAAAGAAGAAAAAAAAATACTTTTGAACATCTTGTATCAGAAAGTGATCCAAATGTCCTGTAACTTACGCAAAACATTTTTAATTATATAAATACACAATGCTTACACCCGCTTTCGTCAGAATAGCAGTAAGATTCATGAAGATATGGGCATTTGTTTTAAATATTCGAAATTTTTCGCAAATGTTTTGCTTATAACTCATTAAGTTCCATCTCAAATTACATGAAACTTGCAGACAACTTGACAAAATAAAAAGTAAGTATGGTACCGAAACTTGGGGAAAATGTAACAAATAGTCGATGATAATTGAGCAGTTTTATTAAAACAAACGTGATTGCGCATGCGTGAAAGATGTTTTTTTATATATTTTGGTAGTGAGATCTATGGAGCAACTTATATAAAAGTTTCAGTTGACTATTGCTATTTTTCAAAGAGATATACACCATACCGTAATTAACCGTGAGCATTATTTAGCAAGCTCTCAAATTGGAGAAAAATTATAAGGGGTTTTCCACAAATTTTTATATTGCATGATAAACTGGAAAATTGACAGATGTTAAACTGAATTAAATTGCATTATTCCTGTTTATGGAGTCTGAATTTGAACGCTATTGTTTACTTTGCCAAAAGTTCTTATGCAATATAAAAATTTGTAGAAAATCCCTTATCTGTTTTCTCCAATTTGAGAGCTTGCTAAATACGGCTCACTGTACGGTTTATATCTCTTTGAAAAATATCAATAGCCAACTGAAACTTTTACATAAGTTGCTCCATAGATCTCACTACCAAAATATTAAAAAAAATAATTAATATCTTTCGCGCATGCGAAATTACGTTTGTTTTAATAAAACTGCTCAATTCTCATCGACTATTTGTTACATTTTCCCCACGTTTTGGTACCATACTTACTTTTTATTTTGTCAAGTTGTCTGCAAGTTTCATGTAATTTTAAATAGAACTTAGTGAGTTATAAGCAAAACACTTGCGAAAAATTACGAATATTTAAAACAAATGCCCATATCTTCCTGAATCTTACTGCTATTCTGACGAAAGCGGGTGTAAGCATTGCGTATATAATTAAAAATGTTTTGCGAAAGTTACAGGACATTTCGATCATTTTCTGATACAAGATGTTCAAAAGTATTTTTTTTTCTTCTTTAATTTTTTGACCGCCCCCTAATTGCTCTAAGCCTGAAATTTGTTTCTTAAATGTGAGTTTAAGTATGTTCTTTCCATGGTACAAAATACAGAATAACAAGTTTAATATTTCTTCAGAATTTTTAAAAAATGTCTAAAATCCAAAGTGTCCAAATACTTTTTGATAGATAGTACATATATATGTCATTCCATCTCAAGTGGACTAGGGGTTCCTATTTGACTATCACCAGTCTTGATCAAATTTTGTTCTTTGCAAGTATGAAGTTCTTTAGGTCCCGAAAGAAAAAAATGGAAGTAGTAAGGGCCATACTCAAGTTGGGCCTAAAAAGTTCGTGAGTGTCTGTAAATCAAGTAGCTATATTTGGATGTAACTGGAGAGCTAAATAAAAAGAAAACCTACTTAGTACATAATTATTTACTTAGACAGCATTTTTTGCTTTAGTAAACCTACCAAATTTGTGGAATTGTAAGCTTAAAGTGCTGTAATTCAGTAGCAAATCAAATTATTCCCAGTTTGATATAGGCTTTCATATTAACTATCCTATGTAACTCAGAGACGGATTGGCTATCCTAATTTAAGAGCACCAACCTTTATTTCCTGCAAGGAGCGCACTCGGGGTGGGGAAGGGGTAATGCTTTGTGTTTCACAAAAGAGGCAGTTGGGATGCTTTAACGAAAACTCTTAGGAACTAATACGTATTTGGACATTTTCCTTAAACTTAAATTAAATAGAACTTTTCTGGTTTCTCTCGTACAAATACTAATACATACATTTTCTTTAAAAAGACTTTTAAAGGGCAACAATGCGCTGCACCCTGCAAAAATAAAATGTTTAGCTTTCCAGAGTACCGATGGGAAGCGGTAGTTGATCTGGAAGCCTATATCAAACTCTGAATTTTTGGACGGAAATTAGACTTGACGAGGGTCTTATATATGCGTCAAAAAATTTCAAAATTTGATTTGCGGAATAAAGATTCAATATAGGTTTTTGTGTTTAAGAAACAAAATATTACAAAGAACATTCCAATATTATATATCGTTGATGTGCAGGGGAGAATCCAAACTTCGTATGCGGCGTGTCTTACTTACATACCAGTGACGTCACGCGGATAAGGTTCATTAACGTAACAAGAACATCTCTCTGTGTGTGTACTTTGAAGAGTCGCTGCAATCAAGGAAGCCACTGCAATAAAATTGACTTATTTTCAGCTTAGAAGAATCGTAAATATAAAAGGAAAGATACCACATGGAATTTTTTTAGCAAAACCATGACATATCGTGGGTGATGTGGCATGACAATACCTATTATACACATTTTTCGACTTTCAGATTATTCCTTTTTATTAAAACAAAAGTTAACAAAACGGGAAGTCTGAAAATTGAAACATTTAAGATATGAGGTATTATTGCCAGATCGCCTCCGATATAATGGCATATTGTACTGTAGTAATATGACTACTGATCGCAACTGCATCATGAATTCACAAACAAAGCAAAATAGCCCCACCTGCTTCAAAATTCATAAAGAAATAGTGTCTGAATATTTCAATAAAACTTACATGCCATGCAATAAAAGACATAACATGACGCAGAACTTACGTTTCTATAAGACCATGGTATGTTATATATTTTGCCAATAAGCATTATTAAAGCACAAATTATGCATCTTAATTATCATTCAAAAATAAGTTCATTGTTAGCTACATTTTCAGAGACAATTTAGTATTACGTAGGTAAGTCAAAAATTACCTACACTTTTCGTTCTGCAATTTTATTAAAGATTTGTGTACAGCAGATGCATTATTTTTCGATATAGTCTCCCCTTTCGGCCAAGGCCGTAGCCAGAAATTTTTTCGGGGAGGGGGGCCCTGGATTTGAAACACTTATGTTGAGGAAAGTTTCAGGGAGGAGTATATGCTACACTGCGAAAAATTTTGGGATTTCGGGGGCGCCCGGGCCCGTGCCCCCCCCCCCCCCCCTCTGGATACGGCCTTGCTTTGGGCAATGCATTTGTTCTAGTGAGCCACAAGCTTCCATTTGCCTTCTTGGTAGAACGTTTTCAGTTGGTCGGGAAATCACTTTTGCACCGCATCCCGAACATCTATATCTGATTGAGCAAATCAACGACCTCTCAAAGCTTCCTCGAGTGTTCCAAATAGAAGAAAGTCTGGGGGAACAAGATCTGGGATGTAGGGAGGGTGTTCCAGGGTCTCAAAGCCCAACCTTTTGATTTTTCTATGGTGTTACGTGCTGTGTTTTCTGTGGTAACCCATCGTGCACACTTTTCCTGAATTTGAGTTTGTAGTTGATAACCTTGATAAAAACAAGTTTTTTTAAAAGTTTTTCTAAATAATTTAAAAAAATTCTTTAGAGAAGAAAAAAATTTCATGACAGAGAGAAAAATTTTACGTTTGAACCTTATAATCACAAATTCCATCAGGGAATAAAGGTTTGATAGAGAGTTAAGAGAGTAGTTTGTGTTATCGGTTGCACATGCTAGAGTAAAAAGCTATATGATTTAGAAAAAGTTCAATTAAAAAAGTTTACTTTTATTCAAATCTGAATCGCTTTTGCTTTAGTATCTGTACTTTTATGCACTCTTGAGTAAGCCTAAATTGAGATAATGGCTACATAAGTTGAGTAAAAGGAAAAGAAATAAAGTAAATAAAGAACAAATTCTCATGAAAACGTGTAGCATTTTCTTTGACAATTTTTCATTTAACATGATAATTAGCCTATGCCATTAGCTATGTAATTGGCTCTGAAAAGATAAAAACATAACAATTTTTATATTATGAAAGAAATTTGAAGTCCTTAAAATTTTTTGTAGGTCCTTAAAAAGTCCTTATTTTTTGTTTTCCCAAAAGGGTACGAACCCTGATAAGGCAGTTAGAAGCAATGGGATGTAACTGGAGCAAAGAACGATTCCGAGAAAAACGCGTTTAAAGATTAGATCTTATGGACCTTTAATGCTATTATTTTCTAAATCAAGCTGGGGTGTGGTACCTGTTAGGGCCACCTCTAAGAATATAGAATAGTGCTTTACCTATGATTTGCACCATTTATCTCAAAATTTTCAATTTTGTCACTTACACCCCTTTGCTTCTGGTACCTCGTAGTCGTATGTAGCCGTAAGTGACGATTTTGCAATTTTGATTTCTGAACATTTCCAGGGGATGGCGTCCGACCTCCCCTTCCCTACTGTCTCCAAAGGTAGCCTAAAAAAGCGTTTTTATGCACTTAATTGGGAAAAAAATGATCGCTAAATTCTGACCCTTTTATATAGTTCTGGGAGAGAATAGTTTGGGATGTCTTCCAACAGCTGTGCTGTTTAAACGACTCATTCATTCGTCATGATTTACATTAAAATGACGAACTCGACATTTCTAAATGACATTAAGATTATTAATATCGCTTAGTTATTAAATGATTAAGAAACAAGAACAGAACAAGTAAAGGAGAAAAATGCAATTTCGTATGATGCATATGTTTATCAATATCTTTTTCTATGTCCCGAAAAATAATGTAAATAAAAATAATAATTGTGTTAAAATAAGAAATAAGTATATATATATTTGAAAAAAAAAAAAGAAATTCTTTTCTGCCAACGCACAGCGTGAAGCGATAAACCTCTGATAACAGCTCGCAATTTATCTTTGGCTTCAACTCTCCGCTTTCGAAAAACGAAAGTGGGGAAAAAAATATTATATTTCAACATCTACTACATCGTTTAATGCCTCACAAAAAAAAAAAAAAAAATCGCCAAGTTTTATCGCCAAAACTAATGAAGTTTGAAAAAGATAGCGCGGCCAAAATTTTTCACTCAGCTTGTGACAATTCTCAGTTATTTCGGGCCCGTCATTTGGGGAAATCTATGAACCATTAGTGGAAGAAGGTTCCTCCCATCAGAGCCATCTAGCGGCAATTAATCATGGCCATCGCTATAAATAATTAATCTTACGGCTTGGGTGTGGACGACACTTAAAATAAATACTTTCTCAGATCTTTCAACTCAACTCAAAAATGGAAGCCATCGTTTTTCAGAAAATCTATAAGTCGAATTACACATGCAATATGAATTATATATGGTTGAGTTAGTAATCTATTTCGTTCCTCGATATAGATTTTATGACTTTAGAGCTAAACATATATCAAGTTTAATTCTTTGCTTCTTTTGTCATAAAAAAGTTTCTTTATTATTATTATTATTTTTACTGTAATAAAATTGATACTTCAAGTACATTCTGAAAATGCCTTAAGGTATATGTTTTTTCCAAATCATGATCGATAACAGTACCATCACCTATATCTTTTGCTATAAAACAAATGGACGTTTTGAATATCATTTGCTTTAGTTATCTCCAAATTTTCAATCATGTTATTCACACCCTTTTGCTTCTAAGTGTCGCATATGTAACAAATATATATATATATATATATTCACTTTACTGCTGGAAGAAATTCATCAAGATCAAATAAATGATGAATTTCTAAACCCTCTGTTGATATTTTTGTTAATAATTGAGAAAAACCTGGTGAACTCCAAGAATATTTTTTCTTAACGCTAAGCTAAAAAGGACTTCCAAGAAAACAATAGTAATGTTCAACACCTTTACTACAAAACAGATAATAAAGTTTAAAGGTTTTCCGAAATAGCGGAAGTACTAGTGCATTTAGATCAAGAAATATCGATGTAAGTCGCCATCGTGAATTAAATCTATATGGGAATTAAAACTGGATGGATTGCTTCTGGCAAAAGCAGAATTCCTGGTATCGAAGAAGAATATGCAACTTTTGTCTGAAAAAACTTTTAATCAGTGTACTTTTAAACACTAACGCATGAATTAGAAACGCGGGCCATAACTAGCTATAGCAGAACACTAATACTGCTCTCCTAAGTAAAAGAAGGGCGTACTTCAAACTTTTCTTTGACACATCTCTATCTTTTTAAAGATTATTTACTACTAGATTCACAATATAGTTATAAACATATTATATTTACACAAATAGGAATAAATGACAGAAATATCAATTGTTAAGATAAAAGGAAAGTATCAAGTGGATGAGAGACAAATATTTAGTCATGAAACTTTTAAGACAAGCCTTTCTTGCTTATGAGAGCAATTGGGGGCTCCTTCCCCCTGCTCTTTATCGTTCGCCAACCCCCAGCAGAACTGCTTGCACAGCTCCTGCTGATCGCTTCGCGAGTTCGAGTTCGTTTCGCTCGCTCATTAGAAACTGAACTATTTCAGAGTTGCTTTATGGAAAGAATCGCTTCCCTGAGAGAAATACTGCTCTATATTGCACACAACTCTTTGGAATTAAACATAATCTTGTAACACAATCTACATAGATTTTTCAGTGTCAGAAGCTTGTATGTCGCTGCTAATACCCACAATTGAAATTGTATATTAAGTTACGAAGTAATAGGCTCCCTCGGAAATTTAAAGTAAAGCGAATCCCTTCGTAAGGACAAAATTCTAAATTCTAACAGCAATGTACATATACTTTTACGTACACGTTTTATTTATTATTGCGACTATTGGGAACGACAGGTAAAGTTTTAGTACTGAACCGTTTTGTGGCATATTTTCAGATTTGTGTAAAGACGTTTTCATATTTGGCGACAAAGAAATCGCTTTAAAGCTTAAAGAAATGTAATATTTTACTTGACGAAAAAAAAAATTTAAATTAAGAATGAATGAGAAAAGAAAAAGTTTGTGCCCAGAGTTGTAGTAAGTTATTGAAACACTCCCAAAAGTGTTGTCACTCTAGATAATTAACTGTAAAATAATTTAAGGAAATCATAAAAAAAAAGCATAACCATCGTGCTGGCATTCAAGATAACTGTAGAACAAACTTCAACAATAAACGCAAGCACCGCTGATGCGATCTTTCTTCTGATTGGCTGCTGTTATTAGCCCTTATGGTTTCATTGGTTCCTGAGACACCATCATTAGATTTATATATATGTATATACATATATTTATAGACCTGAAAGCCAGACGTGTGGGGAGCGATACTTACACGAAATTACAAGCAAACAAAAAATACAATGAATATGATACAGTAGAAAAGGTCAATTGTTTGAAATGGTGTTGTGCTAGTCATACAAATTATCAACATTTTGATTCAAAATCGGTAGTTTAAAAAAATTATTTCGGGATGGCCCCTTGCCCCTCCCCCTTTTAAATACGCCTTTGATTCGATAGATATCTGGGAGATGTCAAACGTCCGGGAAAGTGTCCGTAATCGAAATGGTCCGACGAACTGAGGATTTTCGTAGGAATTAATTAGAACTACTAAAGAACTGAAGATAGTTCTACAGCAATCGACTAGTTTTTCAGGAGAGGCCGCACTAGGAAATTGCAACAGTAATTTCAAAATCTTATATTTATTTAAATTCACATTTATATTAGGTCAAATAAAATCCTAAACGGGGTCAAACGATTATATGAGGTGATAGAATGGAAACGAAATATCTATTGCTCATTAATAAGCAGAAGGCCAACGTTTTTTCCGTGGAATGGGTGCAACAGCTCAGACACACACACACACTTCAGAAGAGTTCAAATATTAATGAGTCCTTGCAGATTTGCAAATTAGAAAACTACAAACAAAATGAAAACTTAAATTTAAAACCACATGAATATTTTTTATTTTCTGTTGGCAATTAGGTTATGTTCTTTATCATCGAGGAGAGTCTGAATTTTTCTTTTTCCATTTTCATCTGGTGCGACATAACCTGGAAGGTCTTGAGGATTCATCTTTTGTGCTGCAGATGGGAGAAGCAGTATCTGGTACTTGAGTGCTAAGACGCTATCTGTTTGAGCATTGATGACCTGCTGAGCTTTGCTCAATGCGGAATCAAAATCCTTATTTTGCTTTGAATTTCTTGCCATGAAGGACTCCGAACTTGGTACTTCAGGCTGCTCTTCAGTCAGAAAAAATTTCGTGGTTAGGCTTAAGATGGCCTTCGAAGGGCATGAGGGGAGTGTGTCAACCTCAAGTGATTGACATTTCAACGACCAATGAAATGTACGATAGCTCTTGGAAGAAGGGTCTACTGTCCCCCATAATTGACC
The DNA here is from genome assembly GCA_038502835.1 of Octonoba sinensis. NCBI lineage: Eukaryota > Metazoa > Arthropoda > Arachnida > Araneae > Uloboridae > Octonoba > Octonoba sinensis. The sequence continues at coordinate 63,486,151 of CM076602.1, forward strand.
TGCCACTTCAGGCCGAGACCCCCTGCAGTCAGTGTATTAGCTAGAGACGCTAGTATTTCGCTAGCGGCATGCACGTGTTTTCTACTACTTACACAACGTTGCTCTTTTTCCGGTTCCAAAATAATTCTCTGTGGCTGAGAGTTGAAACGAAAAGAAAAAATATTGTTACCCTTTTTTCGTTCTCCCGAATTGTTTGTAAATTGCATATTTAGTGCTGTAAAAATGAAAATGTAAACGATACTTTTAAAATGAAGGTTTGTCTTTCTGAGAACTTGCTTCTAGACCTAATTTAGTACAAATTGATCAATCAAAATTTGCGATAAATTGCTTGATATTCAAAAAAAAAAAAAAAAAAAATAAAAAAAATAAATAAATAAATTAAAAAAAAAAATTATTTAGCGAAAACTTGCTGAATGCTGTTCTCAGTTATTGTTACATAAAGAGCGCTAATTCGTCTCTTGTATAAAGCTTAATTTAAGAGCAGAAATTTTTGCGTTAGTATGATTAAAATTAAATGAATAAATAAGAAAAGAGGTAACCTAAGCAACGAGTTTTGCCCGAAACAGGAGTAGCAAATGAAGATTTGTTAACCTCCACTACTCTATTTTTTCTGAAACTAAATGTGAATGTTTGCGTTTCTTTCTTTATTTATATAATTTATTTAGTTATTTTGCATTTTATTTTATTTATATACACTTCTTCAATTATGTTTTGCTAATTATTGCATATTGAATACTTGATCAATATGATGAGACCATCACATTCATTTTATTTCTTTCCTTTATATTTCTGTCATTTAAAATAAAATTCCCGAATCATTTTTCGAATAAAACATCCTGGTTTTCTTTTTCTCTGACAAAAGAACGTTTTCAATGGTTCTTTACTTTCTGTGTAGTTCCGCTTCATTGGCACTTCAATATGTAGTCAAGTAATATGTGTTTTTTATATAAGCGTGCGCAGAGCTTTAGCAAGGGGGGGGGGGGGGACTCTACTGTGCTAAGAGGGTACCAAAATACACCCATAAGCAGGGCCGGCTCGACGGTATTCGGCGCCCTTGGACTTTATAAAAATAGTCGCCCTCTTTCATCATACAAACTAAAATAATATAAATTCAAATTGTGTATAATTTTATTGCGTTTTCAATTACTTTAAAAACTTTAATAATTACATACATGAAACAAATAATGTTTTTTTTTTATTTCTAATGTGCTGTTGGCTTCTCGTAATTGAAGACCTAGTGTGGTTCACAGGGATTGGTACCATCTAATCATCTCTATCAAGCACCACAGTAGGTATAGTACCATCGCTACAAGTGAATTTTGACGCTAAGTTCTTTCACTTGAAAGATGGAGTATCTGATAGGAGTCACTGTCATTGGGTCTGCTAACATGAAGACAACTAGAATTTTGTTGAACTAATTTTATGAAACACGGATTATTGTTTTTTTTTTTTTTTTGCTCTTACGCTGAGGCGCCCCCAAGATGATGGCGCCTTTGTACTTTGCACACTGATAAGGCCGGACCTGCCCATAAGATTTGGGTCCCAAATGCATCTCCAGGGAAACTTATGACAAATTAAACGCAAAGAAGCATATCTATTGAATACAAACGCGAAAGAGGTTGCCAGTTTTGTAATTAGCTTTCATGTTTATTTGCTAATGGGGGTACAATGGTATCTCTAAGCCCCGCACGCACACCTATGAGTATCTACGTATGTATGTTGTAAAATATATATTACTCAGCAAAATTAAATCACGAACTTGAAACGGGGATGTGCATAACATACTTTCGCTGTTGCAAAAGTATGCGGCAATTACAAATTCACCAAAAAAAAAAAAAAAAAGAAGAAAAAAAGGCAGGGAAGAAAGGAAAAAAAGAACTTTAAAAAAAAGAAAGAAAATAAGCAAATGGTTGGCAATGGCTGTTTTGAAACAGTGGCCTTTTTTCCGAGTGCATTTATTTATTACTTTTTTCCTTCATTATGTACGAAATATTTATTGAAATATTAGGGTTTAAACGACTTTTAAATTTTTTCCGTAATACACTGAATAAACGAAAGCGATAAATATTGTATTTGCCATTAAAAGCTATTCAGAGCAGTGAATGGAGCTGGAGTGGACTTGAAACTATAACATAAGATTCGGAAGGAAGCTGTAGCATAGCAACTCAAAAAAATAAATTAACATAAATAATAATAATAATAATGATAATAATATTAATAACTCTGCTCCAGTTCCCTGCGCAAAAGGTATTCAAGCTTTCAAAATGGCAGCCTGACTACTGGGGCGGCGATATTCATCGGAACCAGAAGTCCCAATTTCTTACCCTGGCAACAAACGTTGCTTCGATAAGCGAGCTGAGATGGTTGCTGTAATAATTTCTATTTAATACTTATCGAGAAGTAAGTTGAGAGTTTTCCTGGTTTTCTCTTATGATTGAATGCACAAAAACACCATTAGAAGACCTCGCAGGGCGACAGCTTTTTACCAAGACTTGTTGAATCGAGATAAAGTTTGTATGGTTGCAGGTTGAGGTGAGGGCTGCCAATTTTACAACTGCAAATACGGAACAGACGGGGCACATCGACAAGGGGGGGGGGGGGGCCTTGAGACGCGCATTTGCATCATTTCTTCTGTGCCGATTCTTCATGTGCGAGCTTGCCTGTATTTATTATCCAGTAAATAAAAACGGAGGAGCGTGGAAGATCGCACTTCAAACTGAAGCAGCATAGAACAAAAATGAATATAGCCAATAAAGATTCAATATGCGATGCGACTCAAAATGACAACGGTTTTCCCGAAGGATATAATTTACGCAAAACGAGATAAGTACATCTGGTTAAAATAATAAGGAGTAAATAAAGGAAGTCCATCTACAGAGCATTTAAAAACAGTTTCCGGAGTATATACTTCAAAAAATGTTTCAATATACCTTTTGAAACTTGAAGACGGAAGTACATGATTAACAGTGAATAATCTGAAAATAATGTACATGCACAAAAAAATGACAAGAAGATTTAGTGACAAATTCAGTTATTCAAATGCAAAACCTGTAATGTATGGAATTATCTTCTGAAATGAATTCTACATAGTTCTTTTCCTTGTCATGTTTGTTTGTTTTGTGTTTTCTGGGATGTGCGAAATAAAAAGATTCGTTGAGATAAATTTCATTACAAAATACAAATTTGCAGGAATGTAACATACAGTTAAAAAATGAGACAATAACTTTTAAATTCTGAAATTTTTCATGCATCACGAACGGATTTCTCTCATTTTCGTAAAAAAAAATATTAACAACAACAAAAATAATAATAATGAAAAAATAAATGTCATATGGTGACTCAAAGTCTAAAATCAATGTTCAATTTAATGCATATTGAGATCCCGTCATATTAACCTTCAAAATTCAAGAAAAAATTTACCATTTGAAAGAAAAGGCATCCATATTGTAGTGATTAGTAATCTGACATAGAAAATGAACAATTCGGGTTCACATGCCTATCAGAAAATGTAATTATTATTATTATTTTGGAGAGTTTTTTTCTCCGGTGAAAAGAGCAAAAAATGACAGATGAAATCAAAACAATTTCCAAATTAATTAATTCCCATGCTAACTAGGGAATTTTTAAGCTCAAACCCAGTTATTGGAAATGGTTGATATTTTTTTTTCAGGGGAAAAATTTCAAATCGCGAATATAATATTGCAATAGCTGGATTTTTAATTGCTAACGCAAAACAAAAAACAAAATAAAAAAATGTTCATACATATTAGAACGGAGATTAAAAATGATTTTTTTTTGTATAAAATTGTTTTCTGTGTGGCATAGGAACTATACGCATAAAATGTGAAATGCACTTATTTCTGCATTGCGTAAATTTGAAAATTTGGATCGTGAAGTGGTTTATTGATCAAAAGGTATCTACATTAATTTTAGAGTTATGTTTCTACTACCATTTCTCACTTTTTCCACGCTAGTGCGAAGGAAGATATTTTAATTTCAAATTTTGTACTCACATTTTAATAATACTTTATTCCAATTTTCCTGCTCTATCTCAATGAAAATTTGAAAACATGTAAATTTCTCAATATTTCTGTAAATTTCCATAACTGTTGCGAATTTTGTATATTTCAACGTGGGAATGGAACCCTAAGATATTTATTGATTGATTCTAATTTTTTTTTACTTATATTTCTGGTGTCATTCCGCTATTCCACAACTTTTTCACAGTATCGAGGAAATAATTACTAAAAACAGAGCTTTTGCAAATTCGTATGTTTACTGCTACTATTAATTATACAAAAAGAACAAATAATAAAAATAAGTAATTAATTTTTAAAATGCTTGTATTACTAATATTATTATTATTATTGTAGCTGTTATGTTAGTTTTTATTTCCATTTAGATATTTTAAGAATTGTGTTTCATTGCTTGTTATGAACTGTTGTGAAGCTTGAAAAATGAATGTGCAAGCAAATTTTATTGTTTTCCTACCCGTTTACTAAGGACTACCAAAGGGATTCGCCAATTTCTTTCCGAGTTTAAGAAGGGCCTCGCTAGGAAAAAAAAAAGTTGGGAACCCCTGACTTAAATCGTATGCAGAAATTTTGCATAAGAGACTTAGTTCTTTTTTCTTTAATGACGCGAGTTCGCATGCATAAATTTAATGTAGAGAAATAATTAGTCCTCATTTGAGCTGCGAAACAAAAGAATAAAACGTCAACATAACCAAAAATTGCGGACACGTGTTTCAGAGTTACAAGGAGCCCGTGTTGCAATGCAAAGAAGTAAGCTTATGGATGAGAAACAACCAAACCGTTTTTATTCTTTAGCTAATAAGATATTATTTCGTAGTGCCACACAGCAAACATTGCATAACCAGGAATGGGCAGCCTTTGGAAAGCTGCGGGCTAAACTCAAAAGGTTAAAAAAGTCGCGGGCCGTAGAGATAAGCAGGTGTCAAGTTACCGAGATTCCGTAACTTCAATCGCTGATATTGGTCTGTATTGTTATTTACTTGCCATTCAAGTTATAAGAGTGAATTACAGTGTACGAAATTATTCTCGTTTATTATTTATCTATTATTATTTTGAAAAGTTAATACATTACAAATAAATAAATATATAAACATTAAATCAAAATACCTCATGAGAAAAAAATCCATAATTTTTGTTTGCTTTTCCCTCTGAAGAGAAAACAAATTCCCCAACACTATTAGGCTTGCTAATTTGCAATTAACTTTTTTCTCGTGTTTGTAGAAAGGTACAAGGGGAATAAGAAAATTTTCTAGGAACACTTTCAAGAAAAGAATTCATTTATTGATGAAAAAACACCGCTGTAAAATTCCCAGAATTGTGCACCGTGGAAAAATACCGGAGGAAAAAGTTAATAAGAATACAAAATGGAGGTCGACTTACAGGGGTTTCTGAAAATTGTGTGTCAAGTTAGAGAGTTTTTCGCCCATTGAAATTAGCATTGGGCCAACCATTAGGGGAGGGATATGTCGACTTACCAAGGGTTAGTCGACTTATCTGCGCGTCGAGCTACCGAGGTTCCACTGTATTTAGTTTAGTCATGTGAACTGTGAAGAAAATAATTTTTGCGATTCAGGAAAAGAAACATGTGGTTTGTTTTCTAAACAATGTCCCATGCTTTTCGCCATTCCCCGAGGAAGTGTACTGTACAGTGGAACCTCGCTATTCGCACACAATTCATTACAGGAGGCAGCTCGAATGGCAACTTGTACGAATAGCGAATTATGTTTTCACATAAAATACAGTGTAAATTGGATTAATCCGGTCCAGACACACAGATGGCTGTTTATTTAAACCTATGAAAAACAAATGTACAGTACTGTACATGAAATTATAGATAAATTAAAATTTAACTGCACTTTGCTTGTACTGAGGTGAGCTGATGGCATATGTGGAATGTTGAGATGAGGAAATGAAAGGGCTGGAAGAGGAAGAGGAGGCCCCTTCTATAAAAACATCAGGTAATATCCCTTCAAGTGTTTTCTCCCTTTCTGTTGTCCTTTCTTTTTGCACTAGAAGAATCTTGGGCTTCTTTCCCTAAAAACCTGTCCAATGTTGTCTGGCTTTGACGATTGTTCAGAATTTTTCTAAAATGGCCAATAACATTGTCGTTGAACAAAGCATCCCAACATTGCTATTGACCACAGCAGTGTTGGGATGCTGTTTTCTCATCACTCTCTGCGTTTTCTTGCAGGAATAACACAGCTCTTTAATTTCTGCAAAGTAAATGCTTTTCTTACTACTTTCCTCCTCTGAAGAAGAAAGTTCTTCAACCACTTCCTCTAGATGCCCCCTTAGAAAGCTAAAATTGTCAGTAAAATCTCAAAAAGTATTAAAATTTAAAAAAAATCCAAAACGCGAAACAAATTACTTCTAGACGAGTTCAAAACGAGCATAATTTCTCGATTTTTTTCTTAAAAAAAGCTAAACTGGCGACCCAGCTGACCCCTGGCGCCGTACGAATTGAGGGACAAGTACGAATGGCGGATTTCCACTGTATATGTTCTACGTCATAACATCTTTCCGATAAAGTTTATTTTAAGTTAATCGGTTGGTTAGCTCAGGATTTGTATACGACTGAAATTTTCCCGTAGGCGCTGTCGGTTTTTTTTTTTTTTTCTGAACTATGAAATTCGGAGTGGATAAAAAAATATTTCACGCCGAGAGCTCCTTCCAATACGCTTGTCAAAAGGAACTTGGATCTTCTGCCCAGAATTTGCATACTTTGCTTCGGGAAAAAGTCGCTAATGTTCAGAATTATTGAACTGTTCAAAATTTAACGAAAAATTGTTCAAATCAAAAAGCAAAATATGAAAATGAGATGTCCTCGCCAAGATCTTTCGAATGCAGTGAAAAAAATCTCTCGAATCGGACAATTCCTTCAAAAGTTATTGGGGGGAGGGGGAGACATGCGCACCCAGAACTCCCCCGCACCTGCCATTGTCTGGCGCATCGGATTTTTAGATGCCCCCGAGGGCTTGCCCTCGGGGACAAATGGGGCCCTACAGGGGGGGGGGGGGAGAGACAGACCGACAGACACAATTACGCCATCTCAAACCCCTACTTTCAATTTTTTTTTAATTTTTCAATGTGTATTTATTTACTTCACTTGTTTATGACTTTTTCCTATTTTTAACGATATTCTTGTGATCTGATACATTAGCCTTCTTTCGTTGTTTTTTCTTTTTTTTTTTTTTTTACTTTTACGGAAAAGTATGATAAGAAGAAGTAAAAGATATCGAAAGATGGAAAAATCTTATGAAAGGAAAGGCTAAGAAATGTTACGAATGGCATAAAAAAAATCATTAAAAAAAAGGAAATAAAAGAAAGAAAGGAGGTTGTTAGTATCCCCCCCCCCCCAGCTGTCGATCTTTATATGTAATTTTGTTTTTCAAAATTTCAGCTCCACTGGAAGATGTTGGTTTATTTAATCAAAATTTAATTTTTTTTTTTTCGGTTTCTAAAACACAAATTATTGAAACATTGCATTCAGAAAGAGGCCAATATAAAATTTTGAAATTACATTCATTTTCTCAAAAATATCTTTTTAATTTACGAAAACATTTAAAGTTTATCATTCCTTTATTCCTTCAGTAAAAAACAAAAAAACTCTATCTCTCTCAATTTAGTTATATCTGTGTCATACACAGTTGTCTTTAAGAGGGCGGGGGGGGGGGGGGGAGTAAAGGCAACGCTTTTCTCTTCAGAAAGTTTTTGAAGAAAAGAAGAATGGATTGTGTAGAAGAAAATTAAATCAATAACCTACAAATGAATAATTACTTACATTAAATAATTTCTCATTTGATTTACTAATTAAAGAGCAGTAATTTTTTCAAGCTTACATTTTTAAAAAAATATTTTTTTCCCCCAATTGTACAAACATTTAATTCGTGAAAAATGTTTTTATAGTACCGTGGGAACAGGAATTTGCCCATATAAAGGATTACATATAAGTCATAGCTTCTCCAAATTTCTTCCAAAAAGCTCTCAATTTTCTTCCCTTTCGAAAAAACATGTGGTCTGTCTTCTGTGTCTGGCCGGTTTGAGGGTCTGAAGAGGGGACTACACTTTCCCCATTGTCCGAATCCGAAGCAATGCTTCCCGGAGTGAGAGTCATTAGGCTAATCGACCTCGTAAATCATGCCCCCTTGCATGGGAAGCGGTGGGAGGCGTGGCTTATAGGAATTTCGAGCTTTTTTTGGAAATATTTTCAAACTTTGGATGGATTTTTTTGTCTTTAAAAATGTTTGCATTATTTCAAACAAAAGTTCAAAAGAAAGCTGGAAATGTTTTGCTGGTCTTGTTGTTTTTAAAATTTCGGTAACATGCTTTGAAAATATTTTATAGAGCGAAACGTCTAACAGTACCACGTTTTTTCCAAAATTCATTTTTTAACGATTTTTTAAAAATACGGTAAGTGATATTTTAAAAAAGTAAAAACTAAAAGACCGAGATATAGGCTTGAAAAATACTCAAAAAAATTCCGGACTCGAAAACTTCAAAGGAACTTTCTAAAACTTAGTCCAACTTTTCCCGTAGGTTAACATTGGTTTCGAAGATTTGAAACTCTGACTGAAGAGCAGCCTTAAGATCTGAACCTTCAAACACAAAAAAATATATATGAGGTGAATAAAGTAATAAACTATGATTTGAAGTAGAATTCTCGTTTAATTTTTTTTTAAAATAAAAATTTAATTTTTAATGTCTTCATACGTCTTCACATTTAGGAACAGTCTCTAAGTTTCGATATTTTATTTAAATTATTAATGTTTTGTCCCTCAAAATAGTTTAACTACCTCTAGACTTAAAACGCTCCTTAAGTTTCCCAATGTACTGCTAGATATGGAAATTTATACCTTTCAGTTAATATTTTGTGAGCTGTTAAAAAATATTATGGTAATTATAAAGTTATTTATTGCCTTAGTATTGCGATTTTTTGCAACAAATGAATTTTAAAAGATGTATATGTAATGTAGAAAATATACTTTGGGATACATTTATCCTAGTAATTTTTGTATATTATGCGTTTACGCGCATTGGTTTGCTATATTCCCCGAAAGTTTCCCTGAATTTGAGCACATGTCCTTTAGTTAATGGTTAAAAATATGGTCATCCAAATTCAAAACATTATAAATTCTTGTTCAAAGGGAATATTAACTTGTTTGCAGTTATAACCCGAACATTCACCCTAAAAATTTTAAAGCAGAACCTCGGAGAACGAACTTTCAGCATTCTTTCTGTTGGTTTCTCAAGTTTTGCTGACCCGACTCGTGGTCCAGCGGTAATGTTTGTGGCTGGTAACCAGAGGAGAGTCGATGGTAAACCGTGGTTGCAGTCGCTTCTTCAAGATATGAGTACGCGAGTTGGTTGTTATGATCGTACATGTTTCTCATAGATGTTTTCCTGACTTTCTCTTATTGAGTCCCGAAAATGAGGCTTACCGTTAAGAATTTCATTAGAAAGGCAGCTTTTCCCCAGGCACGGTGAGCAGGAATGTCTGATGCAATGTAGCCAGTTGAGGTTTTTGAGCAATAAAATACAAAAGAAACGAACACAACGTGGTGTTAGGATGCTGCTTTACTACACTTTAGATCATCGTTTCTCAATCTGGGACAGGGCTGAAGGGGGAAAACGGTGTTGGGGGAGCGAAGGGGTTGTAATCTGCCCACCCCCCAAAATCATTTTATTACAGAAAATATCTTACATTATGATTAAGTGTTACAAAATTTATTAATCTACAAATAAAATGCTGTAATAAGGTGATCGCAAGGCTTCTTAATAATGTTTTCAGCTTTTAGATAAATGCGAAACAGACACAGATTAGCAAAGAAATCATACACAAATTATAACTCCTGCAAAAAGCTTTGGCCTTTCTAGAAACACAACGCATTTCAAGCATAGATTTGCATTATTACTTCGATCTGTTAGACGAAAAACTAGCACGAGTCCCTTACGGGAAAAAGTTCCATTCTACTTCTTCATTTTTACAAAACATATCAATGCGGATCATTCAGATTATTTTGATATAATATTCTCTATTAGCTCAGCAATCGAAAACAGAAGCATAAATTTACATCTTTTGCCGCTAAGGAAGAAAGATTTTTCGCTTCAAAAATCATTGCTTCTTGCATGTTGAGAACCCATACGGTCATAAATAATACAATTTTAGTCCCAGCAGAATGGCAACAATAAGAGAGGTTTCCAAAGACCGTGTTGACAAAGCTCTCCAGTCACTTTGCCTTAGTAAAGGGGTAGTGTATTAATAAAGGCGGACGGGAAGACTGTTTGCGTTTAATTAAACACTCTAAATGTCGATCCGCAATTACGGACATAATGGAATTACCCTTCGGCTGCAAGAGCTTATTTTTAATGATTCCTCCTCAAAGACGGAGATCCGCTGATTAAAAGCTAAGGAATAAAATATTGAGTGCACGAGAAGTGAAGCGATCAGAAGCACACGAAAGGGCTGTACTTTTGAGGTGGTTTAAATTGGGGGTCTAACGAATGTGCCCGAGGCTAGCACCGAAACGTATTAATCGCCTTTATATGTAATTACGTATTAGCAATTTATTTGATTCGACCATGTTGATGACAAAACTTTAATTATATCTTCATATCGCTTGAAAGAAATTTTTGGAAAAATAGTCAATAATTCCCTTATTATTATAATTATTATCTATATATGAATATGCCAGACAAAACAGTTAGGAATCATTTTCTCTTTTGTTTTTCTACCGATTCTCTTGCTACTTTTTTTGTTTAGCAGCTATTGACAAGTTTTAGTAATTTTCAATTAAAAAAATTTGGGAAACAGTTTATTATTAGTTAATTATGTTCCTTTTTTTTTGTCAGGCAAGCCTCATTTATAATTGTAATATTATAGCGTTATAGATAGCAGATGGAAACATGTCTTCGTTGAGTAAATTATAAGGTAATTAGTATAAGACTCATTGTTAAAAAGAGTTTGTTTACATTAAGCAGCAATTTTAACCCTGGCATGCATGTAAACCTCATATGAGGTGATATAAATTTTTTCTTCAAATTTTTATGCAATTTGCATGTCGTCCGCATCTGGAGAGTTTCATAGGGTATTCAAGATAGTCAAAAGATTAAGATCTCTTTAGCAGTCCATAAAGGAATCAAGAAAAAAGAGAAAATCTCAGTTTTCAATCAAATTCTGTTTATTTATTTTGAAGCGTCTGTTACATTACTGGGAATTTTGGTATTATTTTATAGCTTCTTATTCCTTATAAATTGAGTTTGAATATTCAGCTTTGCCATGTTTATTATTATACTGAATAAATATGACAAAAAATAATAAAACGTCTTCATACAAGGACTCAAATTTTTGACTGTACAGGACAAAAATTTCCAAAATAAATTATTACACTGCAATCCTGAGATACTAAATTGGTTTGTAGCATATGAATTTTCTTTATATAACACAAATAAATAAATGCATGCATGAGAGGATTAAAAGCAATTATAATAGGAGTTAGATTGAAGGCTTCTCTGAAACAATGAAATGAATGGTGTGGAAGCAAACGTGTTATTCAACTGCGACTGAACTTGGTACGAAATCGGCTACATTTATGGGCGCAATTGGCTCTGCGGTGACAATGATTTATAATATGTTTGCTTTAAGTGAGGATGATCAAAATAACGATATAACGACGTTATAATCGCCAAATTTGAGGAATAATACTTATATAATTATATAAATAGAATAATGTTTCCAATGCTAAATTTAATTATTACGGTCGAATTTCGACTGTTGGGTGAAATCTTATTATTAGTTTTATTTTCACTAATTAAATTCTTATTTAATTCCAAGAAATTATAAATATACAATATCCAACATAAGGGGCCGTTCATAAATGATGTCACGCTTTTTCCAATATATTTGACCCCCTCCCCCCTTTGTCACAATATGTCACAATTCAGCGGACCCCCCTCCCCCCTCTGTCGCATGTAACGCTATGTTGCATGATGTCACACTAATTGTTACAGTTTACGAACCACCCCTCCCCCCCTCAATGCGTGACATCATTTATGAATGATCCCTAACCATCGTTAAAATAGTTTTAACGAAGCTGGAAAAAGGGCGCTGCCGCTTTAATATATACAAAAAGCGCAAACGATAAATAAATTAAAACAAAGAGAGAAGGATTAAATTAAATTCGCGTTTACATTCATTTTTAACGAAGATTGCAAATCTAGCGATGCCTCACTCAAAATGCTAGAGAAATGTTTTGATTATTAGTATATTTGACATGTGTGACAACAGTGGCAACTGCATTACAGTTACATTGTTCATTGAAAAATTAAAAATAATTAAAAAAAAAAAAACTAATTGAGTCACAACTCTCATTTTTGCAGCGATGAGTTTCTTGGGTCGTAAACATTAACCGTGAATGTAGTCCCGATCGGTAAAACGGCCTGGGATTCTATAGCGGACAGACAGATCGACAGACAGAATAAGCCGCTTATATATATAAGATATGTTAAAATAACAACTGATCTCATGATTATTTATCATTGATTGTAACAATCTTTCATAATTGATTTGATCATAGTGCAGTGACCAAAATAATCACTTTACCACAGAAACAACAATCCCTTTTGACACGTTTATAGAAATATATAAAAGATACATTATCATGGATACGAGTAATACTAGTTAAAAATAGCATAACTCGTATCCACGATAATGTATCTTTCATGTCTTGTTTTACTTTGTCTTCAGTTGAAGAAATAACTGACTAATGCAAGTACCTGGATCCGTAAAAATATTAGCAACCAAATAGTAATTTCATTGGGGGAAAGTTATGGTAGATATCTTTTTAAAAGAATTTGAAATTATGTTTTTGAAATTTGTTTTTGGAAAAAACAAATCTTGTTCTGTAAGTCATTTAACAAGTGATTTCGTGTGTCCAATTTTTTTTAGCTTCTTGCAAACGAGCAAGTAAACGATATTTAAAATACTTTATGCCGTAATATGCATCATTCTATTCGTTCTGAATCCAATGCTCATTTCTACTACTCCCATTTGTTTTATCAAATCTTCAAACATATTCCCATCTTTTCAAAATATGTCAACCGCAAGAAAAGAGTTAGATTGTTTTGGGATAGCTAGGGAAAAGTAATCGGATTTGATAGGTTTAAAGTTATTTATGTAGAAAAGGAACCCAACCAACTTTTCGTGTCACTATAACGACCTGTTTGTTTTACGTAATATCCGTAATTCATTAAAAACATGTTCTCTTTCAGCTAATATTTTCATTCAATGATAACTGCTTATTGGGTCATCTGTGGAAATGATAACTCTATAATACTCGAAGTTAAAGCAATTACTCTAACCCAATAAAACTGAAAGTTATTACTATTATTATTACTATCATTATTATTATTACCGTTTTGATGAATGAAACCTGTTATGGCAAATTTGATTTCAAAAGCAATATTGAATTTTAAATCAGTTTGAATTCCAGTATCTTTAAAATGTAAGGCATTTATTTTGTGTTCGGAGCACCTGTTGACTGAATTTATCGATCGTTAGCGTGACTTCGTTCAGGCGAACTCCTCCTCTGATAGTAGTTTACGTTTTATAATCATGGATTAATATAAGGCTGTGCCCTTTTGATGTAATGATGAAACTACAAGGGAAAACCTTCGCAATAGTATGAAAGGTTAAGATAAACACGGATTTTTGAGTTGCAATTTACTTTTAGAATGTCAACAAATATGCACCAAATTTGAAAAACTATCTCTCTGATACTGTAGTAAGATTTCAATTAAACTTAGTAATTAGTATATGGTACGGAAAAAACATTATAAAACTACCGATCAATATAATGAAAATTTCATATGTAGCATGGTTTACAGAGTACCTTACTAGATAAAAATCTGAGTTTGAGGCCTTATTTTTTTCATATTTTGAATTCTTTTCCTGAAAGATTTGGCTATTGGGGGTTTGTGTTCATTTGAAAGATCTCCACTACTTACAATCCTTCCTAATCTGGCAGCGTTTACAGGAAATAAAGTTGCTTTCAAATATTTTTAGTTTACAAATGGAAACGTCGTTCCCACGTATTTTAGTTTTCTATAATAAGAGAACACTGTCTCAAATACCTTACCCTTAGTGATTAGGATCATGAGATCTAGTCGACAAATGTTGTGAATACAAACAATTATGTTTTATTTAAAGGTATGTACAGATACAAAAAGGATCAGAGTGAAAAATTGTTATTACTTCTGTCATCCTATTTGTAAAATAAAAAATTTCCAAAGCAATATTGAACATCTAAAACAGTGTGGTTTCGAACCTTTCTCACATCGAGACAACATTTTTAACAATTAAACAACTGGCGACTACATACATGTACGCATTTACAGCATGTCGAAAAAGTTAGTTTTCCTTCATGACAAAACATGGCGGCTTCGTGGAACGACACTTCCTTATTGCTGCTAAGGTTTAAGTCTAAGTCGCCAACTGCTGAAAACTTCCATGGCTGCAAATATATCCCCGAAGCAGTACTTGACTATTACAGCCACCATCGGCGAGTTGCGAAAAGTTATTTATAGTGATACTACATGTAAAAGTAAATATTTATATGCATTAAGTACGTGTAGCAACTGAAAAGTGTACTTTAAAAAAATAAAAATGAAAATAATTAGCTGTATTTAATAATTATTCTACCATTCCACCAAAAGAGTCGCAAATTTTGCCAACATGGTTGCGTTAATACACGAGTATCTCCGAAGTACACAATGTCGCCTGTTAACATCATTTATTGCAAGTGAGTGACTTTATTTATATGTTTATGACGTGTTTCTGCGATAGTCGGAATCTCGCCAAATTCTTTGGAAATAAACTTTTTATGTGGGATGTCGTCATCAGTAAAGTCGGTTTTGTCTGACATCTTTTATAACTGGTTTACCGAAAAATGTGAAGAGATTCCAAAGGACACAAAACAACAAAAAGGGTGCTAATCGGTTATACGCCCTACCTTTTTTTTTGCACGCCCAACATCGCCAAATGAAATATAAACTAAGCAATGTTATTAGATTTAAATAGAACGAGATTAATTAAATTTAAATAGCATGTTGGCAATATTTCTAAAACTATCGCCAAGGTAAGGCGTATAATCGATAAGTACCACAAAGGGACATCAACATCAGGATGTCTTTTACTTTCAGTTGTAAAAGTTTTTGCCGTTTGAAGACTTGTTTACTTTGGCGTCAACTGAGAAATATCGTTCCACGAAGCAGTCATGTCTGGTCAAGCGAAGTTATAGATCAAATTGTCTATATACAAACCTTCGCAGGCGAAAATTTCCCCCAAATCAACTTACATTGTGGATGAAGAAAAAATGTTGATAGCTCTTCTCTATCTCTACTAATAATAAAGCAACAAGTATGTGTGTCTGTCTGTCTGTCTGTGTCCGGCGTAGGGCCCAGACCGTCCGGCGGATTTTCATGAAATTTGGCACGAAATTAGTTTGGAACATGGGAGTGTGCACCTCGGAGAGTTTTTTCTGAAATTCGAATTTGTTCTTTTTTTATTCCAATTTATAGCCGAAAGTTTCATAAAATAGTCGTTTTCTATGGGAAGGAAATATCGCATCCTTTCGAGCTTAATACCGTTGAAAAGCGCGTAAAAAACTGTCCCAGAAAGAGTTTTGTTCATCGTGCTAAAATTCGAAGCCACTAAATTAACCTGAAAAGAAGTTATAAGCGTTTTTCTCTGTAGTTCGAAATTATTTTTTCACGGTAATTAACTTAAATTTTAGTTGAAGGGTTACCATGCGACTGGTTTATGATCCTTTTCTTTTTTAACGAATTAATATTTATTTCTTGACGTTTTTATCATTTTGCGGAGCAGCCGATTTTTAATTAATTAATCAATTAATTTATTTTTTGAATTTTGATTATTCTTTTTTTAAAACGAATTAAAATACTGCACAAGGTTTTTTTAAAGAAATGTTATCCTTTATAGCGATTTTTGTTACTCCAACTTATTATTACTATTTATATTTTTATTTATTCAATTTTTTTCTCCAGTGAATTAGCAAACATGTTATTTGTCTATTTGGGCTCAGATGAAAGGTTTTTACGCTTTCAAAGCTTTTCTTGCTGCTGTTAGTTTCTGCAAGCAACAAAATTTCGTCTTTCTGTTTTGCTGTCAATGAATAATAGATAAAAACTAATTATAGTAAAAATGTATTAATTAAAACTATTGCAATGGATTATAATCGTCCTTTTTGTGTGGGTACTTGAATTAAACAAACAGAATGCGTTTTCTTTTAAATGTTTTCTTTTTCGTTTCTTTCTTTCGTTTTTCTATTTTTTATTGTTTGTTTTGTAAAAACCAATGCTTAAATGTGTAGGATCGCTGGTTGATTGTCATGGGTGGCTAATTCTTATTGATGTGGAATTCATTTTAATAAAATAACATAATTTACACTTTAAAAAGTTATAGCTATATACACAATGGCGAATCGACTGTTCTTTTCATTTTTTAACACGTGCATAGCCGTGCGGGTACCGCTAGTTTTATATAATACAGTGACCGTTTTATGAAGGGTTTTACAAGGATCTTAGTACCAGAAAGTAGGTTTAAATTTTTAGATCAATGAATGAGGTCTTTGGCATTTTGTTTTCCTACATTATTCGATATGATTAATGTAATATTAATTATATTATAGATTCTCACAAACAAGTCGAGGAGTTTATGCAAAGAGAAGAAAGAAAGAAAGAAAAAAAATAATAAAAAGATTTTTACTCGGTCTAAACCAGCTGAAGTTTTCTGAACTGTGAGAACATTATTTTAAAAGGACAACTGAATAGAAGCGAAGCGATGGATTTATTATTTACATTTTCATCAAGTACTTGGAAATTTATTATTGACAAGTAATAAAAACTACTACTGGCCTTACTTAACATTTCATTCAATATTAATCACTGAGCTGTATAATTAACTGGAGTTTCTATTTACCATAGGATTAACATTGGAGTAGACAGTTCGGTGAAAAATACATTGTTGACTACTTGACTCGCCAGTTTTGAAAAATTCATCATCGTACCTTGTTCATTGAGTGAAGTGATGAAGGGACGTTTAAATTCAATTATATTTTTATTAAAAAAAGTATATATTGTGGGTAAAATAATGTGTGCTACATGTGTTTGCTTATACCGCTGAATACGAGACATCGTGTTACAATTTCTGAAAAAGATATTTTACATGATTTGATTAAAAAGATTTATTGATCTGTTACCCTCGTTTCATAGTTGCAATTTTGACTTAAACATAATAAATGAACTTGGGTCAAGACATCAAATCAGTAAATAAGTTAAAAGGTGCATCATTTTCAATAACACTTTTTATGTCAAGCATTTCCTTAGTCCTTTCAGTCCCAATGATGCCATTTGGCATCATCATATTTTTCCTCTTCTCCTTTTCTTCTTCTGTTTTTTGTTTGTTCTGCCTCAGTGCTGCCTCTGATACCAAGTAAAGGTCATTAAATGTAATAGAATCATTTTATTCATTACTGTTTTTTTGTTGAGCCTCTAAAACTTCATTTGATATCAAATTAAAATTATGTGAAATTTTAGAAAAAAGAGGATTTTTCTTGCTTTGTATTGTCGAAACATATCTGAAAATTGGAGTGCAAAAAAAAAAAAAAAAAGTCTAATTCGAATTTTTGAATGGCACTTCGTGAACTACCTTTCACAAGCGATGATTGAATTTTGTGCACAAGTTCATTCCAATCCGACAATTGGCTTTGTATAGCGTACATACATACATACAAACAAACATACACCCAGCTCTGTTATATACATAGATCCATAATATCTTGGCAGTTAATCAGGACTGGAAGAGCGAAGCAAAGATTCTCTTTATTTACTTTAGCCTCCTCGTTCGTGGCGCCGTTTCTGCTATTACTGGTTCCACATTCGAGAGCTAAGAAAATAAGAATCTTGTTTTGCTTCTGTCGCGGAGAGGGCAAATCTTGGAACGACGTCATAGGGGATCGTTAACTCCTTCGAGTTGCTTTAATCAGGAAACGCAAAATTGGCTCCATGCGGGCTTAAAGGCAGATTTAAATGCTTTTCTTTTCAGAGAACTCCAAATGCCACAGGTTAATTTTCTTGCTGCCATCAGGCGGTTAAGATGTTGTTCTTTACTGTAGTATGAGGGAGAATGTCGGGTAAAATTCTAGTGAGTGAGAGGACTGGAAGGACTTGATTCGATTCCGTGCCTCCTAGTAGTCCTTTTTGATTAATTAAGTACAAAGCAGTTGTGCATTTCAAGTTTTATTTATTATTCAAGTTTTGTTTATATTTCTATAGAAATTCATGCTACTGCGAATAATGAATGGAAGGCTAAGTTGAAGGTTATTTGGTGTTTTAATATCTTTCCAAATTAATGCGAATCCTAACTGCAATAGGAGTATTTTATTTTTCACCTATTAACGATAAATTTCATTGTCATATTTTCTTTGGGATATAACTAACTAGTAACAGTTTCATTCTATATCATTAACCTTCAATTCATGCACAACCAGGCTCGATTCTGTTAAAGGGCACTGGACTGCGAGAACAGTGCACTGTTTTTTTTTTTTTTTTTTCTTCGAACAGTGAAATAGATACGATTAGTTTATTATCGTCTTTGTGAAACAAGCCCGAAATTTAAAAGATTCCAAATTAAGAAGATAGATACTGTAAGACATTGCTGCTGCATAAAGATGAACAATATTTTTCACTTTTAGGTTACGTTGTGTCAATGATGTGGAGGAAAATGAACGACAAGAAACTCAAAATTTAAAAGATTCCAGATTAAGAAGCTACTAAAAGACATCTCTGCTGCATAAAGATGAATAATATTTTTCACTTCTACGTTACGTTGCGTCAGCGGTGTGGAGGAATAAAGGGCACTTATTAGCAATAACCGTGAAGGCATTTTTGATGAGCTCTTCGATGGGGAACATGGTAATGATCGGTGACTGCTAGACATGAGCCCCGGATTTGATGCTATCAGGAGCGACAGCAGTAGAGAGGAAAGGGACCTTAAAGCTCGGATTGATAAGGATAGAACCAACATCAATCTCCATCAAATATCGCTTAAGTGGCATTACCGCGTCACTTCCCGTGTTAAAATGCAAATTTTTTTTCTCTCCTACGGAAGACGCTGCTTTCATTCGCTCCTTTTATTAAGGCCACGTTTGGAACCTAATCCCGTTCGCGCCACAAAGACACGACAAAAGAACGGTTTCGAAAAAAGGATTCTTGAGAGGCAATCCTCAAACCACAGCGCACAATGTTTGGAAGTTTTAAAAACCGTCTGATGAATGGGCATAAGCCTGTATCTCGCAATCAGGACTTAATTAGCTGAGGCGAAGCCGACGTCGAATAAATCAGCGACTAAACCTATCAGCGACTTCATTATAGGCGCTTGCAGGAAATTAAGGCGAAGTCGTTATCTTGACTTTACTAAATCATCGCAGCGAAAGGGATGACCTCTTCATTAGAAGGGACTCTTTCGTTCTTTTTGGTGACTTCCCCGTTCCAAACCTCGTTTTCTCTGCTAATGGGGACGTAGAGCGTTTCTTAGTTCTTGATGAATGTTAATTTGAATGAAACGACTTTTGTTCCGAGGTAGCCCTCTCTGAAAGTGGAGGGAAAGGAAGCTTATTGTACTTCTGATAGCCCGGATTTCACACCTGATTGATGTGACACGCGCCTACAGTCAGCTTCGTGAAAAGGAGAAGTTAATGTCTGAAATGTGTTTCTCCCTTTCTTCTCGATGAATATTATGATAGCATAGCGATTAATCGCAACCATTCCCACTAATCTGAACGTTTTGAAAATCTTGGACTTTGAAACCAGGAATTAAAAACAAAAATTTCCAGAGGGAGGGGGAACCATAGAGAAGAGTTAGAAGTATTTTTTATTTTCTCTTCTTTTTATCTGTGTGAGTCTAGTTTCATTTTAAAGTTGCAATTCAACTGTATAATATTTAAAAGCAATATGATGAGCATTTCTGAAAATAGAAATAAAAAAAATTTAAAAACAAAATTGAGTTAAGACATTAAAAGTAGAAATTTAAAATTGCATTATAAATAAATTTTCCTGAACATACTATCAATTATTTTAGTTGTAATGCCTGCATCTAAAACTTGCAGTTGGATATCTTCACTTAGTTTCTTTTCGCTTTATCAGACGCCAGAAAATAATTTACATTGCACATTCCAGCAATAATAAATTTTTGTATCCAGATGCTGTCTCATTTGTAAAGACTCGCGATTGTGCTATATTTGAACAGGGTAACGAAACTTCTCTTACCCCTGCGATCTCAAAATGCGTTCATAGTGTTTTCCTAGGTACAGAAAAGCCGTATACCTTAAATGTGCATAGAAATAGAAATAAATTATTAGAGAAAATCATTATAGAAACTAGTTTCAGTCATAGTTTTTAACCTACTTATTTATTTTTACCGCCCCAAACAATGACATATCGTTCGAAAGCATGTGTTTGACAAAATAATTGACTAGTTAGCACATCAACCCTATCTTTTTTTATTAAATGAAGCCTGTGAGTTAGAAAATTTAAAATACTTTCTTTCTCTCTAATGGGGCTGCATATGGTCCCTAACCTTTGCAGACCGGTGCGTTTCCCGGAAATAAAATTCCAAATTTTTGTAAGTGAGATAACTCACCTTAATTGTAGAGATAACATTTTCGAAATAGAATTGATGTACAAATTTTCAGAAACTAGCATAAATGTAGTACTTAACGAAAATAAAACTGTATAGATTGCTTTCCCCACTCTTATTATTGATTCTTAATATTTATATATTTACTTTCTTCTATATTCAAAAGATACAGAATTTTCGAGTTTTTAATTTTGACGGATATGCATATTTTAAGGGGTGCTGAACATGGTTTGACTATTTTTGGAAAATATTTGTACGCGTGACTGTGTGTGGATGAACAGTTTTTTGTGGCTGTATTTCAAAAAGTAATGCAAGTACTATACTTAATAAGCATAATTTGGAGTACTGTTGATCCCTAATAAGAATTGGTGTTTATTGAAAAGTACAATTTTTTTCTTTGTATGTAAAGAGTTAATGAGTTAACCAATTTAATTATAGCAGACATTTCAAAAAGTGTTTCTTACTTATGCATCGAGGTTAAAAGGACTGCATTTCTCAAGGTATAAAAGCTTTAAATACGTTGGCCTTAATTACTGCTGGTTATTTAATCGGTGTTGGTTAGTTTTTGGTCGCTTCACGGGTTGATGGAATTGATCTTTTTTCTCGCTAAGTGTGGCTTCTATATCTCAAGAAGTTTTTAATGGAATCATAAGAAAATAATGGTACTGATTTTATGAAAAATATTACGTAATTTATTGAACAGGCGAAATTAGTTTCTTCGGGGAAACTTAAGACTAACTGAAAAATGAGCAAAATGGGAAATTTTTTTACCTAAAATTGTCTCTAAAACTCATAGGGGAGAAAAACTTCAAATTTCACAAATTTAACCACGGCCACAAACTTATGTTGAAAATTAATCTTTTATAACATTGTTTGCATTCCGTCCGTTAAATCTAAAGCTCAGAAAATTCTTTTAAAAGTGATACGTTAAGCTCGAAAGAAGGTTCCGTCCCTATAATCAAGGACAGGCAAAATCTTAAAATCTGTGAAAAGAATTTTCATTTTAAGAGTTAGCTGAAATCTCGTAACGTCGCTTAAATTTTCTTCAGTCTTTCATTTCGTCATTTTGGCAGCAGATGCTTCGCGTAAAAAATGGCGCTGAATGAAATAAAGTTTAAAAGAACGGGAGAGGAGGAAGGAGGGATGATTTCGATAAGCGCACGGGAAACAGGGAAGTGCAAGAGATAGCCTATAACTCGCACATAAAAAGAGCAGAAAAAAAAAGAGCTAATGTTTAATAAATGACATTGTTTCGAAAAAGAGCTTTCGTTAGAATAAAAAGAGATGCAAATAGCAAGATCAAAGTGCTATGGATTTTTGCAACGGCGGGGGACCAGCCGGCTGAATTTAACGCCAAATTGCCGCGAAGGATGTAGTGAGGGAAGGGAATGATAGACGACGGAAATTACAGATTTTCTTCACGAAGAAAAATTTCTTTTTTTTTCTTTTCTTCTTCACCCCCTCCCTTTTGAATTCATGAGAATAAGAATTTTTAGTTCACTAATGTAACAAGACGTTACAATGCTAACAATTTTTCATCTGGGTTTTTGAATAATGCATGCTTTTTCAAGCAATTTTACTATTACTTTCAGTTGATTGTTCTTTCGCGTAACGTCATTGACATTTCATTTCGCTTAAATTTGAGCGATCTTCTTAAAGGGTTCAAATTTTTCTTTTTATTTAAATAACAACTTATTGTTTTTATATTTCAATAAAATTAAAGCAAGTTATAGCTTTTGAAGTCGTCAAATTATTACAAATCATTTTTCTGATGTTTCATTTGTATTGCCTGATTGAGCTATAGATACATTTTTTTCTGATCATAATTTCAAATTCTCTAAATTGTTTTTGATTTATTATATTACGTGTAAGACATCAATATTATGAATGAAAATTAAATCTATATATATATATATCACTTAACTTGGACCAGTTACGATTAAATTTTGCGTTACGGTACGATGAAGGCATCATGCAGAAAAGAAACAAAAACAGTAAAATGATATTCAAAAATTTGTTTAATGATTTTCATAGAAAAGTATCATAATATTTGTATTTATTATCGTAATTTAGGGGGAAGTTCAAATTTTTTTTATTTCTTAAAACGTATTGCCATTTATAACTCAATTTTTAATTTATAATTCTTTGGAGTGGCAACACCTTAGTTTGTTTATATCGAGCTGTCATTCTCATGTTTATGTCTAGCGATCTTTCCTTAAACCTTTCGAATTTTAAAGCATTTTTTACAATTCTAAAATGGTTAATTTCCGATTCTTTGGAGTGGCAACACCTTAGTTTGTTTATATCGAGCGATCATTCTCATGTTCAGTTTGATTGTTGAACTTATAGCCCGCAGATGTTCTGCGTTAGATCAGCTAGTTCTGTATAATGCATACTTAAATTTTGAATAAGTCACGTAAAATATTTAGTAGCATACATTAATTATCTCAAGTAGGGAAAAAACTTATGAAAAATTATCAAGAGAAAAAAATCAAGATGATCTTCAGTAAATAAAAATTTATCAATAAGAATGCAAAAATGCTTTTGTCAAACTACTAAGTTTTGGGGCACTATGGCATGTATTTTCTATGTAACTGTTTGAATAAAAGAATGACTGCTTATATCAGGTATAATTAATAATCCGCTTACATCAAGTGTTAAGCACGGTATAACTTAAAATTTTGAATTCTAAATTGTGTTTTATCTTGTATGAATTGATTTCGTTTAAATCGACAAAATAAAAAAACACAATTTTAAGCTCTTTTTTAGTCATTAAACTAGACGCTACCTTGTTACATAGTGTAAGTGGGTTTAAGTTTAGTTGTAGCATATCGGATGGATAAATAGACATAATTTCTGAAATTTCGGAAAGTTCTATTATTCATTAATTACTACAGTGAAGAATACTTTTCTTCAAACTTAATCGTTCAATAACTTTTTGCAGTTAAGGATATCTTAAAAAGGAGCTTTTGCGAAATTCATATTCTACCTGCTCTTGAAACTAATGCAAATTTCTTTCCATAAAATGATACAATTTCAAAATAATTATTGTCATGGATCTTCACTCATAAATAAATAAAACTAATGCTACTTTGTGGATTGCAGTATTCTTCACAGTGAAATTATTGAACAGGATACAGTGAAATTATTTTAGGATAAATTTTTCTTTTAAAGATAGCACTTCTGCATTAAAACTGATAAGCTTGTTCTTAAGATGGCTCAATTCTAAATTATTAATAAAATACAACTTATGGTATAAATAAAATACAAATTATGTCATAAATATCGGGATGACCTTTTGGTGACGTAATTTATGCTCTACTTCGCTCTATCTTATGCTCTACTTCGCTCTACTTATGCTCTTCTTCAATTTAATTTTCAGGCACAGAATTTCCAATTTTATTCCATAAATTTTAAATTTAATTTACAAAAAACAAGCTATTTTTAGTTTAATTTCCCACACAGAATTTTACCATTCCTTTCATAAATTTGAAACTAAGTCAAAAAATGGAACGGTTTTTAGTTTCTTTCTAATGAGAGATTTCGAAATTTCTTTCGTAACTGCATTTGAAAATGAAGCCATTTTCGGGCCATTTCCACATCAGGAATTTTGAAATTCCTGTCATAAATTTGAAACTTATTTCACGAAAAAAGCCTTTTTTAGTTTCATTTTCACTCAAAGTATTTTGACACTTTATTTTCTATATTTAACAAATGTTGTAATAAAATAATTTTTATAAAAAAACAGAACCGACTTCAAATTAAAAATTGCGCTAAAAAGTAAAAAAATAAATTCATTCTTTAAACAACATCGATGTGACTTTTAAACAGTTTTAGAAGTCGGTGCAAAATTAGGATAGATAAAATATTTTGTAATCATGAATCAATTACAAATATATATATTTCCGCAGAATTAGCAACAGTTCCAATATGAAGTAGCAAATGGTATAATGGTAATTAGACCCATAATTTTGCACCGACTTCTAAAACTATGCTTGAAAGTCTCATCGATGTTGTTTAAAGAATGAATTTATTTTTTACTTTTTAGCGCAATTTTTAATTTGAAGTCGGTTCTGTTTTTTTATAAAAATTATTTTATTTTATTCTTTTTAGTGTAATACATTTTGTATATAAATACTCTATTTTTTTAAAAATCCATATCAAAGGGCAAAACTTCTTTAAATTAATGGCACTAAAAACTAATCATTTGCATGATAAATTCAAGTCTATTTTAGGAAACAAACTGATTGGATTAATTTTTGCCACAGAGAAGCCTTCAGTCAAACTCTTGATGTAATTTCTTTTAATATTATATGACAACAAACATGTTTTTAACAATGCTTTTCTATTTATTAATAGATTTCCCAACAAAGAAAAATCCAGCCAAGCCTTTCCAATTAAAATAAAAAATACTTATTTTTCACTCGTAACGTTTTTTCTAAAAAACAAATGTAGGCAAATTGATTTGCAATATTTGAGTTAGACGACCCTCTATCGATTAAAGAAAAAATCATCAAAATCGGTTCATTTAGTCAAAAGTTATGGATGAAAAGACAAAAAAAATACTACATTTCTGCCCATTACTTTTGTTCTAATTATCGAATATGGTCAAACGAAAGTACGGGACGTATGGGAAACCACCCCTGATCGATTGAAAAAAAAATCATGAAAATCGGTTCATCCGGTGCGAAGTTATGAGTGGACAAACAAACAAACAAAAACAAAAAAAAAAAAAAAAAAAAAAAAAAACGACATACATACAATACGAATGTATAACCTCCTTCCTTTGTGAAGTCGGTTAAAAAGAACTGCTTTTAGTTTCCTTTTTATAAATTTGGAATAATTTAGGAAAAGAAACTGTTGCAGGACATTCTAAGGCCCTTTAAAGTAATATTTCTATAGAAAATCGGAAATGATTTTATATTTTATTCATTTTAGCGAATAATCAGTGTCATTTTATATGTGCTAATAGGGTTTATTAACAACAAACACACATTTCACACAATCCATCCTGCTTCAAAGGGCTCTGCACGGAACACAGTGTCCATTGAGATATTAGATGCATTGAGTAATCACAATGTGAAAGCTAATCCCTTGACCTCCAAACACAGACGAGAAAGTGTAGAGCTAAGCTGGAGAGATTAACCGCAAAGTGGGAGTTCTAGAGGGCATTTCACACTTCAGATGAGAACCACTTTACCGTTGAAGTAAGAGAAGGTGACAGTGGATTAAAAACTTTGAATTATGCAGTCAGTTGTGATCCCGATTGATTTAATGTAGGATTTGTGTACATCGATTTTATGGTATGCTAAGAGTATCGAAGATGCTTGATGCAGAGGATAAATCCCATTGCCCTTTTCGATTTGTGCATCTATTTTAAATCTTATATTATTTAAGAATATCTCAAATAGCTTTGAATCTCGTAAAGTCAATAAGGCATCTTATTTTGAAGATAAGCACTCTTTTACGATATTTATTGCATACATAACAATAGCATGTTTGACGTCAGATTTGGTAATCATTAAATTATTATATTTAAATATATTTATTGGTTATGTGACTGCTTCTCATTACACAATGCCAATTATTGAGGTTATAAAGAAGTAAATATTTTAGGAAGAGAAACTACGTTGAAATAAAAAATATCATACAGATAATTTTAGGAACATGAAGGGCATTAAACAAAACAAATAAAAACAAAGGTAAAAGATTAGGTAAAGTTCCACAGTGGTTCATGATAGAGGTAACATTAATTCTGTTGATAGTTCATAAAGAAACACGAAACTGGAAATTTGAAGAGGCATGACTAGCTCTCTGCAACGGCAGGCAATTATAATAAAAACAAAATCAATAATGAATATTTAAGATAAATACAAATAAAAAAATAAATAAAGTCAATGAAATATATTTACTTTAAAATTACAATGTTAAAATTAGTCTTTTTTAAATGGAAATTAAATCGTTCAGGAAAATGTTCACGGTTTACGACAGTGAGTACTTTTCTCATATGACTTCTGTACCGCTGAGCCCAAACCTAAATGTGTTACACGTGAAGTGGGTTTAAGCGTCCTTCTTCCGAATGTTTGCCGTTCGGAACCCGACCTGCCCCGAAGACTAATTTATACACTTGGGGCATGCAAAATCCGTGTACCCTGAAGTTTCGAGGCAGTTCCAAGGTACCGGAAGCTGGAGAAAATTTCCCTCTCTTAACAGTCTCAGGTTCAAAAAGGGATGTGGCGTAGTTGTGGTGGCTCCATCCGGTGTCATTCGACTACAGCGTGTTAGGGTTAATGCTGGTCACCTATCAGCTGACCCTGAACAAATGGCCAGCCAAAGTTGCGCCCTCACAAAAAGTTGCATGCCTCACAAAAATTGCTCCCTCCTCAGTTGCCAAAGTCAAGGCTGAACTTGATCCAGTTTCAGTGGCGGATCCAGAAAAAAATTCTGGGGGGGGGGGGGGGCACAATGTGGCTGATGTGCGTGGTTTCCACTTAAAAACAAAATAGAGGGGGGGGGGGACACAACTAAAGAAACTGTGATCCGTTTTAATTTCCAAATATAATTTAATCAATTATTTAATTAAACTTAATTGATTTATTAAATTTAAATTATCAATAAAATTTTAATTAATTATTCCCTAATTAAATACAAAAAAACACATTTTTTTTTTTAAAACTGGACATATATAATAAAGGAATATATACTGTGAAAGCACTTATTTTCTTGAGCACTTTTTTTTAACTTTTGGTTTTGTTCATATATAATTCGCGAAATTTTCAGCTCTCAAAATCACAAATAACTTCTTTTTCGCGAAAATTTAGGGAGGGGGGGGGGGGTCAAATGGAGTCTTCTTCAAGTCTATTGAAGATTTAACGTGAGCATAAATCAACTGTCTAAGTGATTTTGCAGGTGTCTGCTTCTTTCTGTCTTAGCAATTACCCGGTTATCTCAGTTTGTCACATAGAATTGAAAGAATAGAAGTCACATAGAATAGAAGTTTTATCGCTCCATCTGCAAAATAGTTTCTTTTTCCTCGTTTTTAGCGTAAAGGAAGAAAAGAAAGTCAATTCTTTCTAGTCCTTACCTAAAGCGTCTGGAGGGGGCACGGGCCCCCGTGCCCCCCCTCTGGATCCGCCACTGTCCAGTTTACTGTTTTACAGTAACGGTTACAATCAAGTTCAGCCTTGCCGCAGTCCTGCATCCGCGCCTGATGTAAATCCCACCAATCATGGTGTCGTTCCCGAAGCTCACATGTCTGAATCTCACAGTAGGGGAAACATGTCTCTAGCTCACATAGACCAGTATCTCGTGTCCCAAGCTCACAAATGTATTTGGGTCCAACTCTTTTGTCCCAAGCCCCTCCACTCCCCCCCCCGAAGGGGGGCGGAAACGAGGAAGATGGATTATTTTGCTTACTTTGAACAAAATTATAGATAATGGGTATTTTTTGAAATATAGTAATAATAATTTTGTTTAGATTTATGATCAACTTTCCCTCACGCTTTTATCTCAGGCTTGGGACTGGGCAGTGTCAGTTGACACAGGCGGCTTAAAAGTTGCAATCAATTTACCATTTTTCTGTCCATCTTTTTTTTTATGCTACAGGCTAAAAACTTGCCATTGTCGTATTTACCAAATTATTCCATTTTTGTCACGTAACTTAGTGAGGCCAAACACTTGTGTAGGTTATTAGACCGCCTATACTCCTGCAAAATGTTTTCAATTTTTTCATCCAATTGTACATAAATTTTTCTTCTCTTTACTCCTGCGGTGCCAATTTCTCTTGCTCTTAACTGGTGGGACACTTTAACTGATTGTTCTTTCAAAGACTTAACTAGAAATTGTACATTGGGGTTTTTATGCCAATAATTCTATTTAATAGTAAGTTCCACGATTCCACTGGATTAGTGGTCCTGTGTCGTTGACCACTTACATTCCATAATTGAAGAGGAACACTGGGATTGTCCTTCCATTGTTCTACAAAGTATACGACAAAACGTTTCAGTTTGTCGTTCAGCGCCGGTCTAGTCTCCCCCTACCCAGGTCTTATCTATAGCCCTGCTCCCACCTGTCAAGGTGATACGTCGGGGAAAGGAGTGATACATTTGTGAGCTTGGGACACGAGATACTGGTCTGTGTGAGCTAGAGACACGTTTCCTCTACTGTGAGCTTCGGGCACGGACCTCCAATCACCACCGTAGATTAGTACGGCTTTAACCGGATGTGGCGATTGAGAGGAAAATAGCATCCGGCCATTCCACTAGCGACCAAGCGCCAGTTGGGAAACAGAATAATGTTCAAAGATAATAAAAAGTCATTTCCCGAGTCAGAAGAATTAAATGAGTAAAGTTTTGATCTATCCGCTGATTAAAAACTGGACGATAGCTGATACACTTGGCTTTCTTTATAAGAAATTAATATTAGTTAGTTTAAATAAAGACGTTGCATAAATGAGTATGCTAAAAAAAAATTGTTATGTCAAACGGTAGCTTTACAGACATAAATAATAGTTCTGACCAAAAAATGCTAAATGATTCATAAAATTCCAAGCACGTTGAAGACAGTTCACCGAATCGAAGTCAATTATAAAATGGGGTAAAAAATAATGAGCTTTCTTCCTTTGTTCATGATTTTTTTGGTAATTCTTCGTCTGATTTGATTTTTCTTAAATGCTTGCAAGTGCATTGTATCATATTGTCTTAATTATGATAAACATAAAACAAACCATTGATCGTTTATTAGTTATTATATTTTATTTTGGTATACAGACCGAAAACGTTTTCTTGTGAAAAATAATTTATCCCCCAATTCGCTTATTAAGTACGAAGCATTATGCGTTACGTATCCAGACAAGCTCAAGATTTTTGTCTCTCTCTCTCTCTCTCTCATTTTTCTGTTTTATTTCTGAGATTTCTCTCAGCATAATCTCATCTATCAAACCTCAACTCATCCCTGCCCGTCCTGATCATCGGACCAGAAAGGCGCATCTGATTAATCTGAGTAACAGAGACGACCAAAAAAAAAAAAAAAAGGGAATAAATAAAGGATCTGCCAAAACCACCCTAATCCGGTACTGAGCTTCCAGTGCATGTTCCGCTTCTCATTTCCTAAATGGATGGCCAAACAGCCCCTGGGTCACGTGCCACCCCCCTTTCCCAAAAAACAGAGGCGCCAATTGACGTAATTGGCTGCAGCATGCTCTCCTAATTGGTTTCGATGAAACAGGCGCTGCTGCCGCGTGGGTTTTGCAACATTTATTGGCCACTTTAGGATTATGTTTGGGGTGGCTGATAGGAATGAGAGAGTAGTGGTTTTCGTTTTGCATGGCATTCTTTTTGATTTGATGAATCGCGTTTACGCACCAGTTGCTTATTCATAACAGCAATTGCTGCAGACCGCTTCGGTAAAAAAAATTACATAGATAAGGCTTTCGAAATTTATTGCCCCATAAAACAGAAATTTCGGCTCGCTTGAAACGTAATAGATCGGTTTATGGACACATTAATTAATATTTTTGTTTGTCACGTAATTTTAGAAACAATATTTTCTCCGCAAGGTCTTTGTAAAGAGGAAAATTAAGAATATCAAAATGGGCACTTTGTGACTTTTACAAGAGCTTAATGTGCTTAAAAATATGGTTCGTGATCATCAAATATGAATACCTTAAATTCTTACGTATGCAGTCGTTATTGCTCATTTTTGGTTTCGGAAATAAGTTAAATTTATTGCATAAAATAATTGATGAAAATTTATGAGCTCAATTGACTTTTAATCCAGTAATCATACTCGTAAGTAATCACGTTGGCTTAGAAGATCGTGTAATACTTATTTTAAGGGCGTCATATATTTTTCGTTTCAGAGCAGTTAGAAGTTTATGCATCTTTGTCGCGGAGTTTTCAGAGCTGTAACGGAGGGTATACTACGTAAATCTTTTATTTTTGTTCCTGAAAAAAAAAAAATGTATACTACAGTAAAACCCCGCTATAACGAACCCTCAATGTACCGACTTTGGAGATCTCTATAATCGAGGGTTCGCTACATCCGTAAAAAAAAGTGTTCACTGACTAAGATGCTTCTATAAAAAAACATATTTCTCACAATAATCTGGGTAGAGGAGTAAAATATTACTTTAAATATGGTTTTCAATAATGAAGAGACAAATTTTTAAAATTTACCTTATTATTTATCCATAGTATGAAAGAAATATATTATTGGCTGTAAACTTTTGGATTTTATATACACCATTGTAAAAAAAAAGTGTTTGGCTAGATTAGAACACAAATGGCAAGGAATGTTGCTGAGACAAATAGTGTAAACGGCTCAAAATTTTGGATCCTTATAGCCGATTTTGGAACGTTTGTTGATCGTTAAAAAGGTTTGAAAATCCATTAATGACGTAGGTGTTCAGTTGGGAACATTTGGAAGGTTCGCTACAGCCGGGGATCGTTATATCCGGGTTCGCGATAGCAAGGTTCGACTGTATTTGCTTTTTAATGACTTTGATATTTTATAATTTTATTTTAGTGTTTGTCAAAACATATTTGTGCAAAAAAGTAGTATTTAGCTGCTTATCAAATGCTGTTACTGTTTCGTTAATTATCTCTAATTATGAAAGAAAAAAGCTTGTGTGCGAGTGGGTGCCGGAAAGTGTCTACATGAATCGATCGCACTTACAGCCCTGACATTTACACACAGATAATTTGAGAATAAAAACACTGCACCTCAAAGCTCAATATCTAAAATTTAGCTTGAAAATATCACTTAATGTATTGCCCTTTTTGGCTGAATCTTCACTCATATTTTATCCTAGCATATCCTCTGATAATTGTTGGGAAAAAAATCAATAGAATAGGCAACTTGTTGTTACTTTCTGCGTCAGAATAATATACTTCGGAAGGCCGTTGTGAACTGTATAATTTATGAAAACTTTTAAGCAGCTTTTAAATCTTCATTATTGCGAAGAAACATTTGAGCAAGATTAGGCGTTTTTAGTACCTACTTGGATAGTTTACTTATAGAATAATTTCATAAGTTAAGTAACCACGTTCTAAAAACATTATTCACTAATTATTAGTTTGTAAGAGAAATGAATTTAAAATTAAAATCCTTTTTCCTATCAAATAAACCATCATGATATTTATTATTTTTGTGCTCCATTTTACTTCAAAAAAGTAACTCTCTCCATTTGTTTTTTAAGCTTAAGACAAAAGCGATACATTTTTGAGGAAAGATTCAAACATTTTAAGAATTAAATACAGTTAAGTCGTTAATGTACCTGTGGCTAAACAGATAGGAGATTATCAGATAGTGCCATAGTAATGCAGTAAAATATTAGAAAATGCGCTGGAGTACGAACTGCCCATTAGAAGCTCTGCATTCATTTGTATCAGTCAGAATCATTATGAAGTGCATTTTCGAAAGGGGGGAATTTTTTAAGGCTTAATGAATATTTGTTCCTTTATAATCTATTGTTGTATTCAATAATCAAAAAGCTTTCAACAGATCTGCGGAATAATATTATGCGGGCTACTGGTAAAATAATTTTTTGAAGAAGAATGTATTAATTAAAAAAAAAAAATTACTGTGAGCGATAGAATTTTGAATATTTTTTGGTGCTTTTGGATTTTTGATCGCTATTTAGAACTTTCTGCGTTTTCCAACGTTTGCTTTGCGTTTTGTCTAGCTACCTAACGCAACCTACCATTTTTCCAGTAATGCAGTAAAACATCATTTATATGTCTTTAGAAGGATTGATGTCAAACCTATTATAGAAAAAATCTATGATCGAAATTAAAATAAACAGTTTTTATTATTTCGAGTTGTTCTTACTTATACAAATGTATGAAAAAAAAGTATTTTCATTGCTACAGTTTCTAAAAATAGTACTAATATATCATTACAGTGTTTGTTAATTGAAAATTATTGCAAAAGAAATCTCATTAACTAATGTTCTGTTATAGATAACTATTTTAAAAGTACAAATCTGTCCAATTCTATTTTTTTCTAATTCGCGTGTACTCTAGTCAACTTCTTCAAAATTTTCAACTTTATTTTTCAGTGAGAATGTTTATTTTTCTGAAACATTTCGGGGTTTAAGAATCAGACAGGTAGAAGTTTTAAAAATGTGGGTCTTCAAAAACAGGGTTTCAAGAATGAATTGGACATTAGTTTAGCTAGATTAATGCTTCGTGAAATTACCTTTGACTTACTCTCTCATTGTCTGCTCTGTAACCTATAGTGTAACCTAGTTATAGGGATCTTACTCCAACATACCTCCTTCGTCCTGTATTGCTAATCTGCTTTCTGGGAAAAGTTCCCCAAAAGTAGGGAACAGGGTAACAAAAAAGGAGTGCGAAAAGAAAAAAAACCCCCCTAATAATAAATAAATAATAATAATAAAAAAAACGTGTAACAGAAACTTGTGTTGGAAAAAAAACCGTTTACAATGATAATAATTTAACTTTGTGCAAGTAAACAATAGAAATATAATTTCACGTTAATTTAAAGCACAAATGAGCATTAAAACGCAGACATATGTTTCGGGATTGCTTGGAATCCCTTTTTCAATGCAACAGGGAGCTTCTAGATGCAAACATCTCCCTGTTGCATTGAAAAAGGGATTCCAAGCAATCCCGAAACATATGTCTTCGTTTTAATGCTCATTTGTGCTTTAAATTAACGTGAAATTATATTTCTACCGTTTACAATGGTTATGAATGAATTGGGACTGTGATGAATACTCTGATTTCCCCCCCCCTTTTTTTATATTTCCTGAACAACATCAATCCTAAACATGAAAAAATAGCTCTATTTACGACTTATATATATATTGACTGTAATATTCTTTCTTCTGTATATTCTTTGTATATATGTAACTAATATTCTTTCCACATTAAGCGAATCTTTACAAAATTAAATGTACAAAATAAAAAAACCATTACTTCCCAATATTCGCATGCTCTTAAATGGGGCGGTTATATTTTTACTAAGTTTATTCGATGATAAAGAGAGTCGTTGATTGTTCGAGAATTGTTAAGTGATTATAAAAAAAAAATGTTGGATGAACTATTCAAAACTATTCTCAGAAATTATGATGAATACATAAATGCAGTTAGAATGAATGCCACACCAAATGAAATATGAAAGATCCAGTTCTTCTATTTTACTTGAGAGTATCAACAAACTTTCAATTCAGATCCATACGCAGACATTTTAAATCGAAATTGGGTTCGTTGAAAATTTATCTCCGAGCACTTTCGAAAGCAGGTTGGCTTTATCAAATTTAACCCAAATTGCTTTTGTGGGTATCTCAGAGATATTTCTTTGCTATCCGACATTTTCATCAGTTAAAAGCTCCAGCAAACGAAAAAAGACAATGGTTAGAAAGCTCCTTGCTCTTTTTTTATGTCCTCATCTGAGAAAGAAAAACTTTGGCCTTCCCATTCGTATCATGGCGTGATTCTTTCCCGTGGTTTTAATGTCGGATGTGGTTACAAAATTCAATGTTTCGGAAGTCATTCTTTCAAAGAATTTTTTATTGTGCTAATTAAATCAGTTTTTTAGAATATATGTTTTGAAGAATTTTTTTTTCTCGAAAAGACTTTTCCAAATCTCTGAAACCAAACATTCTGTTTTGCTTTAGCTACTTGCATTGGTGTGTCTCATTGAGGTGTTGTTGTGCCTTCGATAAATGAATTGGATTCTCTGATTTTTTTTTTTTTTTTGGTGTTAAAAAGCGAATAAGTGTTTAAAATAATCGTGAACTATTTTTTATTAACACTGGCCGTTGCATATACTTTATAACGATAAAAAAGTTCATTAAATTAAAAGAAAATTAAATTAAAAGTACGCTTACCTTTACGGTTTCCAACAACATTTTTAAAGATTACAATTGTATACATCAATTTCAATGGATGCATTTGACCTACAAAATTTCCTAAGAATAACAAAAGTCACCAAAAATGAAGCTTTTAACAGCACGTTTATAAATATTGATAATTCAATGTTATCCGACTTTCGAAAATATAGAATACTTATATCTCATTTAAAGATGAAAGAAAAACAGAAATGGGTACCTATAACAAAGTTTGTGATCCAGTTTTTTTTTCAATCATTAAGCCAAACACAGCCTTTTTAAAAATTTCCCTGCTCACTATTTTATTGGTATCGATTAATAACCAAATAAACATCCGAAAACTCCAACATTTTTCAACTTAAAAACAAAGTAAAGATGCAACTGGGAATGGGAAATAAACTTCGGAAATGATTAATTAGAAAGGTCATTTTCATTTGATAAGTCGCATAAACGGTTTATTTGTAAAAGCCAGATAACATCGCTGTAATTCATAAAGGATTTTCATAATATCATTAGTTAGTTTTCGGAATGATGTTCTTTTAGATGCGACATTCAGTTTTGCATATTGCAGCAAATTTAATTAGTTAAAAGGTTTTTACGGAATCTTGGAAAAGAAGAACCTCTGTTTAATAGTAATCATTTTAGTTTTTAATGATTTTATTCTTTTCACATAAAAAATTCATTTCATAAAAGTATTAAGAAATGTATTTCAGTGAAATTTTATTAAAACAGTCATACTAAGACAATATTTTATAATGTAAACGCTTGCTTTTGTATGTTATTTAGAAACAGGTACTTGCGTTTATTACAATTTCACATCATTATATAATTTCGTCACTAGAAACTTTTAAGCTTAATTTTGTATATATTCATATATATATATAGAAAGGGCCACGGGAAAAACGATCACAATCCATTTCTTTGCCAAATCGAATTTTTAGTGCATATAGGTAGCTTATTATGTACATAATGCATATGCGATATCATTTATGCAAGAGATATGCAGTTGACTCACCCCTTGATGACGCTTGACCTGACGAGTAAAAATGACGAAAGTGCAGAAGTTGAAAATTTAAAAACGTAACCTGAGCATTTAGAGATTTGTTACATTGCAGCCCCCATTGTTACATTACACCAAAACACACACTAACAGTCCACAAAAAATATACATTAAAATGCCAACAACAGTTCACAAAAATGGCCATTAGAGTAACGGCAACAGTAACTAAAATGCACATATGCATCAGGTTAATAGTTCTAAAATGATATCAAGACTACGTAAAAGTCCCAAGTACATTAAAGACAACACCACATCTAAAAATTCTCATCAGAATAAGAACAGTATTTTCTTTAAAAATGACAATCAGGTGAAGAACAACTGGATTAGACTGGTAGAACAACTGGTAGAAAATTTTTGCTACAATAGAGAAAACATTCCTTAACCCCTATTTCAGTGCATACAGGTAGCTTATTATATACAGAATGCATATTCGATATCATTAGGCAAGAAATATGCTGGCGATCCATCTATTTATGGCTCTTCTAACGAGAAAAATGATCAAAATCCAAAAAATTTAAAAACGTAATTCTGAGAATTTAGAGATTTGTGACTCTGGTCGTTTTTCCTCGTGACTCTTCACACACACACACACACACACATATATGTGTGTGTGTGGAAAGTGGGTTATTATCGGAGATCTTAGTGGAGGATTTCCACATTTTTGACGAGCATTCCGAATAACACACACAGTGGTAAGATCCAAATTAAATATATTTACAAAGAATATACAATGAATTTACAAGTAATTATCTACATTTACACCACTTCGACAGGTTCCAAGGATTTCAAAAGGTTACAACACACACAGTGCAACACATGTCCACTCAGGACTAATCATTGTATCATCTCCCTACTTTCTTCGCTTTATCTCCCAATGACGCTGCAGTCGATGTTGAAATATTCGTTCCTACACACACACACACACATATATATACTCGTATATATAAAAGCTTCGGATTTGGCTCCAAAAATCAAAGCTTTTCGAACAAAGATTTCGAAAACAAAGATTGTGGTAATTGAAGAGTTCTCATTTAGTAACGCTGACTTTGAGGCCATATACTTACTAGAAAAATTAGTTTTTGTTTCTTATCTATGACTCAGGTGGGGAGTGAAGCTTAGTAGAGACAAAGAATAACTTTGTAATCTTTTAGCTTTTTTTTCTCTTATATTTAACAGGAAAATAAGAACACCAACTAACATTTTTTAGAAATAACAAGATAACTTTAATAAGTCATAGAGCATTTATGGGTACTTCTAAATTATCAGTCCAATATTTTCCCATGGTGTCTATTTTTTATTTTTTTAGGCATGGAGTTAATTTTTTGGCGGAAAAGGTTTTTAGTTAATTATTTGGATGTTTTAAGCTTTTGAACAACTGTATCTACGCCAAAAGGAATGCATAATTTTTTAGTGTGTTTTTTAGTTATAATTCAGCAGTCTTCTTAACACAACGGAGCAATTTTAAGTAATCAAATGTAATTAAGTTGAGAGAGTTTTAAAGCAAAAGCCTGCGAGGACAAACCACGAACAGTGCAAAAACTCAATTCGGAAATGGAACATATTATTATGCTTACGTATTGATGTGAAAGCGTGGAAAATTTCATCAAGGGATTGAAATATGCAGTGCTGCTCTTAGGAAACTATGCCAAAAGTTGTTTTTTATACTTAATTCGGAATATTTATCCATTGTAATGAGGTTAAAATACTGTAAATCTTTTAATGATGTATTGCTTTTTTTTTTTTCCAAAACCGTGGATGCGCTCTTTTGGTTGAGACGCCCTTAAACAATCATCTGTTAAAACAGGTGTAGAAAAAAAGCTGTCTAATAAAGAGGAAAAAAACTCTTTCTTTTATTTTCCATTACACATAATGTATTTTGTGGGGGTTAAATCAAAAATTAGAAGCAGACGAGAATTTTTCTTTTTGGAGTTGAGGGCATTATCAATCAAAGTGTTTATGAAACTGACTTACTTTAATTAAAAAACGGAAATAATTTGAAAAATTGCCACAGGTATAGAAGGAAATTCCCCGCTGTTGCGTTTGGGAGAAGTGTCATACCAATTGTGTACTTTATCGTGGATTTTCCTCCCTTCAATTTTTGTCGCAGCACAGACAATAATCTGATTTAATGTTATTATTCTTCCCATTTTCTAGCGAATTGACGAGAAAATTTTCTTGTTTGTACTTCCATTTTCCTTTTCCCATAGATAACAACAAATGTGATTATGAGCATAATGACGTTCTTTAACATCAAAACCTTGGGAGAGGCGCACTTTCTTTTTCAAAGATAATTCTACTAATTAGATTTCTGTCAGGCATCATGATATTTTATTCTTGTAATTTTAGAACGTTGTTTCAATCTTCGATTTCTTTTGCAATTATCAAGTTTAATTGATATCTGACACAGATAAGATAGGCAATTAGTGAAGTTATAATGCTATGCTATCAAATTATTTTGAATACGAAAATAAGCATAAAGTTTAATCTGATGAATGTTGACAGTCCGCTGACTTATGTTGCTAAATTTATATTTCATGAAAACAATATGTGATTTTAATCCTGCTAATATAAACTTACTTTTCAAGAAAAATGTAACCATTTCCAAAGAGGATTTGAAACATAATTAAGAATAATAAAAATAGTCGATTAAATTTTAAATGATTAATCATTAGTTTTTCTAAGTCTTATACGTCTTTAGAAATAATACAGTAAAATAAATATTTTCCCAATCTTCTTAAATGTTAAAATTAGAAAACTTTAAGAAGCTTTGAATGACACCAAATAAGAATTGCTTAAAAGAAATAAAAGCCGAATTATTGAAAGCAACAGGAAGTAATGAAATAAAGGGAATACGTAACAATAAATTAGCCAGATAACTGAAATGATCAGTTCAAATGAAGTTTAAAGCTTTTAACCATTAGAGAATTGCAACAATTATTGAACTTTATATTTCAAAACTTTTCTCTACTTTCCTCTGAAGCAATATATAGCGAAAGCCTTTTATAGCTGAAAATAACTTTTATGCAGCACTGATATGAAATTTAGGGGCACATCGGGACCAAAGGCTATATTTTTACAACTTTACTACAAAGTATTGACAAAATAAGATCTATAAATATTCCCGTTAGATGGTATACATTACATTTGGTTGTAGCTGTAACTTCAAATGATTTGCTGAAGCCTATTTCTTATGAGCTAGGAAAGTTAGTCCCCAGCTATATATTTTTTAAAATTTAAACATATAAAGTAACTTCCTATGCGCTACAGAGTATCACATAGTTCCGGAAGGTAAGTAACACAATAGTACAAAACCAAAACACACACAAAACAAAAGTAACATCATAAACAACAAACAATTGAAAACATACAAAAGTGAATAAAACGCTTAAAAAGAATAAAAGTCTCAACTCGCTGATCAAGAGCAGACGGAATTCCAGAATATTAGTTCTAATCAATATTTAAAAAATAAACTGTTGGGGCACATTGGGACAAGCTCATATCACAAAAGAAGTTTAAATAGCTACTAGCTGATCTCAGCAGAGCATCTGCGGGCTCAACAATAACAAAAAAAAAAAAAAAAAAAAAGCAGCAAATAAAATATAAGTTTTAAAATTCGAAAAGTTTAAGAAAAGATCGCTAAGATATAAACATGCGGATTATCACTAGATATAAACAAACTAAGGCGTTGCCAGTCCAAAGAGTTTTAAATTCAAAATTGAGTTATGAATGCGAATACTTTTTAGGAAATAGAAGTAAATTTGTTAAAGTTCGTAAGTTACGATATAATAAATATAAATATAATGTTACTTTTTCTATGCTAATCAATAGACAAATTTTTAAATATCGTGCTACCATAGTTTGTTTTTTGCATGATATCAGTATCGTATCGTTCGCAAAATTTAATCGGTAACTGGTCCACCGTTAAGTGCAATATATATATATATATATATATATATATATATATATATATATATAATCAAAAGTTAATAAAGTGAATCAAACTGTGAAAAGGCGCACGAGGCAGCACACTTAAACAGTTGGAAATATATGTATGAAATAGAGAATATATATATAAAAAATTAGAGAATATATATATAAAAAATTAGTGGGTATGTGAAAAAACAACAATATAAAAGGCTGAACGTGG
Source organism: Octonoba sinensis (assembly GCA_038502835.1). Classification (NCBI taxonomy): domain Eukaryota; kingdom Metazoa; phylum Arthropoda; class Arachnida; order Araneae; family Uloboridae; genus Octonoba; species Octonoba sinensis. Next base: position 63,525,958 of record CM076602.1, read on the forward strand.
GAAATCACAAATATAAATATTCAAAATGAAAAAGAGCCTGCCTCTTCATCAGTGGGAGGGAGCAGGAAGCATATATAACGAACTATTGTCATTGCAGGTTTCTGAGAAATCCCAGCATAGGGATCTGAGAAATCCCCCCTATGCTGGGATTTCTCAGAAACCTGCAATGACAATAGTTCGTTATATATGCTTCCTGCTCCCTCCCACTGATGAAGAGGCAGGCTCTTTTTCATTTTGAATATTTATATTTGTGATTTCCCACGTTCAGCCTTTTATATTGTTGTTTTTTCACATACCCACTAATTTTTTATATATATATTCTCTAATTTTTTATATATATATTCTCTATTTCATATATATATATATATATATATATATATATATATAGATATTATTGTGTGGTAACACTTTTTACGCCTTGTTGTATTTTTTACGTTAAGTCAATAGGTGTCAAAAACATTAATTTTTACTTTCTTTCATTTTTCAATGTTTTGATGAATCGCTATTCTAAGCATGTACATAAATTAATTTGTTTAAAAAATTAATTAATTTGTAAAAACAGTTTAAAAACCATGAGTGAAACATAATACTTTAAGGTTTCTTATAGCATTTCTATAATATAATAAAATAATTTAAAAATACAAGCACGTCTAAATACAAGTTGCACGCTTTTATTTTCCTTAATGTATTTATATTTGTCTAACAAAAAGTGCAAAAGTCTCTTATACTTAAAATGTTGAGATAAAATTCTCTTCAGAAGTAATACATCATGTTGCATTGATATTAAAGCAAACTTATATTAATTTTTTAAAACATTCTTTAATGACATTTTCAATACAGAATTTTCTGTACCCCCCCCCCCCCAAAAGCATCATATTCGTTTTTACTTTTAAAATAAAGCCATTTGTTTATCCTCTGAAGTTCGTAACATTCCACAAGAGTCAAAAATTTTGTAAAGTGACAACAAAATTCAGGGGCAGTTTTGAATTCCCCCCCACGTGGTGAGTATCTATGGTATATTTTTGTCTCTAGAATAAAAGTTTTATAAGTAAAAGTAAATGAAAAGCCTTAATATTGCTTTTCATTTACTTTTTATTATAGAACTTATATTCTAGAGATAAAAATATACCATGGATACTCACTACGTGGGGGGAATTCAAAACTGCCACTGAATTTTGTTGTCACTTTACAAAATTTTTGACTCTTGTGGAATGTTACGAGCTTCAGAGGATAAACAAATGGCTTTATTTTTATTGAAACGTATGTCCCTATAAGTGATTCTGTAACTTGAATCCAGAGTGAACATATTTACTCAGGTAAGAGAACTAGAAAAAATGGAATCAGTAATTTTCGGCGTTGAATGATCATTTGCTTCTGAAAACTGTTGTTCGATTTGCTTTACTATACAACACTAAACAATTAAATAAAGTAATAAAACCTTTCCTCACAAATATGATTTATTCAATTGAATATTACCCTTCATCCGTTCCGTTCTTTATGAAAGGTGAGTGTGAATACTACACTGTAAAAACTTCTATTTCAATCTTTCACCAAAAACTAAAAGAAAATGGTGAAATTTAGCTGCAACCAACGTTTGGTACCAGAGTTGAACCGTTATAATGGTTCCTAGTTTCGTATTTATGGTGAAACTACCCCATTATAATGGTTCAACTTAGTACAAAATGTTGGTTGCAGCTAAATTTCACCATTTTTTCTCTATTTTTTTTTTGGTGACAGGTTGAACTAGAATTTTTTATAGTGTAAATACAAAAATAACTGGCAACAATTCGTATTGAAACAGAATTAATTCTGCGGGATTGATATTCAGTTTTCCTTTACAGAAGCAATAATAAATATTAATACAGCACAAATTTTCTTTTTCTTTTAGATTAGAAGGTGCAGTTAAACATGCCCTCGCAAAATCTGATTTTCTCTGCCAGCATTGCAAGTGATCCATTCTTAATGAAAGAGGACGCTTTTCATGCTTCGTTCATAAACAAAAGAATTCCCTCTCTCTCTGGGAAAGCATTTTATTCTCATTAATATGCGACCTCGAACTAAGCGATTTGTGGGAAATATTACTCGTTTATCTAAATGGTAACATGATATTTTATTTCCTTGCCGCTGGGACGTCAGCTCCAATTAAGTTCACTTAAAACGTGCAGTAAGATTTTGAAGAAAATATATTAGGTGGTAAGAAACAAACTGGTGTGAGTCAATTTTTTTTGAAAATGTAATTAATTCAATTTTCCGTAATATGGGAAATCATCTTCCTTTAGTTACAGTGAACTAAAGAATACTTCAAAAATTTATTAACAGATGGCAACATTAGTTTTTTTCTTATTAAATACAGTAACGTTAAAACGGTAATACGAAATACTGTTTTTCTCAAAATATTAAAAGCTTGATTTACACCACCATGCTTCTCACCATCTTGTTCATTCAATTGCTGTAACGATTGAACTTTTCTTTTATTCTGTTATCACGATTTTTTTTTTCAAAAAATGAATTTCAGCTTCGATCTTATTAATTACGATGTCATTTTCCAAGGTGATATTTTATACGTTCTGTAGCAAAAATTGCAATTTGTTTCAATAAAATACAAAATGTACTGAAAATATACAAAATGAAATTCAATATGTATCTATTACTATCATAAGAACATCATCAAACTCGACAAAATACATTTTTCTAATGTACCAACGGTCAATAAATATGCTGTCAAAAATTGTTCCAGAAACTTCTTAACATCATGCTAACATTCCTGCAAATGACACTCTGCAAGTAAGGTATGATAATTCTTAATGTTTACACCGTTTATTATTTTTCATGGTCAAATACAGTGGTGGCTAAAGCTGTAGACACCTTTGGGAAAAACTGTGGCATTTTAAAAGCTTGAGTGCTTACAATATTATTTCATTTTACAGTAATACCCTAAAATTATATATCAATGGAAATATAGTTTCTTCAGAGGTATAATGCCCAAAGTATTATACTGGATTGTTTTGTTGGAATAGAAGTTAGAAAGACGAAAAGATAATTACATAGAAAAAAAAATCATATATACAAAAATTCCATGTTAATACTTATAGTTGGGTGACCTTCAGCATTAATTGCGTCTTTGGAATGAACCGTTTGTAGGGGAACCTGTTGTACTATGAACCCTGTTGTACTGTGGTCCTAATGATAAAAAAAAAAAAATTTACGGATTCATTTTGAAATACGGCAACACTGGTTTATGTGCTATCTGTTAGCTGTCATTTATAACTAATTTTGATAGTTGGACTCGAACGAGATCTGACAGTAGGAGACCAAAAAGAATTTGTGACCCTAAAAGTAAATTTTTTTAGTTTCTTCCTTTTGTAAATAACTTGTTTCCTTCGTTAAAAAGTTTAGTAATCTTTTTTTTATGTTTAACAACTTATTTGGCCGTGTAATTGAGCGTTAAATCATTTTCAATTCCTAACCTATTACTCAAAATAAGCAGTAATTTTAAAATGTGTAGGGTGTTGTACCTTCGACCTAAAAAGGCAGTTGTACTATGGATAGGTCCATGGTACAACACTTTGAACCGTGGACTGTATTTACCTTGCTATATTTAAAATATTTTAAAATGTTACGTATTTAGAGTGTAATAAAATAGTTTATTTTTTTAACAGATTGTTGATACTTCTCACATACAAAAATGCCTCGAAGTAAAACGGGAATTACGAGGCCATCGCCAAATTATGATAAAATAATTGAGGCTGTAGAGCTTATTAAAGATAATAAATTAACAGTTTACAGTGCAGCTAAGACTTATAGTTTATCAAAAACTATGCTGACACGTAACTTGAGAAAAGAAAATTATCCTACTGAGCCATTTAATTTAAAATCGAAACTTGCAAGTCACAAAATGTTTTCAGATAATGAAGAACTTTTGTTACTAGATTATATTAATAAAGCTTCTCAACTGCAATACAGCTTGACACTAAGAAATTTGATGAAATTTGCGTATAAATTTGCCAAGTCAAACAGTATTAAATATTGTTACATCTTATTAATGTGACACCTCAAGGCTGTCTGCCTCATTGACACCGATCGGCTACAACACTGGCGCCATCCCTATGATTTAATGAGATCATTGTATATATTTCTGTATATAGCTTTTTGTTTAAAATAAAGTTAGTTCCAAAAACGTAATAATGGCGACGAGTCGTGAAAATTCGCTTTCTGTCTGCCGATTCGGATATGCTTCTTTTCTCGGAATACATCGTAAGTAAAACTCGATTTTCAACATTCAACTTTCTTTCAACAAATCAATCCAAATGTTTAAAATGAAATATCAAATTTCAAAACAATATGGAACTCTTCAATATCAAGTTTCTTTATCGGAACATTAATTTTTCAATGCCAAGTTTCATTTCCGAAACATAAGTTTTTCAATGTCGAGTTTCTGTCTTGCAATATTGGTATCAAAGTACAACTACAATTTTAATTGAACATTCAAGCTCGAAGTCTAAAATGGATCAAGAACAATTTCTACAGTTTTTATCGGCATTTCAAAAACAGCAACAAGAGTTCTTAGAGAAAGTTTTGCCAACTTCAAAATCGGAAACGACTTTTCATCAAGTGCAATGTTTTGAAAATTTCAACAAAGAAAAAGAAAGTTTTAAACTATATAAACAAAGATTTGAAAATTATCTTAAATTGAAAAATATTGAAACAACAAATGAAGTTTGTGCCGAGATCTTCCTGAATTCAATCGGATCGACAACTTATCAACTTCTTTCATCGATAGTTTCGCCGAAAAGTCCAACTGAACTGAAATATGATGAACTTACAGCTTCCCTTGAACAGCATCTATGCCCCAAGAAAAATATTTTAGTGGCTCAACATCAGTTTCTATCTCGCTATCAAAAAGAAAACGAAAATATCTCACAATTTATTGAAATTCTTAAACGAGAAAGTACCGAATGTGATTTCATATCGCCGTGCAAGTGTGAAACTTCGATCGCGGACATATTCTTGCGCGCACAATTTATTCGAGGCATTCGCGACAACAACATCCGGGAGAAACTGTTACAATTAGATGCCACAAGTTTGGATGATATATTATCAACAGCACTCACACTGGAAGCATCCAAAATAAACTGTGCAGAGTTGTCAACATCGGCGGCTAATTACAATAATATCAGTGTTCATGAAATAGCAACAAATCAACTTTGCAATCGGCGATCGTGTACAAATTCAACTTCGCGTTCCGAACGTGGACGTTCCGTTTCTCGTCTTCGACAACGAAATAGATCAACTAGCGCATGTCAGAAACAATACCAAAAACATAAAAAATTGCCTCTGGAACAATTGGGACTATCAGGAGTGTGCCTACGCTGTGGAAAATCAAACCACATCTCAAAAGAGTGTCGCATTGATAGAAACAAGCTGACTTGTAAATCCTGCAATCGTAAGGGACATGTACAACAAGTTTGCATTAAAACAATTCTAAGTTCCTCCCCCAACCAAAAGACAGTTTCAACATTAGAAGAATATTCATCAGCAAGTGATTTTTCAAATATCAACATGATCATCGATGCTTACAAGCAAGATCCGAATGCAAAGGATGCTGGAAAGTACTTTTTGACAGTGCTACTTGAAGGTCAACCTCAACGTTTTGAAGTTGATTCTGGAGCTGGATTTACACTTCTACCTGAGACAGAATTTCATCTACTAAACCTTCGAACACCTCTACAACGCACTGATGTAAAATTCAGGTCATACACCTCTGAAATTTTCAAACCTCTAGGTGTAGCTGAAGTTCAAGTAAAATACAAAAATACAGAATCAAAAGAACTCTTATTCGTAGTTCCATCAAAGTTTCCACCTTTGATCGGTCGCACATGGATTCGTCACCTGGGAATCAACCTTCAAGAAATCGATTCAACATGCCCTAGTGTTACACATCAAACCCAGGCTGTAAACAAGCTAGAAGACTTCATAACGAAATATCCAGGTATTTTTGAAGAAAAAGTAGGTTGCATCCCCGGAATTAAAGTATCTCTTCAACTGCGGGAAAACGCAAAACCTGTTTTCCATAAAGAAAGAAATCTTCCTTATGCTCTCAGAGATAAAGTCAACCAAGAACTGGACTTGTTAGAATCTCAAGGAATAATTTCAAAAGTAGAAACTAGTGACTGGGGATCACCGCTCGTAGTAATTCCAAAACCAGATGGCAATGTACGTCTTTGTGTTGACTACAAAATAGGAGTAAATGAACGTCTAGTTAATTCCAACTATCCTATTCCTCGAATCGACGAAATTCTTAATAGTCTGCGAAATTCAAAATTCTTCTTTCGTCTTGACTTACACAAGGCTTATCTTCATGTGCCAGTAGACGAAGAAAGCAGTAAAATACAAACAATCTCAACCCATAGAGGAATGTACAAAATGAAGAGACTTTCATTTGGAATCAAAACAGCACCAAGCATTTTCAATCGAATAATCGACCAAGTTATACAAGACTTGCCCAAAACAATTGCTTATTTTGACGACCTAATTGTCCATGGATCCACAAGAGAAGAGTGCCAAAAGAACTTAGAACTTTGTTTTCATCAACTACAAAAATACGATCTTCATTTGAATCGTCAAAAATGTTCCCTATTTCAAGAGCGTATCGACTATTTAGGATACATAATCGAGTACAACAAGATCTGCAAAGCACCAGAAAAAGTGAAAGCTGTAAGCGAAATGCCACGACCGTCCAATGTCGAAGAACTTCGAAGATTTTTGGGAATGGTAACCTATTATTCCAGATTCCTACCAAAACACTCAACTACGACATATCCTCTCAGACGGCTTCTTCATAAGAACACTCAATATCGGTGGACCGCGTCATGTGAATCGGCATTCCTCAAGTTAAAAAGCGAAATTTGCAGTGAACGATTTTTGATACCTTTTGATCCAGAGCTCCCAATTATTCTTACATGTGATGCCAGCCCAGTAGGTGTTGCAGGAGTGTTGTCACACATCATCGACGATCAAGAAAGGCCAATTGCGTTTGCATCAAGATCATTGACAGCTGCTGAAAGAAATTACTCACAACTTGACCGTGAAGCTCTAGCCATAGTCTTCTCGACTAATCATTTCTTCAACTATTTGTATGGAAGACATTTCAAACTGGCAACAGATAATCGACCGCTGACAAGAATCTTCCATCCAAGCAACAAATTGCCTCCAATGACATCAGCACGTTTACTTCGATATGCTACATTTTTGACAGCATTTGACTATGAAGTTATCTACAAGAAAGGCAGTGAAAATAAAAATGCTGATTGCCTTTCCAGAGCACCCATCAATCAAAACAAAACATCATTTGACATTCAAATCAACCAGGAAATCAATCAAGTATGCCTATCTAGTATCTTCGAGATTTCAACAAATGGACTACTCAATTCCGATACCATTCGAAAAGAAACTGAAAAGGATGAACTTTTATCAAAAATTATACAAGAAATCCAGGACTATCATAAAAAAGCGTTGGAATTAACGTACGAAAGTGGAATTTTGTTCAAAGGATCAAGAGTCATGATACAAAAATCACTTCAAAAATCAACACTGAAAGAACTTCACCGTACACACATTGGTATCACAAAAATGAAGCAATTAGCTCGAAGATTTGTGTACTGGAGTGGAATCGACAAGGATATCGAGCATATGTCAAAATCGTGTGAAGCATGTGCACGCATCAAAACAAACCCCCCAAAAGTTCCTTGCCATTCATGGGATGAACCTGAAGAGAGCTGGGACAGGATCCACATCGATTACGCTGGTCCTTTCCAAGGGTTCTATTTTTTGATCACAGTAGATGCAATTCCAGATGGGCTGAAATTGATGTGTGTAAGAATCCACCAACCTCAGCATCTACAATCGAGCTATTATCAAATATATTTGCTACTCATGGATATCCTAAAACAATGGTTTCAGATAATGCAACCATATTTGTTAGTGAAGAGTTTAAATTCTACTGCGCCAAAAATGGTATTTTGCAAAAACTGATTGCACCTGGTCATCCAGCCACAAATGGATTAGCTGAACGCAATGTGCAAACTCTAAAGCATAGGCTTGAGGCCATGATTAATGAACCTCTTCCTATGAGAATAAAGGTTCGTGAAATACTTCAACGTTATAGAGCAACACCGTTAGCTAACAACAAAACCCCTGCAGAACTGTACCTTCATCGTAACATCAGAACACAACTGGATGCAATTCGACCCATAAAACACACAACAAACAAGGAAAACCACCTCCCTCATCGAAAATTAAATGTGGGAGATAGGGTGATGGCACGTATTTACAATTTGGGAAAACATCACTGGAAATTGGGAACTGTCACGAAGAAGTTTGGAAAACTACACTATCAGATTGAACTAGACAATGGTCATAAATTTAAGAGACATATCAATCAACTTAGGAAAACAGACACCGAAAAGAAGCGAGTGACATTTGCACCGGATACCATCGACTCACCTCCTCAACCTATCGTGTTCGATATTCCTATTACACGTAATAGCAACATTGCGAATGACAGTGTTCCATCAACAAATATTCCAGACACTGTTGTACATAATTCAATTTCTCAATCATCTCTAAGACGGTCAACGAGACCTCACAATACCCCACCTTATTTGCAAGATTACATTATATATTGAACTTTATTCTATGACTTTAATAACTGTCCTTGCACGTTTTTCTTTCATATATATATTCAAGATATGCTTACATCTGTTAAATAATGTTTCAACTTAACTGTTATATAAGTGTTTATAATATTTTCCCATATAATTAATCAACGCGTAAAGCTTAATTTCATTATATTATATAATTTTTTAAAATATTTCAATTTCTTATCATTTTCTAATAAGTGTGGGAGAATTGTTACATCTTATTAATGTGACACCTCAAGGCTGTCTGCCTCATTGACACCGATCGGTTACAACACTGGCGCCATCCCTATGATTTAATGAGATCATTGTATATATTTCTGTATATAGCTTTTTGTTTAAAATAAAGTTAGTTCCAAAAACGTAATAAATATGCTGAAAGTTGGGATCGAGATAAAATGGCAGGTGTCTATTGGATGAGGTTATTTAGGAAGAAATACAAGAAAATGGAAAAGTCTACTATGGAAAATCTAAAAAGAGGTGGAAGTGTCCGGAAAAACCAGATGAAATGTTATATCCTTGGGTGTAAAAGGAAAAATTAAACCACCGTCAAAATGCCACTCCAGAAGGGATTTGTATGAAATAAAAGAGATGAAAAAATATTGGCAGTGCTAGAAGGGGTATATAAAAACAAAAAGAAGAAGAATAAAATTCCAAAGATAATTATTGAACAATAACACGTTAAAGTGGTCAAATATCTCATAAAATTATGAATGTTAATTAATATAATGCCCATTAATTGCTAAGTAAATTGTTATGCTGTTTAATTTGTTTTATTAATAAATGTTACAACTTTAATACACGATTTAATAAAGATTTGTAATATGAATAATGTTTTTCTCAAAAATAATAATAGTAGGTCCATGGTACAACAGGGGCGTTGTACCTTGGTCCTAATTCCTTTTCTTTTTTCAAAAGGCTAAATGACATATGATTTATTTTTCTACCTTACTTTAAAAATAGCACTTATGTTCATAAATGACCGCAAAACATTATAACGTAAAATGCATCTCACAATAGTAGTTTTTTAATAAATAATTAAAAATTAAAAATTTGTCCAAGGTACAACAGGTTCCCCTACATGGAATGAGCCAAGTTTTTAAGTTCTACAATTGCTATAAGGTCTTACCAAGAGAAACAAGCCCCTCTCAAAATCTGATTTTCTACGCTTTTCGTGCTTCGTTCGAAAACAAAAGAATGCCCCCCCCCCTTTCTCTCTAAGAAAGCATTTGATACTCGTTAATATGCGACCTCGAACTAAGCGTTTTGTGGGAAATATTACTCGTTTATCTAAATATTAACATGATATTTTATTTCCTTGTAGCGTCCTTGGCGTTCCTGTAGCGTTCCTTGGGACGTCAATAATGAGATGATTGCTTCTATTCATTGAATTTTCTTGCTGCTTCAAATCTACTTCATATGAACCTTAATACTAAAATAATTATGTTAAATTTATGTGACAAACTTTATTTTTCAACAATATCCAGCTTGATCACAAATTTAAGTTGAATATTTACAGAAATTAAAAAAAATATTTCTAATGGAAATAAATTTTCTTCGTACCTTTGGAGATACGCAGAAACTCCTTCGTACTTTTTTTTCTTGTTGCTTTGGAGATGTCAAGAGATGTCAAATTTTTTTATTGATTTAAAAGAGTTTTAGTTACTTTAAAACATGATAATTTAGTCGTAAATTTATTGAAAGAAAATAGTTTCTCTGGTGTTCATATGAGGCACCCAGAAGCAAAGGGATGTAAGAGAGAAAATTGAAAATTTTGAGATAACTAGTGCAAATGATAAAGAAAACATCATTCTATATTGTGGAAAGAGTGCTACTGGTAGCTCTAACAAGTGCTCCGCCCTAACGTGATTTAGAAAACAAATAACGTTAAAGATCCCATAAGATCCAAACTTTAAACGCGTTTTCCTCAGAATCGTTTTTTGGTCCCCACTTACACCCCTTTGCTTCTCATTGCGTCATATTGTACCTGGTCACATATGCAATTATCTGTCGCGAGCCGCAACATAAAAATGAACTGAAACGAGTTATAAACAAATTGTCCTTGCATAACGCTACTGAATTGAATTAACGCACGGTTTTAACAATTTAGTTTCTCAGAAAAAGGAAAAAGAACTGTATCAGCATGTACTCGAAAGCACAAAAATAAGTTTATATCGCAGTTTGTTACGTTTTTGACTGCCATTACCGAGCTATGACAGGGTCGCTGTGAAAATCTCAGTATGGTTGCATCTAATGTTCCAAAATCAGGGTTGACCCTTATCCGAAATTCTCCGACATTTACAAAAATTGTCGAGAAACCTGTTCCGACAATTAAAAAAAAAAAAAAAAAAAAAAAAAAAAAAAAAAAAAAAAAAGAAAGAAAAGAAAAGAAAACCTCCGTTTTCCGAATTTTTTTTTAATTTATCAATCTTAAGACTTCCTTGACAAATAGCCATATGTGCTTTTCTTTCTATCTCCAGGCGAGCAAAATATTTTGTACTACTTTAAAAAAACTTTCAATACCATAACGTTTCTGAAAAAAGAAAAAAAAGACTTCTAATATTAATACTAGACCATTTAATTCAATGATACATTTAATTACTTGAAGGATTATTTTTGAGTTTATATATATATATAGGTATATACGAATGTATTGTACTTTGGGGTGGGGGCTGGGATGTGTTCCCCTAATTATATAATTTTTATTGTAAATTTATGGTGAATACTTTTCCGAAAATTTTGTGTGAAGTTCCGAATTTTTTCTTTCAATAAGAATTACCCATGTCCAACATGTTCTGAACTTTTAAATTACAAAGCATGAAAAAAAAAAAAAACCTTGCAATTTCTTAGCAAAAAAAAACGCAGTTAAGTGCCTAGAAAAACTATTTTTTTCTCTAAATCGTCAATTTAATGAAGAAAACCTTACTTCCCAAATAACGCCCTACAGCCCTTAAAACGGTATCGAAGAAATTTCCACCCTGATTTGTAACTCGAGCTTCATTTCTTGAAAATCACGTCAGGAAGGATTAGGCTTTATTTTATATCATGCAAAAGCCCTTCGCCCACAATTTCTTGGAGCACAATCAGCGTTAATTCGATTATTTGTTGAAGACGAGGCTCTGCAAAAAATCAACCTTTTACTCGCGTTTTTAATTTCAGAATTACTTTTGATTTGCTTTCAGGTACTTTTAAAGTTCATTAATCATGCCTGAAAAATAAGGAAATAAAAAAAATGAAGCTTGAGACTAAGATAAAGTAGTTGATCTTTGAGTGATTTTTTTGAAGTTGCCCGCGAGCTACTTATTTCCATACTTGAGATTTTGACATGAAGATAAATTGCCATACATAATTACATATTTTCACATGCAATGTTCCAATTTACATCACTTTACAACAAAAACAATCTTTTAAATAGGCAATATCTTATATCCATCAGTATTTTTTTTAATTCTTTTTTTTTTTGGTCAAACTGAAAACATTCGTGGTTTTTCTATGGTTCTTTTATGTGGGAACCAGGCTGTTTTGTGCTTTTGCGTATTGTTTTAGAGGGCAATCGTCGTGAATTTCGTTTGGCTTCTCTCCAGACCATAATTGGTTTCTAACCACCACTCACGTAGCCTCTATTTTTAAGCAATTGGTCTCCATCTATAAGCATAAGTTAACTTAAAGCAAAAAGTTCAACCAAAAATTAAAAAAAATATTTAACACTTAATTTTTCCAAAAGCAGTACAAAAATATCAAAAGTGAATTTAATAAAAAGTAATTTTAACTCAACACATTTACTAAACCTTAATTATTGCAACTATAATTTAAAGGCAGTAAATAATAAAATATGATTTTTTCATTCATTTTGAGGAGTAAAATTTATGTTATACGAACAGTTTCCTATAAATAACTAAATAAATTAATTTAAAAATAAAAATAAATAAAATAATATCAATTAATTAATTATTAAAAATTTGGATTAAAACTAAAATATTTGTATATCACAAAATCATTCACCGTTTTTTCCTTTTTAGTCATAAATTGAAGACATTTTAAAGATTTAGAGTTCTGCAGACTGAACTTGGAATTTCACTCATCAGTGATAAGGATACAGATTTCATTTTGTTTTTGTTTAGTGTTCAGAAAAATATATATATATATATATATATATATACGAATAGAGAGAGAGAGAGAGAGAGAGAGATAAATAGATAGGTTTTTTTCCTTGCTTGGGAAAAGAAAACACATTTTCCCGATTTCTGCAATTTTTTCTAATTTTTTGGGTAAAAATTTAATTTTTGTTTTATTAAGATATTACTCAAAAAATAACATTAAAAAATGAAACTAAAAAATACATTTTTTGTCAGAAATTGTCTTTGATAGAGATATTCCAGACGAAATACACTTGTTTGATCGAGTGTTATAAATAATTGAATTTCTCCCGCATATGCGCTCAATTTTTGGCTGTTCAAAATCAAATAAAACATTTTAAAAATATAAACTGGGCAAGTCAAAAGGGGACATTCTACTCACCTCCGAAATCTACTTTTCTTCACCACACCCCTACCTGTTAGCCGAGGCCTTAGGATTGCTTACGCACGGGGAGAGGTAGTGGGGTCTACGGATTTTGCATGCACATATCCCCAAGTATACATGGTGGTCTTCAGTGGGCATCGAACGCGCGACCTTCCAGGTGGAAGTCCGACGTGCTAACCACTTTAAAATTTTGCTTGGATTGCTTGATTAGTTATTAAATTTTGCTTCGGTTTTTTAATAATATTCCCACATCAAAATTAACTTATGCTCTTTGATTTGCTATTATTATTATTTTTGAAATAAATGTACTTTAAATTTTTAAAAAAAATGGAAAAATTCTGAAAAATGCTAACATTACTAGACGTAAAAGAAAATGTGAAAAAGATATGTTCAGCATTAAATTAATAAAACAAACTTTATTTCGTAGAGCTAAAAAAACTTTAGTATTTGAGTCAAAGGAAAAAGTATATTACGCTTATAACATGAATAAAATTTTTATAACATAGTTTACAATATGACGCATGAAGTGTTGATTGACAATGTATAGCATGTTAGAAGTATAAACACTTAACATAAAGGAAACATTTTGGAAAATTAATTAATCATGCGAGATAAATCTGGAATATACAAATTGAGATAACCATCCATTATGCACACATTTAAGTTTGGAATTTAACGCGAATTTTCGCAAACATAGCAATTCCTTTTAATTTAGTTTCCCTTTTATTTTTTTATTTGCAAATAATCATGGTTTAAAACGTTGCAATGTTTTTTGTATGTTTATATGTGAGATTTCCCTTTTTATAAAGAAAGGGTGTTAGTAATACCGTTGGCAAATTTACAAATCGCTTTTATTTTTCTTAGCACTTCAATTTGTTTCATAGATAGATACATTCGACATAATTTCATTTGGATAGAAAAAAAAACTGATTTGATTTGATAGTTTTTCTCGGAAGTATTCCTTCCCAAGAAATGGTTTCGCTTTAAATGGATATATAAGCTGATTTAATTAACGTGTATAAAAAGTGCTTTTTCTTCGACAAATGGTTCTTTGTACTCAGAGAAGCCTAATAGATCACTCTGAGCTTAAGAGCATAGACAAAAAAGAGCAATATAAAAAAAAGTTAAATTAAAAATTTCCTTCCTAGGCACTTATTCTATTAACTGAAAATCTTCCACATATCTAATTAGCAGGAATAAAATCTGTTTCGTGTATGTAAAATTTAATTTAACACAAAATGCTTTTAGGTGAAAGTGTTACTAATATTGCCCCATTATCAGAAGTTTCTCGAACTAATAAAAGCATGTAATTTTTCTTGAGCGAAGCCCAGAGTTTTTGTTTGCGCCATATTTTGCTACTTTTCTTCCTAATGGGAACATGATACGCACTTTGCTCCAGATGTGATTACCAAATCAAAGCATGTGTAAAAGGCCTTTTTTTGAAGCGAAGAATTTTTTAAACGAAGATTTAGATAATCAAATTATGCTGCTTTTTTTTTTACTTTTTCGTTGACGGTACGATGGTTCGTTCCGTAAATAACTTTTCTCGTCAAGTATTATTTGCAATTTCATTAGCGATGTGCCGTTAAGCATGTCAATATAAGATAGCAATAGAATTTTCACTACTTATTGAGTTTTTAGAGGTGATTCAGTTTTAGCAAAAAAAAAAAAGAAGCTATGAGCTGTTTTCTAGCCTTATTGTCGATTATTTTTAATGATGTATTATTTTATTATATTTTTTTCTACTCCCGATTCCCTTCCGTACCTCTCATTTCTAACTTAACCAGAAGAAGGACACCAGTGGCTAATGAGTCTCCTAACTTTGAATAACCTCCATATGAGTGACCGTCACCGAGGTTGGTATCCCCAGAGGTATCATTTCAAACTTGGAGGACAGTTGAACCACGGAGGATTTTACATGCACCAGCAGCTCCCATTGGTGGACATGATCCCGGAACAAGCGAGAAGTGGTCACCTCCCAAACACTGACCAAGGCCAGTGCTGCTTCATTTTCGATGTAATGTGGGAACAGATTCCACTGGTCTACTTCGGGATTTAATGATATAAAATGATACATTAAAGATGTATCTGTTGTTTGTATTCCTATTCAATCTGGCAAATAAGATTTGGCCATCGTTCTAGTTTTTATATATCATCATAATAATCAAGAAACTGTAAACATCTTTTTCCCCCGCTACGTTTACTAAAACTATACGCTATGCATTAACCATTTAACTGGTTTGCCCGCACGGCGTACGGGCAAACTAGTCAAAAAAATGGCCTTAACTGGTTGATAGTTCCGCCTTTCTTGTTTTGATTTGCCCGTATTACTAATAGATTTAAAAAGAGTCATTCAGGGCATTTTTATTTGAAAGTTATAAAATAGAAAAATGCATAAATTCAATAATTATGAAATTTTTAAAAACATTCTTTCATTTTCCTTTTATACCAAGTTAGGGCTTTAATTATATGCAGTAAAAATATGCTTTTTTAGGAATACTTGTGGTAAAAAACTGACCAGTTAAGGGGTTAGTCCGCAGTTTTTTAAATTGCTTTGCAAAGATCTTCAATTTCGAATGAAACAAACTGTTTTTGATTGCTTAAAAGATATTTTTTGAATGATTCAACGCTTCAAAGTGGAATGTTCAAATAACTGACGAAAGTTTACGAAGCTTTTCTTGAACATTAACTAATTGAAATGTTAGTGAAATATTGCTTTAAGGATTTTGCTTCAGTGCCAAATTAAGTTATGTTTCTTTATTAAAAAGCTTAATAAACGTTAACTGCAAATCAAATTAATACAAAAAAAACTTTGAAAACAACTGAAGAATAATATTGGAGAGAAAAAAAACTGATTTTAACGTTATTTTCTGCCATGATTAGTTAGTCTTTTTTTTACTCATGATTTAAAAAATTAAACATGTGGGATTTGAAACAAAAATATTAAATTTAAATTAATTCACTCTTTAGAACTACAAACTGCGTAGATAATAATGAAAACAAACTCAATTCTCGATTTCAATAAGGGATTTGTTCTTTTTTATCAGTGCTTTTAAATCGAACGGAAGGCTGATTTGCGCATTATACAGTATGTGCTTTTTTCTCTTTTTAAAGATTGAAAAATGGTCTTAGGATTTATATTAAAAAAAAAAAAAAAACGTTTATTTATTTTACTTAGTGTTATTTAGAGATAATAGTGTTTAATGAAAATAATTCATACGCTATAGATTGTTTTTCTTTTCCTTTTTTTTGGTTTCACGATAGGAGAAACCCTTACTTAACAGAATTCTACTCTATTCCATCAAAACTGTACCACAAAGAGGCTATAGAAGAGATTCCAACCCCCTTGATAAAATTTTTACGAAATCCCATTGTGACCGAGCCTGGTTTCCCATCATCTAATTACACAGCGCTTAGCACATAGATTCATTAAAGCCTCAGCCTCTTCTTGTGTTGAATGTGAAGTTTTCCTTTCCTTGTCTCCTAAAAGAATTATCCATTGGGAAAGTAATCCTTTTAGCCGTATCAGAGCAAAGTGCTACCGAAAATTTTCCATCTTCTCAATCTCTGGAGTTATATAATCCGTATTCTTTGAGTTAGATGTCATCTTTGATTACAGCCACAAGATGGGCTTAAATTGAATCCGTCTACCGATTTTTTGATGCCTCTTTGTATTAATTACTTTGAGGGTAAATCTGTTTCAATGATCTTGATTCACTCACGGAAGTGGATGAATTTTCTTTAAAGTTTTTCGGCTCTCCACTCTTACGATGGAGAGCCGAGACATCAAATATTTTAAACTATATCGTTAAAGATCACTTAATGTTCCATTAGGAGGGTTTTTCTTTTCAGAGACGTTTACAGCATGAAACATACTGAGACGAGACTGATTGTGTTATAAAGTAAAGAAAAAAATGCTGTGTTCTAATAATTTTATCTCTTGGGTTTTATTCTTCCGTCTAAAACTAAATTTAAAAGAAAATCCCTAATTCAATAGGCAATTGAAATACTGCTGCATGATTAGAATGAGGGCCAAATCAATGGCGTAGAACTTTTTGTAATGCAATCTACTTTTCAAGTACTAAATTTTATTCAATAAAAGTTGCTCACTTCAATGCTATTTGCTTTATATCAGATATTTGCTAGTGTTTCCAGCTCCCCTTACGAAGAATTAGATGGCACTTTCATGAAATATGTGTCTATGTATATAGGAGCCAAATCACGGTAAATGGCTCGAAGTAATTAAAAAATAAACATTCCAAAGATGAAAAAAATTATATATTTATCATATATAAAGGCACAATCGCACATTTTTGCGACATAATGAAACGTTACAAATTTTAAATTCAGAAGAAGGGAGAAATAATGATGTTTTGGGACAACGAAAATGTTGCAGAACATTTTTAAAGACTAATTGAGGCACTTAAAAGCAAAGGAGTGTAAGTGACAAAATTGAAAATTTGGAGATAAATACTGCAAATGATAGGGAAAGCATTATTCTATATTGTGGCAATAAATGTTAGGGGTAGCCCTAACAGGTGCTGCTCCCTAACATGATTTAGAAAAATAATAGCATTAAAGGTCCCATAACATCCAAACTTTGAACGTATTTTTCTCAGAATCGTTTTTTGGTCACTTACATCCCTTTGCTTCTCACTGCCTTAATTTTAATATTTTTCAGGGTGAGTTCAATAAAAAAAATGTCTTTACGTTTATCAATAATAAGTGCAATCAAATAAATAAATGCTATTTTTATACAAAATTCAACAATTTAAAGATATGATACTGTCAGAAGAAAATTGTTTTTTTGAAGAGGACATTTTTGCTGCGAAGGTGACAGAAGTTTTTTTTTTCTTTGCATTTAATATAAATTGATTGCATTAAATAATCAAAAAAATTCTTCTGCAGGTATTAACTGATCATGTTCTCCCTAGGTGACACTAATGATGTTTAAGTTTACCTTCTTTATACATTTGTGAGCCTTTGTCCTAGAATGTGAGGCAACTTTTTTTTGAACAGCAGCTTCAAAATTTATAGTCATTATCAATCTAGTGTATCTGCGAAATATTGAATTTCATTCCTAAGAGCCTGAAGTTGAAATACTTGTTTTAATTGCCAAGAAATATTAAATATTTTCCCCCAAGTTTTTGTGCATTTACCCTCATGACAAAAACAGTCACCCAAAGATCAGGAGAGTACAGGAAGATGGCAACGTTAGACAATGCAGATGTAACTTCATAGATTTATTCAGTTACAAAAATTAGAAAATTTAATTTTTATGACAAAAATAAATTATTTCATACATTACAATTTTATTTATTTTCATGGTTGGCATGTTTCCATGCTAAAAATATTATTTTATAGTTTTTTTAAACTTAGTACGCTCGGAGAATACTTTCTTTCAACGTCCCGGAGACATGGCATCATGGCTTGAAATTTTATTGCCTTTAAATACCCCCATTTGTTTAATTCGTTTATTTTAGATGACAGTAACGAGAAACTCTGAGAAAAAGCGATATGTGCGGTGAACTTTCCAAACCACACTTTTATCAGCTATTTGAAGAAAAATAAACAATGCACTTACTTAATTATTACATTATTGGAGTTTTTTTTCTTCC
The DNA here is from genome assembly GCA_038502835.1 of Octonoba sinensis. Classification (NCBI taxonomy): domain Eukaryota; kingdom Metazoa; phylum Arthropoda; class Arachnida; order Araneae; family Uloboridae; genus Octonoba; species Octonoba sinensis. Next base: position 63,544,793 of record CM076602.1, read on the forward strand.
CCTTTCTATCGCTGATGTGTTAATGGACAAAGAATCAAATTTCTGAACCTCGTGACACCTGAACGCATTTTGTTTAATGTTTTGCAACTTGGCAAAGTGTGAGGTGCCATCGTAGAAGATGTTACCTCGACGCATTAAAAGGGGAAAACGTATTAAGGCGGTAATCGCATACTCTCTGAGAGATAAGGAGATGGCGTTTGACATTTTTTCATTATTGATTCTAGGTGCTTTCCTTTTATTATTCGGATAAAGAATTCCGATAAATTAAATATTTAGAAGAGCTTTTGAGGTAAAATCCCTAAGTGATTTAGTGGTAATTGCTTTTAAAGAGAATCGGAGCACTTTGTTTGAGTTAGCTATAAAGTGAGAAAATATTCAATTAAATTATTTCGAGCAGCGGGAGTCAAGAGAATAGCGGAAAGCCCATCTTAGTAACTGGCACAAACAAAAAGATTTTCATATTTTGAATAAAAGAACTTATCTAAGTGTTCTCTCTATTTTTACCGTCACCCGTGCGCTTTGATTTTGGCAGGTAATTTACTTTTTAAAACTTATCTCCCCTTAATGGTCTAGCAACAAAATTTAAATCACAAAAAATTGAATTGTGTGATGTTAGTTTAAACTTATGAAGGTGTAGGCGATGGTAAACACGGTAACTGGTTCCAAGTCATTTAAAAATAAGCACTTCAAACATATATTTGACATCTATAACAGTACAATCGCACCATTTAAAGACATAATAAAATGTTTCAAGTCTTAAATTCAGAAGAATAAAATGAAATTGATACTTTGTGACAACAAAATAAGTTCAGACCCTTTTTAAATACTAATTTCAATATATTTCAGAGACAGTACCAAAAGTTTCTTTTTTTTCTCTTTTGTTTTGCATTTATGCAAGAGGATTTTATTTTCATAAATGTTATACACTTTTGTTTTATGCTCCTTTGATTTTTATGTTACATCTTTCTTGAGTTTATGAGAATATCCCCTGCCGTAGGATTGTATTTGTAAGTAACAATTTCCGCTCAAACTTTTGAATACGTTTTTGATGATTTCATTTGTAATGATTAATTTACTGAAGTATGATACGTAATAAACTGAAGGAATTAATTTTTGCGTTTGTGAAATGGCAAATAGTTTTAATTTTATAAGCAGAAGTTTTATTTTATTTTTAAGTAACGAGTTTTAGCTACGTAAAAAAAAACAGTAACAACAAATGCAATTATTCGGAACAGAACTTGATAGTTTTGTCATAAAATCGACAATGGAATGAGAGAAAGTAGGCTTGTTTAATGTTGGACAAATGTCTTGTACATGTATTACATTCATTTTAAATTTTTTCTATCATCTCATGCAAATTACAGATATAGCTCGCAAATTTTGCGTACATTTCCTTAAGTGTCCTCATTGTTTGATACTTTTGAAGTTCTTTTCGACATTGTGGATCAATGAATCGCTTTGATCTTATAAAAACCTCATTATGGAACATTTAATTGTATTTCGTTGACCCAAATAATTCATTTGAGCACATGTAAACTGAAAAAAATTCTCGATTTTCTAATTTCAGGTCTTTTTTTAAAAAAATATTACACGCTCATTTTGCTATTAAAAAATTATTGTATTTTCTGATTATATCATCATTTCATCATACTCTAATCAATTGTCATCAAAATATTGTTTGACATTTAGCTCATTTTTAAATTTTTCTTTCAACAACCTTTAGAACCTGTCGGGCAACAATTCAATCCAGACAGAAGCAAACAAAACCAATTTTATCCAAAGGACGGTGTAAACCGCGTGAGAAAAAGAGATTTTTCATCTAATAGTAACTGAAAAAAAACAATTTTTTTAGCATCTAAAGTAATAAAAAATTTCTTTCATCGAACATGTATCATCCTTTGTTCTACTGTGGGAGGGATATATAGTGTAAAATATGTACACCCTCATTTATTTTTCTGGAATCCAGGTAAATATTCACTTATCTAAAAAGCTTTTCTGCAACTACTACATTGGTTAGCTATAAATATTCATTCTGCAACTTCAATACTGTGGATCAGAGATATTTAAATGCTTGTTTCTACATTTCTTCAAAACTTAGGCACACACCTATTAAAAAGAACTAAAAGTTTACTGTATAAAACGACCAGTATTAACTTATGCATCTGAAACATGGTCACTAACAGCGAAAGAAGATAAAATATTGGTAAGCGTTGAGAGAAAAGCGCTACGAACTATTTTTGGTGGTATCTATGACAGTGGAAATTGACGAAGAAGATACAGCTTTGAACTTTACTAACTCTTTAGAGATGTTAACATTTTGAAATTTATTCAAATGAACAGAATGAGCTGGGCTGGCCATCTCATGAGAATGGTAAGTGACAGTGCTGCACTGAAGGTTTTCAATGCAGTCCCTTTCGGCCAATGACCATAGGAAGAGCGAAAATGATATGGGTCGACAGTTTAAATGTCGATTTTAGTGTTATGAAGATCAGAAACTGGAGATCTACGCCAATAACAGTCTGGTTGGATCTTTAGAGGAACCCCAAGGCCCACAATGGGCTGTCGAGCCAGTTATGATGATGTAAACTTAGGCCAATAAAATAGAAGGAATTGGTAAAATAGTTTTCAAATTGTCAATTCTCACATTTATGAATTTTCTTTTAAAATAAAAAATGCATTTATTTATAGTTTTAACCACACATCATGAATAAAAATGAGGATTAAAAACTTTACTTTCATGAAAGTAAAATTTTTCTCCGAAGTGCTAAATGATATTTGCTCCTTACTAAAATGGCATTGATGTTGAAATTTTAAGCAGATAAGGGGTTACTTTGATGAAATTCAACTACAGTATTTGGAAATTATTCTCTATTTTCATGATACGTAACGTACTAGTACAGCAACTAAAATTGGAAACGAATGCTACTCCGGGCGGCATTGCCTAAAAATAAACTTGGAAAAAGTGTAGCTTTAAAAAAAGGGAATTTATGGTTACATTGACTGAAAAATAAATATATGAATTTGTACTATTCATTCAGAATTAAGCGACGCTACGTTTCTATGTATCAATATCGATTTCAAACGTTAGCTATCATTCTCGTGTAGCTTAAGTTCTAAAATATTTCAAACACACCTTTCTCACAACAAAATAAATCTCTTTCATAAAAGTAGGAATCTATTACTTATTACGCAAATGATAACAAACTGCTTCTTTCAAACTGTTAAGCTGTACATTTCAGTAGTTTTTAACTGTTAATGTTTTAAGAGGAATATTTTAAAAAGCAAGCATTTTTTAAATTTATTGGGCAGAAGAGAACTGAATCCTTATAAAATTTCTTTCCTATAAATTTTTGCCACAGGAGAAGAAAAATAACTGAATAAAATGAAGTAAAATAATTTTTTACCAATAATAATCGAAGGCTGTGTAATATATATATATATTAATTTTTAATTATTGCTACAAGTTAAAAAAATATTAATGACAAAACTCAATGTTGTAAGTAAAACATTTTATAGCTCAATAATTACTTGCCCACATAAAAAGTTTGCAGTGCTTTCTTTTATGAGAAAAATAACGCCCTTTAAATTTAATGAATCAAAGTTTATCAAATTAATCCTTTACTTCCGTCAATATTCAATCTACAGAAAAATTCGTTGTTTCATGGGAATGAGTTTTCTTATCAAATATCTTTCAGGCAAAAATAATTTTATTTAAATTGGTCTATTCACTCCAAAGTAATTATGGTTTATTACAACTAATTACTTTTAAGGGTTGCCTTAACGTAACTGAATTTTTATTATTCCAGTGTATAGTTGGTACATATTAAAAAGCTTGTAAACGAAAAACTTTTATAGTTAAAATAAGCTTGCATTCAAATGGAGACAGGCACAGCAATAAAATAAAAGTTTCCAAAAGCACAAAAATTCTTTTAAACTAATTTCTCTAATATTTTTCTAAAGCAAAAACTCCTTTTTAACATTTTGATACAACTATTATACAAAATAAAGTCTTTTTTGTTGGCGTTGTTCCAAGGAAATCAAGTAAAGGCCAAAACATCTTCTCCTCTGCAGAAATTATGCCCTCTGACTCCATTTTTTCCATTTTGAGATGGGAACTATACATTCTCTGTGCAAATTTCAGCATACGTATAGAGATTAAAAATTTTCAGAGCGCTTTTATATCAATTATAATTTTGCAGACTTTGGCCTAATTATTTTTTTCCACAGGTCTGAAAATTAATATGCACAGTTGGAGATTTAATTGTATTTAATGCATGTTGAGAACTCTTGATAATATTAGCGATATTTCTTCTTCCTTTAAATTCACTTATGTACTATTATGACATTGATTTTATTAATTATTAAACTTTTGACTTGTATATCTCGTCTTTTAACTGCTCCGCGATCCTGGCTCCACCTTCCTCTATAGATCCTTGATACCATGTTCTCCCTTATGTAAGCAAAATAAAAAGCTCGTTATGAAAAATGTGAGCCATTTTCTTCCTATAAAATATCCTCCGTGTGAGTTGCACAATTGAAACTAATGTACTGCTGTCCGATAGTTATCGTTCATCCGACGCAGTGGTAGTCTCCGACAGAAAAACTGTCAGGCCGATGTCATAACAATATTGTCGTTCCTGTGAGTCGCCCCATTCAACTTAATATACTACACTGTAAAAAATTCTAGTTCAACATTTCACTAAAAAAAAAAAGGTGAAATTTAGCTCCAACCAACATTGGTACTAAGTTGAACTAATACAATAGTGTAGTTTCACCTAATTTCACCATAAATATCAAACTAAGAACCATTATGATGGTTCAACTTTAGCATCAAATGTTGGCTGCAGCTGAATTTCACTATTTTTTGCATTTTTTGGAGAAAGGTTAAATTAGATTTTTTTACAGTGTACTGCGTCGGAACCGCCGTATCGGATCGTCCGTGTGCATCGAGTCTTAATATGTTTTTCTACATAAGTTTCAACTAATTTTAATTTCAAACAGTTTCAAAACGACAACTGTTGTAAAAAGTAAACAAAAAAGTAAAATTTCCGAAACTAGTTTTTTTTTGGAAAGAATATTTTCCAGTTATTATCGAAAGTATCCCCTTTTTTACCTTTGATTCTACACATCGAGGAAGTTCAATCTGTTTTCTTCTACATCTTAAGAAACGAAATAGGAATTTAGCGTTCTTTTCCCATTAGGGTTTCCAGCAAAATTCCGATTACAATAGGGGAAAAAAAGTCCGCTATGTCTTCCACAGGAACAGCTGCATAAACAGAAATGAGCAGCGAGAGTTACCACTAATCCCGATAAAATTAATGCTTTTGAATTCGATAATAATGTTTTTTGCTTGGGCTCTTCATTTTTAGCTATCATTTCCGTGTGGGAGACCATGGAAATGTTGTTTTAATCCAAAATAAGCTGTGTCTGAAATACGGCGTAATTATTTTAAATCGAAAGTACATCTTTCAGTGTTTATCTCTGTAATGATGTGGAACAAAATTGGTTCGTTAGTTGTTCGTAAACGGCTTAAACTTTGTACGGGATTTATGTTTCGCAGTGAATGAATTTGCTCAAGTAGTTGATGTTGTTTAGGTAATAAAATATAAGTTTAACGCGGAAGTTCCGTCCAGAACTATACGAGTTTAATACATCAATATCAAATTGCTAATCTAGCTATCTTTCTCTCTCTTTCTCATTTAGCTTTAGTTCTTAATTACTTCAAATCTACCTTTTTCAGCGTTTTATACATATTCATTCACTCATTCATTTATTCATTCATTCACTCACTCACTCATGTATTCGTTCATTCATTCATCGCTCATTTATTCATTCAAAAATATTTTTAAAAACCCAGATAAAAAAGTTTCGTGGGAAAATAAACTCGTTTAGTTTTGGATGAACTTCGTACCTGTACATGTACTCTTCTCCACCAGACCCCTACCTGTTAGCCGAGGCCTTAGGATTGCTTACGCACGGGGAGAGGTAGTGGGGTCTACGGATTTTACATGCACATATCCCCAAGTATACATGGTGGTCTTCAGTGGGTATCGAACACACGACCTTCCAGGTGGGAGGCCGACGTGCTAACCACTAGGCTACCACGGCCCTACCTGTACATGTAGTACGTCATAACATCTTTCCGCATAAGTTTGTTCAAAACAAATCCGTCTGTTAGATCAGAATGAACATAGGATTTAAATTCCCCCGTAGGAGCTAATGTTAAATTTTTTTGAACTGTTCGAAATTGAACAAAAATTATTTTTTCCCTTTGAGAGCTTCTTTCAATAAGCATGTTCAAAGGAACTTGATCTTATGCCCAAAGTTTACATAATTTGCTTCATTTTTGCCCACAAGCGTTAAGGTTCAATTTTTTTGAACTGTTCAAAATTAAACGAAAAATTGTTCAAATCAAAAAGTAAAATATGGAAATGAGGTGACCTCGCCGAAATCTTCCGAATACAAAAAAAAAAAAAAAAAAAAAAAAAAAAAAACACTTTCCAATTGGGCAATTCCATCAAAAGTTATTAGGGGAAGAGACAGACCGACAATCACAATTTTTACCATCTCAACACCCCACTTTCATTTTTTTATTATTCAATATTTATTTGATTACTTAACTTATTTTTGACTTTTTCATATTTTTAACAATTTTTTAACGATACATTAAAAAAAAGGAAAGAAGGGTTTAAATTTTATGGAAAAGTAAGCTAAAAATGAAATCATTAGCACATTGTATTTTCACTGTTTGGACAGAGAACAGAAATGAATTAGTATTAAATGAGCACTACTAATTTAGTCTTCTATTGTATTAATGTTGCTGGTTGAAGACTAAATTTTTGACCTTTTCCAGTTTAATTAGTTAGAAAGTGATGAAAATTATGTAACTGTACTACCATAACACTGCTGCTTTCATTTTCGATTTGCTTTCATTTTTAGTATTCAATGGCTTAACTTTATAGACAACGAATATGAAAAGTGGGATTTTATGTCTCTATATGCAAGATATTTCCAAGTCAATAAAGTTACTTATTTCACTACTAAACTAGTATTGCAATGAAACAAAACGAAACAAACAAAAAACAAAGTGTCGATTCTAATATATAAAGACAAAGTTTCTTGCATTGGAAAAAAATACGACCTAAACACGGTATCTCTTGCTCCTAATGTGAAACGCATGCGCAATACCACAAAAGTTGAGAAACAAAAACTAACATCTTATTTTTGGCGCCACATTTGGTGAGGTGTCACTAGGTTGTCAATGAATGGTTGCCAATTAACGTATAGCAATGGCTTGAGTAATGCCTTCCAGAAAATATTTTTTTACCAAACAAAACTTGACATCAACATGGATTTGGAACAAAAGAAATAAAGCGAGTAAAAGGGCTCTTGTGGAACATTCTATTGCAACCAGAAAAGGAAGTATACAAATAGGTGTTGTACACAACATAAGTACAAAACGTACACTTTCTACGACTACTGGCTTTTGAGCAATGGTCGTCAAACTTTTGAAGCCAATGAACAACCTTACCGTTTTAAAATTCTACTACGAACTACATCTCACTCCCCCCCCCCAAACAAAACACGGAAAAATCATTAAAAGCTAAATTCTCAATTATTATTCAACTCTCAGTAGTTATATGATATGTCAAAAAATGTCTATACGTTACAATCATTACATTTTCACTAGTAGTACCTTAAATTTATGCCAACAAAATGTTATTCAATTTTTTTCTCTGAGCCATATGCTATCCAATGGGAATATTAGCGAAATATTGAAAATAAACTAAATTAAGTTGGTATAATAACGTGCAGACTAACCACCTGAGAGTGACTGCACTCTCCCAAAAGTTAAAGCGCGAGCTAATAGTAGTTCGCGATTGACAGTTTGTCGTTCACTGCTTTATAGAGTTATGCGAGACATACGGATATACACACGTACAGACGTCATGACAGTACTTTTAAATGGTCGCGGGATACCCCCCCCCCCTCAAAAAAAAAAAAAACTCCTGATCTAAATTGATTCACGGGAGATTAAAAGGAAAATTTAAGCTGCTATTTAATTCCAATTATTTTCGAGAATACAATACTTCCGTTTCTTCGTGTCAGGCAGTAAAAAGGCTCAACTTTTAAGAAAATTAGTATGCAATAACTAAATAAAAATATCCATAAACATTAAAAGGCTCTCAAAATGAAAATTCTTCTTTGCGTGACACGTACGGTAAAGCAATTGCAGTTTTCTTGTTCAAAGGAATACAGTTGACAGGTCAATTTTCTTCCAGTTACCACCAAGACAAGAAACGCTCAAAATAAAACTTACGTTAGTAGCAATTTTTATTTCTTATAGCACATCATTCTTAACATTATTTCAAACTTCTTTTTTAAATAGAAAAATTTTACAACTATTCAGAAACAATAAATAAACTATTTAGCCACCGATTTAGCTTTTGACTGATTGAGATTAAAACTAATTCATGTTAACGGAAATATATTTTTTTCTGTGCATATTCCTTTCAAAGTGTTAAGTTGTATTTTCTCGTGTCGAAATAGTTTTCTGAAATATTTATTTGAAAATCCATCTGCAGTGATTGACAACGGCACAGAAAAGTTTACTGAAGAATATTTTTGGTTTTAGTTCTTCCAATGCATTGAGTTTAAAAGTGTTTTCTGATTTGGTAGTTCGAATAATGTTGCTTTTCTTGAGACTTCTTTCGAAAATCAAGTAAATGGCTGTTCCCATTTTAGCTTTTATTTTTTCATTAAAAAAACTAACAATCACAATACTGCTTAATGCAGTAGTTCTTCATGAGTGTAAGGAGCGAACAAAATGACGTTTGTGTTCTTCAAGACTTCAGGTTTTGAGAAAGTGTTTCATGATTCTTGAATTTTTGAAAAAGTTAAAAACAGACATTGAAAATTTAGGTTTAAGTAAAAGTTAAAATAAGTACTTAATTTTTCTCTATGATCCTTAATTACTTTTAATAGCAGAATGACTCAATTAAAAATAGTATTTCAATTGAATCGAACCACAGCAAAAATATGCGTGTGAAATGGGTCTAGAGAGATTTTGCTAAGAAATTTTGCCGTATTTTATTGACTACAAAATACATTTTCCCGCAGTGGACCTGTCGGTAGAAGCCTGGTTCCCGCAGAACACTGAAAATGAAGCAACATTGACTGAGGTCAGTGTTTGTGAGGGTGACAAGCTCTCGCGACTGGTTGCTTGGGACCGTAAGGGAACTGGTGCACGTTAAAGCCGTCGTGGTTCCTTTGTCCTCTAATGGAAACCTCTCGGGTGCCAACGCCTGGTGACGGTGTTTCATGTGGGAGCTGGTTTAAAAATTAAGAGACCACATAAAAGAGGTTTTAGCCAGTCTTCATCCCTCGTGGTTCCTAGCTCAAATAAAGCTGCAGGGTCATTCCACGGCAACGGACGTTACATTTATACAGCATTTTACAACTTCAACGAGCTTTCTAACAAACTTCTTGGGTATTTTTTAGGTTTTTTAATTTTGGCTAGTAAAAGTACATGTGTTCTAAGTATGCAAAATTTTTTTTGAAGATATATATGTATTTGCTGTCTGTTAAAAAAAATGCTGAAATTTCGTTACGTGTGTTACTCTTCGGATAACACACGTAACGAAATTTCAAAAAAAATTTTTAACATACACAGACCCGGACTGGCTCCTTCTGGGGCCCTCGGGCAGGTACTGAAACGGGGCCCCATAGAGAAAAATTTTACCAGGAAAATTGTTGAAGATTATGTGTCTGGAAACTGTCTTTTGCTTTTTTTAGGGTCTTATACAGTCTTTATTTCATGCTATTTTTATTATATCTCACTCACTTATTATATCTAAGCCAAGAGCACTGACTAAATAATAAACTACTATTTATTAAATTAACGAATTTTTTAAAGGAGTTTTCACTTGGAGCCACTGATAAACCTTTAAAATTTTCGAAACTGTTTCCATGGCCAGGCCCTTTCAGCTGAACATTAGGGGGATAGAGCCATATGAAGGGTGTCCTTTAACTGGAAATATGAAATTCTGCCAGTTGAAGGGGGTCCGTGGATTCCCCCCGGGAAAATTTTGAAAACTATATGCAAACTGGTGCATTTGAGGCCTTAGGAGACGCATTTGGAAAGCAAAAGTATTAGGAAAAAAAAAGAAGCAAATAAAACCTTTTCAAAGTTTAAACGATTTTATTCATAAAAAACTCATAAAAATGGAGAATAAAATTAGATTTTTTTTAAAAAATCCGGTCCTCCCCCCCACCCTCCGCTTCTTACTAACGCTCATATCGAAGAGACACGTCTCTGCCTTCTTAAACGACACTTGCAAGCTAACCCCCTCCCCGCTTTTTCGTGAAAGGATGCTTTGAAAATTTGTAAAAGACAACATTGTTAGAGCATAGCATGATTTATATCTCACTATTACAAGGGCAAAAAAGCCTTGACTTTTTTTTAAATTTCAATTTTTATATTTTGACATTGCAAAATTTACCGCCCCCTTAAAACTGCCTTCCCAGAAGCCCTTGCCTGCCACAGGAGCCAGCCGACACATCAACAACGCAACATTATTCAGTATAACTCAGTTTTAGAGCTTCCTACATTTTATACAAATAAATGCTTCTATTAATCTGTTTTAATCGTTAGCAAAATAGCCGATCAATGATCAAATCGGAGCGCCGAACTAGGTTTTTAATTCTCTTTCCAAAAGTTAAATTTTCAAAAATAAATATGTATTTCTTTTTTTATTGTATTTTCTTTCTTTCTTTCTTTATTTCTTTTTTTTTGTGCATCACAGTTAAATATGCCTAACCTCAGAAGTGCCGCCCGGGGCATGGGCCCGGCCTGCTCCCCCCATAGATCTGGCACTGCCTAGCGCGCTTGGAAAATTACTTTCTCACGGTTCCTTAGTCAACTTGTGATATAACCTGTCCTCTTGATGATATTGGCTATCTATTCATGTATAAATACCGTGCTTTACAAAGTATAATAAATAATATTTACCTTTTATTTTTTAGCAATTTTTAAGAAAAATGTAATTTTTAACACTTATTATTATATATTGCAAAAGGCAAAAACTAAAGAATTTTTTACTACTTTATAAAACCAAACTGCCCTTTAAAATACCAGAAAATCGTCACCTGACAATTATTGAAAACTTGAGCTTAAAGTATTGATTTTAATGTTCTTTATTTGAAAATGATTATAAGTGTAAAACGCGAATTCGAGATGGTTTGAGGCAATTTCCCACAGAAAGAAGTGCGTCTAATGTTCCGAAAAATAAGGAATGTATATGTAAATATATATTGTATGATTTTGAAGAAAAACAATCACAGAAGTAAAGTAGGAACTCAAGGCCGTAGCCTTGAGTTCCTACTCCAAGAGGGGGGGGGGGGTTTAAAATGAAAACTTGGTTCTTGAAAACTTGAGTTCCAAGAGGGGGGCACCGAACATCAGGGCCGTTGCGATGTCAAACAAATGGGGGGAGGGGAGGGTTAAAAATGGGAAAGTATATGTATATAGTATATATATATATATAATTATATAATATTATCTATAAATGTGTGTGTGTATCACTCATTTTCCTGCACTAACGTCATTAGTCGAAAATTTACGATGCTTGAATTCGTAACTCGAGCGAACACTAGAGCCGCAAAGTAATGATAATTTTCGGTTTTCTCCCAGGGAATTTAAATGAAAGTCAGGCATTTTGAAAATTACCATTTTCAGTACCTTCCAAAAAGATTTCATGTCCAAAAAAAAAATGAAAGTTTTTTCGCTGATTTTATAAATTTGTTTTGAAGCGCTACTTTAGCTTTAAACCTTTAAGTATTTCCTTACATGCCGTGTACTTTGTGTGTTATTGGTATGAATATATTTTCAATGCTACAAAGTATTTTAAATACTCTTTAAAATTTAAAGTTAACAAATTTTTTACCTTTTTAAGCTTTGATAATAAAGAGAGCGATGAAAATATTCTTATCATCCTAATTCTGGGATTGCGTGTGATATGGGTTAGCTATTAATGAATTACTTTTGAAGCACCTTTGAAGTTTAAAAGGAATAAAAGAAAGAAAAAAGATAAAAGATGTTCTCAGCATGTGTGAAAGGGGACGGAGTGGCGTATTATTGATTTGAAAACATTGCATAGAAATATTCATACCTATTCTGTTTCATCTCTACAAGATTTCTTCCTAGCTATAAAGCTATAATCTAATTCGGGATTTGTGCACAAATCTCTTACTGCAGTGTTCGAATAAACGTCTTGTGTCATACAAGTGCCCATTGAAATTCCCTCTGCCAATGTCCGGAACCTGTTTTATTGCAACTTTTGCGAAAAAGAATATGATTCGTGCAGAGGCAAAAGCCCCCACCCCTGTCCTCATCGGAAGCGTATGTTGATTCCATTTTGTCAGTTTCTAGGTTTCTAGGCGTCGTGTCCCCTACTTCCACAACATGGGTAATTAGTTGATGAATGTCACTTCCAAGAATGCAACCTTCGGCAAAAGAGATCACGAAGAATGAGCGGGCCGACAAAGCCCCTTTATAGAAATAAAATTTCACGATAAATTAAAGCACAAATGAGCATTAAAACGCAGACATATGTTTCGGGATCGCTTGGAATCCCTTTTTCAATGCGACAGGGAGCTTCTAGATGCAAAACATCCAAATGAAGCAGACAGAACAACAAAAACAAAGCTTATATAGCCTAAGAATTAACTGTAAACCAATGAGAATAAAGGCAGTGTGAAGTGGAAGTAGAAGTAGTATTAAAGGCACCAATAAGAGAGCAACAAACGAATGTAGTTGGAAGTACAGAAAGTAAAAAGGAATATCAATAAAAACAAAGAAAAAGACAACAGCGTGCATAAAAATGTGAAAATACATGAAAATTGCAAAAAAATAAAATAAAATACAAAGAATAAAATGGAAATAAAATAAGTACAGAAAATACCAAAACAAAAAGCAAAACAAAGTACACATGCAAAAGAGGGGGAGGGGGGGAGAGGGAAAAAAAAAAAAAAATTGACACAAAAAATGGAAAACTAACAAGAAAACCAAGAAAGAACAACAAATTAAAGGAACTTATGCCAGACCTGTGAAAAATAAGGAGTTGAGGAAGAATCATTAACCAAATTAGAACTATTCCTGTTAATATGATAAGCTTCCCAAAAGTCAAGTTCTAAAGGGGAAGAACATTTTTGAATAATTTTCCCAGAATTGAAATCAAAAGAGTGGTTGGAATTCCAACAATGTTGAGCAATGCTAGACTTATTCAGCTCTTGCTTACGTACATAACCTTTAATTTCACTCCCCCCCTTCTTGCCTATGGTATATAATATTATAACTCGTATTTTTTGTTTACGGAAGTCTTTAATTGTAACCAACACACATTTTTGCTTGCTTCGCGAACAAAAAAAAAATGTTATCCTGATGGGTCATGCAATGAGTTAATGAGTAGAAATAAAATCTTCGTCTAGAGCGCAATGCGAAGTTTGATGGCCGCTTTCGATATAATAAATTTTGATCCTCCCTTAAAATATTCTTGAAAGCATTAATGTTGCCCAGTATTTGAATTGCTCATTTTTTCATCCAATTCCTGTTAGTACAATTTTCATGAAACATCATCTATTGCGAGGCCATACATGTATCCATGTGGTCTACAGTATGGGGAGAGGAAATTTGAAATATTGAAGGGGTCCTTTAAAATTGGGGCTCCCTTGGTTGACCCCGCCATGTCCGCCCAGTAATCTTTGTTTCTCTTTTTGACATAGGCTTCTAAACCGTTATCAAATCCGTTCACGTTAGCAGCTCCGACAATGAGCAAGCAATAATATTTCATGTTGAAGTGCCTCATTTAGCTAGCTTTGACGTTACAGGCTCATACAAAGCAAGTCCAATTGGGCCGTCGACCACCATTATGTTAAAGTTTTAAGTCTTAAAACTTTTGTAAGATTGCGATAGTGAAGCATCCTGGGAAAAAGTGTAATAAAGCAGATGCAAATAGTTATGAAAAAATGAAAAATCTGTAAAAAAAATGTAAAAAAAAAAAGATTATTTTTTCACCTCCTCGTCTGGGGGCCCCCTAGTCCGGGGGCCCTCGGCGATCGCCGACCAGCCGACCTGGCCAGTCCGGGCCTGAACATACAGCAAATACATATATATCTTCAATTTTTTTTGCATACTTAGAACACATGTACTTTTACTATCCAAAATTAAAAAACTTAAAAAATACCCAACAAGTTTGTTAGAACGCTCGTTGAAGTTGAAAAATGCTGTGTAAATGTAACGTCCGTTACTGTGGAATGACCCTGCACTACCCTTAGCCTTGGATCTGTCGCATCTTCAGCGACATGATCTTATGGACCTAATGTAGGTTTTCCTACGCCAGGGGATAAGAAACAACAACAAACAAAATGCACTTTTCTTCTGCTAAATAATTACATTTAATACAGAATTAAAATTCGGGTCTTATGCTTGAAACAGGTATTGAAGTGTTCAGTGTTTGATTTAAAATTTCTGTCACTTTTCAAAATGGCTGATAACAGCGACGACGAATGATTTAAAGAAGAAGAAAGTTCAGGCGTTTTAAAAGTTAGTTCGCTTTCATAAACTAATACAAAATTTTCTTTTTTTGTATTGCTTTACCATCTAATGATAAATGTTGAAAGTAATATTTTCTCAAAAAAAAATCTTAAAATTAAGGGATGTCCATATAGTACGTAAAATATGATTATCAGTTTATGATTAACTTCTACCCGACATTTAATCTCAAAATTATTTTAATGAATTCTAAACTTTAAAAGTGAGGTAAAACATAAGAAAATATACTTTTCAACCAATTGTAATTCTAGGTATTTTGTTGCAAAATCATGTTCATATTTATTTTTTGTTTAAATTTTCTTTGCCATTTTATAATATGCTTGATACATACTTTACCTAAAAATGCGCATTTTGAGCGGAAAACAGAAAATGCAACCGATTTCTAGGTTTACAGTATTCTTCAGATTGATTAGATAGCAGAAGATTTATGAATAATTTATCAGCAAGGGATGACAAAATAAAAATGAAATAGTAAATAATATTCAATCTTGACAAGAGCACACATTTTCCCCGGTATAAGAAATAATGTTTAAGTTTGACAAAAAAGCATGCAGCTCTTCGCGTAATTAACACACCGTAAGAAAATAAGTTAAAACCGGAAAGAAAAATTAGTTTTTATTTTATTTCAGAACGTTTCTTGATTAAAAGTTGAAAAAGAAAAAAAACCTAGATATTTTCCTCCGTTTACACTTCCTCCGTTTACACTTCATAATATACCTTTAAGACACATGTATGTCGTTTACATTGAAGACTTACGTTTTGATCATGTTCATCAAATTAAGCTAGTGTACTCATTAGTAAAACGTTTTTTTTACTAAAATGTACCAATTTAAAACTTAATTTATATCCCTATCTCAGTTTAGCTGTAGCATTGACAATGAGAAATAACTTTGTTAGTGTATTTCGCAACTTTAAGTACTTGAAATCTGTCAAATGAATTTTTAAGTCTCAAAATTATAATAATTGGACAGCGTTCATCAAATTTGTAGCATTACGAACAAATGTACTCAGAATGGAGCCAATTCAAGCAACGTCATTGGTCACGTGTCAGAGATGAAAGCAATGTAAACAAAGGAAGCCGTAGCATCGCTTTACTTCGAGTTCGACAAATCTAATTAAAAACTAGGCCTAAATAAAGTTCTTCTACATTACATAAAATTAACACTAAATAAAACACTATAACTATTCTAATAATTAATAAAATTCTTGAATAATGATTAAATTAAATGTAAATACTGGGTTATAATACGAAAAAGCTGTGCAAATAGTCTAATTAATTTTAAGATAACTAATTTTGCCTAGTGAACTCCACGTAGAACTCAATTGAAAATCATTGTAAACAAAGAGCGGATATCACGTGACAACGGTGATCGTTCATGAGTCCCTCTAGCGGTGAATTGCCTCCATTGTTTAACTATTTCAATAATTTACTTAGTAGCTATCTTAACTACGTTACTTTACGTCGTCTCCATGTATGTGATTACTATTTGAGGTAGGGAGAAACAGAGGTGTATGTCAAGCAAATAACATTTTGAGAAAAACGGTAATTTGCAATACGGTTTTAATGTTATGGTATTGAATAAGAAAAAACAAAGTGTGTCATCTGTTGTCAAATTTTTAAAGTAAGGTAAAAGAGATCTTATAGAAAATCGAATTAACTACATTTTCTAAAACACTTGACTTACACCAATATGTATCTCACCAATCATATATTTCTCAGTTAAATTCGGTAAACAACTTAAAATTATACAATTCATTCTTAAAGTTACATAATTCACTTTTTTTCATAAAAGCGTTTTTTATAATAAAGTCTACTAAGTAGGGTAATGATAAATATATAATTTTAATAAGTTTTAAACACTTATTGGTGATAAATTAGACATTCAAGAAGGCATGGCCCGATGCCACGCACGTTTTTCGGTCTCAGATTTCATTTTAATAACATTATTTGGTACAACATTTTTTGTATCACAAACAATTAAAAGAAGTAAAACTTCTAAGCTTCTGCACATAATCTTCTCAAGCTCCATAATATAAAGCTCTGTTTTATATTAAGCATGAAAGCATTTATTTAAAAAAATAAAGATAAAATCTTTTAAGTTACTTTAACTTTGAATGTTCTACCAAATTCTAAGACAATTAGCAATTTCCCACTCTTAGGAAAAAATTGCTACCAAAATCACAATTAACACAGGCAGCGATTTTCCCCCTGCTTGAACCATTACATCAAATTATATAAATTCTTAACATAGAGATCAAAGGATAAATTAGTTAATAACTATTTAACAGTTATAAAGCAATTATCCTTAAAAAATATGACCTTCTCTTGAAAACTGATCTCAACAATTGACTCTGGAAAGTGTCAGTAAAATAATAAAAAGGAACTTTACTGGTAAAAAATTCTGACCTGTTCACTTCAGGCTTTATCGTGGTTTTCTTGGCTTACGAGGAACGATTTTCAAAAATTTTCGAATTTCACAAAAAATTGCAAATTGATTCTAATAGAATACCCCTTAATTTCGAACATCCAATGTTCAAAATCAGTGGTCGCCAAACTGTGGATGGCGAGCTACTAGTAGCTGCGCTCAGGTGGTTATTCGCATATTATTACACGAAATATTGCTAGTTGATTTTTAAAATTTCGCCAGTATTCCCATTGTATAGCACGTGGCTCAGAAACAGTCATTAAATTTTGAGGAAAGTCAGTGTTTCAGTGTGAAGACTTTCAATAAATAGCAACTGATATAAATTATGTACGTATGCTTTCTTTATAATGCGATAATCTTAGCAGTGAAAAGCACGCTTGCTTCAGAAGGATGCGGCAGTGAAACATTTCGAGTTATTGGCTGCAATGCATGATTTCCCCCCTTTTTAAAAATCCTAATCAACATAAAATCAGTAAAAAATATCTTTTATATATAGTTTATTTTTTGTCTTTTTTTTACATGCAAACTTGTGACTAATTAAACATCCGCATTTTATGAGGTCTAAATTCCAGAAATAGTGATTATTTTTAAAGTCCAAACGGAAAAAATAATTAATTTTACCTTTCATAGAGTGTTTTAATAAGTTTCATTGAAATTCATTATTTTAGTACAAAGAATTTTAAAAAGACTTATTAACACTTAATGCTTAATTTTTTGCGACAATTGTATCATTACGTATTTGCGATTACAACCGATGAGCTAAACTCTGTACATATGTTTTCCTTACAATACGACTACTTTAGCAGTGAAAAACTTTCTATTGCCTTGTATTGTGTAACAACTCGGAGTTGACTAATAACGGAGAATTGAGTTTCTTACCATTTTTTCCATGCGCGGGGTTTTTAGGTGGAGGCGAGGGGTGGGGTGGGGTGGAGTAGCTCGCAGGATAATTACAAAATGGTATGGTTGCTTAGTGTCCTCAAAAGTTTGGCGAACACTGCTCTAGATAGAACGAACACAAAAGTGTTTTAGCGCTGACCATGTTTGTTCAATCAAGAACTAGTAACCTTGCAACGGGCAATTTTAGATTGCAAACTTCATGTCAGATCAAAAACAGTTGGAAGAACTTGATAGAATTTAACGTTCGTGCCTATCCTCATATGGTCAAGACCTTGTTCTCTCTGATTATTGCCTCTCTTGACTGATGCAAGAGATGTTATGAGTAGATTTTTTTTTTTTTTTTGAAAAATACATAGAGGAGAGTCTAATCGTTAATTGAAAGAGGACTACATATTGGACAAATCTACGGAAAATGAGACAACACAGTAGATTAAAAAATATATCGAATCAATTTTCTTTCTTGTTTGAAATTTTGGATGTGATTGGTTTGTCAAGAGTAATTTGTACGAAAAAGAACCCTATTATTATTAATAACTTAGTAGTTTTTTAGAGTAGCACATACACTGAAACGTTTGCAATGGTTTGTATAACGGAACAATTTCTGTGACAGACTAAACACATGTATATTCACATATATTGATTTCAAAATAAATTTTCCTTCAGTACGCATTTTTAAAGTCTTCCCAAAAATAAATATGTGTGTAAAAGGCGGTAATAGGGGATAAATTAATAGTATATTTATTGATTAAAAATGCATTTTATGTTAAATGCGTTTTTTGCTCCTTATGTTTGAATGGTGTTTTATTTCGTTCTGTTTTAAAGTTTTATATTTCAAAATGCGCCTAATCATATTATCATGAATTTTATTGTTCCTCGAAACATTTGCATTTAAATTCTTTTTAGAGGAACTTTGCAATGCCTAAACGTTTTCATGAGTAAAATTGATGTTTTTTTCAATTCCTGCTATTAGTTTACTCTCCCTGTATCTTGTTCAAATTCTCAACCGTTAATAAATAATTTTTATTCATCCATTTAAGTTCAAATATTTTTTTTAAAACTTGTAGTGGATGACACTTGATGTTAATACAGTTTTTTTCCAAATATTAATTAATTGATTAAATTCAACCGTTAATTATTTTAGTTTTATATGAATTTCATTAGAAATATTGAAGCCATAGGTCACTATTTTTAAAGCATTTAGCACACGAAATTTGCTTATTTAGAAGAACTCGTAGATTCCCAGTCTGCTTATGCTAACCGGGAAAAGTGATTGTTTGGCAATAATTTCGGAATGTCACGTACAAATATATTAACTATCTGAAAAGCGACTTTTGCAATTCTTTCATTTAGCTGACACGTTTTTGACCTAAGTAAGAATTGACTTTATTTTTTTTATATTACTTGTTTCGTTTTTGATATAGTGAAACTGGAGTTTTAATTTTTTGATGAAACTTTTGTAATAAAATGGATTGATATTTTAATCAAATTTTATTCGCATTCGTGGAAAATTCTAAGGCAGAATCAAAACGGAAATCTAAACAGCTTTAATAAACGCTAAACAATCATGTAGTTAAAAATGAGTACTATTTTCTTTTACTCCATAATCATTCCTTATAATGTTTAAGTAACTACTAGGAGTGGTTTGATGAAAAAATGTTATAGATGGTGGATGATTGAACTACTTACAACTGAAGAAATATCAATTACGCCTTTACTTATTTTATAGTAAATAATATACAAAGTGTAGTAGCGTTATGCAAATGACGCAACTATTAAATCTTTGAAAAACTAATTAAAGAAAAACAACTTTTGTAGTTGATACGGAAAAACCTTTTAAGAGTTAAAGTTTATGAATATGATTTTTATTAACCAGAAAGTCGGTTCATTAACTCCAAGTGATACTTAGTGATTTCTTCGATATGAAAATATAGACATGCGGCAATTTAAACTTGAAACTGTGAGAAAAAATTATTTTTTTTAAATTTATTTATCACAACATTTTTATTACATTGATAATTATCTCTATAATTTAATAGTTTGAGAATATGTATCAGTAAAAGTAGGCTCAAAATGAAGCAAAAGAAGGAAACAAACTACTTTACTACACACAATAACAACAATAAAAAAATCATTTGAATAGAGAAATTTTTGAAGGAGCAATTGTATCAATAAATGCTTCCTCGAAACACTAATAAGATGAGACCTATAAGTAAAAACGAATTCGAGTAAAATAAAATAAAAGATCACTTTTGCGCTTCTTCAAAACACCACAAAGCTCATTTTAGGTACTCTGTTTCGGTTACCGTTAACAACCGAAAAAACAATCCTTTATACGGCTTACATCGCTATTTCTCAAAGCTCATTCCATAGCTGCAGGCGATCTGGGTGCATGGAGGAGGGGCTAAGAATCTCTCTCGCGTCGTGTCCAATTTCCCTCGACAAGAGAAAAAAAGGGCAGGGGGCCCGGGGGCCCTCAAGCTCTGTAATGGCTGTCCTCATTACGGCTTGACAGGTGGGCCCTGAAACAAAGCTTCAGGACATTGTTGCTATAGCAACAGCCACCGCCATTTCTTCAACTTCATTTAGCGCGGGAAAAAGCTTCTTAACATTCTTTTGTTCGAATGGCGAGACGGTTTTTTTTTCTCTTCCCCTCACTTCTTACGAATCTCTCACCATGGAGAAGCTATTCTCTTACAATTTTTTTCCCCTCGTATTTGCGATGCAAAACATTCCGCTTCTTTAATACGATGTCAGAAAGCCTGTTGCCACATTTCATTACAGAAATGTTAGTTTTTACACGGAGAGCTTCTTCACTAATGGCTTCGCAATGTTGATTTTTCGAAATGATGTATACTTCGGAGTTTAAGAAAGTAGCTTTATGTTTTTATGCTCATTTTTTAAAATCTAGTGAGCAAACTTTGTTTCACGAAACTCTTTGCACATGCAGTACCAATTGCTGCTTTGTAGTTTGTTTTGAGTAGAGTGGCTCTTACTCTACTAGATTTGCGTGTATACCAATCATTTATAAAAAACATGTTTTTTTACGGTATTTTTTCAGCAAATCTTGTAACTGTTTAAAAATCTAATATTTCAGGACAATGGAAACATTTTCTTGTTTCATTATATCACGCTTAAGAGCAATTATTCTTAAAAAAAAAAAGCTTTTCCACTTGCATCATTATTTTTGATTTTTTTGCATTAAAAATTCGCCTTCAAGATGGGTGACTCATAGGAAGAAAAATATTTTAGTTTTCTTCTAAGTCATTCGCACTTGCTTCTACGTTCCACGAATGGATCAAGCATTAAAAATCCTAAAAAGTTACTGCTACTTCAGGCCAATAAGCCCGTGACTGTGGTGCATCTTCAATTGGCGGTGATCAGCCACTGATCCAGTGAACCATTGAGTTTTATTTGGTGCTGGTCCGAACCGGTTTTTAGTGTTCTTGATCCAGCGGATGACTAAGAATTTCCGGCGCTGGGTTAAGATGCCTTAGTTAGAGGCAAATGAATATATTGTGGTTACTTGAAATGTGGAGTTTCTAACGTCCTGATAGAAGATGAAGATCATTTCTTCTCTGAAGATGATTAAAATGAAGCGGAAGAAGAAATAAAAGCTAATGATGACATCAAAGAGCCAGACAAAGGGTGATAGGAATTGTAGATTTGAGGTGGTTAGACTAGTATTTAAAGAGCATTAGTTTTTTAATTTTTTAAAAATTTTATTTTTTAAATTCATGCTTCAGAAATATTGTTTTGCCTCTCACCACCAAAAGAAGAAAAAGTTTTAAAAGAAATTAATGTGTGCGTGCTTTTTACGCCCTATTTCAAATGCATGTTATAAGCGAGAAAACGAGAAAATGACATAATTTGTATGAATATATTTTATTCATTTGTTTCTATGTTTCGAATGCGTTTCACTAGTTTCTATTATTTTTCGCGTCGACTGCCATTGCCTCTGGAGTTAACCCTCTGTATCATAGTGTAGACTGTAGGCAACATATCGCTCTATCGTTGTTTATGCAATTTTCTTTTCAAGTAATTAAAAAGTTTTCTTAAATACGAGAATAATATATTTTTGTTATTATCTTGGTTCCAGAAAATCACATAAATTTGAAATTATGAGTGATAGAAAGTTACAAAATATAAAAATAGTTATTGTTTTTAATTAAAAGTCTTGGAATACATGTATTTTAATTTATTTCATTTACTATACATATATATTTGCTAGTATATCGAATCCAAAAAATGAAGTAAATCTGAATGATTGAGCGAAAGAGGGTTAAAAAAGTTAATTTTTTTTTATAGTCTCAATTCTCGATTCTTTTCCAAATAGTAGTCTTTGAACTAATATTAGGCAAAAATGAAGATCGATTAAGAAAATTCCGTTGTTTTAACAGCATTTTAATTATTTTTAATTTTTCACATTGCTCAAAATTATTTTAACTTCATTTTTTTACTGTAAAAAAATATAAAAATCTTTTTTCATCAAAAAACTATTTTTAAACACTTCCAGACCGTTCGCTTTTTCTTCGGTTTCTACCGAAGAAAAAGCGAACGGTCTGGAATCGTTTGACGTCTAACTATACCCTATATAGCAGCAAGGGCAAAGAATCTTCAAAATTATGAATACACAACCAAAAACAATTTTTTCTAGCAAAATTTTTGAAATTTACCCTGAAAAACGCCATTCGTTTCACTTGACTTTCTTTTATCCTAATAAATAAATAAACAAATAAATTAATAATAACAATAATAAAAACACACACACACAATTTTATGTACATTATATTTTGAGTTTTATTGCACAGTAATATGAAATACAGCATTTTTGCAATTGGATCGAATTAAAACGTTTTTTTGCTGGAGCTTTTAGCGTTAATAAAAACTTCGAACATACGACTTCGAGAAAATCAATAAGTAACAAGAAGTTCCGTCTAGAACTATACGAGCCTACTTTCCCGTATACACCAAATTCAAATTTATAATCTAGCTATCTCTTTCTCTCTCTTTATTATTTATCTTTAGTTCTAATTATTGAAAATATACCTTTTTCAACGGATAATACATATTCATTCACTCACTCATTCATTCTTTCATTTATTCAGCCATGCATTTATTCATTCATTCGTTACCTCATTCAAGTGTTTATTCATTCATTTACGCATTCATGTATTTATTCACTCATTTATTTATATTTTCATTTATTCAATAATTTATTCATTCATTCTTTTCCTCATTCATTTATTCATTGATTTATTCTTTCACTCTTTCATTTATTCATTCATTCATTATTTCACTCATTGAGTCACTGAGAAATATCCTTGAAAATCCCGATCAAAAAATTTCATAGCAAAATAGGCTCGTACGTTCTGGATAAACTTTCTATTTCTACATGTTCTACGTTATAAGAGCTTTCCGATAAAGTTTGTTCCAAGCAAATCGGTCCGTTAGATCAGGATTTATATAGGGTTGAAATTTCCCCGTAAGCTCTGTGTTAATTTTTTGAACTGTTCAAAAATGAACAAAAACTGTTCAAATCAATATTTCACGCCGAGAACTCCTTTCAATAAGCTTTCAATAGGAACTTGGCTCTTGTGCCCAGAGTTTACAGAATTTGCTTCAATTTTGTCCATAGGCGCTAATGTTAAAATTTTTTGAACTGTTCAAAATTGAACAAAAAATTGTTCAAATCAAAAAGTGAAATATAGAAATGAGATGTCCTCGCCGAGATCTTTCGAATGCAAAAAGAATTTTTCCAATCGGACAATTCGTTCAAAAGTTATTAGGGGGGGACAGACCGACAGACCGACAGACAGACAGACCGACAGACAGACCGACAGACAGACCGACAGACCGACCGACAGACAGACCGACAGACAGACCGACAGACAGACAGACCGACAGACCGACAGACACACTTTTTCCCCATCTCAATACCCTACTTTCAAATTTTTTATTTTTCAATCTTTATTTAATTACTTCACTTATTTTTGACTTTTCTTGATTTTTAACGATATTTTCACGATACATTAAGCCTTCTTTCATGCTTTATTATTATTTTTTTTTACTTTTACGGGAAAGTAGGCTAAAAAAGGTAGAACTCCATATCTGATCAGGGCTTTTACCCTTCATTAAATTTCTTGTAGTTTTTCTTATAATTTATCGATTGAAGAAATTCTCACGGATTTATAAAGACATGTGTTAAATCTATGTTCATTTCTCAAAATCGACTCTTTTTTCTTAAAAAATTAGCGTGTTTACCCACCTTAAGAAATACACGAGTTTTTCTAAAAATGAAAATGTTTTATAAAGTACTTGCTGAATATTTTTTAAGCGATAATATAGCCTGTTTTAATCCACAAAAATATTCAAGACTTTTTGCTGCAATATTTTGAAGCAACAGCAGCAATTACAACTGCAAAAAATGACGTTTCGCGTGCCCTGTCAAGCGATTAATCCTGCGTGGAAACAAAATTTCCCGAAATCAAACACTTTAATGCGAGTAATATGTCAAAACCCAAAATCACGGTTTGAAATATTTGACAAGTTCTGTTTCTGAATCTGCCAAGGAGCCACTCAACTTTATTAATGCTCGGTTAATTTAGAATTATAAATTTGAACTTTAAACGTTTTTTCTCAATAATTCTCCAGAGAAAGTGAGTTTTATAGTTTAATTACCTCAGCTTAATTAGCCGTGACGCCGTTAGACCATTCGCTTTTATACATCTTAATTACCTTTTGCATTTTTTGTGCCTTAGAATGTCTCACTGAAAAATGGTGGAATAGAATTCGTCTTTGAAACCTTTTCTGAAATGACACGTCAATAAAAGAAGCATTTTGCAAAATGGCACATTTTTCATTTATTTTAGATCCTCTCATAGATTTTTTTCCCCTCCAGAACTTTGATACAGCTTGCATCTGAATTTAGACAGAACTCCAAACTAATTAAATTTAAAATTTGTTTCGCGCAGGGTTTTAGAAATGGGCACTGTCTAAGCGAAATAAAAATGAAAGTCCTCTCATTTGCTGGTATTAACTAACTAGCTTAACTTAATTTTCTTCTTGAATGTATCCACTTTTTTTTATTTAAATGCTTTTGATTTAACTGGAGAGTCTTTTTTCTAGCAAATGCGTTTTTTAAATTCTTTCTGCATTTAAACATTAAGCTTAGCTACTTAGTCAGTAATTTATGTAAATGAGTCTGCCAATTTATTCTTTCGAAAACACAATTAAAAACAACTTCAATTCCTAGCTTTATTGTTAATAGTTTAAGAAAATTTAGGGAAAGTTCTGGGTTATTTAATTAATAGCCAGAGTTGGATTTTGTTCGCATTACATAGAGTAAGAGTTAAAGGTAATTTTTTAAAGTGAAGTGAAACTAATGACTTCTTAAAATGAAATCGATACGTTTAGAATATCTAATCATTTATACATTATTTTATATCCAATATAAGATGCGAATTTTCCAAGCGATGTTTACATTTGTGTCAAACTGTAAATTTAACGTACTAAGAGACCACCATTGCCATTTAGTCACTTCTAAGGCTATCTCTATTTTAATTTATGTTATACAAGTAAATACGCCTAAACCTTATAATAAATGATATTTACATCGTTTTAATATAATCAATTCGCCATTATGTGTATGCAGTCAACCGGGTACTCCAGATCATTACATTTTCACAGCTCCTTTCATTGAAAATATGATTCCAATAATATACTTTATCTCAAAACATCATCCATATTTTATCTTATCCAGTAATTCTAAAGAACTTGCATACAGTTATGTTCCTTCTAAAGACTAGTAGAGATGACTTTCAATTTCCTACGTAATAGTTGCAATATCACTTTCATTTGCTGCTCTCAAATTTTTCTTATTTCCTTTGCTCATCTCACTTATGCCATTTATTATTATTATTGTTGTTATTATTTTCGATGTATTTCTTTTTTTAAGTGGTGTATTCTATTTTTTCAAAATTTGGATACGTAACATCATTTGTTTTGCAATATCCAGCGGGTGCTTAGACGCTCGTGGGTTCTTTATTTTTATTTTTACCGTTATTTTCCTCTCAAACATCACATCCGGTTAAACCCTCGTCAGGGTAGGTACGGTGGTGATTGATGAGGCATAAATAAATAAATAAACCTTATAATGATTATTAGTTTTATTTCTGTTGCTAATCGAAATCTTTTGCGTTTTAAAGAGTGGTTACTTACTTATAGAACAGTAAAACTGTACAACTTTCAAATAGATCAAGATTTTGTTGCCATGACTATTGGATAGTATACAATATTCATGAAATCTTGTTATTTTCAGTAGCTAGCTGCGAAATATAGAACTTAGATTTGCTGTTTAATGATTGCAGAGATCTTGTCTATCTTATATACTACGATCGCGATATCGTAGTGAATCTTGTTTGCTATTTTTTCTCTTTTATGGTCGATTTTTTTTGTTTAAAGAAAAAAAAACAAGAACAAAGAAATTAATATATTGTAAAAATGTTGTTGAGTATAAGATTTATATTCAGTTTAATGTTTTTGAGAAAATAAGAGGGCTTATAAACTGAGTAAAATACATGTCGTTCTTACTGTCTAATTTATCTGCTCCCCTCCCGCATTTCCACATAATGACCATGATGGAGGAATAATCAAATTCAATAAAATCTTTGAAAGATCTGCGCCTGAGCACTTAGACTCCCCAAACTATTTTGTATTCATGCAATTTGTTTGCTCAATTTTAAGAGCAGTTTCAAAAACATTAACACTTTTACAGGACAATTTAATATTTTTAGGTCCTCATCTAATAGACGGATTTTTTTTTGTGTAAACTTTAGAAAACAGGTCGACAGGGTTGCATAGTGGTAAGGCACAGGCCTCGTATGCCCAAGATCACAGGTTCAAACCTGGCCCAAGTCGGTAGATTTTCAAGGTGCAGAAAATCGTCTGCGCCCATGTCGTATGATTATGCGGCATGTTAAAGATCATTTGAGTATCCGTTTGGCATAGTTGCTCTCGGCTAAATTAAATTCCTTGTGCCGTTTGCACCAACCAGAGCTCAGGTGCCGTCAACTAGGGGGAAACTGAGCGTCAAAACAATTGCGGCAATGGTACCACACCTTTCTCTACCAGACCCCTACCTGTTAGCCGAGGCCTTAGGATTGCTTGTGCACGGGGCGAGGTAGTGACGTCCAATGATTTTACATGCACGTATCCCCAAGTGTACATGGTGGGTCTTCAGCGGGTATCGAACGCGCTCTAACCACAAGGCTACAACGGCCTTATGGTACCACACTCATTGTGGTGCTGCTGAAAGAGTTGGTACCAATCTCTGGGGACGCACTAGGTCTGCAATGGTTGAGGACCAATTCTGCAGCCCCATTAGAAAGAAAAAAAACACGTCCAGGGTAAATCATTCTAGGAGATGTAACACAGTATCTCCACAACTATGCAAACTTACAAATTTATTTTTCAAGCATCAAGCAAACGATGATACTTCCATTACACTTTGGTAAAGAAAAATAGTTAATATGACGTTTTGAAGCAAGCTTTTGGCTACAAAGAATATTTATTTTACGATAAATTTATTCTTTTAATATGTTTAATATGCTGCTCGAGATTAGAAGATGAGCTATAATATTTAGGAGAGCTTAATTTTCCTCATAAAACTAGTCATAATATGCAAGAGTAACTTCATTAATTTATGTTCTTACTTTCTTTTGTTCACTAGGTGGTTGTTAATCATACTTACAGGCTGCGGGAAAGTACGGAGCCGATATTTTTCAACTAAGTGTGGTAATTTCCTCATTGATTTTAATAAAGTGAAAAAGAAAACACAGCATTTGCATTCTTTTATTTATTTATTTTGTTGAAGCTTATTTTTCCTTATACAATACAAAACAAAAATATTAACATGAAGAAATAGTTAACGGTAATAAGTTTTTTTAAGCATGCAATTGTTGAAATTTCAGATTGAATGGAAGATTTTAATTTATTTTCCCAATGTAACACAGTTTATTGGTCTATAAAGTCCGAAATAGGCTAAAATAAATACAAACGAAGTATCTTTGGACATACAGGCAACCGAGCCCAAATTCCCTTCTGAACACAGATATTCTTCAGTAGAAGTAATTTGTTTTTTTTTTTCACGGCAATTGTGAAAAAAAAAAAACAAAAAACAAACTCAACTCTTCTCTGAACGCGGTAACTGTCTTTTACGAACTAAGAGACTAACTTTTTTTTTCGAGAAATTGCCTCCAGAATTCAGACACGTCTTATACTTGAAACTGATTAAAATATTCAGAGTTTGAATTAAAATCCCCAACAGTCTTAACGACAGAAACGTTCGATTGTTGTACCTTTTTTGAAGGGAGTCGTGTCAAAATACAATCAGTACCACTTCCCTTCTCCCCAGGGTTCATGTGTGTACCAAATTACGACTCGTTCTAAAATAAGTATAAAAATCAGGTGATCTTGATGAAATCCAACTTGCACTTTCAACGAAATACTTCGAGCAGAAAGACATAAAAATCATGAATTGAAGATATTAACAATTCCTTCTAAAATAAATGAGTAAAAAACCCATATTAACATCTATAAGGGGTCATTCACAAATGATTGTATACTTGGGAGGGGGGGGGGGATCAAGAAATTGTGTTAGTTTGGCACAAGGGGAGAGGAGGGCCTAGCAAGAACTGTGACACATCACACATTTTGGTTAAAAGAAAAACAGTTAAAATTAGCAGATCAAATATTTCAATATTATTCAGTTTTAATTTTTGTTTTCTTTTGTGTTCTCACTGTTTTCATTCTGTATAGAAAGCATAAGAACGCTGACAGAAGGTTAAAAATAACTTTTACCTTCTGTCAGTGGTAAAAATTAACTCTCCTGTCGTGAGTTAGTTAAAAGATTAAACGTAAAATGAAATAGTTTGGTCCTTTTACACTTTTTTTAAGACAAAATAGCTCGAGTAATTTTTGCAGAATTCTAACAAGTAATATTTTTTACTATTGTATACTATATATGTTTTTTTTTTGTAAAGCTTAATCTCTCATCTTATTTCATACATATTTGATCGTTATTATCGTTATACTCATAAATTCCATTAAAAGTCCAAAAATAAAATTGGAAATGTAATCACTAACGTAGTGCTTTCTTTCTGAACTTCCAGTCATGCTTAAGTAATATGTAGCGTGACATGTGACCAGGGGCGGTAGGGGGTATGTTGAAGTGAGACATTTTGTGACAAAAGGGAGAGAAGGGTCAATTTCATTGAAAAAAGTGTGATATTATTTATGAATTACACGTTTTTAAATGTATGAAAGCAATGCATTGTAATATTCGTATGTAATACTAAACAAGAATATTGTATATTATAATTTACCTCTAAATGTCTCTCGCAAATCAATGGTTCCATTGATTTGTTATTCTTTCTTATTAATCTATGTATTTGTGCACTATTCAAGAGTTCTAATGAAGGTCAGCAGTACTTAAAGGTCTGAACATTTTTTCTCTCTCTTGTATCTTTCTTGATATTTTTCGCTACTAAAAATTTGCGATAATATAGTTTTCCGGATCGAAATTCACTTCTTTATTTCGAATTCATAAAATATTAATTTTTACTCTGCTAATTTAAGCTTAAACCTTTTGAGCCATTTTCTAAAATAAACTAAAAATAATTTAACGAGAAAAGTTAAATGCGTGGGTAGTGTGACCTTTCTTACTTTTAATTATTTTTTTCCTTTCATTTTTAAAAATAGGATTAGTGTTGCAATTTTATATTAGTGCAGCTGTTCAAAAAATTCCAAGTAATTATATTTAGTGTAGCTGTTGTATAACAGATATTTTTTTTGCTTTTCACGATTTTGCAAAGTTCAGTTTAGTAGAGGTTGAATCCCGTGGGACGAGTTTTACAGGGGAAAGATGTTGCAACTATAATTAAAGTCTCAGATTCTTATAAGCAATATTAATTCAAAATATGTACTTTATAAATGTTTAACTTCGCGGAATTTGTTATTCATTGAACAGAGCCTTCTACCATGCCAGCATGTTTATGGTTACTAAAACGCTTGTCCAAATCGTTTTGCATTTTAAAGTTGATCGTTACTGGTATGCTTTCTGTTTAGAATGTTGGTGTATAATTAAATCTTTAACGCACTAGTATATTTCATACAGGGACGTGGTAGCCTAGTGGTTAGCACGTCGGACTTTCACCTGGAAGGTCGCGCGTTCGATACCCACTGAAGACTACCATGTATACTTGGGGATATGTGCATGTAAAATCCGTAGACCCCACTACCTCTCCCCGTGCGTAAGCAATCCTAAGGCCTCGGCTAACAGGTAGGGGTCTGGTGGAGAAAAGTATATTTCATACATATATATATATATATATTTCTAATTATAGGTTAGAAATTATGAATTGAAGAAAATTATTTTTAGTAACATTATTTAAAAAATCAAATGTATTAGAAAATCGTTATTTTTATGATTACATTTTCATTTGCAAGATTTCTTTTAAACAGTATGCAGAGATTCCCAAAAAAAAAAAAAAAATAAATTAAAGTTGAATGTTGATACTTGACATTAAAACTCCCCTACATAGCCTTTAAAACATTTAATTCGACATTATAACTCTTAAAACTCATTACAACCGAACCTAATCATCTACGCATAAATACATATGTTTTTAGAGAAAACAGACGGCGTATCAATACTCCATTGCCAATATTTTAAATATTAAAACTTTTTTCGTCTTCAGGAGAGTATATTACCCTAAAAAACTTTATACAGGGAGCTCTTCATTGTCATGCTGATGGACAAATTTCATTTTAATGCATCACTACACTTTCATGCCATAGTGTTCATTTTCATTTTTCTCCTGTCGTGAGTTGTATAATACCCGCATAATCAGAAATGCTTTCAAGGCAGTATTTACGGCAAACCTAATAGAGCCATTGTTGGTCACATTTTTCCCAAGTGCTTGCAGGTGCAGTAGTTTCAATTACCGGTTATCGGATTTAGGTCTTGATGATGAATATTACATCTCAAACATTATATCATGTGTCATTTATCACTAATACTGGTGAAATAAAATAACGATTAACGAGTGGTTTTGGCGAAGAAATTAAACATTGAAACGGATAAATAGACCTCATTGGCATGAAGCAAGTATGAAAAGAAAATATGTTTTTCATATATCTAAGCAAAATATTAAACAACAGAAACAAACAGTGAAAAAACTTTAGTAAGCTACACCTGCTAGTTGTTGTGAACAAAAAGGATGCCTGAATCATTTCCCCAAAATTGTATTGCAATTATTTAACTTAAAGCTTCTAAGATATGAAGATATCTTCACGTTGAAATAGAAAAAATAAATTCAAAAGAATAGATAAAGCTTTGAAAATTAGATTTAATAATTGGATGCAAATAATAAAGCGCTTATCAAGAAATAGTTGTATTTGCTTGGTAAAACGTATGAAAATTGAATACTATATTCCAACAGGATAAAATATTTTCATTATAAGAAATCTTTTATTTTATAGTTTTTTTAGCTGATAACAGGTATTTCAGTAAAATATGTAATGCCTGGACCCAAAAAGTAGATAAATAATAAATGAAGTAAAATGAAATAAAAAAATAATACATGAAAGGTTTTTTAAATCTTTTTTGAGGTTTAGATTCAAAAAATCCAAATCTTCTACAGAAAGTCAAGGGTGTTTGTTTAACGTGAAAAAACCTTATTAAACTAAAAATTAATTATCTAATTAGAATTTAATCACCTAATAAACATAATTTTTGATACATGATATTTTGAAATAGAACTAGTTTAGATATACAGTTCTGCAGTTGGAAATTATACTTAATATCATTATTATGTTTTGTACCTCAATCAAGATGGCTGGAGAGGATAATTTTTGTTTAATAATTTTTTCACGCAGATGGTTGAGACTCAAGATTTTTTCTAAAACTGTAACTTTTAAAAATTCAATAAAAATTTATTTCTTCATCAAAGTGAGGCAAAAACATTTACTGTATTATTCGGATTCTAGTGTATGAAAATAATTATGTTAGATTAAGTCATTGTTGAATTATTATGTTTGAAGCAAAGTAGTCTTTAGCTAAAACATGATTCCATAGAAATTGCTTATAAATTTTTGGAAACAGAATTCTACGTTGTAGTCTTTCCGAAAATAGTTCGTCATTTAGGAAATATTCCGAACATTAACAATATATTAGTGTCGTTTTAGAGGTAAAGAATTGGAGAATATTTTAAAGCAATAATTTTTTTTCAGCATTTCGATTCATTTTCGTGAATTTATCAGTGTACATACACTTTAACGTAAAAACCATTCTCTAAACTGGTGACTCTCAACTACTGTGCCGCATCATTTTTAGTCTTGAAGAGTGCCTGCAAAATTCCACAAATAATCGGCGTCCGCAACCGAAACAAAGATATGCATACCAGTTATTTTTTTAATAGTCTTACAGTTGCCCGCTGGAATGCAGAGGGTTAGGCTGCAATTTATATATTCGCTATCGCATATGCATTTCGCATACTGTGCTGTCACACTTAATTAAAGCGCCTTTTAAGTAAAACATATTTCATTGAAAATCACTATCGTATGCCATTTTGAAAAAAAAATATATAGGTATCTATCTAATACATCGACCATATAATCGGATAAAATAATTTTAAGCCTTTGTTGCTGTTAGTGTGCTATTAGCAAACCTTTAAATTATTAAAAGTATGCCTTGACAGATAAAAGGTTGAATTACATGATTTTACACGAATCTCATGCAGCTCACAAAAGCTCTCAATACAATTTTGTGGCTAAATATGGAAGAAAATTCAGTTTAGTATTTTTCAGTTTGGTGTTTAAGCATGGAGGGCGATTATGATTAGCCCGGTCGTCATCCAACTAAATCACCAGGTTTCGGGGAAACGCATCCGTGGACATGGATATTCTCTTCTTTTTTTTTTTTTTTACCTCGTGCCTCCTTTCTCTTCTGTTGGTAAATCTCTTCTCGGTGAAGCGTGGCAGCGATTCTGATGCAGACCTCAGATTAAATTTTCGCCCCACTAAGTCATGCATATTTTAGGAGGCCCCGGCGAATCTGTGTCGAGTAATTTGTTCCTCTCCTCTTCTCCATTCAGGTTATTAAAGGTAAGACCTCACTAATCATTCCCTTCCAACAATGGCTTCCTGGATCGTGACGTCATTGTCCACGTGACCGGGAAGAATGATATATGGCGACCTCACCAAAAAGGTGCCATAGAAAGCTTTTTAAGATTCCAGCTCGCAAGGGGCGAGGGTGTGAGAGGCAATTTGCGTCAGCTTGTGCAGACGATATAGTTTACGAGCGGTCCTAACACCGCTCGATAACGGGCCGCGCTTAACAGTTGTGTTGATATTTTAGGCTGAGATGTGATGAGAAGGGAATCCGGTGACTGGCTTAATTTGCCATTCATCGTAATTTGCCATCCATCATGACTGGCTTAATTTCCTGCATGTCGCAGGCGCTTTACTTAAGCGGGCTAAGTGTCCGGGATTGTAAAACATAGATACATCTTACAGCAGCCTTAGGATATCCGACTTCAAGAGAAATTTTAACCTTGTATATGGTTCAGGAAGTTTGGGGAGGAACGATAAACTTATCATGAAAATTATCGCGTACTAGCATTCATTAAATAAAAGCTGATGATGGAGGAATTACTCGCAAAAACAAAATTTACTATGAATTTGTACAATCATTAAAATATATTATAAAGTGAAGCTGATTTTACAAAACATTATCCATTATGATAACAGTTGCAATTGAGAAACTACACTGATTTAGGTATAAACCTTTAATTATGTATGCTAAATTTGATAATAGTCTTAATTTATGTAACTAGAATATATTAAAAATAATAAAGTTACAGAAAAATTTCGCTCTTTTTTTATAAGGAACTACACCATATAATTTGAGAATAAATAATATCCAGTAGGGGGAGAATGATAAACTAAATGAAATTCATTATGTTTGACGTACGGGAAACAGCTAAAATAAACTTAGTTTCCAGGTGAACATGACTTGCTCTTTTATGTTTTAGCCTGAATACACCAATTGAAATTATTTTCCTGAAATTACGACCTCTACAGAGTACACATCAGCTAACAATTAACAGAAAAACAGGAACCTGCTTTCTACAAATCAAGTTATTAAACTCAAGGTAAAGTAGCAATGATATTTTTATGCGGAAAAACAGGAGAAAGTATATTGTTGCCTGCTTTATATTATATATTTATTTCTTTTCTAAAAAAATAAGTGAAAAAAGTCATTGAGTTAACTTTTGACGGAATTTATATTTCTCCTTAGTAATAAAACATTATAGCATAAAATGAATGAATTATCGTCGAGCAAATGGGAAAACACATGAAAATATTGGGCCCTATCGTACCCCATAGAACCAACAGAGGACTTAAAGTCCTATAGGAGTCTATTGGCTCATTTTGGCTGTGGAAAACCCAGTGACTACTTGAATGGAATCACGTGGCGGCTTTATTTTTCTAATCTCAACCCTTGTGACTTCCTTTTGTAGCTAAATATTAAAGAAAAAGTTTAGGCAAATAACCCAAAAAAATCGATAGGTTTAAAACTATCATTCAAGAGGGCATCGAAAGCATCGCTGCCTCGACACCTTAGCAAGTTTCTCAGAATTCTGCTGTTTGTTTAAGCTACATCATAACCATTGATGGCAAGCACATTGAACATGTCGTATATTAAATCCGAATATCTGTAGTTATTTTTAAAAGTTGTATAAAATATTTCACCGCCATAGTTTTCGAAATTTTTAATTTTTATTTCAGATGGTTCAAATATTGTCACCCTGTAACAAAATTATGAACATGAATCGCAACACTGCCCAAGTTTTACATTACTCATCTTTGTACAGTACAATTAAGGAAAGAAAATCATTTTTTTAGTTAATTATTACGTAGGGTTGTAAGTTTGTCGCGGAAAAAAGAGCGCGAAATTCGCTTGACATTCGCGGCAAATTTCGCGAAATGTTCGCAAGAACACAAATATAATAAAATATAGCATATCTGCAATGAAAGTTATTCTTCATCTTAAAATATAGGGCTATTATTAAAAATCAAAGGATTATTAACTTCGTTAAAAACATTTAAATATTTGTATTGGCAAGGATAAAAAACTATCTTTATTGTTACTGCTTTCAAAAAAATAATTTTGATTTTTTTATTGGCACAATTTTTGAGACTTTCTTGACTTAGGGTGCTCAGATTTATCCTTGGATTCTGAAATTAAAAAAAAAATCAGAAATTTTGCGAGTCAATAATTAAAAAAAAAAATAAATAAAATAAGAAAAATTCGCGGAGTTTAGGAAAAAGCTTTAAAAATCGCGAAAATCATTGAGGGGATTCGCGGCGCGACAAACTTGCAACCCTTATTATTAGCAGTGCATTGTATTAAAAGTGTTCGATTCGCCAGAATGAGTCGATATTAAAAATAAAGTAATGATAATTAAGTTCGAAAAAGCAAGATCTACCGCTCTGAAATATCCTGTGCACATTTATTCATTTGTAAGAATCCCAATAACTGCTGAACGAAACAAGGCTTTAGCACAATTGCATTATCAGTGCCTTCGCTGCTCATAAGCTTTCATTACTTCCGATTCAGTCATACGTAATAGAATCAATATCATGAACACAGGGCTCTTCAAGGATTAATTGCATTGGAATGCTAATTGTGCATCAAAATGATAATTTGTTGGTGTGCATGAGATTCGCATTCATCCCTCCTGTGCTCTTGTTAAAAGTTATTACGTATATGTATTTAGACCAGTCGTTCGATGTGAAAGTAATTAAGCGAAATATCATAAATGTGTGCTGCGCTTACCGTAATAAACTGGTAATTTGTAGAAAACATTACAGGCTATGCTGGAAGCAAATCTCACCTGGTGAAAATTATGTCCATTTTATAAATATCCAGCTGTTCCTCATTTTCAAGCAATGAATTAGCGTGAAATACAAGCCATGGATGTTCAAAAATATGTCTTTCTAAATTAAAAAAAAGGAAAGAAAAAAAAAAGAGAGAGAATAACTTGTGTACAAAAAAAGAGGATTGAAAATGTATTTGTATGTTAGGGTGGACTGAAATGTTTTTTTTTTCGAAAATAAATTCGTTATAAAATAAAGTTATATTCGTTTCGAAAACAAAAATGTCTTTATCTCTCCGCATTCTATCCCTTTTTTTATATTTTCAATGATTTATCTTTTCTGCTCTCCGCCCCCCTCCCTTGTACGTGGCTCACAGTTAAAGTAAAAAGCAATATTTTTGATCAATAAGATTCTTTTTTGAAATTTTGTTCTTTTCGAAATTGAAATTATTGCCGAAGCCTCATACATTGCCGGGAACAAAGGTAGCACGTAGTTGTAAAAGTTGTTTTCCCGTTGGTTCAGTCTTACTGCGGCAAAGATAATAAGCAGTTACAGCACTATGTTTAATATAATAGTTTGCGCGTGGGGCTTAGGGATCATTCATAAATGATGTCACGTTTCGAGGGGGGGGGGGGGGGGGTTCGTGAAATTGTGACAAAGTGTGACAAAGGGAGGGGAGGGTTTTCTGAAGTGTAACATATTGTGACAAATGGGTGGAGGGGGGTCAAATATATGGGAAAAAAGCGTGACGTCATTTATGAACGGCCCCTTATTAAGAGTGAGTGTCATGATTTCAGAAATAATTACCTTCACAATAAGATTAGTACAGCGCCATCGTAACTAAAAACTAGATGAGCACATGCATTTGACAATTTGTTCCTAATTTTTAAGAATATAAGAATATCGTCAAAATGTAAAAAAGGACGACAGGCAACTTGCCTACCTCTCAGGAGAGAGCGCCCGGATACTTTCTTGAATGTTGATTGCAAAGATTAACTTGAATTTCAGTACGTCAAGAATCACGTGCTGTTGATAATATAATTTAATAGAAATTCAATTCTATACTTATCCAATTGTTTTTTGTTTTTATAGATAAAAGACAAATGCTTCGAGCAGCATACAAAAAGATACATTTTTTCTAATTTTTAAAAATATAAAATTTGTAGT
The DNA here is from genome assembly GCA_038502835.1 of Octonoba sinensis. Lineage (NCBI taxonomy): Eukaryota > Metazoa > Arthropoda > Arachnida > Araneae > Uloboridae > Octonoba > Octonoba sinensis. Next base: position 63,581,837 of record CM076602.1, read on the forward strand.
AAAATCAATGCAATAAGATGCACGGAGTTATTAGTAAAAATATTTGTTGAACTCTAACCATTTCTTCATTTTAAAACTAATGAAAATATATTTTACGCAGTCTAAATATTTATGAAAATGAGTTTTGACGCACACAAAACTTGTGGCGTTGAGTTCGAGCAAGAATTGTGATGATTAACATGATTTATAATACGTTTAATTCTTATTCCCTTTAAAGTCACTTCATTATCTTTGGAGCGAATGAAACTCTCCGAGCAGGCGGCATGGAAGCGATTTAAAAATTCTAAGCGCGTCGCTTAAATACCGATGCACTTGTCGTGGCAACAGTGCAATAAACAGGAAAGGGAGAAAAAATGCGCATTTCCCATTTAAGTTAAAATAGACTGCGTGCTAGAGCGTTAATGGGAGTCAGAGCTAGAAAAAGCAATTGTTTCAAGAAAAACGATTTAGGTAAAAAGACGATAAATCAGGTGGTAGTAATTGTTCCTCTGCTACTTTAATGCATTTAGCGCGGAAAATTTTCCCCGCGAAGAGCTCCTTTTTGAAATTATTTTTTCCATCCTTATTTTGTACTTTTGAGCGAAACCGTTTAAAGCGCGCAGTTGAATATTAATGACGGAGATTATGAAGGCCGCTTTCTATTATATTGCATCCTGAAGAAATTCCGGAAAACAAAAGACAGAGAGGAAAAAATGCGCAACGTTTACGGCGGATGCAAACTCCGCACGGAATCTTGAAAAAAGCAAATTACAGCAAGCTGGAAGACTCGAAAGTAAAAGCGAAGAGTCGCTTTGATCTTACATTACGGTATTATCCGAGGAAGAAAAAGATGGCGTATGCTCGATTTAAGCTATTCTTCTCATTTTCATTCCCCTGTTAGCTTTCGAAAACAAAAATTTCTTCGAAAAATAAAAATTGCGTCGAACTTTCGTGCTCGTTATGTCGCACCCCCCCCCCCCCCAGAAAATTTAAGTATGCCTGATTTAAAAATTTGAAGTGGAAAAAAATGTGATTTGTATTTTTTAATCCTTTGAAGGGCCATTTTTACTAGTAGTAGTGTTTTAAAATATTTTTTGAACTTAGACTGCTTCAAAACACAAATTCACGTATGTCATTAAAAAATATTAAACTGTTTTTTTTTTTTTTTGGGGGGGGGGGGTATGCCTCACATTTAAAAACTGATGCACTTGGTGGTAAATGTACTACCACAGCCTTTACAAGCTTCTGTTAATCAGAGGGGGTAACATAATTATGAATATTTATAAGTTGATGAATTTAGAGGTTAGTATTTTTATCACAACCTTAGAAAGGGTTGAATTATAGTACTAAATATTATCATGAAAAAGCGAATTGTAGTTGTTTGACTTGTATTTTAACATGTAGCAAAAATAAAAGCTATGTCAGTATCTGGACGTGTTTTTTTTTCGCAGTAGGTTTCACCCTGGAATATGAACATTAACTTACTACTATGTTTCTGTGAAAAAAGCTTCCATTGGGGAAATATGTTGCTTGACAATCGATAGCATATTAATGGTAGATGAAGACCAAAGTTTTCATAAGTCTGGTGTCTCAGAACTTAACCTTTTCAATATAACTTTATTTTGCAATTAGAAAAAATGTCTGTTAGTTTTGGACCAACCCAACCTTATTGACTGCTGTAATTAAATAGTCATTTTACCAAGAACTTACTGTTTAACCCTGTGTTTTCCTTATAAGGTCACTTAAGTTACAACAATTTTAATTCAGCACTCTATTTTCTTGAAAAAGTAAGAGAACAGTTTGGTTTCTCGATTTACATTGGTGGTAAACAAATCACACGCAAGGCAAAAATGAATGCGTTAAAGATCTTATTTTTAATCCTAAATATATGTTTATGGCTTTATCTTCGGTGAATTTGAAACTTTTGAGTTACATACAGAGGAATAAAACTTTTTTAACAGTAAAACTTTTTAAAATTTCCATCTCATATGTCTTTTATAGTTTTTTTCAAAGCGCTTCTGTCATTCCCAAATGATAGAATCTCAAGTGTTTATGCATAGTAAGCTATAAGTACCACATTTCCCTAGCCTTCAAAACTATGAGTTAAGATAATTTCGTTCATATACCTAGTGACTTACCCTATTCTTCGAAATAAATTTTCTTCAGTTTGTCTTTTTCTTTAAAGTTCAAAGTAGTATTACTACAAATGAAGTAAATATTATTTCTTCTATATATTTCTATTATCTCCTCTAACTTAGTACTACTCCTATCCAACGCAATTTGGTACTTTCTAACTGAAAGTTCAAATAAGAATCAGAGAACCAAACTAAAGCTGTTCACCCAGCGTCTAATCTTTTTGACTATAAAACCTAATTCCTACTAAGATAAAAATCAAATAAACTTTCTTTACATCAAGAAATTGAAAGATCCGAAAGATTTCATGGCTTCGCTGGTTAACAATGTTCACCCTTAAGACCATCTTGTTCCTTCCACTTGTTTCTGCAGAAGAAACTCGTCCACTTCGAAATAGAGTTAAGCTGAGTTCTAAGAAAAGTCTGGAAAGTGATTTAAGTCTCGTACAAAGGCGACGGAAACTGCATTTGGACTCGGCAGCAATGCCATCAAAAGCAGCTTTCGTCTTCAATCAGTGCAAATAAACATTCGATTGTCTCTGGCTTCGTTAGAGGACGCCTTGGGACGTCGCCTCCAATCAGAATCCTGGGACGCGTTGTCTTAATCTTCTTGCGATACTTCTACTGCTTGTCACATTGAGACATCGCTCCGAGGTTATGTACTTCATTGTTTGCGAAATCAATTTAGTCGTAGCTGCTGCTGCTTTATGAGGCATTTTCAAATGGCAGGAGAGGATTTTTATCTTTGATTTTCTAAAATCACGACTGCAGCGCAGAAATAAACTTTCGTAGTTGAACTTCCCAAACGATCTTTGGAAAAGTCTTTTGGTTTTTATGCATTTTTCTTTCCTTCTGAAAACAAGTCAACTGTCTGCTGTTGTAGTTCTACCATTTTTAAAATGCAAACATTTCACGTCAAATTCAGATGCCTCATACTATATTTTAGTCTAATTGTCATATCTTAATTTGATGCATCTAATACCATGTCTTACAATAGCTTATTTTTTATCTAAAAGTTTAACTTTAATTTTTTTGAGAATTTAAATTTTAACTTAACTCCAAAATTTAGGAAAGATAGTTAATGCCCTGGAATTTTTTTCCTTTATTTATTGCTACAAGTTATTATTGTATTTGAAAGAACATTATCGAATAAGAGAAGCAAAGGATTATTAAAAGATAATAATCAAAACTCAAAAGGAATTTTTTTTTATTACTGCTAATATTCTCTTTATATTTACTTTTTATGCTCGACAAATTGCACCCTTATATGTTTACATCAGTAATAAAAAAATGACTGGTAATGAGACAAAAGGAACTATTAGAAAAGTTGGCCAACAATCATAAATTGTACACATTGACACTCATTTTTAAGGGCTCAATATTTAATTTCTCTTATTTTTTTTCCTTTCTGGGGATGTGCATATATTTCTTTTTTCTGCAAATTGTGCATTTTACTTCATGGTTTCCTAGAATGTCAAGATTTTGATCTACATAATAAGACACCCATGGACAATATCAACTTAAACTTAAATTTTACAACTGCCAGTCAAAAATAAATAAATAAATATAAATTAAACGAACATGCAAATAAATATAAATTAAACCTTATTGTTGAATTTCAGGGGTTGTTTGATTCTTAAAACCCCTCTTTGATTACGGCGTTGCTCTACTGTGTAGCATAGCATATGGAATTGATTCATAAAAACTTTCATAAACCACTAACGGAGAAGATTTTTGCTAAAATTAAAACCACTTAGCTGCGAGCTGGTTTCGATCTCGAGTAACTGAAGAAGGGTCGACTCAAGACTTCATTATTCCAAGGTCAAGTACCAATCTCGCTCGAGGATTCAACTTTGGTATGAAAAGTCATCATTTGACAGCACAAGCTCCGAAGCTACGGAAATTGAGGCTAGCACCACCTCATAAGTCATACCAAGAAAATCTGTATAAAAACAAAATGGAAATTGAGTGTTTCTGTATATTTACTAAGAACTTGCAAAAATCAAATAATAAAATTTCTTGATAACAGTTTTTCAATAAAATTCTTGTTTTTCGCACTCTGTACAACTACAGAGTAAGATCTGTTAAGTTACGTAAAGCTGAAAACGTGAGAACTGTAACTGCCAGTTTAAAAATTGTAAACAAATGAGTAATTATACACTTGGGATCTGTTTCTAGCAGCTTAAAAAATGTCAAGAAATGCATTATATATGGTTAGCGAGCGGTTTATTTCCAGCTCTAGTCAACAGCCTAACCTTTGGGGCAAACCTTTAATTTCTGGAGCCCTTTCTGACCGAGCGACCTCAGGCACATGAATCTCAGCAACGTGAGCTCACTTGCGATTTGAAGTACTAGAAATAGTAATTCAACACACTCACAGATGGTGCCACTACCGTGGCCCATTATCGGTTGCTATTAATTTGAAGAATGTTGACTGTTTTTTATTTTCTGGAATTTTCTTTTTTAGCCTACTTTTCCGTAAAAGTTAAAAAAAAATTAATAAAGCATGAAAGAAGGCTTAATGTATCGTGAAAATATCGTTAGAAATCAAGAAAAGCCAAAAATAAGATAAATAATTAAATAAAGATTGAAAAATAAAAAATTTGAAAGCAGGGTTTTGAGATGGGGGAAAAGTGTGTCGGTCGGTCTGTCTGTCTGTCGGTCTGTCCCCCCCCCCCCCCAATAACTTTTGAACGAATTGTCCGATTCGAAAAATTCTTTTTGCATTCGAAAGATCTCGGCGAGGATATCTCATTTCCATATTTTACTTTTTGATTTGAACAATTTTTTGTTCAATTTTGAACAGTTCAAAAAATTTTAACATTAGCGCCTATGGGGGAAAATCAAGCAAATTATATAAACTCTGGGTACAAGATCCAAGTTCCCATGAACAAGCTCACTGGAAGACGTTCTTGGCGTGAAATATTGATTTTTGTTCATTTTTGAGCAGTTCAAAAAAATTAACATACCGCCTTCGTTGAAATTTCAATCCTATATAAATCCTAATCTAACGGACCGATTTGCTTGGAACAAACTTTATCGGAAAGCTCTGATGACGTAGAATATGTACAAATAAAAAGTTCATCCAGAACTAACGAGCCTATTTTCCTATGAAATTTTTTGATCGGGATTTTCAAGAATATTTTTGAACTAATGAATGATTAAATGAAAAAGCAAAAGAATGAATGAATAAATGAGTGAATAAATGAATGACTTAATAAATGAATGATTGAATGAATATGTATTAATCGTTGAAAAAGGTATATTTGAAGCAATTAAGAACTAAAGCTAAAAGAGAAAGACTGAGAGAGAGATAGCTAGATTATAAATTTGAATTCGGTGTATACGGGAAAGTAGGCTCGTCTAGTTCTAGACGAAACTGCTTGTTAAAGTCTTTATTGTGGTTTCCTGCTTTTTTGTTCTCTGTAATTTTACGTCAGACTCCGAATAAATGATTTCCAGGAGATTCACATGCATTTTCGACAAAAATGTTGTTTGTCTACTTAGAAGTCTTAAAATTCACCTGAAACATAGTAGGGTAGACCGAGGCGAATCGGATCAAAATAATAAATCTGTTGATAATTCAGATATCGCATTCACATAGAACGCACTCAACCGGCGTTTTGCGTCTCTCCTCTCACCCCTCTACTCCCGACATAGGCAGTATTTAGATCGCACTTGTGAATCTGTGTCGACGCCGCTCGTCAGCGACTCGGTCGTTTGTGTGTGTCGCAATTTTGGCGCTCATCTAAGGTACGTACTTAGCATTTCTTTGTGTCATATTACAGATTTGTGTTAAAACTCAACTATATTGGTTTATATTTCTAAGCAAGTTGTCTATATTAGAGAAACAATTCGCTTTTAAGTATGATCTTAGAGGTTAACGTCTAAGAAAATTATTTCAAAAGTTTTGATTATGGGGCTAATCGGATCATATCGTCATTGGCGAATTGGATCACACTTTTCAACTGATTTATTATTATATGTTTGAGGCTATTGATTCATATTTATTTCATTGTAGATGGTTCACACGTACAAAAAAAAAAGACTGATGCCGGAGAATGGTCTCAAGAAAAAATGAAAAAGGCTGTAAATAAAGTCCAGAACAAAGAGTTGACAAAGAGTTGACCAAATTGTTGAACAAAGAGTTGACCAAAGAGTGGAACAAAGAGTGGACCTTACGTCAGACAGTCTGACAAAGCCCATCCTCCCACCTGTGCAGAAATAATTAAAGCAATTCTTCCATCACCAAGTCACCGATTTCTTCAAAGAGAATTCGTATAGTTTCAAAACCGGTCTTGCATTTAACTCTAAGACTACTCTTCTCGAAAAAGAAACAAAGAAGAAATTTAAGATAGACAATAAAACCAACTAAAAAAAGGAAAAGGGTGTGGTCAAAAAAAAAAAAAAAAAATACTATGAAGAAGATGAAAAATGAATCAACGCCTGCGATAAAAATTAAGAGTTCATCTGCAAAACAGAGAGAGTGGCATTGCATTTACTGATCCGAAATATTCGTTCATCCACCATCAGAAGATTGGATTCAATGCAATGCCTGCGAAGAATGGTGCCACGAAAAGTGTGCTGATATGGGGGGAAAAGGACCATATATATGTGATTTATGTGCCGATAATTAAAATTGATCTCATTATTAATTTTTCCCTGATTCCAAAGCTGTAGAGTTAATAAACGTAAAAATTTTGTTACATGTTTTGTACGATCCGATTCACCCCGAAAACTGGGCGATTCGGATATTTTTCTTTTTTTAGTTTTTAATAGCTAATTAAGAGAATATATGGATGATTTAAGTTTTCAAATGTTTATTTCATAGCTGATTGTTACTTCTTATGTTTATATCAATAAAAATAACATTATATAACACTTTACTATGATTTGTTCAACCTCAAAGAAAAAGTGATCCGATTCGCCTCGGTCTACCCTATACACTAGATGGATCTAAAGACTCGTTATGTAATTAAAAAATAAGTAGCATTTTTCGTATTTCTGATGAGCAGTTTCACTAATGGAGGCTATAGTGTGTAATCAATCTATAAGTTCATCAATTAATCTAATAGCTAAAAGTAATATAATAATAATAAAATATTGAAGGTTAGTTATGCTACATTTATAGCAACTTTGATTAGATAAATTAATACCGTTGTACAAGATTTTCAGCTGAATGCTAAAAGTGCGTCAAGTCAACTATTCTGAGATTGTTATTCCATCGAATTCTGTATTTTGTGTTACATCAATAAAGGAGAATTAATTAATGGAATTTCTCTAATGTTAATGGTATAACGAGAATAAATAACCATGCAAGATGCAAACTTAATGATTAGCTAAAATAACCACTCAGATATTTTGCGAACCTCTTTACTCTTAACTAAATAATTTATATAATAGAGATTAAAAATGTATGGTTTACAAATTACTAATAAAATCACTTCTAATAAAGTCATATTCTTTAGTAGCAGAACATTTTGGTTACATTATGTACCCTTTTTTTATTAATAAACCCTTTTATTTTGGTATTTAAAAGATTATTTTTGAACCAGTCATATTATCCATACATGACGGATACGCAGTATTAGATTGAACTTTCGAAAAAAAATTACGATTAAAGTTTGGAGATTACAATTAAAGTAAGTGCTTCAGTAGTGGACTACTTGAACTTTTAAGTTGAAAACAGGAAATTCCAGCATTCCTATGACATAAAAGATCTGAAAATGATCAAGTGCAATTCTTATCAACTAAATGCAAAAGTACAGCCTTCATTTCGTGTTTAGTTAGGAATTCGAAAATTTGCTGCTCAAGTAGGTATCTGATAAAACATTTTAAATCTTGTCTTAGTAATTTTCTTAAGATGTCAGTCTCCATTTAACTATTGTTTAGCCTACAAGCTATTTTTTTTTCAACAAATTGTTATTGATATCCTTTTATTGCAGACTGAATGTATTAACTCCTTTTATATTGAATAATAGTCATAACTAATGGAGAATGAAGGATGGCCCACTTTTAGACCATTGTTTTACAAAATGTCCCAGTAGTGGGCACATGTGCCCCAGTACAGGGGAACAGAATAGAAAAGACATTGCGATTGTGGAAAAAGATTCATTCAACGTAATCTATCAAGGTTTAGTATACTATACACAACTTAAAATAAAAAGATCGACAGTTAATATATACAAAAATAATCAACACCTGTCTTGAAGGCTGGAAATGCAAATCTCAAACTACTAGAGCATGCAAATAAAAGATTAAAATCTATTATCATTCCATATTTATCAAACCATTTTCATCCTACTTTCCCTTAAAAAGTGAAAAAATAAATAAATTAAGTGTGAAAGAAGGCTTAATGTGTCGTAAAAATATCGTTAAAAACAGTAAAGTAATTAAATAAAGATTGGAAAATAAAAAATTTGAAAGTAGTGTTTTGAGATGGGGAAAGTTATGTATCTGTCGGTCAGTTTGTCTCCCCTTTTGAGAGAATTGTCCGATTCGAAAGATTTTTATTTTATGAATTCGAAAGATCTCGGCGAGGACATCATATCATTTCCATATTTTACTTTTAGATTTGAACACTTTTTCGTTCAATTTTGTACAGTTCAAAAAATTTAAACATTAGGTTTTATAGACAAAAATGAAGCAAATTACGTACACTCTGGACGTAAGATCCAAGTTCCTATGAAGAAGTTTATTGGAAGAAGCTCTCGACGTGAAATTTTTTTGATTTGAGCAACAATTATTGTTAAAATTTTTTTTTTAATTTTAAAACTGTTTGAACTCATTTTTGAAAAAAAAATGTAACATCAGCGACTACGGGGAAAGTTCAAACCTATATAAATCCTGATTTAGCAGAGGGATTCGCTTGGAACAAACTTTATCGGAAAGATATCACGCTGTAGAACATGTACAGATAACCAGAACTAAACGGGCCTATTTTCCTATAAAAGTTTTTGATCGGGATTTTTAGGGATATTTCTGAATGAATGAATAAAAGAGAAAGAAAGAATGAATGAATATCTGAATGAGTGAAAGAATGAATGAATGAGTGAAAGAATAAATGAGTGAATAAATGAATGAGTGAAATAATGAATGAATGAATAAATGAGTAAATGAATGAATGAGTTAAAGAATGAATAAATAAATGAGTGAATACATGAAAAAAAATAATCAAAAAAAAAGAGTGTATACATGAAAAAATAATTAAATGAGTGTATACATGAAAAAATAATTAAATGAGTGTATACATGAAAAAATAATTAAATGAGTGTATACAAAAAAATAGGAAAAAAAATAATTAAATGAGTGTATACATGAAAAAATAATTAAATGAGTGTATAAATACATGAATGAACAAATAAGTTAATGAATGTATGAGAGAATTAGTCTGTATTAACCGTTGAATACGGTCTATTTTAAGCAATTAAGATTTAAAGCTAAATGGGAAAGAGAGAGAGAGAGAGAGAGATAGCTAGATTTTAAATTTGAAGCTGGAGTATACGGGAAAGTAGGCTCGTATAGTTCTAGACAGAGCTTCTTGTTTAATCGTACATAGTGTTAATGCCACATTATTCTTGCTATAAATGCTCATTTTATTTTTATTTTTGACTTTTTTTTCTTTGGGGTCTCTACTACTGCTATATCAAACATTTGCTATGCCAATTTCTGATACATCTAAGTTTTACTTTTTTAAAAAATATAGTTATTTTTATATTTCAGGTGATTATTATTTTAACAACCGCAAAAAATAGATACGCCAAATCTTCTATAAAATTTAGATAATGATTGAGAAAGTACTCTTAAGTGTCCCACTACTGGAGCATTTATCTTAATCAATTCTTTCATGTTGTTGAAATTATGTAAACGTGTTATTGGGAACTAACGTGTTGTTGAATTTCTGTTCAGAAAGGGAAGAGGCCCTTGTATTTAAAAATTTAACGTCTGTGCAATTTTAATTATAACATATTGTAGTTTTTCAAGAATTCTATAACCGTATCTCTATTTACTAATCATGATTTAATTAAATTATCTACCAAAGAAACCATCGCATAATTTTTCAATACTTTGAAAAATTCAGAAAATATAAACCTAATTTTTCAAATTGAAATTTTTTGAACCTAAAAAAGTATTCTTGGAATTCCCCCAAAGTTAAAACATTTAATTAGTTAAGTGAATATCAAACACAAAATTCTTAGAAGTTATTAATACTTTTTCAAGATTTAAAGGAAGTTCATGAAGAGAGTAAAGTACATTAAATATCGAAAACTTCTCTTACAACCATACAAATTAAAATTAGTTTACTTATTCCTATGCCGTAAATAGAGGATAGTTAATTTTATGTCATTGAAATTGAATCTGAAATTAGCTATTTTTTTTTTCAATGGGTTATGTTGTACTTTCCCTTTAAGTAACTGAATTCAAATTGAGCTTATTCCTTTTCTGAAGAAATTTATATAAAAGTATTATTTATATTTAAAAGTGTTCTTTTACTCTACAATATCTTGGATACCAGGTTAGAGATCACCTGAATTTTTTCCAAGATGTCACAGAAGTGGAAAATTATGTCTTAATATCTTATGATTTCACATCGCGGAAATGAAAATGAAGCAGTACTGAAAAAGTGTCTTGAATACATACTCTTTCATTTATTTAAATATTGCATTTAATTAGCATACACTGGTAAGTTTTGTTAGATAACCGAGTTTTAATTAACGGCAAACGCTTAAAGATTCTCTATTGAACACGTTTTTAATTAATAGAACATCGTTTTAAGCAATTTGCTTTCGCGCAATTCAGAATTCACAGTTTAATTAAAACCTGATGTGGAAATGTAATCAAGAAAATGCATTTCGGAAAGGTTTTAAGTTATTTAGATTTTGAATGATAAAGTGCTGGATCAACAATATATGTATTTATTCAAGTATTTTTAGGAATCAAATTCATGAATTATCTTTTACCATATTCAATTTAAAATTTAATATATAGCATTTTACTAGCTGCTGTAATAAATTCTTTTTATTGTAAATTGTTGGAAATCTCATCACTTAGAGATAATTGCAATTGGCACCCTACGGACCCCCTGCACCTACTATGTTGATGGCCTACTGATTTGATGTGAGACCTTGTAAACGGCGCATCCCACGACCCTCCTCGATGTTGTTGAGTGAGTTGAGAGAGCCCTGCCACCTGTTTGGGCCCTGTTGGGTTATTGATCAAAGGGTTTTAGACAAAATTCAAATATGAAAAAAAACCCCTTTTACCATATATTGTTGATGTTGTTCAAGATCTTTGAAGATAGCAAATGGTCCTGTAGCTTCTATTACTGTTACCGTCCATTATGTGATCGCGGTTAATTTTATAAGTCATTTATTGTCATTAAAAGCGCCGAGTCCCGTCCGCTTCTATAAAACTACATTAAAAACATCTTTTTTTTGCTATCAAAACTTCGTTTATTATTATCAATTCACAGAAATTATTTCTTTGAATCAGCAAAGGAGAAAAAGAAACTTTCTTTTTCTTTGTTTATAAAATATTTTCTGAAATTCTGTCAGAAAGGTATTCATGCATGCTCAGATGAGGGAAGCGGAAGCGCTTCAGATCTTGCGCCAATGTGTGCAGAGAAAAGCGGATGCCAACCAGTTTTATAAGCTTCGTGAATCAAAGGAGACAATTAACGATCGATGATTTATTTTAGTAATTTTTTTCAGTAAAAAAATTACTTATCCTTATATTTTTCTAGTTACCTTTTTGTCCGCTTGTTTATTTTTTTCCATTTAATATATTTATTTTATTTTAACAACATGTAAATTAATGTTGTCTGCGGAAATCATCAATATCTTTATTTGATAATTGAATGTGTAAAATTGTGCATTTTTCCTGATTTAATTTTTATTTTTTATCATAATGATCCGGTTATTGTCATCAAATCCTTTTCGTCTGGATATGAACTCATTAAGCGGCGTACGTATCAAAATGTATATTATTGTTTGGAATCTGATTATTCATAAAGCCCAGTTAATTGAGAATCCGATAATAATTCTTCATAAACATTGAAAAGATCTTCTGATACCATGTTTATTAGGCACAATTGTTGTGGAATTGAAAAAAAAAAAAAAAATTCCCTTTCCAAATTGTCAATGTTCAAGATCGTGGAAGAGAATAATAAGCAACAAACATACTATAAAAATGTAATGTAACTATAGTATACATTGTTACAGCACATTTTGGTGGTATCTACTCTCAAAATGTATACTACTGTTCTGAATTTGATCATTTATACAGCTCAGTTAATTGAGAGAATCCGATATCTTCTCTATTAGCAATGAAGATATCCTCCGACACCATGTTTATTAAACCTTATATGAAAAAAAAAAAGAAAACAAAATCTTCGAAGTAATGGGATTGACTATATATACACGAAAATGTATATCTTTATTTCAATTTTCCGCTCAAGAAGTTGGGGTGACAACTTGTATGAAAGTCGGACACTACACAAGTATCTATACACATTGAACTCAAAAATGTACTAATTAGGGATGTAACGAATAGTGATTTGGCCGAATAGCCGAATACCGAATATTCGGCCAATGACTTAGGCCGAATACCGAATATTCGGCGGCCGAATATTAAAATTTCCAGAAAATTATTGTAATAGAAAGTATTTGTCAAATTTAAAACTATTCACAAAGTCAGACACCAATTACACACAATCTATGATGTATGGTTTAATTCTGTTTCTTAAGCATTTAAAACATTTAAAATTAATCTATTTTCTCTATTGTTTTGAATGTAATAAAACTAAGAATTTCACCCACAAGCGGAATAAAAATGACAAATTTTATGGTAGTAAGCATTAGCATTATTTTACTAATAATATAATTCAAATGAAAGAACTACTATTGCTTAGTGAACTTTTACTTTGCTCAAAACTGCTTTATGAAAATATTTTAAAAGTTATAAAAGTTAATATTTTTATTTTATGGGTTTTTTTTACATACCAATTTTAAAAGATCTATTAAAAATTAATACACTTAACTGGAATATATTTTTATTTTCAAAACCCCCAATAACTTATGCTATCTAAATATTCATGATATATTCTAGGCTTTTCACATTTCTCTCATATCCAATATTCACAATACATCAGTCTACCCAACCAAAGTCTGACTTCCACTTTGTTAATAATAACAAAATTAATTTATCATATTCGCCCTCAAAATTAACTATTGCCAGTTTTTGGGAGCAAATGCTAAATATAGAATACAATATTACAACTTTAAAATCTGTTTTTGCTCAGTCAAACCTGAAACAAGGTTTGAAAAATGTACTTTTTTTTCTAAATTAATTTTATTTATTAAAACTATATAGCACTAATGTATTCTTTTGCAATAATTGTAATGCAATTTTAAATGTTTAAAAGCTACTAATTTCTTAATTTTTTTACATTTCTACTGCAGCAGAACTATTCGGCCGAATAGTCCATCAATATTCGGCGAGGCCGAACTTGACTTTACCCAGTATTCGGCCAGGCCGTATATTTGGCTAGGTGATGAAATGACTATTCAGCCTGGCCGAATACCGAATAGTGGCCGAATATTCATTACATCCCTACTACTAATGTATTAGACAACTAGTGAGGTATTGGTGACTTTTAGATGTGAAACACTACGCAGAAAGTGATCTGGTAGTGTGATCGAAATGGATTGCAGTTGAGTGGTTCAAGAGGGTTTAAAATAGTAAAGTGTACATTAAAGAGGTGTAAGTGATAGGTGACGATTTGGTGAATTTCTCTCAGAACAACGGTGATGCCGTAAACATAAATAAATAAAAGAGGCATGAAAGAAACTGAATATAAAGGCATAAAACTCAAATTCAAAATACAATGCGATACACTACTGAGCATATACTGATATTCATTGATTTAAGAAACGAAGAGAAGAATAAGTTGTTCTGACATATCCCCTATAAACATACATCGAATTGTCTGATAACGCGCGTTTCTTTGTTTTCCCTTGTTTAACGTTTAAATTACATGCAGCCCCTTTTAAAAAACGTCCCTCTCCTCTTAGGTGCTAAGAACTGAATACTTTCAGTAAAAGTGCAATTACTATGAATTGTGGCGGAAGGACTTAGGTCATATAGCTTCCATCAACCTGCGAACTACTGCAGCGACTCGACGAGAATGATGTTGGTTAAATGAGATAATATTTTTTATATTTGAATTTTCATTTTGTGTATTTTACGTTAGCAATGTTATGCATCATATGTTTTTGTTTTTGCAAATCTGCTTTGACTATATACAGTAAAAATTAATTTTAATACGTTAGTAATACAATTATTGCGATCATGGATGTTTTGTAAATACGTATTGAAATTCTGCGATACAGCGAGAATTATTATTCAATTTGCATTAACAGTGAGGTAACCCCTTAGAATCGTAATCTTTACTCCAGTGTCGCATATGGAAACCAATGTATTGGAATAACCAAAGGATACAGTATATCTTTGTGAATCGAAGCTCTTGAAAATACAAAGGTTGAGCAAGAAAATAAGTATTAAAAGTTTAATTAGGAAAGTTCTTGGTAGTTTACAAAGCTTGAAGTGTAAGATTGATATTCACAACGGCAATAAATGTTTATGGCTTTGGTTTTTGGCAATTTCCAAGGGACTGGCTGCCATGGTATAGTACATGATAGTCTGCATAGGATAAACCAATTAGGTATCAAAGATAATTTATTACCTTTATATAAATAGGCGACGACAAAACAGTTAAGTGCCATTTTCTCCTCACTATTATATAATTATCACTAAAATTTTTTTGAAAATAGTTGATTCCCCCCTCCCCGCCCCAACTTTCAACGAAGAATCGGAACCTTTTTTTAGGAATCTTTATTCGTCATGCCTTCATACTACTCCTTACATCTACAATCTACAATATATGTACAATACAATACTCAATACATATTTTACGATTTTTAATTCAAAGAAGAAGAAATGTCCAGAAAAAAACAAAAGAGGAAATGTAATCTATTAAATGAATGTCAAAGATACTAATCTTAAGGAGTCAGTTAATCCCTTTCCAAAAGATATATGTATGATAAGCCAGTTAGCTTGTTTGACCTGACAATGTCAAACAAAATAAAATACAAATTGAAGCTAACACTGTCTAATATAATATAAAATGAAATAATAAGTGCGGTGACGCTTTATTTTGCTTTGAAGCAACGTTTCGTATGTTTATTGATTTGAATTAGCATTTTGAGCTCCTGATCAAATTGAAAGTGAGTGTTCGCAGCATTTCTAATTTATTCAATTATTCAATAATAATAGGGTGACACGAAAAGGTTTATTTCTATTTTCTTTACAAGAGAATGAGCTCAGAAAAATAACATTTGTGTATAATATGTGTTAAAAATGTATTAAATTAAATATCTAACTCAGTAGTCAATCAGAACTGAAAAATTTAATGACTTACTGTCTAATTCGACCGCTGGGAGAACTCTGGTTATAATGGATATATTTTACTTAGCTTATTAAATACATCTTTTTTAGTTAGTCATTATAAGTTACGAACTAGTGTCTCTTTAGTTGTTGTTAGTAAAGTCAAAATTAGAGACAGAAATTTTGGATCAACCTCAAAGTTATCAATTCCTTCGTCAATTAATACTTCAAAGAACCCTAATTCTATGAGGAACTCGAAAACATCTTCCAAAGTAACCGTTTTGAATATGGCAAGCTTATAGAAGCACTGTTCGAACTACTTTTTTTTCTTTCCCACATTAAATTTTAACTTTTTTTTTCTTTGCGCTCCTGAATGAATTCGGAATATATTCCCTCCCTCATTTGCAAACAGAACAAACTCTTTTTATATCTAATAATTCCTTGTCCTATTCAAACAGTTGGCACACTTCAAAGCTGTTCACCTCCACTACTATGCGTCACCTCTGCCTACAAATCTCTCATCATACGAAGGCCGCCACAGCTGTTGTCAAGACCATTTTTTCCCCCTCTATGTACTTAGTACGCTTTTCAATGTGACGCATTGCAGCCATTGAGCTTCGTCTCCCCTAATCACGGGGATGCCCCCGATTTCCACATGTTGCGTCCGTTGGGAGAAACGATCCCCCCCCCCCCTCTCCAAACAATAACGCGTCGTCCCGATCTCGTCTCGTGGAGTTAATCGTGTAACGTTACGACCTGGTGAACTGTAACTGCGAGAGGTGCCTGACTTACCACACCTGTTGCTTATTCACTGTGAATGCTATCGATCCATTCCGGACAGTGGTATTAGTTTTCATCTATATTCTGCTTAGACGTCTGATATGATAAAAATTCCGAGAACCAGTACAAATTGCATGCTTCAGGTTTCTTAATTTTGAATTTTCACTTTTAGTAGGCATGATACATTTTTCGTAATATGAAAACATATAAATAATAAAATCATTTTTATAAAAAAAAACAGAACCGACTTCAAATTATAAATTGCGCTAAAAAGTGAAAAATAAATTCATTCTTTAAACAACATCGATGTGACTTTTAAACATAGTTTTAGAAGTCGGTACAAAATTAGGATAGATAAAATCTTTTGTAATCATGAATCAATTACAAATATATATATATTCGCAGAATTAGCAACAGTTCCAATATGAAGTAGCAAATGGTACAATGGTAATTAGACTCATAATTTTGCCCCGACTTCTAAAACTATGCTTAAAAGTCACATCGATGTTGTTTAAAGAATGAATTTATTTTTCAATTTTTAGCGCAATTTATAATTTGAAGTCGGTTCTGTTTTTTTATAAAAATATTTCATTTTATTCTTCTTAGTGTAAATACATTTTTTATATAAATACTCTACTTTTTTAAAAAATCCATATCAAAGGGCAAAACTTCTTTGAATTATTGGCACTAAAAACTATTGCATGATAAATTCAATTTTGAAGTTGATTTTAGCAAACAAATTGATTGGATTAATTTTTGCCACAGAGAAGCCTTCAGTCAAACTCTTGCTGTAATTTCTTTTAATATTATAGCCCATGACAACAAATATGTTTTTAACAATGACTTTTATATTTATTAATAGATTTCCCTACAAAGAAAAAAAATAAAGCCAAGCCTTTCCAATTAAAATAAAAAATAGTTATTTTTCACCCGTAAACGTTTTTTCTAAAAAACAAATGTAGTCAAATTGATTTGCAATATTTGAGTTAGACGACCCTCTATCGATTAAAGAAAAAATCATCAAAATCGGTTCATTTAGTCAAAAGTTATAGATGAACAAGAAGTTCCGTCTAGAACTATACGAGCCTACTTTCCCGTATACACCAAATTCAAATTTATAATCTAGCTATCTCTTTCTCTCTCTTTCTTATTTATCTTTAGTTCTAATTATTGAAAATATACCTTTTTCAACGGATAATACATATTCATTCACTCACTCATTCATTCTTTCATTTATTCAGCCATGCATTTATTCATTCATTCGTTACCTCATTCAAGTGTTTATTCATTCATTTACGCATTCATGTATTTATTCACTCATTTATTTATATTTTCATTTATTCAATAATTTATTCATTAATTCTTTTCCTCATTCATTTATTCATTGATTTATTCTTCCACTCTTTCATTTATTCATTCATTCATTATTTCACTCATTGAGTCACTGAGAAATATCCTTGAAAATCCCGATCAAAAAATTTCATAGCAAAATAGGCTCGTAAGTTCTGGATAAACTTTCTATTTCTACATGTTCTACGTTATAAGAGCTTTCCGATAAAGTTTGTTCCAAGCAAATCGGTCCGTTAGATCAGGATTTATATAGGGTTGAAATTTCCCCGTAAGCTCTGTGTTAATTTTTTGAACTGTTCAAAAATGAACAAAAACTGTTCAAATCAATATTTTACGCCGAGAACTCCTTTCAATAAGCTTGCAATAGGAACTTGGCTCTTGTGCCCAGAGTTTACAGAATTTGCTTCAATTTTGTCCATAGGCGCTAATGTTAAAATTTTTTGAACTGTTCAAAATTGAACAAAAAATTGTTCAAATCAAAAAGTAAAATATGGAAATGAGATATCCTCGCCGAGATCTTTCGAATGCAAAAAGAATTTTTCCAATCGGACAATTCGTTCAAAAGTTATTAGGGGGGGGGGGGGACAAGACCGACAGACCGACAGACCGACAGACAGACAGACAGACAGACCGACAGACCGACAGACACACTTTTTCCCCATCTCAATACCCTACTTTCAAATTTTTTATTTTTCAATCTTTATTTAATTACTTCACTTATTTTTGACTTTTCTTGATTTTTAACGATATTTTCACGATACATTAAGCCTTCTTTCATGCTTTATTATTATTTTTTTTACTTTTACGGGAAAGTAGGCTGAAAAACAAAAACAAAAAAAAAAAAAAAAAAAAATACTACATTTCTGCCCACAACTTTTTTCTAATTATCGAATATGGTCAAACGAAAGTACGGGACCTATGGGAAATCACCCTTAATCGAATAATAAAAGAATCATGAAAATCGGTTCATCCAGTGAGAAGTTATGAGTGGACAAAAAAAAAAAAAAAAAAAAAAAACGACATACATACAATACGAATGTATAACCTCCTGCCTTTGTGAAGTCGGTTAGAAAGGGAACCAATTTCAAACATAACTAACTTCATATTATTCGTAGGATTTCGTTGAATATTGCTTTCTCTTTGCACGACATTTTTGGTTTTGTAACCACGACTTTCTTTGAAGATAATATATTTGATTAGTATTAATACTAAAGGGTACTAAGTCATGATTTTAAAATATTTAAAAATGATATCAAAAACGATCCAAAGCAATATTGCAAACTGTATGCACACTTTCCGGAAATCATTCATAACATTATTTTCACAAGAAATTTGGATCGGTGATAACATTTAATACTATTATCATTAATCATAATAAGAGTATTATTCTTGAATTATCTTTCGACACGGGTGCCTTAATCTTTCAGTAATTATTATCGTTATTACCCTTAGTTAAACTAGTTTTGTGATTATTTGTATTTTCGAACATTTTGAATATTAATAGCAATTTTATCATTCGTATTTATTTGTAATATTTATCCATTATGACAAGCATAACAGTGATATCATTCTTGTTGTTAATATTTGCAATAACTTCATAAATATTTTTTTCGTCAATTCAAAACTTCATTCCGTCCAAAACGTTCCGTTCATTCATTTTTTCCCAATAAATAAGTAAATAAATGAAACAAAAATAAAATAAAATAAATAACTAAAGGATTAAGTAAAATCAAATAAAAAAGAGCAATAATAAATAAGTAAATTAATTAATAAAATAAAGTAAATAAATTAACAATTAAGTAAAATCAAATAAAAAAACGAAAAATACTAAATAAATAAATGAATAGCATAATAAAATAAAGTAAAAAGTAAATAAAGATGAAGCATAAGTAAGAATTCAAATTATTATTTTCAAAATTAATCAAAATGCTTTTCACTGAATATTCTTGTAGCTCGTCACGATTCTTGTGGTGCCCGATGATCGGAATTCGGAATTAAACCACGTACTATTAAACTAATACGTAAATAATTATTCATTAGTTTTCGAGGTGTCGATAAAAACAGATCAAAAGTGATTTCGTTCTTTTTCTGAATGTGTAATGAATGTTGTTTGACATTAAAGTGAGGAACTATCGATCGATTTCTACAAATAGCAAATATCGCTCCTCGAACAAGTCGGATCCACGTTTTTGATGCCTTTCAGTTCCCTTTTAGTTTCCCCCTCCCTTGGCAATATGAAGAGAGAGAAGCAGGGCCTCTTGGAAACCGTACCTCGTTATTGAATGAGTGGATTACATGGTTCTAGATCGTTGAAGCCACATGTGTTCAAAATGTTGTGCTGAACAAGGCCACACGTTGCTTTAGAATTATTTCAACAGTAATGGGAAACAGAAAAAAAAGTTGATATTTAGGTGCTTAGAAAATTGTTAATTCTTTTAAGTTCACTGGTTTAAATTTCGTGAATAAGAAGCATAAAAGTTGAATGTTCCTTTTTATATCAAAACCAGTCAATCAATTCAAAATACAATTATGTATCTTTGAAGGCATTGAGAAATGTTTTAATGAAAGTAAAAAACATGTTAAATATTTTTAATCCTAAATGTGAGCATTAGTCACTTTTATTTTATGAAGGTTTAACGCTTAACCCCTTAACGGTCGCATAAATTTCACGAAACCAAAAACAAAGCGCCAATTTGTTTTCCCGAAAAACATTTAAAAAATGTTTATTCCCTAATTATATTTGTTTTCCCGAAATTCCCGACGCCAATTTGTTTTCCCGAAAAACATTTAAAAAATGTTTATTCCCTAATTATATTATAAATAGTTCGATAATATCATCTAGTATGTAAGACAATAAATAAATAATTTTTGGGATTAAGATGACGATGTTTTAAAATGTTTTGATACGCTACTTTGAAACATTACAGCCCGTGATTTTGACGGGAGCGAGAGGCAAGGGGTTAAAGTACTTAAACCGGAAGTACAGAGTAGGCAAAAAGGCTGTAAAAACTTGAAAAAAGTATAAAACCGGAAAATTAAGCAAAATAGAAAGTTGTTTGCAGGTTTAGCATCGACAAGTAGCGGAATTTCTTTTTAATAAGGAAAAAAAGGAGGGGGGAAATTACAAAAGCAGCCGATAGGTAACTGTTTTGTACATAAGTGAAAAAAAAAAAAAAAAAAGACACACAAATAACAAAAATAATGTTACCAAATCATTTATTAGCAATATGTGTTCCAGATGCCACCACCACAGGTGATAGCACACTGCAGACGTGTCGCAAATCTAGCAACGGCAGAGTGCAGCATGTCAGGCTGTATACATGACAGCTCTTAGCGGATTGTATCTTTAAATTCCGACAGATTGGATGAACGGGAAAAATAAACCTGAGATTTTAAATATATCTATAAAAAAATCTCGTGACCTATCAAATTTAAACCAACAAACCACTTTTAATTTCGGTTATTTTTTCGGGTTGTGTGAAGTTTTAAAGTTTATACTAACTTTCTTCCCACCCTGTATTTTTCGCTAATCTATTATCATGATCGTCGTTGGTATTGTTAGTTTTGGTGCATGTATTTTCTGTAAAAGCTAATTTTCAATGTTCAATTCAAATTCATTCATGGGTTATGGAGAAAAATTTCAATCTAAAATTAAAATGTAGTGTAAATTCGTGAAATAATTGTATCATTTTAAATTTGAAACATATAAACACAAAAATGTTGGGCACGAATACTCAGTTTTACACTCATACAAAATTTGCGAATGCACTAAGTAAGATCTATGAACAGATGAGCGTCCTAGAGCAATGGAACTGTTAACTTTAAACTTACTGTAGGCAGAGTATTTGCTTTTTATTTCTTGAGGTCATTGATTTTTTTTCCTCACTCGACTGCTCGAAATTTTGTAAGAATCTGATTTATATATTTAGTACTAATTTTAATAAGTACATATTTAATTTAGACACCTTGGTTTCAAAACGAAAAATTGTTTTTATTTTATTGTATTTAATTTAGTTAATATTGTTATTAATGTTATCTCTATTATTTGTAGATCTAGCATTAACAATTTTCGCTTTTGGAGTTAAATATAATTCGAAAACCTTACGAATTAAACATACATTGAACAATACTTTTCATAACATTACCTTCCCTCGTTGCTGAGTATGTAACCTGTGTAGTTGCTTCTAATTGGCTACACGTAGTTGTCTGTAAGTATATTTCAAAACTTTCCTGTGGGTGATAGGTGATTGTGAGTGCATACTAGTGGTCTATAGGTGTAGGTGACTGTGTTATTGCTAAAACTGATTGCTACTGAAAAAAAATCCTCTTTGACAATTTGTTTTTCGTGTTTTTAGGATTATAAGGAATTTTCTTTAAGTTTCTTAAAGTATAAAATTAATAATAGTTTTATAACATATTAAATTTAACAAAAACTAAATAAATTCTAAATTATTCTTTGATACTTTAAGGTCAAGTTAGAACAGACTGAATAACGAAACGACTTAGTTACCAATTCAGTAGAAAATTTGGGTGAATGCGTGCGAAAATCGTTGGTAGTTTGCATGATTAACAACTAAATGTAATGAAAACTAATGGGCGTATTTTTTCCAACAATTTAATATATTCTCTCTTCACTTAACAAAAAGGCTTAGTTTAATCCTAGCTCGAAAAAATAAGATTCTGGACAAAAATCACGTTCTATTTATTCTAGAATTTTCAAGCGAATTCAAGCCGACGTTTTTTTAATCATTTTTTATTTCCGAAATAAATAATAAAATTATCCGAAAAGAAAAGAGGATGCATTTATTTTAATTTTTGAATGGAACTTCGTGCGTCACACCTTTCTTAGCAAATGATTGAATTTTTGTATCAAATTTCATTTAAATTGATTAGTCAGTCGATTATCGTTGCTTCAGGTAGAGAATGTACCAAAATTTCAAACAAATTTTTTGAATATAGATTTCTAACAAATGCAAAATTTAGTTATAAACTGCTCTTCATAAGGATTATTAGCTATCTCTTTCTATTTCTTATGTTAGTTTTAATATTTAATTTATCTAAATTCCTGGAAAATATTTCACTCTTTTGAGGAATTATTTCCACCTTTATGAACCATAAATTAAGATTTCTTCAAGTTATAAACAACGAATGCATTGAAAACAAAAATAGTTATCTTTCATTCTAAAACGCTAATGGTATACAATCAGTGACTATTTAAAATGTGTGTTCAACGAGAAATTATTATCTGGAACAAAAATGTAATTTATTAACAAATTAATGCACAGGTTTAATATACACATTTAAAAGATAATTTACCTCCAGTTATATCTTCAATAATTTTAAGGCGTGGTATAGGTAATTAATATCAGAAAAAAGGATTCATTAGAATGTTAAATGTTATGGTTATTAATTATTTTTTTCAACTTGAAATTTAAAGCTTAAACAAGCCACAAAAAGTACTAAGTAGAGTCAATCATTAGTTTGATTTTCAGTGAACACTAATTAAGGAAATATTTTATGCTTTGAATATTTCAAAGAATCTCTTTATCGTCTTATTAATGAGTGATTCAGAATCCTTTTACTTGAATCATACTATAATTTTCCCATGTAAGCGTATATTACTCAGAATCATTTTATTACGTCTCCAACTTCTTCACACAAGAATAGATTCAGACAAAAGGACGTTAATGTTAAAATTATTAGAATTTCGTGTTACAGCTGGAAAACTTAGAAACGACTAATGTGTCAACATTGCTTTTCATTAGTCCGAAGAAAATGCGCGTATATATATATATACATATATATATATATATATACACATATATGTATATATGAATGAATGTTTTTCATTTTTCTTTATAAACTCTAAAACTTCCCGTCTGGTTTCACTGAAAAGTTTACTGTTTGCTTGTATGAGCAATGGGCATGTTTAGAGAAAAGTTTGAAAGAACTCCCACAGGTAGTTTTCTTTTATTTCAATTTTAGACAAAATTTCCAAATAATTCCCTATTATAGGGATGAAAAAAAAATCTATGCACATATTATTATTATATATCAATCTTAAGCGCTGATTTTTCTGCACAAGACATAATTTGTTAGAAACTTCTAATTTGCCTAAAAAAGGTTATATCAGTTTTTTGTTCTTTTCTTTACCCAAACCATTATTTAGTGAGTTTTCTTAAATTAATTAAAAAATTAATTCTAATATTATTTTTGTTTTAGGTGCAGTATTACATAAGGGTTTCCGCAACTCAAGCTATTATTTTTTTTCAACTTCATATGAATACCCGGCATTATGTATAATATTATGTAGGTTTTCTGGACTTTCTAGGACAACGAAAAGTTTTGTCTTTCTTTAGAACAGCGGGATCAAAGTTTGAAATTGAATGTCTAAATCATTTAAAAATTTGCTGATATTTTTATTTATTTGGCTTGGGGGCCGTTCATAAATGATGTCACGCTTTTTTCCATAGATTTGACCCCCCCCCCCTTTGTCACGATATGTCACACTTCAGTGGACCCCCTCCCCCCGTTTGTCACATGTCACGCTATGTTGCATAATGAATGATGTCACACTTCTTGTTACCCCCTCCCCTCCCCTTGTCACACTTTGTCACAATTTCAAGAACACCCCTCAAACCCCCTCGAAGCGTTGCCTTCATTTGCGAATAATCCCTTGATGGATGCTTAATGTTACTTGCGTCATCATCCCATAGGGACCGGGAATTAATGTATGTTTATGGATTAAAATGAGCACACCTCATGAATTTTTTCAGCCCTTAATCTGAAAATAATTTTTATGTTTATTGCCGGTAGGGTGGTGTAGTGGTAAGGCACTGGCTTCGTACGCCCAAGCTCGCAGGATAAAACCTGGCCCAAGTCGGTGGACCGTCAAGATGCGGAAAATCGTCAGCGCCCATGTCGAATGATTATGCGGCATGTTAAAGATCCCCCGAGTATCTGCTTGGCTTGGATACTCTCGGCTAAATTAAATTCGTAGTGCAGTTTCGAATCATTTCGAGCTCAGGGGCCGCCAACTAGAGGGAAACTGAGAGGGAAAATTCTCAAGTTGTAATGGCATCCGCCGATAGTGGTGCTACTTGAAAGAATGCATGCCGGTTTCTAGGGAATGCACTAGGTCTACTCAGGTTAGTGACTATACGCATCCCCATTAGAAAGAAATTGTCATTAAGAGAAATACCGTTACTATGATTTTGAAGTTAATAAAAGTAAATTTTATAACTTCCAAAAGTATATTTTCCCGAATCAAAATAGTTAATATTTTAGGAAGCATAAAAATATATTAATTATACTAATGTTTCATGAAGTAGAATTAATGTACTATGTATATTAAATTACATTCTGTTCTTGCTTTAATTTAACGTATAACAGCAACAACCTCATAAGTCGTGTCTTCAAGTTCAGATGTTTGAGTTTCCGAAGCATATTCTCATAGTTAAGACTATTCTGACTATTATTGAAACAAGCAGTCTGGAGCAGGACCTATATGTAATGGCTACTGTTGATATCGCAGAGTGGTACATTACTCAGAGCTTCACGAATTCTAATGTAAGCATGAGCTGGAATGCAATGTTATTAGTATTAACAGCATCTGGTACACTGCGGGAGCGAGGTGGAAATACTTAACCTAGCTCGGCGATCGCTATTTTGTGTATCACACTTCATCAGAATAATTACTAATAGAAGTACTGATCACAGCAGAGTAGGGTTTCTTAACTGCTGGTGTAGCGGACCACACCAGTAAGTTTCGATAAAAATACAAAAAAGAAGTATAATATTTCGGTAAAGTTACGGAAGAACTTATTTAAAATTAAGGAATCAAATTTCTTGATAACTATCGTCATTCTATAACGTCACTCTCCGGATGAATAATTACCAGTAGATTTTCATATACTTTCAGGCAAAAATTCTTTACTGTGCGTGAAAAATTTGACTAGTCCGTATAAATTTTTACGTGTCTGCTTTGAAAGAAAATCTTTATCAAAAGAAAAGTAAGAGAAACATTTAGTGCAAGCTTTTTCACATTGATTTCCGTAATTATACGACCCCAGAATCCTAAATGTTTTCTTTGATTATTGCCAAACTGGAGTGTGTTCGCATTTATAAAATAATATCTAATACCAGATCCCACTTTTTTTTAATGCACTGAATTTTCAGATTATGTTTTAAATTTTCTGTGATTTTTACGTGAAGATATGCTAAGTAACTAGTGAAGTTTTTTGTAAAAGAATGTATAAAAATAAATAAGAAAAAATATCAAATGTGCTGTTTGAAACCCTACTTTCAAATTTCCTATTTTTCAAACTTTGTTTAATTGTTTAATTATTTTGCATTTTTTAACGATATTTTGACGACACATCACGCCTCCTTCCATACATATATATATATATTCTTTTTCAAAAGTTTTTATGAGAAAGTAGACAAAAAATAGAGAAATAGGACGTTGAAACGACAGATTTGAACTTTTTCTAGGCAGGGATCATTTAAAAAGGAACTCGGCATATTCTTCTTGTTTTCAATATGTTAGGCATAATGTGACAAGAGGATCACAGGCGAAAAAGAGTGCAGTGCAATTTTTTGTGTGCAGAAGAAAGATATTACATGTGAACAGATTCTTTAAGTTGGGGAAAGAAAACCCCATCGGAATGAAAATATAAAAATGCAACAATTAAAAGAGAAGGAAAAAAAATCGTTATGGCAAAAGTGTAGTAAGAAAGATCCAAACGAACATTTTATTAAACATGGACAAATTATTTTCAAAAACATTCGAAAATCAAAAATAAAATCTTTTGCTTCAATTCATTTACTTAGAAGTATACTATGTAATTGATTTATTTTTTATACAAAATCTACATGAGCTTCGATGATTATGTTTATACATGTAGCCATGAAAATCTAGTTTGACAATTTTAATGGTCCTTTTTAATTTAAATGCTTCTTTTTTTGGTGAAACTGACTTGTTCAATTATTTATGTTTTTTCGCTCTCAAATGCAAGAAAATATTTCATATGCCTTTCTATGAAAGATCACTCAAGGGTTACGCGTTTTATGATTTTGCTAATGATTTTCAACCCTTTATATATTACTGACGTAATTGTTTTGTGATTCTTCGGAAATAGCTCTCTGTTTTATTCTTTTCATGGGTAAAAATGCTAATGAATTTTGCTTCTTTTAATTGTTTAAATAAATAAAAATGAAATTTGGCATTCAAAACTTGATGTTTCTTTTTTTAAATAAAAACACTGCCGAGCAATTCAAACTTATTTGACTTTTTGACGGTATTAAAACACGAAAAGAGTTTCGGCTATCGCCGAGCACGAACGAAAATATTTCAAGTTTCGCACGGAAAATAAATAAATAAAATATCTAATTGAATTCCTCATAGAACAACCTGAGTTAGTTTATAAGAAAGCGTTTTATAAGCACTATCGTGTTGAATTTTTGTAGAAATAAGCGTCTAACAACCACTATAAAACACACAAAATAGGCTTATTGAGGGATTGTCCCATCTTTGCAAACAACCGGCTTGACATCCTCACTTTTCCTCAGTTGCATTAATGCAGCAAGTATCACATTTCCAGCAGCTGACAACATGAATGGCATCAGGCGACGTGAAATGCCAGTTGCCACTGCGTTCAAACTGGTTGGTGATAAATTATTCGCCTATTGGATGGGAAAACATTAACGATGCTGTCTCTTTGCCGGAGACGATTTAGTTTGTGGCAACGTGTCGTCAGCAAAACGGACGTCGTCTTCAATGGATATGAATGGACCATTCATTCAAGCGAGTTGAATTTGCCTTACAAACGAAGCACACCCCGGTTCGGAAACTTTTGCGTTTCTGATGAATGTATGTTCGATCCATAGAATTCCCGCCATTTGTATTGGGTAAACTCGTGGCCAGGAGCTCAAAAATTCTGACAGTTTCGAAGTTAATTGTGGATTAATTCCTCGTTTCGTTAAATTAAATATTTTGATGATCAAAGGTTTGGCAGCATACGTTTCTAAATTTGTGTATAAAATATGAGTTTTCAATTAAATTAGTTAACTGCAGTTTCGAAACAAAATTAGACTTTAGAATGAGAATAACTTGTTTTGTATCTGCGCTGGAAAGAAAATAAAAAAAGGCATATTAAGGGGAAAAAACGGTCCAAAAGTAAACAAACATTATCACTAATGGAACAGGTTTTATTGATCTCCGAATAACTATACATATATTGATGCACTTTACAAAAAACGTAAAAAAACGCAGTAAAAATCTTTTAAAATGCAAATAAAAAATGAAACTTTATGATTGATAACTAATATCAATTATTTACGGGCTAAATAAATGTATGGTGCGTTAAAGTAAAACAGCAGATTTTTCATGTTGTGAAAATGTTTTTATGTATTAAATTGTTTATACTTTTAGTCACTTTACTTCCCTATGATTTCAAATCTTCTAAAATGTCGTGCTACAATAAGCAATTTTCAAACATATTTTGTTTGCTGGGAGCTTTTACTCAAATGCTTGTTCACACCAGTATCCTGCGTCACTATCTACAATTATTAGTTATAATTAAGCGAAATTCTACTTACCTGGTACATGTAATTCAGTATGAATTATTATAATAACAATTTTGCTGTATTTTTATTTATATGTATAGAAGAAAAGATCTAAAGTAATTTGGAAATAGATGTCTGAAATTTTCGTAATCTGCACATAATATATGCATTCAATATGAGTTTGTTACAATTTTGCTGTCTTTTGATTCGTGTGCGTAGAAGAAAGGATTCCAAGTAATACAGAAATACATGTCTGAAATTTTCGTTACATGATACATGCATTCAGTATCACTTAATTAAAATTATACTGTCTTTTCAATCGCATGCACAGAAGAAAGTATTTTAAGTAATTTGAAGACACATATTTGAAACTTGCTTTATCTGGTACGTGCCATTCATTTAGTTACAGTTCTGCTGTCTTTTAATTCGTATGTATAGAAGAAAAGATTCTATGTAATTTGGATATACAGGTCAGAAATTTTAATTAATTTTTTTCATTAATGCTATTTAATTTATGATATCTACTTCAAAACATTTTTCAAAAAAAAAAAAAAAAATCATAAGCACTGTTCAATAAATAGAGCATAAATCAATGGAATTATGTATTTAATCGAACAAATAAGTTATTATCTCTCTCATTTATTTAAGCCTCACACGAGATCTCATAATTTTTGCTTCAAAATATTATGTAGATTCGCTTTTTGTGCCGTAGATTGCATCTGAAGACTCCAAACAGTTCTTGGAAACCACAAAGTTACATAGGCCATTCAAAATAGTTAAAAGAATATGATATATTTAGAAGTCCATGGAGGGTTAAAAAAAGACGTGAAAATCTCATTTTCAGATCATGTTTATTTGTTTTGAAGGGTGTATTACATTACTGGGAAGCTCGGTATTTATCCTACTAAAAATTTTTTTCCATGATAATGTGTCGCGTTAATCAATCAATCAAACGTTAATTACTCTGAGCCTTTTCATCTTCCTTATAATATCTATTGAATAACATTTGAAAAAATTATGATAAACTCAAGTTCTACCTTAAAATTCTTCGGAAATTTAGCCCGCTATTTTGACATAAAGACTTTAAATTCTGTCAAGAACGATAAAGATATTGAATATTTAACCATCTTTGCAACTTTGACATATGAACTTACGCTTACGACATATGTACAACGCTATTCTAATGCCTAATCTTTCACAAATACGTTTCCATTATTTAATCGTCCAAGAAAAAAACAATAGCTCAAAAAATTGCTAAATTTTGATCTATCATTGCAAACACATTTTAAGAAAATATCTCCATTTTTTTTTCTCAAATTATGCAAGTTATGCTTGGCATGTATTTAAAGAATTTGGATAGAATTTCATAAATAAGACATATTTTTCTCCGTTGCCAAAATGTAAATAACCAATTAAAAAAATTAAACTTTCCTCTTTTTAATCTGTCCGTGTAAGGCTAAACTCGAGCAAGATACAATTAGTACTAGATAATCTCCATTCTATAGATTTTATATAACAATCTTTGGTTCTAATACTGAACCAAAAGACTGTTCCTGCATTTTTAGAGGTGCTTGATTTGGTGTGTGGGGGGGGGGGGGGAGGGGGTGATTACAGAATTTATTCTTCAGAGCTGATATGATTGTGATAGTAAATTATTGTTTAGTGCCGAAATTTTTGTTAATGTGCAAATATGCGTTCCTAAAGAACAGAAGACTTGAAGACTTTTCCGAAGAAACGTACTTGAATTCAGTGGTTGATAAACGCAGTGAAATGCATGTTGTTTCTTACTTGGGAATTTTCTGGGAAAAGTGGAACGAGAAACCGATATCAGGACCATAACCTTCATTAATATTTATCTAAGATTCTAATGGATATCTAAGATTTTAAACTTTAAAAAAGTGCACTATTCAGACGTTGACCTACAATCCTTCACTGAAAAGGGAAAGTAAAGAAGAATGGGCTAAAATATCTCTTTTGATACTTTTCATTTGAAAGTACATTGTGGAATGGCAGCTTAGAATAAAGTTTACCAAACACAAACATTGTGTAAATTGCTTCTCTCATGACCATGAAAATCGTCTAATACCGTTCGAGAATTGGCTCTAGTAATTTTTAGCTTTTGCATCAATATTTTATGAGTCTGTTTTAGTTTTGCGTCGATATTCAATTCAATCTAGCTGTTAACATAAAGCTATGTTACTAAATAGTAAAATTTCTTGACGACGAGGCATTTCACCTGCATCAAAGTAGTGTTGGAAATAATATTACGATTTAAATTGCGAACACGATTACATTTTGATTGAATAATGTAATATCTACCCCCCCCCCCCGCAGTTATGTTTCTTTAGGTATGATGGATATGTTCAAGATTTTCCTCAAAGAAGACGCTGGCTTAATATGCCAGTTTTTTTACTGGCTTATTTACTTTTATTTTATTTTATATTTATTATTATATTGATTAAATATGCCAAAAAAAGCATAAAATATTTTGAAACGAGGACACCAATTTTTGACTTTACAGTTCAAAGCTTTCCAAAAAAATATTATTACACCGCAATCCTGAGATGCTAAATAGTTTTGCAGCACATCGAAATATTCTTTTATAACTTAAATAAATATTTGCATGCATGTAGGGGTTAACTGAGAACAAAATGGAATAGATAAGAAAGTAAATGTCGGGAAAAAAAAATCTATGAACTGTTTTATTAAAATAGATCGATGAGTATTTAGAAACTTTTCTCTCTGAATAAAGGCAGATCTAGTATCCTAGTGTGAGTTAAGAGGCCGCCTGTTTAATGGCTTAAAATCCGAAACGATTCGCGATGGATCGCCTCGGGTCTCAAGACAAACAGCCGATATATAGCACATTCTTGGAGAGAACGTGAGAAATGTATTGGCTGTACTGGGATTTTCCCATCTCCGTCGTTTGGAATCGGAATTGTGCCGAATTCTATCGATTGTACCCGACGGCTGATTCGTTACTACTCGAGAAATGCGTCGAGGGAAACGGGGAGGGCCTCCAGCAATTATGGAACAGTTCGATGAAGGAAAGTAAGACAAACTGCAAAATGTTAAGTCGTAAGGGACCGAAAGATAACGCCAAAGACGATTCAGTGCTTAAAATAACTAGAGATAGCAGCTTAAGTTTTAGAGTCCTAGTAAGTGCTGTTAATGATTTGTGGAGAATTAAAGCAATTTGAATTGGGGCAGCGAGTAATGTATTTCTGAATGCAGCATCATATATAAAAATGGCAAAACTGTATGCTAAACTGGTACCAAAATTGTTCCGCTTCTGTCGATATCAAGTACATGCAAAACACAGTTTTAGAAAGTCAGGGCAAAAGCACACAAACCAAAGTTTACCCCTAAACTAGTTGCAATCATAAATTACATTTTATAATCAAGATGGCCCGGTTAGTCATATGACGATCTATTTTTGTACACCACACTTGTTTCACGATTTTCAGTTACCATCTAGAATTTTTTCAATTCTAGTATCATTTTACTGCTCTTTAATATTGAGCTCAAAATTAACTGGACCGAATATACGATAAGAATGCAATCGCATGCTTCAAGGTTTCATATAATTCAGAAATCAATGGTGTAGGGTATTAAAAGAAAAAAAATCAGCTAAACTTAATCTCTATTACAGCTGTCAAAATCAGGGAGGGACGGTAGCACAATAGGAAAAAATGGACTGTTCTACTGGGCAAGGGGATCAAAGAGGGCCCGGAAGTTGCCTTCTGGTTTTAAAATTCATGCTTTTTTTTTGTTAATTGTTAAAGACAAATAATTCAGATTTCGTACCAGAGATGAAATGTATAATATTCAAATATTCAAGAGTTAGAATTTATTATAAGATGAATAGAAACCTTTTAGTAATTAGCTGTCAAGCCGCATTAGGATTTGACGCCTCTTAGTAACTTGCTATCGTATAATTGTACTTACCAAATGCGAGTGGAATCGCTAAATTGGTTCCCTCTATATTTTAATTAGGACCCAGGAAAAGAAAAAGCTACTCAAACGATCTGTGCACAAAAAAAAGTATCTCACTTTTTTAACTACCTTGATCGATCTCTAGATTGCATCCCTGACAAATGTGCACAAAACGTTTGAAAGCGTTGCTAAAAGTCGGGAAGGGCCTAAGACCTGTCAAACGTTACCCAATTATGAATTAAAGAAGTTTTTCTAGAAATATGTGTAGCAATCAGAATATTTTGCAAATTAGTGAAGGAAAAACGAGCATTCTGTAAGATATGCAGCCATAATACAAGATCGCCTGAACAGTTGTGCTTTGCTCTCAATTCAACAAAGAAATTTCAAGAAACATAGATTTGACATTAGACTATTGTAGATCAAAGTTTTAAAAAATATTACAGTTTAAATTGATAAACGTTTTTCTTGATATAAAGTAACTTAAGACATTTTTTATGGACGTGTAATTATTTTTCCTTTATTGAACTTAAAATTTTGTTTCAATATAATTTTCAAGTTACCGTAGTCACCCTTCACATCAAATCTGTGTAATATTTAAACATGGACGTAAAAGTGGGGATGGTTGTCCCGTAATCCGTGATGGTGTTGCATTTGGATGTAGGTCCAACAAAAGGACCCCTTTAGGATTATGTCTACTGGGTCAAAGGATTTCTGTTACCGCCCCTGATCTCAATATGGGGAATATTAGAACGGTAGTAAACGTTCTCGCCATTCTTTCTTTGCCTACCCTACACTGATCTAGAGAGTCTCATGAAATAAATAAATGAGATACACTCATACTCATAATACTCATAAAATACACAAATGTCCCAATTTTTGCAATTTGAGCAACTTTCGTATTTATTGAAACATGTTGTCGTGTTTTTAGCGATTTTCTCTAGAACAATAAAGAAGTTAAGTTTATTACAGAACGTTCTTACAGTGCAGCAAAGAAATAAGGTGAGCTTCAACAAATCATATTTAGGTGACACTTAATCCTACAATACTCATATATAAAGCAGCCATTTCTTATTATGAAATTATTGCCGGCTTTATGCTTGCCTTGTGGTAAGAGTGTTACAATCGCTGCTTAAATGGCACCATTTCATCTAAGCTGATGCTATAGAAAAGCCTAGAAATATAAGTAATTCTTGAGGAGATCTCGTTCTTACTACTTATACTGAGTTAGTTTTGTATGGCAATGCAAAATCATTTTCAATTTACAGTTCCTTTAAGTTTTTAATCGGACAAACGGATAATTTTCTTTGGTTTCATTAGATTTAATATTTTATGATGTGGAATTTGAAAGTTGTCGCATGTTCTTCCATTTTGGTGATCCTCCTTTTTGCTTTTATGTTAGGTATGTAATTTTCTCGCTCTTATGCAGGTTATAATTTTTGTTTAATTTCTGAAAATGAAAGGCATTATATTTTCAGTTACTATAGAAGTAGCTAATTTTCATCATAATTTTTGATTATTGTTAAATGATTGTTTTTCTAAGGCCGAATGCGTTAGTAATTTGGCAATTGTATCCGTTGGTAAATGATAAAATTTTCAGAAAATGTCTATTTTTTCAAACAAGCTTAACTTTTTGGTATCCTTTATAAATGAGGTACCAATGTAATATAAATCCCAGTCAGGGCTATTTTTGAATTTGGAAATAATTTTTCATTTATGTGAAAAATTGTGTGCATTTCATTGTAATTTTGCGTGCATTTTTCATTATTTTTGTGCGTATATTTGGTTTATTTAGTATGCGATATTAAATTACTGTCAACTATAAAAAGGCATCGCGTATCCGATTCTCGGCTAAGTTTTTCGGCTTAACGAAGAGTCACTGATAAGAAAATATACTACTTTTGTTCTAAAAAGGTAATATACGGTACCCTACGATAAGTACCAATAAATGTAACACCATTGATAATGAAATGATGACAATCAATTTCTAGATTTTCATATTGATGAAAATTAACTTTAAAAAAATGATTTCATTTGGCGACAAACGCATTGAACTTATTAACAAGTATGACTTTTCGTAATCATGAATCGTTAAGAACTTAAGATGGCACTTACTTGTTGACAGAGAAAAAGCCAATTGCGAAAAGAATTGCGATTTTTGTCACCATGAGGTAAATTAATCTCAATGAGAAGCCAAAAAGGTCGTTAATATTTCCATAGAATCACTTCAATCAAAAGTTATCAAATTACCGCCAGAGGCAGCTTGTCCTATTCTAGCATAGAATTACCGTCGAAATAATACAGACTGGATACGAATCTGTCAATAAATCTTTGTCAATTCCAAATTTTATTTCTGTTCTTTACGATGAATTATTTCTTATAAAGTTTTTGTTTATTTTAGGAATTCCGGCATCTGAAGCCACTCCGGTAAGCTGAAATTTTTATACTAATGAGGATTCAGGGACACTTATTGAAGTTTTTGGTGGAGTTTCGCCATTATTTACTTATTTATTTATTTTTGGGTACTTACGTATTAACGCCACCGCAGCTAGTTTTGGCGGTTTTTAAATGCCGCCAATCTACGAAAAAACGGCCGTGTGCGAACAACAGCATTTCTCTTTATTGGAGCTCTTTATTGTTATAAACAAAAATCTGACTCCTCAGTCAGACCACCACGATCATGTCTTCGGACCGTCTCTGTGAGGTAACCCTTCTAACTGGAATAGTAGGTGAGTTTCATAATCTAACTGAACACCGAGATTTTACTGAAAGGGACGGGCAATGATATGATCAATTAATCTAATTAATTTTGTCAAGTATCGTTATCATGTACTAAATGCTTTAAAAAGTGGTTATTCGGGCAAGCCAAATTTTGCTTCTCAGCTAATGCTTAAATGACGCTCAAAAATGTACAAGGTACATTTTCGACATTTTATTACATTTATAAAAAAATTCTTTTATACAGAGAGAAGTTTTTTTCCTCGATGATTTCTTGCCATTTTGATCGGGGAACTTTCGAGTTTTGACTTTGTGAGACTTTTTGTTACGAACGTTTTTAGCGAAATCCGCAATTTCGCCAAATTTTCAGGCACCAGTTATAAGGTTACTATGTTTCAAGACCGTGTACTATTTTGAGTAGAATACTAAGTTTAAATGTTTATTGCCAAAATCGTTTTTTGTATGATTCTTCGTCTTTGTATCTGAAGTGTTCTGCTTAATCTACTAATCATTGAAAATGCTTGTTTCAATACATAAGTGATTTATTTTAATCGTTTCTTTTTATACTGTGCATGTGATATGCAAGGTATTCTGTTTAATTTGTATATCGCTCCGGGACGCTTTGTCTCTAAGAGAATGTATAATAATAATACGGAACTATAAGCGGTTTAACCTGCTAAACCTTTTTACTTTTTTCAATGTCATCTTTTAGTCATTTTCCAAGTGTCCTTCAAATGCTGCACTCATCGAAAGGCAATTAAAATTCTTGAGAAAAAGCAAAAATGAATCCTGAATCCAATCAACTAATCAATAATTTTAAGCATTGTGTTATATTCTGAATAAAAAGGAATATCTGCACTGTGATGTAACTTTCTGACTCCTTTCTGAAAATAAATAATTTTCCCCTGGGGTCTGGAATGTCATCCCTTTAGGTCTTTGATAGCACTACTTAATTGGATTTGTCATTTCACTTGATTGTATAATTTTGATTGTGCAACTTGTTTGTTATGTCTATTTTTAACTGTGCAGAAAATTTTCTGTCATTAACGCGTTTAGTTCCTTCTGTCTTTAATTCCCATGAATTCAGATTTTTTTTGATATAAAGTTACATTCATATTTCAATTCAATGTATAAACCAATCAAACTTAACTTTAATGTATCTTTCTGTAATTAAATGTTATTGTTAATGAAGTATTATTTTAAAGATTTGTATTTGAAATGACGTCTTTGCGCTGTCTGCATTCAATTCGCCAGCCGAAAAATTCATTTCTGCTTGGCGCACATTTTTAGCGAAAATTGTATATACACGTGAAATTTATTATTTTTTTTCTTTTTTGTATTTAGTTATAATGTAAGTAATATGAAACTGTCACATTTCAAGTGAACGCTTCAAATTGAGCATTTTAAATTACTTTTATTACTCTAAGAACATCGTACAAGTTACGAAAACACTGAGCACAACAACATACAACTTAGAACGAAAAACACAAGATCTCGGAACACAGTTACAGTTACAATCGGTTACAGTTAGACTTCCGCACTTAAAACAATTTATGTCACATCTCCCCTTTTTAACATGTTTCATATATACACTATTTACAAGTCAAGTCTTTTTATGGGTTTAACAACTCTCCCGGATCGTGTGGTCATAATAGGCTTGTTGACAGCATCCGGATCAGGATCAGGCGGGACTGGTACAGAAACAGGATCAGGATTCGGCAACTTGACACTAGAAGGCTGAATAGGAACTTCAGTTGTTGACTGGTTAATTGAAACATTACCTTGATCTGGCCTCAAGTGAATTCTATTCCTCCTAAGTTCACCTCCAGCAGCAGTTTTCACTACGTATGAACGTGGAGTATCCAGCTTTTCCAGAATAGTTCCCGGTGTCCAGTCTCTGCGATTTAGTTGAACGTACACTGGTTGATTAGATTTTAAATTTTCTAGATTTACATGTGATCGGTCGTGGTATTTCTTTTGCATCTCCTGATTACTCAGTAAGTTCTTATAAGTCTCTGCTGTTGTAAATTTCGGTTTTAATATATTCTTTTTAGTAGGCAGTAGAGACCTCAATAATCTTCCCATAAGCATTTGTGCCGGCGATGGTAAATGATATTTTGGGGTGTTATTGTATTCAATCAGTGCCAAATTTGGATCTCTATTATCTTCCAATACCTTCAGCATCAGATTCTTGATTGTGCCTATTGCACGTTCTACCATCCCGTTGGATTTAGGGTATCGTGGTGAAGAGGTGACATGTTTCACATCATATTCTTTAAGAAAAGCTTGAAATTTATAACTGTCAAATGGCGGTCCATTATCTGAATGCAGGCATTTCGCTATTCCATGTGTTCTAAAAATTTGTTTCAATGCACTTATGACAGCTTCTGCAGTTTTCCGTTCGACTTTTCTCACTTCAATAAATTTTGAATGATAGTCTATGACCACTAAGTAATCTTTTCCTTTTAAATACATAAAATCTATTCCCACATCAATCCAAGGATGCTTGGGTATGTTGTATGGTATCATCACTTGTTTTGGATTTGATTTTTGAAATTTCTGACAAATTCTGCAACTGTTTATAAAGTTCTTGATTTCTGTTGTCATATTTGGCCAATAAATAGAGTTTCTTGCTTTATTTTGACAAGATGTTATGCCCTGATGTGCAACATGTAATTTCTGTAGAATTTCGTCACGCATTTTCTTAGGGATGACCAACTTATTTCCAATAAATACCAAACCATCATGGTAATGCAATTCCGACTTCTTATCCCAATACGGCTTTAGATTTTCGGAAAGTTTCTTGTATTCATTAGGCCATCCGTCTTGTATGTAAAATTTCAGCAGTTGCAATTCTTCATCTTGCTTGGTAGCTTCTTGAAGCTCTTCAGTTTTCTCATCACTAGCGCTTAAAATAGTGTGAACAGTAGCGGCTCCTGCTTCTAAGAAACTTGTATCCACATTGGCATCAGTTGGAGACCGTGATAGTGTATCCGCTGTACAAATATTAGTGTACAAATATTTTCCTGGAACATGCACAATTTTAAAGTTGTATTTGAATAGTTCCAAAGCCATTCGTTGTAATCTCGGAGAAAGTTTCTCTATAGGTTTTTGTAATAGTCCAATTAGCGGCTTGTGGTCAGTTTCAATTGTAAACTCAGTTCCATAAATAAAATAGTGGAATTTTTTACAGCCATTTAAAACAGCTAACAGTTCCTTTTCAATTTGACTGTACCGTTGCTGTGTTTCTGTGAGAGAACTGGAAGCATACGCTATGGGGTGATCATCTTGTATCAAAACACCTCCTAAACCATATTGGCTGGCATCAACTGACACAATTGAAGGTTTTCTTATATCAAAGTAAGCCAAGACTGGAGCATTAGTAACGCACAATATGAGCTCTTCAAATGCCTTTTGTTCATTGCTGGTCCAAAGAAACTCAGCATCTTTACTTAATAATCTACGAATACATCCTGTTTTGCTTGAGAGATTGGCGATAAACTTTCCTAAGTAGGTTATCATTCTTATAAATCTTTGTAATTCGGCTTTGCTGGTTGGAGCCTTAAAATCCAGAATTGCTTCAATTTTTTCATTAATTACCGAGATTCCTTCATCTGTTAATTTATAACCAAGATATCTCACAGATTTCTTCGTAATTTGGCTTTTTCTTAGTGAGAGTTTTAAACCACATTCTTGAGCTCTCTTCAAGACAGATAAAAGTCGTCTATCATGTTCGGCTTCCGTCTTTCCAAAAATTAATACATCATCAATGTAAACAACTATGCCATCTAAGTTGGAAAAAAGGTTGTCAATAGTCTTTTGGTACACTTCCGGTGAGCTGCATAATCCATATGGCAGGCGACAAAATTTATATCTGCCAAAAGGTGTAGCAATGGTACATAATTTAGAACTTTCAGGAGAAAGTGGAATTTGCAAAAATGCAGAAGAAGCATCTAAAACTGAAAAATATTTTGCTTGATCTATTTTTGAAAATATAGCTTGTTGGGTTGGAATTGGATAATGTTCTCTTTTTATGTACTTATTTAAAGGCCTTGGATCCATGCATATTCTAACTTCTTTATTGGGTTTTTGAACAATGACAATCGGATGTACCCAATCTGTAGGTTCAGTTACTTCTTCAAGAACTCCTGCTTTAACCATTTTGTGAAGTTCAGTTTTGACCTAATCCCTTAAAGATGCCGGTATAACTCTAGGAGAAGCAATCTTAGGCTGAGCATTTTCTTTTAATTTAATATCATATACATATGACAGTTTGCCAAGTTTACCAGAGAAAACATTTTCGTACTCTTGAACAATATCGAGATTATTAATTGCACATACATTTCTAGCAATATTTCTATCAATTAAACCTAACTGTTCACATGCTTTCAGCCCTAAAATAGCATTTGATTCTTGATCTACAACATAAAAATCAAATACATGTAATTTATTCTTGAATTCACAGCACAAATTACAAGTTCCTAACACTTTCAGATTGTGCCCTGTATATGATTTCAAACTTTTGTTTGTTTTGTTTACTTTTGATCTTTCATCTATTTTCTTTAACAAATTAACAGGAATTATATTAACTTCAGCTCCGGTATCAATTTTGAATAGTATTTCACAATTATTTATAGCAATATTTTCTCTCCATTCAAACTTTGAAGTATTTACTTCACTCACAGATTCCAAAACAAAAGAATCAGTATTATTTGTCGATACAACAGAGGAATTATGTTCTATTTCATTAACTTTTTTATTTTTGCATGCAATCGCAAAATGATTAAGTTTTTTGCACTTATTACACCTTTTCCCCCATGCTGGACACTTTCCAAAAGCATGTTTTGTTTTGCACCTTGAGCAACAGTTATTCTTGAAATAATCCTGTTTCTTTAATTTACTTTCGTTTTTGTAATTTCTATTATGCCCTACGTCAGTATTATTTCTTGTAGTTTTGATAACTTCCACTACTTCTGATTTCCTATCAGACCCTTCCTTCATGTACTTTACTTGAATTTCACTTGATTCCTTTGCCCTACAGTATTCCACTGCTTTTTCTAATTTCAAATCTGAATCCATAAGTAGTTTCTCTTTCACGGAACAATCCCTTATTCCAATTATCAATAAATCTCTTATCAAACTATCTTCCTGATTTTCAAAAGAACAATCCTTAGCGAGATTTTTTAAGTTGGTTACAAAAGAATCAACAATTTCAGTTAGTTGTTGTACACAGTTAAAAAATTTGTAGCGTGCAATTACAGTATTTTTCTGTGGTTCAAAATAATTATCAAACCGTTGGATAACTGTATCGTATTTCTCAGCATCTGCAGCAGTTAATTTAAAGCTATTGAATATATCAATACATTCATCTCCCATACAATTCAATAACAAAGCAACTTTTAACTTATCGGATTTACCTGTTTTTTCCGACGCTTCTAAATACAGAGTAAAACGCTGCTTAAACTTTGACCAATTTTCGGCCAAATTTCCTTGTAATTTCATACAACTGGGAGTTTTCAGATCCATTTTGACTGCACCGCTTGCCACCATGTCACATTTCAAGTGAACGCTTCAAATTGAGCATTTTAAATTACTTTTATTACTCTAAGAACATCGTACAAGTTACGAAAACACTGAGCAC
This sequence comes from Octonoba sinensis, assembly GCA_038502835.1. Lineage (NCBI taxonomy): Eukaryota > Metazoa > Arthropoda > Arachnida > Araneae > Uloboridae > Octonoba > Octonoba sinensis. Next base: position 63,622,379 of record CM076602.1, read on the forward strand.
AACAACATACAACTTAGAACGAAAAACACAAGATCTCGGAACACAGTTACAGTTACAATCGGTTACAGTTAGACTTCCGCACTTAAAACAATTTATGTCACAGAAACGTTTATGCAGAACTTTACCTGATTAAAATTCAAGTTCACATTTGAACTTCGACAATTCATGCCTATTTTTAAACTAGCTTAATTTTAGTCTAATTAAATATTTTGAGTTTTATGAAAACCTTCTGTGACAGACATGACAAAAAATGACACTTTTGTTGCAATTACGTTGTTTTTACATACTGTAACAGCTTCAAAGTTTTATTACATGGTTTTATTTAACTTGACTTGTGGCGGATTTTTGTAAGGCATTTGTTTTTTCGACAACTATTACTGCATAAATTATCTTCAAATTTTGCACACAAGCTTATCTTCGATGACAATACAATAATCCATCCATTTTATAATTTATTATAACGTTAATTAGGAAAAAAAATTAATAATTTTGGCTCTGAGGAAATTATCAACATTATCATTTGCCGTTTGGCAGCAATAGTTTTGTTTGGATAATGCAACGATGTTTTGAATTTAAATAAAACCATGTAACTTAAAACATTTTTGGCGATTTAATATTATTTATTTCTTAGACTAAATTTCTTCCCTCTTTGTAAAGTGGTCATGAACGAGGGTAAACACACAAAAATTTATTAACTTATTTTAATATTTTATGCCTGAAATGAAATGAAAGAAGTTTTGGTACTTATACATCGGTTAAAAGCCCTACATGTTTTGCTCGCCAAACATCGCCAAATGAAATATGAAAAAAAAAAAACAATGTCAATACAATACAAAAAGTACAACGAGATTTTATTAGATTAAAATAGCACTAGCTGATCTCCCGCTGAACATCTGCTGGCTATAAGTCCAACAATCAAACTTAAGAATGATCACTCGACGTAAACAAATTAAGGTGTTGCCACTTGAAACAATCAAAAATTAAAAAATAAAAGACTTTTAAATGGAAATATGGTTATGAATGAAAATACTTTTTAAGTAGAAATACATTTAAATCTCATAAGTTACGATAATAAATACAAATATGTTTTTAACTTTTCCATGCTACTCATTGAACAATTTTTTAAATATTGTTTTACCATAGTTTTTTTTTTTTGCATGATGTCCGTATCGTATCGTACTGCAAAATTTAATCGTAACTGGTCCACGTTACGTGAAATATAGATATATATGTAGATATTGGCGACGTTTTAAAGACCTTCGCCAATGTAGGGCGTATAACGGGCAGTACCGAATTTTTTTGAAGTGTTTCTATCATACGGAATTAACACAATATAAGGAAAATTTTAATTTGTGCAGGTTTTTGCCGAAATTCGTATATGCGGATTTTTTTAATCGAAATATATATATATCTATATCTTGATCATCTTCTTATATGTAAGCGGTTTATTCTGTCTGTCTGTCTGTCTGTCTGTCCGCTAAAGGATCCTAGGCCGTTTAACCGATCGGGACCACATTCGGCACGGTTAATGTTTACGACCCGAGAAACGCATCGCCGCAAAACTGAAAGTTGTGACTCAATTAGTTTTTTTTTTAAATTATTTTTTTAAAAATTTTCAATGATTTTCTTGACCCGTTAATTTTATTTTTTCATTGTTGCCGTCGTTTCCAACAGTATAATTGCAGTTGCCGTGTGAACAAACAAATCAATGCAGTTGCCATTGTTATTGGAATAAATATACTAATGATAATTGAAACGTTTCTCTAGCATATTGAGTGAGGCTTCGCTGTATTTGCAATGTCCTTTAGAATTTAATGTATACGCGAATTTAATTTAATTTTTCCTTTCCTTTTAATTTATTTATTTATCGTCTGCCCTTTTTTTATTTTTCTTATTAGGGTGGCAGCGCTCTTTTTGCCCAGTTTCGTTAAAACTTTTGTTTTGAAAAGCATAATAAAATTTTCAATAAGTTCCTTGGATTGTAAATATATATTTTTCACAAACAATTTGATTGTATAGTAAATAAATATATAGTAGAGTGGGGCAGTGAGCAAAAGGCCGTAGTCGCCGCCTGACCTGGGTAAATAAGTTTGAATTAGCAGACACCTTTGCACAAATCATTTTAATTACAATTTATAATATCTAGAACAGCGTTCATTTCGTATGACTGCCGGGCGTACTAGTCCTAGCATAAAGAGTAAGAAGCAATAATCAGATGTTTTCACGCGAATTTCCAGAGTTTATTTTGTGTGAACTTAATCGCTATCATTATTTTTATAACTTTTGTTTCTTGCTAAAAGGTTTAATATTGGTAAGCTTTGATTTTGTTTCTTTCAGGTGGTTAATAGCACAGGATATTTCAACGAAACTATGATAGTGAAAACGGGAAATTTCTCTGTCCGGGATTTGAGTTCTCACACTGATGTCCAGAATGTCAAAAATGAACCATATCCATACTTCAACCCCTTCTTGGGATCCGTACCTTAATGACCTATTCCTGAAAACGTTATTTGACTTTAAAGTAAAATTATCTTTCTTAAAATAAATCCTGAAGTCATTTAGCTATACCAACTTTCAAAAATGGAATGTTCAATGCGTTGTTGAATTGAAGAACTGTCAAAAAAGAAATGTGTAACCTTGACTTTTGTAAATGGTTTTGTAATTGTTATTTTTTCGTTCTCTTCCTTACTTAAACCATAAGTTTAAATCCAAATTTTATCAAATAAAAAAGATGTATCCAAATTTATAAACATTGATTATAAACGCATGAGAAAGAAAAAAAAGTTGTACTGAGTTTTTATTTGCTTATGTATTCTATTCCAAAGTAATTTTCAATCAGTTGTAAAAAGCAGAATTTATCAAAAACGGTACATCTACTTCAATAAATAGAACCTTTTCATGTATTTATGAAAAAGAAGTAAATCTGCAAAAAACAACAAAAACACGTAAACTCGCACAAAAATTCATTGCAAAATTTTTCGGAAATATTTTGTTACAATGAAAACTATAATTTAAACGCTTCAGTTTCATCTTTCTCTTACCATAACTTCTTTAAAAATTCTTCTCTAAAAATGTATAATTCATCATCTTTTATATCGTGTAACTGATGTAAAACCGTTTTTTATAGTGTTAATACGATGTTAGTTTAAAACATTTTAGCAATTTTATACTTTTTGGGCTAAAACTCTTTTTTGTGTATTGTATTCCTAGCTGTGGTTTTAAATGCCGTTGAAATATAAATATCTTATTGTGAATTCAAAAAGAAAAATAAATAAATAAACCAATAAAAAGTAAATTCTCTTAATTTCTAGATTTAACTTATAACTATTAAATAGCAAGAGAAACCAAATTTATTTATTGTTCACAGTGCATTCTAAAAAAAATCAGGAAAATTTTAAGATAAAAAGCTCCAGTATTCAAGCTGACAGTATTTTTCCTGTAAAAATTATGTAAATTTTACAGTGGAATTTTAGAAAACTTTTTGTCCTACCGTAAGTAAATATAATTTTTAGGGTAAAGGCACTAACAACAGGAATACCAGTCCTTTTAAGCATAAATTTTCAGAATGCTTTTCCACAATATAGTTTCTATAGTTATGAAAATTTCTATTAGTAAAATTTACCTTTGATAGTGCCGATTGTTGTGCATTGATTGGGTAGGATTAATTCTGTACATTTACGGAATAGTATGGGAGTCAAGTTTTAGCATTTACCGCGAAATATTCTGGAATCGATACTCATCTGTGTTTTACATCGCAAAGCAGAGTTAGGAATCTTAAAACATTAGCTTTGCATTAATTTTGTTACGTTAAAGAAGATATTGCGGACATAATTTCTATGAAAACTACATGTACTCGGATGTGATCGATACTGACACGGAAAACATTGATAATTTAAAATCTAAAAATTGGCCTTTTGCAATGATAACTTAGGTATGATGTAAAAGCATCAATGTTACCAAAATTTAAGCAACCTTAAGTATAATAAAAAGCAAAGCATTATTAGAACGTATTTTAAAATTTTACTAGATATTTTTTCATAGTACAACATTATCCGTCTATATATTCTAGCTTTAATAATAATATCCTAATAATAATATCATATGTCTATTTTATTTTTTGAAGATTATTATGACTTATTAGGAGTACTTTTAGAGTTTGCTGAAATATTATCTATTATATCATCTGGTGTTAAGTCAAACTGCAATAAGATGAAGTATTTCCTGTAAAATCTTACGTAAAGTGTGTTGAAATGTATGCTTTAACTTTAGCAATATCGACATTGCTCCCCCAGGTTTTGGGTGGATTAGTGCTCCCATTCAAAAATTAAGAAAAACTAAAATTGTAACTACAAAAAGTCAAAAAAAAAAAAAAAAAAAACCCTAACCTTTATTATACTCTAAAACGAAAATTATGAAAAGAAATCGTGTAAAAATGATAGTTAAAAAAATCAACAACCCAGACGAGTATCAAAAAATCCAGATGTGATTTTGAAAACACAGATGATGGGAACTCAATGAAAGTAATGGTACTAAAAAATCACCAACTGTATGTTTTAGCTCCAAAAATACAAATGGCAGAAAAAAAGAACTTACATAAATACATTTTTTATAGATATTTGAAGTGTATTTATCAATGTTTTAAGCCTAAACCCTCTAAACAGTTTTATTTTAAGACTAGGCGCAAACTTATTAAGAAAGGATAGAAGTTTTAAAATATTTTAGACGAAAAATTTGTGGTACACTTATGTGATTTTGTTTACAGTTGTCATGTTGTCGCCATGCTGTCGTGAAATCTACCCAATGGCCATTTTAAGATTTCAGAAAGAGGAAGAAATCAGTTCAAATCCTATGTATTCTTTTTCTTTCTTTGTCCATCCATAATTTCTTACTCAGGAACCGATTTTAATTATTCTTTTTAATCCTAATTTCCTGTTTTTCCATCGAAGAAAGTTTAATGTGTCGTAAAAATATCGCTAAAAATAAGTTGAATAATTAAATAAAGATTAAAAAATATAAAAAATTAAAAGAAGGGTTTTGAGAAAAGAAAAATGAATTTGTCGATTTCTCACTCATCCCCCCCCCCCCCTTGAAGTCATTGTCTGATTCAAAATCTTCTTTTAAATTCGAAAGATCGCGGCGAGGAAACCTCATTGCCATATTTTACTTTGGGTTTTGAAGATTTGTTTGTTCAATTTTGAACAATTCAAAAATTGCAAGATTCCTTATTTCACCTAACGTCTTTAATTTCCAGTAACTTTTTATTGAATGTAGTATTTTTCGTTACAAAAATCTTGTTTCACTTATTCAGTCAAAGACGTATGTGTGTATTTAGCGTCATATGACTTTTCAAAACATTGCTCCGACAAACATTTTTTGTTGGCTTAAGGGTTGGTTGTTGGGTTAAGTTAAAAAAAACTTATAAAATTTAAAATGATTGAAATTTTATAGTGCAAGTTCTACCATTGCGACATGCATTCGATCGTATGTTTAAATTTCAAATGTTTGTTTTGACCAAGTTTTTATTTAACTTAATTGATATTATTTATTTATTCTATTATTTGTAGAGTATTTATACATTGGGTAATTCCCTTAATTGAAATTCAGCTTACTTTCTACTTAATAGGTAGTTTTCCAAGTTTGAATTGTGACAAAAAATGTATTTTTTGCTCTTCATTGAACATGAGTTCATGATCTAAGCAAGCCTTAGAAACCACAAAACATAAAACACGAGTGAAGGAATAATAAGTTAGTGGAGCAATAATAACCCTCAACAAAACATAAATGTGAAAAAAGGGCCAAGTTCGATAGAACAAAAACGACCTTCGGAGTAGTCGGTGTCAGCGATAAAAGAATTGATATCTAACGGGTGCCAAGTTCCATAGCTTATCCTTTGATCATGGCTGTAAGAGTGTACAATGTTCCTTAATTTATTTAAAAACATTTTTTTATCGGATTCCTAACTTGGCAAGTGCTAATTAAGGTAAATTACATTCAAAAAATATAACTCATTCAATTAGCAATTTTTAATAGTTAGTAAAATTATGTGGCAAGCTATTATACGTAGTTAATTTCGCATTGTCTTCTTATAGTCTTCTAGAACGTAAGTTATCTTAATTAAAACTTGCCAAGTTAGGAATCCGATTAAAAAAAGTTTTTAAATAAATTAAGGAATATTGTACACTCTTACAGCCATGATCAAAGGATCTACTTAGGAACTTGGCACCCGTTAGATATCATTTCTTTTATCGCTGACACCGACTACTCCGAAGGTCGTTTTAGGTTCTATCGAACTTGGCCCTTTTTTCACATTTATGTTTTGTTGGGATATCATTGATTTTTGAAAAGCTAAAATGTGTGTTTTTATATTGACGATAAGTTATACTAAATTTAAACCAAGCTGAATAGTCTCTATGAATTATTTAAGATTTTTTTGGTTTGTTTACATTTCTCCGTAATAAGTCTGTAAATCCATCTTTACTTAATCTTTTATTTAAAACGTTGAAAAGTTCTGTATAACTACGACACTGGATTCTTTGTTCTCAGATTGAGTTTAGCCTTAAGGCGAAAAATTAAAGCGGAAAGTGAATTTCAATGCATCAATTATTTTCCTTCAAGCGTGAGAGAGTATTGTTTATGTTAACGGCAGACAAATATGGCTGCCGTTTGAAGTCGTTAGGTATGATGCTACTTATAAGTATGCTAGTAACTTCAAAGATAATGTAATTTTTAGAAGTTTCGGCTTTTTTTCCTTTATATATGCCAAATTGTCTACCTTGATACCACGTTTCAAGTTTCTAAGTCCCCTAGAAGTAGGTTAGGTTTTTGATGAGTGAGTGAGTGAGTAAGTGATAAAAATGACACTTTTCAGACCTTAATAATTCCATAACCATAAGAGGTACATCAATGAAATTTGATATTCTAGGGGTTAAGGGGATCGCTATTAGACGTAAAAAATTTCAAGTACGTAGGTCTAATAGTTCTTGGGGTAATGATGGGGTCAAAAGCAGCTCGAAATGGTTCGGGTAAATATACACATTGGCCGGTGTCGCCGTTTCTTAATTTGGCTGGCTTTCTGAACTAGGCGGACACACTGCAGTGTGTCTAGATATCTGATATTTATCCAAGCTCTTAGAAATTTTACACTTTCAGAATTTAGAATAAATGACATAAAATTTATTTTCGAACATGTTTGCTTGTTTCGGTGAATTAGAACATTTATCAAAGATTTTTTCGCGCATTTTTAGTTTGCTTTCTAGAAGTATTTTGTTTCTCATTAGAGTGCTTAATTGTAGCAAAACTTTTGCTCCACGTTGTTAGCATTTGTTTGAATTATACACAGACTTCAGTTGCATTGCTGCGTGAAGCCTAGACAAAAAATGGAGATTCGATCCCAGTACTATGAAACTTCTCGGATTTCTGGCTTTTAATAATATAGAAAACTGTTTCAAAGCGTAATCGGTGTACATAAGTGTTAGAACATTTTTTAAAAACGTTAGAACAGGATAGTGTTCTTATTACATTGTAGTATAGAGTACAGTCGATTACTTTTTCTGCTTGCGATCTAGCAGTACACATAGACTGCGTTGCAGTTATGTCTTAAGAAGTGCACTGGAGATGCATATAGTCAGCTCCCAACTGATATAAGAACACCAAAACAGTAAGGACGGATTTTTTCTGGTACTAGTACTACAACTAGTACACAAGAACTAGTAGCAGTTTCTAATTCAGCCGAACTTTAAAAAAGGAAGCAATGGCCTAATCTGTGTGAACTCTTATTAAAAACTTTATTTCTACTTCAGAAAATTAACTTTCAACATTAAAAAAACGACTTGTGTGTATTTGTTCATTCTAAAAATCCGATTCATCATACCCAAGTGCAATGAATCAAAAAGATTTTAGGAAATTTTTAGAACAAAAAGAAAAGTTTCGATATTTTTAAAGCTAACGTGGAAGTTTAATATAAGAGGTTCTCACAAATAATATGGTCACTCAACAAGAAAGAAAGCCCAGCATGCCAACAGGGATTTTCGCCTATCACGCCAGGTGCAAGGAGGAAGAAAAAAGGAAGAGGCTCAAGACGAGAACTTTTTTTCTTTTTTCATTTGAAGTATCATCTCTATTCATAAACTCCAGGCTCTATCCATCTTTGCGAGATAGGAGACCTTTCAAAGGCGCTTACCAGAGCTGTCTGTCCGTTTTTGCAGAGTCAAATGCCTTTCGGGAAAATGTCAACTCAATAACGTTTTTATTCTTTTTTCGACTTCTTTTTGTCATTTCCGTCTGAAGGATTTTTCTCCGAGCTCTTTTTTAAGCTGTGCCGTGATTTTTATGTCAGTCAGTACGTTATTATTTTAAAAAGTGTATGTTGCTGTTTTAAAGTAAGTGCTTAGGGGTTTTAAGAGTCGAAATGAGATTTTTATTCTTATTTGATGTGATAAAGAAAAGATAAAACATTAAAATTAGATTTACAGTATTTTTAGTTTTATTTCCAGTGAAACATAAATAAATATTACCATTACTTTTGTACAATACGTATCAGGTATTTTATTTATAAATCAAACCTCTGGTCAGCTTCCCTTGTTTTAAAAATAAATTTCTGTTTTGCAACTTTAAAGTAATATGAACTCCTGTTTGCGATACGATGAAGGAAACTGCTAAAGTAACTGAAACGGCATTTGCAATATTTGGTGGATTATTCAAATGAACTGAGCCGCCCTTCTATTGGGGATTAATTCTCATGGGATTAAATTTTTTTGCTCTTTTAACTGCTGGTTATCCCTATGAGGAGTTAAAATATTCAATGGCTGTTTGAAATTGTCAACGTTTTTGTGAGAAATCTTCTGCAATGACGGAAAGCCGATATGAGTAAATTTAAACGGCTAAATGTGAAAAATGATCAATCCTGTCTAATTGAGAGTTATACAATACGCATAATTCAATTTTCTTCGTGGAGCTTCTAACGAAGAAATTAACATGGGACTCAGTCTTGACCTGGCAAAGATTTTTTTAACACTAAGCAGATATTTTTTCCGAATTGGAGAGTTTTCTCAAAAGGTAGTTGCACAAAATAATCTACATACTTCTTTTTAAATTTAAAAACCTACATCATATTTTAATTAAATTAATTAACAGGTTTTATACTTCTTTTCTTTTTAGTGATATTATACAAAACTGTCAAGCTCACTTACACGCTTTTATATCTCTTCGCAACTTTATATATTAAATTTAATTTTTAATTACTTTCTCTTTTTTCCTTTTTATGTTAAAGTAGGCTACAAAAGTAATCTTATTCCTTAGAACATTTAAAAATGTAAGCAAAGCATTAATGCTTAAATAAATCGACTCATATTACGCAAAATCTGAAGTACATCACTACTGTTAAATCGTGGAAACTTCATTACAGATTACTTGGGATTATTTAACTTGTACACGACAGAGGGAAAATGTTTGTAAAAACATCGTTACTCAATCCTATTACGACATAATTCCACCGTACACCACATCTCTAATCCACTCATTTTGTTTTTTCGCTTAAATATCAATAGCTGGATCTTCGTCAATTCCGTATGCAAATACTCCATCCGCTGCCAAAAAGGATCCGGGCTCCATAGACATCTGCTGCTCCTGCGTATGAATATGCAGCGCCACATCTGCATATAAGCACTGCCTCTAACCCCCAATTCGGTTTCAGGGAAGGTAATGGTTGTGATTTGCATTAATTAGTTTTGGGGCCGTACGAACCTCCCTTTAATTACGCAAAATTAATTACATATTGAAATCCGAATTCCCCGTGGAGGTAGAAGGAACGAGTCGCTTAATCGAAAGTACTACTGAATCATTCATCGGAACTCTATCTAACCCTTTAGTCTCCGTGGCCCCGTTGGGTGGATAAATGCCCCGTATGCGAGTTCGGCTGTCTCTTTGGATGTTCGAATCGAATGGATCCATCAAGTGCTGCAGAATCGAGGGACGCAGGCAATTAACGGTTTGCCGAATCTTCCATTCTATATTCCCTTTCGGCTTTTGATTTAGAATTTCAAACAGGCCTCAGGTGTAACAGGAAACAATGGATTATTTTTGGATACTAAGCATTTCCAAATACCGCAAGATATTTATCTTATTCACTTTGAAACAGAATTGTGCGTTTTGTAGGCCCGCCAAAATAGAAAGCTATCTCCGAGAAAAAGCGTTTCTTAATTAATATTGCTAAAATAACTTGAAGCACGTCTTGTTAAAAAAATATAATGCACGTAGCTTAACAAAACTGTAATTATCTGAACATCAGGAGGCCCCAAATGGGCCGTAATGGTGGGGCCTCCTCGCAGCACAGCCTGGGTCACCTTAAATCTCCACTGATCCTTTCCGAACTGATGCTGGGCTTCCTATATAGAAGGACTGCAGCTCTGGGATGGTAAAGCATGTATGCAAGGCTCATCAGTCCGGTCCCTTTGAACGGTACTGGTTGTCAAGTGTCTCGAGAGTGTATGTGTTGGGATGAACGGCGAGTACTTTCTGGCCAAAAGGTTAGCCTCTGATAACCTTTGATGGTATTGAACAGGGCTTGAGGATTGATAAATGAGAAGGTGAGATCATTATGAGACGGTTTCTAACTCTCATCGAGTTGTTTGAATAAGATTTGCTGGTTGTCTTTTACTCAATGCGCAGATCTGGGCCAGCCGCCCTTTAAAACTCCACCAGGACTGTTGAGCCATTAAGCACAAAGTAAGTAATGTCCTTCGTGACAAGAAAATTAAAAAATACAAAAACTTTTGAATGTTTCATAAATTAATTTAAATCCAAATAATTTGTTTTCGAATGCTTGATGAAAGCCAATTATAAGCCCTAATTTTTCAAATAAATCCTCTACTGCGGGCCCTTTATTTTACCACTATAAGCAACTTATTACTCTTTTCTAAAACTTTTAACGCATTATGAAGTCCAGCCGAACGGCCGATTGCAACCAAAAAGGCAGGTGCACAACTAAATGGAGTACTGGTCATACATCCGAAATATTCGAATAGTCTTCGGTTAACCGTTTTTGAGTTATAAGCGAGATGAATTCATCCACAAATGCATACGTACAAACAGACATAGAGGCAGAATGTATAAAACTTGTTTCAGGGATGGTCAGAGAGCATTTTTCAGTTGCCCATTCGCACTACATTCATACATACCTTCGTTGTTACAGACGTCACAAAATAAATAAAGAAATAAATAACTAAAAAAAATAAGGAGTGATTAAAAATGATTTTAAAAGTATACTTTAGCTATAAGTAGCAGATGGTGGTAAAGACACGAGCATTTTTATGTAACAGAATTCTGACACACTAAGAACATCAATCAAGTCGGCCTTTAAATTTTATGGAAATTTAACTGACGCAAGTAATTGACAAGAAACCTCTGTCGAAACTCCTGTCTCAAAAAAAAAAAAAAAAAAAAGAAGAAGAGATACGGAAAAAAAATTAGAAGAGTTATTCGCAAAAATTTCAATTTGAAAACTATAAAGCTTTTATATCCATGATTTCACGTGAGCTTCTACGGTCTAGATGTGCCATTTTAACTTTTACTAAACATGAACTAGGGAACTGTTACGAAGCGCTCAAGGCACTCCCCTCCCCGTATTTGAGGAGATATTTTCCTCGCTACCCTCAATAAATATTCCACATCTAGAATAAAGGAATCACTGAAGTTATGATTTTACAGAATGACAATTTCCATACCTTTTTAGAACTGCAAAATTTATGAAATTGAAATGCAAGCATTCGCTGACCGTGCAACACAAAACAGCTGGGTTATCGTTTGTAAAATCATCAATACGGTGCACGTATACATGTGAAGGATCCAAAAGTTTAATAATTTGGATTCTCCAGATGAAGTTTCGCATTCTGATTACGATTTATCTGGCATGAGAAGTTTTACTGAGTCGACAAATAGGTCTCTTGATGGCTGGTTTTTTGGTCCAAGGAAAGCAGTTATGTTTATGTTCTAATTCTCTTACGTTCAGTTTATGTTATGTTCTTATGCTATGTTCAGTTATGTATGTTTTATGTTCTAATTACTAATACTATTATGAGTTTTGAATATTACGTTGACGTTCTAGATAGAACAACAGCAATCGGAATAAAAAGTGTTGTGTAGCGCTATTGCTATTTCAGAAAAAGTGACGCAGCAATACCCTCATCAAAAAGTGGTTACAGAAAAAAAAAGTCACAATCTTAACTTTGCTGTGTTTTCAAAAACATTGGAGAAATCTAAGTTGAAATTAATGAACAAAATAAATACTAAAGACTTTGTCTTGTATTTAAATTGCATTTTATGTTGCATTATAATGCAACATAAAATAAAATTTCTCCTTAGAAAGCCTACATTCTTCGAAAACTCTTACCGCTGTGCATATTTGTTATTAAAAAAAAAGATAATACACACTTTCTTAACTCTCCTTGAGCTGATGTACGTAGCTAAAAATTAACCCATTAAATATATTTTTTACATTAAGGCAAGTAGTTATTTACTCAAAAAGTGGCAACGATGACAGAACAGAGATTTTAGCAAGGCTCTTTTTAATATTCTCTACTTTTTATGACATAACTAGTATGCAAACGAAGTATAAGAAAGCATAACAAAACAAATCTAGCAAGAGAGTGAGATTTGTATTCGAAACAAATAAACAAAAAGGAATGACTTTCGACAAGAGCAGACGTGAAAAACGGCGGTTAGAGCGGTGAGGGTGAGATGGAACAAAAGGTGAATGCACTGAAATGGAAACTGCAAAATCAAATTTACCGCATTTTACGGGATATAGGACGCACCTTATTCTTAAACATTTTTCTGAAAATATATATATATATATATATATATCAAGGCTCAAAAAATCTTTATATCTTTACATGCCCTACCGGGCATGTTCGTCTAAAAAATACATGCCGGAACAAAATTTTTACATACCCAGAAGTTGTTTTATTGCATATCAATAAAAACATTTGAATTTGTCTTATATCATTAATCTAACAAAAAATTACATTAACAGGCTTTATATCTAAATCAAGAATTATTTTAAGGTTAATCTAAATCGTTAAAATATTACAAAGTAATATTACATGATAAGTCGTTGCAAGTCAAAATTTGCAAAATTTAAATTGTATTACCAATCTTATTGTTGGCGTGCATGTCCGTCAACATGTGAATTATGAGCTCCGGTAAGGATGCGGTGATTTTTCAATAAGATACGAAATAAGTTTTAGAAAGAAATATTTAATTAAAAAATTACATGCCCTGGCGGGCATCTAGGGGTAGAAAATTAAAGCCCGATCGGAATTTTTACATGCCCCAGGCATGTCGGGCAATATAATTTTCTAGACCTGGTATATATACGAAGGGAAAATTTTCACCATTTATTATTAACTTGCAAAGCCAAGCCAAAAATAAATTTTTAGTACATTATGAAATTGAACTGACTTTTAATACCCGAGAAAATGGTCCCAGAACTTTCTTCTCCCTCTTCGTTGTCATTGCTGTTTCATATTTGTTAATACAATCCAGTGTTCGTTAAGGAACAGTATTCAGAACAGCTGTGGATTTGCACAAGAACTATTTCTATTGCATACTAACTTCAAATTTAACGCTGCAAATCATTTGCTCAAAAAGCTCCGCGGGCTGCAGAATACTGAACCACGCATTTTATATTAACATTGCATGCATATTTCAGAGCTACATGGAACTTCTGAGCTTCATAAAAAATAGATTTTTAAAAAAACATCTGTTTAAGTACAAAATTAGGATAAAAATTGCAGACATGTTTCGGAATTATTTTAAAGAATTCTCCTTTTATATATATACTTATGTAGCTCAATAGTTAAATTTTTATTGATATTATCTCCATTTCCACTAATTCAAGAAAAGCGTGTAACTTTGAAACAGGTAGGTGGAATTCTGATTTTAAGCTTGGGATTGAATGCGTAGTTTTTATCTCATGGGTGCAAAAGTAACCATTTTGAGTTTATTGTGCATTTTAAAAATTATACCTTTTTTTTTTTTTTGCTTTTAGAATCTTGCTTATCCATTTAATTATTTTCCTTTGCAATAATAACGAGTATGTACAAAATTAAAAATATTCATGCAGAAAAGAACTGATTTGAGTCAAATTAAACGTTAAATGTTTCGCTCAGTAATTTGTGCTTTAGTGTCATTGACTTTAAGATAATTGTCCGTCATTGCTTACCTCGTATTTCTACCCTCGCGATTTTTTTCTTACTGTTAAATAAATGTTCTGTGCCCAATCTCTTTATCGTTCGTTTAACAGCCATTATTTTTTCCTCCGTATTCATCTAATGACAATAATTGTTTTTAATATTTCAAACAATTGAATTAAAGCGAAGTGTAAGAACTCTTAGGTCTGGTTGAAGACTCATTCTAAATTCAATGTTTCAAAATATCTGCTCATTCATCTTTGTATGAAATTCCTCTAGTAAATGCAAAATAAAATTGTCTCAAGGATTTTCGGGCGAAACGTCAGTTTGATCAGAACGAGAACTTTCTAAGACGCAACAAATGATTCCACATGCGAAATGGAACAATTTTTCTCCCATAATTAACCAATTCTTCTCCACCACCACGTGCTCGGCATTGAGGGACGCGAAAATTCGCCCGAGAATTCAAAACAAAGGATCTTTTAGTCAAAGGGATGGAAGAGTTCACCAGTGATTAAGAACCAACATTTGCGTTTCCTTCAAGATAAGAGACATTTAGGCAACAAACTTTTCCCATTCCTCAAAACGGGCGAATCCAGAAACGTAAAAGCTTCCATTTCTGCAAGAAGACCCCCTAACGATAATGAATGCGCACTGAAATCACAGTTATCAATTATTAGAAGCTCTGGTTTTCCCGAAAGCTTCTTTTGCTGGGAATCGGGGAGAGCATTTGTTCTCCATCGAAAGAAAGTTTCTCTTCTATGGATCTTCATTTGCTTTCAAGTCCCTGACAAGGATCCGGCTTCGCGGTGATGGATCACTGGCGTCCTCCAGTCTCTCCCGGATTTATCCTTCGATCCGAACAGAAAAATGAATTTCCAGAATAAATAAATTTCTATTCCCGATGCACCGATAGTGATCTCTTGCCTTAGATCGGCTTCGCAAAACTGCATTTATTTTGTTCATAAATCTGAAGGGATTTTGAGATATTTTGTTTGACGTCTTTTCTTTTGGTTTTGTGACAAAATTTGTTTTTATTGTCTTCTTTTTTTCTTTTCTATTTTCTCTCTTCTATGAGTACATGATCTCAGTGTGAAACAATACTTACATATTTTATTTTATTCCTACGCTAGTCTTTTCTTTTAATTGTTAAACTTATTATTTTCAGAATGCATCATTAGTGTTATATTTTTATTTAAAAATCATTAGTCATTCAATATTTTGAATTGTAAGCTACTACACCTGCTTTGAATGTAGGTTAGTAACAAATAAGATGCTAAGGAAATCATTTCAACATTGTATAAAGATTTTTGGAGGTACTAAGAGTCCTCTCTTTGATTAGACGAAGTATATCCGTGTGTAACGGGAAAAAAATAGTACGGACGTTTTTGAAAGAAGTTATCTTTGAAAAAAATTATGTGTCAATACGAAGAATAAAAGTACTTTTATTAGTTCTTTTGTTATTTTGACTCTATTATACCGTTACGTTTAATATATTTTGATTTGTACAATATATGCATAATATGATACAGAATAGATGATATAATTATACACCATAATATATCTAGTTTCAATTAGAGAGTTTATATAACTGTAACATTCAGTTAAACTTAATGTAAACTCTCGCTTTCCTTTGACTAACTTATGAATATTCCTTCTGATGATATTTTTCACTTTTAAATAACTTAAAAATCGAGAGAAATTTTGTAGCCACGGTCAACGGTAATGCTTGGCATTGGAGATCGGAAGGTTAAGTTTTGGAATTCCAACTTTTTGATGGTATTTGGAAACAGGATGAGGGTAAAAAGGTGGAAAATTGGAACACATTTTCAAAGAAGATTTTTTTTGCATTTATTTCACGAATCCGAGGAATACATCTTCATAATTAATTAATTAATTACGAAAGTAGTATTAGCTCTTAGGGCTGCTTTATGTATGAATTGTTACTTAAAGTGAAAACGATTGTTAAAGATTCTGTTTTCGACTATCTCAAACTCAATGCTTGCAATGTTCACTAGATATTTGATTTTTAATGCACTGTTTATCACAAACTATTTGAATTCTGACAACTTTCAATAAAAATTTTTCAAAAATCTAGAGGTCATTATTTCAAATTCAATAATTTTAGTGTAGTTAGTATAGCTCTGGAAAATAATGCGATTCGATAAACTTATTTTTTTTTCTCTCGTAGAGATAATTATATGTAGCATGACCTGACAAACATCTGTCCTCAATTTTCTCTAAAGCGAATTGTATATATTTATGTTCAACTAATTTCGCTAACTTCATAACAGAAAACAGCTACGAGGACAAAAGCTGTTATGCTCTCACAGTATGCATGTTACAATGTATTAAATGTTATGCTACCTAATGCGAGAATTTAAATGTAATTTATTTAGTTTGTATAGATTTATAGCATAGTTTTTAAACAAACTGCTTAAGGTCCAAAGATTTTTTTCCTGAAAGAGAAAACAACTTTACTTTGATAAAAATGGCGAGGCCGGACGATCGAAGATAAATCCAAATATTATTGGTTTTTCCACTAATAATATCTGCAACTGTATGTAAATAAATCACGAAACGTTTTGTTTGTTGATTGGGGGAGACGAAAAGGAGAGAAAAAATACATTTCCAACAAAAAACTTCAGAAAGAAAACGTATCGGTAAATTTACGGCACGCAACAAGTTGATATATAAGCATGAATTCATTCATGTAAAATAAGAATTTCTTTCGAGCATTTTTGTGAATGATAAGCCACAAACATTCTTTTGACTTTGAGAAAAATGTATATTCTGCATTCAGTTCCTTAATTATTGTATTGAATTCTGTTCTCCGCTTATTCTATTGCTTTGTAAATGGAACCTCCCTCAGATATCGACTGCTGACGCTGCTGGAGAGCACTATCGACCAACTGTCTAAGAGTTGTAGCCTCTTGTTTACACAAGCTGAGAAGCTTTATCGATATCAGCAATCGTTACATTGACTAGTTTGCTTTTTCAAGTGTCCCAGAAACTTCGTGAATAGACTCCTGGAATTACTGATTCTGAAGTACAAACTTTTGCACAATGTTAAGAGAAAAATAAAATTCGTGTTTATAGTTCTCTTTTGAACATTGAAATATTGTCACTGCAATAGAATGTAAGTAATATCATTTCTAAAGAGAAACCCAAGTACAAAGCGTTGAATTCTATGATGTAATTGCGAAAAACCAATCGAGGAAACGAAAACTTCATTATAGACCTAAACTTTTCAGTTTCATAAAGCTTTAAGTGCCATGAACAAGAACGAAAATAATAATATACAGGATGGCCATAATTAAACTTAGAGTGCTCACAGTATGCTGTAGCGCTATCTAATTGCGAGACTGGCGCCGACTGTGTAGGAAGTATAAAGAAGACGGGGAAAGAAAGATTCTGCGGAAAGAAAAGTTCTAAAAGCCACCGCTAGGGGATATGCACACTGTTAAAAATTTCAGTAGGAAAATAGTAAAATAACCATTTATTTGATCGTTATTTTACCACATTTAATTACAACAGTAGAATAACCATTAAAAAGATGGTACTCAAACCGCTGATTGCGAAAAAAATCGTTTTTTCTCTGTTTATCCTAAAGAATGTTTAACTAACCGTAATTTTCAAGCACTCAATAAGAATCGGGCGTCCATCTTGGTTGCGAAAACTTACCGTTCGTACGTTGTTTTAAAATAGGAATATGGATTTATCAGTTAAAATCTGCATGTGTATATAAAAAAAGAAGAAAAAAAAAGTGTCTTAAGCAATGGATACTAAACAGAAACACATACACACGTAAATAAAAAATTGGAGACATCGGATTCCCGAACTGTTTGCGAATGAGCGAACCCATAATTTGAGCTGCTGAAGCTTGTTTTTATTTTAATTTTTGCAGCAAATAAAATGATTTTCGTCAATATACAGTAAATTTAGACCAAAAATAAATTTGGATCCAATCAAAAACTGAAATCTCAATTTTAAGGCTGTTCGCCTGTTGGAAAAGAAGATTTATTGATAAATAAACGTCCGCTTTATGTGATGACGGTGGCCGTGTGGATAGAGAGCAAGACTAGTACACCACGCATTGGGGGTTCGAGTCCTGCAAGCTTCGTTTATGGTTTCTACGCCTCAAAGATTCTACGCCTCGAAATGGTTCAAAAACGGTGAAAATTTTGTTTTGAAACCATTTTTTAATGGTTATAAAACCGTAAACTTTTGTATTTACGGCTTTTTAACCAAATTAATTGGAAATGGTTAGGTCCCGTAAAGATAGAAAAATGTTCCAAACCGTAAATTTAACGGTGAATTAGATGGACAGACATATAAAATCCAGAATCAATATTGAACTAAAATTACCTTTAATTTAGCACATTTAATGAGTTAATTGAAGCTCAATATGGCAGCAATTGTAAAAGAGTGAAAAATTTGCATAAGCGCTGATGAAGTTCCTTTATCTGCAAATTGCAACCAGCTTTTTGGACCAATGTGTTACTTTTAACCAATGTGTTACTTTTCGAATCTATCGGATTGAAAGTTCTGTGTCTCCTTCTTTAGTCGAGCGTGCGTTACTTGTGAAATTGTTTTACCTCAACCAGTGCAAACGCGCTAGCCGCTTTTCGTGATCATAGAACGGACGACCGGTTGCCCTTCTCTCAAACAACTTCGTTTAAAAATGAGGCTTAGCTTAAATCAGCTTATTCCTCGTTAGAAGAAATAAAGTTCTGGGCAGTAACTCATGTTCCCATTATTCTAGAGTTTTCGAACAAATTCTATCCGAAGCAGTTTTTGACAGCTTCAGTGAATTACATTTAGAAAATAAGATGATTTTTCAATCTTTTTTTATTGTGAAATCAAATCTTAAGTTGAAATTTAAAAATAAAATCTATTTTGAATTTTTGAGGGGAACTTCGTGCATTACTTTTCTCAAGTGATGATGGAATTTTGTGCCAAAATTCATTCCGATTCATCAGTTGGTGTGGCTTTTCATAGAAAACTTACAAACACACGTACACATGCACAAGCGAGCCCTTTTTTTTACATGGGATATATCGGGAACAAAAAGTGGGATAATTATTCAAAGCAGAAATTGACAACAGGCGGCATCAGATTACGAAGATAAATTTGGTAAACCGACTTGAAATTTTATTTAATGGTATTTGTGTGAATAATTAAAACTACTTAAAAGTTAATAAAGGAATTAAAATCAAAATCAAAATATCAATCTGTAAACAATTTAGTTTGAGAAGAGCAAATAACAACGAAAGCAATATTTCTCATACAGTTCTACCATCAACCAAAGCAATCTGCCTGGCAGAGTGCCAAGAAGAACCCATTCATGCTCAAGGGAAGAACTGTTGGTATAAGAAATGTACCGTGCTTGTTCTCGTTCCAGTTCGTTTAGCATACTTGATTTTTTCCGAACTGATGCTGCATGCCAGTTATTAAATTGAGTTGCTTTCAAAAAACAGAGAGGCAACCATTCTGATTCGCGTACTGAACAAACGAACCTGAAAAACGAACTTCCCTAAAACTCGAATGGATTCGTCCTTTTCTGTCATGCGTAGGAGCCTCTAAACGTCAAAACTTCGTAGTTGGACTAGAACGTTTTTTTTATTATTATTATTGGAAAAAAAGTTTAGATGTGTTTAAATTTATGTATAATTAAATTGTATAATAAAAACTTATTGCATTGCAGTATTAATTTAATTATTTTTGACTTTATCGCAATGCGTTGTTTTATTGCATATGGGGAATAAAGACATTTCGTCTTAATGAAAAAGACCTCTCTAAGTTTCTGTTGTGAACAAAAATTCGTATCTTCATTCAACACACGTTAAATTATATATTATTTCAAAATAATAAAATAAGGCTAATTGCATTTTAGGAAATATTTTTTACTTTTTTTTAAAAGTATTTTTATGGTTAAGATACTTAAACTTAATGATTAATTCTGCCATCCTCTTCTAATCACTAAGTATGGAGTTAATAGGGATGATTGTTTTTTTAAATTTAGTTTTCGATGATTTCTTATTTTCTCTTATTAATCGATGAGGCTAGTAGAGAAGCAATTAATCCACTTTATAAAAACTAGTTATTGGAAAACTTTTTAAATTCAGAATTGACTGTCAATTAATTCAAGGAGGAAGGATATGAGAAACCGTTAAAGATAAATTTAATTCTCTTCTGCAAGGTCGTAATTGATTTTTCCCTAAATATTTTGCAAAAAAGTGAGGAGTACATTTACCAGCAAAAGAAAGGAAAAAGGTGCGAAACATTAAAAATTTATCAAGCTTTCCTTTCAAATGCTCCCGCTTAACATTTCTGAATTATTTAACCAACACTGAATAGAAAACGTTGCGAGGAAAAAAAGTGAAAATACAATAGGTTAGTTTCATTAAAAGTACATTAACACTGTTTAGAAAATAACTAACATGTATCTCACCATGAAACACAGAAAAGTTTTTTTTTTTATATCCTGGTCTCTAAGCATGAACGTTTGTATGTTATTTTTTCAAGAAAAAGTCATTTTTTCAAGAAAGTTAAATTGCATTGAAAAATGGATTTTTTGTTGCATTTCAAACCAAATATTTTAAAGTTATATAAGTTGTACATGTATAGATAAAATTTTTTTGAAAAGTATTTTCGAAAGAATATTATACTTTCCTGTAGATTATGCTCAAATTTATGTAAAAAAAGCGAAAGAATATGAGTCCATCCTTTGCTGAGATGGGACTGTTCGATCACGAAGTTCTGACACTTGAACGCTTCTACGCAAGACATAAAAGGATGAATCCATTCGAGTTTTAGGGCAGTTTGTTTTGCAGGTGCGTTTATTAGCACGCGAATCAGAATGTCTTCTTCTCTGTTTGTTGAAAGCAACTAAATTTCTAAACTAGCATATAGCAACAGTTCGAAAGAAATCAAGTATGCTAAACGAAAGAAAACGAGAGCAGAGACGGCACATTGCTTATTCCAGCAGTTCCTCCCTTGAACACGAATGGATTCTTCTTGACACTCTGCCAGGTAGGTTGCTTTGGTTGATGGTAGAAATGCATGCGACACAACTTTTGTTCAAGCGAAAATGGAACTTTAAAGTTATATGAGTATACAGAACAATTTTTGTGAAAAGTATTTTCGAAAGAATACTATATTTTCACGTAGATTATGCTCGCAGGCAATCAATGCACCCAGTCACTATCGAACTTTAACTATCGATAATTGCCTAAATCTGCTCAACTGCTAAAAATAAAAGAGTAGTTCTTCAATGGATTCCGGCCCACTGTGGAATCCAGGGAAACGAGGCGGCTGATTTCTTGGCAAAAAAATGGGCCTCTGTTTCACAGACATCAAATCCCAGACTTCCTTTTAAAAATATTAAATGTCTAGTAAAGAACATCTTTAAGGACTCTTTCCTCGAGCAGCTTAGACATCGTAATTCCAATAAACCGAGGCTAAACCAAATTCTACATGTCCCTCAATGGCCTAGAATGAAATCTGTTGCCATGTTTCGTCTTTTATCTGGCCATGACTGCCTAAACAAACATTTATATCGCATCAAGGTGGTCACTGAGCATTTTGCACCTTGTGTGACCTTCTCGAAGAGATGGACATGTCTTACCTGTTTTGTTGCCCCGCCCTTCCTCGGACATCAATCTGGGAGCGATACTGAACTGCTCGCTATCATTTATAGATTTATTATTATCGTTTGATTTCCAATTGTCTTTTAATGTGCCATTTGAAATTTGAAAAAAAAAAAAAAAAAAAAAGATTATGCTCAAATTTATGAAAAAAAGAGAAAGAATACGAGTCAACCCCTTGGTTAGTTGAGATGGCATGTGACAACTTTTGTTCAAGCGAAAAGGTAATTTTAAAGTTATATAAATTATGCAAGTATATAGAAAGTTTTTTTGAAAATTATTTTTGAAAGAATATTATACTTTAATGTAGGTTATGCTAAAATTTATGCAAAAAAGCAAAAGAATATGAAACAACTCATAGCTTAGTTAAGTTGGTATGAGACACAACATTTGCTCAAGCAAAAAGGATTACTGTTCAATTAAATTTTAGCTAATTTTTTATGGCGCGATAGGATCATTATTATTGATATTAATAAAAACATAAAGTCGGAATTTTCCGGCGATATACGCTGTTTTTTACAGTTCCGTTAACTTTTATGTTACATTTAATGTGGATTCAAGATAATTGTCCCAGACAATTTCATGAAACATCTATTTTTTCAAATTATTATGTTTGTGACTTGTAGAAAATGTTTTTTAGTTCAATATAAATTACTTTGAACCATGAGTAAAAAAAATATTACATTTTTAAAGAAATAATAAAGAAAAGTTCTGATATTTTGTTCAACCTTTTTCTCCTCTTTTTAGCTCCAAACCTATTACTCCAACACAAAATTATTTTTGAAAAAATATACTTATTTTTGTTCAAAAGTAACGCATTGGTATTCATATTTACGAACATAAATATTTTAATGTTTCTGACTGGAAGTTTTTTTCTTTTTTATTTTACTTCGCATGAAAATCACACTTGTAGCTTTAGAGAGTGTATAAAGTGTTTGTTACACCCCATTTTCTCCTCTTGTGAATGGGTAATTGACTGCACTTTTTGAAACAGGAATTGAAGACCCTCATGCATTGGAATCATTCGCAGAGTCAGTCACTGACTATTGCGCTAAACGAGCCTTGAAAAATCCAAGGTATCTTCTGCTGCAATAATGTTTTACATTAATCTCTATCAAGAATAGCAGGATTATTTTGTTTCCATCTGTTTAGTCAACAGTAGTAAGATTATTTTGATTCCATCTGTTTAGTTTAAGTTTCAATTTAAAAACTTCTTGACAAATATTGCAGGCCTACGGAAAAATACTTATTAGAAAATTTTTAATTCTGAATACTGATTTTTATGTTATTTTCAGTATTGAACCATAAAAATAAGTAAATAAAATAAAGAAAAGAAATAAATGAAATAAATAGAAAAAAATCTATCAGATAAGGTTTTTTTCACAAACAGTTCGCAAAAATTGCCATGATTAATTGAAGTCATAAAATATTGACAGTGATAATTAATTTTATCAGTCTGTGAACAAAAACTTGTACAGTAATTAAAAAAAATAACCTTTTTAACCTTGGTGTCCGGGTATCGGACAATGACGTTAATGGGCACAGCATCTAAAATATTCAAGATATGGTCCTCAAATTTACTTTGATTTAAGCTTTTGAGTTTTTTGTATGACAAGTGTTCAAATTTTTCGAAAACAAGTTAATTATTTCAAGAAAAAGAAAATAGTATTCCTTTAATTTCATTTTTCAATCACATCGGCCGAACGAAGAAAACATAGAGTGGTAGAAACAGTTAACTTTTTAAAAATTAGTGGGACTTAGTATATATTTTAAATAGATATAGTAAAAGAATTTAATACAAGCAAAAATCTTTCAATTTGAACCCATTTTTTATCATAAAATTTAAATGTTCTGCATCGCGTCCGCTATATTGAACAAGACAAAACGTTTTTTATTTATGATTGAAAAAACTGGAAATTTTGTACGATTGATATTGGATATGTCACAACGCTATACCTGAACAAAAAAATTACCGCGCTTTTTCCAAAATTCTGTCTGAAAGGGTTAATAAGTAACAGATAGATATAAGATGAAAAGTTTAAAGTTCTTTATAATGACGTTTTTTCTTTGCTTAAAACTCACTCTAAACCCCTTGAAACTCATATTTAATCCTAAAATCTTGAAGTTTTTTAGCACTCCTTCTGTAACAATTTTGATCCATGTTTCTATTAAATTTGGCAATAACTAGTTTGAAAAGTTTCCAAGCACTCCTTTTGTTTGTGACTATTTTAGTCTATTTAATGCTAATCCTTCAAAAGTTTTCTAATATCTCTTTCCTGTATATACACCTTCCTTTATTTTTGCTTCCAATAAATCCGGGACTTGTCACAGAGCACTGAAGCATTCTCTTTCTTTCAGTATTGTCCTGGTAAATTGTTTTATAAACCCTAATCTTACTTGCAGCTAGGGAAATAAAATGTTTTTTTGATCAAAGAGATTTTCCGTTACAGTATTGCAATATTTTTCACCCCTCGATATTTTTTTTCTTCTCATTTTCCATTTATTATTACGTACTGTTGGTTTTTCCTTGTTGTTTTATTAGCAAAGAAAATAGGGATACTTCGTGCATCCATTCTGTTGACGAAGCAGCATAGGAATCACTTTTAGAACCCTGTAAATTATTTCTTTTATTATTTTTCCCGCAGTAAGCTACCAGACTCCAAAAAAAAAAGAAAAATTTTTTTATTTCATGAACACTTTTTTTTATCATTTACCCGAGTAATTTTTGTTGATCCGTAACAATAAATGCTTTTACTAACGATCTCAAAAACCTCTTTTCTAACCTATTCTTCGTCGTTAAATCCACTTTGTGCACTTTAACAAGCAATTCTCTAATATTTGAGTATAGGTAGAACAGGTGTGAGAAAAATTACATTGAAGATCATGCTTTTGTCTTTTGTTTGACAAATATTTGGTTGAGGAAAAACATGCTTAAAAATACAAACGGCAATTATTCAAAGAATTCAATATAGTTAAATAAAAAGACAGCTGCCTAAAATAAACCACTGCTTAACCCATCAACATCACAGACTGAACTTCACAATGGAATAAATCGATTTGATGTTTTATAAAGCCAATTATTCCATATCCTTTGTTCGGAAGTAACAAAAACATTTCTTTCTTACCGAAACTTAAATAGATAAAATGTATAAAGAGTTCCGATGAATTAGCATAAATGTAAGGAAGTGTCATACTCGTGAACCAGAGAACAAGAATCAATATTTCCAAACAATGGAATGCAAGGAAAAGTAATGGGAAAGCTAATTTCTTTTCATATTTATTCACGGCACAAAGATTAATATTATCTAAACAAATACCGTGAAAAGCCGAGGGTTTCAATTCCCCACCTTCGCGAGGTGAGACAAATTTTACAAACAAATCAGACAAATTATAGCAAACTCAGGAACCCAGAGGCACCTTATAAACTCGCTCCTATCATTCATTATAAGCTAGTCATTATCTTTATTTGTGCTGTCGCTAAAACAAAGACATTATTCCCTGCCGTTATCAGTTCATTACTAATAAAGACAACGGAAGAGTTTTTTTTTCTCTCACATCCACCTCCGTGGAAATCTTCGGACATTTCGCCGCGAGGTCTCGGCGTTGATTTGCATAATTACATAACACTGCCACGGAGTACAAGAGCCCTTTATGTCCGAGATTCGCTTGTTATTTCGCACCCTGCGTACTTATTATATTCACTGGCAATTAATAGCTTTCGCTTCACTTGTAATAAAATTTAACGGCGACTTTTCCTTTTCCTTGCTCGTGTAAATGACGTCAGCTACCATACTTTATGTTACGTTTTATTTTGTTATCTTTACGGAGTGAGCAAATTTTTTAAAATATTTTCTTTTAATTCTATTGTAATTAACTAATCTCGAGACATTAAAACGGATATAAATTTTAGTGCCCTGCTGCTCTTTTTTTTTGCTGTTAAATTAAAACACTTAGAAAATGAATATAGCCACAGGATGATGTTTTTAAATTTTAAGTAGGGTGCTTAAGGAGGTTTATGTGAATTTATAGCTTAGATCTTTCTCGTTCGGTTAAACTACTTTTTTCTCCTTTAACTCTACTGGCTACCATGTTTTTATTTTAGAACTTGTGGGTTTTCCAATTAAAATTGTTTAATTGAAATAAAACTGAGTAATTAATAGCTATAAAGTTATATATTAATGTATGTTTCTGAAAATGTTATATGATTAAAAATGCAATACTAGTTGGGAAATGTATTTCCAAACCCTAATACATACTACAAAGTACGCAATTCAATACGTTACTCAGCGTTTTCTACCATGAATATGACTAAAGAAAATATATTGACCTAAAATCAGCATCTGTTAAAATTACTCGATATAACTGTATTTTAGGGCCGAACTGAAGTAAGTCACATTATCACTACATACTATACGAGAGCGAAAAAAACTGAAAATAATGATTTCATTGCCTAGTAACAAAGCTGTTATATAAATTGGGCTACAAAACATGATAGTTAGCATTAAAAAATATGTATGCTTGATACCTCGTTGGTTAATTTTCGTACAATTAAACAATATCTGAAAATCGCCATTTTTGGACTTACATTATTCTGGTCCTAAGTTACAGATAAACTGAAGGAAACATTGAAGTAAGGAAAAATTTTTGTATTGAAACTACAATTGTAACACAGAACAAATGACATGACCACACCGGAAAATATTCAACAAAAAATAATCACGTATAAATGCAAAAATTTTAAACGAGAAAAAATTTTAATTTGAAATCTATCTTTTCCTTTGAAAATATTTTGATAATTATTTTGAATATTTTCCTTTTTAAAATTAACGAATCTGAACCAAATACAGTTACATACTTTTCGTTAACGACCAATTTTCTTTGAAGCAGGAACCAGGGATTCATCGCTGAAAAATAAAATTTATTAAATAAAATTGTTCATGAAAAACATAATAGTAAAATAGTTGATACACTCAATAAATAACTTGAAATTTTGCATACAATGGTTTTGAGGTTACTAGCATTTTCTCCCATAGTACACGATTTTAAGGCATGATAGCTTTTTTAACAATAACTTAGTTTTACTAGCAGCTTTCAAACCTACTTCACACCAGACGAGTAGAGCGTTTTCACGTGCACATGTCTCTACTAAAGTACCCCAGGAGGCCTTTTTAGCGTCGTGGTGTACCACTGGTTATGCTGTAATTTATTGAGAGAAAAGCTCAAAAAACATTTATACACATATATGTATTTATATACAGACCAATGAGAATTATTATAACTACTTGATACTAATGAAAAGTTTGTTATAAAAGTGAATCCTTAAATTAAAATTATTTTTACAGTCAACAAATTATTTTAATCTGTACAAAACTAAAAGTGTTCGTATATATTTGAAACACTACAAAGTGAGTACTTTTACCATGCACTGTCCGACAACAAATACTAATTTGAAAATAAAGAAAGTTAAGTCTTCATTGAGAAAGAAAACATTGTTTGTCGAGGTAAAATATATTTATTTAGTATTATTGGAATCTTAATTTGTTAGTCAAAAGTGAGAATCCGAGAAACGCACCGTTAAACCATCTAAATATCCAGTAATTAGTTTTATAATATTCAACAATTCAAATACATAAAAAGAACTTTTTTTTGCTTTTCAGTACTTTGTACTTACTGTGGTTTGATAGCAAAGTAAAGAAACTCACAAATAATGTAGTCATAAAATTTAAGTGTCTGGAAAACAAAGAATCATATCTTCCCTATTTAATGCACTTGTGCAATGTTCAAATTTCGGCTTCTGCACAGAATAATTTAATTTTGTATCTTCTTCATCGGATATATCCAATTATTTTTACTTGCACTAATATTTGTGCTTACTTCTTGTAGATAATCAAGTTTTTCAGAGTCGGTAAAACGGGGAAAAATGCTTTTTTCAACATAAAAATGAAATGACGTGTTGACTAACGAACATAATAAGTCGAGCGACTGCTGAAATAATTAATCAGAAGTCAAAAGAAAATTAAATTTAACCTGTCAGTGACACCGGGTTAGGATGTAGTGAAAAGGGAAGAAATGTCGACATTTTTTAAGTAACGCGCACAAGCTGTTGCCTGAAGTGCGTTTTTTGCTTTAAGCTTTTATTAGATAGGAATAATGAAAAGAAGTGATGATGATGTTTTTGTTTAGCAAGTTAGTTTACTAAAGAACTAAACGTGCTTAAAGAAATTATTTCTATAAAGAAATAGCAGTTGAAATAGAAATAGTGAAAAATAAAGGAACTTTGTGCAGAAGTAATACTGAATTTTTTTTTCACGTTAATAAAGCCCAAATAGGCATTCAAGTGCAGACATATGTTTCGGGATTGCTTGGAATCCCCTTTTCAATGCAGTGGTGGAGCTTCTAGATGCAAAAACAACCGATCCTAACAATCCCGAAACATATGTCTGCATTTTAATGCTTATTTGTGCTTTATTAACGTGATTTTTCTTTCAGTTTTATAAAAATAGTGTTTTGAATTATGAGCCGCAAAAAATATTTGATCATGCGTATTCTGATTTGAAATCTTTTTTTTTAATATAAGAACCCTAAAAATGCTATTCTGTATAAATTTTTGTTGTTTTAAATTATATTTCTGCCGCGTTTGTTGATTTACACAATCCAGATTTTTTAACATTTTTCCTCTATTGTATGCATTAAATAATTCATTTCATTTTGAATTTCATACAAACATCGTCTACCTACTTTTGTATAGCCATTAATTTTAGATTTTTTTGTTGAAAAACGTTTGAATACTACGTTTTTTATAGTGACTATGAGTGGGTGAATGAAACTATAACCATTAAGTTAGTAGCAAGTAAAAAAATCATAGTCACAAACGGAAACGAAATGGTGGGAAACAAGAATAATCTTAGTGTAGATCATTTTTGTTTACATAGGAAAAATACATATTTAGGAATTACAACTCGAAATGTTTGGATCACCGATTCACTAGACGTTTTACATTTTCAACAATTTCAAAAAATATATTAAAAAAATATAAAACACGAACACAACGTCGATGCAGTACTTCTAGAATTATACACACATTTGCATCACAGCTAAAATTTCCTTTATATGGCGACTTGAAATCTATTTGCAATTTAACACCATTTAATGAATGCATGAGGTAAAAGAAAGAAATAGTACCTAAAGAGCAAATTTAGTCATTTTAATAATTTAATAATAGTCGTTGTAATACTGCGCTAAGAGAAGTGGCAAAATGAATCAAAGCAAATTTTGCACTAAGTTCGGCAAAATCTACGCCTTTACACCAGTTTTCACGTTTCTGGGCATTGAACATCCCTGGACGCATGCCGTACACAAACTCCTTTCTTAAGGCTTTATTTATTGGTTTGGTGATAATCAAAATCTTACTTGGTACTTTATGACGCTGTTTATGCGGTACGGTCACATATTTAATAATATCTGACAGTGGAATTATTTTTCTTCCATACAGTTGCTTAGAAATATATTTCAAAAAGTAGTTAAACACTTTTGCTAAAAAGTTATGAGGTCAATTACTCAGTCACAAATGTCGTAAGAAACATTTGTGAAACTATAGGAGAAGTATGAGTTGGAAACTAGCCAACCAATTACTAATAATCGCCACGGTAAGCAGTTTTGTTTATATATATATATATATATATATTATAAACTATTAATGTATACACAACCTAAATTTCTGAATTATTGAATTAAAAATTTATATTCCTATGCAACAAAGACTTTGAAATTGTCCTACTGAAAAATTAATAAAAGGCATTTAGCACTTGTGTGCACCTACCCATCGCATTGTAAAGTCAAAACTTTATACTTAAAACTTGTTGTCAAAAACAAACGTTGCCAACGTATCACTTTATTTTTATTATTATTTTTTTTGACATAGCAAAGTAAGAGAAACATTGGGAACGCTCATCAAATTCAAAGTCGCTTTTCGGAAAGCAAAAGCATAATTTTATCCTTTGGGGTATTTATTCTCGGCCCCTTTGGTTCAGAAGGGAATCAGCCCATGGCCAATAAGAAAACAGCTATGGGGCCCCTAGTGGGTCTCGAAACTCCGAAATCGACTTTCATGGGGTTCTCAGGAGATTTCGATGGTAATTGGGCAGGCTGCTTACGCTCGCCGCTGCCATTTTCTTCCAATTCTTTCTCACATAGAAATTCTATCTTTTGTTTCGGTGGATGGAAGAAAACAAGAGTTGTTGTATTTTATTTTATTTTTGGTGTAATTGCGCTATTTTGTGAAATAAACGACTCTGAAAGAATGCCAAGCATAGTATGACTCCAAAAGTTTGTTTGCATTTCCATCTTTTATTTACTTGAAATATTTTAATCACATTAATGTTTTTGTCTCACATTTGTTTTTGGTACTTAAACCAATGAGTTGCATATATATATATATATATATATGTATGTGTATATATTAGGAATGTAACGAATATCCGGCCACTATTCGGTATTCCGCCCTTTGGCCGAATATTCGGCCTGGCCGAATAGTCATTTCATCACCTAGCCGAATATTCGGCCTGGCCGAATCCTGGGTAAGGTCAAATTCGGCCTGGCCGAATATTGATCGACTATTCGGCCGAATAGTTCTGCTGCAGTAGAAATGTAAAAAAATAAAGAAATTAGTAGATTTTAAACATTTAAAATTGTATTATAATTATTGCAGACGACTACATTAGTATATATATATAGTTGCAATAAATTAAAATAATTTAAAAAAAAAACTACTTTTTATAAACCTTGTTTTAGGCTTGACCCAGCAAAAACAGGTTTTGAAGTTGTAATATTGCATTTTATATTTAGCATTTGCTTCCAAAAGCTGGCAATAGTTAATTATGATATATGAGAAATTTATTTCATTATTATTAACAAAGTGGAAGTCAGACTTTGTTTGGGTAGACTGATTTATTGTGAATATTGGGTAAGAGAGAAAAGTGAAAAGCCCTAGAATATATCGTGAATATTTAGATAGTGCAAGTTATTGGAGTTTTTGAAAATAAAAATATATTACAGTTAAGTGTATTAAATTTTAATAGATCTTTTAAAAATAGGTTTGTAAATAAACCCCATAAAATAAAAATATTAACTTTTATAACTTTTAAAATATCTTCTTAAAACAGTTTTGAGCAAGGTAAAAGTTCACTAAGCAATAGTAGTTCTTTCATTTGAATGAAATGATTAGTAAAATAATGCTAATGTTTATTACCAAGAAACCTGTCATTTCTATTCCACTTGTAAGTGAAATTCTTAGTTTTATTACATTCAAAAGAATAGAGAAAATCGATTAATTTTAAACAGTTTTAGATTCTTAACTGACATAATTAAATCATACATCATAGATTGTGTGTAAATGGTGTTTGACGTTGTAAATTATTTTCAAATTTGACAAATTCTTTCTATTACAACAATTTTATAGAAATTTTAATATTCGGCAGCCGAATATTCGGTATTTGGCTATTCGGCCAAAGCACTAGTATATTACCTAGTATATATGTATATATACAAAAAATATTTTATATGTATGTATGTGTATATATGTATATATATATGTATGTGTATATATGTATATATATATGTATGTGTATATATGTATATATATATGTATGTGTATATATGTATATATATATATGTATGTGTATATATGTATATATATGTATATATTATATATATTTATCAATAAAAATAAAGAAATTAGTTAAAATACATTAGAAACAAAATATGATTATACCAAAAATTAATTGGCATAGCATAGCATTGATTACGCATCAGATAAAATACATTTATCGATTTGTCCTTGCAAAATTCAATGATAAATACAGAAAATATTAATAATAATAATTATATATAATTATATATATATATTCGTATGTATAAACCAATACAGAACTTTTGTTATTCATCTTTTCATCGCTTGCTATTGATCGTAAGATGAGATTGAAAATAAATTCCACTGAATTTTTTAAAGTTTGTTTTGCTATTTATGTTTTACACCTTATTTCTACCACTCTTTGTTTTTTTTATAAATAGAAAAAGAATTGTAAAGTTCACGTGGATTTAATTATTCAACGAACAATTTCTTTTTCTTGATAGACGAACTTTCAACAAATGAGTTATAGATCTAAAATAGATGAGAGCGTTTTACGTAAAATCTGTACAATAACTTGAGTACGTGAAGGCATTTAATTTTTTTTTAATGATACCATAGGCTAACAAAACTAATTTATTGACCTTTACTTAGCGATTGATCTTCTGCATCTATACACTAAAAAATTTAGCTACATCTTCAACCGGAAACTAGTGAAAAGTGACATCAATTGCACCAAGAAGTAGTGCGAAGTGTTGTTTACTACAAAGCAATGTATAGCTCCGAAATACTCGTTTATAATAATGACTGCACTTTTGAGTCGTTATGCACTGTTCTTTCGTAATCTGCCATGCATTCCCCAGAAAATTGTTAGTATGGAAAGGTGCGTTTCTAAGAAACGAGTGAAATTTATCTTGTGTTTCGGTTACTCACCCAAAAAGACAATTTTGAAAAGTGAGTCTTCCTATAAGATTTAAAATTACACTGCTCAATTTTACACTATAACTGGTGAACATTTGCTGTTACAGAAAAAACGCCTGTTTCTAATGCCACATGGGTATCCAAGCTCCCTTTCACTTTAGAGAGACCAGGAATTAAGACAGTAATAAGTAAACTTCCGTTTATAGATGAGCACTACAACGGTGGAAGTACGACTTGGCTGAAGATGTATTTTGTGACACCAGATGGCACCACCACAAGTAAGCCAACTTCCTTTTTTGACCTAAGAGTGAAGAGAGGGGAAATTCTCCACATTCCAGCATCCTCGGAACTGCCTCGGGACTTCAGGGTCCTCCGATTTTACATGCACGTATCCACCAAGTGTACATAGTGGGTTTTCAGCGTGTGGGTATCGAACATGCAATCTTTTGGTTGGAAGTCAAAACCATTAGGCTATCACGGGCTCATCAAATAAAACGAAAAAGGGGGGGAAAAACGTTCTTTTTCTTTTTCTAAAACATTTACTACTAACATTCACATTAAAACGGTACAATATTTTACGAATTTGAAATACAAAAGTGTATTTTCAACGGATAAAAAATATATATTTTCCCTATTTAAATTTAATAAAAATAACTGCATCATTAAAATATCTTAATAATGTTTATCGCCGTCAGAATGAAGACGGGCATTTTAGAAGCCATTTCTAATGCACGTATATATAAAACAAGAAATAGAAAAAAAAAATAAAGAAATCATATCCGAGACGTGATTTAGATTTTATCACTTATCGACGTCTCAGAAATGCATTCCTACCTACCGGCCCGCGAGTGATTTGCCAGAAAATTGCTATCATCCGCATATGGCCAGAAATAAAACTCGAGCCGAAGGAAAGAAGGGTTTTGAAGTCGAAATGACGGAAAAGTGGGCAGAAGTATCGGTTCGGGGTAGGGGCAGGGGAACAAGAGATAGCGCGGGAGAGGGAGAAGAAGAGGGAGAGGAAGAGCAATTTCCCGCCAGCGATACTCAATGAGGACCAATGGTCGGCCTTAGGCTGTTTGTCCACCATTTCGATGGACATTACCAGCAACAGGCGAACGGCTACTTCGGAGGATTGGGGAACAAGTACACATTTGGGATCGATTGCCTCATGATACCTATTTCTTACGCTTTGTCCTCATTTTCTTCTCTATTTCAGGCCGCTTAAAAATGTTTTCGTCCTCAGTAATTAACCCTTTATCTACCGCCTTATGATCTGCAGTGATTTTTTTTACAGAAATAGTTTGTCTAGGTATTTACACTGAAAATTAAGGGATTTACATAAATAAAATGCTCAGTCTATAGGTATTTATTTCTTTGCAGCTAATAAGTGCCACAGAGTATTTACCCCATGAAATTAATTACATACACTTTTTAATCAAAATATTTCGTCAAATAGTTTTCTAGGTTCTTAAATAACACATTAAAAAATCACCGACTTGATTCTTGAATTTTACTGCTTTTCTGGAGCGAAACTCTAAGGGAGCAATCTGAACAAAATGGAAGTTCAAAGCACAGCATCGGTTTCAAGACTATCTATGTTCCTTTCCTCGCTAAAATACTCCTTGCTGATATATGTATCCTGAAAAAGGGGAATGCAAAGACTGTCCCGGAAAAGTACAATCAGAATATTGGTAAAAATGGTTGCTGGGATGGAATTTATAGAGAATGGTACTTATAAGTACCGGTAGATGAAGGGTTAAATCAAATATCAAGCAAAGAAAAAAATCAGCTAACCATAGGTAAAATGCATGTAAATTTCATTATGATGAAAGATAATTATTCATTAGCAAATTATCGGGGTCACAAATTAAATTTATGGCAGCTAGAAATAAGAATTAAGAAAATAAAGTATTCCTGAAAATCAAATTTTCCGGTTCAGTTCTACTAAAATCATGCAATTATATACAAATGTTGTACTTGCTTAGACATTTGTTTCCATGAAATACATTTTAGACTTTCAATACAATCAGTTAACCATCATTTTCTTTCAGTTTAGCTGCCGTTTATACTTTGTCGTTATGATTATTTGTTTTTTTTTTCTTTCTAATTTTATGTATTTTAGGTAAGATTTAACTCTCCAATCTTGAAATTGTATGAGATTAAAATAAAAATAACGTTTCATTTAACGAGTAAAGAAGATAAAGTACTCTTGAAACTCAAATTTTCCGGTTCAGTTCAAGTAAAATTATGCACAAAACGTTCTTTCCTGAGACATTTGTTTCATGAAATGCATTTTACACTTTCAAAAATCTCCTACGGTCCAGTTTGAGCATCATTTTTTTTCAGTTTAGCAGTCATTTATACTTTGTTGTTACGAATATTTTTTTTTCTAGTTATATATTTTTTAGGTAAGATTATACTCCCCAATTTCTAAATTGTAAGTGATTAAAAAATGTACTTCATGTTAAAATTATCTGAACAACCAAACCACGAGTCTGTTTTGATATTATTTTAAAAACGTTTCATTTTTATTATGATTTTATTCTTCTTTATATCATGTTCTTCAAAAGTTTACTATAGTTGCAATATCAATCATTTACTTCTTAACCTTTTGATTAAAAGAGGCATGGAAGATATTTTGTATTTTAGAACATTAAAGTATTAAAAGAGCACTTTATTTTGTGCTCGCACTTAAAAAACATTCTTTTCCTGACGTGACCTGATACAAGAAGCGTTTTGTTATTTAAAAATAAGCTTTTCAAAAATGTAAATAAATATTTCCTATCTCATCATCGCTAAGAAACTAAAACTATGAAATTTAACTGAAATAAAATACAATAAAAAGTAATAATAACAATAATCATAACAGTAAAAGTAATAATAATAATGATAAAACTGTTAAATTCCACCTGACATAAAATCCAATAAAAAGTAATAATACTAATAGTAATATTAACAATAATAATAATAATAGCAACAATAAATAATAATAACAATAATCATAATAATAAAAGTAATAATAATAAAACTATTAAATTCCACCTGACATAAAATCCAATAAAAAGTAATAATAATAATAATAATAATAATAATAATAATAATAGTAATAATAATAATAGTAATAATAATAATAACAATAATAATAATAGTAATATTAACAGTAATAATAACAGTAATAATAATAATAATAAAACTATTAAATTCCACTTGACGTTAAATCCAACAAAAAGTAATAACAATAATAATAATAATAGTAATAACAATAATAATAATAATAAAACTAACTCAGAGAGACGACATTCAAGGGGTGCCAAGGCCGCTGTGCTCATCTCAGCTTACGAGATTAAGGACCCTGGGATGCAGAAGCAGATGTTCCGGTCAGGTGGTCATACTGATGCGGAACCCCCAGTGCTTAGTCCCCAAACATGCTTGGTACTCATTTTATGAACCCACTGAAGGGATAACGCGCTGGGTGGACCCTGCCCAGTCCGGGTATCGGATCTCGGATTGGTGGCATGAAATAACAACAACAACAACGACAACAGCAGCAGCAACAACAACAACCACAACAACAACAACAATAACAATAACAATAACAATAACACAACAACTAATAATAATAATAATAATAATAATAATAATAATAATAATAATAATAATAATAATAATAATAATAATACAATAATAATAATAATAATAATAATAATAATAATAATAATAATAATAATAATGATAATAAAATAGTAATAATAATAATGATGATAAAATAGTAATAATAATAACAATAATAAAAATAATAATGAATTCATTCTACACTAACAAGGCAAGTATTAAAATTAGTTTTGTAATGGGGAAAAAGAAAATTCTTTGGTTTTTGAATTGAGCTAGTGTTTGAAGTAAATTAGTTTTATTTATTATTATTGATAACACTTTATTTCCTCCAAACTTCCTATTTCGTCTTTTATATGGCAATTCCATTATACGCCAATTTTGGTGTAAATGTTTTTAAAAAAATCTTTTATCGTAATTTCAACTATCGGTGATGAATCCTGCCCCTTTTGAAAGAGAGATAAGAGTTCACGAAAGTAAGAATAATGATGCCTTCAACAGAAAGTGAATGCTTCATTAGTATTAGGTGGATAAATGGGACGTATTTAATCTTTCCTCTACTGTGTTTGTGCACCAAATTATTCCGCAGGGAATCTCGCACATACAATAGCACTCTTTACAGAATTGTGGCGTGCTGTGCATACCGACCTAGAAACTTCCATTCCATGATGTATCAATCATGAATAAAAGTTCAGTTTTCATCAAGCAAGTTAATTTTTGTAAAATGTGTGATCTACATATCACATGCAAATTTCGGCGCTAATTACTACGTGGCAAAAGGCAACATGTTTTTCGATCCTAATTGAATTTTAGAGAGTATAAATAAATAATTAGTGTTGGTTTGATTAACTGTCTAGTGTCGGTGTGATTAACTGGTAGTCTTTAAAGCAATAATATTTTTTTTATTTTACGCATTGCAGCTAATTTCTATAATTTTTCTCTCTTGGTTATTACTTTTTTTGGCCTGAAAAAAATGAATTTTTTCCCTGTACGCTAAGATTAAATCGTTTTAACTGCTCAAAAATGATCTTAAAATGAGTAAAGAAAAAATATCTTGTTATTTACATGAATTATGTCTAAGTGTTTGCTCGCGCAATTAGTTTTCTCAGTGGATTTTTAAAAGGTGTTCAAATTTTCTCCTTATAGAGCAAAGTTACGTTTCTGATTGAACTGTTCAAAGTTGAAAAAATAAACAAATACGTAAAAGCAATAAATAATAATAATAAATAATAAAATAAAATAGACAGATAAATAAATAAACACAGGACTAGCTGTACAGACAAAAATTTTTGGAAGAAAAAAAGCTTCATATCTTCTAAATAATAAGAATAATAACAAAGACTTTTTTTTAAACTTCATTATTATTTTTTCAAAGATAGGAAGAAAAATAAATACGTCAGTTTAACGAAAGACTATAAAAAATATATCATCTGTGGAAAAAAATAAAAAGAACTTTTTAATTAAGAAAACAGAAATTTCTAGACAAATTGACTAATGACGTTTTATAAACTCTAAAATTCGCCAATATTCTTTTAATTGCTTCAAAGATTTAAAAATTGCAAAAATGTCTTCAAATCAAAAACTAAACCTGGGACTGAGGAGTTTTGGCGAACGTCATTAAAAAATATTCCCGCCTTGAATTTTCGTAATAAAAATAAAAGGCTTAAAAATACTTGATTTATAAACGAAATAATAAAAAAAAAAGTAAGGAGAAATGTTAAATGCACCACCTTTCCTAAAAAGTATACTCCCTCCCCCCCCCATCTCTCTCTCTCTCTGTCTATATATCGATACCTATATATCTATCTATTTATATGTATATACGTATCGAAAAAACATGACTCAGTGTTTTATTAAGAAAGAAAGCAGAAATTTCTACACAAATTTATTGATAATGCTTTATAAACTCTTCAGTACTCCAATATTTTTCGAATTGCTTTTAAATCTCTTGAAATGCAGGAAAATTGCTTCCTGTTAAAAAAATGAGTGCTCTAATAACTAAGGCAACTTCCGAAGGATCCTCAACGAATGTCCAACCCCTTACGCCAGCTAAGAAGTCGATACCTGTTGTCCAGGATTTGCAGAGAAGGATCTTTTATTATCGCAGACGCCGTTGGGCCAATTTCTCTCTTCCCCTCTTCCAGTCCGTTATTTTTTTCTGTTCTCCCTTATCGTAAACTTTGATTTATGGAAGGTAATAAAAGCGCATTGCTTAGCGATAGGCGCTTTTTTTGGATCCGCGATTTAATAAATGGTTATGATTCTTTAGGTTAATACGATACTGTGGGTCATAAAAACAGAGATTTGTAGGCTGCTGACGGCCAATATTCCGATGGTTTGTTTGCTTTTTTTTTCTTCCGCATTTCTCCGGAAACAAGATAGATGGGAGATTGTATTGAGATTTTCCGCAGTGTAAATTAAAATAAAAGTATCCAGGTATATTTAAATTCAAATCGAGATAAGCGCCTGGTTCTGAGAGAAACTCTTTTTTATGTTCAGTTCATACGTTCCACTGGATGTGTTTTTTAAAGCGCATTTTCGGAAGAAAAGTGAAAAAAATGTTTTGGAAGTGAAGGAAGTTTTTAAAACTCGGTGAGGATATTGCTGTAAAGAATTGATTTTTGAAACAGTAATTAGTGAGCTAAATTGAATTTAAAAAAATACCATGGAAATTCTCGTTGCATTTTAACAGCATTTTTAAAGCATACCGATAGCACAAATCTACGCGTTTCCTGTTAGATTACTTTGCTAAGCTTGTAGTTAAAAAAATTTTTGTGTGAAAATTTTATTTCAGTTATAACTATAGAAATTTAGAAATGATAGATTTCGTGTTTCAACTGAAGAATACGAAATTTCCACCGTAGAAAAAAATATAGTTTTTTTAAAAAAGATTTTATCTTTTTGAAATATTTTTCATTTATGTATTTTATTTTCTTTTAGAATTTTTTTCATTGCTGGAATGCTGGCATTATACTGTAAAATTTAAGTTAAAAATGTTTTCGAAAGGAAACTTGAACCAAATGAATAACTTTGAGCTAGCATAATTATTGATTAACATTTGAAAAACAGAACATCATCACATTCCTTACAAAACGTGCATCGCGTGTGGCAACCAGCTGAGTTTTGAGAAAATGTGATTTAGCAGATTTAAAAGAAGTTATCTGCGGCGGTATTTCAGTGGAATTCAAAATTAATCCGAAAAGTACGCATTATTATTTCTCTTTAATATGAACAAAAAGTATTCTCAGGTAAATTTTTACTTGTACTTCAACTATGTTCTTGAATAAATGTCGTAAAAATAAGCGTTTTGCTTGTGTATTTGAAACAGTATTAGAATGAGGATATTTCGTAAAACTCCATAGTAGAAAAAAAGATTTGAAAAAAAAAAAAACACTTCTGATTGGTCTTTTTAATTTCGAAACTTGTGTTCTGCCATAGATGTCCATTCCATTTTCAATCAGGCTTTAACGCACAAACCTAACTACCTAACTATTGTTTGAAAGTTTACAAGAATTAAAGACTTCATAGGAAAATTTCAACATTTTATAGCGGGTATTTCACTTATCAAACTTCTGCTTCCTGCCTTTGTATGATGTTCATATGATTTTCACATGGTGTTAGCACACAAACATATATTTTTTTTGCGTTTAAGTAAGCTAATGTAGCAGTGATACGTTTGTATGCTGCTTACTTTTATGAAAAAAAAGAAAGCATTTTGGACTTGTATGAAGAAAGAAAATTTATTTCTTCCTGGGAATAGGTAAATTGGAGACCAGTAATTTTTTTCAGATGTTTATTTTGGAGGTGTTTTCAGTTAAAGACAATTTGATAAGTGATAAATAAAAAAATCAAACACTAAGCGTTTAATAATGCATGTAGTTGATATTGGCAACAAACCTTCACCGAACAGTGAATCTGACTTAAGCCATTTCCCCTAAAAGTGTTAAGATTTTTTCATACGTTTCTTTGCATTATTCAAATTAATTACTTTTAGTTTGAAAATACATAATTAATTGAATAGTTCTGATCCAGAAATCATTTGTATGTCTTTTATAAAGAGAAAAATTATAAGCAACACATACACATATATAAAAAAGTTGTCCTTCAGTTTATGTTATGCTTCGAAGCTTTTGCGTTTTCAATTCAATTTTTAACAACTTTAACAAGGTAGTAAAAAGGACTTGTAAACATATTTTCAATTATATTTCAAATTGCGAATACCTCAAATTCAGCAAATTTCAAGATAAAAACTTATTTCTGCGAGAAGTTGGGAGAAATGCCTGACAATAATCCATGAAATCATGTTTCTATTCAAAAACCTCTTTTTCCACGAGTTTATGGAATTTGTAACGGGTAAACGTTACAACTATTATTATCACTCTCTATTTCTTATTCCCAAGGTGGCTATATTCTACGTTTTGACGACCCACTTGTTGAGTTAGAGATGCGATATCAGGTACATCAACGATATCGTGCACATAGCTTCACCCTCCCTGGAAAGCTCCCCTCAATCCTTGTAATTGGCGGCAGGACGTAATATCCGGCCACAAGTATCACTGCACTCCGGGTCTGTCCATCAGAAAGTGGGGCGTTGTTAGGCGACATTTTGAGCACCAGAGTCACAGGCTTTTAAATACCCGAGTCGAATCAGAAGCCATTTTGTTACTCATGCTTTAAGCTGCTACTGCTTTTCCTAAAAATGTTCTTTCTTTGAATTAGAAAAACTAGTCGACCAGTGCGGAATTGCTCAATAATTTGGGAGAAAGGACGTTATGAAGAATTGAAAAAGCAAAAGGGTGTTGGTACAAAAGAAGACATGTAATTGAACAAACACATCAGTACAAATAGTTGTTACAATTTTTTCCATACTATTGTTTAGATCAGGGGTCTCCAAACTTTCCAGCCTCAGGGCCATATTGATTACTCCAGTAAATTCCAAGGGCCAAAACCATATTATCATTAATTGTTGCCGGTGGTAAAAAGTTGAATCAGTCCACTAGTGGTGTAAAATATGATTACTTTTTTGCCAGATGCCATTAGCGACGGGGAAGCTGATGTATTTTCCGTATCGTATGGGTATCCGTTATAATGGGGTACCCGCATCGTATCGCCATAGTAATCATTGATTACAAAAGTAATGAAATACACAAGTAATCATTGATTACTTTTTTCTTCAGTAATCGTTACTTCGGTTCCTAACGAGTACTCAAGTAACGAATGAGTATTTTTTTACATGAAAAAAAAAGTCCGAAAAAGTACGCCACGTTTAAAAAAGGCTGCAAATCGAACTAAAGTCCGCAAAACGGCAACACTGCATATTATTAATTTTCCTGTCATTATCTGTAATTTCTAGATTAGTCGTAGAGTACGAGCGAGCCATGAGGAGTAACGTGTCAGGACATCTGGTGGACACAAGCAGAAATAGGTAGTACCTTCTATCCCTAACAGATGGCGCTAATAGCACTTACAGAATAATCTCGTTGGTTCGATAAAGTTCTGGTGTCTTCCACTCACTTCTAGATGGCAGTAAGTGAAATATATAAGAAGGCTAGTGGCGCAACCACAAGTCAGTTCCAATGACACTGCTGTGAAATAAAATAGTGCGTACCTCCTTAAAACGTGTTTGTGCGTGTTTAAGCTTAAGACATCTTTGTAACAATATTTTTATTTGAATTGTTGCTTTTGTGTGTGATTTAGTAGAATGGAAAAGAAGCGAAAAATTGATAGTGAATGCAGAAAATTCAAAGATCAGTGGAACATTCAGTATTTCGTAATTGAGTCCAGTAACAAGGCGCTATGTTTGATTTGCAATGAAAGCATAGCCGTTCTCAAAGAATATAACATTAAACGTCATTATGAAGCAAAACATTTTCAAAATTACTCAAAATATACCGGAAGTTTGCGGACAGAAAAATTCGAAGCTATGAAGCGCGGATTGAAATCGCAGAAATCTTTATTTACAAAACTCAAAACTGAACAAGAGGCTGCAACTCGTGCCAGCTTTCGTGTGGCTCTTGAAATTGCAAAACGTGGAAAACCATTCACCGATGGAGAAATGGTCAAAGAATGCATAATCGCAGTAGCCGAAGAAATGTGCCCTGAAAAGGTAAATTTATTAAAAACTGTCAGTATGTCAGCAAACACTGTGGCTCGAAGGGTAGAAGACATCGCTGAAAATATATCCTCTCAACTGTTCAACAAAAATGGACATGTTGAGTGGTTTTCTTTGGCCTTGGATGAGTCAACGGATGTGTCAGATACTGCTCAGGTGTTGATTTATATTCGAGGAGTAGATAAAAGCTATGAAGTGCATGAAGAACTTCTTGATATGTATAGTATTCATGGCACAACTACTGGTTCAGATATTTTTAAAGGAGTTGAAATAGCCATTAAGCAAAAGAACCTTCGATGGAAAAACTTGAAATGTATTACAACTGATGGAGGCAAAAACATGAGTGGGAAAGATAAAGGAGTGGTCGCTCTTGTGTCAAAGGCTGTAGAAAATGACGGTGGTTCAAAACCAATAGTCTTACATTGTATCATTCATCAACAGTCTTTGTGCGGAAAATGTTTGGATATGTCTGAAGTTCTGAAACCAGTCATATCAACTGTTAATTTTATCAGATCTTTTGGGCTGAATCACCGACAATTCGTACAATTTATTAAAGAGATTGGAGAAAATGACTTACCTTATCATACTGCCGTACGTTGGCTTAGTTGTGGGAAAGTCCTTCAGCGCTTTTTTGAACTTCGAGCAGTGATCGAATTTTTTTTGAATGAAAAGCATCGCCCTCTTACTGAATTGCAAAACAACGCATGGCTGTGGAAGTTAGCATTCTATGTTGATTTGACAAAACATGTGAACGAACTGAATTTGAGATTGCAAGGAGAAAACCAGCATCTTCCTGATTTATACAATAATATCAAATCATTCCGGAAGAAATTGATACTGTTTCAATCACAACTACGAAGTAAATGTTTTTCACATTTTAAAACATGTGAAATATTTAGCCACACCACTGAGACCGAGTTTCCTATCGATTTTGCAATCGAAACTTTGAGTGCTTTGAAAATAAATTTTGATACTCGTTTCTCGGACTTTGATGCCATTGCGAATCAAATTAAGATTTTTCAGAATCCTTTTGATACTGACATTGAAACCCTAGCCCCGGAATTTCAAATGGAAATGATTGATCTACAGTGCAGTGATATAATTAAGAACAAATATCAAAACTTATCTTTGTTGGAATTTTATAAGTGTCTTCCACTGACACAATTTGATAATTTGCATAAATTTGCTCGTGGGCTGTTTTCTGTTTTTGGTACTACTTATTTGTGTGAGAAGACCTTTTCCAAAATGAAGTACACAAAAAATGTTTACAGATCTAAATTAACTGATGAGCATCTTAAATCTCTTGTAATAATTGGTACAAGTAAAATTAGTCCACAACTACAAACTATTGTCAGTGGAAAATCTCAATTACATAAATCTCATTAGTATTTCATATGTCGTTATGCTTGTTATAAGTTATCTTTTCATTTAAAATGTATAAAATGTTAGTTGGATTCATTTCAATAATTTGTTAGTTAGTAAATAATAACCTACAACAATGTTATGAGTAGTTAGCCCATGACCATATCAATGTAGATGTCATATTAATAATTATTCAACATAAAAATAGATTACTTCAGTAAACTTAATTTAATTTGCTATAAAAAATAAATATGTTCTCTAGAAGGAGTTTTCTTTCAAGTATGCTAGCTCTCCGCGGGCCGGACAAAATCTGTCCGCGGGCCGGATGTGGCCCTCGGGCCGTAGTTTGGAGACCCCTGGTTTAGATATTCAAAATAATCACAATAATAATGATAATTATTTTTATTAGTAGTATTCATTGCATTAAAATACACTAACGAAAAAGTTCCATTACTAAAAATATAGTAACTGTTGGTTGGTTAAGCTTTACCCATTCATAATATAAATGAATCTAAAAGAATATCTTGTTTTCACATAAAATATTTTAAATTCAGCAGCTAATAAATTAATAATAATAGATTATGTTCGATAAACTCATTCCAAAAAAATTTATGCAATGGATATTGAATTTAATAACTATTTTTATTAGTATATTTTATACTATTTTTTAATTTACTGCATGAAAATAAAAACACCAAATAAAATATAAAAGAGCCCTTTTTATATTTAGTTTTTCAAAAATCAACGATCCAGCAAAACAATTAATTGAAGAAAACGTAAACGTAACATGGAACTCGAACCATGGGTGTTGGGTATACCAGCCTTGCGCTCTTAACCACTCGGCCACTCGGCCTATAACCAGCAAACACAACACCAACTTGGCATCAATTAAAGGACCTCCCTTCCTAAATTATTTTAAACTTCAAATTTAAGAGAAGCGGTACATTTTTAGA
The DNA here is from genome assembly GCA_038502835.1 of Octonoba sinensis. Taxonomy (NCBI): domain Eukaryota; kingdom Metazoa; phylum Arthropoda; class Arachnida; order Araneae; family Uloboridae; genus Octonoba; species Octonoba sinensis. Next base: position 63,666,796 of record CM076602.1, read on the forward strand.
CCGCGGTTCTATTTTTCCGGTGTAGCGGTTAAGGAAAGCTTTAAAATGATGACTTATTCATGAAATTTGATGAAGTATTAAGGAAGTTATGGCTTACCGGCAAAAAAAAGGCCTTGAAAAATAATATATATGATAAGCGGCAGTGTATTCTCAAGTAAGAGACATTTTCACTAGAGAAGAACTGTTCCGCTGTAAAAAAAATCAGATTTTTTTTCTGTGAGGTAAAAATAAATAACCATACGCAAAAATTTGCTCAGAAACAACTTTATGTAAGACACAAGCATCTGCAATAAAGGTTGCAGGATTCGGTTTTAAGTTAGAAAAAGTTTTCCTTCAATGCATTGATATGAAGCAAAATTTGCGTTCCTTTCTACTTTTTAATAATATTTTCTATATACCTCTACATTCTTGCACAAAAGTAAGGCTTGCCTGAAGTCGGAAATAATCGTCCGTACAAATTCTTTCTGCAACCTAAATTCGGAATTATTGGGGAATTTCGTATAAACAATGTTATCTGGAATACGAAGAACACTAAACGATGTGTAGTATGTTACACTAAACAATTTGACAAACAAATTACTCTACAAATTAACTATTTTTCTACAAATTAACTTGTAGAATTTGTTTACAAAAGATTTGTCTACAAAAGAGGGTGCACAGTTTTACTTCATTTTGGTGAAACGTGCAAAAATAAGCACTAAATGCAAATAAAATTGTGAACCATTTTTTGAAATGCTTCGGGGTTTGAACACGAGACCCAAGGGGCGATAGCAACAAAGCTGTACAGCTTATGCAACTGGGTGGCTACAAATCAGCTAGCGAAGATATCAATGAAACTCGCAGCTCCATTAAAGCTGGTAGCGCGCTACAAATGTCGGAGCTACAAATTGCACTATGATTAGCATTTTCGAACGTGTGTATTATTTTATAATGAATGCTGCTCAAACCTGGACCTACAATTAGGTAAACTTTAGCGTAACTAGATAATTTGCATTATGCATTTTTTAAATGTTTGTTCAATTTCTTACTGTGAGTTTAAAACACTAGCATATAAAGCTCATTAAAAATTTTAGAAGAAAACTGCCTCAAAGAAAAAAAAGTGATAAAAAGAATTGTGTTGAATTTTACTGTATTCTGGAACAAATTTCCCTTGTTAGCACCAAAGTATAGTGCAATTAAGTACTACCCTTTGTTACCAGAAAATTTGCCCCATTTTTTGGTGCAGCATAAGGCTAACTTTTCTTTCAGTGTGTAGAATAACTTTTTGAGTTTTAAGTAATATAATGGTCTCAAGTAATATGTTATTTCTCCAAGTTTAGTTATCTCTTGCCCTGTTGCTAAAATTGTTTCTTGAAATTGGTCCCGAAGGACCACTGGCTAAAGAGTTCCAAAATGGAGTCCTCCGGGCAACTTGGGACAACGTAAGCCGAAATAGCATCCAGCTCGATGAAAGGGGAATTATTGATGGTGTCGACATGGACCTTAGCGTGATCGCGATGTGACCGTTAAGGGCGTGACCGAAAGTCGGACACGCGATCATCGCAGACTGCTTTGCTTGGCTTGTAAATCTGCGAAGAGCTGTTTATGGCTCGTACGCGCTGATTGCAATAAAGATTATCCACAGCTTCATTCGAATCACCAGCACTAGGATAAGATTGCGTCCTGCATCTTCAGGGAGGTTTTATTGCGTGGCCTTCAGTGTTGCACAAAATAGTTCTTATTAAAACGGAAATTGCCTTTTCGTATTTAAGCAGCTCGAAAAAGAAATTGATCTTGTCTGAAAGAATGTCACAATTTTATAGGTCATGTAGGATAGTTCTGTATAGAATATCTTGGTGCTAAAGTAAATCATGTTTATATATATCTATTGAAATGCAATTGCAAAAAATATCATTATTATAATTTCAAAGTAAAGATTCATTGTAAATTAGTTATTGGCGAAAAACAGTAAGGAATTATTTTTAAATATCAGTGGAATACAGTAGTTAAGAATATTGGAAAATGTCTGTAGTAGTGTAAAAATTAAAAATATCAGTAAATGTCGAGATAAGTATAGTAAAAAAAAAATGTTATATGTTGATTGGAATGAGATAAAGAAGAATAGTTTTAAAGTTATTGCAGAAATGAAACAATAGAAACACAATAAGCAAAGGGATTATAAATGTCTGTTGTTTTCTAACAATAAAGAGTACTAGTGAATAACAATTGAAAAGCTTTAAAAAGTCAATAAAATTATTCTAATTCAGGTGTAATAAATAGAACGGCTGAAACTGTCTATTGTATTAAAGCATGCATGTAGCTGTTGGTTGAAATTTAATAAATTATAAATGAATCGGAGCGTAAATAACCACTACGTGATAACGCATAATGTGTTTATAGAATGTCGGTTATCTAAATCCAAAATTTAAGAATGTTTGTAAATGTTGGTTGAAATATAACGAAAATGAATAATTTTAAACGTCACTTCTGTTCTGCAACAAACGAAATGTGATGATGAGAAATGATTGTAAACAGATGGTATACAAAAATACATACCTAAAATTGACAAGTGTAATGAAATGCTCAAAAATGGGTACAACGACAAATAAAACATATTTTAACGTAGCTACATTTCTATAGATGGAATGAGGATCCCCGTAAACCAGTAAATATTTACGCTGTGACGCTATATTTGTCAACCTTAGTGGACGCAAACATAGCTGATTACAACAAAGAATAGACAGTGTCAAATTTAGATGGTTTAAAAATTATCAAATATGAGATTAGAAGCTATTATGTAATTTGTTTAAAAAACTTTTAATTCTACTTTTAATTCTAAAACTTCTAAATTAATGAAAAAATGCACAATTTTTTCTGTTCGTTGCATTTTTACATTGCTAAAAAATTTGAAATTGATTTAAACGACAAGTAAAGGTTACCTCGTATTCCCGTCGGAAGTTAAAAAAGTTCTGAGGAATGAGAAAACTCTTTAACAAGCTATACGTTGAACGTATTTTTGATTTTGCCGGAATCAGACGATGTATTCATAACGCCTTTAAGTATTTCACAAAAATGTTGCACTAACATTATGCTCAATATATACTACGCAAAATATAAATTTTATGAATAACTCACACGGCAATATGAAATATCAATATATCCTAATTTACAACATTTTGGTCTCGCTTAGCAAAAACAATTAAAAAACATTTTTTTTAAAGGATGAAACTTACAATAAATTACAACAAACAAAAATTATTTTTCTGATAATGGATAAAATTGGTGTTTATTGCAATGGATGTATGAGAAAAAATGTTACTCTAAAGGAATGTAACACCACAAAGAGTGTTAAAAGAAGGGGAAAAAATTTTACTTATTCCACTGATATTTTTTAAAAAAAAATTTCCCTCAAGCTCGAGTTTTCAAGATAAGAACATAAAGTTAAATATAAAATCCAACTTATTATTCCATTATTTAAATACTTTTAATAATTACTGAACTAGCTAAGATTCGATCAATGTGTAGAACATATTTGTAAAAAAGGTATTGATGTATGCATATTGCATACATTGCATAATCACATTTTTTGTCCAATTTTTATATGAAAAAGAAGAAATATTATTGTAATCAAAGCGATACGTGTTAAAATCACCCCTGATGTTGTGGTTTACCTGACATTTGTTAAATTTAGATATAAACTTACGGGTTTATTATACAACTATGAAGTATTGTATTTCATTCTCTTCGAATTATTCACTTAACAATAAGTCTTAGCTCAATCCTCGTTAGGAGAAATAAGATTCGGGCAATAACTCACATTAGATTTATTTCTCCTAGAGCTTTCAAATAAATTCTTGCTAACACTTTTATCATTTTAAGAATAATATAAACATTTAGAAGATGATATGATTTTTTGCTATTTTTGATAATCGAAGCTAATCTTTTAATTTATATTAAAAAAAAACATTAATTCGAATTTTTGAATGGGAGTCCATGCATTACCTTTCTCGTGAGATGATTGAATTTTGGGCCAAATTTCAATCCAATCTGTCAATTGGTGTGGCTTTGTATTGCAGACGTAAACACATACACACACACTCTGGGAACGTCTACTTTTACTGCACATATGGTTTTGTTACTAGAAGAACCTTGTGGCTGGATAAAAAGCAAGCCTTATCCAAAAGTCTGGAAAGATTGTGCATACACACCGAGTGCTACATTGTTTTGCTTTTGAGTGCCAATTAACTCTCACAAGTTTACTTACTTAATCAGACCCTCATCGTATCCAAGGGAATTAAAGAAAAATATTTATGTATAACATTAAGGGAATAAATAAATGAAACGTATTGCTTATTTTTAGGAAAGTTTCCTTTCACTGTAAATGTGTTTTTGTTACTAAACGAACCTTATATCTGGATTGAACGCAAGTCTTATCAAAAGGTATGTTATAATTGTTTCCAAATGCTTTATTCTTATTTCTTTTGATTTCCAATTAACTCTAGAAAGTTTCCTTATTTCTTCAGATAATCACTTCTTTAGATAATCAATTATCAGTCAGTCAGAATGTGTCTGAGGACACATTCAGGACTGCTTGATGTCTCTCAGCTTACTGTTTTTGAAAATGAGCAAAAGAAAAAAAACATTAAACTTTTAATTAATAATTTATTGCAAGTGCAATAAAGGGCTTTATCATAAATTACGAACTGCAAGTATTTTTAGTGCATTAGAAAGCAAAAAATTGCATGAAAATCTATGAAGAACAAAAACCCGTCAAATAATTTAATCAATAAACTAAAAATATTATTTAGATATAACACGGATAAATGCCTTTAAAGTATAATACATATTTAGAAGTTTAAATATATAGCAGTTATTAATATGTCTCCCAACATATTAATAACCGAAATGGAAAAAGAAAAATAAAGAAAAAGAAGTCTCTGTAGTAGAGACACGCTACACCTTTTTAAACCTCTGATGTATGCTTGAAGAAAAATTTTCATTTCAATTTCAATTGTACAATCGAATTAATTTACTTAATTATTGTAAAAAGTGTGTCCTGGTTATATTACGCTGTATCCGTTACATCTCATTCAATAAATTACTTAATCCAATGAAATTTTAATGTTCACTTGGAATCTTTTGATGCATTTGATTCAAAGTTGGATATTTAAACTCCATAAATTATTCGTTCTTTCAGAGAATATCGAACAAAGTGATTGACATTTAATGCTATGTATAAACTAAATATGTATAGCACTATCTATCTAAAACATCAGTAATATGATGTTATAACTGCATACAAAACATACATGCCGCATGATTTCCTGTGACGTATTTGAAAATAATGGATATTCGAGTTTTAATAGTTAGAGCTAAAATTTCATCCAGCTGTTTTTGGATTGAAGTTGAACTTTAAATAGATCGCCAATGTAATTGGAGTTGAACTTTCGTCTAATGTATTGCCAGAAATATCCAAGTTAAAAATGTAAATTAAAAATAAAAAAATAAATAAATAGATAAAATAAATAGAAACAAATAAAATGAAAAACACCTACAACGTTTTGCAGTAAATGAATATATCGGGAGTAGGAAGATTTATCTTGTAACGCCTTTTCGCATTTTTGCACGCGATATAATACCTAATAGTTTATTTCCTACAAAGAAAATTACACTCATGTCTTAAACTGCTTGCGGTTGCCTCAAAGATTTTCAACTTGAAGTTTTCTTTATACAAAAAATTAAAATAAATAAAATTTAAAAAGAAAAACCTCCGTAATTATGTTATCCTTTACAGAAGAACGCATTGATGTTTCAGACCGTGATTTGTAATGGAATTAAAATTTTTGCATTGTTCTGTGATATTGTAGCAGTCTCTGTTATTCAATCGCAGTTGGGGGTTAATTATTTCGGGTCAACTGATTAATTGCTCAGGAAATATAATAATATCTTGAAAGTAATTACAGAAGCTTTTTAAAAGCTTAAAGGTTCTTTTTTGATAATTTTCGCTGCTAGGCTAAATAAAAATTAACATATAATTTTCCTGGATTCCTGGTGGTATCTATAGGGCTGAAGTCACTATATTAACTGTGGTTAAATCAATACTGAAATGCCTTAGTACATTTCATTAGGCTTCGCCGAAATGTATTAACTCCGAGATATTACGGCCACACAAGATGAATTGAAACAGCAGAATTCCCAAGCTTAACATGTTTGACGAGCCTCCCTATTTGAGGTACTATATAATCAAAAGAGGGGGTAGTCTAGTTTAACTACTTAATAGAAAATGTTAGATTTTTTTAGTGCCTACAATTCATATCATACGATTTTTAGTGAAGTGACTCTCATGAGGATAAATTGCAAAATAATAACTCATCTGACCTCTGCTACGGCGGTGTGGTTCTTAGCTGTATGAATTTCTGAGTATATCCCACCATTTTACATCCGATATTTAACAGTTGAGTTTTAGTCAGTTGGTTTGATCTCATGCATAATCCTATTACATTGTAAACTTTTTCATACGTCTAGAAGACCGCCTTAACGTTGCCCATTGCATTTTTTTATTTGGGAACACGTTGAAATAATCTCGTTTAAATCACATAAGAGAAATTTTCGTGTGGAACACCTGCTCTTACAAAACTCTAAGATTGCATAGTACATCTAATTGGTTTAATGTAAGGTAAAGCTGGTAGAGTTGGCGCACAGTTAAAAAACAGAATAAAAAATGATGAAAAAGTTATTGTTTTGCCAAACTTTTGGTGATTATTATAGGCTATATTCCCTCAGCATGCATTTCGATCACTATTTCTTTCTTATGTGTCTTTACGCCTGCTGTCGTTTTAATTTATAAGGCAGCTATTTTTTAGCTTCTCTCGTTGTAGGACGGGTGAGATTCCTCACATGGACGGTTCACGCACGTGGCAGATAGCTTTCGGTAGTAAGTTGATTAATAACTGCAAGTAAATTATCAAAATAGCTGAAGAGACGTTTGCTTAAAACGTACCTTGCGGTGCTCTCGTCACAACGAAAATTAGAGGAACAGTAATGAAAATTAATAAGCCTTTACATTTGGAAAGCAAGCAATAAAAACGACGTTGCATCGTACATATTAAAAATATATAAATAAAAGGAGACACTGCTGTTGTGGCTGTACAACTACCTGAAATCGCGGTGCACTCATACCTCCCCTTCTCTCCAAAACTTCAAGTGCGCCATCTCTCCAACAGCGCTATCTCTCCAGGTTTTAACTCTTCTTATCTCATTTCACAGCATAGCGATTGGCTGAACGATCGGTCATAAAGTTCAGAACTAAATGTCGCAGGCAAATATAATCCATTTGTAAAATTTTTTACCGCGACAATCAAAGCACTTGATTTTAATAGCAGATGATTTAAGATAGCTCTGTAGATATAGTTCAGACCACGAAGGGAAAAGATGATGCCTTTAACTATACGCAGAAGGTCGCAAGTGTTACTGTGAAAGATCATCAAGTTAAAAATAATGACATTGTGCGTGCCAACTACGAGTTTCATAGTATAATGGAGTAGGTCGAAATACATAGAGCTGCTTTCAAAATCCACTTATATAACCTCCGTCTTTCTTCAAGTGTGTATGTACCTTAGATTTAGAAGTTTCTAAATATTTAATTGCGATCGCTCTAATTTTCATATGAGCTTTAGGAACAAATTAAATTTTGTGTATTTTTTTGAAACGCTTATTTTTAAAAAGCATTTTTTGTTAAGATAAAAACTGTAAACGTTATAGCACTGCTTTAATAATCAAAAGCGGTTTGATGCCTAATTAACTCCGTGCCTTCTTTGACGAAGAATCAACCGTAGCTTGCAAATTTGAATAAAATACATATCACACACTTCCCACATGCATATTCACTTATATAAAGACTGGTATAGAACATCTAAGGATAGAAAAACTTTCCTTAAAGAATCCGAAGGATTATTTATTCCACACTTCCTTTTTTTTGAAGTAAACGAAGAAATATTCTTTCAAACCACTCAGTGTGGGTTAGACGTTATCTCATAGCACCTTTTCATTCCTCTCTCTTCAAAGAAAATTCCATAACGCTGGGGTTTGAGCGTAAGAACTTCGGATCTCCAGTCATGAGTGCTATCGTAAGACGCCAAGTGGAATTTCGATAAAATAAATAACAGACAATGAATTCAACTTAAAAATTTGAAAGGTTATTTACAAAAATTAAGAAATTCGCAGAAAAGTTTCACAATTTTCGATACAATTATTGAAAACAGGAAGTCTAAAGTAGGAAAATTGACAGATGAAATTATCTGCCTATTTTAGAAGCTTGCCATTCAGAAATTTTATCATATGCTCGTGGTATCAGCAGTTGCGGCCTTTTCATTGTAAGAATAAATTCATTTGATATATTTCTGCTCTCTTTCTTTGAGCTTCTTCACTTTTATATGTATATATGTGTGCGTGTGTGTGGAACCGTGAATCTGGAAGCAGGCTGAAGATTTGCAAATCAGTGGAGTTCCCTGCCTCCGCCAGGATGCGCTAGCAAGCTCACTCCATTTAATAGTTTGCACCGAAAGGAAGTTGGTCGGTTGGTCGCTCGTTCAGAGTATGGCAGCGATGCCGCAAGCAGAGTCTACAGTCTGAACGTTCTTAATTCCGGTGGAATGTTAATTTTCTATCCCTTTCCCCTGTACGTAGCCATTATTAGTTTTATTAAATGTTTTTAGTTCATTCCTTTAGTGTCACTTGAGTCACGAAATCCGTTCTTCCATTCTATATATATATATTACTTTCGCCGAGAGCGGCAAACATTAGCTTTTAATCAAATTAGTAATGAACTCATTTTCATCTCAATAAAGATAGGGAATATTTAATTTTGTGACTCAAAAAGATCCATGAAATCTAATTTTTCTAAAAATAATTACATAATGCTGTGAATTTTGCGTTTGTATTAGTTTTATGTTGTCGAAAACGATTCCAATGAGCCACCTGTTTTGCGTCTGATGGAAAAATATAGATATAGAGAGAAATTGCAAATTCAAAGGCAAATCAAGAGGCAAACCGTCATCATTTTCTTTGCGTCTAGACCGAAGCCATAGAGTTTCGATATTCGTGATATATTAATGTACAAGAACGTGCCACAACATGCTTTACAAAATGCCTAACAAGTTCACACAAAATTAACGATGTTATGAATTTTTTAAAAGAAAATCTGTACAAGGTCTTTCAACTTCCATTTACTTACCTCAGAACTCAGCAACTGAAGTACTGAATATCTTTTGAATGCTTTCAAGTAATTTGTTTTAGTAGAACTGAAGGTTAAATAAAAGCTGCTTTTCTTCTTTCGCAGTGTTAAAATTAAATTTATATTAACATTTAGAAATGATTTTCTTTAACGGTGAACAATTAAATAATAACTTAGACATTATATAGGTAGGTAGGTACAAAACTTAAAAAGAAACATAAGCCATTGTTAACGGGGTACCTCTTTTTGAGTATCAAAATAATATTTAAATAATGAAAAAAACCATCAGATTCTCAATTTGCTCCGAAAGAAGTCACTTCAGCCTTTTATGTGCCATTATACTGCTTCTTTTGGATAAATAGTTGTGCACTACTCTTTAACACATGTTAAAAGTTTTACTTATTTTAATGTCCTATTCCAATACCTTGCAAACTCTGGTTATAAACTAATTTCGTGGTTCTGTTCTTAGCATGCACAGCTTTCGCTAAATATTGAAACTACATCCATACAACCAAAAATTAAAATTTCATATACATTTTAAAAATGAATTATGACGTTTAGTTTTTTGAGATAAGTCTTAAAAAACGGGATGTTTTTAAAGCATACATTAATTTATTTGCTTTATTAGTGACAACATTTATCCACAAAATGTCAACTCCCACTTCACGGATCAGCTTCGCTTTTACAACAGTCTCAAGTAGTTTCCCCTACTTTCAAACAAGGAAGATTTCAAAATTTCATTATTCCCAGCAGCTCTTATCTGCATCAGTCCTCCGATACAGGAGAAACGCGATGGAAGTTCAGCCTAATTTATTTCATACTTTTATGTTGTCATTCCTTATATATAATGGACCGCTTGTCAGATGAGAATGGCATCGCGTGATGTGAAGCGTTCGTGATTCCATTCTCCCCTCCCCCAGATGTTTGAGAACACTATCAAAAACAACTCTATTACGTCATTGGTGGATTCCAGAAGAAATGAATATGGCTACTCGGCCGTGTTAGGATCTTTGACATGATGACTTTCAGCGGCGATACATCTTATCTAGACGATAACGTCTATTGTATTCTCTTTTGATTACATATAGAAGCGTGATCCTTTATTGGCAATGTTTTGTGAGATTAAACACCGCCTAAAATGTCTTGTGGAAATATTTATTTCATTTAGTTTCAATACGGTATTTTATTAGTCGCAATGCATTGGATTGATGATTCAATGAATTGGTTTGTTAAATCTATGTCATAGAATCCATAATTTTCAGCAAAAGCTTTGTTTAAAATCTTGAAATTTAAGCTTCGTACATTCTAAAGGGACTGAAATAAAGGCGTATTAATAATTTGCTGAAAATATTTTTTCATAAAATAGTAACAAAAACTTCGAATTTTATTCGACAGGAACTAATAAAAACGTGAATTACCCATCATTCCGGTTTTAAAGCCTTTCTTTTTTGTTTTTCTTTTCTTTTTTCATATAATAATCAATTCATTTATTAAAGCAATTCTCTTCAACTATTAAAGCAATTAGCTTCTCTTTTTAGAAAACATTCCTGTAAAAGAAAAAAGAAAAAGAAAATGCGGTTTGAAATGGGAAAAATGTGTATCTGTTGATTTCTCCTTGCCTGTTGCTGCAGAGACGCGCATGACGTCACGCGTTCGTATTGCCTTCTCCCACTCTTTCAAAGCTTGGGCAGAGGTGCGTGGCGTTCTCTTTCTTCCAACCTGGTGTGGGGAACGTCCGCTGGCTGTCTCCCAGGAGACAGGGGGAGATTATGTTTGTTTAAACTATGAGTGCCTTTACAAAAGAAAAAAGTTTTAAAATGTTCAAATGTCCATCTGCTTATAAGTATACCAGTCCATTATACCGATTTCACCAAAAAACCATATCACTGCCCAGCTCACAAATAACTATATACCAAAAAAAAACATTTTTTGATCTAAATATTTCTGCGAAGACGCCTCATTCCGATATTTTATGTTTTGATTTGAACAATTTTGAACAGTTCAAAAATTTTTAACAGAACTTACGTGAAAATTTGAAGCATGTACAGTCCTACCAGTTTTGTTACTTTTAGCGAACAGAGAAGGTAACATTCCGATTCGCGTGTTAATAGACGCATCTCCAAAACGAACTTCCCTAAAACTGGAATGGATTCGTCCTTTTCTGCCATTCGTCCTTTTCAGAAGCACCCAAGCAAAATTCCGTGGTCGGACTGTATAAATCCTTGACCTGGAAGAAATTTACAAATTTTATGCCTTTACACAATTTGATATTTTTTATAACTTAAATATTGACGTTTTGAAGTGTGTTAAGCAATCGTAAGAATAATATCATCAAGAAAAATTTAAAACATTATAACGTGCGAAAGACTGATAATTTTAATAGCGCATGCCGATAAGAACTACGAATGAAATACGTTTTGTTCCAATCGTAGTATTCCATCGAAAGTTATAGAAGAGGGTAGACAGACCGACAGACACATTTTTTCTCATTTCAAAACTCTACTTTCATGGTTTTTATTTTTCAATCTTTATTTAATTATTAATTTATTTTTGCCTTTAAAAAAAAATAACAATATTTTTACACTACATTACGCATTCTTTCATAATTGTCTTTCTTTTTACTCCTCTGGGAAAGTAGCCGCATGAGTTATTGCATGCATTTCATTCGCCTACGCGCAGTATGGATATGCTCCCTAACCGATCTTGGATCGAAGAAGGGCGATCAAAGGGCGCATCGAACCGCGTCAAGCGAAATTTCGAACCGAAAGCCCTTCCGACCGAGTCCGGTGTCTCTAAACTTTAATCTCCGCCGGGATTCTCTCTTCGACGCGCGAGACTGGGTCCTTTGTCTTCCACCCCAGGCGGGGGCATTGGGGGGGGGGGGGTGGAAGGGGCTTTCGATTACTGCTCAGTCGGCGAATTCTGACTGGAAAGGCCCAGTCCGATCTTTTTAACGGACGAAACGGCAGACCTGGGGGACCCGCCACTGAAATTGAGATCACAAGCGAGTGTAAAAATCGTGTGGAATTTGGAGCCCAAAACACACCAATATCGGAACCTGCAATATATTAGATCGGCGCTTTAAAGCCCTTTCTAGGAAATTTCCTTCTTTAAATGTTTCTCATTTCAAAGGAAAGAAGAAAAATCAGTTCTCAATGTACTTAAAATGAAAACGACTTTGAAACATTTGAATCAAAAAGACATTGTATGGATTTTTCTACAATGCCTTTTTATTCCTCTAGATATTTGTTCATTCTTATTATCATTTACTCTTGATGTATCTCATATTTTTGAAAATTGTTTTTTTTTTAATGCACTTGCTATTTTCAAATATTTTTCCTGTTTTTTTATATTATTGGTGGAGTCATCCGGGGTGAAAAGCCAAACACATCCAAGTCCAAGCTAAAGTTATCAAATTTCGCTGAAATTTAGTTGAAATTTAAGTAATTACTGCTAATTAATGTCCAAGAATTGCCCCTTAAACGAAGAAATTCGTGGACGCTTCTGAGGTAATTCTTAGACACTGACATGTCTGATGCAACTGGAAAAAAATATTTCTGCATATTATTCATATCATCTAAGCAACTAATGTAATTATCATCTTTTACGAACAAAACAACTCAAATTTTAACATAAAAGAAAGATTTGAAAAATATTTGAAAATCTTTGATAAAGAACGATATTCTTGTAAGAATGTTTTTTTTTAAAGTTTATTATAATACGAAAGTTGTTTTAAAGAAATTAAACAAGCATTTTGAAAACGATTTCTTCTTCATAATAAAAATAAGTAGTAAACTTAAGTTTTTAAATGTAAAAAATAGCTGCGTGCAGGAATTCCCCGGAAAGTTTTAAGGAATTGCCCGTGTTGACTCGGTATTACATGTAGGGCACATTTGTAATCACATGATAGTCGAACAGTGTCAAACGAGGAATTATTTTGCATATTGTAAAAGTACTCTTTGATAATTTGAAATTTCTTTTTTGCTGAAATAATTAAATCCAAGAAAAACTTTTTTTTCTAGTATCAAGCTGTTAGTACCGAGTTTAGGTTGGGCAAAAAAAAGTTGTATTAAGGTAGAATTTTGAACAAAAATTTTTGCTATGTGTTCAGGGCTACAAAGAAAAAAACGTTTTTATCTTTTAGAAAAAGAGTTACATTAGTTTAAAAAAAGGTTACATTATATATTTATATTTCATTTCAGTTACAAGAGTAATGCCGCAGTTAATTGAAAAAAAAAGAAACTGAGATATTTTAATTTCTAGAATCGTTAGGCTTAAAATGAAACAAAATTAACAAATCCCTCATTGCCACTTGTTATAAGAAATAAACACATTACAAGTACCGAAATTTCAAAAAAAAAAAAAACTTCTTTTATTAACATTTTCATTATAAAAATCGGTAGCTGTTTATTTTATTTTCCCTGGGGCACAAATTTTTCCCGAGTTATTGCGAGTGGTTTCAAAAAATAAAACGGCATCTGGAGTCTTTCTTTATACGAGAAACCTTATTTATAATCTAAATAGCAAGGTAAAGTTTTTAAGATTAAAAAGCATTCGAACGTTCTTAAGCGAAACGTAATTTAAATTCGGCAAACATACATAACGAGTTTTCTCCAAAATGCTTTAAACTCTTTTTTTGCATCTCAGGCGCGAATACCATTAAATAAGATATACCGCATGCGTATTTTTAGTTTATTTTACAACTAGAAGGAAAAAAGTTTCTGTTCCTAATTGCCCGAAGAAACGGTTTCGTACAGATCGAAATATTTATGGCTTAAAGCGGAGCACTAGGACAATAAAACTTTCTGTAATTAGAAGACACGTAGAGAATTCAATAAAAAAGAGGGCCGAAAGAAATTAGCATTCTTATTGGAAGGAGTTTTAGAATTTCGAAGCAGGTTGCGATTGTTTCTAAGATATTTTTCTATTGCCGTAAGAGTTTAAACGAGTGTGAGATCTTTTTGCCCGAATATTACATTCGTAAACATTGAGAATGTCACACAAGGTTTAATTATAACATCAGAATTCGTTGAGGCGTTCTTACAGGAAAATGTCAGTAAGATAATTTAACGAGTTTGGCATTTCTCATGTCAATTTATTTTTACTTGCTGGAAAAGGTTACAGATTTGAAAACCGTGTCAAGTAGTTTTCAAATTAATGGGAAAGATTTTATTCAAAAGAATACAGTGTGTGACATTTGGAACATTAAGAACAGCCAATAAGATAAATAACCGTTCCAATTCAACGATAGGTGCAAAAAGAAATATTTATAAAACTTTCAACTTTGATTAAATGTTATAAATTTGAAACTAATAAACATACAAATTGTTTACTTGTTAAAGAAAAGAAATTTTCCTCATAAAAATCTATAGGAAACTGACACTGTTTTAAGGAACAATATTTTTAATCGCCACTCATTAATATTATATGTTTATTTTAATAAACATTATTGTGTTGTGTTTTATTAATGTAACAATGGCAGTAGATTTATAATGAAAGTATATTTTAAAAGATTAAAAACGAACGATATTTAGGAATGCTATGGGTAAAGCGAGGTAAATGCGAAAGAAAAATCATATAGTTTTACTTTGAATCTAATATTTTTAACACTTGTTTTTAAAATGTATGAAGCTTTATTTACAAATATTCGCAGGTTATTTTCTACGTTTATAGTTTTATTTATTACGAAACCTATTCAGAACCTTTTTTGCCGGAAATATTTAAATTCCTGTGTTTTGTGTTCTCATTTCAACGGACATGGAAGAAGAATAAGTACACTGATTCCAATAAATTACAGTTAATAATTGCATAATAACTCGAAAAAATTGAAGTAATTGAAGTACGTAATTAAATTGTAAGGATTGGGAGAAAAAAAAATCTTTTGGAAATTAAAAATTTCCCATTTTATTTTTTGGAAGAAGAAATTTCCCACTTATGCTTTTAAAAAAGTCATGTTTTGCCCTTTTAGGCCCATCGGGTCCCCACTTACCCCCATTCCCCTTACCGTTTTATTTATTCTTAGTTACAAAATTTTGTAAAAAACATACCAGGAAAACTAAGCATTATTTAAAAATTGTTGCAATGAATTAAAAGGTTTTTTTAAATGTATGTTGGCATTTTCACTTCCTCACCAAAGAACGAAGTTTAAATATAAATAGTAAAGAAGTTATCAAGCAACATTATACCTCATAAGAAATAAGTTATTTGAAGTAGATCAACTAGTTCATAGTAAAACTAATGACATCGTAATTCTATAATCAATGTAATAGTTTTTTTTTGTGACAATTTTTAATGAAGTTGCTATTATTAGGAAATGTTTGCTAAAATGCAAATGTAACATGTCATATATTTTAGAAAATACCTTTTTACTTTTATAAAATATATTTAAAAACAGAGTTTGCTTTCTAAGTAAGAAGAGTCACTGAGTCAATTTTTACAAAACGGTATGTTTTGCAATTTGATAATGATTTTTTAAAATGTTATTCTACTGGTCATCTTCAAATATTTGATCAGCATTTTATTTTGTCATTAACATCTTAAAATAGATAAATAAATAAAATAAACAAAAGTAGTTTCAAAACCTCTGAATGAGCTCTGTTTATGGGAGAGCTTCATTTACTTAATAACCGTTAATAATTGTGCGTTAATGAACACAATCATTGTATGTGAATGTGGACTACACAGAAATCTTGAAGCTACTTGCTGGAAAGTAGCAGAATGTGTGTAAACATTTTTTCCTTTCTTAAAATAGCGATTTATCAGAGCATCGACAAAACGAGAAGAATAAAAATTAGTTCCTCAGACTCTTATTTCAAGGAAAGAGAAGCTTCGACGTCTAAAAGAATATGGATTATTGCTCAAATATTTATAATTTTTTAAAATTAATTTACTGTTGATTTATTGGTAATTAGCTACGTAAAACAATTACTTATTATAACACAAAATAACTTCCGTAGCTCATAAGAAACAGGCATCATGATATATTTCCCAGTGTGCCTCCTTGTTTCCAGCCAAATCGGGCCTCTTATTTCGTTTTTTTTACGCTTTTTCATGAGGTAAGGTTTTAAATTCTTCTCTTTGTATTGCCGCATTTGTATCTTTTCTTCATTATTTTGAAACAAGAATCTTATATAAAGAAAAGAAAACACGCACATAGGAATACATAAACTGACGATTTATTGTGTTTTGAAGGTACAGAATACGAAAAACTATTCTCCGTAATTATGCAAGGTTTCCTTAGCGCTACAATAGCAAGATATTTTTTTTCTTTTTTAGAAAAGTGTATGAGCAAAGTTGAGAAAACTCTTTACATTTAATTAATAGTAAATATCGGGAAGTATCGAAATTATGTTAAACAAAGTATTGCGACCGTAAAATTCAGGCTGTAAAATTAATGCTCATTTGTGCTTTAATTACGTGCAAATATTTTTTTACAGATTACGACTGTAGTACATTACAATTTAAAAAAAGCGCCACTCAATATATTTCATTTCATAACTTTCTAAAGTTACTCTCTTATTAAATAAAAAGTTTCTCAAAAGGAAGGTCTTTAATTTTTTTAAATTAATTTTCATTTCTGTTTGAATTTCTTATATTTCTAATTCTTTTGATTAAGAATGTAAAAAAAAAAATATTTTTTTTTTAAAGAATGATAATCTATTAAGTTTAAACTAAATTTTATTTTAATATTAAAGAGAAAAAGAAAGGAAAAAGTTATAAAAAAAATACGGTGCGTCATCAAACACTAGGGGAAAATAGATAAAACGAAAAAGATAAGACACAACTTCAGTTTGCATTTTGAATATTTAATTCTTTGTACATTAAATTATTCTAAGCAAAGCTGCGTTACTTTCTTATAAATATGCTTTTATTCTCGATTTTTAATGAGTATCACTTTATACAGTTTAATTATTAGTACAGGTGAAAAACCTTTTAAACAGCTTCTACATTTCAAAATATGAAAGGTATAGAATTTTTGTAAGGCAGAAACTAAATTCGACATGACTTATTTACTTACAGATTAGGAGCGAAGGGGTAATAGTTTCAATGAATAAAAAATAATGAAAATAATTAAAGAGGAATAACATTTTTGTTATACCAACATGCAAAAGAGTAGGTGTAATTAAATTCACATAAAAAAGAAAATTAGATACATGAACAAGGTAAAAACTAATTACGAATTGTTAATAACACTAAAACTTATCCTTGAATTTCCTTGTGATAAACCATTATAACACTTTTTAGTTTACTGTTCCATAAAAGTAAGGTTAGAACAAAAAAGCTAACCAACAAAAAATATTAATGGCTCGTTAACCTATGTATAAATTCGTTTTAATGTTTTAACATTGCTTTACTTTAATATTAAAGACATATATTTTTTTTTTCAAAAATATTTTTAGCTGCTATATATTGTATCTGAAATAACGTGAAGCCTAAGACAGTCGAAAGAGATATAGGACAGATATTAGGAAATTGATTTGTAACTATGGAGGAAGTAGGTTGCTTTAGTTCTGGACGAGCTTTTTGTTGTGTTTAAATTTCCTTGTTTTAGAAAATTTTGCCTCTCAAGTTTTAGAGAAAAAAAGAAAAAAAAAACAACAAAAAATGCTACCAATAAACCTTAATATTACTGCTTTCTTTTGATATTTTTCAACGGTAAGAAGGAAACTATCAACATCAGAACGTGTTTCTCTGCCAAGGATGATTAAAGCACTTTAAAAATAACAATATTGGCTTTTATCCATTGCCTACCGCACATACTTCCTATGCATACTTTAACGAGAGACTATTTCTCTACATTACACGTTCTAAATAATACTTAAATGCAAAGAAAAATAATTAATTGGTATTTTTGAGAAAGTTATAAAATGGTTCAAAATTCAATATTTTAAAGATTTTTATTATTGGTTCATTATTTTTAAGTTTTAAAACAACATAAAAGAATGAAACCGATATATTCACGCATGATGCAATTATGTTATTAAAGAACAAAATTTGATAATAGATTTTCAAAAACATTTTTCTCACTACCAGTTATGAGCTCATAATCTAACCAAAATTTAAATCCTCAAATCATCTTTTTTTTTTTAATTTAACAATAGATCATTAGATGAGAAATAGTTAAAAAAAAAAAAACATTTCGCGAAATAATTCGCATTACTTCCTCAAAATGTTTGCCCCCGCTTCTTTATTTACGTAAAAACAGTCAACTTAAAAAGAAGTTTCATAGTTTAGGGTCTGTAAAAAAAATGCTTTTAAAATGGTGTGAAAACGAACCATCGGTAGAGAATGGGTTCTTACAGAATATTGGATTAAAATGATATTCGGCATGTTAAGCATTTAAGGGGACACGGAACCTTTAAAATGAAATTTTATTTTTTTAAATTTTATACTTAACTTAGACTTTTTTTACAATTACTTTTGTGTATTTATGCTAAATTTTAAATTTTAAGCTCATTAGAAATAATTTTGACTAAAAAAACTGCAAAATTATAGCAAAATATGAAAAATATGAAAAACATAAAAATTGAGCCTCGCGTCTGGAATTTTAACCAAACGGCACAAAAATTTGCATGGGGACACATAATGACAATGTAAACCCTTATTGGCAAACTGTAACAGTTTAATTTTAATAGTTTCTGGGAAATTTTTTTTTTTTAGTTTCGACCATATTTTTTTCAAAATTCTTTGGTTCTCACTACAATGAAACCAGTATTAAAAAAATCCTAATACATGTTTCATAAAAAGTAATGCGAAAAAATAATTCTAATAGTCATATAAAACTATGCAAAAAGTTTTAGGTTGATTACTCAAAAATTCAGACGCGGCCTTCAAGTTAAAGTTGGAAAATAACAAAAAAAAAATTACGGAGAAAAAGGCATTTTTTTGTATAAATGTACTAAATATGGCTCGAAGAGTAAAGATATCCTTAAAACGCATAATAATATTATTTAAATGCTTCTTATAGTCAATACTATTATATTATTATCAGAACAGGTGCATAATTCTTTATTTTTACTATGAAAAAGCAATTCTCAAAGATTTCGGCAAATTTGATTACGTGTCTAGGATATTAGCTTCTAACAATTGTTTTTAAGGATAGCTTCACAAAAAGTAGTGCCAAAATTTATTTAAAATTCTTATATGAAACAGCGAAAAAAATATTAGATAAATTATTAAGAAATGCAGGTGCAGGTTTTAAAGTAGCGAAGAAAAGGGTACAAAGTTTTATCGAGAAAAAAAATTTCATTTTGGGCAAATGGCACTAAATATTACTTAGAGTTTGATAGCATCCTTAAAAAGCATATAACAGCATTATTTATATGTTTTTTTTTGTAACTATTGTATTATTATCAGTAAAAAGAAATTACAGAATTCTTATTGAGCATTTAGTGAAGGAATTCCATTGTGTGTTTCAATAAAGTTATAAGCTCGTAAAAAGTTCTGAATAACACTCTTTTTGTCATTGCACCTGCTTACAAACAAGCAATATATTTTCCAGAAATGCTCAAAGATATAAATGTTCCATGCATTAGAATGCCCCAGCACTATATGTTTCCCCTTCAGTTTTTTTAATTTTTTTATCAGCAGTTTTTTTACTGTATTTCTTTTCTTTGGCAGCCTTCTTATACACACAAGACTGTCGTCTGACACTCTGATTGATGCGACGAATATCAATTTTCTCTGCAACTTTCAAATAGGCTGCATCATTTTTTAAGCACGCGGCTGCAACACTTCCCATGTTGTATTGGCTTATGGCATTTGTCGCTGCTATATCTAATCGTCGTTTTGACACAAACACATCTTTCGAGCACAGCTGCCAGATAACACTATGCAAACTTTCATTTGCATTTTGGGTTTGCCCAGAGGTACAGCGCTTCAACAAATCATCACAAGCTAATCTCTGATAAACAGGCAAGATTTTGGAGACTATTTCATCATTGAGAGGAGCTTTCATTTTGGAATGACTCGGAGCTTTTTGACCAAGAGCTTTAGCTCGGTTGTAAAAGCACCAAGAACTTTCACCTTGTGGACATTTGAAATGCTTGGGCTTGGTATCTGTCGATGAGCAATGGTAAAGTGAAGCAAAAATGGAGGTTTTCATTGCATCGATATCAGGAGCATTAGAAGTTATCGCTTTTCGATAATAATTTGTGAGCCTTGATATCAATGCATCAGTGAGATGTCCTTTACGCTTGCCTCCCAATGTTTCTCCTCTAACTTTGTGTTCTTTCACTTCATTTCGAAGCGCTGTACCAAGTCTCTTTGCAACGTGGTTTACACACTCTTCTTTTTCAATTTCATAACCTTCATATACATTCAATTGCTTCAAATGTGAAAAGGTTTTTGAATCGCCATCAGAAAGCAGAACCGTATAACGCATATTGCATTCTTTAATGGATCGACGCCACAAAATTTCTGCTGCATACATTTCCATCGCGTTCGATGAGCCATCATAATTTTCCTCACATAAACCAGATGTCTTGTGTGCTTCATGCCATATTTGATATTCTGGCGAACTCTCATCAAGTTCCTTTTTTGTTACTTCACATAGGTGACAGTATTTTGAAACAATTTCAAAGTCCAGCACAATGCCAGTCATAATGTCAATGACACAGCCAATGCCATACAAGGAGCTATGCCCACGCTTCTGCCAGGTTCCATCGAACGACACCCCAATGTTAATAACTTCTTCAGGATTTTCCTCGCTTTCACTAATTTTTTTATGTTCCTCCCTCACCTTTTCGCGGCATTTTTGCAAAACATCAACCTTAAAAGTTACATTTTCCTCCGCCAAATGTGAGACATATGAATCGAATGTCTTTCGGTCCATCGCGTTGAGGCCCATATGTCCCGAAAATTTCTCCAGTGCGGCATGTCCTTTTCCAAAGCTGAGAAAAGCAGAAACAGCATCTTTATTTACTGCAAATTTTTTACTGTTTTCTTCACGTGGACTGGAGAATACACTACTATACTCTTTTTTGCAGGAGTCGCAGAAAATGTTTAGTTTTGCAGCAAAACCATATTCTGTGTTTGTTTTCTTTACATTCAAACTATGAGATTCACAGGAAGAACATTTGAGTTCTTTTAGCAGAGGGGACCACATTTCATCATAAAATAAAGTTGCGGTAGATGAAGGCACATCACAAGTGTTTGAGATATCAGAGAAAAGTTTTAATTTTTTCACAGTCCTGGAATCATTCAGGTCAGATATCCCAGTATCATCAGCTGAAACTGTAGAAGCAACAGCTGTTTTATTCCATCGTTTTTTTGCATTTGCTATAGCACTTTTTCTTCTCTTAGTTGAGTGTGGCCTCGGCTTGTGCCATCGTGAATTGATGGAATCCATAGTTTGAGTTTCCAAAATAAATTTTTGAAAACAACAGTAAAAACAAAAGGAAAACGAAAATACGATAAGATAACAGCAAAAAACAATGATGTAACAATAAAAAAACAAAATTTAACAATATAACGAGAAAAAAAATCAACAAAAGGAGTATTTAATGCGAGTTCGAAAATGATAGCAAACTAGGCAAAAAATAAACATAAACAAATGCGAAAATGTTCAAAGAAACACGGTCAAAGTTAACGCAGTGTTGCCAAACTGTTCAAATATAATAATTAAAATATTTTTAATATTAAATTCGAAAATCTGAGAGGAAAATTCAGAAAAATACGAGAGAATCAGAAGGTAAACAAACTTGACAGCTGTGAAAGTGTCAAAACTCTCACTCCCAAGCCCCGCCCACTTTTTCGAAAAAACGTCATAAAATCGTTAAAAATCATCGTATCGAAAAAAATTTTACACCACAAGATAGACAATTATTTTCTTCATACTTTCAATGAAAAAAAATTTTTCGAAAATTTGATGATTTCAAGGTCCCGTGTCCCCTTAACACAAATGAAAAGGTGTTATTTGCTAACTCAGTTAAAATAATTTAGCTTATTAAGTTGATTTATTTTGTATTTTCACGTGCATTTCTTATTAACTTAAGATTATTATGAATTCAAATGGGACATTTCGTAATTTACTAATGCTAACGTTCCATCATTTTCGTTCATATTTTCTTATTCATCATTAATGATGAATAAGAAAAATAACGTTCCAACGAATAAAACATGAAATATGAAGATAAAAAGTCAAATAAAATTAAATAAGAATAAATAAATTAAAAAAAAACAATAAGTAACAAAAATAGATAAATAAATAATGTTGCTTAAAACTGCTTTAATTCGGTTAATATTTTATCTAGCATTTATAACTGTGAAACGATATTTTTCAAGTACAAAATAGTATAAAAGAATACAAAATGAATACATTTATTTTCCCATAGCCTTCTACTAGGATCTTTTCCTCTTTAAAACCTTTACTCTTTAAAACTATTTAATTCCTTTACTCTTTAAAACTATTTAATTCCTTTACTCTTTAAAACTATTTTGTCAAAGCACAAATGTCGCGATAAAAAAGCGTATCTCACAGAGAGATGAAAAGTTTCTTGTAGCAAAGAAAATGTTTATAAATTATTTGGTATGCCAGAAAATACGTTTTCCTCTGCAACTGAATTACTTTAAATTTTTTGATAAATCAGCGCATTTTAGCGCTTGTGTAAGATTTTAACTTGTTATAAATCTTAATATTAATAACATAAATTGTATTTTATGATGCGTCATTGTACTTTAAAAAGTTAAAAGTTGACAGTATTCTTCTTTCCTTCATACTTTGTAGACACACATACACACACACACAAAACTATAATATTAATAATAATGAATAAAAAAATAATTTTGAAAATTTCAAATCAAGGAATGAGACACGTGGGCCTTATTTTTCTCTGGGAAATATTTTTAGAAATGAATATGTCGATAATTGATAACTGGAAGGCAAGAAAGGTCTCCAAAACACTTTTCCTTCTTTACAAAAACTTAATTAGAAATTTAATGCACTCAATTAACTCATTTCGCTTAGTTTTTTCATTAATATTGCAATAACTTGCATAATATTATCAGGAAAAAAATTTTAAATTCTCAATTTTTATAGATTTTATTTTTCACTTTCTTATTTTTCCACTTTTGCGACGTTGTTTACTTGAGAAGCTCTCTGGAATGAAACGGGAGGTGCTGCTTTCTCTGACGAGTACTTACCTCTGCTGCAAAAACATATTTACAGAGCAAGTTTTGCCTTCGAAGAGAGAAGGTTTTTCAAATTGCGTAGGTAAAGTTGATTCCCCATTTGGACATGTTAAGTAAGAAATTCATAACCAAAGTCATTCTAAATTGTTATTAAAAAAATATAATTGATTTCATAACTTTTTTTCAGTAAAAATTCAGGCATGGAAAGTTTTAGACATTATTTTCTTCACAGAGTTGTAAACTTTTGATTTTTTTTTTTTTTTTTCAATTTTATGTAATTTTATTATTTTTGCATTACAGAAAATTTTTGATAATGTAATTAGAACATAAATAAAAGACACTCTTTAGAATTTTTGCAGAACATATTTCTGTCTGCGTATATTTTTGCTTGATTTTATATTGTTTTTGAAAATGTTTAATGAACTTTTATAAAAAGTTCACAAAAAAGAGCATTGAAGATTTTCCATGCACATGATGAAACATGCCAACTGCCAAACTTTCTTTTCAAGAATTTAACTTTTGAAACATTGCTTAAATAATAACGTCCCTAAATTAATTATACACATTCATTAAAATTTTTGATATTTTCTAAACTTGAGCCAGGCTTAAAAAATGTAAATAAAATTGAAAAGAAAAAAAAGCATGAATCGAAATTTACTGCATGTTATTTGATAAAATGTTAGTATTTGATGTCACGCTTTATTTTTTAAAAAATGTTTGCAGCTTAACAGTTATTTCTGCAATTATTTTTTTTCCTGATGAAAATGGGATGCCTATTAAGTATATTAATGGGGGTATACTCATTAAGAAGTCGTTAGAAAGGGTGAAAACATCACAAAACTCATTAATCAGAAAATCATGTAGTTTTGAAATTCTTATTCATCCATAAGATGTCGCAGGGCTGGAGATGAAACTGAAAATAAAGAATGAGCAATTAAAATAAATTTACGATTTACAGAGGAAAGCGTGAAAAGGAAACACGGCAAAAATTTGCCACTTTCCCTCGGGTAATTAAGCCTATTGTCGAATGGTGGGGGTCTACGGGGTGAAACGTGGGTGGAGAGGGGCATGCGCGTCGCCATTGCGCAAAAAGCGATTGTACTCCTCCAGCTGCTGGAGGGGAGAACTCCCGCTTCAGTAAGCGGTGAGCTGCCAAACTGCTCCCACCCTGTCGCTATGGTCGCCTGTGTCTGGACGAACTATTTGCTGCTGCTGCTGGGATTACATGCACGGAATGCATCACCAGGATTCATACGCTCCTCACGTGCAGATGGGCTCCAACTAATACGCCATGCAGCACGTAGCACTCGGCCTCATTTCTGGAGTCGATAGAGTAACAGGTGGTTTCGGACGCGAATGAACGTAACTAATGCGAGAGGAGGAACACTCAGTTGCTGAGATGCATAGAGTTTTGGAGCTTCAATGATGATAGAAGTAGCATTGAAACTGTACATTGTAATCGGAGGAACTACAAATCGGAAATTTTAAACTTAGAAGAAATTTCGGAGTTGAAATACCAGATAAAAATTTCCATAATCTACTGTAGCTTCTTGAGAAAGCACTGCTCACCATTATAAACTGAAAACAACAGCAATAATTCTAGAGCTTTTTTAGTCGTAAACTCATTTGAGAGGTTTCGGCTCGAAATAAGAAATGAGTTGTTAGGTTCCAAAGAATTACCGTAATCTATCGCTGCACTTAAAGGAATTCTCTAGAAGGAAGAGTGATTATTTATAACTAACATGCATGGTATAGAACTTATGGAGATGACTTTCGGAATATCGCTGGCATCCTTCATAAGGTTGCCTTTGGAGCTGGAACATCGCTTTTACAAGTGAGCACGTAACTAACCCATCTTAAAGAACCATTTGACTAGTGAAGAAGGCTAATATTATGAAGCAATAATTCAATGTGATTTTTTTTTTAACCTGTTGACTTCTCAAGCTCTTTATCTTTGACACCATGATTTTCGGGAAACAAGAAAATATGAAGAGACTATTTACATGACGATTTCTCATGACATACATTACCAACATTCAATGGGATGGCAATAAGCATATTTCATCAGATGTGTCTTTCATCAAATGAGACCTGGGTATGCAAGCTCAAGTGTAAAAACATAAAATACATGTCTGACTTATAAAAGTAACTTTCGGAATAATGTAACTAGAGTCATACTTTGGAGAATAAGACAGTGAGAACGTTTTCCACAAATATTTTGTTGGTGCAGTTGTTCAAACAAAGAAGCGCACGGCCCTTTTCAATGAACGAATCATCGAAAGAAGCAATAAGAAATAAACGATGTTAAAAGTGATTTTTATGGATTTGAGATAGCTGTGCATTAAAAGTGTGATATCATCATTCGATAAGCAATACAAGACTTGAATATACTTAAGAGTTAAATATTTTTAAGGTCATATCACCACGGAACTTACATTTAATCCATCCAAACGAATTTGCGCGTTGTTTTAAAAGGCATAAGAGTTTTCTAATACTGTTCATGTAAGGATATTTGCACGAAGAAATTGGAATTGATACGCAATGCTTTGATAGAACTCGACCCCTTCAACGGATGGATTATTCTTCATTATATCGAGTGAGATCCTTTATTTGCTGATCCCTTTAACGTGAAGCTCTTGACGAAGGCTACCCTCATTGATTGACTTATCCAAAACCGAGATTTTCTTAACCTTGCCGGGAGTGAACGTAGAAGAGAGAACGAGAGATTGATCTTTTCGGGTCGATCAAAAGGGGTGTTGAGCGTCCGCGATGCCTCGTTCTTTCCTAGTGAAGAAAGTGAAACATCCTGTTGATCATAGCAACCGGTGGCCATACCATGAACCGGCTAGTCCTACCGAGGCGGAAACTCCACCACCGGGGTTCACCATCCATTATAGCAACGGTAGGTGAATTTTTGTTTTAAAATTTTCCTTCTGTATTACAACTATAGAAGAAACTATTATTATAAATTTTTTTTTGTCTAAATTAGGGTACCAAATAAGTTTGTCTGTTGTAATTATTTTTTACTCAAAAAGAGGATGACTGTTATTTGATTTTTCATAAGGCCTTCCAAATACTGGTAATTTCCAAACTTAAACAAAAATAACATTTATTTTCTTTTTCTTAAAACGTATCGAATAATTGAGTGCAAAAGGCTTCCAATTTATCTTCACTTCAAAAAATATCAAGTGATAGATAGAAATAAATAATATTAAATAAAAGATGGATATGTATTTTGAAAAAAAAAAACCAACATTTCCTTATGATATCATCTATACAAAATGTTTGAAACAGATATTTGAGAAATATTACTTCCTAAGGCAATGTAACCGTCTTTAGTTTCATGTCTTGCACCTTCAAAATTTTTTCATAATTTTTAATTAATTTAATTCTTTTTTCTTCGCCTTGTTTCGTTTAAAATAACTAAAATTATGTGCAGCTGTTTAGCTTCTGATAAAACTACGTCTTACTAAAATTTTTGAAGATTTTTCCAATTAATAAGCTAAACATTTACTGCTTAAAGCAGTAAGGGAAAGGAATAAAAACAGGAAATTTGCGCAGGTTTTTCACTGCAAGAAGACACCACTTGTAACAAAGCGACATATACAGAGGTGTAGCTGTCCTTTTCCTTTTCAGTTGCATTTATTGCTTATTAGAGAGCAAATGGTAGGTAACGTAAAAGATGTAAATAAAATGAATTTGTCGTTGAAAATAAATGAATGAAATAAAATTAATTTTTAAATTTTGAAATAATTGCTTGCAGCTCAGTCGCTTCACAGACAAGGGATGTCCCGCTCTGTTTTTCTAGTTATTTCAAAAAGTGTTTCAATAAGTTGGAGTTCTCTAGAATTTCAGAATATGTTTTTCTTCACCCAAAACTCTTCCGTTATTTCAGAAATTGGAAGATTGTTTTGATTTTAACCTTTACTTTAAAATCTTAAACACAGGCTTTTTCAACAGAAGTCAATTGATCTTAATGAGTTTTTTGGCTGTTCCACGAAGGGAATTAAACATTGCATTACAATCAGCTTGTCGATTGAAAATTATCTGCTAAAGAAGCCTGCAGAAAAAAATGAGGCGCCACTAATTTTTTAAACAAAAAAGCAATTATATCGAAAAACGAATATGATCATCTATTTCCGTCTCTGAAATTTAATGAATAATTAATGCAAATAAACTTTTCAGTTAACCCTTTGACGGTCTAAAAGCAAAAAAAAAAACTATTTAAATCAAATGTTAAACTGATATTTTACTTTTGATCATTCAATTCGTTTACCAGCACTATCCTTCACGGGAATGAACATGGTAAAATATTCTTATGAAATGGATGAATATATATATATTTCTGAATAGGAATGTATGAATAAATAAATTTCGGAAGACCATAAACGTAATATCACGTTCTGTATAATGTATATCAAATAGACGTGATCACATAACAGCACTTCGCGATCGTTTGAATTAGATGCTGAAAATTCTAACGCTGGTGGCCATATTTTTCTATAAAGACTGATGTGTAAGTGACTTTATTTTGAATATAATTTTTTTTGTTAAAAGTAGAGATTAGTATTTTCAAAATTAAGTACATATAAGTAACAAAAAGAGTCAATCGAAATACTTCTTTTGAAAATATTTACTTGATTTTGAATCGGGCTAATGCATACGATAGTGTTTAATCTCTCTATAGGAAACAACGCAGAATATCTGGTTTACTCAGCATTTATATTGGACTTATAGGGCATTAAAATTCAATGGTATGATGTCTTCAAAGGCTTATGTCGTAAATTGTTCGACACTATATTAGAATTTTCATACTTTCTATGATTTTAAATGCAAATAACTTTATCTTGAAAATGCTAATGGTATTCAAGTTAATCATTTGAGCGCGATGCGTAGAAAATTGTTGCTAAAAGAAATAGCCATTTCTTTTTTTCTAATTTTGAACATTTAACCAAACGATAGTCTTATAATTTTTAGCCAAAGGAAAAAAATCTGCATGCAAGATTGAGAAATTAAAAGTAAATATGGGGAAAAACTACTAAGTATGAATTGGTCGTCATTAAAATAATTTTTACTTGAATTATGTTTGAGAGAAATTAATTTATATAATAATGGTGCTTTCCGA
The DNA here is from genome assembly GCA_038502835.1 of Octonoba sinensis. Taxonomy (NCBI): domain Eukaryota; kingdom Metazoa; phylum Arthropoda; class Arachnida; order Araneae; family Uloboridae; genus Octonoba; species Octonoba sinensis. The sequence continues at coordinate 63,695,262 of CM076602.1, forward strand.
TTTAAGGACGTGATTTATATGTAATTTAAAAAATACTCCGTATAAATTCAGTCACAAAGAAATATTATTAAACTGCGAGAACGAGGCATTGACGCACAAATTAGCAAAAATGACTAATAATGACTGTGTCACTGCTGCATACGTTACGAAGTTCACAATTATTTTTAATTATTAAAAGGTTTGTGGCTTGTAAACTGTGTCTGAAAAAAGTTTTACAGTTTCGTGCCTTATCACTGTTTTTTTTTCGTTCTCTGCAACTAAACATTTCGAAGCTAAACATTTACTGCTTAAAGCAGTAAGGGAAAGGAATAAAAACAGGAAATTTGTGCAGGTTTTTCACTGCAAGAAGACACCACTTGTAACAAAGCGACATATACAGAGGTGTAGCTGTCCTTTTCCTTTTCAGTTGCATTTATTGCTTATTAGAGAGCAAATGGTAGGTAACGTAAAAGATGTGAATAAAATGAATTTGTCGTTGAAAATAAATGAATGAAATAAAATTAATTTTTAAATTTTGAAATAATTGCTTGCAGCTCAGTCGCTTCACAGACAAGGGATGTCCCGCTCTGTTTTTCTAGTTATTTCAAAAAATGTTTCAATAAGTTGGAGTTCTCTAGAATTTCAGAATATGTTTTTCTTCACCCAAAACTCTTCCGTTATTTCAGAAATTGGAAGATTGTTTTGATTTTAACCTTTACTTTAAAATCTTAAACACAGGCTTTTCGCACCATAGAACGAAAGTCAAATAAGGGACCGTTCATAAATGATGTCATGCTTTTTCCCTGTATATTTGACCCCCTCCTCCCTTGTCACAAAAGGTCACACTTCAACATAACCCCTCCCCCCCCTTTGTCACGCGTCAATCTATGTTGTATAAGCATGATGTCACACTTCTTGTTACCCCCTCCCCCCTCGAAGCGTAACATCATTTATGAATGATCCCTAACAAGTAATATAAGTTATGGTTTTATACATTTCAAATCGCTCCCAAGTTTCTTTAAGTTAAGGTTGTTGTAAAATGTGTACAACCCAAATAGTAATTCGTTCATCAAACGCAGCAAGCCGAAAATAACTATCTTTGATCGTTCAGAAATAGTACATTCATAAAATACTCCTTTTGTTGTACCCCAAGTTTCATAATATATAAAATACATGCAAGTTCTGCCATACTTCTCTTCTTTAAAACAGATCGTATTTTGCGGTCAGATATAGGGACTCGTCAACTGTTTCGTTTCTTTTTTAAAAGCCAATTCAGTGGATTTTTGGGCTTCAAGTAACCATCAGTTTTTAAGAGAACATCGTTAACAAGTGCATCTTCCAAAACCACACAATTCATTGGGAGATTGAGTTGAAAGATCATTATTACAAGCAAAAATTTAGAGAAAATGAAAAGGGATTTTGATTTGTTTTATGTTTTATTCAAACATCTGTTACTTATAAGTGACAGATAAAAGCTAACAGGTAAAGCTCAGAAATTAACTAAAACCCTTTTACTCAAATCATAAATGAAATTTTTTTGGCAGAGCTAAAAAGCTTTAATGTTTATTGGAGATAAATAATGCCTTTAATGTGCAAAAACATTTTTGAAAGTAAATTAGTGTAAGGGAAGCGGATAACATTTTAATTAATTATTTTTTGTCAAAATATTGTAAAACGTTATATTATTTTTTTAAAAAACCTTGGTCCAAACAATCTTTTTTGTTGTTATTGCAACTGGAAAAAGGAATCTTTTCATTCTTAGATAGACTTCTAATCACGTGCAAGTAATCGGGAAACAATTTATTAAATAAAAGACAACGTGCATTACAAATCCCTTAAAGAAAAAAATATTTTACGTTTTGATTATTTATAAAAATGTAGTTGATAATTATCAATATAATACAATTGTTATAACTCGTTAGGCTTTGACTCTAATTTAAAAAATGTTTTCCATATGTTGTTTTTGGCTTTACTGTTTGAATTAAAAGTAATTCAATTGTTTTTTCTTCTTCTTCATACATCTTCGTTACATTTGTATGAGATTGCAGGAGATTACTTTTTTTTCATGTTTAAACTTTATGCGGGAAACTTTTTGCACAATATTACTGTTAAAGTACTTAGAGGTTTTTTTCGCTATAATTATGGGGGTACTGAAATAACCCTTGTTTTGGAAAATTTTCATACAGGAATTTAAAAAACGAGCATTTTAATTTCAGAATGTTTAGTTCATTATTGGCTTGTTATGAATACAATGTTATAACAAAGTTTAGGAAGAACTTATTTGTTTGCGCCAGAAATAATTATGACAGAAATAATAATGACATATTGATGAATAATAAGATTTTCTTTAATTTCCCAGTCAGAACTGAAGATTATAAAACTTACCAAGCGACATATATATCCTGATAATCAAAAAATATTGCACAAATTAGAAGGAAGAGCATGGGAAACCATATGAATATAAAAATATGTTCCTTATTAATTGGTAATTGTAACAAAATTTAAGTATTAGTAACACAGTTAAAGTATTTATGAATGACTTGCGGCTTATTTTAGATTTAAATTTCATTAGTTTCATTGAAATTTTAAAATTTGATATACACAAAAATGTACATATATTTCAGAGTAAGTTTCCAACCTTTTTGTGTTACACTATCTAAGATGCACATGATAACCTTTTCTCACCGACTTATTCTAAACAATTAGCATTATCGAAACACGAAGCAGATCACATTTTTTCATCTATTTTTAGCTCCGGGTAATCAAAGCAGAAAGAAAATTGACGTTTTCTTGCCCAAGAGACGTGTCTTATCTTCTTCAAAATGCCTCTGTGCACTGACAAAAGATCTTAAATCCCCATCATGGTGAGGAGAGACGTGTTTAGATGGGAAGTCTTTCTAAAGCATCGTCAAAATTTGATTTTAGGGCTTTCTTTACTTCACGTGATATGTTCCACAAGAAGGAAGGAACATTATGCTTTCGCAAAAGATCGTACTACATTTTCGCTGAAATCTGAAGAGCAGCATAGAGTTATTTATTAAAAAAAATATTTTGTAAGTACTTTGTTTACCAAAAAGGATTACACCAAACGCATATGAATTTTATTAAAGATATGATAAAATTTGCTTATTTTTAGACAGATTTAGGGGTATTTTTTTTCCCTCCCTTCGTTTCTTCTCTTTTTCTTTACTTTCTTTCTTTTTTTAGAAAACCATAATAATTGATGAGAAATATTTTTATTGAAAAACTAACCTGTTTCAAAAATAAAATAAAATACAATGAATGAATAAATAAATATAAAAAATTTTTAAAAAATTAAAAATTAAAAAAAAAATAAATAAAGCAAACTTATTTTAAAAACATGCAAAAATATGTTAATTTTTTAAATAAAAGTTCCTGAGTTTTATTTTGAGTCGTAAACTTTATAATTGATTACATATAAAAGAATTTTTTTTTAAAAATAATACCAAAACATTTCAAGAATTAATGAAATTTATTAATCGTTTGATCTATTAATCTTAACATTGATTTTACTGACTCGAAAAATAAATAAATAATTAAAAATATCGAAATATGTAAACAGAATTAAAGTTATAGTGAATAATCCAACTCAAAGTCTCTCTAACCACGCGCCAGAAACTTTTGTAAAACCATTAAAAACATCAAACTGATTTGTTATTTTTTGGAGATAATACATATGGTTACAGATCTCTCTCTCTATATATAATAAAATAATTAATTTTGCTTGTGTTACAATTTTTCATTTAAAAGTTGTATTTTCGTGTAAAAATCTTCATATATATTTTCTCGACAGCTTCCTTAAAATACTTTCAGAAACAGAATTTTTCTTACATTTCTTTCGAAAATGTAATTTTAACGGAATGAAAAGGGCATATTTCGGCAAATAGTTTTTAAACCAATTCTATATGTACACGTAATGTATTAAGTATTTAAAGATATCTGGAGTATTTTTTATGAAATTCGAATCGATTTAATTATGAAACAAAGTATCTCATTTAAGTACGAACTATTTAATCTTTTAAGCTTATTTCTTGAATCTTTTAAGCTTGTTTCAAGAAATGCATTCTTGGTTTCTGGTATTTTAGGATATATTTTATAAAAATAGAAAGACATTACCTTAGTTTCAAAAATCTGGGATTTATTTCAAATATATTGATACAAAACATAATATAATATTTTACACTATTTATAAAAATCGGTAAAAACGTAACTCTAACTTACTTGATTTACAACACCTAAAATATGAACTGCGAGAAAAGCATTTGTCTGTAACAATAGGAAGTATAATTTTTGGTAAATGCCTTCGTAGTAAAAGCAGTTCTGAGCTTCTAGGTCATCTGAAATCAATCATTTAAATGTTGCTAGCAAGTTTATAAGTATTTAAATCATTTACAATTTTAAAATTATTACTTTTTGATCCCCCGCAGAACACCTGCGGATCGTAAATTAACCATATTAAAATTGTAAAAAATGCTTTATATTTCGAAAGGCTTCAGTAAAGATCGCTAGATATAAACATGCGCGATATAAACAAATTAAGGTATTGCCACTTCAATGAATCGGAAATTAAAAATTTAGTTATGAATGGAAATACTTTTTAAGATATAAAAATGAATTTGTTAAAGCCCCGTAAGTTGAAACAATAAATACAAATATTATTTTCTATCTTTATGGTAATCATTAAACCATTTTTTAAATATCGTTATGCCACAGCTTGGTTTTTGCATGATGTCAGTATCGTATCGTACCACAAAATTTAATCGTAACTGTTCCACGCTAAGTGAAATATATATATATATATATATAGATTATTATTATTTGAAATTAATCAACAAGATGAATCAACGTTAAATCAAACGACATACATTTTTTCTACCTATTAAAGTGTTTTTTCGAGCACGCTGGTTGAGGGAGACATGCATTTAATCGAGGGAGGGATGGTTTAAAGCAGTTACACTGCAAGTAACATTTCATTCTCAGCTTTCGATTCTCATTAGAATGGATGTGTGTGCTTATCCCCACTATGGTTGATGAGATGACAATAAGTTGAGCAGTACAATCAATCAAATAACCTTATAGGATTGTCCTTCCCTAATATAAGAGATAAGAGTAAAAGGAGTGCTAGGATTCCTAATCTGTACTATCCTCGTTAAGGGAACATAAACTAAATAACTGATTGTAATATTCCACATCCTTGGTTTTAAATATTCTTAATAGGATTTTCCTTTTCCAATATAAGGGAGTGTGTAAAAGGAGTAATAGGATTCCCAATCTGTAATGTTCTCTTTAAGGGCACGTCAAAAAAAATAAGTGATTGTAGTTTTCTACATCAACGGTTTTCATTTACGGGTTATTTTTATTTGTTGGTTATGCATAGTGATGCCGCGTGACAGAATGCTTGTCAGTACCTAGGGAATGCATTAGGTCTGAAAATGGTGAGAAACTAAAATGCGCCCCATTAGTCGGGTTATGGAATCCAATCTGGTGCTACTTAAGAATTCCATTGTCTTCTGATTGTTCAGAATGCAATCCAGAAAAAAATTTCACTATCATAAATTGATCCCAAGTTTTCTTCAAAACTTTTTCTCCATTTTAAAAAACGTAAACACATAAATTATAGCAGTAAGAAGAATGAAATCTTTTGCTTTTCGTTTATAATGTGGGTGTTTATTGTTTCCTCTTCATTTACAAACCTGGAGCATTCCTCAAAGACTCAACCATTTTCTATGTCTCACCATTATCAGCGAATGCCATCACTGCTTGGAAATTTTGACGCCCAGTTTCCTCCCCATGGGGAGATATCTGAACTTTGACAATGTAACATGAAAAAAATTACATACACATTTTACCTCAAATTTATTTAGTTTATATATCAAGCATCGAACGTACTTGACAGAACAATAAATATCCTTAATTAAGTCATGTAGAAGCTTTACTGGAGGAATTGTAGCTCACATCCTGTGCTCAGTGGTTTAAGCAATCATATATGCATCAGATAATTTCCTCAGAATTAAGTTAATCATAATAGTAAAGCTGTTGTTGTTTCAATGAAGCTGTGCATTGGCTCCTCGCCATTGGAAGACAGTCTATTTACCAGGGGCCATTGTTTTCTGCGGTGCTTCTATCGGCGGATGTCATTACCATTTGAGAATTTTGCCGCTCAATTTCAAACTAGGTGGAGGCCCCTGGGGTCTACAAATCATGCAAATTGCACTAGGATTTTAATTTAGCCGAGAATGTTCAAGCCAAATAGATACCTCAAGGGATCTTTAACACGCCAAGTAATCATATGACATTTACTTTGACGGTTTTCTGCATCTCATAAACTCATTGCCTCGTTCCGGGATCGAACCTGCAAACTTGGGCGTAAAAGGCCAATTTCTTACCACTATGTCACCTTTTCGCCAAAATAATAGAACTGATAATGACAATTTTAACTACCGTTGCGAGCTATACATGTTGTGCAAAATTTTCCTCCTGAAAATACGGAGCTACGTAGTCTTTGGGGTGAACACATTATAATTTAAATCTTATGGCGTATATCACTTCCGTTGGTAACATATATCAGTGTATGTACACTGACCAATAAAATACGATCGGACGAGGTACGTTATTATTCCAAGAAAACTCTATCGAACGATGTCGTTGGAAGGAGCAGGAGTTAAATTAAATTCCTAGCAGGTAGTGGTGAATTTGCATATCCATTTTATGTGGAAACCATCTCTTTAGAATTCGCCGTGCCAACTCACGCTGTCTGTTCAGAATGCAATCGTTTCTTTGCAGCAACCTTCCGCATACCGAACACATGAATGCGAAGGGGGATTCGGAGGACGTGAAACGATCGACGCTCTCTGTGAAGTTGCAATTGAAGCGCTGTTCTTTGCACGCTTTTTTCCCCTTTTTCCAAATATTCAAACAGAAAAAGGGCTTTCAATGATTGATAAAAATGACGCAATTTTGTCAGTTCGTACGGATATTGAAGGGAAATAATCAGTACTATTTTGTAAGAAAACAGGGGACAAAAATGAGGCAGTGTAAAATTTTTCGCTATTTTGAAACCTTATTCAGCGGGTTACCGTTGCAAAGGACGTTATCTAAAACCAAATTATGCTTTTACTAGGGACTGCGGTTTTATTTTACACACCTTAAGTAGAGGTTAAAAGGATTTATTGTGACATCAAACATTATTGTTTAACTTAACAAAAAAGGAATTGCAAATATCAATGTCAAACTTGATAGATATCGTGATCATCATAATAACCTGTTTTAGGTTAAGGACTCTTTAATAATTACCAATAAATATGCACAAGTGCTAAAAGGGGGAGGGGGTTGAGAAGAAAAGGAAAATGCTCAATTATTTGGCCGATAGCCAAGTATTCTTTTCTCTCTAAGTCTACTCTATGTCAATAATGTCATTTTGTAGTGGGTTAAATTTTCTCCATTGTACTTCGATTTATTTATTTATTTTTTTCATTTTTTATGAATTGTTTCATGTTGTTTTATGATAATATCAGAAAATATTCACCAGAACCACAGTAATAAATAGCTTTTATTAATTAGAAAATCAACACCTACAGCACTAATTGCGATAAGTACTCTTGTATGAAAAACTTCGTTAATGTATTTCGATGGTTATGATATTCTTTGGAAATATTTAATTTTTATTAATATTTTCCCCATAGATGCATAATATAAGAATATATCTAGAAAACTGATGCTCAAAACTTTTACTTCTGCAATAGATAGTTATTCTGTGATTTTCTACGATCGATCTTAGGTTGTTATTTTTACTTCCCCTTTATTAGCTCCTTTTATTTTTTTCTATATTTTCTTATGTATTTATTCTTTGTAAATCACAGGTGAAAGCGAATACTTTTTCGAATGCACAGTAGGAATTAGCTCTGAATATATCTATTTATGGTGAAAGTGAGAACTTTTAAAAGAATTATTTCAAAGCATCGGTTAGGCCAATGTAAAAAAATTAAAAATGAAATATATAAAAAAAAATAACTGTCAAAGTGATAAAAAGTGATAAATAAAAAAATTTCCAAGATTTAGAGTCTTAGATAAAAGACAAATGGCGACTGAAAGTGTTTTTTAATCATGTTTTACCACCTTATTTATTTATTTATACCTCTGGATAGCCTGTACTGTACCAGTCATGCAATGACTTCACCTGCGTAGGGTAGTCGAGTAGACACTATTATTTGTATTATTTTTTTCCAGATTTTTTTTTGTACATTTTTATACGTGTTTTCACATGCAAGTTTGCAATTATTTACCAAATACGGTGTTTTAAAAATATTTTTATAATTTTTTTTTCTTGAAGTTTTGCCCTATCATAACAATTATGTGTTTTCCCAAAACAGCAAACTAAACAATGCTAGCTCATAATATATTCTTTGATATTACGTTTTCTATCATTGCATTAAAATAAAAGGCCTAAAATGCTTGGTGGAAGAAAAGTAACTTATCTTGAATGACTGGATGACCAGAAAAGCTAATTACGTAAAAACGCTCAAAAATGCGAAACAGAGAGATATTGAGTTTAGTAGAAAACTGCATCGAGCATTTAAATTCTAAATAAAAGTTAATTAAATAAAAATATAATTATCATAATTATGTTATGATTATTATATTATTATGATTATAATATAATTATAATCATTGTATTATGAATTAAAAAATTATTTCAAATAAAAATATAAAGATTAGAGATAAAAATGTTTAATATATTTTCCAGAATATAACTTATTTCTAAAACAATAGTAAACATTTTTATCTCCAACCTTTATGTTTTTACCCAAAATAAAAACAACTAACTGAGGAAAAAAACAAAGATGCATGCGCTTCAGACAATAGAAAGGATAGTGTCACTATAGAAAATCTAAAACACTGTTCATCAATTATTGCCATTTCGATTAGAAAAACTAAGGTGGTGAAATGAAAACATTCTACATTATTCCCCAATAAATTACTCGAATATGAGGGGAATCTCCTCGCAGGTAACAAAAATAAGCAAAAGAAACGGCAGAGAAATCAATTACCTCTCGCCGAACCCTATCCGAGCGGCGTGCACCGTCCTCGAAAAAATGCAAAGTAAATAGAATTAGATTGGGCGTGTGCTACGGAAGAGATGGATATCACAATAAAAAGCTTTCCTTTTCCCGCGGAATTGCATTCCGATACAAAAACTTCTCGAGATGAATGACAGGGAGAGGGAGGGGATATATTCGGAAAAGGGGAAGAGAGGAGGGGAAAAAAGAGAGAAACCGCCACAGCTTCTAATCTGGATGTAGAGGGGGCCATGCAAGGAAATGAGGTTTGGCAAAAGGGCGCTGAAGTGCCAAGGGAAAATGTGACTTCGGAAGTGCTTTTCGAGATCTGATTTTAAGCCTCTCTTCAATTTCTGCGTTTAGCAACAGCGCTTAGAGATCGTTTTGCAGATGTAGAAAAGTTTTGGCATTTAGAAAATGCATTTTTTGTTTCATTTCTCCATTCTTCAGCTTTTTCTCTTCTTAAAGCGTCAAACTAAGTATATCCAGTAGCATTCTCCAAACTATTTTCTCAGTTATTCAATATCTTTGGAAAAGTTAAAAATGTTTAGCCATAACCAAAGTTGAAGAATTATTTACATAGATTTTTTTTTTTTTTTTTGGGGGGGGGGGGAGTTTTATGAAAAATTTCTGCAAGGAACACTTGTTCAACTGCCTATAACTTTTGATATTGACAGTAATGACAATCTTTGATCATAGCAATAATAGCCTTCAGAAATCAACAGAGTAAATGACGCTCTTCATGTTTAGGCATTTTTTAAGTTTTTATAAGGGCGGTTGCGAAAGGTTAGCTCTTAGAATTTATTTAAAAACTCAACATGATTTTAAATTTTATTAGGAATGGTATTTGAATATATTTAGAAGACTTAAATATTATAGTTATTTCTCTTTTCCCCTGCATGGTCTTAAAAATCTACATGTATATGCATATAGTTATGTTTCGTGTATTAAGAAAAATTACATATGTAAACACACAAACGTGTTCTTACAGTCAGTTCACTTGGTTTTATGGATGAAATTTTTGAACATGTTTTTAGCAAGTGAACCACGACTAAATTCTTTTAATGGAGTATAGTAAAATGCCCCACACAGTAAAATCATCCCAAACAAACATATATTCTATTCAAATATAGCTAGATAATATTTTTATGATTACCTGGTCATTTGGAAAAAAATATGTATTTAAAAAATAAAATGAAAACAAAGTTATGAATTGTCTAGCATAGTTTTGCATTGTATGTTATTTTAAAACGTATGAATCACGTAAAATCATGTGAAAAAGGATAAGTTGTTATGCATTCAACAAAATGTCTCATTTTTAACGAAATAAAGTATAAGTTAAAATATAAGAATGTACCAACGTTTGTGTAAACAATTTTTTAGGACCGTACTTTTACAATAGTAGGACATAAATGCTGTAATTTCGTGTGACACAATTACGTACTTGTGTGCCCTCTATTCTTTATTAATTTAAACAAAAATTTGTTGAAAAATCCTGAAAAAACAACAGCATAGAAATGACCCATCCTTTGATGTACCAGTTTATCATCAAGTTTCTTAATTTTAGACTAATTAATTTCGACGTTTTTATATGTATTTATTTTTACATTACTTGCCCCGTCTCGTGCGTATTCATTGCGTTAGAACAGTTTTCGTTCAAGAAGTTTCGTCATTAAAGAAGAAATTGAATTACTGCCGAAATTAATATCATGATTTTTTTTCTCAACGCTTAAAAACGATTTTGATACTTAGAAAATCAAAAACATTGCTTGCATCTAAAAGTTTTTATGTAGTCTAAAAAATTTTAAATTCGAAGGTTGAATCATATAAAACAGGAGTTTTACAGCATATTTTTTAAACAATAAAAATTTTTTTAAACATAATTAAAAATAACGGGGAGCAAAACAAGGGAAGCCAAAATGTTCTTTTTATGGATTTTGATACTTTTCTCTTTTTATGACTTTGTTTACGGAAAATAACGTCAGCCTAGTTAAAGTTTTGATAAAATATGCACAAACTCAATGTACTCAACTGCTCGCTGAAGTACTCTTAAAAATACAAACATGAATACGTTCCAACTTTTATAATTCAAATCAAAACATTTATTGATTTGCATCAGATTATTTTTTTTTATTATGCTCGAAATTTCAATAAAATAAATATGTCAATATATTACGAAATAATATTGATTGCAAGCAGCAGAAAAAGTAATTAAACGTTTAAACCGTGTTAATTAAATTTCTCGAGATATTTATTAATTGTAATGTAAATGAAATCGAAACCAAAAAATCTTAATTTATCTACTGCAGACGCAGTTCTTTAATTCACACATGGAATCGATCTTTGTTTCGCCAAGTTCAAAAGAAACTTCTTTCCTAAAAATTATCAAAATTGCCGAAGAATTTAAATTCTGAAAACATTCTTTCACCCTTTTTCTTACATTCTTTATTCTTAAGTACGAGTAAGGAACAAAAGTTGTTCTGTTTTAAAACGTGGCTGTGGCAACAACGGTGTCCTCGTCGTCATGGCAACGCTTGATTGATGGAGTAAGTTTTTGGGCGTCAGAGATGCGAGAAGTCAGGTGTCAATATCGATCTGGTTTGAACATTCCGAGAAGAACACATTGCGATAGTTCGTTCGCCCTTTGTGCATCGAAGAACACTTCTGCCGAACGCCGACACGAGCTCCTATTTACTGAGGACGTAAATGTATTTAATACAGTAACGGCGCATTCGGGGTTAGTTTATTTAATTTATTCAACCAAGTTCGCTATAATTGTCAATTATGCCTACGCGAAGATAATCTATCCCTTAATGTACCAAAAGGCTTCATTTCCTATGGGATCGTGACATTATTTCCAGTTTAAAACCATATGCAACTGTGCTTTATGTACATAAATACATTTTGATACTTCGTCTACATATACACGGTTATATGATTTATTTTTATTTAATTTTTACTTATACTTATTTTTATATTTCATGTATATTTTTATATTTACAAGTATATATATATATATATATATATATATATATTGTATTTATGGTATTTAAATACATTTTTCATGTTAACTTTTGATAAACAGAAAATCATTATTGAGGTTGCAAATATATCCTGAGAAGGTAATAATAGCTATATTTGTCTGTTTAATGGTTTTTGCAACCTACGCATGATAGATAAAAATTTTCTTACTTGCACGAGTTAACCTGCAGAAAAAACAAAAAAACACAAAAAAGTGCTGTATCTATCTATTTATGTGTGTGTTTGTGTATGTAAATGTGTGTGTGCGTGTGTGTCTACGTATATGGGGTCGCGGAGCTGCTCAATTGTTATGAAAAGGGGTTGCGAGTTGAAAAGGTTCGAAACCATGGATATACACTATCTCTTGCGTCGCATTTTACTACTGACACTTTATGATTAAAAGTATACTACGTTATTATTTTATTTAGTAAAATATAATTTTATGTTTATTAAACAAATAAACTATTTTATTTTAATTTCTAATTTTTTTTAAAAAATACTAGTCATATTCTGTTGGTATTTGTTTTCCGAACTGCTTTTCTGTTTACAAACATTTTTCAATAACGCACCAAAAAACACTTATGTTTTTCTGTAACAAACTTCAGCTGAAAAGTTAGTTTAAAAATATACCTTCTATTTTATAGTGAATTTAGAAATCAAATTTTAGTCTCCATTTTCTTTTGCTTTCACAAATGCTTTTAATTCTGGTGAGATGTCACAGTCTATTTTAGGGAAAAATATTTTGTGATTTGCATCCGATCAATAATGATTGCAAGAACAAAATTAAGTTCATTAGGATTCAGAGAGATGAAATTAAATAAGAAGATTTTTTCGGCACATAAACATGCTACAAGAGCAACGATTTTTTTAAATCCATGAATATTTGCAATAAAATAACAATAAAATCAGTCTACAAGAAGTTCTACAGTTGAAATTCAATAAGCATTTACACTGTTTGATCAGTATTCTTGTTATTGGGATAAAATGGCTCATTTTCAAGAACATCCACGTTCTCGGAATAGCTCCGAGTTAAAATGACTTATAATTGAAAACCCGAGTTTCCTGACTTGGGGTTTGAAAGCGGACTGTCTTGACTCTATGCTAACCCTTTAACGAGTGCGTCGAACTTAGAATGAAAACTTGAATTAGATGGCTTCCAAACTTATCAACTGGGCGTGCTAAAGTACTTCCGTGCCAAAATCTTCACAGCGCAATCCAGAAGAGGATTAATTATCCACTCGTCCATTCTGTTTTCTTATTTTACTGCGTCCAATCCGAAGCCGATGAATTATTTATCTTGTATACCTGCTCTGAAGAGATTAACAGACTACTTACGCTCTTGAAGCGTTCTAACGTCTCGCGCGGCAAATAATTCGTTAATTTTGATACAAATATTGTAATTCTGAAGAAGTAATCGTTAAAAAAACTGATTAGCGTGCTGGTTTTACCCTTAAAAGCTATTAAAAGCAATAAGCTAGTGATAGTTATAACATATATAAAAAATTTATATATAAAAAACTTTCATCTGTGATTACTCAAACGCAAGCTATATAAATTAAACAGCCTGAAGGCTGCACAACTAAAAATAGCTAAAATTAGGAAAATAAATGCAGATAATATTCTGATTATCTTTATGGCTTCACTATTTTTTGTGAAAATTAAGAAAAAACTTTGCATTAGATTATCAATGTAGGCATTCTGAAGTGTCATAAGGTATAATGTAGAAGCAGTGAAAAACGTTAAAAGCATTTAGTTATGAAATTTGTATTACGGAAAAATGGATTTAGTTTTTTGAGGTCATAGGAACGGCATTAAGACAAATACTAGTGATTTAAAATAAGTAAAAATTGATGAATAGTAAGGTACAATTCTTGATCAAGCACATCCATAATAAATTATTTTGCTAAAATCACTTTGAATGCAATGAAGTACTTTCGAAAAACTTTGATGCTACAAACAAAGACAACCTTTATCATGAGAGTGCTAAGTTTCAATAGTTGGTAAATTTGTCTGGTTAGTCACAATGAAAAAAGAACACTTCTATGTGACGTCATGCATATTCATCTGTTTTAAACCCAGTTTACGATTGAATTCCCCTGTCAAACAAGCTTTCTATCAGATATTTTAAATCATCTACCTGAAATTTAGCGTGAAACGATCCACAATATAACTAATTCAGCGTTAGCCAGCGTAAAATGATTCTGTGATGAAATCATGCAAGTGTATAATTATCAGTTCTAATATTAAAACGAACAGTTATATTTTTGATGGATAATTAATTAAAAGTCTTTGAAGAGAAACTGCATATGAGAGAACTTTTTCAGCTGCATACCCCTTACACTTCTATCAAAGTAATGAAGGGAGTAAAACTATTTGTTCTCTTTCCATAAAATAAATTAGCTTTGAGTCATAGTAATTTATAGAATGAAATTTAAAATTTTAAAATAAAATAAAACCATTTCGCGCATTTTCGATTATTTTATCATTTGGTCTCTCACTCCGAGCAACAAGAAAAATAATCTTATGCCAAATAATATAAATGTAATACTCGTAAATCAAAATTGTGGGTAATCTTAACAGCATAAAACAGCATTTCCCAAACGCAATATAAATATCATTTACGAGTGCAAGAATTATTAATTTCGAGAATATTTCTCGAACAGTACCTAAAAATAATTCACTCCGTAATTTTTGAGCATTCCCTACCGCCTTCGATCGTTCTCAGCATTACACAGAAGGTAAGCGATTTCGCTGAGTGCGCCCCCACAAGTGCAACCTGTTGATATCTGCCGATTGCAGACTCAGCGAAAACCTGTGGCTGAGTTCGACACCGACGCAGTTTTGGATATTGAGGAGTTCATCCTCTTATAAAATTGAATGGGGGAGGAAGAACGCCCTTTTTTCGAATGGAAGGAAAGGTACGCATTCTCTGAAGCTTCGTAATCGAATATCGATTTGCCAAGTTTAGAATTTAATCCACTTCTACTGGAGCCTGAACCGGAGGGCAAATGTGCTACAGAAGTAGTGTAGGTAAATTTGAAGACAGCATTTCTTCCCAATTTTGTAAAGAAAGATTTCATTTTTTGGAAGCGAAAAACGTCATGCTTGCAGGTTTGAAAATTTCAACGAATGTATTTGGCATTTTCCTCGAATGGAACGTTGAAATTCTTTGAAAAAAACAGCTTTCATGTGCACTACTTTACTTACACTACCCACGCGATGCCGGAAGGAACTACGTCAGTACCCACGTGCATTAAATTTTGAATAGTTTATATTAAGTATTTTATTAACTAAAAAAATTAACTATAACGCTCGTATATGAAACTTAAGATTTTGAAACGGAACTGGTTTTGTACATCGTTTTATTTCTGATAATCCGAAAACGATTTCCTGATAATATGTGCCTAAATTTTTGTAAACATTAATAAAATTTAAACAATTTATTTTCTCTAAGCTTTTAATCGTTGAAAAGATTGATTTTAATGGGTTTTTTTTCACTAATTAAAATATGAATTGTAAGCTATTATCGAGGTCTACTGAAAATATGGTTTAGGAAGACGCCGATGCGAAGGAAACTTCTGATATTTCAATCTTTTGATTACATTTCTACTTTAAATACATGTATATCACTTAAATATAGAGTGTTCACCAATACCAAATCAAGGAAAAGCCTTTGTTACCTTGAATCATCAAAAATAATTAGTAACTACCAACGCTCTTTCAAAGCAAAAAAGTAACAAAGTAATTAGCGAAAAAAATAGATTCAAATAAAAATATTGAGTTAAGAATATACTTTTGGCGTCTTGGTACGGAAACATTGTCATAGTGAGAAGTCCCGGGGAAATTTTAATTAAAAATTATGCCTCTTTTTTAAAATAAATATGTAATTAATATAAAAGTAAAAATTGCGTTTTCCTTTAATATATCTCTTAAAGAAGTTTGGAAATTCCAATGTTTCTTTTTGAGGCACTTTAATTGATAAATTATTAAGTAAATAAAAACTTTTTTAAACTAATTTTTAGTAAATGATGTCGGAAGTGTTTGTGTCAATGAACTTCAGGGTCTCAAGCTTTGAGTGTTAGTAAATTTCATCGTAATGTTTCTCTTTAAACTTAATTTATCCAAAAATACGCAGTCAGTTAGTTCTAAGATATTCTCTTCATTAAAATTCTAGATTTCCTTCTAACAAAATCAAATGTTAACCCTTGTTCTCATAAAGTAGCATATATGATACCTGGGGATTTCCTTTACTTTCTATTTGTTAACAAATAGAAAGTAGGGGAAAACCCCAGGGAGCATATATGCTACTTTATGAGAGTAAGGGTTAAACCTGTTTTTTAACTAACAAACATCAAAGTATAATGTTTTTTTTTTTGTTGTTGTTTTCAAACAACCATGGAAGCTACTAGTGATACGTAACATAAAGTAATGATAAAACTAAAACAAAATACTAAAATAAACTAATAATGACAATAGGTTTTGTCTCAATTGTGTATTTTCTAAGTAATGTCGAGTGGGTTCAAAACATTAATGTGCATAAATAAATGAACAAAAAGGATTTGTATACTTTGCTTTTCTGTGAGTTAGTCATGAGGCATAGCAACTCAACTCGCTTTTTAAAACAAAGCCCACGTGATGTAATTACTTCCCGAAAGAGGTCCGGACATTGCTTCAAGCCAGCTTGTTCCAAACTCCTATTTCTTTCCCAACGAGACAGGAGTACTTACATATATATAACTCAAACATTCAATTAAGACAGGTCCCCGACAAAAGCCATCGCTTGTCTCGAGAGTGGGCCCAGCTAAGACCATCAAAGGGATCTCGGAGCGAACGTTATTAAGTCAAATATTCCGAGCCACAAGATACTTCTGCCACTGGCCAGGAACGCTAATAACATCGCTGCTCTAATTAACGCAACTTCATCATGGCCCTGAGCTGCCCCGGCCTCATAATTTAGAAATTTGATCTATTGCGGAGTCTCCTGGATTTGAATGCTGATGAATTGGTCTTCGGAAATGGGTATTAATGCTGTTGTTGCAGATCCGTTTGTTTTATTCATCGAGGCTGGACATTTAATTTGCTCCACGGTAAATCTAGAAGTGGGGGAAATTCAGAGGCTGTTATGTTACCTTAACGAATTTAATTCTCTCATTCGATGATCGATGTCTTATTACTACCCGATATCCGGTAATTGAAATTTCCATGGTGCTTTCTACCAATGACGTTTCAAGTTTCCCTTTATCGATTGCTAATAAATCACAAACCATCGCGGAAAATAAGTAATATGAGCAGTAACTGATAAAATAAAACGTCATCAAGTGACAAATTCGTAAAATAAATAAATAAATATTACATACACGCGTTTTGAGATCACACGTTATCTATTTTGTAGCCGCATAAAAGTTTTCGAGTTTCATTTTAGTTTTTACTTAGCGTCCGGATGCTCAATACTTTTAATGAACTTTGTTACCCGGAAAAAAAGACATGCAGTATTTTAAAAATTTTATACCCTTTAACATTTACAATATTTCTTATCTCATTTACAATATTTCTTTTAACATTTAAAATATATCAATATTAGTTCCCTTATACATTTTTTTTTATTATTATGTAAAATTTTTAAAACAAGTGTGAAAATCAACGCCTATTAATTGTTGATTTTCACTTTTTTTTTCGTCATAAAAGTGAACGTTTTACTTTTTAATATGTATCGTATTTCGTAGTTTCTAAAATGAAATAAAATTCACCGCATTGAATGACCCGTATGAAGCTTGTTAAAAATATAGGCAGACTTCAGTCTCATTGGGATCAAGATATGTAAAAACCTGTTTTACAACGTTTTTTCTCACCCTATAAGCGGATCGGAAAGCGTGTTTAGACTCCAGTGCTAATGATTCTACTATAAGACATGAAGTGAATATTGGGGTACTGTTGAGGCGGGTAACGAAGCACTCAAAATTACTCTGCCATAATACGCTCTAGGAACAAAAATAAGATATCAATTGTCATCGATCGACTTCTTTCAAATTTTTGGAATAAAATTTCAATAAGGTGCCGTATTCATACCGAAATGAGTACTAAATTTAAAATTTAAAATAGAATGCCCTATGTTTAACAGCGGTAATGAGTTCAGCGTGCTCAAATGAGTCTGTATGACAAATTTGATTGCATTATGTTCAGTAGAACGGAAGATATAAAAAAAAATGGTTTAAGGGGCATTGATTTTACTGCCTTTAAGGCTGTGTTTATTTATCAATTAAAATCAATCTAGCGAAACGCAATGAAATAATTTTTCACATTATTTTCAAAATATACGTGATTTGGGTGTTGCATTTCATATTTTGATTTGTGGCACAAAGATTTTCTACTTTATTTAACAATTTGCATCATTTCATTTTGCTATACGGTCCTTTAAAGGGCAGTAAAATGTGTAGCATAAAAACTGCTACATAACTAAAACTCTTCTAGATTGGTTTTTCATCAAAATATAATTTGGTTTCAGATCCTATTTTTTTTCAAAAAATTAATTCATAATTTATAAAAAAAATTGAAATTAATATTTTTGACCGTGAAAATCACGTTTTTATTGTTGCTTAAACTCATGTTTTTAGCTAAAAAAATCTTTGACATGGTAATTTGCTTTTCCACTACTATACCCATTGTAGTTTAGATATTATATTCCAAAATATCAGAAAACTTTTTAACATTACGAAACGTGTTTTTCTCAATTTAATTATGAGCAAAAGTACACGAAACTTGGAAAGTACACGAATGAGCAAAAGTACGAAACTATACAAAATTAAACTGTGATGCTGAATACAAATGTCATAAAATGGGGGGGGGGGGGGTGTTCAAAATTTTAAAGTTGTTTTTCTTGTAGTTGTATGGAATTGTACTATTAAAATACAATAGACATTCCTTAAATAAGACTTCGAAGTATTCCTGACAAACATATAACAATATTTATTTACAATTCACTAACAAATACATTATATACGTACAGCGGAACTGCTGCTCATTGTACTTCGAAGGAGAAGGGAGGGGGAAAACGTAGAAAAAAACGATAAGTAAAAGTAGCAGTAGTATATAAATATTGGAAATTAAAGTAATTGTTTTGAACTGCAGACGATAATTAATAAACAGAAAATATGAAATAAAATACAAATGAAATATATACCAATGTTCATTTTAATATGAACCGTTAACAAAATTTTAATACCATAATTTTATAGGGTACATTATTCCTGACAAAATGATACATTCTCTAGTGTAAATCATGTCCAAATACGAAGGAGTATTTCGTTTTTTTCTCCCCACTGTACATGTCTAAATATAGTCATACTGCGTGACCGAATTTCATTTCGTAGGATAAGAGGATATAAAGACAGCATTATGTGTCAACTGATCAAATAAGGATTGGAAATGACAGCAACGTATTTCAAACTATTTGCTTTCAAAAACTACGCACTATATATGTTATTCCTCCGTTTTTGTTAGTGTTATCTTTTTTTTTTTGTATTTTTTTAGAGTAATCGTGTTTGTGTTTTTAGCGTTCTTAAGCTTTCATCATTTTTTACCTAAACTACCCTATAAAGTTATTAAAAACACGCTTTTCAAAATAGCATAGCTAAAGCATTACTTTTACCGTAATTAAATTACTATTTATACCTATGAATATGAACTTAAATATTACTAAGAACGGGTGTTCAAATTGCAAACAGAAACCGTTGACCAATTTTTTTTTTTTTTTTTGTGAAAATGGCGGTTTTATTCTTTGTAGCCGAGAATATGATTAACGCTAAAAAACATTGAAAAATGAGCAGCAAAGGAACTTGTAAATAGTGAAGGGAACTATTTTTCTGAATATTAAATTTCATTAATTGACTAGATTCGTAATTATGAGCTGAGTATTTGATGATGAGATGAAATTTTGTTATCGAGTATAAATTACAAATGTGGAAACTCTAGTTGGAAAAAACATGGTGAAAAGGACTCAGTATTTGCAGAAATATCGTTTAGTAAAATAAAGGCTATTAAATGTCTGAATATATATTGAGCTACATTGGAAAGGATATTTTCTGAATCCAAAATTTAATGATACTGAAGAACGAACATACTTTGAAAGATTACACGCAATGCACTGAAATCCTTCAATAGATATTTTATATGTAAAGTTAAAAAGGGCATTTCACAAGAAACTGATTGATCAATTTTGTCTTATTACGATTTTTTATTGCACGAAAGATAAAATAATTTCCGAAAAAGATGGAATTTAAAGTTATAGTATTTGTAATAAGTAATTGTAATAACTTTTAAAAAAATCTTTTCGATAATGAAAATGGGATGTTACACGATGAAACACTGATTCAGTATGCAAATTCAATACGCAAAACAGCACACAGGATGAATATAAAAATTACTTTAACTTATAAAAATTTACTTTTTCCAGACGCTCATCTTTACAGAATAATTTTCTAGACTCGAGAATTTTGCATAATTTTAAAATAGTTCTCTCATGTTATATTTCAAGTGGTTTTCTCAGTAAGTTAACCAAAAAAGAAAAACTAGAACATAAAAGCATTTGTCAATTTTTAAAAATTACCCGGTTAAATTTAAAATCTGACGTTCTTCATTAGACATTAATATTGAAAGATAATATTTCATAACTTCAAGAGCAAATTTAAAATTAATAAACGCCTCTCATCAAAGAAATGGTCATCATCATTCTTGCATCTATCACGTCGAGAATGGAGCTAAAACGTCAAATATTCCAAGAAATACCTATACATCAAATGGCTGCTGTGTCGAAGAGTGGCGGAACTTACTGTCAAATTTTGGATGTGATGGACTTGCAGAGAAATGACTTTCTTATAAGAATTTCTCCCAATATAACGTTCGGTTGAAATGTTTGAAGTTATTGCATACTCAATCATTCCCGAGCGTCTCAGTTATTATGTAATATGGAATATTGATAGATTTGATGTGCTTAAACTTTGTTCGTCTTAATCAATTCTATGCGTGGTGTAAGAACAGCAAACACGCATCAATTGATTCCGTTGTTTAGCATTCGTAAAAGTTGTTTGGTTGAAACAGGAATCTGCAAGTTTCAATTCTACAACTATGGAACTGTCTTAGACTATTGCTCTTCTTATATATAAGCAACTAATTCTGTCTGTCGATCTGTCGGTCTGTCCGCTATAGAATTCTAGGCCGTTTTACCGATCCAGACCACATTCGGGACGGTTAATGTTTACGACCCGAGAAACTCATCGCTGCAAAAATGAAAGTTAAGGCTCTATTAGTTTTTTTCAATTAATTTTTTGAAAAATTTTCAATGATTTTTTGACCCGTTTTATTTTATTTAAGTTCTTTTGATGATAAATATTTATTTTCCACAAATAATTTGATTACATAGTAAATAAATATGTAGTAGTGTAAGGCAGTGAGCAAAGGGGCGTCCTCGCCGCCTGACCTAGGTACTTACTGCTAACTACGGTCATACTGTATGTAGCATCTAGGCCTTCACAGGCTACCCCCATACGTGGGGGTGCGACAGCAGCGCTGTCCTCCTGTTCCCCCCACAAACTCTCTGACATTTGACAACCAGCACCGGCCATTGGGACTGGGCTGGCAGAGCGTTGCCGACCTGCTTTACCGTCCCGGGGTTTCAGTTTGAATTAGCAGACACATTTTGCACAAATCATTTTAATTACAATTTATAATATCTAGAACAGCGGTCATTTCGTATGACCGCCGGGCTTACTAGTAATGAATAAATGAACAATATCTGCAGATTTGAAGTATGTGTGTTAATTTTCCGAATGTGCCTGAACGGTGTAGTGGGTTGTGCATTAGACTCTGGGTCGGAGGGTGCGGGCCTCATACTCACCCAGCACATGCTGAATTCGTGCTCATTAAATCCGTGGATTCGATCGTCCTATGGCCGGTATTTACCTATTACCTTGGGTGCAGGGTAATTGGACGGACTTTTTATACCTTTCAGTTCCATGCTTAAATATTGGAGTTGGAAGATAGATGCTGCCATCTATCGGTTAGTGCGACGTCTAACTCCTACATATACGATCTCTATTCCTTATAGCAGGGGTCGGCAACCTTTTGAGTCGGAAGAGTCAAAAGTTACAATTTACAAAATTTCAAAGAGCCACAAAATTTTTTCTTGCCAACAATAAATAGTACTTGCATAAATAAAGTTTTTTTATAAAAAAAAAACTAATCTATTTATTCATAAGACAAAATATCTATTTATTCATATATAAGTAGTGTTTTTCCCAACAAATTGGAAAAATATATATATATATATATATATATAGATATATATATATATGGCATTATTAGACAATTACTTATCATTTAAGTAAAAATTTAAAACAATTAAACATGTACTTTCAACACTAACTTGCACTTCAATAACAAACAATTGAGCAAACAAATTCAATGGGAGCGATGGCTTTGCATGGTTATTCAAGTAGAAAATTTACACTTTACTAAACAATGTAACTTGTACTTAAAAATAGAAAAAAACAGCAACATACATTTGAGCAAACAAATTCAATTGAGAGTGTTGGCTTTGCATGAATTTAGAAAGTTTGGATAAATTTGGCCCCATAACTTGTTGTTTTAAGCAGAGGCGTATTTAGGAAAAATTTCTGGGAGGGGCACCGGGAGTAAAAAGGAGTTACTTATTGTAAACTTTTGCATAATAAAAAACTCGTAAGCTTGTTTCACGTTTTTTAGGATCACTTAACACCAGTTTTAAGAACGAAAAACCTACTTAACTACATCAAATAAAAGGTGCAATACATTTTTACATATTATGACAATTAAACGCCAATCCCTTCAGGTAATTTTGCAAAATGCCATTATAATTCATTCGTACTAAAAAAAATGTTTTGATGATTATAATGACGCCAGAGAATGAGTAGTTGGTAGAGCAGCTTTTTAAACATTACCGACTGTTCTTCTCAAAATTCAATCTTTCAAATAATACAATATCAACGCAGTGATTTCAATACTTTTCTACACCTCTAAATTACACTGTGCAACACGAAAAATGTCCTTTAGATGAAAATGTCTGTTTCTGGTGTATTTTTGGCTGAAAATTACGAATCTGCAATTATTTTTTGCCTATCACGTACCTTTTTCCCAAAATCCCACATTTTAGTTTTTTACGTATTTCCTGGATAAATGTGCATAATTTCGTAATTTATCCACTTATTTTTTTATAAATTATATCTTTCTCATCGACAGTGAGATCTTTGCTATTCTAGAAACCTTTTTAATGAACTTTGATTACTTTAGCGACATTTTTGGCTACAAAAGCTTTATATACTTTCTCGAAGTTTCAAGTCAATTACAAGACGGCAAAGGCATTTTGTGGACTATTTTGCAGAGAAAGAAGAAATAGTATGCCGCTGTGATGTGAATGTACTACTTCAAGCATTAGGGCATGAGCACAATTCAGCAGAGCGGCGCTTGTTATCAGTGCTCCTCCATCAAGGGTTTTTTTCCTATTTATTCTTTAGCGTATTCTGCAAACACAAAGGAAATTTAAAAATTATGAATGGCAAAAACAAATCAAATGGGTCATTTGTAAATCCACAATGTACCTTTTTTCCACAAGTGCACATTAAACTTTCTTTATCAAAATATTTGTAAAATCTCTGGACAGAGAAGGAGTGGTTTTCTTGCATCTCATTAACAAATTCAAAAATTTAAGTGAGGGAAAGGTAAAAAAAAGGATTTTTATTGGCCCACAACTTAAGGAAGTCCTTTCATGATAAAGATTATGAAAACAAACAGTTAGAATCCGAAAAATCCGCCTGGCTGGCCTATAAATCAGTGTGCTCACGTTTCCTTGGAAATGAGAAAGCTGAAATCTACGAAAATTTTTTTGGTGACGTGATAAAATGCTTTTATATTATTAGGTTGCTATATTTCAGTAAAACTACACTTTTTGACTCCCATATGAACTTTTTTGCTCAAAACTTTGCGCACTTAATGATGAGCATGGGGGAAAGTTTCATCAGGACAACTCTATGTTTGAAAAGCGCTTCGGCGGTGGATAGAATCGAAGTATACGAATTGAATATTGCTAATCTGTTATCAGGGCACACCAACCTTAGAGCATGGATTAGTACTGGAGGGAGCAAGTTCAATGCTTACGTTAAGAAAAGCTGAAGCCAAGATCTTAAATCACGTGACTCTACTTGCGCCAATGCTTTCAAACTTTTTCAAGGAAACCAGTTTTCTTCCAATACTTCACTGGTCAAAAGTCATCACATGACTTTAGATCCCCGCTTCAAGAATGTAGGACTACCTTCCCTCTACTTTTTATACCTTCTCAATGACACCAACAAATGCCCACAAGGTGAAACGAGCTAAAAAAATCAGTTCAATGTTTGTGTTTTCCATAAGTAGGCCTCAGTTACGTTCTTATATGACAAAATTGTATAAATATGAGAAGTGGGTATCCGGCAAAAACGGTAAGTGATGGATCATTTTCGTTTGGATATTTGAATCAAGCACCTTTTGTTTATATATAATCACATAGTTTCATCTAAAGGACAAAAAAAAAGTTCAAATTTGTTGCACAGTGTTAGCAATTTTGGCTTCCATTAATGATGTTAGAAATGGGAGGAGTTTCGAGACTTTTTCTGAATTTGTTTTGTCTTTCAAGTTATGAAATGCATATTAGGCTATCACTGATAACGGTAAAGGACAGCTAAAATGTTCCAAAGATGAACTTCTAAAAATACACTTTGATGATTTTCGAGGATGTGAGGCGATCGGGGCTGTCCCCTATAAATTTTTTGAAATTATTAGGCTATCTTTGGTGACGAAAAAAGACAGATGGATTCAACAGCTCTCCCGTGGAAATTTCTTGAAATTGAAGTTCGAAATTCGTAATTTTTAGAGTATATTGATTTTAGAGAGATAATGTTAGAGAAAAGGGGAGGGGGGATTCTCATTTTTTGTGAAATTCAAGCTTTAAAACGCATACTAGGCTATATGCGATGACATTATAAGACAGTTGAAATTTTTCCAAGCTGAAGTTCTAAAAATACAATTTTGAGGATTTTTGAGGATGTGAGAAGGCGAAATGGGGGTTCGGGGGCTCACCCCCGGAATTTTTTTGAAATTGAGGTCTTAAAATTGCATATTAGGCTATCTTTGGGGACGTTAAACGACAAGTGGATTCAGTGGCTCTCCACTGGAAATTTTTCGAAATTGAAGTTCTAACTTCGCAATTTGTGGCATTCATTGATGACGTAAGAGAAAGGAGGTTTCGAGCCTCTTTTTCTAACTTTTTTTTTGAAATTCAAGTCTTACAACACACAGCATCTTAACGACGACTCTGAACAAGAAAAACAGATTGTTTTTTTTTTTTTTTTTTTTTATAAAACAAATAATATTTGCGTATGGAACTAAAGAGCCGCAGCTTCACATCCAAAGAGCCGCATGTGGCTCGCGAGCCGCAGGTTGCCGACCCCTGCCTTATAGGTATGCATTTAGAGTTTATATGTGATACATATACACAGTGTGTGCTTCTGTACCTTAAGAAATGATGATCTGACGAATTGTTAAATCAATCGCACAAGTTGGTTATTTTACTTTTACATGCGTATGTATTAGAAGTACAAAGCCGTATCACTTATTGGAAGTTCTTTTAGGTGCCAGTTTTTAAAAATTGTCGAATGCATGGATGAGGAAATAAATTCACATGCATATTGCGGAGCTACGATCAACTGGAAGTTACGAAACAAGTATGAGTAAAGTCAAGGATATTTAATATTTTTAAATGGTATGCCGTTATGCCGAAATTAACAGCTGGATCTAAAATTACACAATGTGTAAGGAGTAAAGTGTTTATGTTTTGTGACAAATAGTAAATAAAACACAATGTTAAAGGCACCAAGAATAAGAAAAGTACAATTATATATTGCTATTTTTTGCTCTATCTATCACGAACAAACCTACGTTGTTTTTTCTTTATTATGCAATGTGTAGTTTACTGGAACAAATTATTTTCCTAGAATCACTAGTAACATTACTTTTGTGATAAATATCACAATGAATAGTATTAGAAATATAATTTCACGTTAATTTAAAGCACAAATGGGCATTAAAACACAGACATATGTTTCGGGATTGCTTGGAATCCCTTTTTCAATGCGACAGGGAGCTTCTAGATGCAAAACATCCAAATGAAGCAGACAAAACAACAAAAACAAAGCTTATATAGCCAAGGAATTAACTGTAAACCAATGAGAATAAAGGCAGTGTGAAGTGTAACCATTCTTTTATTCTGTCAGTTTTCGTATTGCTAAAATCCTAAAAAGGTTTCAATTTCAAGTCGTTTTTACTCCTAGCAACAAACTGTCCTTCTCTTCTCTTAAAGATCCTGTCGATCAACTTAACACTTGGGGTATTTACCAAAATAGTTGCCGTTGCGGCCTTTCTTACATTGGACAGAAAAAACGTGCTCTGAAAATTCGGTTAAATGAGCATAAAGGTTATGTACGAAAGCAAGTCTAGTATTGCTCAACATTGTTGGAATTCCAACCACTCTTTTGATTTCAATTCTGGGAAAATTATTCAAAAATGTTCTTCCCCTTTAGAGCTTGACTTTTGGGAAGCTTATCATATTAACAGGAATAGTTCTAATTTGGTTAATGATTCTTCCTTAACTCCTTATTTTACACAGGTCTAGCATAAGTTCCTTTCATTTGTTGTTCTTTCTTGGTTTTCTTGTTAGTTTTCCTTTTTTTTTCTTCTCCCCCCCCCCCTCCTTTACATGTGTAATTTGTTTTGCTTTTTGTTTTGGTATTTTCTGTACTTATTTTATTTCCATTTTATTCTTTGTATTTCATTTTATTATTTTTACAATTTTCATGTATTTTCGCATTTTTATGCATGCTGTCGTCTTTTTTGCTTTGTTTTTATTGATATTCCTTTTTACTTTCCGTACTTTCAACTGGATTCTTTTGTTGCTCTCTTATTGGTACCTTCCCTGCTACTTCTACTTCCACTTCACACTGCCTTTATTCTCATTTGTTTACAGTTAATTCCTTTGCTATATAAGCTTTGTTTTTGTTGTTTTGTCTGCTTCATTTGGATGTTTTGCATCTAGAAGCTCCCTGTCGCATTGAAAAAGGGATTCCAAGCAATCCCGAAACATATGTCTGTGTTTTAATGCTCATTTGTGCTTTAAACTAACGTGAAATTATACTTCTAATGCTGTTTACCAGCACAAAGTTAAATTATTATTATCACAATGAATGTTTTTTCACCCATAAAATTTAATACAATCAAAAATAAATAAATAAAAGCATTGATTATGTTGTTAAAAGATTTAGTTCCACAGATGCTTTTAAATTTCCAGTTTAATTTTCAAACGTCGATGGATGACATTGAGTTTCAGCTTCGATATTTCAAATGTCAAACATTGTTTGTAGTAATGAACGAAGATTCTTTTCAAAAATTTAGATCAACTTTAAACATCAAAAAAGTTCTAGTATATAATTAAACAATTTTTTAACTATTGATTCATTGAAATAATAATAAAAAAAACTTCGTGCAATGGTTAAACTTAAAAAAAAAAAATGGTATTTTTCCATTTCGGGGGGTGGCGGGTGGAGGGTGTTGGAGAGGGTTAATTTTTTTTTCGCCAAATCAATCTACTACACCATTTTGGGTTGTCGTTGGCGATACTTAAATATTTTTCAGTTAATTGGCGTGATTGATTTGGCGAAAAAAAAAACCACAGCCAGATTCCTCGAAATGTAAAATAAATAGATAAAGTAAATAATTAAATTAAATAAATAACAGAAGCATTTTCGAAAGCAATCCATACGTCAAACGCGATATATCAAAGGAAAAAAGCAGGTCTGCATTAGTTTAAAGGAAAAAAATAATTCGTTTACTTTTGTGGTAAAGAGTTTAAAAAATAACCTGCCTGGAATATCCAGAAGAACACTTCTCGCTGTGCTTGCGTTATCAAAGGCTCAATCGCCATGTATTGAAGATGCATACCTAAAAGAAATTTAAGCGTTGCTTTTCGACGCAATTATCTTTGTATACAAGAATTTACATTTTGTAATTGGATGACATTTTTCATCCCACAAAAACATCGAGTTCAAGTTTGTTAAAACATGAAAGAAAGCGGTTCGTTCATTTATAGAGATTAGAAGCCGAATAAATTTTTAGAACGTAAGATGGAAAAAAAGAGAACTCATTCAGAAATCCCTTCTCCTAGGCTGAAGAATTTCGAGAGCCAAACCATTAGCCGAAGTATGTAAATAAACATCGCAGCACGCAAAGTGGAATCACTGCTGATTTAAAATTAAGATTCTGCTCGCTCAAGTTGGCTGCACGAATTGTGTTTGCCCGCAAAAACGCCACGTTTAAGCCTCACCACGCATAGCGTGATTTAAGAGCAACAAGTTTTGGAGGGAAATATTAATTCTGCGGGAAGTGAATGTCTGTGTATTTGTGGAGCTTCGTACATTCACCGGATTAAATATTAAGCATAATTGCTGAGTTTTGAATGTCCTTAAAATTCCGCCGCATACATTTTTAATGCGCTTATTCCGAGCTCATTTTGGATGGAATTGAATTAAGGGATATTTTGTATATTTAAGAAAATGAGAGCGATAAATTTTATCACGCTTCTTTAATTTCTACCGAGGTAAGGACTTTTTCCTCTTTTTAACAACTGAGGAAATCTAATTATATTTGAATTATCGTGAGGAAGTTTCATTTCCGGCAATTAAAGATATTTATTGGTCAAACTGGAAGTAGAAAAATTAACGAATTGCAAGTTTTTATTCGTTCCATTACGATTTCAGAGTTTCTAATAACATCGTTTTGTTTAATTTTTTTTTGGAACGTCTCTTTTTAGAAAATAGTTGCAACGAAACATTGTAATTGAACATGTATTACTTTTTTTTTTTGAAGAAGCAGTGCATATTTATGTATTTTAGATTTGATTATCCTTTGAAATATTTCAAGAAAAATAATTCAACAACTTTGCTTTTAATTCAACCTAAAGAACTCCAATTTTTTAAAACTGTGAACACATTTTGCTATTCAGGTAAGAAGCGGTATGGTAAGCAGGGATCTGTGGAGATTCTTGGAGAGGGGGAGAAGCCGTACCACATAAACGTGTCTAGCTTCATTGCTCCTATTTTTTAAATTAGAATTTCCTTGAAAATTAAAAACTACCTTTTTCGTATTCGAATTAGTTTTAAGTTTGCATCGACAAAGAACAAAAAAATATTTTCATCTGCAAAAAAAAAAAAAAATATATATATAACTTTGAATTTGTTAGCCCCAACAGAAATAATATTATTAAGTTAAAAAAATAGAGGTGACACATAATATGACTCTCGTTAAAACATTCGGAGCATGGAGTTGAGCTGGAGCAGATTTAGAACAAGTATTTAGAAGTCAGAGCAGAGTACTCAAAGATGTCGTTGCTATGGTTCCCTGATAGTCCATGGGACGGTCAGCCCTATCGTTTCATTCCGTAACAGGAATTTCCACCCACGAAAAAACAACTGAAATATACGATAAAATGCTTGATGGTTACAAGACTAAAATATCTTGGTTCAAAACCTCAGCATAATTGGAAAAAACATGCAATACAGAATCGATCTACATGACAAGGACGGCAAGGAATATTACGCCAACGTTCAATGCCAGGAGCCAATCGGAAGCTGCGAAAAATGTAAACAAACCTACGCAGTGTATGTTGTTGGATACTTAGCAGAGATTGGCAGCTTTCTCTTATAAAATGAAGTTTATTCTGACTTTTAATTAAACATGGCAAAAAATAACGTAATAAACTGCAATGTAAATAAGCGACACAATACGAACACACATGCAGGAAAAACCGCTCAACACACTACTTACGAAGAAATGTAACACATGAGCATTTTCACAAGACTGTTGCCAATACTGAAAATCAAGATAATATAATAATATTGTAAATTATTTGCATAATGATTTTTGCCTAATATCAATAAGATTAAACCTAACATATATTTTGTATGGCTTAGATCAGTTTGAGTTTCAAGTCTTTGAATCTGAATCGATTTGAACAACATCAGTTTGTCATTACAAAGCAACGATTCTGCATAATGTAATTTAACCGATTTTGTACTTCAAAAATCAGTCTTTAACGCTAATTGGGTATCACAACTATTCACAACAGTTATTTATTTACATTGTAGTAATTACGTTGGCGTAAGCATTACTGCCAAGAAGCTTGCTCGGAGCAGTTCTTTATTTGTGATTTCATCGGCTCTCTACCTAAGGCTACGGCTAAAAGGAGCAAGGGTGCCCGATGGGGAAAAGTTATTTCTTTGAACGCTATTACATATTAAAATATATTAATTAGGAATGCTATTATATTCTAAAAGAAAGATACATTGGTTTATTATTAATATTTTATCTAATGTATGCCGTCATGCTTGTATCTACAAGGGAACGAAAACACAAATAAAAATGTGACATTCATTGCTGAAATTAAAAATTTTTCAGATCGGTCCTAACAGACGGCGAGCAAACCTTCTTACACTGTAAAAAAATCTCCTGAAAATAACGGAAAAAGTACGGCAGCAGAGTTGCCGGAAATATTCCGTTTTTGATAATATTTTCCCGAGATTTGACAGAAGTTCCATTTCTTTTTTCTCCGTTAATCCAAATCAGGTTTTGAAAATATAGCAACCGTAAAAAGGAAAAGTTCTGTTCTCGTATTTTCAGGGCGTGATATTTCTGTTTTTGAAGGAAAAACCATGTATTGAAGCACTACGAAAACCTTCCGTTAAAATCAGTCAAAAAACAAACTGAAAATTCAGGGTTTTTTTAACAGTGCATATAGCTCAGAACTAAAGCTAGATTCCTCAATTAGGAAATCATACTTCATTTCCGTCCTAGGAATAAGAACAATTCCATAGCCTTACATTTTATTGCTGTTAAATATCTTTAATAAAAAGTTTTAAAATTATTCTCTAAAAAATAAATTAAATAATATAAAAAATAAAGCACTTTATGATTTTAATATTTTATTCAAATCTGACGTTTTAAATATGACCGTAATGATGTATTGTTTATGTTATATTGTTCATAATTATAATTCCGAAAAGTTCTACAACCTTCTCGGGCTATTGAATTTTAAAATAATTTTCAAGCAATGCTTTGAATGAGTATAAGAAATGCTAAAGGGGGTAAGGGTAAGTTGTCAAGATGCTCACGACGATTTTTCGCATGAAAGTTTGTAACATCCTAAAAAGAGACCTTAAGAAGAGAATATATAAATTGATTTGGACAATGTTTTCTAAAAACTAAAAGAAATTTCATTTATTTTAACAGTCGTTTCAGATTTTTCTTCAGTTAACAGTAGAACAACTGAAAATAAATAACTGGCTTTTGTTTTCAAACATCAATTAGATGCATTAATAAATTAGAATAAAAATATACAACTATTGTGAACCCGAAGTTCACAATACTTTAAAATGACCTCCCTCCCGTAATAAAGTGGTACAAATGTTACTAATAGAAGCAATATTCCTCAAATACATAATTCAAATGGTACGAAGTTGTCTAAATAAGTTTCTGAAACTCTCCTACTGTTTACTTCGAAAATTTACTGAATAATTATTCACTGCGAAAATGTTTATTCATGATTTTGCAATGTGTAAGTAACCATACCTTGGTTGAAATTTTTCAATTCGTTGACATGGATACTCGCGAAGGAGAAACTTATCTAAAGTACTGCACAATACATACAATGTGTATCTTGCTAAGTGTGCCAATGACGTTACATCTACTAACTATTATCAACAAAACTATAGCGTTAATTGTAATTGATGTCACGCACTTCAGTAACTAATTAGCAAGATAAAATCCGATTTTCGTGCTTCTAGAATTATTGGCTAATTTTGCTAACGCTTCCATATTTATTAGGATTAAGTGCCGCTGTTAGGGGAGCACAGTCTTTTGGAGAGTCTCATTAAACATAATCTCGGAGCTTACAATTTGGTTATTAGAAGTTACTCTCGTAATACCATTTTCATTATGATCTTCCAATCCATAAATAATGATTGCGAAATTAGTAAATGTATGCTGAAGTTGTGATAGAAATTTTCATGAAGGCGGCTAGTATTGTAATGCTTAAAATGCATACTTCCGACTTGATTTATGTGTGTGAAGGATGAAAAATATCTTCTTAATCTTAAAACTCACTTTTTTTCACAATTTAGAAAGAATAAATTGAGTAATCCAAGAAGAAAAGTTTTAGATGTATTTTTATCTCGAATATCATTTACGGCAAATATCTAAATATAGCACATTTAACTTTCAAGTGATTGCTGTCACTTAAGTCAATAGTAGAGATAAAACTCAGGATTGCGATGCAAAACTTAAAGGAAGAATGTTTAATAATTAAAAAAAAAATTATCAAACAAACTAAAAGGGAAAGAAAGAGGGAAAGTTAACAAAAGAGTCATAATTCTAAATGTGAGTGCATGGAAGAACACACTGATCCCCAACTAATAACGAAGTTATTGCTCTTAAAATTTTAAAGCTTTTTTTACTGTTTAAAAACTCCATACTTTATATTCCAAGCCATTTTTTGTGGGTAATGATGTATGAAAGTTTTATTTATCGTTAGAAGAGAGTTGGTTACATTGGCGCACCACTACAGCAAATATTCAAACAGTCACAGATGTCTCTAGTCAATACTCATACCTAGTGGAATGCAAACAAACTGCCCCAAAACATGCGGCTTACTTTAAACATATTTTAAAGTTCAGTAGTTTGTATCTTGTTATTTGTGTCAAAATATTCTGATTTGACCCCCTTGGAGAATAAGAAGGTGATGCTTTTATGATGTTCTTTATTTATAGTACCTATTTTATTTATGTTTCTAATCTACTCTTTATCAACATCTGCATGTGAGATAATCTAGATGTTAACCAATAATTTGGATTGAGATGAGAGCACTTTTTATTAGACGATCGGGTAGCAATAAATGGCTCAAGTTTAAATTACTAATAAGTATGCGTAGAGCTAAATGAACTTGAGAAAACTGAAAAATATTTTTTCCGTGTGTATGTAATGATAAAAGGAAAGGTAATGAATTCTGATAGATATGAGTACAGTATTCATAGCGTCATGCTAGTTTACTGAACGGGACTCTCAAAAGAAACAAATGTGTGATTTTTGACAGTAAATTAATTACATTAAAGTACTAATATGTTTTATGGCAACTGTAAATCAGCATATCAGGATTACGAAGTTAGCATCTCCTCATTTTCCTAACTGTACTTGACCCACCTAACGCGCATGTTTATCCAACTGTTGGGAAAACTGCAAATAAATATTTATAAATTTTTCGTTATGTAAAACTGCTATGGTTAAGGGACATTTTTACCCAAGAAACTATCTTTGCTTAATATAAGGTTTTTTTTTTTTTTTTTGCAAATTTAGGTCTTATAGATTTTTTTTTCTGTGCTTATAGTTATCTCCTCTTCTCTACCTTTTTAAAACGTTTACCATCTTGGTTTTCAATTTTTAATTTTGATTCAGGAAAATCAATGAAGGTGAAAAATTCATTTCAATTTCTTTGTATATCATTTCGTTGACACTAATTTTGCAACTTCGCCCCAATTTTCATTCAGCAACAAATACATTGTTATTTATCATTTCAGTTTTTAATCTTTAGATAGCTATTTTTAAATTTTATTTTGCTTCAATAATTTTACTTCTTGCTGTTAAAAAGATACGAATGCATTAATTAGAGAAGACTTCAGACAGATAGGTTTTTTAGAATCTTTGTCTAAAATTGTAACGAAAGAAGTGTGGGAACCCGACATTATTCAGAAAATATTTCAATACCTAAATAGTTTTAATCCTGTTTAATGTTGAAAAATTCACATAAAAATGAACAGAAGTACAGGATCTGAGCTCTAATGAGCTTCCACTTCTACCCTCACAGGAGCTGAGCTCCAATGAGCTTCCATGCAAATCAAGTCATGCTAACTACCTTAACCCCTCCTGCGGACAACGCGTACAAGTACTTCGGCCCTTTAATAAATCTTGAAGAAAACAACTTCAACTCTTTTCAACTTAATGTTGAACTTATTATTGTTAAACAACATGCATTCCCCCCATTATATTAAAAATGTAGTAGATCTGCAAACTCGGAATCAATCATGAGAATTTCCATGCAATTTTGCGCAGTATATAAGTTCCTCTCTTTCTTGTTTGAGCTTACCAGTTTTCAATTCCGCTAAACGTGTATAAAAATATCAGAAAATATTTTTTACACTTCTACCCATTTCAGCACAAATATTTACCACTACTTTTATCCTTCTGTTTGGAGTATTTTCGCCAGACAGTATTATTGAAGAAAACTTTTCAAGCTTTCACAATACCGAGGAGGATAGAACACGTTTTTCAGGGGAAAAAAAATATTACTCGAGAGATGTTTCTGTAGATTTCATTTTCCGCAAAAAAAAAAAAAAAAAAAAAGAAAGAAAGAAAAAACAGAACAGAATACCTCTCCGTCATATCAAAGCCCAACTATTGGAATTCGTCGAAGGATTCTTTCGTGGCTAAAATGGAACAGAATAGAATATGAAACGCATTTCTCAACGTATAAAACCTCAGGAGGTCTATACATATTACATTTATTATTACCTGATTACTGACAATATTTTAATGATGTTAAGAATGTAAAAGAAATACAACACATTTCTTACAGCAGTTTTAACATGTCTTAATATCTGACGGAAAACAATTCGCTTGTGTAAGCTACGCTAAGTACAATTTGTGTGTTAGCAGTGATGGGGTTGAAAAATACAATTTAGAAAGTCTTAAATTTTGATTTCGTATATTATATACTGAGTGTCACCTATATAATGCTCTCTTTTGCAATCATGTATTTCTTACATGGTTTTTATTAATTATTGTAGCAGCCATGTACTTATATGCCATTTTTTTATACTTTATAACATAAAAAATGCGACAAACACGAGTAAACGAAAGTTTAAAAAACACACATACATAGATAATCCAGTTTGTTTATTTATATATTTATTCATATAATTAATTTCTTTATTTATTTTTATTTTTATGTATTTATTTAATTTTTGGTACATTTGTTATTATTATTATTTTTTAAAAATAGCTTTGGGTAAATCTTAAGTTCTCTACACAAGATCGGAAAGAACAAAAAATGGCGCTGGAGTATTATAAAGCCACTGTTGGCAATTTCATTATGTTGATACTTATTACTGACATCGACACGTTCCAAAGCCTGCAGCACGTACGCCGTAAATTCCAGACGCGGGTAATTAATGTGTTTCCTACCAGTAAATGAACGAGGAGCATTTTCTGATTTAACAGCGCCCCGCGTTTGCAGAGGAACTAGTGACAAAGGTTTCAATACGCTCTCAATAAAGTCCCTTTCATTAATTCTGCACATTGGTGTGGAAAGAAATTCTCTCGACGCGACTCCCTTTTGTGATCAGTTTCCTAGAGAGATGCAGCGAACGAGCTACGCGTGGAATGTTCAGCCGGAATGGAAGGTCGTGGCAACCGACATTATTTGTCGACACCTCTCTCATTAACATGGGGTAGATTCGTTTTAGAACTCTACTGCGATCGACCATGCGCTTATAAGCGCAGGCAGTCGGTTCTCTAAGTGTTTGGATTAAAGGCGAGTGCATTCAGAACGGGACTGAATGCAGAGTTATTCATTCCTCCCACTTATGTCAAAGAATTCACTTTAGCGCCATTAGAGAAACCATGGCAGCGAGCAATCTGTCGGGGTGACGCATCGACTGGCTTCGTAACGATTCGAAGTGTTGAGGGAACTGTTCTTAAGGCTTGTCGTTTTGCAAAAGCTACTCTATGGAACAGCTTTACTTCATACTGCAAAACTACTAATAGCCATTGACAGCTCATATGCTTTCGCTTGCAAAGACATAGCCGAGAAGAATTAAATACGGAGTTTAACTATCACTTTTATGCATTAAATGCTCTGAAACTTATAAAGAACAAAAAACATAACCATAAAGTTCTAGTCAATTTGTCTTTCAAATGGATTCATTTGAATTAAGCATGGCTGCCTGCGATTCTATAGCGGCTGTCCAGACGCGGAGCCAGAACAAAGGAATAAGCGTTCAAACGATAGTTTTATTTTTCCTCACTGGTGCGCTGCAAGTATGCACTAGTTTCGTATGGAAATACATTACGAAAGCACTGTTTTTGTCGGGTTTGATCATGCATCATGAATATTTCTTTTTGGTAAATTTTTAGTTTATGCATAACCGATCGGAAATGTGTCTCCCGATGTTTAATTGTGTCTAACATAAATATATTTATTTTAAAGAAATTTTTCATCACAAATGAAATAAAAACGAAAGAAAGCAATGGAGTGTTTTTTCTAAGCATTAAATTAGTGAATGCATACATTAAATAATTTTAGGTTTTTACCAATTTCACGTTTGGTTTATATGCATATATTTTAATTGTTTTTTCACTCCATGTCACCTATTCAATTACTCTAGAAATAGAAATTGTGAGTTTGATGCTATAGAAGATATTTCTTACCAATGAGGGCTGATATTTGCATTTTCCCCTTATATCTCGAACTTTACTGGTTTTATTTATTTACTAGCGGTACCCGCACGGCTATGCTCGTATTAAAAAATGAAAAGACCTGTTGGTTTGTCATTGTGTATATAGTGATAACTTTTTAAAGTGTAAATTATGTTATTTTATTAAAATGTATAGCATTCCACATAATTAAAAATTAGCTGCCTAAGGCAATCAGCCAGAGATCCTACACATTTAAGATTTTTTTTTTCCAAAACACGCACAATAAAAAAAGGAAAAAGGAAAGAAAGAAACAAACAACACAAAACAGAAAATATTTTAAAGAAAACGCATTTTGTTTGTTTAGTTCTAGTCCCCACACAAAAGGGACGATTATAATAAATTATAATAGTTTTAATTAATAAATTTTTAGTATAATTAATTTTTATCTATTATTTATTGACATTAAAGCCGGTCTAGACGCTACATTTTGTACAACCTTTTGTCTACGCAGCCTTAATACTGAATGATAACGTTGCAATTTTTTATGCGTCTACATGGTGCAGAAATATCTGTATATTTCACTCAGTTTTGTGCAATATCGTCATGAAGGAGGTACTATTTTGGTCAATTTTGGCATGGTGTTATGTTAAAAAATAGACTGGAACGTCTCAGAAGTACCCGGCGTTCAAAGTGGTCAAATGATTACATAAAATAAATATTTTTTGTTGCCTGTTCTGGTGGTTCTATAACAGCAATCTCTTCATTTTCATCCATGGTATTCCTAGACTGCCTTGGTGTCTCCTGATCATTTTGGAAATGAAACAAATCAAAATACCAGAGAGATGGCTTGTAGATTTCGTCTCCAGCCCCAGATCGAATCGATTTATTAACTTTTGCCAATTCTTTACGGTAAACACTTCTCAAAGGATTAATTATTTACAACTGTTTCTCTGTTTGCGGTTGCATCAATTTCTTTGAATTTTTCCACTAAACTCTCATAAGTCACTCCCTGTCACTATACTCCTTGGATTTGACACGCCAAATGCTTGGGAAACTTTCGCATAATGCAATAAATTCTGTGAGAAACTCCCGAGAACATTGCCGAAAGTCGGCCATTGTAGCCTGACGAATTGAAACTGAGAAACAAAATGAATCCGAAAAGGGTGCTACCGTCTACATGTGCCGATTTGTCTGCACAGTTCAAAGACATCTATCCTTTCTAGCTCAGTTATCGCTGCAGCTGTACAGTCCTCGCACCGGACTCAAAACTGCGCACTTTTCCAATCTATACGCAACGTTTTATCTGCAACGTGTTGAACTGCGGAGACACACAGTTGTGCAAAACGTAGCGTCTGGACCCGGCTTAAAACAAAAATACGAAATTTTGCAGCTTGCAGAAACAAATAGCAGCAAGGAAAGCTTTGAAAACGGAATAAACCTTTCATCCGAGCTCAAATAGGAAAGTAACATATGTGCTAATTCACAGGCGAAAAAAAAAAAAAATAAATGAAAGTATAAATAGTAATAATAAGCTGGAATAACAAAAATCGGTAAAGAATAACATTTCTTTTAAAAACCCCTGTGCAGTATGGAAAATGGTCCCGTAAAATACATGTCAAAATAAGGAAATCAAAATAAAACTATCAATCGCCTGTGAGCCGCAGGAAATAAATTTCAATTCGCTTTAAAAAAATAATAATCATAATCCAAAAAAAAAAACGAAATAAACTAATTAAAAATTGGCTGTTCCTCAAAATGCTTAAAACCGCAAGCAATAAATTTTAATTCGTTAAAAGAAACAAGAAGTTCCGTCTAGAACTATACGAGCCTACTTTCCCGTATACACCGAATTCAAATTTATAATCTAGCTATCTCTCTCTCTGTCTTTCTCGTTTAGCTTTAGTTCTTAATTGCTTCAAATATACCTTTTTCAACGGTTAATACATATTCATTCAATCATTATTTATTAAGTCATTCATGTATTTATTCACTCATTTATTCATTCATCCTTTTGCTTATTCATTTAATCATTCATTAATTAAAAAATATTCTTGAAAATCCCGATCAAAAAGTTTCATAGGAAATAGGCTCGTTAGTTCTGGATGAACTTTCTATTTGTACATGTTCTACGTCATAAGAGCTTTCCGATAAAGTTTGTTCTAAGCAAATCGGCCCGTTAGATCAGAAATTATATAGGATTGAAATTTCCCCGAAGGCGGTATGTAAATTTTTTTTTGAACTGTTCAAAAATGAACAAAAATTGTTCAAATCAATATTTCACGCCAAGAACTTCTTCCAGTGAGCTTGTTCATGGGAACTTATATCTTGTACCCAGAGTTTACATAATTTGCTTCATTTTCACCCATAGGCGCTAATGTTAAAATTTTTTGAACTATTCAAAATTGAACAAAAAATCGCTCAAATCAAAAAGTAAAATATGGAAATGAGATGTCCTCGCCGAGATCTTTCGAATGCTAAAAGAATTTTTCGAATCGGACTATTCGTTCAAAAGTTATTAGGGGGGAGGGGGGACAGACCGACACACACATTTTCCCCCCATCTCAAAACATTACTTTCAAATTTTTTATTTTTCAATCTTTATTTAATTGCTTAACTTATTTTTGACTTTTCTTGATTTCTAACGATATTTTCACGATACATTAAGCCTTCTTTCATGCTTTATAATTATTTTTTTTACTTTTACGGGAAAGTAGGCTAAAAAGGAATAATAGTCAGTCGGCATGGTAACAATTAAAATTAAAGTTAATTACCGTGAAAAAATAATTTCGAACTGCAGAGAAAAATGCTCATAACTTCTTTTCTAGGTAATTTAGAGGCTTCGAATTTTCGCACTCAGAGCGAAACTCCTTCCGGGTTACTTTTTTACGCGCTATTCAACGTTATCAAGCTCGAAGCGATACGATAATTCCTTCCCATAGAAAATGACTATTTTATAAAACTTTCGGCTATAAATTGGAATAAAAGAAGAACAAATTCGAATTTCAGAAAAAACTCTCCGAGGTGCACACTTCCATGTTCCAAACTAATTTCGTGCCAAATTTCATGAAAATCCGCTTTACGGTCTGGGCCCTACGCCGGACACAGACAGACACACAGATACACAGACACACAGACACACACACACACATACTTGCTGCTTTATTATCTCTACTAATAATAAAGCAGTAAGTATGTGTGTGTGTGTCTGTCTGTGTACGGCGTAGGGCCCAGACCGCCCAGCGGATTTTCATGAAATTTGGCACGAAATTAGTTTGGAACATGGGGGTGTGCACCTCGGAGAGTTTTTCCTGAAATTCGAATTTGTTCTTTTATTCCAATTTATAGCCGAAAGTTTCATAAAATAGTCATTTTCTATAGGAAGGAATTATCGCATCGTTTCGAGCTTGAAACCGTTGAAAAGCGCGTGAAAAACTACCCCGGACAGAGTTTCGCTCTACGTGCGAAAATTCGAAGCCTCTAAATTAACTAGAAAAGAAGTTATGAGCATTTTTCTCTGCAGTTCGAAATTATTTTTTCACGGTAATTAACTTTAATTTTAATTGTTGCCATGCCGACTGACTATTGATCCTTTTTTCTTTTAACGAATTAAAATTTATTGCTTGCGGTTTTTAGCATTTTGAGGAGCAGCCGATATTTAAATAATTAATTTATTTTTTTAGATTTTGATTATTATTTTTTTAAAGCGAATTGAAATTTATTTCCTGCGGCTCACAAGCGGTTGATAGTTTTATTTTGATTTCCTTATTGTGACATGTATTTTACGAGACCATTTTCCATACTGCAAAGGGTTTTTTAAAAGAAATGTTATTCTTTATAGCGATTTTTGTTATTCCAGCTTATTACTATTTATACTTTCATTTATTTCATTTTTTTTTTTCGCCTGTGAATTAGCACATATGGTATTTTCCTATTTGAGCTCGGATGAAAGGTTCATTCCGCTTTCAAAACTTTGCTTGCTGCTGTTTGTTTCTTCAAGCTGCAAAATTTCGTCTGTCTGTTTTAAGCCGGGTCCCGACGCTACGTTTTGCACAACTTTTTGTCTCCGCAGTTCAACACGCTGCGTATAGATTAGAAAAGTGCGCAGTTTTGAGTCCGGTGCGAAGACTGTACAGTTGCAGCTATAACTGAGCTAGAAAGCATAGATGACTTTGAACTGTGCAGACAAATCGGCACATGTAGACGGTAGCACCCTTTTCCGATTCATTTTGTCTCTCAGTTTCAATTCGTCTGGTGACAATGGCCGACTTTCGGCAATGTTCTCAGGAGTTTCTCACAAAATTTATTGCATTATGCGAAAGTTTCCCATGCATTTGGCGTGTCAGATCCAAGGAGTATAGTGACAGGGATAAAAAGGTAGACGCTTATGAGAGTTTAGTGGCAAAATTCAAAGAAATTGATGTAACCGCAAACAGAGAAACAGTTGTAAATAATTAATTCTTTGAGAAGTGTTTACCGTAAAGAATTGGCAAAAGTTAATAAATCGATTCGATCTGGGGCTGGAGACGAAATCTACAAGCCATCTCTCTGGTATTTTGATTTGTTACATTTCCTAAATGATCAGGAGACACCAAGGCAGTCTAGGAATACCATCGATGAAAATAAAGAGATTGCAGTTGTCGAACCACCAGAACAGGCAACAAAAAAATATTTATTTTATGTAATCATTTGACCACTTTAAACGCCGGGTACTTCTGAGACGTTCCAGTCTTTTTTTTAACATGACACCATGCCAAAATTGACCAGAGTAGTACCTCCTTCATGACGATATCGCACAAAACTGAGTGAAATATACAGATATCTCTGCACCATGTAGACGCATAAAAAACTGCAACGTTTTCATTCAGTATTAAGACTGCGTAGACAAAAGGTTGTACAAAACGTAGCGTCTGCACCCGGCTTTAATGTCAATAAATAATAGATAAAATTTAATTATACTAAAAATTTATCAATTAAAAATATTATAATTTATTATAATCGTCCTTTTTGTGTTTGTACTTGAACTAAACAAACAAAATGCGTTTTCTTTCAAATATTTTCTTTTTTGTTTTGTTTCGTTTCTTTCTTTCCTTTTTAATTGTGTGTGTTTTGTAAGAAAAAAAATGCTTAAATGTGTAGGATCTCTGGCTGATTGCCGTGGGCAGCTAATTTTTAATTATGTGGAATGCTATACATTTTAATAAAATAACATAATTTACACCTAAAAAAGTTATCACTATATACACAATGGCAAACCGACTGGTCTTTTCGTTTTTTAACACGGGCATAGCCGTGCGGGTACCGCTAGTTAGTAGATATAGAGATAGAGATGCGTTGGTCTTATTTATTTATTTATTTGTACTTCAGATTATTAATAAGAAAACTAACGCCATTATTGCACAATCTTCAGAAAACGTATTTCAGGACAAGAGGAATCGTTTTATCAATGAATATAGCTGTATGCATCTGGATGTAAGTAATTCGAGTGATTTACACTCACTTGGATTACTTACATTTTTTAGGTCAAATCTTTACGTATTGCTAAAGAAGTGCCTTTTAATTCCAAAACATGTGTATGAAATAATTTTTGCAACTTGCTCTAATAGAACGTTGGTCTGCTCATTAATTTTGTCCACTCAAAAGTAAACTTCGAACTTCATATTATGTCTAGATTATGTTTTTAAATTTTTTTTTTGCTCTGAGAAGTTTAAATTTCTTATGCTTGTATAGAATGATCAAGTTAAAAGTGGAATGAGTGAGAGAGAATCTATATTATAAATCTAGTAATGTATCTTTTTAAAATAAACTCGCGCTACATGAACGGAGGTTATAATTGAAACATCTAAAAGGAAGGGAGAATTCCCTCTAAGATGTGTTATTGATTCTCCACGCGTTCATGGGTACACCCATTTTTTAAACCATAGAGTCTTAAAACATAGAAAAGTAAATAAACTATACAAAGCGTATTTCTGATTCCCAATTTTAAAATGTGGAAAAATTAATTTAAGAAAGGATTTACGGAAAATCAGATTACAGAAAATCAGAGAATCCGAAAGCCTTTGGGGGATTTCACCGAAGAAATGTCGGTTGCAAAGTCTTGGTATTAAAAATTGAGAATATTCAGTGTAGTAGAGAAAAAAAGAAAAAAGAGGTGGGAAGGGGAGGCTTACAGATAAGAGCATAAGTTATTGTAATGAAATTGTGGGGGGAGGGGGCTTTTGAAAAGTGGAGGTAGGAGCGTGTAAAATAACAAAGTAGAGAGACGGTCCTCTACCCCGACTGAGAGTACTCATTGTGTTTTGCTGTCAAGGAGCATGTCGTCTAAATAAAAATGTTTAAAAGGAAATTTAAAGAAAAATTGCTTTTATCCAGGGGTGTCCACGAGGGAAGTTCATGGCGTAGACTGCGCCATTAAAATTTTTAATGAAATTTTTGACACCCCCTGGACAGGGGGATGCTTTTATCGAGTTTTAGCCCTTTATGCTTTTATCGAGTGAGGATGGCTGATGGAGAACAGGGGGATGCTTTTATCGAGTTTAGCCCCCCTAATAGGTACTTCGTAC
This sequence comes from Octonoba sinensis, assembly GCA_038502835.1. NCBI lineage: Eukaryota > Metazoa > Arthropoda > Arachnida > Araneae > Uloboridae > Octonoba > Octonoba sinensis. The sequence goes on from CM076602.1 coordinate 63,738,529, forward strand.
CTATTAGTATGCACCATCTTGCTTAGGCGGTTGGCACCCATGTATTATCAGTACAAGTTTTAAAAATAATCTTGATAACTCTGAACTGCATTTAATCTACGCGTTTTAAGTAATTATTTTTAATTTCTCATCTATTGTACTTATTTGCAATACTTGAAAATATTTTCCTATGATTGTTTATTTTATTGAAGCGTTTTCTTTTGCAAAGGCCTAATCTTTGACCTTTCTTACTTAATATTTTAGGATTGTATTCTAAATATTTAACTAGTGTAATTGCTTTAGATGAGCCCAGCAACAGCAAAAAAAAAGTCGCCACTCTTATATGATAATCCATCTGATGAAGTTACCTGAAATCAGCTATACTATACAATGCAATTCTAGTTATTAGTATTATTAGTCTATTAATAACAATAAAAAATTGTTGCATTAATCATTTACTTAATGACATAATTGTTCAACTAATCTTTATTTTTACTTTTAAGTCACTTCACAACCTAACTGTTCCACTTTCCTGAAATAATTAAATTTACACAAAATGGAATTGAAATAATTCAGTCAACACATATATATAAAATAACTTTATTAATCATAACCAATGTCATTTTTCTTTTAATTTCTGTTATTTAATAGTATTAACATGAATGTATTGAAAATTGCTTAATAATAAAGTAACTAATAACCATTTAAAGACTATTCAATATGGCTTTCAAAAACCAGCTAGCTAATTTATTTGAGCTGCACAATATGAGAAGATAAATGTATTTCATAAAATTATGTGCAATTATTGTCGTTCAAAATAAAAATAAATCAGAAAGCATAATATGATCAGCCAATTGCGAAGAAACTTTTCTCTGTGTTCATTATACGGGGTGTCCGAGAATTATCTATACAACTTCAGAACGTTATATTTAAAGAAGTTAATGAGATATTTACATGCGGTTTGTTGCATTCAATGTAGAAACACTTTAAGTTTTTTCTGTTAAGTACACCTCTATGTGGGCACCATGTCGGATATACGAAGCACATGCAGACGAAAATCAATTTCATCCCATGTGCGCTGCAGCAAATCGACAGTTAGTCTCAAAAGCAGCAAGGATACGCTGCTTTAGCTCTGCAAGCAGTTCCTCTAAAGGAATCACTAAACGTCACTAAATAATATCGAAATTACATTGTTAGGAAGATTTAAAAAGGTTTCCTGGGGAGAGCATTCGAACCCCTGCCTCTTGGAACGTTGCCAAAGATAGACTGAAACTCCGTTTTTAAGACTTCAGTTTCGAAAGTTTTGTTAGGGGAGAACTTCTGAAACTCCTTCTTCTAACGTTCCCAAAGAGCATAAGACTGCTTTCTCAGGAGTTAAATTGCAAAAAAATTCCGGGGAATACCCCCAGAATTTTTTCAGTAATAATTTTATAGAGGTGTACTAAACATTGAAAACTTCAAGTGTTTCTACATTGAATGCAACAAACCGCATGTAAATATCTCATTAACTTCTTTAAATATAACGTTCTTAAGTTGTATAGATAATTCTCGGACACCCTGTATATAAAATTTTCCTTGTAAGTAAGATTGTATCTTAACGAGCAGCTTCAAAGTCTGCATGCGTTACTACCAAAAAAACTATCTTTTTATTATTTCCTCTGTATTAAAAACGTTTTAATGGCAAATACATAACCCTGTAACTTATTTTGATAGTTACTTTTGCCCTCAACACTTAAATGTTTATCTGTTTTGAAATTCAAGCCTTTATACGCGATGATATTGATATGGTTAGCCCTTAAAATCCTCGCTTTTAAGTGCATGCTAACAGCGCCAGTCGACTGAAGTGGCAGAAAATGTAAGTTCTTCTTGTAGGCACTTTTTCGCCCGTTTGGAAAGCCGCTATAGGATCGTAGGCAGCCTTGGAATTAAGTATCTCATGAGGTTCTGTAAATTTTATCAAACTCCTCCTCAGCAAAGGATCTCTTTATATGTTCTATACGTACAATAAAATATTTGTTAAACTCCCTTTTTTAACCAACTTCACAAAGGAAGGAGGTTGTCATTCATATTGTATGTATGTCGTTTTTTTTTCGTTTGTTTGTCCACTTATAACTTCTCACCGGATGAACCGATTTTCCTGATTTTTTTAAACAATCGAGGGTACTTTTCCATAGGTTCCATACCTATGTTTGACCATATTCTATAATTAGAAAAAAGTTATGGACATAAATGTGGTCATTTTTGTGTTTTTTCATCCATAACTTATTACTAAATGAGCCGATTTTGATGCTTTTTCTTTAATCGATAGAGGATCGTCTAACTCAAATAGCGCACATGAATTTGGCTACATTTGTTTTAAAAAAAAACTTTATGGTTGAAAAATAAGTTTTTTTTTAAATTTTAATTGGAAAGGCTTGGCTTGATTTTTCTTTGTTTGGAAAATTGTTAATAAACATGAAATTTATTGTTGAGGAAGAATTTGTTGCCATTAAGCTGTAATATTAAAAGCAATTATAACAAGAGTTTAACTAAAAGCTTCTCTGAAGAAAAAATTAAATCCAGTTGCTTGTTCTAGTGACCTTTTAAAATCAATTTCAAAAAGGAATTTATCATACAAACGGTTAGTTTTTAAGGTCATTTCCTCAAAGAAGGTTTCCAGTTTGATATGGATTTTTTAAAAATAGAATATTTATATAAAAATGTATTTACACTAGAAAGGATGAAATAAAACAACTTCTGAAAAAAATAGGACCGACTTCAAATTATAAATTGCGCTAAAATGTGAAAAATAAATTAATTCTTTGAACAACTTCTATACGACTTTTAAACATAATTTTTGAAGGTGGTGGAAAATTATGATGGATTTTGATTCATGATTACTTTTGTAACCATGAATAAATTACAAATATAAATGGTGTAGAATTTGCAATTGTTTCAGTGTAAAATAACGCATGGTGTAATGGTAATTAGACTGTCATAATTTTGCACCGACTTTAAAAATTACGTTTAAAAGTCATATCGATGTAGTTTAAAGGATTAAGTTATGTTTCTCTTTTAGTGCATTTTATATTTTAAAGTCGGCTCTATTTTTTTCCAAAAAATTTTTTTTCAGTAACTGTTAGAAAACGACGTACAGAATATATTCGTATTTTATTGTTGCGCAAAAGGTCTTGATTCGACTTTAAAACTGTTGTCACACATTTGTGCAAGACTTTTCTCGAAAGGCTTTGCTTGAAACAAAATCATGAAAAGATTTGTTTTTTTTTTAATAGAAAAGCCTCTTTCATAGTAATAATATTATTATGGAAAGAAATAAAAAATTCTAGTTACGTAATTGCAGTTCAAGATGCATTCATTCATTCATATTTAAGCGATAAAAGCAAAAATGCATCAGAAAGAGACCTGTGTGTACTCCTCATGAATAACTTTCTGTATGGATGATCTTATTCGAGAAGTCAACGATTCGAAATTTATAAACGCTTTAAAAGTTCTCCTCGTGAATAATATAAGAGCTGAATTTCTGTCACTAAGAAAGATAAATTCTCAAAAGCTACGGACTGACATAATTTAGGTTTACAGCAAGTATTTTAACTCTTCCTATAATATTCTAATAGATCTCGGAAGTTAAATCACTTCCACTAAATGCGTTAGGCTTCAACTGCAGTCCTCACAACAACCGAAGAATTCCGCCCTCTCGGAATGTAATCTGTTATGAAATTCAAATGAGTTTTCATTGCTTTGGTGGAGTGTTTACGCTTAGAGGATTCGGGGCTGAGGCGCTGATCAAAGTTTTATTTGTTTACGTCTCATGCAAACGGAGAAGTGGCATTTTCATAATATGATATGTGCGTTTAGACTTTAATGAAAAAGACAGACAGTTGCCGCCTACTCTTCACTCTCAATGCCGTTTGCCAGTTTGAACTGACGGTTGGTATTTAAACGAAAAGATTATGAAGCTAAATGTTATTTTATCTATTCATTAAAGTATGGCTGAAAAATAAACGCTAGGAAACAACGTGATACTACATGTTTCTAATAAAATGGGGGCGGACCATTTTAAACCGGAATCTCTGTTTTTTAATGTGTTACACACAGGTCATGTGTAATAACCAATGTGTAACAATGATTGGCAACGGATTTAGGATTTTGAACAGATTATAAGCCGACATATGAGCGGTTTAATCAACTGGTTCCGGTACCTGCCTGCGCACTGTGAGGAGGCGTCGGTTCGATTCTGACTTTCTCCTAAGTGTATTTCCTTCTTTGTATAGTAAATCTGTTGTACTCTCTTGTCCTATCTGTCATATTAGACGAGAGTTTGAAGCATATCTTTGAGAATAGCAAATAAACTCGAATATTTATTTGACCTGAAATGGCCGTTAACAAACAAGCCGGCATATTTTAAACCACGTTTTGGTTATACTGTTACTTATCTCGAAGTTCGTACTCATTAAAAATTTATTTGTGCTTATCAAATATCCAATTATTTGTAATACTCCACGTTACCCAATATCAATGACTAAAATAAGTTTCAGAATGGTTGTTTGTTTTTAATGAAGCAAGAGTATGTTGAGATGTTAGTAAACAATAGTTAATAATAATGTTACTGAACTGTAGTAAAAAGGTAGTATTACCTTTAAGTTTAGTAAGCACTTTTAATGCTTCCATTAATCAGCAGTAAGGCATTTTAGAAGAGATTTTGCTTTTTCTGAATAATGGTATTCAAATTCTTTCCTTCGCCAGGTTTGATGATGCCCTTCATTATTCTATAGTTACTTTTAAGTTTGTTTAATTATCAGAAGTTAGGATGAATACCAGCTAATTTGAAACCGATCGAAAAAAATAATTTGAAACATTTCCCCAAGTATTGTACATCACTGGAAAGCTTGAAACTGCACCAGTCTGGTAAGAACTGGAAATTACACAAAAAAACAGACATTGAGTGGTATTAGCCAAATCAGCACCCTAGTGCCCACTTCAACTTGACGACTACTTGAATTTCAGTGCTTAAAAGTTCTTATCAAAGTGATATTTTTTTTAACTTTATAATATGACGATTATCATTGATAAGTATATGATGAATTTTTAAATCTTAAAACACATTTAATGTGACTTTTGCGATTCCATTATAGTTCACAAGAAGTAAAGATAGTTAGTTTCATCTATTATTTTAACTTTCAGTGCAGAAATACCATGCCTATCGTAGAACGCAACATCCGTTACATCCAGTTACGCCTGTTACACATGTCTAATTTATTATAACAGCAAAATATGACCAGATTTTTGTTTGAAGGTTCGGATAAATTGCCTGCAAGTCTTGTAATATTATTTTTAAATTACTTAAAGAAATGCGCTTAATAGATTCAGACTTCCGCAACTATTGACACTATGTTCCATTTTATGTAACATCCGTTACAGTCAAACAATTTTATTTTTTGTTCCTCTAAAAACATAACATAAATTTTCAAATATGTGTAGTTTATCTTTGGCATTAGTTTTATCAGAAAATAAAACTAATTTTGATTCTGAAACACTAGAATGCCCCTCATAATCTGTTTTTTTTTGTGTGTGTGTATATATGTAGCGTCTGTTACTATGGAATTCACCTTAGGTTTTCATTTTTTACTTGTTTTAAAGAGTTTTTTTTAAAGCAACATTTTGAAGGAAATCGTGGCAAAAAAAATCGTAATAAAAGTTATTAAGTAGTACTAAGAACAATTATTAACTGAATTAGAACACATATTGATTCACATGATTACAAAACATGATCAAATAAATTATTAATAAATCACACAGTATATTTTATCAATTGTCGTAGAAAAACATCCTGCTTTTTATAAAAGACTAAATTGCGACTAAATCTAAAGTCGCAATTTTTAGACTTTTTCAAACTTTAAAAAATTGCGATTTTTGAGAAATCTTTCCATAATTGGAGAAAAAAAATGAAAGCTATTTTCTGAATCAGCTTTAAAAAATGTGTATAAATCATTAGCAACAGTTTAACCACGCGTGCAAAAGTCAAAATTCGCAGTCTTGTGTTTTTTTTACTTAGTTTTCTGGTACCCTGACATTTGCATTTATATATTCGTATATATGAGTGGATGTATTCCAGAAGCATATTTAACCGTAAGACACTTCTTTGTGCAATGAGATCAATTCGTGCATTTCTGCTTTGTAATCTATCACCCCCTTTATTACACAAAATAAATAAACTGATCAATTAATAGTAATCCATTTCTTTCCTCTTGTTAATTTTGTATTCAGCATAAGACATAATAGCACAATTATATCTTTCTTTGACTTAAGGCAGAATTAACGTGCCCATATCTTACTTCCTCTAAGTACTTTCAGTTTTTGAGAGCCTATAGCTCTTGCCTGAAATTTCTTTCAACGATCACTACAATCTATTCGGTCGAACACTTATCAGAAGCGAGCTGACTCCAGCCATAACCGACGAAACGCGAAGAGGAGTCCCAGTTTTTTCCACTCTCATTCCATCTCGAGAAAGCACGTCTAGAAAATTCAGTCCTTCAGGTATCTGGAATTTTTCTCTCTCTGAGAGAATTCTTTAAATTTAATGAATGAGAAATTTTAACTTCTTATATGTCGGGCGGTTGTGAGAGCCTGGAAAGCTTCACCTGCGAACAAAAGAAAAACCTTCCCCCTTTCGAATCTAAATAACGCTAATGGGCGTATCTTCATAATGAGTTATTAATCTTGCTTTTTGCAACAGCGGTGTTAATGCTGTTAGGAAGTTCTCTTTTTATGCCCTCTCGTGAGTAGTAATTAGTATTTGCATGTATTTCATCATTATAGCGGCATTAAGGCTTGATGAGCTTCAACTAGCGAATGACAGTAATTAGTTGGAGACTCTTTTACTACACGCTCGTGCCTTGTTAGGGGCGACACCTCTCCGTTTACAAATAAGAAAAGTTTCCTCCTGCTTTGTGTTTAGGGGATTTAAATGAGTTCCGCTTATCTTTTATTCATTTATTGCTTTCTTTTTCACGCTATGATTTTAATTTAGAAGCTATAACTTTCTTTTCATAACTTGCCCGACACATCTGTCATCTATCTGTATCTGTGTGCGTGTAAGCACGTAGAAAAACTTTACATCACATGCCATGAACTGGATGTTAATTGATAAAAATGGTGGATTGTTCGGTTAAAAATTCAGTAAAAGTCTGTGAACAAAACGGCTTTGTTTTCAGAAGGATAGAATCTATATATATATTTCACTTAGCGTAGACCAGTTACGATTAAATTTTGTGGCACGATACAACGTCACAGTACGATACACGTCATGCAAAACGATACACGTCATGCAAAAACCAAGCTGTGGCATAACGATATTTAAAAAATTGTTTAATGATTACCATAAAGAAAGAAAACAATATTTGTATTTATTGTTTTAACTTACGAGGCTTTAACAAATTGATTTCTATATCTTAAAAAGTATTTCCATTCATAACTAAATTTTTAATTTACGATTCTTTGGAGTGGCAACACCTGAATTTGTTTATATTTCGCATGTTTATATCTAACGATCTTTACTGAAGCCTTTCGAAATGTAAATCATTTTTTACAATTTTAAAATGGTTAATTACCGATCCGCAGATGTTCTGCGGGGGATCAACTAGTTGCTTTAAATGCAGATAATATACTGTATTCTACTTTTAGGCACAAAAGACCAAACCAGTTTTAAACAGTCACTTGGCTTGTATTTTTTGATTGCTCGAAAACCGTTGAAAATGCAGTACACTTCTGTAATCAAACAGTTTTTGACCAATATGCTTCACAGAACACTTACAAATGGGTTTAATTATATGAAGTACATTAATGTATTTTCTACTGTTCAGATTTACTAACTCACATAAACATCTAGATATTTAAAATCTGTTCACGTCTGTGTGTATGTAACCGTAACTTCTACGGACTGCAGGAGCTACAAAAGTGCTGACATAGGTAAAACAAAATGCTAAACAACTAACTACAAATACGAATGCAATTTGTGAAATTTATGCAGTTTATTTTTGAAACGTGTTTTAATCACACTGTTTTTAACTTCTATCTAAATGTGTCAATAGTTACAAAAGAAAATCCAACTTAAAATTAGTACACCAATAAGTCACTCCTAATATTTAACATTAAACTTTCCAGTTTTTATTTGAAATTCTTTTTCTTCCTTTCAACTAGAAACACGTTTTAATTTATTTCAAAAACATGTTTCACTTTTTTCTGTAATAAAAGAAATAAAACCTTTCATTTTCGTCTGCAAAATTTCTTTTCCACAAGTCGTTAAAAGAACTTCCGTAGTTTTCTGTAATTTTTTTCATAGTTTTTTCATTGAAAGCAAATTTCAAAACTTCTCTGGCTGGAAATAAGCTGCTGTACTTTTCGGTAAAAAAAAGTTTTTCGGGAGGAAAGTTGTCTTAAAAACATTATGTGTCTATTCTATGGTTTTCTTTCCCCTTTTTTTCAATAAACATAGATTCCACTTGTCTGTATATATATATATATATATATATATATATATATGTGTGTGTGTGTGTGTGTGTGTGTGTGTGTGTGTGTGTATTTAAAAACTAATTTGTTTTACACTTTTTAGTAAAAACACATCTTTTTTTTCTACAGAAAATATAAAAGTTCACAATTATCGTAAAGCAGTCAGGCCTTAAAAAAAGGTATTCATTGAGGAAGTGGCTCAATATTCTAAAACTAGTTCAAACGAAATGGCAGGCAAAAGAATCTTTTTGCGGGGCAACCAGGTCATCAAGAATTGCACCCCTTTAGGAGCAACATTATGACGCTTGTTTCCCATCTTCCTTCTCGTACTCAACATTTGACTGATCGACATCTGTACTGGCTCCGCACACCCAGATGAGTCACAAAAGCACAAGCCGATCAGTTGATAAACTAGGAGTGCATTGAGGAAGAGGAAAGGTAGGGTTACATTGTCGTATCAAGGGTAGTCCCGCATTACGGCTTCAAAATGATTTTTAAAAAAAGGATGACGTTTTTTCTCTTAATCCTGTTCTATTCAGAGTTGTTTGCAGAGAAACAATTCTTTGTTTCTGTGTAAAAGAATTACAGCAGCAAAACAGTTAAATATAATTCGAGAACTTAAGAAAATGTATGTTTACTCAATGTTTTACTCTTTTGAAAGGAGTAAGAAAACTATTGCATTAACGAAAACTTCCGTTTCGTAACGTCCCTACAAACGTATGTACACATGAACGAATGGTCATAGGAAACATGAATTTTCCTTTTGATCACCTCCAAGTACAAAATTCTTAAGTATTAATAAAACAGACGTATGTTTTATTTTTAAGTACACTCAATCTCTTGAAAGTGGTCTCAAAAAATAGGAGTTTTTAGTTAAAAATTCGTGAAATGTGAATTAAGTTTCGAAAAGGGCATCAATGACAAAATATGCCAATAAATAAAATGAAATATGCTTTTATTTTTTCAGACTATATATAATGTATCGCTAGGCAACCCCCGGCCACAACTGCGAGCAGTTCCATTCAGATCACTTCGCGATCCAAGCTCGTGGCCTCCTGCTCACCAATTACAACTTTTTTGTATTCGAGAAGGTCTACGATCATAAGCTCTTATATGAAGATATGGGGGTCATTGGTGTCTATTTTTGCAAACAGTCGATGAAAATGCAGCTGTTAAGGTTAAAACTAATTTTAAAACTATTTATACATTGTATAGATTAATCAAAACACATTGCATCCTTTCATAACTCTGCTTCAATAAATACAGTGGTCTTAGATCTTAAAATCAGTTACTCGGCGTGACGTCCCTTCTCTATCTATTATACGCCTGTCAAGTTTTATATTCCTCTTCACGGATATTTTCAAGCCTTGCAAGTAATAATAACAACAATGATAATTGAAAGTAGACTTTTGAGATGAATAAAATGTCTGTCAGTTATTTCGTCTATGTGTGTTTGTCCCGCAAAATAAATTCCGATTGAATTACGTGATTGGAAAGATACTTTTGTTTGATGCCAGAATACCATATATCTTGGAAACATTTGAATTTGAATCCTTTTAAAAATTAAAATTAAATTTAACGACAACTTTAAAAAATCAAATAAAGAGATAATATTACTACATATTGCAAATAATATAATATTTATCCGTTATAAGGAGCCAATTTAACTTAAAATATTTAAATACTAATAAAATGATTCTCCTTACGTTCGTTGTTACAAAATTTCTTTCGCATTATTGAAGCTTGACTTTTATTACATTCCTTAGCTTAAAGTTTAAAATTAGAATGAGACTGCCACTTTACCCGAAATTCATCGTGCGAGGTAGTGGAAGTAATTCCAAATCCAACACACATTGTTTATTCTCATCTTGAAAAGCCCGGAGCGATGATAAATTTGAATTATTAACAAATTCCGATGCACTCCTCTCTTTTATTCAAAAATAAATAAAGAAGAACTGCCCTTTGAAAGAGGACTTTTCCGTTTGCGGGTATTAAATACATAGACAGAGGGAAAATGTTCAAAAACTGAACAAAATGGCGATGTATTTACGATACTCATAAAGACAGTTATTAAATTCATTTACTAAGAATTTATTAAAATTCTCAGTGTGTTCAATAAAGAGTATCTATTTTATTTCGTTTCAGAATCATTAAATTGCCCGTTTCATGATTGTCGTTCTACGTGAGTTACTTTGAAATGCTGAGAGCAGAATTTTCTTACGAAGATAAAAGAATTTCTTAAATAAATTGTTTCTTGCGGAATTTATTGCTTGCAAACACAGTAAATTAACATAAAATAAAAGTCAAAGTAAGAGGATGAGATTAAACAATATTTGCATCAAAAGATTTAAAGCGATTCGTTCAATCAATTCAATCGGTTCTTTATTTGTTTAGAAAACGTTAGAAGCCATTTTTACAAAGAGCGACACGTTTGAAATTTCGTATGAGACATAAAATGATTATTTTCGTTTTTGAAAAAAATAAATAAGAACAAAAACAAAGAGCACTACTAAATTGTTTCAATGTTCGACATATTTTTAAAAAACATATTAAGACACAATTAGTAATTAGTTCATGAAAGAAAGTAATTTTGCATGGTGGGGGGAGAGGAGTGGTTCGAATCCACAATGAAGCAAAAGAAATTCAAAAAGACAGAAAAAATTGTTAGAAGGACTACGATTTCAATGCGCAAAAGCAGAGCAAATATTAATTTTAAAAAAAGCACTAAACGATGCTAAAATAATTTTAAACATCTACTTTTTTTAAAAATTGAATCAGTAGCTTAGAAGTAAACGAATCAAAAAGTTATTTTTATGAGATAGACATGAGAGAAACCTCTGAATCTTGCCATTAATTATATTTTTTAAGCTAATTTTCAGATACGAAACACAATAACAAGTTATTCCTATAATCCTTTTTTAAGTAAAACTTTTGTTCAGAAGAAACCGTAAAGAATAAAAGCATGAGGTCCAACAATAAAGACATTGTTGAATCTTTAGCTAACAGGGGACCATCAAAATTGTAAAAAAGACCCCACTAATTAAAAAAAAAACCCTTTTTCGTTCGATTCTTCAATAGATGAAAATGTTTTTGAAACTTTAAACGCATTTTTCTCGTAATATTGTTTTTTCAATTTTGCATTTAACTAGTTATATAAACATTTCATTATTTCGTTTTTTGCAATAAAATCTGCACAAATTACTGGATGTTTTGACCCCAAATCCTTCGTATTTGGTGAGTATAAATATTTTTATGCAATTTTAGAGCAAAGTAATTGTATAAAAACGTCCGTTTTTCAACTACATTTCGACAAACCAAAGACTGGATTGAATAGTTCTGTTATTAGAGCAAAAACATGGAGCAGAGTACTGCGCTTAAATTAGAATTTTTGTAATAAATGGTCAACATTATACTAAATTAATTAAATGTTAAATAATTTAAAAATAAAGTTATTTTATCTCGCACACATTTTAACAAACGATGCACTTTTCATGGTGTGTAAGGTTTAATTTCTTAATTGAAAATTTAAAAAAAGAAAACTCAAACCTATATATATCTTAATTATTTTTTTTTTTTTTTGCATATTAATAATTAATGTCGTTTGCAGTTTACGTATTCTTTTTCTAACAATCCTTCAATATAAAATTGTCAAATTTAATTACTCGAAGATAAATTAGCTTTTTAATCCCAACAAAAACTATTGTTTTTAATCAATTTATATAAGACCTCACTCCTTTTAGTTTATTTAAAGGAAAATTTCAGCGAATTTGGCGAACAAATATTAAAATCTTTGAAAAATCATCACCTTAGCAATAATTATTCGCTAAAATTAATATTTGTATAAAATTCTAGTTCAGAAACTCCACAGAAGAGTTTCTTGATGAAATACATACGAATATGTAAAAGGGTTTCTTTATTTAAAAAAAAACATTATTGATTACGTACATGAAGTAATTTACATGCAGATTCTTTAAAAGAGTTAAGTATTTTCTTTATATTTGCTATAACTAACCGTGGAATGTCCTTATATTTTACTTACTTATTGACTGTAATTTTGAAGAAAATTAGATCAGAAATCAGTTATAAAAATAATTTCATTAACTAAAGCTTGAATATTTTTCTGAGAGAACTTGTTCTTATTTGATTTAGAATAAAGGAAATACTTAATATACTAAAGGCAAATAATTTTTTTAAAAAGTACTCCCTGTTTTAAGCTGATAAATTCCTGTTGATTCTTTCCGAAGTTTTAACTTGAACTTCTATGATCTGGAATGTTTTCAGTTTGTCCCTCCCCCCCCCCTTTTTACTACTTTGTACATTTTTTTAAACACGAGAGAATCTCCTGGAAATCATGCATCCGGAGTCATGCGTCCGGACTTGACGTAAAATTGCAGAGACTTAAAAACAGCAAACTACAGAAAAAGGAGACTACATAGAACAAAGGACGGAGAACATTCATTGCAACAGATAATATGCAGCAGAAGTGGGGCCTTCTGTGAGTACACTGATTTACGATTTCTGTACACAAAGTCGAAGTGTGTTCAGTTAAACCCACGCTGTTGTGATCCCTGTGCTTTGGCCGCTCGGCCAAGACGCATTCAGAGTTGGAAAGACTTCCACAGCCTAGGGCTATGCTGCTCATTAGGAGCTGGAAATAAACCGTACGCCTACAATATGTAATGCATTTGACATTTTTTTAACTGGTAGTTACATATCTCAAGTGTTACACGTAACTTAACAAATCTTTTCTTTTTACTTATACAGAGTGGGAAAACAAGAAGTTTATTAACAAACTTGGTTATCTGGTTTAAAGAAAGTTCTTCGGAAATAACTAAAACACTCCATTCTGTCTTTTTACAGAATTTTTTTTACAGTTTACGTTTCATAACAATCAAAAGTAGTGCAAATCATACTTTTTAAAATAAAAATTATTAGTTTTTTGAAAAATCGAATTGAAATAAGGAAATTTTAAGTGCGTTTAAGATTATACAGAACAAATCTTTAAGAAGAAAATGAAAATAAAAATCGAGCGAACTTTGCGGAACCAAATGCAAGTTCAAATCGAATATGGATTTTCTTCTTCTCATAGGCAAAAGAAAAAAAACCTGAAGAAGGTAGGAGAAGAAGGACCAAAGTGCTCTCAAATGGCGTACGCTGCTTCATGAATGTTTAAATACGCAAACAGCATTATGCTAATGCAGCAACACCTCTTCTTTATATGCTAAGTGCGTAAGAATGAGCATACAAAAAGAGTAGAAAGTTAAAAAAATCATAAAAAAACTCTTCGCGAAATGTTTTATTCGTTAAATTTATGATATTCTTTTCTCTATATGCAGCTTTCTCGAATCCTAACCTGTTTTGTATTTTATTGCATTTTGCTGAGCATTATAAAATATGTTTTTGTTTTGAACTTCCATTGAAGAAAAACATGAAATAAATTCAAAAAATCCAATTTTTCGAATATTGGCCAAAAGTTTGATTCAAAAGATAATAGCTTAACGATTATGTACAATAATTAGCGTATTTAAAATAACAATATAAAAAATATCCGATGAATATTTTCAACAAAAAGTTGGATTAGATTACATTATTTTGGAACTTTCTATAACGATGTTTCAAGCATTTATAATTATCTGAAACTCCGAAAGATACGTTGCCCAGTGTCACAATCGAAAAGCAGATAGCTCCCGCGCCAAGTACCTGGTTTTGGATCCTGACAGCAGCATGAATGTTACTGAGTAGAGAAGTTTTGACGATGTACCAGGAGTTGAGATCTCACTTAGGGTTATTGGTCTTCCAGGGATGCAGAGGAGCACTTCACACTCTTACTTTTTCGGTTCGGCACTCTGCCTAAAGTTTGAGATGCTCACAATGGAAGCAATTCAAGCAGCGTCATTGGTCACGCGCCACCGATGAAAGCAATGTAAGCAAGGGATCGCTTTACATCGAGCTCGACAAATCTAATTAAAAACTAGGCCTAAATGAAGTTTTTCTACAATATATAAAATTAACACTAAATACAACACTATAACTATAGTAATAATTAATAAATTTCTTTTATAATGATTAAATTAAATGTTAACTGGGTTAAAATAGTCTAATTAATTTTAAGATAACTAATTTTGCCTAGTGAACTCCGCGTAGAACTTAATTGAAAATCTTAGTAAACAAAGAGCGGATATCACGTGACAACGATGATCGCTCATGATTCCCTCTAGCGGTGAATTCCTTCTATTATGGATCAACAGGTTAGGATGCAACAATTAACCATGCTCACAATTATGCATGATTAATTGTTGCATAATAACCTGCTTTATATTTTATTGAATTTTGCTAAGGATTCTAAAGTATGTTCTTGTTTTGAATTTCCATTAAGAAAAAAAAAAGAAATAAGTTCAAAAAAATCCAATTTCTCGAATAAATGTCTCGGTAAATTCCTCAACACTCAATATGGAACAATAATAATGTAATTTGTTTCATATGTTCCGAAATAAAATAGCTAATGTGATTACATAACAGTGATAATTATTTTTAAGAAAATGTATAGGCGCTTAAAAAAAATACGTAACACTAAACATTTAAGGGCCACTTTGTCGTTTAAGGAAAAAGTTTACATCATCTGGGTTTGTCTAGAGAAATTAATATGAAAATTTATCACTGAAATATTGTCACAATGTCTGGCTTTATGAAGATAAATAAAGCCTCTTGTAGTTCGTATTTTTCTTCTTCAAAAATTTCAATATTTAGTACATGCTTTACAAAGTATCCAATTAAAAATTATGATGAATGCTTAACTTTATAATTTTTATCACCACTTACGAAACATTCCTCGCGTAAAGTTTCGTACCTTCGCACTTAATTTTGCTTAAAAGTCAGTCGATGTTGGTATCTACCTCATTGCCATTTTATTACTTCAATAAGAAAAGCAGAGAATTGAAAAACCTTGCAAATAATTTTTAAAAAAAGTAAAGAAAGGATACAAAACGGAATAATCGAAGTTATAACTGAAGAAAGAGTAGCTTATTTGTAGATGAAATTATTAGCTTGCATTAAAAAGAGTTGAATTAAATAAGTAACCTAAAGGGAGGAAAAAAAAGAAACAGTGCAAGTAAATTCAGTTAAATGGTTTGTGAACCGAAAGAGATACCGAGAGAAGAGAGGGAGAGGGAAGGTGATGCTGCACTTTCATCCTAACTGCATTAACCTTCTATTTTATTTTCATGAGTACTTTACATGTACTTGTTTATAATAGTGAATTTAATAGTTTGCAGTTTAAGAGTATTTTAAGAAACTAAAATATGTTAAAAAGCGAATTTAAAAATTTTGCTGGTTTCACAATTTTCCCCATCACTTTGAACCCTTTAGCATGAAACTTTGGGATTGCAATGCATTGCCGCAAGATCGCCAGATCCGGGAGAAGTTGCCTTAGTTTTTGATCACAGAAAAACACGTTTCTTGAAATGAAATTAAAATAAATAAATAAATAAAAATAAACCGTTAGTTCCTTCTACTTAAACCGATATTCCTATATACGTTTTGCTTTAACTGCCTTAAAATGCAATCTTTGATATTTATACTGTCAGAAATTTTAATAATTATTTCATATTGTTTATAAAAAAAGATATTGTTTTTTATGTTTGGTTATTTGATTGTTAATTTTTTTTTCTTCAAATTTATATTGAGGATCTTCCGAAAAAGACAGTAAAAATATGCCAATGGAAAAACATAACTCAAGAATATTTTTAGTATTTATAATTTTTATAAGCGCAAAGATGTTATTTCATAAATAAAAGGATTGCATATATGAATTATAAAATTCCCCACCCAGTGCGAGGAAAGGGGAGGGGATCTAATCAGATAATACAGTTCTTCTTTAATTAACCAATGAACTTCTTTTGTCTTGAAAATTCATGAAATTCAACGAAAATTAATGAAAGACAAAGAAAACACAGACGAACAAAGAAATAAAACTTATGAAACGATTGCTTAAGTTATTTTTCCCCCATGTTCTCGTAAATACAAGAGTTTAATCTCGTAAACTGAAAGAATGCGGAGAGTAATATTTGAGCACGGAAACTCTTTAATTAAAATTTTTCTTGAATCTAAAATAGTGCGTTAGGTTATGGATTTTATGAGGGCTAGTGCATCTTGTACTCTGAATTTCACATGAGCAAGTACATATTATATATATATATATATATATATATATATATATATATACATGGAGCAATGTCTTGTAAAAGACAGGCCGTCGAAATTTTTTTTTCACCATAAACTAAAACAAATTGAGCATAATAGCTGTTCGATAATGATTTTGTAAGCCTATTAAGGTAGAGAAAGACAGAGAGAGAAAGAGAGCTAAATGAATATGCTATTTAATGACGAAGAGAGGTTAGTTGCGACAGTTTTTTATCAAATCTATTAAACGCAATAGATGTATTGTTTGCAAATTAATTCCTTGTGTATTTCTAGTACGTTTCTAAATGCGTTAGGTACGTTCATTGGTTTTTTTTAATTGTTTGTTCATCATTTATAAATATATCCCCCCCCCCCTTTTTTTTTGAAGATAATAATTAGTTTCATTAGATCTAGTTTTACGTTTGAAATATTCTTAAGGACATTAGAAATGTTTCTTTTTCTGCAAACTTGTTTGAAATATTGCATTTTTTTTCCTCCTGTGAGTAATTAAATTTAACTACATCTCATTTTTAATAAGCCACGCTAAATATATTGAAACTGCTTGTCGTTCTAATACTATTGAACATGTTTGTTGTAATGTGATCTTGTTAAAGATGCTTAAACACGTATTTTATTTTTTTATGAATGAATTATAGACACTTAATAAATGACAACATGTCATCTATGTACCTTCAAAAATGCTAACAAAAAGTGTCTAACGTAGATCCTTTTTTTAAGGAATTATCTTGATGGACATTACCAAAAACACGTACTCACTAACCATTTACTCAAATATCTAGAACGTTTTTCGCCTTTTTCAGCACCAAATTCAAACTAGACGTGGGCAGAAAAATAATTGCCACGGTAGAATGTAATTTTTGATCGCCTGTCCCAAGCCATCAGCGAATATCCTCGCATGGCTGATGCTGCCGGTCCTCCAGCCCTCCAACTTCTTCCTTTAATAACGAAAAATAAGAAAGTGAGCACAGCCTCGGAAAATAAATAGCTACAGCGGTGAATGCAGAAAGCCGTGAATAAGCACCGCTTCGATGTGCGGAGCCGCGTAACGCTACAGTTAATCACTGGGAATGATAAATTCGACGAGAGTTTTGCATCTTATTAAACGTCGAATCCTGGATTTAAAGCACTTGGAGCGCTCACATCTCTCAATGCCCCACTTCCTCTTTCTTTATAACTTCCAGTGCGAGCGTTGTTTATTATCAACAGGAAACAAATTCCGTTTCATCCAAATGTTTTTGTTAAGGCTTTCCCCTTACCGCTTAAATTCTCCCTGGTTCTTTCCGCGCAAATTCATAGGGGTATATACGCGTTGGAGAAAGGGAAAAGTATTCTGGCGTTTTGCACGCACTGAAGCACAAACGTTTGCGCGATATTAGAATTAGTAAAGTTATAAACTGTTTCAAACTCCTGTTTAAACTCGAAAGGAATTCATACAAGTAAAGTAAGCTTTAAAACATTGAAGACCACTTGGTTAGAAACTTATGTTACTTTATCGATACGCACACAAAGACTATCTAACCGATTTGAATCTTAGAAAGCAGCACATATGTTATTAAATCTTATCAGCTGTCATTATATTAACTAATGTTTAGTGTCTTGGACGTATAGGATATAAGAACATTACTCAAAAAAATACAATCATATTTTTTTTTCTTTAAAAATATGTAAAGTTAAGAGTACGTGGATTGATATTCTCAAGTTTGCTTGCACACGCACGTTTCTGCAGGATTAACCCACACACGATAAAGTGTGTTTGTATTTGGGTGTGTGAGATCCCCTTTGCTCAGAAATGGACCTTTCGTACTGGAATGATAATTTATGACAATCACCTTTACACCAAAGCATAAAAACCCTAAATTCAAATACTGAGCTATCTCCGATTGAGTTAGATGCCATGTTATCTCAAAAATGTAGCACACGTTCTTTAATCCATTATTCTCATTTTACTCCACATAAATGAGTTTATATATATTTAACAGCTTACTCCACAGAAACTAATTCAATTTAACAATTTACTCCACAGAAATGAATTCAACTTAATAGTTAACTCCACAGAAATGAAGTCAACTTAACAGTTTACACCACAGAAATGAATTTATATATCAGCGAAAAAGGTTTTAAAGATAACTTTCACTAGAAATATACAAAACAATCGGTATGAAGACAACTTAAGCTTATAAAACATCTGAAAGAAAGTTAGTATTGGTAATTGCGTTGACCATGAAGGCAGTTTGAGCATGCGCAGTGACGACATATCATGTACCTCATCAGTCAGAAACAAAAGTAGTCCTACTTTAATACTCCTTCAGTTGCTTAGTTGCTTTAATTTAAAATCAGGTCATTTAAAAAACGTTTTCTAAAGATTGCCCCAAAGTTTTTAATTGAACTTAAATGCTGCAGAATTTATAATGCTATCGATTTCTTTATGACACAATATAATCAGAAGTCAGTTTTACCCAAGACATTTTGATTTATTAACTTTTTTGATTAGAAACTATTTTTGATTAGAAAACATATTAAAATGCTTTTTCACACGAACATTTACTAGGTTGACTACTACTACTAACATCATTATATATATATATATATATATCTTTTTTAATTGACAGGCGATCAATGTAATTTTATAGTCCCAGAAAAACTGTATTTCGTATTTTGAAATAGAATGAAAAAAAAAAAAACTGAATCGTCCATTTTAGAAAACTCCTAACGGCACTTTTTTTTTTAGTTTTTTGCCGAAAAATCAAAAACAAGAAAATATATCTTTGACAATAAGACAGGTATAGGCTCAACAAAATGAATAATATATTAGCTTATATGATGTTGCTTGTAATTAATTTATAAAAATAATTCCTAAGTAGTTTTTAAAAATGACAAAAATGTGAATTAACGCGCATTCTACATTTAAACAAGTTTTTGATCCCGAAAAACATAGTTTTTAAAGTAAATGTATTAATGTTCATAAATTTAAACAGTTAAGATACAATTACAGTTGAACTCGCTTAATACGAAATGCCAAAAATTCTCGAATTTTTTCGTATTAGCCGTTATTTGCAACAACCGTGAATGCGTAAAATTGTGTAAAAATAAGTATTGGAATTGCATGTTTATATTTTAAAAATAATTACTACTATTTATAATACAAAGTAAATGAGTTATTTTTACTAATATACACTTTTAAATCTTACTAGTACATTGAGAAAAGTGAACTTGCCATTTAAAATTTAACAATTTTAGAAAAAATCCTTAGTAGTTAGTCGTTTTTTAGGTACATAAAATTTGATCATATGTGTACTTGGTGGTTTACAAAACACCAACTCAAAAAAAAACACCAATTTCTATTAAAAAAAAATAATTATATAGCAATCGGGAAAATTTTTCGTGGATAGGTCAGAAATTTTGCTCGTCTTCCCGACATTTGTATTTTGGCCTTCGTAATATGCGTGAGATATTTAGTGTAATTAAACAGTAAACCAAACTTGATGAACAAAATTTTCGTTTTAGCCGTTATTTCGTATTAACCGTGTTCGTATTAAGAAAGTTCAACTATAATTTGTTAAACATGCAAAAGTCCATGCAAAGGACAACAACGCCTATGAATACCATTTTTAATGGAAAATCAAATCAGGAAAGGGAAGAAAAAACTCTCTAAGAATTCTATTTAATAATCAACTTCTTTTTTCAAAAAAAATATAGTTCTTTACGCTCGTATGTGATTATTTGTGTCAAGTGCCTATGAGACAGTGGATGAACAGTTTTAGTTAAATTAAGTTACCAAAAATTATGTAGGAAAGTGTTTTAAACTTAAGTTAAGGGATTGTTTGTCACGGTATTTTTCATGAATTGGGAAAATAAATCTCGATCTTCTATGGATTACAATGGTAATAAAAAAATAATTCTTTTTTTTTTTTTTTTTTTTTCTTGTCTAAGATGATGAAATTATGTTCTGTACCCGGTTGCTGAAACCGTTGGGATGCGGTGAAAGTTAAACTTTCACCGGTAAGACATTTTACATTATTCATTTTAGAAATGTTTTTATTACTGCAGCACGTGTCGACAAGAATGTAATAATTTATTTTTTTTATCATATTTCTCATCAAATATTAAAAAAGGAATCGTCATTTTCAATTTCTTTTATATGCAACTTTTTTTAAATGCATGACAAAAGTGTTTTAGTACTCAAAATAAAGCGTAGAAAGAACTTAATGGGGGGTTCGATTACTGTTAGCAAAACTTTATTTTTTTTCTCCCTCACTACTGAAGTGTTTTCCGGTTCTAGCCAACGACGCTTCAAAACAGATTGCTCAGATGTTCTCTCCACTTTTATTTCAAAATTCGAAGTATAATACTTACGTAATTTGCTATATATATTACTAGGCTTAATTCGAAGAAGATGTGTGCTTCATTTTCAATTGTTATCCATGAAAGAGAATGGCATGTACGAATTCTGCATTCGAAATAAAAGTAATGTGTTCTCCAGAAACGGGCAGTGCAAATTCATTTCAAACCTATCTTACGAAGCACTCTCTTTGAAACAAGCGCTGTTTGATGCGACAAAGAAAATGAAAAACCTTTTCAATGTCCAAAAGCGTTTCTCTCATCTTCCGAGACAGGCACTTTGTACAGAGATAACTTACGTATTCCTTGTTTCCCGATATTTTCCGAAAGAATCTATTCCCGTCACATAGAACCATAAATCATGGGCGTTTTATTTAAAACCGGTGCTCTCCGGACGTGATTCTAATAAGCTCAATAGCCGATCAGTCAAGACAGTAGCCCCCAACTAGATGATATCCGCTCCGGAAAAGCAAATCCATCAGATATATTGAACTAGAAAGAAAATAACTACCCAACTCAAAATATAAATCTCCTGGTTGATATACAAGCCTCTGGAGGAAACCAAGAGCAATATACATTTATATTTGTTACATTTTTTCCCTGCGCCATCTCATACCGGAACGTTTTCTATTACTGTTCTATTATATATATATATATATATATATATATATATATATATATATCCATTGCGTGCGCCATGTATTATTTTTTCAGACGCTTGGCAAAAAATGCGAACTCGCTGGCTGCATGAAAAACGCTTTTCTGAGGAATCTGATACCAGTGAAATCGAAAAAATACAGATAAATAACGGGAAGAAGCAGACCAACAAAAAAATTACGAATTCAATCCCATTAGTTTTCAGTGGCAACAAGTTGGATCTGTATTTCTTTCTGTTTTTTGTTTCCTTTCGCCATTTTTTTAGTTCGCTCACAGCAATCAATAGGAAGGAGATACGGCTGCCGTTTTTGTATTTGCTTGGTAAAAAGAGGAAAGAATGGGTAAGAGAGGAGGGAAGAAACTTCAATTTCAGCTATGGGGATGAAAAAAATGAATGAAAACCAATTGTTTATGTTGCTGGATAGATATTTAGTAGATAGAATCAGAAGGATAAAAAAATGGCGAAATTGGAAATCCAATATCGAAGCACAAGCGAAGCACAAACTAAGTTTTAGAATAAACAAAGTTAGTCTTCATCAATTGATGATGGCTTCTACTTTCAAAAGTAACTGCATTTCGCATGTATAAGAAAAATCCCTTATCTCATCTAGAGACAATCAATGAAATACTTCGTTTCATTGGTTTCGCAAATTCTGAGTCGTCTTGCACCGCTTTAAGTTTGTTTTCTTTTAAATCGTCTGAAATTCGACCAAGAAATCAGAGATAGTTTTTGAATAAAAAAGTTTTGCCAAGGAAGAAGAATTTAATTTTTTAAAATCATTTTAATTTACTCAAGTACACAATTGTGCAAAAGGATTGTCACAGAAGGTTATTATTTTGTTCGGATTATTTCGTTGGATTTGATTTCATTTGGTAGAAGAAAATATTTTCGAGCGAAACTTTTTTATTGTTTTTCAATTTAATAAAGTGAATTTCAAAAAAAGAAAAAAAAAAGTCAAATCCACTAAAATGATCCCCAAAATGTTTTTAGCATATTATAAGTTATGTTTATCTTTTTTTTAGCTACTTAATCAAGTATTGCTGGATTTAAAATAACATTTTCACTTTTTATGAACTGCAAAGTAGGGAAACAGACTGACATGGAATGTAAATATGTGTAAATACTTCAATCTATGATTTTCTGTTTTTTATATTCTTTTGTTCTTTTTAATGCCCCCACACACCATTCTCCGTTCAATTATTTCAATATGATAATACATACTGCTTCAAATACTTATACTATTGCAAATGTACAAATGGAATAGTAGAATTCCATCAAAATAATTTGATTTCAAAATATTATTTGATACCCTCAGGGATAAAATAATGTGGATTTTGCTTAGAATTAAAAGCTTAACGAGGCGAAATGTTCCCAGTTATGGTTTATTTTATGCTTTTATGCATTTTGTATGCAGTAAATGTGGGTTTTTTAATTTAGCATTTTAATTCACTTCAAAAACAATATTTCAAAAACATTTTTTCAAAAAACACCATTAACTGGACAGCTTGGTATTCAAACATGAATAAAAAATCGCTAATGCATATTATTTTTTATGATTTTATTTCTAAATTTAAGTCGATGTGATTTAATAAAGATTTAACAAATTATTTTCTATTTTGTTATTCGAATCCCTCGCTAACTCACAATTTCTAATTTTAAATGTAGTATTGATGAATAGATGTTCATCTTACCAATTTAATAAAATGCATCATAATTAAAAATTGTAGCACCCAATATAAGATAATTTTGCTTTGCATCAAAAAGTAATGGCAACAGCTTCTTTAGATCATTGTTCGCCAAATTTTTGGAGGCATTTAGCAACTGTACAGCTTTCACATTCGACTGCCAGCTACTCTCCCAACTCACTACCAAGAAAAAAAGAAATAAGAAACCATTCCATTATCAGTCAATAATTTAGTGATATTCAATGTGCCGAAAAGCACAATCGAGTTACTACATCGACACAACTATCCCTATTTTTATATATGTTTTTATGTTTATGCAAATAAATTATTCATTAGCTTCTTTTCAAGTCATGTGTATTCTGTCCAAATATTGAAAAAATAGGGGAAGTGAACTAAAATTTTTGGTGTTAGAATGTGTGCCTGAGGCGCCACCGCGATCGTCCGAAAGTTTCCCCACGAGCTACCAGTAGCACGCAATCGACGGATTGGCAACCTCTGATTTAGACGCATCAAAACCAGAAGAGACAATTCTTCAAATCACAGCTTGCGTTAGAAGTTCATCCAAAAATTAATTTCATCAAAGAATTAGTGTATTTCTTTTAAAATGAATACGTACAGCATAAAATGCTACAAATTAGTAATTAATAATAATCAGAACACAGAAATGGAATTTAGATAAGAGTTTTAAAACGGGCAGTACTGAGTACTCACAACCGAAAGAGCTTTTCAAGTGATTATAGCAATTTAATTTACGAATACCAAAATTTATCGGCGTGTTTGAAGCTCTGTTCTGCCAAATTCTTGATGTTCTAGAGCTAGGACCTCATACCAGTCGGAGAGGAAACGCAATCAATGAATAAGTAGTAACGCGAACAGTTCTGTTATCTTCCTGTTTGCAGCTGTGCTTAAGGAAAAGTGTTGCATTGGAAAATCAATTTCAGATTTAGGAATGATACGTTTCAATATGTTCGGGATTAACTCTTTCGTTGTTATGAGACGATTACTTAAGGTCCAATGAGCGCTTTCAAGAGAGCTTTTCCTTTCATAACCGCACACATGAAATGTGTTTCGTTTTAAATATTTTGGAACCTAATTTCAAATAACCATCAAAAGTCGTTTAAATTTTATACTTGGATTGAGCCGTGTGCAGCACGAAGTTTGAAGAACAACTTTTGACAATATTGCTCAGTAATAATGCGCAAAATGATCAGTAACATATTTTGTGTAAGAACACATAATTCATTAAAAATATTGTACAAAGAAATTGTTATAAAGTCATTCAAGGGACTGAAATGTTTATAACGTTTCACTCAGATGCTCGCTATAATAGATCATTATTACTATTCATGAGAGAATGAAGGGACTGGAACTTCTTGACATAACGGAGTTGGCACTATAACCAAGCTCAACTATATAAGATATATTGATAAGTTAAGCATGTTAATATTGTTTATAACTAAGTTTTTCCAATCGACGGTTATTTTGTAACTAAAATGTTTCACTAGTTGATAAATATTTGCAATATACTTTTTTCTTATTTAAATGTAAACTTTAGTTGATAAATATTTGCAATTTACTTTTTTCTTATTTAAATGTAAAATTCATTCTTTCAAAAATCTTTCGCGACATCCAAATGTGCTGCAGTAAAACACCTATTTTTTCATTCTATTCGCTTTTCCCTAAAGAGTTTCAGAAAATAAAAGTAAGACTAATGATTAATCTAGTTATTTTTGCTCTGAGATAAGTTGGCTCCCGAAATATTTGGTCTTCATAAGAGATATGAAAAAATATACTTCTGTTGAATCTTAGCCTTTGGAACATTGAATCTCTCCGGAATTTATATGGAATCCGGAATTTTACTGAGCGTTCGTACTCTTTTCAAATTGCACCGCGAGCTCCTCCTTTCTCCGAAGGAAGAAAAAAAAACCAAGAAATGTTTGAATTTTCAGCTACTTATAATATGTCAAAAAACACGAGCTACCAAAATAGCACTTTTGCCATTTCATATACTTTATATTTTTGCTGATAAAAAACTCTTTAGTTCTTTCTGAGCTACACGTTATTCTATGCGGCTCGTGGCAGAGAAATTCAGCGTAACATTCTTTGCACTTTTGTATAGAGGTCCAATTTTATTGCACTTTTGTTATTTATTCCCCGGATTTGAGTCAAGATATTTTAGTATTGCAACCATCGGCCATTTTCCAGCATATATGAAATGTTTCAAATGGGAAGAAGTTTTTGTCACAGAACGAAACGTTATGGCTGACTGTCCCACATACTAACGTTGGCAGACATACGAGGCATCCATAGGGAGTGCCATTTGCAGTAGTCGTATAGTCGCAATGGCGTGGCGAAGATCGTACGTTTGTCGTAGAGGAGTGCATTCGTAATGGTGATTCTGTGATTAATAGGGGAGACCGCGAAGAGTTCGGACAGGGAGAGATTACGGACATCACGTTTTAACCTAACCTATTGGTTTTCCCGCGCAAAAATAATTCTGTTATGTTGGTAGTATTCTGCTATTATTATTGTAATATGCAAATGGCTTCCCATTAATTAAAATTAGGTGTAAAACGTGCTGTCCGTACTCTCCCACTGTCCGGAATCTGCCCAGTCCCCCCTACTCGGCGCACATTTCACATTCGGTTCGAACTTACTTGACGCGATATTATCGAAGATTTTTTTTTTTTTTTTTTTGTTGGGGACATTTAAATGCGGAAGTGTTATCACTTACAACCTTACGAAGGAGACAATACCCAGGCAGTAGCTGCGTTCCACGGGAAACGACATTAGGAACTATGAACAAATACTTCGTAATGTGTCAACAACAGAGGACGCCGTTTACCAGACGTAATTTTTAAAATCAATAAGTAACATCGTATTTGTTGTTCACAAATAATTTTTTTTCTGTACCTTCCTTTACTTGTTTGTAACTAAATTTTGAAGCGTGGGAGGTTTTTTGCCGGACCCTGCATTTGTGCAGCAAATATGGCAATGATTATAAATTATATTTTTCATTATTAATCCTATATTATAGGAAGAGTGTTCCAAGAAAGAGAAAACAATATATGGAATCAGATTTCTTGATTGTATGTTTTAAATTATGCATTTACGTTGCCATGCTTCGGAAAATATTAAATTTTTATATTTTTGAATTCTTAAAGCTAAATTTGTGTAAGTGGCGTAAATTGCTTTTAAAAATAACAGAAAGTGATTGAATATGAAATGCTCTTTTTAAAAATGTTAACATTTTATTTTAAAGAAATAAGAGTGGAGACGATTTGATATTTTTCTAGAAGCCTATTTGCATTAAATTATGCGTTTTTAATTAATTAATTTTTTATGAAAATATTTACTTTAAACGCCTTTCGGAAACTTGAAATTAAAACGAAGATAAAGCATTCATATTGCAACCAAAACACACTTATATGTTGAATAAAATAAAAACTTCTAATTTAACGTCCGTTATTTTAAAAATTTTAAAATTAAATTATTATACTATTTGTTTATTAAAATTCCAATTCCTAGTTTTAATTAAGCGTCCGTTAATTAAAAGTGCTCTTAGGTTTTTATCTGCTAATTAACTAATGAAGGGCTTTTACAGCAATTTGGTTAAGAATGAAAATTGTAGATTGATTAAAAAGTACTGTTACGCATTTTTTCATCTGATTTTCATTTTTTTTATATATGTGCATTATCTATTTTTTTGTACTGGCTGTTTTTTTTTTAGATTGTACAGCATGCATTCGGAATCCCCCTCCCCCTTTTATTAATTATAACGGTGTTTAATGAACTATAAAACATAATACTATTTTACATTTAACACTTAATACCGAAATTCTATAAATTGTTTAAGTTCACAGTTCTTACAGATTTCATTGGCATCAATTTAAAAACCTTTGGAAAATTTAAAAACTGTTTACGGTGTAGTTTTTTATAGTTTACATACACTTAAAAGTTTTTCAAACAAAACTGACTTTATCTCTTGCATTAAATAATAGAAACATATTTGCGGTTGCGAAGATTTTCGACCAGCGACCAATTTGTTATAATCGTCAACTACTCAATGTTTGAACACGAAAATAATTTTTGTTGATGAATATACTATGGAAGTCGTTTCGAAAGCTGAAGAAGGTACTTCTCAAGCGTAGCAAATGGCCTTTAAAATGCTTTACAATCGTTTTTTATGAATTACGTTATAACAGAGACGTTAAAAGATGTACGTTTGAGGAGGAGAGTTAGGTGACTATGGAGCATTTAGTATTTAAAATATAATGATCTTCAGTTTGATGAAACAAACAGATGAGAAAGATGCATTGAAAATGAGTGCGGATTCTAAGTTTCTGTAAGCAAACATTTAAAATTATGCATTTTTCTTTAAGAACATTTTTTCTCTTATAAAATGTCCAGACGAAAATTATGAAATTAAAAAATCAGGTAATCAGTCTTTAAAAGCTACAGATTGTTTCCAAGTAATAAGGAATTTACTTTAGTCAAATACTTAAAATTTGAAGAAATTAGCTTAAAAGCATTTTAAAGTGTTTAAACATAAAAATATTTAAAGAATTGAATATTTTTAAATTAAAAAATAGTAATAACAACAAGTAAAAAAAGCACTCAAAGTCCAGCTTTTCTCTTTTTTTATTAATATTTAGACTGTTTTGCATTACTTAACTTGTCTAGACGCAAAAGAGCCGATGTATCAAATATTACCCAAGAAATACACAAAACCTTTTGCCATAAAATCCATTTTGTTACAAGGGGAAGTAGGAATGATTTGCTTTAAAAAATTTTGCAGTTCTATCGCGAAAGTTTACACATTTGTCAAAAATCTGAAACACTTCTTTACAGATTTTTTTCTTTTAAATATTTTTTATGTGTTTTCTTATTAATTCCTTAAATATATTTTTAAAAATATTTTTTCATCTTTTTTCTTATTAATTCAGTGCAAGGCATTCCATAGATCTTCTTGCATATTTCACGTAACTGGTTTTATACTGACTTACGTAAAACTCCAGTTTAATACATAAAGCACAGGTTTCTTTTTTTGCTCGTAATAGCCTGTGGAAACAAAGCGATGGATGTGGGTAATGCTTCTAAGAACATTACATCTGAAATTTATTTCTTCTTAGGGAGACCTGAATGTCCACAATTTACTGCATTCTTCTTTCCCTCTCCTTCTTTCCATTTACTCACCTAGTAAACCTGTGTGATTGCGAGCTGCTTTTCTTCCGAGAAATAGAATCAAAAACAGCGCAGAAAAAGAAACTCGGTATTGGGGATGAAAACGGGGAAAGCTGCCTGTTCTGCCCGACATTTTAAACCACTTTTTACTGGAAGTTTCTTTATAATTTTGAAATCATTTCAGGAGCATTCTAAGTCACGTAGAAGATCAATTTAAGAATTTCTTTTGAAGTTTTAATGTAGAAAAACTCACAAATAATACAACGCTTTACTCCCAACCCCCCTCCCGTTCCATTTAGAGTTTGCGTGTAAGATATCTTTATATAGGGTAAGGAAAGTTCTTTGGACAAAAACCAGTTTTACCTTCTGGATACAAAATACATATGTACATATATATGTAACGCATTAAAACCTGTACTCATCTTCTTTGAACAACTAAAAATTGCCTTAATGTTAATTGCGTCACATAGTTGATTCAGCATAAAGTATCATTTTGAAACATTTTAATGGACCAAATGTGTATTTTTTAATTCCTAGCAATAATATGCGCTAGAACTCTCCATTAGGCATCCGTAAATATAGTCCCGTGCACTAATTTAAAATTTCATCGCATGGCGAGAGAAATATATTTAAGTTTCGGAAGTCTGATATCTTCTAAACATAAATAATGCATGATTATCCTTCATGCAAAGAGATGTTTTAAATTCGTGAAAATTCACTAAAGCAACTGAGGCTGATGTCTTAAATGTTACAAAATGATGAAACTTCTGCAGAATGTTCCATTTGAAACATTGCATAGTGAAAAAAGCGGATTAAAAAATAACCACTTAAAAAAACATCATTGTCTTTAAGACTAAAATTTTTTTTTTCGTATTCTTTAACATTTATTCTATCGTAAACTAGTACTGAAAGTATATTTTGAGACACCAAATAAATAAAATTTTCTAAATTATTACAATATGTACAGCATTATTCTGTTATTAATGTGTGGTTCTACTGCGGGGAAAACTATTATATAGTTTACTTCGCCTTACAAAACCTTTTTATAAACCCATCTCTTTACGAACGACTCTTTACGTATTTCTTTTCAAACTGATTCACTCTTCAAATTGATGTGTAAATATGATTAATTGTTAAGTTAACGCTACTGTTTTAATATTAACAAGAAGTACTGTCTAGAACTGTACGAGCCTACTTTCACGTATACACTAGCATCAAATTTATAATCTCTCTTTTTCTCATTTAGCATTAGGTCCTAATTACTTCAAATTTACCTTTTCAACCGTTAATACATATTCATTCATAGATTAATTCATTCATTTATTTCACTCATTCGTTTATTGAACGATTCACTCATTTATTCATGCATTCACTCATTTATCGAATGATTCACTCATTTATTCATGCATTCATTCAGAAATATCCTTAAAAATCCTGGTCAAAAAATTTCGTGGGAAAATAGGTTCGTCTAGTCCTGGATGAACGTCGTAACTGTACATGCTCTACGTTATAAGATCTTTCCAGTAAACTTTGTTCCAAGCAAATCCGTCTAGATCAGGATTTGCATAGGATTAAAATTTCCCCATTGACACTAGTGTTCAATTTTAAACAGTTCAAAAAAAACTTACCAAAAGTTGTTCAAACCAAAACTATTTCACTTCAATAACTCCTTCGACCAAGCTTCTTCTTAGTAATGTGGATCTTATGTCCAGGGTTTATAATGTAGTATATAATTTTGTCTGTATAATTTGCTTAATTGTCCCCTATAGACGCCAATAATACATTTTTTGAGCTGTTCAAAAATGAACGAGAAATTTTTCAACTGCTAAAAAAAATTAAACTTGGATATGGGATTTCCTCACAGAGATCTTTCAAATACAGAAAAAAAAAAATCTTTCAAATCGCAAAATTCCCTCAAAAGTTATGTGGGGGAAGCAGATGAACAGACTGATATACTAACATACATTTTCCCCATCTCAAAGCCCTAGCTTCAGATTTGCTTTTTCAATCTTTATTAAGTAACTTAATTTATTATTAACGATATTTTCACAATGCATTAAGCCTTCTTTCATACGTTTTTCTTTCTTTTTTTTCCACTTTTATGGGTAAGTAGGATAAAAATTAGTAAAACATTTTTTGCATCGAAATGCTTTCATTTTGTCCAGTACTTGTATATTTTCGTCTTCATATTTTTTTCCCTTTTTATGTTTAAAGATATATATACGAACACAAAGGGCAATTTTTACGGGACTGTGGAAGTTGAAGTTTTCTTTGTATTAAAAATGCGTTTTATGGCATACAAAATGACAAAATAACGCAAATGTACGTTTTCAAAGAGATATTTTTTTCGAACAGTATTTTTATCACTATACAATGTGTTTTATCATTATACAATATTTTGTCTAGTTGCAAAATAAAAGAATCACATGAGACAAAATTTTGATCGTTATTGTTCACAATAAAATTCGGCAAATATTTTTAGAAAATTGGTACAGAAATTAACATCCCATTTCATAAATCAAAGTACCTTAATACTGAACATCTGTGTTGTGTATAGCTAATTACAATGGTTCAAGGCGCAAGATTTAATAACACATAAACTGAGTTACACTTAGCAGTGTTACAGAAGTTAAAATTTTTCATTTGAAACGGTGGCAGTTGAATAGGAACTTTGCAATTATATTTGCAATTATATATATATATATATATATATACACATACACGTAATAATGTGAAAATTACTACACCATTTTAGAGGTTGAATTCCAGATTTCAATTAAATAATTACTTAATTTTAAAATAGTGAACCAATTCAACAATATTTTAATTAATGTGCTTCATTTGCTTCTTCATCGCTTTAATTGCGCTTTGAGCTCGCATCCTGTTCATTTAATAATAATATGCATGCTAGAAATCTAAAATCAAATGTGTGTAAATGGCAAAATTGAAAGTTTGGAAATAACTAGGGCAAGTGATTTGGGAAAGCCCCATCTCATATTGTGGCAAGAAATGTCACCTAACAGCTATAATTAGTTAAATTGTGATTAGCAGATGTGATTCCTAACGGGATTCAGAAAAAATAACTTTAATACATCTAATTAGATCTAAACTCCGAACTCATTTTACTTGGGATCGTTCCTTTGTGCTTTACATTCCTTGACCCTTTTCACTGCCTTACATAACCAGCTTCTTCCCAACAATTAGAAAATACGCTGTTATGTAAGGCATGTCCTGTTAAATTCATTAAAATTATCATTGCATAAATGAAAAATAATATGGGAATGGAAAAGGATTATTCCCTAATGATGTCAAACACTAATTAAAATGAATATGTACATTTACTGTTCTAATGTGCGTATTTTTTAACCCCTTCAGACCCCAGAACTTAGCACAAACAAATTTGACGCAATTTTTGGTTCTCTGATTTAAAAATTGATTACAAAAAAAAATAACTAAATTTTTTAAATTAATAATTAGTTTAAATAATAATTAATGCCCTATTTCCATGTTTTACATGTTAAAAACGAAGTAAACTATCTGTTGATTAATTTCAAAAACAATTGGGTGTTTTAGCTTTCAAATTGCACAAACAGTTAATAAACAGTATTTTAAAATGTACCCAATTGGGTACACTTGTAATGAAGAGGTTAATCTCTAACACTCTAACACTGATTTATAGATATTTGTGATAGTATAAATTTCATATTTTTTTTCGGAAATTATAATGCATATACGTTTATACGTATATAGGTATATACGTTTAAAAATAATTTTTGATTAACATTATTCATTTTCCTCCGGCAATTGAAAAAACAATTCTCTTGTGCGTAATTTTATTTTACAATGATGTGAATAAAACAATTGCGTACAGATTTATCCGGTTTCGTCTAGGGGAAAAAAGAAAAACAAGAAATAATGCAGTTTCCTTCAATTGTTTCTTCGTTGCCATTTTAGAAGCATTTTACCACACGTTATTTTAAATGTGGTTTCCATGTTACCCAGAAATGGCGCCTTGTGTAGTCTTGATGTTTTAGATAAACTTTAAACTCGAAGTAAATAAAGCGATAAAAAGAGCAAGAAAAAAGGAGCTCTAAAAAAAGGAACTGGCAAATTCAATTTGGGCGCTGGCAACAAGTTGGTAGTGTTTTGGAACATGCTTTTAAAGCAGCGCAAAAACAACGCTGCTTCGCCAATCAACGTGCGGTTGTCTCTCCCGCTTCGTTGTCTGAATTTTATTCTTCGGAAGAAAGATTGCTTAGAAAACAGTGAATACGAAGTATTCAATTTAGGAAGTGAAGAAGAGCAATCAAGGGCTGTTTTCTTAATAGAGTTAAACACAATTGGGGCATTCAAAGCAAGGGTACTTGTTGCGAGAAGCTTTTTCTCATATGAATTAATAAGAATGCTAACCCTTCAGATCCCCGCGTTGTTTCCTCCTTCGGGAAATTCCAATTGATGCAAATTCAATAAGAACTTTTACTTTAAACATACTTTCCGTGAAACGTTAATAGTTTTGATTCAAAATGTTCATCCATATGGTAGACCGGGGTTAGTTGGTCGACTTTTTTTGGTTTGATTTTGTAATAAAATAATTTTGGGGGGAAAGAATCGAATCAGAACAGTTATAAATTGCGATAAAAAGCAAAAAATTTTTAAACAACATCGATATTACTTTTAAACATAGTTTTAGAAGTCAGCGCAAAATCATGATAATCTAATTACGATTACATTATATGTTACTTATTATTTTTACTTATTATATTTTATGGTTATGAATAATAAGGAACTTATTACTGAAAAATTCTCACTTTTGTATCATAAAAAATTTGTTTTTAAGTTTATTAATAAAAAAAAGAAGTATAGAAATAATTACATTATATCTCGGAACTATTTCAAATCCTGGGGGCCATTTATATTTGTAATTGATTCATGATTGCAAAAGATTTTATCTATCATAATTTTGCATTGACTAGAAAAATTATGTCTAAAGGTAGAATCGATTGAAGGAATTTTCACTAAAATTTGGAGGGTAGGTTGGCCAATATACAACTTATTTAATATGCTGATAATATAGAAGTTAAAATATAGTGCAAAATTTTTATCAAATCTTTGTTTTCATTTTCTACGAAAGAGAAAGTAGGGTAGCTTAAGAAATAATACCTTTTATGCCATTGATTCGTAAAGTGATATAATACGTTTACGTATAAAAATTATGCGATTCAAAAAGCTAAAAAGAAAGAAAAATACAAGAATTAATCTATTTTAAATTAGAAGGTGATTTGACTGTCTCTCTCTCGATACCATTTTCATCATTACAGTAGATGCAAAAATAAAATATTATTTCGTTAATAATATGAGCTTACGCTCCAGCGTTGCTAATTAAATTTCAATCACTTATATACTCTGATTTATTTGATTTTTAGATTCAAGAAAACCAAAAAAAAATATGTGGAGCAAAATGCGCTTGAACTTACAATTATGTAAACTTTATTGCGTTACTAGAAAAGTTTCACCATTTAGTGGTGTAAAGTTTACACATAGTCTTTTGATGTATCACGAAATTAAGTTTTGCAGCAATCTAAAAGTATCTTACCCACTTGTTTATCAATTTACAAGATTGGCATATTCAGAAAATCTCCTTCAGAAAGACAAATATATAAAATTTAGTTTGTCCTGAATTATTAATGGAGTAATAATTTATTGCACTAAAGTAATTGGCACTAACATGACCAGCTTCATACATTTTTTAAAACAAGAACCTCGTAAAAAAATTCAGTATAGTTTTAAAAAAAAAGACATCCATATGTCATACTGTAGAAATATAAAATTCAAACAAATACATAAATGTTTGTTCATAGTTGAATGATTTATGGTTATGACTAATAAGGCCCTTATAATTACTGAAAAAAATCTAATTACTGTCTCATACAAAATATAATTTTAAATTTATTAATAAGAAAAAAAATTATAGAAATAAATTAAAATCATTAAGCGAAAACTTTTGGAATAATTTTATTGTTAGTTTTAAACACATTTTCAAGACACTTTTTTTTTTCCTTTTTGAGCTCATTTAATAACAAAATTTTATTCCATTCTTCTCCTAAAAATACATATTCATAATGCATTCTCAAAGTACGATACATTGAGAAGAAAGAATCCTATATTAACTTTATTTTCTCCTTCAGTAGCTTTGAAATATCTGGAAATGAAATTGAATTGTCATTTTATTATTTTTGTTTTTCACACCTCCAATAATAAAAGATAGCGGGTGGCCATCTTCCAAATATTTGCTAAACTGAATGAAAGAATACATTTTAACGTGGATTCAGATTCTTGTGTCAACCTTTTTTTTTAGTTTTTTCAGTACCGAAAACAGGAGGGAAGAGTAACAAATGTATTGTTTCCTGTTTTTATAAAAACTCTCCCTTTTATTCCTTCGCTCGTTAAATTTAGAGCGCTGCAGATGAAATATTCCAGATGTGATTAAATGGCAAAAAAGGAAGAAATAATTCTTGCGCAAAATGCAAGATAAAAGGCATCGGAAAACGCGCTTTTTTAATTTAAAAAATACACACCCTAAAAGAATAGAATGCAATAAATGCGTCGTCTGTATCATACGATTTTTTTTTCCGTTCTTAAAAATTCAAGGATTTCTCAGCTTGCATCAACAGGCTCTAAGGTACGTACGGGTGTTGTGAAGGGAAAGCTTCGATTTTCTCTCTACTAATGACATTCATAACGATTTTCAATTGTGGATTTCTACGTTCCTGCAATCTAATAAATGGAGATTTTTAAAATGATAACAGCTGCCTTTTTAGAGGAGTTGAATAATGAAGTAAAAAATGGAATAAAGGAAAAAAAATAGAAAAAAACTATGAGGAAAAAAAGGGAGTGGGAAGAAATGTGGTGATCAAAAGAATGTGCAAAATTTTTATTTTATTTTATTTTTTTTTTTACTTAATGAAACAGTTAAGCGTATCTACAGTCTATAATAAAAAATCATTATTTCTACGAGAGGGAAGGGGAATTTTTTTTTGCACTCTTGAGGAGACATTAAACTTTTAAATCAGTTCGTATTAGCAGTGTCTCAACATAGAATATTTTAATTTTCGAAAATACTTATACTTACAAGCTTCAATATTAAATTTATTTTTTATTTTATACCTTTTGTGATATCAATATATGAAAGCTTCAACACGAGAATTCTAGATATTAAAGTTAAACTTGCTTTTCTTTCCCACATATGATTTCATTGGAACCAATGAAACCAAACTATTCTGTAAAAAAGCTGAGGAAATTTCGAACCAATATATGGGGAGAAATATCTCTTTGAGCCGAAGTTTAAATACTTGGAAGTCCAAATTCGTGCTGCATTCATCGTAAATCGATGCACAAAATCGGAAATGGTAGCAACAATACAATCTGTTGCCTAGGCACTGGTCTCGTGCACCCAAGTTCGCAGGATCAAATCTGGGCTAAGTCGGGGGATTTTAAGATGCAGAAAATCGACAGCGCCCATGTCGTGTAATTATGCGGCATGTAAAAGATCCCTTGAGTATTCGTTTGACTTGGATACTCTGAGGTAAGTTAAATTTATAGGGTAGTTTCGCATCACTTAGAGCTCAGGTGCCGCCATCTAGGGGGAACTGAGATTCAAAAACTCTCAAAGTGGTAATGGCATCGGCGATAGTGGTGCTTCTTGGGAAAATGGATGCCGATTTCCGGGGAATGCACTTGGCCTGCAAAGGTTAGTGACCATACGCAGCCCCCCCCCCCTGTTCCTGCAGACTAGATATCTATGATGAATTATATTGGAAATAAAATCCGAGATATGTATCAAACACATGGTATTGTAGCGTGTTCCTATTCCTCGGAATTTACGGAATACGGAAAAAGAATTTTTAGGTCTAAAAAATTACTTTTACTCTTCATTTTTTTAAATTTCATTAAAATATGACATATTTGAGTGTAATGTTTCTTGAAGCATTTCTTCTATCTTAACGAAAATATTTTCTTTTTAAGGTTATTTGTATGACGTCACTACGACTGGAGACTTTGCGGCTGAGACTGGACCTAAATCACCATCAGTGGTAGAGAGTTGCAATCATCACCATCATTTCCACCACCACCACCACCATAATGGAAAGACAGACACTCCCTGGATAGCCTTCGACGAAGATGAGGAGGAGGACGAAGAAGACCATGAAGGAAGCTGCTCTTCTGATTCTTTCAAGAAAAGTCTTCCCAAAGAACTTCAGGACCCAGCTGGGGATTCCTCGTCTGGAGCCACCAGTTCAGACGAATCCAACAACAGCACTGGTTGCGGTTCTTCCATCTCCAACACTTCCTGCGGAAGAGGAGAGGCGACATCCTTCCTCGTAATTGGTGACGGCCGGGCGAGAAGGAGAAAAGATCCCGCTGCCCCCAGAAGGGACAGGTCTCGCTACACGTGTTCCGAATGCGGTAAGCAGTACGCCACTTCTTCAAACCTTTCCAGACACAAACAAACCCATCGTAGTCCGGACTCCCAACTCGCTAAGAAGTGCCCAACGTGTGGGAAAGTCTATGTCAGCATGCCAGCTCTCTCCATGCACGTGTTGACGCATTCTCTAAGCCACAAGTGCAATGTTTGTGGCAAAGCCTTTTCCAGACCATGGCTTCTTCAGGGACACATGCGGTCGCACACGGGTGAGAAACCATTCGGCTGTGCGCAGTGTGGGAAGGCATTCGCGGACAGGTCAAACCTCAGAGCCCACATGCAGACCCACTCCTTGTGCAAGCACTACCGGTGTCACAAGTGCAATAAGTCATTTGCGCTTAAGTCCTACCTCAATAAGCACTTTGAATCTTCTTGTTACCGAATGGATGGATTAGTTGAAGAACTCGTTGAGAGTTCTGTTATTCCGGAAGAGGAAACCGAAGGTGACGACGAGGCGGAAGTTCCAGATATAATAGCACCAACACCTTAGGTACTCATTTTTGTTACTTCATTAAGTAACTGGTTACTTTGCTCTTGTATAATATAGATGAATTTTTTTGTTTCCTATTGACCGATACATGAAGACTCAATTCGAAGATGAGGATGAGACGTTTTTGTGTTTCCTTAATACAAATTCAGAAAGATGGTGAAAGTATTGTACGTAATGAAATTATACACCTACATGAACTTCCGGAGCGAGTTGCATATTGAAAACCTTATCAAGTGTGATTTAACGTAACCCAAAGACAATAACACATTGTGATTTCCCGGTGCAGATAAATTGAACCTAATAATGAACATTTTAATTGCTTGCATAAACTCAAGGTACCGCAAGCAAAAATGCTTCCTTATCTAATTTTTGCAATTCAGAGTTGATTTCAGAAAATGAAGAGAGCCCATGCGATCACATTTTGGAATTCATATCAACAGATTTCACACTATACCTGGAAATAATAGCAGAAGTTGAACTGAATTTAAAGAAGGCCAACTATGAACTACAATGTGATCTACTATTTAGGTTTATGTAATTTTAGGCTGTTCGAAAGTCAAAAGTAAAAGGCACTGTAAATTATGTGCAAATATTATTGCACTCACCAGAATGGTAATATACAAGATAGATGCTGTTGAATCTCAGTGTTAAAGCGACCAAAATAAGAAAAACTAGAGCTATAATGATATTTTAATAAAAAAACACTTTTTTATACATTATTAATAATGTAAATAGAGAAATAAGCAATAAATAGAAGTACTGCGTAGAGCAATAACAATACTTATTTTGTTCGGATTTTTTTTCATTTTCATGCGATTTTTGAAGGCTTTAATTGTTCGTAGAGAATGATTTCACAAGTTATTCATTCAACAGCGTAAAGTCTTCCCATGATTTTAGTAAAAGAATAAAGAGGTATATTTAAGTTTTGTTATAAACACTATCTACCCTCAATTAAAATAATAAAAGATCCCTTAACGTCGTGAGACGTTGTAAAAAACCCTATCGTGTTTCAACTGCAGTTTTTTGTTCAAACAATTATTTTGTGAC
Organism: Octonoba sinensis; assembly: GCA_038502835.1. Lineage (NCBI taxonomy): Eukaryota > Metazoa > Arthropoda > Arachnida > Araneae > Uloboridae > Octonoba > Octonoba sinensis. The sequence goes on from CM076602.1 coordinate 63,777,093, forward strand.
GAAACGTAATCCAATCTGCTTTAATTTAATAACACGGGCTAATTAATTAAAGCGGGATAACCAGAAGCATTCTTTAAAAAAACATTCTCATAAGATTAGTCTATGTGCGTGCTGCAAAATGGGCTTGTGTAGAAATAAAATGCGATATCTCTTGTTTTTGAATGCTCTGGAGTCTTTACAAGATAATATACTTATTGATTAATGTATTTTTATTATTTTTTCATTTATTAATATATATTTTATTAATTTATTATTTATTTATATATTTATTTATTCAGGTAATTTTGCTGAAAGTTTTGTCTGCTTTAAATTTCCAATGTTTTGAGGAATGCTGCATTTTTTAGAGGGAAAAACTTTGGAATTTAAGCAAACCATTCTGTACTTCGACACACCTTTTACTCCAATTTATGCTTCCACTCTGAAGTGAAACCTTTGCATTTTAATCACGGTATTCAAAAACGATGTATTCATCATACCCCTGTGAGAAAAAATCACTTCACCCAAAATTTCGAATAATTCAAATCATTATTACTTTCTCAGAGCACTTTTTTATCACCGTCAATGAAACTTATGGACCGCATGCAATTACAATTTCCTTTCAAAAGAAACAGTTAAAATTGCATTAAAAACCCCCTACGTTTTAAAAGATTTAGCGTTTTAACAATACAGTCATCAATTATTATTCGGCGTAAAAAATACAGTAAACAGATTACAAATGCAAAAGCATAAAACAATAAAGATGCAAGGTTGTAAAATGCATTTAGGTAGAAATCAAAAATTAATGCAAAAAATCAATTAGAATGAAAATGGCAAAACCCAAATTGAATTAGGTGGAAAACAAAACAACGCAATATTCAAATCTAAAGAACACTTTTTTTTCCTCCCTCCATCCGAAGTTTGGAGAGTTAATCTAATTTGAGCAAAGAGAAGTTGAAGCTGCATGGGGTGATTGCGTGCCCAGACCTAAACAAACAATAGATATCTATCATTTTATGACAATGACTCGCTGCTAGGAAATCGATTCCACTCTGTCAGCATTTTGTTTTGACGGGGAAATGGCGACTTTATTGCCCGGCTAGAGAATTCTGTCACGAAAAGGAAGTTTAGAACACCTGTTACAGTAAACAATACTATTGTCACGTGTGCGAAAATTTTTGCTCTGAGGTATTTTTAAGTTTCTGAATATTTCTTTCGATAATATATTTGGGAAACAAATGATGTATCTTTTTTGGTGAATTTTATTATAAAGTCTGTTTGCAGGTTTATTTTTTTCGCCTCTGCATTGTTCGTTTTATGTTAACGAATTTTTAAATCTCTTTCTTGGGATTTATTGCTTAAAAAAAAAAGCTCATGTAAGAAGGAATTACATTCACTTCATGCGTCGTCTAAAAAAATGTCCTATTTACTTTATTTATTTTTGCAACTTAGACGCTTTTGCTGTAAAAGAAAACTATTTGAGTAATAAAAGATTTTTTAAAACTTTTAAAACTAAAAGGCTAACTTAAAATTTCTAAGAAGTGGTTATATCAACACATTTTAAACGTAAGTTTACAAAAAAATAATAAAAATAAAAATAAATAAAGTACAACACCTCACATTCTTTTTATTAAAAGAAACGAATATGAATTTCTATATACATTTAAAAAAGTAATTATCGGCAATACTTTTTTGAAATAGTTAAGGTAAAACTAATTAATGTGAATGCCAAAGCATAATTGGTTAAAACGTGTGAATTGAATTCGGTTTATATTAGGGGTTCCTTTCCGAAACTTCCATCATAAGAATATGGGTACACAAATACAAATACAAAAGTGATTACCAGCAACAGGTTCTTGGCCGTCACTTTTAGAGAAGGAAATAAAAAATTAACTTCAGAGGACGAAACAAATTTCAAGCATCAAAACATAAACTAAAATGTAGTGAATCTCAAGTGCTATGAAATGTTTGAATACTAAAAACGCATTTTTGGGGGGAAATAAGGAAGTTATTGTCAAGTTATACATATTCATTTCAAATACCTTTACCGTGATAATGTGTAGCTGGGCCACTTTGAAAATTAAAATATGCAATGTTTTCTAAAAAGGAAAATTACATGCTATGGAATACAATGCGTTAAAATACAGAAACCTGTAGTATATGCTGGGCTTAATGCCTGCCTCCCCCCCCCCCTTGAGTTTTTTTTTCACTTGCTCATACTGTTTTTTGTACCTAGAGAAATCAATTAATATATGCTTTTAAAACTTTTATTTTCCCAAATCACGTTTGTGTGCAAATGTACAGTTTTAATTCTGCTATTATAATCTACACTCGAGAAACATTTTAATGACTCTTCTAGTGAACATTTAACTAAAAACATTTACCAAAACATCCTTAACAGTACTTTTCTTCGGCGGTGAATGAGCGCTAATAAAAGTTTCCTGACAATACGCTGCAACCAAAACTTCAATTTCTTTTTTCTCGCTCCTTTTTTAAAAAGAGCAATAACATTCATTCTTTGCGATTTCATCCTATGATAGTGAGGTGCATTTTGCTAGAATTTGCTCATTATTTACTTTGCAGTGCCTGATAAAAAATTATTTCTTGTATTTACCTCTGTGTCGCAGACAGTTTTTCGAACAGCAATAATTTGCTCATAGCAATAAACTGCGAGTGTGTTGACTGTTCTTTGTGTGCATAGAATAGTAAGAGGAAGGCGCCTTTCTCCAAATGTTACTCCAAAATATTGGACGGATCAATGTACTGTATCCATATTTTTAAATGAATGTAAATTTTACACTGGCAACCTCGAAATATTATTATTCTTTACAGAAAAATGTACAGAATTCTAGAAATTATTAATATTATTGTTCCAAATATTCGACGAATATTTAACTTATTTTTCTTACTTAAATATTTTGACGCTAATGCTCATTAATCACACCAAGCAGTTAATCACTTTGAGAATTTCAAATTTTAAATATTTACAGAATAAATATTTGTGCTAAAATAGGACTTATCTCAATCTTTCAATAGTAGATAATAATACGCATGTTTACCAATTCTTCCATGATTCAATCATTGCTTCAGTTAAATTTTACTAACTTGAAAATAAAATAAAACATAAAGTGAAATGAAGTGAAATACCTAATACACTGAATTAGTTTCATGTTACTCCTGACTTGTAATTCACCAATAAAAACCGAGCTAGTGATAGCGACATCAGCAATGAAATTATAGATGTTACCAAAAATGGTCAAAATATTCATTTCGGTTTTGTTGGCAGAATGGCTTCCAAAGCAATATTTGTAGCTAACTAAATGACCATGGCATGATCAGGGTTAAATATTGGTATCACGTCGACACCAGAACGTTTGTATCACCAATTTATGTCAATTTAAGTGTTTAATAGCATCACTTGTTGACTATCCAAAAATTCTGTAACATCTTTTGGTCGCTACTGATGATATTTACATTGATTTGACAATTGATATGGGTGCTCATTTCGGCAACTTTGGTACTGTATGATTGATTCGTTTTTCTTTTTTTGGCAAATAAGCTGCTTTAATAAAATGTTCACCTGACGAAGGCCGTGGCAGGATTTGTGTTTGACATGTGTATCTAGTAATCAACAAAGTGTTTGTATCTCCAAGAATTTTTAATAAATTTAAAATGTCAGCTAAAGCCATGACATAAACTGTATTTTATATTTGTAGCGTATTGCGGTCACCAATATACCATCAAAAGATTTGTAATGTCTTTTAGTTGACGTTGGTGATATTTGCATTGGTTTGACGACTGATAAGCGTCGTTTGACGACTGATAAGCTTGGTTCAAAATGATGAAATATCAGAAAGAATAGTTTATTTTAGTTTTAGAAATTTGCACGATAAACAGGAATATGGTGCAGAAATGACAATATTTTGGAGTAAGAGGAAGATAAGTGGCAGGCCACCCACTGAGGTGTAACTAAAGCAATAATTAAGTGTAAAGTTGTCGTTAGCTAACAAGCAGCATCTGGTATGGAAATTCTACTTTCATTTAATCGTCTCATGCAGATGCCACTGATACTAAAAATTTGGTCTCTACACGAAAAATCAAAAGTTTCTCTGACAACGCATGATTGTATCATAAACTAGGCGCAGGATGCTGTAAAATTCCCTGTTGAGCTAATGAACTTGTATAAATTCCTTCTTAGCTTCAGCTAGGCCAAAGAGGGAACAGGAATTCTCTCTTTACTAACAAGTATGTGTTTGTATTTTGAGTTACATGATTCAGAAGAGTGTGAATATTTTTGTACATATGGAAGTCAAAATTTGTATTATTGCAATTATTGAGAGTTTTGTATTTGCAGAAGAGCAATAATATATAAAAATAATGAATGTTATCTAGTCTATTGTACATTTTTCGATTTCTCCATGTTCGTAATGGCAATAATGATGAGTATGTTTTGAAGAAATTTTATTTTATTTTTCCAATGTGACATGTCAAATATTTCATGAATTTCTTGTAATTTTTGAAGCATATCGCAATGTTTATAATTTATGAATATATTCATGAGTAATAATTTGTGCTAAGTGTGACGTTTGAACTTTTAGTGATAATATTTGTGATAACTTGAGAAGTTGGTATTTTTTATTTTGATTTCTGTCTGTGGAGGAAATGTATATGTGTGTACACAGTAAAACATTGTTTATACGTTTATATGCGACATACAGCATTTGAAAATGCCGTAAATAACTTAAATCGAGCTCGTAATAACTGAAATGCCTTATCATTTATTATGTCCCGCGGAAATATCATTTTTTGACAAAAAAAAAAGCTTGGTACATTAAGCTCATTGTTAATCTCAGCTATGTTTCAATTTTTCAAAAAAAAAGTGATTTGTGGCTGTTAAATCTTGTCTTTAATTATAAAACCAGTACAAATTTTTGACCATTTAGGAGTTAATGTGTGCTTCGCAAGTATCAGCAGTTGGATTCTTCGGCTAAAATGAAAGCTATTTTCAAAGCTAGAGATTTTCCAAATTATGTTCAGGTAAAGTTTTAACATGTTTATCAGAACATTGAAGAAAATTTTCTAATAATAGGCAAATGATAGAGGACGTTTTGACTTTCTGGCACAACAAACTAAGTAAGACATCTCAGAATCATAACAAGAATCACTTTTAATAAGAATAACAAGTTCAAATATAATATTTAATTACTATTACTACTATTAATATTATTATTTTATGCCTGAAGATGAAGCGATTCCTTTAGTTGAATTAAAAAGCATCATCCATTCAATTTACAGATTAAGGATCAGTATTAAAATACCAATTCCATTTTGTTGATTTACAAACATAATTGTTTCTAACGCTCATTTAGAAAGGATCTCAAAAAAGAAACATGTAACTTAAAATTTTTCATATCCATTTAAAAAAACAAGACCTGATGAATCTCAATGGAATAAAATTTCTAATTGTAAAAAATTGACTAATGTGTGGGGTTTTTCCCCCTCGTATAATTTATGAAAGCAATATTATGATTTACTGACTTCAGTACTGAAAAGTAATAATTTATGTTAAAATACATAATTTATTTTAAATATTTGGAAACGGAATTTTTGATTAAAATACTTGAAATGGCAGGTTATGGTCGAAATATAGGAGATTATTTGTAAGGGTATTTTTGGTGCTTTTAAGAGAAAAATGATTATGGTTTTTGATTAAAACGGGCTCAAATCCAAAAGTCAGAGGGTAAAAACTTTATGTAAGCTCTTTTCCGACAACAACGTATAAACGACAATGCACTGTGTACACTTTCAATGCAAGGCAATAAAACGATGTAACTAAAGTTATTTGTTTCAATGTATGTTCAAACATTAGGTGTTGTTGTACAACACTTAATGCAAATGGCGTTAATCTTTGTGAAAAGTAAAGATTTTGGAATCATTGAGTAATAAGAGACTGAAAAGTAATTTGAAGGTGATAAATTTCTAGTCATTTTAAAGTCTCAAAGTTTTTTAATGTTTTTCTTTTCAAATGTTACTACATTGTCATTCCATAAGATTTTTCCAACTACTAATCTTAAATTGATTGCTCCTTTAAAAGCAATAATGACAAATCCGATTCCATTCATATTTCTCTTCAAATCAGAAGATTTAAACTTGCATCATTATTTTGAATGTTTAAATATAGATACAGAACAAACAAACGTACAACAAATGGAGGAAAAAACATTTTTTAAATCTGAAACTTGATATGTGGAATCATTATTAACCATTTTTCCAGAATATGAAATATTTTTATCACAGGTTAGAAATAAGTTATGCTATTTAATCAGTTTTTTTTTTTTTTTTGAAGACTTACCTTCGATTTTTTATTAGAACACCACAGCAAATTTTGAGTAAAAGTTGAAGTTCCTGTAAAAAAAAAAAAAAAAAATCAAATTAACAGAATAATACGGATTATCTAGTTATTTATTACTTTTATCAAATATAATTTTTTTATTACTTTTCACACTTAAGTTCAATATTTAACGAAAGCAGTGAGATATATAATTAAAAAAATGTTTTGCAACTAGTTTTTGAAATAAATAGAAAATTACATAGAAGGAAGTAAAATTAAGTGTTCTGTTTAAATCATTTTAAAATTTTGATGCAGTTTAAAAATTCTTTTTCCTTCCATTATTCATTTATTTATTTTTCAATGAGTAGTTAGCCATGAAGTTGATTTTTAAGATTTGTATTTGCCAAATCAGTGCGCAAACATTTCAAAATATGATTGAAATATAAAATATGTCTAATTTGTGTAATAAAAATGCTATAAAGATTAATTAAATAGATTACGTCATAAATAGGTAACACGTAATACATCGCTAATATAATGATGCATTAATTAAATGCACTTAATAAGAGTGTACAGCACTAAAATGGGCAACATTAGATTCATCTACAAAATTTAGACTCTCCGTAAAACCTCGTAGAACAATTATTGAAATAACCTAAACAAAAAATTGAGATATTGTATTACTCTAAATCAGGGCTATCCAACCTTCCAATAAGTATCTTTGCTTATAACAAGTGAGGGAGGACAACGATGCTATTCTAACAATGCAGAAGTAAAGAATAAATGAAAAAGAAAAAGAATAAAACATAAAACACGTCAGATGTAGTAGTACATTTTTCGAAGCAGGTTTTTAATTTTTTAATTTTTTTTTTCTTATTAGGGTTGACGCAGAGCAAAAAGACATGCTGTGAAATATTATAGTACCATCAAATGTATTCGTAATTATATTGCCATATTTTTAAATTTAAAAAAATGGATTTTTTTCGACTATGCGCTATTGTAAAAATTAACATCAGTTTTCCTTCGCCATTGATGAAAATCTGAAAGATACTTTGTACATGCCTTGAAGACACTAGGTGTCAGAATTCTCATGTGGTAATTGCATGCGACGACAGTGTTGCTGTTTGAAAGAATGGATACCGGTCCTTGGGGAATGCACTGGGTCCGCAACAGTTAATAACCAATAAGCAGATTCATTGGAAAGAAAGACAAAAAAAAAAATCTTTGCACATGTGGGCTCGTAAAGCATAGTTCAGTTGTGAGTTGCGTTTATTTCCAATGTGTTCTTACTTTTTTTTAGCCTACTTTCAAGTAAAAGTTTAAAAAATAAAGTATGTAAGTAGGCTTAATGTATCGTGAAAATATCGTTAAAAATAAAGAAAGGACAAAAATAAGTGAAGTAATTTAATAAAGATTAAAAGATTAAAAAAATGAAAGTAGGGTTCTGATATGGAGAAAATATGTGACGGTCTATCTACCCCTAATAATTTTGAGGGAATTAAGCGAATCAAAAGATTTTTTTGCATTCGAAAGATCTCGACGAAGAAATCCCATTTCCATTTTATTTTTTTAATTTGAACAACTTTTCGTTCAAATTTGAACAGTTCAAAAAATCTTAGTATTAGCGCTTATCGGTGAAAATGAAGCAAATTATATAAACCATGGACATAATATCCAAGTTCCTATGAACAAGCTTGTTCGAATCAGTTTTCGACGAGAAATATTTTTCGACTTAAACAATTTTGAACAGTTAAAAAAAATTAACATAGCGCCTACGGGGAAATTTCAACCCTATACAAGTCCTGATCTAACAGATTAATTTGCTTGGAACAAACTTTATCGGAACGTTCTTAAACAACATTTTGAAGAAATGGATGGTTATCTTTGCATAAAGTTCTAAAAATGCTATTTGTGTGTATTTTTGAAATTATTTCATCAACATTTGCGCCCTTGCACTTCCTAGTGGACACAAACGAAGACACATTCCAAAAACACTTGCTTATTCAAATGAGCTTTACAGGGGCAGATAAAGAATGTATTCTATCATTGATTTTTTTCTTATAGAATTCACATTAGACATTATTATTTAATGATTTCTTTCGTTTTTGTTACGTTTTATCTACTACAATTGCAAAAATATGATGTAGTTTGTACGCAGCATTACGATCGACGACGACGAAACCTTCATTTATTAAACATAAAATAGTTATTTAAAAAGATGTGGCAACAAACGGTCAAAAAGTAAGCTTTAAGAAACCTTCAAAGGGTGCCATGGTGATCTTTAATGCTGCGTTGGACAGCCCTGATGTAAAGAAAATATCAATTTTTACCAGCAGCCATAGGCAAAATGATGGGAAATACCTACAGTTGTTAAAAATCAAAATATTCTTTGATACTGAAGACTGACCATATGCTAATGACATTAAATTCTTTTTTAAAAGCAATGTCTCCCTAGTATTCGTTTAAAGGAATTGAAAAAAAAATCCAATTAAAGCAGAAGCCATAAGGCAAGCAAGTCTAGACAATGCAGTTGTAGGTACCAGCTGTGTCTGTTCGCGTAAAACGATTTCCAACTCTTAAAGAAAATATTTAAATTAGTCAAAAATGTTCCGGTTGAGTTTGCCACTTTACAAAAATTCCATGTGAAAGAAATTGATTCAGTTAATGATTAATTTACGGAAGGTGTCAATTTGATCTTTTTCAAAGTTCATCTCTTATGTTTGATAAGGTGTCACCACCACCATCTTATGAAATACATTATGCTAAATGCCAAATAAAGTACAGTTAGCATGATTAAGTGAAAGAAAGCATCATATATAATTATTTTTTAAGTTTTGATTTAAAAAAAAACTTTGAAACTTTACTTGCACAAAACATCGATTCAACAACAGCGCTTCAGCACTTTAATTTCTAAATTCAAAGATTACATCCCTTGCATTCAATTACGAAGTAATTGAATTGACAAAATTGGCAAGTTTTTCAATTATGGCAAGCTCACACTAAGAAGCAAAAAATTTTATATTCTTTCAACCTTTTTAATTTTATATAAAGTAAAAAAGTCACGGCATAAGGTGAGATATTGTAATGCGAAATTTACAGTCATTCAACATACAATAACCACGATCCTTAAACTGCAACCTAGAAAATCCTGAACCAATCAAATCGCGAGTCTTTTCATTTCTCCAATAGATACTATAGCTATATTGATAACCGCCATTACTGGAGTGACGCCTTGAGGATTGTGATTGCTGTTTGTCGGATCCACTGTGCAATTAAGCTTTAATAGACTACACAGATTTGAAATGGTGCATCAGCTGGTATCTATAGTAGAATTTATTCAGTATAGATTCTCAAATTGCGTAACTCACAACCATTTTCTTACAATTAAATCTAAGAAATTAAAATAAAATCAAGAATTAAATAGTCATAAATCGCACATTGTCAGGAGCATCATCCAATTTAGATGTGGAAGTCGAAATAGGTTAGTAGAAAGTGCTTAAGTTACCTACATTAAGCTTCTAAGCTGAGAATAATGTGATAGACGTCAATCATTCTGCAAAAACTACCATTAGATGATCTTTTGCAGAAGAAATATGATTGTATTAGTTTTGTGCATTTTCTTCCAGTATGTCATTTCATATCATTAATGCTTAATATTATGTACTGTTTGAAATATTTCGCTATTCTACAGGCGAACAGGTGAGAATAAATATCTTTTAAGAAATACCAAGTTTCCTTTATTGACCCTATCCTTGATTCTTATTTACTAGTACAAATCTTTGTTACGAAAGACATGTTTTTTTATATTGTGTCATTTCCATAAAATCAGGGAATAGGTTGTAATTTTACGTTAGGTTCATTATTTGTATGTTTTGGATTAATTAAATAAATATTCGTTTTATTTATCGATTTACTTATTTTTTGAAAAATCTGCAAAGTAGAATAAACGGTACATTAAGGTTTTCGATTTCGATGTTTATAGCTAAAACAAATGTTTTATCATTTAAATTCAAAACAATGTTTCAAATCTTTTATCCAATATGGTTTTAAAATTTTGTTTTAAATGGGAAAAATTAAAAGGAGAGCAGAGATTGTAATATTTTTTACCAAACAACGAACTGATATTTTTCATCTGTTTTTAAATTCTGGTTTTCGTTTTCAAAAGTTCAATCTTTCCAATATAATACAACTTCATCCTATATTATGTAGCAAGAGCTATGCTGTTAAGTGCATCGTAAATTATTTTTGGCACAAAAATACACTATTGCGCTTACTACTGTATATAATCATTCTGTTAAGTGAAACAATTTCAATAAAGAACAATCAGAATATTTGCATAATACTTTTATTTTTCAATTGAAATAAAGTTCATTCAATGCCAGTAAATTGCATATATTTCCGCACTATACTACAAACAAGATGCAAAATAGGATCAAAAGTGTTACTGTCCCTAACTTCGTCGCAAATATTTTTCAGTCAATAATTTATTATTGGTTATTCAATAAAAACATTGGTTGTTTAAGCAGGTTAATTATTCCAATTGAAATGATTAGATTTCTACCTTGTTTGGAGAAAAAGGAAAGTCTATGAATGCCATTGCTTGTTTCAAATTTCCGTCTTCTGTATGTTCAACATACGTATTATAGCGATTCTCTTTATCTAGTTTGACTTTCATTCTCAGACAGAAAAAATGAATTCATTTCGATGCAAATTCGATGCCTAAAAAGGTGCAAAACGCAAATAAAGAAAAATTGATAACTGTTGATCTTTGTGTTCGCTAATAAATTTATAATATAGTTAAACAAAAAAACATTAAGAAATGTGTCGCTTTTCCAGGTTCAAAACTAAAACACAAAATATGTCCTGAATCTTGAACAAATTAAAGAAGGAAATATTTGTAAGGAATAAAAGCTTGAATCAAGTCCACTTTTGGGTTAAAAAGTGTTCCCCTTCTTTCTTTTCATTTAGATGTTTATTCAACTCTTTAGTTTTTATTTGATCGAGCTTCAGAATAAATTGTTTACATAATTGAATAAAAAAAGTATTTAAAGTACTACCACGCAGACATAATACGAGAAAATATGTGATGATAAAAATAGCGAAACTTGAATTTCTTGCACACAATAACAAAACTGATTTCTTTCCCCTGAATCTTTATAATTATTTAATGCATATTTAAATGTTTATTCCGTAAATTTTATCAGAAGCAGACAACGCAAATTTCTAAATAAGTTTTTTCCATAAACCCGGTTTAGGTTCTGACTTTTCTCTGTGGGGAAAGGCAAATGCGAACGGTGAATAGAAACTATCTTTCTAAAATTAAACTGAAAAATTTCTAAAAAGATTTTTGACTTACAATGCTCATATGACTAACCGCTAAAGTCATTCAAGTGTAAGCGTTACAAAATACGTATCATGTGAGCTATGTTTTATATATATAAAGAATAAATTAGAACATTTGAAGCAATGTGTAGTATTTACTGTTGTTTTGTAATTAGTAATGGGGAGAATTCAGACAATAAACACTGAAATATTAATAATTAATAAAACAAACATTTAAGAGTCTTTATTTCATATGCGTTTAAAACTCTTATTCTTAAGAGTTTAAATTATTTAGATTTCTAATATATTATTATTATATTAGATTTCTTTAAGATAATAATGTGAACTCATACTTGCACTCATCGTATTCATCGAATTATACTATTTTATTTAACTCTTCGCAAAGTCTTTACTGCCAAAAACAAAAGGAAATTAAACAGCTTTACCCATTATTAAATAAAAACTAACTAAGAATACAATTTTTGTCTTTGTGTTAAAAATTACGTCAGAAACCAGAATGTTAACATCAGCATTAATTGCACACTTTCTGAAACAAACTTAAATTTATTTATTAACTGAGGATTAAATGAGTAACTAAATTATCCGAAATACCACGACTGTCCGTTTTTCAGAAACTCTCAGTCTAGAATGAGCGTTAGTATTTTTTTGGGAGGGCAAAATTAAAGTTGAGGGAATTCTTGGCATTTCTGGATTCTGAAAAATTTTGCAATGTGTTCGCGTATAAATTTTAGGAATCGCATTTTCTAGGGCAATTAGAGACATGCTATCTTGTGTGATATCATTAGCCTGTGAGAGAATGCGTAATTACATGTACTATAGTTTAACTCCTTAATTGTCCGGTACTATTCTTTATGTTTCCCACTTAGATATCAACTGCAAGAATTTCTGTGGCGTGATTATTTAAGTTAAAAAGAGTTCCGTGGTCATTAAAATGTGTTGCAGCTTCCCGCAACTGCAGTTTTGGAACGTGAAATTTTCTTTCAGGAATGAAAGGTTGCGAATTATCCTTTGTGTAACACGTACTAAAAGTTTTATAAATATAGCCTTTTGTTTCTTATGAATATATAAATTAATAGGCAACAATGCATATGTGTGATACAGAAGCTTTTAAGAGTTTTTTGCATAATGTGGATTAATCATTTAAAATAACTTTCATTAAAATATTGCTTAGGATCCGATTGCATATTTTGTCATGAACTACATTCATAAAGCAATATTTTAATAAACGTTCAAGCTGAATGAGTTCCTTTTTTCAAAGAGCAGAAATTTTCTATGTAAAAAAAAAAGTTATAAATTTAAGGTGCCTGTTTCAACCAATAATAAAAACACAGATGAAGGCATATTTTGTGGTTGATTTTCTGGAAACCCGTTTGAAAATATATTTTAAATCATTCATTTTCGTGCAAAGTTCATTTATTTCGAATTTCTAAGAAATTTACTGCTAATGTGTTATGCAAATATTTTTAAAGTACAATCTCGTTCTTCTGGAAGTACTTTAGCACCCACAGAAGGTACATATTATTTCTAATGGGCTGTAGGATGGATGCTCAAGGGATCTTTAACATGCCGCATAAACATACGATTCCTGTCGATTTGCGCCAGGTTTATTCCTTGCCGTACGAGGACTGCGCCTTACCACTACGCTACTCTGCCGGCACAGCTGGTACATTTAGAAGCACTATAATACAACTGTCTTCCTGCTCGTGCAATGTCCTCCTGGTGCAGTGGTAGAGAATCAGAAAACCGTCTGGAAAGTTCAAGTTCAAACCCGAGTGAGGAAACTTCTGTTTATTTTATTTATTTTTTTAAGTGGTCTCAAAAAGGAAATCATCTTGGATCATTTTTTGGAAAAGGGTAAATTAAAAAAATGAGAATCCGGTTTTTTTAAATCTACGTCATTTTGACTCGGAGCAATTCTGTGAATATAATGTTCTTTAAAATAAGCCATTTTATCCCAATAATAAAAATTATGATTTGACAGTGTAAGCTAAACATTGTTTAGTTACTAAATCCTCTCATTAAATAGTAAGTCACCATAAAGTAATCACAAAAGATTTTTCTTCATTATTTAATGATACAATTTAAATATAAAAATAAGTTAAATTGCACAGCTTTTCAATTGTGTTTTACTTTATACACTTTTGTGGGGGGAACATATACTTCAGTTTTAGTTCTTTATAATTGCACTCATGTGAATGCGAGATAACTGTGCTGAGTTATAATATCTACTTCTAAAGCGAAATTAATCGTAGTTCATCTTTTATAAAGTAGTAACGAAAGCTCTTTTATTGGCAAAACCAGAAGGGTATTTTGTAATGATTGCATTTAAATGAAATTTCAAGTTTTTCCGCAGCTCAACTCAACTCAGTAATTTAATGCTTAATTTAAACCTCAAAGATAAAAGAAACAGCTACTAAAAAAAATAAAGGTCTTATTTTTTTCAATAATTGTGATCGTCACCTTTATTACCATATAGATTAAAAAAACGCATTGAATGAAGGTGAGGAAGAGTAATTAAAAGAAGTAAAAAGAGGAAGAAGAGGCGAGAATGTCCACACCAATGAACTCATTCTCGTCGTCGCATAAATTATTGCGGTGGCATCTATCGGGAGGAGAAAATTATGCAAATTTTGAGGAAGAAAATCCGGAAAAATGAAACGCGGAAAAGGTAATACAGACCGAATAGGGGATGGTAATCAATTTTTCCTTCGTTTCTGAAATTGTCTCGCCGGAAAACGGATTCTAATTGGAAATTCCGGAGTTTAGAAGGAAAAATTGCACTGCCAGGGCTCTGTAATGAAAGGTAAGTGTAGAATTACTTTTCTTTTGTAAATTCTGAATAAGAAATGACATGTTTCGAGAAGACAAATTCAATACATTAAGGGATTTTTCGTGATATTTATTGTATGGTGTCGAAGTCATTTACAAAATCAAACTGAATATTCTTGCTTTTGAAGCAGTGTAAAAACATTTTCTGAAATAAATTCGTAGAGTTTAAAAATCTTTAGTAAGCAAACTCTTTACAAAAATATTAAAACTTTCTTGGCTTGTTTTAATACAGGAATCCTCATTCAAAGCGCTTTCTTTTTACATAGAATATTTCACAGCTTTCACCTAGAGTGTAATAAAAGTTTCATTCGTCAGGAGCGTAAGTAATATTTAATTTAGTTTAAATAATTTACAATAATGAATGACTATTTTAACTTGTATATATATATATATACACACTCACACACACGTATATATATTAATACTTAAGTTAGTAATTCACTAATTATAAATATTTTTAAATTATGTAGCGTAACACGCGTAGTTACACGTGTAGTGAACAAAAATTATTCAATAAATATTCCCACATGAAACTAAATCAATTGCAATGAAATCGGACCTATTGGTGGCAGTCCCTAACCGATTATGAAACAAAGTATCACAGAAAAGCATTGACAAAGCTAGTACTACTTCGTACGTTGATGATGAATAACGCTAAGAATGAAGAATTCCTTCGTATGCTAAAGCTAATAATTCGATCTACTGTAAAGATTAGGTAAAAACAAAAAAATGTGTCTGTTTTAGCACTATTTTTTACTATTACGATTATTTCATAAAGGGCTGTTAGAAGGGGCAAACAAATGCTTTTCAGCTTATTAAAACCAAGGTTATTGTAACAAAAGCTCAATTTATTTCTCTTTTGCTACATTTATTCATTGAAACAATAAATTATCGGTTTTTCAAAATTCTCCTCATTCAAACCTTGAATAATATTCATTTTATTTTGAACGCTTAACTGTGGCTTGACTGTTTCTCCGTGACTGAACTTGTCACTCACTTTTAATGTAGGTTTGCGCGTCATGCCATTTTTTTCACATGTGCTCATATTTATAATTTTCATTAAATTACCTGATGAATTTTTGCATAATATATTTTAAAACACCTCCAATTTTTATTAACAATTTGTTTTAAATTTTTTGGCCAGAGAAATTCAAATCACAGCAACTTTTACATACGCACTATATTGTTTGGCGTAAGCGTCCTGTCTCGGAATGCCTCTCCGTGTGCATTTTTTTTGTCAGTTGGTATCTTGATAGTGTAATCAAAGGACGTGTTTTTTTTTTTTTTTTTGCAACGCTCCCCAGCGTTGGAGATATATTATTATGTCTCCTTCGACTGGGGATGCTACATTGTTTTAAAGTTTGATTTTACGTCTTTTCTCTAAATTCCCTCATGCGGGAAATTCATCAGTGTATCGTTTTATTTACATTTAAGACTTGATGGACGACAAGTTATCATCGTTGAAGTCAAAATTTTACAATCATATTTTAATATAAGTAATCCGGATAATCCAGTAATTTATAATCTACATTCATAAAGTGAACGCTGCTGTTGGTTTATTAGATGATTCTCCAAGAGCTGGACGATTAAGCACTGAAAACATTCAGAATCTAAAAATCAAGGAATTGAGTTCTGAATGAATTTGTCGTCTTGCTGCTCCAACGGAAAACTTCTTTGTCTAGCAGTTCCAACGAAAATTCGTTTTTCTTTTCAATCGTATGATCTTCATTTACTCAGTAAGAACTGTTATTACTGGATCAAGCCGATTTGCTTCAACAAATAAATCGGAAGTCGTATATATTGAATTTGAAAATATTTAACAGTGATGAGTAGTATCAACAAAAAGAGGAAGATCGATTTTGATACAACTATGTCGTACCACAGGTCGCATTTGTTTTTCTTAATTAATTTTTAAATGGTTAACAATATTTTATAAATTGTTTACTGGCCATATAATAATCTTTGATTGCTGGATTAATCTTATTTGATAACATAAAATAATCTAGAATTTTTAAATAAAATGAATTAATTTAAATTCAGTATTATGAATTTTTTCACATATATATTGATTTATTTTCCTTTCAGCAGATGAATGATTAATAAATCTAAATCTCTTTATAATATATTTTCACAATGCAATGTACTGTTTAATTCATTTAATTCATAATTTACACCAATACAAATTTTCCAATTTAGTTTAATAAAAATTAAAAAAAACTACTTATTTAATAGTTATGAAGTTGGAGTTGGAGATATTTTGAGGCAGCGAAGTCTGAGTGATTTGGGATAGAGAAATTAGGGTCAGAGTTGCTTAAAAATGCGCCGAATATTCGTTACATCCTTAATATGTATTTATAAGCGGGACGGATTAGGAGATTAAAAATTCCAGAAGTCGTAGTCGGAGTCGGCCTTACTCCAACAGACTCCGCAGCCATCATTAAAACCTGGTAATGTGTTACTACACTTTCAAATGACTCGCAATTTATCACACAGTTTTCCAATGTATTACTTACTGAAAAAAGCAAGTATTGATAACAACAGCTGCGTTAGAAATAACACGTACAGAAAGCACATGTTTTTTAAGAGGAAAAATATCATCGCTCATAAAGGAAAATATTTAGCGGAAAATTCAAGCGCTTCAGTTTCATTTAACAAAATAAATGAAATTTTATTAAGTCTTTTAATTTAAATGTATAAGTTAAATATCTTAGAGGAATATAATGTTGATAAAAGGCAACTGAAGTACCTTTTAGATCAGCGACTCTCAACCTGTGGGGCGCGAGCACACGAGAAGGGGGGCGCGAGAATATCCAAGAGAAAACATTCCTTTAAAAAATTGATTAACTGACTGAAAGGAAAGCACACATACACATACAAAACAAAATACATTTCGACATATTTAATAACTTATTAAAGTAAAACAAATTACTAAATTAAAACTTTCTTAATCAAAACATAATTAAAAACAAATTTAATAATTATTAGTAACTTTCTTGGGCCTGTCTTTCAAAGCAAAGTTTTCCGAAGGAAGGCTTAATATTAGAAATTGAAACTCTGGTGTTTCTATATTTAGCCGAGATCTATAGTTTGTCTTCAAAGAAGCCACAGCAGAAAATCCAGTTTCACAAAAGTTGTTGTGGATGTTGAAAATGGTAATAGAATGCGAAATGCTCTTGTTTTTAGTGCAGAAAAATCATCCTCTACTCCTGCGTAAAAATTAAAATAGTGATTTATTACTAAATTAATTTTATTACTAAAATTACTTGTTTTTACTCTTGTTTCGGCAGTTAGTTAAAAATAATTCAAAAACAGAATCAGTACTCATATACATTATTGTTGTATACATTTTATGCTAAGGGAGGGCGCGATAAAAATTATGATAGAAAATTGGGCCGCGAATACTGAAAGGTTGAGAAACGCTGTTTTAGATCATTCATAAAGACAACACCCCAAATTTATGCTTAAAAATTCTTCAGTATTATCATGACAAAACTTTATAGTCCTTTGTGGATATTTTGCGCAACAGGAAATTTTATTTAACTCAGAAAACATAATTTGTCTCATTAAGTTTCATGTTACAAAAGTTTTACAAAAACATTTTAAGTATCGTTATCTTTAGAAATTTATTGTAGTTTTTCAAAACCGAAAAATAATGCGTGACTTAATGAAATAAATAAGGAGTGACCAACTTTTCTTGAGACGGAAAATGCTTAATATGATCACGAACAAACGTCAAGTAATCTTGCATATAACTGAGTCTTTATTCTTGCCAATCATGTAAGATAAAACCGGTTGAGATGGCACACAAGGAAATAATAATGGAAATGCATTCCTTCTGTATGCATTTCCATTATTATTTCCTTGTTATGTTGTAATTTAAAACGACAGCAGAAATAAAGCGAAAACAGCCATTTTTCGCTTATCACCTTATGGAGCAGGTGAGATTGCTCAGATGGGTGGTTCACACCCATCGGGCTTTCGATAAGAAGTGGATAATATTAACAATAACTGCAAGTAAATTGTAAAGATAGCTGAAAAAGCGTTTGCTTAAAAGGTATCTTGTAGTTATTATTAATATTATCACATAATGAAAATTAGAGAAACAATGAAAATTCAAGCCATAGTAAGCAATAAAAATGACGTTGTATCATACACTATCAGAAAAAATCTTATGAATTCAAGTGGACAACTCGAATTCATAAGAACGCCCCGGCAAGACAAACTACCTGGAATAGCGATCCCACTTTCTCTTCTTTTCAAAATTCAACTTCGTTATCTCTCGGAGCACGCCATCTCATCAGGTTTTACCTTATTTCAAAGGCTTTGGAAAATGGGTTGGAATTACCAAAGTTTTGGTTCCAATGAAGAACAGAAGAACTAGTAAGTGAGGGCATTCTAAACGTCAGAAAAAAATTGATTTTTTAAAATTCAGTAAATTCATCTATTTGTAATGAATTCTTCATTAACATTAAGATGATTCCATTTCCAAAGAGTTATCTTTTTTTACTTTATTCTTGACACTTTCAAATGCAAGTGAAAAATATAAAAATAAATCTTAATAAGTAACAATAGTTGTATTTTTATTTCATATGTCAGCATAGATTAGTTTAAAAAGTACTCTGAGCCCATCCTTAATTCTAAGAAGAAATTGATAAATTTAAAATGTTGAAAAAAAAAAAAAAACGATTTGTACACAGGAAAAATCTTTAGTTACAATATTTGTTGAAAATATATATGGAAATCATTTGCTAAAAATTGTTTATCAAAAGAGCAAACTTTTAGTTTTCCGACTCTTGAAATTTCAAGGCATTATGTAAGTCTTCATTTTTTACACTTTTTCATTTGGTAAGGATGCTCCTTATGCTTTAAAGAATAAATCTTGCAAGCTTTGGTTAATGAAAAAGAATAGTGTATTTTAAAGATTAAAAACATCTGCTTTACGGTAAAATGCAAATTAAGTTACGTTTTTTCGCAAACGTCAAAAATACTTTTTCTTCTAGTGCAAGAACATGTCTGTTGAATGTTTGAGGTTATGTAATGCATCAAAGCCCTATAAGCTCTACTTTTTTTCAAAGTGTAAAAAATGTCAACAACAATTTTTAAGACCTTTTTCTTGCTTCTAAACTACAAAACACAAATATATAGCTACATATTTTTGTACGTTGCTAGGCATATTCCTTTATTTTTTTCACCTGCAATTTGAAAACATTTGCTCGTACATTTTATATCTTTAGATATACTTTTATGACTATACTCTGTAAAAAGTGAGAAAGTCGCTGTACATAATTTACATGCTGAAATATTACTAAAAAAATTGATGAACACTGTTCATTAAACTAGATTGTTTTGACTAAACTTCTTGTTTTGACTAAACTTCTTGTTTAGATCAAGTGATCTGACATAATAATTTAACTTTGTGCAAGTAAACTGTAATTGAAATATAATTTCACGTTAATTTAAAGCACAAATGAGTGCTTTAAATTAACGTGAAATTATATTTCTATTGATCTGACACATTTCATCTAACGAAGCTAAAACCTTTTGCGTAGTGGGTTTTCAGTTTCATTTATTTTGTTCATTATTTTCATTCCCTTTTTTTTCTTTCTTTGTTTTTCTTCCTTTCTTTGGTACGTTGAGTGGGCAAAATATTAGGACCACCTCCTTAGTACTTAGATAGGCAAGCTTTAAATTACCTTTAAAACAGTGCCTATTCTTGGCATAGCCAGCAGGAGATGCTCATAAATACATAGTTTATGTAATTTTCTATACTGTTTACTTCCTGCTTTGACTTTTACAACCATGGTTTTTCCCTTCCTTTTTTTTTTTTTTGGTTACAGTTTAGCATTTTAACAGAAGGATTTGAACATGTCACGAATGCTGTGGTTTCGCTGATCTCTAGAGGGGCCGTGGAGAGCCAATTTGGGCCCCATGTCAGTTTTATCCCCCCCCCCCCCACTTCTAACTTATCTCTTCACTTATTGCGATGGCGTCTTAGCCATAGCAACATTTTACTCTCTAAGCTACACCTTTGCCGAACCGGTCGCCCTGTAAAGGCCGGGTCCCATGAATCAGCCATGCCTGACACCTCCTCTCCAGAGCCCTGTACTCGATCCGTAGCTCCTGCCTGCTGCAATCACCCTGCATTGAAGGTCTGTTAAAGTGGCTTGTTTACTCCTATCGTGCAAACAAATCACATTTCTGTTATTGTCGCCAGCACTAAGCTAAACCTTTTTATTATCGTAACCTCAAGCTGATTAGAAAGAAAAAAAAATTATACGAGTTTCCTAAATTTTATGTTTTGTTTTTTGAAAGCAATTTGAGAAAAATTCATGACAGAAAAATTTGAAATAATTTCATCACAATGCGATATTTCCGCAATTCGTTATTAAATATTTTGCCTTAATCCAAAACTATCAACTGTTTTAAGATTATATATATATACAAAATCATTTTAATTGTTTTGATTTATACTTCTCATAAATTATCGACCCTCTAACTAATCCACGCCTCCGGCTCAGTTCGGAAACACAATGGTCTGGTGTCTGTAAAAAAAAAAACATCAATTAGACAAAAATGAGCAAAAAGATGTACATTTTAAGAACAAAAGAAGCTCCCCCACATCTCATGCTAACATTAAATTTAAGAAAAATCAACATTCCGACCGGGGCGTCCATATTTTGGTAGGTGTATCCGTTGCCATGGATACGACTGATAAATTGGCGAAAGCCTTCCGAAAAAGCCGAGCGCTCTTTCTTAAGCTTTCGCTCTTCTTAAACCTGCAGGGATGGGAGAAAGAACTGAGGGCTATTATTAACATTTAGGAAACATCTTCTTGATTGTGTTTACTCAGAGTGACGAAAGCCCTTTTCTAATCGCGTTTGCGGGGAGTTTTGTTTTGAAATCGATTCGCTTCCGTTTTTCAGCCGGGAAGCGGAGAAACGTCAACAAATGGCCTTTAAACGATCTGCAGCCGATTTAGGAGCAACTACTTGTTGTTCCCGAGGCTGTGGCTATTAGCATTTATTACGAATACATTTAGTTGGGAGATTTATTTATGCAGTACTAATAAAAGATGTTGAATTTCCGCTTACAAGGTCATGGAAAAAGTATTTCTTTTAAATTTAGATTTATGTGCTGCTTCCATAGTTTGAAAGCTTAGGTTGTCCTTTAGAAGACTAAAAAGTGAGAGTAAAATTTACACCAATAAACGGCGTAAATTTTCTAGTTCACTAAAGTTTAGTTAGTTGAAAGTTCAAGGTCCTTCTGCTTTCATTGGTGTGTAAATTCTAAAATGCTCTTGAAATGTATTATATTATAATAATAACCTTCTGAAAAAAAACTATAATAACATTCATATATATATAATTTTATAACATTTTATAACATTTTTAATAATTAAGTAAAAAACGCTATAAATTTCTAGACATGGTGCAACTAGTTTATCCATCACATACTGTTAACTTGTTTAAAAAATATCTTTGTTATCTGCCCTGTATCTTCCCAGTGGAAAATTCTGCAAAGCTGGGTTCGTTCGAACCCAGCAACACTAGAGAAAATTTGATAGTATATTACACTAAAAAAATTAATCAATTAATAAATACATAAATTAATTTTGAACAAAAGATAGCTTACGCAAGGTTCACAAAAGCATGGTAAAATTAAGCATTTTTTGTAGCCAGCAAAGCTGTATAATTTTTTGATGCAATATACCATCAAATGTGTGTATCTCATTAAGGGGGTATTCTAGTGTAGAGGCATGAATTTCGTCCGGTTTTTGAAGCGCTGTACAAAAGAAACAAAAAATATTTTTATCATCCATTTTATAATTTGTTTATTGATGTTTTATTATCACATACAAAAATTAACCAAAAAATAAATAAATAAAATTGACGGAGTTATGAGCAGTCAAAGTGCGGGATCCAAAAAAAGAGGTTGTCATGGCGTGCATTATTCCAACTCTCCGGTTGATCTGAAAAATAAAAAACAGACGGATTCTTAATTACTATTGATGCGGCTATCGTATGAACCTTGGACAAGTTCAAAAAAAAAATTACAAATGGCAGCTGTTTGATTTTTTTTTTCTTTTTTTTTTTTTGCATATTTTTTTAACAATTCCGAATTTTTGAAAATACTAAATTAAAAGTTATAGTTTTGGGCAAGGTTCACACGATAAAGAACATCCTCCCAAAATTTGGAGTAAAACGGGCCGTTAGAATTCGAGATATCCTTACCGCCAGCTAGAAAAAAGTTGTTTCGAGAAAAACGAGTGCAAGGTTTAGATACAAGTTTTTGGCAATTTTACTTATAGAATGGTACAGAATACTTTTCTCCACCAGACCCCTACCTGTTAGCCTTGACCTTAGGATTGCTTACGCACGGGGAGAGGTAGTGGGGTCTACGGATTTTACATGCACATATCCCCAAGTATACATGGTGGTCTTCAGTGGGTATCGAACGCGCGACCTTCCTGGTGGAAGTCCGACGCGCTAACCACTAGGCTACCACGGCCCCAATGGTACAGAATACTACATATTTTTAATCAGCGATTCCTGCTCCATATAAGAAACCTCCCTCTACTTCAAAATGCTCATTCTCCGATGTTCTCTGGGGAAGACGAGCAGTTCTACCCTCCTTTAACGCCTTTGAAGTCCGGAGTTCCGAGCGCTCGATACGCGCTTCGTCCCGTCTCGCTGCAAAAGCATTAGCTCCAGGGCCAATCGTGATTCCCATAACATCTCAGATTTTTAATATGGGTACAAAACCTTCATTAAAAATGCTAACTGCGAAGGTTGGTACGAAGGTTGTCTCAAAACTGACATAAGGAACTTACTAAAAGAAAATTTACTAAAAGGAGAATATTACAACAAAACCAGTTCCTATGTCCATCAATTCAATATAGATTTAAAAAGGATACTATACAATAAAGACTTTATAAGGGATATTCAAATGTAGGGACTGGGGAACGCCTACCGTCTTTTGCGGACTTGTAGCGGTCGGACAGGAACCGATGCCACGTCACTAAAACGGCTATAACTCATGAAATAATAAGAATTTTGAAAAATCCTTTTAGTGGCATATTCTTGAATGTCTAAACTTTGGAAATATGAAAAAACATTTTTCGATTTTTTTCAAAACTCTACACTAGAATACCCCTTTAATGGAGTATAACACAGGAAATGTGCGGAACTGTAGCTTGACACAAAACTTTAACAAATACATCTAAAATAAATTCAGCTTTGATATTTCATTTTTTCTTTTGTATGGCTTAATACATTTTACTAGCACTGGATCTGGTGATGGAAACCATTTGGTCTTAAATGTAATGATTAAAGTTCGTATTTACAGTGCAGAATTTTATTACTCTACAATGGGCGATTCCATGGGAAAAGACATTTATGCCTTACATGTGACGTCTATATCTCATGGGAAAGGACATTTATGCCTTACATGTGACGGCTATATCTCATGGGAAAAGTAATAATTAACGAAAATTAACGGGAAAATATTTCGCTTAAGGAAATTTGAACCATTACCTCCTTTAATTGTTAATTTTACAATAAAATATATTTTTGACGTGCGAGGCATTTTCCGTAAAATAGCTCAAATGAATAAATGCAAGTTAAAAATTTTCATGACTACTTTTTGAGCTTCCAAATTTAAAATGGCAGCCTTTAATTGTTGACAGTTAGTTTGCTTTCTCACCAAAGATTTCAAAGACAAGAAATATGTCTTTTCTCATTTGCGAAAGTGCAGAGCATTGTTTGTAAGCAAAAAGTGCGGAAAGGACAAGTTTTTTGTCTTTTTCACCTTTGGTGTGAAAGCTCCGTTACTCAAAGTGAACAAAAATAAAAGAAATTCGTATATACTACTTGCTTTAACTGGAATTTTTCAAGTATTTAATTGCAATTTATGTAGACAAAGCCTAAGCGTTGTCATGTCTAAACTTGTTGCATATCAAATAAATCAAAAGCTAACATTCATTTAAGTAGCAAAGAAAATTAAAAGAAGCTAACAGTGATTAATAATTTATACATTTGTATGTACACTTTGACAACGAAATTCATTCCAAATAAACTAAACAAACAATTGAATGCGTATAAGAAATTTCGAGGAAAAAGTGAAATTTCTTTCTTTAGAGGTGGGCAATAAAATGTACACGACTTGTTTCCTTTTTTGAACACTAACTTACTGGAAAAGAAACCGAGCGGAAAGTAAAATGCATGCTGTTATAGCAATGGAAAATAAGAGAATATTTGTTGGTAGTTAGGAAAATGTTTTTTGTAAAACATAGCTTAGGTTTTGCCCGAATTAAAACTTAACTACAAATTAAATAAGCTAAAATTAAAAGTTCTGAAAGTCATTTAATTTGAAAAGGAGAGTAAACAAACGTGCCTTCTGGACTTAATAACATTGTGCTTCGCGCAGAGCTTTAGTTTCCTCAAATAAGCAATCATATATAGGCAGTGGCATCAGGTTTTGAAGCTAACCTTGGCAATGATCTATACCCAAATGTTCAGTATATAGCGTTTGGCACCGTGAAGCCGACACGTAACGATTTTTAAGGAAACCAGAAGCCATACCAGTTTAAAAATTCAAATTTTACACCATGATTTTTGAAAGTGAGAAAATAAAAAGTACTTGTGTAATAAGAACTTTCCGGGGGGGATGACTATTATATTTATATCTGTCTGGGTACGAAATACTAATTTTAATATTATCGTTATTATTTAATCTTTCAGTTGATATACATTTTCTAAAGGATACAGTTTCCTCTGGAAACTTAAAATAGGTGCAGTTTTTTTTTTTTTTCTAATGTACAATTTCGTTGATAAAATACATTTTAATCCAAAATAAAAGAAGCTTGCATGATGAACAAGTAGCATTTAAATGGGAAAGATTGATAAAATGCGAAATTTTACTATTGTAAAACGTGCTAGTGTTCTCTGGTACCACACATCCATTTAATTTGTGTGAATTAATTCAAAAATCACGTAATAGCGTAAAATAACCATTAATTTTTGAGCTTTGAAGAGTAATTATAAAGTTCGTTAATCTGTTATAAACTGGAATTTTTCATTTTGAATACCAAATAGAGTTTCAGTAAAAGTACCTAGAAATCCAAAATGAATGTTATGAAATCACTTCCATTTCTAGGAACATGTCTCCCACTGTGAGGCTAAACGATCATTAACAGGTGTCTTTCCTTTTCTTTAACAAGCTTCTTCCAAGTCCTCCCCCTACTCATATCCGGATACTTCATTAGGGGCAGGATGCTAATTTCTCGAAGGAACCACAGAAAATTCTTCTCCTGTGGCAACAGGAAATTAATGGTATTTAAGCCGTTCCTTCTGGTTTTTGGCACCTAAAGCGCCGCGTATAATCAGCAAAAGGAAGTACGAGGCTAAGTGATTTCCTTCCAGATTTTCTCAGACGTAGAGGCAACACTAATGTCTTGGCCGCGGACGGAAGTCGTTGGCTTTCTCGACATTAACTGGAAAAATTGAGTCGGGAAAAAAACAAAAGATGAGAATGATTAAATAATCAATTTTGACACGTTGACTTTGCAAGTATTTCTAGCACAGGACTAAAATGGTGACTTCATTAAAATACAAATTTAAATTCCATAGTTCTGCATTAGGCACTAGAGTAATGGAAAATAATGTGAACGCTTTTGGACTTTTTTGTTTTTAATTTTTTTTTATTAAATTTGTGTGCTTATAGAAAATGTTACGTTTCGCAAAATGCAAAATGGTATATATCATTTTCATAAAAAAATAATGCTGAGTTCAATACAAAAAAAGTTCAAGTTTAGTTAGTACCTTAATCTAAAAAGGAAACACACTTAGGTAATGGTTTAATGTCTAACGTTTCTGGCCAATTACTGTTCTTATTTTGAGAGCCAATCATGTATTACTAAGTGTCAACAGAAGCTGGCATCAAGTCTAAAGATGGATCAACTAATTATTGCGCTTTGTTCCGTAGAAGGAAGACAACTTCTTACGCCATTCAATTAAACGTAGATTTTTTTTTTGTAGAAATTGCAATATTTAGTCAAGAAGCAATGATATGAAACAAAGGAGTAGATTACACCCCTTGAAATAAATCTAAGATTATTGTGTAACGAGAAAGTGGTTAAAAAAGCATAAACATTTCCAAAAGTTTCCCGAATTTTGGCCACTACTGTACATGCTTACAGGCATCAGGTATAATATTCCAGCTAAAAGAACGGTTCGTATGGAAATTAGCATTTTTATTGAAAATTATTCCATATCTAGTAAGAAATATATTTTCAGATAATTAGGAAAAAAATGTCGCACAGCAATGCAAATTTGGTGCCTAATTTTATTTTATGACTCAAAAGTTGCTAGAGAATGAATGTAAAACAGCGTAAAGTTAGTAAAACTAAAAAAAAGTTATGCTAATTTACGTGAAAGTTGAAATTTGTCTATGAAGGCTTTCACGAGTTGTATTCTAATATACGAGATTGTAAACATAACTGGTTTTGAAACAGGAAAAAATTGACAAAATTATAGTGGGTGACTTTCCTAAACTAAGACAATGCCTAGAGTAGGAACAAATAGAACACGTTTAGAGTTATATTTATCCAATAAACGAATACGCTTGCAAAGGCAGTTGAAATACAGCTTTAAAGTACGCATACACATAGTGCAATTGTGTGTGATAGAAAACTAGTGTAAGCGCAACGTGGTACTATTTTAGAAAACATAAATATTAGATTTACAAATATTTTTAAAGGAATAAATACCGAATATATGTGAATATTCTGAATAATAGCTCTCACATTGCATTTTCGCTACTCTTTCATTCCAAACAAAAAAACTATCCAGTTTTAAGTTTCTTTTGAAAATGTTTCAAAAATAAGTTGTTCATTGCTTTTTAAAGGAAAGGAAAACCCTTCGTCTTTCTTTCAAAAAAAAAAAAAGACGTCAATATTCTTCGTTTTATTGCATATATAACCAAAGCACATGAGCTCCAATTTCGTTTTCAGTGTGACGCAAAATGGGTCTTCAATACTCAATAGTGATTTTTGACTTTAAATGGTTTTCCCAATTGTGCCCATAAATGACTTCTTGGGTCAAAGGAACAAATTTTAAAGTTATTTCTAACGCGAATCATGTTTCTTGGATGACTAAACAGTAAAAAGATTGTATGGGAAAATGTTTTGCTTTCTCAAAAAGCGTTATAGATATGGCGTAATATCATGAATTGTTCCAGACAAGGTTACATTTTTTAAATCTTAAAAGCTCTGGACAGAATTTTAAATTTTTAATGCCAAAAAATAAGGATGAATTTCCGTGGAACTTTGAGATTCAAATCAAGTTTGTGTGATTATTTTTGCAGAAGTTGGCCAATATTAAAGACATGCCGAAGGCGGAGATTGATTTTAAATCGGTCAAAACATCCTTTAAGCCATAGAAAACTCTATTATTTTTGTTAATAGAATAGATATAAATAAACTCTTTATTAGAAATTTAACCGATAAATAACTCCTTGATTATTTTATTTTCACCCCGAAAACTAGTTCGTATTGCAAGAAGGGGAGTAAGCGAAGCGTACTTCCTGGAACAAAGCCCGGGCCCCTCATTTATCAGGGCTACCAGGGCCTGCGCCTGACACTAGTCCCGGATGTCGATGGTCGGAACAGAAACCCTAATCGAAAATTTCAACTTCCACCATTTTTTCGCCGAGGTTGCCATTCCGGCGGATGAAATAATATAAAGAGAAGGGCTCTCTAATGGAAGAGGCTTTCGAGAGAATTCCCTAGGCATGGATCAAAGTGTTCGCTCCCTTTGTTTGTTCAAGCTTCACCAATGTCTGACCTTTAACGTCTATTCATCTTGTTTGTGTGTGCTATAATGGATTGTTCCTCAAAAGTGAAGGTAACTCTAACAATGAAATCTGGGGCAGAAATTCTCAATTTTCCGTGTAATTAATTACTCGAAAAGAACCATTTAAGAGGAGCTAAAATCGATATTCTCATTATTTTTAGCATACTACTGCAAGTGCCAAAGTGTCTGCCGTAAAGTCAGTCACATACATCTCTTTTCCTCTGTGAAAGATGTTTAATGGATGACAGTATGACGATACATTTTAACCGTACATTGAAAGCCAAGTCTTGAGAAAAAGAAGTTTCTGAAAACTTTCTTATCCTTCGACTAATTTTTTCTATTAAACTTTAATAAATAATGTAAAATTTATTTCGATTTAATGAATGTTAATTATGATATTTTACATTATATCTGAACCTCTTGGCCAGGCTAAGGTTAAGTCCGAAAAGGATGAACTTCATGTTATAAAATATTTGTTTAATTGTACTAAAGTTAACTAACATGGGATAAAACATAATTTTTTTTTAATAATGACAATCATGTATAACAGCTTTGTTACTAGGCAACGCAATCATTCTTTTCAGTTTTTTAAGCTCTCGTATAAAGTAACGATAATGTGAGAATGTTACTTACGTTAGACTGGGCTACATATTTGTCATTCTCACTATTTACTTTCATTTTTAAAGTTTCAATGTGAAGGAAATACTCCTACAAATGCATAAGTCTGTCTTAAAGTAGGGTTGAACATTATTTTTTTGCCTGTGAAATATGTTTCATGGATAAGAATATGGGCAATGCATTTGAACAGGTTATTAAACACCGAGTTTTGACAAAAAGAACTGAAAATTTTATCAATTCTCATCGAATCAGTTCTTTTAAGCTTTTGAATGCAAATATTCAAAACGTAAAATACATTTTTAATTAATAAATGCTATCTCTTTTATTTTACGCCATGTGTCACTCTCTTTGTTTACATTCATTAATAAATGTTTTCATTTTTACGGAACTTTAAAACTTTTATGAATATTTCAAAAATAAAAGAACTTTAATATAATTAGATTTACGCTTTCCTATTTCCTATGACTATTTTCTGAACTGAATACATTACTACTAAGGATTTCAAATCTGCATTCAGATACTTTATTTTTGATACATATAGAAAACAAAATCTTGACTTTTAATTGATATTCTTTTCAGTGATGTTTTGCTCCATCAATATTAAAAACAGTTACATTTCTAATTAGTTTTAGAATTGTGTTTGATACTTTTGTATTTAAAAATAACACATTTCGCTTATAGAAATGAACAGTGTCATATCTGCAAAATGGACATTTTTCAAGAGAGACGTTTGAACGTTTTACAATTTGTTTTATTTAATTGCCTTATTTGTTTCAATGATTATTATAATCGATTTTGTTCAGAAAATAGTTATTGTGCTAGTTTTCTCTCACATGATGGATGCTAATGATGTCAAAAAAAATTTAAATACTTGTAAAAAGTAGTTATTACTGTATTTCACCAAAAAAATTAAGTTGGCCTCTAGCCTTAATTTTTGAACATTTTCTTACAGCAGTATTCTTAATATAAAGAGCGCAAAAATCTGAACATTTTGATATTATTGATTGATTAGCCTGTTGCTGGTCGTCACTTTTGTATTTGTATTTGTATATAAAAACCAAAACAACGGCTTTTTGTAGATATGAAACTGTTCATTTCTATAAGCGATTTGTCAACGGAAACTGCATTTAAATAGAAAACTATAATGGCAAACTGGATTTCATTTTTAAGTGACTTATGACAATTTTTTCTTCACTACTGTTAAAGTACCAATGAAATAATAACAGTAAATAATGCAAGGCTGAGCGAGTCGTTTGGGAAAAAGATTAACTTCTTTAGAAATACATATCAGGGTGCAATGAATATTCGGTCACTATTCGGTATTCGGTAGTCGACACATTTTTACGCGACTACTACTCCTCTGTCCCAAAAACCAGCAGGACTGTAACTTTTGAAATAATGTAATCAATCATAATATCAGATTTAAGAAGGAAATGAGTTTATATATTGGTTTTATAATATTAGAAAAAAATTTAGGTAGTTTTCGGGATGAAAATAAAATAATCAAGGAGTTATTTATCGGTTAAATTTCTAATAAAGAGTTTATTTATATCTATTCCATTAACAAAAAGAATATAGTTTTCTATGGCTTAAAAGATGTTTTAACCGATTTAAAATCAATCTCCGCGTTCTGCATGTCTTTAATATTGGCCAACTTCTGCAAAAATAATCACACAAACTTGATTTGAATCTCAAAATTCCACGGAAATTTATCCCTATTTTTTGGCATTAAAAATTTAAAATTCTGTCCAGAGCTTTTACGATTTAAAAAATGTAACCTTGTCCGGAATAACACATATGATATTACGCCATATCTATAACGCTATTTTGAGAAAGCAAAACTTTTCCCCATCTATCTCTTTACTGTAAGTAATTTGTTTGCGATCATTTTAATATTGAGAAAGTCCCTTATTACATATTTTTTTGGAATTATTGCACATTAATATTCTCATACTGACAGTTCATTTGTTATTGGATGTCCCTTTATCCTAACACAATGTCTCCACCAAGGTGTTAAATCTAAGCTATATTATCATTGAGAGTGTTATCTAAGCCGTCGGTTATTTTCTGCTCAAACCAATAGCAATTTGAGAAGAGACTTCGTTCTTGCATCAAATTTCCAATATACTTTTTTTCACTTCGAAATGTTTTCCGTTTTAAACTTTGATATTATTATTATGCTGAAATTTCGAGCAACATAAACTAAGATATTCTTCTTCATGAAAGTGTTAAGGGCTATTTCGTTAAAATAAATATTTATGTCTCTGAACGTGTAAAATACTAATAAAAATGCGAAGATGTACGAGAAAATATGCGACAAAATCAATGTAAGTGCGTTGCAGAAGTGCTCTATAATTTAGACGTATTTTTTGTTAATATACACGTGTTGATATGCTTAATGCATTATACAGCTTTAATACTTTACTGTAAATGTTTTTTCATAAATTATTTTATCATTTTTACAACGGTATTTCTGCTGGTTTTCACATTCAACGTATCATATTTCACTGTTTGTTAAATCACTTTTTGTAAAACTGTCTGCTTTGAAAGTATTGAAACTCGCTTTGGAACGTATGATGCAATAGTTATACGCGCATCACTTTCATAATTTAATTTCATTGCTTCTAATAAATAAGAGAAAGTTTCAGAGTAGAAAAATGGCACAAATGGCAGCCATTTACAACTTTGACAGGAAACACAGTTCTGTTATCTCTCACCCCATTAACGCATTCCTTTTTATTGTTATCTTTTGCTGTTCCGTGTTCCTCAATTTTGTCCTAACGTATCGATAAGAAATACTATTCACAGGATTTTTGGATGCAAAGCACAAAAATAAAAATAAAAATGGTACTCTGACTTCCTGTTTCAGCCTTTTCGAACATTTGTGTTATTAATCTTCTTTTATTGCTGTTTCTTATAATAAATTCATCCTTCGCTTAGAGGTCGACAGAGATTGCATAAAACAAAAAAATGTTTTTCTTACCATTAAAAAATAGATATTTTCCATTTCTCAAACATATTTCAGAAATATCACCTGACGTTTGTTTGTGCATTAAACAGTTTTGTAAAAAATAAAAGAACAAATCAACCTTTCAAGCACAAAGCAGAAATATAAATTGAAACTACTTGTTTCGAAGTTGAAAGGAATCTCCTTTTCCAATGGATTTGGTTGGATGATTTTGCATTGAAAAAAAAAGTGCAACCTCGAAATACATTCCTGGAATATATTTTTTTTAAATTTTATATTTTGTACTCTTTTAAAGTTTAGTTTATCTCTCTGTCGCGACACCCTGGGGTGTCGCGTATTAACATCAAGGTTGTCGCGAATTAGCATCAAGGTTGTCGCGAGATTGTAAAACGAATGAAGAGGTTATGATAAACTAATATCTAATATACTTTTCTTGGTTCAGTGTTATCGTAGATCACATAGTAACCCCGTGATCGATATGTTGATTTCTACAATTTTGACATATTTCCATTAATGTCTAAATGTGCAGTTAGTAATGAAATACAACACCATTGATTCATGACCACTTACTGCAATTGAAAGATAGGTTGAATTGATATTTTCCAACATCTCTACTAATAATAAAGCAGCAAGTATGTGTGTCTGTGTGTCTGTGTGTGTCCGGCGTAGGGTCAAGACCATTCGGCGGATTTTCATGAAATTTGGCACCAAATTAGTTTGGAACACGGGGGTGTACACCTCGGAGAGTTTTTTCTGAAATTCGAATTTATTCTGTTTTTATTCCAATTCATAACCGAAAAATTCATAAAATAGTCATTTTCTATCGGAATGAATTATTGCATCGTTTCGAGCTTGATACCATTGAAAAGCCCGTAAAAACCTACCTAGGAAGGAGTTTCGCTCTATGTACTAAAGTTCGAAGCCTCTAAATTAACTAGCAAAGAAGTTATAAGCGTTTTTCTCTGCAGTTAATGCAATTAATTTTTTCACGGTAATTAACTTTAATTTTAATTGTTACCATGCCGACTGGCTTATGATCCTTTTTTTAGCCTACTTTCCCGTAAAAATAAAAAAATAATAATAAAGCATGAACGAAGGCTTAATGTATCGTGAAAATATCGTTAGAAATCAAGAAAAGTCAAAAATAAGTGAAGTAATTAAATAAAGATTGAAAAATAAAAACATTGAAAGTAGGGTATTGAGATGGGGAGAAAGTGTGTCTGTCGGTCTGTCGGTCTGTCTGTCCCCCCCCCCTAATAACTTTTGAACGAATTATCCGATTCGAAAAATTCTTTTTGCATTCGAAAGATCTCGGCGAGGACATATCATTTCCATATTTTACTTTTTGATTTGAACAATTTTTTGTTCAATTTTGAACAGTTCAAAAATTTTTAACATTAGCGCCTATGGGCGAAAATGAACAAATTATGTAAATTCTGAGTACAAGATCCAAGTTCCAATGACCAAGCTCACTGGAAGAAGTTCTTGGCGTGAAATATTGATTTGAACAATTTTTTTTCATTTTTGAACAGTTCAAAAAAAAAAATTAACATAGCGCCTACGGGGAAATTTCAAGCGTACATAAATCACGATCTCACGGACCGATTTGTTTGGAACAAACTTTACCGGAAAGCTCTTATGACGTAGAACATGTACAAATAGAAAGTTCATCCAGAACTAACGAGCCTATTTTCCTATGAAATATTTTGATCGAGATTTTCAAGAATACTTTTGAATTAATGAATGATTAAATGAATAAGCAAAAGAATGAATGAATAAATGAGTGAATAAATACATGAATGACTGCATAAATGAATGATTGAATGAACATGTATTAACCGTTGAAAAAGGTATATCTGAAGCAATTAAGAACTTAAGCTAAACGAGAAAGAGAGAGATGGCTAAATTATAAATTTGAAACTGGTGTATTCGGGAAAGTAGGCTCGTATAGTTCTAGACGGAACTTCTTGTTAACGAATCAAAATTTATTGCTAGTGGCTTTTAGCATTTTGAGGAGCAGCCGATTTTTAATTTTTTTCTTTTTTTGGATTTTGATTATTCTTTTTTTAACGAATTAAAATTTATTTCCTGCGGCTCACAGGTGATCGATAGCTTTATTTTGACATGCATTTTACGGGACCATTTTCCATACTGCACAAGGGTTTTTAAAAGAAATGTTATCCTTAATAGCGATTTTTGTTATTCCAACTTATTTTTACTATTTATATTTTCATTTTTCTTTTCCTCCAGTGAATTAGCACATATGTTATTTTCCTATTTGAGCTCGGATGAAAGGTTTATTCCGCTTTTAAAGCTTTGCTTGCTGCTGTTTGTTTCTGAAAGCTACAAAATTGTGTCTTTCTGTTTTAATGTTAATGAATAATAGATAATAAATAAATAATACTAAAATTTATTAATTAAAAATATTCCAATGGATTATAATCATCCTTTTTGTGTGGTTACTTGAACTAAACAAGCAAAATGCGTTTTCTCTTAAATATTTTCTTTTTCGTTTTGTTTCGTTTCTTTCTCTTCTTTTTTCCTTTTTTATTGTGTGTGTTTTGTAAAAAAGATGCTTTAATGTGTAGGATCGCTGGCTCATTGCCGTGGGCGGATAATTTTTAACTATGTGGAATGCTATACATTTAAAAAAATAACATAATTTACACATAAAAAAGTTACCACTATATACACAATGGCGAACCGACTGGACTTTTCATTTTCTAACACGGGCATAGCCGTGCGGGTACCGCTAGTTAGATATAAACCAGTATGACTGGATAAGAAACCCTTTTGCGCTTTCCAGCCCTAGTGAACTTCCATTTGCTGAAGAGGAGAAACTGGCAAACCTGAAGAACAACCGCAATTTAAAACTTACGTTCCAGGAATCAGATTCTTCTGGATTTCTATTCGGCATGATTATCCTCACATAAGTAGGGGGCACTCTTCATTTTGCTGCAGTTTTCTACAACATATTCGTGTGAAAGTGCATTTTCTGTTCTGACTAATACAAAAACAGTTAAACGTAGTAGTTTGAGAAAGCTAGATGAAAGAAATGCGTGTGAATTTGTCTTACATCCGACCTAATATAAGACAGATTTGTAATGGTCGTCAAGCCCATGTGAGCCGTTGAATTCTTGATAGTATTGGAAAATTTTGTATCTGTGGAAAAAGTGTTTAATGTACTAATTATACTGTACTTTCAGTTTACATATGAAATAACTATTCCTTTAAGATACCATTTGTTATGATAAAATCTAATCTGTTTTATTATTATCAGTGAAGGGGTATCTCGTTCAATTGTATGTACTGGAAGGGTGTCGCCATCAGGGATAGTTTGGAAAGCTCTGCTTTAAGCACTATGATTGAACGGATATATATACTGTGAATAAATAAATCTGAAAAAAAATGCAGTCACGTGTTTTAGAGTTACAAGAAACTTTCTTATAAATAAATGTTGTAAACTTTTGGATGTAAGTATTTGACCAAAACCAGATTTGGACTCCGAAGTTCAAAATTTTGAGAACTAATAAAACCTTGTGATATCGAAACATGTATGTTCGAGATATTTTTGCAGTTTGGGCTCTGAATACCCTTTTTCTCTTGTTTATTGCTTCTGGAGTATATAAAATTCCTTCTTCTTGTTAAAGGTGAAGTTGATAAGTATCTTTCCAAAGTTAATTTATAATTAGAGTATTCACGAGATCATAAAATATATCATCACATAAGACAGTGATTTACTAGTTCAGAATTTACAAGCAGCACTCGGATCATACTGAAAAGGATTAAACACCTATTTTACTAATAATGCTTTATACAATGAAAATAGAACTGTCGCATTGAAAAATAACCAAATATATCAGAGTTTATTCGTCATAGCATCCGAGAAATTCGACATTGCTGTCACTGCTGATAACGATCAAACTATTTTCAGCCTCCACTGGTTAAAAGACAGCGCTAAAATCTACATTTGAAAACAAATTTCAATCTCATCTCTCCAAAAGAAATAAATAAAAAAAATCCTCTTTTTTACTTTCTATTAAATCCGACTCATCATATTCTTTTTACATTCTCCTACATCCCTTATTACTTTTTGTATTTTGTTCTCTGCATTATAATTTCAGTTTTTTTTTCTAGCATAGATAAATGGGAAAAAGGTTCGATTTCTTTTAGTTTTCAAGTTAAT
Source organism: Octonoba sinensis (assembly GCA_038502835.1). NCBI lineage: Eukaryota > Metazoa > Arthropoda > Arachnida > Araneae > Uloboridae > Octonoba > Octonoba sinensis. Next base: position 63,813,194 of record CM076602.1, read on the forward strand.
AAATACTGCATAAAATATACAACAAAAATTAAAAACGATACGAGAAGTGCGATACTTGAAAATTTACTCAGTAAGGAATTTCTGAGTAAATTTTCAAGTGCGTATGCACTAGAAAAAAAAACAGCAAAAAAATTTTCTATGGTGCTTTGCTTCAAAATGCACATAACTCTGTAGCGAACACTGCCAACTGCGATGCCGACAGAGAAGTCATTTCTCGTTTGCATGCAAATATATTTTATTGTCATTTACTTCCAACTAGTCTTGTCAGCCAACGTGATTTATTGATCAATATGATGAAGCATAAAAGTTTCAGATATTGTTTTACACCGAGATGCCGATCTACATGAGCTAAAGCTCCTGACAAAAGATTCGTCTTCAGTAAATTATAACATACTCGCGCAAAATGCCTTGTGACATCAAGAGGCAGCTCAATAAACCACGCCCAGTTTTTAACGAACAGGATTTATAGCAATAAGTTAAAACCTGCTATTTATAGCTCGCATATAAAATGAAAATAAGTAATTTGGGAGGAATTTCGATAGGTTTTGTTTTTAAATACACATTAAATAATGTCTTGTCTTGAGAGTTCCCGTGATATCATTGAAACAAGAAATAAATTGTAAAAAAAAAAAGAATAATAGTTATGGAAAAATGTACTTGTTCCTTGTGAATGACTTTAATTTTGGACGAAATTATATATCATATATTAATTCTCCTTTACTACAGGATGATTTCCCACTCAAATTTGAAACTACGTCAGCTACGCAGCTGAGATAAGCTGATGGTGGTTAGTTCAAAATAAGCTTATGAAGCAGCTAAGGAAAGCTCTGCATGTTTATATATTGACGCACTTACTGTTTTATTTTTATACATATCACATACACATATGAAGGGTACAGGGGAAAAACGTTCAGAGTCACATTTTAAATTTTTTGAGTTATTCAATAAAATAACATAACCAACCTCATTTTTCCATCAAAACAATAAGTTTGGTTTAATTTTAAAACACCCAGATTGCCGAAAAGTATTTTTATTACCATTTATGCAACAACAAAGAAAAATGGAAAACCTCTAAAAGTATTTCAAATTTGAAAAAAAAAAAAAATGGACTGATCGTTTTTCTCCTGTACCCTTCATATACATACACACTAACACATATGTGTGTGTGTATAATGAATCTTACATTTTTATACACAGTAAATCCTTTCTGGGTATAAGTTATAGCCATTATGTAAGTTTTGTTTATTTAAATTTTTTTATTATATATTTTTTTTCTTGCCAGACTAGGAGGTATGAAATAAAATAAAAGTACAAGACGAAATCAAGGGGAATAAAATATTATTTACTGAACATCAGTTACTAAGAGTAAGACGAGACTTATTCTTTAACGATCTAAACAATAGAAAAATACGTAGAATATTTCCTTGCGTAGCCTTAAGGAGAAATTTTTAACGTTTAAGTGATTTTAGGAAAATTTAGTTAATGAAGTTTATGGAAAGATGAAAAATTCCAGGGAAATCTGAGTGACAATTACGAGAAAATCCTTGATATCAGTTCCTCCGAAATGACGTCAGTGAGATTAAAGCAACCAGTATTCAGCTATTTTCCTCGGCACTGATGATTTAACGCCCAAGCGATTTCGCCTCTCCTTGACTTCCGTGCTATTCAAGACTCTGCCCGGGTTGCTACAAGTCCGAGAAAAGTAGGAAGGAAATTATTTACCCTCATATTCTCTTCCCCCTCCCCTGATTACACGCAGCGCATTAAGCGTCAAAAACGAGAAGCTCCTTAAATCCCATTAATTTCCTGCTCCTGCTCTGTGGGCCCCAAAACTCTGGGGGGCCTTGCGGCTTGTTGGAGAAATTAGCGTCCTTCCCTTAATGAAGCTCCCGGATATGGGAGTTAAAAATGGGAAGAGGCTCGTTAAAGAAAGGGGGAAGACACCTGTTAACGATCGCATGGGCGATGGATGGAGGGATGCCTGAGAAATGTTTTCCGGGGAAGTTTTGTAGACTTCCAAGTTTGTTCTTGTTCTTTGCACACAAGGCTCAAGCTACGTGAAGAATTCCTCAAGGCACGAGGGTTATTGGTGGATTATAACTACTAAAGAGTTTCTTATTTTTACGAATCTATGGGCAAGTCAGAGATCGTTTTCTGGCATTGTTCCTTAGAAACTGAATAAAAATAAAATGCTAAAACATTTCAGTAAAACCTCACTTTATTAGCACCATTTTCGTTATAAAAGATTATTACCGTTAATTATTTTTATTATCGTTTGACTCCTTCGACTTTTTTTTTTTTTGCCTTGCTTTTGATATGAAAGAAAAATACACGCAACAAGAGGCTTCACAGCCAATTGTCACTTTTTCCGTTCAACAAATCTTCGTTTCACTTATATTTGATTGCTTTTTAGCCTACTTTCTCGTAAAAGTAAAAAAATAAAATAATAAAGCATGAAAGAAGGCTTAATGTATCGTGAAAATATCGTTAAAAATAAAAAAAGTCAAAAATAAGTTAAGTATTTTTAAGTACTTTTTGATTTGAACAATTTTCCGTTCAATTTTGAACAGTTCAAAAAATTCTAACATTAGCGCCTATGGGCGAAAATGAAGCAAATTATGTAAACTCTGGGTACAAGATCCAAGTTCCAATGAACAAGCTCACTGGAAGAAGTTCTTGGCGTGAAATATTGATTTGAACAATTTTTGTTCATTTTTGAACAGTTCAAAAAAAAAAATTAACATAGCGCCTACGGGGAAATTTCAAGCGTACATAAATCACGATCTCACGGACCGATTTGTTTGGAACAAACTTTACCGGAAAGCTCTTATGACGTAGAACATGTACAAATAGAAAGTTCATCCAGAACTAACGAGCCTATTTTCCTATGAAATATTTTGATCGAGATTTTCAAGAATACTTTTGAATTAATGAATGATTAAATGAATAAGCAAAAGAATGAATCATTAAATGAGTGAATAAATACATGAATGACTGAATAAATGAACGATTGAATGAATATGTATTAACCGTTGAAAGAGGTATATTTTAAGCAATTAAGAACTAAAGCTAAACGAGAAAGGGAGAGAGAGAGATAGGTAGATTACAAATTTGAAGCTGGTGTAAACGGGAAAGTAGGCTCGCATAGTTCTAGACGGAACTTCTCGTTTCTTCTTGAGTTGCTTCATTTTCAAATTCAAGAAAAATGCACACGACAATATACAAAGTCAATTTTCATCGTTCATGAGAAGACTTGTCTTTCTTTCAATTAGTATTTTACTTTTAAAAATAATAACGTGGATGCGTAACATTCGCAATGAGGAAAGATGTTTCATCGTTTTTTTTTTAATGGGCTGCCGTTGGCTTCTGCCAATTGAATACCTAGTGCGGTCCCCAGGTTGGTACCATCGCCTTCTGCTGCACCACAATGAGTGTGGGACCATCGCCGCATGAGAGAATTTTGACGTCCTGTTTCTCCACATGAAAAGATGTTTCATCATTTTACAAAGGAATTTATTTCCCTTGAATTTTATTGGAGGATATTAAAAATAACAATAGCATATACAAAGTGGGAAGTTTTAATTATTTTAGCAAGATGTTTCAATTTTAATAAGTGTAATAAATGTAAAAGTGTTTAATTTGAGAGATACTACTATAACAAACGAAGATCAATTTTATGTGCAATTTTAGCATACCCAAATGTTATCGTGAAATATTTATGAAAGAAATTATGATTGAAGTAACTTACTAATGTGTCGCATAAATTAAACATTTGCAAAATTTTATCTTTCTTCGGGAAGTAATCAGTATTTTGAATCAAATAAATTAAGATGTGTTAAAATTGCCCTTTAATCACTTCACAGGTCATTTTAAATCATTATTTATTAAGTCATATAGATATATATTTTTTTACTTGGAGTAAAATCTCGAACAGTGATCGTTGCAAAAAAGGAAAAAATTAGAACTAACAATGAAAAATAAATTTTAGACTCTTTCCAGAATAAAGACATTTTAATTACGTTTCTTATTTGCTTAAGAAAATACGCATTTTTTAAAGTACTTAACACTTCTTTAAACTTTTCTTCACAAATCAAAATTGTACACAACTACTCTAACTGTTCGTTAAAATAGATTACCTTACGAACACATTCTCATGCAATTAGTTGACGGCTAATTAGCTTCATTTCATCGCTATTTTAATGAAGTACACAAAACTAAACTAGAGGGACAAACCTTTTGAATAAAAGTAGTGATTCTGAATAATAATTAGAAAACGTTCAAAAGGATAAAATAATAATTTGACTTGCAGCCTACTAGGATTTACAGAAACGTTACTTTTAATAACTATTTAGATATATTTGACCTCATGATTTGACCTGAGTGAAATGGCTCAATTGATTTTTTCTGTTGAAGTAAAGTGCAAGTTTAATTGCGTTTTATATAAACCCTATCAAAATATAGTCCGATTCCTTAACGCAGCAAGGATCTCAAGTTTTTAATATATAGAAAAATATATTTTAATTTTTACTTCTTTCCAGAGAAAATCTCCTTCAAAATCTAAAACGTATATTACATTTCTACCCAGTTGCATTAGCACAAAACTTCTAATTAAAAGTGCAAAAAAAAAAAGAAAAAAGCTACATTTTGCAATTGTACTGCGTTAATAAATCTGTAAAAATCAATCTGAAAATTTTCAATAACTTGCTTTAAAAGACATTCGAGGTAAAATATTTTCAAAAAATAATTCAAAAAAAAAAAAAAAAAAAAAAACAATGACTTGATTTAATCCCCGAAAACTTTTTCTTCCCAAATTCCTCCTAAGTATCTAAACGTATACAGTAGTTTTTTTTATGTATTTTTAAAAAATCATGCTTTTCTCGAAAATTATTTTACTTCTCTAAGCTTAGGAATACTAAACCTGAACAGGGCATGTACAAATACGTATAAAAGAAGCTTTCATTACTTTTGCGCGGAGCATAATAAATATCTTTTCTCCACAGCACAATGACATAATAATCCTTTAAACGAATGCAAAAGCCAAAATCTCTGCAAAGAATCCTCTTCTTATTAAGGATTTAAATAAAGAAAAAAATGTCATTAATTATGCGCCGGTGAACGTCTTTATGCTGAGAGTTAGGTCAGGAAACGGGTAAAGGCAGAACAAATGCTTTTCTTTGCCAGATGCTTTCGGGTTATGAATACGAAATTTAATTGGATATGTTTACGAGAGCATTTGATCATATTTCATATAAAAAGCAGCAGGATTTAATTGTACTGAATACGGAGAAATTATTGCGTAGTATACATCGTGGAGTGCTGCATAATTCAATTTCATTAAATATTTATTTTATAAAGTTTCTTTTAAAGAAAATTTTATATTTCAGACATTTTTCTGGGTAGACGTTATGAATATTTTATCTCAGTTTCTCTGATTGAAACTGAAAGCACGTTCGTTAAGTTATATACTACAAGTTTACAAATTAATTAATTTTTCTTACGTCTCATACCGTTTCATTGGAACATGAGCTACAATTAAAAGGAGTTTTCACAAATCTTATGCTCTGGAAAATAATTAGTACGGAAATATTTGACTACAAATTTATGAAAAAAATGAGTATATTTTATTTCACATTTTTTGCGCAATTATGAATTCGTTGTAATGACGTATTTACCGGTCCCAAGTTAGATGAAAATCTCGATAGAAATTGATCGTATAAAAGTAGAAGCTAGCACCAGGAAAGTATTTAAACCATTTCAGGAGGGGAAAAATATTTATGTTTAATTTTAGGTTATCATAATCGGCTCCGCAAAGCTCGAGGAAAGCCTTCTTATCAGTTTTTCTAGAATCAAGTTGAATCTGATGCGTGGTGTATAAACATGGCGAAACTTAAAAACTTTGAATTCGTTTGTTTGCGGTTCCACCCAGAGACAAGTTCCTGATTCATGCGACGTTCCTTTTGCCGAGTTTTGAACTGCTATACTTATATGTTTCTAAAAATCTAAGTGTTTTTCTATAATGCTTATAAAAGTATAGGTTGGATAATCCAGTAATTGACACTTTTAGAATAAGTTATATTTTAATAGATTAATAATCAGAAATTACTTTTTTGTAGTTCTTAAATAAATTTATAAATATTTTGACTCATTAAGAGCTTTAGCGTGTATTGGTAACCACTTAAAATTCACAGTTTTTAACAGCTCTCTTAAAGGGGACGTAGTTTCAGATATATTAGGGATAAATTTTCGTAGAAAATTTATCAGGCTTGAAATTCGTTGCGCAACTCTTTTTTATGACAGGTTATCTGCCAATTCAAAATAGTTTTTACCTGTTCAGGATCAGGTTTGATGCCAAACTTACAAATTTGACCTCATTTTTAATTATTAAGTGTCAACATCAATTTAAAAATCATTTCAAAATGTTAATATTGACGTTACTAATAAAATTATTTTTTAAATGTATAGAACAGTATTAGAGTGACAATATTGTTTTATATTTAGCGAGAATCACCCGTATATAAAGATATGTATACATACAATATATATTTTTTTGAAAGCTCGAAGTCTTTGAAATTCTGGAGTCGGAGTCGGTCATTCCCCCTTCCCCCCCCCCCCCCCCGGGCCCCCCATGAATACTGTTTCCAGTAACCATAAAAAAAAAAGAGTATGGAAGGCAAAATAGTTTAAAGCTAGCTATTTTATATCATTATAACAACAAATTCAATTTTCGTGTCATTGTGATATTATTGCAAAGAGGAGTAGTAGGTATAAGGCCATAAATTGCCATAGTATGTATGTGAATAGAAATTATCTTTTCAAGCAGAAATCACAAATTTAGGTTTTACAATAGGTAGAAAATTGTCCGTGTCACCAAAGGTGACGTTTAGCACAAATTATCCATTTTTCTACACGTCCGTCGGTTGAATAAAGCTGATTGCAGAAAGGACACTCGTTTTTCGCTTCCTTTGTCGTCAGTAGACACTGTCAACGCTTGTCAAGCTCTTCTTCTAACTCTGAGGATGACTCCGATAATTGATCACGTTTCCCTTTTCCTTTCTCTTCATTTCAATACTTTCCTACTTAGACATGGTGTTCAGTTTCATTTCTCGTTTAGCGGCAGGCCTATTATTATCGTCGTAATACTGCACAGAACGATATCTGAACTACAATATGGTGCGATTTTAGTCATATCAAGACTTTCGAATATGATTGACTCTACCGGATAAACTAAGGATAGATAAAGTTACCGGCATATCTACTTAAATTACATGATCATGTGGTTATATTTACGCTACCTTTATTAAGAAAGTCGTTTAGCTTTACGAGGATTTATCAATGTTTAATGAAGTCATCGAAAACTCTTTGTCTGCTCAAAACTTTCAAAAATGTACACAAGCTAACCATAACTGTTCATCTAACCAATGCTCTTACAAGATTGTCATCGAGTCACCAGACACTATAGTAGAACCGCTTACCACCAGACGGCAACACATAATTAGCAAAATCATGAGGTGTGCTATATTAGGCTAAGATGCGATGATAGGCATAGCCCCTTCTCTTTGAATTCAACACAAATGGTGTTTTTTTTTTTTTTTGTCATGAGTCTTAATATTTCAATTTAATTCAATGACGGTGAAAAAGAGTGCTCTATACTGCGGTCCACGTGCTATGCTTCTTAATTTCTCAAGAAAAAGATATTTTTTTAAACGCTTACTCTGTTATTGAACTGCAAGTTTACTTTTTAAACGCCTACTTTAAAACGAACTAATAGATTGTTTGAACACAATAATGAAATGTTCTGACATTGCTTTGTACATTTACTACAGATACTTCCAACTACAGCGTGGACAATCTCAGGCAAATACACTTTCTTAAACAAACCAGAATCCCAAATAAATAATCAAAAACCTACCAACTATGCTATCTTCTTTTTTATCTAAATCAAATATCTTCCATCAGTAGTCAGCATTTTTCTCAACGCGCTGTTAGAGATTCAACGTCAAAATCTAATGATCCTTAAGATTTTCCTAATATTCTTTTAATGACCTCCCTAGGAATTTAAAACGAAAACTCTGACTGCTTTCTGTGCTAAAAGCTTGGCACCTAGAAACAAAGTAACCTTAATTGTACAGTATGTTACACGTTTTGGTAAAGAAAACGCAAAATCCGCTCTCTCTTTTAAAAGAAAAAAACCGCCCAGATTAAAGATTAATTGGAAGAATTTCAAGAAATCACAAGAAAATCTTTTATTTTTGTGAAACAACAAACTCTTTCGTAGGCATAGCGTTTTATATATATGTATACTCGATTCGCTTAAATGAACAGTGAAATACGTATTCATAGAAGAAAAAATATTAAAATATTCACAAAACAAAAACAGAGTCTTATGTAAATTTAAGCGCTTTCAACATTTTTCCTCTTATACTTTTAATGAATCAGTCTATGCATAAAATATCGGATCAACTTTATATTTAAAAATGTTTAAAACAAATAAATGAATATCGTTTTATACTTTAACTTCAGAGTTTTCTACATTATATAAAAATAAATATTAAATTTAGAACTTTAAGACTAAATTAAATGTAAAGGCAGTAATTTTTTTTTTTGTAATATTTAGGTTGTTTTAATATTATTAAAAACAATTTCGATTTGAATGGTTATGTACTTATTAAATCAAATCGATATTGTGCATACCATAACGAAAAAAATTCATCTTTCTTGAAATTTTCTCGTCAATAAAGTACAAGTAAGTGTCATTATATTTTTTTTTAGAGTGCAGGTTTTATTGTGAGCATTGTTATTTGTTAACGGTATTATACATTTTCCTATCACATCTGTGTGTTTTTAGCATGTAACGTAAAAAATAAATGGCACGAATAACCTATGCTAATTGCATTTCATAAGTTACATTTCATAATTTGTTCCTAATTTCTAGCAATCCTTCCTCTTCTCATTCTTAAATATCATAAAATTTTACAGCTGAATTCAAATTAATTTTTTTAAGATCACTGTATAAAAATAACTTAAAAACCTTGTAATGTTTAGTGCTTAAGTGCTTCAAAAGTATAATTTTCATGAAAGATTTGATGTACGGAAAATATTTATTTCATTTCTGTAAAGTTTATCTTGTCGGTGACTTTAGAAGCACAAAAAGACTTTTTTTTCAATGTGAATCTTGAATATTTTACTTTTTTCAACTGTAGATAGAAAACCATAGAAAAGAACATAATTATGCCCTGATGAATATTCCAGAGGAGAGCTTACGTTTTTATTAACATATTAAGAATGCACAGAAAAGTAAGTTTTCTTTTCAACATTGGTATTGTAGTAAAATGAACTTTTAAAATTATGCAGAAATAAAACTTTGCTCAGTTCCGAAATTTGTAATTTAGAACAAGTATCTTTTCAAATTTGAGAAATTGCACAAAAAAACCCTTGAATTTAAAAGATATGTTCGTAGTATAAGTTTTGCGTTGTTATTAAAATTACTTGCTAAAATTATATTTGATGTTTGAAAAGAATCAGTTTGGTTAAAAGATTTAAGTACGAGTTTTTAAGGGTAATTTTACCAAATTAGCAGTAAAAATTATTTAACTATGTTCTTTAAATCAATGCAATAGAAAACTGAGATATGATGTAACCATATAAATATTACATTTTAATTCAGTTTTATTTGCATTTTAATTCAGATTAATTATTAAGTCAGATCCTTTTAATTGCATTTTATTTCAGAAAAAAGAAAGACAATTCAACACAGTCATATTGACAGTTGTGGTTAAACTGTTATTCTACATGTAGACATTTTATATATTAAAATCAGTGAATTTCCTACCGAAATTGGAGCTTTAAAGTAGTTTGAGAACCTTTCTTCAAAGTATTTCATTTCCAGTATTTTATGTAAGCATTTTTTATTTATCCTGATTTTTTTAAACATTATTTAAACATTTTATCAGCTGCATTTTTTTTAATGTAAGTATAAGAAGGTAGGAAGGATTTGATAGTGAAATTAATTAAAAGAACAGTGTACATTTTGCGAAACGAGAATTTTACAATCTAATACTGAAAAAACGTAATTAAAAACAGGCATAATTTGTAATTACTTTTTCATTGATTTTACAAAAAAAGTGCTTTTCTGGTAATTGTTTCAAAATAAAAGTATCAGTAAACTCTTGCTTGAAAGTTTTGGATAGTTATTTTTAGAGATATTTTACAATTAGAGGGATGACTTGAATAAAATGAGCTAATATTCTTTTCGATGCAATGAATAACGAAAATACTGATGTATTCCGTTGATAAATCCAGCACGGTCATCAGTCACAAATTTTCTATTAAAATGCATACACATATTTGGGAGTTACTGGAAGTCTGATTTCGATGAAAAAAAAGGAATCAAGTGCTGCGAAAAACACTTGGCTATTTTCGTATTTTTACTCCAAATTCATATTTTACGGCTCCTTTCCTTCTCTTTGAAGAAAAGATTTCCATTTTTTTTGTAACTCCGAAACACATTGAGGAAATCAAACCTATAAATTTTCTATTTAAAACATTGGATTTGTTAGTGAAGACAGGTCGCAAGGATCATTTCAGTTCAGTAAAATAAATGGTAATAAGTTTTTAATATATAGTAAAATTTTAGCTTTCCGTGAATGCCTTTCTTAAATCTTAATTAAAACGTTTGCTACGAAAGAAAGCTTATATCATGAAATGTCTCATAACTAAGAAAACTAAACAGTTTAAAACACAACGTAACTTGACTGCTCATTTACCTTCCATTACTTTACATATAACAAGATTTTTTAACATGCACAATAGCAAATTTTTCAGTTTGAATGTAAAGTGTACTAACAAGTGAGTATTTTTCCCCGTAGACCTGAACATGATCGAGCGGTAGTTTTAATGATATTTGACGCAAAAGTTATTCAACGCAAAAATGTGTGCATTTCGAAGCGTTTCCTCAAAAATTCAATTTCGCTCTCTTCCGATACCAAACTTAAGCCACGTTTTCCCATAAGTCCGCAAATACGGTGGTGACGAATAATGTTTACAGACTTTTTTTTTTTTTTTTTAAGAGTTGAAATATTATTTTCTACAGAAAATCATTGTTTTTATCGAAGAATAATCCAAAACTCACTTAAATTCTAACAAAATGATTTCAATAGAACTCGAGATTAAAACTCAAAAATATATATATATGCAATTCACCTTCGAAGTTTGAAAAAAAAAATCATTTTGTTTAGCTGTTGAGGTTACCCCTCCTCCCCCACTTTTTAGCTAACGTTACAAAAAATTACAGTTTAAAGACCAGCATAGGCTTTCTTTGTACGTTGACCTTTATTATTATTTTTTTTATTAATCTATACTTCAACCAGCTTGCTTTTTAAATCAGTGCAATTAGAGCTATTATGAACAAGTTACGGTACTAATAATGAATGCATTAAAAACTAAAATTTAAAAGCAATAAACGAAAGACATAAAATAACACTTGAGAATTTTAGTTTACGATTTAATATCATAAACGGCTGAAGTGAGTAAATAGCCTACTTGAAGTTCAAAAATGTTTCTTATGAAGACAAAGTAAAAACATTTAAATTTACTGGCTTCTATTCCATCGAAATTAAATTACTTTTCGTATCGCAAAACATTTTCTTGAGAGTTGCCTTCTCTATTTCACTATGAGGCACAAAAATAACTCGTTTCGACCCATTCGGAATAGTCATTACAATTACCATTAGTACTTAGAGCACATACTTTTACTAATCAAGTATGATTTCGTGGATAACCATTGATACGAGATTGGAGCATAATCGCATTTTATTCACAAGTCTATACATTGATACAAGTAGAGATTATTTTAGTACGACAAGACAGACCACTACCTTTGTTTTTAACCATTTTTCTGATGAACGTCAAATGGCAAATCATTTAATATCGTATGTGCTAAAACTCAGAAAATCAACTCTAGACTTTAATTTGTCATTAACATGATGTTTATGTATAGACCAGAAATGCTCCTAAGTTAATCCATAGACATCTTGATTTAAGTGGTATTCTGAAAAACTAATAAAAAAAGGATTTTATAGCCATCTTTTATGGCATGACAACAATTTTAATAAAATTAAAATTATTCAATTCTTTTACAAAAAGAAAAAAAAACAAATTACATGGCATAAAACATATTAAAAAATATAAAAATTAAAGTAAAATTCTTTTATACATATTATACAACAGAGGAGTCCAAAAAAATGTATACACTAGTTGACAGTGAATATCTTTATTTTAAACATATTTTTTTTAAATTTCAATGTTCTTTAACAAGATTTTTAATTGATATTGTAAAATGTACTTACGATTACATGTGTTCAAAGTGTCTAAACACATGTAAACACATGTAATTGTAGTGTACACAAGTGTTCTGAGTGGGTTCACTGTCAATGAGTGTATACATTTTTTTGGAACCCTCTGTATGTATGTATATATTGTAATCATAAAGTGGAAACGATATTTTCTTCTTTTTAGTTAGCACATTTTTAATTAAATTAACAAACATGAGTCAAACAAAATGTGCATGATAAATTTCGATTTAACAAAACTGAATTATTCCATAAATTCTTATTTTTCGTAATTGCAGAAGCAACTTCTGTAAGATAAAATTAACTGAACTTCAGCCACATGATTACTCGATACTGTTTTAGATTAACCTCATCTCCCACCCCCGCCAAAAAAAAAACACCTGGTGTCTATTTTATTTCGCAAATTTGAAGTCCAATGACATGTTTCGTATGACTTCGCACGCTGCAGTGTGAGAGTAGAAGGACTTCTCTGTACATGTTGTTTTCTTGTCATGACAGTTTTACTGCAGGGAAGTAAGAAACGGCGCATAGCTACCCACTGCAGTCATTAAAAAATCTTTGCAGTTAAATGTGTTTAAAAAACAAATTAAAATCAGAAACTGCGCCTAGTAGCTCTAGTCACCCCTATATTAAAGAGTTTTTCATCAGTAACTGGATATATTTTTAAAGAATTTTTTTGAAAAACTATGAAGGCTCAATGCGGTAAGGAAATTTTTTCATATTACTTAATCCATTTTTGCGGTTGTGACATAAGTGTCACGCTCGTCACATACAAAAATCATTCTTTTTTATATAAAACTTTCTTTTTTAGAAACTTCATACTTTGTGTTAAGATACCTGATAGTTATATTCAAGTATATAAAAATTAAAAGCTAAAAGCTGAAGTTCTTTAATTGCAATGCAAGCGTACAAATATCACACCCGCAACAATGGATTGAGTAATAGACTTGTTTCGGTTCTACAGGTGGCACTTTTTTCTAAGGCGTTTCGAATCAAGTTAAGTGAAAGAAAATAAAGGCAAAACTAATTTCCATAAGAGAATAATGATATGAGCATTTATCGATTGTAAAAACTGATGGATATCTTTTATGATAATAGAAAGAGCTGCGTAAAAGTTCATGAAACGCATTCGTAGCCTCAGATATAAATCAAGTTCACTGTAACGAAAGAAGCTTCGCAGCTGTTCATTAAGTCCGTCGGCTATTAAAACTCTTGGTGGAAATAACAAGCAGTTCCCGAGAGGGCAAAACGGTACGGGGTCTGTCAAATCATCTGAGGACGTTTATGAAGGCTGCGAGATAAGCAGATAGCTTCTTTGGACAGCAAGCAATCACCTGGAGATTGGGTGAGTGAGTAAGGGCGTATGGTGTGTGACGAACGACTCCCCGGACGGTCGTTTCGCCACACACCAGCGTGGAGTGCTTCAAAAGAATTTTGGTTTCGATTTAAGTGCCAGAACACTTTCGATGCGTGACAGCTTGCTGTAAATGAGAAGGCATAGAAGCAGATTTCGAGTACGCTCATGATCGTCTGCTAATAAGGATTAGGATGAAAGGAAGTAAATATGAACTCCGTTTAGTATGCGGCGTTGGTATATGTGGGAAATATTTTTCGAAATATGAGATGCTCAAGAAAATTATTATTACAGTCAGAAATTTCAGCGAAATAGAAAATTTATAACTTGTTTTGTTTTTATTCGATTTTTTGTTAACTGGAAAATCTCCTCCATGGTACAATTTTACAATTTTTTACTGAATGCTTTATCAGTGCATCAACAATGAATAGCGCTTTTCATGCAACAGAGGATCTATAATAGAGATAGTGGAATGTGTGTTGGTCAAAAAAGAGGTGGGGTGCTTTTACATCAAAGAATTCCTGTCTTTTCTCATCTGTGCAAGCACGGAACTTGTTTTTGTATGCAAAAATACGCTCTGTGCTTGCGCAGATATATACATATATAGGTATCCCATATACAAGTTTTTTGTCTTTGTCGCCTTTGGTGTGAAAGCGCCCTTAGATTCGGAGGTGACAAAGAAAATGTTTCGGATCTTTGCCGTAATTGTGTATTAATTAAAAGGATTTTACTTTTTCTAATTTTTAATCAATTAAATTACTATTATTATGTGTTTCAAATAGTAAGTACTGATTTGTTCCCTAAACATATGACAAAAAATACATACTTAAAGACTTCTGTATTTTTTAAAGAAGTTGTTATAAGAAGTTAAGATATTCTAAAAATGTATGTACAAAATTCAATCACCTAAAGGCTGATTAAATGTATTTAACCCGCTTTTTCCCAGAACGAATTATTGTTACATTTTTAGTATATATTTTTTTAATCGAAAAAATAATACTATTTTTAAAATAGGAAAACAAATGTACTAAAAATTATCTTAATATTATGGTAAAAATAAATAATTCATTTTTAAGTTTCTGGTTCCAAAACACAGTTGTCAAACATTTCAAAAGAACAGATTTTAGCACAACTTACATATTTCATTCCCCGATTATTTGATAAATTCTTTTGACAGATTTGTAACTCAGATGTTTATTCTTTTAGCTTTAGTTTCCAATTATATGTATATTGAGAATTGAGAAAAACTTACTAAAACGAATAATTTAAACTAGAAATACCAGAAGGCAACTACAAAATTTTGCTTCATGTCAAAATGCTGTCCCTGCACAAAGCAAATAGAAACAAAGATTTTGTAGCATAATCGAAGAGGACGAATTCCGAGAAGACAGACATCTCCACAACCCCAATAAGTTTCCAAAAATGTTACAATATGATAATATCGAAATATTTGTATCTAAAGCAAAACCATTAAAATTGAAATTAATAAGCAACAAATCGATTTCATAGCAGAGCAGTCATGGGCAGTTTACAACGTCTTGTGATATTTCAAACGCCAAACTATCGTCTGGAGACTCAACATATGAGTAATGGTGTATGTCACACGACTAACGACTCCCAAGATGGTCGTTTTACCAGACACTCAACCACGAAGACCGAAGAACGTCATCCACGTTTCGATTGCTAAAATTGTTCCCTTCTTTCGGCGAAGATGACCAAGATTTGGAGGCATTAATGAATTTTATGCCATTAATCTCATCTGATTCCCAAGTACAATATTTAACCTCCGAAAATTATTGAAAAATTTTACTAGATCGTGCAGTTGACGCAGTTAAAAAATATAGGTTACATTTACATGAATGCTTTGTCTATTAACAGTTTCTTGAAACTGGAAACTAACCTACTTTTATTAGTACGATGTATCGCCATTCCGGAAGAACAGTGACGTAAATGCAAAAACTTCAATTTTACAGTAGAGTAAAAAAAAAAAAAAAAACGATTTGCAGTTGTATAAAACGTATAACTGAAAAGGATGTAAGTGACAGAAAATAATGGCATATGGAGAGTAATTATGTAGGATATATAGGGTCAGTTGGGGTAATTGTAAACAAGCTTCATAACTACACTTGTGGTGGTTTTGAAAACTTAACTGTTTGTGAGTGACAGACTGTGAGCATAGGGAAAACATTAAAACAGTTTCGTAAGTTTCGAAACAACTGCGGAGGCGTCACTATTGTTTGAAAATGGCACAGTGAAAAATGTTGTTTAACAAAATTTAGTGATCTTACATTTTCCTCTCCAGCTCATCTACAACAGCGATGTAAGCGGTTTCAACCATTTTTATTTGTCATATAGAATACTGCTGAAAACATATAGTTATGAATTTAATCCTCCCTGTTATTTTTAATGTGCAAGTTAGGTGTTTACAATTACCCCACATATTTAATACTCTGGGGTAATTACAAACACTTAAATTTATCCTATTTCCAATATTTTGGGTGGACAATAAGTATTATATTTTGATGTAAATTACACTTTTGTGTCTATTTTACATAACTGTTGTTGTTGTTGCTAATGCCACTTGGAAATCCAAGCCCCCCTTGGAGGGAGACCATGAATTAAGGAAGCTCCTACTGATTATTAATGAGCTCCGCTAGAATGAAGTATACTTGGCTCAGAGGGGCTCAATAGTTTTGAACCAGCTCCCAGATGAGAGATCGTCCCCTAGGCTGGTCCCTCAGCGGGAATGATTTCTAACTTGGTGAACGTTTGAAGCGACGATGTATTTTACGTGCACAGCTGCCTTTAGCGCACTCGGTCTCAGAGTAATCAGTCGCGGGAGGTGGTCACCCTCCCAAGCGTTGACCACGGCCAGTTGTGCTTCCCTTTCGGTGTTCTGTGGGATCCAAGCTTAACCGACTGGTCCACTGCGGGGCAAATTTTACATAAATTTGTCGCATTACTTGATTTTTTGCAAGATATTTCTCGTTAAATGATCTCAGCCGACTCATAACATAACTCAGCGGACCACATGCGGCCTGTTGGCCACATATTGAGAATTATTGCTCCGGAACTTCTTAAGCCTTCAAGCAGACTGTGTATGAAACAATTTTCCATTTGCACCAACCTTATTCGAAAATAAATCACTGTTTACAATTACCCCAGATCTCTGGGGTAATTATAAACACACTGGGGTAATTGTAAACACGAGCTCATTCGCTAACAAATAGTCATTAAGTCAAAATTTTTGTACACATTTACTCACAAGAAGTACAGTAGTGGCTACAATGTTCACAATTTTATCTCTAAATTCATTCAAGAGGTAGGGAAGGATCAAAAGTTAAAACATTGAAAAAGCGTGTACAATTACCCCAACTGACCCTACTTTACTTTCATTTGCCAGGGATTAGGATTTAATCACCTTAATTTCAACCCCTAAATGCAGTTACGTTATTGTTTCTCTAAAAATAGTTCATTGTTCTAGAAGAAACAAACTGTCGTTCTGCAGTTACGACCATGTTCCCTTGTGCAATGGATGTGTTTCTGATATTGTCTATGAAATTATTTGCATTTGACACATTTTTGCAGTTACGTCAGTGTTCTTCCGGAGCGGCGATATGATACGATAGTAGTGATATGGACCGGGAAGATATCTACTGGGCACGACATTTAAAAATATTCATTATGTGGGCATTTCCCAATGTATTTTTAAGCTCCCAAAATCTAGGCAAGTATAAAAATATATTCTACTTTATATTTCGACAGTTTTAACGAGTATTACAGCTTGTAAATAACCTTAGAGTTATTTTACGATATACATTTCTTTGATAAAAGTATAAAAGGCTTTAAATTGCTACATTTTTTTTAGTATTGATCATACAACATGTTATTTTATATCAATTCAACACAGGGCCAAAATTTCACCATCTCATATTTTCTTGAAAATTAGCAGAGCGGTACTACTGGCATAGACTTGAATGCATTTGAAAATTTTACGAAGCCTCTACTTGATTTACAGTGGTGTTAAATTCTACTAAGAACAGAAAATGGCAAATAGTGAATTGCTCTAGAAACTTTCCTAAAACAGAAGGAAGATACTTTTGATGTTTGCAATGTAATTTGTCACAATGGCTCAACAATTAAGAAAACTCTGTTGCAAATTAAAATGAAATTCTAGAGTTTGACAAATTGGGCATCGACAGATATGAGTATCAAAGTCAATTCCTCAGAGGGCAGCAGTAACGATAAGATGAAGCAAGACAAAAAATAACCTATTTCAATTCTTTTGTATGTGTGTGTGTGTATTAATTCTATTATTATTAGGTGGCCGTTGTATGCAACCTAATACATGTTAGGGGTTAGCTGATAGCCTATTTATAACGTAATATCAAACACCAACTCAAATGTTACTCAAACTAAAATCATTTTAACCAAGACATATATATATATATGCAGGTGACAATATTAATAACTACTCCTAACAAATAAATTGCAAAAACTTACAATATATTTATCAGGTTTTAAGTATTTCCAATTATTAATAAGAATTTGTTTGACTGATGAACAATAATCAGTACTTCGATAAAAACACATAAATGCCCGGGCATTTCTGGATTTTGGGCTAAAGGGCCCAAAATTTTGGGCCCGGACATTTTATCTAGGCATTTGCCTAGTTTATAAATGCCTGGGTATATTACAACACTATTGATTGCGAACAACATTTATTGATACGTTCAACTTAGATTGTGCTATATTTGTGCACCATGTTGTACTTTACAAATTATTTTCATTGTATTCTTTAACATCATATACAGTATTATACCGAAGCATCACTAAGAATTGAAGACAAGTACTTCGAAGTTGCTAAGAATCCCTTTTTAAATTTAAAAGTCAACTTGCGGGTGAAAAGATATTCGAATGTCTTTCCGTTTGCAATCTCTTTTTTTTTTTTTTTTTTTGCATTCAGAAGGGAGCTCCTTGTATTCCCGCGACACGTGTCACCAATTCTTATCGCTACTTATGTATTTTTTTTTTAATTAGAGTTCTCCCAGGGATCAAAATTTGACCGTAGTTCTATTACTTTCTCCTTAGCCTCGAACGTTTTATTTTAGTTTTTCTACTTGATAACAGTTTGTTTTGTTGAAATATTTGAATTAGCGATAATTTTTTCTCAGTGCGACTGATTTACCACCGAGTTAAATATTTAATTTAATGCATTTGTAACAGATGTTATACATAAACTTTATCTTTTCTCACTCTTAAACTTCTTCACTTTTCTTTCACTGTAAAGAAAATAGAACACAAAAATTTTCAGAATCAAAACGGGGCATGATTGTTTAACTGAACATAGGTATTACCTAATAACCTATGCCTTATCTGTAAAACAGACATTATGAATAAACAACATCTGTTTATCTGTCCAAATCTTGACCCTATACTACAACAAAGAAAAGATATTTGCCTACTGTATTGGATGGCCAGGAGCCTTATGGCATGAGCACACGGTTACTTCTCCTTTAGACTTTTAGTCCTCTAGTATTAAAAAACCTTTTAGACTCTATTTGCAGTTTTAAGCTTTTAATGTAAATATTTTAATGTATTTTTTGCCAATGTTAAAATTTTAATGAAATTTACTTTTTTTTTTACCGTTTAGTGTATTTTATATATGTGACTTTTGTTGCTTCACACAATGTGGAATTTTATGATTATGTTTCCCATTGTTATCTGGCGAGTGGCCAAATGTAAATGGATTTGATTCCAATAAAGCCATATGAAACAACATTTTGCTTTGACATTCGTTTAAAAAATTACAATATCTCCTTTATCTTGTTCTTGACTTTTTTTTTCTTTGAATAATTAATAGTAAAAAAAAGTTTTGAGGATTTCACATATATTTTAAATTTTACATCTAAGGAGTAAGTATTACATCTAAGGAATTTTACATCTAAGGCGTTTTACATCTAAGGAGTATGACGAATAAAAAAGTATAAAAAGGATTCGAATCTAAGTCGAAAGTAGAAGAGGGGAAAATAAACTATTTCCGAAAAATTTTTACTGGTAACACTAAAACTCATTAATAGCTACTAAATAAATAAAAGTAAAGAAAACTAGGTTTAAAAACACAGGAGACCACAGAAACTTTGTCTTTCTGTGAAGTTTGTCTTTCTGAGAAAAACACAGACTTTGTCTTTCTTTGCCTATTTATACATAGATATTTCGCATAAAGGTAAACTTTTCTATTTTGCATTAATGTCCGGTTCTTAGCCCGATAGTATATAATTTATAAGACAAGATAGAATTGGAAATTTACAACAAGACAAAGAACAAATTTTCAATGAAAATTGAAGTTTGATTTACCATGCTTGAATTTTCCAAATGTACATTTCGCAAAAGGGTAACTATTTACAATTGACAGTGCGATGATTTCTGCTCTGATATTAAATATTAAATTTACGTGAAATGCAAAACTTGATACCTTCTTGTAAAATGTTTTTTTTAAGTTATGTGTTCCTCCATAAAACAATTCGAATTTGTAAATATTGAGATTTAATTCGTGATTTCCATTGTGATTCTGTAACTACTTTTTCCCTGTTTTGATAAAAGAAAGTAGGAGTTTTTACAGTGGATGAAAAATTATGAGTTAGGGCCTTGTGTAACTCTTACGTTTTACATGCATATAAGTAGAATAGTTCCATGTAAGGGTACTAAAGAGGGCGATTTTTTCTGGGAAAACCCTTTCAATTTAGAACTGGTTGCGCCTTCCTATCAAGGGAAAACCTTCCTAATCAGAATCTCTCGGAAGTCGTTGATTGAAAAGAAAAGTTTCTCTCGACACTAGGACCAGCTTGATACGTCCCAGGAGTCCATTTCTTCCAAGTATAGGACGAGCTTCCTCTCCCAGAGTCATGTGGCCGGATATTAAAGCACTCGACTGGAGATTTATTATTGCCTCCTCTCTTCGCCAAAGGGAAAAAAATATAGCGATAAAAAAAGAAGCAAAAATGTCAAGATTCTCACACAAAGACTCTACCTTTCAGAATGGAAAAAGAGTATCAATTAGATACATACTGACATTTCTATACTTACCCATTCGAAAAAGTATCGAAAATGTACCCACCGATTACTTTTGCTTATATATACACCACGTTATGAAAGAAAGATGTAAGCTTAAAATTTTAAATTTGTCTACATCGCCTTTTGTGTGATAGTTGAGGTGCACATATTTTGAAATACACAAGTCTTAGTTATTCAAGGAAGTTATCCAATGATTCAATGAGGATTTTTTATAAACTATTGAAACGAATCATATTAATTAAATAAATGAAGACGTCTTAGACTTTTTATTCGTGAAAAACACCATAATTAATCTAGTGACGTTAAAATAGTTAGTTTTGAACTTTCAAAAAAAACTATTTAGTTCATAGTATAAGAGAAAAAGGCAAAAGCTAATGTGTAGTGACTGTACTCGAGATACAAGAATTTTTAAAGTCGATGTTAACATTCTCATGTGATTTTATAAATATTTACTTTCTTCCCTGTCAATTAAAAAAATCTGAGTTTCTTCTATTAAATAAATTGAAGCCATTCGTTTGGCATAATTCAACAAAAATCAGGATTTCTTAAATTGGTAATATTTTTCTTACAAATACAGAGTTATTACGGCTCAATGAGTCCCGCCATGCATACTGTATAGCTTCGTAAAAATGACTATAAAATGTACGTTCAAAAGGGCACATTTAATAATTTTTCCCAAAATTAATTTCGTGACTCTCATAGTCTGTTTAAACACCTCATTAGAAGTGGTGTTTCTGATGCTCTATTTTTTACAAAAAAAACCGCCTTCGGTTCAAAAAACTAGAAACTCTCCAGAAACATCGGTCAACAAGTACAGACTGCATGACGATAAATGCAGTTTAAATGAATACTAGTAATAAAAAAGTCATACATATATCTTACGATACAGCGACTTCTTCATTTCTTGTATAGGAAAAAAACGTCATCTGCCCGTTCGTTGGACTGTACTAGACAGATCCACTTCTGCATTTAGTGAAGTTCAGGGAACTTCAAATACATGAATTCAACTATTTTACAAATTCATGTTTTAAGACTGGCTTTTTTTTTCTTGCTATATTTTATTTTTAACACTGAAAAGGTTTTAAGCTAAGTCAAACGTATTTCAGCAAAAAAAAAAAAAAAAAAAACGAAACATGGGGTCATTTGATTTATAAAAGTCTGCACTGAATGTATAAATTCTATATTCTAATGGGGGAAAAAACATTTCGAAAGAAATTGGCTTAATTTTCTAAAGTATATTCAACATGAGGTTTATCTCAGAAAAACGTCTTGCCAAAGTTAACAATGTTGTGCTTTAAAAACTCTGAATTTTTCTTTCTCTTTGTTTGCTCTTTTTCATTGATTAATCTAACTCTTTTCAATTAAAGTTCCACAGTTTCAATGCTTTACTAAATTAAAAATGTGTTCTAGCTACTAAACTTTCTTTTTTTCTAATGCATTGTTTTTTTCTATTGATAATTATCTATTCCATAAATTCCTGTTGAATGAAGAAAATAAAAGGAAACTAAAAGAACTTTTCCAAAGCAAATTCTGGCGGAATCCTTCCACGAAGTGGATTCCTTCCAAGTGTAAGACAAGTTCCTTTTTCCGTTGCCACTTTACCGGATATTAAAACACTCCAGTGAAGATTTATTATTGCTTCGCTTGTCGACCCAAGTAGAAATGCGAGAGATATCTTTGGCAAAAAGTGCAGCTTGTCGAGACAGTTTTTGTGAACATCCACTTTGCACCTTCTTGTAAAAGCAGGTGGAAAGAAAGGGCGTCTTGAAAATTTAAAGGGAAAAAAAACAACCATTGCTTTCTATTTAAAACAAAGGTATAAAAATGGAAACAAAAACAGCGAGCATTTAACGGGGAAAAATCAATTTAATTCTAGTTTATTGTTTTTAAGGTAAACGTTGGTTTTTATAAGCTGGTGCATTGTTTTTACATTACTGTTAATATTATTTCCGAAAGCCATTAATTGAACTTGTTAAATCATTTATTGGTTTCCTTTTGAAAAGGATTTTTAATTAACATTAAGAGGACAAAACTAAAAAATAATGATTTACTGAATTCAAATAAGAACAAAATATACGTCAATACATTTTTTCTATTGTCACATGTGTGTTAAAATAAACACACACTAAAAACAAACACGAAACCCACACGTATGTGTGCGTGATCAATTAACGGAAATTTGTTTTAAGAAAAAAAGAGGACTTAAATGACAGTTTCAAAAGAACATGATACATTTTTCAACCACTGTGCTGCTTACCAATTTTTTTACTATTCTCATAGTTCTATTTTTTTTTTTTTTTTGTTAAAATTTGTTTTCATGATGAACTATAATAATCGTATTAGTTACTTATATGATATGGATAACATGCATAAAAAGTTTCCCAGTAGCATCAGATATATAATATTCTTCTAATATTCTCATTGTCCAACAATTAACCCAGCAACCAGGCCCGTCATTTCAAAATTTTCCAGGGGGGAAGGGTATGAACTCCATGTATATTGCATTAAAAAACAACAAAATGCATATACATACATATAAATACATTATAATTCCCAAGCTAGGGGGGAATTGACACCCCTAACCCCTCAATGACGGGCCTGCCAGAAACGTCCACGAATCACCCCATTTACTAGCCAATTTTTGGACACTAATGAGCGAAAGTTATTTAAATTGCAACGGCATTGATCATAAATACAAATTTTGTTGTTTGCTTGTTTCATGTTTAATTTGATAACTAACTCTGTCATGATAGATTTTGCAATACTTACATGTATTTGATTTGTCCTGCAATGGTCCCGAGTGATTACTTATGAAAATATTGCTTCATCTGATTTTTGAAAACGACTTTAAATTTACATAATCTCAAAAGGTAGTACAGTATAATTGTACCAAAATAATTATGTTACTGACGCTGGCCGTGAAAGCCTTAAATATAACATAACCTCTGTTAGCTTTGAGAGCCCCACACGGTAAAAAAATCTCCTGAAAATAACGGAAAAAGTACGGCAGCAGAGTTGCCGGAAATATTCCGTTTCTGATAATATTTTCCGAGATTTGACAGAAGTTCCATTTCTTTTTTTATCCGTTAATCCGAATCAGGTTGTGAAAATACAGCAACCGAACAACGGAGAAGTTCTGTTCTGGTATTTTCAGGACGTGATGTTTCTGTTTTTGGAAGGAAAAACCATGTATTGAAGCACTACGGAAATCTTCCGTTAAAATCAGTCAAAAAAACACTCTGAAAATTCAGGTTTTTTTAACAATGCATACCTTGCTTCCTGTTTTTTTTTTGGGGGGGGAGGGGTTTGATATTATTTCTAGACAGCTGAAAGATGTAGCTCTCAAAATATCTCAATAGATAACAGTATCGATCTGAATTACTTTGATGTATTGATTATTGAATCTAATTTCACAAAACAACTTTAAAATAGCATGATCACAAAGGATAGCATAGCATGTTCGTTTGATAACTATTTACAAATGCACTCTTCGTCTTTTAATGAGAGAAAATTGGAACTTTTTAGGAGAGGAAAGTTGGGTGAACTGTGGAGAATAAAACAGGCGCTTTTAAAACATTATGGAACTTAAGGAAAATATGTGTTAATGTATTGCGCAAAACAAGCATTAAATCCAACCTTACAATGACACTAGCAGTGATCAACATGTTATTGTTTCTTTGAGCTTTTCATGAAATTAACATGCTTTTATAAATTGTAGTAAGAAGCAAGCTTTTTTTTCTTATTACTTACTTTGAAACTTTGCTATGTTTTAAATTTTAGATGTAATTTATATTATTTTATATGATGCAGATGGCAGATCGCATTTATAAGTCAGTTTTTACTTCCATGCTCAAATTACCAATTTTTAAATCCCGTTTTAAAATGTCAATGCTTAAGCTTTACGTGCACTACTTCAAAAACGTGGCTAATGCTGAATATTTTTATCTCATAGTTTTTATGTAGTTATACTTAAAGTTTCCGCCATAAGAGGGGATTGTTTGATAAAATGTTATACATTCCATTAGTTTAACACAAGGATCTTATTAACGTCATTAAGTTTACATCTATTCGACAAAAATAAATCGTATCTCTATTTCAATGTTTATTATGCTTACAGTTAAACTAGTAAACTCCTCCTAACGAACACCTATTAACGGCAGACAGTTTTTACTCAACCAGCAACAAATCATTGAGACTGAAAAAAATTTCTTTTGCACACATCTCTCTATTATGGACAATTATATTTGTCCAGCTGGATTCCGCTATAAAGCAGTTTTACTGTAATAGGTTAAACTATCTCAGATCAAATTTGCGGCACTTCAAGTAAAATGAAAGTATGATTTCTGATTCAATATTTGAAAATTTAGTCATACGCTACATTTCACAGTAGCTCAAGCAATGAACTGATTGATCTCAAAAAATTTAGTTTTTCTAGTTGATTAAAGTGCGTCACTGACTCTGTGTATACGACTTCTTTAACATTTACTTTAACAAGGGAATCACTGGTTTTCTTTCTTCCTGATTTTTTTTCGTATAAAGGGAAATATATCACTCCTTCTCGACACGTCTACATACTAATCATTACGAACTACATTCTAGTCATTAGGAGGCACGCATTAACTGATAAGATTACCTTGTTATTATTTTAGTTTCTTGTCACTGTTTACGAGCTATTTCACATTTCAATTTTCTGTTCTTCAGGTAAAAATTGGAGATGCATCTGAACTTTTGTCAATTATTCCATAACTAATCTAACATGATTCACACAAAATGTACTTAATCAAAAATAAATGTGCATCACACACATTTTTGTCTATCACTCTAGAAAATATTAGAAAGAGCATTTAATTATTGAGTCCTTGAACATTCAGGCAATAATTATGTACAATTTAACATGAAACTCCACTTACATTTTCTCGCCTCATGCTTTTGGCATTAATTTCCTAAAAAGCTCGCACCACCCACCTCACTGTTCCAGGTCTTTGCTAACTTTACTAAAAGAACGTGAACCGAAAAAAGCTTCCTCAAGCGTTTCCGTCATGTGCTAATATGGCAATTGTTTTCATTCCTAAAGAAAGGTTGAGTAGTAGCTGGTTGTGAAAAGCCCAGATGATTCTTGCTCCTAGTCATTAGTAGCTGGTTGTGAAAAGCCCAGATGATTCTTGCTCCTAGTCATTAGTAGCTGGTTGTGAAAAGCCCAGATGATTCTTGCTCCTAGTCATGAAGAGCGATTGTTGGTGGAGTGACGCAAATTTCGTTAAAGTATTGGCTACTGTGTGTGACGTCACGTGGGGGAGACCAGGGTACAGTGTACCACGTTGCACTTTTTGTTATTTATTTTTTTAATAAAAAGGGGAAAACTATGTACTGGAAAAAAATTATGAACATTCTTTAAATCTTTGCTGTCATGTCCAAATTAGTTCACAGCAATATATGCAATATATTTTGAGGAAAAACAAAATTAATTGTGTGACAAAGTTGACCACCGTTCCCCATTCCCAAGGCATAGTAATTAAGTTCCGTGGTTATAGTAATTGCATTCTAAAACAAAATTTGTTGTTTAGATTAAATTAATATAATTACATTTCCCCCCTCAAATCACTTTCTTGTAATGCTTTGGTCTAGGAACATCATGTAAACATTTTCATGAAAGGAAATTACTAAAATTTGAAGAAAATCACTACAAACAACAAACTATTGAAACTAAAAAGTATTAGTAAGTGAAAACAAGTTGAAACCAGCGAATTTTAAAATTGAATGATGAAAAACTGAAAAAAATATTTAAAACCCGAACGTATGGAAAAAAAAGATATTGTTTGTTGCTTTAAAAAGGTACTTAGTTTAAAAACGATATGGGTTTGTATTTTATCAAATCTATCAAACTAAAAAACTTACAAAATTACCTCACTCTCAGAAATAGAATCCTCATTTTTGACGATTCTTCAATCGTCAAGAAAATTTCGTCATTTACAACGATTCTTACCTCGCGCGATCACGTGACTTAAAAAAGTTACTACACAAATTTCGCCAATTTGACGAAAGGTTTACTCGAAGCATTTTTCACGAAGCCATTTCGTCAAATAAAAAGTTTCGTGAGATATGAGTACGCATTTCTGAGAGTGCTCATTGTAAATTTTCCAGCAGGATAAATAATGCAACATTTTTTTTTTTCAGAACCAACATGCTTTTGTAGCTATGAGCTAAATTTCTTCTAAATTATATTTCTTACCTGTGCCATCTAAATACGAACAAGAACTGTGCAGTGTGCACGCTATTGAAATGTAAAATGTAATTGGCATAAAAGTTGTTATTGTGCCAGCATTCCCCAAAAGAAACAGCTGGAAAGCCAAATGCAAAATACTTTTTCAGAGATAGAAGTTGCTTTCTTTGAGGGAAAGGTTACCTGAATGAAGAAATTATCTCAATTTTATGACCTCTGATCCTTTCATGAAATTCTGGAAAAGACATTTTTAGAGATTAGACACGGTTGTTTAATAAGCTTCAAGTTTGATCTCTAAAACACATACACCTTTGATACTTTGCTGACTTACGCATGTTTTTCACTCACTTTCCTAAAGCTTAAGAGATTGCTTACAAACCATATAAATACACAAAATGTCTGACAACTTTTTGATTTATTTTAAATTCTTAAGAAAACAATCCGCCATGTTCATACTTTTGTAGACAAGCAAAGCAGCAATAAATCTAAACTCGAGTATTTTAATACCTTGCAAAGTGGCGAAAGGAAAAAGAAGTTGTGTTTTCCTTAGCAGAAATCCATTTCGGGAAGGCAGTTTGCTTTGGTTTATGGACAAGAATATTTTATTCTTTTTGTCTGGAAGAAACTCGAAGGAGGTACAGAGAATGAATATTTCCTGTCAGAACAGTAAACCAAGATGTTTCCTTTAATACCGTAGGAAATCATTTTACGTAACCTTAAAATAAAACCAAGCACGGAATCTATGCAGATAAAATAACGATTCCTTTATAGTAAGAAACACTTTCGTAGAATAAGGGTCAGCTCTTTACAGAAGTCGCAAAATATTCTTATTTTTTTATTTCTCCTTAAAAAAAGTTATTTATTGATAAAAATAAATGCCTTACGAGTATAATCAGGTACAAGATTGGGAATCTGGAATACCATAAAACATAAATCCTCAATCTCATAAACTTCTTTTTTTTTAAGACTCCTTTGTTTAGTGAGAATTAAAAGTTAGTTCCAAGGTGGTTTCCAGCCGACTCTCATGTATTTTCGGGCAAAAATGTTTTATAGTGTGACTGGGACAATGTTTCCATGCGAAATGAATTCACTTGTACCGTATCGCAATTTTTGCTTTCCTGAGGGTAGAAAAACTATTTCGAAGCGTTTCAGTAAACACACATTCCACAATAACTGCGAAAAATTATCTTTTTGAATATCATTTGTCAAAGAAATAGGATCTATTAATAAATAAAAAACGATTGTTCTCGAACGATGAAATTTATTAACTTCAGTAAAATTTCGAAAAATCTTGCTGATTCTTTAATGTAGTACTTCTTCGACAATATTTATACCAAAGAGGGGTGACGATGTCCCGCAGTGAACCAGTTGACAGAAGCTCGGTTCCCAAAGGAGCACCGAAAGTGAAGCAACATTGACCGAGGTCAAAATTTGGAAGGGTGACCACCTCTCGCGACTGATTCGTTCCGGGACCGTGTACGTTAATTGGATCTGGGCCACGTAAGATCCGTCGTGGTTCCAAAGTCCTCCAAGTGAAATGATACCTTTGGGGGTGCCAACCTAGGTGACGGTCTCCTATCTGGCAGTTGGTTGAAAATTAGGAGATTCAACAGGGGCAAGGCACAACGTAAGCAGACCTCTTAATATGATTCTGGAAGCAACTAGAGTAGATCAGATGGGTTACGGCATAATATACACATGGCTGGCTGCACTGACATTCTCATGCGTCCAAAACTTTTCATATAGTTCGACTAAGCTAACGAGCCTCTACGTCCAACTTTCCCTGGTCTACTCGACTGCTTTAGAAAAGTAATTTTATTTTTAAATTGGACTTTCAGGAACAAGGTTGACAAAAAGCCCAGCGTTCCTCAAATATTTATCAAGAAACAAATTCTGAATTTCGAGAGAGAAAAAAACTGCATTTTTTAAAGGGATTTTTTTTTTTTTTTGATGATTATAATCGAAATTATTATGCCCTTACTTACAAGATTCTGTAAGCTTACAACATGTTTTCTTTATATTCATTATTTTTTCATTAAAAAAAGTTACTTTAAAATTCGGATGTGGGTAAAAAAAATAATTCGTTTTTCATCATCAGTACTCTCACCATCCTCATTTTATCCAAGTCAAAAATAACGATTTTAGGTTTTAATTAAATGTAATTACTTTTTAACTATTTACCTGAATACCAAATTGCAATTCTTCTCTTCTATCTTGCTTTATATTTATTACACCCTTAACTAATAGTTTATTCTGATATAGCGCTAAAAATATTGTATCGACTTTGGACGCTGTTTGAATGAAGCACTTGCATTGAATGAAGTGTTCAGCTCAACTATCAAACCTAATTTCAACTTCTTAATGCTTAAATGGAAATGATGCAAAGCTAAATGTTCAAAAACTTTTGAAATTAAATTCTGCATTTCTGCATTTAAAAAAAGTAATGTCAAAAATCATGAAACAAAAGGGTAAGGATACATAAAGGTTATTTTAAATTCAGATTATCGTTCTTTTCACAAGAGTAAAATTCGTTTAAATTGCAGTAAAGATTTGTGTAAAGCTATCAGTGATATCATTAAGGCTTGGAAGCAGTACTTAATGTTCGAAAGGCAATTTAGTTAATGATCCGTGCACATTGGTTCTAAGGCCTTAACAGCATGTAATAATTTTTCCATTACAGGGAATTTTCTTCCGAAATTCCTGTCGCACAGTTAAACTCATAAGGAAAGACGGAACGCAACGTAAGAGACTCACTAAGAACCGATCGTTCGGAATTTACAGTAAGCTCTTTAAAAGAACAATTTACGAACAATCGATAAAGCACTCGTCGACCTTTTTCGCGCCTTTGCCTGTAAAAATTCTCCCGCTCTTGGAAAATTTGTTGATTTCCCTCCAGAGAACGTTCTTCTCGTATTTCTCTTGCTAAGCCTAACGATAACACGCTACTGTTGCCATCGAGAAACCACTAAATCTGTCAATAAGAAATTAAAGGGGCGCCGCGGAAGCTAATTTAAGGCAGCTTTGCGAATTCATCGGCACCATATTTTCTGGCCGTTATCTCACCTCGAACGATAACAGCCTTTTGCCAGCCTTGCCAAAATATGCTCATTGCACTTCAAGCGAGCGATTTTTAAAAGAAAATGGCGGTTGTAAACAAAAAGTGTCAGAGCTCTTACTCTGCATGCATTTGTCTCTGGCGTATTGAGCCGTAAAATATCAAACAAAAAGCTTCTGATGTAATACTTGATGAATTATTTAATGTGATGCTGAAAGAATTTAAAAAATGGTTCTGCTAAATGATAAAATGCCAGAACGATATACTAATACATTTCAAGTGAATTAAACTACATGAGCAATTTTCTAATTTCTTTAAGCGGAAAACACATTAAAAAAGCACGAACGCATTTCAGTTTTAATTACACGTTTGGAAAATTTTAATTATCATATTCCCTTTTCAATGTACTTTGCGCACCAAATGACTGATCAAAAATACTTAGAAAAATATCCGTCTTAAAAGATAAGACGACCAGAAATAAGGGTCTTTATGATTTGTCTAAGGAGTTATGAGAAAAAAGAAATTTTTTGTGCAATAATTTTAGCGTATATAGTCAAACACATGTTTATGGATCAAAGACTTTTTTGTCCAATATTTTAACAGGACCAGTGCAATGCAGATATAAACTTACTAAATGTCTTCTCTATTTAAACAAGAAGGTGACAACTCTACTTCAATTATGAAAAACAAAATTTGCTTTAATCCGAATATTTAAAAGAATCCTAAAATAGTAGTAATAATAAATAATTGAATAAATAAAATTTTGACTGCTGCTTAAATTTTTCGCAAAAACATTGTTTAAATATTCAAAAAATAAAATAATTAAAGATAAATTAATTAGTACTTGTAAATACTTACGAAGCGATCTAAATGCAATAGAAAATGAAATATGGATTGAAAAATGAAAAAAAAAAACGCAGTGTTACACCAAATTAAATATAACAATCAGTAAGAATTAAAGAAAAAATATATGAGTGTAAAGAAATATTGGTGAATCACAAAGTTGATATGAAATGCAAACAGATTATATGAAAGCATAGTCATACGTGAAAGGAAGGTAAAGTCAGTAAACAAGACCACAGAATGGTCCTCACTTGTAGTAACCGCATTACTGTGAAATGTTCTTTTTGAAAACTGGATATCACTAATACGGAACTTAATGATACCAAAAGGAATAAACATCAAAAGTCATGACCAAGCTTGCTTGCGTGAAATCAAATTTGCTGCCAGTACAGATCAACTTGACATTGGAAATTCAATTGTTATACCTGTAAACAATTTTAAAGTATAGAAATTAAAGATTAATGATTTTTTAAGAAAACGCTTAAGGATATCAAGTGTTAAAGCATTAAATGCAACTTGATTTAAATGTTTGTGGCTCAATTGCCTTCAAATTGCTTAATAGTTATCCTGCTCTCCTCCTAATCAGCACTTAAATTCGATTTGGACGCCCTTGAAAGTCTTCCAAGGGCACTTCTGGCATAAATTGCTTTGCACCAAAAAAGCATCAAGTTCTTATACAAAATAAAGTGAATGGAATTAGTATCTATAAAACACATCAAAGCCGCCATTTCTACAGCATCACTTAAAGAAGAGAAAGGCAAAGTTAAAAGAAGATATTTGGGACGCACGAAAATTTATATTCAATTTCTTGAAAGATTTTAAGTCATACATTGAAATGCGACATTTGCTGGGCCCATTTTTACTACAATTGAAGATAAATATTCTGCTCATACTCGAACGTGAACCATTAAATGCAAGCAATTTCTGAGAGAATTGCTTACATGATGCCAATACATAATTCTAATTTGTGTCAGGAAACTAATTTCAAGTGTTATCACTTTTTATCGGAATGGCAATATACGTCAATTTCCCCGGCATTTCTGCAAATTATAGAAAGACATTGATTGAGAACAACGGTTCAAATGGCCATTAACTTAATGGAAAGCGAAACAAACAATAAAGACGTGAGAAGCTTTCATTAAATCAGTTCCGGTACAGGTCGGTCGTTTGTGACTCGGTTCCGCGATTCTGCCGTTAAGGAAATTTTGTGACGCATTCATTTTGAGAAGCACATTGTTTCGCCCATACTGGAAGATTCCAAAACCCCTTCCTGAATCAAAAACTTAACGTTGTTTGAGAGCACCACTCTAGCCTTATGGTTCGACTAAGTGAATTATCAAAGCAGCACTAAATTTGATTTTTTTCCCCTTTAAACCCAAAGACAACGAAACAGGTTCTTAGCACGCAAACAGTTGATTTAGAGATTAATTCATAAATAGGTTATTTTAATGAAATGTTTCAATAATAATCTTTCCGAGTATTTTATGAAATAGCGGAGACATTTATAATTCTTGAATTAATTTTAAAATTTTTAAGCAATATATAGTAAAATATTCAAGGTTAAATTTGTTATTAAAAATAGTGGGGGTTAAATATATTTTGTGAAATAACTGGTAACTATTATTGAAATAACTAGTAACATACTGTAACATTTCAATAAAAAATGTTATTTAGAAAAAAAGATCCATTGAGAATTCTGAGATTAGCAATGCCTAAATGAAGATTGACTGCAGTTTTGCACAGCATTATGCAAACAATGTATATCATTACTATGTTATCTTTATTTTCAGTATCGGCAACAGTCTTGTGAAAATGCTGATGTGATATATTTCTTTGCAAGCAAAAGATTAAAAAACGCAGAAGTTCATCCATTTGCTTAGTGTTCTTTTTAGCAGTCTTTTGTAGCGAGATATGAAAGTTAATCACTTAATTCAAGTTTCCTAACTATAGCAGTAACTCAGCAATTAAATTCTTTGAGTTGTAACACTCTTCACCTGAACAATCAAATTATACAGCTATGCACTGGAAACCTGCGAAGAAAGCCACACACTTCCGCAATTTGGTGACATGCCCTCGTCCCCTTTACCGGACGGCAGACCCCAGAAATAGCAGGAAGTGCTATATCCGGGGCTGGACCTGATTGCCATTTCAGGACCGGCAGTCTGGTCACTAAATGGCCGGACTGCCGGTTTGCTATGCGAATCACTTGCTGGGAATCCTGTTGTGATTGGGTGCAAAAGGCGGATAACAATTGCTTTGTACCTAGGGGAAGTGACACTTTTCAGATTTTTCTCCCCGAATGCGAACAGAATTCAAGATTGTGGAAGGAAACTAAAGTTAAATGAGAACATTTTTTTTTTGCTTTGATTGCTATAAAAAAAAGTAGTTCTTTTTCTATCGCAGTGTTTTTACACAAAAACACAATTTTTCTTTCTAGTGATTTTTTGCTTTAAACACAAGGAATAATTTATGTCTCTTACGGATTCAAGAAAGTTTTTCTTTCTTAAAACTTGTTCGTATCGTTTTAAAATCGCAGCATAGAATTTTTATTTGTGGTTTCATAATAAAAAGGCAATATTTTCTTTTAATATTTTATCAAGGTCTG
Organism: Octonoba sinensis; assembly: GCA_038502835.1. Lineage (NCBI taxonomy): Eukaryota > Metazoa > Arthropoda > Arachnida > Araneae > Uloboridae > Octonoba > Octonoba sinensis. The sequence continues at coordinate 63,846,692 of CM076602.1, forward strand.
TTTCCGAGATGGAAAATCTTTTATCTTTTTGAATGAAATTTGAGCTATAAACAAAAACAATTCAGCTTTATAAAAATATATATTAATGAATATTTTAATGTTTTCATATATTTTCGGCAGATTTTCAGTCAGTTTTTCTATTTATATATACATATAAATATACTTCAGTATTACTAATCAATTTGTTACGAGTTTTTACAGCAATAGGACTTCTATTTTACCTTAATTTCTTCTTTACACTGCGTATTTCCTGATTTCTTGATTAATTATAAAAAGTTCTTAGAAATAGTTTTTTTTCTCGCATTTCTGAAGAAACATACAATTATAAAATAAAAAACATTTTGAATTAATACATTCACGCCTGCATGAGCGTATAAATATTAAATTTATTAAAATACATTCTGAATCCGATAAGTAAAACTCTGCATATATTTACAAAATTATCTGGCGTATGGTAGCAAATAAAAAATATTTTATTTTTCTTTCGAAAACGAAAACCATATTGATTGCTAAATACTAACCAGGATTATTCTTTAAAGAATTTGTTTACTCAAAAATGCATAAAAAATAAAATCCAATGCAAAACCGTTAAAGGCTTCTTTTTGTACGTGAGAACGTGCGAAAGGTTTAACAACTTTCTTAAAGAGAACTTTTTTTAATTAGTAGATTCGTGCATGCATGAACTTATAAATATTGAAAGTAATAAAATAAGTTTTGAGTCGGATAGATACAATAGAATATGTTCACAAAATTATCTTGCATATAGCAGTAAAAAATAACTATTTTTTTTTAAAGTACATTTTAAAAAAATCGATTGCGTAGTACAGGGCTATTTAAAAATAAGAATTTGATTCCAAACATTTATTTCTTGCAAATTACAAAAGGTAGAACCATCATTCCAACATTCGTGGACAGAAAAAAGTATAAAACTTGCACAGTCCAGTTAGAAATTCCAATCGCGGTTGTAATGGCGCCGTTACTTGTCATTCTATTGTCTGTAATAACCAAAATGGCGGCACAACTGCCCAAAAAAGCATTTTATGTGCTGTTGAACTTTTTGATATTTGTCGTGTAACACATGATGCTCATATTGAGGCGGCGCAACTGCCCAAAAAAGCATTTTATGTGCTGTTGAACTTTTTGATATTTGTCGTGTAACACATGACGCTCATATTGAATGAATAAAATAAAAAATGAAAATTTTCTCTTTCCAGGGACATTGGAATTGTTTCTATTTTTTCTAGTTTGGAAGTTTATTAAAACCATATCCTTCTTTTTGATACTAACCATGACTTTCTGTACTAACCAGGATTATAGTCTAAAAGCACGTAAAAGGAAAGTTTGTTTTATGCGGTAACGTAAAAAAAGAACAAGGAAAAAAGAAAATCCAAGTTAAAACTGACATATCGATTTTTTATAATTGCTTTTACGAAACAATGTTTAAAATATCGAGTCTGCTTGAAGATGATCTGTTTTACTTTAAAATCGCTACAAGTTGCTACTTAAAAATCACAGATTTCTGACTAAGTCTAAAACATCTGGGACCAACTAGAGCAAAGTTGAGTGGAAGAGCGTCCCCCTTAACGAAATCCCGCAGGCTGAGACTTCTGAAATATTTCTGAAGAAGAAAAATCTAAAGATTGTCTTCAAAAAGAAGTTCACTCAATTGAAAACGACATCTCTTTTTGATCATCTCTCCACTGTATGACCCATAAAAGAGCTTTTTAAATGCATCAGGTAACGACCTTTAAGACTTTTTTTCCCTCTCATACTTCTTACAATTTCCTCTACTTTCGTTTAAAATTGGAATTTGAAAGAACTCTGAATTCTTTCGATAAAAGTACTTTGGCGGCAAAAGAAAATCCAGAGCCGCTCTTACAATAGAATCGTCATTTATGTACGAGATATCGCTTTACTTTTGGGCTGTTTTTTAATTAAATTTGGGGAAATATTTGGTGATACCTAATGATACTTGAACCTTTAGAAAGAAACAACAAGATACACATATAATAAAAAGAAAAACATATTTGCGAAAAAAAATCAAACATAGAGAAAATTAACTGCAAAATTTATATTCAAAAACGAACCTAGCAAAATACGTGGTCTGAAAGATACATATTTGGCTCGAAAATAGCGAGTCCAGGGTCCTCAACCCAGCTTTGCCTTCGAACTTTCATCAAATTTTTTGATAGTGGCTTTCTTGTAATGAGTCTGCAAATGCGGGGCGGCCCAAAAAATCCTCTCTACAGCGGAAAAATTACAGAATAAACTTCATCTGTCATAATATTGTCTAACGAGGTTCCTGAAGCATTAAAAAAAAGTTATACCTTCGGGCAGGTAGTCTTGCATTATATATAAAAAAAAGAAAATCGAATTAAAAAATACTTTTTTTCCTTTTTTCATATTCTAGCAGTCCTTCTGCCAACGACGTTGTGATTGTACCTACGTTATGGTAAAATTGCAGTCGAGTTCCAATCATCCGAGTCTCGTTTAACCGTTCCACTTTAACAGTATTACTGAAAAGAAAAATGCACTTTTTCTGTTGATAAGTAAATGAAAGATTTTAAAACAATTTTCCATGACTTTCCCTTCACTATTGTATGCTTCTCTGCCTGATTGAGGTACATAAAACAGCAAAAAGAGGCTACACTTGAAATTCTGATGAAACGAAGGACTAATATTGCAGCAAAGTAGCTTTTATAATTCATCCCATAAATAAATAAAACTTTCAACGACTTTTTAAAATGAGTAGTTTAATTCACCCTTTTTTATAAAGTGTTGTAAGTGTCCAAAAAGCAATGTAAAAATAGAAATAAATAGTGTATAAATATAAATTTCATCTTCTTATATAGTAACAATTAAGGTAAATCTTGATTATGCGAGCTTTTTGCTTATTCGAGGTACATTTGGTCTACGTTAACTCAAACAATAAGGATGTTATTGTATTTTCATATAAGAAAACAACAGTCAGAGACTTTTTATCGCATTTATTTATAAATTTTAAATGTGTACTTGTGAATGGAAATGAAGAAATTAACTTTTATAATGGGATCGTTTACTTACTTATTTATTTTTATTTCTTATTTATATATTATTATTGTTATTATTTTGAATTTTTATGTTTTATGAAACGATAGTTACCTTACAGTAGTTTTCCTCTACTTAACGTTTAATGAATACCAATCGAGTTCAGTTATAACTTTTATTTTTTCAGCTGCACTAATCTAAAACCAACATATTGGGCTATTACCATATTGATGCATTATTTTCCGCCGTCCATATAGGACGGTTTTCTGTTAGTGATAATTGGTAGCTCTTTTTTAGCTTTTTTAATACAAATATTCTCCGGTCGGTAGTTGGTAAAAATTCGTGCCAAAAATTATTCACGCTCGCCATGGCATCTTTTATCATTCCGAGAGATTTTGATTTTACGCTTGCAAAGATCATTTTGGTGAAAGGATAATTAGTGAATGACAATTTCGGGAGTGCAATAGTGGTATGTTTTATTACACAGAAGTAGAATTACCCAGAAGTAGAATCGAGAAATCATTTCAAACAGCATTTGCTACTGATGAACAAAGATGTGCGTCAACAATGGCGATTCCGGGTAAAAATGGAAGATAGAAATTCAGCATCGACTTCGTCGTCAACCTGGCACTTTTATTCCCTCCATGCTGCAATCCCGACGAAAAAAAAAAAAGGCTAAAAAACAATGTTATTTTTTAGCGCGTAATGCACGTCCGCATACTTCGTGTAGCCAATTCCATCCCTAATTAAGGATGGGGCTGCTTTCTAATCCGCCATACTCTCTCCCAGAGGGACCACCGTACGGACTACCAAGTTAATTATTCGCTGAAAAATTGGCAATCAAACAAAGCTTATGAGGATTTGAATGACTTGATGGTAGATGTCAAAGCGTGGATTGCATCTGCAAACCACATTCTTTTTTTGTCTGCGGAAGCAACTGTTTGACAAGCAAATGGGGAGCTGCTTTGGAACTGAAGGATGATTATGCTCCAGAAAATCATTTAAATACCTTCCTTCTAACCTTTTTTTACCTGTCTTTTTTCCATAATAAATATTCATTAAAAACAGCGGATAATTATACATCGACCTAATAATATACTGGTATTAAATGGGTGAATCATTTTTTATTGTAAAGCAAAAAAAAAGATATTTTATTACAATTTGTCAGATAATCTCACTTTACTGACTGCAATAACTTTCGCTCAAACTTTTGGAAGCTTTTTTGTTTTGCTAATTATTAAATCTACAGTCACTGCTAGGTAAAGAAGTGTATTTCCAATTATTTAAATTATAATATGATTCATTTTGATGCATTTACAACGGAAATATAAATTTTTATGGAAGCGTAACTCCCGAAACACTGTACCCATTTTCCTTTAATATTGAGTTCACATGATAGAAAAATCTAATAACATGGATTGGAAAAATCGAAATGCACTTTAACTTCTAAAATTGGTTTCTGCACTAAATGGCCGGTAATATATATGTCATAAAATTTCCAACGACACAGAAACTTCTTTAAAATGTTCGTCTTTAAACGACTCAAGTTTTCTTCTGACATAACGCATATGCTCAAAATGACTTCAAAACTTCTCAAATAATAATACGACAATATGACAAGCAGTACTGAAGCATCAAACTTTCTTCCGTTTTCAAATTCTCGTTTACAAAAATAGGATTTAGAAATGAAAAAATGAAGAAAAAAACTGCAAGTAATTTTCAGTTTTTCTTCGCCGGGCTATAAAATACACTGTATGCAGCTCTGCAAAGTTTCTGCGCCAGAAATAGCAGCAGTAAAGTGCAAACGATACACGATTCCGCACTTTGTTCCGTTGAAAAAATGCATATTCCATTCAAGGCATGGCGATAAGTTTGCTCTCAGCGCAGAATCGCTCTTTCCGCCGTGAAAACAGTTTCCGTAATGAAAATGGCAAGGAACCGCGAATAAAAAAAATCCCAAACTTTTTTGCCATTCCGGCATTGCTTTTCTGCATTTCGCGCAGGTGGGCCGAATATAGGAAGCGATAAAAACTGCACTGGAATGACTTCAAATGAAATCCATTAACCTGAAATGACTTTTGAAAAGAACTATTTCTGGGCTGTGCCATGTAGTACGCTCATGCTTTTTTTTAATTGATTTTCGTTGGGAAGCTACATCTAATAGCGTATAAAAGTATTTGTATCTTCAGAAATTTAATAAAAATATTTTTTTTCTGTATTAGCATATTAAAATGGCTTTGCAAAAGTTTTTCAGAGCTTTGAAAAGCCAGTCCAACAAGGACAAACGAGCAATTTGTCAATGCGACATCAAAAGGATTTTTATAATATAATACTATTTCGTATTAATACTTCGGTGTCATAAAAAATGTAAAACGAATATTAATCTAAAATAGGAAATACCTTTCTTTGGATACTATGACTGAAAAAAGCTTTACGCAACATGGAATTGTAAAGGTAAAAGGACAGAAAATAGACTAGTTCTAAACATTACGGGGGGAATAAACCGTACCATCATATTCTATCAGTTTAAAAAAAAATTGGCGCCCATGGTAATGTGTAATGTGTATCTAGTCAGAGAGTAAGTTTCCATCTTACTCAATCAACGGTAAAACGAAAATAGGCCTTCGAAATTAACCATTTCACTGTCGATATTTTTTTTTCTGAGGAAATAATAGAATAAATATTTTACATGCATCAAACTAAAATAAAATTATCCAAAATATGAGGAAGAAATAATAAATCACCAGACAGTTTCGATCGCAATGACTTATTCGTCCGGTGGTATGTAGGATTTATTTGAATAGTGATCCAACTACAATTTTCACAAAAATAGAGTTGTCCTCATTTTCAAGTTCAGACAGATCATTTCTATCTTATTTTAAAACTTTTACACCTCCTGCTCCCAATAGAGGTAGTTTTTTAAGCGCAGCAATGATAGAATTCTATGTATTCATGAGACTTTAAGGTTCTGTATCTCAGAATGAACAAAAAGTGAGGTAAAGAAAGATTCAACTACAGTATTCATGTATTTCCAGTGGTACTGAGTATTCATTGAAAATGCAATGAAGGGGATAGAAAATGACTGTGATATTATCTCTTACGGAAAAATTAATTGAATTGTCAGTGTTACTAAGGAATACCAATCGGACATGCATTATTTTCAATTCCAGGCATACTTGTCCAAAGAACAATATGAAACTGCTGCTGGACATAACTACCCCGGTGGTAGTGAAAGGGTTAAATTTACTCCACATGCTTCTCACATAATTTTAAGAAATACTGTAAAATAAAAGAAAAATTTTAACTTGGCATTATTAAATATTTTCCCCGATAAATAGGCCCTCTAGAATTTAAAGAAAAGCAACAGATACATGCCAATGTTTACGCAACTGACAGCACTGGGACGCAAACGCAAGTCTACTAGTGAAATGTCGTTGCGCATGCGCAAAAACTTCCGACTGATTTCCATGTTCACATTTATCTTATTTTCTCACAAAATATATTTTGCATAAGAAATTCGATTTCCTACTTGACAGGCCGTCGTTTCCATTTGGAACCCAGGAGCAGAGTTCCAAATTGATGAAACCTATAACGTCAATAACGGCAAAAAGTGTAACTGCATAAACATTCTTTAAGCGAATCGTCGGGTGAACAGGTAGCAGAACAGAGCAGAAAACAGTAGATAACACTAAAGCACCGCCAGCGATCCAGTGCATAAACAAACTATCTGCAAAAACCAAGTCCGTTCGTAAGTTGTGTTTTAAAAGCTATTTGCATAACTTTGGTATAAATGCGTTTTTCCCATTTTACCCATTCTACTGGAAGGGAAGGGGAAAAGATAGGAAATGCAGTAATAATAATAAAAGAGCTTGGTGGTTAGATAAGCATTCGGGTCTTTTTCTTTCTGCGCTCTAAGCAAAACTACTTTCGAATCTAAATTATGTATATCCTATCTCTCTCGTATCCTTTTGCTGTATTTTGAAATTTATTATTTTTTTGTTCTGCCGGAGCTTCAACGATTGGTTATGACGTTTAAATTTGCCTCCGGGTAAAAAGCTTTTATTTCTCCACATACCGTTTCGGTAATCTTCGTTTCGTGTGTATATAGCCTTATCTAAACAAGTGAAAGGTTGTTGCCATTCCACCTCATTGAAAGAAAACATTTAATGAGTAAAAATTTTTACTTCTGGATGGCGTGTGTACAAAAAACAAATCAAATAAAAGAAGTGATTGGCGATATGTAAGCGAATATTAACCTCGGAGCAATTTCGGCGAAGGAATGTTGATACTACATATTTGCAAGCGAGAGAGTTTTTTAATCTATTCATGGCATCTGTAATTGAACTTCAATAAATTTAATTCCATTTTTGCGAAAGGGAATCAAAAGATGCATTTATTTCTTATCCTCGTTTTTATATCACAATTTTTGATTTTATTCATATTTTACAAATAAGCAACGCGATTATTTTCACTTTTATTTCCTTTGAAAGAAGCATTATTCCTGTTTCTATGCACTTCGAAGAGAAATTATTTTATTAATGTCGCATTGCTTCTTGCACTTTATTGATTCAAAAAATAATTTTATTAAATACGAAGCTGTCGTATCATCTTTTTAGCGATTCTTATTTGCTAACAGTTAGGAAAATGTAAAGAACGTTTAAAATATAGAGCATAAAAATAAAATAAATAGGCGATTCGAATAAGGTTTGCAGAAAAATAACTTTTGCAGGAAAAGAAATATTGATCATAAAGTAACGATGATTACGAAAATCACTATGTCAGCAATGTTCAATCACACTTCCAAAATTTCAATAGTTAATATATATGTATATACGAGTATATGGGTCATAAACTCGAAAATTCGTTCCCATTTGGTGTGTGTGTGTGTAAGAACCAAAGATGTGAGAACCAAATGTTTTTTTCTTCTCATCATGCTTTTCAGCAGATAGCCTTCTAGTAAACAAATAAAACAATAAAAAAATACTATTATTTAATAGAAAACGTTTTTTCTAGAAAATTAATTGAGAGTAAACTTAAACAGAGATGCCCCAATTAGTAAACCAAAATTGTGTCATCCATAATTTCTTTCCAGGTACCAAACTTTCGGGGACTCCTCTAAACTATGCTCTTTTTCCTTGCAGAAGGCGATTTTGAATGCAATTACAAAATCTTGCTATCTTTAGAAATTCGACAACAAGACAACAAATATCCGAAGTCGACAACAACTAAGTCATATAAAAGTATGAGTTTTCTTCTTTTAAAGTTTACCTTAGTTTTTGTACCAGACTATTTATTGCGATGGTGTGCATTGTTCATTGTCGTCATGATATCCAAATGTCTCATGCTAAAAGTGTTTTATATGATTGCTTTTACTAAACTCGAGCGTTATAAGGTAGTATTTGATTGAATTTTTTTATGCTATTGCTATTTTCAAACAAAGAAACACCAATTTGTTCGTGAAACCATTTACACTCCACTATGTGACAGGGCCCTTCACTATCAAAATTATTTACATTGAGCAATTTGAAAATGAACACTTTGCTTTCTTGATAATTAATACAAGCTTCAGAAAATTTCTGTGAACCAAAAATTCCAAAATGTTCAAATTTGCTTCAAAATCGCTCAAGAGTTTACTGCAAAGCGTCCTTTGGAGAGATCTAGTTCCTTAAATTATATTTCGTTTAGTAAACGTTTTGTAAGAGAGGGGGAGAACAACTCTGTTATATACATATTGTAAAGTACAGTAAAACCCAGTTAAAACGCGGGTTTCTGGGGAGATGTTTGGCACCCGCGTTATAATATAACCGTGGTATAGTGAAACTATACCGCGGAACCTTATTACGAAATGCCACTCCTTTTGTTGCATCATTTTTAACTTTATCAATTCCTCCTAACTTGTCTTCTTATAGTATAATGTTTTTCTTCTTTGCTGCCATTTTATTCACTGTAATTGCTGTTCAAGAAGCACTCATCTCAACTGCGTAATCAGATCCAGTCAGGGCGATTGCAACCGACTTTAAAATCAAGCTATAAAGTGCCCTAGGTTGAAAGACATAAAAAGCCTGAAAAAGGTGTACAGCACTTCTATCACCAAAGGCTTTATTTGTTAGTGTGTGTGGGGGGGGAGGGGAGCTTTTTGGCTAGAATATTTGTATGCTCGGGCTATGGTACAGGGTAGTTTAAACGTCGGGGGACATGATGTTTACCGCGGTATATCCGATTCCGCGGTATACTGAGCCGCGGTATAATGGGGTTTTACTGTATTTTACAACGCATTTTGCAATTTGTGCGTCACAACTATGTTCTTATTTCGCCCTCCTTTAGCTTTAAAGTGAAAATATTAGCGTGAACATTGTTAACTTGAAAATATAATCCATTTTGTCTTGAAATTTTTGCAATGTGAGTTAGAGAGAGAAACATTTTTGCAAGAAAATACTATACTTTCAATACGTTTCTGCTGGAAGAGGAGGTTGGTAAGATGCATTAATAAGTTCTTTTCCTTTTATTAAATGTAAATAATCCTTTTTTATAACTTCAATAATGGACGCGCATATCGTTTAACCCACCATTTCTGCGCTAATCATTTCAGCAATATTCCCACTCTTTAGTGTAATTAAAATGTACGTTTTCTTAGAAGAAGATATTTAATTCCCTAACAATATCCCATTGTGATTTCATTATGCATAACATAAACAGTGGAAATAAGATGTAAGGAATCCTAATACATCATTTTCGGTCTTTCTTTTGAGTTAAAAGAAGAAAACTTTTATTTTAAATACTAATAATACAGTTAACGGAGTGGTCTATTGACGAATTTTCATTAATCAGGAAAAAAAAGTTTTGCTTGCTTCGTAATTGCTACTCTAATCTTTTTCTTCGAAACTATCTCTTACTGCTATAGAATTGGAGAAAGAAATACAATTTTGGACCCAAGTTTTTAACTTCAAAGCACCTTTCCATCTTCAATAGCTGCTAAAAAGGCAGTTTTGTTGCAAGCACAAGAGCATCAAATTAGGGGTTTTTCTTTTTTTTCAAGAGAAGAAAAAAGGAGGTTCTTTCAAAGAATTTAAAACTCATGGCGAATTAGAGTAGTATCACTTTTCAGGGTTTTTTCCGTAGTTGTAATGACAAAATAACGTTCTTTAAATCTTAACATGAGTTCTTTTCAGCAAAATTTTCTTTACCGAGGTATGCGTTCACGAAATATTTACTGTGTAAAACGTATTTCTTATTCTACTTTAATATATTTTTAATTAACCTTTTTTATTAGGACTGATAAACAACCGTTTTAAAGAGCAACTAAAGTTTTAGTTAACCTTAGAAGTTCATACACTTTAAAAAGGATATCTAATGTGTGTTTTTTTATATACTAAACATTGATGGAGTTTTTTAGAATTTAGAACCATTGCAAGCTTTCGGAAAAAAAATAATAAGATAAACATCAACTTTTTTCTGTTTAGCGCATTGACAAAAGTCATTAAGTCAAAATATTGTGCGTTGTTGAAGTTTTTTGGGAGTAAAAGAAAAAATCATAATTTTACCATTTAGTATGGAATGTTCTTAGCAGCGTAAAGAATTACTACCCACGAGTTATTATTTTTTTTCAAGAAAGATTACTTTCCTGACATTTTCCTGTAATAATAGGCCTTTAAAACTTAAAAAAGAAAAACAATAATAAATAATCAAAATAAAATATAAATAAAAAATATATTTATCACAATACAAATTGTGGGGGGGGGGGGGCAAATGCGGAAAAAATCTTAAAACGCTGTGCAGATGTGCAGACTATATGTACAGGCCTCTCGCGCAGACTCCAGTTAATAGTTAAATGAATTGATATTTTGCGAAAACCTTCATAAGGTACAGCCACAACTATTGCTAGGTACCCGTTTTTGGCAATACGAGTTTCGTTTTTTTCTCACCAGCTTTGCCATTTTCAAAATTTTTAATAAAAGAAAGAAAAAACATGCTAAGAATGGAAAAAAGGCTATAGATTTTGAAATGGCAGCCTTAATTGTACAACTCCTAATTAGCTTGTATGATTGGGGTTTCCATATCAGACCCCTTGAAAAGAGTATTCTGTGCAAAAATTTAAATACCTAAAAAAAACTCAAATGACCTTCGGGTAAATAATTAATTTTTCTCTTCTGTAATAACAAGCGATCCTTCAGACTTGAAGTTTTTTATACAGTTCTAAACGTATCAATCCTTTTACGTTTTTCCTTTCTTTCTTTCTTCTTTTCCCTCGAAATGATCTTTTCTCCCCCCCCCCCCCTTCCGCGTTCTTAAAAAGCATACTTTTCCCGAGTTTTCATGCATCAGCGTTCTTTATGAATGTTTTCCGTGTATACATGTTTTCAATATCTTTCGCAAAAAATCTAGTTGTTGGTTAGTGAGATTTTTTTACTAAACATTAACAACTACAAGCTTTTACTGTAGGATAGCTCATGCATTTGTAAAAATAATTTAACTTTGTGCGATTAAACTGTGATAAAAATAATTTCACGTTAAGAAAGCACAAATAAGCATTAAAATGCAGACATATGTTTCGAGATTCCAAGCAATTCCGAAACATATGTCTGCATTTTAATGCTTATTTGTGCTTTCATGCATTTGTGTTGAAATGTAAAACGACTGTGAGTTTTAACATTAGTGCCGTAGCTCTAGTATCGATGGCTTTTCTACCTAGGATAGATGTCATATTCATTTTTAAGTATAGTGCACACATCAATCACACATCTTAATGAATCACTAATTCTAATAAAAATTATTTTTCAATAATTTCTTTTATCATTTAAAATTGCTAAAGTTACATAAATCTTGCTTTTTTTCTTGTCTTTTAAAAAAATACATTCAGAGGGAACAGTAGGGTGCTGTTTTGCGGAACTAAGAGAATCTTTTCCTCGAAGGTTTGGAGCAGGAGCCCGGAGCAAAAAGTTCTTGTTTGGAAAAGGCGCAGAGTCAATGAAAGCACGGAAAGTGGACGTGCTCCAGCGCTCCGGTATTTCCAATTAGAATTTCTAAGCAATTTCAAAATTACTTCTTCAGCATTAAATTTGATTTCGAATGAACAACGACAAAGTTTGAAAATTGATTTATCGTCTTTATTTTTATTCAAATGTCTCAAAGTTGAAGATGAATTAATAAAAAACATATTTTTTCTGCTTAAAAATGTAACACAAATGATTCCTATTTAAACTACTGGGAAAAACTCAAAAAAAAAAAAAAAAAATGTTGCTGGAATTCATTGATTTTGTTTTTAAAATATTACTCACCTTTAGTGCTCTTGTAATAAAAAAATAATATTTATGTAACTCATTTAAAACTAAAATTCTGGCATATTTTCACTTTTTCCTATTCTGATCATATTTAAACCTATTTAAGCATTTAGTATGTTTTACTATTCCAATGATTTTGCAATTGGTTAAAAAACTAATATTTATGGTAACTCGTTTTTAACTAAAATTCTGGAATATTTTCACTTTATTTTCGTATTTTGATCGCACTAGAACCTATTTAAGCATTTAGAATGTTTTACTATACCAATAATTTTGTAATTGGTTGTACTTTGTCGCTGCATCATAGTGACTTATCTTCTGGTAAGTAATTCATATTACTTTGACGTCAATGTTGGAACATTTTTTTAGCGTGAATCTTGATTTCTAATTTGAATAATTAAGGGCGAAGAATATGTTCCCAAGATGATTTTTGATATTTATTATGTATTATATAACTATAAATATAATAAATGTTTGAATAAAACCCCCTAACCTTATTGAATAATAAATCAAATATTTATGGGAACGGCCTTCTCAACCGTTAATGTACTGTAACTTGTTTTTAATGCGCATAACAATAATATATATATTTATAAGCTAGTTCCGAAACTGCACATCTTACGCCGTTCTACCGATAGCAGATTCTAGACGATAAGAAACTAAAATAAACAAGTTTGTAACTATAAATTTTTTCAACAATAACGTTCACGAGTAATATTGAAAAAACTGAAACCTGAAATGACGTCACAGTGGAATTGGCGTATCAGACGAAGAGAAAATTTTCAACTTTCTATTCCAAGACAGTATACAACACTCGACAGATGTTAGAAAATTTCTTATTGATTGCTGTAAGCAATGAACAATAAGTTGAATAACATGGCAGTTGTATTACATTATTTTATAAAAAATATGAAGAAACGGAAAGACATTTTTTTTAGCATTCGAATAAGACATATTTTGTTCAAATATTGCTTCGAAAGGAACATTACGTTGCTTTAATTTAATAATATTAAGAATTATACTCTTTTTAACTGTTATGTATTTTAAAATGAAGAGTCATTTCTGTACTTTCAAAGTAAAATACATAATCTTTTGATTCTTGTGTATTATAGTTTTTACTACAAACCTCACGTTGTTACGTGCAACGCAATTAGCATCATTTAAATTAAAACGTTACATTAAGAATTATTTCAATGTACCACACTTCAAGTTTCACAAAAATGGATCATTCATTCAGATTCTTCTGTTATTTTTTATAACTAAAATTCAATGGTGCTGACGGAATAGTTTCTTTTCGCCAAGAACTAATCATAAGCTTTTGTGAAAACCAAGGAATTTTTCAGTTTTTCTCGAAAAGATGGTTCGTACTTTTTTAAGTAAAAAATAAAAATAAAAACTAAATTATAATTACTAATATTTTAATATAGGGGATGTAAATATAAATAGTTTCATTGCTAAAATTGCGCTTTCTTATTAATCAATAAAATATAAAGGCTTAACTATAAGTTTTTAAATCCTTCGCCATGTCGTATAACATATTCTTGTGTCAAAAAATGGAAATAAAATTATCGAACGGCTTTCGAATCTTTTTCCTATCACGGCATTCTGCCCTAGCAAGTCATTTACTATCAAAGACAGAACAATAATGTAAAAACAAACAGCAATATAAAAACAATCGAGGAAATAAATGCTCTGTGTTATTTAAAGTAAGCAAATCGGAATGCTTAGCGAAAGAAACCGAAAAAAAAAACCCCTCCCGCCTCAATCTCTGAAACATTCGTTATAATATTAAGAAAAATGTAGGGAAAAAAAGGAGGGAAAGTAGTCGAAATAAAAAATAAATCGGAAGAATCGATGGAATTTTAAAAGGAACGTGACACTGAAGCTTAGGCATGATTGCGGATAGCTGCCGTCAGTTTCTGGCTGGATTGCATCCTGTTCATCCGAGCGCAAAGCTATAAAAAAGTGATCGCCCAAACAGGCAGAAGAAAAAAGAAACACATTAAATGAATTCCATTAGGGATTTGGCAATGGAATTGCGCAGCGTCAGTTTTTCACAGCGAGCGAATATTCCGAGAGAAAACCGGGCCAATGAATTTTCAGCGTCAAAGCGAGCGGATGCTCATGGGAAAAAATGCTGAATTCGCGAAGTAGGAGGTTTTTCGAAATTAATGGAGCCACACCCAGTGTATTAAGAATCTTTATCTGACTGTATTTATGGATGGAAATGGTTGGCTATCTATTGTATCTCGTACTGTCACCGCGAAGAAAAAGTTATATTTTTACATGAAATTTAATAAAATGGAGGATACGGACTGAAACATGGAACTGTTAAAATAATTATAAAGTTTATACACACACACACACAGTGTAACGAAGAATTTTTAAGACTAGGTTTATAAAATAAACTAAAAACTACCAAGTATTTTTTCTATGTAATTTTATTCAAAATAAGCTCCTTCGGCTTCAATACATTTGTTACATAGGTTTAACAACGATTCGAAGGCCTGTTCCAGCTCACATTGTGGGACTGCCTCCAAAGCTCGCGTCGAAGCAGTTTGTATAGTGCCAATGTCATCAAAGTAAAAAAAAAGTAAACAAATGAGTTGAAGTTTTAGCAGTTGATCGTAACTGATTGTTACGGAGTTTCACGAATGCTCGATAGCACAGATAAAGCCACTGCAAGCTTAGTTCCTGCTGTAATCTTAAAAATGCTTTGACACACTGTGTACAACCAGCTTCGACGCGAGCTTTGGAGGCAGTCCCACAATGTGAGCTGGAACCGGCATTCGAATCATTGTTAAATCGCTGTAACAAAAGAATGGAAGCCGAGGGTGCTTATTTTGAATTAAAGTACTTAAAAATATATAATTACTTGTTTTATTTTATTTTATAAACCTAGTCTTAAAAAATTCTGTGACACACTGTGTATGAGATATTCAAAAGGTAAACAGAGTCAGTCAGTAGCAGGAATTTTGAGTTTTTTGAATTCTAACTTTAGTCTATACACTAACTTTATAACCGTTTATAATACAAGAGTACAAAATACTTGTTGGAAATAAGTGGTAATAATATAAATTAATAATTTAATGCAGTCATTTATCAATACCTTAAATTACTTGATATCAATGATATGGGACTTACACTGTTTGACTTCTGAACATCTCCTATATAGATAACTTTTTCATTAATTTATTTTATTTGCACATATTTTAAATCAGAATGTACACAAAGAGCTGAGGAAGCATAAAGTAAAAGATTTTTTGAAGGAGAGTTTAGCTACAAAACAGCAGTACTAGCATCTTTTATTTCATCATTCTGAAACATATCTTATTTATTACGATGGGTTCTCCGGAAGATCACAATAAGCTTTATTGTTTGCTGAGCATAATAAAACTTTAATAGGAAGGAATTTAGACATTTTTTTTGACTATTAATTTAATTGAAGCAATTTCTTATTTAAAATGGCATTATTGAATTTGTTACTGATACACTTTCCCATATATTTCTTAATGCTTTTTGACGGTGTCTACCTTTTTTATGCTTCATGATTTTTTTCCTATATGAAGAGTCACAATTTAAATACCTGTCTTATTTACTTGCAGTCGCTCTAAATGTTTTTACCAAATAAAACTTTTGAGTTGTTTTAAACAAGTTTTCATTTTCGTTCCTATTTTCTCTTTTTCCTTTTTTAAAAATGCGGCATTGAATCTTGGGGGGATTTTTTTAATATTTGCGGTACATTGCAAACTATTTTTTTTTCTTTTTTCTTTTTTTTTTATTGATTACGACCTTAATTTTATGGAATGTTTTTCGCCTAAAATTTTGCGTCCGATTTCTAACACCATTATCAAGAATCATTTTTTTCGTTACAGATACTATTAAGTATGTAATTATAACTCAGCGTAAATTTTAATTATTCGCCTTTTAAAAAATAATTCATAAATACAGTGAATTTTTATGTTTTTTCATGACGTGATTTCTATTAAAACCTTACATACAGCACAGAAATAATAGCACTAGAACTAATTAATTTATTTTCATGCAACTCTTTCAAAAGCACACAAATTTTAATGACATCTAAACTGATACTCTTTCAGAAAGAATCAACAGTTGTGCATAACCGAAAATGGCAGGAAAACGAAACTGAAAGACCGGGAGATTCCCGGGGCTGTGACGTAAATTGAATAACAATGACCGCTAAGCAGCCTTATTCAAGAAATTCCAGATCATTTGCATCCGAAAGGCCACCCTGTTGCGATGTCAATTATTATTCTGGGCTTCAGATGCAGTTTTTCTTAGCCTTTCGAAAGAAATTTATTTAAAATGCCCCGATTCTTCACTCATTATGCAAGAGCTTCTTAGTAAGTCTGCAAAAGAACTTATAAAATTGTTTAAATATGCATTTAAAGAAAAAAGTTAAGTATTATGAAATTATTTCAGTTTTTCTCATAAATATTTTCATAATTACTATAATAAAGTCGCAACGAAATCGAAGATTTTTGCTGAGTTGAGACTAAAAAAGTGAAGCATAAAAAATTTGAAATGCAGAAACTAAGGTTCGAACAGAGAACATTTAATGTTACTTTTTTATGCAGTGCTCATAATATTTGATAATAATTTCCAAACATTATAAAGGCTTCAACAAACAATATTTGGCGTGAATTTTTATCTGTATCATTAATTTTACTTAATTAGTTAACGAATTGGACAATTCCCTCAAAAGTTATTAGGGGCGACAGACCGACAAACACACATTTCTCCATCTCAAAATTCTACTTTCAGTTCTTTTATTTTTCCATCTTTCTTGAATTACTTCCCATATTTTTGAGTTTTCTTTATTTTTACGACACATTAAGCCTTTTTTCATACCTGTTTTCTCTACTTTTATGGGAAAGTATGCTAAAAATGAGTATGTTCGAGATGTCGTTTTTGAACACATTTTTTAACAGCGTACTTTTGAATTTTAAAACATTTCCTTGCAAAATTTCCACACGTTACTAATCTTACTTTTTCCAGGGAAATGAAGTAAACTTAACTCTCAAGGTAACTGGTGCATTCGAAGCAAAGGAGTAATTTATAAAATGGAGTATTCTGCACCAAGCAAACATACGGATGTTGGAAAATGGATGTTCGTCCCGGCTTTTCCTGTACCTGGAAAAGCAAAATAAATATTATGTGGGACAAAAAGTACAGATGATTGATGCTATAGATAAAGTGCCTGTAAAACTGGTAAAGATCAAAGTTCAAAAAGGATGAAGGCAGCTTTAAAAGCGTTTGGTTTGCTTTGTTCCATAACAATGAGCCTTCACATAAATTTCGATCAGTCTTTAAAAATTACCTTTCTAGCACCAAGTTTATAAGTAAGAATATTGCTGCGTGCGTTTTAGTTCATTTCGATAACTCTCTGCCAAAAAAAGCCATCATTTTCTCTTAAAGTGACCGATAATAATATCTATTCTTCTACTTCATGTCTTCTCGGACTTTATTTTTTTTAATTTTAAGATTTTTGGAAAATTACTCGTAGAAGGAAAAAAAAAACAGAATTAACTAACCATCAAAAAAGAAAAAAAAATACATTTTACTATATTTCCAACCCTTGTACTCAAAAGAAACAAGAAGAAAGATGAAAAGAAAGAAAAAGAAGAAGAAGAAAGAGAAAAATATCAAATTTAATATGGATAACTTGAAAAAGTTTTAAAATAACTTTCAAGCATGAATAACTCAAAGAAATTTTTTCTATGCATTTTCAATTTCAAAATTAACTAGTTTACCTTCATTCTGAGAAAAATATCAAGTTCGAAAAAGCTAGTGTAGCACGACAATGTATGTGCTTAAAATAATATTTACATTGGAAAACCATTCGACTTTATGTTCGTATCTTAGGACTGATGCCAATTAATTTTTGAATGTGCAGTGGCATTTAACAGTTCCAGTATTTGTTATGCCCTTGCCTTAACTGATACATTTTTAAGTAACGGAATTTATACTTCAATGGAACCTTAATTTCTAAAATATATGTATTTTCACTGACAAACACAACTATAGGATGTTTTCAATGTTCTGAGACAGACCTTCAGCTTTTTGAAAATGTTCTGAACGATAAATATGAATATCAGATAAGTTTTCGAAAAGCACATTATAATATAAAAAGTTGTTTGGAGTATAATACCCACTTCGGTGGCATATAATGTTCCTCCCTCTCTACATTCTGAAGAGCGAAAGAGGGATTGTTTTCTGAAAAATGTATCAGTCTGTTCCAACCTGCTTTAAATCATTCAGTAATACATCTGCAATTGTCATGCAGCAGAACTGCTTGTTGCGCCACGTACATTGCATTTTTCATCGCATTCTGCTTTGGGGCTGACAACTACAATGAATACGCAAATTCTGTTTTGTTTCGATGCTTATTTAATTTCCGGTATAACATGGTAAAAATTATAAATATGAAGTAACAGCAGAAAAAAAATGGTTTTAAAGCTAAAACCAACACTGCAAAAACTGTAGAATAAAGTAGATTCAAATTTGGTGTTGAAAAATCTCAAAAACTGAGTGGACGAAAACTTTATTTAAAGTTAATACCAAATCATGCGATCATAAACACTTTACGAGGTTAATTTGCATCAAACACCAATACTGGGTAATTCTTATACCACAACAGACCCCATTCGTGAGGTATTTTCACTTGCGAAAACACCAATTTTGGCAAACTTTTGAAAACTCTGCGATGGCAACGGCAGCGCAACATTATTTGTAAACAAATGTTATTCAAGATGCTGCCGAACTGTGTTTTTTTTCGAGGTATGTATGTTTTTGTTGTGTAATAAAGGCAATTAAGATTAAGATTAATTATTATCCATCAGATAAATATCAATGTTTCTAAGTGTATGTCCCTTCCATTAAAGAATTATATTACAATTAGTTTCCATTTAACACATACTATGATTCTGAAAATTTCTACTTTAATCCTAATTAGAATTTATCCTCATTAATTATTCGATCAAATAATGAATCAGTTTTCTATTTGTATCAGTATATACATCCTTAATTATTTTTAATTGCATGATATTAATTTTAAATTACATTTAAAAAATTTCTTAATCAAATTTAATAGGTACTGCATAAATATAAAGAACTTCTGATGAAATATATTCCGAAAAAGTATATTTGTTACAGTAAGTTTGTTCGCTTTTAATTGGTGAACAATAATAATAGCTTTCTTTAACAATGTAATTCTTTACATTTTTACTCGTAGAAGAACATTTCAATCGCATCAATACACGTTTTGAATAAAATGTTATTAAGTAAAGTAAAGTAAGTACTCCTTGAGTAATTTTTCATATATTACGCAATTCTTTAACACTATACAAAAAGTTCTGACAAATATTCTTTCTATTTTTATCTTGTTTGAACAAAGCATTTTAACCACCAAGACGATAATAAAGCAACTGCTTTTGTTTGATTCTTCTTTACTTTTTTAAAGACAATTCTCAGTTTTTTTGTTGCAACGGAATGCTGAACTTTTATTTGGATTTTTTAAAATAATTTTAATCTTATTAATTTTAGTTTAGAACTTCTCGGAGCTACTGGGTATTAAGAATTGGTTTTTTAAAAAAGTGTTTTTGATTACAGCCATCCGCATGTACTTATATATCTTAATCGTACTTGTTGTTTTCTTTTGACAGCATTCATCTTTAACTATATTTTATACAATAAGCATATATGTCACAAGTATGGCATCTTTGTATAAAAAGCCCATTTTTGCTGAAATGAACCAGGCACATGTTCACTATTTCGTATCAGAATTGAAATTATTCTGAGAGTTACATTGGTATTGTGGAAATCTTGTTTTTAATTTTCCAAGACATTAACTTGTCCTGGCTCGCCACCATTATAGCATTACTTTCATTTTATATAGTACTGGTATTTTTTTTTTTTTTTTTGGTATGGGGATTGAAATATTTCTGAAATTATTGAAATATTTCATTTTCGTCGTTTAACCATCACGGCACTTTTTATAATGTGTGTTTTAATTAATTTAAATTGTGATTTTATTAAATGTTATTCACCCTCTTTTTTAAAAAAAATTAACCAATCGTAATAAAATTTTGGAAAGATTGTTTTACGAACTTTATTTACTGAAAAGTTATCATACATCTTCCTTTGTCAACATTTTTTACACGACCATGTACCGAAAAGTTAAAATGCGTCAAAAATTCTTCAAATCAAAAAATAAAATATGGAAATGGGTTCCTCGTCGAGGTCTTTCGAATACAGAAAAAAAGAACTTTCATATAGGATAATTTTATCAATGGTCATTATCGGGGGGGGGGGGGGAGGGGTTGCAGACATTTTCCCTATCTCAAAATCCTGCTTTCATTTTTTTTTTTTTTTTTTTCAATTCTTATTTAATTACTTCACTTATTTTTACGATACATTAAGCATTCTTTCGTACATTTTTTTTTCCTTTTACGAGAAAGTAGCCTAAAAAGGAACAAATTGCATTTCTAAAGGGTTGGAAGCTGGCGTCTGCTACTATCCTAAGGAAGCACGTTTTGCATTCCCTTCCCCCAGAAATAAGTATATTTTCGCAAACACAATCTGGATCACTTCATACCATTCCATAGCCTCGATTGTTACTTTGCTGATAGCAACACAAAGTAAGAATCGCACTTATGCCCGGGGCAATTAACGCATCGCCTTACCGAGGCGCATATATACGTCTGCAGCAGTTAAGGCGTTAAAAATACTAGACACTATGTAATGTCAGATAACACAAGAAGTTCCGTCTAGAACTATACGAGCCTACTTTCCCGTATACACCGAATTCAAATTTATAATCCAGCTATCTCTCTCTCTCTGTCTTTCTCGTTTAGCTTTAGTTCTTAATTGCTTCAAATATACCTTTTTCAACGGTTAATACATATTCATTTAATCATTATTTATTAAGTCATTCATGTATTTATTCACTCATTTATTCATTCATTCTTTTGCTTATTCATTAATTAAAAAATATTCTTGAAAATCCCGATCAAAAAATTTCATAGGAAAATAGGCTCGTTAGTTCTGGATGAACTTTCTATTTTTACATGATCTACGTCATAAGAGCTTTCCGATAAAGTTTGTTCCAAGCAAATCTGTCCGTTAGATCAGAAATTATATAGGATTGAAATTTCCCCGTAGGCGGTATGTTAATTTTTTTTGAACTGTTCAAAAATGAACAAAAATTGTTCAGATCAATATTTCACGCCAAGAACTTCTTCGAGTGAGCTTGTTCATGGGAACTTTATCTTGTACCCAGAGTTTATATAATTTGTTTCATTTTCACAAATAGGCGCTAATGTTAAAATTTTTTGAACTGTTCAAAATTGAACAAAAAATTGTTCAAATCAAAAAGTAAAATATGAAAATGAGATTTTCTCGCCGAGATCTTTCGAATGCAAAAAGAATTTTTCCTATCGGACAATTCGTTCAAAAGTTATTAGGGGGGGGACAGACCAACAGACAGACAGACCGACAGACCGACAGACAGACACACCGACAGACCGACCGACACACTTTTTCCCCATCTCAAAACCCTACTTTCAAATTTTTTATTTTTCAATCTTTATTTAATTACTTAACTTATTTTTGACTTTTCTTCATTTCTGACGATACTTTCACGATACATTAAGCCTTCTTTCATGCTTTATTATTATTTTTTTTTACTTTTACGGGAAAGTAGCTTAAAAAACAGAAATTTAAATCAGAAACCATTAATCCACGTAAGCATTAAATTCGTCATTTTTGAAGGTATAGTTTTCTTCTTCTCCTAATTTTGAAGTTGTTTGACATCAAAGTGAGAACATGAGGCACAGAATTTCTAGAATATTTGAAAAATATACGCGAAATTATTTAAAATACCGTGGGATAGAATTAGCCAAAAGATAATTTCAAAACATTCAATGTTTACTTTATACAAAAAGATTATACGGCATCATTAAATATTTTTAATTTGACTCAGTGGCAAGAAGAAACTTTTTTAAATGTTGGAAGAAAATGTTTGCTTTTAATGCAGCGTTTATTGCATTTCAAGGGAAAAAATACTGTAAATTCATCAACGTAAAAGCTATTTAAGACTATATTCTTTTAGTACTAATTAAAACAAAACGATTACATTTTATCCATTAAAACTCTCTTGAGAGTTTAAAAAAAGAACATAACTATAAACTTCAATCTCATTACAGAGATTTTTAGAAAGTAATAAAATTTTATTTTCCTGCTATAATATTATATTTTTTCCCATTTTTAAACTAATTGACTTCTTAAAAAAATAATTAATTCCCTCTGTGTTTATGTGTTCATTAACATAAAATAAAAAGTTGCAAAATTTTGCAGCATTTATCACTAAATATTTTTAAATCTCTCATAGGAGTTTTAAATCTTTCATCCTGTTTAAAGTTTCTAACATTTAAAAAAATACAATAATAAATATTTTTTGTATTTAAACTGCAATAAAAGACTTGCATATTCATCATGCAGTTTTATGCTTTTAGAATTTCATTTGGGAAAAATACAAGACTTTTCAACATCTTATTTTTTTATGAGTGAATGGGATGATAATTCAGATGAGTAATATCTGTAAAATTGCTATTTTGCAGAACCTTTCCAAATTTTAATCGTTGCTATTAATATTTTCAGTACCTCTACCAGCTGTTTTAATTGAACAGTAAAAAAGTTCTTCCATTTTATACATTCGTATTAATTTTAATTTCATCAACTTTAAGGCTACATATAGGTAAAAGCTGAAGCAAATTGTGTTGTTCTCCATTATCAATCTTAGAATTTCTCCTCCCCCCCCCCCCTTCATACGTTAGTGTAAAAAATTTTTCATAGCTTTTCGTTGAAAGTATAAAATTTATGACGTAAAAACTAGGTTGTTTTGGGATATTCTACATCAAGTTACAAGTTATAATCCAATATATAATACATATATGTTTCACTTAACGTGGACCAGTTACGATTAAAGTTGAAGTACGATACGATACTGACGTCATACAAAAAGCAAACTACAGTAAAACGATATTTAAAAATTGTTGAAAGGTTAACATAGAAAAGTAACATGAATTTTGTATTTATTATCCTAACTTACGGACTGTAACAAATTTATTTCTATTTCTTAAAAAGTATTTCCATTCATAATTCAATTTTTAATTTCCAATTCTTTGGAGTGGCAACACTTCAGCTTGTTTATGTCGAGCGATTTTTTCTTAAGCCTTTCAAATTTTAAAGCGCTTTTTTTTCTTTTAAATACTTCTATTAATAACTCAATTTTTAACTTACAAATCTTTTCAGTGGCAACACCTTAGTTTGTTTATATCGATAGATCATTCTCAAGTTTGAATGATGAACTTATAGCCCGCAGATGTTCTGCATCCGCTAGTGGCGATAAAATGCGTTATCTGTAAGATGTACAAATTTTTGTGGAACCAATTATCTTTCTTTCTTTCTAATAGAGCTGCGCATGGTCATTAACCTTTGCAGACCTAGTGCGTACACCGGTAATCGGCATCCATTTTTTCAAGTAGCACCACTGTCGGTGGATGCCATTGCCACTGAGAATTTCGACGCTCAGTTTCCCCTAGATGGCGGTACCTGAGCTCTCATTTGCTGCGAATTGCACTAGGTATTTAATTTAGCCGACAGTATCCAAGCCAATTCCAAGGACAGTATCCAAGCCAAGCCATAAAGATTCTCAAGGGATCTTTAACATGCCGCACCATCATGCGACATGAGCGCAGACGATTTTCTGCATCTTGAAAATCCACCGACTTGGGCCAGGTTAAAACCGGCGATCTTGGGCGTACGAGACCTGCGCCTTACCACTACGCTACCCTGTCGACTGGAACCAAATTGTTTTGCATACACACTTTATTAAGATGACACGTGGTGCGCTTTAGTTTCAGACGCACGTAAAGCAGTTAAATTGAGGCAATATTCTAAATATATGTCTCACTGATGAAAATTCGCCAAATGAAAGAAATTTTTCTAATATAAATAAATTTGCTGCATTTTCATTTCCCCCCTCCCAAAAAAATATTTATGGTAATAAACTAAGGCATGAATGTAACAATTACGTTTAACAACGTCTATTGCGAGCTACTGATTTATTTTTAAAGAAATATGCAGGAGTATATATACATTTAAAAGTTATCAGAATTTTATCTTTTCATCATGTCAATAACACAAATTGATAATGAATAACGTTGTAACAAAATAGATTAATGACAGCTTAAAAACTAATTAATGTTCTTGAGATTTATAGTTATCGCGCATATTGTCAGTAACCATTTTAAATTAGGATACAAACATTGTTTAAATTATTATGTAAAGGAATGGTCGACTTTCGAAGTTCGTAAGTAACGCCCCTTTTCCTGGAAAATATTTTGATTGGATTAGAACGTACACGCTTTGATCATAAATAAAATGGATATTTCAGTCCTTACGTAGTTTTGAAGAGGCAAGTTTTTATTGAATCTTTATTTTTAAAATAAATTGTCACTAAGTAAAAGGTAGTAAGCAACAATTTTTATCTTCGACTTGCGAAAATTTCCAAAACTGAATGAATAAAACGGGTAAATACAGGTGATAGTTGATAAATGTAAGTTATCACAAAATAATCCCCCTCTGATTTTACCCTGGTCTTTCATTTGTCAGTGGGTATTTTGCAATTCCATTAGTGATGGCATTGTTCTGAGATGAAAAATAATGTTTTCTTAATCGGAGGGAACCAAGTCTAGTGATTAAATTTTATGGAGCAGCTGCTGGAAGACTTTTTTTGAAAATAGTAATCTTATTCTCAGCTCAGTATACATAAGTTGAATTCTATTTTGAATTTCGGCAAAATTTTAGTATTTTTATATTTATCAATGTTTTATTTTTTCGTTATTTTTCCTACTATCAGCAAGTCAGTTATATAACAATGCTCAATAACACGTTTGTAAATTTAATTTATATTTTTTAAGGATTTTTTTATTATTATCATCCATTTTGCTTAGCATTGGCCAATTTTTTGAAATGTCTCTTCAATTATGATTTTTCTTTTCGCAAATTTATGGTTAAGTAGTAGAGGGCGGAAAATATTAGGTAAATCTTAGTCGTCTAGATTCAAAACCGGATAGATCCACTTTTTTTCTATTTCAACTTTTTTACACTTTCTAATAGTTTAAAGTAATATTCATATGGTGTTAATTTTTTAAGTTTCTAAAGCAGCTACATCATGATCAAAAGTGTGTTTGAAATGTGCCGGTTAGTTACAAAACCAGATCCTCCCCATCGACCATGCTAATCAGCTCTTCTTTTTTTTCTCTCCAACTATCTTCCAAGGAAAATTATTTTTTTGCGTTAAAAGTCTATCCTCTTAGCTAGAAATTCGAATTTCTTAGATATTAGTTTTTTGCCCGCCTTGAACAATTTCATTTTTTGGATGTAGCTGGTTTTGAAACTAGACGACTCATATATCTTCTTACACTTTTTGAAAAATGTTATGTACCTTCTGTTTCTCTGAAGAAAAGATAGCTGAAATTTTTGATTGGGGCTTAAACTTGAAGAGCAATAGTAATACACCCAATGAAATACATTCTCTTGTAAAGTGACTTGAGCTGTGTATCTTTTTTAGGACTAAATACAACGCGGGGGACTTTTTAGGATTTAAAATTTTGAATACATCATCTCTGTACAGTACAATTTCAACCAGAATTGAAAATGGTTCCATTCACGAGGACATTAACAACGCAATTCACAGGAAGAAGACGATTTTTTTCTACTAAATGTATTCCGAATTGAGTTTGTATTCTTCCCCGTCGAAAAAATTTTACTTGCTCAGCTTTATCCTTTGTTTTCTTAAAATCACTACAAAACTGATTAACATTAAAATGTAAATTATAAGTTTTTATTATTATCATTATTATTATTGTTATTTATTGTTGTTATTATTGTTATTATTGTTATTGTTATTCTTGTAATTATTGTTATTGTTGCTATTATTGCTGTTATTGTTATTATTATTATTATTATTATTATTATTATCATTATTGGATTGTAAGAAGATAAACTACCACTTGGTCGATTTACTGACAAGAGAATTAAAATTTCATTTTGGAAAACCAATTATGTTGGAGAAATGTTACATACACTAACTTTAAGCTTTTTCATGGCTCATATTGCATTTTTTCTACTAATACACTACCTCGTATATATAGAAGCTACTTAAAAACTAAAATTATTACTTTGGAATAGAAATCCAAGTTATTCCTGGTCTATAAATAATTCAATACTGCTATAAAAATTATGATTATATTTGTTATCTTTACTTGTCTCCTACTCTTATTTAAATTTCTGCAGTATAAAAGTACTCTAGTTAACTAAAGATTTTCACTCCGTGAAATAATTGGATTTCAGAGATTATTCGTGTTTTCAATTATTTCTTAGCGTTCATATTTCAGCTTGTCGTCTTCTGCATTATGTTGGAAATGTTCTTTATTCCTAACAACTGCAAGCACTTTCTTGCAATTGTTATTAATATAGTAGGAGTTTACAATTTCTTATTATAAAATAAAATTATTTTATATATATATTAGAGTGATCCGTAAAAAACTTTTTTTTTTTTTCGATTTATAGTTAGGGAAAAGGTGCTATTGGTGGCTCAAAATTTACATTAAAAATTTGACACCTGTAAGACAAGTTCTTCATTTGCCGCAAATGCATTGAAATTTCATTCCAATGTTGTATTACGATGTTTTTAATAAATTTTTAACGGGTTTTTTTATGATGGGTAATGTGGAAATAAACACTGCTTTCTCGTAAAGAATTACAAGTATTCAGGATAATTGATTCATTTGCTGTAAATGCGAAGAAATTACTCAAATTTCTGTAATTTTGTTTTTGCGTTTTTAACAATTTTGTCAAAATGGTGAGCTGTATACAGGGTGTCCCAAAAGGTCGTTTACAAACTTAACATGCTGGTCTGTCATATCATGATGAACAAGATTTACATAGGAACTTGTGTCCGAAAATTCAAACTGAGACCGCTAGAGAGCGATAATTGCACGAAAACGGGAGAGTGGGAAAAACAATCATTTCAGACGTGGACGTTGAAGGAGAAGGATGAATGAGTTTAGTAACGCAGAAATGGCCGACATGCATTACGTATACGGCGCCGCTGATGGAAATGGACGAGCCGCGGCACGGACGTACCTTGAGCGCTTCCCAAGCAGACGTCAGCCAAGTCATGTTTTTTTGGACGATTGCACCGCAGGTTACGTGAATCAGGTTCTTTCGTAGTACGTAGCCACATCGGTCCAGAACGTGCTACACGCACGCCTGTCGTAGAGGAAACCATGTTACAGGAGTTTGCCATCAACCTGCAAATAAGTCTCCGAGAAACTTGTCGTGTCTTGGGTGTAGGTCGTTCCACCATAATGCGCATACTGCACGATGACATGCAACACCCTTACAACTTCCAAAAAGTACAGGCATTGTGTGCTGACGATTATCAAAAACGCATTGTATTCTCACGCTGGTATTTGCAACAGCGGGTCGCACAGCCAGATTTTCCATCGTGGATTTTGTTTTCTGATGAATCCAGCTTTACACAGGATGGTGTCGTGAACCTGCACAACATGCACGTATGGACGCATGAAAACCCTAGATGTACACGTGCCCATGCACATCAACAATGTTTCGCCGTAAACGTTTGGGCTGGTATTATCGGTGACATGTTGATTGGCCCTTACCTTCTACCTGAACGCCTCGACGGAAATAGCTATCGCATTTTTTTATAAAGAGTTTTGCCGGGTCTGAGGGGTGACGTTCCAGTCGCTACACGCAGAAACATCTGGTTTCAGCATGATGGAGCGCCTGCCCACTTTAGCTACGCTGTTCGAGAATGCCTCGATAGAACTTATCCTAATCGCTGGATCGGTAGAGGCGGACCAGTCCCATGTCCGCCGCGATTGCCCGACCAGACTCCCCTGGATTTCTACCTGTGGGGACACATGAAGTCCACAGTGTACGAGACACCCGTAACATCGGACATGGATCTTATCGACAGGATCGTGGCAGCGGCAGCACGTGTCCGTGACACTCCTGGCCAATTTGAACGGGTTCGTGAATCCATGCGCCGATGCTGTGAAACGTGCATTGTGACGAATGGAAAAAAAAAATTTTTGCATTTGCTGTGACGTAATGATGTTTTGTAATAAAAATCATATTAACACCGCTGTCGATATCATTTTTTTTTCTCCTCATCCAAACCTGCACTTATCGCCCTCTAGCAGTCTCAGTTTGCATTTTCAGACACAAGTTCCTATGTAAATCTTGTTCATCATGATATGACAGACCAGCATGTTAAGTTTGTAAACGGCCTTTTGGGACACCTTATATATATGTATGGTCATGTATTTTGATTATTATCCATTACAGCCATCCTTTCAACAACCTTTCTCACAAATATCTTTTTGCGTCTTTTTTTTTCATACCCTCATAGTAGGAGAATTTCAATAACAACGAAACACCAAAACATTTCATTTCGTGGAACATTTTTATTAGTTGCCGGCATTTTTGTAAAATTTTACTGGAAGATCTTTTATTTTGTCAACAGTTTACGCACACAACTTTTCAATGAAAACTGCGTCACTAAATAATAATCAAAACTTTGTGTTATCAATCGAAGCATTGTCATGTAATAATGTGTCACATTCACTCTTATCTAAAATTTTATTTCATTTATGTTTTCCCTCACTTTATTTTAGCCAGAGACTTTATCTGAGTATGTTTCGACTCCTCAATATTTTTTTCTGTAGGGCATTTTTGTATCTTGTAATACCGAGTACTTTCATTATCAGTCAGCATTAAATTATTCATACATACGCTTTTACCAATGCAATGTGCTTTTTTCTCATCCATCGCTCAATAGTCACAATTTTGGTGGAAAATCTTAAGAAAACAATTACTAAAACTGAAAATTTGAATGACTTTTTATATTCAAACTTCGGAGGGCTCCTAGTTTGGATCATGTATATTTTTTTTAAACATAAATTAAACTAAATTAGTTAAGAGAAATGTATGGGTACAAATACTAATTAACGACATAGGCAAGAAGACGCTTCAAAACGTACCTATATAACTATAATATCAAGAAACTCTCTTAAACTCAAACATCTATTCATTTGCCCCGTAGCTCGATTTGTTTCTTTTTGATGTAATATTGACCAGGGTACCAACAGTATAAGCAAAATTTCCTAGATTGCCCCGAGTTGGGATGCTCAAGTATAGACACTTAACTACATTCAAAGAAAACATTAAAATAATTGTACCAGTTTCTACTTTTTAGAAATTTCATAATTCGTATCCTCTTTGTACAAGTTAACTTTCTTATTAGGCCCGTTCCTCACATTTAGTAATAGCAAACCCAAAAGCCTCAAAATGGCCGAAAAGGATCACGACATTGCAGGTTTCCAATCTTATCACTGAAGCATTTGTTCATCGTGAATGGGAGAGATAATAAATGACCCAGACAGAAAGTACAGAAGGAAAGTACGTTCTGAAAGAATCGATGGTATTTTAAGCGCAACGTGACACAGATACTTTGACATGATTGCGAATGGCCGTGACCGTACCTTGGCTTACTGCCATTGGTTCATATACACACAATGCCATAAAAATAAAATGCTGGAAGAATGGAAGAGGAAAGGATACATAAAAGTTAAAAAAAAAACAGACGCTTATAAAATTAATGTTATTTATCTAAAAAATTAAAAGATGAGAAAAAGTTTTCAGTTCACTAAAAGAGGCATTATTGTGCTTTATGTACTTCTGAAATAAAGTATAGAATAGATAATTTTCAAAAAAAGGAAAACATAGGAGTTTTTACATGTTGTAAAGAGAAGTCTCTAAGTACATAAAAAATGCATGCATAAGATGTATATTACTGTTTTTACTTTCTTAATAATTAATTTTTTTTAGAATAATTCACATAAACTGTCTAATTGGGGGGGGGGGGTGAGAAATTTCTTGCAAACATGAATAGAATTTATGCTTCGAAAGAGTTTTTTTTTTTTTTTTTCTTGTTCCTGCACAAAAGGATGTAGGTTGTAAGTTCCTAAGTTAATGCGCGCGAATTATAAACGTTTTAAAAATAATTCTTCACCGTAGTTAGCTTTAAACTCTTTCTCACAGAACAAGTCTATACATATAAAAGAACATAGAGGCGTTTTTCAGCGCCATGGTGGCAGGGCGGAGATCTTGAAAGTCGCACCAGGAGACGTCTCTAAATTCTTAGCACGGGCATCGTGTGCTGGTGCCTCTAGCAGATATATATATACCTGATTTTGAACTGAGAACAATTAAATGTATTCTCTAACCCATACGATAACAATTTTGCTTTTATTCATTGCCAAACAAAAATGCAACTAAAAACTTAGAATTAAAATCAAAATTTTATGTCTTAACACCATGTATATCAAACATAAAATGGTTTTCAGCTCTACTTTTATGTGAAAAGCAACAATCAATCAGTCCCGTGCCTTCGTCATAGTCCACCTAGATTACGCCTATGTAGAAATTTATCTGAAATTTATTCGTAACTTATTTTCTGTTTCTTGAAACAAAACCATCAAAATACATTCACAAGTTCTGAAATTCTTTTTATTTACTGATGCTGATGAACAATTATTAATGCTATTAGGCTTTAAATTTAAGATATATGTCTAAGTTTAAACTTCTGCTGTAAGCGCTAGTTTTTAAATTTTTTGCATTGTTCAAAAAAGCTATCAAATCAAAACTTATTTTCTTTCGTACATTTTCTGCACTAACAGCTCCTTCCAAGAAAGTTTCTTTGAAGCAAATCCGCTTGTTACATCAAATTTCCTTCTAGATTCAAATTTCACCATAAAAACTAATGTTACATTCATTTTTTTCCTATTTTTTTAAATTGAAAGAAAATGTCTTCAAATTAAACAATTTAAACAGAAATGAGGTTACCCAGTCAAAATCTTTCCCATATGGAATAATTTTCAAGTCGGACCCATTCCCTTAAAAGTCCTTTGTATTCCCTTATTTCCCTCCCTGTTTTTATTTCCCTTAAAAGTTGATTGAGACTGACAGACAGACCAACAGAGACCCATTTCTTCACTTCAGAACCCTACATTCAAATTTGTTCCTTTTAAGTATTTATGGAATTAATTTACTTTTATTTTCTGATTCATTTTTAAAGACATTTTTACAACATGTTTGACTTTTATTTTTTTAATGCTTTTGTTTTTTCAATTATTATTTATTTTATTTTATTTTGATGGGAAAGTATAGTAAAAATTAGGGTTTTCAAACTGAGTTTGAGAAGTTTCAAGCAATGTTTTAAAAAAAGGTATAGTATATACCTGATCTTTTAAATGAGTGTTAAAAACATTTTGAAGAAATTACGATGATATATACTTAGCTAGTGTTCGGCAGTAGTTAACTAGAAGTAGTTAACTACTAGTGGCAACTACTAGTTAACTAGTAGTTAGCTACTAGTTACAACTACTTTCAAAATCCTAACTACTTTCGAAAGAAAATTTTTTAAATCTATTTTTTAAACATTAAATTATTTAAATTTTTAACTTATGGATATTACTCACACAAATGTATTTTTTATATTATGTTATATAATAAAAAAGTACTCATAAAAAATCAAAATATTGCAGTATTTACGCATAATTAGAAAAAGCTTTCTAATATATAATCAATAAATAGCATCCGCACCAGCACATACACAATGAAGTTTCATTTAAAGACCAAATCTTCATTATGGGGAAGCTTTACTTCTACTCCAGTACCATGCATGCGTTTGGGATACCATAAAACACAAAAAGAAAGAAATATTGATATTTAGGATTTCTTTCAGAAGAAAAGACTGATTTTTATAATTTAATTTTCAGAAAAAAAAATACCGATTTTTATGATTTTTTTTTTTTTAGAAAAACTGAATTTTATGATTTTTTTTTAGACAAAATATTGATTTTTATGATTTTAAAAAATTGTATCAGCTTCTTCCAAATTATTAAAATATAGATATTTTTTATTATAAATTTTAATATATTTTGGGTTCAAGTAATTCATTACAATTTTAATTCCCTATATGGTAGCCTTAATGCATCTGGTCCTCTAGGGAAGGATGGAATAGCTTCGTTAAGGTGTCAAAGAATAACATTTTATCAGGGAACATTAAGTTTTTGGACATGCTGTCTACAACAAAAGCATCAACCACACCTTGGAAAGGATTTTTTCTACATTTGGAATAGTGCACTCAAAATTAAGAAACTTATTGGGGGTTGATAAGGCATCAAACCTGGTATTCTTGATGAAACATCTAAATAGTAAAATTGATTAAACTCTAGTAAACATTTTATGTGATCTTTGCCATCTTTGTTTATGTATTCAAGAAATTTCTATATACACTCAAAAACATATAATAGTCCAGTCAACTTATTTGTATTTATTCAAGAAATTATAATACATTTAGCTCAGAAATATAAGCTTTGTCATCTATTTCTTGTTGTTCTCTGTTTACTAAGCATACATTTTTTATAAATATAATAAATTAATAATTAATTTGAATTAGTAATAAATAATTATTTCAACTGAAATATCTTTAAATTCTTTGAAGACATAAATAATCAACTGAATTTGTGACAGTATTTGTGTGCGCAAACATATTTTGCTTAAAAAAAAAAAAAATTTGATTTATATCAAAAAAGTACTATTTAAAAAAAAAATTTAAAGATAAAAAAAATCCCCAACCCTGCCTTGAACCCAATTTAAAAGAATATAGTCTAAATTCCAAAGCAGGCACGTTACAAAGATATTTTGTTAATGAATGTGAGTAGGGCAGAGGGAGAGTTTTAAATTGATATTCAGGGTAAACCCTTCATTTTACAACAACTGCTGAAAAAATGTTACTGCTTAAAAACATAAATTATTAACTTTGTTAAACAAATACATATTAAAATAAAAGTTTAAATTTAGAGAAAAAGTTTTTGTCTTTATTCATATTCTCTTTATATATTAATTGTTCAGTGGAAATATTTATGTTCAGTGAATTGTTCAGTGGAATTATTTGGAAATATTCAATCTTTGAATGTTTTACATGAATTTCTTTAAAATTGTTTTAATGATTAAAAATAATATTGAGCTGAATTATTAGGATTAAATATTTAAAAACAAGCCTAAAAATCTAAATTCAATTGAATTATACTTAAAAGTAGTTAACTACTTTTGGAGAACAGTTAACTGCTAGTTACAACAAGTCTCAGAAAAAATTAGTTAACTACTAATTGCAACTACTTTTGTTTAGAGTAGTTAGTAGTTGGTAGTTAACTACTTTTTGATGAGTAGTTGCCGAACACTAGTGAAACTATGCCGTAGAACCATGTTCACGAAATAATACTCGCTTTTGTTGCATCAGTTTTAACTTTATCAATTACTCCTAACTTTTCTTCCCCCTATAGTATAATTTTTTCCTTTCTTGTTTGCTGCCATTTGATTCACTGTAATTGCTGTGCAAAAAGCACATCACGCGTATCACAATAGGGCTTCATCTGTTAGTGTGTCTGGTGGGGGGATGGCTGCTCTTTGGCTAGAATATATGTAATGCATAGGAAAAATATTGGAAATAAATATAAAGAATAAGATGAAGCACAAAATACGTTTTAATTATTTTCAGGGTGATTCAAAAAGAAGTATACAACTTTAATGCACTATAAATCAAAAACAACAAATATTACATATTACCGACCACAGAATTGTATGGGTTTACTTAATCCGTTTAAACCCTCTTCAGGGTAGGTAGGGTGGTGATTGATAAGGTACAAATATAAATGGGTTAACAAATAAAATTGGGTACAAATATAAATGGGTTTAACCAATGTAACTGGGTACAAATATAAATGGGTTTTCCAACAAAACTTTCAGTTTTGTTGGAGACAGTCACAGATGTTCTATTTGTGACCCCTTAGTCACAAGAAGCGCATCAAGCCGGGAATCAATTTCCGTTCAAACGCATGTTAAGGTTTCTGACTTGAGTCCATCATAGTAATTGTGATGCGCTCTGATATTTTAACACGCGTTTGCGTGAGTTATCGACTTGATGAGTGTCGTGTGAATAAGGGATCACACATAGAACATATGTGACTATCTCTAACAAAACCGAAAGTAATCAATTCCATACAATTTTGCCGCAGGTAGGATGTAATATTTTACATTTTTCTTAATTTATAGTGCGTTGAGGTTGTATACTTCGTTTTGAGTCACCCTGTATGATGAGAAATGTTTTAAAAATTTGAATCCTAGAAATATGTTAGTGATACTGCTTTTTAAAAGATAGATATAATTAGAAATTAATTACGGGTTACTAAAAAAGCAATTCCGTTAATAAAAGTCACGTTCTGAATTATTATAATTTCTAATCAGAATTATCTTCATACTTTCGAGACAATCAAGAAACTTTAATTCCAAACGATAAATGCTTCACAGAACAAAACGTTAGAAAAAAATCTCAAAGACAGTAAGTAGTAAGTGCAAATAAATATATGCGCTTTTTAACTTAAAAAGTTTCATTAAGGCGTGTGTTTAAAGCGGCGGAAGCATATAATAAATGACTGAGCCAGAAATTAAAGAATTGGAAGAACATTCCATAAGAATCGATGGTACTTTAACAGCAACGTGACGCAGATAAGCAGAAATGATTGCGAATGTTCTTAGTTCATTTCCTGGCAGATTGCCATTGATATAGATTTATATGTACCCGTAATAGCATGCATGTATATATGCATAGATATTTTTAAAGAGAAGAGATAAAAAGGAATATATTTGGGGAGAAAAAATAAAAGTTTCATTTTAAGTGTGGTTAAGAAGTTAGTTCTGATTAAAAGAATGTTAGTTAAACTTCCATTTAAAACTTGTAATTAAATTTAATAGTAAAAATTTTAACTACAACATTTAACCTTATCGTATCTCATCTTCCTATTTTTTCTATTAATTAAAGCAAAGCTAATAATCAAGATTAATAAGAAACTGTGATAAGATCAATATTCATCTACACGTTTCACAGAAAAAATATATTTAATATGCGAATTTTCACATCGCATATTTATGACTAAAAAACACAAAAAATCATTACAATTTATAAAAGTTTTCTCGAACTGAATTATAAATGCCCTTTTGACAACCGCATTGAAATCGTTTAAATGTATTCTGGATACATATATTATGACAACATAAATTTCAATCAAAATCTACTATTATAGAATTATTTTAATTTTGCAAAGCAAACAGCATAATTTCTAGAATACGCAAATTTTTAAGCTGAAAAAAAATAAGATAGTAATATACACTGATGGAAAAAACAATCCCAACACCAAGAAGGAGTTGTGCTAGCGAAACAAAATTTGGCAGGCGTGTTTATACATCTGAAAGATGACGTCGATTCAAATTTTGCGCTCGGCGCATCAGTGTGACGCTAGTAGCGACACACGGAAGATGCAAATCAGGTTTGCTTTAAATACGCGCTGTAACGTTCCTGAGCGTTGTTTAGCGTCGAGATTTGATGTAGTGAGTTGATGTTAGTCCACAATGCCTTTAAGAAGACGACGAAGCCATTATCAACAGCTCACTGAGTTTGAACGAGGTCGTGTAATAGGCCTACGAGAAGGTGGGGTTTCTTTCCGCGAGACTGCAGAAAAGCTTGGCAGGAATGCATCCACTGTGCATGAATGTCGGCAGCAGTGGTCAAGGGAAGGCACTGCTTCAAGAAGACCGGTTTCCGGGCGGCCACGTGGCACTACTGAGAGGGAAGACAGCCGTGTTCGGCATATGGCCATAGCGAGTGGTACTGCGTCTGCAGCAGAAATTCGAGCAGCAGTTGGCACCACAGTGACACAACAAACTGTTACCAATCGGTTACTTCAAGGACAGCTCCGAGCCAGACGTCCTGTAGCGTGCATTCCACTAACGCCAAACCACTGCCGTTTGCGACGTCAGTGGTGACAGGCTAGAGCTCATTGGAGGACGGAGTGGAGATCTGTTGTGTTTTCTGATGAAAGCCGGTTCTGCCTTGGTTCCAGTGATGGCTGTGTGATAGTTAGGAGGAGGCCAGGTGAGCAGCTGCAGCCATCCTGTCTGCGGCCTAGACACAATGGTCCTACACCTGGAGTTATGGTCTGGGGAGCAATTTCTTATGGCAGCAGAAGCACTCTCGTGGTTATCCCACGCACTCTTGACAGCAAATGTGTACGTCAGTCTGGTGATTCAACCTGTTGTTCTGCCTTTCATGAGTAGCATTCCAGATGGTGTTTTCCAACAGGATAATGCTCGACCTCATACTGCTGTTGTAACCCAACGTGCTCTACAGGGTGTCGACATAGTGCCTTGGCCAGCCAGATCACCACATCTGTCTCCAATTGAGCACGTATGGGACATCATTGGACGACAACTCCAGCGTCATCCACAACCAGCATTAACCGTCCCTGTATTGATCGACCAAGTGCAACAGGCATGGAACTCCATCCCACAAACGGACATTAAGCACCTGTATGATTCAATGCATGCACGTTTGTATGCTTGCATTCAAAATTCTGGCGGTTACACCGGTTATTAATGTACCTGTATTTCACTTGTGCAATGGCTCTTCTCGGGCTTAAATTAACCTGTGATCTTGAAATTGTAGTCAATTACGTACGTTACCTATATAAATGTATTGCTGAAATTTCATTACTCTACAATAATTATTTCTTGGTGTTGGGATTTTTTTTCCCATCAGTGTATTTTAAAGTGATATTTCATCCTCTTTTTCAGATGAAACAGAAACGTGTATTCAGTCTTGTGTTCCAGGAAAGCAAATGTTAAACGCATTTTGATATTGTTATCTCTGTGCTTACATTTCAAGCAGAATATTTGCTTAGTTTAATTTTTTGTTTAATAATTGGATCGGTGAGTAGAAAATCGGTACTGGTCCAAAATCGGCCATTTTTAGATAATATCAAGTTGTAAGGACTTAACGTTATTGCTTTCCTCCAGCAGAGCAGAAAACTTTGCTTAACATAGCAGAGTTTCAAAATTATCAACTCTAACCAGAACATAGTTTTTTTTTTAAAGAAATGTCCACTTACTAATGTGCAATATCAAAGATAGCCTAAGTTTAAAAAATATGACATTCAGTTATGGCTAACATATTTACAAGTGATGAACTGAAATAAAATAAATAATCTCTCAAATAATATACTCAAAAGAAGATTAACGGGCTGTAACTTTGGTCAAGAAGGCTAGCTCAGAGTCGGTTCGGCATCTTATTGCTTCCAATGTTGATTTCAATTCAAAAGTTCCTAATACTGGTTTTACCCATTCTGTGAAACGATGTGTAAATAATTTAGTTTCCAATTCTGATTTGGTCATTACCAAAGCAGACAAGAGTGGTCAGACTGTTGTTCTTAATAAATTATCTTATGTTGAAAAAACTGATGACTTAATTGCTTCTGGTCCTTATTCTGAAATTTATAAAGATCCTAGTGACAAGGAGTTAAAAGCTATTTCTTCTGCTGTTAAGTCTGTTCATTCTATTCCTTTGATTGCTAAACGATCTGTGATTCCTTCTGTTGCTAATTGTGCGCTTTTTTATGCTTTACCAAAGGTACACAAGGCAGGTATTCCTTTCAGACCAATTGTTTCCAATATTGGCACTGCTTCATATAAACTTTCCAAGTATTTAGTTTCTGTGTTTTCTCCACTTAGGAGTCAGAATGTTTTCACTGTTAAAAATTCCACCGATTGTGTTAAGAAACTTCATAACTTCGTTCCGAATAATTCAGTTATGGCCTCTTTTGATGTTAATTCTTCGTTTACTAATGTTCCTGTTGATGGCGCTTTGACTTGCCTCAGGAAAAGGCTTTCCGAATTCCATTTTACTTCTGTGAAAATTGAGGAATTAGTTTTCCTTACTCGTGTATGCTTGCAACAGAGCACTTTTGTATTTAATGGTAAATTCTATGCTATGGTAGATGGCCTGGCTATGGGAAGTCCTCTTAATCCTATTTTAAGTGATTTCTATATGCATTATTTTGAGGAAAAACTTCCAGAAATTGCAATTTCAATTTTAGGTTCGTTATGTGGATGATTGTTTTGTCCTAACGGACAGTAACTTGTTAGGTATTGATGATGCTCTTTCTATTATGAACTCCATTGATCCTAATATCCAGTTTTCTTGTGAGAAAGAACTTAATAGTAGCCTCGCGTTTCTTGATGTCTTTATTTCTAAGAGTGAGTCTGGTTTCACTACTTCTGTCTACCGTAAACCTTTCGCTGTTTCTTTACCTCCTCACAGACTGTCGTCTCATCCTCCCAACCAAAAATATTCGGCTTTTAATGCTCTGGTCCATCGTGCTATTAATATTTGCTCTTCTCCTGAGCTTCTCAAGATTGAACTCAAATATCTGAAAGTTGTAGCTGTTGATAAAGGATTTTCTCACTCTTTAATTGATTCTATTCATAACAAACTTTCTAAGAAAACTTCTGGCCCCAATAATGTGGTTTCTAGAAAGAATTTGGTTGTGTTACCATTCTTTCATTCTGTCAGTTTCCGTATTGCTAAAATCCTAAAAAGGTTTCAATTTCAAGTCGTTTTTGCTCCTAGTAACAAACATTCCTTCTCTTCTTTTAAGGATCCTGTCGATCAACTTAACACTTGGGGTATTTACCAAATTAGTTGCCGTTGCGGCCTTTCTTACATTTGACAGACAAAACGTGCTCTGAAAATTCGCTTAAATAAGCATAAAGGTGATGTACGAAAGCAAGAGTTAAACAAGTCTAGCATTGCTCAACATTGTTGGAATTCCAACCAATCTTTTGATTTCAATTCTGGTAAAATTATTCAAAAATGTTCTTCCCCTTTAGAGCTTGACTTTTGGAAAGCTTATCATATTAACAGGAATAGTTCTAATTTGGTTAATGATTGTTCCTCAACTCCTTATTTTTCACAGGTCTGGCATAAGTTTCTTTAATTTGTTGTTCTTTCTTGGTTTTCTTGTTGTTTTCCTTTTTTGTTTATTTTTCTCCTTCCCCCTCCCCTCCCCCTCCTTTACCTGTGTACTTTGTTCTGCATTTTGTTTTGATATTTTCTGTACTTATTTTTATTTCAATTTTATTCTTTGTATTTTATTTTATTATTTTTGCAATTTTCATGTATTCTCACATTTTTATGCTTGCTGTTGTCTTTTTTTGCTTTATTTTTATTGATATTCCTTTTTACTTCCTGTACTTTCAACTGGATTCGTTTGTTGCTCTCTTATTGGTGTCTTCCTGCTACTTCTACTTCCACTTCACGCTGCCTTTATTCTCATTGGTTTACAGATAATTCTTAGGCTATATAAGCTTTGTTTTTGTTGTTTTGTCTGCTTCATTTGGATGTTTTGCATCTAGAAGCTCCCTGTCGCATTGAAAAAGGGATTCCAAGCAATCCCGAAACATATGTCTGCATTTTATTGCTCATTTGTGCTTTAAATTAACGTGTAATTATATTTTTATTATTGTTTACTAGCACAAAGTTAAATTATTTTTACACTGTGGTGTGGTTTTTCTACTGGAGATGAGTATGGTCACCAACCTTTGCAGACCTAGTGCATTCCGCGGAAACCGGCATCTATTCTTTCAAGTAGCACGACTATCGGCGGTTGCCATTACCCCTTGAGAATTTTGACGCTCAATTTCCCCCCGAGCACTAGGGATTTAACTTAGCCGAGAGTATCCACGCCAAACGGATACTCAAGGGATCTTTACCATGCCGCGTAATCATACTACATGGGTGCAGACGATTTTCTGCATCTTGAAAGTCCACCGACTTGATCCAGGTTTGATCCTACGAAATTTGGCGCACGAGGTCAGTGCCTTGCCGCTACGCCACCCTGCCGGCTCAACATAGTATGGTTGAACGGATGAAAATGAAGCACACCGTTGCAAAGTGCCCAGAATTTATACAGTCCTGGCAGTTTGCATGTGCGGTTGCTAAACGCGTGAGCTTGTTGCAAAACTGAATCAAAATTCAAATTTGCTTAATAAAAAATGGAGTTTAAAAAAATTACAGAATCAATGCCCAATATTAGCAAAATGTAGTATGATTCGTAACATATAACTCAAAATTAACACTAAAAAGTTAGAACTACGCGTTGCAATAAAGAATATAATTGTCAAGACCTTTAACGTAATAACAGCTAAACTTGCCGTTAAATAAATGAGTGGAAAAACAGTATCTGTCCTGGACTGGTACTGTTTTTTCTCTCACTTACAATCCTGTCTCTAGATAGGGCAAACCGAAATCACACATATGTGTTATTTTTAATGGCTTTGCAGGCAAAGAAACGTTGCAACATTATATATCATTCTTTCATTGTTCGCGGAAAGTCCTGCCTACCATGTAACGGGTAGTTTGGAACGCTAAAACGGAGTTCACTACTAGTGGAAGAAAAAAAAAACTTTTACAGTGAAGTCAGTACCTCATAAAAAGATGTAGTAAACTTTAAGGATTGGTGGCCTACTTTTTACAAAAAAACAACTAAAACAATCAATAAACACAATAAGGAGACTTTCACTATGCATGGGTATACAGCATGCTAGGTTATGTTAAAATATACGATTTCATCAATGGGTTTACAACTAGAATATTCAAGATGATCAAAAGCAAAGCCAACCAAACTTTGCCACATCGTGGTCTTACTACTAACAGTGAAAAGTTAATTGTACCT
This sequence comes from Octonoba sinensis, assembly GCA_038502835.1. Classification (NCBI taxonomy): domain Eukaryota; kingdom Metazoa; phylum Arthropoda; class Arachnida; order Araneae; family Uloboridae; genus Octonoba; species Octonoba sinensis. The sequence continues at coordinate 63,887,799 of CM076602.1, forward strand.
GTGTGGAAAAACAATACATGTCCAGGAATAATTTTGTTTAAAATTTTTGAAATTTTTTAAAAACAAATTTAAAGGTTCTTATGTATTGGGCTAACAATTTTAAAAAGATTCCATTATCGTAATGTTGGCTATACTTTTTGTATATGAAAAGAAATGTTTTTGCAAATATCTCAGAATGAGTTTTTTGGACCAGTACTGGTTTTCTACTCACCGATTGAATTGTTCCTTCACTCCCCGCTTGAAAACTATTAAAAACGACTTCTTCCGGAAGAAACTTCAGTTTTAATTTCAGCAATTAGTTAAGCTTTTAATAATTCCATCAAGCATTAGCATTAGGTTCTATAAAAAAAGTTTATCATTTATAAATTCTGATCACTTAGACTGAATAGGTTCAAACAATTTTTTAAAGAAGGAATGTTTGACTTGGACACTATGAATGATTTTTTTTATCATCACATTTAGGCAAATTTTTTAAATTTCAAAATTTTCAGCATTTACGGACTAACAAATGTGTGTGTGTTTTTTCCCTCCGAAACACAAAAAATGAAGATTTTGCGACAAAAGTTCGAAAAAGGAAAAAAAAGAATCATTAATATACCCCACATTTGTGTGTCATGAAATAGAAAGTAAAATTAGTTGCAAGTAAAGTACTTGGTAGTTTAGTAAATAATGAGTAGCAACAGTCTTTTTAAAACAAATGTTGCATGACCATTGTTGGTTTGCGCGATACTATATTTCATAGTTTTATTTTATTTATTTTTTCCCTGGAAATAGAGTTAATGGATAATTTCTGTTAATCCATTATAACTTTCCCTTCTAGACTACCAACTTCCAAATAACATCGTTATCTTCAGTACAGCAACAACTTGGTCATCTTGCATATTCCTAGACTTGAATAGCATTTTTTATAAGTGGCTTCCTACAATGAAGTAATAAGCATTCCCAAGCTTTTGGAAGCATAGAGATACAACCAATGCTGAAAAAGTAAGCTTGACTATTTCCAGATTATTATTATTAGTATTACTATTATCTACAAAACAGTTGTGCCTAGTTTGTAATTACAAGGATAACTCCATGTAAACCACACTAAAATTTGCTAGACTGCCAACTAAGTATACTTTTGTTATCATCATTAATGGAAATAACAACAACTTGATCATCTATCCTATTCCCAGACTCGCGTGGGTTTTCTACATTTTGAAACAAGAGTCAAAGGAGAAAAAGGGAGAAATTCCGACTGAGGAAATTCAGAGAGAGAGAGAGCGTCGCTAACTGAATAACAATGACATCTAAGCAGTAATAGTCCAAGCAGTCGGGATGATTTGCATTAGAAAGGCCATCTTGGCATGCTGTCCATTAGTATGCATCAAGGAAACTGTTTCTTTCTTTCCCGCTTTTCAGCGATTTAAAACACGTTTGTTTTTCTTTCTAATAAAAGGAATAGCAGAACTTGCCATTACTTTATTTATGACTCAAGTAATACAATTAAATGTGTTTCCATACAAAATGAGCTCAGAAAAGTTTACTTCCGGGTTTTTCATAATATCATTTACGGTAATTCATTCAAATTGTTGTCACAAACATTTCTTTGAATTACTATTAGTTCATTGTAAATTCACTATTTACATTTTAAATAAATGTTTAAATATTGTAATTTTCAATAAAAAAAGAAAGAAAAAATTATTCACCGTAACATAAGAACCAGCTACGAAAGAAAGCAATATCTTTAGAAATATTGTATTGACAGCTAGATGAGAATATTTTTAATGCTTCTGAAGCTTACCTGCTTTCATAAATCCGCACTGTGAAAAATTAGCAGAAGATTCGTGGTTATATTATAAAAAAAGCTTCGCTTTAGAAAAAAATTCAGTCGCTAATTAATTGAGGGAACCAAAGCTAGGGGTAGTGGACAGTGTGAAAAATCTATTTATTACTGGCATCAAAAAAATAAAAATATTTTACACGTAGTTTTTAAGCAGTTATATGATATCCTAGATAATTTATAACGCGACAAAACATACAATCGAAAAAATACTAATTCAATAAGAATTGAAAATATTATATTACATAATTCTAATCTAATCAAATAAGCGAAAATTCTTGGTTATATTGTCCTGTTGAAACGCTGGATGAACTAGTTTAGTAAATTGAAAGCTAGTACTCAAGGCAAACCAAGGTGGAAATGAGCTGTTCTAACGTACATCTGATCATGTAAAATATTTCTAATGCAAAAAATAGTCCTATTTATTTAACTTTTACAAACTTTTTCGAAATATTTCCTACAAATGCGGCGTTTGCTTTTTTCCAAACCTGTTAGGATTTTTTTTTCATAATTTATAAAATTTATTCAAGTGCTATGTATTTATAAACTATGTACCTGGCTTTACTTAATGCAAAATCAAGTACCAGAACTTTCAGAGTGTTATTAATCTGCTTACAGCATTTATACATGCATTTAATGCATTTTAATACACGTAAGAATTTTCAGCACGTAGCGAAGGTCTAAATGTCATTTGCTACGCGTAGGAGAGAAAAGTTATTATTAATGTTGTGTCACATATGGCTATAAATAAATTGTCTTGAATCGATGATATTTTAATGAGATATTGATTGTTACACATTATTGCAAATCGGTATCATCGATATTAGCCTTGTCAAGATAATCGAGTTATTGGATGAGAAATTATGTTCTTAGTTAGTTATTACTGAAGATAGCATTAATCAATATTCGAAAGAATTATTAAGGACACTTAAAAAGGATTATATAAAGTTTGAAAGAATTTATCTGAGGCGAAATGGCGGGTTAAAAATTTTCCTTGAAATGCATTAAAAATTTGCCTTTACAAAATGTAGAGATTTTGCACAGACAAAAATTTATCGAGCAATCAAATTACTCACCTTCTTTTTAAACAAGTATGGTAGCAAACAGAGATGTTAACTGAAGTGCGCTTAATTAATGTTCCTAACTTATTACTTTCAAATTAAAAATTTTATATATGTTGATTGAAATTATTGAACTTCAATGATATGAAATTTGTACTTATTGAAGTAAAAAGGTTCTCAGGTTAAAAATGCTGAAATACTTCCGAAATAGTTATCCAAGTAACTACAACTTCTGCGAATTTTATAACGATGCAAAATTATGTTTTTATTAAAGAACTAGGGTGGAAGAAAATATGTATATATATATATATATACATATATATATATTATTCCATACACCTGGTTGAAAGAAAATAAATGTTGACACATGTTTTTTTTAATCTATATTTATAGTTATTTGTTTATTTATTTCTTCATTTCTTTATTTTATTTTATTTTTATTCTTTTTTTTTTTTTTTTGAATATATAGAGAGTAAAAGGAGCGCATCCCTATTTAATTATGTTACTATTCAGATCATTTTGCTCATATGAAATCTTCGAGATGGTTGCATGATGTTAGTTCACAGTAGAAAAAAAAATCACAATAGAAATATTAAGGTAGCTTTGGTAGCTTTTTCGTGATGATTTTATATTTTGAGCTGATCAGAGTACTTTTTCAACTTTCAACATTTAAAAAATTTTCTCCGGACTGAACTAATGTCTATAATTATTAAATCATTCTTCGAAAAAAGATAAAACATTGTTGTTTTCAAGTTATTTCAAATTATATACGTATTTACAGTCGGTCCATAATACAATTTCATTATTATTTTCTGTCCTGGCTGGATAAATGGATCACCATCCAATGTGCCTAAAACCGAAGATTAGATTTCTTATCTTATATATTTTGTTTAAATTTACATGTGCACATAGAATGTAAAGTATAAATACTTGAAAAAATTAAAATAATGAAATTCTAACAAAATAAATATTTCAAATGCAAAGCAACATTAAATATGGTAACTGTTGAAATTTGTAATAAAAAATAAAGGAATATATTATGCAGGACCAGTTGTTCAAAAGAAAAAAAAAGTAATTTGAAAATGTGCTAATATAACATTTATATGGAAAAGTTTACTGGAAATCAGTTTGAATTTCCAGAAGCAGCAGTTGAAGTTGTTATTGATGCGAGGAATGATTTAGTACTTACATAGACATTGGTTCAGTCCTGAGAAAATTTTCAAAATGTTGAAGGTGAAAAAATTACTTAGAGCAGCTCAAAACTGCCCGAAAAAGTTACCTTAGTATTTCCATTGCGATTTTTTTCACAGATGCGCCCTCAGAAAATTGAAGGATGGTGCTTTCAGCTATTTCTTTCAATATTTCATTATCAAATTTTAACATTTTCTGATTTCAACTTATTTTCAAAAAATAAAATCAGTTAACTTTGGCACTTATAAAATTAGTTGTAATTGTGTTCTCTTACATAGGCCAGACTAAAGGAGCGTTAAAATTTCGCTTGAAAGAGCACAAAAACTAGGTGCACGCTGTAAAAAAATTTCGTTTAGTTGACACCATTTTTAGTGTAACTGAACACGATTTTTGGTGTTCATTTGGTGTAAAGTTAAAAATGATTCATTTTTTGACATATTTTAAATCTTTCCATTTGTCTGTTTAAAAAAATTTACAGTAAACTTTTTTCTTAGCACATGGAATTCGTTAACTGCGTTTCGTATAGAAATTCTATTACAATTGCTCATTTCTATGAGAGAGGATAAATGAGCAATCGTAATGAAGTTTTGATACGTAGATGAGTTAATGACCATCATTGGCTAACAAAATTCTGCTGTCTGTATTTTTTAGACGGGCTACTTTCAAATATATCAAAAAACTGAGTAATTTTCAACTTTACGCCAACTGATCACCAAAAGGGGTGTTCAATAGCACTAAAAATGGTGGCAATGAAACGTAAAATTTTTACATTGCAGAAGCAACAATTGGAGAAATCAAGTATTGCTTAACATGGTTGGTATTCTAACCACACTTTCGTTTTTTTTTGTGTCCGAAGCATCATGCAAAAAGTGTCATCCTCGTCTGATTTTTTTTTTTTTTTTGAAGGTTTTCTCATCCTAATCAATAACTCCAACCTAATTAATGACCTCTCGGACATTCCATACTTTTCATAGACTTTTATTTCTTAATTTCCTTTTTTTTTTTTTTTTCGTGTTTCAAACTTGCTGCATCGTTGGTAGATGGCATCACTTGTTTTTTTTTTTTTTTTTTTTGGGGGGGGGGGTTGTTGGATTTTGCTTCCTATTGCTCCCCACGCTCTCTCCTTTCCTGCAGTGAAAAAGGAATTCCTTGTAATTCCGAAACACGTACCTGCATTTTGTACTGCTGTTTTGTGCTGAATTCCGTTGCTTTTTATTTTATTTCATAAAATTTCTTAGTTTCGCTAGAATTGTTGTGTATTTTGATTTGCCTTAAATTTAAGTACTTCAATTTATGAAAATTTTTACATTGTATTGTTTAAACTAGAACAATATCAAAAAGTAATTTCAGGAAATAAAGTGTAATTTTTATAAATTTACTATAAAATAACAATGTTTGGTTCGTTGTACACCGGGGCAGGGACACAGTGGTCCACGCAATTTCTTTCTTTCTCCTTTTCTTTCTTTTTTTGTGACTTTTAATGTATTGCAAATATTGTTGCAAAAATATTAGGATTAGACAACAGAAGTTTAAGTATTTGTAATTTCTTTTCAAGTACATTTCTTTTATTCTTTTTGCATTAAAAACATTTGGAAAATTTGATCAATGAGCTACATACACCCTAAATTCATTTGATGCTTAGATCCGACATTAAAATCATTTAGCTGTTTAACAGTAATATTTGTAAACAAAAGTCAGGATTTTCATCTTTTAGCAACTGTAAAAATGCTCTTCTGAAGTTCATTTTGATTCATGTAATTAAAAACTGAAAAAGAATTACTGCTAAAATCTGCTCATAAGATATCCTTGAAACTTAATTTTCCTTTTGCCAGCTTCTTTAGCTATTTACTAGATATATATATTTTTTAATTTGTTGAAAAATAATAAAATTACTTTTACTTTTCAATAAACTTTTTACAAAGGTTTTCACAACATTTGACATACTTGCACGTGAATTAAAAATCTGATAACATCTGTACGCAGTTAAGAAAAATAATGCTATTTTTACCTAGCAACACTCCTATAAATGACAATTTCTTTATCGAATAGATACTGTAAAAAAATTCAAGATTCTAAGTAAGATATAAAAATCGATGATTTCATTACCTGTGGAGTGATGATTCACACAAATTTGAAAACTTACCTTTGACCTTAAATAAAAATATTCATTTTTCTTGATATATAATCGATGAGCCTTATGTTGCTTTCTTGAACTGCAAATATCTTCCTTGTTATTGCTATCGTAAACTTTTTTTTTCTGCCAAGTTTGAAAATCCCTTTTTGATTTCGCATAAAATGCGTTCTGCTTCAAACAATTTCTTACGCTGAAAATTCAGTTAAATAACTTTTTCCTTTCATTCTTCTTCCAAAGATTTTGGTCTATTTCTTTTCCCATTTATCATTGAATGATTCGGATGTTTTATGTTCAGAGTCTTTAAATTAGTTGAAATAACACAATGAAATATTAAAAAGAGACCATTGATCGTTTCAATCAAAATCAGTAATTTTGAGAGCTACTACTCTTAGAAGAGTCACATGAGTTATTCATATAGGAACTAAGCGAAAATATGAAACCTTACGCAAGTTAGATGTTTGTTTGTTTTTTTTTGCGAGAGCATAAGATGCAAATGTATATTTTTTAACAATCATTAATCCAACAAGAAGAATGCCCATTATGGAAGTTATATGCAATAATGTCAGCATTCTGCTAAATAATTTTCTTTGGGCAGATGGAAGTGATAAAACTGTTTAAAAATTTTCATTCTAAACAGAAATGTACTTAGAAGTGGGTATTGGAGGGAAGGGGAGACGAGGGAATCACTAAGAATGGATTTCTTCAATCCAGATATTTATTTAATAGATCTTTTCATCACAATGTCACCGATTTACAGAACTTTAAACCATGTGCCATTTAAACAAAACGACAGATCAGAAAACATATTCCTCAACGATTAATGTAATATGTACTGTATACCACAATACGTTCGAGTGATTACACTCCAAAGGTTCTGACATAATAGAAATATAGCAACCTATCTATACTCTGCATTATGAAAATGTTTAAATTATATCAGTACAAGAAACTTCTTGTATGGATAAGGAAAAACTCAATTGATCCAGCAAATGTTTAAAGAATAAAAACAGTAATATACGAGGATTGTTTTACTTCATTTTGTTAAGACCGTAAGTCCCACTCCAAATCATCGCTGAATGCGTTCCTTCGCAAATAATTCATGCTCCAAAGGAAATTCGGAATTTAGGGGAGATGAACGCTGGATTTGGGACTCATCCATAAGCAATGAGCACAGTAAGTGGCATTGAGTATACATTTGTTTACCATGGTAATTCAGTTCTGGATTGACAACTCTATTCCCTCCGGCTCGATTGTGTGGCTTACAAATAAATACGCCCTACTCCTATTAACAGACTTCCCTTTCACACTGGACTCACTTAAATTAGTAACAAATAAGTGGTATTGATTTTCTGATTGATGGGTAAATGTTTCAGATGGATTAAAGAAAATTTTAAAATAAAGTTACTGCAATATTATAGTTTCTTTATGATTGTCATTTTTGGGCAAAAACTTGGAACATATTTTCGCAAACTAATTTAATAAAAGCTTGCTGTAAGCCTTTTTGCACCTGTTCCAACCGGGAGTATACGATTTTAACTAGGTTATTGCCCAAAACTAAACTTGCCTACTTTCATACATACCCACATCGATTAATCAACATAACAAAAAAAGTCTTGTTCAAATTGGATTTTTCCTACAAAAATTCATGAGGGACGGTGGGGGGAGGGAGAAGACCAATAGTCATGCATTTCCACGTCTCAGTTCGGTTTTTATTTTTCATCATTTATTAAATAACTTTATTTTTACTTACCACATTAAGCTATTTTTCAATGACATTTTGTTTTAAACTTTTTGGGGGAAGATAAACTATGAATTTTTACTTTTACAATGGGAAGAATCAATGATAAAACGTTGAAAGAAAGCGATCATAATTTTATGCTGATTATTTTCATAAAGTAATAGTGAATCTTGTCATAACGTGTTTTTTTTATTCTAATTTGAATAGAACGGCATCTGACGACATTATTAAGAAAGCATAATGTGTGCAACATAAGCCTTGAAAGTTTTATCATTCAAGTATTTCATTAAAACGTCCCTAATTAAAATCACATTTTCAGTTCCAAAGCACAAACAGAAAACATAAAAATACGTTTTTATCGTATGTAAAACTGTAGGGACTGCATTTTTGGACTATCAATGTACGATATAATCATAAGAAATCCCTCCAGGAGCACTTCATGAGTTGCAATGAATCAATAGCATCCATTTTGCGTATGTATATGATCTCTGAAGACTAGTAACGAATGCAAAACTCACTGTATAAATGCATAAAAAGCGAAAGTGAATGAACATTCAGTGCCTTTTCTTTTGCAGGCAAAAGGGGACCACGTAATGCATTCCTTTGTTACATTGTATTGCCATCACGTACCATTCCTCCACGGTTGAGGGGGTAGTTGGAAGTGCATTCTTTTTAATTTTGTTTCTGACTTTGTCTTTCCGCTTACTTTAGCTTGCACATCTCTCTGTACTTCTGCTATGAAAAGAAAGTTCCATTCTCAAAAAATATCAGTAATGCAAGGCATTGCAACCAGCGACTCGCATTCTTTGGAGCTGCACGGGGTTTTAAAATGTTATATTGAAGACAATCTAAAGCATGCAAGTTTAAAAGGAAGAGTTTTTTTTAGCTTGTAATAGCTATCTATTCGGTTGAGGAGTAGTCATAAGATCTACTTAACCAATGTTTTTGAACGCCGCAAATGCATGTAGCTTAACCAGTACTAATTTGTTTTTAACCCTTTATCTACTGCATTATGATCTGCAGAATTTTTTTTTACATAGATAGTCTATGTATTTACCCAGAAAATTAAAGGATTTACATACATAAAATGCTCAGTCTATAAGAATTCATTTCTTTACAGCTAATAAGGGCCACAAAGTATTTTAACTGTGAAATTAATTACACACACTTTTTAATCAAAATATTTCGCCTAATAGTTTTCTAAGTTCTTAACTAACACATTAAAAAAGAATCAGTGATTCAATTCGTGAATTTTACCACTTTTCTACAGCGAAACTCTAAAATGGGAGCAATCTGAACAAAATGGCAGTTCAGAACACAGCATCGGCTTCAAAACTATCTTCCATTCTTCGCTAAAATACTCTTTATAGAACCCTTGCTGATATGTTTTCTGAAAAAAGGGGTTTTCAAAGAGTGTTCCTGCAAAGTACCATCAGAATATTGGTAGAAATAGTTTCTGGGTAGAATTTATAGAGAACAGGTACTTATAAGTACTGTCAGTACATAAAGGGTTAAACCATTGTTGTTTTTAAGCTGGAAAATGTGGAGATTACCATTATGTGTAATTCTGTTGATCCAAAAGATTGTAACTATAATATACAGTTGATTCAATTGTAATTTCTGCTTAATAAAGGAAAGATTTCCTCATTCTACGGTCTATTTTTGCAAGGAAAGTTAAGAAAAACAATTTCGAAGAAAAATGATGATACTAGGAGTATTACAGTTTGGATTATATATCATGTTTGAAAAAAGTAAAATTTGAGGTCCATCTTTTACTTCCGGACGAACGTATTCTTCTGCAACTGGTTTCACTATTTTCTAACTTACGCATTATTAATTGTTAATTAAAAAATTATTCTGCCACGTTCTGAATCGGTTCATAAAAATTGGTATTATATTGGTTTTAACATTCATTACCTTCAACGCTGTTAAAACGATTTCTTTTTTTAAATTATCGGATTATTATTAGGTTCCATATCAGTAACAAAATCAATACTAACCTTTTAAGAATGTTTCGCTATGTTGACTGCTTGCACTACATTGTTACATAGCAGTAAGACATGAAATTGGAATCCAGACAAACGTTAATATATAATATATTCTACAAAGTAAAATAAGCTTCCTATGAAATGAAATAGTCACTAACAGAAACAAATACAAGCAAAAGCAGACGAAAAACGAAAAAAATTTAAAAATGCATGAAATCACAATTTATATTGCGAGAAAAAGACACGCCATTGATTGAAATTACTATGGTAGGAAGGAACAAATTTCTGTTGTAATGCGTTAGCCGAATGTGAAACTTGGGCTCATTTTTTCCCGCCGACACTTAATCCCACAACCCGAACGTGAATGCTGACTGGATAATGGTTGATGCCTCTAGGAAAGAAACGCGATTTCGACAGTCCAAGCGTCGAATTCCAAGCTCATGCATAAAGTATAAGAGAGAAGCGGCATTGGGTATTCATTTGTTTTCGACGAGAAAAGTATAGTGACGCGACAGTTCCATTTCCTGTAATCCTCCGATTCCGGTTGACAAATGGTGATGCGGATGGTCTACTGACAGGAGCTCTATTTGTTAGCACAGCTTGTTTGCGGGAGTAAAAATATCCCTGAAGCTATCTGCTAACGAATAATTCTGAGTCTCTTATCTGATCTCTAACTTAAAAATCTAAGTTTCCCTATTAATCGAAACGTGGCGTAAAATTTTACTTTAGGTCAGGTTTTTAAATTAAGCCCTTACATTAATAATATTTGAAGCTGGCCAACAAAAGAAAAAAAGCACAATATGTAAAAAAATTTCAAAAAATCAACTAATTATTAGCAGAGCCTATCAAGGGCAAAAATCAATCAGACCATCTTTAACTTATCTCAAGAACTAAACTGATCTTGATACATTTTTTTAATGAACAGTTTTTCTTTTTTTTTTTTTTTTGTCCTTAGATCCCCATCCTAAAAATTTTAAATCTTTCCCCTTCAAAAAGGTAAAACTCATTTTTTCTTCTGATATGCCAAAACTTTGTTTTGGACTACTTTTCAAGAAGTTGATGGAATGTTTTCCTCTGTTATGGAGCTCCTCTGCATAAGGACGTAGATCTGTATGAAAATATTGATGGTAGGAAGCTGATTGGCGCCACTGATTAAGTCACATAATTATATGGTTTTCAAGCTTTACCGTTTTCAAATGGACGCAATTTACCTGATACTGCATAGAAGATTACATTGGATAGAACCTTACCACTAGCATTAATTAGTACAATAATACTGAAAACCAAGTATATTTGAGGGTAAGTTAATGTTATGAAACTAACCAATTGAATTGTATAAATGTGAAATTCTAGTGAAAGACGCGCTGTACCGTCGTCCTGTCTAAAAAAGCTGGCAACCCTGGAGGGAGACGAGTCGCCCGAAGAACGGAGGCGGAAGAGGATTAAAAAGCGAAATGTGCGAGCTGTGGAGACCAATATAACCTTTTTGTAAATGTAATGTTTATGTGTGTAGAGTGGTGTGTAAAATGTGCTGTGGAGATGGAACACAATTAAAATATTAACCTCCCGAAGTGCCTCCTGTGTTTCTAGTTGAATTGGTTTATTTACGGAAATACAATACAGCGCGCGTCAAACGGTATAGAAGTTATGTAGATGTGCACAACTGGCAATCTATGGAAGCGATGGGGTGCAACTGCCACATTAGAATAATTTCTATTCAAGTGTCAAGTTAATGATTTGACTTTTTTCTGTTCTAGGATTCATTTTTTGATCAATGCATTCGCAGTCAATTCCTATGTATAATTGAAGAATTTTCAGTTGGCAAGTTAAATGCAGAGACACATCGATTTCCTGTTAATGATCGGTTATAGCATCCTACAGGTGTTATTCCACTTTGAGCTGTAGTTCCCGCAGTGACCCAATGGGCATTTCGTGGTCCACCTGTCTAGTGAAGTCTAAGTAGACACTATGGTTGATTACAAACAGAAGGCCAAAAGTTTCATGGTTTTACGATTTGATTTTGTTTCTCTTTGCTTCTTTTAATATTTCATTTTCTTAGATGCTTTCTCTTATGTTGGCATTGATTTAAAAATTACATTTGAATGCTGAAAATTGAATTTTAAAATATTTTGATGATTCGAATTCACTAAAATAGTTCCTTCACTGAATCAAACTACAAAATCTGACATCGATTTATAGTAACTAATATCAGAATCGTAATTGACTACATTGGTGATTTTACCGGGATATTTATTGAAGGGTATCAAAAAATGCTTCTCGTGATAATTTCTATTGCCACGAATCTTGATGCTACTTGCGATAGCCTAACAGTTGCGTGTAAATTATTCTCACTAGGCAATTACCACGGATCTTAATGCTACTTGCAATGTCCTGATAGTTGCTTGTAAATTCTTCTTATTAGGCATTCCCAATACTGGTATATCACGAGACATTTGTTATTGCTTACCTTGGATTTGATTGCGCTGAATATAAATACACATTGACAGCCTGCACATTGAAATTGCACACTTTTGAGTTTTAAAGTTTGTTTCTTCTCTTGTTTTGAAGTCTTGCTGCGGTTAAGCTTCAACAGAACAGGTGATTACTCGAGGTAAAGCGAATTTTTAAAAGAAAGCTGAAAACTTTCACATCAACATATTACCTGGACAAAAACCTTAGAATTATCCTGCAGCTTTTTTTTTTTTTTTTTGGTAATTCATTAAAATTTTTACATGGTGCAGCATTTTCCCCTCCTTTTCTTTTCAAGCACCGTTCCACACCTTTTTGTGATACATCAAAAAGGATAGAGAATTTCATCATTCCTAGAATTTCCGAGTATTAAGTGACAAAAAGAGTAAAAAATTGAATTTCTCCTTCCAGTGATGTTTGGTGCAGTCAAGGTAATATATTCCTTTGTTCTATTGTGCTGCTTCCACGTAGAATATGGAACTGAAATTCCACCACCACCACGCTTCATGTAACATGTTCCGCTGCCATCTATTTGAAGTGGTTTTTCTCTTGCCATCTATTTAAAGTCTAAAATTTCCTTTAAAATCTCGCTTCCTTAGGCATTTAGAAAGCAGTTTCAACCTTTAAAAAATAACGTAAGTGATATTTTAAGAAGCTAAAGGAATATTTTTATGAGAGAAATTTTGTTTCCTTAAATAAATTTGCGTCTTACTTTTAAAATGTGTAATAATAAAGCAATGGAAAACACCGTTTTTTCTTATAGCTTAAAAGCCATTTTATACTATGCTTTCCAAAGTATTATCTTATTATGGTAACATTACGTACAGGATAAGACGTGCTGCTTTAATGATAAATTGCAGAAAACATTTCGTGTAAATCTATTATGAAATTATTTCACATAAAAGCATAATTCATTATTGTTGAAAAAACCGTTTGACAAAATTTTATATTAACAATATCCTCTTTTGAAACGTAATTTTAGTCCCTTTGTTCATCGTTTTTCTACAACAGGTTTTACTAGCACTAAAAAAGAATAATAATTTAAATAATTTGAAAACTTCGTTAAATTATGTCTAGTGGGAAAATCATTGTTATAACAATACAAACATCATTTTTCAGCTGTCGGCTAAATATTTTACTAACATTTTGTTATGTATTAAATACGAATCATCTCAATACGTCTACGCAATTATGTGCATGTGCAATAATGAGAGCTTATTTTCAAAACCCAACAATCGTTTTAAACATTGCACAAATTAACTAAGTTTCTTTAGCCATCCAACTCTATACCCCATACCTCCTCAAAAAAAACAAATGATTTTAGTTCTCCCACAAAAAAAAGTTATTAAGATACAGTCGCAACAAATGTAGACTTTATTTTATTTGTCTTTTATTGTGTTGAGGAAGTACACATATCAGGGAATAATTGGGTACTATGATATACCAAAGTTCTTCTTTCCTTAAGCGCTTCTACCTTAGAGGCAATATTATAAATTACCCCTAAATCCACCAATAATGTTCTAGAGTCAGTTTCATTCAGCTGCCTGCTTAAATAAGATCGCTATGAATAAATCTTTCTTTCCGGCTTTTAAGAAATTTATTCAGGTAATAAAGAATCCAAAAATCTGGATTAATTATCAGAAATGTGCTGTGGAGAATGAAACTAAGCGCAATAAAAGAGTGATAGTTTTTCATGCAATGCTGAATTTTATCTGAATTTTGTGTAAGTTAAATCAGATTATTTGCAATACAATGATGGAATAATGGAGACAATTGACCGGGGACTAATGATCATCGTTGTCACGTGATATCCGCTCTTTGTTTACTAAGATTTTCAATTGAGTTCTACGTGGAGTTCACTAGGCAAAATTAGTCATCTTAAAATTAATTAAACTATTTTCACAGCTTTTTCTGATTATAACCCAGTATTTACCTTCAATTTAATCATTATAAAAGAAATTTGTTAATTATTACAATAGTTATAGTGTTTTAGTTAGTGTTAGTTTTATGTTATGTAGAAGAACTTTATTTAGGCCTAGATTTTAATTAGATTTGTCGTACTCGAAGTAAAGTGATGCTACGGCTTCTTTTGTTTACATTGCTTTCATCGCTGCCACGTGACCAATGACGTTGCTTGAATGGCCTCCATTGAGTTATCACCCCTCATAACAGTAATTTTTTTTTTTTTTTCAATATGAGAAATCCTAGTGCATCTTCTATGCTAGCCTATGAGCAATATAACAAGAAGTTCCGTCTAGAACTGTTCAAACCTACTTTCCCGTATAGGGGCCGTTCATAAATGACGTCACGCTTTTTTCCCATATATTTTCCCCCCTCCCCCCTTTGTCACAATATGTCACACTTCAGCAGACCCCCCTCCCCCCCTTTGTCACGCGTAACGCTATGTTGCATAATGCATTGTGTCACACTTCTTGTTACCCCCTCCCCTCCCCTTGTCACACTTTGTCACAATTTCACGAACCCCCCTCCCCCCCTCGAAGCGTGACATCATTTATGAACGATCCCTTACACCGAATTCAAGTTTATAATCTAGCTATCTCTCTCTCTGTCTTTCTCGTTTAGCTTTAGTTCTTAATTGCTTCAAATATACCTTTTTCAACGGTTAATACCTAGTCATTCAATCATTCATTTATTAAGTCATTCATGTATTTATTCACTCATTTATTGATTCATTCTTTTGCTTATTCATTTAATCATTCATTAATTCAAAAATATTCTTGAAAATCCCGATCAAAAAATTTCATAGAAAAATAGGCTCTTTAGTTCTGGATGAACTTTCTATTTGTACATGTTCTACGTCATAAGAGCTTTCCGATAAAGTTTGTTCCAAGCAAATCGGTCCTTTAGATCAGGAATTATATAGGATTGAAATTTCCCCGTAGGTGGTATGTTAATTTTTTTTGAACTGTTCAAAAATGAACAAAAAATGTTCAAATCAATATTTCACGCCGAGAACTCCTTTCAATAAGCTTGCAATAGGAACTTGGCTCTTGTGCCCAGAGTTTACAGAATTTGCTTCAATTTTGTCCATAGGCGCTAATGTTAAAATTTTTTGAACTGTTCAAAATTGAACAAAAAATTGTTCAAATCAAAAAGTAAAATATAGAAATGAGATGTCCTCGCCGAGCTCTTTCGAATGCAAAAAGAATTTTTCCAATCGGATAATTTGTTCAAAAGTTATTAGGGGGGACAGACAGACAGACAGACAGACCGACAGACCGACCGAAACACTTTTTTCCCATCTCAAAACCCTACTTTCAAATTTTTTATTTTTCAATCTTCTTAACTTATTTTTGACTTTTCTTGATTTCTAACGATATTTTCACGATACATTACGCCTTCTTTCATGCTTTATTATTATTTTTTTTTTTTTACTTTTACGGGAAAGTAGGCTAAAAAGGAGTTAAAAGTCAAAGTGAGTACTAGGCAACAGCTAAAACACTTGGACATGAGACGCCCGTAAGAAAGAAAATAAATTATTGTTGTCGACACATTCATAATAATTTTAATACTTTTGTCCGTCTCCTTCAAACTGTGTCCTCTTCCTTTTCCCTCTCTATTTTCAATAAAAATCCTTTTTAACCAAACATAAACGATCACAAGTAGGTAAAGCTTGTATAAAATTGTGCGTTTGACTTTTTAAATCAATTATATGTTGAACAAAATGAACAAATAAAGTACCCGAAGTTCAATGTAAATACTATATCGTACAACTATGTTGCATCACAGATTAATAACCGAGTGTTTGTTAACATGAAATGAGCTTCGATGGCACAATACAAGTACATAAATCACTTTTCCTTTCTATAGCATCAAAATCTGTAATAATAGGAAAGGGAGCTAAAATAACTTTTTCGATGACAGCGCTAAGGAAATCATTATTTATCAAAGGAGCAACAAGAAGCTTCAGTGTTAGGTTACTGCGCATTTGGGTCAGAAAAACGATGAATATTCGGAGCCATTGTCCTCCATTTTGTTGCAGCAGACCGGATTGAGTTTAGACATTTCAACCATCTAAAGGAATTCGTTCTCCCTGGAAAATAATATAATAAAACTTATGAAAAATGTCTGTCAGTGTGAAACTGGTTTTCTACGGGTGAGAAAATGTATCTAGGAGGAGAAATGCATAAGGAAATATTTTGTGACCAAGTTTTGTATGTTTGCATCTAAAATTGTAATGTTGAAGGTGTTCGAATAAATCAGTTTTAAAATTTATTCAAATGAACAAAAATATATTTTAATATATTAACAAAAATTATTTCTGCTATACAGAAAAGAATAGTTTAAAACCAATACCCATAAATTCCAAAAAAATAAAAATAGTTTAATTGACTTTTTCTTAACTCTTTGATGAGGGGCTGGAGACGGTTGAGGGAATATTTTGTGCAATTTAAGCAGAAAAGGGGGGTCATATTTTCTAGGTATTGATAACTAACAGTTGATATTAAAATAATATTTAGATTTTTTTTACATCGTACCATTCTACGTACCATGTTACCAAGCAAGAAACTACTAGCACTGGCTCGCGGTGGTAGTTCACGCTGCTCCAAAAATAATTTGGTGGTTTTGTTTCTTGTAAATGTATACTGTATAGTAACCCCTCCCTTCATTCAAATAAAAATACTTTTCAAAGCAGCCACTTGATTAATTTTACAAGAAATCTTTCGTTTTTTCAACAATCAAGGAGATTACTTATTGTTTCCTTTGCACAGAGAACGCTGTTCCATTGATTTATCAGAATAAAGAGGACATATTTACAAATAGCTTAGAAGGAAAATAGGAAACGGAACGCAACTGAAAGTGACGCCATAAATTTAACGACTATTCGTTGATTTATCACCAAATTGGAGACAAATTTTGTGGAAAAGAATAAGATGCCAAATGCAGTGTCAGTTTTGTGATATTGACGATATTTGGCGAGGTTTCCATGGGACATATTTATTTTGTTCCCTTTGTACATATTTCTTTCATTGAGTTTCAGATTTTGGATGATAAGAAAAAACTTTTCTTTCTTTTTTTTAAAGCTTGATGTAGATGAGTATCATTTATTATATATATTACCAAATACTTATAAATAAGGTACTGTAAGCGCTCAAATTCTTCCTATCTACATTCTGAAGAGAGATTTTAATAAATGCTCTGTTTTAATATGACATTTATTTGCAGTCACTGTAAAACTGTTTTTTCACTGAGAAAAATTTTGTGTTTTAATCCTTAACCGTAAAATCAAAGAAACAAAACTGCAAACCTTGATTGAGCAAATTTTCATTTTGCAGAAAAACCATTCGATACTTGTATTAATTACTATACAAGATTTTTATAACTAATGCTTCCCTTTGAAATGGTCATAAAAGAAAACTACTAGACCAAATGCTATCTAACCTGGCAATAATTTACAGGAAGACACGTTACTTTATTTTCAATTTAATAAAAATATAGAAAAAAGATTTTAAAAGTGACTACTAGAGGGAAATGGTCCTGTGTTGTACAGCACGTTTAAATGAAGTAACACGCATAAAAGTGCACACTCCTTGTCAATGGCGCTTTGCAGTATCAGAACTCACATTTATTTGTAAAATTATAAAATCGCGCATTTGCTATTTCAAAATAATTCAACATAAGATGACTGATAAAACGGCGATTAACAAATTACAAATTTAAAAAGGATTGTAAATCATTAATTAAAGATTAATCGGTAAATATTATAAATATTTTATTTGCGAGAATTTAATAGTAGTCAAATATATTACATACATTTAAAAAAAGCACAAAAACTCAATCACAACACGATAATAAAACAAGGATGTGAAAAATCTTTTTTTATCATGAAGAAAGTTTATTTATAAATGATAAATTTCATAATAAGTTAGCATAATTCTGTAAAAAAAATAATACATCGATGAAAAGAAAACTTCGTAACTAAAGAAAACGTACATCATTCCATCGTTTGAAGCTGTGTGGTGCATTGAATGTTTGAAATATTACTCGATTTTGCCATGACCAAATAGAAAATCAGTCACAATGTCTTCAACAACACACACAGAAACGTATTCATACGTTTATAGATAAATACGAACATACATGCATGTGTATGTGTAATAGTGCTTACGTAAATGCATTAGGAGCAACGTTATAAAATATCAGTGCACCACCATAAAACAATATTTTACTCTGCTTTTTCTACAAAAATCACATGAAAAATAATTTCCAAATCTAAGGTCATTAAATTTTAAGCCTAGCTATGTTTTTAATGAAACAAATGTTATTTTTGTCTCTTGATTATTATGCTTTTTATAATGAGATTTCCACCATCTCATTAATTTTTCAAGATGGCTTCTCGTAATCTAATTTTTGTTTATGCAAAACGTATTTTTTATATAATTATAAAACATTTTCTTGTTAGATGCAGAACTTGCGTGCAAGTATAATTATAAAAATTACTGTGATAGAAAAAAAAACAAGCGAGTTAAAAACAATCGCTTCCATAGAAAATCTCGTACTCATTAAAGTAATTTTATGTTACAAAGATATTTCAGAATTTCTCTTTTATTCCATATTTGAATTAGCCATTAGTAAAGAGCAGAGTTAAACCAGAAAAAATACTTGTCTGCTCAAAAACATTTTTTGTAAAAGTTTTTTATTCGTATTGAATTTTATACTTTTTTCTTAACTATAGTGCTCTAAAGTAATAACATGTTTAAGGCGCAAAGAATCAGAGCAAACTGCATGCTAATAAATATGATGTACGCAATATTATTATTGCTAGAATTCGGCCGACAGTCGAAATTTGACTGCAGAAATTAAATTTATCCTTGAAAACAGTATGCTATTTATACAATTACTGGTAAGCCCGGCGGTCATACGAAATGACCGCTGTTCTAGATATTATAAGTATACAATTCTCCCAGTAACCGGAAATGCACATCAAATCAAGGAGGTCAGGTAGAATAGTGGAGTTTAATGAATAAATAATAAATATATAATAATTTCGGAAAAAAATATTCTTACCGAAAAAAAAACATCTAAGTTATAATAATCTGTAAAATAAAAATATTATTTACTATATAATCACAAATTGTTTGTGAAAAATATTTATTTATATCCAACAATAATCATCGTCAAAACAGTAGTTTTAACGAAACTGTAAAAAAGAGCGCTGCCACTTTAGTATATATAAAAAGCGCAGACGATAAATAAATTAAAACAAAGAAAGAAGGATTTTATTAAATTCACGTTTACATAAATTTTTAACGGAGATTGAAAATCTAGCGATGCCTCACTCAAAATGCTAGAAAAATGTTTTGATTATTAGTCGTCTTCATTAATGAAACAATTGTGTAGATGGCAGCACGATGCAGTTTTCTCAGAGTAAGAAATTCGGAATAAGCTATAGGCGACAAACACTTAAGCGGTTAAACAGACACTTAAGCGGCTTAGGTATAAGATATAAGTATTAATAATCAAATTTGGCTATTATAACGTCGATTTTTATCACATTCACTTAAAGCAAACGTAGTGTAAATCATTGTCGATGCAGAGGCAATTGCGCTCATAAATGTAATCCCTTGTACTTCTGCAAATTTCGTACTAAGTTGAGTGGCGGTTGAATTAAACTAAAATGTTTGCTTCCATACACTATTCTCATTTTTCATTTCATTGTTTCAGAGAAGCCTTTACTCAAACTCTAATTATAATTGCTTTTAATATTACTGCTAAATGGCACCAAACTCCTTTTAGCATTGAGTTTTGTGTTTCTTACCTGATTTTATATTCCTTACCCTATATTTACTGAACGAAAACATGCTGCCATCTGTTATCTATAACAATATAACATTGAAAATATAAATGAGGCTATCCTGACAAAAGAAAAAGGGAAATAATTAATAAATAGTTAATTGTTCCCAAAAAAAAATTTTATTGACATCACGAAAATTTGTCAATAGCTACTATAAACAAAAAAAAAAAGTAATAAAATTGGGTGAAAACCCGAGAAGAAAATAGTTCTTAACTGTTTTTCTTTGCTTATTTATATACAGATTGCGATTTTTTTTTATTATTTATTTTTTTCAATAGATGCAATCAGAAACAATGCCTTTCAAAATGGTAAAGAAATATTCTGCAATGCATAACCAGATTAAACGTTTCTGTGTGGAAACAAGATTTATTAAATAACTCC
The DNA here is from genome assembly GCA_038502835.1 of Octonoba sinensis. Classification (NCBI taxonomy): domain Eukaryota; kingdom Metazoa; phylum Arthropoda; class Arachnida; order Araneae; family Uloboridae; genus Octonoba; species Octonoba sinensis. The sequence continues at coordinate 63,908,399 of CM076602.1, forward strand.
ATCTAAAGATCACAATTAATTTGAATTTAAGCGTTTTGCATGTAAGACAAAAGAAATTTAAACTGTGCAGAATTCCGGTACCAGGAAGCAAGAGAGAAATCCGTTTTTCGATCGCAACAAAATGCTTCCATTCAATTACTAAGTGACATCTAAAGCAGCAGAGTGGAAGATGTCTAATTCTTGGGAACACTGAGCGAAATAAGGAGAGCAGCCGTGCATCGAATTCCAGACTCATGCATAAAGTATGAGCAAAGAAAGCGGCATTGGGTATTCATTTGTTTCCCATGACGAATGCACAGAAAAGCGACAGCTCCATTTCCTGTGGTCCTTCGCCCGTGGCTGACAAATGACAGTTTGGACGATCTATTGACACAAGTGTCCCTGTTGTGATGTCTTCTTATTTACTGCAGGCATCGTAACAGTTTTTTTTATTTATTTGCTTATATATTTATTTATTTCAAGCAGACAGATTATTGACGCAATGCATTAAAAACTTCAAAGGTTTTTCAAAGAGTGTTTGTTATTAAACAAATGAAAACATTTCCTTAAAGAATCTGGTTTTCATAACATACAAGCGAAACATTCTGATAGTATATTATATTACTTATAGTTTCGTGTAGCAAAGTGAGAAAATGGTGTAAAAGGACTACCATTTGAATGTAGAGCAAAATAAATAAAAAGCAAAATTACCCCTCAAAATTTCTTTTCAGGAACACAAAATTTCTTTTCAGGTCACAAATATTTAAATTCAGTTTTTATGCAAATTTAGTGAGCACGAATATTATAAGGTTCTCCTGTGAAGGTCTTTTGTAAATTTTTGCATACAAGCCTTTGCATTGACTTCCATAGTTACCATTATATCTTGTCTTAAGGATTCAATTATTCTCAAAGAAAAAGAGGGCGCTTATTTCAATAAAAATTTCCAAATTTAATAATTTATTAAATTTTTTGATTTTGTGTTCTATGGTACAAAGAGACATAACAGGCAGCAATGTTCCAGACTAAATTTATTTCAGGTCGAAGTATCTGGTGCAAAGCTACCTTCCAAGAGATTTTCAATTGTGACTGAAGAAAACCAGAAAATTTCCATCAGGCATCCCAATAAGTAAAATTTTGTGTCACAAATATTTCATCGCCTCCTCGTTTCTCAAAGCGACGGAGCCGTTTCAATCTAAACCAAATACATTACCACTGGCCAATTTTACATGATGTAAGACATACATATTGCTAACTATCGTGTTGTACTTGGATCAGGGCCCGATTTACATTTTGAATCACTATAGGCACAACTCATGTTTAGGGGCCCCCTCAGGCAGCAAAAATTTTTTAAACATAACATTCAGTATGTGTTTGTAAAACTTGCCAGTCACGCCAAAATTTAGGGGCCCCCAAACTCAAAAACTAATTTATTTTTCAAATGTCAAAGAGTCAGACAAACATTTAGGAGCCCCCAACGTGCAAAATCCATTTTGTTTTTCAAATTTCAAATTGTCAGACCAAAATTTGGGGACTCCCAAAGTGAAAACTCCTTGTGGTTTTAAAATAATTTAATAGTACAAATTTTCTGTGGAGCAACAGAACAGTAACAGCGTTGTTTTAGAAAGATGCTATTTTTAAATATTTTTCTAAAATATTTTAAATTACAAAAAAAGGAATAATAACCAAAACTGGGGGCCCCCTCAAAGTGGGGTCCCTAGGCCCAGGCCTCACGGGCCTAATGGTAAATAAAGCTAAGGTTGCTTGGCGATAAGGTTTTTTTTTCCTGCTTATATAATCATGATAATTAATAAAATCTTGGTAGACAGTTGAAAGAGAAAACCGAATTTTTGTTTAGGCCCTGCTTGTGATAAGATTTTTTTTCCTGCTTATATAATCATGATAATTAATAAAATCTTTGTAGACAGTTGATAAAGAAGACCGAATTTTTGTTTACGCAATCTTTAAAGGTGTATTTGCCTTCCTGTTTCCAGAACGAAAGCTGGCTGCTAGAGTCGTTTGTGAGGATTCAAAAATAATATATGACGCACAGCTAAAGACGAAGCTCCTAATGATTAGCAACAAACTTAATACACTTGATTTCCTTTATTAATAAGTAAAAATGCAAATGTTTTAATTGAATGAGGTTCAGTGCATAACTCAAACGTTGCAGTTAAATTTTTAAATATTATTCACCTTTTGAAACATAAACAATAGGATTATTTTCAAATGTGCTTAAACCAACTTAAAGAAATCTGTATACAACTTTGTTCATATTTCAGTTCCTGTGTCAATATTTACATTCAGGTAACCCGGTGACAGTCTTCAAAAGGATCCACGAGCAGAGCAATTATAGCCCTGGGAAGCTTCCAGAGATAAGAATAAACAAAGAGGATAGACTGAGATAATTATTTTTCAAAGCTTCCGGCAAATGTAATCAATGTTTGCCCTTCTTTCTCCTCCGTAGTTCTCAAGTCGCCAGAATATTAAAAAGCTTCGAATGTTGTTGTTTCATCATTACACGCGCTTTCTGCAGTCGAATATTTTGATACAGAAATTAATCTTACATTCTTTTCGATTTCCGCTTGATACCTGTTGCGTTATTAACGATGGAGTATTTATCTTCTGTGAAGAACGTGGAATAGCTGGAATTCAAGTTGTATCTTTTCATTCGTAAAATCTTTGAGGAACGACGAAGGGAAGAACTTGATTGGTCCCTCTGAAAGACATCGGATATCTATTGTCCAACCAGTTTTAAGTAATCTTAAGTCGGATCCGGACACTGCACGAAAGATTCGGTTATCTGACATGTCAAGTTTGATTCTTTTTAAATTTAATTAATTGCCACGTTTTAAAAATGCATGTGAATTACAAACTTACTACGTATTTGGAAATTGGGAGGTAGGGGGAGGAGAGAGGCACAACCTCAATTTTAGGCAAAGACTTTTTTTGCATTCTTCAGAAACGCATACAAATTTAAATGCAATGTTGGAATACAACTCACTAGGTCGTCAATTTATCACTAAATTTTCACAAAATTCAACTGAATTTTTATAATTCGTATTGCATTAATTATGTAGCATATACAGTGCAGGAGAAAACGTAATGAACAAAGGCAAAATTATGCTATTTCTACAATAATACACTAAATTATAGAAATTTTTAGTAGATTGCAACAGATTCAGTGCCCCCTAGAAAAAAAATGAAACAGATGCTGTCAAATTATATCTATAAAACTATTACAAATATCTGATGAAATAAATCAATTACACCATTTAAGTATATTGTACGTGTTAAGGGTCCGCAGTATGTTTTTCAGACTTTTTTACTACGATTTGAACATTTAAATTAACTATATCTCAAAACTCGGGTTAAGGACTTAGTAACATTTACCAGAATGACGACAATACATAAATTTTGAAATCTACGAGATCTATGTAGTTAATGAAATTAGTAAACTTAGAACTATATATAATATCAGTAAAAGAATTGCTTTTAAATGATTAATTTCATAAGGTACAGTGAATTTATTTTTACGAAGAATTTTTTTATCATTATTCTAGTTCATTAGTATCATTATTTTAGTTAGCGAAAGTGTGGTTGCATATAGCTTAAGAACAGCTGTAACCGTCTGCTTTTTACCCCTCACTCATAATGCATTAATACTTTGCAGATTTTAAGTTATGAGCCCGAAACTTGTATGACTGTAATAATATTTTGTAAAAAGGTTTACTAACAAATCATTCTACTGATATAATGTATATGAAAAACACGTTCTGCCTAGAAATATAAAAAATAATGTGTCCTTGTAATGCTATCCCTGAAACTGCGTAAAGAATATTTTTTCATTCATCGAATTTCTTTGCTGTTAGCTGCAGACAGTCATTAATAATGTCGTTCCGTTTCGCCTAGCCATACTATTTTTGATCGGTATAATAGGATGGAATAATAATTACCCTGCCAGTAAATCTTTAAAACTGGGCAGTTAGGAAAATCTCTGGAAGTTTGCCAGTGAATTTTAACAAGATAGGGGTAAAAAATTATCCCGAAATGGCAAGAAAATATCCATTACTGAGTCAAAAATTTCAACCATGTAATGAGATAAAATACTCATTTCTTCGGAATGGATATCTGTCTCGCCGAAAAAAACTAAGCTATTCTGCATTTGGCTTTTTATGTTGTTTTTCATTTTAGTGTATGCAATGGTAAAAAAAAGTATTTGATCTGATAATAAGCTTGATCTGAAAAGCATTGGCCTATATTCCTTTACTCCAAACTAATTTCTTACAAAACTAGTAACTAATATTTGTAAATGTATTTCCCCCCTCCCCTCCTTTCAATGCAGTCTCTAATTCATTATATATAATTCTGGCATTATAGAATTCCATTATTATATATCCAGTAGACTTTCGACAATTCGAAACTCACTGGACCTTGAAAAACGTTCGAATTACCGAGATGATATCGATCGTTTGAATTACCGAGTTCTATTTATTGGTTAGTTGGAATTACAGAAGGAGTTGCACATACAAACATCTCATTTAATATTACTTCTTAAGTTAAAACGCAAGTTATTATTTGCCAAACTTTTCAATCGATATTTTCACACATTTCTGTTTCGTATGCTTTGTATTTTCAGTCGCATAGCTCCTATTTCTGCACTGCAAAATTATTTATTTTAAACTATCAAAAAAGAAGTTTCAATATTAGTTTTCCCAACTCAACTGATAAAATTGAGATTTCCGTATTGTCAGGATTTTTTTTTTCAAGAACAGAAACTGGTCTCAATTATAAATGAAAGTATCGCTTAAATCAGCGGTTCCCAAACTGTAGTTCGCGAAGCCTCTCCAAGTGGTACGAGTGCAGGCAAAAAAAAAATATATCTATAATCTATTAGTGTTCTATTCTATATAATAAAGTTAGATTCGCAGTGGTACGTAAAATGTTTTGCAAGAAAAATGGTGGTAAGGTAAAGGATGGTAAGAGTACGCACCTAGTGGATTTTTTGTTATAAAAATGAGAATTGAAAAGTGAGAACCTTGAAAATTGACTGAATCATAGTTTATTAACTTAGAAACTTAGGTACAAAAAATGAAAGTTTTATCTTAAAAAACTATGTGAAAGAAAGCAAGCGAAAAAAAAATTGTAAATGCGTACTCTTACCCGACCTGGCGGATAACAGTACGCACCCAGAAAGGGTAAGAGTACGCATTCAGAAAATTTAGCAGTAGTCACATACAAATGCTCTAGTGCCTTCGTAACTGGAACATTCATCATGCCACCACTCCTTACATATACCACACTGGATCCAATATTCATCGTATGATTGTTCGCAGCCTGGGCATATTGTCGCCTCATTGTTTGCTGAACTTGTTGAGGGAACTAGGTTGTCGATACAATGCAAAACAAGTTTTTTCTTTGCTTTCACGGTTTTTCATTTTTCAGTTTTGGCCCCTTTTTTACTTTTAATAGCAGCTCGATTAGCTTTTGCTTCTTCTAATTCTCTCTTTTTCTCTACCTTTTCCTTATGTGCGTACTCTTACCCGCCGATGTATTGCTCCTCAAAATCGTCCATAGATCGCTGTAGCATTCACAATAGTAAAATTCTGACATGCCCACGTTGTTCGGAAGGGAACAAAGCTCCTAACGATATCTACTTAAAAAGCAAACATCAAGGATTTATTGACAAAAAAATTAATATTTCTTTACAGAAAAATTACATGCCAACACGCAGAAATCATATTTTACCTGATAAATAAACGACAGCAAGGATGAAAATAACAATGGTGGTCTCTTGAGCCAGCTCAAAACAAACGTGTTGAGTTGATCACACTCGCTTCTGCTTGCAGCGTTGCCAACAGGGAAAAAAGTCCCTGCGTACTCTTAACCGACTGCGTACTTTTACCCTCCTTTCCCTTACGCCAAAAAAAAAAAGATTGGGAACCGCTAGTTTTAAATGATAACATAATATTGTTTATTGGTTTAAAGAACATTGCTGAAAGCATTTGAAGCATTTATATTTCATATGAAATGGTACAGATGAAAGACAAATCTCTAATGTTTTGAAAGTTATTGTATAAAAATACATTCAATTTTCAAGAAGGCTTTCAATTATGAACGTTCGTCAAAAATATTACCGTTTTGTATGCTATTTAAATCAAATATTTTGTGTTCCGTTAAGGTCATATCCACCATCCTAGTGATAGAATATCGTATAAATTAATTATTTCTTTAGTACCTTTCAGTTAGTGGAATACTTACTTCATACGTATTTTCCTTCCCGATTTAACTGATAATTCTGCATTTGCAACAGTGCATTATTTTGTTCAATTTTTTAGCCGCCAAGTGCATGATAAAAGTGCAAAAAATCGCCAAATAAAGTACTAACGATCCGATTCTTCAATATATTTTGTACTAACCTCCTACCGTATAAAAAAAGAGAAAAAACACCAAGCTTCATTTATCTGAAATATTTTAATTATTTTCCCTATCTAATTTTTTTCAGAACGTAACGATCGAGGGAAAATATTTTTCTCTTGGTAATAAACGTGTTTTCTAATTTTTAAATTTCGACATACTTTTCACTTTTTCTTCCTTTTCAAATATTCATATCTGAAATTCTTTGAAAGCATTCGTTTTATCATTTGAATTCAAAATTGTTGCGTTAGATTTCAAAGAAAGGCAAGAAAGATAATCAACCTCAAAAATTCAGTTATTTTCAAATCGGTTCATTAGGGGAACTTTCCTGTTTTTCTTATATTTAACACGTACAGTAACGCAGAGAAAGAGAATTAAATCAAGAAAGAATTTTGGCTGAAATTAATCAAGCGTTCTTCGAAGTTTTTCCGAAATCATTTTTGCAAAATTCACTCATGTTTCTTTTTCTCATGCCATTGTATGTGCACTTCAAGTTATTTAATTTTAGTAAGCTAAGTTGGAGTTCTTAAACAAAAACTACTCAACACAAGTAAGCTGCTAGACAAAAGAAAGATTTTGTATTTTAAACCGTTCTTCTTTTTCTAAGTTAGTTAAGAAGTTTCTTATCTTGTTTTATTGCACAGTTGCTTTTGCCCAAATACATTTTTGACCTTAAAACCACCTTTTTTTCTTAATGTAAAAATCAATATTAATGATGATAGTTTGATTGCAATCTACCGAACTACCATTTTACGCTTTTCAGTTCGTCTAAGGCCATTCACAAAGTGCCTGCAAAGTTATTTGATTCTAAAGCAAATAGAGAGCTAAATGTGTATTTTTCTTAAGTCTGATATTTTTAAAGAAACGACACATTGCATTTCAATAATGGAATCGTTATTTTAAACGAATGTTATTGAACATCATTTTATCAAATAGAAAAGAGTAATACACCTAAAATTTTACAATGAAATAATATTTTATCATCGCTTTATTCTACTTCCATCTAGACAAATTGCAAAGGAATTGACTCATTTTCACATAAAAAAAAATATCTAGTAAATGTACCATTAAAACCAATAAAGAACGTTTTGCGCAATCTTTCAAAGAAACACCGATATAAAATAGTCGAGTCATTTGGAGTTATTGGATCAAGTAAATTGTCTTGTAGTTTTCCACAACGATACCGATCATTTGGAATGCATAAGATCCTACAAATACAATTGCAACATGAAAATCCAATATAAAGGAATGTCGGGACAAAGAAAAAGCCAAGGTTTTCGAAGAAATAAAAACGAGCAGCCATAAATGACAATATAAGAAATTGGAATTGAATATTCATTTGTTAGCAGTGATGAATGTTTCTTAAACGTTACAGAAAAGCATTCTACGAATTCCTGGGATCTTGACAAATGACTGTATTTCCGATTATTTGAAAGTCGCATCATTTGATTTGATCATTTGGCAAAGAAATTCCAAGAACCTGCAATTACAGTCTAGTATTCAATAGAAAAAAACAATTCTTTATGATTTTTAAGCAAAGAATAACTTTTATGTATCGAATACGCTGAGCATAAGTATAATTTTGTATCAATTCTCGTTCTAAAACAAGCATTCGTTTTTTAAGAGTAATTTTTTTTTAGCTGGGATGTAAAAAAATCATTTCTGACTTCAAATCAATGAATTGATTTTAGTGTTATATAGTGTGAAAAAAGAAAGAGAGAACGAATATTATTAAAAAAAAACTAGCATGCTTCTCAATATATCTTCAACTGAAGAATTATGCCTTAAATTTTACACGTGAAATTCAAACTTTTAAATGGAATGCAAGATGTTGTACGGTATTTAAACAATAGTAGAGCAATATCTCGTTACAAAATCTAAAATTTAAAAAAATGAATATTTCTGAAACGTTCAGTTTAAGATTTTAAAATGTCTTTATTAAGTAATGTAGGTGCTTCAAACGATTTTAGCTTTCAAATTTTGTTTAAATGTAAAGACTTCTTTTACAATAATGTCTCTGTTGCTTTCAATTTTACACATGAATTTCGTTAGCTTTAGTTTTTCACACATTCCGTTTGTTTAACGTCATCGGAAAATAAATTTCTTTTCCTCGAAATTTCAGCTCTTCTCTAATAGAAAGAATTACATTTGTTATAAAATCACTGAGCATCTTTAAAAATTTATCTTTCAATTTTCTCTTTCTTTAAACTCATTATTATTATTATTATATTTATTATATTATTAATATTTTGATAAAAATAAATCGGTTCCAATCTTGTGAAAGAACTATCCATCTTAAGCTTCCATATATTTTCCCGGTATCAAACGTAAATACACGCTCGAACAGTTCAAAAAGACTCAAAATTCAGTTGACTAACTTTGCAATATTTAATATGAATTTTAAATTGTTATACAATTTAGTGCACTGTAACTTGTTGAGACAAGGCTGAACTTGATCTAGTTAGTTAAAACTGGATCAAGTCCAGCCTTGGTTGAGATATCAGCAATTAAAACGTAGTAGTCTAATAAAGAACCTCCTGAGTTATAATTTAGTAGTCCAAAAATACAAAACGGTAGACAAAAATGAAAAAATAAAATATTTCACGCATAAATACAAATCTCTTATAGGCATTTGAATGCAAAAAGTGCAACTATATATAAATATATATATATATTTTACGCTAAATTGCGCTAAAAGTGAAAATAAATTAATTCTTTAAACAGCATCGATGTGACTTTTAAACATAGTTTTAGACGTTGGTGCAAAATTGGGATAGATAAATCTTTTGTAATCATGAATCAATTACAAATATAAATGGCCCAGAATTATCAACAGTTCTAATATGAAGGTGTAATGGTGATTAAAGTCATAATTTTGCACCGACTTCTAAAACTATGTTTAAAAGTCCCATCGATGTTGTTTAAAGAATTAATTTATTTTTCACTTTTTAGCGCAATTTATTATTTGAAGTCGGTCCATTTTTTTCCAAAAATTATTTTATTTTATTCTTTTTAGTGTAAATACATTTTTATATAAATACTCTATTTTTAAAAAATCTATATCAAACGGCACACCTTCTTTGAATGAATGGCACTAAAAGCTAATCATTTGTATGATAAATTCCGCTTTGAAGTCGATTTTACCAAACAAACTGATTGGATTTAACTTTTGCCTCCAGAGAAGCCTTCCTCAAACTCTTGCTATAAGTGCTTAATATATATCAGCTTAATGGAAACAAACTCTTTTTTAACAATGACTTTTATATTTATTAATAGTTTTCCCAACAAAGAAAAATCAAGCCAAGCCTTTCCAATTAAAACAAAAAATACATATTTTTCGCCCGTAACGTTTTTTATAAAAAAACAAATGTAGTCAAATTAATGTGCGATATTTGAGTTAGACGAACCTCTATCGATGAAAGAAAAAATCATCAAAATCGGTTCACTTAGTCCAAAGTTATGAATGAAAAAACAAAAAAATGACCACATTTCTGCCCATAACTTTTTTTCTGTTTATCGAATATGGTCAGACAAAAGTACGGGACCTATGGAAAACCACCCTCGATCGATTAAAAAATATGAAAATCGGTTCATCCGATGAGAAGTTATGAGTGGACAAACAAGCAAAAATATAACGACATACATACAGTTTGAATGTATAACCTCATGCCTTTATGAAGTCGGTTAAATATTGAAAACGTAGTTTTGTTTTTGGGCTTCATATTTTACAATGTACAGGAGGAGCAAATTTTTTGCAAGTAGCTTTCGAAATGCCCCCATTTTTATGGTATTACTATAAAGGAGAATGTCTTGAAAACTGAGCCATGTGATCCACATTTCGAAAGAACCATTCCTTCCCCGCGTTATGCTTATAGAACTCTTGAGTAACCGCGGCTTCTGCGAGACAAGATTACCTAATAGCCACGCATGACGACCGCAAAGCCAAATAGGGCAGCCGGCATCAGCTTTTATCTTTTCACGTAATACTAAAAAGCTCGTTGTTTCTTCTCTTTACAACTGCCATGGGTGGTATAAAACACGCCTGTTAATACCCTTTGGAGATTCCTCAGAAACAGAAGCTACTCTTCCGAAGCCTGTAGGCTTTATGGCCTCAGCGTTGCCCTAAGAGTGGCCCGGCACCTTTTGCCCTTTGTTTAATGGGCTCCTTGCATTATGAAAGGCTCATATCCCATTTTGAAGGAACACACAAAAGTTGTAAAAAATCATAGCTGGGATCTACGGTGTTAAAACCACATTTTGCTTTTATTTTCCTCTCTTCCTTTACTTGTTTCAGCTCATTACGTCTTCTTGGAAGCAGAAAAAATCCTTCAAAAGTAGACGTATACCCACACACGTTCGACAATCACTTCAAAATTCTCCCATGACATCCAAATTATGCATTTATCTGTAGCAATAAACAGTTTGAAACTAATACGTGCGTGCTTAATAAGTACGTCATTATCTACACATATTTTGAGCCCTTTTATCGACACTCTTAGTTTAAAATTAATTGCAAGCTTTATTATGTAGATGCTGAAACATTGAAACAAAGGGCACTCATGCATATATTTACTATAAACTGTTTATTACCTCAGCTTGTTACAAGTTGTAAGTATTAGCTTGTTATAAGTTAATATTAGAATAAAAAGTAGGTGCAACCTTCATGTTTCTATCATCACTAAGAATTCACATAAAACACTCAAATTGCAAAAAACTATATGCAAGCATTAAACAGCTTACAACTAATATATGTAACACTGCTATGTATCAATGTGTGTGCATGTATATCATACCGTCAATATGTGGAAATAAGAAGTCGGAACATTTTTCTCAAAAATTCAGAAGAATTCCGGCAAAGCGAATAATGGCGAATGGTAGTTTTTGATCACAAAACTAATCACCATTTCATAAATACATAACACCTTGTCTTACTTCTAAATTATCCAGTCATTAACGTTTGAATATCCTTGTCATAATCTGAAGTCTAAATAGTCTAGTCATGTAATGACAAAAATTAGCAAACAATTGCTGAATTGCTGCAATTTGGTGAAATAGATCCAGTTTTGGGAAGGATCCTTAGAATTTCACAAAAAATCTCCAAATACCAAATTCCATTGTAAAAAAGGAAAAAATCGTGAAAAAAATTGATTACAAGCGAAAAATCGTAAAAGCTGGCAGGTATTCTGTGTAAGATAGATGTTGTTGCTGTTGATGAGTCTTCGCGCAAAGCGAGGTTGCGCTGCTCCTAAGGTTAACGAAACCCTTATAGGCCCTTTGAAAGGGTCTCTTAATTTGTGAACCAGCTCTCATATGAGAGAGTGTCATCTGATATCACCCCCCCCCCCCAGAGGTATCCTTTCACTTGGAGGGCATTTGAGCCACGGCGGATTTAACGTCCACCACCTCCTTTTAGCTCACACGGTCCCAGAGCAACCAGCCGCGAGAGGTTGTCACCCTCCTAAACATTGACCTCGGTCAATGTAGCTTCACTTTCGGAGTTCCGCTGAAACCGAGCTTCTACCGACTGGTCTACTGCGGGACGAATTATTGGTATTATAATGAACTAGCTGATCTCCCGCAGAACATCTGCGGATCGGAAAATAAGTGTTTTAAAATCGTAAAAAACGATTTATAATTCGAAAGGCTTAAGAAAAGATCGGTAGATATAAATATGCTCGATATAAACAAACTAAGGTGTTACCACTCCAAAGAATCAGAAATTAAAAATTGAGTTATGAACGGAAATACTTTTTAAGAAATAGAAATAAATTTGTTAAGAAATAAAAAGTCCGTAAGTTACGATAATAAATGCAAAAATTTACGTTACTTTTCTATGCTAATCACTAAACAAATTTTTAAATATCGTTTTGGTTTTTTGGTCTTTGCATGATGTCAGTATCGTATCTTGCCGCAAAATTTAATCGTAACTGGTCCACGTTAAGTGAAATATATATATATATATAGATAATTAGCTAAAATATTGGATTTAAAGGCTTTTAAATGTGTGTAGATAACGGCGTAATAATTAAATACATCTAAATTATAAGATACAATATCGTCTTATATTAATACTTAATCAGGTTCTTAAATGTTTTTGCTAATAACAGTTTTTTTCGCATTCCCCGAAAAGGCTGAATGAGTGTTGTAATTGACAGTTATCCTTTATTTATAGGGCTTGCATAACATTTCTTACTTTGTTATTACTGACCGATCTAAAATCTTCATTCTGTCAAACTTTAAACCTTATACACTTTATTCATACAGAGGGTTTAAAATCTTCGAATTTTATATGAGGTGTACAAAATCTCGTAATTAATAGTTCATGTTTACATATAACAAATAATAAACTATTGAAGAATTTTTTTTTATGCTTAACTTACTATTATATGAAAATACAATTCTAAAATCTCCATAATAAAGATTCTAAAACGCAAGCACTGAGCTTTACCACTACGTGAAATAGTTTACTTTGGGGGGAACTTTTTGCTCTCTTTGAATGCCAAAAGATATTTAAAAATGCTTCTCAAAGAAATAAAAAGACTTGGTACTTTTTTAATTCCAAAAATTATTTCAGTCTTCTTGAACCTCAAATATTTACATTTCATTTTTTTTAATTATTTTTTTTATCTAGTTAAGTTGCTTCCTTCATTTGCAATTAAAATAACTTACATAGTCCCAAGTGTGAAAAAAACGTATCCCTTTGCAGAGTAGAAAAGGTTTCGTACAAAACTGCAAAAAGAACAGCGCGGAGGATAAATTATTTTGTTTAATTTCATCGCCGAAATTAGCATAGTAATGCGTTTGTTTCATCTATGTTGCAATTGTAAATTAGAAGTTGAGTATAATATGAGGAATAAATTTTACTTACGAGACAAATGTTAAATGCTCCGTTTTGTGGTATTCTGGTTTATTAATAATACCTGTATATGAAGGATTTCTGAGAAATAAGTGAAATATCTCAGCGAGTTAGTTTTTTCATTACTAATTGTTCTACTTAACACTTTTTATTATTTATTAAAATAACTGTTTTTTTTTTTTTTTTTGCAAAATTCAGTTATGGTTCCGAGGTCGTTATTACGGTTAAAAAAAAGTTTTACTTATCAAATATCTAGAGTTAATCGTAGTCAAATTGCAAGGATACATTATTACATCCCAATAAAAGGAGATACGTCATTAAAATAATTTGCTCCGGTTTTTTTTTTTTTTTTTTCTTGATAACGGTAAAGAAGTAAAGAACATCAACATTTCTACAAAGATATTTGCTGGGCGAGATATTAACTTACTTATAAAAGATTGAGGTCGGTTATAGTTGTTTCACTTCCTTACTTTGCTTATTTCGTACTTTAATAATGCTAATTTCAAAATTTCCTTTCTGTAATATTTACACTTTTTTCAATTTCATTCATTGATTTCTGACGGAAGTAAAAAATACTCTCGTTTTAAGAAAAAAAACTCTTTCACACACTAAAGTTTTCCTCTATGAAAACTGAAAAAGTAAATTTTTACCATGCATAATCCAATCTTAACTAAATTTAGTCAAATAAATTAATAAAAGAAAATGTTCGGACAGCTGATTTTATTTAAAATATAAATTTTCCTTCTTCCCTGTACATATGCTTTTCCAACCCAATGCTTAATTTTGCAAATAAAACAACATCACCCTTGAGCAAAATGATTGGTCGCTCGTATTTTCAAAATTAAATGTCGCCAAAATGCCACGGCATAACAAAGATGGTTACTTGTAGTATTTATTATCTTAAATCAATAAGAATTTATGTTTTTTTTTTTCAATTTGAAAAACTAGATACGGAGAGGTTTCTATATAGTTTATACTGTTAAAACGGTTTACGGTACAACTGATTTGTGTTTTTTAAAATTAACTCAAGAAACCCCTTTCAATTTGGTAAAAATTTTCTGATGTATACTGATAATATATAAAGGCTGTCTTTCAGTGTTTATTTCACTTTGTTTTTTTGTTTTTTTTTTGTGCGTTAATAAGTTTTTTTTTAGAAATCTACTCATTTCGCAACCATCTCCTACTAATAATCTTGAAAAGACTGAATCCATACCAAATGCACAAATAAATGCAGAACTTGCGCAAGAAAATAATCAATAAAGTACAGCGAAATAAAGTTCTTTCGCTTCAATAATAGCTATATTATCTTTTTCTAGTATTTCCAAAATAAGCAGTCGGATTCTTAAAGAACAAAATCCGGAAGTTTCTAAAAAGTCTTCAGCTGATCCCTATCAAAACATAGTAACTACTTTTTTTCCACAGTTAAGAAATGCTACTAAGATTTTGAAATAATGCTAAGAAGTGAACACGCTCAAATACGGGTTCCAAAGTTTTAATTACTTTGCTGGGTCTAATTAGTTGCGGTTTGGGGTACATGAAAGTGGTCATGTGTGTCGAATGCTACAGGAAATTGTACTTAAGATAAAGATTGGTTTAAAACAGCAATAAGTTTTTGAATCATTAATGCCAGTAAAAATTTTATTTTAAACAAAGGTATTTTTTTTCAAGTATTTGCTTATAAATATAGCTTATTTATTGAAACTACAGTTGACCCAACAGTCGCAATTTGGCCGTAATAATTGAGCATTGAAAGCATTATGCTATTAATATAATTTCTTAAATATTATTCATCAAATTGGGTGATTATAACGTCGAGTTTATTTTGATCATCCTGACTTAAAGCAGACGAATTGTAAATCATTGTCACCGCAAGGCCAACTGCCCTTATAAATGTTGCCGCTTGTACTTTTGCCGATTTCCTACTAAATGGAGTGGCAATTGAATAAAACTTAAATGTTTACTTTCATACACTATTCTCATTTTTCATTACATTGTTTGAGAGAAGCCTTCGCTCAAACTCTTATTATAATTGCTTTAAATATTACTGCTTAGGGACCGTTCGTAAATGATGTCACGCTTCTTTCCCACAAATTTGACACCCCTCCCCACTTTGTCACAAAATGTCACACTTCAACGGAACTCCCTCCCCACTTTGTCACAAAATGTCACACTTCAACGGAACTCCCTCCCCCTTTGTCACGCGCCACGCTATGTTGCATAGGCAGGGATGACACACTTCTTGTTACCCCTCCCCACTTTGTCACAAAATGTCACACTTCAACGGACCTCCCTCCCCCCCCCCTTTCTCACGTGCCACGCTATGTTGCATAGGCAGAGATGTCACACTTTTCTTGTTATCCCCTCCCTTCCCCTTGTCACACTTTGTCACAATTTCACGAAACACCCTTCCCCTCGAAGCGTGACGTCATCTATGAATGATCCCTTAATGGCAACAAATTCTTTTTACCAATGAGTTTTAGATTTATTACGTAATAATGTACTCAACCAAGGCATGTTGAAATCTGCTATCTATAACAATATAACATTACAGTTATAAATGAGGCTTTCCTGACAAAAGAAAAGGGGAAATAATTAACTAATAATAAACTGTTTCCAAAATATTTAAATTGGTACCACTAAAACTCGGCTACTAGACAAGAAAAGTACGAAAATGGATTAAAAAAAACAAAGGCGAAAATGCTTCTTAACGGTTTTCTCTTTGTTTATGTATATATAGACTTGAAAATATAGATTTTCTTTTTTAATTTGAAAAAACTAGAGGCAAATTTTAATTGATTATTATATAAATATAGGTGTTTATCCTTCATACCTAATGCAAACAAAAGCTATGATTTGAAACTACTTTCTCTTGCGCACTCTTTCTTCTATTTTTTATGCAGTTATTTCTTAATTATTGATGAATTGCTTAGATAATTGTTGAAAATTAAAATATTAATGTTCATTTGAGATCTTAATAAATAATTCGAAACTTTCCAATATCATCACTAAGCAACGAAACTTAAATGGATTTTTATATGAACATTGCAAGGATGTACAAATTCTTATATTAAGTAAGAATAAAGAATAAAAAGTGCCATAAAGAATAAATGTAAAACGAACACTTCAGATTATTAAGAATCAACATTTCTTGCAAAAATATTTTTGTTTGCATCTTGTCATTTTTGAAACGAAAACGAACATTGGAAATATGTATCTAATATGCTTTGCCAATTAATGGCACTTTTGAACATAACACGAGGTAGATGTATGTTTAGGAAAATGTCATTATATATAAGACTCTCCAATTTTGAAGTACCTTTTCAATAGTTTTAAAATCCTACGAATCAAGAAATATCGAAAAAATCCCATTAATAGTTTCTTTAGAAAGCTGAACAACTCAAAAGATAAGAAACAACATTCTTGAAATGAAAAAAGCAAGTAAACGATTGAAAACGAAATCTGAATGTGGAAGTGCCCGCATTTATCGTTTTCTGCAGCCTAAACTCTTCTTTGAAAACAGGAACACTTGATGTTTTGTAAAGGTCTTTTGGCAACAGGTGAATCGATTTTTGAATTTTTCTCCTTTTACCTTTTACGCATTTTTCCAATGCGTGTCAAATCATTCTGAACAGATTGTTGCTAGGCAACTGTTTTAAAGCTAGAGAAATTGTCTAGATTGAAAGTTTGCCCCAACTGTTTTCCAATATATAATTAGAATTCTTTTACAGTTTGATTACAATGCGCTTTGTTCCAAACTGATTATCTGTGAACTTCGCTCGTTTGCATTCAATTATACCCACACCTACATTTTTCTACGAACTAAAAGAACGTCACAATCAATTGTATTTTTATTTAAGCATTATTTATTGTCACAAATAATTTTTATGAAAATAGATACAACGTTAAATAGAGACAATATGCGATCGTTTCTTTGAGTAAAATCAAAAACGACATGTTTTATGCATTGGTTTTAGTTTGTAAAATAATTATTTAAATCTTTTACTTTTTACTCGTCTTTTAGTCTTATCTTCATAAACACAAAGTTTAAGTTAAAGACTTTGTAATCACAGTCGAATAAATAACATGACTGGCATTTAAAAAAATTAATTTTTATTGGTATAAAACGCTCTCTTTGTATTTAGTAAAACAATATTGAAGAGAAATCCTCAAGAAAACAATTTTTAGCGTAAGAGCAGACTTTTATCAAGCTTCTGTTTTTGATTAAGAAATTTGATTATTTCAAGCTTCATTGAGCAGTTCTAGTTGCAAAAACTAATATTGCAATATATTGTTCAAACTGGCTTCACCCGTCGCTAAATAGCTTTCAAATTAAAAATATTTCGCAAAGTTTACTAAATTAATTCTTAATAATCATTATTACAGTCTCCCCAAGCCCCTGAGTAAAAATAATGTAACTGGAGGAGATCTGAGGTGTTCATTTTCACCAGATCTGTCTGGAAACCCAAGAAGAAGCTCTAAAAAAGAATAATAATAATTAAATGAAATAGGTCTGCATGAAAGCAAACAATAATTTGGAGGTTTCCGAAGCTTTTCCGAAATTTAGTTCAAACAGCGAAGAAGATAAAGGAGCCGAAACTCAATCAATGGGAGCTTTACACCCAACGACACCAAATTGCCATGGATGTAATCCAAAATCTTTAATGCATAACACTATTCACGTTATTTTTTATTTGTATTTATAATTACTTAAAATTTCAATTCAAAAGTCGTGCGTTCAAAGATTGTATTTCACGAAATCTAACATACGATTGACTTCGCAAAAAATTGAGCAATTGTAACAAACAGGAGCTATCCAATAAATGCCTTATAAAACTTCATGCTTCTTCTTTTTCCCACAATGCTGTGACAGATAACTTTTCTGTTTTAAAACGAAAGTCGGTTTGATTCGCATTTACTTTTGTTTGAAGGCTCTCGTTTCTTCAAACCTTATACAACGTATATGAAAATTCCTGCATATACTTTCTGTACGCTTGTATAAATATTTCGCTTTTATGACTTTATCTAAAATACTAAATTACAGCACACATAACAAAAAATATCAATAGATTTTGTTTGCTTTCTTGGCAACTGTGGTGTGACATTACTAAGCAAAAAAATAAGCATTCTTGGCTTAAGTTGAAATCATGGAATATTTTTCATTGCACTTTAAAACTTTCGTCGCGTTAATTAAATAAGTGTAAAATTTTTGAAAACATACGAAAAAGTTTGAACTGTTTTTTTACTAAGCACAAATTGCCTTTCCGCGCCATCACTAAAAATTGAAATAAAATCCATGCAATTAAAACGCATCTTACCAAGCAACAGAAGTAAAAAATACGATAGTGATAACAATAAATATGCGTTGAAAAGAAAACTATTCGAAAGTGCCTTACACCAAGTATTTTGATATTATTCTCCCTCTATCCCTCTCTTTTTTTCTTTTTTTTTTGTTCGGTTTGTTTCTTTCTTAGCAGTGTTGTCTACAAAAAGTAAAAACGTCATACATCATAGTAAGAATTTTTATTTTAGCGTTCATATGACGCCAAGCATATTATTCAGCCGTTTCCGTGATTTTAGCGTAACAGGTGGCATGTTTCACACACGTTCCATATTCATTCACCGCAAGATTTGAAAGATGCGGAAAAGAAATGTCGCTCACACGTCGCAGCCACTATTCCACTTTATAATCTAATTTCCTTTCTCGATAATGTATTTAAAACCCATGAATCGTGCAACATTGCTGTTATAAGACGAAATCAACTTACATCATTCAACTTTCGGATTTTACAAAACGATGATTTTGTGGTTGATGTACTAAACTTATTTTGTACTTGAATCATATCACATAAATTTTTGTAATGTTGGAACTGTGGCAAAACGTTCTTTAGTAACAATTGTTTAGACCTAAAGCTATTTCTTTCCCATTAATTTATCATTAATTTAAATGTTTGTAACATTTACATGAAAAAAAAAACGATAATCACTTCTTTGGTATGCAGTTTAACAGATAACACATGACTAGCTTTTTTTTCTCCCATACATAATTTACGGAACTTTAAAATCACTACCGTTTAAATTACCTACACTTCATACAGAGTTCCAAATCTTTTGTCAATATTGTACTAAATTTCTTTTTAAAATAATTTATATATTTACCAAGTTATGAGTTAACAAAAAAATAAGAAGTTAATTTTGATGTTTATGAATTACTAGTAAGCCCGGCGGTCATACGAAATGACCGCTGTTCTAGATATTATAAATTTTAATTAAAATGATTTGGCAAAGATGTCTGCTAATTCAAACTGAATTACCCAGGTCAGGCGGCAAGGACGCCCCTCTGCTTACTGCCCCACATTACTATATATTTATTTACTATATAATCAAGTTGTTTGTGAAAAGTATATATTTACCATCCAAAGAACTTATTGAAAATTTTATTATGCTTTCCGTAACAAATGTTTTAACGAAACTGGGCAAAAAGAGCGCTGCCATCCTAATAGGAAAAATTAAAAAAGCGCAGACGATAAATAAATAAATTAAAAAGAAAGGAAGGATTAAATAAATTCGCGTATACATTAAATTTTAACGTAGATTGCAAATACAGCGAAGCCTCACTCAATACGCTAGAGAAACGTTTCGATTATTATTAGTATATTTATCACAATAACAATGGCAACTGCATTGATTTGTTTGTTCACACGGCAACTGTAATTATACTGTTGGAAACGACGGCAACAATGCAAAAATAAAATAAAGCGGGCCAAAAAAAAAATCATTGAAAAATTTTTAAAAAATTAATTTAAAAAAAACTAAGTGAGTCACAGCTTTCATTTTTGCAGCGATGAGTTTCTCGGGTCGTAAACGTTAACCGTGCCGAATGCGGTCCCGATCGGTAAAACGGCCTGGGATTCTATAGCGGACAGACAGACAGACAGACAGACAGAATAAGCCGCTTATATATAACAGTTTAACCTCACCTAAATACTTTAAATTGCAAAAGTAAATTTCACTGTTCAATGTCGATTTCCATTTTAACTTTTCTCAGTTCATTTAACTGCTCGTTGTCATTTTTAATGACAATGTTGCTGTCACTCTCCCTAATTTCTACATTTCTTTAATTATACTCTTATTTCTCGGTACAAGCATTACTGAAATAAAACAAAAAAGTCCCTCGTTTACGTTAAAAATCAGACGCTGTAATTTAGTCTTTAAAAAAAATCCACCGTTTTTTAAGGAGTATTTTTGCAACTTGTTAAGAGCCGGGGGCAAAGTTTGACAGCACCTGCAATTAAAAATGTAGCAGAAATTACACAAAAAAGTGCCTAAAAAAGCCTCTCATGTTCTAAAAAAATTAAATATGCTACATTATGTGTAAATCCGTTTCCTGACTTTTTTTAGCTTTAATCTGCTTATTCTTGAAATATTTTAAAAACATATCTTTTAAGCGAGATAATGCTGATGTATCTATCCTTTAATACTCATTAAGCGAATGACAATTTGAAAAGTTCTAGCTTAGCTTTGTTTCGAGTGCTTATATTAGTTCTGGAAAACGCATATACGAACTAAAAAATGTTTTCTTAAAATGTTTACATATTAGGTTATAAGGATAAAACTTCACTCAATTTATTTTGTAATACTTCACATATGAAGGTTTCAAATTTGAAATATTTATGCGACAAACTAGAGGTAAAAAAGTAAAAACTTACTGAAACCATAAATTATAAAATCAAGGTTGTTGCGGGATTCATGTAATCAAAGACAGACATCAATTTCAAAATAAAAACGTTATTTTATTGCACATACACGTTAAGTAAAAAAGAAACATTAACAACTGCCAGACAGCTCACGGGGAAACATTTCTGTTGTGTGTTGCCATTTCCACAAAAAACAAACTTTTAAACTCACTTTAATTTGCATTATATTCAGAAAGCTCGTGATCAAAGAAATTAATATAAAATTACATAAAATATTTTTTAGAAAAAAATAAAACCGACTTAAAATCGTAAATTTCGCTAAAAAATGAAAAACAAATTCTTTCTTTAAACAACATCGATACGACTTTTAAACATAATTTTTGAAGACGATACGAAATTATCAGTCTAATTATCATTACATCATGCGTTATTTTACACTGATACTGTTGCAAACTCTAGGCAATTTATATTTGTAATTGATTCATGGTTACAAAAGTAATCATGAATCAAAATCCATCCTAATTTTGCACCGACTTCAAAAATTATGTTTAAAAGTCGTATCGATGTTGTTTAAAGAATTAATTTAGCTTTCTCTTTTTAGCGCAATTTATAATTTGAAGTCTGTTCTACTTTTTTCTAAAAATTATTTATTTCAAAATAGAGAGACCTCAGTTTAGTTTTCAGCGGAAAAACAATAATAAAGCATATCTTCGATTTACCGTTGATTTACCGTTTTTCTCAAACTATCAATAGGTTTTGAATTCCAGATTGAACTTGATAAAAGTTCTGTCTCCCCGATTTAAAGATTTCCTTGATTTAGCAATAGCATTTAAATAAAAATCACCAGTAAAAGGATTACGTATGGTTAATTCTAGATTTCAAATAACGTAGCGAATGACGACACGCTACAATTTAGTTAGTTGTTGGCGATAAATCGGAACGTACTAACGAAATTGTGCATACGTTTGTTAGAAATAGTTTACAGTATCATTTAATTATAAGCCGACGGCGCTTTTTTAATCTTTTAATACAGGCTAAACCGACGTTTTTTAAACTTTTTGCATAGGCTACGCCGCCGACGACGTTTACTAAACGCTTAGCTCGTACATCACCATGCTGCTACCGCTAGCAAAGCTCATTCCCCCCCATTATGAAACTTTGCAATCAATCTAAGATCATCGCCAAGACTCCTTTCAGATGAAAAACAACGCAACAAATGACGCCGTGCTACAATTTGACAGTTTTAATTACCCTTTGGTGACAAATCCACCTCTACTGTTCCCAAATTTTCACAGCTGATCCTTTAATATGTTATATTACTTTTTCAAGCATTGGCAATGTTTAATGTTTTTTTTTTTTTTTTTTTTTTTGACGAATAGGCAGACGACGTTTTTCGAACACTACAGGCTTCATGCCGCTGGCGATATTTTTTATGCTCTTAGAAGCGGACAGCGCCGCATGCGATATTTTTTGTATTCGTAGCTGGAATAGCGCGTCAGGCGACGTTTTTTACATTCTTATCAAGGACATTGCGGCAGGCGACGTTTTTATACTCTTTAGCAAGGACAGCGCCGTAGGCGACGTTTTTAAAATTCAGCACGGGCAATGCCGTGCTGGTACCGCTAGTTTAATATAAAATCAAAAAATAGGTAAAATCTCTCGTTATCAGACTGACAAATTATTTAACATGTCTTTTATATTGTTGCTGTTATTTCATTTTTGCTGAAATGAATCCGAGATTACATAAAAATTAAAACATATTACATATAAAATAATTTTTGGAAAAAAATTGGAACCGACTTGAAATTATAAATTGTGCTTAAAAGTAAAAAATTAGCTCCTTCCTTAACCAACATAGATACTTTTAAACATATTTTTTGAAATAGGCGCAAAATTATGAGAGTCTGATTACTATTACACCGTGTTTTACTTTATACTGCAATTGTTGCAAACTCCGAGGCGTTTATATTTATAATTGATACATGATTTACAAAGATTTTATATTTTTCACTGACTTTAAAAATTATGTTTAAAAGTCATTTCAATGTTGTTCAAAGAAGGAATTTATTTTTTACATGTTAGCGGAATTCATTATTAAGATTTTCTATTTTTTCCGGAAAATTATTTTATTTTATTCTTTCTAGTGTAAACACATTTTTATATAAAATCTCTATTCTTTAAAAATCCATACCAAAAGGAAAATCTTTGAGTTAAAGGCCCTAAAAGCTAATCATTTGTATGATATATTCCGTTTTGAAGTCGATTTTAAAAGGTCATTAGAGTTAACAAACATATGTGATTTAATTTTTGCTTCAGAGAAGCCTTCACTCAAACTCTTTATTTTATTTGCTTTTAATATGCGTTTACTGCTTAGTGGAGACAGACTCTTTTTCTTAACAATAAGTTTTATATTTATAAATAATTTTCTCAACAAAGAAGTATCAAGACAAGCTTTTCAATCAAAAGAATAGTACTTATATTTCACCCATAAAGTTTTTCTAAAGAACAAATCTAAACCAATTGATGTGGGATGCTTGAGTTAGACGACCCTCTATAGATTAATAAAAAATCCTTAAAAGAGGTTCATTTAGTCAAAACTTATGGATAAAAAAACAAAACAAATCACTACATTTCTGCCCATAACTTTTTACTAATTACCGAATATGGTCGGACGAAAAATACGGGGTCTATGGCAGACCATCCTCGATCGATTAAAAACGAATCATCAAAATCGGCTCGTGCATTGAGAAGTTATCCCTGTAAAACCAAAAAGAAAACAAAAATATATATGTACGCTATGAACTAATAACCTCCTCCTTGTAGAAGTCGGTTAAAAATGAGAAACGTTAGGAGAGCCGAGCGTTACCACTGTCAACTGAGTTTCTGCAAAACAAGTCTCACTTATTATACATTTCATTCAAAATTTTTGAGATGTTAATCTCGAAAATATTATAAATTAAAAAAAAAATATTACCCTTACAAATTCGACTAAAATATTTTTCAAGGTGGTTTTCGAATCAGATCTAGAGCCGCTTTTCTAGGTATTGATGCTCAGCATGATTCCTGCTCTTTGACTGTAAGTTGGTGTTTTGATCTCCTAAACTGGATCTTAAAAAATAGAAAAGAGGTCGTACTCCAATGGATTTCTTCCCATTGTGGAGTACAACGTAACGAGGCCGCCAATGTTTAACTAAGAAAGGTGCTTCTGTGCGACAAACATCACATCCTGTTCCCCCTACAATTCTATCAAGTCAGTTGTCAAGAAAATCATCAGAGATTCCTTTTCTCAAGAACTTGCAGATAGAAATCGAGACAAACCATGGTTTAGACAGATTGATAAAGCACCTAAATGGCCCAGACAAAAATCTGCCGCAATGTTCCGTCTTATGTTTGCCCACGACTGTCTTCGTAAACACCTCCAACGCATCAATGTCGCACCTAATCCTCTCTGCACCCTATGTAACCTTGGGGAAGATTGCTGGGAGATTGGGGACTTGCCACATCTGCGCAACTGACCTGCTCTTCCTTCTATGTCTATTTGGGAGCGCTATTGGGCGGCTTGGAACGCCCTGAGTTTATAAATTATACTGATGTCTTTGTTCTTGTTTATTTTTGTATGATATTCAGTTGTCTTGTAACTTGAAATTGGAAATTATTAAAAAATATATATGTTTTCCCGAAGCAGATCAATAGGTTGCTGAATATAGACGGAAAATGAATAAAGTTTTATATAGCAAAGTGTTACATCAAAAAGTAAACTGACGTTCTATATCTTTTCTTCCGTTTACCAATCAGAGGCGAGCTGATTTTTTTTTCTTTTTAAGAGCTAGTCCATTATGTTCGTTAAATGAAAACAAGAAAATAAAAAAACAATCCTCGAGCGACGTTTGTGGTGGTGTTTACCATTTACGTCCTAATATGCGTGAAAGCCTCGAAAGGTTTACATAGGCATATAGGGCGCCATTGATTTTCGTGCCAGAGCAAGTGTATGGGTGTGTATCCATGCGATGCAATAAGCGCTATTGATATATGATCAGCCCGAAACACAGATCATGCCACAGTGCGAATAATTCAGATTTCGATCCCGTGAATCAGCGGGACCACTGGAAGATCAAAAGCAAAAATGAAGGCGCTAAAAGAAAATTAAAGAAGATCAAAGCATTTTCACCACACTATACTTTTCTTCTTTTGTTAAATGTTTTCAATCAAAATCCGTTGACTCAAACTTAAGTCATGCGTAAACTTAAACTAAAATGTATTCCATGAAAACTGATAAAAGTACCTAAACGTCTTTTAACATAACTAAAAATTCGTCATTTATTTAAGACAATAAATTTTTAATTTTATGACAATTTTCAATGACTTTTGAACAACATATTAATTATTTTTATCAAGCCAAAGCATCTGAAATTGGATCTTCCATGAATATTCATAGCATTTTACGTTTAGTGAAACCGTCATTTTATACTGACACGGAATTAAGTTATATGAAACGAAGTTTTATTGCACGGAGAATTTTCATATATACGTTACATAGAAGCTAAAATTAATTACAGAAAATAAAAACTCAAAGCAAAAAGAAAGAAGACTAAAAGAAAAAGAAAGCAAAAGAGAGAAAGGAGAATAAAGGAAAAACAAAGAAACAACTCAAAAAATTTGATACTGCAACAAGTCGTATATCAAGTGACAGCTGATTTTCAAGAGAACATAAAAATTACTTCATTTTCAATAACTCTGTCATTCGACTCATTGCTTCTGAGCGCGATTCTGTTTCTATGTTGATTACAAATAAAATTAAAGCACAAAATGGAAAATTTTTCACATGCGACTTTTTGCAGTATCATCGACGATATGAAATACACAAAATAAACAGTCAATAAAAAAAATGTTTTAAGTTACACGGTTTTATTTTTTAAAAAACTAAAGAATTTCGCCAGGATTTGAGTATTTTAAAATTCAAAATATCGTTAGATTATCGAAACATTCCAAACAGAGCTATCGTTGCCATTCGACAAATAATAGTTCTGATAATTTCCTCAGAACCAAAATTAGCTTTTTTTTCCTAATTAACGTTATAATCTATATAAATAATAAAATATTTTTTATAAAAAAACAGAACCGACTTCAAATTATAAATTGCGCTAAAAAGTGAAAAATAAATTCATTCTTTAAATAACATCAATGTGACTTTTAAGCATAGTTTTAGAAGTCTGTGCGAAATTGGGATGGATAAAATCTTTTGTAATCATGAATCAATTACAAATATATATATTTTCGCAAAATTAGCAACAGTTCCAATTTGAAGTAGCAAATAGTATAATGGTAATTAGACTCATAATTTTGCACCGACTTCTAAAACTATGTTTAAAGTCACATCGATGTTGTTTAAAGAATGAATTTATTTTTCACTTTTTAGCGCAATTTATAATTTGAAGTCGGTTCTGTTTTTTTATAAATTATTTTATTTTATCCTTTTTAGTGAAAATACCTTTTGTATATAAATACTCTATTTTTTTTAAAATACATACCAAAGAGCAAAACTTCTTTGAATTAATGGCCCTAAAAACTAATCATTTGTATGATAAATTCCCTTTTAAAGCCGATTTCAGCAAACAAACTGATTGGATTAATTTTTGCCACTGAGACGCCTTCAGTCAAACTCTTGCCTGTAATTTCTTTTAATATTATAGCCCATGACAACAAACATTATTTTAACAATGACTTTTATATTTATTAATAGGTTTCTCAACAAGGAAAAATCAAGCCAAGCCTTTCCAATTAAAATAAAAAAATACTTATTTTTCACCCGTAACGTTTTATCTAAAAAAACAAATGTAGTCAAATGGATTTGCAATATTTGAGTTAGATGACCCTCTATCGATTAAAGAAAAAATCGTCAAAATCGGTTCATTTAGTTAAAAGTTATGGATGAAAAAGAGAAAAAATGACCATATTTCAGCCCATAGCTTTATTGTCACACAAAGGTATGGAACCTATGGGAAACCACCTTCGATCGATTAAAAAAAAAACATGAAAATCGGTTCATCCGGTGAGAAGTTATGTGTGGACAAACAAACAAAAAAAAAAACGACATACATACAGTATGAATGTATAACCTCCTGCCTTTGTGAAGTCGGTTAAAAATATAAGTGTTCGTTTGTTCATAACCTCAAATCTCCGAAAGTACTTCACGGATTTTAATGTGGTTTTCATCAATAGACAGTGATTCAAGGGGAAGGTTTATAGATCCGTTAGAAAAAAATCCGACAAGTAGTTCCTTTTTTATTCCAATTTTACGCAAATTTCCACATAAATTCCCCGATATGGGAGTGAAAAAAACCTTGCACATATTAATACAATACATTGATCGAAAGCGCTGGGAATTTGTTCGAAGTTTCTAAGTCAATAAGAACGCCAGTTATAAGCTTTTTAGTTTGATTTCTTAAGGCTTACCTTGATCCAAAAGTAATAATTAGCAGTTTCCTCAATTCCGGGTAATATAACCTATATAAAAAAAAATTGTTCGTTTGTTCATACAAGGCTGAAATTGATCCAGTTTACGGTTACGATCAAGTTCAGCCTTGGTTCCTACCCTCAAATCTCCGTAAGTACTTCACCGATTGCTTTGAAATTTTATCAGAATATGTGTTTTTATATATCACTTTTAATTTATTTCAACTTTGATTTAATTATTTCGTTTTTAGCCTACTTTCCCGTAAAAGTAAAAAAAAATAATAATAAAGCATGAAAGAAGGCTTAATGTATCGTGAAAATATCGTTAAAAATCAAGAAAAGTCAAAAATAAGTGAAGTAATTAAATAAAGATTGTAAAATAAAAAATTTGAAAGTAGGGTATTGAGATTGGGAAAAAGTGTGTCTGTCGGTCTGTCGGTCTGTCTGTCTGTCGGTCTGTCTGTCGGTCTGTCGGTCTGTCCCCCCCTAATAACTTTTGAACGAATTGTCCGATTGGAAAAATTCTTTTTGCATTCGAAAGATCTCGGCGAGGACATCTCATTTCCATATTTTACTTTTTGATTTGAGCAATTTTTTGTTCAATTTTGAACAGTTCAAAAAATTTTAACATTAGCGCCTATGGGTGAAAATGAAGCAAATAGTGTAAACTCTGGGTACAAGATATAAGTTCCCATGAACAAGCTCACTGGAAGAAGTTCTTGGCGTAAAATATTGATTTGAACAATTTTTGTTCATTTTTGAACAGTTCAAAAAATTAACACAGAGCTTACGGGGATATTTCAACCCTATAAAAATCCTGATCTAACGGACCGATTTGCTTGGAATAAACTTTATCGGAAAGCTCTTATAACGTAGAACATGTAGAAATAGAAAGTTTATCCAGAACGTACGAGCCTATTTTGCTATGAAATTTTTTGATCGGGATTTTCAAGAATATTTCTCAGTGACTCAATGAGTGAAATAATGAATCAATGAATAAATGAAAGAGTGAAAGAATAAATCAATGAATAAATGAATGAGGAAAAGAATGAATGAATAAATTATTGAATAAATGAAAATATAAATAAATGAGTGAATAAATACATGAATGCGTAAATGAATGAATAAACACTTGAATGAAAATAAAATTGCATGGCTGAATAAATGAAAGAATGAATGAGTGAGTGAATGAATATGTATTATCCGTTGAAAAAGGTATATTTTCAATAATTAGAACTAAAGATAAATAAGAAAGAGAGAGAAAGAGATAGCTAGATTATAAATTTGAATTTGGTGTATACGGGAAAGTAGGCTCGTATAGTTCTAGACGGAACTTCTTGTTTAGCCTACTTTCCCGTAAAAGTAAAAAATAATAATAATAAAGCATGAAAGAAGGCTTAATGTATCGTGAAAATATCGTTAAAAATCAAGAAAAGTCAAAAATAAGTGAAGTAATTAAATAAAGATTGAAAAATAAAAAATTTGAAAGTAGGGTATTGAGATGGGGAGAAAGTGTGTCTGTCGGTCTGTCTGTCTGTCGGTCTGTCCCCCCCCTAATAACTTTTGAACGAATTGTCCGATTGGAAAAATTCTTTTTGCATTCGGAAGATCTCGGCGAGGACATCTCATTTTTATATTTTACTTTTTGATTTGAACAATTTTTTTGTTCAATTTTGAACAGTTCAAAAAATTTTAACATTAGCGCCTATGGAAAAAATTGAAGCAAATTCTGTAAACTCTGGGCACAAGAGCTAAGTTCCTATCGAAAGCTTATTGAAAGGAGTTCTCGGCGTGAAATATTGATTTGAACAGTTTTTGTTCATTTTTGAACAGTTCAAAAAATTAACACAGAGCTTACGGGGAAATTTCAACCTTATATAAATCCTGATCTAACGGACCGATTTGCTTGGAACAAACTTTATCGGAAAGCTCTTATAACTTAGAACATGTAGAAATAGAAAGTTTATCCAGAACTTACGAGCCTATTTTGCTATGAACTTTTTTGATCGGGATTTTCAGGGATATTTCTCAGTGACTCAATGAGTGAAATAATGAATGAATGAATAAATGAAAGAGTGAAAGAATAAATCAATGAATAAATGAATGAGGAAAAGAATGAATGAATAAATTATTGAATAAATGAAAATATAAATAAATGAGTGAATAAATACATGAATGCGTAAATGAATGAATAAACACTTGAATGAGGTAACGAATGAATGAATAAATGCATGGTTGAATAAATGAAAGAATGAATGAGTGAGTGAATGAATATGTATTATCCGTTGAAAAAGGTATATTTTCAATAATTAGAACTAAAGATAAATAAGAAAGAGAGAGAAAGAGATAGCTAGATTATAAATTTGAATTTGGTGTATACGGGAAAGTAGGCTCGTATAGTTCTAGACGGAACTTCTTGTTAATGTTTTATTAAGGAGAATGAGTCACTGCAACTATTGGCAGGATACAGCTATTTTCATTTTGATTTAATAATTTTTTCTGTTTGTATTGAAGTATTTTTACACTCGAAGATTAAGGGGAACTTGCTTAAGATTGCTTAAGATTAAGAACTTGCAAAGATTGCTTATTTTGAATATCAACAGTTTAATATAGCTATTTTCATTTTGATTTAAAAATTTTGTGTTTTTTTCTGTTTGTATTGAAGTATTTGTTAGTATTTTTGCACTCGAAGATTAAATGGAACTTTAAAACAAAGATTACTTATTTTGAATGTTAACAGTTTCATTTAGCTATTTTCATTCTGATGTTAAAATTTTGTGTTTTTTCTGTTTGCATTGAAGTATTTTTTTAATATTTTTGAACTTAACGATTAAGGGAACTTTAAAACACAGAATATTTATTTTGAACGGCAATTTTTTAATTTAGAATTTTTGTGTTTGTGTTTCTTCTGTTTGGATAAGGCTTATGTTGTAATTTTTCAATGCGCCGAGCCAGAAAATATCAAAATCGTCACAGACAATAGAACAAAAAAAAATTGCCCGCAAGCATTGTGAAAAAACATAAAGCTCAAGACCAATCAATCAAACTGAGCAGTTTAGATCTTCTCATGTGTACAATTATATATTGCGTGTTCTAGAATGGGTAAACCAAACAATCTATATTTTCAGACAATGAAACAACAAGCATTGTCAAATGAAACCTATTAGAAATATGTGCTTTTTCTTGCTTGCTTTTCCATCTAACCAGACTGAGCCACAGCAACGCGTGGCCGGGTACAGCTAGTAAATTATAAAATGGATGCAATATTGCATTGTCATCGAAGATAATCTTGTGTGCAAAGTTTGAAGATAATTTGTGCCTTGAAAAAGCACAAATGCGATGAAATGTCGCCAAAATCACATACGTGGGAGTAAAATTTACGCCTAGAATACTTTATTAAGTCTATACTTTATTATTAATTTGTGTTTAGACGAAAGCTTTCAAATTACTCTTAAAATTAAAGGAGTTTTTATGTTTTTTCATTAAAAAAATTAATACCAATATATATATATGCGTTTGTGTCTGTGTGTATAAGAACTGCTAATGTTATTTTCCTTAATTTATTTATTTTTTCAATTTAACTACTGTCTCCCATTTTAAGTTTTTATACTACTGAATCATAACTATGATGACCTTTTTGGGCTAACTAATTAGGACGTTTCTTCTCCGCATAATCCGCCCACTCTATCTAATACTTGCACTGTAAATTAATTTTAAAAATTAATAAATGCACGATCTTGTCTGCACGACAAGTTGCAGAAATAAGTAGCTAAATGCCAACGATTTCGGGAAAAATTATGCTCCTTTTCTTCACTGTGAACATTTAACTGCATTGTACGTAAAAAAATGCAGGGTGATTCTCTATTCACGCTTAAAACATCTCTTAAAATAAAAACAATATTCAAGCACATTTCAGAGAAACTTTTCCCCTTTTATAGCAGGAAAACTTAGAAATAAGTTTTATTTCTGAATGAGATAGAAATGGATGAAGGAATTACGAATTCCTTTCAAAAACTAACGCATTAGAATAAGGTAAAATTGCTGAAATGAAAGTTACCTAAAAATAGAAATAAGTTGTTTTCTGAAAGAATTCGTCAAATCCTCAAGGTATCAAAAGAATATTTCATATGGTTTAAATTTGACACCAAAACGCTGCTATGAATATTTCTAGAAAACGTTTCTACTTCTAATTGTAAAAAAAAACTTTTGTCCGTGACTTTTTTAAGAGAGTAATTGTAAGGGAAAGAATAAAAGAAAAGCTTCATGGAGAAAAGAAATATTTTTTAAATTGCTTTGCATAAGCATACAACTTTGAATTTTATCTGAAAATTTAAATTACAGGATTCATTCATCAGCAAAAATTTCAACTCTCATAAATGGATTTCTTACATCATTAAAGTAAAGCTCTTTTTTTTTTAATTAATACATATTAAATAAATAAACAAATAAATGACTCATAGGTAAGCCGTTTAATTAATCATCTGTTTTTAACGCTATAGAATTAATCAATTAAAATTCATGTATTTTTACATGCCTTTGCATATTTTTCTTCTTACATTTCAGTAGAGAATTTTCGACTGTTTTTACCGAACCAGATAGATTATTCTTTCAAAATTGTTTAGGACACTCTGCTATACTTTATACATTTCTTAATTTCACTATAAAAGAAATTATCTCCATAAAAAGTACGTCCTGTAACCAAGAAAAAAAATCGAAGCCAATGAAGTTATTTGTTCGCTTGCGGAAACCAAAAGTCTGGGCTAGTTCCGTTTTATTAAGGAAGAAATGTTTACATTGTTTTAGCATATTCCTCGGAAGAGCAGGTCTTACTTCACCAATAATACGCTTTGCAAGCAAGCCTTTAACTAAACAAGGGGCATAGCAGCGGGTTTCAAGATATTTACAGTTTGTATGAAGCGCTTATCTTTCGTTTACACATCAAAAAAGGAATAAGAGTCGACACTTTTGATGCATGCGCTGACGGTAATCGATACCTGAACCGGCTGGCTCTTTCTTTATAGCCAATAAGTAACATATTTTGAGATCAGCCATCTCGTAAAACTTGAGGAGCCAAACTAGAAGGGAAAGTTTGCAGTCCGTTAGAAGAAAGGGTGAGTGAAAAAAAGAAAGTAAAAGCAAGGAAATAAAGAACAGAAAAAGCAGTCATTTTCTTGTTGAAAGACGCTCAGCGTTACTTTCGGAAGCTCGTAAAATCGCCGGAGAAGATGGCTTGGAATGATCGGCTCGATAGAGGATGCGGATTTAGGGAAAGAACGCGATGGCGTTGTTACCAACTTTTCCGGAAAATCCGAGTTAATTAGCGTTTTTCCGTGTGATTTATGTCGTAACTTAAAACAGCCTTATGCATTATTCGACAATAATTTTACTCCGAATGAAAACTTTTTTCTACTAATTGTTAGAACTGGGAGCGGTTCAAATGTATAAACTTTCTGAAGGTACTCTTTGCGTTTATAAATAATGCTAAATAATCATACAGTTATTTGTTTGCTATAAAAAAAAATTTACAACCGAAAATTTATTATACTTTAACAACACAGATTTGATTCAAGTAGATGTATTGAACAATAATGATTCTTACAACTTAGACGGAGTGGAACAGAGCGTAAATTAATTTTACTCTATTCTTTCTCCGAAGATTTTTGAAGCCTCTTATTTGTTGGTTTTCTTGTAATTTTAATTTCCAAGCAAATAAAAAGTTAAAAGTTCATTTTTAAAACGTACTGTGCTTTTTTTTTTTTTTTTTTTTTTTGCACATATCTTTTAGGAATCTTCTGAGAAAGAAGATTTCTAAAGCCTCTTATTTGTTGATTTTCCAGTAAATTTAATAGCCAAGCTAATCAAAAGTTAAAACACCATTTTCAAAGCATACTGTGCTTTTTTGTACGTATCTAAATTTTCCTATTTTCTTCCAGTTTTTTTTTTTTTTTTTTCTTTTTCTAGTTGTGTATGAAATAGTTGTTACAGCCAAGAACTTCACGTTTTGATGATTCCAGCTTTTCTCATATTTTCCCACATTTTATTAAAATCAAATATATATGTACATATATATATATATGTGTGTGCATGTATGTATGTATGTGTTCACTGAGTTGTTTTTAATACCTTCTTAATTGCTTTCAACTAGCATTTTAGAATTTTGATTAAAGCACAGAAAAAATATACTTAAGTTTCTGCTTAAAATTTTACCATTTTGAACATTTTTCTTGCAATTTTCGATCTACTTGTAACAAGATGCTTGTTACATCTCGCGATCATAATAACTTTAACCAAATACTTTGGTTATTTACTTAGTCCTTGGTGACAAGCCTTAGCATTTTCACTCACGGTTCCTTCGGATTAACCGCTGGGCGTAAACCAACACTTGTCACTTCTTTTTTAATTGCCTACGCCGGCAAAAATTTTATACCATTTTATTTTTTAGAAACAACATTTTAAATTATTTTTTCAATTAGCTTTTTCACTGGGTATTTACCTTTCAACCATTTTTTAATTTTAATTTAATTCCGTCGCATTTCAACATCACAAATTTGAATTATTTTAAATATGCGACGGGAACTATGTACTCTCTCGGAGTAATACTCCCCTCTTTCGCGCCTTTGCCAATTGTTCCGGGACTGAATCTGTGTGTTTTCCCCTCATTCCTACTGAAAGTCGAATACGGAAAAGACGCGCCCGGCGTCTGGGCAATTTGGCCTAGTCGTCGGGCAAGGAAATGTTTTGAAATATGCTAACTACCACCTCTTATATTACTACTGCATTGGTTGTATCATGAAAAATGATTTACTAAATGGTTTTTAGTCGCTGAATCGAGTTTGTACATATTAGATTGCTGGAAGCGATCGGAGTGATCGAAAGTCTTCGGGTGATGCCGTTTTCCGGTTAATCAGAATCATTTAGCCAAGAATTAGTTGAACTGTAATATTCTAAGGTTTTATTAAATTCAACATCTGCAACTCATATGATGGAGATGCTGACTGGTCCATATATCTGAAGATTACCTGCCAACACAAAGTTGTAAAAGACTTTCTTTTTTTGTGACCGTTACCACCCACAATGACCAAGATAACCAGCATTGAGGAATCCGTCCTCGGAACAACTAACGCTCCTAAATGAACATTATTGAGAACTGATAAACAGCCACCAAATGAAGGAGCAATAGTACTTTTCATTTTTTCGTATGGATCAATCAATTTCTGTACTCTTCAATAATCAGGTGGTCATCTTCAAATATCAGGTGATACAATCTTTTACATAAATTTCTAACGCCAGCTATGTCACAACCACATTAGAGATCGGTAAAATTCTCCTGTGTAAACTATTTTAAATAACGAGTTGTACTATTGTGTTACATGCTAGTTTAATTTTTAATTTTTTTAAAGAGCTCTTTAATTTTTTTATATGCAGTGTGTTTATATACAATAAATCCTTACAGTCAACGATTAATAATTTCGTAGTTATTTCTAGTATGTATTTTTAAATATTTTAATTTACATAATTTTTTGCTTAAACTTTTTGATTTCTAAATGCTCTAACATATTCTGATCTTACACAACGCAATGTACCTAAAGTGCTAATTCCAAATATACCACTACACCATCACACTACTCTACTAAGTTTTCAGTTTCTTATTACATCGATATGTTTTTGTTTTTTTATGCTTCAATTACTTATACTGTAACATCCACGTAACTGCCTTCCCTAGTTTCTTCACGTACATAACAAATAGATGGCGCTGTTGCCACAATAGTGATAGTGACGTCAGTGTGTCTGTGTCGTTCTTGAAAATGTGTTCTACGTGTTCCAGCAGTGTAATTTTGTTTGTGAGTCCATTAAATGTTGTTTTGTAATTGAAGAGAATGTTTGTCAATTACAATTCTTTTTAAACTATCTTTTTCACTACGTCTTCTAAAGACTGATCCACGTGATTTGTCAAATTATTTTTTTCTTTATAATGCATGTCTGTCATGCTTTACATACAGAAATCTTTCATAGAAAAATTTATGTGCTTTCTATTTTACTATTATTCCTTCAAAAAACGGATATATAAGTTGAATAAAAGGTGTGGCGCGAAAAGGCTTTCTATCTTTAATGCCCGAATAATATATCCCATGTTTTCCTATAGTTGCTATTATTTTAATCTTAACGGTTATTTATTTAGTTATTTATTTAATTTTTTCTTTAATTTCTTTGTTCGTTTTGTAGAGTGTTAATTGTTGAAGGTTAACTCTCCTAAAGGGAAAGTTCCATTCTAGTTGGAAACTTGTTAATTCCTTTAACAGCAACTTTCTCTGAGAACAAATGTCCGGAACTCCTCCAAAATTTTATAATGCAAATTCTATACAGGATAAAAATAACGTCTGTATGTACATATACACTGTTTAAAGACGGTTGAGGCATTGTATTTGAATGAAACTTTCTGGCTAATAAAAAAATGTGTCCTCTGAGGTAAAAAGGAAACATGCATATTTCGGGAAAAAATACTTTAAAAAAATATACATTAATAACAGCAGGAATTCTGAAATACAGTAAGACAAAGATCTAGATTCACTTTCCAAAAGCAGGGTATTAATATCCAATTCCCTTCCGTTCTTCCTGAATTGAGCAGCTCTTTCTCCGTAATTATCAATTAAACTGCCACCGACTGCTCGCAAACAACATGAAATTTCATTTACACACTGGAGACTTGAATATTAATTTGCGAAATGGCTCCTATTTTGAGAAACTTATAGGGAAGAAATGAAATCGGAAGTATAGGTTCGGATAACAGCGCCAAAGGTTGGAACTTGTATCCCGGTTGCTATGACGACCCATGACGTAACCCCCACCCACCTCCCAAACGCAATCATTCGTATGCAACAGATGTTTCCTAGCAAAATGGCTGGATGAAAGATACACGTGAAGCAGAATCATCCTTCGTTTCCTACAAACGTCGCCATTTTTTGAACAAGTTATTCTTAGGTTCTGTTTTGGGATTAACTCGACAATAATGATAAGATTTTTTCTCAGTTTAAAAGTTTAATTTTTATGAGGGAAAAAACAGTTTTTGGAAAAATGGTGAAGAAAATATACTAATTACTCTAACAGAAAGTAAGTTTATCACTTGATGGAACTTAAGAGAAGTATGAAGAGTTACAAAAAGCGGGAATGTACTAAGTATCTCTCTCACTTTTGTTGCTTTCTTTGTCGTTTAGGATCTTTACTGAAGTCAAGGAATTTCCCACTTCGGCTACAGAAACGTAAATACGTTTATCTGTACCAAGTATAAGTAGCACTTTTGTTGCTCTCTTTGTCGTTTAAGATCTTTACTGAAGTAAAGGAATTTCCCACTTTGGCTACAGAAACGTAAATACGTTTTTCTGTACCAAGTATCAGTAGCACTTTTGTTGCTTTCTTTGTCGTTTAGGATCTTTATTGAAGTCAAGGAATTTCCCACTTTGGATACAGAAACGTAAATACGTTTTTCTGTACGAAATACTCAGTAGCCCTTTTGTCACTTTCTTTGTCGTTTGGGATCTTTACTGAAGTCAAGGAATTTCCCACTTCGGCTACAGAAAAGTAAATACATTTTTCTGTACCAAGTATCAGTAGCACTTTTGTTGCTCTCTTTGTCGTTTAGGATCTTTACTGAAGTCAAGGAATTTCCCACTATGGCTACAGAAACGCAAATACGTTTTTCTGTACCAAGTATCAGTAGTACTTTTGCTGCTTTTTTTGTCGTTTAGGATCTTTACTGAATTCAAGGAATTTCCCACTTTGGCTACAGAAACGTAAATACGTTTTTCTGTACCAAGTATCAGTAGCACTTTTGTTGCTCTCTTTGTTATTTATGATCTTTACTGCAGTTAACGAATTGCCCACTTTGGCGACAGAAACGTAAATGTGTTTTTCTACTGCTCCATTGCTCATTCAAGATTAATATTTAATTCAGTTGAAATTCTGTTTATACTTTTCATTCGCTTCACTTAACCAAGTTGCTTTGATCTTTTCATATTGAGATTTTTTTCCTCACTATTAAAATATTTTTAATTTAATATTTGAAAACAGTACATAAAAGTAACATTTCTTTTGGTTAAATAAACACTCTTGAGCAGAAAGAATTTACTGACTTACGTGACTTCTATGTATAGACAATCACGTTTTTTACATGCAAAAAATACTTTTCTTTTTTTGTACGTTTTTATCTTTTTCCCTTTCTTTCTAATGGGGCTGCGTATGGTCAGTAACCTTTGCAGACCTAGTGCATTCCCCGGAAACCGGCATCCATTCTTTCAAGTAGCATCACTATTGGCGGATGCCATAACCACTTGAGAATTTTAACGCTCCGTTTCCCCCTAGTTGGGGCACCTGATCTCTAAATGATGCAAAACTGCACTAAAAATTTAATTTATCCGAGAGTATCCGAGGCAAACAGATATTCAAGAGATCTTTAACATGCCGCATAATCATACGACATGGGAGCTGACGATTTTCTGCATCTTGAAAATCCAGACTTGGGCCATTTTTGTATGTACTGCTTAATTATGCACACCAAATAAAGGTCGATATATTCTGATCGATAACAAAAGAAATGTCACCAAATATTCAGAGTTACAAAGTACGAACCACTTTATGTGATTCGTTCTTTGTAAATCACAACGACTCTTTGCAACAACACACTACTTAGTACACTCATTCTACTTTGTAACACATTCTACTTCGTACACTCGCACCAATTTGAAACAATCTTCTCTTGACATAAAGAAGTAAAATGATCATATTATCGATCTTTAAAAAGTAATGCTTAAATAATTTCATTGTTTACAACAAAAGCGAATTGAACAATTAAAATGATGCTCACATTATAGTAAAATATCTGTCACAAAATAGAAACTATTTAAGACAATTTTAGAAATTTTCTTTGCAAGGTTGAAATTGTAATTCTATGGTCATTTTACCACACCTATCCCTAAAAATTAATAAAAATAGGCATTTTACAAGCTGTCGTTTTTATTCAAGAAGATACTTTCACATAATGCAGGCACATATTTGAGTCACTATTAGCAAAATGCACGTAAAGGGCTATAGCGGAGTCGGTTGTCAAGTAAGGGTGCACAAATTTTCGTAATAGTCTGTTTCTAATCAAAGCCAAAGTTTAAAAATGTTATGATTACTTTAACTTTACATTGCTTAATAGCATAAAAGATACAAATATAGTCGCTGCAAATTTTTAAGTTACAATGATAAGCAATTCGAAAACCTTGTGTGGTTTTTGAGATAGCATCTCATGAGCTAATTTTTCGCAATTTGAAACATAACAGCAATGGTGACCAATCTCGTTCTTTATAATTCGTTTTTCACGAGTAACAAATGTAAGATTTCATTCTTTATGCGATATTTACGTGAAAGAAAGCTAACAAGGGAAATTCGTTTTCAGTTCACGAGAAACGCCACCGCGGCAAAATTAATTCATGCATGTAGGAGCAATTGTGCATACAATAACAAAGCAAAGTTAGAAAATGCTTTTCTATTTATGCTTTATATCTGTACCAAACACAGCTGTACCAAAACACAACCGTTTCTTAAAATCTGTTTTGTAAATCGTTTTTGTACGACGGCACATAGGTTAACGCGCAAGTGCATCCGCAGGTATTAAACTATATAACTAAGTGGAGTGCTAACAAAGCATTCCTTAGTCTTGAAATCTGTTTGTAGCTCAAACTGAAAAACACACCTTCTTCTCAACATTTTTTTTTTTTTAGTGACTGACACATCATTTTAAATATAGAAACACTCCAGCATATATACATGTGAAGGCCATAATCCTGTAACCATGACGAGAGGGCAGCATTTGCTTAAGATCTGCATAATAACGACGTAATAAGACTTGAACTGTTCCGCATGCGCGGAGAATGAGGGGAGGCAGAGAGAGAGATATATAAAGGGCAATGGTATGACGTGTTCGGCACCTTTTTTTCCCTTCTTGTTGTGCATTTTCTTGTTTTGTTAGTTAATTAAATGTTTTGTTGTTCTAAGTCCCTAGCACCTCTACTCGAATTGCCAATGACCCTACAGACATTATATCATAAACGAACAATGAAAACTTTCCGCATAAATTTTCCATTAAATACATTTGCACTGCAGATGGCAAGCCTGAAACGAGTATGAAACAACACTAAATACATTTAGTTAAATCACAGGAAATGTACCACATGAAAATCGCAATGTGATTACCTATGCTCAATAATTTGCGCATCCACATACAGCACATGATTTCACCATGATTGAGTTTCTTAATTGAAATTTTATATCTGTAAAAATTGGAAATACAGTTTTAACATCCACCAAAGCAAGCCGGCTGGCAGAGTGCCAAGAAATATCTATTCATGTTCAAGGGAGGAAATGCTGGCATAAAGAATAAACCTCTATCTTTCGTTCTAGTTTTTTTTTCTCTTTCTTTCTGATGGGGCTGCGCATGGTCATTAACCTTTGCAGACCTATTGCGTACCCCGGTAATCGGCATCCATTTTTTCAAGTAGCACCACTGTCGGTGAATGCCATTGCCACTGAGAATTTGGACGCTCAGTTTCCCTTAGATGGTGGCATTTGAGCTCTCGTTTGATGCGAACTGTACTAGGTATTTAATTTAGCCGAGAGTATCCAAGCCAAACGGATACTCAAGGGATCTTTAACATGCCGCACAATCATGCGACGTGAGCGCCGACGTCTTTTTGCATCATTCTAGTTCTTTTAGAATACTTTATTTATTTCGAAATGATGCTGTATGCCAGTTTATAAATTTAGTTGTTTTCAACAAATAGAAAAATAAACATTCTGGTTCGTGTGCTAAATAAAGTCATCTGCAAAACAAACTTCCCTAAAACTCGAATGGATTCGTCCTATTCTGCCATGCACACACCTCTCAAAAATAGAATCCTCATTTTCGACGATTCCTCAATCGTCAAGAATCACGTGACTTAAAAAAGTTACCACTCAAATTTCGGCAATTTGACGAAAGGTTTACTCGGACCATTTTTCACGAAGTTATTTCGTCAAATACGACGAAAGTTTCATGAGATTTAAGCATACGTTTCTGAGAGTGCAGAACCATCCAACTGTCAAAATTCCGTTGTCGAACTGTAGGCTGCTAATTTGGTCAATTTATGAATATAGTTACAAACATAGTAATCATTTTTCTAAACATTCTTCCCGTGGTTCATGAATTCCAAACCTTTCTTGTCTACACGTTACATTTCGTAAGCATATTCCTTAGAAAAGTCGTTGCTGATGATTCTTTTTTTTCCTTTCTCAGAAGTTGAAAGCAACTTTTAAAAATGTTGCTCTTTAATAAAACGGATATAAACTTTAATTTTGTGCATTGATAAATTTCATTTCCTTTCAAGTTTCCGAATTATTAAATTTTCGTACATAAAATGCTCATTTTATTATTTCCCTATGAAAAACGCAAGTTGTATTGTGCACTTTCTTCTGGACTTAAAATATTTGAATATGAAAGCAAGTCATTTGCATGTGCTAGACTGCAATAAAAGCTTTTGTTCCGTCCACCATTAGTCTCTTCCATCAATTTCTAAGCACTTTCTTTCCTTAATTTTTTAAGCCTTTTCATCTTCATTTTCAAAGAAATAAATGCAAATGATGCATTTAGAAGGTCGAAATTTTTATTCCTCGTGTGGAAAAAAAGACAGATAATAAAGGCTCAAAATATGGCGTAGAAATTCAGAGAATAACTTTATCATCTTCATCAAAATTCCTAAATGAACTCAAAAATAAGAACTAAGTTTTCGATAATGGTTTTACTTTAATGTTCGAAAATGTTTCAAAGAGCATAGACGTATTAACAAAAATTTCGATTTACGCGGTGATTAGTCTACTAATCTTTTGTCTTTCCTGAAATTTTGCTAAAAGTTGCAAAAAATATTGGTGAACTAAACTGCTTTTTGTTTCAATGATAAAGAGAAAAAGCTGCAAAAAGGTGAAACTCTCAAGGTTTCTGTACTACACATATTCAAGTATTTGCATAAGTATGCTTGTACAAAATTACTTTCCCACACTCTCTCAAGTTTGTTCGCACAAGCACAATTCACTTGTGCAAGCAAACTGTAACCTGTGTAGAATAAATGGTCATAAACAAGAATCTTATCCAAACCTGTACCTGATGTATACAGCAAACAATTGAACACTCATGCTTATTGAAGCAAACCTGAGGTGTATACCGCAAACAATTAAACAATCATGCTTATTGAAGCAAATCTGAGCATGTGCAGGAGGTTAATTTTGAACATTCCTGCTTGTGTAATACAGTCCTTCTACACACATTTAAGTTTGCTTGCATAAACATGCTTCTACAAACATAATTGAAAGTGTATCCATCCATCTCTACATTATTTAAAAGACCACTGTGCTAAATCATGATCTTACTGCAACCAAATAAATGAAGAAAATTCAAACTCAGCATCCGTTTTCAATGTTTATCTGCATTAATTTTCTCTGATACAAAAATAACTCAAAATTTCAACATTTCCACGGTTTTTTATGTCTTAGATTTTTATGAGATTTTATTTTTTACTCCTCATTTCATGTTTTTACATTTTTGACAGTGTAACTCATGAAAAATCCCAGCATGTCGAAACATAAAAATAGCATTACAACAAATCTATCGTGAGGCACTTTAGCGATTTTCGTAAAAGTGGTGGCTTTTCCTCTGACATCTAGAAATGGAAAGTCTGTTTAGCGAGATTGCGCAAAGCAGAATTTAAAGTGGAAAATTTAAAAAATGAAAAACAACAACACAAAGTGGTGCCACCAGTAAAGAAGTCGCCAACTGCACTTCATCAAAACCGCCTGCAGCCTCGACCGAATTAATTGAAAATCCAGGACGAAAAGAATTTTTTGTTCCTTTTTTGAATTCTCTCCAAGTCATGAGGCGAAGTCGAATTACGGAAAGTTGATGAGACCAGAAATGAAGCAGAAACGGAGGCAAAAAAAATGAAGTAGTCCGAGAAACAATTCTCATGTGAAAACTTCATTTTTTCCCTCAGGTAGTTTAATTGGTTTGAGAAATCCTTCATAATCCTTGGAAAAGGGAAAAGAAGGGAATTACAAAATCCCTTGACCCGGAGTTCCAGGCTATTCAATTAAGGAGAACTTGGAATGAAAGAAGTTATTTCTGACTGAGCACTAATCCATTAATAAGTTTTTCCAATTATCCTGGACAGTTTTTCTGCAGGCAATTAAAAAAGTTCATTATTGCGAGCTGTTTAAGAAATGAAGGAGGAAATTTATCAGAATTGGTTTATTAACCACACATTCTTCTTAAGTGTCTCAGTACTGAATAGATGATTGCGGATGAATTTATAAATAAGGGTTTTTGAGTTCACTTCCTTCCTGCTGTGTGTAATTAACATCACGGAATTTTCTGCTGTTGTGAAGAGTTTTGGTTATTTACATTACATTTCCGACAGTTCAGATAAATCAATTAATTGCAAGTATTAGCACTTATTCCCTCAATTAAAGGAAAACATTTATTTCGCAAAGCGCAAAACAATGATATAAGTCACTTTCTCATCGCCTGCTTTTATTTCTAAGTTGAAAAAAATCATAACTTTTCGCTACAAATTTGAAAAAAAAAAAACACTCTCTCCAAAACTGCTTATTTAAAACTGTGTACTTAGTGCTTATTAACAATACAAAAGCATTTTCATTTCTAGCACGTACTATTTTTTGGTATGGTTACTAACAGTTTTTCAGTTACCGAAATCGTGTCGCGCAGTGTAGTTAGGGTAAAGTTAAGCGTTAAAAAAAAGAAAGATTTTTTTTTCCTTAAGAAATAAAATTATGTGTGTAGCTAAAACTCAAAAATCCTCGTATCGTATATGTCGCTTAATTTTATATAGAGTATATATTTAGAGTATCCAAGCCAAGCAAGCAAATACTCAAGGGACCTTTAACATGCCGCGTAACCACACAAAATGGATCCAGACGATTTTCTGCATCTTGAAAAACCACCGACTTAGACCATGTTTGAACCTGCGAACTTGGTATGAGGCCAGCGCCTTACCACTACGCGTTTTTCGCTATTGTTTGCACTAGTTATCTTCAGAAAAGAGAATTATTTGTAAAAGAAAACGTAAAAACGCAAATGGAGCTAGTTCTAATGGCAATGCAAACGTACATTCAGAACGTACTGGATGAATATTTTTATATGCTTGAGCTAACAACGAAAGTCAATTATAACCATATCAAATATCAGACATACATAATGAGCTTAGGGGGAAACAATAATCTCTTAGATCTTACCAGAGTACGAAAGAAGAAAATCGAAAAAAGAAGAAATCCCTCGTTCATAAGGTTTGTTGTTGAACTCAAGCAAAGGAAAATAAAAGAATAGTCGAAAAAGAACCATGGGATGGTCCATTTTTATACCTCTAAAGAAACAATAAACCATATTAAATGGAATAGACAGTGAGGTTCAGTATTTTTGTCAGTTTTGACGATATTTATCTTTTTTCTTGATAAGATAAGTAACAAAATATTTTCAAAGGAAATCTTTGGAAGTACCTTTTTTGTACATGTGGAGAAATAATAAGTCGTGTTAATGAGAATAGACATTAAGATTTGATGTCCTTATTAATTTCGACATTATTTATATATT
Source organism: Octonoba sinensis (assembly GCA_038502835.1). Lineage (NCBI taxonomy): Eukaryota > Metazoa > Arthropoda > Arachnida > Araneae > Uloboridae > Octonoba > Octonoba sinensis. The sequence continues at coordinate 63,952,464 of CM076602.1, forward strand.
TTTAATGTAACCGAAAAAATAGTTAAAAAAGAAATCTTGTCACTCTTTTTGGATTTTTTAGTCATCACACATGAGATAAAGAAACACCAATTCATACAGAGCAGGTTAGGAAGTTCTGAATATTCAATGTTTTAGCCAATTGTGTTTACATGTACCGCTTTCGTAACACGTTTACCACCTATTAGGGCGATATGTGCATAAAGTAAAATTTCAGCAACTTTTCAAAAATGATTGGGCTCAGGAGAAATTCAGTCATATTAAATTAAATATTTATGGGCAGAAATTTTCTTGTCACTACTTCATTTTGCTTTCTGACTCATTTTCCAGATTTTATTTAACTATACAGGGTTATTCAAATGAAGTCTACAGTTTAAATGATGATGTGCATTGAAACTGTATACAGTGGAACCTCGCTATTCGTTCCCGGAGGTAGTTCGAATGGCGAGTTGTACGAGTGGCGAATTATTTTTTCACATAAGATACAAGTAAACTAGATTAATCCGTTCCCGATGGTAGCCTATTTAAACCTATGAAAAACACATGTACAGTACTATACATGAAATTACACATAAATAAACACTTAACTGCACTTTACTAGTACTGAGGTGAGTTAATGGCATAAGTGGAATGTTGAGAGGAGGAAGAGAAATGTTGATGTTACTGTTTGGAAGAGGAGTCACTTTCCATAAAAACATCAGGTAACATCCCTTCAGTTGTTTTCTTCCTTTTTGCTGTTTTTTCTTTTTTCTGTCTTTTCGCACTAGAGACTAGAATCTTGGTTTTCGTTCTCTCAAAACCTGTCCATTGTTGTCTGCCTTTGACGATTTTTCAGAATTCTTCTAAAATGGTCAATAACATTGTCGTTGGACAAGTTGATGCTCCTGTTGACCACAGCAGTGTTAGGGTGCCATTTTTCCACCACTCTATGTATTTTCCCCCAGTGATAACACAACCCTTTAATTTCTGCAAAAGGAAATGCTTTTCTTACTACTTTCCTCCTCTGAAGAAAAACGTTCTTCAACCACATCTTCTTTCTGCTCCCCTTAGAAAATTAAAATTGTCAGTAAAATCGGAAAAAGTATTAAAATTTAAAAAATCCAAACCCCCAAACAAATTATTTCCAGGCGAGTTCAAAAAAAGCATGATTTCTCGATTTTTTTCTTAAAAAAAGCCAAATGGCAACACTAGTCCCTGGCGCCGTCCGAATTGCGGGGCAAGCGTACGAATGGCGAGTTGAATGTTACTGGAACAATTTGGACGAATAACGAGTGTTACGAATAGCGAGGCGGACGAATGGCGGGGTTCCACTGCACTTCTTTTTTTAATTATAAAGTGCAATGTCTTGTAAAAAATGTATTATTTTTCATAACGCCGAACAAATAAGTAAGAAATATTCCATGTTAAGTAAATGACTGATAAAGCTTTATGCTTAAGTTTGTCATTTTAAATACTTGTTTCTACAGTAAACTAGGAACACAATTAGAAAACATTTTAAAAAATAAATAATTATGGCATTGAGTGTGTGCAATCTCTTTTTTCATATTCCAAAGCAGAATCTTTTAATATTAAAAAAATATTATTCATTTTAATAATCAATTATATATATGGCAGTGCTTTTATTTTAAAAAAATAAATTTATTTCGTTTATGCAATCATCATAAACAAAATCTTTTGCTGGATCTTGTTTCATCCATTATTTCGCAGTAGTAAAGAAGTTTTTTTTTTTCCAACCCCGAAACAAATGTCTGAAATTGTTATCGCTATTGTGCATTTTAACTTGATTTTGATTTTTAAATATTTCGCTTAAAGTAAACATCTTATTTTTAACAAGGCACAATTATTTTATCGCATTAATGTGAAATTGTGCAGAATAATTTTGTTAATCCATGTACAGTTGCGTAATTGAATGAAATGAATTGTTGTAACTTAAAGCGGATTACAATTTTAACTACAGAACCAGAGAGAATGTTTCAAGAATATTATTTTATTCTTAATATTGCTTTGGTATAATATTGTGCTGTTTAAGATTTCTCTAGCGGTAACATTTATAAATCTGTCATGCCATTCAAAGTCGCTTAAGATCAATTTGCCTCTAAAAGCAGTTGCAATAATAGGGTTCAAATCTATTACTCAGACTTTTTGGGGGGCAATGTTACACGGACTTTTTTGTATGGAAACGTCCATTCTTAAAAAGGCCTGATAAAGTTAGTTATAAAACATGCACACAATCGAAAAAATGATGTGAGAATTAAAAAATACGATTTTTGAAAACATAATACAGACATTAGGTATTTTTACACCTAATTTTCGTATTTTCGTATTTTAATTGATTCATTTATTAAGTACTTGCAACAGTTTATTATTTGCATATTTATTTATCTTTTTTTCTTGTTATAATCTATACCAAGGTTGAACTTGATTCAGCAATTTACAAAACAGGCTGTAAACTGCTGATTTAAGTTCAACCTTGGCGTGAACGCGCTAATCTTAGAGACTACTGATCCGATTTAAAAAAATTCTTTCAGTGTTAGATAGCCCATTTATCGAGGAAGGCTATAGGCTATATATCATCACGCTAAGACCAAGGAAGGAGCGGAGCACCAAGGAAGAAGGTATCAAAATCGGGTTTTTTTTTCCTTTTGAGAGCAAATGTCTATAAGTATTAATGTAATATTATTAGTTGCTAAGTAAATAAGAATATTAATTACAACTAGCTGATCCCCGCAGAACAACTGCGATCGTAAAAACGCTTTAAATTCGAAAGGCTTAAGAAACGATCGCTTAAATTGAATTGAAGTACATTTATTTTCCAGTTCGTGTGCTTAGTCTCGGGACTCGCTTATGAACTGTCGTCCAATATGACAGATAGCACAAGACAATACATGAAAGATTTTATTACATCACAAAGAGGGGAAATAACAGAAATACACCCAGGGCAAGGTGGGAATCGAGCCCACGACCTCGTTACTGCGCGCAAGCAGCGGGCGGAAACTGGTACCACGATCGCTTAAATATAAACATGCTCAACGATATAAACAAACTAAGGTATTGCCACTCCTAAGAATCGGAAATTAAAAATTGAGTAATGAATGGAAATACTTTGTAAGAAATAGAAATAAATTTGTTAAGGCCCCGTAAGTTGCAATAATAAATATATATATTATATTCCGTCTCTTTGTAATCATTAAACAAATTTTTAAAAATCGTTTTACAATAGCTTGGTTTTTGCATGATGTATCGTACCGCAAAATCTAATCGTAACTGGGCCACGTTAAGTAAAATCTATATAAATAAAAATGTAAATGTTCGTTTGTTCATAATCGCAAATCGCCAAAAGTACTTCATCGATTGCTTTGAATTTTTTCCAGTAGACATAATGATTTAAGAGGAAGGTTTATAGACCTCTTAGAAAAAAAATCCGACAGGTAGTTCCTTTTTTTATTCCAATTTTAAGCAAATTTCCGCATAAATTCCCCAATATGGGGGTGAAAAAAACCTTGCACATATTAATACAATATATCGATCGAAAGCGCTGATTTTTCTGCACAAGATGAAATTTGTTCGAAGTTTCTGAGTCAATAACAACCTCAGTTATAAGCCTTTTAGCTCCATTTCTTAAGTCTTACCTTGATCCAAAAATAATAATTAGCAGTTTCCTCAACTCCGGGTGAATCGTGTTAGCTTAATCTATATAAATAAAAATGTAAGTCTTCGTCTGTTCATCACCTCAAATCTCTGAAAGTACTTCCCCGATTGCGGTTGAATACGAGCGTGTTTTTTGTATCACTTTTAATTAATTTTAATTTTGATTTTATTATTTAGTTTTTTAATGTTTTATTAAGGAGAATGATCCACTGCAACGTGCGACAGGGTACAGCTATTTTCATTTTGATTTAATAATTTTGTGTTTTTCTGTTTGTAGTGAAGTATTTTGCACTCAAAGATGAAGGATAACTTTAAAACAAGAATTACTTATTTTGAATGGCAATATTCTAATTTAGCTATTTTCATTTTCATTTAAACATTTTGTGTTTTTTGTGTTTGTATTGAAGTATTTGTTAGTATTTTTGCACTCGAAGAGTAAATGGAACTTTAAAACATAGATTACTTATTTGAGATGGCAATAGTTTAATTTAGCTATTTTCATTTTGATTTTAAAATTTTGTGTTTTTTCTGCTTGTATTGAAGTATTTTGTTGGTATTTTTGCACTTAATGATCAAGGGGAACTTTAAAACAAAGATTGTTTATTTTGAATGACAAGTTTTTAATTTATAATTTTTGTGTTTGTGTTTCTTCTGTTTGGATAAGGCTTAAGTTGGAATTTTTCAATGTGCCGAGCCAGACAATATCAAAATCTTCACAGACAATGGAACGACAAAAAAAAAAAAAAAAATTGCCCGCAAGAATTGTGAAAAAAAAACATAAAGCTCAAGACCAATCAATCAAATTGAGAAGTTTAAATCTAGACACGGATTGCTTCTCACGTGGACAATTATATATTGCGTGTTCTAGAGTTTGGTAAACCAGACAATCTATATTTTCAGACAATGAAACAACAAGCATTGTGAAATGAAACATATTAGAAATATGTGCTTTCTCTTGCTTTTCCATCGAACTAGACTGAGCCGCAGCAACGCGTGGCCGGGTACAGCTAGTATATAAATATAGATTTTATAAATTTTGTGAAACGATTCAGTCTTACAAATAATTACTTTAATGTAGTTTCTCTATATATTACAGGTAATATTTTGTTATTATGTTGTTAGACCGTACAACTCCGAGCGTCGCAGCTAGAATAATATACTACTCAAACTTTACATATGCTTTCAAATGATATATTTTAATTTAGGATCATTTATTCAAATTTTGCTTCTTTTTTGGGGCGGGGGGAGTTATTTGCGAAAAATATTTCTGATCAATACTTCAAAACGTATTAACTGGAATAATATAACACGTATAACTTTTTTATTAAATAGTGGAGAGGTGTAGTATGTTTCAAAAGACATGCAAAATGTTTATTTTCTAACGAGCAAACAAGGTAAACATTTGTTAAATAATGTGTAATAATGTCTCAAATTAACTAACCACTTTTTTTTTCTTCCACGTTCATCCATGATCGTTCTATTTGTAAAATCTCGTTTACTGTAGTTTCACCGGAAAAAAAATAAAATAATACTCTGAGCATCCTCACAGATAAGGAAGTATAAAAATAATATGAGGATGAGCAGAAGAGCCACACCAGACGCTACAAAATTTAGGGACCCAACTGGAGGGGACCATTACAATTAGACAACATTACATTCTTCACGTCTTAAGTATTTTGTGGTGGGAACCATATTGGTTAGGTTACTACAAAAACTTAATTTTCTTGAGTTTTAAATAGCAGTTGTATCTTTAGTGTACCTGCATAAATGTATGCTTATTATTTGTACTTGTTTCATATGAAGCGTGAGAACATTTTATGTGATGCAGAGAGGTGAAAGTTAGATTTTCTATATACAGTGATCTCTCACTTATGCGCGTTTTTCACTTATGCGCCTAATTATGGTTAATAAAGGATTGAATCCAGTCAAAAAAAAGAAGTGTAGTATTCAAGGTGGAAAGTTCGAAGAGTTTGAGAGAGTTTTGATACTATGCCTCAAAGAAGCTTTCCATAAATCAGACTGGAGAATGTCGACATTCTCGAATTTCGGACATTCACGGTAACCTATAGACCCACATACGCATCCGCCATTTTGGATCAGAGCACGCTCCCCGTGTGGTTGTCTTTCCTGGGATGAATCGCCTTTTGGAAAAAATTCGTTCTCTGTGGTGTTTAAACTTATTCCATTTTGGTGAGGTTTGGAAATGTCACATAATTCCAGAAAACTCGCTCTCGTAACCTTAGCTTTCCAAGAATGAAAAATCTGATCCAAAACGCCTGATGCGTCGGCTCGTACGTATAGTATGGCCTCCGTGTAAGTAGTGACAAGTGAAAGATTTTTAAAAAAGCGTGTTCAAATTTCAGGTCATGTGGAAGCCGTAATGTCTCCCCCCCCCCCCAAAAAAAAAAATTACTCTGGATAGCAGCACTTGTTTAGGTGTCTATTAATTACTAAGATTATTACTTGCCCAAGAGATAGGAGTGTTTCTCATATCCAATTGCGCTAGTCATCTCCAATTTTTTTTATTTTACCAGTTACACCACTTTGCAGTGCCCCCCCCCCCTCCTCTAGGGATCTGTCAATTCTTGGGACGACCCCATGCACAGAACACAGACACCAAATATCGCTTACAAGAAAAATTTTATTTTATAGCACTTTAATATTTGCGAGGAAATAAGGCCAACAAAAGATCACGACGAAATTAAATTCTGCTGTGAAATTACCAAGCCAAGTAATTCAAAATGCCGCCAACTTTCTGTCGTTGAGAGTACAAGAATTACGCCATATCCTCACGATCTCCAACGTCGATTTCAGATGCAGAATTTAAGCCGACGGAATCGCTGTTTATGCATGAACCTCCCTCCTTCCACAAAAGGTTTTTCCTCTTCACTTTGCTCTCTAATGACAGTTGGCCGTGGTGAAGAAAGAAACGTTGGGAGGAATGAAAATAAAATAAGCTTAAAGAAAAAACCGCCAAACGTGCCGCACCGGGGACGAATGATACAGATTTGCGCGAATGATGATTATGGAAATGTGGCTCCGTCGAGAAGAAGAGAACATGGAAAAGGTGTCTCTCTGAAAACGCTGCCTGGAATTTACGGTGAGAAAGATAAAAAGAAGGAGAAATGCTCTTTTTTCTTATCCGAATGTAGAGATCTCGAATAAAAAGTGAAATACAACTCAAGGAAAGAGATTCAAGAACTTGACGTCCTCGAAAACGTCATTTTCCAGTAGAAGAATGTAAATGCAAAAATATTGCCATGCAGTTTACGTGGAATAAATTAAAAGGTAACTGGTTACTTTCAATCAACATCTTAACCACATGTTGAGTTTTTCTTTAAAAGGTTGCATAATCTTGCTAAAATTTCCATAAATGGAATTTTTCTTCATTTAGTAACGATAAACTTAAATGAGTGTAATTCCAGTCGTATTTTTAGGCTTTATTCTCGAAGAATTTGCACAGCAGGAATGAAATGATTTTCATTAAGCTTTTTGGTATGAAAATCGAACTACACAAATTTATCATTTTGCAATAATAATAATAATAAAGAGCTTTAGTAGCTGAAAATTATTTTTAATAGGAGTTGTAGAGTGGTTTGATTGAGATAATGATTGACGTGTATATGGGAAATGGATCTACAAAATCATTATTCAGGGACTTGATGTTCCATTCTATATCTTCAAAAGAGTTCCTACTAGTTAGCCTAAACATATTGAACGTGGACTAGACCATTTAATAACAGGCACCCGTCACACGAACATGCCATGAGACCCTTTCCAGTTTTGTCAAGATTTGAAATAGATACATAAAAACACGCTTTAATCCTTTTTTTTCCATGGGCCCGTTTTCGGCACGGTCCACATTTGCCCTAAGCACACGCCCATGTGGGGGCAACTATGGTGAATCATGTGCTTACATCCTCCTGGCTAAAACATTTACATGATTCATTCGTTGTTAAGAAAATTCCGCCAGCTGAACATACGAGTAATTTAGCTCGGCCTCATGTTGTCATCTATTAAAATGAATTACACCCTTCCTCCCTCCCCCCCCCCCCCGGAAGTGAAAGAAACTACGAAAAGTCCATTAACATGTAGATCAACTCGGCTTAGCTTATCACCTAGACCAAAGGTGGGGAACCTTTTTACCATTAGAGGCCACATTTAAATTAGGCAGCAATAAGAGAGGCCGCATAAGCTGATTGACCTAAGAAAGTGACTTTTGTGAAATTATTATAGTTTTTCTATAGATTTAACAATTTATTGTATTATATAGAAAAAATAAAATATAATACTACAAAATTTTAAATATAATATACATATAAAATAATATAAAAATATTATAAAAAATACAATAAAAAATATTTTTTTATTCACTAAGTTAGTGACTTATTTGGTTTTGTTTTTTGTTTGACAGTAATTGTATATTTGGATCAAGCTTCGTAACACACAGCTTTAATTGATCCTCTAAATGTGCATCTGTAATTTGCGTTCTTAAATTTGTTTTTTTTTTTTTTTTTTTTGACATGAGAGAAAATGTTGTCTCGCAACAGTAGGTACTTCCGAAGCAGGAAAGTAAACGGCGAGCATGTTCTCGAAGGCATGGATATTCAACAGCATTTTTCCAGATTTCTATGGGATCCTTTTTAGCGTTAAAAAGGGATTTGATGATACTATCTTCCCCTAAATCAATTAACTCCATTTGTAGTTCTGCAGGAGCCTCGGATATATCTATTAAATGTGGTTCAAATGCCAGTTTCATAGCAGGAGTGTGCTCGTCAAAATCAGAAAATCTTTTAGTATACTCTTCTATTAAACAATCCAAGACACCTACATATTCATCGAATATTTTATTTTCACAGTTCTGCTCGTTTAACATTTTAGCTAGCTCCGGGAAGTGTTGTGCAGATATTTCCGATCGACAAAGCAATGTTTTGAAAAATGATAATTTTTTTCTAAACGCTTGGATCTTTTGCCACATTTCATAAATATACCTCGTTTCACCTTGCAGGCAAATATTTAAATTGTTTTGTTTTGTCATCATATCAGACAAAGGTTTCTGAGAAATACTTCATCTGATAGATCACATTCGAACCTTGCAGTAGTATGGTAGGTCAACACTATACGTTTCCTCATCTAAAGAGAGCATCTGCCGAAATTCACGATGACGCATTGCATTTACGCGAATATAGTTAACAATGGCAATGGTTCTATCCAGAGTGTCTTGCAAAATGGTAGATTTTGCGCAAAGATTTTGCTGATGCAAAATGCAGTGAAATGATATCAATTTTTTCAAGTTTAAGTTTTCCTTTTTTAACAAAGCAACGAATCCTTCTTTTTTGCCTCTCATGGAAGGTGCGCCATCGGTGCAGACACTGACTAAATTACTGACATTCAATTGTAATTTATTACATACTTCTTTGAAGTTTTCGAAAATATCGGCTTCGCGAGTTCTTCCAGTTAGTGTACCCAACGCAAGTAGTTCTTCGTAACATTGAAAATCTTTAGTTATAGCACGAATAAAATATAAAACTTGTGCCGAATCTGTTTTATCAGTGCTTTCATCTAAAGCAATTGAAAAATAAACATCTTCATTTTGTATAATTGTATGAAGTTGCTCTGTTACATTTTGCGCTAATTCGTGCTGTCGATCTGTTACAGTTCTTCTTGAAAGAGGTAATTGTTTGTATTTGTCGACATTTCTTGGATCTAACATACTCACTGCTTCAACAATACATTCTTTAATTATTTCAATGTCACTAAATGGTTTGCCCCTTTTTCCAAGTATATGTGCTATTTTATACGTAACAGCAACTGCAGCGGAATTTTGATTTACAAAGGCACTAAAAGATGCCTGCTGATGATGCTTCTCATTTTTCAACTTTTGAAGTGCAGCTTTTCGTGATTCACCTTCTAAAGCGAAATATTTATGTTCTTTATGAGTCAAATAGTGTTTATTTGCATTCGCTTTTTTTAAAGTATTTAAAACTGTATTGCACAACAAACACATCATTTTATCTTTCTCAGCAGTAAAGAAAAAATCTAACTCCCATTCTACATTAAATGTTCTGTTTTCATCACCTAATTTTCTTCTCTTACTATTTGACATGATGGATAAAAAAACGAATATCAAATAATATCTTCAACAACTGTTATAAGCCGTGTAACTGTTATAAGCACGCACTGTTAACTACAGTTTGCTGAAGATCGCAACAGGGAAGCGTTGAGAGATGCGAGTCAGAGAAGCCAAAGCAAGGTGTGACACTCAAATGGGAGATCTGAAACCAACAAATTTTGTAAATAGTATTTTGTAATTTTAATTTATTTTCAAATAAATATTACATAGAACATTATTCGTTTCTTTTAGATATGTAAACTACATAAACATTGTGGAATTTTCAGTAAAGAAATTTGTGGAATTTTCAGTCTTTGGCGGGATTTTTCGCGCAACTGTCATGGCGTTGATGTACGATAGTTGTTTTTTGAAACGAACTCTACCATTTTGTACTAGGTGGCAAAGGGCCGCACAAGAACCTCGCGGAGGCCGCAGGTTCCCCACCTCTGACCTAGACTGCTCTATATCAAACTATATTAATGTAGGAGGCTATTTTTATTTATTTATTATTTTATTTATTTATTATTTATATAATGTGCGTGTCTAATTTTTTTTTTGACGATAATATCTAAATATTTTTTAGAATTAAATGATAAATTCTACATTACGTTTTCTTACGAGTATAGGTTTTAATGTTTTTTCGCTAATGTAAAAAAATTATTTTTTACATTAGAAGAACTTGGCGTATTACGTCGTTGCGTAGAAGAAGAAACCTTGCGTAGTACGTGATGTTCAATTTAAATTCGAAATGCTTCCCGTTCTTAGCCTCCATAACAGGACAATTTAGCTCACTAAGCAACCCTTCCTGCTTTTCTTCACTGCTTGAAAAATGCACGTTTGAGATTCTCCAAAAACTTTTTTTCTAAGTCAGTGTTTGCTGTATAAATATAAAGGAATATATATCTGTATTATGTATACATACATACATACTAGCGTAGAACGCAAATATATCTGGTGTTGTGCCCTTGTATTTTTCGTACCTTCTCTAAAAGGACATTTCTTCTATTTATTGAACAAGTATACGGATTTCATTATTTTTCAGTACCTCTTGAGCAATCGGTTTTCGAATGCTCTAGAATGAATGTAGTCGTTTCTGGGAAAGACCTTAAAAACAAATTGCTTCACCAATGGTACTTACATGGAATCTTCAGGGGAATTCAAGCCAAATGGTAAGATTTAACTTTGGAATTGCTCGAAATGTGGAGAAGCTCTGTACCAATTGTACATTTAACTCGGTAAGAAATGCTAAAAAATTCTAAGAATTGTTTATTTTATGTGCGCGAATCGAAATTTGAAAAAGTATATTCGAATTACTCGTTGAATTAACGATTCTTTTTTTACTATCGCTTAAAAAGTTGACAGATTGTTGAAGAAAGGAAAGATTCGACAAGCTGGTAAGAGTGCAAAACATTGAGTAGTTAGATTCTACAAGAACCCGTACTCTAAATTCTGTGTTTACATTGGAGGACCTCCAGTGGATATGGTTTCAACGGCCTTTAGCATTGTTTACATTATATAGTATGAAAAAAACGCTCTGGGTCCTGAGAAGAGCAAATCAGTTGCAGCACCGTTTTTCAGTCTGGAAACTCGTCAATTTCTTGCCCGATAGGGAAGCCATGGTTGGAGAACAGCACAAAGGATCTTGGGATGTTTGTATTTGATAAGCAATATGAATAAAGTATAGTGGTAAATATATAGTGGCTTTTTTAAAATTTGATGGCCTAAGCACAAGGCTTGTAAGGGCGATATTATTATTTTCTGCTTTATGCTTTTGTTATGGAAAAAGTTTTAACGAAAATACGCTACTATGATTATCAAAGGGAATCAAATGGCTACTATAAGTAAACAAAAAGTAGTGTTGAAATAGTATACAATTAATTAAATTCAGTTGCTAGTAGAATAGTGAAAAAAATGTTGTTTAATTTGTGTATCAAAAAGAGATCACAAGCTTTTTTTCTTCATTTGAACAAAATGTTAATTACGAAAAAAAGTTTGTAGCAGAAGTACCGTCTCCAAACTTCTTTATCTAGCGAGGCATGAGTTTTTAAAAATAAAACTTATCCTGAGAAATTTCTGTATTAAATCAATTTTACAGCTGATTTAGTTTCGAGATAATAAAATAGCTGTTTGTTTGCTTAACTTCACATTTTATTTTTCTATAACTTTTGTACGATAGTTTCTCGCAAGTTTTATTTAAAAAAAAAGATATATATATTTCAAAATTCGTATTAAGGTAAATATTTTTTCATATTCGTTAGCCTCAAGTAATCTGATAATTTATCTTCCAAAAAAGTTATACTCTTGAAATAAAAGATACTAGCATATAATGCGAAATTGAGAGCTTTTAACATGAAAAATGTGAAAAAAACATTTAAAATTATGAAAATACGGTAAAAAAAAAGATTTTAAAAAGGCTTATGAGCAGCAACTGCCATAACTCCAATTGCTTAAAGATAAACTTAATAATGAGAAATTTATTGCTATAAATTTCTCAGTACCAAACTTTATGCTTTGTTTTAAAGAAAGGAAGTTTTTAAGCCTCAAAAACAAATTGAAAATTGCCTATAAATTCAACTGTGCTTTCAAAAAGGGCAGAAACAAAGGCGATAAGACAATTATAAGATTAAAATAAATTGCGAGATCTTTCTTTAATTTATTTATTTTATATAGTGGGGAATATTTGCTTACTCATTTTTCCTTTTTTTTTATCCAGTGAATAAATGTCTGTACGTCTGCGTGAATGTGTATGCACGAAGGAGTTCTGCTAATCAGATCATATCTGTGGGAGAAATATTTCATTTGAAATTGAACATCGAAGAAAGTTTTCCAACTTCCCCAAAAATTTTCAAATGAATTCTAATTTAATTTTGCCTTTTCTCACAAAAGAAAAAAAAAGTAATTTTTCTAGCAAATGATTTTCATTCCCCTAACTCGGTCTTTCATTTTTTTTCCTTTTTAGTATAATAAAACTTGTCGTCAAATTGCAAAGCGAAACTTTTTTACGTAAACTACTTATGAAGCAAGTAAATTTCATCAAGCTCTAATTCAATTTTTGTCGAAGAATTTTTCTCAGAATTCATGTGTCATTCTCTATTTAACTACAACCGCAATTTCAAAACGCTGCCCCATTTTAAAACGCCTCTTCGGCCCCCCCCCACGTTCCAATGCAGGGGGGCGGGAACAGACTCGAATGGCAATTAGCGCATCCAAATGCGGCCCAGATGGCCAGAATTGATTAAAACCCAAAAGGAAAGAGGTGACTTGGTTGGAGAAAAGCCCCCGGAATTTCATTTACATGTCTGACGGCAGTAACATCAATAATTCAAAAGGATGCCTTGAAATGACACGACGAAAAGGGACGCGTGTTTTCCAAAACACCATCTAAATTAATTTAAAGCGAAACGGGTTCTTTAGTACAAAATCTTGAGGCAATTGTCAGAACTATTGAATTAGGGAAGAAAACCTCTGCCGCTTTTGTCTCTGCAGGACGAAGATTCATTATTAATCCGCATGAAGAAAGAAAAGGATAAAAGCTTCCAGTAAATGCTCCTCCTAACTTCAGATTATTTTCTTTCCTTGGAAAATAATGACAAGACAAATGAATGAGTTAAGTTCTAAAAGCGAAAAACGCGTAGTTTTGAAACTCCTAAGGATAGATCGTTTCTTTTTCTTGATGTAATAAAATCGAAGATAATCAGGCAGTTCTTCTCTTTTCTCTTTTTTTTAACTCTCATGTAGAACTTGTTTTGTACAACATAGATTATAATATTCTCTCTTGGTTTAAAACAGAAATAAATTTTAATATTTTTTTAATAACACAATCAAAAGGAAAAATCACCTTCTTTTTTCTTATCATGTTTCATTTCACATCGTTCATGATAAAATAATGCTGTTGTAAATATGCTACTAAAACGTTTTCCGTAATTATAGACTTTTATAGTACAATGTTCTTAATTTAATGGGGGAAAGCATACGGATATATTATTAGTGCTCAGAATTGCTTCGCTTTACAGGATATTATATTTAGTTATAGGTGTATTGGTATAGTAAAATCATGCATCGGCAAAAGTAATACTTATAGTCAAATTTCTCTCTTAAATTATTATATTCAGTTCTTTATGCAATTGGTGCAAGCATATAGGTAAATCAATAGCATTTTTAGATTTTATTTAACTTCACTAAAAAATATTTCTGCTCTTGATGTTATAAGAACAAGGACTTACATAAAATAATGTTATTTCGATTTTTTTAGGTTCATTGAATGATTTATTATATTTAGTTATTAATATAATAGGTGCATGTTTAGGTTTTCCTCCCTTTTTACTGGATATATGGACATAACACTTTGGTAAGGTCAATAAATGTAACTTTCCACAATTTCTATATTTTTAATTTCCGCACTCATATTTTAATTCTTTTCTTGTACTCACTGTCATAAAACTAAAGGATAACTAATTAAATTTTGCATATTCACCAAAAATTAAGAAATAATAATTATAAAAACCATTTAAAAAGAATAATTAACATGTTTCAAAGTGTTCCTTCGTAACTTCGAACCATGTCAGAAAAGTGATTTTAAAAAAAAAAGAATAATTTTAATGATAATTTTAAAGTTGTGCAATTTTGAACCAGAAAAATACAATTTCTAAGTATTTTTTTTTTTTTTTAAATAATTTCTCAAAAGCACAAAATTTCTGTAAGTTTTGAAATATTGCGTAGGACAACTTTAAGAATATCAAGGGTTTCAACAACTTTAAACCATCATAGCTTCCAAGCAGTGACTTCAGAATTACTCTTTGTACAATTATTTGTAGCACAGTCCTTGCGGGTAAATTTGAATCATTTCATACTTTTTAGTATGTTTGACTTTATAGAAAAAAATCGTCAAGTGTTCTACTCAGCTATTACTATGTGTACAGTGTTGAAAAGTTATTTCATAAAATTAAGAGTAGAAAATTGATTTTATAACCTAGAGTTGGAGCTAGTTGCTGAGTAGAACACTGGACGATTTTTCTCTATAAAGTCAAACATACTAAAAAGTATGAAATGATTCAAATTTACCCTCAAGGACTGTGCTCATGTAATAATAAGTTTATTTATCTCGGCATACTAACAGGGCGCATATTTTTCTTCAGCTTTAATGCATCTTATGCTTAGTTATTGATATAACAGGTGCGTGCATCTGGGTAAATTAATCATGTTTATGCATATATTCTTTAGCTTTGCTGTATGCTCTGTATAGTTATTGATGCAATAAGTTTCAACTGCATCTCCAGACGCATCCAAATTATCTCGAACCAATTGTAAATATACCATGTTTCAGAGCGCAAATACGCAAGCAACATGGTGTAACTGACGATTCTCCAAAACAGCTACCTTTCAGTACCAGAGATCCCTGCATCCAGTACCATTTCCTGATTTAAACTATACACAGTAAGAATTAATTACTCGTGAAGAGAACCGTTTCCAGAGAATTCATTTCCATGACATCATCAATATTTCCCTGTTTCCGTTTGCGCACTTCTCAAACATTTCTGAATTAATATCTAGGTGACAGTTGAGAAGCATATTCTAAGAATTCTGAATATATCTTTAGCAAGAATGGTTGGAGAATGTACCTATTATGGTTAGGAAATACTTAATTAAAAATAATGGAAACATCTGAACCGAAATTTGCGTTTGCTGCTCGTGGGTCCGTCCCATTTTGGTTAAACTAAAGACCCTGGGGTCATTTTCTGACCCCAAGGATTTCTTCAATTTCTTTGTTATGATGTTGCATGATTTTTTTTAAAATCTTACACACTATTTAACGATAAAAAGAAAAAAATTGTCACAAGCAAAGTAAAGTTTAGTTTATGTATTAAAGGTATATTAATTTTAAAGGAAAACAAAATAGCTGGAAATTCATTTTCAATTAATATGGACCTGAAATGAATAGTTTTTTCAAGTATATTTTAAACCCTTATAACAATTTTTATTGTATTTTATATCCCAATCGCTTGGACAAATGTTATAACGTCCCTTTCTTTTCGTTGACCTCAAAGGTCTTGTGTGCGAAAAACGCAAAGTTAAGAAAAATAAAACAAAATAAAAACAAATTCATAGCATTTTCTCTATCTCTTCTCTACTAATAACAAGAAGTTCCGTCTAGAACAATACGAGCCTACTTTCCCGTATACACCAAATTCAAATTTATAATCTAGCTATCTCTTTCTCTCTCTTTCTTATTTATCTTTAGTTCTAATTATTGAAAATATACCTTTTTCAACGGATAATACGTATTCATTCACTCACTCATTCATTCTTTCATTTATTCAGCCATGCATTTATTCATTCATTCGTTACCTCATTCAAGTGTTTATTCATTCATTTACGCATTCATGTATTTATTCACTCATTTATTTATATTTTCATTTATTCAATAATTTATTCATTCATTCTTTTCCTCATTCATTTATTCATTGATTTATTCTTTCACTCTTTCATTTATTCATTCATTCATTATTTCACTCATTGAGTCACTGAGAAATATCCTTGAAAATCCCGATCAAAAAATTTCATAGCAAAATAGGCTCGTAAGTTCTGGATAAACTTTCTATTTCTACATGTTCTACGTTATAAGAGCTTTCCGATAAAGTTTGTTCCAAGGGGAACATAGGATATACAGGATTTATATAGGGTTGAAATTTCCCCGTAAGCTCTGTGTTAATTTTTTGAACTGTTCAAAAATGAACAAAAACTGTTCAAATCAATATTTCACGCCGAGAACTCCTTTCAATAAGCTTGCAATAGGAACTTGGCTCTTGTGCCCAGAGTTTACAGAATTTGCTTCAATTTTGTCCATAGGCGAAAATGTTAAAATTTTTTGAACTGTTCAAAATTGAACAAAAAATTGTTCAAATCAAAAAGTAAAATATAGAAATGAGATGTCCTCGCCGAGATCTTTCGAATGCAAAAAGAATTTTTCCAATCGGACAATTCGTTCAAAAGTTATTAGGGGGGGGACAGACCGACAGACAGACAGACCGACAGACACACTTTTTCCCCATCTCAATACCCTACTTTCAAATTTTTTATTTTTCAATCTTTATTTAATTACTTCACTTATTTTTGACTTTTCTTGATTTTTAACGATATTTTCACGATACATTAAGCCTTCTTTCATGCTTTATTATTTTTTTTTTTTTTACTTGTACGGGAAAGTAGGCTAATAAAGCAGCAAGTATGTGTGTGTGTGTGTCTGTGTCCGGCGTAGGGCCCAGACCGTCCAACGGATTTTCATGAAATTTGGCACGAAATTAGTTTGGAACAGGGGGGTGTGCACCTCGGAGAGTTTTTTCTGAAATTCGAATTTGTTCTTCTTTTATTCCAATTTCTAGCCGAAAGTTTCATAAAATAGTCATTTTCTGTGGGAAGGAATTATCGCATCGCTTCGAGCTTGATACCGTTGAAAAGCGCGTAAAAAACTACCCCGGAAGGAGTTTCGCTCTGCGTGCGAAAATTCGAAGCTTCTAAATAACGTAGAAAAGAAGTTATTAGCATTTTTCCCTGCAGTTCGAAATTATTTTTTCACGGTAATTAACTTTAATTTTAATTGTTACCATGCCGACTGACTATTGATCCCTTTTTAGCCTACTTTCCCGTAAAAGTAAAAAAATTAATAATAAAGCATGAAAGAAGGCTTAATGTATCGTGAAAATATCGTTAGAAATCAAGAAAAGTCAAAAATAAATTAAGTAATTAAATAAAGATTGAAAAATAAAAAATTTGAAAGTAGGGTTTTGAGATGGGGAAAAAGTGTGTCTGTCGGTCTGTCGGTCTGTCTGTCGGTCTGTCGGTCTGTCTGTCGGTCTGTCCCCCCCCCCCCCCTAATAACATTTCAACGAATTGTCCGATTCGAAAAATTCTTTTTGCATTCGAAAGACCTCGGCGAGGACATCTCATTTCCATATTTTACTTTTTGGTTTGAACAATTTTTTGTTCAATTTTGAACAGTTCAAAAAATTTTAACATTAGCGCCTATGGGCGAAAATGAAGCAAATTATGTAAACTCTGGGTACAAGATCCAAGTTCCAATGAACAAGCTCACTGGAAGAAGTTCTTGGCGTGAAATATTGATTTGAACAATTTTTGTTCATTTTTGAACAGTTCAAAAAAAAAAAATTAACATAGTGCCTACGGGGAAATTTCAATCCCATATAAATCCTGATCTAACGGGCCGATTTGCTTGGAACAAACTTTATCGGAAAGCTCTTATGACGTAGAACATGTACAGATAAAATGTTCATCCAGAACTAACAAGCCTATTTTCTTATGACATTTTTTGATCGGGATTTTCAAGAATATTTTTGAATTAATGAAAGATTAAATGAATAAACAAAATAATGAATGAATAAATGAGTGAATAAATACATGAATGACTGAATAAATGAATGATTGAACGAATCTGTGTTAACTTTTGAAAAAGGCATATTTGAAGCAATTAAGAACTAAAGCTAAACGAGAAAGAGAGAGAGATAGCTAGATTATAAATTTGAAGCTGGTGTATACGGGAAAGTAGGCTCGTATAGTTCTAGACGGAACTTCTTGTTCTTTTAACGAATTAAAATTTATTGCTTGCGGTTTGTAGCATTTTGAGGAGCAGCCGATTTTTAATTAATTAATTTCTTTTTTTATATTTTGATTATTATTTTTTTTTTTTTAACGAATTAAAATTTATTTCCTGCGTCTCACAGGCGATTGATAGCTTTATTTTGATTTCCTTATTTTGACATGCATTTTACGGGACCATTTTGCATACTGCACAGGGTTTTTAAAAAGAAATGTTATCCTTGATAGCGATTTTTGTTATTCCAGCTTATTATTACTATTTATACTTCCATTCATTTGTTTTTTAATCCAGTGAATTAGCACATATGTTATTTTCCTATTTGAGCTCGGATAAAAGATCCGCTTTCAAAGCTTTTCTTGCTGCTGTTTGTTTCTGCAAGCTACAAAATTTCGTCTTTCTGTTTTAAGCCGGGTCCAGAAGCTACGTTTTGCACAACCATTTGTTTGCGCAGTTCAACACGTTGCAGATAAAACGTTGCGTGTAGATTGGAAAAGTGCGCAGTTTTGAGTCCGGTGCGAAGACTGTACAGTCGCAGCGATAACTGAGCTAGAAAGAATAGATGTCTTTGAACTGTGCAGATAAATTGTCACATGTAGACGGTAGCACCCTTTTCCGATTCATTTTGTTTCTCAGTTTCAATTTGTCAGGCGACAATGGCCGACTTTCGGCTATGTTCTCGGGAGTTTCTCACAGAATTTATTGCATTATGCGAAAGTTTCCCATGCATTTGGCGTGTCAAATCCAAGGAGTATAGTGACAGGGATAAAAAAGGAAACTTTATGAGAGTTTAGTGGGAAAATTCAAAGAAATTGATGCAACCGCAAACAAAGAAACAGTTGTAAATAATTAATTCTTTGAGAAGTGTTTACCGTAAAGAACTGGCAAAAGTTAATAAATCGATTCGATCTGGGGCTGGAGACGAAATCTACAAGCCATCTCTCTGGTATTTTGATTTGTTACATTTCCTAAATGACCAGGAGACACCAAGGCAGTCTAGGAATACCATGGATGAAAATAAAGAGATTTCAGTTGTCGAACCACCAGAACAGGCAAGAAAAAATATTTATTTTATGTAATCATTTGACCACTTTGAGCGCCGGGTACTTCTGAGACGTTCCAGTCTTTTTTTTTAACATGACACCATGCCAAAATTGACCACAGTAGTACCTCCTTCATGACGATATCGCACAAAACTGAGTGAAATATACAGATATCTCTGCACCATGTAGACGCATAAAAACTGCAACGTTTTCATTCAGTATTAAGACTGCGCAGACAAAAGGTTGTACAAAACGTAGCGTCTAGACCCGGCTTTAATGTCAATAAATATTTGATAAAAGTTAATTATACTAAAATTTTATTAATTAAAACTATTATAATTTATTATAATCGTCCTTTTTGTGTGGGTACTTGAACTAAACAAACAAAATGCGTTTTCTTTCAAATATTTTCTTTTTTGTTTTGTTTCGTTTCTTTCTTTCCTTTTTCCTTTTTTATTGTGTGTGTTTTGTAAAAAAAAAAAAAAAATGCTTAAATGTGTAGGATCTCTGGCTGATTGCCTTGGGCAGTTAAATTTTCAATTATGTGGAATGCTATACATTTTAATA
This sequence comes from Octonoba sinensis, assembly GCA_038502835.1. Classification (NCBI taxonomy): domain Eukaryota; kingdom Metazoa; phylum Arthropoda; class Arachnida; order Araneae; family Uloboridae; genus Octonoba; species Octonoba sinensis. Next base: position 63,972,439 of record CM076602.1, read on the forward strand.
AAATAACATAATTTACACCTAAAAAAGTTATCACTATATACACAATGGCACACCGACTGGTCTTTTCATTTTTAAGACGGACATAGCCGTGCGGGTACCGCTAGTTTTATATAAAAAACCAAAAGAATAAATGTTATAAAATGCCATTAAAAGCACATGGTTTGTTGACCAAACATACTAAACAAAAATCGTTTTGGGGTCATATATGACCCCAAGGAACTCACGAGGATTAAATTCTTACTCTACAAGTAGTAATATAGAATTTCAGTAAATAAAAATGTATGGATTTAATTTTTTAATACATAGACTTTTATAGAAATAGCAATCTATTTCTGAATAAAATTTTGTGACGAGAAAACAAATTTGCCACAAAACAGTTTGCATTTTGTTAAGGATTGTGAATTACAGCTCACTCTGAAAAAAATATATAATTCAAACCCTTTTTAATTAGATAGGAGTAAAAAAAAATTCATTCAAGTTATTCAAAATCATACACATTACACCCCTGCGATTTATCGCAGATACAGTTAAAATAAGAAGTCCTTTATTAGAAGTCCTTATGTTAGTCTTATAACAAGTCCTTATGTTAGCATGTCTTTTCAGTCCAGTATAACACCGTCATTATATTTAAATGCGTAATTCAATATATTTTATTAAAAAAAGTGCCTGTGATGTACTAAGTTATTTATTTATTTCATTTGTATTATTACAAGTAAATGTTGTACAATATATTTTGCGATATTCGAGTAGCAGATAAAATTTTCCCCCAGTAAACGTTCTAGTCCTCAGTGCTACATTTTAAAATGACGCTTAATTTTAAATCTTACCATATCAGTAACCTTTAATTTCGTTCAATTATGCTCTTTAATTTTTCAAAGTATAGAAGAAACGAAGGAAGAAAGAACTAATGATTGGAGTATATAAAAAAATGTTGGTACTGCTGATTTGTGCTAAAAACGCCTAGTTAGAAAAACTGCAAACTGCAATGTAAAATACCTTAGATATATAGCTCTTTCTATTAACATGATTAGCTATTAGTTGAGGTAAATGGTTTGAGCATTTAAGAATTTGACTTTCTGTCCGTCCAATATCAAATAATGTTTTTCATCGATAACCTGTAAACCAAAATACATTTCTTAAAGTGCTGGTGTGAATCAGAATAAAATCGCATTTAAACTGAGCCAAGAAACATCACCTCTTTCTTTCTCAGCCCCCTTCTTTTTTACTGAGCTAGATAGAGATGATTGAAGACTCCTGAGAGAAAAAAAATCTCTTTTTGCAGTCCAACATTTTCTCTTTTTTTATCTCGGTAGCTTCAGGGAAAAGAAAACTGCGTTGCAACTTGAAACTTTCCTGTCGGGCGATATGAGGGAAGGCTAATCGGCTTGTTGTCCAACCGCAACAAGGCATCTCTACAAACAGAGCCCCTTCGCAAAGAAGATATCCTGTTATCCGTAGGTTGAGTCTCTCGAAGAAAAAACTGCAACCGCGTGGAAAAGCCGAAGGAAATAGCTGTTGTTCGAAAGTCGATGTTTGTTTTTGGAACTGAAAAATGGAACAGCGTAATCCTTACAGCTTTTTTTATATTTTCTGTATAAGGATAGACTATTCTAAGTTATTTCTTTTGCCAATTCCCTTCTGCCACCTTCGTAGAGTTAAAGCTTTTTCATATCCTCATACAGGTATTGACTAGTATATTTTATTTACCTTTTCTTTGCATGTAATGCAGCAGAAAATTAAATATTTGTAGCTTTATGAGGAGCGAAGTCTTAAAATGTGGTTTGAGAGAAATATGATTGCGACTTTATGTAATGATTAAATACAAATACTTGGAATGATAATACATCCTCACCAGCTATTGAACACGCATATATACCTTGTTGTGTGTCTTCTGTCATTGGCATCATCAGTTGACGCATATCGAAAAGTTTTTGCGAATTTATTCTTGTTTCCAAATTGCAAATTTATGTAAAACCACTGAATTCGACAAACGTGAAAATCATAATTTGGGGTAGAACATTAATATTAACTTTACACGAGGTTAAATAATGTATACTACATGATGGTTCAACATTAGAGTTTTAGCCAGTATTTTAAGAGCAGATCAGAAGCAATCATTTATTTAATACTTACAGTAAGAAAAATTAACTTCGTACATATATTTATCTTCTGATTTTTGTAATGATTTTTTTCTTATATCTTTCATGTCCTATATTGATATCTCTTCTTTGCAAAGTGAATGGCTCTCATATTCTTCTGAATTAATTCACGATATAATTTTCTGCTTCAAACTCTAAACACATTCCTGAAGCAATGAACGTATTAATAACAATATATTTGGTTTCTAGTAAAAGTAATTCTAAAAACCTCCCCCCCCCCCCATCCACCTTTATATTTCCCTCCACTAAACTAAATATTTTTCAAGAAAAACAAAAAGATATCCGTTTATTTCAGCAGAATTAAATCCATAAAAAATGAACCCCGCATATGCTGCTCAGGGTTTTCCATGTTGAAAAAAGCTCTTTTGTTAACTTCTCAAGGAAGAAAATTTATTATCTTCAGTGAGAGATATTTTTCATTTTCACTAAAAAAGAGGCCGCCTAATATATTTTCAAAACGATTTAAAGTATCTCTAACGAAACAAGTTTGCCGTTCTTGTTACCTTCGAAAATACAAAGTAAAGATAAAAGGGAAGCAGCTTTATGTAGATTACTTTTATGTCCGACGAAGTAAACTTTTCATTCAGTTAGACAAAATTACTTTCTGCCGACGAAATTTCCAAACAAATGCTCACTATTTCTCTGACAGAGGAAAATATTTATCCTGCGAGCATTTTGAAATGGAGAAATAACGCCTAACTTTGCGAGCAAGAAGTGAAAAAAAAAACGGCTTCCTCTGTTTATATTCCCTGTGCCCTCTGTACCAGAAACAAGCGGAGGTAGGAATATAAAATAACAACCAAACAAAGAAATAAATGATACAAAAATCGAGGAAACGAGGTTCCTACCGCGTTTATGGCTCGCCAGTTCCCAGGAGTAAAAACTATCATAGCTCCGATATTACAGGAACTCTTTTTTTACGCGTTCGAGTAATTGCATTTTGCTGAGCTGCCAGCCATAAGCTGTAAATAGTCTTTGTGCGAGGCAAATAAAACGTTATCACAATGGTCTGAAATTGCTTCGAGGAGAGGGGAGGCACCTTCTCCTGTTCCCCTTCTTTTCCCGGCTGTGGAATTGAGAATGTTGCCTGAAAACACAAATGCAACGAATTTTCTAAATTTCAGAAACAATATTAGCATCTAATATTTTCAGGAAATATCGAGAAGTTTCTCTTTTTTTTCTGAATTTTTCTTATTTTCGTAGGAGATGCACTTCTTCTTTATTTTCGTAATTAGTTCCATTAAAGTAGCAATACGTTGCAGGCCAAAAAAGCACGAAAAATTGTTCATACTTTTTTATCGAATCTCTCATTCAAGATAATAGAACATGTGTATAAATACATCATGCGATGATTACATAGGCGTAACCAGGGGGGGGTTTTGGGGGTTCAAACCCCCCCCCCTTTGGGTATTGACTTATTGAGGCACATTTGGGCTCACAAAATTTCTGGCTACGGCCTTGCAAAGCACATATTTTTTTTCCCCTAAGAAAATTAAACACATACGCATATAATTTTATTTCCTCTTTCTCTGAAGGGTTGTGATCATGACCAAAGTATGCAGCTCATAATAAAGAGGACTTTTCATCTGGTTATAATCAACCCCCTTATCACCTTGGGGGGGGGGGGATTACAGCAAAAGGTGGCTTCAATCACCGTACAACACACACACAAACTTTCCTTCTTGATGTCTTTTCTACCCAAAGGCAGCAATTTAGGTATACAATCGCACAAGTAATAAGTTTCGTGGAAAATATTCTCTACTATGATGGAGTTTTGTTTTCTAATAACCCGGCGCTGGGGTCTGAAAATGAAGGACCCCTAGCCAACAATTGTCCTAATGGGTTAAACCCTCAAGCCAGGAAGTGATGCTCATCAAGAAACTTAAAGAGCAATTTGTATTTATTTATGACTTCCTGTCCAAACACCCATTTTGGTAAAATCTTTTGTGTAGATGAGCCGATTGGAAAACTGATGAACTGTATCTGCATTGCATTCTCATTTACAGATGTTCTCTCATCTCTTATATTTTAAATGTTTTTTTTTTTCTTATTATGGTCCATCACTGATTGCATTACGACTCTGGAAATCATCCGTTCAACGTTTCCAATCTCACTGCTACGGTTTAACGCGGCATTTTAATTTACAATCAAGTATTATTTATATTTAAGCTAAATTTTTAGTTATTTTCGATACATAATAATGTTTGCACTGCAGCGATGGACACGTTCGTCATCCAAAAAGAAAAGAAAATTCAATTCAGACGCTTCCACTTCTGAGGTATGTTTTGCTACAAATTTAACAAAATTTTTAGAAATTTATTGTGGGGATGATCATTTTTGTAGGGGAATTTGGATTTTTTTCCCTAAAATTCCACTATTTCCCAGTTTTAATATTATGAATGCCTGGACATAGAAGATTGCTTATGAATATTGAATTTATGAATGATTGAATATTGAATTTTATGAATGATTGAATATTGAATTTTATATTGCGTTTGAATTAAAAAATAAACTAATAGATCTAGTAATGAATGTTTAATGTTTTTGTGAATCAAGGCCGTATCCAGAAGGGAAGGGGGACCCACGGGCCGCCCCCCCCCCCCAGAAATCTTTTGCAATGTATCATATATTCCTCCCTGAAACTTTGCTTAACATAAGTGTGTCGAAGTCTGGGCCCCCCCCCCCCCCCCGAAAAAAATTCTGGATACTGCCTTGGCTCCGGAGCAGGGGGAGCGAGTTAAGAATTAGGAAGGATAGTGCATGCTTCAAAATCATACCCTTTATATACATATATATAGATATATATGACTAGAAATGATGTTAATAGGAATTTTTTTACATAAATGATAGCTTTTTGATGTATATATAGTAGACGTATGTTTAGATCTTTGGTGAAGTTAGAGGAGTGGGTATTTGGGGCTTCTGCAACTTAAATTTTTGTAACTGGTCTTACATCTTTAATACTTAGGCTAACTCTGGAGGCAAGGCTTCGAGAGCTCCCCCCAGGAAACTTTGTGAAATCTTCCTAGCAATGCAATTTTGGGATACTTTGGTGATGTTAGAGGAAACAGAAAGGAGTTTGGTAACTCCCCCCCCCCCCCCATTTTTTTCAAAATAAAGTCTTATGTCTTTTAAGTTACTTTTGGTGTCGCTCATGATTTTGTTCAATGTCCTTTCCTGAAAGTGTTTCTGAAAGTAAAGTGCCTTAAAAGCGTAATTTTTCTTTTCTTTCTTTTTTTGCCAGGGGGAGGGGGAGGAATTGACTTGCTCTGAGGGGGTAGCTCCCCCCCCCCCCGGGAGATGCCTGAAATAAACACGGAGTATATTTTTAGAGACAAGTATTTATGACTAATAAATTTTCAACTCTTTTACACTTCTTATTGGTGTTTAGTCTATACATTTTTAGTGTGACCCCCCCCTTTCACCAACCCTAGTTACGCCTATGGATGATTATGAAAATGGTAAACAACACCCACAGGATATACTTGGTAAGTTTGGACTTTATGTGTGTTAAACCAACTTTTCGTGTTGTACGGTTCAGAGCTGTAACATTATGGTCGGATGTTATCAGCATTGCGTATTACGGACATGAAACATTCTGTTTCTCTAAAGTACCAGTAAAACTGAGCACAATCATTTGCAGCCAAAAAATTGGCTCTTAAAAAAAGTAGAAGTGGAGTTTTTGTAGAGGGCATTATTCATAATGTATTTCATATTTTTCTAAATTAAACATTGTTCAAACAGGAAAGAATGTATTTTCTTTTGGACTTTATGTGTGTTAAACCAACTTTTCGTGTTGTACGGTTCAGAGCTGAAAAACATTTATGGGTTTGGGAAATGTTTTTTAAATCAGCAAATTTTGCGTTTTATTAAACCGGAAAAAAAATGAAAAACCAATTTTCTGTTTCTTCCTTAAAAGGTAACCAGGTAAAAAACTGAAAGAAAAAACAAAATCATTTGCAGCCAGCAGCCAAAAAATTGGCTCTTAAAAAAAGTAGAAGTGGAGTTTTTGTAGAGGGCATTATTCATAATGTATTTCATATTTTTCTAAATTAAACATTGTTCAAACAGGAAAGAATGTATTTTCTTTTGGACTTTATGTGTGTTAAACCAACTTTTCGTGTTGTACGGTTCAGAGCTGTAACATTATGGTCGGATGTTATCAGCATTGCGTATTACGGACATGAAACATTCTGTTTCTCTAAAGTACCAGTAAAACTAAGCACAATCATTTGCAGCCAGCAGCCAAAAAATTGGCTCTTAAAAAAAGTAGAAGTGGAGTTTTTGTAGAGGGCATTATTCATAATGTATTTCATATTTTTCTAAATTAAACATTATTCAAACAGGAAAGAATGTATTTTCTTTTGGACTTTATGTGTGTTAAACCAACTTTTCGTGTTGTACGGTTCAGAGCTGTAACATTATGGTCGGATGTTATCAGCATTGCGTATTACGGACATGAAACATTCTGTTTCTCTAAAGTACCAGTAAAACTGAGCACAATCATTTGCAGCCAGCAGCCAAAAAATTGGCTCTTAAAAAAAGTAGAAGTGGAGTTTTTGTAGAGGGCATTATTCATAATGTATTTCATATTTTTCTAAATTAAACATTGTTCAAACAGGAAAGAATGTATTTTCTTTTGGACTTTATGTGTGTTAAACCAACTTTTCGTGTTGTACGGTTCAGAGCTGTAACATTATGGTCGGATGTTATCAGCATTGCGTATTACAGACATGAAACATTCTGTTTCTCTAAAGTACCAGTAAAACTGAGCACAATCATTTGCAGCCAAAAAATTGGCTCTTAAAAAAAGTAGAAGTGGAGTTTTTGTAGAGGGCATTGTTCATAATGTATTTCATATTTTTCTAAATTAAACATTGTTCAAACAGGAAAGAATGTATTTTCTTGTTCTTTAATCCCTTAACGGTCTGGTAATTTTCAAGAAAACGGTCATAAAAGTGCCTATTTTTTATGCCTGAAAATTATATAAAAATATGTGTATGAACAATATATATATTCATTTTTTATTTGTTTTTATTTTTGAAATTGTAAACACTCCATCCCGGAAATATCACGGGAGCGAGAAATAGAAGGCGAAACCTCAGCCCGTCATTTTCACATGAGCGAGAGGGAAGGGGTTAAACGACTGGAACCGCTAAAAGTTCAGAAGTATTGGTTTCAGTTAATCAGTCAGAGATAAGTAAACACCAGCTAAAAAGGCTGCGTACCATGAAATTCTACTTCATTAATCTTTAAACCAAAAAAGAAAATGAAATCAAGTTGTTTGTTTAACATGTAAAAATAGTATGTATCTCAAAACCGAAAATTTTTAAGAAGTTAAAATTGTTTTATTTATCTCGTAAAAAATTTAACACATTTGAGAATTCCTCACTATTGCTTTTCGATTTTCCTCAACGCAATTCCCAGTTACATGATATCCCCTTCCGCCGAAATCATAAGATATCCATATTGAATCTCACCATTATTATAGTCGTGATTTTTTTCTTAATGCTTTAAATAGCGAGAAAGATTTTTTCCCTAGCAATTTTATTTTAAACAATGTGTAGTTGTATTCCTTCTTTTAAGCTAACTGATGTTCGAGCATTATCTCACGACTTTGCTAAATAAAATAACAAATCATATAACAGCTTGTGAGATGTTAATAAAATGGCAGGAAAGTTCGTAAGTTATGCGTGCTTTATTTACCACTCGTTTAACGTAACTTACTTGACTTTACGTGCACTTGCTTAACGTAATGCGAAGGAGCTTACCTTACAAGAGCCATTAAAATTAGCCAAAAATCGACATGCTCTATTTAATACGGCATATGCATTTAGTTTTTTTGAAAAAAAAAATAGAATAATTCTACGAATAAAGGCTGAAATTTTAGCTTTTACTGAAATAAAACTAATTACTAAAATTTACCCTCGATTTTAGTTTATAATAATTATGTTTTTCAATCGTATAATTTACACAAAATATGTTTTTCGTATAAGGTAATCTTTTAGATGTGTCTGGATGAACCTCCCAATAGTACTCCTACACTACAAGAAAACATGAAATTTTACTCCAGTACTAAAATAAATGCACCAGTGATCAACCTTTTAAGGAATCTAATGTCGATTGTTGTTAAAGTAAAGTTAATGCAGTTAATGACAAAAACAAGCACACTGTAAACCTTTAGGCTGTAGTGTTCTGATTGTTTTCCAACTATTTATTTAAGAAACCATTTTTATTTTAAAAAAATAAAATTATTTTTGACAGAAGAAAAAGCTCCAGTTGTCAGCCTTCGAGATCCATTGTATGAACCCAGTGGTCAATCGTATAGTTTTCATTCGTTTTATGAGATATTAATAAAAGAATTTTCGAATAAAATTTTGTGCGAAATTTGCAACACATAACCATGCGTACAAAATTCATCATTACAGTATTTACAAGAGAATTCTGCATTCTTGATATTTTCGTAGCTTTCATGCTTAAAACTTGAACATTTAAAATAGAACTATTTAGGACATTTTATCACATCCAATACATTTTTCATCGTCATCTTTTACATCATTTATTAAACTTGTGTCACAGATGTGTTTTTTTTTATTAATTTCTACGTCGTCAACAGTTTTAAACTTTTAGACAAGGACTCATTAGAATGAAACATCATCAACATACTGAACGTTAAAATTAACGTTATCTTAAAAGAGTATAAAACAGCTTTCATCAATAGACAATGCGCCCAGAAACCCCCCGCACCTGCCATTTTCTGGCCTATCGTATTTTTAGATGCCCCCGAGTGCAAGCCCTCGGGAGCAAATGGGGTTCCGGGAGTTCATCAATAGACAGAGTGATTCAAGAGGACGAATCATAGACCCGTTAGAAAAAAATCCGACATGTAGTTCCTTTTTATTCCAATTTTGCGCAAATTTCCCCATAAATCCACCAATACGGGGGTGACAAAAACCTTGCACATATTAATATAATATATCGATCGAAAGCGCAAATTTTTTTGTACAAGATGAAATTTGTTCGAAGTTTCTAAGTCAATAAGAACGCCAGTTATAAGCTTTAAGTTCGCTTTTTTAAGGTTTACCTTGACCCAAAAATAATAATTAGCAGTTTTCTCAACTCCGGGTGAATAGTGTTAGCTTAATTTCAATATAAAACTTATTTTTCAAAATAGTTCAGTTTAATAAATATAAAGCATGTTTTCGATTTAAAGTGTTTTTCAAATTAGCAATAGGTTTTAAGTTCGAAGTTGAACTTGATAAAAGTTCCGTCTCTCCGATTTTACGATTTCCTTGATTTAGCAATAGCATTTAAATAAATATCACCTCGAAAAGTTTACGGACATATAGTTTATTCTAGATTTTAAATAACGTGGCGAATGACGACACGCTACAATTTGACTTTTTTAATTAGGCGTTGGTGATAAACCGGCGATAAAGAATACTAACAAAGTTGTGCATGCGTTTTTTAGGTATGGTTTATAGTATCATTTAATTATAAATATTGTCACCTGCGATTTCACCTCTATGGTATCCCTAGCGAAGTTTCATTTCATTATGGAACTTATCTTCCGTTAGCGAGACAGCAGTTCACCATGGCTGGAAAATAAAATTAATATGATATTGCAATTTCATACTTGCAATCAATCTAAGATCATCGCCAAGACTCATTTCAGGCGAAAAGTAACGCAACAAATGACGCTGTGTTGCAATTTGGCAGTTTTAATTACCCTCTGGTGACAAATCTGACACTACTGATGGAATTGTTCCTAAGTTCTCTTAACTGATCCTTCTACATGTTATATTACTTTTTCAAGCGTTGACAATGTCTAATGTTCTTTTTTTTTTTTTTGATAAATAGACACACAATGTTTTTCAAACACTGCAGGCTTTATGCCGCAGGCGATTTCTTTATACTCTTAGCAAGGACAGCGCCATAGGCGATGTTTTTAGTTGAAAAATTAACAAAGAAGTAGTTAGCATACCTAACAAACTAAAAATTGTCTACATATATCATGCAGCATTGAAAAATCGTAAAAATTGGTTGTTGAAGTTTTTTGGGTTAATCACTTGGAAAAACAATGAAATAACAATATAAACTCATAAAATATCACTTAATCTTTCACTTAAAATCAGTTATCTTCAATTGTCGAAGTGATGAAGGTTCGTCTTTATGTTATGGATATCTAATGTTTTTTTTTTTTTTTTTTTTTTTTTTTTTTTGACAAATAGACACACGATGTTTTTAAGCACTGCAGGCTTTATGCCGCAGGCGATTTTTTTTATACTCTCAGCAAGGACAGCGCCGTAGGTGACTTTTTTTAAATTCAGCCCGGGCAACACCGTGTGGGCACCGCTAGTAATTTTTTAAATAATTCAAAGAATGCATGTAAAAATCCTTTAAAAATGGACTAAGAGGATTTCCCACATCTGAAAAGTATAAAAGTTACCATTGCAAACGAAAGTGCTTAGTTCTCAAAAAAATCTCGAATAACATGATTTAAATTTCAAATTTCAATATAGAATAACTTAAATGCATAAAGCTTAACTTAAAGCATGCCTTTTCACGTGACTATTCATACAGCCCTAAACAGCAGCATAAGTAAACTATGAATTAACATAAAAAGAAAATATAATGACGCTTGTAGGAACGTAGCTATGTAATTTTCTAACAAATTCAGTAAAATTTTTAAACATAAATAAATTCTGAATACTAAGTGAAGAACTAAACAAAGAGCAATAACTATTTGTCGAAATTGCAAGAATCAGTACAATCATTTGGAATAATGGACATAAACAGAATACCGGTATTTTGAACCGAAGGTTCAAATGGCCGGTTTAATAATTTAACGTAAGGAAATACAGCGTAATAAGCAACAGAAGGAATGAATGATGGTTTGAAACTCATTGGAATAATTTAAGTCAACGTAACTATAGAAGTAATATCTCTAATTTCTTATATCGTTATCGCTTACTAATATCCGAATATGAACCATTAGAAATCAAATCATTCGCATTACCAACGTAGAAAGATTTGTTGCGACAGAAATTTTCAGATTTGGAACTGTAAGGTAATTAGAAATAAAATTCTTCACACATTAACTGACTGAATTTAAAACCCGTTTTAAGATGCCGAACGGATTTTTCAGAAAATGTAAAGGAACTAAATTTAACATTTATCAAAAGAAGCAATAATTTTATAAACGGAAGACTTACTCAATACCGCTAAATTGGTGTTGTATTTCAAAACTTTTATTTTATTATTTTTAATGAACGTAATAAAGTCCACATTTATAAAGTGGTTGAGTATCGGGTGAACAAAACTAAACGATATATTGCCATTATATAGCCTACCCTGTCAGACTAGGTATGTAAACAAAACCAATCCCCTATATCCAGCCTCCCCTTTAAACATAATTATGTCTAAAAATATGTTAATGTTTTTAGGAAACAAGTGAGCTTATACAGTATATTAACAGAAAAATCGCTTAAATGTACAGTACAATGAAAAACAAAAATGCACTTACCATTTTATAATGACACTTCATCTTAGCATAAATGTAAGCAAACTGGCAATCTAGGCTTAAGAGCACACTAATTGAAATAAAATGACCAATTACTATTTTATAAAATAGTACCCATAACTTAATGTTGTTTGTTGATGACACTGTGCAACAAATTTGAACTTTCTTTTTTGTCCTCTAGATAAAACTGTGATTCTATCTAAACAAAAGGTGGTTCAAATATCCAAACCAAAAAGGTCCATCACGTAGCGTTTTTGATGGAGACCCACTTCGCATATTTATACAAATTGGTTATAGAAGAATAACTGCGGCTTACTTATTGAAAGCACAAACACAAAAAAGATTTTTCTTTTTTTTTTGCTTTCTCATCTTGTGGGCATCTGTTGGTGTGCCCTGATAACAGATTAGCAATATTCAATTCGTATACTTCCATTTTATCGACCGCTGAAACGCTTTTAAAGCACAGAGATGTCCTGATAAAACCTTTCCCCATGCTCATCATTAATTGCGCCAAGGTTTTGAGGAAAAAAGTCCATATGGGAGTCCAAAAAGTGTAGTTTTAATGAAATATAGCAACCTAATAATATAAAAGCATTTTATCATGTCACCAACAAGATTTTCGTAATTTTCAGCTTTCTCATTTCCAAGGAAACGTGAGCACACTGATTTAAAGGCCAGCCAGGCAGATTTTTCAGCTTCTCACTGTTTGTTTTCATACCCTTCATCATGAAAGGACTTCCTTAAGTTGTGGGCCAGTAAAAATCCTTTCTTTTACGTTTGCCTCACTAAAATTTTTGAATTTGTTCCTGAGATGCAAGAAAGCCACTCCTTCTCTGTCCGTAGTTTCTACAAATATTTTCATAAACCAAGTTTAATGTGCAATCGTGGAAAAAAGGGCACATTGTAGATTTACAAGTGGCTCATTTGATTTGGTTTTGCCACTCATAATTTTGAAATTTCCTTTGTGTTTGCAGAATATGCTACAGGAATAAATAAGAAAAAATCCTTCGATTGAGGAGCAACTCTGCTGAATTATGTTCATGTCCTAATGCTTGAAATACTACATTCACATCTCAGAAGCATTTTATTTCTTCATCACAAAATAGTCAACAAAATGCCTTTGTAGTCTTGTAAATGACTCGAAACTTCGAGATAGATAAAGCTTTTGTTGTCAAAAATGTTGCTAATGTAACCAAGTTCGTTAAAAAGGTCTCCAGAATGGCTACGATCTCACTGTTAGGGAGAAAGACATAATTTATAATAAATTATGTCAATAAATTACGAAAATAGGCACATTTATCCTGAAAATAGGCAAAATGTAGAATTTTGCAAAAATGGGACGCAGTAGGCAAAAAAATAATAGCAAATTAGTAGTTTTCAGCCAAAAATACATAAGAAACAGACATTTTCATCTAAAGGACATTTTTCGTGTTGCACACTGTGATTAGCGATAGCTAAGTAAACGCGGTAATGCGAAATTTTTCATTTTTAATTAAATATATAATATTTCTCAGGAGTTTTATGTCGTAGTGGCTGAGAACTGGCTCTCTTACCCTATAGCATTTCTTCGATAGATATTTCGTATTCATTTTATTAATCATGTTGATTAAGTTGATTTTGATTTTGAAATGTTTTTTAAATGAAATATGGTATTTCGAAGGTTTTACACAACTTTCAAATAATATAACTAGTATTCGGTCCAATGTTTTATTCTTAGACTGTCAAATAGAATCCTTTATTAAAAACATCGTTTTAGAACGTTACATACTTATGTATAGACGTGTGGGCGGGTACATATATATATATATATATATATATATAATCAAATGCGTGAAATTCTTTTAATTATTTCATTGTTTATTACGTATTTAGAGTAACCCGTTGTTTATTTTATTCCATTATTGCATTAGTAGTAACGCTCGCATGTCCCGGTGGGAAAATGTGAGCAATAAAAAAAAGGAGTGAATCAAAAGTAAAAAAAAAAGAATTGCCCATTGCATCAAATCTCCTGCCCCCATCTTTTAATACCGTCTCGTTTAACGTTGCTGCAGAGCCATTTTTTTCTTTATGTCTTCAGGTTCGAAAGGCCACCATATTGTTTGGGAAGCTGGAAAGCTGTTATGGAAATCAGTGCGCTGGCCCGATGCCGTCGTAAAAGTTTATGTTACGCTGCAACAGCTGCTGAACCCATCGGAACGTAAACTTCTTCCATGCAGTCCTTTGGTCATTCGGGCATTGCTCAGCAACCTCTTTTCCGCCCTCTGAAAGCTAGGAAAAAGGAAAAACGACCACGTACCTCCTACTTTCTAAACATCGGCATAAAAAGAGAAGCTCACAGGTAGATGCTCCTGATATATTCTTCAGTTGCCCATTATGGGCAGATGCCATAGGTATAAAATCTTGCTTAAGTAAGTAAAACCCGGCTTTTGCTACTCATAAGATTCGTTTTTTTATTTCTGGCCTAATACACAATGGGTCTCGCCTGTTTTACTATAAATCTCAGGAGTTTTTTTTTTTTTTTTTTAAATTTTACGAATATACATCAATATTATTCTTTCTTTGTATGTAGCTAGCCTTGTTAAAACTATTCATTCGGAAGAATAAAAAAAGTTATATTACCACACATAAAAAATGTATATATTTCTTGTATAAAGTTCTATATCAAGCAAACAAACAGATAGTACAATTTTCAGACTATTGCACTCAAATAGAATTTTCATTTAGTTATTTCATGACAAAGAGCAACTATACATTTTAAATGTTACATCAGTAGATTTACTACGTAAGCTAAACTCCTGTGAAAAAAAATATTTTTTCCGTTATTTTATAGCGATTCAAACCCTTAAATTGGCAATGGCTCAAAACTAGAGTTTCGGACTGGATTTTAGAAAGTGTCTCTTAATTCCAGTAACTGTAACCGACGATGCAGTTATCGAGTTTTAAATCGAATAATAGTCTGTCATATGGCTACGTGTATTAACTTTTTTTAAATACAAGTAGATAGTAAAGATATCGATTAACATACATATGCATACACACATGCACAAGCAGACGCACACACATGTATATATATATATATATATATATATACTTGAGGTTTAATAACAGCGCTCTGGTTGATAATGAACAGGTCTACCAAGCGTGCTCATTTCTGCTGTATTGACTGTACAGTTTGTTACAAAAGTCAATGAGCCATTTAGAGGGAAGATCCGTCTTTTAAAAAGGACAGGCAGAAATGAGTACCAGAAACTTATTCCGCCTCCTTTCCTCCAGAGAGAAAGGAACAAAGAAAATCGTCCTATTTCCGTCATTTCTCACACTATCATTCCTCTTTCATTATCTGATCTTTTATTTTTTCCCTATTTTTCCCCATTGCTTCTTTTAACCGGTATCCGCTTCGGGATCTTCTTAATTACCACCTCCGAAAGGAGACGTTGGTCTCAAAATCCCGGCGGAATGCAGTTTTCGTCCTGGAAGAGGGAAAGAAACAGATGATGCATCAAACGCTGGGCAATCATTTCGGGATCTTTTCTCTTTTTTTTTTCTTTTCTCCCTTCCATTGATCAACTGATTAATGTATCAAGAGTTAAAAATCGAAAGGGCTATATATTTCCCCAGCTTGCGTTACTATCAAAAACTTTGAGAATTGGAACATTAATTCTCACTCTACTAATAAAACTGGTTGGGACAAATGAAGATCTGAACATCAGGTCATATCAGAAAGCCTTATCGCTTTTTATGAACACGTGGTCAATTGTTATGACGTCCACTGAAAATCTCAAAACTCATGCATTATTTGTTTACCAATTTTCAAGCGCAATGCTAATTGCGGGAAGGAAATAATGTCTTTGTTGTAACCGTATTATTTTACAGCATGGAAAGGAAAGGGAGGGAAGGGTATCCTTGATATCACTGCCGTAAACACAGAAGTGTTTCTGCATTATTTTGAAGCTTCGTTGACATTATCAACAAGTTTTCTGCAGTGTCAAAACTTTAAAATTATAATCGATCGAAATTAAATAAAATATTTTTTTTCTAGAAAATTTCCAACATGTAACTTTAAAATGTACCCCAACAACAGATTCAGTCATTTTTCTAGTAGGCAGCCTTTCAACCGTACAGCGAAGGTATTACTGCGCATGTTTCATTCTACAAGAAATTTCCTCTCAAATTGCATCGAAAAGATTACGGGATTTAAAAGTGCATGTAGGTTCTATATTTCTTGCTAAATCATACCCTGTTAGTTTCTACAACTTTACGGTATTTTTTTCGAAAACTGGTCATCTTTTACGATTTTACGCGTGTGATTACGCCCTCGTAACTGCTATAAAAATACCTTAAATCCGCAATAGGTTATCAATGTAACAAAGTTATTTACCAGATTGAAAGAACAAAGTTATGATTAACGTCCTGACTTTAACGTCAATTCGTCCCAATTCTAATCTGTTGTTGGAGCATTGCAGTACATTTTACCAAATTTTAATGATATTTAAATGTAAAAGTATTGCAATATTATTTTTAACTAAGCTGTTCAATAAAAAAGCTGGCTTATGTTTCCTCATTATAAAGAATAGTTGTGCAACTAAACACTGGTGAAATAACCAATCGGCATCTGCAAAAGAGCAATGTATTTAAGCTAAAATAATAATAATATAATATTAATTAATTGATTTTCAACAAATAAAAATGTTTCTTCAGTTTGATATTTTTCATAAAAATATTACTTCGTTCGTTTTTTTTTTTTTTTTTTTTTTGTAAAAATATTTTGTGAAAAATTACTGCATTATTCTATTATTTGAGAACCATTCTAATTTTTTTGACAACTAATATAAAGTACAATCAAATTTTACTATGTACATGCAATGTGAACGCACAGAAGTGGCCTTTTTATTGCATTGAAAATAAAACAAAACATAATTGAAGTTCATAACCCTTTGGAACTTTCTTGTTTAAAGGATCACAGTTTTAAAAAGTATAAGGTAAAACACGCTACGGTTGCGCGGTCTGAGAGATGGCGCACTTTAATTTTTTTGGTGGAGGTGCAATTGTGGTGTGAGTGCACTGCGATTTCAGATAGTTGTACAGCCACAATAGTACAGTGTCAGCTTAAATGCATAAGTTTTTTTCTCTGAAAATGTATGACACAACATCGTTTTTATTGTTTGCTTTCCAAATGTAAGGGCTTGAATTTTCATTACTGTTCCTTTGATTTTCATTGTGATATGAGTAGTGCAAGATACTTTTTAAGCAAACGCTTTTTCAGATATTTTGACAATTCAGGCACTTAGAAGCAAAGGGGTGTAAGTGACTAAAATGAAAATTTTGAGATAGCTAGGGCAAATGATAAATTAAACACCCTTCTGTTTTGTGAGAAAGAGATTTTAGTGGTAGCTTTGACAAATACTGTTAAAAAAATTACTAAATAAAAGCTGCATTCCGTTTGGTGGCAAAGGGATGCAAGAGCACTTACATCCGTTTGCCTCTAAATAAAATTATTTGATTTTTCAGTTGGCTTAAATACGTATGCAGACGATCTATTTACGAAACTTAAAGCGGAGAAGAAGAAAAAAATAGGAACATAATTCCGAATTGTTGAATAATAATAATAAAACAAGGATTAAATCGTCTGCATATTTTATTTTTGTCATGTTTTGTTTTCGGCAATTTGTCAAATGGCAATGATTTTTAGTTTGTTGATAGATATAATTATTCGAAATTTATATTATGCAGTTTTTATTAAATTTCATATGAATAAAAAAATTACTGTGTAAATTAGCAAAATGAACAAGACACGTTTTTCATTTTTGGCAAAGGGGTGTAAGTTAATTAGTTGGAATCAAAGGGGTCTAAGTAAAAATAAGCTATTTTTTAAAAAAAATCCTACGCCAAAACTAATCATCAGAAAGAATTCACTCTTCATACTTAAACTAACACATAGATATAGGACTCGAAAATAAAAAAATATTCACATGAACAACCTCTAGAATTTAGTATAGGAATTAAACTTCAAACGAGTTTTACTCAAAATGATACCTTAGTCACTTACATCCCTTTGCTTCTCACCGTCTCAATTTACTTGCAGGAATTCCTAATATAATCTACTTATTATCGAATGCCATCTCCCATGGGTGTGAAACACTCATGTGCGCAATCGCACCCGCCCTATAAGGTGAGATGCAAAAAAATAAGTGTTTTACTTTTATTCCTGCCGTGGTTTTAAATTACCGCTTAACAACTATGGTAATGGAAATTCATACTGAAGGAATGTAGTCTATAAAATTCACCAAAATTTTGGCCAAAAATTAACGTTTTCATTCTTTTTTATCATGTTTTCCAATTGTACGCCCACTCTACCGGCTTTACCGCATGGTTAGATACGTAAAAAAAATAGAACTCCCTTCACTTTTCTGCATTAACTCAAAAAAATTTCTAAATTCAGAATCTCATGTTTTTCCCCTCTAGTATTTGTTTTTCCTCATCCTATAAAAAAAGAAAGGTTTAATTTTTAAAAAAATAATACATTATTCTTTCCACCAATAATGTTGAGTTTTCTTTGCTTTCTACGTTAAACCTTCTAAAAACACACTCGAAAAAGAATAAGTTTATGTTTGCATTAGCATACATTTATGATATTTATCATAACACTCAAGAAGCTTTTCGCTAAATGTACTAGAATCCCGGACTTATTTTGTAAATCAAACACTCCTTTTGCATTTGTCCTTTGTTTTTATCAGGAAATTTATTGAGAAGTTTGCTTAAATATGAATTTGCGGATTTTGCATTCAGTAGACTGCTGAAAAATAAGCTTTTGCATGTTTTTAAAAAGATGATTCTGAGTGTTAAATAAATATAATTTGCATCAGGAAGCGCGTTTTGTTTTTTATCAAAGAGAATTAAAAATAAAAATCTATCTTTGGAATGTTACTTTTAGTGTTTGTTTTATATAAAGCTTTTGCTTCATATTCATTTATATTTACTTTAATTCTCAGCATTACATAAATCAAAGGGTTGCTACAGTATTAAAAGGACTAGTTTTAATCTACGTACAGTTAAAATGGTGAAAATATTTTGCGACATTTCTAAATGTTATAAAAGGTTTTTTTGTTTCAAACATTTTACAAAAGTATCTGTTCCTCCTAGACAATTTTTTTCGAAACAGAAAAAAGTGTTACGTATATTTCTTTTAGAGAGTAGATTATCCATTAAAAAACGTATTTACACGAAAAAGAATAAAATAAAATAATTTTTGAACAAAAAAAAAAAACAGACTTGAACGCAAAACAATTATAAATAGTGCTAAAAATGTAAAAAATGAATTCATTCTTTAAACAACACCGATGCAACTTTTAATTTCAATGTTTTTAGGCGGTGCAAAATTGATAGATAAAAATCATTTGTAATCATGAATCAATACCAAATACAAGTGGTCCAGAATTTTCTAGAGTTCCTAGATAAAGTAAGCAACATATAGCGTAATATAGTAATTAGATTGTTGTCATTTTGAGCTGACTACACAATTATATTCACAAGTTGTATCAGTGTTGCTTAAAGAATGAATTTATTTTTTAATTTTTACTGCAATTTACTGCATCATAATAGAAATTACATACAATATAGTTAGTTGAGGTAATCTTGGCTGCATTTTGCATATATTGTGCCGAATATCTCTTAATCAATGCATATTTCGTTGCTACTGATAAATTGTTTCGAGTCAAAATCGACAAGTTTTTGAGATAATTTAACTGGAACTCCTTTACCCCAAAATCAGCCCGACTGCGACTCTACAGCCCTGGTTATAACGTAACATGTTTTTCACAATTTAGTTTACTTATAAGCAAAACTATTTAATATTCCACGAAGAGCAATGTTATCTTACACAATGGGAACCATATTTCAATCTTAGATGTCCATTTTAATTTCGATTTTTTTATTTTGTATAAAAATGGGTTAAATTACCAAACTTATTTATGTTAATTACTATATGAAGTTTCCTACATATGTTCATCAAGGAATAGCATTTTTGCAAATATATCTCCTGTCAACTTAATAGAAGCCCAAAGAATTGTTAAGTCACCATTAAAATTAAGTTTTTAAATGAAATTTCAATATTGTGTTCTTCTAAATCATAATAATATCATTTTTAAATTTTGATTCTTATTGTTAATTTGAAATTTAAAGAAGCGAAATGACTGAAATTAGAATCTCGAGGCATATCAAAAGTATTTATCCTTTTAATAAATCATGACAGATTCAAAATAAGATCTTCCTACTTTAAAAAAAAATAAATAAATTATTCAAGGAATAATGATATTAACATTCCTATGCTGTTCATAGAACGACTTCAAGACAAACTACGCCACTTGCTCCATCTGTTGGGAAACAGAAAAATTACTAATATTTCTTTTGTGCAGAGAAGATGAGATGTAAAAATATTCAAGAGGATTTTAATGCTTTAGAAGTTCTTGAAGTGTGAGATATTTCCTGAAGCATTTTTCCTTATTATAATAAGCTAATTATCTTCTTAATTAACGATGCAAAAATTAACTTTCATTTTAAAAATTTCTTGTTTTTATGATTCAGCTCAATTTTAATTATACGTAATATATAAAGCTGCTCTACAGTACAATGTAGGAAAAAAATTATTTTCTTAAATTAATGCTTATTTTTCGTGTCTGTAATGGGAAGTAAAAAGCAATGAATTTTACAAAAGGCAAAACTTTGTTTATAGCTTAGATATCTGCGACATTTACAGCATTTAAGCCTAAAATTCATATTGCCTTCAAGAAACATATTTGATTTATGATTTAAAAAGAATAGTCAGTAACATTTCGTACCAAAGACTAGAAGACTTAGTTTTTTTTCCTTGATAAATAGTTTACGAATAGAAAATTAATATTAAGGATTTGATTTACTAAACCCTAACCTTTCTCCATTTATTATGTAAATAGTTTTTGCGGTTAGTTTTAAAGAAAGCTTTTATTTCCTTCACACAACGCATGTCTTAGTTATATTGAAGAATTTTGAAGTTGTTGAAGAAACAGTGTGGTACGTTTTTGTACTTTTTCTTTTGCAAAAATAAATTTGTTGAGGAAGCAGTTCAAAAAAAAACCAATTTTAACGAAATTTTTGTCAGAACCAAACAAAGCTGACATTTTGCTCCTAACACCCGTCGAAACCCAATTTAACATTTTTTTAATGGGGGAAAAGATGTTTCTAAATGTTTTAAATGTAATATAAATACATTTCAAAATACATTTATTATAGTTTATAAAAAGCAATACATCTTCATGCGTAGTATTTCTTCAAGATGTATTATGCTGCTTTCCTAACACAAAAACGGTGCGTAACTTTTTTATTTCTTGAAAAAAAAGTTTCTGCATTGACGGATAAGGATAATGCACTAAAATTTGAATACAATTATAGCAAAAGAAAAATAAATAATGGAAATACCAATTCCTAAGATCCAGGCAATTATTAAAAGGGGGCGGGGGAAATATTTCCAAAAATTAGCATTATCAGTGTTAAGAAGCAATATAACTGTGACGGAAAACGTAAATGTTTATAATTGGTTCTCTCTTTGTGGTTCTTTTTAATTTCATTGTGCTAATTTCACTTTCATCTATTTAGTTAGAATTCAATGTCCGTCCCTTACAAAATAAATTTCTGCCTTCCGCAGGATTTGATTTTCTCGAAATGCTTATTTTAACAAATTTCCAGTTAAAATTATTCTTTTCAATGAGCAAGGAACTATAAGAAGAAAATAGTTATTAAGACCATAAAAACGTTGTGAAGTCATAACCTAAATAACTGTATGCACTAAATTCTCAGTTCATATCCATTTAAAATTCAAAATGCTTTATTTTATCTTTGCAAGTGGTGCATTTATACTTTTGCCGATATTGTATTGAAAATCGTCGTTAGGGACCGTCCATAAATGACGTAACGCTTTTTCCCAAAAATGTGACCCCCCCCCCCACCCCCCACCCCTTTGTCACATGTCACGCTATGTTGCATGATGTCACACTTCTTGTTAGCCCCTCCCCTTGTCACACTTTGTCACAAGTTCACGAACCCCCTTCCCCCCTCGAAGCGTGACATTATTTATGAATGATCCCTTATGTAATTAACATTTGGGCTTGAAAGTTATTAGTATTAGTAATAAGTCTTAATTTTACGCCCCTTCCTATGAACATGTAAAGATCGGTTGATTGTTTGTAGACATCACTGATTTTGGGTGAATGAATTTAGTATGTGCAGGTTTCATCTGCTTAAACTATTACTCATTAAAATAATAACAATTGTCCCGCAATGAATCAGTCGTTTAATATAGTTTCGCACAGAACGGATAGCACCGAAAATGAAGCAACACTGGCTGAGGTCAGTGCTTGGGAGGGGGACTACTTCTCACGACTGATTGCTCTGGCACTGTGTACACTGATCCGAGTTGTTGCACGTAAAATCCGTCGTGGCTATAATGTCCTCCAAACTTGAAATGATGCCTCTGGGGTTAACAACCTAGGTGACGGCCTCTCATCGGGGAGCTGATGCAAAATTAGAGGCAGAGCCTTTCCTTTCGGGGCCGAACCCTTTGCCTTTCCCATCCCTAGAAAGTCTTGTTCCGTGTTCCACTTGAACAAAAGGCACTCGACAACAACAATAACATCGTAACATTTAATTTTATTTACATTTAAAAAAAAAGAAATATTAAGATCCAAATGACTGCAGCATACGAACTTAGCCTTATTTAAGAAAAAAAAAGTAGCAAAGGAATCGAAAATTTGCTTTTTTCTTATTACTTTTTTCTCATTAGGGACTCCTTAGAAGCTACGGAGACACATCTCCAACGATAACCCCTACCTGCAAATCACCCAAAACCCCCTGAAAACAACCCCCAGAAAAATCTCAATGGCACAAATTGCATCGTGGCAACTCCCCACCTTACCCCTGGTGTGCATAAATACTGAAACATTAAAATAGTAACTAAATTTAAAATGGAACATTTGAGGAGGAAAAAAACTTCAGTACTATCTGCTGCGTTGAATTCCACTCTTCGAAGTTGCGTTCTAGTTCACCGGCTTCTAAGTTTGAGTCCTGCTGCAGCAAACTTTACTATTTTACAATTACCTGCTCGCATAAAAATTATTCCTTTACACTCTTATTAACTCATCTTTAAGAGGAATTCTGAACGTTCTGCAGAATAATAATTTTTAAAAAGTGCATAGGACAGAAAGAGGGAAAAAAGTAAATAGGAAAATATAAGAAAAAAGATTTAGAAACGGTAAGGCTATAAAAACTGAGCGAAAATGTAGGAATGCTAATGTTCCAGATGGGCAAATTTAGATGTTTATTATGGTTAAAGGTATCATAAAACTATTTTTAAGGGTAATATTCGTTTAGTTTTCCAGACGATTACACCACATCTTTCCGAGTTCAGGTTATTTTATATCTTCGAAAGTGATTTGTTTGGCATCAAATAAATGAAGCATTCAGTGCGTTTTATTAATGTTTAGAAATAAAAAATACTAATAATTGGTTTTTAATATTTATTATAAAGTCGTTACTAGAACAGGAAGAAAACAGTCATCTGCAGAATTTCTGTAATTCACCGTAACCGTATGTGTTTCATTTTCTAATGCTTTAAAAAAAATTAAGTGGAAGGATGTTTGTGTAGATATAAAAAGGAAACTTAAACTCGTGTGATAAGATTTAGAATAATATGATCTGTACCATTGTACATCTAAAAGTAATGGTAGTATGAGAATAAAGTTAAATGTAAAAAAAAAGAACTACAAAAGGAGAGAGAAGAAAAAGTCCTGTTTGTGGAGCTGATTTTTTTTTTTTTTAATTATTATTATTAGTAGCATTTATTATTGTTATTATTATTGCTTCCAAAATGCATGTTTGTGCATAAAAAGGACTAATTTTGTTTTCTTTTTGCATACAAAGGGGTTTTTTAAGTACTTATTCATATTGCATCAATTGCCAGGCACCAAAAAATGCCGCTTGATCATAAACACTGCAGCGACCTTAATAAGGAAACTAAATAATCCAAATCAAATCAACCATGCCTCATTTCAGTGCACCTCCAGGAAAAAAAAGTCAAGAAGTTGATAGCTGTTCAAAAGCAACGTCCTCAGTGAAGTGAATTCAAAAACTAATATTTTTTCCTCGCAACTTTGAATTTACTGCCTTGAGGATTTATGTCATAAATTAAGTAATAAAAGAGAATTTATGTAGCTACAACTGAAACTATTAGAATAAACATCGTATACATACTATAATAGTTATATACTCCGGTCTAACGTTAAGATATTTCTGAAGTGCATCTCGCAATAACCATACATTTTGGCGATCAATTGAAATTGGTTTAGATCAATTTGCCGTTCAATTGGCAGTTGTAGTAGTCTTAAATAAATGTTAAAACAAATTATTGCAATAATCATAAAACATTTTAAATGAATTACCTCCTAAAGCTTTTAGGAAATGCAAATGTCTAAGTATATTCAAAAATGTTTAGCAATTTTTGTTACAGATGCTGCAGTTAGGAGCTTGATTTTAGAGCAAAAATGGCGTGTTTAAAATATCAATAAGATCAATTGAGGATTACTATTGAAGAACGAATTTTAAATTAATTTTTTCTTTGACTTTCATTTCAAATTAGCAATGCAATTTCTCTATTAACCCACAATCAGCACAAAAATAGTCGTTTACAGCAAACCGTATTGTTAATAATTTATAACATTTTGCGTTTTTATGTTTAAAGAATTATTCTTAATCTTATACATGTTTTAAATTGTTTGTGAACTAAATTAGAAGGTATATAATCTGAACTTGAGCAGTTTCTTTGTAACTTTTACGAAGCGATATAAATTATTTCTTTTCGGAATTTTTAAATCTTTGCACTTGGAAACCAAAACGACAACACATAAATATGAAATAAAATACGTGATTTAAGAAAATTAATCCCCCAACTTAGGAAGGCATCTGTTTCCATTATATTCCTTTAGGAACGAGGATTAAAATGTGGGCGGGCACTGTTTCCATGGCAACGAAATAAAAGAACAAAAGGTTTGGGCTGCGGTTTTTCCGATTGAAGGTTTTTAGAGACAGCTTTTTCCTCCAGTTTCTACTTTTTTTGAAGTGATATGCCTTTCTCATTTCTACTATCCGTCAGTCTGGATCTTTTTCCCCTCCTTTTTCGTTCTTTTTCCCCATTTCTCTTCGAGAGCGCGATCAACAGATGGGTCAATACAAAGGCAAGAAAGTATGTTTTTCTGTCTGAGCAAAAGTTATTCCTTTTTTTTATTTAACTAAAAGGAATTTTTATTTGAAACATGTCACTCGGAAACGAGCTACTCGAATCGATTTCTAAGATTTTTTTAATCTTTTTTCAAAGGTAAATGCAGAAGAAAAATTTGAAAATGAATTAAATTTTTACCGCCTCACTTCGAAAGATTATTTTTATTAAATTTTCGTTTTTAACAAATTGTGTTTAAAATCCTTATCATATTAATCTGTAAAAAACAACAGTGATCTAAGTCCAAAATCTTCCCTATGACCGTTTTCTTTGATCTCATACCTTTCTTTAAATGTACATTTTTTAGAGTGGTACATAGTCTAAATTCTAAACTGTTGTTGTACAACGTAGGGATCATTTAAAAATGATGTCACACTTCGACGATGAAATTGTGGCAAAGAGAGGGGAAGGAATAACAAGAAGTGTGACATCATGCTTATTCAACTTAGCGTGGCATGTGACAAAGGGGGAAGGGGGGTCAAGGGGAAAAAGCGTGACATCATTTATGGACGGTCCCTAAGGAATAAAATTGTTCAACCATTTTCGATAAAATGCAGCCCATGAAAATCCAAAACCCTGGACATACGTTCCAACATATTGTTAATGGTTATAGACAGAGGCACGAGCATTACCATAGTTTTCTCCTTGGGAGTTGCGGAGGTCATAAGAGTCCTTAAATGCATATATATTGCAATGCTGGGAATGGTAATATGGCTTAAAACGAAGAGTTCTGAAGGAACCTCCAAACAGTCTCTTGCTGTAGTGATATAAAATGTCCTCTGTACGTCATACTTAATGTTCTAGCTTGTGTTAACAATAATAGTCTATTTTTGTAACAAACAAGCTTAATTTTCGTCATTCTGCAATAATGTTGACACTATTGCAGAACGAACACACTACACGAGTTTTGGGGTACGATTAACTTTCCTCTCAAAACGAAAATCAAGGGCTTGAACATTGGGCCGCATTGAGCCACATCGCACATACACCTTAATTGTGATTGTTACTTGATTCCCACAGCAGAAAACCATTTCACAGTAAAAAAGTGTTTCTCTACCATTTTGAAACACGTGTAACTGTCCCAACGTTGTAATCTCGTTGTGGTGTAGTTTCCGTACAAAAGTAAATATGTTTACGCAAATGTTTCTGATTTATTTATTGATTTAATTTCTAATTTTCCTTTCAACTACGATCACACGATTCCGTTATTCCTTTTCTGTCGTCTAGTATTTAATTTATCAAAAGTATTTTGTTCACCAAATATTCATTATTATTATTGTTATATTATTATTAATGGATCTTTAAGTAATAATAATACATTTCATATTATTCTACTGCTTTTTTTTCTTTTTTTTTTTTTTTTTTGTTTCTTTATTTTTTACTTAGAAAATAACCAAGGAGCATGTCTGGAAATGGTGTCACGTTTTGAGGAGCGGGTGGATCGTGAACTTGTGAGTTTGTCAGTTTGTGACAAGGGAGAGGTAGGCAGCAAGTACCGCAGTTAGGTTAAAATAAAAATATTTAACCTCGGCAGATTATTTTACTACTATTTCCTTTTGTATACATTTTTTTCATCTTACGTTTCTTTAAAAAGATAAACATTAACGAGTTTTTTTTTAGTGCCATTTTGATTCGTAGTCCCATTGATTTGCTTTTGTAACGAAAACAATCATTCTGATTAAAGTTTAAGTTCTAGTTAAAGATTTAAATTTAAAAGGTTTAAATTCAATCTGTTTAAGAGTTTGGGTTTATAAAGTAAGGATAATATTTAAAGCAAAACATATCATATTTTATTCCAAATTCCAAAATACTATTGTTTACAATGGCTCTTTTTGCATTAATATTTTATTATTATTGTGTATTACTTATGTTTTTCGTTGCAAAACTTAATCTTACTTCACACGAAATAAATACACGTACAATCATAATTACTATTATGCTCACAAACATCATTAAAACACAAAGTTAAAATTTAAAAATTAAACCTGAAAGGTGATCTACTGTAGTCCTTTTTTTTTTCCTGAAAGGCAAGTATATATTTAGGTAATATAGTGTGGTACGAGACAGGGTATTGGAGGGTATGGTGAAGCATGACACTTTGTGACATTGGGGTTCTGTGTCAAAAATATTTTAAAAGATTGAGGCATCATTTATGGACAACCCCCAAAGTGAAGCATAATTCGAATTTTTCCAATGTTCTTTTCTATCAATAGTTCGAACTTCACCAAGTACGACTTCAAACTCATTTACACAAGCGATTACTGGAATTTAAATCTTCCAGTAGCACTAGCGAAAAACTAATATACGGAAGGCAAATGGAACTAATCTCAACTCGAATGCACAAAGTTTATCGAGATAAATAATGCAGGTTTATAGCCTCAGACTGCCGGAAAGCGCGAACCTAAGCACAACAACAAATTTTTCCATCCCATTGATGCACATATAATTGAGAATTTTCTTCCAGAAAAATCTTCGTCTTCGTTATCAGAATTACTCGAACGTTACGCATAATTCCGATTGCCGGAGTATTTATTAAATAACCAATACTTAATTTTCTTTCCGAATGCGAGCGAAAACTCGTTTTGCAATCGCAGTTCGATGCTTTAATTCTCGGCATAATCTTCCACTGCATTAATCTTGCACAAATATATGTTTTCTCGTTATGCAAAACGATTCCGTTCGCCAGTGGTATAAGTGGAAGTTATTTTGCAATCACGCAATTCATTGAAATTTCTGAAGTTCATTCCGTAAAAGTTTAGAAGTATCATCGCACATAAAAGTGAACTCTGCGTAATTATTGGCAAATACTCAAAAAGTTAACAAATACTAAAAAAAGCACTTTACATTTAAGTAACTTTGAAGTAGTTTCGATATTGTAAAACAATGTTCCACTTTTGGATGCTGTCATTTTTTTTTTTTTTTTTTTGTAAGCTTTATTTTAACTTATTTTTCTCTAAAACTTGTTTAAACAAGATCCATCATAATATTCTACTTGCTATAAATATTTACAAATACAAAAGTGACGACCAGCAACAAGCTCAAGGCCCAGCTAGGCTGGTCCTACTCAACTTAGCAGTCCCCAATGAACATCAAGAGCTTTCTTAAAAGTTTTTACCCCACTGCAACTAACAGTTGCCTCCGGTAAACTATTCCAACTGCCTACAACACTATTGAAGTAGTAATGTTTCCTAGTTTCTAGATTAGCCTGAGGTTTGAAAAGCTTAAAACAATGACCTCTGGTTCTACTTTCAACTTTTTACTCGAAATACTAACCAACACATCTAGGTGTATACATATTATATATGTATAGATATATATATTGTGTATATATATATATATACATATATATATGATATTTTTTACTTGAATTGTAAAATTTTTAGAAGGATGGACCAGTCCACATTATTTCATTTTTAATATTTCAATCGCATCACACTCTATTTGTACACTATTTACAAGCGAATAATTTTCACAACGTTGAACATTTTAACTGTGGGCTTCGATAGAAAGTTCTTTTCCCACGTCTTTTATCATTGACACCGAGCTGACTTATGCTGGAAAAGGGCGCGACAGTAGCGCATCACAAGTAGGCGCGCATGTGCCAACAATATACACTGAAAAAAAAAATCCCAACACCAAGAAGGAGTTGTGCTAGCGAAACGTAATTTGGCAGGCGTATTTATACATCTGAAAGATGACGTCGATTCAAATTTTGCCCTCGGCGCATCAGTGTGACGCTAGTAGCTACACATGGAAGATGCAAATCAAGTTTGCTTTAAATACGGGCTGTAACGTTCCTGAGCGTTGTTTAGCGTCGAGATTTGATGTAGTGAGGTGATGTTAGTCCGCAATGCCTTTAAGAAGACGACGAAGCCATTATTAACAGCTCACTGAGTTTGAACGAGGTCGTGTAATAAGCGTACGAGAAGGTGGGTTTTCTTTCCGCGAGATTGCAGAAAGGTTTGGCAGGAACGCATCCACTGTGCATGAATGTTGGCAGCAGTGGTCAAGGGAAGGCACTGCCTCAAGAAGACCGGGTTCCGGGCGGCCACGTGGCACTACTGAGAGGGAAGACCCCCGGGCTCGGCGTATGGCCGTAGCGAGTCGTACTGCGTCTGCAGCAGAAATTCGAGCAGCAGTTGGCACCACAGTGACACAATGAACTGTTGCCAATCGGTTACTTCAAGGACAGCTCCGAGCCAGACGTCCTGTAACGTGCATTCCACTAAAGCCAAACCACTGCCGTTTGCGACGTCAGTGGTGTCAGGCTAGAGCTCATTGGAGGACGGAGTGGAGATCTGTTGTGATTTCTGATGAAAGCCGGCTCTGCCTTGGTGCCAGTGATGGCCGTGTGTTGGTTAGGAGGAGGCCAGGTGAGCGGCTGCAGCCATCCTGTCTGCGGCCTAGACACACTGGACTTACACCTGGAGTTATGGTCTGTGGAGCAATTTCTTATGGCAGCAGAAGCACTCTCGTGGTTATCCCACGCACCCTAACAGCAAATGTGTACGTCAGTCTGGTGATTCAACCTGTTGTTCTGCCTTTCATGAGTAGCATTCCAGGAGGTGTTTTCCAACAGGATAACGCTCGACCTCATACTGCTGTGGTAACCAACGTGCTCTACAGGGTGTCGACATGTTGCCTTGACCTGCCAGATCACCAGATCTGTCTCCAATTGAGCACGTGTTGGACATCATTGGACGACAACTCCAGCGTTATCCACAACCAGCATTAACCGTCCCTGTATTGATCGACCAAGTGCAACAGGCATAGAACTCCATCCCACAAACGGACATCCAGCACCTGTATGATTCAATGCATGCACGTTTGTATGCTTGCATTCAAAATTTTGGCGGTTACACCGGTTATTAATGTACCTGTATTTCACTTCTGCAATGGCTCTTCTCGGGCTTAAGTTAACCTGTGATCTTGAAATTGTTATCAATTACGTACGTTACCTATATAAATGTATTGCTGAAATTTCATTACTCTACAATAATTATTTCTTGGTGTTGGGTTTTTTTTTTCCCATCAGTGTATATAACAAACTTTGTAAAATTTTATAAACCAAACGCAAGGTCCGATTTCAAGCATGCAAAGTGTTAAACCTTTCTCCCGCAGCATTCAGAAACTTAATGATATTTTTAAGGCTACATACTAGAAAGTAAGAAGTTGAAGAGAAAAAATGAAGTTACGAGCTGAACAAAACTCTTTATAAAATACCATATATATAACTCCATTCTCCCTAGAAGCTCTGCCCACCATTTCACGTTTGAAATAAAATATTACACTAAAGAAGCACCTTTTAAGGAAATTCATGATAACAGTAAAAAATCACAGTTAATGAATTGCGAAGGAAAATAGTTTCCTACCGCCAAGCACATTTTTTGATAAAATTACTTTTTTGGTCACAGTCTAAATTAAGCAGCATACAGGAAGTTTGGAAACGTTCTTATTATGCAGCAGCTATTGTATGGAAATATTATTAATTACTGAATTAATTCAAAGTATAAAAACAAAAAGCTGGTAATATTCACATTAAAATTTAATGAATATTTATTAATTTTTTAAAAAGCGTCGAAAATTTTATGCCGCATAGTAAAATCTTCCAGAAGTTAATATATACGTTATTGCTATTATGCGATTATTAAGAACTGGAATTTATTTAGAAAATGAAGGGCTTATGAATATTAAGAGCCTTTTTATAAAACTCACTTGCGGAAAAGATTTATGTGTTTAATAAGATTATCGGAACATTTGAATAAAACTTATAAAAAGTTTAATTCTTTAAATTTATGTTAAGTAATTCAGAAACTAAACCTCGTTTTGAAAGAAGCTACCTCCTCTTAAAGAGTAAAATTCTATTGAATTTTTTGATATATTGCGTTGACAGCTTAGTAAAATTGCTTTTATTCTCTGTTTAATGCTTCTATTGTTCTCAATTAGATATAATAAATACATACTAATTGTAGAATAAAAAACGACTGCTTAATTTCTAAAAATAATATAAATGCACAAAAAATTAATTGTCTTCGACAGCTGTAATGTAAAATAAAGAAATGTTACTCTTTAATATGTTGTCGGAAAGTGTGTTTTCTTTTTCTTACTTATAATTTTTCTTGTAAAAAATTACATCTCTTTGTTTCGAAAATTTTCCTACAAAAAATTTACTTTCTCAATACACTTAGCTGATAAAATCTATAAATTGAAAAACTAATGGGCAAATACTTTTATATTTTAAAAATAATTTCATTCAGTCATAAAGCGAAGATTTTTTTTTTTTTTTTCAACTTTTCTGGTTATTATAGAAAACATTCACAAGTTTTCTTGAATCTTGTTTTACTATATTTACAAAATTTTCTGTGCGAAAAATAACGCATTGATAACATTTATTAGCTACTTTACGATCATTGTTTTTAAGTTCTAAAGATTATTTTTATCGCAAAGCAATGCATGTTTTAGTGCATTCTCCATTAACATTGACTTTCTCTGCACTTGATGTATGATATCGGAATTTTCAGATTTTCAGGGAGGACAATTAGTGTCTCTTGTTCTTTTAGTTGATACTACAAAGAGACTGCACCGTTCATCAAAGGTCTACGGTTACAGTCTCGGTCAGCCATATCAGTCAAAACTAAACAATATGTAGCGTTTAGTGAAATCTGTGTAACAGTGTAACTGTGAAACCTGTGTAAGTATACTTGCGGTGCAGCACTTAAGTGGTCAATGACTTGCAATGCATACTATACAATTCGAAAAGTAAAATATTTAGTTAAAATATAACAAAGTTAAATATCATATTAATTTTGTAAGTTACTTAAATGATAGTAAAGATTTCCTAAAAATACATAATTTTTCAAAATGGCTACATCAGATAGAAGAAAAAAGAAGAAACTTGCTTAAAGAATAAAAGAGTGCTCATAGTGTTTTTCCTATATGGTTAACTTGCAGAAAAGTTTAGGCAAACTATTTATTGATATTCCATCCATCCAGCCAAACTGGTCTAACATTATAGCATGAAAAATATCCTGAAGAGTTTATTTTAGTTCTTTTTAATAGATAAAGAAATACAGTAATAATTAGGTGGTCAACTTACAAAGGATTTTTTATAATGCTCCCACCCAAATATGGCTTAATTGGTCAATATAGATTTGTGGTCAAATTAGATGATCAAGTTACAAAGGCTTCCATACGTTGTATAATATAGGGCTAATTCCGTTCCTCACAAAAGTGGTCAACTTAGACAGGTGGTCAGCTTACAAAGGTGGTAAATTTTACAGGTTTTGCTGTAGTTCTAAAAACCCCTTGTAACAGATATATGAGTACGAATCGCCTCATACTATGCTACCACTTGAATAAACCCTGGGATTGGATTCATAAACAAAAGTCATTAGGCCCGCAGAATAGTTCCTATCGTTTTCAACATCGCGGCTTGTGTTGCTCGAAACCATTGACTCAATGTAACGGTTCAAGTTCTCCTGCGCCTACATAAAGCATGAAATTTGCCCTGATTTTTGCACAATATTGTGCTCAACCATGGAAAAGAACATAAAGTTCAAAATGGCTACGTCTGACTTTCATCACAAGACGGTTCATCCTAGGATGCACTTCTTAAATATGGACACCCATCTTACGAGCACGATTTTTAGTTCCCGGCAGCTGAGCATTAAGCCTTATGTATTAAAAACCTCTTAACGTACAACACTTCTTTGGAATAAATTAAATTGACAGCATTCTTATTTGCGGACAATATACATTCCACAAAATGTTACAATTATACAAAATCATACCATTTTCGGGACCGAAAAATAAAAATTCTAGAATTAAATAATTAAATATCGGGAAATCAAAGTTTTAAAAACTTATACGAATAGCTGAGAAAGTAAACTACGTATATTATGCATTACTTAGCAATTTTCATACAATATGACGGGCCAATGGTAAGACAGTACGTTATTTTAAAAAATCGTATTATTTTTAGTGTTGCATCTGTTGCGTTATTTTCATCACATTTCATTCTTAATCGCTTTGGCTTTTACTGACATAGTTGAGAAGTTCAGAAAAATAACTTTCATAGCTGATAGAGCCAGAAACGAAAATTTTCCTCCTTTTTTTTCCTTTTCATCAGTTTTTCATGTGATACTTTACACGAATGCCTCTAAGTTGTAGCCACTGAGATTACTCTTAGGTTCGAAAACTTTTAAATTTTCCCCAGCATTAGTTTAAGTTTTTTTTTTTTTTTTTTTTGGATTATTGTAGAAAATGCTTCGGTGCAACAAACCCTTCTTAATGATACCGTAACTGTGTACACCTCCTTTGAACGACACATTTAAATTATCTGTTAGTCATGCAATGCAATACTTTATGGGCAAATCTTGCATACGGTAGCTAATGTAGGTTATTTTCTTTGCCTTAGCAATATGTTGGCAGAGAAACAACTTTTACGTCTCTTAAAATTTTTACTTTTATTGAGAATTAGTTGACATGCCCGGCTGCTGAAATTTTGCTTAAAATTAGAATAAAAAAGAGGAAATTCGAATGTCCGAGCGTCCTTAGGCACAGAGTGGGAGCAACTGAACTCACCTTCGACTTTGTGTACCAGAAATAGCAGTTTAGCGTACTCATAGAGGGCACCACTACTGTGACACATTACCTATTGCTACCAATTTACGGAATGTTCTCTGATTTATAGTCTCTATAATTACCCTTTTAAAGACTTTGTAGTTTCTTGTTTTTAGTTTTCTGTAATTTTATGTCAGTCTCCGGATAAATGATGTCCAGAAGATTCTCATATATTTTCGGGCAAATTTTTTTTACAGTGTATGATCCTGAGTGTCTATTTCGCCTTTAAGCTCATAACTTATAATTCAACATAATCTGTTTCGCCATATTTTACGTATATGTTCCCATTCGTTTGAGCGTAACTGATTTATGCCATTGCACCTCAGAAGTCAGAACGATACGAAAGTTAGAAAGGAATGTTTTAATAAACATGCGTAAAATTTAATCACGAAAAATCCTATTTCTTCTCACGCGCTATTATTAAATAAAGACCCGAATAATCTGGTATTTAATAGCGCGCTTATTTCAACTTTCATTTCATGATTTCAACTTACAGCCGGTCTGTCTGGAGTTCGAATTTAGCTGAAAAATTAATGTTCTTTCTTGGAAAATTTTCCCCGTCCCACTGTAACTGTAATCACCTCTTCTAAAATCACAAACGACTGCCTGCAATACAAATGTCATTAGTCGTAGTTTCTTTTCTTCCCGCTCTCTCGCGAACTAGAGCAACTCTAATGGTGCTATTATCGGTCCAAATTGTTCGAAGCAGCGAAATTGTTTTTTCGAACGAAGAATAACAAAAGAGAAGAGATAATTTAAAACAAATTCGTTTTATACCTTTTTTATTGTTCTCTTTACTTTCTAAGCCGAGGAGGAATCGAAATGACGGTTATGATGAAAACAAAAAAACAGATGCTAAGGAACCAATAAGTGGAAGTGTTCTTTAGTGTCTGCGTTTTTGCTGCACGTCGAGTAAAATAAAAAAGACCACTCAATCATCAATCTAAAGAGTTTAACGAGACGTTCTTAACTATTTTGCTCATAAAACTCAGTTTAAATTTTGGGGCAATAATCTTGCTCGGAAATTAAATTTATAGAAACGTTCTGGTAAAAATCACTAAAATATGGCAAACTATACCACTAATCTGGTAAACGTTCACAAAAGAATATGTTTGGAAAACTACTGCCCTGAATTTGTAATTAGTTATTCCATGATTGTAAACCTGTTGCACAATTTTAAAGTTACTCTAGTAAGCCTTTCAGTGTATCTTTTAGATTATGATACTAAGGGAAGTTTGGATCTGTAAAATGATTTTCAACATTTTCATAATGGTTTTCATGTTTAAATTACGTAGCTAAAAATTGGAGTTATGAACTGAGTGACTTCAAACGGAAATAACAAAACAACAATGCGAAAAGTCATTTTCAATAGGTTGAAAATTCATAATGCTTCGTGTAATAGAGTTTAAATCTCAAGAAAATCTCTCTCTCTCTTTCTCTCTCTCTCTCTCTTCTTTTCTTTTTTTTTTTTTTTTTCTTTTTAACTCTTACAATTTAGTTTTAAAGCAATTTTTGGGGGCTAAACTTGTGGTTTAGTATTACTGACTTGCGATTCCTCGGAGGAAATCAAAATATTCTCGGAGGAAAGAGTCACAAGGGATAAGAGCACAGTCTGACTCGTCAATTCTGGTCGTCAACATTGCGAAACAGGACTCATGACTCCGATAAGAAGTGTTGGCAATTAACTTATTTACATAGATCAACTATGCAAAATACGTTGCGCCGATTCTTTTAAAACCTTAAATGAGTTTCTTTTGGAAACATTCTGAATTTATCATATTTTTATCCTAGTAAAAAGCATAGTTGTCTCTTGCAATACGATGCACTCGGATGCTTTACTTTCGTATTTCGAATTGCTATACCGATTAGTTTTAGTTAAATATACTTTAACTTATTTTTTGTAATATTGAAAAAATCTGTACAATAAAATGGCGTTCTAAACTCCACTTTGTGACATCATTGTACTTTTTCAACTCCACTTATTGAAAAACAGGAAAAATTTACTCTTTAAATAATACCTATGTATGCAGAGAAAAAAAAATGTATGTTTTGAATTCAACAAAAAAAACTAAATTCGGAAGCATTACATATTTATAAAATAAATGCAAAGAAAAATTTTAATACGTAATCTAAATAGCAAAAACCTTGTCTGACTTACTTTGGTTATAAAGCTGTTTCAGACTTTGTGGGTAATTGTGCTGCAACATTTTGCTTAAATCTTTTTTTTTTTTTTGATAAATCATGTTTGATGAACTGAATTTTAAAACAAAGCGAAAAAGAAAAGAATCTGTATGTGTGTCTTCTCGTAAAGGTACATATTAAATGTACTGTTAAGGCTTTAATTCCAATCACAAAATTTTAATTCCGTTTAGTAAGAATGCTAGGAAGTACACTCCTTCCATTTAGAATAAATATAAACAGCTGTATCAGATGATACAGCTAATTATAATCGAACAGCTGTGGTAAACGAGGAAAAGCAATGAAAATCCTTCCTACATGACTTCGAATGGAAAATCGAGCCCTGTAATTAGATTTTTGATACTTAATTTTATGCGGAGATCTTTTTTTACTACTGCCATTGAGTAAAAGTTAAGAAAAAAATCTGGTGACTATTCATAACAAATTTGACAAACAGTGATATTGTTTCTTATTCAGGAGGTGTGAGTTTTGAAACAAATTTTATAAAATAAAATATCGAAACTTTCAAGAATATAATTAATAGCTTGCTGCTAGAAACAGAGATGATGAGAATGCATTACTACTATCGTGTTACAAAATGATCAAAACTACCTACAGTAAAACCTCCCAAGTTGACCACTTCCCTACGTGGACCACCTGTCTATGTTGACCGAAATTTTATAGTTTGAATGGTTGCAATACATTTTCAATGGAGATTTACCTCTCTATGTTGACCACAACCGTAAGTTATATGTTGACCACTTTTTAGTAGATTATTTGAACTAAATATCCATAATTTACTCTCTGTAACTTGTAAACCACTGATGTTTTCTTGACTTTGCTTTTTCCTCCGTTTGTTCTCCATCTGGTTCTCAGGAATTTCTTTATTCGGCTTATCAGAGTAACATTCGCCCGCTTTGGGTGCTCCATTCATTTGTTCATTTCCAGTATCATACAATGAGAGGGAAATGCTGGAGATTGTGCCCAACCTTTGGTTAAGGAGAAATGATATTCTAGCCCTTTGAATGTTTTCATTCCTTGGACTGCATACATTGTAATTGCTGGAATCTGGGAAAAGGTTGGGGGGGGGGGGGGTGTATAGCATTGAACTATACAGAGTTGGAAAACAACCTGCACATTTCATATCGGTAGTTTCATATCGGTACCATATCGCTCGCACATTTCATTATTTTTTTCTTCTGAGCAATTTAAAGATTTTGCTGCCGAAAAATACCCAAGCGTTCTTAATGGATTTGTAAACTGTGAAAGTGCTTTTTACAGTTACCCAATGAACAAAAAGAGGACTCAAACAAAATTTAAATCTTTCCTTAGAAAATTGTAAAAATGTACTGGGGTACCTTCAGTAAAAATAAAAATGAGTAAGCGCTAAATTTTTCCTTAAAAATACTAGAAAAGTTTAATAATTTTTCTCTAATATTGTACTAAATTGTTTATAAAAATTCGCTAAGTTGACCACCTCCATATGTTGACCACTTAGTTACAGTCCCTTAGGTGGTCAACTTATGGAGGTTCGACTGTATTTTTACTTCTACTACTATTATTATTACCATTATTATTTCAAGCTAAACCTATTTCGACTGTTTTACATGAGCCTCGGGTTCATAACACGTAAAAGTAAATATTTCCTACAATTTGTTTCGATAGCGTGCTTTAGTCTCACTAAATATGACTTGCCTGGAGAAAATAAACATCTGTTAGTCTGAAGCCGTGTTTTAAAGCACTTAACCGAATCTATATTTAAAAAATCTATTTTTTATGTAGAGAAGAAGTGCGCTTGTTATTTCAAAAAATATTTATGTCTTAAGTTATTCCATGTTTTCTTCACAATTTTTGCTGCATTTTCAAATTTTTACGTTATAGCGACATTTCCGAGAATAAAATCGATATTTTGTAGCTAAAAATAATGTATTGAACTTTTTATAATAAAATAGCACATAAGTCTTTTTAAAAACTTAAAAACGTATTCAAATTATATACATTTAACTATTTTTTTATTATTATTTTTAATACTTAGCTTTTTATATTCGATATTTTTTCAGATAAATATAGCTCGTAAAAGCGATAGATCCTTGGATTTTTTTCACAGTTATGTGACTTTTCAACTTGCTCAAAATATAAAAATTTCTACTTTTGTTAGAAATGTCTTATACTGCACTATTTGACAATAAGAAAACATTTTCAATACATAAACTGTTGACATTAAAATATCATTACGTTCTTCATATCAATTTCTGAATTTAGCTAGTAATCTTGAAATATATTTAATGTTAGAGTAGAAGATAATTATTATTGTTAGTTTCAAAGGTATAGTTGGGAGAAGTGGAGGGGTCCACAATTCTATGTTCCCAGTCACGAAGATCTGAACATTCTTTGAAGGCAGTCAGCCACCGTTTGAAAAGGTGATTTATGTTGATGAATAATTGCCGGTTGAAACGTAATTTTCATCACGATAGTTATTATGAATTTGAAGGTAATAGTTATTTGCATGTAACTTATGTTTTTAGCTATTGAGTACAATATATCGTTGGCGTTCAGATAAAAATTACTAAATCTATTATAATAATAATTTAACTTTGTGTAAGTACACTGTAATAAAAAATAACTTCACGTTAAGAAAGCACAAATAAGCATTAAAATGCAGACATATGTTTCGGGACTGCTTGGAATCCCTTTTTCAATGCAACAGGGAGCTTCTAGATGCAAAATATCCAAATGAAGCATTTTAATGCTTCATTTGTGCTTTCTTAACGTGAAATTATTGTTTACTGCAGTAAATCCATTATTCCAGCTTTCAGATATTGCCAATTTAAAGTTTGGAATCGGTGTAAAAATAATAAATCATTTTAAAGATCCAAACTCCCAAGGTAGCTTTACGTATGCGAATTTTAAATTCTTATATTGATATATATTTTGACATAACTAGTTGTAAATTCACTGCAGTACTGTACACTTTTTTTTTATGTGGACTTAGCCA
Organism: Octonoba sinensis; assembly: GCA_038502835.1. Taxonomy (NCBI): domain Eukaryota; kingdom Metazoa; phylum Arthropoda; class Arachnida; order Araneae; family Uloboridae; genus Octonoba; species Octonoba sinensis. The sequence continues at coordinate 64,011,213 of CM076602.1, forward strand.
CTTTTACCAGCACTGACTATGTGGTTGCAACTGTTAATAAATATATCTTGAGCAAGAAAAGTGCAAACTTTAATTTTTTTTAAATATACACTACTTTATACAAAATAAAGATTCCTAGCTCAATTGTTAAAGATTACAAGTTTGAATAGAAAAGATGACAGCTTTGTTAGTGATAAACTTCATTCCTGATTTAAAAAATGAATATAATCTTGAATGAAGTACGAAAAATGGTGCCCTTTCTTATCGCAACAACTCCGTTATTTTCGTTCAGAAACCTTAGCCACTGTTTACTTGAAATAAAAGTGACTGAGTTGAAAGATAGCGTGTGAAAAGATAAGTGTACGTGGCATGAACTCCAATCTCCGTAAGAGGATTGAATATGAGAAGAGAAACAGCTGTTGCTCAAGCAGTCGTGCTTAGACAACTCAACGGAAGAGAGTTTCATATTAAAAACACAAGCTGCGTCCCATTCTCCCACTTAAACTTTTCAAATATCTTACCATGAAAAATAATCTGTCCTAACAAAAAGCTACACACAAGAAATTCAATTTCAATAAAACTTTTTTTTGATGATGACAATTTATAAAGTTATTTTGTTGATTTTTTTGTGACAGCTTATGAGTTGGATTTGAAGTACCTAGAAGCAAAGGGGTGTAAGCGAAAATTTTGAAATTTTGAGATAGCTAGTGCATATGAAAAGGATAGCACCATTCTTTATTGTGGTAAGAGATGTTTCTAGAAGCAATAACAGGTGGAACTCTCCTACGTGATTTAGAAAAAAATAATATTAAAGCTTCTATAAGATCCAAATTTTGAACGCGTTTTACCCAGAATCGTTCTTTTCTCACTTACATTCATTTGCAACTCACTGCCTCAATTGAAGATATTGAAGAGTCATCCCACCAGCAGTTGGCTGATTTAACTATTTTTGTCGCCCCTAAATAGAGACACCCCCCCCCCCCTCCTTCACAAATATTAGAATCTCTAAAGCGAAACATTCGCGTAAGTTCCGTTCTCTAACAACGGGCTTTTCACGTAAATCAGTAGTGTATCTTTGTGAAAAGCGTAAACGCGAAAACGAGCTGTTTGCAAAATGTGCAATAGAAAAAAATGGACCTTTCCCGAAGATCGCTTTTGTAAAAACCGGCTGTTTGCACAAAATTATAAGAATGCATTAATATAAGTATTAGTATATATTCTTGTCCCTTTACTTTTCGTGAAGGATGTCTAACTATTATCCTTGTAAAGTTAAACCTGTCCCCGGTGGTCGTGCTATGCAATTGAATTTTCAGTGAAATTATATGTTTAAATCCTTCTGACCATAAATTTAATTCAATTTTATGAAAAAATATTTTTTTTCAGTTTTATTTGTTAGAAAATCTTTTTAATGGAAGACGATGAAAAGTCCACGTTATGCTGAACGCATATGCAAATTGCCTGGATGTCTGTTGAGCGGTATCTATGACAAGCCTGGCATCCGATCAGCTCCGTTAGATGTTTCTCATCTTAGCCATTTCATCTTCGCCATCGTTGGCAGTGCGTGTGAGACCTGCCTGATTGATTTCAGCAGCCTGAGTTGGTGTGCTCGAAAATCTGAAAATATGAGTTAAAATTTCTCAACTACAAATCTACCATCCACCAAAGCAATCTGCCCGGCAGAGTGCCAAGAAGAATCCATTCATGTTCAAGGGATGAACTGCTGGTATATGGAACGTTGCCGTTTTTGTTCTCATTCTAGTTCTTTTAGCATACTTGACTTCTTCCGAACTGATGCTATGTGCCAGTTTATAAATTTAGTTGCTTTCAACAAACAGAGAAGCAAAAATTCTGATTTGTGTATTAAATAAACACACTTGCAAAATGAACTACCCTAAAATTCGAATGGATTCGTTCTTTTCTGACATGCGCAGAAGCGTCCAAATGTCAAAACTCCGTGGTCGAACTGTGCTCATATGCTTTATCCCCAGGGATAGCTTCAGGCTAAAGTTTTCGAGTCAATAGTGTGAATAAATCAGAAGTTGGTTAGCCGGCCATTCGCACATGAATCTTACGATGAACTTAATAAGTAACTGTATTTTTTTTTCCTGTATCATACTGGATTACCTCTGTTGGTATTTATAGAAATGTAACATAATTCTTTTATTTTTGTTTTTAAGAATGTGTTAAATAAATTGTGATTTGTTTTTCATATTGAACTTTGTCAGTTGAATTCTTTTATTTATATTGTTATCAGACACTTAGCGTTTTAGTGGGAAAATACTTGCTCTGTATTAATGTTTTTATGGTAATTTTTATACATTAGCTTTGTTTTCAAAGTCAAAGTAGATTTGTTCCTTTTTTCTTAAGAGGGAGGAGGGTGCCTGGATTTTAGGTCAGACTACAAGAGGCAAGGAATTCAACCTTGAAAATGGTGTTTCAGTCAGCATATATTTCCAAGTCGTAATTAAATTTCTCACTAATCTTCAACAGGGTTCTAAGCAGTTGGAATAGTTTACCGTAAGCGACCGTTACTTGCAGTAGGGTAAAAACTTTTAAGGAAGCTCTTGATGTTCATTGGAGACTGTTAAATTGACTAGGACCAGGCTAGCTGGGCCCTGTGTCTGTCGCTGGTCGTCCCTTTTGTATTTGTATTTGTAATTTCATTCGTGCCCTTTTTTTTTTCTAAAAGCAATACCTATTCCAAGAACCAAACTAAACAGGATTGTTAAATCTTTAATGAGCTTTATAACTTTGAAATATTTAAAGCACATAAATAAAATGATTTTCTAAAGCATCTCAATCACAGCATACAATGCCTGAGAAATTCTCATTTTCAGCTGAAATCTGTAATTTATGCATAAAGGTCGAACATTCCATTACATTAGTTTCAAAGAAAGATCTATCTCTTCGCTCAGCGTCACTTAGTTTCGAATAACATCTGAATGCGTTAAAGATATGCAAACGCATTTGGGCATTCTGATCGGGGAAAGTGTGGAACAAACTTTCCTCATTAACAAGCGCTATAGAAATCATTCCCATTTACGCTTTCTGGGAGCGAGGTTAGAAATCAGAACACCATTGTCGACTGTAAAATGTCGTGTACGTTCCAATTCTTACATTCTTTGCGGGGATGCAGACATTCACTTTTACCGCACGATTTAAATCGCATTGATTATCAAACTCAAGCCATTACAATACAGGTTATAATTTGCTCAGTATTGTTGTCAATACGTGATTTTAAAATACCTCTTTGTTTTTTTCCCCTGAAACAGGTTTATAAAAATTATCTTGACTCTCGATTTGATGAACACTTTGGGACCATCAAAAATGTTCATAAAAACGTAAGTTTTTCATAAATATATATATATATATATATAATATCTTTCATACATTTTAAACTATAACCTCAAGATATATAACTATAGGTAATTAAATTATAATAGTTTGTATACATGCATATATATTTATTTATTTATTTTATTTGGATAGACAGTAATTCTGCTTTTTGCACCAACTTTTTTAACACGAGCAGTTCAATAAGTATTTTTTTTAAATCTAAATTCTAATAAAATAGTTTCATTTATGGCGTAATAGATCATTTTAATTTCCTTTATCTCTTAGATGCATCGAGCACGAAGAGGTTGCATATAACAGCTAGTGCAGAGCCAACACCTGTTGGGTTGTTGAAAACACTGGCTGTCGTCTGATAATAACGTTTTTATTACTGAATTTGATGCGAATAAAACGTATTTTGTGCATTGTATCTTCGGAAGACATTTATTATGTAGCTCCATTTCAAAGTGAAATAATTTATAAAGTAAAATTTGTGCACATATAAATTTATTAATTTTATCAAAAATCAATAAATTGTAATTTTTCATATCTTTATTTAAAAAAACCTTTAGTTTGAAATATTCTTCGGCACAAACTTAAAATTCAAATTTTAGATCGTCTTGCAAGTGGCGTGTTATTAAAGCTATCTATACCAGTGTTTAAATCCGGAACCAATCTTCTTTCCTTCCATATATGTGTGTGTGTACATTTTTCTTTCTTTGTTTCACTCATTTTCATTCTTCAGAAACGTATCTATTGTGTAAAAACAAAATTAGGTATAAATATTCTTCCAAAGCATACCTATCAAAAATGATAATAGATTTGTTGAAGAATTATTATAATACTGAAGTACTGGTATTATTTTCCTGTTTGGTTTTAATTTCAGGATGAACAACTAACCCTCAAAATGATTTTGGAAGGTTTTTTTTTTTACAAGTTCCTATTGAAACGTATTCTACATTTGATGTTCAAGTACCAAGTGTCAGATTAGTGCTGTTTTGAATGGCTTTAGTGTGAGAAATCAGAACTTTAGGATAAAAAAAAAAACAAATTAGTACAAAAGGCGCAACAAACAACGACATTCGGTTGAAGAATAGAGGCAATTCAAGCAACATCATTGGTCACGTGGTAGAAATGAAAGCAATGTAAACAAAGGAAGCCGAAGCATCGCTTTACTTCGAGTTCGACAAATCTAATTAAAAACTAGACCTAAATAAAGTTCTGCATTACATAAAATTAACCCCAATAAAACACTATAACTATTCTAATAATTAATAAATTTCTAGAATAATGATTAAATTAAATGTAAATACTGGGTTATAATCAGAAAAAGCTGTGCAAATAGTCTAATTAATTTTAAGATAGCTAATTTTGCATAGTGAACTCCACGTAGAACTCAATTGAAAATCTTAGTAAACAAAGAGCGGATATCACGTGACAACGGTGATCGTTCATGAGTCCCTCTATCGGTGAATTGCCTCCATTGAAAATGTAACGTACTATAACTTCGACAAACTTTCTCTTTAAGTCCGCAACGTTGACTACAAAGAGACGTTTTCAAACAAGTTACTGCTTAATTGTCGCAAATAGTAAACCATACATTTTGTTCTAAAACCCCTATGGAGTAGTAGGTTTTTTCCTCCATTTGCAAAAAAAAAAATCATTTATCTAGTAGTAATCACCAAAACTGCTTTAAAAAAGAGAGAGCATTCCTTCTTCTTTCAAATCTTGACATTTTCTTTTCAGCACAGCCAATTAACAGTTTCTTTTTTTTTTTTCATTCAAACATAATTGACTTCCTTTTGAGTCCGCAAGCATAAAAATACATTATCGATCAAATGAAAAATTCATTATTAAGTAGCGCCCTTTTTCTGCTGTTATACTTTCAAAAATAAACAATTTTAACGAGTTTTTCATGCATTTTTATTTTAGCCCTTGATTAAGGCATTTAGAGCACGCATTTTCCAGCTTTTTATGACGTCAAATTTAAACAATTGCTTCTCACTGTGATTTTTCTTTAATTAAAAAGTGATTATTTAATTCATTAACGTCTTTTAATTTGAGCCTTCCGCTCTTAATTATTTTTTATGCCATAAATTAATGATAGAAAAACAATTAAGACGAAGAATTATACTTAAGGAAGCACTGCGTGCATCAGGCACTGAACACCAATTAAATAACGTGTTGATTTATGAATATAATAAATGAAAAATACTTAAATTTATCTTCCAATAAAAACTATATGTCGTTCCGTTTGGTTTTTATGCTTTGCCTATCAAAAAACTTCCTCCGTGTATTGATTTACTTTTACATTTGAAATAGATGCCAGTTTTTATTTTTATTCTTCAATAAATTCTGAATAAATAATTTCACAAAATGGAACATTCTGAACGAAGAATCTTTACGGCAAAAAACACATCGAAAACAACATCCAAAAACGTCCCAATTGCTTTTTCTGATAAAGAAATATTTCACAAAAAGATTTCATTTGTGTTATGCAGCCTATTCTGATATCTTAGAAATTTCCTACGAAAAGCATTTCATAATTCTGACAGCAGTTTAAGCATTAACACAACAATACTTCCGTTATTTTTTACGCAAGAAAGAAATGAATTTCCTACCTTGAAAAAGTGTGATTTATTATTTTGATTGAGGCCATCACTAGAACTATTAAAAAAAACTGCAAAAAAATTTTTTTTCAAGAACTGAGCACGTTTTAAATTCCTAGTTCTACCAACAATTGTGAAATGTAGCTCCTTTTCTTTTCTAAGTTGTTTTAACCATGGATTATCACCCTGAAATAATTTTTAAATAAAAGAGAAAATAAATATGGAAAATGAAAACCGCCGCAACATTTTTATAACAATGCCTCTGCTGGAACCTGAGCTAACCCAAATATTTTTAATATTGAACCCATTTGTGATTTTAACATAGGCCCCCTCCCACACCCACACACACTTTTTCTTTTTTTTAACGCAAGTGTCCACTTTCTCTTTGATTTCAACTGCATATGTTCGTATTTGTAATAGATAACCCCCACCCTCCTCCCCTATATCTTTTTCTGGGCTACACCACTGAGCCTAACCTGCATTTACTACCGTATCCCCCATCATGTTCATCAGTTTCACTTACTACAAATAGTTTCGAAATTATGCATAATGTGCTGAATTATTCCGAATAAGTGTTAATTTGTACGCGACTGTATTCTATTATGCTAAACTGGTCCAAACATTGCAATTCATATATTCTACACTTAATACATGATTAATAAAATGGAAAAGTTATTAGAAACTTCCGCGGGGATAGGCAATGAATACTGATCAAATTCTTTAATAAGTGGGGGAAATTACACACTATGCATTGTAATTACTTCATTCGCTCATATACTAGATTCATTCTAAACGTTTTATTTGTTATTTTCTATTATGATTATTATAGCATAGATACTATGTATTGCTAAAATGATTATTGGTAGTAGTAATAAGCGATTTTTGTTATGTTCATAGAGTTAACATTATGAACTTCTATTAAACACTTCTGACTTTAAACAACCATTTCAATTTCATTATAGTTTGCTTCTTGAACATTTGGTTAAATTTCTATACGTTGCATTTTACTTATAGGTTTAAAAATGAGAAAACTTTTGTTAAAGTTTGACTCCTTGTCAACCATTTGCGTGAACTACTATAAAATGGTGTTGGCATAATATTTAAATTTTTCTGACGAAGTTAGTTAAATCTTCAAAATCCTTGAAGTTGTTGGCCGAATTTTAAATTTTTTATATCAAAAAATAAGGTTAAATTTCCGATGAATTTTAAGATGAAAATTAAGTTTTTATGGTAATTTTCCAGAAATTAGTTAATGAAATAAAAGAAGTGATGACCAATTTGATTTTAAAATTGGTCATCACCTCATTCTATTTTAGAAAAATAAAATTATCGTTTTATTTTCGTTGGTAAACGTGTTTACTTCCGTTTCATAGCATTTATTGTTTTACGTAGAACACTAAAATATTCAACTATCAATTTAATAATTTCTCAGTTTTATTTCTTCTAATTTAAAATTAATTTTATATAGTAACATCCATAAAACATAGATTGTTCATTATGCTTTAATGAGGCTTTTTTTCCATGAAACATATCCTTTTTTATCTCATGGTAATTACTTGCCCGTCATTACCCCTAATGGTTTCATAATTTATTTTAACATTCCAAAAGTCTATATGCCTAATTACTTGCTTTTATTCCAAGCAGAAAACATCATTAAATTTTTAATTGCAATCTTTAAGTACTACAATAATGAATTTAGAGTGGATTTGAGTTTATTAGTGCATGCAAAAAAATAAACATTATAAAAAGTAATATCATTTGGAGAACGCATTTCAAAATGAAATTTTGCATTTAATTTTCTTTATTTCATTATCTGTAGTTTTGAAAATCTTATTTGTAGTAATTTTTCAGTAGTTAAATGGTATTCTTTGAATATTTTCTTTATTTCAATGGAGTCATTATAACGATTCTTTTATCTAGAAAATTGCTTTGAAGTCCCTTTAGTTCTTCAGGAATCTTAATTATGTGCTAAATGTTTACTCGCGATTCCATCTGTAGTTTTATTGCAGTGGTTCCCAACCTTTCTGACGTCGCGACCGCATGAATAACAAACAAGCAGCACGTACACACACACTTTCGCACAAGTATTTTGACACAAAAACGGAATGTTAGATTCCAAGATGTTTCTGAATCCAACCCCACTGTAAACCTGTTTATTTTATAATGTCTAAGGACACTGTAAAATAAACAACTTTACATTGAAGTTGACCTGAAAGATTGTATTTTTACTAACTTTTTTTTTGCGAATCCACTCTAACTGAAAATATAATGCTTGGCATGGAACTAAATTTGATTCACACGAACCCTAATTGCAAGTGGTGCTGATTAGTATTTATTGATAGAGGGATTGGCAAATTGAACAAATTTCTCGTTACACGTAACTACTCTCAAGAAAGACTGGAAAGAATAAAAAAAATTGGTTGTCTCCATAAAATGAAAGACACTGCATCTCAATATCTCTGTAAATTGTTTGAACTTATTCAAATTCTGCACATCATTTGAACATTTTTCGTGTATTATTTGAATACTTTTTGAAAATTTCTCTTTTTTAAATTTTTTTTTTTTTTTTTTTTTTGTCGTATTTTATTGTGGTCGGATAGGACAAAGATGCAATACAATTCTTGGAGGGATTAGGAACCATCTTTTGACTAGTATAACAAAAAAAAAGTTATAATAAAAAAAAGTTAATTATAAAAACAGGATTTTTATGATTGGTAACTTTTCATTGCTGCAAAACATAAATTATTTTTACAGCAGAGAATAGAATTCAGCAATGTGTTTTATGTAATGTGTCACAATCGACTCGGGTTGTAACGGTCACATCCGGACTTCCCTACGTGGGTCGATGTATAAATGTCGCTGAATCAAGTGAATCGGCAATCATATTCAAATACTTCTTTTTTCCTTAAATGTATTTAAAACATTACTTTCAAATGGCAGAATAAACATAAAGTATGAAAGGTATGAAATTTTTTTTAATACGAACTTTAATATCAAGTGAACGTTTTTAATTTAAATCCATTAAAAAATAATGAGATACAATTTATATTCTTCTTTAAATTTTATGAAATAAATTCTTTTCTTTGACAATTTGAAGTAGTTTTACTATTCAATAAATTGTAAAATATGAACTATACAATAAGTAAAGTTTATAAATGAAATGGAATTTTAAACAAGCTGAATTTAAAACAAGAAGTTCCGTCTAGAATTATACTAGCCTACTTTCCCGTATACATCAACATCAAATTTATAATCTAGATATATCTCTCTCTTTATCAGTTAGCTTAGTTCTTAATTGCTTCTATGCCTTTTTCAATAGTTAGCACATATTTATTCACTCATTCATTTCGACATTTATTCATATATTCATTTATTCATATATTCATTTATTCATTCACTTTTCACTCATTCGTTTATTCATTTATTCATTCAGAAATATACTTTAAAATCCAGATCAAAAGATTTCACTGGAAAATAGGCTCGCTTAGTTCTGGATGAACTTGGTATCTGTATATGTTCTACGTCATAAGATCTTTCCGATAAGTTTTTCCCAAGCAAACCCGTCCGTTAATCAGGATTTATATAGGATTGAAATTTCCCGGTTGGCGTTAATGTTAAATTTTTTGAACTGTTCAAAATTGCTCAAATCAAAAAATATTAAATGTCGAGAGCTCCTTCCATATCTTGGTAAAAGGATCTTTGATGATGGGGTAGATAATTTCTTTCACATTTACTCATAAGGGGCCATTCATAAATGATGTCACGCTTTTTTCCCATATATTTGACCCCCCTCCCCCCTTTGTCACAACATGTCACACTTCAGAGGACCCCCTCTCCCCCCTTTGTCACGCGTCTGTATAATGCATGATGTCACACTTCTTGCTACCCCCTTCCCGCCCCTTGTCACACTTTGTCACAATTTCACGAACCCCCCTCCCCCCCCTCGAAGCGTGACATCATTTATGAATGATCCCTAAGCGCTATTCTTAAAACTTTTTGAACTGTTCAAAATTGAACGAAAAATTTTTCAAATAAAAAAATGGAAATGGGGTGTCCACTCCAAGATCTTTAGAATGCCAAAAAAACTTTCGATTTGGACAATTTCCTCAAAAGTTATTGGGGGGACCGACAAACAGACATACAGACCGACAGACACACATTTTCCCCATCTCAAAACCCAACTTTCAATTATTTATTTTTTTTTACATTCTTTATTTAATTACTACTTTTTCTTATTTTTTTCTTTTTTCTTTTTTTTTTCTATTTTACTATATTTTCACGATACATTAAGCCCGCTTTCATATATTTTTTCCCTGTAAACTTTTACGGGAAAGCAGGCTAAAAGGAAAAATATATGAACTATTAACGTCAGTTTTTATTTAAACCCATTAAAAACTAATGAAACACAATGTATATTCTTCTTTAAATTTAACGAAATGAATTATTTAATATAACAATTTGAAATAGTTTCACTCTATTTTTAAAATAACAGAAAAGTAGAATATAAAATTATTTTAGTTGATATTACCGATTCAATTTCACGTGTTATAAACATAAAACAATTTCTCTTTTTGAATTAACAGATTATTTTCAGATCAAAAAAGGACATCCAGTACACAAGTACAACATATAAGAAACACAAAGGAAAATGATATTAAAAATTTACACATGAAAAAAACGAAAGTAGAGGTGACACTAAAATAATAGTTGTTTAAAGGATTCTAGAAAGTTTAAGTTAAAATATGCTGAACAAAAAACTGTTCAGCATATTTTAACTTAAATAGTTTTCAATGACCTTTATGTTTATAAAGGTCATTGAAAACTACTTCTATAATCAGGTCTGTACAAAACACAAACAGCAGAGTAAGCACACAAAAAACAAGGGGGGGGGGGGAGAATAATAACTAGGTAACAAACGCTATTATTAAATCCCAATCTTGCGTAGACATATTGCAACCAAAGATTTCTGATTGGTGTTATGAGGTCACAGGACACTTGATCGTCATTAAGAATTGATAGACACATGAGAACCAACCTATGGGACCGAGAATAAATCATTTTTGGTCGTCTTTTTTGTGTTTTTAGTATTTATTATTAGCTAAATGACTTAAATATATCTTGTTAAATGATGGACAACGTATTTATTAGACACTCCTTATTACTTGTTATATTTTAAAGTTGGGGCCTCAATGGCTGAGCGATCTACTAGTTCCGATGCCTGCCTGCGCGCAGTGAAGAGGCGTGGGTTCGATTCTCACTTTCCCCTAGGTGTATTTGCTTCTTTGTATTGTAATTCTGTTGCACTGTCTTGTTCTATCGGTTATATTAGAGAGTTTGAGGCATATCCTTGAGAATAGCAAATAAACTCGAATATTAATGTGACCTGAAATGGTCGTTTACAAACAAACAGTAAACAGTTTTTAAGTTAAATTTAAATAATTACATTAAAATTTCTGAATTAGGACAAGGAGGGTACACCTACATATTAATTCTTTTTCTACATTGTAAAATTTGTTCTGTCTATAATTTATTGGTTTACAAATATTTGACAGTTGAGCTCAGTGGGTGGGGCTAGTTTGCAGTTCCCAGCTGTTGTTGCCATGGTGTTCTTCTCAAGTATTTCCATTACTCTTCTCCATGTTCTTGTCCTCTCGTCGTATGATCTTTTCACGTACGTTGTTTAGAAATTCCACTTGGCAACAACAGACTATTGTTTACAATTTTAAATTTTCCTTCTTTGTGTTACGTTAGTGAATAAAATGTAATTTATTGTAATTTTTTTATATTTGTCCGCTTACGTTTTAAATACTTGCATAGCTGAAAATGCGGGCTGTAATTCAAAGATGTAGAAGTGCTAGCGTTACAGGTTCGCTTTGTTTCATCCTGTCCTTTTTTTTTTCTGACAGAGAAAATAATTAATCATTACTTCTACCTGTCTTTCGTATTTTTTCAAATAGTAATGCGTAACTTTATTGTGCAAATACAGGGTTGAGACTTGAGATTTATGTGAAGATCTAAATATGTATTTATTAAATAATACTTGGATGTTCTTTTTGTCAACTTATTCCTTTTAAAACTTCCCCTGGCGAGGAAATCACTAGTGACATACATTTTTACTTTGAGCTGGTTTTCACATCATACAAAAGTTTTAAAAGAGAAAAAAGTTTATAATAAATTACATTATTTACTTATGAGCGAAAGTGTTTTCATAAATAGATGTAGGTATTTATTTTCATCGTCGTTAATAGTGTGCTATGAATAATAATATAGCAATTATCTCCTCCCTAAAAATTTCCATGCCACAGTCTGACACACAAGACCAAGACCCCCTTCAGGTGGGCCTCCCAGCTAACACAAAAGGCACAGAAACAGATCGGTTGAACTGAATAATATTCAGTTCTAAAACTATCGACAAAAAAATCTCCAAACTCTGCAGTGACCTAAACTGCAACGTTAACACAATGATGTATACAGTCGAACCTCGTTAAACCGCCCCCCCCCCCCCCCCCCCGACGAACCGCCACCCTCGCAGTTTGCCAAGAAAAGCTATGAAAAAAACGTGCTCTATAGAAATATAATGTAAATTCCCTCCCTAAACCGCCACTCCATTTTTCGCCAACCCCTATTCATTTTCAGCCAAATCTGTATCATTTGCATGATAATGTTACTGTTTAAACCGCCATCTTGAAAATTCATGCCACAGAATTCATGGGAGACAAACCATTTGCAACAGCGAGCGACCACATGTCTCAAAGGGAAATCATGAATACATCACATGCTCCTATCTCATTGATCAGCAGTTAAAAAAGAATGCCACTTTAAGCTGTCCAGTTTCTGTTATCCCTCTTCTCTCTGACACTCTGATCCCTTCAGACCTACTCACCAAGGTGTATTGTTTCCAATGTTCCAACAAGTTCCTGGTTAGAGTTAATTCATGGAAACGTTGATTTTGCTCACCCCCTTCATCTTTTGAGATTTCCCAGCTCTGCCGTTCTTTGTACCCTCTTCTCTTGAAAGGTTGGAGACCCTGAACTGAGCTGTGGAGACATGCATATCCACCCCCCAAAAAATTTTCCTCTGTTTTCTTGGAATTGCAAACCAAAAGCAATGGAAACTGCTCTGCTAATTCCAAGAAACTCCAGTTCAAAATTGGCGACTGACAAACGCATGCTCATCAGCCCCTAAATACTACCTTTTGTGTGATACCATGCTTCATCTAGTGTTTTTTTTTTTTTTTTGACAATGCATGAAACCCAGTTCCAAAGTGTTTATTCTTGTGATACACCGGCTTTAGCACTTTAGGCGTGCCTGATCAGAATTTTATTAGTGTATAACACCTTGCTCTTTTGCTTCGTTTTGCAAAAATGTCAAAAACAGTGCAAGAAAAACGATTTTCAAAGCAAAACCAATTTTAAAAGCTCAAGTCGGGAATATAATGCCGATCATTTTTTCGTCACTCTGATAAATAAAGAAATAAAATTAAAAATAAGCATCGAATATAAATTGCAGGTAAAACAAAAATGGGTGGGGATACAAAAATCCTTACATAGTGTTAAAAAAAGCAACTTTTTAAAAAAACTGCTTTGACTGGTAAGTTTATTTTGTATTTATTTGTGCAATTTTAATTTAATCTTTAAATGTCAAGGTGGTATTAATATTCAAGTTTCAGTTTGAACAAGAAAAAAAAAATCGTACTTTTAAAAATTATCATAAAAGCAGGCATTTTGAAAGGATTGGTGAAATCTCGTTAAACCGCCATTCTCGACTTTCGCCAACTTTGGGTCCGACATTTAGGTTGGCGTTTTAACAAGGTTCGACTGTATTAATATATTATCTCTAGAATTTGAACCTAGGCTCTAAGCAGGGGAGCAATCTGCTCAATAGATTGTGCCATTGGATGGTAGATGATTGCTTTTTCTTTTAAATCAGGTCTTAAATTCATGCATTGATATCCACAGTTGTTGCTGATTCGTAAGTGCTATATTGTTTTATTTAGGTCCTCAAGTATATTGTTTTTAACAAAATATATTTAGAATAGGGGTAAATTTTGTTGTCTAATTTCAAGGCCTAAAATCTTCCTCAGATCTGCATTTTCAGCATTTCTCTAATATTTTCATATATGTTCCTTTCTTCACTCTTTTTTTTTTTTTTTTGAATTACTGCTGTTTTTGAAAAATCCATTGATGATAAACAGTAATACTTAAAGTGAAGAAAATAGTTTTTGTTTTCATGGTGGCATTTCCTATGAGGAGGAATGTAATAGGTCCATAGGTCCATGCTTTCAATTATGGTGGGTCACTTTCATGAAATAAGAAATGGCATACACCTCCTTCATTATTACACTATACAATTTTGTGTAAAAATTGCAACTAGGCACTACTAGTTTTCTATTCATGGTTCTGCCCATGTGTACCTTTACAGCAAGGCTAAGAAAATTTTTATGTTGGTCTATCTCACCCTGAAGTTTAGCTCCTGTTGTACTGTAGAATTAAAAATGAAAACTTTTTTTTTCCCAACTTGAAACTTTGATTTTTATCTTAAAAGAAAAATTCCTTTATTTCCAGTTGGTGATGAAGTCATAAGTTCTATTGGAAGAGGATTGTGTGTCTTGATTGGAATTTCAAGAAATGATACTAAAAAGGATATTGATTATATGTTAGTAAGTCATTTATCTCTTATTATATAATGTATAAAAAATTATGGTATTTCAATCATTATTGATTTAAAATAATCTTTGTATTTATTTTATCTTCCAATGGGGGGAGGGGTTGGTTTATTCCATTGTTTCATTTTGAATCTGAAAAAACTAATTCTTTCTTAATGAAACATCTTTCAAACAATCGTCTTTGAAAATGAAGAAAAGGATTGTGTAACTAAAATACATAGTTGAAATTTATTAAGAAAAAAAATTCTTATCTTATTATGTTGAAATGTATGCCGTAGCATTAAAATAATTTTTCTGAAATTGCTGTTTTACATCAAAAATTTGTATTACTGTAATAATTGAATTTTTACATAATTTTGTTCAGTATTTGTGATAAACATTTTTTCTTGTGGTGCAGGATTTGTCCGAACACCCGAACTAGCTACTGGGGAAATTTTCGCCTTGTAAAGAAAACAGAAATCTCTATTTAGAATAATTTAGAACCAAGCCTTTTTGTTTATATAGGGAATCCCCACTGTCTGCTTTATTCTAAGAATTTAGAAAATTGTTTTTTAGCAACTAAGCATTTTTATTGTTATTCATTGTTCTTTTATGCATGGAATTTTAAAACTTGCATCAATTAAGCTCATACTATTTGGTGAAACTTCAGGCAAACGTTTCATGTTCTGAGGAAATTTTAGCCTCGAAAAATTATCTGTAACCCTGCTATTTCTCTTTATTTTTCCCCCCAATCATATATCTTTTGTGTCATTCAAACAAAACAAAAAAAAGATCATTGTATATATATATATATATATATAATTATATGTATCCTCCCTTTCTTTGACTCTCAGGTCAATTTTATCAACTACATATATACTAGTATGACATGCTGTTTATACCAATATGACTAGAAAATTATACAATAGTAGTCTCAATTTCAAAGAAAAAAGAATGTATACAAATATTTGG
Source organism: Octonoba sinensis (assembly GCA_038502835.1). NCBI lineage: Eukaryota > Metazoa > Arthropoda > Arachnida > Araneae > Uloboridae > Octonoba > Octonoba sinensis. The sequence goes on from CM076602.1 coordinate 64,026,750, forward strand.
TTTAAATGTATAACACTTTATCTTATATTCTTCAGAAATTTTAAAATGTGGTGATAGGACTTTACGGTGAAGTACGTTTACTTTTGAGTACATGCACAATGAAATTATACTTCAAATCACTTTCTAATAAAAAATTAGCTGTCATGCAAATAAAATCTTGTTCTAAAGTGGCATAATGTTTTGAACATACCTAAAGTTATTTTACTTTAGTCAAATTTTATAACTTTTCAAAAGAAAGAAAAGGGCCATTTCACAGTATTTTGTCAAAACGTGTAGAGTCCGCAACATGACTTTTTTTGTTATAACTACGTAATTTACAGTTCAATAGTCACCAAATTTTATTTTCAAATAATTTGAAAATAAAATTTAGTGATAATTAAACTGTAAATTATTTAGTTATAACAAAAAACGTGTCATGTTGTGGACTCTACATTTTTAGAAAATACTGTGAAATGGCTCAAAAGAGAATTTTGGAGCTTTGACGATAGGAAATATGTTTGAATTATCCGCGTTAAGGAGAAATCAAACAAATCTGTGAAATCCCAGCAATATATGATTTGTTTTTTAGCAAAATTTTTATAATCTGTTAAACAAATCATATTTTTGGCCATTGTCTTAAAATTATAATTGTTATTACTTAGTAATAACAATTTACAAACTACTAGTAAAATCTATGCATTTTTTCTGTTTTTCGCTCTTTAAAGGCTTGGTCTCGATTTTTTACGCATTTCGAAATCCGATTGCATCGGCGTCGAAAAAACTTCCTAGTGCTCATTTGCTATCAGATTCTACATCTTGGGGCTCAATAACTTTGAACTTACCATAATTTTTAATCTTTGTTACATTTCAACTTCTGTAGTACAAACTTGCACGGGCGTCATTTTGTCACGCCCACTTGAAAAATTCGGCCGAAAATAAAATAATTTCTGACAAAATTCTTGTAAGTTTTAGTGATCATACAAGTTAATTACAAGTATTAAATATTTCAGCCTTGTTAATAATCTAGTTTTAAAAAATATTTTTTACAAAAATGTTTTTTTTCTTTGCCATGTGATTTCAAATTGATTTTTTAAAATTTTTGATTGTCTCTACCAATTGTCTATTGGGTGATTTTTCCAATATTATAAAATAATTGTTAAATTTGAGAAAAAAAGTAAACTTGGATGTTTTTGATAGTGTCTGCTCTTGGTCTTAGAATTTCATTAATCAAGTAGCTCAATATTATACATGTATTTAAATAAAGGATCAGCTATTGTGTGTTTAAATCTCAAGTATGTTTATTTCCTATTAATAATCTTGATCTTCTCATATTGCAATCTTTTTTTTTTACTTCACTCCTTATTCATTGATAATTTTAATCTTTGGTAGATATAAAATTGTTATTTCAGTTTAAAAAGTTAATGCTCGGAAACATGTTTATTTCATATAAAAATGCAATTGCTTTTTTATAAATTACACTGAATTCATAGCAACTCTTTATGTATAAATATAAGAACCAAATGTAATAAGTAAGTACCCATCACTGAACAATTAAGACTTGTTTGTTAATTAAGACTTGTTTGTCATTGAGCCATGGCTACTATTTAGGCTACTATTTTCGTGCTTTTATGCTACTAAAGCAACTATTTTTGTTCCATTTCTTCTGTGGCAACCCTGATACTACTAAATCATATGTTTTATAAATGTTTCCTGAAATTATACTTTTGTCCAATTCCATCAAGTTTTCATAAATTTAGAAAAAACTTGACTCAAATTATAATTTCCTAGTGCTTATTTATTTTTCCTGAATGTGCCTGATGGTTTTTTGCTTTGTTTAAGGATAAGAAAGATTGTAAATCTCAGGATATTTGAAGATGAAAATGGGAAAAGGTGGACGCATAGTGTAAAAGACAAAAAATATGAAATTTTGTGTGTTAGTCAGGTAATAACAATTTTACCATTTTAAATGCTTTAAATTTTTAAAGCCATTCTTCTTGCAATTAGAGAGAATAGCATCAATTTTAATGACTTATCACCAGGCCCTGGAAGTTGATGATAATACTTTTTTTTTTTTTTGCAGTTTTTCTTATTTTGGAGCATTTTTCAAACATTTTTACCTCACTTTTTATGCAATTTTAAGTATTTTTCTCTTTTTCAGAATATTTTTCTATGTTTTAACCCTTTTTTTCTGGTTAAAATGTAATTTGATTTATTCATTAACTTTTACAAAATAAATAAATAAAAGCTTGGTGATGGGTAGATTTGCAAATTTATTGCTACAAAACTGAATAATGAAAACCTGGAAAAACGAAAGAATTTTCGACACTGAAAAAAGTCGCTGGTGTTTTAAAAGTGAGAGATTCAGTGTAAATTTGAAGAAAGTATTTCTCCATGAGCATTTCTGCATATCTGTTTTGAACTTGTCCCAACAATCTGCATTGAAAGACATTTTTCAACATATACAAACTTGCTTTCGGATATAGTCTTTTATAATGTAAAAAAAATATTTTTAATTATTCATGGTAATTTAGATTCTCTCATTTAAGGTATTGCAATTGTCGAAACACATATTCCCCAATTATTGGTTGTATTGTCAGAGGCGTAGCTAGGTGGGGGCAAGGAGGTACAGCTGTCCCCGGGCGCAGCGTCCAGGGGCGCCAATTTAATGTTAATTTATTTTATTTTTAAATGCGAAAAGAAAATTATTTGAACTGAAGACGTGTGAATATGTTCGATAAAAAAGTGGGAGCACCGCACATCATATCGGGAATGACCTAGCACAAGAGTGCGTGGGAAATCAGAGAAACAATTTTGCGAAGCCAAAGTGTCTCATTTTTCCCTTATAAGTGAATGATCGCTAATAAAAATGAAAGTTAAAAGGGTTGCTTTTTAGAGCTATTAATCATTTAGGAAGCATAAAAGTTTTTTAAATTTCCTTTTGGGGCGCCCCTAGGCCCCCCAGAGGGGCGCAAAATCTTCAGTTGTCCCCGGTCGCTGAAAACCCTAGCTACTCCTCTGTGTATTGTAAGTACAAGGATAAAACAACGTAAAAAAGCAAATTCAGAATAAATTCTTTTTATTCTGAATTTGCTTTTTTACGTTTTACCTTTGTACTTGCATTTTAGCGCAAAGCATTTTGATCATTTGTCTTATATTGGTTGTGTTGTTTTTATTTTTTATTCAAACTTATTATTTATTTCATATTTATTTTTATTTTTTTTTCTTTAGAAAGTTGTTTGATGACGGTGTTGTTATAATTTTTCGAACAGCAAATATTTAAACAGCTCCAATCGAATTTCGAGCACAGATCTTAAGTGCATTTTTCAAAAAGTTAAGTGCATTTCTCCTGTTTTAATGGCATTTTTCGTGTCATTTTTGGGAAATTTTTAGGGATTTATTAGATTATCAGCTTCTGGGGCCTGCTTATTACTTAGAATACAGAATGTTGTGTATTAATAACATACAACGGCGGTCAACAAACCTCGGTCCATCATTATTGCATCTTTCATTCGCCTGTGTGTAGTGTAGTATTGTCTTGCTTTAGCAGTTCCCTCACAAATGCTATATAAATAATGTTAATTTTACCTGCTTAGATTGTTTCTGAAACTAGCAGATTTCATTATATATCATTCAAAAATTTTACCTGCCTGGAAAGAAAATGATTTTTCCCCTCTGATTTTTTAGATCTTAATTTACAATATTTCAAAATTTATGTCTCAAAAACAAATAGCCAAGGGTAGATGATTTATGCGTCAGAAAACTTGCTTCACTCAACTCTTTTAATTCCTGCTCTTTTTACACTGTGGTATGATTTCCTTGTAAGATTATTGTATTGGTATGAACTGAGGAGAGGTGTAAATATAGACTAACATTTTAGGGGGAAGAATATAGTCTTAGATGCAAAAATTGTCTGGGACTGTTGAGGGGTAAGTCAATGTAAAGCTTGAAATAAGGCATTTTGGGCTAAATGAGTACTATTTTCATATACACCAAAAAACTCGACTTTAAATGAGATTTTAGAACTTACATCAACAAATTTCATTTATTTTGTGAGGAATAAAAGAAAGTATTAATGCAAAAACTTTTCTATGGATTTAGTTAGGAAAATATTTTTTTAAAGTTTAAGTACTTCAATTACTGAAATTATCTTAGTCATAAAGTATTTGAACATAATGTATTTCTGAAGCAATCTTATGGCATCATTATATTTCTTACATTACAAAATATTGGTCAAGGTTTAGGAGGGTCTGATCCCTAACCCTCCCTTGTATCCACCCCTGACAGTGTTCTTAAAAAACTTTCAGATAAACAAAAATATCTGGAAATACTACATAACTTAAACAGTAACTAGCATGCAACACATTATTAACATTTTTTTTTTAAACATGTTATTCAAATAAGTTAATATAAAATTTGGTCACAGAAAACTGTTTGCTTAAAAATGTTCTTTAAAAGCCTAGAAGTTTAATAAATATGATTTTAGACTTCAGCCACATATAATTTAAAAATAAAAAATATATGTTTGATTTATCTGTTTATTTTCGTTTTATTTTATTTTTTAATATGATATAATACATGTACTCTTTTCTTTCGTTTTTCCAAATTTAGTTTACTCTTTATTGTACATTAAAAGGAAATAAGCCAGATTTTCATCTCTCTATGGCATCTGATGCTTCTGAAAAGTTTTATTCAGATTTTCTTTCTTCTATGAAAGCAGCCTACTCTGAAGATAAAATAAAAGGTACACGTATATATTTTTTCCCTAAACTTATGTATTAAACACAGGGTGTTTCTAAATGAATATCGAGGTTTTAACGTTTTGTAGTATTGATTCCGTAAAACGTAAAATTATAACTAACACATGAAATGAAAGAGCAACTCAAACAGTTTTACATACAAGCTTACAAGTGTTTGATGTGAGCATTTTTCATCACACGGTACACATCAAGTCGATAGCCCATTCTTCCCAAATGTTATTCAGAGTTTGATGTGTAATTGTTGCAACAGCTGCCTCAATCCTGTTTCTTAGGTCGGGTAGGGCAGCTGCTAGTGGAGGCACATACACACGATCCTTTATGAACCCTCACAAGTAGAAATCTCATGGCGTGAGATCGGGTGAGCGTGGAGACCATTCGAAACAAGCTGGGGCCTTTGCGGCCAATCCAGCATTCGAGTACAGTTTTTGTTCAGCCACCAATAGGAATTTGCAAACTGCTGATACCATCTACAGATATTAGTATGACTTGGGGGATCATATCTGAACTTAATCTGGAATGCACGTTCTACAGTAACTTCATATTTGGTCTTGCAAACTGCAGAAAACAAAAAGATTTCTATTCATTTTCTTCCATTTTTTCTACTAGCACATGCGCAGAGACTTTCTAGTGCATGTGCGTACCAACAAACAAAACTTTGAGTTGATCTTTCATTTCATACTATAGTATGATTTTAAGTTTTACGTAATAAATACTAAAAAGTGTTAAAACCACAATATTCTTTTAGAATCACCCTGTATTTTCAAAAGTAATTTTTTCACATGCATCATCAGTTTTTGTGAATAGAATTGCAACTTATTCAAAAAAAATTAACTTTTATAGAATTGAATCTAAACTTTTACTTGGTTATTTCTCACTAATTCACCCAGACGTGCAACCCATGTGCTCAGATTTTGATAAAATTAGATGTACCGAACATTGCCATGGTGCTAAGTAGTTGTGTACAATTTTGGTCTCATGTGATCCTGTTTTTATTTCAGAGCCCCTTTGAACTTACTGAAGGATCCTCTTTTATCAACCCATATTTTAAACAACAAAAAAAACCGTTTGTTACATTTTATGCTTTATTAAAATTAAATTATATAAATTTCTATTAACTGTACCAAATTTTATTAAAATCTGAGTGCATGAATTACATTTTTTTTCTTTGCTGAGTAAACTGAGATGAAATGACCCTACTATTCAGAAACATCAGATGCTATAAGTTATCAATTAAAAATAAATGGACATCTTCTTGGTACACTACTAGAGGTAAATTTTGAATGTCTTAAGCCCTCTTTTCTCTTCATGCCAAATTTCAGATTATTTGCAACAGATGACTCACAATATTTACCAGGCTTTGTAATAGCATTAAAGAATCTAGATGACCCAGTTATTAGACTAGCATGAATTTCTTTTGATAATGCATGAATTTCTTTGAGAAAATATAAAGTTAATTGCAAAATTAGCACTGTAATATTATTCTGATGCTTATACTGACAAATATTTCCGGTTTTATCAGCTTTTTCTAGAACTATACAAAAATTTTAGTTCGGAGTGTTATTGTATTATAGATTTTGTGCAGAAAAATTACCTTAAATTATCTGCTTTGTAGAAGCTTTCAGTGTACTGTTATTCAGTTTAATAATACTGATTCCTTGCAGAATTCCAAATGGCACTGTCAACTATCCTATCAAACATTGAATATGATTGTGTATTATTGGTAATTTTAAAATACAGTGGAACCTTAGAAATACGAACTAATTGGGGCTGAGCCCTGTTTGGATTTACCGGTTGGTGTATTTAAACTCTTGTAATTAGCTCAATAGTGATCTGAAAGTCCTTGTTTTAAGTTGATAATAAAGCAAATTTTACGCCTTATAAAGCATGAGTGCTTAATGAGTCATCTATGTTATAGTAGCAGGAATGTCGTTCTAAGTATGTACAGTACTGTCGCTGGTGCAACTTCAGGTCTTCAAGCCAATTCAGTTTGTTACTTCAACAAAAGATTATCGAATTCAGCTCTACATAATAAGGTACAGAGCTAGCTGCATTATACATTGTATTCAAACGAGTGCTAAAAGTAGCTGTCATTAAAAAATTAACTTGGCTTTTTAATAGCAGTTATTGATTTTTCTTTTTTCAAATCTAATTTTAGGCCTTCACTTCACAAGCTGTTCAGATTATTCAGAATTTTGCATCTCCGGGGTTTGGATTTCTGAGGTTCCACTGTAGCTCAAAAGAGAAAGAGACTTTGAACAGTTGATTGAGCTAATAATGTAACTTTTGCAAAAAAAAAAGCAGCCTTTTAAAGCACATCAGTGGCAATTCTTGAACTTTCAATTTTATGTGAATGCATACCATCTTTTAGTAATATAAATTCAATATCTTAATTTTCAAAAGAATGAGTTTTGTCACATTTTGTGTGTAAAATGTGTTTTTATTTTCAGATGGAAAATTTGGAGCTCTTATGCAAGTTAATATCCAAAATGATGGACCAGTTACAATTAATTTAGAATCTCCTATGGTAAAATTTTAACTAATAATTTTTGCTAAGTTTGAGTATGAGAATACACTTAATCAAATTGTATATTTTAAAAGATGTAACTGTTAATCTGACTATGAATGGAATATATTCATTATGACATAATGTATTGTGAAAATATGCAGAGAGTTCAGTTAATTTTATGCTTTGACTGGGGACAAGCTTATTATTTTCTTCTAATAATAATGAATTCTTTGGTATAATTATTAACATAAAACTTATAAATAACGGGGCTCTGTAAAGTAACAATATGCTGATTATCTGAATTTCAAACTCTCCATCAATACAGAGGAAAAGCTTCAAAACATCTTTGTACTTCATTGAAAGTTAATAGTAAAAGATTGCATAATTTGTAAATATTAAATATGTTTAGTTGTAGTTTCCAACAGAAAAAAATTCTGTTCAATTACAAGCAGAGCTGGATTTTTAAATAAGCAACCTAAACAGCTGCCTAGGGCAGCAAAGTTTTGGGGCTTTTCAAATTTTGCTTTTTATGTAATTTTATTTTTACTACCGTCAGAAACAAAATATAAGGAAACTTTAATTTTCTACAATGGTACATTTTTGTCGACAGGGTGGCGTAGTGATAAGATGCAGGTCTCGTACGCCCAAAATCGCAGGTTCAAATCTGGCCCAAGTCAGTGGATTTTCAAGATGCAGAAAATCCTCTGCGTCCATGTTGTATGATTATTCAGCAGGTTAAAGATCCTTTGAGTATCCGTTTGGCGTGAATACTCTCAGCTAAATTAAATTCCTAGTGCAGATTGCATCAGCGAGAGCTCAGGTGCCCCATCTAGGGGAAACTAAGCGTAAAAAAATAGCAACAATGGTACCACACACATTGTGGTGCCGCTGAAAGAGTTGGTACCAATCTCTGGGGATGCACTAGGTCTCCAATGGTTGATGACCAATACTGCAGCCCCATTAGAAAGAAAAAAACAATGGTACATTTTTACTTTTATGATATATTCATTTTCATCCACCTCATCAAAATGAAATATTTTTTCAATCATAGTAGCAAAATATGTATAGATCTTCAGAGATAAGGAGTGCTGAATTCAGATCTGCATATAGTTGAAATGGAACTAAATTCGTCCTTATTCACATGGATAGAATTCTATTCAATCAGAGTGTATTGAAATGTATCTAAATTAATATATAAATTTTTTCCTTTATGCAGTAACAGTTTTTGGTAAATCCCATGCTGAACTGTGATGACGTCTTAGGTTCAGAGGTTTAAAACTTTCTTACATTGAAAATATGTTTCATAATCCTAAAACACGTTCATGCAATATACCTTGCAATTTGTGCTGTTGAACTTTGTTTTGTCATAATCGTCTAAATTGTTTGGGTTTAAAAATACCGATTTCAGATTTGAAGCAAAACATTGTATCATAAAGTTATATGCAATGTATTCTTTCTTGTATTTTAACTATAATCTCTCTTTTGTTTTAGTCACAGTTGAAAGTTTTCAATTAACAGTGGTGTTTCTTTTTCTGTAATATAGTATAAATTTAGAGCCTAAATTTAACTATGTTTTATTTCTCCCCTTTCAGAATGAAGCAGAAGTTGCAGATTAAACAAGAAGATTGGAGATTTGAAAACTTTAAACTGATACAATTATAATTCTATTAAAAATAAATATAAATATTTTCATAAAAATATGTAACAGTCTAGAATGAATCCTGATTAGAAAGAAAATTGTTTTTTGCCCTTTTGTTTCCTCGGTGAACCTATTTAAAATGTTGATCATTCAATGTTTTCATTATGAATAAATGATATTGTTCTTAAACCACAAATTTTAATGTGTAAATGTAACAAGTTTTGCTCATATATGTTTCAGACACTTTTAAAAAATGCTGTTATTAAAATCTTGAAGTAATAAATTTCAGCTATTTCGTCGGTTACAGAAGTTTCGTCTGTACAGAAGTATGCACACATTTAATCACAAAGTACTTGTCCTTTCCCAATGTGCTCGTTTTTCCGTGGAGGAGTTATTTTTGCCACATTTGAGGACGATTGATGGGGTGGTATTACACTTCCGTGTTGTGCTGCAGGAGGGCCTTTGAAGGAAGATTCACGGTGCAGACTGCACCAATAAAAATTTAGGATGTAAGTCCGCATGGTAGTGTTGCAGTTTTTGGGTGTTCATAGTTCTTGGGAGGGAGACTCTGTAGGTTTTTAGGGTGTGCACTTTTGCTGTTTTGGGCAGTAGGTCACCCCTGGGATAAACACAGTAACAGAGACACGCCCACGATTTTGCCTAGGGGAGGGATTTTGGATATTTGGCTCTGATATATGAAATCTTTAATATTTTTTTTTTTGCATATTTTTAAAAATGCGCTGGTTTAAAAGTCATGACATGCCGGAAACCCTGAACTCTGATTTGGGATATTTAAAAATTATAGTCAAATCCCGGCGAGCTAATGATGGGCATAATCGAGAACTCGATTAGTTTACTTCTCGGAAGGTAGAATCAAATGAATATCTCGAATGATTTTCTTCTCGGGTAATACATGTGGATGATTTGTAGTCAAATGATTGCGAAAATGGCTGTGTGTGAGTAGGTAACAAAGGCAGATAGTTTCTTATTTTAGAGGAAGTCATTGCTGAAAACAAATTTAGAGGATGGAAGAAAAAACGAATAAATAAAGTAACATATATAGTAATTGTCATTTCAAAAGCAATGCACTTCTATTTTTAATTGACATATATATTGGATTCGCACCTCCCGTTTCTTTATCTTCGCAGAATTGCGTGATATCTAGGTGTGGTTACATAACGCTTTACATTGAAAAGTTTATGGAATTGGAAGTGCTGGAGGAAAGGGGTTTCAAGGGGGACTCTTTGAGGATAATTTTCGAAATTTAAATCCTCAAACTACATTTTTAAGCTATCGCTGGGGACATGAGGGGAACTGGTTCATAGAATTTCTCCAGAAGTTTTCGAAATTTAGGCGCTAAAATTGCAGTTTTGTGTTTCATTTTGCAGGAGTTAAGGGAAAAGGGGTATTCAGGGATCTCCCAGGAACGTTACTTTTGGCTCTTTTTCCTAGCGAAGAAAAAAAAAAAAAAAAAAGAGTCTTTCCCTAAAAACTTTTAAATTTTTAAAAAATAAAAAATGGAAATTGAAACCCCTTTTAATGCTAACGGAAAAAAAGTACTTCCAGGGGAAATTTTCTGAAATTGAAATCCTGAAAATTCAGTTTTAGGCATAGTGATATTAGGGTTGGGGGGAAGCTTTTGAGAGGGTGGGGGGCACTATCGCACCAATCTCAACACCCCCTCCCCCTGCCATGGATCCACCACTACTCGCCACAGTGGTAGTGTATTCAAGAGTTGTTGCCGTGGAAGTGGTGAACTGATTTTTTTTTTTTTGCACTGTACCAAACTTTGAAATTGAAGAATTAGAGTCATAGTTTTAAAATCTGGTGACGTTGAGGTGGCATCAGGGAGGGCACAATTCTAGATTTTTTTTGAAATTTAAGAGAGAAATTCTCAGTTTGATGCTGTTTTGTTTTTTTTTTTTTTTTTGAGATGCTTAAGAAAGCGGGGATATGGGATTATCTCCAGAAATGTGTTATTTTAGTAAATTTCTAATGATGTGGGGGAGGGTAAGGGATCTCTCCCGGAAATTGCAAAAAAAGTGGAATTTTAGGCTGTTTCTTTTGGTGACGTTTGGGGGAAGGGGGGGGAGGTTCGAGAAAAAACTCCAAATTTTCCCCGAAGTTTTTCGAAATTGAAGTTTCAAAAAGAGCATTTCTAGGCTATCGTTAGCGTGTCATTAGGGATAAGAGCATAAGAGGTGGGAGTTCAGTCGCTTTTCCACTGGAACGTCTTTTAAACTGATATTCTAAAATCTGGGTTTTAAGCGGTACATATTTTCGAAATGTTAGGGCAAAGGGGGGGGAGGTGTCGGCGGCTCTTTTACTTTTCTCCACCAGACACCCGTACACCTCTTAGCCGAGGCCTTGGGTGCGCAGAAGCTGGGAGCTGGTGCGGCTCTTTTACTGAGTAGGAGAAAAGTGAAAAATAGAGAATTCTTTGGATTAGTTTCATATATACAGTGCAACAAAAAAGAGTTCACCACTTCCAAGGCAACAACAACAACTCCTGAATACGTTACCACTGGGCTCAGTACAGTTTCGGATCCATGGCAGGGGGGGGGGGGTGTTGAGATTGGTGCGATAGTGGCCTCCCCCAACAATGCGATCCAAGGAAGGGGAAATAGGAACATAATAGAACTGCTCTAAACAAATAGAACGAGAAACTAATGAAAAATAAAACATGTTCAAAAACAATTGAAAATTAAATCCTTGCTTAAAATCTATGAACACAAATTTTATCGTTCCACGAAAGGGGGAAGGAAATGCAGAAAAGCAGAGAATGATTTAGTAGTCTCCACTTATCAAGGATTCTTTGCATTTGACCTTGGATACGTAAAAAAGAAATTAGCAGATTTATGTACGTTTTATTAACTGACTGTTGATACATTTTGCGAGGGGGGGGGGGGGGGTAGACATATATGAGGTCTAACTTAGGAGTAGTAAGAGATCGTTCATAAGTGATGTCACGCCTTTTTCCCATAGATTTGATCCCCCTCCCCCGTTCGTCACACTTCAATGGACCCCTCCCCCCTTGTCACATGTCACGCTATGTTGCAAAAGCATGATGTCACACTTGTTACCCCTTCCCCTTGTCACAATTTCACGAACCCCCCTCCCCCTTCAAAACGTGACATTTATGAATGATCCCTTACACAGTTAAACTGGGAGAGGGTCATGGCGGAGACTGCGCCAATTTTTTTTTGCGAGGGGGGGGGGGTTAAGGTGTTTTGGAAGATGTTTGGCTAATTTGGGGAGGCGATCCGTATATTTTCAGGCAGTGCGCCATTGCGTTGAGGAGGGGTAACCCCTGTTACGTTGTTCAGTTATTACATGTTATTAGATTACTTACGTCTCAAAGTGTAATGATAGCTAAAATAGAGAAAATTACCAAGCTTTAAGTCGATAATCGCTCAAGAAGCCGAGATGATCGCCCGAGAACTCGAAATGATCACTCGAAACTATCACTATCGTATCGAGAACTCGAAATGATCACTTGATTATCAAAACCACTCGAGTACTAATCACTCGATTATTGGAATCTCTCGATTATGCCCATCACTACGGGTAACTAATAATTTCATCAGGGAGGGCCGTTCCCGTTCTCTCCCGCGTTGGTGCGTTCTATGCAAGGTGTAAGTAATAAGAAGAGAAAAGGAGAAACCTACACCTTATAACTATGGTTGTTTTTTCTTTGCACTTTAACGCGAACTATAATGTAATGTAGTGTTAGCAGAAGTTGTCCGTCTGTTCCTCTGTCATTTAACAAATTTTTTTTCGTAAACAAGCTAATATACTGCTATTTTGACATGGATGAAACTATTTTAAAGAAATTAGAAACGTGTTCGGAAAATGACGTAAATGAAGCTTTATTAGAGTTCAACAAAAAAGTACGTATTTTGCTCACAACAAAATAGTGTTTAAACATTTGTTTTAAATGGGTTGCACAGTAATGGCTTAATTTTAAATGTCAATATGCGTATTAAGGAAAGAAAAGAAAACCGTTAGTCTTTGCAGTTGAGACAATGCTGATTATCATTTTATTTAGAATGATTGATCAGTTGTGAAATCAATATTTGTTTGGTATTGAATATTGATAAAGATTATTTTTAATAATTGTGACGGCCATTTATTTCACCTGTTCAAACTTGCCTATCGATAATTTTTTGTAGAAACTCAGACGAATCTTTTTTGTTGAAAAGGATTTAAACATATTAATCTGTATGTTTTTTCCCCTCTTAATTAAGAAAAATATCACAAAAATTAATTGTTCAATTATAGGAGTAAATGGTTTTTGTTTTTGTGTATTTGCTTTAACAAAAGTAGTAACCAAAAATTATTGAGCAAAATTAGCGGGATTATAAAAGTCACAGAATAAATTGAAAAAAATTTCTACAATATTTATTTTATTTACTTATTTTATTTTCTTCCTTTCAATTTTATAATTTTTTTTTAAATTTAGAAACGTATGATTTCTATAAAGGTAAAAGGTATGCTTCTCTCTTTTGGTTGTCCCTAATATTGTCATTTAAGGTACAGAATAATAAATCATTTGAGATACTGTGTAACAATAAAAATTTAATTCTTATGAAGTAACCTAATTTAAGTTTAGATTTAAATTTATAACTAGCTAGCAAAATTATTTGATGTTTCCTGGTATTATAATATTATTTTAACACTTTTACATTTTAATTTAATTTATTGAGTTAAAAATAAATAATTTATCAAACAAAAAAAAGTCATATTTATTTTGCTAAATTAAAAAATGTTGTAAATAATAATAATATTATATAACTTCTTATCAAACAATTTTTACCAAAAATCAAAGTCATGAAACGAAATTTGTATTCAGAGCGAAAGTACTCGAGCATAAGGAAGTATTCAAACTGAAGATGTATTACTTTTGAACCTGAGGGGACCAGCTGCTCTTTATTTAGAAATAAAAAATGCCTCTTTACAGAATGCTTATTTCACATAAATTTGAAATAAAATCAAAGTCAAAACTATTTTCAAATTGGTCTATGTACATTCCAAATTTTGCTCATCAAGTAATGTAGGTTTGTAAAGCGAACATACAAACAAGCTCTTTTATATGCATAGAGAGTGATAGCTTGTCCATATGTGCACATGAGCACAGGTGAACGGACAAGAAAATTGTATGAATAAATTCATTGAGAAATAAAATAACGTTACATACATCTCCACAATTTTGTTAATTCCCAGAATGAATTTCTGCCCCTTATGCTACCCTTTATTTGATATGACAATTTGTACCTAAAAAAAGGGTCTGCAAAAGCGCCCTCATTTATCAAACGCACGTGCAAAAGATTAAAATGAGCCCGAAAACCGGCTTCAGGAAACAGAGTGGACAAAAAGTGCGAGGGAAAATTCAAAGCTCATATTTTCCGATCACACATCTTGAGTTATACTCCTGAGTTTAGCAACGCAGCAAGTTATGAGAGAAGGTTTGCCATATTTGGCTACCTATCAAATTATTTTGGTATTATCTCCTGGTTAAATTTGCCCTAACCATCGCAAGTGAACTGCCCCAAACAAAAGACAAAATTAGGTTTATGCATGGAAAATGAATTTGGTTGATGCTTCAAGTATTTTAGGATCATATTGCCTCTATTTTTAGTTTCTGTTTCCATGTTGTATATATGTTAAGAAATTTTCAAGAGCTTTCTAGATATTTTCTCTATTGAAAAATGACATATATTATTGACCTGACAGGTTTTAATAATATAGATTAATGACGTAATTAAATTCAATGAGAATGTTATGAATTTTTTGCCTTATAAAATAAAATAAACTAAGTAAAAATAATCCAAAAAAGAAAAAATTCAAAAAAGGAAAGAGAGGGGATAGGGGAGATGGACAAATGAACTTAATGAGCAAACATTGTACTTACCTGTATTGTGATTGTGATCATTGTTCAAAGATGTATAAGCAAGCCGTATTGTGGTTTTATTACTTTTCATTGTAAAAAAAGGAATTTTCCATTTAAATTTTTTTTTCTAAACTTATGAGATTTTTTTGTTGTTGTTGTTGCAGTTGCATTGTTTTCCTTTAACTTGTGAAATATATTTTAACTTGTAAATTACCTGCATCTTTTGTTTTTGAAATTTGTTTTGTGAACCTCCATTGGAATGACGTAGAGCAATTATAGATGTTGCTAGTACTCTAATTCGGTAATAAAAGGCCTAAAATGAAGATATTCACTTGTAATATTAAATTTTCATACAAATATTTTTGCTTCTGTTGTGCAAAGAATTTTTTTTTCTGATCTAGACTTTGGATCACGTATTTGTGACTATTTTTCTAAGTTTTTGCCAATATGAGTGTTGGGAATAGCGTACAAAGTTCAATGATAAACTACACTAAATTTAAACAATCCCGAAACATATATCTGCATTTTAATGCTTATTTGTGCTTTCTTAATGTGAAATTATTTTTTATTGCAGTTTTTTGTACATTATTAACAGGCAGGGTTCGCGCTAGGCCGCACGATCGCGCGATTCCCGCAATATTTTTTGAAATCCCACTCAAAAAAATTTTTTTTTGGGCTTAAACGTTAAAAATCCCACTTAAAATTTTGGGCAAGGAGGAAAATCCCACCTTGTATTTTTCCCCAGTGTGAACCCTGAACAGGTTTCTGATTTTTAAAAATAAGTGATACGTATTTGAAAAATTAGTTAATTTAGATATTGGTTAATTTTTATAGTTCGTATGTGTTGACGACCTTGACTTTATGACCCCTATAACTTAGTACTCTTTGTGTTTGGTAACAATTAATTGACTAAATTTGTAAAGCAATCCTTTCTGAAACATAAATTTTGAGGAAAACAAGACATACTATATTTTGCAGATTATAAGACACAATTTTTTCTTTAAGAAAATGACTCAAAAGTTCAAGTGACTCTTATACTGAATTGTTATTGAAATTTCAAATGTTTAATGTAAAATTCTTGCCATTCTTAAAAATGACAAGGAAAAGAAAAATGTTTGAATGAATTAGTTTTGTTATTTAATGAAGAAAAATTTTTTAGTTGCACTTTGAAATCTCATAATAAATGCTGATGACACTATTTTTCAGAAATATTGCAAAAACATTAAGGTGCATCCTATGGTGTGCAATGCCTTGTAGTCCGTAAAATATTTAACTTATGAAAGATACTCATAGCAATAATGCATAAACTCTGATTTCTTTGAAAAGTACTTTATTTTAGCATTTTGTATGCACTAGAGCAGAGTTTCCTAAATTGTGCTCCACTTAACTCGGGGGTTCCACAGAGATCATGCAAGGTTTCCGCATGACACTTGCAGCCTTTCCCTTTTGTAACATTCAAGAAGATCATTGAAAAAGCAATACAATTTCAGAGTTTATTGATTGGAATAGGGCATCTTGGAGATCAGGGAATACAGGTGGGATCCATATGCACAAATATGTGTTGCTTAAAAAGCTCTAAAATGTGTGTTGCTTAAAAAAATAAATTTTTTTCATTTTTAAACCTAATATGTTGCATTAATAGCTTATTTGTATTTTATACTTTTCTCTTCACAACCAAGCATTGAGCATGGGAGCAATCAGAATTTTTTCTTTTAGGATTGGTTCCTAATAGTCCTTACATGTATATATTAACCGTACCAGTATTGGCATTATGGCTTAAAACAAAGTGCTCTGGGATTTAACACCCAAAATTCCCTTTTAACTCCCATGACGCAGCCTTTGTTGCTTTCTTTGTTAACAATGCTTCCACTATTTTTTTTTTTTTTTTGTCGTAAAATAAATTAACAAATTTTGTTGCAGGATAAAAAGATAGTTTAAAAGCTAACTCACCTGCATTTTTGAGCTAAAAGACAGTGTGTGTCTTTTCTAAGAACACACTTTTGGGATACTTCAGATTAGTTTTGCTTAATTTTCCTTTAAAGACAAAGGTAGAATTTGGGAATTTTGTATGGTTTCCAAATATTTTGATTTTTCCCCAATGCTAAAAGGTGATAATAAAAGGAAAGGTTTTAAATAGGGGAGACTCATCCAAGAAAATTCTGAGAACTTGAAAGGTTTGAGTGAAACTTCTAATCTGTATTTTCAAATGAACAACAGAGTAAATATGAAAATGTATTGGTTGCTAAAAACATTTGTTTTTAAGTACGATTTCTGACTATGTCAGTAGAAGAATGTTGAACCTTTATGCAATGATACCTGATTCATTCTTTATCCTTGCTTACTAATATTTTAATTAATGCCTTTAGTAGTGGATTCCTGGTGTAATTTAAAAAGTGAATATTCCATCCCATTGCCAGAAAAGGCCGTGTTGGCACTTTTGCCATTTGTATAACCTGCATAGTGTGCGAAATGCAGTTATCAGTGTCTGTGATGATAAAGAGTAAATGCTGTAACAGATGTTTAACCTTGCATGAGTATTCAACTTTCATTCATAAAACTTAATATTAAGTATTATACAGGGTGGTTCGCCTGCAGACCGACTAACTTACAGGGTGTGTAGGTGGTACAAAGACTACTCCGAATCACATAGGAATGCAGGGTCACAAATGCCGTAATTGCGAGCTATGGTGCAACAAAGAAGCAGGAAAAAAGAACAGAAAACGGCAACACATGAATGTGGCAGCAAATATTTTATTGACATTTATTGTATTATGCCATTTAATTTAAAATCCATGTAGTCTTTCAATTGTACAAAATTAAATATATATTTCAATCGCTTGAAAACTGTGCAGTTGTTATTTATATGCCATTTGATGTGTATATTTATGTGCATTATTTATGAATCTGTTTTGTGTGCATGTTTTATTGCTAATTGTCATCATTATTTTTCAGCATGCTCAGTCTTTTTCATTTCCAGAGTTAGGCATTCAGTTAAAAAAAGTAAGTTATTTTTCTGTGTGAAAATGATTGATTTAAAAGTATTTCACTTCTTAGTGCTTTTCCTTCATAAGTGCTACTTTTATTTCCACACCAATTTTTTTGCATTTTCAGAAGTCTGCAAAAGAGCCTTTTTTCAATTTTCAAAAATGTATTGTCCAAATTTTTGTACCTTTTGAAAATGTGCCGAAATGGTGTAAAGACAATTGTAGTTCTAATGAAGTAAAGTATCCATTTCTGTTGTGTTAGCTATTTCCCTTAAGGTATAATTAGATTAAAAGTTTTTATTTTTCTCTAAAATAAAGCCGACTCATTTCCTTTTTTTCCTTTCCCTTTGATTCTTGGTACATTATATCAGAGTTTTTAATGTGGGGAGGGGGAGGGGGTGAAAACACACCAGAACGGGTGGAGAAACTTCTGATGTGTACAACATTACAGAACTTGTATTCTCCTTTACTGTGACTTCTGCTAATTAAGATAGTTCATGCTAAGCATAACCGAGAGATAAACTAAACTTTGATGCAAATTGATAATAATTTGGTACGTAGAGTTCACTTACATTGTAAAATACCGTGCTGTCACTTAAGAAATTGAAGTTTTTTATGTAGAAAAATCCCGTGAACTAAGTGTAATTTTATAGAAAGACTGTAAATATCAATGTGAAAGTATTTTGCTTGAAAACCTTAACTGTGAGAAAAGTAATTGCATTAAAAATATAGTTTTGGAAGTTAAAATTGCTCAAAATATTACAATATTCTAAGATTTGAAATAACTTATTTTGTGACTTGATGGTACTGTTAAATTGTGGTGCACTAATATTATAACAAAAAAAAAATTGCTTACAAATATTTTTTTTTTTAATTTTTAGAGTGAGAACCCCCAAATTGTAGTAAGCAAAGTATCAAATCTCTCTTTTATGTTGAATTCTAAAGACAAGAAATTTGATTCTATTTATGAAACCTTCTCAATTTATTTTTTAAATTTTATTTTACTAAAAAATAGAACCTAGTAATCTTTTTTTTAATTAAAAACATATCTTTCATAAAATTCTTCTTCTGAAAAAGGAACTTTTTTTATCTTCAAAATGAACATTTTGCAATCTTCTCTAGATGTATCAAAATAAGGGCAGATCCAGGAATAATTTCTGAAAGGGGTACAAGGAAGTAAAAAGTCCCTCCTAAATATTTTTCCAATAAAGTTCTCATCAAAGTTTTCATGTTATTTAGGATCTTTTAAAACCTAATAATCTACATTAATGTGTAGAATAATAAGAAATATTTAATGACATAATATTAAAGTTCTTTCATTCTTTTTGGAGGGGGTACGTCTCCCTTGGTGCCGCCCCCCCCCCCCCCAAAAAAAAAAAAAAAAAAACTGCCACTGTATCTAAAGATAGTATGTGTTTGTTCTGTCAATGAGCAGTATTCTCATAGACATTTTTCTGAGTCTAGAAGAATGTATATTGTTATCAATATTAAATATTGTATTTTTAATTTTTTTATTCTGTATTTTTCAATTTTAATGTGTTGATAAAAGAGATGTGCATATTTGAAATTGTATATTTTTCAAATTCACAAAAACAACAGAAGGAACCTGTAAATGCAAAGATAAAACAACGTAGAAAAGCACAAATTAAGAATAAAAAGTAACGCAAATAGCTATTTCAAAGCTATAAGGGAGCCTCTTCATCAGTACAGAAAAGAAACGCTCAACACGCAACTAGAAAGCTGTGAGTGAACAGGCAAGAACCAGAGAGACAACCGGTATTTATACCAAATGTGTCGGATTAGCGATTGACCAATCAGAGGCCAGGAACAAGGCGGGAGCAGAGCCCAAGAGGCAAAGGCAGGAAACGAACTGGAAAAGGCAGGAAAGAACAGGAAAGGAAAGAAATATTATAAAAATTGTTTCCAAATGTTAGGAAAATATGGAGTGCTTTAAAAATCATTTACTAAAGACTGAGAATTTTTCCAAATGTGATAAGCTTCCCAAAAATCAAGTTCATAGACCGAAGAGCATTTACTGATAATTCTAGCAGAAGAAAATTCAAAACAATGATCAAAAGTCCAACAATGCTGGGCAATAGAAGAACGTGCAAGTTCTTTATGCTTAACATAATTTTCATGTTCTTTCAGACGGTGCTTTAAGGCACGTTTAGTTTGACCTATGTAAGAAAGACCACATTTACAAGAAATACTATAAATACCCCAGTTGTTGTGCAAATCAATGGGATACTTCAAATTTGTAAATTTTATTTTATTTGCAGGGGAAAATGCAGTATCAAACCCAAACTTCTTCAATATTTTAGCATAGCAATTTGCTGACTGATTTTTGGATAAAAAGGTAAAATAATAGTATAAGCAGGCTTGCTCTTAGAAACATTGCAGGAGGGTGAAGGCTTAATTAACCTGTTATAAATAGAATCAACGACCTTAGGAGAATAACCATGATCCAAAGCCACAGCTTTAATGTAAGAAAGCTCAGCATACAAAGAGTTAGAAGTGGAACATATATTCAAAGCACGGAAAACAAGAGCCTTGAAAGAGGCTAACTTTTGGTTTGGAAGGTGAGAAGAACATTTGTGAGGAGGCAGTGTAACAGCAAAGCGCTTACAAAACACTGAAGTCATAAAATCGTCATTACTTTTAGTAATTAAAACGCCCAAGAATGAAAGAGAACTATCAACTTCCATTTCAATAGTGAATTGAATGCAAAGATCAATGGAATTAAGCTTATCAAGTAAATGATCAATATCCACTTGCTTCTGATCAAGCAATGCAAAACAATCAGCAACATAACGGACATAAAAAGGAAACTTTATGGTTTCGAAAAGTTTAGTCTCAAAATAGTGCATATAAATGTCACTTAAAATAGGGCTTAAAGGATTACCCATAGCCAAACCTTCAGTCATACGAAAGTACACACCATCAAATACAAACGTATTTTGCTCAAGACAAATGTTGATAATTGTCTTGAGCAAAATACGTTTGTATGACATTAGGTTAAATCAGAAGGAACCTGATTTAACCTAATGTCAGATTCACAAAATTATGAATATATTTTAAACAGTTTTATATAAAAAAAAATAGTACCCTGTATCATGGTGTGAAACAATACGGGTATTATTGAAAAAAAACCAAACAACTTGGTGTTTGGGTGTTTAATAAAAAAAACCCGGCTCCCCCCCCCCCCTTTTTTCAGGAAATTTCTAAATTTAGTTTCTTTTTAAATATGTACCAAACCACTGTTTGTCTATTTTTACATTTCCTAAAATAAATAAAAAATACTATTATCAAAAATCCTTTTCGATAAAACAATTATTTAAAAAGTAAACATTTACATTTGTGCAGAAATCTGTGTGAATAACACTTTTTCGCATTGAAAAAGGTGCTCCTCTGTGGTAATTTTGTGCATGAACAATTTCATTGTGATTTCTAAGTAAGTAATTAAATCTCACTATTAGTACTGCCAATAAACTAGAAATATTTCAATATTTTATGTATTTTTTTAATATCTTGTTTGTATGAATTATAATTTCTGATTGAGTCTCCTTTTTTCTCTTTTTGTCTGTAAGTCCTGCGGCATAAATAATTCATATGTAAATCTTAATTTTCATAATAAAGATTTAGTTCTTTGTTTATTAAATGTATGTTTTATTTTATTTATTTTATTTTATTATTATTGTTTTTTCATTTTTAATCTAACTATTTTTGTTATGCATGGTCTAATATCTGTTTTTTTTTTTTTTTTTTTTTTTATTTTGTTTGCAGAGATTAGTCACGTTGCTGTTTAAGCAGATTTCTAATTGTAAAACTGGGCAAACTATCTGTCTTGAAACCATTCGAATCTTAAGTCGTGAGAAGTCACAAATTGAGGAACTCTTCACAAAGCAGATGATTGGTGTCTTGGTGAATTTAGCTGGTCTAATTGCAGAAGAAGAAGAAATTCTTAATCTTTGTACTAGAGTTTCTGATACTAAAGGTAATTTATAATTTTAAATGAAATATTTTCCTTAACATAGCTTGTAATCCTAGTTTTTAAAATGTTTTCTCATTTTCAGTTGTAGGCCGATACTTTATAAAAACCCTATTGATTAATAAATATAAATAATTGTGCAGATAATTAATTAACCAAGCACCTAATAATGCTTAAATTTCTATTCAGAAAAAAAGAGGAAGATATATGATACTAGTTAAAATGAGAATAAGTAAACTCAAAGTAAATGCTACTATGTAACCATAGAATTTTTTTAAATACCTTTCAGCTTTGATTGACATATTTAAAATTGATTCATGTTTTATTTGTTGCAGTGAAGCTACTGAGGGTAGCTATTTTCTGTGAAGTTATTTCAAAATAAATCTTACTCTTCAATATAGATTAAACTCTTAGAGCAAATGTGAAATTTTCATTTTATTTGGAGTTAGAGGAGAATTCTCATGTCATTTTTGTAAAGAACCTTTAAAACTCTATGAGTTGAACAATAAATTTAAAAAAATGGCTGAAGAAAGCATTCCATATATTGATAAACTTGTTGCATAAGTTTCTGTTGTCTTATTTTAATGAATAAATTTACATTTTTTAAAGAAAAAACATATAACTAGTGCTAAATGATACCTAAATTTTCTTCATGGCACTAAGCTTATTCTCTATTTTAAAAAAAATATTGAAATCTGTTGCAATTTAAACAATTGATGAGTTTATGAAGTAAGTGTATGATTTGCAAAAAAAAAATAAGTGTCATAAAGTTAGGAGTTTAATGATGTAGCAATACAACTATGGGCAAGTTTGTCTAGACCAGGGGTTCCCAAAGTTGACTGGGCTCCGACCCATCTAACAAATATTTCCGATCTTGGGACGCACCTCTTAGCTGTCTTAGAGAAAATAGGGCATAAATATTGGTAATGCTCAGATTCCCTAATGGCGAGTTGTGGAACTACTTAATGCTGTCTTTGTTCTAATTGAAAAATAATAAATTTTATTAGTGTTACCAATATGAATGAAAAACTTGAAATAAGAAACACAACTTATATGTATTTTTTTTCATTACTTAAACACCTACACCTGCCAAGTTTTTTTTACAAAGTTATTTCAATGGGAAGGATGTATTTGTTTATTATTTCTCTTCATTAGAGTTTTGGCATCAACTTCAACTTCACAGACTTCCCTTTTTTAAAATTCATCTGTACAGTGGCGAGGGCCCACTCAATATTCACTCGTGACCCACCAGTGGGTCGCGACCCA
Organism: Octonoba sinensis; assembly: GCA_038502835.1. Lineage (NCBI taxonomy): Eukaryota > Metazoa > Arthropoda > Arachnida > Araneae > Uloboridae > Octonoba > Octonoba sinensis. Next base: position 64,049,759 of record CM076602.1, read on the forward strand.
TAGTTTGGGAAATACTGGTCTGGACTATTATGAATGACTATTGCAATGAGTTATTAAAATACAAATAACTTGGTTTTATGCAATGATCCGCCTAATTTAGAAAATTTGGACATCCAACTTAATTAATTTTAACTAGCTAAGAGCAAAGAAAACTCAGATTGTAATTGGCTCTATATATAAGAATTACAATTAATGCTTTTGTAATGATTTGCTGAAATATTTGGGAAAAAAATTTTTTAAAGTTTTTTTTTTTTGTTGTATTTCTTTTTTTTTTAGATTTTATGATTTAAATGCATTTAAGGCTATATTTTTTGTGCCAATATGATATCTTTTCTCTCATATATTGCATTTAACAAAAAAAAGTTAATGTTCTATAATTTTTTTCAATTAAATTACTTCATATTGCTTGTAGTTATTGACTGAATTTAACACTTTACATATACTTAACAATTTTACTTTTAAAAAATGTTATTTATTCAGGGATTGTGTCAGAGGAAATTCTGGTCCATTTTTTGTCCCTTCACATAATTACAATTAATCAAAATGGACCTTCACAAAATTCCAATCAATCACAACGGAACCTGCTCAAAATTGTGAATTACCAAATCGTACTTTTCACAGAGTTATTTATTAAAAAATTGGCAATTAATACTAATTTTTTAATCACTATATGTTTAAAAATTTTGATTTTTCACAAAATTATTCGATTTTTCACAAAAATCGTTTTTAAAATTCACAAAAACCAGACCCTGTTAAAACTGCTGGATCAACTTCAGTTATGTGTTCAACTTTTGGTGTTTTTGTATTAGGTAACAACATTTAGTATTAGCAAGTATTGATGTTAAAAAAGTGATTAAAATGACAATTTGTGTTTTATAGTTCATTGTTTTAGTATTTAAACATTATTTTTTAATGTTTTAGTGATTGTTGAAGCACAGAAGTGTTTATGCAATTTGATTTTCAATAGTTCATTTGTGCAAAAGACCTGTTGGTAAGAGTCATTTATTTTTTAGTACTCTTTCAAACTTGTTATTAACATGAAGCTAAAAAAATTTTGCATTCTGTATTTTGTATTTGCTTTGATTTATTGTGATCATTTTTGCACTCTGTAGGTCTCATCTCATACTTTTTTCTTCTTTTTCATGAATTAATAAAGACAAGCTTTGTAATATTTTATTTAAATTCAAATCTTTCCTAGCCTAGATGGGTTCAAAAAAATCTAATACAATAATTCCTTAACATTTGCAGGATTTGCTATTAAAAATGTAGCTAAGTTATACCTTAAGAATGCCTGGATTATTGTCAGATATTTTCCCTTTTTCAAAAGTTGGATCTATTGGGGGGGGGGGGGGTGAAGAGGAGGAATAGTTTCTTAAAGAATAACATGCCCCATAAAAGTAATTTAAATGAATTAAGTTAAAAATTAATAAAAAGTGAATTTAGGTTAGTTCTTTAGGTTAGTCCAATTTTCATCTGAAAATATGGAAGTCAAAAATACTCTTGTTTAGAAAAAGTCTGACACCCTTTTTCTAAGACTCCTCACCTGTTAAAACATAATGATGATGCACAGTTTACAAAACTTAAAAGAAATATGTAAGAAAAATGTTTTGAATCAATTTTAAAGTCAAAGTTTTTCTATTTTTTGTAAATAATGAAATTTGCAATTCCTGAAAAATGTGATGAAGGAAAATGAAAACCATTTTTGAGATTCAGCGCTAAGAAATAAACAAGAAAAAATTATCAAGACCTAAAACATAGAACCATCACAGGCTTGTATTACTTGATTGTGTGTGTATGTTAGCTTTTTTTTTTTTTGTTTAATGTTTATATTTACCTTTACATGAGTCATTTCTATGGCTGCACCTTTTTTTTTTTTTGCAGGATATTTTCTAGTTTATAAATTTTGTATATAAATGTTTTCTTCTTCTCCCCCCCCCCCCCCTCTTCTGCAGCAATAATGGATGCATTGAAGGAATCATGTTACGTTTAAGAACCTATAAGGATCCTGATTTGCCTCATGACGTCAAAGTAAGATTTTTTTTCATCCATTTTAAGTTATTTTATAAGTTGGATTTTTACATCATGTTGGTGTACTGAAGGAATCATTTTTCGTATAAAAATATGTACATCTCCATGGGAGATTCTGATTCGAAATTTTCCAATGTATCCAAAAATTGTAGAGAACATGTTTTGAAAAATTTTCAATTTCTTCATTTTAAGATTTCTTTGACAAATAATATCTGCTTTTCTTTCTTCCTTGAGACAACAAAAATATTTTGTGTTTTAAAAAACTTACATAAGAATGTTTCTGGAAAAAATGAATTTTTTGAATTAATATTATAATATTAATATTATACATATATTTTTATTTTAAATTCATAGTGTGTACGTTTTAGAAAAAAATTGTCTGAATTTTGCTTTTTTTTATTTTTTTCAGAATTATTCTTAACTGATTTATTTCTTAATGTGTTAAGCATTTTTCTTATTTGGTTTTGATGCAATTGCATTGTTAATAAGTTTGAAAATACTTGAGCATTTTCTGGTTGTACTTAAAACATATTTCTTTTCAAGAAAGTTTGCATGCAGCCTTATTTTGAAAATATGGGCTATTCATTTTAAATTCTACTTGTATTTATTGCAGTTTGGTTTTAACAGTATGAAGAAAATTGTTATTGTTTTATTTCAAAGTTTAAAGTATAAGCATTAATTAATAATAAATCTTTTTCAGTTTTTTGACATGAGAATGTTGTTTCTGCTGACAGCTTTATGTGCAGAAATAAGGTTAGTTTCACTCAAAATTCATAATTAATTTTTTCATTGTCATGTACCCAGAAGAACATTGAATTACTGTTAAAATGTCATCTTTCAAAAGCATAAAGTTAAGTCTTGTATAGAATAAATACTCAATCTATTTTTGGTGATAAGAAAATTCATGCATTAATCCTAAAGTCTCTTCCATTCATATGCAATCAAAAATACAAACATCACTATAGTGGTCATTCCATATAAAATCAACCTTGGAAAGACTTTGTTTTGAACTTTTATGTCACCATTTTTTACGAAATTTTGTTTATGCATTGTACCCATCAAGAAAGCGGAAATCCTAAAACTGCAGATTTTTTGCACTTTTAGTTTTTGAGTTAGTGATTTTTAAATAAGCAAAAATTGGAGAAATTTCACAACACTTTGACATCTTTTGAGCGCCGTAAAATGAAAACTTTTAAATCTAAGTTGCTAAACTTGATTTCATTATGCTCATTTTTTTATGCTCTTTAAACTGATGATAAACATAACAAAACTATGATTGTAAAAATTTGAATTTTGAACAAAACTTTAAAAAACCCTAATCTAAGAAGTTCTTTAAGAGTATGTTCTTTATAAATTAAAAATGTATGTTTTTTATAAATTAGTGATCTACCTATGTGCCAAGTTTTATAATGGGATACTGTGGAAATTAAATTGTTTGTACTATCAAACATCTATGAAATTTGCTATGAACTCATAATTCATGTTAAAGTTACTTAAATCTAATAAGTACTGAACGTTTACCTACCCTACCTGGCTTAAAAATCTAAAAATTTCATTTTCCTTAGTATTCTGATTGGTACTACCATTGAACAATAAATTATCAATTCTTGAGACGTCAAAGTTCAGACCATTTGTTGTTTTGACTTGAGATGACGCTATTCTGAAAGGTAGCATATGTCTTGATGAAAAACTTGTAAATATAATTAACTAATTTTTCTTTCTCTCTCTCTCCTCATCTAGGCCTAAAGTAAGGACTCAACTTCATGGTTTGACTTATTTGATGGAAGTGTTGGACTTGATTCTAAAAGATAATGTTGAATGCAGTTTACAACAAACACAAAGTACCGAAAATAGACGCAAGTTTAATAAAAGTAGTAAAAGAGGCAAGAGTAACCAGAACGAAGTTGAAAGTTGTTTTGCACCTTGTCTTTTGGATAAAGAAGTAGAAATGGCATGTGAAGTTCTAAAAGTTCTTTTTAATCTTACTGTGAATGTGGAAAAGTACAACATGGAAGAAGTAATTTGTGCTATTTTTATTTTTTTAATCTTTAAGTTGAACTGAGTTCTTTCCTGTATAGGAATGTAAATTTATTATATTTATCTGTTTTCTAGGAGGAAGAAGCTCATTATATGAGACTTGTTAGCATTTTGCATGATATCTTGCTGAGTGATGCTAAATCAGCTGATAAGAAGGAAGATTTGCAGAGGTAAATATTTTGTCATGAATTTGAAAACTTAAAGTTAACATATTTCCTGTTCATTATCATAGTTAAAATGATCCTGTTAAAGAAAAATGTTTAGCTACACCAGCTAATTTAATGTTAATATTAAACTGTTTAGTGTAATGTATAAGTCGGCAAGTGTTGTTGATTTAGCAAATTAAATTAGAAATGTGTTCTTTGGAATGGTAAAACAGTTCTTTAATATATTCCAAAAAATAGCAAATTAATTACTTGAAAACAGTTCATCAGAGGCGTAGCTAGGGTTTTCAGCGCACGGGGACAACTGAAGGTTTTGCGCTCCTCTCACTCCGCACCCCTGGGGGCCTAGGGGTGCCCCTGAGAGGGAATTAAAAGAACTTTTATGCTTCCTAAATGACAAATAGCTCTAAAAAGCATCCCTTTTAACTTGCATTTTTATTAGCGACCATTCACTTTAAAGGGCAAAATGGGACACTTTGGCTTTGCAAAATTATTTGTTTTTCTTCTTGCTGAAGTGACCTTTCCTGGGTTCTCTGGGCGTCTGGTTCTTTTCCCTCTGCTGCTGAAAGAAAATGCTCCTAGCCCATCCTGGAGAGTCAACATGGGTCCGATACATAGAAAACATCGCAACTCCAACTCAAAAGTTGTTTCACTGCCTTTTAAGGCTATTTCGCACGCATTCTTGTGCTTCCATTGGTCATTCCCGATATGATTTGCAATGCTCCCACTTTTTTGTCGAACACATTCACACCTTTTCAGCTCGAATAATTTTCGTTTTGCATTTAAAAATAAAATTAATCTACATTAATTTGGTGCCCCTTGACGCTGCGCCCGGGGACAGCTGTCCCCAAGGGCGTAACCAAGGGGGGGGGGGGTTTGGGGGTTCAAACCCCCCCCCCCCATTGGGTATTTAGTTATTTATTCATTTTTTTCCCTCAACTTGGTGGAAATCATGTCAAGTCAATCGTCTTGTGGGCTTGGAAAAATCTTTTTTTTTTACTTCGTGTGAACAACATAGGTGACAAGATGCGGAATTCCCCTCATCCCTTTCCTCGGGCAAAATCGTGGAGATGGACGTTGAAGGACAAGACCCTCGGGGCCAGGAGCACGGTACACCGCTATTTCATATTCGTTGAGAAACTGAAACTAAAACCGAGAGTCACGTGATAAGGGGGGATAGATCTGTCAATCGTCATTTAGGGGTGTCGATCATCTGCACTTGTAGCCAAAGTTGAACTGGAGTTTCTCGGAATTGGTGGAGGTGTTGCTATTGCTTTCGGCAACTAAGCTTCCGAGAAAATGGAGGGATGTGAGCTTGTTGGGGGGGGGGGGGGTTAAGACGCAACGGGATAGTCTTTTGTATGTATAGCCTTGAAAGAAAATCACAAAATAGTTACAGATGTGCAATGTCTTTCTTTTCTTTTTTACCAATGTACTGTGAGAGCCATGTGCTTCAGTTTCTGCAGTTGAAAAATTCAGATTCATGCATCACTCATTTAGTATCAAAATGCGTAGAATTTTCCTTCCCTAACTTACCTTTTCAGTTTAATAAGAGTAATATTAAAGGAATTTAAACATAATTTTAAGTGACTTCTGCTGACGTATATTATCAATATTCCTACAAAATCCTAATTAACATACAATATGAAAGTACTTAATATATATATATTATATATTTCTAATGATACTTTTATATTTATGTGTATATATTGTTTTTTTACTCCTCTTTGCGCTATTGCACTGTAATTAGGTAAGTTTTAATATTTTCCTCCCGATCTTGAGTTAGCAAACGGAAACTTTCTAAATTGGTATTATTTTTGATATGAAAAGTCATTCAGCGGGAAGAAAACAAAATCAAAACTTTTTAAAAGGGTTGTTTTAACATTAGGGAGATGGGAATGAAACTGGTATTGAAATTAAAAACTTCTTGAAAAGGTTTTACTGTATTAAGATTTTAATGTGTACGTACTAATAATGAAAATGCATTAAAACTTTTTTTTACGAAAGTCCTGTCAAAATTTTTGTAAAATGGTATTTTGCTCGCATAGGCGTAACCAGGGGTTTGGGGGTTCATCCCCCCCATTGGGTATTTAGTTATTTAGCAAAATTCTGGCTACTCCTTGCAAAGCACATATCTATTTTTTCCCTAAGAAAAATAAACACATATGCATATGATTTTATTTCCTCTTTCTGAAGGGTTATGATCGTGACCAAAGTACGTAGCTCATATCATCTCAGCGGATTTTTCATCTGGTTATAATCAACCCCCTTATCACCTTAAGGAATTTTACAGCGCGAAAGGTGGCTTCAATCACCGTATCACACACGGACAGACAACAGATATCCTTTCAACCACTCCAGAGGGTTTTCTTTCCTTCTTGATGTCTTTTTTACCCAAAGGCAGCAATTTGGGAACACAATCGCACAAGTTTCCTGGAAAATATTCTCCTCTGTGATGGAGGTTTGTTTTCTGATAAAATGGTGTTGTAGGCGCTGGGGTCTGAAAATGAAGGACCCCTAGCCAACAATTGTCCTAATGGGTTAAACCCTCAAGCCAGGAAGGGATGCTCATCAAGGAACTTAAGAAAACAGCAGTTTTTATTTATTCCTGTTCAAACACCCATTTTTGTAAAATCGTTTTTGTAGATGGGCCGATTGGAAAACTGATGAACTGTATTTGCATTGCATTCTCATTTACAGATGTTCTCTCATCTCTTATATTTTAAATGTTTTTTTTTTCTTACGGTCCATCACTAATTGCATTACGACTCTGGAAATCATCCGTTCAACGTTTCCAAGCTCACTGCAACGATTTAATGCTGCATTTTAATTTACAATCAAAGTATTATTTATATTTTAGCTAAATTTTTAATTATTTTCGATATATAATAATGTTTGCACTCCAGCGATGGATACGTTCGTCATCCAAAAAGAAAAGAAAATTTGATTTAGACGCTTCCACTTCTGAGGTATGTTTTGCTATAGATTTAACAAAAATTTTAGAAATTTATTGTGGGAATGTGCATTTTCGTAGGGAAATTTGGATTTTTTTTTCTCTAAAATTCCACAATTTCCCAGTTTTAATATTATGAATACCTGGACTTAGAAGATTGCTTAGCGCTAAATATTGAATTTTCTATTGAATTTTGAATAAAAAATAAATTAATAGTCTGGGCTCCCCCGAAAAATATTTCTGGATACGGCCTTGGCTCCAGGGGAAGGGGGACATGTTAAGGAAGGGCAGCGTATTCAGCAAGGTATCCGGACAGGAGGTAGGTCCAAAACCATAGGCGAGGATTCAAGGGCTCTCCCCTGGAAACTTTTTGAAATCTTTCTTGTCAATGCAATTTTGGGATTCTGTGGTGATATTAGAGGAAACAGAAAGGAGTTTGGTTACTCTGTCCCCGGCAATTTTTTTCAAAATAATGTCTTAATACCTTTTAGGTTACTTTTGGTGTCGCTCGTGATATTATTTGATGTCCTTTCCGCGAAAGTGCTTCTGAAAGTAAAGTGTCTTAAAAGCGTAATTTCTCTTTTCTTTCTTTTTTTAAAAACTGTGATCCGATTTTTTTCGCCGGGGGGGGGGGGGGGGCGGAGTTGACTTGCTCCGAGGGGGTACCCCCGTAGAGATGCCTGAAATAAACACGGAGTATATCTGTAATGACAAGTATTTATGACTAGTAAATTTTGAACTCTTTTGCACTGCTTATTGGTGTTTAGTCTGTACATTTTTAGGGTGCCCCCCCCCTTTCCCCAATCCTAGTTACGCCTATGGCTGTCCCCCCTTGCTTTCTTTGCCCCCCCCCCCTTAGCCTCTGCAGTTGATTGGTTGTTTTTATTATTGTAATAATCTTTCCTTATTGAGCAATTCAATTTGGCGGGGTAATCTTGTTCTGGAGCACTTAATTTGTATGTGAAATTTCAAGAATTGTTTAATCCTTTTTGAAAGTAAGCTCAAAATAGCTTTTTTCCTTTTTGTGAAAGATTCACCAAATATAACAGTAAATCCTTTTATACCAGAAAAATAAACCATCGAAAACTACCTAGAATCTTTATTTTGCTTTTAGTATGCAGTGTACTTTGCAAAATATTACTTTGCAAGTACACTCAAATCTTTTTTAGGCTCTAACTCTTTTTTTTTTCTTTTTGTTCCATTCAGTTCTCATACTGGTCTCACAAAACAGCAAATGTGTTGCAAATATTTCATTTTGTAGCTATACATGTCGAAATTTCTGGGGGAAAATTTTTATGTTATTTTTAGCAGCTGCTATCCCCTGCACAAAGCAGGTTTAAGTATATTATGAATTTGTTAATAATGAAAACAAAGAACTCTGTAAAACATGTTTTTTATTTTAGCCACACAATTGATCTCCTCACAAACATGCCCATGTCTAGTTATGAGGAACTTTTAACTCCTGTTCTGAAAATAAATGATGCTAGAAAGGACAATAGTTTTGAATATGATGGAATGAACATGGAAGCTGTACTTGTACTTCTTAACTTTTTAGAGAAAAGACTTGATAAGGTACTCTTTTAATTTTTGACATTATGGTCCTTTTATTTTCCCCCCTTTAATGTAAAGATTACTTATCAACTGTCTGAAAGTATCTCCTTCGAAGAATTTTTTGTAAAATTACTATATCTATTCTTTACCTACTTTTTGATTCTCTTCTGAATTTTGTGCTTTGAAGAAAGAGAACTCGAAGTAGCCTTCAAGTAACTATGTATGGCACTTGAGTTATTTTTGTATGGTTTGATGTAGAATTCTTTGGATTTATATATCTCGTCAGTAGATTTCCACTTTGTTTCGTAAAAATTATATGGTGCTAACTTTTAAGGCACTGTTAGCTTGCTTTAAAAGTAATGGTTTATTCTATATGTTATTCTTTTTGCTTTGAATGTATTGTGATTGATTTGTTTGAAAGTATAGTTTTTAAAATTGATGAAATGTCATATAATATTTCAAAAACTGCCATGAAAACATCATAAACGTATTTCAGTTACATGAAACCCTTTTTCAGTGAAAAAAAATTGAGTTTTGCATTTTTCACTTTGTGTAACTCCAAATATGAGTATGCAACATTCTTTACACATTTTGTACCTTACTGCATTAAATTCGTAATTGATGGTGATGCAATCATTTGTAATGTGTATGATTTCAATTTTTCAATACTAGTTCCTTATTATGCAGTTATGTACTCTTTTGATTTAAAGGAATATATATATGTGTGTGTGTGTGTTTCTAGAAAGCATGTGTTTTTCTTTTTTGTACTGTAATTACAAAATGATTGTATTCTCTCTTTATTTTTAGAAATTTTACAAATTGTACTAGTTATGCAATGATAGTTTTAAGTTAACTACGTTCTCTCTCTCTCTCTCATTTTTTTACTATTTTCATATGATATTTTTTATTATCATGTATGCAATCAGGGGTCGCGGCCAGAAGAAATTCGGGTCAGTTTTTGGACTTTTCACAAAACTCCAATTAATCAGAATGGACCCTTCACAAAATTCAAACCAATCAAAACGGACCCTTCACAAAATTCCAGGCTTCCAAATCGTACTTTTTACACAATTATTTATTATAAAAATGGCAATTAATAATAAAAATTTTCATCAATACATGTTTAAAATTTTCAATTTTCACAAAACTGTTTTAATTTTTCACAAAAATCTCTTTAAAACTCACAAAAAACGGACCTTGATAAAAAATTCTGGATCCACCCCTGGCAATATACATACATATATATATATATATATAATGTTTTTTTTTTTTTTTTTTCTAAACCAAAAATGAATTAAGTTTTAAAAACAAATTTTAAAATGTACTTCAATGCAGATTTTTTCTTTTCATTGTAAAAAAATTTAGTATCATGAATATTAACGTTAACTCATTGGTATTTCAACATATGTTTGGTATACATTTAACATTAATTTGATTCATATTTTACAAATCAAGTAGTTTATTTATTTTATTTTTATTATTTATGGTACTATATTCATTTATAATAAAATCAAAGAACATTTGTATTTATGTTAAAACTAAAGTAAATCTTTTTCGTTTGCTATTACTGTAGCCTCATAAAACATACAAGGAAATCCTTTCTCCTGTTCTCACTACCCTAAGTGAATGCTGTCGTTCTCATAGCATCATAAGAAAGTTTTTGCGTAAGACAGTAAGTAGCAATTTTCACATTTAAAGTACTTTTGTGAATGCATTTGCTTTCTGTGGAAAATCAAAATTCTTTGATAATGTAGCTGCTTATTTAAGTAGTTGTGATTGTTGTCAAAATTCTCTTTAAATCTCAGTTGCAAGTTCTTACTGATCCGTGTTTCTGAAAATACAAAATTTGCCAAATAATGCATACACACTTAGAGCTAAAATAGATAATTTATTTTACAACTTATGAATGGGGAAAGTTTTGACAGCATTTCAGTTTTATTGGGCAGATATTTAAAAAGTTTTCTGAGGAATTATATTAATGAATCTCGAGGAATGAATCTAAGTCTTAAAAGACAACAGGGAAATTTGCATTTTGTCCCCCCCCCCCCCAAAAAAAAAAATCCTTATTACACCGTTAAGAAAACACTTACACAATCAAAGACTATTTATATAAAAAAATATTGAAAGCCTTTTGGAAACTGTGTATGAAGAGATGTTGAGTCTTACACATGGAGTATGAAGCAAAATTATTGTTGTACAAATCAGTTTTATTCAGTACTAGCTGACATGCCCGGCTTTGCGCGGGATAATATTGCATCATTCGCAGGCTAAGTGACGCATGTCCAAAATTCTGTTGTAAATATGTAAGGAAAAATTTTCTAAAAAAATCCAAGAGGAGATAGGCAACAGGCCTTCAAAACCTTATTTAAGCAGTAAAAATCATTAAAAAACACGATTGCATTAAAACGAACAGCCTAGAAAAATTCCTTTTAGACCAAGAATAATAGTCCATAAAAATCCACATTAAAATGACAACAACAGTTCATAAAGTTGTCGTTAGAGTAATTGCAACAGTAACTAAAATGTGCACATGCAGCGAGATAATTGTGCAAAATGATATCAAGAGTCCCATAAAAACCGTAATTACAATATCTAGAAAAATTCATCTGAAAATTCCCATCAGAATAAGATCTGTATTCTGTTTTAAAATGTCCATCAGATGAAGAACAACTGTGCCTGAATATTTCTGCTGCAATAAAGAAAAAAATATTTTCACCCCCCTGTTTCAATAAAGACAACTATTCCTAAACATCCCTAATAGAATAAGGACATTAGTCTCGAAAAATTTCCATTAGAATAAAGACGTCAGTAACTAAAAATACCCATTAGAATACTGACCTTAGAGAGCTACCGTTCCAAAAATTACCAACAGTCCATCTTAAATACCCCATCAAAATAAGGACAGTTCCTATAAACCCGTTTGCAAAATCGTCAAAGGATTTCCTGAAAATTCAATTAAATAGCACTTTTATAAAATTCGGATAAAAACGAAAGAAAGGAAAGCATTTTTTCCAAAGGCAAATGCACACTTAGAAAATGTTTAGTACTGAACCAATCCTGACGTGTGAAATATAAGTTGACAGACAGAAATAACTAAATTCGGTCCAAATAGTGCCAAGTAGAGAGTAAAAAAACTAAGTAAATGTTTTTATAAAATAAATCACTTGAGTAAAATATGAAACCAAAAATCAACCTCAAGATAAAGAAATTGAAAATCGTCTGCAGTTTATAATCCACAAAATATGCATAAAAATGAAATGAATTTTTAGAATTTGTTTCGCTGATAAAACGGACACTCTACCATAAGAAATAATGTTTCATGGAATTGTTGAACTGGTACCATAATACTAAATCGCCAAAAAACAAAAAAGAATCAACCCCAAGAAGTAATTAAAAATCGTCTGCAGTATGCTAAAAAATGAAATGAATTTTTAGAATGTGTTTCGCTCATAAAACGGCATGAATAAAGATAAAATAGCATTTTCTCAATCTTACGTTTTCAGAAATCATCTAGTTGGCGACAAAAGTACTATTTATTTTGGCGAAAACACGCAAATTGAGCAGATAAATTCAGAGTTAAGCCTTGCTTTAAAGTTCGAAAACTACTTCAAGCGAATACTGCGCGTGTTCTATTTGTTCTACGAACTGCGGAAAGAGATCGTCTTGTGCAGTTTTTTACGGGCATTCAAATGCTGAAAAAAAACTAATACGTGGGACGTTTCTTCGATGAGATATTCCTAAAATTAACAGTTTTGCTTAAATTGGAATAAAAAAAGAACAAATTCGAATTTTAGGAAAAACGCTTCGAGGTGCACGAGGACCTGACCCAAGGTACCTGTAACCAAAATTTCGTACTTCTGGACCGTTCCATCTTGCCAGGAGGCGATCGACAGACAGACACACACACACACACATACACACACACACAAACTTTTGGTTTTATTTATATAGATAATAGGTATAGCTGTCATGTGCAATTAATTCTTCATAACAAATAATGTTTATTTCTGTAATGTGGGGGGAGGTCAAAAAAAAGGACAGTTTTGGATCCATCAATATCAACCACTTAGCCACTGGACTTCTTGCCCAGTGTATTTTATTTCAATTTGCCATGTTCACTCACTACTTTCCTGTTGTGTTATCTACATTTTTTGTAGTGATTAAGGGTGTTCTACTGCAGAGCCGGCAAAAGGCTGAGACATATTGAGGCAGTGACGTGCTTGCCTCACGGTGCAACGCCCTAAAGGGCAATAGCTAATTAATATATTATGTACTATTCCACTTCTATATAATGAATAAGAAAAATAAATTTTTGTGCTGAGGATATTTAATATTCCTTAAATACATACGTACATACTTACTGACAATATTTTTAGTCTCTAACACTCTATAAAATACATATAATAGGGGCACAGAATATTTTTTGTTTCATGGCGCCACTCATATTTGAATACTTGCAGCAGGAAACCACAACCCTCCAATGATACCCTTTAAGCATTGGGGTATCAAGGAGGGCCAGGTCCACGCAGCAAGAGTTGGGTTTGCTGGGTGCCAGCCCAGCCTAATTATCTCGGAGCGGTAATGAGCATTCGTTGAACTTCACTCCCCATGCCCGGGGGAAGGCAACCCTAAGGCCTCGTGCTTACAGGGTAGGGGGATGGAGAAGAGAGCTCATACTTGTGCCGGGCCTGTTCCGCTGTAGCCTTGAAATAGTTTTTTTGAGTAGTTTATTAAGGATTTCTGCTTTGTTTATATTGATTCTTCATTTTACTAATGTTTATCAGAAGGAAATTTTGTCTATTTACATTTTGTGTTCTTAATTGTAACTTTATTTTTCAACACGTATTAAATTGAACAATAGTGCTAAAGTATTAATTTTTTTATTATTTTTTAATCTTCTTTCCAGGTTCTACCTCCTTTAAAAGATGTCATGAATAGACCAGAAGAAGGAAATACTTTAAGAAATAGGTAATTTTTTTTAATGATAATTCCAGTTTCATGTACAGTAAAGCTTTGATCCCTTGTTTCCTGCATCTTTCATTTTCCCACATGTATCATTTTGTTTTAGCGGTAATGCCTTGTTTTTTATTGGCCCACATTGGTTGTTTCCCCATATATTTATGCCTGTATATTCTTCAGCATATATTCTTCAAAATGAATGATCTCATGAGGAATAATTGATCGAGGTTCTATGTGTATCTTAAATACAATATTTTATAATTAAGAAAGAAAGAAAAAATTACCTTTTAAACTTGCAAAACATAAAAAAGTATATTTACTGTATGTGTTGTCACATTGAATTGAATTTTAATTTCATTTTATTGACTCCAAGCATCTAAGGAAATAAATGCATTTTGAAATAAATTACTGTAAGTAATTTTAAATGTAGGTAAAATCAAATTTAAAGAATATTCAATATGAATGTAAACCACTGTATTTATTAATATTGCATATTAGTATTGCATATTGCATATTAGTATCACATGCATGAGGTCCTCTTTCTGTTGTTAATTTGCCTTAGGATTAATTTTGAGAAAATATTTGATTTCATAACTTTCCCAGATTAAAATAATTAATATAAATAACCAGAAAACCGTATAATACCTGTATGATAAGTCAAGTTTTTTTAATAATGAGTAGAATCATAAAATAAAATGATAGATTGCTTTAAAAATGAACTTTTACTCCACAAAAGTATGTCCTTATTTTAGCAGTCGGGGATTTCATTGCAGTTACAGCGTTCCCACAGGCCATAAAAAGGCAATATAAAGGCCCTATTTTTGAGATTGGTTTATAGGGGCCCCTCTAAAGGCTGTATTCAGTAGATAAAAGCCCTAAAATGTAATCAAAGGCCCTATTTTTTAGCATTCGCTCGAGTCATGAGAATAAAAATGCACCATATTGTACTATGTTTGAATCTTAAATGTGAATCACAGCAATTGCTAAAATTGATGGGGGAGAAAACGACTGATTTGATTCCCAATTACACTAATCTCGCCCAATAATCCTATTTTTTTCCAAACGTTCTCAGTTATACTCGGTTATTTTTTTTTTGGAAAGGGGCATGTTACCCATGGATACATGCCCCCTTCCAAAGTTTTATGTTTATCAATTAATTGTATATTTGGTAAAAAAATTTCACAAAAGCTCTGGTTTTATTTCGTGATAAACTTTTCCCTAATAAGTGAAATTTAAAGAAAGCATTTAAAATAAAAATATTTTTTCTGATGCTTATTATTACTTATAATGGAGCAAATTTAATCGAAATAATTTAGTTAAAAGTAGGACCAGCAACTTGGCAAAAAGTTAACTAAGGCCTCGGCTAACAGGTAGTGGTCTGGTAGAGAAAAGTTACTTTTTCTTTCCTGTGTGATTTACAATTGATGCAAAATTTTAAAAGTCTCAGAAATTTTGATATTTAAATGAAATTATTTCTAATCTTTTCTGTGGTCATTAAATGTGTGTGAAAGGGAGCGTATGATTTATATGTGTGTAACTTTTATCTAAGTATATACCTAATCTTTATTTTTTTAATGCATTTCTATGTATTAGTACTTAAAGTGGCACTATATATAGTTACAAATTGGCCTGAAAAAGGCCCTATTTTTTAATCTGCTGGGAACCCTGCAGTTATTCACATGTACAGTCTGAATTTCATCCCATTCCGGAGAATTAACCATCAACATTGTTAGCATGATTACTACTGATTCTTTTAATTTACTTGAATTTTTATTATCATTTCATTGTTTAAAATTATTGCTTAAAGTTTTAATTTTTCTCACACTTTTTCATTTAAAAAGACTTTTTCTTTCTTTCTTTTTTTTCTTAGTCTTACTATTAGATGTTGATATATTGCCTTCATAAATGTATTCATATTACTGAGTGATCCTCTAAAGATTATTGAAAGTGATAACAAGTTTTTGCATTTTTTTTTCCTTCTATCTTTTTCAGGTTGGTAAAATTAATGACATCTCCTGTTTTTGATGTTAAAGAACTTGTTGCTGATTTCCTATTCGTTCTCTGTAAAGAAAATGGTAATTTTATCTTTGTTCTTTATGAAATACAGAATTTTAAAGATCATAAACGTATTTTTTTTTTAAATGTAGGATCAAAAATTTATCACAAAAATGCGCTGAAAACCATGAAATTTAGGCACATGCAGTGGAATTAAGTAAAAGTCTTGTTTTAGTTAAATAATAATTGTATATTTTTTTAAAAAATAAAAATTGAAAATAAATAAACAATTGAAAGTTAGAAAATATGAAGACTTGTGGCATTAATGCATTATTTAGTTACATAAAAGGAAACAATAAAAAGAAAGAAAATTTAAGAATGATTAAAACTTTTTTGTCTGACTGCTTTTACGAATCTGTAAATTAGAATTAAAAATCTTTCTTTGAATGAAGCTATGAAATAAATTAACACTATTGAAATGATGTTCCCGGTCAATGTGTACTTAAGCAAAAATAATGAATGATCTTGTGTAAATGTGCTGTTCAGCCAAGTTAATTTGGCACTTTCAGACCACTTGTGTGCTAAATAGATAATTAGGTATACCACACATGTAGTCAGAAAGGTAAAACTTCAACCAAGAGTCAAAATTGAAAAAAAAAAAGGCCTGGAATTTTTTTAAATAATATTTTATCTTTTTTTTTTTTTTTTTTTGATGACTTTTATTGTACATTTACTTAAAGTGTAATCATCATAACCTTTAAATTATGTTTGTTTCAATTGCAATTTACTAAATATTAAAAGAAATTTTAAAAGACAATTTTTTTTCTTTTTAAAAACTTTAAGCTCAAAAAAATTAAATTTTTATATCTGAGATTAAAATTTATTGTGTTTGTAAAAAAATTCTGTTAATAATTTATACATTTCACTTTCATTACATCTAAATGAAGCATTAAAGAATTTTTAATATAAAAGGCATCTATTTTATGGTTTTAAAATTCTATATTATGTTATTTATTGCTGTGTAAGGCGGAGGTGCAGTCGATTTAAACTAAGAAAAACTAATAAAAGAGTCGGGGGCTTTCAACACTATATTTTAAATTGGAAATGATTGTTGCTTAAGAAGCTTCTTAATTTGAAGGAAAAGATATTCAAATATTCGAATTGGCAGTTTGAAACGTATGGTATATAAATTACTTATACACTTAACAAGCAGTGATGGAATTCAAATCATTTAAGAATCAATACACTATTTTCTGTATATTTCAGAACAAAAAAAATGTTATTTTATTGAAATGTCCAAAAAAAAAATAACTGAAGTAAAAACTTGCATTACTTAGTTCCATTTATTAATACAAATAAATTTTGACTAACTGTTTACTTCATGTCAGAAAGTATGTAAAACGCATTATGCATCAATAAATATTGCTTCAGTCTTTCTGAAACTTTCAAGTAGCATGTTAGCAAGTGAATTCATTTCTTAAGCAAGTAAAAAAAAGAGAGAGAAATTGATTTTTAAAGATATTTTTGGCATATTTAACCTTTTTAAGGGCATAAGGTTTTGAATTTTTCAAATAATAGGTATGTTCATAAATTCCGGGAGGGGAACTTCAGAAATTTTAAGAACGGATACATTAAGTTTTGAAAAATTTAAGAACCAGGCCACATGAACTGCTGAATCCCATAACTGTTTATGAGAGAAAATTTCAAAAAGTTTTGCTCATTCAATTGTCTCAGCAGGAGATATTGTGCATTACATTTGTGTTAAATGGAAGGCAGGTTAATTAACAATGCTTTTTTAATATTATTTCAGTTGGAAGGCTAATAAAATACACTGGATATGGAAATGCTGCTGGTTTGTTAGCCAATCGAGGATTGATGCTTGGGGGCAAGGGAAGTACTGCTGTGTACTCCAGTGAATCAGAAGATAGTGACACTGAAGAGTATTTACAGTATAAAGACAAGTATTACATTTTGATCAATTTAAAAAATTCAAAGTATTGGTTTTTGTGTCAAATATTTCTTGAAGAATTCTTAATAATTCTTAATGTGTTTCGTTCCATAGGATAAATCCTGTTCTCGGGTGCTATCAAGAACCTGCTCCTAACCCAATGGAAGGTATGACTGAAGAACAAAAGGAATATGAGGCATTACAATTAGTGAACATGATGGATAAAATGTCGAGGTAAATATTTATACTGTTACTAACTAATTTGGAGTATTTTTCTCATAGAGCTTAGTTTCCACTAGTTTTGGTAGTTTGATAAAGAGCAGCACAGTTAAGCATTAACTTCAAAGAAAATCTTATTGTGGTGCAATATATATATATATATATATATATTACATAAACTTACAGTAGTGACACAAAGGCAATTTATGATTTGCAGAATGATAACACAACTCCCATTTTAATGAATGTACATATGTTTAGATAAATAACATTTCTTTCATAATTAATATAATTAGTTCAACAGAGAATCTTTCTTTGTGAGAAATCTGTATGGCTTTGAAATTTCTCACAAATAATATCAATATGAGCTTACAAGATGCAAAGGAATGTAAGTGACAAAAGAATGCTTCTGAGTAAAGCACGTTCAAAGTTTCGATCTTATGGGAGCTTTAATGTTAATTTTTTCTAAAGCATGTTGGGGAGCAGCACCTGTTAAGGCTACCACTAACATCTGTTACTACAAAAAAAACAGTGTTTTATTATCTCAAAATTTTCAATTTTGTCACTTACACCCATTTGCTTCCAAGTTCCTCATACAAAAAATCTGTTAATAATATTAAAAGTTTTTATTAACAAAAGGTGTTAAAAACTGCAAAAATTATTAAATTAATTCTTACTAACGAAAAATGTGGTAGCGAAAGCAAAGGATCCCCCTGCCCCTCGCTCCATCCATAATGAATAAACTTGCCATGTGCTTGCAAACACAGCTTGGTCATATTAGGATCTCATAGAATCTTTAAAGATAGATATTATTTTAGATGTCTTTTTAAATCAGTTTGTGCAGAATTTAAAAACTTTTTGGTGTGCAACCAAAAGGTGTGTGATGTGGACAACAGGATAATGTTACTGCAGATACCAAGCAGTTTACTTTGCTAGTCAACTGTGCATTCCAAGCTGTAGTGCAGTTGACTGATTCTTGCTTATGTGGCAGCAGCTTTGTGTATTACCTAACCTTGTAATATTTCAATAAAACATATTGTTATCTGATTTTTTTCCCTGTAACACTGCTATACACAAAAAATTTCTTATACATGAAAATGCGTGTTTCTTAGGTATTTTTGGCTGAAAATTAAGAATCTTTTTTTTTAAGAAGCTTTTTACGTATTCTCTCGATAAATTTGAATACTTTCACAATTTATTGATTTAATTTATTATAAATTATATATTTCTCATTGACAGTGAGGTTGTTGATATTCTGTCAACCTTTTAAACAAACTTGGCTACTTTAGCAACATTTTTGGCAACAAAAGCTTTATCTACTTTCCTGAAGATATGTGTCATTTACAAGACGACAAAGGCATTTTGTAGACTATTTTGCGGAGAAAAAAGAAATTGTATGCTGCTGTGATGTGAATTTACTACTTCAGGCATTGAGACATGAACACAATTCAGCAGGTTGGCACTTGTTTGTCGACTCACTCAAATGTAGGCTCAATGCGGTGCTCCTCCATATAGGATTTTTTTCCCCCTTTATTCCTGTAGCATATTCAGCAAATTGAGTACACTACATTCAACTGGCACATTTGTAGATACAGTCGAACCTCGTTTTCACGACACCCGGATGACACGTCACTACGGATGACACGTCACTTTTTCAAAGTCCCGAACTTGCAACCTATAATTTTAGTGTTAAATAACTCCGCAATTCACGACACTACTTTATTGTGCCACTCCGTTTATGACGACACTTCAAATTGTTAAAACGAGTTCGAATTTATTTTTTTAACTGAAACTTTTCAGTAAAATAATGAAGATTTCACGAAAAATTTATCCTAAAATCCCTGAAAATGGATTAGTGACAAGTGTTATCAACCTGTATTGGAGAGAATCCCCAGACCCCTAGAACCTATCAATCGCGAGCCAGCAAGGGGTGCAAGAAAGCGGTGAAAGCGACAGGTGGAATTTGCGCTGCAGATTTACTTGAACTAATTCCTGGAAATGGATTAGTGACAAGTATTGTGAACCCTATAGTGGATAAAAACCCCAGCCCCCTCGACAATCGCGAGCCAACAAGGCGTGCCCAGAAGGTTTGAAAGCGACAGGTGGAAACAAAGTTGCACTGCAGGTTTACTAGAATTTCTTCGAATTAAGGATTTGAAGTACAGAAAGATTTTTACAATTGTCAATATTGGAAGTCACAAGAAAAGAGTGACAAGTTTCATTCGCATTGCTCGTAGGATTAAATCTTTACTCAGCCGTACTTCAGAAAAGAATAAAAGGGACAAGGAGAAAGAAAGCATCCATTTTGAAACTCGACTTTTGTTTCTGAAATTCCAGGGACCTACACAGATTTTAATTTCCAGACAGAAAGAGTTTAAGAAGCCAGGGCTGGGGAGAATCACTATGGCTATTCAACTGCAGTTTTTGAAGTTGAATGGTCATTGTAAATGAGCTTTTAAAAATGCGTGCCATAATCCCTCTTTTAGACTGGCACTTTGTTAGAAAGTACCTTTCTTTGTTCGAAAAGAAGGAATTTGCTTTCACGGTCCAGTCAGATGGTGGTCTAAAGTAAAGGGGTTTTACTATTGGTTCCTCGCTGATATGGTGAAATCACTTAATGTGGTGCAGTATATAACACCGTTTCAACTTGTTCCATTGAAAGTGAAAATACGATTGCGTACGCCAAATGCACGCGTAGTTGTGGGCACTTTCACTGTTTACTTTAAAAGCAACCCTGATTCTTTTTCGTTACTCAGAGAGTAAAGTTTCAGATCTCTGATGTGGTTTCTGGCTTGATCAAGACCCAAGAAGAAGTTCATTTGTTTTTACCATACAAATGGCTACGCTCAAAATTTCTTCATTTTCGTTAGAGCAGAAGAACAAATTAATAGAAGAATATGAAAATTCCAACATGTCCAAGGCAGCTTTCGCAAGAAGTAAAGGCATTCCACGAACGACTTTTATTACAATTTTTGCTGCAAAAGAAAAAATTAGAAATTCTATATCAGAGCAAGATGGGAATAAAAGAAAAAACTTCGAAAGTCTAATTTTCAAGACATTGAAGAAGCACTTTTAAGATGGTTTCGTTTTGAAAGAACAAATAACGTTCCGATATCAGGATTTATTTTGAAAGAAAAAGCTTTGGAAATAGCAAAAGAATTTGGAATTGAAAATTTTGCGGCCAGTAATGGATGGATAGAACGCTTCAAAGACTGCTACAATTTATCATTTAAAAAAATTTGCGGAGAAGCAGCCTCAGTAAACCCAACAGAAATTGAGTGCTGGAAAAATTCATCTTTGCGGAAGTTGTTAGAGCGATACGCTCCATGTGATATCTTTAATTTGGACGAAACCGGACTTTTTTTTCAAATGCTTCCAGATAGAACTTTGTGTTTTCAATCGGACCCTTGCTCTAGTGGGAAAAAAAAGTAAAGAAAGGCTTACTGTTTTGCTCGGAGCGGACATGACGGGTACTGAAAAACTAACCCCTGTTGTTATTGGCAAAAGTAGCAAACCCCGTTGTTTTAAAAGTGTAAAGAGTTTTCCCGTTACGTATAGAGCAAATTCAAAATCATGGATGACATCTGGAATTTGGGAAGAGACTTTAAAATCTTTAGACGCCAAATTTCGTTCCGCAAACAGGAGAGTCGTATTTATTATAGACAATTGCACCGCTCATACTAATGTGAACGGACTGAAAGCCATTGAACTGATGTTCTTACCAGCAAATGCCACCTCAGTTTTGCAGCCGTTGGATCAAGGCGTGATTTTAAACTTTAAGACAAATTATCGAAGGCGCCTAGTCCAAAATTGGATTTCAGCAATAGACGAAGGTCGTGATTTTCGTCCAACTCTCTTAGATGCCATTAAATACATTCATAAAAGCTGGAATGACGTGAAAGGTACTACGATTACAACTTGTTTCAAAAAAGCAGGTTTTTTTGAAAACATCTCTGAGTCTCTTGAAGATTCATCGGATGATGAATCAGAAAATATTCCTCTTGGTGAACTTTTTAAAGAACTTTCAAACTGTAAAGAATGTATCCTGGAAGATTCCCATGCATATGTCGATGTGGACAATATTGTTTCCACTTCAGCCGAAGCATCAATTGCCGAAATTGTTTCAGAGGTGCAAGAACGCGATCAAGCCATCGTTTTGTCCTTAGAAAGTGAAACAGAAACTGAACTGGAGGAGAAACTTCTAAGTAAAACAGAAGCGTTGCATTGCATTGATGTCGTAGAAAAATATCTTTCTTCGATGGAAGAAGTGAAACAGGAAGATTTCGACTTTTTGTACAAACTACACAAAAAAAATCTTAAATTGTAATTCAAAAAGTAAACAAACGCTAATTGGAGAATATTTTCGTGTGAAATAAAAAGTAAGTTATCTTTTCTTAATATTTTTGCCTTGATTTGTGAAATAATACAAAATGACAGTAATTAAATCTAATTTAAAATGTAAAGTAATTAATATAAGCACTTAAATGCATTATTACATTATATGTTCTTTAAAATGTGTTTTGAAGTAATTCCGGTTAAGACGTCGCTTCGCTTATGACGACACTTTGAGAAAGTCCGCAGGGTGTCGTGATAACGAGGTTCAACTGTATTTGAAAGTCATTGGAATATTAACAGGGACATACCAAATTCTACTGCTTTCTTTGGGAATGGGACAATCGGGACAGGAACAACCCTCCACATTCATAAACAGTGGCCTCCTAGAAAAAATTTCATTCCTGGCACCATATCAAATGAACCATTTGTAAATCTACAATGTGTCTTTCTTCCACCATTGCACATTAAACTTGGTTTAATGAAAATATTTGTCAAAGCTCTGGACAGAGTAGGAGTGGTTTTCTTGCATCTCGGCAACAAATTCAAAAATTTAAATGAGGCAAAAGTTAAAGAAAAAGGGCTTTATTGGCTCACAACTTAAGGAAGTCTTTCATGATGAATAGGTTGAAAACAAACTGTCAGAAGCAGAAAAATCAGCTTCCATGGCCTTCAAATCAGTGTGCCCATGTTTCCTTGGAAATGAAAAAGCTGAAAATTATGAAGGTCTTTTTGGTGACATGATAAAATTCTTTTGTATTATTGGTTGAAATATGCCATTAAAATTGCACTTGTTGGACTCCCATATGCAGAGACATAACTAGAAGGGGGGGAGACGGGGCGTACGCCCCGGACACCATCTAGTTTTAGGGGCGCTAAATTGGCTAATTGTGTGTGTTTACATAAATATATATACTTTTTTGTGTATATATGGGGGAGGGGGCACTAAAGCCTGATCTTGCCCCAGTTAGAAAATGACCTAGTTACGTCTCTGCCCATATGGACTTCTTTCCTCAAAATTTCGAAGCAATCACTGCTCCTTCTGCATGGGGAAATGTTTCCTCAGGGTATGTCAATGTTTGAAAAGCATTTCAGTGGTCGATGGAATGGAAGTAGGCAAACTGAATATTGCTGTTCTGTTCTTATGGCACACCAACAACTGCCTACAAAATGAAACGGCCAAAAAAATAATTTTGGAGTTTGTGTTTTCAATAAGTAAGCCCTGATTATATTCTTCTATAACCAATTTGTATACATATGAGAAGTGAGCCTCCAACAAAAACTATATGTGCTGGACCTTTTTGGTTTTGATATTTGAATCAAGCATCTTTTGTTTATATAGAATGACAGATTGATCTAAAGGACAGAAAAAAAGTTCAGATTTGTTTCACTGTCTAACTAGGCCTGCCATTTAGGAGGGGGCAATCCCCTCTTGATCCCCCTAACAAATGTCCCCTGAAAAAAATTAGAAACGAGATGCAGCTCCAAGCCATTATAATTCCTTGTAATCGAAATAAAATTTGAAATATTTAATTATGAGTGTATGATAATACATTGATTTCATCAAGTTACATTCAGTTATAATGTAATAGAGCTATTATTATCTATTTTATTAGTAAACTGAGAATGTAAATAGTTTCCACACATTGAAATTTTTGAATTCCAATGTATACAAGATCTGTCCTAAAAGTATCCGACTTGCATTCATATCTTCACGCCACAACACTCAGGCGACCTCTGCAATGTGCAAACGCCACCAGTAACACCTAATTTTCTCCTCGGATTCCTTTGTTACTGATGAGACACCTAAGTTCTGGTGCAGCCTGTATTTTTTTACTTCGTCTTTTTTGTGTTCGTCGGATTTTGTTTATTGCTACAAATGACGGAAAGAACAGGACAGCAAATTTGCATAAAATTTTTGTTTTGATCTTAGTAAAAGTTGTGTGAAAACTATTGAAATGTTACAAAAGACCTTTGGAGACGAGTGTATAAGCTAAACACAAATAAAAGTGGTACAAGTGGTTTAGAAGTGGCTGCACATCTGTTGACAGTGATCCTCGTTCTGTTCGACCTTGGACGAGAACGACATCGAATAATGTCAAGCGTGTGTGCGCGTTGCAATTGGACAAGATCATCGTTTGACTGTGAGGGAACTGGAAGATAACTTCGGAATACCAAAAAATACTGTTTGGCGAATTGTATCCGAGAAAATAGCAACGCTTTTGGCAAACCAGTGACTGGCTTCTTCACAATGACAATGCTGCAGTGCATGCATCAAACCTTGTGCAGCAGTTTTTATCAAAACACTGTGTTGCACTGCTTCGCCAGCCTCCATACAGACCCAACATAGCTCCCTGCGACTTATGGTTATTTCCTCGATTGAAAATGTCGCATGAAGGACACCTGTTTGACAACAAAGAGACCGTTAAAAATAATGCGACGAATGCACTAAAGGAAATTCCAAAAACTGACTTTAAAGACTGCTTTAGAAAGGGGACACATCCATATGAGGGTTGTTTAATCAAATGGGGACCTCTTTGTAGGATGCCCCCAACCAGATGATGAAGAATAAGCCAAGCGCCAAGAAAGCGAGGTAGGTCGGATACTTTTGGGACAGGCCTCGTATATGCAAAAATCTTTTATTTTACAATACATGTTCTAAATATTTTTTAATTTTTTAAAAAATTTGCATGTTTCTGGTAATGTAATGTGAAATAATTAATGTGATTATTTTTGTTAAAATGATTCAAATAGTTTTTGTTTTGCATCATTAAGCTTTGAATATTTTTTGATAAGTAGCCCTTTAGTTTAAATATTGAACCAAAGGCTATCATTTCTTGAATAATATTTGTTTATAGTTGCTCTTTTATACTCTGTAGAGATGGTCTAATTCAACCAATGAGGGTGGGGGAGGATGGTAAACCTCATCCGGTCAGTAATCTCCTGGAGTTCCATGAGAAAGGAGCAGCAAGAGCATCTGCGCAGGAAGACTCAGACTCTGATTAGGAACCAGCCTCAAGAATGAACCTTTAAGGAATGTCTCTGCAGGCACTCACCAAACCAATTCCATGTCCTCATTTTTTGTGATTTCTTTTCATGTGAGTACGTTTTCAGTGTGAATTGTGTAAAGTTTTTTCGCATGTGATTGCTAAACATAGCTTACACTTACATTGGCAAATGTAATTTTCTTCAAAAGAGGAAACATGTTTTTCCATTTGTATCATTTTAGTTGTTGATAAAATCATGAAAATATTTCAGTGAATTGGGAGCATGTTTTATAAATTATATTTCTTGCTGTGCATGCATTCGTGAAGAGAGATTTTTGTGTACATGTAAAAATATATATTATTGTATAGTTGTATGTTATATTTACATGACAGTGCATATATATTTGCATTCAGTGTATGAACATGTGTATCCATGAAGCATGCAAATATATATGTACATTTTCCTTTAAATATAATACATATTGATAAAATATGACATATATTGAGATGTAAAAAAATTGCTTTTGAAAATTGCAAAAAAAAAATTAAGTAATGTGTTATACATTAGCTTGTACCTTAAGTTTATACATTATAAAAATTAGCTGAAGTATGTACTAATATTATAATCGTTGAGCATTTGCTTTTCAGATCTGGAACAAATGCTCAGTATATAAAGTGAGGGAAAGAGCTTTTATGTCGTGAAAATTTGATGAAAATATTTAAACTCATTGTAACAGGTCTTGGATAAATATTTAGATAGGGTAGTTATCATAGTTATCATAGTATTACTTTGAAAAAAAAAATTTAAAAAATCATGTAAAATGCATAAATAAATCTGAAATCAGTTAAGGAATGGTTAGCCATCTAATTTTCTCAAATATTAATTTTTTTCCCTTACATTCTGCAATGTGTTTTATTGGCATAACTCAACAAATTCTGATAATTCGTCTTTTTGGATTGCCTATTAGTTTTTAACCCATGAGAAGTCTAATAGGGCTTAACAGGTCTGGTCAAGTATGCAGATAAAGTCAGTAAGGCCAAACAAATGTTTTTGTGGTTAATCTCACAGGTTGCTGCATTATTTTATCTACTAAATATGTCAATTCTGCAGAACTAAATATGTTGGTAAAATTATCTCAATGAGGTAACAATTATATGAATTCTATATTTATGAAATTAGCGTAGCGAACCAACAATTTCAGATGACATCTTTGAAAATAGTTTTATAAATTTTTGAGCATTTAATATAAAAATATTTGATACAAAAATAGTTATACTGCTATTTATTTTAACCTGTATATATTTTTCTAATACTTAATCTATTAGTACCTTAATAATAAAATTACACGTTAATTTAAAGCACAAATGAGCAATAAAATGCAGACATATGTTTCGGGATTGCTTGGAATCCCTTTTTCTTTTGGCTTCATTTGGATTTTTTGCATCTAGAAGCTCCTTGTCGCATTGAAAAAGGGATTCAAAGCAATCCCGAAACATATGTCTGCATTTTATTGCTCATTTGTGCTTTAAATTAACGTGTAATTTTATTATTATTGTTTACTTGCACAAAGTTAAATTATTTTTATCTATTAGTACCTTGTAAAATATGGCAAAATATTTACCAGAGACTCTTTAACCTTTTTTTTTAGTTTCTTTTTTGTGAATTCTTGTGAATACTGAAATAAGTTTATTAAAGGTATTGACTTTTTGGGAAAACACTCAGACAAAAAAAAAACAGTTAAAATATTTTAGTTTTATATTTAGGGAAAATCAGACTCATTGAAAAAAATAAATTTTCAATTCAAAATATGTAAAGCAAAGTAAATTCTCTCTCCATACATGAAATTAGTTAAAATGTTTTTTCATTTCATGGATGCATGTTTTTGCTGTTGTTGGGCCTTTGCATAACTTTAACTATCAACTCCATTTCACATTACCAAACAATAATATTAGAGCAAATTTTTCTTTACATTTGTTCCACAAAATACCTCGTCATGAATTGTAAAAGAGTTAAAGTTCAAAACTAACTAGTGTATCAAGAAATTTTATTTAATTTTTTTTATTTATTTATATATGTATTTAATTTTTGACAGTATATTGCACTATGATATTAAAAAATTTTAAATATGTATTTTATTCCTGCTTGTTAAAGTATCTTGTTTTTATCTCTTTTAAGGGATATATATAGTAATATATCCCTTAAAAGAGATTGAATCAATAATATAAAGTATTTTGTATAAATGGAAATATAAGTATTTTGAGCTTTACGTTACTTTATGCTCCCATGAATTTCATATGCATAATTTTACTAAGTTAATTAATGTTTGCTGGAGAGAGGATTTGGACTTGTTAGATAAGGTTTAGTGGCTGAGTTTATATCTTTCAAAAGAAATTCTAGCTTTAGGAAAGGTGTGTGTGACATAAAATGTGAAAATTTTCAGACAGCCTACTGTATTATTGCAAGATGAGAACTTACAAATCTTTTACTTCATAGTTTCTCTTGTTGATTCACCGTCCATTTCACTGATGTGATGTTATATCTGGTATAACAAATTCTGATAGATATGGCATAATTTTACTTGATAGATTATAAATCAATTACCCATAGGTTTGGTTCAAGCATATGGTTGTCGCCCCCATCCCCATAAAAACTTATTTCTCAGTTCAGAAATTAAATATGATGTCTGTCTTTCCTCCCTTAAAGTAAGTATTGAAAATTAAGGATTTTTCATGGCAGCCATTATTTTAAGCAGTCAATTTAAAAAATCTAACATGATAAAGCAGCAATTTCAGATTGCTAGATCTCTTACCCCCCTCCAAATTTTCTTTACAAATTTGTACTTGGATTTTTTGAACCGTACAGTTGGTGCAGACATACCCATTTATGATGCATATCCAAGCGAGGTTGTAATAATAGTTTTGCGATGTTTGATGATTTTTTCCTTGATCATCATTTATTTAAGCAAAAAAATAGTATGTAAGAGTTTTGAAATATTTGATTGAAGCCAATCTTTTCTTGAAAGAGTTTTTTATTGCAAAGGCATCAAAGCTTTTTTTTTTTTTTTGAAGTGTAAGAAACTTGTATTTCTCTGTGTCAATGGACACATAACTACTGTTTTTGTTTCATGTGGCCTGCATTCTTTCAGTGTTCTTAATGTGCATTATTTCCTGCTTTGTGTGTATTTTGGGAGAACTTTTGTCTAGCTGCATAAATATATGTAATTTTGCTTGCACTTTTATTTTGAATGTTACAATGCACAGGTCATTTTATCTCCTCTAGCCATGTAAGGTAGTTTTAATAGAATATTTAAAATATCTCTCATGTCAAATTTTATGTTTGAATTGTCTATATGTTGCATGAAATATAGTGTTTTATGATTTATTACAATGTTAATGCCCAGAGGCATAGCTAAGGGGGCAAGAGGGGACAGCTGTCCCCGGGCGCAGTGTCAAGGGGCGCCAAATTAATGTAAATTTATTTTATTTTTTAATGCGAAACGAAAATTATTTGAACTGAAAAGGTGCGATTATGTTCGACAAAAAAGTGGGAGCATCGCAACTTATATCGGGAATGACCAATGTAGCACAGGAGTGCATGCGAAATAGCCTTAAAAGAAACAACTTTTGAGTTGGAGTTGGGATGTTTTCTATGCATCGGACCCATGATGACTCTCTAGAGCTAGGGGCATTTTCTTTGAGCAGCAGAGATAAAAGAACCGGATGCCCAGAGAACCCAGGAAAGGTCACTTGAGAAAGAAGAAAAACAAATAATTTTGCAAAGCCAAAGTGCAAATTTTGCCCTTCAAAATGAATGGTCGCAAATAAAAATGCAAGTTAAAAGGGCTGCTTTTTAGAGCTATTTGTCATTTAGGAAGCATAATAAAAGTTTTTTAAATTCCCTACCAGGGGCGCCCCTGGGCCCTCAGGGGTGCAGAGTGAGGGGGGCGCAAAATCTTCAGTTGTCCCCGGGTGCTGAAAGCCCTAGCTACGCCTCTGTTAATGCCTTTTAAATTTTTTTATGCAATGAAATCTTAAAATAAGCTCACTCAGGGCAAAGTTTTGTTATGGTTCTTCCCTACAAGCAGAATGGGAAAAGCATTATATTCATTGCAATGAGAATCAAGATTTATTTTTGGTTGCTACTACTTTATTAACAACCATCATAAAAACTAATTTGGCATAATTGTTTGACTCTGTTTTTCTTTCTTTTCTTTTTCTTGTTTAAATGTATTTTAATATTTTAAACAAAGGTAACAAAAAGTGTATTCTTTTTTTTTTCCCTAAAAAGCCTTGATTGCATGAAAAAACAGTTTGAAGAATTAAGTTTAATGTTTGCCACTAATTTTTCAATTTCATTTGCTATAGTAATAATCGGGCCTCGGAACTTGAAGTCTTCCGAAATTCCTGGAAATGCTCTAAAAACACACCAAAAATGACCCAAAAAATGCCATTAAAGTTGAAAAAAATGCACTTAACATTTTTAAAAATGCACTTAAGTTGTGAAGTCAAAATTTCATCGAAGCATTTAAAACATTTGTTTTTTGAAAAATTATAACAGCAATATCATTAAATGACTTTTGGAAAGAAATGAATATATAAAGTTAAATAAAATAATAAAAACAATGCACCAATAACTAAACATTTGTTTTGATAACTTTACTGAGTTAAATGATAAGATCTTCATTGCCCTGAGTAATTAAATGTTCTTTTACCTTTTACCTTATCAAAGACCACATAAAAAAGTAAGGTTTTTGTATCTGGAAAAACCTTTTTCAATTCTAACATAGTTGGGGTAAATTTGAAATAATAGGCCCACTCATGAATCATTTTCTTCAAACTCACTCACTGTATCTTTTCCAATCATAACACCAACACCTTTTTTTAACTTCAAAAATACTTTGTTTCCTTCAATTTATCTTCATCAAATTTGGTGCAATAGATTTATAGTTCTACCCTCGACCAACCTTTTAAGGGTTTCGTAAAATTTAATGAATGAATCAAACTAAGTTTTAATCATAAAATTTAAAAAAAAAAAGAGAAAGAGCTAAAATATAGAAAAATGCTCTGAAAAATAAGAAAAGTACTGGAAAATGCAAAAAATTTTGTAAAAATCTTTAAAAGTGCTCAAAAACAGGGAATACGTCAAAAAATGCATTGTCATCAACTTCCAGGGCCTAGTAATGTTGAAATATTAAAGTGCTTTCAAAATTGTTTAGTTTTTGTTGTTTTTGCATTATTAGTAGTTCTACAAAATGTCTAGAAGTTTAGACTTGTAGATAATATGTATTTCAACTAGTCAAAAGATGGGTTATTGTTTTTATCATTAGTTATAAACATTTATCATCATTTTGTCTGCTGAAAAAAATTTTCATCCCATGGAATTTCATGCTGTCTAAATTATTACATTTTAATCTATTCATTATAATTTTTTGAACTGTGACAAGAAATCTATAAATTGCGACACTTATAACATTATTGAAAGTTCAAAATATTCTTTTAGAAATCTTTTTTTTTTATATATATAATTTGATATTTCAGCACTGTTGAGCATTCATTATTTAAAAAATATTTTTCAGTAAATTTTCTTACAGACTTTCCACAAAATGTTTTTATGAACTTCATTTATGTTCAATATTTTGTCATAATGTGTTTGTTTTCCCCCCTTCACGCAAGGGGAAGTTTTTTTAAATTATAGGTATTTTATCTATTTTAATCGGATAAAATTGAGTTCTTGAATTAGATTGGAAGTTTAGATTTCATATGCGTCAGAGAGCTATTTTAACCAGAAAATGTATCCAGATATGTTTCAAAAAATTTTGGAACATTTCGTTTTAATTCCTTAATTACAAACGAGATATTAATAACGATTAAATAACTAGTACCGTCTTGAAGCTATTGTGTGCATAGTTTTTGTCATTTCATTGCAAAAGTGAGTACTTTGAACATAATTGCGACTTCTCAGTTTCTTATACTTGGTTGAAATAAATATTGACTTGTTTTATAGAATGAGTATTTGTGACAAATTTTTTAATAAAAAGTTGATTTAATCAACTTGAATTAACTTTGAAATTTCATCTAGAGTATAAATGTACACTAATCAGAAGTTTTTTATTGTGATACTTTACCAGTTTCTGTCTAAAAATGATTAATAACAGTTCGGTATTTTTATATGTATATTTTAAGCATATTTTATTTATATTTCTTATTCCAAAACATTTTTAATAAGCCATCCCTTTCAAACCAAATTTTAACTACTAATGGTGGACTATTTATTTTTGATTCTGATTTGTTTCATAAAAATTATGCAGCTTTTTTTCCCCTCCAGTTTTTAAGCAGTCTTAAAGTTCTTTTTTATGCTTAAATTTCTGTATCCATCATTTTGGTGCTAATTTTTCACTTTTGTAGTCTTTGCATTTTTTTAAAATGTACCACATATCTTTCATCAATAAAATCAGTATCCATGTGCTTTTAATGTTACAATATTTCTGTTGTATTTGTATTAAAGGAATAAAAGTCAAAATATTGACATGTCTTAAAGTGCTGTTATAATGTTTTAATGTGTTTGGAATTTTTAATCACTTTTGCTTTTCCACATTACTTTGATTCATATGAATGATATATGAATAACACAGTAATTTATAAATAGAGTTTGATTTTCATGATTGGTAAAAAAAGTTTTCCAGGAGGACTTTGTAAAATTTATTGTATTCAATTAATCACAGTTCCGAATAATGAGAAATAGGTTTACATTCCTTTCATACTTTTCAGCATTTTTCAGAATCTCTGTAACAATTAGGAATCTTTTATGAATTTTTCTTTGGCACTACTAATATTCATACTGAGTATAGTAGAAGTTTTGTGCATCATTATTATTTTAGGTGATTTTGTATATCATTATCAATATTATTTTGTTTATCTGTTTAATTATTTTTGTTGCCATTTGAAGGTCTTAATTTTTGTTTTGGGAATGTAATACAAGCCTTGCTTCATTTTATTACTTTACAAATATGCTATTTTATCCTGTTTTTGCAAATGGGTTCTAAATTTATTTTATGCATGCGCCTGCTGAAAACAAATTTTCGATATATATGTTTTTTAAACTCTCATTTCTGCTACTTCTCGTCATATGACTGCATTTGTTTCAAAATTTAGCTGTCAAAGAAAAAAAAAAAGATTTGAACAAAGGATTTTTTATATGCTAGTACCTGCTTTGGTTCTTCCATGTTATATTCAGTATTCAGAAAGAAATTTATCTTCTATGGTCTAAAAATATGTTCAATAATTTTAAACTAACACTAATTGGTGCAATTTTTTTAATAATGAGTTATGTTTTATTTATATCTAAAATACAAAATACAAAAATGTATCCATCGAAGCTTATAGTTTCTAAAACAGTTTTGAGTTTAGGTATCTTACCCAACTCTTGGGCATGTATTGCATAATTCTTATAGTCAAATTTATAAGTGTCCATAGAAGCTGTTGAGAGAGGTCCGTTCTCTTCAACAGCAAATAAATAATACCAACAACAACAGATATTTTGGGAATTAGTTCTGCATAGTACAACCTGAAAAATAAAAATGTTTAAAAATCAATAAAGTGAAAATGACTTTGAAATCAACCATCTTGTTTCTGTAACAGGTGACATGAGGATATAGCAAAGCTAAGAAATTGCAAAAATTATATTTTTATTTGTAAGAAAAGTTGAACTAACTAAAAAAAAATGTGTTATTCAGAAAAGGCACCATGTATAAATGATGTCATGTGCTTTTTTTTTTCAACATATTTGACCCTCAACCCTCCCTTTGTTACAAAAGTCACACTTCAACAAACATACCCCCCCCATCACATGTCATGCTATATTACATGATCAAATACATTTGCTGTTTAAAAACAAAGCACTACATTATAGAGCACATTTCCAATTTTATTTTTGAACTTTTAGTGACATTTGTTGAGCCTAACAACAATAATGATTATGTGTGTACTTAATTTGTGTAAAGTGATATCAAAGTTTACAACAAAAAATATAATTAATATATAATAGTACAAAATATTAATTTTTTAATTCTGCAAAAATTAACCGCACTATTTTGTCTGATATTTCCTTTCAAATTTAAACTTTTACCTAGAAGCTAATTTTAACCTTAAAAAACATGGATGCTTTCCATATAGAAAGAAATCAATGAGACAAAAAAATAAATAAACATTATTAAAATGTTTAATTTGTTGATTTTAAATGTTTTTATTTTAACCAAAACGTGTGATGTCCCAAATGTTGTTACCTCCTACCCTCCCGTTGTCACAAACTGTCACAATTTCTCGAACCTCCTAGCCCCACTCACAGTGTGACATCGTTTTTGAAGGACCCCAAAAAAGGTAGAAATTTCCCTTTTAGCAGGCTTGTGCCAGTTTTGTTTTTTGATGGTTATTAAGTTTTCAAAATATATTACACGTTCCTTTTCATCACTTGAAATAATTATTTTAAAGTAAAATGATTCTTATTTTGTTATTTCAATGTCAAACCTCACTAACTATGAAATCCAAAAATAATTTTCTAAGACTGCTTTATTTTGTTGATACTCCTAAAACTATTGAATGAATGTTTGTGATATAATGTGCATGCCAGGCCGCGCCAAAGGGAGGGGAGGCTGTTAAACCTAGTGGCGTAGCTAAGGGTTACCTCCTATGTACCCCCTATGTGACACCCGGCCCGGCCCGGGTGTCACTCGCTCTGGGGTGACACCCGACCAAGAATGGGGAAACAATAAACCTTTAAAAGCTCTATATAGTGAAACAAATACCTCGAACTAGATATTTTTTTCTTTTCTACTTTTAACTGAGCAAAGTGTTTCCATACAAAAATATTCAAAGAGGTTTTTTACTGCTTAACACACCATTGCCGTCAACAAATACATTAAATTTTATAGCTTCCATGATACAAATAGTATTTTTTCCCTTTTTTTTGCTGGGCTTTCTTTTTTTGGGGGGAGGGGGGTGACACCATGGATAACCGCCCCGGGTGTCACCTATGCTGACCACGCTACTGAAACCCCTCCCACTGGAAAGAAATTAATAAAGATATGTACTTTTAGTTTATGTTAACTTTAGAGTTATTGGATTGGAAAAACAGCAAATAGTCATTGAATTATCCCTTCACATAGCAGGCAAGGCCGTATCCAAAAATTTTATTCGGGGGAAGGCTGATTTCGACAGACTCATGTTAAGGATAGTTTCAGGGAGGAATATATGCTACATGGCGAATTTTTTTTTTTTTTGGGGGGGGGGGGGGGCGTCAGGCTGCGACCTTGAACCTTGATAACAGGAAAATGTTGCAACAATTTTTTTTCCTCCTTTCTAATATGGCTGCGTATGGTCATTAACCTAATGTTGCAACAGTATATGTAAAGTAGTATATATTTTATGGTATGTATCTCTTTTGGAGTGGTCTGGGAGAATATTTAAACTTCTCTCTTTTTGGCGTAAGATTTCATTAAAGGCAACGGATTTATTGATCTGCTTTAGCTCCGTCGAACCAAATGGGGAAAATTTGTAACAACAACAAAAACAACACATTATTTACTCTGAAAAATAAAATATAAACGAGCAGCACAGCTTAAAACAAAACTAACATTTTGACTCATAACAATGCCATAAATACAAATAAGTAACTAAGTGAAGTTTTTGCGTAACTCTTATCGGGCCAAAAAAAAGTTTCATGTGTTCATCACATGACTTTCTTATACAATCTGTTACTACTTCTATTTAATTATTCTTTTAAACCCTTATTCTCATGAAGTAGCATATATGCTACCTGGAGATTACCCCTACTTTCTATTTGTGAAGTGACGTCAGCGCGTATGTTGCATTGTTATTTGTTAACAAATAGAGGGGAAAACCTCAGGTAGCATGTACGAGTATGCTACTTTATGAGAATAAGGATTAACAACGAAAAAAATAGTTTCGTGTACTTAGCTACGCGTGTGAACTCCATACGTAATTTAAGTGGCAGACGCTCCGGGCCCCCACATCTGGGGGCCCCAAATTGAATAAATACAAAGTTTATATTGCGTTTCCTTCTTTAATGAACTCTTTAAAAACAAAAGATCCCTACAGTATCAAATCCGCACTTTTATGTTAGTTTCTTCAGTCATCTAGCGCAGTGGTGCGCAAACTATTTTCATTAGCGACCCCCTATTTTGTGTACAATTTTGTCGCGACCCCTATATATACAGTAGATGCTTTTTTTAATCATCAACGAAGTTACATTGAAATTCTTTCTGGGTTTTGCAATTACAGGGTGTTTTTAAAAGAGTGTCGTGACGTCATCGATTGAAATAACGCCTTTTTAAAATAGCGCACCAAACTTATAAACCATCAGAAAAATCAGTTAATGAATCAACACATTATTTTATGAAACAATGTTTTATTTATGCATACGGAAATAAATATTTTTCTAATGAAAAATACATTTTAAAAACTTAACTTCATAAGAAGCCAATGTGAGTTTTTTGGAATAATTTTGCTTTAATGGAAACTAATTTTGAAAAGCCGGATTCACATGAGTAGGTCGATGCAATCTGAATTAAAATATTGAATGCCTTTCTTTTCAAATCAGTATATTCGTTTCCAATCGATAACGAAAATTTTTGGCAAGTCAAGAAAGTTAAAATAAATGCGCAGTTTGTGGAAATTTTGCAACCAATTTTATCAAATGACGGGAAATGATGTTTTTAAATAACAAGAAATCTATATTATTTTCTTTAGTAAATTCCAAAAAGCACGGAAACATGTCTGTGTTGTTTTTGTTCAATTCCCCTTGCAAAAGTATCAGATTCTTAAAAACTTCAATTTTACTGCTTAACGTTGAAATGTTTTTACCCTCTCTCCGTAAACTCATATTCAGATCGGTCAAGTTTTCGAAAATATAAACCATGTAACCGAGTTTTCCGAGTCAGTCTTCATTAATGAATGAACGTTCCAATATATGTTTCGTTTCCATCAAAAATATCCAAACTTTGTTCCTCAAATCAAAAATACATCGGAATATTTTCGTGATATAATGTCGTGAGAGCTATCCGACTTCGGTATGTAGTAATAATTTCTCATACACAGAATCATTTCATTACAGAATATTGAAAAGTGACTGTTTAGAGATTGTTTAGGCTGTTGCTATTAATGTAATTATTACAATAACAACATTACTTAATATCTTATGCTTCATCAATGTCTTTTCCAACTAGAGCTTTTTTAAGAATCATTTAATGGTTGAATACTATACGGGAGCAATTTTCGTTATTAACCTTCTTAATCCTTTGTTTCTGCATGTTAATGCTGCAGCACCATCAGTGCAAAGTGCGCCACAGTGGGTCCAGGTAAGGTCATTTTCCTCAAAATATATATTAATAATTCCAAATATTTTCTCCCCAATTGCTCTCTTTTCTATCCTTTTACAACATAAAAAATCTTCAGATATGTTTTCTTCAAAAACGTATCTCATATAAACAATCAATTGAGACATTTTATTAGTAATGTCAGTAGTTTCGTTAAGTTGTAGAGCACAAACACAAGAGAGTTTTGTATTCGGTTTAACAGAACCGATTCTGTATTACACGTGATATGCCAGAAATTTGGCAAGAAACATTATATCTCGATAATGGTATTGTTTTTAAATCGTTAGCATATTTTTCTCCACGCATAATAATTGACGTCATTTTAATTGCTGAAGGAAGAATTAGGGATTTTCCAATTGTATGTGGTTTCAACATTTCCCCTATTAGATATAAAACTTCTAAGGCCCGTAAAGCTTTCCCAGGAATTGTTGTATTGTTTTCATAAATAGTTTGATTTTTCGTACATTCAGCACGTCTTTTTCAAAAAATTTAAAATTTATTTGCGAATTCTTTATGTTTAGTTTCCAAATGTCTTTTTAATTAGCTTTAGCAGGTTTAAAACTTTCGTTTGCTAATTTATCCGAGTAATTAACCAAGGCTGAATTTGATCGTTACCGTTATCGTACAATCAGTAACAGTTAACTGGATCCAGTGCAGCCTTGACTGTGCATGATAAGGAGGTTTTGAAGCCCCGTGATAGCGATCACGAATATCGCGCTCGTAAAATAATAATTGTCAGACTCTTCGCTTGTGTAATTTCCGTTATTTAAAATGAATAATTACAGATTTTTCATAAATTTGAATTTCTTTGAATTTGGTGACCCCCAAAAATTTTCTCGTGACCTCTCTGGGGGTAGCGACCCCCGGTTTGCGCACCGCTGATCTAGCGTATGAACACAAAAATTCTATGTTTCGTAAATCCATGGCTTTCTAGGGCCAATCAAAAGTTTGTATTTTTGCATGTCTTAAAATGCGATAGGTTTTCAAAAATAGTCTTCTGATTGGCTTAATTGAGCCATCGTAATTGCGAAAATGTAGCTCAATTCCGCCTAATGTCAGCAAGGGTTTGAATTTTTTGCAGCTAGATGACAAAGTTAA
Source organism: Octonoba sinensis (assembly GCA_038502835.1). NCBI lineage: Eukaryota > Metazoa > Arthropoda > Arachnida > Araneae > Uloboridae > Octonoba > Octonoba sinensis. The sequence continues at coordinate 64,087,420 of CM076602.1, forward strand.
AAATTGGAAAGCTTCATTTCGGGAAAAGCAGAGCCCTAAATAAGTTTTTGCCCTGGACCCCAATAACGCTAAGTCGGGCCCTGGGTGACTAAGGTGGCTGCCTACGTTCGGAGCACTTTTTTTTGAAAATACAAGATATTTATAAATCAACTGTTTTTTAATCTTTAATATGGATCTAAATTTTGAGAAAAACCACAATTGGGCTAAAAAAAAATTTTAATTTAAAAAAATAGGCAATTTCGTACTAAATTTTAGCAAAATTTTACGCTAAAACAAGTGTACACTAGCAGCTGTACACTTTGTTTAACACAAAATATTCAAAAATTTCAGCATACCACATGTTGACAATATATTGATCTGTGATGTGAACTAAAATATTTTCAGTATCATTAAAACTCACTGTACTAGGTAGCATATCGTAAACATTAGTGAAGATTTTGCGAAACGTAAGTACATGTTTCCACAAAAGTAGCTATAAAATGCACAAAAAATTAATTTAAGCTTACCTTTTAGTTCACATCACAGCTCATACTATATAGAACATACTGTCAAAATTTCATTGAAATATCTATAAAACTTTTTTTGTTATCAGTGTTAGTGGAAACTAAAAACGTTAAAAAACAAGTTCTTCAGAAAACGCGTTTAAAAAAATTATTTTGATTTTTAAAAGTAAATACGACATATTATGCATTTAAAATTCTCCACATTTATACGACACACCTTCTTTTTTCTCAATATTGACAATATTCGACTTTTTTTGCAGCTTTTCTTTTTTTTCCTGCCCACTTTTGCAATGGGAAGTGAGTGGCGTATTGAGCTGCTTATTCGCTCGGTGTCAAACATTTCATACATTTTCATTGTTTCAGTTCCTATACATATACCCAGGTTTTTTATTACTGGAATAAGTCCCCTAAAACCAGAATTGAACAGCAAAGCTGCTATATATACACCTAATGTTAGTGTTTGCCTATGTACAAAAGTTTCTTTTGGCAAAATTGTCCAAATCAAGCTGTTGAAGCTCTCGTTATTGTTTTGGGTTAGCCCATGTAAACATTTCTGGAGCAATTCTTTGTCACACAGACTCATATATGTTGGTTTGATTGCATTTATCAAATCATCAGGAAGGCAAGGGGATTTGAAACCAATTTTCTTATTCGTGCAAATAGCACGCTGAAATTTGCACCAGTTGTCAGGTCCAACCGGGCATTGTCGATGCATTTTCTGGCTACTCCCGGAGCAACAGTGGAAAAATGCTGCAATAACAGCAGACTGCATTTTCTGCAAGTCTCCTACGTTACTTCGGACAGCTATGCCGTAATAGTTCTGTAGTTTATCTATGAACTTGTAAGTGAACATTCGCTTTCCTACAAGTCCTTTACTTTTTTTCAGTTTCCTGAGGCGACTACCGACTATTTTCTGCACGTGGCCAATGCATTCCAGTTTTTGCACTGAATTTTTGCCATAAACGTCTTTGACTGCCACATGTCCTTTCGAATCTCCGTTGCCGTAGTACTTCGTGTATCGAAGGTCTCTATGTGCTACCGATCTTTCAAAAATCCGGTATGCACCTACTTTTTCCATACTTCCGGCAGATCCAACATGATTACGACACATGTGCTCAGCAGTTGTTGTAGGCGTTTTTACACAAATTCGACAATATGAGGACATTACCTCCAAATCCAAGATTTTTCCGGTGTCGACAGAAATCGCTGACACGAGGCCATTTAGAGAAGTGTGGCCTCTCCGTTGCCATGACCCATCTACGGACACGCCACAAGAAGAGCTATCAACTAATTCCTTTACTTCTACCGCAGCGTCTTGCATGTTTTCTTCTGCTGTAGATCGAACAGCATTCAACAGCTGACCTTCATGTCGTCGAAATGCTCCCTTTGTAATAAATGGTAAGTTCATAGTGCAAAGCAGTCTTTTACCGGCTGTATAACCTTTGCCAATGAGTCTCAATCCAAGAACTAAAAGGGCATTCAAAACATATCTTTTACCAATCTTGGGGATTGAAGTGAAGCAATTTTTATAACCACATTTGCACACTTAAGAAAAGTTTGAGCCAACTCCAAATTTAGAGTCTTCTATTAGTGATAAGTTAGTTTTGAAACACAATGGACAGCAAAGGGCAGAAAATATCGATATTAACACCGAAACATCAAAAATTCTGTTTCCTTTCAGTTCATGAACTTCACTTTCAAGTATTTTACTTTCTTCAACATTCAACTTTGAAGTACTGGCAGTTGTAATCTCTTCCAAACAAGTTGGACTTTGAACAGTAAAACGATTACCATTGAAACGTCGTTTCTTGTACCTTACAGATCTTTGTTTTGGCATTTTGAAATGACAAACTCCAAATTGAAAAGATTACAATAGAATCATACAAATTGTACTATTTTTCTCGAACACTCGAATCTATTATGTCAATTCGAATATATAATCTAAAAAACTTAGCTGCAGAACAAGATTTAAAGCAAGTACGTAAAACGAATGTAAACAATCTCTGTAAATATACAGATGTTGCCAACCCATGCCGTTAAATTTAGTATTAAAAAGTTTCCTGGAGTAACGATATAAACTATAAATAAGTAATAATAACATTTTAAAATTGTTTTTAAGCAAAAATAAGCAAGAAAACGAAACGAAACTGCAATGTTTACTCTTACTTTAAACGTCAGACGAGCACTTCCGGTCATTTAAATTCCTCTTCTGGTGCACTAAATTAGCCATAACTTCTATACTACTTATCGTAAAAACAAAAATGAAACATTTTTGGAATCCCAGAAATATGTTCTTTGCAATAAAACAATAAAAAATAATTCGACAATTTTGCCGAAAATGACTTTTTTATCGTAGGCAGGCACCAATCGATAACCGCATTTTTAGCGTTTAATATCGTTATCTCACGAAATTACAGTAAAGAATTAAGGATCGATCCAGCATTTTTAAACAGGGTTCGTTTTTTGTAAATTTAAAGAGATTTTTGAGAAAAACCAAATAATTTTGAGAAACTTGAAAATAAAATAAAAGAATAAAGATATAGTGAGGAAAAACTATTATTGCTTCCCGCTTTAAATGATGGTGTGGAAAGTACAATTTAGAAGCTTGGAATTTTGTGAAAGGTTCGTTTCGATTCATTTGAATTTTTTGAAGGGCCCGAAACGCGACCCGAATTTCCTCTGCACGACCCCTGACAATGAAAGTGATAAATAACTTAGGTACTCGAAAGGCCTTACTTATTCAATGATGATGCGCCAGTTCCTTTTTTTCTAATATTTGTTTCCATACGATAAATCTAGAAAATAATAATTCTTAGTAAGAAAAAGATATTACCCTCTGAGTTTCCTTCTAGCTGCTGGAAGAGAAGATTCTGGTTCCTTCAAAATGAATTTTCGCACTCCCAAGACGTAACTTTCTAAGTAAGGAGTCCATTCTATGGGCCTCACGTCAAAATTAAAGATCTGAAACAACAATAAAAGAACAATTTTTATCTAAACTATTATACTGACTGAAGTAATTTATTGAAGAGTAAAACTTCTGAAACGTCCAGTAATTTTAGAACATAACTGGACCAATGCATCCTTGTTAAATATTGACTCAATATTATTCACGCCCGCTATAACCTGACCCATGTTGGAAGGATTTACACAATAATCTATTCTACAGTAGCTAAATACTGATTCAGCAATGTATTTCTTTCACTGTAATAGCGGCAAGAAAACAATTAAATTTTTTAAGTTTGTGATAAATTTCAGCCTTTCTTTGAACAAAATGCATTTTTTCTCCAAAAAGGATAAGAAATATCTAAGCAGGATGTTACTGCTTGTGTTTTACAAATACAAAAGTGACGACCAGCAACATGCACAGGGCCCAGCTAGGCTGGTCCTATTCAATTTAACAATCCCCAATGAACATCAAAAGTCTTTTTAGAAGTTTTTACCCCACTGCAAGCAATAGTCGCTTAAGATAAACTATTCCAACTGCCTATAACCCTATCGAGGTAGTAACTTTTCCTAATTTCAAGATTAGCCTGAGTTTTGAAGAGCTTAAAACAATGATCTCCGGTTCTACCTACTTTACTTTCACTACTTGCTATGGTTCTTATTACGTGTAAATAATATTAGTTATAGATAAGATGGCAAAAAATCAAGAAAATCGTCGAAAATTAAAAATCTAATCCGAACGACTGCGATTATTCAAAATCTGTTTTTTTTTTTTTTTTTTTTTTTATAATGAAGAGAAAAAAACACTCTCTAATGCTAAGAAAAAAACTTATATGTAATAAGTTTACTTCCAACAGGGTGTCTACACGTCACGAATTTGGAAATCAGTCACGAAGGTAACTAAAATTACGAATAGGTCACGAAAATTTTACATCCAACGGGACAGATCCCTCTCAAAATGCATCAGATATCCAGTATACGACAGATTTTTTATGTCCGGAATTCGATTTGGCCACTGTACGAAATACCCGGTTAACCGAGAAGGCCAATTTGCTTTTTAAAATTTAATTAATTAAAACGTTTTGAAAATATATCTGAACTTACTGCGTATTTGGAAGCTGTGGGATGTCTAAAAATAGGTGTAAAATTTACAAGTTTCAAACATCGGAGGGAGGGGTTGGATATCCGGTACATATGCGTTATATAGGGGACACCAGATATCCAATACCCGGCAGAGTCAATTTGTCACGTAAGGTCTCGAAAATGTCACGAAATTTTACTTTAAAAATCAGTAGACCCCATGTCCAATATTATTTAACCCTACACTGCGCAGTGTTGTTTTTAAACAACTCTATATTTCTTTCACTAAGCTCTTGTTTTGTACTATTTTTAACAAGTGGCCCATTCCTTCGTTTTATTTTGTATGTAAGATCATATTAGTTAATAGACTTTTCCCTAGATCTTGTAAACTGGGTGCATGGTTCATCTTTTTTTCACAAACTCGTAAGACGTGTTGATTATTTAACCCCTTTCTGCCTGTACGGCGCGCAGGCTACCCAAGTTGGTCCCAACCGGTTTGCCCGTACAGCGTACGGGCATTGCCTTTCTTGTTTTGAGTTGCCGTAATTTTAATAGATTGAAAGAGAGTCATTCAGGGGCATGTATGTTTCAAAGTTATAAAATAAAAAATGCTTAAATTCATTATTTATGAAATGTTTGAAAAATTCTTTCATTTTCCTTTTATACCAAGTTCGGACTTTAATTAATGCAATAAAAAGTATACTTTTTTTAGGAACATTTGTGGTAAAAGAATTAACCAGTTAAATAGTTAAAAAAACAATAATTTCGTAATTTTGTTTTACAAATTTTAAGCAGCAATTTTATTTTAATAAAATGATTTTTGGAAAAAATAGAACCGACTTCAAACTATAAATTGCGCTAAAAAGTAAAAAATAAAATTATTCATTAAACAACTTCGACACGACTTTTAAACATAATTTTCGAAGTCTGTGCCAAGTTATGGGTCAAATTATAATTACGCCACGCGTTATTTTACATTGAAACTGTTGCAAACTCTACGCCATTTATATTTGTAATTAGTTTATAGTTACAAAAGGAATCATGCATCAAAATCCATCATAATTTTGCACCGACTTCAAAAATTATGCTTAAAAGTCGTGTCGAAGTTGTTTAAAGAATAATTTTATTTTTTACTTTTTAGCGCAATTTATAGTTTGAAGTTGGTTCTATTTTTTCCAAAAATTATTTTATTTTATTCTTTTTAGTGTAAATACATTTTTATATAAATACTCTATTTTTAAAACATACATGTCAAAGGGGAAACCTTTTTTGAGGGAATGACACTAAAAACTAACTGTTTGTATGATAAATTTCGTTTTGAAATCGATTTTAAAGGGTCACTAGAGCAAGCAAACTGATTGGATTTAATTTCTTCTTCAGAGAAGCCTTCAGTCTACTTCTTGTTATAATTCCTTTTAATATTACATCTTAATGGCAACAAACTCTTTTTTTAACAATGAGTGAGAAGTTATGAGTGGACAAACAAACAAAAAAAAAAACGACATACATACAATATTAATGTATAACCTCCTTCCTTTGGGAAGTCGGTTAAAAAAGTGTTTTTAGTTGCTTACATAGCTTTAAAATAAAACAAATATAAGTTGTCCGAAATATTTCGTGATTTTTTTTACTTGTTGTTTTAAAGCAACACCTGCAAAAAAAAAAAAAGAAAATGCGCAGTGTAGGTTAACATGTAACAAAACTGGCAATCAACATGCAAAATGCAGTCCTTGGAGTAAAATGCGATTTTTATCAACCAAAATACAACTAGTCTTGTGATGTACATTACATAGCGTATTCCTCTTACCTCTCGATCTTTCGCCGACTGCAGCTCTCGCAGATGTATGAGATTTTTGCAGTGAAACGTCCACTCTTTTGTGGTAAAATATTGCAAGTAACCTGCTGCTCTTTCCATTCGATGAACCAACGCCACATATCTATTTGAGGAAAAACAAAAATTTCATGGCGTGGGAGAATTCTTACATTTTCGTGAAAGTTTAAAAATAACCTTAAAATAATAACAAGTAAAATTGCTGCAGAACTACTAAGTACTGTCAGTGGAAAATCACAATTCGATAACTCTCATTTAATATTTTTAACAAGTGGACACTTGTCAATTGTCATTTAGCTTTACCTAGCAAGTGAATAAAACAGAGTTTTAATTATTCTGTGGGTTTTTTTTTTTAAATCCAACTTATCACTGCAAGAATAGCAACAATAAACCATTAAATATCGCTTGCCGGATTTGGATTTGCTTGCCGAATTTGGCCCGTGGGCCGTATTTTGGAGCCCCTGCTTCAGAACATCAACTCAGTCTTCGATCAGCAAGTCAAATTTTCATTACTTGTCGACCTTCAATCGGAAGGTCGCGCTTTCAATACCCGCTGAAGACCCACCATGTACACTTGGGGATACGTGCATGATAGTATCCGTGGACCATACTACCCCCCCCCCCCTACTTCGCCCCCGGTGCAGGGCAGCCAAAGGCCTAGTGCTGACAGGGAAGGAGGTTGGAGGAGAACAGTTTGTTTCACCGCAGAGAAACTGTTGTGATGGAAAAACTACATTTACAGGGTGAACAAGAAACTTCGATTGCAAATGATCCGTTTTCTGAGAACAATGGAAATATTTATACAGTACGTAACCTAATTCTGATGCAAGTAAAAATAGATAATTTATTCCTTTTTGCATTTTGTGTATTTTCATCGGACTTTAATCTTTGTTAAAGAACGTAAATGCCAGCCAACTTTATATAGTTCGAAATTGAACTCTTTTAAGCTTATACATGTCTCTCAGTTTTGTATGAATTAGTTATGGTATTTAATACATAATAATACTCAATTATTAAATTAGTTATAATATTTAATAAATTCAATATGTAATGCAAAACAAAAAGTAGTTTTGTTGATTGTGGGAGTCCGGATCATTGCCCCACTGACCCATTTAGTAATCAGGCCCTACTTATGTTTCCTTCATAATTTTAGTACAGTCCCTTATCGTGCTCCTCTAAGCTTTGTACCCTCCTTTTAGTTTCTACTTCTAATAATGTAATTTTTATTGTTAAAGGGTAAAGGGGAAGGGGGATATAAACAGTCCTCTCAATTCCCGCATACATTAAAAAATTATTTTCTAAAAGTTAAAAATAAGTTCTAACAACAAGCAAATGTTAAGCTTCGAAACAAAATATCGCTCACGGGCGGCAGAGTGGCACGGCTCAATAGCAACAAAAAATAAATAAGTAAAATAAAATAGTAAAAAAATAGAGAAAACCAAGGTATTATAATTTACAGTTTTAGTTGATTTTTACTAAAACGCTATAATAAACTCAAAAAAAATAGTTACGCGTTATGACTTATTGGTTGGTTTTTATATAGTCCAAATTAGTAGTGCATAATTAAGGTTTGCAATTTGCTTTTCTCACCTGGAAAAGTTTAAAGATAGGCCGCTATTGGTTGTATCGATTATACACCACCACGCACCAATAATGAACTTTATGCCATTATTGTGGTAAGAAAAAGCGCAATACTTACACAAAGTTTTTTTTTTTTTTTTTTTAGTTTTTGAAACACTGCCGTTGATGAGCGATGACATTGTTGTGTTAAGGTTTAAAAGATCTATATTTAGTCTTTAGTTTCATATCATGGAAACAATTTTGAAATTTGATACAATTAGTTGCACAACTGTGCGTGTTCAAGAAATATATAGAGTGCTTTCATTACAATGAAAAACTTTTATAACATTTTCTTTATTGATGTCGAATAAACAACGTTCAAATATGTTTAACCAACCCACCCTATCATTTCTACACAGCTCCGACTAGCGATCGATATCATGGATGGTCTGAGAACATTAACGAGTCTTTATTCACCAACCGATTTGAACCTGTCAGACGCTCGGACCGCCGATATGAGCGTTCTGATTGGTTGAGGATGCCAATGATCTGCAGTTCGAGGGTCAAAATCGGCTAGTGAAGAAGTCCGTAAAAACTAATTCAGACCACTTTGAAATAAAACCCATTAGACCTTGGAGTAGTGGTCAATCGTTGTAGGCCGAGCCATCGGGGACTTCTTTGTTCTTCCCATTTCAACGAAATTATACATTCAGGTAAATTTTCTTGGGTGTAATATCAGTTTAAAGTGTTAAATAGTCAAATAAAGTTAATCCGCTTTTTTAACTCTCCATAATCCAGGATGAACAGGAAGTGGCAAGCCTCGGACAAAAAGAATTCCTGTTACCAGATACAATAAAATAAATTAACGCAATTGATCTATCATTCTGTTTATGCTTGAAATAAGACACTAAGCTTACCTATTTCGCTTCTTTACGGTGCGATTTTTTTTTCTGTTCTATTATTTATTTATTCGTTTCTTTTAAGTAGACGATTTTATGATTTCAAAATAGAAATAACGCCTGCAAAAGCATACAGTGCTGCCAAATTCTTGATTCTTCCAAAATGCCAGCAAGAATTTATATTCGCTCAATAAATAAAACTTAAAACAAACACATTCTTTTGCATTTTTAGCGACGGTTTCCCCTGTTAATCGAATTACCCGTGATTAAATTTTATCTGGAGTTAGGGAGGGTTAATTCATAGAGTTTGGCTGCGTGTTAGATATGAAAAATCACAGTCATTGGTAACATGGTAATAACGATTATAACTATTAGTTGTAAAAGCAAATTCTTACTCTGTTTTGTATCCAAAAATCCAGGATAATGTGTCGATGAAATATGCTGGCAGAGTGTGTCCAAATTTGATTGATAACAAGTTCCGGAAATGTGTTGTCTTAAAACTGCCACCTGGGTACCGGATTACGCTCCTGCTCGGATAACGGGTGATTATGGGATAGGCAGTCCGCTCGACGTCCGACCATGTCACCCGATTCAGGCTCCCAGAGGTGCAGTTGTAGACTTTAACTGTATTTGGTCTGAAAAATAAAAGAAATGTTCTGTAGAAAACAACTATCTCTTTTAATCAGATATAAATTTAAACGTCGGGTTACTAGTTTATCCTTATTATCTCAACGTTTCTTCCTCATTAATAATTAATTACTTTTATTTCCTAAATGAACTGTCACCTACCCGATATTTTTTAAAAATTCAACGTTAAATTATCGATATTATAGTAAATTGGAATCGACAGTTTTTCATTACTTCTACTTCGAGAGCATATTTTACTAAACTATCAACAGATTGCATTTTCAAAAATAAAAACTAAACAAATATAGTAAAATTCTAAACTTATAAAAAAAATGAAACATTTTAGCTGTAAAACAGGCAATGATCTTTTACCTCTCTCTACCAATGTGCCATGCTGCGGTGAGCAACAAGTTTGCAACTAAATCAACAGGCATCCAATCTACCACTGTTCCTTCGTAAACCAACATTGTTCTGAGTAGCCCTTTGCCTGTCTGAAAAGAAATGTATCCTGCATCAAATGTGGTGAAGAAAACACAAATATAAGTATTAAAAAGAAAAGAAATCATTTTCTTATTCATACCATTATTATGAATGTGGTAGGTCCATTGACGCCATCAACCCATCCCTGGAGAGAAGAAAAAAAAATTAATATTTGATGGGGAAAAAAAGGGGGGGGGGGACAAATGAAGAAAATATTATCAGTGACGCAACCAGAATATGTTTCTCGGGCAGGAGGTTTAGTTCATAAAAGAAGCCCTTACATGTATATATTCATAGACCCTGCGGTGAACTGCCCTCCTCAGCAAGAACGGTTAGCTAAATTTTGTCTTTAAACATTCCTTTTTAAGCTAAAGATCATTTATTGAGCTTAAAATATGGTTTAAAACGTATTAGATTTAAATAAATGAGAATAAACCATAGAAACATTCATTGTTGTTTATTTATTTTTTAAGTGTTATCACTAAAGGGTGCAAAACGCATATTTAAAAAAATGCTCATGTAAAAAAAATAACTTTGTGGGAGCATCTTTCTTGATTAGGAGAACAGTGCAGATCATGGGTTCTGTGGGACCTAATAAACCACTTCTTTTGATCAAATGTATTGAAGCATACTCAGTTGCAAAAATAGTAAGCATTTTAAACAAAATATTTCAGCGCATAAGCAAGAAATCACTACCGCATGTATTATTTGATGTAAAGTGCATTTACACCCATGGAGACAGCAACGAAGGAAGTTCGTCGTAAGCTTCCAGATCGTCACATAATTTAATAACCACTCCCTCGTGTTGAATTACATTCAGGCAAGTACTGGAACCAGTCGCTGAGACCATTCAGCCACTGAGGCCCATGATCTCATTTGGAACACAAAAATCCTCGACTTACCTTAATAACCATAGCAACAGACTATTGCGACAGATGCATATTTTCTCCGTTGCCATTTGAGTGAATGCACCGTGCAGCCTTAGGGTGCATACGCACCATGCACTACATCAACGAAAACATTCAGTGAACTTCACTGGTTCAACATAATTTTAAAACCACGTCGTCGATTTTTATTGCATCATTAAAAGTGCCTAACTCAGACGACCGTGATTTGTTGCTTGTGAACACATAAGTCACCGCTGTTAGTTTGATAACCATAGCAAACAGTCTAGTACGACAGAGGTAAAATATTTCCGTTTCCTCTAGTGTGAGTGCACCCGAAGAATTCGCTACGGTGAACGAAGATATTGCTTCGTACATAATTGGTAATTAGAAGAGTAACTAAAAAGACGATAGTTTAAAAACAAATAGTTTTATTTAAGCTTTAAAACATATAAAATGTTTCAACATTTCCTGTAACTAAAATGCCATTTGCAAATGACTAGAAATTCAAGGTTTGCCTTACAAATCTAATACGAGGCCGAGATATCTTTCAACGGTATAAAAAGGAGACTATTCAACTAGCCCATAGCTCGGAAAAGAGAAACCCTAGAGGCAACCTGTAAAAGTGTTCAGAGGTCCAAGTACCTTGTGTCCTGTAACTAAAATGCCATTTGCAAATGACTAGAAGTTCAAGGTTTGCCTTACAAATCTAATACGAGGCCGAGATATCTTTCAACCGTATAAAAAGGAGACTATTCAACTAGCCCATAGCTCGGAAAAGAGAAACCCTAGAGGCAACCTGTAAAAGCGTTCAGAGGTCCAAGTACCTTGTGTCCTGTAACTAAAATGCCATTTGCAAATGACTAGAAATTCAAGGTTTGCCTTACAAATCTAATACGAGGCCGAGATATCTTTCAACCGTATAAAAAGGAGACTATTCAACTAGCCCATAGCTCGGAAAAGAGAAACCCTAGAGGCAACCTGTAAAAGCGTTCAGAGGTCCAAGTACCTTGTGTCCTGTAACTAAAATGCCATTTGCAAATGACTAGAAATTCAAGGTTTGCCTTACAAATCTAATACGAGGCCGAGATATCTTTCAACCGTATAAAAAGGAGACTATTCAACTAGCCCATAGCTCGGAAAAGAGAAACCCTAGAGGCAACCTGTAAAAGCGTTCAGAGGTCCAAGTACCTTGTGTCCTGTAACTAAAATGCCATTTGCAAATGACTAGAAATTCAAGGTTTGCCTTACAAATCTAATACGAGGCCGAGATATCTTTCAACCGTATAAAAAGGAGACTATTCAACTAGCCCATAGCTCGGAAAAGAGAAACCCTAGAGGCAACCTGTAAAAGCGTTCAGAGGTCCAAGTACCTTGTGTCCTGTAACTAAAATGCCATTTGCAAATGACTAGAAATTCAAGGTTTGCCTTACAAATCTAATACGAGGCCGAGATATCTTTCAACCGTATAAAAAGGAGACTATTCAACTAGCCCATAGCTCGGAAAAGAGAAACCCTAGAGGCAACCTGTAAAAGCGTTCAGAGGTCCAAGTACCTTGTGTCCTGTAACTAAAATGCCATTTGCAAATGACTAGAAATTCAAGGTTTGCCTTACAAATCTAATACGAGGCCGAGATATCTTTCAACCGTATAAAAAGGAGACTATTCAACTAGCCCATAGCTCGGAAAAGAGAAACCCTAGAGGCAACCTGTAAAAGCGTTCAGAGGTCCAAGTACCTTGTGTCCTGTAACTAAAATGCCATTTGCAAATGACTAGAAATTCAAGGTTTGCCTTACAAATCTAATACGAGGCCGAGATATCTTTCAACCGTATAAAAAGGAGACTATTCAACTAGCCCATAGCTCGGAAAAGAGAAACCCTAGAGGCAACCTGTAAAAGCGTTCAGAGGTCCAAGTACCTTGTGTCCTGTAACTAAAATGCCATTTGCAAATGACTAGAAATTCAAGGTTTGCCTTACAAATCTAATACGAGGCCGAGATATCTTTCAACCGTATAAAAAGGAGACTATTCAACTAGCCCATAGCTCGGAAAAGAGAAACCCTAGAGGCAACCTGTAAAAGCGTTCAGAGGTCCAAGTACCTTGTGTCCTGTAACTAAAATGCCATTTGCAAATGACTAGAAATTCAAGGTTTGCCTTACAAATCTAATACGAGGCCGAGATATCTTTCAACCGTATAAAAAGGAGACTATTCAACTAGCCCATAGCTCGGAAAAGAGAAACCCTAGAGGCAACCTGTAAAAGCGTTCAGAGGTCCAAGTACCTTGTGTCCTGTAACTAAAATGCCATTTGCAAATGACTAGAAATTCAAGGTTTGCCTTACAAATCTAATACGAGGCCGAGATATCTTTCAACCGTATAAAAAGGAGACTATTCAACTAGCCCATAGCTCGGAAAAGAGAAACCCTAGAGGCAACCTGTAAAAGCGTTCAGAGGTCCAAGTACCTTGTGTCCTGTAACTAAAATGCCATTTGCAAATGACTAGAAATTCAAGGTTTGCCTTACAAATCTAATACGAGGCCGAGATATCTTTCAACCGTATAAAAAGGAGACTATTCAACTAGCCCATAGCTCGGAAAAGAGAAACCCTAGAGGCAACCTGTAAAAGCGTTCAGAGGTCCAAGTACCTTGTGAGCAGCAATCGGCAACTTAAATACTTCACCCTCGTTAGCATGATACCCCACTTCCGTCAGTAACGCCCAACGCACGTGCAATCCATGACTGAGTCTGGAGCAAGTTACGTTTTCTTCAACCATGTAACTTCCCGGCCCCGCCTCCCCATCACGCATCACTGGTCGGCACGTGTGTTGGGGTTGCTAGTAGAGATGAGCCCGGGCCCGACACGGGCTCGGGCTCTACATTTTTAAGTTACCCTCGGGCTCATGGTAAAATACTCACACAGCAATCTACAGCGGACTAATGGTTTTTTGCTAGTCTTGTGTCCACTTTCATTTTCAATTTGCTCCTGACTAGAGACCCACTTATTAGGTCTCCTAACTGCAATATTTGCACTGAATGTATTCCAGTTTTAAATTCGACTGCGATTCAAGAGTTTCCCGAAAATGCTTCCAAACCGAAGATTTTTCATGCATTTTAGCTCACCAGAATTTATTCTCAACTGGGGCATTTCATGGTAGTTTAAAAATATATATATATTCTTTGTTTGAAATTAAAAGAAAAATCATTAGAACCAATTGCGATGGCAACAAAAAAGGCTACATTTAATCTATGTAGTACCACATCTATTAACAACACTTTATAAAATCCTTATGGGCTCGGGCTTTGACATAGAACAGTATCACTCGGGCTTCGACGGGCTCGGACCTGCAAAAGTGAGCCCGAACTCATCTCTAGTTGCTAGACGTAAGTTAATAACATATGGAATTAGCTTAGATATCTTTTAAACTATACTAATTTGGAAGATGGGAGACATCAGAATACTTAATTTATGGCTATCAGTAAAATGTTTACTCGTCTTAGGTGTGGATGCACCCGAAGAGTTGGTTACCTTTCCATTGAAAAGTTCGCTTTGAGCAAGTTGCTGTTTCGTTTGAGATTTACTAATTACCCTAGCAGTTGCCTGAGGTATCAACAATTAATATATGAACGCCTTATTTAATTAATGGTCCAACTCCATATTTGTTCATTTATAAATGAATTACATCTTTACGTTCAATGAGGGCTAACAACTCTATATTGTAGATGCTTGTCTTTTCTAGCTCTGTTGGCGGCAGAAATAAGCTGGAGGTGTTTTAAAATATGATAGGAATGACTTGCGTGAATGTGAAACTGTGGTATTCAGATAAGTCCTTCCTATACATTACAGGTAAGATGTATACATTGCTTTGTTCCGTTAATAAATTGGGCTGAAAGGACTTGGCTTTAGAACAACCTTTAGCCTTTACCACGAATAATAGGCTCGGTAAAATCTTGAAACAGCTGTATGTCTGTCGTATCTGTTTATTTGAGACTTTAATTATGTTACTTTTGTATTAGTATCACGTTGCTCTTTCTGCATCTGAGTATAGAGGATTTTATCCCCTTTTTATGCGTTAAATATTCGTGCAAGACTAGAGATGAGCTACTGGAGCATAGCTTGGCATTTGATGTTAGCACTATCTTTTCCTAACGTGTGGATAACTAAAAGGTCACAAATATTGTGTACCAGTTTTCTTTTGCTTTGATTGATAGTTGCTACTGATAATCATGCAGTGCCCTAATTATAGTTTTTTTTTCTTTTTGTTTACTGCGATCATAGTTTTATGTAATATGCAACATAATACACATAATATACAAATTCTATGCAATGTAAAACGTAAATACAGTGCACACAAGTAGAAATCACGCCATAATTGAAGATTGGTTGAAAATGTATGTACAATTGAATTTGAGTACAGGAAAACCCCGTGAAAACGCGGATGTCGGGGGACATGTTTGGCACCCGCGTTATAACCAGGCTTGGAGTAATCGCGATTACGTAATCGTAATCGGCTGTAATCGATTACATTTTGACAAAATCGTAATCGTAATCGTAATCTGACGATGGCATATTCTCATAATCATAATCGAAATTGTGTAATCCCGTAATCCTTTTTCTCTCGTAATTTTAATCGTAATCTTAAGGAAAAAATCCGTAATCTGCTGGTCCTGCAATCGTGTAATCTTGATCTGCTGAAAGCTGAAATTTTTAGCTCTACCATTGGATAGAAGAGATAAGATTACAAGAAAAAGGATTCAAACTGTGTACTGAAGTCCTATCCTAACTGTAAATAACCTATGGGCGATCATAATATAAAAGGTTCTGTGTGGCGGTAGCAGAGCCTTGATGGCAGGACCATATAATAGTCTGCTAGAGACGCTTGTTGTCCTACTTGTTGCGGTCTCTCAGAATTCTTAATTGCGGCTCCACTCTCCATGGGGAATGGCTGGAGAGCCCGAGAAGAAAGAGGTCTGGATATGTCACTCGCATCGCCTTGGGGCTCTCAGGGGGGTCTCCGGTCTCCTCGCGTCGTCCAGTTTCGGTAAAAGAGCGGTAATCTGTCCGCAAGTCAAAGATTTCGGGGTAGATAAGGGGAAGGTGTCTGACCAAATGCCTCGGTCATTTTGCTTCCTTAATTACCCCTTCAAAACATATTCAAACGGTTGGGCTATAGGCGAGAGTCTGGCGATGGCATAATAAGAATGGACCACTTTCCCTTTCAATAATCGAAGCAGACTGCCCCCCGAAAATCTAGTGGAAAGAGTACTATCACCTACACACATAAAGAGACGCACACACACACAAAAAAAAAAAAAAAAGAAGAAATGCCTTTTGGCGTTTTTTTTTCTTCTCCTTTCTTTAACGGCAGAAGTGAAGAATTTTTCTAAAAAATAGCACATTTACACTTCAGCAATTTAGGAGCAGGCGTTACATGATGCTCTATGCTTAAGATATATGAAATCTTAACCCTGGTATGTGTGATTATTATTACTTCTTTTCAATATGTTCTTCGAATATTTAAAAAAATACATACATTTAAATCTTAAATATATTTATATTTTAATGCTAATATTCTTTTTAATTAATAGGTATGTAAAAGAAAAAGTGATTTATGTTCAGACATTCTCCCAATTGTTTTTTACATGCATGAATTAATATTTAGGAATTATTTTTAAAAATTAATTATCTTTTTCTTCTTAGAATTACCTCAACAAAATTTTGTATTTCAGTTGCATCGTGTACGTTAAATTTGTGTTGTAAAATTAATTGCACTTTATCTTTTTATTAAAACAGTTAATACAGGGAAAAAAATTATATGCTCGTGCATGTTAAAAAAAAACACAAAAATCCTATTAAAATATTATAGTCATTCGTATTATAATTATTCTTCATAAGTAATATGAAGAATAATAATGATTACTAATTTTGCTAAGAATAATAATGATTACTAATTTTGCTTATGATTACTAATTTAATGATTACTAATTTTGCTAAGAGTTATTTGAATGTTCATGTTCAAATTTTTTGAAATTATTCTAAAATGCAGCATTTATTTTCAAAAGATTATTTATCTCTTACACTATCTGAATATTTTGTTATTCCGTACAATTCATGCACATCTGGTAATTGGTGTTATGTAAATATTTCCACAATTTAAACTAGAAAATAAATACAATGGAGAAATATACTACATTTTCAGAAATTGCAGCCAACTAAATTTTGATTGTATGCACAGAAAATAACAATGAACCAGGTAAATCACTTATGCATTATTAGAGTGCATCGTCTTTGCTTATATACAAAATACGATCACTGTAGTTATCCCTCACATGAGTTTTAAATATTCGAAAAATACTGAATGTGCCTTTCCTGATTATATATGTACATATATATATACATATATTACAAATTTTTCATTTCTGCAACGACGTCATAATTCCAGAACTGTGATGTTGAAATTATTTCATTATAATTGCATTCATCATCATTTCAGTTATCTCTTATTAAATCAAAAATTTAATTAAAAATCATAACTTTTTGATTTAGGACACTATTGTGAAAATGAGAGTTGTATGCATAATATCGGATAATTTTATGCTAATCTAATCGTAATCAAAATCGTAATCGGATGTCATAATCGTAATCGATTACATTTTTCAACGACTGTAATCGCTGCCGTAATCGTAATTACTTTTTGGCAAAGGATTACAATCGTAATCGTAATCATAATCTCTCAATTTCTCACTTTGTAATCGTAATCGTAATCGATTACGTTTCTTTGTAATCGACTCCAAGCCTGGTTATAACATAACCGCGATATACTGAAACTGTACCGCGGAACCATATTCACGAAATATACTCGCCACTTTTGCACGACTTTTAACTTTATCAATTACTCTTAATTTTTCTTCTATTGCATAATTGTTTCTTTTCTTGTTTCTGCCATTTTTTGGCTGTAATTTCTGTGCAAGAAGCACACTTCTCAACTGAGCGGTTAGTCTATCGAGTGATAGGTTATTCAGATTAAATTTTTCTGCTCTTTGAGACTCCTAAGCTAAAACCATATCAACCGCGACAAAAACAATTGTGTTCTGAGAAAATGCGGGCTTAAAAATTTTGTTAAGTTATCAACATGAGATTGTGAAGGGGGAGAGATTCTAAGGGAAAAAAGTAGATTTGTGTGGAAGGGAAGGAACGCACTTTTCAAAAAAAGAATATTTTAAGCCTTTATACACTCTCACAGACTAGAGAATATGTTTACTTTTCAAAAATTTCAAAGAATCTGCAATACAAAGGGTGGATTAAACGTCGGGGGACGTGATAGTAACCGCGTTATATCCGATTCCGCGGTATACCGAGGCGCGGTATTACGGGGTTTTACTGTACTTATTGATATGCGCATTTGACATTTCGTTTTCATCACGTCCATAAAATAAGAAATTACTTTTTTAAAATTTCGATTATTAATAGCAATATTAGGATGAAACGCTGTTTCGGTGATTTGATTTACAAAAATGTCTGTGATGGAACGTACCGGAAATGGTTCACGGAATGCTGCTGTCACAATGGAGGGTCTGACGATAGCTATGGGTAAATTACCACCTTCTGATACTAGAAGATTCTCCGCCAGAGCTTTGCTATAGTGGTACGTTGTTGGCCGATCGTCCATCAGCTTAGGGGTTATACTTTCCAATAAATCGTCGTCCATCCACCTAAAGAAAGAACATATGAATACAATCAAGCATCTATAAATTGTCGTCTTCAGGGTTATCCCAAAAAGATATTAGAACTGTTAGGCTCAAGATGTATTTCACAGTTCTTGAAGAATATACTTCTTAAATTTAATGTTTGAAGTTTGGAAGAGACGCGATGAAAACGATTATGGTTTTAAACTCCATCGACCAAGAGTTCCTAAACTGGGTACCATACTCGGAGATCAGGGGTGTCACGCGTATCAGATGATACTCCAAATTTCAGATAAAATATATGATCTTGCTATGAATGTAAAATTTCCTCCATTAGTTAACCTCAAGAATAGGCTCCTTGAGGAGGCCAAGGCCAACCTGGGCTTTTGAGCCACGGTAGGAAAGAAGGATGCATTCTATGACTCTATTCTATTAAATGAAAAAACTCTATTCGTCTAAAAAGGGCGCCACGAAAAAGTTTAGGAATCACTGCTGCAGACGATATACAACGGCTAACAGCAACCGGTTTTACACAAATTGATAGCTTTTGAATATTTTGTTTATCATCATCGTAGAGGGAACTGAAATTCAAACAAATTTAATTTATTTAGATTATATCATTCAAACTAAGTAAAACAAACTGCAGAGTTCCAGTCTGCCTTCAACCTGTTTTACAAGCCATTTCAACAGGTCCGTCATTTCGAATTTTTTCCGGGGGTGGTGGAAAAGGTCATATTATCTTTATATATTACATTAAAAAACAACAGCATGCATATTCATAAAAATACATTATAACCTCAAAGCCAGACAGAGCGCAATTGCATTCTCCTGATTCCTCTAAATGACGGGCCTGCATTCTGCATTTCAACAATCTTTTCCTTAATTAAGTTACCCACCCTACTTTCTCCCGTAATTTAATTTCTTCCAATTTCAAATAACAATAATAAAAATATTAATAATAAAGTGATTATTCGTTCAGCCTTTCATTAACCCTACACTGCGCCGTGTTGTTTTTAAACAACACCTCCATTTTTCGTTCACTAAGCTTTTATTTTGTAATATTTGTAACACATGTGGCGCATTCTTTCGTTTCATTTTGTATGTGTGATCATATTAGTTAATGTAGTTTCCCCTAGATCTTGTAAACTGAACTCAAGGTTCATCTTTTTTCACAAAATCGTAAGACAAGTTGATTTCGTAAAAAACAGTAACTTCTTAACTTTTTTTCCTGCAAATTTTAAGCAACAATTTTATTTTAAAAAATAGTCTCTAATTGCTTACATAGTTAAAAAAAAATAAACATAAGTTGTCCGGAAATTTTCGAGAAAATATATATATTAAGGCGCCTTTTTTACTTGTTGTTTTAAAACAACACCGCGCATTCGGGGGCAGTTTTTATGCTCCTGCATTATTCGCAGTATAAACAAAAATAGGTAACACAGGTTGTTCTATTTCACTTTATTTAGTATATTTTAGAAGATTATTGTTAAATATTTCACAAATTAGCTTAAAGTGGCAGATTAAATTATTATTTAGGAATTTTGTTTAAAATCAATTCACGCTCAACCAAAGAAGAAACGAGCATTATCGCATAAACCCCCTACAGATGTTAGGTTTCTTGTTTAAAATCTTTTAGTGAAATTATTATTAAACTTTATTGGTAATCAAAGTAAAAGTTCGTGCATGTAACTAATAATTATTAGCTACATCTGCAAATTTTTACTTTAATAAATTTATAAATAATATTAAAATAAATTATTTTAATAAATTTTCATATTTTAGTGCTATTTTATAATTATAATGCATGCCTATTTATTAAAATTTGGTTTCATTTTTTAAAATGATTATATAAAAGAATTATTTTTGTTACCCCTAAATGCGCAGTGTTGTTTTTAAACAACATGTCAATTTCTCTCGAATTCTACTTTTCCAAATTAAATAAGAATTTTTTTAGTATTTTTCCCACTTATAACTAGCACAAACAAGGACACAAAAAAAATTTTACAAAGAAAAAAAAATTGCGCAGTGTAGGGTTAAATTACTTCAAAGTTCAAAAGCACATGTATGGATTTACTTACTGCGCGAGTTCAATGACTTTTTGTGGAGGAGTTTTTTCTGGATATATGATTTCATCAATATCAGAACGGTTGCAATAACTGTATGCTGTCGACACGTGGACGAAAGCCTGAGCAAAAAAAAAAAGAAAAAATTGACGATTAGAATGGGGCATTAATACACAATGGAGAATTAGAAAGCATTGATAATGACTGCAAAATTAATGTTTACAAGCGGGAGCAAAGTTTCTAAATATGGAGAAGTTAAAAAGTTCGAGTTACACTAGGAGCGGGCAACTTATGGGTATTCCTTTGTTATCAGCTAAAGATCAAAGAACTTTTGGTAATTTTTATATTCTTTTATAGCTATCCAAACCTTTATCTCAAATAACTATCACCTTAAATATCAAAATAATCATAATACAAATTTTAAAACATTAAGAACTTTGATCACACACTTCTGCGTTCCGAAAGTGGGCACAGCAGACTTTTGATGTACCAGCAGTGTGCATATCAAAAGTAGGTCACCCAAATTTGCCAAATGTGGTAAAAAGAAAAAAAGACCAAAATCGTCACATGCGTTAAGAATAACAATATACAGGATGTTCATTAATTATTGTCGGGGTTTCCGTACCTCATAACTTTCGAATAAAAAATATTACTCAAAAACCGTTTATGTATTCGTAAATTACAGCTCAAAGAATTTTACGTGGCAATAATGCGATCTTAGCGCATTTGCAGTTTAGGTAATTATGAAGTCATAAATAAAAATGGCGACCGTGCAAGAGAAAGCAATGTGTGTATGTGTTTATTGCGGTTTTACGAAATTAAATCAGTCATAACTACTCAACGTCGCTTCAGTTGTCAAAAACATTGTGTACAAGACCCCTGTGCCCTCCCTTGATGGCACAGAATTGTTACTGCGATCCAAAATGTTACCCCACAAATGCTGGAGAACGCTTAGGGGGAAATAGAATTTCGTCTCGATGTGTTACGAGCCACAAAGGGCAACCATCTGCTAATTCATTAATATTTTTAATATCATTAATAAAATTCTTTGGGTTGTAATTTACGAATACGTAATCGGTTTCTGCGTAATATTTTTTAATCGAAAGGGTACGGAAACCCCGACAATAATTAATGAACACCCCTGTATTAACAATATGCATTATAAAAATATATAAAAATGGCTTGATATAGCTAACTTTTTATTCATAGATGCTAGTTTTACATTTTTTGTGTTAACAGAAGTTTTTTTGATGAAAGTGTGTGCTAATGGTTAAACTTTCATCTTAAGTTCTGGTTGGGGTAATATGAATATTACCCCAATATTCATATTACCCCAACCATGACCTCGGTTGAATAAATTGTTTTCAACGATTAAGACGTGGTTTTGTTCTTTTCCCCCAGTACTTGGCTCCTTTATGCCCACTACTGGAGCATTTAGTAAAACATTGATGCAAAAGTGGGCCACCCTTCATTGAGTAGCTAATTTTTTTACTCTTTTTTATTTAATAATAATGAATAAGATTATAATTTAATTACTAATGATATAATGGAGTAATTGAACAAGAATTTACCGATAGTTTGTCCATCTTCTGTGCTAGCTGTAGAACTCTTTGTGTTCCAAGTAAGTTCAAATTTACTGATTTTCTAAAGGAAAAAAATTGTATATTTATTCACTCCATTTTATTACACTGAATAAAAATAAGCATCTCTACAGTTAATTACATAAATTTAAAGAATTAAGCGAAAAGTCGATGTATTTACACGAAATTGCGTAGAAGAACGCAAAAAATAAATTTAAAATAAAAATTAAAGTTAAAGCACCGAATATCATGCTACTTGAATAAAAGCTTCCACCTTGCCTGTAATCTTCGGAGGATGATAAAAGAATTTGCTGATATTTTAGTATAATTCTTTTAATTCGGTAGGGAAACAAACAATTAGGGATTTTTACAATTCAAATTTTTATTTCTCTTTCTGTACACATACACGAATATTCTATACAAATTGAGATGCGTTAATTCTATTCAAATTACGATGAACCAGTTTTATGCAAAAACGGATTAATCTAATTGATATTTAAAAAAATCATACATAAATAAATAAAATTCAAGACCAAGTAGCTACTTCTTTTGAAGTGGCACAATAGAACAATAGACCTTCGGGTGGTTTTTTTGAAAAGACCATTTCAACTATTTCCTGCAATTCACAAAGGCTCCACGCTAACAGCTTTCATTACGAATCGACAAAAGTACAGGAAGAAATCACGAATGTTCGCTTAGCGAATATTTTCTGTTTAGTTACTAGGTTTGAAGTTCGTAAGGAGTTTTATTAAAAGGTAAATACGTACTTCAGTGGTTCGTCAAATCTGACTGTTGCAGCTGAATGGAAGACTACAGATACATGTTTAATCAAAATATTTATATCTGATTCGCTGATTCCTAGGTTTGGTAGGGAAATATCTCCTACTATAGGCACAATTTTCCCAAACATTGTTGGCTTTTCTCGCTTTATTTTGGAAAAAACCTGTAAAAAAAGGGGAGGAATAAATTTCCATTATGAGTAATTTAATAGATTGCATTTTCTCTTTTTATTTTGTTATTGACATTTCTTTTTCTTTGAATTATAAATAGTAAAAAACGTATTGAGTATTGTACAAATAGTCAGGGCCGGCGCTAGGCTGAGGCGGTGAGGCGCTCGCCTCAGGGCGCGTCGTTCTTAGGGGCGCATTGGCTATAACTATTGACTGCATCTTTTTAAGTAACAAATGAAAAAAAATAGCATTTACACTGTTTTACAAATGATGCATTAAAACTTTATCTAATTTAATTTTTGCATTGATACATATTACATGCTTAATTTTGATAAAATCAAACACAGAAACACATCAGGAACATCTAGAAACGTTTCCATTCCTTTCTTTCCTTTGTTGAACGGATATATTTTTTACTGGGTTATTTCTTGTTTTGCACATTATCCTTTTCTTCTCCACAGCGAGCGGACAACTGAAGATTTTGCGCCCCTCCTCCACTCCGCGCCCCAGGGGCCTAGAGGCCCCCCTGGAAGGGAAATAAAAAGAAACTTTTGTGCTTCCTAAATGATAAATAGCTCTAAAAAGCAGCTCTTTTAGCTTGCATTTTTATTAGCGACCAATCGCTTTGAAGTCCAAAATTACTTGTTTTTCTTCTTTTTCAAGTGACCTTTTCTGGGTTCTCTGGGCGTCCAGTTCTTTTATCTCTGCTGCTCAAAGAAAATGCACCTAGCCCCTAGAGAGTCATCACGGGTCCCGATCCCTAGAAAACACCCCAACTCCAACATTGTTTCTCTGCCTAGGTCTATTTCCCACGCAATCCTGCGCTACGGTCATTCCTGATATGCTTTGCGATGCTCCCGCTTTTTTGTCGAACATATTCACACCTCTTCAGTTCAAATAATCTTCTTTTTGCATTTAAAAATAAAATAAATTAACATTAATTTGGCGCCCCCTTGACGTTGCGTCCGGGGACAGCTGTCCCTCCTTGCCCCCCCCCCCCCCTTTGCTACGCCTCTGTTTATAAGTGTTTGCAGTTCCAAAAAGTCTCTTTATTTTATGACGAGCAAAACGCAATCTCCTCTCTTTTTCTGTTTTTTATTTTTCCTTATTCAGTCCATTCTGATCAGCGATTATTATTTGTACACAATTTGTTCCAGGAGACAGTTCGAATGGCGAATTATTTTTTCACATAAGATATAATGTAAATTGGATAATCCGTTCCAGACCCACATATGGTTGTTATTTAAACCTATGGAAAGCAAATGTACAGTGCTGTACATGAAATTATACATAAATAAAAATCTAACTGCACTTTACTGGTACAGAGGTGAGTTGATGGCATAAGTGGCATGTTGAGGAGGAAGAGAAATGTTGGTTTACTCTTTGAAAGAGGAGTTACTTTCCGGACGAATGGCGGGGTTCCAGTGTAATTAAAGTTTGTACTGATCATTTTTAATCTCTATTCCTTCATAATATATAGTACGGGCGGGAAAAAATTTTTGCCTCGTGGCGCCATTCGTGCTAGCGCCGGCCCTGCAAATAGTGTAGATAGTTCATGTACGGAGTAGCATGAAAATATGACGAATTTAGAGTTCTGAAAGAAGGCTTCGCATCTACGTTGAAAGTGGAAGGAAAAAAATATTTAACCCTGACGTTGCGTTTTCGTAAGGCTAGTGAAAACTTTTTTTTTTGCCGTTCTCCTTATGTATATTTTTAGGTAACTTTTTTGGGGTGGAATTGTCTCCCTATATTCATTGAAACGTTGTGTAACACATACAAAAATAAAAAAGTCACCTGAAAATATACATAAGAAAACGGCAAAAAAAAGTTTTTACTATCGTTGCGAAAACGTTACGTTTTCCCGTCAGTCATTAATGAGTTAACTATTTCCAAGAAAATGTTATTTGATAACACCAAAACTCATCAATAGCTACTAAAAAAAATTTTTTTTTTTTCGTGTAGTGAAGAAAACAGTCATAAAAATTCCCATGTGGTAATGGCATCCGGGGCTAATTCTGGTGCTTATCGTGGTAGAATTGATGTTGTCACTGGGGAATGCACTTGTTCTGCAAAGGTTAATGACCAAAACACAGCCTTTTTAGCAGAAAAGGAAAAATCTTGTGTGGCGTGTGTGTCTGGAACCTCAGGAATATGCCAGAGTTACTCATAGAAAGAAGCACTGATTTTCTCAAGTTTCATTCTTTTTTATTTTAACTCAAGCGTCGACCACATTTTAAATTTTCAACATAAGCGTACCGCCTTTTTAAAAAGTTTTAACACAAGCGTGCCCCCGCATTTTTATTTCGATAACTCTTCCAAGCGTCTCCCAACCTATTCTTGCAGGACTGGGACCGTTCATAAATGATGCCAAGCTTTTTTTCGATATATTTGACCCCCTGACCTCTTTGTTCCAAAATTTCACACTACAAGATACCCCTACCCCCCCCCCCCCCTTGTCACATGTTACGCATAAGTATATGTACTTGCTGTGTTGCAGTTCAGAAAAAAGCACTACGTTATAAATCGATCACATTTCTAATTCTATTTTTGAGCTTTTAATAACATTTCAGAGCATAACAATGATAATGATTATATGCTGGGTACTTAATTTGTATAAAAGGAGATTTAGGTTTACAACAAAAAAGATAATTAGTATATAATAGTAAAAAGTATTATTTGTTCGAATTCTGAAAAAATTAACCGCGCTATTTTACCTTTAAAGTGTAAACGCCTAAGAAGATTTCCTTTTAAAACTTTTAACTAGAAGTAAATTTATACTTTAATCAGCATTGGTGTTTTCGATACAAAATGAAATCAGATATACTTTAAAATCAAATTGAAAAAATAAAATAAAATAGAAATAAATTTAATTTGCTGATTTTAAATCTTTTTATACAAACTAAAAAGTATGATGTCACACTTCTTGTTACCCTCTTTCCTCCCCTTGTTACAAACTGTCCCAATTTCTCGAACCCCTGATCCCTCCCTCAAAGCGTGACATTATTTATGAATGACCCCACTCCACCACTGGTTTTTATTCTAAAGGGGGGAAAAACGTGTCAAAGTCTCAAAAAATTTAAAAAAAAAATTCTCTTCATAAATCGATTCTATAACTATTCAATAATATACCTTGAGAATTTCAAAGCAAAATTCCAAGTCATTTAAAAGTTATCAGCATTTGAGCGAGCGCCCCTTTTGGTACAGTTGAGCAGGTAGTCCCTCATGAATGACCTGAAGGGTATTAGAGAACGTTAGCAGATGTCATTTCATTTCTTTTAACAATTGAGACCTCGGATAGAAATTTCTATAAGTATTAGTATCTATAAGTATTTTTTAAAAAAAAGATTCATTACTGCCTTAAATTTACCTTCAATACCACTTTTTTTTTCAAACGCGTTTTTCTCGAAACTACTTTTTTCGAATTTGAGTACACTCTAGCTCGCAGAGTTTTTGATCAATCCTTATCAAATTTAGCGCACATTTTCTTTATATGTACACGCTTTAGTTGAACTAGAATCATAAACGCATCTTTATTTTTTCTTTTTTTATTGTAAAAAAGAAGAAAATAAAACGGTTAAAAATCATACTTAATTTTCCCATTCTAAAAAAAATTTAAAATTTTCAATTTTTGTGATGATTTTAGTTTAACTAGAAGAGACACTAATAAAAAAAAGTAGAATTAAAAAAAAATTGATTTCAGATAAAAATTATGACCTCCAGGATGTACGCAAACTGTCGACCCGGGAGGCGATTTACAGTGTGCAGCAGCTGATATCTCCGGGATTTTTCAAGAAAAATGTCTGAAAAGGTCAGTAAATGTTCTTCAATATATCTATAAAATAACCTAAAATCTCAACAAAATATATATATTCTTTTTGCGTTAAAAAAAATTAATGGAAATTGCTTTTAATACGCTGTTTTACACATATTTCCCCCTTAACTCGCCAGTGACGAAGAAAAAGTGAAAAATAAATTGATAAATCGCAATGAAAACCGTAGAACTGCTTTTTAAGATACCTGACATGCTAGCAGTTGTTCGAGTCGTTGCTTAGGGTCCAGCCCTTCTTTGGCTCGAAGCAGAATGTAGATCGTCTTTACATTCCGACACGCTCGCAGAAGTTTTTCGAGAAGAACCTAGGAATAAAATTTCCTTTAACATTGAAAAAAATCAGAAAACTACAGAAAGAAGTCACACAATCTTGAAATTATGAAACATAGGATGCCCGCCTAGCTTTGTTTTGAAGTAGTTAACTGAAATAACAAATCTGTGGGAACATTAATAAACATCTAACAGCCTTATTCAACAACCGATGAGAACCTCTGTCAAACACTCCAACCGCCGGTTTCAGCGTTCTGTTGGTTGAGGAAGCCTTTGATCTGCAGCTCGAAGGTTCAAATAGACTGGTGAATAAGGCCGTAAGTTCATTATCACACATGAAGACTAGATTGTTCGCATTGCTAAATTTGTTCTAATACATCCAGAAGTTAAATAATCCACTGGCTTAAGGTGATATGCAGTTTCATTTTAGAGCCAGGGACCACGAGGGCTGAAGACTGACTTGACCTCAAATTTTTGTGGTCTCTTAATTTTGAACCAGATCTCAGATGAGAGACCGTCTCCTGGGATTGGCACCTCCAGAGGTATCGTTTCACTTGGAGGGCTTTGGAGCCTCACATCCTATTTAACGTGGACCAGCTCCTTTTAGCGTACACGGCTCACAGGAACTAGCCACGAGAGGCTATCACCCTCCCAAACACTGACCAAAATCGACGTTGCTTCACTTTCGGTATTCTGCGGGAACCGAATGATTTTATTCTGATTATATTAAGCTCATTCAAATAATTAAGTCATTCTAAGCTGTGAGACATATATCGTTACTGTGCAATTCCATGAAAATTTCAATTTTTTCGAAATTATTATGTTTCTGAAAAGATGTCATTTTTGAGCAGTATTCATTTTCAACTCAGTACATTTGATTGAGTAAAGTTAAATGAGTCAGGCACAATATTTTTTTTTTATGAAATTTAAAGTATGAGAACTTTTATTGCAATAAATGAACATGAAGAATTGTCTTTCCGTCACGCGTCATTCTGTCAAGACACATAAACTTTATTTATTTCAACCCAATCCGAAAAGTATTATTAAAATTAACATTTTTTTATTCATTATTTATGTAGTTTAAAAGTTCTTTTTGTACTGAAAAACCCCAAAACTTGGTTGAAAAAAAATGTCAATCCGGTACAAATCTAAAAATACCATAAAATTTAAAAAATAAAATGATTAAAATTCTTTTTTCAGTTTTTTTTTTTCATAATTTCTTCGTTAACAATGAAATGCAAAGAAAAAAATGTCAATTTTTATGAAAATAACTTCATTGTAATCATTTTTTTTTCTCTTCAATAATGTCATTCTGTCACTTATAGAATTGCCCTACTGAATATATCTTTATATTCTAAGATTAATTTATTACTTTTTATTTTAAAGTGCTGCAAGAGAGTATTTTAACTAGTTTTTTTAAACTGTAATTTTATTTTAACTTTTAAATAATTAAATAAAGCTATTAGTTGTTTGAGAACTTTCGGTAACTCACGTGACATGATTTACCGGAATTAGGAGCAATTGTATGTTCTTGTTCATGCAATGCATTTTTAAGGGGGCACAGGATCTTTGAAATAAAAGTTTTCTTTTTTTAATTTTTCACTGTAGTTGGAGTTATTTTATCATTGGTTATCGGTATTTTGGCTAAATTTTAATTATTAAACCAACAACAATGATTTTTGACTAAACAATTTTTGGAAATTATTAAAAAATATGAGAAACACAGAAAATATGTTTTTTGTCTGATATTTCAATCAAATTACATAAAAAATTGCATAGATATATAACAATAATCGCAAATAGTTGCAGTTTAATCTTAACAGTTGCAGTTTTTGAAGGATTTTTTTTTTTTTTTTTAACTGGAAGCATACTTATCAAAAAGTTTTGCTTCTCGCTACAGCTAAACCAGTTCAAAAGTTTTTTTTAATAATTGCTTCATATAAAGCAATGCCAAAAAAATTTGTAATAAATACCCTTAAGAAACTGTATAAAAAGTTGTGAGCAAATTACTCAAAAATTCAGACGCAAGAGTCAATTTTTGTTTTTCATATTTTTTCAGTTTTTCTATAATTTTGGAAAAGTTTTAGTCAAAAAAATTTTTAATTGGCTTAGTATTCAAAATTTCGCCAAAATATACATAATTTAAAATGCTAAAATAAGTCCAACTACAACGAAAAATCAACAAAAGAATACCTATTTCAAAGGTCTGCGCCCCCTAAAATAAAAAACTGTGTTTCAAAATTTCAAAAATTATTTTTAAAAAGAAATACCTTTCCAAGAAAACCAGTGACTCCGGTGATAAAGACGCTCCTGCCTCGGTAGAACTCCGATATTTGCGATTCATCTTCTTCATCTTCGAACGATTCAGGAGACATGTAACCCTCAGAATCACTGTCTCTGCTTCTCGGCATCCTTCTATTCTGGATTAATTCAAACAGTGCATAATTTCAGCCACTCTGGGGAAAGATAGAAAGTGATTTCAGATGACCGTTTATCGTTGCCATTTATTTACATTCAAAAACGCTTCGATGTGCGTTAACTTAAAAAGAAAAGGAATCACTGACGTATTACGTCATTAAGTGAATTATTTTTTTTGTGGGTACAATGATTATTAAAAAGCTATTTCATAAAGCTTGACTGACGATCGTGTTTCAGCTTCCGAAAAAAAATAATTCAATCATTTCTAATGTTTAGGTAGTTCCTTTTCAATTGCATTAAAAGGCAGTGTTTTAAATTACTTTTTTTTTCTTTAATATGATTTCGATGCTGATGAAATTAATGATAAGTCATAGAAATGGATCCAAAGCAAATATTCTACTAATAGAAAGTGAGAAAATAAATTACTCGAATCATTTGATGAATTTTTTAAACAAAATGCAATTGACTTTTAAAACAATAATTTATTAATTTTTAAAACAAGGAATTGATTTTTAAAACAATAAAGGGACTAATATTCTTGCAAAGAGTTTTAAGATAAGTAATCCAATTTCATCTGAGTAAATATTAGCTTTCTTGATAACCTAATACGGACATTAAACAAATGTTTCGGGGAAATTGTTATAGCGAAAGCATAAAAAAGAAATGTCAAAAAATCCTATTCTACAGCATTGATTTGTTCTTATTTCCTTATTTCTTTCGGATTAAACTTGTTATAATCAGATTATTACGCATTACAGGTTTTCTATTTTAGAGAAAATTCGATTTCTGAATTAGGGTAATTCCATTTGATTCTATGCGCAGCAAAGACGAAGTTTTACTTCATGCTTTATAATCGATTACAGACATCTTTTTAAAGAAATGACCAGCAATGATTTCATATACGACCTTGTACCATAAATACTTATACTCGAAAAATCAATATTCCTTAACAGCATGAAAAAATTTTTTACTCTTATAATTGGGGTAGACAACAGCAATAAAATTTAGTGGCGCAAAAGGACAATCCAAGTTCTGATTTAATAGCACAAAAGCGGGAAATGGTAGACAAAAGTTTTTAAAAATATACTAAATGCACACATTAAAGCATAAATACATAAATGCATACTTTTATACATATTTAAACTACAAATATCAATTTTTTTATGCAAAAACATCATAAACACTTTTATTTTAAGCTAATCTAAACATAAACTGAAAAATAAAATATATAATTAACAAAATATTTCAGACTAAAATTTTGTCGTTCATATATGTGATTTTGGCGACATTCACCTACTTGTAATCAATCATTATCCAGAGTGTTTGTCCACTTTATTCAATGCCATTAAAAAGCATGAAGGATTTTGTGCATGTATGATTTATGAACAACCATTAACAGTATTATGGAAAATACTTATCCTTAAGACTCAATCTCACTAAAAAGATGCTAGATTTCGTAATAAGTATTTTTAAATATCCCCCCCCCCCCCCAGAATTTAGTTTTTTTTTTAAATCATAGTACTAAAAGTAAGATTTTTCATAGTGCAAGTGATGTGTCGATTGATTTAGATGCTATTGAAGGCTGCGGAGAGAGACTTTTTTTTTTCTACTTTTAGCTCAGGCAACACAGGTATTGCTAGTTAAATGTA
The DNA here is from genome assembly GCA_038502835.1 of Octonoba sinensis. Lineage (NCBI taxonomy): Eukaryota > Metazoa > Arthropoda > Arachnida > Araneae > Uloboridae > Octonoba > Octonoba sinensis. The sequence goes on from CM076602.1 coordinate 64,118,671, forward strand.
TACTTACAATATGTCTTCAAAGATTTTTCATCGGTAAAAGAAACGCATTGATGGCTTTCTAAATATTTTTTAAATGCTTTGAAGACTGAAGAATAGAGCTTGTTATTTCGTCAGGCAGACACATATTCCACCGTTTTCGGGGTACAAAGTAAACATTTTATGGAAAACTCAAATCAGCTGGGGATATAATAATAGCATAATTCAAGAAGGCGTTTCAGAAAGCAGCTGAAGTGACGAGTGCGAACGATCGATTTTTAAGAAAGATAATTTTTGAATGCATGATAATCATTTTTACCTTTCGCTATTTTCAGAAGAAAAATACAGTAGAGCCTCGGTTATCCGAACCCCGACTAACCGAGTTTCGGGTTAACCGAGGTACATTTGCCCTTGAATTTTTTTTTTTTTTTTTTTTTGGCAGCCAATGGCGGCGTCACCAGCTACAACCATTGCGTAATACGGCAGAAAAGAAGCGAGCGAGTTCCGTTAAGCAGAAAACAATATATATAATATATATATAAACTTCTTCAAGAAACAACTTTAACTGGAATATGTACTCTACTGATGTGTACGGTGTAAAATTAGATATTTGTATATATATAACGTCATTTTTTCATTTCATAACATGTACATTAAATGCCCTTTTTTTTACATCTTTGACGACATTTACATTCATTTTAACCCGTTTCCCTCTTGAATTTGGACAGAGTCCGTGTTATCCGAGTTTTTGATTATCCGAGGGACCCTCGGTCCACATTACCTCGGATAATCGAGGCTCTTCGGTAGCACGATTTTCTACTTCCTCTGAAACTCTGAATATTATTTTATAATGGGCAATCCGTGAACTTTCTACAAAATCGTTTCTCAAACATTTTCGTGTTGCTACCAACTTAAAAACCAAAATATTTATCAAAAACCTTGCGATCCCATTAAAATTTGTAACACTTGATCATAATTTAAAATAGTTTTTTCAATAAAATGATGTTTCGAATACGGGTCTTACTTTTCTGGAGAACTCCAACTCTACAGCGTTTGGTATGCTCATTTTCAGCATTCTATTTTCATAGAATTTAGTAGTTATCCCCAATTTTATACGAAAACAATGGTGCAACTGTAAAAAATAATTTTGAAAGCTGAAGTAGTATATTGTAATTTTTATTTATGAAAAAAGCGTCTACGTTATTTTCCTGTTCCATCTGCTTCAACGTGAAGCTTCAATGCATGATCAAGTCATAGATAGTCAGTGGAAGTTAGATAAGTCAGTGGAATGATGCATGATGTCCTAACGTAATAACTCTAAAGCATTCAAATTCAAAATTTCATAAATCGATATTTTTGCTTTGTGACACTTGGTGGTTTAACGTTATTTCAATGGAAATCTGCTGGATCCAGCGATTTACTAACTTTATAACCGATGTTGCGTTACAAAGTGGTGAAGTAAGTTAATAATATCCTCTCGTGTTGCCAAATCCTCAATAGTTGGAATTTTTATTCCATCATTTAAAATCACTTTCACTTAGAGGACCGTGATTTGTTTGGTAATCCAGTGACTACGATTATGAAAAAATCAATATCAACATAATTGGGAAAGGGCATGGTCCCGGGAAAAAAATCAAGAAATACTTTCCGCAAATAATAAATGACCCCTAATGTTTTGAAATATCTCCTTGTCTCATGAAAACTCTTTACATAATCCTATTTCCCTAATTTTCAGCTTTTAAAATTTAAATAGCCTTCCGCAACCCGTTTCAGATGATTTTGAGCGAATTAGAATTCGTCTGAAGTGTTTTGCACTCAGCGATCCATTAGCGAAATTAGCGATAAGGAAAACTGCTCATAAAAGGAAACAGTCTCGTGAAAATGATTAAGAGATTACAGTTGGTAAATCAAGGATGAACTTGAAATGAATATTTTTAAATCAATCCAAAACCAACAAGCATCGTGTTATCCGATGTGTATAAAAACTCCTGTCTACAAAGCGCACCAATTAAATTTTGTACAATTTTCTGGAAACATGCAAAATTTGAAGAATAATAGTTATCTATTCCGAAAGATTGTCATAAATATTTTTTGAAGCTATTTACAAGTTGCGCGTAATCACGTATTCGCTGATTGACTTGTTTTATGGCCAATGTAAAAAGAAATCTGACTTTTTTTCGAGAAATTCACTTTTTTTCGCTTTTTATAAATTGCATAATTAATATATTAGCATTTAAAAAAATATGCCTTTCTCCCGATTTTTGATCCTTTCGTAGCTGAATATTGTTTACTGGTTATTCTTTTTGCATTAGATATCATTCATAAATGATGTCCCGCTTCGAGGGGGGAGGGGGGATTCGGGAAATTGACAAAGTGGGACAAGGGGAGGGGAGGAGGTAGCAAGAAGTGTGACATCCTTATACAACATAGCGTGACATGTGACAAAGAGGGGAGGGAGTCCGTTGAAGTGTGACAGTTTGTGACAAAGGGCGGGAGGGGAGTCAAATATATCAGAAAAAAGCGTGACATCATTTATGAACCGTCCCTTAGCTTAATTAAAGATCCAAGAATAGTTCAAAACATTTGCAAAGTTTTTACCCATCATTGCATTCAAGTTTCAAGAAATATCTTCATTTCATACGGACTCATGCATCTTGAACTGTTTTAAAATCAAATAAAACGAAGGAATCATATCTTTTTTTTAAAGAAAAAATACAGTTCGACGACGAAGTTCTGACACTTGGGCGCTTCTGCGCATGGCAGAAGAGGACGGTGGACGGATCCTTTCGAGTTTTAGGGGAGTTCATTTTGCAGGTGCGTTTATTTGAAAGCGATTGAGAATGAGCGCTTCCCTGTTTGTTGAAAGCAACCAAATTTATAAACTGTCAGATAGCATCAGTTCGGACGAAATCAAGTATGCTAAACGAACTAAAACGAGAACAGTTACGGCACATTCCTTTATACCAGCAGTTTCTCCCTAGAACATGAATGAATTCTTCTTGTAACTGCCAGTCAGATGGTTTTTTTTTTTTTTTGCAGTAGAACAGTACTTGTTCTTTTTTCTCGAGCTAGAAAATTTATTTGCACTTGGCGTAAAGTGGAAACTTAAAATTTCCGTCGCTACTATTGCTAGACATTATTTTATTCGCTACCAGTAAAAATATTAATTGAATTCTTTTGTCTTTCTTTTCATTCAGAGTCGAATGTGTTGTTTCTGATATTGCCATCGAAAGTGTATATTTTCATTGTATTATATTTCCATCGACGAAGGCGGTGGCTTCATATGTTAGTTTTTACAAAAAAGCTCACTTTTAAATACAGTAAAACCTCTCAATAAGGGACACTAAGAGGACTGGAAATTTTGTCCCTTAAATAGAGGTGTCCCTTCCTCGGAGGTTCATAAACTGATGCATACACGTATAGTGTATTAACTTGGTTCAACTTTTTAACAATAAACATGTTACGATCTAAGCTTAAATGCTGAAAATGCTTCATGCATACAAATAATAAGTTGAAATTATTGAAAGTTAAAATTTTTTCATTAAAAAACTAAAATTTTAGCATAAATGCCGTATTATCAAAGTTTTGTAGCTTACAGAAATGAATTTGAAGTAATCTATGAGATGGGTTTGTTTAAAAGTACGAAATTCGAGCAATACAGCATAATTTAAGTTTCGTGTACTTTTTCCAATCCTTGCATCAAAAACTTGTTGGCAGCCGGGTACTGTCTGTCAATGCTGAGCATACATGTATTCCATAGTACAAGAGAGGGAAAAGCCTTTACAAGTAGGTTTTGGCTAGCACTTTAAAATACACTTGTTTCTTTGGTCATGCTTCTAAGACTCAGACTAGTTCTTTCAGAAGTTAATTTTTAGAAAAAAAAAAAACTTCAATTTCCAGTAAATTTTTCTTATCTATATAACTTGACTTTTAGAAATTTTTCTCTGTGAATGTCCCTTAAATAGAGTGTCCCTTATTCAGAGGTAAATACATTGCGGTCCCTATTCAAAGGGACTGGGACCAGAAAAAGTGTTCCTTAATTAGAGGTGTCCCTTAAAGGAGGTTTCACTGTACAACAAATCAGATGATACATACATTTAAAGGTTAAAAACATACATTTTTTTTTTTTTTTTTTTTTTACAATACTGTTACAAATCTCACTACGCAGATAATTGAAGCAATTGTTGGATAGGAAGCCTAAAAAATCAACAAGTCGTGATTTGCGAATAAAGAACAAGTCAGAATGAAAAAGGTAATAATGGAAGTGCTACTAATACTAATTATTTAGCGACAAAAAACTGTTCTGCGTTAATTTATGCACAGAAAGAATGAAATGTTTTATGAACATTCGGATGCAAAACTGGACAAAATATCTACTCTCCTGGTAAGGGATCATTCATAAATGATGTCACGCTTTGAGGGGAGTTCGTGAAATTGTGACAAAGTGTGACAAGGGAAGGGGAGGGCGTAACACGAAGTGTGACATCCCTGCTTATGCAACATGGTGTGACGTGTGACAAAGGGAGGGGAGGGGAGTCCGTTGAAGTGTGACATTTGGTGACAAAGGGGGAGGGGTGTCAAATATGTGGGAAAAAAGCGTGACATCATTTATGAACGGTCCCTAAGTAAGTCCATTCCTACACATCATGTAGACTGTTCCAAGAAACTATTAACCATTCTTTTCACAAGTCGAAAGGAGGAAAGAATTCAAACCGGCATTTTCCGTTTAATGCCAACGAAGTATTACTTCATAGCAAATTTGACTTAATACTTCCCACCTCAATGGAATTAATTAGCTTTCATTTTCTCTCTATCTTCCAAGCAAAAGATCTAAATGTATGAATATGGCTTCCTTCACAATGATGTAACTTCTTTCATACGTCTTTTACCAGTCAAAAAAATCACAAACTAAAATTTCTTTGTTTACAAAACCGAGACAAATAATCCTCTAGATATAAAGTGACGGACGGAGCTATAGCTGCCCGACAATGCTGAAGTCAATAGTGTCTTCATTATGTTTGACTTGACTTAAAATGTCATGGTCAGAATATGTGTGTACCTATTTCGATGCTGAAGGAGGACATAAAAGGGTATTGTTTTTGGCATTGAGGAACAATATTTGATTAACCTCGTTTTTACGTCATTACAACGTGATGTTCCTTTCGGTGACTCACTAAAACTTGCTTTTTGTTCTGTTTTTCAGTAAGTGGGTTCTCAGAAAACTAGTAAATGACTTCGGGGTCATTCAAAAATACACTTCAGAGATCATTCGGATCCCCATATGAAGAGAATAGGACATTAATCAGTTTTTCTCACTATTTTCGTGCCACTGCTAATAATTAAAATTGTGGACATCGCCAAGGCCGTGTTTTTGGCACATAGAGTGGTTTAACTTGACTTCAAATGGACACGACACCAACCAACCAACCAAATATTTTCTTAACATAAGAAAACTAAAATTATAGTTTCATTACAGACATCTGTAGCGGAGCCGGAGACCGGAAAATTGTCGTGCTTCATTGATCCGATATTTTAATATAATTTCATTAAAACTTTCAAAATGACTTTTTTCGCATCAAAATGAATTTTGAATGAACAACGACAAGGAATGAAAGGTGATTTTTTATCTGTTATTTTATTCAAAAGAATCAAAGACGAGGATAAACAAATATAAAACACGTGTTTACTGCTTTTTAAAAATAACATAAATAAAATTAATAAATTAAACAAGCAAATACTGTGACTTCTATTAAAATTACTCGAAGCACGGAGCGGAGCAGGTGCAAAGGTGGAGTAGGTATTTGGAGAGCGGAGCAACGCAAAAATGTTGTCGCGCCAGCTCCATGGAGAAATTTATAAAATGCTGTGCTCTTTTAACCCCTTGAACTGCACGTTATTTTCACTCGGCACTGCTCAGGCAGACAATTTAATTTTCTTCATTTTAAGAGGAGGGATTGATATAGAAACTTAAGGTTTTGTTGCTCAAATAATTTGTTATTATTAAAAATAATATTTGCTTCACACATTTATCTGAATGTTTATTGTTATACAGTAAAACCTGTGTAAGTTGACCACTTGCGGTGCAGCACTTTAATGGTCAACTTAGACAGGTGGTCAACTTATAGAGGGTGGTGGTTTATTTATTTATTCTTTTTTTTTGTTTGTTTGTTTGTTATTTCTTACGCTATGCATTTTTTCAATTATAACTAATTAAAATATAGCTTCATGTAGTGACGTTACTTTAAAATAAGGATTAGCTTTTTTTCCCACAATTATCTAAAATCTCATTAAAGAAATTTAACCCAAATGACTTACAATGTAGCCTATGCAACTTCAAAAGTAAAGTACTTAGTTAAAATTAAGATAAATATCATATTAATTATGTCAGTTACATATATAATGCTAAAGATTTTCTAATTTTTTTTTTTTTTTTTTTTTTTTAAAATGGCTATATCAGACCAAAGAAAAAAGAAGAAACTTATTTAAAGAATAAAAGAGTGCTCATAGTAGTTTTCCCATTTGGTTACCTTACAAAGAGGTTTAGGCAAACTTTATATTGATGTTTCATCCACCCAGACAAATACTGGTCTAACATTATAGCATAAAATTTATCCTGGAGAAGCTATTTTAGTTTTTTTTTAATCTTTCCAAAAATAGATAAACAAATATAGTGATAATTAGACGGTCAACTTACAGAGGGTTTTTTATAATGCTCCCACCCAAATTTGGCGTACATAAGTGGTCAACATGGGCAGGTGGTCAACTTAGGTGGTCAAGTTACAAAGGTTTCTCTACATTAAATAAGATAGGGTTTATTCCGTTCCTGACAAAAGTGGTCAACTTAGACAGGTGGTCAGCGTACAAAGGTGGACAACGTTACAGGTTTTACTGTATATACATATAACAACATAATTAGTGTCGGGAAAGTTCATGACGAGCTGGACTCGTCATTTCAGTGCAAGGGGTTAAAGAAAGAACCCCAAATTGCAGCGACCCTTCCGTTTTAGCAACCGATACATGAATTAAATATTCATTGTTTCAAAAGTAATCGTCCAAAGAACACTTAACCCGCAAAACCATGCGAAAAAATGCTTTAAAAAGTATTTTTCTTCCTATTCTATTTTTACGTTTTCTATTCAATAGATGCAATGTTATTTTTACGCCCATTGAAATGTCTGAACTGGACTGTTAATTCCAATATATTGTCCGAAATTAAGTTCAAATCTTTTCTAATTCTAAAAAACATGCATTCGAAAATAAATATTTAACTTCTTTGTGCTTCAAAACGTGAAATATTTTTATTGAGAGGAGATTTTTAGGTTCAAAGAAATGGTAAGACCCACACACAAGCGAAACACACCTTATTTTTTTAAAAAAAGGTAAAATTCTGAGCATATTTCTTTTCTAATTTCAAAAAATATTGATTCGAAAACATTTTACGATTTGAAAAGTAAAATATTTCCATTGAAAGGGGTTCTTTGATCGGAAAAGAGTTCTCAAAGAAATGATAAGACCTATACGCAAGCAGTAGCCCATATTGTTATTCATTTATTTATTGGGAGGGGGCGTAAAGCTCCTTTAACTACCTAAGATGGACAACTAAATTTTGAAAAAAGTCTCAAACAAATCAAAAACAAACCGTGATTTCAAAATTAGTTTTTATTTTTTGACTAGTTATTATTTTTTAAAGTATTTTGTCTTTAGGTGTATTATTTTAATGTGCAATGTTTGCTTAATATTGCAACATAAATTTAAAAAAGCAGAGGAAAAACAAATAACCCTTTTTTTTGGGGGGGGGGGGTCCTGATTTTTTTTTAAATAACGCTTTGAAATAATTTTTAATTATGACTAAATAACATGCAACTTCTCAGATTTAGTTTATAGCAGCCTCACGTTAATAATGACCAACTTTCTTTGGGCGATAGGGATCGTCATAACGTTGACTAATGACTATAATCATTAAATAACAATAAAAAATGTCTTTTCTTATTCTGTTGAAAATAGAAAACAAGATATATTGTGTAATTTTTATTGAAAAATACGTAAATTTGATATGTATTTGTCCTTTTTTATTTATTTATTTGTTTTTCAAATCATACTAAATTACTACTTTTCTTTGGATTCGTCTATATATCAGAATTAGAAAAAACATAAACCCAGTAAAATAAGGCATTAAAATGAAAAATATCTAGGTATAAAAAATGGTGAAGGCTTTCGTTTCGATATTTTCCCTTTCCCTGCTCTCCACGTGAAAATAAGGACGTTAAATATGGCAGTTTCATGTAGATGATGACTAATCCCGAAACGATCTTATGCAAATAGAAAACTTCCTACAACTGCGAGCTCGCGTTCCTAGTTTTAAATGTATTCGTTCAAAATTATTTAACTCCGCAAAACCAGGAAAAAAAATACTTTAAAAGTGAATTTTTTTCCGTAATATTTTCACAGTAATTTTATCTGCTTGGTGATATTCGTCGTAAATTTTACTTTTTATACATGTTTTGCATTAATTTTCCAAACAAAATAGTCATTTTTTCCTTTCTGTAACGACATTTTTTTCACTTAAATAATATATTTTCGCTTTTATAATATATTTTCGTTATCTTATGAAAATGACATTTTTAACTACTGGAAGATCAATCATCTAATAATCTACCTCAGACTAGTATTAGCCTCCGTTCTCAAAAAAAAAAAAAAAAAATATGCTCAGCAGTGCCTCTCCCCTCTCCCTTCCCAAACAAAATGTTGTAAGCTAAGGCTCCATAAAACACTAGTCGGTTTACTTTCCAAAGAGCTACGTTTTTGAGAAATTTTTTAAAACTTAATTTTTTTTTTTTTTTTTCAGTTTTTCCGCAATCGGGCTAATCTTTAAAAATGCTTATTTTATTGACATACTGTGTTTCAGCAAAACGAAATTTCAGAAAAGAAAATGTAGACTTTTCTAAATTTAATTATGTTTTTCTTATACTAATTTTCTATTTATTGCTTTTTCTTTCAACTCATATCGGTAATTTTTCCTCTCAAACTACTAATATAAATTTAAGAAACAATTTTCTTTCTGCTGCAGAAGTCAAACATCGGAAAACAAAACTCAGTATCGAACATCATTAATTCTGCATATAAAGTTATTTCGTGCTGAAAAAATGTCTATGTGTCTAATATACTCAAGTTTTTGTTTTACTTGCATCAACATAAAGTCGTTCGTGTCTTCGATGTTCGTATTAAGAGTAAGCAGAAATTCCTCATCAAGCGATACAGTTTTCCGTAATACTCTTTTCGGTAGTAAGATCACACCTGTTATTGCATACTTATTAAACCGGTTGAAACCGTTCTATATTTCAAGGGCATCTTCAAGCTCATTAATAGCCAGGACAGCTCTCATATTCTACATGCAGACAATGAGAAATCTCAATAAACGTTTTAGAATACAAGAAACAATGAACACCGGAAGTTGAATGCCAATAATTGACATTATTCTAGTTTACTAAAGTATAATACATTGTTGAGTACGTGCAGGTTTGCAAGAGAAAACAATCTGCTATAAATCAAACACAAAAACTGTTCAAAACAATTAAGGAATTTCGAGGTTTTTAATTGATATTAAGGATACGGAAGAGATACGTATGATTAATACGTTATCCATTCCAGATGAGATAAAAGAAAAAAGAAGGTATTTTACTAAATTTTTTGAGCAAAGCGAAAAATACATATCTGTAATTTTCAAAAGGATGCATAAATAAGATGGATATTTCTTCACGGAAAATCTATTTGAGGTAGATATGACTTTCATTGGAAATACTTTTCTCCACCAGACCCCTACCTGTTAGGCGAGGCCTTAGGATTGCTTACGCACGGGGAGAGCTAGTGGGGTCTACGGATTTTACATGCACATATCCCCAAGTATACATGGTGGTCTTCAGTGGGTATCGAACGCGCGACCTTCCAGGTGGAAGTCCGACGTGCTAACCGCTAGGCTACCACGGCCCTCATTGGAAATACTAGCGTTGAATAAGTGAGGTATACAATCTACCAACCTATCAATAAAGGCGTGGTATATGCGTCGTTCCAATACTTTAGAAAATCTTAGCAGCTCTCGAGCTATCTGGTGGGCAGAGCACTAAGCGGCTAGTTTGCCCAGAGCGTCCCAAACTTGTTCAATTTATTCATGTTCACTTAATACGCTGGACAAATCACTTATTCTCCTGTGTTAAATGCACAGGTCAAAGACTCCTACATTAAAATGAACTCACTTCCGCTTTTCAAATATCACCAAAATGAGTTGTACGGCGTGACTTGTCGAAGTGGAGTTAAGAGCTATTACTCCTTCATTTTTCTTCAATTCTGTGCTTGATCATTTATTCTTCTGCATGCTGCACGTTGATTCGACGTTAACCAAATGAATGCCTTACATTTGCGAGTATACAGACCTAAAATATGTAGTCAGTTTTATTCAGTTTGAGTAAAATTTTGTTGGCATCATTGAACAGGAGGGGAACTTTGATGATTTTAAGTGATTAAGAAAGGAATCTTTTAATTCGAAAAGCAATATTTCCCCATATTTTTGGTAGTAGATGAATTTTGGTTAAATGATTGTGTTCGAGAATGTATTCAATCAGAGAAATCGACCAAATACAAATTAGCAATGTGTATCACAATTCTTTACTTTCTTTCTTCATTAAATAATTGAAATCGGAAGTATTTCCGGTCACACAACATCTGACGTTGAAAATATGCATAATACTTGCATTTTTATTTCTCCTCTCATTAAAGAAAATCGATTAAACTATTATTTCGCATTCCGTATTTCGACGTATTGAAGTTTAAGAGAAACTTTTTATCACAGAGATCCTACTGAATTAATGGTGCATTAAATAGAATGCATTTCATTTATATTTCTTGTTCTGTCATTGCATATGGAATATTCCTATGAAATTTTATAAACGATTGCTTCTTTTAACAGATAGAATACGTCAACCGGGGAGCGCAGCGAGTACGGGGGTTGGCGAGCAAGGGGCCGCGCCCTTATGTACTTCTATTAAATTTGACAAACGATTGCTTCTAAATATATAATCGTGAGGGCCATTTAGCTTTTGTAGCCACTGAAATCTACTGGATTTTCTAGAATACTTTGTTTTTCCATGACCACACAACATAAATTCATAAAGCTAGAAGGCGAACCCTCCCGCATGGGTATCATAGACAGAGTTTCCAAATATCTCGGATTTTACGAGACCGTCCCGAATTTTGGGACATTGTCCCGAGGAGCTTCAATACGAGACGTCAAAAGTCCCGTCTTCTTGCCAGGATATTGAGTTTGCTGGGCATCGGATATCTGGTAACCCTTGTGTGTAACGGGTCCCTATAGGATATCCAAATAGGATGCTTGAAACCTGTAAATTCTATACATTTCGCAAACATCACACGGATTCCAAATACATAATAAGTTTTTGATTTACACATATTTTCAAAATACGCAAATTAAGGTAAAGTGCCCTAAAGCTGACACCCAAAAAACGGTTCCTAAAGCTGTCACCCTCAAAAAAAAAAAAAAAAAAAAAAAAAAAAAAAAAAAAACATTTAAAGTATTACTAATTTAAAGAAATTTAAGAGGTGAAGGAATTTAAAAAGTTATACCATTCAAAAAGAAAGAACATCTCATTTTAAATTATTTCAGGGAGCTAGGTAATACTTTAAATGTTTTTTTTTATTTGACGGTGTCAACTTTAGGGCACTTTACCTTAATTAAATTTTAAAAATTAAAACTGACATGCCGGGTAACCGGATTCTGGGTATTTAAAAATGGGTGGAATACGGATATCCGATCTTTCTCCCATCCCCCCCCCCCCTCCCTCTTCTCTTCCGGCGGGTCGCCGCCGCTGTCCCGTATTTGAAAATCTTTAAATTTGGCAACCCTGATAGTTAACCTTTGCTTTTCCATATTCGAACGGATGAAGGAGCTCTTGTGACAGCCACGAAACAGTTGTACGCATGTTTTCTCTTTTTATATATTTATACTTCTTATGCGTTCTAAATTTTTTCGTTTAATTTAATTCAAGGTTGTGAAGATTTGAATTCCGGACTTGACTTCTTTTTTCCTTGACATGAAAGAACCACTTTTAACTGAACCACCACCTTTTTATTGAAACATTGACGTATTTGTTCAATAGAACAAACTTGAATTTAACTGTCCTCCCCTCCCCCTTTTTCAAATAAATAATAATAATAATGTTGGAAATATTCGACACCTTTAGTTTAATACAGCTCGACAAATTTTCAGAAGAGAGAAAATTTTGTTGGTTTTCTTTTTCGGGTGAATAATATCATAACACTGTATTGTACTTGATTGTTACTAATTTATCATTATTTAGCACATGCTGGATCACCTACCGTACTATAATTAGAAATATGACAATTTTTACAACTTGCGATTGCAATTAGAGAAACTTACCACAAAGACATGACGTTATTTTGATAATTCGTTACAATTTTTATGCAATGATCAGTTGATTAGTTTTCATCTCGTAACAAGGTAATTTGCTACCGGATGGAATCCATAAAAAGTTAATATTTACCACACATGGTGGGGGGGGGGGGGCGTCAAATTTTTACGTACGTTCTTTTGCACTAAGAGTTTATTGCTTGTCTGATGCATCTTCATGACTTGCTTATAATACAGTGAATTATTTGTGGTTGTTACAAAAAGTGAGCGTAAAAAAAAATTATTCCAATCCTGAATCAAGATTTAAATATATACTTAGGCGATATTAAATTATTGCGCTTTTAAACTAGCAATTCATGGAGAAAGAATGGAAAAATTATTTTTTTAGCAAAACATTTACGAGTGGAAAACAAAGTACTTTCAAAATAGAGTTTTGAATTCGTATTTTGATGGCTTTGTAATAACAATTAATTGAAACTATAATTCATTTATTTATAATCAGTCGGAAGGGTTTTTAGTAGCAAAGGGAAATATTTGTTCACTGTTGCGCCGTAATTAGCCAAAAAAAAAAGTGAAAAACCAATATCACCCCCCCCCCCCCTCCCTCTTCTCACACATATACAGAGTTGCTAAAATTTCAGGATGAAACACATATTTTGAAACACTCATGTCTCCCTGCAAATTATCACACTTTTTTTCATTTTTTTATCCCAGACTTCCAATGGTGTACATGATTTTCATGATATATAGATACTAGCGACACAATGATACACATATTTTCAAGCATGAACATAATATTCACCGCATTCTTTCCGTTATCAATCACCAATATGATGCATGGAACGTAATGCCTATTAAATTCAATGAAATTCATTTACAGTAATTTATCCAGAAATTTTATAGGAAAATCTCTTAAAGCGAATGAATGAAATCTGGCAAAGGTTACTGCGTTAATATAATAAAAAAAATCTTTTAAAAATCTGAGAATAAACACAGAAGCATGTACTTACAGAGCTCGTTCTATCCACGTTGAACTTCTCCCGACAAAAACCCAAACATCTACTGACGGCTCTACGGTCAAAGCGTTTCCTCAGGGTGAAAATGTTTTTTCCACGCAACGACGACCCCAAGAACAAAAACCGGTTACGAATTCTCTCGCACGACACCAGGAATTAGTTACGTCAATGCAGGAGAAGCAATATTTCTTTAATATTTCCCCCCAAAGGCCATTAATGTGCACTGCTTAGGTACGCGTAAAACAATCCGTGCTATGCACAGCAGCAGGAGGGGGACGCTGTTCCCCCTCAACTACACCACTGCCTGCGAATTACTTTTCTATTCACTCACGCACTTTTTATTTCACTCATTCGTTCCCCTACTTTTTAATTTCAATGTATTTTTAATCGCAACAACTTTTATATTCGCAACTGAAACTGAGAGCATTTTTTCCCGAGCACCACATAGCTGATAGTAGTGGTGGTGTAGTCCTGGGGGAAAAGGTGGGGGTACGCTTGTGTTAAAATAAAAAGGTAGGGGGCGCCGTCTCCCTGCGTCCTCCCTCGACTACACTGGATCAAGCAACAAGGATGCGGAGGACAACTTTTCGGAGACACAGTAGTGGTGGTGAAGGGGTGAATCCTGAGGACAGAAGACCACGACATCGGTCACACGAGGACAGACGGTGGAGGGTTAAGCATTGGAAGCGAGTTGGTGGACACTCCATTCGTTGAAGGTCACCTGGTAAGGCTTTGGCAGATACGCTGATAATGTCAATTTAACTTCGCACTATGGGCCAGTCGACCAGTAATATAACTAGCACCCCCCGCAGACCCCGTGACTGCGGAGGGCACAGGAGGTTAAGGGGCGGCCGAATAATGACGATAAGAACAATTATTGAGAAAAAGCAGTTGGGGCGGGGGACGCAATACTTCATGCTGCAAGAGAGAGCAAGAAAGTCATGTTACGCCACTGCTATGTGCATTTAACCCTGTAAAGGCCAAGTTTTTTTTATTGTTTTTTTTTATTTATATTTTATATATATATATTTTATTTTTATATTTTATTTTCGTCCGCCTCGAGGCGGAGTTGGGAATTAGAGGGTTAAGTAAGTCGTTACAAGCGCTAGACATTGAAGAATTTTCACTTTTACAAGCTACAAAAGAATGCTGGTTTCTAAAATATAGTTTTCGTTGAAAAACATCAATAGATAAAATGACATATGATCAAAAAAAAATAGAGGAAATATTAAATTAATTTTTCGGATTTTTTATATTTTATTTTCGTCCCACTTTTTTATTTTTATATTTTATTTTCGTCCGCCTCGAGGCGGAGTTGGGAATTAGAGGGTTAAGTAAGTCGTTACAAGCGCTAGACATTGAAGAATTTTCACTTTTACAAGCTACAAAAGAATGCTGGTTTCTAAAATATAGTTTTCGTTGAAAAACATCAATAGATAAAATGACATATGATCAAAAAAATAGAGGAAATATTAAACTAATTTTTCAGATTTTTTTTTTTTTTTTTTTTAATCACACACCAAAGAATTTTGGTTATTTAAGAGGATCTTTTCCATGCTTAACATTTCATACAGCACCCATTTTTGCGATCGCGAATTTAGTGAATGATCCGTTTTGTGTGAACCTTGTTAATGTTTATTGTTTCTTTGCTGAGCATAGATTAGAAAATCATCTTTTATTGCATAGTTTGTATTAGATCATATTCGGACAATTCAGTAATACTTAAAAAAGGAAAAGAAAAATTCCCATTTAAAATTTTGGTCGAGGTGGGAAATCTCCCCTCGTATTTTTAAAGGGAAAAAAATACACAATTAAAAAAGAAAAATACACTGGAAATGAGGCCGGCTCCGGGGTAGGCGATCCATGCCAAAGAAAGAACAATAAAATTAAATAATTTTTAGGTTAACAACCCCCCCCCCCCCCCCTCCCTGTTACAAACTAGAAATCATGCTCAAAAAAGGCTACAATTTCCTTACGTGTTGTCCAAAAAATACCCAGATTGTTCTTCCCACTTCCTCGGGTTTCTCATACCTCAAAACCTCCCCCCCCCCCTTCTTAAAATTTTCTTTGAATGTAACTGCAGGCCATACACAAAAATACGTGCCGTGTTTCTTTTTTCTTTTTGTGGGGAAAGGAATTTGTAAATATTGCTTCGAGCGGGCGGCACAACTAACGCGAATCCTGATTGCAAATTGTTAACAAAAAGTCGTAAAAAGAAAACTCATGAAAAAAACAATCTAACACGAATTTTTAAAAGAACACATCTAGGGGATGGGGGTGGGAGGAGGAGGCGTTATGACTTTCTGTTTGATATCAAAAGAGCTTCAATTTTAAAATAAACCTAACACTTTACGTAAGTTTAAAATTTGCATTTATTTCGTTAATGGAACAATGTAAAAGTCGAAGAAATCCACCAGCCTCACTAATGATGGTTCTGTTCTGCATTTAATCTTGCGGCGGTAGGACGACTTTTGCTTGGGGGAGGGGAGCTTCATTTTGGAAATTAATATTTTGAACCTCATAAAACATATCAAATAATTTACTAAATATAGTTTTCTGTTTAGAATAGAACAAACCCTGAGAAATTTAATCATGTACTTAACGTAAGTCCATCTTGCCACTAATTTTCCCTTTAACTTAGATGTTTTTTAGAAATGTTTTATTGTCTCTTCATTGAAAATCTTTGACAAGATGCCTTCCTGATGAAAGAACCATCATTTTGGACAACCACGTCTAATATATGAAAACCTTATTTAAATAGTGGTCCCTCAACTCGATTTTTAAACAAAAAGGGGAGTTGGACCACAATTTAAATAAGGCCTTCATATATAGTATTTGACTTGATTATTTTTAATAGTTTTAACTCCAATCACACACACATTGCACCTTCAACAGAGCAGCTTATTCACCAAGACGTGATCAGCGGCTTCATTATCTTATGCTTCACTTAGCACACGAGAGATACGTTTTCATTTGCAGCTTCGTATATTTCAGCAAAAACAGACTTTTACTAGTATGGCATCAGCCCGATGAGGGGGGGGGGGGGGCACGTGCTAACAGGGTAGGGGGGGGTGAAACAGAAAGTATGGCATCAGCATGCCCTTCTTAGAAGGTATACACAGGTCTTAGATGTCATAAGCAGGGCCTTATTTACCATTAGGCCCGGGCCTAGTGCTCCCACTTTGAGGGGCCCCCTAATTTTGGTTATTATTATTATTATTATTTTTTTTTTTTGTAATTTAAAATTTTTTAGAAAAATATCATCTTTCAAAAACAAACTTAGTGTTCTGTTGCTTCAGAGAAAATTTGTATTATTAAATTATTTTAAAACCACAAGGAATTTTCACTTTGGGGGCCGCCAAATTTTGGTCTGACAATTTGAAATTTGAAAAACAAAATCGATTTTGCACTTTGGGGGCCCCCAGATTTTATTCAAACATTTTGTTGTTTCAAAACAAAATCATTTTGCACGTTGGGGGCTTCCAAATGTTAGTCTGCCTCTGACATTTGAAAAACTAATTAGTTTTTGCGCTTTGGATGCTCCCAAATTTTGGTGTGACTGACAAGTTTTACAAACACATACTAAATGTTATGTTTTAAAAATGTTTGTTGCGTGAGAAGCCCCCAAACATGAGTTGTGCCTATAGTGATTCAAAATGTTAAGTCTGACTCTTTGACATTTGAAAAACCAATTAGTTTTTGCACTTTGGGGGCTCCCAAATTTTGGTGTGACTGGCAAGTTTTACAAACACATACTGAATGTTATGTGTTTAAAATGTTTGTTGCGTGAGGGGCCCCCAAACATGAGTTGTGCCTATAGTGATTAAAAATGTAAATCGGACCCTGGTCATTACTTTTTTTTCCTTCTCAAAATGTTAGTATGAGAACGGTGTTGAAAACAAAACTGTTTAAATTACTCTTCAAATTACCCGATTCTAAGCTGAATTTTCTTCTGTATTGTAAAAATCAGCATAAAGCATTCCTGATTTTTTGATAAATAGATTATAACCCATTTCTCTTCCCCCCCCCCCTCCTCCCACCTCCCCTTTTTTGCCGTAGACTCCTTTGTGGTGTTTTCTTTGCATAATATTACTCTATTCTCTCTCTATCTTACATAGCTTCGATCTTATTCGTGTATGTATTCATATAGATGCTTTTGAGGTATTTTCTCTGATCACTATTTTTCCTTATCAGACATTTTCTCAACTAATGTGTTAGTTGCTCTCTACCTCTTGTGTTGGAAACTGAAAAGATGAAGTAGCTCTCACAATTCACTGAATAAATTTTGAGTCTATGGTTAATTAAACTTTGAATTATTTTAAGTGTAAATCTATGCAAGTTGTGCCATTAGATAAATGGCAAAATCAGTATCTTGCTAAATGTAAGTTTTAAGAATGCAAAACACTCGTAAATGTTCCTAACTTCATTCATATTCAGTACAAAAAGCCCTGTCCAAGTCCTTTTAAGCAAATAACCATTTAAAATGATTTCTCAAAAAAAGTACAATGGAAAAAAGTTTTTTTTTTTAACGGCCTATCTGGCTTCATGATCTGAAACAATCTCTGGTTACAATGTATTAACAGGGTTCACGCTAGGCCGCGCGATTCTCGCAATATATTTTAAAATCCCACTCAAAAAAAGTGCGTTTGCGCGCTGTTCCCGCAACTAGCGGACACGCGTTCAAAACATCCGGAAACGAAACTACTATTCTAACCTGATAATTCAGTACAAACTAAAAGGAGTGTGTTAGTTTTCAACTGCCATCTTATTCCCATTAATGAAAAGAAGAATCTCATTTTGAATTTTCGCACTGTATTTGAAACAATGCATTTACAAATTTTCGGGAACCATTTAAGTTTTCACAAGCGCTAGACATTGAAGAACTTTCACTTCTACAATTTGCAAGAGAATGCTGGTTTCTAAAATATACTGTTTTCATTGAAAAACATCAATAGATAAAATGACATATGGCCAGAAAAATTAGAGTAAATATTAAACTCATTTTTAAGATTCTTTTGGAAAAATCACACATCAAAGAATTTTGGTTATTTATGGGGATCTTTTTCATGTTTAATATTTTATAAAGCACCCACTTTTGCGATCGCGAATTTTGTGAAGGAACCGTTTTGTGTGAACCTTGTTAATGTTTATTCTTTCCTTGCTGAGCATAGATTCGATAATCATCTTTTATTTAGTTTGTATTAGATCATTTTCGGACAATTTAGTAATACTTTTAAAAACAAAAGAAAAAGAAAAGTTCCCACTTAAATTTTAAAAATCCCACTTAAAATTTTGGTCAAGGTGGGAAATCTCACCTTGCATTTTTCCCTTGTGTGAACCCTGATTAATAAACTAACAATATTGTTAGAGAAGAGAAACTGGGACTTTTTTTTATCAGAGACGACCATTTCATATTTTTTTTCAGAAGCTATTCATGTGATTGAAGTACTCATTCAGGTGTCAGATAGCTTATAATTGAATGGAAGAAAGCTCGTATGGTCAATTTATTTAAAAAAAAAAAAACATTTCAAAACCTTATTTATTTACAAAAAACAACAAAGTGTTCATTTACTGGTCAGATTACCCTACAATAAAATCTTTTTTAGGGGCTTTACATTTAAGGACACAATGCATGTAAGGATAAGGCTTGAATGTTGAGCGCTTATTATGCATTTCTTCATTTTCTAAACAAGAAGTGCGATGTTTTTAGCAGAATATTTCTTATTATAAATGAAATGTATACTGTGCACAAAAGCCGAGTAGGGATAAGTTTTTTATCGGAGCGATATAAAAAGTAAATTTTTGAATTTTGTGGCCAAAAATTAATGTAACATGTGATGGAGAATGGGGTAGAACCCGAAAGTATAGCATAGCCCAAAGCTCCATGTCGTATATGATCAAAGCATGGTCGCACCTACAGATTTTATCCCGGGGGGGGGGGGACAAGGTATTTTAAAGGCAATTTTAACTAGATAAATCTTTAATTAAATTAACGTGAATACTTCACAAGAACAAGCCAAGTACAAACATAGACCTAAGATATTCACTTTAACCCTAGTTTAGTCTCATATCACAACTTCCAAAAAAAAGTGGGGCTGATGTGTGCACCACATGACTTCCTTGTACTACACTAAATATACCTTTTTAAGAACTAAAAAACATGGTTGGGTGTATCACAAATGCATGTTAACCCTTTGGGCAAGTGATACTAGTCATCTACTTACTTGGGCAAAGTTATGGTGGACGAATCAGAATCATCATCTGAATTTAAGTAACAGGCGTTTATGTTTGCGTCACCCCCACCATGGTCATAACAATCTTCAAATAATTCAGTACTCAAACGGTTAAAAGTAATATATCTTAGTTTCATTAGTTTTTAAATTAATTTTTAGCTCACTTTTATTTTCCTAAACCTATATAGTATAGTAAATACAGATAATAGCATTTTCAGGATTAAAGGAATTTGTTATTTTAATTGGCCTGAGAAGTCTTAAACACAACACTAACTGCACGGAAGTCTGCAAAAGGAAAAAAAATACAACATAAGCATGCCTTAGGGTGAGGTGTGAAGAGCATTTTAAACACCACTTAAGCCCACTACTTTGTTGAGAACCAATGGAGGAAAGACACTTTTACAAGCTCCTAACATTGGAGTTCTACGGGACAGTCGCCAAATCGACACTGAATTTGGCGAAACTATTTTGGAGCCAAATTTGGCAAAATATTCTTAAGTTGTTGCCAATATATTTAACTACAGAGTTGGTTTGATTGAGTAATGCCTTTGGGTTGTTATTATTATATCTTTGTATGGAAACTGACTAGAAATTTGAGTGCAATTGACTCAAAATCGCATAAAACTCCTTCTGGAACATCTGATTGCAATAAAAAGGGGAGGTGCACAAGGAGACCGTATACAGGTCCTAAATACGAAATTTCAACCTCCTACGACTCATTGTTTTTTTTCGAGTTATGCGAGATACGCACATACGTACATACAGGCTTCACAACAAAACTTGTAAAGACTCGGGAATTGTCAAATCAATATTTCAGTGGTCCATATGCACATGCGTATGTACATACATATGGACATTGAAAAATCTGTCCAAACTGATTAATTTGTCATTAAAATGCAAATTTAGGCAGATATTTATTTATTTGGGTTCAAAGTTTTTTGCAATTACAATACTTCCTGTACTTTGTACAAGAAAGTCAAAAAAAGGACCTTTTTATGGTGGAGGGGAAACATTTTGAAATGAAAAAGCAAAGGAAAGGAAAAATAATAAAAAATATTCAAAATTTGGAAGATTATTGAAAATTAGGTTCTTTTTGGCAATGTGTTAATTTTTTACAAAGACAATGAAGTTTCAGATTTCTCACTATTTGTTACTGCAACTGTGCAAGTGTAATTAGTTTATTCTGTATAAGTGACATGCTTGTTCAAAGAAATTTGAACCATACAGGGGAAATTTTGAGCTCTTGTGGTACGGTGGAATGAAAAAAAAATACAAACGTGTACATAAATATTTTTCATGTGTAGTTCAGTGGAAAAATAGGTATGAAAGAAAAAAACTATAAGGGTTAAAGATTTATTTAGTTACCGTATGGACTGCTTCATTATAAAATACAAATCATCAATAGCTATTGTTATCTATGATAGTATATATTTACTAGACAGAATGATTTTTTTATAATTAGAATTTGATAGATCCAGCCTGGGACATACTATTTAGCCACTCCTCCATTTTAAAATGCCCTGTGTCACTTCAGGAAGTGAGGATGAATGACTGATGTGAAAATTACAAAATGATGAAATCACATTGAACTTTACAATAAAAAACACTATTTACAATTTTTCTTACACTTTCATGTAACTCTACCCTTAAATCAGAATTAACAAGAAAACTCTAATATTGCAATAAATGGATTGAATGTTTTAACATTTTGTACAAAGCAGTAAAGAAGAAGCTTAAGTACACTTTGCATAAATTAAAAAGAGAGAGAGAGAGAGAAAGAAAAAGAAAGAAAAAAGGGGGAAAAGCGGAATTTTAAGAATGAAAATGTAGAATAATTCTAAATGCAGAAATAATGGGAATACATTTTATGCTCAAAAAGACATTTAAAAAATTGTTTGAATTTCAAATGCAGGTACGAGTGAAATGTTATAGGCATTCATGTTTTAATGAACTCCTATACATTAAAATGTAATTGCATGTGTGAAATTAAAATGCAATAGATAAATGCAACAAAGTAAACATTCATAAATGCATATTAAAAAATTTTGAAGCATTAAATCTAAAGCACAGAAATTGCATGTATTGTTACTTTAAGTAACTTCAATAAAAAAACGTTTAATATGACTATTTTAAATCTGAGTAAATTTCATCAACTGTGTATGTTCACAGAAATAACATAAAACATGTACATAACAATTGACTTACAGACAAACTCATTATAATAAGAAACAACACGCTTCAAAGGAATAATATTTTTAAATCTGACATTATGTTTACAATAACACAGTAGTAATTACACAAAATAACTTTACATTACAACTTTTGTCAGAACAGTAGAATAGGGGGAAACAATGCTCGTCTGTTAAGATTTTAAATAAAATATGCTACTGTTAATAAAAGCTTAAATGCATATTCAAAGTAGCAATTCAAAACAAGCTGCTGCAAATGAGATCCCTGAGATTAAATCAAAAGTCCACTATCTACAATGGTAAAACTTTAAGACTTAGATGTTGATAATCATATGAAAAAGTAAAATTTAATAACTTGTTAAACAAAATTTAACAATTTGAAACCTCTTGAATCCTTGGAAGCTTGCAAACTTAGGTATCAGTTCCAGTTTTTAAAAAAGATAGATTATGTCAGTGGAATTGATAGATCTGTTAGTATAGCAAACACACCCATTCCTTGTTAACACAAATCTGACAACAATCCAGACTGATTTTGCAAAAACGGTTAAAAAATAAAAATAAAAAATAAAATAATCTTTACACTAAAAGTTAATAGAAACACAATATATGTTGTCTTTAACGTTTTTGCATTACTATGTTAGTTAATAATAAATAAAATAATAATCATAATAACAGTAATAAACTATTACCAACGTTAAGTTAGCTTAACACTACAAGAATCTGAATTTCGTGAAGGGCCCATTTGATTAATTGGAATTTTGTGAAAAGTCTGGAAGCGTTCCCAAATTTCCTCTAGCGCAAACCCTGCTCTCACAATTAAAATCACTCAGAAATTTGCAAATTTATTTTGAACACAATATTGCATTCTATACAAAAGCAAAGAAGAATATTAAATCAAGTGATTAATACCAACAGGAAAACTAATATCATGGGGGGAGGAGTTTTTAATTAATAATGAACATTAATTTTATAGATTTTTTAAATTTCGAGCTGCTATTACAATTAAAAAAAACCTTCAGCACAACACAAATACAAAAGTGACGACCAGCAACAGGCACAGGGCCCAGCTAGGCTGGTCCTAGTCAATTTAACAGTCCCCAAGGATAACTCGGGAAAAGGATAATTCAAAAATATTTTGGAAACAAAATTGTTCACCTAAAGAAAATAATTTTAATTTACTTAAGAATGTTGAATATGCAGAAGTTAAAAATCAATACTGCCCTCCTATGCAAGAAAGAAATCGCAATTTTTTCTTGAAACATTTCTTTTTAATTTAAGGATAATTTACTAGGCATCCAATACAAGTAAATACATTAGATTTACCTAAATAAGAACAAACAATACAAATAGCAACTCCTAGGATCAAAGAAATGGAATTAAAGGGGTGCACTTATAAAGATGCTCTTAGTGTAAAATTAATTTTTTGAGACACTTCTTTCTTGTTTAGGAGGGCAAAACAGTAGACATAAAAAAAACAAAATTCACAAGCATAATAGCACAGAATCATGCCAGTAAAAATTCAAAAATAAATAAATAAGTAAGTAAAAAAAAAATAATGAAATGAATTTTTAAATTAATTACAATTACTTTTGCTGAAAGAAGTCTTAATAAGTTACAAATAAAGTAATAGTAAAAACACAAAAGTAACAACAATTTAATCATACTTTTCATGAATAAAAATTACAATCTTTAAAATTCAATTTATATCTATAAATATTGCACATTAAATGGAGAGATTGATTATGTAAATATTCACTTAATAATTACACTTTAAAACTTTGTTTGACTATGTTTAAAAAGATAACAAAGAATCTATGTCAATAAACAACTAGCATTAACAGCAATTTTTGTGTCAATAAATATACTTAAAACTTTTCGACAAGAAAAAACAAGGTATGAACTAATAAACAGAAAAGGTAATTTATCTATGCTCAAAAGAATGAAAAATTTATAGCCTAAATTGGATGATAAATTCACGCAGAAAGAACTTGAATGAGCAATAATTTATATGTTGGGGAATTATTACAAATGGGTTATTCTCAGTATTAAAAAAGTCAGAACACAAAAATCATCCGAATAGGTTTTGGCCATAAATTTAAAAAGAACATTATATATTTAGGGGGATGTCCCCCTCTGATGTACCCTCTCGGTAATAAATAAAATACATATGTCTATGTATGTATATATATAATCCAATAAAAAATTAAGTGATTAAATAAAGATGAAAATTCTGTAATATTAATACTATAAGTCAATTTTTTCCAGAATACTGCAGTAAGTTTTTTTGTTTCTTTTTTTTAAGTACTAAATATTTAGTTTGCATGAATGTAGAAAAGCAGATTTTTACTCATCGAAGAAATCTTAAAATTATTATAAATTGAAAAACAAAAACGATTTTAGTTCCCTAAAAGTTTTGGAGGAGATTCACCCATGTTATAACATTTACATCAATAGCTCCAACAAAAGAAATAATATGCACACATTTCTCATTTTAAAATTAACTTAAACGTGCATAGCAACCAAATATTACAACATAAGTAAACTTATTCAAAAAAATTTATAGAAGAAAGTATACATGGATTAAGTAATTGAATTTATCTAAAGGGAATGAAAGAAAAGAAAGAAATGTTCACTTTGTACTAATGCATTCAAAATAAAATTTCATGTATGTTAATATGCATAATTTTTACTGCAATAAACCATCAACATATCATTTCTTTCACAATCATTTTTAAAAGAGGGAGGAAAATAAATTGATTAAAAAACGTTGAAAATAAACTATTTCATGTACAAAACATTTTGATGAAATAGTTTTGTGATAATAAACATTTAAAATTTTCAGATACAATAATCAAAACTTGTAAACGCCATTTTAACCAAAAATGAATATCATAACTGAGTTACCCTTTTTCTAAAGGAAACTTAATTTTATAGTTTCCTATACTGGAGCTATAATTTATTAACAGAGTGAAACTAATCAATGCATAGTAACTTTGAATGTACTTTGATAACTAAAATGAAATTAAATTTTCACAAGAGAGAAACAAAATTTACAGATAACTTATAAATGGAAAGTACGGAGAAAACCATTAAAACAGCAAATAAAAAGTGATTAAGAATAATAAAACATTCTTTGATTAAAAAACTATACATTCACATTTAAAAAAAATGCTAGAATGAACATTTGTAGGAACTGAAAAGTAACACAGTGTTAACAGAATGCTTTTACATTTATGGACATATTTTCAGCTTAAACGAACAAGATTACTGGAATTTATTTCCTATAATTAAAAATCAAAGCAATAACTAAAGCTATTCAGAACATGAAATAAAAATGTTAATACTTCTTTCCACTACATTCAAATTTTTAACCTTCTATACGCATAAAGCAAAATAATTTGCTTCTGTGACGCCATTTTACTAGTGGGAGTAAATATTAAGATTGCTATATATATATGACACGTTTTGAATTTTATCCTGAAAATCTTATGTTAAAAAAAAAAAAATTAAAGAATACTTTTGTAAAACTGCATAAGTATGCAATATTTTACGCATTTAGCTCAATTAATACAAGATTGTATTTAAGCTTCAAGCAACAAATAAGTTCAAGTTTCTACCCAAATAATAGTTGAACAAAGTGAGGTTATTTATACATAAAACTCTACTGAAGGCTTAAAATGTTTGAAAACCACGATGAAATGTAAACTCTCTTAACAATCACATTAAATAACAACAATAAAGTAAAAAATATCAGTATTGTTATGCATTCTTCAAATTCTGAATTCCATAAATGCATTCAAAACATTTGAAATAAATTGTATGCTTAAGCAAAAACCGAACAGTTGTGAAAAAAGTTCCTATGCTTAAATTTTTAAAACATCTTTGTAAAGCTGAAGTTTTTAAAAGAAACTCCTGATTTTTTTTTAAATATTCAATGCTTTGAAACAGTTGTCATACAATGTTTCTGTTAAACTTTCCCTCTAGAGACACTATACTTTCTCTTGCATGCACTGAACATTTAAACCATGCCAACTATGAATCAAATGATATAACAACAACCCTCATTACTAATTTACAATTACAAGTTTTAAATTTTCTCAAGATATGTGCACACATTAGTGCTGACCACCAAGCTGTAACTCTGGAGCTTTAATATTTAAAAAAAGCACTTGCATATTGTAAAAGGACTAAAATACACGTTAAATTAAAAAATTTAATTCAAAACATAAGTCAAAGCAGCAATTTATGTAAAGAAATTTGGTTCTTCTAGTTCTATTTACATGCAGAACATAACTATTCTCTCAAACTTCTTAATTCTACCTGTTTCATATAAAACAGAAAACTAATCTCTCATGCATAATACTATTGGAATTTTAAATGATACATGGTTATGAAATTTGTATGCTAGAAACATAATTGAGAGCCATTTTTAATTATTAAGAAAAGTAAAGAAAGAAAAAGAATTTACTTAAGCATCATCAAAAAAGTAGGAAATAGTGAGAAAGAACACTTTTAAAACATGTTTGACAATCTTCTTTCAAATTCTAAAGAAATTCAAACTCACCATTTATATGAAATTTCAACAAGCATTAAACAATATGCTTTTACAAGGAAAAAACCATTGGCAATAAATTACAACAACCCAAAAATAAAAGGATTGGAAATTAATAAAAATAATTTATTTTTATGAAAAAGCATTTTCACAACCATAATTTCTCCAATGCTTATAGAGAGTATTTCATTGTTAACAATCAGACTGGATCTATAAACAAGCATTGGATCAGTTTAATTGGTAAATTAAACTGCAATTGCATAAACCTAAATGATGCTAGAAATTTCAGTTTTGGTTAGAATCGACTAAAGGATAAAGTGTTCAGAGTGAAAAAAATGCAGAGTGCACCAGCCACTTGAGTCTGCTATGGCAAAGAATTTTCAGGAGTTGATGATGGATTTAGGCAGCATATTATAAAATTTCACCATCATTGAAAGAAATACAAACCACAACTTACGAGCACCATTATAACGCATGAACACATATTTCCACATAAACGCCATCAAGATCATGTGGCATAGCTTAGTATACAAATATATCCTGCAAGAGAAAATTTTTAAAAAATTAATAGAAAAACTTGAATATAATCACAATTACTGGAATACATTAAGAAATGGTGGAAAAAGAACAAGTGCAGCATTGCTCTTAAAGAAAAAAAACTTTATAGCACAGCCTGTTGTTAAAAAACCCATTTTAAAAAAAAGTTCCTATACTTTCTAGCCTCATGTGGTGAGGGCAAAAGGTAGTGTGGCTCCAAGAAATAAGGGTTCCCTATGAGTTTGATTTTTTCTTCAGTCACACTTAGATTTAAATCATGCAGAACAAAAGTAAATAACAAAAAGTGGATTTATTATATTCATTTGTAACAACTTCCCTTCTATTTGAAATTATGAATAAAATTAACTTAAAAATTAAAAACAAAGTATTGAATTTTTTTTCACTATAGTAATTTGTCATTTTATAAATTACTATTAAGCTGTGACAGGTATTCTCATGCAATTGCATATGAAGAAAGATCTTTAATTTTTTTCAAATAAAGTTTCCAAATAAGTAATAAAAATTTTTATTTTGGACAAAAAATGAGAAAAAGAAAATAAACAATGCTTTAAGTACAAAACTGACATAAAACTTGCCAGGCCTCTGTTTTAGAATTACAAAGAAATCCCGTTCCCAATGCAAAATGACATGAGATGATGGATGTGTGTGTTTCAAAATTACAAAACAAATTCATTACAAAAAAATCCTTTCTCAATGCAAATGACATGAGATGATGGATGTATGTGGTTCTTTTTTTAATACACTTGATACTGGGCACTTGGCTAAAGTGTGACTCAATACAGAACTACCATAGACTATGGTTCTTAATTTTTAAAGTCTTTATTTAAATAACTAATCTTATTATTAATCAATCATTATTAAAATTTTTATGATGGTATTATTTGTACTTCATTTTTCTTTGCACTTGCAAATTGGCCCCAAGTGTGAAGCCATTTTAAAATGAGGGGCATCGGAGATTGCTCTCTTTGAAGTAGTATTAACACATGGGGCTTTAAAGGTGCAGACCAGGGCTGTCAGATGTTAGCCGGGCCAAAAAAAGCCGGCCGGCTTTTATTAAAAAAATGTTTAAAATTTTTTTTCCAAAAAAGTATTAAATAAAAAATGTATCATTTATACAATTAAATTATTCCTGCAATAGCAAAATACTTGAAATAAGAATGAAAATTATTTAATAGAATGATACATTACAGAAATAGCAAAAAGAAAGTGCTCCTTATTAGAAATTTATTTAGATTCAATGCAATTTGAACAATTTATTTTCAAAGATTTTTTACTAAGAATTCAAAAATTGACTTGGCACTACTATATGAACTAAATATTACCAACTAAATATTACCAATAATATTTGCCATAGTCTTTAACTGATAATCTTTTGTAGATTTGAAAACTTTTATTTTTGTTTATTTTTTTCAGAACTTCTAGTTCTCTGAAGGGAACTCCAAGGGAACACGAAAACATGTCGAGATAAGCGGGTATCAAGTTACCGAGGCACCGTAACATCAATTACTAATATCGGTCTGTATTGTTATTTACTTACCATTCAAGTTATAAAGCCTATTCCAGTGAATGAAATTATCCCCATTTATTATTATTATTTTGAAAAGTTATACATTACAAATAAATATATAAGCATAGCACATCAAATCGGAATACCTCATGAGAAAAAATACGTAACTTTTGTTTGTTTTTCCCACTGAACAGAAAACAAATTCTTCAACGCTATTAGCTTGCTAATTGGCAATTATTATTTTTTTTCCCTGTGTTTGTTCAGTTTTCAATGCTTCGCGCCTAGACTGACCGACAACTTTGTCATCTTCGTCCGAACTTGATCCGTTTTCAGCATTTAACGGATTTGCAGTTTGATTTTATAGCTTCTAAAATATCTCTATCTTCTAGAGGTACTGAAGTGATCACTTCAGAGTCAATATTCACATATTCCTCACAAATGGGGTAATGGGGAGGCTCCCCAGGGTACAAGGGGAATCTTCCAGGAACACTTTCCAGAAAAGAATTGATTTATTGACGAAGAAAAACCACTGTAAAATTCTCAGACTTGTACACCGTGAAAAAATACCAGAAGAAAAAGTTATCAAGAATACGAAATGGAGGTCGACTTACAGGGGTTCCTAGAAATTGTGTGTCGAGTTAGAGAGTTTTTCGGACATTGAACTTAGCATTGAGCCAACCATTAGGGGAGGAAATGTCGACTTACGGAGGTAGTCGACTTATCCGAGTGTCGAGCTACCGAGGTTCCACTGTATATAAAAAAAAAATTCCTCATAAAAGTGAGCCAACTACTCACCACAGATGACTTCTTTTAAATTTTTACCATGAGTAGGGCTGTAGGTAAACACTAGTTTAGTTCATTAGGATTATGTAAGTATTTTGTTAAAGGAAAGGAGATACTTCAAATCACTGTCTTTCCTACTCTTCTCGTCTTGAGCAAAAGACGTTTTTTTTTGTTTGTAGTGTAAAATTTTTGATAGAAAAAATTAATGAACACAGTAGTTCTTTATTGCAAGTTTCAGTATTCTGAATTATTTTAAAGTAATTAAATTCTTAACATTAAAATATCAATTTTAAGTGACAAATATGTACTTGAATACTGTAATAGGATAGCTTCTCATGTGCATTAAGATAAGGTATTGTGCTCTACTGTAGAAGATTTTGATTCCTCTCTCAACCTGAATTTAATTTCCTTCTTTTGTGTTGAAAAAATAGATTCTGTCTAGTTTTAATATTAGGCAAGGGCTCAATGAGAGTCTCACAAAATTAAGCGCACAAACACGAAAATGGTAATCAGTATTGTAAAATGCATTCAGGTTGTGTAACAAAATAATTCTGAATCTAATTTTAAATAAACTCCATTAAAAAAAAGATTTGAGCTTCAATTTACACAAATTAACAGTAGCAATATAAATCGACATAGTATAGGTGCAAATAGTAAATAGTATTGTGTGTCTAATTGAAAAAGGCCAATAAAGACTGGCCCTTTTTAAAAAAGACCGGTCTTTTTTAATAAAAGTCGGCCAGTCAGCCCTTTTCTAAAAAAAGCCAGTTTTTTTGCAGCCTTGGTGCAGACATCTATTTATGTGTAAGCTGTGCATAATCATAGTGGTTATCATCCTATTTGGTTGAGTTCCATACATAAAGAATATTCCCCACTCAAACATACAAACATTTAAATAATATTTATGAAGGCTTTGTGAAAATGTAAAAAGAAAAAATTTAGACTCAATGTAAAGCTTAATATTTTATTCCATTTTTAATTTATACATTATAAGACTTAGTGTTAACCATAATAGCATCCATTGTGATTATGTACAATAAATTGAAAAACGAATTGAAATAATCCTACCTTTTTAAACCTTTTCTGGCTGAAGGAAGAGAAGACAATTCCTCTTTAAGAAGAAACTGTCGTATACCCAATATATAATCCTCTAGGTATGTTGGCCAGTGAAGGGCCTGAATGTCAAAATTGAATTCCTAGAAGAAATAATTAGAAAAAATTACTAAACTGTTTTATAGAAGTCCTACTGTGCATGTTTTAATACTCCTAATAAACATATTTCGTAAAATTTATCTTTTGAATAAAATTCATTTTCATGCAAATGATATTTTGTTGAAGATTGCTAATGACAATTTTAAAAACCTAAAAATAAATCATACAGAAAAAAAAAATTTGAGGTTGAAAATTCCATTACCTTCTTATCTTCTGCAGGCAGTTTTTCTTGTAACATCAAAACATTATTGCAACTGAAAGCCCATTCATGTGTAGTGAAATATTCCAAGCATTGTATTGCTCGATGAAGCTTTTTATACAAAGGAACAAGCCTAAAATTGATAATAAATTGTAAAAAACAAACCTGACAACCATTTTCAAAAAATATCAATTTATTCAATTAAGCCCCTCAATGTTAAAGAGCTTTCTTCTTTCTCCCCCCCCCCTCTTTTTTTGCTATGCTTAAAGTACAGTAATAGTGAAGTTTCTGCAGGAAATATATAATAAGAATTTGGACAAGTCTCTTTTCTCAACAAGCCGAAACTTAAATAGCACTTCACTACAAACACAAAATGTACATGAAAATTTTAATTGATCTGTTCAAGAATGCAAGGATGAGTCGGATAGAAACCAGATAAGCACTGATGGCCTTCTCAAACAATTTTGAAAAGGCTGCCAGAGGGAAGTGTTGAAGGAAGGTTTACAAAAGAGCAACAGATTTTCATACACTCTACAATGGCGTCACACGGGTAAAGTTCATTTTAAACATCCTGATTATTCCTTTTTTATATCCTAGATGTTCCGACACTGTATAACTCCAACTGGAGTAAAATAGAACTCTGCTTTCAAACCATTGTTCATGAAAAATAGCAATTAGAGGTTGGCTTTTAATAAGTAGTATGAGAATGTAAGAAGTTTTTAATTACTTTTAAGGGGCGCTAAAACATATCAGCCCATCCTTGGCAATTAAATATTCCCCTGAAGCTAGGTTTCGAGATATTTTTTCAATAAATTTTTTTTTTCTTTAAATTTAAATCAGTTTTTTTAAAAATTCTTTTAACACTTTCGTGCCTAACGGGACACATACATCCCAAGCAAATTTTTAAAAAAGTCTTTTCGGACATCCAAAACATCACGAAGCTTACTCAATGTTGGTGACCATCTGCCAGTAACAACAAAAACATGACGGCGGTGCCGTAAATGTGCACAACAAAAGAAGGAATTGCGCACTAAGATAATGTGCATGATGTGAAATGGCTCATTGTGTATTGATTGTTTCAAACCATACCATTCATAATTCAATTTTTATGACTAGAAAATCATTGGTTTTCTTTGCAAAATTACTCATTCAAGACTACTGGGACACATATGTCCCAGTTTTCTGGACTGATGAGACATATATGTCCCGGTCCTAAATCAGTGTTTAAAATCTTCCCAAAAATATAACATCTTAGTTTTAGCATTCTAGTGTGCCCTACTCATAGTTTATGCTACCAAAATTGTTCTGTTGTAAAAAAACAAACTTGTCACGAAAGAGTTAAACAGACCTTAAAGATTTTAGATATTGATTATGCTACATTTTCAAAAATATGACACATTAAACAAAATATAAAAATACATTTTCACAACAGTAGGTATTCTTTAATAATAATATAGATGAACAAATTTTAAAACAAATGCATGATTCAAATAAAAGTTAACCCTTCACGAGAGGAATAATAGTACACTCTAAGTACAGAAAAATTAAACAAAGTTAACCTGAAATCTTTCGCTGTTAAAAGCTGAAACAAATTAAAGAATTGTGTGAACTTTGTTTTACATTGAGGGCAGGGTTCGTGATTTTTTTTATTTAAATCGGATTTTTTTTTTTAGAAAAGACCCTAAATATTTTGGATATTTATTATGTTACATTCATAGAAACAATATGGCATCTTAATCAATATGCAAAAACACACTTTAAACTATTTTCACAGCAATAAATATTTTTAAATAGTAATAATGATAAACAAATTTTAATACAAATGCATGACTCAAATGAAACTTAACCCTACCAGGAATAATAGTACACTCATAAGTACAGAGAAAATGAACACATTTAATCTGAATTATTTTGCTGTTGAAAGCTGAAAAAAAATACCAATTGTGTGTACTGAATTTTTACATTAAATGTACTTTAATCATTTTTCAATTTTATAAATAAAAAAGGCCGAAATACTTTTACCTATTTCGAAAAATCATATGCTCACACCTTTACTAAAAACTGAAACTTTTTGTTTTAATCAAGTATCTTTATTGAAAACTTCTATGACAAAAAAATATTTTAAAAGGCCAAAACCTTAAGCTAGTAGGGGACGTGGATGAAACTTGAAGGATATATATTCTAAATTCTAACAATGTTGTTTTAAACACTATCATTCTGAATTATTTATTGTGTGGCATTGATTAAATTGATCTAAAATACTATTTTTAAGATCAAAAACATATAATAGTTCATGATTATGTATTATGAATTGTAATTTGAATGATTGAATGAATTATGCTTTGCTGTTAAGATGCTTGAAGAATATTGTAAAACTTAACAAAATATTGTCAAATTAAAAAAATAGTAATTAATTCTAACCTCATGAAATATGTTATACACAGACAGATGGACCTAGGAAGTTTGTTTTGAAACAGTAGTTGTAATTGCAATATATTTCATTTTTACAACACTTCCTAACATAGTAAAATCAATGATTTTTTTGAAAAAAAATCACTTGATTTAAATCGTGATTTAAATCAACGAACCCTGATTGTGGGCACTGTAATAATTTTTCTATTTTATGAATAAAATGACTTAAAATATTTTTTAAATTAGTCATTTAGTAAAATTATATGCTCAGTCTATTATTGAAAACTGAAACTTTTTGTTTTGATAAAATTTCTTTTGAAAATTTCTATGAAAAAATATTTCACAAGAAAAAAATCCTTACGTTATGATGGAATATGGATGAAACTTTTCTTTAAGGATATGCATTCTAAATAATGTTGTTTTAAACACTATAATTTTGGATTATTTTTTATGTGGCATCCATTTCATATATCTAAATTACTATTATTAAAATTAGAAACACAAAAAGTAGATTATGATTATTATGAATGAACCATGATTTGATGTTAAGATGTTGGAAGAATATAAGTAATAGGGTGAAATTTAAAAAAAAAAAATAATAATTAGTTCTAGTTATGAAATATGTTATAAGCACAGAAAAAGAAAGGGACCTATAAAGTTTTACTTGAAACAGTGGTTGTAAATGCTACATATTTTCTGCTTAGAGCACTAAAACCAGCACTAAAATCAATTTTTAAAAAAATTTCAAAATTGATTTAAATCAATGATTAAAAAAAAAAACATGATTTAAATTGCAATTTAAATCAACAGACCCTGCAGATTTATTTCTCTATCTTTTTCTTTGCTTTCTTTAAAGAAGGGGCACTGAGAAAGTACAAAATGAAAACAAGCAAGAGATAAGGGTTTTATGAACAATTGTGACGACTCAACTTCAGTTTCTTTGAGAAAGCAATCTTCAAAATTCAAACACATTGGAAATGCTTCATTTTTAATGTTCGATAAATATACACACAAAATTCTCATTTATATTTGTACTTAATAAAAAGTTTATACATAAAAAAATATATAATGTGCTATAAAAATTACTTACTTTGGCTTATGACCAGTAAGTACAGCAACTAAATCAATAAAGTAAGCAGGAATATGATGATAGAGCATTACAGACAAATAATTCCAAATTTTGCTATTTGTAAAACTGCCGTTGGGATAACGAAAGATTTCATGGCTGGGGTGCTTTAAAATTAATGGAATGGCTAATTGTTCAACCGTTCCCCAGGTGACTTTATTAATGCTACCTGAAGAACAATTATACACCAAGATACTGTTGGGCCTGTTAGGGAATAAAAAAAAAACACAAAAATTAAAGCACAAGTACCTGAATTATTTTCATTATAAGATTTTAAAACACAAAAGAAAAGGTTTTGAGCAATACTTTATAAGATAGATGCCATTTACAATTTTAAATTACACTTTGTATCAAACACACTACAAGATCCACTGAAATTCTACCCATGTGTTCTTTTGCCGTCTTGTTACGTGTAATATTAGCATTTTGATGTAATTGTGTAGCAATCTTTTAGTATCTGCTTTTTGTTTATAGCATCTTTTATTGCTTCCACAATGGAGCAAAATGTCAAACATATTGTGTAAAAATGCAAAGCTTTTTAATAAGTGTATGCATATTAACCCCACAATGTTCAGCAATTACAAAAAAGTTCAAAGTCATCTAGATTTAATCTGTTTTAGGCATAAACAAAAAATTCTGAGGGAAGCAATCAGCACATTGTGTAATGCATAATAATAAGATAATACAGTAGAACCTTAATCTGTCGTTCCCAGAACTCTTCATTTTACATGTGCGTTCGATTTTGTTTTAGCTGCTTAGCGGTATTGTTTTGCTTTATGCTCAGCTGCAATCATTGTATCATTCAAAGTGAATGGTCCCAAGATAAAGGATTGATCAAGATTCTGCTAAGCATTATCTGAAAGTTTTTGTTCTTTTAACTCCACAATATGTTATCAGAGTATACTCAAAAAATGTGGCGACTTTTTTGGTATTTAGTATCAAAACAACTTGAAACTATGATAAATTTTATAAAATAGAAAATTTATGATGAGGAAAGCCAACTTGTATTGATGCAAGAGGTTTGCACAAGACATTTTTGTAAGTTAATTTTTTCATGAATTTCAATTATGTTTGTGGGAAAATATGTGATTGTGCTGGGAGAGTTCATTTTTTAGCACCCTTAACCCAAGAAAAAAAAAGATAGGACCTAAAAAGATTCTTGAGTTTTTATTCAAATAAAAGAAATGTTATAACGTGTATTTATAAATTAATTTATTTCTTTGTTTTATGATTGCACAGAAACAGAAGCCTACTTTCCTGTCTAAATCTAATGACTTATTATTAATTTTTTTTTTTGAATGCACATAAAACAATAAACATTAGTACTTCATTGCAGAAACAACTAGAAGAGAAAAAAACAAATTAGCAATCTTATGCTTACTGCATGTTCAGAAGTGAATATGTTCTTTACACAGAACAAAATAATAATAGTAATAATATAAATGTATTTAAAAAAAAAAATTAAAAAGAAATAAAAAATTTAGTGTTTAGCTTGGAAAACTATGCCTTTAATTTTAAAGTACCCTTGCCCATTGCGGAAGTAACGTCAAAAAAGGGATTTGCTTTACGAAATTCTACAAAATTTTTCTACAGGAAAAAAAACTCAAGAAGTATGGGGTTCCTCTTTGATAGTAATTTACCTTTACGTCTACATTTTCTATCTTGTTTTGTCCCATAAAATAACAGTGTAAACAACATAAGTTTAAGTTTTCTTTATAAGAGTAGAATTCACCAACAAACTGCCATTAGCAAACGAATAGTATGCATAGAAGTAGCAATATAAAATGAATAACAAGCCTAATTTTTATTCATTCAATAAAATTATTCTGAAGGAATTATAAATCAATTCTGTAAATATCAAATAAATGACCTTTTGACAATGCTTACCTTTAATGGTCTTACTACACTTATGTTTAAGATGGATGATTCACCAAATAAATAAGAATTGATGCAACTTGAAAATTAAATATTTCAGAGGAAAACTGAATAGAAGGTTTAAAATACTTTACAGACCAAAGAATCTTAGGAACTATGAATTTTTATTAATGTAGAGACTGGTGAAAAGGGAGACGGAAAAGCCAATTCAATTGCTGAACATTTTCAGCAAAAAAAAAAATGCAATTATAAAACAAACATTTGGTTGATTGACAACCGCATCATCGAAGTAACATGAGCAGTATTCAAAATCGGTGCTTCCCTACATTTTGATCACAAATAGATAGATGTCAATCTCAAAATTAGCCTGGAAAGTTTTGAAAAAACATTTCCATGTGAAAAGGGGAAAACACTTGTCACAAATTATTTCTTAATAGATGTATATTGATCGATTCATTAATCAAATGAGATGAATAGTAGATTTTTCTCATATGTGTAAAGTTGCCCATACATTCTGGAGCTGCTGCCAACATTCCTAATCCACTAAAAACAACATTTTGTTGCACTGACAAAAATCAGTGATTTTTTTCAAAAAAGTAAAGAAGTCACGGTGATAAAAAAATCACAGCCTAGCTTCATGAAGTTAGCAGAATTTACCAGGTTGGTAGAAACTAGGTTAATGTTGTTGGAGATTTATATCTTTTTGGGATCTTTTAATAGGAAGTAAAGTATAATGTTGATTTTTGGTAACAGAAATTGGTTGGTCGTTTTGCAAAAAGGAGACTAACTTGCAGACCCACTTAGAGAAATACTAATTAATACTGACCATGCTGAAAAAATACACTCATCCCTGACTATTTAACTTTTAAATTTTTTAGTCCTTACAAAATGAAATATTGAACTATTCCAAGCATTACTTATTAGGATTTATAATTAATTTCCTAGGGAAAAGACATTGCATTAAAACTGGTGGTTTCAAACTAATACATACCTATGACTAGCAGTATACCATGCCACAGTGATGACTAGATTGATTACAATATCTACAGGTATAAGATCTGCTATACTTGAGGATTTACAATGCATTGAGCGTAATATGCCCTTGCTAGTCTACAAAAAACAACAATCAATCAGAGCTTTACATTTATTTTAATACATTACATTTAAACACTTAAATAGCATGGTAATATGAAACATTTGAAAATACTTAAACAGTTACAAAACTTTTTAAATCAGAAAAAGAATAATTCCATGACTACAAAACTTGCATTTAATTTACTATTTCACAAAAAAAAATTTATACATTCTATTTTGATACTCATGATGTGCATTTCACATACAATGGCCACTTTAATTTCATCATGCTTTCTGTACTATGGTTTTCTTGATGTTTTAAGCATTATACTAAGCCATAAATATGTTTAATTTCACTTTAATGCCTTTTCTATGTCAAAATGGCAAATTCAGAAAAGAAAAAAAAAATTCTTTTTTGCTTGGTAATTATTTCTATGAAATTCTGCATTGCAAAAAAATCATAAATTATATCCACAAAAGTGATGAAGATACAAAATTAAATTCTAGACAAAGAAAATGTCCCGTTACCAAGGCCGTATCTAAAGGGCATTTAGCCTTGGAATTAGGGGCCCACGAAAGAAAACAAAATTTTAGCATAGATTAAAATTAACAAAAATTTCAATACGTACAGCAACAATCAAACCTGTTGGTCCATTAAAGTTATCAACCCACCCCTGAAAAGAAAATAAATGCATATAATTATAACAAATAAAAAAGTAAGAAATAAATAATTTATGCAAAGCAAATAATTCTTACTGGAAAGGGCTCTTTCCAAGCTGCAGTAACAATCGAGGGCCGAACAATGGCTACTGGAAGTGCCCCACTCTCCTCAACAAGTAATGTTTCAGCTAATGCTTTAGTATAGGTGTAGGTATTTGGCCTTCCCCGTATTAGATGTGGAGTTAAGACACCAACCAGATCTTCATCCATCCATCTACAAATTTCAAAATATTATTTAAAATAACAAAATAAAAAACTATTATACTTTCTTTGCAGAGAATTCAAAAGAATGGCTCAGAATCTTAATCATTTAACTGTATTGTAAAAAAACAACAGTAAAATGCAATAGGAAAAGCCTTAACCCCTTAACTGGGTTGCCCGTACAGCGTACAAGCATTGAAATTTCTGCCTTTCTTCTTTTGAGTTGCCCGTATTTTTTATAGATTGAAGGAGAGTCATTCTAGGGCATTTGTGTTTCAAAGTTATAAAATAAAAAATGCTTAAATTCCTAATTTAGGAAATTTTTAAAAAATGCTTTCATTTTCCTTGTATACCAAGTTAGGACTTTATTTAATGCAATAAAAAAATATGCTTTATGTAGGAACATTTGTGAAAAAAAAAACAGTTAAGGGGTTAAAACCAATTTTGATTACTTTGAGCACTTTTTTGTTATAATAAGTAGAAACAAAGCAAACATTAAATTCAACTCTCAAGTAGTCTCATAATGCCTTACCAAGCAGAAAAGGTTAAAATATATTTAACCGAAAGTAAGCAAAATACTGACGACTCGGTTATATAATTTGTGCGTAATACTAAATAACACTAATATTAAAGAGGTTATTTTCAAAATTTCTTAATAAAAACTATAAAGAAACTAATAAGAATTTATGAAAATTGCATGTACTGATGCCTTTTATGACAAGGTTCTTTTCACAACTTATTTTGAATGTTTGCAAAGCTG
Source organism: Octonoba sinensis (assembly GCA_038502835.1). Taxonomy (NCBI): domain Eukaryota; kingdom Metazoa; phylum Arthropoda; class Arachnida; order Araneae; family Uloboridae; genus Octonoba; species Octonoba sinensis. The sequence continues at coordinate 64,157,503 of CM076602.1, forward strand.
CCAGCATTGCAATATCCTACAAATATGTATATTGTCATACAAATATGTGTGACAATTATTCTTTCACAGTAACTCCAAGCAAACCTCAAAACAAACATTTATTTTACAAAAGAAGAAGAAAATTACATAAAGTGCAAAACTATTTACAAAATAGTACTGCTTTCAAAATAAGAGCTTTTAACAACAGCAGCAATCTCGCAAATCATTTATTAATATTCTTTCTTTTTAAAATATGCGGCTCAAGTAAAGAGGTACTCTGCTTCTCTTTGATGGAAAAGATTCACTCAACATATGTACCAGATATTGTTACTGCAAAGTTCTATGGTAATTTTTTATTTTTTAGTTTTTAGTTTTTAAGATTAAACTTCATGTCTAACTTTACAAATATAGCACATTATATATATATATTTACTCAATAGTATCTATAATCTTCTGTGGTGGTACAGGAGGTTCATAGACTATTTCATCCACTTTTCCACGATCACAGTTGCAATATGCAGTAGAAACATGAATTAATGCCTAAAAAAAATGACAATATATATTAAAAATGCAAGAACTCTACATACAAGAAATGCCTTTTAGTTGTCAGGGGTCGATTCAGCATTTTTAACAGGGTACTTTTTTGTTGTGAATTTTGAAAAAATAATTTTGTGAAAATTCAAAATTTAAACATACAGTGATAAAAAAAATCTTAATATTATTTGCAGCTTATTTAATAAATAGTTCTAGAAAATGTATGATTTAGAAGTTTGGAATTTTGTGTTACAGGGTGGCTACAGAATCTCTGAAGCAAAATTTCCCGACCGGAGATTAAACAGAAAATTTCCCTGATAGAATATTTTGCATCTAATATATATACAGTGAAACCCCTCAAATCCGAACTAATTGGGGCTGTAGCCTGTTCTGATTCCCATTTGTTTAGATTAGCCAAAAACTATCCATAACATAAAGACGAACCTTCATCACTTCGACAATTGAAGATAACTGATTTTAAGTGAAAGATTAAGTGATATTTTATTTTATATTGTTATTTCATTGTTTTTCCAAGTGATTAACCTAAAAAACTTCAACAACCAATTTTTACAATTTTTCAATGCTGCATGACATAAGTATGTAGACAATTTTTAATTTGTTAGGTATGCTAACTACTTCTTTGTTAATTTTTCAACTAATTATATAAAACTAGCGGTGCCCGCACAGCATTGCCGAGCTGAATTTTAAAAACATCGCCTACGGCGCTGTCCTTGCTAAGAGTATAAAGAAATGGCCTGCGGCATAAAGCCTGCAGTGTTTGAAAAATATTGCGTGTCTATTTATCAAAAAAAAAGAACATTAGACATTGTCAACGCTTGGAAAAGTAATATAACATGTAGAATGATCAGTTAAGAAAACTTGGGAACAATTCCATCAGTAGGGTCAGATTTGTCACCATAGGGTAAATAAAACTGCCAAATTGTAGCACGGCATCATTTATTGCGTTACTTTTGATCTGAAATGAGTCTTGGACATGATCTTAGATTGATTGCAGCAATGAAAATGCAATATCATATTAATTTTATTTTCCAGCCATGGTGAACTGTTGTCTCGCTAACCGAAAGATAAGTTTCATAATGAAATGAAGCTTCCCTAGCGGTACCATAGAGGTGAAATATTAGGTGACAATATTTATAATTAAATGATACTGTAAACCAGCGGTGCGCAAACTGGGGGTCGCGACCCCCGGAGAGTTAGCGAGAACAGTTTTGGGGTCGCCAAATTCAAATTTATGAAAAATCTACAATTATTACAACATTTTTATGATGGTTTTTAAGTTTGGTGCACTGTTTTAAGAAGGCGTTATTTCAATCGATGACGTCACGACACTCTTTTAAAAACACCCTATAAGAGCAAATCGATGTAACTTCGTTGACAATTAAACAATGCGTCTACTGTCTATGGGGGGTCGCAACAAATTTTGCACAAAATACGGGGTCGCCAATAAAAATATCTTGCGCACCACTGCTGTAAACCATACCTAAAAACGTATGCACAATTTTGTTAGTATTCTTTGCCGCCGGTTTATCACCAACGCCTAATTAAAAAAGTCAAATTGTAGCGTGTTGTCATTTGCCATGTTATTTGAAATCTAGAATAAACTATACGTCCGTAAACTTTTCGAGGAGATATTTATTTAAATGCTATTGCTAAATCAATTTTGGGATAAATCAAAAATGGAGAAAAATATTCCCCAAGTTTCGAAAATTTCCCTGATTTTCTAGAACAGCAGAATTCCATGACATTCCCCTGATTTCCCAGTGGTGGCCACCCTGTATAAGAGCAGTTAAAAAGTTATAACATCTTTATCATTTTTTAAAAAGTTTCAGGCTTTTCAAGTTCAGACTTTTTTAGTTTTATTTAGCAATAAAACTAAAAAAGAAAAAAGGTTAACGAAATATATATATTTTTTAAATCTAAGAAAAAACATTGCGCATTGCATTGTGTGTATAATAAAATGTATTAATAATTAATAATAATAAATGTGCAAACCAGGGTGTGAAAAGAATAATTATTTTTTTTTTAATTCAAATCGGACTTTTTTTAATTTAAATCAGAACTGTCTTTCAAACCAATAAAGATGAGATAGAAAGTCAGAAAACTGCAACTAGATATAACACTTTTTAAATGCAAATTATAGGTTTACATTTTAAAAAATGCATATTTATGGTGAAAATGTAGAAAATTAAAGTATAATAAAATATAGTTATAGTAGTATACTTTAAATCTATATGTTGTTAAACAAGATAATCACTGGAAAAGTTAAAGCTGTGAGTATTTGAATTACTTATGGTGATTTATTACCCTTGCATTTTTTTACAGCACTACAATTTTCAATCATTCTAATGTTGATATAGATTCTGAAAGTTCTTTCTCGAATAAAATTCCACAGATCTTGAACAAAATCCAATTGGCTGTTAAATCTCCCAGTTTTGTATTTTGAGGATAAGAGATGGCTAAAAAATGTGAGTATGTGACAATGCCTGTTCATGCTTTTCTTAAAAAGCATGAACTTGATTTTGCTGCTGTAGGTTATTTTCCATATTTTTTAAAAATAATTACTTCTAATAGTTTCAACTATATTCTAATTATCTGCCCACAAATTATCAAAAGCAATGGAGATTAGTTTGAAATGATTCAGAACATCCTCCACATTCTGTTTCCAGTGCCACATTGAAAATCTTTTATCTTTGTTGTCTATTAAATTTCAATTTTCTTCTGCAAAAATTTGTATAAATATTAGTTAATTTCTTATGCAACATTTTAGGGAATCAAATTAACTTTCACTATACATTTGATAGTAAACAGAAGTCCATTCCATTACTATCATGAAATTTTAATGATTAAATATATTTTGGTTTGCTTTAAAGTGAGCAGGTGCTTATCCTCCCCCCATACCTCACAACTAGCATGCTAATTCAACTTAGTAATAATTATTTCAATGTTCATGTTTAATTTAACTTCCAAATCCAAGCTACCAAACCGTACTTTTTTCAGACTTATTTATTAAATAAGCAGCAAATAATTGATTTTTCATAAAAATCTTTTTAAAATTAACAAAAACCAAACCCTGTGAAAAATGATGGATCGACCCCCTGTATACACATTATAAAAAAAAAAGTTTTCAGTGTGTATATAACAGAAAACCAACTGTTTAACAAGGGCATAGCCGCGCAGGTACTGCTAGTACATAATAAATAATACAGAGAACCCAGTATCCGACTATAATGCAAATCCAGTAAAAGAAGGTAAATATTAAAACTTATTTAACGACAAAAATTATAAACATTTAACCTTAAATGTCAAAAAGTAATAACATATTTACCTCTAAATTTGTCATTTTATGGCATAATTCTACTAGTCGACGAGTTCCCAAAACATTCATATCTACTGAACGCCTGAAAGAGATTATACATCACAAAAGATAATAAAAAGGCATAAAATATATAAGAAAATAAGAATCTAATAAAATAAAATTGTATTTCTTTTCAAAAATTATGAAGTGACAAGAATATTTATTAAGCAAGTGTTTATTCACACAAATATTTTTTGTAACTTTGACATTAACTTGATTCAAAGTGAAAAGTAAGACAGGCAATAAAAGGGTTTCCTTTTCTTGCAATTAATTCCTACTATTAACCGAGTGTTTTGAATAAATTAATCTAAATTAATCGTTTTGAAATCGAAGATTTCTTTCTCCATGAAAGTGATGAACACGAGCAAAACAGTTTCATGTGTTAAGGCATTTATTTTTGCTTTGCACAGATGATACCAGAAAAGCAGATATTCTTTATTTTTTAATGCAAATATGAAGCAGTATTTGTAATATTAAAAGCATATTTTGCAATTATGTTGATGTTTATAATAACCAACTGATGTGATCAAATAGCAAATTATGGAATAATCTAAATAGAAATTATCTCTTATTTACATTATATCAGTAATATTATAGTAGATATCTTCATTTTTAATGCAAAATTTTTGAATTTAGGATTATTTTGTAAACCTAACATGTATGCATTCCTTTTTTACTAGCAATTTTAACTAACCTCAGTATATACCTTTAATAAAACATTTAATATGTTTAATTTTGGTACTATTTTATTTGAAAAAAAAATTTTAATTAATCATTAGAGTTTTTCTTTAAAGTAACAAATGAAATCAAAACTTCATATTTTTCACTTTTTCCTCATATTCTTACATTTATTTTTCTTTTTAGTGCCTATAGTAGATACATACTAAAAAGATAGTGTTATATTTTATTAATTAAAATACTCACACTTATTGCATAAGTTATTTAATAATTCCATTTTTTAATATCAGTTTGAGTTTACCTTTTCTTTAAATTTTTAATATAGTGAAGAGAAAAACCATATTTCACTTAGGAATGCTTATTGTTGTTTTGTTTACTATTTTTTGTTTGTTTAAAAATAGAGTTAAGACAAACTTGTTCCTAGGCTCTGAATATAGCTTTTTAACATAATGCAAAACATTTCTTTTCATGTAACCCAGGTGCAGAATTTCTTCATTCTTGAGTTTGCTTCAAAAGCGAAGGAGGAAAAACCTGTTCTGATATTCATATAAAAATATTACATGAATATTAACTAAAGATAATCTAATGTAACTTATTTATTTCTTAACAACTTTCAAATTAAGAAGAATATATTATTAATTATTGAATAGTTTTTGGTTACAAGGGAACACAAACCATTATTTAAACACAAACTTTTAAATTAAATATAAATTTCCACTATATATTATTATAGGGTACATACAAAAAGTGAATAACTTAAAAGACAATACATTATACATAATAATAATTGTAAAAGGAATATTCCCAATATAAATTGTTATAGGCTGAATCACAGCTAATTAATCGACCAGGCCAAAGCTTCGTTCCATCTCTAGTAACAACAACACACGTAAAAGTTTCGTGGTTGTAGAGTTGAAACTAGCAACAATTATCCAGTTCTTCATCAATAGTTTAAACACATGTAAAATGCACTTTTCTTCTAAATGATGGGCCTGCCATAGCAAGTAAAATTTTATGAAAGATTTTTTCGAGTTTTTTATGAAATGGCACCAGTAAAAATATTAATTTTTCTCCTATTGCAGGGTCCCTAAATCCACTCCGAGTTAAATTTTCATTGTAAAATATGAATTCAAGGATGTCCTTCAATGAAGCAAAAAAAAGGACTCAAGTATTTTGCTAGAAACCTTGAAAAATATATCAAATATCCAAAGTATTCAATGACTTTTGCCTATACAGTGCATGTTCAAAATTTTTTGGTCATTTCAATATAACACAACCTCTTAAAATGACTCAGAAAACATAAATTTAGAGTAAGCATTACGAAAATGAGGAGTAGATTCTTATATTTATTTAACTTTAATAGTCGGTTATTTTACAAGAAAAGGATGGAGAAAAGTAATAAGTAAATAAAAACATAATATAGCACAGCACAAGGCACTTTCAAAAAGGTTCACAAAGGTAAAAATAATATGACATAACTTACTTTAATGGTTCATCAAATTTAACAGTAGCAGCGGAATGAAAAACAATGGATACATTGGATATTAGAAGATTAACATCAGATGAGCTGATGCCCAGTCCAGGAAGTGTTAAATCACCATGAATGGCAACTAATTTGGAAACAGTACTCGGTTGTTCTTTCTTGACCCTTTCAAAGATCTAAATCAATCGAGCATGCAATTTAAAGTGAATACACAACGGTTTCATGAAAATACAAATTAAAATTAATTGAGAAGAAAAATACTGATTTTAATACTTTTCAGGAAATATATGAGTGACACAATCATTATTTCCTACAAATGTAAGATAAGAAACATGCAAAAATATACTTAATCAAAATAAACAGCCGCAGAGTATTCACAAAGTCCTATTCTGACTCTGGACATGATGTCATTTGCATAGTAATATTAATGCAGCTCTATTCATGTTGCTGTTTGTTGAATTTGAGAATACTTGTACTTTTAGTACCATAAAACTAAGTAATTGTTGAGAATTTAAGAAAAAAAAACCAATGACATTGAAAGCAAAATGAAAATACACAAAGGGTTGAATAGTAAAATTTCCTTGCAACTTTTTCTATCTCCCAAAAAAGTTATGATCCTCTGAACACACAAAGCTTTGAGGAGTTTCTCCTCCACTTACAAATTTGGATTTTAGCCCCAGTGTTATCAGGAGAGTCATCTATTATCTCTTAAATGTGTATTGATCATCTCTACTTGCACAATATTTTAATTATTCATCCAAGAGTGTTATTTGTTATGGAATTAAACTTTTCCTTTCTTTATGCTGAATTTAAACCTGTAATGACATTAACACACTATTAAATTTCCTAGCTTAACAGGGGACAATCCAGCATTTGATAACAGGGTGCGTTTTTTGTGAATTTTAAAAAGATTTTGTAAATTGCACATAACACACATAAAATCTTTTACTCATCTCCCTTCATCAATGCAGTTTTATAGCTCTTCTCATTTAGTGACTTATTAAGTTTTTCTACTGATTCTTTTCTATGTAAATTGCTTCCTTCTGTTAATCCAAAATGTTTCCCCTAAGTTGTTATAATCCTATACTGTATTGCAGATAATGTCTTCGTCATTCTCGCAAATGAGATCTCTACATTTACTGCCAATCCCTCCGGCTCCCATTCATGTGTGAAACATTTAAAGCTGCAATGTAACAGGATGCAGGGTTTTTTTCATTGGTCCATTATGCCTTTTTAATAGATCACTGCAAATAATGTGCTGCAAGTCAAATTTCTTTAAGAATAAATTTTTGTGATGGAAGCATATATTTTGAATTAAATCTAGTGTTACTTTCTAATCTTATTCTTAATAATTCTTTATCTCCTTCACTTAAGCAATTTACATTCCATATTCCTTTTCCATGACAGAAAGTTAATTTATGGCATTAACTTGCCATTAATTGTCCTACATTACAACTTATATATAAGCCACTTAAGTGTTTGTTTGTCGCCGATAGCTTATCTTACTTGGAGAAAACTGCTTTGTGCTGCAATCTACACAATTGTTTCTATAATAAAAACGATTAATAATCAAAACATTTCTCTAGCATTTTGAGTGAGGCATGGCTAGATTTGCAATTTCCGTTAATAATTAATGTAAACTCGAATTAAATTTAATTCTTTCTTTGGTTTAATTTATTTATCGTGTGCGCTTTTTATTCATATTAAAGTGGCAGAGCTTTTTTAAGTTTCGTTAAAACTATTGTTTTGACGATGATTATGTTGGAGTTTTGTTAAAACTATTGTTTTGACGATGATTATGTTGGAGTTTCGTTAAAACTATTGTTTTGGCAATGATTAAGTTGAATATAAATAAATATTTTTCACAAGCAATTTGATTATATAGTAAATAATATTTTTATTTTACAGATTGTTATAACTTAGATGTTTTTTCGGTAAGAATATTTTTTCCCGAAATTATTAGATGTTTATTATTTATTCATTAAACTTTACTGTTCCACCTGAAAAATATCTCTTTGATTTGATGTGCATTTCCGTTTACTGGGAGAATTGAATATTTATAATATCTAGAATGGCGGTCATTTCGTATAACCGCCAGGCTTACTAGTGTAGAAATATCCATACTAAAATCCCCTTTAAAAAGTCTGGTTAAAAATTTAATTAAATACTGGGCAAGAAGATTAAATGCCAAAAGGAAAGATAGAAACTACTAAGTTGTTAGTTCTCAAGTTGTTTTACTTTCCAAGTGAAATATCAGAATAAAACTTTTTGTTTCTTTATCTTTTCATCCAATGATACAACACCTGAGAAAAGTTTTGGATTGCCTTGGTGATTCACAAAAGTTATGATTTTAAAATGATTATCATTGCCCAAAATATTTAATTTTCAAGTTTTCTAACTTGCCCCCCCCCCCCCCATCTGTTTTTTTAACTTCAATTTCAGCTTTTTCACATTTTTATTGACTTTGTGTGTTTCTTTTCTTTCCTTTTAAAAAAAATCATCTTCTATTTATTTCTGCTGGGGTCACAAAGGTGCCTAATAACCTTGCAACTTGTACAAATGGCAGATGTTTTGCTTTGACTTCATTATTTTTTTAGATGTAGTTTTATTTTCGTTTTCATACATTTGTCTGCCATCCCTCCAACTGTATGGGTGCTTTACTGACACATAAAAAGCATCAGGTGACCTCTAATATACTCATATAAGCCAGCTGCATGGTTTTTATTTAGATTGAGTGTTTATATCATGAGTGAACTTGGGAAATGTCATTTGGTGCAAATTATAAGGTATTTTTTTCTTTTCTTCACTATGCTGTTAATCTAGGGAAGTTTTTTAAAATCAAGATCGATATGTTTTGCATCACTTTTTACTTTGTTGAAATGGATAGATAAACATGCTACAGATTATCCCTACTTGCAATAATAGTTTGAATTAATACATTTTTTAAAAATTATTATTTATCGATTTTCTCTCCTTTTTACAACATTTAAATGAAATGCAACTTTTTGAATCTCCAACATTAAATGAGGAAAATATATAAGAATATAAGGCAGTGTTGTCATAAATGTCAAGGAAACAAATTCTGAACAAAAATAGCTTTACCCTCATGCAAAATTTACCTCCTAGTTTTGACTTAAAAAAAAAAAATAGTTCATTAGATACAAGGGGAAAACAAAACTTTATTATAAAAAGATTGAGCCGTTACTTTTCAACAGACATAAAAATCATTTTAAGAAAAAGGAACTGATGAATTTGTCTTAATGTAGAAGCAAAACTAATGAAAAATTTTTCTTGCCATAGTAATTTTTTTCAAATATGAGGGGAAGACCTAAAAGTGGCAGAAATTTGAATAATTATGAATCAGAATTAGTTAAAACTTTTAATTTTCACGCTGTCTTGATTAAAGCAGACCTGCAACTCACTTAGGAAAAAAATACTGAAATATCACTATCACGACAGAACATTGTAAGATTAATAAAAAAAACCTTACATTACAAACATAAATTACTATGCAATAGAATCAAGCAAACACAAAGCAAAGTTAACTCATTACTTTACACTTTAAGGAGTAATTGGAGCTTAATGTCAAACAAAAAAGTGCAGAAGTGCTACATTCTTCGGAACTTATATTCACACGTAAAGAGTCTGAATTCAGTGCAATCTATATTTCTTTAAAAAATGGAATTAGTTTTTAAACTGGTTTCCAAGCATTAACTTTTTAAGCTGAAGTATCTATTTCATACCCACCAACTATTAAAAATATTAATGAATAAGGTGTGAAGTGAGGGGAAAAAAAGGATTGCAAATTACCTAACCATTATATAAGAACAAGACTATTAATACACAAAATAAATATATACTTGTGATTTAAACATGCAGTACTTTTATTTAGATATATATATAATATTGAACTAATTGATTAATGAACTGCTAAGATGAAGAAGAGGCACTATTAAAAACCTAAGGCCTATTTTTTCCTCAAACTTAACAATCGTTTTATAATATTGGAAAAATCACCCAACAGACAATTGCTGATTTTTTTTTCATGCTTTCTAACTATATATTGAACGAAAATAGAAAGAATTGTTAATTTATTTTGTACCAATGTATAATGAGTACTTAAAAGTAAAATGCTAGACAACCAAACATTTAAAAAAACTCTAAATTGTATTTTGGGCAAAATATTTTTTTAACTATAATATTTAATAGTTGTAATGAGCTAGTATGATCACAAAAACTTCAAATAACTTTTGAAAAATTCCTTATATTATCTGCCGAATTTTCAAGTGGGCGTGGCAAAATAATGTCCATGCAACTTCTATACAACAGAATCTGAAACTTAATAAAGATAAAAATAATGTGGTAAACTAACAGCTATTGATGTCCAAGATTCAGAATCGGACAGTAAATGAGAACTAGGAAATTTACTGAAGCCGATGCAATCGGATTTCGAAATGCATAAAAAATCGGGACCAACCCTTAAAAGCGCAAAAAACAGACAAAATGCGTAAATTTTTCTCGCAATTCGTAAAAGTTGGTAGGTAGATATGTTGGCATGCTGCTTTCAAAAATATTCCTAGAAAAAAAGAGGGAAAGCCTTTTAAAATTAAGGACTTTCACGGAAACGAAATTCTTCAAAATTACCGAAAATACGGAATTCAGTCAAAATACGGAAAAATTATATGTCTGTTAAAGTATAGTATTCTGTGTACATAACTTGTTGCTTGTAAATCTCAAATTTCACAATATTCTATTTCCAAATTGCTTATTATTAATTAATTTTTGACAATTTTAAATTCTAAAAAGCTTTAATAGTAAAATGTATACATTTTGTTTCAACCTCCAGGTACTCTATATTTAAATTTTTATCATTATTATTAGTAATCGAGTTTTAAATACATAAAGGATTTTGTGTCATAATCATCTTCGTTTTTTTTTAAATAGGGGGGAGGGGAACAGAATCCCTCAAAACATTTTCCATTGGATATGCTGGAGTACACAATAAAATTATTTTGATATAAGAAATCATGATTTTAAATTTGACTCTCTTGTTGAAAATTAAGAATTTTGATAATGCCTTTTTTTAACAAAAAAAAAATTTCAAAATTTCCAAACTTCAAATTTTTTAAAGCCATTTAATTTAAACTAAAATTTTTTTATACAAATTTTTTAAAGCCATTTAATTTAAACTAAAATTTTTTTATAATATTTTTTCTAAGTTTAATGATTTACATAAGATTTTTAAAAGATTCTCTATTTTACAATGTAAAAGCAGTCAAAAAATTGAAATTGCAATTACTTTTGCCTTCAGAAGTTCGTCTAATCTTTGTTTTGGGTCTTGGCCTTCTTTTGGTCGTAGAAGAAGATAGATTGTTTTTAATTCACTACATGAACGAAGTAATTTCTCAACTAGTACCTAAAAGTAAAACAGTTTTAGTTTTTAGTAACATGCTATTATCAAGAAATATTATTTTACAAAAAAAAGTATTTAAAACTTTTTTGCACTTTCTTAGTACTACTGCTAAGAATTATCAAGATAGAGAAAAATGCATCATTTTTATATTTTTAACAGCATATTTGTATGTAAAACAGAAAAATATTTTTTTAGTATACTAAATTTAAAGCAATATGGAAAACAATGTCAACACATTATATAACCAACATAAAATAGAAACTATTTACTTATTACTCTAAAAAGATATGTATATAAATACAACTTTTTTAATAAGTTAACTACGGTTTCTTATTCTTAATATTTATAGTAACTTACAAATTATTTACGAGGCGGGTTCATAAAGTAAGGGCCGTTTGGTCACAGAAAAAACTATACTCATAAGAAACAAATTTTATTGTCATATTTAGTTAGGTACAAACTTACTTTACTTCTCTACATAATCGCCGTTCACTTCTAAGCATTTTTCATACCGCTGCACCAGCTTCTTTAACCCCTCTGCATAGAAGCTTGCCGCCTGAGAGTTGAACCAGTTGACAACGGCGTTTTTGAGTCCCTCTTCGGTTTCAAAACGTTGTCCACCGAGCCACTGTTTAAAATGCAAGAAGAAGAAGTACTCGTAGTCTCTAGGTGCAAGGTCGGGACTGTGCGGTGGGTGGTCAAAAAGTTCCCAACGAAAATCTTGAATTTTCTCCTTGGTTCTGGCAGTAGTGTGAGGACGCGCGTTATCGTGGAGGACGATTATGCCAGATGACAGTTTCCCGTGGCGTTTGTTTTGGATCGCACGTCTCATTTTGGTGAACGCACTTCACAGTTGGCGGGATCAACGATTTTCGCGGCCATTGTTCTTTGCATTCACGAACAACAATACGACCTCAGAATCAAAACAAATGACGCTGTAGCTTCGCACTGAGTCAGTAGATGGCGCTGCAGTAGTAAAACTGTGCTCCGAAGCGCCATTATTTAAATATAAGCAAACGGCCCTTACTTTATGAACGCGCCTCGTATATTAAAAACCGGTTATTTATTTAACTAGTGGCTTTGCGCTAATAATGTAAATATAAACAAGTCATATGAGATGTTTTACAGATTTTATGTTAAATACTAAATAATGACTTTTAAATAAAACATGTTCTCTTTCTTTCAACAACAAAAAAAGTGTCTCATACTTTTCCCATAAAACCAGTAGCTCCAGTTATAAGAATGTATCTATCCTTGTAGAAGCTGGCTATAGGAGAGGCATTATTTTCAGCCATGTTTCCTAAGAAAAGAAAAATGAACTTTCAATATTATTATTAACTTTTTAAAAATTTACAATCCACCTTTTAAGGCATAAACACATAATAGTCATAAATAAATAACTTAACAGACATTTAAAATTGTACAATCAAAATTCTAAAACTTATTAATAGTATAGATAGTTAGCATTAAGAATTTCTATTTCTTTCTTTCTTTCATTTATTTATTTATTTAATTTTAAAAAATTACCTTTGTAAAACGTCAATTTTCAGAAGATAAAAAAAGAAAAGAAAAAAGTCTAGAATCATACAAAGTATCATAAAATATCAAAATTTAAACCAATATCTAATATTACAAATCTTATCCAAAAAAAAAAAAAAAAGAATTAGGCAATTGTAAATTCAATTCATCAATTTAAATGTGAAACAATTAAAAAATGTATGTATGAAATTAAAAGTGCAGTACAATTCAAAATGCTGATTAGTTATAATGCTTGTTTCAATTATTTCAAAAAAGCTAAAATTAAAAAAAAAAAAAAGAGGAAAGTTACTCACCACAAATGCTATTGGTTTACTGTAAATATTTAAACCTTAAGGCAGGACGAAAATGATTACAAATAGATGAGTATTGAGCAAATGTTATCCATTTTGTACTGGCTGAAAAGAAAATTATAGAACATTAATTAAATGGGAAAATAAAAATTTAAAAGTCACATTTCAACAGTAAAAGCAAAAAGAAAAATCATAAAACAAGTCTTCCGTACGATTAAGAAGAACTGTTCCTTCTTTTCTTTATTTCTGATAACTTAACATTGTTACTAACTTTTCATTACAGAGGATTTTTTCTTTTTTTTTAAATTTAATAAATTAAAAAAGCGTTTATCAACTACCTTTATTGATAACAATTTTTTAAGTAAACGAGAAACACGAAATGTTTAAGAATTTAATTGTATAGAGTTAAATAAAATTCTGATTAAAAGACCGCGAGAGGCAGCTGAGTAATGACAAAGCAACACGCGAGCGTAATCGAACTTCGTACCGAAGAATTGACGTGAACGTTCCCAATGCTGTGTGAATATCAATGAAGGAATCAGGTCTGCTTCAACATCTGATAAGTACGTAAGTGAGGGGAAAATTGCTGAAGATACTCTTGAACTTTCGCCTTTTTGTCAAAATATTATCTCGAATCAAAAGAGATGACTGACGATTCTTTATTCAAGGAACTATTTTAGATTATACAATCCCTTGTTCTAAAAGAGCAGAATTCCACAACAAAAATAAACAAAATGAAATAATGGTGAAAGACTTAACGACGGGGAAAATTCCGCACACAAAATTAAAGACACCCTTATTTTTGGTGTGCAAATGTTTTGTTCATGTTAAAAATAAAAAAAAGAGAGAGAGAGCTTAGACACGCAGTCTAGATTTTCAAAAATGAACTTTCGTGACTTTTTCGTAAACCATTCGGTGGTACATCGGATATTGATATTGCCAGATATCCGGTGTCCCCTGCAGGACGTATACCTACCGGATATCCGAATCTGATGGTTGAAATTCGTAAATTCTACACATTTTTAAATATCCCACAGCTGCCAAATCTATATAAATAAAACCAAAAGTTTGTGTGTGTGTGTGTGTCTGTCTGTCGATCGCCTCCTGGCGAGATGGAACGGTCTAGAAGTACGAAATTTTGGTTACAGGTACCTTGGGTCAGGTCCTCGTGCACCTCGAAGCGTTTTTCCTAAAATTCGAATTTGTTCCTTTTTTATTCCAATTTAAGCAAAACTGTTAATTTTAGGAATATCTCTTCGAAGAAACGTCACACCTTTTCGATTTTTGCAGCATACTGATGCCCGTAAAAACGGGACAAGATGATCTCTTTCAGAAGTTCGTAGAACGAATAGAACACGCGCAGTATTCGCTTGAAATAGTTTTCGAACTTTAAAGCAAGGCTTACCTCTGAATTTATCTGCTCAAATTGCGTGTTTTCGCCAAAATAAATAGTACTTTTGTCGCCAACTAGATGATTTTTGTAAACTCAAGATTGAAAAAATGCTGTTTTATCGTTATTCATGCCGTTTTATGAGCGAAACAAATTTTAAAAATTCATTTCATTTTTTATGCATATTTTGTGGATTGCAGACGATTTTTAATGACTTTTTCTTAAGGTTGATTCTTCTTTATTTTTTAATGATTTACCAGTTCAACAATTTCATGAAACATTACTTATGGTAGAATAACCGTTTTCTCAGCGAAACAAATTCTAAAAATTCCTTTCATTTTTATGCATATTTTGTGGAGTATTAACTGCTGACGATTTTCAATTACTTTATCTTGAGGTTGATTTTCCTTCCCTTTTTGGCAATTTAATAGTATAGTAGCAGTTCAACAATTTCATGAAACATTTCCTATGGCAGGGTGTCCGCTTTATCAACGAAACAAATTCTAAAAAATCATTTCATTTTTATGCATACTTTGTGGATCATTAACTGCAGATGATTTTCAATTACTATATCTTGAGGTTGATTTTTCTTTCTTTTGTTTTTGGCAATTTAGTATTTATTCGTTCGCTAAAAACTAGGTTGGAAGGTTTTCGATATGGCTTATTTTTGATGAAATTTAAAATTTCGCCAAGTGGTGATAACTTTTTTTCTCGCCCCCTGTCCAGTTAATTGCTGTTATTTTTGCGCTTCGTACCTTTTCCAAACAGCGCCAATAATTGTTATCAGTAATATTGTTATCATTTAATTCAATACGTGATTTACATTATAGGATCATGGCGCATTAGTATTATGCTTCCATTACTATAATAGTGCAATTTGGCGATCTTCTGCTTTATTTTAACTTTTTGAAGTCGCGATTTTGATTGATTCCATATTTTACTCAAGTGAATTATTTTCTAACATTTATTCAATTTTTGTACTGACTGTTTGGCGTCATTTGGACTGAATTTAGTTATTTCTTTCTATCAACTTAAATTTCATACATCAAAATTGGTTAAGTACTGGACATTTTTTAACTTGAATGTGCATTTGCCTTTGGAAATAATGCTTTTCTTTCTTCCGTTTTTATCCGAATTTTATAAAAGTGCTATTTAATTGGATTTTCAGAATATGTTTTGACGATTTTGCAAGCGGGATTTTTCGAAACGGGTGTCCTTAGTTTAATGGGGAATTCGGGATGGACTGTTGGTAATTTTAGGAATCGTAGCTCTTGAAGGTCAGTATTCTAATGGGCATTTTTAGTCACTGACGACTTTATTCTAATGGAGACGTTTTGGGACTATTGTCCTTATTCTATTAGGGATGTTTAGAAATATTTGTCTTTATTCAAATGGGGGGCTTTAAGGAATGTTTTCTTTATTGTAGCAGAAATATTCAGGGACCGTTGTCCTTCATATGATGAGCATTTTTAAAGAGAATTCTGCTCTTATTCTGATGATAATTTTTAGATGTGGTGTTATATATTGTAGTTGCGTTTTTTTACAGATTCTTGATATCATTTTGGAACAATTATCCTGATGAATATTAGCATTTTAGTTATTGTTATATTGTTTACTCTGATGGCAATTTTTACGAACTGTTGATGGCATTTTAATGTGGATTTTATGGACTGTTATTTTTGGTCTAAAAGGAATTTTTCGAGGCTGTTGTTTTAAGTGCAATTGTGATTTTTAATGAGTTTTACTGTTTAAATGGTATTTTTTGGGACTGTTGCCCATGTTCTACTTGGATTTTTCAGAAAATTTTTCCTTATGTATTTACAACAGAATTTTGGACAGGTGTCACTTGACCTGCGAATGATGCAATATTATCCCGCGCAACGCCGGGCATGTCAGCTAGTACGTAATAAGTTTGTAATTTACATATAATTTCAAAACATGTTCATTAAATTTTAAAAATCAAATCTGACATGCAGGATAACCGGATAGTTCGTGCAGTGGCCGGATGGGATTCTGGAAATTGAAAAACCTGTCGGATATCAGATGCCTTCTAGGGAGACCGGTTCCGTTGGACGGAAAATTTTCGTGGCCTGTTCGTAATTTTCGTTAACCGATTTCCAAATTCGTGATTTTTTTGGGACTTTCATTAATAAATACTAAACACGTACCTACTACAGAGAAAGTCGAGGCAGTATAGAACGGAAGGGGGCACTCTATTTTATTTAATTGCATCCGAAATCGTGCGAAAAGTCGTTCAGATAGAAAAAAAGGTTTTTTTTCCTTTCTTTCAATCATTTTTTGGTTATAAATAGCGATAGACACACAAGTATGCAGCTATAATTTACCAGACAGAAATGTTTTCCACTTTTAATTTAGAATTAATTTTTAAGTAAGAAAAATGATACACAATATACATTTTCAACAAGCGAAATAAATTAATTTGATTATAACTTGTTTCTTCACTGTTTACTTAAATTACTATTTTAATTTACAGTATTATTCAAAATCACAAACCTAAAATTCATATAATTTGACTGCCTGCAATTGAATCATGCTTTATGATGAAAGTGAAACAACTTATTCTAAAACTTTTAAGCAATTAACCCTTAACTATTTTTTTTATATATAGTTCTAGAACTTTCAAAACATTTTAATTGTGCTGATAAAGACTAATACAGGAATATAAATCTCAAGACAGCTTACACTGTGCAGTAATTTTGGGAATACAGTTTAACTAGGAAATTTCTTTTGTGTGAATCCGCAATTGGGTCGAATTCGTATTGTTCTGACGCTTGATGAGCTCCATTTCTACGAAGGTGAGGAAGATATATCTGGTTTCTAATAAAATTATTTTTTGCTTCGAAAAATATTAAAAACGAAGTTGATAAAAATTTACACAAAATGAAGTGAAAATAAATCACGAATGCTTTTACACAATGAACAAATCGTCGTCAATCTAGAAAATCACTCTAAACCAGGTGCGCAGCGAAACCCTCACCCCTCCCAGGACTTTTAATTATAAGCTGTACTGGTAATCCTAATATGGTAACGTATTATGCAAGTAAAAGCTTTAATGCCCCCCCCCCCCCCCGCAGAAAAATTCTGGCTGCGCTAGTTGTCAGACTACGAAAAACATTAGACCGACTAATATTGTCAGTCTTCATTTCAGCATTTTCCGGACACGGGGAGCAAATAGTAAAATAATATTATATACATTGTATAATAAATAACGAAATACACAAACACCCACATATATAAAATACATATGTTTCTTAAAGACGGAGGAGAAATTGCTCGCTCCCGAACGCCTTCTTCTTCCCACCCCAAATGAAATCCCTCCCCTTCCCTCTTTTGAATAAGATACTCGATTAGAATTTCTAACTGTTTCCTTATAGTCACTCATAGTTACGCTTCAGTAACTATAGTGCAAAAAAAAAGATGTGAGGAAAATAATACATTCTTACGACGATTCCATTCAAGACTATCTTAAAACTAAGTTGCAGGTTCAAATCAAAGCTCAGAAAAAGTAAAACAATTAAAATCAAACTTTAGAAGCTTTTGAAATTATGTACGGGCAATTAACATAAATGTTTAAAATGCTATCATAGTTAATAAAGTAACGGAAAAAATCAAACGGATGTAAGCTCTTCATGTGGGGAACACAGCCTGAAATTTTCGCAGACCAAAGGATCACTCTTTGCGAAGGACAAACCGAACTATCTTGCGTGTGACGCTCTGGCAGAATTTGAAATGAGGAAACCGGATGCACAAAGCTTTATGACATCGTGCGGTATAGGTGTGGTTCACATTTTTTCTAGTTTAAACAAAATCGAGTGGGGGGAAGGCTACTCACACATTTATTTTAACTTATTGTCGTGAAACAAAACACCGAGTTCATAAAAAGCAATTAGAACTGAAAAACCACGTAAAGCATGTTTTAACCTTTATTTTTTTATTTTTTTGATGCAACAAGATGATTAAATGCTTAGTTTTGTGTACAAAGTAGCACAGTATCATGTGATTCAAAATTTGGTTCAAATCGGCTCAGATGAGAATTGGTGAAAATACATTACTTTTCACAATTAAAAAAAAAAGGCCATCATTTTACGGCATTGTGAATTTAATAGTACCAGAAGAAAAAATTCGTTAAACTATATTTATACCTCACATAAGACTCTCTCCCCCTAACCATGAACAGAGGAAAGGAATATGCAATTTGGCAACACATCCCCTCAATACTCAAAGAAAAAAAAACTAAATACAATAGGACGTTTCCTGAAAACAAAAGTTTAACCCTTTATCTACCGACGGTACTTATAAGTACCATTCTCTATAAATTCTAAGGCTCGACCGATGCATCGGCGCCGATTGTTTAACAAAGTTGCCATCGGCGGCCGATGTTAACTTTAGAAAAACATCGGCCCATCGGCCTTGAAAAACATCTAAAAGCCGATGCAAGGCCGATGTTTTTCGCAGGGACAACTTTCCAGAAAACATTCTGTCTTTAACTTTCTTTTTTCCCCATAGCTAGATTTCTATTTTCATACAATAACAGGCAGCACATCAGTTTAAAAAAGCACAAAAATAATGTCATTCTATAAAGTATTTCATAAAAAAATTCGGAAAAACAGTTTAAGCGATCGCTGGCAGAAAACCTTCATTATTAAAATTATTTCTTTTTGAACAGAATGCTCGCGAAATAGAATATGTTAAAGTAAAAGTAATAGAAGCGTCTTATGAGTGCTATTTGTTTTTCGCACTTGGTTAGTTGTCTCATTTTTGTCCGTTTTTCGTTTAATAATGACTTAAGCGCCCTTTACAAGAACGCGAGTAAAACCGTGGCGTTCAAGAATGTGTCGAAAAATGCACCACATTCTTAACCGCGCGCAAGATCGCGTTCAGATGCGGGGCGTTCCATTGAAGTCCCCTACTGAAGCCACAGCCTGCAGAATTGTCCAATCCTCCCGCTTTGATGCGCGGTTAAGAACGTGTATGTAAAATGCATCATTTCTTGGAGCGCGATCATGAGCGCGCATCTGAGTGTCATTCTTAACCGCGTTCTTGAGCGTCCTAAGATTGCATTTACACGCACGCTCTTGACCGCGGATCTGAATGGCTCGTCGTCCGGACCGCGGTTAAGAACGTGTGTGTAAAGGCCGCTTTAGTGCATTAGATGTCGTTGATTCAATATTATACCATCTGCTTTTAGTTTGTCACGTTTATTATTATTCTGAAATTGTATACAGTACAAAGTCAACTCAATCAAAGTGCGATAATAATTTTAATTTTTACCAGTGTAAATTTTTTTTTCCTCTCAGCGTTTTTTTTTTTTTTTTTTAAATTTTATTATTTCTTCCTTCCCACGTGTTACAGTTTTTCTGCAATTGTGCAGCAATCTCGTTGCATCTGCTTTTAGTGTGCGGTTATTCTCATTATTTTATTTTTAGTTTACAATATAGAAAAAAATGCTGAAAAATAAGAAACAATTTTCAAGTATAAATGTATAAATGTTTAGTGATCGAAATTTTATGCGTCCAAGTTCGACTTGCAATTTTTAAAAATTGAATTGACAAAATGCGAGTTCGCGCGACATGATTTAATAACATCTCAATAAAAATGTCTTTATTTTCAAAGATTGATCAATGCATTTTTGTTTTTCAAAATACATCTCAACTTTTTTATAGGATAATTATTTCAATTTTTACCCGTTTATACTTCATTTTTTTAGGGCATTTTTTTTTTTTTTTTTTGGCTTCTTTGATGCCACGTGTTAGACAGTTGACAGTTTTTCTGCTATTTTACAACAATCTCGTTGCATCTGTTTTCAGTTTAGAATATTTCTTGTTATTTTATTGCTAGTTTACAACATAGAACATATTGATAAAAATATCAATCAATTTTTCAGTATAAATGTTTATTGATCGAAATTTTATGTGTCCAAGTTTGACCTGCTATTTTCAAAAATTTAATTCTTAAGAAACGAGTTCGCGAGACAGGGTGGAATAATACCTTAATAAAAATGCTACAATTTCATTAATTTTAAAAATTGACAACGTATAGATAAATAAATATATATTTTTGTTTCAAAATACATCTTAATTTTTTCAAAATACATCTTAATTTTTATAAACGATTACGTGTTTTTCAGAAGATTATTTGTCAACAGAAAACTGCTGGTGCTCAAAATATTGGTTTATTTCGGTGACCTTACATTGTGATCATGAAAATATAAAGAACATGTCAAGTACTTCAGTGTAATTTTTCAACTCACAAGGAAAAAAGCTAATAAGATTAGTTCTTTAAGACCCAGCATTCATTTGTAATAAAAAATATCACGTCTATGTTTTTAAAGCAATATTCAGTATTTCTTGGTTGTGAGCAGGGGGATGTTACTGCAAGCACAATTTTTTAATATTTTATTTTTATTTTAGAAAAAGAGCTATTTTTAGTTAAAATAACTTTTAAATGAAAAATAAAAAATAATCGTTCCCGCTTTTCTTTTAAAAACGGGAAGGGGGGGGGGGATTATGAAAAAAAATATGAGGGGAGGGGGTTGACAATTACGTTAAAGATACAAACCCACATTATTTGTTAGTCTGTATTAGAACGTCTGCATTCCTCTCCATGAAAAAAATAAGAAAATAAAGGCAGCCGCACTTGGCATTTGCAGTGCAGGTGTTTTATGAGAAAATGTTGAAGGAAAGGGAATTACACCCGATCCGATCCAATAGTTGTTGAGGTTTTTTGCAAAGATAAGACAAAAGAATTAAAAATCCTCTGATATAGCATTTTTTAATCCTCCAAATTGTTTAATTACTTCACTAGAATCCCGAGTGATTCTTTTAGTTTTAATTATTATGTAAACTTCCCCCAAACAGTTTTACGGTGCTTGAATAATGCATTTATATTTTTATAAACATAAGAATAAATAAGTGATTTAAATGGCATTTTTGACAAGCATTCTACAAGTTTTAATGGTTTAAAGCGACTTTTTTTCCATCGGCCATCGGCCGATGGAAGGGGAGAATAATCGGCAATCGGCCATCGGCCGATCTCGGAACCATCGGCCAGCAATCAGCATCGGCCCATCGGCCAAAAAATGCCATCGGTCGAGCACTAATAAATTCCATCCCAGCAACCATTTTTACCAATATTCTGATGGTACGTTGCCAGGACAGTCTTTAAATTCCCCTTTTTCAGGATACATATCAGCAAGGGTTCTGTGTAAAGAGTATTTTAGCGAGGAAAGGAACATAGATAGTTTTGAAACCGATGCTGTGTTTTGAACTTCCATTTTGTTCAGATTGCTCCCTTAGAGTTTCGCTCCAGAAAAGCCGTAAAATTCAAGAATCAAGACACTGATTTTTTTAATGTGTTAGTTAAGAACTTAGAAAATTATTCGACAAAATATTTCGATTAAAAAGTGTATGTAATTAATTTCACAGGGGAAATACTCTATGGCACTTATTAGCTGTAAAGAAATAAATACTTATAGACTGAGCATTTTATTTATGTAAATCCCGAAATTATCAGTGTAAATACCTAGACAAACTATTTCTGTAAAAATAATTACTGTAGATCATAATGCAGTAGATAAAGGGTTAATTTACATTTTCACGATTAGAACCTAATTTTACTTCGTTTGACGATTTTTTGTTTGCACTCATTATTTTTATGCAAAAAGCATATAAGCAGTAAAAAATTCCCACAGTAGACAAAATTAAATACAGTGGATTTGGATACTTGATGGTTTTCCATATCAAGTATTTCTCAATAATGAAACAACATTTCGACCACGGAATTTTGACATTTAGATGCTTCTGCGCAAGGCAGAAAGAGAAAAGAACGAATCCATTCGAATTTTAGGGTTAAGTTCCTTTTGCAGGTGCGTTTATTTAGTACGCGAATCAGAATGTTTGCTTCTCTGTTTGTAGAAAACAACTAAATTTATAAACTGGCATATAGCATCAGTTCGGAAGGAATCAAGTATGCTAAACGAACAAGAAAGAGAACAAAAACGGCACATTCCTTATCCCAGCAGTTCCTCCCTTGAACATGAATGATTTCTTCTTGGCACTCTGCCAGGCAGATTGCTTTGGTTGATGGCATTACCTACAGCATGTCTTCACAAGCGTTAAATGCTTCAGCACCTCGCACGTCCATTAATTTTCAAAACCGAGCGCTACTGCTCAGTTGCATTATCTTATTCTTAATATATAAAATACGCACTGTATCAGCATATTTGCAAACTTATTTAATTTACTAAATGGATATGAGTAAAAATGTCGTTTGAATCAAAACCATTGTAATTTAATACGTGGTGGAAACAGAATCCAAGGAAAAAAATCCCCGATATTCCCTGATTGAGCTCCAAAAATTTCCCTGATTTTGTAATTTTAATTGTGACATACAGAGCATCATCGTCATCTGTAATGACAGTATCATAGGGGTGAAACCAAAAAATTATTTATAACGGGGCTGCACTATACTTTTCCGTCTGAACTTTGCAAATTCCTTCTTTTTTTTTTTTTTTGAGGGGGTTAAAGAAAAGAGAATTTCCCGTAATTTTCTAAGAAATATAGTCTGCAACTGGAGAGAATTTTAAATCTAAAGTTTTTTTAAGAATGAAGATCACCCCCCTCCCCCCCCCCCCCCCCATCATTATTTTATGCTTTAATAACTTTATTTTCTCAAGATGCATATTGTTCTTTTATTGAGTAAAAAAATATTTTTGTAAAAATTGCAAATTATCACTCTGTGCGGGGAGGAGAGGGGGCCATGGGCTTTCGGTGCTCCCCTTGTTGCGCCGCTGCAGTATCATGCACAGTACTGAACCCCAAATTCGGCACGCTGGAGAGCGGTGTTAGGCCGAATTTTCGAGCACGACCAAAAATGGCGGATTTACAGAACCAAAAATGACGGATTCTCGGAAGCATCAACGCTCACACGCGTCTTTTTACGCAAAATGCAATGTCTTCTTAACTCATAGAAAAAAAAGTGACTTCTGTTGTTTAATCGGAGAAAGGGCGCTTTCAACCAATGGAAAATCGGCAATCGAGCTGATCCCGCGCAACGCAATGCAATTCCGCAAACGAAACGCTTGCCGGTTTGGGTATTGAAAACGATAATTTTCCCTGATATTTGGGGAAACTTTAAATATCCCCTGATATTTTCCAGAAAATAAAACTTCCCTGAGAATTCCCTAATTTCCGGTTTTCAACTGTTGTGTTTCCACCTTGTAATAGATTCCATTTTGGAAAGGATATGATAAAAATCAATTTCCATAAATTAAATTACATGTACGAATTTCAAGATCACTCTTTAACATATACAATGGAATTATGTTGAAATAACGCCAACTTCTACTAGTACAGAACTGCAAAATCCTAAAATTAATGACATTTAAATCACAACCAAATTTGGCGCTGTTTCCCCCCTCTTTAAAACATACTTTTTACTGTATTATACCCATTTGACAGATATTTAAAGAAAGGAAGAAAAGAGAAGGGGGGAGGGCAAGTGCTGCAGATATAAAAATAATTATTTTTTAAAGACTACTTTTTGAAAAAATTGTTTTACTTTGAAAATGTGGCAAATTATTCGACTTAATTCCGCTGGTGGAACAAAATAAACACATGGCTGATTTTGACACCCAGCAAAAAGCTGCTGATACCTGCTACTACTATATCAAACTAAGCAGGTTCTACAAAATCGACTATAGATAGTTTCATGAAATATTAGTCAAATACAAAGCATTTTACCAAAATTTTCAAGAATGCAGAACATGGCTAAATTAATATGTAAAAAAAATAATTAAAATACTAGTATTATTCAGGCAAAACTAAAAAAAAAAGTCTGTATCAATGCCAGCCAGTGGTAAGTAATATAGAAAGAACAGCATAGTACATTTAACCAAAATGTAAAAGACCAATAACAAGGCAAATAAGAAAATAAGGCTAAATAAAATGAGAAAAATATATAGCAAACAAGGAAGCTCCAAATCCTTTTAGGAAAGTCCATTCCATACCTATTAATATTCATGGCTAATCTGCGATCTGAATGAAATAGGAAAAAATACACTGAATTGAATTGCATAATAGTTCAATGTGTGCTCTATTTTGAAAACAACAGATGCAGTTACTTATAAACAAAACAGATCATGAAAGAATTAGAATAGGGATATGTTAAAATCTATATATTCTGCATTATATTGCAGTATATTTTACACCAGGGGTGCCCAAAAAAAAAAGGAGCGAAGGCACATGGCACAAATTAAAACGTTAAATTTTTCAGCCAAAGGATCATTCATAAATGATGCCACGCTTCGAGGGGGAGGGGGGTTTGTGAAATTGTGACAAAGTATGACAAGGGGAGGGGGAAACAAGAAGTGTGATATCAGGCTTATGCAACATAGCTAAACCTGTGACAAAGGGGGAAGGGGGTATGTTGAAGTGTGACATTTTGTGATAACGGGGGGAGGGGAGCCAAATATATGGGGAAAAAGGGTAACATTTATGAAAAGTCCCCAAAGTGAATCAAGTGGTTCAAGACTTTTTTGGGAGCATTTTGTAGTTTTTGAGAGAGATGCACTACCAATATTATAGAGGGGCCACTCCTGATTAATAGATCCTTACTTGCAAGTTTCCATGCCTAGGACACTTTCAATTTTTCCAGCCTCCTTTGAATGGTTGATTTACTTCATAATATATACATCAGGCTTGGAGTCGATTACAAAGAAACGTAATCGATTACGATTACAAAGGGAGAAATTGAGAGATTATGATTACGATTACGATTGTAATCCTTTGCCAAAAAGTAATTACGATTACGGCAGCGATTACAGTCGTTGAAAAATGTAATCGATTACGATTATGACATCCGATTACGATTTTGATTACGATTAGATTAGCATAAAATTATCCGATTTTATGCATACAACTCTCATTTTCACAATAGTGTCATAAATCAAAAAGTTATGATTTTTAATTAAATTTTTGATTTTATAAGAGATAACTGAAATGATGATGAATGCAATTATAATGAAACAATTTCATCATCACAGTTCTGGAATTATGACGTCGATGCAGAAATGAAAAATTTGCATTATATATATATATATATATATGTATAATCAGGAAAGGCACATTCAGTATTTTTCGAATATTTAAAACTCATGTGAGGGATAACTACATTGATCGTATTTTGTATATAAGCAAAGACTATGCACTAAATGTATATATAATGCATAAGTGATTTACCTGGTTCATCGTTATTTTGTGTGCATACAATCAAAATTTAGTTGGCCGCAATTTCTGAAAATGTAAATTTCTCCATTGTATTTATTTTCTAGTTTAAATTGTGCAAATATTTCACATAACACCAATTAGTTTACTGAAAATAATAATTTTCTATGATTTTTTATGAAATCATTTATAAGATGTGCATGAATTGCACGGGATAACAAAATATTCAGATAGTGTAAGAGATAAATAATCTTTTGAAAATAAATACTGCATTTTAGAATAATTTCAAAAAATTTGAACATGAGCATTCAAATAACTCTCAGCAAAATTAGTAATCGTTAAAAAGTAATATGAAGAATAATTATAATACGAATGACTATAATATTTTAATATGATTTTTGTGGTTTTTTTTTTTTTTTTTTTTTTTAAAATGCACGAGCATATATTTTTTTCCATGTACTAACTGTTTTAATAAAAAAATTAAGTGCAAGTAATTTTACAACACAAATTTAACGTACAAGATTCAACTGAAATACAAAATTCTGCTGAGGTAATTCTAAGAAGAAAAAGATAATTAATTTTTAAAAATAATTCCTAAATATTAATTCATGCATGTAAAAAACAATTGGGCAAATGTCTGAACATATATCATTTTCTCTTACATACCTATTAATTAAAAAGAATATTAGCATTAAAATATAAATAAATTTAAGATTTAAATGTATGTACTTTTTTAAATATTCGAAGAACATATTTTTAAAAAGAATAATAATCACACGTACCAGGGTTAAGATTTCATGCATCTTAAGCATAGAGCATCATGTAACGCCTGCTCCTAAATTGCTGAAGTGTAAATGTGCTATTCTTTAGAAAAATTCTTCACTTCTGCCGTTAAAGAAAGGCGAAAACACAAAAGTCATTTCATGTCTCTTTATGTGTGTAGGTGATAGTACCAACACTAGATTTTTAGGGGGGCAGTCTACTTCAATTATTGAAAGGGAAAATGGGGCGCCCATTCTTAATGCCGGCTCCAAACCGGGACCCCCGCGGAGAGAAGAAAGGGGGAACTCTCTTTTACTCGCGGCGGTCCCGTCCAGACTCTCGCCTATTGCCCAACCGTTTGAATATGTTTTGAAGGGGTAATTAAGGAAGCAAAATGACCGATGCATTTGGTCCTTCTATAGACACCTTCCCCTTTCTTATCTACCCCGAAATCTGTGACTTGCGGACAGATTACCGCTCTTGTACCGAAACTGGACGACGCGAGGAGACCGGAGACACCCCCCCCCCCCCTGAGAGCCCCAAGGCGATGCGAGTGACATATCCAGACCAGACTCCCTTTCTTCTCGGGCTCTCCAGCCATTCCCCATGGAGAGTGGAGCCGAACAAGTAGGACAACAAGCGTCTCTAGCAGACTATTATATGGTCCTGCCATCAAGGCTCTGCGACCGCCACACAGAACCTTTTATATTATGATCGCCCATAGGTTACAGACCGCTTAGGATAGGACTTCAGTACACAGTTTGAATCCTTTTTCTTGTAATCTTATCTCTTCTATCCAAGGGTAGCGCTAAAAATTTCAGCTTTCAGCAGGTCAAGATTACACGATTGCAAGACTAGCAGATTACGGATTTTTTCCTTAAGATTACGATTAAAATTCCGGGAGAAAAAGGATTACGGGATTACACAACTTCGATTATGATTATGAGAATATGCCATCATCAGATTACGATTACGATTTTGTCAAAATGTAATCGATTACAGCCGATTACGATTACGCAATCGCGATTACTCCAAGCCTGATATACATAATAGTATATATATATATATATATATATATATATATATATATATGTTCCGTGAATGTCCGATATCGAAAAATGTCAACAATCACAGGTGAACATTGACATTTACCATCTATCAGAATGGAGAATGTCGATTTCTCTAATTTCGGACATTCGCCATAATATATACACAAAGCAGGGTCAATCCAGCATTTTTAACAAGATCTGTTTTTCTTGGGAATTTTCAAAACATTGTGAAAAATGAAAATCAAATACTTTTGTGAAAATTCAAGATTTAAACATGCAGTGATAATTTTTTTTGGCCTCTTTTTAAATAAATTATTGTGTAAAAAGTACGATTTGGTAGCTCGGAATTTCGTGAAGGGTCAGTTTTGATCGATTGTAATTCTATGAATGTGAATGGTCCGTTTTGATTGATTGAAACTTTGTGAAGGGTGCAAAAACGGACCTCAATTTCCTCTGGTGCAACCCGACAAGTATATACCGTGAAACTCAATTACGAAGCTCCCGCTTAAGACGTTTTTCAATTTAAGAAACCCTCTTCTGTCGGTCCCAAGACATTTCCTACACAACTCAATGTAAAATCTATCTGCTAAGATGCTTCATTCTCATGTGGCATTTTTGGCTGTTCTCCCTTTCTTATGTTGCTTCATGAAAAGATAATTCACAGAAGCTGTACTATACAATGCCAATGAATTTGAATTCTTTTTATGCCTTGGTGGAAAGAAGAGCAAGGAACGCCTAATGGTTTTGGCATGACCAAATTATACTGGCACCTATAAGGTAAAATTGGTTTCATGGTTGAGAAAAGTAGATCTCCTAGGTCCTAGGTGTTTTTAAAATGTTTGTATGTTAATGAATAATTGCCTTTCTCAAAGACATGCTTGGATGACCAAGTGACTTTTCACAAACTGGATTCAACAGTTAAATACCATTTTCAATAAGGAAAAGAAAAAATCCTTCTTTTCATAGACAACGTAAAACTAGTCTTTTTGCCACTAAACACAGCATCTAAGATGCAACCCTTAGACCAGGGTATTATTAAAGTTTTAAAGCAAAAAACTGAAAAAAAAATTAGTCCAGCAATATTTGAGAGAGACATGGAGGGTAGCAATTCAATTGAAATTATCCTTTTTGATGCTACCAATTTCATCAGCTCAGCTTGGGATGAAATTAAAACAGTCGTAAAGAAACTGCTTTTGGAAAGCTCCATTTGGTTGGTGGAACAATTCAGAGCAAACTAAATGCTCTGGTCTAGAAGAGGTTCACTTATAATCATTGCAAAATTTTCCTGATTAAGCAACAGTTGAGGATCACCTTGTGACCAGCAGTTATCGGACTTCGGAATGAAGATTCAACAATTGTGGAGAATGAGAAAAAGAAGGATAATGAACAAGAAAATGACGAGAAACCAATGCCAACACCCACAATTACATCTGGCTTACAATATATGAGGAAACTGCAAAAAGTACTGTCTTCTTTGGAACATTCTGAAGGAATTTTAAGCAACCCCTACAAAATTGATAATTTCCCTGCTGCTGCCCACATCCAGAATCTCAAACAAACTAAAATGGATAATTTCTTTCCCAGCAAATTGGGAAATTAAGAAGTTAATTTCCCAATGAATATAATAATATATTCATTGGGAATATAGTCAATAAGAAGTGAATTTCCCAATTCCTCTTTGGTATTATTAAGAAAAAAAATGAAATTTGGTATTTGGTTTATGAAATTTGGTATTATTAAGAATGACGTGCTATTTTGAAAAATTACCAGCAATTATTATCAGTACAAATCTGTTAAATTACGTTACTACTTGTTAAAAAGGAATTTAAATGATATTATGGAAACATTTCCTGCCCCTCTTAGAAATGTCATGCCCATGGCATGGGCTTCGGTTGCACCCGTGCAATAGTCGGGGTCTGTCTACAACAACGTCAGTGCCACTGGTTCAAGCAATTCCGAGCTAGTAATTTGTATTTAAAAGATTGTCCTAGATCTGGAAGGCTCACCAAGAAAATAAAGACACTGATCCAGTCAAATCCATGTTTCAAGACACAAGAGATTGCAGACACATTGCAAAGTCAAAAAAGCAATCCCGTCCACCTGAATAAACTGGGATACATAACGCAAGCTCGATATTTGGGTTCCTCATGAGCTTGAGGAGGTTCATTTGACGGCACAAATAAGCATCTGTAACATCCTCATGAAACGTGAAGAAAAGGATCTATTCTAGAAACAAATGATAACTGATGAGAAGTGAACTTTTTACAACAATGTAATCAGGGTTCATACTCTTATAGATAAAATGAATTTAAGGGGTTTCTCAGGAGACAGGAAGGAATGTTTCTGGAGCGATAGGTAGAACACCAACAGCTCAGAGCTCATGTTTCTATACATAAAAATATATAAGAAACATGTTTTAGTACTTTTAAAACTAAGAGCATACAGTCTGCCATATTATGTGACAAAAATCAGCGATTCCCCTCCCCCTTTTTCGTTTTTTGCAATTAGAAAGCACTATACAAAAATAATGAAACTGATAAGTTTCTTAAATGAATAGTTAAAGTAGGAAAACTTCAATTAGACTGGGAAGTAAAGTTTTGCAAGTGCGCGTGTATAGTGGAAAAATTAGCTGTTTCTGATAATATTTTTTCTCGTGCACAAATTATTGCTATAATAACATAGTATGCAACCATGACTTCTGTTTTTGGATTTTTTTAAATATAAACAGAACTTTAAAAATGCTTATACTTTACTCGATAAGAACTTTATGCAGATAAAATAAAATAGGAACAAAAAAGTAAAATCTAACAATATGCTTGATGGTATGGTTTTCAAGAAGGCTTAGAAGGCTCTTGGGCCATTTCACAGTATTTTCTAAAAATGTAGAGTCTGCAACATGACACTTTTTTTGTTATAACTACGTAATTTACAGTTTAATTATCACTAAATTTTACTTCCAAATAATGTGCACATTATTTGAAAATAAAATTTGGTGATAATTAAACTGTAAATTACGTAGTTATAACAAAAAAAGTGTCATGTTGCAGACTCTACGTTTGGACAAAATACTGTGAAATGGCCCTCTTAATATTTTCAGAACTTGTTCTAATTTCAACTGCACACAGAAAAGCTTATACTTTTTCATGTTTTCTATCTTTAATTTAAAAAAAAAGATTTTTTATTTCACTTATTATCCATGTTTGTCAAATACCTTAAATGAAACAAGGTCGATTTCTATAATGGATGCAAAATGATTATGAATTTTGAACAGAGGTGGTGTAAATGTGAAGGAAACAGCAGAAATTTTTTTACGCTACTAAAATTCAAAATCAGTTTTTAAGGCAGGGAACTTGCAACCCTTAATAACCACTGAGTGGTCAAAAGGAAAGATTACTTGAAAATTAGCAATTTTTTCCCCTTATTTCTCCTAAGGTCTTCCATAATTTTCCAGTTCTGTTGCCACTTTGTTACAGCAAGTATTAAAAAAAAAACACCTTTTTTTCAGAAGTAGAACATAAAAATAAGACGTTAAAAGCAAAAATCGGGAGTTAAAAAAGGAAATTGCATGAGTTTTTCAAGATTTTTTGGAGGCATACAAACCCTGTGTGTTGCACAAATGGTTTTGGTTCCAAGGTGGATGATTTGCCACCTACTTCAGAAACAGAACTTCATGAGAGAATGGTTATGCTCTCAGTGTAGTGAGATTAGAAAAGTTATTTTGTTTTTTAAGCTCCATTCAAAGAACAGAGCAATCAATTAGGATGTGTACTATAGACAACTGGACAGTTTAAATGAAGCTGTAATCCAGAAATGTCTGAAGCTTGTCAATTTTTAAGAGAAGTCTTCCATTACAACAACCCGAGATCATAAACAAGTTTGGCGACAAGTCAGAAATTATTGGAGTTTGGATGGAAAGGTCTGCCCCACTCAGCATATTCGCCTGACCTTGCACTATGAGACTTCCGCTTGTTTTGTTCTCTTTAATGCTCTTTGCATGGAATAATGTTAATTCATATTAGGGTTGTTCAGTTTTCCGAGAACAAAGACTGTTCCTTCTACTACGAATGGGTAATTAGGAAGCTCATTAAAAAATGGCAAAAGATGATCAACCAAAAGGGAATAAATATATTTCAGTGATTGACCTCCAACCTTAAAATCAGTATTTGACTTTGAAAAATTAAAAAAGCTAAAAAGGCAATGATTTTTTATTTAACCTAATATTTTATTTTATGAAGGAAAGGTTGGAACAATTTTATTTATGCATAAGGAATATGTCAGACAATTTTTTTTTATGTCCTAATTCTTTAATTCTGTTTTTTTTTTTTTTTTTTTTTTTTTTTTTTTTTAAACTTTAAAGCTGAGACTTAACTTTTCATCCTTCATCCACATGAAGTGGCACTTGTAATGAATTAGGTTAAATAAATGGGAAAATTTTTAAATTTTAATTCACATAACTATTTTAATAAGAAATATACAAGCTTTTATAACACAAAAATCACTTTTTAAACAAAAATCTGATTCATTATGGAAATTATTTTTAAAAATTACCTTTTTCTCATTCACACTGAGAAAAATTTTTTTAAAACGAACATTGAGGATGGTTTTGATTAGATTGTCTGTGATCTTGACGAGTAATTTGAAGACTAGAAAAACCATATTTTGTATTGGTATGAATTGATAATTACCCTGGACAGTTTTTGCACAGAACTAAAACATTCGTCTTTAAATTTTTGTTGTTTTTGTTTTTTTTAATTATAAATACATACGTTACAGCTCAAACCACTTTAGAACTTCATATAAGAGTAATTATTTTGATTTTCAAGAATTTACATTTTACGTATGTTTTTAACCTTACAAATCTCATGCCAGAGGAAATTTGGGTTCGTTTTCACTTTCAGACCCTTCACAAAATTCCAAGCTTCTAAATTGTGCTTTTCACACCATTATTTATCATAAAAGCAGCAAAAAATAATAAAAAGAATTCGTCCCCCATATGTTTAAATTTTCAATTTTCACACACACACACAAAAATCTTGAAAAGTCATCAAAAAATGGATTCTATTAAAATATGCTGGATTGACCCCTGCTTCATGTATGTAAAATGGAGAGAGAAAAAAAAAATTTGGCACCGGAAAGAAAGTTGCTTTTGAATTTTGAAGCGAAATTGTTTCGTTACAAAGAAAGAACTTTTGCCTTATGTCACCATTAGGATGAGTTTAGGCAAGTTGGTCCACTTTTCTAGTTTTCATTTTTTATATCATCAAAAAATAAACTAAACAGTTTGATTTTTAATTTTTTACCCTAAAGTTACATAAACATATCTCACCATCCAAGATTTTTCGTAAAATGTGCTGCTCAAAATCTTTTTTGATATTTATTTTTAAACAGAATCTTGTAAGGTGGACCAAGCTGCCCCAAGTTTGGGTACCTTGGTCCATCCTATGGGTTTAAGCTAGACCCCCCCCCCCCCCCCCAATCCCCGTGATTTCATTATAGGATAGGAAGGATCACTAGGGATCACTGTTGATCATAAAAGGAAATTTAAAAAATAAATAATATTTAAATAATTGAGACCGGACCAATGTGCCCCTAGGTCCAATGAACCTATCCACTTGAGCAGTCAATTATTTAAAATGATAATCAAAATGAAAACATATGTGTTACTTTTGCTAATGGCAAAAGTTTGAGTGTGTGGTGCAGACGCTAGTGTAGAAAACATGGAAAGACCATTTTACATGTCTGAGGCAATTAGAACTGAAGTACTATTTAAATGCAACAGTAATTCATTATATCCATAGAAAGTGAAAGATTATTTAGTGTAAGAGAAAATATAATATGAACCCGAGAGATATAGGTTAGTATGTCCTGCTTATACACAAATGCTTACATTTTTACAGCATGAATTAAAATACTGGGATTTCATTATTCATAACAGTGTCAGGTCAGCATCACTTGTAACTTTTATTTTTTAATATTAATTCATTCAGTTTCTCTGTTTTGACACTTTCATATTTAAGCAAAAACTCTTCATTATAAAGAATATAGAATTTATTCTATATGCTTTATATAGAACAAATGACATCTTACATCGCAGAAAATTATACTTTCTTATTAATAAATTTATTCAACATTGTTTATTGTTCTTGGCATATTAAAAGTAATTTATATTTTTTTAAAATTTACCGATTAATCAGCACAAGTTTGGCAATTTTAAATCATCTGCAAAGTGAACAATTATGGCTGATTACTCATTACTGTGATTAGTCGGTGCATCCCCAATGCATACAAACTTAAACTCTTGATCAACATTAGTAAATGTAATTTTAGAAAATTCCAAATGCTTTTCCAACACATATTTCTAATTAGATTTACATTAATACATATAAAACCAAAACGAAAAAATTCGCACGGAAATGAAAAAAAAATCCAACAAATATAATAATATGCCTACATATGTAAAATGAATAATGGAAACAGGCAAGAGTATAAAATAAACAATGTTAATAAAATAATAGAGTAAATTGTTTCATTTTCCATCTTAGTTAATGTTTTGGGATCTTTCATAACACCCGTAAGGGGGAGGGGCAGCTAAATTCTGACAGCAAATTAAGATGAGTAAAATCCAATTACTTTCAATCGCGTTTGAAATATTTTTATTACAGTACGTATTATAAAATTTAAGAATTTTTAAAATGAACAGAAACTCGACTATTTAAAATATTTTGAAGAACAAAAATGACTTAAAATAAAATCTTGTTAGCCGATGCATTTTTTTTTTTCAAACAGGTGCGTTAAATAGTAGAATTAAGAGTACATAAAAGGTTATAAGTAAAGCAATTGTGTCTTTTATAAGTGTACATGCTTCAAAAACATCAGATATTCTAATTACCGGCCGGAATCGGTACTTAGGCTTACACAGCAGGCGACATGTGACACAGATGACTCAAAAAGTCACACGATTAGGATGAAGTAGTAATAGGACAGGCAAAACAACTTACTTTGAGATAAAACTATCTCGCGATATTTAAGAATTTAGAAAAGTGAGAGATTCCAATTTGTCATCATAACATCGATTCCAACATAACATTCACATAACCAATAGCAGACCTTTAACTAATGCCTCTCCCAACTTAAAAGCATTGCCATTTTTACTTATCAAAATAAATGCTAAACCGTCTGCATAATCCACTGATTACACATTTGAAGTTCTAGTTTCACATTTTAAAAGATTTTTTTATTTTAGCTTAGGAAAGTTCGACTTCGTTCAGACTGAAAGCTCACCATTACATCCTCCAATTCCGAAAACAGTCCCCAAATGCAAATTTTTGAAAGGCTTTGTCCCCAAAAAATAGTTCAACTACTGGGAATAAGTCACAAAAGACACCTTATACTTGGTGTATCCGAAAGTGTTTAATATTTTTCAGATTGGTAAATCTTAAAGTAGGATTGAAATGCTATATGTAGTTATTACATATCGTTCAGAAGGAACAGAGAAAAGAATTTTAGGAAAAATCTATCTGAAAAAAATTTAGATACATACTGTCTACAGCAGTGGTGTAGTCGAGGGGTACGCGGGGGGACGGCGCCCCCTACCTTTTTATTTTAATGCAAGCGTCCCCCCCCCCCCAAACTTTTTGCATTTTAACATGAGCGTCCCATCACTTTTGATTTCAATTGCTTATCTTATGTATAAGCGTCACTCCAACTTTTTTTTTCAGGACTACACCACTGGTCTACAGACTTCTATAAATCAATACGCAACAAAGCCATGGGATTCCGACATTCATTGATCTCTTATAAGAAACTATACTTCTGAGTACAAAGTCCCCAAACCCCCCTAAAAAGAGAGGAAAATTCAATTTTGGGTTTTCGTCAAGAAAAAAACCGCTTTTTGGTTTTTAACTTCCTCACAAAAAGGTGTTTCATAATAGAAATTTTATATATATATACATAGCACAGTTAATTGAGATAATCTAGGTGCATTTTGTATAATACATTTAAGCTACATACAGAAGACTCTCTGCATCTGAACACTCAATAATGTGAACACCCCCTAATGTGAACACCCCCATATTATGAACACTTTTTAGATGGTCCCACACTTCATATAGACTTAACTGGATGACCTTTCTGCATAAACAGCCTATAATCTGAACAGCCCAGTATTATGAACATCGCTTTTTTAATCCCTGTTAAGTCATTACCTCTCTTTGTTTTAAGCATGTTCGGTTCACATTCGGAACTGGGGAAGTACCCCTTATAACTCCTATTTTGACACGTGCTGAGAGGTTTATATAAATTTATCATTTCTTTTCCTCACTCTTTATAAAACTGAAACTGAGACGAATGAAAATATTAATATTTTTTCCCGAAATTTATAAGGCATGAGTTATTAAACTGTTCCGAACTAGCTAAAATACCCCCTTTGCTTACCAATTTTATCTTAAAATATTGACATCTTGTGATTTCACTTTTTAAATGAATTTCCATACTTTTTAAAAGAATATGGGCCCTATCCTATCAAATCAACAAAAAAATATATAAACTTGTTTTGAGTCAAATTTAACGAAATTTTGTTCATTTATTGTCTCCTTAATAAGAAAAAGTTCACAATTAGATTTTTTGGTCTTAGTTTTTGAGTTTCTTTAGTTTCTACTGATTTTTGAAAACGTTAGAGTTGAAATTTCAATTAATTATGCTTGATTAATCATACTGGTATAGTTTAATAGGTTTAGTAATAACCAATTGATAGTAAAGAAAATCAAAATTATTTTCGTTTCATGAGTCTGTAATCAAAATCAAGCAGACCTTTTGTAACCGATTGCATTTTTTACCTTCTGTAAACCTTGTGATAATCGTAATTACTGTTTAGAAAATTACTATAATTGTAATCAGTTATTGTTCTTGCTCATAATCGTCAATAGACTCCAAATCGGCAAACGTACTAAACCATTCATTCTCTATAATGAGCACGCCCATAATCTGAACCCGTTTGGTCGGTCCCATGAGTGTTCAGAATGGAGAGAGTGCACTGTATTTATGCTTGATTAATCATACTGGTATAAATTTAATATGTTTAGTAATAACCAATTGATAATAAAGAAAATCAAAATTATTTTTGTTTCATGAGTCTGTAATCAAAATCATGCAGACCTTTTGTAACCGATTGCATTTTTTACCTTCTGTAAACCTTGTGGTAATCGTAATTACTATTTAGAAAATGACTATAATTGTAATCCGTTATTGTTCTTGCTCATATTCGTCATAAATCGGCAAACGTACTAAACCATTCATTCAAATAATGAACAACCGGATAATCTGAACCCGTTTGCTCGGTCCCATGAGTGTTCAGAATAGAGAGAGTTTACTGTGTTTGTTTTTAGTTCAATGCATATTTTCGTTCTTGCTGATAAATATTACTTTATTATTTTAAGTCGTAGCAATTTTAGGTGAATTTACGTTCCCAATATTAATGTTTTAAAACATCGGATATCAACAAGAAAAAAATTTTTTGAAAATTCTTTTTCTCTAATTTAGTTGAATATTGCAAATAAATAAAAACTAGAACTGTCGTCGAAACATTTTAAAGCACCACTCCGACTTCTCTAACCTCTACCCCCAAATCAGCACGAAACTAACTCTACGGCTGTGGTTATAATTGGATTTCAAAAAGAGAGGAAAATTCAATTTTGGGTTTGTTGGTTTGTTTTACAACCATTTCAGGTCACATATATTTTCGGGTTTATTTGCTTTTCTCAATGGATATGCTTCAAACTCTCGTCCAATATTAGATAGAACAGGACAGTATACGATAGTTTATTACAATACAAGAAAGGAAATTACAAGAATACACAGAGGGCAAGGTGGGAATCGAACCCACGATCTCGTAACTGCGCGCAAGCAGCTGGCGGAAACTGGTAACTAAGACCGCTCGGCCACCGAGGCCCCAATTTTGGGTTTTTAATTGAAACGAGTAACTGCATCTTTCTTCTAGTAGAATTTAAAGAGAAGTGTAGAACAGAATTGCAATGCATACTGTACAGTTTACTACAGAGATGTATCTAGTAAGTGAGGGTATAATCCCGAGGGAATTACTTGCAATTTTGGTATTTGGCCATCGACAGCGTGTAGGAGGCTTAACACTTAAAAGCATAATATCTCTCTCAGCGAGAATTGAATTTAATTAGACGAAATTAAGACTTCCACAGCAGGATAGAAAGATCTTTCTATCAAATAAATTACTCAAATTTGACTAAACAAAAATTTTCATATTCTTATAATAGAAACTTTATATTACTTACCAGTTACATGTGCTCATAAATAATGTCCAGGTTTCGTTTGATTTTCAGAACATTTCCGTGAGTCGTGTATTATAAGTACAACGTACATGAAAAGAAAGACAAAAATTTAGATAATTTTCTTTTAAACCAAGAGCATTATATCATTATTCACTGCATTTTATTTCAAACAATAACGTGACATCATTGAAGAGGTTCTGGTGACGTCCTTTCTAAACAGGAAAAATCAGAAAGCAATTCAAAAAAGAGTCGAGTACTTTTCCTGCAGTTTCCAAGTTATTATAACAAGGAAAAAACTTTTGCATTACAAGTTAAATAATGGAATAAGAACCTGTAACAGAAACATCCATTTTTAAAGCACATTCTGATATTAATTATTAGAAATTTGGTTATTCGTTGAAAGAGACACTAGAGGAAACAAAGCAAATTAAGAGGTACAAAAGGATTGCCTCACACGTCTTCCTTTTTTTTACCGCAAAATTTTTGTGGATATAAAACTCAAAACTTCGTAAATTTCTAAACAAGCCGAAGGTTGTAGTATTTTTTGCGCTTTTGGTTAGTGGTACCTCCTTTTGCGGGGTTCATGTATTCGGGCAAATAGACGGACATCAAATTTCAGATTAAAAACGTAACTTTATTACACATACATGTTGAGTAAAAAAAACATTAACAACTGCTACACAATGTACGGAAAAACATTTCTGTTCTTTCTTGCCATTTCCACTAAAACAGACGTTGTAAAACTTACATTAATTACCATAAAGTTCAGAAACTCGCTGCCAAATAAATTGATATAAAATTACAAAATATCAAACGCAACAATTATCCCCCTTTTTAATGCAAAAATTCATAGATCCAGTTCTAATCTCTTGGGTGGACGCACAATTCGTCTGGAAATACAACATTTGTACAGAAAAGGTTATTATGAGCACATTGTGACTCTATACCATTTTCAGGTGATTTCATATCAGTAGGAACAGAGAGTGCACCTCCCCCGCTCCCCCATGCCCCAGAAAGAAACGCGTTCAGGCTTTCAGACTCAAATAAATTCATCTCCAATCATTACGACAATATCGCCTTCGTTTAATGCTTAAAGAATTAAGAAATTGTTTTTGGCGGGGAATCAACATCTCTAAATACTCTTTCCTGAAGTGTATTTTTTTAATTGCTCCAAAAGCTTAATTCTGAGCCTAATTCTTTTGTGACAGTGATTGGCATCAATTTCATCAATATCACCAACACCCGTGTTTTGACGATTATCTAAGACACAATGGGACCAGATCTGAGGCATGTTCGGACAAATACGTCAGCAGACGGCTATTAACGATAGCTTCACACTCACAATTTATAGTTCCCAACTTTCAAATGTATCGATATATTTCAGAATTATTCTAACAAGTATCTTTTCATTAACAATAAATGAAAAAAAAAAACTCGAATATAATTTTCTCTCTATGCTAATATTTTTTACCAGCTTTTTTAAGGCCATGTGCTCTTATGTTAACAAAGTCATTTATTCGACAGCTGTCAATACATACCGGGCACCTTCTACACTGAATTCTTTAAGGGGTCCCAAAAACTTTCTGTGATTTGGGCCCCGAGTAATGCGGGTGAAACATGGGGAGGATACAACATCCTCTCGGGACATTCTATGACCATGTCCATACTGAATTCATTGGTACGCTGAAGAATACTGAAACACGTCATTTAAAACGTTAGCCAGAAAATCCTGGATAGCAGGATTGCTATATCTCAAGAAGTAATGAAATAATTTATACAAAAATTGGTACACAGGGTGGACCACAATGGGAGCAGGTGCTGATTAAATTTGGTCCCTTTCGCTTAAAGGGGGATCGAGCACTAGAACTTTTTTCCTGGCTAAGCCTGGCTACTATATCTCAAGGAGTAACGGAAAGATTCAAACAAAAACTGGTACACAGATGGACCCCAGCGGGAAGTAAAGCTGAATAATTTTTGGAGACATTTGTTTGAAGGGGATTGGAGCAATCACGAAATTAAGTGTTTTTCTCGCTGAGAGTTGTATATCAAGAAGCAATGCAGGAATTTAAGCAAAAATTGGTTTACAGGAATACCTCAATAGAAACAGGTTTTTATTCGTTTTAGGCACCATTCGTTCTAAGGGGGTGGCGAAAGCAAACGTTTTTCTCGCTAAGCGTGTCTCAAGAAGAAATGCAAGAGTTTAAATAAAAATTGGTAGTTTGCTTGACAGGAATGAATCACCACTGACGGGAACAGGTGGTGATTAGTTTCAGGTACCAACATGGTCCCCACATCGTTCTCTGGGACCCTGTTACCAAATATTATAACTGACCCCCCCCCCCCCTTCCTCTTAGTTTTTCTCTTAATAATGTTTCCCTGTTTCTCCATGCTTAAAAAAGTGATCAATATGTCTTAAAATACGTTATTCTAACGCAAAACCATGATAGAATATGCGCATGCGTCAGCTCTACTCTGATTTAATCAAAATAGGGGTGATAGAGGACCGTTCATAAATGATATCACGCTTTTTTCCCATATATTTTACCCTCCCCCCCCCCTTTGTTACATGTCACGCTATGTTGCGTAATGTAGGATGTCACACTTCTTGTTACCCCCTCCCCTCCCCTTGTCACATTTTCACGAAGCGTGACATCATTTATGAATGATCCCATAGAGAAATTGAGTATTTCTGTAAAGTTACATAAGAACTTGTTTAAAATCAATCGATCAAGTTTCTTGACAACAGTTTCTCAGTAAAATTCTTGCTTTCTCGCTCTCTCTACAACTACAGAGAAAGACGCAATTATATCTGTTAAGTTATATTAGTACTCGTTCAAAAGCATATGTATAGTTTCCCGGTAACAGCTTCATGGAAAACTGCTTCTGTTTTCTCAATGTAATTGATTCCCGTAAAAATACAGAAAAATATGATAGGTGTGGCGTAGGTTCAACCTATATCGCATGTCCTCATCTTCGACTGTGTATGCCAGAGATAATGATTCGGCTAATGTACCACACTGCAGCACAGTTTTGTTTTTAACCTTCAATAACTATACAGAGTCTTGGGTGTTTTATTTACTTACTGAGTTTAGGGCACTGTATTGCTGTCACTTCACAGAGTGTTCTTTGTAAATTATCAGTTTTTTATCTTCTTTACTTTCCCTAAGTCTCTGTAGTTTGTTGTTTTTAATTCTCTGTAACTTCACGTTTGACTCCGGATAAATGATTTCGAATAGACCTTTATGTATTTTTGTGCAAAATATTTTTACAGTGTGCGGTAGATGAATGAGGAACAGAAAACCGGTTGAAATCTTCACTAAGCCTTGTGTTAACGGCTTAAAATTTGTTAATAAACTTGTTAAAAACTGACTTGAGTCATCAAGTCATTCATCTCAACTTTTTAAAGGAATACTGCAAAGAACATATTCTTTCTATCTTATATGCATTGTTTGGTTTGTCTATTTTTATATCAGTTTTTGGAACTCTCGTAAAAAGAAGGAGAAAGAGAGAAATTTCCCTCTTATTATCCGCTTAAATGAAGGGCCTAGAAGTCCTCAAAGAAGTTTAATTCATTCCACAGTCAAAATTAGATATTCATATTTTTCGAAATATTTAAGGGCATTTTAATGCCATGATTTTCTGCAGATTGTTACCAAACATTGCTCTTAGTACGTGCTCTATATTCATCTTCCAATGCGAAGGCGCAAAAATTGTTCAATGTAACAATTAAACTAATGAGAAAATATAACATCGTTCATTTAGAGAAGGAATATGCAATATGACCGTGCACTTAATACATTTCGGCGCACTACAATATCCATCCTTAATTTTGGCATTTTTTAGTTCCTGATTTTGATTTCAAATATTCGAAATAATTACTTTCAAAATCGCCATTTTTAGCGACATCAAGCAGATTTATAACAGGTCCAAAAATAAACATTAATTTAACGAAAAGCAACACTTTGTTATTATAATCACTACTACTGAATATGAGCTTCTATAGAACAAAACCGTTGCTGTTAAAAAGTTACATTTGCATCATGGACAACTCTCTATCATAAAAGGATTGGTGAAAGAAGTGAATTTCATCCTTAAATGTATAACTTCTCTCCAAGTATTCAAAATAATTGCAGTTTAAATCACTCTACTAATTTTTACCTACCATCTTACATATTTATAGCAAATCCAAAAAATAATCAGAAATTTAACGAAAGAGCAACACTTCGCAATCATAATCACTATTACTGACTATGCGCTTCTTCTCAATAAGAAAATTGCTCTTAAAAAGCTACATTTACATTGTATGCCACCCCATTACTACTGTCCTGACATAAAAAGATTGCTGAAAGCAGTGGCGTAGCTAGACCCCAATTTCGGGGGGGGGGGGGGTTTCTATTGGAGGAAGTTCGGTTCCTCTAAAGAGCAATTGTAGTCAAACCGATGTACGAGATTTAAGTCAAGCGAACCCCCCCCCCCTCCCTCCCTATGAATTAAAAATTTATTAAAATCGGTTAATTTAGTACAACTTTATGGTTGAAAAAGCACAAAAATTATTAAATTTCCTCCCAAAACCTTTTTTTCTTTTAATTATCGTATACGGTTTCTTGCAAAACAAAAGTAAGGGATCTATGGAAGACCATCCTCGATAGATTTAAAAAAAAAGAATAATTAGAATCGGTTTATGAAATGAGAAGTTATCGATTTACAAACAAACAAACAAACAAAAAACATGCATAGATATCAATTAATAACCATCCTCCTTTTGGAAAGTCGGTTAATAATAAAGACAAATTGCTTTCGAAAAGCAAAAATCTACACTTTTCCCTTTTAAAAGTTTTAATTTTTACGTGATTTTGTTTTTTGTTTGCACTTGTTTCTTATTGTAGGGAAAGTATTTAATATGACAATGTTGCGTTGTATATACTATATACATTTCCGTTCCCCTAACTGCATTCAAATAATGATAAAAAAAAAAAATCGGACCTAACTTGACGAATTTACAGGAATATTTTTTTTGTCACAGAGAACATAGAACTTTCAACTGATAACTTTTTTCCATTACATTTTTAGCCTACTTTCCTGTCAAAGTTTTAAAAAAATAATAATAAAGCATGAAAGAAGACTAAATGGTGTCGTGAAAATATCGTTAAAAATAAAGAAAAGCTTAAAATAAGTGAAGTAATTAAATAAAGATTGAAAAATAAAAAAATTGAAAATAGTCTTTTGAGGTGGGAAAACTTGTGTCTATCGGTCTGTCTGCTGTTAACTTTTGAAGGAATTGTCCGATCCGAAATTTTTTTTTTTTTTTTTGCATCAAAAGATCTCGGCATGGACATTTCATTTCTATATTTCACTTTTTGATTTGAACAATTTTTCGCTTACTTTTGAATAGTTCAAAAAATCTTAACAATAGCACCTATGGGCAAATTAAGTAAACTCTATCTGATCCAAGTGCCGATGAACAAGTTTATTGGAAGAAGC
Organism: Octonoba sinensis; assembly: GCA_038502835.1. Lineage (NCBI taxonomy): Eukaryota > Metazoa > Arthropoda > Arachnida > Araneae > Uloboridae > Octonoba > Octonoba sinensis. The sequence continues at coordinate 64,201,018 of CM076602.1, forward strand.
TCTCAGCGTGAAAAATTTTTTTATTTGAACAATTTTATTCATTTTTTAACAGCTCAAAAAAAAAAAAAAAAAAATAATAATAAGGTAACGCCTACGGGGATTTTTCAATCCTATATAAATGATGATATAACAGACGGATTTTCTTGGAACAAGCTTCATCGGAAATATATTATGACGTAGAATATGTACAGTTACGAAGTTCAATCAGAACTAAGGGAGCCTATTTTCATATGAAATTTATTCGTCGGGATTTTTAAGGATATTTTTGAATGAATAAATGATAAAATAAATAAGCAAGGGAATGAATTGAAAAACAACTAAATGAGTGAATAAATACAATGAGTAAATGAATGACTGAATAAATGAAAGAATGAATGAGTGAGTGAAGGAATACGTATTAACAGCTGAAAAAGGTATTTGAAGTAATTAAGAACTAAAGCTAAATGAAAAAGAGATATAGCTGGATTATAAGTTTGAAGTTGGTGTATACGAGAAAGTAGGCTCGTATAGTTCTAGACGGAACTTCTTGTTAGATAATGCATTAGTAATAAAAGCGGCAAAAATAAAATATTACCTTCAGAAGTGTCTAGTGAAACTAATGCTGATTCTGGAGATTGTACTTCCTACTCCTCAGAGGGCATCAGCTTTCTCTTTTTATTACAATTATCATCAATTTTCTCTTTCGGCTTAAAAAAGCTTGTGATAGGTTTTGCTCACCTCATTTTTGCCTCTCATTCAATGCACTTCCCTAAATAAATTGGGTTTGAAAAAAATGCGCAAAACCTGATCAGTACAGACTGACCCACCAATGCATAAGGGGTGCACGCACGAGTGGAAAGTGGGAGGTCTCTGCTCATGGTGAAATATTCATACATTAACCTATAGGCAAAGTAAACAACCATTGGCGGAAAAACCCATTTAAATAAGAATAGTTGATGCTTAAAGAACGTGAGAATTTTTTTTATGGCTGCAGTGTTATTTGTTAGGGGAGAGGAGAAATTGAGAATGACATTCATCACTTTACTCTCACTATCTCCTATCTTCGTGTTCAGTGCATCTGTTTCTGTATATATGTAAAGTAAACGATATCTGTTCGGTTGAGGCGTTATTATTGAATGGTCAGTAGAGAATGGGGTTAAGTTTAAAGTGGAGAGCAATTAACGCAAACCCCCGTGTTGCTTGAAAGCACCTTCTAAAAGGAAGAAGTCATAAAATGGACTTTCTTCCGCTCTGGGCATGAAACGTAGTGAGAGACTGCTGATAAAATTGTTAAACAGAAGCTTTGAAAGGAGAATTGGGAACAGTCATGGGAAAGATTCTAGTTTAGATAAATTTATCGTTAAAAGTACGGCTTGGTTGCATTTGAAAGCTATTTCCAGCCTCCTTTTTTTATTCTAATAATGGTTTTTTGCTAGTCCTGTGTCCACTTTCATTTTGCTCCAGACTATAGAGACACATCTTATTTAATAGGTCTTCTTATTAATAGGTCTCCTAACTGCAAGAATTGCACTGAACATATTCCAGTTTTGTTCGACTGCGAATCAAAAACTTCCCGAAAATGCTGCCAAACCGAAGATTTTCCAATATCATTTTTCATTCATTTTAGCTCACCAGAATTTATTCCCGACTGGAACATTTGATGATAGTTAAAAAATATATTGTATTCTTTATTTGACATTAAAAGAAAAATCATTAGAACCAATTGCGATAGCAACAAAAACCTACATTTAATCGATGTAGCACCACATCTATTAACAACACTTTACAAAATAATTTCGGGGTCGGGAGGGCTCGGTCTTTGACGCCGAACAGTATCACTCGGGCTCGGACTTACAAAAGTGAGCCCAAACTCATCTCTGGTGTATAATAGGGGTTTGTGGTGGAGGTATTTAGGGGAGAAACCCCGAGGAAAGTAGTACGACTACGGCTGCAAATTTGTCGCTCCGCGAATTCCCTCGATTTTTGAAGCTGTTTCCTAAAATCCGTGATTTTTAAAAAATTCCACGATTTGTGCGAAAATTGTTTAAAATATAAGACTTTTTTTTTGTTTTTTACTTACATTTTAATGTCAATTTATACTGTTCTGAAGTTTTAAAATGTATAACAGATTTCCCTAAAATTTAGAAAAATTCATCAATGGAAAAATAACTATAAAAGCAGTTATAGATAATCACATTCATGTTTAGAAGAAGTTTTTGATCCTAATCAATACAAATATTTAAATCTTTTTAACGAAGTTGATAGTTCTTCCGTTTTTAACAATAACCCTTTGATTCACCCCCCCCCCCCCCCCAATGAGTTACACGTTGAAGGAGGGCAATTCAATTTTGGAAATTCAAGAGAAAAAGTTTTCCCGACCTGTCCAAAGTAGCAATTCGATGTTTGTCAGTTCCGTCAGTAGCGCAGATGCTAAACGGTCCTTCTCGACATATAAAAACGTATTAAGTCATAGCGAGTACCAAAGTTCTGTACATTTAAATAAATACCTAAATATTGCATAAAGTTGAAAGAAATAAAATTGTTCACTTATGTACTTTCTTACTTAAAAAATAAATTTCATTGCAGATATCCTAGATTTTATTACATTATATTTGTGTTCTCGCGAGCATTTCACGAAATTTGCCGCGAATTTTGGGATTTTGTCTGCGACAAATTTGCAACCCTAGGTACGACCCTACAACCCAAAGGTTCGATAATTGCCTTTTTTTTTTAGCAGTGTTCTAATCAATTGTTATTTTAGAAATTAAATATTTTTAGAATACTATAAAGCGCAAAGAGAGTTAAGGTCTCAAAAAAAGTTTTCGGACACCAACATTTCGGTGGGGTCCATCTAAGCCAAAATTTCTGGGGGGGGGGGTTGTCCCCAAACACCCCCCCCCCCCCTTTTCTACGCCACTGGCTGAAAGGATTGAATTTCACGCTAAAAGGTAAAAGGTTACGTAATGCAGGATGTCACACTTCTTGTTACCCCCTCCCCTCCCCTTGTCACAATTTCACGAACCCCCTCCCCCCCTCGAAGCGTGACATCATTTATGAATGATCCCTAGGCTGATACGAGACATTGTGATGAGTGTCTTTTTTTTCTATCTTTCAATATTAATTTAGATTTACGGTTATGGATTTGTGCGGAGGTTTTTTTCTTTTTTCCGTTTTGGATGATTCACCGGAATATCAGTGGCTCCACCAGAAGAAGCCCCTCGCTCTGACAATGATTATTTGAAATTTTTTCAAACTGTTCTTTTTTACTCAAGAGCATAGATCTGGAGCGGATCAGTGGTTCAACGAGATTTTGCTGGAAACTGGAGTGCAGCAGGAGAAAAGAAATTTATTGTGTCCAATGATCGTTTTTTAAAATATTTTAAATTTTTAATTAGATTTAAAATTAATTCACTTAAAAAAGGAGATAAATAATACAATCTATTTAATTTGTTTGGAGCACGGCGCAGCGCGGAGCTGGAGTGGTGCGGATCAAATATTTATAAGTCGGAGCGGAGTGACTCAGAAAAGTGAGCTGTTCCAGATCCCTGATCAGCAGTGCCCCCCCCCCCTCCTCCCATCCAGTTCAATGACTTTTCCGTATACTGTATATCCGATATCCCTTGCCTAACGAACATAAACCGAATATCCGGCTCTAATTTTTGAAGCCTGTAAATTCTGAACATATTTTTGAAACCAAAACCTCACAGCCCACAGCTTGCAAATGCTTATTAAGTTTGTAATTTATAAACATTTTCAAAGCACGTTAGTTAACTAAATTTTAATATTCAAATTTAGTATGCCCCATTGCGGAAATTTTGTGCAATGGCAGAATCATATTCTGGTTATTTAAACCTTCGTTGGATATCAGAAATCCGATTCATACAAAAAATAAATAATCTTCAAAAAAAAAAAAAAAAATCCTCAAAAATTCTGATGGCGCAACTTGCACCATGATCCCCCCTCCCGCGGGCTCTCCTGTCCCTGCTCAGGAGAAATTATTTTCCCTTTTCTTTCCCCCCCCCCTCCCCCACCAAAAACAGAGGTCTGGAGCGGAGCGTAGCATTGGAACATTGGAACAGCAAGATTTTGCCCAAAACTGGAGCAGAGGCGGTGCAAAGAAATTTATTGTGCTCCACTGTTCCAACTTTTTTTTTGAACTTAAAAAAAAAGAGGAGAAATAAGATATCTACTAAACTTATTCGAATCATGGAGCATATAAATTCAGAACCCCTGCTAAAAACTTTTTTTAATTGCGCCGCTAAGAGTTAATTTTCCGTTTTTTGATCGCGAAATTTTATAACATTGTATAAAAATGTTGCTAGCAGCTTTATTTTTTTACTTGAACAAACCATGTGATGAATAAATACAGACGTTTTGACTCTCATCAAACGAAACAGGGTGCAAATTGGAAATGGAAACATCGAGGAAAAAAAATAAAGATATGTGATAGGGGAGGGGGAGTATACGCTTAAGATTAAGAAGTGCCCACCCACTCAACGTATCACCCCCAGGGCCCGGCTAACAAGCTTTCATGTCCAGGGCACTTTCAATTTTTCCTGCCCCTTCGATGGTTCAATTACATGTATGCATGTGTGTCTGTGCTACGGTCAACGTTAAATAGATTATTAAAAATAGCCTGTTATTATGAAAAATTACCGGTGGTTATTATTAATTAAACTTGGTATTCTATATTACAATTTTTAAAAAGAAATTTAAATGATATTAAGGAAAAAATGTCCTGCCCCTTAGAAAGTTCCTGCCCTGAGTGTCCGTGTGATAGTCTGTTTACAACCATAATAGAATACATATAAGCAGAACTAACTTTTTTTTCCTCACAATTTTCCAGTGCACCAGGATTGCATATTTTTGCTCTTTTTCGTACTGGTTCGAGAGAGTCATCTATGCTTAATTTGAAAATACTCACATTTTCTTCGATTAAGTAGTCATTTTAGATCATTGGAATGTAAAGTAAGTTTATCTGCTTCATAAATACATTAAAAATAATTTGTAATTATATTAAAATAAAGATAATTTAAAAGACAATCAGTTGATATTAACTACATTAACCTTTTAACTGTCAAATTATTTTGATGATTTGGGTACATAAATTCTCAATTTTTTTATGTCAAAAATCAAATGTTTAGTACAAAATAAAATATGCTTTTAGTTAAAATTTGATATTTTGAATTACATGCATAAAATTTTTAAGGTTTTGTAGCCACTGCTTTGCCCGAGATAATTTCAGGCATGACAGTTAAAAGGTTAAGAAATAAATTATAAAATAGAACGATGACGAAAAAAATATTTTGAAAAAAATAACATAATATTGAAACTTTACGAACCAATGAACGATACGACACTAAACACAGAATTTGCAGGTTGTTAAATTATCACTGCTAGCTTTTCTTTCTTTTCTCCTTTTTAATGCAGCAGTAATTCCTTTTGGAGTCTCTAATGACTTCTGGATTTCTAACAAAGTTCCTAGTTAACGCTTCAACAGGTTGCATAACATCTTGTCACAGAAAATTGTTCTGAGATGAGCATTGTCTCTTGAAGAAATTATGATTGCTGAGTGTAATATTTATTGCATACAATTTTGAAAGCGGAAATGCTCTTACAAGTATTGAAGTATGGTTCGCATAGGGAAATAAGTAAAAACTGTCATATGGTGTATCAAAATTCTGGACATGATTATACACATTATAAAGAGATGCATTTGCAATTTATTATTTAATATAAGATGAATTAGGACAAAACATTATGTTGCCCAATAATCTACATGAATGCTTGGTCCTTCTAAAGTCATTTCAAAAGTAAGTATTACGTTGTTGTTTGGGGAAATTCACGTAGAAGTAAATAATATAAAGTTACGATGGCATTACACGCTCTTTTTCCCCTACAAAATGAAATAAAATCTTAGATAACAATAAAATAAAAATTATATTTAAAGTTCCAAAGAAAAAAATAAAATTTTAGGTATAAGTGAGAAACCACATCTTCCATTCACGAGTAATAAAGAGAAATCAATAAATAAGTAAATACATAAATAAAAAAGTAAATAAATAAAATAAATACATACAAATCCAAACCGTCAGACGAGGGACCGAGTTGTTAGAAAATGAAACACTTCGAGACAAACATTTATAGCAAATAGTATGTATTCCAGCAAAAACATAAATATGAACAAGAAATTCCGTCTAGAACTATACGAGCCAACTTTCCCGTTTCTACGCCAAATTAAAATTTATAATCCAGCTATCCTTCTCTTTCTTGCTTAGCTGTAGCTCTTAATTACTTCAAATATACACTTTTCATCGGTTTATACATATTTATTCACACACTCATTCATTTATTTACTCATTCATGTATATTTCCGATAAAGTTTGTTCCAAGCAAATCCGTCTGTTACATCAGGATTTATATAAAATTGAAATTTCCGCGTAGGCGGATTCCATTTTTTTTTTTTTTTTTTTTGAACTGATCAAAAATGAACAAAAACTGTTCAAATCAAAAAATATTTCACGCCGAGCGCTTCTTCCAATAATCTTGTTCATAGGAACTTGGATCTTGTGCCCAGAGTTTACGTAATTTGCTTCAGTTTTGCCCATAGGCGCTAATGTTTAAATTTTTTGAACTGTTCTAAATTGAAAGAAAAAGTTTTTCAAATCAAAAGGAAAATATGGAAATGAGATGCCCTCGCAGAAATCATTCAAATACAAAAAAAAAAAAAATTCTAATCGGACAATTCCCTTAAAAGGTATTATGGGGCGGAGGGGACAAACAGACCGACACACACATATTCCCCTCTCAAAACATTACTTTCAAATTTTTTATTTTTCAATCTTTATTTAATTACTTCACTTATTTTTGACATTCCTTTATTTTTAACGATACATTAAGCCTTCTTTCGTACTTTTTTTATTTATTTTTTACTTTTACGGGAAAGTAAGCTAAAAAGGGGCCAAAATCGACCGAAACGATCAGATAAAAAAAAATTTGAAATCTAATAACGGGAGCCAAGTGCTGTAGCAAATCGTTTAATAATAACTGTAGGTCTGCGTACAACGTTCTTCAATTCATTTAGAAAACAATTTGTTACTTTGTTTGATATCGGATTTCCTAGTAAAGTTTGAATTGTCAATAAATTACGTTCAAGAAGCAGAAAAGAAATAGCATCCATACATAATAGAAGAAAGTTCTCGAATATGTCAGCAAGTGGAGTCTCTGTGGCTGAGCGGTCTAATCGACTGATTCCGGTCCCTCCCTGCGCGGAGTGAAAGAGGCGTGGGTTCGATTCCCACTTTCCCCTAGGTGTATTTCCTTCTTTGTATGTTAAAATCTGTTGTACTGTCTCTTTCTATCTGTCATATTAGACGAGAGTTTGAGGCATATCCTTGAGAATAGCAAATAAACTCGAATATTTATGTGACCTGAAATGGTCGTAAGCAAAAAAAAAAAAAAAGTGAGCAAGTAATGACACATCCAATTGAACGTAGAAATGAGGGTCTAGGGCAGGGGTTCCCAACCGATGGGTCGCGTCCTCAAATGGGATTGGGAGGCCCTTCTTATGGGGTTACCACATTATTTCTAATTTTAAATAAAAAACTTTACCGCCTAAGCAAAAACGGCTCTTTCTTATACTAAATATCAATTTGAATAATTGTGTCCTAAACTTGAGGGCATAAATTACAAAGAAATTGTCTTGTAACAATTTTCGTGATATCCGACAAGAATAAAAGCCATCAAAAACATTTAAAAGAAAGAAATGTACTAAAAACATTCAAATAATACACGAAAAATATTCAAACGATGTACAGAATTTGAATGAATTCAAATAATTTACAGAAATATTCAAATAAAATAAGCGTGTCTTTCATTATGGCGATAACCAATTTTGTTTGAATCATTCGCTTATTTCTTGAGAGCAGTTACGCGTAACGAGAAAAATGTTCAATTGAGAAATCCCTCTTAACAAGATTACTGCCAAAAACTAATCAGCACTACTTCCCATTAGGGTACATGTGTGCACGAAAGTTAATTCCATTCCAAGCATTATATTATCAGTTATAGTAGACACAAAAAAATGTTTGAGTAAAAATGCAATCTTTTAGTGCTACTCCACTTAAATTCGTTCATTTTACAGTATCTTTGGACACTATAAAATAAACACATTTACAGCGTCATTGGATTCGAAAACAGCTTGAAATTTAATGTGTCATTTTTGTGTCAAAATACCTGTGTGAAAGTCTGGGCGTATCCATACATACATGGGAGGGGGGGGGGAGGATTGCTTACTTGTTAAAAATGGGGTCGCGACGTGAAAAAGCTTGGGAACACTGGTGTAAGGGTTTCTATGCTGGCTTATTTACTGGCTTATTCTAAAACTTTCGTGTATTATATATTGATTTTTATAAATTAGATCCATGTCATATGTATACTGCAGCTGCAGCAAGATTTTCATGGCAAGTGAAGTATGCCTCAAAATGACGAAAGTAGAGTTGATGTTATTAACTAAACCTGATATGTACCCGTTCTTTTTTTTTTTTGAGAAAAGATTTCAGGGCGGCATTAGTACAATTCCTCAAAGATATAGTTGGGCTAATAACAAATATTTAGATGACTTTGGTGGAGTATGACCCAAAAACTTACCAATTAATAGCTTTAATCGGAGTAGGAAGAAAGTGAACAGTTTGATGTAAACATCAATAGTGATTCGGATGAATTTTTTGTCCTAGAGGTTGATCTCGAAATTCCGAAGGAAAAACATAATTTTTTCATGGATTATCTCGGAGCTGCGGAAAATACTCTCACGGACATTGAAAATAGCGCAACAAGAAGAAATCATCGGATTGAAATAAAATTTATTACAGTGAATGATAAAAATGAAAGATACACTTCATCAAACAAACTAAACAATTCGACAATAACAAAACCGTTCAGCCAGCTATGCACAATAGAGCGTCGGACCGCCTCGGGCTGCGATGCATGCCGCAACACGGTCCGGCATTGAGTCAAAAAGACGGTTGATGTTGTCCTGAGGCAGCCGCGCCCACAACCAGGGTTCGCGCTAGGCCGCGCGATTCCCGCAATATTTTTTGAAATCCCACTCAAAAAAAATTTTTTTTAGGCTCAAACTTTAAAAATCCCACTTAAAATTTTGGTCAAGGAGGAAAATCCCACCTTGTATTTTTCCCCAGTGTGAATCCTGCCACAACTCTTGAACAGCTCCCTCCAAATCATGCAAGGAGTGGCACGACGGCAACTGACGTTTCAGCTGGTCCCATACATGCTCAATAGGGGACATGTCCGGAGAACGAGCTGGCCGTGGAAGGGTCCGAACACATCGTAAGAAGTCATGGGCAACCCGAGCCGTGTGCGGACGAGCGTTATCCTGCTGGTAAATTGCACTGGAATACCGGTTAAGTACGGAAGCACATGAGGCCGTAGGATTTCATCCACATACCGCTGAGTTGTTAATGTACCTCGTACCACCACCAGAGTGGAGCGGCTATCGTAGGCTATGGCCATGATACCTGCAGTGCAGGAACTGTGTCGCTGAATAGTGAGGGTGGGATTGGACCGTTCTCCAGGGCGTCTCCACACGCGTACACGGTGATCATCTGTCCCCAAAACGAAGCGGCATTCATCACTATTTACCACACGTCTCCACTATGTGGCGTTCCATGTCGCTCTCGCTTGGCACCACTGTAGTCGGAGCCGCCGATGTACTGGTGTTAATGGCAGTACACGTAATGGGCGCTGGGATTGCAGACTCGCGTCTCTGAGGCGTCTAGAAATTGTTCGTGGACAAACAGGAGCCCCTACATCTGCTTGTATAGTGGAACGGGTCACTGTGGGATCCGTGAGTGCGTGGCGCACGATCCTTCGATCGTCTCGCGCCGTCGTCGCCCTAGTTGCTCCAGACCCGGTTCACCGTGCGTGGGTGCCTTCACGTGTCCACTGCTCCCAACACCTTCTGATAGCACACTCAGAACGATCGACCTGGCGAGAAACACGGCGCGTCGACCACCCTGCAGTCCTCAGGCCAGTCTTCTTCGATGTCTACCTGGCATTCTATACACTTGGGTACACCTTATAGCGTCGATTCATGGTCGTCACGTTTATGGATCTTCCACAATGCGCCGGTTTATATAGGCCGCGTTTCTTGTTTGCAACGCCAGTGCAGCGTGCGTGGATACGCGCATGCGCACTAAACTTGCATCATTTGCATACCGGACGTCACTCTACTACTTTGCATAGTTTCGCAGTTGTAGCTTGCTTCCTTCTTGGTGCGCTATTTTCAATGTCCGTGAGTGTATAACACTATCAATTGAAATGTTAGCCGAATACAGTGCAAAATTAGCAACGCATTTTAATCGACATACCCATAGCGTAAAAAAGTTAGCCCCGAATTTAAAGACAAGAAGTTCTCTCTTTAATATCATGCTGAATTTGAAGGAATTTATTTTTATATCATAACAGTAACAGAATCTAAGGAAAAACATCCCTGATATTCCCTGATTGAGCTGCAAAAATTTACTGATTTTATAATTTTAATTGTAAGTTACACAGCATCAATGTCATTTTTATGACAGTGGCAGGCCCTGACTATCACCCGGGCACCCAGGGCCCGTGCCCTGGGCAGGTACTTTCTAAGGGGCAGGAAATTTTTCCATTATATCGTTTAAATTTCTTAAAAAATAAAATTACTATAAAATAACCAGTTTAATTATTAGTAAACACTGGTAATTTTTCATAACAGCAGGTTATTCTTAATAATAACCAATTTCACGCTGACCATAGCACACACACACCATGCAACGCATACATACATTATACATGTATATATATAAAATAAGTGGAACACTCAAAGGGGCAGGGAAATTTGAAAGTGCCCTGGGCATGAAAACTTGCTAGTCGATCCCTGCACAGTGGTGAAACCAAAATAATTATTTAGGAGGGGGGGTTCCCTTTACTTTTTCATCTGAACTTTCTGCTATTCCTTTTTTTTTTTTTTTTTTTTGAGGAGGTGAAAGAAAAGAGAAAATAACGTAATTTTCTGAAGTAATACAATCTGCAACTAGTGAAGCTGAGGATTTTAAATCTTAGGGATGTTAGTGTCTATAAAGGGAAAAAGCTGAAATTCAAGATAGATAAATAACACATCAACCCTTCTAAAAGTATACCTTTAGTACAATCCAAGCATTTTCAGCAGTATTTAAATATAAAATGAATTGCATTAATTATTAGTTCCTAAACAAGAATATTAGGCTATAATCTTTCGATTTTTTTTATATTTTTAAAAATGATTACCTCTGATTAAACTCGCAAATATCTCGCAAGGAAAAAAATTTTGTTTATAGACCTTTTCAAAATCAACCTTTAATTTTTACAAAATTTCATTCCCTATTTTTATGTTTAGTGCCTTTTTTAAACTGATCGTAATAACTGTGTAATTGAATAAAATCGAAAAATAAAGAAACTGTGATTCAATATTTCATTTTAAAAATTTGGCGAAATCGTTTTAAACGATCTCGGAATTGCGTTCACATTTTTAACCTAAAGTTGTGATCATGAAAATAAATACATTTTGTGTTGTAAAAATTGTGTGTCAAATTGTTTTATTGATGAAAACAAATTAAATTTTACCTTATCTTAAAACTTTATAAAGAGCTAAAGAGAAAAAAAAAACCCCAATTCTTGTAAAGGATCCAGAAAGATTGATTGTGCAAATAAAAGAGCGTGCGCGTTCTCTCGCGTGCACGTGGAAAGTAGGCTTAAGTATTGTTAAAACATTGCAGTAATTAAGTAGCAATCTTTTAACATCTATTATTTGTTTTCCAAGTTACATATTGTTTTTTAAACAGCAGACAGTGCTACAATACAAATCAGACTAACAAAAGTACAATATTACTTTTTTCCAAACAGCACATGGTAAAAAACGTTCTGGGACTTTTCGCTTCGTTAATTCGATATCCTCCTGGCTTTTTCGGGAGCAGCAAACATTATGCGCGGTAACTTTTTAAAACAAAGGAACGATTCGGCGCAATACTGAAAGAAACAAGAAGTTCCGTCTAGAACTATACGAGCCTACTTTCCCGTATACACCAAATTCAAATTTATAATCTAGCTATCTCTTTCTCTCTCTTTATTATTTATCTTTAGTTCTAATTATTGAAAATATACCTTTTTCAACGGATAATACATATTCATTCACTCACTCATTCATTCTTTCATTTATTCAGCCATGCATTTATTCATTCATTCGTTACCTCATTCAAGTGTTTATTCATTCATTTACGCATTCATGTATTTATTCACTCATTTATTTATATTTTCATTTATTCAATAATTTATTCATTCATTCTTTTCCTCATTCATTTATTCATTGATTTATTCTTTCACTCTTTCATTTATTCATTCATTCATTATTTCACTCATTGAGTCACTGAGAAATATCCTTGAAAATCCCGATCAAAAAATTTCATAGCAAAATAGGCTCGTACGTTCTGGATAAACTTTCTATTTCTACATGTTCTACGTTATAAGAGCTTTCCGATAAAGTTTGTTCCAAGCAAATCGGTCCGTTAGATCAGGATTTATATAGGGTTGAAATTTCCCCGTAAGCTCTGTGTTAATTTTTTGAACTGTTCAAAAATGAACAAAAACTGTTCAAATCAATATTTCACGCCGAGAACTCCTTTCAATAAGCTTTCAATAGGAACTTGGCTCTTGTGCCCAGAGTTTACAGAATTTGCTTCAATTTTGTCCATAGGCGCTAATGTTAAAATTTTTTGAACTGTTCAAAATTGAACAAAAAATTGTTCAAATCAAAAAGTGAAATATAGAAATGAGATGTCCTCGCCGAGATCTTTCGAATGCAAAAAGAATTTTTCCAATCGGACAATTCGTTCAAAAGTTATTAGGGGGGGACAGACCGACAGACCGACAGACAGACAGACCGACAGACAGACCGACAGACAGACCGACAGACCGACCGACAGACAGACCGACAGACAGACCGACAGACAGACAGACCGACAGACACACTTTTTCCCCATCTCAATACCCTACTTTCAATTTTTTTATTTTTCAATCTTTATTTAATTACTTCACTTATTTTTGACTTTTCTTGATTTTTAACGATATTTTCACGATACATTAAGCCTTCTTTCATGCTTTATTATTATTTTTTTTTACTTTTACGGGAAAGTAGGCTAAAAAGCAGTTTTTGAGCGATTATGCATAAGTATTACGTTTTGTTTGGCGAAAAATGGTTAGCACTTAATCCCCGGTTTGTTAATTACATCTTGTATCGCGGGTAAACTCATCGGCAGTCCAAATTTCGTTAATTAAGTCAAATATTGGAATAAGTTTTCGCGAATTCACAAGTATTTTTTAAAAAATCTTAAGTTAGAAAAAAAAACAAAAAAAACTTGATTTTAGGAAAATTTAAACTTTAAGAGAAAAGCGAAATTTCTCGTGAAAAATCGGGAAAAGAGTTTTTTATATCGAGACAAAATAAAAAAAGCGGAAATCTGCCAAACGACGAAAAACTGCTATCCCTGCTAGCTAAAGTTTTTTTAAGAATGAAGATCACCCTCACCATCATTATTTTATGCAGTTATAACTTTATTTTCTCAAGATGAATATTTTTCTTTTATTGAATCTATATAAATAAAAATGTAAGTGTTCGTTTGTTCATAACCGCAAATCTCCAAAAGTACTTCACCGATTGCTTTGAAATTTTGCCAATAGACAGAGTGATTCAAGAGGATAGTTTATAGACCCGTTAGAAAAAAAAATCCGACTAGTTCCGTTTTTTATTCTAATTTTACGCAAATTTCCACACAAATTCACCAACATGTGGGTGAATAAAACCTTGCGCATGTTAATATAATATATTGATCGAAAGCACTGATTTTTCTGCACAAGATGAAATTTGTTCGAAGTTTCTAAGTCAATAAGCACGCCAGTTATAAGCTTTTTAGTTCGATTTCTTAAGATTTAGCTTGATCCAAAAATAATAATTAGCAGTTTCCTCAACTCCGGGTGAATTAGTGTTAGCTTAATCTATATAAATAAAAATGTAGGTGTTCGTTTGCATTGTTTTCTATGGTTGTATCCCATGTTTTTTTCTGGGATGCGGGTTATGCAACGATGCGGGTTATACACCGAACTAAATTTTTTTTGAATGAATTTTTCTTCCTGCGGACTATTCAACGATGCGGGCTATTTACCGATAATTACGGTAAATAAAAATGCAAGTGTTCGTTTGTTCAACACCTCAAATCTCCGAAAGTACTTCACCGATTGCTTTGAAATTTTGCCATAACATTGCGTTCGAATACGTGCGTGTTTTTATATATCACTTTTAATTTTGATTTAATTATTTCGTTTTTTAATGTTTTATTAAGGAGAACGAGCCATTGCAACGTGTGGCAGGGTAAAGCTATTACTTAATTTGAATGGCCACAGTTTTAATTTAGCTATTTTCATTTTTATTTAAAAATTTTGTGTTTGTATTGAGGTATTAGTTTGTATTTTTGTACTCAAAGATTAAATGGAACTTTAAAATAAAGATTACTTATTTTGAATGGCAACAGCTTCATTTAGCTATTTTTATTTTGATTTAAAAATTTTGTATTTTGTTAGTATTTTTGTGTTTCTTCTGTTTGCATAAGGCAACGGCGGATCTAAGGGGGGGGGGGCGATCGTCCCCCCCCCCTAGGGCCGATTCAAGTGGATACTACATCGACACTCCTAAGAAGTGAGTTTGTACTCTTTGTGCCCCAGGACCAGCCATGTTTTTATGTTCTTGGAATCCCAGCCTAATAGCCCAGTTTCAAGTTCTATGCTTTTCTCCTGTCCCTTTGTCCTTTAGTATTGCTGAGTTGCTAATCCTCGGAGCAATGGGAAAGAGATTCCCTGCTCTTTTCTTCTACCTATCAACTGGTGACAGCTAGCCGAGCCTTAGCACGTGGTGTAAATTCCTGCAGCATTTACGCTAAAACCTGGAGTCTGAAACATTTCATTGAACATTCATAATTACAGATGTTTACATAAATTGCACATACACGTTGATGGTTTTTTAGTACATATTTAGTATTACATTTTTAAAATTTTAGAAAATATATTACTAATAATTGATATTATTTTGTAATTTAGACATATCAACTCAAATTTAGAAAATGTATTTACAAGCCTACATTTTTCTTGAGAAAGCTTGAAGGAAATCCTAACTTGGTTAAAACTTGGCTAAGAAGCAGAATGAGTGATGATAGATTCACTGGATTAGCGTTATTGCATATCCATAAAGATATTACATTGGACGTTGAAAAAAATTATAGACAGATTTCCGAAAGCAAAAAAACGGCAGCTTGTGTTCCTTTTTATACGGGCTTTGAATAAACGTATATGCATTGAAAAAATGTGTCAGTAAAATTTTAAATATCACAACACTAGCATTTTCTTTTTTGTTGTTCCTTCTGTTTGAAAAAAAAAGGGGGGGGGGAGGGACTGTTGAACAGGAATTAAGAATCTCCTCCATCCATCCTTTCTCCTCGGGGTTCATCCCATTGAACCCCGAGATTTCCAAAATCGCCCCCCCCCCCCCACCTTGAAGATTTTCTAGATCCGCCCTTGGCATAAGGCTTATGTTGGAATTTTTCAAAGTGCCGAGCCAGACAATATCAAAATCTTCACAGACAATGGAACGACAAAAAAAAAAAAAAAAAAAATGCCCGCAAGCATTGTGAAAAAAACATAAAGCTCAAGACCAATCGATCAAATTGAGCAGTTTATATCTAGACACGGATTGCTTCTCACGTGGACAATTATATATTGCGTGTTCTAGAAGGGGTAAACCAAACTATCTATATTTTCAGACAATGAAACAACAAGCATTGTGAAATGAAACATATTAGAAATATGTGCTTTCTCTTGCTTTTCCATCGAACCAGACTGAGCCACAGCAACGCGTGTCCGGGTACAGCTAGGATATATTTTTAAAAATACTCCAGATCATCACCCTTGGGGATGATGCATAGGTTCTCTATGCCCCTTGTTGTGCCAATCCAGTGTCATGGCCTAACACCGTTGAGGGGGGGGGGGGGCGAATTTCCCAAACACGACCAAAAATGGCGGATTCTCAGAATAATTTACGCCGACACGTGTCTTTTTACGCAAAATTGCAATGTCTTCTTAACTCATAGACAAAAATACTTTTTTTTTTTGCTTAATCGGAGAAAGGGCGCTTTCAACAAATGGGAAATCGGCAATCGTTGACCAAGAAAAATCGTTTTAAATCTGGATAATGCCGATAATTAAACTTTATAGTAGCTGCAATTATTCATTAAATACAATTTGACATTGTTACACATTACAAAAATTAATCTGTCTGGGATTTGCTGCGTTTGCACGTTAAGGCATGGTACGCTGCCTATGGGTGATTCTCAGTACAAAATTTTTTCTGGATTCCACACAAAATTTTCGGAAAACGTATGCACTATGAATTTAACACATGAATTTCATAATTATAATCCCCCCTCCCAGTGAGTTTGAAAATGCATTGTTTCAAATATAATATTCAAAAGGAATATTGTAAAATAAATGAAATTTCGTACTCCTATGCGAGAATGGCTTATTTTTACGATCGCGATTTTCCCCAGATTTTATTTTATTATCGCGATTTTTTCGAAAAGTTTGAGCTTCGCGTCTTTTGAAAATTAATACTTTTGTTCTATGTGAAAAACATCAAATTTTACTGTTTGATTTCTTGAAACCTTCTTACATTCAATATTTTTAAATGCGCTCGAATTTTTACGCCCTGAATTATCTGAAAAATTCGTGCGTATGGAATTGCTGCCTTTTACACCTTCCTAATAATCGAGGCATTTTAATAGATATTTTGATTGGTCAGTAGCTAGCCCCGGATTTCAGGGGTTTCTTCAGGAGAAATGAGCTAATTTCATGGTTTAACAAGAAAAATTGGTTAAATTCCAGACAATCTTCACCATTTCAGGGGGGGGGGCTTATCTCCCACTCCTTTTAGTCTATTAAATTTCAGATTAGAATAGCAGTTTCGCGATTTTTCAAACGCGTGACCGCTAGTTGCGAGAACAGCGCGGAAACGAATTTTTTTTGAGTGGGATTTCAAAAAATATCGCGGGAATCACGCAATCCCGCGGCCTATCGTGAACCCTGTATATACACTGCTTGACAATTGCGGAGGAACAACTTCGTTATGCAAATTAGCATTCCCGACGACAGCCAACCAATAACGGTAACATGAAGTTCAGAGGGCGTGGCAAAGTAGAACCTAGTATCTGTATAAAAGGCAGCGCACACAAGCTCTTCACTCGCTCCTCCTTGGCTTTCCCATCCCAAGCGACAGCCTTCCTCCCAACCAGCTGCTTGCGCGCCTCGGCGCGCTCCCCCCCCCCTCAGCCAATAGATGATTGGCCCTCTCCCCGCTCCGCTTCGCGGAGACTAGATGTATTATGTATGACATAGGATCCGTAACTCTGTGCTGATATTTGTCGATTTTCGGGTAAACGGGTTCACTTTTCTCAATCAGCCCGACTCAAATGCCGTACTGCTGCTGCTGCTGCTGCTCTTCACTCGTGACATCAACACATTTTCATTTACAGACAGGAATCGCTGTGAGCGTCTGTAGGTGAAAGACGTGCAAGAAATCGCTCCGCGACCGGTTTTACCGCGTCCCCGTCTCGTCTTGACTGTACAACGGTGCGCGGCAGTCAGGCTTCGAAACGCCGGCTTGCTCGGCTAGGAGGTCAGGCCACTGTGTGACCATCCCGCTTATTGTAAGACCTAGGGTGAAGAGTAGTTTTCACTACTATATTACCGATCCCTAGGCATGACATCGCCAAACCCAGTCATCGACTACCAATCCCAAGAGGAGATGGAAGAGGACTTCCCCCAGGACAACGAAGGACGGCAGGCCTCAAAGCTGGTAATATGCCCTTTTGTCATACTCTGTAGGGAACTAGGCTTCTCAAATGATAGGGTAATGAAACAAATCTCTGACGCGCGGAATGAGCAAGATTTTCTCTTAATTTCTAAACAATTTGATAATGTAAAATCTAAAATTAATTATAAAAAGTTAGGAAGCTCTGAGCAAACTAGAATTAACATTGGAAAATTCTACCAGCTCTTTGACTACTTTTGTAGCGCCAGGTGCGACAAACTTTTCGGAATCGTTGCATCCCTGGAAAAATCCAAGAGCACTCTCGAAAAAAGATTGGAAAATTACACCAAAGAAAATGTTAAACTAAATTCTAAAATTGATAAGCAAGGTGAGGAAAACGAAAAACTTGCAAGAGACTTAGCCAGTTTAAAGAATATGATAACCAAATTATCCCAAGAAAAAGAAAACATGGTCGAACAAACAAACAAGAGACCCATGCAGAAGGAAGATCAAAACACAGAACGATCAAAAAAACCTAAACCGCCCCCCGGCCCTGAGCAAGAAACCCCATTGGCTACTAAACAAAGCACACAGAGAGTCGAAACGGCTGATGAAAAGACAAGGAAAAAGCCCCCAGTTAAAAGGCCAATCAATATAGAACAAAGGAAAAGTAAGGAGCCAGCCCAAATTAACTTTGGAGCGAGCACTAGCTCCCAACACACCACAGTTAATAGAAACCTACAACCAAATACCAGTAGGAAGAACAAGGCTCCACCCATCACCCTAGTGGATATCCCTGACCCCGCCCCGATCCTAAAAGAACTCTCAGAAAAGACCGGGAACAAAATCCTCGCGAAATTAAAAAGAAATAATGAGATTCAAATTGAGACGGAAAATGCGGAAAATTACAGAATTATCAAAAACTATGCTGACTCGCATAACTTCAAGTCACCTACGAGGCAACTACACGAGAAAAAGAAACTCCAGGTTGTAATAAGGGGGCTCCCAATTGACTTTAACCTTTAGAATACGGCGGTACAGCATATGTACCGCAAAAAAGTTTGGCCTTCCTTACGGCTCCGGTACAGCATATGTACCAGACCTTTCGTCCCCTTCCTGAGCGGAAGGAAATTACCAGGAGGTGAGAAAGTAATCGAGAGTTATTAGCATTTCCTGTCCTCGCGACGATTCTTGGCGAAATACGCGGCGCTGATTTACTGTCTGGCGAGTATTTGGAATGTTTCTGTTTTAGACACACATATAATCGACGGATAACATTTATAGTCATATAAATACTCACTGAAACATAGCCAATCACTTGAACTATCTCGGGGGGGGGGGGGTCGAGGAGCACTGACTTTTAGATTTATAATGTATTTATACGTGTGTTTACGTATTATTACGTGTTGTGGCTTTTTATCTATAAATTTAATATATTCCCTTTGCTCACCCCTCCCCCCCCCCCCGCAGAAAATATTGAAATGACGAGCCTGAATAAAACTTTTAATATTTGTCATCTTTTGGTATTAATTTTAAAAAGAGTTATTCTGTCACGCTCAGAGCTCTGCCGCCCTGGGTTATAATCCAATTAGCAGCTCGATGCGCTGGAGGTCTATGCTTATAATTCTTCCTTTCTTGGTTTTCTAATAAAAACCACATGTACACTACGCGTGTCGAAGTCGTAATAATAAGAGTCCACCCCATCATGTCATACATCCCGGTAAGTGCATTCAACTAAAAATACAGCAGTGAAGCAAAAGATAAAGATAAACCATCGGTAGTGAAGGGAAATCAAGTACAATAGCTGCACATTGGGTCTTGCTTTTGTTAACAAAGGACCTCCCCCCGGAGCCATCAGCAGACAGGGGTTTTTTAGAAGTACAACAGATAGTTTGAAGCGAATTCTGTTTATCTTCGGTGAATGACCACTATCCAGTTACTATGCGAGTAAATCAACAAGTCATTGTGGTGAAAATAGAATAAAAGAAAAATTGTCTATTCATACCTGCAATTTTTAAGTGAATTAGGATAAAGTAAATCCGTTATGAGGACATCAGTTTCAGCAATAATAATGAGGAGATACTTTACTTCCTTGTTCAGTTCGTGAAACCGCTGAAAACGCTGCGAATTACAGAATTCGTGTACTAATAATATACTTAAAATGTTTTACTTGTTTATTGAAGTTGTTGATAATGTTTTGCAGATATTAAAAATAATATATACTGTTATCATGACTTCGCACCTGAAATGTTTGTCGAAAACTAGGCAAATTACGTACAAGTCCCGAAAAAAAGCAAATCAAAAATCACAGAGCGGAAAAATCGCAAAATAATAATAACATATATATATTGATGCTCTAAAACAATGAAAGGTCACTACTATTCAACTATATGAAACATCACTTTTTATTGTTAATTTTAACTCTAATTTGGGCAAAAGTTTTGATTGCCTTTTTTTGCTTAGCAAAATTTTTTAGACAAACATAGGGAAACTCCCCTTAGACTTCAATAATAAGCTGTAATTTAAATGAGGAAGAAAAAAAGCTGCATGTTTCCAAATTATTATTATTATTTTGATTTCTTCCTTTTTTACTTTTTTACGGAAATTAACTTTAGAAATAATATAATTACTTCGAATTGGCGATTGGGAGCAAAAAAATAGCAACTGATAAACAAAAGTTTATATTTTGGCAAACCTTCTAATGAAGTCAATCACACTCAAAGGAGGTATAATGGGAGTTAAGGACCCCCGTGGTTACACCGAGGGGAAAAATATTCCGTAGTTTTGCCGTTGTATGAGAGAATTTCGGGAGCTCGAGCGCCGTAACCTAAAGGTTAAGATAGAGGAACTTAACAAAGAGCTTGAGGACAAGGGATTTAAAATAACCAAAAGCCACCAAATGACAAGGGGCAGGGATAAGAGCAAACTCCCACTATTCCTAATACACTTGACCAGAGAAGACAGCAACAAGGAAATCTACAATTTGGATAGTATATCCTACTTCAAGATAAAAATCGAACAATTAAAGAGAAGAAACCATATAGCTCAATGTCACAGGTGCCAACGCTTTGGCCATAGCAGTCACCTGTGTACACTGGACCCGGTATGCCTTGTGTGCGGGGAGAACCACTGGACGAGAGAATGCCCCAGGGACAAAAATGAGAAGCCCACATGTGCTAACTGTGGAAAAGAGCACCTTGCCAACAGTAAAGATTGCGAAAAAAGACCGGTACCCAGAGCAAAACCCATCAAACCATTCCAAAACGACCCCATGCAAAACACTGGAACAACATACGCTGATATGGCCAGACCCAATGAAATAGCCAATAAAACCCAGTTCATTAATAATAACATAGAAGCTTTCGCTGCACTCCCGCAGATAGTCACAAGCATGATGCAAGATCTTCAAAAGCTCGTGCAAAACCTCAACAAATATCTTTCATAATCATGGCCCGTCTGGGCAGCCTGCGGCTTGTTTCTTGGAACGCGAACAGCGCCTTTAGGACGAAAATGACCGAGCTTGAGCAGTTCATCATTGACTACTCACCTGACTTGGTTCTCATACAAGAAACCCACCTCAAATCAGGCGACAGGACGCATAGAATACCGAACTTCTATGCTTACCGTAGAGATAGGGGTACTGGCAGAGGAGGGGATACCTCCCTCTATATCAGAAACTCCCTCTCCCATCACGAAATTATTATTGACACTACAACCATTGAGAACACCACCGTGCTACTTGATATTGGAGAGAGCCAGAACATTGTCATTTCTTCGGTGTATGCACCTCCGGACACGAACATTAATGTGCAGGACCTACTGGACATTAGTAGGTTTTCTAACAATGTCGTAATCTTTGGGGACTTAAACTCTAAACATGGGGATTGGAACAGCGGAAGAAGTAATAGAAACGGGAATAAAATTCGGGAATTCTCTATAAACAATGACTTCCAAATACTCGCCCCCGATCAGCCCACGCACTATGGAAACGGTGCTCCTTCCACGTTAGACATTGCAATGGTGAAAAACAACAACTGGCCCTACTCCATAATGGCAATTAATGAACTGACTTCAGACCACAACCCGGTGCTCTTGATGCTCAACATGGACTTCCAGCCGCCGAGGAAAAGCTACACGTTTAGGAGTACAAACTGGAACCAGTACACTCAGATCCTAAATAGCTTGATTGAAGGGAATCCGAAAATCAGAAACACTAGGGAAATCGAATTAAACGTGCAACAAACAACCAATTGCATTATGGAAGCATTTAACCAATCCACTACTAACTGGAATGTTGATAATGCACCCCTCAAGCTCCCCCCCTTCATCAGGAAACTAATAATCACCAAAAATAGAACCAAGAAAAACTGGCAAAGAACTCTGGACCCCCATACTAAGACTGAGCTGAACAGATTGCAAAAAATTATCAAACAGCACATAGCCCAATTTCGAGAACATAACTGGACCGAGTATCTCTCCAGCCTAACGCCAACAAATGCATCTATCTACAAAGCAGCAAGAGCATTCAACAAACAGTACCAGAAAATTCCCCCTCTCTCGCATGCAGGAAGGGTGAGCTATACAGATAAGGAAAAAGCCGAGGCTCTAGCTGACAATTTTGAGCTGAACTTTATGCACAGCGCTACGGCCTACTCCGAAAGAATCATTGGGCAAGTCAATAGAGAGAATAGAGAATTCTTTGAAAGTCCCCCTGAAGATGAAAATATCCCATTAACCTCCCCATTCAAAGTAGCCAGCTACATTAAAGAAAGCGCAAACAAAAAGACACCAGGAGACGACGGAATATCGAACAAAATGCTTAAGAATATGCCTGTAAAAGCGCTGACAAATATCACCAAAATTTTTAATAAATGCCTGAAATTTAATTACTTCCCCAAAAGGTGGAAGAATGCAATTATCTGCCCCATCCACAAAATCGGAAGTGACCCAAGATATGCCCAGAATTACCGTCCTATTAGCCTCACCTCACACCTCTCTAAAATTTTTGAAAAAGTTGTCAAAGAATTAATTAACAAGCACATTGAAGAAAATGATATACTCCCCCCAGAGCAATTCGGTTTCCGCGAAGGTCACGGAACAGAACAGCAGCTACTAAGAGTGATCAATCACATTAACGAGGGGTTCAATACAAACCAGTTCACCATTGGTGTCTTTCTAGATGTCAAAAAAGCCTTCGATAGAATCTGGTTCGAGGGACTTATAAAGAAGATGATAAACACAGATTTTCCGTACCACCTGGTCTCACTAATCAAAAGATATCTCAAGGGACGCACGTTCCAAGTTAAAATAAAAGATGCGATCTCGGAAAGGAGAAACATAGAAGCGGGAACGCCCCAAGGGGCCGTACTCTCGCCAAATTTATTCAACATTTATACACACGATTTCCCCAAAGACGAGAGAACTCTCACAGCCCTATTCGCCGACGATGTGGCCGTCATCGCAAGAAACCATGGTAAAATGTTCCCCTACAGGCAAGCCCAAAGACACATTGACAATATACTGAAATGGTACCAAAAATGGAGGATCGAAGTCAACCCCACTAAAACAAAAATTATACACTTTAAAAAGCATACGAAGAAAAAGAACCCCCCAAGAATTAAGGTGCAAAACCAATTGATCTCTTATACCAAGGACGTAAAGTACCTAGGAATCACGATCGACGGGGGTCTATTTTTTAACAAACATATTGACTACGTAATCAAGAATGCAAAACACAAGTCTCACCTCCTCAAGCCCCTACTAGGTTACAGAAGCCAGCTCTCCCTGAAGAACAAAAGGTTATTATACCACCAAATCCTGAGACCGACCTTCCTCTATGGAGTCTCCCTGTGGGAACATGCGGCGAAAACGTCCATCAATAAAATTCAAGTGCTACAGAACAAAACACTAAGATGCATCGCCGATGCCCACTGGTTTGAAAAAGGGAAGAGCATACATAATGAATTATTAACTGACTCAATTACTAGGCATATAATCAAAACCGCGATTAATTTCTATAGTAGAGTCGAATCGCATCACAACAGAGCGGTAAGCGCACAAAAAAATTTTATCAATAAAAGAGGGAAATACAAGTACCCGGCAGAGACGATAAATATCGAGTACGACTCCCTAGGCACCGCGAATAACCCGCTGCCTAACCCCCAACCTGACATCTGGCGCGCAAGAGCCAACCTCGCTCAGAGCTAGCCTTTCTTTTCCTTTTTGTCTCTTCATGTTTGTTTTGTCCTCTTTCTTATTATATTTATGAAAAAAAAAAAAAAATTATAAAATTTTGAAAATTACAAAAAAAGTAAAAAAGTTCAAAAATCTTTACTCGCTGCTGAGGGGCATCCCCCTTCCTCTTCCCATCGACGTAAGAAATGTATAATGTTAGTGATGTTAACTAAATGCTCCGTTAGCGACAGCTAACCAAACCCTTCTTTCGTCTCTCCCCCCTTCCCTATCGGCGTTACCTCGGTAACGACCTGACGAAGTGCCTCGGCCACCCCTATTGGTCCACTCCACGAAGCCTAGCCCTACCAAGAGTCACAGGCAAAAGGCCTGTCCCTGTATCAAATGATGATAACGAATAAACTCTTCACTCGTACGAGAGCCATGGGAAAGCGTGGAAGAAAGACGACGAAGGAGTCCGCTGCAAGGAGCGACAACGTGAAGGATAGGTCGCCGATCCTGATGGACCGAGACACCGAGGCGTCAACGCGGATCTCGCATTGGGAGAGCTTCCAACACTAGCGTCTTTTTCCGACCATGATCCGGACTCGGAGTTTGAATCAGACGATGACGAACCAAAAGAATACGAACGCTTAATTGCAGACGAAGGCATCCCTCTCCAGACGATACAAAGCATCGCTGAAAAAGAGGATCTTACTACCGTAAGAACCAAATACTACTGCAAGATCGACTACGCTCTCGAAAGCCTACGCCACCATTCAGAAGCGCATCTTAGAGCATGATCATAACTCAGTCCTTCAAGCTTACAAGGCCAAAGAAGAGGAGCTACTAAAGGAAATCACGGCCCTCCGTGATCACTCGGAAAAGAATAAGCCGTCCCCCCGGCCCAGCAAAAGAAAAAGGAAACCTGTTGTTCTACTGAACATTCCGGATCCCAAGAGGACAGTCGAAGAAATCAAGGTGAGAAGACTTCGACTGCCTTCTCGTCAACGACCAAGTTAGAATCACCCCGGAGACCGACGACGGCCAAAAGGATATTGAAAGTTACGCACAAGAATGTAAACTCGATTATCCCCAACAATTGGTCACGTCCCGCCCCTGCGGTTAGTTCTTAAGGGATTACCCGCAACGTACAAAGAAGAAGAGGTTAAGAGTGGCCTGTTGTCCCACAACATAGAGATTCACTCCGTCAGACAGTTCAAGGGAAGAGACGGACTCCTAACGATTTTCTGCATTCAGCTACTTAATAGCACAGAAAACAAGAAGCTTAGAGGTCAAAGACTCAAAATCGGCGACTTCTCGATAAAATTTGAAAGCCTTAGACCTAGAAGAAGCCCTCTACAATGTTTCAGGTGCCCAAAGTGGAACCATACATCCTACTCCTGCCACGTGCAGGAGAGGTGTGTGGTCTGCTACGGCGCTCACAGACTTAGAAACTGCCCGAACAGAGGTAAAACCCCTGTCTGCGCAAACTGCAGTGCTAACCACCCCGCAAGCTACAAAGATTGCCCCGAAAGGCCCAAAAGCAAGAGACACGGCCCCACCGCTCCGCTCAAATGGAAGAAAACGCCGTCCAATAGGTACGACGACAATTTGCAGATCCTTCGTAAAGCCCTTCGGGCGTACGATGAGCAACATCAGTGAGCCGTAAGTATGGCTCACCCCTTGTGCTCCGCCTACGGCGGAGACTAGAAGTATTTTTAAACTTAGGAATAATTTAAGTTCTATGTACAAATGCCATGATTATCGGGTAAAAGGGAATACTCTCTGTACGCCCATCGAAAATGCTGTGCTGCTGCTCTTCACCTCATGCGAAAATTCATGTTACGTGTTTGACCAAAAGAGCACCGAATGTTGTTGAAGTTATTTCTGTGAAATTCAGTGTGGTGTTGAAATAATCAAGTGCAAAATGTCTGCAAGACATCATTTGAGTGCTTATGATCGTGGAAGAGCTGTTGGACGGCTGGAAGCAGGTCAAAGTGTCACCACTGTAGCCACAGAAATGGGAGCGTCAAAAAGTCTCATCTCGCGATTAGAAAAGGCCGCTGAGGGTGGAAATGCTATGCGAACGCGAACCGAAAGCATGCCAGTGGTCGTGGTAAGAATACCACACCTCAAGAGGATCGATTTGTATCCCTAGTGGCGAAAAGGAACAAAAATGCCTCTCCGAGTCAGTAGCTGCAGACCTTGCAGCCGCTACCGGTACACATGTTTCTGCCAGGACCATCTCACGATGATTAAAAGCAGTTGGTCTGTATGCGCGAAAGCTTGTTTGATGCATCACGCTTCAACCACGTCATCGTCGAGAAAGATTACGTTGATGTAAGGACATATTGGTTGGATTCACCAACAGTGGTCCAGAGTGATGTTCTCCGACGAATCCCTTTCTCTGTGATGAGTGATTCTGGCCACCAGTTAGTGTGGAGACAGAGGGGAACACGTTATGCGCAACAGTATGTTCATGAACGTGATCGTTATTGTCCAGGTGTGCTGGTGTGGGCATGCATCATGCACAATGGCAGAACACCGCTTCACATCTTTAAGCGAGGCAG
The DNA here is from genome assembly GCA_038502835.1 of Octonoba sinensis. NCBI lineage: Eukaryota > Metazoa > Arthropoda > Arachnida > Araneae > Uloboridae > Octonoba > Octonoba sinensis. The sequence continues at coordinate 64,227,670 of CM076602.1, forward strand.
CGTAACATCGCAGCGTTATTGCAGAGATTATTCTGGATTGTGTTCGTCTTTTTAGGGGGCGGTAAGTCCAGACTGTCTGACGACAACGCGAGACCACACAGAAGTACCGGACACACTAGAGTGTGAAGATATTGGCCGTATGCAATGGCCTGCTAACTCTCCGGACCTAAATCCTATAGAGCATGCTGGGGATGCCCTAGGCAGGCGTGTTTTGCAAAGAAAATCCCCTCCCCGAAACGTGCAAGAACTAAAAACCCCATAAGAGAAGAGTGGGACAATATCCCCCAAGTACACCTCGATAATTTAATGGAAAGCATGCATAACAGATGCAAAATGTGTAGTAGTGTGCGACGTAATCACACATCGTACTGAGATACTTATCTCTTCCACTTTCGCAAGAAAACCCATTTTTCGTGGCTGTTTCGAAAGCATCCAAGAGCCATCTTTTTTTGTTTTTCATTTTCTTATTTTTCGATGCGGCGATATCCGTACCATTTTGCAAAATAATAAGAGCACACTGTCTCTACTAAATATGTACTCAGTTTCATTTCTTGAATCAATGTATATTATTCTGAAAAATGTAACTGTTCCTTAGCAATTGTCAAGCAGTGTAGCATGTCTATGTTCTGTATCAGTGACTTTTGGAGATGCAAGTTCTTTCAATATAGAGGGGGAAAAAAGACTTAATATTTTATGGTCATTTATTTTTCACAGAACTCTCGGTGCAACTTAACTCTCAACTCACCCTTCTGATATGTATATACATATCGGAAGGGAATCGGAAGTGTATCTGAAATTTCAGTATTTTCTGCTTAAGAAAAATTGCAAAATAAAAAAATTATATCTAATTTAATGAAACTAAATTCATATAAAAACAATTTGTTTACTTGTATACATTAACTAATATTGATCATTAATCTGTCAGCATTTATTGAGATAAATGATGAAATCAACTTCATAACATGTATGGTAAATTTTATGGAAGACTCTTAAAAGACATTTCAAGTAAACACTATAGTTATACAAAAATATTTAATGCCAGCAAATCACATTTTAACCTGTACATGCACCATATCACAAATGATTTTGCATTCTTATAGCAAATATAGAGGAAATATCATTTTAAATCTTCCCTATTTATGAAATAGCAATTAGTAACTATATGGAAACAAAATAAATATCACTCAGGAAAATTTACATTGAACAAAGTCTTGTAAAAAAAAAGTTAAAAATCAGATTTTTTAATAAAAAGAAATGAACAGGAACTATATATACTGAAATACATGTTTATAAATAATAAACCGAAATACATGTTAGAAATTAAATATGCAACATAGTCGATTTTACATTTAAAAGTTATCACATATGTACGTGGTAATGCAATAAATACTTGAAGCTTTGTCATACTACAGTTCAAAATGATGGAAGTTAGACGGGTGATAGATTAAATAATATAGTGGATTAAAAGTTGAATTAGCTTAAATTTTGCATAGGATGTACAAAACAATGAAAATTATTTAAGAAATGTAAAAGTTAAAAAGTTTTTACAAGAAAGGTAAAATAAAGCTGTGTATTAATTATTCAGCAACATTATAATGTCAAAATTGAGTACATATTTACAATGTAAACTTATTGCTATATCAAGGTTCACACTTACATACTGTTTTGACTTAATGAATATAGACAATATTGAGAAACATCTAATTTAAATACATTTACTTGAAATTAAATAACAAAAGTATAAGAAAATTATCAAATTTAAAAAAGAAATTTAAAGCAGCTTTCAGAAAAAAATTCAAGATTTGCCTATGCCTCATTTGTGATCAAATTGAGACAAAACCATTTTTTGCTGAAATTCAATGCACCAATTTATTTTAAAGATTTAAATTTTACAAAACAAGTAGAAACAAACAGATAGAAATAAATGCAAAAATAACAAAGAGGCACCGAATTTTCTCAGTAATATTTATGTCATGAATTACAGTAAAACAATTCAAAGCATGTATTTAAGTGGGAACCTTAAATGTACATAGTAGCAAGAGCATTTAAATTATGATTTCAATCCATGAGGTAGACATTTATAAATGATTTCTAATACATTTAAAGAAACTTTAAAAATTTGTTTTATGATAAAAGCATGAACACATACTTTAAATTTTAGTAAAAAATAAACACAATATAGCAATATTCTGTTTGCAAATGCTTAGCTGTCTATTTGAATACATTTTAACAAAATCAAAGCAGTGCAAGAAATCTTCAAATGATAATTTAATCATTCAAATGAAAGTTAATAATTAAAAGGAATAGATTATTTCAGAAGAATGAATTTTCAGTTATTTTTTCATCATTAAAATGAGAGAAAGCTGCACAGCTTCCATGCTAAATTATTTGTAAAGTTAAGGGTTAGCATATCCTAATGAAAGGTCATAAAATTTTCACAAGTTAAAAATATAAATTTTTAAGAATAAACAAGAAAATTAAATTATTTATTTATCAAAAACTTTTTTATATAGCATTTTTTTCAAGTGTTATTTTACATTTAAATGAGTCAAACTTGGCAGCAACTTTGTTCCAAATCTTGTCCTTATGACAGAAAATAGAAAATATGTCAGTAGATGAAGATGCAGAAAAACAACAAACAACTTCAGCGTGCATACTTCAAAATGGCACATAGGCTAGACAGATGTAGGGTATTCTATTCACTCTGTACTTCATGCTTAATCTTTGGTGTTTAACTAATGCTCTTTTCCCAATTCATTCTGCACAATTCGCAAGCCATTTTTAAATTGACCATGCAGACAAATGCCTGCAACAGCACAAGTAAAAAACATGTCTTGGAAGTGCAGGGAGGAACAATTCATTTACTTTAATAGTTTAACTGCTAAGAATTCATTTGGCTTATGAAAGAGGTGAACCACCAAAGTTAAAAGAAGTTGGAACAGTTTGATTTTGAAACACATAGCCACCACTTTTTTCTATTCTTCTAGATTCTGGAAAAAAAAAAGAGAAAAATATTAGAAGAATTATCATTTAACATTTATTCTTAATACTAATTTCCATTTTGATATATGGATAAGAGGGAAATGGAAGAGGGGGGTTAAACTTCGTTTATCTTACGAATTTTTTGATTTTTTAAAAATAATTCCAATTTTCTTAAATAAACATACATCAAAAATCATGTTTAAAAGTCGTATCGATGTTGTTTAAAGAATTTATTTTTCAGGACTTTTTAATGCAATTTATTCTTTTTAGTGTAAATACATTTTTTATATAAATACTCAATTTTTTAAAAAATCTATATTAAAGAAGGTTTGCCATTTTCTTTGAGTCAATGGGACAAAAACCTAATCATTTATTTGTATGATAAATTCCGTTTTGAAGTCTATTTTAAAAGGTCATTAGAGCAAACAAACTGATTGGATTTAATGTTTGCTTCATAGAAGCCTTCAACTTCTTATTATAATTGCTTTTAATATTACTGCTTAATGGAAACACTCTTTTTTGACAATGAGTTTATTTATTAATAATTTTCCCAACAAAGAAAAATCAAGCCAAGCCTCTCCAATTAAAATAAAAAATATTTATTTTTCACCCATAACCTTTTTTCTAAAAAACAAATGTAAAATTAATGTGCAATATTTGAGTTAGCCGACCCTCTATGGATTAAAGAAAAAATCATCAAAATCAATTCATTTAGTCAAAAGTTATGGGTCAAAAAACAAAACAAAAAAGAAATGACACACTTACAGTATGAATGTGTAACCTCCTACTTTGTGAAGTCAGTTAATAAATTTACAAACTAAATAGTAGTTAAAATTAACTCAAATTATATTGGGAGAGGAAAAAAGTTACGTCTTAAAAGGTACTTTATTACTTTTTACTTGACTTATTTTATCCTTTTTGTTTTTAGAAAAAAGAACATAAGTTTTTTTTTTTTATCACTTTCAGTAATTTTATTTTTCTGTATTTTTACTATTCAAAGACTGAAATCAGCATTGTTAACTGCCTCCTAAGTCATAACATCAGTTTTGAAAGTAAAATGTCCCCGGCCCCAAGCCCAAGTGTTGCATGCACTTTGAAATTGGTCAGTAGCAACTGCTTTGTAGAAAACTATTGTACAAAAACAGGACTAAACTGGCTCTTTTGCCCACTGTTCTGTTTATACAAGCAGACCTGCCAACCTTACAAAACGAAAAAGCAGGAGAAACAAAACCACAAAGCAGGAGACATTTCTATACCTCAGAACCAGTTGAATGCTAGTATAAAACTGGTAAATTTTTTGTTCTTATATATAAATTAACATAAAAATTAATCCACAAGATATAAAATGCATATCTTGTAAGTTATCCACTTTTAAAAGATAGTTTAGAATTAAAAATAAAATGCTGATTTTTGCTGTTTTATTTGTTTAGATCACTTACTAAATTATTTCGAATGTCTTTTGTTAGTGAAGGTAATTTAGAACAAGAAATAAAAATATTTAAGAGATTACAAGTAAAATTTTAATGCTGTCATGAAATGCACAAACGCTAAACAAAAAAATTATGTTATGAGACTGCAGCCAGTAAAAACCTTTTGAAACCAAAATTGACAAAAGTATTAAGTCTTTAAGCTTTCTAAGTTTTTACTGCAAAGAGATGCATGTAACTGAAGAAAAGTTCAGAGATTTTTTTTTTGCCTAAAAAGCAGGAGACTTGGCATGTCTGTACAAGACTTTTTCTGGGCTTTGCTAGCACTTGCTAAGTAGTTATTAGGCATGAAAATTCACATTTTTAGTTAGTGGCTGGTGACTGAAGGCACTTTCAGCTTTGTAGCCACTTTTGTACGAGAATAAGCTACATCCTGAAACTGATTAAAACCCTATTATAAAAGACGCTGCATGCTGCAAAAAATATATGTAGTAATTACCTGCTGCTGCTTTTCTTTGATCTGCTAAGACTATAATTTCTTCAAAGGACCGCTGTTGTTCAGCTGTTAGATGTGATGTTAATATATTGTACCAGTTTGGATCAGTTGTTTTCAAACCTGAAATGAAGAATAAGGAATAAATGACTTCACTATAAAAAACATAACACTGTGAATTTCAATTGGTAGGCATAATTTGTTCCAAATTTTTTACTTTTAACATAAAACAGTAGCTAAATGATGCAACTTTTAGGGCATCAATATAAAAGAAGCATCATGCATTCCATTAACAGAAAAGTATTAGTATTAAACAAAAGTATGGAAATTTAAGTACAGTGGAACCTCGGTAGCTCGACACGTGGATAAGTCGACTACCTCGGTAAGTAGACATTTTTTCTCCTAATGGTTGGCCCAATGCTAATTTCAATGGGCGAAAAACTCTCTAACTCGACACACAATTTCCAGGAACCCCTGTAAGTCGACCTCCATTTTGTATTCTTTTTAAATTTTTCTTCCGGTATTTTTTCACGGTGTATAATTCTGAGAATTTTACAGTGATGTTTCTTCGTCAATAAATCAATTATTTTCTGGAAAGTATTCCTGGAAGATTCCCTTTTCCCCTTGTACCCTGGGGAGCCTCACCATTTGTGAGGAATACGTGAATGTTGACTCTGAACTGATCACTTCAGGACCTCTAGAAGATAGAGATTTCTTAGAAGCTATAAACCAAACTGCAAATCCGTTAAATGCTGAAAACGGATCAAGTTGTGGACAAAGATGACCAAGGTGCACCTCAGTCTAGGCGCAAGGCATTAAACTGTAGATGCTTTCTACGAACACAAGAAAAAAAGTGAATTGCAAATTAGCAAGCTTAATAGCGTTGAGGAATTTATGTTTTCTCTTCAGAGGGAAAAACAAACAAAAATTATGGATTTTTTATCATGAGGTATTCTGATTTCACGTACCATGTTTATATATTTATTTATTTGTAAAGCACAACTTTTAAAAACAGTAATAATAATAATAGATAAATAATAAATGGAGATAATTCCATTCACTACAATTGGCTTATATAACTTGAATGGTAAGTAAATAGTAATACAGACCAATACTAGCAATTGAAATTACAGAACCTCGGTAACTTGACACCCGCTTATCTCGACATATTTTCGTGTCCCCTAGGGGTGTCGAGTTATCGAGGTTTCACTGTATTTATAATGCATCCCCTTTTAAATAGACAACTGTCTAGAGACATTTGTTCCTGCATACTTTAAAATTTGGTGAGTTATTGTTGAATAAATCCATAGCATGCATAGCTAGGATGATGTTTCTTCACAAATAATACATTATTCTCCCTTCTTATTTCATACATATGTATTTCAAATAAGATAATGAAAAAAAATCACATTTCAAAGTATAACTATACCCAAACAAATTCGTAAAATTTAGCAGGGAAAGAAGTATTAATTTGCAAGGCCCAAAGCTCTCTGTCTACTTTAAATGCAGTTGACCTTTTCTGAGCTTTAACTAATTTTCATTTCTCACACTAAAGCAAGCCTGAAGTTAGTTATAGTACCAATTATTTCTCTTTTAATAGATGCTTCCTACCCTATTTTATATTTCAACACAAATCCTAAAGTTGACGTCAACTTTTGTTCATCATCAAACCTTTAGATGGTAAATAATTATATTGTAACAATGACAGAATGGCGTACTTTCTCATATGAGCTGTAGGGCTTGTTGAGTTTTTCCCAATACTATATTTGGATAATTTTTTTGGGTTAAATTTTTGGGAATATTTTTAACTTTCCTACTGAAAAACTAATGAATAAGATTTCATGGCAATCACTTACTTGAAATAGAACAAGAAATTTACAATTTATAAGGTTTTTTTTTACAATAAAAACCTTAAGATAAAAATAATTTGGTATTTTTGCTGTGTTTTGTTTACTGTTTTAAGAAAAAGAAAATATGATAAACCAAAAGCAGATGCTAAAATATTACTCCATATACAGCAAAGCACAATTCTGCATTTTCCTTTTCAATGTACAAGTGAATAAAAGAAATAAATATTAGCTAAGAGAATTTGGTAACCATTGCTCTAGAACCATAGAATAACCTTTAAATAAATCTGAGCGGAGCTTGGGAAAATTAAACAGATTTTTGTCCCAATCGCATAGCTCTGATTTTTTTCATATTACATTGTTTTAATTATTAGTCTGTGTTTTTGTGGTGTAATTTTCTTAAATTAGAAAGTGTCTTAAATAGTGGCATAACCAGCGGTTAAAAAACGAAACAAATTAAATTACAGTATTTTTAACCGACTTCACAAAGGAAGGAGGTTATACATTCATATTGTATGTATGTCGTTTTATTTTAAAGAGTGAAATAGAAAGAGAAAAGTGAAGTAAAAAATCTGAATTTTTGTTCAATTGACTGCCAGTTTTCAATCGTACACAAAATTGAGAAACTAAGATTCTTACTATTCATTATTTCTTTAAAGGCAACATATTCGTCAACATTAGTTTCTTCATCATCTAGTGGTGTTGTGTAACCTTCTAATGCTGTTTCTTCTGCATTGTCATCATCTTCATCCTCATCATCTGTTGCTTCTTCATCATCTTCAATTGTTGCAGAAGTAACAGTAAAAGGAGATTTTTTCTTTATAGTTGATGAAATTTTTTCAAGGTATTCTCCATCATCATTTACATCATCATCATCACTGCCTAAAACCTCTGAAACAAAAGTAAAACTAGATAAGGTACAGTAACAGTAATGCTTTTTTCAATTACATTTAGCACAAAGCACTAGCCATGAAATGAAAGAGCTGTAATCCAGGTTCATAATAATTATCTGAAAATAAATCTTTCCGTGAACAATCCTCAAATAAACTATGTAATACAGGGGACATGAAAAATGAATAATTATGATGGTACAATAGAACATTTTACAAAATTGTTACACTGATGAAAGCTGTTTGCTGCTTTGAAATGTTGGAACTTGCCAATGAAAGAAGTAATTACAATGCAGTGCTCACAATCGTTCTCACATTTCTCTTAACCTCCTCAGTTCAGAAGTATCACATGTGATACTCATGTTTCTGAATTTTTTAAAAGTGCCCAACAAAAGATCTGGTAGTCACGTCGTTAAACGGTAGTACCACATGTGAAATTGTTTGAAATACTATTAATTTTTTGGTTTATGGATAGATGGCAGCACGGGCTCTGTTTTAGGTTTTGTCTTGCCATTTTCAGCGATAAACATGAATTCTTCTTGTCGTCCAAGTAGGTGTTCTATAATTATTTATTTTTAAATTACTGTTCATCTTAAAATATTGATTTTATTTAAGTATATATGAGTATGTTGTATTGATTTACAAATCTTAATTTATGATAAATAGTACACCCTGCAGGTACGGAAAACATTTAAGTATCATATGTGATACTTTGGTTTCCAATAGAGAAGGGTCATTTTTGATTTTAGATTTGTATATATATTTTTATATGTATATATATATGTATATATATTTTTAAATAAACATTGACATTATAAATATTTTTTATTTCAATAATATATATTTATTTATTCATTATTATTATTTTTTTTGTTTTGTTAGGGAGGTATTTGACACCTGAAGAAATTCTAGAACTGATAAACCAGCCTGATTCGGAGAACTGGGAAAATGGGGAATTCATACTGATGCATTCCCAGCTCCCATGTCTAATTTCTGCCAGAAATCAGGTGTTAATTACAGCAGCTCAAAAACAATTGAGTATTTTTTGGAATACCTAGATGAGGATTTTTTTTAGAGCGATGACTAATTACTTTTCCTTCAGACTGAAAGCTGCCACAACATTGATCTATGGGGTGACGATGAATTTCCTCTAACAGCTCATCTGATGAATCCATTAAGGACACTGAGCCTCCAGCTAAACGAAGGATCCCTCCTTGTACGCCATATGATTACGCAAGAAAGAAAGATGTGAGGCATATGCCTGAAATGGTAGGCGATAGGATTCATAGGAGTAAATGTAGAATGCCAAAATGTAATGCTCCAGCTGTAAAGTATTTCTCTGTTTTAATGGCTCAAGAAACTGCTTCAAACAATTCTATGAAACATGAAAAACTCATTTATGTATAAAGATTTGTTAACTTGTAAAATTAAAAAATGCAATTTGAATATAACCGTTCAAATTCTGAATTTTTGATTTTGTAGTAGATTAACCCTCAAGTATATGTGATACTTGCCCCCCAACAAAGAAAAACAAAACTGACTTTTTTTAACTTACGATGATGGGAATAGTAAGTTATTAACATTTCTGAGGAGGTTTTAATACATGAAGGAAAGAAAAGCATCCAAACATGGGTGAAAGTAAAACAGATTTCACAAGACGGAAGTTAAAATAAAATTTTTGTAACTCCAAAAACATGCATTTTCCAGATTTTTTTAAAGTTTAATGCATGCATAAATTATTACTTTTCCCCCTCCCTTCCCAATAATTAAATTAGTATTAGCAATAACAATAATGAATAATTAAGATGGGAACTCAAGTCAAACATTTAAAAAATCATTCTTCAGTATTTTAACAAAATTACTAAATTTATTGTAATTAGATAACACTATTGCACGTTAAGCTTCTAAACTATACAAAAAAAAAAAAAGAAAAAGAAAAAAAGACGGAAATTTGCCTATAGACTGAATACTTTCACCCATGTATCCAAATGAAACTTGGCAAGAAATTATTTGAAGAATATCAGTTGGAAATCAAAAGCATAGAAAAGCCAAAATACCATCCAATCAACATCAAAAAAAAATCTGAAGTAGAAATCTTGCTAATTTAAGCTGTTCTGAATATCACCGAGTACAATTTTAAAACTCATGTATTTGAATGTTGTCAGAAGACTTTTCGGTATATAAAGGTTGTTGGCGACACTCGGGAAACCTGCCTAACTCATGACATTGTGTAAAATTTCTGTGCATATGTATGGTAATATGATCAGTAGTACACCCATAATTTAGCTGTGAATGCATTGAATAGTGATTTTATATCAGGTGCCCCTTGTTTGAAGGATCCGTACCGAATATATGATGTTGGAAACCTGTAAATTCTATATATCTTTTTAAATTGAATATATTTTCAAAGCATGCAAATTAATTAAATTTTTTATTTTAAAAATCAAATTTTGGCTTGAGAGGGCAGTCTGTGCATATATACCAGTCTAAACCAGATATCCTATGCTTTTTGTGGGAGGGCAGCCACATTCGGCCCGCCCATCTGTGCAACATACATATTTTTTGTTTCAGACGAGGTGTTGCTAAATAGAACATGATTTTTTAAACAGCACTGAATCTTTCCGCTGTAGCTTTAAAACTAGCCTAAAATAGTTTGTTCTAGTTGTTTTTTGAATGTCTCGAGCTAGAATTTATTAGGAGGATTTAATCAGAGTTTACAAGGAAAATTAGAAGAGTTATTGAACTCCAAATGTAATTAAGGTAGAAGAACTGTTAGTTTTCTTCAAAGTTTGATTTTCAATTTTCTAAATGATTTTTCTTCTAGTTATTGTTTTATTGTCTGCATTTTAAGTGTGCAAATGCATCCGGGCACCAAAATTTTTTAGTGCTTAGGGCAACTAAGGGACATAATCCGGCCCTGCATATACAACTTTTTCACGCCATCAAGGGAATAATTATCAAAAATAGCTTTTTTGAATACATATGTCTACTACTTTATTAATAATTCAAAATGAACACATAAAAACATAATTTTAAAAATTTATTCATGTCGTGAAGCCCGACATAGTTTTTGCACTGCTCAATGTTCCATGCTCCCTTGCACTCCTGCAGTAGGTCACATTACTCACGGTGAAGAAGAGCAACGGTAACTAACTTTCCAGTGGTACGATATGGCAACTCAGGCGCAGCCGCTGAGTGGCTGGCGCGGACTTCGGCGGAAAACGTGGGAAAAGCGTTTTGAGAAAATCGGGGTGAGCGGCTGTCCCCCCACGAATGGTTGCAAGGTTTTTGTCAGTACCGGACGATCGGTACGCCCTGGATCCGCAATGAATGAAAACGACTAAATATTTCTTCAAGCAGCGATGTTCGCCTGATTCATCTAGCAAAACAACCCGTACCTGCGATCCAGGCGGTTTGATGCGGCACGAATGGAGCTGATGTGACCCAGGACAGTCTGTTTTTGTGAACCCGCCACGATCCGGAGCATGGACGCCAGGAGTGCAAACAAAAAGGGAACCAGGTACATAGAATCGCAGCCTCACCTCACCCCTAACGCCCGATTCCCCTTTTGTTAGGCTTTTTGAAATAAAATCCCATGTATGAAGCCTAATTCCAGGTACTCTTTTCTTGTTTCTACTATACACATGATCGACCACGTGTTATCCCACCAAAGATCTGTTACGATCCTAACTTTATTGCACAGGAGCTTAGATGCTGGAAATGGATCTGAACTAGGGTTATTCTAAAACATTTAACGCAACACTAAGTTTGCTTACGATCATTTTCGGCCTTCCACTTGAGATCACGAAAAAAACTTACCCTAATTATCTCTCACCCCTCACCACATAAATTGGTGCGCGTGACCATTCCATCTCTTTGCTTTTGTGCAATACAAAATTGCAGTAAACTATTTACATTTCTGTGCTGAATAACATGAACTAAACTATGAACTCTAACATCTTGAATTTATTCACATACTTGGTGAATGTATATTTGTGTTATTTTTTGCAATTATAAAATTAGTTTCTATCGAAATTTATAGTGATCAGCATTATTTTCTGCATTAGTATTACAGAAGTTTATAACAAGGCAGTGTTTATGTGTTGTATTATTAGTGGTAAACATTTGATTGCATTTTTTAGCAAAAATTATCTATTACCTTGTTTTAAGTACATTTAGATGCATAAAATTTGATCAAAATGCCTAACACAAGGGGTAAGGGACGCAGCAACCAGTCAGGGGGGACAACTCACTCATCGCAGGCATCCGGTAGTACTGGGCAATCACACTTGAACTTACAAATTCAAAATTTTGATGGAAATGAAAAATTGTTAAACTTTTTTTTCTCGCAGTTGAATGATGCTGAGAAATTTAACCAGTATACCCCCGAAATGACCTTAAGTTTGATGAAGTCAAAATTAACTGGGAATGCGTTGGAATATTTTATGGATTGCCCCGATTTTAAAGAAGTATCTGATGTACAGGAGGCAAAGCAAATTTTCCAAAGGTTTTTCACTTCTTCAAACGTTGTTCCTGTATCAGAGTTCAATAACATCCAATTATTGCCAGGGGAATCAATCAAGTCGTTAGCTCATAGAATTGATTCAATGGCAATAAAAGTGTATCCCAATTGTGACAAAAATGCATTACATCAGATAAAATACGTACAGTTCACTAATGCCTTGCCTTCAGATCTGAAGTGCAAAATTTTGGAAAGTGAATTAAAAGGTTATGACGAGACCGTCAATTTTGCACAAAAGTGCCAGGATGCAAAAATATCATCCTGTCTTGTCGGTTCTCATATCAATAATCCATACGAAACTCAAATACAGCAGATGCAAGAGCAGATAAACGCTTTGCAAGCTGAAAATAACATTCTTTGTCAGTTATGTGACAGTTGGGGTCATTCCGCAAGGGCATGTAAATCTTTTCAAGAAGATCAGCAGTCTAAATTTCAAAGACAAAGAAATTTCAGGTCTCAACCTTATGATCTCAGACATGATCGTCAAAGCCAGAATAAAAATTGGAGGGGCAATAACAGACGGGGATCATATAATAGCAATATAATGTGTCAATTCTGTGGTCGTCAGGGTCACACATTGTTTTCATGCAGAGAATATCAGGCAATGAAGCAAAATTCTGGTCATTCTCATTTCAGAGGTAGAGGGAACTCAAATAGAAATAGGGGAGATTTTTATAACAACAATAGGGGGCAAAATTATCAAAATAACAATAATTATCATGATTTAAACTAGTTAGGAGACCTGTACTGGCTGATGAGTCAGGCTCCTAAAATGTTTTTGCATCAGCAAATGAAAAACAAGCTCATGAGACTGACAATACTCATGTAAAACTTGTGAGTAAAAATGTAAACAATGATACACAGCCACAAAATTCTTCAACAAATTCCAAAAGTTTTATTTATAATGTGTCTGATGAAAATAACATTAATTTACCTTTAATCGAAGGGTCTTTTGGATCACATTCCACCCATTTTCTTCTGGATTCAGGATCCACAATTAGCATTTTGAGCAAACAAACTTTTGATAATGTTAAATCAAGTGTAAAATACAAATTTTTATCTAGAAAAGTGTCTATCGCAACCGTAAATTCATCTGTAGATTTCTCAGGGTGTGTCGAAATATCCTTTAAATTGAACAATGTTCATTTTAGACACACATTTTTCATTGTCGAACTACCTAGAAACTCAAAATTTGATGCAATATTGGGGTTTGATTATATGTCTCGACATAATATTTGTTTGCACCTTGATAAGAATTGTATATCCATCAACAATAAATAAGTATTTTCCTTTAGTTAGCACTTGTGCACCAAAAGAAATTCATGCAAAGCTTACAAGAAAACTTGTAATTCCTCCCAATGAATCTTGTTATGCCCTTGTAAGTCTTTCTGAGCAAGTGTATGATACTTTTCTTTTTGAACCGACTGTGAAAAATGAATATATTGAGTGTCACCCAACTATTTATAACCTAAATTCTGATTTTGATCAAAATGTAAACATTTTAGAAGTTGATAGGGATGAAAACAATTCAGATTTCCAAAATCAAAATTCATCTTTTGTATCTAAAAAGGGGGAAAAATATAAACCATCAAAAGAAATTTATATTTTCATCGAGAATTTGTCGAAAACAGAAACTTTTCATTTCAATAAGGGGCAAATTTTGGGGAACATAATGTCGAATATTGAAATTCAAAATAATGAACCTGTTGAAACCAAGACTGAATATCTAAATTTAATTAAAGCTACTGATGAAATTTTACAACAAAGGAAAAATGACTTGAAAGAAACGGACTTTGACTTGGCCCATTTAGATAGTAAGCAACAAAAAGACCTAACAAAGATCTTAATGAACCATTCAGCTGCATTTTCAAAAAGTTTACAAACTTTGGGATGCACAGATAAAGTCATACCAAAATTAAACTTCATTCATAAGAATCCAATCAAAACGTTACCATTTCCAATCCCACAAGCCTTACAAAAAGAGGCGTTAGAACAAATTGAACAGCTACAAGCTGCAGGATTAATTGAGAGAACAGTAACCGAGTGGTCAGCACCAATGCTTTTGGTTCGTATGAAGCAGTTAAATAAAAATGATCCACCAAAAGTCAGACTTGCTATGGATCTTAGACTAATTAATAGCATTTTGCACTCTTCATCCTACCCCTTACCAAAAATAGCTACCATCATTAGTAATGTTGCTCAGTATAAGTACTTCACTGTATGTGACTTGAAAAATGCCTATTGGCAAATTAAACTCCCTGATGAGTATCAAGACATGCTAGCTTTCACTTCCCCATTTGGAACATTTAAAAACAAGAGACTTGTTTTCGGTTTGAAAAATTCTGCAGGGATCTTCCAGTCACTTATGGATGGGATCTTAGATGAAATTCATCTCTCAGGGTATTTTGCTTACCAAGATGATGTTTTGATTTGCTCTAATAGTTTTCAGGAGTCTTTAGAGAAAATTGCAATATTACTTGATATATTTCAAAAATACAATATCACCCTATCTCCGGAAAAATGTTCATTTCACAAAACCACGATAGATTACTTGGGCTTCAATATTTCTCAGGGTATGGTTTCTCCTGTAAAAGCAAATATTGTTAAGATTACTTCCTTCCCTTTACCCAAAACTCTTCGTCAAATTAAGAAGTTTATTGGTTTGTGTGGATACTATAAAAGTTTAATTCCTTCATATGCTGAACTTACAAAACCACTCATTGATTTAACATCCAACCATGCTAAGTTCAGTTGGACTATGGAACATACTGAAATATTTGAAAGATTGCAGAAAATCTTTTTCACTGCTCCTTTTGTTAAGCTTCCTGATTGGGACGAAGAGTTTGTCTTAAATACTGATGCTAGCTGTGTTGCTATTTCTGCTGTGTTAATGCAGAAATTCGATGATAAATTACATCCAGTAGCCAATTTTAGCAAAACGCTATCAAAACATGAAAAACGTTATCCTGCCATTAAGCTCGAACTCATGGCAATTGTAAAAGGGGTCCAAGCTTTCAAGCAATATTTATATAACAGACATTTCCAAATTCTCTCAGATAGCCTCCCAATCCAGCATTATAAGAAAATATCGTCCCCAGCTGACTTGATTACTAGGTGGTTAATGCAATTGAGTGAATTTTCATTCGAAGTAACACATATCAAAGGGAAATTTAATGTGTTGGCAGATTTCCTCTCAAGGGTACCTGAAGAATTACCTAACCAAAATCTTGAAACTAACCCTGAACTATTAAATTCTGACACAATTTTACCAGTTGTTAGTATTGAAGATGAAGATGAAACTGCATGTATTTTTGAATCATTGGAAAGTAATGCAAACAATACCTTAAGTAATTCTTGCAATGAACAGGTAATTAATGTTCAACCAGACTCTAGTGCTCATATTTTGCCTGATTTACAAAACTCTGATAAAACTGAAAATGTTGATTGCATAAACTTTTTAGCTATTTCCAATTCAACCACCCAAGATCCTGTGCTAGAAATTTCTGATGCAACATTTTATCAGGAACAACTAAAGGATCTTGAATTAGCTGAAATTTACAATAAAATTAAAAATGCTAGGGGTATAAATTCCAAATTAGAACAATATTTTATTCATCCTGTCACTAATGTATTGATGTATGCCTTCCAGGATAAGAAATTGAACAAAGTAGTTCACAAAATTGTTGTACCTAAGTCTCTAAGGCCAAAAGTACTGGCAATAAGTCACTTATCTCATCAAGGGTTGTCTCGCACATAGGAATTTGTAAGACAAAAGTACTTTTGGGTGGGAATTTATGCTGAAACTGTAAATTGGGTTTACTCTTGCACTAAATGCATTCAGTTGAAGCCTTATGCAATGCAACAGGCACCTATAGGATGTTCATATATTCCTTCGTTCCCTAACGAGCAGATTTCCCTCGACATTCTTGGTCCAGTAGGGCGTCAACAATATTATGTTCTTACCATTTTAGACAATTTTAGCCGTCACATGCAGTTATACCAAATGTCCAATATCACTGCTGAGAATGTGACTAAACATTTATTTTCTTACATAACTACTTTTGGGCGACCTGCTTTGATCTTAACAGATCTGGGCACTCAATTTACAGCTGAAGTTTTTGAGTCTTTGTCAAGAACGCTAGGTATCAAATTGATTCATACATCTTCTGGTAGACCTCAGGCAAATGGAAAAAGTGAAAGAATCAACACTAGTATCAAAGCAACAGTTTTAGCCATGCAGGAAGAGGGATACAGGTTTGCTCATGCCTTGCAAATTCATCAAAATTTGTATAATGGTTCAATTCACAGTTCTACTGGGTTCACCCCAAACTCTCTTCATTTTGGTAGAGAACTTGCTTTAATTTTTGATACCTTTAATCCGGATGTAGAAGCTGTCCAGCTAGATAAAACACAATTTTTGTCCCACGTTCTTGAAACTTTGCAAAAACAATATACTACAGCCTTTTCCAATTGGAGGAACCAACAAAGGAAACAACATGAGCAAAATATAAAGCAGCATGCAAATGCAAAATTAAGAAATCTAAAGGTGAATCAGATTGTATATCTAAAATCAAAAGATAAATTCAAACCAAAATTTACAGGACCATATCAAGTTGTTGAAAGGTGCAACAATGTTAATTATGTAATTAAGTTTGCTAACAATCCTCATGCTAAAGCTTTCAAAATTCATGTTGATCGGTTAAGACCAGCAATAGAAAGAAAACCACATTTACAATGCAATAGTTCAAATGATGAGGGTCAAACTCAGAGATATCAAACCAGGTATTATCTAAGAAGTCGCCAATAAATCATTTCAGTTCTCGTTTTGTGTGCACTCAAAACTGAATTGTTTGTAGGATTTCATGCCAAACTTATTTGTTTACAGCTGTTATAATTTCGTGCTGGCATCATGTTGTTTTGTTTACAAACTTGTTTGTTTTGAAATTGATTTTTTGGCTACTCATATACTACCTCAAAGGATTCCACTTCATCCTTTTTGTTGATTTAGCTTGTGTTTAGTATTTGGGTATATTGTTGCCTGTATGATTTCAAAATTTTGAAAGGGGGAGACTTAACATTTTTGGGATTTTATTGCACTTTTGTGTGCTTTCACCTTACAATTATGTGATTACACTAGTTATTGCCCTGAACACCGGATGTCTCCGATTATTTTTTGTACATATTTTTAAGCTTTTAAAATATTTTTACTTGTTTATATGTAACAACAATGTTAATGCTTTCATCACAACAATGAAGTTAATGTGTACACCACAAATGAAACAAAGTGTTTAGTGAAGAGAAACGATATTGTTCACTGTGGTAAATGTGGAATAACATAGAGTAAATTTTTTTTCAATTGGAAATATACTATATTAGAATATATTTTTTCAAAAATAATGAATATAACCAACTCGTCACTACTTCTAAACGGAAGAATTTTCAGTATACTGTTCAATTGGTTTGTTTGTGTTTTAAAGAAGAAAGTTGTATAAACATGAGTGATGCATTTTGCTGTACCTATTTATACGTGAATTTTTTTGGCCACATATGTCCTGAACTGCACATTGTCAGGAAGTTTTAAGGATCCTTTGTTTTTTTTCGCAACCATGAAATTAGAAAGTATTTGTGTGTTAATTTTTACTAGCAGATAGTACTCGAGTAGTCTCCTGGTAAAAATATAAGTCATTTTTCTCAGTAGAACCAGCTTCCATTTGTCACTGTGTTTCAGATGATTTTTAGTAGAAACCTTAATTTAAAGTTTGCTCTGTGATAACATTTTTAAGCTTTCAAGTTTTTTTGGGTACAATTAAGATTTTAGTCAACTAAGATTGCATAAGGAAATGTATATGAAAATTTGAGATGAAGTGCTGCTTAGAATCACAGCAATAAAGGTTTTTGCTGAAAGTTCGTTAGGTGTTTAAGTGACAATCTTTGATTCAAAAAAAAAAAAAAAAAATATAGTTAAATTATTTAAATCAGGTTTTATGGTTGCGAACACATATATATAGCACTGGTATATTTTTAATGAACCTATGACATGTTTAAAGTTTGTGTTGAATTGCATAACTTTTGTGCTTTTATTTGTTGTAGCGAAGAAGTGTGCCCTGTTAGCAGCCCATGTATCCAGCTGCTCATGTAATCCCATGTACTGCGACAAGTAGGGTTGAGGTTTGGTAGCTCGTAGGTAACATTTAATTTTTCAAAATTGGGGATTCCTGCAATGAACTTACATTTTCGGCCTAATTTTTCTTGATACCGTATCCGGGGGGAGATTATTTCGTGAAGCCCGACATAGTTTTTGCACTGCTCAATGTTCCATGCTCCCTTGCACTCCTGCAGTAGGTCACATGACTCACGGTGAAGAAGAGCAACGGTAACTCTAACTTTCCAGTGGTACGATATGGCAACTCAGGCGCAGCCGCTGAGTGGCTGGCGCGGACTTCGGCGGAAAACGTGGGAAAAGCGTTTTGAGAAAATCGGGGTGAGCGGCTGTCCCCCCACGAATGGTTGCAAGGTTTTTGTCAGTACCGGACGATCGGTACGCCCTGGATCCGCAATGAATGAAAACGACTAAATATTTCTTCAAGCAGCGATGTTCGCCTGATTCATCTAGCAAAACAACCCGTACCTGCGATCCAGGCGGTTTGATGCGGCACGAATGGAGCTGATGTGACCCAGGAGAGTCTGTTTTTGTGAACCCGCCACGATCCGGAGCATGGACGCCAGGAGTGCAAACAAAAAGGGAACCAGGTACATAGAATCGCAGCCTCACCTCACCCCTAACGCCCGATTCCCCTTTTTTTAGGCTTTTTGAAATAAAATCCCATGTATGAAGCCTAATTCCAGGTACTCTTTTCTTGTTTCTATTATACACATGATCGACCACGTGTTATCCCACCAAAGATCTGTTACGATCCTAACTTTATTGCACAGGAGCTTAGATGCTGGAAATGGATCTGAACTAGGGTTATTCTAAAACATTTAACGCAACACTAAGTTTGCTTACGATCATTTTCGGCCTTCCACTTGAGATCACGAAAAAAACTTACCCTAATTATCTCTCACCCCTCACCACAATTCATTTTCTTGCAGCATTATTTTAGTTTTTATTTGAACTTAACCCACTGGCAGTTTGGGCCGTGGTTGTCACGCCATGAGACGGTCGAAGCCGTGATATTACAATGCGATTTTTCTGTGTCAAGATGATCTGGAGCGTATATATGCGAGATTCCTTCCCCCATTCCTCATGGCGTGATATCAAGGCCTAAACCGTCAGTGAGTTAAGATGTTTTACAATTGTGTTTTAATTCCTCGTTATGAACTGTTGTGCAACTTGGGGAAAGACTATAAAACAAATGGAACACATGAGGTTCTTTTAATTTCATGAAAACAATAAAAATTAATTTCCATGAAAATAAAGAATTACATTTGCCGAATTCCGCTAACTAGAGGAAAAATCACATGTACAGTCAAACCTCGTTAAAGCGAAGTCGAGGGGCTGCCCAATTTTTTCGCGTTAACCGATGGCTGCAGGATTTAAAATCGGGGGGGGGGGGGGGGGTTCTAAGCCGATTTCCATATGACAAGGAGTGGAATTTTTTCACTGCCGTCATGTTGCAGGCTACTATAACTGTTATTCTTTCTTTACTGCATTTTCCACTTTTCCCCTTTCACGGTCATCGTACGGGACGGATGTGCCTTGAAAAAAAAAGTCCCGTTTAATCGGCATTAAAAATGTCTCGTGGGGAAAACTCTTCTTTTAGGGCTGGCCATTTTTCAGTGAAAAACGAATTTACTGTTTTCGGATCAACAGCTGCTTCTTCACCGCAGATTTTTTTGCAAACAATCCCATGACGCTCTTTAAATCTAGAGAGCCAACCATTTGAGAAAACGGAATCGCTGACACCAAGAGCCTCTCCAAAGAAGGCCTTTTCTTGCTAAATCACCCCTGTTAAAATGATGTTTTGATTCCTGGCCTCTTTGATCCAGCGTAAAAGGGCCACATCCACGTCTTCATTTTTCCCGGTTCTCATTCTCTTCCTTACTGGCTCAAACTGATTCACAGCATAAGCTGCTTCAATCTTATTTTTATTTTTAATGATTGTGGATAAAGTGCTGTTGACAATTCCATATTTTGCAGCAATCTCTGTCTTCTTCAATAATTTATCTTCAACTTCATTTAAGATCTTTTGCTTCGTTTCCAGCGTCAAAGATTGCTGTTTACGATTCATTATTACGAATGCGTAAAAATCAACTGCACCCCGCACGGGACTAACTCAAAACTAAAATTTCCTTCTGCGTTTACTCTGCATGTAATCAAAGTTGTTCTCTTTATAACTAATTTCCAAGAAATAGATTGAGAGTTTAGCACCATGTTAAACGAGTAAAATGAACGGAAACGAAGAATAGAATGCTTGATTGACCCTCTTGAAAACCAGGTGGCTGAGAAGCCTTCCTGACCCACACACTTTTGAAACTCTACCCAATTGTCCGCTAATGGAAGTGTCCATTGCTTATCTATGCCCATTAATAGAGGTGTCCCTTGTCAATAATTCATTCCCGTCACTGATCCGCACTAACACGCTTGTACAGTGTCTGTCAGAAAAAGGATTAGCGTGCGAGCTGCAGGCAGTTTACCTGTTTCGCTATTTTCTTAGAATTCCTAGAAGTTAATAAGTGCAACAGAATTTTGAAGCTTCCTAAGCTCCAAGAAAATTTCATGTCAAAGAATGTTTTTTCACCTTTCTTTTCTTTTATTTTTTTGTCAACTGAAAAATTTTGTTTTTCGTCTTAAGCGGAATTTTGTTCAAATCAATTTCGTCTTAAACGATTAATTTAGCACTAATTCTTAGCTTATCCGACGGGGAATGGCATTCATTTCGCGTTAAGCGAGTTCGCGTTAACGGGGTTTGACTGTATATATTTATATGTGTTTAAATTATTTTTTAAAAATAAAATGTATGGAAAATTTTTAAAGCATTAATCACTAATAAATTTCAGTGATCAACAAAAAAAATTCTATTTTAAAAAATGGTACAAAACATTTTCATGAGTTTGAGAAACGTTCCACAAATGGTATTGCCTGTCTGTATATTACTCGCAAGTTTGATGGTTACTAAAAATATCCTTATACAGTGATCCCTTGTTTTTCGCGGTTAATGGAGACCAGAACCTTCCGCGAAAGCTGAAAAACCGCGAAGTAGGATTTGCCCCCAGGAATTTGCGTGTATGCAGGTACACAAATGCTTTAAATATGTAAACAGTATTTTTACTTTACACATTTAAGACAAAAATTATAAGAGTATACGTATTTACTGAAACATGTCAGTGCTAATTAATAAGGTTAATTACAAAGCATTATGCCAGCAATAAACATTAATCAACATTGCTTTCTGAGAGAGGCGAGGAGTCTTGTGTTAGTGGCGGAGGAGAGACTCTCACTTTACTCGTAGAAGCTCTCTCTCAAGTCAACTCGTCTCTTTGTTTGACATGCAGAGATCCTTCTCTTGCGCGCATTGACATGAAACGCTCCTTTCTGCAATGTAGCTGCCGACATGGTTGTATTTTTTCATTTTTATTTTTTGATAAATGCTTTGGAAAAACCTGAGAAGCACTGAAGCCGCAAAACATGAAATGAGAAGTGGCGAGGGAACACTGTAGCTACGTAACAGCAACAGTAATTATACAGCAAGGTTAATAAGGTGGAATTTACCTGCATCATACTCTTCTTCTTCCTCTTCATCTGTGTCCCCTTCTTCTTCCTGTGCTTTATCTACATAAATAATTAAAAGCAATAAATTTCAGTACAGCCAGCATTCTTTAATCCTAGCATTACTTAGAAATTATAAAACTCTTTAGTAAGTAGGTATAATACTAAATTTAAATAACAGTGTTGGTTCCATTGGCATTGATTATAAATTACGAGAACTACTTCAGTTTCCCCGCCTCCCTTTTTTATTACTTATGTAGCTATTTGTAAATAAAAACCAACAAATAAAAATTAATTTTTGTAAAAACAGAATTGCACCTCCAACTTTTAAAAAATTTTTTTTATTTTTTACAGCACTTACAAAGCAATTTTATTGCATCCTTAACAGGAATTAGAACATTTTCTTTCAAAATATTTAACATTAATCTCTAAAATGTGTATGAATCTTTCGACTCCCTTGCTTGACATTATTTTAACTTATTTTTTTTAGCCCTAAATGTTAGTGGAAATGAATAATCGTAAATGTTACAAATACTAACGTACTTCTTTTACACAAAGTTGCAATCCAGGGGTGTAGGATTACTCCCTGAAAACCCTTGATTTCAAGCCATATTACTAATCCGAGTATGTAAATACATAGGCATATAACGACTGTTATGACTTCCCTCCCTCTGTGAGAAAATTCTGGTTGGGAAATTATACCATTCTACTAAAAATGGAATATATACTCAATTGGTATCTAAATACTTATGATATTGGAATACATAAAAGACTGAAATAGTCAACATATACTATTTTCCCCCTTCCAAAAAATTGCAAGCACATTCACATCTAAAACTTTTGAGAGGAATGACAATATAGTCGAGGGTGCCACTCTTCAAAAATCAGAAGACGGAAATTTTCTTTATGAAGCCGAGTAATACAGTCCAGCATCAATATTATCAGCGATAAATTATCCCTACTGCTGTTATTTAATAGAACTTGTATTTACACACAATATATACAAACATACACAACTACAAAATTTTATGTACACAAAACTTATCACTAACCTATGAATGTTTTTGAAACAATTTCAAGTTTTTCTTTTAAAATTTTTATTTAAAAAAATAAAATGAAAAACAAAGAATTTAAAACTTGTTACTTTTAACTGCAGTACTTGCCCCTGCCCAAGAAAAAGTTGCCTACCAATAAATTATTAATATTTAAATTCAAGTTCAAAACTATTAAAGAAAGAAAAGTGACAAGAAGTTCCGTCTAGAACTATATGAGCCTACTTTCCCGTATACACCAAATTCAAATTTATAATCTAGCTATCTCTCTCTCTCCTTTAGCTTTAGTTCTTAATTTTTTCAAATATACCTTTTTCAACGGATAATACATATTCATTCACTCTTTCATTTATTCAGCCATTCATTTATTCATTCATTTGTTTACTCATTCATGTGTTTATTTATTCATTTGCCCATTCATGTATTTATTCACCCATTTATTTATATTTTTTTTATTTATTCACTCATTTATTCATTCTTTCACTCCTTCATTTATTCATTGAGATATATCCTTAAAAATCCCGATAAAAACATTTCATAGGAAAATAGGCTCGTTAGTTCTGGATGAACTTCTATTTGTTCATGTGCTACGTTATAAGATCTTTCCGATAAAGTTTGAACCAAGTAAATCGGTCTGTTAGATCAGTATTTATATAGTATTGAAATTTCCCCGTAAGCGCTATGTTAATTTTTTGAACTGTTCAAATTAATATTTCACGCCAAGAGCTTCCTCCAGTAAGCTTGTTCATTGGAATGTGGATCTTGAACCCAGAGTTTACATCATTTGCTACATTTTCGCTAATGTTAATTTTTTTTGAACTGTTCAAAATTGAACAGAAAATTGTTCGAATCAAAAAGTAAAATATGAAAATGAGATGTCCTCGCCGAGATCTTTCGAATGCAAAAAGAATTTTTTGAATCGGACAATTTGTTCAAAAGTTATTAGGGGGGGGGGGGGGGGGGGGACACAGACCGACCGACACATTTTCCCCATCTCAAAACCCTACTTTCAAATTTTTTATTTTTCAATCTTTATTTAATTACTTCACTTTTTCTTGACTTTTCTTTATTTTTAACAATATTTTCAGATACATTAAGCCTTCTTTCATGTTTTCTTCTTATTATTTTTACTTTTATGGGAAAGTAGGCTAAAAATAAAGAAGCCATTCTAAACTAGCTTATGTTAAAATAACTTTTAACTTTCAAACTAACTGAAATATTTGCATGATGCAAAAGGATTAAAATCTCAGCCCAAGAAGCAATTTTCGGCAGAGTGTGTTTTCAACATTGGCAGTGTCCAAAAATAAGTTTCTGGCTATAAAAAATAGAAAGTTAATACTACAAATAAAATACTTGAAAGAATATTTAAAACTTGCACATTATTTATAAATCTAATTTCAGCCTTATTGTTAAAAGACGGAATTTCGTCTCTGGGACGGAAGAGTGGCAGCCCTGATAACAATACTTGACCAATGAAAAATTAAAAATTAAAGCAATTGACATACAAATCTTTTAAAAGGACTTTAAAGAAACCTATATTTAATTGTAACATAAGTGACAGAAGGAAAAATTTGGAGAAAACTAGTGCAGCAATTTGTTTTGTGGCAGTAATATGTTAATGTTAGGCCCGATGGGTGTTGCTATCAAGTGTGACTTAAAATTACTAAATGAAACATTTCACATGATCTGAACTATGCATAGATTTATACGAAACTTTACTTGTTCACTAGCATCCCTTTCCTTCTACATGTGAAAAATTTAAAACATAAAATATACCTAACTTACATGCATAAGCTCTTTTAAGGCCATCGAAGAGTAACAACATAGAAGGAAGAACTTTTTGAACTATCTCATTGTTTATTTTTGATTTAAAAACAGGTGCAGATATCAATGTACATAATCCTATTACACACAGCTTTCTATCATGCAACCTGAAAATAGATTAAACATCCAAATTAAGCTAATGCACAAAATAGAGCATCATGAATTGAGCAGTTTAAATTAATTTCATTGCATAATATCAGGGTCCATACTGAGATTTGAGTAAAAAGTAGGAACAAAAATAGGAATTTTTCCTTAAAAAAGTAAGAATTCAAAATATAGGCGAAAACACCTTTTAATGTACCTACCAGGCTTGTCTGCAGAATGAACACACACAAAAAAGGCAATTGGAAAGTTTAAGAGCACGAAAAATATTAGTTTTCTTAAAATATTAAAGTTTTAGAATTGAAAATGCATTACAGCTTTGAAGTGTGTACAATACTTCCAGAAAAAAGAGGACAATTTTCTGATTTGGTTTAAATACACGACTCGAATCCTCGCTCTCCATTTGTGATTTTTTCTTCAAAATCAACAAATTACAACTGAAAAATAAATCACATGAAACAATTTTTTTGCAGCTCATAAGGCACATGTAAAAAAGAAAAATTCATTAATTCATCCTCTTCCAACCCAGACTTAGTTTTCTTTGTTGAATGTCATGTGAACAACAGATCCTTTGATTTGATGCAGAGAAACCTTAACACTTTGCTTTTCTTTCGGTAATTCATTAAATAGATTGAATAGTTTCATTTGAACTTTAAAAACTAAAAACATTTATTTAGCTCTTAAATACAATGCACCATTTTGAAAACACTTTGTTATAAAAATAGCGTGAGAATTGGATATAAGTATCTTAAAAAGAATGAAAATATAATAAAATCCAATGAAGGAATTTAGGATTGAAAATGTTGCTTTTCGTATTATTTATGATCCGCATTTTCGATCGCGATTTTTTAAAAAAAGAGTTCTATTCTGCCTTTGTAAATTTTGTTAGTTGTTGCTTTTGATTATTTCTATTTTCACTAACAATACATTTTGAGGAGGGCGAAAATTCGACCTTTCCACCCAAGAGTCAATTGATCCCCAAGATCGCTCAAATGACGGGCTTGTTAAAGGGTTCAATTACCAGTAAAAGATCTATTTTTCAGAAAGTGTGAGAAGAGCTGGAATTCTGGAATTTCAATGTGTTGATGGAGTAGCAATTCAAAAAGTCAAAAATTTTAACAGTTTTGTAATTCATAATAAAAACATTACAAAGTTTATGTAAAAGGTTCATTTTGTAACAACATTTTTAATTACTTGAACAAAAATGGTTATTGCAATAATGAACCCTCTGCCCAAAAAAAAAAGTAATAAAAATTAAGCATTTTCTGAAATAGCTCTAAAAAGTAAAAGCGCCTTATATGGATTTTTTCCGATATTTTTCAGTCCCAGGGGGGCCATTTAATATGCTTAAGCACAACATTTTAATATTTCTTCTTAAAATAGAGCAGTTTACAACCATAAATTTTAATATGAGCAAAAAACAAGGAGTGAATTGATAACCGCAATCCAATTGGCCTATTAATAAACTAATGATTTTAGACATTTAAATAAAAAAGAGTTTAGTTGCTAAAATGGTCAGGCAGCATCAATTTTTTTTTTTTGCAAAATTGTTTTTAATAAATCTATGTTACATAAGATCTAAACACCAGCAGTTATGCTAGTAGTTGACAGCTAAGAATAGGATTAATTTAGCACAGTCATTAATTCACTATCAATTTTACTAGAGTTGTCGTTGACAACTTGCAATGTTGCAAAGCATGAAAACAGCAAAAATTTATATTAAAAAAGAAATAGAATACAGTTCCTTTTCATTCATAGCACATTTAAATATATATTCATTTTGCATAAAATTTATTAATATTTAATAACATCATTCAGCATTTCTAATATCTGTTGAAATACACAATATTTACCCCAAAAAGCAATCGGTGTCATGGATCCACTGCTGAATAAAATGAGCTGTAATAGAATCTGTCGTATTTGGTACATGGATTTTTTCTAATGTGTCAAGAAGAAGATTTGGATTATAATACAATGCTGCAATTACAACCTAAAGAAACAGAAAACGAATAAAAATATGCAGCAAAAATTACACTATTAAATATAAATGTAATGACAGACATGCACTTGAAAATTAAAACTTTTTTGATTGAGTCAGTTAGTTCACAAAGAAATAAATTAATCTAGGAAGACATCAACCCTTTAACTTTTCACAAAACTGAAAGTAATACTTTTTGCAGCACAAAAAAGTTTTAATTGCACCATAATTAAGTTATATTTTAGAACATCAATTTGTTCTAAAACAGGCAAGTAAATAGACTTTTCTCGACAATCCCAGGTTTTAGAAAAAATCTGTTAAATTATTGGCACAAAAAGATTGCATTTCAACATATAGGCCAGTGGTTGATCCAGCATTTTCAATAAGGTTTGTTTTTTGTGAAAAACAAATTTTTTGTGAAAATTTGAAATTTAAACAGTGAAATATTTTTTGATTTTTTTTCTTGCCGCTCATTTAATATATAATTCTGTAAAAAGTACGATTTGGTAGCTTGGAATTTTGTGAAGGGTCCAAAAACGGACCTGAATTTCATCTGGCGTGACCCCTGTACGTGCTGTAAATGTAAGAGGAAGAAGAGATAGGATTAAAAGAAAGTTAACAAACTTTGATTGTAGTTTAAACTATACCTAATTCTAGACATAAATGAAACTAGATGCCACGTAATGAAAATGTTATCGGATTTTTAGATCAAAATAAGAACAAGAGCAGAAAAGGCAGGTTTCTAAATGTTTGCAAGTTTTTTTTTAATAGACAAGTAAAGACTCTCTTTTTAAGAGGGGAGCATCTTCTTTAATTGATCAATACTTTCATATATTAGAACAGGACTTCAGGTAGCCAGTAAAAAGTATTTCCGCTGATTACTTTCATATGTGGGATATCTAGGGAGATTAGCATGATTCCCACTTCTTGGAAACTATGTAAAAGAATTGCATACTTGAAAAAAAAAAACATTACATTGACTTAGGGGGAAAACTTTTCTGACCATTCAACACATTTTGTGCTATAAAATGCAAAAGAACCATTATAAACGATAATTAAACCCAATGTCTTCAAACATAAAACATTCCCTACAGACTACGGGTAATGTTTTAGGACAGCTGGAAACCACTTTTAAAGCAGAAATTTGACAAGGACAAAAAGTACATACACACCTGCAAACACATGGTCCTTAATTCTGATGTTTTTACCTCCCTAGTCAAACGTCCTAAAACCAATTCAATAAAGGAAGGAATACACTGCAAAGAAATTTTTTTTGCACATTAAATGAGATCAGCTGAATAAGTTACTTATATAATATACTAAACACATTGTTTAAGACACAAAACCTTGCAAGAAAATTTCAACACAAACATATACACCTGCAGTTCTTTGTGAGGAAATTTTATATTTATTGTAGGGTTGGTTTTGTTGTGTGATGATTATAGCTTTATTCGTAGTTATATAAGAATGGTAAATCTTTTTAATAACAGCAACACCTTCAATTATGGTTTTAAAAAAAATACAGTAAATTTTTTTCGGGGGCAGGGAGGGGGGGGGGGGGTTACGTAATGTTTAAAAGTAATTCAAATTGAAAAAACGATGGTTTTTGATTTCAAGTTTGTAAAAACAAAGCAGTTCAACAAAAGTTTTGTTTTTAAAGAAATTTCTATGTTTTTTCCAGTTGCAGTTGCGTTAATGAAGACTGATTTAGGCATGCCTAATAGCAACAATGCTTACATTTTACTCTCAATACATAACAGGATTAAAAAATGAAATAGAGGTATAAAACAGTTCGTGAATTGCAGAAACAGAGCCTTGCTCATGTTTTATACACCTATTCAACACCAAACAGCAACAACATTTTCTGGTAATTCCAAGAATAGCATTTCCATAAGGGTAGTACAATAAATAAGTTGTGAATATTGCTAAACAATACTTTGCATGCATTAAGATAATTCTAGAATGTAAATCAGGCTCATGAACCTACTGGAAGAAATACAAGAGCTTATACTTTAAATTCAAGCAAATTATTTTAATTACAGTAGAGCGCTGCTTAACCGGATGTCCAATCAACTGGATCGGCCAGGGATCATGCGTTTTTTCCCCCTGTGCTCTGCAGAATATATATATATATATTTTTAAACACTAAAGTACTGACCATCAGATTGGAGGTAGAAAACCACCATACTTTGCCTTTTGGCGTTCCAAGAAAGAGGCTTCCTCTTCCCCTCCCCTCAGGTATGTTCGATTCAGTTACAATTAGCATGGGGAGTAGAAGGAACTGAACAAAAGGATTAAGATTCTTTTTAGAGGCATCCGAGCGGAAGTAAAGTATTGAAACTAACTGAAGAAAAATAGTGGAAGTACCATCATAGAGTTCTCCTCGATGGAAAGTACTGCATTCACTGTCAAGGGATCGAGTTAAATTATTTATGCTTAACTAAATTTCCAGGAAAACTTGTTGAGAAAGTCACTTGAATAAAAGATAGACCGTGCACCTCGTGAAATGATCACGTGGTAGTGCGTTTTCATACTGGACATGTGTTACACAAAGCTAAAGGAATCCACATTTTTCTGATTGCGATCTGTAAGTGTAGAAGGTGTTTTTTTTTAAAAAAGTCTGGGAAGCGCAAAAGAGTATCTTTTGATAAAAAAATAGAAATTGTGAAAAGATTAAAAAAAAAAAAAGAGAAAATGGAAACAACATAGCCCTTGAATATGGCATCCGTACATCAACCATATCAGATATTTAAAAAAAAAAAAAACAATGATGCAATGGCAAACACGCCATTTGTAATGTGATAAAATATGCACTATCAGGGTTCGTACGCTTTTGGCAAAACCAAAAATAAGGACTTTCTAAGGACTTTTTAAGGACCTACAAAAAATTTTAAGGACCTCACAAATTTTTCGCAATATACAAACTGTTATGTTTACCGTATATTTCCGAATATAAGCCGATCCGTGTATAAGCCGAAAGTGCATTATTCCTTCAAAAATGTTCCAAAAAATCAAAACTCGTATATAAGCAGAGATAAAAAATAGAAGGAAAAAAATTACAGTTCAAAGCGAATCGCCAAAAGGAGCGAAAATTTCGCCCAGGGAGGTAACCCAGATCACGTATTTTCCAGTCAAGACGTTGTGAAAGGGAGAAGCTAGGCGCCAATGGCGACAGATTGATCTCTGGCAACCCTATCAGAGGCGAGCGCTGAGCGAGAGATCGCATTTTCCCCTATTCATTCATTTTGGCCCTGCGTTTACTAGTTAGTTTTCCTTTTTTTATTGTTTTAATTCAGTTATTTTCTGCATTTACATTAGAAGGATGAGCGGGAATGAAAAGGCATACGCAGATAGTCGCGAGTAAATTATTATCGTCGGGAGCAAATTTCGCCATTTTGTTTTAGCGATGATTTCACAAAATCCTGCTGTAAAATATATGTATATTCCTTTAAAACTCTACTTATTTTATGCTAATTATTTCCTTAATGTAGGAGACATAAATTGCATAATAACTCTATATTAGTCGATATTTCGCGATATACAGACCGAATTTTTTTTTAGATCATCGGACCCGTATATAAAGCCGACCCCCACGATTTAGCTTTCAAAAACGTTCCGAAAATTCTCGGCTTATACACGAAAATATACGGTATTTCAAAAGGAAGCATTATTGAAAGAAGAAATTGATTTAACATCGCATTCTTATTAGGAACATAACACAAACACTTTTATGGAGCTCTCCTTTGTCTTGTTGCTTTTCTAATATCCAATACAGTCAGGGAAGTAAATAATTATTGAAGCTAGTAATAAGAAGCACACAGCACAAGTATTAATCATATATAAGCAAGTGAAAAATTATCAAAAATGGTTAATGCTATAAAATACAAGTTAAATGAAAAACAATTTAAATTAAAAAAAAAATGTTGAAGAAAACGCTGCACTTTGTCTTGAGAATTTGTTTAATTTAGATTTTTTTTCCTTAACTTATGTTGCCAGCATCTCAATTTAGGCTTTCTTAAATTTTTATCTCTGACATAAATAATTTTTTAAAACTATTTAGAAGAGCTATGAAAAATTCTGAAAAAACTTTTTGAACTTGAGAAAAATATTTCATTTTGGAAAAAACATACAAATAAAAAAGGGAACTTATTCGTTTAAAACTTTGTACATTACCCACAAATAGTAACTACCAAAATTTAACTAAAATAAAATTTCAAAAAATTGAACAATATTTTTAAATAAAAAATAAAACAAGCAGACTACAGGCTGCAAATACTAAAACAACTGTCAACTTTTTAAATAATTGATATATTTACAGGATGCAAAAAGATAGAAGTCTCAAAAGCTGCGTGCAATTTTCGGCGAAGCACGTGCTAGATGTTAGCAAGTTTCCGAAAAATAGGCTTTTACATTTTCGAGTTATATGTTATAAAAATTCATGTAAATTAATACATGTCTTTTTCAAAAATTTTTTTGTTTTGTAGTACAATCCCTTTAGATAAAAATAAATGTACATCAGCTTGAAAAATCGGATCTTTTTGCAAAAAATCAAATTTTCGAAATTCACAAAAAAAACTAGGGGAAAACGGAGCATTTGGCAACTACGGTGTATAGGTTTAAGAAGAGGTTGATTCCTTCAATTTACTGCAAATTAAGAAATTTTATGAGATACAAATTTTGATTAACACAGCAAATATCCATCATCTCCCACGCAACAAAACCCCACAGCGAACGATCGCGAAGCCAAATTACTTGATAAAAATTTACTAAATATTAAAACATTACTTTAAAACAAATTAATTTTTTAGATATATATATTTTATTCGATTAAAAAAGAATGGGAGAACAAACTGTTTAGCGAAAGATCAGCTAGAAAGCGATCGGGAGAGTTGGCAACTCGCCGGTTATTATAGTGTAAGATGTAATAAAAATAAATCATTCTTTTACCTTTAACAGTATAAAGAAGCGATAATCATTCATGCGATTGGCCAAACCAAAAAAAAGCTGAAAGTTTTTTTATATTTTTTTGCCTACATATTAGTTAAATGTATCTCTTTTATTGAGCTAGATGTCAACAATATGCATCTTTGAAGTATTACCCCCCCCCCCCCCGCCCCTTAAATTAAAAAAAAAGTTTCAAAAGAAATATTTATTTGCTGATTACTTATTAAGAGCTGCTACCACTTGCTTATTGATAATTGTTTAAAATGTAGATGATTTAGTAACAATATCCATGCAAAAAAATATTTATTTACTTTGAAACTAAATTTAATAAATAGTATCGAATCCCTAATTCGGCTTATTTTTGAAAATTCCCGATTTTTGTTTATTCATAAAAAAATTTCCCCTTGAGTCCTTAAAAGTCCGTTTTTCAAATTTTATTCCTTTTTCTTTTCTTTTTTAAAAGCAAAATGAGGGAACTTGTGTGATTTATTGTTCTGTGGTCTTAAATGGTACCCAGTTACTGGGCACCATTGCATTTTGTACAAATGCTTGTGTTTTGATTCGATTTCCCTTACTAATATTTAAATTTTTTTTTAGATGTAGCTCGATTTTCTTTTTCATACAATTGCAGGAAATAGCAAATTGGGAGCTGCCATGTGGGTGGGTACAAGTTAATTTTAACTGAATTGGGTGTTGTAGTTTGAAGCATTTTATCAAAATCCATGAACCTTTTCTTTTTGTCAAAATATATAACACATCAATTTACTTATAACTTTTCAAAAAAATTAAAAAAACAAGAGCTACTTATTTATTTAAAAGTTGAGAAAGCACTGAAATTTGTAGTAAAAATGCGATGTTTATTTAAGTCCGCCATTTTTGGTCCTGTCAATCCGCCGTTTTGGGTCTGTCCGAAAGCCGCGATAGTACCGGACCCGAGCAAACCAAATTTGAGGTTCGATTAAGTACCTAGTTGAAATGAAAGAAGTTTGATTCTTGTGAAGAATACAAAACATAGCAAAACAAATAGAGCGCATGGGTACCTTCTTAGTTTAAAAAAAAAAAAAAAGCACCTGGAATAAAAAATAAGGACTATTTAAGGACTTTTTAAGGCCTTAAAAATGAAAATGAACATTAAGGACTTTCTAAGGACCTTTAAGGACCGTACGAACCCTGACTATGACAAATGCCAATAGTCATAAAATTATAGCATTTCCATAAGGGTAGTACAATAAATAAGTTGTGAATATTGCTAAACAATACTTTGCATGCATTAAGATAATTCTAGAATGTAATTCAGGCTCATGAACCTACTGTAAGAAATACAAGAGCTTATACTTTAAATTCAAGCAAATTATTTTAATTACAGTAGAACGCCACTTAACCGGATGTCCAATCAACTGGATCGGCCAGGGATCATGCGTTTTTTCCCCCTGTGCTCTGCAGAATATATATATATATACATATATTTTTAACACAAACCCTTTGAAACATACACCCTTTGCCTTCCAGGCAAGGTGTGTGTTTCCAACACACACCTTGCCTGGAAAAAGTGTGAAAGGAAGCTCCCTAAAAAACCTAGCCCTATATGTGCTTTAAAGTTGGCAATCCAATTATCCAGATTTTTCTTTAACCGGATCTACCTCGATCCCGACCAGTCCGGATAATCGGCGCTCTACTGTATATCTATCTGCATGTATTTTACAACAATTTGAATGCACAATAAGGGTGCTTTCACACCAAACGGGACATTAGCAAGATTCTCTTCTTTCTCATTTACGTAAGCACACAGCATTTTTTTTTTTTGCCTTCAAAAATATGCTCTGCGCTTGTGCATATGAGAAAAGACAGGAATATTGCTTTGTTGCTTTTGGTGTTAAAGCCTCCTAAGACAGACAAAAGAAAAGCAGAAATTGAGAACAGTAATATTTAAACCCATTACTTGATCTATCATTCCTTTACACTGGAGAATTACTACTTCTAATAACTTAGCCGCATGACATTCTGAATCTTCAGCTGATTCCCCAGTTAGTATCTAAGAAAAGGAAGGGACAATAAATATTAGAACAAATTTATTTTCATATGTCATCCTCCAATGGAAAACATTTTATCGAAACATAGATATAAGACGTCAACAGCAGTTATTCAAGGTCTTTTTGCATGAGTCCATTCCTAGTTCCGTTTAAAAAAAAAAATTGTGACAACAATTATTGAATTTAGTGGAAAAGTTTCTCGTTTAGTGAAATTTAATTTTAAGAAAAAGTTATTAATTATTTACAATGAAAAAAATTAAAATGACACTTGTAAGTAAAGCGGACATGTGACTCACTGAGGAAGAAAAATGCTGAAATATCACCGCATCACAACAAAATTATAACCTTAATAAAAACCTTACATTACAAAAATAAATTACCGTGCAAATACAAAGCAAAATTAAAATTAAGTCAATACTTCACTCTTTAACATAAAGAATAGGAGAGCTTAAGTGAGAGAGCCTTCCACAATTAGGGATTTTCACAGACACAGTGCCTGATTACCGTACAGGCCAACTAGGCTGCGGCCTTGGGCCCCCAAATTTTAGGGGCCTCTAAATAGTAAGAAAGATTTCTGAAAATATCTCTTAAAACTTAATTTTTAAAAAAATGGAAAGATCTTAATCATTTAAATGGTGAGCTAAATGTATTTGTCACAAGGTAAACTATGCACAATTAGATCAATATCTTCGTTGACTATCATGGCTAAGTAGCGTCCTTTAATCGCTGAGGCATCTCATTTTTTTCGCCCCTGCCAATTGGGTATGAACCCAGTATTATTAGAATAATCACCAAGCTTATTCAATTTTATACACTATGCCCAGTATTTTTACTTTTCATACCATAGGGGGCCCCAAAACGATGTTGTGCCTTGGGCCCCCCGACTGTCTTAATCGGGCCCTGCACAGAAATGCAGAATTTCTAAAATTACCGAAAAAAATCACGTCTGGTAAATTTAACCAAAATGGAAGCAAAAGAAAATTAAAACGTAATTCTTTCACCAGCGGACATTGCTCCATTTTGCTCTTGGATTTCAAAATTATGTCCATGCAAGTTCTTAACTATAAAAGCTGAAACTTATAATGGTAAGCTCAAAGTTATTGATGTCCAAGAGGAAGAATCCGATAGTAAATGAGAGCTAGGAAGTTTTATTGAAGCGGATGCAATCGGATTTATTTCAAAATGCATAAAAAAAATAATCTGGGCCGTCCCTTTAACTAAAGTGCAGCGTTTTCTTCAACATTTTTTTTTTTATTTAAATTGTTTTTCATTTAACTTGTATTTTATAGCATTAACCATTTTTGATAATTTTTCACTTGCTTATATATGATTAATACTTGTGCTGTGTGCTTCTTATTACTAGCTTCAATAATTATTTACTTCCCTGACTGTATTGGATATTAGAAAAAAGGGACAAAATGGGTAAATTTTTGCTCCTAATTTGGAAAAGTTGATTGGTATTATGTATGTTGGCAGGCTACTTTCAGAAATTTTAATAGGAAAAAAAGGGGAGAGCCTTCCAAAATTAAGGATTTTCGCGGAAACGAAAATGCAGAATTTCTAAAATTACCGAAAATACGGAATTCTGTCAAAATCACATGTCTCGTAAATTAACACAAAATGCAAGCAAAAGAAAATTAAAATATAATTCTTTCACCAGCGGACATTGCTCCATTTTGCTCTTGGATTTCAGCAGGTCCCTTAAATGTGCCCAATGTTATTTTTAATGAAGGGGGGGGGGGGGGGGGGGCTGGACATTTCCAGAAAGAATAAAGCATCATGTAAAAATAATCAAAACTTCTAATTCAAAGTCAAGCACTTGAAAGCTTTTTGTAGAAGGCTATTGAAATAAAGTCTCAACTTGGAATTTTTTTGAAATTTTCAAAGAAAAGACATCTTTTAAAATTTTTAATTTATGTATACTTTAAAGGGGTATTTTAGTGTAGGATTTTGAAAAAAAAAAAAAAAAAAAAAAAAAAAAAATTTCCCTTCATATTTTCAAAGTTTAGACATTCAGGAATACGCCATTAAAAGGATTTTTCAAAATTCCTATTATTTCATGAGTGATAACCGTTTTAGTCACGTGGCATTGGTTCCGGTCCAACCTCTACAAGTCAACAAAAGATGGTAGGCATTCCCGAGTCCCTAGGGTTGAATATCCCTTATAAAATCTTTATTGTTTAGTATCCCTTTTTAAATCTATATTTAATTGAAGGACATAGAAACTTGTTTTGTTGGAATATTCTCCTTTTAGTTAGTTTGAGCCCACCTTCGTACCAACCTGCGCAGTTAGTATTTTTAATGAAGGTTTTATACCCATATTAAAAATCTTAGATGGTATGGGAATCACGATTGGCCCAGAAGCTAATGCTTTTGCAGCGAGGTGGGACGAAGCGCGTATCGAGTGCTCGGAACTCCGGACTTCAGAGGTGTCAAAGGAGAGTACCCGGGAGCAGAAAGTGCTTAAAAGTGCGACGTACGTCGCAGAACAAACGCGATCTCTGCAGATCATTTCATCCTTTAAAAGAAGAGGGAAAACGCGAGCACAAACGCAAAAGAATAAATAAATAATTAAAAAAAAAATGATATGTTCTGCAGAACAACTGACAAAAGAATGTTTATATATTCCAATGGTGCACCCAGAGATCGCGTTAACACCTCTACAAGCGTGTTTCATGCCTTAAAAATCATTAATACGCATTGAAATTTAAAAAATGCGTATTTTCACTCTACAAAAACACTCTACTACTTTTAAACAACTTTTAGCTTGTTAAGTATTGCAAGATATTTTTCATTTTATAAAAACTCGCAGTCGCCAGTCGCCTAATGCGACCAATTTTCTTGTTTTGGCGACCATTGTTT
Source organism: Octonoba sinensis (assembly GCA_038502835.1). Classification (NCBI taxonomy): domain Eukaryota; kingdom Metazoa; phylum Arthropoda; class Arachnida; order Araneae; family Uloboridae; genus Octonoba; species Octonoba sinensis. The sequence continues at coordinate 64,264,332 of CM076602.1, forward strand.
TCATTGAAGTCGCCAAAGTGGCTACCATTTGCTAATGCTAAAACCCTTTCCCGACCTTTAATCTTGACACGTGATCTTTTCCCAAATTCTCCTGTCCACTAAAAATTAAATAGAGAAGAAAAAAAATAGGAGTTAATTGTTGCGCCACTCGGAAGCCAGTTTTTCCTCCGATTTTTAACGGAAATTGCTTACCGTGTTTGAAATTTCAATCCTTTTCCATCCTGCAATTATTTCAGTTATCTTGAAAGTTGTAAGATATTTTTTGCTTGCACAACCTTAAATCTACTTATTTGTAGTTTCATTTAAACAATTAAAAAAGTATAAAAATAGAAACAGCCAAAATTGTGCACGTGCTTCGCCGAAAATTGGATTCTACGTTAGAGATTTTAATCCTTTTGCATCGGGTACAAATTTCAATTATTTTCTAAAGTAGAAGATATTTTTCACATATGCTGCCCTAAATCTGCTTATTTTGCATTTTATTTTAATAGTTTCTGGCTTTTTTTTTTTTGAACTGTGCCGATATTGAACACGTGTTTATCGAAAATTGCGTTTATCGCTATTATTCACTATTATAGTTTCATTTATTTATTTATACCTCAAATTTGATTTTAATATGGACAGCTATTTACTTTTTAGAAAATACTAAATTTTGGATTAATAAGAAATTTTTAGAAAATAGGTAATTTAGCTGCATGTATGCTACTCTCTGGGTCAAGGTCGCAGCAGAAGTGACATTCACTCTGAACTCGGATATCTGTAAAGAGTGTTTATTATTATTATTTTATTTTCACTCTTCCAGAAAATAAAATACTCCTCCAAAAACCTCCAAGGAGTATTTTCATTCTTTGATAAAAATTCCTAGCGCGACCTCTGGGCAGGCCTGTAGCCAGACTCTGACTCAAAGGGGAGCAAACTTTTAAACAGGAGGGGCAGACTAGTTTTTTAATTTTTTTTCTAACATATTAGAATTTATGCTCCATTTTGGGCGTTTTCTTAAAAATTTAAATTAATAATTAATGCAATTATTTAATTTGTTAATTGATTAATTAAACAATAAATTAATGAAACTAATACTAATTTAATTCAATAATGGAATTTTTTGATCTTAAAAGAAATACTTGATTAAAACTTACAAAAGGCAGAATTACATTTTTAAAGCTTATTCTAAGAATGTCTTTTGTAAATTAATAAAATATACGAAATAACATAAAAAAGTGAACATTTTTTAAAGATAATTTTAATATAAACGATCAATTCAAAGCAAGATATTGAAAAACATGTATCAGTACGTTACAGTAAAAAAAATTAATGTCTTCGTAATTTTCTTTGTTTGCTCGTATTAAATTTTGTAAGCACTTCTAAATTTAAGTTTTCAGTCAGTTTTCTTTCGAATGCTAAGAAAGCTAAATCTGCCATTTTTTGATGCGTCGTTGAAAGTCTTTGGTGACGATTAATTGCTGTCAATGTAGAAATTGATGTTCTAAATATTTGATGCTTAAAGAGTTAAAAAGGTCGTATTAACGTCGAAGTTACTGCTCGATTACAAGAGTTATTGGATCTAGCATTCGTAGACGTGTAACTCCGCAGAGAGATGACTTACTGATATAACAAAAGAACGCGCATGTCTGCAATCAATTCGATGGGCTGACGATTGCACAGAAGAAAAAGGTATTTCAACCTCTTTCTCTGGCATCAAGCTCATTGTTAGGAAGTAAAGGGAAAACTTACAAAGTAAGTGACCTCGGGGACTGCCCATGATCCTTTCATTAGTGCCTGGTTTAGATTGAAAACAGTAAAAAAAAAAATAAGCAAAATAAAGGAATTTTTTTTCTAAAATTTGCATGGGAACAGGATTTTTTCGATATGACTTTGCGTTTAAACAAATCAAAAAGTTAAAAACAGAAATACCATAGATTATTAAGGTCCAATTAATCACACTAGGACGGGCAAAACATTTTCCAGGTCGGGCATTGCCCGTCCTGGCCACCCTCTGGCTACGGGCCTGCCTCTGGGTGCACCACCTGGTTGTAAATCCGTTAGAAAGTTGTCAAAAGCAGCCATTGTCACAATGTATAATCTAAATATTTATAAACATTTTGTAAACAGTACATCTGCATTAATGTCGCAGTATCTGATTTCAAAAGTTATTGACAGAATTGCAAATTCTGAATGTATGCCTTGGTTTTAAATAATTTAATATGTTTTGTCAAAAATGAGTGATAAATATTCTACTAGTTAATTAATATTCTTATATCTATTTTGTGTTGTACTGTGGTCCATCAAATTTGGACGACATGCCTGCAAAACATTTGGAACTGTTTGAGGTCATGTTGCAGAACACTGAATATAATTCTGCTCCTGGGGGAGAGTAGAACTGCTCATCGTCACCAGAGAACATCGGAGAATGAGCATTTTGAAGTAGAGGAAGGTTTCTTATATAGAGCGGGATTCGCTGATTAAAAATATGTAAGTATTCTGTACCATTCTATAAGAAAAACTGCCGAAAACTTGTCTCAAAACATTGAACACATTTTTCTCAAAACTAATTTTTTCGAGCTGGCGGTAAGGATATCTCTTCTAATGGACCGATTTACTTCAAATTTGGAGAGTATGTTCTTTATACATCCCTTTATCGTGTGAACCTTGCCCAAAACTGTAACTTTTCATTTAGTATTTTTAAAAAAATTGTAATTGTTAAAAAAATATGCAAAAAAGAAATTTCTTTTCAAACAGCTGCTATTTCGTAAATTTTTATTTTTATTTTAAACTTGTCCAAGGTTCATACAATAGTGGCTCTATAATAATTAAGAATCCGTCTGTTTTTTATTTTTCAGATCACCAGGAGGGTTGGAATAATGCACGCCAGGACACACTCTTTTTCTTGTACCCCCCCCCCCCCCCACTTTGACTGCTCATAACGTTGTCAATTTTAATTATTTTTTGGTTAATTTCTGTATGTAATAAATAATAAAACAATAATAAACATATGATAAAATGGATGGAAAAAATATTTTATTGGGCGAAATTCATGCTTCTACACTAGAATACCCCCCTAAACACCTCATTGGATTTTCAATTTTTCTTTTAACTTTTATTTTTGGCATTTTAATAATTGCATGTTTCAAATCAAGGCAAGTTACAAAAGATTTATAATGAAAAGACTCTACTACTAATTACATTTTTTGTTTTGATCAAATCTGAAGTTTTACATATTTCTTTGTACCTGATGGCTACAGAATCTCTGAAGCAAAATTCCCTGACGGATTATATTTTGAATATGATATAATATATATATATATATATATATATATATAATATAAACACAGAAGATGAAAAGCAGACCTATTCACAACAGAAATGAATGCTACATTAAAATATTAGATATAACAAAATTTACAGCAGATAAAATTTTCTAAAATTTAATTTTGTTACTTTGAACTAGGAAGCATTATTACAGTGGTGAACAACTTTTGCAGCACAAAAAAAGTAAAGTATCAAATTAGTTTTATAGTAGTTCTAGGGAAAGACAAAATGCATTTTTTAACCACTTGCTACTTAATGTTCTACAAGCAAAGCTTTTCTCTTAATTTTGCTTCTATTGAATTTTATGATATTCAACATAAATAACTAATAAATATAATTTGACAGGGGAAAGAGTTTAATTGCTTGAAAGAAGAGCATGAACATGCATGACTTTCAAACCTCTTTTTGGAAATACTGAAATTTTATTAAGAAAATTATGCGTTTTTAAAAGATTCGGTTAGGAAATATCAAGCTCCTGAAAAGACTTCATCAAAAATTATCGTACATCAAAAAATTGTAAGTGAAATCTACAGCATGAGCATTTATTCTAAGATTTAACATGCATATAGAATAAGAAATGAAATAAATGATTTCTTAAATTTTTTTTATTTTATTATTTATTTGCGATTAATTGCTGATTTTTAACCAGGGATCGTGATTTTTTCGATTTTTTAAAAAATACCTTAAAATTTTTGGATATTTATTATGTTACATTCATAGAAACAATATGAAATGTTAATCAATATGCAAAAGCACATTATAAGCTATTGTCACAGCAGTAAATATATTTAAATAATAATAACCAAATTTTAATACAAATGTATGACTCAAATGAAACAACCCTACCAGTAATAAGTACAGAGTACACTCATAAGTACAGAGAAAATGAACAAATTCAATCTGAATTATTTTGCTGTTGAAAGCTGCAAAAAGGTAACAATTGTGTATACTTAATTTTTACATTGAGTGTACTTTAATCATTTTTCTATTTTATAAATGAAAAAGCCTGACATATTTTTTCCCATTTAGTAAAATCATATGGTCACAGCATTACTAAAAATTGAAACTTTTTGTTTTAATCCAATATTGTTATTGAGCTTTTAGGGGACATGGATGAAACTTTAAGGATACATATTCTAAGTTCTAACAATTGTTGTTTTAAACACTATTATTTTGAATTATTTATTGTGTGGCATTTATTAACTTGATCTAAAATACTATTTTTAAGATGAGTAATATTGTAAAATTTAAAATATAGTAATTAGTTCTAAACTTATGAAATATGTTATGCACACACATACACCTAGGAAGTTTTGTTTGAAACAGTGATTGTAATTGTAACATATTGCATTTTTACAACACTTTCTAACATTGTAAAATCAATGATTTTTTTTGAAGAAAAAAAAAAAAACAAAATCACTTGGTTTAAATCAACTAACCCTGTTTTTAACATGTTCTTCCTGCGCAACAGAAAAAAATTTCATCGTTATGATGAAGCCAAAACTCGTGCATAGTTAATTGATTTCTGTTTTCTGACTTTTTAAAAATTTAAACATATTATTTAAGATTTTCATTCTTTATCTCAAGTATTTCAAATGATCTACAGAATTATGCACACATTAAAAAGTTAAAACGAAATATAAAATTAGAGATTTTATTTTTCGTTTCAACTTTTTTTTTTCGATGTTTGAAAATTTACACTTATTATCACGATTCACAAAATTTTGACTAAACATTTCCAGCTAAAGTTTAATGAAAATAAAAAGAATTTTTTTGTCTACATTTTAAGAAAGCATAAAAAAAAAAAAAAAAAAAAAAAATCCAGTTCCTATTGCAAATGCCAAATGATTGCATTTGCCGAAGAATGCCAATGGATTGTACAAATATATGAAAACTGGCAAATAAAAAAAAATTCCTTGAGTAAAATAATTTTAGAATTGAATTTCAATAAGGTAATGTTGATTAATATTAATGAGTACAGATAATATCGTTGCAACTTCAGATAAATCAAAAGCGAAGAAAAATTCAGATTTTCGGAAATGTTTGCAAATTTCCCCGATTTCCCAGTTGTTTTCGAGTTTCCTTTTTCAAAAAACATTAAAAAATTAAGAAAGTTTTGAAAAATTGAATGTACTTACTGCTTTGCACATATTGTATATTGCTAAAAGGTGATTTTCATTGCTAACAAATGCTTGAGTGTCAACTCTGACAAAATTGTGTAATGCTGGCATCATATCTGTAAATAATATTTATGTAGTTCAGTGAGAAAAAAAATACTAATTTACAAAACATCATAAGATATTACTTTATTTTAAAATTACTTATATATTACATTTATGAGGATAGATTATAGGACATTTCAATTAGAGATGCAACGGATATCCGGCTGACAGTATCTATCCGGCCGATCCGCCTAGTAGACCGGATATCCGGTTCTGGCCGGATATTATGATTATCCGGCAGTAACATTAGACCCGAAATAAAATATTAAGTAGAAAGGTATAAATGAAAAATATGTATAATTAATTCATCACAATTATTGTAGAAAATAAGTTTTACATAAGAACCAACATTCTTTTCAAATACAGTGGAGCATCTTTTATGCGTTTCTCATTTCTACGTTTTAAAGCTGGTTAAAATAATAATATATATATATATTTCAATTTTAAGAACAAAAGAAATATTTTCATAATTATTAATTTTTTCTTGAAGTGATAAATGAAAGAATGGGAAAACTGCTTACTTGAATGTAAAACAATAGTTAAATATTTTTATAAAAATCTAATTATGTTAGAATAAAACAATTAAGGGGTTATTTAACTTATGTGTAATTGAAAAAAAAAAAACTAACTAAAAAGACATATTTATTTATAGTATTTATTATATTAAAATATAAAAGTTAAAGTCAAGTGTTGTAAATTCATAACAATTTATTTTTTAAATAATATAAAAAGTAGATTGCTAAAACTTTTAACCCTAATTTTTAATTTTGGTATTAGTATAAATAAATCTGTTTCATTAATCTGTAGTAGATTAACTGATGTTTGGTTCCAGCCAATTATCAATTTTAAATAAACTATCTGTTGTTTTATTCTAATATAATTAGAATTGCAATGTTTTACTCAATGGTTGTTGATATTTGGAAACTCAGAGTCAACTTTGTTTTAATTAAAAGTTAGTTTATTTAAAGAAAATTGTTAAAAATATGAACACTTAACTTACTAAAGAGACAGATTTATTTACAGTGATACTAAAATTTAAAATTAAGAGTTGTCAACATTTAAATTCCTAGCAATTTATTTCTTAACTGATGAAAAAGGAAAAGCTTTTTAATTTTTTTAGTTTGATTTTTAACATAAATAAGTTTGAATATTTAACAGGTGTTTGTTTTTGCCACCTACGTATAGTAAAAATATTCTATCAGTGGTTTTATTTAAGTTAAGCACAATACTCAGTGCAGATAACATTCTTCAACTAAGTGTTATTTACGTAATAGTTATTGATATTCAAAAATTAAAAGTTAAGTACTTTTAATTGAAAGTTTATTTGAAAGAGATATATAATCATATAAGCAAATAATAATGGTTTTTGTCTAATCCAATTAAATATAAATACTCATTAAAAAAAGTACTGTGGCCGGATACCGGATATCCAACTCAAAGTATGACAGGATATCCGGTATCTGGCCAAATTAAGGTCCGTTGCATCACTAATTTCAATGCACTGAAATTTTGCATTTGATGTAAGAAAATAGTAGAACAGTTACATAAGATTTGTAAAATAACATAGCTATAACAAGGGGAAGGAGGGTTAAGCCCTCCCTAGAAAACCTTCAGAGGCATTAATTATAGAAAAATGCAGGGGGAGCATCAAGATAGCCAAATGTCCCGGATTTGCCGGGATAGCCCTGTATTTTGACAAATCGTCCTGCTTTCTGGGAGAACTTTAATATGGGACGGCAAAATTTCCGTAATCTTGCCAGAATATTGATTTTGCTGAGATATCAGGTATTCGTGGTGACCGCATTGTGTTGCAAGTCTATACCGGATATCTGGCTCAATGTTTCAAAGCAGTAAACTTTATCTATTTTTTACCCGCAGCTTCCAAATGCCTAATCAGTATTTAATTTACATCAGGGTTTCCGCTACGATCGCATTTTTTGCAAAATGTGAAAAGACCCTCCCCAAATGTGAAAATGAAACAAGGCATTTTCGCTTTTTTCCTGAATGAGAAAAAAAAAAAAAAAAAAAAAAAAACTACGTAGGCCTAATTTCCACATGCAAGCAAGGAAACACATGCGTTCTTTTCTTTGCGTAATCTTTTTGCATCCTTTACGGGAATCGTATTTTTTTCATTTCAATTATTTTTTAGATTTAATTAAGAGGTAAACAAATAAAATTTCTTCTTATTTTTACCGAAATCTTTCCTTACACACTTTCATGTGAGTAGATTTGCATGTAAGTCGAACCCCCAAGTTTCAGACAAATAAACCGAAACCCTCGTGTAAGTCGACCTACCTACTTTCAGACAAAATCAGGAACGTTGATGCAGCTGATTTTTAGACATAAATGATTTAAAAAGAAGGACATGATATGCAATTATAATCGGAAATTGTAGTTTCATTTTTACGATCGCGATTTTTGTACAGGGTTCGTTTTTGCAATTATGTTATATTTGTTGATCGTTGCTTTTATTCTGAATTAAAAAAACAAAAGTTTCTGCATTTTAATTTCTTGCACTATAGTTTGATTTATTTTTTTAAATTTATAGTAAAACAGGCGAGACCCATTGTGTATTAGGCCAGAAATAAAAAAACGAATCTTATGAGTAGCAAAAGCCGGGTTTTACTTACTTAAGCAAGATTTTATACCTATGGCAAGATTTTATACCTTAAAACAAGCTCTTAATTTCCACTCAATCAATTACGCAAAAATTAGCGAATCCGAATTTCGGCAATTTCTGCATTTTTCCATAGGAGATGAAGGAAGCAAAAGACTTCAATCAGGATTAAAACGAAAAATTATGCAAGATATTGCAGCAACAAAAGCGTAATTAATGCAGGATATAATAAACTGAAGTGTGCAAAACGGGTGAATTAAATGCATGTAAATAATTTTAACAACGTTTATTTATTATTCTGATAATCATTTTAGATATTGTTTTTTATCGTAGTTAGTATTGAAAAATTATTATTTCTTTTAATAATCCATATTTTATTAAAATAGCTATGATAACCTTAATAAACTGTACTATCTAAAATATAAATGATAGACTGGGGGATTTAGATAAAATTAGAATTTTTACTATATTTTTGCCTAGGAATATGCCCCAGGAGTCTGTGAAATGGATGCAGTATGGTCGGGAGGGAGTAAACTCCAAGTGTAATTTATTGTCTAAAAATGCTGCTCTATTTTTTTTTTTCTGAATCAGACATGTTTTTTGAATGGGGATTGATAAGATATGTTGCAGCAAAGATGCAAAAACCTGACCTTCAAGGAGTTGCTTGCATTTTTGCATTCAAATATGTCTGAACAATTCTCAATAATGCTCTTATTAATAGAATACCATGCAACTATTCCCATGCACACTGTTGATTGTGAAAGAGGGTTCAGCTACCTCAATTTAATTAAAAATGGTGTTAGAAACAGATTATGCATTAATAATGTCAGTAAATTGATGGTGATTAATATTAAAGGCCCTTAAAGTTATTTCAACTTTCATGAAGCTTTCGTAAAATGGGCTAATATGAAAGATGAATTTTGAATTGTAAGCCTAAATCATTTGAAAAATAAGCAAGTTTTAATTGTTATCTCTGTATATATTTGCTAAGTTTTTCCTTGTATGATTTTTCTTATATTAGTGGGTAATAAACAGAGTGATATAAATTTTTTATATATAAAAATTATCCTCTGAAAATGAAGCTGAATTTTTAAATTAACTACACAGTTTAAGAATGTGGTCATAATGAGCATTATGTCTACCCAATCAATGCACCATTGAGGGGAGGGGGTACTTGTACCATTTTGAAAATCAAACATGTTCTCCTTCAATTATTTTTCAAATGTCAATCATTTTTATTAAGTGCTATGTATTCATATCCTTAAAAAGGTCATACAGCAAAACATCAAAACCTGAAACACAATAAGGCATCTAGGAAAATGCGTGAATATATTCATCACATTTTAGCATTTTGCTAAAGCAATTTTGCTCATTTTAGCTTTTTTGCTAAGGAACTTTTGAACCCAGCTTAAACCCTGATTTACATATGTTTTCAAAATCTGCCAATCAATTAAAATTTAAAAATCAAAATTGACCTCTCGGAAAATCCCATCTTTTGAGCAGTGGCCAAATATTCTAAAGACCAAAGCAAAATATTCTTTTTTTAAAAATTAAATACTTCCGAAATTTCCCAGAACTCAGGATATTTGAAAATTGGTTAGGTAGCAGATATCCAACACCTGAAATAGGATGTCCAGCATCCAGACGCCGACTCCCCACCATCCCGTATTCAAAATTCTTGGGCTGAGAATTCGGTTTCTATTTCTCGCTCCCATGATATTTCCGGGCTGGAGTGTTAAAAATTTCAAAATAAGAACAAATCAAAAATTAAAAAAATTAATATATGCATTTTTCATACACATATTTTTATATAATTTTTAGGGATAAAAAAAAATAGGCACTTTTATGGCAGTTTTTGTGAAAATTACCCGACTGTTAAGGGGTTAAATTTGGCAGTCCTGGTGAGCATTAAATGAGAATTCCAGAGCTCCATAAAACCAAAGCAAAGTAATTCAGCAGAAGCTGTTATTTTAACTAGAAAGACTGAAGGGGTCTGTGCAGTCCTTCCAAAATTTTTGAGCGCTATTCTTCTAAATTTCTTTTTGAGCGAGTCCACTCCACGTGCCCGAAACATGTTCTCTAAAGCAGAGTGTATGATAGTGTAGCATGGTATTTTCTTTTTCATGTCAAAATGTAGAATTTATTTCTCTTTCAAAAAGCTATCGTCATTGTCGGGTATGCAGCTGTTACTGTTGTTTAGCACCTTAATTCACACCGGTTGTGAAAGGAAAGGTCAATGTGAATCTGGATCAAGTGACACTTTGGCCTATTACAACTATCAGAAGAAACTGAATTTACTTGTTTTTACTGTAAAATAACTTAGGGGCCACCCTGGGTCCTTTTGTCCTCCTACGTTTTAAAAGGTTCAATATTTTAGTCCTTGGCGAGATTAAATTAATAGATGAGACACAATCTGGATTTTTCGTATTTTCATGTTTGGCTCTCAGTCCAATGCGAAAATAAGTTCGTTATACTTTATTGGCAATGTTTTAATCTACAATGTTCACACTTCCCAATAAAAATTAATTTTCTCTTGCATTTAGGGGAACATCAACAAATTGAAAAAGGAGAAAAATGTTTTGGATGATCCAAAATCGTACAAGGCTGAGAATAAGCTGTAAATTGCAGAAAATAGTTTAATTGCCTTGTACAATTATTATGTGCATTTTCATCAAAATTTAATTTATACTCGCGAAGCTACAGGCATTTCTCCAATTTCCTTCACACATTTCCGGCTTATAATATGCAAAGCTTTTCACAAAACATTATCAAACTTTCAGAAAACTTGACAGCATACAAATGAATAATTGTAAATAAAAATATTGAATATTTGATAACTATAGACATCCAAAGAATTTAATTGTTTACCACACATGTAAGAAAAATTGCAATTTTTCACTATCCTCACTTCAAACCCAAGTATACAGGGCACGTCATGAAAAATTTCAGTTGAATATCTTGAAATTTACAAAGATATTAGTAATTTATTGACATTACGTTTTCGTAACACTTACTAAATTACGACACTTCTCCAACAATGATTTTTGGGAGAAGTGATGTACCTTAAGAGGTTCTTCACAAATCAGTCTTATCAGTTTGCACTCATTCAGTGTATTTATGGTGTGATTTATGCTAAAAATAGAGTATTTGATGAATTTCTTACTATCCTTACCAAGAACATGGATTGGATATGAAATCCTTACCATTTTTCTCAAATTACAGCATAAATGTTCATTATTATTGGAGTTACTGACCAAGATATATTGAGAGGGTCCACACAGGCTCCCTTCGTCTTTCTAATGTTAAGCAGAGGCAGTTTAACATCGGTTACCATTCAGTATAGATTGAAAACGGATGAAATGATAGTTATTTTTCTTCTATAAAACTGCCCTAACAAGCTATCTGCATCTAGTCAGTAATATGATGTACCTCTGATGGAATAGTCTTTAATGGTTGAGAAAAAAAGGGGGGGGGGGGAGAGAATAGTCATGAATGAAAAATACTATAAATTTTACGATGTGAAACGTTAACTTGTTCTTAATTTACAACAATCTTACAAGAAAAGTTTTTGTTTTATTTACTTATAATAAATTTTCTCTTGTCTCAACTGCATTTATAAGAATTAAAAAAAAAGAAGTTATAACAGCTATGAGAGAACAATTTTTACAGCCATGAATGCACATCCACAACCCCTAAAGTTTTGTTTTGCTGCAACAGTTATGGATGTAAAAGCATCACTGCTTTATTTTAAGCAAACCTAACTCTAATGAATGTATTTTAGTACCATGCAGGAACATTAATATTTTCGACAGTACTTTTTCCCAAAAAGAGATCACTTAAGTTTGGTAAACTTCTGATAGAATGTCACAATAGAAATTTTGTCTGTTTGCTACAAGTTCTTGTTAACATTTCAAGACTCAATATAAGGGAGTATTATATTACTTTACCTTTTGCGCATTAAGTGAATTCTTACAGAATTACTCAACTTTCATGCTTGTTTTTTGTGATTTTCATTATTTTTTCACCATCGTGCTAGTGCAGTGATTGGTACCAGTTAAAGTTCCTTTCTCACAACAATTACTACCCATAAGTACAGTATTCTAAGATAATTTTTTCCATTAATGCAGTTGGTATAGATTTCATTTTTAAAAATGATGAATTAACTTATTAAATACTATATAAAGGAATATATACATTAGGGTGGTGCTTATTTTTCGAAGTTTTGAATTTTCAACCTCTTACCCTCTAAATTTGTTCCATTATACCAAAAAATGATCATGATAAAATTTTATCACCAGCAAACAATATTTAGAGGTAGCTCAAAGAGGGTAAAGTTTCATAATTTGACGTGATTTTGCGATTTTTTAAATGTTTAGGCAAAATAAAAATTATGATTTGCAATTATGTTTAATTTATGTAATTATATTAAAAAGTAACTTCTCTATGAATCAGAAAAAATTAAACATTTGTAAATTGCATTGCAAAATGAATTAGTTTTCTTACTAAAAAATACAGTATTCTATTGTACCTCATAGGTTGTAACTACTGTCTAAACGAGTGATTGCCCAACTTATGGAGCCACTGAGCAACTGCACCTTTTCCACATTTTACAATGAGATATTCCCGCCCCTCCCCCCTCGCCACCAATAGAAAACAAAGAAAAAGAAAAAAAGAGGACAAAAAAATTAGCAACTTTTCAGTTCTCAGTTATTTGTAAATGCAAGTGGGCAGCTACATTTTTCATGTCCGCTATATTTATGCCAGCAAAATATTCTTTATTTTCTGTCTGAGCCATGAGCTATTAATGTGAAAATGAACAAAATATGGAAAATCAACAGTTGTTAGTGAAATTATGTGCAAAATAATCACATGATTACCACTTCAATCTACTTAAGATTTCCTTGTGAGTTACTTGTAGCTGGCATTTTACGGTTTGATGACTACTGATCTAAACCATGGGTGGGGAACCATTTGGCTTTGAAAGGAGACATTAAATTGGCTGCTTGGGGTTAGCTGATATCCTATGTGTAATAAACATGGTATAACATACACAGGCTAGCAACAAACCCCTAGCATATATTAGGTAGCATGCCATTACCAGATTAGTACTAAAGAAGAACACACAAATGAATTGAAGGTTATATTTTCCCCTTATCTTCATCAACTTTTAGCTTTATTGTTATTTTTGCCCTCAAAGGAAGTGGCTCAGAGATTCAGATTCCCGCAATTCATTAAACTCAAAACTTTTAGCTCCTTACTTATGCTTTACAAATTTCATTGAAACCATCTAATATTCTCATTGCACTGCCTTGAAACCAGAAGCATCAATATTATAAATACTGAATAATAGTCAAATATTTTGTTTGGTCTAATTCAATTAGATATAATGCAGTTGGGATTAAATAGTGTTACTGCAGCAATATTTAGTTTCTTTTTTTTATGTCTAATACTCTCAGATTTTGTTTGTGTGCATTTTTCACCACCTGCCAAGTTTACTGTGTCATTTCAAAGCAAAATTGTTCCTTACGTGTAGTTTAGACCAGTCATTACCAAACAGTAAATCACCAGCTACAATTAACTTACAAGGAAATCTTTGGTAGATCGCGGTCATACTCAGGTGGTTAATCTGCACATAATTACACTAACAACTGTTAGTGGATTTTCCATTTTCCATCAATATTTGCATTGAAAGTTTATGGATCAGAGGGAAAATAGAGAATATTTTTTTGGCATAAATCCATGAAAAAGCAGTAACTGCCAATATAATAGCCCTCTCATCTCGTTCTGGCATATATAAATAGTTGAGAATTGAAAAGTTTCTTACTTTTTTGACCAGTCTTTCTTTACTATGGAGAGGGGGAGGGGGTAAGAATAACTCATAGGTAAACTTTGGAAAAGGTGTTATTGCTCAGCGAGTCCATAAGTTTGGCAATAACTCATTCAGATAATTGTTGCCACCTATGAAGCAGACTTGAATACTGTATACTTTATCAAGAAAACTATTTTACTATAGCTTTGAAATTTACAAATGTTTAATTTTTACTTATTCATAGAGAAGTTACTTTTTAAAATAATTACATAAATTAAACATAATTGCAATCATAATTTTTATCTTGCTTAAACATTTAAAAAATCGCAAAATCACGTCAAATTATGAAACTTTACCCTCTTTGAGCTACCTCTAAATATTGTTTGCTGGCGATAAAATTTTAGCATGATCATTTTTTGGTATAATGGAACAAATTGAGAGGGTAAGAGGTTGAAAATTTAAAACTTCGAAAAATAAGCAACACCCTAATACACATACTGCATTTTGTACCTAAATGACTGCTGGGGAGAAAAGCTTAAACGTTTTTTTAATTCTTAGTTTATTTTTTGGACAGTAGAGGAAAAATAATATGTAAGCCTGAATGAAGCTTACCTGTGAAGAAATCAAAGCCATCTTTTAAAAATGTTTGATACATCAATTCAAATACTTTCCACATATCAGGTGATATACTATTAGATGACAAGTTATAAACTAATGACATGGCCTCTTCATAGAACTCTGAAATTAAAATAAAACACTATATTTTAGTGAAAAAAGTCAAAGTCATAAATATATAAAACGACTACCCCACAAAGGTATGTACACTTTATTTACAATTTTCTTAGTTCAAAGTGAACAAATACCAATTCTAATAGCAGATGCAAAAAGATTGCTTTTTTTTTTTTTAAATGAAGGCATGAATATATTAAAACCGAAAATAAAAGAAATTCTATTAGTAGTAATTTTTAAGGATCAACTGTAATAATTATAGGCCTTATAGTTGAAAGATTGAAAAAAAAAAAAAAATGTCGATCTTCAGTAATTTTTGCAAAATTTCGAAAAAAAAAAAAAAAAAAAAAAGAAAGCACTCCGTCAAAATTGCAATGTATATAACCAGAACCCAATCACCCCTGTATTTAATTTTCTTTCATCACGAGGTCTTAAATTTGAGTAATCCAGCATAAGTCGGGTATTTCAACTGAATCAGGGCTCTATAAGCACAATAATTTTAACAAATGAGCTTAAATTTATTTTTAAAATAGTACAGCAAAAAAATATAAAATTATAAAAAGGTTGTTTTAATACAAGACATATGATATAAAAGAGAGGAATTATTCTATATTACTTATTAGTAACAAAAGCAAAATTATTGCAGCTTTAAAAACTGTAATTTAGTAATACAAAATATTTTTCCATAAAAGCTTTGTGAAACATTAAGCATTGTTGGATTTACTATCTACAGTAAGCAGAGTTCTGTTTAATCTTTAATTTCAAATGTTTTACATATTGAATATTATTTATGCTATACCAATTCTTTTAGCATTTTGCTATTATTTACATGGATTGATGAATATTGTAATTAACTTTTAAATAAAATATTTCCCTTTGCTAAATATTTAACATTTCAAAACATACCAACTACACTTTGAGTCAAGATAAGTCCAACAACATTTAAAACAGTAGGCTCTAGCAAAGTCATTATTTCTTTTTGGTCTTCCATTACGGAGAGAATAGTGTCGATTGTATTTAGAACACCCATGGCAGTAATTGCCTTCTCATCTGTATTATCTTCTCCATTATTTATCACATGTGTAAAGGTTTGAGCCTTAAAGAGAAAAAGAAATTAGCTAATATATTTCATAAACATAATTTCAACAGACAATGGACTGTGTTACGTAAGTTTGAAAGCTTCAAAGCATTATGCTTTAACTGGGTCTCACTAAATTATAAGAAAGATGGAAAATTTATCGAAAATTAACAAGCATTTAAAATTTTTGTTACAAAAAAAAAAAAAAAAAAACACATCCGCACACAATTAAGTAGAGTACAACTCAATTTAGAGCGAAGGGACTAAGAATTTACTCTTTAAATCAGAGTGCTCGTAATAATTGGGTATTATTTTGAAAGTAGATAAAGATAAGCCATGCTTTTTGTAAGTTTCAACATTTTTGTGCGTCAATAATTCAATCCTCTGAACACATTAAAGGCGGGGGATCTTGACGAAAGTATGCTAGGTAACGCGCGACTGCCCCGCCTCGTTTTTCATCCCAGAGAGGGCGATATTTTGTGTAATCATAAAAAAATTTAGACTTAAAAAAGTTTTTTAAACTCTTAAAACTACAAGAAATATTAAAAAAGAACTAAACACTAATTACAAAAAAATGTTTTAAAGTACATATTTATGAGAAGAATCTAGTATACAAATACAAAAGTAAAGAAAGTGAAGAATACAAATGCAAAGTGGCGTATGGATTGCACAATGTGGTTGCAAACCCTACTAATACGACTCCCGACTTTAAGCTACAGTCGAGATAAATCATATTACTACGACTCCTGCGTTTAAGCTACAGTTGAGATAAATCTTAGTAAGACTCCCGCCTTTTAGCTACAGTCGAGATAAATTGCAGTACGACTCCTGCCTTTAAGCTAGAGTCGAGATAAATCGTATTACTACGACTCCCGCCTTTAAGCTACAGTCGAGATAAATCGTTGTACTACGACTCCCGCCTTTAAGCTATAGTAGAGATAAATCGTAGTACTATGGCTGCCACCTTTAATGTGTTAAAATATTAATAGAATAGTTTCCCTCGTTAAACCATTGTTTTCATTAAATTGTGCTTGCAACAAGCAAGTTTGACAGTAAAGGGAAAAATAATAAACATTAAGAAAATCAAACAACCTTACCTTGTCATTACTTAATTACAGAAAACGTTAAGGATTTTCAAATTAAGTTTTTAATCAGGGTTGGAAAAAAACCAAAAAAAACCGTTTTTTTTTTGGTTTAAACCGGGTTTTTTTGGTTTAAATAGCATTTGTAGGAAAAACAATTTGACTTTTAGAAAATCATGGAGATTTTAGCTCATTAGTTGTAAATAAATGTTATTGATAGTTAATTTATTGATAATTAATTAAGTAACTAAGTTAAAACCTTAAATTTTAATTACCTTATATAGGTGGCAGCACTTTAGTCGTCAACTTATAGAGGGTGAATCTTTTTTTTTTTTTTTGTCATTTCTTATGCTATGCGTTTATTCATTTGTGACTAATTAAAATATAACATCATGTATTAATGTTACTTTAAAATTAGTAATTAGCTATTTTTAACAATTATCTAAAATACCATTAGAAAAATTTAATCTGAATGACTTACAATGTATCCTATACAACTTTAAAATTAAAGCACTTAGTTAAAGGTAAATGTGTTAGTTTACTTATTTGACAGCAAAGATTCCCTAAAAATACATAATTTTTCGAAATGACTAGATCCGTTAGAAGAAGAAAAAAAAAAAAAAAAAAGAAACTTATTTAAAGAACAAAAGAGTGAGGCTCATAGTACTTTTCTAGAATAGTTAACTTGCACAGAGGTTTAGCGTTTAGGCAAACTTTATATTGATGTTTCATCTATCCAGACTAATACTGGTCTAACATTATAGCATAAAAAAGATTATCCTGGAGAAATTATAGAAGTTTTTTTTTTATATTTGAAAAAATTGATAAATAAATAAATATAGTAATAATTAGGCAGCCAATTTACAAAGGGTTTTTTATAATACTCCCAACCAACTTTGGTACTTAAGTGGTCAATATAGACAGGTGGTCAAATTACATAGGTTTTCGTACATTAAATAATATAGGGCTAATTCCGTTCCTGACC
Source organism: Octonoba sinensis (assembly GCA_038502835.1). NCBI lineage: Eukaryota > Metazoa > Arthropoda > Arachnida > Araneae > Uloboridae > Octonoba > Octonoba sinensis. Next base: position 64,282,160 of record CM076602.1, read on the forward strand.
AAAAGTGGTCAACTTAGACAGGTGGCCAACTTACAACGGAGGTCAACTTTACATGTTTTACTGTATTAACACGTTATAATACTCAACTTATACAGGCGTTTCAACAAATTACTAAAGAAATAATTATTATGCGGGTTGTGTTTTAGCGAAAGCATATTTTACTAAATCAATAAAAAGAAAGCAAAAATGAAAGATACATTAAAAATAATGTATGTTGATTTACAGTATCAGTAATATCAACAAATGATTACACCATAACACTTATACAAATCAGCAACATTGGTTTAGAAATTATCACTTTTATTTATATTTTTTTCAAATACAATTTTTCCAAATTAAAGAAAAAATATATTTTTAAAAAGAGAATAATTTAGGAAAAAAAGATAAATTTGCACTGATTTAAAAAAAAGTTTGTTACTTTACAAATTCAGTAATTCATGATTTATCTAATGCTATGCTTGCAATTTCTGCACAAATTGGATTTTGCTATTTTTTATAATGCGAAAAATAAATGAAAAAAGATTTCGTTTCTTAAAAATTGTTATCTGTAACATACATTTACAAGTTCGTTATTATGAAGTTATTTTATTATTTCTAATATATATTCTTTAACTCCAGGAATTACAATTGCAATATCATTTTAATTTTTATAATGACTGAGAAGAGTTTTTTGAAATTAGCTTCTTCAGAGCTAATTTTAGAAAAACCCAAATAGTCTGAGGTAGATAGTCTGTAGATAGGAGATGAGAAAAATTTTTACTGATTAAAATAAAAGTTTGTTAACTTTCAAATTCATCAATTATCCAGTGCTATGCTTGTAATTTCTGCATAAATTGGATTTTGCAATTTTTAATGATGTGCAAAATTAATGAAAAAAGATTTGGTTTAAACCAAGTGGTTTTTTTTAAAAAAACCATTTGGTTTAAACCAACGTGGTTTAAACCAAACAACCCTGCTTATGCATTGATTATTATCAACAATCAAATATTTATTTATAATTATATTAAAAATACCAATTCCACAAATATTACTTACCAAGTGCTGAGTCATTTCAACTGCAATAGGTGTCAGTTGCTCAGTATATGTACATACTATTTTCTGCATAACATTTGTTAAATCATCATTTTCTGTTTCTCTGATAATTTTCAGTAACTCCAGAGCAATGGGTTTAATATGAGGCTCGATGTGTTTCTGAGCTTTAAAAAAAAATTTCAAGTCAAATTATCAACCAAATTAACTTACAGAACTAATACAGGAGGAAAGTATTTGTACATGCATATAAATATAAAGAAAAGAATCAGTAATTTAAGAATCTTTTGCTTTTAGAATGAACTTTTTTTTGCAACACCCTATGTGATATTTCTTTATTTTCTTCAAACATTTCACTTTGACAAAAAATGATCTTGCAAACCTTTTTTTTTTGAAAAATTGGCAGTTTTGCAAATTGCTACAGATTGGCAGGTGGTGGGCCGCAAATTGCGCACTACCAAAAGCACAATTTAACTTGCAAAATGCAAAACAGGACTTAATACTTCCCCTTATTGCCTCCCAGGTGTCCCAAGAAACTGAAGGGAAAAGACAATAACGCTACGGGAATATGCTCGGACCTTCTGAGCAAACAAATGGGGAGAATAAAGGTGGGGGAAGACTAGAGGGAATAAAAGAGTTTTTCTCTTCCAGAACTTTGCATTCAATGAACAAAAATAATTTCTTACAGTTACAATACTTTTATTTTCTTTCCCCAATCGAATACTTTGGACCTACTCTAAAATAAAGGAAGGGTTTTGATTGTTTTCTTTTTGGTCACTTCTCTAAAAGGCACTGCCTGCTTTGAAGGTTGTTCGAACAATGTGGCTGTCTTCTCAGGATGCACAGAAAAAATAAGTAAAGGTTGGCCGGGCTCCAAAAAAGATAGAAAATGGCTTAGAATTGGTACTAACCAGGTGTCGAGCCGGAGGAAATTCAAAGCTATCAAATCATACTTTTTACAGAATTATTTATTAAATAGGTGACAAAAAAAAAAAAAAAAAAAAAAAAAAAAAAAAACACATTGTTAAAAATGCTGGATTGACCCCTGCTAATAGTCTAAAAAAAATATTACAGACTACTTAACATTTTCTAAAGAAAATGTTATTTTTTCTAAAGAAAATGTTATTTCAGCCAATTTTCATAAGTATTTAACACAGTACAGCTAAACTCGGCTATTGCAAGCTTGGATTTAATGAGGAAAATCAAAATGAATTGTTTAACACTAAGAGCCCACTTACAAAACCAATTTATTACAAGCTTGACTCGGATTTTAGCATGCATTGTTTTCATGGTAATATCTTCAACTTTCTCTTTGGAAACAAGTTTTGTGAAATTTCATTAAAATTCATATGAAAAAAATTTAAAATTTTGAGAAAATTTGCCAGTGGACCAAAAAATCTTAAAATTAGCAGAAAGTATGACTTATCTTTATCTACAGTTTTAACCGCGACAATAGCCGAAAAATAGAAAACAAAAATTTTTTGAATGCAAATTTTTCCCTTGTACAATGAATAAAGAAAAATAAAATTAAGCCTTTTTTAAACTCATTTTTATAGAATCAGACCTGATTTTATGGTTATTATCAACACTCGGAATTAAGAAGCTAACTGTTTCAATCACTTTATTTGCATTATAACAGAGTTTGGCTTTAAGTGAAGACACTTAAAGACTACATTTACTACAGGGTGCGTACACTATTCTCTGAGTAAAAATCAAGCACTTTCTAGTACTCTTCATAGCAAAAATCAGGTGTTTCAAATGAAGTACATCTAACCACTTCGAACACAAGTTACATTACAAACCTGAAAGATTTCTTTAATACTATTCAATTTAGAGCACACTAACTGTAATAAAATAACTTCATATTCAATACTATAAAAATTTATCAGATTGCACATTAATCAGATTTATGTGTTGTATCGGCTGTGTATGTAACGAGCCATAGCTTTACTGCTTGTCAGGTCAGACATGTGCCTCACTGAGGAAAAAAAAAAAAATACTGAAAAATCACGACATAACGCTTTGTGAAAGCACATTAAAAAGTATATTACAAGCATAAATTGCTATGCAATAGAGTTATTAACTACTAAGCAAGTCAACCCATTACTTTAATATAAAAAAATGATTGGGGCATTATGTCTAACCAAAATAAGGCATGAAAGTGGCATGGCATTGTTTAAAGAAATAAATATGTTTCTGAGAAATAACTTCTTAAACTGAAATAACTAGTTCATACTTGATAACTAGAAAAATTTTAATAAAATGAAATAACTTCAAAATTAGGTGTGAAGAATTTTTTACATGTTTTTATTTGTTGAATTAAAATAGAAAGAAATGTTATTTATTTATTTTGTAGCAATGTAAAATGAGTACTTGAAAGGGGGGAGGCACCCTAATGCTAAAGACGACCTAAAATTTAAACACATTATAAATTACATGCAAAAAAATAAAAGAAAAAACAATTTCAAAAACGAAAAAACATTTTTGGCAAAAAAAAATTTAAAACAGATTTTTAATAAGGTTCTAATATTTAATAATTATAATCAATAGATGTATCAATAAAACTTAAAAGCTAAAAATTCCTCGATTATTGGCGACATTTAAAATGCGCGTGGCAAAATGACGTTTCTGTAAGTCCTTTACAGAAGCAAAAATTTAGGAAAGATTAAAAATAATGATAAGACCAAATTTAGTGATGTCTAAGGGGAATAAACCGATATTAAATGAGAACTAGGAAGTTTTGCCGAAGCCGATGCAACCAGATTTCGAAGTGCTTAAAAAAAAATCGGAATTGACACTTAAAAGCACCAAAAACGGATCTAATGTGTATTTTACTCGTTAAAATTGTGTATTTTACTCGTAAATTTTAATCATAAGTTTTGAAACTTTGCAGGAATGTACGTTGGCTACTTTCAAAAATGTTCATAGGGTAAAAAAAAAATGGAGAAAAAGAAATCAAAATTACGAATTTTTGCGGAAGCAAAATTTTTAACTTCTAAGATTACCAAACTATGGAACTCCGTCAAAATACGGAAAAATCACATGTCTGCAGGTAGGAATTTGAAGAAAGGTGAATTTTCCTGTTGATAAGTTGCAAAGAAATAGTAAAAATGAGAAAATCAAGGACTTTCCAGATATTTTTGCACATTATTCCAAATTTCCAGGACTTTCAAGGTCTTGAAAAAAAATTATTTAATTCAATGACTTTCAAGGTTTTCCAGGCCGCGTACGCACCCTGTTACTAGACCAGTCATTTTGACTGTTTCGAAGCTTCTATTTTGCATAATTTGTTACTAATTATAGTGCAACTTTCAATTGCCTAGGCTTTTCCTAATACACGATAAGTAGAACAAGTTAATGTGACTGAAAGTTCCATTATAATTTGTAGCAACTTTGTGTAAAATGAAAGTTTAGAAAGGGTTAAAAACGGCCTGGTAAATATAGCGTGAAAGATTCACAAAACATTTACAATACTGATTATGATAATTATTCATAATTAGGTTAATTTGTTCTAAAAATCAATAGTTTAAATGGACAAAATTTACCTCTTTCTTGACTAGTGATTAACATTTGCAAAGCAACAGCTGCTTCTACTTTGACAGGCAATTCTTTTTCATTTAATAAAGCACCCTGAGTTAGTTGCAATGCAGACACTAAATTTTGCTCATTTCTAAATTTTATTTCACAGAAGTAATGCATTACCCAACATGCCTAAAAGTTAAGAAAAACACAAGAAATAAGGCAATTTTTTAATGCAAATGTAGAGAGATGTAAAAAGTGACATTATTATACTAATAATAAAGCACACCTGTAGTTGTGTCACATTTTCAAACCAAATGAAAACTCAAAACCTTTGCATACATGTATACTATTCAATCAAAATCAAGGAATCCAATCATTCACATGACATTCAACAAGGAAAACGAAGTCCGAGGACGATGAATCACCTGAACAGTTGTTTTGCACCTGCCTTTACAAGTCCACTTGAGAAGCAAAAAAAAAAAAGCTATTTCTTGTGAATGCTTAGTTATTTTTATTTATTTTTGTATTCATACCATTTTTTTTTTTTGAAGGGAAAATCATGTAAATTGAATCGAGAATCCCGTGTATTTAGAGCAATCGGACAAAGACATTCCTTCTCCTACTTATGAAGTGATAAAAAACAAATATTCTTTAGCATTTGAATGCATTCTGTCCCTAGTGTTGCTCAAATAAAAGGCAAGGCAAACCAAACCCTAAGGCAAAAAGAAATGATGCGATTCTTGGAATTCAGCAGAGGCTAATGGGAATGAAAACATGTGTTTGTTTCTTATTGTTCCCAAAGAGGAGAGCAGGTGGAAGAGCATTTTTTGCTCTCTGAATTTCCCAGGGTACTTTTTATTATTTAAAGTAACAGATAATGGAAGAAGGAAAAAAGGGCATCAGGACTCTTGTTCCACACTCCAAATCAAAAGGTCAGTTTAAAAAAAAAAAAAAAAAAAGCAGGAAGGGCGCGGCCCCTTACACCCAAGCCTGGGGGATGAAAAAATATCAAACATAGTACACAAAACCCCCATAAATAGCAAATATAGTAATCAGAATCACGAAAAAAAGAAAAGAAAAACAAATTTATAATAAATTTTAAAATAAAATCATGTTCATCTTAAAAATTAAACAGTATTTTTTGATCACTTATTTTTTACATAAAAACACCTTACATTTTACATTAATAGAAAACATAGTAATATTCAAAAACTTACTCTAGCCCTCATAAAGCCATGTTCACTTCTAAAATGTGGATAGACATATGCTACAAGTATATTTTCCATTTGCTCTTTATATAACTTCCTCTAAAAAATTAAGATGTTATGAGTATGGAAAGTCAAGAATGTAGCTTTTGCTTTTTAACCTGTAAATAAAAATGGATCAAATACAGTAAATTTTAACTAAACCACTGCTTTTTCTACGAGGAGTTTGATAACACTGCAACTTTAAAAAAAGCGGCAGTCTGATCGCACTTTTATTATGTTTTTACTTTATTACTATCTGTGGTAATATTCATGAAATTTGCGGATAATACTATAAATACATTGTGCTTATTCTATTGAATTCAAAAGCAAACGATTGCTGTGCTTGTTTTTATTATGGAGGAAAAAGAATTTTGTGTGTTAAAAAAACATTTTTTCAGCGGAAAAAATTACAGAAACTGAAGAAAAATCGAAAAAAAAAAAAAACCCTTATAGGGACTGCTCCATCACATGGTGTGCCTGAAGTGGTTTACGGGATTTTGTGGCTGTAAGAGCACAACAGATGCAGAGCGTTCTGAATGTTTATTACAACGTTTTAATGCAACACTGAAACAAAAGGGGTCCCATTTATCCTAGAAAAAGTGCCTTTTTCATTTGCCAGTGCACTTGCTGCCACTAAATTGGTTGAATTACGATACAAATTGCTTCCTCATCCACCTTACTCTACTGACTTGGCTCCCAATGATTTTTCTTTTTCCAAGTTAAAAAAGTTGCTTGGTGGAAAAAGATATTTTTCAATTTCAGAGATCATTAATGCCAAAATGCCTATTTCAAGTAGTTTGAGAAATCTTATTTTCTGGAAGGTTGAAAAACCTTAGAACATAGCTGTAAAAAGTATCCTTATGAAAGGAGATTATGTCAAAAAATAAATTGGTATGTCCATTGGTTTTTTCATTTCAAAGTCACAGGCTTACAAACTACCCTTGTACAACCATACAGTAAAGTTACAATTTAGAGTAATTAGTCATTGAAAAGGATCTCTTTAAAAAGTCTAAGCATATTACTTGAGTACAAATTCAATTTTTTCAAATTTTAGGAAATTTGACTCCCCCAAACATGTTAAGCATTTTAATTCTTGTGGAAGGACCTTATGTTTTAAACATGAAATTTGGTATCTTGCATGGATTAGGCACATTGAACACATCAGTGAATGAGATTTGTTTTTCAAAGAAATATATCATGAAATACTAAGTTCACTAGAATACATTATGCAGGGTGTTGATCCAGCATTTTCTGCAAGATCCTGTATTTGTGAATTTAAAAAGATATTTGTAAAAAAAAATAATTTAAACATATAGGAGCAAAAAATATTATTAATTAATAAATTTTTCTGTGAAAAGCACATTTGGGTAGCTTTAAGGTCCATTTTGATTGAATTGTAATTTTGTGAAGGGTTTGAAAACAGACCTGAATTTTTCTGAAGAGACACCTGAATAATAATATATATAAATATTTTTTAACTGAAAAAATTGTTGCAAACTGTGGGTTTCTATAAATTTATAACTGATTGATGGTTTTCAGTATTTTTTAACCTTCTAACTGTCATGCCTGATATTATCTCGGGCACAGCACTGGTGTTCCAAAATGTCATGCCCGACTACTACTCGGGGAAATTTTTTTTCGAGTGCACCGTATTGTTATAAACTAATATGTATCGGGAGAGAAGTTTATTCATGCTTCATCTCCTTTGTCAAACCCGAATCCATTGCAGGAAAAGTTAATTTGCACTGAATTTAGCCTACAAGACTACAAAGTTTGTTGATCAAAAAAGGATGCAAATGGGAAAAAGCTAAGGAAAGAAACCCCATCCTGGTGTACTGATCGTGGAGTTGGTTTGTGCTTGGAAAAGTGTTTCCAGTTATACGAACCATACTGAACTACTAATAGGTATTCACTTTTATTATTATTATTTTAAAATAATTAAATTAATAATTATTTTCAATTTTTAAAGAATAATGCTCCACTTGAAGCAAACTTTACCACTGCCGCGCTGAGTGGCAGTCGCGTCAAGCGAATATGCAGTGGCTACAAAATCTTAAAATTTTTATACACATAATTCAAAATATCAATTTTTAACTATTAAGTATATTTTATTTTGTACTAAATAATTGATTTTCCAATAAAAAAAATTGACAATTTATGTACCCAAATCATCAAAATAACGTGGCAGTTAAAAGGTTAAACAAATGCAACAGTTTTAAAATATGTAGCATTGATGAGTTATTTTTCATTTCATTTTCCTCAACCCTTGCTCTTAGAAAATCTTTACCCTTTTCAGGTCTTAGAGGAATGTTATTGCGTTTAGGTTAAACAATATTAATAATTTCATGAAAGATCCGATGCTCAATCGTGATTGGTCCATTTTTGTGACAGAATTCTAAGAAGGGAAAATAGTCATAAAATACAACATGCACTTAAGTGCATTTTCTGCACCACACAAACACTAAATACACAAACGCAATATGTTTGTTTTCTACAATTATTTTTCTCAGAATATGCATAATTGTAAAGCAAGAAAAATATGGAAAAAGAAAAAAAAAATGAAATGCAAATTTTACCTTTAAAAGAACATCAGCTACAGTTCCAACCATGTGTAATGCACCATCAATTTGACGAGCAGTTGAAGACGGATTAGTCAAAACTGTCATAACAAACTCCATTGCTTTTTGCAACATGTCTTTTCTCTTCTTAGCAACAGAATGAAGAAGAGTCTGTGCAGCAGTAACAGGTGATACAAAATCTTCGAAGACATCTGTTGAGAGAGATTTGCACCGTATGAACACAACCATCTAAAATATGAGTGCGGGTGGTCTTATATTCATGTAGTAACACGCCTACATGACGCTTACAGGAAACATGTGCATGCAAGGAAGAAATTAAATCCAGTAAGGCAAATTAGGAATCTAGTGAGCTGAAATCTCAACATTGTAGTTGCAACCCTCTTGCACTATTTAATAATAATAATTTTAAAAAAAAACCTGGTTTTAGCGGATATTTTCCATTGGACTTTTTGGAAAATTTTAGTTAATTTTTTAAATTTTGGTTTTGCCATTAATTTATTTTCCAAATTTAAATCAATTCAATATTTCTAATTCTTAATATTCAGTTATGATGAATTTGATCTAGCGAAGCACTCAGATTATCAATTAAATATTCAGCCAGACAAAATATTATGCCGAAGGAACAAGCACTGAAAAGTGGATGAATATTTCTTTCATTAATTATAACACTGGTCAACAAGTGTTTTGCCAAAAGAATGAATTTCACTTTTCCTGATGTAGTTTTGCACAAGGAATCCATATCTGGCATCAAAATTTTTCCATCATGTATAGTTTTTTAGTTATGAGGAAGGAAATGTTCGATTTTTACGTTTTTTCAGTGTTTTTCCGATCATGCAGCATCGTTTATTTTTGAGATAAAAGTACTCAAAAGAGCTTGAACGTCAACCGTAAAATCGGTGGTCACTCTATTTTGCTGAAGAAAACTTAGTGGAGTGTTGCAAACAGCCCCCGAACCAAAGTGCGTATCAAATTACTGCACTGGGTGCGGGTCTCGGTAGGAATTTTGTGAGCATTGGGATACAAAGGCAAAAGATTGATACTGTACAACACGTTTAATGAGCATGAGCTACTATTTTTTTATCATAAAAGTATCCTGTTGTGTGTAAAAATACCTCTGTATAACCGGTGAACATGGAGAGCGGTTCCATCAGAGATATCAAGGGAAGTGGAGTGCAACTATGTTAGCAGATTACTGCTGGACGTTAAAAAAAGACATTCCTGAGGCAAAGTATGCCATAGCATGTCAAAATGAACCCTTTTAAAGGAATATAGAAAATTACTTTGTTTTTTGGTGAAAATGCTTCTAATGTAAAAATTACAATGCCGTTAAGAAAAGGGGGGGGGGGGGTTCTAAGGACTTCATTGACTGATCTTGGAAGTATTTTCCAAGCTGAATTCGAAAATGAAAACCATTTTCCTTATCACTTAAGGGGAGCTTGTAAGGTACTGCAATAATTTAGGGTAAATGTTATTAATAATGTCAACTATTACAGCATCTTGCACGGAAAATCCTTACATGATAGAGAAAAATGGTTTTCATTTTTGAGTTCAGCGTGAAAAATACTTTTAAGATCAGTTAACAAAGTCTTTGGGGCAGAAAAAAAGTTTTTTTTTGTAGACCAGTGTAATAGGTGGTTACTTTAATGCAACTAAATTAAAGAAATTAAAACACATAGAAATGTTTTTAAAATGCATACAAAAGTATTTTTTAAATATAGATACATACCAAATTTTGACCTAATGTACTCATGCGGATCAGTGTTCCAAAGTTCTTCATCATGATCATTACAACACATTAAAGGAAAAACAACATCTTGAATAATTAACTGAAATACAAAATACACTTTATATATTAAACAATCAGCAACTAAAAAAAAAAGTTATTTGAAAAAACTTAATGCACACAAATTTATGCAAAAGACTGCAGAAGCTTCAGCTGGATGTTTTTCACATAGAAGCTCATTCTTTTGCATTGAAAAAGGGGTTCCTTTTCAATGCACCTTGAAAAAGCACCATTCTGCAGTCTTTTGGAAAATTAGCATTTAAGTTGCATCAATTAATTCTTTATTGTTGCAAAGTTCTACAACTTTTCATCTTTAAAGACTAATCGAAACTCACCAGCATATGGGGCTTCAACAGTTTCCAAGAAAATGCATGAGTTACTCTACAAAAGGGAAAGAAAACATTTTACAACCAAGTTCATGTAAAATAAAAAATAAATGAAATGAAAAATTCTGCGAGACTAATCTACCAACTTAATGTTAATCTCATGATTAATTAAATAATAAATATTGTTATTTGAAGTTGCAGATTGAAAGTATTGAAAATAAATTCATAATTTGAAATGTTATTAATTTCAAAATTACTAATACGGTAGAACTTGGATAATTCGAAGTTGAAGGGACCACAGCTAAACTTCGAATTATCCAAAACTTCGAATTACACAAGTCTAATTTTTGCAGCCTAATTTAAGGCCCACGAATGCCGGTAATCTTTATTTCGTCCAAAATAACGTCAATAATCTTTTCTGGAAAATGTCAAGGCATGTATATAAATAATTAAACATTGAATTTGTCAACAAAATCAAGTTTATTTTGTACATAATGTAAAAGATAAAACTATAGCATATATATTCGAAAACAGGAACATATAAGTAGAGTATTAGTTTTACAAAATATTCTTTGGTTAAGTACTGAAAATTATATTAAAAAAGTACCTGCTACAGTTTAAAAAACATTGAAAAATTTTGGATTGCTTCTCTAAAATGAGTCTTTTGATTTTAACAAAGACGAAATATATTTTTACGCATGATCTGACCATTCGAGCAACCAATAATAGTCAGTCGCGTGTAGAAACATTGTGAAGAGAAAGGAATTAGGCGTGATTTACTGTTAACCAGTAAAGTGTTAAGAGTTCCTGAACGACTTTCGGTTTCAGGGATCAATGCGGGAGGTCAGTTCCCAACAGGTGGATGAAAGGATAGAATCTTTCACAATAGAAAGCAAGACAGAAATCTCCCTAATCTACCATTTGTTTTGCAAACAAATAAGTAGGGTAAAATTTTAGAAGACAAAAATATTATTTCAACCTACTTTTGTCGATTTCGGATGAGAAGACCTTCGAATTAAAGAAGTTGAGCTTCGAATTATCCAAAAATTTTAACATTGATTTGAATACAAAGTTCAAGGGACCAAGCGAAATCTTCGAATTAAAGGAAAATTCGAATTATCCAAGTTCTACTGTAATGCAGGGCTCCCACCGCCTTAACACAATTTGTAGCAGCTTTCGGAGCAGGTAAAATGTCCTTTCTGTATCAGTTTGGAGCAGAAGAATTTAACTTTTGTATCAGTTTGGAGCAGAAGAATTTAACTTTTTTATCAGTTAAGTTTGGAGCAGAAGAAATCGACTTTTGTATCAGTCTACTATTTTAAACTATTTATCATGAATTAAAATTTATTTTTTAAATGTTACTTATTTAGGTATAACCATTGTGATTACAGTAACAGTAAAATTTTGAATGAATTAAATATAATTTCATTTTTTATCAAAAAAATATATTTGAAGTCGATCCTATTTTCTACCTGCAGTAATATTTATTATTTTTCCGATTAAGAAATATTTCCTTTAATTTCAATCCTAAATACTCACTTAGATGCTCTGGAAGTAATTAATAAAACTAAAAGTAAATTGCCGAGTTTCATAATTTTGCAGCAAGAAAATTCAAGAATCAAATTATATTTCTCAGTTCTATAATAGAAAGGCAAAATGTATTTTTTATTATATGTTGATAATTTAATATCTAATGATTTTTCCCCAACAATTTATCTTTACATCTTTGAAAAATTGTGTAATAATTACAATTAAATTTTAAAGAGTCCTAGGGTTACAGCAATTGGATGCCGAAAGAAACTAAATTGCATTAAAAGAAAAAGGGAATGCATGGTAATTTCATAACTTTCAAATCTAGTTTAAAAATTGAAACTTTAAAAAGAGTACTTTTATGAGGTCATTCATCCACAACAAAATTTCTATTTCTTCTAATAATATTGCTTAACATATTTGCCAAAGATCATCAATTCATTAAGATATACGTACATGCTTTTTTAATGATTTTCTAACTTAGCTGTAATTTTTTTACTTATTTTATTCTTTAAATTTATGTTTTTTAATTGCTTGTGGTGATATGATATAGATTACAGAACTTAAAGAGTAATGAGAAAAGAAAAAAAAACTGCAATTCAATGTTTAATTTTACAGCGTTTGAAAGTCTACCTCCAAACACTTTCGGGAACAAATATCTATTTTCAAACAATGTTTTTATTTAAAATAAAAATACATTTGATTTATTTACTTTGACAGGAATCATTATAAACAGTTAAAATTAAAAAAAATCAGAGTTTTGTAGCGGATGCAAAAAGATTGTAGAACGTATGCGCTCCTTTGCTTACACGTGGAAAGTAAGCTTAAGGAATTTTAAAGAATTGTTATAATGGAGCAGCAATCTTTTTAACATCTGTTCTGTTATTGACTTTTCACATTGATTAGTATTTCCTAAACATTAGAAAACACAAAGAGCACTGAGGAAAAACGCTAAGTTTTTTTTTTCCCCACGTTTCATGAAATTGTAAACTTTTTTATCTATTTCAAGAAAAACTTACTAAATAAAATGATTTTTCTCTATAATACTACAAAATATTAGAAATCGTCTCACTGTTTCTTCTAGCGTGGGATACCATAACTCATTCTGCTCAATTTTCTCATCCATTTTTGATGTTCTTAAGAGAGGGTAGAGCTAATATTCATTAATAAACTGCTTCAAAGGTAAAAAATTAGTTGACTAAATAAAAAATGTAACAAATTCTGTCGATTTTAATGTTAAAAAAAATAATATATAAAATTTTTTCGATTTTTTTTCTGAAAATCGTGATTTGGCGCAAATTTGCCGAAAAAAACGCATTTTGTAGCAGAATGTAGCAGCAAAATCGTTTTGGCGCAGTTGGCGCAGCCGTGGGAGCCCTGATAATGTATTATTAAATATAAAGATTAATAGTTTGAACAATTAAATTGTACAGCAGAAGCATTAAATTGATAATACGAATATTACATCAAATACGAATATTACATCAATCAGATAAGAAGTTCATTACTATCTTTAGCTGCTTCAGAAGTTATATATTCTCTATTTCAATGAATTAAAAAATTCTTGTTTTACATAATTTTCATGGAAGGTTTGTTATATATAGATCCTCAATTCTGAAGGGGAAAAAAAATCTTGGTTCAGATATTTGACAAAACAATAAACAGTAAAAAATGCAACTCTAGACTTGAGGTACAAAAAATAATCATACATTTGCAAACATCATCCTCGACTGGTCATAATGACATTCCATGGGTCAATCCAGCATTTTCAACAAGGTCCACCTATTTTTGTGAATTTTATAATGATTTTTGTGAAAATTCAAAAGTGAAATATAGTGACAAAATCTTTTATCATTACTTGCGCTTATTTAATAAATTTTCTATGGAAGGTACGATTTTTGGTAGCCCAGAATTTTGTGAAGGGTCCAAAAACAGACGAGAATTTCTTCTGGCGCAACCCCTACATATATGTTTTTATCGAAAGAGGATATGAAAATGAACGGTTTCAGCCAGAAAGAATCCAAGTTGGGAAAAAACTAGTTTTTCAGAAAAAAACTTTCTTTGGGTTTTATTGTGTTTTTTCAAAATTTACAGTACAATTTTAAAGGACATTTTAATGCTTTTAAATCGGTGCATGGAAATGAATATGGATAAGAACATAGTATAATCAATAATAAAAAATTTTTATGCTGAAAATTTATTTAATTTTGTGTATTTTATTAAATATAAGAATGCATTCCCTTGAAACAGACAAAATCTGATATTAAATTTTTGATGATCGAATCAGAAACAAAGAAAAGATAAGTAATTTGTAAAAGGCCACACTTACGCTTCATTGACGTAATTTAATCCAAGCTGCAATACTCTAGGTGAAATGAATACTTTTTGCCTGTACTGATCTAACAATTTGAGAAGAACTTCTAGAATTCCTGCAGTGAATGCTTTCAGGTAATATTCAGAGAAATCTTTATATTCCTTTGTAACGTTACCAGGACTTCCATACCTAAAATTATTATAGATAGATCAATAAGCATCATTACTATTACAAAGTAAAAACAAAATTTAAAAAGATTATGCATATTTTGAACAGGAGGGAAAACTTCAAAATTTTATTTGGTAGAACTCACAATTTTTTGTAAGAATAAAAAGAAGAGTAACATTATTTGATTACTTGAGCTTTTTGAATGCTGTAATTCCGGACATGATGTAATTCTTGAACAGGTAATCAGTTCATTGTAATTCTGTTAATCTGCTTCGAGATGTAGCAGGACAACCTTTCAAAAGCAAGTTGGCTGCTGATGTATAAAATGGACTTTCCATACTTTGTATTAACCATTCATTCATGCTAGTCCGTTTACTCTAGCAGCACATTTGTTTATAGGAGTTATGTTTGAGAGTGATATAATGGCAAATAGAGCGAGGACTACTCTATTAAGGGGGAAGTTGAAGAGTCCCGAAATTTCTACTATAGCACTATACTAAAGTAGTTTGTTTTCTTTTTAATGGTGCTCTACTAAACTAATTTCTATTTAAAAACTACTTTTGCCAGTCCCTAGATAACAGAAAAGTTTCTATATAAGGACAAAAACATTCTGTTTAACGAGAATTTGTAGCGGATTTTCATTTTGGAAAAAGTTTCTTGTATCTACTTATCTCAGTTTTACTTCAACAAGGAACCTAATGTGGGGAAAACAAATTTGGCTGCATTGGGGAACAAAAGGAAGTTCTGAGAAGGGAAAATCGGAGGGAGTGCGGGACGCACCCCGTTCCTGTTTGGGATCAATCTCTCATTGCTTGCCTACCTTTCAAATTCCAGTTTTAAAACTAGCTAATTTTATTGTAATTCATTATGCATTTATCATATATATACTTACTTTATTTATTTTATGTAACAAAATATATCTTTATTATTCCATCTAACAATATAATTTAATGTGTAAAATATAAAATCAAAAATTTCTAAAGAATATAATATAAATTTTAAAAAAATTCTAAACATGCTAATATATTGATAAAAATTATCGAGTCCTAAGCCTGAGTAGTATGAAGGGAAAGGTTTTTCTTTTGAATTTTTATAAAAATTCTGTTTAAAGACTCATTTTACTTAAGGACAATTTTTTGTAGTCCCCTTAAAAGTCTTAAATAGAGGATCAACTGTACATATGTGATTGGTCATTTCTTTCAGTACTTCTATCGAAATTTTTTTTTTCATGATTCATAACATTTTGTTCTGTTAATGATAACTGTTTTGGAATTTAATATCTTTGTAACAAATTTCTGCTTGTTTTCAAATGGCTTAATGTGTCTCAATATACAATAGAATCAAAGGTTTTAAAATACCACTTACCTCTCAAACACTCTAGTTAATATATGTAATGCCCATTTTTTACATTTCCACCAAGATAAATCTGCTTGCTCTTCTTCATCATACTGAGAAGCTTGCTATAAAAAATAGAATGAAATGTTATTGAATTTATTGGGTTACTTCTAGCAATCAAATTTTTTTCAATAGGAAATTTATAACATTAAAAGTCAGTATGCATAAACATAAACACAGGGAAAATTCTTAATTTCTAAGAGCAGATTTATAAACAGTTACAGCAACTTACAGGTGTTAAGAAAAAAAGAACACAAAATAGATACTAAAAAAAACCTGCAACAAGAGTTCATTAATCTAACATGTCTCTAGCCTCTCGGTACTGCTCAGCCAGAGAACTCTGGTGAAGCACAGTGCCTCTCCAAGGCTGCACAGGGTGCATATTGGGGAAGAGATAATTTGAAATTTATAGAGATGTTTTCAAAGGCAGTTGTGTTTGGTGGTCAGGCGGAATTTGGCAACACTCTGCGTCTTGGGCTTTTACATAAAGTCGAGATAACATCCTTTGACGGACACAGTTAAAACAATCTTCTTAAGCTCGGGCTTGAATTGATTTTTTAACAAGATGTTTAATAGCACAGAAGGGTACAGGATGAGAGGAATTCTTTTTAATCAAGAAGTCCTTCTAGGCCCGATAATGCACATCTTGGTACCCCACAGTGGACAAGAACCCACTGGAGGGAAATCTTTTTTTTCAAATGATGCCAAGCTC
Source organism: Octonoba sinensis (assembly GCA_038502835.1). Taxonomy (NCBI): domain Eukaryota; kingdom Metazoa; phylum Arthropoda; class Arachnida; order Araneae; family Uloboridae; genus Octonoba; species Octonoba sinensis. The sequence goes on from CM076602.1 coordinate 64,298,765, forward strand.
TCAAGGTGACATTGACAGTTTAATATGTCTTGCGCTGAGGCATTTTTTCAGAATTGATAGCCATAAAAGCAACCTTAGAATCACAAAGGCTAACTGCTCTTGAAAATTTATTCAGATGGCAGTGAAGTTGGCAAAGATCTGTGCGGATTCAGGGATCGTACTCTTTTGTCAAAACAAAAACAGGGTGTGTAGCAAATTCTTTCAATGAAAAATAAGCACTTTTAAGCACTCTAAAAAAAAATTTTAAGCACTCAAAAAAAAAATAAAAAAATCATTTTAAGCTATGCACATTACATCTCCCCCCCCCCCCCAATTGCCATTCCTCAATACAAATAATATAGAATTTATATTGCAACACAACAGCAAAAAAAAAGATGTAACTGCATATCTGCATAGTACAATAAAGAAAAAACTGGTTTCTGACAAAGAGCTCAATTCTTTGGTTTACGAACCACCATACAGCATAATTTAAAATAACTGTATGCACTACTTCCTTACCGCAAAGTACCGTGATTTCCTTTCTGTGAAATTACTGAATAAGCGCTCCCCCCCCCCCTCCAATTTGGATTCTCCTTGCGTTGACCAAGAGAAGCTCATGAATTCCATTATCAGCAGACCAAAGGGCCAAGGGATTTAAAAATTTCCTGGGAATTGCAGAGACTAAACAAACAACGATTTTCTCATTACCCAGGGAGGGGACCAGGGCTCTAGTCCTGGAGGGGACGGGACTGGACAGAAATTGACTTCATCAATGGGTACCCACGAAAAACTTTGAACACATGCTTTCGTTCCGATAAGCTTCTGTCTGAATTTCCGTAATCACATCAGTTCTTCTTGCCTCAAGGCTTGTTTTTTGTATGGGGGTCATTTACCAGGACCATAAAGGTCAAGACTCAGAAATTTTGGAAGTGGCCAGTGCCCACTAAACTTAACTTAATTAACTTGGTGGCCACCTATGTGTCGTAAAACAAAAGTGCAAAGCAGGGGGGGGGGGGGGGTGAATGGTGCATCAGTGCACTACATCGCCTTATGTGTTTTATTTTCAGTGCAGAAAACATAATATTTGTCAAAATTATTAATTCTTCAAAAAAAAAAATCTACATGACTTTCAAATTGGAAAAAAAAACTAGCTTCATTAGCTATGGTAAATTAAGGAAGTACGAATTTTTGCAATATATTTTTTTTATGTTAAATGTTAGAGTACAAAAGATTAAAAATGCAAAATTTTAATTATTAATAATAGAAGCAACAGATAACAAAAATGAAATTACAGAAACGAACCTTTTACAAAAGACCGCGATCACAAATATTCGAACACGAGTATAAAAAAAAATAATTTCTAGTTCTAATTTTGTTCAGTACATTTTATTTTCATTCTTTTCACAACATTTTTTAAAAACTTTTACACCATTTTCAAAATGGCGCAACGCTTCATACCGATTTTATAAGTTTAAGCGAAAATGGCCGATCTGAAATGAAAGTGTTGCGGCTATGGAAAAAAAAAAATCAGAATTAAGATTGTTTCCTACTATATTTAAAAAAATTATATGGCAGAGAGAAGGAATAAAAAAAGAAAAAACAGCGCAATCGGGAAACATTTTCGCCATTTTTTTTTTTTTTTTGTGAAAGAGGAAATGAAGTTTATCGGCCAAAATTCGGTTGTTTGAATGCCAAATTGATGCGTTTTTATTGTGTGTGCAAGAAAGAAGAAAGAGTTGTAAATTCTATAGATGTATTTGAAAAGGAAAAATTTACTCTAAAAATTAAGAAGAAAAAAAACGAAAGGTGGCGATCGCTCCTAATTTTTTTAATCGCCACTTTTTCAAATAAGGTCGCCACGTGGCGAGTGCCGACCGTGAATCTTGAACTTTAGAGAACCATATGCTCTTATACCACCAAAGAATACAAACATGGATGAAAAATAAGCACTTTTAAAAGCTTTTAAAAACAAAAGCAAAAACAAACACTATTAAGCACTTTTAAAAACCGCTACGCACCCTGAAAAAATAAGGACTTTCTAAGGACTTTTAAAGGACCTACAAAAAATTTTAAGGACCTCACAAATTTTTCGAAATATACAACTGTTATTTCAGAAAGAAGCATTATTTAAAGAGTAAACTGATTTAACATTGTATTTTTATTAGGAACACAACACAAACACTTTTATGGAGCTCTATTTGACTTGTTGCTTTTCTAATGTAAAATACATAGTCATTAAGTTAAATAATTAATGGAGCTAGTGATAAGAAGCATACAACACAAACATTAATCATATATAAGCAAATTATCATGATATGAAAAATTATCAAAAATGGTTAGTGCTATAAAATACAAGTTAAATGAAAAAAAAATTTAAAAAAAAATGTTAAAGAAATGCTGCCCTTTGTCTTGAGAATTTTTGTTTAATTTTTTTTTTTTCATTTTACTTAACTTATGTTGCCAGCATCGCAATTCAGGCTTACTTAAATTTTATCTCTGTCATAAATAATTTTTTAAAACTATTTAGAAGAGCTTACAAAAATTCAGAAAAAAACTTCAACTTGAGAAAGTTTCAAAAAATTGAACAAATTTTTAAAATAAAAAATAAAACAAGCAGACTACAGGCTGCAAATACTAAAACAACTGTCAACTTTTTAAATAATTGATATATTTACAGGATGCAAAAAGATAGAAATCTCAAAATCTGCGTGCAATTTTCGGCGAAGCACGTGCTAGATGTTAGCAAGTTTCCAGAAAATAGGTTTTTACACTTTCGCGTTATAAGTTATGAAAATTCCTGTAAATTAATACATCTCTTTTTTAAAAGTTCCTTAAAATCTTTTCTTGTTTTGTAGTACAATCCCTTTAGATAAAAATACTTGAACATCAGCTTGAAAAATCGGATCGTTTTCAAAAAATCAAATTTTCGAAATTCACAAATAAAATGAGAAAAACTAGTAGAAAACAGAGCATTTGGCAACTACGGTGTATAGGTTTAAAAAGCGGTCGATTCCTTCAATTTACTGCACATTAAGAAATTTCACGAGATACAAATTTTGATTAACGCAACAAATATCATCATCTCCCACACAACAAAACCCCACAGCGAACGATTGCGAAGCCAAATTGATCGCTAAAAATTACTACATATTAAAACATTGCTTTAAAAAATTAATTAATTAAATTTTTTGATATGGGAATTTATTTATCTAAAAAAAAAAACAATGGGAGAACAAACTGTTTAGCAAAAGATCAGCTGAAAAGCGATCGGGAGAGTTGGCAACTCTGCGCTTCTTAGTGTAAGACGTAAGAAAAATGATAATAAAAATAAATAATTCTTTTACCTTTAACAGCATAACTATGCGATAATCATACATGCAATTGGCCAAACAAAAAAAAAAAAAACTGAAAGTTTTTTTTTGCCTACATATTAGTTAAATGTATCTCTTTTATTGAGCTAGATGCCAACAATATGCTTCTTTGAAGTATTCCCCTCCCCCCCCCCCCCCAAATTAAAAAAAAAGTTTCAAAAGCAATATTTACTTACTGATTACTTGTTAAGAGCTGCTCCTACTTGCTTTATTGATAATTGTTTAGAATGTATTTAGATTTAGTAACTATTTTCATGAAGAAATATTTTGTTTACTTTGTAACTAAACTTAAATAGTATTGAATCCCAAATTTGAAATCCCAAAATTCGGCCCTTTTTCAAAAATACCCGACTTCTTTGTTGTTGTTGTAAAATCAGAAAAAAATATTAATTTAAGAAACTGTTAAATCAATAAATACCAGTTACTTTTGATTCAAATAGAAGTAATCTTGTAGATATATTTCTTACATGAGCTAAACTCAAGAAACCAAGATAGAATAAGAAAACCCAACAATGTTAAAAAATGAAATCGGTTCTTTAAGCGCACCGCGCACCTTTCCCTACTTTTTTTCCCCCTTGAGTGCTTAAAAGTCCGTTTTTCAAATTTTTATTCCTTTTTCTTTTCTTTTTTTTTAGAGCAAAATGAGGAAACTTGTATGATTTGTTTTTCTGTGGTCTTAATGATGCCCAGTTACTGGGCACCATTGCATTTTGTACAAATGCTTGGTGCTTTGATTCAACTTGTCTACTAATATTTTTCTTTTTTTTTTTTTTTAAGATGTAGCTCGATTTTCTTTTTCATACAATTGCAGGAGATAGCTAATTGGGAGCTGCCATGTGGGTGGGTACAAGTTTATTTTAACTGAAGTGGGTGCTGTAATTTGAAGCATTTTATCAAAATCCATGAACATTTTTTTTTTTTTGTAAAGATATATAACACATCAATTTAGTTATACCTTTTCAAGAAAAAAGTTACTTATTTATCTACCAGTTGAGAAAGCACTGCAATTTGAAGTAAAACTGCTTTGATGTTTATGTAAATCCGCCATTTTTGGTCCTGTCAATCCGCCATTTTGGGTCTGTCCGAAAGCCGCGACAGTACCGGTCCCGAGCAAACCAAATTCGAGGTTCGATTAAGTAGTTGAAATGAAAGAAGTTTAATTTTTGTGAAGAATACAAAAGACCGCAAACAAATGAAGTGCATGGGTACCTTCTTATTTTAACGGGAAAAAAATTAAGCACCTGGAATAAAAAATAAGGACTTTCTAAGGACCTGTAAGTACCGTACGAACCCTAGGATTGCAGCAACTTCACCGTCAAATGCAGTGCCTCGACCCACGGGGGCCTAAAATAAAAAGACCTCCGAGAAATCCCTGGCAATTGCGCTAGGATTATCAAATAGGAAGGAACCATCGGTATATAGATTTGCAGCCACTACGGTTCAGGTTATAGGATGTTTAATAATTCGAGAGCCAGGACTTTCATAATAGTAGGATCTGTACTACTTTTAGTTACCCGTTGACACAGGTCAAGATTGATCCGGGCGGGTTTCAGATTTGATGGGTTTTGTAGTTGAACGAGATATTCCGGTTCATTATGTAAAGCTAAGTGAATTTTTTAGCTGAAAGACTTCCTGAAGAAAGCCAAACTGGGTATTTAAATTTCTAGCCAGGACTGTTCCAAAGAGAAAAACATCCAGGTTTTCCAATTATCTTTTCAGGAGAATTATGGCCTTTTTTGAACCATAGTTTTTAGTCTATCCCCATTAAGATGAAACACATCACAGACAACAGAAGAGGTACCTTTATCAACATAATGTTTTGTTTTGCAAAAAAAAAACTTCTGATAATTATGACGAATTCTTCATATATTAATATTTTTTCAGGAACACAAGCAGAGTTTTACAGATTAACTGAGGTTTAACTAATAATCAGCTTATTTCATGATTTTCAGCTTCGTCTTAATGGCTTAAGTGAGAATGTTTGTGATGTGATCAGTTAGAATAATCCATGAAATGCTTGTTGACCCATGCCCAAATGTGCTGTAACCAAATCATCATAGATTAATTTTTACATATCATCTGCAGCTGATACATATGTTTATATAGTATGATCAACATAGGGTTACTATGAACATACACAATACATAATAAAAGTTCCTTAAACTTACTTCAGGTACAGGCCTTCCAACAATTGTACGAAACACTTCCATCCACTGGGCAAAAACTTCCCTTGATATTAAATCCAGAGGAAGAAAATACTGAACTAATGCAAAAAAGATTTTTAATATCTGCTTTTGTAATAAAACAGAAACTTCTGAGGCATCGGGCATTAATTGCACACAACGCTGATATATCATTGGTAAAAGCATGTTCATTGCTTCATTTAAAGGTCTTCGCTCTTCAGGTTTCTTGTACCTATTGCAAATTATGCATATGAACAATGAATTAGCAAGAGTTTTGCATAAAAACAAAAATTTTAATCTTAAACTAATTGAGGAAAATATAGATGAAAACATTTAAATAAGTTTGGCACAGAAATTGTGAATTTTAATCCCTTTTGTATTCTGTATTGAAAAGTGGTACAGATTTTAAACCCCAGCTTTCTCATTTATACGACTATTTTCAGTGGCCATAACCAGGAACGTACAAAAATAATGTTAACTGTGATTTATTCATGCATCCCAGATCCCACAAAGTACCTCTCCCTTATGTGTTGCCAAACATAGAATCTACAAAAATGCATCAAGATATCAATTGACAATTTTTGTAGCAGATGCCATTGAAAATGAAGATTGTGAGAGTAAATAAAGTAGAATGGCAGGCAAAATTATTATTTTCATTCTATCTTCAGGCAAAAATGAAACACCTAGATGCAAATGGGAGTAAATGACAAAATTGAAAATTTGTAGATAACTAGTGTAAATGATAAGCAAAGCACTATTCTATATTGTGGTAAGAGATGTAGTGGTATCCCTACTAGGTGCTTCCCAACATGATTAAAAGTAAAAAAAAAGAAAAAGTAAAAACCATTAAATCTTAAGATCGGAACTTTGGCAATCTTTTCTACATTATTTGGATGGCTCTGAACAGAGCCCTTTTTATATAGGAATGTCTTTCCGGTCAGATCATTTCTTTGCCTTCTTTGGGGCAGCCTTTTTGGGGGTTTTCAGAGTTTTCACCTTCGGAGACTTGGGCTTAGTTGCCTTGGCGGCCTTTTTCGGACTCTTGGGCTTTGGCACTTTGAACACTTTTTACTTACAGATTTGCCAACCTCCCTAAGCCAAGAATCAGGAAACTTTCTTATATTTTACTTGGTTCTCCTGCATGTCTATCGGCATCTCTTAATTTGCATTTCTTTTTAAGTTATTCAAAATACAGTAAGACCTCGATTATCCGAGCTAATTGGGGCTGCTAGTACCTCGGATATTGGAAATCTCGGTTAATAGAAACCATGTATAAAAACCTTCCGGGCTTGCGAATTTAACTACTTTTAAAGTAAAAAAACAATAGAACATTTTTTAAATGATAAAAATAAACATATATGAACTTATGTTTCACAGTTAAAAAGATTTAAAAAGGAAATCAACTCTAGTAGTAAATTTTAAAAAGTAAAATGGAATTTTTTTTAAACTATACTTAGTTAAATATCGAAATCGCATTTTCAAAAATAACACAAATCTCAAGAAAATATTATATTTTAAAAATTTAATATACATTAATTTGATAAATTTACATTCTTTTAAAAAAGTATGTTACTCTCTTCCTTTTTTGGTTTGGCATTTTAAAAATGAACAACTTACTAGTGCGATGGTCAAACGTGAAATGATTTAAGCAAAGGTTCACTACGAAATAGAGGATTCGCGAATGAAAAGGTCAACAGAAGAATGTTATGAAACACAATCTCCTCCCCCAACCGGGGGGGGGGGGGGGGGGGGGGGTAAGTGTCCCATAACATATTGCACCTGGTATTCAATAGATCACATGACCACTGTGAAAGTATTCATGGATGTTATCTTCTCAGGGTATAATATTTCTTGGAAGTTGAGTGCTTTTGTGGAGAAGAAGTGCCTGTAACATGGACACCTAACTAAAATGTGTATAATTTTTTCCAAGCTCATTTTGGAAAGGAGAAAAAAAGGTAAAAAAAAAAAAAAATTAGACTTCATTATTGCCTTGGTTAATAGAAACATAGGTTAATCGAGGTTCTACTGTAATTTAATAAGCTAAAACTGAATCATAAGTCAATTTCCCAATTATTGCACAAAATTGTTCCCTTAAAAAACAATAATCCCCACATAAGATTATAAAATTCCAAAACAATATTTTCCCTAGATAAATGTGATTTAAAAACTGAATATTAAAATGTTATCAAATGGATTAAAAAGGATTTAAACAATATAATCATAAAATAAAGTATTAAATTAGCAAAATTAAAGTAGTACATCAAATGACTACAATCTTTTCAATAGACATTTTAACTAATTTGACATCTTGCAGAATATTTTCTAATAGCTGTACGTCTGTTTCAAAACACAGCAAAAAATTGAATAAAAGTTTGATAGGAAAACAGTAAAGAAATACTTACTCAAAATTCTTCACAAGATGATACAGGCACAATAATGCCCCCATGCAAACATTTGAATCATTCATAGAAAGATATACTGAAATTTTATCAACAATTTCTGTCCATTTTCCAGGAAAATCAAACTTTACAATGTTGCTTACACAAACGGCAAGTTGCACCCTGAAAGTAAAAATAGCTTAATTTAATTTATATAAATATATGTATTTTAAAATAAATTTAAGTTTAATTCCATTTTTGCTTTACGTTATTGAAAAAAAAATAATTAAGTATAATTCTGAACAATAATATTTCAGCTGTCCATTTGAGGGGTCATAACATCTTTCCAGTTTGGCCGAAGGGAAAATAAGGACAAAATATCACGAAAAGAAACCCACGATGATCTAATCGAAACTTTTAAAGGTAACAAAAATAAAGGCACTTAATGTAATCCTTGCTGCTAATGACAAATGTGCAGGAAGGAAACTCAATCAAATCTCCCAAGGTGCACTTAACCTAACTAAATGTGAATTATTCTAAGGGATTAAAATGCAAATTTTTAAGAAAAGAAGATCCAAGTTTTTTGGGACAGCAAAAGAGCCACTACAGATTTACAAAGCATTAAAGTCAAATGGATTCCCTATCAAAAGTAAGAGTGGGATTTTTGGAAAATGAGAGTCAATTTAGGAAAAAGTTGTACATTGCAAACCGTCAAATATTTCAATTTGAATTTGTCTCAGTTTTATTAACATAGATGGTAAATTTTGACACCTAAAATTTTATACCATATCAAATATCCTTTTCTGGACTTCTCATGATTGCAAACATCAATTTACATGACAGAATAGAAAGGATTTATTTGAATTTTGTTTCCTTAAAGCAGGGATGCACAAACTATGGCCCGCGGGCCAAAATTGGCCCGCCGAGCCTTTTGAATTCGCCCGCTAATATAGTTCATAAAAAAGAATATATATAGTAAAATTTTTAAAAAATACGAAAGAAAAAATAATTATAAAAAAAAGCTTACGAAAAATCGTAGTAAAAAAAAATACGATAGCAACGCCGCTACTGAATTTTTGGTCGCAATTTTCGGAACTAATCACCATATTTAATTTCATTTTATTGGAAATACTTCAGAAACTAATCAAATCATGATAAAAGTGGTAGAATATTGCATTGTCATCTGGTTCTGAGCTAAATGTAAAGTTTCAGAACAATAGCTTATTGGGATATGGTCGAAAATTCGATTGCTGGATTTTTCAAACAGCCATTATGTGCGTTATTTCATCTATAAAAGAATTTTGTCCCATTCCTGCTATGATTTCTTTAGCTTTAAAACAAAGCAAGGATCGTTAGACATAGCAGGCAAAATATCATTATTTTCGTCTTTATCGCTATCTTGCTCTTTGTCATTGTTCGGGTGTAGCATCACTTGGATGCTTTCCGAATGGGACATATTGTTTATCAAATTATTAATTTCCTAAAATCTGATCATCAATCATTTTTACAGTAATAATTGATTTTAAAAAGGAGGCAAACAAAATGTAAGAAGCATGTTTACATGCAGAAACGGGCAAATTTCATACTTGTGTAAAACGACTTCGCTTTTGCGAACTCGATTTTAATAAAGAATTCATTTTCACAGTTGCAATTTTTGCTGCCTTAATATCAATTTTAAATTCTTATTACCCTTATTTCAGCTCTTAAATAAATAAGATATATAGCACAAAAATAAACGAGGTTTAATTTTCACACGAACAGCTATTGCGAAAAATTAGCGAATCTGCCGTATTAGAAATTTTACGAACATTCGTTAGTCCGACTTTTGTTGCAATTCGCCTTCGAATACTGACGAGACAATTAAATAAATGTATAAGAATCTAATTATTTATTTCTTTCATGTTTAATTATTGAAATAAAATAGAGAAAAGGTCTGATTTTGCTCCAGTATCGTTGAAGATTTTTTTTCCTAATTTTCATCTACAAGGGGGTAAGTTGACGCCCTCCTCCCCTAAAAAAACATAGTTTTTAGACTAAATTGTTCGACTTATAAACACTGAATATGTTGCTTGTAACGGAAAAATGCGTATTTTTAAAGGCATTGAAAAAAATTCGTATTTTTACTAAATTGGGAAAAAAAAAAACACACACACGAACTTTTAAAAAATGGTGGGAAATTCACGAAAAAATTCCCGGTTTTCTGGTTCCTGGGTAAGAGGTTCTGTACTGTATTACTATGCCAATTTAACTAATAAGATTTTGTAAATGGTTAGTTAAAAAAACAATTCTCCTAGCCAAATTGATTAGTGATGAATGAATAAAAATGTATTAATTAAACATTAATTTTCAGAATTAATAATATCAATATGAATAATTATTTTACTTTATAAAGTGTAATTTATAATCAAAACATAAATTTTTTTTGTCGATATATATTTTGGAAATGAATAAATAAATAACGATTTTTTACATTAATTCACAAAGATCAATTTCGAATCTGCAGGAAAACTAGTGATTAAAGGATTAAAATTTAATTATATGCCGTGAAACAAAATAATGATATGTTGATTTTTGATAAAGGAATCAATTTAACTTTTTTTTATTGTCCATGTAGCAATGCATAAATTTAATATTACTATGCCAATTTAACTAATAAGATTTTGTAAATTGTTAGTTAAAAATACAACTCGACCAGCCAAATTGACTAGTAGTAATTCTGAATCGCAAGGGTTTAAGGTGATGTACAGACTCGCAGCATTTGGATTTTGCTATTTAATATATGTGTGTTTTTGTTTCTTCTGTATTCATATTAGCACTTTTAATTAATTTCTCATTTTAAATCTTAATATATATTTTAAATTTTACATTATAAAATGTCAAAGAAAAATTATCTAAATTATAAAGAAAGTTATAATTTAGAGAATAATGCTGTGTTTTTCTTAGTTTAAATTACCTTTTTATTTTCCATTTGCTTCATTTTCATAATTTGCACACATTTTTGTGAAAAATTTTAGTATTCCTCTTTTTTGCCCTTTGACCAATCACTTCTTTGATATATATAAATGTTGTGCAAATTAATTGTTTAGAACTTTTATTTAATAATCTGTTCCTGAGTACAGTAATTATTAATACATGTAATTTGTACATATTACCTTTAAATAAAAACTGAAATACACTCTGTATTTTTATGAATAAAACATTACGTTACTTTGGCCCCCAACCTGATATTTTCTAATATTTTGGCCCTTCACCCAAAAAAGTTTGTGCATCCCTGCCTTAAAGGCATCTGTTATTTCCAATTAATGAAATAATTTTGCCGCCAAAAATGTTTGATTCATTAAAATTGCTATCAACATCTTTAATTTTGAAGCAGGGTTGTTTGGTTTAAACCACGTTGGTTTAAACCAAATCTTTTTTCATTAATTTTGCACATCATTAAAAGTTGCAAAATCCAATTTATGCAGAAATTACAAGCACAGCACTGGATAATTAATGAATTTGAAAATTAACAAACTTTTTTTTTTAATCAATACAAATTTTTCTCATCTCCTATCTACAGACTACCTATCTCAGACTATTCGGGTTTTTCTAAAATTAGCTCTGGAAAAGCTAATTTGAGAAAAACTCTTCTCAGTCATTATAAAAATTAAAATGATATTGCAATTGTAATTCATGGAGCTAAAGAATACATATTAGAAACAATAAAATAACTTCATAATAACCAATTTGCAAATGTATGTTACAGACAACAATTTTTAGAAACCAAATCTTTTTTCATTTATTTTTCCGCATTATAAAAAATTGCAAAATCCAATTTGTGCAGAAAATTGCAAGCACAGCATTAAATAAATCATGAATTACTGAATTTGTAAAGTAACAAAAATTTTTTTTTAATCAGTGCAACTTTCTTTTTTTCCTAAATTATTCTCTTCTTTTTAAAAATATATTTATTCTTTAATCAGGAAAAATTGTATTTAAAAAATATATAAATAATAGTGATAATTTCTAAGCCAATCTTGCTGATTTGTATTAGTGTTACCGTGTAATCATTTGTTGATATTACTGATACTGTACATCAACACACATTATTTTTAATGTATCTTCCATTTTTGCTTATTTTTTATTGATTTAGTAAAATATGCTCTTGTTAAAACTCAACCCGATAATAATTATTTCTTTAGTAATTTGATAAAAGGTCTGTATAAGTAGAGTATTATAACGTGTTAATACAGTAAAACCTGTACAATTGACCACCGTTGTAAGTTGGCCACCTGTCTAAGTTGACCACTTTTGGTCAGGAACGGAATCAGCCCTATATTATTTAATGTACGAAAACTTTTGTGATTTGACCACCTGTCGAATTGACCACTTAAGTACCAAATTTGGGTGGGAATATTATAAAAAACCCTTTGTAAGTTGGCTGCCTAATTATTACTATATTTATTTATTTATCTATTTTTGCAAAGATAAAAAAAAACATATAAGTTCTCCAGGATAATATTTTTTATGCTATAATGTTAGACTAGTATTTGGATGGATGAAACATCAATATAAAGTTTGCCTAAACCTCTGTGTAAGTTAACTATTCTAGAAAACTACTATGAGCCTCACTCTTTTGTTCTTTAAATAAGTTTCTTCTTTTTCTTCTGATTGATCCAGTCATTTCGAAAAATTATGTATTTTTAGGGAATCTTTACAGTCAAATAAGTAAACTAACACATTTATCTTTAACTAAGTGCTTTAATTTTAAAGTTGTATAGGATACATTGTAAGTCATTCAGGTTAAATTTATCTAATGGTATTTCAGATAATTGTTAAAAATAGCTAATTACTAATTTTAAAGTAACATTAATACATGATGTTCTATTTTAATCAGTCACAAATGAATAAACGCATAGCGTAAGAAATGACAAAAAGAAAAAAAATCTCCACCCTCTATAAGTTGACGACTAAAGTGCTGCACCTATATAACGTAATTAAAATTTAAAGTTTTAACTTATAGTTGCTTAATTAATTATCAATAAATCGACTATCAATAACATTTATTTACAATTAAGGATCTAAAATCACCATGATTTTCTAAAAGTCAAATTGTTTTTCCTACAAATGCTATTTAAACCAAAAAAACCTGGTTTAAACCAAAAAAAAAAAAAAACCGGTTTTTTTGTTTTTTTTCAAAAAAAACCAGGTTTTTTTCCAACCTTGTTTTGAAGATTGGGAAAGATATCCTTAAGTGTAATCTTGGTTAGTTATGAATTCTAATTTATAGGAGAACTTTTGTCTTTCTTTTGCCACCACACACATATAATTAAAAGATTCTTTGAATTTAACATTGCATTATGAAACATAAGTCAGAAAAGAAAGGAAGGAAAAGGTCATGTACCGTATTAATTCGGGTGCATAAACTACAGCGTCCACAATAGCAGCACGGATCATGCCACGATCTTGTTCATGAATAGAGAAAGGTATGGGCTTGCCAGGCTCTTGTTCTTTATCTTGCCAGTACTGTGCTACCATATTCTTTAGATAAATCACACCAGCTTGTCTCACAGGCATTTCAAGTGTATTCATCATCACAACTTGTACAAGGGTTGGTGCAAACCCTATTATTTTATGTACCTGAATAAAAATAAAGTTTTTTAGGAATATTAGAACAACTCAAACCCCTGCTTTAGGTAGTTCATACGTTGACTGCCAGCCTTGTTTCTAGTTTTAGGGTCTCCAGACAATAGTTAAATTTAATCACATTCTAAAAAACATTACTATCTTTCTATAAGAGTTAAAGTACATCAGCAACTTCAAGATAACTTGCAAACTGGTCTCTCAACAAAATTCATGGTTGGCAGTCAACATGTTAAGAAGTAAGATATAGTACTTCAAGGGTATCATGATTAGAAGTGAAGAAATAATGACGCCAATCTTGCTGCACTAAAAAGATAAAAATTTCTGAATCTAGTGGCAATACAGGACAGGGAAATCGAAAAGGCCTACAAAGTCCGAAAGCAGACCCAAATTTATTCGGGTACGATCTCCGATAGGCGACTAGAAAATTAGTATAAAGCTGGGATAAATACTGGTTACGTACACTTAATTAGTTAAATTAAACCAAATGCACATTAATTGTTGGTTAAATGATTATAGCCAAGTAGCATACATTTTTCAAGCTTGTTTCATCATGTCAAATTTAGTTATCTGTCAAACTTTTGGAGATACTCAGATCTTGATATTGTTTTTTGACCAAAAATTACCCTGTATGACCAATATCTGATTAGATTGGTACAGCAGCAGATTTAAACATTTTTTTAATTAAGAAAATCTAACTATCTTATGTTTTCTTAGCAAAATGAAACCACAAAAAGCTATTTATGTTAACTACATCTAATATTTACATAATAAAATAAAAATTAAAAAAAAAATTTAGAATGCATAAAATACATGTTTTAAGGCTGCTACAATCTCTAACCTAATATGGTTAAAGTCAAATTTATAGAATTGTGTCATTGCAATAAATTTATCAAGTTTCATTTTGTGCGAAAGTAACTTTAATCACTAAGATTTTTCAATAACTGAAAACCTAATCATTTTAAATGAGAAAATTGTGCAATTATTGCAGGCATGAGCTTTAGGGACTTAAGAAACCTATCAATGTGTTAATTTTCGGACGTAAGTAATGCAAGTGAAGACAGAACAGGATTAAAAACAACTTTAAAGACAATATGGAACCTCGAAACTGCAATTTTTTCTTTCAATTTCTGTTTTTAACAATGTCTACTTTCATGTGGAGCAAAGCATAATCTTTACAAAACTTGTATGTTTTACCTGCGAATAAATAAGATAATAAAAGTTTTCTTATGATGCTTCATAACATAAATAAACAATAAAAAACTAGCATACATTTAAATTGAGATAAAGGTTAAAATCTTGTTTAATTACATTTAATTGTATTGTATAGTACAGCTAAACGTCTTTAAGCGTGTCAGTTTTGAAAATTCAACCCGAGAAATAACAAAAAACTGAAACTTCATACATAAGTTAAACTTGCAGACATTCAATGACAACTGAAAATACAATTTGTGTGAAAAACAGAGTCTAGAAGTACGATATAAATATAAAATGATACAGCTTTCAATGTCTGTTTCAGCACATTGAAAGCTGAGGAATACACATTTGACACTTCGTGGATGGTTCATTAATTACAATTAATACTGCACATAACATTAAAAGCATTTAAAAGTTTAATTTTCATTATTATATCTTAAATTGAGTTTTATATAAATTGAACTAGCAAGTAGTAGTAAATATATCGTATTTAACATGAATTCTTAGTTGAAAAATGATTTTTCATGGATTTGTTTACAGTAATATGTAACGTTTGTTCTGGCACTGTCACGGAAAATGTACGACTCAAAAAATTTAACAATTTAAAGAGGATAAATTTAAAAAGAAATTGTCTTAATGAGAGCTTTTAAAGCAAATACAGTATGTTATTAGGCTTAAAAACTCTTCAATTAATGGTTAAACATGCGACATGGGATCACCGGCAAGATTTAAATACCTGTTCTAATTGTTTTTCGGCAGCTTCTCTTTGATTAGGATCTATTGTGGCTCTTAATATTTCAACTAATTTATTTGGATCCATATTGTGCTAAATTTGATTAGTATTTTTTCGTAGAATTCAATCAAAAATTATAATAACAGAGCCTTGGCTCACGTGAGTCAGAACTATTTCTAGAGAAATGGCCACGCTCAAATATACTTAAGGGCGCATGCTCCCGCGCATAACCTTCTCGATCCAAAACCACATGTATGCAATCGGAGGAAGATATGTTGAGCTGTCACTTTTCAGCTTTAGCAAAAATGACATGTATGCAAATAACGGAGTGATATCAACATTTAACAAGTATAGAAATTATAAATCACCACATAGAGGTGCATTTCAAACTAATCATTTTTAATCATTTTTTTTAATCATTTTTAATCATTTAAAAAAAAATGATAAAGGAGGGAGTTGTTTGTATTATTAAAGTTAAAAGAAAAAAGCACGGGGAGCTGATCTTAAAAATATAAAAAGTAGGGGACACCGTCTCCTTGGATTACCCGATTAACGCCTAAATGGAAGGACTTTTCTTTTCCTGAAAAATAATAAAAATTGTATGACCCAGGGATTGCAACATGTACTTCATGTGAAAACAGTGTAAATGGGTTGCAATTGTAAATTGTTGGTTTTCCTCTTATTTCATACTCTTAACCCATGCTCAACTGCAGCCGTAGCTGTATTTTACAGTCATGTAAACAAATCTTGTAATTGCGGTAGTTTTTATTGTATGTTACTGTAATTGCTGAGAATAATCTTAAGTTTTAGTTATGTCTCGAACAGAACGTATTAAACGAATGGAATTGCTCTCAGATTTGGGCATAAGAATGGATGGCCGACGACCAAATGAAGTACGGAAGATCATATGTAAAATGGGTATATCAGATGGAGCAGATGGATCTGCTTACTTTGTTCAAGGGAATTCTCAAGTTTTGGTCACAGTTTACGGACCTCATGAAGTTTGTTATTTTGAATGCATATTATTATTATTTTTAAAGTAATGTTTAGTAGGTGTCTACTTAAAAATTTTGCTTTTCGCTTTGTAGATGTGTTAAAAATAGGTGATTTTTCACTCTGTTGCAAAGAAATATAATGCGTACAAACAGTCGAGTCACAATTAACAAATTTTGAATGATGATGTGACTTGATGAATTATGTAAATGATTGACATTTCAACACACTAAGGACAGATAATGGTTCTGGACATGTAAGTGTACGTACAGTGAATGTTTAAATTAAGCAGAAGGCAATATTAAAAAGAATTCGTAGCTACAATTCTCACGTAAAGGAATCAGGCCTTAGGAACAAGCAATTTTATTGTTGATTCATTTGATATAACAACCCAAATATTAAAGTCTGGTTGTTGTATTGACTATTAAATAAGGGCAGGGTTGGCAGGTTTATGACGTGCAACGTTTTAACCATGGTTAAAACAGGCTTGTCGAAAACCTAATTTGTAAAAAAAAATTATCAAAGAAATGATTTAGCAGAATTGAATAGACTTTAATCAATAAATTTTAAATGAAACAGCATAAATGCATTAAAATTTCCGAGTATAAACCCAAAAAATATATTCTTGCTGTAGCACAGCCAGAATCTATGCCTGAGAGTGAATTTATTTACAAGAATTGTTTTAAAAAATCAATTGTTATTTAAGTGTACAAACACGGGTTTCTGTTCTCTGATGCTGTAGTAGGGCTTTTACGTCCTAAAACACATCATTTGCTGTACCCTGCCAGTGCATTCGTGAGATACATTCCATTGGAGAATACTTTGTGAACGTAAACTGATAATGGACTATAATGTAACATTTTTTTAAAATAGACACTTATTTAATGAATGATTTTATTGTGAATGCATACTTTTAATTACTTTCAGCAAAGATGTACAGTTAATAATTCCTAAATTATTATTTGTAGTAATTAAAATTGTGTAGGTTATTCCAATAATTTGCAGAAATAAATTTAGATTTTTAAGCTTTTTTATGGATAGAAGCAGAAAGTAATCCATCACAATTGAAATCTAATGAAGGTATGTACTTTCCCTAGGGTAGGGCATGTTCAAAGATGCTTTCTTACCAGTACAAAAACATATTGACACTAAGACAGCTTTTCTTAATTTCTCCCCTGTATTCTTGTTAATAAGGTGGTTTAAGAAAGGGAAGGGAAGTGAAATAGAAGAACTCGTTTAGCTCTCCTACCCTTTATCTGTTCCAAGAAAAAGGTGTCAGAAATAAGCTTGCTATCCAAATATGCAAAAAGTCCACACCAAAAAGAAATAAGGGCAAAAAATTGAAAAGTATATAAATTAATATTTAATTATTATTCAATGTATACTAAAACTAAGGAACATTATAATTAAACAATAACAATGCTGTATCTTGCTATTATTAACTTTCTTTTATTATTATTTTATTTTTAGGGTATTTAAATTGTATTCAGGGATGTTGACAGTTAAAACCTATGTCACATCAAAAACTAGTTTTTGACCCGGGTAAAACCCAACCCTGAATAAGCGTTAAGTATGTCCGAATGTATTGATATCACTAGTATGTTGAAATTTACACAAAAGCATTTTATTTTTCACCAAAATCTTTTTCTAACTCACAGAAACCGGATCCTGTGAAAAATGCTGAATCAACACCTGCATAAACGTGTGAATATGCATCACCAGGGGTACTGAGCTCATAAAAATAAATGCTAATGATTAACAGGCAAAACTTTTGCATTTTAGTTTCACTAATTCCATACCTTCAGACTGTGTTATCGGATATTTATCACTTGATCTATATCATATTTATAAGCTGATATATATCCAACCAATAATTTATATTATTTAAAGTTAAACATTTTAAATTCATCTTAAGGATTATTTGAATTAAATTACTGAAATATTGAAAAAGTAATTCTGCAAGGGGAAGTATAATGGAACGGGATTTATAGTGATATGAGCAGGATAAATTGAGACTGCTAATTAGAAAATCCACAACAATAATAATTTTTTCTTTTAACTTGACTTTACCTTACTCACCAGACAAGTAACATTGAACTCATAGTATAAAGTTATTTTTCTCTATGTTAATTTTCTAATAAACATTGACACCAATTTAAGAGTATGTAATCAGATATAGCATAATTGATATTTTCGCATGATGGTGAACAAATTTACATTAATTACATAATGTGTACATGCAAAATAAAATGTACCACAGACAACATAAGGAGTACACGTTTATATGAAACTAATTTTTATTTTAAGCGAAGTAATAATTGATAAAGATCTTGATACATTGATATTTCTTATAAATACAAGCAAATTTGTACTGATTTGTAAGTGAGGTTTAAGTAGTAATTAACTTATTTAACAGTATTCTGGTTTATATAATATCAGACATTTAAATAATTATAGTTTTTAAATAGTTTGCATGAAAGCATCTGTGATATATATCAAGCACCTCCAATATTTCAATATTTATATAAATATCATATTTTCAAACGCCAACTTCAGATGACTTAATAATACTTCTTTACAGCCAATTCTTCCAAATTTTCCTTCCTTTTTCCAAGTTTGAATTGGCAATTTTTTAAAAAAAGTTTTTATAAACCAAACATTTTTGTAGCATTATAACTCTATCTTTCTTTTTAATGGGGCTGTGTATGGTCATTAACCTTTGTAGACCCAGCGCGTACCCCGGTAATTGGCATCTATTTTTTCAAGTAGCATCACTCTCAGTAGATGCCATTGCCACTGAGAATTTGGACACTCAGTTTCCCCTAGAGGGGGGCACCTGAGCTCTCATTTGATGCTACTTGCACTAGGTATTTAATTTACCGAGAGTATACAAGCCAAACAGATACTCCAGGGATCTTTAACATGCCGCACAATCATGCGACATGAACGCAAACGATTTTCTGCATCTTGAAAATTCACCGACTTGGGCCAAGTTCGAACCTGCAATCTTGGGCATACAAGACTTGCGCCTTACCACTACGCCACCCTGTCGACAGCACTATAACTCTATTTTTAGTGATTATGTGATATTTAAAAATGAAGTAATGCATATTACATTACAATATATTGTGACAAAAATCATTTAATATGAAATGAACTTGGTTCCATCATTAGTTTAACATTGAAATACAACTTAAACCTATTGAGTTTATTATATTGTAAAACTCTCTTATTCCTTCTAATATATTATGCCTACATAATATATGTATGTTTATCGAATATTTTGCACAAGAACTACATAGAAACTTTCTTTTGAAAGGTAACTGTAAGGAATCGGCCATTGTGTGATAAAGCTGTAATTAACTGCCAGTACCGAATAGCACCATTCAGTGGAAGATCTAGGAAAACCACTTTTCATTCGGATCGCAAATCCCAAGAACAGACTGTTATCTTGAGGCAGGCATTTGAAGCTGCAATCCTCACTGATCTCTTCCCTAAGTCTCAAATTGATATTTCCTTCTTGGTAAGCTTTCACTATTTTTTTTTTCATTAAAAAAATCTTATCCACTTTAAATGGAACCTTTGAATTAAAATAAATTATAAAGACTATAGGGCTCCTGCAATTCTTACATTAGGCAGTTAAACCCTGATTAGACAATTGTTTTAACTGGATTAAGAATATTTTTTATTTATTTTAGAGTTCCATTTAAAGTTTGATTGACCTATTAATTTAAATGATATACATTTGCAGTATATCATTTCTAAAAGTTTTGTTTCTTGCAATAAAGCCTATTTTATCTTGCCCATCATTAGTTTATTAACTATTGTCAGCAGCATATCCAGCATTTTTTTTTCTTTAGAAGGAGAGGGGGAGCTTAGTATATATTGCTTAGTAGCAGTTCTCATCAATGTTGTTTCTTTAAATGGCTTTTATTAAATATTGGAATTATTTTGGGAGGGGGGGTGTATCTTGTTTCACTCTGAATACGTCCATGACTTGTTTTCTTAATTTTATCTGCAAGGAACATTGTTGTGAAATCATTATATGGCAGCAAGACTCCCTAAAATAGGGCATAAGTTGCCAATGTGCATACCATACTTATTAAATTGATTAAAGCAATAAAAAACAAACTATTAAAGCACAAATAGCAATAAGAATTTTAGATATGTTTCAAAATTGCCTTTTTCAATGGGAAAGAAATGCATTTGTATTTAGTGATCTTTTCTTTCTAGATTAGACAGAACCAGTTGTATAATTAGACCAGGGGACAGCACCCACCGACTTTTTTTTATTTTAACACAAGCTTCCCCCATTTCTAAAACTTATGTTTGTATCTGTAAGCAATCTCCAAGCTTTTCCCCTCGGGTTTACACTTATGGACAGAACCAGATGTACAAGGAAGTTCAAACAAAGTGTAGGCCAGTATGGATCCAAAGGGGGGGGGGGGGCGATTGGGGCCTGCAACAAATGGAAATCACAAAGGGTATAATAAGCTCATATTACAATGCATCAAAAAAAAAAAAAAAAGCAAAATGTCTACACATAAACAAATATATTTCTCAAGCTGGGTGGTGGGGTGGCAACTGCTCTGCTCCTGACCCTCTTAAATGACGTGCCTGGAATTGCCTCTCCCAAATCTAGTCTCTGGATCTGGCACTGGTATAGGCTCAAGAAACTTATAAGAATTCCCAAGAACCTGTTGATGAGTTTTTTTTCTTTGTAATTCAATGTGATAATTTTACCTGAAAAAATTGAGATTTTTTTAAAAATAAATTGTTAGAAACCTAATTTATTTAAATAATCATTTATTTCCCCCCTAGGTTCTTTATCAAGATGGAGGCATTTGTAGCACATGTATAAATGCTGGCACATTAGCTTTAATAAATGCAGCTATACCTATGAAAGATTATTTATGTGCATGTTCAGTTGGCTTTGTGAAAGAAACTCCATTGATGGACGTAACCCATTTTGAAAGTTTATTTGGAAGAACGGAATTAAATTTGGCTATACTCAGCAAATCAGAAGAAATTGTGTGTGATGAAATTACTTCCAGGTTACATAGGGATCACATGAAAAAAATTCGGCAATTAGCTATCAAGGGCTGCAAAGATATGTATGCTGTGTTAGATTCTGCTGTGCGAAAGTATGTTGCACAAACAAGACATTCATGATAAGATCTTAAATATGTATATTTCAAAAATATTTTGTATTTTATAAATAAAAAAACTAAATCTTAAACTGTCAATCAAAGTGTTAATTTTTTTTTTTAAATTCAATAATTTAATAGCTATTGGCATTTATATATATTTAAAAAAATCTATTTTAATGTATAAACATCACTTTTAAAAAAGTTTATCGAGGGAAGATTAATTGCACATGATCTATAATTTCTCTATCATGTTTCAATACCTTTTAAACCTTTTTGATGATATGTATACAAAGGTCAAGATTCACGGTCGCCACGTGGCGATCTTGTTTGAAAGAGTGGCAATTCAAAAAATCAGGAGCGATCGCCACCTTTCCTTTTTTTTTTATTTTCCAAAGTAAATCCCTCCTTTTCAAATACCATCTATAGAATTTACAACTCCTGCTTGTTTCATGCATACAAGCACGATAAAAACGCATCAATTCGGCATTCAAGTAACCAAATTTCGGCCGATAGTCTTTCTTTACCCTTTCACAAGAAAAAATGGCGAAAATTTTTTCCGATTAAGCTATTGTTTCTTCTTCTTTTTTTGAATTTCTTCTCTCTGCCATATAAATCTTTTAAATATAGTAGGAAACAATCTTGATTTTTTTTTTCATAGCTTTCATTTCAGATCTGCCATTTTCGCGTAAACTTATAAAATCGGACTTAAGTGTCGCGCCATTTTGAAAATGGCGTGAAAGCTTTAAAAAAAAGTTTTGAAAATAATGAAAATAAAATGCACTGAACAAAACTAGAACTGGAAATATATTATTTTATACTTGTGTTCGAAAGTGGTTCGTATTTGTGATCGCGGTTTTTGTAAAAGGTTTGTTATCTGTTGCTTCTATGATGAAGCAATTAAAATTTTGCATTTACATCTTTTGTGCTCTATAACATTAAACATGAAAAACTATATTGCAACAATTCATATTCCCTTAATTTACCTTCGCCAAAGAAGCAAGGTTTTTCTTTTTCTAATTTGAAAGTCATATACATTTTTTTTGAAGACTTGATAGTTTTAACAAAATATGTTTTCTTCACTGAAAATAAGACACACAAGAAATTGTAGTGCACTGATGCACCATACACTCCCCCCCCCCCCCCGCTTTGGTGGCCACCAAGTCAATCAAGTTTAGTGGCCACTGGCTACTTCCAAAATTTCCGAGTCTTGACCTTTAATGTATAGTATAATTAGTTTATCTGGATCTTTATGAGAGATGCCAAGATCAAGTTTAAAAAAAGTTTCGTTTTTTTATGTTTAGAATTTTTTTTTTTTTTTTTTGAATAGCTTAGTAGCTTTTAACTTGTGGTATGTGTAATACTAAGATTGCATGATTAACTACCTCAAGTAAAATTCACAAGTGATACATTTATGCATATCCCTAATAGGGGATTAAAAATTGAGTATTATTTTTTGATGAGAGCTCTGTCAACTTTGGTAAAGGACCCACAAACTGTTAGTGTGCCACTGCCTTTGTGCCAACTGTAGTTCTGGAAAATGCAGCATAAAGAAGAAAGTTTTTCTATCTTTGTGTTTTATAAGTTACCTAATTAAAGTCTAAATCAATGTTATATTTTAAAGTAATGATGTTGCTTCCATTGTGTGAGATATAACAGTGTTATATATATAAAGCACAAAGAGAAAAAGTAAGTGAATGGTTACGACGAGGGCTGAAAATCGTCAGTTTAACAGCTTTTCTGGAGATTGCAAATTATAATGCTAGCCATCTGAGCATGACCGTGATCGACCAAAAATTACCCTGCAAGACACTGGTAGCTCACCATAAACAGTTTGGCAACCAGTGGCCTAGAATAGATCAAAGCTTAACTTGCAAAGAAAAGAGCCCTATAGTCTTCAGCACTTCTTTTAATGTGTAAATATGAGTAATAACTTTAATCTGCAAATTAACGTTAAACAATCATATTTTCAAGCTTCCATTTCCTGTCTTCATATTCTGTCATACGTCCACTTTGACATGTCCAATAACCGAATGTTAAGCACAGGGACTAGGTTTTATTCTGGTTATTTAAAAATCAACCAGAAGCTGAATTTACATAAAGAAATATTACTTTCAAAAGAGTTAAAAATAAAAACAAAAATTTACAAAGTTTATTACTTTTAAATTACAAATTTAAATTTTGTTTTCAAGAAAAAATAATTTTTTCTGCACCATTTTGTTCAGATCTCAATATATCCATCAATTGTCTTTGTAATTGCAAGCCCATGTTTTGACATACCTAAAAGATCAAATTTAATTAGGATACATATATAGTACATATATAATCTAACATTCTCAGAAGCAATCATACGGTGCCAACTACTTTCAGCATAAAGTTTTCAATATTTCTAATAAAACGTTATCATTAACCAATTTACATAAAAATATTCTTCCATGTTTTCAAAGCAAGAATGAATGTTCTCTGAGTACTATTACAAAATTATGTTTTGGATTACAATTCATTATTTACATTTCAGCACACTTAACTTTGGAACATAAGAAATGTCTAATAATATTTTATCCTATTTTTTTAATAATATTTGGATTAATGAATCAAAAATTCAGTTTTACATTTGATGTTTACTAGTATTTTGCAAAAAAATTATAATTGTATTTTGTTTTACGATTCATCTAACTATCAGAACTATATTACAACACTAGAGAGCAATTTTTAAATTTTAACAATAATTAATTGTAAAAATCAATCATTTTAGTGTTCGCTATGGCACTACTGGTCAGCCACAATCCTCAGCATAATTTTAATCTTTTGCAGCATTATGTATGTTTAATGATATAATTCATTTAAAATAGGTTGAGATTCCTTAGTTTCAAGATGAAGTTATTTCTGTTTGTATCAAGGACACATGAATTTTATGTTCATTCTAAAGTGAACTGTCATACACAACTCTTGCTATAACAGATTGTGTTCAAGGAGAAAATTTTATTGAAAAATATATTTCCTTAGCTACATTATTTATGCAAAGCCCATTTTTGGCCAAGTTTTTTCCGTCACCTACTATGCATATGGGCAACAAATTATAGGGATTGATTATGTTGTTGCCGATATAAAATACTGATTGGGACATAAGTTCATGTTTAAAATTTTCCATTTAAAATCAAATCAAAATTTTTTCAAAACCCTCTAAGTACACCCTCTAATGCATAACGAAACAAATATCACGAAAATTTATCAACTAGAGGAACTAACAGTTGTTTCCCTTCTATTATTTTGGCTTCCAGAATTTAAAAATTTTAAGTGTGTTTTTGTTTATCCACTACTTAATTCATTGAAATAAACTTCATTTGGAGTGCCTCTTTCTTTCAACTATTGCAATCTGAAAAAGCTTTCTACTCTCTCCAGTGTTTCTAAGTTCCTTAAATGCTCAATACCTTATGACTGGAAACAAAAATATATTGCTAACATGAACAAAATTTCTACACATTTTTGGAAAGTAAAGATCCCTTACTTTTTTTTAGTATTTTTTCTGACTTTTTAAAAATTTATTATCCTGGCTTTTTACTGTTTGAAGACATACAGTTAAATGAAGCAAATGGAAATGTGATTTTGTATGTATATTTCAAAAATAAAAGACACTAAATACTAAAACTGAGAAAATTTATTACTTAATATGAAACCTACAATGAATGTATTCGAAAATTATTATTGAAAAAGAAATTAAAATACGTATTTTATAGGGCTTTTAGTGTACAGACTTTTCCCTATTTGCATTACAAAAGAATTTTTGGCCCACAATTGCTTCATATAATATGAGTGGACCTTCATATAGTAGAACTTCCAAGTGAAAAATTTATTTCCACAAAATTAGTTCAGATTAGCAGCATTTAAAAGGCATACAGTACTAACAGGGTTCTACAATGACGATTAAACATGCATATGATCAAACGTTTACTTGAATTTTGTGAGGAAATAAAAAATAAAAGTATATCAGGCTTACATTGTGAAAAAACAATGGGAATGATTCTAATGAATGATAATAAAATCTATAACATTTAATAATTTACATATTCTGCTTTTAAGTGACTATTAGAATTTTTTTCTGGAATTTCACAGACGTTTCTAATGCTTTTTGGCTTTTCTCTTCCCTTTCTTTAACTGTGCAGGCACCCCGTTAAAATCGGCAAAATTAAACTGCCTTCAGTGTGGTATTTACATGAACAGGAGACAGAAGTCCAGAAATTCTACAGGGTTCCCACTCTTTTTTTATAACTAAAAATAAGCACTTTCTAAGACTTTTCAAAGTCATTTTCTAAGACTTTGAATAAATTATTGTGGAGTACACACAATACAATTTATTGGATGAAAATCCATTTCAATCAAGTTGAATGTTCTTAGGGGCCGTTCATAAATGATGTCACGCTTTTCTCCCATATATTTGACCCTCCTCCCCCCCTTTGTCACAATTTCACAAACTCCTCCCCCCCCCCCCCGCGAAGCATGACATCATTTATGAATGATCCCTTACAGAAAAGTTAAACTTAAAATTTTAATATATAAATGTATCTTCCCAAAAATTATACATAAAAACATAAACCCAGTCTCACTTTTACAAATATGCATATTGTGTATACATATAAGTAATATGTGAAGATATATTAGAATAGAGATATGAAGAAAAATGGAAACTTACCACAATCTTCAAGGTTTAAACACTAAAAAATCTTAACTTAATACTTAATGATATTACTTGAATGCAAGACTTATTTTGTTTGTACTCCTGTTTTTTTCGTTTTTTAATCATCAAAAAAAAATATATTTAAGAAACGGAACAAATATTTGCATGAGAGTCATTCCTTCGTGACCATCTTATTGTTATTTTTTTTTACGAAATGAATCTAAATTATTATAATAATGTCACACAGTCACATGTTGTCAGGCATTAGAAGCCTTGGGGGGGGGGGGGGGAATTAAAAAATGTGACTGATGTTACTTTTGTCAGTCACCAGTAAGCTTTTTAAATCCCCTTAATTTCACACATAAAATCTTATGCCAAAAAAGAAGTGGGGTACCATTATTATAACTCCATTGTAATACTTTCAATCAATTTCAGAAAAAAAGGCAGTTTTAAAAGTTAGAAACATAATTAAATTTTAATGTCAGTGGAATTACCCATGAACTTGAACTTTTTGATCCAAGGTTAAAAAAAAAAAAAAATCTGCACTTATATGAAAGAAAAATAAAAGTGGTGAGGGTTAGTTAAAAATTTTATGAATGAATAAATGGTCAATTAAAAGTACATCAAAAGCTTTGTAGGTAATACTTAAAAAACCATTTACATTTCAATTAACTTCTTTTTCAGAAATCTTAATGTCTAATTCTTTAATTTCAGATACTTTTTCTTTAATATCCCTATGAAGTGAATTGGCTTTCACAAAAAGTGAAATGTTTTTGGATGACTCTGCCTTATTACACAGTTATTCTGCTGAATTTACCATAACTGTGACATCAGCTTGAAGAAAAGCTTTTTTTTAAATTTATCAGAAATTTTTTTCTTTTCAATTTTTTTTTTTTTTTTTGCTCTTCCAAATGGAGCTTATATTTTTGCCTTGAAGAAGAGACAAACTTTCGGGTCATTCCATATCAAATCATACAGCCACAAATGAAAATGAAACCCATGGTCTCGATTCTTACGATTTTTAAAAAATTTTTTTTTAGTTCTTCATTTTACTATCCCGATTACCCCTGTAAATTTTATGTTGCTATCTTTAATACTTTTTGAGATAACAATTTTCTAAAACTTGTTTAAGCAGACGTCTTCGCTTTGCAAATTTTGTGCTAGCGATGTAGTTCAAGCAAAAAATTCATAACTTTGCCAATTTTCATGATATTACAAAAAAAATTTCACTAAAATGTTCAGAATAACTTACAGAATTCGACAAAAATGCATTTAAACAAATACGTATTAAATGGTGCAGTTAGTATCAGCTCAAACTTGGATTTCATAAATATTTTGAAGAAAAAACATGAAATTTTAAAACAGCAATAAAACTAAAAGGCACTGCAGTAATCAAAATATTTTTTTTAAAACATAATCCTCTAAGTATAAACTAAAAGGTTCTGAAATAAAATTGGTGTTTTTTTTACTGCCAATATATTTAATTTCACAGTAAACAATTTAAAAGTATGTACAATATAGCTTTCACAACATTACAAGTTTTCACTTCTTATTGTAAAATAGTAATTGCTTTAAAATCATAAAATACAGACAATATAATGCAAAAGATTATTTTTACAAGAAATAAGTTCGTAATTTAATGTTTATAAAGGTAAAAAAAAAGCAACATAAAATTGAAGAAGAAAAAGAAGTCACTGAATCGTGATTTTTTAAAGTATCTAAACATAATGCAGGCTCATTTCCTATTTACAACCTGTGACATACCAAATGACCAAAAGTAACTTTTTTTTTTAAAAATAAAACTATTTTAAATAAAAATTTGTGCGAGACAATCCTTTTTTTTTTGTCCTTGAATCTGTTTTAAAATGTTTTTGCACTGGAGATTGATTGAAGCAATCTCCTTTTGCAGAAAATAATACATTCTACCATTTAATAGGTATTTTTTAAATGCATTTTTGTCTAACTCTGTAAGTTATTCTGAACATTTTAGTGAAAACATTTTTGTGATATTATGAAAATTGGTAAAGTTATGAATTTTTTGCTTGAACTAAGTTGCTAGGACAAAATTTGTCCGTAAAACAAAGACGTCTCTTTAAACACATTTTAGAAAATTAGTATCTAAAAAAGTATTAAAGCTAGCAACAAAAATATTCAAAGGGATAATCGCAATAGTAAAATGAACAAATAAAATCATAAAAATATGAGACCATGGGTTTCATACCCTGGATGAAGTGGTATGGATTGACCTTTTCTCATTCCTTTCGCAATGATAGGTTTAATGAATTTCATTACAATTATTGGCATTCTCAAAATGAGCTTCTGAGCAAATAAGATTCTTCTTTCAAATTTTCCACTTCTAATGACTTATTTACACTAAAACCACTTTCTACAGTCGCTTGACCGTGTGATAAAATCAACAAAATTCTTATAACCCTACATAATTTTTCCCTTTCTGAATCTTTGTTTAAAAAATCACATAAAAAACTGATCAGAAATTGCATAAAGAAATACAGTAATTTAAAAATAGACTTTTGTATTTAAAAAAAAAGCACTTCTAAGCACCTCTGATTGAAAATAAGTACTTCTAAGGGCTTTTAGAAATGAAAGGTCAAATTAAGCACTTATAAGCACCCGTGGGAACCCTGTTCTATTTTCCTTAAATTAAAAAATTCTTACTATAAATTACATCTATGTATTAGCCAGAAGAAAAATGTTCACTTTTGTGTAGAAAGACAGTAAATCATAAAATCAACAGTCACAGCGCAAATTTGCAAAAATATTGCACGCAATGTATTTTGGAGTCACGAGATATAACTTTTTTGAAGCAGTCATGACAAAACCAAAATTGTGAGTGCAGCTATAAAAGTACCAAAGTATAAAACTTTGCATAGGATAAGGGGTTCTTACTTACCCTGAAACACATGCGTACATTATTTTTCCAAATTTGTGCTCCAATAACTTTGATTTTTATCATTTATACTATATTAGTAGTACAGGGTACAAAAAAGAAAATTCATGTATTTTACAGATTTAATAAAAAGGTATTACAAGAAAAACTACTCACTTCAACAACATCATGAATACTTTCTATATGCAAACTTCCAGGACCTCCCATTTCTTTCATCATTACTATTTCAGCGGAGGATATTGCAAGTATTAATTTGCATTTATTACATTCTTCTTCATCCCTTGTGGCATCCACAATAAACTCACTGCCAATCTTTAAAATATAAATAATATTAGTGGTATGCAATGCACACCAAACAGGACATAAAAAAAAAAAAAAATCAAGATTTAAAAAAAAAAAAAAAAAAAAAAAAAAAAAAAAAACGAATTTTTCATTTTTTGAATTAAATCGGATTTTTAAAAAATTAGATTGTTTTTAAAACTAATAAACATAAATTCAGACCGACTCTGAGAAAAATGCAACTAGACATATTACTTTTAAAATGCAAATAATAGTGTTACATTAAAAAAAAAATCATTTATGCTGAAAATTTTGAAAATAAATAAATAAAATATATTGCTCTTTTAATCTAATATGTATATGTTGATGTTGTTGTTGTCGTGTCCTCACACGTGGCGAGGAAGAATGGGTACGCTGCTCCTGAGTCTAACGGGGCCCTTGCAGGCAGGAGTCCGATTTCCGCCCATTTGAAGGGTCTCTTAATTTTTTGAACCAGCTCCCAGATGAGAGAGCGTCACCTGGGATTCGCACCCCCAGAGGTATCATTTCACTTGGAGGGCATTGGAGCTATGACCTATTTAACGTGCACCAGCTAGCTCCCTTTAGCGTGCACGGACCGCAGCAACCAAGCGCGAGAGGTTGTCACCCTCCCAAACACTGACCTCAGTCAATGTTGCTTCACTTTCGGTGTTCTGCGGGAACCGAGCTTCTACCGACTGGTCCTCTGCGGGACATATGTATATGTTGTTAAACAATATAGTTATAGGAAATTCTAATGCTATGAGAATTTGAATTACTTATGGCTGTTTATCACTCATTCTTTTACAGCAGCTAGTTTTTCATGATTCAAATGTTGACATAGATTCTAAAATTTCTTTATAAAATAAAATTCCACTTCTTTAACAACATTTAGTTGGCTGTAACATCTCCTAGTTTAGTATTTTGGAGATAAAAGATGGCTAAAAAATGAGCACGTGACAATGCCTGTCCATGTTTTTCTTAACTCACTGGCGGTTTGGGCCGTGATATCACAGCATGAGGAATGGGTGGAAAAGCAATGCCTCCGATGCACCAGGGAGTCTGTTTAGAGAAAGGGGAAAGAATCTCGCAAATATGCACTCCAGACCATCTTGAAGCAGAAAAAGCACATCGTAATATCGTGGCTTCGACCATCTCGAAAAAGATTTCTCATGGCGTGACATCACGACCCAAACTGCCAGTGGGTTAATAAGTGTGAGCTTGCTGCTCTATGTTATTTTTTAGACGTTTTTGGACAATTAATTGTGTCAGCTTCAACAATATTATAATTATCTGCCAGCAAATTATCTAAAGCAGTGGTCGGCAACCAGTCGATCGGGACAGCCTTTAGACAGTTTATAGTTTTAAAAAAAATCATGACTTTTGAATTAAAAGGCGAATTTATTTTTCCCCCTTCAGAAAATGTTTCTTAGTTTTCTAGATCATTTACCGGACCTAAAAAAAACTTGCCAATAATATGGATTGTCTGTCAGCCGTCACATTAACTATGCCCTCGGCGAGAGTTAGTAATTGAAGAATGTAACGGCATTTCACATGCATGTTTTATTTAAAAACAAAACAAAAACTAACAGTTTTTTTTATCAAATTTAAAAGAAATAATATATTAGATTCTGAAATATTGTTTTGATGCGAGTTAACAATTTTAACATAACGTTATTTTAGAAATTTTAAGGTAGGAATTTTATAAGTGCCAAAACTTGTTCTGAAAAGAATTAACCTACAATTTTAAGACAGATGCAATCCCAGCATGTCCTATCAATAGTGTATGAACCACCCCACCCCACCCCCGTTTCTCGGAGTCGATCTTGGTGCTCGTCGAGCTCGGAAACTCGATCTTCAGTCGATTTAGGTTGCCGACTGCTGATCTAAAGCAACAAAGATTAGCTTGAAATGATTAAATAGATCCTCTATATTCTGTTCCAGTGCCACATTGAAAATTTTGATTATTGTTTGTCTATTGAATTTCTATTTTCTTCAAAAATTTAAAATATAGCCAATAAAAATTACCCAATTTTTTATGTAACTTTTTAGAGAATCATACTAACTTCCACTATACTTCTGATGGTAAGCAAAAATCCATTCCATTACTATCATGAGATTTTAATAACTAAATTTATGTTTTGTTTTGAATTGAGCATTTGTTTATCATCCCCATATCTCACAGCTCACATGGTAATTCAACTTGGTAATAATTATTTTCAACATTCTTGTTTCCTTTGATTTTTGTTAAAGCATTTTATTTAAATCGATGATTTAAGAAAAATAAATATCAGATTTAAATCATTTGATTTAAATTAAATAGCTGACACTGAATATTCTCAAACCAATTATTTCAGAAAGGGTCATATTTGTACAAAAGTGAGTGAAAATTTGTTTTTGGTTTCATTTTGGAAAATGTATGTCTGTTAGTGTGGATGTGTGTTCTTTGTGGCCATGGCCACTAATTCAAATGAATGGCATGGTCTTGAATGAAATTTGGTACACACATGGATTTTGATGGGAAATAACGCTGATTAGTTTTTGGCGGAGTTCCTTTGAAAAGGACAAAGCAATCAATTTTTTTTTCATTTGGCGTGACACTTATGTATCTCAAGTAGTGGATAAATGAATATGGCGTGACAGTGTTATATCTCAAATAAGATATATATTCTTTACTGAAGTCACGTACATGCTTGCGAAAAGTTAAGGATTTTAGCGAACAATTCGTGCAGGAGCCGACATATTTGAAATGCTCAGGACATCCCATTTTAATTGTTTTAAATAATTAAAGATAAGAAGCTTATACATTTGATTACACTGTGCAACAAATTTGAACTTTTTTTTTGTCCTTTAGATGAAACTATGTGATTCTATATAAGCAAAAGGTGCTTAAATCATATATCCACACCAAAATGGTCCATCATGTACCATTTTTGCTGGAGACCCACTTCTCATATTTATACAATTTGGTTATAGAAGAGTG
Source organism: Octonoba sinensis (assembly GCA_038502835.1). Taxonomy (NCBI): domain Eukaryota; kingdom Metazoa; phylum Arthropoda; class Arachnida; order Araneae; family Uloboridae; genus Octonoba; species Octonoba sinensis. The sequence goes on from CM076602.1 coordinate 64,331,231, forward strand.
TAACTGTGGCTTACTTATTAAAAACAAACACAAAAAAGTTTTTTTTTTTGGCCAATTTATCTTGTGGGCATCTGTTGGTGTGCCCTGATAACAGATTAGCAATATTCAATTCGTATACTTCTATTCTATCGTCTGCTGAAACGCTTTTAAAACACATATATCCTGATGAGACTTTTCCCCATTCTCATCATTAATTACGCCTAGATTTTTGAGGAAAGAAGTCCATATGGGAGTCCAAAAAGTGTAGTTTTAATGAAATATAGCAACCTAATAATACAAAAGCATTTTATCATGTCACTAACAAGATTTTCTTAATTTTCAGCTTTCTCATTTCCAAGGAAACGTGAGCACATCGATTTAAAGGCCATCCAGGCAAATTTTTCTTCTTCTCACTGTTTGTTTTCATACTCTTTATCATGAAAGGACTTCCTTAAGTTGTGGGCCAATAAAAATCCTTTCTTTTAGTTTCGCCTCACTAAATTTTTAAAATTTTTTCCTGAAATACAAGAAAGTCACTCCTCTGTCCAGAGCTTTTACAAATATTTCGATAAACCAACTTTAATATACAATTGTGGGAAGAAGGCACATTGTAGATTTACAAGTGGCTAATTTGATATGCTTTTGCCACTCAAAATTTTGAAATTTCCTTTGTGTTTGCAGAATATGCTACATGAATGAATAAGTAAACAATACTTAGATGGAAGAGCACCTATAAACAAGCGCCACTCTGCTGAATTTTGCTCATGTCCTAATGCTTGAAGCACTACATTCACATCACAGCAGCATACTATTTTTTCTTTCTCCGCAAAATAGTCTACAAAATGTTTTTGTCGTCTTGCTAAAAACTCGAAACTTCGAGAAGCAGATAAAGCTTTTGTTGCCAAAACATGTCGCTAAAGTGACCCAAGTTCATTAACAAGGTCTCTAGAATGACAGCAATTTCACTGTCAATGAGAAAAATATTATTTATAATAAATTAAGTCGATAAATTTCAAAAATATGCACATTTATCCAGAAAATGTGTAAAAAGCTAAAATGTGGAATTTCGGGAAAATGGTACGTGACAGGCAAAAAATAATTGCAGATTCGTAATTCTCAGCCAAAAATACATAAGAAAGAGTTATTTTCATCCAAAGGACATTTTTCATGTAGCACAGTGTTATTGTAGCATTTGTATAATTTTGAATTTCAATGAAAATGAATATCGTATCATTAAGGTCCATGAACACGCCAAAATGCAACTTCTAATCTGTTGTTATTTTTCAGCATCCCCTCCCCCCCCCCCTATTTACCTGCAAATTTGTCATTACATGCCAAAAAAAAAAAAAAAAAAGCTAAAAATTTGGTTATTAAGAGTCATGAGAAGTGTTCTTTCTGAAGTGTTGAATAAATTAACAGATGCATTTTTATTTTACAGGATTGTTTCCAACATATAAAACAAAAAAAAAAAAAAAACATTTACAAAAGTTTCTCTTCCAAGGGTTTTCCAAGTGTTAAAACTGCAAAATATTTTATCACAGCTCAAAAGTCAATTGAATATATAAGTATACCGTAAAAATGTAAATATAAATTTTTTGCTAAAATTCTTGTAGTTGTACATTTGCAAATTTAATTTTCTAGAAATATTTTTATGTGTATTACAAATTATAGACTTAAAGTTAAATTACTTTGGAGTTTCTGTTGTGATTGTAATCTATTGTGCGAGGATAAATACAAGTTTTAAATTATTATGTTTAATTAATCAGCAGACACTGAAATAATAGTCTGTTTTTAACTCACTGCATTTGTATATCATAGTGAGACCACATTTTCTCCTTATTAGAATTTTTTTTATTATTCATGACAGGGTTGGAAAAAAACCTGGTTTTTTTTGAAAAAAATCAAAAAATCCATTTTTTTGGTTTAAACCAGGTTTTTTTTGGTTTAAACCGGGTTCTTTTGGTTTAAATAGCATTTGCAGAAAGAACAATTCGACTTTTAGAAAATCATGGAGATTTTAGATCATTAATTGGGAATAAATGTTATTAGTAATTAATTTATTGATAATTAATTAAATAACTAAATTAAAACCTTGAATTTTAATTACCTTATAAATTTAGTTTTTATTTTTTCAGAAAGTTACCTACAGTGAAACGTGCATAAGTTGACCACTTACGGTGCAGCACTTTAGCGGTCAGCTTATATAGGGTGGAGATTTTTTTTGGGTCATTTCTTACACAATGCATTTATTCATTTGTGACTAACTAAAATATAACTTCATGTATTAACATTACTTTAAAATTGGTAATTGGCTATTTTTTAACAATTATCTAAAATACCATTAGATAAATTTAATCTGAATGACTTACAATGTATCCTATACAACTTTAAAATTAAAGCACTTAGTTAAAGATGAATGTGTTAGTTTATATTTGATTGTAAAGATTCCCTAAAAATAATTAATTTTTCGAAATAGCTAGATTAATTAGAAGAAAATGAAGAAACTTATCAAGAGAGTACTTACAAAAGTACTCTTACAAAAGAGTGCTCATAGTAGTTTTCTTGAATAATTAATTTACACAGAGGTTTAGGCAAACTTTATATTGATGTTTCATCCATCCAAACAAATATTGGTCTAACATTATAGCATAAAAAATATCATCCTCGAGAACTTATTTAAGTTTTTTTTAATCTTTGCAAAAATAGATAAATAAATATAGTAATAATTAGGCAGCCTACTTACAAAGAGTTTTTTATAATACTCCCACCTAAATTTGGCGTACAGTGGTCAATATGGACAGGTGGTCAAGTTACAAAGGTATCCCTACATTAAATAATATAGGGCTAATTCCGTTCCTGACTAAAAGTGGTCAACTTAGACAGGTGGCCAACTTACAAATGTGGTCAACTTTACAGGTTTTACTGTATTAACATATTATAAAACTCTACTTATACAGACCTTTCAGCAAATTATTAAAGAAATAATTATTATGCGGGTTGAGTTTTAACAAAAGATATTTTACTAAATCAATAAAAAATAAAAAATGAAAGATATATTAAAAATAATGTGTGATGATTTACAGTATCAGTAATATCAACAAATGATTACAAGTCTCTTACTATAGATATATTTTACTTTAAAAGTAAAAAAAATCAGTCACTAACCGAATTTAGCAATGATATACTTATCAAATCAGCAACATTGGCATAGAAATTATCACCATTATTTTTATTTTTTTAAAATACAAACTTTATTTTTCCTGATTAAATATATTTATAAAAACAAAAACAATTTTATAAAAGTAATACAATGTACAAACGTTATTTTTCCTGATTAAAGATTAAATATATATTTTTTAAAAAGAAGAGAATAATTTAGAAAAAAAAAAGAAATTTGCACTGATTAAAAAAAAAGTTTGTTAATTTACAAATTCAGTAATTCGTAATTTATCCAATGTTGTGCTTGTAATTTCTGCATAAATTGGATTTTGCAATTTCTGATAATATGTAAAATAAATGAAATAAGATTCGGCCTTTTAAAAATTGTTATCTGTAACATACATTTACAAATTGGTTATTATGAAGATACTTTATTATTTCTAATATATATTCTTTAACTCCAGGAATTACAATTGCAATATCATTTAATTTTTATAACGACTGACACGAGTTTTGCTCAAATTAGCTTTTTCAGAACTAATTTTAGAAAAGTCTGACATGTAGATAGGAGATGAGAAAATTTGTACTGATTAAAAAAAGCTTGTTAATTTACAAATTCATTAATTATCCAGTGCTGTGCTTGTAATTTCTGCATAAATTAGATTTTGCAATTTTTAATAATGTGCAAATTAAATGAAAAAAGATTTAGTTTAAACCAAGTGGTTTTTTAAAAAAACCATTTGGTTTAAACCTTGTTTAAACCATGGTTTAAACCAACCAACCCTGATTCATGATAGTGAAAACAAATATTTGCTGCTGAACAATATCAAAAAAGACTTATACTTAGATCAAAACAAAATCAACACTGACAAGTAGATTAGTGAGTTAAAAAATTTGTTTCACTAAAAAGAAATTCAAATTTTCCATTGGTTGAAAGAGAGCATGTGATGGCATTGAGCTAAAAGGCGAGGAAATCTTTTGACTGCAACCCCTTTTGATTCAATTGAGCTCAATGGTCGAAGATAATTACCTTTTTCCGATTGGCAGCGAAAAGGTTCCAATTTGAAGGTGTAATTCAATCGAATTGATTACGATCAAATGTGTTTCAGTTGATGGCCATTTAGGCTATCTTTCGTAATGTTAGGGAAAGGGGTTTGAGTTTGGCCGTTCTCCTCCGGAAAGTTTTTGAAATTAAAGTATAAAAGATGCAATTTTAAGCTATTGTTAGTGGCTGGAGCAGTTCGAGGGCTTTGTAAATGGACTATCTTTGGAGTCATTAGGGGGAAGGTTCTGTGAAATCTCTTGGAAATATTTGGAAATTACATCCTAAAGATATAGTTTTAGGCTGTCATGAAACCCGGCCTAGTTTTTTTTGCATCTGCTGAATGCTCGATGCTCCTTTGCACTCCTGCCGCATGTCACATGGTCCACAGCAAAGAAGAACAGCCAAAACTTGAACTTTGCACTTTCAGCAAATGGCAACTAAAGAGCAGCCACTGATTGGCTATGGCTAGCCTCGACGAAAAACATGGGAAATGCACTCTGAGGAATCTTCAGTGAGCCCCTGTTCCCGGAGATGGTCTGCGTGCCCTTTCTTCTTGGACCCTTTGGGGAGAAATGGAGTAGAAATGGAGTCTAACCCTGCATTACCTCTTCCATGGGAATCGTCTTGAGTTTCTTCAAAATTGTGATAGTTCCAGTTCATTAACACAATAAAATCATACTTTAATATCTATCCCGTTAACAGAGGAATCAGATTTAACACTAAACCTACCGACGTAATTGTGAACCTATTTCTACCACGCTCAGTCAAATTGACCAATAACTTAAAAATTAAATAATTAAATCAAAAAATTAAAAAAATTTCTTGGAAAAGAGAAAAAATAACTAGAAGTACAGAGTGAAAAAATGTTATATGCATATTCTAAGAATTGTCATATAGTTCGATAACGGTATTATAATGTTCAAAGTGTGTTATTCTTATAAAAGTTTGAAAAAGGTATTAAGGTATAAAGGTTTGTAAATCATATGACGACCTGTGGTTGTCATATGATTCATACGCTAAAAGATCGCATGACAACCATAGGTTGTCAAATGATGCGAATGGGTTAAGAACTTCTCTCCTTTTTCGTGACTGGACCCCTATGATGATGAGGAGAACGAAACCCGAAAAGCATAATATGTGCCCAGACTTTGCGATCTGAATTTTTAGATAATTTTGGACCAACTTTGCTGATCCCGAGCAGGAAACCGCCAGCATCCTGCTAGTGGTTATTGCAACAGAAAGTGCTAGGCACCATTTCCTACCATACAGGTCGAATCCCCTCTACCTTAAAATGAATTGTGTGTTGTGAGCATATTACAGGTACTCTTTTCATTATTCTCCCAAATGAGTCACCATGTGCGATCCATGCAGAAATCCGTTATGATCACATGTTTTCACAGGAGCTGAGATGCTGGGAATGGATTCTGAACCTATGGTTAGCATTTCTCAAATATTCTGATTAACACAACACAAAAATAGATTTCTTTTATTTTTGGCCCTTCCTCTTGATCACAAAAGTTACCTCAAAATTACACACAAATCGACCATATAGGCTATGCTAGCAATATTAAATTTTAGATTATCATTGGTGACGTTAGATGAGGTGGGAGAACAGGGGATATTGTTGAACATTTTCCGAATTTGAAGTCTTAGAAACACAACTTTGGGGTTTTTTTGGTCATGTTGGAGAGGGTCCTGATACATCTTGAGTTGACAGCAATAGTGTGTACCCAGGCACAGCACTTAAATTTGCCACCCTCAAAAGTTGATGCCCGGGGCACATGCAGGCCAGCTCTAAGCCTGATCGGCGTTGTTGTGCAAATGCCTAATGAGCACTTATTTTAGGGGTTTTTTTTTCTGAAGAGATCAACCAAATGATTTTTTTTTGGGTTTTATTATTATTTCTGTAAGGGTAGACCCAAGTAGCTTTTTGACTTGATGCCGGTGAGGGCCTGGGCACAGAACCCGGTTTGATTCCTCTTAGATCCACAGGGCCGCCGAGAGGAATGACTAGCCCCATGTCAGTTTTATCACCGGCTGCCTCCTCCCATTGCATTTGCATCTTAGCCTCAGAAACATTTTACCCTCTGCACTACATCAATGCTAAATCTGGCTATCTTCAAAGGCTGGGCCCCACGAATCAGCCATTCCTAACATCTCCCATTGACGGCTTTATAGAACCTGCACTGGCGTTGGCACACTTGGCGATGGCCGACCAGCTGCCCGGGCCAGTTCGCCCCTGGTTCAAAACAAACTTTAACATTTACACAAGCATACAATAAATCAAAGATTTAAGACATGTAATTTAATACTTAACAAGTTGTTTGAGATTAATAAAAATCTTAACAAAACTATGATATTACCCTAAATAATGTTATAAGCAGAGGCAGATTTGCGACATCTATTGAAAAAACATCGTATTCATCATCTGCAAATTCTACTTCAGGTTCATTGTCTCCATCTTTCTTTACAATAAAAGATTGAATTCTAAAAATCAAATGTTGAATTATCAGTATCATTACCTTTCCAATAAAGAAATATCTTTCTTAAAGTAAGCTTTGCAAAACTGAGTAGTATACTCTAAATGAAGTCTTAACAAACATTTATATAATGATAGCAGAATGCTCTTTTCTTAGAATGATTTGCAGTAGTTGTTTTGATAAATTTATTTGAATCATGCAGGAAATGTCAAGATGTTCATTAATGGAAATCACAGAGATGATTGATAAAAAGAGTTTTCCTTGTATCAAGAGCATGCCTAATTCTTAAAATATGCAAGAAAATATTTAAACAACCTTAAGTTTAACTTTATATTTTGTTCCAATTCTGACATAAAATGGGATACAGCTGTGTTTGATATCCAGCACAAAAATGCACTCCATGAGAAATTCCTTGCAAAATATATGGTGAGAGAAAAAGAAAAATAATACACTCAAAAAAATAAAGGAGAAATATGGGATTTATTAAATGCCAATATTTACTTTGTATCATATAAAGCTGCTTTTGTAACAATGGAAGCTGCATCCATGAGATTTCCATCATAACCTAAAACCTGAAAGCAATGTAGATTTCATTATTAGAAAAGCTAAAATTTGATGTGGCACATACACATTTATTTACCTTAAAAACAATATTTCTCATTACACGGCTGCCACTGGAATACAACAAAGTTAAGTGAATAGAAAGTTGTTTGTGTGTGCTTGTACTGCATTCTAAGAACACATTACATCAAAAAATACTAGTTTCCTTTGACTCTACTGAAGGTTAAGCATATGTGTAGACACACAATGCATAAAAAAGGAGGTGGCTGCCACAATAATCTTGTACAGGGAGAGGTATACTCTGGAGTTGACTCTGATTTCCTTTTTAGGGAAGAGTTCATAGTATAATATTGTTTGAATATATTAATAAACATTACAGTAGTAAAGAGAGAAAGTGTGACCAATTTAAGAAATGAAAAATTAATATTGAAATTTCAAAATGAAATATTGTTCTTTTGAAATTGAAACAGCATCATGATTTAAACATGCAATTTTATAACATTTTAGGAGAAAAAACAACTCACCATTATATCGACATATAACACCATTACTTGTTGTCCAGGAATAACACATAGGGATTTTAAATTAATAAGATTTTCATAATTACAGACTTGATTCAAAATTTGAGTTACATCTATTCCAAAATCGGATCCAGATTTTTTCTCAAAATCTAAATTTGCATGGGGCGTGCTGCACATGAGAAAAAAATGAAAATAAAAATAAATAAATTAAACATAAAAAAAAAACATTTCCTTAAATAAGATATACAATAAGAAAAATGTCACTTGAAAGGATGAGAATTTTAAGATAAATCATTGTTTTGCTTTTGTTTTCTTTTATGGTTGAAGTGATAAAGTTTTAGATTATCTTTCTGAGCTTTACCTCCAGACAAAAAATGTTATTCCTGCACTATTAAAAATTTTGCAAGAAGAGAAAAGGAAGATTTAATAAAAGATTACAATCAGGGTTCGTGATTTTTTTTATTTTTTAAAAAAAATATAAAAAATCGTATTTTTTTGATTTAAATCATTTTTTTTATTTAAATCGGATTTTTTTGATTTTTTTAAAAAGACCCCAAATATTTTGGATATTTATTATGTTGCATTCATAGAAGCAATATGGCATCTTAATCACTATGCAAAAACACACTTTAAGCTATTTTCACAGCAATAAATATTTTTTAATAGTAATAATGATAAACAAATTTTAATACCCTAGCCCTTGATCAGGGTAGAGCGAGATTGTCTTTCGCCGCCCTTTGGCCGACGCTTTCACTTCACGTAAATTCTACTTTGGTTTTATGCTAAATAAATAATAATTCACAAATTTTCAAAAATCAACTTTTATTGCAAATACAGGTATCAAGACTTATTGACACTTAATATTAAGAAAGCTTTTACTGCTATATATAATTAAATTAGTATTTGTTGTGAATTTCAATCAGTCACTAAATAAATCTGTTACCTATGTAGGTATTGTAATTACTAATTAAAAGAAAACATTCCCTATATCGATCTAGATTTACATTAATCAATACAAAGTTTACCTTTCTTGCTTTTGCACTGCAAATTTTTCAATTAAACTATCTGTTAGGTATGGGTTGAGCAATATCATTTTCAATTGATAAAATTACCAGGTTTGACAATTTTTATTGAGCTAGGGTCGATCTTAGGTAGGTTTTTCTCAGTTTAAGTTTACTAAAACTTCGCTCACCTTTTGCAACACTTACTGGATTAGTTTGTAGTATCCGAAGGGCAGTCCAAGTGTTTGGAAACAAATCACACCATTTTTTTTCCCAAGACATTAAGAACATCTTTCGGCTGTCAACATTTCTGCTGTACACAAGTACTTGTACACCCTCTATTTTAAGTAGTATCTTTTTCTGAGTCACAACAACACCTTGCACATCACAAGGTAAGAAAGCAGTTTGTGATACTACGTGTTTTACATATACATATTATTAAAAAACATTTTTGAATTTTCTCTAGTTATTTCATACTTCCAAAATTATTTACCTTATTAAAGCAGAGAAAAGTAAAAATTTAGAAGTACTTTTAATTACTAGTTTAAAGATATTTTTATAACATTATGCCAATAATGATATTTTCCTCATTAAATTCAGAATCTCATTAAATGCACAATTGAGTCCTACTTTATTCTGTAAAGAAAGTAAGACAGTAAAAGAAGTATTTGAAAGAATGGAAAGAAAGTATTTGACATAATTATTTACCTTATTAAATCTGAGAAAAGTAAAAATTCAAAAGATATATTTAAAACCCTTTTTATAACACTATACCAAATAAACAATGCTGTTTTTCTCATTAAATGCACACCTAAGTCCCTACTGTATTCTGTAGAAAGAAGTATGTAGATGATTGACATAATAAAAGTTTTCTACAACAATGAAACTGAAAAATCCTACTACATGTAAAAATCTAATGTGTTGCAGGAATCAATGAATAGCAATGGCTAATAACATTAGGCAATGAGAAAAGAGATTGCATTAGTTTGGGGCTCAGATTTAAAGTTCAACCAATGGCATATTTTTCCTTGATGTGTTTTTGTTCATTACAACTCAACTCAACAAAATTTAAAGATATTCATAAACAAATGTTTCGCGATCATTTTAGTTTTACAAAGCCGTAGAAACGTAATGTGCTTGAGATAACTCATCGGTGAATGGTGAGCTCACCAAGATCAAGAGCCTCGCCAAATCGATGTTTACAATGCTATTTTCTTAAATGAATTCAAATAGACGCTGTTTATTTTTATTGGTAATATATTAACAGCGAAATTCGGGATCTTGCCAAGCTTCTGACACTGTGTGAAATCTATCAACATTATGTTACAAGATATATATCTTTAGTTCCAAAGAGTTGTGTGCAATATAGAACGTAATTTCTGACAAAGAATCGATTCTCTCCATAAAGCTATTTTAAAGTAGCTTATTTTGTAATAAGTGAGTGAAGCAAGCTCAAACTCTCAAAGCAATCCAAAGGAGCTGCTCAAGCAGTACTTGAGGTTGGTAAGAGAAAGCGAGTAGGGAGCGGTGCGAGCCCCCTAGTGCTGTTTGAAATCATATTATTATTAAATAAGTCTTGAAAAAATAAAATAAAAAAAAAAAAAGATGGCAGAAACCTTTCAATGGAAACTTCGATCCAACCTCTGTTAGGTGCTTGAGGTAATGGAGCCACTAATTCTGCTCTAACACCTGCTAAAAGTTTAGTATCACCCTATAAATGAATAATGAAAAAGAATTTTTATAGTAAGTTGTTTAAGAATATTACACTGTAAAAAGAAAATGACTAGTTCAATATTTCCTTGATTCACGGGGGCACTTCTCAATGAAAACAAAGAGTAAGTTTCACTGCACCTTAATTACTGTGGCAGACGACATTGTAAATACTGGATGTGGTGTGTCAATATGATTTTACCATTTCCCAATAGTGTCGCTAATTAGTACCTTAAATACTGCTTAGAGTTTACTGTGGGACAATAACACTTGTTTTGATAGTACTTGATGTCAAGCTATTAAACTACAGTCGACGCTCGATATAACGACCATCTGCGTCCCACAGAAAAAGGTCTTTATAACGAGTGGTCGCTATAAGAGATGGAATTTTCCTTTAAAAATATACATGCATCATACATATTCAGTATTTCCATTAAAATTGGTGTAGTTTTTAAAAGATTCCAACTAAATTATTTTTGGATGAAAAAAAAAATATCAGTGCAAAATATTGTAACAAAATATTAAACAGATTTTAAAGTAGAAAATATAGGGAATAAAATTACATTCACATTTCTGGAAGCAGAACTTCTGAGCTGACATGACACCTGGTATGGTCGCTGTATTGGATTAGACGAATCAGAAAGGTCGCTATACCGAAAGCAAATTTACATAGAGTTCATAGGGATAAAGTTGGGACTTTTACCACTGGTCGTTATAATGGAATGGTCTTTATAATGTGTGGTCGTTATAAAAGAGCGTTGACTGTATAAGTTTAGTTGAAATAAAAGCAGTTGGTTTACTTGATGATGGGTTTCTAGATAAGAGATTCCCTACTGTAGTGAGGACTCGAATTGATCTTATCTACAGTTGAAAGTGAGATTGTAGTTTTTTAATAAGGCATTTACTTACAAGTAGGGATGTAATGAATAGTGATTTGGCCGAATACTGAATATTCGTCCACTTCTTCCAGGCCGAAGCTGACTATTCGGCCCCATTTCTTCTATACTCTATTCCACCCTAGCTTGGCAGCACTGTGGAAGGTAGAGCATGTGATACATCGCCTTGAAAAATAGTTCCCTCTACTTTCGAGATTAAAAGAGGTCTAAATTAATGAAATGATGACGAAATATCGAGAGTTCATGTGATTGAGACATACATTTGAAGTTACTGCATGTTAAATGTAGTCATTTTAAAAGTATTTTCTTACTAAGCGAAATAAATCCGCTACAATATTGGCGATACGAACTCGGTCTTGGCGGAGAATGAAGTCTTCAAGGTTAAACATCTGGCGCTCTCGCTGTAGAACGGAGCCAGAGACCCCCTGATCGTATTCCCCCCTTGAACCCACATGTCGCATTGTCTCATCGCCTGCAGTCAAGTTTTCATTCATCATCATTGACAAGTGCGCTTCCGTTTCTTCATTTCGTCAGCTTTATCGTTCTTTTTAAAATAATTTCCGTAAAGAGAGATTTCAGTTTTTTCATTATTATTTTTTTAATATTCAAATATGAACTTTAATTTTCTATGCGTTAAATGTAGCAATTGCTGTAAATACTTGTAGGTGTGACAATTTTTTTAAAATTAAAATTTATTTCACGAAAATGTAGTTTTTCATAATAATGCTGATGTTCAAAAAAAATCATTTTCAATAAATTAGTATGACACGACATTTGCTGTCATTAAATAAAATCATAATGAAATTGTAAAAAAAAAAAAAAACTAGAGTAAATAGTTTTATTGCAATATGAGCATATAAGTTAAACCAAAACATATTCAGTAGCAATGGGATGAATCACAACTCAGTATAATTTAATGTTTTGAATGAGCTTAAAATGATCAGAATAAAAATAGACCAAATTATTTAAAACCTTGTTTGAAAAAGTGGAGATTCAAAAAATTAGGAGCGATCGCCACCTTTCTTTTTTTTTCTAAAATAAATCCCTTATTTTCAAATACCATCTATAGAATTTAAAACTCTTGCTTCTTTCAAGCACACAAGCACAATAAAAACGCATCAATTCGGCATTCAAGTAACCGAATTTCGGCCGATAGTCTTCATTTCCCCTTTAACAAGAAAAAATGGCGAAATTTTTTTCCGATTACGCTATTGTTTTTTCTTTTTTAATTCCTTCTCTCTGCCATATAAATCTGTTAAATATAGTAGGAAACAATGTTAACTTTGATGTTTTTAAATAGCTTTATATTCACACTTACTTTTAAATTTGGCCATTTTCGCTTAAACTTATGAAACGGACTTAAGTGTACCATTTTAAAAATGGTGTGAAAGCTTTAAAAAAAAGTTTTGAAAAGAATGAAAATGAAATGTACAAAACAAACCTAGAACTGGAAATATACATTTTTTTTTTATACTTGTGTTCGAAAATGGTTCGTATTTGTGATCGTGGGTTTTGTAAAAGGTTCGTTTCTGTAAGGGAGATTTTGGTTATCTGTTGCTTCTATGATGAAACAATCAAAATTTTGCATTTACATTTTTTGTGCTCTATAACATTAAACATGAAAAATTATATTGCAAAAATTCATATTCCCTTAAAACTTACCATCGCCAAGGAAGCAAGTTTTTTCTTTTTCCAATTTGAAAGTCATATACATTTTTTTTTTTTGAAGACTTTATAGTTTTAACAAATTTTTTTGTCTTCTTCACTGAAAATAAGACACATAAGGAATTGCAGTGCACTGATCTACCATTCACCCCCCCCCCCCCCCCCGCTTTGCACTTTTGCTTTATGACGCATAGGTGGCCACCAAGTTAATCAAGTTTATTGGCCGCTGGCCACTTCCAAAATTTCTGAGTCTTCACCTTTATCTCTCGGAAATCGAAATGAATATTACATATATATATTTCAAAATCCTTACCCTATCATTAGGCAGAAATGTTTTCAAAAATACTTTTATCAACAACATTTTTTGTTATTTGTTAAATAATTACTCATATTTAATGTTGTTTATAATTATTTATGTAGTAGTAAAATGAATTTGATATATATTGGTAATTGCTTGAAAACAACTTGATGTCATGCTCATACTGCCTGGTTGACTTATGCCTTAAAATTGAATACTGTGTACCACATTGACATTTCGAATGTGATAAAAATACGCATATTTGTTTTAGTAATAACTTTTTATATCCATATTTTCTTACTTTTTTTTCTTTCGCAAGTTAAAAAAAATAATAACGTTTTTAAAATTTATATTTACGATTTTTTGAGTGGCTTAAACATTAAACTTAATTTACTAAAATCATCCACACGTGCACTTATATACTTATATTAACATTTTTCAATTTTATTTTCTTCCATTATTTACGCAAAAACAGCTCTCTTATGCTTGCGTACTCTTTTCTCCTGCCAAGTTTGGCAAGTAGCGTTGTTTATTGGTGACCCACTAAATGTATAGAGTAACCCAGTTTCCATGCCAACGGTGTAAAACATCCCCCGTAGCCTTTTGCCCACTGACAACTTAGGGTGAAACAGAGTATATCCGAAGCCAAACATTCGGCTAATGCCTCAGGCCAAATACCGAATATTCGGCGGCCGAATATTAAAATTTCTAGAAAATCTTTGTAATAGAAAGTATTTGTCAAATTTAAAATTATTCACAAAGTCAAACACCAATTACAGACAAGCTATGATGTATGATTTAATTCTGTTTGTTAAGAATTTCACCCATAAGTGGAATAGAAATGAAGGGTTTTATGGTAGGAAGCATTAACCTTATTTTACTAATTATTTAATTCAAATGAAAGAACTACTATTGCTTAGGGAACTTTTACCTTGCTCAAAACTGTTTTAAGTTATAAAAGTTAATATTTTTATTTTATGGGGGTTTTTGTATACATATTTTTAAAAGATCTATTAAAATTTAATACACTTAACCGGAATATATTTTATTTTCAAAAACCTTAATAACTTATGCTATGTAAATATCCATAAAATATTCTAGGCTTTTCATATTTCTCTCTTACCAATTATTCATAATAAATCAGTCTACCCAAACAAAGTCTGACTTCCACTTTGTTAATAATAACAAAATTAATTTCTCATATTCTCCATCATAATTAACTAATGTCAGCTTTTGGGAGCAGCTGCTAAATATAAAATACAATATTACAATTTTAAAATCTGCTTTTGCTCAGTCAAACCTAAACACCAGCTTTAAAAAAAGTAGTTTCTTTCTAAATTATTTTTATTTATTTAAACTATATACTAATAAATTCTTTTGCAATAATTATAATATAATTTTAAATGCATAAATCTACTAATTTCTATACTTTTTTACATTTCTACTGCAGCGGAACTATTCGACCGAATAGTCCATCAATATTCGGCCAGGACCAATTTGACCTTACCCAGTATTCGGCCAGGCTGAATATTCCACTTGATGATGAAATGACTATTTGGCCAGGCCGAATATTTGCCCAAAAGGCCGAATACCGAATAGTGGCCGAATATTCGTTACCTCCCTACTTACAAGTACTTCAAATCAATATTTTTGTCGGCAACCAAAGTCTTATTTCAAATGTATAAATACAAAATCAAAGAAACACAAATCCAATGTAATCCCTGATTGCAAACCGACATTATTTTGTTAGAAACAAATTCTTTTTTTAAATGAAACTATAAAATTTGATTCAAAGCAAGAATAGTTGAAATTTGTTATAATAGTATTAAATCATAAAAACTAAATAATAATAACTTGCTAAAACAAATCTCCCTACCCCCCTAAAAATTAAGTAAAATATTTATGCAAGTGCATACATAAATACTCATTTATAAATTTAGTTGTATTAAGCTTGTTTACTGTATATGTATTGTCCAAATAAACATAATTGTGCTTTGTTTCATATCAAGCATTATTAATATACAGCGCTCTTCTGCTTCATATTTGTACTGTACAAATAAATAGAATCATGCTTATTTTGCATGCAAAATTGACTTTCTAATGAATTTTAAATGTTTTAAAAGAAATGATATGTAAAACATCTTTATGAATTATTATTTTGAGGTGCCATTATATAAAAAAAATATATAATAGCATAACCGACAGCAAATGATGTCCAGATATACAACTGAATTGGGATATTCCAAAGGCAAGGGTCACAGGATACCTCACGTCCATCAAAATCACTATCAGATGCAAAGCCCAAAAGTTAGTTACAAATATCTCTAATAGATTGCTTCAAGCAATATACAATAGATTTTCTCACACTAATTTTGTTAAAAAATAGGGCGGCTTCAATAGCAAAGTTAAAACGAGATAATATTTTGTAAAATATAAAAATTTTCCTTTAATATTTCAAACAAAAGGCTAGACAAACAAAAAAGTTAGAAGACTTACAATTTTTATGAGAGCTGATCCACTACTATTTGGAATGACACCAGTTTCTATTTCAATCATGCGGTAATCCATATTATTTCTTCCATCTCCTCTTAAATTTTCCTTTAAAATAAAAAGCAAATACATTATTACTAATGCAATGCATGTTAGACTTATTATTTTCAAAAGTTGTCAAATTGGGAGCTATTTTAATTTCATAGCGTCATATCCAAACAATTCATAGCCAAAGGGGGGTTTTAAAGGAACCCCTGAAATACAAAGTAAAAGGGGCCTCGGTGGCCGAGCGGTCTTAGTACCAGTTTCCGCCTGCTGCTTGCGAGCAGTAACGAGGTCGCGGGTTCGATTCCCACCTTGCCCTGGGTGTATCTCTGTTATTTCCTCTCTTTGTGATGTAATAAAATCTTTCATGTATTGTCTTGTGCTATCTGTCATATTGGACGACAGTTCATAAGCGAGTCCCGAGACTAAGCACACGAACTGGAAAATAAATGTACTTCAATTCAATACAAAGTAAAATTTTTCAATTATTAGTGCTGACTCTAAGCCATTTTGGCAGGGCCCTGTGCCCGGCGGCCCTTTTCAATCTTTTTTGCGCCCAGCGGCCTCTTTCCTCCCTTTTCTATGCGCCCTGTGGTCTATTCAGACCCATGACACATCTGCCGAACGGACTTCAAAGCAGGAAGTGCAGTAGGAAAACTTCAATCCAGGATTCCCCCACCTTTATTTGTCCCCACTAGTTTTCTCAGAAAGCCAGAGCATTATTATTGTCTTCTCCCCTTCAGCTTCTTGGAACAACTGGGGTTAGTAAGGGGACGCATCACATGATTTTTTTTCACTTTACAGGTGTTTATAGCCCTAAACAAATATGAATATCTGCTAGTTGAATTATGCTATTTATAGTCAGGATGGACTGCTTGCGGCCCGCTACCTGACGATGATGTGCGGCAATTCAGAAAACTCCCGGTTTAAAAAAAAAAAAAAATCGATAAAAAAAAAGCATTTTTTTATGTTAAAACATAATTAGGGACTTCAAATCTGGAACGCTCGGAGCGGCGATCTCTTCGGATTTTGGGTTCTGATTCAGCAAATTTTGTAAATAGCATCAGAACTCATAATTTGCCATTAGCATTTCATTCATTAATAGCATTTCTTAATACTGTATATACTCGCTTATAAGTCAAAAAATTTGGCACAAAAAATGGATTAAAGGTCGCCTTACGTTTGTGGCATAACGTCGAAATCTCCCGACTTTTCCCGTTTTTTTTTAATCTCATTAATTAAACAATACAAGAAAAAAATTTGCTCAAATTCTGACATGGTTTTATATGCTCTAGCTGCTTATTAAAGTCTTTTAATTACAAAAGATCAGATTATCGGAAAAAAAAAGAAAGCCCGCACTTCAATTTTACGAATTTTCTGTATTGCGTAAAATTTAGAGTTCAGTCTAAAAAACAATAATAAATATAATAAAAGTACAAAAAATAGAAAAAAGCAAAATGTTATATTAACTTAGAATTAACGCAATAATTAATAAGAACTCTGAATCGCGAAAACGAACCCTTTTTCAGAAATCGCGATCTCAAATATGAAAACTTTTTCAGACACGATTATGAAAACTGTACATTTTTATCTTAAACATGTTCATTACAATTCATTTTTTCACATTTTTAAAATGTTTATTTCCGAAAAAAAAAACAAACTAAAATATGTTTCCCGGTTTTTTAGTGAAATAAAGAGCCTGTTTTTTTTTTTTTTTTTTTTAATTTTGGGATTACGAATTTGGGGTTCCATGAAGTGTAATTGTTCTGGATTTAGCATTTAGCCCCACTACTGAAAAAAATAATAAAATTAAACAGTAAACGGCGTCGGCGTCATTTCGCAAATCTTATACTTAAGACAAAACAGTTAAATACTTTTCAAAGCCAAATAAGCATTTCTTTTCTTTTCAATTTAAACATTTTAATTTCTACATACTAATCAGTTTAGATGTGCTAAAAATAGTATTTGTGTCTCATGTATATGCTTTTCTTCGTTTGCATGCGGGAACGGTCATATGTTAATTAGCGAACTGTGTATAATCCGGCAGCAATCTTTTAAGCATCTGCTTTTCATTTACAATATTTCTTATTATTTTCTAAACAGTGAACAGCAAAACGCTTATTGGACCTAAATACAGTTATTTCTTTCCAAGACTTTGGTCCCCACCTCCCGAAATTTATGGCTTTATTAGAAAAAAAATTAACAAATTAAATAAGGTGTTGAATACAAGCATAAGTTGCACACTATTTTCCTCTCATAAAATTTGCCCATAGAAGAATGAAAGAAGCAAAGATTGTACTACCATGTGCAATCCATTTGCCTGTGAAAAATTATCTTATGTTGTAATTGTAGTGTTTTCTTACATATAATTAATTGTGCAGCATTTTTTTATCACCTGATATAATTTCTTTTTTAATGGTAAAAGGGAAAAAATATATTGAGTAAAAATAAAAAGCTATTTTCTCCAAAGTTCCCACCCACCCCTCCTCTAAAAAGAAAAAAAATGTTTCAATTAGAAACAAAATGATTAAGGATAAATTTGAAAGCTCTATGATTGAAGTTTAAAATGGCACCAAGTTTGAAATCTTAGGTTACCGTCACCTGAAATACTTGCCAATAATAATCAAAGCTAGACTTAAGACTTGTACAGCCACATTGGAAGTACTTTTGTGGGGGGGTCTTTTCCGGATTTGTTGCAACTTTAGTAATCCCTTCTGTCGTGAACCGGAACTGTCCCACGCATCTGAAATATCCCCCACTTCACCTCCGACCTTGGCCGAAGGGGTCTTGGAGGGGGCGGTGAGAGGCGTGGGAAGAGAAAAAGCAAAAAGGGGACTTGCTACCGAGATTGTCCGGAGAACGGACGCGACAAAACCTTGCTCTTATCCAAGATGTTGTAAAAAGACTTACTGTATATGTATATTATGTAGATAGTTGTATTGTGTCCCATCATCAGTATGTGTTTAATAAATGTCTGGGACTAAATATCGTTTCATCAATTTCACATCGAGTCGGGAAACCATCCCAGTATGGAAAACGCACCCAGCAGAAACAAATAGTAAAACCGCTCGGACACTTTCATATTAATCTCAGGAGTGAGAGACGAGAATCTCACCATATAAAGAGAGAAATATTCACAACACCTTCCCAAACTTGGTCATGGAGAAATGTCACCAAGACCTAAAATTTTTTTTGTTGAGTAGTTCATAAATTTGCAGCAGAATACATATGAAAATGTGCGTAAATGATACAGATATACGTATATATTTTTCAAAATGAAAACCTATATTTTGAGGTACACATGCAAAGTTTGCAAGATTTTTTTTTTAAAACGCTTAAATTTTTTTACCTATAAAAATTTAAGCAAAGGCGCTTTAATGCAGGGGGGGGGGGGGAGTTAAAAAATTTAAAGCACAACTCAAGGGTGCCCTTTTTGAAGAAAACATCGTGCCCTTTTCGGAGTTCCCTCTGGCGGCCCTTTCATCCTGGAGTCAGCACTAATTATGTTTAAAAGTAAATGCTATGTATACTCCCTTTATAGACATTGTCCATCATGCCATGAAGTGGGGAAATTGTGATATGAAGTGGTTTGCAGGAATTTTATGTAAAAAAAGAAAATAAAAGAAAGGAAGAAAAAGAAACAAAAGAATCCTCCCTGGTATTTTTTTTTTGTGCTATGGCATTGGTATAAATACAAAAAAAAGGAGAAAGAGATTGATAGAAAATAACACAGGGAACAAAAATACATAATTTTAGGTCCCCACAAACGCACAGTTGTAAGAATCGTGAATAACATTGCAGAAAATGATCAAAACAAGTGCATAATAAAACCATGCATGAGTGTTAAAGTGAATCAAATATGTGTTTGATATAGGGTGTAACACACTAATAACTTTAAGAAATAAGACTTCAACAACAGAGTTGCAATTTAATGTTTAATCTTGAATCTTCTAGCAAATAGAGAGCGACAAATGTAACAGGATTCTATATGATCCTTGAAAATACAACATATATAGAAACATTATTTTTATTTAGATCA
The DNA here is from genome assembly GCA_038502835.1 of Octonoba sinensis. Taxonomy (NCBI): domain Eukaryota; kingdom Metazoa; phylum Arthropoda; class Arachnida; order Araneae; family Uloboridae; genus Octonoba; species Octonoba sinensis. Next base: position 64,351,120 of record CM076602.1, read on the forward strand.
TTAATAAATCATATTATTATTGTACACTACCAATTAACAGGATAAACAAACAGTATCAGGTTGATGCCATGGAAAACTGGCAACTACTTCCCAAACTCCAAGAGGGCACTGGGACAAAATGACAAATTGAAGAATGGTGATTGACATTATACATATAAGCATAATACACACACCACTCATAATACAAATGAACTTCATCTGTATCATACATAATTTATCTATCATAAATCATTTGAATCATACATAATTGTAAAAGTCAAATATAACAAAAAATGATTGCAATTGCATCTTCTGCAGGAAGGGGTGGGGGCATCGCCCCTTTGAAAATTTCTTAAAGAACTAAGATTTTTGATGACCGGGAACTGGCTATGTCTACTTAACCTTTAAATACTATATGTGGTTTGGGAGATCACGCAACTCTTTCAAATTGCTCTTTTTACCCTTAAAAAACGGAAATTTTTTCTTTTCTTTGACATAAAATGCACAAAGCTATATTATTTATGCTTTAAAAATTAATTTAAATAACTTTTTAAAAAAAAGTATAATTTACTCATAACATTTCATTCAGTGCGTAAAATTAACGTCTATAAAACCACTAGCAGTTGTTATACCAATATAGTTGTCACAGTAGTTAAGGTTTAAATCTGTGAAAAGATTATTAGACATAAAAAACAATTTTTCTGAAGTTTGAACCACATTAGTTTGTTTTAGAGAGGGGGGGGGGGGGGCTGTCGGAAGCAAGGAAATATTTTGTAAAATTACATACAAATTTCCCCTCCCCCGATGCTGAAAAATGAAAAATCACTCACTTGAATACCGTGAACAATATAAACCTTTTCGGCCTCTTGAAGTACAAAATTAGCCATGTAAGATTGAGAGAAAGATTCAAGAAAAACCAGAGTCCATGAACTTAAAGCTGAGATGCTAAACTAAATCTTAACAGAATTAAATTAAACAGCGGAAGCACAACAAAGCGTCATTCACGAGGTTTATATCGAATCTCCCAACTAAAAAAGAAAAACTGATAGGACTAAGTTAATTTCACGCTTTGTCTCTTCCTAGTTGATATCTACAATTTAGTTATAAATATTCTGTATCGTACAATAAATAGAAAAAGAAATTCACAACGAAATTAAAACTTAAAACATCATTAGAACAGAAGTTAAGTTAAATTTGTTTACACGAGCACGCCGAACAAGTCAAAACAGTGAATTTAACAGTGAATCAGCACCGACAGCTGAATTTTAATTATCTTTACATCAAAAAATTAATTAAAAGGAAAAAACAGAAAATGCTGAAGTAGTAAAAAATACACTAAAGTGATACAGGAAAGGTTAGGCCTAGTGGTTAGGACGTCGCACTTCCACCGGGAAGGTCGCGGGTTCGATACCCGATGGAGACCCACCACCCAAGTAGCAAAGTGACGTTTTCTACACGTAATTTTTAAGACATAAAAAATCAAAAGACGTCTCTTGTAAAAATAGGACGTTTTCAGAACGACAGTCTAAGCCCAGAAACGTAAAAATTGAATTCGTGACCTTTTTGAGACATTTACGCAAAAAATAGTCAGTTTGGTGTCGTTTTAAAAACGTCAGCGTTAATCCCAGTAACGTTTTTGCTGTATGGAGATTTTCAGTCTTTTAAAATCGCCATCTCCGACTCAAGCGCGCATGCGCAATGCACTATCGACGATGAACAAGATGGATCGTCTGGATGGGACGATGGGAGCACGTGTTTGGATTTTATGTTTATTTGAAGAAAAGATTACAGGTAAGCAATAGGATGCACTTTTTTTGCATTTCGTATGCTTTGTATGATCAATGTTTTTTTAAAAAGAGGTACGGAAGTGTGCGCGTGTGTGTGTGTTTATTTTTAATGTTTCTACTTTCCTTGCATGTGAAAATTTAGAAACAGGTATGGCTGGCTGCATGATATTTTTTTATAACAATAAGGTGCTTATGACTGTCTGTCAGTTCAACTATGTTTTAGTATTTGTCTGCAATGATTTATGCGTAATAAAATAATTCAAGCATACACTTGAAATTTTAAATAATTTGGTACATGGCGTATCAATATAAGGTGTGTTTTCTTTCCATTTTTTTTTTAGTCAATCTCAATTGTTGTTAGACTTAGCTGCTAATCTAGGAGAAGTTTTTTTTATCTTTAAAGATATTTTTGTCATAAATGATTGAAATGTACACATTTCATATGTTTCTATGTCCCCCCCCCCCCCGAAATCCTAAAATTTTTTGCAATATACCATATATTCCTTTCTGAAACTTTCCTCAACATATGTGTTTCAAAGTTAGCCCCCCCCCCCAAAAAAAAAAAAAAAAAAATTTAAATTTTGGCTACGGCCTTGGAATAATTCTTGGTCACGCTTTTTTGGAGTACTTAATGGTCTCGTCTTTTTTAGTTTTATGAACTGTACTAACAAACAATATTATGGCACACCGACCGCACAACTTTTTCTATATTACAGGGTGAGTCACAAAAAAGTATTACACTGTTTCTTTTTAATGCACTATAAATCAAGAATAATGTAAGATAATATGCATTGCCTGGAAGAAAATTGTATAAGATTATTTTCAGTTTTGTTAGGGATTCTCAAGAGTCATATGTGAGACCCGTTAGTACTGATAAAATCTTTAAATTTAATTTAAGAAAACTAAGTTCTTTTAATTTCTGGGAGAGAGACTTACTGTGCATATAGCATTAGAATTCTATCACATTATCTGGAAAATAAAGCCCTTTGATAGATAAAGCTTGACAGGTACCTACTAAAAATTAATTATGCATTGCATTATCGATAATCTAATTTTTTTTTACTTGTTTCAATGTATTGTAATATTGCATTGCCGAATTCAGAGTTGCTAAAAATATTTGTATAAATACATGTATTTTATTAAAAAAGTTATTAAATAATTTTTTTTTATCTAAGTATCTAAAGGAAGTAATTTTTGCTCTGAAAAACTCCTGAGCTTGGGTCTTCATTACAGAAAAGAACAGTTTGATTGACACAATAAATTTCCATAATAATGTTAAAACTTTAGTTCTAGCAAGCTTGATGAAATCATAAATGTAAATATATACGTAATGTATTAAAACTGGTGTGAAAGGAATATGTTTTGTCAATGTGTATTTTTTGTTTCAAATGGCTGATGTAAATGTATTTTCTAATTTGTTCATTATGGTTAAGCCTTTTCCCCAGTATATTATTGAGAAAAGGTACTCATTTTCAAGTTTCAAGTAATATTAAAGGAACAAAATAGCTCTTTCCTAAATCTGCATAAATTGCAACAAAACACTGCTTCGTTAAAAGCAGATTTCCTCATTCTATAAACCTTAATTTTTTCCAATATGATGACACCTGATAGCACCTGTAATCCCCACCCTGAGAGAAAAAAAAATCTTAAACTGCAATGTAAGTCTTAATTAAGGATTTAATATTGTGCTACTGTATGTATCTGTGGATATTGAACAAGATTATTATTGTGCCTATCCCTTATTTTATTTGTTGTAAAGTTGACTGTGTTATCATTAACATAGGAAAATGGCAATGTCAAAAATTCTGATATTAGTACTAATGAATTGTTTTCGATTTTTTAAACTGATGTGTTTTTTCTTTTTTGGTTGGAGGGGGGGGAGGGCTTTTGTTATAATTTTTTATTCTACCAAATATTTCAAATATAAGTTTTTATAAAACTAATTTTTTTTTTTTTGAATTTTAATCTATTATGATGATTATTTTTAATTTTTTTGGTTTTTTTTATTTATTTTGTAAATAAGTGTTTTGATAAAAATATATTCTAATATCTATTCATTGATGTGGACATTAGAAAAAACTTGTTTATTTAAGAAAGCTTGTCATGAAAAATCCTTTAGTGTATGATGCAAAATTTGAAAAATGATTTTAGTTCTTTCTAAAACAATTTAAGTGTGTCATTTTCAGAATTGGTATTTTTGTCAACAAAAGGGTACTTTTGGTAGGACGGTTTCAAAAACTGGAAAGAACCAATGCAGCAATGAAAAAAATGGACCAATCGCAAAAATAGTTATTGTATCATAAATAATGTGCAGTGAGGTCTATAATTTAATAGGGACTTAAATAATTAAATTAATATTGGGGCATTATTGAATACCTTTATTTTGTTAATTAATAAATGTTGCAATTAAAACAACTATTTAATGAAAGTCTAAAGTTACTGATTGCCAAAGGTAAACACCACCTGCTGCATGGCCTAGACCAGCGTTGTTGCTTAATTGTTTTCATCCATGAAACATTAAGGTAGACTTCTACTGTGTGTACTTCCCTTGTTTTTAATATTAGGTTAGGATTTTAATTCAAAGTTCTTGAAACAAATTATTTACAACAGAAATAAAAATTTCTTGTTATTACTTATGCTCTTCAAAAAGTAATTTCAAACGTTATTGTAGTATCGAAGAATAAATAGAAATATCATGGAACCTTGAGTGATCTTCGTGGAACCCTAGGGTTCCGCGGCACATAGCTTAAGAAACGCTGGCCTTGACTGTGCCACACTATGGGTATAAAATCCATTGATCATTAATTTTTGAAGAAGAAAATTTACTGATGTTACTTGCACTTCATTCCCATCTGAAATAGAGAAATATATGTCAGCTTTTATATTATTTATTTTATTTTTAGGAAGTGTGCAGAGGGATTTAGGTTGCCAAAGTCAAGGAAGTTGAAGACTCTTTCAGTTTCAGTTGCAATTATCTGATGAATTTTGCTTCCCATTTTATTCTCTATTTAAATTTTTATATTGTTTTCTGAAATAATTTACGTTTCTAAAAATAATGTAAAATGTTTTTTGTAAACTTATTTTTTGCCTGAGTGGGAGCAAGTTGCCAAAAAGGTTACAAAAACTAGCTGTAGTTTTTGTCTTTCAACTGCATAGAATTTGAATTTTGTTGTGATTCTAAATATTTATAGAATTTTGAAATATTGTGTAAAAATAAAATAAAAAATAAGATAAATTGGTAAGAGTTTGCATACATTCAAAAAGCAAAATGTTTTGCTTTTACACTATTTGCTGCACATTTGAACTTTGTAAAGATGTTCAATTTATTTCTTAAATTTTGTAATATTGATCTTCATTAAGATAAACTAAAAGAAACAAATTGTTATCTAAAAGTGTAATAATTCGTAAAATTTTGAAGAAATTTTGTCTTTATACATACAAATTGTGTCTATACATTATGTCTTTATACTTAACAAATTGTTTTCTATTTATTTATGCAGTTAGGTGTTATAAGATTGAAAGCACAAAATGTTATCAGATTTGTTTTGCAAACTGATTCTTATTATTGGCTGTTAAATAATGAATATAAGCGGTTAATTAATGTTTCTAAATTCAACTTTGTTTCCATTGGAAAGTGTATTATCAGTGCAAAAATGAACTGTTTAATCTCTCCCTCTTATATTAATGCAAGTATATATAATTGTGCTCCCATTTCTTTGTTTAACCATGATCAATATTTGAAAACTTGGTTGCTTTCTCTCATAATTGATTAGTTAAATAAAAATTGATGATTTTGTTGTTGGTTTTAGTATCTTAATTTAGTTACTAAAACAGTGAGAACGAGAACGTATGACTTGTGAAGTTTTTCATATTTCTCTTCTGAGAATTTGATTTCTGGAGGAAAAGCAGGTAAAACCTGGTGTGAGGATAAGCTTTGGAAGCATAAATTACATGTAATAAAATTAAAATCTTGATCATGATATGTTTTACAATTTTAAATAACTTCTAATGTAGCATTAATTTTTAATGAACAACTTAAAAAGTAAAGTTTTAACTTGTCTTGCTTGTGTATTATATTAGTGTTTGTAATGAAATCTTTAAAAATAAATTGAATTATTTAGAAAGGAAATTATAATTTTGTTGTTAATGACATGTTTTATTAATTATAGTCTTAGTTATCGATTGACAATGATCTATACTTGAAGCTTTTCGAAAGTTTCTGTCTGCTCCGAAACAGGTTGAAACTATTCATGACAGTATGTTTTAGTTTTCCTAAAAGTTTGTTAGAATTGTAAGGTTTTTTTTTTTTTTTTGTGAAAACTGTTTTGTGTTATATTTATGTGCATCAGTTGAATAAAAAGAAATGTTTTTGTTATTATTGGTCGGTTTATTTTTAGTATTTTTGAATTCAGTACCCGAGGCATTTGCTAGTCGAAAAGTTTTTTTCTTAATCTTGTACCAAAACTGGGAAAATAATTGCCTGCTTTTTACAGCATTTAAAATAAATGTGACTTCAAGTATTATCATTAAAAAAAGGTAAAATTGACTATAAAATAGTTTTTTTTATGTAATAAAAATGCTGCTACTTGGTTGAGGATTTCATAAATGATATCAATGTTTAAAAAGTTGTGTCGATAGAAATTGATTTACTGTCATTTATAAAACGTAAAAAGCGACTCCACTACAAAACGCAGATACGTGACGTAAAAAAAAGGTGAACAACCTAGCAGCAAAGTCGTCTGAAAAACGTTATAAAATAACGTTTTTAAAACGTATGCAAACCACATCGCAGTGTCGACTAAATAACGACAATCATGTGACGATTTCAAAACGTCCGCAAACCTAAACGATTATCGGCTACAAAACGTCATCAAGTGACGTTTTAAAAACGTGTAAACGGATCAGAAACGTCAGCAATTGACGTTTAGAAGATGTCATTGGAAAACGTCTGGATTTACGTTTAATGTTGAGACATTTTGACCAAATATTGACGTCTTTTGACATCCTTTTTTTTACGTTTTGGAAACGTACTCATGCTACTTGGGCATTTGGGTGGGCCGATAAAAACTTTTTTCTGAAATCGCTATTCTAATAGTGCGGAAAAGGTGCTCTATGGGTTCAATAAATACGATGTAAAATATTTTTTTGATTGTATAATATCTTCTGCCCCCGCATCGCACTTGAACTTTGGAAATTTGAGTAAAAATTGTCAATTTTTCCGCGGTTTAGGAAGTGCAATTATTTTTCAATGTTATTGTCCCAATAGTGCGGAAAAAGCTTAAGCGGTTATCACACGACAGGAGTTACAGGCAAACGCTCAGGAAACCACATGAGATTAGACATGTGATTTGCGACCCTGATTTCGAAAGGAAGCATAATCAAACAGAGTTAGCAGCTTGGAAATCGTTTGTGAAGGTGGTGAAAGGATTTTAAGCAAAAAAGAAAGATAAAAATTATAAAATCCTAATTTAAGATCTTTTTAAGTCCTTCCAAGCCATGAGGTGTGGGATGTCACTTAAAATTCCTTTTCTACATTCACATTTGAATTTTTTCCCAAAAAGATATTGGTGAACATAGCGATGAACAAGGGGAAAGATTTCAAAAGGACATTATATGATTATGGATACCCGATAGCAATGTCATTGGGAACCAGCAGTGATGGATGACTACTGCAGGTTTATAAAGAGAAAAGATTTAACGTCACATAAGAAAAAAAAGGACAACATTTCATCGCATTTATTAAAGTTTGATAGTTTTATGTTTTATTTAGTCTAAAATATGTATCTTTTCTCAATCGAAGTAGAATTCCATGATGAATTAAGGAGATTAATCATGATAAAAATTGTGATTTAAATGCATTTTTGAGTTTCTTCTCGTAATATACGATAGTCATAACAAAAAAACTGTACGTGTTACAGCTTTTTTACAATTATATTCGAATTCTACGCTACAAAATTAGTTGATAATAGCTAATTGTATTTGTGTTAGGGAAAAAAAGTCTTTTTTTGTCGAGTAGTGTAATTAGATGGAGAGGGAGGAGGCGGCATTTTTTAGTTTTGCTCCGCCACCGAAAACTCCAAGATCCGGTATGAGTGCTTGAACTTGAATAAGTTCAGGAACCTTTCGGTTAATAGAAGAATCGGCGTTTTTCTGAGCGCGTCTTATAAAAGAATGGCGGTATGAGAGAAACGAACCAAGAGAAAATATATTGCCCATGACAAACTATACAGATTACCAGAAAAATATGAGCGACGACGGTGGAACAAGCATTGAAAACAACAAGAAAAATCTTTCAGCAATTGTTGATGAGTTTTTGAGCAGTGAAGGAGATGAACATGCAGCAAAATAAGTTAACGTCATATCTGTTTTTAAAGAGATATCTGTTAGAAGTTTTGACCGCAAGTCAACATCGGCAGCAAAGAATTTGATCAGTCAACGGTTCAAATTTGAAAACTATTGCTGTTTTGCTTGATTTTTTTCTAGTCACTAACCAGTTAACTAGTTACAAAGTAATTACTCGTTCATTTGGAACTTGGTAAAAAAACTGCTCCAGCCAGAAAAAATAAAAGGAGTGATAAATAAGCTTGTGATTTAAATGAAATAAATGTTCATTTTATTATTATTTTCTTAGTACAAGCTAATAATGTTTTTATAAATTTTAAACTGGAGCAAATATATGTTTGATTTTTAAGATAATGTTATGTTTTCAAAAAAGTTATTCTTAACACAAACATAATTTTGACTTTTCTTTTAGCTTGCAAATCATTCAGTAGGGCACTTTTTTAGTTTAAAAATATAAATGAAAATTATATTCAAATTATTTCATACAGTACTGAAGCATAAGGCAACATTGTTCATTTAATAAATAGAGGTTTGGGACCGTTCATAAATGATGTCACGCTCTTTTCCGATATATTTGATCCCCTCCCCCCCCTTTGTCACGAAATGTCACAATTTAACGGAGCCCCTTCCCTCTTTGTGTCACATGTCACGCTACGTTGTATAAGCCTGATGTCACACTTCTTGTTTCCCCCTCCCCTTGTTATACTTTGTCACAATTTTCTCCATCTTCGAATCGTGACATCATTTATGAATGACCCCTTTATTATTTAGTAAGTGCTCTTTGCTTACTTAATGCCTTTTTCCTTTCTCATTGTATTTTATAGTTCTATACAGTAAAACCTCTCAATAAGGGACACTAAGGGGACTGGATATTTTGTCCCTTAAATAGAGGTGTTCCTTCCTCGGAGGTTCATAAATTGATGCATACACATATACTGTATTAACTTAGTTTAACTTTATACTAATAAACATATGTTACTGTTTAAGATTAAATACTAAAAATGTTTTATTCATGCAAAATATGTCAAAATTATTGAAATTTAAAATTTCTTCATTGAAAAGCTAAAATTTTAGCATAAACGTCGTATGAGCAAAATTTTGTAACTTACAGAAACTTATTTGAAGTAATTAAATGGGTTTTGTTTTAAAGTTCGCATTTGGGCAACACAGTATACTTTTAGTGTACTTTTTCCAATACTTGCATAAAAACTTGTTGGTAGCCGGGTACTGACTGTCAATGCTGAGCATACATGTATTCCATAGTACAGAGGGAACAAGTGGACACTTGTTTCTTTGTTCATGCTTCTAGGAGTTATAACAACTTTCAGAAGTTAATTTTTAGAAAAAGTAGAACTTCAGCCTCCAGTAAATATTTCTTATGTATATAACTGGAATTTTTGAAATTTTTCTCTGTGAATGTCCCTTAAATAGAGTGTCCCTTATTCAGAGGTATATACATTGCAGTCCCTATTTAAAGGGACTGGGACCAGAAAAAGTGTCCCTTTTTCGGAGGTGTCCCTTAAAGGAGGTACCACTGTACTATAATTTCTCCAGTTTCTACGTAATTGAGACATAATAAAAATAGCATGAAATTTCGTTGTACTAAACAGTTAGTCAAGCACAACTTTAAAACACTGTTTTGATTTTTTTTCTCATTTGATATAAAAATGTCGCTTTAGTTTAACTACCGCATAAGACCCTAAAAAGGGTAAAAAACGGTTTCCAGACACACAATTTTCAAAATTTTCCGGGGAAGGACCGCTCCTCTAGGTGGCCCCTTTTCAGTACCCGCCCGAGGGCCCCAGAGGGAGCCAGTCCGGGTCTGAAAGTAGCTTATTTAATTTTATTTCTCTTACTGTAAATTATTAGAGGAGAAAATGTCGCAGAGAATTTTTTTTTTTGAAGGCGTCTAGATGAAAGGGCGCACCGGGACATTTCCCGGTATCCCGGTGGGCCAGTCCACCCCTGAGACCGCAGCTGCATATGCCAGAGTGAGAAGACAATTTGAAGAAAGCTGAAGCCGTCATTGCCAAATGAGAAAAAATGCTGCTACTGTCTTCACTTTGATATTCAAGGAACTCTAGACTTTACAGTTAGATGTCTATGTACTAACCCAAACTTAAACTGGGGGGTTCGCCCGTGTCTTTAGTAGAAACAGAGAATAAACGATTTTTTTCACAATCAGCGGTTTGAGTACCGTCTTTTTAATGGTTATTCGACTGTTGTAGTTAAATATGGTAAAATAACATTCAAATAAATGGTTATATTACTATTTTCTTACGGAAATTTTTAACAGTGCAGTTTAAAGATAGTTTCCTCTAAATGTTCACTTATTGTATCATCTAAGAGTTCTGTTTGAGTGTTACTACCGAAGTAAGAGGAAATGACCTCCAGTTCACCGTCAGAATTTATACGAGATAGTAGAGCTTTCATTATGATGAGCCATTTTATGGAGCGATTCTCTCTAATCCCTTCTCGTAGAAGATGCTGAATTTGTGGTCTTAGTTCACTAAAACCTATTTTAAAGTCTTCAGCATTTTCTGGAGTCGGAGTTAAAAATTCCGATGAGAACACATTCAATGCACTCTGACGACTTGATCGAATAAGTTTCGGGGTAGCGGTGGGGCCCTGTTCAGCAGCTTTTCTCTTTGCTAGAACACTATGTTTCACTCGAATGTGTTGTAATAAATTCGACTTTAGAAGAAACAGTGAAGCTTCTTCTATGGGACTCCATATAGCGTTTCAGATTGTTCTCCCGTGTAAATTGCATTTGCACTCGGGGCATTCCACTGCAGCTGGGTTGTGAACTTTTATGTGTCGATTCAGATCATCTTTTCTGATGAAAGCTTTGCCGCACACATCACAAGAAAAGACATCGTCACTTTCTCATGGAGAAGCATGATCTCTGATGCTCTGAATGAGATCAAAGATGCTCTGAATGAGAAGCACTTTCTCATTCAGAGCATCTTTGCAAAACAAACTTTTTGAACATGTCAGACATACCTATGAAAGAGATAAAGATTTTCAAGATTTTTTATACGGTAAAATTATTTTTTATATAGATTACATCTAAATATTTTAAAAATCTACATCTAAGTTAAAGTTTATTCAGGAATATTTTCACAGTTAGCTATGTTTACTAAATCATAAAAGTTCTTTTATAACTTTTCTTATATTTTTCCAACTTAAACTCAACGCTTTTAATTGCATAGAACTCGATAGCTAATTTAAGTTTTCCTATAAGTCTAAGGAATTTTTATGCAAAGAACTACAATTCACAAAAGTATACAAAGATTCATTGTTTCATTTAAAAGATTTTTTCTTCCTTCATTTGAGAAAACAAATATAATTTGAAATAACGAATTTGATCTTGTTAATCATACCAACAGTAATAACTAAATAAAATTTTCAGAAATTCTAACTTTGATAATGTATAACACCAATGTAAGTTGCAACTAATCACGCACTGAATGCATGTACTACATACATTCAAAATGTATCCACTTAAGTATATATACATTCAGTTAATATTTAAAATTCTCTCGAAACTAATTTTAACAGTGTGATATATGCACAGGTGTTAAAATGCAAAAACATCAATGATGTAAATCCCAATTTATCCAAAAGAAAAACATGTTTCAATTTACGTGTTTACTAAAACTTCGTGAATTCATGCTTTCTAAAGTGAAACATTGTGTACCTTTCTTTTTTAAATTGTTTTCTTTTAACAACTTGTGAGTACTTCTATCACATCTCAACGCTGACAATTAACTTTTTTTTATCTTATAATGTTTTTGACGCCTATTTTTTTTTCTTTTCTAAGTCTTAAGTTTTATTTCCTCTGCTAAGTATTACATTTTTTTTACATTCAATCAATTACTGTTTCTCAATTTCTCAAAGTCATTACTTAAATTTGGGTTCTTGACACATACAATGCTCTTTTAAAGTATACATACTGATCAAGTTTATAAATGTAGATCAATTTTACTTTAAAGTTTCACTATGCTAATAACATTTTAGTTATATTTAACTTCAAAATTTTTTTTTAAATTCACGAAAAGCATACTTTTTGCAGTGAGACTTTTTTCAATAGATTTTTGAATACAACAAAGTTCTGTTCTTTTACAAGTTCCAATAAAATATTGCACTTTCCAAAGTTTTATATTGCATGACTTATTTGTTTAAAATAAATTCTAACTAAAGATCTTATTTAAATTGTATATTTAATGAGAAATATCTATATATGAAATAAAAAATAATAATGTTGTTTTAAAAAATATTATAGATTCAGAAAAATAAAGTAAATGTTCAAATATAATGTTTTTCAAATGATACAAAAAATTGTTTGAAATACATAAATGTTTAAGTTTAGTTTAAACGTACATTTCTGAGAAATTAAAAGGTACATTTAACATTTATTTTTCCCTTTATAGCTAAAGAAAACGAATCATTTCAAAAAAACAAATTTGATCGTATACAGAATGTTTTTCACCAAAAGGATCACTAAGTAAGATTTTCAGAAGTTCAAACATTGATAATCTGCAACATTATTACAAGTTGTGTTTCCCCACTTAAATGTGTTGAATGCAAGTATTACATGCATTTAAAAAGTACTCACTTAAATATAATGACATTCAGTTAACGTTTAAAAAAAACATCAAACACTAATTTAAACAGCATAATACATATAGTCCGTGGCCGAAGTCTCAAAAAGAGCTTAAAATTAATTTTCGTTCCGACTCTTGAGGGGCAATTTTATTCTGCCAAAATAAAGCATAATATTGGCTAGTAAATGTAAATTCATCAAGTTCTCCAAAATATGATTGTCCATTAATTCACAGTAACCAAAGTTATGAGGAACTATTTCATTTTCACGTTAGCGCATGGATATCCGAAAAAGATAGCACTGCGACGTCACTAAAAAAGAAATTGACCAATCACAGCAACAGCAGCGGCCCGCTGTTTACGTTTTAGTAGCGCGTTCACTGTCTGATTCTTTGGAGTTATACAATTCTTCTTGCTTTCACGCTGTTTTTTTTTTTTTTTTATGTTAACGCTTTTAAAATATTGTCACTTACAGTTTTAATGTAAGGGGGTATGTTAGTTCATTGACAGTAATTTTTGAGTTGTTCATGCAACTTCAATGATTTATTTAAATAATTTTTATTTAAACTTTAAATTCTGTAGGGGAAAAATAATAAAATCCCCTTCATAAAAAATGTCAACCGATTTTTTTAACAATTACTACGTCACTGAAAATATTCTTCCTTTAAAAAAAATCTGGGGATATTCTATATCATTCCAGACAAATATGCATCAAGGACGTAGCCAGAATATTTTTTTTTGGGGGGGGGGGGGGGGGGCTGACTTTGAAACACTTATGTTGTGTAAAGTTTTAGGGAGGAATATATGCTACATTGCGAAAAATTCCGGATTTCGGGGGGAGGCCCGAAATCCGGACAACACAATCCCGGCCCGTGCCCCCCCCCTCCCCTCTGGATACGGCCTTGATATGCATTAAAGGGGGACACAATGTCAGGGCACAAACTCGGCTTTTTCACTTTTTATCTCTTCAGAAACCGCTATGACCCGTTTATAAAAATTTTAGGTTTTAAGAGTTAATATAAGCAGTAGTCATACGGGGTAATTCCTGGTCACGCCTTTTTTAGTTTTATAAACTGGTATAACAAAGTAACTGCTAACTGAAATATGACAAACGCTCCTTAACCCTACACCGTGCAATTTTTAGTTTTTTTGTAAAGAAAAAAGAAAGAAAAATTGTGTTTGTATGTGCTAGTTATAAGAAGAAAAAATTGTAAATTTTTTTTTATTAAATTCAGAAGAATAGAATCCGACGAAATTTGACATGTTTTTTAAAAACAACACCGAGCATTTAGGGGTAACATTAATAATTTTTTATATAATCATTTTAATAAATGAAACAAAATTAATAATAAATAGGTATGCATTATAATCATAAAATAGCAATAAAATAGTAAAATTTATTAAATTAATTTATTTTATTATTATTTATAAATTGAACAAATATATCAAAGTAAAAATTTGCCCATGTAACTATTAATTATTAGTTACATGTGCAAATTTTTTACTTTAATTACCAATAAAGTTTAATAATTTCACTAAAAGGTTTTAAACAAGAAACTTAACATCTGTAGGGGGTTTGATGCAATAATGTTTGTTTCTTCTTTGGTTGAGAGTCAATTGATTTTAAAACAAAATTCCTAAAAAATAATTTAGCCAACCACTTTACACTAATTTGTTATATAATTACAAGAATAATCTTCCAAAAGATAACAAATAAAGTGAAATAGAACAACCAGAGACACCTGTTCTTGTTTACACTGCAAATAATGCAGGAGCATAAAAAGTACCCCCGAATGCGCGGTGTTGTTTTAAAATAACAAGTAAAAAAGGCGCCTTAACATGTATTTTTCACGAAAATTTTCGGACAACTTATATTTATTTTATTTTAACACTATGTAAGCAATTAAAGACTATTTTTTAAAAAAATGTTGCTTAAAATTTGCAAAAAAAATTAAGAATTAGTTGTTTTTTGTACAAAATCAACATGTGTTACGATTTGTGAAAAAAGATGAAGCTTGAGGCCAGTTTACAAGATCTAGGGGAAACTGTATTAACTAATACGATCTTGCATACAAAACGAAAGAATACACCACTTGTTAGAAATAATACAAAACAAGAGCTTAATGAATGAAAATTAGAGATGTTGTTTAAAAAAAACCACAGTGCTGTGTAGGGGTAACTATTCTATTTCATGTTGGAAGAAAATATTTCTTCCTCGCTCGATAAGTGAATTAGTGGTATCAGAAATAAAGTTCAAGGGCATGAACAATAATAAACTTTGGTTTGATACCACATGCGTCAAACGTAAAGCTGTAAATAGTGCCTTAAATAAGATGGGAAAATCCCTACCCATTTCAATGCCAAATGCGTGTATATTTATGTGTCTAAAAAAAAACTCTCTCTTGCTAACATATTTCCGTTTAACAATGTAGTGTAAAATTTAGCTCGCAATGTAAAAGATGCAATATTTTATTCTATAACGGAATGGATACTTAAATGGAAGACAACAAGGACTGAGGCAACTGTGAGGTAAGTCCTCTGATGCGTACCCACTATTTAAATTACTGCTGAATTAGAAATGTACAATACAAATATAACACAGAAAGCAAGCGCTCCATACGCACGTAGAATACCAATATAACACATGTGCTAATAATCTATATAAATAAAACCGAAAGTTTGTGTGTGTGTGTGTGTATGTGTGTGTGTCTGTCGATCGCCTCCTGGCGAGATGGAACGGGCCAGAAGTACGAAATTTTGGTTACAGGTACCTTGGGTCAGGTCCTCGTGCACCTCGAAGCGTTTTTCCTAAAATTCGAATTTGTTCTTTTTTTATTCCAATTTCAAGCAAAACTGTTGATTTTAGGAATATCTCATCGAAGAAACGTCACACCTTTTCGATTTTTGCAGCATACTGATGCCAGTAAAAAACGGCACAAGATGATCTCTTTCAGAAGTTCGTAGAACGAGTAGAACACACGCAATATTCATTTAAAGTAGTTTTCGAACTATAAAGCAAGGCTTACCTCTGAATTTATCTGCTCAAATTGCGTGTTTTCGCCAAAATACATACTACTTTTGTCGCCAATTAGATGATTTTTGTTAACTCAAGATTGAAAAAATGCTGTTTTATCGTTATTCATGCCGTTTTATGAGCGAAACAAATTCTAAAAATTCATTGCATTTTTTAGCGTACTGCAGACGATCTGTAATTACTCCTTGAGGTTGATCCTTCTTTGTTTTTTGGCGATTTAGTATCATGGTACCAGTTCAACAATTTCATGAAACATATTATTTCTCATGGTAGATTGTCCGCTTTATCAGCGAAACAAATTCTAAGAATTCGTTTCATTCTTATGCATATTTTGTGGATTATAAAGTGCAGACGATTTTCAATTACTTTATCTTGAGCTTGATTTTTCTTTCCATATTTTACTCAAGTGATTTATTTTATAAAACATTTACTTAATTTTTTTTACTGTCTATTTGGCACTATTTGGACATAATTTAGTTATTTCTTTCTATCAACTTAAATTTCACGCGTCAGGATTGGTTCAGTACCAAACATTTTCTAACTTATATAAGCATTTGCCTTTGGAAAAATGCTTCCCTTTCTTTCGTTTTTATCCGAATTTTATGAAAGTGCTATTCAATTGAATTTTCAGAAATCCTTTGACGATTTTGCAATCGGGATTTATAGGAACTGTCCTTATTTTGATGGTTAATTTAAGATGGACTGTTGGTAATTTTAGGAACAGTAGCTCTTGAAGGTCAGTATTCTTATGGGTATTTTTAGTCACTGACGTCTTTATTCTAATGGAGATTTTTTGAGACTAATGTCCTTATTCTATTAGGGATGTTTAGGAATAGTTGTCTTTATTCAAATGTGGGGATTTAAGGATTTTTTCTTTATTGTAGCAGACATATTCAGGGACAGTTGTGCTTCATCTGATGGACATTTTAAAACAGAATACAGATCTTACTTTGATGGGAATTTTTAAACGTATTGTGGTAGATATTGTAATTACGATTTTTATGGGTCTCTCGATATCATTTTGGCACAATTATCTCGCTGCATGTGCGCATTTTAGTTACTGTTGCAATTACTATAATGGCAATTTTTTTGAACTGTTGTTGGCATTTTAATGTAGATTTTTATGAACTGTTATTTTTGGTCTAAAAGGAATTTTTCTAGGCTGTTCGTTTAAATGCAACTGTGTTTTTTTAATGGTCTTTACTGTTTAAATAAGGTTTTTCAGGCCTGTTGCCCATCTCCTACATGATTTTTTTAAGAAAATTTTTCCTTACATATTTACAACAGAATTTTGGACATGCGTCACTTAGCCTGCGAATGATGCAATATTATCCCGCGCAAAGCCGGGCATGTCAGCTAGTATATAATATATCTTTCTATTATTTTATTGTGCACGATGTAAAAAAAATATAGATTTTCAGAAATTTTGGAGGAAAAAATATGTTACTTACTACTACAAAATTATTTTGAAAACAGATCGTCTCCAAAAATTATACCTTTTTTAAAGATCCATACCAGTGCTATATTTAAAACAAAATAATTCTCGTTGATGCTGTTTTATATTACAAATAGCCTATGCTTTTGAATCCAGTGCATATATTTTGTCTATATTTAAGTACATTGGTCGCAAGAATTGATTACAAGAGCCTTTTTTAAAGTGAAGTTTAAAATAGAATGATAGCAAGGGTCGAAACCTTGTTTACAAACAATGATGTCAGCGACTGATGTTACAGTCGGCGTGATTGGTTAACTTCGCGGAGCAAAAAATAATTCGATGATTTCATTGGAGCAGAGTACGAATACATCTTTAGCACGCTTGTTAGCATGTGCAATAAAATTAACATTTTTACTAAAAATTGATAATTAGTTAATCATTAAATGCGAATAGATTAGTTAATTAACAGCCTTAATGGAAAAACATAACAAAATTTAATTACGAAAATAATAAGAAGAAATACGTGTCTGTATAACATTATCAGACCGAACCGCGTGCACGCAAGCACAGCACAGACTACAGAGTGACTGTTGAGAATCACATGTGGAGAGCTTTTTGAGACAGTTCATACAGTTACAGTTTTCTCGCCAACTGGCGCACTAGGGAAAGTTCTTTATTGCCCGCGTTGGCATAGTCAGTCGCTGCACACTCCCCCCGCAGTGTCATTCAAAATGGACATATTTACGGGGCGGAATTACACGCCGTCCTGTGCGGGTTGTCCTACTGGATGGAACGGGAGTTGCTGGAATGGTTTGGCCAGCTACTCTAGGTGTGGTCGAGTCGGACTGTACATTAGTATCTGAAGCAGTTGGTACAACTGGGCGAGTTTGTCCGTCCAGAGTTGTCTGCTTTTACTGGAGTAAAATCTGCGTCCATCGGTATAAAAGCTGGTTTCAGTCTGTCTAGCGAGATGGTTTGTTTTTTACCCTTAACGTTAACATCGAAGGTCTTTTCTCCTCTTGTCAGGACTCTATATGGTCCGTCGTAAGGCGCTTGGAGGGGAGTTCGAATTCCATCATGTCGAACAAACACATGGGAACACACTCTCAACTGGGGGTGCATGAAAACTTTTCTGTAGCCATGACAGGAAGTCGGAACTGGTCTTACTGCTTCGAAGTGCCTTTTCAGGTCCGCCACTAGTTCTTTGGGTGAAACGTCAGTAGGTGATGGGTTAAAGAACTCGCCTGGTAAACGTAATGTCTTCCCATAAACCAACTCAGCTGTCGTTGCTCCAATATCTTCCTTCAGGACAGACCGGAATCCAAGGAGTAGTGTGGGTAGGACGGCGGACCACTGGTCTGTATCGTAGGCTTTGAGAGCTGCCTTTAAGGGGCGGTGAAATTGTTCGATTAAGCCGTTTGCCTGGGGATGGTATGGAGATGTCCGGATGCGCTTGATACCAAGGAGCTGGGAGAGGGCCGTAAAAAGTGAACTCTCGAACTGCCTACCTTGGTCAGTTGTGATATGGGATGGACAGCCAAATCGGGCAATCCAATGAGTGAAAAATTTTTTTGCCACTGTCTGTGCCGTTATGTCTGGTATGGGAACAACTTCTGGCCAACGTGTATAGCGGTCGATCATTGTTAAACAATAATTATTACCCTGAGATGGTGGAAGAGGACCGACGAGATCCAGATGTACATGGTCGAATCTTTGTGATTGGTCTGAAAATTGCCCTATAGGTGTTTTAGTGTGGCGGGTTATCTTAGATTTCTGGCAAGGGATACAATGCCTTGCCCAAGTTGTGCTATCTTTGCGAATGGATGGCCATACAAATTTGGATCTGAGTAATTTTGAAGTGCTTCGGATACTAGGATGAGCTAAGTTATGCAAAGCCACAAAAACTTTTTTACGAAACGCTTCAGGAATATAGGGCCGAGCTGTACCTGTTGATAGGTCACAATATAGAGGAATTTCACAATTTGGAAAAGTAATTTTTTTAAATTCCAAACTCTCAGAATTGTTAATTAAAGTTTGCAGTTCTGAATCGGTTTGTTGCGCTTGAGCAATTTCGCTATAATCAATAGGATTAGGCATGGTAATCGCATTTATACGCTAGAGGGTATCTGCCATAATATTTTCAGACCCTTTTATATGAAAAATCGCAGTGGTAAATTGGGAAATAAAGTCTAATATTCGGGATTGTCTTGGGGTAGATTTATCTGAACGTTGTCTGAAAGCATAAATGAGCGGCTTGTGATCGGTGAACAAGGAAAAATCTCTGGCTTCAAGCATATGCCTAAAATGTTTGATAGCAGCATATGCGGCTAATAATTCTCTGTCGTATGCGCTATAGTGCCTTTCTGTTTGGGAAATTTTTTCGGGAGAAGAAAGCCAGAGGCTGCAATTGTTCATCTACTACCTGTGATAATGTTCCCCCAATTGCAAAATCGGATGCGTCAACTTGTAAAATTAGTTTTGCGTCGGGTTTTGGATGTGCCAATAAGACTGCATTCGCAATTAATTGTTTGCAATTTTGGAACTCTTCTTCCGCCCTGTCGGACCAGTCGAGTTTGGTCTTATCGTTCTTTTTTGCCCCTTTCAAATATGACGTTAAATAAACCTGATGCTTCGCAATGTTCGGTAAAAATCTGCGAAAAAAATTCAAAAATCCTAAAAATTGCTGAAGATCTTTGACAGTTTCAGGACGTGGATAGTTTAAAATTGGTTCGACTTTATTGGGTAAAGGTTTTGTGCCACTGCTTGTAATTAAATGACCCAAGAAAGGAATTTCAGGTACGCCAAATATACATTTTGAGACATTTATGTTTAGACCGTATGCATTCAACCGCTCAAGTACAATTCGCAAATGGGCTTTATGCTCTTCCTCAGTAGTACTAAATATTAAAATATCATCTAAATAAACATAAGAAAATTTGAGATCACCAAGTATTTCGTTCATAAAACGTTGAAAAGTTTGTGCTGCTCCGCATAATCCAAAATTCAAATAGGGGAATTCGAACAATCCAAATGGAGTGCAGACTGCGGTTTTCTGTATATGATCAGGATGCACAGGTATATGAAAATATGCCCGGACTATGTCCAGTTTAGAAAAAATTTTCTTACCATAAAGTGCATTGGAAAAATCCTGTATGTGGAGTATGGGATAACGATCCGGTACAGTACAAGCATTTAACCGTCTATAATCCCCAACAGGGCGAATGCTACCCGAACTTTTCGAAACAACGTGAAGAGGCGATGACCACGGAGATTTAGAGGGCCGGCAAATACCCTGGTCCATCATAAATTGGAACTCTTTTTTGACTTCCTCATACAGCTCTGGGTGGAGCCTTCTGGGTTTACTATAAATTGGTGGTCCAGTTGTTTCAATATGATGCACTGTGTTATGTTTCACTGATTTTGCCCCAGATGATAATTTCGTCAATTCTGGGAATTCTGCTAAAATTTGGTGATATAAAGAGTCTTCAGAAATGAGTTTTAGAGAAAAATACTCTGTAGATTTTGGAATAAGTCCGGATTTGCTAAGTTTAGTAATATTATCTATAAGTTTGCGGCGTTTAAGGTCTATTAAAAGATCAAAATGTTGCAAAAAATCTGCTCCTATTATAGGAACAGGAATGTCAGCAATAACAAATTTCCAAGTAAAATTTCGTCTTAAACCTAAATTTACATTCATTAGCTTGGTTCCATAAGTGTGAACTTTTGAATTATTAGCCGCGAATAATTGTAGCGAATCTGGCTTGAAATGTTTTAACTTTTTGTTAATTGGGACACAAGAGACATCCGACCCAGAATCAATCAAAAATCTGAGATGGGATTTACTATCATAAACATATAAGCGACATGATTTCGCGACTGCCGCCGACATATTTCGGTCGACAGCCGCTACTGTGAGTTTTCCTGATCGGCACTAGCGGAATAAGAACAGGGTGATCGGCATTTTGTTGCGTTTTTGCCGAATCGAGCATGATAATAACAGTTTTTATGACGTTCGCGGGAGGAATCCTTATTACGATCGTAAGAGCGCCCGCGAAAATGTTCCTGTTTGGCGAAGTTCCGTAAGGGTCCCCTACTCCTATTGCTGGATTCACACATACAACCGACGGACGGACGGACAAAATTCGCCCGTGACGGAGAAACGTGAGTTCAATTCACACTACAAAGGTTCTGCGACGGGCAGTGGGTTTCAGCCAATGGTTGCAAGGCGTAAGCTCTTTACATGAGCCAATAATGGGATGCCTTCGTCATTTGACTGCTCTGTATTTAGACATCGATTTCAGAAGCAGACGATGAATTTAATAAAGTGGAATTTTCATTCGGTTTCAGCAGCGATTTCATTTCATAAAAGTGTCGCGCAGAGATAAATGTTTGTTTAATATTGATATTCATATTGCATAAAAAGAAAATTCTGTTTATTTTCAACAAACATAAATAATATCATTACTTCATCGGTCTTATCAATGAGCTTAATAAATGACAGAAAATACAGTAATTTTAAGTTTTGCACACAGCAATAAGTTTACATGTTCGCAGAAATATTAAACGTTTTACTGAAGGTAACACACATAATATGAATTCCAGGATTAGGATTAAGCAAATAGTAAAAAAACGTTCGATTCATATGCGAGCGTTGGTGCAACTAATTGTAAATAGATGCACAGAAATGCTACTGATTTTGTCAGGCGAAAATGATACACAAATCCTTTTCGTTCTTGATTTAAAATCAATGCTTAGATGAAAAGTAAATTCTCTGTTTAGGAAAAAAAATTATATATCTAACATTTAATTTTTTAAAAAAGATCAGATCTAGAAATTACAAGATAAAATTGAATTGTTTTTATTTGCGCTAGAATTAAATATTTCTTCAAAATGAGCTGTAAATCACTTTATATAATCAAATGTGGCATTGTTATAACACTTAAATTCCCCGTTAGCTTTCCTATTTTTTTCCTAATAAATATGCAAGCATGAGACAACTTTTAGAAATCCTAAAAAAGGCAGTTTACTAAATTGTGACCCTGCTAACTGTAAAAAGCATTTCTAAAATAAGAATATTGTCCCTTGCATTTTGAAACGTGTAAACTACAAAGAGTATAACATACAGACGATTCACTTTTGCCAATGCGTAAAAAAATTGTGCCTTTGACACTAAATATTAATAAGAAATGCAAAATTCTTTTATAAAAGTAATATGCTTATGCTAATAAATATAAATCTCATAAGAAAAGCATTGTCTTTTTATTTTCCTCTTTCAAATAACTCAACAGTGTGCACATTAATTCTGTAGTCACACATTAAAGTCACAAAACAAAATTTTGAAGGAAGAATTTATTGAAGTACTTAATCAAAATACTGAAATCAAAGAACATTACAAGATTTTGATCATACATAATTATATATACAATAATTTGAAGACAATAATGGGCAGAAGAAGTACAATTTCTATATTTCAGCCTGTACAAGTCAAACCAGTCTTTTCCATAACATCTGTAAAAAAGATACTGTGACATAGCATTTACAAATATAACATATGCAGAAAACATTTTCCAACAAGTTGTTTTCCAGGAATTAAAAAACAGTATTGAAAATATAATTTAAATTCGGTTGCACATGAATTACTAATTTGGCCACAATTTACAATGATTGAATATGATTTGTGAATTTTACAAAAGAAAACTTTGCAAAATGTATTGTTTTAAGATACAATCACTTTTACAATTCTAACTAACTAACTGACTCAATGGCACAACAGCCCAATGGGGGCCATGACCTACTGAGCCCATCCCAGCTTTCGAGACCAAGGGCCCTAGGAGGGAGAAGCAGATGTTCCGATCAAGTGACGACCTGACACAGAATTCCCAGTGTTAGTTCCCAAGTGTGCTTGGTCCCCATTTTATCGAATCCACTGGAGCGATGAAAGTCTGAGTCGATCCTGCCCAGCCCGGGAATCGAATTCCGGACCTTTGGCATGGTAGCTCAAAAGGTTACCACTCAGCCTCCATTATCATCCCAATGAACAATTTGATAATTACAAGTCGATAATAATGAGCCGGTGCTGTGTGGTCACCCGGATTGCCCAGCCAAAGATCTGCACCTAGTTTTGACAATTTATGTTACCAATACACATGTATTATTGACACCTACATATGGAATGTATGAATTACAATAGTGTCAATTTTTTATTCTCGCTTTTGCTTTTGGTATAGTTTTGCACTTTCTTGTGTTATGTAATAAATGTGTATTATCAGTCCACAACTATATGAAATACTACAAGTGAATTTTTGTCCATGAAGCATGCAAAACTGAAGATATGTATATGTTTCAAACCGACAATATTGATCATGTGATACGCATAAGATTAAAAAATAAGTAGCAATGCAAGAATGTAATAAATAACACAAGCATTAAATAATTATGATTTAATGTAACTATATTAAAAACTCACTCCTCCTAGTCTAGGGATAAAATTGGTTTGGATGTGAAGTTAAGGGTCAATACTCATTAAAAAATGTGCAAGCAAATATAGAACAAAGAATATTATTTTATTTCATCACAATTTCTGCAAAAACTGAACCAAAAACAATTCTCCCAACTACAAGTCTAAAAATATACTTACATGTATAAAAATACCGAGTAGATGTACCAAATGGTCAGTTGTGCATCTTTAATCAAAAAACGGCAACCCACAGCAATGCCAGTGTCCAAAAAAGTTATTTCCCAGGTAAAAAAAGCTGCAAAAAAAAGGGCAAATGTTAAGAAAGCATGTTGATGATCGTAAGTGAAGCACCACACGCAGCAATTAATTTACGAGTATTTTGGTATTTATCAGTTATATAGGCAGTAGCGCATAGTGCTGGAAAAAACTTGGGGAATGCTTATAGATACAAGCATAAATTATCGACATCAAAAGCTCTGAGGGGATGCTTGTGTTAAAATTTTAAAAAACAAGGGAGAGAAAAGGGTGTTTTAAAATAAATATATGGGGGTACACCGTCCTCCTTCGATTACACCTGTGGTTATAGAGCCCACATTGACATTGATCTATAGAATTGTTACCAACATGAATTCATTAGTTGAGGTGTTAGTTAATATTCCAATACGATAAAACTAAATATTAATTGCACTTTAATTACATTTGATTTGGCAATGTTTTTGCATCTGGGTAGCATGGATCCTATAATTAGGTTTACCCAACAGTTCTAACCCAGAACAAATTAGTGATCAACTTGTTTTACTATTAAATTTTGATATCGTTAAAGTTTACATTGCTTTTGGAGAAGCAACTCAGGTACTCAGGCTTGCCTGCATGTAACCTCAGCTTGTTTATTGTAGGAACTACGTTTTAATATACCAATAAAGAAACGAATATAAATTAAAACTTTTTAAACATTTAAGTAGCAAACTAAATTAAAATGCAAATTTTCTTTACAGTCTGACATGAAATAACCTCGAAAAATAACAATGTTAATAAAAATGATTTGTAAACAAAACAAATCTGTTGACAGAGTGATCTTTTAACCTGTAAATTATGAACTGAAAGTGATCTTTCATACAATGGATCCGACTTGTTGACGAAGTTATGTCAATGAATCCAACTGACAGCTAACAAGTTATGTTTATGATATTGGCGATAAGTGTTTTATATTTTTACAAAAGAAATGAATAAATAAATGTCCAGTGCAATAGCAAAATATTAAATTCGAGCAACAAATATTAATACGCAAATGTGGTACCGTAGTAGAAATGTAAAATTTTCTAAAATAAAAATGCAAATAAAGTAGCGCCGAAACATTAAATGCACTTATGCATCTTTTCAAGCTCTAAGCTTTGCTACTTACTATTATTACATTATTTTTCTCATATCGTGATTTATAAATCAAATTGAAAATAGAAGATGCTAAGAAACAAATTTTAAACGCAGTATTGTGTATTACAACATAAAACAGCACATTACTCTTAATGCTTTAATAGAAGTGCTTGTGCTGCACAGAATAGTAATAATTATAAATCTCTTACTTGTGCTGCGATTCCTAATAAACACAACAGTAAACAAAACATGGCCGAAGCTCTCTCTTCTTGCTTCATTATGATTGGCCAAGCAATTCGTCTGTGACGGACAATATCAAATGGATTTGATATTGTCCGTCGACGGACATTCCTGTTCGGTAACCATGACAACGAGGTAACGCCACGTTTTTTCCGTCGGATTTCGTCTGTCCGTGGCGCTGTGTGAATCCAGCTTATCGCGGGAAAGCCGTTCGACTTGTTTACGTAAAGCGGCGACTTCGTTTCGAAGCGCGCGAAAGTCATCCAATGGAGAGCCGCGCTGAATGTGATCGCTAGTAGCCGCGGCTGCCTGTCCAACGGCGAAAACGCTAGCGTCCATTGACGTAATACGGACCTCTGCAATTTTATCAGCCATTTTGGCTAAGTTGTCTAAAGATTCAGTGCTAATGGATAAAATAACTTGCATTTCTGCTGGTAGTCTTTGGAGCCATAAGGTTTTGAGAAAATCATCCTTAACACATGCCCCTCCTAACGCACGCATTTTCCGCAACAAATGTGACGGCTTATCATCACCCAAATGTAACTCTGAAATTAACCGACGAATTTGTTCGTTCTCAGATGCCGAGAATTCAGCCAAAAGTCTGGTTTTTAATGCAATGTATTTATCTGACGCGGGTGGGGTAAGCAAAATATCTGAGACAGCAGTTAAAGTATCAGGGTCGATAGAAGAAACGAGGTGGTTATATTTAGTTTCATCATTTGTGATTCTCGCGAGGGCAAAATTACTTTCAACCTGAACAAACGATAACTGGATATTAATTTTCCATAAGGGAGGAATTTTGACTGAGATATGGGATACCTGAGTCGGCGTATTGCCGCTATCTACTTCCTGGCTTTCATTCATAATAAAAACTAAATGATGGAGAAATATACCACACTTTTAACTAGGAATACTTTTAAAATATGGCAAAAACCTCAACTAAAGGGCAGACAATTGTGAGAAGAAAGCAAAGTATTAAAAATAAGACCAATCACAAAGAAAACTTCCAACACATACCTCGTTAGATGGTTAATCCAAGTGTAGAGCAAGTGCAGAATTCATCTTGATAATCGATTCAAATTTTTGGAAACGAATAGAAAAGAAAGATTTATTAAGGATGAGAAAAGCATATTTTTGAATAATTAAGGCTGGGCGTTTTAAAATATTCACGATTACATAAGATTTGCCGGGTCACCAGTTTAGCACGCTTGTTAGCACGTGCAAATAAAATTAACATTTTTACTAAAAATTGATAATTAGTTAATCATTAAATGCGAATAGATTAGTTAATTAACAGCCTTAATGGAAAAACATAACAAAATTTAATTACGAAAATAATAAGAAGAAATACGTGTCTGTATAACATTATCAGACCGAACCGCGTGCACGCAAGCACAGCACAGACTACAGAGTGACTGTTGAGAATCACATGTGGAGAGCTTTTTGAGACAGTTCATACAGTTACAGTTTTCTCGCCAACTGGCGCACTAGGGAAAGTTCTTTATTGCCCGCGTTGGCATAGTCAGTCGCTGCACATCGAAAAAAGAGTGCAAAAGGAAATCTCTTGTTATTAAGTTATGGCCAAGTATTTTTTGGAGAACTTAATAAAATTAGAATTACTAGAACATTTTAAATAGTTTCCTTCAAAGAAAAAATTGCCCCCAGAGCATCGAAACGAACTTGAACGATAAATGCATTGGGCCCACGGACTAATATAGAGATGCCAAAATGTAAACATCAATGGTATAAATCTAAGTTTATTCGAAAAAAAAAAAAAAGAAACACATTTCAAACTGTATGTTTACTGAAGCATAGTGAAGTCGTGTTTTCTAAGGTACAAAATTGTGTAGCTTTTCTTTTTAATTGTTTTATTTTGCCATTTGTACTTTTCCCGCGATTCGTACGGCGCCAGGGGCCACCTGGGTTGCCAGTTTGGCTTTTATTTAAAAGAAAAATCGAGGAATTTTGCTTATTTTTGGCTTCGTCTGGAAATAAATTTGTTTGGTGTTTTGGATTTTTAAAAAATTTTAATAATTCTTGAGATTTTACTGACAATTTTAACTTTCTAAGGGTGCAGCAAGAGGAAGCGATTGAAGAACTTTCTTCTTCAGAGGAGGTAAGTAGTAAGGAAAGGATTTCCTTTGCAGAAATTAAAGAGCTTACCCCTGCAAGAAAACAGAGAGAGAGAGAGAGAGTGGTGGAAAAATGGCATTTGACGAGTATACCTCTCGTCAAATTGGCGAAATATGTGTCGTAACTTTTTTAAGTCACGTGATCGCGCGAGAAAAAAATCGTTGTCAATGACGAAATGTTCTTGACGATTGAAGAATCCTCGAAAGTGGGAGCTCTATTTCTGAGAGTGCGGTTCAATTTGAAGTATCTTTATACATAAGGGCTATTTTCTTCCTGTTTTAACCTCCTTTATTTCATCGATGCCTATAAAGCACATTCGCACTGGATACTTTTTCAAAGAATCCCCCCCCCCCGCTACAATAATATTATTGAGAAAATATATCAGCTCCATGTATTTAAACAGCAAGAAACATGGTCGCGAAAAATTCACAATTAATTTTAAATTGAAATTCATGGGCTTATTTTTACAACAACGAATTGTTGTCATTCATTCTCTCCAAAATCTTCAACTAAAGATAAAGGCTTAGCTTATTCCTTGTTAGACGAAATAGGATTCTCGGGTAATAACTCACGTTCTATTTATTCTAGAGTTTCTATCAAGAAATTCTATCTGGAGTTGCTTTTTAGCAGCTTCAGAATGATATAATATTTTAAGAGCTGAGATAATTTTCCTACTTTTTATTGTTAAAACAAATCTTGAATTTGGAATTGAAAAATCACTTTTGAATTTTTGAAAAGGACTTCGTGCTTTACCTTTCGCAGGTGGTGAATGAACTTTGTGCCAAATTTTTATCCAATCCGTCAAATGGAGTGGTTTTGTATAGCAAAACTACCAACAAACAAACCACCAAACGAGCTTCTATATATACTGTAAAACCTGTAAAGTTTGTACCTTTGTAAGTTGATCACCTGTCTAAGTTAACCACTTTTGAGAGGAACGGAATCAGCCCTTCACCCTCTACTTCACCCTCTATAAGTTGACCACCTGTCTAAGTTGACCACTAAAGTGCTGCCACAGTTGCATTTAAATGAAAATCGCTGGGAGAGTAAACGAGTAAATAAAGATAACTCTGAAATATTTTTAATGCAAATCTGATTGTTTGTCATTTAATAGAACCCAGATTTTTCCAGCTAGTGTTGCACAAAAGACTGATTGTGTTCAAATTCAGTCGTTTTGAACACCAAAAACATTTTGATATGGACAAAATATGTCTCAATAATTCTTAACGCATACTTGAAGCCTTAAGCAAATAATTGAAAAAGAGACAAATAATTTTTCCATAAAACTAAAAGCAAAAGATACCTAGTAGTTTGATATCTTATTATAAAAAAAAAAATAATATTTTTTCTTTTTACACTGCTGGCCACCGTAAATGCAACACCCTGAAGGAAGCGCGAAAATAATATGAAATTTACAGCACGCATTAGCGGAGGTGAGATATGCAAATGATTATAATTTCAGCGCAGACGCGCATCACGCGCGCCTGTGGCGCCACTTGAAAGCGCTTTTTAGCCTACTTTCCCGTAAAAGTAAAAAAAAATAATAATAAAGCATGAAAGAAGGCTTAATGTATCGTGAAAATATCGTTAAAAATCAAGAAAAGTCAAAAATAAGTGAAGTAATTAAATAAAGATTGAAAAATAAAAAATTTGAAAGTAGGGTATTGAGATGGGGAAAAAGTGTGTCTGTCGGTCTGTCGGTCTGTCTGTCTGTCGGTCTGTCTGTCGGTCTGTCTGTCGGTCGGTCTGTCGGTCTGTCTGTCGGTCTGTCTGTCGGTCTGTCTGTCTGTCGGTCTGTCGGTCTGTCCCCCCCTAATAACTTTTGAACGAATTGTCCGATTGGAAAAATTCTTTTTGCATTCGAAAGATCTCGGCGAGGACATCTCATTTCTATATTTCACTTTTTGATTTGAACAATTTTTTGTTCAATTTTGAACAGTTCAAAAAATTTTAACATTAGCGCCTATGGACAAAATTGAAGCAAATTCTGTAAACTCTGGGCACAAGAGCCAAGTTCCTATTGAAAGCTTATTGAAAGGAGTTCTCGGCGTGAAATATTGATTTGAACAGTTTTTGTTCATTTTTGAACAGTTCAAAAAATTAACACAGAGCTTACGGGGAAATTTCAACCCTATATAAATCCTGATCTAACGGACCGATTTGCTTGGAACAAACTTTATCGGAAAGCTCTTATAACGTAGAACATGTAGAAATAGAAAGTTTATCCAGAACGTACGAGCCTATTTTGCTATGAAATTTTTTGATCGGGATTTTCAAGGATATTTCTCAGTGACTCAATGAGTGAAATAATGAATGAATGAATAAATGAAAGAGTGAAAGAATAAATCAATGAATAAATGAATGAGGAAAAGAATGAATGAATAAATTATTGAATAAATGAAAATATAAATAAATGAGTGAATAAATACATGAATGCGTAAATGAATGAATAAACACTTGAATGAGGTAACGAATGAATGAATAAATGCATGGCTGAATAAATGAAAGAATGAATGAGTGAGTGAATGAATATGTATTATCCGTTGAAAAAGGTATATTTTCAATAATTAGAACTAAAGATAAATAATAAAGAGAGAGAAAGAGATAGCTAGATTATAAATTTGAATTTGGTGTATACGGGAAAGTAGGCTCGTATAGTTCTAGACGGAACTTCTTGTTAAGGCTTGGAGATTTCGACGATTTCACGTACGGAAATTGTGTTTTTCTTGTGGTTTCTTCCAAAACACGATCAATTATGCCTCGTAGAACACAGCGATCATCTTTTGATCAAGTATTCGAGTTCGACAGGGGAAGGATAGTGGCCTACCGAGGTTGTGGATTATCTTTCAGGGAAATTGGTAGTTGTGTTGGACGAAACCAAAGAACTGTAATGTGGATATATGATCGTTGGATGCAGGAGGGTACGACGGACCGACGTGATCGATCGCATCCACCTCAGTGCACAACTTCACGTGATGGCAGGTATATTGTGCGCATGGCAGTGACGGATCGCTCAGTCACATCACGAACCATAGCACAGCATATTAAGTCTGTAACGCATCATCCAGTGTCTGCGGGTACCATTCGACACCGTTTGCAGCAGAGTGGTCTGTCCAAAAGACGTCTATTGCTTTGTCTACCCTTGACGCAGAACCACATACGTCTCCGCCACCAGTGGTGCAATGAAAGAAGGATGTGGACGGCAGAATGGAATGAAATTGTCTTTACTGCGAGTCTTTTGACGAGTCACTCTTCTGTCTGCAACACCACGATGGTCGGATTCGAGTCTGGAGACACCGTGGAGAGAGGATGCTGAACAGCTGCGTTATGCACCGCCACACTGGTCCTGCACCGGGTATTATGGTATGGGGCGGTATTGGATATCACTCTCGCACTCCTCTAGTATGCATTGCTGGTACTCCAAACAGCCAGCGCTACATCTCCGAGGTGTTGGAGCCAGTTGTCCTACCTTACCTTCAGGGCTTGCCCATAGCCATATTTCAACAGGATAATGCGCGACCACAAGTGGCACGCATTGTCCAAGGCTTCTTCGTCAACCGCCAGATTGAATTGCTTCCCTGGCCGGCTCGCTCTCCGGATCTTTCGCCGATAGAAATCATGTGGTCCATGGTTGCTCAACGATTGACCCAGAGTACATCCCCAGCTGCCACACCAGATCAACTTTGGCAATTTGTGGAAGCTGTTTGATCTGCTGTACCCCAAGAACACATTCAAAGTCTCTTTGAATCAATGCCGAGGCGTGTGGCAGCGATGATCACTAACAATGTCGGCTACTCTGGCTACTGATTTTGGCAGAAACCACACTTCACAGAAGTCTATAAATTTAATCATTTGATACTTGGGAAACATTTTATCTACAAAATAAATTTCGTTGTGATATCTCTTGTCTTTCTTGGTGTTGCAATTTGGACGGCCAGCAGTGTAGAAGTGAGCAAATGTTTAAGCAGATAGAAGTAGGAAACCATTTCTTCCATTTTAAGCGGAAGCATGCAACGGCTACTCTCAACATTAGAGGTTTTCTGATCATTCTAAGGAAAGTACTCGATTCATTTTATTAGAATGCTTTTGAAAAGCAGTTTTGACCTGCTCGAGCATTGGATTTATTTCGGCTCGTATTTATCCCTGCGCATTTTAAAATGCACTAAACTTCATTTAGTTAACTCTAAACTTTTATTTCGAAAGAGTATGAAGCTTAAAAAATCATCTTCACCAGTCAAATGGTCTTCTGATTAAAAATTACAGTAGTTTTGAAGATTGAAAAGGTTTTTTAAAATATAGTTTATGATCATTCCACAGTAACGGACCTTACATTTACACAGCATTTTTCAACTTTAACGAGCTTTCTAACAAACGTTTTGGGTATTTTTTAGGTTTTTTAATTTTGGTTAGTAAAAGTACATGTGTTCTAAGTATGCAAAAAAGAAAAAAAAAAAAAGATATATATGTATTTACTGTCTGTTAAATTTTTTTTGAAATTTCGTTACTTGTGTTACCCGAAAAGTAACATACGTAACGAAATTTCAGAATTTTTTTTTTAACAGACAGCAAATATATATATCTTCAAAATTTTTTTTGCAAACTTAGAATACATGTACTTTTTACTAGCCAAAATTAAAAAAGCTAAACAATACCCAAGAAGTTTGTTAGAAAGCTCGTTGAAGTTGAAAAATGCTGTGTAAATGTAACGTCCGTTACTATGGAATGACCGTTTAAATGATTCTGCATATTTCTATTCTCTTCAATAATATATGTATTAGCACAATAAAGATCCAAGTCAATTTCTAAAAAAATATAACAACAAGTTTTATTCATATAGTTTCTCTATTTAACTACTCTAACTTTATCAACATGAAAAAATTTTGCAAATGCCCCACGCTGCTTTTGCAGCATTTTTCTGTTTCACCAAACTCTCGAGGCTCAGAAAAAAAGTTTTTTTTTTTTGGAGGGGGGGGGGGGGATGGGACGACGACGACTCACTTAACTTGTCATGCTGTTTCTACTAACATGCTCTCATCATTTCATTTCTTCTCCCCAGGAAACAGTTGTATTTATTTAAACTGGACGCAATTAAGCGTTACAAATTTGTCTTCTGAAATTGCAGACACCAATTTTATTTGTGCCAGCATCTTGGCTGTCCGATAAAAATGAAAATTTTACATTTAGAACATCTATTCAAATCGCAGGATAAACTGCCGTCGAATAGTGAAAAATTAACTTAAATATAACTTTATTCAACCATTTAACCATTAGCAGCTGTGCGTCGCATTTTGCATTGATAAAACTGACGATGAAAAAGAAAACTACGTCGAAAGAAATCGCCATCGCACTGTCCCAAAGATTGGTGTGAGCACTGAACAGAAAAACTGTCTGTGTGAGCAGTGAGCAGAAAAACTATGTGGGAGCAGCAAGCTGTATTATAAACACCCTCTTTTTTTTGTTCCTAGTTATAGTATAAACTATATTTTGTAGCTTTTATAATTCAAGGGAGCCCACGGGGGGGGGGGGGGGGGGGGAGTGCACTCTGCGCAGTTGAAATTTATAGGGATGTTGTTTGAAGAGGATCTCAGTGTTATTTCGTAGGGATATCGTTTCTGGAGCTCTTTGTGTGGGGTGTGGGAGAGGGAATAAGCATATGTATTGCTAAATAAATATTTTGAAATTCTTATATCCTTTTTGCACTTAGAAATACTGAAAATTTTGAACTTTTAATGACATTTTTGAGCCTAAGAATATTAATGATTATGTGTGTACTTAACTTGTATAAACCGAGAGTAAAAGGTTTACAACAAAAAACATATATAATTAGTATATTAGTGAAAAACAATAATTGTTCTAATTCTGTAAAAAATTACCAAGCTATTTTAACTTAAAAGTGTAAATGCCCTTTTTTAAAACTTTTTACTAGAAGTTAATTTAAACCTATGGGAACAAAAAACACAAACAATTTGAAAATAAATAATGCAAAATACTTAATCTGCTGATTTTGAATGTTCATACTTTAAACAAAGTGTGTGGTTTCACAAATCTTGCTACCCTCTTCTCCCTTCCCCTTGTCACAAACTGTCACAATTTCTCACCCCCCCCCCCCATCGAAGTATAATTCATTTGTGAATGACCCCATTCCTATAAATATCATTTTTTTCATTGCAAAAAAGATTTCCTCGTAACCCCGAAACTTGTACATGCAATCATCATCACTATTTCCCGCTTCAAAAGTAGTTTTTTTTTGGACTTAATTTCCATTTGTGTACTTGTTTTAAATAATTACCATTACGTCAGAAAGGCTCTGTTACTCTTTTCTTGTGCTGCCATCTATAGGAATATTTTTGGAAATATTTCAAAATTGCCATTTTAATTTTATATTGTCGTGATATTTTAATACCCCTCCCTTTCCTCAAAAATAAATAACATAAACATACCGGAAAAGATTATTATAATAGTAAAACTACTATATTTGAGTAACTTAGTCGAGTAAAATTAACTTTCCAATTCCATTAAATATTCGAAGAATAATGATTGCTTTAATAATGTGAGCGACACTCTTGTCTAACGCAAATGCTTACTGATTGTTATTTTTAATAATGAGTCGGATTTTCCTCCTGGAGATTAATTTTACGTTTTGATATTAAAATATGTTTAGTATCAAATCCCCAAACACTGTATGAGAAAACCTTCAGCTTGAAGGAACACTTAACCAACTGGTCAACTAAAAATAAAATAACAATGCTACATTCTGTAATTAATATTTTTTAAAAATACTAAAAACTAGCAATGAGGCAAGTTTGTTACAAACGTTTTAGTTTGTGCACAATTCAAAATGAAATGTCTGGTATAATGATGTTGAAAATGGCATATAAAGAGTTATTGTACCAAATTTTGGTACTGTCCGACTTTTAAGAATAATTTTATGTTACTGATCGAGCTTTGTCATTATGCACTGGGAGTCATCCTAAGAGGCGGCTGACACTTCCAAATGCAGATATAACAAATGTTCTGGTGCATAACACTTTCCTTTGTATGACAAGCAAATATTATTTAAACAGCATTCTTTTAATTTTTAGTATGCTTGCTGTAACTCACTTCTTTATCTTTACGAAAGGTCTGCCATGCTTTATAAAACACTAGTACATTTTAAAATCTTTATCTAGATGGACCAGTAGATGATTTTTTATTCATGGATCACAGTAACACACAGTGTGAATTCGATTATGTGATTTAAGACATGTAACAGAAGATGATTATGACAAAATTTTTTCATATTATTATTGAGTGTGACAAAGCGCTGTAACATTTCTCTTGTGTTGGGCAAAAACGTATGGAAGCATAATTGCACTGCTGTTTCTTACTTTTTCGTATTAATTGAGAACAGTTATGTTCATATCAATTGCAGCTTTTTGTTTTCTTAGTACCTAAACATTATTTTTAAATTATAATTAGAGTTAATTTATGGCAATTTCTCTTGTTTTCCAATTTATACAGTAAAATCTTGTTGCAGTGAATACGGATACATCGAAATTTCCGTTAAAAAGCAACAAAGTTTTAGGTCCGCTTTAAAGTCCGATAGGATAATTTATACTCCGTTATAACAAAATGTTTGTTTCAACAAAGCATTTTCCCGGTCCCTTGGAGTGTGCTGTAATGGAATTTCACTGTATATTTAAATGAAATATCTACACATTTATTCCACACTTAGCTTATATACAAAAAGTTCTTCAGTACTCAAATGGTTATCCAATTATGAATATTGGTCATTTTCATAAAGCACGTCTTTTCTTTTCCATGAACAGTAATTAGTTGCATGTAAATATCCAAATTTTATGTTCATATTTTTTAAAGCTCATTTTATCCTTTGTATTATGTGCACTTGTAAATTTCAATCTTTTTTTGATCGAGAGTTTTTTTTAGGCGAGACTTTCTGCGAGTTCTGCTGCAGAAACCCCACTGCCAAGAGAATTTTGATGATGAAACATCTACAACAGTTCAAAATCATGTAAAAATGTATGTTTTTATGTAAAAAATCATGTATGTTTTTAAAATGTAAATAAAGTTATGTATATGAACTTTTTGCATTTTTTTCTCCAAAAAACTGCATTTTTGTTAGAAGTTGCACAAATAACATTTTAATTCCAGTACATTTTGTTATTTTTAATTAAAAAGAGTACAGATAAATGTATTTGTGTGTACTGAATTAATAAATGTAAATGTTTACATTAAACTTTAACAAGTTGGCTTGCAAAAGTTTGCATTAATTTTTAAAAGGGTAATTTTATCCATGATATAACTGACATATTTATTACATGAAAATTGAAAAAAAAAAAAAAGCTCTCAATCTATGTACATAACAGAAACGCGTACATGATTTTACTTAATTATGTATAAATCTTTCAATACTCAAAGCAGTTGTATACATATCAAATACACTCTGGACCAGACTGTGATTGTTTCTTTCTTTATCACTTTCTTTTAGATGCCTAAAGTTTTTCAATTTACAGGTTTGTGAATTGTGGAGAGAACTTCTATGTTTATCAAAAGATTGCGCATGTTCAAATGAAAAAAAATCTTCCAGCATGTTCAAGGTTTAATGTTTCATTTAGTATTACTCTTTTTTAGCAGCTATAAAAGTTGCCCAATTATCAACAATGCAGCCAATTAGTGATTCTTTTTCAGTAGTAAAAAAGAGAAAAAAGTTTCATTGCAGGTTTGAGAAAGAACCTTTTAAATCGGAGAAAATATATATAAGTTTAAAAAAAAACTTCTATAAAATGAAAATTTTTAATATTTATAAATAACTAGCTGAACCCGGCCACGCGTTGCTGTGGCTCAGTCTGGTTCGATGAAAAAGCAAGAGAAAGCACATACTTCTAATATGTTTCACTTCACAATGCTTGTGTTTCATTGTCCCAAAATATAGATTGTTTGGTTTACCCATCCTAGAACAGGCAATACATAATTGTCCACGCAAGCAAACCGTGTCTAGATCTAAACTACTCAATTTTATTGATTGGTCTTGAGCTTTATATTTTTTTCATAATGCTTGCGGGCAATTTTTTTTTGTCGTTCCATTTTCTGTGAAGAGTTTGATATTGTCTGACTCGGCACATTGAAAAATTCCAACACAAGCCTTATCCAAACAGAAGAAACACAAACACAAAAATTCTAAGTTAAAAAATTGCCATTCAAAATTAACAATCTTTGTTTAAAAGTTCCCCTTGGTCATTAAGTGAAAAATACTAACAAAATACTTCAATACAAAAGCAAAAACACAAAATTTTTAAATAAAAATGAAAATAGCTAAATTAAACTGTTACCATTCAAAATAAGTAACCTTTGTTTTAAAGTTCCCCTTAATGGTCGAGTGCAAAAATACTTCAATACAAACAGAAAAAACACAAAATTATTAAATCAAAATGAAAATAGCTGTACCCTGCCACACGTTGCAGTGGCTCATTCTCCTTAATAAAACATTAAAAACAAGAAGTTCCGTCTAGAACTATACGAGCCTACTTTCCCGTATTCAGCAACTTGAAATTTATAATCTATCTAACTCTCTCTCTCTTCCTCATTTAACTTTAGTTCTTAATTACTTCAAATATACCTTTTTCAACGGTTAATACATATTCACTCACTCACTCATTCTTTCATTTATTCAGTCATTCGTTTATTTATTCATTCATTTTTCTCATTTATGTATTTATTTACTCATTTATTTATTTTTCACTTCATACATTCATTTATCTATTTTATTATTTATTCACTCATTTATTCGTTTATTCCATCACTCATTCATTTAATCATTTATTCATTCGAAAATATCGTTAAAAATCATGATCAAAAATTTTTATAAGAAAATAGGCTCGTTCCGTCCTGGTTGAACTTCGTATCTGTACATGTTCTACGGCCAAACATCTTTCCGATAAATTTTGTTCCAAGCAAATCGGTCTGTTAGATCATGATTTATAAAGGATTGAAATTTCACCGTAGGCGCTAACGTTAATCTTTTTTTTTGAACTGTTTCAAAATGAATTCCTTCGTCCCAACGCAAATCTCGCCAAGGCAACAAAACACGCAAAAGGTTACCAGCGGAGGTATTCCGTTTGGCGTTGGTTGCATCATTATTGGCGACTTCATCGTCTGCGCCGGGATAAAGGAAAAAGTGCCGTTAATTTTTTTGAACTGTTCAAAAATGAACAAAAATTGTTCAACTCAAAAAATATTTTCCTTCGAGAACTTTTTAACAATCTTGTTTATAAGAACTCGACTCTTATGACCAGAGTTTACATAATTTGCTTCACTTTTGCCCATAGGCGCCAATGTTAAAATTTTTTGAACTGTTCAAAATTGAACGAAATATTGTTCAAATCAAAAAGTAAAATATGGAAATGAGATGTCCTTGTCGAGATCTTTCGAATGCAAAAAGAATTTTTCTAATCGGACTATTCGTTCAAAAGTTATTAGGGGGGGGGGACAGACCGACAGACAGACAGACCGACAGACAGACAGACCGACAGACAGACCGACAGACAGACAGACCGACAGACACACTTTTTCCCCATTTCAAAACCCTACTTTCAAATTTTTTATTTTTTTATCTTTATTTAATTACTTCACTTATTTTTGACTTCTCTTCATATTTAACGATATTTTTCGGTACATTAAGCCTTCTTTCATGCTTTAATATATATTTTTTACTTTTACGGGAAAGTAGGTTAAAAACTAAATAATGAAATTAAAATTAATTAAATGTGATGTATAAAAACACGCACGTATTCGAACGCAATGTTCTGGTAAAATTTCAAAGCAATCGGTGAAGTACTTTCGGAGATTTGAGGTGAGGAACAAACGAACACTTACATTTTTATTTATATAGATAATTAACTTCCCTAATATTAATGAAGCATTATTATTATTTTTTCTTTTTTAAAGCTATAAAATTTAAGAGTTTAAAAATTGCAATTTTTGTATAAATAAATAAATTATTTATAAATATCAATATTTTTACTGGTTTATTGTAGTTATTTTATTCAAAATTATGAGTAAAAATTTTTTACTCATAATTATGTATGTAAAAACGTCCCATATAACTGCATTCAGCCTGTAAAATCGGATATTTAAAAATAACTTATTCTATTGATACAAAAAGTTGCAATTTTTAAACCTGTTTACAGCTTAAAAATATAACAGAAACCAATATTGAGATATCCAATAAAATATTATATCCAGATAATATCTGATTGGATATCTCAAATACATCAAGAAGATTTAAAATACACATCTATTTAATAGTTACAGGATATCTAGGAGCTATCCGGATATAATATCTTATGGACAGGAAAGAGATATCCACAGCATATCTGTGAGCCATCCAAAACCTCCCCTGCTTATCGCTAGCATGTCCTATGCACGTCTGGATAGCCAGACGTCCTTGGTGGGTGTCTACCAAGTTTCCCAAAGTCAATTTGGTGACTTTTTAGTGACTTTTCGGGGACTTTGGAAACTTATTTAGTGACCTAGTATATTTTCATAAAACCTGTTTTTAAAAACTTTATTTTTAATAGCAATTAAATAAAATGACAAATTAATGCTGAATTTCTTAATATAATTTAATTTTAAGTTTTTATATTTTTTTGTTACTGGAGCTCAATGCCAAACAAAAAAAAAAAAAAAAAGTGTGATGAATCCTACATTCTTCGGAACTTATATTAATACGTAAAGTCTGACTTAAATCTGTAAAAACTCATTGCATTTTTTAAAGAAATAAATATGTTTTCGAGCATCAACTTTTAATACTTGTGCACACCATATTAGATGTTTTATTAATATATATGTGTATTAATTTGAACTACTTGACTAATGAATTTATAAGATCAAAAAGAGGCAGAGTTAAAAACATTAGGATTAGTATTTTGTCGAATTTAATGATCAATTTATAGTATATGAAAAACCATTGCTAAATTTTTTATATGTTTTTAAATTATATATTAAAAGAAAATAGAAAGAAATGTTATTTATTTTTTTGTAACAATATATAATGAGCACTTGAAAGGGGAAAAACCTCATGTTAAAGACAATCTAACAATGAAAAACATTTTTAATTGCATGCAAAAAAATAAGGGAATTTTTTTTTCTAGCAAAAATATTTTTTAAACTATATTCTTAATAAGGCTGCAATATTTAATAATTATAATCAACTGATATGATCACTAAAACCTTACGGCTAAAAATGAATTTTAAAAACTCCTTAATTTGATTAAATTTCGAGTGGCACAGCAAAATGTCCGTGCAAGTCCTTTACTACAAAAGTTGAAACTTGAGAAAGATTAAAAATAATGGTAAACTCGAAGTTATTGATGTCCCAGAGGAAGAATCCGGTAGCAAACGAGAATTAGGAAGTTTTACCGAAGCCGATGCAACTGGATTTTGAAATGCGTAAAAAATCAGTATTAACCCTTGAAAGCGCAAAAAACGGACTACTCGTGAAAATTTTACTCGTGATTTGTAACATTTGGCAGGCATGTAGGGTTAGTTGGGGTAATTGTACACGCTTTTTCAATGTTTTAATTTTTTTTCCTTCAATACCTCTTGAATGAATTCAGAGATAAAATTGTGAGCATTGTAGCCACTACTGTACTTCTTGTGAGTAAATGTGTGCAAAAATTTTGACTTTATGACTATTTGTTAGCGAATGAACTCGTGTTTACAATTACCCCAGTGTGTTTACAATTACCCCAGAGATCTGGGGTAATTGTAAACAGTGATTTATTTTCGAATAAGGTTGATGCAAATGGAAAATTGTTTCATACACAGTCTGCTTGAAGGCTTGAGAAGTTCGGGAACAATGGTTCTCCATCTGCGGTCAAGAGGCCGCGTGTGGTCCGCTGAGTTATGTTATGAGTCGGCTGAGATCATTTAACGAGAAATATCTTGTAAAAGATCAAGTAATGCGACAAATTTATGTAAAATGTGACCCGCAGTGGATCAGTCGGTTAAGCTAGGATCCCACAGAGCACTGAAAGTGAAGTACAACTGGCCGTGGTCAACGCTTGGGAGGGTGACCACCTCCCGCGACTGATTACTCTGAGACCGAGTGCGCTAAAGGGAGCTGTGCATGTAAAATACTTCGTCGCTTCAAATGTCCACCAAGTTAGAAATAATTTCCTATGAGGGACCAACCTAGGCGACGATCTCTCATCTGGGAGCTGGTTCAAAATCATTAAGCCCCTCTGCCAAGTGTACTTCATTCTAGCGGAGCTCATTAATAATCAGTAGGAGCTTCCTTAATTCATGGTCGTCCTGCAAGGGGAGCTTGGATTTCCAAGTGGCATTAGCAACAACAACAACAACAGTTATGTAAAATAGACACAAAAGTGTAATTTACATCAAACTATAATACTTATTGTCTCACCAAAATATTAGA
This sequence comes from Octonoba sinensis, assembly GCA_038502835.1. Lineage (NCBI taxonomy): Eukaryota > Metazoa > Arthropoda > Arachnida > Araneae > Uloboridae > Octonoba > Octonoba sinensis. The sequence goes on from CM076602.1 coordinate 64,391,938, forward strand.
AATAGGATAAATTTAAGTGTTTACAATTACCCCAGAGTACGAAATTTCTGGGGTAATTGTAAACACCTAACTTGTACATGAAAAATAAGAGGGAGGATTAAATTCATAACTAAATGTTTTTAGCAGCATTCCATAAGACAAATAAAAATGGTTGAAACCGCTTACATCGCTTTTGTAGATAGATGAGCTGGAGAGGAAAATGCAAGATCACTAAATTTTATAAAACAACTTTTTTCACCGTGTCATTTTCAAACAATGGTAACGCTTCCACAGCTGTTTCAAAACATGCGAAACTTTCTCAACGTCTTCCTCATGCTGGCAGTTCATCACTCACCGGCAGTTAAGTTTTCAAAATCACCACAAGTGTAGTTATGAAGCTTGTTTACAATTACCCCAACTGACCCTACGTAGGCTACGTTAAAAACAAATTCATAGAAAAGGAAAAATGAAAAAGAAAAATTTCCAAAATTACGAACTTTTGTGAAGACGAAATTTTTAATTTCCATTTTCACTGAAAATACGGAAAAATCACACGTCTGAAAATACGAAAGTGTAAAATGATTAAAATAAAACGCCGCGAATTGTGGCGATCATCGGGCCGAGAAAAAAACATTCAGTGCCGTCGAATTTTTTCGTGACCGGTTATCCAGTTTCGTTACTTTTTGGGGACTTCCGTGACCCCTTTTCCGATTTGGTGACTTTTCGGGGACTTCCGTGACTTTGGTGACCGGTAGCCAAAGGGGTGAATCACCCCTTTGGTGTCCAAAAGTTGGACGTCCAAACGTTGCAACCTTTTCTACCACTTTTGGATATTCCTGGATCAGTTGGATATACCACAGATGTTCACAGGATAAGGTTCATATCCAACTCGTAATCCGTTGGCTATCAACAGGATGAAGTGTGGAGACAGGTGGTTGTCTGGGACTGTATTTACAAAATATTTCCCGCTCAAAAATCGCGACATGAACATCCTTTTTAAGCACCCCTAAATCAATTTCAAAGAGTTTTAACACCTCAGATGTACGTATAGGTACATATGGGCAACCAAGATATCCAAGTTGATCACCCCTGAGGCGATTTTGACAAGTTATGTATTTTTTCATTACGTGTGCACGCACAAAAACTCAAAAACGGTTGGTTGACTCTAAAAGCCTCAAAATTCGCAGAACCGTTCAAAAAGCACAGGGAAGGGGAGGGAGGTAGAGCAGGTCGATCGTTTTGTCCACCAAGTTATGACACGGCGGAGCAACTTGTGCCGTACTGTGCCAAAGCACGTTTCAAGCACTACGTTGAGCCAAAAAAGACCATGCTCTCTGATTTTACAACGAATTTTGCTTTTCTGATTAACTTTGCTGTTTTTTTTTTTTTTTTGCTCCGGATTTCCTCAACTCCCAAGTCGAGACCTAATATTTTTGAAAGTAGAAAACGAAACGTGCATACTAGATCGTAGTTAGTGCCGCTTTTCAAATAATTCCGTGTTTCTCCACTGCGAGATCCTCTATCCTAAACAATAAATTCGCAACTTATTAGAACTACTTTTTCTCTTTCACAAAAGCCGTAACTATTAGCCATTTTATTCGTCATAGGGGTGATACGCTGAGGCAAGGGAGGGAAATTGGGGTCATGGTCCCCCTAAACCATAGAGCAAATTTTGTAATGTGATAGAAATTCTTCGAAATTAACTAATAAAATCTGAAAATACAACTAATCATCGTTTATGCGACATTTATTTTATACGATATTTTAATGTGGTTTCAATTCTTGGATTTAGCCAGAAGGGTAAATCGATTATACGCGGTTATCGTTTATATGACTTCGATCGGTAGTACTTTCGGCGTCGTATAAACGATGCTCCAAAATGTATCAGTTATAATTTTGCATTTAATTTAAAGTTGTAAGGCGCTGGCCGCATAAGGATACTGTTAGTCTCAAACGCCGTGTTCCCTGCCGATTTGGAAGTTCTTATGAACCCTCAAACAGTTCGAAAAAATTTCGATGTCTGAATCTTGAACCTGCCCCCCCCCCCCCCCTGAAATGTTATTTTGTATCCGCCCGTGCACTGCGATGGGGTCTTTTTAAAGTACGTAGTTATATTTTTGATACGCATTTGTAGCTTATCCCCGATGTTGATTATATCCGCCCAAGTCTGAGGATCGACCTTGCACTGTCGGTGTATTTTCAAGACGCAAAAAATCGTCTGCGGCCATGTTGTATGATTGTGCGGTATGTAAAAGATCCCTTGAGTAGACATTTGACCTGCATGCTCTCGGCTAAATTAAATCCCTAGTGCAATTTCGCATCAACAAAGTCCGGGTCCTCGCCCTTTCAGTTGGAGAAAACGGAAGTCAAAATTCTCATTCGGCGATGGTACCACACTCATTGTTGTGCCGTTGAAAGAGATGGCACCAAGGTCTCGCGAACGCACTAGGTCTTTCAATTGGCAGAAGTCAACAGCAGCCCATTAGAAGTACAAGAAAAAAAAGATTGTATCCGTTTCCTATTTGAATCTTTAACTGTTGTGATTGCATAGCAGAAGCAAAAAACAGCATTAATTTTTTACACTTAAATTCACCTTTAATTATATAAAACACAAAGAATCAACTATTACAAAAACACAGAACACACATGACAACAAACAAGAGAGAGAAGCCATCGAGTCGCGCGGTTACGATCTTAAGGTTGCAGTTAGTTGGGACGGTCGCCAGAGGAAAAGAACCGCCAAGGTAGGACCAGAATTGGCGAGATATTTCTCAACTCAACACTTCTTCCCAATTTCGAGGACAATTTCTTTCCTTTCTATCACATCAAAATAATTAAATGAACTGTCAAATGGCAAAAAATTATGCACATTACAATTTTCAATGAGCACAAATGCATAAAAATATAAAACAATTAAAAATACTTAAAAAATAAACAATCAGATTAACATAAAAATAATTTAACTTTGTGCAAGTAAACAATAATAATAAAATTACACGTTAATTTAAAGCACAAATGAGCAAAAAAATGCATAGCATTTTTGCTCATTTGTGCTTTAAATTAACGTGTAATTTTATTATTAATCAGATTAACCCCTGTTCAAGTATTGTCTATTTTTCCCAATCCCAGTTCATTTCGTAACTTCATAAAATGAACACTTGCAAGTGGTTTCGTAAAAATATCAGCATATTGCTCCGCAGTTGGAACATACTCCAATTTTAAAATCTCTCGATTAACTTTCTCACGAATTGAGTAAAAGCGAAAATTGATATGCTTGGAACATCGATGATGTTGGGGATTTTGAGCCAGCTTTGAGCCAGGCACTTTGGTTGTCAACAACAGGTGTGCCCTTATATTCGATGAGCTCCGTGAAAAGTAGCTTGACCCAAAAAAGTTCGTTTGCAGCTTCGCTCGCTGAGACATACTCAGCCGCAGTAGATGAGATTGCAACAGAACGCTGTAATCGAGACCACCAAGTTATAGCAGCACATGAATTTATGGAAACCATACCAGATGTTGAGTGTCTGTTTTTTTTCGTCGCTTGCATGGTCAGCATCACTGTAAACTGAGAAATCTGCTGCACATCAGACTTGTACAGAAGGCCGAAATTGCTAGTACCGCGTAAATATCTGTAAATTCGTTTTACATGTTTACAGTCATCTTTTGTAGGTTTAGACAAAGCTCTTGATACTGCGGCTACAGCAAGAGCTATGTCTGGTGTGGTAGCTACTGCAAGGTACTGTAAACAACCTACCGCTTCTCTATAAGGAACACCAACGACAGTATTAGTGGCTTCTTCCTGAGATTTAGTCACATCCACATCACAAGGCGTAGAGACAGCTTTTGAATTTTCTAACCCAAAAATCTTTGCAGAATCTTTTCAGTACATATACTTTGATGAGAAATAAAACTGTCACTATTTTCTTTATGAGATTGCATTTCTTCTATTATCGCTTCTTCCCACAGTTTAGATTCGGATGATTTCATTGTTTCACTGTAACAAGCAGGACTCTCAATGCCAGTAAGAGTGCTTACAAAAAGAACATACTTTTCTGAGAGAAATTGTGGTATCTTGTGTTATGGCTCAGGATAGCGTCTGGAAACATCAGCTTCTCCTCGATATTCATTTTCATCACTCACTTGGATACTTGTATCTCCACTACTCACTTGCACAGTTCTGCTTTCTTCTTTTGGATACAAATCATTGCTATTAGTAATTTCAACACATAATGGCTTGAATGGCATTCTCCAATCGCAATAGTATAATTTCCTTTCTTTACAAAGCAAAATTTACTTTTAAACACAGCATTCAAACGTTTTCTTACAGTTGAGAAACATAAAACAATTGATACTTTAACGCTGGTACAAACCACACATCTGTTAAGTAATGTTCTTGCCATTTGCTGTTTACTTGGATTTTCACAATAACTACTCCAGAACCATAAGCAACAAGCTTTTGACCTCCTGCAGCATGAACAACTTCAGGAACAGCAAATCTTTTATAATTTTCAAATATAGAGCTGTTAAATGTCATATGCTGAGATGCTCCAGAATCAATGATCCAACTGGTGTCATTTTGTGAAACAGTACATGGTCATCGGCAGCTTTTCGGAACAGTCGTATCTCCAACTCTGATAACTGGTTTTATAATGGTTTCAACACTAGATAGCGAAGAACAATTTGTTTTGGGGACAATTAACTCTTTTATGTCCAGAAAGTCCACACTCAATATAGAAGAACTTACTTGCTTTCTGTTTTGATTTTGCCCTTTCTTCTGTTTATACTTATATCCTCTGTAATTTCTGTTTTCATCCTTTGCTGAATTCGGTAACGATACGTTTTGGCTGAGTTTGTAAAGCTGTGCTTTCAAACTGTTGCTTTTCTATTTGTTGTTCAAACACACATAATCTTTCAGTCAAGAGTTCGATTGATCGATCTTTCAAGAGAATTCCATCCCACAGTCTTAAATGCAATATATTCTTGTGGCAACATCGATATAATTCTAAACAATAACATTGCATCAGGAACAGCACATTGAAGAATACGTAGCAATTCATCATTAGCTTCAATAAATATATTTTGAGTACGACTGATAAATAACGCGATATTTTCCCCTGATTTCCACTCAAGATGAAAAAATTCGGTCCATAAACGATCCAAGCGATACGATGACGACTTGTCATAAGTAGCGAGTAACTTTTCATACGCTTCTTTAGCTGTAGAACAAGTTTTAATATAATCAAAGTTCATGTCGTTCAAAGCTTGCGAAATAAACAAAAGTGCCTTAACATCGGCGAGTTCAAATTTCCTTTTTGCTTCTTGGAAAGCAGCAGCATCTCTGAATTCATCGGCAGCTTTTCGGAACAGTTGTATCTCCAACTCTGATAACTGGTTTTATAATGGTTTCAACATCTCTTTTTAAAAATAATCAAAATAATGAGGTGATTCAAATATCATACATCAGATATCGTACATGAGGAGAAAAAAAACAATTTCGTTTTTGATGCAGAAACGGCTTACGCTTGGGAACAGGAGACTGAGACGGGTACTTTCGTGACTTAACTAACACTGTCTATGTTTCTGAGTGTGTGTACGATTTTCAGGTGAATCTATCGTATTCACAATCACGAAATTTTGTCGGAAAACACGGGGTGGAAGGCTAGAGATTGCACCTCGAAATCCATATTTAAAATTTAGTACGATAAATTATATTTATTATTTCATTGCTTTATTCTTTTAGACCGTATTTTTTGCTCGTTAGCAATGTACAATTGCTACTCAGAAACGAAGGGGTGGAGGAGAGAATGAAAAAAAAAAAAAAAAATTGTGCTATTAAAATAATATTTCTTTTATAGTTCCATATTTATTTACTGGTTTTTGAGAAATTATCCATCATAACGTTTTTATGCAGATACAATATGTTGCCAGTGTATAGTTGTGAACGAATTTTACTTCGATTCTTCGAAGTATCTAGCATAAACAAAAAAAAAAATTAATTATAGTTAGATATTTCGTTACCAATGTTTAGTTAATATTCGTTAAGTTACTAGAGTTAGAGGTTACGTAGCCTTAAACTGTTGTAACAATTTAATTTTTTCTTCAAAAACTTAGTTACCTTTTAAAAAGTTTAAGACCACAAAGTGTTAAACATTTATTTTTTTTATTTTATCTCGATACTAAATGAGTCGCCCGGTGTTGTACGGGCTAATCTCGAGAATTGAAACAAAGTGATGTCACGTGGCACATGTTCAAATCCCCATAGGAATAAGAACAACAATCCCTAAGAATCCTTAACAGAATAAAGATCACATTTGAATAAGATCAACAAATAATCAAATTGTTTGCATATAATCAATTGTTTAAAAAAAATAGAGAAGGATTAAATTCGCGTACATTAATTTAACGGAGATTGCAAATACATCGATGCCTCATCAAAATGCTAGAAACGTTGATTATTATTATTTTTTATATGTTTAACAATGGCAACTGCATTGACTTGTTTGTTCACACGGCAACTGCAACAATGCAAGTAAAATAAAACGGTCATCATCTGGGTCAAATAAAATTCAAGTTAATTACCGTGACAAAATAATTTCAAACTACAGAGAAAAACGCTTATAACTTCTTTCCTAGTTAATTTAGAGGCTTCCAATTTTAGCACGATGTAAAAACTCTTTCTAGGATGGTTTTTCACGGGCTTTTCAATGGTATCAAGCTCGAAAGGATGCGATAATTTTTTCCGATAGAAAGGACTGTTTTATGCAACTTTCGGTGCTCCGCTCTTATTGGTCTTAGCGTGATGATATATAGCCAATAACCTTCCTTGTTAAATGGGCTATCTAACACTGAAAGAATTTTTCAAATCGGACCAGTAGTTCCTGAGATTAGCGAGTTCAAGCAAACAAACTCTTCAGCTTTATAATATTATAGTATAGATTTCGTTTTTCTTCTGACATCTTTTTATTGAAATATTTAATATTTTTTCTTTGAAAATCTTATAGAATTACTTCACATAATTCCCTTGTATATTTTATTGAGATGGTAGAGGTACAATAAAATTACTTTCTTTTTTTCTTTTTAATAGAAAAAAAAAAAGAAAAGAAAATCCTTGCTTGCTTGTGTATTTTTTTTCCTTGGAGGCCGAAGAGAGCAAGCTCTAGTCACAGATTAAAAAAAAACATCGGATTTTTTTTTTGTAAAGAATCGTTTTTGCAATACCAATGGAGTTTTTTCGAGCCAGAAAAAATTTATTCTTCATAGAAAGTTTCGAGAAATATTGACTTTTCATGAATAAATAGCACTGATGAAATATAGTATACTGGTGCACAGTAATCTGCGCAACATTACCAATGCGCGCATAGTTAAACCAAATAGCATTCGCTACAAAATTAAGTATATGCATTGTAAAAATTGTAATATTTTTAATGGGTATACACAAATTTCTACAGGATATTTTGTTGGAATTAAGTGCAATAAAAGTGCACTTCAATTTTTAGGAAATATTTCATATTTTTGCGTCTAGGAAAACAGATGTTTTTGGCCAGTAGCGTTTTTCGTTTTGCCAAATAAGTTCATGTTATATACAAAAACTGCGAAAGCTTACAGTTAACACGAAGTTCATCTAGTACTAATAGAGCCTTTTTTTCCCCGTATGCCAACATTAATCTTCTAGTATCCGATGAATTTCTCTCTCAATTGGATTAGGCAGCAGGCTACAGATAATTTCAAACATACTTTTTAAACAGTTAAAACATATTTCTAAAGCGAAACAGTCGTTTATGAAAAAAGAAAAAAAGAGTTAGTAAAATCGACACAGAATTCATTTTCTGAAAGTGTTAGGCGTTGTATTTCAGTAAATTCTATTTATTACACTACTGAATTTTTTTTAAGGATTATTTGAAACTTAAGCGCTTTTTTTACGTGTACAAACGTAGGGGAAACAAATTATAAGACTGAATTATAGAAAAAATGTTCCCTTTTACAACATTTCGAACTTAAATATGTAAAAAAAAATAAAATAAAGTAATTACAATTTCTGAAAAATACTTTACAAAAATGTTCAGTTTTAACCTATTCCAGAAGAAAAGATAAAGAATGCAGTAGGCTCCGGTGCCGAGAATTCGGGTTTGAGCTACGTCCTGGACATTGATTCTATTCATTGTTATAGCACTTTTTCCGTTATATCCTTGTGGATTGGATCCCACTTTTAGTTGTAGGTTCCCCAGGGATCCCCTTGTTGCACTCATAGAGCTAAAAATAAGTGCACAAGATGGTCGGTCGGTTGATTACAAAGGAAGTACATAAGAGAAATTTTTATAAATTAGGTAAATAGGTACCCTACAAAGGCGCTTAGGTTTAAGCTATTCTGTCAGAAATTTTTTTCGAGCGGCGGGGTGGGGTGGGGGTGGGGGGGATGAAAATAGCAGGGGGTGCTCCTAAGCTGATGAGCAATCTTCTTTGTTTTTAATCTATAACAAGAAGTTCCGTCTAGAACTATACGAGCCTACTTTCCCGTATACACCAAATTCAAATTTATAATCTAGCTATCTCTTTCTCTCTCTTTCTTATTTATCTTTAGTTCTAATTATTGAAAATATGCCTTTTTCAACGGATAATACATATTCATTCACTCACTCATTCATTCTTTCATTTATTCAGCCATGCATTTATTCATTCATTCGTTACCTCATTCAAGTGTTTATTCATTCATTTACGCATTCATGTATTTATTCACTCATTTATTTATATTTTCATTTATTCAATAATTTATTCATTCATTCTTTTCCTCATTCATTTATTCATTGATTTATTCTTTCACTCTTTCATTTATTCATTCATTCATTATTTCACTCATTGAGTCACTGAGAAATATCCTTGAAAATCCCGATCAAAAAATTTCATAGCAAAATAGGCTCGTAAGTTCTGGATAAATTTTCTATTTCTACATGTTCTACGTTATAAGAGCTTTCCGATAAAGTTTGTTCCAAGCAAATCGGTCCGTTAGATCAGGATTTATATAGGGTTGAAATTTCCCCGTAAGCGCTATGTTAATTTTTTGAACTGTTCAAAAATGAACAAAAATTGTTCAAATTGATATTTCACGCCAAGAGATTCTTCCAGTAAGCTTGTTCATTAGAACATGGATCTTGTACCCAGAGTTTACATAATTTGCCTCATTTTCGCCCATAGGCGCTAATGTTAAATTTTTTTGAACTGTTCAAAATTGAACAAAAAAATGTTCAAATCAAAAAGTAAAATATAGAAATGAGATGTCCTCGACGAGATCTTTCGAATGCAAAAAGAATTTTTCCAATCGGACAATTCGTTCAAAAGTTATTAGGGGGGGACAGACCGACAGACAGACAGACAGACCGACAGACAGACGACAGACCGACAGACACGACAGACCGACAGACACACTTTTTCCCCATCTCAATACCCTACTTTCAAATTTTTTATTTTTCAATCTTTATTTAATTACTTCACTTATTTTTGACTTTTCTTGATTTTTAACGATATTTTCACGATACATTAAGCCTTCTTTCATGCTTTATTATTATTTTTTTTTACTTTTACGGGAAAGTAGGCTAAAAACTGCGTTGAATTGCTCGTTCAAAATGAACAAAAAAAAAAAAAAAAAACGGTTTTTGATCTGAAATAGCATTCGCAATTGTATTATAAATTAAATGCGTAGAATAAACAAAAATACAATAAAAATTTGTCTTGTCTTAGAGAGTGAGAGTAAAAACATTTGAAATCAATAAACCTCTTATTTTGTCATGAATAGATCCAGAAAACTTTAGAGACATTGACGACAAAATTGTAAACAATTTTTAACGGGGGTTTAGTTCTATGGAAATCTCGCTAAATATCGCGAAACTAACCCTAGTTTTGACAGTTCACTTTTGGCGCCATATCGCCAACTTGTCATCAATTTATGACGTCGCTTCTGTTTCCATTCTGTTTCATATATTTCCTCAACATTATTCATGTCTGTTTCTATAAAGAATCAATGAGCATCACACGGAGTGAAAGGAAAACGATAAGCAATACTTGACTGCTTAAAAAAGAAACACTATTTTTGTCAAAAATAAATCGTGAGCCATTACTTTGCTTCGAAATATTTAGGAGTGAAATGTGTGAGATTTATTATTATTTCTTTGAACTTCAAAAAATATACAAATAAGTAACGTATACGCCAAGGTACTGCAAAAACCACAGAATGAAAAGTGGTCTTCACTTGAACTTGTATCGAAAAAAGCTAGTACTAATTCTTGGATTGCTCAGGTAAAGTCAAAAAAAAAAAAAAAAAAGTTTGCCTCCTAGTCGCGTTTTCCATTCATATGATATTTACGGAACAGTTTTAAAACCTTCAGAGTTGTGAAGAAAATAAAACCAACGAGCTTAGTCTTTTCCTATTGCTATATACTCACATGAGATACTTAAAAAAATGCAAATCTTTTCAGTTACTAAGGAAAAAAGAAATAAATGAAATAAATAAATAAGTAAATAAAACTAAATAAATATATAGAACAAAAAATCGAGTTAGTTGGAATTTTTCTCTTTCTTTTATGCGTATTGATATAGAGTAATCTAAAAATAAAAATTTTCAGAATGAATGTTGCTCGAATAGAAAGAAAGAGGGTTTTTTTTTTTAAAAATTTTTAACTAAGATGTTAAACATCATAAGAATTCAATTCGTTACATGACTTTGGACGCTTTAAGAATTTAAATTCCCGTAGTTGAAGGGAAATGATATGAAGAATACAAAGTTTTAATACGGTTAATTTGTCTTCTTCAAAAACACAGGGATCCTCTATTAAAATAATAAAATTCTATCTTCTATTTTATGAACCATACGGCCCAATAAAAAAACATCGAGGACTGAGCACTTAGCCGTAAAAAAAAAAAAAAAAAAAAAAAAAAAAAAAAAAAATTAGCAATCAAGGATAAAATAGAGCGAATTTGGTGAGTTAGACTTTTTTTTTACCTAGATCACCGACTTCTTTGCACTTTTCAGACTTATCTGAAGGGGTATAGGGTGTCCCTGTGGTTTATGGGAGACCTTTAGCTTTGGGCGGGATCCGAACCGCTTGGGAATGATCAGAGGCAGAGCAACGACGATCAAGCATTTGCGCACTTGCTGGGATTTGATCCTGGGTCGCAACGAAAAGGAACAACGTTTTCTACCGCCACTGGGGGATGCTTTGAAGATCCAAAAAAATCAAAGTTAAAAATAAAAGTCAACCAAGGGAAGAAGTTTAATTTGTTTTTTATATTTATAAAGTAGAAATTTTAAAAATCCGTGAAAATAAATATTTGAAGAATCAGATCATAGGTCGGTAACTCGGAAGACATGCTTGGTAATATCACTATGACACCATTTATCCAAGCAAATGGGAATAACCGGAAATTAACGTTATCCTTCTCCACGACGAAGACTGTGCTTTAAAATTTTAAAGGTAAACACATTTCCTAAAACAGATTAATGTCAGAGTGCTAGATAATTTCATTTTTCAAACTGCACCGCTCAATTGAAACTTACACAAGCGTTCTATTAAAGCAGAAGAGTGAGAAAATTTCGGGGCATCGAGTGGGCTACCTGTACGGCGGCAGGGGCGCCACCTGGTGCCCCCTCCCCGTGAATGGGCTCCGCCCGAGCGAGGAGGCCGCAGCAGCGCCGCATTCCTCTCTCCGAGTTGCCGCAGTCGGATAGCGGCGCTCGGCCCAACTAGCGGGAATAATCGCGCCCCTTAGCGAGCTCTCTGCGTGTGTGTGTTCTCTCTCGGATGTTGTGAGTGTTGCGAAAATAAGAGCTGAGACCGGGAGGGCAGATTGCGATGGTTCCGCACTTCCTCGTCTTCGCCGCTCTGCTCCTCGCCGTTGCGAAAGGTCAGTATTCATCCCTCATCCTCCTCTTTTTCCCCCTCAAACCTTTGGACTTCACTTGTTTACGTTGTGTTACCTCCGGTACGGCCCAAGTACCGACACTGCGAGCGCTGCGTTCGTTGCAATTTTTGGAAGGTGTCCAGTTTTTCCGTGGTTATGATTATTTCTGTTAACAGTGGGACTTTTACAAGATTTTTAATGTATCCATTCATAACATATGCACTCAAACGGTCAAAGCATCACACGTCGTGTCGTAGGAACGGAACCATCTCAATTTGGGAATGGTCAATCTAGTTATTATGCGGCATTTTGGACCTGTATGTCACCATTTGTGGTCACATGTGTATTTGGATACCTTAAATATTATGAAGGACTAATAACAGATATTTCCCAATTGATTCATTTCAAAACAATTTTTTCTCCCTCCTTCACAATCTATATAAGTTGATAAAAACTACTTTGATAATATTTGCCACAGCGATTTGAATTCAAGAATATACCTGGAATGAATATCTTTCAAAGGATAATTTAACAATATTTGGTGGTTATTGCATTTTTATTTTTGAGTAAATGCTATTTATTAAACATGCATTTCTCTTTTTATTAAATACTAAATTTTCTATCCGTAGAACTTTTCAAATGCAGTGGTATTATTTTTTCATATCTAAGAATTTCTTCTTTCTTTTTTTTTTACTGTGAGGGAAATAATTTTTTTTATCATAATTCGTTCTTCATATGTAAAAACATGAAAATACGGAATTTTTACAAACAATGCAATGCTAAATACTGTTAAAAAAGCGAAAGTGGATTTTAAAATAAAGAAAATAAAAGTTCAACTCGTAAGTATTATAATTATTAAAAACTGCGATTACATTTTTGTGAAATAATAATGGGTGCTTTTAAGATGTTATTGAAAGTAAAAAAATTACTCGTTGTTATATTAACAACCAAATAATCTCAAACTGGCATACAATTTATTTTTATGTAATATGGAATAATAAAATTTGAAAATATGATAGGAGACTCTAAATATTAATATAAATTTACCTTTGAAAAGAAATACTGCTTTGCTGTGGTTTGAATGGCAAGATGGGTTTTTAGTTGGTGTTGTATTTATCGTAAAAATAAAGTTACTTATTGTAAATTTTTATAAAGGTAGTATCGCTTATGAGGCAATTAAACACATAAATATTTTTTAAATTTATGCATGAAGTACGTTTTTTAATTTCATTAATAACATTGCTTGTGAGCTCAGTATTTTATTAATGACAATATTCCGTAATTTAATAACTATCAAAGCTTATTTCTAATATTTGGAACTTGTATCCCACATAAAATAAGTTGCAATTACTAATTTATCGCATGATATCGTGTTAGTAGTTTATGTGTATTGTGCGTGAAATATGATCGTTAACATTCCGCCCTTATGCATTAAAAATTTTTTTTTCTGAATAATAATAATAATAGAGACATCAGCATTACTGCTTTCATTATTCTGATGCAATGAGAATTATTATCTTTAGTCACAATAACAACGCTCAAATGACGACTATTTTCATCTTTTCTCTAAAGTTGTTACAAATGGCGATTTTAATGTCTTTCCTTAGGGACCGTACATAAATCTCATACTTTTTAAAAAAATATTTGGCATTCCTCCCCCCATTTTTCACATAGTGTCACACTTCATCATATCCTACTCTCCTTTGTCACATGTCACCCCATCTTACCCAAGCATGTGTACTTGCAGTTCAGAAACAAAGCACTGCGTTGTAGATCTCACTTCTAATTTTATTTTTGAACTTTTAATGATAGGAATAATAATGATTACATGTGGGCTTAATTTGTATGAAATGAGGTCAAGGTTTGCAACACAAACGATAATTGGTATAGAACGTTAAAATATATTTTTCGAATTCTGAAAAAATGACCCACGCAAATTTATTTTAAAGCTGTAAATGCCTAAGAAATTTTCTTTTAAACTTTTAACAAGAAATGAGTTTAAGCCTTAATCAGCGTTAGTGTTCACGATACAAAATGATCACTGAAACTTTAAAATCAAATTAGGAAAATCAAAAAAACTTTAAAAGTAAGTTTAATTTGCTGATTTAAAACATTTTTATAGAAACCGAAATGCGTGTTTTTCACTTCTTTTTGCCCCCTTCACTCGTCGCAAACTCACAATTTCTCGAACCCTTGAAGCGTGACATCATTTATGGATGACCCCTATGATGATTAATTAATTCAAAAGTATCCTGTCTGTGTAATAATAATACAAGGAGAAGTTGTAAAAAATAAAAAGGAAAGCAATTCAGCATTCCATGTGCAATCTTATCGTTATTAGAATGATAAATACGATTGATTCTTTTCTTACTCACTGGTGGCAATATAGGACATGCAGTCCCCGTGAAGTGGGAGGGACCCAGCAAGGAATTGAAAACTGAGCCTCACCGGCTTCTAAAAGCTCCTCTTCACTTTGCGGGTGGGCCCCCAGCTGCTACCGCGACTGAATTTATTTATAGTGTCATGATAGCTCTTGACCTTGATATAGAGGGGGGGGGGGGAGAGCATGAACGAGAAAACGTTCAATTTTAGGACAAAAGCAGTACTTTTTTGCGCCGCTTCACCAAAACAACTCTGAGCTATTTAATTCAGAAGAAAAATAAGCGGAAAAAAAATAAACTTTTATTCCTATCCAATGACAAATAGTTTCACTGTATTAATAAGACGCTAATTTTTTCTGAAAATCTGTTTCATGCGTTTCTTTTCACTAAAACAAGTAATTGTATCAATAAATACTTAACAGCTAGTAGCAAAAGAATGAGAGTTATATTCTGCGATCAAGCAACGTAAGTAACGGATTGTTACCGGCATTTTTTCATAAATAGAAATATAGCCTCGTATCTGCGTCCTTTTTTAGCCTACTTTCCCGTAAAAGTAAAAAAAAATAATAATAAAGCATGAAAGAAGGCTTAATGTATCGTAGAAATATCGTTAAAAATAAAGAAAAGTAAAAAAAAATTGAAGTAATTAAATAAAGATTGAAAAATAAAAAAATTGAAAGTAGGGTTTTGAGATGGGGAAAATGTGTGTCTGTCGGTCTGTCCCCCCCTAATAACTTTTGAACGAATAGTCCGATTCAAAAAATTCTTTTTGCATTCAAAAGATCTCGGCGAGAACATCTCATTTCTATATTTTACTTTTTGATTTGAACAATTTTTCGTTCAATTTTGAACAGTTCAAAAAATTTAACATTAGCGCCTATGGGCGAAAATGAAGCAAATTATGTAAACTCTGGGTACAAGATCCATGTTCCAATGAACAAGCCTACTGGAAGAATCTCTTGGCGTGAAATATCAATTTGAACAGTTTTTGTTCATTTTTGAACAGTTCAAAAAATTAACATAGCGCTTACGGGGAAATTTCAATCCTATATAAATCCTGACCTAACGGACCGATTTGCTTGGAACAAACTTTATCGGAAAGCTCTTATAACGTAGAACATGTAGAAATAGAAAATTTATCCAGAACTTACGAGCCTATTTTGCTATGAAATTTTTTGATCGGGATTTTCAAGGATATTTCTCAGTGACTCAATGAGTGAAATAATGAATGAATGAATAAATGAAAGAGTGAAAGAATAAATCAATGAATAAATGAATGAGGAAAAGAATGAATAAATGATGGAATAAATATATGAATGAGTAAATAAATGAATAAATGATGGAATAAATATATGAATGAGTAAATAAATGAATAAAGACATGAATGAGTAAACGAATGAATGAATAAATGAATGGCTGAATAAAGGAAAGAATGAATGAGTGAATGAATATGTATTATCCGTTGAAAAAGGTATATTTGAAATTTTTAAGAACTAAAGCTAAAGGAGAAAGAGATAGCTAGATTATAAATTTGAATTTGGTGTATACGGGAAAGTAGGCTCGTATAGTTCTAGACGGAACTTCTTGTTCAATTTTTAGTTTCGTTAAATTTAGCAAGTACAATGCTACCATATATTTTATTTTGTTGGGATTCAAGTTGAAATCCATAAATGTTCGCTTAATAGTCGAAGAATTTTTCATATCCTTCAGATAGCGTGTAATGACAATCTGTTGAATAATTTAAAAAGTATTCTTATTTCGCCATTGTTTATGGGAATCATGACCATGCCTAGAAAACTGGAAAACATAATTTCTTTTTCATTTGGTGATGAATCAGGATAATTTTGCGTCGTTGAAATTGTATTTCTTTTCAATTTTTTCCTGACTTTTTAGAAGAAATGTGAAAACGAGGTGAATAACTAATATGCGTACATTTTGTGCTTTTATTTATATAAGTATGTTGTTTTTTGTTATAATAAGAAAGTCTAGATATAATAAGAATGTCTTCTATAAAATTTTATAAATCATGCATATATTCATGCACGTATTTGACAACAAATCGCAACTTTAGACTTATCTTAAGTTATTAACTTGAAGTTACTTCTTAGAAATGAACTTGTATTAAAAGTCCTTTTTCTTTTTGATTAGCATTTCCTCGATAAATGAAACTTATTTAATAACTAAGAATACTAATGCATAGCGGTTGTTTGTTTCTAAATTTTAAAACAGCAAATAACTTCACCGTTCATTTTGTATGTTTTTTTAAAATGTAAATAGAATACAGCATTTAAATATTTTTGCCATTTTATATTAAAAAGAAACACTCTAGACAGGTATTCATAGAGTTGTAAGAGTTTACTACGAGGAACAAGTAGACGAAAATCGAAAAAAATTATGAAAGACCAAATGGATTAAATTACTATAATGCGATGAAAAACAAAGATATTAAACGGATATATAGCTAACACGTTTTGATCAGGAATTGTTGAAAAAAGCAATGGATATTAACAAAATAAATAAATAAATAAATAAATAAATAAATAAATAAAAGTTTAAGAACGAGTTAAAATTCCAAGGTTGAAGATAAGTAGTTTGCATTATCTCGTAACAAATTTTGTTACAATAAATTAGTACCACGTTTCGTTAAGTAATTAAAAATATTAGGCTTGTCGCTAAATTTTCAGTTAAATAAAATTTGTATTTAAGCTGAAATGTTATTTTCAAAATTTACATTTTAAAATAAGTAACGGTGTCTAACTCACAATGAATTTCTTTCAAATTTGCATTAAAATTTCAAAATGATTCATTGTAGATAAAGACGTTTTTACTTTCTCTCGTTTTTTTCTTCTTTCTGAATTTCAGTAACAAGTTAAATGTAATTGTTCCTAACAGTAATTCAGGAAAATTCTTCCTATTTTTTGTAGGCAGTAAGATATTATATTGCGAAGAGTACATATATGTATATTATTTTCTTTTTGTTTTTAATAAGTTATAATTTAGTATTGTCAATCATTTATTTGTGAAGCTCCCTAACCTTTTTATTGTTATTTTTTATTTTAAACTTAAATAAATAGTACATGGATTTCCTGTTAACAAACAGGAATTTTAATTTTCACGTATTGTATTTTTTTATTGTAAATAAAGTTTAAAGGATATACGATGACCACAGTTACCACAGAATTGGTGGTCATTTTAACTATTCAGGCAAAATAAAATGAAAATTTCACAGCACGAAATGCAGAAGCATTAAGACAAAATTAACTCGATGACTAAAATGGCATTTTTATTTTTGTGTCACCATGATACAATTGATGCTTTATGAACTGACGTGTATGACAGAAGTACAAAAAAAAAAATTCCCTTTGCACTGTATTCAATTCGTTTCGATGGATTTAAAAATGTTTGAAATAGTCAAAAGGTTTTTTTTTATTATCTTTACAAAAATGGAAATTAATTTTATTCACGATCTTTGATTTATTTAACAAACATGCACCTATATTTTTTTTTTTCACGTTGCTTTTTTTTTGCGATATGCACTTGAATTATAAAAATTAATGATTTTACTGAAATTAATAAATAGAGCCACGTGAGGTAAAATGAATATATGAGGTAAAAAATAAAGTGTTATTATGGTGTTGAATATGAATCAGAAATTTATTTCAGTAGCTGAACTCCCGCCTTTCATGCACACATACAACAAAAAAGGAGAAAAAAATCAATTAAAAAGCATTTTGGAGGTTATAGTTTTAAATATTAAACCTTCCAATTAAACATAAAATAAAATTAAAAAAAAAAAAAAAAAATACACGCACACACACATATAGAAATGACCGTTATATTTTTGAGGATTACTATGACGTTATAGTCGACCATTTGGATTGGTCAAATCCATTTATCAAAATTTCATCGTGTTTTTTTTTTAAATATTAAAGTGATACAAATTCATAGTTTATATCTCTGATTCTCCAACGATTGCTCTGTAAAAATCATGATGGAAACTTGGTTTGTATGTTTTCAAGTTAACTCTTGTTACAAAAAAAGTAATTAAAAAAAAATCCTCACATTACCGCAAGTGCATTATAAACCTTATTTGAGAATTACACGTGAAGTCTTGACAGAGATAGTGCTATGCAGGCTGACACATAAATGTTTTTTTACTGAAATGTTTTGAAAATTTGATATAGGCTTGATTTTTATGTTACTATCGATCCCTGAAAATACTCAAATAATGCAGTCTTTGCTATTCACTGATTTATTTTTTGCATTTTTTTAAACAGGAAGTGGTTTACATTTGTACCTTACTACATCTTTTTAGTGTAGAAACATTTATTACGTTTTGTTATTATATAACATATTAAGTTGTTTATTCTTCGCGACTCGTTATTTATTCGTGCATTCGTTGTTTCCCAAGCGCATTTGTAGGTTACTGTTCGAACTTTGGAAAAAATGAAAACCAAACTTATGTGGAAAAATTTTAATTCTTTGCAATAATATTTTAGGTTTGGCAGAAGGGGGTTTTTGCATTTAAAATAAAATGTCAATGAAGATAAAAACTTGGAATTATTCAAATTAAAACATCTTGGAGATGTTACATGCATTTTAAACAAAGGTTTGCAGCTGAGGTGGCTAAGTTGTCGAAGTCGCATCTCCTCCTACTTTTGCAGATCAAAGCATCACGAGTATTCACAGAAGCAAATTGCCGTTTCAATAGCCTAATTCTGTCACCAAAAGCCGTTATTACAAAGCATAGAGCCTCGAGAATTACGTCATTAGCTACCTGATTAGAAATGATGTCTTGTAAATTAGTAGCAGAAGGTCATGTACCGTTTTTTCATACCTAATTACAGACATATAAATAAATGTATATAATATTATAATGAATGTTATATAGTGAATTATAATGTTTGATTTTGTGCATTTTATCTAAACACATTGCTTATTTTAGCACTTCAAAACAGATTCCTTATTAAGTTTCTTAAATTTATTATTCAATCTCTAAAGTTATTTTTTTAGCAAAAATATCAAAAATAAAGGCTTTCCATGAGCATATAAAGGTATCGGAAATAAATTATTGCTTGATCATTGAGCATATAAGAAAAGTCGGGAATAACTTATTCAGGGTCACTAAAGTCTCGAAAAAGTCCCGAATTTGGAAATCGGTCACGAAAGTAACTAAAAAGTCAGGAAAATTTTCCGTGCAACGGGACCGGTTCCCTCCAGAAGGCACCGGATATCGGGTATCCAAGAATTTTTTTAATATCCGGAATCCGATCAGCCCGCTGTATGTAATATCCGATAAACCGGTTATAAAAATTTAATTTTTAAAAATACTTTTCATGTTTTAAAATATACGCGAATTACAAATTTACACGTGTTTGAAAGTAGTGGGACGCTTCAAATTTGTACCGGAATTATAAGTTACAAACATCAGTGTGTGATATCCGGTAGTTATACGTCACAAAGGTGATACCAGGTTCCGAGATCCAGCAGAATCAATATCCTATGGATCACCGGTCACGGATAAGTCTCGAAAAGGTCACGAAATTTCACTTCTAAAAATCGGTATTAGACACCCTGTTATTGCATGAGCATATTTGAACCGATAGAAACTACCTTATTTTTAATGCAGCGTACGTGACTTTCCATTTTTTTCTTTGTCAGAAAAAAAAGTGACTCTTCGTAAATGAGTTCTTCGTAATCTTGCTCAAAGCTCGGTTTCAAAAATAAGTCAAATCTGTTTTTGTTTAACATTTCGCATTGTTATCAGGAAAATGCTTTGAAATATTTTTCTTGCGTTAAAATTTTGAAAATGTCACATTTAGAGAATGCGAAACAGTTGAAAGTAATGTAACTCAAATTCGTAACCAGTTCTATTTAATTTGGCCTTATTACCACATATTTCCCAATTGCTTTGCTATTGTATTAGTTTCGCCGTTTTTTGAAGCATAGGTTAGAAACCAATTACTAACACATAATTTAGTATATCTTATCACTTTTTAAAATTCTGTTCTAAAATTCTATCATAGGATGTGCTTTGCATATGACTCAGAAAAATGAATACCTGATTAATAAAATAGAAATAATATATTATATTATTTCTAAGTATATTTAAACTTAATAAAACAGTTTTTATAAAGAAAATAGAACCGACTTCAAATTATAAATTGCGCTAAAAAGTGAAAAATAAATTATTTTTTAAACAACATCGATGTGACTTTTAAACATAGTTTTAGAAGTCGGTGCAAAATGAAAATAGATGAAATCTTTTGTAATCATGAATCAATTACAAATATATATATTTTCCCAGAATTAGCAACAGTAACAATATGAAGTAGCAAATGGTGTAATGGTAATTAGACTCATAATTTCGCACCGACTTCTAAAACTATGTTTAAAAGTCACGTCGATGTTTAAAAAATAATTTATTTTTCACTTTTTAGCGCAATTTATAATTTGAAGTCGGTTCTATTTTTTTTATAAAAACTGTTTTATTTTATTCTTTTTAGTGTACATACATTTTCTATATAAATACTCTATTTTTAAAAAAAATACATATCAAAGGGCAAACCTTCTTTGAATAAATGTCACTGAAAACTAATCATTTGTATGAAAAATTCTGTTTTGAAGTCGATTTTAGCAAACAAACTGATTGGATTTAATTTTTGCCTCAGAGAAGCCTTCAGTCAAACTCTTGCTGTAATTTCTTTTAATATCATAGCACAATGGCAACAAACACTTTTTAAACAATGACTTTTATATTTAGTAATAGTTTCCGCAACAAAGAAAAATCAAGCCAATCCTTTCCAATTAAAATAAAAAAAATACTTATTTTTCACCCGTAACGTTTTTTCTAAGAAACAAATGTAGTCAAATTGATGTGCGATATTTGAGTTAAACGGCCCTCTATCTATTAAACAAAAAGTCATCAAAATCGGTTCATTTAGTCAAAAGTTATGAATGAAAAACCATAAAAATGACCCTATTTCTGCCCATAACTTTTTTTCTATTTATCGAATATGGTCAAACGAAAGTACGGGACCTATGGGAAACCACCCTCGATCGATTAAAAAAAAAATCATGAAAATCGGTTTATCCGGTGAGAAGTTATGAGTGGACAAACAAAAAAAAAAAAAAAAAAAACGACATACATACAATATGAATGTATAACCTCCTGCCTTTGTGAAGTCGGTTAAAAATCAATTAATGTACGGAATTTGTTATCTATGTCCTAATTATGAAAAAGCTAAACTTTATGTTGTTGGCGGAAAAAAAAAAACCATCCTGGTAAATTATTTCAGATGTTCATTTATTTGCAGAAACTAATGATTATAAAAAAATATTATAGTGCATTGCAATATAAGTAGATTTTTTTTGCACAATTTATTATATATTCTGCAAATTTATTTAGTAGTTTCCCGAGTATACGGCTCGTCACTATTGGGCCTAGTTTTCTTTCATCGTAATTAAATGAGGATTAAATTTCATTGCCACGGCATTGGAAGCGGGCGTTCCAATGCCCGTAATTCTCTAACGTGTAGTGACTCTTGTCTCAGGACTACATTTTCATATCTGTAATTATTTTAGTGAGTCATTTTTCCTAAGAACTAGGCTTACGATTTACGTAATTGTTTTTTTCATGTTTCCTGCATTTAAGTTAGGCATTATGGAATATACGCTATTAAAATGTGAGCAGTTTATGTTCTTTAACTTAATTTTTCTTGAAAGGTACATGCAGTTCGACCACGGACTTTTGATATTTGGACGCTTCTGCGCATGGCAGAAAAGAACGAATCCGTTCGAGTTTTAGGGAAGTTCGTTTTACCGCGTTTATTCAGTATGCGAATCAGAATGTTAGCTTCACTGTTTGTTGAAAGCAACTAAAGTTATAAACTGGTATACAGCATCAGCTCGGAAGAAATCAAGTATTTTAAATGAACTAGAACGAGAACAAAAACGACACATTTCATACATCAGCAATCCTTCCCTTGAACATGAATGGATTCTTCTTGGCACTCTGCCAAGCAGATTTGCTCTTGTTGATGTAAACATTCATAAACTTACCGGTACGGAGCCTTCTATTTTAACCTGACGCGTCGGCCATTGCTTCTGTGGTTCACTTGCCGCGTTCACACACATTCTACATGGCTTGAAATAAATAGATTGCTTTGTACTAAATAAGAAGTCATGAAATATATATTATAAGTTGGTTTTGGTATAAAAACATTGTCTTTTGGTATTGAAATGATTTCATTGAAGAGAAATAAATAGATAGAAATAGAGATAAGAAAATGATTTCATTGAACTCCGGCCTATTTTGCCGGAGTATTTTTATTATCCGATAAGCTCTTCCGCCACATTTGGCGGATTCTTGATAGTTTACTGTATTGATTTTCCAGTTATGTGATAATTTATAGTAGACTAGCTGCGACGCCCGGCGTTGCACGGTCTATCTTAAATTAGATTTTGCGAATACAGCGATGCCTCATCAAAATGCTAGAAACGTTGATTATTATTATTTTTATTTGTTTAACAATGGCAACTGCATTGATTTGTTTGTTCACATGTCAACTATAACAATTATTGAAACGATGCAACAATGCAAATAAAATAAAACGGTCATCATCTGGGTCAAATAAAATTAAAGTCAATTACTGTGAATAAAATAATTTTTAAGAAAAAATAGAACCGACTTCAAAGCAGAACAGCTATAAATTGCGCTAAAAAGTAAAAAGTAAATTAATTCTTTAAAAAACATCGATGTGACTTTTAAACATAGTTTTAGAAGTCGGTGCAAAATTATGATCTTTTTTAAAAAATTTTATAAAATTTTTTAAAATATTATTTGATCTTTTTTAAAAAGATAAAATCTTTTTTAATGATTAATAAATTACAAATATAAATTAGCATCAGGGAATTAGCAACAGTGCTAAGATGAAGTAACACATGGTGTAATAGTAATTAGACCCATAATTTTGCACCGACTTCTAAAACTATGTTTAAAAGTTACATCGACGTTTTTTAAAGAATTAATTTATTTTTTACTTTTTAGCGCAATTTATAGCTGTTCTGCTTTGAAATCGGTTCTATTTTTTCTTAAAAATTATTTTATTTTATTCTTTTGAGTGCAAATATTTTTTCAATAAATACTTTGTTTTTCAAAAAATCCATATCAAAGGAAGAATCTTCTTTGAATGAATGGCTCTAAAAACTAATCATTTGTATGACAATTCCCGTTTAGAAGTCGATTTTAGCAAACAAACTGATTGGATGTAATTTTTGCTTTAGAGAAGCCTTCATTCAAACTGTTGCTACAATTGCTTTTAATGATACAGCTTAATGGCAACAAACTCTTTTTATTTAACAATGACTTTTATATTTATTAATAGTTTTCCCCAACAAAGAAAAATCAAGCTAAGCCTTTCCAATTAAAAGTAAAAAATACTTAATTTTCAACCGTAACGTTTTTGTAAAAAACAAATGTAGTCAAATTGATGTGCGATATTTGAGTTAGACGACCCTTTATCTATTAAAGAAAAAGTCATCAAAATCGGTTCATTGAATCAAAAGTTATGGATGAAAAACCAAAGAAATGACCCTATTTATGTCCATAACTTTTTTTCTAATTATCGAATATGGTCAAACGAAGGAACGGGACCTATGGGGAAACCAGCTCCGATCGATTTTAAAAAAATCATGAAAATCGGTTCATCCGGTGAGAAGTTGAGTGGACAAACAAACAAACAAAAAAAAAAAAAAAAAACGACATACATACAATAATGAATGTATAACCTCCTTCCTTTGTGAAGTCGGTTAAAAAATAATTTCAAACTACAGAGAAAAACGCTTATAACTTCTTTTCTAGATAATTTAGAGGCTTCCAATTTTAGCACGTAGCAAAAATCTCTTCCTCAAGTAGTTTTTTACGCGCTTTTCAGTGGTATCTAGCTCGTAAGGATGTGATAATTTCTTCCAATAGAAAAGGACTATTTTATGCAATTTTCGGAACTTCGCTCCAATAGGTCTTAGCGTGATGATATATAGCCTATAGCCTTCCTCAATCAATGGGCTATCTAACACTGAAAGAATTTTTCAAATCGGACCAGTAGTTCCTAAGATTAGCGCGTTCAAGCAAACAAACTCTACAGTCTACAGCTTTATAATATTAGTGTATATTATGAATGACGTTTCCTGCAAAGCTTTTAAAGTCCTCCTGCTTATTTAAATATACTATTTTTACTAATAATTATCCATGAATTCCATCATTAAAGCCGTTGATTATACTCACATAATTAAAAAAAAAATATTCATCGTGCATTTCTTTTTATGGTCCAGCACTGGAGGCACATCAATCTAGAAGATTACTTTTCAATTTCTTTCATTGGCTCCTTGGTGATTTTAGTGATTGGACGCTTAAGCCAGCAGAATAGAAGAAAATCTCAAATCCGCTGAATAAGATGGGCATCCGAAAATCTGTTTAAAGAAATAGTTTGAAAGAGCTTCGAGTTACGGGAAGGAAAACTTGAATGCTCTCGATATTTCTTTCAACTTGCTATATTTATTGATGCTTCAACCAGTAGTCTGCGCTATTTCTTAGTAAGGTTACGTAAATGGATTTTTGCGCAATGGAAGGTGTTTTGCCATTCACAACCTCGTGAAAGCGTAATCTAATATTATAAAAATATGCTGGCTTTTTAAAAATATTAAAATTTCCAATTTATTTTTCCATATTTAAAAGATTTTAAGAAAACAAAGCGGTAAATACTAAATCTCTTCAGCGAAAGAGATTATTTTAACTAGGAAATTGTAGGTTGGGCATCGGGAAAATATTAAGGATTGGGGGATGGAGTAAACTTGAAATATCATGATTCTTTATTCTAATTTCGTTGATTCAGGAATCTAACATCTAAACTAAAGAAATAAATCTGATTAATAAGAATAGTGGGAAAAAATCGCACATAATATTAAAGTGAGCAGAACGCAGATTCAATGAAACAGCTTTGACCAAGAATGGAAAAATCCAGGGTTTTGCGAATTGTTACCTAGAAAGTTTTTTGCCTCTAAAAATCTAAAAGTTGGCCATTGCGTTCGTAGCAGTGTATGTAAGCCAACCGGGGTGCGTCCAAGATGCACGCTGGTTTTCTGAGTCAGACAGTCGGGGTCGATCAGCATCAAGTCGGCGCGCAAAAAATACTTTATTTCAAGGCGGGACTGTCCACAATGCATCTGCGAATAGACTTCCTGTGCACTGGCAATGTGCCTCAGATTTTTACCGGAAAGAATTGTTCATTCTGGTTTCAGACAACTTGCCGCTCAAAACGTCGATTTTCGTTTATGTGTTGAGTATTTTTCAGTGTTTCACGATGAATATGGATGATTTAACAACAAAAGTAGCACTTAATCCTCCGATATGGATTAAGCCGACCAAAGAGCATTCCAATAGTCGATGAAAAATTCGTATTCTTAATGCAAGTAAATGCGGAAAAAGGTGTTATGGTATAAATGAGATAATAAATAACATTTCCAAAGTGTACAAATAAAATCCTGACTTCGATACCTTTCGAATTACACGAAACGTTCATGAAGTACGAAAAAATTAAAAACAGAAATTTCTTCCCTAAGTAACAGTGCTCTGTGTACATTCAACTGCTGGAATTAAACACAATCATGTGCTTTAGAACTAAATAATTTTTCTAAATTTCGCGCAGAGTGCTCAAAATTTGGTTTAGTTTTCAGTTAAAATAACAATTTCTCATAAAAGAATTTTATACCAATTAATAATTTAAAATAAAGGAAAAATAAAAACCTCGTAAAATTTATCTGTAATGCCTCAGAAAGTAACGTGTCTCAATAAAATGTTTTTTAGAAAGCAATTTAATGACTGAATAAAACAAAACTTATTAACTTAATGGTTAATTTTAAAGAACCCACCATAGTTTTAGTGAAGGTAAGGGTGATAAAAGTTAGTATTGATTTTAACTTTATTAATAACAAACTATTTTAGAGGAAATTTTCAGTTCTTTTAAATGACTTACGCTTCCCATGCATGCTGTTTTTGGTAAAAACCATGATGGCTTTTATCTACCACTCCCCATTCACTTGTTTTTAATCCTCGAAGTATATTAATTATACATGCAACTAGTTCCTTCCGCGATAGAAATTACAAGCCTAAGCCTTCTGCTACTGAAGAGCGGAAGATTCGGTTCGTCAACACGCCATCAAATAATTCCCCTCACACCCAGACGTGTCGGGATGAGTATTTACTGCGTCCACGAACGCGACGCTGCGTGCACAGATTAGAATGTCATGCGGGACTTGTATCAAATACATTTAAACGCGTTCGCTTATCGCACAACTCCAAAGAAGCCCAGTGCGTGGTGTATCTATTTGATGCCCCTGGGGGATGGTTTTCTGTCCCGTCCTCCGAAATGGAAAACCATCTGAGGACGTGGGGGCTCGAACAGGCCATAAATGTTTTGTAGCGGAGTTTGTTCGTGTAAATGGCTACTTGTGAAGGCGCTGCTTCAATATATTAAATGGAGTGGTAATTAACGTCTAGTGGAATCGTTGGAGCATGTCTAAATGGTAGATGGGTTTAAAGAGCTCCAGTCGGGGAAGATAATTCATTATCTCCATCATTATGTTAATTGCCTCGAAAGATGCAAGACCTATAGGTATCCAGATTTTCCGATCTGTAACAGACGTTCTAGTTTTTGCTGTTTCTAGAGTATATGTTCACTTTTGGATTAAGCTTATTGCAGATGGCACTAAGATGATGTGGGATCAAATTATTTTAATTGTTTGAAGTAATTATAATAGGTTTTGTTGCATTTATTAATGGCGTTACGTAATCACCGTTGTTCCGGTTAAGTAAAAAAAACTACTCTTAATAGAGATATTTTCAGCTAAGATGTTTAAGAACCAAATATCGTTTTCAATTGAATGGCGTTACACGAATAGAGATACATTAAGTTGGAATTTCAAATTGTCTTTTGGGACATGATATTAAAATGCTTTATTTGTACAGGGTTTAATGTTGATCGGAATAAAAATTATTTATTAAACGAGCTGCAAGAATAAGGCCAATTAAAGTATTTGTTTTGATTGTCTTTAAAAATATGTTCCCTAAAAATGATATCGATTTTAAGGAAAGAGTGTGGTAAACTTTGTGTAAATATAAAATTTGTTTGGATCGCTCAAATCGCGCTCCCAGTAGTTAAATAACTTAGGGACATGGCATATTGATGAAGATAAAGGATTGATTGATTGGGAATTCTCAAATTAAATGCGAAGTACTTTATTTTTCACCCAAACGAAAGAGCTGTAAACGAGTTTATATTTGGTATAAGGGATTTATTGAAAGCGCAAATTTTATTTATTTTAAATTCTTGATAGTATTGGGCAACTTTTAGGTCTGGCAACTTTTAAAAAGTAAATTAATTTACTTATGAAAAAGTTTAAAATTAGCTGCTTTCTATTTCATTTATTTGTTCAAGATATATAACTTTTATAGCGTTATATATATAACTATTATATGTAGCGTTTATATTATCTGTCTGGAAGAAAACGCTTTATTAACAGCTAGCTAAAAATTAGCAGCTATTAATGAGTTTTTGGGTTATCAATAAAGACATTTGGTCAATAGTTTTTTTTTCTCCTACTTTCGACGTAGGCTCGAAGCCGCTTTTTGAAGTTTTTAACTGTCAAACGTGCATACTACTCCTTGCATCTACAATTTACAATATTTGTACAATACTCAATGATTTTTTACTATTTATAATTAAAAGAAGAAGAAATGTCAGAAAAAAAAGAAGAGAAATTGTAATCTATTAAATGAATATCAAAGCAAAATAATACTAATTTTAAGGTATCAGCAAATCCATTTTCAAAATATATACATATGTCAGTCAGGTTGTTTGTCAAGTACAATGTCAAATAAAGAAAAAAATTCAATTTGAAGGTAACACTGTCTAATGTAATACAAAGTGAAATAATAAGTGGTTACGCATTATTTTGCTTCGAATTAAAGTTTCGTAAGTTTGATTTACATTAGCGTTTTGAACTTTTTATGAAATTGAAATTGAGTGTCTGTATTTCTAATATATTCAGTCATAATAGGGTGGCATGAAAATTTTTAATTTCTCTTTTCTTTACAGGAGAAAGAGTGTAGTGTATAATATGTGTTACAAATGTATTAAAATAAATAACTATCTCAGTGGTTAATCAGTCGTACTGAGGAAAGGTTATTACTAATTGAAATATTTAAACAAAACAAACTATTGTCAAACAGAAAAACTAAAATGCCTAAAAGTTGTTCAAGCGTTCGAGGGTGAACTCGAAATATTTAATAAATTACGGTCGAATTTTGACCGCTGGACAAATTGTAGTTTGAAATAATTAGCAGCCTTAGTCAATTGAGAGAGAAATTTAGTTGTTGTTATTAGGGAAAATTGATGTTGTTACAAGTTTAGGCTCTAGAAGGCGAATTTCTTCAGGTTTCTTTTACTTTTTGTTTTTAATTAACTGTTTCAAAACTAATGCTCTTTAATTCCAAAGAATTTTATTGACTTCATTTGATGCTAATATTACGTCACAGCACAAGAGCATAAAGTGTGAAATCGAATAACGCTAGCATAGGAGAAAATTATTAAAAATCATCTGTGATTTTTAAGAAAAAAAGTTTTGGATCAATATCATATATCCCTAAGTTTTTGTTGGTGAAAACACGAGCGATCCTTCTAACTACAACCAATAAAAACTATGCATACATTCATTCCTTGTGAATATTTTATGAGCATATGCATAGAAAAATAAAATAGTAGAAGAATATCCATTAATGTTTTACTCTGGTTTTATTCTTGAACGTAGTTTTACCACCTGCGCCAAAAATTGCCTAGCAGAAGATTCTTCCGACTTGCATTTGATTGCTTGGAGGCTTGGGATAAACATTATAAGGCGAATTTCATTTGAAATAAATTTATTCAAGATTCGCAATTCATGTATAGGTGTGGAAACATAGAGGATTGTATATTGAATTTGGTTATAATTCAGATTTCAGGGAAGTCCCTTTTTATCTTGACAATAAGGAAAACCAAATGATAAATGTTGAATGATGAACGAAATGCCTTTTGTCTGCTGTTGAAAATGAAAAGTTTATATTGTATACAGCAAGGGAAAAAATATCTAAATATATAAAATAATTGTTTGAAGATTTATTTCAGACAAGTTGAGCATATTTTACTTTTTAATTTTTAATATTCTTTTATTGGCACTTCGATTATGGCAGAACAAACGGAATAACATTGGATAGAAATCTTCGTACGGTTTTGAGAAAATAATCTACATTGTCTTCTGACAACCTACATCGGGCCAGTGCGATAGTTTTCCGTTTTTTTCCTGTTTTATTCTCAACAGTTGGATAGCCGTAGAAATTTTTTAGATGGAAAAACCAATATTAGGGTGTATTCACACCAAATGCAACACTGACGAAACCTCAGGGTGTTTCAATGGTTCTACCTAATTTAATAAACACGCCGTCGTATTGATTGATTGGCGTGTTTTTTACTGCGTCATTCTAGTGACTTTCTCTCAGACGCCGTGATTTGTTGATTTCGCTATCGAAGACATACGTTATCAATGCTAGTTTGATAACCAAAGCATAAGTTTATTAAAATGTCTCTATGTTTGTCATATTTTAGAAAAGATTGTTTCAATATGCACTATACATGTGATTATTTTTTGGAACAATTAAAAAACCTTATCACATTTTAAAACGTATTTGTAAAAGGGTAAAAATGTATAAGTTTCTTGGCTGCCCTTGCTTTGAAGAGATAAAATTAATTATCGATATTCTATGATAGTTTCTCTTTAAGTTGACACTAAGTCTTTTATCATATTTATGCAAGTAACATTATATTCAGTGCTAACTAGACTATGGCACTATTAATTACTCAAAAAATATATTGATGGGACTTTAAACTAATCGCTAATTATACTACTGTTAATGAGCAGTACTGCTTCTATTAAATTAAACTAATTATTCCTTTTCAAAATCATCAACTGCTTTTGAAAATAATTTGAATAACTTTCAGCTTTTCAGCTCGGCAATACCTAAGGCAATTTTTCTCGCAGAAGGTTTTTCAAGGGAGGTATATTCGATCTAATAGGCATTTTGGAAGAAAATGAGAGTACAATGACGCAATCAGAGTTTTATCTTGGAGAGAGAAGGGGTCCCTACTTGTATCTATATTAACGTAGTAGTTTAACAATATGGCTTAGAACCAAGGATTTTAGAGAGAGAAAGGTGACTCCCACATCCCCTCCTCTGTGGGATTAGAAAAATTGTCAGGTGCGCAGAAACATTAATTCGATTATACACAATTGGCATGAAATGTTCATAAAAGATAAATTGAAAACAGAAATTTCTCCCCAAAGTAATTCTTCCCAAAATGCATAATTGAGTGAATGCTTTACGTATATTCAACTGTTGGAATAAAGCATAATCATGTGATCATTTCATCATTAATGATGTCCAATGGTAGCACTGATCGAAGCAAACCAGTGAGGCCTCAGATGCGTGAAAGAACAACAGATGTGGCAGCCCCTCAGAAATTCTCAGTATTTTACGAAGCGGGATGCAACTAATGAGTTTAACTCGGTGGTTGACTGCCCAACTTAATATTCAGGCAACGACATGGAGTTTCAAAATGAATTTCCCAGCAGCGGGTGAAAATTAGGCGTTTCAAGGAAATAAGTGCGGCGTGTATACAGAAAGTAATCATTTTGAGACAGGGAATTTGTACGGAACACCTTACTTGTAAAGGATGCACTTTCCCGCGTAATTTATATGCAGAATAGCGTCCCTCAGTCTCACAACTCTAACGGGGAAGCACCCATTCATAAAGGTAACTTATGAAACTCATAAGAAATCGGTTTGGCCCATGGGCTTGTGGGTTTTATACACACGAAATGGTTTGTAAATGCTGAACGGTAACAATATCACGGCATTATATTTTTGGAACATAGGCACGCTTAGGTAAATTGGATGCGTAGAGGTTTAAACATTAATTAATTGTTGTCGGTAAAGGGTTGCAACTTTCACGTTATTATAAATGAATTCTTTTTTAAATTGATTGAGATTTAATGGACTACACAACAAATATGCAGAAATATACACATCAACAAACATGAAAATACAGGCTACTAAACAGGACCTTTTTTGTAGAATTGCCTAGTTGAAAACGTCTATTTTAGGTTACCATGCGATATCTGTTTTTCCCCCTATTCGGTCCTCATTCATTTTTTACCAGTAGTTGTTAAAAGATAAATTTATTTAGTTAGGGTTGCAAAAAGGAAAAGTTTTTCAGTTATTTATGGCTATGGTTTATTTGTTCTTAAGTTTCAGCATTGTATTGGAAGTAATGTCGTAAATGAAGGATGAGACATTCTGCAAATAACTTAAAAAGATTACAAGAGTTTCAGTGAATTTTGCATCCCCAATTTTGAACCCTTCAACCGATATTTTTTAAAACATCTAGTCAATTATAGTAAACTTTTGAGCCTTAAATGCCTTTATTTGGTCGTGCTAAGTTAATTATTTGTATGAAAATAGAGCTGAAACAACTACAAAACAATAACAGTAATAACACAAGTAATAAATGTGGGAAACCGGGGGGAAAGGGGGTCTCATGCAAAACAATTTTCTTCAGCAATAATGGTTAGGCTGGAAAGCGAGGAAAATAAAATCCAATATACCGAATAATAGAAATTAAGGAAAAATTTGCTAAATAAATCAGTTAGGGATCGGAAGTTTGTACTTTATTTCCTCATATCAGAGTCATAACTGGCACGTTAATAAGGGAAAATTATTTTTGATGACTACTGTGAAATAGAACGAAACTGTATTTTAACCCTTTTCCTCCCATTCAATCTATTTTTTTTTTTTGGAGGAAGCAAAATTTGACGAGAAAAAGAGAAATTGTTTTAAAATGTAAATACAGTAGAGTCTCGATAATTCGAGGTGGACGGGACCGGAGGTTAATAGAACTATCGAAAAGTCGAATTATAGAAATCATAACATTTTATAAATAAGTAAAAGCGAGTAAAGCAAATTTTAAATTTCAGTACCGTATATTTACAAGAAAAATGTACTTACATACAGTTACATGATTGAAAGTTAGATATACTTTTTAATTTTCCACCATTTCAAATCGCTTTAAATGTAGCCAGCCTACTACTTATTAAGGAAATTTTTGGTCACCAGTCATGGATAAAAGTAGCCCAATTCGATATTTTTACGCATGAACCGTCGAATAACAATTAAAACCAGATGTGGTATTTCTTTCGCGAATTTCGCTGTTGTTGGTCATTATTTAGGAGCTAAGCCGATATTTTTTCGCTAGCTCGGATTTATGGGAAACTCGAGCTATCGAGACTCGAATTATCGAGACTCTACTGTAAATGAATACATGCGGAAGAAATAAATAAATAAATATTATATTGTATGATTTTACAAGAAATTATCGAGAATAGTTACAAACAATGGAACTATATGGGTCCAAAATCCGTTAGGGTCTCACAATTTTAAAAAAGAAAAATTGTTGCGTATAATACATAAACAATAAATATTATAAATAGTTCATTTTGTTTTTTTTTCTAAAAATGTTAATTTTTTAAAATAAGGTATAGAAATATTTATAAAGCTGTAATTTTCATGAGATAGTTGTGGCTTAATGTTGTTATTCATAAATAAATGAGCTACAAGCACTTGATAATATTTTGACTTTTGGCAGGTATATATTACCATCAATTCCTTTTCGAAAAGTGCAAAGAAATTACCGTCTAGTGTGGTTTTACAAATTATTTTCTGACAGAAAAAACAAAACTAATGCATAAATACACTTACAATATTGCAGCACACATTGTATTTTGAACTTTTCGTTGGCAACAGGTGGCGAAATTGTTGATTTAAATGGGCGGGGAACGCTTGCTGGGTATTCGAATTACTTTGGCTGTGATGAATGACCCAAAATTCCCTTACAATTGTTTTAAGTGTATGTATGTGTGTAAATTAAAAGTCATGTTGGCCAGAATGTGTAACTCTAATCTCGCAATTTCCAAGAAATACGTTCTCCCAAATTAAAATGCTATGAAATTGTTTCGACAATGAGCAGAACGCGCAAAATAGGATAGTTAAATTTCCGAAAACAGTGGAATATGTATTGCGCCTCCAGCCATGCGTGTTTCGAAAGAAAAATAGAAGGACTTTATATAAATCACCGAGGAATTGACGTAGAAATCATGTAGGAGATGATTAACACCAACTGTGGTCTATCACCTACCACAGCTTGGGAAGTTACAAACCACAACAGCGACGAGTGTTCAGCTCTGATAAAGCGGGACGTTTTCTTCTTTAATGGCAGCCGGCATTCTTCCTGACTTATGGCCACTGATTACGCCCCCTCAACAAACGACGCCTTTTCCGGTCCTAGTCTTTAGAGACCGCCAGTTTCGACTCGTTTTCTTCTTTCTGCTTGCAGCGATAAATATGATCGGAACGTATTTGTTAGTATGATCGAATCCGGTTCTTATGCTAACAACAATATTTGTTATCAGAAAAAAAAAAAAAAAAGCGACGTGTCGAAATTTTAGTTTAAAAGAATGAACAGTATTTTTACTTCACATGATTTCACTCTCTTAATTTTTTTATAGTATTTGGTACATTGCCTAATATTTTTAGCATTGTATGTAGTTCACCTCTACAAAGGAAAAGGTATGTTTAATATAATAGAAAGAAGTGCTTTTATGGTGCCAGATCTCAGCTTTGCAAATAGATGAAAACATTAAAATTTCATTAAAATTTTTTTTTTAATTAGGGAAAATGTAAATTGTTATACAGTAAAACCCTGTCAGATCTACCCTCGATAAATACGGGATCGTCAGCTTTAGGAATGCGAAAGTATCTGGCAGAGCAACAAATGTCCTAATGTATGGTTCTTAAATCTGGACTTCACGTTCCACTATTAATCGTTCAAAATCTTCGTGGTCCATCCAGGGCGTTTAAGAGATGGACCGCGATCTACCAGCCTGTAAAGAAGTTACATTATAGACATTGGCCTGAATGTTATTCTTATATTTGCATTTAAATTTCTGGGAGAATTTTCGTTGAAACCATGATAAACATAGCAAAAGGACAAGCAGTAGCACACGTTGAATAATGAAATGTTAATTTTTTAATTTAGAGCATAATGATGAAAATGGTCATTTTCTAACATCCCTCCAACCTTTGACTTTTTATGAAGCTTAGTTTTTGCATTTGTAATTTCAATATAGCCTAAGAGCGGGATAAGATTAAATCTTTTATCGTGAATTGGGAAGTTCTTAATAAGGCATTGTTACATCGATTATGTATTTTTTATATTATTATTCCGAAGCGTATATTAAAAACCACATTTGTGTCTTCCGCATATTGCTGTTGAAGAATTATCCAATTCATTCAAATGATCATGTTCACGAAAGGTCTTATCGGAATTTAATCGTTTTCTGATGAGCTATTGCCCGCTAATGACTCAGGCAGTTAGAATCTTTTAAGAAAACCAGGAGAAAACTCCTGATGGGTAATATGAACTTTAAATCATTATACTGACGAGGAATCGGATCTCGTATCAGGTGTGGGTTTGAAATGAAGCTGGGAGTAATTGTTGATATATTTCTTTTATATCGGGTTCGCCGGTACAAGAGCAGTCTTATGGAAGTTGGAGGAAATTAGCTTAAGCCTACATTAATTCTTGATTGCTTATTTCCTTTCTGATTTTACTGAGTAATTTTTTCTTTTAAATTACAGGTAATTTGATGCGTTTTTTACTCTAAAAGACTCGAGGGGAGATGAGAAAGATATGTCCTATATTAGTAGCGTATGTTCGTTTCCCTGCACGAACTCTCTAACTCCGGGCGATGTCTGAAGAGTACATGAGAATGTAGGCTTGGGGGAGGGGGATGCAAGTTTTTTAAGTACATTGTGATGCCTCAGTACTAGATCTAAAAAATAATAATTAAATAACTATGAAATTATCTACCTCAAACTGCAAAATGAATGCAAATTGCTAAATGAATAGGTAGCAAAATTTGTTGATTTTTGTGATGTGATTCAGGATTTATTTTATGAGATTCTGAAGCAACTTAAGTGTTTCATAAATTGGGGAAAATAACTTCATTTAAATACAAAATTCATCCGACGCCATTTCTCTGTAAATTTCTACGTGGTGTTTTCATAAATTTTTCTTCAAGCCATGTTTTCATTTCTAGAAAACTCATGTCAACTGATACTACAGCGGCATGACAGAGGAACTTGCTATGGAAAACAGCACTTTGATAACTGTAGAGAATAAAAGAACAGAATCTGATAGATCAATATATATACATATACAGAGAGTGAGAGAACTAATCTAATACACCGTTATCATAAGTTTATAATATGCTTTTTTTTATTTACCATTTTAATCATATAATGGTGGTTTAACCGTGGTATAAGTTTATTCTATAAGATCAGCACCGAAGCACATTTTTTTTTCCTTTCAAGTCACACAGTGTATAAAAGAAATCATGCAAACAATGAATGGTCTGACAAATACAGGGCTAGTGCTTTAAATATATGTTTGTATGATATAAAGCTTAACATTTGATGAATTATCATTTCGAATATTTTTTAGAGTACATGTCTGTAAACTGCATTGCTCTCTATAAAATAAGGGTGCGTAAATGAATACCAGTGCAAAAATTAGATCGTTTTGAAGACTTGAAAAATCCGTCGTATTTCCTGGGAATCATCCAGATATAGTTTTTAATTGAAAAAATATTAATTAGAATATTAAGAAAAAATATCCTGTTTTCTGTGTATAATAAGATTGCAGTTTTTTTGGACACGTGACAAAAAAAAAAACCTCTATTTTTGTCGGACAATTAATTCACTTTGTATTAAGTGTGCACCTACACATTGGACACGCCGTTTTTTGTACTATGAGGTACCAATGGCTTGTTATAACAAACCATTTATTGACATCCACACTAGCAGAAATGATTAAAATTTCCGCGCTCGCTACAATTAGCCTTTTCTCTTTGTAGTATCCTAATTGGGGTGCCTTCATACGACGCAGAATCGTCTGCTAGTCCATCCGTCCGAGCGTGACGAGCGACCGGAAGGGTGGATTCCTGCCTTCTTATTCTCCGTGATCCCTGTGCGTTGCGGACCTTCGTTAGTTCTATCAATAGCAAACTTACAGAACAAGAGCACGTTTAGTTAGCAGATCTATATATATACTTAGTCCTGCAAGGGGGGGGGGGGGCACAGGAAGAGCTTTCTCCGGTTTGCGGTTTGAGAAGATGTGCCTGGCGTTTGTAAAGCTTTAGCCTTTCAACTGTTTCTTTACGGCATTTATGACAATTTAAACAAGAACTTTTATTAACGGATGTAAACCAGAAGCGCGCTTTTCCTCCTCTTTCACTGAAAACATTTGTTAGGCTATGGGACCGCATAGCAGATAATTTCGAAAAATTTGTGGTACATATAGGAAAATCATTAAGAAATGATTAAATTATTAAAATTACAATGATTATTAACAATTAGTATGTCTCCTGGCTTGTGCAAGATTTCGACTAGTCATAAATATTATTCTTATTACAAATTATTAAGTTGTCTGGCTTTTGTAACTCTTTGGCCTTTCAGCCTTAAGACATTTCTGAAATACTTAAACTTTCGTAGCGGAAGTAAAGCAGAGGCATGTTTTTTTTCCTATCACTGAAAACATTTCTTAGACGGTGAGTCACACCAGAGATGAATTCAAAAATTGTGTGGTACATTGAAGAAAATTATTGAGTTAATATTTCTTTACGTATAGTAATTTATTAATGGATGTAGTTATAGGTTACTTTGGTTGAAGTTGTATGGTTTAGAAAGCAACAAATTCAGGGAAATCAGAAGCACTTTCGCAATAAGCAAATAAAGTGAAGTCTATGATGACAAAAGCCATTAGATTTGTCCCATTAATAATGCTGAGGGAGCAATGTTCATAAGTGATATTAGAAAATATTTCCAGATACTGAATTTAAATGTTGCTGAAAATAATTGCTTTAACTTTTTTTAACAGCGTTGTATTTCTGATTAGAAAATAGACTAAAATAAATTCAATAAAAATTTTATAATAAATCAATTTCATGTAATTAAAGGAAAGTAAGTATAGCTTTCCTTTAATTACATGAAATTGATTTATTATAAAATTTATAAAAGTATAGCATAAGTAAGTATAGCTTTCCCATCATTATGGTTTTTAGGGGACCTACTAATATATATTTTCATTTGGTAAATAATGTCTTGGTTGAAAGATCTTTTAAAATGACGTATGTATAACTATTTATTTTTAATCGTTTATTAATAAGTTAAAACTTAAAAAGAAGTATTGAATAAAATTTGATTAGGTTTAACCCTTTGAAGCACGAGGTTTTTTTGGAAAAATTTGTAAAAAATGATCAAGTTTTTTTTTTTGACAGAAAATAAAAATATATAGGTATAGTATAACTTGTTTTTGGCAGTTTCAGTTGCAGGGGATGACTAGAGAGTGGGGGTGGGGTAAAAGTTATGTATAAAAAAATATTATACAAACAAAGTGCAAAAGGATTTCAGACGGGCATTAGAAATAATATAACGCGAGATACAAGATCGCCCGCGTGAGACACGGGCATGTGCAAATTCGCCGGTAACTTTAGCCCGTCTCAGGGCAAATGCGTTAAGTGGTTTACCAGAAAAAAATAAGTAAAATATCACTCTTAATGGATTCAATTCAAGCAGCGTCATTGGTCACGTGGTAGCGATTAAAGCAGTGTAAACAAAGTAAGCTCAAGTTCGACAAATCTAATAAAAACTAGGCCTAAATAAAGTTCTACATCACATAAAATTAACGCTAAATAAAATACTATAACTATTGTAGTAATTAATAAATTTCCTGAATAATGATTAAATTGAATGTAAATACTGGATTATAATCAGAGAAAGCTGTGAAAATAGTCTAATTAATTTTAAGATAACTAATATTCCCTAGTGTACTCCACGTAGAGCTCAGTTGAAAATCTTAGAAAACCAAGGGCGGCTATCACGTGACAACGGTGATCGTTCATGAGTCCCTCTAGCTGTGAATTGCATCCATTGCATTTCATCTTGCTTACTAAAATGATGTTGCAAAATGTTTTTCACGAGTTCTACGCATGTTATAAAAAGCTGCCGCTGCTTTTAGCTTTCATAGTAATTGCTGTGTCTATTTAACTTGTTGAAGAATGATATTTCTTCTTAGAAAGAAAAATACAGTCTGGCAACCTTATTTTTTTTAACTATCTTTAAATGTAGCACATACGATTCTTTGTGCAGAATTCTTGGAATTACTTTCTTCTATTTATTTTCATGCCTTTCTTTTATCCATTGCCATTTGCATTGGCAAAGATCCACAATGATGTAAAAAGCATTTCAAATGGACGGAAAAAGAAAATTTCAGCTGTTTATCTTAGTTTGCTTGAGATCTTTATCTTTTCCGCATTTCCAGACACTTTTAAAGCTTAGTTGTTTTAGACTAGAAATAAGATAAAGGTTAATCGAAAGCCTGGGTTAGACATCTAGATCAAATAAACCTTTTACAAGCCATTTGACACGAATAACTTTTTTGCACTTGTTCTGATTTGTGATTATTTACTACGACAATTTAATGAAACTTCCTAATGATAAACGCTTACGAAGATTTATGTTTTTGCTTCTGAAATTATAGATGTTTGTAGAAATATTTTACGTTTTTTAATGCATTCTTTTTTAAAATGGCATTTTTTTGAGCGTTGGTGGTATGGTATTTATTTACTTAGCAAAATAAAGCATTGTCACAAAATTTATAATTGATTTGGGCTGATTAGGGTATATAAGTGTTTTATATTTTGAGTTTTGGTTTAATTGTGTCTTACTTCCAAAATAGTGAAAGGTAGTTTATGTTTTTAGAAAACTGTTTAAAAGGAGTAATTTCCCATTTTTTGTATTAGTTCTTTTTTTTTAGTTATTTTAATTTAGCGTTGTTAAACGTAATTTTTAAATATAAATGAATTTTCTATGCATACATTGCACGTTGCCAATACATGATATAAGTCTTGGAAATCACAGCATTGTCTGAGCAACGAAATTGAACTTTTCACAACAGTATTTTTCAATTTCAGCAATAATTTTGCTTTCTATGACTCCATTGTAAATTGAAATGATTAAAGCATTATCCGGCCCAAACATATCTGTACCTGAGAGTCACGGTATCTATAGTCCATTTTCGAGCTTTTGCGAGTTTACACTTAATGGACATACAAAAGTACCGACGACAACGCCACTAGCTACATGACTGTTCCGAACTTTAGAAGCTCCCATTGGGCATCCATATCCTGAGGTTCGCACGGAAAAGTCTAGTCTTATAGTGCTAAAAATGTTTATTCTTTAGCTTCATCGCAAAAACTCGAAAAGTGGACTTGAGTTACTATGGTTCTCAGGTACAGGTATACTTGTATACTATTTGTTCGATTCAAGATTTACTTTCTCTTAAGCTTTTCAGTGAGATTAGCTGCAACTGTTTGAATTATAAGTCAATGAAAAAAAACGTATTTTCTGTCACTATAAGAAACTGATAACAGGAAACAGTTCACCTATTTCAAAAATTCGGGGAGCAAAAAGTCGTTAAGACTAAAAAAGCCTTTTTTAGATTCGCAGGAAAAGGACCAGAAAAGATAATGTCTGAGTGCATTTATCAAAAAGTTTCTCAAGATTATTTTTTTAACAATTTTTTTTCAATACATACTTTCTATAGAATGCTACATGCAACTTTTTTTTCAGAATGAATATTAGATTTTCCATCATATAACTAGTTTCATTGTTAAAAACGGAATTGATAATTCTCTGTAACAAAAATATTACAAATATTCTTATTTACATCTGGTTTTATTATAGGTATATCCTTTTAGTAGCTTCGGATCTTTATGTCCACTTTTGAAGGTTCATTGAATACTAGTCGTTTATTCACTGGTAATTTAGCTTCCCTGAAAAAAAAAAAAATATGCTGATAGCAAATTACTTTATATGATTCAGCAGTAATAATTCATTTGCAGTTTTTAAATAGTACTTTCTCATTTTTAGTTAGTATTTGACAGTTACTTTTTGATTTGTTATTTGAAATTTTTTTTCGTATTTTTAGTATTTTTTTCCTATGCTTTAAATACCGAATGAATTTCCATTTATTAGAATAGTATTCAATGCCCTAATTATTATGCAGTTAAACGTTCTTTTTTCCATTTTTTTAATGATTCAACAATATGCTTTTCATATGCCGTTTTTAAATTTTTATATTTTAAAACATTTTCAGTTTTTCAGTTAAAATTTAACACGTGATATTTTTTATACAATTTGACAAGATTTTTTCATCTCTTTTTTATTTTTTGTCAAGATT
Source organism: Octonoba sinensis (assembly GCA_038502835.1). NCBI lineage: Eukaryota > Metazoa > Arthropoda > Arachnida > Araneae > Uloboridae > Octonoba > Octonoba sinensis. The sequence goes on from CM076602.1 coordinate 64,432,688, forward strand.
TTAATTACCTGACTTAAATTTCCATTTATTACCGTAGTCTAATTTTGTACTCTATAGATCAAATCGGCTAAAATTATTGATTTAAGAACAATGTCATTTAAAATTATTAACTTTATTTTTTTTTTTCAAAACACATTGCATAATACCTTCAGTACTAACCAAAGCTTCTCCCAGAAAATGATTTGTAAGTCCAATTTATATTTTCCTTCCTGTAGGGGGAAGAATTTCCAAACACTTGTTTCCACTTCCCTTCTGTTAGGCAACGATAAACGGGAACTCCCCAGGACTCTATTTAGTGCGGAAGGCGTAAAAGGGGCAGGAGCAATCACCGTTTGACCATTGGAGCACTTTTTACTGCTCGCCATCCCCGTCTCTTAGAAACTCATTATGTGGTGATAAGAAAGTCCAGGGTTATGAAAAGAATAAAATTGTGATACATTCCTGCGCAGCGAAGAGAGTAATGGTTAATTACGACCAGGATCTCCCGTATGAACTGCAGCAACTACTTTTGGAGAGAAATAAGGGGCTGTTTACTCGTTTCAAAGAAGGTTGTTCTTTTCTTTTTACTTTTTAAAGAATCTTTCTAGAGTACCGTAAGGGAAACGAACAGATTTTAAGGGATTCAAGTAGCTTCAATTTACGTAGATATTCTTCCATCTCCGCGTTCTCTGTGTCTATACTTGTTCATTAGATATTTATTTAAAGGGTTAAAAAATGAAATTTCAAATTCATAGAAAAAGAAAAGAAATAGCCGAAACATATCGTGGACGGTTTTCCGGACGAAATGGAAATATAAATCTGTGTAAAATACTGATAAAAACTTGTCATCCTTTTAATAAAGAGATTCTATAAAAATTGAAACAAGTTCATAAGATTAACATGAAATCTATAATTAACAACAAGAATTGGAATTAGATGGTTAAAATTGTTAAGGAAGTTACAACAAAAATAGAAGGAAAAATGACGAAATTATCGTGACAGTTTTGGAACAAGGGCGGTAGAAAACGGAACTAAAAAACAAAAGGTATAGAGATACGAAGCTAAAAAAAGTGCCGAGAGGGTGGGTGGAGCAGGAATAACTGTAATGAATGTTCAAGTCACTTAAACAAGGAAGTATGGAGTTTAACCTAAGTTCTTTTTTGTTGTTTGTTCTGTTGTAGATGAAAATGGAGATGAAAAGCCGAGTTTTCATTCCCGAGAAGATATTCTAACATGATCTTCCCCAAAAGATTCTAATAAACATTGACAATATTCAGAACAGGTGAATTCAAGGGCAAGTGTTGTCAGTATCACCATAAACACACATCTTATAATGTAACTTTTGTGATTTTTATTTTCTATATCAGCCTTTAATTTGGATAATTTGACATTCGAACTCCTTTCATCTCACTGGAAAATGGATGTGATGTTATTGAAAACAGATCTACGAATTCTAGAACTGATACAGTTCACCGACATCTCTGTATTTAAAAATATAATTTTTTTATAAAGTAAATCATTTTCAGCACACTATATAATTATTTCGGAAAATGAATGGTATTTGCATTTCAACCTCTTAACTGGTTTGCCCGCACGGCGTACGGACTACCCAAAGTTGGTCCCAACTGGTTTGCCGTACAGCGTACAGCGAAATTTCCGTTTTTTTTGTTTTGAGTTACCCGTATTTTTAATAGATTGAAAGAGAGTCATTCAAGGGCATTTGTATTTCAAAGCTATAAAATTAAAAAAAAAAAAAAAATAAATGCATAAATTCATTAATTATGAAATTTTTAAAAATTCTTTCATTTTCTTTTTATACCAAGCTAGGACTTTAATTAATGCAAAAAAAAATATGATTTTTTAGGAACATTTTTAAAAAAAATTGACCAGTTAAGGGGTTAAGCTGCTAACTAGAAAGGTAAAAGTTGTTTTAGACTGAAACCGCACTGCATGCCATGTATGCGAGGAAAACAAAATTGCGAAATTTTGCTTTTTAGCCTACTTTCCCGTAAAAGTAAAAAAAAATAATAATAAAGCATGAAAGAAGGCTTAATGTATCGTGAAAATATCGTTAAAAATCAAGAAAAGTCAAAAATAAGTGAAGTAATTAAATAAAGATTGAAAAATAAAAAATTTGAAAGTAGGGTATTGAGATGGGGAAAAAGTGTGTCTGTCGGTCTGTCGGTCTGTCTGTCTGTCGGTCTGTCTGTCGGTCTGTCGGTCTGTCCCCCCCTAATAACTTTTGAACGAATTGTCCGATTGGAAAAATTCTTTTTGCATTCGAAAGATCTCGGCGAGGACATCTCATTTCTATATTTTACTTTTTGATTTGAACAATTTTTTGTTCAATTTTGAACAGTTCAAAAAATTTTAACATTAGCGCCTATGGACAGAATTGAAGCAAATTCTGTAAACTCTGGGCACAAGAGCCAAGTTCCTATTGAAAGCTTATTGAAAGGAGTTCTCGGCGTGAAATATTGATTTGAACAGTTTTTGTTCATTTTTGAACAGTTCAAAAAATTAACACAGAGCTTACGGGGAAATTTCAACCCTATATAAATCCTGATCTAACGGACCGATTTGCTTGGAACAAACTTTATCGGAAAGCTCTTATAACGTAGAACATGTAGAAATAGAAAGTTTATCCAGAACTTACGAGCCTATTTTGCTATGAAATTTTTTGATCGGGATTTTCAAGAATATTTCTCAGTGACTCAATGAGTGAAATAATGAATGAATGAATAAATGAAAGAGTGAAAGAATAAATCAATGCATAAATGAATGAGGAAAAGAATGAATGAATAAATTATTGAATAAATGAAAATATAAATAAATGAGTGAATAAATACATGACTGCGTAAATGAATGAATAAACACTTGAATGAGGTAACGAATGAATGAATAAATGCATGGCTGAATAAATGAAAGAATGAATGAGTGAGTGAATGAATATGTATTATCCGTTGAAAAAGGTATATTTTCAATAATTAGAACTAAAGATAAATAAGAAAGAGAGAGAAAGAGATAGCTAGATTATAAATTTGAATTTGGTGTATACGGGAAAGTAGGCTCGTATAGTTCTAGACGGAACTTCTTGTTATTGTGATAATTGGACAAAATTTATTTACTTGTTTGAATCCCGCTAAATGCCAACAGCATGTATTATCTCAGGCTCACTTTAGAGTTTGTAATATTAATTCATATTGTTTGTGCTTCTAACTCGAAAAATTATAAGCCGATAGAACAAAATTTAAAATCTTGAAAGTATGAGTTAAAGTTTTACTATATTTATGAGTATTTAAGTACTCATTAATTAAAGTAGTTCATCCAAAACTTAACATTGTTCTCTAACATTGGATACCTTCTTCTCGGTCATTTAACGTAGGATCCAAATTATTTCAAATATATGCCTTTTTTGACGTTAAAAGCAATTAATATCAAAACAAAGCAGGTTTGTTTTAAAATATGAAACTAATACATAGTGGTGTAAAAGATATCAATTGAATTGTCAATGTTTTTTTTTTCAAAAGGAAAATTTAAAAATTATTCTAAAATTATTGTATTGGTTTTATGCGAAAGGAATTAATTATCATGAAAACGATGCTAAAAATCTGTTTTCTCAATCTTTTAGACGGCATGTTTCAAATAAAATGATTCATATGATATATGAGCGCTATATTTTTATATTATTTATAAATAATGAAACATTTTTAAAATCATTAATTAAATAAAGTTTTATGACTAATTATTAATCATATTATAATAAATCCACAAAGTAAATGTTCATTATTTATTGCTACAAGTAATTTTTAGCCATTATTTTACTGCAAAAGTAATCAAATTTACCAAAAAGAAGAAAATAGAAAGTAAAACAGGGAGGAAAATATCCGACAACCCTGATAATAAATTCAACACCTCATCTAATAATCGTTCGCCGGAAGTATTTTTAAACCTCAATCTTAAATCAGTCTTCTCGAGCTTTTTTTTTTTTTTTTTGATTAGCAATGATCAACCGAAATTGAATATGCGTAGGCATGTTAGAAGTTTAAATTTGTGTATCTTTCTAATAGCTTCAAAAGCAAACGCACCATCCATTTTTAGTAATGAGGACACAACCCTATGATTGAAATATAAATTATAAACTCCTTTTCTCTGGGGGGGGGGGGGTGCTTTTATGTATATTTAATGCTTTGATACTGGTTTTTGTTTTGATTTTTACACAATGGATATGGGATGGAAATACGTTCCCTGTTGTAGTGAATATTCGGTAACTATTAATGAGTTTTAGTCAACTGATTAGCTGATTTATTTTAAAGGGTAAAATAATGAGAGGGGAGGGGGTGATATATTATTTTGGATTATGAATTCGAATTCTTTCGTTTCGCTTCGTCAGCTGCCACAAACAACATTGTTAAATGCTGGAATTTAATATTCGCTAATAATATAAATAAATGGAAAAAATGGTAAAATTTTGCTGCAACCAACATTTGGTGCTAAGTTGAACCATTCTAATGGTGTTTCACTATGAATATGAAACTAGGAACCATTATAATGTTTTTGTTTAAGCACATTTCTAACCATGTGACATCAGAAAATATAACTCGAGTACCCGATTACTTCTATGGAACGTTTTTGCATCTAGAAGCTCCACTATTGCATTGAAAAAGGAATTCCAAGCAATCCCGAAACATATGTCTGCATTTTAATGCTCAATTGTGCTTTCTTAACGTGAAATTTTTTTTACTGTTTACAATTTTCTTCGTCAGTTATTCCAAGTTTTGTCGTTGTGGAGTTAATCGATTTGACAACTGGGGGAGCCATCCACCCATCTATATACATATATATATTATGTGTGTGTGTGGTGTGGGCAGATTAGCAGTCATTTATAATTCTGATAAATTCAGGTTTGAATTAAATATAATAACAGAGATCTAGTAGTTTTTTTCAACACGACACGTTTTAAAACGGTGATCCAGATGAGCTCATATGTTCAACCAATGTGTTCAGCGGCGCGTTCTGAGCAATATTCGTTATATAATGAAAGTAGTAGTGTATATTCTTGCGGTTCCAAACTGAAAGCTTCTTTTTAAAAAATATATTTTTTAAAAACTATTTATGCATGGGGAAAATTTTTATTCCTTTTATAATGATTTTGGAAACTTGTTTTGTTTTAACTTAATGTTCAGTAAAACTAACTAAACTAATGTTGAATAAAATGAAAAAAGAAAAAACGAAAAAAAACAAAAAAAAAAACAAACACACACACGCAGTTCTGAACTACTTAAATTTCAACTATTCTGAATATGAATGTTCGTGTTAGAAGTGCTACAATTTTTGGTCGTCCCCTTTGCTTAAGTTTCTTAAGACTAGCTCATATAAAAAGCAATCACTATTTCGTGGTTTCTGTCCATCGGCTTGGAAATAACGATACGTAGTTACTGAAGGCTAAGAGCATATTTTACCGTAAATTAGGTCTAAATATGAATATTTCTATTTTTCGAAAAAGTTGTTCTCGTAGTTGTTTTGATATCAGTTTCCATGTTTTCATAACAAATACTGGGAAAATATTCAAGCGAGGATTTTTTCCATGTGAGTCATAACACCTCTTCAGAACAAAGATTAAAAATTACTTTCGGGTTCTCAAATATTCTACAAAAAAGGCTTTGTACTCGTTATTAATTTAATAGTATGGAAATTGCGCAAACAATATACGTTTCTATAAACAATGTTTTAGTGTATTTATTAGATTTTATTGAAGACAGAGAGGTGATTTATTTTTGGTTCACACAAGTCAAAACACTCGTAATTTTTGAGAGTAAGAGATTAAAATTTTTTATTAAGGTCATTTCATAAGTTCATCGCTGGGTATGAGTCACTCAGGAAACAGTCTTTCAGCATGAATCACTCACTAAAATACAGGAAACAAAAATAGATTTCTACAAACATAGCTCAAGCGCATGAAATTGACTTAAACGCTTTATTATTATTATTTTTATAATATATAACTATTATCATAATAAAAGTAACAATAAATACTATTATCATAATAATATTAAGCACAATAATAACAATAATAATAATAATTACTATTAACATAATAATAATAATTACTATTAACTTAATAATTCTTAATAACAATAATAATACTAATAATTATTATTGTCGTGTTATTCAATAATAATAATAATAATTATTATTGTTATTGTTGTGTTGTTCATGTGATTCCATATCAACAACATGTGGTGCACGAGAAAATTCATCTTCGTTCTGTGTAAAAAGTTTACGGTTTAATGTTTAGTTATCTTATATATAATCCGCTTAAGTGTCTGTTTGTAGCTGACAGCTTATTACGAATTTCTTACTCCGAGAAAACTGCATTGTGCTGCCATCTACACAATTGTTTCTATAATGAAAACGACTAATAATCAAAACATTTCTCTAGCATTTTGAGTGAGGTATCGTTAGATTGGCTATCTCCGTTAAAAATTAATGTAAACGCGAATTTAATTTAATCCTTTTCTCTTTGTTTTAATTTATTTATCGTCTGAGCCTTTTATATATAATTATTTCCAGTTTTGTTAAAACTATTGTTTTGACAATGATTATGTTGAATATAAATAAATATTTTTCACAAACAATTTGATTCTATAGCAAATAATATTCTTATTTTACAGATTATTATAACTTAGATGTTATTTTTCGGTAAGAATATTTTTTTCCGAAATTATGATATGTTTATTATTTATTTATTAAACTTTACTGTTCTACCTGATAAATATCTCTGTGATTTGATGTGCATTTCCGGTTACTGGGAGAATTGTATATTTATATTATCTAGAACAGCGGTCATTTCGTATGACCGCCGGGCTTACTAGTAATATATAAACGTACAACTGGCGAAAGACTGAAAAGTTCAGCTCTCGGAAGGGGAAAGGTGTATTTTCCAAGGGATTTTAACGATGAACGGAGCAATGTAGGGGCCAAACAATGTGGACTTCTCCTCAAGAAAAATCGCATTTGGGATGTTTTGATACATTAGAAAAGGGTTGAGCTATAGCACGCCATATACAACATAACTTTATAACTTTTAGTTGAGTATGCTACACGCATGTCAAATAAATTTTCTACCTCACAAAAATAATCAAATTTCGTGGAAAGGTTTGTCGTATCATAAAAATGGGTAAAAATTTTCAGGGGGGTCATTTTTACAATTATTTCGTATCTTTGCTGTTGAAAAAACTTAAGAAAATGGTTGTGTGTAATTTGGTATTGAATAAAAAACAAAACATTGTCCTTTATTACAATTCCCATTTAAAATTTACACGCTACTTTCACTTGACACGGTACCAGTATTTGAAGCAGTAAGAAATAAGTCTATCAAATTTCCGAGCCATTGTAAAATATCGTAACTTATTGCACCACTAATAGTCTTTTCTGGATCGTTGTCATAACGGCGGGTAATCTACATATTCTCGGAGCTTTTAAAAAATATTTTTGAGAGTTTAACAACGGCGGTCTTATTTTACTGTTAAAAAACTCGTAATGACTTTTAGTTGATTTTATCTACAGAAACATCTTATAGAAGAAGTTTTTCTTTTTTTTAAGGAAATAAGTTTATAATATTCGTCAGATACATTTTCCCAAAAACATACGTTCTGTCGAGATTATATAAAGTATTCTTTCCTTGTTTGCAAAGGGGTTTAAAGGTTATTTGAGTTGATGCACTTAAGTTTATGACCATTAAAATTGTTTTCGTTTATTTTAAAATCTTTCTCCCGCGAATTCACGTCAAAATTATTTTATCAACTAGTGTGGCAGGCTAGTTAACTGAATATGTAAACGACTAATTCCCCGGAGTCGAAAAAGAACACTCCCGTTGGCAATTCATATGCATCAGGCGATTATCTGATATTACTTTTTTCTGAAAGAGGTGCTTGATCTGACACGTTATTAAAAGAATAAAAACGGACGTGGAGCCACGCAATGTCCAATCAAAACGATTGGATATGATGTCGATGGATGGTGTAATATGCATTAACGTTTATGAATAATATGGTTCTTGTATTGCCATGTTCGCCTTCAATGAAAAAATAGGTTAAAGAGTGATGACTCTAAATTCATGATTTTTTGATCCATCTAAAAAAAAAAAAAAATCAACAACGGTCTTATTTTCTGAATTTGGAAATGGAATTATAGATTTCCTTATTTTTTTGGCACGACTCGGTCTTTATATTAAATTAAAAAAAAAAAAGAGGTCAAAACTTTTGGCGAGATATTTTATTATGTTTTCACTTATGGGGTGGAGGGAGGGGACTTTGTCAAGCAAGCTCTTAGAAATCATTGTAAGTGTTCAGTCCTTTTATACAATATTGGAAATTTCAGGGAATCATTAATCTAATTTTTCGTGTAATCTTTTGATTTTTACATATATTTACAAATAAATTAATAAATAAAAACACAGGATGATAGAGTTTTCTAATGGGGTGCATGGATTTCCATTTTTTCCAACACCTAGTTTAAGTTTTTTCGCACTTCATATTCCAAAAATGTGACTATAAACTCTAACATTGAAGATATTAAAATGTCATGCAAATAGTATTAAGAGGATAAAAAATTTTCAGCTTTGACTTGGGGTATCTATTCTGAAATTAATAATATTTGTTTTTATTAGAAACATTTAGAATTAACTCATGATGAAAATATGCGTGTAAACAAAGCTAAAATTAATAAATTAATTATATTTATCAATTAAATATTTTTTTTAAAATCAGTGAAAAAATAAATAAACTGAAAAAAAAAGAGTAATATTATTCTGTCGCAGCAAGTCCACTTATATTGTGGGGAAAATTTTATTTTGCAACATTCGATTTTTGGCAACACTGTTTGCAATATTTTACTGTAAGGCATGATTTGGAAAAATAAAATGGCCCATATTACTATGGCATTACTGGAATCATTCTATAAATTTTAAATTTATCTACGTGAAGAAAAACTATCAAACTATTTTACTTCATTGAGAGAGAAATAAACTTTTCGCATTACTATATTTTCTCTCTATCTGCTGCAAAATATCGAAGCTTTCACTTTAGAGCAATACTTGGAGATCGCAAATGCTATTAGTTTTGCTCCAAAGTTATTTACTGCGACAAGTATTGCAGCTAACTCGTTCGATTTATCGATAATGCTAATTTGTTCTTTTATGAATTCATGATTGAAAGTGAACGACCAAGAAAAATAAAATAACGAATTTGTTGCATCAATATCTCTGAAAAATTAATGCATTAATTTTATGGGTAATAATAATTAAATGATTTATTAGTCTGTAAAAGAAAGCGAATGAATTGAATAAATGAACATGTGCTTTTCATTGTATCGATTTTTATCAAGTCAGGAGAAAATCAATTTTTCTGGGAGGAGTCGCATGGGAAAATAGTGAAATAAGCGTTTTCAACAAAATTTTTAATGAAAGTTTTATTCAGTTGTAAAGTAAGGTTGTTGTAAATTATTTTTTAAAATTGCATTTCCAGCTGAAACATGTTGACTTCCTTTTAACTCAAAGTAGGTAAAATACGCATTGAATGAATACTAAAAGTCATTGAATGACTCGTAAAAGTCATTGAATGACTCGTAAAAGTCATTGAATGTATCTTAAAAGACACCAATATATGTTAAAACTGAAAAAAGTATATTGTTTATAACACTGTGCAACAAATTTAAACTTTTTTTTTGTCCTTTAGATGAAACTATGCGATTCTATATAAACAAAAGGTGCTTAAGTCAAATATCCAAACCAAAATGGTCCGTCACGTACCATTTTTTCTGGAGGCCCACTTCTCATATTTATACAATTTGGTTATAGAAGAGTGTAACTGCGGCTTACTTATTGAAAACACAAACACAAAAAAGATTTTTTTGGCCATTTTATCTTGTGGGCTTCTGTTGGTGTGTCCTGATAATATATTAGCGATATTCAATTCGTATACTTCAATTCTATCGACCGCTGAAACGCTTTTAAAACACAGATATCCTGATGAGACCTTTCCCCATTCTCATCATTAATTACGCCTAGGTTTTTAGGAAAGAAGTCCATATGGGAGTCCAAAAAGTGTAGTTTTAATGAAATATAGCAACCTAATAATACAAAAGCATTTTATCATGTCACTAATAAGATTTTCGTAATTTTCAGCTTTCTCATTTTCAAGGAAACGTGAGCACACCGATTTAAAGGCCCTCCAGGCAGATTTTTTTGCTTTTTGCTTCTCACTGTTTGTTTTCATACTCTTTATCATGAAAGGACTTCCTTAAGTTGTGGGCCAATAAAAATCCTTTCTTTTAGTTTTGCCTCGCTTAATTTTTTAATTTTTTTCCTGAAATACGAGAAAGTAACTCCTCTGTCCAGAGCTTTTACAAATATTTCGATAAACCAATTTTAATGTACCATTGTGGGAAAGAGGCACATTGTAGATTTACAAGTGGCTCATTTAATATGCTTTTGCCACTCAAAATTTTGAAATTTCCTTTGTGTTTGCAGAGTATGCTACATGAATGAATAGGAAAACAATACTTAGATGGAAGAGCACCTATAAACAAGCGCCACTCTGCTGAATTGTGCTCATGTCTTAATGCTTTAAACACTACATTCACATCACAGCAGCATACTAGTTTTTCTTTCTCCACAAAATAGTCTACAAAATGTTTTTGTCGTCTTGTAAAAAATTCGCAACTTCGAGAAGTAGATAAAGCTTTTGTTGCCAAAACATGTCGCTAAAGTAACCCAAGTTCATTAAAAAGGTCTCTAGAATGGCAATGATTTCACTGTCAATGAGAGAGATATAATTTATAATAAATTAAGTCGATAAATTTCGAAAATATGCACATTTATCCAGAAAATGCGTAAAAAGCTAAAATGTGGAATTTCGGGAAAATGGCACGTGATAGGCAAGAAATAATTGCAGATTCGTAATTCTCAGCCAAAAAAACATAAGAAACAGACATTTTCATCCAAAGGACATTTTTCGTGTTGCACAGTGTAATTAAACAATGTTTTGAACATAAAATTGAGATTTAACATTAAAAATTAAGAAATAAATAAAAACACGATTTTGAATCTGTCATGGGATTACAGCAACTTTGCAGTTGTCTTAGGTATTAGTAGCTCTTAATTACAATCATTATAAATGATAAAAAAATTTTTTTGGTAGAAATACTAATCATAACTATCAATATTTGTATTCATACGTATTGTCAACGTATTCATAACTATCAATATTTTTTCTATAAATTTGCAATAGAATATTGCACTATGGCATTGTACATACCATTAATTCCTATATTTATCGTATTAAAAATTTAATTACAATTCACGCTTATGATTTATTTTTGCTTATCCTCTATTCGTGCCTCAAGATTAATTTTCAACTTCATTCTTCAGGATTATTTGTTTTGTTAATGTAACTATTATGTGATAGAAATTTGCATTAGCGTGACTGATCCGAGGATGCTGCACACAATGTTTGATAAAATCATTGGTAAATAAAATCAGCCGCCTACTCTAATCATATCACCAGGAACACAGTTAGAACACTTTTTAAAATGTCGCTTAATAAAATCAGTGTCACCGGTTAATCGAATATTTTTCTCTCCTGGATGCAAGATGTATGCATCGTGCAAGATACATCCGATATCTTGCGGAACAATTAAAATCTTTCTGGAAATTTTAATTTTTTCCTTCCAGTGGTTCATTCTTTCTACTGTGAACAGACCTGATATCAGGTCAATAAAAAAATGTTTTTTAAAAATTGGGAGTGTACGAGAGAGATACAAATGAATGCCTTGTGTCGAGCCTCATTAATGTATTCGTAAGTTCTCGAAGCTTTGTGACGTAGGACATTTTTTATTGTATTCTGAAAATCGCCGAAGTGGATCACGTTTTTCGCTTCTCCTTATTTTGAGTTAATGTTTAGATAAAAGTAATTAGTGAATTTTCCATTCAAGAAACTGTTTTCAATAAATGACCACAAATTATAAATCAATATTTGTTCGGGAAAATTCCCAAAAACCAGCCTCAAATGAAAGTATAGTTGAATATCTTTAATTCGAACTCCGGTAATCCGAACGTCCACTAATCTGAACACCACGCGCATAAACTAAATCAAGGACCTCCCTTTTTCTCTACACGTTAATGAAGAACATGAAGAATCGGCGATCGTCAAAGAAACTGTTCATTTTAGTCAAGCTATTCCTGGGGTTGAACAAGGTGACGTGACTGATGCAACAGTGGGGATCAACTATGACCAGAATGATCCAGAACGTTACATTTATGACGAAGATGAGATTCTTTTCACCGGCACCGAGGAAAACGAATTTGAAGACAGCAGTGATGAAGAACATAGTTTTGATTCGGAACCATCCCATCTGCATTAGAGTCGGTTATGAACTGGTGTGAAAAGCAATCGGAAAGCTGCTTACCGTAGTTGATGTTCTTGAAACAAATTCGAGACTTTGCGGCCAAAAAACGCACTTCACCATTGGTTTAGAAGAAAATGAGTGACTTTTTAAAAAACTTTGGCTAATTAATACATTATGTACAGTATTACAGTATTGTATTGTATTTTATGTTTATTGATATATATTTTTTCTACTGTAATACTATTTTATATTTTATGTTTACTATTAACTAAACAAACAATATTTTACACTGCTAAGCTTTTCTCTCTTTTCTGTAACACTTATGATACATTTTACCTTCCTTCTAGCTGTTATGTACAGTACATGTGAAAAGCATAATGTTCTGTAATCCGTCCGATTTGATAGTCCGAACTCCCCCTGGTCCCGGTTAGTTCGGATTGAAGGGGTTCTTCTGTAGTTTAATAAATAAAGTCAATTTGGCTCAAAATATTTTATAAAACAGTGAACACAGTATTAAAAGATTAATAAACAAATTATAGAGCTTTTTAAAATATGATTATAATGAAAAAAAAAAAAAAGCCTAAGCTCAAAAGATTTAAAAGTTCAGTCAAAAGTTTCTAGAACAAGAACCGAAACCGAAACAATCGCTAGGAAGAAGGATTTAATTCTCCATTCTCTCCAAAATTCAACCTATGCAGGAAAAATTGGAAATTCAGGCGTCCTGCTGCCATCTCTTAGTAAACAAAACATTTCTCTTCGCCGGAGAAATGCTTAGAGCGGACCTCTCGTTATGATTTCCGACAAACGTCTGCAGCAAATCTTGCACCGGATATGCGATCTGCATTTGAAAAGGCGGAAGTCCACTTTTTTCTGGTGTCAAGGGACAAAAGGGAAAGCCCATATATCGCATCCAGGGATTGGGACATTCATTCACTCAATTCTCTGAAGAGGAATTCCGCTTGGTTGAGATTCAAAAGATCTCTTGGACATCCGATGGCACGTGTCAGGGATGAGTAAACTGACCCCCGCGGCACAATGTTTCACAGTGATGAAAGGAGTGTTATATTTTGGATTGCATTGGAAGTCAACAGTGCTTATGTGATTCAAACCGTTTAAATGAAGATGGTCTGCCACTAGCTGTTCATTCGAGCTACTCACTTAGAGAAAATTAAATTTTCAAGTTGTCTCCAGTTCAGCTACCGATTCTGTTTAGATTATTTTTGTCTGGTTTTCTGGGTTAGTTATTTGCATCAGCCGTTTGCTTTTGCAATTTTAATTAGATTTTCACAGTACCATTAGACATACAATATTTAAAAAAGTTATACGTTTTAACCATAAATTGTTATATGCTACAACAAACTCCGTATTTGTAAGTGATAAAATTAACGTTATTAAAGCATAGAAATCAAATATTGTACACACCTGTTTCGGAGTTACAAGGAACCCCCCCCCACGCTTTGTTTTTTGCACAGAAAAAAGGGGCTTCCGTGTAACCCAGAAGTCGTGTATACAACAATTTTATAATATTTATATTTTTATAACCTGATTTATTTATTTATTTTTCTACAAAGGTAATCGTGTATGTTTCAAACTCAGTCCTTGCATGCATTATTTCATTTTTTCCTTTCGTAATACGAACACATAAATACATGTATAGGTAAACATATATATATATGCATACATGTAAAAGAGACTTTTTTACATTTATTATCGGGCGAGCTCTTATTCATAACTTCTGTCGTAGTACGCTTCTTGAAAACATTTCTTTTACGAACTCTCATCTAGGAACTTTGATGCAGGTGAAAAAGGGATCATTTTTCTAAATTTGATTGATTCACACAATTAAAAAGAAAAGGTTATCTTCCCTCGTGCTATTGTGAAGCAGAACTTTATTCATTACAAATCACCATAAAAACTGATTATTGTTCATTAAATTTTATAAACTGCATTTTAGCGCCATTTTTTCGAAAAATTGTACGGATATATTAAAGAATATTTTTTCAAACGTTTGAGGTTTTGTTTGTGATTGTAATGAATACTGCTCAATGGTAAAGTATGTATTTTTTTTTTTGTTTTCGTTGTAAATTTTCCCGAAAACGAGTAGTGACTAACAATCATTTCTTGTAATGAACGCAAATGCATATATCTTAGCAGTTATTGATTTACTGTTACATTAAATAGCATTGTCGTTTTTTAACTCTTCTTTGAAATAACTTAAAACCGTTATTTTACGAAAAACTAAATATTCTTGAGATCTGAAAAAATAAAACAAACGAGCTCAATGTTTCAATTTTAGAGGACGTGAATACAAATGAGATATATATTAAAATTTTATGTGGCACTCGAAATATTAAAATTATAATATTAATTCGAACGTTGGGGTACAAAAATGGTTGATTTCCTCAACTTTAAGATGAAACTACATTTTTTACGTAGAACTTTTTCCGTTTCAATTGTTGTGAGTGAATGTGTATCAAAGACCATATTGAGTTGTATTGAATAGCTTATCGTATATTAAAAGCCTTTTACTAATTATTTTGGACAAATGCCCTAATCTTGTACTAGAATTTATTGTACGTCATTTATCAGTTTCAAAGGATTACACCTGGTTGGAAATATTTTCTGTAGATTTTGATCTTGCTCCTTAAACTCCTCAACCTTGTCGTTCATGTAGCTTTTTAAATCTTAAATTTCTGTGGTGTAAGGTCAACAGCCGTTCGTACGTTCTTGATATATGAAGGCACCATATTCTATTATAAAGCTTGTTCTTTTGCGGCAGCCATCGAGGTCCCCTTGCACACCTGTTCGAATAGAATGAAGTCATCACGCAATCATTCTAAAAACTGTTAAGTGTTACAAGGAAGAAGAGTTCAAAAGTTGTTTCGCTGAAGTTGTTGGAAAGAACTTTCCTAATGGTTGGTTCTGCAATGAGAACCATTAATAACAGATGTCGGAGAGCTCGAAGCGTTCGAAAGATTCATAATTTATCCGACCATCTTCCACACCTGGACTTTGATGAATTATATGAGGACCACATCAAACCTTCATACAAGATTGGGTAGTGCTAGAGCCTCGGGTACGTGCAAGAGATGAAATTTTGAGTAGATATTGTAAATCATCGCTTTCATTATCTTTCTCGCAGATTCCTGTTTAAATTTAATCTCCAAGTTTGGCGCACTTTTTCTTAAGTATTAAAATTCTCGGAAATTTGTTGCCATAAAAATTTAGCACAATTTGAACTTACTATCATTAATAATGCTTTACAAAAATCAATCAAGGAGTCTTGAGTTGGAGGCTTTAAAACTTTTGCTAACAATTAGTTATTTAGGAGGAAAGCATATTTTACAAGTATGGAAGTATAGGGGAGACTTAAGGAGATGTCTATGTTTACTCAAAAATGAACAATTTTCATCCAAATTCTTTTTAATGAAGTTATTTAAATATCACTCCCTTTTTTCTCTTATGAACTTATAGTATATAATTTTACGTATTCAATAGTGATACTTATAGAAAAAAAAATCATTTTTACAACATAAATCTTATTTATTAATATCTTATGTACGGAAAAAGTTGTGTATAATTCTTTGAGAAATGCTCGCCATTGTTCTTTATGGGAGGTAGTAAATTTAAACCTCTCATGCATGTATGGCTCATATGAGGTCACATAAGTTTCTGCTTCAAAATAATATGGGGATTCGCCTTTTGTGCTTCAATTTGTATGTACTCCTCATCTGGAAACTTCAAACACTTCTTGGAAAACGCACGAAGTTTCTTGGCCATTCAAGATAGTTAAAAGAATATGATCTCTTTAGAAGTCCATGGAGGATTCAAGAAAAAAGTAAAAATCTCATTCTCAAATAAAATATTGTTTATTTGTTTTGAAGGGTATACGGGCGTTACTGGGAAGTTTGGTATTTATATTATTTTACATCATATAATTGAAACCGAAACATTTAGTTTTGCCCATTTTATTATTATATTGATTAAATATACCAAAAAAGCATAAAATATCCTTCCTTACACGAGGACACCAATTTTTGTCTATGCAGCTCAAAAATTTCCCGAAATAAATTATTACATCAAAATACTAAGTTACTGAATGGGTTTGTTGCATATCGAAATATTTTTTACTACTAATATAAATAAATTCAGGCAGGAGAGGATCAAGATGAAAGGAACGTGTGGGGCTATTGCGATTACGAAAAATGCAATAGGGTCAAATTTTAGAACCCGATGGTTCTGATTTTGGCCAGACATCATAATGGATCAATGGATGTATTACTTTGTGTACCACTATCCTTGTATCTAGACCTAGATTACATACATGCCATACATAATGTTTTGTCTCTTGGATTACTTACTGTACAACAAATAATTGTGCTGCATTTTAGTTACGCGAAGTATTGATTCTTGTAATAATTCACATTCAAATATGTCACAAAACGATTGACGCGGTTATTTGTTGAGGAAAACAGCTATATTTTACTTTTAATCAGATATAAAACATGGGAAATAAGATGTTTATACTTAAACGGAAAGCATTGTGATCAATACCATGTACAAAAGCAGCCGATAAATTGATTGCCCACGACTGTTCGAAGCCGACTGTTGACATAAAGTGCTTCCCCTGCTTCATATGCATATTTTATTCCTCGAGAGTAATGCATAATCTAGTGCAGGAATGCAGTTTTCTGAAAGGAAGAGGGACTAAAAAGTATAAAATAGACATGTACACTCCAGAAAGTACCCATGACGCAATAAATATTTCGACTATTGTGCATTAGCGTAACGAGAAAAGAGCAGGGGGTTGCTTACACTTAAACGACCGGGAAGCGTTATTTATCGGACGCTGAGCGAGCGAAAGAGCCTCGTACGAAAAGAATGACTTTGATTTGTGAAAAAGCCGGCGTCTCCGTTCGTAAGAATGCATCCATTCGACGCAATCTTTACCCCAGGCTACTCCGAAATACGAGGGAGAAGCAACCGTTTTCGTAATTGCTATCGATCCTGGGCTTTGCAGTTGTTGTTCCGGCTCGTAAAAGGCACCGCCGCGTGACTCGAATCCAGGACTTTTTTGGGATCAGATGTAAGCACAAGTGGCCTCCGGGCAGCTCCTTTTTTTCTTGCTATTGTTTTTAAGGGATGGTGTGTCGTAAAAGATGGACAATGGCCAACAAAGGGAAGGGAGGAAAACCCCCTCACAAGGTGCCTATTGAGCTCGACAAGTCTGTAATTGTTTGTTATATGAGTCTGGTTTTTTTCATTGCGTGAACTACAAATGTAAATGTAATTAATATTGTTTACAGCGAGTACTTAATGGCTAGCTCAGTAATTCAGTTGGAGCAACGTAATCATAAAAAACGCATCTCCAAAAACACAACCGGATGAATTAGATCGCCGTAGTTAAGAGATAAATTTGCAGTAAAACTTACCTAATTAAATTTCTGTGCACTGCGGATGGACTTGTGGCTTCATATTACAGTCCCTGGCCAAATTAATTGACGCACTGCATAGTTTTTGTGACTCCATATTAAACTGGTTATTTACTTATTTGATCACGTTTTAATTTCAATGTTCATACTTTTCAGTAAAAACTCATTCGCTCTTCCATTTAAGGGAACGTCAATAAATTCAAAACGGAGAAAATTTTTTTGGATGTTCCTGCTTTGTATAAAGCTGGTAATAAGCTTTAACTTTCAGAAAACAGTTTAATTGCCATGTACAATTATTCTGTGCATTTTTGGAAAAACTGTACTTATACTGTTCTCCACCAGACCCCTGCCTGTTAGCCGAGGCCTTAGGATTGCTTGCGCACGGGGCGATGCAGTGGGATCCACTGATTTTACATGCACGTATCCCCAAATGTACATGGCGGATCCTTAGATCGAGCGACTACTTATAGTGGCGAATATATAGGTATTTCTCCAATTTTCTTCACACGTTTTTGGCTTATAGCACACGAAGTTTTTAACAAAACCAAACTTTTATGAAACTTAATAACATAGAAGTGAAGCACTATACTGAAATTTGAAGTAAAAATATTGAATATTTGTAAGTTAGAAACATTTAAAGAAATTAAGTTTTTACTGCGCATGCACGAAATATAACAATTTTTAACTGTTATAATTTAAAACCAAAATGTAGAGGGCATTTCATAAAAACATTTCAGTTGAATATCTTGAAAATTCGGAAAGGTACCGGCAATTTAGTGAGGTAACCTTTTTTGGTGAAGAGCTATTCATTAAGTGGTTGCTCATAAATCAGTAGCATGCGTGTGCACTTATTCAGTGCATCTATGCTTTGATTTGTTAATTTAAGCTAGTTTAATTGAATAGTTAATTTACAGTTCTGACTGATGTTTTTCTGATCGTATTACTTCCTTCGCTTGATGGAATTTGGTATTGAAATGTTAAAAATATTTGTAAAGATTTGTGGAAAAACATGTTAATCGACATTTCTTTTAGCTCACTTCATTCATTCTACATAATTTAATTAACACTGCTCCGTGTAGATTTACAAGCATTTATTATTCCTACACTAAAAACGGGTTAACGTCAAAATATCGCCACTGAAATAGCTCAGGACAAAAAAATGCTGCCATTAAAAAATAACATTTGGTCTAAATGTCGCCGTTTCAAAATAGCTTCCATTAAATGTCTCCGTAATCTAAAAAATTAAGGGCAATAGAAACACCTATCTATTTAAACTTTAAAAAAAATAGCTAGGCAATCTAAATGGGAAAATACATACAATAATAATAATAATAATAATAATAACAGTAATAGTAATAATAATAATAACAGTAATAATAATAAAAATAACAGTAATAATAATAACAGTAATAATA
Source organism: Octonoba sinensis (assembly GCA_038502835.1). Classification (NCBI taxonomy): domain Eukaryota; kingdom Metazoa; phylum Arthropoda; class Arachnida; order Araneae; family Uloboridae; genus Octonoba; species Octonoba sinensis. The sequence continues at coordinate 64,451,922 of CM076602.1, forward strand.
ATAATAATAAAAAACAGTAATAATAATAATAATAATAATAATAACAGTAATAATAACGATAAAGGAAAGAATATATAATGTAATTCCTGCATAATATGTGCCTGAATGACATAATGTCCCTTATGTAATGACATTCATATATAAAATAAAATTAATATACCTAATTGTTTCGATTATATCTTACTGCAAGGGACTAAAAGAAAATAGCTGAGTGACGAATTTTTAGACTTTTCAAAAGGTTTTTAAGGTGAGGGATGGGGGAGCTGTATTCAATATCTATATTAGAAAACAACATAATACACACACATTAGATATAGATGAACGCATTATATTTCTTAAAGCCAGGGGCTATTCCCCTCCACCTCCCCAAATTCCGGACCTGCCCTCTAGTGGATGTCCTGCACTCATCTGCTATATTCAGCTAATAGAACATTAATTTAAATCTATTCACTGATGAAAAACGTCAACTTATGTGTATAATTTCATACAATCTGTCCCATTAAAATACTATGTCCCCCATTCAAAAAAAAACTAGTTAATTTAATATTATTAATTTATACAATGTATTACAACAACCATCCTCAAACTTATTATATTATGTATATAAGTTAATTTTACGGAAGATTGTTTACAACAAGTATTATTAATGGAATGTATGTGTTATATGCTATTTTAAATTATTTAAATTAAATTTTACATAATTTTTTAATCAAATTTTACATAAATGTATCGCATTACTTTATTTTTTGCAAGATATTTCTCGTTAAATGATCTCAGCGGACTCATAACACAAATCAGCGGACCACATGTAGCCTGTTGGCCGCAGATTGAGAACCATTGCTCCGGAACTTCTTAAGCTTCCAAGCAGACTGTGTATGAAACAATTTTCCATTTGCATCAACCTTATTCCGAAATAAATCACTGTTTACAATTACCCCAGAGGCTCTGGGGTAATTGTAAACACGAGCTCATTCGCTAACAAATAGTCATAAAGTCAAAATTTTTGTACACATTTACTCACAAGAAGTACAGTATTGGCTACAACGCTCACAATTTTATCTCTGAATTCATTCAAGAGGTAGGGAAGGATAAAAAGTTAAAACATTGAAAAAGCGTTTACAATTAGCCCAACTGACCCTATATAAAGTTTTTATGTTTTAAAATCGAAAATGAATTTAAAAACGGGTGTAAAAGAATTATTTGTTTTTTAATGTTATATATATATATATATATATATATAATGGTTATAATTATATTTAATATTTTCCTGTTGTTTTTTTATCTGACTTTTTTTCGTACAGTTGGTAAATTACTTTGATATTTTTCAAAATTGGTTGTGCTGTACTTTTTTTTAATGCAGACTTATCTGGCTGGAAACGTGTAACTTTATTATTTTTTTTTGAGCAATATCAATTTGCTTTTGTCGGTGCTTCAGCAATAATTTTATCGATAATAACATTCATTTGAAATTTGCAGAATTTTTTCCTTGCTGAGATATAAATTGCCCAGCTTTCAGAAATACATGGCATAGTATTTTTGAAGCAAGAAAAGAAAGTATGCTTTGAGAAATTGATGCGTCTTTCAATTGTTTGATTACCTCGCATCCAGAGAAACTGGTCTCTTTATGGATCAAAGTCTTTAGATAGCTTCCAGTTCAATCGTCCGTTTTGCCCATGTTTCAGAAGAAAGTTTTGTTGTCACAGTTGGGACGCAGCCATTTTCTCTGTAAGTAGAAGACTGTCTTTGATGAAAGAATAATATCCCAGTTTCTAAATTGCTACGGAACCAATGTTTACCATTGATTTTATCTTTTCAATACAGAACACAAAGGTGCCCAAAGATCTATAGCAGAACAGCCAATAGACGGCGCCTTTTTCTTTTGTTCGCCGAAACTAACGGTTTGTTCAGCAAAGAACTTGATCTTTGTATCTTGCAATATTTAATCCTGAAATGTATACAGGCAATGAATTTATTTACCGGGGAAAAAACTACACCTATTCGACGAAATTCGAACAAGTCTGTAAAATTATTAATTTTTTATGTATCATTATGAGAAAACCTCCTCTTTCGTTGAATGTAACTTTTTTAGCTTCTAAAATGCGCGACTTTTTTTTCATTTTTTATAAGCGGGAAAATACCAACCATAAGGAAATAAATTATTCACAAGATTTTTATTTATGCACTTAACTCCAGCAGCATTTTCACTCTCACGGTGTTTAAACTGCGTTTTCAACTTGGCCATCAATTTTTTACCAGCAAATTTAGTGCTAACAGCAAGAAATATACATCTCTTTCTAGCTTTTGTGGATGAATTTTTCATAAAAGAACTGCTTAAAAATGCAAAACGAGCATCTATTTTTTGGCTCTAAAATATTTCCATCTAATTTTTCCATCTGTTCTCATTAAGAAACGTCTTTTGTGTTTTGATACAGTTTTTCGTTCGCTTATTGCTTTTAAAAAGAAAGCGCTACATTTTTTCCCTCCAAGTAGATTTCATTACTGCTCTTTGAAACATAAATCTAACGGTACTTTTGATACAAAATATAAAGCTTGGCATGCAGTAATTGTACTTGACATAAATTTCGTTTAACATTGTCGGAGATATGTTTAAAATTTGCAATTAAATATGAACCAAAAACCGAGTTTAACATCAATCAAGAGTTTAATATGTTTACCTGCCTTTCAAGTAGCCAACTAATTTAATCCTTCATGCTTCTCATTCTCAGTAAATATATATTTAACAGTGGAGCACACAAGGGGAGGGGTCTAGGGGGTCCGGAGCCTATTGTCTTTGATATTTTCCACGATAGATTATAATCTTATGTATTTAGTACGTAACACAATTCCAAACAAAGGTAAAAATAATTCTACTTCTCAACCCCCCTTGAAAAATTCCTGTGTACGCTACTGATATTTAAATGTATACAGGGGTCGCACCAGAGGAAAATTGGGTAAGTTTTCGGACCTTTCACAAAATTACAATGAATCAAAATCGACTTTTCACAAAATTACAATGAATCAAGACGGACCTTTCACAAAATTACAATGAATCAAGAAGGACCTTTCACAAAGTTACAATGAATCAAAATGGACCTTTCACAAAATTACAATGAATCAAAATGGACCTTTCACAAAATTACAATGAATCGAAACGGACATTTCACAAAATTACAATGAATCTAAACGGACCTTTCACAAAATTACAATGAATCAAAACGGACCTTTCACAAAATTCAAATCAATCAAAACGGACCCTTCACAAAATTCTAAGCTTCCGAATCGTACTTTTTAAAGCATTATTTATTATAAAGTGGCAAATCATTATTAAAAAAATTATCGTTGTATGTATAAATTTTAAATTTCCACAAAATTATTTGATTTCTCATAAAAATTTCTTTAAAATTCACAAAAAAAAAAAAATATACGGACCGTGTTAAAAAATTCTGGATTGACCCCTGATATACGAGTATACATGTGTTTTACGCAGTTCACTGCCGAGATAACAGCAATCTATCAAAAGTTGTATATTAATTTTTATAGTGTTTTTTAATTTTATTCATATCACAATTTTTATTTGTTCAGAGTAATAAGTGTCAGAGGGAAAATAACTAAAAAAGAAGGAAAAAAAATCAGTTCTAAACGACCTCCTTCTCTCTCTCTCCTTTAGTTATTTGGAAATAAACAAAATAAAGATAGAGGTCGTTTGGAACTAAATGAGTTTATTTTACCCCGTACATCAACACAGATTTTTCTAATATCAGCCATGCGTCTCTCAGTTGGATTAGGTATAAAATTATTTCAAATTTGCTTTCTTAATATTTAAAAATAATTCTGAGCACAAATGTGTTTTTTATGTAAAAAAATAACTATTATTACGTATAATGTGAAAACGATATTGAATTTATTCTCCCAAAATTTTAAGAGTTCTGTTTCAGTGAATTATATCTACTTTATCTTTTAAAATAGGATTTAAAAAAAATTCAAACACATGTTTTGTTTTAATATAAGTACATCAAAGTCGGAGAAGCAGTGTACAACTGAATTATAACAAGAATTTCTTTCTAAATAAAATTTTCATCTGAAAAATAAATAAAGTAAGAGTAATTTTAATATAATATTTTACGGAGGCATTTAATTTTAAACATATTATTTCGAAATTACAATTCTTTAATAGACACAAAATTATTTTACTGTTTAATCGTTGTAAAAAATAAATAAATAAAAAAAATCTTTTGCAGATCTTTCCTTAATGTCGAATAAATAACTAAATACATAAAAAATTGTAAATAAATAATGATAACATTTTAAATGTTAAGAATTTGAGCATTGGGGGATCACACCGTTCAATTTACTAAGTATTATCATTGTTAATGTTAAGTTTGCTTAATAATTTATTTCGATTTTCATTCATGCTTCTTGAGAAAAATCTAAAGATATACTCAGAATCTCTAAAACTGTCTAGATTTTTAGGTGTAATATTATTTGTAATTTTTACAATATGTATCCCATATTTGATTTGTTGTGAAATCGAAGTTAACATTTTCTATTTGCCTTTGGAATGTAAAAAAATCGTTTCTTTAATTAACGTACAGTAATTTTTTTGCAAGAATCACCACATAGTGCTTATTTCTAAAAACCCATAATTATACTATTTTGTATTCACAATGCCTCCAGCGCTCATGCAAAAAGTACATACATAGACGTTCTGTTTATGCAAGATACTATTGTAAAGGAGATGTTCGAAAAAGATGTTTATTCTTGCATGTGCTTTTGTCGCACGCCGTAACTATAATTGTAAATTTCATCATCTGATGGGAAATGAAATTGTGAATCTTTAATGGTGGCGGAGATGATTACTGTAATTCTCTTCAAACGTTAGTAAATTATTTGGTATTCAAATGAAATGTTAATAACGAGCTTCCGCGGTCTATTGCTTGACCAACCAATGAATAAATGTTCGCTGATGCCGACTCTACAATGAAACGAAAATTACTCATTTATTAGCGCAGAATAATAAATAATCCCCAGCGCTGCATATTGGCTATGCTGGAAGGCTTTTTAAAATTTCAACGTTGCTGATCTGATGCGCACGTCATGTATTCGTGGTGAATCGCTTTAACTTTTCTCGGGTAAAAATGAAAATGCCTTTTTATTCCACAATATAATATTTCAAGGCTTTGTTTCAAGTCGAATACGGACGTATGTAGTGCAAGGAACTGAAATTAATGCATTTAGAACGGCATGAAAAGACTGTGCGATTTAACTTTGGAAACGTAATACTTTTTTGAAAAAGACGTTTAATGTTGCTCAAAGTGATTGACATTTCTCCCAGCTCTCCTTTTAAAATAAAATTCAGTAAACTTTTAAATATTAATTAATTATGTAACTTCATAGCAATTTTTTTGGTTTATTTTTATTTTTACTTGAATTATATTCTTGTTTTAATAAGAGAGTTATCTTTGTGTTTATTACTGATGAATTTCGCATCGAAAGTATAATTTAATTGCTTGAACTTTCTTTTGATTTGAAAAGCCTTATCGCTATTTTATTTTCTATTTTATTCTTATTTTTGCTTTAATGATATTTTTGTAAAGTGATAAGGCTTCGCTTTTAACTAAGTTTAAATAAAAGTCTAGAAATTGAGAAACTGCAGAAAACTTTAAGGGGGAAAAAGAATCTTGGTTTCACAATGCATAACCCAAATTAAAAATATATTATAACATATTTGATTCTCCGTTAAATAAAATAGTTTTTAAAAATAAAATCACAAAAGGTTTAAAACTACGTTTAGTGTCGAAAATGAAGGTTTTTACGCATTTTACTCATTCATTTTTGGACAAGATCAATTGAATGAGTGAGTAAAAAAACAGTACTGGCCCAAAATCAGCCATTTTTAGATAACTGGCAAAAGTAACTCTAATATCGCAGAACTACACATTGTAATGAAGAATAATACAATTGTCAAGAGCTCTCACGTTATAACAGTAAGGCATAGCGTTAACAAACAAAAAATAATTTTAAAAACAAAAATTGCTTTTGCAGGAAATATTTCGGAATGCGTTTTTTTGGACTTATATTTGTTATTTTAGATTTTCGTTATGAAATAAATGTAATAAAAATACAAATCACATTATTCGTTAAACAACATTTGCGAAGATATTTCTTCCATGAAAATGGCAGTCGCATTCATTTTAAACAACAGTTTAACTTTTTCGAGCTCAGACTACGCAAATCTAACTGATGATCTACAATTCAATAATCTTGCGAAACAATAAAAATACATTTAAATTTATTTCCTTTTAGAAGTGAAGAGCAATAAAAATTAAACTTTTCCGGGAAACATCAATTTTCGTTTTTTTTGGCCATCCATACGTTAATAGAAATGCCAAGAGAAGTGTTTAGGAGCATTTACAAAAGCTTTTGTTATTAATGGTGCGAGTGAAAAATATTTTCAGCTCACGATTCATTGCGGAATTTCTAAATCGACTTTGCCTCTTCTTAACAAATGCAAAAAACTTCAAACTATACCTGAAATAAAGAACGCTCTCATTCAGAAAATGAAATTCAATTTCTCCCCTTCATTTCTTTTTTTCTTTTTTTTTAATAGATGTGAATTTCAAATAAATAAATGATACACATTCAAAAGATTGAAAAATCGAAATTCATAAATTAAAGATACCGACCATTCTTTTTCACGCTACGAAAATTCATTTCCGAATTTCATATTTTCCAAGAAAAACGCGGAAAGTAAAAAATTCATTCCGATTAAACCGGAAATGCTTTGGGGAAAAAATGTTCAAAAATAAACTACTCGACGTATCCCCTCCACTGCTTTGCCCCCCGATATTTTCGTGCCACGAAACTCGATATATCATCTTCGCTTCGCGTCCATATTTGCTGTTCGAAAAAGCCTTGGGGAAGACTAAGAAGTTCGTGATGCTTTATAAGTCGTCTCATCCATTTTCAGAGCCCACCTTATACCGAATGCTGCTTTTTACCGCATTTTCAAAGATTCTTTTTTCTTCGGTTGAAGTTGTTCTGGTAGCCACCGAGAGACGCTCTAACCTGAATATTTATGAGACGCTCCTGTTTTTAATCACAAGAAACTCTCTGATGGTACGAGAAAAATAAGTTTTCGAGAGAACGAAAGAACAGTTATTAAAAACAACAAAGAAAACAAAGGTTGTTTTGGATAATGTTACGTTTCCGACGTAGTGTTTCTTCTTTAACCTGGAGTTGTTTCTTTTAATTTTCGGTAAACGTTTTCATCAGGAGAAACATTATAACAAGCGGTCACTTATGCCCTCTTGTGATGATAATCTTTATTAGAAAAGTTGACTTTTTAGAATTCAATACCGATGGGGCAAAATTTGGAATTTGAGCTAAGACAATGTTTCGCATTTTATATAGAAGTTTTTTTTTCCAACTAGGGGTTATTTATATTTATTTTAAACAGACATCGTTATAACAAAGGATATAAAACATTAAAACAGTTTAAAAGGTTAGATGGAAAAAATGCCCTCATAATTTTATTTGATGAAAATCGGGGTTAAAACTATTTTGAACTTAGATTTAAAAATAAATGAGAAAAAAAATTGAGTTCCTAGTTTATTACATAAAATGTAAAACATATACTCAGGTTTTAAATTATGCGTTTACATCAAATTCCAACTAAAACATGCATTTTATCACATATTATGCAACAAACTTTAACCAGGTGTAGTTACAGGAATAATTTTTTTACACATTTTCATTGCTAATAGCTTCAAAACCAGCTGCCTCTTTAATATTCTTTGTTCCCTGCTTGTGTTGGAATTGTTTCCGAAAGAGCATTTGAAATAAATGAGAAAATTTTAAATTGAGAGCAAAACAATATGTCAGTATTCACGTAGTCAAGTTTTAAGCATGGAATAATTGAAAAAAATGGTGCTACTTTCGTTAGAAATTTGGTTGTTGTGGCTATCATAAAATGTTTTTCTATACGTTTCATATAAATACTTTGAACTTCAAAATCGTCAAGGGATATTGGAACGATTGACATCAAAATCTAATTAGTGCCAGTTTTTTTTTAGCAGGTATGACATTTGTTTGATTCTTTGCAGTACTTCTTGAAATATAGCAGTCACAATAATAGTAAAAAAATATATTTTGCCACTCACGTCTTTTAGAAAATGACATTAAAAAAAAAACGTTTATTGTTATACGAAATTTTGTGGCATTTCTTGCAATCTTTCTCGAGTATTCTAACTTCAATAGTTAAAAGGAGACTCGAGTATTCTAATTCGATAAAAAATTGTTCCCCCAAATGCAGAAACACATACGAATATTTCCCAAAATATGGCCATTTCGTGTTCAGCGTCCCTTAAAACAGACAATTCCGTCAAAATTCGAAAATCAAAAATTTTCTCGAATTCAGTAAGTTTTGCTATATCAGTTGGATATGAACGTAAGTAAAAAAAGCAAAAACAGTTACATTATATGCTATTTTATGCCTTCATTTAATAGCTAGAGTAGTTGCCAAATTTCAGTGTAAACTTTTAAGTTTTAAGACATCTTTCTTTTTGTTTGATAAGTGCGCATGATACAAAGTCTTTTCTTCTAAATTTTGCTGTAAAGTTGTTTTTTGTGCATATTATCAAAAGCATCTATAACGTATGGTGGTGTTTACAAATTAAATGCTCATCGGAGTTAAACCTACCTAAATAGTTAGTTTTAATAATAAATATTCAAAATAATTAATTCCTACTAAAGCAGCTGTTTCGCTTTTACGTAGCAGGGCTTTTCAGGTTAATTATTTGGTTGCTAACAGGGATTTTTTTAAGCATTTCATTTCGTTGATTTCAGCGATTCAGCCAGATGTTTCAGCATGAAAAAGCCTTGTGTGCATTTTGTAGTTGTAATGAAGTTTTTAAAAATCATCGAAGAATTTCAAATGAATGACATTCTTTTCGAATGCGGTACAATTTTTTTTTGTATCCAGTTATAATCGGTTGCGCATAAACAAAAAAAAGTTTTGATTTTAGTACTTTAAAACCTGATTTTTTTCCGATTTTATAGAGAAAAAAATAATAGTTACGGGGAAAAACAGTTTTAGTATGATTGTTATGTAAACTAACTTTTCTGAAAAGATTCCATTATAATTTCGGATTAGATTTTACTTTTTATCTGATCGTTTCTTTTAATTCGTTTTATTGTTCTGAAGCAGTTCTTTTATGTGCAGTTATAACAATAAATTTAAACAAAAAGAAAAAAAATGTAAAAATTAAAAAAAATGTTTTGGTTTTAAGTTTATACAAAATGTCATGAATTGGAAAGCTTCGACCAATTAAATATTCCTATTTTGACTGCTGAATATGTTTAAGACAATAAAAAACTCTAAACAACGCGAGACTCGGAAAACCAATTATTGATTTTTCATTAATTTTTCAAAATCCCACGCGCAGAAAACGGGGTGGAGCTTAACGCGTCAGTCCCTGACGTCACACTATAGGTTTCACTGTAGACCTTACCTTGCCTTTGATTAGTTTGGAATTAATTTTTCAAAAAACTCCAAACTGTAACTATAAGTTTCTTCTCATCATTATTTTATTGTTACATAGAAATTATTACTTTATTGTGGCGTCCAGATTCGTGAAAAAGTCACTTAAGCAACGTGCGAAAAGGGACATCAATGACGTTATTACATTTTATCTAATTTTATACAGCGAAATTTGTTCCTCGGCGGCTTTTACCGCTTGCGAACATTTTAAAGGCAAACTTGATGCAGTTGATTTCTTGCTGTACAAGTTTTTCTTGGCGGACATCCGAGGAACTCAAACGCCGGGGCTGTTGCTCCTATTGAAGACAACTCTTGTGTGACCACCCAGAGTGATGACGTTTATTCCTAAAGTTTGATGCACGTGCGCAGAAAATAATGTTACTTTTTATTATTTACTTTTCTCTTCCAACCTCCTTTTCCTGTTAACTAGGCCTTAGGGATGTCTTCCCAGGGGCGCGAGGTAGTGGGGTCCACGGATTTTACGTATGCACGTATCCCCAACTGTACATGGTGGGTCTTCAACGGGACGGGCATCGAACCTCCGACCTTCCGGTTGGAAGTCCGACATCCCAACCACTTACGCTTTAAAAATTATTTAAAAATTGAATACTTATCGCAGTTTCAGAGATAGTGTTTATAGACGTTATTCCATCAAATAAAAATACAACCCAAAATAGAAAACTTCCCTATTGTATCAATAATGATCAAAATAAAAGGACGATTTCTTTTCAAAATGCATCTTCATACATTCTACAATAATGAATGACCTGTGCCTCTCTCTGAAATCTAATGAGAAAAAAAATATGTGCTAGGACGATCGAGTACTTGTTTAATGAGCAGATGATGTATGGAATACAAAACTTGAAGAAAAAGATATTGCGGCTAAATGAATGATTAAAAAGCAGAAAGCCTTTTAAGGACACGCTTTCAAAGTAAAATCTTTCCTTCAATAGTGCGGAATTTTGCATAACTTTATCGATTTTTGAGGGAAAAGAACTTTTCAATAAAAAGGGTATAATTAAGATTCATGGTTGGAAATTATTTAAAAAATACTAAATATAGCGGACGATATTTTTTGCAGATGAAATGATGACAATTTTGTAAATTTTAGCATAATTGTTTATTTTTAGATGACTAATTTAGCCTTTTTTTAAACTTTCGGTTCGTTTCTTAAAATTATGTGCTTCTTGGACCGAAGCACATCCAAATGAAGCACATCCAAGATCTCAGCGGGAAATATTTAAATATTTTACTTTCTGATTTGAACATTTATCGTTCAGTTTTGAACAGTACAAAATATCCCAACATTAGCGCTCATGGGGGAGTAGAAAACAAATAATATGCAACCAATATATATATGGATTGGTTTAATGTTTAGTTAATAATGTCTGGTTTATAAACCAAACATAAGGTCCAAGCTTCTTTGAACAAGCTTATTTGAAGGAGCTCTCGGCGTGAAATATTTAACAAATTGAATTATTTGAACAAATTTTGTGCAATTTTGAACAGCTCAAAAAAATTTATAACATTAACGCCTGAGGGAAATTTGAATACTATAGAAATCCTGATCTAACAGACGGATTTGCTTGGAACAAACTTTATCGTATAGATCTTATGAGAAGTTCATCCAGAACTAAAGGAGTGTATTTTGCCATGAAATTTTATGATCTGGATTTTAAAGGATATTTCTGATTGAATGAATGACCAAATTAATGAGTGAGAGAATGAATGAACAAATGAATCATTGAGAGCATGCATGAATAAATAAATGAACGAATAAATGAATGAATGAATGAGTAAATGAATGCATCAATAAGTGAGTAAATGAATGTATGTGTATTAACCGCTCAAAAAGGAAACCGTTGAAAATATTGGAAGCAATTAAATTAAAGGAGAGACACAGATAACTAGATTATAAATTTGATATTGAGTGTATACGGGAAAGTAGGCTCGCATAGTTCTAGACGGAACTTCTTGTTAGTCTCTCTAACTCGCAACTTTTAAGGGGTATTACGATTTGAAAAGTAAGTTTTGAGTTTTTTCAGCCCATTAATGCCTATAACAGCCACATAACGTAACAGGCATAGAGTATAATGTTCATTGGCAATGTATTTGACTATTTTTACTCTTTAATGAAAATTTAGAATGAGAAAATATGTTCTCTAAACAAATTTGTTCTCTAAACAAAACAGTAAATATATTTCCTCCATTTTAAGGAGATGTAATACTGTTATTTGCTGTTTTTTACGAGCTTATACGCAATATTTATTGCACTACAATCATAATTTCTAAAGTGGCTATTCGATGTTTTTGAAACATGCAGCAATTTCTAGGCTTGCTTTTAATAAATACAAACTTTAAAAAAATATATAATCGGTCTTTTCGAGCACGAACTCTTTCTATTTTAAAAATGTTTTTAATTACCTCCTTTCAGGAAACCTGAAAATCAGCGTTTAAAAAATATTTAAATGGGAAAAGTAAGATTCTAGTAAAAAACTAATAAAAAAAGATTTATATTTCGCATCTCATTTGCCAAAAGATCGTACTCGCTGCATAAATTAATTACTATTTATGCGCAAAAATAAAATTTTAATGTTGATGAATATTTAGAGAGTTAATGTGTAATTGTTCTCGGGGGAAATTCTTCCCGTCTGGGAAGACAATTTAGTGATTTTTATCAAACTGATGTGAACGTAAAAGTGGGTTAATGGTTAAAAGCTGAAATAAATGTTAGAAATGTGTAGTTTTTGAAGTGTGGGATAATTTGGCTGAACTAATTAGCCGACGTAAAATCTAATTTCTAGATAAATTTTAAGAACTCTTTTTGCTTCTTTTCGTTCCAAACCTTGATCGGAAGAGATGGAAATATCGACCGCTAAAATAACGGAGCATCGTAACACCGACTCTAATGAAATCTCAAAGTGTTAATTAGAATAATATATGTTCGAAAATTATGATTGCTTAAAAAATCTATTGCGATAGAAATTAAACATAGGGGAATAGAGTGAATGTGAAGTTTGGAAGGAACTCATTGATGGATGAACTAAAAAATGTGCAACTGAAAGAAACTTTATTATTAGTCTATTATTGATACTTTTGGAGTAACATTCTATGAATATTACGAAACTTTTTTTTTTTTTTTTATAAAAGTCTTCTGTTAGTTATAGTTCAGAAAATGATTTTTTATGTTCTGTATATGACAAGACGATGTGTAATAAAAAGTAAAAAAAAAATGAAGCAGGGATTTTTAGTAGAGTTTATTATTAACTATTTATATGCCAAGGACCGTATCGAGCGATAGTCGTTTTTCCTTTCTGTTTTGCTATTTACCTGTAGTTCGGTAGTAGTTGGCATCTGATTGTTTTTAACCTGCCGTTACAGAGAGAGAGAGATAATACAATCCATCCATATATATATCACTTAACGTGGACCAGTTACGATTAAATTTTGCGGTACGATACGATACTGACGTAATGCAAAAAGCAAACTATGGTAAAACAATATTTAAAAATTTGTTTAATGATTAGCCTAGAAAAGCAACATAATATTTGTATTTATTATCGCAACTTACGGACTTTAACAAATTTGTTTCTATTTCTTAAGTATTTCCATTCATAACTCAATTTTTAATTTCCGATTCTTTGGAGTGGCAACACTTCAGTTTGTTTATACGATATTTTCTTCAGCCTTTTCGAATTTTAAAACGTTTTTTTAAAAAGTATTTCCATTCATAACTAAATTTTTAATTTCCGATTCTTTTGAGTGGCAACACCAAAGTTTTATTTTTTATATCCAGCGATCTTTTCTTAAACCTTTCGAATTTTAAAGAGTTTTCTTAAAAGGTATTTCCATTCGTTACTCAATTTTTAATTTCCGATTTTAATAGAGTATATTCTTTGGAGTGACAACAACTTAGTTTGTTTACATCGACAGATCATTTTCAAGTTTGATTGTTCAAGGCTGAACTTAATCGTAACCGACCAGTAACAGTTAACTGGATCAAGTTCAGCCTTGGATCCGATTCTTTGGAGTGACAACACCTTAGTTTGTTTACATCGACAGATCATTCTCAAGTTTGATTTTTCAAGGCTGAACTTAATCATAACCGACCAGTAACAGTTAACAGGATCAAGTTCAGCCTTGGATTGTTGAACCTATATGCCGCAGATTTTCTGCGGGAAATCAGCGAGTAATTTGTTATTTCATATTATGAATTTCGTTGTTTGATTTCTGAACAGTTCATATATATGTATAGTCTTAGCATGTAAGTAAATGAACTTTCTCGATTAAATGTTTTAGCGACGAAGAGCTGAATTTAGTTTTAATGTTTCAGTTGCGTCTCTATTCTAGTTCTTAATTTCTTTAAATGCTTGTATGATGCGGATGGTTTGTAGGTGTCAGGACAGAAACAAGCCTTAATAATTAAAGTAAATGTGGTGAACCAGATCGTCATCGAAAGCATATAAATGTAAGTCATCTCTTTAAACTGAATACAATACTGCAAAGTCAGAATCCTTGTAATTTTCCATTTTTTTCTCTCAAGTGAAAGCATTATTTATTTTCCACAGATCAATTGAAAAATTTTCTGAAATATATATTCTACCAACAATTTTTATAACTGCTCAAAAATTAGCTGTTTGTTCGCTTAGGTATAAAAGACAGACAGATAGCGAGAACGTTGAAATATTTATTTTTCCTAACCTATTTTTATTTTAATAATTTTCTCTTATATAATCTTATTATAATTTTGAGTTGATCTAAACTTTTTTCGGGGGGAGGGGGGATGTAGAGGAGGAATGGATTATTAAAATATTCTACATTTATCTACTACCTATTACACTGGTCAACAAGTGTTTTGCCGCAAGAACGAATTGCACTTTTCCTGAAGTAGTTGTGCACAAGGAATCCATATCTGGCATCAAAAATATTCCATCCCGTATAGTTTTTTAGTTATGAGGAAGCAAATGTTCTATTTTTACGTTTTTCCAGTGTTTTTCCGATCATGCAGCATCGTTTTTATTGAGATAAAGTACACAAAAGAGCTTGAATGTCAACCGTTAAGTCAGCGGTCACTTTATCTTGCTGGGAAAAACTTAGTGGAGTGTCGCAAACAGCCCCCGCAGACCCCCGAACGGAAGTGCGTATCAAATTGCTGCACTGGGTGCGGGTCTCGGTAGGAATTTCGCGAGAATTGGGATACAAAGGCAAATAGGCAAAAGATTGATACTGTACGACACGTTTAATGAGCATGAACTACTATTTTATCATAGAAGTCTCCTGTTGTGTCTAAAAATACCCCCTGAAAACGTGGGAGTTGTATAACCTAAGAACATGGAGAGTGGTTCCATCAGGACATTTCAGTTATCGAAAAGAGATATCAAGGGAAATGGAGTGCAATTATGTTAGCAGCTTACTGCTGGACGTTAAAAAGGGACTTTCCTGAGGCAAAGTAGGCCAGAACATGTCGAAATCAACCCTTTTAAGGTATATAGAAAATTACTTGATTTTTGGTGGAAATGCCTCTAACGTAGAAATTACAATGCCCTTAAAAAAAGGGGAGGGGGTGTCCTAAGGACTTTATTGACTGATCTTAGAAGTATTTTCCAAGCTGAACTAGAAAATGAAAACCATTTTCCTTATCACTTAAGGGTTTTGCTTGTAAGGTACTGCAATAACTTAGGGTAAATGTTATTAATGTCAATTATTACAGCACCTTGCACGGAAAATCCTTACGTGATAGAAAAAAATGGTTTACATTTTCGAGTTCAGTGTGAAAAATACTTCCAAGATCAGTTAACAAAGTCTTTGGGGCAGAAAAAAAGTTTATTTTTGTAGACCAGTGTTATTAAATGTGATGAAAAAGAGAAGGTTTTTCATATGAATAACCCGAAAATAATAAGAATAATTAATCAAAAAATATTCCTGATAACATTGAGAAATGTCATTAAAAATTCTGCATTCCAGTAGGAACACGTAGCTTGGTGGGGCATAATGCCGTAAAAGTTATCTTATCTAACTAACCGGTTTTGAAATCTTTTTACATTATTTTTCTTCTTCTTCCTTTTTTTTTTTTTTAACAAATTCTTTATTTTTATGCAACTAGTAAATTCACGAAAGCTAAAACAAAAAGCTCCTTTGTAATAAACCTGGAATATAAAATATATAAAAATTTAGCTTTATAAGTTGTGTTTTTTCTTTTTTCTTTCGTTCTTTTTTTTAATATTTGCGGGAAATATGGGAGGTGAACATTTTAGCTGAGGGCAGCTTTTAAATTAGCGCCAGTACTTGGTAACTTAAAAAAAGAGCCTTGAAACTTAACAAGAAGGGGAAAAAAATGCTGTGTGATAAAATCTAAATCAATATTTAGTTAGATGAAATAAAGTGATTAAAAAGAACTTGTGAAAAATATGAAACAAAATTATGTACATAATATAAATGCAAAAAAAAAAAAAAAAAAAGGTGCTATCAAAATTAATAACCTTAAAAAATAGTACTTTTTTCTTAGTTCTGAAACACTATTCAAAGTTTGTTTCGAAAGAAATTATTAATTATTGCTTCATTTTTAAAAAGAAGAAAAAAAAAAAAAAACTTTTATCTTCTAAAATGTATACGGTAACAGCAAAACAAAATATATCCTTTTTATAAACACCAGATAATAACAAAGATAATTCAACAAATTTTCATCTTCCGTTTATTTTTTCCTTTTGCTTAGCTTTCCTTAATTACAATATTTAATCAGAATGTTAGAATTTGGAGTAAAAAATAGTGCGTAATTTATTTTTGTGCTTTGAATTTCTGGCGATGACTAAAATTATATTTTCCAGTTTAAAGGTGGAGACAGGAAATCGTTTTCCTGGAAAATTTTAAACGGAAATTGTTTACAGTAGCTTTATGTATATTTGTGCCTTTTTGGGAAATTCGAAATATAATGAATTCTAACGTAAGTGCCTTTTTTCCCCTCCCAGTAAAATAATCACTAATTAAATTGGTACAACAGATTCATTTCTAGTAAACGAAGTGCATTGTTCCGGAGATTTTTGAATTAGTTTCACTTATTCTTAACTGTCACGAGCTCTTTGTTTGTCAGAATGAGTTAACGCTTCTTAGCCTAGCATTTCTGTAATTCAGCTTATCTGAAATTTTTCCGTAAATAATTACTTTTTATTGTATTTTTTACATTCGTGAAGATAATGTTGTAATTTGTAAGCTTTCTCATTATTTGCATCTAGCAGAAGACGGCTAATTATTGAAAAGGGTATTGTGCAATCACGTTTAATGAATTTGTGTTCTTCTCATTTAAAAAAGAAAGGTCAGGAAAAGCAATGTAATTTTTGTAAGCAAAAACTGAATTCTAGCAGGACCGGCATCAATAATACATATTTACAAGAAAAGGCTGAGAAATATTAGATGAGTAAATCTATGAAATCGATTTGAAACCAAATGTCTGTGCAGGGGCGATAAAAATCAATTTTTGTAACAAACTACAGATTTCAACTAAACAGCTGTTAAGAAAATGAGAGAACATTATTCAAAACGAACGGCTTTTTTTTCTGCATCGCCTGCGAAAACCAACTATAGCAACTAAGGTGACATGTGTATCTCAATTTGGTTTCATGTTTTGTTTGTTATTGTTTTTTTTTTTTTTCAAATTTTTTATGTTACTTAATTTTATATTTTTTTAAACACCTGTGTTGATGTAGTTAAATACTGAAAAAATAGTAGCCTTGTTTTAACAAATTTTTCTATTAGAAAACTTAGATCCTTGTAATTTACTGAAATATCGTCTAACAAACTGAGAAAAGAAGTCGTTATAGTTTTCATATTCACTCAGGTTACAAAATCGATGTTTGTACACCGGAAAATAGTTTAGTTTTGGATGATTTTTATTTTATTTTAAAGATATAGACTTAGATTTTTTTTAGATACTCTTCATATGTTTATTGTAGCAAGTGATGTGAATTTATAAGTTAATAAAAATTAATAATTATAAAGTATATCTCATATATAAGCGGCTTACGATCTGTCTGTCTGTTCGCTATAGAATCCCAGGCCGTTTTACCGATCGGGACCACATTCGGCATGGTTGATGTTTACGAGCCGAGGAACTCATCACTGCAAAAATGAAAGTTGTGACTCAATTAGTTTTTTTAAAATTATTTTTTTAATTTTTCAATGAATATTTTCAATGAACAATGTAACTGTAATGCCATTGTTGTAACACATGTCAAATATACTAATAATCAAAACATTTCTCTAGTATTGTGAGTGAAGCATCGCTAGATTTGCAATCTCCGTTAAAATTAATGTAAACGCGAATTTAATTTATCCTTCTTTCTTTGTTTTAATTTATTTATCGTCTGCGCTTTTTATATATATTAAAGTGGCAGCGCTCTTTTTTCCAGTTTCGTTAAAACTATTGTTTTGACGATGATTATGTTGGATATAAATAAATATTTTTTAGAAGCAATTTGATTATGTAAATAATAATTTTATGTTACTGATTATTATAACTTAGATACTTTTTTCGGTAAACTTTTTTTTTCGGTAAGAATATTTTTTTCAGAAATTATTAACTGTTTATTATTAATTTAGTTAAAGCTTTACTGTTCTACCTCATAAATATCTGTTTAATTTGATGTGCATTTCCGTTTACTGGGAGAATTGTATATTTATAATATCTAGAGCAGCGGTCATTTCGTATGACCGCCGGGCTTACTAGTTATTATATAAAAGTATAATATATTTTTATATAATAATATACTTTCTATATTACCCTCATCTCACCAATATAAGTTATATGCATAATAAATTAATAAAATAATGACTGATATGTATATGTAATGAAACCTTTGTTGCACAATACTTGGGGTCATCCACCCTACAGCAAATTTTATGTATCGTACGTTAATGAAAATTGGTACAAAATTCTATCACGTCCTGATGGTGTACACTGTGCAAGACAAAGTCGTGTGCTTTCTTTTGCTTGCCATTCGTTCTACTGTTCTTAAAGTTTAATAATTTACGCATTAATGCTACATAAAGTATAATAATTAAAGTTATGGAGGCAGTTAAAGTTTAATACTTTGTGAAATTTATCTGAAGATAACTTTTAGTAATTGTTATACTGTCAACAAATTCACTTAAGTGGTCTGCTTGGCATGAAAAGCGAATTGAGCAGTTGGCGAATGTTTTAAATTCTTACCACGGGCAACGCGTTGGCGGAAGCATCAGCAAATATGAGATATTTTAACATAAAAAGTTCGTTAGATGAATAATTAAATCTTATCATTTTATGTGAATCAATATTTAAACGAAAGTATTGAAAATTGCACATCAGCAAAAATTTGGCGAGAAAATTAACCTGTAAGAAGTTTAGTAACTAGTTGTTGCTGATGGATGTGCTGAAAATGTTTCATTAAGGTAATTCTCTGCCAATAACTGGTGTGGCTTTAAAAACATTAAAAACTTTCATAATTTTATAGAACATCAGAAAATTCTTGCCCATCAGTGTTCAAAATATTTGTTGCAACACAATAGAAACTTTCCCCGGTTGCCCACGAGACGGAAATTCTTTCTAATTTCAAATACAAAGCTTTTGCATATTCATCGCTTACAAGAATGGATCAATTCGCCATTTTCTGGATGGACGAACGTGGCGGAATTCGAATATTGGAATACTTGCCAGAAGCCATTTTTGTCACTTTCCCAGATAGAGGTGAAGTTAATTGTGGACGCGAACAAAAGACGAGTGAATAAAGCGTTTTGTTTAAAATGTATCGCGTTATTTCTGTTTTCCAGGTAAAGGCATTGTTTGGCCTAATAACAGAGGATGTGTTTCATACTTATTCCCAGAATAGGGAGATGTCCCAGTTCATTTTAGTATTTCCTTTGGATAGTTTCATGAAATTTTCGCTGCAGCTTCAAATATTTTAACTAGTGCATTCTGCTTTTATCCTGATTCCTCGTATCATTATAATCTTTATTTTGACTTTACAAAGTACCTACGGTGCTTAATAATCATTACCTGCATTGTAGGATTAACAATGATGTTATTAAAGTAATTTCTACAATGTGCGGAGATTTGAAGCCTCAACACTTAGAGGGTTACTGAATATATTGAGATTGCTCATGCTATGTATTGAAATAAAATCTCACACATATTAGTTCGCAGGCAAGTTCCTTTTCATTTTAACATCCAAATCAAGTTGTGGCCTTTATTTTTCTCCTCCCTCTTCTTAGTCAGGGAAGAAAAAAAACCAGCTTCTAATGTAAATATATTTAGTGTTTTATTCGAAAAACTGCTTCAAAATATGACAGTATACGAAATATTTTAATGAAATTATTGCCTTTATTTATACATTACTAATGTTGCGTTTATCACGAACGAAACAGAACTGATTTTATAGAATGTGCAATTACATCTTCAAGGATAAATATGGCCCTTGGAGGTAAAGTGCACTATGTCTTCGTAATGCTGTCTCGCAAAAGTTCTAATGTTGTACGGTCTTATTGTTGTACCGTCAACAGAGATATCCCACATTATGGTCTAATTATCTTGTGATGATTGAAAAATAATATATTACGGAGTTAAAAAAGATCTCAACTATATTCAAACTGCTATATACTTAAAAGTTAAGTAACGCGCAATAGTGCATTTTCCTCCGAAGTCCAGAAATTTTAAGGCGTTATAGTTCTTAGGTATAAACAGTAACTTATATTTTGTAACTGAAACCTAAATTTGCATATCGATTGATTACAGTATCAGTAGTGACATCTATAGTACGTGGTAGAAGTTGCTCGAATCAGAAAATTCTTAAAGACTTGTGAAACGGGAGGTGCAAAAAAGAAAACAAGTTATCTCTGAGTTAATAAAAAACCCCTCCTCCTTTTAAAATTTCTCCATTTTTAAAAGGCAGAAATTTTAAACTTTAATTGTTAACTAAGTGCGAAAAAGCAACTACAAGAAAAGTTTCTTAGTAGATCAAATTTTATTCTGCCTAACTATGTGTCCAACTCTGTACTGACTTGATGTATAGTCTGTCATTATTGTTAAATACTTGTTTAAAAATACTACCAAAAAAGAAAGGTTTCCATAGCGTGAGTGATGCGTTGAACAATTTTAAATAAATTTCCGGCATTCATTTATATGTAACATAATTTTCGCGAAAATAACTTGATTTTCTTACAATTTATTGCAAATACCATCCTTGTTTTTTGACACAAAAAATTTGAAAATCGGTCGATATATTCAAGAATTAAAAAAAATTAACTATTTTTCGAGCTTTAAGTTTGGAAATCACGCCGCGTATCTACAACGCTATTCTATCAACGGTTAGTTTTCACTTATACTATTATTTCACTATTTAACTATCCAAGTATATATCTCGTCCTTGAAGGAAAAGTTATCTTTGTCTTGCGTAAAGTGAAAACTTAATTCTGATCCCCGCCAATTCTGATTACCGAAACGACAGAGTACACGACAATGAAATGTCTAATGCTGTACAGTTCTACCCTCAACCAAAGCGATCTGCTTGGCAGAGTGCCAAGGAAAATCCATTCATGTTCAAGGGAGGAATTGCTGGTATAGGGGAAATGGGCCTTTTTTGTTCTCTTTATAGTTCGTTTAGCACTGCGAACTGATGTTATGTGAAAGTTTATAAATTTAGTTTCTTTCAACAAGGAGCAAACCTTCTGATTCGCGTATTAAATAAACGCACTTGCAAAACGAACTTCCTAAAAACTCGAAATGGATTCGTTGTTTTCAGCCATGCGCAGAAGCGTCGAAGTGTCAAAATTCCGTGGTCGAACGGGCTGTTTGTTGTTTCACGGGCTGCATCGATTGTCGAATTTGCCCAAAGTGCTATTCATTACATAATCCTATCTTGTGTACTTTAAGTTTCAATAATAAAAAAAGTTGTCTACTTAATTGAAGTCGACAGGGTGGCGTAGTGGTAAGGCGCAAGTCTCGTACGCCCAAGATCGCAGGGTCGAACCTGGCCCCAGTCGGTGGATTTTCAAGATATAGAAAATCGTTTGCGCCCATGTCGCATGATTGTGCGGCATGTTAAAGATCCCTTGAGTATCCGTTTGGCTTGGATACTCCCGGTTAAATTAAATACCTAGTGCAAGTCGCATGAAATGAGAGCTCAGTTGCCGTCATCTGGGGAAACTGAACGTCCAAATTCTCAGTGGCAATGGCATCCACCGACAGTGGTGCTGCTTAAAACAGTGGATACAGATTACCGGGGTACGCACTAGGTCTGCAAAGGTTAATGACCATACACAGCCCCATTAGAAAGAAAGAAAGAAAGAAAAACACAATTGAAATCTTGTGTAATAAATGAGATACTTTTTATGACAAAAACCCTTACGACTTCAAAAATTTTAAATGCGAATTTTGAAATAGCAATATTTAGATTTAACGTATAGTCTTTCAATATTATTAAATGCGTGAGTGTGTGTAGAAGTTTTATCTTGACAGGAAACTTTGGCCGGTGTCCATGTGAGCGCCTTTTATCTGAAGCGAGTGAGATTTATACGCGAACACTGCGCAGTTCCGTGGGTAAAAAGTGCCGTGACACTCTCTCATGAAAGGGGCCACGTATTTCATCATTCCTTATCTGGTCCGCTACCTGAATCAGGGTGTGGCCTTCCAATAACTCACGCGCCATCAGATAGCTTTCGATTCTCCTCCCCATATGCACAGACGGCGCACAAATTTAGACTTCGTGCGGTCTAATGTGGGAGGGAATGCTCCTCATGGGAAAAAAGTAACTGGAATGGGTATCAAATGAATTAGACTGGCATATAGCTTGCAATGGTCTTTGCATTCCAGGATTCATGGGCTGGTTCGTAATTCGATTTCATCTTTCTCTCATTTCCTGGTTTAATGAATATTTATTGGAGGCTTAGCTTAAGTAGATCTTTTATGATTTTCTAATGATAGGGAATAGCAGTTAAAATTGAAGTGGAGTTGTGGCTGATTGCTGTTGCACAGATTTTTATATCAGATGAAAGCTATTCTATGTAAAAAGGAAATATCGCTTGACTTTTAAAGCAATCTATTATGGTCATTGATTATTGCACGGAAATTACAAAATGGCTTGATTTAATGATTAATTTAACGATGTTAAGAAATTGATTTTGATGTTTTAACGTGTTCTAACGTCGTACTATCAAACAATAAACTGTTTATTTATCTTAAGTGAACCGTCGAGAAATTATTTACCATGAAGTTACCTTACCCTTAGCTTTCATTGAGGGCACTGGTCCGAAACGCTGTTCCCATAATGCTTTTCTACAAAACTATTTTCCTTTCATAAGCAGATTCTATTAATGTAATATTTTGCCCTAATTTCAATTTTAACATTAAGCATTTATTGTCTTTTATATATTCATATATCACTAATCGCAAAACTCATGGAATTGTGTAATAAAAATTGAAATTCTAACATTCTTTCGTCAAAGAGACATTACTCTTCAGCCTCTGTGGACGCTTGTCGCAGTGGAAATCCTATGTTTAAAAGCTCGTTTTTGCAGCCTGCAGAAGTTGAACGTGGTACATGTGAACAGGAGAAATCAGAATTTTCTCTTGATGGTGGGAGGGGGGGGGGGGGTGTTGAAAACCAAAACCACCCCTTTGTTGCAAATCTGTGTATCTGATATCGAAGTTGAGCTATTCAGTTGCCAAAACGACTAACTACCCGAAGACTAAGCGTCACTAGAGTGAGTACATTTAGAGTTGAAATAAGAATCTGTTTTAGAGTGGAGTTAATCGATTGCGTTGCTAATGATTCAGTTGTAATCCCTGAACCAACTTCGTCGCCATCGACTCAGGATTCCCTCGCACTCTATCTCAAAAATAAGCTACATACAGAAATATGGCAATAAAAAATGTATTGAAATGGAATGAAATTTTCACAGTTTGTTCAATAGAAAAAGACGCAATGCCATGCAAAATAGCAGTGGGAAAACCACAATTAGTTTTCAAAATATCAATATAAGCAATAATGCTCCTAACTTGGGCTAAAAATGTTCAAACATGGATAAGAAGGGCTTGTGATCAGCTATACTGGAGATGTCGGTTTGACAATAGCGATTCATATCTGCAGTTATATATTTTAATTGCTCCAGACATAACGGCAAAATAACACAACATCTGAAATAAACTTGCTTTTATATATCTTGAATTACACATCTCCATGCGTGGTGATGAAAATATTTAACAGCGGAACTGCTTTTGCACTGCACTGCAAGGAACGCATGCAAATTTTGCTGCTGTAACTTTTCGCCTTCTCGAGTTATGCTAATTTTACTATTTTTAGCTTTTGAACAATTTTTTTTGTAGAGAATGCATTTTTCTTTAGCGTTCCGGTACAGAAAAACTTAAGAATGCATTAAATTGTTAGAAACTATCAAAAAGTATACAATACTTAAGAAAAAACGGAAAAAGGTGTCTGAAAAATTGGGAAGATGTTTCGAAATAACGTTTACTAATCATGTTTCTGATATTCAA
Organism: Octonoba sinensis; assembly: GCA_038502835.1. Classification (NCBI taxonomy): domain Eukaryota; kingdom Metazoa; phylum Arthropoda; class Arachnida; order Araneae; family Uloboridae; genus Octonoba; species Octonoba sinensis. The sequence goes on from CM076602.1 coordinate 64,475,975, forward strand.
CTCTTTTACCAGATTCGAGAATCACTGGTTCTAAAAGCAAAGCAGCATAAAAGCAAATTCTACAGCAAAATGTGACAAGACGCTTGAATAAGTTTATCGAGCTATCGAGTATTTCTCCTTTAGGTATGCTTTTAGAACTGATATTTTTTATTCGAGTAAAATAATATAAATATGTTTAAGTAAGTCTTAAAAAAATGAAGTTTTATGCTTTTAAAATGCTCTCAAAGGCTATGAAGTATATTTTATGTTTTTTGAAGTTAAAAATGAAAATATCGTTGTATTATATGAGGATGCATTATATTCCTTCAACGCTTAAATGCTGTCTTCATGGGAGACCTAAAATACATTCAGGATTAGAATTTTTTCTCTTGATAATCTTTCAACATTTCTGTTTTGAAAATGTCTAAAACAGATTTTCTAGGAGCATAAGGGATAAAGTTGAAATGTCCGGAAAAGACTCGAAATTCTTCGGAGACAGTCATAGCCTATTGTCTTCTTTTTCTTTTTTGGAAATTTCAGCATTCATACTCATCGATTTGTAGCTGCAGCAGAATCCTGGAGATTTTCGCCTGAAAGAAATCGTATTTACATAATGGACTTCCATCTCATGAGTATTTCGTTGCAGTAAAAAAATCTCTTCTGTAACTGCAACTATAAGCAAATGTAAAGTTCCTTTTATTTGACGATCGAATTTCATTCGTTTTAACCTATGCGTTGTCTTCAAGTGAAATGTAATCTATTATGAAAGAAGGAAACTTATTATAGGCTGATTAAGTAAGTATTATATTAACGTCATTCACAAAATCACTGTAAAATATCGGGTATTTTTCAGCAGAACTCGACTTAAAATGTTGCACAATAAATTTCATCTGTATCGGACTTCCTTGACACAATGGAAAATTGGTTAAAGATATTTTTTTTAGATATGAACTAATTAAAAAGAAGGGAGAAAAGAAAAAAAAACCCTTGGAAAATTTAAGCACCGTTGCCACTGTCTAAGGAATGTTAATAAATATAGTTTTTTAGGCACAATTTGATTTCACCATAGACAGCATTAATCGAAAATGATTTTATTATTTATTTAAATATTTTTCCGACTTTTTTGCATGTATGATGCAATGTTCAATTAAATTTTAAACAGAACCGGTAACAGACTTTTTTCTAGGGTCAAATCTATTTTAAGCAATTATTTTCTATAAAACGCATATTTCCTTCAATTGTTTTCCTTTTTACAGAGACCACGGGAAGCATTAAGATAAATATAAAAGGTAAATGCATTAAAATAATAATAATAAAAAAATACGTTCCACTTTGCTATTTGAGCCTTCATGGGAAACAGACTTTTATTCTAAAAACATTAGTATAAATTTGTAAGTTATTGCTGTGAATGAGGGGACCAAAACCTTGAGAGCACTTTTTGCAATTAGGGAATTACAACTATTATGCATAACTTTCAGCATAAAGGTAAATGTTTGCTACATAATTGCTTTGACTTCATTTGATTCAATACATTAGTGATAAATTGTAAAATTGTTTAAAAATGTTGTATATTTTCAAATGGCCAGCACTCTTACTTGGTTTTTAAGTCCAATGTGTTGTCAAATTTAAACATTCCGAACAACGGAAAAAAATGAAAGCATAAAATGAAAAGAGACCCAGTGGCTGAGTGGTAGCCTTCCGTCCCACCAAGCCACAAGTCGGCGGTTCGATCCCCGGGCTGGGCAGGGTCGACTCAGCATTTTATATCTTCAGTGGAGTCGATAAAAGGAGGACCGAGATTGCTTGGGAACTAAACACTGTGGGTTCCGTGTCAGGCCGATCACTTGACCGGAACATCTGCTGCCTTACCCCAGGGTTCTCGGTCTAGAAAACTGGGATTGGCACAGTAGGCCATGGCCCCCAATGCGCTGTACCCCCTTGGAGTTTAGTTTTATAAAATAATGAAATATATTTCTCGAATCTTTTGTTTACTAATTGGTTTAGATAATTTCATCAATTACTGTCAATTCTAGGTGGCATAATTGAAAGCGTAATGGTTTTGAGATTGATATAGTTCCATTTCATGCCTCATGCTTGTAGCCTCATCTTAATTCCCTTTCTGAATAAGGAATGCCTATCGAACGTTTCAACTCCCGTTGTCATCTCAAATCCAGTCGCGAGATCTTAATTCCGGGTCGGGAGAGAAGAAGACATCTGGTCGGTTGAAACTCCCACCGATGTGACATCTAAAGTTTCTGGAGCTGCTAAGAAGCTCTTTCGAGTTTCAGACAATATAAAGATTTTAGCACATCGACTTGTCTTGGGTCGAATCTTTCTACGCACAAGCCGTTTTCGTCGCCATTTTTGTACCCAACATTTTTAAAAGTTAGCTTTGACCATTACGAAATTTTAATAGGCGCTCAAAAATTTTAAATGCTCTTACTTGGTTTAAGTATCAAGTGAGCTGTACATATAGGAAGGTTACCTAAAGGCAGAAAGATAAACGTATATTAACAAATAAAAAAAGGCCAGCAACTGTATCGACACAGACCATAACGTTAGAGACACTAACGATTCGACAACAACCATTGGCTCAAAGTAGGAGTTTAAAAAAAAAGGTGCCACCTCTCAGAAGCAAAATACTCTGCCATTTCTTTGCAATGTACCGTACATTCAATCGTGCAGTAGTCCAGCAATTGTTCGCTTAGAAAGTTGACTAGACAAGATCTATATGACGACTAAAATAGTTGTGATTCATCGAAAGGTAATGCATTGTTGGCTCAAAAACATTCTAGCCGGTCTATTGTAATTATTTTATATCAATTGGATTCAGAGATAATCGTCTATTTTGTTTTGACTGAAAAATTCAGAGCCTTATGTGTGTTGGTAGCATTGCAGTCGTTCTCCTGTTTTCTATAGATTCATCTATAGTATTCACAGTAGCTCATAAACGCCGCAGAACATTAAGAGTTTTCGAGTTTCTCGCTGTACAGTGGTGGTAAAAAAAAATTGCATCACCTTAGCATTTTCACAACAATGGGATGTATGTGAGAAGTTTTGGTCGATCGATTAACGATGAATGTATGTGAAATTAAGCAAAACTTATGAAATAAACATTTAACAGCAGGAATCCGATAATTGTTTACTTTATTTATGGAAATACATGGGCAAAACTGTAACAAGTACAATGTGAAGTGCATCCACGTTGCCAAGTAGGTTTTAATTGTAACACTCTTTCTGTTCAAAAATAAATAAAAGTAACATGGAAATGTTTGAACCTCATAAAATATGTACTTTTTCGTCGTACACTTGGCAACGTGGATGCACTTCACATTGTACTTGTTACAGTTTTGCCCATGTATTTCCATAAATAAAGTAAACAATTATCGGATTCCTGCTGTTAAATGTTTATTTCATACGTCTTGCATAATTTCACATACATTCATCGTTAATCGGTCGACCAAAACTTCTCACATACCATTGTTGTGAAAATGCGAGGGTGATGCAATTTTTTTTTACCACCACTGTAAATGTCGTGCAACGATCGTCCTGTATAAAATAGTGATAACCTGCAACGTTTACGCGAGTCTCCCTTCCCACTTATTGCAGAAGATTGCTCATGTAATTATTGCATTTTGGAGAAGAGATCATAGTCCACAGATTCATGTGAGCATAGCAGACGTCCTAACATTTCCTCTAGCCATTGTCGCAGAGATCCGTAAGAATTTAATACTGGTCTTGGAAGATAATTGGATTCGATGGCAATAAGTGAGACAACTTTCTCTCAGTGCTAGACTCAGATGAAGTCCCTGGAATCCCCTAATAGTATGCAGCATCAATCTTCTTTTTTAGAAGCACAATGTTATTTCGAAGAGCAATGTTCTTTCGAGTTAATGAATATATTGCTAGGGCAATTTCATATTACCTTCAAGTCACTTCCCAGTACAGCAGAGTCCCAAAATCTCCACCTAATATGGAGCGAAGGTTGGCCGAGTTTGTGATAGCGCCTGGCTATCGGGAATGGTCTTAAGAAAGAATAAGTGCGAGTGTTTAATCAGAACATACAGTACTGTACTTGTATGTACTGTTTTCTGGAGAACACAACAGAGAATAAACTGCACAAATGCTCTAAAACAATACGTACTTTATGAAAACATAAAGCCGTATTTTTCCATTGACTATTACTACATGAAAATAATCAAAACAAAAATCGAAAAAAATCGACAGTTTTCATTAACGATTTTCTACTACATGAAAACAAAAATTAATTTGATTCACAGACAGACCTTAGAAAACACTTTATAAGGACATAAAGCTGTACATAATGAAAATTAACTAGAAGACTTTTCAAAAACTATTTAAATTTTTTTACAAAGTAATTGACCTCTATGGACTCTGAACGGTTTCACGTTTGGTTTTTTCTCCATTCCAAGGTATGGCCGAGTTATTCGGACTGTCGTGTTATCGAGTGCCGAGTTTTCGGACTCTACTGCACTATTTTATAAAAATAACTTGTTACTGTGTTGCCTTCTTGTGACTGTTTCATCAGCTCGAAGAAGAATGTCACAGCAATCAAGTGCTCTCAAGTGGAAATACGGAAGTGTTGTCAATACTTTTTTAAAATCCAGCCCTCATATTTGCAAATCTTTAATAAATTGTTTTTCGGAAAATAAGAGTTCAATAAAACAATATTATAAACTAGAAAATGTTAATTAAGCGCAAGGAAAAGAAAATTCCATGAAATTTTGCTTAATCACTTTCTACATTGTAAATTTGTGCATTTGTGCGAGTTTGTTTCTCAAATTTGAGCTGATTGAAATTTCATATGAACATACATTTTCAAAACATAAAAGTGTATAATATGAAAAAAAAAAAGTTTAATGATGTTTGTTTCCATATCTATATTTTTCTCTCTCCTTTCTTCGGTTAAAGGAGCGAGTTACTAGCAGAAATTAGCATCCTAAATAAATCTTAAATGATGTAAAATTTATTATGAAAAATCGGAGACGGGGAATAAAATGTAAATGGAATAGATAGTTACTTGGAACTCAAAGTGGCAACGCGTTGTTAATCGGCATCTACTATATCTCTAGCTATATTATGCAAAAAAAAAAAAAGAGAAAAGTAAAACTATAAGGGAATAGAATATAAGTGTGGGACAGCATGAATAATTTTGTTATTTTTTAGTTCAAGTTTCTCAGTTAATTTTTGCAGTTTTACAGCACTGTACACTTCTATGTTTAGCGGACACATATAGCAGTAGAAGTTGTGAGGTATCGAGGAAGGTTGCCCGTTAAGATCAATAAAAGAATGTATCTAATAAACTTATCTACCTGTCAACGAAGTTTTTCCTAATCAAAAATAATGTATTTGTCATTGGATTCTCAGGCTTGCGTGAAAGCTTTTTATACATAATAAGCTTTGTCATAGTGACGCAGTAAGACAAATAATTCTTAAACTACAAAAGTAATGTTTAATAAGCATAGTTATAATATAACACAAATATAATTAGTAATTTTTATTTCAAGCTTTTTGGCATTTCATGCATTATCTTCAAAGAAATTATATTTATCATTTGTATAACCGTTATTTTCAATTAGCTTGTAAAAAATAACACTGAATCAATGTTAGGCAAGATTTCATTTTCCGATAAGGAAGGATACTCGAAGTTAAACTCGTCCATTGAAAATTTCTTCTTTATCTTAGTTAAAAAGGAAAAAAAAGAAAGTGTTATGTTTATTAAGTTACAAATGGTGACTTTTTTTAATGACTTGAATAATGTTATCACCAATTAAAGCGTCAGGTAACATAAGTATTTATCTTTGATCATAAAATTTAGCAGCATGGCTAGCGTATTTTTTCACAGATGACGATTTAATCAAAAAGTCATAAACGTTTAATTTCTTTCCCCATTAAAAAAATTCACTGGTACGTATGGGCCTTACTTGTGTTGATAATTGAACATTACATTTGCATAGTTTTGGAACTTTTATTTGTTGCAAAGTTCTTTTTTGTTATCGGAACCAAGAAATTAGATCTCTAATCTATTTATTTGTGTGAGATACAGTTACAGTTGAACTCAAACAGCCATGTAGCAGTTGCTATTAGACAGCCTCACATCGGACATATATGGCTGACTTGAGTACTCGCCTTTATCAGTCCTGGGGTGCCATTACGAGGAACTCACGCCTGAGGGGCATCGGCATCTACATAATAGGGTAACATCTCAGGGGCGTTACGAGGCGAGTGGGTTTTCTTTTTCCAAACACATTCCATCCACCCCTTCGCTTCCTTTCAGTTATGCATTTGCATGTTGCCTGTAGTCTACGTAAGCAGAATAAAAGAGAAGATTTTTTACTGGTAGCACAAAAAGTAGAGACAGAAAAGACTGAAAAAAATCTCTATTCGTTTTTATTTTTCACTTTCATTTTTGGAATATGCTAAAAGTGTTTTCTTCTTGATGCCAGTAAATAGAATTTGATGGTGACGAGATTTCTGATAGTGGGAGAATTTTTTCAATTCAAGCCAAAGGGATTTAGGTAATTTGTTGGTTATTTTGTGCGCAAATAATGAAATGGAAACTAAACTTGTTAAGCTTGAATGAACGAAGCGATAATTCACTAACTTAACCGTTCAATGAACTGCGCTACTGGTAGGCAGATTTTGTTGCGTTTAAACTAGTTGTCACTTCAGTATTTTCTCATTATCGTAAACTAAAATATGAGAATGTGCTTTAAAATTGTTTTCTGTCTATAAATTTTCTATGCATTGAAGTCGGTAAATGTTTGATATTGCTCACACCTTCGAACTTGGGGTGTGGCGTACGTTTTGTATTGATGATGAAACAAAATACGGTATTCTGCACATATTCGAACAGAAAATGTTGATATAGGGAAGTAGTAGAATTGAAATCTGTTACAAATATATTTACAAATAGTTACATTTTCTCGCCAAGAAGACCTTTCAAAGTCAAGTCGTTCCTCGTTAAGTATTATAGTTAGATGATACATTACTACAAGACTATTTGGGAAATTTTAGAGAAAGTATTATAGCAACTTTCAATTATTGTGAAGCGTCATTTATTGTGTTGCTAAGAAGTGAAGTGCATACTTAGGCGGGCATTAGGACACGTTGTTTCAGAAACATGACAAACTGCGATTTACGAGTTCTGAGGCTCTTAAGAATTGCAAAACCCACCAGTATAACGTGAGGCTCATAAGTACGTACCATGAGGTAAGAGCATCAGCATAAAGTGCAGCCCTAAGTGTAATTTTTAAAATTGGTGCTTGCATTTCAAGAGAATGTTATAACATTTCTTTAATAATGTAGGGAAGAAAAAAACATATTCAATCTAACCGTTTATTAAAATACCCCCTCTTTACTTTGTCTGTTGTAACTTTAGTTAAAGCGAAAAAAAAAATCAATTTTCATATTTTCACGGTTGTATAATCACATAATTTATAAATTTCGCACTTAGAGAATCTTGTAATTGCTTTAATAAAAAAAAGATAAGGTAGTGTAAACAAAATTATAAATAAATTGGAAAAAGGTACCCTAATGACATTTCTATTTCATTTTGGAATCGAAACGTTACGTGGCTATTTTCGTTTTCACTTCTTAAGTGTGTTTCGTCATTGATCGGACGGCGATAGTTTTTGGACACATGCTAACAAAATATTCGAAATGATGAAAATCATAAAACTCAATTTTTTTCTTGTTGTGTGAGAGTTTTTGATTATTATAAGTGATCTTAGTTTTGTTTGTTTACTATCGAGATTTTACTATTGATTAGAGTTTTTATTCGTCATATAAATTGAATGCTCAGAAAAATATAGGTATTAATAAAGTTGCTTCATGTAGATAGTTCGAAAGGAATTTTCAATCAAAAGGTAAGTGATTTCTCAATATTTTTGCCATAAAAAAGATAGCGTTTTCTCATATTATTTGAGCTACTTATCTCTAAATTTTCTCATTAACACCCTTTGATTTTAAGTGACTGAAGTTTGGTTTGAAAAAGTTAACAAAACATAAAAAACCGTTTTATGGTACTTCTTCGCAGTGAAGAAGGCGTTCCTTGAAGTTCTAAAAAGTGTTCAGTTAAATTTATGATTTTGCCGTTTTTCTTTACTAAACGTTGTTTAAGGTTACATAAATACATGTTTTTTCTATGAAATTGTATGTGGCAAATTGGTAGGCAAGTTAACTTTTTGAAGGACCTGTGCAACTAAAGAAAGGTAGCGATACAACACATGTTTGTGAATCCTAAGCAACTGGAGAAATGGCGTTGGCGAATGGAAAGAGGATAATAGAACAGGAATGCGGATCAAAAGAGAATAACATGAGAAAATTTCTATTTTCAACAAAATGCCAACAACAGCCGTTGAAAAAGATGTGAAATGCGTTGAAACTCCATCATTTCAGTTCTACTTTTTCGATAGCCAAATCCTTACCTCTTTTTCTCGGGAAATGCTGAATATGTCTTTATTTTTCTTCCGAATTCATGGGAAATGTTTGCCCGAAACTCAATTCTTTCGTAATGCAAGACTTTTTTCTGGTTTTCATGACTTTTCTCGTGTTTCTGTCTATTGTTGGGGCAGCATAAGAATTTCGAGATTCACGTTGCATCTTAAAGATGCAAAATAAAGTTGTCATTGTATGTTCGGTCTTTTTTTAAAGATTCTAATCAAAATGGGATCAAAATATTTCACTTTTATGTTTTTTAAGCAGGGTTTTAACATTTATTTGTTTACTTTGAAGCAAATATTCACACAAGTGTTTACCAGATACTTCAATTATAAAAATCGTTTTCGAAATGTAGTCACATTCGTTTATTCAGTATCACATTTGCTTGCTTGGACTATTTACTAACTGATAACTAGAAATTCCATACCACTTACTAATATTTTCATTACCAACATAAAAAAAAAAAAACATATTTTGTCACATTTATCGTAAAAAAACTGCCAAAATTAAACTTGAAGTTTTAAAACGAGCTGTTCAACTGAAAAAAAAAAAAAAAATGATAAATTTACCAAATAAGTCAGGCATACACATTATGTACATAAATATTGAACGTAAATATAATGAAACACAAGCAAATAAATAATGGAAAATTCTCATTTGAGCTTGATAAAACGTTAAATTTGATCATGCAATTATTTGAAAATTTAGTTCACTTCCAACCGGTCATTTTATGCAACTTATCAGTCAGATCACGATGAATGTTCTTCCAGTCGCTTGTTCCCCGGTCAAGATTCTTGAGTTTTATTCTAAAACTGACGGAAAAGATCGTATGGGCTTCGAAACGCTAGGGACGCATTAAAACATAGTGCAATTGTTAGCAACATTTGCAATTGTTGCTTTCCCAACTTCCATACAAAGCCTTAGCTTACCGGCAACTGACATTCTTGACTTTAATGGCACGACCTACGTTGTTTTTAGGATCAAATCTCCACAGAGCCTCTCTGGTTAAGTTGCCAATCAAAGTATGTTAATATGTATACAAATAACAATTGTTATGAACCAAATTTTTCTCCCTCTCAGAAAGTTATTTTGGTGGCTTGGCAGCCGTTTTTAATGCAGCTCTCGACTGACTCCTCTAAAAAGATGTTCTTTCAGTTTTTCGGTTTTTGAGCTCAAAAGGTTTTAAACCAATTGAAAGTCATCGCGCCCTTCCTTCTACTTGACCTGTAGATATTGACGGCTAACAGACACGGACTCTCTTGATGCCTAGTGACTGCCGACCTGTTGCCTGACCGATTAGAGTTAAGAGTTTTTGCTTTTTAAGCTTTTTCTCTAATGCATAACCAATATAGAAACTAAATACGCAAAACAAATATGCTGAAGGCAAATGAGAGATCCGCTTACCTGCTACATCACTAAAAGACAACTAAGCAAAGCATCAATCCCAGAATATGTTATGAAGTTTTTTTGCTGTCCAAGATGATGGTTCCCAGCGTACATTTGAACTTTCACTAAACTGTTAGCGTAAGTGTAGTTTTTAAAAAGTATGCTAGCAAATTCGAAATGAACATTACTTTCATTATACAATTTAATGTTCTTACTCATATTTTCATAAACAGAAATTTCATAATACAGTTTGCTTATCTTAAAAATATATAGGACGAACGCTTTAACGAATTAACACGTGTGCCTCGCCTATTAAATATGCTATTGGTTAGATTTAAAGATTTCATACCTCTTTATCAGAGTTAATAAGATGAAAATCAAACACAAGAGAAAAGGGTCTCATAATTCTCAAAAAGGATGGTGAATAATTTCCAATAAGATTCAGATGCTTACACACAGAGAGAAAATACTCGCTAAGGTGCGACAGAAATATATAGAATTTCTCCTTTCCTAATAAGCACCACAGATCACCCACGCTTTAGTTTTCAGGTACATGGCACAACAGGTGTCCAAGTAGTGCCTTTGATATTGAGGTTAAGTTTTAACTTCATTAGCTCATTTCGAAACGCCTGAGTCATGGTATATCATAGGAAAAGAAAATAAGAGAAACAAGGGGCGAGTAATCTCTTTAAGGAGGAAAAAATAAATGAAGGAGCAATTTATTTTTGTCGTAGAGTTACCTTAAAAGTTTCACACTTTGCTCTCCAAATGGGGTCTAAATGGAGACAAATGCTCCAGATAATAGCGGCGTCTCTCACGTTAACGGAGACAAAGACGAACCTTTATGTTTCCTTGGGGACAGCGCGTTGCTGGAAGCTCTCTGCCTTTCGTGTTTTAGCTTCGCGTCCGCTCTCGGCAACTCCAGGGTATTGAATCTACTCGCGCGATGTAACAGAATTACAGCCAAATTTACGTTTTCAACCAACTGCTTTTTTTCCTGCTACTTATTCAAATTTAGGGTAGTTTCTTTTAACATTGTTTTGTCAAATGCTAGTGTTAGTAATGAAATTTGCGTAATTTTTACATTTTGGAGGAAATACATTCAGGAAACAATGTGGTTTGAAGGAACAGAACTAATTACGTAAATGGTTAAAAATCACCTTTTGCCTTAAATTGTTTGGCAATAAATTAAAAACCCTTTTTATTGTTGGATACAATATAGGTCGAACCGCCCGGATAATTTCATTTAAATGTATCAAATGATTTTTCAAATACTTGTTTATGCTTAAAATTTTCTTGATTTTTTTTGTGCTCTTAAATGGGAATAAGTTTTAAAGAAGAGACAAGCCATTTCTGCTCGATTTAAAAAAGTAAACGTGAAACAGAAAAATGGTAATAAAATACAAACAATGCATTGCAACGCAATGAAATTTCCGCTGGTTGTTAAACAGAAAAAAAGGCAAAACCATGCAAAATATCAGTGGAAATCATGAATTAATTTTCAAATGAGCAGTATAAACAATAATGTCCCTAACTTGATTAAACAATGTTTATTTGCAAACGTTTCCCGGTAGGGCGTGTTGGTGTGACCACCTCTACTGGAGCTGCAAGATATCAGCTACTGATGTTGCCAATATTTTTCTTTTTAAATAAAAAGTCGTTTTGCATTGGTAAGGAACGAACAAACGGAATAAAGGTCACTCGGTTATTCAAGAATTGGGATATCATTAAGCGAAATAAACGATTTATTGTATTTTTTTACTTATTAAAAAACTCATTTTTGTTCATTATGTAAATAAATCAACTTGTTTCCAATACGGAGCTCAAGGGTAATTCTGTCTCAACATTTTTTGAAATTTCCGAAAAGTTTGAACTTGTTCGAAAAAAAAAACAGAAAGAAGATTTGTTTCAACTATTTTTCAGTTTATTAAACTTAAGTTTCCTTTAACGAGTAATAATATCTGTACTTTCATTTCACTTTGAGACAAGTATTTTTTAACATTTTAGCTCACAATAATATTTCTGTAAAAGCTGATTTCTGGTATTAATATTATGGAACTTTTACTTAATCGCTTAAAGGTATTTTTGAGCCTTTTATATATATATATATATATATATAATATAAATATGCATACATAAGACGGGCAGGAGGGAGAGGGAGGTTCTCTTTATTATATAATTTTTGTTTTAAATTCGTGGTGCATAACTTTCCCGAAACTTTTGTGTGAAGTTCAGAATCCTCCCCCCCCCCGCCCCCAGAGAATCACCCACGATCGTGATCGGAGCTAACAGGGTTGTCAACTCTTGTCATTTTACCAATTCTAAATATTATCGCATGGTGAGAAATAAAATGCGTTCCCTACTTGCATCTAGAGTAAGGATGTAACGAATATTCGGCATATTCGGCCCTTTGGCCTAATACTAGGTAAGGTCAAACACGGCCTGGCCGAACATTGATGGATTATTCGGCCAAATAGCTCTGCTGCAGTAAAAATGTAAAAAAAATAAAGAAATTAATAAATTTTAAACATTTAAAATTGTATTATAATTACTGCGAAAGAGTACATTAGCATGTAGTTTTAATAAATATAAATAATTAAGAAAAAAACTACTTTTTTTTAAAACATTGTTTTTTGGTTTGACTGAATAAAAAGATTTTATAGTTGTAATATTGTATTTTATATTTAGCATTTGCTCCCAAAAGCTGGAAATAGTTAATTATGATGGAGAATATGAGAAATGTATTTTATTATTAACAAAGTGGCAGTCAGACTTTGCTTGGGTAGACTGCTTTATTGTGAATATCGGGTAAGAGATAAATGTGAAATGAATCAAATATGTCATGAATATTTAGATAGCATAAGTTAGTGGGGTAATTTAAAATAAAAATATAATCCAGTTAAGTGTATTAAATTTCAATAGATCTTTTAAAAATAGGTATATAAAAAACCCATAAAATAAAAACATTAACTTTTATAACCTTTAAAATATCTTCATAAAACAGTTTTGAGCAAGGTAAAAGTTCACTAAGCAATAGTAGTTCTTTCATTTGAATTAAATAATTAATGAAATAATGGTAATGCTTATTACCATAAAACCTGTTATTTCTATTGTGGGTGAAATTTATAGTTTTATTACATTCAAAACAATAGAGATAATAGATTTATTTAAAGAGTTTTAAATTCTTAACAAACAGAATTAAATCATACTCTGTTATTGATTTGACATTGTGAATAATTTTAAATTTGACGAATACTTTCTATTACAACGATTTTATAGAAATTTTAATATTCGGCTTCGGCCTGGAAGAAATGGCCGAATATTCGGTATTAAGCTATTCGGCCAAATCCCTATTCGTTACATCCCTCATCTAGAGCTATTTTAAACTACCCACTGCGATTTTCTGATTAAACTTTTCGAGACCAAAGAGTGTCAATGAGTTTAATGTAAAGCAAAATATATGTAAAACTGCAAAAAAAAAATTTAAAAATTTCACCTATTTTTTTTTCAAATTTCAACAATTTCGATGATTATTTCTGACGTAAGAGATACATATATAATACAAATGCGATGTTATTTGAGAACAAAGCAATATTTTGATCGCCCGCAAGGGGTCATTTTTTTAATGACGTTTCAACACTTCAGCGGAAAAATTGTTTGAGAAAATGTAATTTTTTTAAAATAATATATTGTCAGATTTTTTTAATAGTATATTTCCCCAATGCACAATTTTTGCACACTTTCTTTAGATTCAATTCCGTACAAAAATAAAACATGTTTTTTTTGGCTACATGTTATTAACCAGTTACGATCGCAGAAAGAGGGTATAAGATATCATGTGGGGTAGACTACGGTAATGTTATGATCAGATACCAACATGTACTCTAGTTTTCTGCTTTCTATCCTACAAGAGACGTCAGGCAAAAAAAAAAAAAAAACCACTTTTCCTACAAAGAACATGTTATAGTGTATTTCTTCACATGTGGAAATCCTTTTCATATTATTCTTCTTCAGTAGACTAAATGTAGCGAATTTCATGTTAACTTTTGAAGTATGCGTTGAACGTTTGATCCAGCCTCTTATTTTATTTGCGCTTTGTTCAGAGTGCAATATTGTTGGAAATTTATTATTATTTACAAATATTCAATAATGGTTTGTGTCAGTAATCTCAACAACATGAAAAAATTTTCTGTAACTCATAATTAAAGTTCAGGTATCATTAGGGCTCTTGGATTATTTATAACGCTGTAAGTAAAAGCACACGGTTAACGTTAAGAGTATAAAATATGGGCTTTATATAACAACATAAATATACAAAACATCAAAGTGCATTTTCATAAAAATTACGATGTCCTTGGAATATAATGTATATTTGCATCCCCCGCCCAAAAATAGTAATTAAAACCGGTTTAGATGACTAAATATTTCTTTAAAAACAAACAGACATATAAAATATATAATGTAAGACCATTACACGCGTTTTACTGCAACAAATAAAATTTTATGTATCTTCCCGGAGTTAGTATTTTTGCTTTTTTTTTTGAGTCTCTTTGTATGAAAGTTCCATCTGTTTTTACGGTTCAGACAGAATAAAATACTGAATTCCAAACAATGGACTACGTCTAAGGAAATGTGTTTTGTCTGGAGAAAATTGCTTGAATTTAATTTAGAATTCCTTTGGATAAGGAAATATTGCCAAAGAAAGAGTGAAAATCTTTTCAATAGACATGAAATACTTATTTGATCTATTTCACTTTCTCGCTTAAATTTATGTATGGACTTTTATCCTGACATGGTTTTTTCTCTAGTTTGGGTCAGATTCGGTTAAGAAGAATATTGTCTTCAAGCTAGCGAAATAGGGGCACAGCTTACATAGGGGAGAACGGGGATAGTTGTTTTACACGGGGGCAAGTTGCTACAGCTTGGCCACGGAATTTTGACACTTAGACGCTTCTGCGCATGGCAGAAAAGACCGAATCCATTCGAGTTTTACGGAAGTTCGGTTGCAGAGATATAGCGTATGAAAACGTCAATTTTGCTTCAAAAGTATTTTTTTTTTTAAAGTGTGCATTTTTTTTCTTGCGACTGTATGTATAATGTCTCTCTTAATTAATTGTTCGCACGTGTAATAGTACGAATGCAACTCAAAACTGGCTTTCTTTTCTTCTTCTTGGCCGAATAACAATGAATTTATTAAATAGTTGAGAAATTAATTGCAATATTAACTGCACAATTTTTTATGCAGTTTTATTTGTTATCTTATTAAAGATAAATTTGATTTTCATCTCGTCGACTCAATAGTAACTTACCTCCGAATTGATTTGGTATCAATTCGTTAATTAACTCTCTAATTAATTAAATTAAGAGCTTTATCAACGTTACTTTTTATTCTATATAATAAATTTCTTTGAACAATCTATGTTAATAAACTTAAAATCCATTTTTTTTTTACATTTTAACAATAGTTGATTATTTTATATGAATGACTTTTTTGCGCCTTTAAATGCAGTTGATGGTATAGCACTGGAAAGCCAAATATGAAAGAGAAGAAGACGAAAAAGGTAGAATGTTTGTATGAAATACGTGAAAAAAGATGTCTCGCTTTTTGGTTTTAAAGTCAAATAAAATACATAGTTGTTACCTTTTTTTACAATCTTCTAATGTAAACGAGGATTATAATGCAACTAACAAATTTATTATCCAAAAAGTTGAGTTCTCACAAAACTGAGAAAAAAGATCTTTGAAATTCTGCTCTAAATAGAATAATCCGTATTTTTTTTTTAAGAATGATTCAGAAATTATTTTTTGAAAATAGAATGTAAGAGACAATAAAACGGACGAATAGCGACGTTAGAAATACCCGTCCATTACCAGCTTAGTTTCAAATGTTGCTATTTCATGTAGGTATGTTTTCAGTAGGATTTTGTTTTTCTTTAGCCAGACTCCCTTTTGATTTTAACACTACCTAAAAAGAGTAAAATAATATTTAAGTGCATTTAAAATAAGGCATTTTAAGATTTTTTTTGAATTATTTCGAATGGATTAGTTATTTGAAAATTAGATTTCTTCTTATATCTTATACATCTTCTAACAATCAGTAATCTGTATTAAAAAGAAGTAATATTTGTAGATGTGGTCAGCGGAATATAAAAATATCGATTTGTAAAACAAATATAGATTATTGTTGGTAAGTGGTCTCTCGTACTTAGATTATGAGGTGACACTTAAAAGACTCAATATGTATAGTCTAGAGCAGCGGTTCCCAAACTGTGGTACGAGTACCACTAGTGGTACGCGCAGCCTCTCCAGGCGGTACGCGGGAAGGCAAAAAAGAGAAGAAATTTAAGAAGATTATATCGTAAAAACTCGGGATTGAAGATCGAATTTGCCCGATTCGAGTTGGGAGAAGTTTGGCTCAAAGTTAAAAATGAATTCTCGTAATTTTCAAGAAAAGCATTGCTGTTTTTGATTCAGTTCACAACCACCTATCTTTGTGAAAGTGCTTTTTCCAATCTGATGTTAATTAAAAATAAATATAGAAGTAAATTAAATGTCAGCCCAAATTTGAGGTTAAAATTAACTTCTACGGAACAAGATATCACCTCGCTTGTATTTTCCATGCAGAAGCAACCTTATCATTAATTTTGTTTTTTCATTTTTTTTACATGATAGGCATTTTGTACTTAAAGACGTATTTCCGATGCTGTTTTGGAAGTACGTATTTAAAAAATATTTTATGTATTTCATACATTTTTTATATACAGCTTTATTTTAATAAACGCTTTTCTCTGCATTAGCTATAAAAATGGTGTGATTGAACTAACCTAGTAGTTCTAGTATTTTTCTATAACTGTTGGGGTTCTATTTTATATAATAAACTTACATTAGCAGTGGTACGCAACTGGTTTGCAAGTAAAATGGTGGTACGGAAAAAAAAAATATTGGGAACCGCTGGTCTAGAGCGAAGGAGAGTTAGAGGAAAAACATTTTCAATTATTCAATACATAAATAATCATGAACAAAGAATCGTGGACTAGCATTTTTTTCGCAAAATTCAAATGATCACATTAGAGCAATTTATTATTTAAATATTTACATACCACTATACGTGATCAACCACTGACTTGTGATACCGAACAATAGACATTACATCCAATTGCTTTAGAGAACTTCGTGCAAGTGTTAATCATTCATTAAGATTCAAAACGTGTTGATTCTGAGAACTTCATATATAGTTGTTGAAATGCTTCATAGTATTTCTGTAGTAATGTTTTTAAGCCTTAAAAAAAAAACCTAATTTTTCAGTTTTGTTCATTTAAGCCAAATATATTTTGTGCTTCGTGTGCGTGTCTGTGCGACATGTATTGGTATGCATAAAGCATTTACGTTTAAAATTTGCACTTCGTAATGTGATTTGAAAGTAACATTTTAAGGAATTTGAATTTTTATCATTATATATCCACTCGTGCGAAATTAAAGTACTTATGCGATCCTTCGCAAAAAACGATGAAAATTCCTTACATGTAGCTTCACTGCTATGGTAGTATTTCTGTCAAAAAACCCGATTGACAGTGGTTTCCTTGGTTAGATACAGGTGGAATAAGCGTTTTATTTATTTATATTACAATGAATCCTCGCTTAAACGTCACCTCTTTTATGCTCCGTTTCTGTTAAACTACTGCATCTGCTTCAGTCATACGACTGCATGTGCTTCAGTTATACGACTGGATGTGCTTCAGTTGTATGGCTGCATGTGCTTCAGATATACGACTGCAGCTGCTTCAGTTATACAATTGCATCTGCTTCAGTTATACGACTGGATGGGCTTCAGTTATACCACTGGATGTGCTTCAGTTATACGACTGGATGTGCTTCAGTTATACGACTGCATGTGCTTCAGTTATACGGCTGCATGTGCTTCAGTTATACGGCTGCATGTGCTTCAGTTATACGACTGCATGTGCTTCAGTTATACGACTGCATGTGCTTCAGTTATACGACTGCATGTGCTTTAATTATACGACTGCATGTGCTTCAGTTATACGACTGCATCTGCTAAAGTTATACGAATGCAGCTGCTTCAGCTGTACGACGGTACCTCTATACAATTCTCGACCAAGCATGCATAAAATTAATGTTAACTTTCATTTTTGCTTCCCTATTTTCAAGTTATTTTTCAGTTATACGTCGGTAAAATTTTTACACTGTATTCCCTCTAATTTTTCCACCCTCCTTTTTAAGATGTTTTTAATTTTCAAAAGCAGTGTTAATAAAATGTTGATTTTTCTACTCTAAAATGAGCATTAGAATGAGATTGAAACGCCATCTTAAATAATTTGAGAAAATAATCCCAATTTTGACTTTTGAAGTGATTGAAAAAATTGTAAAGTACCGTAAGGTATGAACACTTTCTTACCTTTATTCTGTTAACGTAATTTTTGACTGCTAACTTAGTTTATTAAAACTAAACTATATTACTTTCTTTTACATTTTCCCGCTATTTACTTAATTTCACACTTGATTTGATCTAAAATGAAATTGAAATTTATTTATGGGCCTCTACTATTTATGCGTCTTCGAGTCCCTGAGAGAGATGAACCACTGGGGTGAGATGGACCAGTCAAATATTTCGTTAATGCGCCGCCCCCACTTATGGCGAACCTATCTCAGTCATACACTGAAGGATATAATTTAACGACTATTTTTTTATCTAAATCCATTGTTGCTTTCGAAAAATCAAATCCTTTTTTCATATGGTTACACTTATACAATTCAAAGTTTTGGTTTACATTAATACGCGATGGTGAGAAACAGACTGGTGTAAGAAAATTTTAGTTGAAAATGCAGTTAATTAAATTTCCTATAATATGGGATGTCGTATACCTTTATTTACAGTAAACTAAATAATACTTCAAAAATTTATGAACAGATGGGACCATTAATTTTTTCTTATTTAATACCGTAACAAAATATAAAATCCTTATCGCTTGACTTACACCACTCAACCTCATATAATCTACTTAGTTTTGTTGTACTCGGGGAAAATTTATGCTTTTAAATGACTCGAAATTATTACGCAGTATTGTATATTTATAACTGAGAAAAATAATTTTATTAACATATTTCTCCAATTTTTGAAAAAAAAAAAAAAAAAAAAAAAAAAGCAATTTAGCTAAAAAAAGCTTTTTAAATACTATTTTACAAGAAAGATTATTATCATATTTTGTTTAAATAACACAGTTTTATATCTTTTTCAGGTATGTGGATGTTCTTTTTCTCATATGATTTGAAAATATATCTTGGTGTTTTGAAATGCTAGGTAAGCATATGAATGAACTTGAAAATTTTATGCATTGAGAGCAATCATTCTTGGGTTAATAGTTCCATCAGTTTCTCGTAAATGCTCGTGTGTGGTTTAATGATTTTTTGCGAATATAATGATAATAAATAGAAACGGATTTTGTGTGAAAAAAGATTATGGCTTACGAAAAAAACATAAATAAATGAATAGGAAAGATAAATGTATTAGTAATTAACATAAAAGAGAAATTAAAAACAGTAGTATCCTGGAATTGGAATTATTTTACTTTAAAACTTACTTTATAAAAACGAAATGCTCTTAAGCAAATTGAATTTAAAATAAATTAAACTAAAAATATGAATAAATGAATAAATAAAAAGTTTTAATATTAGCTTCATATAATGCAACTTTTAATTTTAACCTAAATGAGTAAGATCAACTTTTTTGTTACCCACTTCCTCCCTCTTGTCACAAAATGTTACAATTTCCACCCCAAAACGTGGCATTATTTGATTATTTGTGAACATCACCCAAAATATTTGGACATGACAGAGAGCACAAGAACTCAAGCAGAGCATTGAATATTGTGTTTAATTTGCATTTTTACTAGTTTTTCAGTGTAACCAATTTTACATTAGGAATGAATATTATAAATCATGTAATCTGTAGTGATACACAAATCCTGAAATTTGTGTTGGGAAATTGAAATGGAAATAATGAATTATAGGTTTTGATCAGATTACAAAAAAAAAAAAAAAAAAAAAAAGAAGCAATTTTTAAAATTTCTTACCTTTGGAATTCATTATGAAAATATCTTTATGCTTTCTTAAAAAAATCATGCATAGTTAATGTAGAGAAACAGTTTTTTGAAGTGTTTTTGTATTTTTGTTTTTTTGAATGTATAAATTTCTGTTGACGTGAAATGAAAACAACTCAATGTGAAACCAACGACAATATTCAAGGTATTTGTAAAGGTATATTTTATTTATTTATCGCAAATAATTAACAGAAATTTTGTTCTTGTGGATGAAACTAAAAATCCCTTTTATCCTTAAAAAATACATCAATTTTGTAATAACCGATGAAAAATATCTTTTTAAAACACTGAAATATATTTATATTTTTTTAAAAAATAGAACAAGTCTTTTAACATAAAATATATTAGCATTTTAGTTAAACAGAAGGAATATATGGTTACAAGATTAAATTTTTATGTGTCTGATTTCCTTAGTTGGAAGTTATATTTTTATGAAGTGTAAATGAATGTAAGTAGACACGACTAGAGTTTTAGATTAGAGTGTTTGATATTGATGTGCAGGTTTTCAGAATATTTTCAATGTATTTAAAGTTTAGTAATGTTAAAACTTTTTTTTAAATGTAATCTCCTTGACATTAAATGTCAAGTGGCATGTTTTCTCCTTGAAATTGGCATACTGGACATTTTTTAAGTAACTTAAAATACATTTTTGGTAGAACATACCTAGGAAAAATAGATCTTTTGGAACTCTAAAAAAATGATTAAATTTTTGTAAATAAAAGTGCTGTTGAGATAGAATGATCGAACAACTATGCCCCACGTTATATTAACCCTGACAGTTTTTGCCTACATTGTGAAGAGCACAACGAATGCTTTACTCGTTTCGCAACTTTCAAGAACTCTTTGCAACAACAACTCTAAGCACGTACTTGTAGAGCAAAATGTACGAGCGCAGTAGACGGTTTTGATGGCTACTCATGAACTCGGCATTTGCAGAGTTCCATTTTTCAAAAGAGAGTTCTAAAAGTGTCCAGAATCCTTAATTGAGGTCCATCGCTGGCCATTTGTAAACTGTCAATGCTAGGACGGGTGATAAAGGAAGCCTTGTAAGGATGCCATGTGTAAGCAGTCCACGTAGATTTATTACGTCTAAGAGTCCAAGCGAGCTTGTTCAGGAATGTCCATCGCAGAGCAACGGAAGTTGACAACTTTTCATGCTAAGTTGGAAAGTTTAAAGAATGTTTGGAGGCAAGTGGAGTAAAATCTGATCGCACTTTTAAAGCTTCTCTGCTTATAATTAGATCTTTAAGAACGGTGCAAAGTATTAGAGGTTATATGAAATACCATACGTATCTATCTATCTATATATATATTATTTTTCTAGCCTTTTTTTTTGTCGCTCCGCGAGATCTTCCTTATTCCTTTATCAAATTCCTCGATTTGTCCCTCGTTTTAAAGCTTAACATGCTGGCTAATGACGAAAAATAGACCCACGGTCTAAAAATGCACAGCTTCTCTTAAATTTGAGATTTAAAATAATCTAAGAAGAATTCCTTTAATGTGTGCCAAATTGGTGTTGTGTATGATGGCGCCATCTGTAATCAAGTAAACAAACAACACACTCTTCTGTTTTTATTGTGTAGCAAATTGGACAGTTTTAGCTGCGTTTCTGTGTCAAACTTATTTACATTCTAGACCCTAGACATTCATTTATCATCTGTGTATTAAACTTATTCAATCATTTATATTATGAATGTGTAGAGCCTAACTAACCAACAATAACTATATAGTAAGTCGTGGAACTGTTTCGTTATTGTATTTTAACACTATATATACTACTAATAAAAATAATTATCATTATTATTGTGATTATTTTATTATTTTGAATACCTAAATAATAGTGAAATGAAAAATTTGTAACAGCCATTTATACTGATGTGTTAGTTCAGTTACATGTCTTTTGTGCTAACACCCGTTTACTTTTTTCTATTCTTCATCATAATGTCCTTTCTCCCAAATTAGTGTGGAATTCTGCACGGGTCAACTAGTTTCATATAATCTTCAGAATTCCAATCTTCAGGTGATTAAAAGCGAATGTAAATAATATCAAACTTTAAGAAATAGCAAAGATTATGCATGTTTTGCAGTACTGCAATATTTTGCAACATATTTTCCATTTTGAAGATACACTAAGCAGTAAAAATAAGTCTGATTTTATCTGAAAGCTATTACTAAGCAATATTTCAAATTATTAATAAACAATGCTGCGAATTTAAGAATTTTTTTTTCTTAATATACGATTCCCTTCATAAAATGGTTGAAAGTATTAAGTGTAGAGATCTATATTAGGGTCCGCGCATAAATGATGTCACGCTTTTTCCCCATATATTTGACCCCCTCCCCCCTTTGTCACAAAATGTCACACTTCAATATACCCCCTCCTTCCTTTGTCACATGCCACTTTGTCACACTTCTTGTCATCCCCTCCCTTTGTCCCAATTTGTCACAATTTCACGAACGCCCCTCAAAGCGTGACATTATGAATGAAACCTTACTACGTAGAATAACTTGCGTGTGTTTCATAATTTTCTTTTGTGAGAGAAAGAGTTTTTAAATTAAGAAATCACTCTTAACTTTAGGTGCTTAGCGTAAGTTGGTAACTTGTAAATTACTGTAATGATAGAAAATTCATCCTTTTTAAGGCAAAACGCTGTGTTTAGTTCTTTGAGTGATTTTGTACTAAGTTCATCTAGAAGACAGGAGGTTATAATTAAGTTGCATGTATGAGGTTTTAGTTTTAATTCCATTTGTGTTTGATGCAACCAGTAATCTTCTCTTCAATTCACCAACTTTCATCTCTCTTTTATCGCTTTATAGAATTTAATATTGGAGCAAGACTTAATCATTTGCAGAAAATTCTATAAAAGTATTAGGTACACGAACCATGTCTATTTATTACGACTGACAAATTTTCTAGAATTAGATCAAGCGTGATAAAAAGCAACGACAGAAAAAATGAAATTTCTGTAGCGAACGCGGCCTTTGCAATGATTTCTCCTTTTCTTACCTGAACGCCGTGTGATCTACCCGAGAAATATTTCTTGAGGCAAATAAAAGAAAGTTTCAGGTTTTCTTACCCGGGCAAGGAGAACAAAATGGAGGCTGGTCGATGAAGGAGGCAGAAGAGGGGGGCCCCGTCTTCTTCCGTATAAAAGGGCAGGAGAGTTTTTATTTATCGAGTCGCTTAGTTTTTGCCACTTCCGTCTTTGACCCAATTAAAGGGTCTCGACGTGACATGCTTTTGAAAATGCTGACGAAGAGCCTTTTCGTCGTCTTGGATGGGGGGAGTGGAGCGAAAGGTGGCTTCAGGGAAGCCCTATTTTCCAGCTGTTGACACTAACGAGAGACAATTTTGTCAGAATTTAATATGTTGAATTTATGTCCAAGAAAAATATTGGTTTATTAGAGGTTGCTTTTATTTTTATTTTCATTTCTTTCTGACAATGATACGTTTTTTAGTCAGTGAAAATATTTTTAAAAAGTTGGAAATGCGATATTAAAGTGCAATGTTATGAAAAATAGTTGCTGTAGTAACAATTAGCTCTACATTCTTTATTGCAAGTATTTCCAAAACTTTCATTTTTTTACCAAAAGTTTACTTTGTGCTCAGATATTTGTGTGTATTATGGGTTCTGCCATGTCATACCATGTCCAGAATTTTAGGCTGTGTACTATAATTATAAATTAGTACTTTCCTTTTAACAATTCTAGGAAAAAATATAGCTATACAAGGTTTTGTTTGGTATCCTTTCAGATTAAATTTAAGCCATTTCTTGAAATGTACTCTGTAATGTACTCATGGCAGTAGTTAAATTTTAAGTTAAGTGAACAAAAAATTAACAGTAATGCGTAACCGTAATTCATTTAGCATATCTTAGATAAAGGATTTTGCTGTTTACTTAAGCATCTTAAGTAATTATAAACAATACAAAATAATTTAATATTAGTATAAGAGATTCGACATAGTTCAATTTTCAACTGCGGAGTTAAATTCAGATAAAAAGATTCCTTTTTGTCCAACGAAGCTTTGTAAAAAACATTGAAGTTGTAATAGTCTCCTCTACAGAGATGGTTCCAAATTCCCCTACCTTTTTGAGGACATGTATTTGAGGTTGGAATGGTATTGAACTGAGAGGGATAAAAGGCTCCTTAAATGTATATTTTATGCTGGGAAGAATCGAGCTGAGGATGCATAGTGGAAGTGTAGTTGTTTGAGCTTAATATGATCCTTGACCATGAGCTAGAAGGGGGGAACCTCTGAAAACATCTATTATTTCCTTGGAAGGTGGCTGTACTTTTAAACCCAAGGGTGCATTTGAGAATCCTTGTTTTAGGTTGTTCTGATCTCTGTCTAAAGGCTCAGATTTTAAAACACTTTTTGTCCATTATCTCAACGACATAAGAAGCTCTGATGTCACAAACGCATGCTCTAGACATCGTAACGATGGTTGGAGCATGCGCATTAGAGAGCATGTAACATAAGGGAGCCCGTGCTATAGCGGCCATACGTGGCATGAAAAAATATGGTAGCACGAATTCAATATTTAATTATCTTATAGGATTTCTGCTTGGATTTGATCAATTTTCGTTGTCATTCAATTTTCTGCCTAATCGATAGCTTCTTGTACCAATAAAAGATAGGGGTACGTGGGTTTCCGAAAAAAAGGTGGTTGTGTTCGAGATAGCCCCTATCCTAAAACAGCAAACGCCACGTACGCCTCATAAAATGTTGGTTTTTAATTAATATATTCTCTGTCTCAGAGACCTTTCTAAAGATTTTATTTCAGCTAAATAAGACATGATTTTTTTTTCACGTAATACTGAAATAATATTGAAGTATGTTTAACAATACAGATATCGTTAGACACATTTTAATATTTTTTTAATTTAAATTTACATAAAGTATTTGTGAATTATAAGCGAAGTGAAAAGTGAAATTCGTGTAATTTAACCCTTTATCTACCGCATTATGATCTGCAGTATTTTTTTTTTACAGAAATAGTTTGTCTAGGTATTTGCACTGAAAATTAAGGGATTTACATGCATAAAATGCTCAGTCTATAAGTATTTATTTCTTTACAGCTAATAAGTGCCACAGAGTATTTACCCTGTGAAATTAATTGCATACACTTTTTAATCAAAATATTTCGTCAAATAGTTTTCTAAATTCTTAACTAACACATCAAAAAAATCAGTGACTTGATTCTTGAATTTTACTGCTTTTCTGGAGCGAAACTCTAAGGGAGCAATCTTAACAAAATGGAAGTTCAAAACACAGCATCGGTTTCAAAACTATCTACGTTCCTTTCCTCGCTAAAATACTCTTTATAGAACCGTTGCTGATATGTATCCTGAAAAGGGGGAATTTAAAGACTGTCCCGGCAAAGTACCATCAGAATATTGGTAAAAATGGTTGCTGGGATGGAATTTATAGAGAATGGTACTTATAAGTACTGTCAGTAGATAAAGGGTTAAAATAATGCATCGCTATAGTAACTTCATCTCCATAATCTGTATCGCAAATTTTACCATACATGAAACCATATTTTGTGCCTTCTACATATTATACATCTTTTATTCCTTACCTAAAATTAAAAAAAAAAAAACTCTCGTTCCATACCCCATATTTCTGTAAGTATATGCTCTCCACAACTGTCTCTTTATATCGCAAACTAAAAAATGAAAAATTTTGAGATGAACGTTAAAGAGCCCATTATAGAAAACGTTTGCCGCTTTTACCACCTGATAAAACGCTATCAATATATCAAAAAGTAATGAGCTGTCAGGGTAAATGAATGACGTTAAAATGTGCTATTCATTTCATAAAAGACAATACGATCTCGTATTTTGAAACTACGTTATGGTATTGTTTCGTGATATTCAAATTTCATCCAGTCTTTATATTGAACAAAACCTACTTTATGCCTCTTGGAAAATAGTACTTTTAAATTTTATTTTTAAAAGTTTCAGATGATTAAGCGTTGTAAACACTGATGAACAACTTAACGCGAAAAAAGAAAAATATTGATGGAAAGTGGATGAACTGTATCAGAAAATTCTCTCTACAGTTTCGAAAATTTTATTATGGGAAATTATAAACAATCTACTAAGATAAACGACAATGGTGTGTGTGTGGTGTGTGTGAATGCGTGTGTGCGTGCGAATGTCCAGACGAATCTATGGCACTTACAGAATTGATATTTGGTACAGATGGTTTGAGGGGCCGGATGTTGCACCTCAAAGTGTTTTTTTAACAATTCGGTCTAGAAAATTTGAAATTAATTTTTAAAGACAAATTTGCTTTAAATCCCGAAGTCCGCCATCTTTCGCGGTACACATGCGCATTACGCTTGAACATTGCTGTATCTCTTCTCTATTTATATAAAAGGCAATGTCTAACTGTGTGTTTGTGTGTGATGCCCAGGCGGCTCGGTGAAAATAATTTGCTGACTGATCGGTAGAAGTTTTTTAGTACGGTCGTACGCTGTGCAGGCATTTCTAGTTAGTTTCTAGTTCTAGTTAGTTCTAGTTAGTTAGAGTTTTATTTTAAACGTTTATTTCAAACTTCGTCTAGAAAAAACACATTAAAGTGCGTGCTTAACAATTACAAGCACATTATGAACTAGTCTCCTGTGGAATGCGGAAGTTGATAAAAAAAATTGAAAAAGGATAATTATTAACTTTTTTAATAGTTTCTTTAGATCAAGGAGTTGCTTTTGAAGAAAAAATCGACCCATTTTTACACGCTGAAGAGGGAGCTCCTTTATGTCTCAAAAGATATTTAAGCAATTTGTGTTAACCATTATTCTTTCTATCTTTTCTTCAGCAACATTTTTGACCATTTCATAAAAGGTATAAAATTTATTAAAATATTAAAAATGTTTCTAGTAAAAGTAAGGCATGAATAAAACCCGAGCTTTTGTTTTTAAAAATGTAGACCACTATCGAGATATATTGCGTTTCATTTAAAGATTGATAATTTTTTATTTAAGATGCTTTCTTTTGCACTGAGATACGAAAAAGGTTCACCTGCATTAACATAAGTAAAAGATCCGTGAATAACTAATAAAGAGTTGGCAATTAAGATTTTCCATTTTCAGAATTATTCCTAATATAAGCACTATGGGTACGTAATGATGCTGCAAAACTCCTTGGCAATATTTTAAAACTCGAAGAAGTCTCCCTTTACTTGAGGAATTCTCTCTTCATTCAGTCTTAATGGGATTACTTGGGCATTG
Source organism: Octonoba sinensis (assembly GCA_038502835.1). NCBI lineage: Eukaryota > Metazoa > Arthropoda > Arachnida > Araneae > Uloboridae > Octonoba > Octonoba sinensis. Next base: position 64,503,159 of record CM076602.1, read on the forward strand.
TTTTATATATATATTTATATGGACGTGGATTTTTAAATTAATTTTGTTTACAACCAAATTTTAAGTATCCAAATTAATAACACTTTTCTGGGGGGGGGGGGGGAGGCGGATGAGGAGTAAGGGTCATAAAATTGATTGGGCGGTTTTGTTGGGCGTTTTGTTGCGGATTGGGTTGATTTGTTGCGGGCTGTGAGGTTTGCATTTTTGAAACCTGGCGACACTGGTTGGAGAAATAAACTTCCATTTCTTTCCTGCCCTACCTCCACATTTTTTAACAAGACAGTCGTTTTGAATTTTCGAGGTCGGTGGAGAGAAGGACGGCCGGGGGACATGGGTACATTCTCCTTTTACATTGCATTAACCTTTTCCGAACGGCTGATGAATTTCCTACAATGTCTCAAAGGTTTCTATTGGGTAGGAGGGGATATATGGTGGTATCCCAACCCCGAGGAATAAACAAAGTACATGGGAAGCTATGAATTAATGTGATATTCACAAAGCCACACCCCTCTCCACGGACACTCTTAAATGACGAGTCAGTTTTTAAACAGTAACACTCCTTAAAAATCACAATTATATTAAAAATAGCAATCTCTAAAAAATCCTTTTATTAGATTAAAAATAACAGTCCATAAAAATCAAAATTAAAATTAAAAAAAAACGGCTCATAGAAATCACCATTAGAGTAAAGGCAACAGCAACTAAAATACACATATGCATCAGGACAATAGTTCAAAAATAACAACAAGAGTCCGTAAAAATCCTAATTACAATTGAGACAAAAATACATCTTAAAATTCCCATCAAAATAAGAGCTGTATTCTATTTAGCAATGCCAATTAACGGTCTCTGAATATATCTGCCAGAATAAATTAAGCATTCGTAACTCGGTTTTATTTATATAGATTATTATTATTAACATCATTACTAGTTACGTCGCCGGGTCTTGTACGGCGTTTTGTCTTGATGTATTGCATTAATCCCTTAGGGAGGAAAATTCAAGTTACGGAAGACATGTTGAAGAGAGCTTTATATAAATCTAAAGAAATTTAGTGAAAAATTGCCTACTGATAAAAAAGGAACAGACTTTTTTATGACCTTTTAAGTGAGAAAAGAGTAATCCCTAAGAAATTCTTTTACATATACGATAAGACATTAGTTATAAAGACGTATTAGACAACAATAGTTTCAAAATACCGTCACTGTAGCAGAATACGACAACTTCAATAAAAGCTGTTAGTGTCCCGTACCATTATTCACGTGTGCCTTCGAACCGATACATAAATGTGTCAAATTTTTAAGACTAGTAGTTGTTACAGAGTATGAATGATATTTTGAAGGGCAACAAATTTTACTCATCATTACCGCCATTTCCAAAATTCTGTTGCAAATATATAAAGAAAAATTTAGCAAAAAAATTCCAGTAGAAGATGGGCAACAGTCCTTAAAATACCATTTAAACAAAAAATATATGCAAGTTTTCCCCTCCCTACTGTATTCCCCCTAGCGCATGTGAGAATTTTCTTTCTTTTAAAATTGTGTTGTATCAATCGGTCGTTTTCTTTTCCTTTTTATTTTATTTATTTATTATTTTTTTATATTTTCGTTTTTAACTTATTGAAAAGGCTTGGCGGGCCACGGGTTGAAGACCCCTAGTATAGAGAGTTCTCCAAAACGTTGATGTCATTTTATTCTAACCACATTAATCGTGGCACTATTTGCACACACAATCACTAGGATGTAAAATTAAGTTGTCGAACTCTGATGATGAATTTTTTTGTCTTGAAGACTTTGTTTCAGTTTTAAAGTAACTGAATGAGTTGCATTTAAACCTGTATCTATTTATCTGATGTATGCATCATTTGAATTATATTTAGTGCAATGACTAAGCATATTTATAAAAATAAAGGAAAGTTAGAATTCAAAGTGGAAGTTTGAGGAAGTATTTCGGAAGAAGTCAGCAGTATTATTTTATTTTTATCTCGAAAATCCTTACATTCTTCTCACCAGTGCTGGGAACTTCCCTCAGTTTCGTCTGATCTGTTCCAAAAATCGGTCCCACGAGGGCCATTTGGGCAAATGGTTGGGGAGCACTTCAAACCAGAATCACCGAAACCATTTCAGTTTTACTTGGAGGTGTGCTTTTGATTTTAATAACTCTCTTGAACACTATTACTTCTCGAAATCTCCGAAACCCCGACGATTGGTTAAAGTGTTTCCCTTGTTTACTTCTTGAATCACGTCGCCTTTGGAGATAGCAGTTTGATTCCACTTCAGCCATGCAAACAAATTTGTTTTCTGAGAAATCCAATAGAGTGAATATATGTGAAATGGTAATCTTATGGAGCAAACTTTGCAATTGTTGTTTGATTTATGTAATTATGATCACAATTAATTTTACTATAATTTTTTCAAAACATTCTATGCTTTAGGGTTAGTAATTTACTTCTTGTTATAAAATCAGTTTCAATCATTATGAATTCTCAATTTCGTTAAAATTTACTTCTTTCTTGGAAAAATTTATATTGATTTTTCCAATTACATTAAAAATTTGAAGGGTATATGTTTCTCACGTTAATGAGTTATTGAAATTATAAGTTTTTTTCGATTTTTTTTCTTGTTAAAGCTTTTAATGTGTTTTTAGAAATATACGGGTCACTGTTTTAGAAACTTAAAGCTTTCTCTCAAGAATTTGGCAATAAACATCTTATTTTAATCGTAATTTTACTTTCGAAATCTAGGTTGCACTAAATTTTGAGTGACTAGTAATCATTCTTACACTTTACGTGCTAAAGTTTTGATATTAAAAGAGCTTATTCTATTAAAAATAACCGAAATAAGGAACCATTTAATGCAAATGTTGTTACTATCCCTCGGTTAGACACCTACACAGAGCAAAAGTGTGAACCTACTCTCTGCAGTGATTAAAAACATTCAAATACTTTGAGCTTTAATAATTCGTGTAAGGTTAAACTTATTCAAGACAGATTATTTTGACTCTTTTCTTTCTCTTTTGTAAAGTTATTCTCTTTCTCTTCTGTATTCATTTTAAAAATCCAAACTACTTTTCCTCTGAATCATTATTGTTATTGTACCTCGACATTTCATTTGTGAATGTCGTTCGTTGCAGCTTTATTTCTGTAAATCGCGCCACATTATCTATTTTTCCGCAAAATTTGTGATGCTCTCTTTTACACCGAGATCCTTTTTATAAATTGTAGTCTAGGTAGAGTCGCATTTTAACACTGATTTTAATTTTTTGGAATTTTTGCCCATAAATTTAAAAATAAAATGCAAATTAGATAGATACTGACGTAAAATCACTACACATTGAAAAAACACGCAGCAAGTTGCTCAAAATTTGTTTGAGAGGTTACATTATTTTTCCTATTCTGTACCTTATGAATATATCAAGTTTTTTTTAAGAAAAAAAAAAATCTTAGCCATGTTGAACATAGCTCCATTTGGATACAATATAATGTCGTTGTCACGTTCTCAACTGATTATATTAGATTATAAAGAATGTGATAGCATGTTCATGACCGTCAGTAGATTAACAGTGTGTGTGATTTACCTTCTTTAGTGAACTTATTGACCAAGGATATTTTGCTTTCTATGTATTTTCCTTAACTTTATGAATACAAATACAAATACAAATACAAAAGACGACCAGCAACAGGCTCAGGGACCAGCTAGGCTAGTCCTAGTCAATTTAGCAGTCCCCAATGAACATCAAGAGCTTTCTTAAAAGTTTTTACCACACTGCAATTAACAGTCGCTTCCGGTAAACTATTCCAACTGCCTGAAACCCTATTGAAGTAGTAATTTTTCCTTATTTCAAGATTAGTCTGAGATTTGAAAATATTAAAACAATGACCTCTGGTTCTACTTTCAGCACATAGCTGTAGTCCATTAACATTTCCCCATTTTAATGAATTTAAACAACTGAATCATGTACCCTCTAACTGTCCTTTGCTCAAGACTATACATATGAGCCTTTTAAGCTTGACTTCATAATCCAAGTCTGAAAGACCGCTTAAGTCAACATTACTTTGTTTTAATATTGAGTGAATTCCAAGTATGATTAAAATAGTCGAGCGATCTTTCTCTACACTAAATAAATAAATATTTAGCTCCATGTTTATAACGCTGATGTCCTATTTGTGAATTCACATTTGGTATTTTAAATTTCGACTTATTTGCACGAGAAATTACAACTTTTTGCGAAGTTTTTAATGACTTTAAATGAGAGAAATAGCATATATAAAGATTGAGAAGGGTAAGAAGAAAATAGATTTTATTTTGTCATGTGCCCTCCGAAAATTATTTTTTGAAATACGGATGGGTTAGAGCTCGCAAAGAAATTTTCATCCTTTCGCGAAAGAGATAAATGAGCGAATATATCAAATTATTTTTTAAAAAGAATTCCATCTGTTCAAAACTGAAGAAATCTCAGCAAGTGCTACTTGTAGAGCAACGATCATTGGAACAGGGAGGGGAGCATTTTAAAAATAGGCCTCAGGGGGATCATTTGGAGGAGGATGGGGAGGGACTTGAAGGGATAACCGAAAGTTCCTTTGCTATCATGTTCGGGGAACGTGCTTCTTATTTTAATAACCCCTGAACTCCATAACTGCTCTGGATCTTTAAAACATTATTGATTAGGAAGAACGGTTGTATTTATGACTTAAAATCTGCTGTCTTGACTGCAGTTATGGTTCCGAATCTTTTCCCGCGGAAATCCCTTTCTCTGTGCCATTTCGTTTCAGAAAGAACATACGTACTACCCTCGACCAAAAAAAAGGAAGCTGTCTTTGATATGGAGCAATCAAAGTGAAGTTTCTGATGTTTCTTTTGCTGTTGAGAAAAACAGATTTTTCTTAAGATTTTTAAAGCTTTTTTTTTTTTTTTTTACTTATCGGGAAACTTTATCGTTGAACTAACTTCCCCCTTCCTTTTTTTCTCTCTTGTTTTACATTTTCTTTAGAATCCTGTTAACTTTATCAAATATACTTGTTTTTCCGTGAAAGTTGATTTTGGGGGAGATATTTTAGACGTTATGTACATATTCATTTTTGTTTAATTTATACATTTTACAACAATAGTTTTCATAACAGATTAGCTTAAAATAACCCAATAATATGAATTATAAATGTGTATTACCGAAACAGAAGTATATTTCTTTTTAAATACGAAATATGTAGCGTTTTGCCAGCTGCCACGTTAAAATTCCATGGTTTTTTAGTTTTTTCCTTTAAATATAGAAATATTTTTAAAAAGGCAAATCTATTCGAAATTATAAAATTGTAGAAATCTTAGTTGGCATCAATACTAAAATAAATTGAACAGTATTCATATAGACATAATTGAACACATAATATTCCAACAAGTAAACAAAAACTTCTCAAGTCGTCATTAATAATTTCACCTTGAAATGTAATTTTTGGCAATGTCAAAGTTCGGAACTCTAACGTCCAAGTGCCCATGTTTCAGGAAACCCTAATATCGAAAGTTTATTTCAAAATGCTGTAGGGAACCCTAATATAAATTCTATTCTTCTTTCAATATAACTTTTATCGGTCAATGGTATATTGAATTATAATGAATACAAAAGAAAAAAAAAAAAGCAAAAATAGCAATTTAATAGTACTTTACAATGGCAAAATTCCGAAAAATGTGGAAGTTTTATTTTTTGCTGAAAGATTGAATCCTTTAATCGAAAGCTGCTTAAATGTTCATAAATAACTACACTAAAAATTTTAGTGTCTATTTGCCACCATTTTTGGAGTTCTTTTGGTGTTCAGTAACACCAAAGTTGAAAATTATTCATTTTTGACATATTTTAATTTTTTACGGGTCTATCTGAAATAATGTAAACATTATACTAGTTTTAACATATGAAGTTCGTTAACCTATTGACGCATCAAAAAATTATTTCAAATGCTCATTTATCCTAATTTCATAGAAATGAACAAACGTAATGTAATTTTGATACTTCAATGAGTTAACAGACTTCATGTGCTAAAAAATATTATACTGTCTATATCTCGTTTTCAGACAGACACATAAACAAAAAAAATAAAATGCTCTAAAAATGAATAATTTTCTAATTTGGTGTTACTGAACAGCAAAATTTGTGGCAACTAAATACCAAAATTTTTACAGTGCACTGAAATGTCTATAGTATTAAAAAAAGACCATGCTGTTAACCATAATGAAAGTTGCCAGAAGTTTTATTTTTTATTTCAGACAGAAGTTCTACAACTAAGATTCTTGATTTTTTTGTGAATCTCTTTGTAATATTTCGCGAAACCTTGGTTTAGAAATGCTGATGTATAGACCAATGTCAAAATATCTGTTTAGAATAATCTTATGCTTTTTGAAGCAAAAACTTATGTGCAATCATTTCATCATGTGCATCCAAATTTTTGTAATACAAGATAAAAAATGGCAACTTTTAAGAAAAAATTCAGGATATTTTAAAAAAAAACTCGGAAGAATTCAGAAAAATGTTGGAATTGGTGAACGCCACTTTCTGACTTAAATAATAAAAAAAATGATTCGGTCATTATAATTAGTCTAAATTTCCCGATCATAAAAGTCATTACTATTAAAGTTTAAATAATATAGTTATGAAAAAATGCATGAAAAAGGTTTTTAAAGCAAGCGTTATGAGGTTACTAAGCCAACTCATTAATGAAAATGTGCCTTTTGACTTTTTTCTTGCATTATTTGCCAAAACGATGTGAGAAAATCGTCATAAGTTTTTGCTGTCTTGTTCAGATTTCTTTTCTTGACACTGAAGATTTACATAAACCCAGCAGGCAGTGTTTCTGTCAGGAATTGAGAGTATGGCATATAGGGCAATCGTTGGCAATAAAATACGGTACAGTGGGTAAAAACTGCTGAAATTTGGTGAAAAACCATGCTTTTCTGAAAAATCACTAGAATTTCACTAAAAATTGTCAAAGTCTTAAATTTATTGGAATATTAAAAAAATAAATAAATAAATAAAAATAAATAAATAAATAAATAAATAAAAATAAAATAAACGTAAGGAATGAATTACGAGCGCAAAATTGAAAAACTGGCTAATTTTCTTAAAAATTACGAAAAGGTCGTAAAATTTTTTCTATACAAGTTTTCAAAGAATTCATGATTTAATTTTCATTCAATTTTAAATTTGCAACATTGCTTTGTAAATTTGTTTTCGCCCGCTACTTTGCCATTTGATGAACTGCTAAATGTAATATAAAAAAGAAAATATAAATAATATCTACATTAATTTCAATATTTGTCACAATAAGTAAATAGATAAATAAAATTGGGTATGGGCAAGTATATTAATTTTTCAAAATTTCATAAAATCTTCTGTTGTGCTAAAAGAGATATTTTCGCTCTTTTTGAGTAATTCTTTGAGTAGCGTTACGCTTTTAAACGTGTGCCACGTGTGCAACCTCTATCTGCACATATATCTATTACTCTATGAAAGCATAGTTCGCTTTTACGAACGTGCTAACTTCTCCAGCGGGTTCGTAAAAGCATTTATCGATTGACAAGAGAGTGCTTTCCGTATAAACTCAAGTATTCTTTTGTTGCAACGGTTCGGGCTTTAGCCATCTGATCTCCTTCCTTCATCCAACGTAATGCTATTTTTGGATGCATGGACCTTAAATTCGCTTCCAGAGCTGGTCTAAGGAAAACTAACATTGTTCTTAACAATAAATAAAATAGGGGTAGTGTGTAAGCAAAGGAAATATGAAAATAGAAAAAGTACGAGTATTTTCCTCGCATTTAATAGTTTTGTTTTTGAGAAGAAGTTTTTCTTTTGAGACTGATAAATAGCCTTTAAAAGCTTTCTTCTCCTTAGTTTTAGTAGATGCAGCTTTTGAAACATCGGGAGTATTTGCTTTTTCCTTTTTATCCTTTGTGTTATTCTTCATGTAAATGTATAATGCGCGAGTTATACTTTGATGTTCTTAGTCTGTTTTGTTGCGATGCGTAGGGGAAAATACACTTATATCGCAAGTATAAAGTGCTGTATTTTTATCTACTGAAAGTAAAGATATAAGGACAGCAAAATAAGTTTTAATAAACAATACAGAGTCCTTCGGAGTATTTTCTGGACAGTAATTCTCTTCTATCCTGAACACAGGCTTTTATAATTAAAGAAGAAAAAAAACCCTTCGTACATTTCTACCGCAAGAAGAGAGAGAGTGAGAAAAGAGCGCTGACTGACAGTCCTAAAGAATCTATTCATGTTCAAAGGACAGACTGTTGTCATAAGGAATGGGCCATATTCTTTTCCTGTTTTAGTTCGTTTAGCATACTTGATTTCTTCCGAACTGATGCTATTTTCCATGTATGTTTCCGTGTTTTATTGTCGTTTTCGTGTGGTTTTTATGTAAGGGTCCTCTTAATTCGGCGCTTTCGTGTGTCACGACCTTGCACATATGGAAGGCGCAGGCTTGGACCAGGTCATCACATGCTCGTTTCGATTCAATATTATCATCGCTAACTGGAGGATTTTTTTCAAAACCTCTAGTTGTATTTTTATTACAGATTCTAGTTGTATTGTTATTACAGGTAGCGTATTGATGCTTGGAAACACAACGCAAGCACAGCGCAACTTTGTGCCACGCTGTGGCACAATTTGGAAGCTTTGGCAAAGTTGCCCCACTTTACGGAACTTGATATAATGAACTAAAAATTCAGTTAATTATATCAGCTAATTATACAAACACCTAATTATCTAAATTGACTATATACGTAATGTGTAAAGAATTATCTTTGAAATTTCTTATTATTTTAATGTAAAAATGCTTTAAATTTACACTTTAACCAGGTAAAATGAAATCCAAATAAAATATTATTCTGATTTAACATTCAACTTCTATGAATGTGAGCTAAAAATAACGCTAAAGGCCTTGCTTTAGTTGGAGTGAATAATAAAAGGTAGAAAACAGTGCTTAATTAAATGGAATCCGTGATGCATGTAATTAACAAAGCTTTATTTAGTGGAGTTTTAATTGAAAACACTTTCTTCCCAATCAAATGTAGATGATTAATTGAAATGGAGCATCTAAATTCTGCAATTACGTTACATTTTAGCTTTTTAAACGTAGTAATATCGAAGTAGTTAAGTTTTAGTTTCTGACATCATGTAAAAATAAATTATGCCTCAACAGTACTCATGCATAAATATTCTTTCAAGAAGCAGGTATGAAGAAAAATTGATAAAATAATTCAGTTAAATTAAGTGGTATAAATTATTTTAAAAAATATCGAGAGACTATGTTAAAAGTTATTGTTAAATTTATCATTTATCCCAATGATGAAATTTCTTAAAGATAAAAAAACTCAAAATGTTTTAGGAAACTTTGAATGATGAACTTAGGTGACATTTTTAATTCAATATCGCAATCGAATTGTATCCACTCTTTACAATTTAAAGAACTCTTTGTTAAATATTTTAGCATTTGAGTCCGAGTTAAACATTTTGTACTCAGAGAACATGGTTTACTGGTATTGTTTAATACTGGAACTTCATCAATGTAGTAAGTTTACTTTTGATACGTTTAACCAAAAGATACCCATCTAAAGCAATAGCAGAAAATCACTTGAAAAGTAACTCACAGACTTTTAATTCAGGCTGCATAAGAGGAGGATTTGTCTAAAACCTGAAAAATAAAAACTGGTTCATGTTTCCAATCGAAAAAAAAAAAAGGATTTTGTTTGCTGCACTTTTTAACGGATCAAGAGCCTCAGTTGGCTCTAAAACTTCTGACGACCTTTATTTTAAAATGTTGTCGATGCAGAGGATCTTAAAGTAAGTTGCTTTCTTGAAAGACTTTTGAATTTCGCTAAGTCCATCTTTCGAAATAGTATGTTGAACAGGTGAAAACCAGCAAAAGTCCCCTCAGGAAACTGGAAGAGGTTTAGATAACATGTTACCCCCTCAATTCCCCGACTCTGATTGCAAAGACTGATATGCATGAATTCAAACGATGATCTTTTGGTTCTTACCTAAATACGTTACCACTGGGGTACGAATAGGGTCAAAATTAGCTTAATTTTCGCTTAATGTCAATCCATAAATTAGTAAATAGAAAAATTAGACATAAAAATCTTGAAATATTTTTAAATTCAGGCATTGTCCAGGTTTCCGTTTTTTACTCAAGGAACTATATTATCAATTACATACAATTACGGTACAACCAAATATCCTAAAAATGTATCAATTTGTAAAAAAAAAAGTTTGAGCGTTTTTTAATGTTATTTTTCTTTTTAACTCACGAAACTTTAGTCTGGGAAAGGGAAAGTCAATGTTATTTCGAACGAAAGGGAACAAGGCAACATTTGGCTTCAATTCGATTTTACCTTTAACCTTTTCTTTGGAGAAAAAGAAAACTGGTTATGTTCCAACTTCTTTTACAGATATCCAGAAAAGAAGTGAAGGTAAAGGGGGGGGGGGACGAAAAAGGAAGTCGTGCGGAGTTGAGGACGTCGTCGGAAAAAGGGATTTGCTCTAATTCGTGTGATGGAGTGCCCGCAAAATCTTGCAAAGCCCTTATCGAGGATTTCGTCCCCTCTGCCGACACGGATTCCGGGACACTTCTTTCTTCACTTCGATTCAAAAGAATGAGGAGCAGTAGCAGAGAAAATTTATCCTCTTATTGGTGTAAGGTGGTGAAGGAATAGCCAAATGTAATTCATGTCGACAAATCCTTGAAGAGGAATCGCATTACAAATTGTTGCCGAAATCCAATCAATATTGAGTGGGAACGGAAAAGGTCTTTCTCATTTGCTTCGCGAGGACTAATATTCCTCCGATACTATTGACGGAATTTTCACCTTTTTTACGCGATGAGTTCTGTTTTCTTAGAAGATACCAGTACAAGTGCTGGAAATAAAATCTATATTGCGATATTTTGCGTCTTGGAGAGATTATTGAATTCATTTTTATCACAGTCATGCAAATAGTAGGAAATTGACTTAAACCGAGTGAGTTAAGTGAAGCAAAGAAGTTTAATAAGGTTTAAGGAAAACGGACATAGTTTTATTATGTAAAAGCATATTTTATTTTATGGATTATGGTTACCATTTTATCTCTCAAAGGAACGTAGTTGAAAGTTTTATAAATACATTAGAAAACCCTATGCGTTCATGCGCATTTTGAGTTCAAACTGTGAATAATACTAGACTGGAGTTTCAGTGAACATTAATAAAATATTCTAAAATACCCCTTTTTTCTGATTTAAATTTTATTTTTTACAAATCAGGCGAAGAATGTTCAATATGCAAATTAGAGCCTTTTTATCTATTTTTTAATTAGAATATACATGAATGATAAACAAAATAAATAAAAAACTAAATTGTATTTTTATGAATAGTTTATATGTTTTGACGAATATCACAAAAATATTTGTATACATTTCAAAACAAATTGTGTTCCAAAACAAAGATCCGACGTTGTCTGAGATAGGATCGATTTCTGAGGATCAATTCCTACAAGAAAAATCAAAGATTGCAGCAAAAAATAGGAGATCGATTGCCAGAATCGGTAATCTACTCTCGTATAAAGGAGGAAAGGAAACGGGAAACAAAGGAGAAAAAAGGCAGAATCACTTTGGGAAGCTCATCATTGGACAGGGGTGGAGGCTCCTGGTTTGGGCTCTTGGAGGGGGCCTTGTTGATAAACATCCGTCCGTTCAACCGAACATCTCAACATCGTTTATCCTTTCACTTCTAGCATCTTTTCTCTGTATCTGTGATTTGGGATGGAAAAAAAATATATTTACAACGTAATGAAAGGGAGACGGTGGTAATGCATTAAATATATATTTAGCATTTTGTTTTGAGAAAAAAATGTTTTAACCTGCATATGGGTAGATATTAATTTAGTGTTATGTGCAGGAAGAGAGCGAGAGAGTAAATGGATTGTGCAGAGTATCTAAAGAAAAAAATGTATACAGACGATGACATGCTCTGAAAATGTTTGCTTTGTCGTAGGTTGCTGTTGCTTCTGGTATGAAAGTACCTTAAGAGAAAATGTTTCATTTAGAGATGCTTGATATCGAATTTTTTAACATTAGGTTAGATACTCTATCTGCAATGTATTTCAACATATAAAAAAGTGTGTAATTGTAAAAAACTTATGTGTAATTGTTTTACTATTTATTTCTACGTGGTTCTTTATTTTTTTAAATCATTGTTTTTTCACTTGTACTTCACATGAATTTAAAAACTTTTGATGCTAGTCATTACGCTACAAATTGATTTATGCAGCAGATATCTATACTAAATTGAAAAAGTTAAAAAATATATTTACCTTTATTTATTAACATACGTACTTATTAACTTTTTATTAAAGTACTTTTTAACTTTTTTTTAAAGAAACGTGATTTGTCAATACACGAAGTCAATATTCGAAGACAAATTATCATTTCTTAATAAAGGATTAACTTTGCAAAGTCAAAAATAAAAACTTTCATTTCCCCCATTATTACCTGTAGTAACAAAAAACTATTATTTACAACCTTTAAACCTAATCCAATATCGAAACACAAAGATAAAAAAATGTGATTTCTATGGAACATCAAGGAAAATATTTCAAATTTTGCTTTGTATGAAACGTTCTTTATATATTCATAAAGGCAGTCATTTTAAACAATTCAGTATGCAAGTTCTATTACTACCCTACTTTTCAAAATACCTAATAACTTTTGTTTAACTTTTCGGAGAAATATGCACAATTGATTGATGTCAAAAAACATATCCTCTTTCTAATGCCGATACGAAAATAATGTAATGAAAAAATTTTAAAAGTACATCATTTTTCTAGAATAACTGATTTTATAAGTAATGAGAATAAACTGTTGGAAATATTTTAACTTACTTTTTTAAAATGCAGTTTTATTTTAATACTCAACTCAATCAAATGCATGTCGGAACAGTTAAAGATATTCTTCCGTTCATGTCTTTCGGAAATTGAAATCGGAGAAATGCAAATCAGAGAGATCGTAATATGCAAATAAATATATTTAAAAATTTTATTAGACCAATAACCATTCTTCGCAATCTGTATTTCGTGATCATTGTTGTCTTCAAATAAGCGGCCTGAATCATTAAAATAAGCAATCAGTTCCGTCTGAAAATGAAAATTTGTTTTCACGCTATTACTCTATTTTAACGACGATCATTACGAATTGCTGATCCCAGCAATACATTTCCCGTAGAAATATTCTTTTTCGTTTCGAGTGGAAATGCTGCTATCGTTGGCGCGGAATGTATTTAATCGAAATTTAGAAACGCATTTTATTTTAAATATTCCCTCCTTGCAAGAAGATAAGAAGAAAATGTTTCAGTAATGATTTAAATCTAATTCGCAGCATGAAAAAGCATAATCTTTAAATAACGTGGGAGGAATATATAATTGGAAGATTTCGAACTGTACGATAGCTTAAAATGATGATAAATTTGTAGTTCTTTTTTGTGAATCTACATTTGTATAAATAAACATTTTTTCAAAAGGAAATTCTACACATGCAGTTGTTGTCATCGTTGTTTCGGAAAAACTCCTCTTTTGAAGATTAAGGCAGAAAACTTTTATATTTCTCAAAATCATAATTCCCTCGTACGTAGAATGTATTCGTATAGGAGAGGATTCAAAACTGAACTGAATGAAATATTGAGAGTAAAATTGTAGGATAAGACATGGTTTGATACAAATATGATTGCCACGAAATTTAAATGTACGAATGCATTTTTAATTAAAATTGTTTGATTTGCGATTTTCATTCCTTTTCGAAATAGTTCAAAAAAATTTAGTTTCTGTCGATGTTTGGAATGAAAAACCTATTACAAGGACAGTTATTATAATGTTATATCATAATGAAATTATGAAAGTACTTTTTATTTCAAAGGCACATGGATACATTTGAATTTTATGCTATTTAAAATTGTTGGTAAGATTTGTTTAGTTAAAGTGTAAAATTTCACATCACTCACAAGAGTTTTTCTGTATGTGTTTACTAGGGGGGCTCCTGCCCCCTGCTCGCTATCGTTGGCCAACACCCTGTATGGTTCTTCGGATAACTTTGCGAGTTCGAGCTCGTTTCGCTCGAACAAACTAAACTATTTCAAAGAAGCTCTATGGACAGAATCGGCTCACTGTCAAAATAACGTTCTATATTTCACAGAGCTGTTGGGAATAAAAAAAATATATTTCATAACATAATGTGCATGGAATTACACAGGGCCAGAAGCTTGGTGAGAGTCCGACTGTCACTGTTAATAAGTTCCCTGATACATAAAAATTACTGGCGTCTATTTTAAATCATTCAAGAAAATAGAATTGTTAACATTTTATCTGGTGACGCTCTTGCTGAATCTTGGTGAGCCTACTGTTAAACGATAAGTTACCTGAATTTCATTACTTTTCTACGGACTCGTAAAACTAAAGTGACTGCAAAAGATTTATTTACGAATGATTTTAAAATTTGTTGAGTTGAGTTGTAATGAGAAAAACACATCAAAGAAAAATACGCCATTGGTTGGACTTTAGACGCGAACATCGCTGATGCGACCCCGCTTTGGCTGCTGTTACTAGACGTTACGGTTTCATTGGTTCCTGCGATACAATCACATATATATATATATATATATATATGTAGCTAGATTAATAAATCCGCAAACATAGACAGGTAGATTAATATGTGCGTATTGCGCCTTTGACACATGTATTCGTATTTATGCGTAAAAACGTTTTTTTACATTATCTGAATATAAAATTTACATTCTGGTAACGCATCTCATACTCCAACAGACGTGGTCTGGAATTTATCAGTGAGAAAAATCTTCTGCACCGAATTACCTTTGCCCTATTTTTATCTCTTTCTGGTATGAAAGCTCACCCAGGATTTTTCTCTGCTTCAGTTACAGAGAAGCTGTTGTCTGTTTTTTCAGAGGCTTCAGAGATTTCGGTTAAATCCGCTAAAATTCATGTCCTCTAGAGTATTCACGTAATCTATCCGCGGTGGATGCAATTCCATCCTCAATCACAGAGCATGCATTCTTTATGGACTAACATCAATGCTTCCTTTCTCCTTTATTCGTATCTAAAAGAAAATTCTGCGAAGAATGCCAAAAACTGTTATCGGGCCAGAGTACTCAAAAAGTTTTAAGCCGTATGGTCAAAGAAGAAACCTAAAAGTTAATGTAGCAGTCCTAATTTATTTAATTAAAAACTATTTTTTCTTTTAATCCTTTTTCTTTTAAGTATTTTTTTTCTTGTCTGCAGTTTTAAATGAGAAAAAAAATCAGGATCAAGGAAATGGCAGTTTATTAACATGAAGCAAATTTTATTTTTATGGCATTGATTTAGTGTGTGTAATGTTATATTGGATACAGATGTGTTGAACACTGAACTTATATTTTAGGATGTATAGATTATCTTTAATTCAGTTTTGCTCGTGTTAGCAATTCTTGAAACAATTCTTCTTCTTTTCCTGCATTAGAAACATGGAGGTATTTTTTTTTCAGAAAATGAATAATAATAATAATAAAAAAAGTTTTGAAGATAATATTCATGAAGTTTATTTTTAACCTTTATTAACGCGGGATGGCTTTGTAATGAAATTCTACTAGATTGCCTGAGGGAGGAAAAAAAGTGCTTCAAAGCTCGTATGTGCAACATACAAAATCCTTTGAAGCAAATTGTTATGGAAGGAGTTTTTACCTAATTGTTTGAAATACTTCAAAGAAGAAAGATTAGATGTTTTCTAAATCTAAGCTAAAATCTAGTTTAGATTCAAGGAACTTGTTCTGAAAATTTTACTCAGATAAAAAAGTAACAGCTAGTTATTGACTGACAAAATGTCATTGCTCACATTAGAATGACGTGTTTCCAGAATCACAGTAAAACATTATGCTTCTAGAATTAGGAAGCTAAATTGCACTTAAAATGTGTGAATGGTTTAATAAAAAATATAATTGATATTAATCACTGACTGGTTGACAAAAAACGGCAAGTGAAGCCCAAGATTTTAGCTGAAAGCACTGTTTTAAATGTTTTTGCAAGTGATATATGCTTAACCTCTTAAAACACGAGGAGTTTTCGGAAAAAACTGGAAAAATTATAGTTTTTTTTGACAGAAAATGAATGTATAGGTATAGAGCAAGTTATTTTTTTGCAATTTCAGTTGTGGGGGTTGACTCAGGAGCGGGGGTGGGGTAAGAGCAAAATCTACGCATATATATTATACAAAGTGTAACTTTCGCCAGTGTCAGACACGGGCAAGTGCGTTAAGGGGTAGAGATGTAATCTATAATAATGATGCATTTCGAGTAAAACACCTAAAAACTGCAGAAAGTTTTTCTACTAATGGACGAAAATTCGATGCGAATTTTTTCTGTATTAGTGTCCACGAGGGAAGTTTTGTGTCTTGAATTCAAAAGTATTGAGATGGCAAATTCGAAAAATGTTATGATTAATAGCATGCATTTTCAATTTTTAAGCACTTTATCACACAATAGAGGCTATAAACAAAGAGAACTTGCGCCCATACTTCTCCTTTGGCAAACGTAAATTAAAATTCATAAAATTTAAAAATAAATAAATAACTCCCTACGATAACTATGGAGTAACTCTTTTTTAGCCTACTTTCCCGTAAAAGAAAAAAAAAAATAATAATAAAGCATGAAAGAAGGCTTAATGTATCGTGAAAATATCGTTAAAAATCAAGAAAAGTCAAAAATAAGTGAAGTAATTAAATAAAGATTGAAAAATAAAAAATTTGAAAGTAGGGTATTGAGATGGGGAAAAAGTGTGTCTGTCGGTCTGTCGGTCTGTCGGTCTGTCCCCCCCCCTAATAACTTTTGAACGAATTGTCCGATTCAAAAAATTCTTTTTGCATTCGAAAGATCTCGGCGAGGACATCTCATTTCTATATTTTACTTTTTGATTTGAACAATTTGTTGTTCAATTTTAAACAGTTCAAAAAATTTTAACATTAGCGCCTATGGACAAAATTGAAGCAAATTCTGTAAACTCTGGGCACAAGAGCCAAGTTCCTATTGCAAGCTTATTGAAAGGAGTTCTCGGCTTGAAATATTGATTTGAACAGTTTTTGTTCATTTTTGAACAGTTCAAAAAATTAACACAGAGCTTACGGGGAAATTTCAACCCTATATAAATCCTGATCTAACGGACCAATTTGCTTGGAACAAACTTTATCGGAAAGCTCTTATAACGTAGAACATGTAGAAATAGAAAGTTTATCCAGAACTTACGAGCCTATTTTGCTATGAAATTTTTTGATCGGGATTTTCAAGGATATTTCTCAGTGACTCAATGAGTGAAATACTGAATGAATGAATGAATAAATGAAAGAGTGAAAGAATAAATCAATGAATAAATGAATGAGGAAAAGAATGAATGAATAAATTATTGAATAAATGAAAATATAAATAAATGAGTGAATAAATACATGAATGCGTAAATGAATGAATAAACACTTGAATGAGGTAACGAATGAATGAATAAATGCATGGCTGAATAAATGAAAGAATGAATGAGTGAGTGAATGAATATGTATTATCCGTTGAAAAAGGTATATTTTCAATAATTAGAACTAAAGATAAATAAGAAAGAGAGAGAAAGAGATAGCTAGATTATAAATTTGAATTTCGTGTATACGGGAAAGTAGGCTCGTATAGTTCTAGACGGAACTTCTTGTTCAGAATTCATTTAATGATATGAATATGTTTATTTAAATATTTCGTTTCTTCCGTATTAGTTAGTATTTAATGAAATACCTAGTTTTCTTTTTGGAAAAATGATTTAAATAATTTGACAAGGTTTTTTTTTTGTATTTTAAAATAAATATTTTAGATTGTCAAAAGAACGTTTGAGACTTTTTCTCTTGTTCTTACAGTAAACTACTATATAATTTTTGGTAACTGTAATTTCTAACACTTATGTTCATGTTATTATTATTAGCTTCACTTTAAAAGCATAGGATAAATGGTTAAAAAAAAATTTCGTAGAAAAAGGGTTGCAAAATTAAGGTTCGTCTTCATGTTTCACAATTATAAAACTAGGTATCCAATTTGAAACATTTTAACGATAGTATTTAAACTATCATGCTGTGAAATTAACCTTTTTCGCTTTGATTTTTTTCCTGCAAATAGATCTTGTCGATTGCTCTTATTGTCATGGATAATTAAAAAGGAAACTCAGAAGTTTTAATACCAGCATTTTATTCGCTTAAACGATTAGTTTAAAATGTTAAAAAAACAAATGACAAGGAATTATTTTAATTCGATGTTTATGGACGTGATTTGAATAAAGGACACACAACATCACGCAGCATACGGTTCCTTTAGATCGCTATTCATTTTAAAGCATTATTATTTCTTTAAATATTTCTTTTCCTCAGAAAAGGAATGTCTTCACATTTTGTCGATGCTTAGAACAGAATTAGAAATTGAAAAAAGATGTTAATAGCTAAGAATACCAACGTTTTGAACACATAATTTCTCTGTAAATAAGCTTATTTCGCCTTAGCACTTCTTTTGGGGGGAAGCTCACATTCAGGCAACTGTCAATTTTCGTGTGTAAAATTCTAACATACCAACAGTGCATGAAACTATCCCCCCCCCCCCCGAAGAGAGTACTTAAGATTAAATTTTCTTTCTAAAATATATTTTGGAAAATAATCTTTGAATTAAATACAATGTTGTTAAAATATACAGTCAGGTGGTTAAAGTGGTTATAAAATCTTTGTTTTTCAACTTCCGTCGACTATAAATAAAAGAATTTTATCAAAGCCTTCTGTTTTTTCACATGGTATTTCACATTGCATTATTATATATATTACACAATACATTAAATTTTGGACAAAAAAATAGTAAAATAATTTTATGAGCCCTTCTTTCTTAGATGTGATTATGACCACTTTACCCCATGAGGTGGGGTAAAGAGGTCATAATTGAAAATTAAAAGCGTATAAACGTATTATTAATAACCATACTGTTTCAAAATGCCCCACAAAGGTTCATTTTTAGAAATAAATCCACTGTATTTCCTTTAATTGAATTTATTAATGCCCTAAAAAATCCAAAAATAGCCTCATCTTCGTAACGTTTTGTAAGGTGCTTAGCCTCTTCAGCTGCTGCATAGATGGACTTAAAACAAAGACATGTACCAATATTTAGGGTAAAGTAGTATTCTTAGGTCCCTAAATATTAGGTTATAAGTCTCTCCTTTAATTTACTATAATAAGACATAACTATGAAATCCAAAATTTTCCTTGAAAAAGATAAAATTAGCTTTTAATAGTTGACAAAAATACTTAAATTACATATTAAGAAAACATTGCAAAAATAGAGGTCCGAGATAATAGCTTATTAGCTATCAAATGGGAGGAAAATACGTACTTAGCTATTTTTAGTCCTCTCTCTCTTTCTTTCTCTTTCATGTATTGTTATTGTTCGCAGTACTGTTACTTTCTAACAATTTACAGTTTAATGATATTTATAATTAGTCAGTATAGGAAAGAATTATTCCATCGAAAATCGTCTCATTAAAAGTGCTTCTAAAATTTTCTCAATAGTATTCATCGAGCAGTCTCCCAACCATTGGTAGGAAACTGTACTTGTAATAATTTCAATTTATATTGTATTTGAACTCGGTTGTGTTTAATCCTGTTTCCTAAAAAGTAAATTTAAAAGTTATTTTTTAAAAATAATACAGTATTAGTGAAAGTTAATATTTTACTAACATCTGCCTTGTGGGTTTAATTTCTAACACAAAAAGTGCGTATCCCGATAGTCTTCAACACTTATTTCTATTCGTAAATAGCCTGAATTCCCTCTAATAGTTAAGTAAGTAACATAATTGGAAAGAAATATGGAGGCTGAGCTTCCATGAGTTTCTATGCATGTTGAGTCCTGATCTACCTTATAAATTAAACTTAAGTAATTTTAAAACAGCGGTGCAAGTTAAGCCTAATCCTATGACTACTTTAACCCATCTAATTTAAACAACTGTAAAATAATATATAGACGAAATCAAGCTTCACTGCTAGTGAGGAAGTATTTTCGAGATCTGTGTTAAGCTTTCTGCATCGTCCATTTGCTGCAAATTCTTTAAAACAAAATCTCTGAGAGGAGTTCAAAGAGATGTTCCAATTTCAAAGTGTTGTATAAGCAAACAAATTGACTGTTTTCTTCACCTAAAGAGTTGTCATTAAAATAATTTTGAATGTAAAATTTTATTCTTAATTATCAAAAGCTAATTAAAAAAATACACCAATTCCTTCATTTATTATCAAGCTACAGCTTTTTATTTGCCGTATCACCATTTTATTCCATTGACCACTTTACCGCACCTAACCCTACAAAAAAAAAAAAAAAAAGAGTACTGAATTTATCGCATTTTTAACGGTTAGCATTTATGCCAGTTTGGAAAACTTCCCATAATTTCTGTAATTTACTATCTAGATTTAGTTAATCTTAATGCCTACTCTATTTAAATAGTTCTAAAAATAAAGCCAGCAGATGAATTTCTAACGATATTAAGAACACAACATAAAATTAAAAAGAATACAATAAAGTTTAAACCTCGACCAAAAGAGCTTAATCAAATAAATGACGACATTTAAGAACAAGCTTGTTAAGAACATTATGCCTCATAACTTAGTTTCTGAAATTTCTTTTGTAAAGCTCTTCGCAGAAGAGCCTCCATCCTAGAATTCCAAATCTTTTCATTATAATTTTCCCTCTTTATTAGCCATCTTCCTTGGTGCCATAAAAAAGAACAAAAAGTTCCTAACAACATTTATCGCACTTTTCGGCGTAAACGGGGCGTCGAAGAGCTTTTTACTCCACACTAAGAACAGATGGCGCTTTTTCTGCTTAATAATCCAGAACGGCATTCCAAAGAGGGAACCACAATGGCGGCATTCTCCTTGCATTCACTAAAAACAAACATCTCCAAGAAAATGCTAGTAAAAAGGGAAAAATAAAAAAAGTATTTTGTTCTTTTTACGAGCCAGCATCGTCGCGGTACCAATTATTGAGTGTCAGGCTTTTGAGCTTGTTCATGGCAGGCATATTTCATTTTTCAATTTGCAGTTGTTCTCCTCTTTTTAAAAGAATCTCTTGCGGACGACACTTCATGCCTCGGGAATTTGAAAGGATGCGTTGGCAACGTTTCTTTAAATTTTCTGATGTGTTGCCAATGGCTTTCTGGATGTTCATGTTTACTTTTTCAATGAAAAAATGCCTTCTTTTAATTAACACAACTGACTGATATCATGTTTTCGAATATTTGCTTTTCACTATATTTTAACTTAATCTGCGTGAAAAGTATAATAAAAGCCTAAAGCTTGCATTGTTTCCGAACGTAAAAGAACTTTATTCAGAACGAGACTTTTTTTAACCTCTAGGGAATTCTTTTGCTTCAGAACATTTGGAAAACAGAAAAAAATCTGGAATTAAGTTAAAAGTTTCAAAACACCTCGCGAAAAATTGCGAACGTAGTTTTTTTAAGTTAGGAGCCTAGGCTTCTGTTTGCATGAGAAATTTGTTCAAATACGAGCAAAATTTGATTAAAAAACAGAAGGTGCATATGAATTGCATTACGGATTTTGGGTTGTTAAAAAGGTACGGTTTAAACAAATATTATACATTTTTTTCGGTAAAATATTTTATCGTCAAGAAGTTTTGTAAACAAAAGTCGCCTCTCATGTTTATATTTTGGAAAAAAAATATTGTTTATGATATTTTAAAAAGAACAAATGTGTTTTAGGATTATCTTTACAAAAGGATTCTTACTATTTGTTTATATTATTGTAACTATTCTGAGTTAAAATTCAAAAGTGTTACTTGCCCTTTGGGACTCGTATTTAAGCATATTTTGTATTGAATTGCCTTTTGCTATTTCTCTTTCGTATAAATATATGAGAAACTTTTATGTAATAGTGCTTAGCAAATTTAATGCAAATTCTATTTGTGTTTCCAAGCAAAGCACGAAAGTAGAAAAATGACTTTAGTATAAATTATATTGAAGAAGTCAAAAGTGATTAACATAACGAACAAAGGGTTGAATTTTCTACATAATTTTAAAAAATCCCTTAGCATGTATTATGTTTTTTTTTTCAAGTCAGCCTTTTCTAGAAACACTTCAGTTATTTACATGGTAAAAAATTTTATTTTAAATAGAGTGCATAGTTTCGTAGTGATATATTTTGAAGAAAAAAAAATTTTTTTTCGTTTCACAGTAGATATTTTTGATTGCTCAAAACCACATCTCATTTTAAATTCCAGACAATTTTAAATTGATTTAGTATGTTTAAGTCTGTAAAGTTATACGTGATACGTTTCTATTTAAAAAAATAACTATTCGTATTTATCGCTGTAAGCTTGAAGTGAACTCTACGACGAAAATACTTATGCCTATTTTGAAAAATTTACTTTCTATTTTAGTTATAGTGAATATGACTGAAAACATTTCTAATGTTTTACTTGCTGATAGCCAAATAATGATAAACTATTTTTGCTGAAAATGAAATTCATGTCGTAAATGAAGGTGATATTACAGTCATGCAATGTTACATCCCATTGTCCCGTCATTTGTTTTCTAAGGGTTTTTTCTTACGCGACATTACGGCGATGAGTATTTTTAACGAGCTACGTACGAGATATTAGTCCGGAAAAATACACTATGTTTTTCAAAATTGTATTTGTTAAATGTATGTGAAAGTAATATTGCGTTATGAATGAAAAATAAAATTTTATCAATATTTAGTAATTTGAAAAACTATAAACGTGATACAACGGTAATGCAATTTATGATCAAGTCTATTTTGAATGATTTATTCAAAAGGTGTGAGCCTTTGCTTTGCCCAAACGGTTGAGAACATGATATTACGGTATAACCTTGTACCATCCCATTCTTACGGTTTATTTTTAAACGAAAATGAACGTGATATCACGTTTTCTAGAGTAGTTGCAAGAGGTTCTGAAGAATGTGGAAACACTTTACTGCATGACCACAGAAGAAGTAATCTAATTAGTGTACAAGATTGTCTTAAACTTTTGCCGAATTTTTTTTAATAATTCGAAAATATCTTTTAGATAAATAAGAGAAAAAATGTAAAATGGAAATTTGCTTTTTACATCATATGGAACATTGAAAAATAAAGATTTTTGATGTATACTATTCTAAAAATGTACATTAGTGAATAAAATGCATGCGAAATAAGGTGTAATTTCACACACGATGCTAATTTCAAAACCATTTTTTAAACTAATTAAATATACTTCTACTAAATGAATTTTCATTTTTTAAATTTTTTAGCTGCTGTTATGTAAATAAAATATAAAAGAAAGAAAAAAGAAGAGGAACAAAAAAATACATTAACAGAAATGAGCTTATGTTCCTACTGTTAATGACAGAAGCATATATAACAACATATCTCACATAACTAATCTTATGTATTGAAACATTTTTAAACGTATATGACATAAGGTTTAATGCATTATTTTATTCTATTCAAAAATGTAAATTGAAGAGTGTTTTGGTCATTGAGAACTATTTCTTTTCAACACTAATTCATGCTAATGTAATGATTAAGTCGAAATTCATATTTTGACAAAAATGTCTGAAGTAATGGTGCTCTTTAGAAAATAAAAATTACGAGGAATAGTTCAAAATATCAAAAAATGCCGATGGCGTATTGAAAGAAATTGCACATCCTTCATCTTTGGTTTTTTAATTTTTTTCAAACTGTAATATATGTACATATATATATATTCGCAAGAGACAGGATCTTTCTTATTTGAAGTCTTGAAAATTTTCATTAAATAGCGAAAGCATAGAAGAATTTTTAATCTTAGCCTGATCCCATACCGCTCTTATTCATTTTCTCTATTTCAATGCGCGTTTAGTCAAGAAAGCTCATCCTGACTAAAAGCATGCATTCTTTGCGATATATTGAAGGTTTTAACTTTTTTTTTCGAAATACATGTTTCAAGGTTTTGAGATATGTTAGAAAATATTAAAAATGTGCAGCTATTGGCTTTGTTGCATACAGTGAATTCTGATCATACATTGGTGAATGTAAAATTCCGTTCTCATTTACCTTCTGAAGTAAAGTCCTAAATACACAGAAGCATGAAATGAAAAGAAATATTTATATTTTCGCCTCATATTAATTCAAGCCTTCAATTGACCTAATGACAAAGAAGGTAAAAGTAAACAATCTGAAACGGTAAAGGAAGGAACAAAATAATTTATGGAAGCCAAAGAGGTCATTTTAATCGAAAAAAATTAGATTCAGTTGAGAATTTGAATGTTTTAAATAATTATTCAATAATAACAATAATAAAGTGAAAAAAAAAGAAATAGAGAGAGTGCTTTACAAGTCGAAGTTGTGTTTGATTAGTAGAGAAAAATAATGGATAAAATTCCATTGAAGGAAAATAACACCAATTTGAGAAATTTATGCTTATGTTCTTCCTTCGCTTTAGAGCAGATTAAAACTTACTCATTTTGCTATATTAAGTAACTCCTTTTTAGTCTTATTTTTTTGAATACGACGTATGTCTTCATGATTAAGTCATTGAAATTAGTCTGTTAGGTTAACAGAAAGAATCCGAGTTACATTTGGGAGTTACTTCAGTCTGAAAAAGTTTTAGCTATGTAATTGTGTTTGATTAGTAGAGAAAAATAATGGATAAAATTCCATTGAAGGAACACAACCAATCAGAGAAGTTTATGCTTATAGGAGCTTTGGAGTGAATCTTCACAAATCTTCTCCCCCTACTCATTTCTGATAAAATGTCATACAACAGACTCATCTTGTATGTACATAGTATGTATGAAATGTCCTTGAACTATTTAATAATACTTTCTTAATAAGTACATTGAAGGCAGCTTGATTTGATTCACAGCAGTTCTTATTGTTATGGCAAAAAAAAAAAGTGAATATTTTTCGAAATATTAATTATGTTAAGGTCACTATGTAAGGGAAGCCGATCCTCACAGACTTTTTTCCTCGAGATCTATATAGAACAACTTGTCTGTCATCCATCACATCTCTAAATGCTTTGCTCGACTATTTTAGTCTAATGAATAGAAGCTATCCTTAGTTTCGATTTGATTAAAGCTCCACTATTTTAGGCTATAGGAAGAACAGCTGTCATTCAGATTTTATTGATGCTCGACTATTTTAGTCTGTATGAACAGAAGCTGTCATTAATTCAGATTTGGTTGATGCCCGACTACTTTAGTTTATATGAAAATAAACGGCAATCAATCCAGGTTAAATATTTCGGTATGGAGGATCTAGCCGCGGTTTTCTTCGTAGTATGAGGATGTTTTCCACAAGAATGATTACACTGTACATCAGCATATTCCGCGAAAACGTGTTTTGCGGCATTCACAGAAAATTCAAGCATGAATAATACTAAACTTTCATTCGGAACATGAGAGTCATTCTCGACTGACACTGACGCGGTATGTAACGTGTATTTCGTGGCCACCAATGGGCGGCAGTAGTACCGAACGGGTTAAAACAAGGAAGAAGTAAGCCTTGTTCTTTAGAGGAAATATTTTCCGATTAACTGTTATTGCGTTAGACAGTTTGAATACACAGCTAGACTTGCTAAAATGTTTTTTTAATCAACTTCTCACTGTTTGCTTTTGTAAAGTAACAACAAGTGACTATTATAACAAATCTAAAATATACAATTTTTAAGCATAAAATTGTAACAAAAACTACAGATTTGTTTTTCGGAATTACAAGGAATCAAATTAATGTGGGTTTATGTATGCAAAACATCCGACAAAAAATTTTGGTTTTTGTAAGGTGTCCTTACATCCATAATTTCCAATTTGTTCTTTTTACTTTTTGCTTTGAAAATAGAAATCAGATAGATAAATGTAATTAAATGCGTAACATTACATTTTTTTCTTTTGTACAATTCACTTTTAAAAGGTTATGTCGATAGCAGCAAGGTAAACTTTTGCATTTATATTTAAAATTTCAACCTTTCACTAAATTTTTGTTTCAAAATGAAATTGATTATTAATAATTAGTTTATGGCAACGTTAAAAATTTTGAGGAATATATAAAGTATACTATCCATTTATCCGAGAAAAATTTTCTCTGCTAGTTTTAGATTTGTATCAATATCATCTACTTATTTTAACTATTTATTTTAGAAAAATTTTGATTTATTATTTCAACAATATTTGCTTGTTAAACCATGTACATAAATAAGAGGTACAACATGTTTTAAAACTTAAATAACGATAAAGAGTTAGACAAATTTGAAGTTTAAATAAAGTAAAGGAATATTTATTTTAAACAAGATTACAAGATTTAAACAAGAAACATTTTTGCACGATTTATAGTTTATCGTATATTTCTCTCTGTCTGAATGTTATTTAATAAAATCGTCTTCGGCATAAGTTCTCCACCACCCGAAATCCCCTAAAAACAAATATTGGGAGGCATTTAGTGCTTAAAAGGCCAAAGATTATTTATGTCTTTATTTGTATCATTATAAGCGAAGAGGTACTACAGAAACTAAACCATCCCATGCGCATTCAAAAGGATTTTGCTCCACTGAGACGTTTTAAAAAGCCACCAAGTTCCACTTTACTTTACTGAGATGAAAGAGGAAATCTTTTTAAGAAGTCCTTCAGAAAAAACTTTAAAAATATGATTTAATAAGGACCTGGTTTTTGGTTTTCTTCTTCAGGCAGAACATTCCACTTCAATTTTTATAAAGGTTTTCCCAGAATGCTGGATTTCGCGGAAAATAAATACCCCTTGTGTACAGTAATCAATCAGGCGTGATGTGAAATGGTATTGAATATTTTTAATATTGTTAATCCAAGGAAAAAGAGAAATATTTTCGTATGTAAATTGCTGAATTATTGAAAAATGTTAAATGCTTTCTAAATTTTTAACCATCCATTTTAATGACGCAGTTTATTTTATGTAAAAGGAATCAAAATATATGTTTTAAATACTAACCACAAATTTTTACTTGGTTAAAAAATAAATTAGGTTTAATACACGTGGCTTCGTATGAATTATATGCATTTTGTTTGATTATTTAAACAAAACAAAAATAAAAATTGATTGAACAACTTATCTTTACACTCTTCAAAATAACTTTCCAAGAATAAATTATTTTACAGCTTTACAGAACTATTTTTATGTTTTTATGGTGCAAACCACAATAAAAGTACATTTTTATTTTTCACGGCATTAATACCAAAAATCAGTTTCATTTATTGAAATTTAATCAATAGTTTCGAAAACGATGCCGCTGTTAATTAGTTTTTTTATATATGTATATGTTTATGCACAAGAATAAATTTTTATAATTTGGCGAAATTTTTCTTGGCACTTTTTGGTCCCCGTTATAATGGATAAGTTCTGAGTCGAACAACTGTATGACACTATAATTCTATAATTCAAGTATTCTCAAACATACCAACATCTGTTACTAATTACAAAGATTTGCAGACGTGGAATAATGAAATATAATACACTGATGGAAAAAAAAAATCCCAACACACAGAAATAATTATTGTAGAGTAATGAAATTTCAGCAATACATTTATATAGGTAACGTACGTAATTAATTACAATTTCAAGATCACAGGTTAATTTAAGCCCGAGAAGAACCATTGCAGAAGTGAAATACAGGTACATTAATAAGCGGTGTAACTGCCAGAATTTTGAATGCAAGCATACAAACGTGCATGCATTGAAGCATACAGGTGCTGGATGTCCGTTTGTGGGATGGAGTTCCATGCCTGTTGCAATAGGTCGATCAATACAGGGACGGCTAATGCTGGTTGTGGATGACGCTGAAGTTGTCGTCCAATGATGTCCCTTACGTGCTCAATTGGAGACAGATCTGGTGATCTGGCAGGCCAAGGCAACATGTCGACACCCTGTAGAGCACGTTGGGTTACAACAGCAGTATGAGGTCGAGCGTTATCCTGTTGGAAAACACCTCCTGGAATGCTACTCATGAAAGGCAGAACAACAGGTTGAATCACCAGACTGACGTACACATTTGCTGTCAGGGTGCGTGGGATAACCACGAGAGTGCTTCTGCTGCCATAAGAAATTGCTCCCCAGACCATAACTCCAGGTGCAGGTCCAGTGTGTTTAGGCCGCAGACAGGATGGCTGCAGCCGCTCACCTGGCCTCCTCCTAACCAACACACGGCCATCACTGGCACCAAGGCAGAACCGGCTTTCATCAGAAAACACAACAGATCTCCACTCCGTCCTCCAATGAGCTTTAGCCTGACACCACTGACGTCGCAAACGGCAGTGGTTTGGCGTTAGTGGAATGCACGCTACAGGACGTCTGGCTCGGAGCTGTCCTTGAAGTAACCGATTGGTAACAGCTCGTTGTGTCACTGTGGTGCCAACTGCTGCTCGAATTTCTGCTGCAGACGCAGTACGACTCGCTACGGCTATACGCCGAACACGGCGGTCTTCCCTCTCAGTAGTGCCACGTGGCCGCCCGGAACCCGGTCTTCTTGAGGCAATGCCTTCCCTTGACCACTGCTGCCAGCATTCATGCACAGTGGATGCATTCCTGCCAAGCCTTTCTGCAATCTCGCGGAAAGAAAACCCACCTTCTCGTAGGCCTATTACACGACCTCGTTCAAACTCAGTGAGCTGTTGATAATGGCTTCGTCGTCTTCTTAAGGCATTGTGGACTAACATCAACTCACTACATCAAATCTCGACGCTAAACAACGCTCAGGAACGTTACAGCGCGTATTTAAAGCAAACCTGATTTGCATCTTCCGTGTGTCACTACTAGCGTCACACTGATGCGCCGAGTGCAAAATTTGAATCGACGTCATCTTTCAGATGTATAAACACGCCTGCCAAATTTCATTTCGCTAGCACAACTCCTTCTTGGTGTTGGGATTTTTTTTCTCCATCAGTATAGATAACTGTGGGGGGTATGTATGTTAAATAGCAGCGGAGCTATGAGTGACTGATAAGTTTGTCTGGAAAAGCTTGGATATTTTAAAAACGATTCCTTTTCCGGTTTTGAAATCTGATCGTTTTGTAATTCATCAGCAACTACTCATCATCCTTATTTTCCAGCACCTTACTTTCCGTAATCTTTCCATTTTGTATCATAATTCTTCAACTTAATCATTATACATATTTTTGTATATGGGTATTGATATGAATATTCTTTAGTCGCCAAAAACTATTGCAACCGTTAATATTAATTACTAGTAAGTTTAGGGAGTAGCGGCACTATTGAATTAGAATGAAAAAGAGATAAAATCGAAGTCGAGGTTTTCATCCAGAAGTGAAACTTTTTGGGTAAAGTAATTTTACTCTTTCAGTAATATTTGCAAAGATTTTGGTTGTTTATAACATAAGCATAAAATAAAAAGTTTAAAGCAAACATTTGTGTAAAACATGTCTACTTTAAGAGTTATTTTTTTATCTACTTACTTAATATAAACATCTTAGTCTGACTTCAAATGTCCTTCTTAGTGAGTAAACTTTTCACATTATTTACCGGAAAGGAAATTAAATATAGATTGATTCGATGAAATGCTCCTCAGGTATAACCTCATTCAAGAAGAGAAACAGCTAAGTATTTTTCGGCCTTCCGAATTCTTTTTGCTGGGAGACAACAAAAAGAATATTTCAATGAACAGAGGTGGTTGCATAATAAATGATTTTCGTAATTCCATTTAGGATACACAACGTATGAATATAAAATTAGATTTTATTTTTCTGAGTCGATGCATCAGATGAACTTAAGGTATGTCTCATTCTATAATGTTGCTGTTATTCTATTGTTTTGAAATATTTATAGAATTCTAACGTACTTATATAAGCAGATTTTAGTAAGAATGCAGTATTCTCGGTAAAAATATTACACCCATCTTCTGCGATATTCTAAACTAAATCAGAATAAGCAGTCTAACATTTTGGAATTAAGGTGTTCTTGCATTTTGCCTTTCAATTTAAATTTTCGTAACTAAACATTTAAAAGTAGAATTCAAAAGTCATTATGAAGACTCTGGCATACATCCTGATATTTGAATCTCAACCGATCATGCGCCGCTTTTCAATTACACTGAGTTTCTTTTTTTGTTTTCTGATAAAAACAAACAAGTGAGGCCAAAGTGTGTTACGTTTTAATTATTTTTATTAAATTATGTATTTAACCGGAAACTTTTATTTATTAAATGACTTTTTAATTTTTAGCTAAATATTTAACCTCTTCAGACCCCAGAACTAAGCGCAGACAATTTTGACTCGATTTTTTGGTTCTCTGATTTAAAAATGATTACAAAACAAAATAACTATTTTTAATTTTAATTAATAATTAGTTTAAATAATAATTAATGCCCAATTTACATGTTTTCCCTGTTTAAAACAAAGTAAACCATCCGTTGATTAATTTCAAAAACAACTGGGTGTTTTAGCTTTCAAGCACAAACAGTAGTTAATAAACAGTATTTTAAAATGTACCCAATTGGGTACACTTGGAACGAAGAGGTTAAGCAAGTTCTAAATCCACAGAAGAAAATGCGTTCTTATTCTCTACCACGTGTCGAAAGAATTCCAACCCTGCATGCTGAGGAATTCGTTGTGCCTTCTTGTTAAGCTGTGTGTGTCTGTGTGCGTTCTGTCTTCCTACAAGTTTTTCACCTGCTGTTGAATTCTCCTGTCGAACATTTAATGATGTATTGATAAACCGTTGCAAGACTCATTAAGTCCCTTACCTGGATTTCTCATGCTTTTAAGAGAAAAAAAGGGCCAGTTTAGGCTCTAATTTAGTTATACTTTGATATAGTTGTATTAGTCTAATAATAGCTAAGTCTAATATAGCTTTAATTATATCATGTTATAGAGATAAATACTGTAAAACAATTTTTTTCATCTTTTATTGTCATACTCTATTTTACTCAGTTCTAATGGCGATTTTTATAAACTGCTGTTGTTTTAATGGGGAATTTTAGGGACTGCTTTCCAGAATGTAATAGTGATTTTTAAGGACTTTTACTGTTTTAATGAAGATTTATAAGCGCCGTTGCTCATCTTCTAATGTGAATATTAGCTAAATTTCTCTTACTTATGGGCTACATGTGTCAGGTAATCTCACTACTTTTCTCTGTCAGAGAATGATGTAATATTCGAGATAGCCCGTGCAAAGACGGGCATGCCACCTAGTCTACAATAAATTCTCTAGCTCCTTCGCTGCAACAAATAAAATCAACAGCGAAGTAAACTAAAAACAATTTCGAAAATAAAAGAATTCGAATCATTGTTCCCTTAGAAAAGGAGAAAACAAAAATGAATTCTTCCAACCCTTTAGATTTTTCAGCTTTTATCTACCCATTTTACGAATAATCTGTTCGCGAACAACTCCGAAATTCTTTATTTCTTCGCTTTCTTCTGCCGCATACCAACAGCGAGAAAAAGAATTCTAAGAAGATATAATAAAAAATATATTACAGTCCTTCTTTCTCGCGATATGAAATATTTGACACATCGATCACTACTTTGGAGCCGGGGAAAATCGAGTTGCCGTTCTGGATTGTCGGGACATCTGTCCGTCCCAACCATTTCCGTTTCCCAGGATCTCTGTCTCAGATAAGAAGGAAAAACTAAACGTTCAAGAATAATAGGCACTGCTATTTCCGGAAGGGTAAAACGGTCTCGTTTTCTGACTGCCGCGGAAATCAAAAACTTCAGTCTCAAACGAATGCTTTGACAACTGGCAACCGCTCCGTTCTAACTGCTAGTCTTTTTCAATTGAGGAAAATTCCCAAAAAAAAAAAAAAAAAACAACTTGGTATTGTGAACCGAAAATTCCAACTTTTCTGCACTGTATATGTTTTGTACCGAAAATACATAAGAATCTCTTTTAAACCATTTATCTGGAGTCTGACGTAAAATTACCGATAATTAAATACAGTAAACTATGAAGTGTTTAAAAAAGATAATTTCTGAGAACAGAAAACAGAGTAAATTGATAGCAACACATAATCTGCAGCAGTAGTGGCGCCATCTGTGAGAACGTGGAATTCCTATTTCTGGCATCGAAAGTTGAAGGTGAGTTCAGTGTATTCTAAGCTGACGTGATTCCTAGGACTCATACCACTTCGCTAAAGACGTCTCCAGATATGAGAAGTCTTGAGCCTTCGAGGACTAGGACTGTTCATTAGAGCTAGAAATAAACCGTATCAACAGTACATAACGCATTTCTTGACAATTTTTTGACTGGTAGTCACAGATCTCCAGTGATCGGTTACACTTAATTTAATATATGTATCTTTCTCTGCACTTGTACTGAGTGTGAAAAAACAAGAATTTTATTGGGAAACTGTTATCAAGATACTTGATTAATTCATTTGAAACATATTACTCGTAAATCTACAAAAACACTAAGTTTCCTTTCTGTTCTTTTACAGAAACTTTGACAGTGCAACGTAAACTGCATATACTAATATTTCGTTCAGAATATTTTGGTTATTTTACACTAAAGATGGTACAGTTTTTTTTTTTTTTTAAATCGTGATAGGATTAAGTTGAAGAACACTTAAGAAAGAATGAGACATTTAAATGCAATTCATAATTGTACTTGTAATGATTCAAAAGTAACGAAATAGACTAATTCAATTCATATTGCTAATTTTATTTTTTTTTAAATTGCGAATTTCATTTCTAGGTGCCTTAAATACTGAACACATTTGTCTCTTGACTATTTTAGCCCTAAAACTGCTTAACATAACAGTATTAGAAAAATTATTTTTAACATTCAATTTATACAGCAAGAGTACTTATATTACATTTAAGTTTTAACATCTCCGTAAAATGCATCCAAAATGTTTTGCTCTGCCGCTGAACTCCCTGGCTCATTAACAAAAGCCATTTTTTCTGTCCAGGAATAAGTTTGCTTTACAGATGAATAACTAAAATAGCTAGAATTTAACATTTCCAGTTTTTAAAAGGCACATTAAATATGTATTCAGCTGTTGAAGACATTTTAGATTTGTTCATTCTACATCTTTTATAAGAAGGTTTACATCTTTTGCAATGCAAAAGTTTCTTACATATTCTGAAGATCTTGATTTTAAATAATCCTTCGGAAAACGACAGCGATAGCTTGAAAGAATTGCGAGCTTTATCCTGAAACAAGCTTTCAAGGCTGTTCGAAAGAAAATGCTCCCATAAGTCTTGTAAAATATTTTGTATTAAACTTTAAGAAATGTATGATGTGAAATGTTTTTTTTTTGCTCATAGACCATCTGGACTATTCAAAATTAGAATTAAGAAGGTCTTTTTGAATTTTTTAGCAGTCATCTCCCTTCTACGATTAATATAGAACTTTTCTTTTAAATATATTTTTTAACGTTTTTCGGAAGAATTTTACTGGCATTTCTCTAAAAAACTTATATTTATGAGTGGAAACCTTATTTATTCCTCTTTCTAAGGAAATATTTTTTGATTATTCATACATTAAGATGGAACAAATATTTAAGTATTAAAAATTCAAAAATAAGTAGGTAAAAATGTATTCAACTTCTGATAGATTAAACCTCACATAGGTCTCATCGTTGTCCAAATCTTTCTTCAGCTTCCAGTCGTTCTCTTGGATTCTTGCACTGTTTCCTCATGTAACCACAGCTCGGAATTTTCATACGTTTCAATAACTTGAAAATTTGACATTGTTTCTCTAACTGCATTTTAAATATCTATTTATCCCGTAGTTATCAGTAATGTTTCATCAAAAATTGAAAATAAATAAAGAAATGAATAAATAATCATAATAAATAAGTACTAACAAACCTTTGTAAAGTCTAATTCGAATTATGCACGTAAATTTACTTTTTATTCTTTCTATTCCGCTTAAGAAATTTGAGTGTTAATTTAAGCATGAGTCGACCTCTGCAGGCGCATATATAGTAGACCATGCATTTTAATGAAGGTATTTTTTTTTAATGACGTATTTTCGAACATAAAAAATATATTTGAATGTTCTAGAAAATATATTACAGACAAATTATTGAACGTTGAGATAGAAATTTGATCAGAGTAATTTAGTGTATTTTAGTACATAGTAAGTGTATTTAGTAAATACATTGTAATTTAGTGTATTTTTGAATTTCTTAAATGAATTCGTTTTCTTCAAATTATAATTATATAAAACTAAGGGGAAAGAACTTCAAACTGTCGTTCTTCAACCGTTCACTATTATCACTTTTGCCATGTGACTGAATCTCCAAAAGTTGAGGAACGTCAGAAAGCATGGTTTGTCTATAAATAGCTTAATGTCTTTCAACTTCACATTTCTGTACCTCAGGGCCAGACTAACGTCAGTCCAAAAATGGCGATTTTAAAGTTATAAATTAATTGTTCAATAGTACGAAAATTTATCAACAAACTATAAAGCATGATATTTCTTTTAACCTCTTCAGACCGCAGAACTAAGCACAAACAATTTTGACGCAACGTTTTGGTTCTCTGATTTAAAAATGATTACAAAACAACTAAATTTTTTTAAAAGTTTTAATTAATAATTAGTTCAAATAATAATTAATGCCAAATTTCCATGTTTTCCATGTTTAAAACGAAGTAAACTATCTGGCGATTAATTTAAAAAACAATTGGGTGTTTTAGCTTTCAAATTGCACAAACAGCATTTTAAAATGTACCCAATTGGGTATACTTGGAATGAAGAGGTAAATGTAACAATCATATTTTGTAGCCTAATTCATGTAACAGCTTTGTTACTAGGCAGCAGGGCTCGAAAATTATGTTGCACGACATGCCCGGGGCATGTAAAAATTCCGACCGGGCATGAATCTTCTACACTTACATTCCCAGCAAAGCATGTAATTTTTTACTCAGATATTTCTTTCCAAAACTTTATTATTCGAAAACTTAAACGATTGTGTAATACTTATTCGTAATGTGATTTGTTTAATGATTTAGATTAACGTTAAAATAATTCTTGATTCCAATATAAAGCTGTTAATTACTTTTTTCCTGATTAATGCTATAGGACAAATTCAAAAGTTTATATTAATATGCAATAAAACAACTTCTGGATATGTAAAAATGTAGTTCGGGCATGTAATATTTTCGCCCGGAATGGCATGTAAAACTTTAAAAAAATTTCGAACCTTGCTGGGCAACGAAATCATTCTTTTCAGTTCTGACGCTCTTGCATAAATTAGTCATAACATAACTTGTGTTAATCTGGCCCTGAGGTACAGATTTGATGACTAGGAATAGAACACAAACTGTAGTAAACTACTGTTTTCAAAACTGTATTGATAGCTAGTAGCTTAAATTGTTGATCTTTTGTCTTTATAAAATGATTTTAAATTTCTATATTGCTTTTTATTATTATTCGGAAATATAAATCGTCGTGCTTCATATTTAGTTTTTAGAAGGTCATCATAAGTTTTTTTATTTATTTAATCATTTTTCAATTTAATCCAAGTTAATGCAACATAACAATGTCAGGTTAAAAGCAACATTTGAAATACACAAAAAATAGGAATTAGAAAACGTACTATCACTATTACAAAAATTAATGTATACATAATATATATATATATATTATATATATATATATATAATTAATTGTAGCACATCATGGTGCTAATGTATTCCTGGGATGTTCTTTAACTGCTTTGCAAATAATTGTTAAATCATTTATAAAATTACATTTAGAGCAGAAAACAGATGTTTACACAAATTGACTTTTAACAGATAACATTTAGTTAGCTATCAGTGAGAAACGAAAAACAAAACCGTTTTGTGCTATAAATTAGAAATTTATTTAAAGAAACTGCATCCGAAAAGCGAAAAATTGAGAAAGAATAAACTGAAGACTGCTTCCCAGAATTAACGCAATTTCGGAGACCCTTTTTTGAATGCACGAGGGAGGCTGCAGTTTGCTTCTCGGAATCGTGTGTCGTTCGACTTAATAACATTACGAGCGGAATTCGCTACCCACCCCCCTTCCTGGACTCCATTTTCTTTCGCAACCGAATCCTGGATCTCTAGAACCCTGTTTTTACTTAGAATCTCGGAAACTAACTTTAAAAAAAAATCTCGGCTTAGTTATCAGAAGATAATTTTTGCTTTCATGGAGAACTATGAATCAATTGCTCTTTTCAATGGAATAGTGTTTTTGCAAGTCATAGAACTTGAATTTTTGCGCAAATTCTAATCCTTCTTGCGTGTAGAATGATACTTTTATAAGTAAAAGCCTTGTTCTTCAAGGAATTTAATGTGTAATTTTAAATAATTCTGAACAATTAATGCAATACATATAGTTAGAATACAAAGCTGCTGACTCTGTATTGTTTTACAAAAACGTTGACAGTTGAACAAGTAACTGGAGCAACGTTGTATGTTACAAATTACGAATTTTATAAGCAGGTGGCATTGATGACTCATGCAACGTTAAGGTGGGAATTAAGATAAAGCAAAGAAAACATTATATTGTTACTTTTGGGGACCAACTCATATTCATTCGAATCCTGATAGTTACAAGGAACGTTTTTCGACAAAAAATACATAAATAAATAACAAAAATAAAACGAATAAGAATACTTTGCCCAAAATGTAACATGCAACTTTCCTCCTGCCGCTTGTTCAATTGTGAAAATCCAGCATCACGAAAAATTGCTTAGTCAGTGTCTTGACAGATCCCGTTGGCTATTTGTTGATACGTGACAAATTTGAGGTTTTCTCTCTTTTTTTACAATACAATGTTGCGTTGCTGAAGCTACGTCTTTAAATTTTGTGAATACATACATTTGGGACAAATGATGTAGAGTGGCTTAAATTTGGTCGTTTTGGCTAAAAATGTGGATGTTTTATGGGCGCTTGAAAATTTTCCCTCATTTTAAAAATTAATTTGTCAGATTTTCTACTTGTTAATTATTTGAACGGTACTAATGGATAGCCTATGAGCTATGACAAAAAATAATTGTTGAAATCTATTTTGCAGAAAGGAAATGAAATTGCTTCAGACGAAAAAAAAATTGTTTGTAGTAAAATTTTTTAGATTACAAATCTCTTGGTAGTGAATAGCAATAAATGATATCGCTCAATGCAGGTATTAAATTGATTTAAAAAATATTATTATTAACAATAATAATATTAAACACATCACATAAAACCACAAGAAGAAAGCATGTTTAAAAATGTTTTTTTGTGTTTTGGGAGATTTTTGTATTTAAATTATGGCAAAATTTCATTCATGATCACTTCTGGCCGTAAACACAGAGCGCTCAAATAATACCGCTCCTTCTAAATTTTACGTAATTACCGTACAATGTGATATAAAAGCACAGAATTAAAAGTGCGGGTTTTGGGTATGCATATCATATGTATTACTTAAATCATTTAAACACTAAAAGCAGATGAGTGATTCTACAGAAAACCTGCATTTTAAGTCACAAAACAATAAAATGAAAATTATTATTAACATTGCTTATTTTTTTATTTAACATGCAAACATACAACGTTTTCTGAGTTATAATTGAAAAATTTTAGAAAGTAGAAAAAATAAATAGTAAAAAAATCTATCCACAGAAGGTGATATGTCACTTCTGTGGACTGTCACAAGCCAGAGTTGTACTATTTCAATAGATGTAGCTGATGTATTATACCACATACGTAGATTAAGTATGTGCATTTTCATTAGAAAATGTATGAATTTAACATTACATACGAACTGTTTGCCCTATTTATTGTCACATTGAATATTTTTCAAAAAGAAAGCTTGTCACAAGGTTTTGCATCACTTCTGTGGACATTTTAAAACATTTAAAAAAACAACTCTCTAGATGGCGGTACTTATCCTTTCGTAGTGGCAAATAAAAGAAGAAGCAGCCATGTTGGAAATGCAAGCAAGTTGCTTTGAATAAGTTTGAAATATTTTGGGTAAGAATTTGGTATTTATGTTCATTCGTAATCTGTTCTGCTTATGTCATCACCTCTGTGACCTTTTTTAAAGTAACAAGTTAAAATTATATTTCTTATTCAACATGCCATATTAAACAAAATATGATCTTCTAAATGTTATAAATGGCACAAACTCAAACAATTAACCCTAATATAATTATTCAATAAATCAGAAATTTTCATGACCTCTGTGGACATCACTTCTGTGGACATCCCTTATGTCTCAGAAAATGTACGCCATGATTCGGCAGCTATATGTATTCATCTGAAACCAATTTTTCAAGAACTTGAACTAGAAACACTACAGATACTAAGTGATGGGCCAAGCACTCCAATATCGAAATAAAAAAAAAAATGTTTTATCTCTTGACAGCATTCATTGCAAAAGAAACAGGAGCAAGTACATGCGTTTTGGCATTTCTCAGAAACTAGTCATATCAAGGGGGCGCCTGATGGTGTGGGAGGAACACTAAAAAGAACTGCGGTTAATATTATTGCACATGGTTATGGTATTACTGTACAAGATGAGTTTGTTTCTCTGCTAAAAACAAGATGCCTTGGTATCAAAGTGATTGATATCACTAAAGATGCTGATGTAGAAATGAAGAAAATTGATGATATGTTAGAAAAAATAAATATATTAACATTTAAAGGCACAATGAAAATACAACAGATTACTTGGTCAAAGAAAAGCAAACACTTTCTAGATGCTAGACGTGTGAGCTGTATAACGTGTAAACCTGAAGAAAAGTGCGTTCATTTCTCAAATTCCTGTTCATTTTGATAATGATCATAACAGCTCTAATTTAGATAAACTTGAAGCATTGGAAAATAAATATGTGATTGTCTGCTTTGAAGAAAAGAGAAAATTTTAAGAAGCATTATATAGGAGTTGTTACAGAAGAGCATCAGACTGAGTGCAAAGGGAACTTTTTAAGTAGATCTGGAAATAGTTTTTTCTTTTCCTCAACAGGTTGATGAAGAAATAGTTGATAGGAAAACCGTAATTAATAGTTTAAAATTTCCAACCAGGAACAGAAGAGGTTGTTATATATTTCAAGATGATTTAACACCATTCCCAAACTTAGAATAAATTTCTGTAGTTAGTAGTTTAACTTAATCTGTTACGAAATTTGTTTTGTCTATATTTTTTATTTTATTTACACTTTCTTTTTTGTCATAGAACAACTGGATTACTGGTATATGTCAGTAAATTTTGTCTGATTTTTAAGTACCAAAATTTTTTTGCATAAACTCGCTGTCTTTTTCTTTTTTTCCCATCAGAAATTGTATGTTTTCAGAGATATCACTTCTGTGGACTGCTAAATTTTTCTTATTTTTTTTCACAAAATCAAAACGGAGTTGATCTGTGCGACAGATGTTATAGATATTTACATATCATAAGATAAACTTCAGATTTTTTTGAAGAATTTATCTTGATTTTTTTAATTTGAAAATTTATGTAGTCAAATTTCAGGTTTTCTGTAGAATGACCCATATGCACTCTTCTCTTACAGCTATCACACTAAATCTGTAATTTTACACACAACATGTATCAAAGTTGGCTGAGATAAGGAAATAAATGCTCTAACAGTAAAAAGGATCGGCTTATTTTTAGTCATTTTCATTATTTTTCTTGTTTTAAGTTAGTTATATATACTTTTTTGAAGTTTAGAGATCTTCGCAAATCTTTTGGGTTTTCTCTTATCAACATTAGGTCGTACTAAAATGAAATTTATCTGTGAAAACCTAAAGTTTTTATACTAGTTATGATTTTAAAAATGTTCTGAAAATAATCCTCACAGAAAAAAATGAATAATGAAATAAATAAAATAGAAATATCAAAATAATTATGAAACAGACTCATTAAATTTTAATTGAAGCTTTTTTTGAAGTACATAAAAGGAATAATCTATGTGGCTTACGGAATAATTAAATTATATATTTCGCCTATGGAATGCTCAAGATGATCCAGTTTGCTACAGTCCTTTGCTTTACAACATCAAGAAATATTCTTTCCGCTTCTTCTTTACTCTATAATTCTCTTTGATTTTTCTCTTGGGAAATGAATGCACTGAACTGAAAGATCGTCAGACTCTTTCTTCGGCAAAGAATTCTCTGAAAGCGAAAAATAATTCAATTTGCAATCAATGTTGTCTTGATTCGTCTTTCGACGGTAAATCATCAGAAAAAAAGGAAAGAAACAGCCGTTCTAGTTTTGTGTCTTAATATTTCAATGATTGTGAAGAAATTTCGTACTCTTTATTTATGCAAGAAAAAAATCACATTGGGCATTTATGGTATGTGTTTGTAAGGATAGAAAGACTATAGCTGTATTACATAGTCATTGCTTAAATTTAATTCTAATAAAATTCAAACTACCAAAAAAATTAAAAATAACATCCGTTGTGTTGCAGCGTATACCAAACTTCCTAGTTTACTTTTAATGCGATGGTTTGAAAACAACTCGTTCATTTCTATAAAGTAAGTGATTTGATGAAGTATTAAAGGAAATTTTGTACCTTCGCAATAGTTAAACAAGAGTTCAAATTAAATTTATTTTTCAGTATCTCATAAAATAACAAATGTGAACCCTAAAATTTTAATATTAATCTTAAATAAGAAATCTTAATATTAAAAAATCTAGAGCATTTTTTAAAAAAAGATTTACATTAATTTTACAAGTTCAGACTTTTAAATTATTACCATAAAAATAGAAGCTAAATTATAAAACTTTTGTCAGCAGTAAAAACGAGGCAAGAATCGAAAATTTGAATAACGATATTCCAGTACGGAAGAGCTAGATGTACATTTAGAATTTGCTGACAAACACATAAAACTAATTTTTAAATACACTGTAACTTTGACTTAACGATATTCAATTTAACTATTTCCTCAAATTAGCGATGGATGTTAAAAGCCCTAGAATGCATTATGGGAATGTAATGTCCCTCCGATTTAACGATATGATTGCGTTAAAAATAGACTTAATAGTCCACGACAAAATCATTAAAGCGGCTTTATACTGTAACTTGAAAACATTAAAAGTTTCATTTATTAAAGAAAGAGAGCTTAAATGTGCTCTCTAATCAGAAATTAACATGTTTTTCTTTTGCATATGATGTAGGACAAAAATGCTTATCAAACTCAAAAAAGACACGAATTTAGAAATCGGTCACGCAAGTTCCGAAAAAGGCAGGACAGTTACGAATAGATCACGAAGACTTTTGATACAATGGGACCGGGCTCTCCCAGAAGGCACCGGATGTCCAGCATCCAACAATTTTTTAAATTATCCGTAATCCAATCCATTACAAAATATCCGTTATCCGTCATGTCAAATTTTGTTTTAAAAATGAATTAGTCAACATATTTTTAAAATATACGTGAATTATATACTTACCACGTGTTTGGAAGCTGTGGGATGTTTAAAAGTATGCATAGAATTGGCAAGTTTAAAACATAATACTTATAAAGATCGCAGGTGACACCGAATATCCGATATCCGACAGAATCAATATCCAATGTATCACCGAACGGTCACGAAAAAGTCCCGAAAAGGTCTAGAAAACGTCACGAAATTTCACTTTTGCAAATATGTAGACATCTTAAAACTAGTCTTATAGTTCGTTCTCTAAAAATGTCAAGACATTCGTATTATAAATGGTCCCGAATCATACGCATACTGGTTCTCAAAGATCATCTAACTTTAATTACTGGAAATACAAATAAAAAAGGCGAAGACAAAAGCTCCTTTGTGTAAGAGATGCTGTCTTCGCTGAGCATTCTTTTGTTCCTATTTGTAAACCACCCATTCAAATATTTAGATAAGTGGATAAATCAATAAAAAAAGGCACAAAAAATAGAATGTAACTTTCAAGTTAAACAGGTTTTTGAAGTTTGGATCTGAATGCAATATTTGAAGAATGGAATCAGAGTTAAAACATTTTTTCCCGACGGAAAACAAAACCAAATTAATAAATGCAGAAGAGAAGGTGCGTGATGGTGCAACAGGGGTGTCTTTTGATTTTGTTTGGAAGTCTTACAATTATTTGTTTTAATGGGATTAAAAGTGAATTCATCAGCGGGGTATTCTGTCTTTTCAAGTAAGTTGCGTCTCAAAATCAATTTTGGGTGTGAACATATGTCTATGGTTTTCTGACTTCTTTAATATATCATTTCTTCCCCTTTTTGGGGGAGGGGAGGGGAGAGGAGGAGGCTCTGGCAGCAATGAATTCAAGAAGTTCTTTGAATATCTTCTCTCTCAAAAGATTTCTTAAATATCTTTTACACATTAATTTCTTTCAGCAAAATTAATTAAATATTCATTCATAAGCAGTTAACTTATTTTTTTGCGATTTAATTCGGGTGAAAATAGGGTTACTAATCTGAAATGAAACCTTAAAATCTCTAAAATAATAAAATGTTGATTTATTTTGAAATATAACGCTTGAAGAATTGCTGTAGTAATTTTGAACTCTATTAGTAGCATAGTTGCGTTTTAATTAGATTGACTGTAAAAAATATGCTTAGTTCCAAGTACTTTTATCTTTTTATTTTTTAAATGTGAATGTAAATATTCTTAGATAAAAAATGAAAAATATTATTTAAAAATTTTCAAGTCCGTTTTTTTAATCTTCATATTGCACATATCTAAAGCCTCTAATAATTAAATTTGACCGACAAACTAGCTGAAAAGTAAATGAAAACTAAAAGTAATCCCAGAAAGCGAATCCTTTTTAAAAAGCAGTTCCTTCTCTTTGAATATTTTTCCAAAGGCAAACTTCAATTTTTCAGTTAAACCTTTCTAATCGACATGTC
Source organism: Octonoba sinensis (assembly GCA_038502835.1). Lineage (NCBI taxonomy): Eukaryota > Metazoa > Arthropoda > Arachnida > Araneae > Uloboridae > Octonoba > Octonoba sinensis. Next base: position 64,546,006 of record CM076602.1, read on the forward strand.
TCAGGTACGCTCTTTGCTTAGAATCCTTCTCCTAACCAAGAAAAAAAACGCTCCAGAGAGCATTTTTATTCCTTTTGTTTTTGCATAATTTTTTTGTGAACATCGAGTATGGTAAGCAAACAAGACGCAACAAAAGCGCCCTTGATTACACTCGAACGATGGGGAGGGGGGGGGGGGGAAGGGGGAAAAGGAAGGAAAAAGTCTTACCACCGATAAGTTTGAACCGTTTATCCCCTTCTTGTCTTTCATACATCCGATGCCTTGAGTATAAAACGTTCTTTAAGCTTTTTAAAAAAAGATCCGAATATTCAGACAGGGAAAAAAATCGCCCCTATACAATGAAGGACGTGCTTGGGTTTAATAAGGCAAAAAAAGACGATGTTAGAATAAGGACCGTAAAAAAAGGGAACTGTAGATGAAAGCGAAAATAAAGGGTATAAAAGCTGAGTGGTAGGGAGGGTCATGCAGAGGATTAATGCCCGGATTGTGTTCGAAATGCATTCCAAATTCCATTCTTTCGGGTCGATATTCGGATGTTGTGGCCACTTATGCAAAGGGTGACATGTTTCCGAAGATTGTCCAGACGCTCTGTGGACGATCGATTTACGTCATTTGCAGGCGATAAGGGATGGGGTGATGAGTTCGGGAAATCGGACGATCCCCGGGGAGAGGCGTTGCAGTGGCGTGCAGAAACTTTAAAGAAAGGAAATAGGCACGCTTAGTTGATGGGACGCATTACATGAGTTAGCTTCGTTTTTGATTTCTGGTGAAATGGTTTATGGTTTGTATTCAAACCACATTTTAGCTGCATTTTATATTGCTGCTCTTAGATTTCACTTCTGTCGATAAAGTAAAAGCAAGATTTAAAAAAAATCCATTTAGAAACAGGATCTTTTTCTTTAAATACTTCAACAGCAGCTATTGCCAAGATTCCCATTGCTCATGATATTATTTCGTGAAAGTTCAGGCAAAGAATCGTAATAAGTAAGCCATTAAATAAAGATTGAAAAATAAAAAAAATGAAAGTAGGGTTTTGAGATGGGGAAAATATGTCTGCCCGCCCTCCTCTCTAATAACTTTTGAGAGAGTTGTCCGATTCAAAAGATTTTTTTTTTGCATTCGAAGGATCTTGACAAAGAAATTTTAAGTTTTGATTTGAACAATTTTTCGTTCAATTTTGCACCGCTCAAAAATTTTAACATTAGCGTCTGTGGGGAAAAATGAAGCAAATTATGTAAAACCGGGACAAAACATCCAAGTTCCAACTGGAAATATTTTTTGATTTGAGCACTTTTTGTTCAATTTTGAGCAGAAAAAAATTAAAAATAATCAACATTAGCGCCTACGGCTAAATTTGAATCAAATATAGATCCTGATTGAACTGACGGAACAAACTTTATCGGAAGGAGCATGGTGACGTAGAACATGCAGATATATGAAGTTCAAGCAGAACTAAACGAGCCTATATTCCTTTGAAACGTTTTGATATGGTTTTTTAAGCATACATAAGAATGAATCATAGAAAATGGATATTTGAAGTATAATAAAGAACTAATACTACCGAAAAACAGATATCGGTTTGACAAATATTTGAACTCTGTATTCTTAGTTTTAGTGCTTGTTAAAACGTGCTACCCTGAAGAAGTACAAAATTCAAATGTTTTGAAGTGGTCATGTTTTTAAAATATATTTTTCTAAAGTGAACTCTAACTATTTATTACCAATTTTATATTTAAATATTTTAAGCATTTGATAATGATTTGAGGAATTTATAACTCCGTTTTGTGTATCCATTGTATTTGAGAATTATATTTGTTAGACTATCGTTTGAGGATAAACTTATTAGCTAAAAAGAATAAAGAGGATTTTATAATTATTCTTCAATTCCTTTCAGGCAATTAAAAATGTTTTATGAATTTCATTTATGAAATTTTTAGACTGAGAAACTTTTAGATTTAAAAATTTGACTTTTTTACATACACTCTGTTAAAAACATATTTTAATATTTCACTATGACGTTTTTTTAATTTTTTTTCCTGCGCAGCATTTTTTTAAAAATAATTATTTTATGCAGTTTGATGTTTTTGAAAATTTTTTGTAATAGTGAGTAAGTTAATAACTCTTTCCCATAAGTAGTATTTCGTAAATCTACCTATAACAAAATTGGTGCAGTTTGCGTATCTAACTTTGAAGCAGTCAATTTTCTCAAAATCTAGTTCACAGTAGGTTGAAATTTTTACTAGGGCTCTTTTTCCACTTTTAAGGCTTTCTGTGCAAAACGCATCTCTAACTTAACATGAGTGTCACAAGCTCTTCAATTTAGCTTGCCGTCTTCAATGTTTTTTTTCGTGACTCGAAGGCATGAGGTGTCTCTCAGAATCTATGGACATTGCTAAAATTGTGAAAAAAAAAAGAACTTTTCAGTTGAAATTACAGACTAGGTTCATACGAGGTAGTATTCGTATTTGCCTTATGGACATTACCATCTGGTTTTAGAAGTTTATTATTAACGAAAAACATGTACAAATACAGAAGACATTATGAAGATTACTAGGAGAATACTTTTCAAAAGACTCTATATTTCCATCGCAATCGTTTGCGGTATTATGGGCACTTTCACCCATACTTCGCCTCCTAACGACTTTTATGGGCCGCCGAAAGACGGTCCCCTAGCAGATGATAGGGTACGGTGGCAGTCAAACACTCCATAAAAATCCATACCGTATGTAACAAGAGCATCAAGCAAGTTGAATAAGAGCTATTATATCCGCCGTTGGACACTCCCGTGGGTACTGTCCACGGAAGAGATTATTTTTGTTGCGGTATGCGCCAGGGCCGTAATTCATAGCAATACCGACTTATGAAATGATGTCTAACGAATGCTGTCCTGGAGTAAATTGCTCTAGATACAGTGGCCCTATAAAGCTGAATGTCCTATTACTTCTGGGGGCATTTACGAGTTTCCGTTTTGATGCCTTAAGTTTATTGTTTCTGGACGCTATTGCTCTCATAACTACGCAGAGGGGGGCGATGTTTTTACGGCTTTATAATTTTGCAATAAAAACTGCGAATTGATTTGAAGTGAAGTATTTGGAAATGATTTGTTGGGCAACAGAAAAGAAATAAGGTCAAAGATCGCGCTTTTAACGTTGTATAAACAAAAATGAATGTTTTGTTCAATAAAAAACATTTTTTTTCATGTACGTTTTTGATTTTAGGAACAATTTAAGTATAAAAATGGCAATAAATAAAAATTTTAAGTTTGGTTTCATCCTGATAAATGTTTCTTTTAAAATAAAATAAATTATTGCTTTAAACAATTTTTACCTCATAAACTATGTTTTTCAGCTATAGCCTATTTTTTTTTGTTCGTTACTGACTTATAATTTTAACGTACAGTAACCAAAAAACAAGTACTAGTTGAGAAATTAGAAATAAGTCAGATATATTTCTTCTGTTTGATTTTAAATATGATCTTTTTCTGTGAAATTGAACTTGTATAAAATATTTTTAATGGACTTTCTTTCAAAAATTTTTTTTACTTATAATTATTCACGTATGGATGCATAAAATTTTCGATATTTTGGGATATTTTGATAGTAATTTGAGTAAGAGTTTTTAAAATCTATTTTTACTCAAAAAAAACATATTGAATTATTTTTTACTAAATACTCTATAAGCATTCATTGAAATTTCTTATAAAACTTAAAACTTTTAATGCGTTTTTGATATTTCTTCTTAACATGAGTTTTAATTTTATAGAGCTCCTTTTTTGCAGGACGAAAGTTAGTGAAAGTTGCAGGAAAAGCAATTTATAATAATAATAGCAATTCTCTGTAATCAAAGCATATAACATGAATAATTTGAGGTTAATTTAAAAAACCAATAACTTTCTAGCTTCATAAATTTTATATCTTGTGTCAATTGTTATTATTTTCGTTTATAGACAGACATTCACTTCTTTTCGAAACAGAATTTCCAAAACGAAGAAAAGTAAGAAACAAGAAAAAAGAAAATAATTCCAAAGAGCAAGTAAGGGTGTTCCTCAAATATTGGCAGTTCTTCCAATCTTGTCCTAAGTAATATGAGCAAATAATTACAAACGCGCAATGCCATTGTATAACGTACGTTAAATTTTATTACACACCTTAAAAAAAAAAGCCATGTTTTTAATCATTATTATTATTAAAATTTTAAAAAGATTCTCTTTGAAATCAATAAAGCAACGCTTTACTGTTTGTACGTTACTTTAAAAATTACTCGTGACCTTGAGTCAAGCATTCCCCATCACAAGAGTCCAAATTGCTTCTTGAGTGTCCACGTGTCCCCATGCATATTCTCTTATACTTCTACCACGCTAACGTATACAGCTGCTGAGTGTATGATAGTGAACCATGGCGTTTTATTTTCACGCCAAAATGTAAAACTTATTTCTCTTTCAAGGAGCAATCGTCATTTTCCGGCTAGCCCGTTTTCATATGAATTTAGTATTTTAAATTGGAACACATTGTAAAAAGAGAAAGATCAAGAGCACACTAGACTGAATCGCACTTTGCCCTACCAAAGCCATGAAAATAAACTAAACCGTTTTCATTGTAAAATATCTTAGGGGGCTACAGTGGTCCTTACCGTCATTCCAGGTACCAGGTTCAATATTTTCGCTTCTATGAGGGTAAAACAAAAATGATTAACCCCTTACCTCTCGTTTCCGTGAACGTGACGGGCTGAGGTTTCGCTTTCTATTTCTAGCTCCCGTGACATGTTCGGGCTGGAGTGTTTAAAATTTCAAAATAAAAACAAATAAAAAATTAAAAATGAATATATATATTGTTCATACACATATTTTTATATAATTTGCAGGGATAAAAAAATGGGCGCTTTTATGGCCGTTTTCTTGAAAATTACCCCTCCGTTAAGGGGTTAAAGTAATCTCTTAAATTGGATAATATTAGGAAAAGTCAGAAATATACAATGCATTCGCTCAACTATTATTGGAATTACTAAACAGCAAATATAGAGAGGGGCACCACAGGCCACTTCCGTTCTTTTTAGTGTTCCGTTCTTTTAGCCAGCACAATTAAGTTCTTCTTCTTAACCCTTTTGCCACCCTGTCCATTCATATGATGCTCCGATATTTTGGTCTAAAAATTGCAAAGTGTGTCTTTTTTGCTCAGTGGCAGTTCTTAATCAGTATGCAACACATATGAAATTTTAAAATGGCTACAAGAATCGCTAGTTTAGAATTATTTGTCATTAATCCATCAAGTGTATATTTAAAGTTTGTGAGTCTCTGAATTTACCCATATATCATTTTATTAAATATTTAAAATATATAATGCGTATACAAGAATAAGAAAATTTATAAATTGAAAATACTGTTATTTGTCATCCGTCTTCACATGATCCTTAAGTATCATTAACCTCATATGAACCTCGTAAAAAACAGGAAGTTTAACTTACAGTTTTTTGCGCAAGACTTGCAGTATCATTTAATGCACACTAAATAGTAGAATTTGTTTTCTTATTTTTTCATAATTCGGTGGTGAGGGGTTTAATCCACATCCTACCATTACACCTTACTAATTATCCTGTGTATTTCATCACTGTGTATCTTTTTATTACCAGCAAAGCTTATTTTCTTCCGCTGCCCGTGCCAATCAATTTTCATCTCATCCTACCCACTCTTGCATGTTCAGTGAGGGGCGGTGTATTCCGCTAAAATTAAACTAAAACGTGTTTTAAAAAGTACCTTATAAAAGATTTGGCAACACAAGACCAGAATACTATTTTTCCGAAGAAGTAATTGGTCAAAAAATACCCTGTATTAATTATGAACGTAAAGCTGCTCTATAAAATTTTAATTTATTGCAGTTAATACTTACTCTTTCTACAACTATAATTTCTAAGTAAGAACTGGTGTAAGCACTTAAAACTGAGAACGGTGCTTGCTCATTTTTAAGTCTAAATAACTTTTAAAAAAATTGAAGGTACATTTCCTCATTTTTAAGCACATCATTTTCAGTACAGTATAATATTTTCCTCTTAGGTGAAAGAAATAAATGAACTTTTTTAAAAAATTTTTGTTTAGCTTTAATTTTCAAATGGATCTGTATTGCAGTTTAAATATTAGTGCTTAAATGCTCACGCATGCTCTACTCAAATGGTTAAATGAGAAAAATGAATGCGTTTTCATTAAAGTGCATCAAAACTGACTCGAAGTGCATCCTCATGTAACCTTCTAGTAATTTTCTAAATCAATGCATCGAAATGATGTTTAAAGGCAAATGAAGCCTGAGATATTGTAATTAGAAGTGAAAAGGGAGATAATTATGTACATCTAGTCTAATTACTGTACGCTTTTCGAGGAGTATTGCGTTAAACGAATATCTATCCCCCAATCAGGGACAGTGGAATTCTCTGCATATGAGTATTCGGGGATATGTGTGCGTCACAATGACTTAATTATCATTTACCGGATTTATTGGCAGGCAATAATTGTCATTATTAGAAGGCTTAAGTAAAAGGTGGCGTGACACGTGATTCACGAAGAGCATGGTAATGCATGACTTTTCAATAATCAATGTCTAGTGATGCAATCATAAGTAATGAATTATAAGTTATTGAACTATTGAGGTATCGGAAACATAAGGTATTTTTTTTATTTCGGGGAATCTTCTTATTCTTAAAGCATAAAAATAAACAAAATCTTGCAAAAAAGGAAGATTTTTAATCTTCTGTAACATAGTATAGACTGTTGGCAACATACCGTTCTATTGCTGTTTCTGTTATTTTGTTTCCAAATAACTGAAACATTTCAAGATATGCGTGCATTTTGATAATTTTAATTATCTCAAACTCAAAAACCAAATAAATCGAGTTTATGAGTAATAGAGGGCTAAAAAAATGAAATATTAAGAAAAAAAAAATCAAAATCCTGAAATACATGAATTTTTTATTTTGTTGTTATTATCTCAAATCCAAAAAAAATCAAATAAATCCGACTTGTTTAGTAATAGAGGGTTAAGATTCTAACTCCAAACGGCATAGTTAGGCAATGTATTCTCGAAGTGTACCAAAAAACAGTCAAGTCATCAATGCTGTTATCCCAGTGTTGTAACCGCAGAGTTTAGCTACCGTATAGCTTCTAATAATGAGCAGATTTACTAATGAACGCTTTTAATAATGAGCGTCAACTGAGTCAATTGCCAGTGTTCCTTTGAAAAATTCGATTAGTGCATAACATGTGACATGTTACTGAAAAAAAGACATTTCGAATAATATGATGGTCAGTAAAAAATGCCTTGAATATTGCGTATTCTCTGCTGATTATATAAAACCCGATTATTATTATTATTGCTATCCTCAACATAAAAAGGTCGAAGAATTTCAGTTTTAACAGTTGTGTTTGAGATCGTTTATCTAAAAGTGCCACACACACCTCTCACACATATGCACCACTTATGTAGTATTATGGAGTATTATGATTTTAACCTCTTCATTCCAAGTGTACCCAATTGGTTACATTTTAAAATACTGTTTATTAACTAATGTGTGTGCATTTTGAAAGCTGAAACGCCCAATTGTTTTTGAAATTAATCAACAGATAGTTTACTTCGTTTTAAATATGGAAAACATGGAAATTGGGCATTAATTATTTAAACTAATTATTAATTAAAATTAAAAAAAAAATTATTTTGTTTTGTAATCATTTTTTTAAATCAGAGAACTAAAAAATTGCGTCAAAATTGTTTGTGCTTAGTTCTGGGACAATATTGTTGTTCCTTCTTATCTGCGCAAGCGCAAAGCATATTTTTGCCTCCAAAAACTGCCTCTGAGGGTGCGCAGATGAGAAAAGACAGGAATATTGTCGTTGTCGCCTTTGGTATGAAAGCACTCTTAGACAAAAAGTTTTCCTCTGACTTTAACCCTTTGTAAGGAGGGGGTAAGTATGCTTCCCACCTAATTCATCAAGTTATAGATGTTTATAGTAAATTATTTTACCCTTCCATATTGGTAGAGTCTTGCAAAGACGCTGGGAAGCATATTTACCACCACATGCTTCAATATTTCCATATTAGAACATTCCCCTATGGGGGGTGGGAGGTACAAAAAAATCTTGTTAACTTTATTTAATGTCCTATATGAATTTCTTCTTGGAAACGGACCAAAATCCGAAAAATATTTTCATATATAAATGCTACAAAAAATGGCCCTATAAAGGGTTAAAGTAGTTATAAAGATGAGGAAGCACACCAAAATCCATTAAGTTATTTTAATATTAATAGCACTGAAACGAAACAAAAAGTTATGCATTTTCCCTATATGTCTATTGCATATGGAATTGACCGTACGCAATATATTCTTGCATTTTAAACGTGCGATCATTTACAGAGAGGCGTGCGCACAGAGAAAAACATAATATAATGTGACAACTGGTACGGATGTATGGCGGTAGTTTGAGCTACGTTGCAGGCATAAGGCATCGTTAACTAAAACGTCACCATTAAAAACGAAAAAAAACTAATGAAAAAAACCGAACGCAGTAAAGTAAATATTCCCAGTCGCACAATGAAGGAAGCGAATTTTCCGACGATGAGTCTAAAAGAGAAGATAATTTCAATGCCGCAGTGGTGTAAACTCTGTTATCTTAAGCGGTCTCTTGAACCAATATTGCTTAAGGTTCGAATCAAACTAAATTGGCTATTTCCATTTGCAAACGTAAATCATCCTTATCAGAACGATGAACCAATCGACTCGTCTCAAACAAAAGAACCAAAAAACTAATCCCCCTATTCTCCGCTGCCGAATCTTTAATCTATCGAATTTCGTTGGGAAAGAGTGGGATTTTCATTTCTTGAGGAACATCCAACATGGCAGGTACTTCATTTTTACTCTAAAATTTAATCTCCACATCTATTCGGATAACGGCTTTCTATCGATTAATGTCTTCTTTTTTCCAAGCTGATTGTTTCTTTCACGATATTCTAATTGAATGAATACATTTCATGGGGATTGGGGTTTAAGAGAAATGTCTTCGGAGAGCATGAGAACAGAAAGATACACTAGGAGCACAATCTTGAAATTTTATGAATTTCTCAAAAATGCTAATGAATTTCCCTCAAATAGCTGTAGTTTTTGGTAACATTTATGGAATTTTTATCTTCATTAGACACTATGCAGGAAATTACGTGCTATGACGTGAAAAAACAAATGGCTGAAGAATGCGCTTCTACTGTTCATGTGATCATGTTTGCAAATTGCTTAGAATATATTTCACTTAGTGTGCAGCAAAAGCTTTTGTTTCGTGAAGAAATTTGATTTATTGGATGCAAATGTTTTTAAGATTAACTCGCTAAAAAGCAGACCTGAATATTTGCTGTTGATGTTTTATCGCGGTCTTATTCATAATAAGTGTTCATATCTTCTCAATGAACTCTGTTTTATGCATTGTAATTATAATGCAAGACATTTAAATGTATTTCCTTTGGAACAATTTCATATAAATGCTGTTTATAATTGCGCGCTGTATAAGTTTTACCAATTATATAACAATACAGTTACAGTTGGAATAATTTTAATGTTAATATGTTTCGTAATAATATTCGAAATGTTTTTATTGAAACTTTTGATTTTTTTTAATGTTCTTCGCCTTCTTTGTTGGGAGGTTACTACTTGTAGGAAGATGATTTTTTTAAAAATTTTTTTATATATTACTTGAATAAAATGCAGTACCATTTCATGAAAAGAAAACGAATATCCTTAATTTCTTTTAATTCAAAAATAATAAGCAATAATTTGTATATGTGCCTGTTATCAATCAGTCGTGTATTTTCTATCCTGTTCAACAATGACTCCAAAATTAATGTGATTCTATATTAATTTGCAGTCCTTGTCGAACAGTATAAAGTTATAATAACTCGTTATATACGTATTAATCAAAATAAACGTATTAAATAAAATTAGATTTGTACGTAAAAGTAATTTTAAACCTAAATGAAAGTTATTAAATTTTTTTAAAAGCAAAACATTATACATTAGTTTTCTTATTTGTAATATTTATTTTAAGTTACTTTTAGGTGAAAATTTGTTTGAGTTATGGCAGAAAAAAAATGGTAATATTATTTTAATGCGAAAACAAAAAAAAAAAAAACATTGATCTTTCTTTTTTGATTACTTTTTTTGGAAACTTTCTTTGATCGTGTATTACTTTTATAAACCTAAGCAAGCCTTGATTTTTAAATTGATTTGATAATTTCCGGAAAATATAATTATCGTATGCTGAATAGGTTTCAGTTTTTGTAATTTTCCCACAAGACAAAATTGATGTTCAATCAATTCAAAGTGATAAAATGCAAATTATTTTTTTAAAACACTTCTTTTTTAATTCTCAAAAGCGCAATTAAAGAAATTCTTGCACTTTTTTGATTGCATTTTTTCGAATTTATAAAAAAGTGTATTAAAAGATTTTTTGGTTAAAAGTCAAAATTAATAAGTAAAAAGGAATCTTAGACCTCCCTAGCTCTATAGAGTCAAACCTGAATGTAAATTGGGCAGGCTGCCTAGCCCTTTGTGAACTATAAACCAATATATTAAAGACGATCAGAATATGTTTGAACATTTTGAAAGTTTTTTTGTACCATCCAAATACTTTTTCTAAAGCACTACCAAAACAGAACTTGAGATCTAGTGAACCAAAACAATAACAGCAGAGCTTAAAAATGCATTTTATGTTATCTTTAGAGTTGAATTGAAATTATTTTGCTCTATTAAATTTCAATGCATTGCATTCATCCTTTAATTGGTTAAATTTCAGTTTCAAATCTCATTCATTACACTATTTGCTTATTCCCATTTCTCAAAAATGATAATTGAGTTAGCATGAACATAAGTTTGCAAAAAAATTAAAAACAGTTCTAAAATGTTTCAGTAAACATTTCCATTGAAATGCTTCTGAATATTATTGTTCGAAATTTAGCCATTGTTTGGAAATTGTAAGGAATTTGAAGTTTTATTTTCTGCATTCAAATTTTACGAAGCCGCAATTGTTTGTATTTTTGTTACCATACTGGGAATAAAATTGTGTTTACATAAACTGATGCAATAAAGGTTTTAGTTTAGGTTTTTAGAAAAATCTGTGCTTCACAGAAACAATATTTAAACAAACATGAAGCAGTTATTGCTTTATGAAGACGAATGGTAAAATAATACGTTTTACATGATTTAGTTTATGCAATGCATAATACACTACAATTTAAACTTCTGACGCGTGAAGAATCGGATAATATCAGTTTGAACGACTTTGTATGTGATGCTGTGACTATGTTTGAGGCGACATATTCAAAAACATTAAATGCCGAAGTTACTAAAAATTAGGCCAACAAAAATCAAGCCAACAAGAAACAAAAACCCAGCCAATTATTGTACGAGAAGTATCTTACGTGAAAGATGACAATGACTGAACTATACAAATTTGCATAGAAAACACGAATGTGTAATGTGCTGTTCAAACAAAATGCAAACTGGTCGAAGTAAAACCAAGAACATTCTTTCAAGGAAGCACTAGTGGAGCCATCTTGTTATTGATTTAAATTGAGAACTTTAAAATCGCATGATAAACTTCTAATTTAGAGCTCTAGATTTAAATGAGTTAAAAGAACCCAAATTACCGGAGGATGGACAAAATTTCCCTCACCTTCAGTCTCAGGTCTAAAAAGAGAGTGACGCCATTGTAAGCATTAAAGATGGTCGCCTATAAGGTGGACCTCCACAAATGGCCAGAAATTTCCTTGACTTTGAAAAGGGCGAAGGCCGTAGCAAATGCCTTTACGTTGGAAAAAAAGGGAAAAAAAGTCTGATCCTAGCTCATAACTACTTATACAACGACGCCTACAATCTTCCCCACTGATAAATCTTGAGGTCAGAGAGGAAGTCCCGATTCTTCAAAAACCCGGAATAGTAATATTAATGACTTTCACAAAAAGCTCCACTTATCTGAACATTAGTATAATCTATTAGTTTCGAATAAAATGTTTTAAAATTGAGCCTTGCAATCATTTTGTACGACTTTCCTTTAATCTGCCGTAAGTTCGATAAATTTACACTGAATTAATGACTTCTTTTTAATCGCTTTTCAGCAGAAATCCATTATTAAAAATAAGACTAACGAAAATGAATTTGAAAATCGATTCTTTCGCAAAACTGTGCGATTTTCAACGGAATAATGTAATAAATTGTAAGAGAAAATTGATTTTGGGGTGCTGATATCTTACACATAGGATAATCTGTAAGTGATCTTTGCACGTGCCATTCTTCTTCGAACTTCAAAACCGTGTTTTTATTTTTCTTTTTTCATTTCTTTCGAGAATAGGATTGAAATAGGAAACGACGAAATTAGACACCAGCCATTCTTTTTAAAATAAAATATGCTTTTTTCATGAAAAATAATTACTCGCTATTGTGTTTAGCTACCCACAGAAGGATATTAAAACTATGGTGATCATTTAGCAGTAAATGGTACAATTTAAAGAAACTTACTTGTTTTCAGAAATAAAACCTAATCAAATTTACCAGTATAAATTAAGGCATTAATTTTAAAAATTAAATTTCAGTTAATGCAAATTAAGGTTTCTTAGTGTTATATTTTGATTGTTTTTATTTTATGAAACTTAGCTCTAAATATTAGCTACCTTTAAAATATAAGATAATTATACACTTTCAAATCGACATTTCTTAAAAATGTTTTTGAAGGGGAAAAAACATAAAGTAAAACATAATTAATCAGTCTTTTTTTATGCTTAATAAAACACGAGACAAGAAGTTGGATGTCTTCAGTTGTATGTTTTTCTTCGAGAAGATCTTTTTTTTTTCTTGCATTGAAAAAGGGGTTTTGAGTAACCTCAAAACACGTGTCTGCAGGCTTTTGCAAAATTTCTGCGCTTTTTAAGTTGCTTCAATTTACTTTTTAAAGCACGAAACGTTTAAAAAGTTCTACTTTTCAGATGATTTAATTTTCAAAATGGAAAAACTCTGTGCCTGAGTTTTAAAATCTGCTGTGAAAAATATTTAGAAAATGAAATAGCATTAGTTAATTTAATTCTCGAGAGGAATGAACAGAAACAACTATGAAGAACACTGAGTAAATATAATAAAAGTAGCAACAACAGTAGCAAACATTTAACAAATTCTTTTTTATAATTAATATTAAAAAACTTCCATAACAAATGTAAGTAGTACAATTTTTAGTTATAGAAGGATATGCAGCTTAAAAAAAACTACATTCTGTGAACTTAAGTGAAGTTATAGCTGTGAACGTAAGTGACGTTATAGCTGTGAACTTAAGTGATCCTTAACTGAAATTATGAGTAGTATAGGGAGCGAATTTACAGTAAGGAAATTAAAATCAAATCAAGGTGTTAAAATATCAGAAAAAAAAATTATATAGTAACTGAATAATCAGTAGTATTTACAGAATGTTTCATTTATTTTAAAATTTACCAACATTTATTCGAGAAAATAATAAAAATGTAACAACTATTGCCAAAATTAAATAATTGTTTAAAAAGAATTGTCATAACAACAATAGAGCTGTGGAATAAATTTAAAACATTTGCGTTAAAAAACGTCCATGAAAAAGTTAGTTTCAGCATTACAGAACAAACTTTAACAATCTAACTCAGACAAAACAATGAATTAATATATATCAGTGTTTTCATTTCTTTCATTCTTTCAATGAGGTGCACGATTTTAAGTATACTGTTCTCATTTCAAGTGTCATTAGTTTAATTAATTTTAAGTAGAACGTTTTCCTCAACTTTTTTTAAGCTGAAAACATTACTTTTAAGTTATGGAGCGCAAAGACGAAATATCTTCCTTGCATCACATTTTTGCGGTTTTACTTTGAGGCAATAGAACTAGATTTAAAACTATTAAGTCAGAACGTGGATAAATTTGGGAATATATATATATATATATATATATATATATATATAAATTGCTGCACATAATAATAATAATAACGTATTGTTGGTTATTATTTTCCCGACCTTTGCTTTGATGCGTTTAACCATAAAACATTCTTCTTTTCTGCAAGTATGTTTTAAGCTTTTTTTTTATGCATGATATATGCTCGAAAAGTAAAAAAAAATGAAATGATTTACAGGGTTTTTGTAAGAAATATTTCCTAATTCAGGAAATTTTACTTACTTCATTGTGGTCATGCTGATATCCTTTTTTAAGATTTAATACACATATTCAATTTCAATATATGTCTGTAGTCTGAAATTGAAAAGTACTGTAAATGACTGATGATTTTAGAGAATTTTCATTAGTGGAATATAATGAAAATTGCTCAGAAATATAGTAAGTTATGAAATTGAAATGCAGAAATAAATTTTTGCCCTGTTCAATAATTAATATTTTTAATCAACTCCGACGTTCTTCGAAACATTTGCCATATCCTTTGGGTTTATTTTCCAATTGCTCCAAGGTGTAATGAAAACTCATTGATTAACAAATTCAGTCTTCTGGAATTGACAGTCTTCGCTACATTTCGCAAAATTAGGAGTACATTAATTCCAGTTCCGAATTAACTATAAACATAGGTCTAAAAATTATCCGTATTTCATTAGACACTATCAAATTGTAAAACGAAGTATACTTTAGTGATTAGATGGATCCTTTAATAATGGTAATTCATTAATACATACACCGTTTGGTACCGTGACTTCCAGTAAATATTCCTGATCACCAGTAATTTAAAGAGTAGCTTAAGTTAGTAAAAGTTAATATGTCATATGATGATACACAGTATGCAAAGGAATTTTAAATGGAACATATATTTTTTTAAATTAGACATTGCATTGTACAATATTTATGCATTAACCCAGTCATTGCTGATTTTTTTTAACGAATTCGCTTCAAAATAGGCATATTAAAAAAAAAAAAAAAAAACATATATATTTGAAATCTACATATGTTTTGAAATCTAAATCAGTAATACATTTTTTGCAATCCAACTTTTTTTAAAAATTATTATTTGGAATCACAAGAACAGCTGTTCCGAAACATCAGTTTCAGGCGTAAAACCCTCAAACTTTATGCAACTAAACCCATATCTGGAATAAAACCTTAATTAAAGTCTGAATATTTCAGAAAATGTACTACTTAAATTTAAGCGATGAAACAGCGGGATAATATTTTAAATACACTTAAAAAGCTCCTGCCCGTGGAAATCTCGGGAGTAGCAATGGTCGCTACGTTTTTTAAGTTGCTCGTGGAAATCGTGGGATAAGCAGTCAAAGGGTTAAATCCTTTAAAAAGATGTGCATTTTGTTTATTTAAATCTTTCTTGGAAAAGCTTGACAAATGATTCTGTCTGCAAGGCATGAATTAAGCGCAAAGGTAATGTACCGTAAATGCAAATTAATGGATTAGGATAACTGTCCAAAATTTTGTTTTCTATGCTTTTTCAAAATATCAATGAAGAAAACACGTCTAAACAAATGTACGAGCGTCCTTTTTTAAGCAAGAACCGTTTTGTAATGGAGTAAAAGAAACTTTATTTAATAACACACAAATTATATCAAAAACTAAAATATGAACATTTTTTCACTTTTCAATATAGTCGCCATCAACGTCCAAGCATTTTTCAAGCACCAGCTTTTGTATCCCTTCATCAAAGAACTCTGCCGTCTGACTATTAAACCAGTTCGTAACGGTTTCTTTAAGCATGTCACCCTTTTCTAAACGCTCCCCACCGAGAAATGCCTCAAGTTTTTTTTAAAGAGATGAAAGCCTGATGGTGCCAAGTCTGGGCTGTGAGACAGATGATTCAGTACTTCCCATTGAAAATTGTCCAGTTGCGTTTTTTGTTCTTGAATTTCAGCAGGACGAACATTTTTTGCATTCAAAAACCGAATAACGGCACGCACTTCGCAATCGGCAGGATTACTTATAGACATGTCGGCAAATTACGCAGTATAACCACACAATTAGCACTGGCAGAGACGTGAAACGTAATGGCGGTGTAGTGGGGGACTGGCCAAGAGTTGCTGACCTTGAACTGACGTCACCTGACTGGATGCGCAGACACAATGCGCAATCGGTTCTTACTTAAAAAATGACCCTCATAGGAAGGTGCATGGTGATCGTTATCAATGAAGAATATCCATCTTGGACTCTTTAGGGAGTTCTGTGAGAAAAGTTAAAAATATAATAGAAGTAATTTTGAGCTTCATTGTTGATTTGAAAAACAGCACAGATTCGAGTTCACGTGCGCTTCTGCTATCTAGAAAACATATATTTTATACGAAAAATTATGTTCAAACATTTTCCACATTTCGCCAAAAAACATGTAAGCCTTAAAAAAAATCAAACCAAACAATCTGTTTGAAAATTCTAACAATGAATTTTATCGAGGTCCCATCCCATTATTGAGTTTCCAAATGAAGTACTTTTCGAGGCATCCGCATAGTAACAAATTCTATATTTTCTTATCAAGTAAATTATTATTCTACGTTCTCGAGAAAATATATTTTCTTCACACTTAAAGGCACTGAAAATTTACACAACTGCATTTTCGTTTCTCTTTGGGGGGTCTAAGTAAATCCGTTCTCCTTCTTGTGCAGGTCGTTATGGTAACGTACCATCACGGGAAATCTTGCTAATTTCTAATTAGTCAAACTCCCTGGACCGAAGCCCAGGAAGGCGGTCGGATCAGCTACGGAACGTTCGGAAGCTCTTGAGGTATTCACTTCGCAATTTCACGATCTTCAACATTTCGCAAGTTTTGCCAAGTTTAAGCCCGTTTTAATGTTGTTCGTAAGATTCTTGCTGAAATCGAAAAGCAAGTAGTAAAACACTCATATCCCAATAAAATCCCTCCCGCTGGGGATAATTTTTCTAAGCAAAGCACCTTTTCTGAATTAAAACCAACAAAAGGTGTTCTACGATAATCAACATCGAGGACGCTAATTGCTGCTGCAGTACGATATTATGCATAAAACTGCAAGCCCATTAGCAATATACTTCATTAATCTTCTTCTGAAGACATTTTATAAAATTTTGTCTTTAATTAATAATTGAATATATTTATATAAAACCTTCCTTTGATTATTCGCTTCAGAATTAATGTGCTTACTACATGTCTTAATCGTAAAGAAACAACCTTAGATACGGTTTCTATAGTGACGATATATGTTGCTTTTGAATAAGTTTTGCTGCATTCTCGAAGTAAAACCTAATTACAGTAAGCTTCTTAATCTATAAACAGACAAACAACGTGCAGGAAATATTATTTTTAGAGATTGAAGCATTTTGGCACATATACTACATTTTATCGGTAAAAACTACACCCAGAAGCAAAGGGATATAAGTGACAAAATTGAAAATTTGGAGATAACTGGCGCAAATGAAAGGGAAAGGACCATTCTATATCGTGACAAGAAATGTTAGTGATAGCTCTAACAGGTGATCCACAAAACGTGATTTAGAAAAAAAATTAATATTAAAGGTCCCATATAAGATCCAAAATTTGAAAGTGCTTTTTTGTCACTTATATCCCTTTGCCTCTCATTGCCTCACATAGTTTACTGCAACTAAAATTGTGCTATTAAAACTAATATTTTTAATTAAGCAAAACAAGGTATATAACGGTAATTTTATAAAATAATATTTTTACTTAAGGTCTTAAGGGTAGAAAATAATATACGTTTTTGAGCAAGTCAATTTAAATTTCGCGTTCACAGAAGAAATGTGTACGTGTAGGAGATTCTATTATAATACACGTATTCCCTTTTTAAATTCAGTTTCTATTTTAAAACACAATAACGAAAGTGACCTACAGACACTTTTAGGCACTTTATATATTTTCCCTTTCCTCTTTTATTCATGGCAAGAAAGGAATTACGTAACGTGAGCTCAAATGGGTTTGCAGAGCTCATCCAATGGAAAAAAGACGTGCAGAGACAGGTGACTAGATAGCTCAAAAATTATTTAAAGCGAGTTTGCAAGGACTCGCCGGGGATTCGGAACATGTAGGGTCAGTTGGGTAATTGTAAACGCTTTTTCAAAGTTTTAACTTTTGATTCCTCCCTACCTCTTGAATGAATTCAGAGATAAAATTGTGAGCATTGTAGCCACTACTGTACTTCTTGTGAGTAAATGTGTACAAAAATTTTGACGGTATGACTATTTGTTAGCGAATGAGCTCGTGTTTACAATTACCCCAGTGTGTTTACAATAACCCCAGAAATCTGGGGTAATTGTAAACAGTGATTTATTTTTGAATAAGGTTGATGCAAATGAAAAATTGTTTCACACACAGTCTGCTTGAAGGCTTAAGAAGTTCTGGAGCAATGGTTCTCAATCTGCGGTCAACAGGCCGCATGTGATCCGCTGAGTTATGTTATGAGTCGTCTGAGATCATTTAACGAGAAATATCTTTCGAAAAATCAAGTAATGCGACAAATTTATGTAAAATTTGTCCCGCAGTGGATCAGTCGGTTAAGCTAGGATCCCACAAAACACCGAAAGTGAAGCACAACTGGCCGTGGTCAACGCTTGGGAGGATGACTACCTCACGCTACTGATTACTCTGCTGCGCTAAAGGGAGCTGTGCACTTAAAATACATCGTCGCTTCAAATGTCCGCCAAGTTAGAAATAATTTCCTCTGAGGGACCATCCTAGGTGACGATCTCTCATCCGGGAGCTGGTTCAAAATCATTAAGCCCCTCTGAGCCAAGTGTACTTCCATTCTAGCGGAGCTCATTAATAATCAGTAGGAGTTTCCTTAATTCATGGTCGCCCTGCAAGGGGGGCTTGGATTTCTAAGTGGCATTAGCAACAACAACAGTTATGTAAAATAGACACAAATGTGTAGCTTACATCAAAATATAGTACTTATTGTCCCCCCAAAATATTGGAAATAGGATAAATTTAAGTGTTTACAATTAGCCCAGAGTTCGAAATATATGGGGTAATTGTAAACACCTAACTTGCACATGAAAAATAACAGGGAGGATTAAATTCATAACCAAATGTTTCTAGCAGCATTCCATATAACAAATAAAAATGGTTGAAACCGCTTACATCGCTTTTGTAGATGAGCTGGAGAGGAAAATGTAAGATGACTAAGTTTTGTTAAACAAGTTTTTTCACTGTGTCATTTTCAAACTATAGTGACGCCTCCACAGTTGTTTCGAAACTTACGAAACTCCTTCAGTGTCTTTCCTATGCTGCCAGTTTATCACTCACAAGCAGTTAAGTTTTCAAAACCACCACAAGTGTAGTTATGAAGGTTGTTTACAATTACCCCATGTTTACAATTACCCCAACTGACCCTAACTACTGTGTAGAATGTGATGTTTTGTGCTCGTCTTCTTGTTTTGGAATATGTATTTAATATGTTGAAGCTTCAAATAAACAGATGCCTTGAATTTCGGCCACTATTGCTTCATAAACGGACATTTAACTAACATAATGTGTTGATGCAATCGTCATATTACGTACATACATAATCAACTCATAATACACGTATAGTTAAATGCTAAATCTACGAATACTTGTACATCTTAAATCTTAACTTATAAAACTCAGTAATAACTTAATAAACGTTAAAAGAAATTTCTCCGCGAACTCAACTTTGGCGCATATAATACAATCTAAAACAGAACAAGCCACGTTGGTTTGCGTAAAGTGAACTACTTCCGGGCGGCTGTTTTTCTTCCGTTTTTATACGAAGATATTATCGAGTAGGAAAAAAAAAGTTGAAAAGCAAGATATTGTTTTTCCATTAAAAGGACATCAAGCCACAGTCAGGTGTTCAACATTTATGTTCCACACTCGATTATCTCCTTATGGATTGGTTATTATTCTTCCATCCTAACTATTTCTAATCTGTTTCGCGAATCTTTATCTTCGCAAAATACTTAAAACCTTTTCATTAATCAAGAGTTTTCAACATCTGCTCTTGATTTCTTTCATTTGCTGTTCCCCCGCTCGGCAACTTCTCTGGAGATTAGTGCAAAGAAAGGGCTTACTTATATGAGAGTTTTCTTTATGATGGCTCTTTTCAGTTTTTTCGTTGTGTTTCAAACGAGGAGACTTCCCTGCCATTGGCTTGGTTCATTGTTATGTTGTTGTTAAGGCCTGAACTACCTTCCGAAGTTTGAAACGAGCGAATTTACAATAATATAGAACAGATTATCTTTTGTTTTTCAGGGTTTTATTTATTATTTCTTGCGTATTGCAGTGTGACTAACCTCTGCAGACCTTGTGCATTCCCCAGAAACTGGTATCTATTCTTTCAAGTAGCACCATTACCGGAATACCTTGAACTGGATATTTTTTTCTATCATTTTCTACTTTTAACCGAGCAAAGTGTTTCCTTACCAAAAATATTCAAAGATATTTTTTTACTGTTAAACACGTAATTGCCTTCAACAAATACATCAAATATTATAGCTCCCATGATACGAATGGTATTTTCCTCCCTCTTTTTCTGCTGGGATTTCTTCTTTCTTTGCTTTGCTTCTTTTTTTGGGGAGGAGGGGGGGGGGTGACATCCCGGATAACCGCCCCGATTGTCACCTATGGCAGCTACGCCATTTACCCAAGTCAAACGGATACTCAAGGGATCTTGAACATGCCGCATAATCACACGACACGGGCGCATGGGGATTTTCATGCGTCTTGAAAATCCACCGACTTGGGCCAGGTTTGATTCTGCGACCGTGGACGTACGGATCCAGCGCCTTACCCCTTAACTGCCGCCGGCCAGGTTTAATATATATACAGAAGGTTTTTACAATCCTAGTGGAAGCTAAACCTTATGCGCTTTCATACGTTTCCCACGGAACTATGTACGTACATGTTATATTTAATCTTACTCATCTTCAAACTATTCTGTTTATAAACTCTCTCACGTAATACTGAATCACTTTTGTTATAATTGTTTTTATATATTTGACGGAAGGCTTTTCAGCCTTGCAATCGCTTTCGCCATCGTCTTCTCGCAATAATCAAATTCTAGTTTCTCTTGAACTGTTTCGTTTTCAAGAATTGCAAGACATATACCAAATAGAAATTCTTCGGGAACTCAAGGATGTAGAATTGCCACAGGTAGTTGGTGTTGGATCACGATGATCAATGCGTAATGTTGCAGCAGGCTCTGAACTGTTGCTGAATTTAACCACCATTCACTAGAAGCAGTGAAACGCTTTATGAAATTAAAGAATTAAGTCAAGATGCTTAAAAAAAAGAAAGGTGCAGTATAAAAACATTCCTTCAATATATCGGACCGAAGGTGGCTATGTTTCTCGACCAACATAGAGCTCGTTTTAAAGATATATGTCCCTTAAACTTGGTATATACGTTATATGGCCCGCGGGGAAAGGAATCCTGCATAAACATTAAACTAGTTCAACTTTTTACCATCTGTTGAGAAGAGGCTGCCTGTCGTGGTAGTCTAGTGGTTAGGATGTCGGACTTTCAACTAAAAGATTGGGTGTTCGATACCCGACCCGCTGAAGACCCACCATGTACACTTTAGGATACGTGCATTTAAAACCCGTGGACCCTGAGTCCCGAGGCAGTTCCGAGGGTGGAGAATTTCCCTCCCGTTCACTCTTAGGTTAAAAATGGAAGGTGGTGTATTTGTTGTGGTGCCATCTGGTGTCATCCAAATACATAATAAGCTAAGTCGTACTTCTACCGTTGCGGTCCTTATCTATAAACGGATGACGCTCCCTTACTGCCTTAATTCCCGGTCGCTCTGCGAAGGGGAGCTTGTATACCTAAGTGGCCTTAGAAAAAACAACCCTATTTTTCGAACAACGCAGCGCTCGTTTTCAAGACATATGTCTCTTAATTTGGTATATACGTTATATGGATCACGGGGAAAGGAAATCTGCATAAATAAAAACCTAGTTAAAATTTTTACCAACAGTTGAGAAGAGGCTGCAATAAAATCAAAGAACAAATTAGAAACTAAAACATTAATTTATCCCAGAATTTGCTCTGTTTATTTCAGTTGTGTCAATCCCTTGCGCAAAACATGTTACAGCGTGTTCAACAGTAACGAAGGGTTTTTCTTCCAATTGCAGAAACTTCGGGACGAGAATTGTAGTTAATAGAAATTGTAGTTAATAGTAGTAATGGAACCATATATCATATATAGGTTCAGTTGGGGTAATTGTAAACAAGCTTTATAACTACACTTGTGGTGGTTTTGAAAACTTAACTGCTTGTGAGTGATAAACTGGCAGCATAGGGAAGATATTGAGACAGTTTCGTAATTTTCGAAACAACGGTGGAGGCGTCACTATTGTTTGATAATGGCACAGTGAAAAAAGTTGTTTAACAAAATTTAGTGATCCTACATTTTCCTCTTCAGCTCATCTACAAAAGCGATGTAAATGGTTTCAACCATTTTTATTTTTCATATGGAATGCTGCTAAAAACATTTAGTTATGAATTTAATCTTCCCTGTTATTTTTCATGTGCAAGTTAAGTGTTTACAATTACCCCATATTGCCCATATATTTTGTACTCTGGGGCAATTGTAAACACTTACATTTATCCTATTTCCAATATTTTAGGGGGACAATAAGTATTATATGTTGATGTAAATTACACTTTTGTGTCTATTTTACATAAGTGTTGTTGTTGTTGCTAATGCCACTTGGAAATCCAAGCCCCCCTTGCAGGGCGACCATGAATTAAAGGGAAAACCCCCACTGATTATTAATGAGCTCCGCTAGAATGAAGTACACTTGGCTCCGGCTTAATCATTTTGAACCAGCTCCCAGATGAGAGATCGTCACCTAGGTTGGTCCCTCAGCGGAAATTATTTCTGACTTGGTGGATATTTGAAGCGACGATGTATTTTACGTGCACAGCTCCTTTTAGCGCACTCGGTCTCAGAGTAACCAGTCACGGGAGGTGGTCACCCTCCCAAACGTTCACCACTGCCAGTTCTGCTTCACTTTCGGTGTTCTGCGGGATCCAAGCTTAACCACTGCGGGACAAATTTTATATAAATTTGTCACATTACTTGATTTTTTGCAAGATATTTCTCGTTAAATGATCTGAGCCGACTCATAACATAACTCAGCGGACCACATGCGGCCCGTTAGCCTCAGATTGAGAACCATTGCTCCGGAACTTCTTAAGCCTTCAAGCAGACTGTATATGAAGCAATTTTCCATTTGCATCAGCCTTATTCGAAAATAAATCACTGTTTACAATTACCCCAAATCTTTGTGGTAATTGTAAACACACTGGGGTAATTTTAAACACGAGCTCATTCGCTAACAAATAGTCATAAAGTCAAAATTTTTGTACACATTTACTCACAAGAAGTACAGTAGTGGCTACAATGCTCACAATTTTACCTCTGAATTCATTCAAGAGGTAGGGTAGGATCAAAAGTTAAAACATTGAAAAAGCGTTTACAATTACCCCAACTGACCCTACCAAGTTTTAATGATACACGTCTACGAGCTCTACATGGGGCTAATTAGGGTAACTTTAATTATAACCCTTCTGTACATTTAGATTTTTATTCAAGCGAATATTTATTGAAATCAGGTATTTAATTAAAATATAATTAAATATTTTTATATGAAAAAATGTGCTTCTGACTTCATCTATTTTTAAAAGCTTTGATAAGAATACGGTTAGAACCATTTCTGACAATGAAATTACTCACAAATAAGCTTCTTTCCCGAAAATCTAGTTACGTAATACCTAACTGGAATGGCGCAACCGGAATGGGGCAAGTAAGCCCGCCAACGTCAAAGTGTATTCAAGTAGTGAAGGTTTATAGGTAACAGTGTACTCTGCTAGGAAAAATGATCAAACATTTAATATCTAAATATAGAAGGAATTATTATAATTTATCTTAACTAACCTTTTTTGCAAATG
Organism: Octonoba sinensis; assembly: GCA_038502835.1. NCBI lineage: Eukaryota > Metazoa > Arthropoda > Arachnida > Araneae > Uloboridae > Octonoba > Octonoba sinensis. Next base: position 64,569,929 of record CM076602.1, read on the forward strand.
AGTCTTAAAACCGGAAATGTCGGAAAAGCAAAACGAACAAAAATACGTTTGTACTTTTAGGTTCACTCTTTGTTAACGAGAATCTGTTTTACAATTGCAAAGATTTAACAAAGTTTTGTTGGCTATTGTCCAAACTATGAAAATTACTGAAACTCAACATTGAAGATTAATTTGTTTTTCCATAACATTAAATACATTTCTGCTATTAACATTATTTTCCTGTTTTATGTCATCGCAAAAGGCAAATATCGGTTTCCCTCTTCATCAACTAGAAGCCCAAAAACATCAATTTGGCGCCATTTGGGATAAAACTCATGAAATGTCATTTCCTTTTGACTAAAAGATAAAAACATTGTATTTTATTTTAGATTAAATTATGTGTACACATCGAGGTAGGGGGGAATGAAGCATTTCTTCCGACGAATCGCCCAAAAGAAAATTCGTGCAAAAACCTCGATATGATGTAACGAAGTACTAGAGTTTACTAAATTTAGCAATCCCTCTCCAACTATGGGAGATTCCCCCAAAATGAAAAGCTGCTGGATTAGAAGTCAGTTGAAATTTCGATTTATCTTAGTTATGGACTAAACGATAAGTGCTTTCCAACCAAATATGAATCTTCATTTCTAAATCAAATCTGTGCCGCATCCACGCAGTGTGTTATCTCGAGTGCTCGTGTTCTTCCACCGTTTGCTTGGGGAAGTTTGATTTAATTCTTGAGTTTATAAATCGGGAAGCGGATGGCGAAGGACGAGAACTCTGACTAATGGCCCTTTGGTCTTCCACGAGTTTGGAATCATTAATCATCTGAATCGAGAGCTCGAGTCTGCGCTTCGATGACACAAATAGCATTGATCTTTCTTCACATGAAAACAACAACGGTATGACGATACTTGCGTCAATTCGGCCTTAATGAATCTAAGAAATAGAACATACATTTGGCTTCAATTTATTTTTAGAAATGTGTCGACGACTCTACCACTGCTAGTGTATATTATAAAATATAGAATCCCGATATTCCGAAACCTGCTATTCCGAAAGTTCACCTATTACGAACAGAATTTAGAAGAAAAATAACGACCTTCACGAACGAGAAATAAAGGCGTACGTGAAAAAAAGTGCATATATTGTTGCACAAGGAAGTTAAATATACTCATACATAGAACATAAGTTTCATGAATTTGCTGAACTGAACAATTCACAGTTTGTGTGTTCAACAAACACACACACACAATTTGTTTTCCTTTATTATAAGTATAGATAGATATAGATTCTTTAATGGGTATAAAAAAATTTAATAAAAAAGCTGAAACAGCCAAACATTTCACTATTCGTTACCTATTTTTTTACTCAATATTTAATAATTATTCTCAACTTGCATCTTATCTACTCATTTAGAAGAAGAATTTAAATTATATATTTTAATAAATAGTTTTGGTTTTATCATAATGACATGTTATGCTATAGTTTTATTTACTATGTCTGCATCGCTAATTTACAATGAAATGGGTAACTGAAAGAGGTAAGCAAAGTAATTCAGGACATAACATAAGATATTTCATATGCAGCTATTTTGAATCAGTATTCTAAAATATTTGGACTTATGTTAATTTTTATCGTTCTCATTCCATTTTTGCTCGATAACCGCTTTGATTAAAATTAAACTTATTTATGTGAGAGGTTTCCTTCAAATGCATAAGCGTTTTAAACGAATCAAACTGGAGAATTAGTTTAAAAAAAGGAAGCTCAACATCCATCGTGTACAAAACCTCGTCGATAAAATATGTAACACGTTTCGTACTTAGTTCTTTTACCCAGGAATACTTGAAACGTATTTTATTGAACCTCCCTACATGAAACAAAATACTTTAATCTGAATACTTTATGAAGGAATTATATACTGATTAATGCATGCCATTTTATTTGAAAGTGTATTCGAACACTACGTCATAAAGAGCTACGTTAACGTCATTATTTACTTCTTCTTCTTCATTATGCAGTATTACGTACTATCTATCTGTAATCCAACTCCTGGATTCGGCATTAAGGGAGAATACGACCATATCCCATCAATTTGCACCTGCTCGTCACATGCAAGATGAGATTAATTATTACGTCCCTGGATCTATTTGCTAATAGATGGGGAAAGGTACGGAAGAATCTATTAAAATTCATTAATTTCCTCACTAGGAAGGAGTTCCAAATAATCTTTATAAGCGAAGAGATGAGGCTATTTGACAGCGTGAGTCGAACACTTTGACTGTGCCTGAGAATTAGAGAAATGACTTGCGGCGTAAGAGTTAGTGTTCATAATTGCCAAAAGCTTGAGGTGCACTCAAGTGTGGCAGCAGATTAATTTAACAGTAACACGAAATTCGCTGAAGCAGTGGGCTAATGAAACAAAGTAAGGATAACATTAACGGTTTAAAATAATAATGGTAAAATCTTCTGGAATTGGGGAGTTAATAAATCAATATCTCGTTCATTCGGCAGTTCAGGATAACATTTAAACGTACCGAAATACTAAATAAAAAGCAACGTTAAGCTTATAAATACCAAAACCCATTTTATGGCATTTAGCATTGCTATTTGAGAATGTTTTGCCCTACAGTTTTCGCACGGTTTTGTACTGTGTGAGAAAAACTTTTACATTTTTTTCACCGAACGGTAAAAAACCGCTGCGATTACGGATTTACGGTTTTGCACAACAACTCAGCTACCCAACTCAGCTGCCAGTATTAAAAAAAAAAAAAAAAACGTGGGGCCGTGGTAGCCTAGTGGTTAGCACGTCGGACTTCCACCTGGAAAGTCGCGCGTTCGATACCCACTGAAGACCACCATGTATACTTGGGGATATGTGCATGTAAAATCCGTAGACCCCACTACCTCTCCCCGTGCGTAAGCAATCCTAAGGCCTCGGCTAACAGGTAGGGGTCTGGTGGAGAAAAGTATTAAAACCGTAAATTTTACGAGATTTTTTTACGGTGCACAAAAGGGTTAAAACTAAACTATGCTATGGACATTTTGACTAATTTTATATTCATTCTAAAGAGTGGGATAATCATGCACTGACGCCAATAACTTAAAATGTTTCATTGATATATCATCCTGAATCACGCAAATTCCCCCATGCTTATCATCGTATTGCAAGGAAAGCAGATGTATGGGACTTATATTGGTTGCAATATGTTGCGAATCTTTATACTAAAATAATGAATGAATTTCCTTAACGTTTAATGACTTTTTGAGCAGCGAGATATTCAATGCGAATGGAGGCAATTCACCGCTAGAGAGACTCATGAACGATTGCCGTTGTCACGTAATATCTGCTCTTTGTTTACTAAGATTTTTAATTGAGTTCTACGTGGAGTACACTAGGCAAAATTAGTTATCTTAAAATTACTTAAACTATTTTCACTGCTTTTTCTGATTATAACCCAGTATTTTCATTTAATTTAATCATTATTCAAGAATTTTATTAATTATTACAATAGTTATAGTGTTTTATTTAGTGTTAATTTTATGTAATTTAGAAGAACTTTATTTAGGCCTAGTTGTTTTTAGATTTGTCGAACTCAAAGTAAAGCGATGCTACAGCTTCCTTTGTTTACATTTTTTTAATCGCTGCCACGTGGTCAATGAAGTTGCTTGAATCGCCTCCATTGTAGCGTAATATCGTTGTGCAATATAATCTGACTAACCCTCTGAGCTCGGCCGCGATCTACCCGATTGCAAGGAAAGCAGATGTATGGGACTTATATTGGTTGCAATATGTTGCGAATCTTTATACTAAAATAATGACTACCGACTATACTAAAATAATGAGCCGACTGTACTAATAGCTCGCATTGGACAGTTTGGCGACCACTGCTTTTACAGCATTGATTATATTTCATGCATCCTCTTTTATGATCGCGAGCTATAGTCTGCAGTGCCTTCGGTCATGAATATGCTGTTCCAAACACTCGCTGTCTTAGTTGAGTCATTCCTTGTTGATAAGAAAATATTGCAGTCGATTTAATAGTAATAAGTCCCGAAGAAGAAGTACAATTTAAGCTTTCACGACCCACGTCAAAAAAGTTTTTTCCAGGCTTGTAGGTTGTGTTGTTCCTACACTCACAATTTTGGTGCTTGGTTGCCACCACTTTGATGTAACACCAAAGTTGAAAGTTTTTCCTTTTTGGTGCATTTAATTTTTTTTTATTTATTCTGTTAAAAAAATATACACAGTATAATAAAGATCATTAAGTCAGTTACTTATCAATATTCCCTTACGATTGCTCATTTCTATGAAAGTATCATCTATGAAATTTTTATGCGTAACTAAGTCAACGAATTTCATGTGCTAAAGATATTATACTGTATTTATGTTTCTTAGGCGAATACATAAAAAAATTAAATTGTATCAAAAATGAATCATTTTCAGCTTTGGTGTTAGTAAACACCAGACATGAAGGCAACTAAATATGAAATATTTTACAGTGTACAAGCCGAATGCACCACGGCCTACAATTCCCAAAAATTGTTACGACGTTAAAAAGTTATCAACTTTCGCGAAATTAATAAGATGTAAATTAGTCCAGCATAGGGAAATAATAGCAATAATAAATAATATATATATATATATATATATATATATATATATATATATAACTTTTCATTTGTTTTCTATTAAACACATATTCATACGTTTTTTTTTACTAAAACTAATTTGTTCCAATTTATCAAAGTGAAACATTCTTGAGCTAATCTTTGTTATTGTTTAAAAAAAAAAATATTTAAGTTTTAAGTGATAAGATTTTAAAAGAAAGCTGCTATAAAAATAAGAATATTTCAAAGAGAAAAACATGTTGAATAGTATGCTATCGGCATCTATAAAAAACAAATATTTCTCTTTTACCCATACCAGAAACATTCAAAGTTTTCTAAAGAGTACGTTGTAGTAAAATAACCTAACTAAAGAACTAGTTTGTTATCATTTGCATGTTAAAATGTAGCTACAGCACTCACCCCAAAACCGCATTTGTAACCATCTATGCCACGCTTAACACTTCCTATAACATACTGAGAGAAAATTTTCCAGAACGGTATTTGCATAGACATCAGAGTCTGCTTATTAGTAGTATTTCCCTCCGTCCCATTTGGTGTGTGACAGAACTGTTTGTTCCAGAGCCTCTCTGTCTTCTCGTCTGCGAAGCAGGGAAAAGGAGTTCCGAACGCCTCTTATGTCCGCACCTTCTTGAAATAGGGATTGGACTGATTAATGGGTGGTTGCTAAACTGTCGGCTTGATAGATGAGGAGGAGGCTGGTTCAAATTTATCTCTTTCTCGTCCGTCTTAGCCCGTACGTATGTAGATAACTTTTGAAAGTAGGAAGGAAAAGTATGCTGATGGATGGGGAAATTGACTAAAAGGACTACATTGTTAAACACTCTAATGTCACTGCCTCATAAATAGCGCAGTTTGGAGGAGGTATTAGGGCTAACTGAAGGAGATTACTTCATTTTCTTGAGTGAACTTGTTGGCTATTTGTAATTTGAACAAATTATTGATATAACAACAGAATGATTTACTTATCTATATATCGCTTAAATGGAAATAAAAAGTGTCATATCTGCAAAAAATCTTTTTTTTTTTGGTTTTTATATTAAAATTTTCAGATTTTTTGAGCTATTTACATTGGGAATACTGCCGTAAGTAAATGTTCAAAAATTAAGGCTAGAGGCCAACTTAATTTTTTTTGGTGCAATACTGTAATAACTACTTTTTATAGTTATTTTTAATTTTTTTGACATCATTAACATCAATCATGTGAGAGAAAACTAGAACAATCACAATTTTCTGAACAAAATCGATTATCATAATCATTGAAACAAATTAGGCAATTAAATAAAACAAATTGTAAAACGTTCAAACGCCTCTCTTGAAAAAAGTCCGTTTTGTAGATATGACACTGTTCATTTCTGTAAGCGATATATATTTCACTTAACGTGGGGCAGTTAAGATTAAATTTTGCGGTACGATACGATACTGACATCGTGCAACAAACAATCTGTGGCAAAACGATATTTAAAAATTTGTTCAATGATTAGCATTAGAAAATTAACATAATATTTGTATTTTATTACCGTAACTTAAGGTTGACTTTAACAGATTAATTTCTACCTCTTAAAAGTATTTCCATTCATAACTCAATTTTTAATTTCCGCTTCTTTGGAGTGGCAACACTTTATAGTTTGTTTACATCGAATGATCGTCCACATATTCATATCCAGCGATCTTTTCTTAAGCCTTTTGAATTTTAAAGCGTTTTCTATGATTTTAAAATGGTAAATTTCTGATTCTTTGGCATGGCAACACTTTCGTTTGTTTATTAGCAGATATTACAGAGCTTGAAAACTATTTTCACAAAAATGTTCACCAAAGTTTTATTGTTGAACTTATATCCCGCAGATATTCTGCAGGGGAACAGCTAGTTTTTTAAATTCAGTAATTTAAAAATATTTTGTAATAGCAGACAATTTACGCGGGGTAAAGTGAACCACTACTCATAGAAATTATCTATTAGCTAATTCTGTAAATTTGAATATTGTAAACAAAAAGAAGAGTGTTGGAGCAATGGCAATATTAAAAATATGTATCATTTTAGTTAATCGGTTGCAAAAAAATCAGTATCAGTCTATTATCTTCTGCCGATTGGCAATCGGCCAATCTTCAAAGGCTTTATTTCGAAAATTCTTCATCTGTGTAAATTTTCGAGTTCTCATTTTAACGATATTTCTGTTTTATATATTACTGCCATACTAAGTACAAATGTGGTATATGCAGCTCCGCTCAAATTGAGAAAGAATTTTTACTCGGCCGTAGCTGGATTCAGATAGCACACATTTTCATAATTTTTAACACAAATATTTTCTGTTTACATACGAACACAAAACATTGTATTAAGATGCAAAAATGATAAAGAACCACCAGGTGATAACTGCAATTTGCCTAAGGTGCAGACTTTTCTTGGCACGGAAGGATAATCTATTTTCCTTGTTTTTTTTTTCCTTTCTCTTTTTTTTTGACGTTCTTAAAACTCGACTAAACACCTTTTTTTCGTCACTATTTTATGAAAATTACATAAATAATAATTTATTAGTAATTGATTACCTTTCGTTCAAAGAGAAAGCATTAAAGACGACTAAATTCTTCAGCAGAATGATTCTGCGGGACAGCAAACTTTGATGTGTATAAAGCTACAAATCTCAATGCCCTTAGGGTGTTAAAAAATGTCAATTCCTACCCGAGTGACGAGAACTATCTCCTTTCACCGTTGACAAATATGCTTGACATTTTGCTAAATGTCGTTTCCGAACACATATTGGAAGTGGAATTCATATCCCTGACGGTCCTTTTCCAGTCGAACAGAAATGTTGCTATCAGCCAGAGCTACCCTGAATCCCAAGTTTCAATTTCCGCTCGCTGTTCGGATACATATACATATATATATCTTCCTAACCCCCTTCTGTCTCTTCCAAGAGAACGGGCTCTGAACTTTAGCCGACACCGAGTTCTAAAGAGTCGGGGGAGGCGAGGTTCAAACAGAGGACAGGAATTCACGCAACAATGATTCCGCATGCTGCTGCGAAGGGAATGTTGGGAAGATTTGGTTCGAAAATGGAATAAGCATGTGTGTTCTTAGAAAACCGAATTTCGGGCACCGGCAATAAGATCATTTCTTCATGCATCCGGCAATAAGCACCGGAGATAAGATCATGCAACACAAATAAGCAAAACTTGGACTCAGGAAAGGGAAAATAAACAATTGTTTTGAGCTTTTAGATTATCATATTTTCAAGTTTCAATACTGATTGGTGTGTTTTTAAAGAATAATAGCAATGAAACACCCTTTGAACAAATATCGTTTGAAGGCATATGACTGTGTATTAAACTTTTATTTGACTTCCTTATCGTTTGTATTTTTAAATAATTATTAAATATATCGTTTTATTGTTTGAAATGTTTTAAAATGACTACTTAATGCATTGTTAAGGTTTTCCCTCTACCAAGTTTGTATTTATACTATGTCTATCCAAATGTGCAGTGATTCGTGAATAAATTGGCCAACTAAAGTTAATCGACTTTTATTGTGAAAGGATGCATAAAATTAGGAGAAGTAAAATTTGTTGGCGCTATTCATCTACAACGAATTTCCATTTATTTCAAAAGATTACTAATTATAATACTAATCTCTATTTTTATTTCAGTTAACGTGGACCAGTTACGATTAAATTTTGCGGTTCGATACGATACTGACATCATGCAAAACGCTAACTATAGTGAAGCGATATTTAAATTTTTTAAAAAATTGTTATCATAAAAAGTAAGATAATATTTGTATTTATAATCATAACTTACCGGGGGGTGGGGGGAGAGGCTTTAACAAATTAATTTTTATTTCTTAAAGAGCTAATATTTTATTATTTAATTTATAATTCAATTTTTAATTTCTGAACCGTTGGAGTGGCAACACCTTAGTTTGTTTATATCTGGCGATCTTTTCTTAAGCCTTTCAAATTTTAAAGTGCTCTTACGATTTTAAAATGATTATAGCCCACAGATGTTCTGCAGGCGATCAGCTATTATAAGATAACAGATGAAATAGTGAAACCTGGGTCGAGTTTAAAAAATCTTGCTTTTGACCCGAAGAGAAGGTTAAGCACAAAGAGTCAATAAAATTGAAAAGTACTTATTGTAGCATAATATCTAAACACATTATAGCGTAATCAATTTTCATAATCAGTTAATTTCTCAGTAGGAGATAGCTGAAGGGAGATCAAAGGCTAACGAAAAAAAAAACAGTGTATATTTAAAATGTTATTTACTGCAGTTTTCTTTCAGAAAAAAAAAAAAAAACATTTATTATAATTACCATTACACCAAGAAACGTTTTAGTTGCGCTGATTCTAATACTATTTATGGATTAAAAGGAAATTTTCTCATTTATGTATTAATCTTAGAGTTTGTAACGTTGAAATAAATAATTTAATAAGGTTCATTTTTTTAGCAGCACTGCTCTTTTTGAAGCTTAAAAAACATACGAGTCTGGTTGGTGGAAGCGTTGAGTTTATGTGTGAGAGCATACCAACCAATCCTTCTTCCAAGTAATTTTGAAGCCAAATATTTTCAGAATTAATTGAAAATAACAAAATAACGTTAACTTACATTGCTCTTTTTTTGCAAGTACATTTGATAGCTCAGTCAACCTAACCTGTAATGTGTCTATAAGTAACTTTTAGAAGGATGCGTGTATATATTTTTCTGGTCTGTGTGCTTTTGAGCTCATTTGTGATTTTTTAAGTCAGTTACCAAGAAACATCTTTGTTATTACTGGAAAATGAATTTGACTGATTGTGCAGTGTTTCATAAACGTGATCTGTGTCATTCGATAAAGTTATATCTTAGGTAAAAAATTCCTTTTTTAAAAGTACAACTACTATGTAAGTACTTATAGCTGATCAGAACTTGATTTGTAGTTAATCATTCAAATGATCAATGCCATTAATCACCGGTGTTTTATATTTCCTTAGAGATCCAAAGTTTCTTCTTTGTGTTCTGAAATAGAACAAAAGATAATAATCTAACGGAAACAAATACAAAGCCATCGTAAAAATGAAGCCATTAGCATTTAGACATGATAATGTATTAAACGAAACTTGTTATCAGGAAATTGGATTTTCCGCCGAAAAAAAAAAGAAAGTCAGCAGAATGACCGTCATTTATCATTCCCCGTAAGTCAATGTTTGAAGTTTTGAAAATGAATTCTCACAAAAGAAGTAATTTTTTCTTATTTTTTCCCCCGTCTGAGTAAAGCAATATCTTCTATTCATCGCTGTCCACAAACACGCTCTTCTTTGTCGAAGTGCTTCTCAATATCATCTACACACGCAATGCCAGAGTCAGAAAGTCAGTAGCTGTACTAGTTTATCTCTGGTCTTTGAATAATTTGTCTGCTGACATGAATCAAAAACATCTGGAACAACAGCGCCGTAGTAAATACTAATTTATCTCACTTTTTCTGCTTTCTTTACTAGAATCACAATTCAGGAACAGACTATGATTATCTGGTAATAAGCAAAATCTGTCAGAGGCATCAAATATGCAGACAAGATCGTCTGTGTTGAGGACAATAAATTGGTCGTTTAGACTCCCCCGCAAATTGAGGTAAAGATCGTGCATTGTTCTCTTTTTTTTTTTTTTGGTGTGCGCTTCGTTTTCAACATCCACTCATCAATAATAAAGAGGCATTCTGCTAACCCGAAGTTCTCAATTATTCAGAAACCGACTCTCGATTCATTGGTATGTCTTCCTCTAAAACGATGTTCCCTGTGCGTCAAGGATAATTGGCTTTTGATGGCTTCTTCCACTATAGGTGGGGATGTTTATTGTTCTTCAGGTATTTGTGAGTCTTTAATCATCAAAAACACTCGATTATTCCTTTTTTGTAGCTTCAAAAACGGACAGTTTTATTTTTTAGTTGTTGTTGTTGTTGTGTCGTATCCTCGCGCGAAGCGAGGAAGAATGGGTGCGCTGCAACTAAGTATAACGGGGCCCTTATAGGCAGGAGTTCGACTTCCTCCCCTTTATATGTGGTCTCTTAATTTTTTGAACCAGCTACCAGAGGAGAGATCGTCACCTAGGGTCGGCACCCCCAGAGGTATCGTTTCACTTGGAGGACATTGGAGCCACGACCTATTTAACGTGCACCAGCTCCCTTTAGCGGACATGGCCTCCTAGGAACCAGTCGCGAGAGGTTGTCACCTTCCCAAACACTGACCTCAGTCGATGTTACTTCACTTTCGGTATTCTACGGGAACCGAGCTTCTGCCGACTGGTCCACTGCGGGACTTACTTTTTAGTTTCGTGCAGTTTAAGATTAGCTATAACACGGTATCTACATATTTTTAAAAGTGAAATTTTGAGACTTTTTCTTTACCGTTCGGTGAAACATCAGATGTTGGTTATGCAGAATATCCGATTTCACTTTCATGACGTATACGTACCGGATATCCGGATCTAATGTTTGAAACTTGTAAAATCTATATATGTTTTTAAACATCTCACATTTTCCAAACAGATAAGTTTACAGTTTGCGTATAGTTCCAAAACGTGTAAATTAATTAGATTTTAAAAATCAAAATTGATGTTCCGGATAACCGGATATTTCTCGCAGTGTGACTGGATAGGATTCCAGATATTTAAAAAGGTGTTGAATTTCGGATATCCGATGGACAGCAATTTCTGTTAACTAATAGTAATTTTCCATTACTTTCATGACCTATTTCCCAATCCGGGATATTTTCGTGATCCTTCAGACACCCTGTATAAAGTCTCCCACGAAGAAACATTATTACTTGTGATAAATAAAACTAACCTCGTTTTGGGTAACGAGAAAGCAAAAATGGATACAGATGCAAGCAAAACTGATTGGTAATTATGAAACGCTTACAGGTGGCTGTAAAAAAAAAAAAAACTTTGAATGAGGATTCAAATGACTACGATGGTTTGCTTTTGGTTTTAGATTTTGAATCGGTATGTTTCTAAATTTTCACGTCTTTGAAAATCGAACATTGCAGTTAAAAGAAAAAAATGTCTAAAATGTAAGAGTACTAAGGTCTCCCATTTTGTTTTAGTTATCTCTTTGCAAAGTAAATTCCAAAGAATAACAATTTATTTCTATACATATAAAAGTTAGGAGAAATTTGTATTTTAAATACGATTAGCAATGCGTAATGTGATTTTAATGTTATTAACTCTATTCCCTATTCATTATGAACGTAAATTATGTTTTTATTTTAACATGGTATTCTCATTTGGAGTGTCTTAAACATTTTTTTTCACATCCTTATTTGCTTCCTGTTCCACTATATACAAATATGTGTTTGTAATGCAACGATCTATACTCAATTTGTATTTGAAATGAAATAAGTATCCCATTTTTCTATACGTTATGATATGTTTACACTCTATTTTACTATGCATTAATCGTTTTCAAATACGAAGCTATGCTCTCAAAATGTAATGTCTTAGAGGAGTATTTGCGGTTTTGAGAAACTCGTTTTCGACATTTAGTTTGATGCCATTATTACTTTAACTTTAAATCAAAGTCAAACTTAATGCATTTATATCAACTGTCTGTTCATCTTAAAAATTCTTACCCATAGGTCTCTGACTAAGGAATATTTCGCATCGTAAAGCTAAGTAGCACTCCAGGGTATGACATACGTTCCTGATGTTTAAACTTACTGCTTTTGCACCTGTCGACGGATTTCTAGCGAGTCCTTGATCGCCTAGAGGTCTCGCAAACAGGTTTCAGACATAAAATAACTCACGAAACGTTAAGAAAACGAACACAAAACTTTCAAGTTTTTAAAGAATAGACAATTTATTCGATGCGAAAACGCATTAATTTATTCCGGGATTGTGAAGGAAAAAAAAAAAAAAAAGGCCTAAATTTATTTCATTTCACACTGCCATGTTTATTTAAGTGATTGTCCCATTCTAACTTTCGCACGTATAATTTAAATAAATAAGACAATTGTGGGTATTTTCAATGAAACATTTATTGTTTTTAAAAGTCTAAAGCAAAGTTACTGATATACGTTTAAGTTTATTATCAAATTTCTATTTAGTGGGTTTAGACTCGGAATTATTTGCGATTAGTCTCAGTTCTTCGCTGTCTTTCTTCTTTTTTTTCTTTTGAAGCATTTCTTAAAATACAAGAATATTCTCTTTACTTATGAATGCGACAGTATTAGGTAGCAGTTCAGTTTTGCTCATTTAAGCATCAACAAATGTATAACAGCTCAAACAGTGATTATGATTTTCATGCGAAAACTATATTTTGTCCAATAACACCCTAATTCTTCGTTCTAGGTGTGGAGATTACCCGCCTGTCGATGCCGCGGTGGGTGCAAAATGGCACCGAGGATTCGGTGGTACTGGACTGCGAGTACGACTATTCCGAGGAGGAAGACAAACGGCTGGTCGTCAAGTGGTTCTTGAACGACGATCCACAGCCGATCTATCAGTGGATCCCCGAACTGAAACAGCGCTTTGCCTCGCCTCGGTTGCAAGGGAAACTAAACATGGCCTACACTGTCTCGCCGTCCAGCCAGCATACCATGTACCGGGCGCTTAACATCGTCCGGCCCACTACCGACTTAAGTGGCAGGTATTCCTGTCACGTGGTGTCCCTCTTTAGCCAGGATATGGAGGAACAGGTCATGGTGGTTTATGGTATGATATGTGATTTTATTCTTCTTTCAACCCCTTAACGCATATATATACCCCATCTTACCCCACCCCTGCGCGTAGTAATTCAACCCCCACAACTAAAATTCCAAAAAAAAAAAAAAAATTGCACTATACCTATACATTCATTTTCTGTTAGAGAAACTCATTTTTACGAGCTTTTCCGAAAAAAAAATCTCGTGTTTTAAGGGGTTAAAAGAGTGTAATTGCAGCGCATTACGCGTCAATGATTTGTGGTGTCTTTCTAATATTCTTGCTAATTTCACACTGATTGAGACAGTGCACTTCAGTCTCAAAAATTCTGCATTTGTTATGAAATCTACATAGTTTCCGTAAGACAACATCATGGTGTGAATTGCTTCTGATTGGCTATCAGACACACCGACACACACCCATTTTCCCCATCTCAAAAACCTACATTCAAATTGTCATATTTTATTTTTTCAATCTTTGTTTAATTACTTTACTTATTTTTGACTTTTAGTTTTAACGGTATTTTCATGATACATTAAGCCTTCTTTCATACTTTTTTTTTTCTAACTTTACGGGAAAGTAGGCTAAAACGGGGTTTTTGCATCAGCCTGCGTATTAAGTATGAAATTACGAAAACGCTGTAGTGTGTCTATTAATTTTGCCAGGTACTACAGTATGAAAAAAAATTAATAACTCACGAGTTTTTGCATTTTCTGGGCGCTCAGAACATAATAGACATAATTTCTAAGCAACAGTAAATTTATTTCGCAAATGAGAGGAATTTTTTTCAAATATTTTTTATTTCTAAATCTGATAATAGTAGCATAAATCGAACCTGATGAATCATTTGAAAGACAAAAAAAGTCATGCACGATTACTGTGAATTAAGTGTGCGGGAAGGGGTAAAATAGAAAATAATTCAAGAAGGGATTAACACACGATTCTGTATCGAGAGTGGGCATAGAATTTGAAATCTTGTGTTACACAAAAAGTAATCATACACTGTTTAAAATTTCGTGTTAAAAACTAGAAATATATCTTTTTATTTTCAAAAGTAATTTTGACTTAAAAATGAACAAGCGCCGTTCTCAGTTTTAAATACCGATGCTTACTTAGAAATTGTAATTACAGAAAGAACTCGTTTTAACTACAATAAATTAAAAAAATTATAGAGCAACTTGTTTGATAAAATTTATAGAGCAGCTCTTTATGTTTGGTTTCTATGAAGTTTCTTTTGGGCGAAAGCAAAATTTTGTCACGCTAGAAGTTAGCGACTTTGAACATCTTCTACTCCACATTAGGAAAATCAACAGACACTTTAAAATAGCAATTGAAAAATTAGCAAAACATCAGAACATCAAATTTACTTAATCGAAAGCAATATTGATTGTTTAATAAGAAAATTTTGTTTATTGTTATCAAATTACTTGCTTATTATCTCACTTCCTTAAAATGTTTCTAATTAAATTGCGTACATTATGAAGGAATTCAAATTTAGTAAAAAGCAAACCTTCTAATCTCTGCATTTTTATAATATGCTGAACTTGCCACCTTAATTTGAAGTGTGAAACATTTAATGACTTTTAATTGTATGTCATCTTTTCTCCAGTGGAATATTTATGGAAAGCAAATTTCAATTAACTTTAAAATGGAATAATTTTCCTTTTTTTACCTATCCACCGACTCCAGAGGGAATTTTTTTTTATTTTTTTTTTACAAATTAGATATAACTCCTCTATTTTTCTTTAAAATAAATATACAATATTTTATAAATCTTTACTTTAAATCTGAAGTGGCATTTTCAGCCATAGAAATATGTTTAAATTAGCCTAAATAAATCAGTACCTGTGGCAATACTGTTCTTTTAAAGTGTTTACATTTTTAAAAAGTAATGAGAACGAATAATATGGATTCCTTCAGTATTTAGTACTTAATAATCGAGTTGGATCTGGTGCATTGACAATATTGCTTCTTGCAATGTGCTTTAAAGAAACAGAAAGGGTACTCCGGATCAATAGACATGTTGTTTGGATAAAATTGATCCTTTCAACATGTTAGTCCTGAGTGTATCAATAATTTAAGTAAAGCAACGAATTTGAAATTAAGCATTAAATGCATATCTTTTTTTGGAATTTTGATAATTTATACATAAAATTAATTAAAAATTTAAATCTAGCATAAAAAGATGAGAAAGTGGAATGGATTTTGTACCTAGCTGGCAATTTTCGAAGACAATCTGCTTCAGGGAAAGCCAGAATAGGCAGCATTCGGAGTGATTAATTATAAGTGGTAGTTACTCACTTTCTCAAATAGCATTTGAAAATGAAACCCTAGAAAAAAGGTTTATAGAAGAACTTTATAAATTAGTCATGTGAAAAACCAGAAAATAATTCAGCGATCTTTTAAAAATAACACCGTAAAGAAGTGCTATAAGGGTAGGAAAAACACTTCAGGACAGTTGATAACTTTTTGCGTAATATTCTAAAGCAGTCGAAAGAGTACCTTTGGTACATAGTTTGGTGGATAATTTCGTATACAAAATGGGTTGATAGCATGGGTAGAAATTTTGGTAATGGTTAGATGTCCTTTGCCTCTGTTAACAGTCGCGAAATATTTAACGGCTATTTAGAGATTGTTCCCTTTTATTTGTTTTTTATTAGGGACATTTTACGCAGAGAAAATTGTGTTTTTCTACTGTACAATGCTTCGTACTTGCAATTTAGCGATTTAGAAAAAACAGTTTATTCCAAATTCATGGCTTGCTATTATTTAACATTTTGAATAATAATTTTGGCAATATTAAACGAATTTTTTATGGAAATTGTAAGCAACTTTCCTAATTGAAGACAGAAAAAAAAACATGGTTTGAACTCAAACCGGAAATGGTACAGGACCTGATTTTATCACTATAACATCGTGTGTTTTGGTTTAGTATACATAATAGATTAATAAACGTCTAAAGGATAAAATTCATGTTTAGTAAGATAATAAAAAAAAAGATGAAAATAACTAAAATAAAGATACTTTGTTCTCAAACCTTTGCGAATGCATTTTTTTTGTGTTAAAATTAGCAATTCATACTTAGATCTTAAAAATAATTTCAGGAAAAAAATATTTTGAAAGCCGCAATGTTTAACTTAGTGAAGCCAAATAAATATGATAATTTATTTAAAATTTTGTTCTGATTAAACTCATGACATTATAATCGATCAATGAAAAGACAAATGACAGAAAAATACATCCTTTACTTATATTTCTTATATCAGCAATTTTTTATTATTTCGGTTATATTCTTTTAGAAAGAAAGGTGTGGCATTCAGGAACTACGAATTTGTCGTACGTAAAGTATGGATCCTTTCTACCTAAGATTTAAATAAGCATATAGAATAAATCACAGGTCTATTTGATTGAATGTTTAAACAATACTACTTGTTTTTCAACATATTTTAATAAGATTTTTGTTGCTTAAAGAGGTAGGCAATACACCCAAGGATAGAATGGGTTCATCTAATCGGCTATATTTAGCCTTTAAGTTTGTTTGCAATTTATAAGTAGGTCGATTTCCATTACTTGAGTTGATAATCACAAATTCCAGACTAAATAAATCCTCTGTACGAGCACGGTGGAAAAATACAGGAACAAAAATACAATCAATCAGCTACTAGAATTCATAGTATGGAAAGAAAGTTCGATAGTGGAATCCATTACTTACAATACTCTAACGCTATCCAAAGGAAAACTTTTCTTCAGATTTTCAAATCAGAACAAAAGTTGTAACTATTTATACAAATAGTTATACATATTTGGTTATGGTATCTATACATAGTAACATTATCTTTCTTCAACACACTAAAATATTTTAAGACAAGATATCGTGTAGCTAACGGCCAGAAACCAGACGCGTGCCAACGGAAACTTTTGCTGTTTCTTAAAAACCCCATACTTCCACAAAGTAGGAAAGAAAAAGATTGGAAAGACGAGATATTAAAATAATATCCACCACATGGCATCCCATTTTTTGACCGCTTCCTCCACGAAACTCGGTTTTTTAAGGTAACGTAAGGCTCTTTCTTTTTGAGGAAAAAGAAAATACAATTCGTAAAAAAAAAGCATTTTCTAAATGTTTGCGAGTTGAAAGATAAGAATAAATATTTCGCGTCAGCGGTGGAAGAGATTTATTTCTATTTATTTTGTTTTTTAAGGAACAGACTGGCTTTACGTTAAGCTCCGAATAAAAAGAGGGCCTTACTTTGTTTTGTGGCCCGGGGCCTTGAAAGAAAACTCCTCCTTTCAACCAATAATCTCCATTTTCTGAATTCCCTGAAAAGACTCGTTGCCAAAGTATATAGGGAAGTTCCCTTTCTTCTACAACATCGTTGTGAAAAGCAAAAGTGCATTTCCCTTTTTCTGGAAACTGAAATCAGCGTACTTTTTCACCCGTCTTCGAATTTCTTTTTGCTCGAGTGTTTCAAGATTAATGAAAGCTATTTGCATAATATTATAAAAATTCTTTAGGGACAATCTATTAATGTTTTTCACGTTTTTAAATATCTTGCTTTTGAAGTGTTAGAACAATTTTTTAATTACAGAGAAAATGACGTATACATTTGTCTGAGTCGGTTATTTTGTTCTTAACTGAAAATTGTTTTATGCAATTAAAATAAATATAGACATACAAAATATGCAATATTATAACAATACAAAATGAGTTTACTTTGAATAACAACTTCCCAAATTTTTAATTTAATGATCACGATGACATTATTTGTCCTGGAGTTCAAAACAACTTAAATGCATTTATTAAAAGACAATGCGTGGAACATATTCAGGGAAGATAGACAAGTTAAAGTTAGTAAAAGACCTATAAGAAATACAATATTTGTTTTATTATTATAGCTAGTTTCATAACCATGCTTCATCAAGTGTTGTAAAATTAAATTATTTTCCCGTTTGAAAAATAAAATATGTTGATATTTGAGCTTTTAGAATATGGGTCACTTCAACGCTTTAAAGTAACCTATAAAATTATCCTTGTTTTTACTTATTTATCTATTTTTTATTTTCTACTTTTTATCTTTCTTATATATATTTATTAATTTTTTTGTTTAAAACTAACAACATTCAGCATTTATTCTAATTATCGCCTATGATATCTTCAGGAACTTTCTAGCAACCATTCCTTAGAAAGAAAACGTCTCATATTTCAGAAATTAATTATTTTTGGAAAAATTATATTTGGGAAATATTTGTCCCGGTCAGTTATTTTAAAAAAAAAAAAACAACATCCCTAAAGCTAAAATAAAAGTAAGAGAAACTTATAGCTATTTGCTTGCTCCGTCTTCTTCATAATTTAGATAATTGTATAACTCAGATATTTTGGCTCTCACCCTCCCTTTTTCTCCATTCTATAATTAAGAGCTCAGTAATCGCATCTGAAATTATGTGTATGTTTTTCTTCAATGTTTAAAAAGTTATTATTAATGCTACCAGATACTGACGATATTGTTGTTTTTTATGCGTATAGAGCTGTTTCAATTTTTGATATGGTATGCAATTTGTAGTGCTCATTTCATGATACGTTACATAGCAATGTATGTGGAGTTAGTTATAATTTCCGTACATTTTAAAATTTCATCATACTAATGTTTGTTGTTTATTTTGGGCAGCCCCACCTAGCCGGTTCGAGTTCAACTTCACTCGGCAGTCTTCCGATTCGCTGAACTTAACGTGTGAGGCCGACGGGGTCTTCCCCATGCCTAAGATGACACTGCTGCAGATCGGGCTCGAATACGAGGACGACGAGTGGCGGGACTCCTCCGACCAGCCGGCAAGACTAGTGTCCGGCGTCAAGACTACGACGCGCATTCATCGCTCCACCGGCGCCTATCACATCCAGGTATCCAGAGAAATCCGCGACTCGGACCTGGGCACTAACGGGGAACTGGTCGTCATAGCCTGTGTCCTCTCCATCCCTGGCACTGATTACGAAAAAGAGAGGCGGCTTCTTTTCTATTCTGGTGAGTTGTAAATTTTGCAATACTTGGTGAAAAAAAAGTTTTCTTTTCTCATAAAGTTGCATCGCAATATGTGCGAGGGAAAGTCAAAAAGTTGCAATTTCTCGCACAAGGGTTTGGTATCATTGCTAAGATCCAACTGATTTAGGGTCGTCTGCAACATTCCCATGGAGCGTTTCACTCTTATTCCGGTGTTAGTCGTTAGAGTGTAGAAGAGCGTTAACCCTTTTACAGTTAGCGAAATGAGCAGTTTTCGTTTACTTTATTGGCGCAGTATTACTAGTAAACAGTAGTCGAAAGTGGCAGCTGTTTTCCCTGCTGTTCTTCCGAAAATGCCGCCCTTCTCCGGCGATGCCGTAGATAGCTCGCGTCACGCGTTTTAAAAATTTCTTAAAGTATTTGTAGTACATAAATAACAGTTTTTACGTACTTTAAAATAATTAATAAATTATAATTATTGAATAGTAAATTATAAAAAAATATAATCAATTATATGAATAATAATAGTTTAAGACAAGCATTAAATAATGTGAATGAGCTCACCTCGTCAGCGCACATTAGGTAAAAACTTCACTACGCGAGTAGTGCTCGTTCCTAACCATTTCGATCGACATCTTGCTCCCGAGCGGAATTCGTTTGCGCGTATTAGGAAGCACAATTCGATGGCAAGCTGAACTCGTTCATAACCATCAAAGGGTTAAACATGGGAACTCCATTGTTGATCGGTACCAAGGAGGAAAAAAGGGTAGTGATTCACTTGTTTGCGGAAATTGTTAAAGATACAAAAGTTATTCTTCGAATACAAGTTCAGTATGGTGACAGCTGTTTATCGCTATTGGATAGGATGTTTCAAACCTCTTTATGCGATGTAGAAAGATCGGGCAAGCCATCGACGTAAATGACTGGGAAAAATTTAAAAGTGTTTGAGGGTACTTAATGCCAACTACACCCTACTGTGCGTAGCAGCTCGTAAATGGCATCATGATTTTGTATAAAAACATTTTTAGCCTACTAAAAGGCTGCCAAAAGAGGAAAAAATAAGTACTAATTTTAAAAATTATACCACGACAACTTTAATAAAATAATTTTTATAAAAAATACAGAACCGACTTCAAATTATAAATTGCGCTAAAAAGTGAAAAATAAATTCATTCTTTAAACAACATCGATGTGACTTTTAAACATAGTTTTAGAAGTCGGTACAAAATTAGGATTGATAAAATCTTTTGTAATCATGAATCCCAATTACAAATATATATATATATTCGCAGAATTAGCAACAGTTCCAATATGAAGTAGCAAATGGTATAATGGTAATTAGACTCATAATTTTGCACCGAATTCTAAAACTATGTTTAAAAGTCACATCGATGTCGTTTAAAGAATGAATTTATTTTTCACTTTTTAGCGCAATTTATAATTTGAAGTCGGTTCTGTTTTTTTTATAAAAATTATTTTATTTTATTCTCTTTAGTGTAAATACATTTTTTACATAAATACTCTGTTTTTTAAAAAAAATCCATATCAAAGGGCAAAACTTCATTGAATTAATGGCACTAAAAACTATTGCATGATAAATTTCCTTTTGAAGTTGATTTCAGCAAACAAATTGATTGGATTAATTTTTGCCACAGAGAAGCCTTCAGTCAAACTCTTGCTGTAATTTCTTTTAATATTGTAGGCCATGATAACAAATATGTTTTTAACAATGACTTTTATATTTATTAATAGATTTCCCAACAAAGAGAAATCAAGCCAAGCCTTTCCAATTAAAATAAAAATAGTTATTTTTCACCCGTAACGTTTTTTCTAAAAAACAAATGTAGTCAAATTGATTTGCAATATTTGAGTTAGACGACCCTCTATCGATTAAAGAAAAAAATCATCAAAATCGGTTCATTTAGTCAAAAGTTATGGATGAAAAAAAAAAAAAAAAAAAAAAACTACATTTCTGACCATAACTTTTTTTATAATTATCGAATATGGTCAAACGAAAGTACGGGACCTATGGGAAACCACCCTCGATCGAATAAAAAAAGAATCATGAAAATCGGTTCATCCGGTGAGAAGTTATGAGTGGACAAACAGACAAACAAAAAAAACGACATACATACAATATGAATGTATAACCTAGTGCCTTTGTGAAGTCGGTTAAAAAATACGTGTAGAAGCCATTTTAAGCTGTAATTATATCTTATCATATAAAAAGAGTTTTAAGAATTCTTGTGCTTCATAAAAATAACATTATTCTGCTCTGATATATTTCTTTCGCGATTTTAAGCCTTCTATTTTTGGTTTTCCAAAAGTGATCTTCTGGTATTTTCGACGCCAGTTACAGTTTATTTTTCTTTTTTGTCAAAAATTATTTGATTTAGTGTTTGGAAATAACTTGGATATTTTCATCTAAACTGCGTCAAAAGATACGAGTTGGAATACATTGGTTGTAACTGGAAATCAATTCCAATTTTCTTAAACAAGGCATTTTTTAAATGTAAATCAGTCTGAAGGAAAAGAAAAGATCAAATGACAAAGACTTAGAGAGGAACAATTTGTTAGGGTTAGTCTAATTTATTGCTTAATCAACTGCATGTTTTCTTATTGAATTTATTTCCAATTGGAGAGAAGAAATTTGCCTGTTGATGAATATGAAATATTTGCTAGTTGACTCGAAATATTTGAGTTTTTTTTCATAGTAGTATTTTTTTTACTTTTTACATTTTAATTACTATTGATGTCAGTCCAAGTAAATGGAATGAAAAATGTTTTGAAAACTTGTAAAGAGAAGGTCATAAGGTAAAGTGTTTCGCTAATTTGATTTCTCGCGTTTGAACTTCAAACAATGTATTGAAATCTTTTTACTCTGAAAATCATAATAGTTCTATTTTAAATATTTGAGCAAATGTCTACCTTATTTCATCTTACTTTTGCATTATAAATTGTATTTTTAAAAATTCTAAGTTAATTTTGCAGTTTGACATTTAATTTAAAAATGATTGATAATATTATGCTGCTATATGTTTCTGATTGTGAGTTCTTAAAATTGAAGTTATGCTTTTCCCGAAAACTTACGTTCTAAATGAAACCTGATGCTTCTTACGGTAATCAATATATTTGTTACTTTATATTTTCTTCCAAAAAGCAAAAAACAGTATATATATATATATATATATACGCAATGAAAATAAAATAAATAAATTAACTCCAACTACGTAACTTATCGTAAGCTAAAGTTTTAAACTACACTGTTGGAAATTTCATCATGAAATTACGGTTAAATGATCGGCAGCAGTCAAGTCCATCTAATTCACCGATAAATTTACGGTTTGGAACATTTTTCTATCTTTACGGGACCTAACCATTTCCAATCAGCTTGGTTAAAAAGCCGTAAATACAAAAGTTTGCGGTTTTATAACCATTTAAAAATAGTTTCAAAACAAAATTTTCACCGTTTTTGAAGCGTACGATCTTCGCGACGTAAAAACCGTAAACGAAGCTTACTGGACTCGAACCCCGAATGCGGGGTGTACAAATCTTGCTCTCTATCCACTCGGCCACCGTCATCACGTAAAGCGGACGTTTATTTATCAATAAATCTACTTTTCCAAGAGGCAAACAGCCTTAAAATTGAAATTTCAGTTTTTGATTGGATCCAAGTTTATTTTTGTTCTAAATTTACTGTATATTGACAAAAATCATTTTATTTGCTGCAAAAATTAAAATACAAACAAGCTTCAGAAGCTCAAATTATAGGTTCGCTCATTCGCAAACAGTTTGGGAATCCGATGTCTCCAATTTTTTATTTACGTGTGTATGTGTTTCTATTTAGTATCCACTGCTTAAGCCACGTTTTTTTCTTCTTTTTTTATATACACATGATACATTTTATAAAATAAATCCGTATTCCTATTTTAAAACAACTTACTACCGGTAAGGTTTCGCAACCAAGATGGACGCCCGATTCTTATTGAGCGCTTGAAAATTACGGTTAGTTAAACGTTGTTTAGGATAAACAGAGAATAAACGATTTTTTTCGCAATCAGCGGTTTGAGTACTATCTTTTTAATGGTTATTCAACTGTTGTAATTAAATATAGTAAAATAACAATCAAATAAATGGTTATTTTACTATTTTCTTACGGAAATTTTTAACAGTGTAAGTAGAAATTCTTTTTTCCCTTTCAGTAGATAAGCGCCTTTTAAAATCATTAAAACTTAAATATTTTGATGCAAAAGTTTGAGGAAAATTGAAAAGTCAATAAAATCAACACTACATATTTTCTTTAACAATGCCTTTATATTAGTTAAAATGCACAAAGAGATAAAAGTAAGGCAATAAGAAAATTAAAATTAGTAGTAGTGTACTGCTAAAATGGATGGTTGTTTAACGAAATGTAGCCAATATTTATTTATTTAGGATTTATTTATTCTTGACTTAGTTGTTAGAAACAGATGAAAAATATAATGGGTGACCGAATTATTAGCGACATTACCATTCTGCCTGAATTTTGAAGTAAATTGCAGTTCATTTATTTGTCGCAGATTGTGCAGGCGTTTTTTAATTATTTATTTACTTTTTGAGCTCCGAAGACTCCCGATTTGCAGTTTTTTTTTCGACCAAAAATTCAGAGACGTGTTCTCTGGCTATTACAGTATTTTATTGTTTAACTTCACTAAATGTACACCTAAATTTATTAAGATCTCTAAATTATCAAACGTTATTTATGTTTCATATCTTGGACTAAAAGATAATGTTAAATTTTACATAGAAATTCATAGATGACTTCCCACTAATAACATTTTTAGCTAGGTGATTACTTAAAATTACTTCATTTGTTTGAGATACGATTTTCACTTAGTGTTTTATCTTATCCAATAAGAAAAAGGAAACGAAATATTAAGTTCAAAAACCATCAAAGGAAATCCCAATCATTTTATTTGCTTAAAACTTTCAGTGAGCCACAAGTACGTAAATGAGATCTATAATAATTTAACCCCCGGTGTGGGTGCAAACTATTTGATTTGAACCGTGGAGGTACTAAAGCCAGTTTGAAATACCGCGCAATG
Source organism: Octonoba sinensis (assembly GCA_038502835.1). Classification (NCBI taxonomy): domain Eukaryota; kingdom Metazoa; phylum Arthropoda; class Arachnida; order Araneae; family Uloboridae; genus Octonoba; species Octonoba sinensis. The sequence goes on from CM076602.1 coordinate 64,594,278, forward strand.
GTAAAATACCGTTGTTCCAGCATTTAATTATAGTTATGATAGTTTCAACTACAGTTCAACTGTAGTTCAGGCGACTCCATCGTGGGTATAGGATGTTTTATATTGATACATAAATCTTCTAAAATATCTAAGAAAAGATTAATTTCTTAATCTTTTTTTTTTTTTTAGGATACCAACCAAGTGCCAACTTTGTGCGAGCAAGTCAGCTTTGTGCCACAACATCTTTTAAGACACTAGGGCTACCAACTGGATGCCAAGGTGTAAATAGAGCTTCGAAACTTTTTTTACAACTCTTAAAATTTTTTTCGAAGCTATAGTTACACCTCAACAGCCGTTAGGCAGTCCTAGTGTCTAAAAGGACATTGTGGCACAAATTTGGCGCACGTTGCAGAAAGTTGGCACACTTAACGGTATGTGTAAAAATAATTTATTAATAGGTATAAATTGCTTGCTGAAAGGAAAAACGAAACGGTCAATGTTTGTTCGAATTTAGAATTATGTCTTGAGATTCTAACGAAGTGTATTTTAGTCTATTACGAAAGCAAGGAAGATAACAAAAGTATCGATAAGCTGTCGTGATCAAAATATCCCTTTTAGAGGAGACTTAGTGAAGTTTCTGAAAATAAGTTCTATTTATTGACTGAGGTCAGCAGTGGTCGTTCTATAAAGGTTCAGCAATTTCGTCAACAACTTTGGTACAAGTAAATGTAGTTATGGCGTCTTTAGAATGTTAAAATAAGTGAATTTTGACTTTGGTAAAATATTGCTTTATTTATTTCTCGATTAAATCGATTGGAATTGTTAGCTATATTTTTGGCAGTATTGCAATTATTCAGTTCGTATTTATGTTATTTTTGGGTCACAAATGGCATCAATTTTAGCTTGGGACTCATGTTGATTAAATCTGTGATATAAGAAGAAAATTAGGATGAAAGAAGTTGATATATATTTTGAAAGAAATTTAGGTTTACATTCGTTCTGGAACAAGCTTTATAATTTCAGAGGATATGGACTAGGCTTTTGAAGATTTTTTTTTTCAAATATTACAGCTTTAAAAATTATGTCACAAATTGAAAATATACCGAACATATTTAGTTTTCTTCAACTGATACTCACTTTTTTAAAAACTAAATATATTTGTTTTAAAATTGATTTCTAACGCTTAAAGCTCTTCTGTTCAACCTACATGCTAATGTTGCTGTACAATAGCGGAATTGAAATAAATAAGCAAAAACGGCTGAAATCACACATTAAGAAATATCTGTATTCTTCTCTTTCGCAGTAAAGCATTTTATGCAGTTTAAAGACACTTCATAATTTTACCGAAGAAAATATATTCATTTAGGAAATATACTTGGATTACAATGTCTATTACACCAGCTGTCAAATCATTTTATCAAACGTCAAAACATTTTTTTTTAAAATTTTGAATTTAAACGTTTTTTTATTGTAAATATTTTTATTTTAAAATTGATTTTTAAAGCTTAAAACTCTTCTGGAAAAACTGCATGATAATGTTGCTGTATAATAGCAGAAATGAAACAAATAAACAAAACGGCTTAAATCTCATTAAGAAATGCCTATTTCTCTTTTGCAGTAAAACATTTCATGCAGTTTAAAGGTATTTTATAATTTTATCGGAAGAAATAACTCCATTGCGAAAATATACTTAGCTTATAATCTCTACTGTACCACCTGTCAATGCAAGTTCTTTCAACCTCAAAACATTTTTAAAATAAGCATTACTTGTTATAAACTTGCAAATTAAACTTTCAAGAATATTAAATAAACATTATGCAATGGACATTCTTAAATGGATCCCGCCAGGAGATGATGAAATTTAAGAATTTATTGATTTTTGAATTAAGATAAGTTAATTAGAACATTGAAAGCTTACCATTCAGGATTCCGTTTAATCCTTAGATACTACTCAAGCGTTTCAAGGATTGGATCGATATTTGATGTTAATTAGCATTTATTTAAAAATATGAATGTTCATAAAGGTAACCCTTAAAAGTTTTTCCGAAGACTTAAAATGGATTTCTTGAACTACGCTCGTAGATCCTCTTATTAATCTTATTATCTTTCTAGATTTTCGTCGATAGATTTGGATATAACAACTTTTAAATATATATACTTATAGATAATCGATTTAACCTCATAATGTTGTCTCCACCCAACATGGATTGATGTATTAAAAAACTCAGAATCTTGTGTCATAATTTACTTACTTATAGTTATATCTGACTATATACTTGAGAAATTAAAAGTCATTGAAACAACTAATTTAGAAATATATATATATAAATAGGCAAAGACAAAACAGTTAAGAATCATTTTCTCCTCTATTTTCAACCGATTTTCTTACTCTTTTTTAGTAGCTTTTGACGAGTTTTAGTGATATTAATTAAAATATTTTGGAAACAGTTTATAATTAGTTATTATTTCCCCTTTTCTTTTGTCAGGCAAGCCTCATTTATAATTGTAACGTTTTATTGTTATAGATAGCAGATGGCAACATGTCTTAGTTGAGTAAATTATTGGGTAATAAATATAAAACTCTTTGTTAAAAAGACTTTGTTGCCATTAAGCGGCCGTTCATAAATGATGTCACGCTTTTCTCCCATATATTTGACCCCTCCCCCCTTTGTCACAATATGTCACACTTCAGTGGACCCCCCTCCCCCGCTTTGTCACATGTCACGCTATGTTGCATAATGCATGATGTCACACTTCTTGTTACCCCCTCCCCTCCCCTTGTCACACTTTGTCACAATTTCACGAACCCCCTCCCTTTCGAAGCGTGACATCATTTATGAATGATCCCTAAGCAGTAATATTAAAATCAATTATCATAAGAGTTTGAGTGAAGGTTTCTCTGAAACAATGGAATGAAAAATGAGAATAGGGTATGGAAGCGAACATTCAAGTTTGTTCAACTGTCACTCAACTTAGTACGAAATCGGCAAAAGTACAAGCGGCTACATTTATGAGTGCAATCGTCCTTGCGGCGACAATGATTTACAATGCGATTGGCTTTAAGTGAGGATGATCAAAATAAACTCGACGTTAGAATCGCCAAATTTGATGAATAATAGTTATCTAATTGTAGAAAGAGCTTATAATGCTTTCAATACTAAATTCAACTATTACGGTCGAATTTTGACTGTTGGGAACACTCTAGTGCAGCGGTTCCCAATCTTTTTTTTTTTTTGCGTATGACCTTTTTTTTTTCTTGCAAAATATTTGCGTACCACTGCTAATGTAGCTTTATTATATAGAATAATAAAGTTATTATTTATTATTCTACATAGTAAAGTTTCATTAGCAGTGGTACGCAATACTACTAGATTATAGAAAAATACTACGACGCGACGGTTAGGTTATTTCAATCACACCATTTTTTTTAGTTAATGCAGAGAAAAGCGTTTATTAAAATAAAGCTGTATGTATAAAATAAACTATCTGCAATACTTAAAATATATTTTTACTACGTACTTCCAAAACAGCATTAGAAATACACTTTTAAGTACAAAATACCTGTCATGTAAAAAATTGAAAAAACAAAATTAATGAGAAGGTTGCTGTTGCATGGCAGATACAAGCGAGGTGATATCTCGTTCCGTAGAAGTTAGTTTTAACCTCAAATTGGGGTCGACATTTAATAGCTTCTATATTTATTTTTGATAAATATCAAATTGGAAAAAGCAGTTTCACAGATGAGTGTGGTTGTGATCTGAATTAAAATCAGCAATGCTTTTCTTGACCATAACGGGAATGCATTTTAAACTTTGAACCAAAATTCTCTTAACTCTAATCGGGCAAATTCGATCCTCAATCCTGAGTTTTTGTGTTTTAACCTTTTCTTTTTATTTTTGAAAAAAAACTTTAATTTTAAGCATTTTCCTCGTAAACTAAAAACCGTTTGTTTTCGCGCTCTTTTGAGAATCGTTAAATTTGGAAAATTGCTAATGTCAAGCCTATTCTTGTCCTGGGTAAAACTATCAGACGAAAATACACATACCATAAACACGTAGCACCCATATGCTAAATCCATTCTAGCGAATCATGCACAAAATTGTCTTCAGAAAAAGGAAGAGATGGGAAGAGCTTCATTATTCTCAGCTCTAGAGAAGTATTTATTTTAAATATACATGCATGCTTGATTGATAGGTTTAGCCTTATTATTCTCTTTCATGAAATTTTCTTCATAAGAAGATACATAATTGGCGCGGAGAAACCTCATTCGCATCGTGAGTTCCATGAATTGTCTAACTAATCAACAGTGGTTTGAAATTCGAACTTGCCAATTTAAGCTTCGGAAGACGTGAAAGTTACGACCTTTTCGACGCTATGTAATTTCCCTTTCCGTCCTGAACGAAAGATCGAAAGATGGGGAATAAGTTATTAACCGAACTCAATTGCTTGCAATTGCGCCATTATCTTATCTCTCAACACATAACGAGAATAATCGAGAGCTTCCCATTCCCTTATCCGTTACTATGGAGACAGCCAGAAACACTGACCTCCGGTCATGTTCGAGGATCACGTATACTGGCCCTATTTAGGACTGCATATGGGATCTCTGGAATTTTATTACGTTTTAAATAACACTTTATTAGAACATTCAGTTTTGAGAATCATATTTTATGGAGGCTCAAATCAAATTTATTGCCCCAAAATAATCAAGTTTGCTATTATTGTGACAAATATGCTTGCATAAAAGTGAGTGACGGACTATTAAATGCTTCACTAGGAATAGGCGTTGAATTAATTATCTCGTTAGCCTGGGATTTTTAAAGTAAAGTAATGAATCTGTAAAACAAAAGAAACGGTAAAAGGTTTATATATTTGGAAAACGTAATAAATTTTCAGTCATTCAGGGTTACTTTGAACCAAGGGGGGTATATTTGACTAAAAAGAAAAGAAACTGGAAGGTCCAGTGCTGCACTCAGCTAAATTGGTTATAAAATCTGTTTTCTACTCTTAATTTTTAAATTAAGTCAAATATACTAAAAAATATGACGTGGTTCAAAGTTAACCCCTTGGCTCAAAGTTATCCCGAATGAATGTAATTGAGTTAAATAACTAATGAAATTGGCTTAAAACAAGTTCATAACCAATTGCATAACTAATGCAATTGGCTTAAGACAAGTTTATAATCCATTGCATTAGTTAGTGAAATCAAGAAACAATTCGAGTGAGTTATTGCGCTAAAAATGCGTTCATTTAACTTATTGTAATCATATTCAATACTGTTTCTTTTTTGTATATATTTCAGTTTTTTTTTAATAAATAAATCTAATTCTTGTTACACTGATTTGGAAATGGCATTGTTGGATTAGGTGACACATAGATATACACATAACACATTTGCTTTGTCGCAGTTTCTGTACTAAATTTTTGCCTTTGAAAAATTGGTTTTAAAATGACAATAAGAAATGAATCTAAACTAATAAATAATCTTATCACATATTTTTGCTAATTTTTGCAGTGTTTTAATGTGTGTAATTCAACATACAGTTAAATGTATCCGGTAACGTATGCGTAATGTAACGTATAAGTGCAAATGCTGAATGTCTGAAATATTTATGAATTTTTCTGAATGAAAGAATTGAAAAAGGGTGAATTCAATGGAACGCAAAAACTTCTATACCAAAAAAGTAGTTCCAGTAGTAAGTGTTTTTCAAAATAGTTTACTTTTAGATTGTGCTATATTTTTCGTGTTATTCCGAATTGCTAATACATTAAGTAACAATATAGTAAGCATCAATTATGACGTGCTTAGCTTGTTTTGTTTGGGTAGAACAACTTGCTGAAAGTTAGTGCCTAATGGTGACCTTCAATTACGATATTTAGCTAGTTAGAATGTCTAAAACAAAATATCTTTCCTTACCCTCCTCCATCAGCTATCTAGTTTTCTCTTGGAAAAAAAACATATAGATATCGCTGAAAAGTTGAATGTGTGTAAATTACATTAAGCATTAATGACGCTTAATAAGTGAGATATCACTTAACAATTTTCAAAGTTTTATATAAAAATGATTTATTACATTTAAAAGAATTTTAGCCTCTGAAAAGTGGCATTTGAAATAATTTGTAGACAAAGCCTAGTACGACAATTATGCTACAAATTTATTTCGGTTTCCGGGAATTTATACTCATTCAATTTTGACGAACTTCATTCAAAAACGTTTTGTTCCTTCTTTCGCAAATAAATAAATAAAAACAAATGAATAACTAAATAAACAAATGAACGAAAGAAGGCTTAATTCCTCTGTAAAATATCGCTTAAAAATAAAAATTATGCTCCAATCATCTGATTTGAACATTTTTCCTTCCAACTCTTGAACTATTATGTGTATGTAGATCGAGCAGCCCAATAAACTTTTGACGTAGAATTTTCTCAAAATCAAATTTTTTGATTTGATTCTTTCGAGAATACTTTTTAAACACTGAGCATCAAATGGTAACGCGCGCAGGTGGAATTCAAAACTTCATATCTAGTTTTTGCACCGAAACATATAGAGATCCGGAACATGTTTTTTTCCTAAAGAATGGTAAAGTGTTATTGATCCAGTGCAAAAAATGTCTGTCCGTAGACAACATGAAACCCACCTATTGCAATTGTGGATTATTTCAAAGGTTTGGTTCTTAAAAAAAAGTGAGCTTTTTTTAAAAATACGTTTTGTTCATCAAGTGAAATAAACTATAAGAAAACAATTTTATTTATGAGTTTTTCACATATATCTTTTTTTCAAATAATTTTAAAAGTAATTCCTTTATCGTTTTGTTTAATAACGGTGTACTTAGTTTTAAAAAAACCTTTAAAAAGGCAAAAAAAAAAAAAAAGCCGCTTTAAGTTAACTTGATTTAACTTTCAGAATCATATTTTGCGTAATTTATTTCTTTTGCAATATTTAATATTGACATTAATAGTTCAGCTGTTTTCTCACTGAAAGAAAACATCTCATTTAGAAACAAAATATTACGAAAATAAAATTCGACGTCTAGCCGTAAATTTTATTTAAAAGCCTTTGATCGACATTTTCTTTGCCCCCCCCCCCCTCCATTTAATCCTCTACTCTAAATCACTTCCATTCCAATCTCTAGCTTTTATTTTAAGAACATTGCTCAAATTCAATAAATATCTTTCACGACTTCACATTTATTAGAATCTGATTTCTGTTAAATGTTTTACTGCTTCATTCCTAAGCTAGACGTGTCAGCTTCAATTAGAAAAATTCGTACAAGAAAGCGATTAAATACCTGTCAACGGTTCCCCAGAAAAATAGAATTGCTTGGGGTTGTTTAATCATCTTTGTAGGGAAAAAAATTAAATAAATGAAGGTATGTGATTTCAGACGTCACTTTTAATTACAGTTCAAAAGAAACATTTTCTTTAAATTATAAATGTCTCTAATTACGTTTAATTAAAGAAGTGGGTTTCTTTTTTGAAAAAGAACGAACTATTCGGTATTTTGCTATTTTCTCTAAATTTGTTGATCTTTTGGTTTCAATGCAAAAACTTTGCTTTTTTTCTGTGCTTTAATTCATATAAATTCCGCTTTTATTTTGCGTCATTTTAGCTGAATTCTTATTTATTGAGCTTTAGCTGGTAAATGCTTTAAAAATTATGCAAAAACTTAATCAGAGAAAAAGACAAAACAGTAATTAAAATTTTTTGAAGAGGCTAAAACTGCGTTATATGCCTTAATTTATATTAAAAAGCGATATTTTAAAAATGATCGTTCTTCCTTCACTCTAGGTATTCTTATGTTTAGCTGGTTTAATTGTTAACTTTAATTGAAAGATGTTTTAGTTTTCTTTTATCAGTTGAACTCCTACTTAAAGCTCCAAAAACAAATCATGTGTACTTAAAATTTTTTTTTCTTAAAATACTAAAATCCTGATTTTACAAGTGAAAGGAGAAATTTGTTATGACCAGGCCTCTGGAAGTTGATGATAATGCATTTTTCGCATTTTTGACGTCTTTTTTGTTTTGGAGCATTTTTAAAGCTTTTTGCAGCATTTTAAATAATTCTTTTTTCAGAACATTTTTCTGTGTTTTAGCTCATTTCCTTTTTTTAAAATTTTCTGATTAAAATGCTGTTTGATTTATTCATTACATTAATATATATATATATATATATGTATATATGTATATAGACATTTTTCTAGTAAAAACTTGCTTTCGGGTGTGGTGTTTAATAATGTAAAATAAACATTATTAATTATTCATATTAATTTAGATTCTCTCATTTGTGACATTAAAATTATCAAACACGTTTCCCAATTATTGGTTGTAATGTTTTAATTTTTTACACATTCATTTCTTAAGAAAGTTGATGGTGTTGTTTTAATTCAAAAAAAACAAAAAAACAAATATTTAAACTGCTTCAATCGAATTTCTCCCTCAGAACTTCAGTGCATTTTTTTAAAAGGTTTGCATTTCTTCGGTTTTAATGGCATTTTTTGTGTCATTTTTAGTAATTTCTTTTTGTTTGTAATCAACTTCCGGGGCCTCGTTATGACGTGGTTTCAAACTTGTGTGGATTTTAGCTAACATGTTCAATGTTAAAAAGATGTTGTTAAATGGAATTTAACATAAATGATTTTTCAGTGTACAAGCTAAGGGTGAAAATTTTAAATTAGATTCGATTTAATTAATGTAACTTATGATTAATATCTAGATCATTTTTGTTTATGATCATTTTTTCCTTTTCAACAACTTCGCTTTGTTCTCAGAGTAAGAAGTACACAATTACTTAAATGATTTACAACAATTTTAGCTTTGATTTAGCTTTGTATTTATTAGCAAATGTTCGTGCATACACTCTCAGAGAGATAACTCTCACCTTTGACGATTCTTCAATCGTCAAGAAAATTTCGTCATTTATAACGATTATTTCCTCACGCGATCACGCGACTTTAAAAAATTTGCTCCACAAATTTTGCCAATTTGACGAAAGATTTACTCGGAGCATTTTTCACGAAGCCATACCGTCAAATATGACGAAAGTTTCGTGAGATTTGAGCACGTGTTTCTGAGAGTGTACTCATACAATGTTATCGCAGTTAGAAGGATCTTCACCCGTAAAGAATACGAAGAAGCATTTTAGTCAAATAGGTAAATAAATAAAATAAAATGCTTGTAAATAAGTAAATAAAAGTAAAAATAAACTTGAGATAAAAAAAATAACATAATTAAGAAATATTATAATTTGAGTTCTAACCTTAAATAATGATATAAATAAGTAAAGAAAATAAAAGTAAAAGTAAATTATAAAGAAAATAAATAACAAAATTTAAATATTTGTGTGTATGTATGTCTTTTGAGTATTAACTTTAAACAGATAAATAAATTCAAAATACTAATTATAATAACAATAAAAATAAAATATGAAGAACAAAGGTAGCAAAAAATGTGTGTTTAGTCTTAACCTGCAATAGAAAGAACTATAGTGAAACAGAATTATTCTTGCCGATTATATAATGCTGAGTACTGTTTTAAAATATCTCCAACTAAGTAAATAAATATCTCATTAGGCTAACAAGTTATTTTACTTTAAATACTGAAATTTCATATGAGTGATTAACCAATCTGATGTTTTGCCTACTGTTCATTTTTTTGTTACTCTAAAATTTTATTATTGTTGGGATCGTTAAACATAAACATTCAATAAAAGTGTTTATATATCCTTGAGTGTCGAACGATATAAAATTTATTTATGGGGAATATTCATTAATTTTCTAATAATTACAATATGTTACAAAAAATATTTTCAGTTAATGAAAAATAAGCAAAATCTCCGAACCAACATAGCGTAAAAACTACAACGGCACTTTTAAGAACAAAAACATAAAAACGTATTAAAAGCATGTAATTATAATTTCAAATTTCCTTAAAAAAGGTTTACTTTCTTAATAATTTCGCTAAAAATATATTTTAATCAAATTGATGATGAATTTGGTTGTTTACATTATGTCAGAATCACTTTCAGTTTTCTTACGCAAGACGACAATTAATGATTCGTCCACTAATCTTTTCCATCCGCCTAATCCATTAATTCAAGCTCATTGAAAGTTAAAACATTTCTGACTGGAAATGCTACATTTTTGCCCTTCTTAAGTCGAATTGTCAATGAAGCTTTAAAGACGAGGTTTTATAGAAGAAGAAAAAAAAAAATAAGGAATCTCATAAAAAATGAAGAAGTCTCCGCTGAAAAACACTGATGAAAAAAGATGACAAAAAATGCAAAAGCTATAATCCATTTAAAAATGGCGCATTTGAATCCCTCCGTCGTAAAACGGCGCGATTATAGATGGGGAGAGCGATAAAAAACCGCTGACGGAAGGAATCTGCCGGAAAAGCGTCTCTCCTCTAAGCCAGTTAAGTTTTCGCTTCTAAGCCAGCCCGACGATTAAGATAAGGGTGCGACAGGAGAAGCCCCGGCATTTGCGAAAATTTAATAACGGTGCCCTGTGCGGTTTCGGAGATATTGGAAATGTTTTTGGCCAACGACTCTTTGACAGATAAGCTATGGCTTCCTGAGACGCCATTTGTATCGGAACGTAATATGCCAAAGAAGTGTTTGGCGAGATAAAAAAAAAATTGCCATCCTCCGTACGACTGCACAAATCGACAAAAACATTGCATTAGGCATGAAATATGGGGTACATTCCGTGAGTTATATACAAATGGGGCTGAATGGATGGGGGTGATCTCAAGAGCGATTGCGTGTATGCATCTTGCGTTACTCGACAGAGACGATATCGCCCTCCGATGGGCGATTGCTGTGCTGAAATGGGAGACAGAGAAAACAATTGAGGGCGAAGGAATTTACTTTGCAAGTTTTACTTAAGAAATTTCTGAAAAATATAACTTTGCAACATTGTTTTGCTTTAACGTAGCTTACAATGTACGAGGTTCGATTTAAAATTAAAAAAAAACATGTATTGGCATTCAACAAAAAAGTCAAACACGAATTAATTTGCTGATTATTTTACCCACATACTCGTCGGATCAATTTAGGCATTTAGTTGAAAGCAGGATTAACTTGTTTTTCCCGGCTTCGAGGAGTCCCGTCCCTTCTCATTGGGCCGGTTATCGACAGCTGCATTCACGTGGCTATCTGAAAATTACCTTGTTCTAGAGGACAAGTATTCCTGAGGCAATTTCGTTAAAAAGAACTAGGCACTGAGTGCCAAATATGGGTGTTGACTTCGAACTCGACATTTGTATTTTTGCATAATATCTTCAGTTTGGAGAACTGGGAAATCTGGAGCTACTCCGCATACAACCCAGATTTGGTGTCCAGTGACTACCTTTTTCGAATACTTATCTAGGACAAGTTCTCTTTCAATTACGGATGGCAAACTTGTCTCTCAGTGATTGGCTTTATACATTTGCCAATGAGACAACCTGAACGGTCTCGAAAAATTTTACTTTGTTGGCAGGAGGAGAGATAAAAACAAAATACTTTTTAAATGCTGGTTTAGCAGTATTAAGTATCATCATAAAAAAAACACTATCGTACAACATATTGCTACAAAAAGTCAATATTAATATAAAAATTAGGGCCTTTCCCATTAGAAGTTGATAATGTTGAGTACATGCTGACAATGACTATCTTAAAAAGCTATTCACATGTAAATTTTTCAAGAAAGAACAATGATTTTTTTGGTCAGATGAGAAACGTTTAATGAAACTACACTGCAGTGGTTGTACAATAATACAAGTGGAAATTGCTCTGCGACGGACCAATTAGTAGTGATCGATATTAGCCCATCCCTGTTGTAGGAAACATATTTAAATTGATTAGCATATATAAAAGTTCATAATTTTTTCATGACTAGACGAAAAATAAATAATACATATTTGAAAATTTAGCTTATTTTAATTTGATCATTTTTAAAGCATTTTTATTTCAACTTCTTTCTTAAATTAATAACTAATTTCATGGTATTTATATATTTGTAATAAACTATTATATGAATCAATAGTACCTGTAAAAGTCATGAGTCGAATCATGATAAACAAAAACTATTTTGCATTGCATTCATTTAGAGAGCAAATATAGATTCCACTTTGGTGGGACGTGGATGTGAGATCTCCTTCTCTAAAAACCACACTTTGCTATTTTTCTCTGTTGGTAAACACAATGCACCTTTAAAATGTAGACATAGCTACTGTGCTTTTTTCTTTGTTGTGCCAACAATCGAGAGACAAGGCATCACGTGATGTCGTGTTCCCACTTTCGTCCAACCAGCTTCGGCGAACATCATATGTTCAAAGGCGGCGGCTTACATCTGAGTTGCAAAGTACCTCGTTAAGAATGTGGGAAGTACGCACGTCAAGCACTTCAGTATCTGTATTTTAGAAGCACAAACAAAAATACACGCGTCTATAGTATTTAAGATGTAAACACTAAAATCAGAGGTGCCCAACCTCCTCAGAGCGATGACGAACCCTCATAAAAAGCTACTTAGTCTCTCCAAAAACTATGACCCCGCTCCCCAAAATCGAATAAGACACCTTGCAAACAACCGCCCCTAAAAGTTTCAATGACACTCTGTGCCATAACCCCCTCCTTCTCCTGGTTTGCACCCCTGTTATAATGGAGAAGAAAAAGGTTTTGTTGCTTATATATTGCTTCATTAAAGCCGTAAATATATTAAGCGTAAGTAAAACGCAAAAATTGCTTGAATGAGTAAGAAACAATAGGACACATGCGCGTAGTGTTTTTTAATAAGCTGTGTCGAATTCCCCTACCATCCGAGAAATCTGTGGCTTAGCAGCTTTAAAAGAAGCCTTTCATCGCGAGATTAGCCAAAACCCATCAAGAAGAAGTAATTTGCATGAATGGTAAAAGAAAGAACAAAAAATATGCAAGGCAATCGCCCTTAATTGGTCCGCGGTGGATTATTCAAAAACAAGCCTTATTAGCGCGGGTAAGCGCATTCTTCAATACTGTGGGAGCAACTTTTTTTCTAAATGGAAAAACTGGAGATCGTATATTCGAAAGAGCTTTGGAACCTAAACTTTTATCGTTTTCTCCTTTGGAGTGATGCTTCGTGTGACGGCGAACTTAGTGAGCACGCAGTGAGCTGTAATGGCTGTTTTTGAAATTTGGGATATTTATACCCTATTTTGGAATGCTAAGGAGACACTTTAAGCAGATGGAACCTGGTTTAGAAAAAGGAGTTGCGATTTCATTTTTTTTCTTTCTTGCGCATACTTTTTTTCTCCACACAAGCTGAATGCATCCAGAATTTTTCGATATCTTCTGATGGATTTTTATCAATATTTCTCACCTCTTTGCGTTATGTATGAGGATCATAACGGCCGGATGAGCGCAAATATAAAGGATATTAAAGTTTTGTTTCGTTTTTATAAAAATATACGGAAATTGAGCCAATATGGAGAAGATATCTATAAAATCTAAAACATTTTTTACGAGAAAAAGTTAACACGTAAAAAATTAAATTCTACTACTAGTAATGCTATGAGACCGAGACAATATTTAAGAGTTTAAAACTTTCAACTTTTTTTGAGTTGTGGAGTATAATTTCTTTTAAATTTCTTGTAATCGTAGCTTTTTAAAGAAATTGTATTGCCTGAAAAATTAAAGCCCAATACTAAACACGAGTTTGACATTGTAGGCGGAATTTAAGGAACGAGTTCGCATATCTGCGACCTTGCATCAAATCAAGCTTCGAAGTTTTGGAGCAAGTGGGGAGTTGACAAGAAAGCGTTTAATACATATAAAAATTGTATTTAAAAAAAGATTTAAAAAGTAAATTTATTCAATGTTATTATTTGTTACAGTATTTTGAACTAGACTTGAGTCAGGAATGCTGCTGAGGAGAAAAATATGGCAGTTTCCGTAACCGATCCCATTTAACGAGTTTAAGGCGTGAATTTTCTTTTTACGATGTTGTGGAAATTTATTTATGATGCATTCGTTGTATATGCCAGTACTGGGAATAAAGGAAACCGAAAACAGGTATTCCTTTAAATATTACTGAAGGAAAGCCTAAATTCACCCAAGAACACAAACCATTAGTGAAAGAGAAGATAAACCGTATGGTGATGGTGCAGTGCATAGCTTCTGTAGCAGTCCTTCGACACTTGAATTGTAATTGAACGATCATGTTGCTCTGTCATTCATTAGCAATGGGTAAGGGCGTCCTCTTAAGCTGGATAACACTTGCCAACATACAACGGGCGTTGACTAACTGCACTGTTTCAGCAGTATTATGGAAAGTGATATTAATCGAAAAGTTTAACAAAATAAGACAACAAATAAAACGAAATAAAAAGAAATGTGAAGAGCAAAGTGGATCTTTGATCAATAAATCTGTACTAAGCTGTTTTTCTCTACCCCACCTTAGTGCGTAAAAGCTATGTATGACACAGTGCAGCGATATAATATTTTTAGTAACGTTGATGTTGCCATACTTTTATTTTGATAAAATGTTTTTAAGCACTTCTTCAATGTAAAGTTAATGAAGACATATCAATTCACTCATGCAAAGTTAAGTTTGCATAGATTGAATCATTTCTTTTTTGATCAATTTTTTTTGTCAAACTAATGTTGAAAAATATTAAATAATAAATAAAAGCATAAATCTTTAGTGTCGAGGAATAAAATTTCAATTATAGACTTTATCATATTTTATGTCTATAATCTATATTTTATTCGTTTTGTTTTCTACATAACTAAAGAAGTAAATTTTACTTTTTTAGAGTAAGTTTGTACGAAAGGAATGGTTAAGTTTTAAAGTTATTCTGCTTGGCAATCAGGCTTTCTTTTTTTTAAAATTGACATTTATTTCTCTTTCACTGAATGGCAATACTATTACGTTTCTTGCTCGTATTTTGGCATTAATTTTATAGTTTAATTTGAAGCAAAATTTACTGTTCATCAATCATTTAAGTCCAGGTATTTACTCTTGCTTTTTATAGACTTGAGGATTTTTTTTTTTGTTACATTTTCCATTTTTCATCTAGAAAAGTCAACCTTATTTAGCAATAATTGACTATAATACTTCTCATGACTTATATTTTTCGTACTTTGCCTTATTTTTTTTTATTTTTTGTAAAATACGATGTGCATATTATTATTCAAACTATGGCAACATCGATTTCGAAAAAAAAAAAGGTTTTTTTTCTCGTACCACCCTACTTGTAGCAGCCAGTTTAGGAACCCCCGCTTTAACGGTTAGTCAATTAAGTAATTTTCTGTGAAAAAAAAAAAAAAAAGAACCGTTAGTTTCTTTCTTCTTTTTTTTTTGGAAAAATCATTCCATTTAATAATTTGTGTGTGTGTATATACATATATATATTGAAATCAAATAAAATCTTCCATTTTTTTCTCTTCTTTTAATTTTAAGCATTTTAAAAGAAATATTTATTTATGTATATCATTTATAAAAGACAACAAAGATTACTTTGCATTTTCCTTCATTTGTAGAACATCAACTTTAGGACTTTTCTTTGTTTCTTATTTATAAGATTGTGAAAAATTCGACAATTATCGTTTTCGTGTGTCCATCTCAAAACATTAACCTTTTCAGACCCCGGAACTAATCACAAACAATTTTGACGCAAATTTTTGATTCTCTGATTTAAAAAATGGTTACAAAACAAAATAACTAAAAAAAATTTTTTAATTTTAATTAATAATTAGTTTAAATAATAACTAATGCCCAATTTCCATGTTTAAAACGAATTAAACTATCTGTTGATTAATTTAAAAAAAACAATTGGGTGTTTTAGCTTTCAAATTGTACAAACAATAGTTAATAAACAGTATTTTAAAATGTACCTAGTTGGGTACACTTGGAATGAAGAGGTTAAAATAATAAAAGTAATAATAATAAGGTTTTAAAACCTGGATAAAAAGTTGATGAAAACGATGAGTGCTAATAGAGTTCGAAGTTTTATTACTATAGGACAATATCGAAAATAATTTTTGATAGAGTCTTGTCGCATTCACATTGTTAAGTAGCTATTGCAAATGAATGGTTATTGTGGGAGCATGTCTATCAGCATATATGTCTTGAAGCATTAATCTAATTTGCACGCAGCTTCCAACCTGATACCCTTGGCGTGGAGGAGGGCCCGTCAAAGGGTGCAACAGACATTAACCTTACCCTCCCAAAACGGATCGGCCCATTTTTGGCGACCGTCCAACAACACTAACTGTTGTGTCCCAGGAGCAGTTGGGAATATCGATCCGAACCGGGACGAAGGAAACAGTTCGAAGCTACCCCACAACGATCGTGTGCAAACGATACGTGCTTTCTCGGTCTTCACGCGCCTCCAAACCCTTACTTTAAGTGGATTTGGTTCGGTATTTAATAGCCAGCTGATGTGTTTTAATCATCCCTTGCAGGAACAAAATGCTTTGTCTCTCTTTCAGCCCTTCGCAGGGAGATGTTCGTTAGCAGCTATGTGTGGAAATAGTCGCGTGGCTCTTCTCGCCAAACTTATTTGATTCTGTAACTGCACAGTACACATCTTGAGAAGATTAAAAGAACGTGTTGGCCAATGATGATGTTTCGTTACTGCATATTTTATTAAAAATGTATTTCACTAATAAATGTTTTGAAAATTTGCTTTCACAAATTTTAAGCTCAGACCATGCAAGATGAGTCAAAAACAAGAGACGGTTTTGCATGTTTACTTTTAAAATACTGGGCAAATTAACAAAATATGATGCACATGCACAGCAGAGATTAGGTTTTCAATATGAAAAAATTTTAGTAGCAAAAGTCACCGTTAGGGAAAAGATAACCGGCTATGTGTACAGACAGAATGATCATCATTCATTCACAATTATTTTTTTCTTGTATGGCGTCCTGCTTGAGGGGTACAATCCCTCTGTTGATCATATTGCTGTTTAATCAGCAGAGTAAAAATATCTGGGCTTCCTGTCGTACATTTCAGGGATTGGAAAAGTTAGGGAAAGTCTTAGAGTAGGCTTAACTAACTTATGGAAAACTATTTTTATCTACAGAGTGACTTGTTCCGTCACTTTTCGTTGGGATGCCGATATCCTACAGAGCTTTGTGATATCAGAATTGCAACAGAACGTATGTCCCAATTCCACCATTTTAGTCACATTGGTTAATAACTACAAAATAATTTTTTTATTACCAATGAAGTTATTTACAGTCCTAATTGTTTTAAGGGGCTAAGACGTTTTCAACTTGGTAATAATTGAATTTAAGACTCCTTCTTCTATACGTCATCTGTTTCTAAATATTACCAGTACAGCAGACATTTCTTTTGTTAATAATAATGATATTTTTATGACTGCATAGAAGCACAAATGAACTTGTCGAAGCAAAATGTGTTTTTGAAATTTTTATTTGAATATGGACTTGTGTTTTGAGGGAGCCTATACGAGTTTTGGTACCATTTAAAAACGACCTCTTGCAAAATATGTTTCCAAATTTTTTGTGCTTCTACGAAAAATACCAGTGATTATACTGAACTAAAAATATTCTTTCTATAAATGATCCATAAATTGAATGAATAAATGAATAAATAATAAATATACATGAAAAGAGGAAAAAATATTACGAAAATCTAATAATATGATTTTCTAAAAATAATGTACAGTAAGCTGGTTCAAAAGGTGTTTTTGGTAAAAGCACCAAAAAAGAAAAAAAAAAAAGCAACACTAATAAATTAATTATTTAAAAAATTGTACCTAAAGTCACTTAAGTATTACGCTCCAAATCTATTTTCAACTAAGAATTTAGGGAAGCGTTTTGACCCCAAAAAATATTTTGTATTTCTATAGAATGAAAAAGATATTATTATTAGGCACAGAAAGGAATACCAGCTTTACTGGTAATATTTAAAGATATATGGTGCATAGAAGAAGGAGTCTTAAATACTATTTTTACTAAGTCGAAAACGTTTTGGATTCCTTCAGGTCTTCTTTTGTACCATAAAAATAATGATTGACGCGTCAAACTTTCCCCTATCGTCAACTTTTGGTATTATTTATTCTATTCTATTTTTTTATTATTTTTTGTGAATAGAAACATCCGATTCCACTACGTATATAGACCAAATTTTGGCACTGTTCGTCCATTACAGTACCTACAATAGAACCCTGAACGCTCACGCCATTTTGCGTTCTTCCGAGCATATTAAATAAAAACAAAAAGTACATTTTTTACTAAAAATATTGCTGGATAAAGTGACGCAACTAAACGAACGAAATTCTAAGAAATTAATCGTAAATGATAGGTCATTAAAGAATTTTTATTTTCCACAGAAATGAATATTATAATTAAAACCATGTAATATTTGTATTCTTAGCAATCTTCAGTTTTAATTCTATAATTATTTTTCTAATGTTAAGTTTAGTAACTATGGAAACATGTACCAATTTTAATGTTTTTTTATTTCAAAATTAACTAATTAAAATTTATGTTTTAGTGTGGAGTCACTGAAATTTCTTTTATTACTTCTTATTATCAGTAATTATTTCATTACAACTTTCTTCCATAAAAATATTGAGAGTTAAAATTAATCAGAATCAGAAACCGAATCATTTTTGAGTGAAGTGATTTTTTTGGTTCTTCAATATCACTAATTGTTTTTGAGAAAAAGTTTTTCGAGGATGTAATTTAATGGAGAAAGCTGAGTTTATTGATTAATAAAAAGCCACTTTTCTGTAATTACTCTAATACCTCATGTTGAGTATTAAAAATATTCCGTAATTCGTGTGTCACTGAATTCACTGCACTTCAGGAGAAAATTTCATCAATGGTTTTTCAAAATTCAGATTCAAAAATGCAGATCTCCACAACGTCATCTCCAACAGACCGAGTCTTTTAACTGTCAGCTGTCGGAAAGGGGAGACTTTTAAAAGTCTTTATCAGGACGCGCAAGTTGTTAGCGGAGACCCCAACCCCATTTTGAATTCAAAGTGCAGTTTGACAGCTGAGCATTCACGAAATGTCTCTTTTTTAAACATTTTAAAGCCCCATGCTGACAAATCTGCTTTAAGGTTTTAAGTAAGGTTTTCCCTCTTTTCTTCACTGGGGAAAAAAGTCGGATATCATTAAGGGAGGCCATCGATAATCCCCTCAAAAACAGAAGTGGAGAGGAATTCTAGAACCCTTTATTTTCCAGATTTCTCTGGAGATTGTTTTTCCGAGCTGGGATTAAAGCTTCACGCTCAATTTTCTCTTCAACTCCCCCACCCCCTCGTCCCTCCGGTGCGAGTGAAATCGTCTGCCGCACGGATTAAGGCACGTTTTCGAGCCGATTAGAATTGCCATGTTGAAGGGAGATGGAGAAGGGTGGATGGAGAAAAGGCAATCGTTCCGAAGGGTGTTCCCTCAAGCGTGTTCCTGCTGTAGAAAGCTAGGTGCAAAATATTAGATCTTCGGTTTAAGAATATTGGGTTATATTTTTTGATTTCCCTCTGGTAGTTGGGTTGGAGAAAATTTATGACACTTTGTATTACAAAAGAAACATAATCATCTTCTTTTGAGACAGAAACAAAGAAAAATGAAGCACCACATGGTGCACAATAAAATGTACTATCGAATGAAGGACTGCTAGTTTTCAATGCATTAGTAATTCCCCGGTACATTGAATGTGAAGTTTAATTTTTCGTGCCTGTATATTTTTTACATTAAAACTGCCTAAGCGTAGAACATGCATCTGCTAATCATGATGGGATATTTTCTTCAGTATCATAGGGAAATCAGTATTAACTTTCATGTTTCAGTGTATACTTCTGAGAGGAATTATGTATTACAGTAGGCCCTCGTTATATCGTGCTTGTCGGGGGACAGCAAAAAAGCGCAATATATCCGAACGCGCGATATAACCGATGCCGTTAGAAATAATTCGAAGTCCAAGTGAATTTAGTGGACCAGCGCACGGACCATTTTCCATTTTAGGAACCATTTTTTTCCTGAAAAATTACTATTTCTATCACTCTCCCTTTCTTGGTTAAGGGGATTGTATAATTTGGATTTCTTCAGTCAAGTGCGAAACCTTTCTGTACTGAAAGGTATCCAGAAAAAGGTGCTTCGAACCTCCCACAAACTCTCTAGACACTTGACAACCAGCACCGGCCATAAAGGGCTGGACTGGCAGAGCGTTGCCTACCTGCTTTACCGACCCGGGGCCATCGTCATGCTACAAAGCAAGCCTTACGTCACCCGAATCGGATAATATTATTTTAGCCACCTCTTACGACACGCATAACTACGTCGGCGCTAGCTCCTTAGGTAGTAGACACCTGTATCTTTCAATCGATGGGTGTTAAGATCAATACAAAAAGAGCAAGTAAAACGTCAACTTGTTTGAGTAGAATCATTCTGCGAAAAATTTTCGGAGATATAGAAAAAACGGGATATATCCGAATGAGCGATATCACGAGGCGCGATATAACGAGGGTTTACAGTTTTACGATATTCAGTATTGAAACAAAGCTTCATGTGTCACACTCTCAAGATAATAATTGCAATAAATGCTGAATTTTAGACAAATTTAAAGTTAAAAGTAGAGTAATAACTAAAAGTCATTTTCTAAAATTTTCGTGACTGTGGCACGAAAGCAAAATTAGTTACCGCACGCAGTTGCACCTCCAGGGTTTTGCTTTGGGGGTGGACCAAGGTCAAGATAGGGGTTAAACCGGATATTGAATTTCCCGGATACTGGATATCCGGTGTCTTTTGTGTTACTCTTCCGAACAAGATATCCGACTCTGCTGTTTGAAACCCGTAAATTTTATGCATATTTTCAACATCCCAAATCTTCTAAGTACTTAGTAAATTTTTAATTTACACGTATTTTCAAAACATGCTAATTAAATAAATTTTAAAAGTCAACTTTGACATGCCGGATAACCGAATCTATTGTACAGTCGCTTGGTCGGTTCCAGATATTTAAAAGAGTTGGTTGGATATCCGGTTCCTTCGGAGGAGGGGAGAAACCGGTCCCGTTGGTGCTCCCTTGACTGCACTGACTGCACGCAATAACTTGTTTCAGCGTCTAATTTAATTTTATCTGAATAGTTTTATGCAATGTCGAATAGTTAGAAGGCTCATATTTGTCGTTTTTTTAGCTTTTTAGGGCAAAAGTACAAGTTGCTGGTCAACAGCGAACTTTCCACAGTTAAGAAAGCTTACGCAATCAAAAGTAAAAAACAAGTCAGATTGGTGGGCATTTCTTCATGCCTAATTAAAGCACTTTGCGGTAGGTGATACAAATGGAATACATAACCACATGTTTTAAGACATTGCATAGCACCAAAAGTAATATAGATATATTTCACGCGTAGTAAATTTATCTAAATAGTTATAACACAAATGTAAGAGAAAAAAAAAGAGATGAAGGATTATAGTATATTAAGTTTATCACAGTTATTTTTAGTTCAACTTCTAATGCTTAAAATTAGATTGATCACAGAATTTCACTCGGGGTATCTCATTTGTGTGTTTTAAAATTTGTTTTACACACATAAAATCCTATGTGAAATTAATGATCTTATAATTAATCGTGAACACATTTACAACTACGTTAAATATATAAGTAAATAATAAATAAAATAAACAAATGAATAATAAATAAAATAACTTAATGATAAAAAAATAAATATAATGAATAAATAAATAAATAATTAAATAAATAACATTGAATTTCAGTGCACAAACAGATAGTAAATAATAATTTTTACCATTAACTGCAAAAGGTATATAAAAAAAGGAAAAATAAGCTTCATTTTACAAGAGAAATTTTTTAATTATATGATATATGCTAATTTGCACCTATTATATTAATTACAAAACATTTGATTCAATTTAATCTAAATCATGATTTTTAATAAAATAAAGTTACGTTCTGAATAAAAGATATTGTATTGAGTCGTTTTTTGTTCATGAACATGGGTTCTGATATTTTTATAATATTAAAAGCACTTATTTCTAATTGCACGTTAATTGGTTCTCAAATTGTTTGCCTAAGGAAAGAATATTTTTTATGAACATAATTTCTTTCAATTCATATTTTTCACGGTATTTTAAAAAAGAGTAATAAAGAGAGTTAAATACAATTCTCAAGAGTTTTTCGAAAATATCATAAATGGAAGCGTATTCAAAGAAGCGTAGCTGTGTCTCTAGTAACAATAAACTGAAAATTACATGTAGTTGGCTTTCTGGTAAACATCTCTCTCCATAATTTTAGTTTTGAGACGTTGTCAAACTTTCAAATTGTTATGAAAAATGGTAAATAATCATTTTCTTAAGAATCATAACTTTTACAGTAGGTATACTGACGCAAAATCTTAATTGAAAAATTGGTTTATATCTTGAAGAAGCAATTGTAAATTTCAAATTCACTGCAGCAACCCATTTTTTTGTTAACTTTTACCAAAACGCCAACGATATGTTGTCTGGAACCTTTGAAACAATCTAGACTGCATTCAGGTAAACCGAAACACTGTAACGTACTGATAGCATCGTACGAGCGTAATAAAAGAGAATAATTGTTGCTTTAGTCCTAAGACGACTATCTTCCAGAAAGAGTCATATTTTTTAGGCAGAAAGGGAGCAGTCGGAAAGTCCATCAAAGCCAACACTGCAACCAAGTACCCTTTTGTTGTCGCAAGAAAAGCATTCTTCACATACTTATCTGAGAATGGTTCTTCGGGCTCTCTGCTCTCTAGAGTTTAATGGCCGAGCACTTTCCTCCCTCTGCCACTTCTAAGGAAGAACTTGCCTTAATATGGTGGACGGACAAAAAGCCATGATTCCTGGTGGAAAGCTACTTGCTTTATGATGCGGAATTCAGCCGCGTGTTTAATGGTTGGCAAGATTCATCTTTTGTCTTGGGCTTTATCTAATTTTATTTGCTACTCACACTCAAGATGGAAACTTTCGCAATGCATTCATTCACGGCCGGGGACTAAAATGGACTTACGAAATACCCCCTCTAATGCCTTCCGCAATTAAAAGTGCTGAAAATTTAACTTGTAAAGCGAAAACACCGTTAACTTAGATTTTGATTATGTTCTGAAGCTTTGTAAAGTTCTGAAACTTAAGGAAAAAAAAAAAAGAAGTATCTAAAGGAACAAAATCTAGACTTTACGCAACATGATAAAACACATCATTATGGTTCAATGGAATCATTTAAAAATTTTGGAGAGCGCTGACGAACTATTTGATTAAATATTATACGCCTGTTTAATCTTTCATAAAACTGCGATTTTTTTACTAAACGTAATGTATGCAATTTATTGTTCATTTTACTACCTGCTCTGAAAGAAAACCAGAAAGGGCCAATTAAAAAATAATTTCATTAAATTTAATATAATAAAACATAATTCATAAAAATATTTTACAAGCAAGGTGTTTGAAATTTAGAAGAAAACTTGCTGATCTGAGGGGAGGGGGATGAATGAGGAGTTTTGAAATTTTTGTGAAAATGACAACTTAGTAAGGAAGATTCCATTTTGATAAAGTTCAAATATAAGTATAAATAAATAAAAAAGCGAATGTTAAAAAAATAAAAATAAACAAAGGAAGAAAAATAGTTAATGCAGTCGTACGCATAAATGAGACATTTTAACAAAGTAAGTAGACTTCTCAAACGTTTCAACAAATTCAATCTCCTTTAGGAAGTACGGAATTAATTTATATATGATAAAAAAGCAACATTTCAAAAGTTTCTCCAAATAATATGAAACATAAATTAACCCCTTAACTCCCAAATAATTGTTTTTGGAAGCAGTTGGAAAAAATTCTAGAATGTGTTGTATTTCGCCTTCCTAATGAATATCATAATGGAATTTTATCAAAATAGACATAGTTCTTTTTAAAAATGTGTCTAAAAATAGATAGTTGATTCTTGGCACGATATTATTTCCGTATACTGCCGATAAGTTAGTGGTATGTCAATGAAATGATAAAAAATGATAAAGTGGATTTTTAAGATTTATTATTTTTAAAAAACATTCATATGCTTAAAAAAATGCCTAATAGGTAATAAAAAAATTGAGGCAATATTCATTATATGACACTCAAATTTCTAGAGTAAAGAAAGAGGGGGATGTGCGAAAAACAGACAAGAGTTTCAAAGTAAACATATAAATGTAATGAACAACTTTTGACTTAGGGTCATCAAAGTTAGTTGTAATCATCACACTCTTTTATCTCTTTACCCTAATTACCCTAATTTCATTTTTATCAAGAAACCAAAATCCAAATATTTCATGTTTTACCTCTTCTTAGTCGTTCGATGATTTTATAGTGTAATTCTTATTTCTAATGTTTCTCATAGTGTGTACTTTGAAAAAGTTTTCTTGTAGGTTACGCAGTAAAAGATGCTAGTAAAAATTGTCCTCTAAATTATGTAAAAAAATATCCCGAATTACCCTGGAAAAGAGTGTTTTTATTTTTGTAATATTTATTTATTGGTTTATTTATTCTGGGGGTGGGGAGGGGTGTAAGCATTCTTTGTGAAATTATTCTAAACTAGCCAAATTTCCATAAAAGCATATCTGTTTCATCACAATAATCTATTAGTGCTACTTCTGTTTTTCCAGAAATATCTCTTCATAGTGGAGCATCCAACGTTATATCATCTTCTTCATCCGTCATTTGAGCAACATGAGGCAGTATTATAATACTATCCTTCATTCACGAAGGTAATAAATATTCAAACACGTGTTCTGAACGTTATAGGACATTTTGACATTCATTCTATCAGTCTGAAGAAAAACGAAAACGAAATTTAGTATACTTCGCACAATAGAAAAAATAATTCCTGAACTCCAAGCGATCTGTGTATAGTACGTCAATATTTCGGAGCGAATTTCTGTTAACTAACTTATTTTTGAACAAACACTGGAACATGTCAAAATATCTTTCATTAATTAAATTATTTATAAAATTAAACCAAAATACACACACACACATACACACACACACACATACACACACACGCACATATATATATCTGCATTACTTTTCGGATTTTCGAGCAATATGCACAAATAGTGAAAAATCGCGTTATGAAATAATCGAAAAATTTCCTGTCTACCACTGGCAGTTGGCACCTGTAGAAAACGAGCAAAACGCATGACCTTTAACATCGTGGATGTTCTTACTTGACACTTATATAGTTTCATTTCCTTAGAATTAATTGAAGGTTATTTAAAAGTAATTTTCTGACACTTCGTCTAACCAGTCTAAAAATATTCCACTGGATGCTAATAAGTTAAATCTGTTACTGAATTTAGAAATTTTCTGAAAAACTAAAAGCTGCGATTAAACGTTAAGGTTTAAAAAGAAGAAGTTTGTTTTTCCTTTTCACATCAATGAGATTAATTTATTTGCAACAATTTTCATAGCTTCTGCAGTATTAAATGATTTCCCAATGTTTCTCAACAATCCGTATTCCGAATATTATATTAAATAAAAGATAGATTTATCCTTTTAATTAGTATTTTAAAATCCACTATTTCCGGTCGGAAAAATGTTGCAGATTAAGTGAAATATGCAGTTAATTATGAGTAAATTGATGAGTTTTACTTTCCTAATTCAGCTATAAATGTGCTCTTCTTTGAGCAAAAGAAGACACATTCGCATATATATACGAGTTAAAATATTCCAAAATGAAGGAGAAATATAAACATGAAGTTCCAGAAGCTGAAACTAATCATTCCTCGCTAGCTATATTCGAAATCCACTTGGGATCTATAGCTGTAATGGCCGAGGCATGATATATTATTCGAAACTATCCCTCAGCGGAAGTAGAAAGTAAACTTGGCTTGAATGGAGTCTTATAGCCTCCAAATACTCGCATCAGATCCTAGAAAACTACTCAACTCGCGAATCTTGAAGGCGACGTCCTTCTATTTCTCATGGCCGCTAATTGCTTCTCATTAGAGAAGTTCTTACGAAAACCGATTCTACTACAAACATTTCCTCCGGCTTTTCCGCATAATGAAAGGTTTTACTTAACTTTTGCGTATCTTTATTCGCTATATTTCCGAATTATTCTTGACTTGACTCTGAGCTTGGGGTTAAAGAAAATATTTTCGTACAAGACGGCTTTTTTTTTTTTTTTCTCGAAAAGTGGTTTTATTTTATATGTTTACATTAAGATAGTTAAAATTTTGTACGGTAATCAAGATTTTATTTATATTTTTGAGCTAATAAGTGAAAATGTGAGAGTGGACATCTTTCGAAGGACATATTGGCAATATCATAACTCATGACGTAAAACAAAATTAAAAGTAGTAGAAATATATATTAAAAGATATTCACATTTTTTTAAAAACCCACTTAAAAAGAACATTTACGTTTAAAAAATATCCAAAAGTTAAATCAATAGACTATATATTTACTCGAAAAATTAAAGTTAAAACTTTTATTTCGAAGCTTTTTTAAAAATTTAATTTAAAACTTTCAGCCTTGGATGAGGACGTGAATGATTCCCGTCCACACAAACAATTTCAAAATGAATAAAGCGAAATATTTATCGGTTAGCTTGTGTTTTTGAAATATTTTTATATTCCAGAACTCTTATCAAAAATTTATTTAAAAAAATATTACTTTTTTAAAGTTTCTTGGATGTAGAAGAAAGTGTCGGATAGGAGAAAATTTTGGAATTAACAGATTCCCGCTCAAAAAAGTAACAGAAGGAGATGAACGAAGTTCAGTATACATTTGATATAGATGAATTCTGCACATTAATTAGTTTTTGGCACCAAACACGTCAAAAGGGGGTTCGCAATAAAACGTTGCTCTCTTAATCCGTGGTTCCAAAAAGTAATGCAAGAAATGTTGCAAATATGGCTATAGGTGAACCCTGATAGGAACTGATGATGATTGGGTTTGGAATCCGTTTTTTCAAAGCGGGCATCATGCCTTGAAAAGCCTAAGCACTTACATGAAAGATGTGGAAGAACATTTCGTGACAGACGTAGGATGGGTGCTTTCTTTTCTACTTTAATAATTCCCCGAGCTTTACATCTTATCTTATAATATATAAGCTGCTTAAATGTCTGTTTGTCGCCGATAGCTTATTGGTTGCTTGCGTAACTGTACTAGAGAATGAAGTAAAGTTGCCATGGGATTCAAATAGTCTATATACACTGATACCATACATGCAGTTATCATTGTTTTAATTAAATTATCATGGTATCTAAGAACATTTAAATATTTTTAATTCATACAATTGTTACTTATTATGCATTTAACTATATTTACATTTAAATTACCTAGAAACTTGTAAACGTTGAGAAATAAAAGGAGACGAAACCAACTAACGAGTTGTGCGTAGTACAAGTACATCTCATCAGGTATGTTTACCCAAACTCCTATGCTAAATATCCTTTCGCGTAAAGAGTTTAAAATTTTGCCCGATTTTATTCCGACATTATATTTTAAACTGAATTTTCATCTGAAAGCAAATTGAGCGTGTCAGGCGGAAGGTGAACATTTGTTTGCATTAGCAATCATCCGTTTTTGAAACGGTTTACAACTGAACGCAAATTCAGCGGGTCAGGGGGACGGTGATCATTTGTTTGCATTAGTATTTATAATATCTAGAACATCGGTCATTTCGTATGTAATGACCGCTGATTTCATGTGTAAAAAGGCTGTATGATGTTCATTCCGGCCCCTATTACATGTGCAACTATTTAAGAAACTTTAAAGTATTAATGGAAGTAATTATGATCCCTGCTGGTGATGTTACTCGCCATCTAGCTTGTTTAGAGCAACCTAATCGGGAAACAATTACGAAATATCCTAATATACGCAGTGCTCTTACAGTATAATAATAGTCTTCTGTTCTTCTGAAGATAAAGTGAGCGAATTTTTTAATGAAATGGGTTTAATTTCCCATTGCTGGTGTATTTACACGAAGTACTAAGTTCATTAAACATGAACAAGAATAATCTCAAAAAGAGAGAAAATTTGCTACTAATTCATTCACACTTTTAAATTATCGATCATTTATTCAGATAATGATAATGCCAAACTCAGAGGAGACTTTTTATTCGGAAGAGCCTCATTCTAAATGAATGAGAAATAACTATAGCGACAATATTTTATGCACTGAATAACAAAAGTAGTTTCCTAACTTATCGTCAACTTTTGAAATGGAAAATGTTTTTTATAATCCATCATCCGAAGTCATTTTTTTCTACAAACATTTCATTTGCTTTGTTCAAAAATGAAAATACGGTTTTTTTTAAAGAGAGCAAATGCAAATTTTGATTTTGGTTGAATGAAAAAAAAATACAATTAAGGATAATAGGTAAACATTTTATGCTTCAAAAGCTGTTTACAAAATAATCGAGACGCTACAGAAAATGGGCGAATAACGATGTTTTATTTAAATTAATGTTTGCTATCAATCTTCACTCTTTTGAGTTAATGATAAATGCAATTTTGGATAAGGAGTGAAAAATTGTACCTTTAATCAGTTTCTTTCAAATGTATTGTTATTTATAGAAATTATCACTTTAGCCCTGAATAGATAGATTTATCGATGGACGTTAAAAGAACATAAATCGTTTTTTCGAATATAATAATGTTGCTTGAATGAGCTTTTGTCACAATAGCTTATAAGCTGGAGATTATCGCTAAAAATTTCATTGAATAAACAAGTTAAATCGTCACAAAGTAATCACATCAAACTGGTTAGAAAAATATTCAATATAATTTATCAAGAAACTTTTTTTACGGTTTCATGGAAATAAACTTTGAAAAATAAGTCTTTGCCACGACGTGTGTTAAACATGAATAGAACATACAATAAATTCAAAGATTTTCTAGGTCAGTATTATAAATGCTATGTCAAAAACAATTTTGTTTATTATTTCAAAGCACTCTTAAAATCATACAGATTTTTAAATGAAATTGTGGTTCGAATTACAACAGTTTACCTAGTGTTATTACTTCTTAAAGTTTACCTTAATTGTTTTACAAAAAATTTCCGGAATTTTTTTGCAACAGAAACAAAGTAATTATGAAATTAACACACAGACACACACACACACAAAAAAGCTGCAAATATGTTCCTACTGTCGAGTGCCCCTTGTTTGAGTGAACTCGAATCAAGCCCTCCTATGAAAGGATGACTTTCACTTTTAATTGGGCCCCATTGGGTGGAAGTCCGACTTTAGGTCTCATAATTTTGAACCAGCTCCCAGATGAGAGACCGTCCCCTAGATTGGAACAACCAGAGGTATAATTTCAATTTTGGAGGACATAGAAGTACCGACGGATTTTACGTGCACCAGCTCCCATTAGCGTACACGGTACGAGAGCAACCAATCGCGAGAGATGGTTGCCCTCACAAACACTGACCACGACCAGTGCTGCTTCACGTTCGGTATTTTGTGGAAACTAAGCTTTAACGTGCGAGCACGCGCGCTGGTCTACGAGACTTGAGGTTTATTTTAGTATTTGTTATGCATTTAATAAGTTTAGTCAAACTTCATTGTCACTGCATTCTAGCCTACATTGGTACTGAATTTACCTATGTTTGGTATTTTATCTTTTATTTCTTGAAAAAAAAAATATTTTTTAGAGAGTGAACAAATGGCGACTAATATTGCACGTTTCCGCGCGTTGACCGACTGATCTACTGCGAGACTCAAACCTGCAAATGTATTACTTATATCAAAACACTTTAGCAGATAAAGGAATGATTTAAAAAATTGCATCGGGAGGTACAGCACGGTTTCCTCAATAATCATATCATTTTGAAATTACGCTATATTGTTGCATGCATTACATTTTCAAGATGTGTTTAAATTAGTTTTTTAAAGATTATACTTTTTATTTATTATGAAAATGAAATAATTATAAATTTGTCACAATAAAAACCATACGGAGAAATTAGTTTAGCTCGAAAAAACTGTATTGTATTTATTATTTTGAAATAATTTTGCAGTTATCGTAATATGTTTAATAAATTTTCAGGTCGGCATAAAGTGCTATTTTTTAAACTTTTTTTGAATTAAAATTTTTCCTTTTGTTGATGTATTTGATATGCAAGGCATTGTCATAGTACCTTCAAGAGCAGGAATAAAACTTTTTTCTTTATGCAGAATGTATATACGAAGCCTGATGTTCAATAACATTTTTTTTAAAAAAAAGCACATTATGTCACTCAATTCAGGCTATTTTTTACATTTATTATATTTTTCAATCCATCTAAACGATCTTCTCAAAAAAAAAAAAAATAAAAAATAAAAATAAATAAAAATAAAAATAAATAAATAAAAAAAAAAAAAAAAAAAGAAAAGAAAAGGTTGTGAAGTAAATTTGTTAAAAGAAATTGAAATGCTTTAAAGTTATCATAGCAGTTGTGGGACATGTTACTTTTAACATCAAATAAAAATAACTAAGCATAAATATATATTTGCCACTGAAAACTATTAACAAATATTATTTCAGCAAGAAAAACCAGCAAACGCAGACTTTTCTGTAAAACATTTATTAGCAATAGCATTTGTTCTGTATTGAAA
Source organism: Octonoba sinensis (assembly GCA_038502835.1). NCBI lineage: Eukaryota > Metazoa > Arthropoda > Arachnida > Araneae > Uloboridae > Octonoba > Octonoba sinensis. The sequence goes on from CM076602.1 coordinate 64,624,817, forward strand.
AAAAAGAAAACCGTGATTTGAAAAGCAAACAAAGCTCTAAGCAGTTGTTGAAAAATATGTTATAAAATAATCAGCTATAAAATAATGCATATCTCGAATTCCGCAGCAAACAATGCATAGATTTGAAAAGCAAAGGTATGAAATTGGATGATGAAAAAGCAAAAAGTACGGATTCTCCCTTCATTATTAGAGTTGGCTGTGAGTAGTCTCATTAGGCGGGAACTAAATGCTATCCTAAAGAGCATTAATGGTGGGATATGTGACTGAAGAGGACTAATGGTGGACACTTGACTGATGCCAACGTGATGGCATTTAGGCTGGGGACAGAAGCTGTCTTTAATGGTCGGTCCTACTGAGGGGCAACCCATTAAATGAATTATGTCGAAGGGTGGGTTAAATGGGTATGTCAGTTGGTGGTGAGGTGCATTTTTTCGGCTCTGATTTTATTGAATGCAAAACTGAGTAAATGCTTAGGAGAAAAAAATGGTTTGACGCGTCGGGTGAAAACATTAGCATTACAGCAGCGTAGATAATTTGAACTGAACAAGTGATAACAAAGAGAAAATTTGTAAAAACTATTAAAATAATGTTTATTTAAAGGGAAATAATAAAAGATAATGAATCGCTCGTTTGATTTTCAGTGCGTGTGACTTTAAACATGCCTTTTATGTAGATTATTTCACAGTTAAATCAGGTAAAATGATATAAATGACTTTGGTGAGTAGAATGAGTAAACTGGAGAGTAATTTCTTTGACTTTAAAAATAATTTGCATAATTAAACAATGCTTTAACAAACTTGATCCCTAATGAATATATTTAATAGTATAAAGGACAAAGCCAAAAGTTATTTTGTTTGGCATTATTCACTACTCGCATTGTAGCATTTAATTCAGTTGAATAACTAAAAAAAAAAAGAAAGAAAAGAAAAACTGCCAAACAACTGCAACAATAGCCAGTTCTTAAAAAAAAGAAGCTAGGAATATTGCTGAAAAAAGCAGTAAATGAAAGAAAGTAAATAAAAAGTAGAAAATTTAAAAAATGTATATGGAGCTTTAAGTATAGTCTTACAAAAATTAAACTCTCGGATTAAACAGGTGGAGATATTTTGTATCCCGAGAACTTTACTATCTTGTTATCAAATCACTGAACTCCTTTTTAAGAAGAAACAAGCTTGCGTCCCTTTATGTCTACACATCTGTATGTGTCATAAGGTTACGTTTACATCTGTATCGTCAAAACTATTTCGCATCTTATTGATATAGCCTTTAAGATTTGTATAATTTCAGAAATATTCATGTAAAACCTTCGAAGTCCTTGCAAGTGATACATACCTATTAACGTGTTTATAACTGTTTGAAGAAAACTTTCGAAAAAGAGTTATGTCCTTAATTAAGAAAATGGTTTGAATGGTAAGTTTTAATCTTGTGGTGTATTTTTTAATGCAATACAGATCTTCTTCGTATGTAAGAAACCTTGGGTAAACATTTGTACCAAATTACAATCTATTTCAAATGCGATATTTATAAAATAGCTAAATTCAAGTTAAAAGCATACTCGTAGCAATTTTTGCTCTATAGGAAACATCTTTTTTAAAAAAATTTAATGGGCTGATGTCGGCCTCTGCCAATTGCAGACCTTGTGCTTTTCCCAGAGATTTGTACCATCTCTTTCAGCAGCTCTACAATGAGTGTGGTACCATCGCCACATGAAAATTTTGGGGTTCAGTTTCTCCCCCTGAAGGGTGGACCACCCGGACTCTGTTGATGCGAAATTACACTAAGAACTTAAGTTAGCCATGAGCATCCACGCCAAATGTCTGCTCAAGGGGTCTTTTACATGCCGTATAATCATACGACATGGGCTAAGACGATTTTCAGCATCTTGAAAATCCACCGACCCTGCCTGGGGCGGATGTGTCCCACGACGCTACTGTGCCGGCTACAAAACAAATATTATAGTATTTAGGTTTTGTTGCAAATACAAGACATAAATTTATTAACTTTTGCAAAAATCAAAACTTGTTAATGTTGTTCAAAAGTAAACGTATCTCAAAGATTTAACTAACTTTTTATTTCAGAAGCCCATTAATAAAAACTAAAGATATAAAAAATATTTCCTCACAAGCAATATAAATGCAATTTATTCTCGAATACACCTTACCCGCACCGAGACTGGCACAAGTACATTTTTTTTAACCATAAAATGTGATTTCTAATTTTTTAAATTAAAAACATTACTTAATGGTTCCATCCTTCAGGGTAAAATAAACATGTCAGGCGCTTCAATAAAATATATAATGAAAGTGTGCTTCTCGCGCGAAATTGCTGCGCTTGTCAACTGCAATTTTACAAAGAATGTAAAACGAAAAAAAGTTGAAGGGGTGGGGTCAATTGTCAGTTCATTATTCTTCCATGCAAGAGTGTCTGGAATCCCGGGATAGCGATAAAGACGGTTTGACCATTAATTACAGAGTAGGAAAGAATTGCGAAGCGTCGAAAAACAAAACCGCTTTTTTACAGTCCCGCTTATAAATTCAGTGTGAATTCTCATTATGTAGAGATTGAACTCTGGTGTAATAAAATATTACGAGGAGCGGCGAAAATAACAGTGTTTAATATCTGGTGCTGTTAGGAGAGCTCTCCCGTCAAACGAGACAGGGATAATAATGTTTGTACATTATAGATTGTTCGTTTCGAAATGTCTTGATTGCTGAGCTGGATTAAATAAAAGAGCTTTATTTATTGTAATGAATGTTAGCCTTAAAAAAAATTCAATTCCTACTTCATGATATTTCCTACTCTCCTCTTTTTACATCCAATGACATTTTTGTTGAAATATAATGAAACTTGTCATATGCTCATGACAAATGAGATTCTTAAATATATTTTTCTAGAAATATTTTTCAGTGTGTTTAACGGTAAATGTTTTCCGTCTGAAAACTTGGACAAATCTTCAGATTAAAGCATGAAATAAAATGTGCTCCTTACGCAAGTTAAAAAAAAAAAAAAAAATGAAAATATGAATTTTGAAATTGGAAAAATATAATTAATCATCAAACGCAAGTAAAGGATTGAGTTTATTTCGGTGGCTTAATATTTAGCAATACTGTTTTCATTCATTTGAGGGCCCTACTTTCGCACAGCCTTCGAAACGTTGGTGTACTTATTAATCAGGTTATTTACCCTCCGTAGGTACCTTGTCTGTATTTTAGTTTTTGAGTTTCAAATCAAAACATGAATCTTTCTTTCCGTCTGTTGTAAATTTGTCTGTATTTTAGTTTGTGTATTTCAAATCAGTACATGAATCTTTTTTTTTCTTCTGTGGTAAGTTTGGAAGAAAACCATGTACGTTAGGGTGAAGCGAACAGTGTAAAAAAAAAAAACTTTGTTTGAAATTTTTTTTTAGCGCTGAATTCAGAATTTGTGTTTTAAGCATATTAGCTCATTCTTTAAATTGAAATTTATTAATATCTTTCGGTGCCCCAAGAGATTTAAAAAGAATTAAAAATTTATATTTTTTCAAAAACATTATGATTTGATCCTTTCGATTACTTTTGCCGTATGAGGGGAATATTGTGTGAATAGATGTGTGATGTGCAGAAGTTAGTAGCTTACACTTTAGTTTTAAACATGTAGATCTATTGATATCTTCTCGTGCCTCAATTGGAATTGCGTTAGCAGTGTACATTAATTTAAAACATTTATATGTTTTAAAGATTGTTGAAGTCTATCCTTCTTTCCGTGTTCAATTCTTTAACCCTTTTCACTTACAATTTTTAACCCAAAGTTGGCATAAAATCAAAATTGAAAAGCACTTTAAATATGGCTTTCCCACATATTTAAAGTCCTTTGAGACACCGAAAAAATGTAATTGAAATCGAAAATTTTTTTTAATCTCTCTTCATCTTTTATCAGCATGTCGATTTTCACTCCTTCTTAATGTACATATCCAGTAAATGATTTTAAGTTGTAACTTTTTTTAATATATCGCTCCTCATTTGCAACATGACCACAGTGCAAAATCGAAAATTTTCTTTAGGAGAGCATTTGCAAAATTTACCCCTCGTTCTAGAAACGTCGTTTTCTTTTCATTTCCCGTTCATATGAGATAAAATAACGCGTTAGAATGTTTCTGTATCAGCATGGTATTATTGTTATTATTTGTAGGCACTATTTTATATAATCATTTTGGAATTATTCCAAAATTTATCTTCAGCTCTTATTTGAGTTATCCCGAATAATTTAAAAATTAATGCAAATAAAAACATGGCATTAGTATGCGAGAAACGTACTTAATACTGGTTAACAGTTACTTTTTATTTTACGAGTTCTTGCTCTCTTGCATTGGAAATGTGACATTTTCAAGAACGTTTGTCAAAAAGAGAATAGCTTTGAATACACTGACGCTTTATAATTGGGAGAAATTTTCAATTTAACGTTTAATCATATTTTTTTAAATACAACATGTTGTGGACATAAAAATGCAAGCATTTTTTTGGCGAATAAATTATTGCTCCCTTTTACTTCACTGAAACTTTATAACACATTGACGGACAGTAGGAAAAAGTGAAGTTCGAAAATTGACACTATATGCTTTTGTAATTTTTAGAATATTAGAAGTATAGTTTTACTCTTTCTGCTTAAATAAACTTAATTTTGATTAGTTCAGCATCTTTAATTAGGTTGCGGCTATAACCGTCAGCGGAATCTAGACACTAAGTAATGGGACAATGGCGGCTATAACAGCCAAAATTTTGATACGTAAATGAAAGGTTTAATGACTCAAATGTGCATTTTTTGCAATATATTTAAAGTTCACTATACGGTACGACGGCTATTGCCGTCATGCCACATAGTGAACTTCGCTTTGATGGCTATAGACGCAAGTGTCTGTCAACGTGTTAATTAATACAAATATAATTTAACATGAGCTTTTTTGACGCTACTATCCTGTTTCCACTAAACATATATCATCAAAATTGATTCACGTTTGCAACATCCTATTAAATCTTGGAATCAAAGCTCTATGAAGGATTTTAAAATAATGGTAATATTTTCATTAAATAAATGTTCATTTTCTAAAGTTAATAAATATAGCTAATTAATAATGAGAAAGTTAAAGTGATAATGTGTCATAAAATTTCCGTTTTTAACGAAAATTTAAGTAAGCAATCATATTATTGAAAATTATTAACTGATAACATCTATCGAGTATCAAACACATATACAGTAGAACCTCCATAAGTTGACCACCGAAGGGACTGTAAGTGGTCAACATACGGAGGTGGTCAACTTAGGAAAGTTTTAGAAAAAAATTAGTACAATATTAGAGATTATTTATTAAACTTTTAAAGTATTTTTTAAAGAAAAATTTAGCACTTACTCATTTTTTTTTACTGAAGGTACAACAGTTTTTTACTTTTTTTTTTAAAGAAATGATTCAATTTTTTTTAGTCTCTTTTTGTTCCTCAGGGAACTGTAAAAAGCACTTTCATCAAGAAAACATGAGTGGTCAAGTTACAGAGTAAATTACTAAAAATAATTCAAATTACATACTAGGATGTGTTCAACATAGAGAGGTAAATTTCCATTGAAAATGTGTTGTGACCATTCAAACTATAAAATTTCGGTCAACATAGAGAGGTGGTCAACTTTGGAGGTTTTACTGTACATTTAAAGGGATGGGAAAAGATAAAATGCTGTACACATAAAATACCAAAACCGTATTAAGTTCGACTAGAGTTTTGGAGGAATCAATTTCATGTTAGCTGTGCTTTTTCAGTGTACCTACACAGCAGCATAGTACCTAATTATACGCACACACAGACACTAAACAAAAAAAACAAAAAAAAAAAAGAATTTTGTTTGCGTGATCATTCTTATGTGGATATCACCCTGTTGCAGATCTCATTTCTGGCATGTACATGTAGATGGAAATACATAAAATTAATGTCCGTCGTAGACAGGTTCGTTGGATGAATTACTTTCTCCTGTTTCCGTGACAGCGACATGAAAGCTTATTGATAGCTTCCTTTGCTCCAAGAACTTTTCGCAATGGAAAAGATCAACCAAAGGCAAAATTTAGATCTGCTACTCGACGTAATGAAACAGGATAAAATATTGCTCAAGAATGAGATCCTTACGCAGAAAGTTCTGTAGAATATTATGTTTTCTGGCTTTTCATTTTTTTTCTTTTTTTGAAAAGCAATTTTTCGTTGTTATCAGATCTTTGATTAATCATAAAAAAATACGTTTGGGCTAATGGAAATATTTGAAAAACAAAGTTTAAATTCATAAATTGCGATGAAAAACTGTGGAAATGTTTCACGGTTTGCAATACATTCCAACTTGCTAAATATAAAGTCATTCATACATTTTAAAAATTCTTGCACTAATAAAATATTTTCAGTACATTCCTTCTTGCTAAACATAAAGTTATTCATACATTTTACAAATTCTTGCTCAAATAAAATATTTTATAAATGCTAAAATTAGTTGTGCATGCAGTGCTGAACGATTGCTTAAACCATTTGTGGCTAAAAATCATAAGATAATCATACTTAATGTTTGATGAAACATTCAAAGACAACCCCACACTTTTATTTCATATGAAAACATACTTAAAAGTATAAAATAAAATTTTCTAAAAGCATTAAAATTTAGCAGAACCAAAAGCTACAGCTACATTTTCCGAAACTTAAAAATCTGTGGCGTTATACTTATGTTATTGACTTCCATTCTCAATCAAAATATTCAAATTTCATGTTTGTATCAATCTATCCAATATTAGCACAAAATTATAAAGCGACGGGGAAAGAATATGTTACATTTTGTTTCTTCAGTTTAAATAAAACTGCAAATTTAAAAGTATTACTTAAAATTTTAATTCATAGAGAGGAAGAAGCATTTTTATTTATGCAGGCCGCAAATTTTTAAGTCTTAGAAGATATAGTTTATGGGAGTGTACTATGAAAAAAATTTCGCTTTTATATATTATATTTATGCAGCATGTCAGAATTCAAATCGCTAAAATTATGTTAAAATTCTCATTATACTTTAATGTATTTATATATTAATTTCTGAACTAATGCTGCCATATACTTTAAAAAAGTATTTTTGCAATAAGGACAATTGGTTCAAGGTAGAACATGGTGTTGTATCTTGGACCATTCGATTTTTCACCTTAAGTAACACTAATTTTGTATTACTGTGCTCTGGACTCGTTTGTTGATTGAAACTGGATTTTCATGTAGCTGTTATGGAAGAAATAGTAACTCTTATAACAGGTGTCAACTGCATGAAGTTTGGTTCTTAAAGGAAAACTCCCAATAATAGAAGGATTAAACGATAGCATTTTATAAAATAAGGGTGAGGAAAACAAGTTTGCCGCTCCAACATTTACGATGGCTACTGGCTCTGGCCAATGTTAGAATTCCTCCAATTTCTCCCTAATAAAAAAATGAGCTCTCTCAAAGCCAGGCGCTTTCAAATCAGCGACACAATGTAAACTGAACGCATGATTTCTCCACTAGGTGGCGGAATAACTGCTACTAGTCTGAAGTACATAGAATCCAAGGTACAACAATCTCCTAGCACATTATTTCTCATCAAAAAAAAATATTTTTATACGTTTTGTACTTTTTTTACGTAATAATAATGTAGTTCTTTTCTTAGTTAATTTTTTTAAGTATTAAGATTTAAAACCGTAAATAAAAATTAAGAAAAAAAAATCAAAGTGATGTTTCTGTACTTTGCAACAGAAAGTAATGCTCGCTAAAACCATAAACAACTAGAAAAGCCAGACGTAATATCATCGCAAAAAATATATTGAAATACAAGTTAAATTAAAAAATGAATGCAGTTGGAGAATAAAACAACCAATCGAGAGCAAAAGCAATTTCAAAATAAGATATAATTTGATTGTTAGTAAATTTATGAGCCATTCTTTCTCTAGCCGACAAACGAAAAAAAAAAAGACTTTCTCAATAAATATTTAATATGTTTCGTTTTTTGTTTTACATTTAGGAATGTGTTCACTTTTCCAGGAAGACGGCAGTCTATGACATTCAATGTCTAATTCAAAGTTGAAGAATTTGAGTAATTATTCATAGGAAAATAAATTATATTAACAGTAGTTATAAGAAAAAAAGAATGCATTGTATGCATCATTACACATTAGTTTACCACATTAATTCTAATGCAAATAATTACTATTTAATTTATATTCCCAATAGTTTTTATAAAATGCAAAATTTTTACAACGCCACTTATCTTTTATTTCCGTTTTATATTGTTTCATATATTCTGTTTTTTTCCTTTCGTTTTATTATTAAAGCTTCTTAAATATTAACTTTTATAAGTATTTTTTCGCAAAATAGGAAACAGTTTTCCGTTTCTGTCTGAATGAGGAATTAAACATTAAGTGTCAAGTTTCGATAGTTTTCTGTATCCTTCAGGGAGCTTAAATTCAGTATTGTGCTCTTTTGCATCGATGCCCAAATCTTAAAATATATCTGGTACATTTTGAGACAGAAGTCAAAAAGTAGTGAGCTATATTATTTTACTTCTTCTATCTCTACTAATAATAAAGCAGCAAGTAGGTGTGTGTGTGTGTCTGTCTGTGTCCGGCGTAGGGCCCAGACCGTCCAGCGGATTTTCATGAAATTTGGCACGAAATTAGTTTGGAGCATGGGGGTGTGCACCTCGGAGAGTTTTTTATGAAATTCGAATTTGTTCTTTTATTCCAATTTATAGCCGAAAGTTTCATAAAATAGTCATTTTCTATGGGAAGGAATTATCGCGTCACTTCGAGTTTGATACCGTTGAAAAGCGCGTAAAAAACTACCCCGGAAGGAGTTTTGCTCTATGTGCGAAAATTCGAAGCCTCTAAATTACCTAGAAAAGAAGTTATAAGCATTTTTCTCTGCAGTTCGAAATTATTTTTTCACGGTAATTAACTTTAATTTTAGTTGTTACCATGCCGACAGACTGACTATTGATCCTTTTCTTTCAACGAATTAAAATTTATTGCTTGCGGGTTTTAGCATTGAGGAGCAGCCGATTTTTTAATTTATTTAGGGTCAATTGGGGTAATTGTAAACGCTTTTGCAATGTTTTAAATTTTGATCCTTCCCTACCTCTTGAATGAATTCAGAGATAAAATTGTGAGCATTGTAGCAACTACTGTACTTCTTGTGAGTAAATGTGTACAAAAATTTTGACTTTGTGACTATTTGTTAGCGAATGAGCTCGTGTTTACAATTACCCCAGTGTGTTTACAATTACCCCAGAGATCTGGGGTAATTGTAAACAGTGATTTATTTTTGAATAAGGTTGATGCAAATGGAAAATTGTTTCATACACAGTCTGCTTGAAGGCTTAAGAAGTTCCGGAGCAGTGGCTCTCAATCTGCTGCTAACAGGCCGCATGTGGTCCGCTGAGTTATGTTATGAGTCGGCTGAGATCACTTAGCGAGAAATATCTTGCAAAAAATAAAGTAATGCGACAAATTTATGAAAAATTTGTCCCGCAGTGAATCAGTCGGTTAAGCTTGGATCCCACAGAATACCGAAAGTGAAGCAAACTGCCGGGGTCAACGCTTGGGAGGGTGTCCACCTCCCGCGACTGATTATTCTGAGACCGAGTGGGCTAAAGGGAGCTGTGCACGTAAAATACATCGTCGCTTGAAATGCAAACCAAGTTAGAAATAATTTCCGCTGATGGACCAACGTAGGTGACGATCTCTCATCTGGGAGCTGGTTCAAAATCATTAAGCCCTCTGAGCCAAGTATACTTCATTCTAGGGAAGCTCATTAATAATCAGTAGGAGTTTTCTTAATTCATGGTCTCCTTGCAAGGGTAGATTGGATTTCCACGTGGCATTAGCAACAACAACAACAGTTATGTAAAATAGACACAAAAGTGTAATTTGCATCAAAATATAATACTTATTGTCCCCCCAGAATATTGGAAATAGGAAAAATTTAAGTGTTTACAATTACCCCAGAGTACGAAATATATGGGGTAATTGTAAACACCTGACTTGCACATGAAAAATAACAGGGAGGATGAAATTCATGACTAAATACTTTTAGCAACATTCCATATGACAAATAAAAATGGTTGAAACCACTTGCATCGCTTTTGTAGAGATGAGCTGGAGACGAAAATGTAAGATCACTAAATTTTGTTAAACAACTTTTTTCACTGTGTCATTTTCAAACAATGGTGACGCCTCCACAAATGTTTCGAAACTTACAAAACTCTTTCAGTGTCTTCCTTATGTTGCGAATTCATCACACACCAGCAGTTAAGTTTTCAAAACCACCACAAGTGTGGTTATGAAGCTTGTTTACAATTACCCCATGTTTACAATTACCCCAACTGACCCTATTTCTTTTCTTGGATTTTGACTATTATTTTTTTTAAGCGAATTGAAATTTATTTCCTGCGGTTCACAGGCGTTTGATATTGATTTCTTTATTTTTCCATTTCACATACTGCACAAGGATTTTTAAAAGAAATGTTATTCTTTATAGCGATTTTTGTTATTCCAGCTTATTATGACGCTATTTATACTTTCATTTATTTTATGTTTTTTTTTTCGCCTGTGAATTAGCACATATGTTATTTTTATATTTGAGCTCGGATGAAAGGTTTATTCCACTTTCAAAGCTTTGCTTGCTGCTGTTTGTTTCTGCAAGCTACAAAATTTAGTCTTTCTGTTTTAATCCGTGTCCAGCCGCTACGTTTTGCACAACTTTTTGTCTCCGCAGTTCAACAAAACGTTGCGTATAGATTGGAAAAGTGCGCAGTTTTGAGTCCGGTGCGAAGACTACAGTTGCAGCGATAACTAAGCTAGAAAGCATAGATGCCTTTGAACTGTGCAGACAAATCGGCACATGTAGACGGTAGCACCCTTTTACGATTCATTTTGTTTCTCAGTTTTAATTCGTCAGGCGACAATGGCCGACTTTCGGCAATGTTCTCGAGAATTTCTCACAAAATTTATTGCATTATGCGAAAGTTTCCCATGCATTTGGCGAGTCAAATCCAAGGAGTATAGTAATGGGGATAAAAAGGGGGACGCTTATGAGAGTTTAGTGGACAAATTCAAAGAAATTGATGCAACAGCAAACAGAGAAACAGTTGAAAATAATTAATTCTTTGAGAAGTGTTTACCGTAAAGAATTGGAAAAACTTAATAAATCGATTCGATCTGGGGCTGGAGACGAAATCTACAAGCCATCTCTCTGGTATTTTGATTTGTTACATTTCCTAAATGATCAAGAGACACCAAGGCAGTCTAGGAATTCCATGGATGAAAATAAAGAGATTGCAGTTGTCGAACCACCAGAACAGTCAACAAAAATATTTATTTTATGTAATCATTCGACCACTTTGAACGCCGGGTACTTCTGAGACGTTCCAGTCTTTTTTTTTTAACATGACACCATGCCAAAATTGACCTCCTTCATGACGACATCGCACAAAACTGAGTGAAATATACAGATATCTCTGCACCATGTAGACGCATAAAAAACTGCAACGTTTTCATTCAGTATTAAGACTGCGTAGACAAAAGGTTGTACAAAACGTAGCGTCTCGACCCGGCTTTAATGTCAATAAATAATAGATAAAAATTAATTATACTAAAAATTTATTAATTAAAACTATTATAATTTATTATAACCTTCCTTTTTGTGTGGGTACTTGAACTAAACAAACAAAATGCGTTTTCTTTAAAATATTTTCTTTTTTGTTTTGTTTTGTTTCTTTCTTTCCTTTTTCCTTTTTTATTGTGCGTGTTTTGTAAAAAAAAAAGTGCTTAAATGAGTAGGATCTCTGGCTGATTGCCGTGGGCAGCTAATTTTTAATTATTTGGAATGCTATACATTTTAATAAAATAATATAACTTACACCTATAAAAGTTATCACTGTATACACTCTGGCAAACCGACTGGTCTTTTCATTTTTTAACACGGGCATAGCCGTGCGGGTACCGCTAGTCTGAAATATAATTTAAAGACAAGGTATCTTCTCTATCTCTACTAATAATAAAGCAGCAAGTATGTGTGTGTGTGTGTCTGTCTGTGTCCGGCGTAGGGCCCAGACCGTCCAGCGGATTTTCATGAAATTTGGCACGAAATTAGTTTGGAACATGGGGGTGTGCACCTCGGAGAGTTTTTTCTGAAATTCGAATTTGTTCTTTTTTTATTCCAATTTATATCCGAGAGTTTCATAAAATAGTCATTTTCTATGGGAAGGAATTATTGCATCGTTTCTAACTTGATACCGTTGAAAAGCGCGTAAAACACTCCCAGAAAGGGTTTTGTCCTTCGTGCTAAAATGCGAAGCCTCTAAACTAACTGAAAAAAAAGTTATTAGCGTTTTGCTCTGTAGTTCGAAATTATTTTTTCACGGTAATTAACTTTAATTTTATTTGAATTGTTACCATGCCGACTGGCTTATGATCCTTTTCTTTTTTAACGAATTAATATTTATTTCTTGAGGTTTTTATCATTTTGTGGAGCAGCCGATTTTTAATAAATTATTATTATTATTTTTTTTTTTTTTTTGGGAATTTTGATTATTTATTTTTTTAAACGAATTAAAATACTGCACAGGTTTTTTTTTTTAAAGAAATGTTATTCTTTATAGCGATTTTTTATTTATTTAATTTTTTTCTGACAGTGAATCAGCAAACATGTTATTTGCCTGTTTGGGCTCTGATGAATGGTTTTTCCGCTTTCAAAGCTTTTCCTGCTGCTGTTAGTTTCTGCAAGCTACAAAATTTCGCCTTTCTGTTTTACAGCCAATGAATAATAGATAAAAACTAATTATACTAAAAATGCATTAATTAAAACTATTATAATAGATTATAATCGCTCTTTTTGTGTGGGTGCTTGAACTAAAAAAACAAAAACGCGTTTTCTCTTAAATATTTTCTTTTCCGTTTTGTTTCGTTTCTTTCTTTTTTTTTTGTCCGCTTTTATTGTGTGTGTTTTGTAAAAAAAAAAAAATGCTTAGATGTGTAGGATCGCTGGTTGATAGCCGTAGGCGGATAATTTTTAATTATGTGGAATGCGATACATTTTAATAAAATAACATAATTTACACATAAAAAAGTTACCACTGTCTACACAATGGCGAACCGACTGGTCTTTTCATTTTTTTAACGCGGGCATAGCCGTGCGGGTACCGCTAGTTGAATAATATATTAAATCTCCAAAACATGTTTTAAGTTACACGGTTTTATTTAAAGAAAAACTAAAATACAGTAATAGTGGTGGAAAAGCGCGTAACAAACTTCCGTGACAAATCAAGTTGAATGGAATGGATGGGACCGATAACTGGTTTAGAACTGACGACCGCAGGTGCCAAAATCCAACTCTATAACCACACAGACTCAGCTACAAATCAAGTTAAATAGCATCGCTGCATTATCCAAACAAAGCTAGCGTTGCCATTCGACAAATAATAATTCTGATAATTTCCTCAGAACCGAAATTATTTTTTTTCCTAATTAACGTTATAATAAATTATAAAACGGATGGAATATTGTATTGTCATCAGGGGAAGAGAAGCTTGTGTGCAAAGTTTGAAGATAATTTATGCAGTAATAGTGGTAGAAAACCGCGTAACAAACTTCCGTGACAAATCAAGTTAAATAGCATCGTTGCATTATGCAAACAAAGCTATCGTTGCCATTCGACAAATAATAATTCTGATAATTTATTTAGAGCCGAAATTATTTTTTTTCCTAATTAACGTTATAATAAATTATAAAACGGATGGATTATTGTATTGTCATCAGGGGAAGAGAAGCTTGTGTGCAAAGTTTGAAGATAATTTATGCAGTAATAGTGGTAGAAAACCGCGTAACAAACTTCCGTGACAAATCAAGTTAAATAGCATCGTTGCATTATGCAAACAAAGCTATCGTTGCCATTCGACAAATAAAAATTTCTGATAATTTATTCAGAGCCGAAATTATTTTTTTTCCTAATTAACGTTATAATAAATTATAAAACGGATGGAATATTGTATTGTCATCAGGGGAAGAGAAGCTTGTGTGCAAAGTTTGAAGATAGTTTATGCAGTAATAGTGGTAGAAAACCGCGTAACAAACTTCCGTGACAAATCAAGTTAAATAGCATCGTTGCATTATGCAAACAAAGCTATCGTTGCCATTCGACAAATAATAATTCTGATAATTTATTCAGAGCCGAAATTATTTTTTTTTCCTAATTAACGTTATAATAAATTATAAAACGGATGGAATATTGTATTGTCATCAGGGGAAGAGAAGCTTGTGTGCAAAGTTTGAAGATAATTTATGCAGTAATAGTGGTAGAAAACCGCGTAACAAACTTCTGTGACAAATCAAGTCAAATAGAATCGTTGCATTATGCAAACAAAGTTATCGTTGCCATTCGATAAATAATAATTCTGATAATTTCCTCAGAGCCGAAATTATTTTGTTTCCTAATTAACGTTGTAATAAATTATAAAACGGATGGAATATTGTATTGTCATCAGGGGAAGAGAAGCTTGTCTGCAAAATTTGAAGATAATTTATGCTGGTAATAGTGGTAGAAAACCGCGTAACAAACTTCCGTGGCAAATCAAGTTAAATAGAACCGTGTAAAAAAGCCAATAGTATAACCAACTACCTATTGATTCAAGCCAAATGAAGTAAAAGGACTCGACTTACTCAGGAGTGTAAGACATCCTGATTTTGTCAAAAACAAAGTTTAATCTCAATAAATACCGATGATGAAAGTAGTGCACAACTCTTCTTCGATACTATTTCTCTCCTGACGTAGATACCAAACCCAATTTAATACACAATGAAAAGAATTTACGGTCTATCTCTCATTTTCTATTGTTTTTGGAAAAGTTGTTCCAAGTGGATCAATTTCTTTTCTAATATTTTTCACTGCTATTTTTCCTCAGGCTGTGGTAATATAGCAATCGACCGATGAGATACGTGGGGTACTTTTGACTTTTCGCTTTCGAGGCTGGAAATGAAATCCTACCTGACCATCTTCGTTCTTTCTCATAATTTAAGTTTTTAGCCTGCATGGTCCCATCGATATCTCAGTTTGAGGTTTCCGGTATTAGATTTCCCAGGAAAACAATATTAAATAAATATCCCCTCTTTTTTATTCCCCACCTCTATTTCCAAATCATTTTTTTTTCTCGGTCAAAGAGAGGAAATCCTGCGTGGAAAGCGGTTCTATAATTTCATTTTTCGCTTCTTTTCTTCATTTATCAGTTTTCAAAATTCTGTTCAAGTTATGGGATGATAGAGACATGTGTAGGGAACATTTCTAAATTAAATGCGCGGTACATGACTTAAATTATTGCATACAATTCCAACTTAATTTTCAAAATTCTTAATCAGAGGAAAAATGAAGTGCGACGGCAGAAAGTTTTAAACTTCTTTATATGTTTGAAATGGGATTAGAAAATTCCAAAATTAATATTTTTCTATATGAAAAAGTAGTCTGTAAAAATATTGAATGATTCCGCTACCTATATATCTTAAACTGCATACCGAAAAAAGGGTAGGGAAGGGGGTTGTAGTAATCATGACAATTGAGTTATGTTCAATTCTAAACACCTATTGGAAAACGGAATGTTAATCAGTATAATTTTGTTATCCCCCTACATTCAGGAATTTTATAGTAATATTATTAATGGTGTGCGAGAATTGTTCTATGAGAATAATAGTTTGCAAAAAAAAAAGTCTGGTAGCTGTTGCATGTAATTGACCTTTTTTATAGCGTGAATTAAATATGAATAAGTTGGTATTAATTTTAAATGTTAGAGATCATCATACTAAAAATTGTACTTTAAAGAGCACTAATGTTTCAAGCAAAGCTTTTAGTGATGAAGCACAGCGTTAGATTTTAAATGATGCTCAAATTGGTGATATGAAAGTGTTCAGTTGTCTTGTACTATAGGTGCACTGAAAAGTTTCAACGCGATGAAAAATAAAATGACTAACTTTTCAAAACTTTACGGTTGCTGTAAATTCACTGTTTTCACATATAACAACAACAAAAGACAAAGCTTTTGTGTATCACTAGGCTGTAATTCTTAACTAACAACCAGAGTGCGGGCACTTCAGTGCACAAAAACAATATATTATGTCACAGCCAGAAGGTCTCGGGTTATGGATGTTCTAAAGAACACAGATCCAATGGATGATTTTTGAGTGATATCGTCTAACTAACATTCAGTAGCATCATATCCGTTTTTATAGTTTGATACCATTCCATACGTGTGTCAAATGTAGTGCACTCATCAATAGAAAACTTTCAAAAAAGTTGCTTGAACACAAGGTAACAGAAAAGCAAAAAAAACGAAATAACATTGTTTAGCATAGTACAAAACAGTGGTTGCCAAATTGTCGATTACGAGCTGCAAAGTAGCTCGCTGCTGCGTTCAGGTGGCTAATCTGCACATTATCACAACGACTGTAATTTTCTTTTTAAAATTTCACCAATATTCTCATTGTCTAGCGATTGGCTCAAAAACAGTCATTAAATTTTGAGGAAATTCGTTATTTTACTATAAAGATTTTTAATAACTTGCAAACAATATAAGTTCTGTATATATGTTTTCTTTAGAATGCGATAATCTTAGCAGTGAAAAACTTGCTTGCTTCAGAAGGATAAGGCAATGAAACATTGCATTATTGGCGCAAATGCTTGATTTTTCGAGTTAAAAAAAAATCTTAGTAAATATAAAATTAGTTAACATATATTTTATAGCAGCGGTTCCCAAACTGTGGCACGAGTACCACTAGTGGTGCGCGAAGTCCTTCCAGGTGGTACGCTTGCAGGCAAAAAAAGAAGAGACAGACTGGTGCTATATACTAACTTCTAATGTGTTTTGGTACTACGTATTGAAAATATATTTTATATATTTCATATATTTTACGTATAGAGCTTTATTTTCAAAAACGCTTTTTCTGTCTTAATAACAAAAAAATAAAATGTTGCGACTTATATTACCTAGTAGTCCCAGTATTTTTCTATAATCTATCATTATTATATTCTATATAATAAAGTTCTATTTGTAGTGGTACGAAAAGTGCCTTACAGGAGAAATGGTGGTACGCGAAAAAAAAAGGATTGGGAACCGCTGTTTTATAGCATAGTTTTTTTCCCACATCCACACGTACTAATTAAAAACTTGTCTTTTACGAGGTATATATTTTTGCTTCTTTAAAATTTAAACGCAAAAATTAATTTTACCCTTTCTAGAGTGTTTTAATAAATTTCATGGAAATTAATTATTTTAGCACAATGCATTTAGAAAGAGTTCTTAGCACTTAATGCGTATTTTTTCGCTACAATTGTATCATCACGTTTTTGCGATTACAACCGATCAACAATCTGCACATAAGTTTTCTTTACAGTACGACTCCTTGGCAGTGAAAACTTGCTAGTGCCCCGTATCATTTAACAACTGAGAGTTGATTAATAACTGGGAATCAAATTTCTTATTATTTTTTGGAGATTTTTTTTCGATGGTGAGGAGGGGGAGCAGCTTGCGAGAAAAAAATGAAAATAGAATAATGCCAGACGATGAAAACCGTTTTGATTTTTTTAGCCATTGAAATCAAACAATTGATACGAACCAACAGATGAAACTAAAAATTTATGTATGACAATTGATAGTAAATTGGAGTTCCATTTCTAAAACATATGAACGGGGACGCCTCAGAGTTGATTAAAAATAAAGTTCATTGAATTTATGATTAATTTAAACTTTTCCGATCCCGTAAGTGAGTTACGAATCTCACGAGATATAATTAACTTACAAATAAAATAATGATTGAGGAAGTGTTTCAAAAACTTGCTATAAAAGTACGATACACCAAAATCTCCCACTGGTTACTGTGCATACCCAATCATAAACCGATACAAACATTCATTTACAACAGCCGGCTAAGAGTGAAAATGTAAATTTTTGGTTACTAAACGTAAAAAGGGGGGGGGGGATACACCCTTGAAAGTACCAATTTGCATATATTTTATACTTACAATAACCAAATTGTATGCATCTTTTTTTATTTTTAGGAAAACTCATAGAAGTTATCTTTCTTTTTTCGATTTTTTTTTTTACGAAATACTGAAAATATTTTACCGTAAATTAGTCATCTAACACAAAAAAGTTTTTACATTATTATGTGCATATTGGGTCACTTGATATCGCATTTCAATTACACGGCACAAACAAAGCTTTAATTTTAAAAATGGCATGTATGGATTACAACATAAATGTAATCAAATGGGATGCCTCAAATTAGAAGACTTAAGTTCGCTGTATGAATGAAAGTGTGGGTGATCGAAAAATGTGTGAATAATTAACAACGAACACATCATGTTGCTACAAAATCGTGGTAAACTTATTATTTTTTTTATTGCAAATGCAGTGAAACCTCGTTATAGCGAATAGCAGTGCAGAAAACTATCCGTTATAGTGAAACTAATGCTGAGTCTCGTTTTAAACAACAATAACTAACGTATGCTTCGTTGTAGCAAACATTCCTTTACAGCGAAGTATTTTCATGGTCCCTTAGAGTTCGTTTTAACGGGATTCCGCTTTACTTTTATATAATAACACAAACACTACTTTTATGTGTTTTGTGTTTAGCCGTTATTTGGTTAAGGAAAAGGTAATGCCTATTGTCGACGTCCAGTCCGAAAGTCTCTTGAATTTTCTTGAAGAAAAGAATCATTTTTTTTTAAAGTAGTGTAATAGTTTCTTCTACAAACAGAAAATGTAGGCTTGTAGTTTTTTTAAAAACGAATAACGAATGGTGGGTGAAAGCCAATTATTTCTGCTAAATGTATTTTCTGAAATAAATGAAACATAAAAATACTTTTGGAGAACGTCTACCTGCATGCGATTAAAATAAACTTCCGATTATAAAGGTTTTAATAATTTAGAGCCCTTTTACACAACATCACTATAACATAAAACTTCATAATTATTGCGAAGAATCACTGGTGGTAATTTGGCGAATATTTTGCCGTAGTAACGCAAAATATCCGTGAGTCAGGATAATTATCGTTTTCGCTTATTATGTACTGCTGAGATTTAGAGCACACTTTGTGAGGCGCGCAAATTAGTTTTACTTGATTACTTACAAAGTAGAGTAACTAGACATGAATTTTTAATCGAAAATATAAATTCATGTTTCTAAATCAGTAATTCAAGAGCGGATTAATTTATTCTCTCACGGGAAGAGTAATCTAAGCTTGACGATTTTTAGAATGCCCATGAAACTAGCTTGTTTAATTTATTGTGAAATATTTTCTCTCGTTTTTTGAAATATTTGTTTATCTTTTTTCATTTAGTTTTAGTTATATCGTAAGAAAAGCAGCAAAAAAGAAAACAAAAACATACATTTTAGAACATATTTCCAGATTTCAAAGGGCAACTAAATAAGTGAGTAGATAAATACATAACAATTTAAGAAGTAATAAAAACAAATAAATAGCAATTTAAAAAGTAATAAAAGCAAATAAATAGCAATTTAAAAAGTAATACAAATAAATAAATAACAATTTAAAAAGTAATAAAAATAAATAAATAAATAGCAATAAAAAAAGTTATAAAAGAATATATACAAGTAAAAAAATACAAATAAAGTTTTTAAAAAAAAGGTGACAAGCATAATTTTAAAGTTGCAAATTGCTTTTAGATTTCTAAAGAATAAAAGGAACGAATGAATCGAAAGAAAAAAAAATGGCTCTTTTCTATACGAGTTAATCAACATAATTATGTAATGAAACCGAATTAGGTTTACTTTATGAAAACTTCGTAACATTAAGCATTTGTATGTCCTTTTCTATTTTAGGGGATTATACATTCTGTTGAATGTTTTGACCTGAAAAGTAAGCATCTTACCTTTCGTTTAAGTAACAACAAGCTTAAATTTAATAGTAATAGAGAGTAAAACGTCTTGATGAAAAAAACGTTCACTTGGTAGACGTTTACTGATGGATGTTGAATATACGTCATCTAATCATTTTATTTAATACGTAAAAGACGCTCCGAAAACTCTTGAGCTAGACGTGTAATTTCAACTTACATAAAAAAAAAAGAAAAATCGGTAAATAAATAAAGATAATTATCTCAAAAATACCATATGTCTCTATAATAAAATATACCTCCAGAAATGTAAGGGTTACATCTCTGACCTTTTTAAAGATAATGTAGAAACAAGTTTGAAAAATTAACCAATAATCTTCTAAAAAGATCGTCTTAATTTCTAATAATTGCCTTTAGACTACAGCTTAGTTTGAATTCTTGACTTTTTATTTTTTACAAAGATATGCACCGTATTAAATAAACAGACAAAAAACGCGATTCATTTTTGAGCGGAATTAAATTTCAGTCATCTTCAGGATGTATTTCAGAATTTTTGTGAGGAAATGCAGCGTTTTGATTAGATTTCACTTGTCGAAACGCCATTTTATAGTTCCCATTTATGTTCCTTTTCCAGTTTCCTAAGCCTCTTAAAGTATAAAGCACATGTATACAGCCCCTCCATTTGGATGTGAAGGAAAACGACCGTTACTATAGCGACCACATCCGCATTTCATCTCGGATTTCGGTTCAATTTTTTTAAGGCTCCTTCCCCCTTTCCTGTAATTCCGATTCCTATTCCCAAGCGTTACCTCCTCACTTCTCGTTGCAGGCCATTCCTGTGCCCCGTGTATGGCCATTAGTACAGCCCGCTCACGTAGGCACCTGAAAGAGATGCCCCCTCCTCCCCCACCCCGCACACCTCTCTTGTTTCCAAACGGAGAAAGAAGATGAAAATTTAAGATTGCCCAAACTCAATCGAATGATTGCAGTGGCTTCTTTTTTTTTCTTTATTTCATTTATTTACTTCTATCTATCTTTTTCATGTCTTAATTTAATAGGTTGTCCGCTTTTCTTGCAGTAGGTAATCAAAGGGTTGTAGTAGGATTTTTTTTCCCTGTCCTTCTTTACTTCGTGGGCCTTGGCTTTTGACGAAGAGTAATATCTTTCTAACTAGCTAAAAGTTTACTGCAGGTGAAGAAATAAAAGTTGTACCTCTGTCTGCAAACTTGCTTCTCAATGGCTTTTCGCTCTAATGTCTTAGCTCGAGTTATTTAGTAAGAGTTTTTAACTCTTTTTAAAAGAGTTTTATGTTTTATTTATTTAGGTCGATACTTTAGTAGAACGCTTAAAAATATAAATAAAAGCTCTAATGGTTTTTCATTTTTTAAATAAGGTAAAAACGCATATTGTGCTGTATTTTTTTACACTTTTTGAAAGTAATAAATCGAAAAAACTTTAACTTCATAAAATAAATTTTAATCGTTGCTACGAAACTTGTTAAAAATATTTATATAGATATTGTTAACTGGAAAACACCAATAATTTGATAAAATGAATTCAAATAATTATTCAAATGTAGCAGGAAAAAAAATGTTCTGTCACATTTCTTCTTTTTTTTTAAACATTTTGCTTGATGACAAGAAACCATGCTTACTTTTATATCACCTTTTAAATCCATTTAATTTCCTTTACTCTTCCGTTTTATGCTAAAGTTTTTGTTCTCCCAAAGCTTTCTGTTAATAGTTACGTTTAAAATTAGTCGTTTTCAAACAGACTTATTCTACTGTTTGAGGCTCAGAAAACAAAATTTTGCTCTTAGGGGGGGGGGGGGGAATAAGTAGTCATGCGTACTCGAATTGAGAATTTATTCATTTCTTATAAATAAATCAAAATAATTTTACTTATTTATTTATTATTCTGTAATATTACAGTACAAAGGTCACATTTCCAGAAATTGTTATTGCTCTAAAGAATTAAAATGGAATTCAACTTCGCTCATACACTGAATTGTAGAATCACACTGCTAAAATGCCCTATGTTTTAATCATTCAACACATATGCGCATTCGTCATTTATTGGACTCTTGTCTTTTTTTTTTCTGGTATCAAATATCCTTTTCGAATGAAGTGAATCGAATATTTGTGGGTATTAGCTTGAGAATATATTGAGCAGAAAAATATTTTGAATCATTCCACTCTAAACGGTAGACTATTCCATTTTGCGTTAAGAGTGTCCTACACAATTAAATACTGCGGAGGAGTTTTCCTTTCTCAACTTCAATGTAGCATTTTCCAACTCCTTTTCATGACCTGTAATATGGCTGCATTACAATGTAATCCTCTCATAAAACAAGCCTCCGAGAGATAATTCGATTACCGAAATAATAAACGCTTTCATAAACACAGAATCATTTACACTCCCTACGCAAGGGGCAAGTGAAGACGGATATTACACAAAAACATTAAATATTTAAACAGATTTGGTCCCCAAGAGTCGTTATAAGGCAAAGCTCTATTAAAAGGAAATTTATACGCTTGCGAGCGTGAATTCTGCAGCAGAAAAGATCGCGGTCACGCACGCAAAACTTTTCTCTCATTGGTGGCGCGGGGGTGCGCGGGCCCCTTTTCGATTTACGTGCAGATCTCTCGGCGCCCAGAAATTATCTCTCACGGTCGACGAGATTCTGATATCTGATAATTTATCGCACGCACGGGGCGCTCCACTCGTTTTGTTAAGGACGGGATTTTGTGGCGAATTGATATTTATATGGGGATCTCTGCTTCCGCTAGACATCGACGTTAGCCTGCACTGAAGCCCTCGTAAATTTGCTTAATTGTTAGTGGATTTAACTTAGTTGGGTTGTCGCGAGAGTAATTTTATGAAGAATAATGAAATGTTTTGGGGATTAAAAATTCAGCGTTTATTTTTCGAGTGATTTTATCTCTTACAACGGAGGTCTTTGCAGTTTAATGTCTCAGTTTTACAAAGTTACGATGTCACAGAGTTCTTGCTTTCATTTTGTATCTAATGATAAACGAAAGCCCCTTTGTTAGTGTTTTTTTCTTTAAGCATCCGTTCAGCACTTGCATTTATACTTCAGTATATTAAGCACTATAAGTTGTCTTATTTTTCATACGTGTATCAAGAAAATGTGATATATTTCACCTTTTTCTTGATAATCTCTCATTTCGTGTAAACATATATGTTAGTATACATAATGCGTTAACACAGATACATATATTATTCAAAAATATTTTGTGTTGTACATATATTTACTTTAATTTTCTAATGTAGAACCAGTACATTTGTTTAAATATATTCAATAAAATACATATATGTTTTAATCACGTAACACATATAATTCAATTTTGGTAAATATAAATTTTTTTCTAAACATTTTTCTCACTAGTACAAAAGATTTTAGTTTCTTAAAGCATAATCTTGGAACGAGGGGTGTTTTTTTATTTTGTAAGGATTCACGAGCGTTACAAAAGATTTTGCATGACTAAAACGAACAGGTTGTTTATTGTACATATAATGGTCCAAAAAAAAGGTGCCTAACACCTTTTGTTTTGTAAGAAAAAATAATTAAATAGTAAGCACGGACAATTTAAATTATACCATACATTTAGAACAAAATATTGATTGGAGAAAAAAAAGATGTATTCAACTGTATTTCCAAGGATTTTAAAATTGTTCTTTTGAAAGATCTTCAACATGCGCATTTCATTACATATGCTTCGAAATGAATATGAGTAGGTTCTTTTAATTGAAAATTCAAATGAAAATGTTAAAAAAATATTTTAATAGCTTACAATTGACAATTATCTATATTTGCAATCCTAAAATGTTCATAAGAAATTTACCTACAAAATAAATATCGCAGATAGAAAAAAATGTATAACATTTTCTTTTCTACGTTTACCAATGGCAAATGAATATGGAAGCCTCATTTGCATGAACCTAAATCCCTAGACGCATTTACATTTTTTATGAAATCGGTTATAAAAGTTTATTCAAATTATGTTGATACTATTTTAAATTCTAGATTCCTTAGTATTAGTAGTTTTGCGTGAAATGTTATAAAAATCGATGTTAAGACTTAATCCTTAGATGAGGCCATTTGGCAACAAATCTAATTTACTTTTTAAAAATACCACGACATTCAATTAAAGCTGTAATGCTTGTTGTTATTTATTTATACGCTAAAGATAATTTTAAATCATTCTTTTCTTGTTGATAGCAGAACTAAAGCTGATGGAATGCAAAAACAGTTATTTTCCTCAATTTTTGCTGCCTGGAGTTGTGTTTCGTTTTTGTCCGCTTGAGAGTGACGTACTTCTAAATTTTTCAATGAATAACTAAAAACTTACGGATTGAACAGTGAGGTATTTTGACAATATTTAGCAATATTTTACGGCACTTGTCTGTACAGTATGTGTAGCTGTTTCAGTTAAAGTTTATTGTTACCGAAATGCTTTTTAAGCATAAACCATACTTAAATTGAAATTCACTTTTTTAAGCAGTTTTAATTCCTTCTATATCCAATATAGAGAAAAAAGTATTCTATTCGTGAAATTTTTCGAATTTTGACGGATTTACATGTTTTGAAGTGTGCTGAACCCATTTTCTATTATTTTAAGAAAATGTCTGTCTGTGGAAAGAATTAAAGAATCAGTAGAAAATGTGTGTGTGTTTTTTTATTTGTGGCCGCTGTAACTCAAAAAGTAATGCATGGAACCGAACGAAACTTCGTGCACACATGGAAACTGATGGCAATTGGGGCTGATTAGATTTTAGCGCGAATCCATTCAAAGGGGACGGAGAAATAGAACGTTTTTCTCGCTTAGAGTGAGTGCTATGTCTCAAGATAGAGAAGAATTTGAACACAACTTGGTATAAAAGGAGCTCAATAGGAACAGGTGCTGATTTCTTCAATAGGAACAAGTTGGCGCCATTCGCTCCAAAAAAGGAATAGCAATCGAATTTTTTATTGTTTTTTTTTTTTTTTTTGTGGGCGCTGTAGCTCAAGACGTAATGCCTAGAAATAAACGAAATTTATCACGCACATACATCCTGATTATAAGTAACGTTGATTGAGTTTTGATGTCATTCGCTAAAAGGGGGATGGGAGAATTGACAGTTTCTCTCGCTAAGCGTACATTTCAAGAATCCAAAATTTCAAACAATTATATTCTGGCGGGATATTTGGGGTGTAATTATATTCATCAGACTTATTTCCTATGGAATCAAGAAAAACAAAAATAAATAAATAAATAAATAAATAAAAAAGGGCCAAAAATCTTTTTAAAAAGCTTTTTTATACTTTATCTATCGTAGAGTAAGTGTGGGACAAGCCTTTCAGGGAAACAAAGCTGATCGTATTCAAAGAACTATTGTATCAATGGTTTATGAGAAAAATGAATCAATGAATTATATGCACCGCTGCTACACTTACGCTTTTTAGTAAATTTATTAAAAGTATGGATAAAAGCTTGAACTTCAATTTTTTACCTAGATATAAAAATGAGTTTTCTTTTGTTGAAAAATCCAGCATTTAAGGGTTAATTGATCAAAAAAGGACATAATCAATAAGAACCTGGATTCATCTATTTGTATCAATAACAGCGCCTTAGCTTGGTTTCATTTGAATGAAAGCTTTTTGTCGAACCAATCGATATTTGAATCTGGCTGTGAAACCTGCCACCCTTGTTTCAAGACAACAATTCGCTTATGTGATTGAACAAATGTACACATTACTTATTCAAGGCGTGACATGCATAATTCAACAAGAAAGACCGAAACTCACGTGGCGACATCCTTATGCAACATAAACTCCTGGCGTCTTACCCCACTTCCCTTAAAACGGACAGAGTGTTTCCATCCTGGTAGCTCTTGCATCACGCTTAAATGCATTCGCACTTTGGCGACGGTTTACTTTAGCGGGGTTTGTTCTCACTCCAGTCTTCGAGTTGAGAAGCGAGACCCTGGAAAGGGTCTTCCATTTCCAAATTGTGCAAGCCTCTTTGCGGGATTGCATTTCTGATGCCTCGCTAGCTGACGCTTTTTTTTGTGAGTATCGGCGACGAGATGGGAATGAATTAGAATGTCTCCTCATTTCCAAGACAGATGTTAAGTAGATAAACTGAGTCACTGTTTTACAAATCAAGTGAGCTAAATACATGGCGACTTCTGTTGTAAGGAAATAAGATTTGAACATTGTTTTTAACTTCATGGCCCTTTTTATTTTTCTAAAATATAATTTTCTTGGTCTGTCTTTTATAAGTCACTAGCGGTACCCGCACGGCGCTGCTCGTGCTGAATTTTAACCGTACCTAAAAAACGTAAGCACAATTTCATTAGTGTGTTCCGATTTATCGCCAATGACTAATTAAAAAAGTTAAATTGTAGCGTGTCATATTCGCCACGTTATTTGAAATCTAGTATAACCCATACGTATTCCTTTTCTGGCGATATTTATTTAAATGCTATTGCTAAACCAAGGAAATCGTTAAATCGGGGAGACAATACTTTTATCAAGTTCAAACTCGAATTTAAAACGTATTGCTAATTTGAGAAAAACGTTAAATCGAAAGTATGCTTTATTATTGTTTTTCCGTTGATAACTAAACTGATGTCTCTCTATTTTGAAAAAAAAGTTTTATATTGAAATTAAGCTAACACTATTCACCCGCAGTTGAGTAAACTGCTAATTATTATTTTTGGATCAAGGTAAGCCTTAAGAAATCGCACTAAAAAGCTTATAACTGGCGTTCTTATTGACTTAGAAACTTAGAACAAATTTCATCTTGTGCAGAAAAATTAGCGCTTTCGATCGATATATTACATTAATATGTGCATGGTTTTTTACCCCATATTGGGGAATTGCGGAAAATTGGAATAAAAAAAGAACTACCTGTAGGATTTTTTTTTTCAGAAACCTTCGCAGGAGTGTACTCAACAACTTCCCAAAGTTTCAAGGCAATCGAATGAATGGTGTAGTAATGCATAAAGGACAGACAGACATACATTCATTTATATAAATATATATAGATGAAAAGTTACTACTTACTTTTCATATTTTACTCTTTTAGGTGACCAAAACACAAGTCAAACAAAAGAGCTTTTTTTTTAAAGATCTGAATGAATTACTAAAGATTTTGAAGTTTATGTTTGACAACTGATGGAAACGTAATGTTTTCCTTATGTTTCATATTAAAGTTTCACGAAATCGCTTTTTTTTTTTTTTTGCTACAAATGTTCGGTTTTGAGTTCATAAAAATAATGCTTTTATTTTCGTGTGATAACTTCTTTAGATAAAATCAATCGGAGTACTGAGTCTTATTCGGAACGCTGTCACATATTTCTAAATAGTCTAAAATCCATTAATATTGCATCTTTTCAAAATAAGCAACCCCCCTTTTATTTATTTTTAAAAAGATATATAACTTGTTGAAGGAAAGTTCAATATTATAGTATAACTATCATACAACGAGCCTGGATTTAAATATTCCCAGTCTTAACGAGGCAAATTAAATTAAGTAGCTGGCTCAATATTAAAAATCCTTTCTAAAAATCGGTTATTACAAACATGATGACCAATTCCTTTCTCTTTTACTACAAATGATGAAAATATACAAAAGTAAGACTTTTTTAAGCTAACAATTTTATAAAAGTCACTTCTATGCAATAAAATGTAAAAAATTATGGCAAACCAGGGTATTTTGAGCATTTGGATGTAATGATCAAATTCTCCCAGTCCCTTCAACATCGTTATAACCGAGTTCAATATTTTAATACATTTGATAGTTAATGAAGTTTGAGTTATGGGCTCGGTGAAATACACAAAATTTCGTTAAGCAGAAGTTGTGGGTCATATTTATTACAGTTTCTATCAGGGAAAACAGGAGATTTGATTAAGTAAAGCGATATTAGCGTTGCCCCTAAACGATGTGTCTAAAATTGAAATAAACAAATAATATTGTTTAAACACTTATTCGCAGTTAGTTGTGCTGCTTGGTGTTATTTAAAGCCATATTATCTTTAAAAATTTCAAAATTTCTGAATATTTTTTTCCCCAAATGAAAAGAGCCTCTTTTTTTCATTTAAAAGAGAAAAATAAAACTTACTATACGACGAAATTATATAAATTTCATAACATGTTTTAAATATTGGCAACGTATCAGGTGCCTATGTACCAATCCCTTAGTGGCACTATGTACCAATTACTAAGTGAATAAAATGCAAAATGGTGTGAAAATAATAACAATTAATATTAGACATTAAACATTACACTTCATCGTCAATATTACTTATTTAATAGTGAAGTAATAATTCAAAAAGATGATTTCTTCACTGAATCTCTTTACCTAATGGAAAATAAAGGTACAAGGGTTTGGCGAATCGATGGCTTCAATTATCCACCGATCAACAGAGTAGCTGCCATGTTGCGCCATGGGATACTGCACCAGCACGGAGCCTTCAAGACTTCATCTTCCTATTATCCTCCCCACTTTCACCATGACTTGCCTTCGGTCAGTCCTGGTCTCAGGAGACCGGAGCGTGACAAGATAGGTCTTCTCCCGGCCTTGTTGCTGGATATGATTGATGTTGGCCGCCGTGTTTCATACGAATTGGGTTACCATTTGTATATCAATTCGCCATGTTTTATTCTACCTCTAATATTAATATTTATTTATTAATTGGAATAGATCGCTTTTCGCATCTAAGGACTTTGTACATCAAATGTATATTCTCTCATTTTTCATTTAAACGATAGCCAAGTTTATTTAATTTTCTTGTTGTTCCCCTTAATCGAAAAATTATGCAATATTAACTTCTTTTTGTAATTCATTCTTTCTTTCTTTTTTTAATCCAGTGTTAGTTTATTATTGTTATTTTTTTAAAATTCGTTATTTATTTCAGTGTGTGAGTATAGGGTGAACGGCACGTACAACAAACTTAAAATAAAACTTTGAACAAAAGTTTTATGTGCATAAAAGAAGAAAAAATGAATTGTCAAATCTCTATATATAAAAGAGATCGTCTTTGTTTAGGTTTGCATGTTCTCTATACACAACCACAGTAAATGTCGGATTGAATGAAATTCGGTAAAATATTCAATCATCAATTGAGAACAAGGAGCGTTCCCATTCGAAAATTCGAATTAGTGTTATTTTCATTCGAATTTTAAAGCTTGTCTCAAAAATAAAACGCGGGAAAAAAAATCTTATTTTCGAAAGTTTTATTTTTATTTGACGAAAAAACTACGCTTAGAAAGAATTTGTTTGAAAACTCTACAATAAAGGAAATGTGAGTTATTGCCCTATTTCCGGTTTTTTGCTATTTATCCGAACTTATTTATATTTGTTTACCCTATATCTTGTTTTTGCTTGTGGTTGCTACTAATGCCAATTGGAAATTCAAGCTGCCCTCTGAGGGCGATCAGTGATTAAGGTAGACAATGGTGCGCCTTCCGTTTATTAACGAACTCCTCTAGGGTGGAAGTACGTCTGGTTTCATGGGGGTCTCTTAATTTTAAACCAGTTCCCAGGTGAGGGAATGTCACATAGGTTGGCATCCCCAGAGGTATAGTTTCAAACTTGGAGGATGCTGGGGCCATGACAGATTTTACATACACCAGCTCCCATTAGCGTACGAGGTCCCAGAGCAATCAGTAACGAGAGGTGGTCCCCCTTCCAAGCACTGACCACGACCAGTGCTACTTCAATTTCGGCGTTCTGTGGTAACCGAACTTAACTGACTGATCCACTGCGGGGCATTCTTGCTCGTACAAACGTAGCCTGCGCAAGCGCACTTATGCAATCGTATGATTAAAATACAATCAATCCTCAACCTCCTTGCACAAGCATATTGCTTGAGCACAATTATCTCCCACATATGCTCAGCTTTGCTCGTACAAGCATACTTAACAAACAAACTTGAGCATGTACCACACATTGTTTAGCGTTTGTTTCCCGTTAAAAATCGGTTAAGTAAATCCTTGAACTTATTTATAGATTAGTTAATTACAACGGTAATATGCGGTCAACATTAATAGAATGTGCATACTGAATTCTTGAAAGATTAGAGCATCTGTGAACTCATCCTCTGCCTCTTTCTTCTTCTTTTTTTTTATTTTTATTTTATTTCGAGCTTATATTGCTGTTCAGAACAGACTTCAGTCTTTTAGATTGAAAAAATCAAATAGCTCTGAATTATGGGCCTCAAATGTTTAACAGAGTTGATTAAAAGATTCTTGAAAGCGTTCTCGCGATATCACTTCAAAATTTCCGGATTCCAGTCATCCAAAATATTTCAATAACCTTCCTATTTATATAATTAATTAATTCAAAGTCCTCGGAACCTAGTTTGTTTGAAAACTCCAATACTGAGTTCGCTTCAAACGCGATCGTTTTGAACATGATAATCAGTCACTCTGCATATTGGTTAAATAACTTAGTAAGCATAGACTGTAATGCTTCCAATTATTACTTTATTTGAATCATTTAACAATCAATGTTGTAGGATTAAAATTATTAATATTTTGGTACACTGTTATGCATAATTGTTTTGAAATATTAAAATAATAGATTCATAGTTTCAGGTATACTCTTATTATATTTATTCAAACAAACGCTTAAAGTTTAAATTAACTATGCTACGCGGGAAAACAAGAATTGTAGAATTTAAATAGCAGTTAAGGAAAATTCAAAACTGTTTGTAAATTTTGTGTGAATAAGAAGACATTTGTATACAAGTCAAATGAAATAAATCACTAAAAGAACTGTCCCATTTATCGACAGGAAAGGTGGTTTTAGATAGTTTCTTTGATAAAGTGAGCCTCATTTCCCCATGTAAACAAACTCATTAACTCCATCATTGCAACTATGTACGTTAAATAAAAAGAGGAAAAAGAAGAAGTAGGAAAAATTACAAAACCAAACGAACTTTGTTGGAAATATTTGCTGTAATTTTGGATTTTACTGAAAATGAATTATTAAATCTTATAGAAATAAAATTTCACGTTAAATTAAAGCACAAATGAGCATTAAAACGCAGACATATGTTTCGGGATCGCTTGGAATCCCTTTTTCAATGCGACAGGGAGCTTCTAGATGCAAAACATCCAAATGAAGCAGACAGAACAACAAAAACAAAGCTTATATAGCCTAAGAATTAACTGTAAACCAATGAGAATAAAGGTAGTGTGAAGTGGAAGTAGAAGTAGTATTAAAGGCACCAATAAGAGAGCAACAAACAAATGTAGTTGGAAGTACAGAAAGTAAAAAGGAATATCAATAAAAACAAAGAAAAAGACAACAGCATAAAAATGTGAAAATACATGAAAATTGCAAAAAAATAAAATAAAATACAAAGAATAAAATGGAAATAAAATAAGTACAGAAAATACCGAAACAAAAAGCAAAACAAAGTACATATGCAAAAGAGGGGGAGGGGGGGAGAGAAAAAAAAATTGACACAAAAAAAGGAAAACTAACAAGAAAACCAAGAAAGAACAACAAATTAAAGGAACTTATGCCAGACATGTGAAAAATAAGGAGTTGAGGAAGAATCATTAACCAAATTAGAACTATTCCTGTTAATATGATAAGCTTCCCAAAAGTCAAGTTCTAAAGGGGAAGAACATTTTTGAATAATTTTCCCAGAATTGAAATCAAAAGAGTGGTTGGAATTCCAACAATGTTGAGCAATGCTAGACTTATTCAGCTCTTGCTTTCGTACATAACCTTTATGCTCATTTAACCGAATTTTCAGAGCACGTTTTGTCTGTCCAATGTAAGAAAGGCCGCAACGGCAACTAATTTGGTAAATACCCCAAGTATTAAGTTGATCAACAGGATCTTTAAGAGAAGAGAAGGAAAGTTTGTTGCTAGGAGCAAAAACAACTTGAAATTGAAACCTTTTTAGGATTTTAGCAATACGAAAACTTACAGAATGAAAGAATGGTAACACAACCAAATCCTTTCTAGAAACCACATGATTGGGACCAGAAGTTTTTTTAGAAAGTTTGTTATGAATAGAATCAATTAAAGAGTGAGAAAATCCTCTATCAACAGCTACAGCTTTCAGATAGTTGAGTTCAATCTTGAGAAGCTCAGGAGAAGAGCAAATATTAATAGCACGATGGACAAGAGCATTAAAAGCCGAATATTTTTGGTTGGGAGGATGAGACGATAGTCTGTGAGGAGGTAAAGAAACAGCGAAAGGTTTACGATAGACAGAAGTTGTGAAACCAGACTCACTCCTAGAAATCAAAACATCAAGAAACGCGAGGCTACTATTAAGTTCTTTCTCACAAGAAAACTGGATATTAGAATCAATGGAGTTCATAATCGAAAGAGCATCATCAATACCTAACAAGTTACTGTCCGTTAGGACAAAACAATCATCCACATAACGAACATAAAATTGAAATTGCAATTTTTGGAATAGTTTTTCCTCAAAATAATGCATATAGAAATCACTTAAAATAGGACTAAGAGGACTTCCCATGGCTAGGCCATCTACCATAGCATAGAATTTACCATTAAATACAAAAGTGCTCTGTTGCAAGCACACACGAGTAAGAAAAACTAATTCCTCGATTTCCACAGAAGTAAAATGGAATTCAGAAAGCCTTTTCCTGAGGCAAGTCAAAGCGCCATCAACAGGAACATTAGTAAACAAAGAATTAACATCAAAAGAGGCCATAACCGAATTATTCGGAACGAAGTTATGAAGTTTCTTAACAAAATCGGTGGAATTTTTAACAGTGAAAACATTCCGACTCCTAAGTGGAGAAAACACAGAAACTAAATACTTGGAAAGTTTATATGAAGCAGTGCCAATATTGGAAACAATTGGTCTGAAAGGAATACCTGCCTTGTGTACCTTCGGTAAAGCATAGAAACGCGCACAATTAGCAACAGAAGGAATCACAGACCGTTTAGCAATCAAAGGAATAGAATGAACAGACTTAACAGCAGAAGAAATAGCTTTTAACTCCTTGTCGCTAGGATCTTTATAAATTTCAGAATAAGGACCAGAAGCAATTAAATCATCAGTTTTTTCAACATAAGATGATTTATTAAGAACAACAATCTGACCACCCTTGTCAGCTTTGGTAATGACCAAATCAGAATTTGAAACTAAATTATTGACACAGCGTTTCACAGAATGGGTAAAACCAATATTAGGAACTTTTGAATTGAAATCAACATTGGAAGCAATAAGATGCCGAACTGACTCTTTTTGAGTGGAAGTTAAGGCACTAAATTTGAAAGTTTTTTCAACCGGAGCAATAAGTTCAGAAAAAGAAGGCTTTTTAGCCAAAGCAAAATTGTTATTACATTTCAAAGCATTAATTTCATTACTATTCAAAGAAAATTTCGAAAGATTTACAACCGCATTCCTATTACCAAGAGGCAAATCAGCCGGAACAGGAACATTTGAATCGTTACACAACTTGGTAAATTTCTTATTTAAAGTAATTTTGTGACTGTCAGATGAATGAAGAGCTCTCGCCCATGACATTCTATCAATAGAATCAAAATCGAAATTAGAATTAGATACAGAAAGATGTAAATCATAAAGTTCACGTTCTATGAACGAAAGTTTTTTCCTAGTTTCCTGGATAGAAGCTCTAAGTAAAGCTAATTTAGAACGAAAAATTACCTTATCAACCCTAACAGAACGCGGTAAATTACACTTTAAAGTGATAAACTTAGGAATGACTTTCTTGCGCCTGCAAGCCTGGAGAAATTTTAAATGGTTCAAAAACCGAACCTTTTTAATTCGTAGATTACAAAATCTGTTAACTTGAGACATAACCAGAATCAAAACAAACAAAACATAAGGGGAAAAAACAATAGCTAAAACGTTCAATAAACAAAAAGAAACAGAAAGAACAAATTGCAAAACATACACCACGTAACAATATGCGGAACAAATGTCAGAAAAACAAAAAAGCAAGTTGCTTTTCAAAAAAGCAAGTGCAAGTTTCTCCACTTAGGAGTCGGAATGTTTTCACTGTTAAAAATTCCACCGATTTTGTTAAGAAACTTCATAACTTCGTTCCGAATAATTCGGTTATGGCCTCTTTTGATGATAATTCTTTGTTTACTAATGTTCCTGTTGATGGCGCTTTGACTTGCCTCAGGAAAAGGCTTTCTGAATTCCATTTTACTTCTGTGGAAATCGAGGAATTAGTTTTTCTTACTCGTGTGTGCTTGCAACAGAGCACTTTTGTATTTAATGGTAAATTCTATGCTATGGTAGATGGCCTAGCCATGGGAAGTCCTCTTAGTCCTATTTTAAGTGATTTCTATATGCATTATTTTGAGGAAAAACTATTCCAAAAATTGCAATTTCAATTTTATGTTCGTTATGTGGATGATTGTTTTGTCCTAACGGACAGTAACTTGTTAGGTATTGATGATGCTCTTTCGATTATGAACTCCATTGATTCTAATATCCAGTTTTCTTGTGAGAAAGAACTTAATAGTAGCCTCGCGTTTCTTGATGTTTTGATTTCTAGGAGTGAGTCTGGTTTCACAACTTCTGTCTATCGT
This sequence comes from Octonoba sinensis, assembly GCA_038502835.1. NCBI lineage: Eukaryota > Metazoa > Arthropoda > Arachnida > Araneae > Uloboridae > Octonoba > Octonoba sinensis. Next base: position 64,659,289 of record CM076602.1, read on the forward strand.
AAACCTTTCGCTGTTTCTTTACCTCCTCACAGACTATCGTCTCATCCTCCCAACCAAAAATATTCGGCTTTTAATGCTCTTGTCCATCGTGCTATTAATATTTGCTCTTCTCCTGAGCTTCTCAAGATTGAACTCAACTATCTGAAAGCTGTAGCTGTTGATAGAGGATTTTCTCACTCTTTAATTGATTCTATTCATAACAAACTTTCTAAAAAAACTTCTGGTCCCAATCATGTGGTTTCTAGAAAGGATTTGGTTGTGTTACCATTCTTTCATTCTGTAAGTTTTCGTATTGCTAAAATCCTAAAAAGGTTTCAATTTCAAGTTGTTTTTGCTCCTAGCAACAAACTTTCCTTCTCTTCTTTTAAAGATCCTGTTGATCAACTTAATACTTGGGGTATTTACCAAATTAGTTGCCGTTGCGGCCTTTCTTACATTGGACAGACAAAACGTGCTCTGAAAATTCGGTTAAATGAGCATAAAGGTTATGTACGAAAGCAAGAGCTGAATAAGTCTAGCATTGCTCAACATTGTTGGAATTCCAACCACTCTTTTGATTTCAATTCTGGGAAAATTATTCAAAAATGTTCTTCCCCTTTAGAACTTGACTTTTGGGAAGCTTATCATATTAACAGGAATAGTTCTAATTTGGTTAATGATTCTTCCTCAACTCCTTATTTTTCACATGTCTGGCATAAGTTCCTTTAATTTGTTGTTCTTTCTTGGTTTTCTTGTTAGTTTTCCTTTTTTTGTGTCAATTTTTTTCTCTCTCCCCCCCTCCCCCTCTTTTGCATATGTACTTTGTTTTGCTTTTTGTTTCGGTATTTTCTGTACTTATTTTATTTCCATTTTATTCTTTGTATTTTATTTTATTTTTTTGCAATTTTCATGTATTTTCACGTTTTTATGCTGTTGTCTTTTTCTTTGTTTTTATTGATATTCCTTTTTACTTTCTGTACTTCCAACTACATTTGTTTGTTGCTCTCTTATTGGTGCCTTTAATACTACCTCTACTTCCACTTCACACTACCTTTATTCTGATTGGTTTACAGTTAATTCTTAGGCTATATAAGCTTTGTTTTTGTTGTTCTGTCTGCTTCATTTGGATGTTTTGCATCTAGAAGCTCCCTGTCGCATTGAAAAAGGGATTCCAAGCGATCCCGAAACATATGTCTGCGTTTTAATGCTCATTTGTGCTTTAATTTAACGTGAAATTTTATTTCTATTACTTTGCACAAAGTTTAATCATTACTATTAAATCTTATTCGAAAACTGGGGAACATATGGGTATGAGTTAGATCATTAGCATTGAATAATATTACGTAGGTTTCTCATTAAGGAAACTTTCAAGAAAATGAGCTAGAAATAAATTTGCCAACATTTTCATGCCTGTCACACGTTGAACCGTTCGGCCATCTGGGAAGTATTTCTCGCCTCGTAATATAATTCTTTTCGAAGTGGATTTTATTTTAAAATCATTATATGGTTGCAAAACTAATGTTTTGCTCAAAAGAATTTTTTTTAGAGAAAGCCAATTATTTCTCTTTCATTTCCTTCGCATATTTTCTTTCCATTTGAAAGATTGTGCCAGTAAAATTAATGCAAAAAGCTGTATTCCCATCTTGGGTAAGTGTCCCATCTAGTTGGTCGGAAGTTTGGGGAGCGCTCGTTTGGATAGATGCTTTTAACGTTCGGAAAATGTTCCCCGGTTACGTGATAAGCAGCACAAATGGCATCCTTGAGAGCTCACAATCGATTTGATGGAAAGTCAATATTTCTTTACGAATCATTTTCTTTCAAAATCAAGTTTAAATTTAGAAACATATCAACAACTTGCAAGATGGGGTTGTTGTTTTTTCATTCGTTTTTCTCAAGTTGGAGTTGTTAGTCATAAAATGGTTCTTATTTTAACTGAACTTAATGCAGATTGTTTACATCTTATTTTGATAAATTTCGAGACATGTTGGCATTCATAAAGACGAATATTATTTGTCGTTAAACCTAGCATCGCCCCATGTATGATTGCTACCACGATAAGAACATAATCCCATACTGTAAAGTGCTGCCACCTTTGGCAATATCGAAAAATGATTTTACCCAAGTATGGCACTTTAGTCTAGGTTTACCTACGTAATAAGCTTCTTATGAAAAAGTTTGTTCCAAGCAAATCTACAAGTTCGAGCGGTACTAGCTGTTTTGAGCCGTTCATCTTTTTTTTTCTTGTCTTAAATTGCTCAAAATGGAACAAAATTACAAATAAAAAAAATCTTTCAAATGATTTTTTTTTTTGTTTGAATTGGATTATCCATTCCAAAGTTATTACGAACGGGGGGTGGGGCAGGCAGAAATATATTTTTTGCATGTAAAAACACTACTTTCAATTTTTGTTATTGATTTTTATTTTTGTTTCCTTTTTAGCGATATTTTCACGATGCATCAAGCCTTCGTTCATGTTTCTTTTTTTGCAAATTTTACGGGAAAGTAGGATTCAAAAACATTTTCCATTTTTAAATTGGAATAAGAGTTAATATTTAGGGAACAAACTCTGGGGGAAAAGAGCAAACAAATTTTATTTAGTGAACATAACTATTAAATTTCCCATCAGAAACTGTGGAATAGTTCCTTGATCCGTAAATGGCTAGGCAAAGTGGCTTCCTTCAAATGCAACGGCGAATTATATTTAAGCTGAAATTCCTTATTTAAATCGCCGGACAGTATAAGCGCCACATGTGCGTAGCCATCCGCCAAAGCCCCATTCCAACGCCGTGTACTGGCTAAGAGGAATTCCCAGAGAATTCGAAACAATTAACGGTGGAGACCTCCTTCTAATTATAAGCGAATCGATGCGCATTAGCGAGACAGAGTTCGACACTTGAATCGTCAAATCAGTCCCCACTGAACCTGTACCCCTGGACATAATCTTCCCTTCGGACCTCCATGTTAAGGGAATGTCTCGGGATGTAATGCGTCTTATTTCTAAAGCAGTTGCCAGGCGGTTGGTTAAGTTGATATTTATTTTGATATCTTTCATGCAAATACTTGGAGTAGAATATCGGTAATCCGTGCTTTATTCTCCGTGTTTTCGTATGTTAATAGAAAATTTTGGTCACGTTAATAGAAAATTTTGAAAAATTGTTGTTATTAAGTATTTGAAAAAAAATATATAATTCACGTGGTAAAAATTGTTCTGATACTGGTTTTAATCCGTATAAAAAAACTGTTGTAATAAATGTAGTAGTACTTTTAACTAGCAAAATTATTCTGCTTTGCTGCCATTAATTATAATACACGAGAAATATATCATATCTATACAGTTAAACAACATAAAACCTGGTCGTAGAAGATTAACAATTAAGTTTTAAACTCAATGGCTTATTTTTACAAGAATGAATTATTAGAATCCCTTCTTTACAAAATCTTAATTTAACAACAGCTTAAGCCTAAAGCTTGACATAGTAAGATTCTGGGCAATGTACTATTCGTTCTAGAGATTTTGAGCGAATTTTATTTAATGCAATTTTTCAGCTTCAGAATGATATAAAATTTTAGAAAATGTGATGACTTTTTGTCTTTTTTTTTAATTATCAAAACAAATCTTGTCATTGGAATTAAAAGAAGAAAAACTAATTTTAATTTTTAAATGGGAAATGTTTCTATTCGCTTACTCTACAAATAAAGCTATATATTCGCTTACTCTACAAATAAAGCTATATTCAGTAATGATAAAAGATTTGCTTAAGCTTAAGGTATTATTTTGGGACAGCACAACTATACACCACAACCATAGTATCAACAGTTGATAAGTCCAAAGTTTCCAATAATAACGTCCTCCTATCACGACTTTAAAACATCGTACTGTAAAGATCTGATTTCGTAAAGGAAATAAGAAAGAGCAAGCAGAAGACTAAGACGAAATTTTCTTATTCACCTTATTTTAATTACAAAACACGTGTTCCCTTCTCAACTGTAGCTCTTCGATTGCAATAAACGTAGTTTGTGCATCCACATTAAGTTAATTTTGTAAAGGAATTCTGTACATACACAACACAACAAGATTTATCCTCCATAAGTCACAATTTATTAAGATTTCGATTATAATTATTTATTAAGATTTCGACTCTGGATAAATACGATTTGCAATTACTGAAGTAAAATTAGATTTCTTTAACTGTCAGTTCTTTAAGCTCCTTCACTGGCATTCCTGCATTTGATATTTGTTATTTCATTATTTTCACCTAGAAAGTATTCATTGCTTTACTACTTTTGCTAGGTTAACGCTGATATCCGACTGTTGTTAATTATATCGTTTGCCATCATTATGAGCTCCATTGATGTGTGTAGTAAATCCATATTCAGATCTATACAAATGAATTACACCCTTCTGTTTCCTCATATAGATTTTTTTGCTTTCTATTGTCTCGAATGCATAACAGACACGAAGGACCACTTGGAACACATTAAGTGATCCAAAAAGTGTCCACACCAAAGAAAGCCTGATTGAGTTCGGGAATTTTGCTGGAGCAAATCAAAATTCAAATTCTGTGAAGCATAACCCATGAGAAAGAGAGAATATTGATGAAGAAAATATCAGGTGGTGAGAAACATATTGGCGTAAGTTAATTTTTTTTGAAAATGTAGTTCATTCAACTTTCTATAAGATGATATGTCACGTATCTTTATTTACAGTTAACTAAAGAATATTTCAAAAATTTATCAAGAGCTGGCACCATTAGTTTTTTCTTATTAAATGCCGTAATGCTAAAACCGTAACGCAAAATACCGTTCTTCTTAGAATACAATCAATTGCTTGCTTTTGACCCTATGTTTCTCCCACCTCTTACGTAAAGCTAACAATGAAGAAGCTTTCTGAAAAGGTCTTTGTTGAAATTAATAGTTCTTGGTAATTTCTTGTGCTTACTTTTTTCAAAAAAATGATGATGAATAAATCCATTTCCATGAACTTTATATCTTGTTAAAGTCAAATATACATAAAATATTTGATTCATCAGTGTGCTAGTCAGTTAGAAAAATATATTCAACATTTTAAATTCCACTTCAGAACGGTAATGCTCAAACGTTTTTCCTCCTCCCCCTCCCCCTTCTTTTTGATACAAAATAGCATTTGGATGGCATTCAAAGCGGAAACTTGATAACGCGTCAAATCCTATTTTAACACACCTCTAAACCTAACATTTTCGAGTTACTTAGCATTTTTCGTATCAGCAAGGGCACATTTATTTCTAAGCAGCTCACGATTTGGTGGCGTGCTTTTACGCTTGGATGTCGACCAAAAATCCCTTTTCCCTGCCACTGGCATACAAATTGGAGAAGGTCTCACGTCAACGTGGTACGGAATTCCTAAAACCTTCCCATCAAAGCTTTCCGACCTTTTCACGAAAGAATTTATGGGTAAAATTAATTTTTTGCTTATGTCCATCTGATCATTATTATTCATGTCCCATATTGTAGGCTTTCAATGTTTCGGTTTTGTCGCTGGCGTGAAATGCTCCTCCGGGATTAATCCAGAGTTCTAATATTTGGCAAAGGACTTTCGGTTTGAATGAACCCATTTTCAGATCTTTAAAATAACTCTTCTGATATTTATTGCTCAAAGATGGTATGTAAATAAACATAAAACATTGGTAAATGTTCAAGATTGTGTCGTAATGTACCTAAAAAAATGAACATGCCAAATTCAATTTAGGAACATTCTTGTGAACAACGCTAAGAAAATTAATTATCTAAAAAGGAAAAGAGAAGACGAACTATGGGATAGATAAAGCACCGAAACACTTTTCTAAGCAGCCCTACTGGTTTCAGTTTTTTAAAGATCTATTTCTTATAAACAAGCGAATTAATTGTGTTTAAGATGAAACTTGAGCGTCTTTCGTTTTAAATCCGAAAACAAAAAATCGCACCCCAATAATTAATGCAAAAACCATGGATCATTTCATATTTTTGGGAAAGTCTAGAAATGTATTAAACCACCGAAATTTAATAACTAAGTAATAAATGTAGGTTCACCTTCGTAAATTGACAATACTTTTTGCAGTAATGCATCCTTAGAATACTTATTCTATCATATGTATCTATAAATCAGAATTTATTTAATTGTTCATTTCTCTATTTGAGCGAAATACAGTCCCCACCTTTCAAAATCTATTAGAACAAGACTAAATAAAACATTCAAGCACATCTAGGTAGAAATACTCGCAATGTTCCATTTGAAAATTCTAAGTATAATTAGAAGAATAATTAGAATTCTAAATACAATTAATATTACTATTTTATAGCCTTTAGATTTGATTTTTGTTGTGACAACATAGACTGTATTAAACAACTCTCACGTTTTACATAGTTTTAAAATTGAGAAAAAATACCGTCGAAATGCGAATAAAGTGATGAATCAAAACACCACGAAGAAACTAGAAATTAGAGTGACTGACTGCTTCTGTGAGCATTGACCGTTTGCTATACATGTTTTTAAGTTAACATTTCATTATATTAACACACACACACAGAAAACACATATACTTTAATTGATTTATATTCAATGTATCGAAAAATGTATTACATGTGACTGGTTGTTTTTGTAATTTAAATTAATAGTGTATAGTTCAATGTGCAATTTTGCGTTCTACATTGGAAAATTTGGAAGACGTGAAAACAAACTTTCTGCCAGTATTGTTTAAGGAAGATAATTAAATTCAGATTTTGTACCAGTAATTATTACATTAGAAAAAAATTGCGATATTTCACGTAACGCAGACATAATATTTTTTTTCTTTTTCAATTAAATTTTCGTTGTTAAATAAACATTCTGCGCTTTTACAGTTACAGACAATACTAGAAGTTACAGTTTAACCGCAATGTCGATCATAAGGGACTCAGATACCATTCGAGTGTGTGGTGCAAGGAAATATCATTATCCGTTTCGTTTCGAGCACAGAAATATCTCATACTACAGTAGTTCATGTTTTTTTTTACTTATTTTCAGTGCGTGAGTACGCAGGTGAGATAAATGGGGTAAACTATTCTCCAGTATTTGCCCCACCAAACTGAGAAAGAATTTTAAGAGGGCTGGCCCTTCCACATTTTGTCGGATGATGTACTTTCTCATAAGAAGCCAGTTGCGCGTTACTTTGCGTGCATGAGCAAGCTTCTCCCTTTTCCTCAGTGTTTGTTAAGCGTTCCCATCTTCTGAAGAATTCTTCCAAAGTTGCGCCACTAATTGAGTTATTTGGGCGCCAAATGAATCACGAAAAGATAATTAAGACGTTTTGTGTCGAAATCTAATTTACTTTCCTTAATTAGGAAGAGTTTCCACTGTTTTAATTACCCAATTTCTAACTTCTTAGTAAGAAAGTCTAAATTTTTCTTTTCCTTATTTTCGCATAAAGCTTGGTGAAAACTTTACCTCTACGATGTCTAGCCACCTATTTACCCGATAAGAGCTTCTTAATAATCATTTAAAATGTGAACCAGTGTATAACTTCCTAATGAATCGAAATAGCTTCTTTTTCAAACACTCTTCTTTGTAAAACAAGGCTAATAATTGATCTCTTTAGCTTACCATGAAACAACTTCCAATGGCGAAAATAAAAATTACTTTTATCTTTATTTGTAAATTGGTCAAGTGGTGCTCGAGGAAAGGCGAATTAAGGCTTAAAACGTTCGATTTCTAGTCTTCGAGCTTAAATGAAGTTAATCAATTTTTAATTGTTGGTAGATGAATTTAGTTAGTTTTTGAAAACTTAGGAATGTTATTGCATACAGGTTTTAGGATGTCTTCGTAAGCGTTTCTGGAAAATCGTAAAAACCTAGTTACATAAAAAGGAATTTAAAGCACTGCGGCTTTTTTATAAACTGCCAAACGAAAGATGATAAGGAAAAAAGAAAAAAGAAAGAACGTAAAATGCGATTATTACAAAATGATTTGAAACTGAAACCATGTTAGAACAATAGTCTAATCTTGTGGGAGATGATTTTAAAAAATGGTTAAGTTCTTTTTACAGAAAGTATTGTTAGGTTTAGGCGTAAAATATGAAAATAATCATAAAAAAAAAACAGTTAAGGAATTTGTAATCCAATTTCACCGTTTGTATCTTCTTAAAACCGAAACTTTCCCACGAGAAGCATGTAAATACAAATTTATTGATAAGCGTTGTTGAAAAGGTATGTTTCAATTTTTATTTGGTTACCAAGCAATGTTGGTTACGCTTCTGAGCATAAATTCATCTTCCACAGAAATAAAACAGAGATTGTTGGTCAGTTTGTCTGTGTGTCTGCGTATGTCTCTGTCGGTCGCCTCCTGGCGAGATGAAAATCTGCAGAAAAACGACATTTTGGTTACACGTACCAAACGCTCATGTACTTGTGGACCTCGAAGCGTTTTTCCCGAAATTCGAATTTGTTTCTTTTTTATTCCAATTCTACGCAAAGTTCATATTTTAAAAACATATACTCTTTCAACATGTTAATGTCCGAAAAAAACTGCACAAGAAGATCTGTTTATGAAGTTCGTAGAATAAATAGTATCCGCGCAATTCTCGTTTTAAATAGTTTCGAACTTTAAAACGAGGCTTATCATTGGAATTTATCTGCTGCTTATTTAAATTATTAATTTATCTTATTTTGGTAACTTTTGCGCTGTTGAAAAGTCATACACAAATTTTACTCTAATTATATCCTTTGCTTCAAAAAACATTTTCTGTGCATGTACTGTTTAAGTACTTACATTTTATCAACCTAAATGTACATATTTATTTACCTTTGTAAATGATGCTTTTATTTATTCTTCTGCTTTTTTATTGGTTCAATATTTCGTTGATTAATGCACAATTTTATTAAAAGTTTTAGGAAGTGTCGTTCATACTCTAATGGGTATTTTTAGAGACTGTTAACAGTGTTGTAAGAGGATTTTTAGGAACAATTGTCTTAGTTGCGATGAGAATTTTGAGCTGAATAGTAGACAGTTTTTGAGAACTGTTGCCTGACTAATGGGTTTGTCTTATAAGAATATTTTATGAAATTTAAGAACTTTTAGTGTTCTAATGCAGCCTTTTAAGGACTTCTTCCCAGCTTCAAACATACATTTTTCACTATATTTCCACTTATTTTCTTATGGCAAAATGTTGGATATGTGCCACGTGATTTCATGTCTTTTCTCTGCCAGGGAATGATACGAAGTTCAAGATAATAATAATAAAATTACACGTTAATTTAAAGCACAAATGAGCAATAAAATGCAGACATATGTTTCGGGATTGCTTGGAATCCCTTTTTCAATGCGACAGGGAGCTTCTAGATGCAAAACATCCAAATGAAGCAGACAGAACAACAAAAACAAAGCTTATATAGCCAAGAATTATCTGTAAACCAATGAGAATAAAGGCAGCGTGAAGTGGAAGTAGAAGTAGCAGGAAGACACCAATAAGAGAGCAACAAACGAATCCAGTTGAAAGTACAGGAAGTAAAAAGGAATATCAATAAAAATAAAGCAAAAAAGACGACAGCATGCATAAAAATTGCAAAAATAATAAAATAAAATACAAAGAATAAAATTGAAATAAAAATAAGTACAGAAACTACCAGAACAAAATGCAAAACAAAGTACACATGTAAAGGAGGGGGAGGGGAGGGACGGGGGAAGGAGAAAAATAGACACAAAAAAGGAAAACAACAAGAAAACCTCGAAAGAACAACAAATTAAAGAAATTTATGCCAGACCTGTGAAGTTCAAGATAGTCCGCCTGGAACATCAGCTTGTCGATAATAAATCATGAATCATAATCTGAGTTATAGGATGTTTGCCATTACATTACAATGACTGTTTTGTAAATAATAATAATAGCGGTAATAATAATAAAAAAAACAATATGCATGTTATTATTATTGTTAATCTTATTTCTAAATATATGTCGTAAAGAAGCACCATAAAATGGGGTTACGTGAAGTCGCCTGTTCATTTGTAAAGTCAATTTTCTAAACTAAGTCTTTAAAAAATCTTCAAATTGGTTCTTAAATTTCTTAAATTACGTTAAAAACTTAATACATTAGAACAACATATTCGGATTACATTTTAATGTGGATTTTTGTGATGTTTTTAAGGATTAAGTTGAACTCCTTACTGGTCTAGGTTACACTGAAACAAGTCAAGTTATTGACTTGTCACATTTCTTTAATTATTACAATAACATGCTAAGAAAAATATCCTATTAGTAGACCTATCATAAATATATTTTTAGTTTTAAATTTTTACTTAACCGTCAGTGCGGAATCATTTATGTCCGGACATCTGGAAACTAAAACGAATGGAATAATATATCTTCCTAAATTTAACGGTTCTTCGATTTTTGTGCCTGATCATTATGAAATGAGAAAAAATTCTCTTTCAACAAACAAAAGTAGTCGATTTAAGGAAATAAAGATTAAATGTTTTACGTTCCGAAAGCATACGTATCAGTACATTATCGAAAAAGTAATTGCCCGTGTATGCAATTCCGGAATAAAAGGTTAAAAATAGATGATATAGAAAGTTTGAATTCAGCATAAAGTTAACATGAAAAAAGCCGCTCGATACACTTAAACGAAAATCAATGCGTATACTTACTATGCATTTTTATTTTCAATATTTTGTTGCTTAATTGCAAGTTAGAAATCGTAATATCTTAAGGTATTGAGATAGCATTTTTATGCAAACATAGAAATGTGCTTAAATAAATGTGAGCATAAATATTTAAAAAGTACCGCATTTAAAAATAAAGTTGCAAATGTTTTGGCGTTAGAGAATCTTTCGGCAAATAAAAAGTGGAGTTATGTATGGAAAAAGCTTTTTTGCAATATTTTAGAGGCACTGCAGAATATATATTTTGTAACAACGAAACGTGGAGGTTTATTTCTAAAATAATATCGATGATTTAAATACGTTAAGATGTAATAGACACATAGAGTAATATTTTATGTTAAGGCTAAAAAAGAGAAATCTTTTTTAGCCTTTAACCAAATGAAATATTTTAGTCCATACCTCAGTAAAATAATATTTAACTACCCTCATTTTAGAAAAGTATTATGGATTATATGAGGATTAAACTAAAATTATAGTGTCGTATGATTTTTAACTAATTAATATTTTGTTATTAATACTAAAATGAACTTTCAAGATTCCTTTGGAGCTTTAGAAATGTAAATTAATGAGTGCTGGATTTTAATCAGAGTCGCAATGCCTGATGAATGCAACTGAACATAATGTAATATTTAAAATAATATTAAATCGCCAAAAATGTTTTAAGTTACACGGTTTTATTTAAATTCAAAATATCGTTGCATTATCCAAACAAAACTATTGTTGCCAAACGACAAATGATAATGCTGATAATTTCCTCAGAGCCAAAATTATTAATTTTTTTTCCTAATTAACGTTATAATAAATTATAAAATGGATGGATTATTGTATTGTCATCGAAGATAAGCTTGTGTGCAACATTTGAAGATAATTTATGCAGTAATAGTTGTCGAAAACCACCTTACAAAATTCCGCCACAAGTCAAGTTAAAAAAAACCATGTAATAATAATGAGATAAACGATGATCTTGGACATCTTAATAATATCATTATTTTAAAGCGTGAATCATAGAAGCAGTTTCCGGTAAGGAGCCGAGCTGAAATATAAATTATGTACCGCAGTAGTTTATAAATGCCCTGCACATTTTAAGAATTTCTTAGAGAAAAATCAAGCTGAAGAATGAACAATATTTCAACGTAAATTCGGAAAGGCCAAACTTGAACGCAGAAAACATTAAATTTAGTCGCAGGGCTAATTCTTCGGAATATTGATTCAGTGATAAATAAATATACAGGCACCAAATGGTATCCCTAATGTATGAATCATAACTTAGTTTTTAATTCTTGAAAAAGTCCTTAATATATGACTGCTCTTGCACTTTAGCGTTTTTCCGCGACACAGTGTCCCATTGCTTATGCAAACAGATTGCCGGATAGTGTGGAGGCCAAATAATTGCAAACATGATACTCCGGAGTCTACTGTATATCTAAAGAAGTGAAGAAATTTCGAAAACAGATTGGGGGCGGGCGGAAAAATTTAAATCATTTCTTGAATTAGAATCTTAATTTTAAGTCCCTGTTTTTAAGCCTTTATGCTCAGAAATCTAAATATTACATAAACCTTTTTATTGATCCATTTACCCTCTTCAAAGCAAAAGAGAATCATTTAATTGCAACATAACATTCTTAGTCCCTATCGCTGAATGGATTCAGCCAAGAGCAGCTGTTGCCATTACCTTTCCTTTGAAAGGATCACTTTAGACACGCAATTAACTCTCCGCCTAAAGTGCTCTCCATGCTATTTCCCCGCATTCTGTGCGAATATTCCTTTTTTAATACTGAATATGAGAGGGCATAGTCCCTATTATGCCTGATGAAGCTTCTTCCGAAACACACCGCCATTGTACTCGCGGGCTTCAATAGACTTATCTGGAAAAGCACACGAATCATAATAAAACTATATTTTCAGGCTGCTTCAGAAACATGGAAACTTGGATTTTTGTAATTAAATGAATCTCATGAAATGGGAAAAAAAGTGCATAGGAGCTGCCTTATGGAAGTAATTGCATTAGCATGAAGTGGATTTCGTTTCTTTTTTCGTTCTTTTTTTGGGAAGCGAAGCGTTTTTTGTTAGGTTTAAAATTTATAAAAGTTACACAAAAGTGAAGCAATTTTTCCAGAAATGCTGCATTAATTTATTAACGCATTAAGAAAAGCTGCATTAATTTGCTAATGTAGAAGTCATAATACTTTCGAATGTTCATTGTTTTTTGAGATACTGTAATTAATCATTAAATATGTAAGCATTACGTAAAACATCAAGATTAAGTTGGTTTCATAAACGCAATGCGTGTAGGCGAAGGAAGTGTTCCTTGGGCATGTTTGTACCTTGAGCCACATTTTCTCGTGAAGCACGCTTTAATTAAATATGTATGATAAAAACAATTTTTGTTTTTGGTATTAGGTGGTAGTACATTTAATTTACATTGACTAAAAAAGACGCTAGCGAACTCATTGTTTTTACAATTTCAAGATGCACAAAAATTCTCAAAATATATATGTATATATATATATATATATATTCATTTTGTTTCTAATCAACTCTAAAAGTAGCGATAATACCTTTCAGAATCGTTACAATATTAACACAATAACAGCTTCTTTATCAAAGTGTTTTAGTGATTATTGTTGCCTATCTTGCATAATGGAAATATAAAACTTTGTTTCGTTCTGAAGTAATATGTGGAGCACCCCTTAAGCCAACGTAAAACTGTGTATTTAGCCGACGCAAAGTACACTGCCTAGCTTCTATGTTTTATAATACTTCTACATTCGATACCACATGATGTATTCAAACAGTCTAAACGCATTAAGGGTACGTGAAATTTTACTTCACTAAATTGTAATAAGGCAAGCCTGAAATATTGTATCATGTAAAGAACTATTAGAACTATTAGAACTATTTCCGAATAAATAATTTTCCAGCATTTGAACTCATTTGTAGTTTTATCCCTCTGAATAAAAAAATATTCGACAATACATATTCAAAAGGGAAAAAAAGGGAGAACAAATACGAAAGAAGCAAGAAGTTCCGTCTAGAAATATACAAACCTAATTTCCCGTCTACAACAACTTCAAATTTATAATCTAGCTATCTTTCTCGTTTAGCTATAGTTCTTAATTACTTCAAATATACCTTTTTAAACGGTTAATACATATTCATTCACTTAATTCATTTATTCAATCATGGGAAGTATTAGTTTTGGACGGGAAAAATCCAACCTGCTTTTTACGTTGATTTTTTTTGTTCCTAGCCCTGAATATGTTGTAAATATTTGGAAAATATTGTTATTGCATTCAAAGTAGGTTAGGAGGAATACGTAGGAAAGCGCTATAATAAAAAAAAAAATTTTAAGAATAATTACTATTGGCTAATTATGCGTAATATCCTCTTTAAGTTAAGACAATTCTAGTTTACAAACACAACTTAACACTTTTCCTTCGGCGCCGATTGTTTTTAAACATTAAGTTGCTTGAAATGTTTTTGTTGCCATGTCTCGTCGCGATTTAATAAAATGCTTCATCTGTTTCTTAAAACAAATTAGTCTTTAGATAGTCTTATAAAAATAGCGAATGCTCTTTTTGCGGTAACAGATTCAATAAGCAACTGCGTATTCAAGTTTTAAATGAAATGATATTTGATTCTGACAAAACGACTATATTCTATCTGGTGGGGTAAAGTCTTCTAAAAAATAGAGTAAGCCAAACAAACGAAAAGTGATATAGGGATAACAAATAACGGAAATAGTTAGAGCTAGAAGCTTTTAAAACAGCAATTTTGAAATATTTGGAAATGATAAAGAACCGGGAAAAGAAGAACGAAACTATATGAGTCAACAAAACATTTCGAATAATGGAGACCAAAAAGTTTTTAAAAAATAGCCAAGATGAAAACCTTACATTAAAAAGTACATGTCGGAAACTCTTAGCATTGAAGTTTGATTTGCAACAGGTAATACAGTGTGAAACAAACTATTTCCTTATGTAGCCGAGCTGCCTGATTAGCACCTTTACGTCAAAATTGAGATTTATAATTACCGTTACAAACGTAGAAAGATATTATTTTTCCGTCGATGCCTAAAACTCGTTTTCCAGTGGTGGTTCTACACTTGCTGCGAAAGTTGATTTACAGAGAGCTCAGTGCAAACTACTAGATATAAGACAGGGGTTCTCAACCTTTTTCGACTTGTGGCCCCCCTTATGAGTACCAAATTTTGTCGTGGCCCCCATCGTGTAAACTTTTATTGGTCATTATGAAATTGCGTCTTCCAGTTTTGATAGCTGGTTTAATTTGCCGTATATAAGAAATTCAAATCAACTGTTGATCTAATAGATACCACATCATTCAACTGATGTATCATTGAGTACAGTAAGCACATTTATGTTTTCAGAGAAGAATACAGTCTGTCGTATATTACAAACTTGTAATATATTCGATCAGAATAATGTAATATTTTACCGTTGGTTGGAATGTGGAATACTTATCAGTTTGAAATGATTGGTTCGTGGCCTCCTTTCGGAGGTTTATAGATCGCTCTCCTATTTCGCTATTTTTCCCTGTGGCTCCCAAGGGGGCTATATGGCTCCCGTTGAGAAATCCTGATACAAGGTGCATAAAGTTAGTTAAATAAATTTGCGGGAGAGTTTATTTTTTCCTTTTGATACGATGATATAAATTATTTATTTTTTGAATCAAAAATATTTACTTTTCAAAACGACTATGGAATATACTGTAGCATGATAGATTGATTTATGCTTAAATACTTAAAATACTATTACAAATGATTCGTTTTTTGCATATGTGTGTATGTTTGTTTAATGCTGAATGATTTTCAAATAATTCGTCTCATTTCATTTCCCCTTTTTTCAAATTTTTTTTTTTTTGCTTATGAAGCAGCACCTTGACTTCTATGGATAGAAATGTGATTTAGAGAATATATTATTCCAATATCAAAAAAGTTGACTTAAATTTGGCTTTTTATTTTGTTAGGGCGTTTTAGTTCGTTAGGGCATATGGTAATTAAAAAATAAAAACAAGAACTATTTTATAACTAATACCTTCGTCATTTTGTTGGTAGCGGTCTTAATGAATATTGATTGTTCTTTGTAATTTAAATAATCATTTGTAATTTGAATAACATTTATGATTTGTTACCATCTATCACGTATTTATCTTTTGTTTTCTGAGCTCAAATACTTTAGTTTTCCAACTTCTGCGGCTTGAACAAAATTAAAATTTTAATGGTCTTTTTTCTACAGCAAATATACTGTGCACATTTTTTCTAAAAACCTGTACAATGTTAATAGTTCAATGATTCTTAAATTCACTAAATCATTTATTCAGATCTCTGTGAAACATTGAGCAGTTTGCTTTAATGGTAAAATTATAAGAAATATTCATTAAAAATGCATTTATCACTGTAATTAAACATTTAAAAACGAAATGGTGAAATGCTGCATAAATCCCCAGCTAAAACACTGTCTCGTGCACTTTTTTAAAAAAACTTGTGCATGTACCTCCTTAAATTTTACATCAGCCCCTGCGGGTACGCGTACCATGGTTCGATAACATCTGACCTACATGCGAGCAAACATTTTACCGTTATTTGGTACCCCCTCCAGTTTATCGACTCCGCAGCTTTAGACAGACACATCCCATTTTCAAATACATCTCAGACACAAAGTAACAAGCCTTATGAAAGCCTATTCTTCGCCGCAATCGTGGGAAACCCCACTTTAATTGTAGCTTACCATTTCACGTGCTTCTCTGGCAATGAATAGCTACAGCCAAGTGCAGCTGTCGCGACGACCCTGCCTTTGAAAGGAGCCCTTAGACACGCAATTAACTCTCAGCCGAGTACGCTCCCACTCCCTATGAACAGGGATATTCCCTTCCTAGCACGATATCGAAAACATACTCTCCCTATTGTACGTAATAATGCCTTTTTGAAATGGTTTCGGTATTGTATCTTCCTCCATTCGATGTCTGAGCGAATATTAAAATGGGAGACTTTCGTTCTTATATTAAATATTAAACTGCAGCGTGGAGTCTTTTCCATTAAATGTAAAAAAGACATGTAATTGCAGTTTTTTTTTATTTAAATATATATTTGATAGAGATTCACCGAACTTGTATTTTTCGAAGAGCTATACATTTTTTATATTCTAATGACGGAATTAATGGACAGAGCTTTCGCACAAGGAATTTGTAAAAACCATGCATTTTTTTTACTTAAAATTTCTTTACTTTGTTTCGCCGAATGTCTTTTTATCATATTCTGGAGCAAAGATTTTTTACCATGAATTATTTAAGTTTCATTTTTGTTATCGATGAAGCAAAGGTGTTTAATTATGCCCTTTAACTTACGTATTAAATTTGTTAAATTATACTATTTTTTATGGCATAAATAAAATTTCAAAAGTGAAGACAATTCAACATTCTAGAGAATAAACTGTACTACTGCGTACTCAGTACCTTTATTTAACTCGGAAACTTCTATCGTTTTGTATTGCTTTCTGAATAAATAATTGACTGAGCAGATATTAGCAACATTCTTCAGAAGCGGCAGATAAACGTCTCAAGAAATTTGTTACAGGGAGACAATCATTTCTTATATGGAGAACACATTTTGTGTTATTTAACAATCCGATTAAAATTTCGTATTAAAATGAAATTCCCTGTAGAGAGACTTCGATGCTGGGAGATTTTGTTGTAATCTTAACACACTCGGGGGTTTTGCGCGAAAATTTAGTTATTCAGTTAAATCTCAATAAATCGGAAATTATTTAATTTTTATCAAAACTTTTCATATTTTAGATTGAAATATATGATATTATGATTGTCGTAAACAAAAAATAAAATTTTTAGTGTATAAATTTATAATAGTATCGTAAATATGAAAAATCAAATAGAAATATATTGTTTAATTTTTTCGAATTATATTATTTACAATCATTCATACAATTTACAAAAATAAAAATAGCAATCATAGAACTAACTAGCGCTTTGGGCCGTATGCTATTATTTTGTATATCACTGCAAAAGTATTTTGACATGCTCTGTTCCATTTCATTTTGTACAAAGAATAGCAAAAATTGTGTTTACCAGCCTACTACTTCTTTCGCTAATAGCGATACAAGGAAACCATGCCGTTACACTAACCCGTACTAGTACGTGTCCTGCGCTCAAGTATCAATAGTCAGAAATTTTTTTAGTCAGGGTCATTTCACGGTATTTGTGACAGTACGCTGATTCTCCTAACATGAATATATATCCATGTATTTTGTATAAATTTTAACTATTATAAAAAACAATTGGTATTAACCCTACACTGCGCAATTTTTTTTCTTTGTAAAATATTTTTTTTTGTGTGTTTGTTTGTGCTAGTTATAAGAGGGAAAAATGCTTAAAAAAATCTTATTTAATTTGGAAAAGTAAAATTCGAGAAAAATTGACATGTTGTTTAAAAACAACATTGCGCATTTAGGGATAACAATAATAATTCTTTTACATAATCATTTTAACAAATGAAATCAAATCAATAATAAATAGGCATGCATTATAATCATAAAATAGCACTAAAATATGAAAATTTATTAAAATAATTAATTTTATTATTATTTGTAAATTTATGAAATTTATTAAAGTAAAAATTTGCAGATGTAACTAATAATTATTAGTTACATGTGAAAATTTTTACTTTGAATACCAATAAAGTTTAATAATAACTTCCCTAAAAGATTTTAAACAAGGAACCTAACATCTGTAGGGGTCTATGCGATAATGTTCGTTTCTTCTTTGGTTGAGCGTGAATTGATTTTAAACAAAATTCCTAAATAATAATTTAATCGACCACTTTAAGATAATTTGTGAAATATTTGACAATAATCTTCTAAAATATACTAAATAAAGTGAAATAGAACAACCTGTGACGCCTGTTCTTGTTTATACAGCGAATAATGCATAAAAATTGCCCCCGAATGCGCGGTGTTGTTTTAAAACAACAAGTAAAAAAGGCGCCTGAATGTATATTTTTCCCGAAATTTTTTGGACAACTTATATTTATTTTATTTTAAAACTATGTAAGCAATTAGAGACTATTTTTTAAAATAAAATTGTTGCTTAGAGTTTGTAGAAAAAAATTAAGAAGTTAATGTTTTTTACAAAATTAACATGTCTTACGATTTTGCGAAAAAAGATGAACCTTGATTTCAGTTTACAAGATCTAGGGGAAACTATATTAACTAATATGATCACACATACAAAATGAAACGAAAGAATGCGCCACATGTTAAAAATATTACAAAATAAAAGCTTAGTGAACGAAAAATGCAGGGGTTGTTTAAAAACAACACGGCGCAGTGTAGGGTTAAGACACTCACATGTAATTATGTCTTAACAGCGAATTTAGGAAAATTTATATAGCAAATACCAAAATGAATGCTACGGACTTTACATAAAGTCTCAAATACCGTCAAATGTTCCATATACTATCTTGCAAAAGTAGGTTTTCGCGCCCATCCTTAATAAAACCTCAAGACCACTGAATTGTAAAAACCCAAAGCAGTAGTTTTAAAGATATATGTTTGATGATTTAAAGTGCAAAAGAATATTAAGCTTTAATCTTTGATCTTATATTGTGAGAAGCAAACTAATAAGTGGAGCGAAATTTTACGATCGGGATGCAAAGCCCCAATTAGTTTTCTGGGCGTTACTTGCAGAATTTCAAGTTTATTTCTTCATATTTCAAGATATTACCTCTGTGATCGTATGATATTCATTAATTTTTTCCATCCTTTACTGGCGTTAAATTCAAGCATTTAAAAGTTTTAGGATTCCAGTTTTTTAATAATTTATTTATTAATGCTTTAATGGCTTAATAGTTTTCCTAATTTAAGCCATTTTTAGATTTTGGAAAATCAGAACACTATATTTATTTACGTATCACTGAAACAAAAATAAAGAGTAAAAATTCTTTTAAAAGTCATTAGAACTTATCTTTTATTTTTGAAAAGTGAAAAGATAACTATTCAAAAACGTGTTCGATAATTAAGTGAAAAGATCGATAAATCGATGCCCACTCATGTACGTAACTTTTCCGTAATGGAGTCTTTAATCTAATTTTAAAAGCATATTCATGTTAAAGAACAAAATAAAAATCGAACGTAAGTGACGTTACATTTATTTTGAACTAGAAATGCCAATAGCTTTTAATACCTCTTCAGAAATTATCAGGGATAAATTTTTGATTTTATACGTAATGAGCGATATAATTTGCGTGTGAATGATGTGATTTGCATTCAATGAAGTAAAATTTTCAAACCCCTTTTCAGATAGCATGACATTTCCTCTGTAACAGAACTAAAAAATATTTAATTATATGAAAAATGTTCGACTATTTTCTGCTTGAGTACTAAATATAATATCCAAGTATGCATTTTTACTAAATTTCAAAACACACGAGATAGCAATTTTCTGCTTTTAAGCTATTTATTTTAACTACGCATTTTTGACGTTTTAATTAATCATGAATAACAAGTCTTTTTGAATGCGTACATAAAATATTTCACATGAATCGGTCGCATAATCCACCTTTTCGTATACTTTAGAAATAACTAAATTTTTAAGTTCGTAGACATAAAAAAGTAACGAACGTAATTTAAAATGAAATATTATAAAATAAATAATTTTTCTAATAAATACAATAATTAAACTGGTAGAACTAAATATTAACTGTTAATTAATTGAAAATGCTTCAAAAAAAAAAAAGAAAAGAAAAAAAAAGCTATTTAAAATATATAGTGCATTTTAGAAGCTTTTTAGAATGCAGAAATGTACATTCGTTTATTGGTAAAACCAGAGTAATGGTTGGACACATATCCTCTGTCACGCTTTGAAGCACTTTAGCTATGATTTTTTTTTACATGGTTAGTTGGCCCTGTCTTGATAGAAGCAAAATTTGCCGAAAATCACTGTACTAGGAGATTGAAATCATTAAGTCATAACTTATCAGTTCGTACGGAGTCATCTTGCTAGCACCAGTTAAAGACCTGTGGTTCGCACCCATGATGACGGAGTCGCGCGCGGCAGGCGAAAAATTTAAAACTATGTTTTCCTTAACGAAGCACTGATTCCCGCCGCTCTGTTTTGTTAACTGTAGTCTGTCTAGCAATGTATGTCTGTCACTTCTAACGAGAAGGACTTGCTCGGTACGCGTGGTGGTGTTTTGTATAGCCTTGGCAGGTAGAGTGAAAACAATGCAATGCTATAACATTGAAACATGTGTGTTCCTGCAACAGATGTCGAAAAGAGCATACCTGATATTATTCTTCTGTTAGACAGATAAACAGACAGTACATATTTAAGCCTAGCATCAATGACCTGGTACGCGGGCATCTCTTTGTTATTTTCATCTTAATTTTTCTCATTTTTAATTAATTATTTTGAAAATCGCTTCTTTGACTAAAGACATTTCAATAATGCAAGTCACTATTAATGGCATAATATATTGTCATTACATTAAACCGCCTTGTGCCCTCCATGAATTATAAAGAGCCTGGCAAAAAATCCAATGGACGAGAATTCATCATTCCACGACGTATTGTCCGAAACAAAACATCGTATGAGATCGTCCGCATTCACCTCACCATTGTTTCGGGGAACAAGATGGTGGAGTCCACAGACGGGCTAAAGAAAACACAAACAAAAATCAATATCCGGCGCCATCTATTGTTGTGTGCGGGAATAATTCAGAACCATAAAAATTCAAAACATTTGGTGGTGGAATTTCCTGTGCTTGAGTTCTTTTCCTTCTTAGAGAATTCTGAGGATTTTCTCCTTTTCCACATACCCTGTTTTACTAGGTAGGTAGGAATTTGGAATGCTGACGGAATTTTATATCAATGATGTCTTAATTTTTGTTCAGTTGAGAAATATGTTTTTTAAATGCAAATCAATTTCTTTACATTCCTGATTAGTGTACACACTTTGATCTAATTCAACTCCAATGATATGTTGCAAAATTTTAATTGATGTTTCTTATGTTTATAGTGTTGTTCTTTCTGTCTTTCTATTTAGCCTACTTTCTCTTAAAAGTAAAAAAATAATAAGAAGAATGAAAGAAGGCTTAATGTATCGGGAAAATATCGTTAGAGATCAAGAAGTCAAAAATAAGTAAAGTAATTAAACAAAGTTTGTCTGTCTGTCTGTCCTTACTCCTAATAACTATTGAACGAATTGTCCGATTCGAAAAATTCTTTTTGATTTGAACAATGTTTCGCTCAATTTTTAACAGTTCAAAAAATTTTAACAATTGCGACTGTGGGCAAAAATGAAGCAAATTATAAAAACTCTGGGCACAATATCCAAGTTCCTACGAGCAAGCTTATTGGAAGAAACTCTCGGCGTGAAATATTGATTTGAACACTTTTTGTTCATTTTTGAATAGTTCAAAAATATTAACATAGCGCCCACGCGGAAATTTCAATACTCTATAAATCTTGATCTAACGGACCGATTTGCTTGGAACTAACTTTATTGGAAAGCTCTTATAACGTAAGAACATGTACAGATAGAAAGTTCATCCAGAACTAACTAGTCTGTTTTCCTATGAAATTTTTTGATCGAGATTTTCAAGAATATTTTTGAATTACTGAATGATAAATGAATAAGTGACATAAAGAATGAACAAATGAGTGAATTGATGTAAAAATAAATAAATGAGTGAATAAATGAGCGAATGAATGAAAAAATCAGTAAATGTGTAAATAAATACATGGATGAGTAAATAAACGTCTGAATAAATGAACGAATGAATGAGTGAATAAGTATGTATTAATCGTTGAAAAATGTATATTTGAAGCAATTAAGAACTAAAGCTAAACGAGAAAGAGAGAGAGATAACTAGACTATACATTTGAAGTTGATATATACGGGAAAGTAGGCTCGTATAGTTCTAGACCATAGGTTCTCAACGTGGGCGATAACGCCCCCTTGTGGGCGCTTGAGACTTTCAGGGGGGCAGTAAAAGACCCAGAGAAAACTAGGGGGCGTTGAGAGGACACGGGGGGAAGTGGGCAGATTAATTAAATATAGTCTAAAATCTAAAATAGACTAAACACGCTGAATATGTACTAACAAAAGTATTAGGTTTATGGTCGATTGTTCAACGACTTCTAGCATTCCCATCTTCATTAGCTGAACGTGGCTATAGTGCTGTAACAACATTGGTAACCAAAAAGAGAAATCGGCTCCATATTACTGAACGTGGAGACTTGCGATTGTTTTTAAGTAAAATCGAGCCTGATATTAGCAAACTCCTTCAAATGCATCAAATTCAACAGAAATAGGATAGGGGCGTATCCTATCTACGAATAAAATATACAATATTACACATTTAAAAATATATTTGTGGTAATAGCTGTTTCAGATTCGCAAGTAAAAAGAAAGGGGAGGGGGCGTTAGAAAAAAATATTCTCAAAGTGGGCGGTGGGCAAAAAAAGGTTGAGGACCTCTGTTCTAGACGGAACTTTTGTCCCCCTAAGAACATAGAATTGAGCTTTTGGAAATTGCACCATATAAGCTTTTTAAAAAACTGAACAAGAAAATACTGAAATTTTTGAAGCCATAACAAAGTTTTCGTTTCGGTTAGAGTAACGGAGTTTACATTGTAGGTTTCTTGAAGCGCAAAACAGTATTTCCCGAGTTTTTTATTTAAATTTTTCTTTGAGAAGAAAAAAGAATCAAATTTTTTTACGGAACTACTTTTATCTAACGTACAGTGGAGGTTACGTTACAGAATTTATTTTTGTCTCCAATTGATTCTTTAAAAGTTAATTTATAACAATTTTACCGTTTTTGAAATTTTAAGTTTCCCATATTTTAAATGACTGTTGAACGTAACAGTGAAAAACCTAATATCTTCATCTAACTTTATGACTTATCTGCAACTTAACTATTTATATTACTTATCTGCAAAGACAAAAATATTTTTATCTGCAATTACTGGCTTTTGATTGTCATGATTTAAGTTTATCTATCTATATTTGATTTCAATATCTAGCGTATATACGTCGTATTAAACAGAAGTTTGAGAACATAACGTGCATTGCATCTGTTAAAAAATAATTTTACTAAAACGTGATACACTTAAAAAAGTATTAAAATGTTCTCTGTGTTTTTAAAAAGCAAAAATTCAGAGTTTTTGAGTATATATTTATTGCATCACTTTACGCTTTCAGGACACATTTCTGTTTTGAAACATCTTGTTAGTTACATAAAAATTATGGTTATGATGTTTTACATTGTAAATATTTTTCCCCTGCAGTTTATAGGTTTCCAGTTAACTTATTCGACAGTCACGTGTCGTTGACAGGTACATTCTTTTCGCATACAGCTGGCACTTCTCATCACAGATAACTATCTCCGACATTTTGTTTGGTTTATCTTTACTGTTTTCTGTAATTCTGTTTGTTTTTCAAATTTTCTGTTTTTATTCATTGATACTGGGGCGAACGATGGGATGATTTTTGGAGGGGCCACCCAGGAGTGTCAAAAGGTTCACCTTCATAAAACCTTTGAAAATCAAGTTCTCAAAAGAGTATGCATGATTTTTTGTATGCCTTAAAGCCAGTTTATCTACTTTAAAGTAGACAAAAATAAGTAAAAATTACTGTAAGGGCTAATTACTCATTTTCTTTACTCTTTTGGATTTTGCACGGGTCCCCAGTGCCTCCCCCCCAATCCTGGATTGATTGAAACCAAATTCAAAAGGTAAAATTTCAGTAAATATTTTTTTAAACCTTTGAGTAAGCTTTCAGCTAGAGATTACAGAAATATTTTGCGCTTAGAAAATATAAATTTATGCACTAAAATTTTCACAAAGCTTTCAATAACTTTTGCAAAGAATATGTTTTTCTTTTAGATGTGTAAAACCACTTGGCTTTTCAATTAATTCATTGAACCTACATTCTCAAGCATCATTTTTTTCCCTTATAACTAATTTTCTCATTTCCACATTCCAATTTCACCATCATCTGTAGTTTCCGTGAGTGAAACTGATGTTTGTGAAAATAGAAAGATAGCAATAAGTGCAACAACAAAGCATTTAGCTTATTCGAATCCTACAATTACCAAACAGAACGGCATAAACAAGACAAAATTATAAAAAGAAGACTTTTTTATTAAATGCATTAGTTAATGGATTTCTCGTGGTTTCAATGAATGTATTTTTGAAATATTATCCAGTAAAAAAAGTTACCTGTCAAAGAAGTAGAGTCGATCAATCATACTTGCTGACGCAATACATTATATACTCATAATGCCTTTCGACGAAAGTACATGTACACTTTCGAACAAATTGAACCGGCTTCAGAGTAAAACGTAAATGACTATTTGAAATTAAAATAACTAATCTGCTCACTAATCATACTCATCAGTGACGTGAGTAGACTATCAATCAACTTCGTCAATAAAATTAGTTTTAAAGCATTTATATACATGCCTGTTAAATGATCGTCAAACTAAATGCCACTGTCAACAGAGTATGCTCTGTTTACGAATTAAATGTCGCGTTGGCATCCATGTACATAATTTCCTAGCACACGTAGCTCATTAATGTGTCTACTCATGCATAATGGTCGTTTCCGTTTCGAAAGTTTATTTAGTTATTCTCTCTGGCCATTCCTAAAACCTTGTTTCAGTTCTTGTTAATATGTTCATGTATACCTTATTGATCTACTGTTTCTTATTTATTCTTATTTTGCTTATCATTAGAATTTTATGGGCCTGTACAGTATCTTGTACAGTGATTGACAGCTTCCGAAGTTTTTTTACGCGCGCATTTGGCGTTTTTCCCGGATGGTGACACATTCAATTTCCGATTTGAATCTTTAAACAAAAAGAACACAGTTGGTTTGTTATTCTTCATAAAGAGTAACTATTATCTCATCTTTACCTCGCCTCTGACTTCTATTTCCATGAAATTGAAGCAGACCTGGTGCATTCGCAAATGCAAGGAAAGTTAAATTAAAAAATCAGACAGTATACATAATAATAAAATTACACGTTAATTTAAAGCACAAATGAGCAATAAAATGCAGACATATGTTTCGGGATTGCTTGGAATCCCTTTTTCAATGCGACAGGGAGCTTCTAGATGCAAAACATCCAAATGAAGCAGACAGAACAACAAAAACAAAGCTTATATAGCCTAAGAATTATCTGTAAACCAATGAGAATAAAGGCAGCGTGAAGTGGAAGTAGAAGTAGCAGGAAGACACCAATAAGAGAGCAACAAACAAATCCAGTTGAAAGTACAGGAAGTAAAAAGGAATATCAATAAAAATAAAGCAAAAAAGACGACAGCATGCATAAAAATTGCAAAAATAATAAAATAAAATACAAAGAATAAAATTGAAATAAAAATAAGTACAGAAACTACCAAAACAAAATGCAAAACAAAGTACACATGTAAAGGAGGGGGAGGGGAGGGAGGGAGGAAGGAGAAAAATAGACACAAAAAAGGAAAACAACAAGAAAACATAGAAAGAACAACAAATTAAAGAAATTTATGCCAGACCCATGATAAATAAGGAGTTGAGGAAGAATCATTAACCAAATTAGAACTATTCCTGTTAATATGATAAGCTTCCCAAAAGTCAAGCTCTAAAGGGGAAGAACATTTTTGAATAATTTTACCAGAATTGAAATCAAAAGAGTGGTTGGAATTCCAACAATGTTGAGCAATGCTAGACTTATTTAACTCTTGCTTTCGTACATAACCTTTATGCTCATTTAAGCGAATTTTCAGAGCACGTTTTGTCTGCCCAATGTAAGAAAGGCCGCAACGGCAACTAATTTGGTAAATACCCCAAGTGTTAAGTTGATCGACAGGATCCTTAAGAGAAGAGAAGGAAAGTTTGTTACTAGGAGCAAAAACGACTTGAAATTGAAACCTTTTTAGGATTTTAGCAATACGGAAACTGACAGAATGAAAGAATGGTAACACAACCAAATTCTTTCTAGAAACCACATTATTGGGACCAGAAGTTTTCTTAGAAAGTTTGTTATGAATAGAATCAATTAAGGAGTGAGAAAATCCTCTATCAACAGCTACAGCTTTCAGATAGTTGAGTTCAATCTTGAGAAGCTCAGGAGAAGAGCAAATATTAATAGCACGATGGACCAGAGCATTAAAAGCCGAATATTTTTGGTTGGGAGGATGAGACGACAGTCTGTGAGGAGGTAAAGAAACAGCAAAAAGTTTACGATAGACAGAAGTAGTGAAACCAGACTCACTCTTAGAAATAAAGACATCAAGAAACGCGAGGCTACTATTAAGTTCTTTCTCACAAGAAAACTGGATATTAGGATCAATGGAGTTCATAATAGAAAGAGCATCATCAATACCTAACAAGTTACTGTCCGTTAGGACAAAACAATCATCCACATAACGAACATAAAATTGAAATTGCAATTTCTGGAACAGTTTTTCCTCAAAATAATGCATATAGAAATCACTTAAAATAGGACTAAGAGGACTTCCCATAGCCAGGCCATCTACCATAGCATAGAATTTACCATTAAATACAAAAGTGCTCTGTTGCAAGCACACACGAGTAAGGAAAACTAATTCCTCAATTTCCACAGAAGTAAAATGGAATTCAGAAAGCCTTTTCCTGAGGCAAGTCAAAGCGCCATCAACAGGAACATTAGTAAACAAAGAATTAACATCAAAAGAGGCCATAACTGAATTATTCGGAACGAAGTTATGAAGTTTCTTAACAAAATCGGTGGAATTTTTAACAGTGAAAACATTCTGACTTCTAAGTGGAGAAAACACCGAAACTAAATACTTGGAAAGTTTATATGAAGCAGTGCCAATATTGGAAACAATTGGTCTGAAAGGAATACCTGCCTTGTGTACCTTTGGTAAAGCATAAAAACGTGCACAATTAGCAACAGAAGGAATCACAGACCGTTTAGCAATCAAAGGAATAGAATGAACAGACTTAACAGCAGAAGAAATAGCTTTTAACTCTTTGTCACTAGGATCTTTATATATTTCAGAATAAGGACCAGAAGCAATTAAGTCATCAGTTTTTTCAACATAAGATGATTTATTAAGCACAACAATCTGACCACCCTTGTCTGCTTTGGTAATGACCAAATCAGAATTGGAAACTAAATTATTGACACATCGTTTCACAGAATGGGTAAAACCAGTATTAGGAACTTTTGAATTGAAATCAACATTGGAAGCAATAAGATGCCGAACCGACTCTTTTTGAGTGGAAGTTAAGGCACTAAATTTGAAAGCTTTTTCAACCGGAGCAATAAGTTCAGAAAAAGAAGGCTTTTTAGCCAAAGCAAAATTGTTATTACATTTCAGAGCATTGATTTCATTACTATTCAAAGGAAATTTCGAAAGATTTACAACCGTGTTCCTATTAACAAGAGGCAAATCAGCCGGAACAGGAACATTTGAATCAATACACAACTTAGTAAATTTCTTATTTAAAGTAATTTTGTGACTGTCGGATGAACGAAGAGCTCTTGCCCATGACATTCCATCAATAGACTCAAAATCAAAATTAGAATTAGATACAGAAAGATGTAAATCATAAAGTTCACGTTCTATGAACGAAAGTTTTTTCCTAGTTTCTTGGATAGAAGCTCTAAGTAACGCTAATTTAGAACGAAAAATTACCTTATCAACCCTAACAGAACGCGGTAAATTACACTTCAAGGTGATAAACTTAGGAATAACTTTCTTGCGCCTGCAAGACTGGAGAAATTTTAAATGGTTCAAAAACCGAACCTTTTTAATCCGTAGATTACAAAATCTGTTAACCTGAGACATAACCGGAATCAAAACAACCAAAACATAAGGGGAAAACAATAGCTAAACCATTCAATAAATAAAAATAAACAGAAAGAACAAAATTCAAAAACAAGTGCGAAACATACACAACGTAACAATATGCGGAATGAATGTCAGAAAACAAAAAAGCGAAAACAAAAAAGCAAAAAACAAACACTGTCCAGAAAGGCAATGAAGAAAAGAACAAAAAACAAACACTCACCAAGCAGCGAACAGATGGAAGAACAAAAACAAAAGAAAGAAGAACAAAATTCAAGGCACGTTAAGCCTAACAGATAAAAATAATTTAACTTTGTGCAAGTAAACAATAATAATAAAATTACACGTTAATTTAAAGCACAAATGAGCAATAAAATGCAGACATATGTTTCGGGATTGCTTGGAATCCCTTTTTCAATGCGACAGGGAGCTTCTAGATGCAAAACATCCAAATGAAGCAGACAGAACAACAAAAACAAAGCTTATATAGCCTAAGAATTATCTGTAAACCAATGAGAATAAAGGCAGCGTGAAGTGGAAGTAGAAGTAGCTGGAAGACACCAATAAGAGAGCAACAAACAAATCCAGTTGAAAGTACAGGAAGTAAAAAGGAATATCAATAAAAATAAAGCAAAAAAGACGACAGCATGCATAAAAATTGCAAAAATAATAAAATAAAATACAAAGAATAAAATTGAAATAAAAATAAGTACAGAAACTACCAAAACAAAATGCAAAACAAAGTACACATGTAAAGGAGGGGGAGGGGAGGGAGGGAGGAAGGAGAAAAATAGACACAAAAAAGGAAAACAACAAGAAAACATAGAAAGAACAACAAATTAAAGAAATTTATGCCAGACCTGTGAAAAATAAGGAGTTGAGGAAGAATCATTAACCAAATTAGAACTATTCCTGTTAATATGATAAGCTTCCCAAAAGTCAAGCTCTAAAGGGGAAGAACATTTTTGAATAATTTTACCAGAATTGAAATCAAAAGAGTGGTTGGAATTCCAACAATGTTGAGCAATGCTAGACTTATTTAACTCTTGCTTTCGTACATAACCTTTATGCTCATTTAAGCGAATTTTCAGAGCACGTTTTGTCTGCCCAATGTAAGAAAGGCCGCAACGGCAACTAATTTGGTAAATACCCCAAGTGTTAAGTTGATCGACAGGATCCTTAAGAGAAGAGAAGGAAAGTTTGTTACTAGGAGCAAAAACGACTTGAAATTGAAACCTTTTTAGGATTTTAGCAATACGGAAACTGACAGAATGAAAGAATGGTAACACAACCAAATTCTTTCTAGAAACCACATTATTGGAACCAGAAGTTTTCTTAGAAAGTTTGTTATGAATAGAATCAATTAAGGAGTGAGAAAATCCTCTATCAACAGCTACAGCTTTCAGATAGTTGAGTTCAATCTTGAGAAGCTCAGGAGAAGAGCAAATATTAATAGCACGATGGACCAGAGCATTAAAAGCCGAATATTTTTGTTTCCAATATTGGCACTGCTTCATATAAACTTTCCAAGTATTTAGTTTCTGTGTTTTCTCCACTTAGGAGTCGGAATGTTTTCACTGTTAAAAATTCCACCGATTTTGTTAAGAAACTTCATAATTTCGTTCCGAACAATTCGGTTATGGCCTCTTTTGATGTTAATTCTTTGTTTACTAATGTTCCTGTTGATGGCGCTTTGACTTGCCTCAGGAAAAGGCTTTCTGAATTCCATTTTACTTCTGTGGAAATTGAGGAATTAGTTTTCCTTACTCGTGTGTGCTTGCAACAGAGCACTTTTGTATTTAATGGTAAATTCTATGCTATGGTAGATGGCCTGGCTATGGGAAGTCCTCTTAGTCCTATTTTAAGTGATTTCTATATGCATTATTTTGAGGAAAAACTGTTCCAGAAATTGCAATTTCAATTTTATGTTCGTTATGTGGATGATTGTTTTGTCCTAACGGACAGTAACTTGTTAGGTATTGATGATGCTCTTTCTATTATGAACTCCATTGATCCTAATATCCAGTTTTCTTGTGAGAAAGAACTTAATAGTAGCCTCGCGTTTCTTGATGTCTTTATTTCTAAGAGTGAGTCTGGTTTCACTACTTCTGTCTATCGTAAACTTTTTGCTGTTTCTTTACCTCCTCACAGACTGTCGTCTCATCCTCCCAACCAAAAATATTCGGCTTTTAATGCTCTGGTCCATCGTGCTATTAATATTTGCTCTTCTCCTGAGCTTCTCAAGATTGAACTCAACTATCTGAAAGCTGTAGCTGTTGATAGAGGATTTTCTCACTCCTTAATTGATTCTATTCATAACAAACTTTCTAAGAAAACTTCTGGTCCCAATAATGTGGTTTCTAGAAAGAATTTGGTTGTGTTACCATTCTTTCATTCTGTCAGTTTCCGTATTGCTAAAATCCTAAAAAGGTTTCAATTTCAAGTCGTTTTTGCTCCTAGTAACAAACTTTCCTTCTCTTCTCTTAAGGATCCTGTCGATCAACTTAACACTTGGGGTATTTACCAAATTAGTTGCCGTTGCGGCCTTTCTTACATTGGGCAGACAAAACGTGCTCTGAAAATTCGCTTAAATGAGCATAAAGGTTATGTACGAAAGCAAGAGTTAAATAAGTCTAGCATTGCTCAACATTGTTGGAATTCCAACCACTCTTTTGATTTCAATTCTGGTAAAATTATTCAAAAATGTTCTTCCCCTTTAGAGCTTGACTTTTGGGAAGCTTATCATATTAACAGGAATAGTTCTAATTTGGTTAATGATTCTTCCTCAACTCCTTATTTATCACAGGTCTGGCATAAATTTCTTTAATTTGTTGTTCTTTCTATGTTTTCTTGTTGTTTTCCTTTTTTGTGTCTATTTTTCTCCTTCCTCCCTCCCTCCCCTCCCCCTCCTTTACATGTGTACTTTGTTTTGCATTTTGTTTTGGTAGTTTCTGTACTTATTTTTATTTCAATTTTATTCTTTGTATTTTATTTTATTATTTTTGCAATTTTTATGCATGCTGTCGTCTTTTTTGCTTTATTTTTATTGATATTCCTTTTTACTTCCTGTACTTTCAACTGGATTTGTTTGTTGCTCTCTTATTGGTGTCTTCCTGCTACTTCTACTTCCACTTCACGCTGCCTTTATTCTCATTGGTTTACAGATAATTCTTAGGCTATATAAGCTTTGTTTTTGTTGTTCTGTCTGCTTCATTTGGATGTTTTGCATCTAGAAGCTCCCTGTCGCATTGAAAAAGGGATTCCAAGCAATCCCGAAACATATGTCTGCATTTTATTGCTCATTTGTGCTTTAAATTAACGTGTAATTTTATTATTATTGTTTACTTGCACAAAGTTAAATTATTTTTATCAGACAGTATAGTCTTTTTTTTCTAAAACGATTAAAATTGTTTCAGCGTTTCTTAGAACCCGCAAAAATACAAAGTCGAAAATTTTGACGAATCCAACACTAGAATTTTCAGATGTATGCATCCTAACTGTTTTAGAGAATTAATTCTTTTATTTAATATTAGCTAACAGTTCTCGTTTTACGTAAAAGAGACTTATTTTCCTTTAAGAAATCTGTTTCAACTGCTAAAAGGGAATGTTTAAAAAAATATGACTACTAAGACAATTGAGAGGCATTCTTAAGAGAATCGATGTATGGGAATATCAGAAAAAATTTAGTGGATTTGTTCATGCCATGTTATTTAAAATCAATTTTCATGTATGAAATAACAATCAAATTTAAAAAGCACTGAATAATGTTAACTACAAACGTAATTTAATTCCCATCCACTTGCATGTTATAATTTCAAAATAATTTAATTAACTATAGTTTCAAGCTTTTAACTAAGTTCATATAATCGAGAAAATTTTATCTGTTCTTGATTACTACGCAAACAAAGATATTCGAAACATATAAACGGATGTGAAATAATAGTTGTAATAATTAATCATTCAAAGAAATAAAGAGTACTCGTTCGAATGGCGAAACTTAATGTGATTTAAGTATTCTGTTTCATATTTTATCAATCCAATTAATGCAAACCACTCGCTAATGAAAATCTCACATTCCTTTCCATTCCATTATGCCTCAAAGGAAATTGTAACTATTATTAATTCTCAGAAAATTATTAATGCATTCATGACCTCACTCAGATTACCTCAGTTAATTGAATTTCATAAAAGCACTGAAAGGAAAACAATGCTCGCCACCACAGCTCCAGGGCTGTTTCTAATATCAATATTTTATTCTTTGCAGGTTTAATATCGAGCACGTGGCGCCCCAGAGAAGAATATCTGTTCTTAATAGTAGTCATTCTTCTCATCACCACCTCCTTATTATCTTAACATTTCCAGGTAAGAAATTACTTTTTTTTTTGCATTTTTTAGTAAAATTCAGTTAGTAATATGCTGCAATTTTATGTACTATATTGTATTAGATTCAAATTATATTCTTAAAACATGAAACTGCTTTATAAGAATATATTAAATGCTATGACGAATATAACTCTAGAAAAAATGTATAGAAAATATGAGACTTTTTAGAAAATATAGTTCTCGAATTGAAATTTACTTACCACTTACCACTTGGCAAAAAATTCACCGACGCGTGTACCAGAACGGTACGGTGTAACTCGCTGAGAGGCGTCACACAATGTTCAATGCCTTGGAGAAATCGGAAAAAGATTTATTTTTTTCTAAACTAATTTATTTTTCACCTAGACTTTTAATAGTTTGAAAAGGGAATATAAAGCGTCGATTGATTATAAAATTTAAAAAAATAAATAAATATTAAATGTATTTATTAATAATCATGCAAAGTGCCGGCGTGCCACGCACGTCGTTTTTGTTTTTGTGATAATAGCATGGCGACGTGCATACCACGTCGTTGGCGATTCTGTGACAAAAGCAAAAGGACGTCTTTCCAGAGCAAGTGGTTAAAAAGAAAAAGCAGAAAGAAATAAAAGACAATATTTGTTTTCAAATGATGTTTATCAGTGTTTTTAGTTGTCAAGAAAAATATTATTAGCTTTTAAGTCGCGATAGGCATGCTTATAACAACAAAAATTTCGTGAAAATAATATTATCCGATTAATAACAATTAAAATTTACTTTGTACCTTAGGGATAGGACGTTCTTTTGAACTACACTGATGGAAAAAAAAAACCAACACCAAGAAATTATTATTGTAGAGTAATGAAATTTCAGAAATACATTTATATAGGTAACGTACGTAATTGATTACAATTTCAAGATCACAGGTTAATTTAAGCCCGAGAAGAGTCATTGCAGAAGTGAAATGCAGGTACATTAATAACCGGTGTAACCGCCAGAATTTTGAATACAAGCATACAAACGTGCATGCATTGAATCATACAGGTGATGGATGTCCGTTTGTGGGATGGAGTTCCATGCCTGTTGCACTTGGTCGATCAATACAGGGACGGTTAATGCTGGTTGTGGATGACGTCCAATGATGTCCCATACGTGCTCAATTGGAGACAGATATGGTGATCTGGCAGGCCAAGGCAACATGTGACACCCTGTAGAGCACGTTGGGTTACAACAGCAGTATGAGGTTGAGCGTTATCCTGTTGGAAAACACCTCCTGGAATGCTACTCATGAAAGGCAGAACAACAGGTTGAATCACCAGACTGACGTACACATTTGCTGTCAGGGTGCGTGGGATAACCACGATAGTGCTTCTGCTGCCATAAGAAATTGCTCCCCAGACCATAACTCCGGGTGTAGGTAAAGTGTGTCTAGGCCGCAGACAGGATGGCTGCCAGCGGCTCACCTGGCCTCCTCCTAACCAACACACGGCCATCACTGGCACCAAGGCAGAACCGGCTTTCATCAGAAAACACAACAGATCTCCACTCCGTCCTCCAATGAGCTCTAGCCTGACACCACTGACGTCGCAAACGACGGTGGTTTGGCGTTAGTGGAATGCACGCTACAGGACGTCTGGCTCGGAGCTGTCCTTGAAGTAACCGATTGGTAACAATTCGTTGTGTCACTGTGGTGCCAACTGCTGCTCGAAATTCTGTTGCAGACGCAGTACGACTCGCTACGGCCATACGCCGAACACGGCGGTCTTCCTTCTCAGTAGTGCCACGTGGCAGCCCGGAACCCGGTCTTCTTGAGGCAGTGCCTTCCCTTGACCCCTGCTGCCAACATTCACGCACAGTGGATGCATTCCTGCCAAGTCTTTCTGCAATCTCGCGGAAAGAAAACCCACCTTCTCGTAGGCCTAATACACAACCTCGTTCAAACTCAGTGAGCTGTTGATAATGGCTTCGTCGTCTTCTTAAAGACATTGTGGACTAACATCAAATCACTACATCAAATCTCGATGCTAAACAACGCTCAGGAACGTTACAGCACGTATTTAAAGCAAACCTGATTTGCATCTTCCGTGTGTCGCTACTAGCGTCACACTGATGCGCCGAGCGCAAAATTTGAATCGACGTCATCTTTGAGATGTATAAACACGCCTGCCAAATTTCGTTTCGCTAGCGCAACTCCTTCTTGGTGTTGGGATTTTTTTTCCCATCAGTGTATTTTCAATGAGTTATTCCATTAGTAAAAGCAACCTTTACATGTTCTTTTTTTCAATAGTTACGTATGGAAACTATGTTTATGTAGATAAATAGTTAGGAAATGTTTAAAACATAAGTTACATGAAATTAAGTTTTGAAAAAAATAAATAATGTAATTTTATTGAAATTTCTGATATCCGAAATAATGAAATTTGTAGTTAAAGTTAATCTTTATCAAAACGAAAAAAGCTTTTCTCAAATATTCGTTTATTTTTCTCAGGTCTAAAATGTTCTAAAATTGTATCCGTTGTGTTTCTGATGTAAATACGTAACAATTTAACCATTTCTACTATTGCATTCTGTCATTTTTTTAATACAGATGGGTTAATTGATTGGTTTGACTAGTGATTCATGACGTTTTCTTGTTGTCAAATAAATTTTACCTTCGTGGAGGCTAGGCAGTTTACAAGATTATTTAATTTTCAAAATGTTAGATAAAAAAATAGTGTATGCTATTTATTTCAAAGTTAACTCATTTTATGTGCAATATCAATAGCGCAATTTTATATCTTCCCTGGTAAATGCTTTTCTAATTAGCTCATGATAATCATAAGGTAAAATGTATGCATGCAAACCTTCTGCAGAAAAACGATATGAAATATAAACAGTAAATATTTACCTTTGTGAGGGCAAAGCGTACATGCAACATTTCAACCTTCTATGGCTAACCGTTTTCGAGTTATGCAAGATGCATATAGATACGTACTTCATGTCAAAACGGATTCAGGGATGGTTAAAAGAAATATTTTAATGGCTTAGCCGTATGACGTATTCATCGCGAAAAAACGAGTCCAACTTGATTAATACGTAATTAAAAAAAAAGAAAAAGTATTTCAGGAGAAATTTTCCACTAATTTCAGCCTAAATTTGCATTTCAATTACAAATTAATCAGTTTGGACTGTTTTTTTTTTTTTACAATGTCCGTATGCATGTACATACGCACGTGCGTATGGACCACTGAAATATCGATTTTGACCATCCCCAAGTTCGTTTTGTCGTGTCGTCTGAAGGTTGGTATGTGCGTATGTACGTATCTCACATAACTCAAAAACAGTTAGTAGTAGAACGTTGAAATTTCGCATGTAAGACTTGTATACGGTGTAGTTGTTCGTCCTTCCTTTTGGCTGCAATCGGATGTCGTAAGAGGAGTGTTTTATGTGAATTGAAGGCACATTTCCAGTCTTATTTCATAACAAGATATTTATCCAAAGGCATTACTGAAACCAACCCCATTTTTCAGTATGTTGGCGCCGGTTCAGTGACAGTTTGCGAATATTTATCCAAGTTTGGCACCAAAATAGAGAAGACAAATCCAGTGTCAGTTTTACGATTTTTGCAATATTTGGAGACTGTCCTGTAGGACTCCCATGTAAAAGCATGCGCAAGAATAGGGATCTTGTAAAGCAGTCTTTCATCCCATTGATTCTTAACAAACTAGTGGGTTTAAGTGTTTAAAATGCTTTTCTCGCCTCACATTAAGATACTTTGTTTTCTTTTTTTTTTTGTGGGCAGACTCCATTCAGTCACAGTTGTATTAATTTCAGATTTCTTCGCCAACGAAATCATTAAATTACTTTATTCCTTAAAGTGTAATTCTGTATATTTATTTTACTGTATAGGTGATGGGAAGTGAAACAGAACTAAAAATGTGTTTAAAAGTATTGGTCCTCAATCATTGCAGACTTAGTGCGTCAGAGATTGTTACCAACTCTTTCAGCGTGTGGTACCATTGCCTCAATTTTTTTTGACGCTCAGTTTCCCCCATATGGCGGCACCTGAGCTCTTGTTGATGCAAAAAGCACTAGGAATTTAATTCAGTGGAGAGTATACATGCCAAACGGATACTTAAGGGACCTTCAACATGCCGCATAATCATATGACATCTGCGCAGACGATTTTCTGC
Source organism: Octonoba sinensis (assembly GCA_038502835.1). NCBI lineage: Eukaryota > Metazoa > Arthropoda > Arachnida > Araneae > Uloboridae > Octonoba > Octonoba sinensis. The sequence continues at coordinate 64,696,286 of CM076602.1, forward strand.
ATCTTGAAAATCCCCAAACTTGGGTCAGGTTCGAACGTGCGACCGTGGGCGCACGACGCTTGCGCCTTACCACTACGCCACCCTGTCGACAAAACAGTAAACATAAAGCGCAATATTCTTAGTTTGGAATGTCCGACTCATGTTATGACTTCAGAAAGTACAAATCAATTAAAATCATTAAGCTGGGGAAATCATTTTCTTCATTTTTTTAAAAATTTAATCAGGAACATTGTTTTGATATATTATGTTTAACTCTCTTTGGTTTTAAGCATTTAAATTACTTTTTGTGAATTGAAAGTTTTTAAATAATTCGCAAAATTTGTACTATTTCTCCAAATGTTTTTATCTACATTGTCTATTTTGAGAATGTAAAATACAGACATGAAAATCACATAAAAATTGCTCACGTCTAACTTGAATAATTTTCTTACCTTTAATGCCCTACTGTTTTCCAATTTTTCGGAAAGAGCTAATCGATGTGCAGACTGCAGCGCCATCTCGTGGTGGGATCGATAGCAAGGGGCAACATTTGTCCGCCTTGAATAAACATGAAACGAGAGGCAGAGCCTGCTAAGTGTTTTTAGATGGACGTCTTTTCGGCCGCCTGCATTACTAATCACAGTTCATTCTCTCCCCTCGTCTTCAGTGAGGACAAAGCATAAAAGCTCGTTCACTTTTTATTAAAGGCAATATGATAGCCGACGAGAGGAAACCTTGCCTTATCTTCTCTTTTCTAATTGAGCGGAACATATTAAAGTTGTCTTGATAAAGGCCACTTAGACGACTCTCTACTATAAGATCAGCTTTGCTATATGCGGAGTATTAAATCTTGTTGCTATAAAAAGTGAAGATGTAATTAAAACTGCCCCTCTTTGATGATTCGAAAGTTATTCTTATCGTTTTTGTAAAAGCTAATAACGCAGACTCGACATTTTAATGATTAGATATTAGCGGACTAACTCTTATTCATTAGAAAATTTTGATAATGAATTTTCAAATTACATGTAAGCCAGTAATTACTTTTACTTTTTTTTATAAAAAATCAATGGCATTAAATAAGCTTAAAACAGCGCTAAAAACGTATATATTAGTAATCATATATTCCCTCATAATTTCTATTGCGTGTAATTTGAAAACATTCTGTTATCCTCCCCCCCCCCTTTTTTTTAAAGTAGTTTTTGCAACAAAATGTATTTGTATAACCAAGGCTGAACTTTATCCAGTTAGTTAACTGTTACTGATCAGTTAAACTGGATCAAGTTCAGCCTTGGTACTACTGTTGACGCTTGAGCCGATGTGCTAGTCATTTTCCAAACCGGAATATTTCACATTTCCACAAGTTTTGCAATTATACATTAGGATAAATATTTATAAGGAACTAGCGGTACCCGCACGGCGCTGCTCGTGCTGAATTTTAACCGTACCTAAAAAATGTAAGTACAATTTCATTAGTGTGTTCTGATTTTTCGCCAATGACTAATTAAAATGTCGAATTGTAGCGTGTCATATTCGCCACGTTATTCGAAATCTAGTATAAACCATACGTATTCCTTTTCTGGCGATATTTATTTAAATGCTATTGCTAAATCAAGGAAATCGTTAAATCGGGGAGACAATACTTTTATCAAGTTCAATCTCGAATTTAAAATCTATTGCTAATATGAGAAGATCGTTAAATCGAAGGTATGCTTTATTATTGTTTTTCCGTTGATAACTAAACTGATGTCTCTCTATTTTGGAAAAAAAGTTTTATATTGAAATTAAGCTAATACTATTCTCACGGAGTTGACAAAACTGCTAATTATTATTTTTGGATCAAGGAAAGCCTTAAGAAATTGCATTAAAATGCTTATAGCTGGCGTTCTTATTGACTTAGAAACTTAGAACAAATATCTTGTGCAGAAAAATTAGCGCTTTCGATCGATATATTACATTAATAAGTGCAAGGTTTTTTTCACCCCCATATTGGGGAATATATGTGGACAATTGTGTAAAATTGGAATAAAAAAGAATTACCTCTAGGATTTTTTTTCTGAAACCTTCGCAGAAATGTACTCAACAACTTCACAAAGTTTCATGGCGATCGGAGGACATAGGGCAGACAGACATACATTCATTTTTATATATATAGATTAAAACTACAAAAATAAAAGCACGCACACATAAACTGTAAAATAAATATAAAGCAAAAAATTATAAAATAAAATACATAGTTCAAGAGAAAATGGCTATTTACGTTTTCGTATTTTATAATAATAAAAGACAAATCACTGATAAAATATAAACCTGAAATTACATATTAGACATTTTTAATACAAAATGCAATTTCAGTAGTGCTACTGCGAAATTAAAAACCAAATTTTACCCGAATCCTTGTGATAGAGATAAAATGAAATGTTCTTTATTTTCCAGTACCTCGAGGAAAAATCATTCTGTAGAAATAATATTACAACATTATAAAAGAGCTTCTATTACTTGCTATTACATTACTTAATATAGCTTTATTTATTTTTCGAGGAAATTTTGTTAGAGTCTAGTGTTTCATTTTCTATGTCAATTTGGATTTTTAACTTCACTGGGCTGCGCACTTCACTCGGAGTGTTTATTTTGAGCTAGGCTGTCATAAAATAGAAAAAGCATTTTGAATATCTTTTCATTTATCGAAAGTTTTTAATAGTTACCCGGAGACCGTGCAAAATAAGTCGGTGCTTCAGTTAAGTTGACGTCGGGTAACAGGCCCTCTACTTAGTAACATATAATAAATAATTAAAAATATATACACACAATGACTCAGAATAAAATAATAAGCAAAAAAGTTAGTATTTAGCTTAACATTCATTAGCTAACTAATAATACGGGACGCATATTTTTCAAGAACAGTGTACGAGATTCTATTAATTTACGAGTGGAGAAATTGTGGATTAGAATATAATTTTTAGCATGTTATATTCTATTTTATAACACATTTTCTACTTAAGACTGACTAAATAAGACTTGGTGAACTAATATATTAAAATAAGGGATCACTAAAGAAGGTGTCCATGTCTTAAAAAATAATGTACAGTTGTACCAGCAAAAGAAAAAACAAAAAGACCTCTGACAGGCAGAGTGCCAGGAATCAATTCATGTTCAAGGGAGAAACTGCTGGTATAAAGGATGTGCCGTATTATGTTCTCGTTTTAGTTTGTTTCGCATACTTTATTTTTTCCGATCTGATGTTATGTGCTAGTTTATAAATGTGGTTGCTTTAACAAACATAGAAGCTAATATTCTGGTTCACATTATTTAACGCACACCTGCAAAACGAAAGATACGTCTTTTTCTGCCAATCGCAGAAGTGCCTAAGTGTCAAAATTCTGTGATCAGACTGTACCCGAGAAACATGCGATCTTCAGGTACGTAAACCATCGTGGAATTGCAGAACAGCTGAAGAACTTTTGTTATTAAGGGCATATCACGGTCTTTGGGATATTATGTAGAGTCCGTAACATGCATATACAGTAGAGCCTCGATTTTCCGAGTTCATGTGGACCGAGGGTACCTCGGGTAATCGAAAACTCGGATAACACGGACTCGGTCCAAATCGAGAGGGAAACGTGGATTGAAATGAAAAAATGACGTTACATTCATACAAATATCTAATTTTACATGCACACATCAGTAGAGTGCATGTTCCAGTTAGAGTTGTTTCTTGAAGAAGCCTATATTATTTTCTGTTTAACGAAACTCGCTCGCTTCTTTGCTGCCGTTTTTCGCAATGGTTGTAGCCGTAAAAGGTCTGTTGAAGTTTCCTCTGACTGTTTTTCTAGGTCTTTATATCACCAGAAAATAAAATAAAAATACAACTTACGCCATTGGATGACTGAAGTCAGTCAATGACGCCGCCATCGGCCATCAAAAAAAAAAAAAAAAAAATTAAGGGAAAATGTACTTCGGTTAACCCGGAACTCGGTTAGTCGGGGCTCGGATAACCGATGCTCTACTGTATATGCCTGTATTTTCCATAAATTGGAGGGAGGAGAGGGGTGTTGAGACATAATTTTAAAAGTTTTAATACCGAAAACTTAGATTTGTTTAAAATGAATAGAAAATACAAGGATATATATATATATGCATGTTAGGGACCATACATTTTGTCCCAAATACCTTGAAATGGCCATTAGTGAATGCGTTGAGCTTAAAGTCACTGCGTACTTGTTAAGTCACTTCGTTCCACGATTTCATTTAACTTATCAGTCCATTCAAAACAATCATATTAAGTGCACAGCAGTATCATCGAAAGGTCCTTAGTTTCGAATTAAAACAAAAATGAATTACCTTTTGTAATACCTTGTTGTTGAAAGAAGGCATATCTTACTTCGTGCATGCGCGAACGTCACTTTCTAAAGTGAGTCCCAAATCTCCTTCAGATGATGTATAAGTTTGTTGTTTTTTTTTTTTTTTTATAATTAATGGCATATTTCTCCATGCATTTTTTACAATCATGGGCACATTTTTTTATGTTTCTGTATGTTAATAAATTGATGATATTTAATAAAAAAAAAAGTTTATTGCTAATTTGAAAAAAAATCAATATGTTTCTTTGTTTTTCAAACACATCACAACTACCTGCTGGGTTCTGAAATCAGCAAACTTTCTGAGAACAGTAATTTAATGATTAATTTAAGAGCAAAAGCACCAGAAATTATAAAATCACTTTCAAAAATTCGTATCGTTTAATTTTGCCGTTATTAGCTCTTTTTAGGCACAAAATAAAAAAAGCACAGTATGGACTGACTCCAGCATATTAGTTGAGTACACATTATAATGTTTATTAAAGAAACGAAACTTTTAATATAAGGAACAGTAATCTCGCGATTACAATAAAGTTTAAAATATCAACCAAGAATAATTTGAAAAAAATATTAAAAATAAATAAATAAGAACATTCCAAGTGCATTACTGTAAGAACAAGATGGATAACTTTAAAAAAAAACATTTAAAAAACACTTTATCAAAGAATAGTTCAAAAAATCGCAACTTAAATTAACAGTTGCACGTAAAAAAATGAGAGAACAAAGTACGCCTTTTAGAATTAATTCAAAATGTGCGTTTCTCTGCTAAATTACGTCAGATTCCCAATACAATATTTTTATTTACGTTATTTATGCCTCAGATTTAAAAAATAATTCGACCTAAGCATTTTTGCAGTTGGGATTTTAATAGAAAAACGAAATAAAAGTATTTACTTTCACCTTTTTTATTGCTTCACCGAAATCTTTTAAAAAGGCGATAAGAAAATATTTTTCCAGAATAATTAAATTTTCATTGCTTCAAAAACACCAACATTTTAAAGAGGAATATATTTTGAATTATACGGTGAATAACGTTTTTAATTTTTTTAAAAATGTATTATAGTGTTACAAGAGGAATTGTTCATATCTGCTAAATTAGTTTATCTGCGACATGTTTTGATAAGCTTAAAGAATATTTATTTTCTCAAACATATTAGGAAAAAGAGAAAAATCACGTTAATTCCATCTGAGACCTCCTGTGTTATTCTTAAAAATTATAATTTTAAAACTACGCATTTAATTTCTATAAATTATGATGAAAAATGTCTTAGTTGCCGAATTTCTTGCAGTAGGCAGTAATCTGTAGAGAATAGATTCCAGTTCAACATGCTGCAGTCATTGCAATTATATGCGCATTGCTTAATTTTTATATCGGTTTAAAAACTAAACATCTCACTGCATTAGTTTTATTTCAACGATAATTATACTTACATCAAATTTAGTTTTTCGTGTTTTCAAATCGAATCGTCAAATTTAGTTTTTTTAGTTGGCAACCCTTTGACGAAATTTTTTACGTTGTGAGTAATGTGTGGACCGATTTGAAATAAATCTTCGCGTTTGGGTCTGCTTTAATTTCATTGAATAACGTATGCAAAAAATAATCATGCAAACTTGATTTATATCTTAAAAGTCATTGCATATTCAGCCTGGATTTTTGACATAAAAACTTAAAATTATATCAAAAACTTCAAGGATTTAAAGAAAAAACCTTTTTCCGAACTATGACATAGGTTATAGTAGATACGCCATATCTGCAACGCTATTGAGGAAACCGTGCGATACAATGTCTTTGTTAAAATTATCTTCCCCGGAAAATCTCGGCTCCCTGAGTGCCTGAAGGTTTATGTTTACAATTTTATGTTTAATTTTGAACCCATACACACAAAGTAAAAAAATGCAACAATAAGAATAATAATATTAAAATGCGGAGGAAATATATGTTAAAGCCGATAAAAAAGTTGGAATAACTTTGGGCAAACGTTATTAAAAAAAAGTGTTGGTACACAAAATATGGGGAAGTAAACAGTTTTTTTTAAAATTCAACTTATATTTTGAAAAATTCAGGACAGAAAAAACATTTCTGATGTAGGAGTATACGGAGGAAATTTAAAGCATTGTTTACCTACAAATATTATTGTAGTGTAAATCTTCCTCTTTATTTTTTGACTAACAGCCTTTGGCAATCAGTTGACACTCTCTTATATTTCCCATTAATATAACTGAATTCCGTCATTTTTATTCTGAACAAAGTGGTTTACATCTTTGCCATCATAAAATCATTAAAATTTAAAGTTAGTTAATTCATTTATTAAACATCTTAAATGAGAGTATTGCTATAGAACCACTGAATGTTTGGTAGTCTCAACAAATATTAATAACAATAATTATAATAAATCATCCCCATCCCGTATACCGAAGAACTTGACTAAAAATGACTTAGCATTAATTTTCCTTCTTTGAATAAAAATATCAAAAATCTTCCTCTGCAATAAAAATATACATTAACGTAGGAGATTTAAACCTCATTTTACTATTTTTTTTCCATTCAAAGGTGACAAAATTTCCAACTTAATGTTATTTGTTTGCTTCTGATGGCTGAGCATCCGTTTTATAACATGTTGCTAATATAAATAACTATTCCATCGATCAGGGTTAATTTAATGATTGGCAGGTTCACAAATCCCTGCTACGTTCATTTCCTTGATGATTTTCTAACAACTTCCCTGAACTACATTTTTTCCGTGTTTCAATACCTGATAATTTATATTGATCCTTCACAAATTTGTAAGTGTGAGTAGGTTCTAGGGAAATGGGTTTATTAAATGTGCTTCCTAGACAATTATTTGGAATGATTACCTCACTCAGTGCGTTTTCGGCAGTCCGCACACACAACCGGAGCCAAACTGAACTGTAATTAGACTCCAAGTTTGTGTTACCGACAAATTCCATCTCCCGGTGTTGTCCTTCGTTGCATAGAGCTTCCACATGATTGGTCAGCAGTAGGAATTAATATGGCTAATCATCGACTAAACCACAGGATGGAATGTTTCCAAACGTAGCCCTTGTAAACTTCTCGTGGTTCAAAGATCTAAATCATCTAAGAGAATTTATAATCCAGTTACTATAGTAAGATTTCCTTAAATAGAGGATTGTCAGACAATGTTTTAGAGTCGCATTTCATGTGAAAATATATGTATAGGTTCTTGTGGGGTAAAGTGGTCATAGAGGAAATAAAAAGCTGTGGCTTCGAAATAACTACTAGAGTTCGTGTATTTTTTTAAATTTTAGTTTCAATAACTATGAACTAAATTTTACAGTTGACTGTCTTACAGTAATTTCAGTTTATACGCTCTTTGCATTTGAACTCAGTTGTGTTTAATGATGATACAGCATTAGCGATGTTATTCTTGTAAGGAGTACACCCCTTGCACCTGGTCGGGTGATTGACATTCGACGCCAGATTGTCTGGCCAGTGAATGAAAGTGGACACTCGAAGCATCTTTGTCGGGTTTCTTCCTTTAGAAACCCGATTTTCCGGCATCCCTTAGATGTGTTCCAAAGCACGTACGCACGAGGGGCGTACATAGACTTCGTGGCACCTTGGAATGACCCAGTAAGATTTCGACTAGTGAATACACACAATTGTAGCGCCTTAATGGGAGCTAATCAAAAAAATTTGCTAGTTTGGTTCACGCCCCCCAAAAGGAGGTGGATCTCAGACAAGGATCGAGGATATACCTGGAGACTCCTGTCGTAGCAGGACGTAAACTGCCTGCTGTTTTCTTAAGTACCTGTTCGGTATTTTGATTTGATTTAGGACTTTGTTCCTTAAGTGAAAAGCCGCAGTTCGTGCGAAATGTTTGAAAATTTTTTTTCATCTACTTTATGTCATTGTACATAAATGTATATAGTCTTTCATATAATCCAGCTGAGTTGAATGAAGTAACTCTGTGATCTACTTGAATTTTATTCAGTCTGATCTTCAACATTTCTGTTCATAAACACACCCTTCTCCCTTCCAAAACATGACAATATTTAAGTAACATCTGCTTCGGAGCTTAGCTTCTAACAAAAAAGGCGGTGGAACTCTATTGTTTTCAAAACTTATTTTCATGAGTCAGAGTTCCCACCAACAGGCAAAAATTCACATAAAATTGAAAAGAAGTTCATGAGCGGAACTCCCGTGAGTGCCTATATGAATTAAGCTATAACTAACTGCTAAGCGAGCTATAACTATCAGCTTCTGCTTTCAGTTACTAAGGCATGATTGGCCTCCGGAACAAGACCATTAATTGGCCAGGAACGTTACACACTATAAACCACTTGCTAATGGCGTTTCCTTTTTAGATTAAAGTAATATAACTTTTTCTGTATCTCAAATATTTGAATTTAATTGTTTATACCAAATTCAGTACAAAATCTTTTTGAATTGATATACTATACCAGTTTGCACTTTGTGAAACGTAACATTTTCTAAATGATTACAAAGTAAAGAAACAAAAATTTATAGAAGAGTCCACAATTTTGGCTACCCCTATAAGAATTGACTCTAATAAGATATCGCCAGAAGGGTTCAGAATAACTGCTCTGGGTGATAACAACTAATTTTCCGAGCATCTTCTCTGAATTCGGTAAAAAATTATTTATTATGGACGAATAAAATTTTTTTCTGTCTTTCTCTTTTGCAGGAGTAAACTTCTTGGAACATCAGGAAGACGAATCCGGTCGGATTTCCTCTGAATGTTCCCACGATGATGAAGACGTCAGAGTCTGATGATGAACAGACAGACAGACACAAGACAATGTGATAGGAGGGGACGAGAGGATTTTCCCCAAACTCCCCAAGTTTACTTTACGCGGGACTCCCTTTCGAAGAGACCGTCGTTCTAACTTTTTAACCGTTAGTTTATCTCTCTCTACGCTTATAATGCAGAAAAAAAAGTATAAAGAAATGTACTTTCTTTTTTACCAATTTCATGGACACTTATTTGCTAATCATCTGGCGTGCCCTGAGAAGATAAATGAAACGAATCCTCATTCTCAGAGCTCTAGAAGTAGCACTTATAATACCTATCTTGCCCGTTTCTAGAAACAAATATACTGATATACGAAATGTCATGGGTTTGAAATCTGAAATAAGCAGGCTCCTAATTAACTGCGACAAAAACTATTTGTCATAAAATTTAAAAAAAAAAGAATCGATGGTTTGAGCAATGCTGATTTCGAATTTTTATTTAATATATATAAATATAATAATTATTTTGCCTGGAACACTTTTTTCTTACTTTTATCTCAAGTCAAAGAAGCAACGAGGGATTGAAGAGGGGAAGGGGGCTAAAACACTGAATTAGTTCAAAAACATAAGCAAATTTAAGCATTTGAAAGATTACATTAAACTTAGTAAAATATTTCTCGATTAAAAAGGTATTTTAAAAGAAGTATTGAAAAGTTGGTCCACTTGACGCATTTAGATAATCTTCAGAAGATAGTTGTCAAACATTTGTTTTCCTGAACTTCAGAATTTGAAACGATTTTTATAAATGCTATTATATTTTGAATTTGGATACAACACAAAAAATCTAGATTTCTGATATTTAATCAGGTTTGCTTTCACATTCCACTTCACGGGTTGCTACAATAAGAGATCTTTTATAAAAATAAATTGAGAAATAAAACTGATTTATTATTAATAACTAAATAACGATTTAAAGAAAATGATTAATAAACATGAAAATTGTTGTTTTAAAAGACATTTTTAGCAATTTGAAATTCTCCCTTTGCTTATGTTGACACAGTCGAAATCAAAATATCAACCCTCCTGTTGGCACGCCTGCCTGCTCGGTATAAAACTTTATGAATCCCGACTATATTGACGCCTAACGAAAAAAAACCCAATTTTTAAAAAATTGATTTATTTATAGTAAAATTTTAAAGCAAAACTTAAAAAAATAATATTTTAAATCAACAGTATTTTTTTCACTTTAAAGAGACTTAATCTTCAAACACATTGTAACACATTAGTCACCTATAAAACCAAGAATCAGTTTATCAACAAAATAAAATTATGCACATTCTTTTTTTACCCCCTCTCATTTTCAACTTTTAAATAAACTGCTGTTTTTCCACGATTTACTTTGTACTTTTGTGCAATAAAAACAAATACTTCTGTGATATTCAATATATATACTATTCATATGAACACGTTAGTAGAGTACTGAATTATTCCTAAAACAGAAAAGCGTATCCTTAACTCTTAGTTATTACATTAATTGTACAAATTCAAGCATTAGTTCATGATGTTTTAGTAATGGCCACATTATTTTTCTTTTTTAATGTTTTGTATTCTCAGTACAAATGAAAAACAGGAAATCTAACTCTCCAAAAATGTTTTTATATTATATATTGCTTATGAACACCTTTTTTTGTTTTAGAAACGAAACACATTTTTTAAAACCCTTTTATTATTTTTTTTATCCACGCTACCGTAGTAAAAACTATATTCAACTTGAAAGTAAACATTGCCGAAACTGAAAGAAAAAAAATCTGTAGATTATAATATTATATTAAACAGGTTACAGGTTTTGAAAACCTTTTGTACAGTTGATTGATTGATCGAATTTTTTAATATTTTTTTTTACCTGACTAACAAAGAAGTTCCTATGAAGTACGAAATATGTCGTTACATACAAACAATCAATAGAATTTACCCACAAGTTTTACTTTAATTCATTAGTTGCACTTTTATTAATTTAACTAAACAGCAGAAAATTGACTTTTTAAAAATTCTAAAATGGTTTCCAAAAGAAACAATGCTACTTCTTCAGCAATGAGGATTTCGATTTGTTCTCCGTAAATTTCAAACGGCGCCGTTGAAGATGACTTCCTCCAGAATATGGCGAAAGTGACATTTTTCCGATTCGATTTTATGGTGAAATCTTGTACGTGCCTGAGGAGCGAACAATCATCGCTCATGTTGGATGATTAACTAGTTGCCCGTTATGACTCGTCATGACATAGAGATCTTGTTTAAAGTTTGTTAAAGATTTTATTACCTTTCACTACCTCCAACAGTGTTGGTGGGAAAGTGGTGCCCAGAGTATCTTTAGTATAACATTTTGTTTTACCGTTTGTATATAAACATGAATATTTATATATTGTTTATTTTGTGCATTGCTGTATTTAGTCACAAAAGGATTGAAGTGTCTCATATTAATATTTAGTTTGATTTTGATTTATAAAATTATTAAACATAGGTGAGTTTGATTTTTTTCCCGGTTCAAATCAATATACCACATTAATAAAAGAACACAAGTTAAATCCAATCCAAATTCATGATTCGGTAATAATACGAGTATATCAATTAAGAAAATGTAGAAGTCTAATGACAGCAAAAATCCAAAAAGTAAATAGTCCATAAATACATAAATATGCTCATGTTTGGTAGGAAATGTATAAATTTTTCCGCGAATCTAAAATTTCTTCTAACATCCAATTATTTATTTTTTTTCCCTTCATTTTTTACCGTTTGCAAATTTAAGCTGATAATTAAACCCTTTTGAATTTGAGACGATACATTTAGAGTAAAAACCTATTAAAGCCACAAATTCTTTCGTAAAATTTTCATACACATGTTTTAGGGTTACAAAGGAAATAAAGTATTGAAACATTATACGGTTTATTATGCTATTGCCCCCAAACATTTTCTACATTCTAGCAAATCTTGGATTTCGCGACATGATACAGAACATGTGTCATTATTTTCATTGAAACATTATGTATTTTTAATTAGTTTTCTTGCTATTGTGCTGATAGTGTAACTCATAAGTTCCTGCCTTAGCTTTGAAACGACGAATTGGAGAAACACCACATATACTTATTTTCAGTTTTCAAAATTTTCATGTATGAAACATAGTACATGTCAAAAGCGTCAAATATTGTTGGCAAGTAAACTATACATCGCATAATGTATATTGTTTAGCAGATATAACATATTACGTTTTCTTTACAAATAGTATTTAACCAAATTAATACTTATGATTAATTCATCACAAACCAGAGGTTCCCCAAAGTTTTCCAAGTCATGGCACTCTTGGAAGAATTAGTATTTTCTCGCGGTACCCTAGGCGTATAAGATCTGGTTTAGCAACAAAGAAGATTTGTTATGAGTGCTTTGCGGCACCTGTCATCTTTCGTTGTGGCTCCTTAGGGTGCCGAGGCACGAAGTTTGGGAGCCTTTGCGCTCCCAAACTTCTTTAAACACAAAGTAAAGTTTTTATTCTGATACATATATATAAATGTGTATATTGTTGTGTCTCATAAGTAATTCCAAAAGCGTCTTACATCAAATCTTATGTAAGAGACTAAAATTTCAAATTTTTTTATTGCCTTTCATAAATGTATAATAAAATATTCTTAACAAAATTTATAGATTCTTGAAGAAAAACAAGTATAAGACATGTCTATTATTTGTAACGAGCGAACGTGTATGAAATAACGTGTATGAATGCTTGCAATACCGTTCAACTCCATCATCATTTCGTACTCCGATGAACTTAATTGGATATCTAAATATATAATGCGATCCTACAATAAAAATGTTCATTAAAACTCTTCTTTTTTTCGAGATGCAATTGTATTTCTTTTTTGGAATGAAAACATATGATAGCGATTTATAAATTCCTAATATCTCTTAAAAGGAAACTTACTATAGTGTCTTTAATTGAATTAATATTAAACTATTTCTAAAAATATTTATTCACAGCTACACAAACTAAAATGTTTTCAAAAGGAAACCCTAAGTATCAGACATTCTGGTACTCACAACGATAATGTAAAAAATACAAAATGATTCCTTTGTATTTTGTATACCTTTTAAATGCAATGTAATTTAAAATGTCTGACAAATTTAAAAGCAAAATAATTAGAAATTGCGCATTACAGAGGAAAAGGGAATACATATATTGTACACAAACGTAGTGTTTTTTAACGGTAAATATACTTTGTCGCTGAAAAGGAATCGTGTCATTAAGAAGCAAACTATACAATAAGAAACAGTAAATTTACATTAGAAAATCTTATACTGTTTCTACAAAAGTTACACTAGTTAGTTTTATTTTGATTTGTAAAATGTTTTTCTGTACTAAATTAATACACGCTTTTTAAAGCACCTTTTCTAAAAACCTTCAAGTGTTATTTTGTTAATTTATTTAAAACATAAAAGTTCATAAAATTGTTTACTAAGTGCAAAAAAAAAAAAAAAAAATATCTACACAGAAAACAAATATGAAAAGAAATTCTACTATGATAAATTTACTTAAAATCAATGGAAAAAATACCTTTTTGAAGAATTCTTTAAGTTTTTGCAATTATTAAATCTACAAATCCATTTGTATTCAAATTAAAATTGTACTAAGAAATTTAGAACATCTTGTATTGTAATTCTTCATATGTATGTATGTGTATACATATAATATTGAAAAGTGTGTTTTTTCTTTTAAGTTGATTTGTTGTTGAGCTTTTAATTCTTGCAGTCAAAAGTTTTTGAGCTACAGAACTCGGAGGAGAGAAAAGAGATTTCATCTTACAGACGGATGACGTCAGGCTGTGTTGTACAAATATTTATAATCAATCAAAACGTGGGTTTGATTCGAATCTTATAAAATTGTAAAATAATGAAGAAATAAATTTTCAATACGTAGTCTTGTCTTTCGTACTTGTTTTCACATGTTCATGATTTGTATTTAACTATTTTCCCCCGTAAAGTAATTTTACAGTTAGACGTTCTAATGTATCTTCCTCAGTTGTTTGTCGATTTTCAAAACTATATAAAAGTTAATGTCATTAAATTTCCCTAGCGTTCGCCTAGCGGTCGAAATTCGACCGTATGTCTCCAAAATTTTCAAGTTTAACCTTGAACGTTTAAACATTCTTTAGATATTTTAGTTTTTGTTTGACAAGTTTGTTTTGTTTAAATAATTCAATGAGCGATATCTCCAGTGTAACTGATTGACCACTGAGCTAGTTATTTAATTTAATGCATTTGTAACACATTTTATGCTTACATTTTATCTTATTGCGCTCTCTCTCCTGTAAAGAAAATATAAATAGCAACTTTCACTTCATCCAATTATAATTTAATAAATTAGAAGTATAACTATTACCTTTCAGCTTAATTAAGAGTTCAAAATGCTGATGCAAATCCACAAAAATGCGAAAGTTTATTGAAAGGAAAATAACGCGTCACCGCACTTATTATCCCACTTTATATTATATTACACATTGTTACCTTCAAATTGTATTTTATTTTGTCAGACATTATACTGGATTAACAATCTGACTCTCATATATAGTCTGGAAACGGATTAACTGAGACCTTAAAATTAGTATTATTCTGCTTTAACATTCATTTAATAGATTATATTTTCACTTCTGTTTTGTTCTTGACATTTATTATTCTTTGAATTATAAGTAAGAAAAAGTGTATTCAGTATTGTACACATATTGTAGATATGAGCAGTAGTATGAAAGTATGAGGAATAAATACTTCTACAAAAAGGCTAAGAATCTACGTCGAAAGTAGAAGAAGAAAACTATTTCCAAATCTTTTTTTACTTATAACGCTAAAGCTCATAAATAACTACTAAATAAAAAAAAGTTGGAAAATCGGTTGACAAATAGAGGAGAATATGGCACCTAACTGTTTTGTCTTTGCCTATTTTATATGTATCACTTTCAAAGGCATCTCTCAGTTATTGAGTGCGTAATATTTTTGTACTGTACTTTTTCTTTCTCCTATTATTTTCAAAACTCTTTCTTTTCAGAAGGAATCTTACGCAAAAGTCGGATGTCGCAGCTTTAATGAATCATTTTTTTTTTTTGGAAAAGATTGAAAATGTGTTTTAAATCAATGTTGAAAACAACTGCACTTTTTGCAATATTTCTGAAAGTATATACTTTGCGTAAACTTTGTTTTTTAATTTTACTTTTGACAACACCGGTTTGGAGTGAAAAATTACTTCATTAACATAACAATATTCTTTCTACAGTGAATTTTATTTATTGATATTTGTAAGCTTTTCTTTTCTTTTTCTCTGCCGGTACTTTTCGCTGACGTATAAATCGAAAATTAGTGCATTTACAAATGCTCACAAAAAACATGCTTAAATTAGAATGCTATTTTTCTTAAATAAATTCTAGTAAGGTAAAGCTTCCATTCTAGCAAATGGTTACTTTTTTTTTTTTTACTTATGTCCTGGCCACCTAAATTCGGCCAGTACAGGAATGGAAGAAATAAAAAACAACCATTCTTAATCTTTTCGATATAAGTTTTAGAATAATTTTAATCTTTTCCTCTTTTTTTGTTGGGATTTAATAATTCAAAAGGTTAGGACCTTTTCTATGCCACACTAGAGATACTTTAAACAACTTTGTAAGATAATCAAATTGTACCCTGATGTCCTGTGCTTGGAGAAAAGGCATGGTTTTTAATTCTGAACAGAATTTTATAAAGTTATTACTTTTAACGTGATCCTAATTTAATATTAAGTGTTACGACTTTTTTTTTTCATATTTAGTATTTTGCTAGAAAAAAAATAGCAATGTGTGACATAGTTTAATTTATTCACACGCACGCACACAACAATACAAAAAAAAAATGCCTTTTGAGTACAATCACCACATATAAATTTACAGAGGAAAAAAGAACACTCAGTTCAACTGGAGGGCCATGAGGGACTCTGTTTTGTAGATTAGGATACTTTTGGTTATTATATTTTTGGCGGGATATTAAAAGTTTTCAAATCTTTGTATTTCATTCTGAAGGGTTTGACTTCAAAACAAACTGATTTACCATGTTTGATATTTATTGCCACCCACTTTTTGAAAATCCTAATGCCACCAAAACCTCCCATAACCATAAATCTACTCACGAGGGCTTAAGAACAGATCCTAATGCAGCTGGTAGCCATAAGTATAAAACACAAAACAAACATTACTGAATGTATCAAATAAAACATATCTTTCGATTAACTTTTACTGTATTAATTTGTTATTATAAATACTTTTAGTCCTCAATCGTTTAAGCGGAAAATAAAATAAGAGCCGAGATGGAAATAAATATGATAATTCTGTGGAATTGTAAAACTGCATTTTATAAAAATTTTAATGAAATGATAATCATACTTACTTAACTGATAATAACGATCAGCATCAAGAAAAAAAATTAATTTCAGTTTTTTTCCGAGAATTTTCATTAAAAGCATGAAATGTATTTTAATAAGGTAACATTTTCAAATATATTAAATCCTACCTCATTAAAAATTAGAGTGAAAGTAAGTATTACTGAAAGCACTGAACATGCAAGTTCTTTATTCATAAGGTCTTTTTTCCCCAAAGTGCATTGGAAATTAATTTTGATATTTAATTTCATTTCTAAGTGGTGATTTCATTTATGGGTGATTAATATCCATAAATTTTGGAAAATAGGTTAACATAGCAGATTGCTTTTAAATCTGTTGATTAGCAAATTTATTGAAATATTATGCGTATTGAGATAGCCTATTGAATTTGAAAAAAGTATTTTAGGAAAAATATTCCATATTTAATTGAATGCAACATTTCAATTTGTTATTCAAAAATGCTTTTTTCAATTAGAGAGCTTAAATTACTTATTAATATATTGATATTAGAAGAGGGAATATTGGGACATTTTCACCATAAGTATTTTGTTATTTATTATCCCGTACTAATTTATAAATGCAAATAGTAACATAATAGACTGAATGTGTTAACGTATTAAAAAAACATACATAGCATTTAAACATTGAAAAATTTTATTGCTTTTGACCCATTCCTCTCTATTGGGTGGAGGGGTGGTGCACATTTGAAAAATTAAAGAAAAAAACCAACAACTAAGAATAGTTAGTAAAGTTAACATTAAAAGCAAAGCAAGATTGTTCTACTATTCTCGCCGACCAAAAGTTGTGGCAGCCATTTTATAACATCGTTTCTTTTTATCTTCTATCCCACCATGGTCATACTGTTGATAGTCTTTTTTCTTATTATTTGCTGTCCTGGTTTCAGCGATTCTCTAGTTGGCTTTTTTTTTTTCGCGTCTGGTGTTTTCTGGCTTTGATGTCCCATTCACAAAGGAACCATACATTTTGTGACCCTCCCCTCGCCTTACTGACCAAGTAACATACTCAATTCTTTTAAATCACCACAGTGCAGTTCAATAGGCTTTTTTAAACTGCGCATTACCGATAAAGTGACGCCGGTTTCTTGTTCATTTCTTTGTCTTCTTGCGCACCGAGTTGTGGAAGAGAAGCATATATAGCTGACTAATAAGTGAGAGGGTGTGAGGGAAATATTTCTTAGTGTGTCTTGTAGATGCTTGAGGATTCTCGGCTCTTTAAATGTGCACGTGTGATTTAATGGGACTATGCAGTTCTTGTCCATTTCTTTGCCTTGTGCAATGGAGGCAATTCAAGCAACGTCATTGGTCACGTAGCAGCTGTTAAAGCAATGTAAACAAAGGAAGCCGTAGCATCGCTTTACTTCGAGTTCCACAAATCTAATTAAAAACTAGGCCTACATAAAGTTCTTCTACATTACATAAAATTAACACTATAACTAATGCAATAATAATTATTTTTTTATAATGATTAAATTAAATGTAAATACTGGGTTATAATCTGAAAAATCTGTGAAAATAGTCTAATTTTAAGATAACTAATTTTGCCTAGTGAACTCCATGTAGAGCTCAATTGAAAATCTTAGTAAACAAAAAGCGGATATCACGTGACAACGATGATCGCTCATGAGTCCCTCTAGCGGCGAATTGTCTCCATTCCCACCCTTGTTTATTTTTTCACTTGGGAGTGTATCCAGATGGCGATTACAGTGAGAGAAGGTAAACTTGGATTGTTTTACAATAGGAACGTAGAGACATGTGACGGGAATGTATGTAGTTTAAATTTGTTAACCATGCCTAAGAGACCAAAATAACTTACTGACAGAGAAATATATCATTGCTAAATATTTCTTCTAAAAAAATAACGACTGAGAAAAGTAAACGATTAAAGATCGCTCACCCCTTTCCAGGAAGCAGAAAAGCTGCAAGAGCGTAAACAAACGTATACTTATCTGTTAAAAAATAAAGCCGCGTTTGTTTTGCATTTATAGAAAACACCAAAGCGGTTTTTTTTTAAAAATGATTTTGTGGCAAAATGTCTTTTTTTTTTTTTTTGCCATTTTGTTTTATAAAATCTATAAGAGTCATACTGAAGAATGAATTTTGGGCGCAGGCATGTCTAATTAAACCCCAAAATGTGTATTTTTCTCTTTGCATATGGATACCAGCACAGCACAAGTCATATTATAATAATACTCTGAGTCGGACAAAAATGGGAAAATCTTAAGAGCCGGGGAAAATTTTTAGGAGCCAGCTATTATATTTTCATTCGCGCCAAACTTATCACATTTTAAGAGCTGCTTATTTACATCACCAAACAACGCAATGAAAAGCATTGCAGATAGATAAGCAAAAAAAGGTTTAAGGGTTAATTGCGGGTGAAATATACTTTATTTTCTCCATAGAGTTATTAATTTTTCCTTTTTTTGTCAATTTTCTGTAGTGAAATACTCAATTTTCTATTTAAAGTTATTATTTTGAAAATAAAAGTTGAGAAAAAACGAAGTCTAGCTGCGATTTCTGAAAACAAAATCCAACAAGTGCGTTATTTAAAAAATAGAATGAAGTTTGGATGTCCATTTTTTGTTCGGAAATAAGTTCAACTTTTGGAGATGTTTTATGTAAAAATAACTGTCCAAAAGAAACACCCCAAGTTTTTTATTGTTATTTTTAAAATAAAAATATAGTTCGGAGAAAAAGAGTAAAACCTTGGCGATGTTTGCATCGGGAATGTAAACACCTCCAACCCCGGGGTTTGACACCGAAAAAAAAAATAATTAAAATGGCGCCAAAGTCCAGTTATACGTAAGTTTCCCGAATTTGTTCACGCGATTCTTTTCCTTTTGATTTATTCTCGCTCAAAATGCATAGAAGAAAAAAACATCTTCCTACATTTTCCTAACACGAGGCATACGGAAAAATCCACAACGAGCGAGCAAACACGAGGCAGCATGAGAATCGAGGTACATGAATTCACCGGTGGTTCCCACGTGAGTAAAAATAAGGTTTCGTATACAATCCCTATACCCCCCTGAAATGACTTACCGAACGGGAGAAGTCGCGCATTTGCTGGCTGCTTTACGTTTTACGCGCAGAAACCTATGCTCACTTTACGTACCTTCCTTGCATACTTGCGTCTTGGTGTGTAGATGATCGTATGATTCTATACAGCCAATACTGTTTGAAAAGGGGAGAAAGTAACAAAAAATGAGCGTTATCGGTGATGCAGCTTGGCGATTGATGTGAACAAAGCTAAATGGGAAAAAAGCAAGCATCTGCTTCGTGTCTGCGCAATGCGCAATGGAATCTTTTTCCCACCTGAAAAACTTCTCGCCAAGGCATTTTATTTAGTCGCCCTGGGCGACCTGGCGTCCGGTCTTTGTCGGACCTTGATAATACTAGAATAGCAAAGACATAATTTTAGTACAATAGCGTTTCGAAAGCTCGGCACTTGATATCACGGCAGTCCGGATAACTCGGCCACATTTTGGGTAAGACGAAAAAACGATTTGCGTATTTAAAAAAAAAAAAGAATAAATAAATAAAAAATGTCAGTTTTTGTCGGCTAATTAATATTTATTATTGGCAGATTTATACTTTCATAAAATATTTTTTTAACGTTATCAGGTAAATTACTGTACATCATGTGTTCATTAATTTTCATTTCCATGTAGTAATAGCTCTATGCCTTCATAAAATGAGTACTTTTTCTTTGTTTAAGGATATTTAGCCTGTTTATTCTCAGTTATATTCTCAAGCAAACAATGCATACAAGTATAGTACTGCAGTTTTTGTTTAAAACACTCTCTTAATTATACTTTTTTCACCTCCTTCCCAATAGCTCGACATTTTTACAGACTCGGCCATTCTTCGGTTCACATTAAGCTGAGTTTTCGAGAGTCTATTGTTTTGTAAAAGCATGAAAATCTACAAAACTGTCTTCTTTCTTTTGAAGGTATTCAAAAATATTATAAGAGTCGAACTATTTATCTATATTACATTTATTTCACCCAACACCTTAATTTCAAAAACAGTTTTATTTATTGTTTCTAAAAAGTATATGCCATGGTTTAGGATCAATCATAGGAACTTTCAAAATGGTAGGGTTGCTTTTTTAATGTTTCATACACAAACGTTTAGTTTTACAAGAAATTAAATTCTAATGATAGAATCCAAATAAATTAAGCATTGGACACAAGTGAAAAATAAATCCAACTTTTAGCAGCTTTTCCCAAAATTGAAGAATCTGCGCACAAGAAAAAGCATCTATAAAAAATAAAAAGTCATTCTTTCAAAAATAATTTATTTGCCGTTTAAAACCATTTAGACATAGCAAAAATATGCAGTTCTTCACTTCATCAGTAAATGTTCTAAAGACAAAAGAATAAAAAAAACCTTCTACTTTAGAATATCTCTAATTTTCGTGAAACGAACGCTGATTTTTATCTTTCAGACGAATTTTATGTTGGACCTAATCAAAGGCAGTGACAAATGGCGAGTGCTGGAGGAATCCATTTATCATGGCGGAAGGACTAAGCACTGAAATGAATTTCTAATGAGTATGCCTACATTTTCCGTCAAGGTGGAAAAGCTTCTTAGTCTTGTGTCAGTTTCGAAATAAACAGAAAACTCGAAGCAGGATCCCCCTTTTAGTGTACAAATTGCTTCCTCGGTAAGTCAGTAATCATGAAGCAAGAGACGCTGCTTCATTCGTTCTTGAAGAATGCTTGCATTAGCATTCTCTTTGATTAGAAAGATAACTTTAGGATGCATTAGAAATATGATACATTAAGGAAATAACTTCAGAAGAAATGGATTTGTCATTGTGAAAGCATAATTTTGGAATCAGAGACATAATAACTGTAATGGCAAAATAGCATCAATTTATGAAGTCTTTGTTTCAAAGATAAATTACGTAGGAATTGCAAATTTCAAATTGACAAAACTAAGTCGATAAAAGTTTAAAATTTTCTTCAGTGACGATGGAATATTAATTACGTTAAATGTTTGCATCGCTGTGTTTAGTACCAATCAATATGAGATAAAGTAAAAACCATACATTTTGATTTTTATGCATTTATAATCAAAATAATTATGAATGGATTTTCTTAGTTTTAGATTATAACCTAAGTTCAAATTCTTCCTAGTTTCAGATTATAATTAAATAGATCGTTCGCTGTTTTACTAAAGCAAGAAGTAACAGAAAAGGGAAGACCTGTGATTGCATGTTTCTTGCTTTAAGTAAAATGAAAAAAGAAAGGTATTACATTTTGCAATTAAAAAGAAGTTAAAGTTGGTAAAACGTCAACACTCTTCCCTGTTAGCTGCAACTGTGCTAACATTTCCCTTACAGATTTTTTTGACACACAAAATCAAAATGGTTTTAGAAATATTTATAGCTACTCTTATATAGCTTTAACATATGTATATACATATAAAAAATGTAGTAAAACATTTCTGAAAGGTTTCAAAACGAAAATTAAAAAAATAATAATAAATTTGTAGTACTTAACCTTTTTTGCTTTACTTAAATTGGCTTTGCGCATGTTTGGGTGATAAGTGTTTATTTTTTCCGTTTTTATTTTTTTTCAAATCTGTCTTCCTATTTGTATATATATTCAATTTTACTTGCACGCTCACAAAAATTGAAGTCAAACTTTATTTATTACTTTTAGTAACACACGTCTGTGTGTCTCTATTATATCCTAAAGTTCCTTATAATATCAATAATAATAATAATAATTGATTGTACGAAATCTCACATCTCAAAAAAAAACTCAGGGAAAAAAGTGGAAAATTTTTTTTTTTTCTTTCAGCTTTTTATTTTCAGCAGTATTGCATTGTTCTCAATTCATTGGAATTATTTAGAGCATAAAAAGTATAGTAGAAGATACGTTTCAGAGTAACTCTAGTTGAAAAATGAGACTTTAAAATGCATTACAAAATATCTCGTTTCCTATGTACATTTGTTCTTATATGATATTTTTAAAACATTAGTAGGAAATACTATATTTTGTGACTTTTGAAATATAATGCAACACAAGGGCATCCGATGAAAGTTTTAAAAAATGTAAAAAAAACAAAAACGTGTCTTATTTTATGAGGTTAGTATTTTCTGGCGATTTACTTCAGGTACAGTCCACGAAAAAATCTTAAGAGCGCAGTGTGCTTAATGTCCCTTTCACTGCAATGTTCAGACATATTTTAGCAAGTTGATGCTGCATTAATGGATCATGAAATGAGAATTTTAAATGCAAGGTTATTTTTCTCTTTCTTGGTTTATTTCTGAAATTAAATCAATGCACTGATTATTCGAGAAATATTAACACTATACTATAACTTAGTTATCTTATTATTTTCAAAATTAAATATTTATATTTATGCCTTATCTGCATGTATATATATATTTACTTATTTGTACCATCGAATTCAGCAACTTCCTACTTAAAAAGTATTATTTAACATTTTTTTTACGAAATTTCCGTAAGTTTCAAAACAAGGTCACTAAAAACTGATTGCTACTTTTGTTAAACATTGAGGTGCGTGAAGTTGCTTGAAAAGCAGATAAATTTATACGCGTGTCGGTTTCTCTTACCTTAAACACATTTTTGTGGTTCAAGTTCTAAAATATTTTCGACTTTATACATAATATAGGTAAACTGTTTACAAAACACGTTCGAAAGACTATTAGAATTCCGTGAAGTAAACGCAATTAGGAACATGTACATATTTTCAAAATATTATTCGAGATCTGAGCATACATGATTTGATAGTAGAATTGTCAACAAATGGAAGAAAAAGCGTCCTGAGATTTTCTACAACTTTTATAATTTTATTACGAAACACTTGGGGAAAAAGTAGGTTGTTAAAAATACATTTTTTCAAGCGTCTATTTTTGCGAAATTTTTTTTTTTAAATTGATTGTTACAAATTTATCTGTACAACTTACTGTGTATACTGTGCAAGTAGTAGGTACATAAGCATGCAAAATAAATAAATTGTTAAAATATAATTATCAGTTTGAATCGAATAAGGGTTTTTCACGGAGCAAAACAATTTGTAGTTTTGAAGGAAATAAAGTTCATTATTCATGGATAGTAATTGCATTATTTGTTAATCAAAGAAAAAAATATGTATTGTTACGAATAAAACAATAATGATAGTAATCATAGAAAAATTTGCCAAAAATGTATAATTACCATTGAAGTTTACATTAGTAATTAATTTTTTTTAACAATTCGAAACAAGAAATAAAACTTTGCATTTTAGGCCAAATGTAAAATAACACTGCAAAGAGGGGAGTGGTTTCTGAAAACGGTCACTTTCTTACCTGTCTTAAAGTTTTGCAAAAATTATGTTTGTACTTTTGAAAATTATATATAAAATTAACTCATTTTAATTGCTTATTTGTGAAATCTTGTTTTACTTTACGTGTCGATTTAAAAATATAGTTAGTTGCACAGAGATATAAACTTTAATCGTTCGACAAAATACCTTTATTTATAAGAAAATCTTGGACACGAGAGTTTTTTTTAATTCTTTTGGTGAGGTTCTAAGAATATTTCTTATATTTACATTGCTGGCTGTTCGAAATTTAAGTGAAAAATTTCTTTCCCTTTTAATATTTATTGTGTGTATATACGAGTCTATTTATTTATATATAACGAATTCAAAGCAATAATAGATCAGAATCCAAATATTACGAATATTTAACTGGTTTATAAGGTTGTTTGAATTATAATTTTCTCCTAACCGAATAAAAAACATTCCATAGTTATAGCTGCATAATGTTTAAGTAAAGCTACTTATAAAAATGTGATAGACAGAAGGGCTTTACTTGGTTGTAAATAACTGATATTTCCGCATAGAATTTCCAGAAGAAATTTAATGTGTTTTAAACGGACATGTAATGCCATATTGTCACTTTTTTAAAAGAAACTGGCCCCCTTCTCAATACAAGCTTCAGGTTAATAACTCTACAATGCAAGGATATAAATAATAGCTTGTTGTTAAAAGGAAAACATAAAAAACTAGTCGAAACTTATCCCATCTTGATTAAGTTTAGCAATCGAAGGTTACAATTTATTTTTTATTTGCATAATAAAGCATTTACGGATACTTTCAGCGTAAAACGAAAGAAACACTAAAATGGATTATATTTATTAATAAACAAGCGATAATTTATGTTTTAATTACCTTGCACCCACTTAACTAAAATTTTTCAATAACAATAATTATCACTTCAAGTACAAGGTATTCCAATATAAAATAATCGGGTTTGTCTAAATGACTTTATTGATACGATATGTCATTTTCTGCTTAAAAATTATGCATTACAGGTACAATTCTTCCTAAAAATATTTCATAGATTTCCGTTTCTCAGGCAGATGAAACATGAATTAATCTCTACTGAAGTCACATATTTCAATAAATTATTGATATTTGTCCCATAAATCAGACTTTTAGTCATTTGTCATCTACGCAGTGCCATACTTTATCAAGTAATTCATGCCTCCCAAAATATGACGATAAATTAAATGCACCTTGAAACATAAGCAAAGATTAATAACATCAACTAATCTTTTCTTCCCGATTTCGCTTCCTATCTTCCTCGTTTTCCGTCCAATTTGGTCTCGCAACCTGTAATTTGAAACAACGTGAGAAATGGACTCCATTTTTATGTTTTCTCTTTCATTAATTACGCAAAATGCACGAGGATTCAAAAAATCACTTTAATAAATTTCAAACTTTTTCAAACTTATATCCCTTATTTCAATTTCAAAACGTCTCAGCGTTTGTTGTTTATTGATCAATTTTCCAAGTGCATTTAAGCCTGGTAAATTACGCTATACATTTTAAAACGCACTTAAATATTTTCTTTTGGAAAAGCAAGAAAGGATTTCGATTGAATTTTTTTTTTCTCTCTTTATTTATTTTTGCATTTTAATAATAATCTAGCATATAGCTGTGTACGTTACTTTCACATTTTCTTAAGTGTTTCCAGAATTCACTTTCTTTAAAAAGAAATACATGAATTTTACATATCCGCATATTTAAAATCATTTTCGTTCATAAAAAATGCGAGATGCAAAAAAAAAAAAAAAAATGCTTTTCTTTTAAATTTTCTATCATATCGTATCATAAGAAGAAATTAGTTTGCCAGTGATAATCAAGGAATAATTAAATAACCTACTGTGATATTTTTTTTAAAGTAACTGTTTGCAAGGCTTTGAGTTAAGTACCATGTTAAAAACGTGTTGTTAAGGGGACTCGGCACCTAAAACCCACCTTCTCAAATTGAACATCATTCAAGGTGTATTCACTGGTAATGTATGTTTATGAATGTAACTTGATGTGTTATGGAAGAAAAAAATAAAATCCAAAAATTCAAAATTTAAAAAATTAACAAAATTTTGAAACAATTTAAAACGCTACTTCTTTTTTAAAATGTGAGATTTTTGCCTGGATTTTTTACAAAAAAGAACAAACTATACTCCTCACTTTGTAGGATTTTTAGTTCTTGAAAAAAAAATTTAAACTGAAAAATCTAAGAAAACCCTCGGTATTGAGAGATTTTTTAAAGTTAAATTGCATTAAAATTTTTGTTAATAAATTAAACATTCAGCGCATCAAAATACTCATAAATGCACTGCTGTTTTAACTTTATTTTCGGCAGACTTTTGACCTGAAGGTACAGCTATGCAATAGTAGTAGTACACTAAATGTGATATATATACCATTAAGTGTACGTAAAATTAATTTGACGCTTACCAGTGCGACATAAATACAACAAAAAAATGCTATATTTAGGAAATATATCGAATTCTTTCCTGAAAATTAATAAAAATCTTTTATACTAGAAAGAAAAATAAATGTTTTTTAGAAAACATGGCTTGCTGTAAAAGAAAAAATATAGAGGAAGACAAAATAAATGCTTTCTATCAGCACAGCCGAAAACAAAAGGTGAAATTCCTTTCATATTCATTCCTTTACGAAGAGCTGAATTTATATTAAAAAGGTCTGGAAAAAGTTCCATTAAAGTCCCTGACGAAAATTCTCGAAAATCTGCCGTCTGGTTATTTTGTGATTTCAGCTGCCAAATATTGTAGATAAGGAATCTTGACTTCATCAAACGAAGATTTACGTCCATAGCCAATTCTCGAGTTTGTTTCTGTCACGATGGGATCTTCACCCCCCCCCCCCTTCCTGCGCCGCTTCCATACTTTATTCTAGTCGTCTTTACCTAAAACGGATGTCAACAAATCAGTAAGAGACAAACAATTTTCCCACAGAATTTTACTTCCAATTCTGAGTTTCATTCTCAAGATATAATGCTTTTTTTTTTTGTTCTTATTCCAAACTCCTTTATTTTTGACTTACAAAGTAAATAAAATCAAAATGACATTTTATACACAACAGCGTTTAAAATTTTTAAAGCAATTTAATTTACAATTGAAGTGTAAAAACAAAATGTTGAAACCATAAAGACACTTTATAACACAGAAAAATTATTTAAAAGCCATTTGAGACATTAAAAAATTGTTTTGATAATATTTCGAGAAATGATTAATGCCTATTTTGAAGAATTTTAATAATATGTATACAGGGTCAGGTCAAAAAACTTTTTTTTTTTACATTTCCCAGTCCCATTACTTTATGGACAAATTATATATTTCTATGTTTCTACATGCACCATAATCTAGGAACTCAACGTCCTTGTTTTGTTATTTGTAAGCAACCTATCATTTTTAAAAAGAGAACACAATTTATAAAGAAAACACAGATCAGTAGTACGGTTTTTTCAATGATCTCATCAGTCAAGTAAAGTTCGATTATCATTATTTCATGGATGGTGGGTGGATCCTAAAATGGCAGCACCAATAACAAAAAAGTATTAAATGCTGTTAAGTGATATTTTGGATATCAATGTAGAAGCTCAACATATTGCATTTTCATTGAAACGAAAATCGTTAAGACTTTTCTTCTTAATATCAGTTTCATAATTCCTGAAAAAATTTAAAAATTATTTCCGTAAAACATTTATTTAGTTGTGGGTTACCGCGGAGATTTATGCAAACAGATACAGCGATGTGTAACCACGAAAGGTTTTGGTACTATGTGCAAAAATATCACGTTTTGGTAACTGGATTATGAAGCAACAACTGGACCAAATTACCTGAAAACTGATGTACAAGATTAAAATTTGGTGCTGATTTCAAACCTGTGACAAAATTCGCTAGTTATCCTTCGAAATATTAATATTGCTGCCCATTTAAATTTCAAGTCGAACCCCTTAACGAGCTGTTTTCGGAAAAATTGGCAAATTTTATGTCTGTAGTGTACTGGATAATAACATAAAAACGTTTTTTCCTCAAGACTGTACCCTAAAACATTTTATGTTACGTTACACCAAAAGGGAGGGCAAATTTGCTGGTAACAAAGGATAACGCTTAATTTAACCATATTTTGGTGCAACAAAAGAAAACAACCACTAAATTCACGTACTATCCTTTCTAGACAGTCAATTTGTACCTCTGGGGGTAGGGGTGAGATGTAACAAACATTCAACCAAATTCAAATTTTTTATAGTGCATCTAGGCTCGAAAGTGGAACCCAAGCACGAAATCCACCTACGGGCAACAAGCGGGGGATTGGGGGGTTCCCCAGGTCCCCCTAGCGCAGACATTTAAGCAATTTGCAACTGGTTGTTACATGAATAGGTGCAGCCAGTTTATTATTATATAGTTTCTAATAGCATAAAAAACGTTCTAAATGTTTTAGAAATAACACTAAAAATTTTCTCACCAAAAAGTAATTGTGCGATCGTAACGAAACTTCGGGATGAAGGTACCTTTTCAGGCAAATATGGAAATTTTTAAAATTGTATTTAGTAAGACCAAAGGCAGGTTTTCTCCAAATAAAAATAAAATTTTTCTGACTTAAATTTTTTAAGGTTGTTCAAAAAATAAAAGTCCCTCAAAACAATAACGTTTAGAGTTTAAGGTGAAAACCCCCAGGATGATGGGAGAAAAACCCCTTTTAACCCCCACACCTGGTGGCTAAAAGGATTTCAGAATCTCCAAAATAACATTTTTCAAAAAACCTCATTGCCATTTTAATAAAATAAATGAAATATAAAAATGACACCTATTTGCTTTACTAACTTTCATCAGACCAAACAAAAAAATAATGTGTAAACCTTTTAACACACCAACTCAACCCCCCGCTTTTTGTCAAAAAAAATTTTTTCCTTAACAAAATTTTTTAAAAATTTTTGATTTTCTTAATGGGGGGTTTAAAAATCAAAATTAAACCCCGGCAAAAATTTTATGTTCCCCCCTTAAAAAATTTTTTAAAAAATAGTTAATTTAAATTTAATATTGTTTTTATTTAAATTCGCCGAATAAACAAAACCGAACAACAAAAAAATGTTTTGAAATCTTTTAAACTACCATTTCGTTTCGCTTATCCCTTTTTTTCCAAAAAGTTATTTTTAATTGTTCCTTTATTGGGAAAAATAATTTCCTTTTAAACCCTTTATTTTTAGGTCATTAATTGGGGAGCATCCCCCCTAGCCTTCCTTTTTTTGGAAGCTTCCGGGACCGGCAAGAATTCCGCTTTCACGACGGACCAAGGACACCTTGAAATGGTTGTTTAACTTGCAGACCAAAACCCATTTGGTCTCATTTTCCGGAAACAGGAGAATTTCTAACCTGAAGTTGTTTTCATCTTTTAAAAAACCCTTTCCTGCCCAATTCTCCAAAAACACCACCTTTTTAACTTTGAAAGGGATCATGCTCCAAACCGTTTATAAAATGGAAAACTCTTTTCACGATAAACTCAGAACTTGTTTGGATGCCTTTGAAAAGCCCTTTGGAGTCGGCTACGCCCCATTTTGCCGTGCAAAACCCCCACACCCCGGGTGTATATATAAGGTGCCATTTTTTAAAAACCCCAAAAGGTCCCCAAATTACCCCCTTTTGACACCCCCGGATATTTATTCTGCCAATTTTTATTGGGAGGATCCCTTCAAATTTTTGCGGGAATTTCCCCCGGATTCATTGGAATGTTTACCTTTTTCCTGGCATTTAACCCCGATTTGTCACCCAATTGCATTAAATTTTGATTTCTTGGGGGGCAATTGGCAGACGCTTTCCACTTAAGCGCGTTTCACTTGAAAAAAACCCAAGGGGGAAATACGTTATCTTCCCTAAATCTGTAATTTCAAAATGATCTTGAAACATGTTTATCATTTTCAATTCTGTTTCTTCATCTAAAGTATATATCAGAATGTCATCAACGTAAAGTAAAATATAGCTCCAACCATTTGATTCTTTTCTCTAAAGAAACATGGATCTATTTTACTACAAAAATATCCATTTGAAGCTAAAACTTTGTTGATCTTTTCGTTCCAAACTCTTGCAGACTGCTTTAAACCATAAAGACCTTTCTTTAACTTGTATACTTTGTCTTTTTCAGTTCCTTTTGTATAGCCTTCTGGTTGTTTTACGTATAATTCTTCTGTAATTTCAGCATTCAGAAAAGCATTTTTGACATCTAGATGTTTAATTTTCATACTTCTTGCTGCTGCAACTGTGAGCAATATTCTAAATGTTGCATTATTTGCAACTGGGGCAAATGTTTCCTTAAAATCCTCACCAGGCCTTTGAATAAATCCTCTCGCACAAAGTCTTGTTTTATAACGGTTTATCTGTCCTGTTTCGTCTTGTTTGAGTTTAAATACCCACTTCATATCAATTGCTGCTCTTCCTTTTGGTAAATCTGTTAATTCCCACACATTTCTCTTTTTCATAGAATTTATTTCTTCATTTGCAGCTTTTATCCAATTTTCTTGTTCTTGTGGTAACGTTTTCATTTCTTTCCAAGAAGAAGGTTCTTGAACTAATTGAACCGTTTTATAAGCGCATACGTATCTATCTGGAGGTACACCCTTATTCGATCGCTCCGAACGTCTATACTTTTCCTTTGGCTCTTCAACTTCATGTTCAACTTCCTTTTCTTCATATAGATCACAAGCTACTCCATTATTTTGTCTTCTATCTTCCTCAACGCTTGTTAAAATTTCATTTCTTCCGCTGTCAATACAAATTACATTTCTCGTTACAATTACTTTGTTAGTTTCTTTATCCATTACGAGATATCCTTTTGATTTATCTGCATATCCAAGAAATATACCTTCTTTTCCTCTATTTTTCAATTTTGTTCTCTGTACAGATGGTATATAATATACAACATCGCTACCAAAAATCTTTAAATGTTGAACTGTTGGTTTTCTTCTATTCCAAATTTCATATGGAGTCAATATACAAGCTTTTGTCGGTAAACGATTTTGCAAATAACATGCTGTGATTACTGCAGCTCCCCAAAACTTTTGATCTAACTTGGAATCTTCCAACATACACTTAACCATTTCAACTAATTATCTATTTCTTCTTTCTGCAACACCATTTTGTGGAAGAGAATATGGTACTGTCAACTGGTGTTCTATACCATTCTTATTTAAATAATTCTTTAGCTTCTCATTTACGAATTCCCCACCTCGATCAGTACGCAGTACTTTTGGTGTTCTTTCAAACTTAGTTTTCACAAAATTTAAAAATTCTTCAATCTTATTTGCTGCTTCATCTTTCCTTTTCATCAGATAAACAGTAAGGAATCTTGACTTATCATCTATTAAAGTTAAGATGTAACGCATTCCAGAAAATGTCTGTTGAGTAAATGGCCCGCAAATATCTGCATGAAACAGGTCCCCAACTTTGGCTGCT
Source organism: Octonoba sinensis (assembly GCA_038502835.1). Taxonomy (NCBI): domain Eukaryota; kingdom Metazoa; phylum Arthropoda; class Arachnida; order Araneae; family Uloboridae; genus Octonoba; species Octonoba sinensis. The sequence goes on from CM076602.1 coordinate 64,727,596, forward strand.
CTATTTTCACTTTTCACGGGATAAGGATTCTGAACAATCTTCGTTTTTACGCAACATACACACTTCATTTTACATTTACAGTCTGTCCTTCTAAGACCAGTAACCAAATTTTCATCTTGTAGTTGCTGAATCGCGCGAGGCTCACGATGGCCAAATATTCTATGCCACATGTGTATGCAGTTTATGTGCGACTCTTCTGTAACTTTACTTGCAACTTCATTCGTATTCAATTTATATAAATCATTTACTAAACTCCCTTCAATTATAATTTCATTATCTTTCTTAATTTCACACATACCGGATCCAAAAGTTATAAAATAGTTCTTCTGATCGAGACACTTCACGGACAACAAATTACTATCTAAGTCAGGAATATACAATACATCGCAAATTTTTATGTATTTTGTTTCATTATCTTTTCCTTTATATTCAATGAAACCATCACCAATTCCTTTAATGTCCAGTAATTGTCCACTAGCAACCTTTACTTTTCCTTCTTTTGGTCTCATATTTCCGGAATAAAAATTTTTATCATTCGTCATGTGTGCTGGCGCAGCTGAATCAATATACCAATTTGTATAAGAAATTTTAGAATTTATTTTAAAACATTGAAAAATCTTTATCTTCTCTGTGTTTGTCTTCTATACTAAGATTTTCTTCTAAAATTTTATTTACTTTATGATTTTGTAATTTACGCTGCTTAGCTTTCCACAAATAGCAAAATTTCTTAATATGATTAGGTTTCTTACAATAGTGACAAACTCTTTTAAATTTATTCTCAGTGACTATTTTAGAACGTTAATTTTTAACGATTTTTAACAGCTATTTTTAAAGCATTTTGCTCAATGTTTAATTTTATAGTTTCTTCCCAGCGTTCATATATAACAATTAATTTTCTTTTTACATATTCTAGCGATAATTCTTCAGAAGGTCGTGCTTCTAAACTTGTAATTAAGGCATCATAACTTTCGGGCATTCCGCATAACAATAGTGCTACAACATCATCTTCAGGAATAATTTTTCCTATGCCTCTAAGTTGATCAACAATTTCCAAAATATTATGAATATAATCTTTCATACTGACAGATTCTGCATATTTTAAACTGTATAATTTTCTTTGCAAAAATAACTTTGTATTCAAATGCTTCTGCTCATAAACTTTACGCAAAGAATTCCACATACCTTTCGCAGTTTCTTCATGCTTGATGTGAATTAGCTGGTTATCTTCTACACACAACGCAATTTTAGCTCGTGCAGATTTATTAGCTTTAGTCCAAGCATTCTGTTCATCACCAGCTTTTTCAGGTTTATCATGTAAAATTGCATCCCACAAATCTTTATCTGTCAAGTACATTTCCATTTTAAACTTCCAAACCTCATAATTTGTGTCGTTAAGTTTCACAAAAGTTACTTTTTCTTCTGTCATTTTATTCTTACTAACAATTCAGCCAAAATTTACTAGTAAACTGTCGAGAAATAACTCCTGGGCACGAAACCTGTTGGTTGTATTTAGCAGAGATAGGCAGTTTTCTCAAAGAAAATAAAATTTATTCTGACTTAGAATTGAACATGGCAAAATAAAAGTAACAAAATTAACTAACGCAAATTTAAGGCACAAACACATAAATGGAAAAAACGTTTAAACCACACATCTGGCGAAAGGTTAGCACGACATGGCACATGAACATTTTTAACAAAAAACTGTTGCCAATACTGAAAATCAAAATGGTATAACACTGTAAATTATTTGCATACTGCTGGTTGCCAAACAAAAAAAATATCAAACCTAACAGAAATGATTAAAAATTCAGCTCGATTGCTCAATGAGTAATGCCACCAAAGGGAGTTGAACTTCCTTCTCCGTGAAGTATAAAACAGGTAAGCAGAGCTCATTTGTGTGTACTTAATTTGTTTCAGAGGGTTGTTTTTAAAATAGATATACCATTACGTCGCCATCGAATACAATGAACAGCTCTCAGAGTTCTAGAGGTGAAGAACCACCAGGATGATGGAAGCCAGAATAGGAACCTCTCTTACTGCTCACCACACCTGGTGGTTTCTAAAAGGATACAGAATCTCCAACAGTATCGTATGATTCAAAGCTATCACCTATGCCATCATTGCGTCTATTTTTAATAAAATAAATGAAAAATATAAAAAATGACACGTATATTGCTTTTCTAACATTGCATCAGAACCGAAACAGTAAAAAATAATGTTTAATCATCTCATTTAAATCACACAGAAATTATGATCCCCATCGCTTTTAATAGTGCTTAAAACAAGATCTCGTTTTCTGCGACTGTCCGAAGCAAGGAGATTGGTTAAGGTTGAAAGGACCATTTTCGATTGTTCGTCCAGTCGGGGCCGTATATAACGAGATCAAAAGCTTGAATCCGCAGAAAAAATTTTCAAAAGATGATTTCATGCTATCACCCGCCTGAAGGAATAGAACAGAATCTTTCATAGAACTTTTTTATTTTTTGTATATGCTTCAACTTTAAATGTAATTACTGATAATTAAATTTAAAATTGAGCGGGGCCGAATATAAGGTGCATTTTGTAAAAGCCGAATGGCAACAGGAAAGAAGATGTTTTTAGTGAAACGTTGTTAAAAAACTACGTTCAGTTGTCGTTGTCGCTTATCGCATTTGTGTTGTCCATTAAATGTTTATTTTATAAGTGTGTTGCCTTTATTACAGCAAGTAAAATAGTAGCATTCCTTATAATCCCTTATACAGGTGATTAACTTGGCGAGCAGCTCCCACCTAGACCGTTCACTTTTCATTGGGAGGAGGTGTTGGGACCAGTGAACAAGAGGGATATTGTTTACACGACGGTACCTGGATTAGGACCCTTCGAAAGTCCAACGGTTGCTAACACTGTCACAACTTACGACACGCACGCATAGAGCCGATTGTGGTCCTCTTTCCGCCATCCGGAAGCAGGCAGAACCTCTACTACAGGTCTCTGTGTCTGTCTGTACCATCATCATGGTGCCTGGATGAAAAACATTTCCTATCGCGGTGCCCATTGCGTGGGCTGTCAATAACACCCACCTCTACTTAGAATGGTATCATGCTCGATACCGTTGAACTATACCAAATGGAACCAGCTCGTTTTCAGCGATGAATTTAGATACAGTTTGGATGGTTGTGAAAAGCCTGTACATGTGTGGAGACCTCGTGGTGAACGCCTCATTTCTGCTATGCAAAGTCACCCCGCACACCCCAGCTGATATGATGGGATAAGGTGCCATCGTATACCACACAAGGTCCCATATTGATCCACGGCATTATGACAGCCCAGCGGCACTTTCGTGCCACCCTTCTGCCACATGCGTTATCACTTAGGGCAGGATCCCCAGCAACTATTTTGCAGGACAGTGGTCGTCCACACACAGCAAAGGTGTCACAGGACTGATACATTACCATGTTTTCCTGGCCTGTTAGACCCTCAGATTTGTCACCGATCTAGCATATCTGTGATCACTTGGGAAGGCAAGTTGGACATCCGACGACTGTGGTCGACTTAGAGGCGCGTTTACAGCAAATGTGAAACAAGACACACAAGGGGGTTAAGGGATATCATACGGAACTTGTATGCCTCAATACCGAACAGTATCGCATCGCTAATTCCGGTTATAGTTGGCCAAATATGATACTAAACCTCTATTCATTTGTAAGTTTTCCTACAATAAATGGCAATTTTTCTTTGATTTTATAATCACTTACTTATATCAACGCTGTACTTACGCATATAACATTTCGTTAAATTCCGACAAATCGTGTGCAAAATTTTATGGTAGAGCGTAATTTAAAAACATTTTTAATGGTATTTTCAAACTTGTGAACCAATTATGGTTAATTGCTTTAGTTTGAACTTTCAATTATCCTAATTGTTGCGCAACTAGAAAATTTGCATCATATATTGGTGTGCGTTTCACTCGGATTTTTTAGTGTACATACATGAAAAATCCAATAACGGTATGATACAGATTTCCCAGCCACTCAGACTTTGTCCTGAAGGTTACGCACAACAGATGAATATTCTTGGTAGCCACTCGGTATGGATTTGGAAATGATTATTTTCCTGAAATATTAGTGAAACACAAATCATGTAGCAGAAAGTTATTCAACTTTCTCAAAAATGTTAAAATATAGTTCCTTCGTAGAACACAAATTGCCTACTTGAATAACAATACGTTCGAAGATGCTCAAAATTCACGTTGAATTGTGAATAACTGTTTTGATACTTTACGAGCATTTATCTGCATTGAATGCATTGAGTGGTGCTTAAAAATAGGGGGGGGGGGATTCTTTAAGAGAACATATTTACAACATTTTAAATACGTTTTCTAAATGCAAATGCAATAAATTATAGCTTAATATTTTCAAAAATTTGATTTATATGAACAGTTTAGATTTCCTCTTTGCTGGTAAGTGTTTAGTGTAGTTTGTACTAATAGGTATTTGCAATGTTCATATTGACATTCCGCATATTGTGTCTTCAGGATATAGTATATTCTTTGGGGAAAATATATATCGGCAGCTGTAGATGATTTCTGAAAGAAACCATCAAAAATTCAGAACACGAAAAGTGCATAAAGAACAATTGAATATAAAAATAGGGTTTATCAATAATAGGTAAAATTAGTACGGTTGATTTTTGTATTATAATGCAGAGGATTTCACGCTTATTGGAAATAGCACGTTCCGTTATTCAATTTGATGTTTTTTCCCTTTACGGCCTAAAAAACTCCATTCATCACTCGGAAAAGCAATTAGAAGAGAATATAATTATATGTGCTTGTTTTCGTGAATAAAATGTTTGATACTAGGCCAAATAGTTTTGATTAATGTATTACAGGGTACGTAAGAAATAATTATTGTGTTAGAATCAAATTAATATGTTTTTTATTAGGAAAAATATTGTTCTTATTTCCTAAGCGTCTCTGGAAACAAGAAAAGCTGCAAGGATCGCCGTACACCGCCAAGAAAAATATCCTGCTTGCTTCAATCACCAGTTTTTGACTTTAAATGAACAAGCATTTCTGGTTTATGTTCAAACTTTCTATGGCTATTAGTATACTTGTTACGTTTGGTTTTGCCCTTGTTAATATTAACTGATGCCCTTTCGCAACTCGCGAATGTATGGAGGGACACAGATTGATATTTCAACTCTTTTTTTTGGAGTAAAAAATTTTGGGGGCTTCCAAGTGTCCTGTTTTATGAAAAGGGCATTAGTGTCATTAGTGAACGCTACTTATGACATTACATTCTGCCAAAATAATTTCATCAAGCACAGTGATTTTTACGTTTTTTTATAATTAATGGATGTTTTTTTAAATCGATAGTCTATTATTTTTAAGTCTAATGTAATTTTGCGTTTGAAAAACCATTAAAAGCAACCTCGGAAATGAAAGTGCCCAGCAATATTTTCTTTTTTTATAACTCACGCACTGGCTACTGTGCATGAGATACTGATATTTAATTCTAATTCAGTGTGGAGAAGAACCATTAGACACGACAATGCTGTAACTGTAAAAATTGAAATAAATTCTGAAACTTAAAGTAAAGAAATAATATGGCGTAAGCTGTGTTAACTCTTTTTCTTTATCTTTTTTACATGGTTTTATTTAGCTTGACTTGTCACGGAATTTTGTTAGGCGGTTTTCGACCACTATTACTGCATAAATTATCTTCAAACTTTGGCCATAAGCTTATCTTCGATGAAAATACAATATTCCATTCATTTTATAATTTATTATAACGTTGATTAGGAAAAAATTAAAAATTTTGGTTCTGAGGAATTTATCAGAATTATCATTTCTCATTTGGCAACAGTAGTTTTGCTTGGATAATGTAACGATGTTTTGAATTTAAATAAAACCGTGTAACTTAAAACATTTTTGGCGATTTGATATTTATTTCCTATTCCTATTTAACGAATAGAAATACGAAATCACTTATACTAGAAATCCTTTTTGAAGTAGTGTCATTCCTTCTTGGTTCCTTAAACGATGACCACAGATCGTTTTGTGCTTATGTATATTTTAATTTTTCTTTTATGCGTGAGCAAACGTATGCTATGTTTGAACAAGATAAATGTGGCTTAACCCTCTGACTGATTACCACGCGATTTCCACCCCTTCTGCAACGTAAAGTGTAGCTAAAATTGCTCATTCCGCGATTTCCACGAACATGAGCTTTTTCAGTGCATTTAAAATATTATCTCGCTGTTTCATCGTTAAAACATCACTAATGCTATTTCTCAGGTATTTGGACATTAATTAAGGTTTTATTCCAGAGGACCATTTTAGCGAATCGAATTCGATAAAGAAAAAGAGTAGTCAAAGTGTTCAAGCCCGTAGTGTAGTTCGAAAAATTTATCTCTAATACTTCGTCTGACATGGCTCAGACTCCTTCAGAGTACAATGTTTTGTGTGCAGCCAAAATAGACCAGATCATACACCCCGTGAATGTTTGAAGCTGTACCATGAAAACCTTTGTTTTATTTTCACTGCAAGTTTCACTAATGAGATGCTTTCTGCTTTGTAAGCTAGTTTATCATCAATGAAGTATTTTGGATTGATGAAGTTTTTTAAATTTATTTCTGTTGTCCTATTTGAAGAGCTTGTATTTGACTTTCAACAAATAATTTAACTCTTTACTTTAACTCTTGCATTTAGTGACATTAGCTGAAACAGAAGACTGCTGCATAATTATGACACACTATTTGGACATAAAAAGGAGAAAATTTTTAATATAAGTTTGTAATTTATTTCACCAAACGGTCTCCACTTAAGGAAATCTGCCCCAAGATAACAGCGTCTATTCGCTAGTATTCAATATATAATACCAAACTAACCCCTTTTTAATTATAAGGCACTTTATTTGGGAATATTTCATGAAAAAGAAGTAAACAAATTGAATAAATTATGATTCTCGTAATTAAGTTACATCACATATTGATTTCAGTTCATAAAAATGATCTCTGTGAATACTTGATTAAATTTAAATCTCGAATTTCAGTGTTTTGATCTAAACGATCAAGTACAGAATTTGGTGTAAAAACTGTTAGAATGAATTGACACATAAGCATGAGGAAAAAAATACCCAGAGTCGGTTGAAAAAATATTTGTTTAAATTTTATCAAAATGGTTGATAGCCTTTTGCTCTACAGTATGAATTCGGAATCGTATATATGAAAAATTTTATCAGTTATGTAAAAATGTTTTATAAAGCGCCTTGTCCTTCGTTTGAAAGATTCTAAAAATATAAAAAGAACAATTTCATGATAATCTCTTTCTAAATATATGCAATCATATTTGCAGCCAATTTTTCTAAGGAATAACAACATATTTCCAATAACTAAATGAATATTTTCGTGAAAAGCCATAAAATGGTTTTTTCGTATTTCAAATCAAAATGTAGCTCAAATAGTCATGTTTAGCCAATGCAAATCAACATTTTAGAGATTTGAATGAAGCTAGCCTTTATAGGATATATTATTCTGCAAATGCACATGGAAACGCAGATTCCATTCAACATTTCAGGCTGAAATGAAACATTTGGCAACCATTCATATTCCTTTGTTCGAAATTGCAGCTTCGAATTTGAGAGTACTTTATGTTTGAGGGGGAAAGATTCGGACATTGATAACTTCACGCGCCTTGAATGAGATTTTGAAAAGCTGAAGTGGTCCTTTCATGCGAATTCTGTATTCAAGTATCGAGGAAAATAGAAAAGGAGTTGATTAAGAATTATGTCTTTCACTATCGCGTCGGGAAAGTATATTCTATATGACATTTCGAGGTGTTGATAAAGAAAATAGATTCTGAACAAAATTTTGAATGCACAAAATAAATTAGAACTTTACTAGCACTTGAAAGAATGGAGCAATTATTAATATGTTTAAAGCTATTGATCCAATGTATTTATTTGACCTTTAAGGAAAACAATGCAGCACAATGTAGTTATTGGCGAAATATTGGTTCTGAGTCTCTGCTAAAATAATTGCAACGTATTCTAGTTTACAGCACAATCAATTAATTAAATTCTTTTGATCAATGAAAAACGCGATAAAATAGCATAAAGTATGAATATCGCTATATTTAGTAAAAATAAGCATTTTTTATTAGCCAAAGACGACTAAAATTTTAGTTTTCAGCAGGGAAGTCGCAGTTGTAGTCGTGGAGTCGAAGTTTTAAAATTCCAATATTCGTATTTGGCAGACAGAATCAGACCTGACTGTTTCCGCAGGCCTGGTTTCACAGGTGGGGGGTCTTTTAGTATATTATTTTATGTTGTTCATAAGCAATATTTTACAAATGTTGAAGAATAATTCAAACCAATACATTTTTTCTATTTCCTTTAATTTCCTTTTTTCTTTTTAATTTTGAGTGATTATTATAGTATAAGCTTTCAAATAAAAAATTACTATAGATAATTTTCCTATAGGTTTATTTTTACGATTCATTATTGAAATTTATTCAGGTCAATATCCGTCTAACTTGACTTAATTTCAATCAACCTCCGAAGCATACAGCTGTTTTCCTTTACATTAGCTTAGAAATTTAGAGAGATATTTTCTAATAGTACAACACAACATGCGTGACTCTCAGAGATATCTTGTACCCATAAATTGTTAATTAATACGCATAATATACATTGTTTATACTTGATAAAACCCAAATTTAAATTATACATGCATATATATATATGTTACGGTGAATGTCCGAAATCGGAAAACTTCGACAATCACCGGTGCATGTCGACATACACCAAATACAGAATGTTGACAATCACCAGTGAATGTCGACATATACCTTTCATCAGACCTGTGATTCTCAACATTTTCCGATTTCGGACATTCACCGTAACATATAAATATATATTCATGAGACTTTTAAACCTATTTTAAACTTTTTTCTAATTGTGATATTTATGAAGACAAAACTGAAAAAAAAATTTGTTAAAATTTTAATGGATGAAATTCAGGAACTTTCCAATGTATATCAGCTACCTTATACAATGTATAAGGGAAGCTACACATTAAACAATTGTATGCAGTAAAAAAGTTATAATTTCTTAGTACAGTTTTGCCTAAAACACATTTTGGAAATGTTCATTATTTTCTGAAACAAAGAGAAAACGGCGAGACTTGAAATATTTTAACTATTTTTTTTTGTTGGGAAAAAGATAAAGACTTTTTTTAAACACTTGACTCCTGAACTCGTAACATCATAAGCAAAATTGAAATTATTCTTATTTCTCTCCTTTCTTTTCCAAAAGATTATTCTTACTTCCGAAGCTTATTCACTTTTTCTATTCTAATGTCACATTTCAATTCGGAAAATCATACATTTTAAAAATGAAACGATAGCTAAAAAGTTATAAAACCTTTTCTTTGTCTTTGACGGAGTTTTAAATAGAGAATTTAAAGTACTTTGAGAAAAGTCTTTTCATAGGTAAGTCGCTTTTATTTCATCATCGTTCTTCGTTTTATTTTTTATTTTTCGAAGAGGAAAAATGTTGATTGAAAAATAACTGCAACTTCCATCTCAGCTTAAAACAATCGTATGACTTTAAAATGCTTACGTTTTGAATAAAACATTTTTTAGGCATTTCGCAAATTATCATATGCATGAGAAATATTTTCTTAAAAACAGTGTAACATTTTTTGCACCATTTTTCGTTGTATTATGCAAAATAATTTGTAATATGCAACATTTTTACACTTTAGTATGCATTTAATCTAAAAAACTTGTATATCTCTTTTTATTGATCGTAATATTATTGCATTTTTACATAAAGACGTTTTTTTTAAATTTTGATTTGTTGTGTAGTATTTTTCGCATGAAATTTCGGTTCATTTAATTTAGATGAGTTAATGCCTTCCAAAAGACACATTCCATATAAGGTTATTTATATACAAATGCATATATATATATATGAAAGGTGTAGTCCCTTCCATTAGCCAAAAATCAATCCGTGTTTTGAGACGAACACAGGTTTATTGAAGAAGACAGGACAGTTGAAACATTCACATGAACACATAAATACAAATAAATATTCTGGTCGCGTCAAGGTGGTTGAAAATACTTCTAAAGTTAGGGTTACGTCTAAGTGGATGTTCTCCACAAACTTCACGTCTATCTCGCTTTCTCGTCTCTACCCTCTCTCTGGCGTTCTCTCTGGGAGGGTGCTCGTGATCAGATTGTAGGGAAGGGTTGAGGTGTTTCCCTCCTCCACATATATATATTACGGCGTATGTACGAAATTGGAGAGTGTCGACAATCACCGGTCTGACAGATGGTGAATGTCGACATCTACCGGTGATTGTCGACATTCTGTATTTGGTGTAAGTCGACATCCATCGGTGATTGTCGACATTCTCCGATTTCAGAGATTCACCCTAACATATATATATATATATATATATAATGTATAAATATAAAGTAACTTGGGTAAATTTGCCTGTTCGGGTAATATAACTGTATTTCAAAGGAATCGATAAATGGTGACCTAATTCAGTCCCTGGATGTTACAGTAGAGTTTATGCTAGTAACGGAATTTGCTCTGTGCATAATGACTTTCAAATGTAGGCAATTGACTTTTACTAGTTAATTTTATTAAAATGCCTTTAAACTACCGTTCTGATTGTATTATTTTGAAGTTACGCATGTGGTTCACTGTAACGTTTCAAGAAACGCTGTATATCTGCTAAGTGACAGTTCTGTGGCACTAGACTACCTGAAGAGCTACCATTACTTTCTTTTTATAATTATTTTTTAGGTTCTAGTAGCCCTCTAAGGTTCAAGTAGCCCCACTTTACGGTATATTGTTTATTTCTCTTAGAATAAACGAATTTTTATTGAAACTAAAATGAACTGAAAGCCTAAAAAGAAAGTCTTATCTCGAAATTTTAATGCCCCTCTGTAAAATCCAAGTCCGACAAGCTTTGAGAACGAAAGAAATCTTTCTTTTTTTTCCATTCAGATAAAATGACCACGGACCTTTAGGGAAGTCAAATAACGTAAAGCACTCATACTTCAAAGTTTCTCACGTCTGGCTATTCAACTGAATGGGTTTGCTATTTCCGAACGACATTTTCCTTCGTCGTTATCTTATTACATTATCTCATTGAAAGAAAACCTGTTTCAGAAAACGAAGAAAAGTTCGAATCTGTAGTGGTATTAAAACCGAAAAAAACAGTAAAACAAGAGACATTATGTGAAAAATCATGTATGTGTTGTGATTTAAAAAAATAGTCTTAATGCATGTCGACCACAGTTTTCAGATTTTTTGCAAGGTAGCTCATCTTTTTGGGATAAAATATTTAGAACACTGAACAGTTACGTATTTTCAAGCAGTTTCAATCATTGTTATAGGAAAACCGGAACTCACGAAAAATTTAAAAAAAATATAAATATGTATTTAATTATTTCTGAATTAGCACTTTATTGAAAGAGCCGCTTTGTATTTATTGCCGTATTTTGTATTATTTACCTTATTATTTGTTTTGAGCAACTCCTTCTGAAAGTGGGGGAAGTCCACTTTTTTTTTTTTTTTTTAATTTTCGAAATGAAATAAATATATTTTTTTTAATTTCAAGCACAATAATTACAAAGCGTCTCAAGTTAAATTAAAAAATATATTTTTAAATAATGCAAAAAAAAAATGATGTCTTCATGAAATAAACCATTTGTTTGACATATTCTATCTGAAGTATATTTCATTGCACAAGTAGGGAAAAAAAATCTGTAATACCTCTAAGCTGGAACAGTGAATGCTATCGGATATGTAATTTTAGTTTGAATAATGTTGCCAATATTTTTCATACCGCAAACTTATCGCTTCGGGACTATATGTTTTTGCTTGGAAGTCGCATTTTTAAATGAAGAGTTCAGAACCATGCATGAGATTAAGGCAAGTGTGTTTGTTTGGTAAATCAGCATTGTGTTAAACTGCGATGAGGGAACTTTTTCAGTTAATATCAATCCCCTCCCCCAAAAAAGAGCCTGCTTTATAAACCATGTTTAACATAAAGGGAATCTGTCCTGCGGTGCTAGATGATCGACGATGACAGAAAATGGATAATTCTTTCACGAAGGCAAGGCATGGAAGTATTTCAACATAGTATAAAAAATCCAAACAGTGTGGTACTCCTGGGTAAAACCATGTTCATGTTAATAAAATAATCGTTCACCAGGACTTAACGAGCAGAAAACACAAATATAAATGGGTGCTTGTGTATTGCAGTTCATTATTTTACACAATTGTTTCTTGAAACATTAAGCAAAACTCAATTTGTGCATACTTTTTCTAGTCCGCAAATAATGTAATTAGTATACCTGAAGAATCGTCGAATAAAACCTGCTTATCAAAAAAATGATTCCTTTCTTAAAAAAATTGCTGAAAATGCGTAAATTCTACAAAACGCTTCAATCTTAAAAAGAGAATTTCAAAAACTATGCAAAATAAATTTTTTACGCAACATCAACGTGTAAATTATTTGCGTTAGAGAACTCTAAGACTGCATTTCGACGAACGTTTACTATTGTGCGAATTAAGGTGAACACAAATGATAATTTGAAAAAAAATATATATATTTAGTTACAAAGCAAAACAAAAAAAAATATGTAACGTAAATTGTTTTAGAAGGAACTTGACCTTTTTTAACATCTTTAACAGGTTTTAATACATAATCAACTAGTTTCATTTATTTATTTATTTTTATTTTTGTAATTTTTTATTTTATAGTCTGTATTTTGTTCATATTCAACCTAATGTCTGAATTATTCCCTCGAAAAGTTTTGTTTTTGTTCTGCAATATTTTTTATGAAGTATAGTTTTTACAATATGCCACACATTTTCTTTTAGATTCTGATCCGGAAACACCATTAAAGGTTTTTTTCCCCTTGAAGCATTTCATTATGGCCTCGAAATATTTTATCATAACACTGAATTGTGTTCAAAAACCGATGACCATTGGTATCAACGTTACTTAGTTAAAGAAAACACAGCAAGGAAGTATATTAGACTACCATGTTGATGACTAACAGTCAGAGCATTAACATAAAATGGAGGCGACTTTTTGACGTGAAAGAGTACAACTGAGAAAAGTTTTGCACAATTGTGCAAAAGTAAAATTGCGAAAATGTAATGTGTTTGTTTACTGTAATTAGGAGAATATTGCAGAGTAAAAACGAATTTATGAATATCGGATGCAGAATTCGAAGCCTTCCCTGCCAGAACCAAAAATTGCCGTTTGCACCCAACAACACAGAGCTAGCAAGAGTCACTTGCTAGAGAGTCTTACTCTGGTCTCTCTAGCAAGAAGTGATAGCGGATGTTACGAAAGCAATGTGACTCTTAGTGATATTATTTTTTGACTGCTTGGAGAATGTACGAATGGCATGGAACACTCTTAATTTTTGTAATTCCTTTCTAAAATCATTAAAAAACTCTGAAACGGGAAAGAGTGAGCTTTCTTTCAATGTAAATCTTCCGTGTATGGCAACTTTGGGTGGAGCACAATTAAATTTTAAAGAACCAAAAAATGAGGTCAATTATTAACCTTCATTTAATATGAGCAGAATCGCGTATGTGGGGAGAGTTCTGTAAATATGGCAAATACTAACGTTAACACAACAACCCTTTATGTCTACTTCCGTTACCGCACTCCTTTTAAGACAGATCAGAATCCATTCATAGCTCCATAAAAGTAAGCTTTGATTGTAACACATAAACATAACCAGATTTAGTTTACCGTTTAACATTCAAACTAAATAAATAAATAAACCTGATGAAGAAAAGATTCATTGTTTTGTAAAGTAAATAGAATGGTTAAAAACTAAAAGAATTAAAACGTAAAATTAAGTGGCTGTTACAGCATTATATTAGTACTTTCAACTACCCTTGTTGATCCCCCGCAGAATATCTGCGGATCGGAAATTAGCCATTTTAAAATTGTAACAAGAAGTTCCGTCTTGAACTATACGAGACTACTTTCCCGTATACACCAGCTTCAAATTTATAATCTAGCTATATCTCTCTCTCTATCTTTCTCGTTTAGCTTTAGTTCTTAACTGCTTCAAATATACCTTTTTCAACGGTTAATACATATTCATTCAATCATTCATTTATTCAGTCATTCATGTATTTATTCATTCATTCTTTCGCTTATTCATTTAATCATTCATTCATTCAAAAATATTCTTGGAAATCCCGATCAAAAAATTTCATAGAAAAATAGGCTCGTTAATTCTGGATGAACTTTTTATCTGTACATGTTCTACGCCATAAGAGCTTTCCGATAAAGTTTGTTCCAAGCAAATCGGCCCGTTAGATCAGGATTTATATAGGATTGAAATTTCCCCGTAGGCACTACGTTAAATTTTTTTTTGAACTGTTCAAAAATGAACAAAAATTGTTCATATCAATATTTCACTCCAAGAACTTCTTCGTGAGCTTGTTCATTGGAACTTGGATCTTGTACCCAGAGTTTACATAATTTGCTTCATTTCCGTCCATAGGCACTAATGTTAAATTTTTTTGAACTGCTCAAAATTGAACAAAAAATTGTTCAAATCAAAAAGTAAAATATGAAAATGAGATGTCCTCGCCGAGATCTTTCGAATGCAAAAAGAATTTTTCGAATCGGACAATTCGTTCAAAAGTTATTAGGGGGGGGGGGGGCAGACCGACAAACAGACCGACAGACAGACAGACCGACCGACACACTTTTCCCAATCTCAAAACCCTACTTTCAAATTTTTTATTTTTCAATCTTTATTTAATTACTTCACTTATTTTTGACTTTTCTTGATTTCTAACGATATTTTCACGATGCATTAAGCCTTCTTTCATGCTTTATTATTATTATTTTACTTTTACGGGAAAGTAAACTAAAAAACGCTTTTCGAAAGACTTCAGTAAAGATCGCTAGATATAAACATGCGCGATATAAACAAATTAAGGTGTTGCCACTCCAAAAAATCGGAAATTAAAAATTTAGTTATAAATGAAAATACTTTTTAAGATATAGAAATAAATTTGTTAGCTCCGTAAGTTAAAATAATACATACAAATATTATTTTCTTTCTTTATGGTAATCATTAAACATTTTTTTAAATATCGTTATGCCATAGCTTGGTTTTTGCATGATGTCAGTATCGTATCGTACCGCAAAATTTAATCGTAACTGGTCCACGCTAAGTGAAATATATATGTAGATATTATTTAATTTGTATTATAAAACGAAAATTATGGCTTCTTCCGTTAAAAAAATATTTCTCATAAAAAGAGAATGATAATCTAAGTTTCAAGATGATAAGTTGTTTAAATTTTATACTTTCTCTAAATAAAAAGTTTAAGAAAGTTCATGCAAACAAATAAATTATCTACATTCTAGTTCTCTTCAAATTTTCTTTTCTCTTTTTTCTTTTTTTTCAACGTTTAAGACTTCAAAGTTTTTATAAATATTTGCGAAACTTACTTTCAAAAGTGTAAATTATCCTTAACGTTGATAATATTCGAATGTCATTATCTTTAATGCTTCGTCAAGCAACTGCTACTTTCAAAAAAACATTTTTTGAAAATTCTGCAGGCAAAATATTTGCTTTTTTTTTTCGCCGTTAATTTACGAGGAATATAGCTAAATATTTATTGTTTTCGGTTTAAATTTAGAACAAACTGCCATTACTTAACGCCTTAAAACTAATAAATATAAAACCCTCTCAAAAAAGTCCGACGCAAATGCTTCTAATTGAGTCTTGTTAACAGTTGTCGATTAATAAGAAGAGTAAAAAATCTAAACTGAAAACTTAAATCTTTTTACTTTTGGAACTCATTTAAATTTTCCACTCAAGTAGTTTAGATTTATAAAATAAAAACTGTGTCATTTTGCTTATGTTCGTTGAAAATAAATTTAATCAAAAGTATTTTAAGTTCTAGAAGTTAATGCAGTCTTTTCTTTTTCAGTGATTAGGGAAACATTCTAAAATGTTTTCCTTATTTCTTTTGATCTTCTGAAACCTGAAGGAGAACATCCAAGAAAGATACGTTCTTAATTTTATAATAACAGTTGATAAATGTAACGACAGCTGCAAATAATAGCAGTTAAGGAAAAAAAGGAACTTTACTTTTTATTTTCCAATTTAACAAATGTTATTAACTGATTTCCGTAATAAAATAAAAATTACCAAACAACATTCCTTTTTTTCACACTTTATATCCATTGTGAAACAGAGCACATTTGCTGAGAAACTAGTTTTATTATAATAAATTTGCTCACACGATTCAAAATATTTTTATCATGATACTAGCTGTACCTGACCTGCGATGCAATGCGCCCCCTCCCTCATGTGAATAAAAGAGTTTGCGTTTTGATTGTGTTTGTTACTATAGTGTTGAACATACAATTTTTTGTTTTTCCGTCTGGTGCGTAAAAGAATAAATCAAAGGGTTTTTTAATGAATGCGCAGGCCACACATCCTAGCGTGATACATCACTTTTTAAATTAAACCACTGACTGGTAGCTATTGCTCTGAGTCTTCGTAATGCCGCTTTCAAATGTAAGTCGAACTGAAAACGGCAAAGAACAAGAATTACACATCTTTTGGAATCATTAGGATATGTGACATTATGAGATAAAATGGTAAAAAATGTTTTAGGCTAAAATATATGAACAAGTTAAAAACTAGCGTAAATAAAGCCCACATTGTAGAAACAATAATGCAAATAGCTGTTTCGAGGCTACAATGAAGCCTCTTCTCAAGAAAGAATTGATCAACGCACAACTAGAATGCTGTGAGTGAACAAGCAACAACCAGAAAGAAAGCCGGCATTTATTTGCCGGTCTTTCTTGTTGTTGCGTGCCAAAACTGAGGAAGAGGCTCCAATTTAGCCTCGAATTAGAGATTTGCATGATTGTTTTGACAATTTCTGTTGTCCCCCCCCCCCCCTTGTACTCATATGTGACTGTAAGTATATTCTCTCCTTTAAACTTTCATTTTGAAAGTGTAACTTCGATGATATTGCTCCCTATATTTATCATTGAAAGTTTGGAATCGGTGCAAAAACGTGAAGGATATTGATATTTTAGAAAATAATAAAAGCACACCAATTTTGAATGGTAGTATGTGCCGTGGTATGGCCTGTCAAATCAAGTAAATTCAAAAACTAAAGTTGGATGATAGGCAACTTCGTGTGAGCTTATAAGTATTCACTTCGTCTGGTATTTCGTTTTAAATGCTAACATGAACGCACGTACTTACGGATGTCTAGAAGAGACTAATCAAGCAAGATTCAGGGGTTATTATATTCCAAACATTTGAGTGGGAAGTAATAATGAAAAGATAATTTACATTGTTTTTTTTTAGTCTTTTTTTTAAATGAAAATTTGTTTCAAGTAATTTCATGAAGTTGATCTTTTTCTTCTTGAAAAGCACTAACCAATGATATTGTGCTTACTTTGTTTTGATCATCATTCGCGATGCTACTTTTTTTCACAACTAAATGCCGTTTTTTTAAGGTTTACTAGCATATAAGGTGAAATAACCAGTGAATGAACAGTTTAAGTGTTTTCAAAAACAAGGTTCCAAAAGATGTTTTTCAAAATGGATTGACAATAGTTTCCTTCCATGCTTCAAGCTATCTAATGCCTTAATGATTATTAGAACCAAAACCTTGCCTGGTTTTCGACTGAAAAACTATGTGTTAGTTCACTGGTGCCTTATTTGTTGTATCACTTTTTATTTGTTCACCCAAAAACAGCTAAAAGTGTGGGAAACTAGTAATATTGATATCATTGCAAATGTTACAGTTTGGGATCTGGTAGCAATATTAGGTTATTTAAAAAGAATTAGATGATGGTCCAGCAATAAGAAGGTTGGCTGTTGTTTAAGTCAAGATGTATGCTAAGTCATATTAAATGTTTCTTTTGTACAACTGCGTGTTGTTTTCTCTCACGTCATATTAAAAAAAATCAAATAGAAAGCATCGGCATTTCAACCCCTCCGACTTTTTAACAATATTTACACACATAGGGATATCAGTAAAAATGTCTGCCATCTATCAAATGCTACATATGAAAAAATACATAAATTTAAAAAATTAAAATTGTGCTTGCATTTAAGAATCAGACCACGCTGCACAGATTTAATTTTGTAAGAATACCAATATTTTCTTGATGTGTTTTTAAAGAAAATGGTTTTTCTAATACTTATAAAATCAACCTGTTAAATGTTACCTATTAAATACGTTCATTATAATTCATAATTAACTTTTTTTACAAATTTTTAAAGGGCTTTCAACGTTTAATGCTTCAAAAATAAATCTTATAAAGAAACTAAAAGACCATGTTTACTTAATCTTTATGAAAAACATATTTGTAAACAGAAACTTATCACAAAAGAAATTAACAAAACTAAGCAATATTCGTGTTCATCTTGTACTACATGCTTCTTCCCCCTGTATTATCCACTGATTAATTCCGTAATTACCCATTCCTCTTCGCGGAACCCATAATGGCAGGTATTTGCATGAGCTCTATGCAGTGCGTCGTATGGTGTGGTTTAGAGACTGATTAACCGTATTAATTTGGATCCAACCTGATGATAGTGAGTCCCGGTTTCTGTAAAGTTTAACATATGTGCACTGATATCATCACGACGTAAACTTGAATTCCAATTATAGGACCGTTACACTGGGTTGCGCACGTTGGCAGCTATAAAGTCAAATTGAATGAATTGAGGTATTGTGTTGATGCGCAGAACGGCATGTCAAATTTACGAAATTTCCTCTGATGGTTGAATATAAAATATGTTGCTTAATGTTTATAACATTTATATTAAAGTATAAGGCACAGCCTCCCGTCTAAAATAAAATTTCTATCTCTGTGCATCAAGAAAAAGGATGAATTCAACGTTATCAAGTACAAATTGCCAAAATATTGCTCGTATTTCGGGGTTACAAGAAACGTATTATTAAAAAAAAAAACATTTTTGACCTGAAATAGCATTTTAATAAAACGTCTTGCCTTTTATTTAATTAAAAACAGAGCTTATAATATCTTGGTGTTTGAATAAGGTAATAAGCTTCTCATTCATTTCCCAAAAGCCTCTAAAAGGGGTAAACATTCGACAATAAGCGCAATCTCAAAATTTGTTTTCGAATGTTTAATAAAAGGGCGTGTTACACATTTACTAATTCCCTTTATTTTTGTACATGCTCCAACTGACAAAATGCACTTAACGCTGATCAGGAGACGATTGTTTTATCAAACAAAAGACATTTTTCGCTCTCTTTTATCCTCTGAACTTTAAATCAAAACGGATATGGGCGTGTTCGGCTCCATAATGTTTTGCTGCTGAAATGTAAATGCGACACTTCGTGATTCATGACTTTAGCTAGGTAGATTGCATGCAGTTGTGCATGAGAATGAGGTTGACATTTCGCTGAAAATATATTTTAGAACTTACAGAGCTATCAAATAACGGACGAACTGGTGAAGTGTTGCTTGGTGTAAATACGTACATCAAATGTCTTCGTAGTATTGACAGAAAAATAGTAGTTTAAATTGCTTTTTGCGAAAAATAATGCTAATTATTGTTTGCAATGTGTCGTTTGCACGATGCGGCGTTTTAAAAGGAAATGAAATAAATTGAATTCTAGAAATTTTAAGCAAAGTTTGCTAACATTTGAAATCTTTTGAAAATCCGTTATCGCTCTAGACTGGTTATCGTAGCCACTCGTATTTTTTTTTTTTCCTTCTGTGTGTGCGGTATATTTCAACGAACAAGTATTCTTTTATAAGTACAATCCTTCAAGAAGAAATCCATAAAAATATTTCAACCATTATCTTATATATAAGCCGTTTAAGTGTCTGTTTGTCGCCGATAGCTTATTCCGAATTTCTTACTACAAGGAACTGCATCGTGTTCCCATCTACGCAATTGTTTCCATAATGAAAACTACTAATAATCAAAACATTTCTCTAGCATTTTGAGTGAGGCATTGCTAGATTTGCAATCTCCGGTAAAATTTAATGTAAAATTTAATGTAAACGCGAATTCAATTTAATCTTTCTTTCTTTATTTAATTCAAAAAAGTAAAAAAAAGAAAGAAGGGTCGTATGCGCTTTTTATCCTACTTTCCCGTAAAAGTAAAAAAAATAATAATAAAGCATGAAAGAAGAGCTTAATGTATCGTGAAAATATCGTTAGAAATCAAGAAAAGTCAAAAATAAATTAAGTAATTAAATAAAGATTGAAAAATAAAAAATTTGAAAGTAGGGTTTTGAGATGGAGAAAAAGTGTGTCTGTCGGTCTGTCGGTCGGTCTGTCGGTCTGTCCGTCGGTCTGTCTGTCGGTCTGTCCCCCCTTTTGAACGAATTGTCCGATTCGAAAAATTCTTTTTGCATTGGAAAGATCTCGGCGAGGACATCTAATTTCCATATTTTATTTTTTGATTTGAACAATTTTTTGTTCAATTTTGAACAGTTCAAAAAATTTTAACATTAGCGCCTATGGGTGAAAATGAAGCAAATTATGTAAACTCTGGGTACAAGATCCAAGTTCCAATGAACAAGCTCAATGGAAGAACTTCTTGGCGTGAAATATTGATTTGAACAATTTTTGTTTATTTTTGAACAGTTCAAAAAAAAATTTAACATAGTGCCTACGGGGAAATTTCAATCCTATATAAATCCTGATCTAACGGGCCGATTTGCTTGGAACAAACTTTATCGGAAAGCTCTTATGGCGTAGAACATGTACAGATAAAAAGTTCATCCAGAACTAACGAGCCTATTTTCTTATGAAATTTTTTGATCGGGATTTTCAAGAATATTTTTGAATTAATGAAAGATTAAATGAATAAGCAAAATAATGAATGAATAAATGAGTGAATAAATACACGAATGACTGAATAAATGAATGATTGAAAGAATATGTATTAACCGTTGAAAAAGGTATATTTGAAGCAAATAAGAACTAAAGCTAAACGAGAAAGAGAGAGAGATAGCTAGATTATAAATTTGAAGCTGGTGTATAGGGGAAAGTAGGCTCGTATAGTTCTAGACGGAACTTCTTGTTATATATATTAAAGTGGCAGCGCTCTTTTTCCAGGTTTTGTTAAAACTATGGTTTTGACTATGATTATGTTGGATATAAATAAATATTTTTCACAAACAATTTGATTATATAGTAACGAATATTTTTATTTCTCAGATTATTATTACTTAGATGTATTTTTTCAGTAAGAATGTTTTTTTCCGAAATTATTACATTCTTATTATTTATTCATTAAACTTTACTGTTCTACCTGATAAATATCGCTTTGATTTGATGTGCATTTCCGGTTACTGGGAGAATTGTATATTTATAATATCTAGAACAACGGTCATTTCGCATGACCGCCAGGCTTACTAGTTTGATATATTTAACTGTTTTTCCTGCATTCTAGTTAGTGTGATTAAATTGTAAATAAAAAATTGCATTTCTAACTTTATGAGTTTATATATATATATATATATATATATATATATATTGTTATGTTTTATATTTTATTGAATTCTAAGTTATTAAATGTTTTCAAGAAAACCAAATTGGGCATTCCCCTCCTCCCATACGTAAAAAAGCCATAATTACCCTCTCAATGTTTCTAATTACTTTCTACTTTTCCGTCGTAGGTTTATTTTGACTGCATTCGACATAAAGAAGGTGACTTTTTTGTTTCCAACAAAGTTAAAGCAAGCGATATTTTTTTATTACCTGAAGGTAATTAACTATATTTTAAAAGTAAAAAAAAAAAGGAAACCTGGTTTATTATATTTGTTAAAAAAGCAGATGACTTCTTAGACTAGTCATTCATGATTTATTAGAAGGTAGTACAAAAACTCCTTTCATTTATAAAGATCCATTGCTAGGTATTATATATTAAAGAACTTCTACTATTTTAAAATTCCAAACATGGCAGCTCGTCTAATTTTCGGGCCTTAGAGCGTTGAATGATTGTGGGCGCCGTTACATAAAAGCCAGTCTCTTCTTAATCAAGGTCTCGGTAGATAAGCCCCGCCACCCGGGGCGACTCGCCTTTTCATAGGGCACAGATCGATCGAAGCGCACCCGCTGATAAGAAAGTCCCTTTGTTGCGTCCAGATCGACATCTTTACGACGCCTCGAACCGTTTTTTACTGTTATGATTATTTCCTTTGACACATTTTTATTTTTCCGTTATGAACCGCGCTCAGGATATTGTTAACGAGCGGCATATTAGCCCACCAGATTGAGAAAGGATTAGTTGTAGTCTCCCTGCTTCTTTTTGAAAAAAGAACTGAGGAAGGGATTCTATCTTTCCCTTCGGCAGTTATTTTTTTAATAAGGTTTTTAACTCTATTCCCCCCCCCCCCGCGTCTATTTCACTTTTTTTCGCTTCTATTAAGTTAATGATGCTGATGATATAGCAAAGAAAAGAGAAAAACTTTGATGCTGTGATTAAAGAGGATGAGCTAATGATAGACATATATAATTGAATGAAAGGATATTGACGGTGCTACTTAAGCTCATTTTGATTGCTAACGGCATTGGAACGCATCCACTAAAATGTTCATGAAGTGAGAAAGAGACATCAAACTATAAATTTTTGATAAATAAGAATTATTCTCTGACAATATTTTTATTTCTTTAATTCTTATTTTTAGGAAAATAATACTTTAACCATTAAGAAACGTATAAATAAGGTTTCCTTTTGTTTGAGGTATTCAGGAAAAGAAAACTAATAACTTCACTTTGTAGCAGCCAAGATCCGCGACATAAAGGCGCGTGCATTCGTAAGTGGTAAAAAAGTCGAAGGTTGTGAAAAACACAAAATGTGTTTCAGGTGCCGAAAACGAACGAAGTATTTTTAGTGAAATAAATTAATTTATTTTCAATATCAAATACGTAAGTGTTTTTAAAGATTAATTATTATCTTGCTTTCTTTGATTTGTCTAGGGGCATTAGCCAATTCAGTCTCAAATTACCCCCACCCCATTCATCGTTCTCCTCTAACCATGACATCTTTCAACAGTCGTTGGTTGGCGATTTTATGAGTCAGGCATTACGAAGACTCAAGCAATCAGGGACTCTTTTCCCATTGTGTGAACGTCTTCCCACGGCGTCTTTGCCTCTGCGGCGATGCAGGGTTATAAAATAGATATAAGAAATGAATTATTGTTTATTTTACAGATTAACTATTGTATCCGTCACAGCTTTTACCATTGTCAACCCAGCGGACTGTCACCTCAATCGCAAAACAGTCCATCATCACTTCTACAATGGGTGTACTACGGCAGCAACTGGTCTAAAGCAGGCTGGCATTGAAAACTTTGATTTCGCGCACGTTGCTTGTTGGCTCCTAAAGCTGAACCATTTCTTGGAGTGGGCCTTCTAGCGTTCAATCTTGAATTTCGCTCACGATCCATGGCGTAGCCAATATGAAACAGGGGATGATTGCTTCGTTGATGATTTGCATTTTGCTTTTTCTGATCTCAGCATTTAAAAATGAAGGATCTGTAGCCGCTTCTGGGGATGACAGCGTCAATATCATCAAAATTATCAATGAATTCTTTGAGCAGGGCTATGAGAAGCAAGTCCGGTAGAATTACGCAGGTCCACCGGTTATTGTGAGCTTCACGATGTTCATCCTCAGCATCAGTTCTGTGTCAGAGATGCTAATGGATTTTACTATTGAGTTCTACTTTCGCCAAGCTTGGACCGATGACCGGCTTTCATTCACATAGAGGACGGGATTCGAGAGCTTGACGGTTGGCGGCGAGGTCGCTAATCGAATTTGGGTCTCGGACACCTTTTTTGTAAACGAGAAAAGCGACTATTTTTAAGGTATAGCTGGTGAGTCGGAGAGAAATCTATTGGTATGTCAACGGATGTCGAATTACTCCAGTTCGAAGTCTTAGGACACAGGCAAGATCAAAACGAAGAACACCTCACGACAGGTAACTACAAGATCAGTGAGTGAAATTCAGTTTGTGAGGAGCATGGGCTACTATCTAATTCAAATATATATTCCAGCGGGGTTGATAGTTATCCTTTACAGGCTTTGTTCTGGTTAAACAGAAACGCAACACACGCCTGACTAGCGATGGGGTCACCACTGGGCTCACAACGACCATCCTTATGTCCTATACCAACTTCGCCTTACACAAAATATCGTTTGTCAAGAGTATTGACATTGACGTCTACTTCGGAACCTGTTTCGTCATGGTGTTCGCATCCCTGCTCGAGTATGCAACAGTAGGCTACCTCGGCAAAAGGATAAGTATGAGGAAGACTAGAAATCAGCAGTTGGCCAAAATAGTTCAGTAGTACCGACAGATTTGCGTCGCAGCAGACGCAGCTGCGGAGGGCCCGAAAGGTGCCTCTTCTGGAAGCGGTTCTTCTGTCTGGAAATGCTGATGTTACAATGGTAGAGTCGGCAGTCAGAGCACTGCCGGAGGGTTATCAAAAGGTGATGGTTGAACCACCTCACATCAACAAACCCGTTGAGAAACCCTCCGACGATACTCCCGAATTTGATGCCATCTTCGGCAAAAAAACAGCTCATTCGGCGTTAGTCCCAGCGATGTTGATAAGTACACTAGGGTTGTGCTGCCAGTTTTTTTGTTGGTTTTAACTTCATGTACTGGATCAGCTACTTGCCCATCAGTGCACAGAATTTGCATCCTTGTGCTCGCGAACCGAAGATCGCCAATTGCCAAAAAGAAAATGCAGGAGAAACAAACCAAAATGAACTAGCAGAAGAAAATCAACCATGTATGGAATCCTGTTTTGCACAAGTTTCTGTGATTAGAAATTCTTTCTCGTCTTGCTTAAAACGTGTCGTAGTACTGAAATGTTATTGGATGTTTATGACTCATTATTCTTCTTCTCCTACAATATAGGTTTTTTTTTGTTATTACCAGACTCATCAAGGCTATAGTGTTGTGGAACATCGGTCATTTTTCACTGCTGTGATGAAAGATATCATAATATCCACCGCAGATGTTTATGCTCTTATGATTCAAAAAATTATGTTGTTGAGGAACATTGGTCACAAATAACTATGTCTCATTATATTAAATTAAACCGACTTACAACCGAATATTTAGCGATTAAAGCCTGTAAATACCAATTATGTATCATAAGATGTTTTGGCACTTATCTTTGTTATGTGACCCTTTATGCTTCAGTTGAAAAAACTGAAATATCTTACGAGACGCTACGAAGATGGCAGCCAACTATTGACTGTAGAATGTATTATTAAATTAAATTGGGTGAGACAAACCTTCCTGAAATGAACCTTTCTTGAGTAATCTGAAACATTATGTTCGTTATTAATGCGTTTATATGTCATATTCAATTATGACCACTTTACCGAATGTACTACTTACTTTTTCCTACCCCATTGGGTAAAGTGGTCATAAATAGATCCCAAAAAGGCTTCATAAAATTATTTTACTCAATTTCTTTCTGCCCAAAATTTAATGTGATGTGTTCGTTATTAACGTAATGTTAAAAAAAAAAAATCAAGGAAAATTTTGAAGGTTTGGAACAAACCCTTATGTTTACTGTCGACAAGAGTTGAAAATGTCGATTTTACGACCACTTTACTCCCCCCCCCCCGACCCTATTAATTTTACCGAAAGTGAGAGCTTGCCACATGTGAAGGAGGGAAAATAAAAAAAGTTAAGAGACAAATAAACGAAGGGGTAAAATTTTAATAAGGATTTTTTCAGTCGTTACTCATTTTCAGACATTACTTATGTGCTCCCCACGATAGGGCTCTCTGCTAAATCAAGCTCTTAAAATTGTATTACTCTTTTTAATTTAAAATTGCATGAGCTATAAAAATCAAATGACAGATATACAAAATTGAACGCTAATATCTTTAAAAAACTGCAATCCAAAAATCAATGTAATAAAACTTTCAACACCAAATTGCTATTTTATTTTATTTTGAAAATTAAATAGCAGGTATTGCAAATAAATATGGTAATTACGCAAAATACTTTCATTTTCCCCATCAGTTACAATTGGCATAATTTAAAAATCATAAAGTGGAATTATGGCGATCATTCTTATATGCAAGAAACGTAATGATAAAATTATTGAAAAGTAAATAAATGTTTTCAAATCGACAGAAAAAATCTATTTGGTTGTATCAATCATTTGTTATGTTCGAATCGCTGACTTGATCACTCCTTTATTGATTTATTAAACACGTGTGCTGAAGGGGAATGTTTGAATGCCATGCTAGCTGACACTTATCAAAATGAAAATTTATGCTTAAAGTATTTTATATCGACAAGACAAATTTATGATTAATGATGACTATCTTCTTGTTATGTTATCAATGCCACCCCCTTCCTCCCTTTAAAAATAGTAAATGATGGAAGCCTACAAAATCCATCAAATTTGCATCGACTTCTGGAAACCTGAGAAATTTCAATCATTAAAATAATATTTACACGTATACTAGTAAATAGAAATCAGTGTGAGCACTTCTATTTCAAAACCTTAAAATTAAAAACTAAATATTGCATTAAGTTTTGAACCTTAAAACAAATATTTTATTTGCTTAATTTATCCTCAAACACTTGGTCAACAACCTTTTTTAAAGAAAGTAAAGTAGACAGTGGCTAGTTGGTGAAATTATTATTTTTTTAAGTTTCGGGGAAAGGGGACTCGGTTCAATCAAGTGTTCTGTCTTTCTACTATTCTTCTATATAAATATAGTTGAATAAGTAGCACCCACTAGCTAATATTTTCGATTTTTTACTAAACTGAGTAAATTTTATCGTTTACAAAAAAATCGTTTTTATTTGTTACTAGATTATAATTCCTATCTTGACAAAATTTTGCAAAAGAACACGATATTACGTACACAATATTAAGAATGTTCAGATAAGTGTTTGTAGATATTATACGATTTGCTTGGTTATATATATAGGGGCTTGCTTGGTTATATATATATTCTGAATACTTCTTTGCACAGAAAGAAAATTGGTGATAGTTGGCGCATTTAGTATGGTGTACGTAACCCGGCTGAATATTTCTATAATATATTTAGAAAATCTTTTTAAAAAGGTAAAACTTTCATTTGAGTCCGAAACATACCACTTAAATAATAATTTTTATTTTCCTTATAATAAAGATACATAACTATTTTTTAAGTACAAATACATTTTAAAACACGAAGAAAATAGCATATAAGCAATTATTAAGTTAAAAACTAAATGAATGTCATGGTATACAATTTTTGGTATATGAAGGATTTTTTTTACTGCGTAGATCCCACTTAAATTTTAACTATATTATCCTCCCATAACCGTCAATGATTGACATTTACCTGAACTATCTATGAGAAATCATAAGCTGTAGAATGAGCGACTGATTAACTGTGTTGATTTGAGATTAACCTGATGATACAGTTCCTTGAACTATTACACACACTAATGTAAATCGTCAAGACAAACTGGAATTCTAGGTAAGGGAATGTTACAGCTTGCCGCCTGCATAGACTATTTCTAATCAATATTCAATTAATAACTTGTAAAGTCATTATTTTGGATGCCCATGAGCGTATTTATCTTTCTCGCATTATATAATGATTTTTTAAGTTGTAAAATGCGTAAAAGTTTTTCCGTTGTAAAACGCTTAAAACATTGAGGAAAAAAACGAATATAAATTTTATTGTAGTGTTCGTAAGGGTGTTAATTTGCGTTGATTAAACGTTTAAATAAAAGGCGCTGTAATTAGCAAAACATTATTTTTTATCTTAAAAAATCCAAGCAATAACTACGACACAGTGATCCTCTTCTGTTCTATGAAATGTTCTAATGAAGAACAATTTGACAGTGCCTAAAATTCTTAATAGCACTGCAAGGGTTTCTTTTCTTTTCAAAATAGATATCTTTGAGTGCATTAACAACCTGCCATAACGTATTGTGAGAGTTTGTGTTTGTGCAACACATGTGTGTCTAGAAGAGCCAACGACCTTACAATTACGTTAAGCGGTTATCACACGACAGGAATTTTAAAGCAAACGTTACTTCCACCTCGTTCTATCGGCAACCTCTAGAGCCAATTTTCGATCCGGAGTTTCCTACAGGTTTGCCACCGGTTTCTCAGACGGTTGCTCATAACGAGCTACCATTTTCTAATCTGTATCCTCGTGTTAGGCATTTGTTTACATTTTTTATATTTGAAATTTCGATCAACAAAGTAGGTTTCTTCATTCAGGGGCACTTCCATGCAAGGTCACGGGAGGTCACTGTGACCTCCTAAAAATTGTCATTATTTTGCAAATTCTGAGTGACCATGGTAAATTAGACCATTTGGTTTTTCAATAATTTTTGTCTTTTCCCCCCCCTCCTACATGTTTGTACTTATTATACAGGTACATTATTGACGAACAGTTATGCAGTTGTCAATAGCAAATGCAAGGCATCAAATTTTATTTTATGAATATAACAAGCTGTAGCCAGAAATTGTTTTCGGGGGGGGGGGGGGGCTGACTTTGAAACACTTGCGTTGAGGAAAGTTTCAGGGAAGAATATATGCTACATTAAGAAAATTTTCGGGATTTTGGGGGGGCCTCGCCCCTTCCCCTCTGGATACGGCCTTGGTATAGAATGATCACTTATTCCCAATAGGATCATGGTTTATTAAGATTGAGCTTCGCGATTCAGTAAAATACGAAGTTTCAGTCGGGTAATTAAGAATTACCCCCTCCCCTTCCTAAAAATTACAAGTTTGAGACTGTCCTGCCGGCTTAAAGATGTCAGAACATTTTTAATGCAAATAGGTATTATGTTATAAGGCGAAATGAATGAAATCTTAAGAAGTTTTGTTAAAAGTTTATACATACCTTACGAATTTTAGTAACAAATTAGATGTCATGAGTTTATTCATAACAAGATCTTTAATTTTAATTTAAATGTATTAAGGCGATGGCGGTTCCTAGCATAAGTGTCACCCGAGGGCGGTAACTTTTGGTGTCCCCCTCCAAAAAGAAAGAAGAAGAAAGAAACGTTGTTGTGTTGCATAAACTTGTAGTTTTGTAGTTTATATTATTTTCAGAGTGACAAAAGGAAAAACTCTTTAGGAATTTTATTTTATTTATTTGGGGTAACTTTCACTAAACTATATTTATTTTCAGCTATGATACGTTGAAATAGCACCCGTAAAATTGTATAATTAAAGTACATGTATTTTTCTAAAACTCTATATCTTATTTTGGGTGTCACGCGGAGGGGGGGGGGCGCCCCCTCCGGTGCCCTTCCATTGTGACCTTACTGATCAAGGAATATAATTTGGTAAAATATTAATATTTTGTATTCTGCGTCTCATCGAATATCATTCTAATTAAAAGTTTTTCACTGCGACTCTAACAGTTCATATAAAATTGTATAAAACCGTTGTGTTCATAAGCAGGAGCGCTTCAGAAGGAGATTTTTAGGAGGTGTGCACAATTTACTGGACATCAAACTTCGAATTCTGACGAAAATGAAAATGGCACTGCAGTTTAAATTTAATTAAAATAAAATCACAGATTAGTTAAAAAATTATCAAAAATGTAAAACAGTGTATGATACCTAGAGTATTATTGCTGATAACGCTATAAAATGGTTGTCTATGATATATAAATTTAAAAAAAAAACAAAAAAGAAAAAAAAAAAAAAAGGTTGTTATACTGTCTCTAAATTTATCACTTGAAACGCACTGGCATTTTTGTAGCGATTTCATCATAAGACACTCTTTGAAATGTCTTGCACAAGTAAAGTAGATACTTTACATCCTATAAATGATTTTTCGGCATGATTTCGAAAATTTAAACCAAAAGAAAAACTAATTTAGAAATCGCATTTTCCTTTTAACATTTATCTTCAATCGCCACTCTTCAAATTCTTCACCGCCATGTTTACTGGAATGTTGATTTGACGTCACGAAATTCCAGCTCTATGACTGAGTCCTTTCTTGATTTGCCTTAAATTAAACGTTCTAGAAGCAATTTTTTTCTTACGCAGATAATGAGTTGCTTCTAATTCGAGCAACCGTGAGTTGATATAGCACACGAGCATTTTGAGGAAACTATGGGGGGAATTGGTAGAAAAACCAGTTTCCGATATTGACGATTCCTATTGCGGTTGCGTTTGCCTGTAATTCCTGTCGTGTGATAACCGCTTTAGTTAAAAAAGAAAATTAGCACACTGATACTTTAAAGACGAGACATTGAACTTCCAATCCCGGCTTTCGAAATTTAATCAAGACGTTTGCTGTCAGTGCTTCCTCTTTTTTACTGAATATTCGTGAATATTTGCCCTTAGCAACATTGGTACTTACGAATGTATAAAAAAATGTAGGGTCAGACAGAATAAATAATTGTTATTTTTAAAAGTTGTTTTGCACAATTTATAGTTTACAAGGAAAAATTTTATTTCTTTTACAAGAAATTCTAAAACTCGAACCTAAATTCCTGCTTATGAGACGATATGTTTATGTTGCATTCTTAATTTTATTAACCCATATTTAAATAAAGAAATTCTCACCACAGATTTGAAATTTCTATTTCTTTAGTAACCGCAAATTTTCTAGAAAAGTTTCCTAGAATGCTATTCCTAACACTCTAGGCATTCTTGTTGGATTACGGTAGCCATGTACGGGGATATCCCAAGCATACTAATTTATAGTACTATTATGCACCATCCAATTTGTCTTAGAAAAAGAACCAATAGTATCGTTGCGGAAACGATGCCAAATAGCGGTAAAACATAATTATTGTCGTTTACCCAGGCTGTGTGCATATAAGAATTATTAGAGAGAGAGATAAAAAGCCCAATGATAGCCTAGGGTCACTCATAAAAAGATCAACCAAATTTGTTTCATGAAAACTGGTTTTAAAAAATTTAGAAAAGAAATTTTGTTATGTATGTTTTCGCTTTAAAATGTCTTATACTTAAACCATTGGTTTTAAATGATGATTTTATTTTAGTATGGAAAGCTAGCAAGCTCTAAAACAAAAATAACACTGATATATTCATCTTAATTGTTACTGAGAGATCTGAAATGAAAGAAAAAACATATTGAAATTGTTTGGATGTTACTGGGCTCATTACATTGATTACTATATGGAAAAATACCAACGAAAGTATTTTTTCTCGTATTATGTTTCATTTGTACGTATGTAAAGAAAATTATCTATCAAGGATATTTTTTCTATCAGCAATTAGTGGTTATCTTAAAGTTACTCTGACATTAAGGAAAAAAAATATGCAAATTTATCCTAAGAAAAACTCACAAATTAATTTTCATAAATACTGGTTGCTGAGTAACTGGAATTCTAAAAACATCTTTTTTACGCCCTCTGGTGCTTTTTCTCATAAGTCTAAGTAATTAATTTCTCAAGAAAGGTTTTTACTATGCATTTTCTCCTCTAGAAACCATCCTCTTCTTGACTTTCTAGGATCTTTATCTTCAAAATGGAAAAGGATGATAATAAGAGAAACGTCAAAGAACTACTTTTAAGAAAGCATTCGTAAGTTAATTAATGAAAAACCTCCATTACGTTGCAGATAATTTATACAGAAAATTCAAAGCTAAAAGAGAAAAAAAAAAGCTCTCGAATACTCAATTTAAAAAATCTGTATTGTTAAGAATTTACAATATTATTGCTTTTTCTTAATGTGCAGGTGTGATAAAAACATTACTGATTTGTCCGTGCTATAACTGTACAAACATTAATTTTGGAAATTATTCTTAAAAAATGAGCTTCCTTTGCAGCAAGAAACCAAACAATGAAAGATTTGCGCATTGAGTGATATATAATCAACTCTCAGTTGTTGTATGATTCGAGGCATTAACAAGTCTTTCACCTCTAAGGTAGTCGTACTGTAAAGAAAACATTAGTACAGAGTTTAGTTTAGTGGATGTGAGTGCAAAAAATGTGATAAAACAATTGAAGCGAAAAATTAAGCATTAAGTGCTAAGAAGCCTTTTGAAAAATTTTGTATTAAAATAATGAATTTTAGGGAAATTTACTAGAACACTCAAGAGAAGGTAAAATTAATTATTTTTTTTTCGTTGGTTAAAAAAAATCTATATTTCTCAAATTAAGACATACTTCATAAAATGCAGGTTTTTAAGTACTCATGTAAAAAAGTAAGTGGTTAAAAATTAATTATGATATAAAACATATTTTTACTGATTTTATATTAATTAATACTTTTAAAAAGTGAGAAAATCATGCATTAGTGCCAAAATGTTTCATGGCTGCATTCTGCTAAAGCAAACACATTTTTCACTGCTAAGAAAAGATTATCGTTTTGTAAATAAAACATATGTAAAGAATTTATATTGGTTGCAATTTATTAAAAAATACATACTAAAATAATTTCCTTAAATTTAAACGTTTTTGAAACACGCGCTATTCAATACGAATATTTGCGAAATTAAAACCAACTAACAATCGTAGTGTAATATAATATGCGGGGTAACCACCTGAACGCGGCCAGTGAACTACAAAAAATTACCCCTCCAGCTACTAGTAGCTAGCTCGCGATCGACAGTTGGACAACCGCTGCTATAAACGATCAAATTTTCTATTCATTGTCGATTGATGGGACACGAATTTCCCGACGAAATAACAGAGTTGTCACTATAAACGAAATCACTATAACCAACTTCAGCTTTATATATGCATAAGTATCTATGTATTTATATATATATGTATGTGAACGTGTGTGCGTGCAATCGAGTGTATGCAGTTTTATAAATCAATGAATTCTGCAGCGTATTCGCAAAGAAAAAAAGAAAAGAGCGAAAAAAAGCAAAAGTGCGCGCCGAGAAGCTTATTTGGACCGTAAGGGTAAAGAAATCATAGCAACAAAAAATTGGATTTTTATTTTCTGATAGAGATGGGGTTTATAGCAGATTCAATGTCTTGCCAATAACATGACTGGGTTTAACATCAGAAAAAGAATGATGATAAAAGGTGCCATAGCGTCAAAAAGAATGCAATATTGATTTTCACTTCGGAAATATTTTTTGAGGACGTCATGGTGTTTCTTGTTGATGAAGCCATTGATAGCTGACTGGTGAAATTAGAATTGTAATTCATTGCTAAACGTGTTTTTTTATCACGTTTTCATCCAAGTTTTTAACATCAAAATCAAAGTGTTAAAAAATTAAGTGTTTTATATTTATATGCTATTGCAAGTATTGCTACACAGTAAAAGAGTTTTCGTGAAGATGTCAGTTAAAACCGTCATTTGGATTGACTCTGCAGAGGTGTAAAAAATGCACGAATCTTCCGTATTTGAAACAGTCTAGCTGTTACAGTTCGACCACGAAATTTTGACAAATGGACGTTTCTGCGCATGGCAGAAAAGAATGAATCCATTCGAGTTTTAGGAAAGTATTGGAAGTGCGTTTGTTTAGTACGCGAATCAGAATGTTTGCTTCTCTCTTTGTTGAAAGCAACTGAATTTATAAACTGCCATATAGCATCAGCTTGGAAGAAATCGGGTATGCTAAACGAATTAGAACGAGAGCAAAAACGGCTAATTCATTTCTCCAACAGTTCCTCCCTTGAACATGAATGGGTTCTTATTGGCACTCTGCCAGGCAGATCAATTTGGCTGATGGTAGAAATGTGTGTTGCTTTATTTAGAGAAGCATACTAGCGTTACGTGTTTTCTACGATTTTATGATACTAACTGCTTTAAACTATTAATGACTGACGTTGCGTTTTCGCAACGCTAGTGAAAACATATTTTTTGCCGTTTTTCTTATGTATATTTTTAGGTAACTTTTTTTTGGGTGGAATTTTTTCCCTATACTCATTGAAACGTTGTGTAACGCATACAAAAAAGTTACCTAAACATATACATAAGAAAAACGGCAAAAAAAAAAAAAAAGTTTTTACTATCGTTGCAAAATAATAATAATAATCTGAATCTGTGAGTGATACTTCGTGAGTTCCTTTTTTCAGAAGAGAATACTCCAATCCGTCAGTTGGTGTGGCTTTGTGTAATAAACATACAAAGCATACTAAGTCAAGAATAAAGATGCAGTCCTATACCTATATATAAACAGTTTTACCTATATATAAACAGACAAAACACAAAACAGTTAAGAACCATTTTCTCTTCTAGTTGTCAACTGATTTTCTTAATTTTTAAAATTTAGTAGCTATTGATGAGGCTTGGTGTTATCAATAAAAAAAATGTAAATAGTTTTTTTTCTTCTAGTACTTTCGACGTAGAATGGAAGAATTTCTTTAGAAGTATTTATTTGTTATTCTTTCATACTACTTATTACATCTGCAATCTACAATATTTGTACACTACTCAAAATATTTTTACTACTTCTTCAAATCAAAAGAAATGTAAAACAAAATAAAAGAAAATATAATCTATGAAATGAATGTTAAAGCAAAATAATACTACTATTAAGATATCAGTTAATCCATTTCAAAATTGTACATATGACAGGTCAGTCCGATTATTTGTCCAGTACAATCTACAGCAAAATAAAATCCAATTTGAAGCTAATAGTGTCTAATATAACATAAAGTGAGGTAATTAGTGCGGTGACTCCCGTTATTTTGCTTCGAATCAACATTTCGTAAGTTTGTCAATTTTCCTTAGAGTTTTGATTTGAACTATAGATTAAATTAAAAGTGAGTGTTTGTATTTATAATTTATTCTTAATAATAGGGTGCCAACAAAATAAATTTTTTTCTTTACAGGTTTACGAGTACTGATAGATAAAATGAATTCATATCATGTGTTAAAAATGCATTAAATTAAATAACTCATTGGTCAGGCGCACTGAGGAAAGGTTATCGCTAATTGCAAAAGACTGTTGTCAAATAGAAAAACTGAAATGGCTAAAAAGTTGTTTCAACGTTCGAGTCTGAGCTTATAAAATTTAATAAATTATGATTGAATTTTGAGCTCTGAGAAAACGGATATATGGATAGGAACTTTAAGGACATATCAGGCACTTAGAAGCAAAGGGTTGTAAGTGACCAAAATGAAAATTTTGAGATAGCTAGTGCAAATGATAAATTAAACACCCTTCTGTTTTGTGGGAAAGAGATTTTAGTGGTAGCTTTGACAGATACTGCAAAAAAGCGCGATTTAAAAAAATTACTAAATAAAAGCGGCATTCCGTTTGGTGGTAAAGGGATGCAAGTGCACTTAATAGATCCGTTTGCCTCTAAATAAAATTATTTGATTTTTCAGTTAGTTTAAATACGCGATGCAGACGATCTATTTACGAAACTTAAAGCGGAGAAGAAGAAAAAAAATAGGAAAAGAATTCCGAATTGTTGAATAATAATTATGAAAACAAGGGTTAAATCGTCTGCAGATTTTATTTTTGTCATGTTTTGTTTTCGGCAATTGGCAATTTGTCTAATGGCAATGATTTTTAGTTTGTTGATAA
This sequence comes from Octonoba sinensis, assembly GCA_038502835.1. NCBI lineage: Eukaryota > Metazoa > Arthropoda > Arachnida > Araneae > Uloboridae > Octonoba > Octonoba sinensis. The sequence goes on from CM076602.1 coordinate 64,763,093, forward strand.
GTATAATTATTCGAAATTTATATTATGCAGTTTTTAATGAAGTTTATATCACTAACAAACTCTCTTTATTACTGTAACTTATCAAAATGAACAAGACACGATTTTCATTTAGTGGCAAAGGGGTGTAAGTTAACTAGTTGGAAGCATAGGAGGTAAGTAAAAATCTGGTATTTTTTTCAAAAATCCTACGACAAATCTAATCATCAGAAACACTTCAAACTTCATATTTAAACTAACACATGCATATAGGACTCGAAAATAAAAAATATATTTACACGAAGAACCTCTAGAATTTAGTATATGAATTAAACTTTAAACGCGTTTTACTCAAAATGATATTTTAGTCACTTACATCCCTTTGCTTCTCACCGCCTCATATAGGCTTTTCTCGTTTTCATTTCCATTTTTCCTTTGTAGTATCCATTATTGGTTCAATATACTCAAGACTTTTTGACAGGAAAAAGAATCGGCAGTGCATGGAAAGGAATTTAAAATATCACACAAAAAACTCAAAAAAAAAAAAAAAAAAAATTTCAATTAACAGTCAAACCATAACACACTAAACCCTTTGAGTACTGATTTATTTGAAAACTTTAAGCCCCCATGGGACGGATTTAATTTGTCGCTATATTTATCCCCACTTACTTTTCTCCTCTGATCTCCTTTATTGTTAGCCCTAGGTCTTAGGGATCCCCCGCATCCTGGGGCGAGGTAGTGGGGTGTCCACGGATTTTACATGCACGTGTCCCCAAGTTCACATGGTGGATCTACAGCGGGAATCGAATACGCGAAGTTCCTTGTGGAAGTCCGATGTCCGAACCACTGGGCTACTACGGTCTCATATATGGATCTCCACTGTTCTCTACCAGAGCCCTACCTGTTAGCCGAGGCCTTAGGATTGCTTTCGCACGGAGTTGGGCGGTGGTGCCGCAAACATCAACGCCTGCTTCTTAAATTGAGATGACGAGTCAGACTCGTCCACCGTAACTTCGCGCAAGTAAGCAGATGACGAGTCTCACTCGTCAAATGTACCCCCAAAGAGCCAATGATATTTGGTGAAGGGGAAGGATTGCTGAATTTGTCCTTTAAAATTTATAAAAACTGATAAAATATTACCCGCATGATAATTGTTTTCATAGACATTTTGTATACATTTCATATCGTTATTTCTCTCGCAGTTGCATTTAATGAGCCACCTTTTGCTGCATCGATTCTCACTCTCGGTTATGGCCCAGAAAGGAAAAATCACTATATCGAATGAAATAGTCGTTTCTCTTCCAAATCTCGATACCTCTTTTTCAGCTCTCACAGGAGTGAAATGCTTCCATCTTGAAGGCATTTTTCTGTATCTTGAAAGCGATCTCCTATTTATTTCAGATTTCTTATGCGAGAGCTTCAGACGTAAGAATGGAAAGGTAAGTTTTTCGTGGAACAATTGCATTTTGTAAAAAAAAATATCTCGTTCGATTTTCACAGCATGTTTTGCTTAGTTACAAAATTTCTATAATTAAGGAAACTAGGTGAATAAAAAATAAATAGATAAAAAATAAAAAGTAGAAACCAATATTTAAGGAAGAAATAGAAAATTGAAAATTAGAACGGCGTTTATACCTTCACTTAGCAATAGACTGATAAAAGGTGGCAATGGTAAAAATATATGAAAATTCCTACTACGTTTTAGCCATCAGTCAGTTTCGCTGGAAAGGTTTCAACTTCTGTCTTATTATAACGACATGCTTTTACATTATTTTGAACATATCTGGCTTTTATTTCGGCGTACTTTGCTTAAATTTTCGTCAAGTGATCTGTTCTTCCTCTAAATATTTGATTATGTGCAATTTGGTGATGTTCTGAAAAAAGGAAGCTCTACAAAAGGACCGTAAGTCTTGAATTTTTCGTTCTTAAACCAAAAAGGAAAAGGTCCCTAGTGAATTCTCACTATTTGTTAAGCAAAAGGCTCTAGATTTTCTAAATTGCAAGTTTTGGTAGAGTATCTGATGTTCATTTAATTTGAAATTCCTTTATGACCAGATCAAAATATTTGTTTCTATTGGGGATGCACATTAATTTCTCACCAATTGCAAACCTAGAACGTTTACCCAGAGACTGACAATCACTCTTTTATGTGTTACTACAATCGGAAGAATCCCTTACCATTGAGAATGTTGACACTCCGTTTCGTCACCAGGGAGAAAGCTCCTGAGCTATGAAGAACCAAGGATAGAAAAAAACAATCAAATGTTTTTGGTACATTAAGTAGCATAATGAATGATTACTTGTAGACGTTTGATGGCATGTTTGTTCTAGGGTTTTAGGGCAGCGCTTTAAACCAAAATTAAAAGTTCTGCAGTACGATTTTGTAGATTGTAAAACTGAGTTGACTTAAAATTTTTGATACTGTTGCAGAAGTCTTATAATCGCAAAAGATTTCGCTTTTAAGATTTCAGCAAGAATTACTTTATATTATTTTATATTATAGCTCTGCAGAATCAAAGATAGAAAACAAAATGTAAACGTTTTTGATACATTCAGGTACATAATGAATGATTACTTGTAGAAGTTTGATGGTACAATTGTTTAAGGATCTTAGGGAAGTGTTTTAAACCAAAATTAAAAGTTATGCAGTACTATTTTGTAGATTGTAAAACTGGGTTGGTGTAAAATTCTTTGACTGTTGCTTAAATAAGTCTTACAATCACTAAAGATTTCGCTTTTTAGATTTCATCAAAAATTACTTTATATAATTTTTAAAAATATATTAGTTAATAGCCGTGACTGAAATTCATGTGGTGTACACAGATTTTTCTTTTAAACTTTTTGCTTTGAAGAAAGATGTACTGAGCCGTAGATAAAGAATTTATAATCTGCACATTTTTCAATAATTTTTTAATTAGAATGAAAAAAATGAAGCTAAATCTTATGAAAATTTTTTATATCAATCTTTCCTTTTCAAAAATGGTATGTGTATACTATTAGTATATCATATAAAATTTGATCTAATGAGTCTTATTTGATTTAAATGAAAATTGCTAATTACAAAAACCTATTATGTATTTTAAGCAATATTTGTATCGTACTAGAAACTTGCATTTTTAAAACCAAATGCCAAATTAGGAGAAAAAAAACTAACTTAGAAATCTTATCTTGCGAAATAGTAACTTATATTCAGTATATCTTTCCTTTTTAAGCAATAACTCATGCATGCCATTGTTATCGGACAATTTATTTTATTTCTTCTGAACTAGGTTAAAGTTTCTAATTGCATAAGTTCTTGGAATTTCAATCGAATAGTACAATACCCAAAACATCATTCAACGAAACAATAGCAATTTCTTTAATGATCTATGAAGAATGGGTTAAAATATCAGACAATTGAAATAAAGGACACATTTTTCACTTTTAGCAGACTTTTTTTCTTCTCTCTTTTTTTCTTACATATCAAGAGCTTAAGGTGATTCTTTTGTCTTGAAGAGAAAAAGGTTTCAAAGCGTGCTACTAGCAAAGGTTTAATTAAGAGCGCTTGATGAGTCCCTTTGCAGTTTAGTAGTTATTATTTCTACTATTTGTCGTCACTAATTAATCACAGCTTCTTAGTGTCATTTAGTGGTCGTCCTTTATAAAAGTTTACGGATTTCAGACTTCTTAAATTACAGAATGAAAATTTTTTGAGACTCTATAGTTTCATTGGTATAAGGTCTACCGGAAAGTTCTGTCCATTGCAACAAGTTTCGACACGTTCTATATTTCATGTTCTAGTATGTTCGGTTCTATATTTTTATCGCTTAATGTATACATACTGACGTACCAAATTGGCTATAATAAAGTCAATTCTCATTAGCCGGTAATGTTCAATAGGAAAGGCATCATACTGCATCATGATAATGCCAGGCCACATTCTGCTTTGCGGACTTGTCAAAAAATTGCAGAACTAGGCTTGGAAATTTTATCGCATCCATCATATGCACAAAACATAGCACCCTCCGACAACCACTTGTTTTTGTTTTTACAAAATTTTTTGGCTGGAAGGAATTCAAAAATGAAAGAGATATCGAACAAGCACTGGTTGAATTTTTCAAATCAAAAGATGAAACATTTTTCAAAAATGGCCCTCACACTGGAAAGAAGTCATCGATAATAATGGCAATTATATTATTAAATAAAGTTATTTGGCAGTAAGAAAATTTTTTATTTCCTTTTATTCCAAAAAACTGACAGAACTTTCCGGTAGATTTTATATAATATTTTTGATCTCTTGAAAATTTAAAGCGTGGATATTTCATTAACGAAAATGTATGGTTGTTGAAAATATGGTAGCGTCGTTTTTCCAACTTAACATAAACAGCAATCGTTTAGAATATCAGTAGTTTTACTTTATGTAGTTTCTTTCTTTAATTAAGTCCTTAGTTTTGAAATAATAAAGTACTTTTAATTGAAAAAAAACTTACGTGTTGTTTGCAGTCTCTTCAGAGTAAGACGTAAAAAGTTCTTAAAAATTCATCGAATTTGAGCTTTTACAATCCCCAAGTTAGTTACAGCGTTACTAAATTAAGAGAATGGATGTAGGGCGTAATTTGAGAACAGACCAAGAAGTTCCGTCTTAGAACTATACGAGCCTTCTTTCCCGTATACACCAAATTCAAATTTATAACCTAGCTATATATTTCTCTCTTTCTCCATTTAGCTTTAGTTCTTAATTACTTCAAATATACCTTTTTCAAAGGACGGTACATATTCATTCACTCACTCTTTCATTCTTTCATTTATTCAGTCCTTCATTTATTCAGTCCTTCATTTATTCATTCATTCATTTACTCATTCATGTTTCATTCACTAATTTAATCATTCATTCATTCAAAAATATTCTTGAAAATCCCGATCAAAACATTTCACAGGAAAATAGGCTCGTTAGTTCTGGAAGAACTTTCTATTTTTACAAGATCTACGTTATAAGAGCTCTCCGATAAAGTTTGTTCCAAGAAAATCAGTTTGTTAGATCAGGATTTATATAGGATTGAAATTTCCCCGTAAGCGCTGTAATTTTTTTTGAACTGTTCAAATCAATATTTCAAGCCGACAGCTTCTTCCAATATGCCTGCTCATAGGAACACGGATCTTGTGCCCAGAGTTTACATAATTTGCTTCATTTTTGCCATAGGCGCTAATGTTGAAATTTTTGTAACTGTTCAAAATTGAATACGAAATTGTTCAAATCAAAGAGTAAAATATGGAAATGAGATGTCCTCGCCGAGAACTTTCCAATTAAAAAAAGAATTTTTCAAATCATACAATTCGTTCAAACGTTATTAAAGGGGGACAGACCGACAGACAGACAGACAGAAAGACCGACAGACCCACATTCCCCCCCCCCCCCCATCTCAAAACCCTACTTTCAAATTTTTTATTTTCAATTTTCATTTAACTACTTCAGTTTTTTTTTTTTACTTTTCGTTATTTTTAACGGTATTTTTACGATATATTAAGCCTTCTTTCATGCTTTATTTTTTTTTTCTTTTATGGGAAAGTAGGCTAAAAAAAGAGTAATGGAAATGTTTTGATTTGCAAAGTAGTATGATTTATAAAACTGCTATTCATTTTTTACTACCAATATGCAACTTCTACGATTTCATAACATTTCAAAGATTAGCATTGAGCTTCCTAAATAAAAGAAATGTACATCAGTTCTTCTATCAATAAGAAAATCCAACATTTAGCTTAAAAAAGTCATTAATAAAGTTTTGTATTTGCTTAGAGAAGCATTATACAGAGTAGGTGTCAAATTTCAAAACACGTTACACTGACTCAAACATTGTTGTATGCTCTCTGATTTTTTTTCTTTTTTTTTAACAAAAACTGACAATAATTTTCCGTACTGTCTATATTTCCAGAGAAAGTCAATTTGTTTTAGATTATATTACAGAAATATTTGTTATCCTAGAAAATATCTCGCATATTTTACTTTTTTCAGTATCTCTGGGGGAGTTGAATCAATATGTGTTTATAATTGTATCCAAAAGCATCTGGGTATTTTGACGTTTCTTGTCGCTCTAAATTTCCACTGTTAGGTAATTTGTTGTTTTCGTATGCATCATAGTGACTTATTTACATAAGAATTAGATAAATAAAACATTCTATTAGAGAAATGAACTGTTATTTTTGATATTAGCAAATAAAAGCTTTGAAAGGAGCTTAATACATATATTAAAATAAAACATTTTTATTTTATCTCGTATTATGTTTCAGTGGGAGAATTTTTATTTGTAGAACAAATATGGGATATCAGAAATCTAAAACTAGATGGAACAAAACAAAATCCTGTATAAAGCAGGTAGATTAACGGGCTGTTGACAATAAGTTTGTCACTACGTTTGTTTTTATCTTATTAAAATAATGAAAAATTATAGGGACCTTCTAACATTAACCGATTTGCTTGCTAACCAACAATTCTCGCTATGAGCAATTTCTCTGGATAGTTAAGTCTTCATAAAGCCGCAGAAAGATAAACGTTAATAAATTCTGTTTCCCAAATTCTTTTTTAAAACACCAATGAGGAAGTAGCAAATACTTTAAAATGAACCTTTAAAAATAAAACAATTTTGGCTCTTCAAACCCTGACTACTTAAGTGCAAGTGAAAAATAATACTCATCGATACCTATGAATAATTACGGAAAGCAACTGAACATTGATTTTGTTTCTCATAGGATAAGAGTTGATTATTTGTAATATTAGTACGTTTCTTTCTGTTATCTTATGTTTCATGTGACAATGGGATCGTTTTATTGATTTGTAAGAATATGAGCTTTAGAAACCGATAATTACATAAATACTCTTCACAAATGCTTTACTTTATTGAAGTCAAAAAAGGAAAACTTATTCTTGAGCTGGGTTAAATTAGACGAAGTAGTCATGCTCTTTAATTATAACAAATAGTACAGTGGGGAAAAAACGAAACACTCAAAATTATTCAGCCAACATGCACTCTAGAAACACAAGTGTCAATCGTTATCGATAGTCTTCTTTTAAATTATTTGAATAAAATTTCGATAAGGGCCCGTATTCATATTAAAATGAGTACTAACTTTGAAATTTTCATCCCAAGGCCCTATATTTGAAAACGGAAATGATTTTACTGTGCTAAAATTAGTCTGTGTACCAAATACAATTACATTTTGTTCATTAGAGGTGAAGATATTAACGAAAAACGTTTTAGGGGCCGCCATTACATTGAAGTTACTACTTTTAAGGTTCATGTTTGTCGAGCATCAAAAATGAATCTAGCGAAACGCAGTGAAATCATTTTTAACATTATTTAAAAATAAACATGTTTTGGGGGTTGCATTTAATATTTTGATTTGTGGTACAAAGGTTTTGTTTTTAGCCTACTTTCCCGTAAAAGTAAAAAAAATAATAATAAAGCATGAAAAAAGGCTAAATGTATCGTGAAAATATCGTTAGAAATCAAGAAAAGTCAAAAATAAGTTAAGTAATTAAATAAAGATTGAAAAATAAAAAATTTGAAAGTAGGGTTTTGAGATGGGAAAAAAGTGTGTCGGTCGGTCTGTCGGTCTGTCTGTCTGTCTGTCTGTCGGTCTGTCTGTCTGTCTGACTGTCGCCCCTTAATAACTTTTGAACGAATTGTCCGATTGGAAAAATTCTTTTTGCATTCCAAAGATCTCAGCGAGGACATCTCATTTCCATATTTCATTTTTTGATTTGAACAATTTTTTGTTCAATTTTGAACAGTTGAAAAAATTTTAACATTAGCACCTATGGGTGAAAATGAAGCAAATTATGTAAACTCTGGGTACAAGATCCAAGTTCCCATGAACAAGCTCACTGGAAGAAATTCTTGGCATGAAATATCGATTTGAACAGTTGTTGTTCATTTTTGAAGAAATTAACATATTGCTTACGGGGAAATTTCAATCCTATATAAATCCTGATCTAACGGACCGATTTGCTTGGAACAAACTTTATAGGAAAGCTCTTATGACGTAGAACATGTACAAATAGAAAGTTCATCCAGAACTAACGAGCCTATTTTCCTATGAAATTTTTTGATCGAGATTTTCAAGAATATTTTTGAATTAATGAATGATTAAATGAATAAGCAAAAGAATGAATTAATAACTGAGTGAATAAATACATGAATGACTGAATAAATGAGTGATTGAATGAATATGCATTAACCGTTGAAAAGGTATATCTGAAGCAATTAAGAACTTAAGCTAAACGAGAAAGAGAAAAGAGAGATAGCTAGAATATAAATTTGAAGCTGGTGTATACGGGAAAGTAGGCTCGTATAGTTCTAGACGAAACTTCTTGTTTATTTCACAATTCGCGTCATTGCAGTTTGCTATAATTTTAGTTGCAGCTGCACGGTCCCTTAAACGGATTTAAAATAAATTTTTAAATTTAGCAAAAAAAAAAAAAAAAAAAGCACTGCATATTTATTTTGAGCTGAAATTTTGGATACCCTTATAAAAGCTTATCTATATTGATTTTTAGTGAAAATATAATATGGTTTTAGATTATATTTATTTTCAAAGATTAATTTCATAATTCTTAAAAAATATTAAATTAATACTTTCGACCGTGAAAACTACGTATTTATTTTTGGGTTAACTCATATTTTTTATATAAAAAACAACTTTTGGCTATAACCAGAAAACTTTTAACATTACGAGACGTGTTTTACGAGACGTGAGATTTAATTCTGAAGCATCGGATGAACAGAATTATATGGAAATTAGTATACAAAGTTAAATTTTGATGCCGAATACAAGCATGTCCTCAAGGGGGGGGGGGTCTCATTAAAAATTCTAAAGTTGATGAAGAATATTTCATGTGTGTCCCTAGTGTAAATAGTGTCCAAATACGAAGGAGTGTTTCGTTTTTTCTTCCCCCATTGCACAACGACAAATCTTCATGACTCCAAGCAGCGTTTTTTAAACACTTTATGATAATGTAACAAAGATCTACCTAAGCAACTAATTTATTGTCGCAATTTCCACGTTTGAAGTCATGCTTCGATTGATTTATTTGTATGTAGAAACGTCTAAGAACAAGAAATAAATTGTACACATTTTCAAAAAACCTTTTAACTAATTGGCCCTTCGATGAACAGTTTTAATTCTTGCGTAGAAGCTAATTAATTAAACTACTAAATCTGAAAATTATTTCTTATCCACAAATGAACTATTAGCTACTGGAAAATAAAATCTTTTTCGTTGTAATCTTGCATTTGAATACATTTTTGTTAAGGTTTTTTTTAGAATCAACCCTCTAGCTCATGTCAGTATTTTATTATAGAAGAATTGTTTATCAACTTCAGTTCAAACGAGTAAATTACAATATCAGTTACAAGAGAAAATATCTATAAGTTTTAGTGGGAGAATACTGTGAGTTGCAAAACCATTTCGGAGAAGAAAAAAAATAACTTAAATTGACAATTTCTTTAATTATAATTATTTTTCTCATCAATACAGCTCTAAAATTTATTTTAAGATGGTTTAGTTTTGGTTTCATATAGAAAATATTTTATTACAAGAAGACCTGTGTATACTTGATAAATCATGCGAAATATTTTATACTTAAAAATATTGATGATAATAATAGTATGGAAAATGAATAAAACGTATAACCATTGCCTAAAGTTGCTGACAAAATATAAAGTTTAACAAAGAAAGAAAAAACGGTAACCTGGCATAAGTTGCGCACCCAACACTAACTATGGACATCGCGCAAGGTTGGTTATAAATAAGAAAAAATGATTTTAACGCAATAATAAGCGAATTAATACATTAGGAAAGTGGATTATAATTAAGAAAACTCTTTTTAAGGTTTAAAAAGGACATTTCATTGAAAAGAACTGCATACCTTTATCAGGAGTTTTAAATCTCCATACACTTCTGTGATGCAAAATAATTATGTTATTATTTCATTTTATGTAAGAAATAACCTTCGTCATTTTTTGGACTTTGCGTGCGGTATTTAGGAAGAGAGTATTACATTTTTTTAAGTTTTTCACCTAATATTTTTCTCATTTTTTTGAGAAATGTCTTGTTTTTGCTTACAATCATCATCAATTTTGCTGTCGTAAGAACTGCATTCTTCATCATCAGGTTGATGTTGCTAGCTTGATCTATTTTTTTTTTTTTTTTTTTTGAGACAAGCTCTTCCATAGACATCTTAAACATTCCATTTTTCTTTTCATAATCCATCGATTACCATTTATCCTCCAATACCTACTTAATAATTCAGCGTATGAAAAAACTAACACTCCAGAACACAGAACGCTTTGATACATCGAAGCAGTAACAGTCATATGCGATGACTTAGTCTCCCAGTTACTACATAAATGCCAATAAAAAAAAAGAGTTAAAAGGAGAATAAAGTGAAAATAACACACCACCTGTGAAGTACAGTGTCAAATATGAGGATATTGCAAGAATAATTGATTACAGATAAACGTTTTCCCAAAAAACTGGCATTTTTCTAAGAACGAGGTGACTCAGTACCTGCGCGATATAATTCGGGTTAATATATGATTGCAGCTTAAATGTCGTGTTCTTCAGTACAATCCTTATAACCCCCCCCCCCCCACCCCAAAGAGATCTACAGTGAAACCCCTCAAATCCGAACTAATTGGGGCTGTAGCCTGTTCGGATTTCAATTTGTTCGGATTAGTCGAAAACTATCCATAACATAATAACGAACCCTCGTCAATTCGGCAGTTGAAGATAACTGATTTCAAGTGAAAGATTAAGTGATATTTTGTAAGTTTCTATTGTTATTTCATTGTTTTTGCAATTCAAAGAAATTTCAATAACCAACTTTTACCGTTTTTCATTCCTGCATGACGTAAGTATAAGACACATTCACAGTTTGTTAGGTATGCTAACTGTTCTTCTTTGTTATTTTTTTTTACTAATTATATAAAATAAAGTTGTATAATTGTTTTATGAGAAAATAAAATATTCACTTTTTTGCTTGTGTTTTTCAAACTTAAATTTGTTAGTAAAAAGTCGTTCGTATATCCCGGATTTTCGGATTTGAGGGGTTTCACTGTAATCAGTTTTACCTTTTTTTTTAATCATACAGAAATTAAGATATATTTTTTACTGGTAGAATTTACATTTTTTTAGCTTTCAAACTCTTTAAAAACTCCACCTAATGGTCGTTTTATGCTACACGTTGGAACTTTTCTGGAAATTATTACTGTTTCACACAAAAATTGTTAAAAATCATTGTGCAAAAGGTTTTTTTTTAAAGCGCTTTTAAATTATTTCAAAACAACGTAAACTATTAGTCGACGGTTCAAAAATTAAATATTAAATATTTATTCATTATTTAATTAAAAAGGATAATATGTGGCAAAGCGGAGATGTGTCTGGTTCTCGTTAAAATGAGGAAAAGGTTTCATATTTTTAAAGCGAAAGTATAAAATCATGTCTGTTTGTTGCGATTTGATTTATTTTTTCATTGTACGCTACAATTTAGAGCAAAACTTTATAAATGTCAATAACAACAGTACTTTAATTCATTTTATACAGTTTAAGAAATTTGTCCTAGTCAACGTTATCTCTTTAAAAGGAATGATTAGTTTTCGACTTACTGAAAATGGATTTTAAGACTCCTTCTACGCGCCATATTTCTTTAAATATAACCAGTACATCCTACTTTTTTGTGACTAATAATGATATTCTTACGATACTATAGAAGTACAAAAGAACTTTTCGAGGCAAAAAGTGATTTTGAAATTCTTAGTTGAATATTGACTTGTGTTTCAAGGGGCCTTATGCATTTACGAGTTTAGTTACCATTTTAAAACACGAGCTGTTGTTTTTTGTGCCTCTACAAAAAAAAAAAAAAAGAAAAAAAAAAAAAAAAAGATCAACGATTATAGTGAACCAAAAGTCTTTTTTTTCTATAAATGATCATTAAATTGTGAACAACATCATGCACGAAAAGGAGAAAAATGATTACGAAGATCTAAAATGTCTTTAGATTACGAAGTTCAATAACTTTTCTAAGAATAATGTACAGTAATATCTTTAAAAATTGGTTGACTCTATTAATATGTGTTCCTTTAAGGAAAAACATAATGAGTAATTCTTTTTATAACGGTACCGAAAGTCACATATGTATCACGCTCTTAAAGCACCAATCCGTTTTCAACTGAGAAAGTAGTAACAATTTTTAGCCTCAAAATGTTCTCTTGTACTTTTATAGAATGATAAAATAGCATCATTAGGCACAAAAGAAATGCCAGCTGTACTGGTAATATTTAAAGATATATGGCGCATAAAAGATACTGTTTTGTAGTCGATTTTTACAAAGTTGAAGACGCTTGTGTCCCTTTACAATACAGGCAATATTTCTAACCACTTTTAAACAATCTTAAGCAACAACTGTTTGTTATAAAAGTTATTTTTTCACTTAGTATGATCTTCACTTATAGCTGAATTTGGTATATATGCATAGAAAATACGTAGAACGAAGTTGTTAAATTCTTAGTTAAATGAAATAAATTTTAAAAGCATTTTCTCTGTAGCTTGTACAGAGGTTTATGATTTGAAAGCCAAAGTCTCAAGGAAAAAAGATAAGTAAACACTTCTGCGCTAAACATTTTCTTAATCAATATACGTCAAGGAAAACAGTGAAGACAAGTTCTGTAATAAGAATTGTTCCTTTGGTTATACGACAAATCCTAATTAATGACTTAGCTTTCCGACTAGAGCTTTAGTTGAGCTTCAGCTTCTTGTTTCAAGAAACGAAACTCCTCTATCGATATAGCCTGCAGTGTGCGATATCGATTAAGTAATGCGTTATCTCAGGGATGTTGGGATGGAATCGGATAATGTTTCAATGTGTGTCGGACGTATGCATCACCGCGAGGAAGCGAAATAACTATGTGGTATTTCCATAATTTCAGCCCACGGCTGTAACAGCGTTTGTTCAACGATAATTGGCGTGCTATCGATCACTGATTTAATGACTGAATTACCCTGTGTCAAAAGGAGGTTGAACCACTTTCAACTTCATCGATTGTTCTGCACTAACTGAAACAGTGGCATGAACTGCGTACGTAATGAATAAGAAAAAGTAAATAATCATGATTGTTTAGAGAATATTATGCGTTTAGAGCATAGTTAAAAATAAGTTTGACTATCCGGGTTCCAATAAACCGAAAATTTGAATAATCAGAACTTATAACAATAGATAAAATACTATTTTAAAGGCTGTCCCAAAATAATAAGAAACGTATTGAATACGAAAAAATGAACAATCATACTTGTAGTATGCCTTAAGAGCATGATTCGAAAGAAATATAATTATCCGTCACCCAATAAACCGGAAATTTGAACTTATTAGAATGTATAAAAATAGATAAAATACTATTTTAAAGGGTGTCCCAAAATTTAGACAAGATTTAGAGTTAAATGGAAAGCCCTTTCATTCTTTTTTCAATTGTATTTTTTAAAAATAGAAACCGAAAGTACATTAGGTAAAGATATGTATGGAATGGACATCGGGAAATAGCAAATTGGACTTTGCTGTTCCATGCGCTGCATTTTAGATAACCCTAAATTGTCAGCTCTCCAGCTGTTTATTTATTATTAGTTTTTTTTTTTTTTTTTGTGTGCCAATACTAAATGAATTAATTTACAATCTAACTCAACTCTTCCATAAATTGTGGGGTACCCTGAATCAGAAATAAGACGAAAAGCTAACGAATGAGCGACATATAGTCCTGTAACATCTTGAGGACTTGTGTATATGCCGAGTGGTAAAGCTTGACTTCGATGGTAAAACTTAACAAGATTTTATTTACATATTATTTACAGCTTCATCAAAAATTAGGGTTGGTAGACAGTGACCGAGGTCGGACGGAACACGTCCGTTTCTCTCCTCGTCAAAAGATGTTCTCCTCGAACTCAGAATTTTCTTACTTCTCCTTACATGTCCGTTGGCCAGGACTCCGGAAACTGCCCAGCCCCCTTTTCAGATAAAATCGAGAGGGATGCGGCCGCCCCTTTTGTCGGCGGGCACACAACCCTGGGAACGGAAATAGATTTTGGGCTAAACGGATGCCAGAGGTCAGGGGCCAAATTCGGACGGACAAAGTCAGCAAGCATCTGGATTTTTGAAGTATTATTTTTCTCGACGCCGATAACATGAAAGGGGACCGAGGAGGGAAAATGGATACGTCGGAACGAGGCAAAAAGGACCGGATGCCCCTTCTGACCGGATGCGGTCGCCAAGAAGACGCTACAGTCCCTCCAGTGTCAGAGTGCTACAATTCAAAATAGTGTACCTTTTCAGGATGGGCAGCAGAAAATTTTAATCTTACTTTGAAATCTGCTTCACTGTTTAATTTAGATTTTTCTGAGGTTTAATTGCATGTTAAAGCGTTATAATATGATATGGGCATATTATAGTTGTTAAACATAAATGACATTTCAAACCATTATTGCCGAATCCTCCTAATTCATATCCAGTTCTTCCTTAACTTTAAAAATAATGCAAGTAAAGGCCATTGTATTAGACGACGAAAAATTAAATAAACACTCCTTACTTTTAAATTGCCATTTCGACGCTTTATTTATATTTTTTATTCATATTTATGGTGTTTTGCTGCAATTGCGTAATAAAATTGCGATATTAACTGTTGGTTGCCCTTCATAAATACAAAGATGATGTGTTCAGATTTATTTATAGCTTAAGTATCTCAAAAATATATGCGAAAAATATATTTTTTGAAATACATCTTCTAAACTTTCCTGTTCCACTGCTGTGATGTGTAGCTATGCATAAACTACAGCAACACGTTCTTTTTCTAATGAAGCTAAATAAATCTTTGAGATTAGTGTATGTACCTTCGTGTAAATCCTTCGATTCCAAAATTTCTATGAACTACCAATTTATTTACTGTTTAAACATACATAGGAGCTCAAGATTTTGTAGTTTTAGAGTGAAGTGGGAGAAAAGTTTGTTTTGTAAGCTCAAGAAGGAAAATTTGGGGAAAGTTCTAAAGTTAAGAGACTGTCAATGTCTTCTATTTCAAGTGATTCTCTCTTAAGTAAAATATTTTTATCGAAACAAAGATTTTACCTAAATTCAATAAGGTGACTACGGTTAAAAATGAACAGAGAATATTTATTTTCCGCTATTACACCAATTCTTTTTTAATCTTTTCGTTTGTATGGGCTCTCATAGACGGCGAGCCGTTGCATTTTGTCAATTGCTACAGCCGCTGTGGTAGGGCGAAAGCGATCTCAGATTGGCCAGCTTTCGCCAAATTGTCAAATTTAGGAATTAGCGTTGTCCTTCAGTCTCAAAACAGGTGAATATATATGGCATAGAATAGAGTTCTTTCTTAATCGAGACTAACCAGAAAAATTTACTAGCTTCCGGAACTTAGCACTCTCATGATACGGTTGTCTTTCGTAGCGGCATTGAAGTTTTTCGACAGTACTGCATTGTATTATTTTAGCTTTAAAAGGGTTTTTAGTGAAACAATTTGCTATGGATATGCATAAGCAAGGTTTTTACTTTATTATCCATCAATTTTTATTTATTCTACATTGTTATTAGTATTTATTTTACTGCGGTTTTTAAAACCTTAAAAAAATATGTTCATATTTTCGTGATTTCTTTTTAATAAGTCTATGTTTTTAAGCATTTTATACTCATTTGTACTACTTCTAAATTATACCGACTGTCAACTTTAATCATCTGATGCAAACGTTTTCCCGAGTTTTCGCAAATAATAATAATGTTAATAAAGCCATAAATAATGAAGATGATTTTCATTTATTTTCCTATGTTCGTTTTTTTTTTTTCGGGTTTGCAGGCTTCAGGTAGTTTAATTTATATGTGTTGTGCTTGAGTAAGCACAGATGAGAGTATACACGTAACTATAAGGCTTCGGGTAACAGGTAGGGAGGGGCCTGGTGGAGATAAGTAATATCTTTAAAGTGACAAACAAGGACGTTAATCTGTTGAGCCCACAACTGCGATTTATGACCAGCTTTTTAGCTCAAATACCAGTCTGTGCGCCTTAAAAATATTTCATCAGGAAAAGCTAAGTAAATAAATTAATTAAGTTAAAACAAAAGAAATCTGCATAATATAGTGAATGAAAAGCTAAGAATTACGAACAAATAAAAATAATATTTTTAATCAAATGATTGATGAACAAAACATAAAATATAAATTACAAGTCACAACTTCATGAAAAATTTAATGAATTGTTTTTAAACGCACTAAAATTTATTTTTCAGAATTTCGCATGATTAATATGCCACTTTTATTGCAAAAAAAAAAAAAAAAAAAGAAAAAAACTACATATTTTAATTGCCCTGTAAAAAGGATTGTAACGACAAAAGAATCAAATCACATCCAGCCTTAAAGATAGATTGCAGCGCAGTAGTTAAAACTACGTTACACTTTTGCTACTATAATTTGCTTCCTAATTAGCATCAGAAACTTAATAGTCATGCATTCACTATAATCACAAGACTTATCTTTTCATTATTATATTTTTTGAATGCCATGTTTTTTACCCCTTTTCTCTTTCAAATTCAAATGCTTAAAAGATCTGGATAATAGAACATTCTGCTTGTTTGCGTGCCCACCTCTCATTTGCAAAGAGTGAAGTAGATTTTTTTTTTAACTCGAAAGAAAAAAAAAAAGATTTTATTGTCTTAAGACACGCAACCTATTTGCAGCTGCAAAAATTTTACCTTCAGCTTTATTTACCATGTGATGTCGGACGAAAATTCATCCTGTCAAATGACATTTTGATAGATTTATTTGATGAATATTTAAGCATTGTGCTGAACAGAATTTATACTTTTTTTTATATAAAAAAACATCTTTCGTCGTCTCAGTCAAGCAGTATCTTGTTCCAACCAAGTGTTGAAAGGTAGATAATGATTTTAAAGGAATAAAGCAAGGTATTAGAATTAAATCCTGCTTTTTTTATCGACTCGTGAAATGTAGATTTAGTGGAGTTATGGAAACATCGTTGCACTTAAACCTACCTATTCATCAATAATGAAGGTAGTGCACGCGGAAAACTTAACAAAATATTATGTCCGAAGCTTAAGTTACTGCAGTTATGGAAACATTGATACCCGTAAATTTACCTATTCATGCATAATTAAGGTAGTTCATGCCAAAAAAAATATTATGACGAAAGAAAAAAGTTCTTCCAAAAATTTTTGGTAGAGAAACGAGGTTACAGTAGTGGGAAGGGGAAATGACCCAATGAAAAAAAAAAAAAAAAAGGTTTTAATTAAGCCTATAGCATGAATATTTAATTCAATTTCATTATATTGGGAAAGTAAATTGAATTTTTATGCTACAATTTCAAGTAAAAATCTTTTTGATTTAAGCAGAACATTTAATAATCTTCAGTAACAAATAGCGAGTATTATTAATTCTCTGTTAAGACATTCAACTTATGTAAAAATTTTATTAAAAAGTACTTTCTTTTAAACTCATATTCAAGTTTTTAGTTGTCAAACTTTGCCGTGATCCGTATAAATGACTCTATGCTAACCCTGTAAAAGATATTCAATAATTTTAATTGTGTAGTTCTAAGTAGAAACATACTTGCAAATAAAACAAGGTTAGTTTGTAAAATTACATGGGTAAATAGTTGAGTGGCGAAAAATTTGTGTTTCATATCAGCCGAACTCAATATATTTTGCATTCCAAATCAATTGTTAAGTTAACTATATTATGTAAATTATTAGGCTAATAAAGATAATTAAAGAAGAAAAGGAGTATTGAAAATTTCTTAAAGAATATCCAGGGATGTTTTACATAGCAAAACACCCTTTTAAAGCAGAAGCTGGGAAAACTTAATACTTCAATTTTATAATCAGAAGTTTTTGTGCAATCTGCTATTATTTAACTAATTTGACTAAGTTTTAATTAAGGTTAATTGTCTGTTAATATTTGATAATTTTCTCAATATTATATTTGTTATAGTAAAATTTTAAAACTTCGCAAATCCCAGTAATTTCAAGACTCATTGAATACAAAAAAAGTGCCATCCTTCGTGAAAAATGGCCAGAAATCTTTAAAACATATATTTTCTAAAATATTACTTTTTGGAAAGTTTCATAATTTTGTGAATAATAGTGGCCAAAGGCTTGAGACTTGCCACATCATATAGTTATATGATTCTGATTTATACCGTACTTCTCCGTTTAACATGATAACTTGAAGATTTACTAGATAGCATTAACTAAGAAACCTTACTGATTATAACAGCTAACACTATCAATTTTCTTCAAAATATGCACAATTCACAAACTATATTTTGAAATAATATGAAGTGAAGTATATGAAATAATGATTGCTCTCCAGTCGATTAAAATATCATCAAGTATTCTTTCTAACTCCGACCAAATTTGAATTCGCATTTAAAACTGAAGTACTTGCATCGTAATTAAACAAACTCCCGCAAGTCGTGCTTACATAGTTAATAAAGGAAGCGAGCGATTCTTCAAGCAACCTACGTTTCAAATCAACGTCCTTAACGAAATTCGAGAGATAGAATTCTGATTTAGTATGTTATGGAAATGAAATATAGAGGCTTTCAGAACGAATTATGCTGGTTCTTGGGAAATAAATTGTTATAGGGCTGCCGGCGCCAATGAATTTATGCACGACGTCAGGCTGATGCGCCATGATTAGTTCAATAGTTATCCACGCCTGCAACAAGTCATCTCCGGCGTTTTCGCCCTCTAACTCTTCATTTGATAACCGCATAGTAATAATAATACAAAGCATAATTAAAGGGCTCTTGAAATTTTGTATTCATTTGCTTTGCGAATATTTTCAGAGGAGGTGATTGGGAGAAACAAACTTCATTTCTATTTTGGCATTTCGCTTAAAATATGAATGATCATCGGTAAAAATGTATATTCACATATAGGCATTCAGTGCCGTGAGAAAACGATAACTTCCCAAGCAGACATAATGATAAATGAGACATTCTTTATGCAGGTCGAGAGAAAATTCTACATTAAAGAGACAAAATTTGAAAAGTACAGTACTGCATAAAACAAAATGGATGACAGATAACAAGCACATATACGCAAAAATCCGCAGGCATTAAACGAGCAAAACAATATTCCATGTGAAAAAATTAACTATGGTAACATTTTAATTTCCGTTCAACAAATATTTTATATCACTTGTGCTTCCACACAAAATTCACATAATTTAGATTAAAAAAGAAATTCCGTCCAGAACTATACGAGCCTACTTTCCAGTATACACACAAATTAAAATTTATAATCTAGCTATCTCCTTCTCTCTTTCTCATTTAGCTTTAGTTCTTAATTTTTTCAAATATACCTTTTTCAATGGATAAAACATATTCATCCACTCACTCATTCATTCTTTCATTTATTCAGTCATTCATTTACGCATTCATGTATTTATTCACTCATTTATTTATTTTTTTATTCACTAACTCATTTATTTATTTTTTTCATTCACTCACTCATTAATTTATTTTTTTTTTACTCACTCACTCAATTACTTATTTTAATATTTATTCACTCCTTTATACAGTCATCCATTCTTTCCCTCATTCGTTTATTCATTCTTTCACTTTTTTATTCATTCTTTCATTCACTCTATTCATTTATTCATTGAGAAATATGCCTAAAAATCCGATCAAAAAACTTCATAGGAAAATAGGCTCGCTCAGTTTTTGTTAAACTTTGTATATGTACATATTGTTTATCGTAACATCTTTAACATAAAGTTTGTTCCAAGCAAATCCGTCGGTTAGATGAGGATTTATATAGGATTGAAATTTCCCCATAGGCGTTATGTTATTTTTTTGTTTTTGTTTTGAACTGTTCAAAAATGAACAAAAAAACTTCAAATTCATATTTCACGCCAACAGCTTCTTCCGCTAAGCTTGTTCATAGGAACTTGGATCTTGTGACCGGAGTTTACATAATTTGCTTCATTTTCGCCCATTAGCACTAACGTTAAACTTATTTCAACTGTTAAAAAGGGAACAAAAAATTGTTCAAATGAAAGAGAAAAATATGGAAATGAGATGTCCTCGCCGAGATCTTTCGAATTCATAAAGAATTTTTCAAATCATACAATTCGTTCAAACGTTCTTAGGCGGGGACAGACAGACCGACAGACACACACTTTCCCAATCTCAAGCCTACTTTCAATTTTTTTATTTTTCAATGTTTATTTAATTACTAGCGGTACCCGCACGGCTATGCCCGTGTTAAACTTTTTTAGGTATAAGTTATGTTATTTTATTAAAATGTATAGCATTCCACATAATTAAAAATTAGTTGCCCACGGCAATCAACCAGAGATCCTACACATTTAAGCAATTTTTTTACAAAACACGCAAAATAAAAAAGAAAAAAGATAAGAAACGAAACAAAATAAAAAAGAAAATATTTGAAAGAAAACGCATTTTGTTTGTTTAGTTCAAGTACCCACATAAAAAGGATGATTATAATAAATTATAATAGTTTTAATTAATAAATTTTTAGTAATTAATTTTTATCTATTATTTATTGACATTAAAGCCGGGTCCAGACGCTACGTTTTGTACAACCTTTTGTCTGTGCAGTCTTAAGACTGAATGAAAACGTTGCAGTTTTATATGCGTCTACATGGTGCGGAGATATCTGTATATTTCACTCAGTTTTGTGCGATATCGTCATGAAGGAGGTACTACTCTGGTCAATTTTGGCATGGTGTCATGTTAAAAAAAAAAGACTGGAACGTCTCAGAAGTACCCGGCGCTCAACGTGGTCAAATGATTACATAAAATAAATATTTTTTGTTGCCTGTTCTGGTGGTTCGACAACTGCAATCTCTTTATTTTCATCCTTGGTATTCCTAGACTGCCTTGGTGTCTCTTGATCATTTAGGAAATGTAACAAATCAAAACACCAGAGAGATGGCTTGTAGATTTCGTCTTCAGCCCCAGATCGAATCGATTTATTAACTTTTGACAATTCTTTACGGTAAACACTTCTCAAAGAATTAATTATTTACAACTGTTTCTCTGTTTGCGGTTGCATCAATTTCGTTGAATTTTTCCACTAAACTCTCATAAGCGTCCCCTTTTTATCCCTGTCGCTATACTCCTTGGATTTGACACGCCAAATGCATGGGAAACTTTCGCATAATGCAATAAATTTTGTGAGAAACTCCCGAGAACATTGCCGAAAGTCGGCCATTGTCGCCAGACGAATTGAAACTGAGAAACAAAATGAAACGGAAAAGGGTGCTTCCGTCTACATGTGCCGATTTGTCTGCACAGTTCAAAGACATCTATGCTTTCTAGCTCAGTTATCGCTGCAACTGTACAGTCTTCGCACCGGACTCAAAACTGCGCACTTTTCCAATCTATACGCAACGTTTTATCTGCAACGTGTTGAACTGCGGAGACAAAAAGTTATGCAAAACGTAGCGACTGGATCCGGCCCAAAGCAGAAAGACGAAATTTTGTAGCATAAAATAAATGAAAGTATAAATAGTAATAATAAGCTGGAATAATAAAAATCGCTATAAAGAATATTTCCTTTAAAAACCCCTGTGCAGTATGGAAAATGGTCCCGTAAAATACATGTCAAAATAAGGAAATCAAAATAAAACTATCAACCGCCTGTGAGCCACAGGAAATAAATTTCAATTCGCTTTAAAAAAAAATAATCAAAGTCCAACAAAAGAAATAAATAAATCAAAAATCGGCTGCTCCTCAAAATGCTAACAAGAAGTTCCGTCTAGAACTATACGAGCCTACTTTCCCGTATACACCAAATTCAAATTTATAATCTAGCTATCTCTTTCTCTCTCTTTCTTATTTATCTTTAGTTCTAATTATTGAAAATATACCTTTTTCAACGGATAATACATATTCATTCACTCACTCATTCATTCTTTCATTTATTCAGCCATGCATTTATTCATTCATTCGTTACCTCATTCAAGTGTTTATTCATTCATTTACGCATTCATGTATTTATTCACTCATTTATTTATATTTTCATTTATTCAATTTATTCAATAATTTATTCATTCATTCTTTTCCTCATTCATTTATTCATTGATTTATTCTTTCACTCTTTCATTTATTCATTCATTCATTATTTCACTCATTGAGTCACTGAGAAATATCCTTGAAAATCCCGATCAAAAAATTTCATAGCAAAATAGGCTCGTAATTTCTGGATAAACTTTCTATTTCTACATGTTCTACGTTATAAGAGCTTTCCGAGAAAGTTTGTTCCAATCAAATCGGTCCGTTAGATCAGGATTTATATAGGGTTGAAATTTCCCCGTAAGCTCTGTGTTAATTTTTTGAACTGTTCAAAAATGAACAAAAACTGTTCAAATCAATATTTCACGCCGAGAACTCCTTTCAATAAGCTTGCAATAGGAACTTGGCTCTTGTGCCCAGAGTTTACAGAATTTGCTTCAATTTTGTCCATAGGCGCTAATGTAAAAATTTTTTGAACTGTTAAAAATTGAACAAAAAATTGTTCAAATCAAAAAGTAAAATATAGAAATGAGATGTCCTCGCCGAGATCTTTCGAATGCAAAAAGAATTTTTCCAATCGGACAATTCGTTCAAAAGTTATTAGGGGGGGACAGACCGACAGACAGACAGACCGACAGACACACTTTTTCCCTGTCTCAATACCCTACTTTCAAATTTTTTATTTTTCAATCTTTATTTAATTACTTCACTTATTTTTGACTTTTCTTGATTTTTAACGATATTTTCACGATACATTAAGCCTTCTTTCATGCTTTATTATTATTTTTTTTTACTTTTACGGGAAAGTAGGCTAAAAACCGCAAGCAATAAATTTTTATTCGTTAAGAGAAAAAAGGATTAAGAGGCAGTCAGCATGGTAACAATTAAAATTAAAGTTAATTACCGTGAAAAAATAATTTCGAACTGCAGAGAAAAATGCTTATAACTTCTTCTCTAGGTAATTTAGCGGCTTTGAATTTTCGCACATAGAGCGAAACTCCTTCCGGGGTAGTTTTTCACGCGCTTTTCAACGGTATCAAGCTCGAAGCGATGCGATAATTCCTTCCCATAGAAAATGACTATTTTATGAAACTTTTAGCTATAAATTGGAATAAAAGAAGAACAAATTCGAATTTCAGAAAAAACTCTCCGAGGTGCACACCCCCATGTTCCAAACGAATTTCGTGCCAAATTTCATGAAAATCCGCTGGACGGTCTGGGCCCTACGCCGGACACAGACAGACAGACACACAGACACACATACTTGCTGCTTATTATTAGTAGAGAAGATACTTCTATTTTTTTACTTTTCTTTATTTTTAACAATACTTTTACGATACATTAAAATTTCTTATAGCTTTATTTTTTTTTTACTTTTACGGAAAAGTAGGCTAAAAAGAAAAAAAGATAAACAAATGCCATCAGAGCAACCTATGACAGCAAAACATCACGCAGAATAGAATCATCAACAAGGACAAATAGGTCCATAAGTAGATTTGTTTTATCGCACGTTTGAGTTATTTTTATTTGATTACATTTGAGTTTGAATTTCAATAAATTATGCTTTAATTATTATATGGGTATAGTTAAAGTTTAATTCTATCTGATAACCAATTTGAAAAAGGGAAAAAATGTCAAAACTATTTTCTTTTCGGAAATTGTTTCCGTAGTAAATATTTTGCATCGTATTCGATTACGTTTTTTACCTTCTGTAATCATGATTCCTCTTTTGAAAGTGACGGTTTTATAATCATAATCGGTAATAGATGATATTTTCTCGTTAAAAGACTCCTCCCTCCCCCCAGCCCCCGAGCCTTCTACATAGCTATGCTATACATTCTTCCTCTAGAGTGAGCACCTTTAATCTCAACACTTTTATCCGGTCCCATGAGTGTTCGGAATACAGAGCTTTTTTTAAAATTCAAAAAGGTTGCGAAAGAAGGTTTAACGCTCTTTAAACAACTCCATTTAGTTTAGTTTGATGCTGCAACAAATCTTTTTTGTTTTAAATGGAAATGTTACTCTAGCTCAAATCGGAGACATTTCGTTATTAACTTATGGTTATAGCCACTGAGTTTATATTTATGTATTGTTCTAATCATTTAAATATATCTAAAACTTGTTTCTGCTTTGCTATCAAATACTAAGTATTCTGATCAATTAAATATAGCTGAACCTTGTTTCTGCTTTGCTATCAAATCAAGATATATTCTGATTAATTAAGTATAGATGAATCTTGTTTCTGTTTTGGTATCAAATCAAGTTATTTAACCGACTTTTTAAAATTTCATTCACTTGCGGATATTTTTTGTAACAAAATTAAAGTGAGAATTTGCAGATTTATTATTTTTCGTAAACAGTAGACATTTCTTCATATTTTTTTTCACCGGTATTTTGATGAAATCGATGCAGAGGAGACGAATGCGAAACTTTTAGTAGGGTTTCTGCTGAGATAACAGATGGTGCAGGATGTTTTCCAACATAAAATAAGCTTTAAAGCCCCGCGCATAAATCATTTTGACATTTTATTGTTACCTAATTATATTTAAGAATTAAAAATACTTAAGCCCGTCTGGAATTAGTTTCATAAAATAAAACTTTCCTGAGCTATAAGTACAATTATTTTTACAGAATGCAGAAATATGCGTAGAAGAAAAAAATAGATTGCAAACACGACTCCCTATTACTATAGATGATTGCATTAAAAAAAATCCTTAAAAAACGTTGCACTCAAACATATATTAACGAAAATAAAACTGATGAACATACTTGTCCAATTTCTTCATTCAATGAAATAAACAGTTTGTGCATAATGGATTAATATAACAGTTGACTAATTACTCAGACATTCAAAAAATCTCGCATATTTTCAAAAAATCTGGTAAAAGCATATTTTTGTATAACCTTGTCTTCATGATTTTTAAAGTGTCGATTCTTTTTCACCAAATATTTCATTGGATTAGTTTTAGTGGTTCAATTTATTTTTCAACGTGATTATTTTTAAAAACTAAATTATACTTAAAAAATAATTTTAAAAAATCGATTTTGCCGAAAATATAACTAAATATTCATTAAAAGTGAACCCATTATCAAGCTTCGCTAGTTATTTTATAAAAAGAACGTTTCCATTCAAATTGTTCATATTCTAACATCAATAATGAATATCTCTAATAGATTTGTGGATAACCTTGTCTTTATGATTTTTAAAGAGTCCGATTCTTTTTTACAAAATATTTCAGCGGATTAGTTATAGTGATTTAATTCCTTTTTCAACGTAATAATTAAAAAAACTAAATTATATTTTTTAAAAATAATAATAATAAAAAAAAAACGATTTTCCCGAAAATATAACAAAATATTCACTAAAAGGGAATCACAATTATCAAGCATTGCTAGTTATTTTATAAATAGAACGTTTTCATGGAAAATTGCTCATATTCTAACATCACCAATAAATATTCTAAAAAAATTCAATTATTATAATTAGAAAAACTAAATTATATTTAAAAAAATAACAAAAAAAAAAAAACGATTTTTCCGAAAATATAACAAAATATTTATTAAAAGTTAATCACAATTCACAAATCATCATCTCGTTATTTTAAATTTAATTCAATAAGAATTGTCTCCAAAGTTTGAAACATTGTGTCTTGTAATTAAATGCATATCCAATAGTACTTACATATTAAATGAGTAGTATGAGCGCCTTTGACTAGCCCTATGTGCTTGAGCTGGGCGCGCATGAAGACGGGACACCCCGATAATGCTATTTTAGTGCGTTATGAAAATGAAATATTGCTGTATTCAGAATGAGTTACACGGCTCTTCGGAAACAAATTGTTAAAGGGTTTCCGGCGCCTATGAATTTATGCACGGTGTCAAGCTGATGCATAGAGGGGCGATTATTTGGATACGTATTCAATCTATAACAAGCACATAATTAGGAATCATTCTCAGTTTTGTCCTTTTGAAAGAATCTTTTCAGACATTGTTACAGTCGCGTTTATGTTTAAAACGCATAATTCGATCCACATTTTTCGGGAAATTCTATTAATGGAAAACATTGCGTATTTCTTGCTTCTTTAATCAAAATGCGCTATTAATACCGTGTTAAAAATTCTAGTTTTAACCTTTTACCAAAAGAGTGGTGAAATTAAGTGGCAACCAACATTTGGTACTAAGTCGAACCATTATAATGGTGTAGTTTCAGTATGAATGTGGTTCAACTTAGTACCAAATGTTGCAATTAATTTCATCATTTTTTTGCTGAGAGGTTGAACAAACAATGCATTACTAATGATTTCATATAGATATTTTTAAACATTTCATAAAATTTATAATATCAATGTTTTCTTTCAAAAGTTTTTATCAATTGAAATGTTTATAAGTAAAAATTATTTTGATTTATATTTTATTTATTGTTCAAAATTGGCTCTTTCCTGCTCTGTTTCAAAATAAGAAAATCATGTACTGCACTACATATTCTGCAAAAGCAAGATAGATTAAATTTATTTTGTACAATATATGTTGTACTCTATGGAATAGAGTAAAGGTTCATCAAATATGAAATTATGTGAAAGATTTCTTTCCAAAAGTCTAATTGGTTCAGTGTAATTGGTTCTTTCGGATCTCAAAACACCACTCGAAGGTTTTTTTAGTGTAGAGGTTTTCAATATTTGATATAATTTGCCAGTCTATAGACTGCAGTAAAGAATAGGTGTTGGTAGGTAAGAACTGAAATGGACCAAAATGAATCTTTTAATTAGTTTAGCTCTTCTAGCCTTTATGTAAGAAACCTATCTTCGGTTATTCATGTACAGGTCTTCAAGACCTTGAGTGCATTGTCCGCATCAAGAAGTAAAATTAATATCTACTAGATACATTTTTGCAGACTTGTCAAGTAGTTTATTCAGACTGTTATAAAGCTCACCCCCCCCCCCCTTTCCAAGCTTTGTCGCTTGCCTCCCGATTGACAAACGACCGTTTATAAGTTGAGAATGAGGGGTCTCCTAAAGGGTTGACATCAGTAAACAATAGTGATTATTTTTATTTAATCAAAAGACTGCCTCTTTGGATGTTGACTTGCAAATGATATTTTGAACAATTTACAAACAATTTCATAATTGGTCAATTCGTTTCTTTTTGTTGCGTTATTATTAAGCAATTGTACGCTTAATCGAAATTTAATGTTTACTTTTAAATAATACTTTCTTTTACATTATCTAAGAACTTCAGCTTGATATTTCGTCTACTTAGCATTTTCTAAGAAACTGAAATCAGAATTGCTTTATGATTATACAATAGACAATAGATATTTCCCCGAAACTGAAATTTAAATAAAATCTATTATCTGTCTCAAATGGATTCATTTGAAGGAGCCCAAGTTTTCATTTAGGAATCTCAGACTGTCTCTTTCAATGAAACATAGAAACTTCCTTTCAGGCAGGACCTATAGAAAATCTCATAATTCAGATAATTAAAAGGATGCAAATGAAAATCTTTTGACGTTTACATCTACCTTTTCGGATTTATTAAATATAGCTCAATGGCTTAAAGCAAGTGAAATCTTTGGATT
This sequence comes from Octonoba sinensis, assembly GCA_038502835.1. NCBI lineage: Eukaryota > Metazoa > Arthropoda > Arachnida > Araneae > Uloboridae > Octonoba > Octonoba sinensis. The sequence goes on from CM076602.1 coordinate 64,790,729, forward strand.
TTAATGACAGGCTTACGTAACCTGTTTCAACGATTTAAATGAAAACTCATCCTTATAACTTCTTCTAAGCATTCAAGTTTACCACATAAAGTAATATTCATCAGATTTTAAAATTTCAAGCGTGCACATGCTGTTGTCCTGGAAACTTTGTAAAGTAAGTTCATATATTTAAAATTGAAAGATATTTTTGAGGATTTTTATTCTTTATTGTATTTTTAAAAAATTAGAGATTACTGAAACATTCAGGGAATTCAAAAAAAAAAATCACAAACTGATTACTAATTTTATAAAAACATATTAAAAAAACTGAAAAAACATTTATATCTAAAGTTCTTACCGATGTAAATTTTACGAAATTAAGAGACATACAAGCTAACTTTTGATTTTTGAAAATAAAGTAATTATTATTTTGATAATTACTATATTTGTTCATTGCGCAATGTTGGAGAGGTTCATAACAATCCCTCCGTATGGGAAGCAAGATTAAATCTGCAGTGTTTTGCTTCATATGTGACAGCCATTTGGTTCGTCATTACATTGTCTTTATTACTAGCTGTTGCGCCCGGTTGTGTACGGATTTTGAATGAAACCTGTCAATCCAAAAAGATGAATAAATAATAAAATAAAATACCTTAACCTCTTTTCTTTTCTCGAAGCAGAAACACTGCTACCTGTTTCACACAGATCAAAACAGAAAACTTTATGAAAATTAAGGTTCGTTGTAAATTGACCGCACTTAGACAACGTCGCTGAATTTGCTAAACAGAGGTCCTCCTTATGGTCAAACCAATCAGCAATTACTTATGAAGAGGAAAAGGGTGAATTTTTTAACCTTTTGCTGCCATATTAAGTTTATACATGGGTTCATACTGGTCGGAATTAATTTTAGTTGAATGAATAATAAATAATACATAATATGCAAGATTATGAAGAAAAATAAAATGTATTAGTTTTTTTTTTAACTTTAGATTCATGTAACACAATATGTTTTAATTTTAAGTAAAAATTATATTTTAAAGTTCTCCAACCTGTGGCATCTTTTAAAGCGCTGGTGGCTGAGAGTAGACATACGACCGCAAAGGGCTAAAGGTGTATATGCACAAATATGAGTTGATGTCTCAGATTGTTAAACTTTTTGACTTATTTACAGATAATGGCAAATATTTATTTATTTTAAGGGGGTATTCTAGTGTAGAGGCATGAATTTCGCCCGGTTTTGAAGCAACATACAAAGGAAACAAAAAAATTTTTACAATCCATTTTTTATCATTTGTTTATTGATGTTTTATTATTACATGCAAACATTAACCAAAAAAAAAAAACTAAAATTGACAGAGTTTTGAGCAGTCAAAGTGGGGGACCAAAAAAAAAAAGAGGGTGTCATGGCGTGCATTATTCCAACCCTCCTGGGTATCTGAAAAATAAAAAACAGACGCATTCTTAATTATTATGGATGCGGCTATCGCATGAAACTTGGACAAGTTTTAAAACAAAATTTTACAAAATGGCAGCTGTTTGAAAGAAAAAAAAAATTCTTTTTTGTATATTTTCTTAACGATTCCGAATTTTTAAAAATACTAAATGAAAAGTTATGGTTCTGGGCAAGATTCACACGATAAAGGGATCTATAAAGAACATTCTCTCCAAATTTGAAGTAAATCGGTCCATTAGAACTCGAGATATCCTTACCGCCAGCTCGAAAAAAGTAGTTTCGAGAAAAACGCGTTCAAAGTTTTGAGACTTCGGCAATTTTACTTATAGAATGGTACAGAATACTTACATATTTTTAACCGGCGATTCCTGCTGCATATAAGAGACCTTCCTCTACTTCAAAATGCTCATTCTCCGATGTTCTCTGGTGCAAACGAGCAGTTCTACCCTGCTTTGACGCCTCTGAAGTCCGGAGTTCCGAGCGCTCGATACGTGCTTCGTCCCGTCTCGCTGCAAAAGCATTAGCTTCTGGGCCAATCGTGATTCCCATAACATCTAAGATTTTTAATATGGGTATAAAACCTTCATTAAAAATACTAACTGCGAAGGTTGGTACGAAGGTTAGCTCAAAACCTAACTTAAAATAAAATTAAAAGGAGAATATTCCAAAAAAAAAAAAAAAGTTCCTATGTCTTTCAATTAAATAGAGATTTAAAAGAGATGCTATACAATAAAAATTTTATAAGGAATATTCTACTGTAGGGACTCGGGAACGCCAACCGTCTTTTGTTGACCTGTTGAGGTAGGACCAGAACCGATGCCACGTTACTAAAACGGCTATAACTTATGAAATAATAGGAATTTTGAAAAATCCTTTTAATGGCATATTCTTGAACGTCTAAACTTTGTAAAATTCTACACTAGAGTACCCCCTTAAACATGTAGTCTATGTTTTTTAAAAAATACTTTATCGCTTCATTTATTATTTTTAATATTTGAAAGACGCATTAAGTTCAAAACTTTGTAATGATAATTTATTGATGTTGTATCTATTCGTTACAGCTTTCTTTGTCGTAATAATAGCGACTTTTTCATTAAACGTTTAAAAAAAATCTCCTCCCTGAGCTCCTCAGTATTTCTATGCAGAGTGGTACTGAGAAAAAATTAAATAACAATAATCGCAAAACTTTAAAAAAGCATTCAAAAATTGCATTCTGTAAATTTTGTTACATCTAGAAACGAAATAACTAGCACTTTAAGTTGACTTGAAATTCCATCTAAACAGTTCGTTAAAGCTTTCACGGCACGTATTAAATTAATTGACGTTGCTGACGCCATACCTTCATTACCCTAATCGGAAGAGACGTCCTGCAACAAGTCTACTTACTGCTCTATGTTGATTCCGTCATAATCAATGTAAACATGCTCTAATAGTTCAGCTGCTCTATCTTAGTCCTCTACAGCTTATTAATAGAGCTAAGCATATTTTAGAAAATGGCTAAACTCAACTCACGCGAAAGTCCATGAGCACACTTGGTTAAGAATGCATTTCCTTTTGCAAATGTACTCGATTTATTTTCGGGAATATCTGCAAGATGTGCTTCTATTGTTTACTGATTAATTTTACAATGTGCATTTTCCTAGAACCAAGTAATGTAATCAATTTAGTTTAGCTTTAATAGAAGACTTGCATATCACTTTGCAGAATTTTATTATCAGCGATATAATTTCTGATGCTTTAATTTAATTGGATTCTAATTTTTTTAAGACCGTAAAAATTGTAAAATTTCGCAGTTTTAGTCTTATAATTTTAGATTCTTAATGGATGTGAAGCAGTATCTTGTATGGTTAGTGAATGTGAATATTTGCATGAATATATTATTGTTTTACGTACATTATCTCTCTCTCTCTATAAATATATTTATATATATATCATATATATATATATACCGTTTCACATTTTTTTTTTTTTTTTGTTTCTTCTATGCTTCTATGGTTAAGTTTGTTTGAAATTCGTATTAAATTTGTGTATGTATATAGTTGTAACCAGTTTTTATTCGAACTGATTATCCTAAACATAAATACTTATTAAATTTTTAGCGTTATATTTGTGCAATTTACTATATACTCTAACTTAATGTCGGCAAGACTTGTACTTAAAATTCCTTGCGTGTGGTAGAGGAAGATTTGGCAGTTTTCTAACTCATTATTTTGAATGATAGAGAGCTTTAGAACGCTATGACACTCCGGATTAGTTTGCTTATTGCAAAATTGCCGAAAAGCCTTTCTGGTAATATAAAATAATTTAAGAGGAGAAAATAATTTGAATTCCAAACTCGCAATTGAAAATTAATAAACATTAGAACACCTAAATAATTCCCATTCATGCCTTTTCGAGTTCCATCGTATCCTAATAAACTGCATTTTAAGCTAATTAAAATCGTCGTGAAGGCAGCTTTGTATTCTTTGTCCATCTGCAAAGAGGCTCCTTAAATGAGAAATATACAAAATGACTTAAAGTTCTTTTGTCCGTCTCCCCCTCTCTTACGTTCTCATTTCCATTTTAATCTAGACCGAATCGCAGCAGGACGTTTTGATGCAAATGTCCGCGCATTGTTTTCCTTCAAAGAGGATACACCAGATTCGGAATTCCGAGCAGAGAGGCGGTAAGGACTGCTCAGTTGGAAGCAGTTAATCCGAGAATATTTCCATTAGCAGATGAATGATTAACTCATTTAGCAAGAAGTTCTTCTGCGGCTTAACATAAAGCCCCATTAGCTCAAACCGGGCTTGCAGTTTCATATTTTCTTTTAAAAATTCATAAGATTTCATTATTGTTATAAATATGTTTCTGTTTTAATTCAATTTAGAACGGTTGAGCAGAATATGGCGAGAAATAACCTCGTAACAAGCTTTAAATAAAAACTGCACATGAGTTTATCTTACAGAAGATTAAATATTTTAAGATACGTTGAACGACTTTTGGAACTAATGCGATAAGAATTTTGCATAAGAATGAGCAAAGATTTTAGGGAAATGGATTATTCAACAACAAACAGAACGAACACGAATCAAAGATTAAATTATGATAAAGAGAATGACATTTTCTTTTTTGCAAAAGAAAAAAAAAACATAGTTATTTTTTTATGCCAACCAAAAAAAAAAAGGTATTCTTGAGATCATAAGCAAATATAAATTCAATTCCAAGTTATTTTTTAAAAAAATACCATTACTTCGGTGATTTACCATGGGCAATTTTTTACTCCTTAATGGTTTATGTATACCGAACAAATTTTAAATCTAATTAAATTTGAAACTAATGTCTAGAAGAAGCACATCGTGTAGTACCCGTCTGCAAACTAACTTTTCTTCAATATTCAACAAGTGTATAACCACATTGACTATTCATTTTTTTTTTGAAAATACATGTCACTTTTTTTAATGCAGCTCATTGGAGCATTGATAAATATTAGATAGACCTCAGATACCAAATTCAGGCCCGCGGAATATACACGTTTCTTAAGACTACATAGGCGGCGTTATGTCCAGGCTATGAGTGTGATATAGAGTGTTTCTAAAAGAATATCGGGGTTTTAACGCTTTGTAATATTTTTTACGTAAATCTTACAATCATAATTATAGCATGAAATGAAGGAGCAAGTCAAACAGTTTTGTTTGTTGGTGCGCACATGCGCTAGAAAGCCTCTGCGCATGCGCTAGAAAGCACTACTAGCAAAAATGGCAACTAGTGAACAGAAAATCTTTTCCGAGTTCGGCAGTTTGCAAAGACCGAATCTGAAGTTACTGTGGAACGTGCCTTAAGGATTAAGTTCAGACGTAATCCCCTAAATCATAATAATATCTGTAGATGGTGTTATCAGTTTGCAAATACCGATTGGTTGAACATCCCTGTACTCGAATGCTGGATTAGCCGCAGAGGGCCCTGCTTGTTTCGCGTGGTCTCCACGCTCACCCGATCTCATCATGTCATGTGATTTCTACCTTTGGAGGTTCTTTGCCGCAAACCAGAAAAAAGGGGAGGAAAAACCGGTCTCTGACGTCGTTGCGGAAGCAAGTGGCTGAAGTTTCCGTATTTCCCCTGTGTTTCGCGTGTTCAATTTTCATTTTTACATTGTTTTGTTGAAAGATTATAAGGAATTTTTCTACAACTAATCAAAAATATTTTTATTAATTCCATTTCCAATTATATATTTTATAAAAGAAAGCATAATTTTGAACATTTCATCTTTTAAAAGTGTCACAAAATGACCTGCTCATGTAATTTCCCGAATGTGAATAAAGATGTAATCGCTTTTTCCTGGTTTTCACTTTCATGAAGCCAGACAATAAATATATTAAACTATTAATAAATCCAGAATAATGCAGAAATAAAAAATCTTAACGTTAAAATTAATCATTTTTTTTAAAATCAAAAGTGAACTATTATAGTTTAAAAATTTATATTGTAAAATGATTTTGAATACATTTAGAGAAGAGCTATTCAATTTTTCTCACATTTTTAAAGCGCATTATTCAATTTTATTGCGTTATTATTTCTAAATATAAATGAAGGTTTTTAAAAGGAATTATCTATTTGATGACTTGACTATCTTTTCATTTTAGATTAATAAAATAATTTTAATTAGCATTCTAAAGCCAATTGCATTGAATTTCGGCTTAGTTGTATGTTTACAGCGCGGCTTTCTAGCGGGTGGATTTCATATGGAGTCATGGAGTGTTTTTTTTTATTTTAAAAAATCTACATAAATGTGTTTTATCTCTGTGCATTTTATACATTTTGAAGTTTCATTTTTGTTTTTATGGTCTTTTGTAAATACTTTTATGTGTATTGGTATGTTTGTCTTTAACACAGACGACCGACCATTGATCATCTCGTGTACTTGTATTTTGTTAGGCAGATATAGCATGAAGGGTCCCAATGTATGGATCGCTGTGGGTGCAACAGCTTAACGTCCTATACCAAACAATAATATCTATGACGTGGCCATGATTAAATCCGACGCCCATGGCACGAGAGCTTTCTGTTTTACACCAATACCTTCGCAATTATTTTTTTAATGGACGCATATTAAAAAAAAAAAAATAAACAAATGATAGTAACATTCAAAGAAAAAATCTAAGTCATTCGGTTAATATTCTATGGATATTTTTGTGCTGATAATTAGTGTTACCAATACCGAATGCAGAATTTGACTTTTAGGGGAGGACCAAGTTTCGGTCACAGTATTCAATGTACATATTCATTATTAGTAATACCATGCATAGTAGAAAAGACTTGTGACGAGAGGTCTCAGTCACTTATCCCCGTCGGTGCGCCCCTCAGCAGTGGAGCGCCCCCCCCCCCTAAGAGTGATGGCGCCCCACATAAAAAAAAAAAAAAAGACTAAAACACCATACCCCACAAAATGTTCAATGACGCATTCTGCGCCATGAGCCCCGCTCGTGGGTATCCCTGTCCCTGAGTGATATTATTTGTATTTAACTATTCCTTAATTGGAGTTGTTATGATTTGTATTTAATACTAATATTACTTATAGTGAACCATAAAATTGATGTCTCGTTATGAAATATATGTTGAAAATACTGACAGCTACACCCTTGTCTAAAAAGTTTTCAAATGTAAACATTATTTCATAATATTTAATTACGTGCTCCAGTACATTCTGGAAAAGTAAACATTTCCTTTCTGTTAGCATTATTACAGCTTGTCATAACTATTATAGTTTCTATATTTTGCTATTTTTAATTAATCTTTGTAATTAAATACATTATTAATATAAAATTGCTTATATAGCTATAATTAACCTCTGTCTTCAGCAATTTCTGATAAGATAAATATTTAAAAAGTAAATGAGTAAGAAGAATTTTCAAATCTGGGAAAGATTTTTTGATCAGTTAACGAATTCAATATCTCAAATACATTCTCATTTCTGTTATTCATAAAATAATTTTAATTTGTAATCAATCCTGGTTTTATTTCATAATGTTTACATTTTTATGTCACTCATAATCAATGTTTGCTTTTTAATTTTCATTCGAGTTTAAAATTATTCTTATAAAACCTAATCGCGTCATATACACTAGTAGCAAGGGATATGACTTAAGATGATTCATATAACTTGAAAAAAATTTAATTTAGCTTTTATGCCCAAAAATATGAAGGAAATAACTCTTTTTCCCATTGAAAAACATTGATCAATCCCTCACTTGCTTCCACAGTGATGTCATGGAAACCCACGGATTTCATTCCCCCAAAGCTCTTCTCGCGACATGAGCCAGCCCTTCTCTCTTTCCTAAGGCCCTGTAAGCAGGATTGCGGCGGCTGTTGCAACAATTACATTACCAACACTGAATAACGTTTGGTAAGAAATGGACTATCCACTTGATGTGTGCCGTGTGAAGAAAAATGCTCACGTTAAACACTTATAAGCTTGTACGTAAAATTGTTTGAGTTGATCTTTCATTTCATGTATTAATTATAATTTTACGTTTTACGTTATAAATACTACAAAGCGTTCAAACCCCGATATTCATTTAGAAGCACCCTGTATATCACTATACTTACAACGCATGCAAGGAAATTAGCTCCATAATTGGTAGATTATACTGATAACCTTAACACCCAATTATCGGCATCAGTGCAGATTAGATACATAGTTACTGAAAAGCCATTTCGGTTTTCAGGCAGCACACTTACCTATGAGCTTCGACTCAAGGGTCATTGCTTTGGAAATACATAATAATATTTGAATTATAGAAGTACTTTGTTCCAAATGACTGAGATCGTTATTCAGATTAAAGTTAAAAATAAAAAGAAAAAAAGAATTTGGAACAAAAATACAAAAATAGTACTGACTTCAAGTTAAAAACTGCGCTAAAAAGTAAAAAATAAAATTTTTCCTTTAACAGCATCGCTACGACTTTTAAACAAAATTTTTGAAGTCGGTGAAAAATTATGACAGTCTAATTACAATTACACCATGCTTTCTTTTATTTAGGAACTGTTGCAAACTCTGGGCCATTTATATTTGAAACTAATTCATGATTGAAAAACATTTTATCGGTAATAATTTTGCACCAACTTCTAAAATTATGTTTAAAAGTCGTACCAATGTTGTTTAAGGATTTTTTTTTTTTTTTTCACTTTTTTGCGCAATTTTTAATATAAAGTCGGTTCTATTTTTTTTTCCGAAAATTATTTTATTTTATTGTTTTTAGAGAAAATTCATTTTGTATGAATACTCTAGATAAGTTTGAAAAAACGAATTAAAGGGTACACCATCTTTGAGTGACTGGCGTTTAAAACCAAACACTTGTATGATAAATTCCGATGTTAAAACAGTCACTATAGCAAACAGACAGAAAGAATTTAATTCTTGTTTCAGAGAAGCCTTCACACAAACACTTATTATAATTGCTTTTAATATTAGTGCTTAATGGCAACAAACCCTTTTTAGCAATGAGTTTCAAATTTATTAACAATTTACTCAACAAAGAAATGTCAAGGAAAGCCTTTACAACTGAAAGAAATCTACCACCCCCCTAACGTTACATCTAAAAAACAAGTGTAGTAAAATCGATGTATCATGTTTAAACTAGTCAAAAGTTACGGATGAAAAATTTAAAAAAATACTAAATTTCGGCCCATATTTTTTCCCCTATAAAATAAGGTCTAACGAAGGTACAAGTTCAATGAGAAACCACATTCTATCGATTAAGAAAAGAATCATCAAAATCGGTTCATCTAGGAAACGTTATTTATGAACAGACAAACAAAAACAAAACAAAAAACATATGTACACGAATTGATAACCGTATTTCTCGTGGAAATATGTTAAAAACTATGTTATTCTCTTAAGACAGAATAGAAATAAACGCGTACTTTAGAATCCTTGAATAAACCTTAGTCAAACTAACTTTCAGTTGACATTTATGTCAACAAAACAATGTATGAATCAAAAATGTTATATTTTTATTTGGGTTAAGATTTTATTTACGTCATTAAAAATTGATTCTAATGTTTTGGTCCCCCATTTTAAGGATATACTTCCGCCCTTAAAACTGGCATATTAGGTGGTAAATATTTGTAGGAATCAATCTGTGATGCCAAATCGAATGTAGCGCCATCGGGCGAAAAGCAACTCAAGTGAAGAGTTGAGCGGGAGATCTGGTCCTGTGTGGACATGTGGACACTGTGTGTGTCTCAGTTTTTATGATAATTCCGGTCGAAGTTTTGTTAATAATTATTAGGTGTAAATAGATGCAATTTTATCTTTTTAACTGTGTATTATTTGGAGAAAACCCTAGATGCCGATAACAACCCTACATATATTTGTCTCTCGTATTAACAATTGATACATCGGAAAATAATTTACCATATGAGCATATGAATTTCATAAATTTGGTGGGAAATTTATCACTGTCTTAAAAAGGGTTAAATGTAAAAATGTGCATTGTGTGAAAAACATAAAAGCAAAACTTGAATTGCACTATTGGATTTTTAACACCAGTTAGTCCTTAAAATTCAATTCAAACAAGTCGACATTTTTAATGCAATTTTAACAACATTTCAGTATTAGTTCTATTTTGAAAATAATCATTTAACTTTTTTTCAAATTCTCAATAGCGAGGGAAGTTTAAAAATAAGTTAGCTCATGCTATGTACAATGCAAGCGCAAAGACATATTTATTCAACTGGTTGTTGATTTTTATAAAAAAAACTGTCATCTACTTTTGGTAGATTAAGTAATGGAAATGAAAATTAGATTTACAGTTTTTAAATTGTAAGGCGCATTAACTCATAACTTGACATTCATCTTTTTTTTTTTTTTTTTTTTTCTTTTAAGCTGCAAAATATGTTCTTGTATTTTGCGTATTATACAAGAGCATATGTCAACGCATTTTAGCTGCCATTTAATATTTGCCTATTTGAGAACTGTCAAGTAAAAGGGGATATGCTGAGAAAAATACGGAAAGTAAGATAACGTAATTAGAAGTCGTAATTGCTGTTAGAAGTACAGAAACTTTGTTTCATTCTCAAGTTTAGCAATTCACTAAAACCACTATAAGAGAGATTGGCACACAAAAATTTATTTTTTTATTTTACTAAAAGTAAATAAATAAATACAATAAGTTGGAAAAAATGCAAAGCACGTCTTCTTTCAAACACTAATTAAGTAAACTTTTAAACAAATAGCATGATAATCATGTAATGTATTTCATTTTAATGCATGTCTATTTCATGTAATAATTTTCTATAAATAAATATGTTAATAATGGAATACTCAATCATAACTAGATTTTAAAAAAAGGAAAAAGACAGCCAGTTTAAAAATATTTAATTGCTTTTATTAACTTCTCACTAAATAAACTACTTAAGCTTGCACGAATAAAATTGAGTTGAGAAACTAAAGTGCGCATTGAGGACTTTTAACCGGAATTTTGCCTTCTGTAAGCAACGATGTAACTTTCTTGGAGCCCAATTCAAGAGATTAAGTTACAACATAAGTTACTGTGCAATTTCTTACTTATGCTTTTCTAAGAATATAAATGGTAAGCGTCATTTCTAAAATATCTTCCAGAAAAGTTACAACTCAATTACTGCGCTGCTCGTCGGCGAAAGGTGGCTCGTTATAAGAGTTCTCACTGTTTGCCCTGCGGTTTTAAAATTGATTGGACATTTCATAATTGGGCCAAGAAACGTTACATTAGTAAAAGACCAAAGTGCGGCATCAGCGGTTGCTGGTCTTAATTGCTCAGCCCTCAAAAAGAACCTTTTAATTATGTCGTTATTTTGTCTCAACAGTTCGAATCTTTTTGAAGTCACTTGTTTGTGCAATTTTCTGCAGTTGCCTGTTGAGACCCAGACTTGAAAGCTAAACCATTTTTAGGTTGCACGTAAAAGGGGCAATTTTACGACTTGGAGAAAGTTAGTTTTCTGTAAGATTTTGAAACTTTGTACCGCTGCTTGTTCCTTTTATCGATTTTTGCAATCTTTTGTCACGAGAAATTATTCTTTTAAAGATTTCCTATAATTTACGCAATTAGAATTCCAATGGCACCGTTTACACTATTATTAAAATATTTCCCGATGAAACTAATAAATAGTAGAATGAATGCAATATCTATTTTGATTATGTTAAAATGTTAATGTATGCTTATCAATATATTTTTCTTCCGTAAAAAAATAATAAAATTCATCAATTATATATAAATGCACAAAGAACTAATTTCTGAACTATTTTATGGTGTTTCATTAATTTTTTTAGAAGAATGTGAGGAAAATGGTAAAATATTTACCCTGTTTGCAGCTAAATATATTTAACTCCTTAACGGTCATGTAATTTTCAAGAAAACGGTCATAAAAGTGCCTATTCTTTTTATTCCTGAAAATTATATAAAAATATGTGTATGAACAATACATATTTTTCATTTTTAATTTGTTTTTATTTTTGAAATTTTAAACATTCCAGCCCGGAAATATCACGGGAGCGCGAAACAGAATGCTAAACCTCAGCCCGTCATTTTCACGGGAGCGAGAGGGAAGGGGTTAATAACACTTTAACTATGGAAACATGTAGTTGATTCCAGTAAAAAAAAAAAGTTCTCTGAACATCAAGGTGCATGATAATACAAGCCACTTTCAAAATTGGATACTCACATTGTCACAGTTTGTGTTAAATAAAATATTTTTTTGCTATGATATAATGATAAAGTTCCTGTTATTAAAATGTTAAATATTGATTAGTAGTCCTGGATCTGACTGGGGTTCTGTAGGAAAGTTCGCGTACGGAGAATTTTTTTTCAAAAATGCTTAGTAGGTGCCCTAGAAAGTATTTTGGACTCGGGTGGACATCTGCCACCTGGTACATTTTTTTGCTATGACGTCATCAAAGATGGCGGCCGCCATATCAGAAATGGCTCATATCCATGTTAATACTCGTCCGATTTGCATGTAACTTGCACTTTTTTACTAATATATCCATTGTTAAGCTAATAGAAAGGCTTTTGAGTCCGTTTTGGACTTTGGTGGACATTTTTCAAGTGGTACATTTCCCAGCTATGACGTCATCAAAGATGGCGGATGTTCGATCCCTTAAATGGTCATATCTGTGTTGACCTATTTGCATGCAACTTGCGCCTTTTTGCTATTATTAATAACATGAACCTAATAGGAGGGGTTTTGGTTAATTGGTTCATTTTTTATTTATGACGTCATCAAAGATGGCGGCCCTTGATCACCGAAATTCTCGTATCAATGCTAATATTTGACGCATTTGCATAAAAAATTCGTCTAAAGGTTATAATTAGTATTTACAAGGTGATTACAATGTATTTTAGCAGTTACTGCGAATCAGTAAATTTTAGTATTTTTTTTTTTCTATCACTTTATAAATACATATCAAAAATGCAAGCAGTGATTGCATTGAACAATGCTCAAATTCTCTAAAAAGGATTGCTACAATTTGAATTTAAACCCTTACTACCACATTTGCTGAAGGAGCAACAGGTTACTTCGTTTGCCTTACAGGAAGATATAGTACATTTTAGACAATTGCATGCTCCAATAAAATCAGTTGGAAATTTCTGTAACTTCTTTTCTGGCAACAAACCATCTTCTACCGCGGCAAAACCTTATTCACATGGATTCAAGTCAACAACCAAATCGACAATCTAATGTTGCAGAGGGTATCTATAAAAATATGACCTCGATAAATGACCCTTAGCACTTGTGCTTGTAGGTGGCCTATTTTCAATGTCAATATGTTTGCATGATGACACAGTCACAATCTAAGTTCATCAAAAGCTTTACAGAATGTAAAAGCTGCAATAAGTATTTCTCTGCAGATTAAGGCATTGTTCTATGGTTTTCCTGTCAGACGATGCGCCAAAATGTTCTAAATATTCCACAGATGTGCAAGGAAGAGCTGCTTGCCCCCCCCTCTCCAGATTTACTCGTGTAATCGTATCCAAATAGCTTATGGATGGCTGGAAACAAAGAACATAAGTTTCCGCCTGCGTTTTTGTGAATATCATGGACAGACAAAAGTCGCAAGAAATCTACCAACACCCAGTGCGTACCCAAAGTTCCTGTACACCAAGTCGATAAAGAGTAAACCAGTGGAACAAAACTAACACCGAGATGTCAGTGTCAGCACACAACGAGAACGATTTTAGTGAATCCACTCAGGGATTCATGTTTCGATTGAATCAGCATTCAGAAGTCCGCTTCCTCTACTGTCAAACTATTTAAGTCAGGGTGTTTGATTTGTCTTCCTCTCTGCACAGATGTGCAATTGAATAGTATCTCATCTTCTTCCTCACCTAAAAAGACACTAAATGTGTAATTGGTATTACATGGTGTTTCAATGAAAGAAGATATCACTGGTATTTTCAATGAAAATATGTAATATCAATTTGTTCCTTGATAAACCCCAGAAACTGCTGAGTTGCATAGACAATGGATCGTCTTGAGAGATTTCAGCGATATCTATAACTATGCAGCTACCATGTTTGTGCATTCTTTCAGGCTTTTTTGGTGAAAATAGCCTGAAAGAAAGTAGTTCTTTAGTTTGTAAATTGTGTAAAGGATTGTTAAGCAAATCAAAAGAATGACCTTTTTGCAATATATATATATAAACATTGAGGAAAACTTTTCGTCTCAGTTCCAAGTTTGCCTTTTAGAAAACTTATGGTGAATATTCAAACCTTTGACAAAAGCAATTGAGAACGTTACCTCCCAAAATACATTTGATATCATACTAGTTTTCCATAAAAAAAACTCGTGCTTTAAGGGATTAAAGAACTAGGTGAAAACGGTAAATAGTACCAAATCTTCCTGTATTTGTCGGGCAAATGAAGTATCCTGTTGCACCTTCTGCAAATGTGGTAAAAAGCATTAAAATTCAACTTGTAGCAATGCTTTTTAGAGAATCTGAGCATGTTTCAATGCAATCTCTGCTTGCATTTTTGATATTATGTATTTTGAAGTGATAGAAAATGTAAAAAAATAATAAAATTATTTACTGATTTGCAGTAACTGCTGAAATACATTATGATCACCTTGTAAGTACTGATCCTAACCTTTTCACGAATTTTTTATGCAAATGCGTCAAATATTAGCATGGATATGAGAATTTCGGTGATTAAGGGATAAAAAATGTACCAATAAGCCCAAACCCCACCTATTAGGTTCATGTTGGTAATAATAGCAAAAAAGCGCAAGTTGCATGTAAATAGGTCAAGTATTAACACAGATATGACCATTTAAGGGATCGAGCATCCGCCATCTTTGATGACGTCATAGCTGGGAAATGTACCAGGTGAAAAATGTCCACCAAAGTCTAAAACGGACTCAAAACCCTTTTTATTAGCTTAACAATGGATATATTAGTAAAAAAGTGCAAGATACATGCAAATCGGGCAAATATTAACATAGATATGAGCCATTTCTGATAGTGCGGCCGCCATCTTTGATGACGTCATAGCAAAAAAATGTACCATGTGGCGGATGTCCACCCGAGTCCAAAATACTTTCTAGGGCACCTACTAAGCATTTTTGAAAAAAAATTCTCCGTACGCGAACTTTCCTACAGAACCCTAGCCAGATCCCGGACTATAGGGCTCACTGATGTCTAGTGCAATGTTAATTTATTTAATGTTAATCTCTTTTTGGTTTCAAATGTTTAGTACAAATTATCAAGCACATGTGGGCCACCGTTAATGATGGGTAAAAAGGAAAAGGGATATACTTTATTTCACTTTGCCCTTACACTAATCTTGGCAGCAAATAACTAAATTTTCATTCGTCTGATTAGTTGATTGGGAAAATCTACTCAGTTTAGTTCAGGTTTATTTCAGACTAATTAAACTCAATTTTCTGACATTGAGGGGCTCAAAAAAGGGGGATTATATTCCAGTTCAGCCTGTTTTTGCAAGTTAAAAAAAAAAATAATTACATCAGATTGACTTTAATCACATAAAATTCAATGAAGGTTGATTCGATCTAGATTGTTTTTTTGGTTTCAAACTGCCTTCAGCCTCCACAATATTTTTTTATCAACAAATTATTTTAACAATCATTTTTTCCCACAAATGGGGGCAAAGTAATAATTTTCCACTTTTCTTAACGAACAAATTTACCGCCTAAAACAAAAAAATATGCTTCAGTGCAAATTCTATTAGGAAAGACATAATTATCTCTGCATATACAATTTTCAAAATGAGTTTATCACTTGTTTATTCTGAAAAAATGTAATTCCCCTTAACTATTTCACTCTGCCCCTCATCCCCCTATGTATTTTGTGTAATTAGAGACGCTTTGAGTAATTTATATTTCCAAAATCAAAAGATGTCTTTATAATTCAGTAGTCACAAGACATTAAAAGCTACGTTTTATACTAGGTTTCAGTGAATGATTTATTGCAAATATTGCATGATAAAAACCAGTTACGAAAAAATCTTTAACGCAGTATTGCATTCCGTAAAATTTCAATCTAAAAAATCATCATATTGCGAACAGTAGGGGCGCTTTTGATACCGTGACTTAGTTTTGCAATTTTCCTCCCAGTAGAACATTTTTACGGGTGATCTGTAAAACAATAAGTAACACAACGTTGTTCATTTATGAGGAAGATGATATTCTTCGACGTCATTGTTTAATCAATGGGTTTCATCCCCTCTTTTTTCGATAGAAACATCTTTTTTCGAATCGAGTAAATAAGAAGAAACACCCAGCGTTCATGCATTACAGGATTTTAAATAGTTTTATTTTCTGAAAGACTCAAATACGGAAAAAGCAGCCGCTACTTTGTAACATTCATCGTAATTACGTACGGAAATTTTATTACTGGATTTCCACATGCATTTACAGTGATATTCCCATATAGCTTGAGGGACAATCGTAGAATTGTAATCTGTACTGTGATTTATCAAACTTTATAAAAGCCCCATAAAATGGCTAAAATTCATATAAAACTCACTCTACATGGTGTAAAGCATCGCTGCTTTTATTTGTGGAATTGTATTTCGAAAGATTCAGAGTTGTTGTTACTAATCTTCCTGGCATAGGAAAGCCTACTACGAGGTCCAAAAGATCAATAATCCACAGGCTTGTGTGATATGAAGCTTTATTTTAGAGCGAGGAACCACGAAGGCTAAAGACTGACTTGGCCTCAAATTTTTTTGCGGTCTTTTAATTTTTGAACCGGCAAGAAAATATCACCTGGGATTGGCACCCCCAGAGGTATCGTTTCACTTGGAGGACTTTGGGAATTCAGAGTTGTGAGGCTATACCAAAAGATACAACATAATGTCGTTCGAGTGATTATCAATGTTATTTGAGACCATTATAATGTGATCCCAGAAACTATTTACACTACCAGAGTTATTATTCAGAACTTAACAAAAATTTCGTATTGCGTTGTATTTATACAGTTACTTATAATATAAAAGGAATGCATAAGTAATTTATACGCATATTTGTATGAGGAACTGTAAAAATGCAATAACTTATTTAAGACATGAATTTTTAGAACGGCAACTATAAAAAATTTATTAAGGATGTACATTACGACAAAGAAAAAAGAAAAAATGTTTGTGAGTTATACAATCTTATCTCAAAACCTTGCAAACAGAAAGCAAATATGTAGGTTACTTTCATTTTTGTAGTTTGTATATATTAAAAAAACACATTTATTCATAACACATTTTAAAAGAAAGAACAAAAGTTTTTGATTAAACAATAGAATGAAGTAATTTAAACTAACTTTGTGTTTTTCGGAAGTTTAACAAAAAGCCTCCCATTGGTTTATTATTAAACATAAAAGATACTAAACAATATTTAAGAGAATTCTGTTTATAAAAAATAGTTTGTATTATCTAGCTAATTAGAAAAATGTTTATGTATAAACAGATTATATTTAAGCTAAACTAATTATTTATACTCTCGCTACTTTAACTATTCCTGCTGATTTTCTTTCCTTAAATAATCAATTTTCTTTTCTTAGCTTTAACTTTTGTTTTACGAGCTTTTTTTCTTATTTAACTTGTGAGACCTATGCATCTAGTTCATATAATAAAATAACGTACGCATATCAATGTATTTGATAATATTCAACAATTTATAAAGCAAAGGTACCTATACTCTTCAAAACATTTTGGTTTATTCCGCAGTAAACAGAATCATTTTCTGTCATTAGAGTCTATTCAATGACCCCGTCATCAACTTTATCGAAATAATGAACTATATTTTACCACTGGCATCGAAAATAAACTATGTGAGAAAGAGTGAAGGCAAGAATTCGTTTACTGCAAACAAATGTATCTACTTTAACCATAATAGGAGGAAATAATGAATTTAATTGCGTGTGGCAAAGACTCCGCCATTCGTCACGGTGATTCAAACTGACAACAGACTTCGTTGCCAGCATTAGTGAAAGAAACGGGCGAAATGGATTTAAATTTTCGTGCACAATTGGTTTTAATTGCTGATTGCGACTGTTTTACAAATGCAGTAAAATTTCTCCAGTTAAGGCATTTCTCCACTTTATCAAAAATACTACAAATATTTTTTTACGGGAAATGTTCAGTCGAATATGACAAAAAAAAATTTTCATAATTAGGAGATTCGAGAGATTTTCTCTTGCGTGGAAACAAAAAAAAAAAAAAAAAAAAAAAACGAAAATTCAGTTTTAAATTAGTTTAAACAATTCGAAATAAAACTTGCTTTTAAAGAATATATTAGAACTTAATGTTTTAAAATATTAAAAAAATGAATGTTATATTTTATCGTTTTTATAAATTAAAAATTATTCATCAGGTTAAAATATTTAAAGCGAATGCTTGAAAAAAAATCAGCAATTAAGAGATCGTAAGTCGCAGGCAGCAGGTATCTTTATTTAATAACAGAAAGGAAAAAATTATCTTTAATATTAAAAGAGAATTCATGTCTATAGGTTTTCCTGTCTATGCTTCACCCAAAAACACAGCGAAACGTCCAACATTCCTCGATAAGTGTCAAAAAAAAAAAAAAAAAAAACTGCTGAAGGAGCAGCCGTTTTATTTGTTTATTTGTTGTTTGGAAACATTTTTCACATTGACAAAATCGAATTTCGTTCAGGTAAAATTCATTTGGCCTACAAGACACATTTGACGGTTTACTGCAGAGCATTAGTAGCGATTGCAATACCGGTATTCCGTGTTATTTTGCAATTTCGGAAAACCTTGTATTTTCTACGGTAATACACTGGTATTTTCGGGATTTGTAATAAATAAATATATTCTCAATAAAAAAGATTTAAATTCAACTTTTTAGATATGTACTGTTATTTTAAAATCAATCATTTGAAGCTAAAATTTTGCTTCGAAAATGTAAATTAACAGAGTATCAATGATTAAAATCATCTGAAGAATACAATTAGATCTGTTCATTCGATGGTGGGATTATTAAGCTATCACATTTGCCACTTTGCAAAAGTTCCTTTCGAGTACCTGTCAAAGTTTTTTTTTTCGTCTATGAGTAGTTTATTCTAATCATGAATTGCAGCATTGCTCGATGTTAATTTTTCTTTAAGCGTTGTCCCATCTGTACAGGGTTTCGAGGAAATTTTTTTTTGTTACTATAATAAATAGTAATTTGTCGCCGGTATTGGTTTGTTAGCCAGTCTCGCTATTAAGTCTTATACTTGGTGAATAAATATCGCGCTTTATTATGAACTTTTCTATTGTGTTGTGACTTTTGGTTATTACAACTATAATTTGCCTTCAAGCAAGGTGGGTTTCTCCTAAACAGTGGCAACCATTATGAGAAGTATAAGTTTCAACTATCTTTGTGTATATTCCTGCTTTTGTGTTGTGTATTCATGAGCTAAATTAAACGCTCTTGTCTCTTTGACAGCGCAGTGTTAAAGTCAAGAATTAAACCTGTCGTAGAAAAATCGTGCCTCATTGTTTTAAATGTTTGAACATTTAGATATTTTCTAAATTTATGAGTTCCTTTTCCCGGATTACTATGTCGTACATTATACTTCGCCTTCCAAAATAGCTATATTACATTTGTTCATCATGTTTTTGGAATTTCATTTGTTCATAATGAATGGTAATAACTTCAAAGATTATAAATATGGGATTGTGACATTTGATCCTTTATTTTATATTTTTTTATATTAAATTGTTTAAATTTTTTAGCTACTAAACTTTGCTAAATACTAAGCAAAATACATTACATTATGAAGATAATGTAAGCAATTTTATGAACAAACATAAAATAACAATATTTTGTATGAAACAACGAAATATGTCATATGTCATTAGATAACTATGCTGCTGTTCCTGTTTTGAAAAATCTCTAATGCCGGTAATTATACCGGTATTTCGGTATCACGCTTTAAGAAATAACGAATACCGATACTGTATTTTTGGTCCGGTATTGAAAACATTATGCATCAGACTTTAAAATTATGTATTTTCATACAAACCAATTATACAACACAAAATTTGCATTAGTATACCTATTATAGGAGTTAAGGGTCTGAAATTTTCTTTTTTTTTTCAATAACGAATTTTAAATTTAAATGGGTAACGTCCCAAAACTGTAGTATTGGACTTAGTGACTTCTACCTTAACTTCGACGATTTATTCTGATAATACTTTTCTTTATGTACAGCGTACATTTTTGTTTTGTCTTATTTTATACTAAAATAAAATTCCTAAAGCCTTGAATGCTTCGATTCATTTTTTGAAAATATCGCGTAAATGTTAGTGTTAACTCAGGTGACGAACCTTTAAAAACAAAGGGCAAAGTAATGTTTCTTCTGACAAGTTTCTGGTTACGTGTCAGTAGCGACATTGAATGAATCCAGATTTCTACTTTCAACAATACATTTCCCCTTAAAGGTAAGGTATTTAAATAATTAAAAAATATTTGCCTTTTTTTTTTACATTGTGAATTTCTAATAAATTATTCAAACGCAAAAGTTTAGTTTTCTGATTTCAAATCAAATCCGCTGAATGCATTTACTGTCGTATCACCCAGAAAAAAAAAAATAAGTACGAAAATCGGTCAACGTCCATTAACGAGGGTTTTTTTTTTTTTTTCATTTTATTTTAAAATTGAGTCTTAGAAAAATTATATAGTCGTAATATTCATCGATGTATGAAGTATGCACAGCCTAACTTAACATTTGAACTTTTTAAAATTAGAACCTTATCATTACTAGATTATGTAACATGGTTGTTTACTTTTCTTATTTTCGATTGAGCTTTAAAGTAAGCATTCGTACCTCATATTTTGTACACGCTGAAAATTCCCTTTCATTTTTTTCTCCAGCGAAAAGCAATATTTTTTTCTTATTAATAACTTAAAAGTAGTTTTTGCGGATAACTAAGATATTAAACCCTTAATATCTTTGACGGGAATGCTTCTGCCACTCTGTCCCTAAGCTTTTCTTCTCTTTCATATATGTGTGTAGAAAGTGTATAATCATTGTTTACGATGTTAACTTTTCCTTTTTCATTACTACTTCATCGTTTTCAAATCAATGTTCAAATACAATAACTACAGCTAAATACCAATAACGAAAACAGAGGAAGGTTGACTTACCCCATTCGAAAAGGTAAACATCCGAATTTTCAACGATCCAAAGGTAGGCACTACAAATTGTTCTATTCAATGTCTAAGCATTTCATACCATTTTAACTTAATGAAAGCCAATTTCTGCAGATGTGCAAAATATAAGTTTTACATTCTGAACAAAATAAAAACAATACATTTTACAAAGACATACACTTCAAAACTATTTTTAAAATCACTATTAAACATCGCAGGAAATATTATTCGAATCCACCAAGAGTTCCATACCAACAACACACACCGCAGTCGACGCATTTACAAATTCTCAGCTTGTTGCCAACGCAGCGGTATTTCTACATAGGCAGAGTAAGCAGCTGTTTAGAGCAGTAAATTTTACTTTTTGTAGAATTTACTAAAATTCCTGAAAACACAAGATCAGTAAATATGCATTTCTTCCATCAACATATTTCCTTTTTATTAAGGAATATGAATTTTTAAGTTTTTAAAAGTCAGGCACCTAACAACCTGTCATCGGCTAGTACCTTGTAACCACAGTAATTAAAAAAATATATCTATTAATAAAATAACCTACAATATGATATATTATACGTGAGCTTGTTTTTTAAATTTGGAAACACTTCTTTTAGTGGTTTTAATTGGCTTTTCATAGTTAGGGCCGGTTAGCTTTCTTATATTTTTTTAAGAAGGAATGGAGGGAGGTGGGCGATAAATTTCAGTTCTTCTAAAGCTCGAGCGAAATTTCCTGATGGGGCCTCAGTGGCTGAGCGGTCTAATCGACTGGTTCCGGTGCCTCCCTGCGCGGAGTGAAAGAGGCGTGGGTTCGATTCCCACTTTCCCCTGGGTGTATTTCCTTCTTTGTATATTAAAATCTGTTGTGCTGTAATGTTTTATCTGTCATATTAAACGAGAGTTTGGGGCATATCCAAGAGAATAGCAAATAAATTCGAATATTTATGTGACCTGAAATGGTCGTAAACAAACAATTTCCTGATGAGCCTTGCGGACTAGGCACCTTACTTTCCTTACATGCGATCAACATATTTTTTCCCGGTGAGGTCTCTTAACTTTTGATCTGTCACCTAGTTTACCCCCCTCCCCAAGGTATAATTTTACTGGAGCCCCGACGGATTTTAAGTGCATCGGCTCCCATTAGCGTTCACGGTCCTGGAGCAATCAGTCGCGAGAGGTGGTCATCTTCCCAAACACTAAGCTCAGCGAATGATGCTGCAGTTTATCTGTTCTGTGGGAACTGAGCTTAAACAGAGTTGTCCCACTGCGGGACTATTTCAGTTCTGCCTATGGGTGGCACGGAGCTAAATTTTAGCCTGGTTGCAAACGAAAAGTTCATAAATACAATAATTAGTGCTCACAATATTTTAAAATTATTTAAAAGGAATTTTTATTTTGATTATTTAAAAAGGGATTGGAAAATATAATATATAGATCTTAAAAA
The DNA here is from genome assembly GCA_038502835.1 of Octonoba sinensis. Taxonomy (NCBI): domain Eukaryota; kingdom Metazoa; phylum Arthropoda; class Arachnida; order Araneae; family Uloboridae; genus Octonoba; species Octonoba sinensis. The sequence continues at coordinate 64,813,225 of CM076602.1, forward strand.
ATTACGGGGAAAATCAATCCACTAGAAAATCGAATATTAATATGGGTAACATACGATGTAATTTTTGTAATTAAGTTTAAAATAAAACAACATCGTTCGTCTCTGTTCACAAATAGACCATTGTTGTTTGTTTTAGATAGTCAGTTATTGTTTTCAGCTTGTTTTGTATTTGTATTTTTACATTATTACTTCGAAGAAGATCAAGATGTAAAAATGAAAAGTACTTTGAAAAAAAAGCACAATTTTCGGCAAAGGGGAAAAATATTTAATTATTGATAGCATCGTCAAAGGAATTCGAAGCGTGCAAGTAACGAAATAAATATTGCTTTATGAGTCAGAGATGAAGAATAACTAAGATTTTTCAAATTCCATTGTTTCTTTTGTTTTTACGATGAGCTAGTGAATCCAGCGCTGAAACAGCTACTTTGATAAATTGAATTATCTCACTATCGTTTCATGCTCTGTAGCTTTCAATGGACCTTTCTTTTCCTTGTGGATTGTTTTGTGCTTATTTTTTTTAGTAATATCGCAATCTGAGGTCTTATTTTCGAAAAGAAGAAATACATTAATAATAAGGTAAAAGAAATGTGCTTATCTGTCAGGATCAATGTTTTGGTAACCTATGCAAAGAAATATAACAAAGAAACACTTATTTTCTCTCTGTGTTTCGATTTCATTCGAAAATTATCACATTTGTATAAGATGGCACTTTGCATTTTATTGTTGCATCTTTTTTCTTTTACTTGTTTTGCTAAACTACGCTCATAACTCTAAAACCTATGAAAAGTAAATTTCAAAACTCTAGTGTGTTTTGTTTCGTTTACTGTTAAAATGAAATTTTTCCCTCACTTTCTTCACAGTATTTTTAGAAAATAAGTATGAGCGTCGAAGTTATCATTAAAACATTAAAATTTCAGCTTTCAACCATGAGATACATTTTTATTTGTTAAGGCTTTGTAACTACGCAATGGTCTAACCTCTTATAAATAAGAAAACATTGTGTATGTTAAATCTTTATTTTCATTATTGTTGAAGGGGAGGGGATTAACCCCTTAGCTGCCACAGCCACAGGCTGTTACATAAGATTTGAGTAATCCCCCCAATTTTAACCTCTTCAGACCCCAGAACTAAGCTCAAACGATTTTGACGCAATTTTTTGGTTCTCTGATTAAAAAAATATTTACAAAACCAAATAACTTTATTTTTTTTTAAATTTTAATTAATAATTAGTTTAAATAATAATTAATCCCCAATTTCCATGTTTTCCATGTTTAAAACGAAGTACACTATTTGTTGATTTACTTCAAAAACAATTGGGTGTTTTATCTTTCAAATTGCACAAACAGTAGTTAATAAACAGTATTTTAAAATGTACCCAATTGGGTACAGAAAGTCGCAAGAGGTTAAGATATGGTCCTGAACCACGGAAATACTCGTCCAAGACCAGTGGAATGAAGCGGGCGTAATCATACTTATACAAGTATTTAGAAGTTTAAAAGGAAGGTATTTCCAATGCAACGGCCTATAAATACATCCAAGGTAGTTAGCATATATAGTGCTCAGTGGGTATATAAATGTTAGTAGTAGTTTAAGATAGCATTAGTAATAGTAACAACAATGAATGTATTGATTTAGCTAAAAATATTTTTTAAAAAAACTTTTATTTAAATTACAGAAAAAATATGTTCTGTTTTAATAACAAATTCCTGTAATAACTATCTCATGTCTTCGAAATATTTATCAATTGAAAGATTTAAATTTTGTAAACACATGATTGAAAAAATGTTTTGAAAACTTTTGATACGCTAGTTTTTCGATATATCTGCAGTTCTCTTCTGCAACGCAGTTCTCTTCTGCCAAAGAATAATTCGTTACTCATCCGTTTGGTTTTTATCATAAAGGGCAGATTATTTGCTGTTTAATTTAGTCCGTAGTTCTGGGTGTAGTATTATGTCATTGTCTGTTTGAAAATATCAACAATATTTCTCAAATCATTCATCCTACCTGATCAAATCTTTGGAGCAATTCCAATTCATCAACACATTAACAGTAGAATTCTATCAAGAAGGAGATTTGTCAACACAACGCTTTGCATTTGAAGTTCAGCATGCCGGTGCCGTTTTTTTTTTCCTATGTAATTAAAACGAATAAAAATTTTTGCTTAAGGCATTATTTTTGCTTCTTCAAATGAAGCAGGGCAATAGCGAAATGTAAAGGGTTTTACACTTTTTGCAAAGTTAAAAAGAAGAAAAAAGGTTAGTTATTGTCATATGATGCAGAGAGTTGCAAAGGGTTGCTAATAAGAAAAACAATATAATAAAACGAGTACAAACATCGAGCCTTTGTGCAATTCTTTTCATTAAGTCATGCTGGATATCAGCACCTGTTACTAAGATTTCTAGGCCGTGGTATTCTTGTGATTATGATGTCGGAAGGTTTGATGCTCGAAATTGACCCTCTAAAAAGCCATCACACATACTTGGAGATACGTGCATGTGAAATCCATGGACCGTTCCTGAGGCATTTCCGAGGGTACAGGAGGCTGAAGAATTTTCCTTCCCTTCAGTCTTAAGTTTAAAAAGGAGGGAGACGTATTTGCGGTGGCGCCATCTGGTGTCATCCGTATATAATGTGTGCTTGAGCTAAGTTGTACTTTCACACGCGCGATGGTCACTTAAAAAAAAGGAAGGCGCTTCCTTAACTGCCTTAATTCCTGGTCGCTCTGCGAGGGGAGTTTGGGTATCCAAGTAAGATTCTCAACAACAACTCCAACTAACATCTCTTGTCACGAAACTAAATGCGGTTTACCTTATCGTTTGGGGCCTCAGTGGCTGAGCGGTCTAATCGACTGGTTCCGGTGCCTCCCTGGGCGGAGTGAAAGAGGCGTGGGTTCGATTCCCACTTCCTGCTTTGTATATAAAAATCTGTTGTTCTGTCTTGTTCTATCTGTCATATTAGACGAGAGTTTGAGGCATATCCTTAAGAATAGCAAATAAACTCGAATATTTATGTGACCTAAAATGATCGTAAACAAACAAACAAACCTTATCGTTTCCCTTAGTTACTTCCAAATTTTCAATTTTGTCACGTAGAGGCTTTTATTTCATTAGTTAATTGGGAATATTTCAAGTTCCTAATATGATACAGTTAATTTTAAAATTGAAGTCTTTGTTCACAAGCTTCCCTCCGGCTATTCCATGGGCTTTCAAGTCCATTTCCAAATAAAAATGACTTGTAATTTCTAAAGGTAGCCGCATGGAATTGAGCTTAACGATTGATAGTGACACATATTCTGTAAATGATGCAATACGTTTCAGAATAAAGAAATCTCCGCATTGTCTTGATGATGGGTACAAGTGAATTAAACAATTTCTAGATTTACCGCAAATGCGTAGAAATTTTAGCAAAGTGTTTTTTTTCTCGCTGTGATGATGTTTCGTGCGGAAAAGGTGGCATTGTCGACAGTAAGTTCACATAAAAAAATTAAGTTTATTAGATAATTCCTTTATTTGCCGCAAATGAGTCTGAATTTCAAAAGCATACTGTGAATTAGTGTTTGAAAATTTTAGAAAACTCGTTAAAATTTAAGAAGCATAATTTGTACAAATTCGCGCGGCAACTGAGAATTATCCTAGATACTTCAAATTTTTGTGTGCACTTAGTGACGCTTATGCCGCCTTTTCTGCACTGACCGTCATGGTAAATAATAGGAAACAAAATACAATTTTTGTAAAAAACTAGTAAACGAGTAACAAACAAGTAACACAAGTAATCAAGTAACAAGAAGTTCTGTCTAGAACTATACGAGCCTACTTTCACGTAAACGCCAACTTCAAATTTATCACCTATCTCTCTCTCTCTCTATCTTTCTCATTTAGCTTTAGCTCTTAATTACCTTTTCAACGGTTGTTCATTCACTCTTTCATTTATTCAGTCATCATTTATTCCTTCATCCAGTAACTCATTCATGTATTTATTCACTCATTTATTTATTTCATTTATTATTCAATCCATCATTCACTCATTTATGCATTCATTCCTTTAATCATTCATTCATTCGAAAATATCCTAAAAAATCTCGATCTAAAAAGATAATAGAAAAATAGGCTCGTTTAGTTCTGGTTGAATTTCGTATCTGTACATGTTTTACTTCATAACATCTTTCCGATAAAGTTTGTTACAAGCAAATTGGTCTGTTAGATCATAATTTATATAGGATTGCAATTTCCTTGTAGCCGCTGCGCTATTTTTTTTTTTTTTTTTTGAACTGTTCAAATCAAAAAAATTCCATGCCGAGAGCTACTTCCAATAAGCTTGTTTATAGGAACTTGGGTCTTAAGAACAGAGTTTACATAATTTGCCCTCAGGCGCTAATGTTAAGATTTTTTGAGCTGTTCAAAATTGAGCAAGCATTTGTTCAAATCAAAAAGTAACACATAGAAATGAGATGTCCTTGTCTTTCGAATGCAAAAAAATCTTTCGAATCGGACAAATCGTTCAAAAGTTATTGAACTTACTATTAAAAGTTCAAAGTTTATTGGGAGGTGAAGAGACAGACAGACACACATTTTCCCCATCTCAAATCATTTTTTTTAATTTTTAAATCTTTATTTAATTACTTCACTTTTTAAAAAAGTTTTCTTTATTTTTAACTATATTATTAGGATACATTAAGCCTTCTTTCATACTTTAATATATATTTTTTTTATTTTTACGAGAAGGTAGGCTTATAAAAAAGGCACTTGGCCGAAATTAGTACACACTTGTGGAAATCAAGACATTGTCCTACAAATTTCTGATTTGGTATGTGTACACATTGTACCACCAAGGTCATATTTCCCACTCTACCCATAATCAAAAATAGAAGAAAAGCTTTTTCAGCTCACCCAAGTATATATTGTGCACACACACACACTCACAACCACTTGATTAGGTTTTTGCACTGAGCCTTTTTTTTACACGAATTAAAAATTAATATTTCAAACTCTTTTTCCGCGAGCCATATGGATTCACCATGAACGACCGATTCTAATTTCTAACTTTTTTGGTCATAATTCTAAGAAAACAATATGGAACCTGTTTTTATTTTCTCATTACAAAGTCGTTTTAATGCGATTTTTTCTACTCGTATGCTTCAGCAACCTATGAATCGCGTGAAAACAGCTGGTGCATATAAATTTTATTAGGGGGAAAATAAAAATAAAACTCAGATTATTGTTTTTGCTGAATTAAACCTTAATTCATTATTGTGTTATAATTTTGATTGTTTTTATCCTTCGTGATGAAACATCCAAAACACCAAATATGAAACTTTTCTTTCCTTCAGAAGAATCCAAACAGCAAATTTAAATTTAAAAAAGTAAAAGCCAATAAAAAGTAAAAATGGTTATTAAGTCGTTAATTCTGAATGTTTAATCACGCACATAACGTGTAGTATTTTTCACTTCTTCCTGAATTTAGTAACATATTTTTTCATATAATTGGAAGAAAGAAATTTGAAACATTAGCTTAAAGAATCCAAGTTTTAAAAACGTTTAGTTATCGGTGAGCGTTTAAAACCGCTACTTTTTTGCTTTACTGGCTTTTAGAAAATCACAAAAAACATACAAATAGAAGATTATGATTTAAATCACTGTGTAAATTAATAAAAAAATCTCTCATCAATTTGCAAAACTGGTACTTCATTAAATTTGTTAGATTACCTTAAAAATGAGTGATTCGATTAAGGAAGAAGAAGAAGGAAAAACATTTAGAAGAAGAAAGAAGTGTTAAGTAAACTATTTTAGAAAATGTAAATGTTCAACAATTCAGAGTAGTACAGTGATTACAATTTTAATTGCGATTAAGAATGCACCAAATAAAGGAACGCTTTCAAATCCCGCCATATATTTGTACATAAAGAATATTTAAAATTAAAGTTTTGAAGTGTATTAAATCATCACATTTATTTTTCTGTTTGTAGAACATCGTAACTGTAAGTAAGAATGATACATTTAGCTATCGCATACACACATACACACAGACACTTCTTTTAAACACTTTCTATCATAAGTATTATAATATGTAAGAGATTTTTTTGCAATATTTTTACAATGTATAATTAAAAAAGTAAATATTTTAGCTGTCCTTTTTTCTTCCGATTTTATGAAGACATAATATTACTTTTAAGGAATCAATGTAACAATATTACTTTTTTTTACACTTTTATTATCAACCTTTGAAACGACGAATTCAAGGGCAAATAATAAAATCAACTTTTGAAAATTAAATTGGCAATAACAAGTAAGATTTTTTTAAAATTAAACCAGGAAAGCATTTTTATTAAAGTAATGATATTTTAATTAGAGCAGTAAATTTTATGTAGTGTGCTCAACATATAAAGTTACAGTCTCTGATCATTGAGTCCTTGTAGCAAAGAAAGAAGTTAATCGCCAAAGCTCAAAACAATCGAAATTTTCTACTACTACTCTTTTCGAGAAATACAATCAGAAAACTCTCCGGATTGGTTTATTCTTGCACTTAAGCTAACCTGAAAAAAAAAGTTTAGGTCATGTTTCTGAAATGTAACACGACCTTTACTCTCAGAGTGGACGATGTATCGAAGTTTGATATTATTACAGAATCATTTTTCTGAAATTAGGCTAATTTTTACCAATTACAGTTGTATATTTTACGAAATACATAGCTTCTTACATTTTCTTAAGATTCGCCTAATAACAAACAATAGCAACTACAAATTGTGCCGTACAAATTTATTCGAAACCGTTATAAACTCTTCTTTTCCTAAAATTGATTCCAAATGAGAATTCCCTGGCTTTTAGCAATAAAATACTAGAAAGCAATGGAAAATATAGTTTAGTTAAAACTTCGGTTAAGGTATTTTGTTAAACGAGTGTTTCATAATCTTTTAATAACGGGGATATAAATCTAATTAAATCAGAAGAATATTTGCACATTGTTTCAAAAGAATTGCGTGCAAATTTAAGATTTTCTTTTTGTTGTTGTTGTTAAGAAGAAAATGTCGAGGTTTTTAAGATGTCATCACATTTTACAGATTGATTTAGGGTTTCTTTTAATTACTTACTAATACCAAATGGGCTCTTTGATCTTTCTGTATAACGCTAAAGGACTTTTCCAATTAGTCATTTCTTTGTTCCAAGAACGTTTTTCCATTGTTTAATGCGCTGATTGAAGAAATCACTAAAAGGCTGCCGATAAACTATTGGTTGTTTTGAACAACAAGTATTTTACGCATCATTTATTCCTTGTTATTTCGAAAGGAGCAACACAAAAATTGGGAAACTCAAAGATCAGAAGAAAATGCTTGAAGTCGTCATGTAACGTTATTGCAAAACAATAAAGTATTTTCTATTTTTTAAAAGTTGATCCAGTATAATAATTAAGTATCACTTTCATCGACTTGCTTTTCAGATTTTTTTCCTGTTATCGAATCAGGAGCACTTTTTGCTTAGCTTTTAAAGTTACTTATTCCAGTTCCAGTTCCGATACTTATTATTAACTTATCCAATCAGCTGAGCTAAATAAAATAAGTGCGTTGAATATATTCAACGTAAGATTATCAATACTCAACCTTTTAATGCACAAATGATGCAGTGAGATGCGGAGGGGTGCAAGAGTTAAAAGAATAATTTTGAGTGAAACGTGCACAAAGTTTGGATCATAAAGGAGTTTTAATGTTGATTTGTTTTTCTTAATCACGTTGGGAGCTACACCCATGTTTAAAATACCACTAACACCTTTTGTCACCAGTGCTCGTTATTTGCATTACTAACTCTCGAATTTTTCAAATTTGTCACAGATACCTTTACTTCTAGGTACCTCAAAAAAATAAAGGTACGTATTTTGAGACATACGGAGCTTCTCCGTTAAAAACTCGTTTTGATAAAGGGATTCATAGCAAGTCCAAACATTTTACCTGAAAATTTTTTTACCTGAAAACGAGAGAAAAATACACACACATATATATATATATATATATATATATATATACATCAAACTTTTATATTCAAAATATATATATATATATATATATATTCATTGCAAAGGCTGTTATTATTTCAAGAATGGAACTTGTTCTTTTTTTCAGCGTTTATTGAGAAGAGTGTCAAATTTCAGCGGCGCAGGTACCGAATTTGCGAAACGTACCGTTCAACAAGTGGAGACCCCTGTTTGGCTATTTAAATTTCGTCGTTGTTTTTACTATTTCCTGGTTGATCAATTTGACAAAAAGTGCAGACAGATAAATATGAAAATGAATTTATAAAGCTGAGCCTTCCAAGGAGTAATAAAAATAAGGATCAAACTGAGCTCAAAGAACAATACGTCTAAGTAAACGTGAGAAATGGTTTTAAATCATATAACAGCCAAATATCCCAAAATTCTCAGTATTAAAATTTAAAAAAAAGGAAAGAAAGAAACACTCTATGATTAAATTCTTAGCAATAATAATTAAAATGAGACTTTTCAATTAAGTTATAATAGAAACATGGAGCTATGCGTCTATGTACAGGTATGTAAATTAAGTAAACTGAAATTTCGCTGTTACGAAGCGTAATTTGGAATATGAGCTCGGAAAGTTATTTTGATGCCATTTTAATTCAAGCATATATTTCCAACATACATATAAGCTGTCTTTTAATAAACGTATTAATCATTCGACAATTTGTAGACCTCTTGCGAATCATAATCAAACAGAACATTGACCTTGAGGACGTGCAGAGCGGCAGATATTCCTCCCCAACGTCATCGTTTCACAAGATACATGTGGACCTTATTTAACGACTTTGGAAGGAAGTTGCGCACTTAATTGCCAGTGGCATAGTTTCTGCTGTCCCTCACCGCGATTAAAAGTGACAGAAAACTATGTTGCTGGCAATAACGAAAGAAACATGGCCAAGAAGTTTACTCCGTTGCTCCATCACGGATGCGCGCGGATAATGAAAACAGAGCCGAAGTAATTAAGTTGTAGGCGCTGCGGTTTTCACTGCATTTGCTGTTATTCAAAAATTTTGCAGTGCTCAGGTAACTGCTACTTCTCACAAAGAAGAAGTTTATTAAGAATTAAAATTAAATGCATCATCTTGATGCGTCGTCTCTGAGCGAAAATAATTGTGTTCACTTTAAACTGGTATGAACGTTTAATGTAAAATTGTTGATTTTTTTAAATCTCATACTTTAAAGAAACATCGAATTTTGAATGCTCTATTTTCTTTTGTACGCCTTTTGTACATTGTGTATGAAATTGGTTTTAACTTACATTTCATAAACTTTCCTTTAAACAGCTGCAGCTCGTAGAGCTTCAAATTTCAGTGAACTATTGATTTTAAGTTTTCTTTATGTGAAAATTAGGATAGTACCTGATCTTTAACCCCTTACCTCTTTCTCCCGTCAAAATCACGGGCTGTAATGTTCCAAAGTAGCATAACAAAACATTTTTAAAACTCCTCTCCTTAATCCCAAAAACTTATTTATTTATTGTCTTACATACTAGATCATAGTATCAAACTATTTATAGTATAATTAGAGAATAAACATTTTTTAAATGTTTTTCTGGAAAACAAATTGGCGCTTTGTTTTTATTTTCGTGAAATTTATGCGACCCTTAAGGGGCTAATAAAATTTGAGAAAATGAATAATTAATTGTTGGCTTTGATATAATCATTGTTTTTCAAAGAATAAATACAATTATAGCACAATAAACTTTCAAAATTTCAATAAAAAGTCAGTTGAAATCCTATCTATTTTTGTAAAAGTTTACGTTTCCTAAAATGATGTAGGGCAAGGGTTACATTTTTGGTTATACAGAGCAATTTCAAAATGAAAAAAATGAACCAGAGAAAATTTGAACTATGAAACTGGGTTTTCTGAAAGTTCTACAGTATATTCATAATTAATATTGAGTTAAATCTTGAATACTATATTAACTGTTCATGTGTAGTCAAAACGGTAAAGCTTACCCTAAATATTATTAATAGAAATAAATTTATTTCTTTTTCAAAAAAATATTTCTTTTTAGTTAACTTTTGCTGAATTAAGTAGCACTAAGAATTTGTTTTCTAATGCGTGTTGCATACTACTGAAAACAAAACCTTTTACTATAAATAACACTGCACACATGTTATTTTTTAAACAAAATATTTATTAAGTCTTGTAATATATATAAAGCTCAGACAGTCAAGAAATCTGAAGGCTAATAAAAATTCTCACGTTATTTATTGAATTACAAATGAATTTTTTAACTAACCGTTTTAAAATTATCAATACATTATAAGGTGCTAAAAATAGACTGAACGGACACAAAATAGCTAAATGGGTTATGCTGAAGTTATATTATTTGCAGGATCAGATAAACTTGCCAACAAAACAAATAATATTTATTTTAGAGTAAAGAACAATTTTCCGAATTAAAAAGTTTTATATTACTTTATTTATTTATTAAAGTCAGCTGAGAAAGTTCCATTTTGCTTACTACAAACAAATTGGAATGCAGTTTCAAATGCATGGATGAAGCATAAAATCTTTCAAACCCATGGCAATTAATATTCCTAATTTAAAGTTCAAAATCATTTTTAAATAGTACGTCAAAATCTCTGCCAGCGTGAACAAATCGCCTACTACTTACACTGGCGTTTTTGCTGTTAATTGCATCATTTTCATTTTGAAATCGAAAAATAGATGACATATTATACAACTTGATTTACCTATGGTCGACATTTTCTAATAAAGTAATTATTCTAATTATCTTCAAAAAATGTAAAAAAGAAACAGACCTTGTCAACTGAAACACGACACTTGAAAAATCTAAATTTGGAAACCATCGAATCGATAGAGAATTGAAACAAATTTTATTTAGTTATTTTCAAGAATAAACAAACTATGGTTTCATGTACCTACTTTAAAGCGTTGCCAAATAAATAAAAAAAAACTATATCAATAGTTTTAAGAAACTTCTAACAAACAACTCATTTTAAATTAAAAATATTTTCTCTCTAATTATATGCTTCGCTGTTTTTTTTAATGCAGCTAAAACCTAACAAATAAATAAACCTTTCATACCAGGAAGAAAATTACGGCTACACCCTAAATTTGAATTTTCACAATATTTTGTTCAATGTCAAATAAATTGTCATAAAGAAAAAGAAATATTCACCTAGAATATGAATTCAAACTGCAATTATATTTCAGGATTGCATGTTTTTTTCTTGCCATGGAACAAAATAACGAATTTACTTTCACACCTTTAAAAAAAGAAAATGAATTCCAGAAGTAAGGATACAAATAAAATAAGGTAGATTGCCGGTAAACATGTTCACATAGTTTCAAAAAATGAATAAAGATACAGTAACATTGCTTTCTTAAATTTCACAAATATAATATATTATGTACCATATATCTTTTCAAGTTTTAAAAAACGTTGCATTTTGCTATTAAAGTTTAATTTCCCCCTATATTAAGGTAAATAAATACAAATAAAATATGCGTGCATAACCATAATTTTTATTATACTTTTAAAAATAACAGATGTATGAAGTTTAGGTAATATATTATTATGAAAAAGCTCAGGAAATTATATACATATTTTAAAGGTAATATAAAATGAATATAAATTCTGCTAACGTAAACTTTGATAAACAAGAGTTCATACAATAATAACGCTAAAACCAAATTTTGATTAAAATACAAGAAATCCAAGTACGCGTTCTACTTCGTGTTCTCCATTACTTTGAGACGTGCAGTTCTTATGCTCAAGAAATTTCGTGTAACGTTCTTTGCAGCCAAATATGTTGCATGCACACTTCATTGTAGCACCAGTAGTGTACAGAATGCCCTAGAGGCCAATAATTAAGGATTAAAGGGAGAAAAAGTACTTTTTAGATTATAAAGTTTAATTTTTTCCAACACACACGTGTTTTTTTTTTTTTTTTTTTTGAACTTTGTAATTAAACTCCCCCCCCCCCCTGAAAGTTTTGATCTGGGTATAAGACGATTTTTGACAGTTAACACATTATGAGCGGGTGGCAGGAACTAGTACCCGTTCGGTGCATTGCCGTTTAAAAGCGGGGCTGGTATTGGTACCAGCTTAAAATCACCACTTTTAAGTCACACAAGGGTAAAAATAATGCTTCATATAATATATGAATTGGTGTGTTTTTAAGAACATTTCTTAACTTAGTCAACTTAGTCAACTTGGCCAGCTACGCATCATAGTTGCGCGTGCTACGTCGACAGCTACTAATGTGCTAAAAAATAATGCACACTACATTTAAGAATTTAAAATATTTATATCAAACTTGAATTTCGTATTTTAAGTTTTGTAATATCACACCGAATCACATGCAGATTTTACTTCTGAGAGCATTCTGCGAAATAATATTACAGCAAATTTTAAATAAGGTTCTAAAGTGAGGGTAAAAATGTTTTCCCCTTGTGGTACAAAGCATTGTGAAAAGTGCTCTGCGAAAGTCATTTTACCACATCTATATCTTACAAGGCACTTGGGACAGGGAAAAAATTGCGCAGAGGGAGACAGAAAAATCTTCCAAGATGCTCATTGGAGGATAGAAAGTGCACATTAAGCGAAATTACTTAATTACAGAATCTACGTGTGCATCGAACAAACCACGAGGGTGCTGTGAAAGCGTTTTATCCGTTTCTTTTTTCGAATGCTTGCTGTAACTGGCAACAAGCATTTAGCGAAAACTAATTTCACTTTTTCATCTGTGGTGTATTTGAAAGATATTTTTTACTCATATAACATAATTGTATTGGGAAAAAACTTTTTTTAAAAAGATTCTGGTGTCCAATTATGTGTTGTTACAAACATATACTTTTTTTGTTTGAACATCAAGACGATAAATTGTGACTTCCAAAAAAAAAAAACAGGATTTTTTTACGCGACTTGTAAGCATGTTTTTGTTTCTTTCTTGTACTTTTTCCAACTCGATTTTTTAAATTTTCTTTACTTATTGTATTTCTCACATGCTTGTAACAAAATCTTTTCATCTAGTCTTTTAGGAGGTTTATTCTAACACGAAGTGAGAAAAGTTTTAAATGTGCTATCTACGTCAACCTCGATACCACATATCAGAAGTTCAATGTGTTTTCTGATCAACAAACGTTTATTATAATTGTTATTATTATTTATATTTTATTTATTTGTTTTCTCAGCATCTTATCAAAGCATTTTCTCCTTTTATTTTATTTTATTTTCAAAGCTTACAATAGATTTTAAGGCGGGAAAGCAACGTTGTTTTTCCTATTGTTATTGAAATGAACAATTCAAATATGAGAGAAGAATATTGTTTTACTACATTTTATTACAATCGACTTCAAACAAACGTCCTTAGATGACAGATAAATTTAAGGTTAAATTCATTAAATGAAAACTCATAATTATTCTAAAACTAAAATTTTAATTCTGGTCTACCTGGAACATAAGAATTTAAACAAATTATTTTTGTTCAATGGGATAGAAATCTTGCTGTTCAGCCCTAATGTATAAGAAAATTTGAAATGTCAACATTCATAACTTTCTGTCCGGCCAGCAGCTAAAAGTAAGGTTCGGAAGGCATAGTCTTAGTGTTATTCAAAACTAATTCCATTGCTTTTTTAATGGCTTCTATGGTGGCATTACTTTTTAAAAATTATCTTTATTTCTACGCAAAACTTATTTTGTTATTAACAGAAGAAAAAAATGCATTAGCACAAGACAACATACAAAGACGTTTTCATTCATGTCCCCTAGAATTTTTATAGAAATCATAAAATATCAACTGCCCTATTAATTTCTCATACACTTTGAATAAATTTCTAAGAATTATGTGGTGCTTAGAATGCATCCAAAGTGCATCACTTGAATTAATCCTGGACTAAAGTACAACTCATGCTCAAGTTCTGTAAAATGGGTACGAGACAATTTTTTGTTAATGAAATATAGTGCTAAGTTTGCCTGGCCAAATACTCTTAAAAGGGGACTTATTGTGCTTTCAATTTAGAGCTACAGCTAAAGTATAAAGTATTAAAATAGAAACTTGTTACAGAAAACTTTTTACGTTTCCCATATAAGAAGCATCTTCAATGTCTCCAACAAAAAGTTAGTATCATATACCAACTAAAACTAGTTAATAGAGACATCTAGTCTCAAACGTAAGTGCCTTATGTATTAAATTTAGACAAGCTCATTACACAGTGCTGCAATCACCATAGGTCAAAAGTAAAATCACGTTCTCTTGCAATGCAGTAGCACTATTTTGTAATAAAAAAATATTATTAAATCTACTTTTGAAGGGAAACCCTAGGAACATTGGCGCCCTGTATATGTAAAAGTATAGTAGTTGAAAGTCGGAAAAAACCGAGTAGTTGGACAAAACAGTGATTTAGGTTTTATATGACTTCCTTTGTTGTTATACTGTTGAGAGTAATCGCTTTCCCACAACGGAAACTCAATAGTAAATGTGTCTTACTTCTCATTGGCTAATACAATTAAAGCTTTCTCGGGAGCTCTCAGAAAGTCTACTTTAATCCCTTAGTGGACCTGGTAGAGAACTAAACCTAAACAGTAATCTGTGATTGGTTAAAGTATAATCCGCCCTAGAACCAATATAAAGAGCCGTATTCATGCTGTGTTGCTCTTTACTTTATGTTGTCTGTCTAAGTGTACGTATGTTTGTAGTCCCAGTTATTTATAATAAAACGTCTGTGTTTATGTTGAAGTTGCTGAATGTCCTTCCGCACCCACCTTTCATTTCTAACATATACTTAGCGGAACTTTGTAGAATTACTGACAGGCGACACCCATAACAGTGTCCAGTGAGGTTAAGTAGCGTAAACTACCTGTTTTGAAGTAGTGATTCGTTTAAATATTCACAGTAAAAGTATAAGAATTCGGCTTCGATGATATTACACTCCCAATTCTAAATTCCTAAGGATTTAGTTTAGGTAAGTACAACATCTGTTAGCCCACTATTTACTTGTTATTTTAACGTTTTATATTGGTGTATATGAGTTGTTTGAACAACGCTAGAGCAAAATTCTTTCAAAATAGTGTGGTCGGACAAAACCGGGCAATTAATCATTTATTGGCTTGTTGAATAGTAATTTACTGTACAGTTATATTTATGTACAATATTCATAACTTTCATTATAAAAATTATATTTTCGTTATTAAACTTTTATTTATGATTTTTGTGCCTGAAATGTTCAAAAACTTTTAGGGTATAACTTAAAGCAATTTTATTGTAGGTTTGATATAGTTTCAAATTCAATAAATTTTGTATGTGCTCTTCTGTAAATATTTGATTAATAAATAGTTTTGTTGTAAGATATTAACGTGTATTGAATTATTATTTTCCGTTAACGGTTTTTTCCATCCAGGTCGGACAAAACCGGGACATTGCACACTTTTAATAGATTTGTTTTTATGGGCTTAATTGCAATCGGTCACCACTGATTTGTTTCCTATTTTCTTTACAAGGGATCAGTCTATCAATTTAACACAACTTTTTACTGTTTCATTCTCATAGTGAATAAATATTTTAAAAGAAACGTTTCGGTCCCAGTTTATCCGACTTTCCCCTACTCTAAGAAAATGTAAAACACTTTAAAGGAAAATTAATACTTGTAGCATTATAATGCTGCAAGTATTAATTTATGAAATACATCTAGTGAAAGCAATATTTGTTAAAAAAATTTCATCCATGACAATATTTTTTAAAATTTTGAATAGGGGAATTTGTACCAAAGTGGATCAGAGACTAAAGTAGATTTTCTTTTTTCTCAAGTTAAAACTAAATGATACCTTGAGTTGTATTCATACATCAACAGCAACTAACGTTCTAATTTTTAGTGTAAATTCATGTTTAGAAAACGTATTGAGAACCAGAATGGCACTTAATTAACGAATGTGTTCGAATTTAACAATATTTTACTTTCAGATTACTTTCGAAAATATGTCAATGATCGATGAGTTGTCTTAAATTTAATAAAGGGTAAGCGATAAGTATACAAAACAACTTGAAAACACTATCCGTTGATGTCTGTTAATACTAAATGCGACTGTAAAAAATATGAATGACTTACTAGCTGAGATGTTCGTTGACAAAGTGGATTAAACACTAATGCTCCTTTGCTCCTTAATGTAGAGCATTCATTTCATATAATTGTCTGTTACAGAGTTTTCAATTATGGGAATACCAGGTGAGCTGGTACTTTGTCAAGGTCAGGGACAGTGTAACTATTAAAACTGTTAAATGTCTGTTATAATTAGGGAAATTTCATAAAACATTTCAGTTTTCAATAATAAACAACAAGGTGCTATTTGTATTAGTATAAAAAAACTGCTTCTAAAAACTGCATTCATTGAACTGTTGTCCCCGTAATGACTATCCACTTTGCCCGCTACAATGGGCAAAGAGGATACATTTTTTTTTTTTTACGAAAATTATTTTTTTTTTCTTATCCATACAGTCTATGTCGTATCGCTGGAGCTTATACGATGTTAATATATGAAAACTTACCAACAATTTTTGGAAGATGTAGATTAAAAACTTATTTTATAAGATTCCCCAAGCTCCCACTATGGCAGGGTTTCCAAAACTTTTCCATGTAATGGCACCCTTTTAAGAATTATAATTTTCTCGCGGCACACTAATCACATAATATCTGTGTCATTGACAAGAAAATTTACTATCATAATAGCTTCGCGGCAGCCCTCATCTTCCGCTGTGGCACCCTAGGATGCTAGGGAACCCCTTTATGGGAACCTCTTCCCTATTGGCTTTTTTCCCCTAGATGTATCGGCAAGACTCACATTGAAAATACTTTTCTTCTTTCTCCCACCACCATCTACTACTAGTATATGCATCGGGAAATAATTTCAAACTACTGAGCATCAAGCGATTCCAACTTATCATTATTAGCAAATAAATCAGTTTGACATTTCTCATACGGACACAAGGAATTTCTGATGGCACCATTTTTTCCCAGGCGCTATTTGAGAGGAAAGCTCAATTCAATAAAGGCCGTTGTTTCCGAAGGCAATCGACACCTTCTCCGTTTCCTGTTTTTGAAGGATGACTCTTGGTATAGGTATAAAATATCCTTTTCCCTCATCCGGTAAGTGATCTATCACAGCATATTGTTATAGATATATCAGAGGAACCTGCGACTGTAAGCCGCTCTGCGACACGTGGGCTTCATTGCATGATGGATGATGCTGCCGTAAAACCAGCTTGCCGGTATCCATTGCGATGCTGCGAACTCGGGGAAATTTTAACTTCGTTATGTTGATATTTTGAAAGTCTCTTGTCAGTGGCACACTAAGGAGCTAGTTTTCGATGAATTTTTTAAATAGCGTGAAAACCTTGTAAGGAAAAGGACTTTTTTTGGCTATTTTAATTGTAAATTCTGTGGATAATTATTTAGAATTTATTTTTATCGTGTGATGTTAATTAATAAGAGCAATTTTGTTTTAATGAATAACATAAATTACAAATAAGAGTTTAAACTTTCTAAAATTGGTTTGGAATTGCATTACCCTTTATCCTCGGTTGATGAGAGTAAGCGGGGAAAAAAGAGAAAGAGTTTTAAAAGAAATTAATCTTAATATTTATATATATATACTAGCGGTACCCGCACGGCTATGCACGTGTTACAAATGAAAAGACCTGTCGATTCGCCATTATGTATACAGCTATAACTTTTTAAAGTGTAAATTATGTTATTTTATTAAAATGAATTCCACATCAATAAAAATTAGCCGCCCATGGCAATCAACCAGCGATCCTACACATTTAAGCATTGGTTTTTACAAAACAAACAATAAAAAATAGAAAAACGAAAGAAAAACGAACGAAATAATTTTTATAAAAGAATAGAACCGACTTCCAATTATAAAATTGCGCTAAAAAGTTAAAAATAAATTAATTCTTTAAACAACATCGATGTGACTTTTAAACATAGTTTTAGAAGTCGGTGCAAAATTAGGATAAAATATTTCGTAATCAAAAATCAATTAATATATTATATATATATATATATATATATATATATTTGCAGAATCAGCAACAGTTCCGATATGAAGTAACAAATGGTGTGATGTGGTGCTTAGACTCATAATTTTGCACCGACTTCTAAAACTATGTTTAACAGTCACATCGATGTAGTTTAAAGAATTAATTTATTTTTCACTTTTTAGCGCAATTTTATAATTTGAAGTCGGTTCTATTTTTTTTTATAAAAATTATTTTATTTTATTCTTTTTAGTGTAAATACATTTTTTATGTAAATACTTTTTTTTTTTAATCCATGTCATAAGGGCAAACTTTCTTTGAATGAATGACACGAAAAACTAATCATGTGTATGATAAATTCCATTCTGAAGTCGATTTTAGCAAAACAAACTGATTGGATTAATTTTTGCCTCAGAGAGGCCTTCAGTCAAACTCCTGTTGTAATTGCTTTTAATATGGCCCAATGGCAACAAACACTTTTTTAACAGTGACTTTTATATTTATCAATAGTTTTCCCAACAAAGAAAAATTAAGCCAAGCATTTCCAATTAAAATAAAAAAGACTTTATTTTTCACCCGTAACATTTTTTCTAAAAAACAAATGTAGTCAAATTGATGTGCGATATTTGAGTTAGACGACCCTCTATCGATTAAAGAAAAAAACATCAAAATCGGTTCATTTAGTCAAAAGTTATGAATGAAAAAACAAAAAAATACTACATTACCGCCCATAACTTTTTTTCTAACTATCGAATATGGTCAAACGAAAGTACGGGACCTATGGGAAACCACCCTCGATTGATTAAAAAAAATCATGAAAATCAGCTCATCCAGTGAGAAGTTATGAGTGGACAAACAAACAAAAAAAACGACATACATACAATATGAATGTATAACCTCCTTCCTTTGTGAAGTCGGTTAAAAAGAAAACATTTAAAAGAAAACGCATTTTGTTTGTTTAGTTCAAGTACCCACACAAAAGGGCGATTATAATCCATTGAAATAGTTTTAATTAATACATATTTAATATAATTAGTTTTTATCTATTATGCATTGACAGCAAAACAGAAAGAAGAAATTTTGTAGCTTGCAGAAACTAACAGCAGCAAGAAAAGCTTTGAAAGCGTAAACCTTTCATCTGAGCCCAAATAGACAAATAACATGTTTGCTAATTCACTGGAGAAAAAAAATTGAATAAATAAAAATATAAATAGTAATAATAAGTTGGAGTAACAAAAATCGCTATAAAGGATAACATTTCTTTAAAAAAACCTTGTGCAGTATTTTAATTCGTTTTAAAAAAAGAATAATCAAAATTCAAAAAATAAATTAATTGATTAATTAGTTAAAAATCGGCTGCTCCGCAAAATGATTAAAACCTCAAGAAATAAATATTAATTCGTTAAAAAAAAGAGAAAAGGATCATAAGCCAGTCGCCATGGTAACCATTCAACTAAAATAAAAGTTAATTACCGTGAAAATATAATTTAGAACTAGAGAAAAATGATTATAACTTCTTTTTAGGTTAACTTAGTGGCTTCGAATTTTAGCACGAATAACAAAACTCTTTCTGGGACAGTTTTTTACGCGCTTTTCAACGGTATTAAGCTAGAAAGGATGCGATATTTCCTTCCCATAGAAAACGACTATTTTATGAAACTTTCGGCTATAAATTGGAATAAAAAAAGAACAAATTCGAATTTCAGAAAAAACTCTCCGAGGTGCACACCCCATGTTCCAAATTAATTTCGTGCAAAATTTCATGAAAATCCGCCGGACGGTCTGGGCCCTACGCCGGACACAGACAGACACACACACATACTTGCTGCTTTATTATTAGTAGAGATATATCCATTCCCACAAAGTATTTTTTGCCAATGCATCGAACCCGTCGTTTTATTTTTACTTTTACACTTGTTTATAAGTGAGGTGTCATTCACTACTAATTTTATGAAAGATTGGCTCATTTTTCTTTAGTGACAGGTTTTTAGTAATTAATATGTAACACGTAATTTTGTTTTCATTTAGTGGCCACATTCAGTTTGGTCACTTTTCCTACGTATGTACTCAACTGTCATATATTTTATTCGTATTTTAAGATGACAGTTAGATATGTTAACATTTAAACAGTAAAAGCATATAAGGATTACTGTCTGTCAAAAGCAGCTAAAAAAATAGCCACACCCATTGTCAAATGAAGACTCTTCGTGTTTGTTGGTGAACTTCATGTCAAATTCAATAGTCACATTATAACCAGAGATTTAATAATTCAATACTTTATTTTGCACGCAATCTATTCCCAATAAACAAAATTGAATTATTTTCTGAGTTCGTCAAGCAAAGTCATTTTGTTCAATGGATGTAACTATAATAGTGTTCTTAAGATTGAAATGAATGACGCAGAAAAGGTATATATATATATATATATATATATATATATATTATATTATATTTATTATATATATATATATATATATATATGTATGTATGTATACTTTTTGATTTCAAAAAATACTAATGGAAAGCACTTGACACTCGTATCATGAAAAATGGGAAGGAACAGAGCAAAATCAATAGTTTTGACCTTAATTCCTGGAAAGTAAATAAATTGAAGAACTACAAAAAGAAATAAAAAACGCAATAACACGAAAAGCAACACAGTTTAGTTTAGATTTACTTGGGAAGAAACCGAAGGTTAAACAAAACGTTTTTCTGTGAAAAAAGTCTTTGTGCATCTGGTTCATATTCTGTCAGCTGCTCGATTAAAATCATCGTTCCAAGATTGTCAAGAGGGGAGTATACGGGGACGGGTATGGGTAATGATATCAACAGAAAACTTGCTAATGACGATTGGATGCTGTAAAATATATAAAAAACAATCTGAAAAACATTTGTTGGCCGAAAATTTCATGTTTCAAAAGATGGATTTTACTTGAAACTTGCTCGAAGAATTGCATATTTCAAATGTAAGTCCATGAACGTAAGATTTTACTATCATCAGGAAAATCCAAGTTTAAATTATACTTTAACCAACATTTATCACCAAAAGAAGATCGTGTTACTGGTTTCGTTTTCACAAGTGGTATTGGAGGACTTTCTCTGTCCTAAACTTTATGTAAATAAAACAATAAAAAAATATAGTTTTTGTAGGCCTTTTTAGTGATGGCTCAAGTAGCCCTCTCCTGGGGGATACCTACTACAATATTTCATTTTTCTTTAAGATATTACATATTGTTTTTTAAATGAAATTTAAAAAGTGGCTCAACAATCCCTATCTTCCCCTGAAACTTCTTGAAATATAAATTTCCTGGTGAAAATAATAAACGTTTTTCATGACTAAACTGATTGCTTCAAATATAACAGTTTTGTTGTTCCTTGCTGCAATTTTTTTTTCTGAGATATTGAAAAAAGTTATAAATATGAAACAAATTTTTTACACTCACAAAGAATTTCCACACGCATAATCATCAATTTTGAATCTGATAAATTGATTGAATGGTTATAGCTCTGAATTGTAACATTTTAAATCGTTTATTTTGGTTTGTTTATTCCATAGATGTAATCAGCTACTAAGGATTACAATTTTGAGCGACACTTGAAGCACTATTTAATTTTCAGATTAAAGATATATTTCAACATATCAACTGAAAGTAATAGCTGTGCCAAATATATAACTACATTATCTTGAACGTCTGAGAATATAATCAAATTCTATAGTCATCCGTTTTTTTTTTTATTTACGCATGCATTACCATTATTATCATTGAATGAACATAAACCGTACCGTCGAAATATATGAATAACTTCAGTTTAAAATTAAATCCCTTTTTATCTTTAATCTCATCGCCTTTAGACTGGAATTTCTGTATGATCCGTAGAAATGCAATTACTGTATGGACAACATTATAAGTTGTTTTAAATATTCCAAGAACGAATTAAATGAAATGTTGATGTCAAATTTAATACCATGCATAGCCGCTGGACAAACTGAGCCATTGCGCGAATCCTTTTTATTAATACATATGTTTCAATTTTTTATTTATGAAGTGTGTGTGCTGTGATAATAATCCTATTTTTTGCATTTACTGCTAACTTAAGAATAAATTAACACACGATGAAATTATTCTCTTTAGTTTCTAGTGTGGCAACTGAAACACAGCTTCCATCAATTTGATATCAATTTACTTTAAAACTGAAAAATTATCAGCAGATATAAAAATTCGCATTGTAATTTAACTTACTTAAACAGGTTTAAGTTCTGTCTAGCTCGGTGGGGAAATCATGCTTTCTCCTTATCATCTGTCCATATAAAACAGTAAGCACATAAATAGCCTTCCAGAATGATAACAATATGTTGCCACCGTATTTAATGCTCCAAGAAACCGCTATCTATTAGGTCCATCAAGGCTGCACTTAATCCTTGTTGTCACAGGTCATCTTTATGTGTCTTTCTGCTTTTCCCCTATCCCAGCACAAACATGTGGAGGGTCATTTACCCCAGAGATTTGACTCTTTTCTGAGGATTTCCGACAAAGCTAGGATGGGAAATTCTTGATTGATTCTATCTCGAAGCGGAATTATACGGCTGCGAAAGAACATGATAAAGTGTAAGTCAGTGTTCGGTTACTAACTGATATTCACCGATGAAAAGGAATTCCCTATGTTTTAATTTACTTTTAAAATCCTAAAGAAGAAAATGTAGAACATATTTGTTGCTATGAAATTTTATTACAGTAATAGTTAAGCAACAATTAAAAATGTTTTGTTTAAGTAATTTTGGTGCTATCAGAAAGAAGATCTCAGTTAGAAAATTAAAGCAAAGATTGAAAAGATTAACATATATTTACGTCAGAGCCACGTTGTTTTTATTCAAATAAATTATTCAAGGGAAATGCATTTTTTTCCAGCAATAGTGTTTCAATAAACGTAATACTTTACTGTGTGCTCAAAACTTCACCATGCACTTTTTTTTTTTACAAATATGTTTTGACTCCTATGGTTTAAATGGACTTTTTGTTTAAGTAGATTAAAGTAAAATCAGCTTATTCCTTAAATAGGGTTAATAAGCTTCTTGTATTGCTTTGTTTGTGGATTTTTTAAAGCCATCTTAACCCTATTTAGAATGAACTATTATTTTTTCCTTGGAAACCTAATAATTTGGCCTCGTTTTATTTTTAAGTATTTCTTCCTCCTCAAGCACTCAGCTGAACTCATTGAGCTCATCTATGAAATGAAATAACTTTTCGTATCGATCACACAATGATGCAACGCAGACTTCTCACAAGATACCCACTTCTTGTGCATTATCGTCTTTAAAACATTTTAACGAATTACACTTAGTTCATGTTGACTTGGTGGATTTCTATTAATGTTTCTTTCTGCAGCAGCATAGGTACCCACTGTTCAACTTGTAACGATCATACAATAATATTCATTGTTATGGATGTCTTACCGTTATTAAGTGTAAAATAATTCTAAAATTTAAGTCTGGTGTTGCAACACAAATACGGAAATTTATTTTTTAAACAGAGTTTTTTTTTTTCTTTCTTTCTTTTTCTTAAACGACTGAAGGATTTCGAAATAATTCCGTTGTTGCACAGGAACTAGGAAAGGAACCTTTGTTTTCAGGTTATTGCAAATTCTAACGTGTGTTTATATATATGTAAGGTCAGTTATGGAAGAAATTCTTGGACTGGTCAACAAATAGCTTGAAATATTTTTAGATAGTGCCCCAAAAACGTTAAACTTTTAAATTTTGTTTTTGCTGTTACTCTTGTGTTGGTAGTGTTCGTAAAAGCCACCTTTCTTGTAAAGTATCTGGCAAATAATGAGAGAAAATTAAAGAATGTGTGTATGGTAATTATTAGTTTCACTTTATATATATATAGGTATATCCATCTATATATCCACAAATGTGTAAACATAGCTATAGTTTATGAAAAGCTTTTAAGAAATTCTGAGAAATCACCAAAAATAAAAGAGCAAGTTTGAAGCTTTCAAACTTCTGCCGTAATAATAGTAACTACTATTTTTATTTCTGTTTATTATTTCAATAGCGTTAAATTTAGAATTGTGCTTGGAGCGACATAAGTCCTTCGGCACCTCTATTCTGAAAAGACAGTATACACAGAAAAGGCAGTATTGAAGTATGGAAAATATAAATATAACTGCAACAAAAACACACAGTGCATGAAGGTCATACAAATGCATCAATTACAAATATAAAAGTAATGTATGGATCGTAAATGTCAAACTTTATTATTGGAAAACATGCATAGAGTAATTAATCTGAATGAATTAGGTTTAACTTCTATCAGACATTTAAGTAAAGTCAAACAGGAAGAAATTAAAAACTAATGAATGTTTTACTTAAGGAATAATAGGAAATATCTAGCACAAAAGCATAGCGTGTCAAATTTCATTTCCTTTAAAGCGTTAAGTATTTACTATGCAAACACATTAAGCAACTCTGTACACAAACTACTTATTAAATATCTGCTTTTGTGTTCTTACACCGCATAAAATAATTTTCGGAAAAGCTGTGTTAATATTACTTTCGAGAAGCAAGCGAAAATATCGTAAACAGAATTAAAATAACAAAACCTTTTTGAATGATTAGAATCCCTTTTTAGCGTTTCAACTGCTTAAAGAAGTAACTAATTGATTTGAATAGGGTCTTTGAATCTAAATAATGCAATTTTTAGGTATAGCTTGCCCATTCTTTTATTTGAAAGACGGGCGTTACAGTGGATTTGAGTTTAAGGTAGCTGAAAATAAAACTGCTTAGAAAATGAAAGAGGAAAATTACAATTACGGAGAAATTGCGAAGTGTATTGCATATACGGGTTTTGAGGTTAAACATATGCAATCCCTTTCCCCATTAGAGAGACTTTTTTGCTCCAAGGCCTTTCATTCATTAGCAGTGAAGTCGTCAAAATGGCATATCTTAATGATTGCTGCCTGCGTCTGGAAGATAAGTGTTTTCTCATTTTAAAAAAGACGTACTTTGTAAACTTAAAAACGCTTGTATGCAACATGTTTCGTAATTATATG
Organism: Octonoba sinensis; assembly: GCA_038502835.1. Taxonomy (NCBI): domain Eukaryota; kingdom Metazoa; phylum Arthropoda; class Arachnida; order Araneae; family Uloboridae; genus Octonoba; species Octonoba sinensis. The sequence goes on from CM076602.1 coordinate 64,838,307, forward strand.
TATAGATATATATATAAAGTTTCGTAATAGTATTATATAATCAAGAAATTCTGCCCGAGAATTTTAAAAAATAAATTTCAATGAATGTAGCGGACAATCTGACATTGCTTGCGGTTTAACACATCCATTAACGTCACTCAAAACTCGTTTATGGATGTGTTAATTATTAATTTTATATTTAGTTTGATTTCAAATATGCTATACAAAGTTCTACATCTATTTCTAAAGATTTTTATGATTTCAGATATATGTTTCTTATAATGAGCCCACGAGATTTTACTGGCACATGCGAATTATAGTGGATTCATATTCGATAAGGTAATCGTAAATTTTTAGCGCATATTATTTGTTCTGCATAATATGACTACCTGTCCCTTGTGTAAGACAATCGCTTACTATGGAATATATATTCCGCCATTAAAAGTTATTTTCTCCCAGAACACCATGACTTGTTGATTGCGCTACGGCATATTTGCAGTAGATTATAAATCGCTCTTAGTTTAACATACATGGCAATAATCTTTTAACCTCTTCAGGCCACAGAACTAAGCGCAAAAAATTGTGACGCAATTTGGTGGTTCCCTGATTTAAAAAATGATTACAAGCCAAAATAACTTTTTAAAAAATAATTTTAATTAATAATTAGTTTAAATAATGATTAATGCCCAATTTTCATGTTTTCCATGTTTAAAACAAAGTAAACTATATGTTGATTAATTTTTAAAAAATTGGGTGTTTTTGCTTTCAAATTGCACAAACAATAGCTAATAAACAGTATTTTAAAAGGTACCCAATTGGGTAGACTTGGAATGAAGAGGTTAAGAGAGACTTATTTTGTCTCTCTCGCAACGGATATAAATCCCTCATAAATGCTAAACTGTTTAAGCGATATTGTTGCATGCAAAACAATAGTTGATATATAGAAAACCTTTGATTTTAAGGAAAGTTAATTACATTTCTTTAAAGCATTTTTTTAAATAATTTAATTTTTATAATGTTTAACTATTAAACCAATAACTAATCTACTATTTTACCAGGCAGAGTTTTTCGTATAGTGAATGCACAACAAAGCAAGCAAACACTTTTGATTTTCCTATAAAAGTGTTACGTTACACTTATTTATATATTTTATTTACTTATATATATATTTAAATTCTGTTTTCTTTTACGACAGTGAAATCGTTAAAACTGATTATTTAATAATACCATAACAAAAGGTCAAACTAATCAATGGTAAATTTTTAAAAATGAAATTATTTTTAATCAACAATTATAAATATGATGCGTTATAAGAATGAGCTTTTGATTAAAATAAATTCTGTCAAAAACTGACAATTCCAAAAACGGTTATTTGGAAAATATCTATTTCTGGATAGCAGACAGGTCATATAAAACGTAGCCGTTAAAATCGTAAAATAGTTTTTAAAAAGCTGATGACATCCATACCATGCTTCATTATTCTATTTCAAATTTTAATAAATTAATTTTACTTTATAGTTATTGAGTTGCAACTTTAATGTAATGCATTAGAAAAGTAAATTAAAAATAACAATACATTTAAACAATTTGCAACACAGATTGATGAATTTAGCATCATGAAACATCTTTAAGGTATATACTGTTTGAGTTTAGACACAATGCAAAAGATAATGATATGCATACTTTTAGTGATAATGATTTTATTCTTCGAGTATAGATTGTTATCGTTGTGATTAATGGAAAATTACTGACTGGAGTTAGTAAGGCATTACATCAATTAATACATCATTAGTCACTCTAATTTGCTAACCCATGGAGTTGAAATTAATTAATTTTAGATATGAGCCATGAGAATTTCAGATTAACACATTAGATTCAAACTTAAAGTCAATTACTTTGAAAAGAAAAGTCATTTCATTCGGTGGAAATAATTACTTGCTTGTTCCTTATCCAAATAACATTATTTTTCAAATAGGAAATTTAAAATAAAATACGTCATTGTGCAGGTTTCCAGTGAGCGACCTTTTTGTGAGATATGCAAAAATCGAATGATATGCTTGCAACGCATTAAAGTTGTTAGGAGTTGCGTCAATTGTAAAAGGCTATAAAACTTATTTAGAGCAAGTGTTACTTGTGAGAATTGATTTTTCGCTTGAAGCAAAACATAAAATCAATTTATATGATTTCACTTTTAAATAAATTGTCAAATCCCCAAAGCTTCACAAAATAGTTTTTGTTTAAGTACAGTTTGTCGCTCATTGTTTTCTGCCCTGCCACCATTAGGGATTTCCAAAAAGAGTTAGTTCTCCAGAAGGGAAAGGCACGGAATGCATTACGTAAGAACAAAACTTAAAAACTAATATTTTCACTTGAAAATACCGAATGCGTTAAAAATATAATTTATATTTGCTTTTCCAGAAGAAACTTGTGTTTCAAAGATTCCCGCTCTCATTTTAAAAAAAAAATTTGGTGGAAAGTAAGAGAATTGCGAAATTTAAACTTTCAAAATTAGGAATATCCTCTCGCTCTGTTACAGAAAAAAAAGGAAACTAAACAACAGAAGTGCATAATTGGCCATGGCAGCAATAGTCACCTCAAGGATGATCATACGTCTACAAAAACAATGATTTTAAACGCAGTAGTTAGTGTATAATATAATTATTTTCTGATCGATACAAAACTTTCGTTATGGTATAAACATGAGTATTCATCGAGCTTGTAGGCCGTAGTTCATGCAATTCGCAATTTCACATGATAAATTTTTTAAAACAAAAAAATGAGAAGCGTTTTATATGCATAACAATCTTATTTGTTGACAGACATTTTGCACGTTTATGTAAAGCATTTTCATGACAGATAATAAGTAATGCTTCCAAAAAAAAAGAGAAAAAATCGCTATTCAGTCAAATTAATTAAACTTTGAGACACATGTTGATTTAATGAATGACCAAAATGGTTATACCATGACCATGCCTGGTTTAATGAACATCTGTTGAACACTTATTCATCCGAAAAATTGTTCAATACCCCATAAGATCAAAGAAAAAACTTTCCAATGAATTGTGGTCCCAGATGATATTATATTGATTCGCATTTTCACAAATCAAACCTGTATTATCCTTTTGTACGTGAATATTTGAATAAAGGGAAAAAAAAAATTTTTTTTTTTTCCCAAAAATATATTATAGGTACTAACAACGGTAAATGTTTTGCACTTCACACATGAAATCACTCTAACTAAAACGAAGCATCACAAAATGCTTCATGATAAAGAGAATATGAAACGTCAAATTTTTCTTAAAAAAAATAAGAAAAAAAACCCCTGATGAGTTGATGAGATTGCTACTCATTAATCAATTAATGATGTTTGCTGCAATAAATAAGGCTATTTCTACTCTTAGTGCTTACACCAAAAATTTAATTACCACTGAAGCTGTTTAATGCCTGTGTTAATATTTAATAGTAATAATACAAATATCAACTTAAAATAATACATACAGGTATTTAACTGCATTATCACTTATACGATTACTAATAATTAGTTATTTTAATCAATAATACAAAATGCAGGAAACTTTTAATGCAAAAACGGTGCTTTAATTTTATAATCGTTAAAGAAAAACAAATGCTTTAAAGTAAACATTGAACTTTTCTTTTTCGCTCCAATTCTTAATGCTCTTTTTTTCTTTCCATAAAGTGACGTTAATATTTTCGTTGAAGTTTTAAAGCAAACATCAAAAAATATTTCTAATTAAAGCACATCACTTATCTGCCTGAAATGAGCCATCTGTTGCATTTTTCCCAATAGACTGAAAGAAATTTCTTGCATACTTGCGGCTATATGTTAAAAATTTTGAAGGGTTATTGGCAGTTTGTTCTCAAGTAGAGTGAAATTTGTGGTTAAAATATAATTTTGATACATGTCATAAAAGCTATGTCAGATATTTTGAATGTCGTGTTTTTATCAAAATTAGTGAAATAATAAGAAAAATAAACAAAAATGGTGTATCCACCCAGAATTAATCAATTAAAGAATTGAGGTCACTATGAAAAGAATGGGGTTCTGTTGTTGTTTTTCTTTTACAAACGTTTGACGATTTGGCTCACACAATGCAAAATAGTGCGTGCTATTCTTTCTCAAGCTTTAAAACATTGCATTAGGCCAGACAATTTTAAAAAGAGAAAATTGAAACTTGGGATCTTGGGTGTATTTTCAATAGTGTATTCAGTTTTCATTTATCCGACATATTTTACAATATGTACGTGAATTTTAAAATTCAGAAAACGGTTTCATTCTTAGTTGTAATGACTTGCACTTCATTGTTAATCCTTTAAAATCACGCTTTCACCATTTACCACATTTTTTTTCAACTTTTCGTCTTCTATAAACTAGTTATCGGCATCATAATTTTAATTCAAAGGGGCTCAAATCCAAATGTATTCTCTTAAATAAAATTCAAATCTTTCTTTTTGAATAACTTTTTATAATCAAAGTATAGCTGCTACGCGTTGTTCATTACCGGTTCTTTGGAGTCCAAAAGCACTATATAGTAATTATTTTCTTTTTCCATGTATGTGCATACATGGAAAAAGAAAATAATTACTAGGGATGTTGGAAACATGGCTTAGTTTCTGTTCTTGTTCGCTTCTCCATGAAAATCAAGCTCGCCATTCTAAGCCAAGGTTGATTTGATGGTGTAACTGTGGCCTGGCGGTCATACTCATTGGTGCTTCCAATACTATAGAAAGAACACATGTGTTCCACGGCAACTAATTCCACGAATGCTGTAAGAAACCATATTATCTTATACAATGGATTCCACATTGTGCATTGTAACCTTCTCTTGGGTGCAAAAATCTGTCACCATTACCAAATCCTCATAGAAACTCCAGATCCGGAAAGCGACTAAAGTCCAAGCAAGTAAATGAATATGCGTATATTTATTCTGCAGTCATTTTTTATGATCTACAGTAGAAACAAGAAGTTCCGTCTAGAACTATACGAGTCTACTTTCCCGTATACACCGAATTCAAATTTATAGTCTAGCTATCTCTCTCTCTCTGTCTTTTTCGTTTAGTTTTAGTTCTTAATTGGTTCAAATATACCTTTTTCAACGGTTAATAGACATTCAATCATTCATTTATTAAGTCATTCATGTATTTAGTCACTCATTTATTCATTCATTCTTTTGCTTATTCATTTAATCATTCATTGATTCAAAAATATTCTTGAAAATCCCGATCAAAAAATTTCATAGGAAAATAGGCTCCTTAGTTCTGGATGTACTTTCTATTTGTACATGTTCTACGTCATAAGAGCTTTCCGATAAAGTTTATTCCAAGCAAAGATCAGGAATTATATAGGATTGAAATTTCCCCGTAGGCGGTATGTTAATTTTTTTTTGAACTTTTCAAAAATGAACAAAAATTGTTCAAATCAATATTTCTCGCCAAGAACTTCTTCCAGTGAGCTTGTTCATGGGAACTTGAATCTTGTACCCAAAGTTTACATAATTTGCTTCATTTTCACCCATAGGCGATAATGTTAAAATTTTTTGAACTGTTCAAAATTGAACAAAAAATTGTTCAAATCAAAAAATGAAATATATAAATGAGATGTCCTCGCCGAAATCTTTCGAATGCAAAAAGAATTTTTCGAATCGGACAATTCGTTCAAAAGTTATTAGGGGGGGGGGGCAGACCGACAAACAGACAGACCGACAGACAGACCGACAGACAGACAGACCGACAGACACACTTTTTCCCCATCTCAAAACCCTACTTTCAATTTTTTTATTTTTCAATCTTTATTTAATTATTTAACTTATTTTTGACTTTTCTTGATTTTTAACGATATTTTCACGATACATTAAGCCTTCTTTCATGCTTTATTATTATTTTTTTTTACTTTTACGGGAAAGTAGGCTAAAAAACGCTAAACTGAAGAAAGCACGTGTCCATATTAGCGTCTTGCTTCCGCCAAATTCGTGTCAAAATAGGTAAGTTTGATTTATGACATAAACTTGCTAAAGCTTTTTGTATATGAGCTATGATTGTTCAAAATTTAAGCAAAATAAAAAGCTGTACCAGTCCCGCTTATTGCTATGAATTGTTTACTTTACAAACGAAAAGGATTTAGCTCAATAGTATAGTAGTTCTGTTTTGTTCTTATTTTCTAACTTCTGCGCTACTGTTAAGACTAAACATACAGTAGGAATTCAGATTGAGCTGTTATCAGTTAGAAAAAAAGAAAGAAGAAGAAAAATACATGGGAAAAAAATGCTATAAAAAAAGGGCAAATTGTTTTGTGGGAGATTAGGGGGAAAATAATAAGAAGGATGGAAATAAAGAAATAAATAGCAAAACGGTCTTAAAAACAACCTAAATCCTTGATTCATTTTCCTTTCAATTAAGACGGCAAAAAATGCATCAGGCTTTGGTTGTTTACATTGAAGGGATGTATTTTCTAACTCCAGAAAAAGGAGAAGTGTCACCCATATTGGAAAATAACATTACTGGCTCCCCAAAGGTGCATCGGTTGCAGGGGAAAAAATATGTATTTATGTTTTTTTTCTTGTGAAATTTATACGTAACATTTTTAAAATATGGCATAAAACAAAACTTGCTCTTACTTTTCCACTGAAAAAACAATTTCTGATGAAGTTAATATTAAATTCGTTCCTTACAAGGTTTGTAAATCAGGAGACTTTCCACTTTTCCATAAAAATCATTGACGAAGAACATAAGCAAATGTATTATTTTTTAAAATGAAACATTGTATTTCATTAACTCTTAAATATTTTAATTAAATCAAACAATCTCTAGTTCGAAAAGTTTTAGCTGTAGTAGGAGATTTACCTTATTCGTTGTTTCACGATCACTAATTTCCATTGGAACTTCCTTACACAAAAAATTTTTAACATGTTTTGTCATTCTTCTGCATTTTTTTCTTACATTCTTGTTCTCTGGTGAAAACACATTTTAAATAACTCTGTTTTGGGTATACACCTCACCGTCTTGTCAAAATGTCTCGGTCCCTGACGGTTGAATATCGTTTGGTTGCTATAATGCTTACCCAACCCCCCGCATAGCAATATGCATGAAATTCATATCTTTATATGCAGAGCCATGATATGCATGTAATGCATACTATAGCCATTGTAAAACATTGCATGTCTTACAAACTTATAAGACCGTGATGATCTGTACGAAAATTTGTCGGAATAAGAGTCTCCCTTCCTACCTCCCCCGTTTACCTCTGTTTTATTTAGTTACTAACCATATTGCTGACTTTACAATTTTACAATTTGAGGGCCATACATAACAACGTTATTCTTCTTTGTGCTTAATTTACTTTTGCCCATAAGTAAATGTTTTTAGTCTTTCTTTAGTTTTAAATAGTCCAAGCCTTACAAAAACTACGGACAGAAAATTTTTCAGAGTAACCCCTAGCATAGCAGAAAAAAATGGCCAAAGTTTTCATGAACCCTAATATAAAATTGCTTTGTATGAGTACCCCTAACAAGAATGTTTTTTGTTCTCTAAAAAGTCACGTTTGTTTGAGGTATTCAGCAAAATCTGTTTATAAATCTAAATCTTTTTCATTTCCAAATTTAATGAAATATCATTATTTTGTTTAATGTTTGTGAAACAAAGCGTGTACTGCTACTGATTAAATCAAGCTTAGAGAGCGATATTGCGCATTCTTTGACGGAATGCATATACCTTAGAACTCAGATAACGTTTTTCTTTCAGTTTTACATTAGTTTTATACTGTGACTAATGTAAAGTAGTTCTTGCATATGCAAAACAAAAAAATAAATGGGTATGGTTGTTTCAAGCCTTTTTTAGCCTACTTTCCCGTAAAAGTAAAAAAAATAAAAATAAAGCATGAAAGAAGGCTTAATGTATCGTGAAAATATCGTTAGAAATCAAGAAAAGTCAAAAATAAATTAAGCAATTAAATAAAGATTGAAAAATAAAAAATTTGAAAGTAAGGTTTTGAGATGGGGAAAATGTGTGTCTGTCGGTCTGTCCCCCCCCCCCCCTAATAACTTTTGAACGAATTGTCCGATTCGAAAAATTCTTTTTGCATTCGAAAGATCTCGGTGAGGACATCTAATTTCCATATCTTATCTTTAGATTTGAACAATTTTTTTGTTCAATTCTGAACAGTTCAAAAATTTTAACATTAGCGCCTATGGACGAAAATGAAGCAAATTATGTAAACTCTGGGTACAAGATCCAAGTTCCAATGAACAAGCTCACTGAAAGAAGTTCTTGGCGTGAAATATTGATTTGAACAATTAGTGCCTACGGGGAAATTTCAATCCCATATAAATCCTGATCTAACGGGCCGATTTGCTTGGAACAAGCTTTATCGGAAAGCTCTTATGACGTAGAACATGTACAGATAAAAAGGTCATCCAGAACTAACGAGCCTATTTTCTTATGAAATTTTTTGATCGGGATATTCAAGAATATATTTGAATTAATGAAAGATTAAATGAATAAGCAAAATAATGAATGAATAAATGAGTGAATAAATACATGAATGACTGAATAAATGAATGATTGAACGAATCTGTATTAACCGTTGAAAAAGGCATATTTGAAGCAATTAAGAACTAAAGCTAAACGAGAAAGAGAGAGAGATAGCTAGATTATACATTTGAAGCTGGTGTATACGGGAAAGTAGGCTGGTATAGTTCTAGACGGAACTTCTTGTTGTAATTATATGTTCCTCTTTTCGTATTGACGTATTGTGTTTAAAACTTTATTCAGCGCTCCACAAAACATCTAGTTAATTTGTCGAAAAAACCTCAGACTTGCCTTGTAAACGTAAAATCAGATACTCTGCTTAGTTAAATTACTGCTTAATTATTTCCAGGTATTGACATTTTTCAATTTTAAAAACTTTCGATAAAATAAAGTAGATACAAACTTCTTTCCCCTATCATCTGCACCATATTTTTTTGGTAAACGACAGATTTTTATCTTGATAACGTAAAGTTATTAATTTTTTAAATTATGTAATTCTGAGCTTTACAGTTATTAAAGTTGTAACTCTCCCCGCCACCTGTTTGACAAAGTTTTTATGTACAAAGTGCAACTGATGTTTATACTTTTCTCTAGCGATTGATTTTCCAACTCCCAAAGTTCTTATCTCATTTCAAAAAGCCAATTTAAACAGCTTGTTGAAAGTCCAAATGCATAGAAAAAATTAAAAGCAGTTGCTTAAAATATGGCTGAAAACGTGCTAGAGTTTATCACAACTATTTAGTCATCAATGTACGCTAACTTTAGTTGAAACAAAGATTATCATTCGTGAATCACAACAGATCAAATTAAACTACCTAAATTCGACAATGTAAATCTGTTTGTCGCATGCTGTAAATGACGTTATCTTTATTAGATTGCCAAGTTTCAAAGGTTTAGATAATAGGACATTGAAGATGCGCCACATAGGAATGAGGATGATAAACGATAAACCTTTCGCATATTGTTATCTGCAAGGTTGGTGATGCAGGAATTCTCTAATTTAGAAGATTTTGATTAATATCTAGAAACAACTAGGCTTTAAATTATCATATCTTTGCTTGCGTGTTGCCGTAAAATGTTTAAATAAAGTAAAATAAATGTATTATGTAACATGACATAGTCAATGAATTTCCTTTTTTTAAGGATTTTTAGTATTGTTTTCGCATCTCTGTACACAATTTAGAGCGTTTTTGTAATGCTTCTTGTTACATATTTGTAAATAATATAAATATTGAATTCTCAAACTCTTTTCTACTGAAAGAAAAACACTATCTGAGTTCTAAGACATATGCATTCCGTCAAAAAATGCGCAATATCGTTCTGTAAGCCTGACTTAATCAGTATCAGTACACGCAGGCCGTGGTAGCCTAGTGGTTAGCACGTCGGACTTCCACCTGGAAGGTCGCGCGTTCGATACCCACTGAAGACCACTATGTATACTTGGGGATATGTGCATGTAAAATCCGTAGACCCCACTACCTCTACCCGTGCGTAAGCAATCCTAAGGCCTCGGCTAACAGGTAGGGGTCTGGTGGAGAAAAGTATCAGTACACGCTTTGTTTCACAAACATTAAACAAAATAATGATATTTCATCAAATTTGGTTTAAAAAAAGGCTTTAAGAAATAAAACGCTAAACGCGAGGGCATTTCGTTAACGAATTATATTTATTAGACTAATTTAAAAGCAATATGATTCTGTGTCTGGATATATGCGTATGAATTGATAAATCATTACTTCTTTTATTAATAAGTAGTCATTTAGGGAGCACGTTTATAAGTGAATTGGCTTTGTTATAATTTTAATGCACATTGATACACATGGAAAAACTATCGGAAGCCATTTTCTACGAAATAATTATTTATTATTCTTCCCGAAACAGTTATAATCCAGTTTCTAATGAATAAGAAACATCAGCTATTCTCGTAATCAAGCTTATTCACGTTTAGTGCGTAAACACACTGTGTTATTTTAGTCTCCACTAGAATAAAGATAATAATTATTTTTGATTATTATTACAATTATGGTTATTATTCTCGAATGTATTTTCAGAAAAAATACATATGCATATTGAGCAAAGTGAATTAAGGAAAAAATTTGCTATTAAAATTTAATCTAATCGTTTTTGTGGGTTACAAAACGCCTTATTTTCCATGCATGAAAATAGAGCTTTGAGACAAAAATAAAGTATACAAAAAACAATTTGTAACTCCGAAGCATATTGGTACTTTTTATGCATTTGAATAGTACAACGTTATTTTCTACACACATTCTTTACACGAAGTTGCCATATGCAAGGTGATTATAATTAAATTTACCCTCTGCGTTCAGACGAAGTAGGCCTTGTTCTACATCTCTAATTTACGTTACATGTTACTGAAACTTCGTACGTACATTATATGGACTAGAGGGGGAGGGGGGATTTGCTACAATACAGAAGTAGTTCACATGTTTTAAACATGTGACTGACGCAAATGGAATGCATTCAGTCACATCTCAAATCAGTATTCTAGCTCGACCACACTATCACATGGTGTGAATATGGACCACAAATAACTTTTTCAAAAAATATATTACTATAAGCTAACTGTATTGCCAAATAAGTTAGTACATCAATCACATGAATGTGAAATTGTAAATTCTAGAATTGCTTAAAAAGTTGTTTTTTTTCGAATCTTATAAAAAAATTCCACACTAAATTGTCCCTTCTGCCCTCTTTATAAGGAGCTCCTATATTAGACGTTTTGTGTTAGGATATTTTTCTACATTATTAAACTACTATATAGTTTTGCTCTCTATATACTGTTTTATTACATTAGTAATGTTTTTTACTGTATTGAACAATAATTTATCAAGTTCCGGACGTTAAGAGAGCAGAATCATGAAAACTGTATTGCTGATAAACAAAAACGCATTCTATGATGCTGTTAAAGTAACCCAATTTGCTTCAGAAAATTAACGGAGTATAAAAATAACCATAGTGAAAACGAAAAAAGTTACAATGTAAGCATCTTTTGGAATGGATGAAAAGTTTAGAGTCGATACATATTGATCTGTTCTAGAAAAAACATTCCCGAAAGAAATTTTAAAAATATATAAAGAAGGAAAGAAAAACAAAGGGAATAATACAATAAATAAATAGACAGATTGAAGAATGCAATTGTACTTTTTTTTTTTTGACTACGTATTTGATTAAAGTTGAAGTTTTCCGCATAAAGAACATACAGTTTGTGCAGACATAATATATATTACGAAAGAAAAATGCATACATTTATTTTTATTTAGAAACCAAAATTTTATTTTCATTTTTAAAATGCCAAAGTAATCTCAAAATGTGTATTTCTAAGAGAGGCCATACTAATATCTTGTTCCTTAAAACAACAACAAGAAGAATAATAAATTCAAAAGCATCACTCCTTTCTTTATTTCTTTTCATTCTTGTTATCTATCTTAACTTCAATAATTCAAAACGCTGTTCCAAACAAAACGACACGACATAGCTACAAAATCATATACATTATAGCGAAATTCGACACAATAAAAACGTTCTACAGCACTAGATCTTAAGTTATTCTTAAGTTATGCTTAACCAAATGTTTCGAAGGAAATTCGCAAGAGTAAGTAAGTGTTAAAAACGACCTTAAGAACGATTAAGAAACAAAAATATGTCTTAAGGTTTAATGGCTCTTATCTCCGAATATAAAACATCTAAGACGAATCATTTATATTCCCAGACATTTTTCGAGGACTCAGGTGTAGTTTTAGTTTCAAGAAATCTAAATAGAAGAAAAATGTCTGACTTGATTTACGCAACTTCAATGGGCCCATAAAAAAGTTACAAGGTAAAACATTTTTTTTTTTTGAGAACATTTAAATAATTTGAAAAAAAAAATATATTCATTGTTCTAAGTTCCAATAAATTCTTTGAATTTTACTTTATGACACACAGAAAAAAAAACACCTATGTACTTCATTCACTATATACTGCAATAGCTTGATATGCGATTATGATTAATGTTGCGAGTTTCAAGAGGAGCCCTTTTTATGCATAATTAACACTAAAAATGCCAGCTTCATGTGACAATTTTACTTTATATTCCCAGACATTTTTCGAGGACTCAGGTGTAGTTTTAGTTTCAAGAAATCTAAATAGAAGAAAAATGTGTGACTTGATTTACGCAACTTCAATGGGCCCATAAAAAAGTTACAAGGTAAAACATTGTTTTTTTTTTTTTTTGAGAACATTTAAATAATTTGAAAAAAAAAATTATATTCATTGTCCTAAGTTCCAATAAATTCTTTGAATTTTACTTTATGACACACAGAAAAAAAAAACACCTATGTACTTCATTCACTATATACTGCAATAGCTTGATATGCGATTATGATTAATGTTGCGAGTTTCAAGAGGAACCCTTTTTATGCATAATTAACACTAAAAATGCCAGCTTCATGTGACAATTTTACTTTAAATAAACAGCTATTAATGGAAAAAATTAACCTTTTCCTCGTAACGCACATCAATATTTTTACAAAAATTATTTACGATATATCTTTGACATATATTTATGTAGGTGACAAAAACACTGTTAGGAATAAAGACGTTATTTAAATGCCGTAGTGAAGTATAATTTTAAAATAATAATTCTTGTCAATTAGCATCTTTTTAAGAACAGGGGACCTCTGATCCCATAACGTCATTCAAGGGTCTGGAATTTGTTTGACACAAAGGCCAAGTGATGCTATCGGCGATGCACATAAAGAGTACAGGAGAATAAAAGAATGCGATTCCGCGACAAATGACACAGCTGTCACTAGACACAAGGTCACTATAACGACGTTTTTTTTAATTTTTAATGGGGCTGCGTATAGTCACTACCCTTTGCAGACCTACACTCTCAGAAACGCATGCTCAAATCTCACGAAACTTTCATCGTATTTGACGAAACGGCTTCGTGAAAAATGCTCCGAGTAAACCTTTCGTCAAATTAGCAAAATTTGTGTGGTAACTTTTTTAAGTCACGTGATTGCACGAGGAAAGAATCGTTGTAAATAACGAAATTTTCTTGACGGCTGAAGAATCGTGGAAAATGAGGATTCTATTTTTGAGAGTATAGTGGTTTCTCCGGAAACTGGCATTCATTGTTTAAGGTAGCACCACTATCGGCGGAAGCTATTACCACTTGAGAATTTTTGACGCTCAGTTTTCCCCTAGATGGCGCCACCTGAGCTCTAAGTGATGCGAAACTTCACTCGGAATTTTAATTTAGCGGATTGTATCCAAAGCAAATGTATATTCGAGGGATCTTTAACACGCCGCATAATCATATGACATGGGTGATGACGATTTTCAGCATCTTGAAAATCCACTGACTTCGTAGTCCTGCAATCCAAGATCCTGCAATCTTGGGCGTACGAGGCCAGTGCCTTACCACTACTCCACCTTGCCATATAACAAAGTTGAAAATTATTTATTTTGTACTCCTTTAGTATTTTACCCTTTTTTATCCTATAAATTAATATTTTCATTATTTGTTCTTATTTAGCTAGTTATAATGTTACAATTTGATGATAATTACAATTATATGGTAAGTCTGGTGAATGATCCTTACATACAAATCAAATCTTTCAAGAAAAGTTAGATTCAAACTTCTTACTTAGAAGTGCATCACTTGAGATAAGTTTCATTGAAGATGAGCAGTTCTAGCACTGTATAATTTATTTGTAACTAACTGTTGCGACCGTCCTATGCGGGTTTAAATCTACGTAACATTCCGAAGAAAGGGACAAATAATAAAGAAAAGGGGTCATTTCAAGTTAAATAAAAAGGCCACTAAGTTTGACTACTTCAATTCAATGAAACTCTCAAAAATCACTTATTGACATAAAATATTTTTAAATTTTTCGGTAAAAAATCAATATATTATACCTGAAGAGTTATTACTTTTTGAAAAATGCTAAAACGCACTACTTTTATTGATCGATCAAAAAAGTTGAGTTCAAGCTCATTTTAAAGATAATTGAATGAAGTTTAATTTGATTGCTTGACTATCTTTTACTAAAACTTTTGTTTCCCCTTTCTAAAATTTAAAAATTCGAAACATGTTATGGATAGTGCTTTTCAAAAAAATTTCAAAAAATATGTCCTTTTTAAAAAAATTCTAAAAAAAAATGTATTTTAATGAATTCATCCATTAGTTTTTAGAGTTTAGCCGTGACGGAATCAGCAATTTTACCAAATAATGTGTGACAGTGCGACAAATATTTGAAATTTCTGTTCTGAAAAATTTTCGAATCTTTACATATTTTTTTCAGCCAATTTAAAATGATTGCAAATAATCCATGTCTTTGTAATAAACACGTCACAAATATTCGAATGAAACCATGATAGAAAATCAGTTACGGAAAATAATGCACTCTATATTTAAATGACAAGTATAGGGGAATTTAAAGGGCTCCAGGCAGGATAATTTTCCTAAGTTGCTAGAACTAAGTAAACACTTAGTTCTAGGATGCTTGATACTTTCGAGTTTGTTTAATTATTAGAAAAGTAACATTTAAGTAATTCTTGTTCCGATTCAGAATTACACTAAACAATACGTGTTTTAAATAATCTCAGCTTAGAAAGTTTTCCATGTTCTTTGAAAATGGAGCTTTTTTTTTTTGGTTAACTTTAAAAAATTGAAAATTTTTTCCTTAACCTCTTCAGACCCTAGAACTAAGCACAAACAATTTTGACTCAATTGTTTGGTTCTCTGATTTAAAAAATGATTACAAAACAAAATAACTAAAAAAAAAAAAAACATTTTTTAAGTTTTAATTAATAATTAGTTCAAATAATAATTAATGCCCAATTTCCATGTTTTCCATGTTTAAAATGAAGTAAACTATCTGTTGATTATAATAATTTAACTTTGTGCTAAACAGTAATAGAAATATAATTTCACGTTAATTTAAAGCACAAATGAACATTAAAACGCAGACATATGTTTCGGGATTGCTTGGAATCCCTTTTTCAATGCGACAGGGAGCTTCTAGATGCAAAACTCCCTGTCGCATTGAAAAAGGGATTCCAAGCAATCCCGAAACATATGTCTGCGTTTTAATGTTCATTTGTGCTTTAAATTTGCGTGAAATTATATTTCAATTACTATCTGTTGATTAATTTCAAAAACAATTGGGTGTTTTAGCTTTCAAATTGCACAAACAGTAGTTAATAAACAGTATTTTAAAATGTACCCAATTGGGTATACTTGGAATGAAGAGGTTAATGCTTTAGCATTAGAACTCAGTGACTGAAAGAAAGCATTTGCATTCTTTAAGATTTTTATTTTAATCCTTTGTACGATAATAATTCCTAGCGGCGAGACTACAAGTCCAAAATAACCTTAACATCAATAAGAAGCTTTATTGTTTACCATTGTTCGAAATACTTTAAAATCTATTTAAAAGACAAAGTTCCTCTCTTGTTAGAAGCTTTATTGTTTAACAGTAATTAATCTCAATTAAAAGTTAATGAAGTGATTCATTAAAGCAATTTTGTTGTTTTTTATGCCTTCAGGATTTGATTAAAAACGATACGACTGCTCTAGTATTTTCGAATGCGTTTGATCGAATAACTTGATTACATATAAATCTAACCCTATATTTAAGTTTAAAAAGCTTTTCTTTAGAAGGCAATAATCTAAGTTGAACTTATTTACGAACAATACAAACGGTTGCATATTTTTCTTACCATTCTCTCAAACGTTTTTGGTGCAAACCTAAAGTGACAATACAAAAAACGCATGCACTTTAAACGCTGGTCAAATAACATAATGACCTTATAACAGATAATCCATTAATTATAGTAAAAATGTAAATCAACGTAAAATTAAGCACAACGTTTGCAAAAATCGAAGACACGTGTTTCAAGGTTACAAGGACGCCCCTTTTTCAATAGAAAAGAGTGAGCTTCTAGATGAAAAAAATCCAGCTGAAGCTTCAGTTGGTTTTAAATTGTACTTTATAGCACAAAGGTTTAAATTATGTTCCGTTAATTATAATTTTACATGTCTTTGTACAGGTAAACTTATTTTTGTAATTATGTACACATATTTCTGTGATTTACATATATGTATATACAATACACACACACACATATATATATATATATATTTATTTATTTATATACACACGCATACATACGTGTAACGTTAAAGAACTCAGACTTCCCCTCGGCTTGTTATTTCTACTTTTTTTTCTTTAAACAATCACGCTTCCTTCACATGTTATTTCCTGTTTTTCGACGCTTTTAAAGTAAAGTTCTCTGTAAAACACAAAATACAATTTTGTGTGATATGCCAGTTTATGGATGTTACACTATTTTTGAGGTAAAAAAATCGAACACTGTTAACAATTACTGCAATTAAACGGTAGTATATCTATGGTGTTTTTTATTTAAATAGTCTGCAAAGTGTTGCAGAAAAAATTGTGTAGTAAATACTGTTAATGTATTTCTTGTTATTTTCGCCCTTTCGGTCTTTTCGTGAAAAAATACTTGAAATTAATGGTCTCGAAGCGTATACAAACACTTGAATAAAAAAAATTAATAATGGAAAATTATTTAGTTATCTAGGCAAATAAGTAAATAAATGGTACATAATTTAAGAAAAAAGTGGCAATTTAAATTGAATAACAACCCCGTTCCACCTTGTGATATTAATTCTGGCATCTTCTGGATTTAAACTTGATATTTTGCATTATATCCTTACTCGCACAATTAGCTTTAAATTTTTCATTCAATTATTTTGAATCTGCATTTATTTGCATTTGTAATAGCTATAGTACAACTATTGATGTTTGTCAAATCCTTTTCACAAAAATACGGAGAATTACTTCAAGAAAATCATAAGATATATCAAATGCAGTTCTATACAGAAAAGAATTATTTATTCAGCTTATGTAAACACAAAATTCCATGCCCAATTTCTCAGATTTTCTATTGAGATATGCACCATGTAATCAGGTAATTTTAAAAGTAACGTCTAGGGACTAAAGAAAAATTTTCTAAAGATGTTCCACAAAATGTTTCAAGTTTAATGGATGGTAAACAGGGAACTGCTTATATTCTGTGTTTATCCAAAAAATGCAAGCAATCTTATCCTAAGTAGCCCATAAAAGGTTGTGAAAATGAAATTTACGACCATTTGCTTGGCTTTGCGTGCTTAAGCACGTTAGGTAGCCATGCCTCCTAATTTATATTTCCAAGCCTGTAGGAACACAGGTGAAGTTACTCTCACCCTAAAAGAAGAGAAAAAGGAAACTTTGCCTCTTTTGTCGTCTCAATTTATATTTTTTCCCTTGCTTCAGGACTAAAGAAGAAATTACCGTGGATTATAGCACGATTTATCTACAGATGTTTGCTTCCATTAAAAACAGTTTTGCTTTTGAGAGTTGTTTATGGTCTCCACTATAAAAGCGAGGTTAATAACTCCATCCAACCTTGTGAAAAATTAAAAGATTCATGCGACTAACTGATCTTTTCAAAAATTAAAAAACTCTGAAATTATGAACCTGTTACCGAAGACGATCGTTTTAACAATGCATAGACATTGAAGAAAGTATTTTAGAATGTTGTGGTAAATTAAGTTTAAGAAAAGTATTACGAAGGACTGAATGTCATAAAAACTAAAATGCTTATGAAATTTTTCCTTGATTTTGGAAAAGTGTTGGTTGTTTTGTTTTAGGTACAAAGACGTAATACAAAAACGCCATAAAGGTGTTCATGTTCGAAACAAAGCTTGGATTTAATTTTTTAAATTATCTGGTTCGATTATATTCTTTCTAAAGGAGGATGGCGTATTTGCAGTGAAGCCATTTGGTGTCATCCGAGTATATAATGTGTGCTTGAGGTAAGTTGTACTTCCAGCCTTGCGACGCTCATTTTTTTAAAAAAAGGAAGGTGCTTCATTGTCCGCTTTAATTCCTGGTCACTCTGCGAGGGAAGCTTGAATACTCAAGTGGTATTTTCAAAAACAACAATAGCATATTTTTCCTTTTTCGAATAGAATACCGTATATAATACAGTACGTATAAATGCCTTTTATAGGGCGAGCTATAACGATCCTGCATTACAACGACACAATGTTCTATGCGGACTTTTGAAAGGGGACCGATTCACTTCCGTTTAAGATAATGTTACATCACATCCGGTATAACGATCGTGAAATAACACGACTCCTTATGAACGCGATCGGCATAACGAGTGTGAGCTGAATCGAGCGAGTAGTGATCTTCCATTCTGCAAATTTGAAACATGGCATTTAGCTGGGTACCGAAAAAAAATGCTAACCTTCATTTTAAAGATAAAATAAATTTAAAAAGAAAACCGCTCTTTCCGAAATGAAATATTCTCTCCCCAACTGTACACACGAAGAAGTAAGTTTCATTATGTGTAACTGCTGAATTTCAATCCTACATAATTTTTGACCTAACAGACGGATTTGCTTGAAAGAAGCTTTATCGGAAGGATCTTATGGCGTAGAACATGTACAGATACGAAGTTCAACCAGAACTAAACGAGTCTTCTTTCCGAAGAAATTTTTGATCGGGATTTTCAAGGATATTTCTGAATAAATTAATGATGAATGAGTAGAAAATAAATGAAAATAGTGAATAGCGGTCGAATTTCAACCACTGGGTAACCACTAGTATACATTAAAAAATCCCATTCATATAATCTCTGGCAATCTGCAAGTGTATGTTTCAACATTACTTCATATTTAAAGTGAAAAAAAACAGATTTTCAATACAGTTCGTAATACACAGGTCCCAATTGAGACAGTCGGGGGCCCAAGGCACAACGTTATTTTGGGGCCTCCTATGGTACTAAAAATAAAAATACTGGGTATAATGTATAAAGTTAAATAAGCTTGGAGATTATTCTATTAATACTGGGTTCATACCCAATTGGCAAGGGGGGAGGGGGAAGCCCCGACTGCACGACATCCAACTATTCTGCATTCTATATTTTTTTATTCAATATGATTTTTGTGTTATTCATTTTGTGAGATGCCTCAGCGATTAAAGGATACTATTTAGCATGATAGTCAACAAAGATATTGATCTGATTGTGCATAGTTTACCTTGTTTACGCAAATACTTTTAGCTCGCCATTTAAATGAGTTAAGATATTTCCATTTTGTAAAAAATAATCTTTTAAGGGATAGTTTCAGAAATCTTTCTTACAGTTTTGGGGCCCCTAAAATTTGGGGGCCCAAGGCCGCGGCTTAGTTGGCCTTTGCGGTAATTAGACACTGGTAATACACGAAAACCTTGTGATTAAATAATATTGTTTAAGTCAAAAATATATTGAATACATTTGAGTATAAACGTCCATAATGGTTCACACAAAGTCTTTAAAAATAGAATGGGCAAAGACTTTCTTTGCTTATTTTTGGTGCTTCCCTTTTTATCTCTATCAGAAAACAATTCCTCCTTTTGATGAAATGCGAAATAGTGCGCTTGACCTCTCAAGTAGAACAAACCATAGAGTGTCAAGAGACGCCGTGTCGGTTGTAGAGTGGCATTATCATTTGTCTTCGATTCCCCAACCACTTTTTTATACGAATTACAGGGTCCGGAGGGAAATCTCCCATCTACGCATTTGAAGGGGGGCTTCGGAAGTGACATTTCAGATAATGTCAATCATTATCTCGTCCTCAGTGAATTTTTCAGTTATGTTGTATTTGTGAAATATATATACAGTGCTTATTCTTGTAGCTAAAATGTGGCATTTGTGATTAATTCCTTAGTGTCGCTATAATACACACTTTATGCATGATTCGGTGCACTTGGAGATTGGCGTCTAAACGTTGTGATTTGATAAACTGAAATATTATGTCCGGTTTGTGTGAGAATAATTAATCGTCTCATAAAAGCAATTTTTACCTACAAAAAAGTTTTACTATTTAAAAGTTTAAAAAAAACTCAGGAATTGTAAGGCAGATCCCCTCATTTAAAGTGAAAAAAAAAACAGATTTTCAATACAGTTCGTAATACACAGGGCCCAATTAAGACAGTCGGGGGCCGTGTACAGAGAAGTAATTTACACGTACGAGTAGCTTGCTGTTTGCTTAAAAACTAGTAATTTATATATACTAAAGACAATTACTAGTACTGGTAATTTACACGCATCTAACAATAATAATAGTAATAATCAAAAGCCATGCCCAGGAGAAATGAGAAATGAAAGACAGCAAAAAATGAGGTCTAATTTTAAAAATAAAACATTGGATAGTTGAATTCAGGTCATATTGCACATCAAGTCTGAGAAGGTCACAGTTCGAAATCGACTATTTTCTCAGAAAAGGCATTTGAAATTCTAACCATATTAATAATATTTTTTATTAATATTAACTTCGTGGGTTAAAGCAATAAAATAATGCCCAATTAACTATATTAATTTATTAACAAATGAAGAAAAAATATTGCACGATTTAAACATTACATTTTAAAAAATTGAAGGAAAAAAAGAAAGAAAGTTGGAACAAAAAGCAAGAAGAGTTTGGCAGGAAAAACGAAAATACCGCGTAGGCTTTCATAAAGCTTTATACACAGAAGAGACTCCTTTGCAAGGTGAATAAAGCCTTAAGCTGTGAATGTGTCACGTACAACGACGAATAAGGGGAAAAAATCCTTCATTTTTTAAAACAAATATTATTTAAAAAGCAACCAAAAGACTTAGTTTCCCTTAATCATCCTGACTTTTATAAAATCATCATATAAATTAAATAGAAAAAGGATTTTCGAGAGAAAAAAAGGAAAATATAGCCATATGCAATTTGTAATCTAAAAGTGTAAAAAGATTGAGGCATGTAAACTACGTAAACCAGATAACAGATTTAACGGTTTGGTATTATATGACGAGTTAAAAAAAAGCATAAGATATCAGTTATATGATGACTAACGACATAAAGATCATTTCCTGGAAAAGGTCTTGTGTTTATTTGATATGTAAAGTTAGGTTAGAAACATTATTACTGACATTTGATGTAACCTAAATCTTCATTAATACCATAAAATGATTATTCCTATTTTTAGAAGATAAATAAAATACTTTTTCACATTACACTATGTTAAAAATTTCCAGTGCTATTGACAGGAGCAGTAAGAGTTCATTTATCATTAGTAATCTGTTCGTTTAGAAGGAATGCTCCAAGACGTTCATTAATTTTCTTTTATGGCTTCACCCTAGTGATGTGGGAGTTATTAACACGTCATTTGGCATGAGATTTTTCAGACTAAGTTTTCATTTAGTAATATATTTTTAGTAGAAGTATTTTTATAAAGTTAAGAGATTAAGGAAAAGAAACTTTTGGAAGATTCAATAAATAGTTTATTCAAAAATTTGACTTTTTTTATAATAACTTCATAAGCATTTTCTTTAGCGTTGAGTTTAAGAAAATGTAAGGAAATTAATTGAATAATTAAGTAGGTTATTTTTCAAAATATTCGGTTGTTACGATAAGTTATTCAAAAGTAGATACATTTCTGCACTTAAAAAAGAGGATGATGTCGATGTTTGAAATCGCACTAAAAATAAAACTAAGCTGTTGTCAACCTTTATTTTATTTTCTTTTTTTTTTTCCCACAACTGGTGGGTTACCAATATGTTATTGCACATATGAAAAATATATATATGCAACAATAAAATTACATCTTATCCTGGTACGACGATGAAACCAGAAATAGGTTTAGAAATATAATTTCATTCTTTAAGACTCATTTATTTATTCATTTTGATTAAGGACTTTATTAAAATGAGTGCAAAGATAAAACAACGTAAAAAAATTTTCTGACATTTTGTGCTTTTTTACGCTGTTTTATCTTTATACTCATATTTTCGCACAAAGCATTTTGATCATTTGTCTTCAAATTTATTAAAATATTTGTTATATCATAAACTGATCATTTTAGTGACGAAAAGGCTCCTCAGTTTGTTGCTCTAATAATGAATAATTAAAACATTTTTTTTATATTCCATTCAGAATCATACTGATATATCATTAAAATTGTACTTCATATCATATTTTAACATGCGTCATCAAAAAATAAGTTGAAAGAAAATAATTGATTACATTAAAAATTAAAATCTCTCTAATCCTCTTCGGAAATGGAGTTATTAATGTAGGAAATTTCGTTTGCATCTCGTTCAGGGAAAATAAAAATTATTTGATGTGTCCAAGACGAAATCAGGTGTTTGAAGCGTAGAAGGGAAGTGGAAAATGAAAAAAAAAACATAGAAAAATAAATAAATATAAAGAAAGATGATTAAGAAAGAAACACCCATGGCTTGTTCTTATAAAATTGAAAAATAAATAAAAGAAAATAGTACTTATCCGAATTAGACTATTTCCTCAAAAGTATTTACAGGGAACTAAAAAAACAGATACATATTTTCCTTATCTCAAAATCCAGCCGTTAATTTTCCTATTATTCAATATTTATTGAATTAATTAAAATATTTTTCATTTATTATTATTTTTAGGGAGAAATATTTTACCGTGTTTTTAAGCCTTTTTTCATGCTTTTAATTACATCTTAGAGAAGGTTTGTTTTGCTAATTTGTTCTTTTATTTATTTAGATTCATTTCTTAGTCTTTAGGATGGTGTGCATTCTTAACTACTGAAAGGATAGCCTTTTTGTTTTAGCACTGAAATAATACAAATTGTCTGCAGATTTTCCAAAATGAAATTTCGGGAAATCCGGTGATGCGGCAGATATTGATTCTGTCGGATATCCAGTGTGATCTGTAGGACTTATAAGTACCGGATATTAGGCTATGATGTTTGGAACTTGTAAATTATATACATATTTTTAAACATCCTAGAGTTTGTAAACGCGTAGTAAGTTTGTAAATCACGTATATTTTTGAAACATGGTAATTAAATTTTAAAAATAAAATTTCACATGCGAGATAACCGGATATTTTGTGACGTGACCGGATTTGATTCCTAATGTTTAAAACATCCTTGGATACCGGAAATCCGGTGTCTTCTGGAAGGGACCAGTCTCGTTGGACGGAAAATTTTCGTTGCCTATTCGTTATTTTCGTGAATTTTTCGTTACTTTTGCAACTGATTTCCAGTTTCATGATTTTCGTGACCTGTGGACACCCTGTAATAGTTGGCTAATTTTCTTACTTTTTTGAATACTAAATGTAATATTTAAGTAGTTGTTTTGTTATAAAAGTTACTATTGTGACATTCTGATAATTTTCGTTTTGCTAAAATTACCTAATACGTTACAATAATTTAAACTTTATATTAATAAAGTATCAGTGCCTTTTCAGGAGCACAAATAAACAGATACATTAAGAGGTTTCCCTATGTGCTCATTTTCACTCCTAATTTAATCAGGGCTGCGTTATCTCTTCAGGAATTATCTCACAGTCTAGAAGAAAAATATATTGTAGCAGCTGTTGCCATATTAAAGAACAGTAATTCCGACAAAGATTTACGCAAAGTCTTTAAAGTCAGGTTTAATCGATTGATAGCAGCTCTTTTCCAACAATGTCCTCGGCGAATAGCCACGATCGAACATGGATGGAATAAATTGAGCCACTTTATATCAATGTAAATCTATCCGAGTAGATCCATAAGGAAGAGTGGTTTTAAGAAAAGAAGACTTATGGAACATGTTTTATGACTTCGCATTACTTTTTTCTTGGAACAAGAAAAGAGGGAGGTGGGAACATCATTTCCATGGGTTTTGTATGCATCAAGAAGGATCTGCTTCTTCTGAACAAAAAAAAGATATTTGATAGAAGTTCAGAACTGATAAACGAATTTTCCTTGTGCTCGATACATAATTTAAATTGACATAAGTGCGCATATATGTACATATTCGTAGAATTAACACAGTGCTGTTCATGACATTATTTATGCAATAAATGTCTCAAAATTAAGAATCACAAAAAGCTAAAAGAGCATAGTCTAAGGTGGTATCTTGTTAATGCAATTTTAGGTTATTGCTAACTAAAATGATATGCAACAATGACTCTTTTATTTCCATCATAAGGAAAATTTTAGTTCTGAAAAAGCAAATGTCATCAATATTAAACGTGAAAAACATTTTTTTAAAGTAAACATATTTTCACCAGAAATAAATAAACTACTTATGTTGCAAAACTGAATGAGCAGAATAACGTTAATTGAGCACAAAATTTTGCAAAAAATTGCATACGCGTTGCTTGACGTTATAAGGATTACATTATACCCTGTTTTAATGCGAAAGATTCGAGCTTCTGATGGATGAAACTCATTCGTCTGAAGCAGGGGTTCTTAAAGTGGTCCATACGGACCCAGGTGTCTATCGTAATCTACAATTGATCCAAGTCAACAAACTAAAAAGTTAGGGGTGCATGATATGTAGCTAGGGGTCTAGGAGACAGCATCTAAATCAAGCAAGCTATCACAAAATGTTTGCCGTAATAAGCCTAATTTTCCCTCTGTACTTTCATGATACTTATATAACAAACATACATAAAAGAAATAAGCATTAGTTAAATATATTTCATAACTTGTGTAAGTATAAACCCATTCTCTTTGTGCTTGTAATTAGCATTTTTATATAAGTTAGCAAGGCCGTATTAAGGGGGAATATTACCAGAAAATATTGACACACAAAAGAGAAACTTTTCAGAGGAGAAAAATACTTCAAACAAAACAGTTTTTAGGTTTTTGTTTTCTTGTTCGTTGTTAAACATTTTGGTTTAAATTCTGAAAAATTTTTACTAAAAACGTAGTCTATTAAATTAAATTAACAACCTTTTAAAGCAAAAGGGTAATAAGTTTCATACCTATGTTCTTTATGAGGGTTTTTCAAGCACGTACTAGATCCATAACCAAAAGTTGAAGTTTTAAGAATCATTTTTTAACACAATTGCTCAGGGTCGCACTTGCTCTACTTGACGGGGAAATGCGTACCCAGTCTTGTTTTAGTCAAGCATTAATATTAATTCATTAACTTCAAAATATTTTTAGAAGCCAGTAGGCATAGTTTTCGTTAAATATTATGATCTTAGGCTACTATTTAGAGACTAACAAAAGTAAAAAATGATACCAAATGAAACACTAATGTAAAGAACAAGCACTTTATTAATAGAAAAGGAAATTAGTCATAATCAACTAACTACCTTTGAAAAAGAGAATATATTATATATATATATACGATGGAAAACCATGTCACTGTTTATCAAACCTTTTGAATGTAACAGGAAAAAAGCGCCTCTTTCTTTGGGCCTAGTCGGTTGTGGGAAAATAAAGAACTTATTTTTTTCCTTCCTCACAGGAATCTTTTTCAGAATACACAAAAGTAGTACTAGGAACGTAGTTTTCGCAAAATATTTGCATCCAGCTCTCCATCACAACGAAATGTCCTGATCTCCAATGATGCTTTTCGGCAATTTTTTGAATACGCTGCATCGCGGCTAATCTTTCGAGTTTGTCTACAATAATTTACTAGAAGTAATTAAAAATAGCAACACAAGAAAACAAAAGAAATTACATTGGGCACTTTCCTCACTCTATGGAGCGCACTTAACTCCATTTATATATATATGTGTGTGTGTGTGTGTGTGTAATGCATGCTTTCAAGAAGGGGGATGTACGACCCCTGTTATAAATAAAGCCTGGTTAAGGTATTTAATCAAAATAAATTATGTATATTATTAGCCACTCTTACTAAATAGAACCACATGCGGAATTTGACCATTGGATACTACAATAAAATTGAAGAAAAGAAACAAAAATGAAACCCTCTCAATCATTATATCAAAGTTTTTTTCATGACAGGTGGGATCTCACCGAATATGTTTGACCTATATAAGCCAATGCTGGCTTATAGTTGTATGAATTATCATTCCGATGTTTTCTAACATATCCAATGTCCAGCAGAACTTCCTTCACGTTAGCGTTCCCATAAGATTAAGAAGACGCACTTACCCCCAACTCAAACCATAATGTAAAGAATTCAAATTCGTTGCATTAAGCGTATATACGACGTTAAAACATTTAGATTAGATTGCTGTAACAATGACGTCTTGATATTCTTTCTATCCGTGCATAACTAAATGCAAGCGCCTTGTGTTACATAAAACATCGAACAAGGTGTTGATTATCAGCATAAATTTCTCCTACACTAAACAATACTCGCATAAATTTCAAATTCTTCTGCTTCGGTTTTCCGCGAAACATATTTCTTAGTTCACGCGAAAGTACGTGCTAAAATTACAAATGATCGAATTACGAGGTCGTGTAAACATTCGCATGTTGTTTATGTTTGTTCATCCAGCTTGAATTTTAATTTGTGGTACAGTGCGATGATTATAAGTAGAATTTTCTGAAATCTAAATAATGCTTCGCCATTTCTTAAAAGAAGAAGCATTAAAGAAAGCATTTCACTTTAATGTCCAATTCATAGATTGGACATTTTACTTTCTTTTTGGGGTGTCGATTTGTCAAAATTACTAATTACACTAAAATCTACAATTATTACTACTTCCAAAATTTTTAAATATATATATATGTATATAACTTTCCATATATATACTTCATGCTCCCTCCCACTGATGAAGAAGTAGGCTTTTTGCATTAGTTATTTTGTTGTTCGAATTTTAATATTCGTCCATTTGTTATTTGCCATTTTGCACACGTTAAAATTTAATTGTTAGTTGTTTGTTCTTGTTAAAATTTTACATACCCAATAGTTTACCATTAATTTTCTTCTTTCTCTTTCATTTTACAATAATTTAAGTATTTTAAAGGTAACCATTTAGGCATGCAAGTATTATTATGAGTCTTATCCCCAACTAGTACCGGATCACATCTTGTATCTTAAATGTGGAACCTCAGAATTGCATGCCTCATGTACGAATAGTATGATTCTGCTGTTTTCTTCAAATACAGAAAATATATTTTCTTTTTCTTTGAACTTGTCCTCTACAAATAACGGACCACTCCGGTATTTGTAGAGGAGAAGTTCTTTGACTCCGATTTCGAGCAGACAGCGGGATCGAGAAAGGTACTTTTGGATCACTGTTCCAATGCTGTACCATCTAAGCCATCTAACTTTTAATTAAAATATGCATATACAAATATATCCACGTATTATACTGTACTCATAGTCATTTCACACTTTTAAAATAAAAAGTGGGATTTTTAAATTTATTAAATTTAATTTCATTCCCTTTTGGCATGAAGTTCAGCTTTTCAATATGGAGATCAGTGAGTTAAATTACTGAAAGAACGAGATGGGAAATACAAAAGAATCCCTGTCAAATTCGCAATGATTTAATTCAATTCTGACAAAAAGCTGTGGGTTGAGCCTAGGCCCAGACGTTGGCCAGTAATGTAGATTAATTCTTTGACTTAGTTGACTTCAAAATTACGTTGGTGAATACTGATTATCCTTAAAAAAGCTGACGATTAAGTTTAAACAGCCACGTTTAATAACTGTCTCGAGGATAAAAATGAATAATTCACTGTTTTAAAGGTAATTTAATTGGTAATTCCGTCTAAAAGGTGCTTAACGGTGCACTGCTTCGTAAAAGCAATGAAAGAAAAGTCGTCTGGTACATAAAAGTCCGTTGAGTCTTTTAAATGATTAAACAGAAAACAAATATTTAACAAATTGTTTGTTGAACAGTAAAAAATCTTAAAGACGTTAATTTTCTAGGGTCACGACGGTTTGAAAAATCAAAAATTGAGCAGTAGTTTTAAAGCATAAATATGAGCTTTCAAATGATCTCTTTTTACATGCTTAATTCAATCGCTTAATTTTTTCTACGGTTTTGCTTTTACCGTGACTAGCTCGAAAACGTCAAAAAGTGTTTTTATTTTACTTTTTTAACATGATTAAAATTACAATATTACGATCTTCCCGAGAACGAGAAATTTGCTAAATGTAAAAATCCTTATCTTGCATCTTACCAAACCGATGATTTACAGTTTCATTCAGACTGTTTTGAAAATAATTAAAAAGGGAAAAAAGAAAGAAAGAAAGCTACGTGATAAATCGCAATTTTAATTTTTAACTTTATATCTTCAATCACATTTGTGTGCACTAAGTAACAATTATTACATGTGTACTTAAATTGCATAAAATGACTTTAAGGGTTGCAAGGAAAAACATAATTAGTGTACAATAGTAAAACATCTTAATGCCAAGACCAATTGAAAGCAGTAGTATTTTAGAACTTGACATAGTTTACCGTATAAACCTTTCCTTTAATTAACGAACACAAAACATTCTAAAGAGATTAAATTTAAAGTTACAGGATATCTTGTATTAAAGTGTAAATGCCCAATCATGTTTCCTTGAAAATTTAAAGTTTTAACTATAAGATAAGTTAAAACGTAATCAGCATCGATGTTTCCAATGCAAAAATGAAATCAATGATGATAAAAAGCCAGAAAGGAAAAAAAGAGGGGGGGGGGGGAATAAAACAAAACTAATTAATCTGCTCAATGTAAATGTTTTTTAAACCAAAATATGTGATGTCACACTTCCTGCTACCCCTTCCCCTCTTCCCGTCACAAACTGTCACAATTTGCATACCACCACTTGAAACTTGACATTATTTATGAATGACTCCACCACACTAATAACTAAATTACAATTTCAATCCTAACAAAGAATTGTAAAGTTTACTAAACGACTCCGATTTCGAATGCAAGTAAAATGGTTTATCGAATGCAAGTAAAATGGTTTAAAATACTTTATCAAGCTAGCAAATGATACGTTTTATGTCTAGTTCCTCCTAATACAACTTATTTCGCTGGAATGCATGTCATGACTGAAAATATAAATTAGGAGAAATGAAGACACATTCCTTTTACGAGCAGCATGCGAAAATTGCTTACCCTTGAGGTCGTAAATTTTACGCCTCTCACATTTCTTTAGGTGTTGCTTTTGGGGGAGATAAGAATTTGTGTAAGCAGCCTATATCAATAAAGCGAGAAGAATTTATAAATATTTAGGAACAATATATTTTAAGTACTTTTCATCTATGGTTGATTTAGTTCAACTCAAATCATGTAACACAGATGTAAGAAACTTTTTACATTCGATACATCAACAAAACTACATATTTCATAGAAGGCAAAAAATTCAGCTGATCGGTGATCACAACTACAAAGTAAATTCTGGTTATAAGAAATTACTTTAAACGTCCTTGAAGATTTCTCAACGCATGCAACGTAACCATTAGAATAAATGTACCGCACTTTTGACTGTCATAAACTAACTGATATAATAAAAAAACATGCATATCTTTAAAAAGGAGATGGGGTGGAGATACGAGAAAGTAGGCTCGCATAGTTCTAGACGGAAATTCTTTCCGTCCAGAACTATGCGAGCCTACTTTCTCGAGTACCAACATCAAATTTGCAGGTTTAGCAATTTTCCTATATCTCTCTCCCTAATTTAGCTTAAGTTATTAATTATTTAAAATCTGACTATTCAAAGTCTTATAATCTTAAAATAACGCATAAGAAATAATTTGCAATAAAAAAAATACTTTTAGAAAATTATTCCTGTTATATAAACCATCTCAAATTCATTCTTTTACCTTCATGGGCAGTAATTTCCTAAATAAGTATCAATATTTTTAATCGGAGAATTAAAAAAAATCAAACAGAGTTTTCCCAACTGAAGGAAAATGCAGAACTGGACTTCAACAAAAATGCATTCCGGTATGAAAAACACATTATTGGATCGTAACAATAAACGAGTAAGAAGAGCAAGATAGTGTTTATAAAATTGCTATAAAACTCCTTCATTGTTAAGTCGAATATATAAAGCTTTCAATCGTTTTATTTCACCTGAAAAAGTTCTTATTTTTAGTAACTGCCAAAGAATAAAAAATGTTAATATTACAAATTAAATATGGAAAGAAAAAAATCCGCTCGATAATAATTTGTATAAAGGATCGCTTGCGGCTGTTTAGTTTGTGCGAAAAATGAAGGGCTTTGATTTTTCTTCACTTTGCTCCATGCAACCACTGTAACTTTAATCAATGCTTAGTTCAGTGAAAAATCATTTTCGATTTTATTCATTTTTTTTCCATTTCTTTTGATCAATTATTCATTAAGTTAATTATTCATTCACTCGTTTATTCTTTGAGCCAGTTGTTTCTTTATTCATACATTTATTCATTTGTTTCTTTAATCGTTCAGCCAATTAATAATTTATTCATTCAAATTTATCCCCAGATCACGGGAAGTAGGCTTATTCAGTTCTGAATAAACTTCTTGTCTGTACATGTTCCAGTTCATAAGTTTCTTCCGTAGGGCCGTGGTAGCCTAGTGGTTAGGATGTCGAGCGTCGTATTGCAGGATTTTGGGCTCGATACCTGGGCCGCTGAAGACCCACCATGTACACTTGGGGATACGTGCATGTAAAATCCGTGGACCCTGAAGTCCAGAGGCAGTCCCAAAGGGTACCAGAGGGTGGAGATTTTCCCTTCCCTTCACTCTTAGGTCAAAAAAGGAAGATGGCGTATTTGTGGAGGCGCCTTCTGGTGTCATCTAAGTACATAATGAGCCAAGTCGTACTTCCACCGTTGTGGTGCTCATCTTTAAACGGAAAGTGCTCCTTACTGCCTTAACTCCTAGTATATCTGCGAAAGGGAGCTTGGATATCCAAGTGGCATAAGAAACAACAACAACAACAGTTTCGTCCGTTGAAGGTGTTTTTTAAATCTGTCTCTCAGATCGAGATGTTACAAAAAACTGTCCAAATTAAAAAAGGGGAATAAGGTGTTCTTGCCGAAATCTTCGGAAAACTTTTTTTACAAATTGAACAGCATTCTCAAATGTTATGGGGAGAAGGGGTAGACAGATAGACTGAAACGCACACATTTCCACATATCAAACTGTACTTTCATTTTTTTTAACTTTTGTATTATTACATAATTATTTAATTTTTTTCACTTCTTTAAAAAGACAAATTAACAATGGATAAAGCCATATTTTCTTTTTTGGAAAGTAGGCTAGAAACGATGAAACCATCCCCCATTAACCAATATCTCCTCTTTACTTTAAATAATTACTTCCGCCTACTCTATAAATAAATATCTTATTAAGTTCACTCTACGCATGCAAATCTCTACTCATATGTTCTATTAGAAATTTGAAAATGTGGATGTTTTGGAAGTTATATTATGGAAATGATAACATGTTTCTCTAGCTCTCATAAAATATTTCTTTGCATTTCTTTCGAGAATCTGATAGAAATAGATGATTAATGAGTCATGCATTTTGCTATTTTTCTTCAACATCCTTTTTAGGTATTGTCAACAAAATCCATTTGCATCTTATGGAAAGAAAACGGAAGATTTTTGCTAACAATGAATTTGATTTATGTTACAAGTTAATATTTTGTTCTTACACTTGTTGGAATTATTTTTCGCGTAACTTTTTCTTCCTTACCGTAATTTATCATTTTTTGAATAAGGAAAAAGCTTATTTTTACTAGCAAGCTAAAATTAATGTTGTTCTAATAATGAATCTCATTTTCGTACAATAAAACTGAGAAGTTTAAAATGAACACTAAAATATTATTATTTGAATTGCAGAAAAGTTCTGTAACAAATGTAATTGAGTTAACATTTTAATGGCATAGTTACAAAATATGAAATATGCTACGTGGTGGAATACAAAACTCACAAATTCCTAATTTCTAAACCAACTACATTTCTTTTGAAAATTAAAAGAGAAAAAGTAACTTTAATAAGTTAATATCTTTAAAATCGAAACAAAAGATGTAGACACGTGTTTCGAGGTTACAAGGAATTAATTTTTTCGATGAAAATACATCCAGATTTTGCCAGAGCTCCAAAACACATAGATGCATTTTTGTTGCTATTTGCGGCTTTTATACGTTGAGTTTCGGAGCAACTGCAATGTTGTTTTAAAGGAAATAAAATTACTGAGAGTAAAATACTTCGTTCTAATGATATATTTACATCTCATTTGTCTTATTAATAAGATATCCGTATTAGAAGAGCTAAACAAAACAGATTTAAGAAAGTTTTAGACAATAAGAAATGTGTTACCGCATTAGTCTAAGCACTCTTGTTACTTTTTGTTTGTAAAAAAAAAAATAAGGTGGGGAAGGGGGGGGGGGAACTGCACATTTTTCAACACTTTTTCACTATTGATTTTACTATTCCTGGAAACAGCACGCTTGCTTAGGATGATTTCCTGTAATTTTTAAATGTCTTATGTCCGTGTTAAATTCATTTTATATCTCAAAGTCAGTAGTTATTTGCAAAAGTGGGTTTTATTTTTTTGCATAATATTGTAATCAAAAGAAAATATTATTATTTTTATTTCTTTTTAAAAATTTTAATGAGAATATTTTGTAGAACTTACACCTGTTTCCAGAAATAGAAGTATAAGTAAATCTACTTCTATTTATTTTCTATTTCTGTTTTTTTTTTTTTTTTTCTGTTCTCCTAATATGGATATCTTATTTTTTTTCAGTTCTCCCGATATGGATACCTTATTAATAAGACAAATGAAATGTAAATATAATTATAAAACGAAGTACTTTATTCTCAGCAATTTTAATAACTGTACATTAAAATATATGCGTATATTAAAACTTAAATCTTTAACGTTTAATTAAATATTGTTAAAATTTTGAAAACTGAAACGTATAAATTTAAATGTAACAAAAGTACGTATGTAAACGAAAGTATTAAAATAATTTTCCTCCTTTCTAAGTAGTGTACAAAACTAAAAGTAAAAAAGAGCGAAAGAGCTTGAGATTTAATATCATTTACATCTAAAGCTTATTTTAGTAAGTAATTAGTACCTTTATCAGGAAAAAGCCAAAATTTTAATTAAATAATAATTAGCAACAGGAGTCTAAATTTTTCTCTTTAGTATTAATTAAAAACAAGCCACGTGCAAAGTTGAAGAAGATATATATGGCAAAGTATGATATTTCTTAAAGAAAAAGTAAACAGAAGTTCCCAAAACTTTTTACATACAACAAAAAGAAAAATGTGAGAAAAAAAAGAAAGGAAAGCTGTTGTAGAAAAGAATCAATTCTGATAAAGAAGTAAGTCGTGTCTCTCTAATGGGCGAGTTTTGGAGAAAAAAATGCTTTAAAACGAAACAGCAAATGAACCATGTTCTAGATTCTTTTTTGTTACTAAGACTGTCACCTGCGTCCTAATAAGATAACAAAAAGAAATAGAGAGCTATATATTAGATACATTGTATATGTAGGAATGTTACAAAAGGAAGAAAATAAGAGGCAATATAAGATCTCTTCAAATCTTTTAAGACACGGAAACTAGTTTTGGAAAATTTTTCACTGATATGCGTATAAACTGATGCAGATAAAATGAATTAATTGATGATCTATTAGTGAAATAAAAGTTTTTAAAAAATTATAATTAGGTATGCAGGGGAAGGTGGGGCAACACGTGGTCGCTAGGTAAAGCAGGGCAGGGCTGTAAATCATAGTTAAAGTTATGCTATCTGGAGGAAACGACGGTAAGTATAATATTTGTGCTTGATTTACAATATTCTTTTACTGTTAAGGCTCTAATAGATGCTCTACACTGAAAGTTGATCAAGTGTTATGCATGCCAATGAATAGTATGTCTCTTTAGCAACAAAGTGGTGCTTATAGTTTCGATTTTCAGTAAACAGTGTTCATCTCAGGCCTATAGTAAACTGAAAGCATACTTGGGGCTATGACTGGAAGAGAATGCTTGCCTCTCCCTGTGAAGTTGTAAAACACCAGAAAAATGGCGTCAAGGGGTAAAACACCAGAAAATAACGTCAAGGTGTAAAACACCAGAAAATAGCGTCAAGATGTAAAATACCAGAAAATAGCGTCAAGGTGTAAATCACAAGAAAAATTGCCTCAAAGTGTAAAACACCAGGAAAGCCACCAGTTGAAGAACACGTGTCC
This sequence comes from Octonoba sinensis, assembly GCA_038502835.1. Classification (NCBI taxonomy): domain Eukaryota; kingdom Metazoa; phylum Arthropoda; class Arachnida; order Araneae; family Uloboridae; genus Octonoba; species Octonoba sinensis. Next base: position 64,872,804 of record CM076602.1, read on the forward strand.
GCTTGATCTAACTTTCAAATTATCAGTCCTGAATTCATTTTAGCTATTCCAAAAGTGGAGGAAGAAGGCAAAAAAAAAAAAAAACCTGCAATAAACTTGGAAAAAATGTTAGTTTATCTGAATCACCTTATAACAATGAATTGGTTAAAGAAATTAAAGGAAAAAAATCACTCGAAACTTCTAAATAAAAACAAAAAAAAATTCTCAAGTAGTTATCATACACAAAACAAATAAGTGAAAAAAACGTCTTTGTGTTATTAGAACTCCTTGAGAACATTTAAAAAAAAGAAAAAAATGCCCTGGTTAAAGAAGAGAGTTCAGATTGTTAAAACAATCCCTCATGCTCAAAATACCATAAATAAGGTCCAGTAACAAAGAAGAAGAGGATGCTTGTACTGCTTCAACTTCTCCGAAGAAGGTTGGGTACGATGCATTAATGTGGGAGTTGGACCTACAAATCCTGTTGTGAATTTCTTCACCCAATTCATTCTTATAGGGTGATTCAGATAAATTAACAGTTCTTCCAAGTCTATTGCAGGGTTTTTTTTTTTTTTTTTTTGCCTTCTTCCTCCACTTTTGGAATTGCTAAAATGAATTCAGGACTGATAACTTGAAAGTTAGCACAATTCATGACTATAAATTGGATTAAATAAGAAAGTGATAAGTGCCTTTAAAGTTGTAGTTAATGACGTTCCCTGTTTTACCCCGCATTTTGGGCAAAGTGGAGAAAATGTACTTTTTTTTTCAATTTGTTATATATATTATTAAATGTAGCAAATGCTAAAATTTCTCTGTATTATTCTGGCTTAACCCTTTAGCTGTCATGTCGGGTCATAATAACCCATGTAGTTGTTTTTAAGACGCCCATGCTTAGATAATTTATTATATCTGTGAATTTCATGTAATTTCGTTTCCTTTCTTTGCTTTTTATATGTTACATATTCTTAAATCATATTGAAATTCAAACACAATGTTTTACTTTTTTTATACCCAATTTACTAAATTTTCAATTTGGGTCTATATGACCCAACGCGACGTGACGGTTTGGGTGATGTCTTGATAGGTGATAGCTCAAAGGTTAATGGATGAATAAACAAATGCATCGGTAAATGTTTTTTTTTTTTTTTCACTTATTTTGTAAAGAAATAAAATTAACTTCTCCGCCTTTCCCTACTTCTTTCGATATATTATAAAAATATATATAAAATTAAAGCCTTGATAGCTCTAAAAATGTTAAGGTAGTATTCCATTTCTCGTCACTCATTGTGCAGCATCATTTGGACTTACACTTGACCGAGCATCTATGATCCAGTGTGTTTTTCAATGTCTTCAACTTAGTGTTTGAACTACTTTGTAGTTTTATATCCTCAATAGAAAAAAAACTAGAGAAGTGATATCTGGTCATCCCTTATGTTGAACGAAAAGGGGAATGCCACTTCGACATTTATCGCGTTATATAGGGAGCTCCAACTAAATGTTACAGACATAAGTAGCTTTGTGCAAACGCTTTAAATGCCTTTGCAATATATCAAAACAAGCGTATGCTTAACCATAATAATTTTTGTACAATAAAGTATTTTCATTAATGGAAAACATTGTGACCAAAGAAAGTCATTTGTACTGTTATAGGAAAACATTCGATAAGAAAAACTGCGTAGAAAAAGACAGACTGATCTACTTATTCAAGAAAGCTGGAAGTAAGACCTAACAATTTTACTTTGGTTTTAGTGATGTCTACATGTTATGCAATTCTTGATTTGAAGCTGCTTAATAGAAAGCCAGTGCAACTGAAGAAAAGAGGACTAGATGCTCATTGTTCACGTGAGTTTTGCCATCCCATCCAGGGGGAATAAAACCGGTTTTAACTGCTTTGTTTTCTCCACGATACGACAAATCTGTTCTTCAGACTGTTACTCTAATAGGCAGTAAGAATTTCCTAAAATTCTACTTAACCTCAATTTTTGGAAATAACAGTAATGTTACTAAATTTTAAGATTACTGTTTCCGACAGTATTCTAGCATTTGATTTTGAAACGTTTTTCCGCATTTTAAATGTTTAGAATGGAACAAGTTTCCTCTCTCTGTGTTTCTGTCATTTATCTTAGTTCCCAAGTTATTTTACAAGTATACCCTTGTAGACTATTAAAGATACTTTTTTAAGGTAAAATTAGGCTCTTTTAATATAACAGTAACTTTTTAATTTGTGTTTGCTTGATAGTATTGATGGAATTTATAAATTTTATTTCTTCCGTAGCTTATTCTATAGTAATATATCGTTATAGTTAGTATTCTACATAAACCGATCAAAGCTCGATTAGCAGTACTACTAAAATAAGGATATACATAAAGGAAAATTTGAAAAAACTAAAACAAAACGAGAACATGCGCTTTCGGAATTCTTTGAAGAGAAAAGCAACAAACACTGAATCTTGTTTCTAGACCAAAGAAAAAAGTTTTTTACAAGAATAAAACAAGCAACGAACATGCAAAAAAGAAAAAAAAGAATGCCTCTGGGATAACAAAATGCAAAATTTCGGTCTTGTTCCTTTATTTATTCGGTCGCTCCCTTATTTAGCAATAGTATCGAAGAACAAAATAGCAAAAAAAACTCCCAAGACTCATTAATCATAAACGATGCCGGTGGCATCAGAAACAATGGAAAAGAAATATTGACTTTTGTAAAGAGTATTGATCTATGTTTTAGAATTCATTACCGAAAAATATTTTCTTTATGGGCCTATGGTGGAAGCTTTCATTTCATTTCGATATCAATCTTACATTATCTCAAATCATATTTCTTTTCATTATGTGTGTTATTATCTTTCGGCCTTAGGTAAAATGGATGCATCTTACAAGATATCGGTTCTCACAAAAAGAAGGAGAAAAAAATACTTTGAACTACTAAACGGCTTTGAACCCTCCAGTAATTGAATAAATATTTCTTTCAGAAACAAAATTTATACATAACAAGCATTTTCTATTTTTTTTTCGCATGTTTTTATTACTCACCGTCTGACATAGACAGATTTTTTAACGACCGGCAATTTTATTTTGTTTTGAAAAGAGTCTGATTATACCTAAAAATCATTTCAACGGAAATGATTTTTAAATATGAAATGTTTTTCTTAATGTTCACCGTCGGATATGAAATAATTGTTTAACGACCAATGATTAAGGTAATAATTTCATTTTTTTAATAAATTGGCTTAAGATACTTCAAAATTATTTCACCACATAAAAAAATCAAATCGTACTCTTTTTGTGGAATAAAATATTTAAAGGGGCTGCTTTGCTAGAGGAATCATGATTGTTAACAACGCGTTCTTGATGAAGAGACAAATCAAACTTCTGGCTAATTAATTGCAAGTACATTCATCAAAAATTTAAACCTATGATACGGTTTAAGAGATTGAATTTTTAATCAGCACTAAGGTTAGGAGAATTTGAGCTTTAATTTTTCTCATATTTGTTTTATTTATAAGAAAGAAAAAAAAACAGTTTCGGTTGATTATATAGAGAACTTCGGTACAGTTCGACCGCGGACTTTTGATATTTGGACGCTTCTGCGCATGACAGAAAGAGCGAATCCATTCGAGTTTTGGAGAAGTTCATTTTGCCGCGTTTATTTAGTACACGAATAAAAATGTTTGCTTCACTCTTTGTTGAAGCAACTGAGTTTATAAACAGGCAAATAGCATCGGTTCGGAAGAAATTATGTATTATTAACGAACAACTAGAGCGAGATCAAAAGCAGCACATTTCATATATCAGCAGTTCCTCCCTTGAACCTGAATGGATTATTCTTGGTACTCTGCCAGGCAGCTTGCTTAGGATTATGGTCGAATTTTATTTGTCTCTTTGATAACACTGTGCAACAAATTTGAACTTTTTTTTTGTCCTTTAGATAAAACTATGTGATTCTATATAAACAAAAGGTGCTTGATTCAAATATCGAAACCAAAATAGTCCATCACGTACCATTTTTGCTGGAGACCCACTTCTCATATTTATACAATTTTGCTATAGAAGAATGTAACTGAGGTTTACTTATTGAAAACACCAACACTAAAATGATTTTTTGGGGCCATTTCATCTTGTAGGAATCTGTTGGTGTGCCCTGATAACAGATCAGCAATATTCAGTTCCACCATATTTACTTCCATTCCATCAACCGCTGAAATGCTTTTCAACCACAGAGATGTCCTGTGTAACCTTTCCTCATGCTCATCACTAATTGCACCAAGGTTTTGAGGAAATAAGCCTCTATGAAAGTAAAAAAAGTGTAGTTTTAATGACATATGGCAACCTAATAATACAAAAGCGTTTTATCAGGGCTCCAACAAGATTTTCGTAGTTTTCAGCTTTCTCATATCCAAGGAAACGTGAGCACACTGATTTAAAGGCCAGCCAGGCAGAGTTTTCGGCTTCTGACTCTTTTTTTTCGTAGTTTTCATTATGAAAGTACTTCCTTAAGTTGTGGGCCAATAAAAATCTTCTCTTTTACTTTTGCTTCACTTAAATTTATGAATTTGTTCCTGAGAAGCAAGAAAATCCCTCCTCTGTCCAGAGCTCTTACAAATATTTCGATAAACCAAGTTTTATGTGCAATTGTGGAAAAAAGGCACATTGTAGATTTACAAGTGGCTTCTTTGATATGTTTTTGCCACTCATAATTTAAAAATTTCCTTTGTGTTTGCAGAATATGCTATGGGAATGAACAGGAAAAAAATACTTAGATGGAGGAGCACTGATAAACAAGCGCTACTCTGCTGAATTGTGCTCATGTCCTAATGCTTGAAATAGTACATTCACATCACAGAAGCATACTATTTTTTCTTTCTCTGCGAAATAGTCTACAAAAAGCCATTGTAGTCTTGTAAAAGACTCGAGACTTTCAGAAGTAGATAGAGCTTTTGTTGCTAAAAATGTTGCTAAAGTAACCCAAGTTTATTAAAAAGGTCTCTAGAACGGCAACGATCTTACTGTCAATGAGAAAGATATACTTTATAATAAATTAAGTCGATAAATTACGAAAAGATGCACATTTATCCAGATAATACGTAAAAAGCTAAAATTTGGAATTTCGGGAAAATAGTACGTGATAGGCAAAACATAATTGCAGATTCGTAATTTTCAGCCAAAAATACATAAGAAACAAACATTTTCATCCAAAGGACATTTTTCGTGTTGCGCAGTGTAATTACACTTTCTGATTATCACTATTTATGTGTGGATCATTCTAACACAAATATAACTTGTAAAAAATACAATTTTTCAGCCTAAATGAAAAAAAATAGATGTTGTAGCTCCAAACTAAATGATGCCCACGATACAAGCAAAGCCACCAAGACTAAATATCTTTGTACAAGAGCGAAATCGCATTTTGCTTGGACAACATCCCAAGAACTACCAAAACAACAAATATTTATGCCTCATTAATCACGGAGAATTTTGTAGGAAAGAGAAAATTTTATAGAAGTCATTTTGAAAAATATTTATGCGTCTGTCCCCGAAGTTAACAACAAAGAAATACCACATATTTCGGGAAACGCTGTACAATATATTTTGTTCGTTTTCATGCAGATACGCATCATGAACCAAATCCCGCAGATATAAATGTCGACTTCAGTTTTACATAATGCATTTCTCTGGCGACGGCATCTTTATTCAAATGACATGAGTTTGGATTTTGTATGCATGTTTCTTCTTCAATATATATAAGCTTTCCCTTTTTGGAGGAAAAATGTCTTTGATGTTACGATATTGTATCGCAGTCGTTTTCCAAATTAGGCAAAAAAAAAATGCATGAAAAAATTTAGGACCCGGGTGTTCTAATGTTTTTCATTAATTTATTGAATTTTACCTACGCATAAATGAAATGAGCATGTAAAATATGTTAACATAAAACCAACCTGAACAACTTTTTTATTTATAAATATGTTTCTGTTTATATATCATCTTCTTTACGGATCACCATTCTTCAGCCCTAGCATGAGGAACATATATATATATGTATATATATTCCTTTTTTTATCTTTCAAATATTCTTTTTTTTATGTAAAGATCATTACCAAGACTAATAGTCTAGTAATGTTATAAACAGAAAAAATTGATTCAGTTAAAATAGGAAAAAATAATGGATGTATCATTACAAAAAAAGTGCAATTATTAAAATGGTGTAAAACATAAATAAAAAATAGTTTTATACCCATATGTTAGCGTTTTGAAAAAAGAAATCTGTTTATTCGTTGTATATATGTAGGATGCGAGTGCGAAGAGACATTGACAGCAGCGCCCTCTGGCGATAGGGAGCGCAAGCAGTTAGTTTGAGTAAGACTCCGTTCGGTGTGGACGTAAGCGCTGCGGTGCTCGGATGATGTTGTTCGTAATTGAAGCTGTTCTGTATATAGTTTTGTAAATAGGAAAGTGTAAATATAATCAGTTTTTATATCTTTATAGTGAGTTATGATTTTAGAAACCCCTAGACACCCAAGACAAGAGCCTATATATATATATCCTTCTTAAAAAGTAGATGTTGTATGTTAAGTTATATAAAAAGCAGTTCCGCCTTTTGCTTATCTTGTTTTCTTTGAATAACTACTACAGAAGTACTTATACACATTTGATTTTATATCTTAAAGTGCAGCTGAAATTCAGCCTGATTTTTTTGACATTAAGGATTAGAAATGTTGTCAATAACTTTAAGATCTTTGACAATTTTAAGGAGTTCGGACCTTTAACATACAACATTACGCGACAACTACAACGCTATTCTAACCAAAAGAAAATTTTCAATACATTTTCACCATTTAACCATCTAAGAATATGCATTAGTAGCTCATTATATTTACAAATTTTGATGCATCCATGTTAGAAGGAAATACCTCCATTTGTTTTGGACTGAAGTAATTTTGAAGAAAATACCAGACTCATTTGCGCTTACCCTTTGCTGTATCATTACTCTACCTGGAAACCTTTTTTACATTGTACTACATACTTCTATGAGTAGGTAAAAATAGAATTAAAACAACTGATATTTAAACAAACACATTTTTGTACATCACCTTGAGAAAAGTATTGATTTTTTTCTTAGAAGTCATCAAGATTGTTATCAAACTAAAGGAAAATCGGAAAATACTGACAATGAACTTCCTCGTGCAAAGTTGCGATTTAAGCCTCAAAAGCATTTAATTACCACTTAAATTATTTTATATTTACATTCTATGTTTCGCATTAAAAGGCACTTTCAAAGACCACCAAATGAACTCGCATTATATTACAAAGTATTCTCTTGAGTTCAACATAATTGGTTAAATTTTAACACTTAAAATTTTTAAGCAGCTTTTCTCTTGATAATTTCCCAGGAGAAGAAGCCACACTCATTAATATTAATTACAGTCAAAGTTATAAGTTTTAGTTCTAAAGTTCCAGACGATTTCAGTTCAATAAAAATCTTTTTCAAATACTTCGTCATGAAGACTTTAATTGAGTTTGTCTTAAATGGAAAGCTTTATAAATCAAATGAAATTCCATAATATTTACTTTGTTCTTCCTTTAAGTTTTTGGTTAATGATAAGTGGTATTTTTACAAATCATAGGTGTAATAAGTAAAAAAATGTTTTTTACTGAAATTAAAAACTAAAAAAAAAACGAATTACTTGCCTAATGAACTCATTGATAGTAAACCAAATGTTTCAAACATTTTGTTAAAATTACTGAAAAATTACATTTTCAAAATGAAAAAACCAAAAAAGTTGCTAAAATACTAAAACTTATTTATTTTTTTAACTTTTGACATTCAAATATTTTGAGATATATTCTTTTGCGGTACGTGTTTTAAACTTATAGACTTACATTTTGTGTCCCTTGTCAGCTTGGCTCTTTACTTGGACTACAAAACAAGGCTTAAGTTCAAGATTATTAATGAGTTGTTGACAAAATATTAAAAATATATATATATATATCATACATGAAATAATCTGCCTACCTATGGTAGGCAAACTGAACTGTTCGTTCATAACATGGCAAAAGGCGCAATGTTCTGAAGAAGGTTTTTTTTATCATATAGTATATATATTTTTTTATTTAGAATTTAGGACGTTCAAAAGACATAAGGTGATATAAATATATAAAACAAAAAATAAAGTTTCTACATACAAAAATGTTTAAGAGTACCATAAGTGATGGTTTTTCCCCAAAATAAATAATACTTATTTAAGTAACAAATGCACTGATTCGAGTTCTGCAAAATGAAAAAAAAAAAAAAAAAAGTAACACTGAAATTAATGAATGACTAGGGTATAAAAATGTTATGAATGGTGCACAAAACAGTAATTAAAAAAATAATAAATTTACTTCACTTAGATGGACTATCAAGCAGAAACGATAAAGTGCATTAGGGATAAAAATGATTTGCTTGAAACCACTTGCATGGCTAAGAGATTACAGAATGAACTAATTTATTTTCGTTCGACATTTTCCATTCATATACGGGACTGAGAACAACAAGCACTCACAAAATGATTAAGCTGAACTCGAAAGATTGTCTATAATCTCCGGATGAATAATCGAGACTTAATAAGCTTACCGATGCTTTAAAGCAGCGTCACTATCCCTTAGTTTAGGAAGCAATGTCTCACCAATTTCTGGGCTTAAATGAAATTTACGAGACTGCACAGTGGAGATAAATTATGGTGAAAATATACCGCCCCAGTCATCGCAATGTGCACAACATTTGTAAGATAAATCTTCTGTGAGAATAAAAGAAGAAATAAGGTTTTTATGAAGTTTTCAATGTCTCTTACATAAAAAGTAATCGTTTTATGTTCTTAAATAGAGTTTTAACTTGTTCACTTTTTTTCAAACTTGAACTGTAAAACAGTATATGTGTATATAGATGATTTTTTCTTTAATATCTGACTTTGAAAAACGCATTCCTTTGCTTCAAGTTTTTATGAATCTTTAATACGTGGAAAATCCACAAAGTTACGATGTCAAATCAAAACATACTGTATTTGGGTTCACTGAAATTTGCGTACTTCTTGAAGATCATCATGTTAAGTGGTATTCAATCACAGCAATATCATATCATTGAATTAAATGTTATTAGAAATGTTAAATGTACATATATTTGCGGAAATGATCAAGATCAACATGTTAAATGGTAAAAATATTCAATCATAGCACTATCATATTAATAATTAAAATGTTATTAAAATATTGTTTTTTCACGTTTCAGTAAGAAACACAATAAAAAGGTACATTAATAAATATGTCATATGCACAGACATATGCATATGTATAGTCGAGCCAACTTATTAGATATTCCACTATCCGGGATATTCTTTTAACCGATATTTCAACAGCGGATTTGACTGTATTACGTATATATCTATATTTTGCTCTCTCTATCTCTTACTCTCTCTCTCTCTCTCTCTCTCTCTATATATATATATATATATATATATATATGTGTGTGTGTGTGTGTGTGTGTGTGTGTGTGTGTGGCTTTTCGTTGGTATTTAGGGGCTTCTTCAATAATGATACACAGTGGGAGATATAAAATTGACTCTATTTACACCTAATCTAGTTATAGCTAATTATTTACAGAAACTTCCACCGAGATTAGCAGCACACACAGCGCTCGCATGTCAGCAGGTTCACACAGGACCAAGGCTCTCGCTCAACTCCTGGCTACCGTTGCGTATTGCCTAATAGCGCTACCGTCGATGTCTTCTCACACATCAGATCCTACATATACAGGGTGTTTTTTTTTTTTTTTAGAGGCAGAGAATTTGAAGTTAAATTAAAACACAAAAAAATGTCTTTAATATTCAAGTAATTTGTTTTTTTGAAGGATAGTTTTATGGCATTAATGTTTGAATATGATATCGGGCATGTGAACACCGCGGTTGGCGGGTACATGACGTAACCTGGAAAATCGTGTGTGAAAACTGGTCCAGTTTTCACGCACTTTTCGCAGTAGATCTGTTGACTGGCTACCTTGTTCTTGCGATTTGACGCCCTCGGATTATTTCCTTTGGGGATATGTGAAGCCCCTTGCCTACGCTGATAAACCAGAAACAGTGCACCGCATGGAAGTGGCGCGTACATGTAATCCATGTACGCGCCAACCGTGGTGGCCACATGCCCGACATCATATTCAAACATTAATGCCATAAAATTATCTTTCAAATAAAGCAAATTACATGAATATTAACATTTTTCGTATTTTATGTCCATTCCAAGTTCTCCGCCACTAAAAAAACACCCTATATATATATATATAAAACATATATAATTCTCAGTGTCACTCACAGCTTATAGAATCGGTTTGGTAAACTGGGAATGTGAGTCAAGGGTCAAGATAAGGTCATGGATGTGCACTACGACTGCAGACTGAGAGTCCATATGCAGCATTAACGTCTAAAAGAAATAAAAGTATGGGCACCACTCGATTGCAACATCCTCAAAGGGCTATTGTTGTCGGAGTTTCTAACTCAGTTTGCCAAGCTTTTGAAGACATTGATCAACTGTAAGTTTTAGAATTCTTCTGCGACCTACCCCACCAACATAAAACATCATGCCCCCTCCCCTTCATCGGAAACACCACCGCACAATAAAAATAGTAAGAAGCTCAATTCTCAGTTATTAATCAACTCTCATTTGTTATATGATACGAATGAACAACCCGCAAGTTTTCCACTGCCATGGTAGTCGCATTGTAAAGAAAACATATGTACAGAGTTTAGTTGATCGGTTGTAATCGCAAATACGTGATGATAAAATAGTAGCGAAAAATTCAGTATTAAGTAGTAAGAGTTTTCAAAAATTGTTTTGCACAAAAGTAATGAATGTCAATGAAATTTATTGAAACACTCTAAAAAAGGCAGAATTAATTAATTTTTTTCGCTTAAATTTAAAAAAAAAATTACGTTTCTGAAATTAAGACATGGCCTCATAAAATGCAGGTTTTTACTTTGTAATAAGTGTGCATGTAAACAAAATATATGAGGTTAAAAATGAACAATGATGTAAAAGATTTTTTTAATAGTTTTTTAGTAATTACAATTTTAAAAGTGGGAGAATCATGCATTACATCCAATAGCTTAAAACGACTTATTGCCGTTTCCTTCTAAAGCAAATTAGTTTTTCACTGCTTAGATTACTGTAAGAAACTATGTGCACAGAATTTATATTGGCTGCTATTTATTAATAATATTTACACTGAAATAATGAATTTCCTTAAAAGTTAGTGACTGTTTCTAAGCCACGCACTATTCAATGGGAATATTTTGCCTAAATTTAAAAAAAATCAACTAACGATCGTTGTGTAGAATAACCTTCTGAATGTAGTAGCGAGCTAACAAAAATTACCGTGCGAGCTACTAGTAGCTTGCGATCGACAGACTGATTGACTTTATTATGCGGTCCATTACAGCGTTTTCAATTACACAGCTATTTGTCCAAATCAGTCGGGCAATGATTACAAAGATTTTACGGTGCAAAAACGCACACACCCCCTACAACTCATTCTTTGTACTATTGTGAAGTTGTGTTTCAAAAAAAACTTTACCATACACTGCATGTGGTTTCATTTGATTCTGTTTACTGACAAAAATCTAGTTCAAGTGTCTTGGTAGCTTTCCATTGTTAAAACAACCTGAATTTTTATACCTAACCCTTCATTTAAGAGCAGCATTGCCTTTTATAAAGCTATATATTTCATTTATTGCTCTGACAATACATATATATAATATTTACTAGTATTTTATGCAGCGATATTTTAATTAATACTGACAAAAAATTATACTAAACTAGATAGTCACGCTTTATCATGAAACGGCTTTCACATTTTCAGAGTTTCAGAGTTTTATTTTCAGAGCACTCATGTTCATATTCTATAAATATATATTTTTTTCTTCTTGACAAATGCTATTATTGCATTTAGAGGAGCTGTATATTCTAAGTAAAATTTGTGTTACATAAAAAAATGTGTTAAGGAGATTTATTGTAGAAAAATTCTTCTGTGACGTAACACAAATTTTATTTCTTACGAGCATACGAAAATTCAGTCCCCTAAGTATTAATTTTGTTTCGCAACCATAAAGTCGATGAAGTATTCCCCTATCAGTTTAAACAGCGTATCAACTTTCTAGAAAATTTCTCTACATTGTAGCCTTAAAAGAGCGGTTGACATTTCAGTTTAGAAAGCAGATGAAGAAAATATGTTTTCATCATTTGGGATTTTTGAACATTGTTTCTTTCTTCCCAAAAAATATAAGGTAAAGCCGGTAGAGTTGGCGGACAGTTGGAAAACATGATAAAACAAAGAATGAAAACGCTAATTTCTTGGCAAACTTTTGGTGAATAATACAGACCACGTTTTTTCTGTATGCATTTCCTTCATTATTTCGTCGTTACGCTGTAAGTTGAAGCAGCTGAAATAAAACTAAGACACTTATTTTTCGCAGCTCTCCTTATAGGGTGGGTGAAATTACGCGCAAGGCTGGTTTACACGCATGCGGAAATGGCTGTTGATAATAAGTAGTTTATATTAATAATAACTGCAAGTAAATTTCCAAAATAGTTGAAAAAACGTTTGCTTGAAAAGGAGCTCGTAGCACTCACATCACAATGAAAACCAGAGGAATAGTAATAAAATTCCATCCCTTACATTTAAAAAGCAAGCAATAAAACGTTGTTTCATACATTTTCAGGGAAAAACACTTATGCATTCAAGTAGACACTGTGAGGGTGTAGTTGCACCACTTGAAATAGCGGTACACTCACACCTGTCCTTATCTCCAAAAATTCTAGTACGCCATCTCTGCAACCGCGCAATCTCACCAGGTTCACCAGGTTCACCAGGTTTTACCTTAATAATGAACGAGTCTTGAACAAATGACATGAATGAACAAGTGGGTTAATTCACATTGTCGTGGACGTGAAATCTATACTGACCTGGTGGTCACTCATTTGAACATTTGTCGTAACGTTTTCAGTTAGAACCTCTGTCCTTCTGTCACTAGTCTGTTCATATTCTGTGTCCTAGTTGGGCAAATTCGTCTTTTCCTTGGGAACCCTCTAGCAGCGCAAGTTATTGGCGAAATTGTTAACTCACAACATTACTTATTACCAAAGATTTGTCTATAGTTTTTACCTCGGGATTTAACGTTCTTTTGTAAATTTTTCGCTTTATTCATAAAGTTTATCTTCTACAATATGCATCATATTGCATATAAAATAATATTTAATGTATTGTTTAAAATAACTATCGTTTGTGTAATTCAGACTTAGTTAAATTTATTCAACATATTCCGAAAAGCATTTGGCTCTACGTAATTAAAGATTACGGATTGAAACAAACTGATTATAGTGATTAGAGTAAATAAAATGAATTAGCATTAAATGTGGATATTTAAGAGCACAATTAATACCCCTACTGCACGTTAATCTCCTCCTAATCAATAGCTGCAAAGTGTTCAGAAGCGAAATTTTGGAGTTGCATAATGTTAAGAGCAATATAATAGCATTTATTAAAATTCAAAGTCAACAAAGCTACTCTAGTTTTAAAAATTAGAGAGAGATGAAATGTCATTATAAATGGTTAGGTGAATAATCATTTAAAATTGAGTTCATTAGAAAGGACATTGGACACTGTCCAATTCGAAATATTTATCTGATTTAACATTTATTGCGCATAAAATGCTGATAAGATGAAAAAGTAGTAAATACGTACTTCATATTGTCGACATATATTATAAACATTATTTTGCATTGTTACTAGCAGATGCCATATAGCCTTGTTAATGTATGCCAAAGTTTTAACTGGATGTAATAATTCACATATGCTCGTATACTCATTAAGCATGCATAGGTTTTCTGAGGTTTTTCAGATCAGACCTACTACTCAGTATAGATTTCATTTACCACGTACATAACAATTTACTATATAAATTTTTATAAAATGACATCGCTAACTTAGAAGGGTTTTCTGCAAATAAGGAGCGAGAAATACATGCAGATAACCTCATATGCTTTGTAAGCCAATATGCTACCGGTGCAAGTGCTGTTTAGTTTACTGCTTGGCGATTTTTATTACCGTCACCAATACTGAGCTATAAAGTCGCCCACTCTTAAATAATCAAAGAACTGTTGAACTGAATAATATCTAATACTAAACCACAGCAAAAAAAATGGAAAACGCTGCAGTGAGCCATTCAACCCTGCTGGCTTATGCAAAGCTACACGAATGAACGGATTGGTGTGAAATTTGGCAAACCTCAATCATCCCCTGAGAAAGATATCGCATGACGGATCATGAAAAATAGAACAATTCTTCTCATTCATTTAAATTGTACATCATTCTGAAGCTGATAAAAAACTACATCAGATTTATTTTTCTAAAATTCAAGAATAAATAGAACTCGAGATATCGCCTAGAATTTCACTACTTCTAACTAGATCGAACTAAGCCGTAATGCTAAAAGAAAATTTTGGAGTAATATTTCATGGTCGTCTGAAACAAGGTTCAGTGGTGTAGTCGAGGGGGGACGCGGGGGGACGGCGTCCCCCCACCTCTTTATTTTCACTCAAGCGTCTCCTCACCTTTAATTTCCAGGGTGGACGCTGAGCTTCCTAACTTATTTAATATTCAAAATAAGGCACTCATTTAGGCACTCAACAGCTTTATGAAATCAGACAGAAGCTTTTAAAACTATACATAAAGGCTGCTTCTACTTTAAATTCGTGGAAAAAAAAGGGATTCCCCGATTCTCTCAAAACAACAATTAACAATCGCAGGTTAATATTACTCGTCAAAATAAGAGCGTTAAAATATGAGTAAACGGGAACTACATAAATTCAGAGAATTAGTTTCAGCTGTGCTGGCCTTCCTAGGAAATAGGTGTGCGCGGGGGGGGGGGGTTTCAAATATCATCATACGTTTTGAAATCAAATTATCATCAAAAAAAAAAAAAAATCAGTACAAGCAGTGTAACTGTTTGTACTGATCTTTTTTTTTTACAAAACAGTGATACGTTGATATTATTCGAGTAAAAAAGTTGGGAGAGAATGAACGTCCTCTTTCGCCCCCCCCCCCCTAGACTTCACCTTAAAAAAAGTAGCTTTCCTTTTGGTATGCAATATCGAAAAACCTACAAGCATATTAAACATTTCCTTTCACAATCATTTGTTTTCTCGTCATCGCTTCAAGCCTTTTGCATATTCAAACTTGATGCATTACGCTTTTTGTTAAACAATTTCAAAACCAAATTAATGTAAAAAAATGTTTGGATTACAAATGATTATCTGTGCAAAAACCTGTTATGGCACGGCACAAAATTGCGGTGTAAATTCATTTTAAAATGCCTTTATCACTTTCAATTTATTCAGCTTTTTTTTTTCTTTTTCGGTGATTATCAGGCCCGAAAAATCCTAAAAGTGCTTCAGGGTTTTTTTTTTTAATTTTGATTTTTTCAAAGACAATTTTATATAAAACTAAAAAAAATTATAGCCACATAAAAGGCCTATATTTTCACAGTCAGAAAATTCAATAAGACTGGAATGAAGCAAAAGTAAACTGATTTTTCTCAGTCTCACGCTTTTCCATTTATTTCCTATATTGTTAACAAACTTTGCTATTGCCAGCTAATTGAAACCATCTACATGGGGAGTGGGAACCGGCCGAACAGCTTTTCTCTGTCGTGATCCCACATGTTACACAGTTCATCAAGTAGTCGATACCCAGTTGAGAATTTTATGCTGTTTCCAAATTGCTGCTTGCCCTGGGCTACAAGGCTTCTATCACCCGACCAGAAACCATTTTGAGACAAATAAACCATGCTGTCCCTGTCCTACGGTCCCTTCAAGATAATTGTTTTCGTTCTTCGTGATCGTCGGTTTCGACCGAACCCCCTCCCCCAAGCCAAAAAAAGAGCACAGATTCGTAGAAAAAGTCTGGAGATATGGGTCTGTTTAAATTGCTCTCGGAAACCAATAGCCAATACTGTCTACACCTGCTGAACGACATCACATGCAAACCAAATTCTAAAAGTGACTGACATAACGCACAAAAATATAATCTGTCTGGCCTGGTAGTGGTACGCTAATCTATGCATTGATCACTCGTTATAGATCGAACAAGCAATTTCTCAAAAAGCAGGTGGGGAAAGAAAGAGTGAAAAGATTTAGGCAACAAAATCTGTTGGAAGCATTTTTAACCCCTTCCAAACGCAGAAATACTAGTACGGAGTTAACTGAAATAAGAGATGAAACATCCAATCAAAGTGAATTGTAAGTACTTTTTTATGATTTATGCACTCATGTTTAATAGTTTTCGATTATAAAATTAAACTGAAATATAATTCATCTTCTTCTCGCTCCGAATTTCAATAAGATTGAGAAGTTTGAATTTTGGTTTGTGTTTTTTCAATTTGAATTTTCTTTCCTTCTTCTTGGTTAAGTCTTTAAATAAGTGAAACATTAAAGGCTGGAAAAATAAATTTGAAGTTAGTTAAAATAAAAATAAATTTACCTTTTTTAAAGTTTAAGCATTGACATATTGTATTTTAATTAAATGAAGTTTTTAAATTTTCTCAAACTCTTTCTCCTCGGCATGAAATAAATACACACACATAGAAATATGGTGAAATTCAAGGCCGTATCCAGAGGGGGGGGGGAGGCCCACGCCCCCCCCCCCAAACCCGAAATTTTTCGCGTATCCCTGAAACTTTCTTCGACATAAGTGTTTCAAAGTCAGGGTCCCCCACCCCCGAAAAATATTTCTGGCTACGGCCTTGGTAAAAGTTAGCTCCTATTGCCCTTCTAGCAAATTTATAAGGAATGAACAGATCCAACGACACTACATTTGGTTGCCCTCGTTTGTTCGGCTCCTATTGATGTCTATGATGTTATGCAAATAAAATACACAAATTGATCTCTGATTTTCATTCAAAACAAAAATAATTTTTTTCTCCCCAATGCATCAGGTATCCTTATGTTACCCGAAAATAGTAAAAACCACTGAGAATAATTTGTTTAAGATTTCTTCTATGTTTTTAATGTAGTTATTAACATTGTTTGTTGACGAACTGTATAGTTCTTCAAATTTGAACAATAAAAGTTTTTGACGTTTTTTTCAGTTTAACAGTTTTAACCTCTGAAATTGAGCATTTGATTAAAGCTAAATTATTGTTTTCAAAACAAAATATATATTATATGCTTTTTTTTTTCACACAGTATTACATATATAGTTAATTTTGCGCTTCGGTATTTTTACGTACAGGGTGAAGGGTAGTCCAAAATTATTGGGCATATTACATGTTTGTAAAAAAAAGGAACAAAATAAAGAATATGAGGAAAAGTTTTCATGTTTGAATTGTGTTGCGGAAGTTAATCGAATGAAACATAATCATTTGATACCATGATACCTCCCATTGCGTTGTCTCTCTACTTTTTTTTTTTTTTTTTTTTCAAACATGATTTGTGCTCAGTAATTTTTACCACCCTGTATAATGATAAGAATAGAAATAATTACACTTAGAAAATAGTTTATTGTGAGTCACTTAATAACTACTAGGGTTGTAATGTGCAACTCCTAAAAATCACGTCTTAACTCTTTATAAGGCTGGTCCAAAATTTCTGGTTTCCTTTTACTAATGGTAGATCAATATATTTTTTAAAATATAGATCAAAAAATAAAATTCATATTGGTCATTAAAAATTACAATGCTTTTTACCTCCCCACCCGCTAAAATAGTTTACTATAAATTTTTAAGTTGGTGAATTTTGTGTGAAGTATACTTTAACCACCGCCCTATTAAAGGGTTAAAAAAAGTTACATATTTATGAATATGTGAAACAAAAGAAATGTGAAGTTGTTTTTAAGTTATTATTGTTATTATTTAAAAAATATTATTTCAATTAATCAAGGTAGAAATATCATAACATATGGTGTTAATACATTGTTTTTAAGCACTTCAATAACTAAAAAAATTGAAATTTTGTAAATATAAGTATTTTATTTTTACAAGATACATGTAAAATTCATTCTTCAGTGGGGAGCACTGCCTGGATTGTTGTTTTTACTAAGAACTGTTGCTCTTTTTGCCACCTAAAGACAAACCTAGGCTGAATGGCCAGTCATTCCAAAATTTTCCGGGGTATATATTCAATGCATATCATAGAAAAAAAACAACAAAATACATAATCACACGTATAAATACAGTGCGTTTCTAAAAGTCAACGGGGGGGGGGGCGAGTGACCCCCACTCCTGATTGATAAAATGACGCGCCTGTTGAATGGAGGGAAACGACGCTTTTTTTTTTTTTTTTAACTTTTCCCTTCCCAAAAATCATATAAATAGCTTCCATTTTTTTCCGTTATTTCTCCAATGTAATACCGGCATAGGAGAAATAACAGGGAAAAAATGGAAGTGACTTAGGGGTCATTCCATGCAAGTGATCCAAAATCTGAGAAAAAATTTAACTCACCTTTTTTTATTTTCTTCAAATTTAGCTTATCATCTGTACCTCACAAGAAAATTAAAAATCCCAATTTTTATATTTTTATCCTGTTTTGTTTCTTAGTTATCAAACTTTGATTTTGTAAAAAACTCACATTTTTACATGGTATGCTTCAACACAAAACAGGCTCATCAACAAATGGAAATAAAACGTTCTGGTAAAACGCATAATGAATGCCGTTTCATATGATATGCATCATGACTAATTTTATAAAGATTTTAAATTTAAAAAATGACCTTAAAATTTAAATTTTAAACTTCTCGAAAAACGTATAATGGAAAATTTTCAAAATATTCTCACATATTTCTGTCTATTTTATCATAGATAATGCAAAATTTCAACTTGGGATCTCAATGGGATCATCTTTTTTCAACCTTTTAAATGTAATTTGATTTACCAAAAAAAGAATATTTTTGTGATTCAAGCTATTTTAAGACGATGGTTCTTTAAGAGGCGATGATTTAGTTAGTCTGCTAAACACATCTATGTATGCGTGAACAAGCATGGACATGTCTGTGCATGAAATTAACAAGTTCAAAATTTATTTGGGGGAAGGGGGGCAACAAATACATACACATTTTTGTCATATCATAGCTCCCTATTTTAAAATATTGTTTACAAATAATTCAATAATTATTTAAAAATGAACAAATTGACTTATTTTATGCATTAATAATAATTTATGGACTTATTCTTTGTTTTCAGATACATTTTAATGATATATTAATGATATGAAGGGAAAAAATTATTGAATTAAATTCATCTGAAATAGTGAGGGAGGGGCCCAGCTGGCTTGATTTTACTACTTTTGGTTGTTAGTCTTGATTTGCGCTTATTAGCATCCATTAGACAAAGCAAGACAAAAAAAAACAACTATGTAGGTTACCCCCAAGGCCGCAGTTAGAAATTTGTGGGGGAGGCGGGAGGCCTGATTTTGAAACACTAGCGTTGAGGAAAGTTTCAGGGAGGAATATATGCTACATTGCGAAAATTTTTGGGATTTCGGGAGGGGGGGGGGGGTGGGCCCGTTGCCCCCCCCCCCTCTCTGGAAACATTTTGAAAGCAAATTGCTTCGGGTGACAAAGATATATGTTCGCATTTGAAAGCGTCCCCCCGCCTTTTTTTCCAGGACTACACCACTGGGTTGGACATTCTGTACACGTGAGTAAGGTAAACTTAGAGCTCAAAATAAACTGCTGTTAAATCTGAGGAGAGAAGAGCTGTTTTGTACAGTGGTGGTTTATTTAACGCTCTTTCGTAAAGGTAAAAATGACTTTGTTTCGGTTGTTCAATAAGGCGGTGCACGATCTTACATCAATGTCACTATGTCAAGAACACTTATTACCAGCATAACACAAAGGGAATGCATGTAGCAGCATTAATAATGAATGAGCTGTTAATCTTAAACCATGATTTTTATGTATCTCCGATTTTCATATTACCTTAGTTTTCTTGTGTGCAATGTCCTCAATCGGCAAAAATGTGAACCCTTTTTTTATACCCTTTCCCCTTCAAAAAAAAAAAAAAAAACTAAAGGAAGCACTTTGTCGGAGACTTTATGTCAAATATACAAATTGCTTCCAATTATTTGTTTCTTTGAAGTATTCGTACAATTATAGGACATCCTGTACGACATAAAAAAATTAAAACAGCTTAGCTTAATGAATATATTTTAAAACACGCATGTAGTTTTCCTGCAGTTTCTGCATTCATAGGATTGCATGAATCTCATTAGATATCTTATTCTTATATGATAGGGAACTACACGACTCCGTTTTCAACCAGGTATTTTTTACAAAACCCGTGTTGGGGGGGGGAGGATGAATTTACAAGAAATACCGGAAATATTTCCCTTCGGGGTTCCTCGCATGTCATTACCCATACCTCATGTTGCCTTCCGGCCAGGCGGTCGGACGAAGAATACATCTAAATGGGATAGTGGTTAATTAGTCATTAATAGAGATCGCTAACAATACGGAGAAGTTTGTTTGATTGTATATAATTTACTTGCAGTTGCATTGCATTATATAACTTTTTTAACATTGAATTACTAGGTTTGAAAATAAAAAGAACCTAGTCTAATTCCAATGAAGCATTCATTGGCCGTTAAGGATCATGAATTTGAGTGATTAATTCTCTTAGACACCAGTGATAAAACACCACGTATTAATAATTGCTGCTCTTTAATATGCATGACTTTAAACAGATAATTTACACACTATGTCATCAATTAATTGGTGAAAAAAATTATGTGGGATAGCTAATTTCACATCTTTCACATTAATTTCACATTGCATACATTTGTAGTGTATATGAAGAAAAGGTAGTTTATGATTTTTTTAAATTTTAAATTATAGTTACAATGGGGGAAGACAAAACATTGTATTCTGTAAAGTGTTGTGTTGTGGTAATGAGTTGAGTGTCTAAACGTCAGCAGAATCTGCCTAAGTAATGTAATGGGAAATCATAATAATCATAACTTTTTAACTTTAAAACTTCTATCTTTCTGTGAAAGGTTCATCTCATGTAAGTAATGGAAAACCATTATGTAAACGTAAATGAAAACACGTTCATCGAATTTTTCTTATATGTGTAAATTTGATATAAAACAATTTAAACAAAAAGAGCGAATCGCATACTGCTATGCTTTTTATTCTGATTTTCCACGAATCCAGTTTTCGAATTCTGACCTTAAGTAGGGCTTACAACTGTTTATGTTATACAAAATAGACAAGTATACAACATTTAAAGAATTTAATCTCAATTTAAAACCCTTGAAAGGATTTCACAAAGTATTTTTTTAATGCTCGCACGATAATTAAAACAAGTGTAACAACATTTTACAAACTTTTCAAATCTCTCCAAGGCCCAAGATCTATGTTAGAGTTGCTCCTAAGATGATTTCTATTATTCTCGCCAATAAACGAAACTTTAATTACCCCAATAAATTTTAACATGTTGTGTCATGAACGAGTATTTTTATATATTTTAGAGAAGGTATAAGAGACCATCATTTCTGTTAGCAGCTATATTTGTGTTTCGAAATAAAATCATTATTTGCAACAGAAACACTCTATATAATCAAGTTTTACATTCCAATACAATAACACGTTCTGCAATTTCATGAATGTTTTGGCATAAAATTACAATTATAACTAATGCATATAGACATTTTTAAAAATGTGATGCATTATCTAAATTAAAGCAATTACTTTATAATTATTAAACTCGAAATTGCGAATAAAATATCTCAATTGAGTATTTCTTAAATGAAATCTTGCACCAATGTTACAAATATGTCAAAAAAGAATAAAGTTAGTATTCCTCGAATCTGCAATCAAATAAAGTAAATACTTGAAATCATCCTTGAAAGCAAACAGAAAGGATAAGATTACAGGTTTTTACAGCGCAGTGTCGCGTGCTTCTCATAAAAATCTTACGTGTCCATTTCTCATAATTTCTATTTTTAAAATTTGATGAGTTAGGTTCTTACGAATTCCGTAAAAGGGAAAAAACAGTGGAATTACACTTTGGTGCTTTCATTAAATATTTATCTTCTGTTGGAGCATTCAGAGAATCTCTTAGAAATAATCATGCTTTTCCATACACTAATCCGTTTTTCTTTCAAAGCTTGTTGCTAGGAAGAAGAGGGAAAGAGTTTTGTGGAGAGAAGTAAAATCCAGGACCTTCTGCAGCATAATAAGTCTGGTAATGCACTCAGGATTTACAGCGAAACTAAAAAGTGAAAATAATCAATACATTTTATTATACAAACAAAGTTTGCAATGCAGATTTCCACCCGCGGCAAGCAACCAAATATTTCTAAATAAAGACTTTTTTTTTTTGGGGGGGGGGGGGTGTGGGAACTGCCACAAACTTTTTACAAATACAAAATATGAAAATATTACTATATGTATTCATTTATTTATTTTATTTTTGCCAATATTCGTAACAAATGTGCTGAATAAGTATATTGAATTCGATGGGAGAAAAATGAAACAAATTTTTCAGCGCTGCTTTAAATATAGTTTAACTTGCAGAATCTTCACAATATTGTAAAACAAAAATGCATTTAAAAGTACATTTTGTTACTCAAAAAGGAAAATATAAATAATATTATGGAAAGGTTATTCGAATGAAAATTCTGCCATTTAAGTTGAGAACTTGAAATTTTGCTTCTATAAAATTAGTGAAATATTATGATTTTACGTTCCTGGTTTTAAGCAAGTTTCTCACGAGATCTTGTAAGGTAAAACCACCAGTAGTTGACACTGGATTAGTAGTTGACACTCATAAAGAAAAAAATCATTAATAAGCGAAAAAAAGGCACCAGATGATTATTATTTGTCTGCCTGTGTAGTATAGCACTCTAGTGGTGGCAATGTGAACTTTCGTACCGCCATGTTTAGCGCCAGTTCTGCCGCCGCGATCGTCTGATGACAACAGTGCACATTTTTCGAATGTTTATTGTAATTTCCTTGTTGAGTTTATTAAGAACACGCTACAAGGTAAGCATCGAAAATTTAAGCATCCATTTAAAATTTTGATTAGGCAGGTATTTAGTACTTTGTTTTGGACATGAAGTGTAAATAAAGTTATTTAAAATAATCTAAAATACAAAAAATAGCTGTTTGGCCCTAGGTCAACTACTGAAACCTTACATGACATAATATTGAGTAATTGACATGGGGTATCAACTTGTGGCTAGTAATATAATTTGATCATATCCAATAGTTGACAGAGGTGTCAACTATTGGATTTATAATGTGTCAACTACTGAATGACTCCCTCTTTCATTTTTAGATGCCTCCAACAAAGGGAAATTTTAGAAATTATACATAAGAGGGAAAGAAAGCGGCTGTGGAAGATGAACGGTTACATAAAACACCATATATAAAATACTAGAGAGTTTCAATAAATGAGGAGTAGAGTGTCAACTACTGAAAGTAAAAAGTGTCAACTACTAAGTATTCTTGTTTTTGCTTGGTGTCAACTACTGACAGATTGTCCTTTTGTCCTTTTCTTTAAAAAAATAAATAATAAATTCCTATTCATTTCATTAATGTAATTCTTGTAACAATATGATAGGGGAATAGTTTGTGCAGCTATGAATAATTATAAGTTTCCCCTACAGTGAATTCGGTCCAAGCAATATTAACAAAAAGACAAAAGAATCCTTAAGGTGTCAACTACTGGTGGCTTTACCTTAGTGATTTTTAAGTGCGGTTACAGAGAAATATTAAACTAGAGAAAAAGCGCACTGTGTGTTTTTTTTTTTTTTTTTTTGAGGTGTTGGGAGGTGGGAGTTTGACCAAAATTTCGGATTTACAGGCAACTGGTCACCCTGAGACTCGTAAAGCATTTCTTTATTCATTTATTTAAGTACTTATTGACACTATCAGCAAGCTGCGTATTTATGTTACGAAGATTCTTTTCGCCACAATAAAGATTTGCAAATAACTTTGAATAAAATTTCAGGCTGCGCTATTTTTTTTGTTAAAGTACCAACCATACGTGCACGCTTTGCAACAATCGTTAGTCTTTATCTGACAAATGAATACTTTTTCCTGGGACTAAAATAATTTGTAGTTTTTATAACAGGTGGTTTCACATGTCGCCGCTTTGAATATCACTGTTAGTTGGAATTCCAATCAGATCCTTGATTTTAATTCTGGCAAAATTATTCAAAAATGTTCTTCCCTTTAGGACCTAACCTTTTGCGAAACTTATCACATTCTCCTGAATATATTCGATTAGGTTCATGATTCTTCTTCTATTCCATATTTTTCGCAAGTTTGGTACAAGCTGCTATAATTTATTTATTTATTTGTTGTTTCTCTTGCTTGCTGTTGTTTTATGGATCTATTTTTTGTTTTAATTGCTTTATTTGCTTTCTTCATTCATGTATTTGTTTATTTATTTATTTATTTATTTTGTTCGGCTCTTTGCTGTTTTACCTGTTCTTCTCCCTCCCCACCCCTTTCCTTCTTTATATGTGCACCTTGTTTTGCATTTTAAGTTTCGAATTTTAATGTTTTTCTGTTTCTAATTCTTTCTATTTAAATTAATGTATTTTTGATTATTTGTAATGTGCTTTCATTCTTGGTTTCGCGTTTCTGTTTTCTTTGGTCCCACTTGAATTGTTCTATCCTTTTTGAGCTGGAGTTCCTTTCTTAGCTTCCATTTTCATTTATGTGTCCCGCAGTGGACCAGTCGGTGGCAGCTCGGTTCCCACAGAACACCGAAAGTGAAGCAACATTGACTGAGGTCAGTGATTTGGGAGGGTGACAACCTCTCACGGCAGGATGCTTTAGAACCGTGTAAGCCAAAAAGGAGCTAGAGCATGTTAAATCCTCTGTGTCTCCAATGTCCTCCTAGTGAAACGATACCTCTGGGGGTGCCAACCCCAAGTGACGGTCGCTCATATGGGTGCTGATTCAAAAAATTATGAGAGCTTTCAAAGGGGCGGAATTTGCACTCCTACCTATAAAGCCCCTTAGACTCAGGAGCAGAGCACCTATTCTCCCTCGCTTCACGCGAGGATAAGGCAACAACAGAACATTTCCATTTCGGTGGGTTCGTTTCATGTGTTTTCTTGTTGATTCCTTTCTTATGCTTCCTTTATTCTCATTTGTCACAGGTTATCCCTCTGATTTTTTTTTTTTTCTAAGCTGCGTTTCATTTGATCTGTTTGCTTTAGTTCGATGTTTTCACGTAGAATCTCATTCAATTGCATTGAGAAAGCTGTTACTTGCAACCCCGAAACAATTGTCTGCAGTTTTTTGGAAAAAAAAATGCGCTATTTTACGATTGCTTTTCACTGTTAGTAGTTTATGAACTATGTGGTGAAAACTCTCCACTCCTCTTGAGTTTTGGAAGAATGAGAAAACCAGATTTTGGACAATCAGCATGGGAAATTATCCCAAAACCCTTTTGCATAGAAATAAGTTCAAAAAGGTAAATATGCATACTGAACACGTTTCACTAACTACTTGGGAATTTATTTCATAACCTAGTAACTGAACTAATGATCTCGACCTAATGTTCATTCACTCATCTAATGAATTACATCTGCCGGACGTGATATCAGGAATAAATTGATATGCATAAATTTTCAGCTATTTTATTTTGCTTATGCTTTGAAGTTCAATTTCGTGGATAATTTGCTCGGTCATTCGAATGCAAATCTATCAAAACTTTATTTTAAATCTTTTTCAACATTATTTTTCTGGTGACGATCCTGTTGTGCCTATATAAATAATAAATATAATTTCTTTTGCATGTTTCTAATCTTCATTACTTCATTTTATATTTGCCTCTTATAATGTACTAATAAGCCCGGAGGTCATACGAAATGACCGCTGTAATAAATATTATAAATATACAATTCTCCCTAGTAACCGGAAATGCGCATCCAATCAAAGAGATATTTATCAGGTAGGACAGTAAAGTGTAATGAATAAATAATAAACAAATAATAATTTCGGAAAAAATATTCTTACCGAAAAAAAAAAAAACATATAGGTTATAATAATCTGTAAAAAAAATATTATTTACTATATAATCAAATTGTTTGAAAAATATTTAGTTATTTATATCCAACATAATCATCGTTAAAACAATAGTTTTAACGAAACTGGAAAAAAGAGAGCTGCCACTTTAATATATATAAAAAGCGCAGACGATAAATAAATTAAAACAAAGGAAGAAGGATTATATTAAATTCACGTTTACATTCATTTTTAACGGAGATTGCAAATCTAGCGATGCCTCACTCAAAATGCTAGAGAAATGTTCTGAATATTTGTATATTTGACGTGTGTTACAACAATGGCAACTATTACAGTTACGCAAGAAACCAATAAGTTATCGGTGACAGACACTTAAGCCGCTTATATATAAGATACATATATATATATGTAAGAACGGCTGTCCCGTTCTATCTTCTACAGCTGTGGCCGCTAAAACCCATGTAAGACGAGGCACAGGGTTTCGTTGCAATTCTTTATTGGTAAACTTTAACACACAAATATCATAACATTAATATTGTTGGAACGAAGGACATGAAGTCATCAGCACGTTTCAAGAAGCAAGAACCCCCGATTTTCGTTCGGGCAGTCGTATTTATATGGGGGAAAATCTCTTAGACTGCAGACAACATTCCCTACACCACGTGATAGCACGTGGTTTAAATAGGAGGGCCATATGGAAAATAAAATATATTATTGGCTTTAATGCCGTAGACAGGGGCTGGCCTAAGTCTACGGGGAAAAAAATAGTCTGGAGGGAATTAATGAGGGAAACCAACTTGAGCTTAGGCATGACCATATATGGTAACGCGTTAGAGAAATTTATGAGTGAGACAACCCTGAGTTGTCAAGTTTAATATGGAAAAAGCCAGACAAAGGAGACAAAGGACTTCTCCATATCACAGCCTGACAAAGGATACAAAGGATTTTTCCATATTACATCCCCCCTCCCCAAAAGTTCTACTACTTTAAATATTGAAGAAGTGAAATATATGCAGCCTTTTTCCCCACATAAATTTATGTATTAAATTTTATATAAACATATCACATTTTGAATGAAATACTATACAGTTACAAAAATTACTGAACATTTTCATCACAGATTATTATACTCTTACTAAACGATATTTACAAAATTGTATTTACAGTTCAGTTTAATTACAGTTGGATTATTCTGTTGCAGTTCAAAAGTGAATGACTTATATCACATTATTCATGTGATAGTTTGAAATTTGTTGGTGGGTAATATTTCCTCAATCTTGACACATGTACTATGTCTGATTTTTCTTTGCTGTGTGCATTTGGTTTATTGATTTCATAAGTTACGTCCGTAACTTTTCGAAGAATTTTATATGGTCCACTGAACGGTTGCGAAAGTTTTCGTGAATTCGGATATTTGAATTCTTCATATATCACAAAGTCATCTGCATTAAAAGATTTGTCGACAAATCTGGCATCGTAATATATTTTATTTTTTTCATGATACTCTTTAGTTCTTTCCACTGCCAGTTTTCTAGCTTCCTCAACAGGAGGATAAATGTCTTCATTTACTGGATTTTGAAAAGGCACTGTACCGTACATTAAATACGCAGGTGGGAACTTCGTAACTGAGTGTGGAGTTAGGTTGTATTCTTGAGTCACCTGCTCTAATAATTTAGACCATGGCACGTTTCCAGAAGCTGCGTTCACTTTGCACTTTAGGCGAGTGACTATTGTTTGGTTCAGACGTTCCACCTTACCATTTGTCTCTGGTCTATGAGCTGCGGTTAAAAGCTGTTTAATTTTGTGGTGCTTTAGAAATTTCTTGAAATGAGATGAAGTAAATGATGGATTTCTATCACTTAATACACTTTTAGGTATTTGAACACTGAAAATTTGTTTAAGAAAGTTGACGTAAGTTTCGGTAGTGATTGATTTTGATGCAAAAGACCACATGTATCTAGTATGATGATCTATAAACAATGTTAAATATTTTTTCGTGGAATTGTAGTAGTTGAAACCACCCACACTATCTACTGCAACGAGATCAAATGGTTTATCAACTGGAGGCATAGACTGTAAAAGGCCAAATCTTTTTTGTCGAGGCTTTTTGTTTACCTGACAAATATGACAATGTTTGTTAAATCCAGTTATATCTAATGTTATATTTTGCCAATAATATACAGGCGTAAGTAAATTAATTGTTTTTTGAATTCCTGGGTGTCCAAACTTTTCATGGACAGTCTCAAGTAATTTACGGCGTAAAGAAAAAGGAACAACAATTTTAGTAAAACCCTTTTTACGCAGGCATAACACGTTATTAATTTCGACAAAATTACCAGTTAAATTGTCATTTTTTTGAGCTTCTTGAATTTCATCCAATTGCAGTAGATGCGAAACGTGGTTTCCTATATTTTTTTCAACACATTCATTATTTACAGGTATATCTCTTGAGAGCATGTCAGCCTCGAAGTTTGTGGTGCCTTTCGTATATTTAATATCATAGTCATACATACTTAATTGTAAGGACCAGCGGAACAAACGACCTTTTAAGTTTTTTACATTTTTGAGCCAAACTAACGCCGCGTGATCGCTATGTATGACGAATTTATGGCCAAAGAGGTAGTGGTGGTACTTATTTAAAGCATCCACAACAGCTAGACATTCCAACTCAGTAATACTATAATTCTTCTCGTAATCTTTTAATGAGCGGGAATGGAAAGCTATGGGATGTAAGGCACCCG
Source organism: Octonoba sinensis (assembly GCA_038502835.1). Lineage (NCBI taxonomy): Eukaryota > Metazoa > Arthropoda > Arachnida > Araneae > Uloboridae > Octonoba > Octonoba sinensis. The sequence goes on from CM076602.1 coordinate 64,901,584, forward strand.
AACTGTCTGGCTGTTTTAATATTGCTCCCACACCAGTTTGACTTGCATCAACACAAATATGACATTCTTTTTTAGGATCAAATATTTTTAAAATTGGTTTACAAATTAAAGAGTTTTTCAAAACTTGAAATGCTTCTTGGCATTTGTCAGTCCATTGCCAAGTTGTATCTTTTTTTAGCAAGTGGTTTAATGGATTTCTAATAGTTGCATATTTATCTATAAATTTATGGTACACATTTATTGACCCCAGAAATCTTTGGAGAGATTTAACATTTTTAGGCGGTTGTAATTTTTTAATAGCCTCAATATTACTATTATCGGGCGTTACAATACCATTACAAATTTCATACCCTAAAAATTCAATTTTAGTCTGTAAGAAAGAACATTTTGATGCTTTTAACTTTAAATCTTCCTGTCTGCATATCTCAAACATTTGTTGAATATGATCTAAATGTTCTGAAAGGGTTTCAGAAAAAACTATTATGTCATCAAAGTAATTGGCTGCAAATTTTATTTTATGTTTTGTAAGTATTCGACGCAAAGTTCTTTGAAAAATACTTCCTGAATTTTTCCACCCGAAGGGTAATTTGTTCCACTCATATAAGCCACTATTAGTGACAAAAGCGAGCTTTTCAGTATCGTCGGGATGAATTGGTATATGCCAATATCCGGAAGCCATGTCTAATTTGGTAAAATATTTGCTTTTCCCTAATTTATCTACAAGTGTTTCTATCAGGGGTAATGGTTCTGCGTCGGACTTAGTAATTTGATTTAATTTTCTGTAGTCTATACATAATCGACTTTTTTTATTTTCGTCTCTTTTAAAAACTAGTGTAACAGGTGCAGAATACGGCGATGAGCTTTCTTTTATTATATTAGCCTTTAATAACTCTTGAATTTGATTTTCAATTTCTTCTTGTTGCTTTGGGGAAGTTTTATATGCCCTTAACGACACCGGTAAGTCGGATGTTAACCTTACCCGTTGAGGTTCAATTCTAATTGTTCCAACATCATATTTATTTTTGGAAAATATATCCTCGTAATTTCGCAATATTTCTTTTAACTTTGAATTTTCCTCAAATTCCGAATGTCCATCGACAGGATCGCGACATTGTAGGCCTCCAATGCCGCAACCAGTCCCAGAAACATCGGACGAAATACGAAAATGATTATTCTTTTCGCAACTCATTTTTTCATTTCTATCTTTCTCTTGACAAGTTTTCTTTTCCGTGCTACTCTTTTTCTTTTCATTTTCGTTATAATGTAATTCCGTCACCCTTTCCTTAGTTTTACTTTCTTTCGGATCTTTCACTCTTTTAATTTCCTTATCAATTTTCTTGCGTATTTTTCCCGTACTATTATTTTCGTTTTTATTTTCTTTTACTTTATTTCCACAGTTCCTAACTAGGATTTCAGGTAAAATATGCAAAGACAAGTCATTCGGTTCGGAATCAGAAAAGGTGATCAGTCTTCTCTGATCCTGCATAACGACATGTCCTACACAATCTATGACCAAACGAAATCCCCCGCAACTCTTTAAACCTAATATGGCATAAGGTAAATCGGTGTCTAGAACATAAAATTCCACCGGTTTAACTATATTGCCGACCTTAAGGTAAAGAATACACGTTTGGTTAAGCTGTAGCATTCCCTTCGTTTGTTTTATTTTTACAGCGATTTTTTCTTTAATCGAAACATTTAATGTTTTTGCAATTGCACTCGGGATGATATTTAATGTTGAACCGGTATCAACATTTAAATAAATAGTCTTTAAATTCGAATTTGTATTTTGAGTGTACGCGTCATTAGATAGTTGATAATCATTTTTAAATTTCGCCTCATTTTTAATAATATACCCGGGTATTATTAATTGTCATACTTCGTTAACTCTCTCATTTTCTTCTCTTAATTGATTATCTTTTTGCTGAGGCGGTAGTTTAAATCCAGCATTCGATGTATTTGGCTTATTCACACAAGTTTGTCCCCAATGATATGCGTTGGAGATTCCTTGTTTTGCGCAAAATTTACAAGGATTAGGGGGTAACTCCTGCGAAAAATGTGCAGTCTGTCTTTTTACTGCATTTTGTCTTTCATTATAACCTACAAACCTTTGGTTTATTCTGTTGGTAAAAATTAGGTTGGTATACATTGTTACTATCTTGACGAGAATAGTTATTTCGTTGACGAAAATTACTTTGGTCATGATTTTTTGGCATCCAATTTTGATAAAAGGGGTGCTTCACCCTAAAAATATTTTGTTGCTCCCCTTTATAAGCGGACTTGGGTGTTTCATGTGGAACTTCATTTATTAATTTTGAAACTACCTGAAGCCATTCGGTGGGAGTTTCTGGCTCTTTTATTACCAAAAATGCCCTAACTTGGGCAGGTAGCCCAACTGAAAGCCCATCAAGGATATGTTGATTACTAAGTTTTATTTTTCTTCCCATTTCTACTTTTTCCGTAAAATAGGAGTATAACTCTTTCGGATTTCCAGAAAATCTTAAATTTTGAAAATCAAGAAAACTACTTGCTGGAGTAAAGTAATGTTCTTCAAAAATTTGAATGATTTCATGAAAGGAATTACAGCAAAGGCATTGATTGATGTAGAGCTTTAAGGCTGACCCGCGAATAAACTTCTGAAAATTTTTTAATTTCCAATTATCATTTAAATTGTTCTGAGCCGTTTGCTGGTTAAAGTGAGCTAACCATGCTGAAAAATTTATCCCTAACTCTGGTTCAAATAATAAAATTTCAGGTGAGCTACCCGAAATTTTGTCTTTTATTTCAATTTTTGAAGTAGAAGAGCCATCTGCCAAACTTATCTCTTTTATTTTATCACTAATCGTTTGACATTCTGAATCCATTTTTATTAAGCTTAAATCGGCAGTTGCCTCTGCTTGAGTTTCCGCATCCTTACGGTTTAAGTTATCTCCATCCATGTTTGAATTTTCTTTGTGGGAAGACTCTAAGTCAGAATTTTTTTCATTTTCAATGGTCTTGCTCATTTTACCACTACGTAATAACATAATTCTAATAACACACAAATTTTTGACAATTTTCCTTTTTTACCTTCCCACTTTAACAACAAAAATATTCCGCGTAAACAAATGCATAACAACTAAAATATATACAGAACTATTCATAATACTGCAAAAAATATACCATAATTTCAATTACACAGCACATTGATGAATTTACTATTTCAAACATCTTAATGTAAAAAAAAAACCGTGCTGACAAGATCCCTTTTAAAAATTTAAACCGATAATTAATATATCATCAAATAAATAACTTATTCTTCCAAAGCACATGATCAATTTATATCATAATAAATTCTAAAGCAATATCATGTAAAAAAAAACCCAACGGGAGAAAAAGATATTCATATAACTATAAGATATTTATGAAGAAAATTCGAAATAATACCATTTTGGAATAACACATTAAAAATTACTCTATCCAAATTCCCTTTAGCACATGAAAATAATTTCAATTCTAAAGCACCACAACATAACGACCCTTTCGTTTAATCACTCCGCAGAACGCAAACACTCTTCGCTTCTAAAAGCCACAACGGGGGCGAGCTTCTCCCCACTCGGAAAAGGAGCGCACATCGGTTCATTGAACCGTCTAGAAAGATGATCCACGCTGCTACGACGTCGCGGCACATTTCAGATTTAGTATTGCTTTTCTTCGATTGTTTTTTTTTTCTGCAGGAGCCCGGATAGGAACATAAATCCTACCGGCTTGTAAGAACGGCTGTCCCGTTCTATCTTCTACAGCTGTGGCCGCTAAAACCCATGTAAGACGAGGCACAGGGTTTCGTTGCAATTCTTTATTGGTAAACTTTAACACACAAATATCATAACATTAATATTGTTGGAACGAAGGACATGAAGTCATCAGCACGTTTCAAGAAGCAAGAACCCCCGATTTTCGTTCGGGCAGTCGTATTTATATGGGGGAAAATCTCTTAGACTGCAGACAACATTCCCTACACCACGTGATAGCACGTGGTTTAAATAGGAGGGCCATATGGAAAATAAAATATATTATTGGCTTTAATGCCGTAGACAGGGGCTGGCCTAAGTCTACGGGGAAAAAAATAGTCTGGAGGGAATTAATGAGGGAAACCAACTTGAGCTTAGGCATGACCATATATGGTAACGCGTTAGAGAAATTTATGAGTGAGACAACCCTGAGTTGTCAAGTTTAATATGGAAAAAGCCAGACAAAGGAGACAAAGGACTTCTCCATATCACAGCCTGACAAAGGATACAAAGGATTTTTCCATATTACATATATATATATATATATATATATATATATATATATATATATATATGCAATAAATTAATAAATAACTATTGGAACTGAAAATAATAATTGAGATAAAAGGCAGCAATCCATCAAAATTCAACTCTACAATCGCGAGGGTATATGAAGTTAGGATTTATTTTGTGTCAACTTACAATTTTCCAAAAAGAAAATAACGGGGGAAAGGAAAGAAAAGAAAAGAAAAAGAAGGAATAAAAAATGGTGGTATTGCACATTTTAAGTTTTGTATGAGCTCATTTCTAATTTGTCTTCACTTTATTTTTGTCCTACACGTATGTATATATAGGCAATAAATTTAAAAAAATAATTCAGATGATTGAAATAAAAGGCATCAATCTATCAAGAAGTATAGAGACACCTTGGCCCCTCATTTCAAATTATCTTCATCAGCATAAAACTTGCAACAAAAAATGGCGGTCTTGTACGTTTAATTTTTGTCTGGGTTCAATTTTTAATTTATCCTTTGGTGTATCTTAACTTCATTTCATATATATATCTGTATATGTATGTATATATATGATTATTTATTTTATCGCACTTTACGCTGCTAATATTTGCTCCATCTTAAGGCGGAGAAAGTATTCTTTCCACTACCCTGAGTAACAACATGTTTGAAAAACACGGAAACCACTATACCTGCAAATGTAGAATATTTTGGGAAGCATCTTTCAGGTTAATGGTGCGCACTTCTTAATCTGCGGTTGTCTTTTATGCTAGAAAAGCTGTGTAAAATAAATTTATGGCCTCGAAGCGCTTCGTTTCTTGAGCAGATCGTAAAAATGTTACGTGTTTGTTTCTACTAAATTATGTCTTGGCATTTCTCGATATGTAAAGGCTTGAGTTTCACCGAGGAAATTTAAAACCGCAAAACAATCTCTTTAAATTTTATTTTTCTTATTTTATGAAACCAACTCAAACAGTATTAATAACATCCGTAGTTTTAATTAAAAACTTAAACTTGTGTGGTATGTTGTGCAAAAAATAGGGGACATTTTCACGTTACAAGGAATGGTGGTTAATTTTACAAAATTTTGGTGTTAATTCACATATATTGCACCGAATTATAGTAAAATTAAGTATCATCTTTTGTAGCAAGCAACCCCCTACTGCATTTGAATACTACTTTAATGCATTTGATATTAATTTTTAATGCTTTTTGGTGTAACATGCAGCAAAATATTTTACATTGAGTGTATAAAAATAATAATTTTTTTGCATTTTTTGTTTGTAAATATCACGTCTAATAAGCATTTCAATTGTTTTTCACAAGGGTTTCCTTATAATTTTTTTGTGCACTTAAAATGTTTTTGAGATTTATGATGTTTTAGTAATTCATTATAGATCATTAAAGCAAAACCGAATAACAACTGAAAACGGCACAGCATAATGGTTTTCGTTAAAGCATGTTGGGACACTGATAGTAAAGCAATAATGAATAAATTAACAGAATACATTACCATAAGCAATTGTAAAATAATTAGTAATTCCCCTTTTATCAATTTCAATGTACTTCAATCATAGAAAAAAAATCACTCGTTAAATTATTCCAAGAGAAATGCTATCATTCCAAATAGAATGTTCTCTTGGACTCACTTGATTCATAATTTTGTAAAAATTTCCCTGAAATTTTTCATCAAAGCTATGGAATAAAAGAATAAGCATTCAATTCGCTCCTACAGAAAATTCTTTGGAATGCATATTCGTCCGGAGCTTAAACTGAAAAATCTTTCATGTTCCCGACGCACCAGTTATTAATTCATTACAGAGTAAATAATCTTTGATCTTGGGGATTTTACGTTTGAGCTTTCTCTAAATAAATTTTCATCGAACCATTTCAGAGAGCGTTTGAAGCTGCATTTTTTATAACTGTTTACAAAATTTCTACTCTTTCTTCTTTAAACTCACGACTTTTTCCATATGACGTATTCCGCTTCAAGTGCGAATAGCATTTCGAAGTGATTTTGCAAGTTGTTAATGTTGTTTACTTTAAAAAAAAAAAGAGTTTCATAAGCATGAATCACTATGAATATTTTAATGGCTATGAATATTTTAAATTAAACTTGTCGTACAAAGTTGCTGAAATACAATGCGTGTCTTTTATGTATTGCAAAAATAACAATCACAGATATGAGTGGAATTAAATAAGTTTTTATTTCTTTTCATGTTTGCCTAGTACGCACTGAAGAATGTTTTGTATTCAATAAAAAATCCCCAACTCAAATTTCAGCTGTTTTGACAAGTTCGAAAACGCTGCTCGTATGTACCGGCAAAACTCGTATCACGATATTTTTCAAATATCACACAATCCACCTCAATAGTTACGTAAATTTGCACACATTTGGCGACCAATTGGGGATATCTTGCCTCAATGGCTCCAAAGTAGATATGCCAAGGGTTAGATTGGTGATAGTTGGTGCTTTTTCAAGGAAGTATGTGGTATGCAGATTAGATTTTTTTAAGTAAGCACATATCTGCCTATGCAATTTATTCTTTTCGAAATCTTTGCGATACGTCATGTCACATTTTTATTACAGTTTACAATGCCTAAATGACTCTGCATTTTTGCATTGTACACGATGCTGTAGAAATTTTTGCCCGAAAATACACGATAATCTCCTGGAAATAATTTATCCATAGTCTAACGTACAGTTGCAGACTTAAAAATAAGAAACTACAAAGTCTTTAAAAAAGGAAATTACAGAGAATAAAAACGGAGAACATTCTTAAAATTTATTGCAACAGATAATGTATCGCAGTAGTGGCCCCGCTTGTGAGTATGCGGAATTATTATTTGTGGCGCATAAAGTCGAAGGTGAGTTTAGTTAAGCGGATGCCGCTCGGCCTATAATGTCTCCAGAGTTGGGAAGGCTGTCCGCCAAAGGCTAGCAGTTGCTCATTAGAGCTGAAGTTAAGTTATATGTCAACAATATATAATGCATCTTTAACAATTTTTAAAGTGCTAGTTACAGATCTCAAGTGCTAAATATTACGTAAGTAACCGAATTTTTCTTAGTAGCTTTACAGAACGCGGAAAAACAAGAATTTTATGGCGTAGTGGTAAGACGCAGGTCTCGTGTGCCCAAGATCGCAGGTTCAAACCTGGCCCAAGTCGGTGGATTTTCCAAGATGCAGAAAATCGTCTGCGTCCATGTCGTATGATTATGCGGCATGTTAAAGATCCCTTGAGTATCCGTTTGGCATGGATACTCTCGGCTAAATTAAATTCCTAGTGCATATTGCATCAATGAGAGCTCAGGTACCGCCATCTAGTGGTAACTGAACGTCAAAAAAATTGCGGCAATGGTACCACACTCATTGTGGTGCCGCTGAAAGAGTTGGTACCAATCTCTGGGGACGCACTAGGTCTGCAATGGTTGATGACCAATACTGCAGCCCCATTAGAAAGAAAAAAAAATTGAGAAACTGTTATTGAGAAACTTGATTATTTGATTTAAGGCAAGTTCTTCGTAACTTTGAAGAAACACTCAGCTTACCTTTTGTACTTTTACAGAAATTCTTTACGCGCAAATTATTTCTGCTTTTTACCTTTTTCCTGCAAAACCAGAAAAAAAATTAAAAAGTTTGAAGGAAGTTTAATCCCTTAACGGTCGGATAATTTTCAAGAAAACGGCCATGAAATTGCCTATTTTTTTAATGCCTGAAAATTATGTAAAAATATGTGTATGAACAATATACATAATCATTTTTAATTTTTTATTTGTTTTTTTTTTTGAACTTTAAAACGCTCCAGCCCGTCATTTTCACGGGAGCGAGGGGGAAGGGGTTAATGTACCGTAAAAATATCGTTAAAATAAAAAAGTGAAAAACAAATTAAACAATTATTTAATAAAGATTGGAATAGTAAAAATTTGAAAGTAAGCTTTTGAGACGGGTAAAATGTCAAAATTTCTCCTATATTCAACGAGTTTCGTAAAAAGTTCATTATAATTTCTAATTTGAATTGTTACTATTGAGAAAAATTTAAGAGAATCAAAATTCGTTATCTTTCATATTTTTTTTACATCATTACCTTATGAAAATAAGCACGATGTTACATTACCGTATTAGAAAATTCACATGTTCTAAAATTTCAAAAAAAAAAAAAAAACTGTTTTTCATAAATGGTTAGCGAAGTTTGACATGCAAAGATGGGTATAAAAGTTCTACCAACAACCTGTACCTCGCCTGCTACGTAATTAGTTTCTGAGATTCGGCAGGTTTTCCAAACACTTTGTTTCATGTAGCTTTGACTAATATGAAAATTTTTATGACTTCCTTATCCGTGGGTTAACATCATATTTTGGAATTGCATTCACCAAAATGTCTTCTTGAGGGAAACTACGCGTTTGAATCTCAATTTAGTTAGCAATGGACTACAAGTTGAAATGTTTACTTTGGACGAAAAATAAATAAATAAATGAAAATATATATTTTAATAAACATCCACACGGACATACATACTCAAAGGGCAATAGATCTCGAATTTGTGTCAATACTAACTCATAGACATGCAAGTATATCTGTTTAGTATAAAGTTATGTACGTAGTTCATGCAGTACGTAGTTCTTTAGATTAAGAACCTAAAAAATCTAACCAGATTTCTTTTTTTTTTTCAGAAGGAGAATAATTCACTTAATCGATACTACATCCGTAGCTTCATAGTTTAAAAAAATCAAAACAAATGAACGTCACATAATGTATATTCGAATTTCACTCCATTTCCTGCGACGAATTCAATACGTCAAACTTCACCAATCGCTCCAACGATTAAACCCTTAATTTTTCCGATTCAATTTACATGAGAAACAAACTAATTTCGAACACAAGTGGCCGGCCCAGTCCCACACCACGACTGTAATAAACAGCCACTTCCACAACATCCCAGTCCCTCCCCTCGCGGACCTGTGCTGCCCAGTGCAATATGAGAGGCGAAATGAGTGTGGGCATTTTCGCCCCGGAATGTTGCAGGTGCCTACTCCGCGCCACTAATGACTCCCAGCGGCTACTCGACCTCGTTAACCCCTAAGTATGATGATCCATCCCTCGCCCTGGCTGGCCATTCGCATCTAAACTGCAATTAGATCCAGTTACGAATCATTAACTCCCTCCATGTACGTTGTTTCTTCTGCTCTAACGGAATCTCTTTATCACGTAACGCTTCTTTTCATCGATGAAAAAATGTTGCAAACTGCTCTTCATTAGCTTCTGCGAAGAGGATGGCGGCTTCTTGTTTTGTATCGGTTGCTTAAAATGGCATATACACTAACATTTTCTTTCATTGATTAAGAAAATTGTATCTTCATTGCAATTTTTAAAGAGTATTATACTCTTCGGAAATGTTTATGAAAAAAATAAATAAATAATGTGAAGAAACAACTACTTGTATATTGTTGAAACCCATTGTTTGGTCGTTTTTTTTTCTTTAACGTCTTTTTTCTTTTTTTTAATAGAAAGTTAACAAAAATTGTTACTTTACAATAAATTAAACATTGTGAGAAGCATAACAATAACTGTCGCAGTACAAATACTGCTACTTTAACTAGCAACGGAACATTTATTTACGTAAAGTATGGTTCTTAATATATGCAGTCTCGTTCGTATGGTATGAATTAATTAAATTCTATTTATGCGGCTTTACAAACAAGAGTGAAATATTGTGTACTTTAACACATAACTTAAAGAATTATTTTATGTAGCAAATGTAAACTTGTAATGAATTATTTGTCTAAATTATTAGCAATATTCTTAAAGTTCCTTAAAGATTTATATAGATTTACTATCTTCGAGGAATCAGTAATACAAATTTTGTTTGTATACTAAGTTATTTATAATGCGATGCATGCCTTAACATTGAAGCAATTGTTTCAAATAATTCACAGTACTTATCATTCATTAACTTGGAATGCTGTATATAATGCATTCAACTGTATGCTAAAAGATTTTACTATTATATTTGCTATTAAAATTAAAAACAATATATGTGTATACATAAATATTATATTACAGATTGGTATTACATAACTATGGTGACTATGGAAAATTCTAATTTTACAAGTATGGCACAGTTTAGAAAAATGTGAGAGCACCTGTAGTAAGTTATAAAAAAATTGATGAATTATCCACTCATCTGCGTTCACATTAGGAAAAAAAGAAGAAAAACAAGCTGCCGCGAAAAACATTCACTCAATAAGTAACTGATGTGTAAAATATTGATTTTTTTGTTCGCGCTAACATAAACTTCTTTAAAAACAACTATTGTACCTACAAAAACCAGATAGGTACTTCACACATTTTTTTTTTAAATTTGAAGCATAAAACTGCACCTTAGTAATACATCAGTTTCAGAAATCATTTGTAATTAAATAAAAATTCGTACAATGATTAAGAGCATTGATTTGCATCGTTATGAATAAATACTATTCATTTCATTATATTTTTGTTAGTTGCATTCATTTCATGCGTTTAGTTGCATGGTAAGTTATGTTTTTTCTCTTTCTCTCTATCTCTCCCTCCCTCGAGCTTAACAAATTTCAGATAAGCAAAAAATGAACGTGCTTCTGCGACAAAACCTTTTCGCTATCGGCTATCTGAAATTTGCTGCTATTTCGACAAAATCAGTTATGCATGTTAAAAAGTCATCTAATTTAGATTGACAATCAAATGATATTACCTTCAAAATTTAGGTTTAAATTATGCAAGTGTTTGTCGCAAATCCCTTACCAAACGTATTCACACAAATTGCAGTATATATCTTTAAAAAAAAGAAATAGTACGTTATTGTCATACTATCTGGAATCTCATTAAATGCCATTGGTCTGAACTGCTTGTTAGTTAAAACATGCGAGTACTTCTATTGTGCATTCCCAAAGGTTACTTGACTCATATACTCTGTCGCATTTCAAACACTATTACTTTAACTAGCAACGGAACATTTTATTTATTCATGGAAAGTATGGTTCTGAATGCCATATACAGGCTCTTTCATATCGTATGGTTTAATTAAATTCTATTTATGCGGCTTTACAAAGAAGAGTGAAATATTGTGCACTTTATAATACATCTTAAAGTATTATTTTGTGTAGCAAATGTAACCTTGTAATGAATTATTTGTCTAAATTATTAGCAATATTCTTGAAGTTCCTTAAACCTTTATACAGATTTACTAGCTACGATGAATCAGTTACGCGTATGTCACTTGCACAGTTGTTATCTTTATAATGTGGCACATGCTTTAAAACTGAAGCAATTGTTTCAACTAATTCACATAACTTATAATTTATTAACTGGGAATGATGCATATAATGCATTCAACTGTATGCTAAAAGATTTCTGAAATTGATAAACTTCTCAACACCGTTTAAGTACTGCAGTGGTTCCCAACCTTTTGACATAGCGACTCCGTTATCAAAACTTAAAAAGCTCCACGTCCCCACCACGCAGACACTGTAAATTAAACAACTTTACAAGATTCAAAGGGAGAATATAAAATAGATAAATTTACAGTGGAGTTACAAGAACTGAAGAGATGCACTTTTACGAAATTTTACGATAACAGTTGCTGTGTCTTAATTACTTCCTCACTGAGGCCGTACTTCTGTCTCAGTTAATACAAGATCCTAGATTACATAACGATTTTTTTCGGTGTTTTTGTTGGAGAAAAAACTCTGTAATCATGTAGAGTTAAAAAAATGCGGTTGTATAAAAACCTTTATTGAGTTTAAATGCAAACAAAGTTTGGCAAGAGCATGATTTAAAAAGAAAAACCTTGTAGAAATTCATTCGAGTTAAAATTGTAACACAGCTATACTCTGCTTACAGAAACTGACACTGCATGCACGCATTAAACTGTTCAATAGCAAGGGCCACGGTTGCTACAGGACCGCAAAGTGCTAAATCAAAATTACTTGAGCAATACATAAAATTTTATTTGGGCAGTGGGATATTTAAAATGCCTCTTTTGAAGAAAATTGCAATGCTTGAAGAATTTTCGAGCATTAGTTCAATAATAATAAAAATTCAAAATACAATGATGAATTACAGGAATGCCAAAATTGTTGGCTTTCTCTGAAGAAAAATGTCGAGCCAGCTTAGCACAGTATATTAACAAAATGCGGGTACAAGTAGCGATACGATACTGAATAGCGAAATAGTGACAACGTCGTAAAGGACGGATGAAAACCCCTTTGATATCGAAATGTAAATTGACTGTTACCACCCGGTATTATAAACAAGATACCGCGTATTCTTGGGCTCATCCAACTAAAGCAATAAGCAAATAAATCAACACTCCTGATGACATTCCCTGTGCTTCGCAACTTTGTATTCATCTTGATCGTTGCGAAATGTTTCTGTGGAATTATTAAGGTACAGATAACTCACCTCATTATAAAGAGAGAAAAAATGTATGCTATTTTTCTTTCATGTAACTGTTTTAAATTTTCAAAAATACAAGCAACGTCACGACCCCATAAGAGCTGTTTCGCGACCCCGAATGGGGTCGCAACTCATAGGTTGGGAATCCCTGAAATACAGGCTATGCATATCAGCTCTTTCCATATCACATAACTAACTCACCTTTGTAGAGGACAAGCCGACCATTTCAACGTGGTGCTTTTAAGAGTTCTTGGTCTAGTCGGGCTTAAAGTATTTGAATTTTGTTGTTGTAGTCGCTTGTATGTCGCATAAAAAAACGATAAAATTACACGTAAAAAGTAATTTTGACAGCATCTATTCCATGAAGAATAATTGAAATTTTCATTCTGTTCTAGTTTTACGTCTGAACTAATGAAATATTTTGTTCGTAAAGACAATCAAACATAAATCACATGTATTGTCATAACTCCTTGTATTTTGCACTTGAAACAATTCATTTACTTTTTGGTACAGTAAATTTTACTGGGCTGCTTTGTTTTTATTTGTTAGAAATATGTTTTATAAAGATGTGTTAACACTAATATTTTTCAGATTAGGTAATTACTAATGCAAAGCTACTCTCTCTTTTTTTTTATTAGTTTTCCTTGAGCGAAGACAGCTTTCTAAACAAATAAATTTCTAATGCATTATATAGCTTTTGCAACTAATAATAAATTGTATTTGCAACAGTCTAGCAAGGTAAATGCGGCCTCTTCTAATTTCCAATGCAAAATAAACGTATTTTAAAGTTGTTTCCTGGAAACGTTATTGCTCACAAAGTGAACTAACACCAAACCACTAAACTCAAAAGCACTGTATATTTTATGACTAAATTTCAGCAGTAATTTTTCAAACGTTCTATATCATGAGCAAGAATACTTTGTTATTTTTTCATAATTTATTACGTTCTGTTAGAAAGATAGCTATGTTTCGTCCATTTCCAGTTTTATGATCGTAAAAAGAATACTCTTGGCGAAATAATGTTTCATAAAATGCTAACAATGTTTTGTTCTAGACGAAATACTATGTTTTACGCTTTAGTGCAATCATGGAATTTTTTTACATTATATGACGAAATTTCCGCTCTTGCTGCTTTCCAGTATATAGAATAATTGTACCTTTTATACTTGCAAACATTTTAGGAGAAAAATGAAACACGTAATATACTGCTTGGAATTCGTACTATTAATCGAAACTTTTGTTATTAATCGTATTGTTTGATCATAATTATTGTTCTTCAATTTCTTTTGTTTTACTATGCACGCGCAAGCAATTTTATTTTCTGCATTTTCACATAACACGCTTGTTGAATAAGTTTTAATACACTAAATCACTTCCACCAGATTTATTGTAATTAAAATACTGCAATTACAAATTTTACTACAATTTGTTTTTATTTATTATTTTTCTTTATGAAGTTTATATTTTTAAAATACAATTGCATCTTAAAATACAGTTGCATACAAATGAGATTACGATGTTTTTACTAAAACTAAAACTGCATAAACTTCAGTTGTCTTCTCCTCCTTTACCATAAAAATGTTTTGTACTGGACTGTTTACTTTTTGAGCTATTTAATTTTTCAATACTAATGACAATAGTAAAGTTTCCTGTTTTTAGCCTACTTTCCCGTAAAACGTAAAAAATAAATATTGTGTGAAAGAAGGCTTAAAGTATCGTAAAAATATCGTTAAATGTAAACAAAAGTCAAAAATGAGTGAAGTAATGAAATAAAGATTGGAAAATAAAGAAATTGAAAGTAGGGCTTTGAGATTGTGAAAATATGTGTCTGTTTCTTTGTCTGCCCCCCCCCCCCCCCTAATAACTTTTGAGGAAATTTTCCGATTTGCATAATTTTTTTTTTTTACATTCGAAAGATCTTGGGGAGCACATCTAATTTCCATATTTTACTTTATGATTTGAACCATTTTTCGTGCAATTTAAAACAGTTCAAAAGATCTTAACATTAGCCCCTAAGGAAGCAAATTATGTAAACCCTGGACATAAGATTCACAACACTTGAACAAGCTTATTGGAAGAAGCTCTCAATTTCTTGATTTGAACAATTTTTGTTCAATTTTTGAATGGATAAAAAAAAATTGTCATTAGCGTTTTCGGAGAAATTTCAATCCTATATAAATCTTGATCTGACAAACGGTATTCCTTGGAACAACAAAATAATGTTATGAATTAGAACATGTACAATTACGACGTTTATCCAGAACTAAACGAGCCTACTTTAATATGATTTTTTAAATCTGGATTTATAAGGATATTTCTGAATGAATAAATAAATGAATGAGTGAATATATGAATGCGTAAATAAATGAATGAATGAGGGAGTGAATGAACATGTATTAACCATTGAAAAGGATATATTTGCAGTAATTAAGAACTAAAGCTGAATATGAAAGAGAAAGATAGCTAGATTATAAATTTGAAATTGGAATATAGGGGAAAGTAGGCTCGTGTAGTTCTAGACTTAACTTATTGTTACTTCTACATTCCCTATTATTATCTTTTTCCGTTTATTGCATTATATTGTTATTTACAAAAGAAATATCAAATGAATCCGATTATTTGAATTGGAGATTAGTTCGATTATTTTAATCTGACACGGAAATAAACCTTTTACTTTCAGATGACAAGCATAAAAAACAAACGATTTATTTTAAAAACCCCACAGCACATTTTTAATTCTTCAGTTACTTATTTTACTTTGTATCAAAATTGTGTGCAACATCATATACCTAGATTTTTACCCGGACTTATTAATTACGCATCATATTTCTTCATCAATTTAATCACTTTAAACAATGGCAGATAGAGCTAGTAGCATTTGACAACAATCTAAAGAAGTGTTACTACGAAATTTAATTTTCTTTGATAAATGATATAGCATTCCTTTTTTCATGTTCTCTTTAATAAATTAATTGTTACGTTCCTTAATTTCATCGGGGAAGATACTGTCGTAAATCATTTCAATTTTGACCGGAACAAAAAGTCTGATAAATTACTGCATATTAGGAGGATGTAAAGCTGCTAAAATTACTCCTCAAAATATCGAAGAAAAAGGTCTCGAGTTTGATGTATATTATTGTCTTTTTAAACTGTACTAGCATATAAGTGTGGAAGCATAATGGAAACGCTTTCATTTTAATTGATGAAATTTCTGATGTATAATTATTTGAATAATGATAGTGTGTGGTGTGAAATAAATAGACTACCTTTGTGCTAGAACACAAAGTTAATCAAGCATATAATTTGCAATGATTTACAGACACGTTGCCGGCATTCATCTAAATTGACATTTGAAAAAAAAAATTGATTCCTAGAAACCTCGCAACACACGTTGCAACCTTTGTGCTTAACCAATTCTGTATTTTCTTTTTGACTGTGTATTTTCCCTTCCATTAAAAAAATTAAAGTAGAAAACTGCCAATCGATAATTCATATAAAATTAAAAAATATATGCATGATTACAAAAAATCGTCCATTTGTATTTTAAGTATTATATTATTTAAAACTGGCAATATTTGTTTAGCTATCAAATATTCTCGCATTAAAACTGAACGGAAAAGTTCGGCAGGATTTGTGAAATGTTGAGTTAAATAATAAGGCAGAGTGAAAACTCAGAATTACGTGAAGTCGATGGTGAACTTTAACTATTAGATTCAAGAGTAAAATAATTGCTCGTGGGGCTGGAAATAGTGTAGCCTATTTAGCTGTAAGACACAACTAGCTGTAAACAATCCTTTTGTACTTCTTCCACTTTTTTTTTATTTTTAGAATCCTTATTTCGTTTAAATATTAGTAGTTTTCTTTAGTTTTGCAATGGAGAAACTCAAATAGATAAAAGTCTAACAGAAATTAATAAAACGAAAAATCTTCTCGCTTCGATGTCTTTTTTTTTTTTCTTCCTTTGTGCACAGCATAAAAATCCTTTTGCACAACGAATATGTGGATTAATCGTATTGGCAAAAGATATATTTGTAAAAGTTTTGTATTTAACTATTCCTCGTTAGCGTAATTTGTTTTTTTTTAAACAATTGCAACTGATTTTCTGATACTTAACTATGCCCGATGTAGCTAGATATAAAGAAGTTTTTTTCAAGCAGCTCGGCTGCTATTTTACACACCAAGTTAACGGGAAGAATTAATTATTTTGACCTTAATGTTACCTTTGAAAGACATTAGCACCAAATAATGTGTCTGCGTAGTTTTTTACATTTAAGATGCACTTAAATTAATTACAAGGAATAAGCTACTACTTAATGTTGGATTAATTGTAGCTACTAAAAAAGGTTTAGAAACGCTCGGCTATCGTAGGTAATGCCGCATTACTGGAAAATTGTATTACGGTTGATAAATTGTTTAATCCTGACTTTTTTTTTTCTTGCTTTTTCTCTTTTATGGATAAGAAACATAACTAAAACACAAAACAAAAGCATTCATTAATAAAAATAATTTTAAATCAAGTTAATTTGCAATAAAAATAATTATATTTTATGTGTATTAAAAAGTAAAACGAAAAGCGAAATTAAATTAGTTACGTAGGAAGAAATGGAAATACACATATATTTGGATAATAACAATAAAAGTCATAATAATAAAAAAGGATTCCCATACCGTGGTTTTTTTATTTAAACTGAAGTAGCTTAATTAAACAGCGATTGAAATTTAAAATCCTCAATTAATAAGATGCATGGATTAGAAACGAGAATTTGCAGAACAACGGAAATCTTTCGTCATTTTACTACTTCTTCAAAATGTGCTATCGCATGTTTTTTCGCTATTTCTGTATTCATATGCGATTTATTGTTTTTACTTTTATTTTATCATATAGAAAATTTAAACAAATTTGACCACAAATAATAATAAATCAAAATTCAGTAAAATTATCAAAAAAAAAAAGCAACAAATCTGAAAAAATAAACAACAAATTTATTTTCTGCCATTATAAATAATGGCAAATAATAAATTTGACTTTTTTTTCCAAAATGTTTTGTACTACTCTAAAATTAAAATGGCTCTTTTCAGGAAGTGGGCTTAATCAACGTCCATCTTTCTCTTTATAATGATAAAGATCGGGCAATGGTCGCAGAAAGGTCTGAAACTGTTCGGAAAATTTTGAGCTTTATATAATACTGTTCATTAATAACAAAACATACATACTTACATTGTTAGCATATGATTTATATAATGATTTCTAAACATCGCGCTCGGCTATCGTCGGCAATGCCACAGTTTAGGAAAACTGTATTACGGTTAATCAATTGCTTAATCCCGACTTGTTTTTCTTTCATTCTTTTTTTTTTGTATGGGTAAAAAACATGACTGAAAGATAACGGAAAAGCATTCATTAATACAATTTCCTTAATTTAAAAATCCAGATTTTCTGAATTTAACCCCTTTAGGCAGGAGTTTTTTCTTTTTTTTTTTTTTTCAAAAAAACTGGCAAAAAATGATTGAGTTTTCTTTTTGACAGAAAAAATTAATATATAGGTATTGTATAAATTGTTTTTGGAAATCTTAGTTGTAGGGGGTGACTAGAGAGTGGGGGTGGGATATAAGTTACAGAAAAAATTATCATACAAAAAAAGTGCAAACGGGTCTCAAAGGGGCATTAGAAATAAAATAACGCGAGATACAAGATCGCCCGTGGGAGACACGGGCATGTGTGCATTTGCCGGTAACTTTCGAACGTGTCAGACAGAGGCAAAGGCGTTAAGTGGTTAAAAATTACTTTTTTTCAAAATATTATAAACTTTCGATACACCAACATCGTTTACTTTGAACAGTAAAGACAAAAATATTACAACACAGACGAGTTATGTCACAAATAAGCAGAAACTCATGAAAAAGTTGTTTCTTGTTTGCACTGTGAGAAATTTCATCATGAAATTACGGTTAAATAACCGGTAGCAGTCTGTCCATCTAATTCACCGTTAAATTTACGGTTTGGAACATTTTTGTATCTTTACGGGACCTAAACCATTTCCAATCAGCTTGGTTAAAAAGCCGTAAATACAAAAGTTTACGCTTTATAACCATTTAAAAATGGTTTCGAAACAAAATTTTTATTGTTTTTGAACCATTTCGAGGCGAAGAATCTTCGAGGAATAGAAACCGTAAACGAATCGTGCAAGAATCGAACCCGGGTGTATGATATACCAACCTAGCGCTCTAGTCATTCGGCCATCAACACCACGTAAAGCGGCATTTTATTTATCAATAAATCTTCTTTTTCAACAGGCAAACTGCCTTAAAATTAATTCAGCTTTTGATTGGATCCAAAATCATTTTTGGTTTAAATTTACTGTATATTGACGAAAAGCATTTTATTAGCTGAAAAAATTAAAATACAAACAAGCTTCAGCAGCTCAAATTATGGGTTCGTTCATTCGCAAACAGTTCGGGAATCCAATGTCTCCAATTTTTGATTTACGTGTGTATGTGTTTCTATTTAGTAACCACTGCTTAAGAAACTTTTTTTTTCTTCTTTTTTTATAAACACATGCAGATTTGAAGTGATAAATCTTTACTCACATTTTAACAACAACGTACGACCAGTAAGGTTTCGCAACCAAGATGGACGCCCGATTCTTACTGAGCGCTTGTAAATGACGGTTAGTTAAACGTTCTTTAGTAGAAATAGAGAAGAAACGATTTTTTTCGCAATCAGCGGTTTGAGTACCATCTTTTTAATGGTTATTCAACTGTTGTAACTAAAGATAGTAAAATAACTATCAAATAAATGGTTATTTTACTATTTTCCTACCGAAATTTTTAACAGTGTGAGTAAGTAAACTTAATAACCGAGTGATAAAACAAAATTATTATTCGCAGACGAAAAGCGTTTTCAATGGGTTTTTTTTTTTTTTTTTTAAATCTATTGTTACAAGTAAGATAAAAATATATAAAAGTTGATTTAGATATTTCAAAAATAAAGTATTTTATAAAGAGGAAAATGTATCATTTTAAGGATTAAAAATAGATTGTAGGTCTTTGCTTACATTAACGTATTTACAAGAACAACTGTAAAAAAAAAAACAACTGGCAAATACAGATCCTCCAAAGCGCTAGAAGAATTTTTAAACAGCATTAAGTAAAAAGAAGTATTGTCGACTTTCGTAGCTCAAGAAAGTTAACTGATGTTGCAATATCATAGATTCAGCTTTTTTTTTTCCTTTTTTTGCAAATTTTACAGAGAAACATCTGCAAATGACTACGTTACACAATCATGCTTCCGTGATTAATTTTTGATTGAATGTAAAACACTTTTTTCTTCATTTCTAACCCTTCAGTTGAAAAAAAGAAGAAAAGAAAAATGAAAACTATTTCACAAGAACATTTTTTTCAGTACCTAAAATTTTCTTGCATGTCATTTTCTTTGCTGCTGTGATTTGGGTTTATTTCATAGTTTTTTATGCATTCATTGAAGAGGCTGCTTTCAAAATAAACTGTATCTACTGCATTGCATAGAATTCCATCTTGTTGAAATAAAATTCTGGGTATTATGTACGATAAAAATATTTAAGAACAAGCGTCAAAAACCGTTTCCGGTATTTTGTATCATAATGTCAATTTAGCAAACCAAATTTTAACAAATATATATTAATGGTCCACAAAGTCAACAAAAAATCTCAATTTTCACTTCGATATGAAAATTCTAGATACGTGAAGAAGTTTGACTTTTGCCGGCGCTAATACTTTTCTAAAGTATTTCTTTACAATAGTCGTTAGACGTTTGATTTTAAAAGTGTATTACTAAATTTTTTGTGCTACTACATTTCAAACAAGCTAACTAATATTTCCCGACGGTAAATGTTGAAACATGAGTTCCAAAAGTTAATTCAGAAATTATTATTTGAGTACAGGAAATAAGAAAATGCGTTCAATATTTTGTATCAAGAACATTTTTCGATTGACCGAAAACCTGTATTTATTTATTAATTTATCTTAACATCTTTCTACATTTAAATGCCTTATTATGTTCCTTCGGGAATGGTGATAATTATTTTTAGCATTATTTTCAGATGGGTGAACTAAACGCGCAATTTATCATTTGCACCCGCATGAAACTTAAACATCGATATCAAATATTTTACGCCATCAGCTTGCTCCTAAAATTATATTACCTGCAAAAGTAATGGTCAAAGAATGAAAATTTAAGCAATTTCAATAATAAAGGGATGCTGGTTTTCTTTATTGTTCGAAATTTCGGGAATAGAAATACTTGACATTTTATTAATTTATTTATCTATACATTTATTTACTGGTGCTACCTCCTCCCTTCCTGTAATAGTTTCAAAAGATGGGAGAGAATCCTTGCATTTTTCGACTGAAGCAAAAATGAAAACCAATAATGTTTTTCTTTCAACTATTGTTTAACCGGATGCACACAAGACAGTAAATCATGACATTTTATCTGATGCTATAATCTCATGATTCAATATTACAGATGTATCGTATAAGCTACCGTCCATACACCGTGCATTCCAAAAATGTCCACCACGAAACGAGGGATACGCGCAGAAAATACTGATAAACTGGACGCTGACCTTTTCAGATGACCTAATCACAGACGAATATATCTTGACACGACTCTTGTATCTCATTAATCTTCTGTTTCCCCAGCAGGGGCAGGGAAGTATGATTTACCAAAAGGGCTTCGACTACAAAGTTGGATCCCCCATAATTCTATTACTGGATCGGATTATCTTGGGACTGTCTCCTCACCCTGGCAGCAATTCCTGTCGATGTTTCCTGGAGGTAATTATCAATCATTGGGAGGGGGAAAGAATGTTTATAAAAAAGGGCTTTAGGCTCGATCTTTATTCATCAGGTAAAATCATGTATAGATAAGGAAAAGTTTTTGTAAGTAACAGATCGATTTTATCATTGCAGAAGAACCGTTTGTTGAACTTAACAAAGCAACAAAATGCTCATTTTTTAAATTTTTTGTGCCAAAAACCACCCACCATTAATCGATTGCTTATATAGCAGTTTGTTTTTATACAAGGGTAAATTTAGCTTCAAGGAAATAAATCAAGAGCGTAATGGTATAAGGTTTTTTGAAAATTATAAATAATTTTAGTATTAAGGCCTAAAGTTATAAATGTCAGATACACAAGGGATACAAAATATTTTTGGATTGCTGTCACCAGGTATAATTTTGTTTAAGTATAATCAGTTATACCAAACGTATCTATAACGTATTCGAAAAAAAGCTGAATCTCTTTAACTCTACAAGTAGTTTTTAATAAGAATATTAGAATGCATTGTAATTGAAATACAAGAACAGCACAAAGTTCTCTACTCTGGTCCTTTTCTTTTTTTTTTCTTTTAAATAAAAAGTTAAGTGAAATATTTTCTAGGGATTTTTCTTTTGTTTATTATTATACAGATGGTGCAAATTATTTCATATAAGCTTAATTAGCAGACCGAAACATTTTTTGTCATTATTTTGCTTCCTCAAAATGTACCTGAAGCTTCAAAACTCTTACCTTTAGAAGACAGAACTTGAGTTTAAAAAAATTGAAAGAGGCACTCGGCTATGGCAGATATAATTATACACACGTGTCAAAATTTCAATTTATGCATCAGTGATATTTTATCTCAGTGAATGCTTTAGTTTCAAAAATTAATTAGAAGTGCTGGGATGTGCCAAAGACTCGTCAGTTTCACTGAAGTATCAAAACTCATCTCAAACGGAAAAAATGTGCAAAGATTTGACTTTCACTTCACTGACTTCATTAAGTAAGGAAGTTTTTCTTACAAGAATTTAACTAATATCCTTCTCTGAGAATGTTTTTTATGGTTCTTATTTAAACTTCTTTTTAGGGTGAGTAATAAAATGCGCATAAATAATTCAAAATAAAATTAGCGCAACATTTATGAGTCGCAAGAAAGGAATTTTTTTTAATATATTTTCTGACAAAATAGAAAATAATTGAATTTTTTCAAAACCATTTTCACTTTTGCATCTCTAAAAGCAAGGCATAGAAATTATAAAATGCTTTTAAACATTAATTGTAGTGAAGTTTTCATTGCAGTTCGGTACAGGCAGAATAGATTGAAATACTTTCGAAAGGCACAGAAATTGTCAAGATCGTATTAATTTGTAAAGATGATTATTAGAAAATATTCATTTTTATAGTTTTTAATATTTTTTAAAATGTTAAAATGCTAGAAAACACAAGACGTTATCCGTTCCTACTATTCATGGAAACAATTACTGAATAGATATATTAAAAAGCGCAACGAAATATTAAAAAGCGCAAACATGCAAATTACACATTTAATAAGATGTTTTCAACATTAAATATGGCAGTATTACGGCATTTTTGCACGTTTTTTTTTACTGTAAAATTCAGCTAAGGCATTCGGAAAAAACTCCATTCCGGAATTATTTTGCATATCAATGTGTAGTATTTTTAAGATATTATAAATCACTATATTAAACGTAACAACTTTATTAAATAAATATGTAACATGAAGGAAGCAGCATTAAGCAAGCTTCTAGTAACAACCAACAATCAACTTTCGCCAATTCAATCATTTTCAAATAACAACATAATATGTTGTCAGTACATGTTTTGTAATATAATACATAATATACATGGTATAATACATTTTAAATATACAACACAATGCTTTTTTTTTCAACTGCGGCCGATCTTTCAGACATAAAAGTGATTATTGTCATAGACTGAAAGTTCAATTATTCTTAAGCAGCGCGGACATGCATCACGCCGGCTCTACTCAATCAAATTGAGCCTTTTCTAAAATGCTTATACTTTACAGCTTTAATAAATTTCACTAATAAAACTAAAATAAATTCAAATAAAGTATACTATTTCAAAATTTCTTATGTGCCTCATTTGTATACTTAAATAAATCTAGCTAAAATAATGAGAACATTTCAAATAAAAAGTATGAACTCGTTTTTCTATTATCTTTACGCAATAAAAAAATTAGCTTTTTTTTTTGGGGGGGGGGGGGGGATAATGGATAAAAAAAAGCGTTTGTTTTCAAACTGAATCGCTGAAAAGCTTTGAAAACTGTTAAAGAGCATTTCAAAAAATCATAATAGGCCAGAGTAAGAGTATTTAAATTACTCCTGCTATAGAAAAACAATATTATATTTACGTTTGTAACTACTTAACCCTCAAAAATCGATGCTTGTCATTTTTTTTCTTATCTTTAATAGGGAAAAGCTTAGTAATTTTATGTACTTAGTTTTAATAAAAAAACCTCTAAGGAAGTTATCATTTCTGCTAAAAATCAATATAGTTCACTTTTATAAAAAATACTACATGGCAATGTCATGTACCTTGTCAAAAGCGTAAAAAATGGTGAGCATTTTCTTCCAGTTTAGTAGCTACATTGTACAGGCAACTGTGAATCATGTATCACGTCTAAGTCAAATGTTACTCTAACTCAGGTGTGACGTTAAGTAATTTGCCAATAAATTCGGCATACGAAACCAGAATGCATTGTACATTCACAACATGTCTTTGTTAAATCCTTTTATCGGAGGAAGAAGCTTTGTCCCCTGGAGATACACAGTGCTCCATTATTCATCGCATTGGAAAGTTGTTAGGAAAAAAACTAAATCCTTCATAATAGATAGATAAAACTTTTACTTTCCCCCTTATGTTGTAAATTAGAATAGTTGTTCGGTTACAAAAAGCATAGGAACATGGCAGGTAACAAGAAACTATTAGATGCGAAACATTTAAGTAAGTAAACCGTAAAAGCGTGTAAGATATTTTAAAACAACATAGGATTTCTGTTTACATTTTAACTTCTTTCCTTTTTTCCTCTTTAAACTACTTCGTGTTATTTAGTTTTGTAATTGTTCTAAGTTTTAGAACTATCGAGAATGATTATGCAAGATGTGAATATTTTTAAATAATTGGTAAGTGATAATGGGAAGTATTTTGCACTTTTAGTGCTTTCAAATGCAAAATTATTTTTATACTAAATACACATACATACATATACATACATACATATATATATATATATGTATGTAAAGAGAGACAGAGGGAGAGAAAGATATAGATAATATACTGTACCATAATGAGCGGCCATTTTAGATTTGAATACATGAAAAAATTCCTGTTGATTTAGCTTGAAATTTTATTGGTTGGGTATGAACATATAAGGCTCCATGTATCCAAACAAATTTTGCCCTACAGTAAATACGGAGCCAGCAACAAATTAAAAAAAAATAAATATATTTCCTATCACGCTGTAAAATGCACAAAATGTGATTTAACTATATCATATGGGATGGATCTTCTTGAAATCTTCTGCGTTCATTTTTTACATGAATAGCACATATGGTCTTGGATGTTCGAAGAATGCTTTGAAAAATTCGAAAAAGGCTCGTAAGTTTTCTGTGTATTATTTATTATATGCAGAATTTTTCACCCAAAATAATGTAATTTTCATGAAACTTGACAGAACTAAATAGACATAATTTTCCGCAATCAGAGTGTAAAGTCATTTAATATTTAATGAAATACGACCATTTATACTAAATAAGATTTAACTGTGCATGCGAAAACTTTAATTCCTTCCCCGGAAATTTATATTTTAAATGTATAGAACTGCTCAGGTAAAAATCCCAGGTAATTACCGTGAAAATTCGCAAGGATATCGTCAAAAGAACAATTTACATTTCAGTTGCTTTCAGAAAGATGCGAAACAATAAGGGGTGCTCTCAATACCATTACGGTCATCAATGGCAATACACCAAAATTCGAAATAGTAACGTGTGGTGAAAACCCTTCATTGTTTCGGCAAAACAAAATTTCATTGTACATATTTCAACGTACCGAAAAATCTCCTGCTCTTTCATTTGTGAGCGAACTACGGAAAATATAAATGTTTGAAAAAGAATTTATATTTCTCACACCCAGTAAAATACCCGGGACGTAAAATAAACAGTCTCTTGTAATGTGTCTGTTGTAAAGCGCACTGCTGTAGCAAGCATCATTTTCCTAATAGAAAAAGATGAGTTGAAAGAATCGCGAAATTTATGAAGAGAGGAAATAATAAAACGTTGTATATTTCGATTTAGTTTCCTTTTGTTCAGGTACTTTTCTATCTGTTACATGCGTCTTTCTCTTAATGGAAATATATTTACGTTTCAGTATTTTTCATCACCCTAAGCTGTGTTGCTTAAAACGTTCCTCAAAATAAACAGGCAGATTCAAGAAATACAATAG
The DNA here is from genome assembly GCA_038502835.1 of Octonoba sinensis. Taxonomy (NCBI): domain Eukaryota; kingdom Metazoa; phylum Arthropoda; class Arachnida; order Araneae; family Uloboridae; genus Octonoba; species Octonoba sinensis. The sequence continues at coordinate 64,927,578 of CM076602.1, forward strand.
ATATAAAGGAAAAAGATGTCGTACTACAGAAGCATACCTTATTCTCTAAATCAAAAATCCCTTTAATTCAAACTAATTATTACTTACTTTTGCTTTGTATTTTTTATTTCATGTTAATTTAACCTTAAAGAGCTCCTAAGGAATAAGAATATAGGTATCAATGGAGAAACTACTTCATTTGAGGCACGGCGTTGCTCCTTAATTCTAAAGTTGTTCATTTGAATTGTCAATAACAAAAAAACAAAATCATCAAATTTTATTTGCGCATAAATGTGTGCACGTTTTTTTCAATAAAGGTTAGTTCCAATCACTATAAAATATCACATTGTGATTATTAAGCTAAAAAATACACAAAAGTTATCTCGCTTTAAAAATATTAAAGTATGAAAAGAACCATCAACCCAAATTAATATGTTTCAAACATAAATAATTAAAAAAGAATACAAAAATTATAGAACATAAATAACAAATGTGCGCGGACTTAAGTCTGAAAATGGAGTTGCTTTTAAAGTTTAGGGAGGGGACAAGTGAGTCAAAGAAAGGAGATGGAGGTATCGACCTGTTAAAAATAAATTAATTTAGGTGTGATTTAAAAAAAATATTAAGCATGTAAAACTTGATTTACACCGCCTAGTTTAAAATCTTATTTCAACTGTTAACAATTCAACATTCGCTCTTTCGTGGTGGGGCATAGGAAGTGTAAGTACACCACTATTCCAGGTAGGTGTGCAGCCACAACAGCACTGTCTACTTGAATTTATAAGCTTTTCTTTGAAAATGTATGATACAACCCGTCGTTTTTATTGCCTGTTTTCCAAATGTAAGAGCTTGAATTTTCTTTACTGTTCCTCTGATTTTCATTGTGAGGAGTGTACTCCAAATTACGTTTTAAGCGAACGTTATTTTGACAGTTTACTTGCAGTTATTTTAAAATTAATCTAATTATTATAAAAGCCATCCCCCATGTGAGTGAACCGCCCGTGTGCGCAATCTCACCCGCCCTATAAAGAGAGAAGCGAAAAATATGTGTCTTAGATTTATTTCTGCTGTCGTTCTAAATTATAGAATCACAAGGAAACAGTGATGTAAAGGTTTACAGAAGGAATCTAGTCTCTAATATTCCTAAAAAGCTTGGGGAAAAATTAACGTAGCTGAAAAAACGTTTGTTTAAAAAGTAATTTGCAATACTCTCATCACAATGAAAACCAGAGGAACATTAATGAAAATTCAATCCCTTACCTTTGGAATGAAAACAAAAAAAAAACGACATACATTTTCAAGAAAAAGCTTATAAATTCAAGTACACGCTGTACTGTTGTGGCTGTACAACTATCTTAAATCGCGGTGCACTCACAGCTCCCCTTTCCTCCAAAAAGCCCTGGGTGCCATCTCTTCGACCGCGCCATTTCACCAGGTTTTACCTTATTTCTATTCACTACAAAACATTTTTGCCCGAACATACATGAGAATTTACAGGAAATCATTGTTTCACAGATAACTAAAAACACGAAGCTACAGAGTCTTTAAAAATAAAATTACAGAGAATAAAAAACAGAGAACATTCTGTAAATGGAAAGAAACAGATATTGTTCCGCAGTAGCGGCGCCATCTGTGGGTTCGCTGAATTAATATTTCTGCTACTCAAACTCGTAGGTGAGTTCAGGTCTTGAACCCACGCTGTTGCGGTTTCTCGCGCAACTTTTCAGATATATTTAGTTTCCTTTCCGTATTTTACAGTATATATATGCGAATTTTATCACCCAAAAATGTTTATTCACTTGTATATGGTTACCTATATGTGTACAGCAAAATATTGCTCAAACGCATGTTTTTATTTTATAATTTGTATAACGTAAAATACCTTAGAAATCGAGTTTCCCTAAGTGCCCTTATACGGCTTATCAAACATTCAGCAGTTCATCAATATCATTAAACATTTTAAATCATCAGGTATTACGATCGATTTCTTTTCAACCTGTTTCGGTAATTTCAACAAGATGAACCATCTATCCTAATTTAAAAAGTTCAAAATAAAAAAAGAAAGTTCCATGTACGATCAATAGACCTGAAAACGTTGTTCTTTCTCCCAACCACTTTGCCAATTTAATGAATAATGGAAGAGCTTTATCTCCCTGGAGAACACAGAAAACTCTGACTTTTCAGGGAAGGTATTGATGAATAAGATAAAACTTCGAACGTCCAATGACTTCAGTTATTTTCCATGAATATTCTTTGCAGTACACTGAATTTTTCAACGATTCGATTTGTGAAAATAATAATATAAGGTGCATAAGCACATACACACACGCAGACACACACACACACCCACACACACACATATATATATATAGGGCCCTATTTACATTTTGAATCACCATAGGCACAACTCATGTTTGGGGGCCTCTCGCGCAACAAAATTTTTTTTAAACATAGCATTCAGTATGTGTTTGTAAAACTTGCCAGTCACACCAAAATTTGGGACGCAAAAACTAATTTGTTTTTCAAATGTCAAAGAGTCCGACTAACATTTGGGAGCCCTCAACGTGCAAAATGGTTTTGTCTTTAAATTACAAAATGTTTGAATAAAATCAGGGGCCCCCAAATTGCAAAATCGATTTTGTTTTTCAAATTTCAAATTGTCAGACCAAAATTTGGGGGCCCACAAACTGAAAATTCCTTGTGGTTTTAAAATAATTTAATAATACAAATTTTCTGTGAAGCAACAGAACACTAACAGTTTGTTTTTGAAAGATGCTACTAAAGATATTTAAAAATAATAACAATCAAAATTAGGGCCCCCCTCCTCAAAGTGGGAGCCCTAGGCCCGGGCCTCACGGGCCTAATGGTAAATAAGGCCCTGTATATATATATATATATATATATATATATATATATAATGTACACACAAGCACATGCACACTTTACAATGTGAGGTCGCAAAGTAACTAGTGCGCCTCGAGTCTTGATGAATTAACGCTCTTCGTTGCGTCAGAGCGCTTTGTTTGAAGAGACACCTCCAATAAGTCCATTAAAACTGTAATATATGTCAGAGGTTTAATGAGTTCTAAAATTTAATTAATACCAGAAAAAAATTTATGATATCATTTATAGTAATAGCTAACAGTAAATTTTTATAATAAATTGTTGATTTTAAATAGCAGCAAATTTAAAAAGGAAGAAATAGGGAAATTTCCACTAATCATTTGCTTATGAGGTCTGCCCTTTATTTTCAGTTCCCTTAATTTAAGATTCTATTCACTCTCGGAATTAAGCTGATCTGAACTCAGCCGAGCTAGCAGGATTTTTATGTTGTGCTTAGAAAATGCAGTTAACATTCCAATTAGCATGAAAACATTGGTGATAAAACTTTTAAAAAAATCATTTAAAGCAAGAAGGATAAATTAAAACTGGTCAGTCAAAATAGAATAAGGAATTGGCAAATAAATTTTGCAAATAACACTCCAATATGACTTTTTATATTCTAACGTTAAAAATGCGTTTTTACACATAATTTACGTTTACGTCTGAGGTACGATTGGCTACACATAAATCCGAATACAATTTTCTGTTATGTTGCGTTTTTGCGACTTAAACCCGTGTTTGTTTGTGAAAGAAAGAGAGAGAGAGAGAGAAAGATAGAGAGAGATATAGAGAAAGGAATAGCTTGTGTTTTGTCGAATTCCCACCCATAATCCCCTCATCATAATAGATAGTTGTACAGTCCCTCTTCACAAATGTATTCGAGAACTACAAAAACGAAACGCACGTAATCGACTTTTCTTTCCATCTTATTTTCCCTCCACTCGTGATTGGCAATTACCAGGAGACATTTAAAGGCCAAAGTCCGGCCGAGTAGGGATGGAACAATCGTCCCATGGTGATCCAATCTGATAATCGTATTACAGCCGATCCAGCTTTGGAACACAATTCCCTCCTCCCCCACTTCTTTTTTCAAGTGAATCGGGGGAAGATTAATGAGTTTCCACGCGGTGTCAAAAGATATAACGTTCTGATTAGTATATTTATCGTTATGATAGATTTAGGGAGAATATGTCAATATTTGATTATCATTCTGATTTTCCTGTGCTCTTTTTTTCGCTCTCTCTCTCTCTCTCTTTAAATAGAATTATCGGCAGTGAGCAATCTAGAGAGAATCAAATATAAACGGGATTTCATCAAGTAACCTTATACTGAGACAAATTTAGCTTTTTTAGAGGCCAGTACGAAATTTACCAAATGTCTTTTTAGATGTTTTTACGAGATATGTATTTTAAAATTTATCTTTGAAAATACATGACTGTTACAGTAGATACCGTGAAAAGTATATTAAACAACAAGTACCCCCTAAAACTATACGAGCCTACTTTTCCCATGTGTACCAACATCAAATTTATAACCTATCTATCTCTCTCTCTCTTTCCCATTCAGTTTTAGTTCTTAATTACTTCTAGTATACCTTTCTGAACAGTTAATACATATTCATTCCCTTATTCATTCATTCATTCATTTATTTACTCATAGATTTATTCACTCATTCACCTATTGATGTATTTATTCATTCATTCATTCATTCACTCATTGATTTATTCATTCATTCAATCAGTCATGTGCTTATGCATTCACTCATTCATTATTTATTCATTCATTCATCCATTCACTTATTTATTCCTATTTTCTTTCACTTATTTATTTATTAAAAAATCTGCTTAAAAGTCCATTTTTAAAAATTTCATGAGAAAGCAAGTTCGTTTAGCTCTGAATAAACTTCGTACCTGTACATTCTCTACGTTATAACATTGAGCTGTTCAAAATTGAACGAAAATTGTTCAAATAAAAAAAAATCAAGTCGAGAGCTCTCTCCAAGCTTGTTCAAAGGAGCTTGGATTTTATGTCCAGGGTTTATATAATTTGCTTCATATTTGCATAAGCGGTAATGGTAAAAAAAAAAACTTAAACTCTTCAAAATTGAACGAATAATTGTTCAAATCAAAAAAATAAAGTATGTAAATGAGATGTCCTTGCCGAGATCTTTCGAATGGAAGAAAAATCTTTTGAATATGACAATTCCTCAAAAGTTATTGGGGGGATTGTAACAGACAGACAAGACGAAAGACACACACATTTTTTTCTTATTTCAAATCCGTACTTTCATTTTTTTTTTTTTTTCATTCTTTGTTTAATTACTTCTTTTAATTTTTGATTTATGTTTAATTTTGGCGCTATTTTTACGATGCATAAAAACCTTTATCCATAACTTTTTTTTTGCTTTCACGGGAAGTAGGCTAAGAGCCAGTATGTATCCATTTGTTTGATTATTGATATGCTGTTTTACTTTCCTTTAAAGTTTTAAAACTCGCTGAATTACAGAAATAAACGATATTTTAATGCAAGAATGCTTTTTTTACCCTCTCCCCATTAATTCCTTAAAAAACTTCTTTTTAATCATGCGGTTCGATAAAAGTTTACAAAGAGATGACTATATCGGTAGTAAGCAGCACAGTATTAAACAAAATTTTATTCTAAGATTTAGTTTTCTATAATAGGATTTTTGTTCAGTATTGTCATATCCGAACAGTTAAAAGCAGAGAATGGGTTTATTTTATATGTGTGCAGATTAATATAAAAGTGCAATTCAATATTATTGGTTTGAAACTACTAGAAGAATTTCATTCACGAGATACATACATTTATTTACAATCAAAGTTTAGATATAAAGAGACGTAAGAGTTTAAATATAAAGTTATTTAAGTGTACCAAATTAGTAGTTCACCAAATACACCTAAAAAGTAATACACCCACAAATGTAGGACTTCCACTTTCTCACTATAATTGGGCCGTGAAGCAGCAAGTGAATTTTAACCATTTAATCAAGAAACGAACACAATATTTTACAGTATATACATAAAAAATTTAACATCGAGATGCTTGGCCATTCTGATTTTATTGCAATTTTGCCGTTACTATGTGTTTAAAAAGTATTGCAACTCTAGGAAATTTTAAAGCTTTTATACCTCATTTCAATAACTTTCAAAATACATCACATGTTTTTAACACACTGCCATCAACATTTCTATTATAGTAAAAATATTTCCCCATTTTACTCTGCTACAAAATGTGTATGAAGAGATAAGAAAAAAAAAGTTTTTATTAGTGCAAAAAAAAAAAAAAAAAGTCGATTTTTTTATTCATTTGTTTTAAAATGTAATTGAAAAAGAACTTTAATTATTTTTACATGGACTTTCATGCTTTTAAAATTTTAAAGGAATTAATCAAACTCTTCAGCTGAAATTAATTAAAAAGACGATTTTCCCCAAAAGCATTCTGTATTTCCTTGAAATATATTTAAAATATTTCTTTTTTAATCACAAAACATCGAAAATATGCTGTATATAAATGCTTTTCTCTAAAGTAATAATAGATATCCAATGCCATTCATTCTAACTTACATTTTAATACTTGAAAATTGAAAAAAGGGAAAAAAATAGAAGAAAGAAAAAATATGCATATAATAAACAAAAAAAAAAAAAAGACAGAGATGAAAAGTTAATAGAATTCGTTAATTAAACCTTGGAGTTGAGATAAAAAATTTCTGATTATTTGTATAGATCTTTTCTACTAATTAAAATGTCACGTGTTTGTGAGAAACAAAAAGAAAAGTGTTATTTTGTTAATTCGTGCAGCTTCTCTTAAATATTTCATTAAAGCGAAAGTTGTATCCAATAATATTAATACCAGAGATGTGAATAGGTGGAGAAATTAATTACGCTAATTTGTGGTTTTTAATATGAAATAGTGCGATGATTCAGTTCTAAAACTGATGAAAGCTTTCCCAATTCAGATAGAAATAGAAAATGATAGCAAAGTAGAAGTGAAATAGTTTAATATTATTCGTAATTTTAGCCACGAAATAATTTTATGAGGTAGTTCTAATTAATAAATTTCATTTCTTTCAACAAAGCAATATAGATTACATAAATGGAATGATATTTATTCCAGTCTTAAACTCATGCTCCAAAAAATTACTAAAGACAGTTAGTACGCAATATTTGAATTTCTTATATTTTTCTATATATTATTATAAATTTCTAAGCCATATTTAAATAGTGAAGATCTGCTAAAGCGTCATTCAAGGGATCGCGATATTTATGACTCTATAGCAAAGTGACACTACAAGCGATCACCATTACTATTGATGAGCGAATAAAGGGACTATAATTTCTTGACGTTATAACTGAGTCGTCACTATAACTAAATTCAACATCATTTAAAAGGATTTAATCTTTTGATAAAAAAAACTTTGTTAAAAATATACGGAAATAAATTTCAATTTTATTTACTTTTACAATGATAAAAGACCTCATTTAAAATAGCTTATTCTAAGTGCTATCTTCTTTTAAGACACCACATCTTTGCTTGGCCGTCATTTTATCGACTCACTGAATGGATATGAGGAGCTGAGAGTCCACCTAGCCCGGTAATCGAACCCCGAACCTCTGACAGGGTAACAACACAATTCAACCTCTAGGCGCGACATATAATGGCGTATATTTTAAACATATTTTTCCAAAAATATTAGTATTACTAGTTAATAATAACAAAAAATTACACTTTAAAGAAACTAGTTGTACGGTGACGTCATAGTAAGGCATAGGATCGAGGCTGGGAGTGTCGGGGGATTTTCGAGATGCATCGTCTCCGTCCATGTCGTGTGTTTATACGATTAGTAAAAGAACCTTTGAGTAGATATTTAGCATTGGCTACTCTCGGCTAAATTAAATTCCTATTGCAATTCTGGAGTTTCGCATCGTTAGAGCCCAGGTGCCTCCATCTAGGGCGAAACTGGGTGTCCAAATTCAGTTACGGTGAAGGTACACACCCATTCCAATTCTGCTGAAAGAAGAGGTATCAATTTCTGGAGAACGCACCAGGTCTGCAATTATCAGACGACAACAGCAGCCCATTAGAAGGGAAAAGAAACTTTCAAGAAATTAATGTGTTTGTTTCTACCCTGAATACTATTTTTACCATTATTAAAATGAGAGCATTCAGTTTCTACTCACACCTAACTTGGCGCGATATTTTCCTACCTATCAAAGCTGCTTAGAAGCCCGCAGCTTTGCATAAGCAAACTGTCACGTAAATAATAAGAGTTTTGATAACCACTTCGTGTTACGTCGGATGTTCTTGTCAAACACTTTGCCAAAAATTTGTCATAGTTAGTCCTAAAATTTAGTTTGAAGTTAGCTAACTGTCAATCTCCCGTAAATACTTTAAATTACGCATATTTGAAAATAGTGCACCTTTGTTTATTTTTAGGTGGAGCTATTTTATTCATCTAACAGTCCTGTGAATATTTGTGGGTTTCTTTTCTTCTCATGATATTAGACTTTTAATCCAGTGAAATTATAGCTTAAAAAACTAAAAAGAAACATTTTGTAGCAATATGAACTAAAACGTTTAAATAATCATTAAATCTAAAGATATATTCAGTAGCAATGGAATGTCCCACAACTTAGTACAACTTACTTTTTTGAATGAGCCTTAGATAATCAGAATAAAATCATTGACCAAGCAACTAGTCTCAATAGTCTCAATATTTAAAAAATGTGAGATGCTTCAAAGCACTCATTTTCTTTAAAATTTATTAATGCTAGTTATTCGCTAATGCATAATCATTATCAATAAACAAGCACCTCATGAGAACAATCCTACTGACAGTCTCTCATTTCCTACATCTCCATTAACCTATTAAAAAATATTGAATAAAATTATTATTTTAATTTTTTTACATAAATTTCATTTTTATTTATTTTTGATTTAGTGATTTGCTCGAGCCTTTAATACATTTATTGCTGCTACAATTGAAAAAAAAAGAACCTAAGCTTATCAGAGCAATCTTTACCGATTGTGTTTCAATGAAAGTGTGCAGTGTATTGATTGTCAAAACATGTTGTAGTTGATAAAATTATTCAAAAAATAAACAAGCGTCAAATATTCTGCAAAAAACTGGAACATTACATTTTTCGAACGTATACATTTTACTTCCTTACAGTATTATTTTAGAATACAAAATATATATATATAATTTATAAATTTTTGTTACATTTACGTGTGTTATTTGCAAAAGTGAAGCAATGCTTTCGGTTAAATATTAAAAATTGATGTTAAAACAAGAACTGCCCTAAGAATAAAAAATCACGAGCATTCCTCGTCATACGTTGGCGAAATTATTATAGTTATCAAAAAGTTGTCTTCCTTTGAGTTTAACCCGAATGTGCTTTTTTTTAAATCAGCATAAAGAAATCATGCAGCGTTTTCTAGCATTAGCGAAGTTTGAAAATACCATCCTGAGAATTGTTTCCAAACGATACAACGAATGCTTTCAAGCCATGCTTTTTGATGTCTAAAATACGATAAAACTAGTCGACCCTTGCGGAATGCTACACTGATCACCAAATCGTTTTGTGTGGCATTCCATTCCTTAAAAATTTGGGAGTGAAGAAGAATAGAAAAAGTAAACGGTTGTTGGTGCAAAAGAAGACATGTAATTGAACACATCAGTACAAATAGCTGTTACAATTTCTCTCCCCACTATCATTTAGATATTCAAAATAATAAAATAATCAGAAAAGAATGATAATTATTTTTATTATTAGTAAAGGCACCATTAAAATACAATAACGAAACAGCTGCATTACTTAAAATATAGTTACTTTTGTTTGGTTAAGCTCCACATATTCGTACTATAAATGAATGTGTAGAGCCTAACGATTGAATAAGTTTAACACACAAACGCTACTAAAACTGTTCAATTTACTACACAATAAAAACATAAGAGTTTCCAGCCTGTTTACTTGATAACAGGTGGCATGAACATAGACCAACACCAATTGACATCTATTAAAGGACCTCTTATGAAAAGATTTTAAATCTCAAATTTAAGAGAAGCGGAATATTTTTAGACCGTCTGTCTATTTTTCATCATCAGCCGGCACTAAAAGCTTTCAAATGAGGGGTAAATCATGGAGTTTGATAAAGGAATAAGGAAGATCTCGTGGACGACGGAAAAACAGACTATATATATATATGGTATAATCCGTGTCGATTCAGGCAGGGGGGTACCTTCATAGTCTCAAATATTTTTGAATTTCATATATGTTAAAATATAGAACTAAGTGAGTCATAGGTCTGTTTTTGTTTTGCTCAAAAAAATTCCTGTCCCGAGATACAGTCCGCCAAAGATGGCGCCTCCGGCGCAATTTCTCACTTGCGCTTTTCGACAAAAACTTTCAAGTGCTCTATTTCCGGAACGGTGCAAGATATTTTGACGCGGTTCTTTTTATTTGAAAGATAATTATATTCTGTTTAAGATAAAAGGCTAAATTTTAAAATATCTGTTCAACTTTTTTTGCTGCAGCCTTCTGAAATTGTTTTTAAAAAATCTTTTATCTTTTTTTTTTCTCAAAAAAGGCAATTTCAAAATTTTTTTATTTTTTCACTGTTGGTTAATACCATTAAGTACTACACTCCCTGAAAAGGAGAGCTTCCACTTTTGCGTTAAACGGTTTTTAGAAACAATTTAAGATTTTGCCATATATTTTATCAGTTTTGTTAATAACATAGTCATATATTGGTCTCATTAAGTCAAAATTATATTCATTTAATTTTATTTGACATGGAATTTAATTCTTAATAAATATTAGCTCGAAAAAATCATGACTTTTTCAAAATTAAAAAAAAAAAGTTTTTTTACATTTTAAATTAGATTGCTTATCATACCCATTAACATAACTCAGATTGGACATTCTGAGTAAAATGCAATCAATATAATATTTATTTAGGTGAAAATAAGAATTTTACACTGAAAAGTGTATATTTATGCAAAAAAATTAGAAAAATAAATGCAATACACTGTACTTTCAACCCAATACGCATGTGTTGAAAAAATTACTTACTGCACATTCGCCAGGCTGTTAGCAAGTAACGTAAATATATTTACCAACCACTAAAATTATTTCTGCATATCATTTGTTCATAATCACAAATTGATTACTAATTAAATTTATTTTTAGATAACACATAGAGTTAGGTATTTTCTTGATTCCATTTTCCATTAAGTAATTTGAAAAAGAAAACAAGTTTTGCTGTCTTTTCTACTCCAAGTTAATTTTTGAGCTTGCTGAGAACAAATCCAAATGTAGAAAACTTTAGTTTAATTGCTTCTGAAATGAGCATCTGAATTATTTTTGGTTGTTTACGAGTATTACCTATGAATTCTTTTACAGCAGTTACAGTTCCCCACACTCAAATGTTGACATAGACTTAAATTTCTTTTTCTAATTAAATTCCACAAAAAGGAAGTGCACAAATTATGAACTTCAAGCCATTACTTCATAGTTCAGTGTTTTCTTTAACCAAATTTATTGGGCTCTTAAACCTCTTATTTTATATTTTGGGGTTAAAGATGGCTAAAAAAAAGAAAGAGAGAAAGGAGTCAATGCATGTTAATATTTTTTAAAGGTATTAAATAGTAACAGCTTCGGCTAGTTTAGTTAGCTTCTTCAAATTATTTAAAGGAGTCCAGATTGGTTTTAATTGATTAGGCAGATCCTCTATATTCTGTTCCATTGCCCCATTGAAAACATTTTGATATTTTTTTTTTCTGTTAAGTTTCTACTTCCTTCTTAAAATACCTGCATAAAAATTAGCCAATTTCTTATGTAACTATTTATGGAACGATATATTACCTTGCATTGTACCTCTGAAGGTAAGATTAATGCCATTTTGTTACTATCAGGACAACATAATTAATGAAATTATTTTTTCTTGTTCTGAATAGAGAAGATTTTTATTATCCCCATACCTCACAACTCATAATACTAACTCAAATTAGTAATAAATTCTTCAACATTTTTTAAAATTTGATTTTAGAATTATTGAGTTAAATCAATGATTTTTTTTTTTTTTTTTTTTGAAAAAGTCATCTGCTTTAAATTATGTACAGCCTGATAAATACTAGAAACATGTTTTCAAAAAAGGAAAAAAAAAGAAAAAACACTAACATATTGCAACCAAAAGTATATTAAAGGACATGTTTCAAAACATACCATTTCCCAAAATTATGTCGAAAGTTATAGATAATACAAATATTGGTGTTTCGTGCATATGCTTTGTTTTTGCTAACTTCCTTATGAAAGCAAAGGAAGGAAAATGCAAAGTGATGGAACCCCAAGCTAATTTTGAACCCCCCTCCCCCCTTAGTAGTGTTCCTCTTTTTTTTATAACATCAATAGCAAGATATAAAAATCAAAGATAAAAAGCTATGTTTTACTGAATAACACATATATTAAAATTAACAACTAATAGGCTTGAACTCTAGTTACGAAAAAGTGAGAAAATGATATTTAAAAAAATTAGTTAAATCAATAATTATTTCAAAGTAGTAGGCAATAAGTTTGGGCAATGTATGTCTGTCTGTTTGTCTACTGGTAATTTTTTTCTGGGAATGGAGGCGAGATATGTTTCTAATATTTATTAAGAAAATTAAATTAATATAATTTTGACGTAATGAGACCAATATATGACTATGTTATTAACAAAACTGATAAAATATATGGCAAAATCTTAAATTGTTTCTAAAAACCGTTTAACGCAAAAGTGGAAGCTCTCCTTTTCAGGGAGTGTAGTACCTAATGGTATGAACCAACAGTGAAAAAATAAAAAAAAATTTGAAATTGGCTTTTTTGAGAAAAAAAAAAAGATAAAAGATTTTTTTAAAGCAATTTCAGAAGGCTGCAGCAAAAAAAAGTTGAACAGATATTTTAAAATGTAGCTTTTTATCTTAAACAAAATATAATTATCTTTCAAATAAAAGAAAACCGCGTCAAAATATCTTGCACCGTTCCGGAAATAGAGCACTTGAAAGTTTTTGTCGAAAATCGCAAGTGAGAAATTGCGCCGGGGGCGCCATCTTTGGCGGCCTGTATCTCGGGCCAGGAATTTTTTTGAGCAAAACAAAAACAGACCTATAACTCACTTAGTTCTAAATTTAACATATGTGAAATTCAAAAATTTCTGAGACTATGAAGGCAAGATTTTATTTTTACCTACCTGAATCGAAACGGAATATGCCATATATAGAATATAGATAGGCTAATTAATTAAGACACTTTTTGAGCTATCTACGTTACCAAACGAGAAAAAGTTATTTCGTTTGATTGCCTAATCCATATCTCGGGTAAAGTCTTGTTTGTATTTTTTTTATTTTCAAATAGGTTGTGGAATTAAATGCAATTATCAAACATATGCGAAAGCATCAATCAATGTAATTGCCCAATTATGCCAAAATTTAAAATATAATATGTATACTTATAAATACGGTTTGTAGAATATGTGTAAGAATTAAAATACAGGGATATCTGACACTAACGTTCGAATGCACAAAGGAAAAACGTCGCATTAAAGCAAACAGTTGTTTGACGTTCATTCGCTCAGTGTGCGGAAAGATTATCAGCCAAATAAAAAGTGCTAACTTACTTTTCCCACATTTAAAGTTGTTCTGAAGAGAAGGTTTCTTTACAGACTTGATACTGCGGTTTTCTTGTGACAAAAATGTTTCATCTGTAAAATTTATCTTGTATTAAATAACTATTTAAACAATATCTTTTTTTATAAAAACGTTTTTTTATGTTGATTAGAAAAAACTCAATTAGAAAAAATAGTAAATGTTGCGGAATTTGTTATGACATTAAACATATAAAATCATCATAAATGAACTCTTGATAATACAGAGTTTAAAGGTAATACTTTCTCTCATTCACAAATCCGACCAATGAATTTCGAAAATAAAATCAGAATTCCGCAACCTTTTTATTTACTTTTTTTTTTATTTATTTTGTTGGTATGATACGGATTTATTCACTTTTTAGGTAGGTAAACTTAAGTTAAGTAAGTGTAAGTACTTCTTTAGTCAGAAAGTGATAATAATCTTTGAAAGGAAAATTTCGGCTGACTGTTTCCAAAAAATAATTCAGTTGAAGTGTTTGCCAATTTTTATTCACATCGTGCGACGAAAAAAGCATGCTTTGCTAGAGTGATGGGACTTACGTTAAAAGACGCGTTGTGTCAAAAATGAATACAACCATTATAAGCACTAACACACGAAAGGGTGAAAAAAATTGCTGAGCCAAATAACGAACAAACGGAGATCTTGAACTTTACACGAAAGTAAAATCAAACAAAAGCATAAATTTTCAGAATGTGTTCTCCTCTATATATTTTGCTTCCTTTAATAAAGATTGAAGGGAAGCGAATATTCGCGTTTTCCATCAGCATGCACAATTTCCACAAACAAAAGGCAGTCTCACTTTCCAATAAAAGTAAAACCAGAATATTGCGCCTTTTCCCATGTCAGACATCATGATGTGCATTCGAGTTTCTTCTTCTTTCTAAAACATTCTCTATGGTTCCATTTGTCACTCAGAAAATATTGCCTCTTGTGAATTTTTGTCTCTCTCTCTCTCTCTCTCTTGAATGTTTTTTCTAGATTTGCGACAACTACGAGGAAAGCACGGAATTGAAATTTTTCTCAGTGAAATAGATATTTCTGTAGCAAACACAAAGGCTTTTAAATTCAACTTTTCCGTGCTTTGTGTTGTCATCCATAAAATTTTAATACATTTGCAGTAAATCGTATATTTTTGCTTAAATTGCGATTACAAAATGAAGAATGACTTTTGTTTCATCAAAAGTAAAATTTAATTTTTAATTTTTGGCAGTTTTTAAAACAACTGCGATCGTATGTTCTAACAAATACTGGCAATCGAATTTCAAAAAGCACATACAGCTGTTTTAGCAACGAAAAGTTTTCACCCAAAAACCATCTAGTCGTAGAAAAAGTTATAACAAGTAAAAAAGGATAAGAAAAGAAAACTTATGGACAAGTGGTAAAAATTATCCAGGTGCATTTTCAACTCGACATAAAAATTCTAAATTAGATTTATTTTTTAACTAATGTGTAAATTCTAAAATTGCATATTATCTGATCATAGAAGTTAAAAACATTGAAGAAAAGAAAAGAAAACTAAAACAAGAGGAATTTCAAAGTAAAGCAGATTGCTAAGAAAACTTTTAATTAAAATTTTTACTTATAAATTTTCAGCAATTTTAGCGAATTAAAACGTTATCTAAGAACAAGCAGTTTAGAAAAATTATTTTTTATTAAAAAAAAGAATATCAGTCTTTTGTTCTTCTCATCACTTCCAACATTATACAGGTCCGAATTCTTTATTTTGAAGACGCATTATTATTAATATTCTCCTGCGAAAATCATCTACTGTCAAGTGTCATCTAGAATAAAAAAGAGGAAGTAATAATCACGAAATAATAAGAAGAGAAACTGTTCATTGTGTCATGAGTCCTAAATAAATACGCTTTTCTTGTGAACAAATAGGCAGGTTATTACGATAAATAGCATGTCTAGTCATTAAGGAAAATTTTTCAGAAAATTGTTCTGTTCCCTTTCTGAAGGAAAATTAAGGAAGAGATGTGTATGATGGCTGTCCTATGTCGCAATGGCATTAATTATGAAAAAGAAGATAAGAAGGGTACAGGGATTTACGTGTTTCTCTTGCGGCGATAGAGGTTTATCTCTTCTAATTAATCAACGGATCGATGTAGGTTTAGGGGCAAGGATTGTGACCCCTTAATGAGGCAAAGCACCGATTTCTGCCCAAGCTTTAAGCTGTGTGTACACCTAGAAAGTAATTAAAATATTTTTCTTGTTTAAGTACACTTGAAATCGAAAGTGCTGCCTGAGACAGTTTAAAATTCAATTTCGTTTATACAGTGCTCTGGAGTATGCTGTTTATAAACAGAGAACTACGATGAATTATCATAAGATAGTACTATACTGATGGGTCGTATGCTTTTTAAGCAATAACATCGGTAGGCTGAGTGAAATCCATGCGAGCAACAATTGTGCTTATTGTTGATTTGGATGACTTGAAGCTTTTTTAATAGTTGGACCAAATATTTCAAAACCCAGTTAGATGCCAAACTTTCCAATTTAGAGAAAACATTACTGGCATCATATTAAATTATTAAATAGGGATTACAATATTTTTTACGGAAAGAATATCCAAATGCATTACTTTTAATACAACATTATATTATTTTCAGTAAAAATAAACTTCTATAAGAAAAATTTAATATGATGCTAAGAATGTTTTTCGAAATTTTGGAACTTCACGTTTGACTGATTTCTAATATAAACAGTTGAGTTACAAAAATGCAACGTGAGAAAAGCAATATGAAAATTCAAAGCGAACAAAGTGCCTTCAGAAAGTATGGTAAATCAGCGGCTTTAAAACCTTAAACTGTTATCCAAAATTAGCTTCAGGAATAAGTTCTCAAACTACAGGTTTAAGTTACGAAATGGACATTCCTTAAAAGTTATTTTAAGGAATTGAATGTAATGTAGTTAATAATAAAATTACACGTTAATTTAAAGCACAAATGAGCAATTAACGTGTAATTTTATTATTATTGTTTACTTGCAAAAAGTTAAATTATTTTTATGTAATGTAGTTGTCTATTTATATAACAGAAGCATATATGCTAGCTAAAAACAAAAACAAAAATTGTGTGTCAGACTTTATGCATTCCACAAAATGTCTGCATTAATTCTATGGAATGTGATTCAGAAATTTTTCCCCAAGTAGATGAACGACAGTAGTATAACGTCTAGACAATGTGAAATTAATGCGGTATTTTTTTTTTCAATAACTAATTGGAGCTTTCTTTGTAACCCTTCAATACATCTGTGTAATTTATTTTGCTAGTAGAGCTAACAACGTCCTATTCTTTAATTCATTTCTTCAGGATTTTCATGATCTGTCTAAGTATATTTATTTTTTTTTTCAGCTTTATTGTTCTGCATGATTTCTAGATACCTATTAAATGTTTTTTAATAAGTATAAAAATGAATAATTACCAAAAAGTTAATTACATTGTAGAAAACAAATTTGATGTGCCGGATAAGTGTGCAGTGGCCGGATTGGGTTTCTAATATATAAAAGTCTGTCAGACACCGGATATCCGTTGAATTCTGGGGGAACCGGACCCGTTGGACGGAAAATGTTCGTAAACTGTACATAATACATTCTACATAAAATATTTTACTGGAGAAAGGAGTATCTAAACCAAATCTAAACTTTATAGCATGAATATCTTAATTTTACTTTACGAAATAAATATGATGATCGTAACTATGAAATATTAGCTTGTATTAGAACAATTTATCATAACCATCTACATATTTCCTAATGTAAAATTCATGTGTCCCACATATTTTCCTACCCCCTTTCAATTCCTTTAAAATTACAAAGTGTATCATGAACTATCTCTGATTCAAATCGATAACTTTTTGTTGTTTGTCTCATTTCCTTTTCTTCTATCCCATCATAATTGTTGATCAGCTTGCAATAACCTTTCGCACGGGAAATTCGTACCAAACGACGAAACTATAGTTATTAGAAGGGATGTAGCAATTTGGAATAGCCAGTTGAAGCGTCAATGAAATAGTAAAATGGCAGCGTGAGGGATTCACATGATCTCGGATGAAATGTTGGATTAAATCAACAAGTGGCCTGAAACTTCAAATGTGAAATCTAAAACAACAAATGAAAAATGCCAAACTAGTTGTCTTATTTAGTGAAAGCATTTAGTAATTTGGAGAAAACGTAATTTTCTCGGATTAATTTCAAAAAGAGTTTCAATCTTGTGAGATTAAGAAAGCATAACAAAATTTTAAATAATTACGTGCAACATGAAGTTAAACTTTATGCGTTACATGTAAAAAATATAATCTCTAATGGAAGCTGGAATCGCTGATGAACGCATAATGATCCTCAATCTCTCAACGTTCTCTTAATCACCACCAACACTATTCTAATGGAACCTTTTTTCACTTACATCCGTTACTTACTCACAGCTAGCAATCTGTAATTAGGACAGTATTTTTAACGTTGGGCTAATCCGGGTCATTTGTTTTTCCTACCTCAAGCAATTCTTTAAGGATTCTAAAACACTCCGGAAAGCCTCCACTCTTTTCAGCAGTTTAAATTGATGGTATTTATATACTTCTGTACACATAAAATGATTTCATTCATATTTCTTTAAAAAGCAATTCATATCTAATGAGGAAAATCTGAAATTCTACTGTAATTTGCGCCAGAAGATAAGAGCTAATTTAAAGTGTAATTTACAGTTGCATTACATTCAACGATCGCAGTCCCTTAGTACTTTTAAAGAACATTTAAGATGAGTTATAGTGTTATTTCCTTTCTTGAGAAGTATTTGCTGCATTAATTTGCAATTTTTGCTTACATGCAAAATCTAATAGTACTTCTTGCTAAATGCTTCATGTTCTTATTCATAGAGGACAGTACAAACATTTATTTCCATGAACAAAATAACCCTTCATAGGGAATACATTATTTTCAAGTTATGCTGACCTGAAACGTAACAGGATATTTTACAGTAATATTTTTATATTTATTTTTCTTAAATAGCAACAAAAAATAGATGCTCTAGATACAAAATCATCTTAATATATTTCTATTTCACGCTTCTGAAGGAAAGTGAGGTACAAACAAAGAGCGAAAGAAAAAAACAATTATCTGTAAAAATGAAACAAGTAAAAAAAGAGCTGATTAGTTAATATGAAGAAATGAACTTATGATGAAGTATCAGTTACTGTTTCTGGTTCAAAATATTTTGGCAAGACAAATAAGAAATATTTAAAATGTTATGTATCTAACATGTTATGTGTGTTTATTATATTAAGTTTTATTTTCTTTTGTGTATTGTGTTGAGATTTTTATGTAGTGTGCATACAGCCACTTTGAAAGCTTAAAATTTCATAACTTTCAGAAAAATCTCAATGCGGAATGAGAAATTAGCTATTTTTTTAAAATCATACACTAAAATATTTTATTTTACAGTATGTAAAATAAAAGTTTAAGTTGAATTATAAGATCAACTTGTTTAAAGTTGAATTATAAGATAGATTGTAAGAGTATGCACTTCTTACTAACTGTGCAGGAAATCAACTCTAAACATCCAAAGACAACTATTATTTACACACAGTTAAATCAAAATTATAAAAGAGAACTCCACCTTTTTGGAACAATTGCACGTACATTCTAACACTTCAACTGAATGTCTTAGCAAAAGTTTTTAAAAATTTCAAGTTTTAAAATTGTGATTACATTATTTTTAAAAAATAAGTAAATATTACATATAAAAAACTAAGAAGAAACTTGTAAGTTCAATGCACTTAGCTCAAAAAAGCTGAAATCTTTTATCTTATAAATGTGTAAGATTCGTATGTTTTTCATTTCTATTAAAACCAGAATATAAATGATTAGGGTCAGGTGTGGGAAAATGGGTAAGTTTTTAGCTATTTTATTAATTAATGTTTCATAGCAACAAAACCAGAATTAGTTCCCATTTCTTTTCAATTGTATCTTAACATTGAATTCCTTTAGAACAATTTTATGTAATTTTAATATTTTTATAAGTATGAAATAGTTTAACTGAGCTTATAAAGTTGTGACCTATTTTACCCCATCGTGGAGTAAAATGGGTCATAAGGGGCCCTTCATAAATGACGTCACGCTTTTTTCCCATACACGTTGACCCCCCTCCCCCCCTTTGTCACAATACGTCACACTTCAGCGGACCCCCTCCCCCCCTTTGTCACGCGTCACGCTATGTTGCATAATGCAGGATGTCACACTTCCTGTTACCCCCTCCCCTCCCCTTGTCACACTTTGTCACAATTTCACGAACCCCCCCTTCCCCCATGGAAGCGTGATATCATTTATGAATGATCCCTAATGCGAAATAATGCTGAAAGCAGTTATTTATTACTCTGAAATTGGAGAAAATGTGTAAGTGTAACATATTTAGCAAGATTTTGAATTATGATTACATTGAAATGTAAAAATAATATTGTTCTCGATTGTTACATATTGGTTCGAATAACACTTCAACAACATCACTTCTCTCTACCACATCAACATGATTTTTTTTTTTTTTTTTTTTTCGGGAAAACATTTTTAAAAAAAATAATTTATTTTCAATAAAATAAACAACATACATTGTTTAAATTTAGGAAGTTTTTGCAGTTAGATCCAGCAGATTAAATAAAAAAATAATAGAATAAAACGACCTAATCCTAACCATGTGACCTATTTTACCCCATCCAAGAAAAACTGATGTAAAAAAGAAAATATTTAATATTTTTCTTAACTGCTCAGCTGGAATTGTTCTCCAGAGTTTCTTAGTGAGGAAATCCTTTACATTTGGGCTGTTATTTAATAAAATATAGAGCTTTTCAGAAGTTGGTAAACCATGTGTTAAGCACATCATCATCCAAAGTTGACAAAAAAAAATTTTGCGTTGCCATTTTTAAGAAACTGGCTTTTTTTTTTAGATTTAAAAATGTTGCCAACATATAGAAAAATAACATTTAAAATATTGGTCTAAAAATTTCAAGTTCTATTATTTTGGGTTTTTTTATAAAGTGACCCATTTTACCCCATCCTCCCCTACCCTTCACCGATAATGAATTTTTTAACCAAGAATGGGCTCAAACTACGCATTTGCAGTGAAAATATTACTGACGTGTTAAAATGCCACTTTATGGAAATGGTACTTTGAGCAGATATATAGCTAACGTCATACAAAACTCCGTTTCGGGGTAAGGTTTTTCTCCGGAAACAATAAGACCAACGTCGTCTAAGTTTTGTGCTCATTCACATATAAAAACAGTTGAAATTTAGTACGCATTGATTTGCTCAAAAACTAATGAGTAAGGGTTTTTTTTTTTTTTTTTGTTTCATTTTTGTTCTTTGTAGAATGTGGATTTCATATGAGTGGTGCGATATAATTTTGAGGAATATTATAAATCCTGGTTTAATTCAAACTAAATAGCGAGCTGTCATTTTTCTGGGAAAAATACAAAAAAGTACATCAATAACGCATCATAACTAAAGTATTTTTAAAACAAAATTATTGATATCAAGAACAGGAGATTAAAAAGATAGTGACATATTAAAGACAGATATAAGAACAAAAGAACAATAGTTTTTTATTTCCTTTCGAAATAGAGATGTTTTGAACATCGTTTTTCGTCATTGAAGAAATGAAATATAAGAAAATAATCGCAACATTGCCAAAAAAAGTGAAACAATAAAATAAATACAAGCACGAAGACGCGAAACAAAATGTAGATGAAGAATTAAATCCTTTTTTTCTCGGTTCACTTGAAGGAGCTACGAACAATCGTAATCAAGAAGTAATTTAGCAAATGGCCCTTAGTCCAGTCAATGATCCCCCAATGATCACGTACTTCGCCTGGCCCCGTATAAATAAGCTAGTAATTACAATAAATATCTTATTCGGTCATTAAGCGAATATGATATTCCTCTTTCCAGCGCTGCAGGAAAATTGGGGGAAGATATCCACGACAAGAAAGAAAAGCATTAATTATGAGAAAACAAGGGGATATAAAGGAAGCCCGGATTAGATGTTTCTTGTGGCAGGATAAGGTTTATCTCCTGGTTTCAAATTAATAAATTGATCTCTAAATTGTGTGGCGTAAGACTGGCAACAGTTGAGGTTTGGGTTTTCCATTTCTGGTCCGTGCTGTAGGACGGACCTGTTTTAAGTACCAAACTGAGCTGTACTATATACTAAAAAAGGAATACAAAAGGCTGCTTATTACAGTCATTCATGTCGGGATAATGAAAAATCACACCTTGGAATAAAAATATAATTAACTGGTTTTAATTTTCATTCCTTCTCCCGTCCTGCCAAAATCCGGTTCATGAACGTAAGAGATAGTTTAATCAATCCAAAACTGCATTAGCTAATTCTCTAATAAAGATTCATTTGTGTTTATTAATCAGGTACAGCTTTAGTATATGGGCCGGATGGTCATTTTTTGGTTGGCTACAAAAATAGTTTATTGCAATTAGTTGTTTTGTTTTTTAAACTTGGAACTTGGGGTTGTTATGTCCTTTTCAGGTGTTTTTCCGAAGCATACATTTCTGTGTTTTAACGTATAGTTTTGGAGTTTCCCATTGAAATTTTGCTATGTCACATGTCGAATCATGTCTGTGACCGCACATGCGGTGTTTCATAAGTTCTGTTTTTCACAGCTTGTGTAAAATCGTTTTGCAACTTACAACAATGTTTTTGTTCCTGTTTTTAATACATTGCAGTCAAAATTCTATTCGTTTACATACTATCCATTAACCCTTATTCTCATAAAGTAGCATATATGATACCTGGGGTTTTCC
The DNA here is from genome assembly GCA_038502835.1 of Octonoba sinensis. Taxonomy (NCBI): domain Eukaryota; kingdom Metazoa; phylum Arthropoda; class Arachnida; order Araneae; family Uloboridae; genus Octonoba; species Octonoba sinensis. The sequence goes on from CM076602.1 coordinate 64,949,948, forward strand.
CCTACTTTCTATTTGTTAGGTGACGTCAGCGCGTATGTTGCATTGTTATTTGCTAGCCCTTATTCTCATAAAGTAGCATATATGCTACTTTATGAGAATAAGGGTTAAAAATCGCTCTTATAATTTTTGAATTGACCTTTTTTCAAACTAACTTTACAAGAAAAAGAGAACATTCGAGAATATCCTCCTAAAATTTGGTTCCAATAATATCACAATGGTATTCAGTACTAGCATGTATTTGAGATACGAAGGCATTACTTCAAAATAAAGAATGCTTAGGTAATACATTTTAAAGAGTAAGACGAGTTAAAATTTGGACTAAAGCACCTACCGTCAATTGCGCCAACTTTGTGCCACAACGTCCTGTCAGAAACTGGGACTGTCTAACGGCTGTTGAGGGTGTAACTAGAGCTTTGAAAATATTTTAAGAGTTGTAAAAAAAGTTTCGAAGCTCTACCTCGGCATCCAGGTGGTAGCCTTAGTGTCTGAAAAGATGTTGTGGCACAAAGCTGACTTGCTCGCACAAAGTTGGCGCACTTGATGGTACTTTTAACGCTTTTTTGCAAGCAGACGTCGTTTGCAGAACGTTTACATTCTTTGTTCAAGAAGATTCAGAAATATTCTTAAGCAACTTTTAAATCTAAAACGGTTCAGAAAAATAATATAAATATGTCTTGGAATCAATTCTGAGAGATTTTATGCACAATTCAGATATAAATTTAGAGTTTAAGAAGAATGTTCTTAAAAACAAATTATATTTAAATTAAAACTAAGCATGCTTAATCAAATTCATTTTTACAATAGTTTGAATAGTAGGATGAAAAAGGACTTTCAACCTTTCAATTATTTTCTCTAGTGAAGATTTCAAAAAAAAAATTAATAAATATTTTTTAAGTCTTTACTTAATTGAACAAAATCTTTTACGTTGTTCAGAGGAAATAATTTTGAATGAAATTATCATTATAAAGAATAAATAGAACCAAAAACTGTTGCTAAATAGCCAATGATGATTATAAAATTTTACATTTAATTTTTAGAGAAAAGAATATTCTTCGAATTTCAATTTCCAGAGAATTGTCCTTCTTCTAGAATATTCTCATTATCAATACAGTGAGATCGGGAATTTTTTTAAATTCTCACATTTTTAGCTCATACCAATACTAAAACATGGCTTTTAGTTTTTTAAAGTTTTTTTTTCGATGAAAAGTATTATATTAATTAAAAAATGTATTGTTTAGTGTCTTTCAGAAGCTTATAACACCATCTATGAAAAAAAGGGGAATTCAAATTCGAAAAGGGAATTATCGATTATTTTTCAATTGTTTTTAGATGCATTCTTCTTATTCAATCGTTATCTTCAAAACATAGTTACACAAAATCAAAATCTCCCAAGGGGATTATGTAGCCTTAAAATTCCTTTCATCAAAACCAATACATTGTAACGTTAATGGGAAATAAAAGTGCTGATGAACAATTAATGATCCTCCATTCTTTCATTCTCCTAATCTCTTCTTAACACCCTCCTGATGGAAACACGTTTTTTACTGTACGTTTATTAGAGTCCTTTATTTGGACGGCGAAATCAGCCGTTACGAAGGGACGTTTTGAGGAAAACACGCTAACGAGAAAATGATCCTTGATATTTATTTTTCAACTCAGATCATTCCGAATCAAGGTTTGTACAATAATCATTATTTTTACACCATCTTAATGAAGCATTTCATTTTCGTGCGACTGAACATCTCTTGAACCGAATTAAAGTAAAATTGAAAAAAAAATCAGTTGAGTATGTTGACCTTTCTACATTTTAAATGGTATACAAATATTCGTAAAAAATAGTAAACAGCTAATATTTCTTCTTTTTATTGTAGTACGATAGTTTTTTTGTGATGGAATGGCACAGAAATGTCATTCTATTACAACTGCAAAAAGATGCAAAATATTTTTTTAAGATTATAAAATTGTTTTTTCTGTTCTTAATTACATTTGTATTATCATGGCTGCCTGCGATCTTATAGCGGCTGTCCAAACGGGCGAAAAAGTGCGTGCAAGCAGAACTTACATTTTCTGCCACTTCAGTCAATTGGCGCTGTTAGCATGTACTTAAAAGCGAGGATTTAAAGGTCTAACCATAGCAAAATCATCGCGTTAAAGGCTTGAATTTCAAGACAGATAAACATTTAAGTGTTGAGGGCAAAAGTAACCATCAAAATACGTTGCAGGGTTATGTATTTGACAATAAAATGTTTTTAATACAGAGGAAAAAATAAAAAAGATTTTTGGTAGTAACACATGCAGACTTTGAAGCTGCTCATTAAGATACAACTTTTCTTACATACGTATACTTTTATATATAATGAACACAGAGAAAATTTTCTTCGCAATTGGATGATCATATTGTGCTTTTAGATTAATTTTTATTTTGAACGACAAAGATTGCGCATAATTTTATGAAATACATTTATCCTCTTATATTGTGTAGCACAAATAAATTGGCTAGCAGGTTTTTGAAAGCAAGTTATTGAATAGTCTTTAAATGGTTACTAGTTACTTTATTATTAAGCAATTTTCAATACATTCATGTTAATACTATTAAATAACAGCAGTTAAAAGAAAAATGACATAGGTTATGATTAATAATGTTATTTTAAATATATGTGTTAATTGAATTATTTCAATTCCATTTATTGTAAATTTAATTATTTCAGGAAAGTGGAACAGTTAGGTTGGGCAGTGACTTAACAAATAAAGATTAGTTGAACAATTATGTGATTAAGTAAATGATTAATGCAACAATTTTTTATTGTTATTGACAGACTAATAGCATAATACTAATAACTAATATTGCATTGTATAGTACAGCTGACTTCAGTTAACTTCAACAGATGGATTATCATATGAGAGTGGCGACTTTTTTTTTGCTGGTCTCATCTAAATCACACTAGTTAAATATTTAGAATAAAATCCTAAAATATTAAGTAAGGAAGGTCAAAGATTAGTCCTTTGTAAAAGAAAACACTTCAATAAAATAAACAATCAAGGGGAAATATTTTCAAATATTACAATTAAGTACAATAAATGAGAAATTTAAAATAATTACTTAAAACGCTTCATTATATATGTTTTAAAATAACCTCGATATCAGAAATATCAAGGTTATTTTAAAAACTTGACATGGGTGCCATCGCCCTAAGCAAGATAGTGCATACTAATAGGTACGAAGTCCCCCAAAAAAGACAACCCCCCAAAAGGGCTAAAATTCGATGGAAGCATGCCCCCCTGTCCAGGCGGTGTCAAAATTTTCATAAAAAAATTTAGGGACGCAGTCTACGCCATGAACTTCCCTCGTGGACACCCCTGGATAAGAGCAATTTTTCTTTAAATTTAACTTTAAACGTTTTTATTTCTATGACATACTCTTTGACAGCAAAAAGCAATGAGTATTCTCAGTCGGGGGGGGGGGCGGGGGACCGTCCGCCTTCTTTTTTATTTTACACGATCGTCCCTCCACTTTTTAAAAGCCACCTCTCCCACCACTATTTCATTACAATAACTTATGCTCTTATCTGTAAGCCTTCCCCCCCCTCCCCCCTCTTTTTTCTTTTTTTCTGGACTACACTGAATATTCTCGATTTTTAATACCAAGACTTTGCAACTGGCATTTCTTCGATGAAATTCACCATAAGCTTTCGGATTCTCTGATTTTCTGTAACCTGATTTTCCTTAAATCCTTTCTTAAATTAATTTTCCCCCATTTTTAAATTAGAAATCAGAAATACGCTTTAGGGGTCATTCATAAATGATGTCCCACTTCAAGGGGGGAGGGGGGTTCGTGAAATTGTGACAAGGGGCGGGAGGGGGTAACAAGAAGTGTGACATCAGGCTTATACAACATAGCGTGACTTGTGATAAAGGAGGGAAGGAGGTCCATTGAATTGTGACATTTTGTGATAAAGGGGGGAGGGAGGAGAGGGTCAAATATATCTGAAAAGAGGGAGACATCATTTATCAACGGTCCCTTAGATAGTTCATTTACTTTTCTATGTTTTAAGACTATGGTGTAAAAAATGGGTGTACTCCTGAACGCGTGGAGAATCAACAACAAATCTTAGAGGGAAGTCTAACTTCCTTTTAGATATTTCAATTGTAACCCCTGTTCATGTAGCGCGAGTTTAATTTTAAAAAGGTACATTACTAGATTTATAATATAGATTCTCTCTCACTCATTCCACTTTTAACTTTATCATTCTATACAAGCATACGAAATTTAAACTTCTCAGAACAAAAAAAAATAAATATTCAAAAGCATAATCTAGACATAATTAGAAGTTCAAAGTTTATTTTCGAGTGGAAAAAAAATTAATGAGCGGACCAACGTTCTTGTAGCGCAAGTTGCAAAAATTACTCCATACACATGTTTTGGAATTAAAAGGGACCCCTTTATCAATGCGTAAAGATTTGACCTAAAAAATGTAAGTAATCCAAGTGAGTGTAAATCACTCGAATTACTTGCATCCAGATGCATACAACTCTATTCATTGATAAAAGGATTTCTCTTGTCCCGAAATATGTTTTCTGAAGTTTGGGCTATAATGACGTTTGTTTTCTTATTAATAATCTGAAGTACAAATAAATAAAACCAATGCATATATAAATAAAACCAGTAAAGTTCGAGACATAAGGGGGAAATGCAAATGTCAGCCCTCACTGGTTAAAAATATTATCTAAAGCATCAAACTCACGATTTCTATTTGTAAAGTAATTGATAGGTGGACATGGAGTGAAAAAACAATTAACATATATGCATATAAACCAAACGTGAATTTAGTAAATCCCTAAAATTATAAAATGCATGCATTCACTAATTTAATGCTTAGAAAAAACACCCCATTGCTTTCTGTCGTTTTTATTTCATTTACGATGAAAAATTTCCTTAAAATAAATATATATATGTTAGACACAATTAAACATCGGGAGACATATTTCCGATCAGTAATGCATAAATTAAAAATTTACCAATAAGAAATCTTTATGATGCATGCTGCAAACCCGACAAAAACAATGGTTTCGTAATGTATTTCCATACAAAACTAGTACATGCTTGCAGCGCACCAGTGAGGAAAAAAATAACTATCGTTTGAACGCTTATTCCTTTGTTCTGGCGCCGCGTCTGGACAGCCGCTACATGATCGCAGGCAGCCATGGTATTATTAACAATGAGCTTTAAAAAACACATTTATATTCTGGTGAACATGGCTTTGCTGTAAGCACTTGAGTTTGATCTTTGACCAAATCTATTACTTTTTGTCGAATGGTAAGCAACTAATATACCTTCTTTTTTTTTTATATAGTTCTACTTTTTTGTGATGGAATGACACAGAAATGGCATTCCATTACAAATCAGAAAAAATTCAAAATAGTTTCTAAAGATTACAAAATTGTTTTTTTTTTCTCTGTGTTTTATTACATTTGAATTATTAACAATGAGTTTCGAAGAAAATATTTTTATACTCTGATGAACATGATTTTGCTGTAAGCACTTGAGTTTGGATTTTTGATCAAAAATATCACTTTTTGACGAACGGAATTGCTTAGTTTCAACACTTATACTTTCTCGATTTCTGTATGAAAGATTTAAACTTGAAATTAAATATTGTGCTTTTCAACGTTTCCGGCTTTTGATCTGAAAGAATATATTATGTGACGAGGAAAGAAAAACAGACTTCTTCATAGAGCACATAGCTTCTTGCGAAGTCAATATTCTTATTTTATTTTAAAAGACTATATGATCTTTCTATATCTTGTGAAAATATTTTATTACTTTGTATGCTCTCTTCTGCATCTCTTCCCTTTTATCCAACTAAGTCATTTTTCACCCAAATATAGATAAGTCAATATTAGCTCAAAAAGCTTCTACAGACTGGCAATGAATAGGAAAACAGATTTCTCGTAGGAGAAAAGTCATTTTTCAGGACGAATTTGATAAGAAATTTCGGAACTGTGGATTTTTATAATAAATTTAGTTTCATAGTAAAAATATTCCAGAGTTGCAAACATAATATGCGTGCGCAGCAGAACTCTAATGCAGGAGTAAGATAATATTAAAATATTACCTTCGTTCCAGTTGTAAATCTTGCAGTTGAACTGAATATTACTGACAGCAATTTCGGGCCATCCATGCTCTATTTTCCCCATTAATTTATTTCATCGTAAAGTACTTGTAATAGAACATTTGTAGTTAAACTTTTTAAGAAAAATTGTAGGCAACTGTTGCTGGGCAACGGTTACTACTTCCGAGGCTCTAATTTACGATTGGAAATGTTATAAAGAGCAGCAAAATTAAAGAACTGGTTCAGGACACGAAAACTGCAGCCTTTTGTTTGCATACCAAAACTAAACATGTCCCTGGACTGCTGTCTAGTGACTGTTTTAAAAAACTGAAATGTTGAATATTTTAGGAATTAAATTAACAAAACAAGTTGTAGGTTACATGTTCCCCTACATCTCTCTTTCTGCGCATTTAACCCTCATGGGTTAAATTTGATTACACTAAAGACCCTTGGGGTCATTTTCAACTCCAAGCGTTCCTTTAATTAATTTATAATGATGTTGTATGCATTTTTTAAATTAACACACTATTTACTGATAAAAAGAAAAAATAAATTAAGACACAATAAAAGTAATATTCCGTTTAAGTTTTAAAAATATGTTAATTTTAAAGGAAAACGTGAAATAACTGAAGGTTTATCTCCAATAGACCTGAAACGAATGATTCTTGCAAGTGTATTTAAAACACTTATAACATTTTTTCATTTCATTTTCTATTCAGTTAGCTCTCCTAGACAAAAGCTGCAATGTCTTCATTTCTTTTCTCTGACTTTAAAGGCCTCGTGAGCAAAAAATGCAAACAGCGGATAAAATAAAAACAACTTCACAACATTAGTTGTGTACAAGTCCAAAAGAATAAAAGTCTCAAAATGATGTTAAACAGAAACGGTTAGTTAACAAGATACATTGAAATTTTTCGGGTCATATAAGACCAAGAAGAGCCCATCAGGGTTGAGCTCTTCTTTAACATTCACCACTGAAATTTCATTAAATGCGTCAGCTCTCAAAAAATGTGTGAATGTACGCACCTCCAGTTCAATAGGACCACAGCTCAAAAACAAAGTCTGTAAATTATGAATTAAGCATGTTTTACCTAGTTCTTCATTTTGTACTAACTTAATGTCTTAGGAAATTTCGTAAAAGTTGTCATTAACATGGAATTGCCCTATTTTTATTGCTAGAGTTTACCCTAATAATAGGTCAAACCTTTTTTGTGGTTTAATATTAAACCTTTTTATATGCCTTTTTTTCTATGAATTGTAATAAGACTATCATATAAAAAAAACTTTGGAAATTTTCAATTGAAAACATATCATTGATATTTTTTTTAATCTAACCGAGATTTTTTTATATGAACAAAAGATTTTAAATTATTTGAGTATTTGTATTTTAAAAAACGTTGGTTTTATGATAATATTTCAAGAATTGATCCTGATTGAAGACCAACAGACAGACATGACAGTGACAGACACACTTTTTCCCCGTCTCAAAACCCTACTTTCAATTTTTATATTTTTCAATCTTTATTTAACTACTTTACTTAGTTTTGACTTTTATTTATTTTTAACGATGTTTTTACAATACATTAAGCCTTCTTTCATACCTTATTTATTTTTATTTTTTTAATTTTACGGGAAAGAAAGCAAAAAACAGGAAGAGAAAAAAAGGTTCTTTAAATAAATATTTTTTTTAAATTTCACAAATCTTTCTTTTTTAATTATGCAAATAAAATAATTTATACTGTCATAATTGAGTTAAGTGAATTTATATCAACATGCATCAATTTTTAATTTTCTTCACTGCATTTGGTCGAAAATGATTTTAAATGATATGATTAAAATAGAAATAATAAAAGAAAGCATTTACATATAACTCACAAGATTAAAAGCAATGTCACATTTCTTTGCAAGATCTTACTTTTCTACTAATTAGAACGAAGTCTTAAGAGTAGAAGACTTTTTTGAATACATTAAGCTATAATGAAGCTTGAAGACTTAATCCAATTATAGTTGATATTAAGATGACATTATTTATTTACGTAATTACAGGTATTATTCGAATTATCATTTGAAAAAAAGTTTTACATTTGCTTTAAAATTTTAATTTTGGAGCAAAAACTCATAACTTGATCTGTAACGAATTAAGGCAATTGTCGCGAAAAAAACTGCCGCTAATTTTACAATAGAAAATCAGAGATGTCTTGAATAATATATGGCTTGATATATTTTTATATGAAAAAGACTTCCTTTACTTTTTAATTATGAAGGAAGGAAAGCTTGTATAATTGAAAATCTTAGAATATTGAATGTACAGAACTCAGAAAAAATTTTAAATAATTATTTTCTCATTCGTTCGTTTAATTTTATCGCACACCTTATCGATATTTAACGGTTAAGATTTTTATAAACGAATAGTTCCAAAATATTTTTGAAGACTTCTGTTAATTTATGTCGTTACAAAAGTATAGTAACAATAATAAAAATTTAACAAATAATAGATGGTGCCTGCAACAAATGATAGGTGGCGCCTTATAAGTTTGTTCTGGCGTCTCTTGGAAATGGACATTGGCGAATGAGTTGTTCTTTGTGTGTGTCGATGTTCTGTGTTGTTGTGAAATGTATTAACGTGGTGTGCGTAACTTTGTGTGTGTGTTTATTAAAATGTGTTTTGTAATTGAAGTGAATTGTTATCAATTTCAAAAAGACTTTTTAAAACCTAATTTTCTTGTTTTACTTCTCCTACGGAACGTCTATTTCAGAAAACAATACGTATTTAGTTGCAGATATGTTTCCTGAAATCTAAACCACTTTTAGAAACTATTTTGTTCAGAGGGAGTGCGAAATGTGCATCACTGCTAGCCATGCATGATGTTCACAGAAATGTATTGCAGGGTATTGCATTCATCGAAAATCTTGATAATTTACAAATATGCTGAGTCCGGAAAAAGTTTAAGAAAACGCGTCTAAAATTACTGTTTCAATTTACGTTTTTTTTTTTTTCTTTTCTAATACTGAAAACTTTGAATTGATGAATGTTTTTTTTTTTTTTTTTTTGGTATAGACTTAAATTTCCCCCAGACTTCAATACATAAGAACAAATCAAAGACGAATATTAAGCATAAACCTGAAATTTTACTCGTATTGATTTTTCAAAAAAACTGCAAACATATTAAATGATAGATAAGAAGAAAATAACTTCAACTAAAATTCTTTGATTATTGCTCGAAGTACAAACAAAATACATTGGTGAAATTAATTTATCATTTTTAAATGTTAAACGAGTCACAATAATTCAAGTTTATCGTAATAACTAATATATCAACCAAACAATTGAAAAAAGAAACAAATGTTACATTCCAAATAGTATTTTTAACAATTCTAAACGTTTTAGCAAAAGTTTAGTTTTAATGTTACATTTTATGAAAGCAAAAATTTACTTTTATAACTTTAAATATTTATAATTTTCATTTGTGTCTAATGAATTTTACACAATTTATAAATATCAGCCCGCACATTTTTCTTTATTAAAGTCTTAAATATACGCGTACTAATAAACTCTACTCAAATTAGAAATTGCAGATCGCTTATGTTCTGTTATATAAATCCTATATTTACAAAACGAAAGAAAAAAACATCATTATTAAATTGCTTATTATAGAAAAATTAAAATATCAAGAAAATTTTGAAAAAAGAAAAGATTTACAGGGTATTTTTTATTCCACTGATACAATTCCGTAAAATAAAGTATTTATGTCTCCTTTGGAGTAGTCGTTGTATCTAATGCAGTTTTCCAAATTAACTATCTTTAGGAGAAACAACGAACAAGTAACTATGAGAAAATAAAAAAATAAAACTACGAGGGTCTTAGAAAAAGCTTTTCACACCCAGATTGGTTACACCAAACACCTAACTATTACTTAATCAATGTTATGTAAATGTCTCTATGCTAGTTTTTGTTGCAAACGTATAACCTCACTTGAAAGAGGTATTTACATCTTAAACTTTGTTGTCATCTCAGAAAAAAGAAAGAGAAATTGTCCTAATTTTACCAAGGCTGAACTTGATCCAGTTAACTTAAGAGTTAACTAACTTTTCTCCACCAGACCCCTACCTGTTAGCCGAGTCCTTAGGATTGCTTACGCACGGGGAGAGGTAGTGGGGTCTACGGATTTTACATGCACATATCCCCAAGTATACATGGTGGTCTTCAGTGGGTATCGAACGCGCGACCTTCCAGTTGGAAGTCCGACGTGCTAACCACTAGGCTACCACGGCCCTAGAGTTAACTAACTGGATCAAGTCCAGCCTTGATTTTACAGACAACTGGAAGTTATATAGAAAACCAGAAATTTCCTATGTAACTTTGTAGCAAATAAAACAGGTTAAATTTCAAATATTTTAAAACTTGCGCAACTATATACTCATAAACATATTTTAATCGTGATGTTAACATCAAAGAATAAATTCAATTAATTCGAAAATCAAAACGACAATGTTATAAGAAAACACTTGGCAACATATTAGAAAATCGTACCAATTCTAAACTTATACTGTAGAGTAAAGGTCGAGACTAACGGTCGCCACTCGCCATTGGCGACTATAAATATTTATTTGACGACCACAAAATGTTATGTCGGTTGCCAAACTGGCGGCTAGAAAAGGTTTGTAATTTCTTATTATTTCTTTAAAAATAGGGCTTTGTGTAGTTTTGTGACGAAGTGTAATTTAAGGTGTATGTATGCGAATGTTTGTATGCAAAATGAAGTCGCGGGTGGGGAAGGGGAGATCAGTTTGAAACATGGTTCAAAGTGGAGACCAACAATTCCAAAATGACGACCGACATTTTCGGTTTACCGGCTACTGGCCGCCATCAAATTCTTTTAGTCTCAAGCATTACTGTAGAGTGTCTCATATGCATTAAACAAAGAAACAAACAAACTGAAATTGTGTCCATGCCAAGAATGTGGTAATGTAAACATTTTATCATTACCCACAAAGAACGTATGTGCAAAACTTTGATCGGTGTCAGAATTTCTTTCTTGGCGATGAATAATACGAGTGTAAAGGCACTTTTAAATCAGAATTCTTGTTATTGGCATAAAATAAATTGTAAGAATATTATGTTCTTGGAATAGCTCCGAGCCAAAATGACTAAAATTTTAAGACAGAGCTCTTATTTTTTAATTAACCTTTTTCTCAAGAATGATCCGGTACAATCTCCGGTCTCATTTTTGAGACCACTCAAAAAAACAGAAGTTTCCCTCCCTGGGTTAGAACGCGGACTTTCCCGACAGTTAGTTTCCTAATGCTACTGTACCAGGAGGTTATTGAAGAGGTAAAAGAGGAATTATATAGCTTCCAAACGTACCAGTTGTAAGCATCGGTGCTTAACGCTGAGAACGGCTCGTGCTCATTTTTAAATCAAGATTACTATAAGAAAAAAAGCAAGTATATTTTGTCATTTTTTACCCGACTTCACAAAGGAAGGAGGTTATACATTCATATTGTATGTAGGTCGTTTTTTTTTTTTTTTTGTTTGTTTGTTTGTCCGTCATAACTTCTCACCGGATGAACCGATTTTGATGATTTTTTTTAATCGATCGAGGGTGGTTTCCCATAGGTCTCGTACCTTTTTGACCATATTCAATAACTAGATGAGTCGCCCGGCGTTGTACGGGCTAATCTTGAGTGTTGAAACAAAGTGATGTCACGTGGCACATGTTCAAATCCCCTTAGGAATAAGAAGAACAATCCCAAAGAATCCTTAACAGAATAAAGATAACATTTGAAATAAGATCAACATATAATCAAATTGCTTGAATGTAATCAATTGTTTAAAAATAATAAAGTAGGATAAATTCGCGTACGTTAATTTAACGGAGATTGCAAATACAGCGATGCCTCATCAAAATGCTCGAAACGTTGATTATTATTATTTTTTATATGTTTAACAATGGCAACTGCATTGATTTGTTTGTTCACACAGCAACTGCAACAATGCAAGTAAAATAAAACGGTCATCATCTGGGTCAAATAAAATTCAAGTTAATTACCGTGACAAAATAATTTCAAACTACAGAGAAAAACGCTTATAACTTCTTTTCTAGTTAATTTAGAGGCTTCCAATTTTAGCATGGAGTAAAAACTCTTTCTAGAATGGTTTTTCACGGGCTTTTCAATGGTATAAAGCTCGAAAGGATGCGATAATTTTTTCCGATAGAAAGGACTGTTTTAATGCAATTTTCGGTGCTCTGCTCTTATTGGTCTTAGCGTGATGATATATAGCCAATAACCTTCCTCGTTAAATGGGCTATCTAACACTGAAAGAATTTTTCAAATCGGACCAGTAGTTCCTGAGATTAGCGCGTTCAAGCAAACAAACTCTACAGTTTTATAATACTAGCTGAGACGCCCGGCGTTGCACGGTCTATCTTAAATTATATTTTGCAAATACAGCGATGCCTCATCAAAATGCTAGAAACGTTGATTATTATTATATTTGATTTGTTTAACAATGACACCTGCATTGATTTGTTTGCTCACACGGCAACTGTAAGAATTGTTGAAACGATGCAACAATGCAAATAAAATAAAACGGTCATCATCTAGGTCAAATAAAATTAAAGTTAATTACCGTGAAAAAATAATTTCAAACTACAGAGAAAAATTCTTATAACTTCTTTTCTAGTTAATTTAGAGACTTCTAATTTTAGCACAAAGGACAAAGCTCTTTCTAGGATAGTTTTTTACGGGCTTTTCAATGGTATCAAGCTCGAAAGGATAGGATAATTTCTTCCGAAAAGAAAAGGACTATTTTCTGCAATTTTTGGAACTCCGCTCCAATCTGTCTTAGCGTGATGATATATAGCCTATAGCTTTCCTCCATAAATGAGCTATCTAACACTGAAAGAATTTTTCAAATCGAACCAGTAGTTCCTGAGATTAGTGCGTTCAAGCAAACAAACTCTACAGCTTTATAATATTAGTATAGATTAGTATAGATAACCATATTCAAAAATCTTTTTTTTTTTTTTTGGTTTTTCATTCATAACTTTTGACTAAATGAACCGATTTTGATGACTTTTTCTTTACTAGATAGAGGGCCGTCTAACTCAAATATCACACATCAATTTGTCTATATTTGTTTTTTAGAAAAAACGTTATGGGTGAAAAATAAGTATTTCTTATTTTAATTGGAAAGGCTTGACTTGATTTTTCTTTGTTGGGAAAACTATTTGCCACTGTGCTATAACAATAAATGCAATTACAGCAAGATTTTTACTGAAGGCTTCTCTGAGGCAAAAATTAAATCCAATCAGTTTGTTTGCTAAAATCGAATTCGAAACGGAGTTTTTCATACAAATGATTAGTTTTTCGTGTCATTCATTCAAAGAGGGTTTTCCCTTTGATATGTATTTTTTAAAAATGGAGTATTTATTTAAAAAATGTATTTACACTAAAAAGAATAAAATAAAATAATTTTTGGAAAAAAATAGAACCGACTGCGAATTATAAATTGCGCAAAAAAGGGAAAAATAAATTAATTCCTTAAACAACATCGATGTGACTTTTAAACATAGTTTTAGAAGTCGGTGCAAAATTATGAGCCTAATGACCATTACACCATGGGCTACTTCATATTGGAACTGTTGCTGATTCTGGGCCATTTATATTTGTAATTGATTCATGATTACAAAAGATTTTATCTATCCTAATTTTGCACCGACTTCTATAACTATGTTTAAAAGTCACGTCGATGTTGTTTAAAGAATTAATTTATTTTTCCCTTTTCAGCGCAATTTATAATTCGAAGTCTGTTCTATTTTTTTTTCTAAAAATTATTTTATAAGCACATCATTTTTAACAATGTAGAAATTTGTATCATTCAACATCTTTCTGACGAAACAAAAGTCTTCCCTTTATGGTTTTGTTCTCTATCTCAAATGAAAAATTCACAGACATAACACAAGGATGTTGTAAATATAATAGTTGTATTATTTAGTATACTTGGAAAGTGTTGCAAATTCGAGAATTTTAAGAAATGAAAATTATGCTTTTTATTTTCTTTAACGATTTCAATTTTAATGTTTTCAATGTTGCGAAAGCAAATTACTTACCTTTTTAAAAAATAACATGCGACATTAATTGTGACGGCCACTCTTCAATGTAACTTAATTTGCATAAATGAATTCCTTTCAGGACCTTGTAAGTCGTTTATTACAGAAACCAATTTTTGTCAGCGTTTCTTATTTTACAATCACCGTAATTAACACTGTAAACTCCCATTTCGCTACACCAAATAGGCAACTACTTTGCATCTTATGAGTTACTACTCAAATCCAATTTTCAGTTTAATGCGAAAACCGGTCAAAGGACATCACATATCGTATTTCTGCATAAATTTCAAGTTTTACTTAAGTTTTCAACGATGAGTTATTTTACCGTTGTGTGATTTACTTTAGCTATAGGAGCCGAGTTTTAAACTGAAGCGAACTATTTCTCAGTAAGGACGTGTTCATTTTAACCGTTTGGCAAATGGCAAGTGCACCAGTACGCTCAGTTGACAATTAAAGCTTGCATTATTATTTGGCGACCACAAAATGTCCCTCTGAAACAGGGGTCCCCAACCTTTTTGTACCTAAGAGCACATACTAGAATACCAGTGGAATGGCGGGCACCATTTAGTTGTTCAAGGTAAATTTATAGTTGGTGGACATAGTTAATAATACAGATTACATATAATGCACAAAAACTTTAATTTAAAAAAATTAAGTTAACATATGAATATAATTAGTATTAATTATTTACTTGTGTAAAATAAATGATTACTAAATTGCTTGCAAAACATACGAAGTATAAAAATTATTTATAAAATATATAAAATACAGTTAATGTGATCCTTGGCAATTTGCTGTGGGGATGGAGGACGTTTTCCTGGCGATCTCTACTTTGGTTGACTTTATCATTATATTCACAGTTATATGGCCCTATATTCATAGTTATATGGCTTTTTATTCATATACTCTAGATTCTAAATGTTCTCTAGTTTAAAATGGAAAACTGAAATATTTCATCATTGGGCACAAGCAGCGGGCACACCTAGACCGATCGACGGGCGCCATGGTGCCCGCGGGCATAGGGTTGGGGACTCCCGCTCTAAAATGTACTTTGTCCCTCTAAAATATGCCAGCGACAAGAGCTTTATCTTCAAATTTTGGGAGCTTCAGTTTTACCAAAAAAAAAACGTGTATTCCGATGAAAGTACAGTTGTACCTAGAACGTTCCATTCAAAGTGTCATCCGACAAACAGTTTGAATTCAGTAAGGGGAACAAAGAAAAGTTAATGCCAAGCATTTTATTAATGGTATTACGCCTTAAACATTCACCCCAATAAATACCATAGCCGTTCGTAAATTACTGACTATGGAGCCATATCCTTCTGAAAATTGTGCCTATCAATGAGGGGGGAAAACTGATGACCTCTGGATACTTTGCACCTCTATTTAGAGCACTTCCGAATGCTGAATAATTTTTCAATTAAATACTAAAACACTGCGAAATAATATGTTTTTAAAATTAAATACAATACGTACAATTTAAATTGCATGAAAATTCAATAGTTCATAACAGTATATTATATATGCTTTAGTAAAGCAAGATGTTTCAACGAAGTATTCACTTTTCAAGCTTCATTCAGTTTTGGGGAATAATTATAGACCATAAAACGTAGCTTTTAGCTAACGATAAAATTGAACGTAACCATGATAAAACTCTTCTCTTCACATGAAAAAATGAATTCTATTATCGAATAGAAGCTGTTCTTCACAGAAGAAAAAGTGAATGGTATCCATTTTTCTTCTTGATTTAAAATATTGCCTCATCATAGGCGCATTTCTGGATGAATATTTTCCTTTCGCAGCACATTACACCAGCGTAAGCGAAATAAATGATGTTCCAGAGCCTCAACACGTGTGCTGCTATTGACGACTCTTTTTATTCCCGCATAAATCATGAGAATCTGCAGCATGGAAAGCGGCTGCCAAGACGTATGCATCCCTTAAACGCAGTCATTTGTTACTTCAGTCTGAATTGTAATATCAATATGCCGAATATCTGAAATTACTCACCGACTGACAAAATGATTCCGAATTTCGGTAAAAGTGAACGAACATTACTTTAAGAATTATTTTTCTTGCTTGCATATAAATTCATTTTACTCTAGTGAACATTTGTATTCTTAATAAAAAATAACAATTCCTGAGAATTACTTCCATATGTTATCTGTTTTTAAAAACCGTTCCTCATCACTTGGGGCTGACATCGTTGCAAAGTAAAAATAATTAATGCCAAAAGCGACTAAATAAATGCATTCGAAGTTAGAGTTTCGCAGTAGTTTACGTCTTTTTTTTTTTTTGTCAAAGTGTTAAAAATGAATCTATAGTGTATATTATTTTGCTTCGATTGCATCATAATAGTTATAGGGTCAATGTTTATTTACGAAAATTAAAGAAGAAATAATATTAAATCGGTCATCAACAATAAGTGGAAGCATAAAAGGTATTCTAATTTAAATGCGTAAATATTTCGCTAATGAACAAAAATTTCATTATGCCTCGATGAGGAAAGTACAAATTAATGTCTATGCATAAAAACATCAAATATCTATAGCAATAAAATAAAAAAGCACGTGGAAACTTGATTCATTGCAAAAAATTTTAATAGTGACCATTCTCCGGACTATTAAAATTTGTCTTGGACACAGTTTCATAAAGATACATTTTCACGTTTATTTTAGTGACCATAATGGACGAATGATAAAAATAAAAAAAATTTAACACCTTAGTTTTCCTCAGTCTATGAATATTTCAGCATGCTCCTAAGCTTATGCAGTCCTCTTGCTATCCTTTTACAATATTCGTATTTGAGATAATCTTACATGCATGCATGTTCTTACATGCATAATACACTGAATGTGAAAAAATTTTACATATTTTTTGTGTGTCTAGTGTGCGTTAGCGACACATTTATTTCACGACTCCCTACCAATATTTCAGTACAAAGTTTAATGAAGGTACTTAGCAGTACAAGAAAATTTTGCCAAAATTACGAAAAACGAACATAGAGCTAATGTGGCAAAATGAACTATATCATTACCATATTGTTATTGTTACAATATTAACCACTTTATGCCAAGTGTACCCAATTGGGTACATTTCAAAATACTCTTTATTAACTACTGTTTGTGCAACTTGAAAGCTAAAACACCCAATTGTTTTTTAAATTAAACAACAGATAGTTTACTTCGTTTTAAACATGGAAAACATGAAACTCGGGCATTAATTATTATTTAAACTAATTATTAATTAAAAAAATTTTTAAAAAATTTAGTTATGTTTAGTAATTATTTTTTAAATCAGAGAATTAAAAAATTGCTTTAAAATTGTTTGTGCTTAGTTCTGGGGTCTGAAGAGGTTAAAAAATAACAATAATAATTTTTATTATTAATTTAAGCCAAAGTTTTTAAGTGAGACTGTACGCCTTTAGTTTTGTACTTGACCCCTTAACGCATTTGCCCGTGTCTGACACGGGGCGAAAGTTACCGAAAAATTTGCCCATGCCTGTGCGTTATTTTATTTCTAATGTCCATCTGAGATCCGTACACAGTTTGTTTGTATAATGTCTTTTCTCTATGTAACTTTTACCCCACCCTCCGCTTCCTAGTCATCCCCCGCACAACCTGAAATTGCAAAGAATAACTTACACTATACCAGTCTTTTAGAAAAAAATCGTGCGTTGAGGGGTTAGATAACCTACCGCTGAGATTTGGGGACCCAAAGTTCATCCCATTAACGTTTCGTTACCATAATACAGCAAACATTTCAAAGGCTCATGCCTTCTTTATTTCACATTTTAAGCAAAATAAAAGCATAACTTCTAACGTACAGTATGTATCTCAATATTTGTCTGAGTTACGTTACTGTGTTATTTCACAATGAATTTTTTAAACACATATTTTAATATAAAAAAATTTAAAATATTTTACAATATGCGATAATTACAAACCCTCTGCGAATGCCATTCCCATAAACCTTAAACATTTTTTTAAGTCCAAGATCCCGACGTACGATGACAGAAAGTGCGGTCACAAAAGTATCTTCTGTTTGCTTTAATCTTAAATAAAATGTCAGAGTTAATCCAATTAGGGAAATAAATGCATTTTCAGACTTTTATCTCTTAAATCAAGATCAAAAAATGCATAAGAATCAATCAGTGGAAGATTGCCTCCAATTAAGAGAAATCTTGGGTCATTACTTTAATTTTCTGAAATTTATTTTGGCGCTGAAATGAAAGATATTCTGATTATCTTATTTGAATTTCGGCAAATTAATATGTGACTTATATAACGAGGGATATCATTATCCATTTTTATTGAAATGCTTCAACTAAATTAATTTCAAAAGAAATAAAATGAATATGAATAAAATATCTCGAAGCATTTTTTCTGCATAATACTGATATTTTCTGTTTTATGAGAAATATTTTTAGGTAAGTTAAGCTATATTTTACATTTTTACATTCAAATAATTTTAAAAGATTTTAAAATTATTTGAGAAAGTTAATTTTTACCGATTCTTAAGAGGACGGTTGTCAATTCATACCGTACCTTTTTTAGCCTACTTTCCCGTAAAGGTAAAAAAATAATAATAAAGCATGAAAGAAGGCTTAATGTATCGTGAAAATATCGTTAGAAATCAAGAAAAGTCAAAAATAAATTAAGCAATTAAATAAAGATTGAAAAATAAAAAATTTGAAAGTAGGGTTTTGAGATGGGGAAAAAGTGTGTCTGTCGGTCTGTCGGTCTGTCTGTCGGTCTGTCCCCCCCCCCCTAATAACTTTTGAACGAATTGTCCGATTCGAAAAATTCTTCTTGCATTCGAAAGATCTCGGTGAGGACATCTAATTTCCATATTTTATTTTTTGATTTGAACAATGTTTTGTTCAATTTTGAACAGTTAAAAAAATTTTAACATTAGCGCCTATGGGCGAAAATGAAACAAATATGTAAGCTCTGGGTACAAGATCCAAGTTCCAATGAACAAGCTCACTGGAAGAAGTTCTTGGCGTGAAATATTGATTTGAACAATTTTTGTTCATTTTTGAACAGTTCAAAAAAAATTAACATAGTGCCTACGGGGAAATTTCAATCCTATATAAATCCTGATTTAGCGGGCCGATTTGCTTGGAACAAACTTTATCGGAAAGCTCTTATGACGTAGAACATGTACAGATAAAAAGTTCATCCATAACTAACGAGTGTATTTTCTTATGAAATTTTTTGATTGGAATTTTCAAGAATATTTTTGAATTAATGAAAGATTAAATGAATAAGCAAAATAATGAATGAATAAATGAGTGAATAAATACATGAATGACTGAATAAATGAATGATTGAACGAATATGTATTAACCATTGAAAAAGGCATATTTGAAGCAATTAAGAACTAAAGCTAAACGAGAAAGAGAGAGAGATAGCTAGATTATAAATTTAAAGCTGGTGTATACGGGAAAGTAGGCTCGTATAGTTCTAGACGGAACTTCTTGTTCTTTTTTGTGTGTGTGCATCAATAACTTTTTACTAAATGAACCAATTTTGATTATATTTTTTTTTTAATATATCAAGGGTGGTACCCCATAGGGCTCGTATTCTAGTTTGCCATATTTATTATCTAGAAAGAAGTTATGGGCGGAGATATAGCTTTTCTTTTATCCATAACATTTGACTAAATGAACTTCTTTTTTAGTCGGTAGAGGGTAGTCACCGTAAATATCGACATTGATTTGACTATAATTGTTCTTTCGAAAGAATACTTTGGGGGGAAACAAATATTTTTCTTTTAATTGGAAAAGCTTGGGAGGATATTCTTTCTTGAATAATTATTAATAAATATAAAACTCATTGTTAAAAAGAGTGTTGTCAGTAAACAGTAATATTAAAAGCAGTTATTATACGAGTTTGAGGGAAGGATTCTCTGAAGAAAAAATTAAATTCTTTCACACACACAATTAAAATTAGACATTTCGAAATCAACTTCGAAATAGAATTTATCAAGCAAATAATACGTGTTTAGTGCCAGCCATTCGAAGTGTGTGCGTGCCTTTGATATTTTTTTTTTTAACAGAGCATTCATGTAAAAATGTATTTTCACAAAACGAATGAAAAAAAGCATTTTTTTTTTGGGGGGGGGGGAATAGAACTTACTTCAAATTAGAAATTGCGCTAAGAAGTAGGTAACAAATAAATTCATTTAACAACATCAATACTACTACTTTTAAACATATTTTTTAAAGTCGGTGAAAATCTATGATGGATAAAATCTTTTGTAAACATGAATCAATTACAAATACACACTGCCCTGAGTTTACAACAGTTCCAATAAAAAGTAACACATGGCGTAGTGGTAATTAGACTGTATTAATTTTGCGTCGCATTCAGAAATTATGTTTAGAAGTAATATTATCGAATAATATATAAGTTGTTTAAAAGGGAATTCATTTTTTAATTTTTAGCGCAATTTTTATTTTTATCTGAAGTCTGTTCTATTTTTCCCCCAAAATTATTTTACTAAAAATGAATTGGGTGTATTTTTCCGTATTTCACCCATACATTTAATAAAGATTGCAATGTTTTAAAATCAACAATACCAAACGAAGCGAAAAAAAATATAATTTAGTTGAATTCGAATTTTTGAATGTATTTTTTCGGAAGTATATCAACTCTGGAATTTATGCAAAAAATGTTTGATTATGAAAATGAAAGTTCATTGCTAACAGAAACTAAGCGGCTTCCCTTCCTCTTAGTTTTGAAGTCCCCAAATTTGCATGCATTATAATCATAATTATCATAAGGCAGAAAAACATTATAATTTTTCCAAATAATACTCCATAAACTATATTTACAAGCTGTAAAATCGAAAGCCCGTATGCTGCTACGCATTGCGGAAATATATACGAAATAATGGCTTTAAAAATTAATCAATAATAAACCTCAGTGCGGAGTTGCAATAAAAAAAAGGTAGCACATACAAGAAAAAGTAAAATTGACTAAAAGCAGCTTTTAAAATAACTTTTTTAAAAGGTATGAACTTTTCTCATCCACGCAGGCTTTTATTAACTTATTTTGTGATATATTTTTTTTTCTTTTAACATATAAAGATGAAATTTTTCATAAGCGTTTATTAAGAAGTCTGCTTTTTTTTAATATTGTATCACAGAAGCGAAGTTTTTCAAGGCTTAAATATTTCCCGCTTAAAAGAACAGAATTAGGTTTAAAAACTTAATGAGGCACATGGCTATTTCAAGCATAATTATAAGTCCAGGTGTTACATTTTCAATTTATGCATAGGTTATATTTTGTTATGGTAGATGATTCAGTTTAAAAATTTAATTAAAATGTAAAGAGGTGTTGGAAAGAATATTAAATTTTATTGAAGTGAATAAAATAGACGCATTTTTATTATGTGATTCTTCAAGAGGTGGGGATTACATATATTTAATTAATATACATACTTTAGAATATTTTTGAAATTGAAATTTTTTTTAATGTTCTAAAGTAATGTTTAAAATACATGAACAATAAATAAAATTTAAAATCAAAATCCCATTTCGTTCATTATTAGTACATTAATAATACATTCTACTTTTCTAATCTAGAATAAAGTCAAATAACCCAATGAAATTGTTTCATTAAAACTATATAATCAAGCTCTAGTTTACTCACTTGAATGTGTCTTATCTTGCGCTTGCCTTAGTGTTTTGATTCTAATATACTTAAAAAGGAGAAAATTCAAGTATGAATAAACGCCTGTTTCTACGGATAATATTTTCTAATTTGTACTTAACCGATTTATGCCTACTGTTCCATTTGGAACAGCAGTTGAGTGAGAGTTTTTCATCAAGCAAGGCAAGCAAACACGTTGCGCTCAATGAAACAAAAACACTACATTTCAAACATATTTGCTGACGTTTTGTTTTATACACTTGTTGAATAAGAAAATGAAAGTAGGTTCAGACGGAGAAGAATTTAGTACATTTCAGCTTTTCGAAAAGGTCACTCGTGTACGTGTTCGCGGGAAAATATCGGTATTGTAAACGGTACTACACCAAGACGTTTTTACTATGCCTAAGGAAATCAACATTTTTTAGGATTTACTTGAAGTGAATATTTTTCAAATTATATTTTTTTAAGTAAACTTCTGCACTGAGAGTGGATGGGAAAAAATTAATACCATTATAGTAATAGATTACCCGACGTTTAAAAATTAACGGATTAATAGCATTTTACTGCAACTATGGGTGCCAACAAATTTTGTGATTACTTATATTTATCAAGACTTAAGCAATGCACTGCGTGCACAAATTTTATCAAACGAAACAACTTGTCTTTATTACTCTTCTACTAAATCAATACGATTATACATCGCACCGTCAGCTTAAATATTTGCTAGCTCATTGTAATGACGAAATTGCTAGTTGGTGAACAGATACCTGTAAGCATAAAACTCATTATCGACTGGATCGGTAAAATGATAAATATATAATTGACACTCCAGGCCTAAAGAATTAAAAGGATACTACAAAAAAATAAATAACCCTGATCAAAATCAAGTATTAAACATCTCTCTCGAAAATATATACCCTTCAGGAAACTATATTTGGAGCACATAATGAGAAAAACGGTATTTTACTTTTCAAGGAATTATAGCATCAAATTGCTCAGACGAAATGCAAAAACAGCTCTTGCGTGCCGCGGCATAATGCATTACATTCTAATTATTCAGGTACTAGTTACATTTCCTTAATAGCTTCCTGGGCACTATACTGGCAATTTGTATCGACGTGTTTTTGCGTAATTAATGTATTGATTTTCCTGACGAAAAAAAAGAAGGTCATTTTAGCAAATGAGCTACTTTAATCTTTTAGTTTTGTCGATGATGCAGATTTGCGTAGTTATTTAAATGTGTCACGTTTAGAGAAATCTAAGCAGCCACTCACATGTTTTTACATATCTGTTTCTTCGTTGAAAAGTCAATGTGATGCTTCCTCGGAGCGCATTTGTATTTTATACTGATCTGTTTCTGTGTGATGCGTTTTTTTATATTTATCGCCAATGCACTTTAAGCACAACTTTTGAAAATAAAATAAGAACGGTTTTTTAATTATATACAAAAAACAACAACGTTGTTCAGCCGAAAGTAATACGAGAACCTAACGTAATATGGAGATTCTTCGCAAATACGCATTACTCAATAAAGTGGGGTTGATTAAGTTCTATCATAAATGTATTATTATTCACGTAGCAAGATACTGGAAATGGTACATAACACAAAAAAAGGTCGTCATACTTAGCAATGCAAAAATGATGTAATTATTCGATTTTCAAATTTTTATTGAAATGAGAAATAGTTTTGATGGTAAATGTGTGAAAATTATAATTTTAATGAAAGTTTCGTTTAGAAGAAAGAAATATACTTTTTCCGCAATCAAAATTGGTTATTTATTTGTTTTAAGCGTTAAATATATCCTCTCTTTCAACACCATTGGCCCAGTCTGTTTCAGAATTTCTCCCACACCGTCTTAATGAGGTGATGGTAGAGTGATATCCTCTTAACACTTACACAATCTGTTTATTCAATTCTTCCTTACATACAGAATAACTTGTACAAGCTGGATGAATTTAGCTATACACGCACGTTAGGGAGATACGGTGACGTGCAAACGTTTCGAGCCATCCTATTTTTCATACACATTGCACGGAAATACGATGGTGAAAGAAATATAAACGATAAATTATAGCAGATATTCACTTATATTTGAAAAGAATAAGTTATATACATTGATATTACTTTCAAATGTTTATTTATCCAACACTTTTTTATTAATGACTGTGCAAAAGTATCGGGACACATACTACTTTTAAAAAAAATGAAAAAGAATAAAGGAGAATTGGGGTTAAATGTCCTGTACTCCTTCACTCGACTTAATACTTTGTTGCCATGCCCTTAGCAGCAATGACTGCAGCACACTGACGAAGCATTGAGTCGATTAACGACGAGATTGGTTCTTTTGGCAATTTTTCCCACTCTTGTCGCAACTGGTTCCACAATTCCGTCTTGTTGGAGTGATTTTTCGTTCCAACACGGACCTTCAGGTCTTGCCACAAGTGTTCAATGGGAGTTAAGTCCGGTGACTGCGATGGCCAGGCTAGGAGATGGACTTTTCGGCTCTGAAGAAAATTTTTCACAAGACGCGAAGTGTGTTTTGGATCGTTACCTTGTTGAAAAATCCAACCACGAGGCACATTTTTCGTTCCAAATGAAAGCATATGGTCTAGCATAATGTTCCTGTACATTGCAGCATCCATATTGCCGTGAATTTAAACCAGCGGACCCATGTCCGCTGGTGAAAATTCACGGCGAAAAAGCTCTCCACACTTTGATGTTTCCACCACCGTGTTTAACAGTAGGAGTTTGATATCTTACATTATATCTCGTGCCTGTTGGACGTCTTACGTACTTCCGACCATCACTTCCAAAAAATTGAAATTTTTATTCATCAGAAAGTACCACTTTCCGCCAATCTGTTGCCGTAATGTGCTGATATTTTTTTCTCGAAGTCCAACCTAGCCTTTTTATTCTTTTTGCTAATAAATGGTTTCTTGACGCCAATGCGTCCAATCAGTCCTACAACCTTCAGACGTCGAGACACCGTATTCCGACTAACATCGACTAGATTTTCATTTCGTAATTCGCGTGAAACGTCGGCTGCGCTTTTTCGCGGATCGAAAACACACTTTCGTTTTGTAATTTTGTCGACACGACTTGAAGTTTTTCACGGCCTACCGCTCCGTTTTTTATCACACAATACGTGTGTTATTTTATAACTTAGAAATAATACGATTAACAGTACATTTATGGACAGATGAAGCCCTTGCAGTGAAACGTGAACTTTTTCTTTCTGAAGAAAGCTTCATCATGATTTCGCGAACCTGAATATGTGTGCGTTTCGACATTGTCGCCACAAGAAGACTAATTTTGCTTTGTGTAGAATGCTTTCAAGCCAGCGAGCGGAAAAAAGTAAACAAACCGGGAGTACAGAGCAGCGGCGAGTAGTGGCCCGATACTTTTGCACGCCGACGAAAGTCATTTAACGTAGTACACGTAGACTATGCTATGAACCAATGTAATATCTGATGTTTCTGTGTATATTCTAACTCTCTCATATATTTCGGACAATGATCGAGTGGAGGAATAAATTTTTTTAGAAATCATATGTAAAACTCAGGGTGGCCCGAAACTTTTGCACGCTACTGTATGTTAAATACATGGGTATGTTTCCTACCTGTATAGTAATATCAAAAGCTGAAACATCTCGAATTAATGAGTGAGGGAATAATAGAAATATAAGTCGCAATGGGTTTCGCCATATAAAAACTGTTCATAAATACAAATATAATAATAATAATAATAATAATAAAAACAATAATAATAAATCAAACACTAGTTTTAAAAGATAAAAGTCAGACAAAATTAATATAGATATTTCGATGAGAACTGTTTTTTTTTTTTTTTTGAAATACTTATTTCAGTATGAATAACGCGTCGTTAATTTAATGTCAAAAATTGAATACTTATTGTAAAAAATGCGTCAATTTTAAAATCTAGTATAATAAAACCATCTTCGAATTCTATATTGAAAAAAAAACTCATTAATGTTCTATTGAAAAGTTTGAAATATTCTTTAGGTGCATCGATAAAGCCTGTTATCATTAAGTTATCCATGTTGTTTAAAGCATCGTTTTCTTCCAACATTTATATTGACACCTTTCAAAGATGAATGTATACTTAAAGCCTTATGACCTCCTTGTTAAAATTTTTATTTGTATAATTGTATTTTATTACTCTTGGTTTGTCTCTCACTCGCTTTTTTCGTTCATTTCTTTCTTTTTTTTTCCAGTTACGTTTCCGCTCATACTTAGGAAAACGTACTTCATTATAATTTAAGAGACTTTTCTAAAAAAAATGTTTCTTGATTTTTTTGTCAGAATACGATCTTCCGCATACCTTCAAAGTTGAAAACCCTGGTTTAGAACACAAAAATATTCTGTACAATTATTTCATGTATAAAATATATTAATAAAAGCACATAGTTTCATTTTTAGCAACTAAGAGATTCAACATATGTACCGTTGCTTTTTTAAGAGAGCATTAATTAACAAATTATTTTTATGAAAATGACGTTACGGCTCAATAAAGGACATTTTTGCTCCGGCGAAATCATTGAACTGACAGAAGGACTCTCATTATTTACTCAAAGACTACTCAGAGAGTTCCTCTCAGATACGTTCCAGGCATACTACCGAATAAATACCAGCAATTCACACTTTTCAGAAAAAAGAAAATACCAATTACAATGTATTTTACTGCAGTCGTAAAAGTTATTCAATGATGTATCCCATTTTAAGAATTATTTAATTTAAATCAGCGAAAAATACACAGTAAGCCCTTAGGCACGATGTGCGCCATGAAAGTTAATTTTATTTGGATGATTGTATCTTTTGTGTTTTTCAACAACGGCTAATAGTGTCGTTGAAGACTTCCTTATAAACGTTAACTTCTTTCGGAATTCATTATTGCCTTAAGTGGAATTATTAACTCATGTTTAGTAAATTGAAGTAGATAGCTCCTTAATAAATTTAATTAACACCGTATTTTTTAAATAAATAAACGGCACAATGGGTTCTAAGCAGATGGTATCCGCGTGCTACTTTTTTGACTAAGAAGTAAAGGAAAGACATTATTCAGTTAGTTATTTAGCATTTCTAGCCGAAAGACATCAAACGTGTGTTAAGTACAGAATATTTTATATTTTTCTCACTTCTTAATTTTCTCTCTTACTATATAATTCGATTCCTTAAATCTGATTGGTCCTACTTTATTGGTTACGTTTTACATGGCTCTGCTAATATCTTTTCAAATTTTAATTCATTTATAGTGCTTTGTGCAAATAGAAAATATTGGTAAATCTATTTTTGTTTTGTCAAGTACAAATTAGTGAGTGTTGCACTAATGTCATTTCGGTTTTTTACACATGTTGTTTATGACACTTTTATAGCCCTGTATTCGATTTTTGTTCACTTAGTAATATGTATTTCTTTTCCTTCTTTTCAATATAAAGATTACAAATCTATTTAGGCAGTGTTGTTCATATAAATAACAATTTAATAGATTTTGTGATTGACATTTTTATTGGAATATTCTTTGATCTAAATTCAGCTTATGTTATTTAATTTAGTCTTCTTCTCTTGAACATAGTTTTCGGAAGTCTGCTTAATTACTTTTCTCCACCAGACCCCTACCTGTTAGCTGAGGACTTAGGATTGCTTGCACACGGGGCGAGGTAGTGGGATCCGCTGATTTTACATGCACGTATCCCCAAGTGTACATGGCGGGTCTTCAGCGGGGATCGAACGCGCGATCTTCCAGGTGGAAGTTCAACGCTCTAACCTGGGGTTCATGATCTACTTATAGAATTTTGTTTGCAATACATTCGACAACCTGTTTCATTTTAACATTTTCATAAGTGCTCCATTCCACATTATTATTGTATATTCTGCTAATGGTATTTTCTTACATATCTAGATTTTCTTTTTACTTTAGACTTTGGTTCTTTTATAAACAAAGTCTCTCTTAAATCCATCAAAAATAGTTCAGCTAGTCATACCACACAAAGTAAAATCACAGCAATTTTGGCCTATGCGTCAATATATGCTGAAATAGATATTGGGACACTGTCATGAACAATAATTTCAGTATTGCGAGAAAGTAAAACACAGTACAGCTTTCAACTTGTCGTGGTAGGGTGAATTTCAAATTTTAGGCATTTTTAAAGTTGAAATAATTTAAAAATAAAATTTAAATCAACTATTTTGGGTAATTTAACATAGTTTGCACATATGTCTTGTACATGTTTTCACTGTCAGCAGTGAGTTTAAATTGAAGTTTAAACCCATGGGAAACCCGAACTTAAAAAATGTCAGGTCTGTTACCGGCCAAAAATTTGATGGTTTTTGTATGAAATTACAATTTTTGTAATTAGTAAACCAGTTTCTATACAGGTAATTAGTCTAAAATAGAAATTTATTTTACGCTTTTGCAAAAGGAAAATATTTAATGTTTTATTTATATTATTTCATGTCACGTCTGTTGCTTGAACTCCTTATTAGCAATTTAACTTTTCTCTAAAATGTTTTAAAATTATTCTTTGCTGTATATATGCAAAGATTATTCCTAAATAGGTTTCGTATCTATTATTTGCATCCTCCTTTCAAATTTTAAGACAAATACTTCTTTTTGAAAAAAGATCTTTTGCAAGGTTACAGATCTGACTTCGGGTAACAGACCTGACATGATTTGGTAAAGCAGATGTTATATGTATACGAAATATTTCTTCTGAAAATGTAGTTTTCATGGGCTTCCAAAATATCCAAAGATAATTAGCATTTTGCACCAAAACATGCAATATAATACATTGTAAAACTTCGGCGTGTATGCTTTATAAAATTGAAATATTTATATAAGTATCATATAGAGATAGTTAATGATTGTTTATTTAGAAATAAATTAAAATTTTGAATTGCAAAAGGATGATTTGTTTTAAAAAAAATAAATTTTTAAAAAGAAAATCAATAGTTTAAGGACTATTCTTTTGGATAAAATGTGTGGATAATATAAAAACTTTTTTTATGATAACATTATGCTATTCTTTATTATTATTATTGTGTGTTTCCAGCAACTACATATTGTACATGTGTCATTTTAGGAGTTTATGTACAAATTTTAAAAGTTTTACATTATTTTTTAAAAATCATTTCAGGTTTGTTACTTTTACCAGGTAACAGACCTGACATTTTAATCTTTTTGACTTTTTTAACTACCATGTGTTAACATTTTAGGCTTAAGCCATCATTGCTCAAATACATCTTCCAGAGTTACTTTGTTTGTGACAAGCAGTTAATAAGTCTATAGTAAGTAAATTTCAAAATATGGTAACAGACCTGACAACATAAAAAAATACTCCCATTATGAAAGCGCAAAAAGTCTTCAATATATCCATTGAAGGCAAGGTGATCATCCAAATTAGTTTGTTCCATATACTGAATTGGAAGAACAATATAAAAACATGGTGGAGCAATCTACTGAATAATTTTAAAATTGATTAACCCTGGTAACAGACCTGATAGTAACAGACCTGGCATTTCCCTCGGACAACACAAAACAATTAATTACAACCAATATATATATATTTTTAATTTCAAAGATAATAAATAGAGTTATCATAAAATATATTTCAAAGGTACATATGTTCTTTTTAGTGATTTTATATCTCTGAATTAGGTAAAACATTAAAGAGAAATTTCACTTTGTCGTTTCGGACAGTCTGTTTTCATAGGGTTGCTCATTATTAAAAAAAAGTTTAAGACATATTCTTATAATATTACACTCGATTACTCTTAATAGTATGTACTTTAAAAAACAATAAGCACTTAACCCAACAAGTTATTTAATTTTAATACAAAACTTAGTCTTTTGTCGGACATCAAAAACGCCTCAAATTTGAAAATGACCCGGTAATAAACATTGACGCCTCAGCTCGTTATAAACATTTGAACAAGGTACATTACTTCTGTAATATTGCGTGTACATTTTCATGTAAAGTAAATACTGGTGAGATTGCGCGGCTGGAGAGATGGCACAGTTGAATTTTTGGAGAGAAGGGTAGGTGTGAGTGTACCGCGATTTCAGTTAGTACAACTACAACTTCACAGTGTCTATTTGCACTCAAAAGTTTTTTCTCTGAAAATATATGACACAACGTCGGTTTTATTGTTTGCTTTAAAATTGTAAGGACTTGAATTTTCATTGCTGTTCCTCTGATTTTCATTATGAAGTGAGTGCTACTGGATCCTTTGTTTTTTTTTTTTTTTTGTTTTGTTTTTGTTTTTGTTTTTTGCAATCGCTTTTTCAACTATTTTGACAATTTACTTTCAGTTATTAATAATATAAACTACTTATCAAAAGCCAATCCCCATGCGTGGAAACCACCCATGTGTAGAATCTCACCCGCCCCATAAGGAGAGAAGCGAAAAATAGGTGTCTTAGTTTTATTCAAGCTGTCGTTTTACTTTACTGCGAACCGCAAAATAATGATAGAAACGCATACAGAAGAAATGTAGTCACCAAAAGTTTAACAAAAATTAACGTGTTCATTCTTTTTAACAGGTTTTACAATTGTGCGCCAACTCTAATGGCTTTACCTTATTATTATTATCAAAATTGCACAGTAAATGTGTCTGCAAGCTTTTAGCAGTATCAAAAACATTTATATTGACACTATCAGTATTTTAACAAACTCTAACAAGGAGTGATGGAAGTAATTTTTGCTAGCTAAGATTTCTTATTAATTTTTTGTACAATTCGACTTATTCTACAACAGTTTTTTATTTAAGAAAATCAAATATATTGTACTTCTCACCCTTACTGTTACGTTTACACTTAAGCTTAGAAAAACAATGTTACTATTGAACTACTCTTCCTCAAAAGTATTCATTGGTTTTGCTACTTTTCATCGAAACATTTTATCACGTTTGCTTATTCTTCTTCCAAAGAAAAACCACCATTTTTCGCACATAGCTCCATATCTTTGAAAGCACGTGTATGGAAATTTCTTCGAAAAATGTCTTAAACTGTTGACTTTATCTATGTATACATTGAAACCATTGAGAAGGTATAAAAGGTAGAGGGAAGGTAGTCCTACATTCTTGAAGCGGGGATCTAAAGTCATGTGACGAATTTTGACCAGTGAAGTATTGGAAAAAAACTGGTTTCCTTGAAAAAGTTTGAAAGCATTGGCGCAAGTAGAGTCACATGATTTAAGATCTTGGCTTCAGCTTTTCTTAACGTAATCATTGAACTTGCTCCCTCCAATACTAATCCATGCTCTAAGATTGAAACTATTTTCAAACTTTCCGCAAGGAACGGTTTTTTTTTTAATAAGTACTAAGTACTGCAACAAGAATCCTTTCTCTTTAATATTAGTTTATGATCTTACTTTTATCTTTGGTTTGGCAGTGATTAATATATTTATATATTACTGGGATTATCCTAAATTTGAAAATGTCGACAATCACCGGTGAATGTCGACATTTACCACCTATCAGACCAGCGATTGTCTACATTTTCCGATTTCGGACTAAATCTGAAAATGTCGACAATCACCGGTGAACGTCGACATTTACCATCCATCAGACCAGTGATTGTCGACATTTTCCGATTTCGGACTAAATCTGAAAATGTCGACAATCACCGGTGAATGTCGACATTTACCATCCATCAGACCAGTGATTGTCTACATTTTCCGATTTCGGACTAAATCTGAAAATGTCGACAATCACCGGTGAACGTCGACATTTACCATCCATCAGACCAGTGATTGTCGACATTTTCCGATTTCGGACTAAATCTGAAAATGTCGACAATCACCGGTGAATGTCGACATTTACCATCCATCAGACCAGTGATTGTCGACATTTTCCGATTTCAGACATTCACAGAAACATATATACTTAAATATATCGTTTAACAATCCCGCCACCTCTCCTTTTCCTTTTTTTATATATTAGTTGCAGTAAGGCGTAAAATTGCAAGACCAAAAAAAAATTTTTTTCACTTGCCATTTTTCATTTTTTGCATTAATTGAGTTCTTCCGAATCAATTATTAGCCTTCAAAAATATGTTTATGTGTATAGACTAAGCCTTCTTATGTTTAAATGCCACATTTTCTCGAAAAAATACATTTCAGTATTTGTTTTTCCTTTGTTGAAAATTTTTAACTTTTGAAGAACAACACATGAGATAATTTTGAGCCAACAAATGACGTTGAAAGCCGAAAGATGTGTACAGGAAACATAACTCACTCAATTCTCGAAGAACCTCCTGTTTAGGTTTCCCGTTAGGGTTAGTTTAATACAATTATCTTTTCATTTTTAACTCACTAAAAATATTTCTTCACATTGTAATAAGGAAATTGTAACGTTCCTTATACATTCTATATTTGTAAAGTCACTTATCATTGAATTTTACGTTTCAAGACTGCTATTGATAACCTCATACGAAAAATCCTCTTTTTTCTCCCTTAAAAAGAGAAACGAAAATTCGATTTGATAAATCGTCCGTCAATAAGAAAACGGCAATAACTTTTATCTTTTGGTTTCCGCCTCATCTCTTCCTTCAAGAATTTGAAACCTTAAGACTTTTTTCCCCCTCTCTCATTGTGATATTTGTAGGATTATTTGAATTTTTTCTACATTGTTTGAAAACCTTACAATTTTAAACTCCCCATACCCTCTTTATCCGGCATATTGATTAGATGTCAACGTTTCATACTCGCACGAGTTCTCAAATTTTGCGACTTTTGAGGGGAGATGGAATAACAAGAGAGAAATCAAGCAAAATCATGTTTTACATCAAATTTTAATTTCATTTAATTAATATAACTCCATTTGAAGATCAATTTTCCTCTTAATTACCACTTTTGTAAGCCGTTCTGTATAGTTGACTTAATCCGAAAATATGAAAGTTTAAATTAATTTTTATCTATAACATGGAATTTAATCCCTTTTTTTTCCGTTTAGCCAATCTGTACTCAGCAACAGAAGCAGAGGCGTAGCTAGGGTTTTCAGCGCTCGGGGACAACTGAAGATTTTGTGCCCCCCTTGGGGCCTAGGAGCGCCCCTGGTAGGGAATTTAACAAACTTTTATGCTTCCTAATATGACAAATAGCTCTAAAAAGCAGCCCTTTTAACTTGCAATTTTATTAGCGACTATTCACTATGGGGCAAATTAGGACACTTTGGCTTCGCAAAATTATTTGTTTTTCCTCTTTCTCAAGTGACCTTTCCTGGGTTATCTGGGCGTCCGGTTCTTTTAACTCTGCTGCTCAAAGAAAATGCCCCTAGCCTTTCCTAGAGAGACATCACGGGTCCGATCCATAGAAAACATCCCAACTCCAACTCAAAAGTTGTTTCACTGCCTTTTAAGGCTATTTCGCACGCACTCCTGTGCTACATTGGTCATTCCCGATATGATTTGCGATGCTCCCACTTTTTTGTCAAACATTTTCACACCTTTTCAGTTCAAATAATTATATTTTCGCATTTAAAAATAAAATAAATTAGCATTAATTTGGCGCCCCTTGACGCTGCGCCGGGGACAGCTGTCCCTCCTTGCCCCCACCTAGCTACGCCTCTGAACAGAAGTCCGAACTTATACAGTGTTAAATCGCATTTTTAAGACTGATGGTTATGACTTAAGAATACAAAAGCAAAATATAAAAATTTAGTTTGTTTCTGACAGATTTTCGCAATTCAGAATGGAGGCAATTCAAACAAGGTCACTGGTCACGTGGCACCGATGAAAGCAATGTAAACAAAGGAAGCCGTAGGTAGCATCGCTTTACATTGAGTTCGACAAATCTAATTAAAAACTAGGCCTAAGTAAAGCTCTTCTACATTACATAAAATTAACACTAAATACAACACTATAACTATTGTAATAATTAATAATTTTTACAACGATTAAATTAAATGTAAATACTGGGTTATAATCAGAAAAAGCTGTGAAAATAGTCTAATTAATTTTAAGATAACTAATCTTGCCTAGTGAACTCCACGTAGAACTCAATTGAAACTTTTAGTAAGCAAAGAGCGGATATCATGACAACGCTGATCGCGTTGCGTTCATAATGCTTTATTTACTTTTAGGAATCAAGAAAATTATGAAACGAGAGATGGAATTGACTACAAATCCTTAATTCAAAATAGATTCCTTTGCAACATTATTTTTCATTCGATTCATATTCAATCGAATCTAACTTGACCCCACTTATGGTTGAAATTGACTGAAACTTCTCGAAAGAGCTTTTCTTCAAGTTGAAATACTAATTAGCTTCAATCGTAAAGTACTGCTTTCTGAAACAATATTTATATCTATCTTTTGTTCAGGAATCAAACTTTGAACCTTCTCAGAAGTCGAATTTTAAGTTTGTTTTAAACAACACTTGTTGTAAGGGCAATTAAGAAAATCAATTTATTTGGTTTGGTTTGCAAAGAACCTCGAGTACCATGGAAACATTCTCTCGCTCCCTTTCACATTCCATTGTGTGAGGTTTCTAGCTGTCTGTCTCCGAAAATAAAGTCTCAGGGAATAATTTTTTCTTTCCATTATTTACACACAAAACAAATAATGTTTACATGGTTTTATTTAACTTGACTTGTCACGGAACTTTGTTAGGCGGTTTTCGACAACTATTACTGTATAAATTATCTTCAAACTTTGCACACAAGCTTATCTTCGATGACAATACAATATTCCATCCATTTTATAATTTATTACAACGTTAATTAGGAAAAAATTAATAATTTTGGATCTGAGGAAATTAGCAGAATTATCATTTCTCATTTGGCAGCAATAGTTTTGTTTGGATAACGCAACGATGCTTTGAATTTAAATAAAACCGTGTAACTTTTTTATTAACATTTTTGGCGATTTAATATTTATTATGAAATATATACCTGTTTATCTGCATTATATTTGAACAAGGAAATCATTTGTCTTCGAGAATACCTGTCGAGCGACTCCAGCCTGTTAATGTGATGACTAGTTGTTTTTGATCTTTGCTGGGGAAAAAAATAAATAAATAAATAAAACTTCAAATTCAGAGTAAACAAGCTGATTTGTAGAAGCAGTCCAATATTTGAGAAACATAAGCAAAAAGAACTAGCTGCCAAAGATCTCAAATCACACACACACCCACACAAAAAGTATACATTTTTCTTGTATGTGTGCATACAGGACATATTAGAAACGTGAAAACACTACATTGAAAATAAAATTCAATACCTGTGACATGCGCCTGAAAGCTGAGAGAACGTATTCCCGCAAGTACCTCACCTACCCCCCCCCCCTCAATCCTTCTGATAAAAGCTTTAAAAAAATGCTTCCCCTCAGAAAAGACCTTAATGTAAGATCAGCGAAGCAAATCCCCTTTTATTTATTTAATTTAAATACGTGTGAAAATCATAAGTTGCGCAATGGAGGCAATTCAAGCAGCGTCATTTTTCACGTGATAGCGATTAAAGCAATGTAAACAAAGGAAGCCGTAGCATCGCTTTACTTCGAGTTCGACAAATCTAATAAAAACTAGGCCTAAAGTTATTCTACATTACATAAAATTAACACTAAATAAAACACTATAACTACTGTAAGCTGTGAAAATAGTCTAATTAATTTTAAGATAACTAATTTTGCCTAGTGAACTCCACGTACAACTCAATTGAAAATCTTAGTAAACAAAGAGCGGATATCACGTGACAACGTTGATCGTTCATGAGTCGCCCTAGCGATAAATTGCCTAAATTCTCCGCGATAATAGATGCAAAAGTTTCCAATTAACGTTGGTATTCCTTCTTCAAACATCGTTCGCAAAATATGTTGAGAATAATTCCTCCGTGAAAAAATCTGGCAGTCAAATGTAGGAGAAACTTTGCGTAGGAGAGCTTTGCGATCAATTATGTCAGTAAATCGAATTGAGCCTTGAAATTTCTCCAACGCTTGTAATTTATTTTTTAATTAGCTTAGAAACATGGTACTAACTTCATTGTGTGCATAAAAAAGTCTTTTGAATGATATATTATATTAAGGTGTAAGATAACTATTTTGATCCCCAATTAGGCAATTTAGTCAAAAAACTAAGTAAAAAATATAACTGCTAAAACACTAACATAAAAATTGCAAAAAAAAAAAAAAATCGCTTTGAGCTGCAGACGTCCAAGATCCGAAGTAATTTTGTTCTAAATTTGGCTCTAAGCTCTGTAGTCCTGGGAACTTTAACTTTACCGGCGTGAAGTGAAGAGTTGCGTAGAAATTAACGTATCACAGAAAAGTATTTTTTGAGTGTTCTAAAAATGACAAAATTTTGTTGATCATTTATACGACTAAAGCAAATGTGTTATTCATATAATTGTTTGCTGTATGAACCTTTAATAATAACACTGGTCAACACGTGTTTTGCCCCAAGAATGAATTTTACTTTTTCTGAAGTAGCTTTGTACTAGAAATTCATATCTGCTATCAAAAGTTTTCTATCCCGTATAGTTTTCAAGTTATGAGGAAGGAAATGTCCTATTTTTACGTTTTTGCGGTGTTTTTCCGATCATGTAGCATCGTTTTTATTGAGATAAAGTACACAAAAGATCTCTTGGATGTCAACCGTTAAATCAGTTTTCATTTTATTTTGCTGGAAGAAACTAAGTGAAGTGTCGTAAACAGCCCCCGCTGACCGGGGGTCAGTGCGTATCAAATTACTGCACTGGGTGCGGGTCTCGGTAAGAATTTCGCGAGAATTGGGATAGAAAGGCAATTAGGCAAAAGATTGATACTGTAAGACACGTTTAATGAGCATGAGCTACTATTTTTTATCATAAAGTCTCCTACTGTGTGTAAAAATTCCCTGCTGAAAACATGGGAGCTGCATAAGCGATGAACATGGAGAGCGGCTCCATCAGGACATTTCAGTTATGGAAAAGAGATATCAAGGAAAGTGGAGTGTAATTATGTTAGCATATTACTGCTGGACGTTAAAAAGGGACATTCCTGAGGTAAAGTATGCCAGAACATGTCAAAGTCGATCCTTTTACAGTAAATAGTAAATTACTTGGTTTGTTGGTGGAAATGCTTCTAATGTAAAAATTACAATGCCCTTAGAAAAGGGAGGGGGATCTTAAATACTTTATTGACTGATCTCAGAAGTATTTTCCAAGCTGAATTCGAAAATGAGAACTATTTTCCTTATCACTTAAGGGTTTTGCTTGTAAGATACTTTTCTCCACCAGACCCCTACCTGTTAGCCGAGGCCTTAGGATTGCTTACGCACGGGGAGAGGTAGTGGGGTCTACGGATTTTACATGCACATATCCCCAAGTATACATGGTGGTCTTCAGTGGGTATCAAACGCGCGACCTTCCAGGTGGAAGTCCGACGTGCTAACCACTAGGCTACCACGGCCCTTGCTCGTAAGATACTGCAATAATTTAGGGCAGATGTTATTAATGTAAACTATTACAGCACCTTGCACAGAAAATCCTTATGTGATAGAGCAAAATGGTTTTCATTTTCGAGGTCAGCGTGAAAAATACTTCAAAGATCAGTTAATAAAGTCTTTGGGGCAGATTTTTTTTTTTTGTGTGGACCAGTGTAATCTTGAATAATGCAGCGTTTAAAATTCCGTATCGAACCTCAAACGCCAGTAGCGTTTTGTAAAGGAGAAGATATATTCCTTGCAATTTCTCGAGAAAGTTACTCAGATACGTATACCTTCTTTCACGTCACCGGCACGAAATACAGAACTGGAATTCGCAGAAATTACGGTAGTACACAAAAAAAGTTTTTAGCGTTTTGCAAATGGCAAAACTTTGCTGATCATTTGTACTACCTAATCAAATATATTACCGAAAAAACTGCTGTTGCGTAAACCTCTAATTATAAATTTAAATATTGAAGCATTTAAAGGAAATTGTGCTTCTAGATTTAACAAATCATAATTGCCATTTCATAAGTTACTTTGTGACGTACCTTTCTCAAGAAATTTATTTTCCACTTTTTACCACTTATCTCTGCATCTTCTGCATTGACCTATTATCTGCTGGATAGAATATAAAAACAATCCTCTTAGTTCTCCTCTCTTAGCGTCATCCTTATGTTCATGAGTGGCTTTTAAGCAAAGAGTTAATTGCTCAGAAAAACACGAGAAGCGCATTGGAGGAAAGCTGCAAAAGGATGGGAAAATGGTCACGTGACGGGCGTTTCACAAAAACACGGTAAAGCTTTCACAGCAGTGATGTCTTTTACTTCATGCAGAAGTCCCAGTTCACCGCATTTATCAATCATCCGGGAGATTTGTGCCACTTCCCTCTGAGGGAAGATCCGTAAGACCTTTATTTCTATTTTAAATTTTTTCCCACATAAAAGATGAGGTGAAATTCCTTTGTCAGGAAACTTATTCAGTGCGCTGCTTCATCTTGGAAGCTTACGTTTGCTTAAAGAATCCTTTGCGACGTTCTTACACACCTAATCAGTGAAACACACCTGATGAAAGATGATAATTAAACTTTTGCTTTTCAGTAGGAATTATTGGAATACAATATGAGTCTTTCGTTAAATATGGAATAACTTGGCGAAATAAAATCTTTATAGAAGTCTTCAGTTAAATAGGCATCAGTTTACTCAAATGTAAAAGTGAATTTTATGCATCAAAAGTTTCTTAAATAGACTTCAGGTGAAATAATGCTATATCTTATACAATCCGAGACGTATTTAGAAAACATGTTGATTTGTTCTTGTATTTCATGTGCTGGAGAAATGGTTTTGATCGTGTGTAGTATGCTACTGACGAGGATATTTTGAACAAAATTTGACTAAAATCTTCTTTAACTCACTGCATCATAATCTAAGCAAAAAAAAATTTTGAATAAAATTTAATGACTTCCTCTTTACAAATGCAAAGAACTTGGAATGCACGAAAAGTATTTCAAAACCTATAGCACTCTTCGTAGTTCCGTCAATATGATAATGACGTGGTGGCAAGAAGAGCAGAAGACAATTTTGAAATTCAGAACAATGTTCAAAATTGTATTGAAGCATTTACCAGGCAGACTGAAATGCAATGTTGTGCGTCCTATAGCTTTCAGCATGCGTCAATAAAACTTGTCATTCGTTTAAACTGGTCGAAACAGCATAAATGTACAGAAGACATAAAGGAAAGAACAAGATTCCAGAA
This sequence comes from Octonoba sinensis, assembly GCA_038502835.1. Classification (NCBI taxonomy): domain Eukaryota; kingdom Metazoa; phylum Arthropoda; class Arachnida; order Araneae; family Uloboridae; genus Octonoba; species Octonoba sinensis. Next base: position 64,989,004 of record CM076602.1, read on the forward strand.
GAAGAAAACAAAACAGTATCTCTGGTTGACGCCATTCCGGAATATATATTCCTGCTACAAATGTAAAGAATTCTGCTTTATGGTTCATATTTTATTCTCTGCTGATTTTTGTTATTGCTGAATTTAAATTGCAGATGACTTCAAAGGTGAAGAATTTGCGCCAAGTGTAAAACAAAATAATATTCCAACGGAGAAATAAAGAAAAAAATATTCCGTTACGCCTGTTTCAGAATGATGGAAGTGAATTAAGATATGCTGATGTTTTTTAACTTCATGAATCGTGATGCTTTAGGATTTAAATAGTAGGGAGTATCTTATGAATTGTAAATCAGAAGCTACTTTACTTTAAAGGATTAAAACAATTTCATGTTTCAAAAATATAGAAAAATCTTTCTTTAAAAATAGTTTTATCATTAGTAACACTTGTAAAACAATGTAGTTTGAAGCAAGGGTTTATTGTTTAAGTTTTTTGATCAATCATTAATTTATTTTTGGTTAAATTGCTTAATTTGCTGCTTAGGTCCATGCAAAACAAAATCTTTTTAGAACAATGTTGTGTCAAAGTATTTTTGTTGTGTTCTGCAACTACATTCAAGCAACAAGAAGCTCTAAATCAATCATTTATGTAAACTTAATTTCCAAAACAATTTTGAGAAAAACAATAAGTAATTAAGTAAAACGTAATTTTTTAATTAGAATGAAAACAGATAAACTTTCTACCAAATATAATTTTAAACATTCAAAGTTATTTTGTGATACAATTATTGCAAATTGAATGCTTAAGAATCGCTGACTGAAGTATAAAATACTAGCTGATCCCCACAGAGCACATCTGCAGGCTATAACCATTTTTAAATCATAAATGACGCTTTAAAATTCGAAAGGCTTAAGAAAAGATCGCCAGATTTAAACACGAGATTGATCGTTCGATACAAATAAATTAAGGTTTTATCACTCCAAAGAACCGATAATTAATTATTTTAAAATAGTGAAAAGCGCTAAAAATTCGAAAGGCTTCAGAAAAGATCTCAAGATATAAGCATGATAATGATCGCTCGATATAAACAGACTGCGGTGTTGCCGCTCCAAAGAATCGGAAATTAAAAATTGAGTTATAATTGGAAATGCTTTTTAAGAAATAGAAATATATTTGTTTCAGTCCGTAAGTTACTATAACAAATACAAATATTACGTTACTTTTATATGTTAATCATTAATCAAATTTTTAAATATGTTACCATAGTTTGTTTGTTTTTTTTGCGTGATATCAATATCATATAGAACCGCAAAATTTAATCGTAAGTGGTCTACGGTAAGTGAAATATATATATATATATATAGATTCTAAAAACCTTTTTGGTTAGAATGAACATTTTTTTCCGCTCATTTCTTACATAATTGCATGCGAATAAAATACATAAAGTTCCTAAGGAATTTTGTGCTGTAACGAGAGTTCAATAATTTTTTGACTCATTCAAAAGACATGTTCAGTTATTTAACTAACTATTTAATTAGATTTGAGGGCCAATAGAAAATAGAAATGTCTCATTTAGTTCTTTACATCGGAAGGGATTTTAATTTTCAAAACTTGTTTTCCACCTGATTTCTATAACCCAACTCCTTCAAAGTCAAATTCATATACACCGATCCATCTGAATTATAACCTCAGATAAAGCCTTCTGCGCAAAGTTGTATTACATAACATTTCATTTGTCCGTAGTTATGTCTGTATCCTCCTCAGACTCCAGAACTAAGCACAAACAATTTTGACGCAATTTTTTGGTTCTCTGATTTAAAAAATGATTACAAAACAAAATAACTATATTTTTTAAAATTTAATTTAATAATTAGTTTAAATAATAATTAATGCCCAATTTCTATATTTTCCATGTTTGAAACGAAGTAAACTACCTGTTGATTAATTTCAAAAACAATTGGGTGTTTTAGCTTTCACATTGCACAAATAGTAATTAATAAACAGTATTTTAAACTATACCCAATTGGGTACACTTGGAATGAAGAGGGTATACATACTAAGAAAAAGTGACCTTTTAATTTACGCGATTTTAACTCTTTATTCAGCATACATGGCGCCAAATTTTGTGTTTGTGGCTGTCTTTTCAATACGATATGTAAATCTACAAACATATTTATTGACACTAAATATATTATTGACAAACAAATAAACATTAAAATGAAATTTGTACACATAATTAGGGTTTCAACACATAGCTCCATTAGCATGCATCACTCTCAAAAGGGAATCTCACAGTGCCGATCCGAAATATAATACAAAGCGCAGATTCTGCTATCATGTAATCTTCCGCTGTATAGGAGAAAAATAGTGCAGCTCGCCAAATCTAAAGAATTCAATAAACAATTTCCATCTAGTACCAACCTATAGGGGGAAATTCGTTAAGAACCACCAAGAACAATTCATTACTATTAACTAAAACCGAATCTGGAAGAGGTGTTGCAAAAAGAACTAGTTTCTAGTGGAAATAAATTTCAAATTTTGGTTAGATGAATTCCTACCGGAACTAGACTCTGACTGGGAAAAAGTTCCTATCAAGTATCACTTAAATTTTCAAATTGCAGCCTAATTTAAATCTACCAATCAGATGCAAATAAATTCATAAAATTCAATTTTAGTTGCTTTCCTTTAGTCGCATTCGTATTCAACAACTGCCTAATGCTTTTTTTAAAAAAAGCTTGTTGTTTGAAGTAACCACAGAATTTGAGAACTGCCCCAAATTGGAGGAAACTGATACAAAGTTGTACACTAAAAAATTCTGAAAAAGACAAAAAGAAAACTGATTAATTCTTCAAATTTACGAAGAACTCGGTTTAAGATCAAATAATAAATTTTCTTAATAGCAGTTCCTCGATAAAATTCTTGTTTTTCTGCACTGTACAGTTAGAGAAAGATCTGTTAAATTACGTAAACCTGGAAACTGGAGATCTCTGACTACTAGTGTAAAAATTGTAAGCAAATACATAATTAGAAACTTCAGATTTGTGAGTACCAGTTTGAAAATTATCAAGAAAGTCACTATATAGTGTTGGCGTACGGTTTAATTTCAGCTCTAATGAGTTCCACGGCTGCCCGTTCTCTCTACTCCGAATGCATTTTTTGACGAACGGTGCACAGCGTAGGCTCAAAAGGATTCAAATGTAAGTGCCAAAAATAATAATTCAGCGTACTCTCAGATGACGCCACTACTGCGGTACATTATATATTGCTATCAATATGCAGAATGGTTTTTTTTTTTATTTTCAGTAATTTTCTTTTTTGAGGACTTTGTTTTTTCTCTTTCTTTCTAATGGGGCTGCATATGGTCATTAACCTTTACATACCTAGTGCATACCCTGGTAATCGGCATCCATTTTTTCAAGTAGCACCACTGTCGGTGGATGCCATTGCCACTGAGAATTTGGACGCTCAGTTTCCCCAAGATGGCGGCACCTGAGTTCTCATTTGATGCGACTTGCAGTAGGTATTTAATTTAGCCGAGAGTATCCAAGCCAAACGGATACTCAAGGGATCTTTAACATGCCGCACAATCATGCGACATGGGCGCAAACGGTTTTCTGCATCTTGAAAATCCACCGACTTGGGCCAGGTTTGAACCTGCGACCATGGCGTACGGGACTTGCGCCTTACCACTACACCACCCTGTCGGCTTTAAGGACTTTGTAGTTTCCTCTGTTTAGTTCTTTGTAGTTTTTCTTCATACTCCTGATAAATGATTTCCAGGAGATTCTCATGTATTTTCGAGCAAAAATTGTGTTGTGTACCTAATCAAAAATGGAATGAAAACTCAAAACTCGTAAAATATTTTGCACAGTAACTTTAACTTATTAACCAAATAAATATTTGTCTCATCTTTTCACATGAATTTTAATTAAAAACAATGTATTTACTTTCGCTTGAAAATATAATTTTATTTTGAAACTATTTATTTAAATGCATCGAACATTTCCTTCATATTGTATTTGAGCTAACAGCAAATCCTATGCAAAAGGGATTTTTCCCCCTTTATCTCGTACGTATTATTTGCTACCATGTGTTTTCAATTGATAAGGGAAAAAATTACGGCATTCGAATACCAGAAGTCCTTATTATAAATAAACATTATTCCCCTTGTACCCAATAAACAAAGCTACATAGCTGGGTACATTCCCCGGAATTAGTCTGTTCGGGCACTGAAACAAAACAAATAACTAAGTCGAACCCCTTGCCAGGCAAAAAGGTAAAAGATTAAAGTCGCAGAAATTGTTTCTCCATCCTTCCTCGAGGAACAAGGTAAAGATCTCATATCCAGTAACGAAACTCTTGAGTAGTGTTTCAGTGCATTTTCAGCGACCCCATTTCTTATCTGCGGGAGCTTGTTTATAGGAGGGATAAAGGATCGTGTTAGCAGAAGCGATATTCTTTCTGCAAATGACATATTTAGGTTGAAGATTAGGAGATTTCTGCTTATCCAATGAAAAGCATAAAGAGCTTCTGGGAGAAATTGATCTTATTAGGAAAGTATGGTGTACGTGGGATATGAAGGTTCCTCAAGTTAAGAAAAACATTTTTTATCTTTTACTTATTTGACTCAACTGAGCAATCGCTTAGTATGAAATTGGAGCTTGAATCAGGATTTTCTTCAAAGGGAAATGGAAAATGTATTTCCCATATCGTCGACACAGTGGTAAATTTGTGAATCAGAAGATAAAGTCTAGAAACTGCATTTAGACCTTTAAAACAAAGTAAGTATTAAAATATATATAACTGAACCTTCAATAGTTTAGGACAAATGGAAATACATACTAAGACAACGAATTCCTCAAAGTAAAACTTGATTAAATAGAAATATTTAAAGTTGCTATTTACTCCCCTGAAAAATTTGATTTTCGCAAATTCCCAACTTTACCACTGTATCAACGATATATATTCAAATACAGACTTAAAATTAAATGAAAACTGAAGTGCGAAGTTTCTCCTTTGAGTCTAAGTGTGCATGATCTCAAACCACTGATAGACTATAGATTTATACATAGTTTGAGTCCTTTGGTATTTTATCGATATTTTTATTTCCTCGTACGAAGTAAAAGAAGATTGCATTAACGATAACTCAATTTTAATCTAAATTTTCATTTTAATCATTCATAAATAAATTTTTACAAGCTTTTGCGTGGTTGTTTTTTCGTTTCTTCTCAGACAAAATAGTTTGGTTGCAATGAACCACAGAGAAAAAAAGCAACCTGTTTAAAATTAGGATCAAAATAAGAAGTATTATACTGGCCATTATTCTATTTATTTATTATTCTCCCATGTACACTCGGCATTCACTAAATGCTTTATTATTCAGTTTAAATTTTAAAAATAGTGCCGAGCCTGCATAAGGATATTCAAACGACATGAAAATTTAAAACAATTCACAACATAAAAAAAGTAAATAAAAGAGAGAGGGAGTTGCGGCTGGAGTTTTGTTTTTTTTTAATGAAAAGTGAAAATCTTCATTGCGCTTATGAACGTCTGCTTAGAATCCTTTTATTTTGCTGTAACTCGTGAGTGTCTGCAGATTAAAAGTTCAAAAAAACAACGTCCGACATTTAAATTGATTGCTTTTTTTTAGAACATGTGTTTGAATCACACTGTTTTGAAGCATCACATGACACATATAATAATTGAAAATCAAGAAGATCGAATGTCCTAAATATTATTACTTGAAAAGAATTTTACTCGAGGCTTGAAATAATTCAAAAATATCCCCTTTCTAAAATGTTCGTTTCTTTCATTTAGAAGCGTTTACTAACGTTAACTTTTTTTAGTACGCAAATCTAATTCGAAACGCAAACACTTCCAGAGTCTTTTTTTAAGAAAGAACCATTTTTTGTGCCTTTTTTCTATTTTGTTCCGGAACAGTTAATTGCTTGGAAGATTATTGGAATTTACCGGTTGAAGAAGTCTTTTAAAAAGTTGCCGTGGAGAGTTTTTTGGAGCTACACGGCAAAGCTTTTACTAGACATGCCTTCGTTTTCAATTCCTGACGTCTAAGTACAAAATGTTATTTTGTACCAGTTGATTCTTCAAGAATATATTACCATTTCTATAAGTTTCCTCGTGCATCATTGTTTATTGCATATTCGTTTTCGTTATTTTTCTCGCTTAATATAGATAAAGATTTTCAATTGTCATATTTTACAAGTAAAAACTCGAATTTTTGTTTGTATGCTTCTTCATATTTTTCTTTTTAATTTCAAAGCGAAAAAAGTAGGGTTTTTTTAATGTTTAATTTTTCTTTCGCTTTGGTTTTTAGTTCACAAGACATTTTTTTCCTTACTTAGCTATGTAATCATTTTTAAAAATAAATCATTAAATGCTGATTTCTTTTGTAAAACCAAAAATAATAATAAAAAATATATTAATTTCAAGTTGATGTGTTTAATGCGTAAAACAATCAAAAGGGTTCAAGAAAAAATATTAGACTTCAATCATACTGATTCGTTGAATAATAAAAGCCAAACAATTATTTAGGAAATTAAAACCATTAGGAAAAAACAGTCCTGATGGCAAAAGAAAGTCTACGCGGAAATTAGTTTTAAGAGTAAAAAGTAATGCATAAAATATCGCAGAGAATCAAAATCAAAATGGAAGTTATCAATCGAACATCTCACAATAGTTTTTGGACAAATATGTTAAAAGAAAGCAATAATTCGCTATTTCTTGGTATACATGCTCTGGATCTAGCTTTTCGCACCAATCACTAGAAATTTGTGACACCCCCTGATTATTTAAAGTTTTAAAGTATTTATATAATCAATGTAGAAGAACGTTATGTGATGCTTTGTGTTGTGTTTTTTCTAGCTTTATGGAGGCTTTGTTATTATATTTCAATTAAAATTCATTAAAAATTAAGTATTTCTGATTGCTTGGGGGCTCGAGCCTGCCTTGCTTCCCATATGGGCGCCTATGGCTCCCAGTCAAAATGACTTAAATGATTTGCAAACTGCAGTTCCTATTTTCTAGAAAAATTCTTTTAGTAACACTTTATCAGAAATAACACAACATGTGTGAAGTAAGAGTATGTTATTGTTTGAACGTTAGAACGCCATCGCCGCTGGGGTCTGAACTCGGGTGGTCTGGCCAGTAAGCTAATACTCTTCCACGCAGCCAGGAAGAAAATGAGTCGTCAGCAAAAACATTAGGTTATATAGTTTCCAAACGTGCTAGCAGTGGATGCTGAAGGGCTTCCGGTCCATATTTCTTCAGACTCCAATCCAGAAAAGCATTATTTATCCACTCGTCTATTCTGTTTACTTGTTTTGCTGCGTCAGATCCGATCCCAACGAATTAATCATCTTGTATTACTGCTCCGAAGAAACGAACAGACTACTTAAATTCTTGAGTCGTTCTGACGTCTCGCTCGGTAAATAGTTCCTTAATTTTGATACAAAGACTATTCTGTAGAAGTAACGTAACGTTGCTCTATAAATTTTAAATTTATTGCAGTACAAATAAAATAATATTTTCCCTTTCTGTACCTATAATTTCTATGTATGTATCGATACTTAAAACGGATAAAAGCACTTACTCTTTTTAAGTCAAAATTACTTTCAGAAGAAAAGCAGGTTATTTTCTCATTTGCACATAATTTTGGAGAGTAAGATTTTCTAAAATCTGTACGGTGTATGCAAAATGTTTACTGATGTGTTAAATCATTTTTATCCTAATCACAAATACGATGTCTTCAGCTGCTTAAGAAATGTGTTGCGCTCGTATAAAAATAAATTTTACTATATTTTACACCTTAAGAGCAAAGAAATGTATTTACATCCATGCATAGCTCGCACAAACAGCCCCAAGATTTCTAAGCAAACATTGCCCAGCAAATTGGAATATTTCATATTTCAAAGAGAAACTTGCTTTTCATTAAGTAAATAAAGCTCCCTTTATAACTTTATTTGTGATGAATTTCAAATGCTTATTCATCTAAATTCAACATTTGCCTCCAAAATAAACACCAGCCCTAAATCTGATTTGAGAATCCCCCAAAAAAAAAAAAAAAAAAAAAAAAAAAAAAAAAAAAAAAAAAAAAAAAAAAAAAAAAAAAAAAAAAAAAAAAAAAAAAAAAAAAAAAAAAAAAAAAAAAAAAAAAAAAAAAAAAAAAAAAAAAAAAAAAAAAAAAAAAAAAAAAAAAAAAAAAAAAAAAAAAAAAAAAAAAAAAAAAAAAAAAAAAAAAAAAAAAAAAAAAAAAAAAAAAAAAAAAAAAAAAAAAAAAAAAAAAAAAAAAAAAAAAAAAAAAAAAAAAAAAAAAAAAAAAAAAAAAAAAAAAAAAAAAAAAAAAAAAAAAAAAAAAAAAAAAAAAAAAAAAAAAAAAAAAAAAAAAAAAAAAAAAAAAAAAAAAAAAAAAAAAAAAAAAAAAAAAAAAAAAAAAAAAAAAAAAAAAAAAAAAAAAAAAAAAAAAAAAAAAAAAAAAAAAAAAAAAAAAAAAAAAAAAAAAAAACAGAAAACTACAAAGACTTTAAAACAGAAAACTACAAAGGTTTTAAAACAGTAAGCTACAAAGTCTTTTAAACAGAAAGTTACAAAGTCTTTAAAACAGAAAACTACAAAGTCTTTAAAAAAGAAAATTACAAAGTCTTTAAAGCAGAAAACTACAAAGTCTTTAAAACAGAAAATTACAAAGTCTTTAAAAAAGGAAATTACAGAGACAGAAAAGGAGAGAACACTCTGTAAATTACACCAAATACTTGAAACTTTACTATAAGAAAGTTTATTAACTTTCTCATAGTAAATCAATACAACAGATTACACAGGCCAACGGTTGTTTTAGTGCCGAGGTATTTGAAGCTCAATTTTTTTTAAATGGACTGTAAACAGTTTTCGCCCGAAAAGGCATAAAAACGCTGCTGGAAATCATTTATTCGGAGTCGAACGCAAAACAACAGAGAATAAAAAACACTATAGAGTCTTTAAAAGAGAATATTACAGGGGAAGAAAAGGAGAGAGCACTTTGTAACTTGACTGCAATAGATACCCTTCCCTTTTTTTCTCAAACTTAAAATTTGTTTGTTTTGCCTCGCATCAAATACAAAAATTGTTTAAATTAAATCACGGAAATTGTTTAACACCTAATTAAAGATCTCTAAAAAAATGTTCGTAAATAATTAACCAATTTTCATACAAAATTATGCATTTCATTTTAGAAAGCAAAATATATTTGAACAAGCATATGTGTTTTAACTTTATGTATATTTCAAGAAATGAATTCTAATGACAACTTAATTTAATTTTGACAATATTAATTTGTTTTCTCATCTATTTAAAAAGTTACTTTAAAACTAAATCTATGCACAAAGTGAACAATTCACGTTAACCATAGAATAATAAGTTATTCTTCGCGAAGTGTTTTCTGAGAACAGTAACTTAGTAGCCTTTCTTTTTAAAATTACCTTGAAGTCTAGAAAATCCGATTAAAATCACAGACATCTCACAATTAAAAATAGTTAGAAAATATAAAAGAGCGAATATTTTAATGTCGTTTTCAAAGTTAAAACAATTAAGCTTCCTTTCAACGATAAACAAAGATGACAGACAAAATCAGATGATCTGACTTAGCGGAAATTAAATTTTAACACTTTTCATTTTTACATTAAATGATTAATAAGAGAGGAAAAGAAAAATGGCTTAAAATTTGCTGATATTCTTACAATTCAAATAAGCAAAAGCATTTTTTTCTTTCTCCAAAATCTTCCTTTCAGAAAGAGAAACATGATTAATCCCATACAATAAATAATTGTAATGAATGTCGACGAATACCGTTTATAAATTTTAAAAAAGAAACAAAATTGCATCTGTCTTTTGAAAAGGAATTCATTGAATTTACTGAAACAGCGAAGAAAGCTGAATGCCTTGAATGCTAAATGGAACTGTGGTTTTTTTATCAAATAAAAAGCAGTTGAGATATAACTTTATGGAAAATTTTTACGTTTAACGTAGCAAATCGCATTTAGACGAGAGATAGAATTTTAGTTGAATGAAATTCAGAATATTTAACATTGTCAAGTGTCAAAATTATTTACATTTTCTTGCACTTAATGAGATAAAAAGTCTCTTGAAAATGTATTCTTTATCAATGAGATTTAAATTCACTTATTTTCAGCTCTATTCAAAAATACTTATGAGAAGGACAACGGTTTTTACGTATGTTCCAATTTCGCAACAAAAAAGTGCACTTTTTATTTTTGGCATGAAATTGAAAGTTTTCAAATCTGGGTGTCTGTATCGATAAAATATTTTACATTTAACGTCAATGCGTTTGAACTTTAAAACAGGGGTAGCAGTTGTACGTCATATGGGCCAAATTTGGTCCGTTATGAAATATTCTTGGCCTGATAAAAACATTTAATAGCAAAAATATATATATATTTATTTCTTCATGTATAAAATTAAAGTAATTGGTTCTTTGAAAACAAAGGTGAAACAACACAAAAAAGTACAAATTGTCAGAAAAAATATCTCAAATTGCTATTTCGAAGCTACAATGGAGCCTCAAGCTCCATTGTCGCAAATACATGCGAGTTATTTATCGCAAATAGCTTCAAAATAACTATTTGCGATATTTTTTTCTGGTAATTTGAGCTTCTTTATGTTGTTCCTCCTTTGTAGTCTTATTTTAGCACAAAGCATTTTGATCATTTGTCTTATAATTGCTTATTTTGTTCCGACATTCATTTAATATAGATTATATTTTCTGTTTTGTTTTATGAAAATTTTTCTTTGAGTTATAAATAGTAAAGAATGTGCAGAGTGCCGTATAAATATTGTAGATTGTAGATGTAAGGAGTAGTATGAAAGTATGACAAATAAAAACTTCCTAAAAAGGCGCCAAAGGAGGAAAAAAAATAATTCAATTTTTCCAAAAAAGAATTGTATTGATAACACTAAGACTCATTAATAGCTACTAAATAAAAACTATAATAATAATGCAATCAGTTGACAAACAGAGGAGAAAATGGTACTTTTATTTGCCTATTTAGGGGAGAACGGGGAGAGTCCGGACAATTTTTCTTCACGATTTTTTTCTAAGTTGCGAATACAGCTAGAAATCTTGAGAAAGCGTTTTCTTGTGACCTGAAGATTCAGCTTTATATCAGATTTTTAAAATTTACCTAGGACGCCCTGTATAGGGACAATATGAATTTTAGTGTAGAGCCTCAGGACACATATGGGAAAGTAAAGATCAGTGTTTCAAGAAGTTGACACTCTAGATAAACAATGAAAGCTGAGTATATACAATAAAAGAATATGACCAATGACACAAGAGTAACAATGAGCAATAGTTCAAGAAATATATTTACATAAATCGGGTACGGTGAAAATTTAACGAGTTTTGCTGAATTGTTGAGGAGGTTCAAGGTGCCCTAAAAGTGAGAACCATTCATAAAAAATGACGTCATCACGAATGGGCCACTTCCACAATAAACAGTTTTTTATCATAGCTTTAACCTCCAGTCCGTCATCTAGCACATTTACAGTCACGCCCGGGAAGACGTTGCCGTCATATTTAACTGCGACATATTCTTCTACCGATTTTTTGAATTGGCACTTCCTATCGATGTTCTTCGTCTCCTGAATATTCCGAAATGTCAAGATCAGATGATGCAGAGAGGGCATATCGATGTCGTTATCCGATCTTGTCGTGTCACAGTTGGGTCTCTTTTTTTTTTTTTTTGAAAGTCAGTGTGCGTTTTGGCTTGGGTGCTAACTGCTGTTCCCTTTCTTACTTGGATTCAGCATACGTGAAACGTACAAACAGAATACAAGGGGAGACTCGGGACAAATGTCCTGAGTCTCCCCAAGCAACATTCTTGAAGAAAATGTGATCTGACACAAGTAGTGTACGTGACGCCAGTTTTAAACACATATAAATAATAGCTTAAATACCCTACTCTCACGATAAATACGAAAAGAAAACATCACTTGCTAATTTACTTAATGAAAGCTTAGCTACTTACCGCAAAATTTTATATCAGACTATGCCAAATCACTTTTTTTCACTTCACTGCCGTACTTTGACTTGACCGGCAGCCATTTGCGCTTGACAATAATACCAGAATACAAAAGATAACAGAATTATTTTTGCGTGGGAAAACCTATAGGTTAGGTGAAAAACGGTCTGTCCATAGTCTTCCCCTGCCCGGACTCTCCCCGGTCTTCCCTATATGTTTTGTCTTTGCCTATTCATAAACAGATTGTTCCAGTAAGTACATTAATTTCATGAAAATCGTCTGCGCCGATGCCACATATGCTTATACAGCATGTGAAAGATCCCTTTAGTAGCCACTTGGATTGGATACGTTTGGCTAAATTTAACTGCTACTGCAATTTCCCATCATTACAGCCCATGTGCAGCCAACTAGGTGCAAACTAGGTCTCCGAATTCACGTGTGGCGATAGTACCGCACACATGGGGTGCTGCTGAAAGAGTTGGCACCAATTTCTCTGAAAAAATGCAAATTTTTATTTCATTTCAACAACACGTAAATTAACATTGTCTTTCGAAATTAACAATGCCGTTATTTGTTTAATGCTTAAAAAAGGTATAGGCCTTTTTCGTAATCTGTATTTGATTTAATTACTCGGTTAATATGAGCAAATCATTTCCGTCCGAATGTGATCACCATAAACAGCGTTCATTGGATTACTTGTTATTCGTCAACATATAGCCTTACGTATTGTAAAATGTTAGAAATAACATTAAGCAAAAAATAAATAACAACAGTAATTTATAAATCTACTTAACTTTTACGTATTACCAAAATTTTATAATATTATCGTAACGTTTGTATGTTAAAAAAATAATGTACTGTAGATTACCTGCAAGTACATGCAATAATATACTGTGTAGAAAATAGTTTTCAAAGCTCATAGTTAAGAAAAGAATTCCTATATATATCACCTGACTGATCTATTTTGATTGGTCTAAACATGATTACTTGAGATACATTGCAAATGTCATTTTTATTACGCCGAAACTGAAACGATCGCATTTCGTTTAAATAAAAGACGATTTTAGTTCACAATAGAGAAGACCTACTAAACAACAATGCCCATTTAAAAATAACTCAATATCCACAACGTATAACAAAGGAACATATTCAAAATAACAATGCTCGTAAATATCCAATTACAGATAATCCTCCTTTAGAGTATCATTAGTTTTCTGTGGTAAAAAAATTACCGCTGCTTTCTACAATGTAAAAATAAGTCAAAATCTTTCCCAGAAGAAAAGGTAAAAGATTAAACTCAAGGAAATTATATATGTTTCCTATCTTTGCTTAAAATAGGAGCAAAGTTGAAGCAAATATCGAGGACGAAACTGGTGTCTTCTGTTACAGAGTATTTTTAAGAGATCTATTTCTTATCATTGTGAGCTTGTTTATGCGAGGGATAAAGGGATCATGTGTATGGAAAGCAGAAGAGCTCTATTATTATTTCGGCAAGTGACGTATTTAGGTTGAAGAATATCAGATTTGGTTCGTTGCTTAAAACACGAACTTTTTTTCCCTGAGCAGTTTTATTAAGGAGGGACTTGTGTTTGAAGTATATGTAAAACATATTTTGAATCAGTAAAATTCTGTAAGTGAATGAATTTATTCTTCGTACATTCATAAATGATGTCACACTTCGAGGGGGAGGGGTCCATGAAATTGTGACAAAGTGTGACAAGGGGAGGGGGTAACAAGAAGTGTGACATCAGGCATATACAACATAGCGTGACATGTGACAAAGGGGAAGGGGGTCCGTTGAAGTGTAACATTTTGTGACAAAGGGGGGAGGGGGGTCAAATATATCGAAAAAAAGCGTGACATCATTTATGAACGGTCCTTCAAGACATTTCTTACACAATAGAATGTTTTCATAATGAAGGTAAAGTATTTAAACAAGTACTGTAACCACTAATACTAATTTAAACCAGTTAAGATAATGGAAAAACAACATTTTTGTTTAAAATTCTGGCCAAGACATTGTTTTCGCATAACTTAATTGACAGAATTTTCTGTCGACAATCCTTTAGTGATCGTCTGTACTTCATTACTTCATTGAAAATTACTTAAAATGTGATGATAATGGTTCTCTAATTGCACGATGACGCAATAGGGAAGATTTATCCTGACTGTTAGAGTGTGTGTATTTTCTTGCAATAGCCTATTACTCCAAGTGTATGTAGCTGATGTAGCAGCTTCTGTGAGATCATTCTGAATCATGAAATTGGCTGCATTAACAACATATGTCTTTATGTCCGATAAATGCATTAACATTTCAGATACACATTTAAAATGTTATACTTTAAAGATGCACAATATTTTAAATAGGGTCAGTTGGGGTAATTGTAAACGCTTTTTCAAAGTTTTAACTTTTGATCCCTCCCTACCTCTTGAATGAATTCAGAGATAAAATTGTGAGCACTGTAGCCACTACTGTACTTCTTGTGAGTAAATGTGTACAAAAATGTTGACTTTAGGACTATTTGTTAGCGAATGAGCTCGTGTTTACAATTACCCCAGAGATCTGGGGTAATTGTAAACAGTGATTTATTTTCGAATAAGGTTGATGCAAATGGAAAATTGTTTCATACACAGTCTGCTTGAAGGCTTAAGAAGTTCCGGAGCAATGATTCTCAATCTGTGGCCAAAAGGCTGCATGTGGTCCGCTGAGTTATGTTATGAGTCGTCTGAGATCATTTAACGAGAAATATCTTTCAAAATATCAAGTAATGCGACAAATTTATGTAAAATTTGTCCCGCAGTGGATCATTCGGTTAAGCTAGGATCCCACAAAGCACCGAAAGTGAAGCACAACTGGCCGTGGTCAACGCTTGGGAGGGGGACTACCTCCCGCGACTGCTTACTCTGAAATCGAGTGCGCTAAAGGGAGCTGCGCAAGTAAAATACATCGTTGCTTCAAATATCCACCAAGTTAGAAATAATTTCCGCTGAGGGAACATCCTAAGTGACGATCTCTCATCTGAGAGCTGGTTCAAAATCATTAAGCCCCTCTGAGCCAAGTGTACTTTATTCTAGCGGAGCTCATTAATAATCAGTAGGAGCTTCCTTAATTCATGGTCGCCCTGCAAGGGCAGATTGGATTTCCAAGTGGCATTAGCAACAACAACAGTTATGTAAAATAGACACAAAGGTGTAATTTACATCAAAATATAATACTTATTGTCCCCCAAAAATATTGGAAATAGGATAAATTTAAGTGTTTACAATTACCCCAGAGTACGAAATATATGGGGTAATTATAAACACCTAACTTGCACATGAAAAATAACAGGTTTAAATTCATAACTAAATGTTTCTAGCAGCATTCCATATGATAAATAAAAATGGTTGAAACCGCTTACATCGCTTTTGTAGATGAACTGGAGAGGAAATTGTAAGAAGTTTTGTTGAACAACTTTTTTCACTGTGCCATTTTCAAACAATAGTGACGCCTCCGCAGTTGTTTCGAAACTTACAAAACTATTTCAGAGTCTTTCCTATGCTGCCAGTTTATCCCTCACAAGCAGTTAAGTTTTCAAAACCACCACAAGTGTAGTTATGAAGCTTGTTTACAATTATCCCAACTGACCCTACTACCTTTCTACGTACTACAAAAATGATTTCTAGATTTTCTCTTCAATCCTTCAACAGGTGTTTGTAATTTTCTTTGTTTCTTAATAGGTCAATCTTGTGAAATGTGTTTTTTCTCATCCACTCGGTAACTTTTCCCTCAATATTATTTATGATATGGCCATCGGTTGTATGCGGTTGGGAGCTCCTTTAGACATCAGTCCAATGTGTTGCTGTGAAACAACGTGTTCACAGCGACACTGATTAATGTACAACGTGTTCACAGCGACACACTTTTCTCCACCAGACACCCGTACACCTCTTAGCCGAAGCCTTAGGTGCGCCGAAGTTGGGAGCTGGTGGCCGTACAGCGACACACTGATTAATGCAGGACGTGTTCACAGCGACACACTGATTAATGTACAACGCGTTCACAGCGACACTGATTAATGTACAACGTGTTCACAGCGACGCACTTTTCTCCACCAGACACCCGTACACCTCTTAGCCGAAGCCTTAGGGGCGCCGAAGTTGGGAGCTGGTGGCCGTACAGCTACACACTGATTAATGCAGGATGTGTTCACAGCGACACACTGATTAATGTACAACGTGTTCACAGCGACACTGATTAATGTACAACGTGTTCACAGCGACACACTTTTCTCCACCAGACACCCGTACACCTCTTAGCCGAAGCCTTAGGTGCGCCGAAGTTGGGAGCTGGTGGCCGTACAGCGACACACTGATTAACGTACGACGTGCTCACAGCGACACACTGATTAATGTACAACGTGTTCACAGCGACACACTGATTAATGTACAACGTGTTCACAGCGACACACTGATTAATGTACAACGCGTTCACAGCGACACACTCATTAATGCACAACGTGTTCACAGCAACACACTGTTTAATGTTAATTTCTTTCTTTCTCCGGGGTTTTTGTTCTAGCAACACATAACCAGTAGGTTAACTGAAAATTCTAGGCTTGGAAATTTTCTCTTTGAGATTTTTTTACAAAATATTGTATTTTGAAATATTTTCTGAAAAAAATTGCTCATCTACAACTTATTTCAATTATTTCCCGAACTGATCAAATGCTTTTGTCAAAAACATCTTCTATTTGAATTTGATTTTCTTTCTTCTTTAAATCAGGCTATATCTTTTCTTGAACTATATTTCAGACTTTATAGAACAGACTTTAATCTTGTAAAACATTAAAGTTAATACTTCGGACAGTTACAAGAAAAAAAATTCTTCAAAATAGTGTTTCTTTATCATTATTGAAATAAAACGTATCTACTTTATATTCCTTCAGGCTGACGGGTAGTAACATTCGCAAGGTATTTTTTGCGAACTTTAAAAACTTTCTACTAAAATTATAGAGTCAATCTGCTGAAATGTTCAGCTTCACGAGAGAGAAATGTGTCAGACAGCCTTGAATAACAATAAACACATAGAGACCTAAACTAGTCCGAAATCTCATCAATTGCAGGCCCAAAAAAAATAAATAAAGAGAAAGCTAAAAAATGTTCTTTTTGTTAATTACAAAGCCGTCCGGGAGATAACGTCTTAAAGCCTCTCAAACCCAAGACCAAAATTGATCCCAAGAACACAAAACAAATGTCGCGGATCATTTTCTCGTTAGCAGCTTTCCTCAAAATAAAAATAATAAAATAAAAAAAAAAAGACAAGAGCTTCTAATTACTAGTTGATAACAGAGGAAAGAAACTAAATGCATTCGAAAGATGGAGAGAGAAAAAAATCCCATTACAGTAGTTTAAGGGGTTATCAAGGAGGAAAAAAAATATGAATGTCATGAGCATACTTCTAATTTGCATACTCAGCTTTTTTAATTAGCTGCAAAAATTAAAAATTGTTCAAAAAAAGGGAAATTTGATTCGGCAAGAACGTATTACGCACCAAATACAAGAAAAATATCCAAAAATATAACGCTTAATTCTAACTTTAAATTGAGCATTCCTTCAACAAGGTATAGAATACCAAAAACAGTTAATGAAGCAAAAAATTATGGCAAAATATAAAGTACTATTATTTGTTCCATTTAAGCACGATGGTAGGATTACTAACCATTAAAACAGCAACCCAGGATGTAATATTATTAATAACAAGAAATATTTTCAGTTCGAATTCGTTGCAGTTCTCATTAAACTTGAAAAATATTAAAGCATTCTTCAATTAAGCAGGCATAAGAAACGTCACTTAGGTTCCATTTAAACACACCCACAAATATTATTTTGGATTTCTTTTAAGCGCTAAATTTTTCTGAATAAACTTTGTTGTCACTTATTTAATGTAAAACGTCTAACGATTGATAAGTCTGTTGAAGTGCACATTTGTTACTGAACAGAAATTAGTTATTTGCTAATTTTCTCATTGGCTGAGGCATAATCAACTAGGAGAAGTCATTAGTGATAATGCTACTTTATCCATTTCTTTTAGTGGGGGAAGAAACCAGTTTCGGCCCCTTTTCAGCCTACTTTCCAGTAAAAGTTTTTAAAAAATAATAAAGCATGAAAGAAGGCTTAATGTATCGGGAAAATATCGTTAGGAATCAAGAAAAGTCAAAAATAAGTTATAACCCTACTTTAAAAATTTGAAAGTAGGGTTTTGAGATGGGGAATTTGTGCGTCAGTCGGTCTGTCTGCCATCCCCCCCCCCCCTAATAACTTTTGAAAGAATTGTGCGATTCGAAAAATTCTTTTTGCATTCGAAAGATCTCGGCGAAGACATTTCATTCCCATATTTTACTTTTTGATTTGAAAAATTTTTCGTTCAATTTTAAACAGCTCAAAAAAATTTTATATTAGCGCCTATGGACGAAAATGAAGCAAATTATGTAAACTCAAGGTAGAAGATCAAAGTTCCAATTAACAAGCTCACTGAAAGAAGCTCTTGGCGTGAAATATTGGTTTGAACAATTTTTGTTCATTTTTGAACAGTTCAAAAATATTAACATAGCGCCTACGGGGAAATTTCAATCCTATATAAATCCTGATCTAACGGACCGATTTGCTTGGAATAAACTTTATGGGAAAGCTCTTATAACGTCGAACATTGTACAGATAGAAAGTTCATCCAGAACTAATGAGCCTATTTTCTTATGAAATTTTTTGATCGGGATTTTCAAGAATATTTTTGAATTAATGAATGATTAAATGAATAAGTGAACAAACAGATGAACGAATGAGTGAATAAATGATAAAAACAAAAATGAGCGAATGAATGAAAAAATTAGTAAATTAGTGAATAAATACATGAATGACTGAATAAATGAATTAATGTGTGAATGAATACATATGTATTAACCATTGAAAAAGGTATATTTGAAGCAATTAAGAACTAAAGCTAAACGAGAAAAAGAGATATAGCTAGATTATAAATTTGAAGGTGGTGTATACGGGAATGTAGGCTCATATAGTTCTAGAGGGAACTTCTTGTTGTTGTTTTTTGTGTGTGTGTGTCTGTGTGTGTGTTTTACGTTAAGTCACCAGACGGAATGTGCCTTGTGACCAACCAGTTCTCCAGGCTGTTAATCCAGTTGACCGATATACAAGGAGATCAAACTTTACTGTCCTGTTTCGTACTATATACAAGTAATAAATTGTAAGCCTTTATTTTGTGATCCAAGTAATAAACTTTACGACTTTATTTTGCAATATATGGGTTACTTCATATCAAATAATCCAAAAAAATATAACACAATAGTCTCAACTTGATATTTATTTTTTTTAATATTAGAATTTTATGAAATTCTCGAAAATCACACTCTTTGAAATCATAAATGTACAGATGCTTTTTTAAGCCCCCCTTTTTTTTCTTCTTTTTTTATATACACATGCAGATTTGAACTGATAAAACTTTATTCCTATTTTAGCAACAACGTACGACCGGTAAGGTTTCGCAACCAAGATGGACGCCCGATTCTTATTGAGCTCTCGAAAATTACGGTTAGTTAAACCTTCTTTAAAATAAACAGAGAATAAACGATTTTTTTCACAATCAGCGCATTGAATACCATTTTTTTAATGGTTATTCAACTGTTGTAATTAAATATGGTAAAATAACAATCAAATAAATGGTTATTTTACTATTTTCTTACGGAAATTTTTAACAGTGTAGGGAATTGTGTAAAAAGCGCATTTTAAAGAGCACTGCATGTCATTTAATTTGATAAATAACTCAGATACCCTTCATTACCAAGGATTTTGTTCACAGAAAATTTTAACAGTGTTTTTTAGAAATTTCGTAAAAATTGCATACATTTTACGTGCTTGAACCAGTTAAAGCACGAGTTTTCTTCTAAAAAGCTAGTGTAGTGTAAGTTATTTTTTGCAATGTCAGGATATTGGGGGTGACTAGGGAGCAGGGGGTTGGGGAAAAGTTACATAGAAAAAATTTATTATACAAACAAAGTGTAAAAGGATTTCAGACGGGCATTAGAAATAAAATAACACGGGCATGGGCAAATTTTACAGTACCTTTCGGCTGTGTCCGACACGGGAAAATGCGGTAAGGGGTTGATGAATACATCTATAACTTATCACAGTGGGACCATGAATTGGTTAATTAGTATTAAATTCATTTAATAATATTCTTGTTTATATAATATTACACGTTTAAATACAAATACAAAAGTGACGATCAGCAACAGGCTCAGGGCCCAGCTAGGCTGGTCCTAGTCAATTTAGCAGTCCCAATGAACATCAAGAGCTTCCTTAAAAGTTTTAACTCCACTGCAATTAACAGTTGCCTCTGGTAAACTATTCCAACTGCCTACAACTCTATTGAAGTAACAATTTTTCCTAATTTCAAGATTAGCCTGAGATTTGAAGAGCTTAAAACAATGACCTCTGGTTCTACTTTCAGCACATAGCTGTAGTCCATCAAGATTTCCCATTTTAATGAATTTAAACAACTGAATCATGTCCCCTCTAAATCTCCTTTGCTCAAGACTATACATATTGAGCCTTTTAAGCCTGCCCTCATAATCTAAGCCTGAAAGACCACTTACCAACCTTGTAGCCCTCCTTTGAACCCTTTCCAATAAGGTAATATCATTCTTTACGTAAGGAGTTTTTAAACTGCTAGCGTGAAAGCATCTGTGGTATATATCATCGACATGTACAATAACATTCTGATATTTTGATACAGTAGAGCCTCGGTACACGACTCTGTCCAAATCGAGAGGGAAACGTGGTTAAAAACGGGTGAAATGAATGAAAACGTAGTCTAAGATGTGGAAAAAAAGCCATTCACTGTTCATATTATGAAATGATAATTCACTCACATCTAAATCTGAAGCAACGCTTTTAATTCTCTCTTTTATGGCGTCTGTTGATGGCTTGTAGTTTAGTCTCCAAAGTCACAACAGTTCTATTGCGTTTAGCGCTCATCGCGTAACCAATACAGTACGGTACAAACGAAGATAAACAAACAGTAAACGAACTGTTCACTAGCAAAAGGAAAAAGCAACTGACGTTAGTCAGTGACGGCGACATCAGCAAGGGTGCCACTCACCCACAAAAAAGAAGTGGCCTAATCCAAAGGCGTTTTTTTAAAAGACTAATGTACCTCGGTTAAGCCGGAACTCGATTAGTCCGGGCTCGGATAACCGCGGCTCTACTATATTTGTATAAATGTCCTATTTTCCAACTCTGGCGCTGCCACGCGGTTATCATTCAGTGTCGGCCACCCGTCTGTTCCCTAGCAATAGGCATTACATTTCTTGACCGAAAGAATAACAACTTATTTTTTCTTCTTTTGAGAGTGGAAATTTGCTGGCACTGAAAAGAAGAAAAGGGGGAAATACATTGGGTACAGTGTTCAAAATCTAAACGTTGGAAAACTATTGATTTCGTGGATCACGTGAATATTTTGTATTTTACCTGTAGCTATTGTGGGGGAAAAAATTAAATTTTTGGCTACATTAGCTACATTTTTAGTTCAAAGTTTCAATATGTTACAATTACATGTGTTTAAGTTTACAATTTTATAAAATAAACCTAACTGGACTCCATTCATCAAGACTTCAAAATATTTACTGACCGATACTGGAACGACTTTACAGCACATTTAAAACTAAAGTTTTCTGCAGTAAGTATCGTGACGCATGATGCGACGAGTGAAAGTTGACAAAGTGGATTTTGATCCAGAGTCCACCTAGTAACTGCTAGGTGGACGTTTCCTGGTCGAGGGCCAAGGAATTTTATATGCGTTGCAAACCTTGATGAAGTGGATTTTGATCCAGAGTCCACCTTGTCACTAGCTGCTTGCCAAATGACGTTTCTTGGCTATGGAACAAGGGATTTTATATGCGTTGAACGTACGCATAAAGCATTAATAAAAAATAGTTATTAGAAACTTTTTACTCAGAAATCATAACAGATGAAAAAAAAAGTACTACATCACAACTAGATATAAATACCATTTTAAGAATTACAGTTCAAAACTTTTAAGTGGTACTGTACGACTGTGCCCTATAAATATGTATATATTACCTTTTCATATATGCTATAACGCGCATCAAAGAAGTTATAACACAAGTGGTGATTCTTTGAGACATTTGCAATCTAATTCAAAAATAACTTATTGAATAAATAAACTAGAAAAATTCGACATTAAATACACATATAGTTATCGTTTCATCCCCCTTTTTTTCTCCTCAAACGTACTATCTAATCTATTCCAGGCGTTTTTCCATTTCAACACTTCAAAATAAATGAAACGAGTAATTTAATCTTCCAAGTAAGCAACCAAAGTTCTGTGAAACGCTTTTTATGCATAATATTTTAAGATCAAAGACGCACATTTAAATCAAAAGTTTTCAATAAAATGTTATTAAAACTTAAGAGATAGAAAATAAAAACAAAATAAGGTATGAAAACATATATTTCGCAGAGACAAACAGAACTTCTGAGAATTTTCTGGGCATAAAAGCAAATCCGTAATATATATCTTTATGTCTCGCATGGATAAAATTTCCGGAATATTTTGTTTTTATTAGACAGACAGTTACTTGTTTTCGGATATGTTTCTGTATAGAAAAATATATATGCAGAGAAAAATATTGACTGCGTTTCAATCTTTCCTGACAAAATGGAATTTTATCACAAGATTTCTATAAACAGAAAAAGATTCTTCGTCTAGGTTTTTCTGTGACGTCCATGAGATAAATTGTTGAATAATTTGACGTCACATATTTTCAAACTGAAAAATGTGATTTAAAAGTGCGTTTTTAATTTCAGAACACATAAATTTGTAGCAGAATTTCAAATAAATTTAAGAGTTTTTAACACATTAGTCTTTTTGTACCTTCAAACTCGAAGTATTCCTTTTTCAATCCTCAACGATACAAGATCTGAGCAAGCGAAAAAGAAATTCAACTACTTTTTTGTTGACGCTGCATTGTTTCAAGCAATAATAAAATAATTAATTTGTTAACACATGATGGCCTCTGCAGTGTTCAAACTTGATAGCTCCTCTTTCTTCTCTCTCTCTCTCTCTCTCTCTCTCTTTCTTTTCTTTTCTTTTTTTTTTTTTTTTTTTTGGACATGGTTTAAAATACTATGATTTTTTTTTTCTAGATACGATTTTACCTGGAAATTCTTCGTTTTCCGACATAAAGAAATGAAAACGTTACTACTATTGCCAAGATAGTGGTGAAGAAAAATGCTTATTTTACCTCTGAATGTTATCGAAAGAATTTGATGGAAGGTTTACCACATCTCATGTCGCAGAAACTTATGAAAATACATTCATGACGTGAACTTTTCCAGATGTGGTGTTACATTACTGTATTTAAATGCAATCTGTAGTTTATTTTTACCTTCTTTTTTACTCATTTCAGTATTAGATGGTTCACTGATGAAATGATAAATTTATAACAAAATGTATTAACACTATCACTTTGGTCGCATGTTTTTAGATTGCTCCATTTCTCGAAAATACAACGAGCCAAATATATTACTAGTTTGTTTATGAAAGAGATCGTTCTGCTTAGTTTGTTGTGACCTCTAGTTAAAGTTTCTGCTCTTTTTTTGTTACACATAAATTACTTATTTTCACGATGCCATTCAAATCCAATAAATACATAATGAAATAAAATATACACAGGAGAATTTGCGATGAGCATATAACATGCAACCACCTCTTCGACATTTTTGGTGGATTTCTATTGGTCAATGTTCACGTGAACAGTGTACAACCCAAGATGTCTAGGTTCTTTTTTCATCACAGATATTTTTTGTGACGTGCCAGCTGATCGTCACTGCTGGTTAAAAATAAGCGTCATCAGTGCGAATGAAATACGATCAACGTGGCTCATGAAACAAAAGCTCTGCGTCCCGTGTTTTATCCATATAACTAAAAATTAGGTTAACACCGTGTTTAAGACTCTAAGATTATCAACAATTCTTCTGCTTGAGGGAAAGCAGCTACGTATAAGTGAATGACAGAGCATACGAGTTTAAAATTCTTGAGGACCAGATAGACATTCATTGTATTAGCGCGATTTAAAAATGTACGAAATATTGCCAGATTAATAAACCTTGAAATGTAGAAGTTGAAATTGCATTTATATTTGTTTTAAATTTCAATGCTTTAAAACTAATCTCATTAAAAAGTTCAAACATTTAACTTTGTTCGGACTGAATTTTGTAATGTATTTCTTCTTGCTGCACATGAACTCATTCATCACATTGAAACACGAAAGTTAAAACAGAATGCAACCTTTTATTTTAAAATAAACGTATTTAAAAGAACAAACCAATCAGAATAAAATTCCAACCTTTAAAACGACAGTAGTTCTCTCTCTCTTTCTCTTTCCCTTTCTCTTTCCCTCTCTCTCTGTTCTTCATTGTAGCAAATAACCACAGACGAGTTGCCAGATTAAAAAACTGCAAATGTGGAACAGCAGAGGGAAATCGACCTGTAGAGAGAGGAATCTGTCAACCATAAGAGGCTCCGGTATCGGGTACGACCGATTGTAAAACATCCGGTTATCCGGCATGAGAATTTTCCCTTAATTTAATTTAATTAGTTAGTTTATTTCGAAAATATATGCAAATTACAAAGCTCTTCTGTGTTTATAAGCTGTGGGATGTTTTAAAAATATATAGAATTTCCGGATTCAAATATCAGAGCCGGATATCCCGTACTGAACCGTCATACAAAGGTCACGGATATCCGATATCCGGCAAAACAAATGTCATGGCAAGAATACGGGAATTTTGGCGTCCAGCAGTAAAGTTCCCCTGTACGCGGGACAGTTTCTCAAAATATGGGACTGTCCCATACAATCCGAGACGTTTGGCAACCCTGATTACAGATCACATTCATTTTCGAATTTGTTGCTATGATAAAGAGCTATGCCTATAAATTCTCATCCAGTATCAAAGGCAGAATAAGACAGATACAAATAGCATTGGAAAGAATTAACAACACATAGGAGGAATACGTCAAGATATAGAATATATTGCAAGATCGCCAATTAATGAGCTGGCGCGTTTTTATTACCAAAGGTTTCAAAAGAAAGTATCAACTGTCTTTTAAGTCATACGAGATTCAATAGTGTTAAGGAATTTGTTTTTGAGCGTCATAATGTAAATAAAAATGTTAATTGCCAGGAACTAGCTACTTTTGAAAAAAAAATAAATCTCTTCATAAAAAAATCCTCTGAATTTAAAAGTATGCACTGAAATAATTAAAATGATGGGAAACGCAGCTACAATCATGGAAACAAAACTTTTTGTACAAATTTTGAAAGCCTTTTTTAAACGATTTTAACTGAAAAAATGTAGTTAAAATACATTCTTTTAATTATACCTCATAGAAAAAAAAATGTGAGGGAATGTCTTTATTAAAACATTTTTTCTTTTATGTACAAGATTTTTTGCTTCGTTCCTTTGAACATATTCCATTTTCACTTTCTTCTCTTCTGTAAGATTCTCAAGAAATAAAAAAGCTTTGTTATTATTTAAAGTTTAACTAAATTCACTTCAGGGGGAAATGTCTTGTTCCATGCTTCGTTGCATCAGTTAATAAGTTTGTTAGGTTAAATATTTTTTTTTTAAAGTTTGAATGAAAGCTGTATATTTCACTTTCAATTTTTCAATGCAAATGCTTTTGTGGTCGAAATTCGCGAGTCAATATCGACACTTGAACGTTGTTCTTTTTCACCTTTGATTGAAATTCTTTTGAACAGCTGAGAAACACCACCTCTTTTTCCATTTTATAAACTATTTTTGGTTGCCTTTTAACGAACATTTCTTTAGAATTGATTTTCACAGCAAGTTTTGTGTAGGTAGAATCCGTATAAAAGTATCCTTTTACATTATGTGTGTTAAGTTTCACTTTATTTCTCGGCGCTTATACAGAAAACCTTTCGATTTTTGTTTTTAATTTACTTTAAGTTAATAATAAATAGTGTATAGCGGAACAGTTTATGAATAGTGAAGTATGAAAACATTATTTAATTACGATCATAAACAAGAAAGAAAACGAAAAGGAATAAAAATCTCCTCTGTAAAACATCAGTGAAACATCTGGGCATTTGAAACGTATGTAACGTTGGAAAAAATTTTGTTCTTTTGTAATTTAAATGATAATGATGACAGTAATTTTTACTTTTCATTTTACTTTTATTTTCATCAAGTACCAGAGACATTCCCCTTGCTACAGTGGAAAATTTTGAGTAAACTTCAAAGTGATAAATGGCGCACCTTTTGTAGTTGCATAAAAGTTTAGGTAGTTGAAATTCCAAGTTCATGCTCCATAATTGAGGCTCAAATTTGAAAATGCCTTTTAAAAACAGATTATATTTTGAAAAAATACATTATCTTATAAATTATCGCATTTTTTAAGAATGCCATTAAAAGTTTTATGCGCTTCTATCCATGTTGTAACCATTCGCCCAACATTTGAAATGCGATGCCGTAAACTTGTTTCAATGATGACTTTGTTAGCTGGTCTGTTCTATCCCAGTAGTATGACCCAATAAATGGCACAAATTTAGTAGCTGAACAAGATAATATTTATTAGTGTATGTTCAACCAAAATGTGGTTAAAAAAAAGTCCCTTTTAGTCGCAAAAATTGCACCATTTTCTTAGTGCACCATACCAGCATGTTTTTGTGAAGTTGAAACTTCCACATAGTTCTCCGCAACATGAAAAGCAAAAAAACTTTTCTTCTTTGCGAATTCTAGGCTTTATTGTTAATTACTATGAAAGCATGAATTGACCAATAAAAATAAGTAAGTTTCATGAAAAACATTTTTGAGGGTTTTCAACTCTTCAATCCCCCTTGCATGGGAGAACATACATCTTCAACACAGCAAACAAATTTATTGTGCATAGAGATGAATTCTTATTTATACATACAGAACTGAAAATAACGTAGTTTACAAGTATATGGGCATCTCCAGAAGCGTGACTTTGCCCTTCTTGTATTCTTTTAGCTTTCTGAATATTTAAGCTTGGTGAGGATGCAGAAGTTCAGAAGACACGTAAGAATTGCTTGTTTTGGTACAAAAATGTGTTTATACAATAACCACGCGTTGGTTTTATTTTGCATGTGATAACTGCGCCCCCAAAAGGTTTTCTACTTTATTTCATAAATTTTCTAGAATATTTATCATTCAGTTTTTGTATCGGTAAGTAGAAACAGATGCGTCTGAGAAGGACAAAATATAGTCTCTAAAAGGCTTCGATATTAAGTAAGCACATATTTTCCCTCTATATTTTTAAATCGTTTAACATACTAATATTTTAATAAGAGCAAGATTTAGAAGCATATAGAATTTTTTCAACAAATTTCACTTTCGTTGTTAAACTGGATTTCATTTTCAGTTTTACTACTGCACAATTTACTACTTTCCGCTTTTTAAGGTGTATTTTTGTTTTTGATAAGACTGATATGTGGCCGTCTTAGACAGGTCTAACAATCAGTGCTAAAAGGAAAAATAGGATTTCTAAAGCAAAATCACGGAGCGAATAATGCTTATTCTGAATGCAAAGCCATGATAAAATTTGCTGGTGTTGTTATCATACTCGCTTTTTTGCCATTTTCTTATATCAAGATAGGTATTTACTAAGAAGATAAATTTAAATTCAACTATTGTTTTGGCGTTGCATTTATACCATCAAACGATGTTATCGGCTCCATTCTCCACAATATTCATTAGATCTTTCTGCACAGACATTTACGTATCGAGATTTTGACATGGAGTTTCCACTGAAACATAATTCCCTCAGCATAAGTTTGAGCGAGAAGATTTAGCTAATTCTTTTGTGACGGTATCATGCATTATACTTCTTGAAAGATCTAGCTCTGATGAACTATTAATGATCTCCCATATCTTTACTCGCTTAATTGCCTTCTAACACCTCTTCGATGGAAAGAAGTTTTTCTGAAGTCGATTCTGTTTGATCTTGTCTTGGACGAAATCTAAAATTAGAATGTGATGTGTTTTAGAAGTCTCGCTAACGATAAAATGATCCAGCACATTTATTATGTGTGAGCCATATCGATTTTTAACGGTTTACTGTGGAATTGATAATGTTTTTCATTCACCTTTTCTTTTTTTCTATTAGTTGTATTTTTCTTAACTTTCGTAAATTTTTACTGAGAATTTAATTTTGAAAAGATTTCATTTTAAAGTATTTCGAATTATATGAGCTTTTTGTAAACATGTACGGATTCTTTTTGAAAGGAAAGACGGCATAAAAATATACAAAATGATTTTAATTAACTTATTATTCTATTTAGTCTTGAGAGCAGATGCAATTGGTCAGGGTATTGGCACTAAAAATTTTATATTATACATTAGGTTTAGACGCCCTAAAAAAATTCCAAGGGAATAAAACTGTAAATGTTTTCTAATGACCGCCATGAAGGAAAATTACGAGAAATTTAAAATTAGAAAATATGAAAATGAAATAAAATAATGATATCAATAGTTTGCTGAATATTATTGAAACTTCATAAATAACACCTAGAAAGTCAGGGACGAATGTTACTTCAGGACTGAAAATATGAGGTAATTAGCATACAAAAGGAGGAAGCTTCTTTGAAAATTTTCTCAAGGAAAACACTAAATTATACGATTTTGTTTCTGCTTTCCTGTTAAATCGAGTGAATGGTAAAATGGAGCAGTGGTTACAGTGTATCTAGGAAAAAAGTGATAATAATAGTTAATTACTCCCAAGAGAAAAAGCCAAGTAACCACGGTGTCAGTATAGTTTTAATATTTGAACCGCAAAACCGATTTTTGAACATTTCGGAACTTTTGGTTTGCACCAAGTTGTTACGAATTGTATAACAACTTTCAGTTGCATAGACTTGTCCTACTTAATGTATATTAGAAAATGTCAATGCATCTGATAGTTGTACTATTATTAGTAACAAACAGGTACAAAAGGAAAGTTACAAAACAGTTAAAATGACCGCTTTGGCGGTTCTCGTATTAACTAAATAACTGAATACGTGTTTAAACTTAAAATGGGCCTTTTAATTTAAAGGGTTCAAACTTTTTCTCCCTTGTATAATACATTATAAAGCCTGGAAGGCTGAGTGGTCGCCTTCCGAGCTACCGTGCCACAGGCAAGGGGTTCAATCCCCGGGCTGCACCGGGTCGAATCACCCCTTCAGTGGATCGATAAAATGAGGATCAATCATGCTTGGGAACTAAACCCATCCTGGGGGTACCGCGTGTGGCTGACCACCTGACCGGAACAGCGGCTCCTGCACGGACCCTTGGCCATTTAACCTGGGACGGGCACAGCAGGACTTGAACCTCATGGACTGTCATGCAACTTAGTTTTCATTCTGCATTATAATAAAATAATAATGATTGCAAAGAATATTTAAAATACAATTTTTCTAATCATGTCCCCAAATTTGTAAACTATAATTCCATCGTTATTCTATAAATTGTATTTTATTCAAATTTTCTTTAAATAGCGCAAAATTAAAGAAAAATCTCATTTGCGAATTAATTTTGTAGTTTTTCCGCAAAACAAAAACGAAAAAAGAAAAAGAGTTTATAGAATGGTTTTGATGTCTCTACGCTCCGTTAAAAAATAACATTGAAGACCAAAAAAACATGTTGAAGCACTGATTTATAAAATAAGAAATATTTTTTCATATTTTCAACGGAGAAGTGATTCGTTTTGCGAAAGATTTAGATAAACCTTGTCGGAATTTTTGACACAGTTGTTTTGTTTTGACTTTTGATTCCCATGTCACTTTTAAGGTAACACTTCAAATCCTCTAAATATCTGTCAAAATGTACGTGACGCATTTGAAAAATCTTTTTATCCCTGCCAAACACCGAAGCCTTTTAGAATGTTTAAATATATAGCTTTGTAAATACTAAACGAAAGCGATAAATACAGACATCGTAAATAACAAATACGCTCGGAGAACTTTTAGTTTTTGAAGTAATTATTCAAACATCATCCTCGTGATCATCGAAAGTAAATCACGTATTATTTAACTCGTAATTGTATGTACGTGTGGGTGTTTTTTCTAAATATTTCCTCTGCCGAAAAATTGAAAAATAATATTTTAAGGTTGGTTGGGATAACTACAGTAGAGTGAATAAAATTTCAAATGAAATTCCTAATTAACGAATAAACTTTGCATAAAAAGGATAAAAATTAATTTCAATACAAAGGTGAACCAATGCATCTTTTATTTTAATGAAAGCAGTGGTGATAATGATAAGGACCAAATTCATTTTTATTTAAATAAAAGCTATGCATAAAAATATTTTTTACAAAACCGTTTTTTTTTCTACAAAGTAAAGTCTCTCTCATTTTTTTTTTTTTTTTAAGTTACAGTTTAAAATTTTCGCAAACGATTTCATTATCGGAAAAAGTTATTTTTTAACCTGCGAAGTCTTCAAGAGTTTAACTAATGCCAAATTAAGCCCTAACGAAGGTTTTAATTAAAACTAATCAAAACGGAGTTTACTTCCAAGAATTATTAATAGAATAGTTTATTTTCTGTTTGTAAAAACTTGAATGCACATGCTATTGAAAATGTGGTTTTGTTTAAATCTAGAAAGATACACGCTCAGCTGAACTGCATGAAAGTAATACAAATTCCGTTTTTCCTGAATTGGGGAATCGTTTTCTTGGAATCATATTTTAGAAAAAACTTTATTTTACGAATTATTTTTATTTAAAAAAGGTTATAATTGAATTGGTTAAGATTTGCAATACAACAACGTAAAAAAAATTCCAGACTAAAATAAAACACTAAATAAAACATTTTAAACTTTTAAATATGCTACATAGAGCAAAGATAGAGTGTCTGAAAATTACGCTGAAAAATTTTCACTTCTTAATACTTAAATGATTCAAATTGATTAAAAACTTTCAAACGGCAACTCTACAGAGCCTTTTTACTTTATGATAGAAACAGGTTTTAGCTTGTTCTAAGCATTTTATTATTTTGTAATGCAGATATTATTTTTTTTTTCTTGTGACTTTGAATTAGAAAAATATTTAAGTAAGCCTGTCTCGTATGCAAATGGATATACAGCCGGTTCAAAATAAATTGAATTGTTGCTTATTAAAGTATTATCATGTATTAAACTGTCTAACTTAGGGTGCATACAGAATGTCGTTTAGAGAATGCAAGAGAATATGAACTATTTGCAGGTTCGCTGGCTGTCTTACGTTTTGTGCGAAGAAACTGACTGCTCAGTTTACGCAATCTTTTTTGCGTTTTGGTCTGTATGCTCCCTCACTCTCAATACTCAAATATTTAGACTTTCTTACATGAACTTTACAGAAATTTTTAGTTCACATGTGAAATGTTTATAAAGAAACCATAACAAAGTGTAACAGAACTATAACTCAAAAAATGAATAATAAAATAAAGTCAAAATGACAGTAAGCGAGGAATTTATGCGTTTTTCTAAGTTCTCCTTTGGTCGCTAGCTGTCTTACGTTTTATGCACAGAAACTGACTGCGCAGTTTAAACAAGCTTTTTTGCGTTTTGGTCTGTATGCTCCCTTACTCTCAATACTCAAAAATTTAGACTTTCTTACATGAACTTTACGGAAATTTTTAATTTACATGTGAAATGTTTATAAAGAAACCATATATGTGAAACAATAGAACTATAACTCAAAAAATAAATAATAAAATAAAGTCAAAATGACAGTAAGCGCGGAATTTAATACTTTTTTCTAAGTTCTCCTTTGTTTATAACGCCACATCTTCAATTACATAATTCTTTAAATTACTTGAAGTAATTCAATTATTAACTGGAACTTAAATAATCGATAGATGATACTATAATAATTGGGGAAAAAATTTACATGAAAACAATATAGGAAAATTTAGATTAACAGCAATCTAGCGTGTTGTACGATATTCCTTAAATTTTAATTTAAAAAAAAAAACAAATTTAAACATTTTGGTTAACGTTTCAAAGTGTCTCTTGTAAGAAAGTAGTCGGACTTGGGCTGAAATTCTCTCGCACTGGAAGTTCGATACATTGAAATAAAAAAGTAAAATGTCTTGTTTGACATTATCTGAAAATTTTTTCTCTAATTTAACTAATTACGCACTTTAAAAAATGGGATTTAATGCAATTTTGAAGTTTCTTTAGTAATTTCAAAGGAACAATATTTATAGGGTAATAAGTAAGTAATTTCGTAGCAAAAGCGTCATTACCGGATTTCAAATCAGTTGACAACGTAATTATGCAATATAAAATATTTTAGTTTTACATGAATGCATTTTCACGAATAAAATCAAAAAATAATTAATTACCCAAGTTGCAGTTAAATATTTCCTATCGCATAAGAAAAGAAACAAAGCTGGCAAAAAAATCTGGTTTTGGATACATTATTTTCATTTACTAATTTACTTGATGCCCAAACAAATAGTAAAGATGCTATGCTTTGCCTTAGAAACATTGTTTCATCATTACGATTGCTTTATAAAAAGAATTTAAGGATATCCGTAGTTCATTATGTAGAATATTAAATGTTATAGATTTAAGGTTCTCATGTATTTATTAATCAGGTTTGTTCAACTACGCTTAAATGTATTTCTAAAATTTCTCCGTGTAAACAAAATGATCAAAATGTACTTGATAATAGATTATTTTGAAACAGCATTCTGAATTTTCTGTTTGACATACTCCTCATTAACTTTTCAACATTTATCCTTAATTTTCACTGTTTCGCTTTTAGAAGCATTAATGATGTAAATACGAAATATCGGGGAACTCCACTTTGTACCCTTAACACGGCTACAAGATTTCATACATTCTTAAACAATTTAAGAGAAACTAAAAATAAGCAAAACGTATCGCGTCGCCAGTAAATTTTTCAGTATTGTAATTTTATAACTGCTGCTGCTTAATATGCTTCGGTGAAAAGATTAATAAATGTATTTTTAAGGTTTACTTATACTTTGAAAAACATCAGACTAACTTATAATAATAATTTAACTTTGTGCAAGAAAACTGTAATAAAAAATAATTTCACGTTAGGAAAGCACAAATAAGCATTAAAATGCTGACATACATTGTTAAAAAATTCCGTAAGAAAATAGTAAAATAACCATTTATTTGATTGTTATTTTACCATGTTTAATTACAACAGTTGAATAACCATCAAAAAGATGGTACTCAAATAGCTGATTGCGAAAAAAAAATCGTTTATTCTTTGTTTCTACTAAAGAACGTTTAACTAACCGTAATTTACAAGCGCTCAGTAAGAATCGGGCGTCCATCTTGGTTGCGAAACCTTACCGGTCGTACGTTATTGTTAAAATGTGAATAAAGATTTATCACTTCAAATTTGC
Organism: Octonoba sinensis; assembly: GCA_038502835.1. NCBI lineage: Eukaryota > Metazoa > Arthropoda > Arachnida > Araneae > Uloboridae > Octonoba > Octonoba sinensis. The sequence continues at coordinate 65,022,471 of CM076602.1, forward strand.
ATGTGTATATACAAAAAGAAGAAAAAAAAAAGTGGCTTAAGCAGTGGTTACTAAATAGAAACACATACACACGTAAATCAAAAATTGGAGACATCGGATTCCCGAACTGTTTGCGAATGAGCGAACCCATAATTTGAGCTGCTGAAGCTCGTTTGTATTTTAATTTTTGCAGCAAATAAAATGGTTTTCGTCAATATACAGTAAATTTAGAGCAAAGATGGCTTTGGATCCAATCAGAAACTGAAATCTCAATTTTAATGCCGTTTATCTATCAACAAATCTTTCTTCTGTTGAAAAGAATGATTTATTGATAAATAAACGCCCGTTTTGTGTGGTGCAGATGGCCGAATGGTTAGAGAGCAACGTTGACATGCCATACTAAGCGGGTTCGATTCCCGCAAGCTTCGTTTACGATTTCTACCCCTGGAAGGTTCTACGCCTCGAAATGGTTCAAAAACGGTAAAACTTTTGTTTTGAAACCATTTTTAAATGGTTATAAAACCGTACACTTTTTTATTTACGGCGTTTTAACCAAGATGATTGGGAATGGTTAGGTCCCGTAAAGATAGAAAAATGTTCCAAACCGTAAATTTAACGGTGAATTAGATGGACAGACTGCTGCCGGTTATTTAACCGTAATTTCATGAGGAAATTTCTAACAGTGTATGTTTCGGGATTGCTTGGAATCCCTTTTTCAATGCGACAGGGAGCTTCTAGATGCAAAACATAGAAGCTCCCTGTCGCATTGAAAAAGGAATTCCCAGCAATCCCGAAACGTATGTCTGCATTTTAATGCTTATTTGTGCTTTCTTAACGTGAAATTATTTTTTATTACAATCAGACTATCTGATGCATTATTTATGTTACATATATTTTCATATTTGCATTTTCATACATGAATTGCATTCACGTTATGTGTTAATGGTTGAAAATCTTAAAATAAATTGTAGGGGGAGGAACGGAAAACCTACCATACTCGGTAGGTAGATTGTAGATTGAGTATGGGGGTGCGGGAGTGGTATTTAACTCCTCTTGAGCTGCCACAGCATTCATGAATAAATCATGAATGTTCATCAAAAGAAATTTAACTAAAAAAAGTGGTTTACGTTTACACCTTCCTTATTAGTGACATATAAAGTTTGCAAAATTGTATAACTTTTATATTATTTGTTATTGCATCATGGTGAATACACTGCGTATAGTTTGAACAAACTAACTTAAATTGAAATTAAGAGCAAATTACTTATTTTATGATGAAATACATCCTTCTTAAGTATCGTCCTGTTTAAATAATGAGACTTCAACTTAAACAGGAACTTCAAAGGTAAGCATCGATGGCAAATCAAAGTAGAGCATAAATCAATCCACATTTTTAAACTGTTTAAATAATCTTGTTAATATATGAGAAAATCATCATCTGAAATTCGAATCCGAACAATTTCTTTTCTTCCAAAGCACAATATTAGTATCTGCGTTTTCTGAAATCCAGAAACGGAGAATCACGAAATAAATCAGAGCCCCGGGTTATGTGGAAATTCAGGAGTCTTGTAATGGAGCATTGGGGAAACGAAGCTAATTTAAATATTCGAGTTTTGTATTTCGTGTTCTGATGAACTCATTGAGGTTACAAATTAGTACCGGAGATCTTGTCGACAGTATTGGGGTTCAGGCAGCATTCCCTTCATTACATTATTCATGGCTTAACCCGGCAAATTTCCAGATGCTATTTCAACACTTTTTTTTGCATTTTTAAAGCCGAAATCTCTTGGAAAGGTGTTATGATTGCTTTCTGGAACTAAGTAGATATTGAAGTCTTCTGGTGCATATTTGTTTTTTAAACTTAAAAAGAATTCATGACTTATTGAAAATAAATTGGAACGTTTTTGCTTTATTAATTTTATTATTGAATTTATTACAAATGTTAAATAATTTGGAGAATTCTTTAAAAAAGAAATTCGCAGGTACATTTGAAAATTGAAAAGATATATTGCGAAAATAAATATGTCGTTTAGCCAGAAAAAATCCGAAAGTTATAATTTAATTTAATTACACTCAGCATTAATAATTATCGACAGTAATTATTCCTTTTCTTTATCACTCCTAATATATGTTATTCATTTTAAGCATTTATCTAAATTTGATTAAACCGTTTTCATTCTCCTAGGTGATTTTTAATTTATTCTTCCGCTATAATGGTATTATTTCGTTATTCTAATGCAGACAACTTTGATCTGAATCGTAAGAGTTTCATATGTTATGAAGAAGAGTATTTGGAACATTTTATCGGGTCCGAGGTCGACCGAAGCAAAGAAATTCGATTTTTTATTTTTGTAGATTTATAGAAAGCTGCTAGGATTCGATTTTAATCGTAACAAGCATAAGTAGCATTAAATAAAACTAACCATATAATTCATTTCCAACATGAAATTTTCTTTAGAATTGCAAAAAAAAATATGCGAGTATAATTCCAAAAACGTAGAATTATTGCGATTTCTTCCATACGCAATCTTTATTTACTGAATTTGAAAAAAGTAAAAAAAATCACCATCCTACAAGTCAAAAGAGATGCTAAGATAATGTGCAATTTTCAAACAAAAATCTATACATTAGAATTATATAATATTTCTAAAGAAATGTTAAAATTTATGTTTAAGAAAAATCCATGAAATATTATCAGACAATAAATCGTCTGTTACCAAACCAAATATGTGTGTTAAACGTAAGCCTTTTCGATTTCAGCTAGTCACGAATTGGTTTTATGTATTCTTACATAAAGTAATTCTTTCTAGAAACACCTCTTCAAAATTAGACTGAAATTTGGTTTGTTTTGTAAAAAACACTCTTTTTTTTTTTTTTTTCTTTTTTCTTTTGGTAAAGTTTTAAGGAACGGAAAAATCCATGTAAGTTGAAGTTTGTACGAATATAGTACAACGATTACATTGCTAGTAATTGTTGTTCCCTCTTCCGCGAACCTCTCAACTATTTAGCTATGATAATGAATAGTTGAAGCTTTAAAAATGTGTAAATTACAAGATAAAAGATTGTAAATCAATTTTTAAGACTAACATTTGCGCAGTTTCTCTACAGAAAAATTAAGTTCATTTTCGGAATCAACACAAAGAGAAAATTAGGAATCAACTATTAAAAAGTAAAAAAAGTGAAACAACTCAAATTTTGCTCGCTTGTGTTATTTTTACTATCTAAAGATTTTGAAAGTAAAGTAAAAAAAGCGCAATATGTTGGCAGATATGTTTGGTCAACGCTGAGAAAAAAATCTTGGTTAAAAATTATAAAGTTGACTGAAAAATATTTACATTACATTCATATTTCTGCTTTGATACTTTTTTTTTTTTTTTGGTGAAACATCGGTAAGTGTTCACAACATGCAGCAAAAGTTAAGAATTTTTATATAAAAATTCTTCTGTAATAAAGGAAGAAATAACTGCAGGAGACCTAATTAGCATTTTATAATTAGGTGACACATTTTCTTTTTTCAAAATAAATATAAATGTATATTTTATAAAATATACATAATGTTATGTTTTCTTTTCTTTTTTCTTTTTTAAATTTATATTTAGGGAAAAACAATCTATTTTTCAGTTTACGTTCTTTTTGCTGCGCTTAATTTAAAAGATAGATGCGAAAGCATTTTCGAACTAGGAAATTCAATTTTGATACGGAACAGAAGTTTGAAAGCGACAGAATATTTTTTTTAATTCTTTTTTTTTTCTTTTCTTCAAAAAGCTCTTTTTAAAGAAATGATTTCTTTTCGCGGTTACTTTGTTTTGTTTACATTAAATACGAAAATTAGAGTTAGAAATTTTCTTCAGCCATATATTTCAGAAACAATTTTAAACTCTTATTGGAAGATAAAAATTAAATAGAAGAAATGACTATTCAAAATACCTTCGTATCCAAACTAGAAAGTAACGTGCTGTCGATGAAACATTTTTCGTGTTTTTAACATAAGGAAGAAAATTTAAATGCATCGTAGTAATTAAAAAACAATGAACAACAAACTCCCGAATTTGTGCTTCCAATAACGTCAGTACATATCAATTGAGCTGTTTTTTCATTTACTTTGCCTGGACAACTTTTGAAAATGAAGCAAAAGGGAGGAGCAGAAACAAGAAACGTTTTTGTTACAGTACATATGAAGCAGAATATTCAAATTTAAAAACTGATCTGCTCGACAACTTCCAGGAGGTGACATTGATAAGAAAAAAAATCTTAACTCCTCAAGTTCTTGATAATATCATTGATAGTTCGTCATCAGGCACAAGAATAAATGTTTCAATCACATCGCATTCGTTAAGTGACCATATGTTTAGATAGTATGGATCCGAATGAACCGGTTCAACAGACAGAAAAAAGACGTACTTAGTTCATTTCATTTGTTTATGTCCTTCAAAATTTGAATTGTTTCTGTTTATGCAGTATCTCTTGAAAGAACAAAATGGCTAGAATTTTCAAGAATTATTCGTTCTGAAGTAGTTTAAGGCAAGTAACATGAAAAATCTTGTAAAGAAAAAGCTGGAACCCTAACTTATAGACGCATCCGTTTTCACCTAGAAATCGTAAGTTTATTTTCCCAACCAATCGGTAGTAGAACAATATAGTGCGGCTCTGACCAGAAGATGCTTCATCATGAAGCGATCAAACATTAAACAGGAGGAATTCCTATATTGGTACTAGGGAAGCACCGGCGTCCCGCAGTGGACCAGTCGGTAGAAGCTCGGTTCCCGAAGGACACCGAAAGTGAAGCAACATTGACTGAGGTCAGTGGTTTGAGAGGGAGACAACCTCTCGCTACTGGCTGCTTTAGAACCGTGTGCGCTAAAGAGAGTTGGTGCACATTAAATTCGTCAAGGCCCCAATGTCCTCCAAGTGAAACGATACCTCTGGGTGTGCCAACCTCAGGTGGCGATCTCTCATTTAAGAGCTGCTTCAAAATTTAAGAGACCTCTCAAAGGGGCGGAAGTCGGATTCCTGCCTATAAGGGCCCCGTAAGACTCGAGAGCCGCGCACCCATTCTTGTTCGCTTCGTGCGAGAACACGACAACAACAGGGAAGCACCGATAAGCAAATTGGCCGATTACCGGTTACTCGGTGCAAGTTAATCGGCCGATACCCATTAATCGGTTGCTTATTAATTATAATGATACTTATTTCTAATGATAATGATCCTCCATCACTATCCTTTTGCTTTTTTTAAGAACAGCTTGCGGAGACAAAACATAATGTACTTAGCAAGGATGTGAACGTGTAAGCAAGTATGGTTGAAAGTCACCGTTAAAAAAAATAATCACCTTCTTTCTCAAAGCATCGGCTATAATGATGAGATTAGAAAATGGCTCCTCCTGATTCTCTGAGGTAAATACGTTACCACTGGACAAAGTGTCGGGTGACAATCTTTCCGTTACTAATCATGATGACGATTGCAAATTGATTACATAGAATGAAAGCATGGTTTCTGTGCTTCTTGGGTAGCATCCTGTATTTGGTTGTTGAGGAAGCGTCAACTGTCTGTCATGCTATAATTCAGTTAAATTACTTAAAAAGGCGGTTTTTTTTTCCCCTTGCATTTTTTTTTTTTTTTTTTTGAAAAAATACATGGTGACGGTTTTAGTCAGATATATACCATAGCTTTATATTTTCCTACGTTCTTTTTGTTGAATTTCTTTACTTAATCCTGTTATTCCCCTCGCCAAAAATATGTCCTGCATATTTTTTACGTGACACAATATGCATCAGAATAAATCACAGTCTGTTTTCTCATAAAGATTTAAAATTCATGAAAAATCTGAAAGGATTCTCTCCTGTCTTTGAAGAAGTCAATACCGCGTGATATATCACTCACAAAATGAAAGGTTGTCGATTAAAATCCTGTTTTTTTCTCCCGCTGCGATGAATTTTACGTACAATATAAATAAGCTCTCAAAAGTTCGATATTTGTGAATTATCACTTTTCCTGTAAACAGTTTTGTGTGTGCAAAAAACGCAATTTAAAATAACATACAATCAAACTTTTTTTAGTAGCGTTAGATTATGTATCATGCAGTTAGTCCACAATCTGTATATATATATATATATTATATATATATATTACAATAAATTTTAAATAAAGTGTACTGAATATCATTTTTGACAAGAATTTGCACTTTCACCTTAAATGTCCTCTATAAGTTAAATTATCTATAGCTATGTAGGTTTTTTTAACATGGCCATAGGGCCCCATAATAAGCCCCGAAACAGCCAGAATATTGATTTCTACAGTGTAATACAACTCTTAAAAGCACGTGTAAAACGATCTACAATTAATTTGACTCTAAGAAGCACAAAATTAACAAATTAACTTTTTGAAAATAAACTGTAATAAAAATGTTCACGTTAAGAAAGCACAAATGAGCATTAACATGTTATTAATGCTCATTTGTGCCTTCTTAACGTGAAAATTTTTATTACAATCTAAGAAGAATATTTCGTAGTAACTATTAATATTAATAAACTATTTTCATTACTGTTAAGCTAAATGTATTTCTGTAACGAGGGATTGCAGTTAGGTTTGTGTTAAGAATCCGTTTTAAAGAAAATTTACACGTATTAAGTCAATAAACCTAAATCCTTATGATATGAACCTGGTATTAACTTAATGTTTTTAACCCTGAGAGCTGAATTGGGCTGGTGCAGACTTGTCCACAGAAACCCCACCACCATTTGTCCACGCTAGCCCAATGGGGTCTTTATTTCTTTTGACTTACTGCAAGTAAATTTATACGATACATAGCAAAAGTAAAAATCAGAAAACGTAGTGATAATGTTCACTTCTGGACATACTTTTACTTGAATACGACTTTTTATTTAATATATATCAATCTTTTACTTTAAATTATGAATCAAAATAGTATAAATTCGTAATTAAAAATGTAGCGTGAACTTACTTTTACAATATAAAAACTTTGTTTTATTTACTGCAAAAAAAATAGTCATAGAAACCACTTCTTAAAAATCAAAAGTACTAAATCTATTAGAGTACAGTTATACCAACGTACATAGTTTATATGCACAAAATTAAATACATTTCGTAAATTTTCAACTTTAAATTTTAGCATTGAGGGATATTGTTGCTTGTCTGATTTTCGTTTAAATCAATTTTCCATTTCATTTTTTATCGTGTGTACGTAATATAAACAGATTTTCTTCTTCTTGTATTTTTGGAGAAATCTGCCTTATCGTTATATGTTCATGATGGAAATTATAAATTATAAAAATTATTTATCGCTCTTCTGTAGCTTCTAATTCAATTATGTATACCTATTTACCCTATCATATCTGACATATAAAATTTTCAACACCTGTTTAAATGTTAAACAGTTTTATTGTAACTGTTTCTCTTACTGAAGCTTACAACTTTTTCTCGTTAAAAAGGATTTCTTCGTGTCCCAAAAACACGTGTATGAAACACATACGCATTTCCAGGGGTTTTTTTTTCAACCTTTGTAGCGTTTTTCTTTTTATATACAATATTCTTAATTTAAAATCAATTTTGTATCTCGATAGTTTCTTTCTTGTTCAATATGCACACTAGTATTTTATTGAACTACTTTCTGATACGTAAGTTTTAGTATTTAAATTTTTATTTATGACTTAAAATACAGAAAGAAAGAAATAAACGTAACGACCTTAAGAAATATATTTAAGGAATTATTGTATTATTGTTGAGTTTTTAACTAATGACCTTGGAGTAAATATATTCCTGGAAAATATAATTCCATAAGTTAATATTTCTACTTGGTTAAGATATATAAAATTAACTTTCTTATTTTTATTTCATTGTTGTTTTTTTTATTTTTTTTTCTTTATTTTTTTTTTGAAAATATTACATTCAGTGTTTTGAGAACTGTTATGGCAGTTAAAAAATGAAAAGAAAGAAATCAAGCAATAAAACCAACCTTTTTTTAATGATCTATCAGAATGTTTCAAATTTGTGGCGCTATTATATAAGTCTCAATTTCTTCTCTAATATAAAGAAAGCTCCCCCCCCCCCCCCCATCTGGAATTTTTTTTTAAAAACTCTCTTGAAAGTTGCGTAATGAAAACTTATAGAAATAACATAAAGGAAACAAAAATAAAGCAACTAAATAATATATTCTAAAGTAGAATATTGAACATATTGGGAAACGGTTTCTAAAAATTTCGTATTATTCTTTAAATTACTCGGGTTTTTTCCGAAAGTGACAAAATTTTTGTGTATTACAAAGGTATCACTAAAGGTATACGGGCTTAAGTATATAAGCAGCAAAATATATCTGAACAGATAAAAGAAAATTAAAATATAAGTTAGAAGGCAGGAGCAAATTTTCGAAAAATATTTATAAAACATTTACTAAAACCAAAAAAAAATGTCAATAAGTGAAAATAACAGTTGGTTGTGAAACTGGTCCATAGTCACCACCTCTTATATACTGACCATACTACACAGACACAGATCTATCACACAACTACAGACAATGTAAGTACAAAGATAAAACAACGTAAAAAAGCACAAATTCAGAATAAAAAGTATCGAAAATAGCTATTTCGAAGCTACAATGGACCCTCTTCATCAGTGCAGAAAAGAAGCGCTCAACACACACCTAGAAAGCTGTGAGTGAACAGATCCGTTTTTCTGTAGTGATGAAGAGACTCCATTGTAGCTTCGAAATAGCTATTTTCGATACTTTTTATTCTGAATTTGTGCTTTTTTACGTTGTTTTATCTTTGTACTTACATTTTAGCACAAAGCATTTTGATCATTTATCTTAAACTACAGACATTGCTCCAATGTATTACCTGAAGAGAATAAATTGAAGCTATGATAATACACCATGAATTTTCCACGTCCAATTACAAATTGCATATTTTCAAAATGGTTTGGGAAATACCCGCATGCTACGAAAATTATACGGTTTGGAAAGCTGAAAACAGAAAATTTTGGTCATACCTTTAAAACAAAAACATTCTTACGTCGTAACTTATTTGTCTTGCTTAAGTATTTTCCTACTTATTTTTTTCTTTGATATTATATTTTAATCTTTTTGAACAATTTATTTTTCTTTAATTTTTATTTTTCCGTTTAAGTAACTCGATTTATTTATTTAGTTGTTTGTTTGTTTTTATCTTGTTTATTTATTTACATACTTGTTTCATGTAAGTTTTAATTATTTATTTATTTTTGTTTCAATTTTTTTTACTTGCTACATTTTTATTTGTAATAGACAAATGCATTCAGTTATTTCTCTATAAAATGTTACCTTCAGCTCTTAATCCTTAAGAAATTACTGATTTCGTGTATAAAAAACAAAAAATTGTAGTTTATAGAGGTAACACTTTTGTCCAATTTTTAAAGGAAGTGGTTATCTTACGTGCAGCTCCACACATTTTCTTCAATGAATCATTTTCGGCTTAAGCAATCATATCCGAGAAGGTTAAGTTCCCTTCGTAAATTGTCGTCAATAAATTGTAATGGAGCTCATTTCTTTCTACCCTTCCCTCTTTTTTTACGAATTGGACCTTTTTAACAGTAGCATTAATCAAAGGTTCAGCGAAAACGGGAATGACATCTTAGGTGTTATTTAGGAAGAGAAAAAAGCACTGCTGCTAAACCTACATTCAGATATCTGTATAAAATTGCAAAAATAATTTACATGAAAAATTATTATTAACTTACTCCAGGAGAATTCATAAACAGTAGTTAATTGACAAAAGTAGGGAAAATAATTTTTAGGTACATTTTCAACTTTCAAAAAACTTTATATTCTTGTCTTGGTATGTTTGTCGCCTTTCAGATCTTCCGGTGTTCTTAAACTGAAGGCAATTTTAGTATACAGTTGACGATACGGCGACGCTAAATATCAAGTTTAACATACATTTTTCAAGACCAAACATTCTCGCCTGGAATAATTTATATTTTCTCCAACGTTACGATGCATTTCAAAACATTTTCAAAATTGAATCAAAGTTAAACTTTTAATTAAAAAATTTTAAAAACGTATCTGTGCAAGTACTGAATCCTTCCTGCTTTTGAAATATTAAAAATGTGTTTACAAAATTCCGAGAATTAAAATTATCTAGAGGGGGAGTCTTCCCTGCTCGCTTAGATCACCAACCCCCGTCTTTGTCAAGCCCACCGTTCTCCAGTAGTATGTAGAGTTTTTTTTTCTTGAGAATAACGAAATGAGACGCTAGCAAAATCATAATTTAACATTAATCCATTGCATGTTTTATTAATGTATAATCCACAGGTTATGACAGCATAATTCGCTGCTTCGAAAAGTAAAACTCTCAAAGGCTGAGAGGATGTTAAACAGCTTCCGAAGGATACCCATGACACAGTGGTACCTGCCTCGATAATTGACAGACGGTCCGGGAGAAATTTAGTTGATATCCTCTCTGATAGGTACCAACCACAGGCGTTTTTCAAGGTATGCATCTGGGCTAAATATAGAGTCTGCTAGTTGGTACCAACAGTAGGGGAGAGGTACCAACAGCCATAGGCGTCATTCAAAGGATGCAACTGAGCTAAATGGCTTCCCCAGCATATCCCTAATACGTTCGAACGTGTCCCGTCTCCTGACACATCGATAGTCCGGAGGAGATGTGGTTAGAGACAGACAGATGCGAACAGATTTTAATTGCCTAGACTAGTCCACAAAACATGAAGAAAAAAATGACGGATGACTGCAGGGAATTAAAACTTGGAATTAGTTATTATTTCATGATGGGAACCAATGACGCAGTTTAATTTGCATAAATCTGCTGTAGGAGTTACAGGTGAGTAAAATGAATTTTTCTATTTTTCATATCGATTTGAAAGTTTAAATTGACATCAACTCAAAACGTGAGTGATACTTAGTGAATTTTGCAAGAAGGCTGACGATATAAAAAATATAATTGTGTGTTTTATTTTTTGACTAGTAATCTACATGCTTTGACATGTGTATCATTGATTCAGAAGCCTTCAATAAAATATGAAGTTAAAGTTTATGTGCATTTGGAAAAGAACAGTAACCTTTTTCTTTACCTTCAACGAAATATAAAGTTAAACTTAATGTTCATTTAGAATACAGCAGCAACTTAAACATCAAATAACTTTTACAAGAACACGATCAGAAATAATGAAAAACTGTTTATTTCACTGAAACAAAATCAATTGTTTTTCACTCGAATACAACGAATGTGAAAACATTTTTTAGTAGTTTTATTCTCAGTGTAATTTGGGAAGAAAAAATCCCTACTTTAAGTTAAATTCCTTGGATCTTTGTCTGCAATTTAAAAGCCTTTGTAATTTGAAATCTCTTCTATTTAAAAAATCGATTACAAAACCTATCGGCTTTTTAGTCATATTTCGCCACCGAGAAGACAAGTGAATAGTGTGCAGGTTTTGCATTTCTATAAAACTATGCAAAGATAGATCTCACATGAAGTGAACTGAGTTTCTTTCTAGATTATCTCTTCATTTTTCTGTAGAAATGAATCTATTTTAAGCACTTTGTGTGAGACACTCTCATTCGCTTTTTGACTGCTCTGAGTAGAGTAAGTAAGAGCTACTTGAGCTGCCTTTTAAAATGTAATGATGATCACTTAAGATAATTTTCTGCTGTGTTATCACTTTTCAATCAGAATTCAATCAAATTTTTTGAGTTACAATTTCTTTTTATTGTTTCACGCGAAGCGCTATCTTTTAAAGATCATTGAATGCAAAAAAAAAAATGGATGAAAAAAAGACAATTTGGAGTACTTTTTGAAGCAATCTAATTAAGTAGGAAACGCCGACAAGTGAATAACAAAATTCAGGTTTCATCCGCGCAGTCAGCAAATCCCAGACCATACCGGAAGGATACATCAAAGGGGGGGGGGGGCTATATTCCTCCACATCCCTAAATGGCCGTATGTAGATTGCCATCTCCACCCGGCGGTCAAAGAAGCTATTGAGACAGCCACACCCTATCAGCTTCAAAAGCATGCACGCCCCCTTTGATGCCCACCGACAGCGACATCAAAAGGCAATGCCGCTGCGCCCCACAAACTCATAATCATCCAGAAAAGATTTAGCTCAGTCAGCAGTGTGTGATTGGGAGAAGACGGGACGATCATTTTTTGAGGACGTTGCTTCATTAAAGTTCGGAGGTAACTCTGGGGATTTTTTTTTTTATTATATCCCCTGCATTTTCTCTACTTTATTTTTTTTTTCGTTCTTTGGCTTCAATAGGAGAGAATAAGAAGACTAATGTGTGGGATTCCTCAAAAGATTTTTTTCAGAAAGGAAATAAAATTCTGGCATTAAGAGTCGAAAGCATTTTTCGAAAACAATAACCAATTAAAGATTTGCCGTTACAGCCTTTATATTAAAGGATGTTTATAGCTTTCCAATTTTTTATCGCTTCCGGATTTTTTTTATTTAAATTTTGGCTGCCTTCTTCTCCAACTTGCATTTAAGCAGAAGGTTCTCAGGTATATACATTTACGAATTAAAAATAGAAAACAACTGGGAAAAATGAAATTTAAAAAATATAACATATATAAATTATCGTAACAGTTGGAATGTAAAATTGACATGCTAAGTTTTTATCTAGGTAAAAATAGTGAGAAAATGAACGTTGCTTTTAAAATGAAGATAAATAAATGCTGTTGCAAAAGCGAACTCTCCTCTGCGAAATTATGACGCGCCCTCTGACGAGGAGACAGAAAATATTTTGTTGACTCGTGGAACTCAATTCCAATTCAGACTCTTTGCTTTCCCGCGTTTGTTTGTTTTACTTTATTACTGTTTTTTTGTGTGTGTTCTACGTAGGCGTAAATTGTTCGTTTGTATTATTTCAGTGTCTAGTTGTTATTAAACGGGTTTTTCAGAAAGAGCTGCCAATTATTTTCTCTGGAAGCTGAATATTACAACTTGGTGTACGAGGATACTAAAAATAGAAGAAGTTTATTATAGTTCCTTCTTTTTAGATGTATCCCTGATCTAAGCAGTGCATGAGAAGTCAAAAACACAGTGCATTCTACATTAAAAAAGAACACGATGTATTTTTTTCCTATCCTTAAAAAACTTTACTCCCTGTACCTAAATACACACGTAGCTAAGGTAAAGTGCCCTAAAGCTGTCATCCAAAAAACGGTTTCTAAACCCGACACCTTCTAATAAAAAACATTTAAAGTATTACCAATTCCCTAAAATAATTTAAAATGAGATTTTCTTTCTTTTTGAATAGTGTCTCTTCTTAAATCTCTTTAAATTGGTAATACTTTAAATGTATTTTTATTTGAGGGTGCCAGCTTTAGGAACCGTTTTTTGGGTGTCAGCTTCAGGGCACTTTATATGTTCTACGAACAAAATTAACCTTTAATATGATGAGCAAAAAGAATTTTGATTACATTCCTTCCCACACTAGGAAAGCCTGAAATAAGAATATTTTTGTCCCCTTTTGGTTGAATTCTTCACCTCTTTCATTCAACCATTTTTCACGGAAAAGCCGTGTGCTAATCAATAGAGCAGATTTGATAAGAAGGAAGTGAAAGACAGCTAATCAAGTTTCCCCACCCTTTAAAAAACCCACGAACAAAAATGAGTTTGAGACACTTAATGACATAAATATTGGTCCCACTTGTGTCACGCAGGGAATTACCAAAGTGAATAATGAGGATGCTTATAGTGGGAAAAAGAAGAAAAAACTGCGAAGGGGATTGACCCCATTAAATTTTACTTAAAAAGCAGCTTAATCAATTTTTTGAAAAGAAAAATAGCAACCAAGCTTCTGCTGTTGCTTTATTAGTATCACGTTACTTGTTATGGCTTAAAAAATATTTACATAAGTAAATTTTAAACTCAACGCAAGTGTTTTTCTTGATAAGTTGTTGCATAACCCTTTTTTATTTCCAAGCAAATTACGAAAATTGTCATCCGTTAGAATTAATGGTTTTGTTTTTATTTACATGAAATGTTTTTAAATTTCACCCTTGCTTCCAGACCGATAGTTAAAAAACATTTAAAAACAGAACACCAGGTATCCTACAGAAATCAGCCTATCCTGCCATGAATCCATAGATGATTCCAGAACCATTCAGCAGATACAAGAATAGTTCTTGAAAAAAAAGGACTGGTATCAGTATTGTCAAGCCATGACAATTTAATTAAAACAATGAAAACTGCATGTATGGTATCAGTGTATATGGACAATTTGAATGCCGTGGCAACTTCACCCCATCGGTTAGTACAGTTACGTAAGCAACCAATAAGCTATCGGCGACAAACACGCACTTAAGCCGCTTATGTATAAGATATTAGGATTTTGTAAGAGTATGTTTTGACTATTTCGATACATTTCTAGTTTCTTTAAAGCAACATGCTCACTCAAGAGCATTGAAAGCATGTGTTTAACAACCAATGTCCTTTTCATATGCACCTGCACAGGAAAAAAGGTTTTCATTGCTCTTTTTACGACACTCCTTACATAAAGCCATGCGGGGAGAAATTAGTTACTTACCTCATTAAGAGGCAACTGTTTGTTTCTAAACCATCATCGATCCGTTGATTAATTAGAAGAGATAAACCTCAATCACCGCAAGAAACAAGTAATCCCTGTATCCTTTATCAATTCTTTTTCATAACTAATGCCATTTCAATAAAGGGCTGCCATCATACACATTTCTTCCTTGCTTTTCCTTTCCAGCAAGGCAAGAGAAGAAATTTTCCGAAAAGTTTTCCTTAATGATGGTATGTGCTACTTACCGTAATAACTTCATTGTTTGTACACAAGAACGCGTGTTTATTTGGGGATCATGGCAAAATGGAGTTTCCGCCCCGGAAATTATTTCTCGCGTATAGCATCTCCGTTTTTAAAGGCCGATTTTCAACAGAATAACTTGCTGATAAAATATTAAACGTTTTACTATGCTTCTGCATATTAGGGATGTAATGAATAGTGATTTGGCCGAATAGCCGAATACCGAATATTCGGCCATTTCTTCCAGGCCGAAGCCGAATATTAGGCCAATGTCTTAAGTCGAATACCGAATATTCGGTGGCCGAATATTACAATTTCTAGAGAATCAATGTAATAGAAAGTATTTGTCAAAGTCAAACACCAATTTCACACAATCTATGATGTATGGTTTAATTATCTTTGTTAAGAATTTAAAAACTATTTAAAATTATCTATTTTCTCCAATGTTTTGAATGTAACAAAATTAAGAATTTCATCCTCAAGCGGAATAGATAGGTTTTATGGTAGTAAGCATTAACATTATTTTACTAATTATTTAATTCAAATGAAAGAACTATTATTGCTTAGTTAACTTTTACTTTGCTCAAAACTGTTTTATGAAGATATTTTTAAAGTTATAAAAGTTAATATTTTAATTTTATGGTGTTTTTACATACTTATTTTTTAAAGATCTATTAAAATTTAATACACTTAACTGGAATATATTTTTATTTTCAAAAACCTCAATAAGTTATGCTATCTAAATATTCATGATATATTCTAGGCTTTTCACATTTCTCACAAACCCAATATTCACAATAAATCAGTCTACCCAAAGTCCGACTTCCACTTTGTTAATAATAACAAAATTAATTTCTTATATTCTCCATCATAATTAACTATTGCCAGTTTTTGGGAGCAAATGCTAAATATAAAATAAAATATCACAACGTTAAAATCTGTTTTTGCTCAGTCAAGCCTAAACAAGGCTTAAAAAAAGTAGTTTTTTCTAAATTATTTTTATTTATTAAAACAATATTATTATTTTTATTATTAAAAAATACTAATGTATTCTTATGCAATAATTATAATACAATTTTAAATGTTTAAAATCTACTAATTTCTTTATTTTTTTACATTTCTACTGCAGCAGAACTATTTGACCGAATAGTTCATCAATATTCGGCTAGGTATTGAAATGACTATTCGGCCAGGCAGAACAGGCCGATACCGAATCGTGGCCGAATGTTCGTTACATCCCTACTTTAAAGGCCGATTTTCAACAGAATAATTTGCTGATAAAATATTAAACGTTTTAACATGCTTCTGTATATAAATAAATGAGAACCCTTTAAAACATCAAGACACATTTGCGAAAGAATTAATAAAATAGGTAATCCCTTAATAAGCTATTAACTAGTTATCTTTATTATATGCAACTTTAATTCGATGAAAGGATTAATAATTTAAAAGCTTTGAAGTTCACACATTTTAATTATAAAATTCCCTTAAATTTCGCTAATTGATTTTGTTAATATTGTATGCAAAAAAAGTCACTTAAATCAATTACTTAAAGAATTTTGTGTTTAATTTTTTGACATTGAACATTCTGTTTAAAATTGAGAAAAAATGTAATCGGTATGGTAATCAGTACTGTGATTCACCATGATTGTACTTACAGAGAATAATATCATTTGTGACTGAACAAAAGTTTCGGGTTTTCTTTTCACTGACGAAAATAATTTTTTCCCCCAATTAATTTGGGTTTTAAAGGATTTTGCAACTTAGTTAAATGTATTGTATTTAATAATGCGTTATTAAATTATATAATTAATAGATAATATCTATCTGAAGTACTTTGTTGGAAATATCAAGAAAACTCTGCAAAGTAAATATGTGTTCTTTCATTTGCAAATTAAGCGTATTTTTTCATTTTCATAATGCAGCAAATAAATTTAAGACCATAGCTGAATTTAACGAGATATTAAGGGAAACATAATAACACATTATTAATTTATTTATTCATTTATATCTTACTGTTTTTATATTACTTATATATGTTTATTAATTTTTTAAACAAACTCCCAAATACGCAGATATCTTTGTATGAAATCATTTTTTTAATTATAAGTCTAAGGGAGCTTAAAGGGGCATAACGGACCTTTTGAGGCATATTTTAAATTTCGTCAAAAAAGAAAATGCTCCCAGTACACTTATTGCCCAATTTTCTGAAGGAAAACTTTTTCAGGGTTACTATTTCACTTTAGGTTTATGGGAAACAAATATCTTCATCACAGTTATGAAATTAGCGCCAAAATCCATTCACCTACAAAATGATTTCCAAAATGCCCGAAAAAACTGTTAAATACAACGTTAAGGTTACTTTTGGAATGCTTTCAGCTAAAGAATGAATGCGTCAAAAGTTGCGCAGCTATTTTCCT
The DNA here is from genome assembly GCA_038502835.1 of Octonoba sinensis. Classification (NCBI taxonomy): domain Eukaryota; kingdom Metazoa; phylum Arthropoda; class Arachnida; order Araneae; family Uloboridae; genus Octonoba; species Octonoba sinensis. The sequence goes on from CM076602.1 coordinate 65,039,653, forward strand.
AAAATTCATTGATTTTTTACATTTAATTTCTGATCGGCGATTTTAGAACCCCTTTACACGTTATGAGCTTTGATTATATGAATATGGAGTTTATCATTTCTTCATCAACCTAAGACTGCGTTTTTTTTAAACCTTGCTTTAGCTGAAATATTCAAAAAAAAAATTTTGCTCGATTTTTTTCATGTGTTTCTCTCTGTATTTCTCGTTTTCGTATTAACATATGCTTTGCCATTTTGTTGCCTTCCTTTACCTCCATGCGTTTTCCGCTTTTTTTTTTCTTTTATAAAGTCAATTCCATAATTGTAAATTGATATTTGTTTTTTATACAACTCTAAAGTTTTAAAGAGAGTAAACGTTTTGTTACTAAAGTTTCATTCTGTATTTATTTCTAAAGTTTAAATTGAATTATATTTTTCCTAGCGTTCATTATAAAAATATTTTTCAGTTGAAATTTATCATTAAAACTCAATTTTATTTTTACAAAACAATATCGTACATGCTGAATTGTGTAAACGTATATAACGTGAATTGATATTTTGTACTGAAATGTTGCTTACCTTTTGCAAATTACATAACGATATGAGTAGGTTTCTTCTCTTGATTATGCATTGATTCAAATTATGTTGTAGTAATTAGTTATTTATGATAGGTAAATGAGGATCTACAATGCTTTCTCTTTTTATAAATATACAGCTTACACTTTTTAAATGCTAATCTTTTATGTGGAGTGGCGAATATAATACCTACTGGCATGCTCTAAAAAGAACGACAGATTGTCATAAAAAAATGTACGCAAGTGGTTTGCGTGATCTAAGTATTAAATTAGATACGAAAAAAAATAAGACTGTTGTATTGCTTCCTCAACCATTTCTTCAACATCATTTTTATATCGGCGATAGCGTAAAAATACGTAGCTGTAAAATGAGAAAAGTTGTTTTTACCCACCACCAACACAATAAATGAAAAAAAATTGGTAATTTGAAACACATTTGTAGTCGTCTCTAAAAGAAAGAAAATCCGAAATAAAATATTTAATTATAAATAATTGATGGGAAAAAGAGAAAGAAAATTAATGATACACAATAAATTAATAATTAGAAGGAAAGAAAAAGAGTTGTTTTCAGCATCCCCAAAATTAGGTGAATTTGCTTAGTTTCCAATATCAGCGAATGACCTTCAGTGGTTGTAAAGTATCTGTAGAATTTTAAAAGACTCAATTCCTAACAGAATATGTGAGATTAATACTCTCTAAGAAAAAAATCATGCACGTTACGTATGATATAGAAATTCCTATTTCATTGGGGAAAAATTTCTAGTTTTTTTCCCTCTTCGTAGCTTTTACATATCCCGCAAAACTGTTCAAGGGAAACAGGCAAAATTACACAAGGTGTGCTCTGAGTGAGTGACAAATGAGAATTCTTTTTTTAAAAAAACCATAGAGAATATTTTTAATAGACAGTGGAATGAGCGTCAAAATGTCTGACGTGGTAAAAGTATTCTAAAATTAATTTTATTGGAAAGAAAGACATGCTTTTCTTTATAATTTTTTTTAAATGCGAATATTTGTTTGCCTTTACTTTTTATTAAAGAAAACAAAATATTTCAAAGAGAATATCTTCTTAAATTTTTATGCTTCTGTTTAATTTCAGTTCTGTTTATGATTCTGTTTAATTATGCTTCTTTTTTTTCTGCGCAGTCCTATTTATCAGGTTATTCGGTTTAAACATAATCGGAATTTTGAAGTTGGTAAATGCTTTAAAGCGACTCATCATTAAAACAGCGTGTTTTGTTTATTTACGAGCAGCCATCTTTTTTGTATTACTATTATTATTTTTCGCATTTTAACGATGATACTGTGTGTTCGCATACATTAAAAACAAAAATCTCTTTATTGAACGCATTTTGGGGAGTTTTAGATTTTTCAATTTTCCATATTTGCAGGGGCAAACTGTCAGCTGTTTAGTTATTTATGCACTGTAATTTAATGAAAATTTCATAATTTTTGAGTCACTCGTAATTTTTCACTATTGCAACTACAGTGAAACCTGTGTAAGTTGACCACTTGCGGTGCATCCTTTTAGTGGTCAACTTAGACAGGTGGTCAACTTATAGAGGGTGGAGATTTTTTGCCATTTCTTACACTATGCATTTATTCATTTGTAACTAATTAAAATATAGCTTCATGTACTAACATTACTTTAAAACAGTAATTAGCTTTTATTTTTAACAATTATCTAAAATATCATTAGAGGAATGTAACCTTAATTTCTCACAATGTATGCTATACAACTTTAAAAGTAAATCACTTTGTTAAAATAAAAATTAATATATTAATTATGTAAGTTAGTTAAATGATAGTAAAGATTTCCTTAAAATACATAATTTTTCAAAATGGCTACATGAGATAGAAGGAAAAGGAAGAAACTTATTTAAAGAATAAAATAGTGCTCATATTAGTTTTCTCATATGGTTGACCTACAAAGAAGTTAAGGCAAACTTTATATTGATGTTTCATCCAGCCAGACAAATACTGCTCTAACATCATGCCATAAAAAGTATCCTGGAGTTTATTTTAGTTTTTTTTTATATATATATTTGCAAAAATATACAAACAAATAAATATAGTAATAATTAGGCGGTCAACTTACAAAGGTTTTTTTTCTAATGCTCCTACCCAAATTTGGCATATATAAGTGGTCAATATAGACAGGTGGTCTAGTTACAAAGGTTTCTCTACATTATATAACATAGGGTTAATTCCGTTCCTGATAAAAGTGGTCAACTTAGACAGGTGGTCAGCTTACAAAAGTGCTCAACTTTACAGGTTTTACTGTACTTTTAATTATAAATGTGTAATTATTTTAATATTGATAAGTTTAAAAGTAACACTCATAATACAGGTTTAACTTATTTTTCCACAAAAAACTAAAATGTAACTCAAATTTCTCAATCCGTACTCAAACCTTCGTGCTACATTTTATCTAGTACACGGGTAAGATTTGAAACTCTGAAACGCAGTGATGTTGATATTCCGTTGTCTGACCCCTTCCATTACGAATGTTGACTTTATCCTTAAAAATAAGCATTATTCGAATAATTTAGGCAATAGTTATTGCTTTAACTTAAGAAAGGTCTAAAAATCAATAAGTTGATTTACAAACCGCCCAAAAAAAACCGTTTTGCCCAGATTTTGAGAAATTTAATGGTTTTCCATTTTTATAATATTTAATTACATAAAATAGCTGGAAAATAGCATTTTCTCTTATCTTTTGCGAATGCATTCTCAAAACTTTAATCGAGTCATTTTTCACGAGCTCTGACTCTGAGGACCTAATGAAGGAGATGAAACGGGCGCAAAAGCAGAGACTGCATGAAAGTTCACCCCCCATCACTTCAGCAAAAGGGAACAAAATGGAAGGAAAAAAAGGAGCGTGGGAGCTTAATGACATAAATATCGGTCTCGGTTTTGACAGGATGCGAAATATTAAAGTGAATAATGAGGGTGGTGATGCAAAAATTGCAGAATAGAAAATGGAATTCTCTCATCAAATATTGCTGAGAAGTTAATTTAATAAATCCTTCTAATACATTGTGAAGTCAAAGTAATTGCATTTTTTTTCCTTTCATTTTACTCTAAAAATAGCCATTGTTTTATACTGCTTTAAACAAAAGAAATGGGGGCGTAAAGATGTTCTTATTTAACAATTAAATATGTTTTATGAGTAATGAATTAAATGAAGAAAAAATGTTCACTTTTGATTATACGAATATACTAGCATGTATAAAGATAAAAGAAAGTTCGAACGGAGCAAAAGATGAGAGTTATGTAATCGAAACCGTTTACCTAATGTCCAAGAAATGAAGTAGCATAAAAGCTACACGCAGAAACAACAATTGGAGAAATCAAGCATTGCTCAACATTAAAACCACGCTTTCTATTTTTGGCCCGTAACTTCATTCAAAATGTCATCCTTGTCTGATCTTGATTTTTTTTTTAGACTTTTTATATTCTAAGTAAAAGCTCCAATTTAGCTAACGACCTAGCGGTTATTCCTTACTTTTTTTTAACAGGCTTTGGCAGTGTTTTATTCCATAGTTTCATTATGTTTTTTTCCTGTTTGCTTTATTGCATCATTGGTAGATGGCGCCACTTGTTTGAATTTTTGTCTCTGTGGGTTTTTTTTTAAGAAAGGTGGAACTTCTCTTTGGCAGAACTTTTGTTGAGTCATTACTTCCCTTTCTCCCTTCTTTCTTGCATTGACAAAGGAATTCCAGGTAATTCCGAAGCACGTGTCTGCATTTTGTACTGTAATTTTGATGAGGGTTATGTTTTAAAAAATGAACTTCAAGAATATATCTTTTTCTTTCTAGTACTTAATTTGTCTAGTTTTTCTTTAGAGATTGCAACTCAGAGCTATGTTTATGCCAAAGAGGAATAAAGATTAAAAGCAAAAACTTACTGATGATTCAGTTATCAAGCTTTTTTTCCCTTATTATTCTTATTATCATAGGTTTTGCCTTAAATAAAAATTTCTCTAACACGCTTTTTTTTTTCTAATACGCTCATGCCCAGAAATTCTGATATTAGTAGTTTCCATGAAATAAATTCTCTAAAAAGTGTGTTCAACTTTATCTAAGAAAAATATCAGCGTAAAAAAAAATTGTTAAAATTAAATTAAAAATAATAAGTACCATTACAAGGGAAACCACATCGACTGCAGTAAACCGTCAAAATATTTCTACTTCAATAAATTTATAACCAAAAAAGGAGGTTATAGCAAAAGAAATATTTTAAAATACACAAACACGCAATTTTTAAAAAAAGTGATAAACAATGGCGAATTATATTGTTAAAGAGAACATTGAGAACATTAAAAACAGTAAAAAAATCCTGGTCATATGTATCACAAACAAGAATTCTGTTGCTGAGGGGAAATAGCTCAAAAGAGAGCTACGTCGTATGTTACGCACATGTTACATGTATGTTACAAAGTTACAAAATTTGTTCAACTTACTTTTTGACCTGTAGCACATAGATTTACAACTTATTTTTCGGGAAATAGCTCATTAGAAAGCGAGAAGTAAATGCAAAGATCACTATTAAGCTTATGAAATCATAGTTTTAATTTCATAAATAATTATTTGATGACATTTTGGACAGTGATGTTGTCAAGTATTTTTCAAATATCTATAATCCTGAAACATTAGTACTTTTACTTGTTACTATTAGCCGCCAGGGCGGCGTAGTGGCGAGGCGCAGATCTTGTACGCCCAAGTTCGCAGGGTCAAAACTCGGCCAAGTTCCCAGGATCAGTCGGTGGACTTCAAGAGGAAGAAAATCGACAGCTCCCATGTCGTATGACTATGCGGTATGTTAAAGATCCCCTGAGTATTCGTTTGGCGTGGATACTTTCGACTGAGTTAAAATTCCTAGGGCAATTTGCATCAGTTAGAGCTCTGGTGCCGCCATCTAGGGGGAACTAAACGCCAAAAATTCGCGGCGATGGTACCACACTCATTGTGCTGTCACTGAAAGAGTTGGTACCAATGAGCATTCCTCGGACTTCCCTTACCCCTGTCCGGGGGAGGGGAACCCTAAATCCTCGTGCTAACAGGAGAAAGGGATGGAGTAGAGAACTCTCTGGGGAACTCACTAGGTTCGCGTAGGCCAATTCAGCAGCCCTATAAGACGGGGGAAAAAATTTTATTACTATGACTCAACAAGCTCACATTATTATTATTATTGGCATCATTATGTATCACTCTTACACCTCTCTTTGCTGGTTTATTGGGATACTTTGTAGCTTCAGCTTTTCTTATTGGACAACAAAATTTTTCACTTACATGTGAAACCAACACAAACTTCCATGCGCAATCTAGTCGTGTGTCTAATACATTCTTCAAAATACAGTTTTTTTGGCAAAAGAATGCGAACGTTATGAAACAAATCTATCAAAATATTCTCTTTAAGCATGATATACTTGTTAATATTGCAAAATTTGTAGTCATTTTCTGAACCAATAAATATGTCCCGCAGTCGGTAGAAGCTCGATTTCCGCAGAACACCGAAAGTGAAGCAACATCGACTTGGATCAGTGTTTGGGAGGGTGACAACCTCTCGCGGCTGGTTCTTGTGGGCCATGTACGCTAAAGGTCGCTGGTGCACGTTAAATAGGTCGTGGCTCCAAGTGAAACGATACTTCAGAGGGTGCCAATCCCAGGTGACGGTCTCTCATCTGGGACCTGGTTCAAAATTAAGAGACCGAAAAATTTGAGGTCAAGTCAGTCTTCAGCCCTCTTGGTACCTCGCTCTAAAATTAAGCTGCATATCATCCTAATCCAGTGAATTATTGAGTTCCTGGACCTGGAAGTAGGCTTTCCAATGCCAGGGGGATTAGTAACCAATAAATATGCTTTATGCTAATGACATTTACTGAGCAAAAAAAATTGTATTTTAAACTTTCTTTTTTTAGCACTTTTTTGTAGCTTCTAATGTAACAACTTTTTGTTTAATAAATTAAAACTTCACAACCGAATCTTTTGGATCTAATTCAAGTTTCATGCAGCAGACGACTGTATTATCAAACCTTAGTTTTTAAATGTTAAGTCGCAGATTTTTTTTCATTTTATGCATCGTACATAATACCGTATATTTTTATTCTGACAATATTATTGTTTAAATGAAAATTAAAATGTAATTTTCCAAAAAAGCGAGATTTGTTTGGGAATTCAAACTTTAATACCTTTTTCGGAGAAATTAAACTTTTTTCATTCAAGCATCAACGTGTTCGAGTCGTCAATCTCATTTTACTTTTGATTGAATCTGAGGAATCTTTCATAGTCAAATTGGAATTAAAGAGAAGAAATTTAATTAAAACGAAAACTTTGAGATTTCGAATGGGTACTTGTCTCCCTAATAGAAAGCATTGGAATGAGAAGTAGCTGTTTCACTCAAAATGAATCTTCTATTAAACGCCTGGAATAAATAAAATGAATAAGAAAGTATACTGAAATGTTTTAGAAGAATCTGACTTTTAACCGAGAACTCGCTTTACGCAAGAAAGGAATTTTGGTGTTTCTAAAGTATTATAAACTACTATTTATGTAACTATTATTTATGTTAAGCTTGAAATAACTTGGCGGCAAGGAATAGTAGTGGTTTCCAAGTAAAATTGCATTCAGGTTTATTTTTTAAAAAAGTGCTTTCATCTCAGGGGAATAATTCTCTGCAAGCTGTCCTTATTATCTCAATAAAAAACTATTTCCATTATTATTCTACAATTCGTAAAAAATCATAACATGATTGAAACCAGTTACATTAGAAGAAAATCTTCATTATATAGTGTTTCTAAAAATGCTGCAAAGCACGTCGATTCATTAAAATGATACAATAATTCACAGATTGGCAACTTAGAGCTTCTCTGAGTCCAGATAAAATCAGCACCATTGGGTTGAAAAGTGTTACAACTTTTACTACTTATATAGCACTCATACACTATGTTTCTTAGTAAAAAAAATGCTACCTTTCCATGTTCAGTCTTTTTAATCTTGCTACCAACAAGAAACTAATACTAGTAAATAAATCATGTTTAATAATGATCAAGTAAAAGTTTAATAAACCTCAATTAAAAATTATTGTGTATTTTTATGGTAATTTTAAAATTTCCGTAAAATTTTCTGTTATACTGTGTATATTATTATTACAACATTATACTTAACTGGGCTCTTTTTTCTGTAATTTTGTTTAATTTGTAAATTAGTCCATTTAACAAATAGTTAACCACACGCATTTTACTATGTTGTTAAAAATAATTCACGCTCTGAGCTACGAATTCAAATAAATTAAGTCAACAGCGCAAGTATTATCTAGAACATCTTTAATCGTCTTTACATAGCTTGAGATTTGAGAATGAACTAATAAATAACAGTTGTTTAATTATCTCCATTGTAAAATAAATGTTCTAATTTATTTAAAACTGCAGAAGACTTGGCATTTTCGCTGCTTTTATTACTGGGCGTGAATAATTGACGAAACAGCATGTGACAGCAAACAGAAGTTGCCAGCCTTCATGTTCATTTGACTAATTGCATTTCCAATATCGTTTATGACTCTATTATTGCCCCTCATTAGGGACAGGACAACTCATTGTAAGAACTCTCCTTGGTACCAAAAATGTTGAGCTGCAACATTCATAGTAATGTGTAAAATAAAGAGCAAAATGCATTGTTCTATTATAGTCACAAAAATTTATTTAATACTTTACTTAAAATTTTAATTATCACGAGCAATTTTAATGCTGCTCTTTCAGCAATTGTGTACCATTTTTGTTGCTGATGAATGCAATATGAACCCATTCAGAATGTTTTATTACACTAATATTCAAAAAGTACTAGAACCCATTTATGGCACCGCTTTTCTTCAACTTAATAATTAAGTTTCTGATGATTAATGTTCCTTAATTAAAAGTTAATGGCAGTGCGTATAATAAAAACGGATGTTTTTAATGCCTTTATCACCTGTCATCAGTTAAAACATCAATCTGAAATATATGCAAGCATTCTTGGCTGATCGGATAAACTAGAAATATTTCTCAAATTCTTTTTAATGGGCTGCAGAGTTGGTCCTCAACCATTGTAGACCTAGTGCGTCTCCAGAGATTGGTACCAACTCTTTCAGCGGCACCACAATGAGTTTGGTACCATTGCCACAATTTTTTGACGATAAGTTCCCCCTAGATGGCGGCACCTGAGCTCTCGTTAATGCAAACGGCACTAGAAATTTAATTGAGCCGAGAGTATCTACACCAAACGGATACTCAAGGGATCTTTAACATGCCGCACAATCATACGAAAAGGGCGCAGACGATTTCCTGCATCTTGAAAATCACCGACTTGGGCCAGGTTTGAACCTGCGATCTTGGGCGTACGAGGCCTGCGCCTTAACACTACGCTCCCTTGTCGACATTTCTCAAATTGATCAGGTGGTTTTTTTAATCAGTTTTAGAAAATACTGATTTCCTACTTGTGGATCTATAGTACCGTTTTCCTGCGCTAAGATCGCTCCAACTCCGTATGACCAACCTGCAAGGCGTTTTATATGCATACCACATCAGGGATTTCTCCTGTCGAGTGTTATTGAGGGTAACAATGGTTCAAATTTATGTTCTCCGTCGAATCTAAATTCACTTCGACAAGCGGTTTTAGACACCTAGGGTTACAGAGGAAAAGAGGAACACGGTGCACATAATAGGAATGTTCATGAACGTGATCAGTACTGAGGAAAAAATCATGGTGTGGGTAAGAATCATGCTCAATTGCAAAACATCGTTTCATTAGTACAAAAATGATGCTCATCACTCAACCTTGTTTAGTGTTGAGTTTCTTTTTTTCAACTGAGGAAGTGGCCTGTAGCCTTAAAATAGCTATTTTAAGGATTTTCTTAGCATTTTGTGCTTCATATGCATTGATTTTTTCATTTACTCACACGTAAAAATCCATCCGTTTTAGATCAACTTGTTATCAACAAAATAAGCCAATAAAAAGTAGTTTTGTTCCTTTGGGGTTTTTTGTTACATCAAAGTGACAAATTGCGTCAGGTGTCTTTAAAATTTTGTTATTTATTGGCAATAGTTACTTTGAACAGATTTTTGACAAAATTAAAGTATGTACCGCTTTATAAAAATGTTCCATATTATGAAAAATATTGGATCTTCAGGTTGAGAAAATAGACAGGAGTGAACTAGGGTCATAGATGTAAGAAAAATCATGGTATTGTTATTGATAGCATATTTGTCTTGTTATCGTTTGATATTATTTTCATCAAGATTGAAAAAGCATTATAATACAGAAAACATTAAACAAATTTCATTTTATCACAGCAACCGAAGTGCCATTTTCAACTTTTTTTTTCTAATTGACATGTGAATGAGAAAAAAAAAAAATTCTATCTGTATAATTACTTTTTAATTAAACTAAAAGAAAACACTAAATTAATGATTAAATATACATAAGGTCGTCAGTTATTCTCAAAATATCTTCTCTCAAATATCCAATTCCGAACAGAAAAAAAATAATCGAAGCACTTAGTGTATGAGGTACTTCAAAAGTCACTTGAAGTTTTTTTTCCTCCAATGTTTATTTTTCCTCTCCTGTACTTCTACCCATTTTACAGTTTGATAGACGCCTATTAGGTATTCCCCTGAGATGAAAAAAAAGACTCCTCTTTTATCTGTCGCCTTATTCAAGCTAAAGAAATTAACGAGATTAATTCTTTTTAAACAGAAAGTTCGTGATAGTGCTTCGCACAAATTAGTAAAAAACTCACATGAATTATTATTAGAAAATATTATAATCTTCAATTGTTTAATCCGTTTCAATCAGCAAAACATAAAAAAAATGTTTCATGTTCTATACCATTATATGAAATTACATTAACTACTCTTTGATAACGAGACATCTAAAATTCATTCGAACGAAATTAATCAATTTTTAACTTCAGCCTCGAACGTTTAAGCAACTTTTAGACATTTTAGTTTCTCTATTGGCAACAGTTTGTTATCTTTTATATATTTCATTGTGGACTGATGGACTATACTGAATTATTTAATTGCAAGCAGTTGTAAAACAAATTATACAAACATTTTATGTTTCTGCACTACTTCTCCTGTAAAGAAAATAGAAATAAAAATGTTCATGCCACTTCATCGTTACCGAATAAATTAGAAATACAATCACACACTTTCAATTTAAATGAGAGTTCAAAACGCTGATGCAAATCAACACACTTATAGCCATGAATCTATGATCTTCTGGACCTGGGCGTAAGCTTTTCTACGCCAGGGGGATAAGTAACAACGAGAACTTTCTATTGTTCAGTCGCTGTTGATGAGTTGTAATGTTATCAATAAAAATATTTTGGAAAAAATTATCTCCCTTCCACACTTTTGACGTAGATTCGAAGCTTTTTTTTAAAAAAGTTTTTGTTCGTCATACTTTCATACCACCCCTTACATCTACAACCTGCAATATTTGTACTATATTCAAACCGTTTTCAAAGAATAAGACATGTCAAGAACGAAATAAAAGGGAAAATGCAATCCATTAAATGAATGTCTAAATGAAAATTACGCATCTTACGATTTTACTTAATCTATTTCCAAAAATTATATCTATAATCGAGAAATGCCCAGTACAATGTCAAATAAATAAAATACTACTATAAGCTGATAATGTCCCTAATATAGTATAAAGGAGATAGTAAGTTTGGTGACGTGTTTTTTTTTTTTTTTGCTTCGAACTAACGTCTTGTAATAAGGGGGATATGCAGCGTTTCACTTGAGCGAGGATCCACGGGGGGCTGAAGACTGACTAAACCTCATTTATGTAGTCTCTTAATTTTTGAACGAGCTCTTAGATGAGAGACTGTCACCAGGGGTTGGCACCCTTAGAGATATCGTTTCACTTGGAGGACATTGGAACCACGACGGATTTAACGTGAACCAGCTCCCTTTACGTACACAGTCCTAAGCAAGAGGTTGTCACCCTTCCCAAACACTGACCTCAGCCAATGTTGCTTCACATTCGGTGTTCTGCGGGAACCGAGCTTCTACCGACTGGTGCACTGCGGGACACAAACAAAAAAAAAAGCCACAAAATCGGTTGAAAGCGGAGGAGAAAATGGTTCTGAATTGTTTTGTCTTTTCCTATATACACTGTGTTGATATTTCTGCCGAAGTGTCATACACAGCTAATGTCTCTTCGTGAAACTTCACTCCACTAATGAAAATGCAGAACTGCGCTCTTCAATTCCCTTCTTCATCTATCGTTACCAAATTAGATAGAAAAGATGTAAATTTATCACTCATTGAGTATATAATCTAGTGAATTCTTCAAAGATTTCTCAATTGTCCCAAAGGACAAACTAATGCTTGAAAATGAATCGAGACATTATCTTACTCTGCGAAATATTTAGCCACCGCGCCATTTCACAGTATTTTGTCCAAACGTAGAGTCCGCAACGTGGCACTTTTTTTGTTATAACTACGTACTTTACAGTTTAATTATCACCAAATTTTATTTTCAAATATTCAGGTGCTGAGCACATTCTTTGAGAATAAAATTTAGTGATAATTAAACTGTAAATTACGTAGTTATAACAAAGAAAGTGTCCTGTTGCCGACTCTACATTTTTAGAAAATACTGTGAAATGGCCCCGCCCTTAATATCAGAACCAGTTATTAAGAAATAGTTTGAAAATTTTGTGCTTTTGCGGTTTTATGCACCGTCTTCGAAACGGCATTTTTCGGACTGTTTATTTACAATTAGGGGACCATAGTTTGCTTACGCCCCCTAAAAGCTTACTTCTGTTCAAATCTCTAACCATAAACGTTTCTCACTGTCAAGATTATTCTGTGTTGCGTTTTGGTTCTTTAGTCTATAATTTTTTAGCTTTTCGACAATTATAAATATTCACTGTCATAGAGAAATTATAAAGAATCTCGTTTCCATGTTGGTTAATACGGAACTTCAACTTAATGGCAAACTAAACACGCAGCTTTAATTTATTGCGCGAAAGAATTTACTTAATATGCAAAGAGTCATTTTAAGAGTCATATTTTGTATTATTTCTTTAAGATCCTAACTTTTATGGAATACTTTATATAGAACTCTTTTGATTTGAAAAGTTCAAGAAACTAACTGACTCCTACTTGTAAACATGTCCAAAACGTCTTGAGCTTTACGGAAAGAGATCTAAAAAAAAAAGAAACTTCTTTGTAAACTTAAAATTATGCAAAAAATGTTCTTTATTTTTTGTTTTAATTTAAAAGGTTTTTAATAATTGTATTATTATTATTCCCTAAAGACATGAATTCCTTTCTGAGAAATTTCTTTTTTTTTTTTTTTTGACACTTTTCTCTTCTCTTTCTACATTTCTCCAACTGAAAGCATATTTACAAATGCACCTTTAATATCTCATGTATTTGCTGACATTACTTTTTTGCAGGCGATTGGAAAAAGTATCTTAAAACCTCTTTCTCAGTCGTGTAATGTGCAGATATAAAGAAGAAAATATAAATATCCAAAATCGAATTCCTCTCCCCTTTCCTAAAATGGTCCGAAATGCGCAGTGACAAGTTATCCAGCGTTTAAGACTAGTTCCGTAAATTGAATTTCCAGTTTAAAGAGCGCAGATTACTTTCCCTTCCGGCCATACTTTCCGAGTTCATAAATTACTTTATTTCTCTCTTACCTTCCATTATTACTTCTTTTTATTATAACCCTATTTCTCACATCACTGCGATGTTCTCTTTTTCCTTTCTTCTTAAATTCTCTCTAAGTAGCGTTCGGATATAAAGAATGTTTTCAACATTATAACAGGGTTAGTCAATTAATTTTGAGGTTATTCGAGTATTTTTCCGAATTCCTTAAAAAATAAAATTTCCTTTTCGGGTGATTTAATTAAAGTTTAATGCATGGAAAACAATATTTTTACTGCCACTTCGACACAAGTACTCACCAAATGTTGCTTGCTAGTTAACCCATTCGAGAAGACTATTTCGAACACGGTCCTCAGGAGCGAATTTTTTTTTTTCTTTATATTGTTCATTAACATGTTTGTTATGGAAATCACCCAATCCATAAGTGAATTCACATCAATAAGATCATTGCACACCGTACAGTATTCCTGTACTTTACAGATTTCATTAGTTCAAAAAAATCTTATTTCGACTACTACACTGTTAGAAATTTCATCATGAAATTACGGTTAAATAACCGGCAGCAGTCTGTCCATCTGATTACCGTTAAATTTACGGTTTGGAACATTTTTCTATCTTTACGGGACCTAAACTATTTCCATTCAGCTTAGTTAAAAAGCCGTAAATACAAAAGTTTACGGTTTTATAACCATTTAAAAATGGTTTGAAAACAAAATTCTTACCTTTTTTTGAACCATTTCAAGGCGTAGAAACCGAAAAACGAAGCGTGCGGGAATCGAACCCGGGTGTATGGTATGCCTTCTTGCGCTCAAAGTCATTCGGCCATCTACACCACTTAAAGCGGCCGTTTATTTATCAATAAATCTTCTTTTCCAACAGGCAAACTGTCTTAAAATTGAGATTTCAGTTTTTGATTGGATCCAAAGTTATTTTTGGTCTAAATTTACTGTATGTTGACGAAAATAATTTTATTTGCTGCAAAAATTAAAATGCAAACAAGCTTCAGTAGCTCAAATTATGGGTTCGCTCATTCGCAAACAGTTCGGGAATCCGATGTGTCCAATTTTCGATTTACGTGTGTATGTGTTTCTATTTAGTAACCACTGCTTAACCCCCCCCTTTTTTTTTCTTCTTTTTTTATGTACACATGCAGATTTGAAGTGCTAAATCTTTATTCATATTTTAACAACAACGTACGGGGTTTTCGCAACCAAGATGGAACCCGGTTCTTATTGAGCGCTTGAAAATTACGGTTAGTTAAACGTTCTTTAAATGATAAACAGAGAATAAACGATTTTTTTCACAATCGGCGGTTTGAGTACCATTTTTTTAATAGTTATGCAACTGTTGTAATTAAATATGGTAAAATAACAGTCAAATAAATGGTCATTTTACTATTTTCTTACGGACATTTTTAACAGTGTAGTTTACTCAGAATAACTGATTTAAATTTCACATTACTGTTATTGCACACGCGGTGTGCAGGCCGTCTCACAGCCTCGGAAATCAATTGCACACACGGTGTGCAATTGGTCTCGAATGGATTAAAACGTAATATGGGTTAGCTTCAATTCTTGAATTTACTGTTTACGCATTTTCATTTCAAAACCTTTCCTTTTCAATCTTTGTGCCGAATTGCTTCCTAAAATTCATATCAAAAATAAAATGTACGAAATTAGGACACTTTAAACAGAAGGAAATGATTGAGATAGAGTAGATTAATGAGCAATGGTGATGCTAACAATTTGAGGGACACCTGTTTTTTTTTTCATCTACGAAGCGCAAAACATTTTTTGCCTTCAAAAATATGTTTTGCGCTTATAACATAAAACAGGAATCTTTATTTTTAAATTTTTAAATTAAAAAATTTTTTTTTTAAACACGCTTAAGGTGCTTTCATACCAAACGCAACAGCAACGTGCGACAAAGACTAAATCTTTTAGAGTGTGTCATTGGTTCTGCATAATCTCATAACCACGCCCTCGCGTTGACTGATTGGTATTTTTTATTGCGTCTTTGAAAGGGACCTACTCCCCGGTGACAGTGATTGGTTGATTGCAGTATCCAAGAGGAACTTGAGCGTTGCTAGTTTGATAACTATAGCAACAGTCTATTACGACGGAGACAAAATGTTTTTGCCGCTTTTGATATGAAGCACCTTTATACAAGAATCAAGCTTCAGTAGTAATGTTAAACTTTAAGCAATGCTCATGCGCTAACTATCGACTATATAAATCTGTTTTCGAAACTATCTGCCCAAGGTTTACGAAACTTCTCTTTGCTATACAAGAATGTCACAACATTTTTCATATCTTTTTACGCTGCTTTATTTAACTTGGTTTGTCATGGAAGTTTTTTTACGCGGTTTTCGACCGCTATTAGTGCATAAATTATCATCAAAAATTTGCATACAAGCTTATCTTCCCCGATGACAATACAATATTCCATCCATTATACAATTTATTATAATGTTAATTAGTAAAAAAATTAATAATTTTGGCTCTGAGGAAATTATCAGAATTATTATTTGTCGGATGGCAACGATAGCTTTGTTTGGATAAATGCAACGATGTTATTTAACTTGATCGGTAGCTTAGTCTGTGGCGCAGTGGTTATAGCGTTAGATTGTGTCGCACCGGAGGTCGTCAGTTCTAAACCAGTTCCTGGTCTCATCCATTCCATTCCATTCAACTTGTTTTGTCACGGAAGTTTGTTACGCGGTTTTCAACAACTATTACTCCATTTTAGCTTTTTATTAAATAAAACTATGTAACTTAAAACTTTTTTCGGAGATTTAATTTATTAAGCCTTTAGCTTGTTCTTTTTTTTTACCTTCTTCTAATATGTCAAACCCCTTAAAAGCTGTAAGTACATTTGATATAGCCTTGTGACTTCTTGATACCGAATTTTCTTTATACTATAATAAATTTTGAGGCACTTTATTTTATTAAATAAAGTATCTTAACTTACAGTAAGAAGTTCATAACTTTTTTTTATCAGATTGTGCATCTATTATGCTTGAGCATCCCTTCCCCTCGTCCCTCCCCCTTGAAAATCGGGACCCCCAGGTTGAAAAACGATTTTTAGCTCAATTTTTAGTGAAAAAATTTAAAACGTGATTTATGTATCAATGTTACAAAATTAATTTCAAATATGCATTCCTCTTGAAAGATTATATTTTCTCTAAGATTTTTTTTCAATCATCACTTGTATTTTCAAATCTTACTACAGAAGTATGCAACAAAGATTTTATTTCCGCAATGTAATTAATAGTAATGAAATACAAGAAAAACACATTAGTACTCTGTTCTTAAAATATTACAATAATAGTTCAGGGTTTTTGTCCTACTTTCAGCAAAAATATTTTTACATGAATACACAAGTAATTTTCTTAACTTCCATTTACTCATTGAAGACACAGCCATATTTTGTTGATAAGATTCCTTCTAGAAGCACATTACTTTAATGCAAATACAAAAAAAAAGTTTAAAAGAAAAAGTCTACAAATTTTATTTTTGAAATCTTTCTTCATTAAACTAACGTTTTCACTGGCGAACCTATTTAATTCCTTTTTTTCTAAAGCTCTCTGTCAAAGTAATTAACTTCCACATTCAAAAAGCATCAGACTGTAAAGTTTTCGATTTATCCGTTCAAAACATAAGCTAGGCTGAACAAACCGTTTTCGATTTTCTAATTGCATTCTTTTTTTCTCGTTATTTTGTGTTACGGGTAAGAAAGAGATAAAAAAGCGTGAAGCGGGGTATTGTAAAGATTTGTTTCTTTTAGTATTTATTGATGCATGTCTTTAAACAGACATCTTTGTGATTTTTGTCTTTCATTTTTTTATTCACGAGGCGAAATCAGCGCTTTTGTAAGCATCAGAGAAGGTTCCATTACAGGTTACTATACTTCTTGATTAGTACACCCGTTTGACGTTTAATGCAATAAAATGTGCCAAAAGTGCCAATTTTTAAAGGGTATTACCTTGCAAAGTACTCCTATAAAGTTAATCGCAATGAGTAAATTTACTTTAATTTTTTTCTTGAAGCGAGTACAACGAAAGTAAAAAGGATGAAAAAAGAAAATTTCCAGCACTGAGCACCAGTTTGTTTTTGCAACTATATTATGTCACTATATTTTCTTTTTTTTAACTACGTAAATTTTCCAGAAACAAATTAGGAACTTGGAAGTAAATTTTGAAATCTTCTGTGTAGAAAATACACTAATTCAACTGAACGTGACTTTAACAGTTCATTTTGTGAAAATAAATAATTAGAAAATATATTTAATTGAGTTAATGCGGGTTGATTTCTAAAAAGTGAACTTACAAGTTTAAAATTTTAAAAAAATGCAGAAAGTAAAATAAAAGAAAAATGTAAGCATTAAATGTTCATGAAATGTTCCTTCTATTTCTAAGCTTCCGAATATCTGATTTCTTTTTGTTTCTTCATACACCAAAAAATTCTACTTCAATATTTCAAAAAAAAATGGTGAAATTTAGTTGGAACCAACGTTTTATGCTAAGTTGAACCATTATAATGGCGCAGTTTCACCTA
This sequence comes from Octonoba sinensis, assembly GCA_038502835.1. Lineage (NCBI taxonomy): Eukaryota > Metazoa > Arthropoda > Arachnida > Araneae > Uloboridae > Octonoba > Octonoba sinensis. The sequence goes on from CM076602.1 coordinate 65,057,426, forward strand.
GTTTCACCATGATTGTGAAACTAGGAACCATTATAATGGTTCAACTTTAGTACCAAATGTTGGTTGCAGCTAAATTTCACCATTTTGTTTTTGGTGCAACCTTGAACTAGAATTTTTAACAGGGTATAATTGTATGCAAGAGATAATTCCAACAAATTTTATATCATTAAGAGAAAACTAACAAATGATATTTAAAACGTTCTTTTAAAAAATGAAACAATTCAGAAGCCTATATCCAAAGCAGTTAAAAAAGCCAAGAAACAATACAAAATAGAGCAAAAACTACATAAAATAAAAGAACTAAAAAACTAGATTTCTTATTTTTAGATAAAAAATTTCAGACTTCGGAAAAGATTCTGGAGGTTTTCTTCTTGTTTTGTACGAAAATAAGAAAGCACTGTGTTGGAATATAGTTGTAAGACTTGAACAGTTAAACAGCACTACAAGTTTTCGCTTACTCGACTAGCTTGTTTGAACTTTATAGATAAAATTTATAGATTACAAAATCGCCAGTTTTATTTTAACAAAAATCAGATAATGCAAAGCATAATGATTCCATGACACAAATGTTATTAATTTCAATTTCAGTTCTTACTTGAGGAATAGACTCCTGAAGAATGTTCTAGTTGTATCCTCAGTTGTGTTCACAACCGTGACTAACAAGATTTGTATTCCCGCTTTCTTTGAAAGTTTTTAAAGAAAAAATGTTATTTTTCGAGGTCTCTTCATCTTAAACTGAGTAGTAATTCGCAATTTTTATGCTATTAACTTAAAATATTTTACTTCGCTTACTGCTATAATAACTCATACATAAAAAAATATTTTTGATGAAAAGAATTGACATTTTGAATGATAGTTTCTTCATTTGCTGCTTTCCTGTTCAAATGGAGCGAATTTTATTTTTATTTTATGCATATATAGATCAAATCTATTTGATTAGATATTTCAATTCGATCAACAAATTGCTGCAGTCCTTTAAAAGACGTTGTTAAAATGAATAAAAGGTCTCTTCCCGAATAAGTAGCTATACAATAACGAAAATAGAAATTCAGTGTACCTAACGGACACTCCTCAAATGCGGACATCCCTCTCAGACGGACAGCATTTACAGTAAAACTCTTCTTAACGGACACCCATCAAATGCGGACGTCCCTTTTAGACAGCATTTAATTGGATTCTAGCAAAGCATTGATCCTACATAAAACCCTCTTTTACAGACGCCCCTGCCTATCACGAACAAATATGTTTGCCCTGCTGGCGTCCACTATAGAGTTTTTTAATATAATTCCCCGTAAAAAAAAGTATTTTTCCTAAATAAACCCTCTTTTCGGACGCCTCTCTATTATGTACAAATATGTTTTTCCTGCTGCTATCCGCTATAAAAGGGTTTTAGTGTAATCCCCGCAAAAAAAAGCATTTACCCTTAAAAAAAACCCTGTTTTATGGACGCCCCTCTATTACGGACATATATTTTGTCCTGTTGGTGTCCGCTACAGAAGGGTTTTACTATAATGCCCCGCGAGCAAAACATTGAGCCTTACAAAATCCTCTTTTGTATACACCCTTCTATTACGAAAAAACGTTTTTGGCCCTCTGGTGTCCGCTATAGAGTGGTTTTGCTGTATAAAAATTTCTTTCTTTATTGCAGTACAATTCACGATGCGAACACTCTTGGAAAATAGTTTTCCGTTTAAGTTCCATACTGATTTATAAGAAAATAACACTAAAATAGTAAATAACATGCTTACCAAAGTATTGAAAAATAATAAATATTTAAAGACACTTCATTCTAAACTAAATCTGACTTTTCTCATAATTCTATCAAGTCGAACATAAAAGGAAAAAAAAGAGATTTTTATAAAAGTGCATAAAAGTTCCTTTTCTAATTTAAGAACTCATCATTAATCACAAAAAAATGGGGAACAGTGAACAATATTTATGTAGAAAACACACTTAAGAGCTTTTTTGACGTTATAACTTAATCATTAACTCATTTAATTAGCTCTTATTTATGTTTCATTACGTTGACTTCATCAGATTATAATAAGTTTATTCACAAACGTTTTGAGCAATGAAAGAAGCAGGTTCATTTAGCGTCATTGTATGTGCTGAAGTTTGTTAATTGATAATTTATCGTGAAAAGAATGAGGCATTTTTAAACTTTTATAATTATCTCAAAAAAGAATTGGCCTGAATTTTTCAAACAGGTTCTGTTTACATTGACTGATGAATTTAACTTAGCAGAACGGCAACAATAGAGATAAATTATATTATTTATTTATTTTTTACAATTTCGTGGTGTTTTCATTTTCAAACCCCCCTTTTTTTTTTTTTATATAATACTATCTTTTGAAGTTTCTTTGTAAATACATAATCTTTGACTAACCATTAATTAATGATTAAAAATAATAGTTCGCGTTAAGCTACTTGGCAGCAGGAAAAACAGCACGTTTCACTTAAAATACATACATTTGGAAAGCATCATTCTTAGAAGTTGGTTCATGTCATAGATTTTGACCCCCACATGTTACGCAGAAAGTATAACAGCTGCAATATCTTCTGGTGTTCAAAAAAATTGGAAAAAAAATTATGAAAAAACGAAACTTATTTCTTCCTACACTAAATATTGTGGCTGTAATACTTTCTGCCTAACATGTGGGAGTCAAAATCTATTACATGAAGAAAATTCTAAAAATGATGCTTTCCTATTGACGAAAAGAGTGGATTTATTAATCGATTCAAAAAAATTAAAAGCGCTTTTTATGCAATATAAAATGAAGCAAACTTTTTATTGATACAAATAATTATCTTTTTTTTTTTGTGACTTCATTCACAAATTTTCATCATTGATGTATTTATCTCTCTTAATCTCATCCTGATCTGTTTGTATATGTGTTTAATTATCCCTCTTTTATCTTTCAAACTTTTTTGTTGAAATTATCACCTAGATGGCACAGCTTATAACATACCAGACAATGCGTTGGTTTTTAATGAAAAGCCAACTTTGTTTTTTTTTTAAAAAAAGACAAAAATTAATTAAAATGTCTCGACAACTGAAAAGAAATTAGTTGAGACTCACAACCACCTTATTATACAGTTACGAAATGAGTATTTCTGAAGATGAAAAATGCGGCTTCATTTCTGCAAAATTTGTCTTCTAAAATATTTCACAAAAATGGAGCATACTTCTTATGACAAGCTGAAATTTCCGTAAAGACTTTTGGTAGATAAGTAATGTGATTTCGCAAAAGCTCAGCTGGTACAGCACAAAACTCATCGAAGAAATCACTCTCTGGGAACTCTCGTTTGTAGATATTTCATGCCATACAGCTTTTACCGAATCATTTTGGAAATATTCGAATCAATTTTTTTACTTATTTATTTTTTGTGTAATTTAAATATTTCAAGTAAAGAGGGCCAATGTGATATTACTCTTAGATTCCAAATCAAATGTATCTTGGCATATTTTAATCGAACATATTTAAACATATTCATTCAATATTCTTTCTCCACCCCCTTTTTAAAACTCCCTCTTTTTCTTCAGTTTCGTTTTGTCAATAAACAATTTGAAATTAGTTTTACAGTAAAAAAATTGTTTTTTTAACAGGTGAAAATTTATGTACTCTACTTATTGTGTACAATAGTAGATATTACTCTTATATTCTAAATCAAATGTATCTTGGTATCTTAATCGAATATATTTAAACATATTCAATATTCATTCCCCCCCCCCCCCCATTTAAAATCTTTTTCTTTTTCTTCAGTTTCGTTTTGTCATTAAACAATTTGAAATTAGATTAACTGTAAAAAAATTGTTTTTTTTTTTAAACGTGTAAAAATTATGTACTCTACTTATTGTGTGCAATAGCGTTTGGAGTATTTTAAAGCAAAATATTTCGTATGCATTTTTTTAAAAGATGCAATGTTAATTGCATTTGGAATTTGAATAAATTTTGTATTTAGATACCAAATATGTTTTTTTCTTCATGCAAATGTTTATTGATGTTTATTGACTAAAAACGTAATTTACATAGGACGCAACGAGAAACATCAAGGTTTTCATTAAGTATAGTCTTTTTAAATCACGCTACATAACAACGCCTATCCGAACTACCACTTGTATTTTTTGACACAAAACAAATTGGTGTTTCTCCAATCATTTACACTAGTTATCTCAAAATTTTAATTTTTATCACTTACCCCTTTGCTTTTAGGTGCCTCAATTCATATGAGCATCCAACATCTCTCCACTTTTAGGTGTTACGTATTTAAGCTGTTTCTAGCTGCAATTTAAAAGAAACGTAAGTCGAATAACGCAATGAAAATAAATTAAATATGCATCATACTTGTTACAAAAATGTATCAGAAAGAATATTTTAAAAGTAGTAGGATTTTTTTTACAAAGTTTGCAACTGAGAAAACAGAAATAAACGAGTTTTCGTAAATGCAATTTATGCAAAATTCATCTGAAAAAACAAAGGATAAAAGATTACAGATTTTCAGAATTTTCGCTGCGCACTTTTCTTTTACTGGTCTAAGGCAGAGAGAAAGGAATAATTCAACTTTTTTATGAATTTGAGGATATAAAGAGAGTAGTCAGGATAATTTTTCAGAGTTTAAAATAATTTTCAGTATTCGGCAACCACTCCAAACGCAATCTTCAAAAGTCTTAGAAAAAAATAAGTTTGATTTGAAGCCCTGAAACAATTCCTTCAATGAGGAACTGTAAACGCAAAAGCTTTACAAGACACGAAAAACGACCATTATACCTACAGGCATTTTAAAAATCGAAGATACAATAGATCTATTGCTTTAAATTCAATGGTTATCTGGACATAAAATGAATTATAATTAAACAGAGCTCAAGCATGCAAGGATTTTCGTAGGCTAAAACAGAACAACCATCAACGTAGCAACGATGAGAGAACATGTTAGCACAAAACAAATTATACGAAGTATCTTCGAAATCACTCAATAATTTCAGTATATTATAAACCATATTGAAAAAAATGAATGAGAATTTTTAAGAAAGTACATTAAATTTTAACCTCCTGCTATGGAAAGTCACAGATAAAAAATAATTGCTCTAGAAAATATAATGAATTTTCTAGAGGTAACACTAAAGAAGAATGTGTGTGTGATCAATTAAACCAGTTGAACCAAATCAATCAATGGTATTGACAAATTTCAACTTAGCAATTAAAATCATATGTATACAAGTACATACGCGTATGCATTTTTTTTTTTTTTTTTATGTTGTCTGAAAACTAATACTTGAGCAAAAATTTTATAACAATTTCAAAATTTATGCAATGCTAAAAAGTAGCAAAAAGTTTTTTGAACATAAAAAAGAAAGCAGGTAGAAATATAATTTATAGCTGTAGAAAATTGTGCGTCAGGCAAAAGTAATCTTTAACCGTTCAACCGAAAATTTAATTTAAGAAACAGGACATTTACTCTGCATCAATCATAACTTCCCGTTATGAGCCATATTTTAGTGGGATATTAATTTTACTACACTTTTTTCACTACTTCCAAAACTTATGTGGCTTAACCTAGATACCTTCTGATAACTTCAGAAGTTAGGAAAAGAGAAATTACGGTGTTTAATGTTTGTAAAAACATATATAATAGGTATTTTAAGATGGTAGTTTATGAAACCTATATATATGTGAAAGCTAATTTCAACTTTTTTCCTGATTTTAAAAAAGCTTCTTTATTATGAAGTATGTGTTTTCTTAAACCTATAAAATGTGCCCAAAACATTATTTATATAAGTTCACTGAACTCTGTTCAGTACAACATATTTTAATTCTAAAAAGTGGTTAATTTCAGAAACTGACATAATAGTTGTGTGTAAAGAAATAGGAATTTGTTTCCTTTAACTCTCAATGCTATGCTTTAATTAATGAAACAAAAACAGTAACATGAATTTTAGTTTGAAAACTCTTTTTTTAAGTAAAGTTCTGTAGTTTAGTGAAATTATTTACGATTTACGCTTTCTTTGATGAATTGACTTCGCATCGGTACTAAAATCATATAACTTTTTTCATTTAACTTGTTGAAAATGATACATAATAAATTGATTATATTAACCTTAAAACAATAAATTAACTCTGCACTAAGTAAACTGTAATAAAAAATAAGTTCACGTTAAGAAAGCACAAATAAGCACTAAAATGCATAAATGTTTCGGGATTGCTTGGAATTCCTTTTTCAATGCGACAGCAAGCTTCTAGATGCCAAAACATCCAAATGAAGCAGACAAAACAACAAAAACAAAGCTTATATGGCCTAAGAATTATCTGTGAACCAATAAGAATAAAGGCAGAGTGAAGTGGAAGTAGAAGTAGCAGGGAAGGCACCAATAAGAGAGCAACAAACGAATCCAGTTGAAAGTACAGGAAGTAAAAAACGAATATCAATAAAAACAAAGTGAAAACGTATATCTTTTCATATATTGCTGATGGTTTAGATGAAGTATAGAGCTTCCCCACCCCTTATTTCTTCCTATGTATGCGTGAAAGGTTCCACAACTCAGTTGGACAAGAAAGTCAAATTCCGTGGCGTCCACGAAGCCTTGATTTTTACGCATCTGGAATTCTGCTTCAGGGGATGCATCAAAATCATTTGGTACAGTGGATGAAATGTTAATTTCAGCCACCTAAAAAGTGGAGTCAAAGCCCCAACTGTAACTTTAACGCCAGAGATGCTTTACATGACATGAAGGGAGGCTGACTATCGTCTTCATGTTTGTCGAGCTACTAATGGTGCGCATATCAATACTGATGGAAATGAGTTTAAAATTCTCTACTTTTCTGAATACTTTTAGAGCTAAATTTATGTTTGTGTGTGTTTATTAATTTGTGTAGTAATACAGTTTTGCACTGTAATTAATGCATTCAAAGACCCTAAATTTTGTTAAAAAATAAAATATGCAGTATTATTAAATAGTACCTGGGTGACCGAGCTTTTTCCCGGTGGTATTTTTTTTTTCGAAGAAGAAGATACTTATTTAGATAAATTTGAAAAATTAAAGTGTTTTCTAACTATCAATGTGCATCCCGATTATTAGGGCTGTTGACCTTGAGATGCTTGTACTGTCACGGCAAAGAAACGCCTTTACTATAGGGATCGGCTGGCAATTTATTTTAGTTGGCGACGAAAGATGCCGCGAAAAGAGTCATACGTCCAGAACTTACCAAATATATAACAAACTAAAACTTCACACATCAAACACAAAACAACTAATTGCAATTGTAACCAACAATTTCCTCTCCAACCAAAAATGTCGCTAACGAGCTCCTACACTAAAGTTTCACCCAAGAAGTACATGCATATGTACTTCCTTTCTGGATTGTCCACCATAACGATTCTTGCCTTCATCATGTTTTTACTTAAACTTGTCACAATAAGTCTTACACCATTTCATAGACCTTCTGTTACATTCAAATTACTCTCAGGATTACTTAAGCTTTTTTTTTCTTTTTTGCAATGGGTTCCCTAAGCATTTTAAATTTCACAATTGGTAACAACAACAAATTTCAATCAACAAAAGGTAAATTAAAAATAAGTGTTGCCTCTCAGTGTATTGCTATCTCAATTGAAATAAAATGTTGTAGCGGCACGCACTCGCATTTTTATTTCTGCTTGAATATTACATCGACAACTCATTTTCTCTCTGCGAAGAATGATAGAAAAGAGATTTTCCAATTTCACCGATTTTTGTCGCTGAGTAAAGATCTTGCAAATGTTGATTACCGCACTGTAAATATGTTGTAAATAGTTAGGAATAAATACTGTTGTGGATAAAAGCGTAAATATATGCTCTTGTGCCAACTCATCCGCTTCGCTGGTAACTTCCGGACGTGATGTTGGAGAACGACATAGCTGATTCAAAAACTGAAATGACTTCGCCGATTGACAGTATGGTTTCCAGGGTAAGCGTTAAAGTACCCACCTTTTGGAAAGCTGATCCCAAAATTTGGTTTATGCAAATAGAAGCCCAGTTTCGAAATAATTCTATTTCGGCAGATCAAACCAAATTTGATGGTCTCGTCATAAGCTCTATCGATGCTGATGTACTATCGCAAGTGTCGGAGATCGTTGTCAATCCTCCTAATCATGGTAAATATGAAGCTTTGAAACACCGTTTAATTTCAGTTTTCGCTGACAGCGAAACGCAAAAGTTACAAAAACTCCTAACTGATTTACAGCTTGGCGACAGGAAGCCATCGCAACTTTTATGTGAAATGCGTAACTTGGCGGATAACAAGGTAAGCGATGATATTTTAAAAACTTTATGGATGCAACGTCTTCCAATCAATATGCGTAGTATTTTGTCAGTAAGCAGTGACGAACTTACTAAATTGGCAGCTATGGCTGATCAAATTTGGGAAATAAAGCCCGAATCATACCACTGTGCGGCTGTAGCGTCAGACACATACGAAAACGCTTTGGCGAAACTTCGAAAACAAGTTTCGGAACTGTCAGTTCAAGTTAGCGAACTGTGTAAAAGAAATCGCCAACCTTTCTGCCGCTTTAGATCTGGCTCTCAGAGTAAATCTGCTCGCAGAAAAAATAATTCTGACATTTGTTTCTATCATTTAAAGTTTGGCGACAAATCCTTCAAATGCCAAACGCCATGTAACTGGCCGGATTCTGATGGTTGTAAGGCGCAGGAAAACTGACTCCCCTACTCTCGTTGGCGACGGGGAGCAAAGGGGCCGAGCCGAGTCGCCTTTTTGTGAGTGACAAAGAAACAGCGGCCTTATTTCTGATAGATAGTGGCCCTGACATTTCCGTTTGTCCGCCATCTTCTAGCGACAGGAAAAGTGTTAGTAAATTTAAACTTTTTGCGGCAAATGGCACCCCAATTGCAACTTACGGTCAAAAATTATTGCGTTTGGATTTAGGATTGCGCAGCGTTTTCAACTGGATTTTCATTATTGCTGATGTTAACCGACCCATTATAGGGATAGATTTTCTGAGTCACTTTAATTTGCTTATTGATGCAAAAAATCATCGACTTATTGATGCAACTACATCCCTTTCGACTAATGCCGTTCAATATTCAAGTTATAAACCACAAATTGTTAATGGCAACAAGAGTTCTTTTGAAAGTATACTTCAAAAATTTCCGAATCTCTTAAGACCAAAATTACTCAATACAAAAATAAAAGAGCTTAATATTGAACATTTTATCGAAACAAAGGGTCCCCCAGTTTTTGCAAAAACAAGACTTTCAACAGAAAAAATGAAAATCGCTCGAACGGAATTCGAATATATGTTGCAGGAAGGACTTTGCCGACCCTCCAAAAGTTGTTGAGAGCCCTTTACATTTAGTTCCGAAAACGTCGGGTGATTGGAGGCCTTGCGGCGATTACCGAGCCCTAAACAACGTTACAATACCAGACAGGTATCCAATTCCTTTTCTTACAGACTGCAGCCATATTTTACGTGGAACTAAAATATTCTCCACAATTGATTTGGTGCGAGTATACCAACAGATTCCAATACATGAAGCGGACATCGCTAAGACAGCAATTACCACACCATTTGGACTTTTTGAATTTCCCTTCATGACTTATGGTCTTCGAAACGCAGCCCAAACTTTCCAGAGATTAATGAATATGGTACTATCAGGTCTAGACTTTGTTTTCTCATATTTGGACGATATCCTGATTTGTTCTACTGATGAGGCCACACACCGCAAGCATCTTGAGATAGTTTTCCAGAGACTGGACGAATACGGACTTTGCATCAATCTCTCAAAGTGTGTTTTTGGTGTATCCCAAATTCAATTCTTGGGATACAACATAACTGCGAATGGACTCGAACCTGCGTTGTCTAAAGTGGAAGCCATCAAAAACTTTCCACAACCGCAATCTGCAACTAGCCTGAGACGATTTCTGGGTATGGTAAACTTTTACCATCGGTTTATCCCGAATTGCGCTCATATTCAGAAACCTCTAAATAAGCTGATAGAAGGGAACAAGAAAAACAGCACAAAACCTCTCATGTGGACGGAAGAATCCGAACAAGCGTTCAACCAACTGAAAGACTCTATTTGTAAAGCTACTATTTTGTCTCATCCTGTTCCAGATGCAACTTTGTCCTTGGTAACTGATGCTTCTGACACAGCAATTGGATCCGTCATTCAACAAGAAGTCAATGGTGTCAAACAACCGATAAGCTTCTTTTCAAGATCGCTGACAAAAGCTCAAATGAAGTATAGTGCGTACGACAGAGAACTGCTCGCGATTTATTCATCTGTAAAGCATTTCAAGTATCTACTCGGAGGGCGCGTATTCTCCATTTACACAGATCATAAACCCATAGTTTTTGCATTTCAACAGAATCCAGATAAAGCATCGCCTCGACAATGTCGACAACTGGATTACATTAGTCAGTTTTCAACTGATATTAGATACATTGCTGGTCGTGACAATATTGTGGCTGATACACTGTCAAGGATCAGTACCATTCAAACCCCGACACCTTTAGATTACGACTCCATGTCAAGTTTACAACAAGATGATGACGATTTAAAAAGTTTACAATTGAATTCCAGTGTCAAAATCGTTAAACTTCATTTGCCTAATTCATCAAAAGATCTATTTTGTGATATTTCAACTGAAAAAATTCGTCCGTACATCCCACAAGAATTTCGTAAGACTGCCTTCGATTCTGTTCATTTGTGTTCCCACCCTGGAATCAAAGCAACTATTAAGCTGGCAACAGACAGATTCATTTGGCCTAACATTAAGAAGGATTGTCAAACATGGGCTCGTGCATGTTTCGCATGTCAACGATCGAAAGTCCATCGACGTACGAAATCTGCCTTAAAAAATTTTGCAGTTCCCAATCAACGGTTCCAGCACATAAATGTTGACATTGTTGGCCCCCTGCCTTTATGTCAAGGATATCGTTACCTTCTTACCGCCATAGATCGATATACACGTTGGCTGGAAGCTCTCTGGAGGATCAAACTGCCGAATCTGTCTCCAAAGCTTTACTTTCTGGATGGATTTCTCAATTTGGAATTCCAGCAGACATAACAACGAACCAAGGTCGTCAGTTTGAAAGCCAACTATTCTTATCGTTAAAGAAATATCTTGGTTACCAGTCGCATTCTACTACTGCATACCACCCACAGGCAAATGGGCTTATTGAAAGGCAGCATCGCTCTCTGAAAACAGCTCTCAAATGTCACCTAACGATTACCTCATCATGGGTTGACAGTTTGCCGATAGTTTTGCTGGGTCTACGTTCCACATTAAAGCAGGATTTAGGCTACTCGTCAGCAGAACTGGTTTATGGCACACCACTTCAACTGCCGGGTGAATTTTTTACCCCTTCCCAGGAGGTGAAACACAGCGACTTCGTACGTCAACTGCAGATGTCGACTCGCAATATCTCTCCTAAGCCCACATCTGCCCATTGCAAAAGAGCAGTGTTCGTGTCAACGGAATTAACCAAATGCTCTCACGTATTTATTTATAACAACGCAGCTAGCTCTGCACTTCAAGCGAGATACTTGGGACCTTACGCTGTTAAACACAAAGAAGAAAAATATTTTGATGTAGATGTTGCTGGTGTGATCAAACGTGTCTCGATTGACCTCTTAAACCAGCGTTTATCGTTGATAATGACGCGAACACCCTTACTCAAGCTACTGCTCTGACGTTTACATCTAATGCAGTTGCACCAAACCAAAGTTCTTCTCCAACAAAACAAGTTGAAAGGACGACAAAATCAGGACGACATGTCAAGTTTCCAACATATTTGAAAGAATATAACTGTTGAACTCCTTCACTAGGAGGGGAGTGTGTAGCGGCACGCACTCGCATTTTTATTTCTGCTTGAATATTACATCGACAACTCGACTTCTCTCTGCGAAGAATGATAGAAAAGAGATTTTCCAATTTCACCGATTTTTGTCGCTGAGTAAAGATCTTGCAAATGTTGATTACCGCACTGTAAATATGTTGTAAATAGTTAGGAATAAATACTGTTGTGGATAAAAGCGTAAATATATTCTCATGTGCCAACTCATCCGCTTCAATGTCTATAGCGTATGATATTAGCTCATTTTTACAAGTACCTCAATTGCGTTATTTAAAAAATGGGTTTTTTGTGTAAAATCGCGTTTTTTTCGAGAAAACCACCTACATAGGTGATCTTAAAAAACAAAACCTGACCTAAATACAAAATTTGGTCCAAATCGTTAGAGCCGTTTTCGGGAACTCAAAATGTATACATAAATATACAAGAATTGCTCGTTTAAATATATAAGATGAAGTGTTGATTCGCACTTCACAATATCAATTAATTAAAAAAATATCAAACCAGAGCCCCTTATACTAAATGCCTACAGATATGAGAGAAAAAACGGCGTGAAAAGCTCTCCGCTAGGTGGCGCAGATAACCTGCTGTATGAATTTTAAATTTCTTTTAAGAATTAGTTAGCTTTTAATCAAAATTAGGGTGCATTGCGTTGTACCGTACTGCTCTTCAAATTCAAAAACTGAAAAAAATTAGTTTTCATTAATTCCCTTCCGACGACGGATATTTACAAACAAAGTGGATAACAGCTTTGTCTAGACAAGGTAATTATTATTTTTCTTACTCCAATGTGTTTTATGAAACTTTAAATGTTTATTATTTTTAAAACGCTGCCGTTTTTTTCTTTAAGCATGCTTCATTTTCGATATAACAGATCATGTTTCATTTCCGTATATTAGAAACGTTTATGTTTCTTAATTGTTTTAGCCAAAATTCAAAAATATGATGGTTGTACAGATTCAAATAAACATTTTACTGGGTGGATCTTAGGAGAGCCCACCCCATTGGCGTGGTTGGCGATAAGTACGCAATCTTGGTAAACCAGATTCGATATAAAACCAGCTTCTATCGTTCTACGAAATGGACGCCAAACTGGCGATTTTGAAAAGCGGTGGGCTCTCCTAGGAGTTTACCATTTTAAATTTATACCACTCTTTAATTTCTTGGCTAATTTAATTAATGGAATCAGTGCTACTATTTCCTATTTTAGAGTGGATATGTCATAAACTTTATTTAAGAATAACAATACGTTAAGAATTTCAATTTTTAAGTAATTAGAGTAAAAGTTTGCAATCGGTTGGTACCACTTGATTTTTTGGCGATTTGTTTTGACGCCAAGATGTGATTAGTAAGATGTCCGCTGCCTAACCAGAACTAAAATTTTATCGCCAAAATATAACGCCAAACTAAGGGATACCCGATTCTACACCGATATGGTAATTAAATTAGTTCAATTTAATTTAAATTTATAATAATAATTAATACACTCTCGCCAAGTTCTGGTCGCGGTTGATAGCCAAGCTTAGCGGTGTTGCAAAACTGCAAACAGGAATGGCGCCAAGCAAAAATCGCGAATTTTGCGAGGGGGCACCCGAAAGTAAATTTTTACCTAAAAGATTAAGTGTAGAATTACAGAACTAATTCCAAGAGAAATATTAAATTTTTTGATATAATAAGCTTCAAAGTGAAAAAATAAAGGATTCCAATATTTTATAATTTGAATCACTAGAAAAATATTTTATATGAGAACTTAAGAATAACGTATTGTGCTGTCTTCAATAAATTCATTGAATGACAAGTCAAAATTTGCTTTTTGGAAGATTTTGTTTGCTGATATGTTTAAAATTAAATAGTTTCTATAATTTAAACACTCAGTTCATTAATCTTTGCCATATGTATCTACTTATAAAAGCAGTATTATGAGTAGGTAACTAGCGCCATCTATATAAAAGGTTGCGGTCAAAATGTATATGGATTTCAAGCGCTATCGGAGGGCATTTAGTATAGGGGGCTCTGATCACACTCTGATTTAAACCGATATTTATCTCGAGTTCTTTTTAATTAGTATTATTTTTTTATTTTTTATTTTTTTTACTTTTAAATCTTTTCTTCCATTGTTTGAATAAAAGTTACTTTTCGATTACCAACTTTTGGATAGCTTAGAATTTTCCACACATTACCATCTTTTTATTCCCCCAAACAGGCAATTCCCTCAAGAAATAATTTGCTTTTAAACAGTGCTTGGCAATGGATACCCTCTTCTGGATGTAAAAGAAAGTGAATAATCCGTAAGCGAAATACGTAATAAAGTCATTTTATTTTCCATTATTTATTCACGTGCTTCTTTTACAGCGGGAAGAGAATAAGAAATATGTTTGAACAAATTCCAGCGTTTCTCTTCTTGAAGGCGAACGTATAGATTCGATCATAAATCTAGACCGACATGCAGTAGACTTTAGAAAGATTGATGATTTCAGTAATCAGCTCACAAATCTCCCTGCACCAACAAAAATAAGCCCGCATGTGCGATGCATTTAGAAAAGAACTTTTTTTTTTCCTTGATTTTATTATATCTCATTCCTCTTATTTTTCTCAATATTTTTAACGATTTATTAGTATATCCCTTCATTCAGAATAGTCCGAAAATATTTTAACCATCGTATTATTTTTTGAATTCATTTTTTCCCTGCGAGGACATTTATTTAAGCATGGGAAATTATAATCTTCAATTATTATTTTCACTTATATTTGTTTTTTTTTTTTTTTTTCAAAGAGGCTGCTCATGGTCACAAACCTTTGCAGACCTAGTGCACTCCCCGGAAACCGGCATCCATTCTTACAAGTGCATTATCGACGGATGCCATTACCACTTGAGAATTTTGACGATCAGTTTCCCTCTAGATGGCGACACCTGAGTTCTATGTGATGCGAAACTGCACTTAGGAATTTAGTTTAGAAGAGAGCACCCAAGCCAAACAGATACTCAAGAGATCTTTAACATGCCAAATAATCATACGACATGGGCACTGACGATTTTCTGCATCTTGAAAATCCAGACTTGGGTCAGGTTTGATTCTGCGAACGAGGCCAGTGCCTTACCACTACGCCACCCTGCCGGCATCTTCACTTATGTTCAATCACTGAAGAAATGCGTGAAATATTTTTTCAGTTTTACGCTTTCGAAATAGAATAGAACAAACCGGAGCTCCGAATAGAAAAAACGGGATTGTGAATAAGTCTTTGCTGAGGCTATGCTTGCTTAAACTAAATATTTATGAATGAAAAAAACTGAATTATAATAAGCGAAAATGGGAAAACCATACAAGGTAATCACGAATGGCAAAACTGTAAATGACAAAGAGTTAAAAAATGGCATAAAGTGAAACCCTGATAGACAAAATTTCAAATTGGAAAAAAAAGGAGTGATAAAACAGTAACTGGTAAAAAATGTAATTAACAAAGTCCAAACAGGTTGTTGCGCTCATAATAATTAATTATCATGTATGTCAAATGTTTATATCACGACTATATAATTGCAAGAGATGAGATAAAGGGCTTTTTATAGATTTAATATGCAAAGGTTTAACAAAAATATATTTTTTTTTTTTTACAAAAAAAAAAAAAAAGAATGCTTGTTGCGAAAGTAGGGTTTGCTTATTGTTTTAAATCTATCGATATGAACGTTCCGTTCCACTGATTTTTTTTCCTTGGCTGTTTGAAAATTGCAAAGAACTTTTTTTTTTCTTCCTGACATTTGGATGAAAACGGAGAGACAGGTATCTAAATTTCAAGCTTTGGTACGGCGGTTATAAATAAAAGCAATTATGAAATTTATTTTCTAAGAAAGAGAAGATAATTTTGGATATATTTATTTTAAATATCCTGTAGAGCTAGACAGTTCTTGCAAGTTTCAAATCTTTAAGACTAAGACACTCAAGAGACGATGTATATATACTCGTATTTAAACCTTTTTAATTTGTTTTTGTCACTTTTAATCGATGGGTAACCGCTTTATTGCATGTAATTTCAAACTTCTGATAGTCATTTTTTTCATTTATTGTAGCAGTATCAGTGTCTATTAAATGTTATATTTAGGCAATACATTGCAAAGTTTTACTATGTATAATTTCAAACTTCTAATATCATGATACGTTTTACTTTTATTTGTGGCATTATCATTGCATGTTAAATATCTACTTTATTAAACAACTACGTTGCAATTAGTTTTCGAATTTTTCCCTGTTACTAAATTGCTCACGAAGCTTGTTTAATAAGTGAATGGAAAAAGCACTTTTCCCTGAATCACACTTTCATGAAACAAAAACCGAAAGAACTGAGAACACATATAAATTTTTATTGTGTGGATTTTTATAGTTTGAGGAAAATGATTGTTTTAACCAAACCTTTTGAAAATGAAACTAAAATTATATTGCAGAAAAAGTGTTTTACTCTTGCATTTCGTCAAATATTTTTCCATTTCATAAACACGTCTTGCTTCTATATTAAATTTATGTAAGTATAAATTATCTCCTCGAAAGTGCAAAGTAAAAAAAGAAAGACTTGCATTCTCCTTTTATACGATTGCAATTCCAAAAAGATGAACAGATGCTTTTTTCTTTTTTTTTCAGAATCAAATTTAATGCTATAATTTAAAATGCACGGAAAAGATAGCCAATAACAATGTAAACAAGAACGAAAGTAAGATTATATTTCTCTAAAAACAAAGCAGGCAGTGCGCTTTGAAATTGGTTGCTTCAGATCACATAGCAGTATCAAATTCGAAAGCTTTTTACTGTAATATTTTTTCCCTGCGAACTCTTTCTTTCTTAATTTAAAAGCTTTAGATGCCTCAGATGAATTGAATTTAGATAAAAGAGCATCTTGAAGATCCGGTTTCATGCTTACATGTGCTAAAATCACGAGAGAGCAGAAGTATTTTTAGACACGTGTATGAAATGTTAAATTATTTCTTCATCTTCATGCAAGTTCGTGACTATCCAAATACAAATCAAATCCTCTAAAAGTAAGGCTGTACCTTTTTCCTCAGAGTCTTTTTTATAATTTGTGTAGATAAGAATACATATGTTTTGAGTAGATAAAAATATATATTTTTCTAAAAATGCACTAAAACTCTCAAATTTTCAGTGACTTTCAGTTACGGAAGTCAGCGGATGTTTTTAAATTATAATTTTAAAGCGAACCATCTGTATTTTGGAAAAAACATGGATTTTTTTTGTTTCAATTAGATTCCTATGCATTTATTGTCATCTACATACACATATATATATATATATATATATATATACAAACCATTGCTGCTTAATTGAATCTGTACCACATTTGAATTAACAGACCATAGAACTGTTTCTGGTTTCGTCGTCCAATCATTCATACAAACACTGACGTCATCTTGTAATTTAAATTGAAAACAGGAAGGACGAAAGGCAATATAGGACTTCAAAATGGACGGCCGCACCCCTCGAACATTTTAAAAGAAGTCAGACAAGCTCTTTGAGCCTGTTTTTCATTACTTTTACAAGTGGTCAATTGGCATCGATCAGCATCTTAACCTTTAAAATCTAGGCGGAACCACCTTGCGTTTCGATTCGCTTTGCGTACGACCAAGGTGCATGCGGCCAGACGTCAAGCCTACAAGCTGATCTTCCAAATTCATCTTCGTGCACTTTTTGCCTTATTTCCTAAGATTTCTCCTTCGGCCGATTCTTCTCACTAATCGCAAAACACCCTGCTCAACGTAGATTGGTTTTTCAAGTTGGGCACGTGAGCCCTACCTGATCCTTATTTGTGTGCCATCGACTCCGGCCAGTTGCGATGTCTAACTCTTTTTTGTCTACGGTCAGTATGCATTATATAACGTCATGTGTGGACGTTCAAGCTCTTTGTACTGGTCGAAAAGGAAAAATACGACGCAAGCGTCTATTATAGTGATGGGCACAATTGATTAATTGAAAGCTCTAACTCAAGTAGCTCGTCTTATAAGCTAATGATCAGTTATTATGTGAGTCTTCCAAATGAGTCATGATCGAGCGACTGGTTTTTAATTGTCTGGAATCCTTGAATAATAGAATTACTTTTTTAAGAACGACGTAATCGTTTTTCAACGTAATCGAATGGTCTGGAGATTTAAAATTAAATTCCCCCACGCGCTGCTTCTCGGGGGAAAAAAGAGAAAAAAAATTACTGGTAAAATTTATACAATACGACAGGGAGGGATTTGGAAAATAGCACCAGTTTGCCTTACATATGTTAGAATGCGTTTCATTACTAATGTAATTCTCTTAATATTGTTTTGTCAGTATCATACGAGGTAATTTCTTAAAATTGGTGCGCACCGTCAATAAATAATTGGTAATGCCCAATTAGGTTATTTTAAAGCATTGACAATATCCTGAAAATAACAATAAATTACTAATAAATCAAGATTTTCAAAAAAAAAATGTTGGACCCTGGCGTATTTTCGATTTAAAAGAAAAGGAAAAAAACTAAAAATAGATCATAGAAAGGAGTTGAACATCAAAACAGTGAAGCAAAGTTTTGCTTTTTCGTAATAGAAGAATTTTTTTTTTTTTTTGTAATCATTATCTGTAATTTGAGTGAAATTTTATTCCAAATCTCATAATTTTTGAATCATAAAGGCGTTTTCCGTAACCTGGCGTTTGCACTTTATTTTGCAAATTTTGTGCGAAATAAGATTGTTTTCTCGTATTCAAATTCTGCACCAAGATCAGCATTGTTTGTGAAGTTATCGTGCCTTGAATTTAAATCATAAAGTACGATAGTTAAGTAAATATGATAATATTATATATTAGATCTGAGAAGTACGCTTACATAAAAAAAATCTTAAATTTTTAAAAGAATTAGTCACTCGTCAAAAGAAATTCGACTCAATTTATCAATTTGCTCAGAAATCTTAATACAGAAATAGACTTAGAATCCGTGTAAAATCTTTAATTACTCATTGAACAATGCTATAATGAAATAATGTGGAAGAAAAAAAAACGGTTTTAATAAAACCAAGATTACGTGTCAAGTTGAAGCTCCTATTGCTGGAAGGCGTCAATGTAGCTATACCTACATTTTTAATTTTTTATTTGTTAGGTATAATCTCTTAATACATAAGTTATTAAAACTTTAAATTAAATTTTAATACCTGAATTATTAAAAACCGAGCTCCTAGTTTTCCATTATCTCGAATCATTGAACAGCGGAATTACTTTCAGTAGAACGACTGTAACGTAATCAAATGGTTTGGATATTAAAAATATAATCCCCCCCCCCCCCCCACTTGGTGCATCCCAGAATTTTTTTTTTTTTTTTTTTTAAATTACTGGTAAAAGTTACACAATACGACAGTGGGGGAGTGGGAAAGAGCGCCACCGTTTGCCTTATTACTGTTAGAATACGTTTCATTACTAATGTAATTATTTTAAAATTGTTTATTTTTATTAAAAGTTTATGCCTTAATATTAATTAAAACTATGTTTATTATTAACTTAATACCTGAATTTTAATATATACCATGTGCAGTAAAACTCTTCTATAGCGGAATCATTCACATGAATCAGCCCCTGAATAGGTATTATGGACAAAATGATTTGTCCGTTATAGAGAGGTTTCCGCAAAACCATGGGGTTTTTTATTATTTTTTTTTCAGGCTCAATCCTTTGCTGCATTTATTATATGGTATACATTAAATAATTTATATGTAAGCACTTTTCCTTTCATTACCAAAAGTGATACCACTGAAAGCGTAAAACAATCAAATAGTTTTCCTCTTTTCGTTAAATAAGATGAGAAGCATTAAATAAATCTTACTCCGATTTCTTATTTATCTAAGCAACGATGTTGTTCTTCCCTTCTCATAACGTTTTTCTCCGCCTGATGTATTGATTTTGCTCGAAAGCATTATTTTGCCATTTTTGCGCAAAAATATTTGTCTGTACCAACGAATAATTCGAGCAATGATAGAGAAAACCTTAATACTGGCACGAGTGGATATTAGAAATTGGAGAAAACTGCAGTGTCTCTTTCCCTGGTAATAAAAACTATTTTGCTGTCAATCAGAGCACACGGTGCATTGAAATCCTAAAACATACCTTTCTAATCCTCACTTTTCATGAATGCTGCTCCTCATTAACATTTTTTCTAGCCCTCCATCATATTTTAATGATTCTATCAGTTTCCCTATTATGAAATAAATTGTTAGGTTACACTTTTTAAAAAAAAACCTGAATTTTCAGATTGTTTTTTGACTGATTTTAACGGAAGATTTCCGTAGTGCTTCAAAACATGGTTTTTCCTTCCAAAAACGGAAATATCACGTCCTTAAAATACGAGAGCGGAACTTTTCCGTTTTACGGTTGCTGTATTTTCACAACCTGATTTGGATTAACGGAGAAAAAAGAAATGGAACTTCTGTCAAGTCTCGGGAAAGTATTGTCAGAAACGGAATGTTTTCGGCAATGCTGCTGCCGTACTTTTTCCGTTATTTTCAGGAGATTTTTTTTAAGGTGTATAAGTTTCCTACGAATATCTTGTAAAAGATAAGCCCCTTTTTTTAATTTGTTTATTTTTTAAATTTACTATATTAATTTGTTTTACCACTGTCCTGCTGTCCTGATATCAGCTGTGTTTTAAAATGTTACTGCAGCGATTTTAAGGCGAGCGTTTTGAAATTGGAAATAACACCCTTTACACGAATTCTTTACTTACATTTTCCACTAGATCTTGAGAAATACCATCTTCATTTCTCAAAGATCGCTTCAGGTTTTTGTAGAAATGCAAACCTTATTCTTTAATTTGGGGCTGACGCTTTATTTATTTATTTCGCTGTTATAGAATAATTTTATATCAGAAATGATACATTTGAAATAAGAAATTAATTAGTAAAATCATGCGACAAGTTAATTTCTAATTGGAAGAGTCAAATTTTTCAACGTAATTTAATTCAATTAAGAAATTGGCATGTTTAAAAGATGATATCAAAGACAGTAGCAAGTTGTTCTTTAATAAATTGAAGACCATAATTAAATTTTATTAAAATAGTGGCAAGTCTGCCATTGAGCTATTAATATTTTTTTTAAACCACTTAACTCCTGAATAGGTAAAAGTAATATTAAGCAATGCCATCCATCCCTTTCTTGATAATAGTCACTTAACTAGTAGTTTTTAAAAAATCTGCCATTATTTTTTTTGTGAAATGTTTGAAATCTTTAATAAATCAAAAGTATATATAACTTCAAAGAGTGATTAAGAATGTAAATTTAAAAGGTTTACTAAACGTACTTAGTAACTATTTGGAAAGTTCCAAAGAACGAAACAGAAGATGTACACACATTCAAGAAGGAGGCACTCATACATTTCTCTCGTACTACCTAGAAAAGAAGAATTGCTGCTGAAAGAAAAATTGCAACTGTATTGCCATTTTTTCCAAGAGAAGTGAAATTAAAAATTAAATTCAAAAAATATGCTCCCTTTTATAAGGGAAGAAACGCACAGAGAGCGCGGTAAGGAGGAAAAAGAGGAGAGGGAAGAAGAAAAGACAACTTCAGTAGCGATGCAGATCATGTCCCGGCATATTTTTGTTGTTAGGAAGGATCCGAACATTGAGCACGAAACTCATCAATCTTGCTGAAGTCTACAAAACGTCAGCTTGGCTTTCCCATCGAATTTACATTCGCAACTTCCATAAAGATAGAAGATACTGCAAATTCATTCCCGATGATGTCTCCCTCCACCCTCTGCTTTCTAGGATCGAATAGAAAAGAATTTGGAAAGTTCAGGATCGCGAAAACTATCCTTTCCAGTCCCCCTTTTTTTCTTTGAATTTCCTAAGCTGCATCGAAACACTGTTGAATCGATAAGAAATATATACAGTTGAATTTTCTTAATACGAACATGGTTAATACGAAATCACGGCTAAAACGAACATTTTGCTCATCAAGTTTGGTTTACTATATAATTACACTAAATATCTCAAGCATATTACGAAGGCCAAAATGCAAATTTCGGCTAAGACGAACAAAATTTCTGACTTATTTATGAAAAATTTTCTCGATTGCTATATAATTAATTTTTTTTTAGAAATTGTTGGTTATTTTGAGGTATTGTAATCCACCAAGTACGTATATGATAAAATTTAAAGTACCTAAAAAAAACCACTAACCATTAAGGATTTTTTCTAAAATTGTTCAATTTTAAAAGGCAAGTTCACTTTTTCTCAATGACCACCAGTGGTTTTCAAATGATTCTCAATGATTTTCCAATGATAATTAGTAAAAATTACTACTTCAATAGGGTTATAGGCAATTGGAATAGTTTACCAGAAGCGACTGTTAATTGCAGCGGCGTATAAACGTTTAAGAAATCTCTTGATGTTCATTGGGGACGGCTAAATGGACTAGGACCAGCCTAGCTGGGCCCTGAGCCTGTTTCTGGTCGTCACTTTTGTATTTGTAATGTACTAGCAAGATTTAAAATAGTATATTAGTAAAAATAAATTATTTGTTTTCACTATTTATTTTACTTTGTATTATAAATAGTAGTCATTATTTTTAAAATATAAACATGCATTTCTAACAGTTTTTCTTACACAATTTTACGTATTCACGGTTTTTGCGAATAACGGCTAATACGAACAAATTCGCGAATTTTCGGCATTTCGTATTAAGCGAGTTCAACTGTTTATACATAGAAAGTAAGGGTGCAGTAGAAAGTGAAAACCTTTTAATAGTAGCCACAACCTTTCCCTAATGAATTCCTAGCATTTAGACAGAATTTATTTTGAAATAATAATTAATAAATAATTAAGAATATTTTGAAAAAAATAATAATGATTTATATATGCGATTTATTTACTCCGTTCAAGTCTCAGTGTCATAACGCGACCAATTTCGAAAATCGCGCCTACACACATTTCAAATAAAGACTTCTATTTTTCAAATTTATGTCATAATAAATTAAAAAAAGGAATTCTTAACAATTATAATCTTTTCAAATATTTTTCAATCGTCAACCAATTGTTCCATCATTTTTTTTTTTTTTTCGATATTGAATTCTTACTTTGATTACCATGTTAGAAAGTAAACAATCACATTCAATATTATCTTTATTTCTTCGGTTATAACCCTAACTATCGACATGCTAATCGCAAAGGCCGTATCTGGAGGTAAGCTCAAACTGAAATATCAACGTTTAAAATTTTGCGCCTCCATGTCTTTGATTCGGAAACCTCTTTTCGGACTTTATTAAAAAATGTTTCTCAGTCCCATCTATATGGTTACAGAACATTGTATTTAGGTAAAATAAGTGACATAGCACCACTTGGTGACAATAACTGTATTTCGCCAAAATATGCAAATGAGACAATGTGCTTAACACGACAGTTACGTTTACTTGTTCGTCCAAGAGGCCGAGCACAAGGTGTACCATTGAATCTCTGGGGGACCTGCAATTTTGATTGGGAGCCAAGCAATTAGGGTATGTTTGGAGTAAATGCTATATTGGTTAACAGCATTGACCGGGATTCGAACCGAGAACTTAGGCGCGAAAGAGTCTTCGGCTTATACTATTGGACAGCTCTATTATCTTAGAATACACCATAAAATTCGGTATACTGTCAAAGCTCATTACAGCTTTAAACTGTTGTGGAACACAGCAATGGTGGTAAACTGGATCCCCGTACTGCTGATTGGATTGTATTGCTAATTTAAGTGCATAACATATGCAAACATGAAGCAAGTTCAACTTCTTCAAGTAATTCAGTTAACGGACAGACAGTAATGTTTTCTATTAAAGCTAATATATATAAAGGATGTTTTAAGCCGAAACGTTCTAGCCGAAAAGGTCAAACAAAGCTCGATGTTAAATATTCATAAAAGTATTATAATGCATATTTTTGCTTTTTCCTCAGATATTTATTCTTCGATCACTCAACGCATCCATCATTCTTAAATATATTGCATGTCAGTCTAGCTACATGATCGAATCTCACTTTTAGAAGAAGATGAAAATTCAAGAAAAAGAATTTTATCCTTAAAAATCTTAGAGGGGGAAAAAACAGCTTCTGCAAAACAAAAAAAAAAGAGATCTATTTTTCAATAACTGTTTCAGTTATTTCACAAAACTTGAAAGAAGATATTAAATATCATATTGCATAAATCGCTTGTAAGCCTAGATTTATCCAAAAGATTTCTTTCCCAGAAAGAACTTTTTGTTTTTTTAATAGCAATAAAATCTATCCACTGCAATGCAGATAAAAGTTTAGTATGTTATTGTAAAAGCTTTATTTCAATCGTACTGGGAAGGAAGAATTTAGGAAAAAGATTTAAATGCGACTTTATAAAAAGTTTCTAACATTAATAATTTCAATGAAATTCAGGTATATTTAATGATTGCTCTTATATATAATTTCTGTTTGCGCATATGGTGTTTCATGACTATTGTGTTTAATGACAAATGAAAATACAAAAGTAACGACAGACAACAGGCTCTGGGTCGAGAACAGCTGATCTTACTTTATTTGTGAATCCCCAATAAATTGCAAATGCCCTCTTAAAACTATTTATACCATATTGCAAGAACCAGTAGCTAGCGGTAAACATTCCAAATGCCTATAGCAGTATTGAAGTAGTAATGTTTCCAACTTTAGATAAGACAACTAAGATTATTCTGAAATTTGAAAAGCTTAGCAACGACATCAGATTGTTTGTACCTTCTGTGCATAAATGTGACGCCTTTTAATAAATTTGAACGCAAGAATCATGTCCTCTTTAACTCTCCTTTGCTCGAGACCATGCACATTAAGCATTTGAAGTCTGAAATCAGCCGGGCAGGTGGCCTCTTACTCTTACTCCCAAATCAGTGGGATCAAAGCTGGCCATGTCGGTGGAATTTCAAAATGCAGAAAATCATCTACTCCCATGTCGTATGCATCACATAAAACATCCTTTGAGTGTCTATTTAGCTCGGACACTCGTGGCTAAATTCCAGTGCAATTTCGCATCTACAGAGCACAGGTACTTCACCTTTCAGGTGAAGAAACTGGGCGTGAAAATTCACTTGCGGTGATGGTACCCCACCCATTGTGGTGCTGCTGAAAGAGTTGGTACGAATCCTTGGGGAACGAAATAGCTCTGGACTTAGCAGAAGCGAACATAAGCCTAGCAGAAAGCGAAAAAAAAAGAAAAAATCTCTGAAATCATAATCTAAATTTGATAATTCACTTCGCTCATGGGCTGCAACAGTGGCCCAACTCAAAAAACACGCGTTTTGGAATAAGAACAGATGTAAATTTAAAAATACACATTCTTTTCAGCAGCAATACAAGCACAGCTCATAATTCAATATTAGGCCGTTAGACGGCAGCAAACTAAAGCATTTCTTATGCATTTCCCTTAGCGATAAAAACTGTAAACCCACTTATCTGGAAACGTGATTCTTTGAGTTGGGGCGCTATTGCAGCCCATGAGCGACTTATTAACCTACTAGCCGACCTATGAACTCTTTCTAGTAAGGGAATATCCTCCCTTAAGAGTACCAGCAGGTACTCTACACGAAGTTTACTTCACGGTTCTTTTCCAATGACCACCTTGGTGGAAACTGTCTGGATGAAAAAATCCTGGTGGAGGTTGCTCAAGATTGGCGTAAAATAGAAGAAAACCATGAAAACGTATATCAGGTAGCTCGATAAGAGGTATACAACGTTTCACAACAGCCCCTTAGAGCCGCTGCTGTAGCCCATTTGGTTAGAAAAGTCTCTAGTTATAATTCCGAACTTTCAGTGCAGCGTTGAGAAACGGAAATGTCGGAATTGCAATTAGGGACTTTTCGAAGCAAATGTGTAACAGCGGAGGTGCTAATCTGACCTGCAAAAAATATTCCAATATATTTTGCAAGCAAGAGCGTCTTAGTTTCAAGCATAAAATTATTTCATCTTTGTAAAATACACAACCACCCTCCCCCCCCCCCCCCAACCAATTATCATCGTTCACTTATATGCAAAAATTGATCAAATAATTCAAATCAAGTTATTTGTAACTTCAATCCGTTTTACTTATAGTAACTGTAATAAGTACATTTTTTACATTGCAATATTACATTTTTGCAGTAATTTTCCCAGATCAGTTTTTAGTACTTTTTTTCCTGCATCAAAAGAACAAAGAAAATTCACGAGTTCCTAGAAGATCAATGTGTTTGTAAAGATGATGATCAAAACAAGCACTCAAAAAAAAAGTTCTTCACTTATTGTAAATTAAAGAGCATTCTGCCTTTAAGATTAGAGTAAACAATAAGTAATCTAACGATCGCGATTCTTCTTTGTTGAGCACACACACCAATTGGGATGAGAAAAAAGAGCTATCTTAGAGCTCAGTTATTCCTTATAGGAACTAATCAGTGCGATCTTTTTGTCTTTTGCCTTGAGTGACAATGTGCCGAGAGAAAAAGAGCAATTATAAAATCGGAAATGGTTTGTTCAAAGGGCCTTTTGTTTCGGTTTCATAGATCAATATACGGAGAGCTTAAACCTTTAAAATGTAAAAGTTGAATATCTTGAGTAAAGGTTCTTTAAAAAAAAAAAAGAAATTCCACTGGGAAAATTTAAAAAGGAAGATAAGACGTATGAGTATGCGCTTAAGAAATAGCTATCCTTTTCACTGTTAATTTTTTGTTCATTTTTCCTTTGCTTCCTTTTAAAAAATATTGTTGTAGTTCCCTTGTTTTGGTGTATATTCTTCAGCAATTGTTTTCGGGGAAAATATATGCGTTAACATTTTATTTACAATGCATTCATATCACGAAGTAACGGTTTAGAGTTTGTAGCTTTAGTTATTCACGAATTGTTCTAATAACGGTAGAACGTATGTCGGTGCTTCGCACCAGCGTTTTTGTCATTTTTGGAGTCTTTTCGAATGTTTAGGACGTTCTATGCTACCGTGCCACATGTCCGGGGTTTCACCCCAGGCTGGGCAGGGCAAACTCATCCCTTCATCTCTTCAGTGGGTCGATAAAATGAGGACCAAGCATGCGTGAGAATTAAATACTAGGGGTTCTGCGATAGGCCGACAACTTGGCCCGAACATCTGCTTCTGTACACTCGGTCTCGTTAGCTGAAACGGGCACAGCAGGTCTTGGCCCACTTTACTTTTGCACCACTGAGTTTAGTTTAGACAGTTTAGAGTTAAGATGTAATATGTTATTGATTGTATCAGTAAATAGCTAGTTTTAATTTCCTCTTAAACCAAAAACGCAAGTTAGCCATCCTATAATGCATATTTCTTTATAGTTTTAAATTTTAGTTTGTGTTTTCTTGAGTTTATGTCATCCGATAGACGAAGTTTTAAAATCTTGTTTTCGAACTTAAGTTTACAATTGTTTTTCATGTTTATTTTAACTCAGAAGCTTGTAAAACATGTTAGTTTTACACTTGAAAAATTGATGTTACAGGACGAAACGAGTCTTCACTTATGAAAATTTCGATACTAATTGAACGAAAGCATTGAAGTGGTGCCATATAAATTTCTTACTTGTGTAAAGTTAAAGCATTATTAATATTTATGATTTCGCCGAATTTTATCTGACACTTGACTCTGAATAAATTTTCGCCTAAAGTACCCCAGTACCTGACACCAGTGCTATGTGATTGCTTAATATTCTTAGAAAGGTAACGATTTTTTTCACGGAAACCTTTTGTTCGACGTGAAATCCTTGTATGGCTCTTTTTACTGAAACGTATGTTTTCATGGGTTTTAATAACTAATTATGACGCCAATATACAGTAGTGGCCCAAACTGGACATTTTTGGAGTTTTCTGTTTTCTCGCGCTGTGTGCTTATAGAAAATTCTACGTTTCACAAAATGAAAACTGGTGTATACTATTTAAAAGAAAATTTAATACTGAATTCAATAGAAAATTAAAAAATTCAAATATTTGCAATACAAAAAAAAAATGTCGTACTTTAATCTAAAAATAAAACACAATTAGGAAGTAGTTTGTTTAGTCCAGGATACAATCATATTGTAATAAAAAAATTTCACATTATTTTAAAGCACAAATGAGCATTAAAATGCAGACATATGTTTCGGGATTGCTTGGAATCCCTTTTTCAATGCGACAGGGAGCTTATAGATGCAAAACATCCAAATGAAGCAGACAAAACAACAGAAACAAAGCTCATATAGCCTAAGAATTAACTGTAAACCAATGAGAATAAAGGCAGCGTGAAGTGGAAGTAGAAGTAGCAGAGAAGGCACCAATAAGAGAGCAACAAGCGAATCCAGTTGAAAGTACAGGAAGTAAAAAAGGAATATCAATAAAAACACAGTGAAAAAGAGGACAACATGCATAAAAACGAAAATACACGAAAATTGCGAAAATAATAAAAAAATACAAAGAATAAAATGGAAATAAAAATAAGTACAGAAAGTACCAAAACAAAATGCAAAACAAAGTACACATGTAAAGGAGGGAGAGGGGGTGAAAGAGAAAAATAAACACAAAAAAGGAAAACTAACAAGAAAACCAAGAAAGAACAACAAATTGAAGGAACTTATGCCAGACCTGTGAAAAATAAGGAGTTGTGAAAGAATCATTAACCAAATTAGAACTCTCTATTCCTGTTAATATGATAAGCTTCCCAAAAGTCAAGCTCTAAAGGGGACGAACATTTTTGAATAATTCTCCCAGAATTGAAATCAAAAGAGTGGTTGGAATTCCAACAATGTTGAGCAATACTAGACTTATTTAACTCTTGCTTTCGTACATAACCTTTATGCTCATTTAACCGAATTTTCAGAGCACGCTTTGTCTGTCCAATGTAAGAAAGGCCGCAACGGCAACTAATTTGGTAAATACCCCAAGTGTTAAGTTGATTGACAGGATCTTTAAGAGAAGAGAAGGAAAGTTTGTTACTAGGGGCAAAAACGACTTAAAATTGAAACTTCTTTAGTATTTTAGCAATACGAAAACTGACAGAAATTATTGTTATACAATCATATGTTAGTAAGTGCTAGCAGAAGCTGACGTCCTATTTACAGTTGGATCAAGTCATTATTGTGCTTTGTTCTGTAGAAGGAAGATAGTTTCATATGCAACCATATTACAAGTAGAAATGTTTGTAAAATTGCAATATTTAGTCAAGAAGCAATGACATCACAAAAAAAATCGATTAGATTAACCACCTAGAAGGATATATAAGATTATTTTGTGTTAAGAGAAAGTGGTTTCTATAAGACTACAAATTTAAAAAAATAATAATAAAAAAATTTTTAAATGTCCCCAATTTTAGCTACTACTGTAATATGTTTTTGTAATAAATGTAGACAATAAAGTAAACTTATTAAAATCCCCAAGTATAACACTCAATATTTTTTAGCAACAAATAGTTATTTTATATGTCTTGTCAAAAGCCCCCTCCATTTCCCCGAAATCGAAGCTTCTAGTAAGATTTTTACAGGGCAAGGTTCTAATTGCAAATAGAATAACATCAAATTAGTGATGTATTGGTCTTATTTAACATGATGGAAAAGCCCCGTGGTGCACAAAAAATGAAGCCATTGCACACGGCCTAAAATTAAACTTGTTTGTTCAATTTCTGCAAGCCTACAACCGATGATTTAGAGAAATCAAAGTCAAACAATTCTAGAAACTTCTCCCCCAATCGATGATGATGCTTAAGATCAAAAATGATTTACTAAGCGCATAACATAAAGCGATGTAGAAGTGCTCTATTTTGATCGAAAGAAAAGGAATAGAAATATTTGCTGCCAAAATTAATAGCCTCAAGTCCTAAATCTATCCTGCTCTCCATAGAGAGACAAAATTCCTCTAAAGATGCTTGAATATTTTATTTTCACAGCAGATGAAAACATTTGCTTGCATGACAATAAGATATGCAAAGTATTTTGACATTCTTACGATGCAAAGAAATAAACAGAAGTTGGCTTTTCTCTCTCTCAAATCGAAACATTATTTATATATCGTTTTCAAAATGTAGTGAAATCACTCAGAAAATTCTTTATTAAGTTCATCCGCAATTGAGAGCAGTTGACCTCTTATGGGCATTCTTGAACGCTTTTTTCAAAATTCAAAAAAGTCACTATAAGTTTTATTTATTTATTTATTCATATTACTTTTATTTATTTATTTATTTATATTCATTTATTTATTCATATTTATTTATTTATTTATATTCATTTATTTATTCATATTTATTTATTTATTCGTATTTATTTTTATTTATTTATTTATTCATATTTATGTTTGTTTATTTATTATTACTCATTTTTTAAGGTATAAAAAATAACTTTTTTAAATTATTACTGATTATTTGATTCCCAGTCAACCTCCAACTGAACTCGGCAAGTGACGAAGTTTAATAGGTATAACCCTTTATTTGGCACGGTTCCTCAGGAGCAAATGTTTTCAATCCCTTACAAGAGGTCTACAGCTCTAAATTATTGCTATTTGGCATTGTTGATGTATTTATGTAAAATATTAAAATAAAATTTTAATTATTTTGAACTGAATTTTTAAACTGAATTACTTTGTAAACAAATAAATTGTAAGCAAATAAATAATTTATAAATTGAGTTATTTAATTTGTGCACCACCCATTTCTTTTTTCTTTTTTTTTTTTTTTTCAATTTCTCATCATTTGCCAATTAAAAGCTTAATTACGTAATCGTCGATAAAAATAATATTATCAGAAATCTTACCAAACATTACTATTTTTGTTACTAACGGATTGAATCTCACAAATATAAATAAATAAATAATCGCTGTGACATTTCAGTTGCTTTTTATTTATTTTTTCCTTACGGAAATTACTCTAATAACTGGGCTTTTCTCTAACCTTACTTGTAAAAAAAAAATTTTTTTTAATCTTCAAATTTCGTTTTAAATGGGGTCTTTGCTCCGAAAAAGTGAAAGTTGTATTCGCTTGAAGAAGATCAAGGACGTAAATGATACGCATAAGATAATAATCAATAAGAAACTGAGAAAACAACAACAATAAAGCATTAGTAGAAAAAAGTTCGCAGTTATATTTTTCCTCGCTCAAGTTCAAGGATGTGCTTTATGTTAGAACCACGGAAATCAAATATTTTGTAAGTAATAATAAAACTATGTACTTCACCACTATGTTAACTGTAAATAATGGTTAATGCTGTAAATTTATGCGGTCTCGTAAACTTAGTTTAGAATTTACAAGACCAATTGCCTACACAACAACTTTTACAAACAATAATTACAGATAGTTAAAAAAAGAATTATAGCATATTATAGAAGTGTAGTGAGAGACACACAATAGCAGTATTTATTGTTGAACCTATTCTTTTATAGTTTGAAATTTCAGATTCCATATTGCGCATAATATTAGAAACCAGTTTCTTATTTACATTACTTACTTTTAAATTGTTTTTCGCACTTTTTTTTTTTGTTTCTGCTCCCTTTTAACCTTTAAAGAAAAAAGTCCTTAAGTCCCTCAGCTTACTTTCAACTTACACTTCCACATTTTAAAAAAGCGTACGGTTAAGCGATAAATTTTAAATCGGTGCTACTTTTTTTTTTTTTTCATTTATTCAGAAAGTACAAAACTTTAATTTTTCATAGGTTTCGAACTTTTTCACTTTAAAGAACTTTTGCGCTAAGTTTTAGCAAGTAGTATAACTATTTATATTTCTGAAAATGTCTATAAATGCATTTTGTAAACGTACGAAATTTAAAATGAAATCATATTTTAAGCAGTTTTTTTCAATATTGACCCCGTGTGTGTCAAAGAATTTTTAACACTAGGTTTATAAAATAAAATAAAAAGTAATACTTATATTTTTAAGTATTTTTATTCAAAATAAGCTCTTTCGGCCTCAATGCATTTGTTGCAGCGGTTTAACAACGATTCGAATGCCTGCTCCAACTCACCTTGTGAAACTGCCTCCA
This sequence comes from Octonoba sinensis, assembly GCA_038502835.1. Taxonomy (NCBI): domain Eukaryota; kingdom Metazoa; phylum Arthropoda; class Arachnida; order Araneae; family Uloboridae; genus Octonoba; species Octonoba sinensis. The sequence goes on from CM076602.1 coordinate 65,089,230, forward strand.
AAGCTCGCGTTGAAGCTGTTTGTATAGTGTCAATGTCATCAAAGTAAAAAAAAATAGTAAACAAATGAACTGAGGTTTTGACAGTGGAACAGCTGATAAGGAGTTTAACGAATACTCGATAATACAGATAGCGCCACTGTAAGCTTAGTTCCTGCTGTAGTCTTAAAAATTCTTTGACACACTGTGTACAAACAGTTTCGACGCTAGCCTTGGGGGCAGTCCCAGAATGTGAGTTGGAACAGGCATTCGAATCGTCGTTAAACCGCTGTAACAAATCGCTTATAGAAATAAACAGTGTCATATCTGCAAAAAATCGGGTTTTTTTTTTCTTTGGTTTTTATATCGCCATTTTTGAGCTCTTTATATTGGGAATACTGCTGTAAGTAAATGTTCAAAAACTAAGGCTAGAGGCCAATTGTATTTTTTGGCGCAATATTGTAATAACTACTTTTTATACTTATTTCTAATTTTTTTGACATCATTAACATCCATCATGTGCGAGAAAACTAGAATAATAACTATTTTCTGAACAAAATCGATTATAATAATCATTGAAACAAATAAGGTAATTAAATAAAACAAATTGTAAAACGTTCAAACGCCTCGCCTGAAAAATGTCCATTTTGCAGATACGACACTGTTCATTTCTATAAGCGAAATGTATTGAAGCCGAAAAATATTATTTTGAATAAAAATACTTTTAAAAAATTTAATTACTAGTTTTTATTTTATTTTATAAACCTAGCCTTAAAAGTTCTTTGACACACTGTGTCCACTAACGCATTCTCAGAAACGCACTCTCAAATCTCACGAAACTTTCGTCCTATTTGACGAAATGGCTTCGTGAAAAATGCTCCGTGTAAACCTTTCGTCAAATTGGCGAAATTTGTGTAGTAACTTTTTTAAGTCACGTGATTGCGCGAGGCAAGAGTCTTTATAAATGACGAAATTTTCCTGACGATTGAAGAATCGTCGAAAATGAGGATTCTATTTTTGAGAGTGTGTATATGGCCAGAGGAATTCTCTGCAATGTTGAATACATTGATGATTATAGCTATCTTTAAATCGAATAGTTTATTACTCTCGATTAAAACCTATTTAGTTAAACATTTTTTAATCCTCGAAAATTAAATTAATCTCCAAAAACAGATTTTTGCAAACAGGGTTGAAATGAAGAACAATCGAGGGAATATTTCCACATATTACCGGAATCATTCTTTGTCCTCAATACACTAAAATTAATGACAAGGTAATTAACGTTCTTTTAATGATTTCAAATTTGCCTTGTTTCGCATATCATTTTGTTTAATGCAAATCTTTGTTGAATGGAATAAAATGAAATTAAGCATTAATTTGCATATTTTTCGATCTCACTAATTAATGTTGATGAATTGATATTGTAGCAATCACTTTTATGGAAAAACATGATTTTAAATGTCAACAATTTTAAGCCATGCATTTTCAATGTAAAATAGATTTTTCCGTAATTAGTAATTATAGGATTATCTAATTAACCATAAATTTATTCATTATATGCTTACGAAACAAAAGCAGCTTAATATTAAATTAGAAAACGTAATTAAATTAATATTGAAAAAAACGTTTTTAGCTTCGAAGTAAAGCTCTTCATTAGTATCATATTCATCAAAATAAAATACAATTTTTCAAATCAAATGAGACAGAAGTATATGTTTATAAGTATATGTTGGAAACTGTGCTGCAGTTAAAAGAAGTTTGTTATTTATAATCAGGATATTTAAAATTTCGCAATTTCAGTACTTTTTCTTTTTAGCCACATTTGATAGCAACAAATTTCAAATGGTTGGGGAGACCGGGGCAAGATGACGAATGTCTAAATTTTTCCGTTTGTTACTCCGTGGCAGCATCAGCCGGACACTTATGTCTCTCCTATCGGCCGTTCGTTAAATGATAGTATACACACACTGAAATCGCCATTTTCGTGTTAGTTGTGAAGCTTTGATTGTTTACCGCTGCCACGATATAACTTTTATGCATGTGTAAATAAGCTCCGCTACAGAAACAGGTAAGATGTGTCGTTTCTCTTTAATAGTTGAGTAACTTAGTTTAAATACTACCTATTACCATGAATAACTGCCAATTAATCGCCTTCCTTCATGGCAATGAAAACAAATATTTTTAAACAGGCAGTCCAGGGAAAGATGACGAGAAAGCTTCACGTGAAACCAAGCAAAGAATCTCCTGCTCTGTTGATTTTTGACAATCACAAAACTCACATAACTTTGCAGGATATCATACATTGCAGAGAGAAAACCATCATCATAGTTGGGTTGCCACCCCACACATCATATCGTCTCCAGCCCCTTGATGTGCCATTTTTCCCGCCCCTTAAAAACCTACTATAGCCAAACATGTGACAACTTTATGGTCACTCATCCAGGGCAATCTATCACAGACAAAAATATTGGTAAGCATTTAAGCACCGCTTACTTCGAAGCAACTACAGTTGGAAATGCCGTTAAAGGGTTTAAAGAATGTGGGATCGAGCCTCACAATCCCCTTGTGTTTAGCGAACATATGACTTTGCTGCTGCAAAAACTACTTTTCTTTTCTCCGCCAGACACCCAAAAACCTGTTAGCCGTAGCCTTAGGTGTGCCGAAGCTGGGAGCTGGTGGCTGTCAGTCGACTACGGTGGGCCCATTTTTGAGCCGAGATAGGTCTACTGGAGTGTTATACGTACAACAACCCCGCCTGCCCAGCCTCCCTACCTCTTACTGTGTGGACCTGGCCCTCCTTGATATCCCTATACTTGAAGAATATCATTGGAGGGTTATGGTTCCCTGCTGCGAAAACTACTGACCAGATGAAACTGAGAATAATAGTGCTAATCCTCAGATCCTGGTAATAGAAAACCAACATATAAACCCTCCAGAAGAACCAGAACTTATGGCAAATGCGATGCACCAAAGAAGGCTGTTAATGTTTTTGATTTCAAGCCATTTCCTAAAGCAACACAATGCGAGAAAAGAAAAGAAAAAGCAAAAAACTGAGCTCAATCATTCTTACAAGCACACCCATCAAAGAAATGTTAGAAGAAAGGGAAAAGCAGAAGGAAGAACAGAAAGGTTTAAAAAACAGAGAAAAGAAGCACGTGAAGCAAAAAAGGGAGTAAAAAACTCGAAGTTCCTGTAGGCCTAAGTCTATAAAATCCAGGCCAAACAGTCCAGTTGCATGAACTTCAAAAGATTGTGTTATAAGATGTATTGCTTATGAAGTGAAATATTGTAGACCCTCTAACAGAAGGATGGATCCAGTGTGTATATGCCAAGAGTGGTGGTATGAGGAATGTTCCAATTATGAAAATGGCATTTTTATTTGTGACTGTGGTTAGCTGCACAACTAAGAACTTCAACATCACGTTACAATGCATTACACTTAGTTTGATACTTTGTAAGATGTAAAAACACAGTTATCATTTGTTAAACCATGTAACATATTCAAAAGATAAAATATGTTCAACCTTTTTCAGTGTTGTCATCTTGCTAAAAGGGCCAAAGTCATATTGCCCCAGTACTGGGGCAAGCTGACGATTTGTTCCGGTTTATGAAAAAAGGAAATTATTCTTCATGTTTTTATTTGAAAAATTAAATGGTATTTAATAATACAAAGGACTACCCTAACATATGATATAAAATTAATTGTACTATCCTCAAAAATAAAATTAATAAACAACAAAAATTGTTAAGGTAGTCGTCTTGCCCCGGTCTCCCCTACCTAAGAAAGCACCTTTTAGTTAAAACAATATTTTAAAAAGTTCATAATATTAAAAACAATAAAAAATTGCGATATTTCCGAAAAGGGCAAATTGTAATGATAGTTCATTGTCGGCTAAATAATTGTACATTATCACAAGTGTGGCAACTAGTGGTGGATTTCAGAACATTATAATACATTTTAGAAACTTTTATTATTCAAATCTTTGAGTCGAAACTTATATAACTGAAAATTATTTGCAAGAAATTATGAAAAAAATTTCAATGATATAATAGCAATTTTATATGTGTCATATCTTATGATTTTATATCTTATGACCGAGAGGTCAAGGACGGGCATTGGCTAAAAAAATTCGTATTATTTATATCTCATTGAAAGTTTTTAACTGGTTCTAAGCACAGAAAACATTTTAAAACGGAACACGCTACCAAGTAAAAACTATACACATTTAAAAACTAAACACCGCAAGTGGGCGGAGTCAAGTCATATGAACGCTAATTCTTTTTTCTCAATGATCAGTAAGAGAGAGCTGAAAGGCCCTTGTCACGTGATGTAATATTTTTGTGCCACTTAGAAAACAGAAAGGGTATAGAGGTAGCTACGTTAACATTTTCCTAAATATCAACGGCAAAAAGATTCAGTTCAAGAGCTTCCGTGATATATATGTTGTTTTCGTACATAACCTATGACGTTTGAAAGATATCTAAAATCAAAACGTAAAAATTATCCAAAATGTTCCAAACTTTCAAAAAATACGTAGCAGGCCGTTAATGTTCCATGATAAAAAATTTAAAAAAAAAACAGATGCTTAGTGTTAGGACTGCTTACATATACTAGTACATTAAAAAACAGTACAGCAAGTATTTAGTTTTTGTCTCACTAATTACTAGACTTTTATTTATCATCTTTTTGTATTTATAAGTATTTATCGAATGATTTTTTGCAATACAGGATGTAGTATAAATATCTAATATATTGAAAGTAGTCTTAAAGCGTTTCTAAAACAAAAAATATTGATGGTAAGGAAAAAAAATCCTATTTTTATTCAGCATTGCAATAGATCAAACAAAGTTTAGTATAAGAAAAGTCTGAAATATAAAAGAAAGGAGGAAGAATCTTAGGAGAACAAGCAGTTAAGTTTTTTCATAAAAGTTAGAAAAAAACATGAGGTGAAATATCGGCTTTAAGTGCAAAAGTAGCAATCGAAAGTCGTCTTACAAAAAAGGAGAAAAATGCCGAGGTTGCAGAAACGAATCGCATTGCCTTTGATCTTTTTCTCTTCCAAAAACGAATTTATTTCATGCAATGCTCTGCTTTTTTGCTAACACTATATTTTACTCCTAAAAAACTGCCCATTTAAACCTGAACCTGAGAACTCTTAAAGATAGAATTTCATACGAAGAGAAGAAACTAAGACTAAATCTGAATAATTCTGTCATTGCGCGGTTAACCTAAAAGCTTGTTATTTTTGTGAAAGTTGTAAATATAAACAAGTTCACGAATTTGAGAATAATTCTTTGAAGCAAGAGTTCATACTTAGTAGAGCAGAACGAAAAAAATCAAAACCGTCTATGGGTGAGAAACTTGTATACTATAAAAAGTATATTAATAATATTAAATTTCAGCTTAATCATTTTTTGGGTGGGGGATTGCCCAAATTGCTTGTTCAGATTTTTTCAGTTCATTTATTACAAAAGTAGCAAGATCAGAATAAATAAATAAGGATAAATTACGGTAGCTGCGATTTATAACTGTGTGGGGTGTAAATTAAACTGTCAGTTACATCAAAATTTGATACTAAGTATGACGCTAAAAATCGAGAAGAATACCTTATGTGTGCTTGTACCTCATTTCTTGTACATAAAATCTCTCTATCTTACCGTAAATGAATGATCCATCAGTACGACTGCGTTTTGCATACCACACTTTATTTTCAGTTATACGGTTCACACCCATTTCATTTTGTGTCATTTTTGTCTCAATTTGCGTCTCAAAAATGACAAATACTATTATTTTTAGAACTGTAATTCGCAGTTATATTAGTACATCTCGAAGGAGAAATTTAAATATTAAATTAGTAATATTATACAATGATCACAATCACTGCATGGAATTTTTCAAAATTACTTGAATATATAGGGGGGGGGTGTATTTATGAGACATTAAAATTTGGGTCTCAGAGCCGCTGATCAGTAATTTGGTCACAGTAGTCAGGCTCTGAGCATAAGTTAATTTTAATAAAAGACTCACACAACCAGCAAAAAATAATGCTCATTATAGTGTTACTGCTCGCACATGAACTGAACTAATTTAACGCAATTGGTTTCATGCGAATTTTTAATCCCCATCATGGTCCCTATATCGTGGGAACCCCTCTTAGTCGCTACATATGCGAGATTGCAAATCCGCAACTGAGTTTACTATGTGAATGAACATTACAGCTCACAAATTAGTTAAATTCAGTGTTTGTAATTTTTTTATTAAATGATTTTTAATCCAGTTTGGGATATTATATATCCCATTCTTATCAATAGTAGGACACATGTGTCCAACCCATAAAGATCGACCAAGTACAAAAGTAAAAAGCGTATTGGAAAATTTTATTCATAAATTGTTAAAGCTATCTAGGTAATTAAAGGTGGAACAAATATGTATAGTCTGACCATGGAGTTTCGACACCTGGGTGCTTCTGCGCATGGCAGAAAGGGACGAATCCATTCCGAGTTTTAGGGAAATCAATTTTGCAGTTGCTTTTACTGGTACGCAAATCATAAAGTTAGCTTCTCTGCTTGTCAAAAGCAACGAAATTTATTAAACGCAATACGAGAACAGAATATGGCACATTCCTTACATCAGCGGTTTCGCCCTTCAATGGATAAGTATAGGTTCTTCTTGGCACTCTTCCAGGCTGAGCTCTTAGCGTGCCAGTAGAACTATATGACCTACCATTACGACTGGTCATTTAAGTCCCTTAAGTTGTCTATAAATTGAGTCACTTTTTTTTAAGACATGCGAATAAAATCTTAACGAAAGCATATTTAGAGCCCCCGCATTTCTTTATGAATTGATAGTCCACACTCTGGCCAATTAACCAAAACGAACTTAACTTAGCTTTTTGTGGGTGGAACACCTTAATACTATTGCCACGAAAATGGTATTAAGGCTTGCAAGAGGAAAAACATACACGCCGCCTATTCTTCCTGCGAATGTCCTTTAAATTCAAATTGAATTAAAATGTAACATAAATAGCATAAAATAAAACAACAAATTTTAAAGTGAGGTAGCATTCGAAATTGCTTGAAATGATACACAAAATTTTTATAAAAGAAAAGGCAGCATTTTATCATTACATGATGAACTGGGAAATGTTGAAATTTCTATTCATGCATGGATAGTAGATTAAACAAAATGTCACGCGTAATGTATATCATTACGAGTAAGCAATAGTAAACAACCTGCTGAGATAGTTCCTATCGTACTTGTTATTGCCAGATATCAAAATAAATAGTTGCCCTCATTATCATGAAAACATAGTTAAATTCCATATTATAAATTCTGGTCGAATTCCTGCTTGATTATTGAGAAATTTCGTTGATAAGTTTTATGTTCTCCAAGAAACGTGATGCAGTATCCACCTGATTGTAAATAACAAAATGGCATAATAATGAGGTGTAGAAGATGTTATGATACTCTCTTGCTCATATTTCTAGCTTTTTAATCGAGTCCTTCTGGGTTCATGCGACATGTTTTGTAAGAAGCGTATAACTGAGCTAAGTTATGAAAATGAAGTACTTTGTGTTTCAATGGTCGTAAGTATAAGGGTTTCATTTGTTTAGGATATTCAATCGTTATTTGAAGTTTGAAAATGTATGGAATGCATTAATGAATTTCAGAATGAATGAATGTCGAAAAATTATTACTTAAGTTTTAAATCTCCAAAAGTATGTTTGGATTTTAGAATAAATGAATGTCGAGAAAATATTTTGTAATTTTTGAATCTCAAAAAATGTTTTTGGATTTCAGTATAAATGAATGTCGAAAAATATTTTGTGGTCTTAGAATCTTAAAAGGTATTTTATTTATTTAGTGACATTCTACATCTTTTACACTAATAAATTAAAGACCCAAGCTCTTTTTTTAAACATACAAAAAAACTTTTTAAAATTATAATAACCGAAAACCTCAACATTATTACCTCCATTTTAGTTCTATATAGAGTCATTTAATTGTTCTTGAGCTTATAAGTATAAAACTCATTTCAAAACGCCTCTCCTCTAATATATATATATATCCTGATAAATGAATACAGTAATAAAACCTTCGCAAAAATTGCAATAAATATTATGAACTCAAAATTTTTAACGCTACTTCATTACTGCAAGGGCAAAAGACGTAAGATGTATTAAAATTTATTAACTTTATATCTAAAAAAAATTTAATTTTAATTTTCTCTAGTTGTTTATTTTTGAAAGGTAATAATAAAATCGTACTCTTTTTAATCCTTAAGATGTACATGTACACAGATCAAACTATTTGTATTTTCATAACCCCAAACTCGTTAACTTGTTATCATACACAAATACAAGTTGAATTCTTTTGAGTACTAACTTAGACTTAAGTATTGATACAAATTCAAACATGTGTGAAAGAAAGAAAATATTATGTGATATCTCTTTCTATCACTATAGTATTGATATTAAAAAAAAGAATTTATTTAATAATTCATTTCTTCAAAAATATTTTACGAACTTGATACAATTCAATTGAATAGAACTATTGCAACCTGGTGAAAATGTATAACAAGGCTCAATGAATACACATTTCAAACCTTACTGAATAACGTTGCATTTAAAAAGCAAAACAAAGTAGCATAACATTTTATTTTATATGAAAATGAATAAAGATAGAATTTGTGAACATTTCTACGCGTGTATACAAAGGTTTACATCTAGTTAGTAATAAAAGAGTTTTATACATTTTAAAATGGTATTGCAAAATGTAACCTAGTCATTCATTTTTAGTTTTCGAATGCTGTATTGAATGTATATAAAGCGTAGTTCCTCTATATTACCATGAGCTGAATATTGTTTCACACTAGTTCATTACTGTGATAAGCAAGGCACATAAGATGTACTAAAACTTATTAAACTCATCATCTAAAAGTATTTTAAATTCTAATTTTATTTCTTTATTTATTTTCGACAGGTAATAATAATAAAATCGTATGCTCTTTTTTCTTGTGAGACTAATTTATTGCAAAAATATGTTTTTCGCTATTGCGAATGAACCTCAGAAAGTAGTTAAACTACTGTCTGGTAGACTTCCGCTTTATCAAAAATAAAACGATGCCATTTTAAAAATAAGAGTGAGGAAAAGAGACTTGCCTCGCCAATAACATACAACGATGATTATTGCCTCTGTGATAACTATAAAAAATCCTCCTCTCGAGGGCACACCACCACAGGGGGGAACAAACGGAACCGGGTAACCCTCAGAAGGTTTTGTTTTTACAAATTGCTTATTGTTACAAGAGCCCGGATTGCATCGGCAGAAAATCACCAAAATATGCACTAAAAATACTTCAAATATGCATTAAAATTTTAAAAATATGTACTAATATTTTTTCTACTTACCTAGAAAAAAATTGTCCCATCTCGATTTCAAAAAACGACCTCTTAACTTAACCGTTGAACATAGATATAGTTTGACAACCTATAGAATATATTTTGACAATCATTTGACTTAAACCATTGCACACAGTTTGACAATCATTTGACTTAAATGTTGCACACAGTTTGACAATCATTCGACTTAAACCATTGCACACAGTTTGACAATCATTTGACTTAAACGTTAAACACAACTTGACAATAATGTGACTTAAACCGCTGAACACAGTTTGGCAACAATTTGACTTAAACCGTTGAGCACAGGAGAGTGAGTTAGTTTCTCAAGGAAGACATTTTACATTACGGTTGTAGCGATTTAATTAGATTTTATTCTTCGATCAAACTAGTTCGAAACTTGCTACTTTAACTGTGAATGAATGTAAAGCAAAATTTACAGACAAAGTTTTTGTATTCCTTATAAAATTTTAATTTAAGTGCTAAAGAATGCTTTTCTACTTTAGATGCCGATAAAAACGGGATTCGCCTCAATGGCTGAGCGATCTTTGCGACTGGTTCCGATGCGTGCCTAAACGCAGTGAGGAGGCGACGCGTTCGATTCCCGTTCTGAGCGCTGGCTGTGTTCTTGTAATATCCCTCTTTGTACTTTAATATTCCATCGTATTGTCTTGTTCTATCTGTCATATTGGACAAGAGTTTGAGGCAGGCTCATGGTGAAAAGCAAATTAACTCGAAAATGCATGTGACCTTAAATGGTCGTAAATAAAGAAAAAAAAATTTAAATTAAAAGCTTGGGACTCCTTACTGAGATCAGAAGTTCTTCTACATCTGTTATACGGTTGAAGTAAATGAAAACGGGGAAACATGCAACTCCAGTTTGTAATTTAGCTCAGTGGTCCAGAGAAACATAATGCACAAGACTGGCCGTCAATGGATTACAACCAATAAATAGCATAAACTAACTCGATTAACTTTGAACGAATTTCTTGTTTAAAAATCAAACCATAGAAGTACTAGCATATATTTGTTGGTTTACACAACTTCTAAAGGTACAAAAACTAAGAATAGTAATATAAGAACACACGATGAAATTTCAATTAAATATTTAATTGATTGAGTTAAGTACTGAAAGTATAACATATTCATTATTCTCCGGTTGAATAGCCGAACGTTCGGAAACAGACTGATTTTCATATTTGTTTACATCATTAATTGAGTTAGGTAAAATAAAAAAACATTTCAAAGCAGTGTTGTATATTACATCGCAAATATCTAGCTATAACCTCCTTTTTTATAAAATCTCCTTACTGATAATACAAAAATTCACCCCATTACGCATCATTAAATCTACGCAACAGAAAAGTGTTGCATAAATTAACAGTAACTGTGAAAATTACTAACAAGTTAGTTTCAAACTTTATACATAACTGATTTTAAACTAGTAACCTGATAAGTGATGTACATTATTTTAATATGTCATAGTCATTAACTATTATATTATAAAGCAGTCACGCAATCTCGGCTTCACATTTCGTGACTTGGTTATCTTCTTTCGTCATTAATAAAAGCACATTACCAGCAGTCATGCGAAAAATCTGCAACTGGGAGTAATCTGAGCGAGCTCATTTTCTATCTGCTGCACGCAGAGTTCGCTCACATGAAACAACTTTCGTTAAAGTTGCGAATGGGCCCCCTTATAAATAACTTGATGCGTACAACAGCACGTATTTCAGGCATATGGAATTGTTTTCCAAATTACTGGTTGAACCTATTGCAGCAGGATCTCGTGGGAGGTTCACATAATTGAAAATCCGATGAGCGAGGTATATGTTGATTCTTTTTACATGTAGATAGGTACTAGTCGCCTTCGGCGTCCAGTTGGTTTTCCATTTTATGACTTTTATTAAGGAGGATTTTGCCATCACTTCAACTTTACTTTATGCATTATAAAACCATAAAACTCAAAAGGCATTTAAAGTAAATAAAAAATTTGATTAATATATTTATATCAACAATTTTCTTACAATTTGAATAAAAACACAAAGTGGATTTAGGAAAAATCGCTAGGAGGTGAGTACAGCTCTGTTAAAGAGTATTTTTATGATAAATTTCATGAAATTCGGACAGAGCAAGTTAACAAATTCTATGATTCATTTAACTTTCTGTCCCTTTTCACTGCTATAAAATATCCACTACTAAATTCATTACAATTTGGTACCTTCGTGAAAGTACATTCATCAACTACACACATTATAATTTTTTTATCGCTCAAATTGTGCATCCGAGTTATACTTCCCCTTATTAATTTTAGTAGAATTAAAGTATTTAGGATTACTTATTCGCTCGTGTTTTACCTAAATATAAGCCTCCTACATCAAGACAATTTTTAATCCCATTGTTAAAGTTCGAGGCAAAAGCAAATAAACCCATAAACTTCTACATACATATGAAAATCCATTATAGTGAAGCTTCTTTTGTTAAGAATATTACAGAAATATTATCCCAATTTTATTCATAACAAACTGCGACTCGATTCTCAGGATTGGGAATTGGATGTAATGCAGTTAGAAGTAATTGTAAGTGAAACACTTACTCTCGTGAGAATTGCGCCAAGCTTATTATGATTTATTTTATTTTCTAAATGCACTTAAATTTCGTGAAAATTTTTAGCATTATGGTAGGATTTTATTTTGTTTGAAACCATTCTAGAAAATCTGTTGCTTTTGGGAAATACAATAGATGACATCATTCCTTTCTTTTTCTTCAAGATTAGAAACATAGAATGTTGGTTTTTATGTAGATTTAAGGTTGCCAGAGACGTTTGGAAATAGTTTTACATAATACATAACTTATACAAAAAATCATTCGTGATACAATTTTAACTTCTCGTTAGAGCACTAAACTCGCAATAAACGTAGTTGTAAGTAATATTTTGCCCTTATGAATAAATAATTTGAGGAAAAAATTGTTTATAGAAGTGTTATTTCTATCAGCAAAATGCTGAGCCAGAGAGAATTTTTTCAGATGGAGCAAACTTTTTTTTAACTTGCATTAGGGGTGTGTGCAAATATTGTGCATTAGAATAATATACTGCCATGAAAAATGTAACTTTTTCAATAGGCCGTAAGAATGTTGATATATCAAAAAAATAATAATATTATTATTTCAAGTGCGATAGGAATTGCACTTGATAGAGATGCAAGAAGCCCTCACCTGTGAAAAAATGTGAACCAGATTTTCCCCTATGAACGTAGAAGCCAGTTCCAATGGCGTACATCTACCATAACGAGATGTAAAGAAGTCTAAGCAAAGTAACTTTAATTATAACCACCCTGTATTATTTTGTCTAATATGGAATTAAAAATAATTATTCTCCTGTAAAAGTTTATGTGGCACTTGACTTAAATAAACGGCGTTTACTAGTGATTCTGTTTACCTTAGTTTCAAAATCAAGAGCTCGTAATGCCCCTGGAATGACAACTTGTATTTCTTCCTTGCAGAAAATTTATTTTGGTGACTTTTGTGCTGAAAATACAAAAACTAAGATATGAACAACGGATCAATTTGTGTAGAACAGCTAGGAGTCCTGCAGACCACTGAATTTTATTTTTTTTCTCCGAAATAAAACTCAGTCTTCGTGGTTCGAAGCACTTTATGTAGACTCACAACATACATCATCAAACCAGTAGAGATTCACAACACACACCATCAAACAAGTAAAGACTCCCAACACACATCATCAAACAAGTAAAGACTCACAACACACATCATCAAACAAGTAAAGACTCACAACATACAACATCATCAAACAAATAAAGACTCATAACACACATTATCAAACAAGTAGAGATTCACAACACACATCATCAAACAAGCAAACTCACAACACACATACCGACAAACGCACATCATCATTATCATATCTTATATGCCTTATATTTCTCAAAGACAATTTTACTAAGTGCACCGCAGCAACTTTTATTTTAAAACTTCTATGCATGAGCACTTAATTTAAAGGTTTTTTATTGCATCACTTTCAGCTGATTAATGCTTGTAACCAGATACTGCTATCGCGCTACATTTTTAACTTAGACAAGCTGTGTGTGCTAAGAATTCATAATAAAATACGCTTTAATGTTTGTTTAGGTATCTAACCAAAAAGCTAGGACAAGAGGAAGGAAAATAAATAAGCTTTGAGCATAAGGTGCTATAGAATGAAGGTAAGGAGAAAATGTATCATGGTCTCGGATTATTTTGATAATATTCGATCATGATGAAGGAAAATGTATTTTGGTTACAGTTTCTCGGGAATGGAATATAAAAAGAACAGCTGAATTTCAAAGTATACTTATTTATAATTGTCTTTTTTTGTGTGTGTGTGGATCAATAACTGATACTAATAACTTATAAAAATGAGCCCACAAAACGCATGGCACAGCAATACTAAAATTAAAAAAATCTATTCTAAAATTTGAACAGAAAGAATGAAATTCATTATATTATAGTTAACATTTATAAAACCGTTAAACATAAGAAATAAGTTATTCAAAAATTTTAAAAAGACGCGAGAATTTAAGCTTTTGAATGTGTTTCGGGGAAAATTAACATGCTATAGCTATTAGTAGTCTATATAAATAAAACTGAAAGTTTGTGTGTGTGTGTGTGTGTGCGTCTGTCGATCGCCTCCTGGCGAGATGGAGCGTTCCAGAAGTACGAAATTTTGGTTACAGGTACCTTAGGTCAGGTCCTCGTGCATCTCGAGGCGTTCTTCCTATAATTCGAATTTGTTCTTTTTTTATTTTAATTTTAAGCAAAACTGTTGATTTTGGGTTTATCTCATCGAAGAAACGTCCCACGTTTTATATTTTTGCAGCATATGAATGTCCGTAAAAAACTGCACAAGATGATCTCTTTCTGAAGTTCGTAGAATAAATAGAACACGCGCAATATTCATTTAAAGTAATTTTCGAACTTTAAAGCAAGTCTTACCTCTGAATTTATCTGCTCAATTTGCGTGGTTTCGCCAAAATAAATATTACTTTTGTCGCCAACTAGATGATTTCTGTTAACGTAAAATTGAAAAAATGCTATTTTATCTTTATTCATGTCGTTTTATGAGAGAAACAAATTCTAAAAATTCATTTCATTTTTATACGTATTTTGTGGAACTGCAGACGAATTTTAATTACTTTACCTTGAGGTTGATTCTCCTTAATTTTTTGACGATTTAATAGTATAGTAACAGTTCAACAATGGCATGAAATCTTATGGTAGAGTGTCCGCTTTATCAGCGAAACAAATTCTGAAAATTCATTTTATTTTTATGGATATTTTGTGGATTATTAACTGCATGTGATTTTTAATGTTGATTTTTCTTACTTTTTTGACGATTTAATATTTATTTCTTCAATGAAAACTAGGTTGGAAGGTCTTCGATATCGCTTATCTTTGATGAAATTTAAAATTTCGCCAAGTGGTTGATAACTTTTTACTCGCCTCCTTCCAGTTAATTGTTCTCAATATATTATTTTGTGCTTCATAACTTTTCCAAACCGCGCCCAATAATCCTTATCAGTAATATTGTTCTCATTTAATTCAAAACGTGATTTATACTGTAGGATCACGGCGTATTTCGAAATGCTTCCATTACTACAATGCAACTTGGCGATCTTCTGCTTCATTTTAACTTTTTTATGTCGCGATTATTGATTCCATATTTTACACAAGTGATTTATTTTCTAACATTTATTTAATTTTTGTACTGTCTATTTGGCGCCATTTGAGAAGAATTTAGTTATGTCTTTCTATCAACTTAAATTTCACACGTCAGAATTGGTTCGGTGCTAAGCATTTTTTAATTTAAATGAGCATTTGCTTTTTGAAATAATGCTTTAATTTCTTTCGTTTTCATCTGAATTTTATGAAAGTGCTATTCAATTGAATTTTCAGGAAATGTTTTGACGATTTTGCAAGTGGGATTTTTAGGAACGGGTGTCCTTATTTTGATGGGGAATTTAAGATGGACTGCTGGGTAATTTTAGGAACAGTAGCTTTTGAAGGTCAGTATTATACTTTTAGTCACTGACGTCTTTATTCTAATGGATATTTTTGGGGACAAATGTCATTATTCTATTAGGGATGTTTAGGAATAGCTGTCTATATTGAAATGGGGGGCTTTAAATAATGTTTTCTTTATTGTAACAGAAATATTCAGTGAGAGTTGTTCTTGATCTGATGGACATTTTTACAGAGAATACTGCTCTTTTTCTGATGGAAATTTTAGATGTATTGTAGTTTATATTTTAATTGCGATTTTTATGGGCTCTTGATATCATTTTTGCACAATTATCTCTCTGCATATGTGCATTTGAGTTACTGTTTCCCTTACTCTAATGGCAATTTCTATGAACTTTTGTTGGCATTTTAATGTGGATTTTTATGGACTAATTTTTGGTCTAAAAGGAATTTTTTAACGCTGTTCGTTTAGTTGCAATCGGGGTTTTTAATGAATTTTACTGTCTAAATAGGATTTTTATGGGCTTTTGCCTCTCTCCTACTTGGATTTTTTAAGAAATTCTTTCCCTATACATTTACAACAAAATTTTGGACATGCGTCACTTGACCTGCGAATGATGCAATTTTATCCCGCGCAACGCCGGGCATGTCAGCTAGTGCAAAATAAAATTTAATAATTCTCCCCATGAATAAGTTGCTTTCACATAAGAAATCATATGTCAGAAAAATAGATGTGTATTCTTGTGATTTGAAATTTCTTACTGAAATGGTTACATACAATTTATATTGCAGAAAATATACGCAATGTGGTCATAATTAACTATTTAACTAATTTTGCTTTTGAAAAGTGTTTGTTTGTTAACGAACATTTCAGGTCACATAAATGTTCGAGTTCATTTGCTATTCTCAAGGATATGCCTCAAACTCTCGTCTAATATGACATATAGAACAAGACAGTACAACAGATTTACTATACAAAGAAGGAAATACACTCAGGGGAAAGTCGGAATCGAACCGAAGACTCTTCACTGCGCGCAGGCAGGTACCGGATCCAGTCGATTAGACCGCTCAGTCCACTGAGGCCCCCTTAAAAGTAAATATTCTGGAGAATTGAGACAATATTTCTTACTGCATTGTAATCGTATTTCAAAATGGCTTCAAAACTGAATCGAACTCGTAATTCCGGTAGCTTATTGTCAAGAGAACTTGTTACCTATATAAAGAATTACTTATTGCCTTAACTATTTCACGTTTGGTAAATATTAATGCATTTTTCAGTTTCAATATATCTTAGACAAATGTAATTTAAAATTTTAATAGAAGAGCAAACATTTGTTTAAGGGTAAACATGTTCTATCATCAATTAAATATTTCAACACAGAAAAGCAAAAAATTATCTTCTTCGATGCAAGCTTAAAATAAATATTACCGATACGTATGTAAACAAATCTGAATTCTAAAACATCAAAAGATATATATTTCCTTTCTATATGCTGTTTAGAAATAAAAATGTTATTCATATGGCAATTCATCCACGTGCTTCAATATTTTTTGCAGCTCACTCATAGATATACATAAAATTAGGTTTTCGCAGTTCAAAAATCGTAATTTTAAAAACCTTAATATTTTTTAATACAAGGTCTTTTTATTCGAGTGAGATAATTTTAAATGCTTAATCTTTTGGTTTCAACCTGCGTTTCCCCTTATTTAATGATCCTACATTTCAAATTTGCATTTCCAAAAATTTCTGTCCACTTCATAAAAATAGTTACACATTTTGAATCATTAAATGTCATTGATTTACTCTTGCAGAAATACTTTACGATGTTTATTTGAATATTTTTTAGGAAAGTTAGGGCTGGAACTCTTGGATCACTTTCATACAGAAATAAAATCTATATAAAAATAGGCAAAGACAGAACAAGTACCATTTTCTCCTCTTTTTTCCAACAGGTTTTCTTACTTTTTTTAAAATTTAGTGGCTATTGGTAAGTTTAAGGGTTATCGATTTAAAAATGTTGGAAATTGTTAATTTTTTTTCTCCTACTTTCGACGTAGACTCGAAGCCTTTTTTAGAAGTCTTTATATTCGCAATATTTTCCTACTACTCCTTACATCTACAATCTAAAATATTTGTACAATACTCAATACATTTTTTATTATTTATAATTCGAAGAAATGTCTAGTGCAAAATGGAAGAAAAAGGCAATCTTTTAAAGGAATGTCAAAGCAAAATAATATTAAGGTATCAGTAAATCTATTTCAAAAGTATATACATATAATAAGTCAGTCAGATAGTCTGTCCAGTACAATGTCAAAAAAAAAATTTTTTTAATGAAAGTAACAATGTCTAATATAATGCAAAGTGAAATAAGTGCGCGGTGCGTTATTTTGCTTCGAATTTACGTTTCTTAAGTTTGTTTATTTGCATCAGCGTTTTCAAATCTCGATTAAATTGAAAGAGAGTGTTTATATTTCTCATTGATTCAATAATAATAGGTGACCGGAATTTTTTTATTTTATATTTTCTGTACAGAAGAAGGAGGGTAGAAAGATAAAATGTACGTTTAATATGTGTTACAAATGCAGATTAAAACTAATGGAAATGTATATAAAAAAAACTATTGTCAAACAGAAAACCTAAAATTTCTAAAAGTGGTTTAAACGTTCGAGGCTGAACTTGAAAATTTTAATGAGTATTATAATGAATTTAATGAATTAAAACTCAAGAAAAGGTTTACTAGGAAAATATGCTGCATCTTCTTCAACATATCGTCAGTTAACTATTGAATTTCGAATCCGACTAGGCACCTAATATTGGCAATTAATTAAGTGTAATTGAAAGCTTCGTGTTTTTAAATAACTCTATAAAAATCGTTTCGAAATGACGATTTTTTTCTACGTAATCGTATTTTGTTCGATTAATAGCAATGAATTGTGATACAATATTACAGGAAAACGCGGGTGTCGGGGAACATATTTGGCACCCGCGTTATAACATAACCGCGGAACCATATTCACGAAATAAATTCGCTCTTGTTACACCACTTTTGATTTTATCAATTACTCGTAACTTTTCTAAAATTTTTCTCGTATTGTATAATTGTTTCTTTTCTTGTTTGCTGCCATTTTATTCGCTGTAATGTACTTGCTGTGCAAGAAGCACACTCCTCAACTGAGCAGTTAGTTTATTGAGTGATAGGTTATTCAGATAAAAGTTTTCTGCTCTTTGAGGTCTCCTAAGCCAAAGCCATATCAACCGCAACGGAATCAATTGTGTGCTTGAGAAAATGGGAGCTTAAAAATCTCGTTAAGTAACCAACATGAGATTATGAAAGATGAAAGATTCTATTTAAAAAGTAGATGTGTGAAAGGGGAGCAACGCACTTTTCAAAGAAACAATGTTTTAAGTATTTATACACTCACTCAACTAGAGAAAATGTTTAATTTCAAAAATTTTAAAGAATATGGAATATAAAAGGAAATAACGCTATAAATCTCTCGGAAGACACTGTGTCGGCTGGGGCCGTTCATAAATGATGTCAAGCTTTTTTCCCATATATTTGACCTCCTCCCCCCTTTGTCACAATATGTCACACTTCAGCGGAACCCCTCCCCCTCCCCCTTTGTCACATGTCACGCTATATTGCATAATGCATGATGTCACACTTCTTATTACCCCTCCCCTCCCCTTGTCACACTTTGTCACAATTTCACGAACCCCCTCCCCCCTCGAAGCGTGACATCATTTATGAATGATCCCCTGGATTTTTTTGCAATGGTAAATAAAGGAATCACCTTCAAACGGCAATGATAAAAGGTGGTTTAAACGTGGGGGTACAGGATAACCACGTTATAACCGATTTCGCGGTATACTGTGGCGCGGTATTACGGAGTTTACTGTATATCTACTACGCATTTATATTACATCTAATACAATATTATATCTAATATTAATGCATTTTTCAGTTTCAATATATTTTAGACAAATGTAATTTAGCATTTTAATAGGAGAGCAAACATTTCTATAAGAATAAATATGTTCTATCATCAATTCAGTGTTTCAACACAGCAAAGCAAAGAACTATCTTCTTCCATATAAGCTTGAAATAACTTACCGACTCGTATGTAAACAAATCTGAATTCTAAAACGTCAAAAAATAGATATTTCCTATCTATATGCTGCTTAGAAATAAAAATTTTATTCATACGGCAATGCATCACATGCTTCAATATTTTTCACAGCTTCCTAATAGCTACATAAAATTAAGTTTTCGCAGTTCAAAATCATAATTTTTAAAAACATTAAAATTTTTTTAAATACAAAGTCTATGAAAAGAGTCACGTGCGGAGACGACAATGTTTTATATTTTAATACAATATAAAACTCTACAACCTTGTAAGGGACCATAGCTTCAATGTTGTGTATAAATGTAATTAAAAACCACAATTTCGAAATTTTAAAGATTTTTTTTCTTTTTCTTCATTTCTCTTATTTAAAAAAAATTGTGTATTTTGGAAAATGACTCATAAACGTAATTAAAAACTGAAGACGTAATTAAAAACCAACGTTTGAAAATGTTAGCTGAAAATTTGTTTCTTCCTTTTTCTGTTTTTTTTTTTTTTTTTTTGTCTTGTAAAATGAACCTCATACTATTAGTTTATGATTTCAAAGAAATTCATCGTCAAGTGTTTTACGCAGTTTTTATCCAAAAAATTTGTCAAAAAAA
Source organism: Octonoba sinensis (assembly GCA_038502835.1). Taxonomy (NCBI): domain Eukaryota; kingdom Metazoa; phylum Arthropoda; class Arachnida; order Araneae; family Uloboridae; genus Octonoba; species Octonoba sinensis. Next base: position 65,109,356 of record CM076602.1, read on the forward strand.
AATTTGTAATTATTTTTTAGAAATTGAATTGAACTATATTTTTTAGAAATTAAATTTAATTAAGCCTGTGTTTCTTTCCAATCCTCCGGTTGAATACATAATTTCTTGTTTTTACACAATTTTTGTGCTTCAAAAATAAGAATCAGCTTCAAACTTTTAATTTTTGGTATCTTTATATCATGATAATCAAAACAATAAATATTTATAAAATAGATCAGAATATAACCAAATAAGTGTGCGCTATTAGCTCTCCTGTTTCCCCGATCAGGTTTAGCAACGTTACGTATTCTCACTTTAGAAATCAGTCTTCTGAAGAGTTGAAGCTCTTAATTTCAAATTATTTCTTCAAAAGCAAACTGATCGATTCATATGTTGTTCATGTCTCAGCGAAACTGAAGCTGAGTACTTTGGATGAGCAATTTTCCTACTTCATAAATCACTTTCAAAGTTTTATGTAGCAATTCGTTCATCCCGTACTGGATCTCTGTTTTCGCACCATTAGGTATGGGAAGAGGGGGGGGGGAGAGTATGGAAAACAAGGCTGATATTCCATTTTAGGCCCGGCGCATCCTCCTTTGACTGCAGACGTGCACCATTTTAACCGCAAGAATTTTCTTTCCCCGTAAAAATCTGTCAGGCGCAATAAAATATGGGCTAGACGTTCGACGAAGCAATCCATCGAATGTTCATCTGGGTTATGCAATCGCTTCGACAAGGGGGAGTTTGGGGTAGGTTTCCATCCCATTAGCGTTCTATGGGAGAACCGCAATCTGAGGTGATGTCTCTTTTACATCTCTGTTTGAACGGGGATCAGTACATCATCGTTTGTCTCTTCAATGTTTTTTATTGTGATCATGCTTGCTTCGTACGTTCGTCAAGTTCTAAAAACATATATATTTTCATTACATCTAAAGAAACAGTAAAATTTAGTTCGATGCTAATTTCTTGAGACATTTTTTAGTGTATTTTTGTTTCCGAGAGTAGGCAGATTCGGTATGGTAAAGAAAATAATAATTATTATAATTACCGAGCATAAATAACATCTTGATTTCGATATTTTGTTCAATCTGTTGATGGAAATGCAACCTTTGTATATCCCTATACTAAAAATACTCTTTTGAACAAATATGCTATTTATAGCAATGAACTATATACTGCGTTGTTGCGACCACTTGATTGATATATCAGTCTGATTTTTATATTTCCACCTTACTCATAGTTATCTGCGCAACCAATGGGAAGTGAAATACTATTTTATTCCTGACTATGAACTGCTGTTTTAATTTTGACATAAAACGAAACTGTCTAGATACAAAATACCTGAAAACGATCTTTTAATACGGTGAATTTTCAATTTTTAGAAAACTTTATTTTCTTTTGGTCCATATTTTTACAAATAATATATATCATAAACTGTGGCAACTATAGAATACCGTATAAAAGACATTGGTAACATTCTGTTGGATCCAAAGTTACATCAGTTTTCATAGAACTGCCTTTCTTCTTATTATTGTGCTCCAGAAACAGCTTTTGACAACTCTGGAAATTGAAATAACTTAACATACACTTTATGCAGTAAATGAAAAAGAAATAACTTCATGGGGGAATTATGTCTTTTCTGAAATGCTGTGAATAAAACTTAATGTTATTAAAAAGAATTCAAAGCAGCTCTCGTAGCACTTTAAAAGACCAATTACATGTTTTTTTGTTTTTGTTTTTTTTTTTTTTTTTTGGTACTTTTAACATTATTTTTTTTTAATGCTCCGTTTTTTTCCCCAGGCCTTTAAACAAAAAAGTAACATTTTTTTGCGTTTTCACATTTTTTTTCTGTGGGTTTCCCTTGTCTGGGAAATATTAATTAATTTCCCTTTTAATATGATTGTTTTGTCTTTCTTATTGTGGAAGAAGTTTATGAAACGGAAATTTGTCTTTACTTGATTGTGTTCGTAAGAAAAACATCTCTTTGCAAAAAAAAGATTGCTAAAAATTTCCAAAAAGGGTTCTTTTTTGCGTCAGTGAAACTTCGCTGTGGAAAAGTTTATTTAATTGTTGTCTTACAGCTTGGTTTTTAACGCCACGTTTAATCTCTCTGGTTCAGGTAGCCTTGAAGTCACACATTCCCTAGTGCTCGTACTCTAGACCTTGAAATAATGTACAGAGCATGCACATGTGTTGGGTGTCCTGTACTTGAGATAGAGCATGACGTTCTCTTAAAAACCAAGTCTTCAATGTTGTAAACAAAACGTTATTTTTAAGGAGATTGCTTCCGATTGAATGACAAGACGGGTGTTCATTGTTGTTCTTCCATGCGTTTCTTATAGTTCACACGCCATTAAAGTAACAGTGTTAACTTTTTTATTTCTTTGTCTAATACTAAAAATAAATTTTGAAATATCACAGATGTTGAGAAGCAGTTTCATGAAAATGTTAATATTTTTTTATTAGCCATTTTTTTAACAATATTGCAAAACTTTGAGTTACATATTTTTGCACCTACTGGTGAATTACAGCCAACTGGAAACCAATCGAATGGTATAATAAAAGTCACATCTCCGGTGCCTCCCTGCGCGGAGTAAAAGAGGCGTGGGTTCGATTCCCACTTTCCCCTGGGTGTATTTCCTTCTTTTGTATAGTAAAATCTGTTGTGCCGTCTTGTTCTATCTGTCATATTAGACGAGAGTTTGAGGCATATCCTTGAGAATAGCAAATATATTAATGGATCTGAAATGGTCCTAAACAAACAAACAAGCAAAAAAGCCAAATCAGCTCCCCGATGCCTGTATCAGCTAGAGGACTGTTTGCATTTCCTTGCCATAGGAAGTCCACTCATTCTTTTTTTAATGCCAATTTTTCAAATTCCTTTTGTAAAGTATTGCGTGAATTAAAATTATATCTTGCACCAAGTTAGTGTTTAAAATTCGTCGTCAAAGTGATTTTTATATTATGATTATCACTTATAATTATAAGATGAATTTTTAAATGTTAAAACACAATTAATGTGACTTTTGTGATTCCATTATAGGTTACAAGAAGTAAAGTTATTTTCGTTCATCTATTTATTTAACATTCGGTGTATGAATTCGATGGTGCAACGTACCATCCGTTACATCCAGTAACGTCTGCTACACGACATTTTTAATTTTCTACAACTTCAAAATATAACTGAATTAAGTAACGTCTGTTAGACGACATATTTAATTTTTTATAATTGCAAAATATGACTGAATTTTTATTTGAAGGTTCTGATAAATTGCCTGCATGTCTTGTAATGATATTTTTAAATTACTCAAACAATGTACCGAAAAGGCTCACATACTTTTACACCTAATGACACTATAGTGCAAATGATGCTCCACTTTATGCAACATCAATTAAAGAATTTTATTTTTGTACCTCGAAAACAGTAATATGAATTTTCAAATATGTATTGTTTATCTTTAGCATTTGTTCTGTTAGGGAAAAAAACGAATTTTGATTCTGAAACATTAGTATTCATCTCATAATCTGTTTTATATTTATTTTTGTGTATCTATATAATGTCAGTTACTATGGAACTCATCTACTGTAGATTACAGAAGCCATACAAATTAGACGCTACTTAAATTTGGTTTCTTACAACTCACTTAAAAGAAAATAAACAAAAAAATAACTCCATTTAAAATATGTTTAACGCCTGGAGTATGGGGCTGCAGAGGTAATTTAATTCCGTTTTTAAGAACGGAAAAAATATTAATTATGAAATTTTTTCCCCGTTTCTTTGAAGTCATATTCACCGAGATAGGGGATTTTACGATTAAGTCATTTACCAGCTTCTGCGTCTTTAATATGGGTGCTCATTTAAATATAATTTAACTTTCCGCTTTCTCAGAAAAAATGAATCCAACCAAACAATTAGGAGAGGCAAAATGCTTTAATAAAATACCAAACCGTTTTTTGCTTCATAAAAAATCTTACAGCATCTTTAAATGCGAGAAGGGAAAGCTCCCTTTTTCTATATTTCTTGAATATTTTTTGTTATTTGTCTATTACGGCTTATTTTTTTTCTCAGAATAAATAATCACTAAAATATGGTAATATAAGTTTTAATGAAACATTTTTCTTTTAAGTTACGAATATTTGTTTCAGTTTTTGTGGAAGTTAATTTTCGGCGTAATGAGTAAAAGTGAAGAAAATGGTAATAGTATTAATTCTCAACAATATAAGAGTCCTTAAAAAGATAAAAACTGTTGATGAATGCATAAGTTGAGGAACATTTTATGGGCCCCAAAAGTTATGCAGTGGAAGAACATTTTTGAATGTAAAAACTTTAAATTCCTAAATTTTTGCTTGCTGAGAAAAAGAAGTTTACTCCTTAAAAATGGTGTAAGACAGGAGGCAGGTTGAGGAAGTAGTTTTTAAAACCAAATGTGTTTATTTCATTTAATAATTAAAAATTCATACCTCCTGAAAAAGTAATTTATATGGAAGGAGTTTCATCGCAGGAGGAATCAGTTTCATCGAAGGATATGTAAGGAGTTTCATGATTCATTTTATATAAAAGTAATGAGTTTCAGCGCATTTCTCATTCCTGCTAAATAAATAATATGAGTTTCATATTCATTTATTTAGGAGGAATGAGTTTCATCGCAGGATATAGAAGGAGTTTCATGAGTCTAAAAAAAAAGCAAAAACAATCGACCATTTTCCTATAAGCATTCGGTTTTAAAAGCTAATGGGGAAACCCCTGAACACTCGTGCGCACACCTATCGTTCTAAAATATGATAAAATGAGCAAAAAACGTAAAGTAACACACAGCTTTTCAAAAGACTTCAGCAGAACGGCTGCTTTAAAGTCATGAGTAAGACTTCTTAACAGTGCTAAACATTCGACAAGAAACTGCAACCGTGAGTGAATGTGATGTAGTTTTTCGTTTTAACACTTCTTTTCATTTTAATCCTGAGGAAGTTCATCAAAAGTACGACTTGTAATAAATATTACTTGCAGACACATTCAAAAATATAGTTGATCTCATGAGGATAGTAAAAAAGAAACTCTAACTTATAACTAGTTTCGAATTCTATTTCCAGAATATTTTCCTATGAACGAAGCTTGTCGGCAAAAATTTGATATCAAAACTTTACGATTTAAAAATCACGTGACGACATTACGCATTCAATTCATTCCTCCTGCCTGCACTATTGGGCCCAAAAATGGGAAATGCCATACGGCAATCACCGTTTCTGCTTCACTGGAAGTTCAAAAAAAACTGTGAGTCATGCCAACCATCATAAAACCATTAGGTGTCCCTATCTCGCCCAGCAAGCATTTTGGAAGAAGCTCCATGCACTGCTGTTAGGATGGATAAAATGCCTTTCACAAAGAGAGCTTTTATCGGAATATTTTGCAAGGGAATTTCACCAGTCTGTTCTCCAAAGTGTGCTCGCATTTTCCCTTAGGTATCCATATAGTTTGCGTAGGAATTTTGAAATACTGTCAGCAGTTGGAGCATGATGAGTTTAACTGAAAAGTTAATTTGAAGTAATTTTTATACCAAAAAATTACAGTTTTTGCCACAAAACCTTCCAAAAGTTTGTCGCTTGCAATAATTTTATCAAACATAAAAAATAGTAGTAATAAGAATAATAAAAACCTTTTTTTTTCTTTGTAAAAAAGGTATGGGAAGCATTACATACTTTATAACAGAGGAGTGTATAAGTACGGTTGCAACTTACATAATTGTTGTCGTTTGTGTAGTACCAAGGTTGTGTTATAAAACTTAACTCAAAGGGATTGTATTTCATAAAAAATTTATCGTATTGTTCTAATTTCCAAACTATGTTTTATGAGTGCATGAACTAACTAAGCAGGTAAAATACTTTTAAATTTGTTTTATTGTTAGTGTGCTGCCAAATTTTCAAATTATTAAAAGTGTTCGAGACGAGGAATAGGTTCAGAACCACTGCTCATGAATTCATAACTTGTGAGTATATGATCGTGTATTACGTGACTACAAAGTTCTTGCTTAATCTGATTTCAATAGTATCCGCTTTAACACTTGGCATCTTAAATGCATAGGCCAAAAATTTCTACCAGAAGTTAAAAGAAAAAAAATTGATAATTTCTAGATCCAAATTAAAACCGGATGTATCTAACTTTTCTAGACATAGCCGCGAATGCATTTTTACCATTTGGCCTCCAAATGCCTGGTTGATGTTGCGTTTTTGTAATGATAACACTTAAAACCAAATACAAAAATTTATTAAAGATAGAACTAGATTTTGTAATAGTGTTAACAGCAGCATCGTGCAAAGTTTTTTTGATATTGCTCAAAATATATATTGCTCACATAAAATTTTAATTCAAAATGTAAATATTTACTTTCATTTATACGCATGCATATTGTTTAAAACGAAATAGTAATTTGACTTTTAATTACCCACACACATGCATATATATAAGTTTAGATTGAATTCTACCTTAATCATAAAACTAATTATGATTGTTAATCTTTGAGTACTTCCAGTAGTAGTTATATTGATTTATTTTAATCCTAAATAAAATACCTGTTTTAAAAGCATGCAAGACTTTAGTTATTTTTATTTATTTGTCCATAACTGATTTTTTTTTTTTTTTTACTTGATGAACTCGACTCCCTACTTTTGAGAAACCAGTGTTTTCTCAACTTGACAGAGTTCAGCTTAAAACAACGTTCTTCCTGCTATATTCAACCACAATAATAATAAATTCGTATAACATCATAAAAAGGAATCGTTTTCGGTTTTTAACCTTCTCACTTTCAGGAAGAATAAGAGCTCTTAACCATTCTAACTCATTATAAAACCATTAGTGCCTCGTCTCATCCGATAGTCTTTAGAGAAGCTCACTCTTTCGAGATCCACCATATGGTTCTGGAATAAAGAAAAAAGCGCATTCATATGTGAATCTAGAACTTTTCCTTTTGTCCTCCTTTGTGCAAAAAATGTTCTTTTCTGCTTTATTTCCTTTGCATTAGGGAAGAAATAAGAGAGCGCGTAACCTTAGCATTGAGTGATGTATTATGATAATTTAAGAATCTCTAGCTAGAGTTGTTAGGAAAAAGAATTAAATTGTTCAGTATGTCTCCAAAGGTATAGAAATTCTTTTCACAAATATAACTCTTAATTTTAATTTGAAGTATATTTCATATTAAAAAAACACCTTGTAGTAATCAATTCGTGACTTAGCTTTTCTTAAAAGAATTTTTATTTCATATGTTCAGCTTCTTTATGAAATATAAAACAACCGGAATAATATGTAAAAATAGATACATAATCGTATTTTAGTTATAAACATCTGTTTCACAAGCTAGAAGCAGCAACTCGAAAATAAGTAACTAGGTAACTCAGGGGTTCCCAACATTTGGGTCGTGACCCCAGATGCGGTCGCCACGCTCTTCTCTTGGTGTCGCCATATAATTCCTGATTTCAAAGGGAAAACACTTCACCACGTAGACAAAATGACTCTTTCTAACACTAAATATCATTTTGAATTACTTTGGGCTAAACTTAAGGACAAAAATTACGAAGAAATTGTCTAATGTCGTGAAAATTTTCGTCATATCCGACCGGAATAAAATCCATCAAAAATGCTTAAAAGAAAGAAACCTACGAAAAATATTCAAATAATATCGAGAAATATTCAAATTATGTACATAATTTAAATAAATTCAAGTAATTTATAGAAGGACTCAAATAAAAGCAGTGTCTCTTTCGTTACACTGCATTTTTTAAAATCCTTTTATTATTTCTTGAGAGCAATTACGCGTAAAGAAAAGAAGGTACAATTGAGTCACTCTTGGACGGGATCAGAGCCAATAACTAATCAGCACTACTTCCCATTATGGTTCACACCAAATTTAGTTCGATTCCCAGTACTGTGTTTTCCGGTAGACCAAAAACAGTGTCAAAGTCAAAATAGAATCCTTCAGTCTAACTCCACTGGAAATTTGTTTATTTAGCACTCTTTAAACATTATTTAAGAAAAAAAAACACATTTGCAGAAGGGTTTGATTCAGAAACATCTTGAATCTAACGTATCGTTTCTATGTGAAGATACTTATGTGTGTATGTGTGTGCACATATGAGGTCGCTGGTTGCTTATTTGTTAAAAATGGGGCCGTGACGTGAAAACGTTTAAGAACCACTGCGGTTCCCAAACTTTTTCGACTATGATTTACGGCCATGACCATAATAAGCTCAGTTTTAATAATCATTATACTTCTCTATGATGTTTGGCCATAAATGTAGAAAATTATTTCTAATTATCGGCTGTAATACTAACCAAATCATCCATGATCATTGTGCAGACTGTCGGAAGTTCACTTATATATATAATGATGGAATGTAACTATAGACAGCTCAGCTATGATAATCCTGTATAATTATCAGCATCTTGGCAACTGTCTCGAATGATAAAGTGTGCGTTATTCAATATCAAAAATATTGCAGACACGTGTTTCGGGATTATAAAAAACGATTTTATCAAACGTAAAGTTTTGATTTTCGGAATGAAAGAAGACTTCTTACATCACATGAAATTCTCAAAAAAAATAAGATTCAATTTTTAACCCAATTGGTCTTAAATATCGAACTTGCAATATCTAAAACTCTCAAAACTATGCAATGCTTCCGGATTCTGCACCAATTGTGAGTCAGATATACCAGTTAACGTTCGCTTTATGTAACATGGAACTATAGGAACAGCCAGTCGAACAATTTTGCTGTTTCATTCCAATTAAGTAATGTAATGTAGAGTTTCTTAAAAGCGCCGTTTTGAAAATACTGTTCTATTTGGAGGTTGGGTGAAAATTTTGGCAGTGATCAGTGCTCTGGATCACTACAAAATTTTATTTAATTCAAAACGTAAACATATTTTTTATTTTTCAGTTAATTATACATTTTTATTCATACCTGAAATGGCTTGTATCTTATTAAAAGTTAAGCGAATTAAGAGTTAAAATGTTGATTGAAACTTACTGAATAGTCAACCAGTTTTGATGCTTTTTAATTTTCAGAATTCTTCTGATATTAGAAATTCAAACCATTCTTTTGGACATTCATTAAGACGACTCAAAAGGACCTTCTACCAAAATAGAACACACAGTATTTACGCTCTATGAAATAGGTGTTGTGAAAATCCTGTACAATAGGTTATTGTAAAAACTGAACAAAGCGCACAAACGCTGAAACAAATAAAGAAAGGGTTGGCGTTTCCCTCAAAGATTCTTCTTTCATAAAATGGCTCCTCACCTTCACCCCCCCCCCCCCCACACACACACACCAAAAAAGCGAGCGGCTGACAAATATCTAGATCCATTACTCCTTTTCACATGCCCACCTTTGCGTATTCCACATAAATGAATTCATTCTGTTTCAAAAGGATTTTAAAAATAACTTTTCAATTCAATTTTTTTTTATTTAGCCAGAATGTCAATAGGTAAAAAGACAACATGTCCAGTTTGAGGCACCGAACAGTAAGGCCTTGAATTTAACTCAACAAAATCCTACATTCCTATTTCAAAATCCTACATACGTCAAAAAAAAAAATTTATTCTCATAATTTCTACTTAGCCATCAAAAAATACAAATGAGCAAATGATATTATCTTCAATGTAACTCTCTTACAAACAGTACCTTTTGAAGAAATGTCTTAAAACTTGTTTTAAAATATTACAACTTGCTGCACTTTGCCAGACAGCAGAGTTACCGAATTGCGAGTTAATGCTCCTAACGAAGCTAAATGAACTTTCGAAATTCCCTCGAACATTCCAAATTTCTATCTCACTTCCTAAAAATTTCTTTCGCTCATCTCTTTTTCAGTCTGTATAAAATCCTGTCAATATTTCTTTAAAAAATGTATGGATACTGCATTCACATGCCAATCTATGCTCTTAAGATAAAAATCTAAATTCCATTCTATTATCTGAAGAGAGGAAATGCACATCAGACATTCTCCATCATTTGTATTTTAATGTAATCATTTCTCAATGACGAGTACAGCTCGAGATGAAGAAATCATCACTGAATCAAGTGTCATGTCATTTTTAAATGACGGAAAAATTTCCTAAATGAAAAGAGAATTCGTGAATTGGCAATCGAAAGATTTTAATTAAAATATCTGTGCTGTTGCCACGAATAAAAAATAAATGACAGTTTCGAAATTCTCTCGATCCATTTTTCTGTAACGCCTTCTTTACAATAACTCTTAAATTAAATTCTTATCAAGTCTTTGATATCCCGTCATTCTCTAGTGATTTCAGCATTTATTCACGCTTATTTGTTTATTACGGTTTCTGAAGAAACTAAAATTTCAAATTTTTAAATTGCAAGTCTATGTTAAAATTGATATTAACGGTATTAAAACTCTTACAATCTGAATTATTTAAAAGTTTCAGTAGAATCTCCTACGTAAAATATGATACTCAAGAAATAAATGTTTCAAAATCAAATTTATAAGACACACACAAGACAAAATTATCCCCTGTAATCAAGCTAATGTAAGTTATTGTAGTTGAAACTGAAATTAGTATTTTTATGCCGATGTGTTGCAACAGAGACCTCCGTATTATAACGGAGGTCTCGGTTGCAACGTAAAGATAATGTTATAGCGATTTTTCAAATGAGGGTTATTTTTATCACAGAATATTTAGGCTCCGTGCAAATGGTTTCATATATTTCTGAGGCAAGTGGATGCAATTGTTTTAACTCCAATTCCTGCTTCATTGACATAGTTTCTTTTAACATTATTCCGGAAATTCATGTCATTGTTTTCATCATTGCAACTCGTTAAATAGATCTTTTGATCTGTGATTTTGAAGGTTTCGTAGAAAGATGAGTAAATGAATTATACCTTGCTAAAGCACTTCATCAACTGATCTACGATTTCAAAAGTTTTGTACAGAACTGAATAAATTATTTATGCTTTGTTCCAAAACTTCAGCAAATGTTCTGTATTTAAAAGCTTTGTAGAAAGCTCAACAAATGAATTATACCTAGTTACAGGAATTCGGGAATTGCTCTGTCATTTCAAAAATTTGGTGAAAAACTTTATAAATTAATTTGTTACGAAACTGAACAATTAATTATACCTTTTTACAGAACTTCAACAAATGTTCGGCAGAGTAACATAGCCATAGCGGAACAGAGTTTCAAAAGAATCGTTTAATAAATGAATTTGGATCTTTCTTGTCGCTTATAGAAATGAACAGCGTCATATCTGCAAAAAATCGTTTTTTTTTTTTTTTTTGGTTTTTATATCAAAATTTTCAGATTTTTGCGCTCTTTACATTGGGAATACTGCCTTAAGTAAATGTTCAAAAATTAAGGCTAGAGGCCAACTGTATTTTTTTGATGCAATACTGTAATAACTATTTTTTGTACTTATTTCTAATTTTTTGACATCATTAACATCCATCATGTGAGAGAAAACTAGAATAATAACTATTTTCTGCCAAAAATCAATTATAATAATCATTGAAACAAGTAAGGTAATTAAAACAAATTGTAAAACGTTCAAACTCGTCTCCTGAAAAATATCCATTTTGCAAATATGACTCATTTTTATAAGCGATATCATAACTTCCTAATGTAGTATTTCGAAGCTTTATGAATATACCAAAAATGTTCTTAAGACAAACAATCGTAAAAGTTTCTTGAAAGTGCAAAAATAAAACTTTAAATCCCTAACATAGGGGGGAAAACGGAGCTGATTATCATAAAAATTTTACAACATTAAATCTGCGATGCAACTTTGATTTTGTCTTTAAAAAGAAATTTATGCTTTTCATTTGCGCTGCATTTTGCTAAAATATATTTTCAACTACTAATAGCTTCTTGCTAAGCAATATGTTTTTCTGAATTCTTAAAATGCTATATTAGTTTTTTTCTTGATTAAATATGATGATCTTCCAATTATAAAAATTCTAAAAGAGCTAATTTGCGCACTCTCTTGCTTAAATGAAAAACTTTTTCTCTTAAATTGATGAGGGTTATTTTTCTATCGGCCAAAGCTGGCAATATTAATTTCAAAGTTTGTATCTTATAAGTGAAGGGAAGTTTTCGTCACAACTTCGAAAATTAATATTATCTCAGCAATGTTCCACTTAACCTGAAATGCACGCGCCAAACCGAGATGAATATTGAAAATTTAATATCACTTTTTATTTTTCATTAAGAGGTTTAATACCATGACAGATTTTTTCATGTTCACGACTCCATAAATTCTTTCGAAAGTTTAACTAAAAATTAAATATTAGATATTCGTCATTTTTATTCTATTTTATTTTAGCGATAAAAGAAAAAATATATTAATTTGATGAAATCAAAAATCTATCAATTTTTCTCTAAGAGGGTTTCGTTTGAAAAGTTTCACTGGAATTTTTTTTCCAGAAAAATTGCAATGCGTGAAATGCGTAGAAGAAATATGTAGCAATGTAAAAAACCATAATAATCATAATTAGGTCATGCATTGATTTATGTGTAGCTTGTTAATGTGAACCATGATAGAAAGCAACGAAAAAATAGAACTGTCAAGTGTTCAAACTTTTAACATCACACAATTTATGCGTATAACCGCAATAACGAAGTCGGTGACCATACGATTCAGTAGTTTAAATAAATTAGAATAGAACATACTGGCTAATCAATTTCTCAACCGTACTTTCGTCACGGTACGTAGCAGCACACTTAAGGTCAGAGAACCTTTAAAGATTATTTCTTGATTAATTGATTGATATGCCTATAATATATTCTATAAAAATAGCATATGATAATGATTTTCCATGAAATATATTTGCTGAGAAATCAATTTTAATTGAGTTTGAAAACAGAATATTGTGACACTGCATATTTGAAATTGAACATGTATACGAAGATTGCCGCCTAACCCAATGCACACATCAAGAGGGGGATTATACATTTTTAAAAAATGATGGGCTTAAAAATGAGAAAATATATCTTCTTACTGTTTTTAAGTAATTTTAACTTAAAAATTAACAAGCACCATTCTCAGTTTTAAGTACCGATTCTTACTCAGAAATTATAGTTACAGACAAGTATTATTTTATTTTTTCTGCAATAAATTAAAAATTTATGGACAACTTTACGTTCTTAATTAATAGAGTGCCTTTTTAATAATTGCATCTTCAGAACAATAGTATTTTCATTAAGGAACTACTTACAGAGCGAGATGTCAGAACGATTCAAGAGCGTCGGTAGCCTGCCCATCTCATCAGAGCGGGAATACAAGATGAGTAATTCGTCTTGAATTGAGCGTTCGATCTAAATATCGAATCAAACGCAGTAAAAGCAAAGAAACAGAATGGACGAGTGGATGATAAACGGTGGTTCTTCATTGGGCTATGATGAAATTTGCCACGGAAATACTTTAGCTTTCGCAGTTGCGGTGCGTGTGGAAACTATACACAGTGTGCCACAGAATTTTTAAGACTAAGCTTATAAAATACAATAAAAACCAGTAATCGAGAAACTAGTAAGCTCGCGTCGAAGCTGTTTGTTTTGTGTCAATGTCATCAAAATGAAAAAAAATAGTAAACAAATGAAATGAGTTTTTGACAGTGGATCAGCTAATAATTAAGGAGTTTCACGAAGGCTCGAAAACACAGATAGCGCCACTGTAAGCTTAGTTCCAGCTGTAGTCTTAAAAATTCTTTGACGCACTGTGCACAAACAGCTTTGGAGGCAGTCCCACAATGTGAGCTGGAACAGGCATTCGAATCGTTGTTAAACCGCTGTAACAAATGTATTGAAGCCGAAGGAGTTTATTTTAATAAAAAACACTTTTAAAATATAATTACTAATTTTTATTTTATTTTATAAACCTAGTATTAAAAATTCTATGACACACTGTGTATTATTTCCAATTGTTTCGCTGCGTGCTCAATAACCTCAGGCACAGTGGATTGATCCTTCACCTGCAAAGAGAAAGTGATCCCTCAACATCTTACAATCACGCATTGACTTCAACTTCAATGAAATTTTCATAAAAACTTACAAACAATGGTAGATTACAATTTAAGGGGGAAAATACTAATAATTTAACTTTTTTTTATAGACTTCAAGTTTGAATGTTTAAAAGAAATATTTTTGGCAATTAATAATATTTATAAACATATTTTTTTAATGAAAAACTAAGTTTTTGTGTGAAGAGTCGAACGACCACTTAGTCGAAGAAAATCATGCTGACCATTTTAATATCCGTTTTCTTTGCTGATGGTACTTGGAAATATGGTTTATGGGCGTAGTTAGACTTGGTTGACCTGGACAGCAAAACATCTCATAAAAACATCCTTTGACTCAGTGCCTCAAATTTTTCTATGGTGACCCTCAGAAATGGGGATTAGATGAACTGTGATTTAAATTCTCCCCCAATTTAAAACCTTTCAGTGACGATGAGATTGAATCATATGCTCGAAGTGAGTCAGTCCCTAACTGAAATATAATATTCAGGACATTCCCAGTGCACACAGGCAGTTGAACGACGTGTGAAACGTGTGACAGAAGCAACAGGAAAAGCTGCGGAGTTAAGTCTAGAGATAGTATTATGAGAACGATTGTGCTGTCAAGTCAACAATGCCTAACTTTGCCTATTAATCATACTTTAAAGTACTTTCAGCTAAGATTAAATGAAAACTTAGATCTAAATGTTCAACATGATTTTCTTGGAATTACGCCTTTCCACACAAAAACTTAGTTCGTTCAACAAAAATAATCTGTTTATAACTTTTTACTTTATTACAACTGGTACACAACATTTAAAAAAAAAACATATAAACTAGTATTCAAAAAGAAGAGAAAAAGGAGAAAAGAAAACTTGTTGGTATTTTTTCCCTTTGCATTGTGATTTTCCGTAATTTTAAAGTTTTTACAGAAATTTCATTAACGTTAAAAACAATGAAGTACGGAAGATCTTGATGATTTTAACTTATAGTATTTAAACATTAGTTTACGTGGTTCTAAGATACAAGAATTTGTATCTTCTTTTCAATTGCAAATTTTCCACTGAAATATGACTTTCAAAAAAATTTTAGATTTTTTTTTTAGCTCACCCCAGAGTACAGTGAGTCCCCGATATGAAAGTTGTTGGAGTATAAATTAAAAAAAATAACCGAAAGTCAGTGTCGTTTCAAAAGACTAGCCACAACTATGAATGAAAAGGAAACTCTCGAATTATCTGTTCTTCGGGCCTATGAAACTTTTAATTAAAATGTGCTTTATGACTGCCTGTCTACAGAAACGTAACTGACAGTTTGGAAATTTTCGAAAATGATTTTCCTCGTGATGTATTCCTCAGACTGTGACTTCCAAATTAAATTCATATCAAGCAGCTACCGTGGTGAGCCGTCATCTCTCAATGCCATTCGAATTACAAATATCTTTGACTAAATCTTAACTTTTCATCGGCATACTATATTTCATTTCATCTTTCTCTCTTCTTCAAAGATAAAACAGAGTTATTAACTTTTAATAAACGCATTTCCATTTTCAAGTACATGGCTATATACTAACTGAAGAAAACGTTGTTGGACGGGTTACATCAACGTGAGACCTAATAGAGTAAAGGGAGGGAAAATTAGTTTTATATTTCCTTTCATGTTTCACATTTCTCTTCCATGAAAACAAATAAAAATAAGACCGTAAAAGTGCATTCGGAGACAACCAGAAAAAAAAACTGCATAAATGCATTAATAGCATAATTTGATTTTTACTCACCATGGTGAGAAATGTCGAATTCTGGCGTAATAAAGGACAACCGCACCAACAAATAAATTTCATTTCTCGACAACTATTTACTTAAATAAGAAAAGAATAAACCACATGTAGAAAAAGGTTTCATTTAGAGAATGTCAAAGATGTTTCATGTGGAGCTTTAATGTGCTTTAATCATTAAAGTCAATTTGGTAAGTAAATTAAATTACTTAAATCAAGAGGCAAATATTATATAAAACATAACTTTAATAGAGTCAAAATCAAATTTGGATATCTACGTCTTGCTCGTTCTTTGTACATTGATGCAACACGACCATAAATTGAGTTTCATAGATAACAAAAAGCTTCGTTT
Organism: Octonoba sinensis; assembly: GCA_038502835.1. Classification (NCBI taxonomy): domain Eukaryota; kingdom Metazoa; phylum Arthropoda; class Arachnida; order Araneae; family Uloboridae; genus Octonoba; species Octonoba sinensis. The sequence continues at coordinate 65,125,452 of CM076602.1, forward strand.
TCTATTTTTAAATTTCAAGATGCTTTGTTTAAAATATGGAGTAGGTATTTGTTTGTTTCTCAAATACTAAGGGAAGTAATATCAATAAAGAAAAAAGATAAAGAGAAACACTATTTGCAACATGAATTTTGAAAAAAGTAAACAAACTGACTTCGAATCATCGCAAATAAGATTATTAATTCCGTTTTGGAAAGTACACTACAGATTAAGTTCTAAGAACACAAGAAGAGAAAAGAACATGAAATGCAGTTAGCAACAATTGCAAACGAATATTTCCTTATGGACACATTTAAATAGTTCATTAAGAGAGCCCTTTAAAAAAGCTTCTTCCTCCTCTTCCATTTCTCCTTCTTCTTCTGCTGTAGCTTCTTGGTACTGCTGATATTCGGATACCAGGTCATTCATGTTAGATTCTGCTTCAACGAACACCATTTCGTCCATTCCTTCCCCAGTGGACCAATGAAGAAAAGCTTTACGACGGAACATAGCTATTGATAATAGTAATCAAGCATGAGCTATTTTTTAAAGTTTGTTATTTGGCTGTATGAAATAAGTTGAGAACCAATAAGCATTTAAAGTTTGTAAATCTGTTTGATTTCCGCTAAATGCAAAATGTTTCGAATTAATCTTATTTGATGAAAAAAAATGAAATATCAACTGGAGGCCTACCGTTCCTCCTTGGCGAAGGGAATCACATTATGACCTTAAAATAGGTATTTGCTGTAAAATTTGACTTGTGTGTGTAATTTACTAACTGATAGTTTTTTCTTTTTTTGGTTTTTGATTCTTCTTTTTTTAACGAATTAAAATTTAATTCCTGTGACTCACAGGCGATCGACAGCTTTATTTCGATTTTCCTTTTCCTTGACATGTATTTTACGGGAACATTCTACATACTGTACAGGGTTTTCCTAAAGAAGTATTATCCTTAAAAGCGATGCTTGTTATTCAAAATTATTATTACTATGTATATTTTTTTTTCTCTCCTGTGAATTAGCACATATGTTATTTGCCTATTTGAGCTCGGAGGAAAGGTTTTTCCGCTTTCAAAGTTTCGCTTGCTACTGTTAGTTTCTGAAAGCTACAAAATTTCTTCACTCTGTTTTAGTGTCAATGAATAATAGATAAAAATTAATTATACTAAAAATTCATTAATTTAAACTATTCTAATGGATTGCAATCGTTCTTTCTGTGTGAGTATTTAAACTAAATAAAACAAAATGCGGCTTTTTTTTTTTTTTTTTTCATTTTAATATTTTCTTTTCCGTTTCGTTTCTTTCCTTCTTTGTTCGTATTTTACTGTGTGTGTTTTGCAAAAAAAAAAAGTGCTTAAATGTGTAGGATCGTCGGTTAGCGGCTAATTTTTAATAAAAGAACATAATTTACACATAAAAAAGTTACCATTGTATATATCATGGCGAACCGACTGGTCTTTTCACTTTATAACACGGGCACAGCCGTGTCTGTACCGCTAGTTAAAAATAAAGAGAAGTCAAAAGTAAGTAGAGTAATTAAATAAAGAATGAAAAATTAAAATGAAGTAATGAACATGAAACGGGAGCATGAATAAGAAACGGGATTTTTTGAGATGGGGAAAAATGCATATCTGTCGGTCTGTCCGTCTATCTGGTCCCCCCTCCCCCCTGATAACTTTTGAGGGAATCCAAATCGAAAGATATTTTTTTTCCCCCGATTCGAAAGATTTTTTTTTTTTTTTTTTTTTTTTTTTTTTTTCATTCGAAAGATCTTGGACAGAAAATCTCATTTCCATATTTTATTTTTTGATTTGAACAATTTTTCGTTCAATTTTGAACAGCTCAAAAATCCTAATATTAGCGCCTTTAGGCAAAAATGAAGCAAATTTTATAAACCCTGGACATAAAATGCGAGCTCCTTTGAACCAGCTTATTCGAAGGAGCTCTCGACGTGAAATAATTTTTATTTGAATAATTTTTGCACAATTTTGATACGCAAAATAAGAAAGAGAAGTGGAACTTAACTGCGGGGAAATTTTAATCCTACATAAATCCTGATCAAACAGACGGATTTCCTTAAAACAAACTTTACCGGAGGGATGTTATGATGGTAGAACATGTACAGATACGAAGTTCAACCAGAACAAAACGAGGCTATTTTACTAGGAAAAGTTTTGATTGGGATTTTTAAGGATATTTCTGAATGAATGACTGAATTAATGAATGAGTAAATGAATATGTATTAACCATTGAAAAAAGTATATTTGAAGTAATTAACAACTAAAGCTAAAAGAGAGAGAGATAGCTAGATAATAAATTTGATGCTGGTGCATACGGGAAATTTGGCTTGTATGCTCTAGATGGAACTTCATTTTTGTTTACAGGAAGGAATTATTAGAAGGGGGGAAATGGATTTTCCTTTTAAATAAAAATCAATGTCGACGCTCGGTTATAATAAGCCCTGTCTAAACAAACTTGGCTTTAACGTAACAAAGTATAACCAAAAGTACAAGAATGATTTTAACAGACTTATGTTTAATTAAAATAAACTGTACAGTGGAACTATAAATTAATAAATAAATAAAAAGTTAACAGTTGTTTCTTCTTTTTTTTTTTTTTTTTCTTTTCTTTTTTTTTTTTTTAACAATACTATACACAAATTACTCACAGCGCTAAAATAAAACGTTTACGAAAAAGCTACAATAAAAACATAACTAGAAGAAATTGTTACTTCTGAAATAATTAAATATCGTGATGTTACTAGGTTTGATAGTTTTTTTAAATCATGGTAAAGATTCTTAAGCTTTCCACCCCTTTTTTTCTCTATTAGGAAAGTACTTTATAGTGTTGAGCTATTATGTCTGGTTCTTATCATTTCTTTGAATCTTTTACGATCAAATAACTCATTTTCAATAGCAATATTTTCCTTTTGGAAACAAAAATGTTCAATATTTGTTTTCGAATTGATTTTCTTATAAATTGGAAAAAAATTGAAACTCAATTTCGGACGTAATCTTGAATGAATAGTTCAGTTCAGACGCTCTAACGGACGTTAAAATTACGTTACATAAATGGAATAGAAAATGGAACTTCAAACGCTACTATAATAGAAAGCAAGCAAAAATTTTATATAATAGAAGGGGGGTCGTTGAAATGGAAGTCATTCTAAAAAATAGTGTAGTGTATAAGTATTGGCAATTTTAGCAGAAAACTTTTCGTACATATAATACTCGTATATGCACTCCAGTAATCTATGGTGTATTTGTTTTTAGCGATACATTTTAATATAGTTCCTTTATCGTTTTTTTTTTTTTTTTTTTTTTCAATGGTTTGTGTAGTAAATTATTAGTATATTTTGTTTGGTATATCCAACCCCATTTAATTAGCGTTGTTATACCTTATGCTAAGCGAAGTTTTTTGATGCTAACGAAAAAGTTATCGTTGGGGGCTTATATCAGTTTTTTATTGAATTTTAGCGCTTCTGTTGGCGACAAACAAACAAAATAGTCGCCAAATTCTTATTAGAGTCTGCTCTACTGTAAGATTTGGGCTTTTTAATGTGGGAAAAACTGACTTCGGCGAAATGTTAAAAAATAAGTGAAGAAAGAATAATTTTTAATTTTCATGATGATCAAAATAAACTCCACCTTATAATCGAAAATTTTGATGAATAATACTTATATAATTATATGAATAGTATAATGTTTTCAATGCTAAATTGAATTATTACTGTCGAATTTCGACTGTTGGGCGCACTGTAGTACTATATTAAAGTATTTAAGTATATTTCAATACTTAAATACAAGAATACTACTTAATTCAATGTTACGTTCAAATAAATTATGCTTTGAGAATATTATACGTGACTGCATTAGCACAAAATTATACGTGTTAATACAGTGCACGTACATATATGTCCACGTGAATGTATTATCACAAATAATTCTATAAAAATTTAACGCTCGCGTTTTTACTAATCAAAAGGTTTCTTTTTAAAAGAAAGTAATTTATAACCAACTTCTAAATAGTGTTTTTAAGATTTTTTTTCTAAATCAAAAAAAAAAAAAAATTCATTTTTACTTAAATTCCACAAAATCTCCCTCCACTTGAAAAGCAAATTGTTTGTAGAAGAAGAAGAAAAAAAAAGTACCGTAACTTTTTCCTTCCCAATGATTCTAAACTGTCTTTCCAAGTCATAAAAACGAGAGTGAAGATTTAATCCAATTCAACTTTAGCGCATAAAAAAATATTAATTACACTACTTTTTTTAATCATTTCTTTGTTCCACTTCAAAGTTATGCAAGGGGATTTCGAGATTAACTCATTTAGCAGCTCTGTGGTTTCCATTTGCGATTTAAATAGAATTTGAGTTTACAAAAAAAATTGACCACAACTGCGTAATTAAATGCACGTTAGATGCGTTAATAAAATTCTAAAGTCCTTTTTATGGGAGGAAAAAATAAGCCTCTTAAATTATTAGCATTTAAATTATTTTTCACTTTATTTGTTCATGTAGAAGAACAGTTTTAAGCTAGGAAGGAACATATACTTGGTAGAATTCTTTTTATTTGTAAGGGAAATATTGATATAACTTATTGCGAAAGTTACTTACTCTATACTTAGTGATTTCCTGTTTGTTTTTAATGGCGTAAATCTTTGTGAATCTATCTTACTTAGGAAGAGTTATATGTTGTTTAAAAAAATTGCTGTGAATGTCTTTTTGCGCAATTTGTTTCTTAAGTTCTTATTATTTGCACGTAATAGTGCGCACCACTTAACAAAAGTGGTGTGTCTTTGATAAACATTTCTTAACCTGTGTCTAAGAAATATAAGACCCCTATATAAAACCATCCTTTTCTAAAAGAAAATATTTCAAGTTGTTAACAGGCGTTATGAAATTCAATACTGTACAAATAAAACATTGCAGCAAGGGAATCACAAGGATTTGTAGTTTTTTTCTCCTTTAAAGACCGCTACTTTAAAATAAAAAAATATGAAAAACAATGTTTTAAATGTGTTCAGGTGATAAAAAAAGGGGGAAAGAGATCGTTCTCTCTTTATTTTATGCTTTATTTATTTATTTAGAACTTGCACTTTGTTAAGACTGTATCATTAATTTCTGTTGTTTCTGGTTGATTTTACGCTTGGTTAATGAGAAAATGATACTTTGGGGGGGGGTGAACCACCCAAATGTTTTATTAAAGCTAGAAATTTTTCTTTCTTCTTTATTTTTTTTAAATTAAATTTATTCATTTTTTTTTTTCATTTCATACGAGTTATCAGTCGTCAAATTTTGAAATTAAAATCGAAAGCGAATGCAAGCGGAATGCCAGTAATTTCAGGATCCACTACGTTTCAAATGCTTTCTATATACTTCACGACAAAGAAAATAGAAATTTTCAACGGCGAAATTTAAATGTTTGATAAAATTATTGGATCTTGCTAATTTCAAGTGGTTTTGCGGGTTTTTTTTTTTTTTTTGTTATGGTATGACAATGATGTCAAACTTCATACCCAAATGACTTCTCATCGGTTTGCAATTGTTTTCAATATTTCAAAATTTCTATGCCTTTCTGGATACCTAAAGGAAAATATGAGCACACTTTTAAAAATACCCCGGTGAAATCACCTTGCAAAATAATTAGATAAGTGTTCTCTTTGTGAAAAGCATTTCATCCATCCTGCAGTAGTGTATACAGTTTGTTCCAAAATTCTGGCTAGGCAAGATATGGACCCTTAATGGTTTTATGATGGTTTGGCACGATTAACTTTTTTTTTTCTTTTTGCTGTCCAATGAAGCAGAAGCGCTGATTGCTGTATGGTCAAGGCCGTATCCGGGGCGGGGGCGACGGGCACTCCCCCCCCCCCCGAAATCCCAAAAAATTTTGCAATGTAGCATATGTTCCTCCCTGAAGCTTTCCTCTCCACTAGTGTTTAAAAGTCAGGGCCTTCCCCCCCCCCCGAGAAAAATTTCTGGCTACGGCCTTGTGTATGGTATTTCTAATTTTGGGGCTCAATAGTACAGGCCATTAAGAATGAATTGAATGCATAATGGCATGACGAAATTTTTAAATGAAACTTTTGAGATCACATTCTTTCCGAGCAGCTTAGTTCTTGGAAATGTATAGTAACAATCAAATTCAAAAGTAGTTAGAATTGTGTGTGTGTGTTTATGAGCTTAGTTATATTTTTGAAACTGCATGCACTTCAAATGACATTGTGTGTAAGTCTTACTTTTGATGAACTTCCTAAGTAGTAATATTAATAAACAACTAAAAACATTGCCAAAACAAAAACTACAGTACATTCACTCACGGCTGCACTTTTTAAGTCAAATGTTCTGCATTTTTAAAAAAAAGCGTTATAATAACTATGGAAGAGATATTTGCTGTGATATTTTGGCATGTTGGGAGTTACTTTATTTATTCCTTTTTACATTATTTGTTCCTTTTTATCATATTTTAGAGCAAAAGTTATGGTACTCCGCTTCCCTCCCCTTAAGAAGAGAGGAAGTTGGTATTTTTCAAATTATTTTTAATGAAAAATTGCGAGTAATAGAATAAACATTGTATATTTCCACAATTAAATGTTCAGTATATATTTTGCTTTGTATTTTCTGGGGTGGAAGCAAATTCGAACCGAGCGCTGATGCAAAAGTAACAAGTGAAACAAGTGAAAGTTTTCGCTTTTTGTCTTCTTCCAATAAATTACATTTTGGAGATGCCTGAATTTTGTATTAATAATGAAAGTAAAAAATTTGGTGTGAAAAGCAATTTTGTAATCCTGTTTTACACTATTTTCAAGGAATAAACCAATTTTATTTAGAAAGCACTTAGGAATTTAATGTATTAACTTTATAAACTTCCCCAACTAATTTTTGATGCCCTATTTATAAGTATTCTCCAGCTTTGTATTCATCAACAGCTTTTGTCTTTTTAAGTATTCTTATATTGATGAGAAAGTTAATACTGAATTACCATTTTCTTCATCTTTGCACATTATGCCGAAAATTAACTTCTACAAAAACTGAAATAAATATCCGTAACAAAAACAAATTGTTCGTTAAAACTTACATTACCATATGTTAATAATTATTCATTCTGGGGAAAGAAATAAATCGTAATAGGCAAATAATATTCTTAAAATATTAAGCTTGAAATACGTTAATAATTAAGAATAAAACTTAAAAGTAAACGCGATAGAGAGACTCACCTGTTTTATTTATCTCTATGGCCATAAGGTAAGGGGCTTTGCTTGTTCTCTACAATATCAATTTGTACGTGACTTGATTAAAGTCAAGCTATATGTCAGATTGTTTCCTTTGAATTTATGCCTTTATCTCGAATGGACCTTCAGTTTTTTAAAATTTTGGTTAAGTTTAAGAACGTTGTGAAGAAAACTGCGTCGCTGGAAGTTTTCGATTTTTTAGTTTTATTTTTATTTGATGAAATAACGTTTATAAGCATCATCTCTGAAAAAAATTTGGCATATATTAATTAATATTGTTTACAATATCGAATCTGTTCTACGCTCCTGTCACTGCGTTTGAAATTTTAAAATGAATATACTTATTGTTGCAGAAATTTTTTTTTTTTTTTTTCACAGATGATGTTTAGTGTTATTCTATCAAACAAAAATTCACCAAAAACTCGAATAAAATTTTCCTGTTGTTGTTATACGCATTCTGAATATGCGCGCAGATTTTAACCACGAGGTCAGTGATTTTAATACAAATGTACGGTAGAATGTACGGTAGAAGTGGTGAGGAAAAAAAATCGATCTTTGCATTTTTTCATTGAATATTTCTAAGAAAATCTCTGATAAGTATGTTAATCTCTATATATCCCGCAATGCTTGTGAAAATGACGACAAGCCGAATAATTAGTGAAATTCAATGATTAAAGCATTAACATTTTATCTCCTATTATTATACGCATTTTAAGTATGAACAGAAATACGAAACGTTTCGCTAATAACTATCGAAGCGTACCTCATGGCTGACGTCACGAGCCTATTTGTTGTGATCGAAACTAATTATTTTCTGTGACTGGCAACAGTGATTGTTCAGTGCCGTTAAAGGCGTGACTGTTTTGTTCTTGCTTATTTTTAAAATGGATTTGTTTGTAATTCTTATTTTCGTGTACTCATTTGCTGTGTCAAGTAAGATATACCTTTAAATATTTTCTTTTTAGAAAGAATCTATGTGTTTTCTTTTCTGTTTTTTTCTTTTTAAAATTAATAATTTCTCGATAGCAATTGAATTTCGTTTTCTTTGGAATTTTGTACTATCAATATTTTTTCGATTTTCAATGTTCTTGATCGTTAATAAGTATGCAAGTTTTGGAAAACAAAAGCTTTTTTAACTAAATGTTTTGCTTTTCGTCTTCGATTTTCGTAAACTACATTCGTGGGATTTTAGTTACCTAAACATTTGTTCTGTCGTAGAGTTTAATTCATCATTATCATCCATCTATTACTTTCTGAGCAAGTCAATATTTCGACTTTAAAAATTAATGCTATGTTCCACCACAAATGCTAATTTTCCTTTCCACTTCTTCGTGTTGACTTGCACCAAGCATATTGAGAAAAAAGTTGCACACCTTGTTCTTGAAGAAAACTTGCAATAATTAACGATGAATACAAATGATTTAAATTTTTTTTTGTTGGTACTTTTGCTTCCATTAAAATTGTTAAAACAGGCTTTTTGCTACAATAATTCATTGGCACTACATTATTCTTAAAAGTGTAATGCCAGATGCTGCCCGCTCTGGCTTTTGATCCGACCCGCGAAACATTTTCTTATGAGCACATCTTGGAATGAAAATTCCAATCGATCAAAACAGACTCTTCACAAAATTCCGAGCTACCAAATCGTACTTTCTACTGAATTATGTGTTCTAAATAAGCGGCAAATAATAATAAAGTTGATTACTGTAAGATTGAATTTTCAGCAAGTCACTTGATTTTTCACAAAAATATTTTTTAACTTCTCAAAATACAGACCCTGTTAAAAATGCTGGATTTAACCCCTGGCAAAACTTGCATTTTTTTTTTTTTTTTTCACAACTACCGATTATTAACGGCCCGCGACTTCATTAAAAAATTATTAAGTTTAGTCCGCAACTTTCCAAAGGTTGCCATACCTGCTATAGTACATCAAATACCGCAAACTTGAAAAGTAAATAGAAAATTTATGTTGTCTTTTTTTCATTTTATTTTGTAATTCACTTTTCACAACAAGTGCCTGGTTTATTATTTTTTTATATTGTTCACCACTGGGAGAATAATGCTTCATTTTATTCTACAATGTGTCACACAGTTCCTTTTTACCATGCAGTTTCCTTATTTTTTAGAATGTTTTCAATTTTCCTGTTTAATTTTTGGGTAAAATTCTTTTCTAAAGCTAGATGTAACATATGAAGATAAGTCAAAAAGAATTTTTCATATAGCTAAAGTAATATGCCTTGATGGCACAACCCCTAAATGAGACTAAGTTACTTGCCTTATAGCAAGAATGATGCATAAAATGCAACACAATGAATCATTTGCATTTCAAGGCCAAAACACAAAACTTTCCATCACATGAAAGTTTACTTTGTATATGGGAACCTTTCTACTGCATTGATTCCGAAGATCATGCCAGTAGTAACGTAAACCATCTGTTCCATTAAAACCTCCCCCCTTCAGAAAAGGAATATATTCCCATTTATCCCTCAAATCAACATGTTTCTTGTGCGCTCTGGACGTGCTTTACTTGTCTCTTAGAGCCAGTTGACATTTCATTTTACAGAATTTTGGATTTGCACCTTTTAATAGCACATTATGTGTACAGTTTAACTGGTGCAAGAAAGCTACAAACCATTCACTATTTGAGAAGAAAGCTTTTCTCCATTCCTGGACTTGTCACCTGTCAAGGAGTCTATGTAGAAAAGGCATTTCCACTGAGTGCAATTATTGTTTTAAAAAAAGTTATTATTTACATTCTTTTTGGTTTTAAGCAGGGTTCGTTGATTTAAATCAGCTTGATTTAAATCGCGACTTAAATCAAGTGATTTTTTTTCAAAAAAATCATCTTTACAATGTTAGAAAGTGTTGTAAAAATGAAATATGTTGCAATTACAACCACTATTTCAAACAAAACTTCCTAGGCCCATCTGTGTGCATAACATATTTCATAAGTTTAGAATTAATTACAATTTTTTTAATTTTACAATATTACTCTTATTCTTCAAGCGTCTTAACCGCAAAGCATAATTCATTCAATCATTCAAATTAGAATTCATAATAACCATGAACCATTCTGTGTTCTTTATCTTAACAATAGTATTTTAGATCAGTTTAATAAATGCCACACAATAAATAATTCAGAATGATAGTGTTTAAAGCAGCAATTGTTGGAATTTAGAATATGTATCCTTAAAGTTCCATCCATGTCCCCTAATAGCTTAAGGTTTTTCCTCTAAAATACTTTTTTATCATAAAGTTTGCAATACATATATTTGATTAAAACAAAATGTTTCAGTTTTTAGTAATGGTGTGAGCATATGATTTTACTAAATGGGTAAAAATATTTCAGGCTCTTTCATTTATGAAATAGAAAAATGGTTAAAGTACACTTGATGTAAAAATTAAGTACATACAATTGTTACTTTTTTCAGCTTTAAATAGCAAAATAATTCAGATTAAATTTGTTCGCTTTCTCTACACTTATGACTATGAGTATACTTTTATTCCTGGTAGGGTTAAGTTTCATTTGAGCCATGAATTTGTATTAAACTTTGTTTATCATTATTATTATTAAAAAATATTTATTGCTGTGAAAAAAGTTAAAGTATGTTTTTGCATATTGATTAACATGCCATATTGTTTCTATGGATTTATCATAATAAATATCCAGAATATATAAGGTATTTAAAAAAAATAAAAAAAAATCCGATTTAAATCAAAAAAATCTGATTTAAATCAAAAAAATCACGAACCCTGGTTTTAAGTTCTTAGGAGTGAAAAATTAGTAAGAAAGTTTTTACCAATATTCAATTAAGATGTGTGAATTAATTGTTTTCAGGGGTCGATCCAGCATTTTTTACCAGGGTCTATTTTTGTGAATTTTTAAGAGATTTTTGAAAATTTAAATATATGGTGATGAAAAATATTATTATTTCTCGCTTTTAATGGTGTGAAAGGCACGATTTGGAAGCTTGAAATTTTGTAAAGAGTCCGAAAACTGACCCAAATTTCCTCTGGCATAGCCCCTGGTTTTTTTGTTTTAGTTTGTTATTTGAGTATAGTAATTTGTTGATAGCTTTTTACTGCTTAATTTATATTAAATATCTAGCCATGTGTATGAAAATTGTTGCATACTGTAATTAAATTTGTGGGATTTTACTAAAAATTATATCTTGGGTGCAGCCTTAAAGAAATACTAGTAACCTTAAAAAGCCCTGGAATTTCTCCAAAAGTTTTGGGAACCCTGAAGTAAATTTTAAGTATTTAGCAGTTAGAGAAAAGTTTCTCTGAAGATTTTCCAACTTTACTATAACAATGTTACAATTTAGTCTTTGGAAAATTAAAATATTAATTACTACTGTTTGTTTACCAATCTTATTTTTATCTATTAATGAGAATGTGTGTTGCAGAAATTCCACAGTTCTGTTGAGAATGGTATGTGCCTCAGGGTCAGAACCTGAGCAGATATCCTGTTTAAGAGCTAATTTGGCTTGAATATGGGCCAAAAAAGATTTCGAGCAAACCCCAAAAAACATTTTATGCAATTTTAATAGTATATAATGCTTTTATACTATTAAAATCGCTTTATACTATGTAATATGCCTTTTGTAATAGTATAATAATGCTGATTTTCTCATAGTTTCTACACATAAGTCAACAGTTACTTCTAATTATTCATCAATTGACTGTTTTCAACCATTATTGATAAATCTTGATATTTCTCTCATTTATTATTAAAGTTGACTCCCAGCGAAGTCCTACAATATCTTTCATTTCTAAAGAAAAGGTTGTGAATATTGGAGATACAGTAGAACTTGAATGCACCGTTCAGTATGCTGATGATTATTCAGTAAGATATTTTTTCCCTCATTTTTATTGTTTATGCGAGTTTCATTGTTTCTGCAAATTCTAATTATTTCAATGTTTAACTAAGTTCTTTTTCTTTTAACTTTATTTTGTATTATTATTAGGCATATGTCCCAAATTGCATTATGATAAATGTCTTATCAAACATATGTTGCATTGTTCTGGTTAAAATCTTATTAGATTATAGTTGTCGTTTGTTATTTGAACTAGAATACAAAGCACTATGTTTCAAATGATAATAATGAATTTTTGGTACCACATTTAATAAATTTTGAAGTATTTCTATTTACTTTTATTAGCATAAAAGTTTTGAATTGAAACAATTGTTGTGAATTTGAACAAATTTGTTGAAAAAAAGCAAGACATCAAATGCAAAATTTTAGGATGTGGGAATATACAAAAGATAGGAATAGGTAACGAAAGAAAATCAACAACTTTGTTTTCCCACCCAAAAATTTATGATCCCCTCCCCTCCACACATAAAACTTGAAGGGGACTCAAATCTCTACTTAGAAATTTAAGTAACTTTCACTCTAAAAAAACACTCACACACAAAATAAAAGTTTGATACAGGAGAACCTTGTCAATTAGAAATATATTTCTTCTCTCTTTGAGTACAGATATTTGTATGGGTTGGGTAAAAATCTTGGTAATTCTTTCTCGTCGTTGCACCTCTAAAGCCTACAATGTTCAATAAACACACTTTTCAATTTATTCAGGAGCATTTTACTTTGTGGGTTGGTCCTAAAATCCAGTTATATCTATATATATATATAAGTTACTTTACACAGTTAATTATCTAGAGTGGCAACACTTTTGTAAATATTGCAATGACTGGAGACTCTTGGCGCTGACTTTTTCTCATGCATTCTTACTTTAAAAATTTTTTGCCAAAGAAAACATTACATTTTTAAGTTTAAAGTGAGTCTTTGTCGTTAAATACGAAAAGTCTGTACACAATTTATTAAAATATGCAATAAAGAGCTGAGTACTGAAATTGAAATCAAACCTGTGCATGTAACCATATGTTGTCGTTATGGTCTGAAAGAGCTAGTTTCGAAATTTAGCAAAGTTTTTTGTATTACGACCAAAATTACATCTTTTGATAAGTAAATCTTATCAATTCAACCTCTCAACATAAGAGCATTCTTCAATGTAATCCTTTACAAATAGTTTCTATGTTATGGTAAAGTTGCATTAAAAATAGATCTAAGTTTGCTTATTATCCCTCGTTTCCTTTGAAAAACTGTTTGTGTACATTTTGCAGTGAGTACTCAAATTTATTTTTATATGTTTTTAAATTGGAGTTGAGAGCATGTAATTAACATTTAATTGAAATTTAATATTTAAGGTGGTGTGGCAGAAAACCAATCCGGAGAATCCTTCCGACCATTTGTTCATATCATCTGGAACAAACCAAATCGTACCTGGAGACAGATATTCTGTGAGACATGATGACAAAACTGGAACTTTCACTCTTAAGGTTAATTTATTATACCTTTTATCTTTATTTTTCAACTTTATTGATTGTCTTTAATGTATATAAAATAATTTATTTTATTAGTAATTGTTGAATGATCTTAAAAATCATCAAAACCATTTTTTTCTCTGAAGTGTATTTTAAATTTGCAAAGTCCATCTTTTAAAATTTAAAAATAAGTTTTTTTTTTTTTTTTAACCTTTGTGAAGTTTCTAAAGTCCTAATAGTTTTGCATACGAACTGAGAAATTGAAATAGTATCGGAATATTTCAATTATTTATTCATATTTTAAAGTAATCATGTCAAAAATTATCCTGATTTTAAAGGAATTTGTTCTGATTTCCTTTCATTTAAGTGCTTTTCTTTTTTTAAAGAATTATAGCAATTTTCAATAGGCATTGAAGATCTGGAATATCCTCACCATGCCCCATTAATGCCCAAATTATTATTTTTTTTTTTTGAAAGCAGTTGGATAAAATTCTTTAAACTGAGGTATTTTGTTTTCTTCCTGGTCATCATGATCAAATTTTATCAAAACATACTTTCTTTTTAATGGTAGTTTTAAAAAGTTAGCGGAAATTCTTCTAACTAAATTGTTTTCCAGCAAGAGCTGATTTATGTCGAAATATCTTTCTACATCTGTAATTAGGGCCATTTCACAGTATTTTGTCCAAATGTAGAGTCCGCAACATGACACTCTTTTTGTTATAACTACGTAATTTACATTTTAATGATCACTAAAAAATTTTTTTCAAATAATGTGTTGAACAAATTATTTGAAAATAAAATTAAGTGATAATTAAACTGTAAGTTACGTAGTTATAACAAAAAAAAGTGTCATGTTGCGGACTCTACGTTTGGGCAAAATACTGTGAAATGGCCCATAATCAAATTAAACCAAGAGATTTTTTTATTTGCCTGTATTACCTTTAATTTTTTGAGAGCAGTGAACACAGTTAAAAAACTCTTTATGAAATAGTCAGGCATATTTCCATCTACCACTGCCAGTTAACAAATGCAGAAAACTGGGTAAACGCATGACCTTTGACTTCACAAATGTTTTTACTTGACATTCATTTAGTTTCGACTCCTAGAATGCATTGAAGGTCATTTAAAAGCACTTTGCTAATACTTCGTCTAGCAGTCTAAAAATGTACTGCTAGGCACTAATGGGTTAATTACCTACTGATTAGTAAGTAGAATCACATCTACCTTTATTATTAAAAGTTACAAAAGTCATCAAGTGGATGATCCCAGCATTCTGTTGATAATTTATTTGTTTTGTGAGGACTCATTCCTGTACTATTTGAATGCAGGCTCATTTAATTTGAAAATTAAGAAACGGGTACAGTAAATTCTCGATAACTCAAATCTAGAGAGTCCAAAGTAAAACTTTGACTTATCGGAAGTTCAACTACCATCAGGGTTCTTTGATCTAAATCGGCTCGATTTAAAACATGATTTAAATCGCTATTTAGATCAAGTGTTTTTTTTTTAAATCATTGATTTAAATCATTATAATTTTCTGTTTCTAAAAATTGATTTTCATGTTAGAAAATTTTATTTCAAACATAAAATGTATTGCATTTACAACCTCTGTTTCAAGCAAAACTTCATAGATCCCTCTGTCTGTGCATGTATTATGTATATCATAACTTTAGAACTAATTAATATTATTTTTTAAATTTTACGATATTATCCTTGCTCTTCAGATGTCTTAATATCAAAGCATAATTCATCATTGAACAATTTTCATATTGCAATTCGTAGTAATCATGATCCACTTAATGTGTTTTAATTTTAATAATATGTTAGATAATTTAGGATGATACAGATAATTTAGGATGAGTGTTTAAAACATAGTTGTTTAGAATTTAGAATATGCATCCTTAAAATGGTTCATACATGTTCCATAATTAATAGCTCAAGGCAGGGCTCACACTAGGGAAAAATACAAGATGGATTTCCCACCTTGACCAAAATTTTAAGTGGGATTTTTAAAATTTCAGTGGGAAATTTTTGTTTTTAAAAGTATTACTAAAATGTCCGAACATGATCTAATACAAACTATGAAAAAAAGATGAGTATCTAATCTATGCTCAGAAAGAAAAGAGTAAATATTAACAAGTTTCCCACAAAACGAATCCTTCACAAAATTCGCGATCGCGAAAATGAGTGCTCTGTGAATAGAATTGTCCTCTGTGAATAGAATGAATGAAAATAAGTCTGCATGCCCAAAGGCCTTAAATTTTTCAATAATCCCAAAGAATGAAGAAGTTGTCAATATTTTCCCCATGTTATTATATATGATCAGTAGGGTTCCTAGATTCTTCTTTTCATTAATAGAGATAAGATGGCTGCTGGAACAGCACGCATACAAACTTTTTTTGAGTGGGATTTCAAAAAATATTGCGGGAATCGCGCGGCCTAGCGCTAAGGTTTTTTTTCTTGTGAAGTATTCTTTCACTTTATAAATTTTCAATAAAGATATCTGATTTAAACAAACAGTTGCAGGTTTTAAAAATGGATAGAATTAACATATGATTTTACTAAATGGATAAATTAAACAATATTTCAAGTTGTTATTTCATTTATAAAATAGAAAAAAAGTGCATTCAATGTAAAATTAAGTGTACAATTGTTTAATTTTTTTTTTCAGCTTTCAACAGCAAAAGAATTCAAATTAAGTTTGTTCATTTTTTAATATTGTACCTGAGTGTACTATTATTCTTCTAAAATATTATCTACTGCATGGAAAATAGCTTAAGATGTGTTTTTGCATGATGTTTAACATTTCAAAGTGTAACATGGTAAATATCTGACGTTTTTAAGGTCTGTTTTAAAAAATTTTAAAAACCTGGTTTAATTTTTTTTTAATCGGATATTTTTTTTAATCAAAAAAAAAAAAATCACGAAACCTGCTTACCACATTTTTAGTTTCCAACATTTTAGTAATGAAAACTTCCATTATTTCAATAAATATGTAGATAATTCATCAGTGGTCTCCAACCCCGGACCGTGGCTCAAATGGTACCGGGCCACAGGCCATCCATTTCATTGAAACTGAATTTAAATTCCTACATTTATACACCAAATTAAAAACATCTGTGTTTCAAAATAATCTAAAGTTTAAACAATCAATGCCGCCCCCCCCCCCCCCCCCCCCATCAGGCCGTGGTAAAATTATCAAACATTGACCGGTCCGCGGTGATAAAAGGGTTGGGGAACACAGCATACCTTAAAAGTTTTCATAACAAAGAAGTAAATCCAATTAAAACGTTAATTAACAGACAATCATAATAAATGTTACTTAGTATTTCATACTTTCTTAAAATAATACATTAAGTTTTAGTAGACCTTTTTGTGATTCATAAAACTAAATTCTCAAGCTTTACCATGTGCATAAATGCAGCGGTCTATGTGCCTCTTTACGTCTACTGACCTTCATGAAAAATTCTGCAGAAATGCCGTAAAGTTATGCACTAGGCCTATTTTCTACAAGCAAATGGAAAAACAAATAAAAATGAGCTCAAATGCTGTGAGAAAACTGTATGCATAAGATGCTTGTAAAAGAATTCTGCATTCTAAATCACAAATCTTTTTTTTTTCCTATGTACAGTGTACATAGTGTGTTTATTAGTGTACATTGTACACTAATAAATTTCCTATTTCAAAATGGATGTTTGTGACTATACCAATTTTTTTAAATAATTTTTGTGCAGATTTTATTACATTTTTTAGTCGAGAAGAATGTCTGAGTTAGTTAGCAAAAAAAACTAACTCAAGTAACAAGCACTTTCTTATTTGTTATTTTGTGTAAGAAAATTATTCCTCATTAATGTTTTTGTTCTCTTTCTCTCTAATAGATTTCAAAGATACAAGAAATTGATGCAGGATTGTATGAATGTCAAATTATTATAGGCCCTACCTCAAAACAGAAGAATAATGTATGGCTGTATGTCAGATGTATGTATGATTTTACCTTTCATTTAATCAGTTCCTTTCCTTGAAATTTGTACTGTTAGCTTTCTTAATAATAAAATTAAAAGTATGTCGCTCTGTATTTTGCTGTTGACCAAGACCATTTGACAATTTTTATGAAAGATGATACAAAATTCTTTTGAACCATAGTAAAAGTGCACCTATGAACTTTTTTTTTTTCTGAGCAAATGTTTCATATAAATTCTCTAATGTAGAGATGAAAGCAGCCTTTCATCTTTAATTTTTTGTGCTATTTTAAAGCACAAAAAAAGTACTTAAGATGATATTTGTACCATGTTTAAAATGAAAATATTGCTCTATTGGGATATTATTCATCTTCTACAAATTTTGCTTTTTTTATGGGAGGAAGGGATATTTTTAAATGCCTTTCTGTGGGGAGGAAGTGTTTGTTAAAGAACCATGAATAGTTAAATGTTAAAAAGTGTGGTTGGGCAGTCCCAGATTTATGTGAATTCGCAGCACTTTTTTGTGTCGCTCCGTTTACTATGGTACTTCAAGTTGTTGAGACAGGAGCTATTTTCTTTACAGCTGAAATCTTTTAGTAAGCTATTGAAGATTTCATAAAAAGCTACCGTAGAATTTCTGGCAAGGGATTAGTAGCATATGTTATCATCCTACATAGTCGAGGATATCCCCCACCGCCTTCAAGATCCAACAATCATGACCCAATAGGGCATGTACGGAAAATTACAGGTTTTAGACTAAATTCTAGACCGCTTAGTTTCAGTAAATTGAATATGGTTGTTAAGTTGTTCTTTTGAGTTTTAAAATAAAATACAGTGAAACCCCGATTTTACGTCCCCCGAATCTACGTTTTTTTCATCAAGTCCCAGTTTTTCCGTATACTAATAGTGTTAATTTAACCCGGATTGTAAGTTTGTTATATATGAAATTTCCCACATTTTACGTTTTCCCTGGAAAGTGAAAAAAAAATGTTCTAAAATAAGCAATATTTTTCCGTCCGTACTTTTCGACAACCGATGAAGATCAACAAAAAGAACCGGAAGCACAGCCGTCCCTTCTTTCACGATTGCAATGAAGAGCTTACAAATAGTGAAAGACTATTTTCTTTCTTATAAATACCAGGAAAAAAACTTGCAACGTATTTCAATCCTAGAAGATGCTGCATTCACTTAGAACTTTCAATGACTAAAAAGCAATCCACTATTATGGATTATTTTCAGCCTAAACGCCAGGAATCGCATCTAAATGTGTTAAAATGATTTTAAAATGGTATGTATAATGATGTTCTTTTCGTAAAATATAGATATTATACCTTTTGAAAGAGTCATCTTTACTACCCTTAGTTTTTTTCTATTTGATTTTTGCATTCTAAAGATTTCCCGTATTTTACGTTTTTTTTTGCCCAGTCCCTTGAGAAACGTAAAATCGTGGTTTCACTGTATAAATGAGTCATTTTCTTAAATGGGTGCATAACCTTCTTAACAGAGCGTTTTTTTTTTAAAGTGCTATTAAATACATTCATGCAAGCTGAAGCAATTCAATTTAAAAAATCTTTGACTAAATAAATTAATCAGGGTTCACACTATCGAAAAATACAAGGTGGGATTTCCCATCTTGACCAAAATTTTAAGTGGGAACTTTTCTTTTTGTTTTTGTCTTTAAAAATATTACTAAATTGTCCGATCATGATTGAATACAAACTATGTAACAAAAGATGATTATCTAAGCTATGCTCAGCAAAGAAAAAAAAACGTCAACAAGGTTCCCACAAAACGGATCCTTCACAAAATTCGCGATTGCAAAAATGGGTGCTTTATAAAATGTTAAGCATGAAAAAGATCCTCTGGTATTTTGGTTATTTAACCAAAATTATTTGATGTAGGATTCTTAGGAAAAAATCCTAAAAATTAGTTTAATATTTCCTCTATTTTTCCGATCATATGTCATTTTATCTGTTGATGTTTATCAATGAAAACAGCATATTTTAGAAACCAGCTTTCTTTTGTAACCTTGTTACCCAGGAATATTCCCCTTTTCCAGTACTTTTTTTTTTTTTTGATTTTGTCCTCTGTGAATAGAATGAATAAGTCTGCATTCACAAAGGGATTAAATTGTTCAATAATCCCAAGGAATGAAGAAGTTGTCAATCTTTCCCTCATGTTATTATATATGATAAATAGGGTTCCTAGATTCTTCTTTACATTAGTGAGGATAAGATGGCAGTTGAAAACTAACTTACTCCATTTAGTTTGTATTGAATTATTAGTTTAGAATAGTAGTTTCATTTCGCGATGTTTTGAATGCTTGTCCGCTAGTTGCGGGAACAGCGCGCAAGCGAACTTTTTTTGAGTGGGATTTCAAAAAATGCTGCAGGAATCGCGCGGCCTAGCGTGAATCCTGGTAATTAAAAATTAACGTATGAAGACTGGGATTTTTGATACTATTAAAAATTCCTGAGTGATGAATCGTAAGCAGCCCTCTGATGATTAAAAAAAGTTTTTCACTTTATTTATATTTTTTTTTATATGGATACCACTATCTCTACTTCCTCTGAAGCCATAATTTCCAATAGTGTGTCTGATAACGGGAACGTAGTGATAAAACCATTGCTTTTGCTAATAAAATTGGAGAAAGTTTCCAACTCAATCAAAGGCATTATGTTGTAGAAAAGTATCTTTCTTCTATTAAAGAAATTAGACAATAATATTTAGGCTTTTTATGTAAAAAAAAAAAGGGAAAAAGAAAAATAAAATTTTAAATTGCAATTCCAGAAATAAGTAAACCATTCTTAGGAACTATTTTAATCTGAAATAAAGAAATGTCCCATTCTCTTTCTTATTTATAGTGTTAAATTATGTATGTAAAAATCATTAAGGTGTGTTAACAAGGTTTGATTGTAATGTTATTACTTTTCTCACTCCCAAGGCATTTTGATTCCCTGTAAACATAAAGCTGGTACAAGTCTGTCCCCTCCACTTGAAATATTGATTTTTAGCCTGTGATATATATAAATGTGTGTGTGTAAATATTTAATTTTAATATCTATAATTTTGTATTTAAAGTGCCTCCTGTGATATCTGATAACAGTACCAGATCTGTCATCACAAGTACTGGCTCAAGTGTTGAAATGCACTGCTATGCTTCTGGCTACCCGCAACCTAGAATATCGTGGCGTCGGGAAAATAATGAACTGCTTCCCAATGGATATGCCTTCTATTCTGGCAATACATTTACAATCGCAAATATCACAAAATTTGATAGAGGTACTTATTACTGCGTTGCTGATAATGGGGTTGGAAAAGGAGCTCGGCGTAATATAGGCCTGGAAGTTGAATGCAAGTATATTTTTCTCTCTTTATCAGTCTTTTTTTTAAATCAGTATTAGCACATATAACAAACAACATTCGTAAAAACACCATTATATTAGGTGTTACTGATGTGTATGAAAAACTCTTTTGTTATGGTATGTATTACATATATAAGCTCACCCAAATAAGGAAAAAAGTATGTTCATTCAAATGCTATTTTAAACCATAATGTAATTGAATGAACTAATTATTAATTAAATGTTTAATCTGCAAATCTGCTTATGATTTATGATTATAAAAAAACTCCATAGCTGTCATTTTTTCCGTAGATCAAAAGAGTTTCCTTAAAGCAATATATGTTATGGTCATATTAATGTGTACTTCTGTTTACTTCAAATTTTTAACTATTAAGAGGCAGATTTTATAAGAATCAGGCAGAATTGAGGGGGTCATTATACATGCCATTTTTGATTTTGTTGAAATTTTTATGGTGGATTCTTCTAATGATTTTAAAAGATACCTATAATTTTTTTTTCTCTAAAAAAAATTTTTTTTACCCCCAAAAATTCCTAAAGTGCGTCATGGCCCAGTATTTTTCTCAAATCGACATCTTTTTGCATTTGATTATTTCAGTGCATTGAACATCAGCCAAAGTCATTCTTGTGGTTATAATATTAGCTTTAGTAGTTAAAGTGAATAATGTCATAAATTTAATGGCTGACCTTCAATGCAACCTGGCAGGGTTCGGCAAACTTTGTCGCGGAAAGTGAAAAAGTGCCATATCCGAGACCTCCTGGACCCATGCACTGAGGGTCATCCATAATTATAGGGGTTGACTTGTGTAGTACTACTCAATATTAACTTAATTAGCTCATTTGTTACATGGCTGACCCTCAGTGCTGCCAAAAAACATGTACTTTTTTACCTAACAAAATAAAAAAATGCCCTTTTGGTGACCCTGTATTTCTGTGCATTGAAGGTCAATGTGGAACTTAATAACTGCATTTCATAATATAAGGACATATTTTAAAAGACAATTTACAGAACTTTGGCTAATGGTCATGTGAGCCTATGGGGCTTACTTTTAGGCATTATGGAAATAGAAAATACAGTAATAAAGCATACAATTAGCTATAGCTTATTCATTAAATATCATTTTATTTGTGACTATTCAATATGTAAACATATCTTTTTTACAATAATTTTATTTGTAGCATGGAGAAACAATTTTCCATGGAATGGTCCAAAATTGAAAAATGAGTGGAAAATAATGTTTATCATTTTATTAAAACTTTTTTGTTGAACACCTTAAAAAAATGTTACAAATACTATTTTTTTTTTTATATCCTAATGATAAACATTGATGTTTACCCTTTTCAACATATTATGGTGTATATATTTTAAAAAAAAGTAGTCTTTTTTTTTCTGAAATTCTTCATATTACAGCATTTAATTTTAAGGATCTGGCAACTTCTTTCATTATAGACAACCTGAGAACCAGGCGCGGTCCAAAGGGGAGGGGGTCGGGAGGGGTACAGAAGAAAGGCAGTTTGGGGGGTTGGGAACACCCCCACCCCCCCAAACTGCCTTTCTTCTGGCAAAATTTAATTGGAAAATCAAAGCTTCAATACAGCTCCAAGGGAAGTTCCTAAGTTACAATTGTTTATGACCCCCCCCCCCCCCTAAAAATATGAAGTTTTGACCGCGCCTGCTGCTGAGAACAAAAAAGAGGAGCAGATTTTCAATTCTGAGAACAAAATTGAAAATGGCTGAAACAAAAACTATTTTAATGTGTTTTCTGCATTGTTGCTTATTCATTTTCTACTATAATGCACAGTGTAAAACATAAAATACTTATTAAAAAGCTTTTTTTTTTTAATTGGGGGAAGGGAATTATTTAGATCACATCATTTATCTTTCACGATCTGGCAACTTCTTTTATTATAGAGAACATGAAAACAAGAATTGAAAATAGCTAAAAAAACAAAACAAATACTATTTTAATATGTTTTCTGTATTGTTGCTGTCTACTGTAATGCAGAATGTAAAATATAAAATACTTTAAATAGCTTTATTTATTTTACAGCTTTCTATCTTGTTTTAGCTATTTAGAAAATTGTACTTATTTTTTTTATTCCAAATCTTACTGTACAGCTAATTGTGTGCTTTATTAGTGTATATGTTCCATTTCCTTATACTTTGAGGTAAGTCCTATGTGATAAACGCTAATAATAAACATCAATATTTATCATTAGGGTAAAAGCATAATTTGTAACAGTTTTTTAAGGTGTTCAACAAAAAAGTTTTACCAAAATGATAAACATTATTTTCGACTCATTTTTCAATTTTGGACCATTCCATGGAAAATTGTTTCTCCGAATGTGATCGCTAACAATTACAAAGTTATTTATTTTTTGCTTATGCTACAAATAAAATTATTGTAAAAAAGATATGTTTGCATATTGAATAGTCATAAATAAAATAATAAGAAATGATATTTGATGAATAAGCTATAGCTAATTGTATGCTTTATTACTGTATTTTCTATTTCCATAATGCCTAAAAGTAAGCCCCATAGGCTCACATGACCATTAGCCAAAGTTCTGTCAATTGTCTTTTAAAATATGGGCCTTATATTATGAAATGCAGTTATTAAGTTCCACATTGACTTTCAATGCACAGAAATACAGGGTCACCAAAAGGGCATTTTTTTATTTTGTTAGGTAAAAAATTACATGTTTTTTGGCAGCACTGAGGGTCAGTCATGTAACAAATGAGCTAATTAAGTTAATATTGAGTAGTACTACACAAGTCAACCCCTATAATTATGGCTGACCCTCAGTGCATGGGTCCAGGAGTTCTCGGATATGGCACTTTTTCACTTTCCGCGACAAAGTTTGCCGAACCCTGCCAGGTTGCATTGAAGGTCAGCCATTAAATTTATGACATTATTCACTTTAACTACTAAAGCTAATATTATAATCACAAGAATTACTTTGGCTGATGTTCAATGCACTGAAATAATCAAATGCAAAAAGATGTCGATTTGAGAAAAATACTGGGCCATGACGCACTTTAGGAATTTTTGGGGGTCAAAAAAAATTTTTTTTAGAGAAAAAAAATTATAGGTATCTTTTAAAATCATTAGAAGAATCCACCATAAAAATTTCAACAAAATTAAAAATGGCATGTATAATGACCTGCCTGATTCTTATAAAATCTGCCTCTTAAATCTATTTGATAAATATAGACATTTTTATGGATATATTCAATTATGTATTAAGTACTTTTCTATAATTATAATGTCTTTCAATTAAATCATAAAATAGTTCATTGCTTAGTCTAACGGTTCATAATGACAACATGACAATCATTTTTTTGTTGTAACTTTCTAGGACGCATTGATTAATCGACTGTAATAGGCCATTTTGCAGATTTTTACTGATTGATCACCAAATCAATTTTTTTTTAATTAAAATTATTATTAGTGTGCCAAGAGCAAAGAACAATGCAGAACTAATTTATTAATCAGTAAATATTATTTTTTTGCAGTGTTAAGCTGTCATGTTGTCACACATGTAATATGAAAGTGCGAAAAACTGAATGAAACAATGATAAAAAATACTGCTCACCACTGACACTGACATGATGACACTATGATGAATAATGACATCCCCTGTAATTCAAAAGCATAAATATTTTGATGTTATTTGAGCATAACCTATTTCTTGCAGGTTCATATTATATTTATATATCTTGTACTAAATCTCTCACTTTCTACAGATGCTTCTGTTGTGCATAGAGAAATGTTTAAACAAATGTGCATTTTAACAATAAAAATTCAGAAATTATAAGGTCTACCGGAAAGTTCTGTCCGTTTTTGGAATTAATTTTTTTTTTTAATAATAATTTATTTAATAATACATTTGCCGTTATTATCAATGACTTCTTGCCAGCGTGAGGGCAATTTATGTATCCTATTTTTGAAAAATGTTTCCTCTTTTGATTTGAAAAATTCCACCAGTACTTGTTTGATATCTTCTTCATTTTTGAATTTTTTGCCCACCAAAAAGTTTTCTAAAGACAAAAAAAAGTGGTAATCGGAGGGTGCTATGTCTGAGGAATATGGTGGATGCGATAGAATTTCCCAGCCTAGTTCTGCAATTTTTTTATGAGTCCTCAGAGCAGCATGTGGCCTGGCATTATCATGATGCAGTATTATATCCTTTCTGTTGAGCATTGCCGGCTAATTTGTGTTAACTTTATTATAGCCATAATAGCCAATTTGCCACGTCAGTATGTATAAATTAAGCGATAAAAATATAGAACCAAACATGAAATATAGAAAGTGTTGAATTGTAATAGAAAAGGACAGAACTTTGCGGTATATCTTATATTTTTAGAAAAAAATGGCAATGTAGAAATCGTAGTGTTAAAATAAGCATTACAATTAGTCAGCAGATTATCTTCTCCTCATTAAACGGCTAATCGATAATTTTAGTTGATGCTCAGTTTGATGTAAGTAAAATTTTCATTTGCATTGTATACTATTAGGTCGTTTCGAAAGTTTTGTCCGTTTTTATGAGTCTACTTTAAACTGTAATATCTAAGTGAATATTTATTCAATTTAATCAAAATAAGCGCTATTTGAATCAGTGCACTTTTGCCAACATAACACAAGTCGATTAATTCCGTTGGCATAAAAATTGTGTGCTCGGTATTCGATGAAGTCGACGAAGGTCGTTTTTGCTAGGTCCTGATTGGCAAAGGTTCTACGGGTGAAAAAGTTATCGAAGTGCTTAAAAAGATGTTAGTCGGTTGGCGAGAGGTCTGCGGGGTATGGTGGGTGAGGCAGAACTTCGACGAACAATTCCTTTAATTTTCAGTCTGTGATTTGTGAGACGAGAGGCTGGGCGTTGTCGTGGAGCAGGATTGGACCACTTCTGTTGACCAGTGCTGACTGCTGCCGAAGCAATTTTCGGTACATTTCGTCGCTTTCCTCACGATAGGACTCTGCTATGATGGTTTGGCGTGGTTGCAGAAAGTTATAGTGAATCACACCAGCCGCTCACCATCATACAGTAACCATGATCTTTTTTTAGTGGGGTTTCGCCTTTGGGAAGTGCCTGGGTGGCTCCATCGGTGCCCAACCACTGACCTGAACGTTTCCTATTGTCGTAGAGAATCCACTTTTCATCACACATGATGTTCTGCTCCAAAAAGGATCGTTTTGGTTGCGGAAAACATGGCAAACCTCGAAACGTGACAATTTCTGCCGATCATTTTAATCGTAGGGCCCCCCACTTTTTGAGTTTTTTTACCTTTCCAATACGTTTTAAAGCATCAAAAACCACATAGGAGCTGACGTCCAGTTCCTCCGCCATCTTACGCACCGTTTGTGATGGGTTAGTCTCCACCAGGGTCCTCAAATTCTTGTCCTGGATTACTCTAGATCGGCTACTTCGGTGCTCATCTTCGAAACTAAAATTCCTGGAACGAAATTTCGTAAAGCAAGATCGAACAGTGCATCCATTAACATTATCATTGCTAAATGCCTGGTTAATTTTTCGGGCTGTTTTGGCAGCGCTTTGGTTCAATTTGAATTCGTAGAGGAAAATTGGTCGAAAATGGCTTAATGACATCGTATAGTAATAGGCTGAAAATAATAAAAAAATCAAAATTGGAAAAAATGAACAGCATCATTGCATAGAGTACAAAATTCTCCATCGATCAGTATATACCACGACACAGTAGAATAAATATTTATTGAGATATAGAGCTACAAAAACACATGATATTAAAACGGACAAAACTTTCGAAACAACCTAATATATTTTTAATTTGTTAAACATATTTCATGTGTAATGTAAATACAGTATAACCCGATTTAACCTTCATCTCTGGACTGTTAAATGCTATCATCAAATCGGGGAAATGTAACGTTCATTAAATCAAGTGTCGTAAATCAAAGTTCTACTGTAGTGCCCCCTCCTCCCCCAGGGCCATACAATCCTTAAAAGTTCTTAGTTTTTACAAAAAAGTATTAAATGTTTTTGTTTGACAAGAGAAATAAAGTTAAAAATTTTAGCTAAGTCAAATGAAAACAAACATCTGTATATTTTGCTGCAAGTTTGTTTTAGTTGTGATACAAGATTATTTTATTCTTGTCAGTTCAATTTTAAATTTTTACCATTTTACCCAATGGTATTGGTTGGAATTTTTTTTTTTTTTTTGGATGATGTGCATATCTAAAAATTATTTTACATGATGGTTTTTAACTGATATTCTAACTAATATGTAACTAGTATTCCATATATTATTTAAGCTAGTAGTTATGATACATTACAATGATTACTTAAAAAATTAACTTTTTCCAAGTTCAATAGCGCTTAAGAACTTCAATGTATTACTTCATAACTACTACTTTTTCATAAAATACTTGTTTTTCCTTCATATTATTTTTCATAACTAATATTCATTTTGAACAAAAGTTGAACATTCATATTTGTTACCATTCCCTAATATAATCAAAATTAACTTGTAAGCCCTCAAATGACTTTCCTTTTTAATTAAAAGTTGTTAAACATTATTACTTTTTGTCATACTATTAAGTTGCCTGGTACGAGTTAATCCGGAGTGATTTAAAACCAGTTTTTGACTTGTACAAAATTATTGAATTTAAATTATGTCTCCAAAGTAATAGATTTTTGTTCTAAAATTATTTTTCTCACTCCATATACACCTATGTTGTAACTGTTGAAAGACAAAATTTCCTTCAATTTAAAACAAAATTTCCATTCACAACATTATGAAATTAATTTACATATTTCCTTTCATTTTTATAAAAAATGTTTCTGAATAGATTTAACATGTAAGTATTTAATGTATAGATCTACCAATATATATAATATCTCTAGGTTGTCTTTCTAAAACATTTATAACAATAAACTTAAATCATGTCAGGGTTGGAAAAAAAAACCTGTTTTTTTTTTGAAAAAAAACAAAAATATCAGTTTTTTTGGTTTAAATAGCATTTGTAGGAAAAACAATTTGACTTTTAGAAAATCATGGAGATTTTAGATCCTTAATTGTAAATTAATGTTATTGATAGTTAATTGATTGATAATTTTAATTAAGTAACTGTAAGTTAAAACCGTAAATTTTAATTACCTTATATAGGTGCAGCACTTTAGTCGTCAACTTATAGAGGGTGGAGATTTTTTTTTTTTTTTTTTTGTCATTTCTTATGCTATGCGTTTATTCATTTGTGACTGATTAAAATATAACATCATGTATTAATGTTACTTTAAAATTAGTAATTAGCTATTTTTAACAATTATCTAAAATACCATTAGATAAATTTAATCTGAATGACTTACAATGTATCCTATACAACTTTAAAATTAAAGCACTTAGTTAAAGATAAATGTGTTAGTCTACTTATTTGACTGTAAAGATTCCCTAAAAATACATAATTTTTCGAAATGACTAGATCAATTAGAAGAAAAAGAAGAAACTTATTTAAAGAGCAAAAGAGTGAGGCTCATAATAGTTTTCTAGAAAAGTTAACTTACACAGAGGTTTAGGCAAACTTTATATTGATGTTTCATCCATCCAGACAAATACTGGTGTAACATTATAGCATAAAAAATATTATCCTGAAGAACTTACATAAGTTTTTTTTTTATCTTTGCAAAAATAGATAAATAAATATAGTAATAATTAGGCAGTCAACTTACAAAGGTTTTTATTATAATACTCCCACCCAAATTTGGTACTTAAGTGGTCAATATAGACAGGTGGTCAAATTACAAAGATTTTCCTACAATTAATAATATTGGGCTAATTCCGTTCCTGATCAAAAGTAGTCAATTTAGACAGGTGGCCAACTTACAACGGTGATCAACTTTACAGGTTTTACTGTATTAACACGTTATAATACTCTACTTATACAGGCCTTTCAGCAAATTATTAAAGAAGTAATTATTATGCGGGTTGAGTTAACAAAAGCATATTTTACTAAATCAATAAAAAAAATGAAAGATACATTAAAAAAATAATGTGTGTTGATTTACAGTATCAGTAATATCAACAAATGATTACACCATAACACTTATACAAATCAGCAACATTGGCTTAGAAATTTCACTATTATTTTTATTACAATTTTTCCTGATTAAAGAATAATTTTTAAAAAGAAGAGAATAATTAAGGAAAAAAGGAAAAATTTGTACTGATTAAAAAAAAAAAGTTTGTTACTTTACAAATTCAGTAATTCATGATTTATCTAATGCTGTGCTTGCAATTTCTGTACAAATTAGATTTTGCAATTTTTTATAATGTGAAAAATAAATGAAAAAAGGTTTGGCTTTTTAAAAATTGTTATCTGTAACATACATTTGCAAATTGGTTATTATGAAGATACTTTATTATTTCTAATATATATTCTTCAACTCCAGGAATTACAATTGCAATATCATGTTAATTTTTATAATGACTGAGGAGAGTTTTTTTTTTTTTCAAATTAGCTTTTTCAGAGCTAATTTTAGAAAAACCCAAATAGTCTGACATAGGTAGTCTGTAGATAGGAGATGAGAAAAATTTGTACTGATTAAACAAAAAAGTTTGTTAATTTTCAAATTCATTAATTATTAATTATCCAGTGCTGTGCTTGTAATTTCTGCATAATTTTGCAATTTTTAATGATGTGCATTTGGTTTAAACCAAACAACCCTGAATCATGTAAAATGTATTCTCCATGATTACTTTTGTAACTTCCATTTTGTTTTATGTTTTTAGTCCGTCCATATGTTACAATAGAACGTCCACGATATGGGCAAGCATTGCAGTATGATCAGATACTGGAGTGCCATGTTGAAGCATTTCCTTCTCCTTCAATTGTATGGATTAAAGATAATATGCAGCTAAATGACAATCAGCATTACCAGATAGCTATATATCCTACTGCTGATGAATTTACTGACACAACTCTACGCATTATAACTGCTGAGAAGAGACAATATGGATTTTATACTTGCAAAGCAACAAACAAATTAGGATCTCATGAAAAAGTCATTGAATTTTTTGGTAAGGTTTAAATTAGTTTCTTAATTTAGCCCTTTTCAAGCAATACATTTCAGATGAAAGTCCTGGAAGAATATTTTATACAACTCCATCATAATGAAAAATTTAACTGATTTTATTTTTCATGAAGTTGGCTTTTTTTAGATGATTTAATTAAGATAAATATGCTAAAGCACCAAATGGAAGGTTACCAACAAAACGTTATTAGTGTTCTCCCTGCTATAAGAAAAAAAAATGTTGTAGCTTAAGAATTTTTAAGTAGTATAGCAGCAAATCATAGATGGAAATAATATTCTAGAGATGTTAGGCTTCATCAAATGATTGTGGACCATTGTTCATAAAAGTTGAGTACAATTTCTCGAAGCACCAGGTTTTCAGCCACTATGGCTTCAATGGAAGTCATGTGTAGATTGTAAATAGTTCCCAATGCCGGATGATTTTGCTAACGTTTATCTTCATCTTCAAAAAAAAAAAAAAATTAATGAAAACTATCCTCACAAAAATCATATGACAAAATCGGCACTTTCATAAAAATTAATTTAGACTATACTTTTCTCACTGAAATTTAGGTTGCACTTTTTTTTTAACAAAAAGTGGGGTGTTAAATTTTTTAAAAGAATCAAAAATAGAATGCCTAAAAAGAAGACAAAAAACAAATACAAAAATATAATATTTAGATTAGATTTTCACAAATGTAGGTAGTAAGACATAAATCCTGGATTTGGTCCTGGAAAAGCATGGCAGTTTGCTGTAGTAATGAGTCTTTTGTGCTAAAATTTCCAGTTTATAGGCTTTTGAACCAAGTGCATTGTCTGAACAGTGACAACATCATCATCTTGTATGTTACAAGTCTCAATTGTGGTTTTCTCAATTGCAACTCAGTTTGAAAGATAAGACGAATAGAAAATAAATAAATAAATAAAGCTCTTATTCTTTTGCACATACTTAGTTCTCTTTGCTGTGTTATTAAAAAACCTTTAAGACAACCTATCGTGTTCTGATGAGCAGTTCTCAGCAAAGTACTTTGGAGTTTACTTAATTTTAATCAAAATTTGAAACATTTTCAATAAAACTACCATAACAGTTATATTTGTCTATGGGACTGGATACTGTCTTCATCAGTAGCTGGTCAATATCATCACTGGTACAGCAAATTCTAAGAACGATTGTACAGCTGAAGTAGCTAATCTTTTATTTTCGTCGCTTTCAAGTCATCGTACATAAAGAGAAATCTAAAATCAAGTCCGAGAAATTCTTAGCCGTGTTCGTACCAGGTCGAACAGCCATAATAAATATTTATGCATATGTGTGCGTATATATATATATATGCTCTAATATTTATTTATTTATTTATGTTGCATGTTTGGGGTTAGATCACCTAATTGTAAAAAGAAAAAAATTATGGTGCATATTTTCAGAAAATTTCTTGTGACGTTCAGATTTGTTTTTTTTTTTTTTTTTTTTTTTTGCTCAGAACCACCCATAGTGCACACACAGCCTGAGATACTTTTGTGTTTTAAGCACTACAATAGTTTTCACATCAATTTGCAGCACGTTCAAAACTTTTTGGTAAGTTGAAAAGGCACCAAATTGGTATGAAAACAACTATATAAAAAGAAAAAGTATCCACCCTGAATATTCTACTTTTTGTAAGCAGAATTTCACTTTCTATTTTGGAATTATATAAATATTAAATTATAAGAGAAATAAAATAAATAACCAGCTTAAGAATACTTTAAGCTCTTGTCAGCATGCCATAAAATTGCTCGAATTTTAAGTTGTCATTATTTTAGCAATTGATAATTAGTTTCATTTTGTAGAATATTTAATAAGCCTATTTTTCCCCTATATTAAAAATATAATTTAATAATCTTAATTTTGCTTTCAGAAACACCAAATGTGATTTGCCCTCCAGCTTGTGGTGTTGATTTGTATAGATCATCATCTGAGCATATATCACCCTGGTTTTCTTTAGTTCTGTTGCTGTTCACAGCTATATTAGTTATAATGTGAGTAACTAATGATGTGGACACGTATACATGGAAGCGTATTTAAAGTGGATTTTCTTTCATGTTAAAAATATGTATTTTGTGCTGTAAAAAAGTTTTTTTTTTTTTTTTTTCTCGAGTTTTGTTGTGTTTCATGAACTTAATTTGTGGCAATAGAGTTACTCTCATACTACTTGAAATGTTTTATTCCGTCCACAGGAGCTAATTATTCAGGTACAATAAAATATAAGAAAGGCATTCCAAATATGTTCCTTTTTACATATCTATGTGCTGCTATTTATATGATACATCAGCATGAGCCACACGGATGAATTATTTTTACTTCAGTCATCTATTTTATTACATATGTATACATAGTAAGAGTTTACATAGAGTTTTGTACTATGTATTTTTAAGATTTTGAGCCAAATCTGTTCTTGTTGTTTAGAAAAAAGAAATTATTAAAAAATTGCATATTTCCACCAAAGAGTTTCTGTACCCGACATCCATGGTACCTTAAGTTCTTTTTTTTTTTTTTTTTTTTTTGCGATAACGTTTTAAAATAATCATTTTTTAATACTATAGGATTAGGCATTTCCGTGTGAGCCTTAGAATAAGGATGTCCGATGGATGCTTTAAAAGCTCGGAATCCTCATGTGCTGTGTATTATTCTAAAGTAAAACCATGAAAAAAATTGCACATGCTTCAGGTCTGCTCTGATTTAATAGGAGACATTACGACGGGTGATAGGCTGATAAGAGACATTACAACGAGTTTTTCCCTTTTTTTTAATCTTCTTACAGTATTATTATGTATTATTCTATGCATTATTATTCTGTATTGTTCAATACAGTATTCCTGCAGTATTTTACATTCAACCTTACGGGTATAAGTTTGTGCGGATGTTTTTTTTTTTTCTTTACTTTTTTTTTTATTATTTCCCTTTATAAGCATTGGAAAATTATAATTAATTTTTCAGATTTCAACTTGAACTTCAATAGTTGTTAGTATATTTATAATATTTTTAATGGGGCTAACTGAAACCACAGAAAGTTTATTGGCCTGTTTTGAATGGGTTACCGGAGTATCAGTGACTCAACCAGAAGGTGGGCCCCATGCTCCTCGCCTTTGCAATGAAGATTTAAATTTTTTTCAAAAATTTTCTTTTTACTTAAAAGCATAGATCTGGAGTCCATCAGTGGATCAACAAGATTTTGCTCGAAACTGAAGCGGAGCAGGAGCAAAGAGGTTTATTTTGCTCCACTGTTTCCCGTTTTAAAAACTTTTCAAAATATTTGTCAGGTAATAAAAATAATTAACTTTTAAAAAATGAGATAAATAATATAATCTATTAAATTTATTTGGAGCACATCGCAGCGCAGAGCCGGAATGGTGCCTCATCAAATATTTATAAGTCGGAATGCAGTGACTCAAAAAGTGGGCTGCTCCCCTTTTCAGCAGTGCCCCCTCCGTCCCACCAGTTCAACGACTTTTCCAGATACTGTATATTCAACATTCCTTGCTTGACGGACATGTACTGGATATCTCGCTCTAATGTTTGAATCCTGTAAATTGAACTCGCAAAAAATCGAAAAATGGACTTGAGATACTATGCCCTCAGGTACAAATTTAATACCACATTATTTGTTTAAGAATTTGAATAACAATCCTTTTCATTTTTAAAGTAATATTCTACTTTATTTTTTCTAAAATTTTAACTTTTTTTTTAAAATTCAAATTTAGAATATAGCTTTCATATATGAATCTCAAAATGAATTATGGATACTTTGCCTCTCAATTTTAGTGACAAAACAAAAAAAAAAAAATTTCTTAATGTAACTTGTATAAAATTTAATTTAAAAAGCATGTGAGATTTTTAAATGTTCATCCATACTTGACGCCTTCCTCCTTTCTTTCTTTTCTTTGCCTTGTTAGAATTCAAACAGTTTGTAAAAACTTATATGATGCAGTCAGATTTATTGATGCAAATATAACTTCAAATAATGGTCCATGGTATATTAATAAAGTGTTTTGCTAGTTACTTCAATTTTGCATCAATAAATTTTGGTTTTATGGTTATTATAGAATCATAAATATAAAAACATTAGCATTTGTAAATAAATATTTTTTCTACCTTGAAAACTTTTTATAAGAGAGTTAAAATATTTATTCAAAGTTCCTAAAAATAAGTGCTTTAAACAAATTTTTACTTTAAAGTATGTATAATGTAAAAAATAGTTCTCGCATTTAAGTACTAACATTTTGAGACCGAAAATTAACTGCTTCCTAAACTTACATTCAAATTTGCTCAAATGTGTGTGATGGCTATGTGCTTTTGTAAATAGTTTCCTGTCATTCTAAATGTTTTTTTTAATTAAGATCTGCTTTTTATACTGTTTTGTTATTTATGTATTTATTGTGTTTTATAGGTAAATCCTAATTTGTTTTTAGTTAGATTTGAAAGGAAAAAAAGGCAACTGATGCGTAACTAGATTAGATGTATGAGAGGAAGCATTAAATAAGCTTGGATGCTTTAAATAAGAGTTTGTATTAGTAGAAGTATTAAATTTGCATATTAGAAAACACTTGAAAATTGTAAAACTGTACAAAACTCATCAGGTTTTAAAAATTGCAGGATTAGAGCAAAAACTAGCACCATTTTGCTCTAAAGGCAAGGAAATGTGTAATTTAATTAAATAGTTAAGTGCAATTTAACTTGTTTTGGGAATAGACAGGCAAATTAGTTAGCATGTATTCCTCTTTTCTCTTATTTAGTGTAGTAAGAAATATTTAAAACATATTAAAGTACCCCTTCCAAATGAAATGATGCACCTATGTATTTGCATGATTTTTTAAGCTCTTCATTATTAAGATATGAAATTCTTTTGTTATGTGTGCACTTTTTCCCTGCACGTAGAATTCATATCAGCTTAACGGGCCAAGGATTAAGGCCTCTGTTTAAATCTCCAGCAATAGGGGGCAAGGCTATTATTTGGCTCTCTGGCATAAGCAAAGATGCAGCAACATTTAAAATAATAATAATATATAAATTAAAGAAAAGACAAAAGAAAAAAGAAAATTTGCTCATTGTCCTTAACAAGTTCTAGCGAAGGAGTTGCTCAAAGATTTAAAAAGTCAAGAAAATATTTATTATGCCTTTTCTTGCTTAAGAGGCATTTAAAAATATGCATTTCATACTTTTTACAAAAAATTTGTCTTAAAATTAAAAAATACTGTGATTTTGTTTTTTAAGCTCTAAACATTGCAATTTTTTATTGTACTTAATTGTTATTGGAAATGTTTTATGTTACCTAACTATTTTGGTAATACTTGTATTTTTGTTCAAGGTTGATTTTTAGCTAATTTTTACTTGATTTGGTAACAGTTACCAAATATTTGTATTGCATTTACTTATTTTGCGGTGTGAGTTTACATGTATTAATATTTGTGTTAAACTTTTTAATGTTATGGATATTTGTGTGTTTAATGTTGAAACTGTTATTTATTAAAATTGAGTACTTTTTCATTATCTTTAAATTTTGAATGACCTATCAGTCACATTTAAATTAACTATCTTTATTTGTGATTATTATAATTTGAATGGCATATTTATAATATCATAATTATTTTTTAAATGTTCAAGCAAATTCTGTTGGAAGTACAGGTTAGAAATTCTTTGCTGTTAATATTTCTTTCATTTGTCTCAAAGGGATTGAAAGCGGAGACAAAAATATACCTCATAACATGATTTTTGGTGAATTATATCTTCTTATACAAGTTTATTTAATGGTTTGTTAATGTATGTTTAAAATGTTTATTAATTGTTCATACATTCTAAGATTTTTACTCTTATGATAGTTTCTTATTATTATAGTACATTATTTATCATATGAGTACTTTTTTTTTCCCAGGCATTGGATTTCTTCATTTTTGGTTAGTTTCAAAATTGCCATCTCTCACATTTCTTTATTTTGGGACATATAAAAGGGCAAATTTTTTAATGCTTAAGGAGCTGTTTGTTTACATTGACCAAAAACCCAGCTTTTTCTACTAAAAGAAGGAAAAAATAAATAAATAAACTCTATTGAAAATTATGAGGTTAGATTTCTATGTTTATCTAATTTAAGTGCAATTTTAAAATCAAAAACATATTTAGATATTAAAATTAATCAAAATGCCAAGTTCCTAAAACCCTCTTACTTTCCCTGGGTTTTTTTCTATTTATTTATTTATTCATTCAATTGAGTTTATTTATTCTATAACCATGTTTCTGTATTTAAAAAAAGATTAAAGAGTATCATCATTTTATTAAGATTTCCATGTAAGAAGTAAAATTCTCTTTTTAAATCTTAAACCTGCAAAACGTAACCACATAGTGTCATATAAACTTTTTTGCTAGAATTTTTTGTCACAAAATTTTTTATATGTACTTTTAAACTGCATGTTGGTGTGCAAGCAAGTTTTGTAAACAATTTTTATCATGTTACTGTTAAAATGTGTTTTAATGTCATGATTTTATACATATGTGTTCTTTATAAAAATCATTAAATAAATGAAAAAAAAAAACTATAGTTTAAATTCCGATACTGTATTTGTGCTTAAGCACTTGGTATGAAATGTTGCACTTGGTAATTTTTGTGTGCCTTTTTAGATTTAATGTGATATATTTCACCTCTACATCTCATGGATAAACGTATGTACACATTCACTATTAATAAACTTTTTTATTAGTATACAATCTTGTTTTATTTATTTTTCCCCTGGCCTATTCAATATGAACACATGTGTTTCTAGAAAGTAACAAAATTGAAAACAATCGCTAAAATTTTCTGAAACTTGGGCATATGTCACAAAAGTTTTAACTGGTATAAAGTAATTTTGCTCAACAACCTTAGAAAAAGAAATCTCAAAATTAACTAACAGAAGAAAAGAGTTAAATTCTCCATGATATATTAAAGTTTTTATATTAATTACTTTAACCTTTAAATATGTATAGTATAATCCGGAAAACTTGACACTTGCTAATCCGACAGTCCAGATACCTCAAGCACACCCTGGTAGGGTGAAACAGTTTTTGTAAAGTCGGCTAGTTAATTTTATTATAGACTGATTTTAAGTGTCGTGTCGAGTAAATTATTTTACCCTGTGCATTCATTTTTATGCAGTAGTGGCTCTATTCCTCATGCAGTACATGCTTTTCCTTTGTTTAAGGGTATTTGGGAAGTTTATTCCCAGTTGTATCTTCTAGAAAACAATAGGTACAAGTACAGTGCTGTATTTTCTGAGTGAACACTCAGACATTTTTAAAATTCCATTCCCGATAGCCATGAATCCACCCTTCGACCCGACTTTTGCATGGTTACAATTTAACTATGAAAAGTCATTTAATTTAAGTTGATGCACTACCTCAAAATTGTACAAAATATCAACAAAAAAAATTATTGTATATTTTGATAGATAGACTTTAAAATATATTCCAGTTTTTGTAAATGGCTCTAGCAGTTTTCATTTGAAATCTAAACACATTTTTCTCTTTCTTTGTATTTTTCACCAATTATGTGCAGTAAAATCCCTAAGGCTTTTTTTCCCTTTATAAGCATTAAAGATATAGCTTTGAAACTTTGTATGTGCATTCCATGGAGTGTATAGTATGTTTAACAAAAATTAGCTTGGGGGCCGTTCATAAATGACGTCACGCTTTTTTTCCATATATTTTACACCCTCCCCCCCCCCCCTTTGTCACGCGTCACGCTATGTTTCATAATGCATGATGTCACACTTGTTGCATCTCACTGTGACATCACACGGCATGATGTCACACTCCCCTTGTCACACTTTGTCATAATTTTACGAACCCCCCTCGAAGCATGACATCATTTATGAATGATCCCTTGGGTATGACTCTGAAGTTTGTGCTTTTTTTTTTTTTTAATTGTTGAATGAATTTTTTGCCTTTTTTTCCAAGTTTTCAACGAAAAAAATTATTAAATTTCAACTAAGTTTCAGATAGTTAATTCCATGCTAACTTCTGTTCTAGAACTTTTGGGAAGTATTCAGAAAAAATCCATTGAGAAAGTTATAAGAATTCTTTACAAATGAAAAAAAAAGTTATTATTTTTTTAAATTTTAAATTAATTACAATGAAGTTCTACTTTCAAATTTCATTTCTAATGATGATTGGAATTTTATGCAGGCATTCTTTTTTATCTGATTGTTAAACCACAATACACCCAAAATCGGGGCGATTTTGAAATAATCGGTATCCGACCGATTTTTAAGTATTCGGTATCCGACATATTTTCAAATGTTTGGAATCCGACCGATTTTGGAATTATCGATACCTGACCGATTTTTAAATGCCCAGAATCAGACTAATTTTTAAATATTTGGAACCCAACAAATTTTGGAACAAACGGTATCCACCAAATATTTAACATCTGGAATCCTACCGATTTTTGAATAATCGGTAAGTAAACCGAGTTTTTAATACCCGGTTTTCGACTGTTTTTTGAAGAACTGCTATCTAAGTGATTTTAAAATATACGGAACCCAAAAGTTTTTTGAATAATCGGTATCCAACCGATTTTTGATTCCGGATATCTGCCTGATATATCTGGAATCCGGCCGATTAATGAATACTCAATATGTGACTAATTTTTAAATAAGCGATATCCGGTCGATATTGGAGCAATCGGTATCTGACTGTTTTTCGATAATCCGTTATCCAACCCATTTTCAAATATCCAGAATCCGACCGATATTGGAATAAATGGTACCTGGCCGATTTTTAAACAATCAGTATCTGACCGATTTTTAAATATCTTGCATCCTACCGAT
Organism: Octonoba sinensis; assembly: GCA_038502835.1. NCBI lineage: Eukaryota > Metazoa > Arthropoda > Arachnida > Araneae > Uloboridae > Octonoba > Octonoba sinensis. Next base: position 65,164,183 of record CM076602.1, read on the forward strand.
TTTAGATTATTTGATATAGGACCAATTTTTTAATAACCGGTATCCGACCAATTTTCAAATATCCGGATGTTTAAAAATTGGTGGAATACCGGTTCTCAAAAATCATCGGGACACTCGACATTTAAAAATATTCGAATATTTGAAAATCATCGGATATTTAAAAATCGGTCAGATACCAGATATTTAAAAATCCGATTATTCATATCGCACTTCGGCAACAAAATTGACAACTCACAAATTTGAGTTTGCGAGTTTTTATCTTTCAAAAAAAATTTACTAAACAATGTAACATTGTTCTGAAAACACTAACGGATGAAACGAAGCTAAAATATTAGGAGCAATATTTATGAATAGGTTATAATATGCAATTACAAATTCATCAGTTTTTATTTGTCATACGACGGATTGTTTTAATGATTTTTGAGTTGTGTCACTTTTGTTGCGGGGGTGCGATATATCAGCCAGAAACTGATTGTTCAAAAATCGGTCACATATCGGATATTTTAAAATCAGTCGGATTTTGTATATTCAAAGAATCAGTCGGTTGCCGGATATTTTTAAAAATCGGATTGCGGGTTGTTGAAAATCGGTCGGATATTGGCCAGGAATTAAAAGTATTCAACAGGGTTCATACTCTACCTGCACATCTTGGAAAACCTGGAAAAGTCATGGAAATTGATATCCTTCGCAAACGTCCGGGAAAAACGTAAATTTTTGACAAAACCTGTAAAAGTCGGAGATTTTTTTTTTTTCTCCTCTTTGAGGGAACCTACACTCGTCGCGATGTCAAATTACCGAGAAAATAAAAAATTGTTCAAAAAATACATTCGGCGCTGCATTATGAACTGAACAAAAAAGAAACTGAGAAATGCAAAGTATTGGAACATATAAAAAAACAGAAAAGAAAAGAAAGCACTAGGTCTGTAATTGGCAGAAACCAACAACAGCCCATTTCAGAAGAAAAAAGAGTATGGAAATATGCCTTGCCACCTCATGGCTTTCCTAGTTTGTGGCTTTCTTGATATCGAACAAACATGCTTAGTGTATGAAAAAAATTTCTTATATGTGGGTAGCTTCTGCATATTGCTTTAGTTTGTGTTCATTGTGTTAGTCAAGAAAACTATAAGCAACCTTTTGCTTTAAAAAGATTGTATTTAAGAAATTAATTAAATCTTGAAATTACTTATGCTGTGAATTAATCAAATTCTTAAAAACCATGAAAAGGCAATTTCGCTTTCAACACCGTGTACAAAATTATCATGAAATTTTTTTTAATGCAATTCATTTCTGGGTAATGTATTATATGTTGTTTTATTAAATAATCTCTACTGAAATTTGTTTCAAAGTAGTACTTTATTTCATACACTTCTAAAATAAAACTTTGTAAGAAAAGTATCTTCCATAAAATAAATTTCGCATGTATATTTATCTCTATTGAATGGAAAAATCTTTACTTCGATTATATACATTATATACATTCCTTTTAGAAAACGCTAACTGAAAAACTAGAAAATCAAACATTTGATGCTGGCATACTTTCCAGTAGATTTTCGTTCTTCAGCACTCCCTTTAAAAATAGAAACAAAATTTTAAATAACACGCATAAAATGAAAGCAATATTACGTCACTAGTTGGCGAGAAGACTTTCGGTTATGGTAGCTTATGGCGCTTGGGCGACCAGTTTACTTCTACCTTGGTAGCAAAAGAGAAATATCCAGGGGCCGACTTTAGCTCCATTCCTCCCATAGGCAAAATTAACATCTGCCGATGTTAATTTTGTTTGTCCCCCCCCCCCCCCCCGTTCCTCTGAAAAGAAGAATCTAACCTATTTGCACTTTTAAAATCCAAATAAAGCGTTAAAAGGAGTGTTCCCAAAACTAAAAAATCTATCTTATTTAGCGAGAGGCCGACTTTTATAGTATTTTACAACGTTTTTCTTAACTCGCTTTGTTGTCTGTCCGCGGAATTTTGCAATCAAATTTTCGACCGTTTCCCGATAAGCTATTGTTCTGAAACTTTACATATAGCTCAGAACCAGATGACAATGCAATATTCTACCACGCCTAAAAAATCCGACAGGTAGTTCCTTTTATTATTCCAATTTTACGCAAATTTCCGCATAAATTCCCCAATATGGGGGTGAAAAAAAAACCTTTCACATATTAATATAATATATCGATCAAAAGCGCTGAGTTTTTCGCACAAGATGAAATTTGTTTGAAGTTTCTAAGTCAATAAGAACGCCAGTTATGAGCTTTTTAGTTCGATTTCTTAAGACTTACCATGATCCAAAAATAATAATTAGCAGTTTCTTCAACTCCGGGTTAGCTTAATTTCCATATCAGAAAAAATTGAAATAAAAGTCTCATAAGTCACTTTATGTTGTATAAAGTTTTATATCTGGTTTGTCTTTAAATCGCGAGCGCTAACTTTTATAGTAAGGATAAGTGCATTGTACATCGAGGTTCTGAATAAATTTCTACGATTGCGAAATTTCACCCATCAAAAACCAAAAAAAAGAAAATAATATTACTTAAATAAAACAATTTTATAAAAACAACGTTTATCTTGCGCACTAAAAAGGTAGAAAATAATATTCCTATGAGCCTTGCAGAATTGCTGAATAAATTGGTCACATTATGGTAACAGAGTTTCTAATTCTTATAAAACGAAAAACGTTGGGAGCATGTACTCAAACATCCAAGACTCCTCCTTAAACTTTATATATACCTCAATGATCTGTAAAACAAACTTTCATAACATAATAATATCTCCTCAAAAACAACAATGTTGTAAAACTCTTATCCGCAAAAAGAACCCTTTCATGCAAAACCCTCGGCCGTAAAAAGTTATGATATCAAATTTGCCCGCCGTGTATCTTCCTCTTCCTCACCAAATAAATAACCATCGTCCGTGAAAAGTATTGATACCTATTTGGCCTGACAAACTAGCATCCTCCGTATTTCCCCCCCTTTCACCACACCTACTTTCACTAGAATCTCCCTCACCGCTACCACCTTATCAGTTTGGATAGATTTGGGAAAAAATTGTCTATGCTGTTTGGCGGGAAGCTTTTAACTCACCAAGCAACTACCTCTCTTTATAAAGCTTCCCGCCAAACAGCATTGCAAATTTTTACAACAGGGTTGTTTTTGAGGAGATATCACACCTTTTTAACCGACTTCACAAAGGAAGGAGGTTATACATTCGTATTGTATGTATGTCGTTTTTTTTTTTTTGTTGTTGTTTGTTTGTCCACTCATAACTTCGCACCGGATGAACCGATTTTCATGATTTTTTTTTCGATCGATCAGGGGTGGTTTCCCATAGATCCCGTACTTTCGTTTGACCATATTCGATAATTAGAACAAAAGTAATGGGCAGAAATGTAGTATTTTAGTTTTTTTGTCTTTCCATCCATAACTTTTAACTAAATGAACCGATTTTGATGATTTTTTCTTTAATCAATAGAGGGTCGTCTAACTCAAATATTGCAAATCAATTTGCCTACATTTGTTTTTTTAGAAAAAACGTTACGAGTGAAAAATAAGTATTTTTTATTTTAATTGGAAAGGCTTGGCTTGATTTTTCTTTGTTGGGAAATCTATTAATAAATATAAAAGCATTGTTAAAAACATGTTTCTTGTCATGGGTTATAATATTAAAAGAAATTACAGCAAGAGTTTGACTGAAGGCTTCTCTGTGGCAAAAATTAATCCAATCAGTTTGTTTGCTAAAATAGACTTCAAAAGAGAATTTATCATGCAAATGATTAGTTTTTAGTGCCATTAATTTAAAGAAGTTTTGCCCTTTGCTATGGATTTTTAAAAAAATAGAGTATTTATATACAAAATGTATTTACACTAAAAAGAATAAAATAAAATAATTTTTATAAAAAAAACAGAACCGACTTCAAATTAAAAATTGCGCTAAAAAGTAAAAAATAAATTCATTCTTTAAACAACATCGATGTGACTTTTAAACATAGTTTTAGAAGTCGGTGCAAAATTATGGGTCTAATTACCCTTATACCATTTGCTACTTCATATTGGAACTGTTGCTAATTCTGCTTAAATATATATATTTGTAATTGATTCATGATTACAAAATATTTTATCTATCCTAATTTTGCACCGACTTCTAAAACTGTTTAAAAGTCACATCGATGTTGTTTAAAGAATGAATTTATTTTTTACTTTTTTGCGCAATTTTTAATTTGAAGTCGGTTCTGTTTTCTTATAAAAATTATTTTATTGCATCGACTCTTTTACTTATAATTTAGGCTACTTCGAGTAGAGTTGAACTCTCCCGCTCATCTTGAGGAGAGAGATTACATGCAAACACAATTTACAAGGAACATGCAAATTAAGTGAATAATCTTATAGAAAATTCCAGAGTTAGATGATAGGAAAATTTTTAAAGTATTGCAAATCTATACCCGGCGGTTTTCGATCTAGCGAGTTGAGGGTCTGAAACGTGCGAGCGGAACCACGCGACCACCGAGACTTGTTAAATTTGACTTCACAACGATATTAATGTTTTAATTTATTCAGTTATTTTTTCATTATTTTTTTGTTTGTATTATTCTTTGCAACATGTTTTAAGTGTATAATTAAAAAGAAAAAGGTTTTCTGCTATTGACTCGTGTTTACATTATTAGCGTATGTGTGAAAAAAAAGAAATATTAAAAAAATTAAAATGCATTTCTTAAAATGAATTATATTTCAAATATTTTTTTATTATATTTTTTCAGATACAAAATAACTTAAATTAATGTATGTAGCTAAAAACTATAAAAATCAACGCTAGATACCCCCAGTGGGTGAAATCACATTTTTGGGGGAATTTGAGGCTGGTGGTGCGATGTCGAGACAGGCATCATCGGATTCGGAATTTTTCGGGGAAGACGTATCGCCCGGTCTCATTCAGGTGGGGCTTTAATTAACGGAGATATTAATTAAAAACGCAATTACCACTCTTTTGACGACTTCTAGGTGAAAAAATCCTCGCATCTTCAAAAATTTTACACCAATCGAAAGGTTTTGTTTTTCTGCATAAGATGGAGTTTGTTTCAAGCTTCTGCCTTATATAGAACGGAAGTTATGTCCGTTTTCCCCTGCAATTTGAAATTATTTTTTCTCGGTAATTAGCTTTTAATTTCTTTTCGCAGACGATTGATCAAAGCGCTATTTTATTTTTGATTTCTTTCGTATCGTTGCCATTCTGCATCACGTTGCTGATAAAGAAAAATCTGTTTGCAATGTTTTTAGCATTTTGAAGAGTAGACGATTTTTATTTTTTTCATCCTGCTTTTAATAATTCTTTCCTTTTAAGCGACTTTGCAAGTCAAAAAATTTCAAATTAATTCAAAATAAATTTTTTTTTTTCGTTCCCAGCCACTATTTGGCATAAATATGAGAACTATGGGGAAAGAAAAAATACTTGTCCATTTTAGTGGCGACCAAAAAGGGCCAAGAAGGTTTCGCCAGTTTGGCGATTTAAATTATTAGTTTGTTGTATATGCATATGTTTGTGCACTTGAACAAATTTTTAATATTTGGCAAAATTTTTCTCGACGCTTTTTTGTAGCCGTGAAAACCGACTTTTTCAGCATGAATAACAGAAAAAATCTGAAAAATGGTGATTTTCAAACTTTAATTACTCTGACCCCTGATGCCCCCGGAGGTTAAATTTTGGTATACGTGCTCAGGGATCCCCCGAAAATATTTATGCAAAAAATCAACACCACATAACCCCATGGGGCTGAGATACGAGGGGTAAAAATCACATTTTTGGGGGTGAAGTTGAGGGAGGAGGGGGTGGAAGGGCAAATAACACAAAAGGCACACCTTTGGTGCATGAGGAATGTGTGTGCGAAATTTCAGCTCGAACTGTTTTCTCGTCTGGGCTGTAGCCCTGTCAAAGAACAACAACAACAACGACAACACGAAGAATTTTTAAAATAGCGATTTTCTAACTTTTATTACTCAGGCCCCTGATGGTCCCGGGGATTGAACTTTGGCATACGTCGTCAGGGGCCACTCAACATTGAGTATGTAAAAAATCAACCCCAGGGACCTTCATGGGGCTGAGATTCAAGGGGGTGAAAACCCTAACTTGTTCTGTCGTGTAAACAGTCCTTAAGCAGCCTTTACACACACGTTCTTAACCGCGGTCCGGACGGCGAGCCATTCAGATCCGCGGTCAAGAGCGTGCGTGTAAATGCAATTTTAGGACTCTCAAGAACGCGGTTACGAATGACACTCAGATGCGCGCTCATGATCGCGCTCCAAGAAATGATGCATTTTACATACACGTTCTTAACCGCGCATCAAAGTCGGAGGATTGGACAATTCTGCAGGCTGTGGCTTCTGTAGGGGACTTCAATGGAACGCCCCGCATCTGAACGCGCTCATGCGCGCGGATAAGAATGTGGTGCATTTTGCAACACATTCTTGAACGCCACGGTTTTACTCGCGTTCTTGACCGTGGCTGGATGCGCCACGTTCAGTCGCGCGGTTAAGAACGTATGTGTAAAGGGCACTTTAGTCGCTTTGCCATTATTTTTTGCTTTTCTTCGTAGGTTGATCGTTTGGTTTTCTTGGCAGTAGTTCGGTTTTCTTGGCGGGCGGGACGCTCCCGCGTCCCTAGATAAAGAATTCATGTGCCCAACGTTTTTCGTTTTATAAGAATTAGAAACTCTGTCACCTTAATGTGACCAATTTATTCAGCAATTTTGCCAGGCTCATAGGAATATTATTTTCTACCTTTTTAGTGCGCAAGATAAACGTTGTTTTTATAAAATTGTTTTTATTTTAAGTAATATTATTTATTTATTTATTTATTATTCTCTTGACAGGAACAATCACTGAATGAGAGCAGGTTGTGAAACTTTTAAAATCTATCTTACTGTCACGAGATGGATGAAAAAAAGTGTAATAAAAACGTGTTAGAAAAAATAAAGTTTGTAGTATGTGTGGGCTGTGCACCGTTTAAAACCAGATAGTTTAGGGTAATACACACGGGATTTATTCCCTAACAAAGATGGCACCAGAAGATTTCATGGGTAATTGCTTGAAATCCTTGAAGATAGAAGCGAAGCAAGACATAAAACGCTACAGATGTATAGAAGATATAGAAAGGATGTAAGGAAGAAAATCAACGTGACTGATTTTTAAGATCTAAGACCACTGTATTTATCGAAGACGAGCTATGAAAGGATGCAATGTGTTTTGGTTAATCTATATGATGTAAATAGTTTTTTGATTATAATTTTAACCTTAAAGCCGCGTGTACACAAATGACAGTTGAAGAGACAATTGTCGGGGCCAATTGTCTCTGGACAGTTGGGGGAATGTCATGGCCAGGCCAGTTGGAAGAGAACCTATTCACACTGTGAAAGTATTGGCATGGCAGTTGATGACGAAAAACAGCAAAACAAACACAGCAGACTTGACTGACACGAGTGAATTGGCACAACACGAAGCAAATTAACTGGCTGCAACGTTCACAAGGCGCTAACTGGCTCGACAACTGTGATTCAGAGTGGTGCCCAGTGACGCCCGTCACTGTGCCCAGTTCATTGTATTCTGTCTACTTCTCGAGCCTACTGAATTTCAGGACAACTGTCGAGGCAGTTGGCTCGCCAATTGGCCTGAATTGTTCGCACGTAGCCAATAACTTTATGCCAACAAGCTGTCTCCAGACAATTGTCTCTTCACCTGGCATCGTGAAAACGCGGCATTAGCGTTGAACTTTTGTCGACTTTTTATATAGACACCAATGCCACCCATATCTTCATATATGAGCACATGATTGTAGACCGGCTAGACCACAAGAAAGGAGTAGTTGTCGAGCAAGCGCAAGGAGCTTGGATCGCGGAGGGATTCGAATGGAATTGCTTTCAGCTCCGGCCGGGGGCGGGCTCCTAGGAGTGAAGTACTCAGACAAACAGATTCAACCTCATGGTTGCTATATTGAAGTGTTATCGTCAAAATTTGGCAGAAATTTTCATAACCGAAAGTCTCCCAAATGTCGATAATTTATTGCACTGTGCGAACAATTTACCTCTTTCATGAGAAACTTCTCCTCTTCCAGACAATTTTTTGATCCATTTGTTGATGCAATGTTTCCAAACATTTTTTCTGAAAAGTTCATAGGACATACGTAATCATCTAATGCAAATTCATTTTTGTTCTTTTTCTTCATGATTGAAAAATGACTCTTTCTTATAACCTGCAAGTATATTTTTAAAAATTTATCAGCATACTATACTACAAACGTAGTCAGATTATATTTTTGAAAATGAAATTAGGCATTCAGTGCTCCTTAATATTCAACGCATAGCATGATGTGCAACTTCAGAAATCTGTTCATTTTGTTTTATCAGTTACTTTTCTAATTTTTACTGAATAATTTTAAAATGGGGTTGGTGGAGGGAAATTGTATTTTTTATAACTGATATTATGGTCTAGGCATTTGACAATACCACTGCCGAATTTCGGTATTTGAATAGTAAAGATATAGAAAAACTAAATTAATGAAAGTGATCAAAGTAGCTTTCTTTTTTCCAAAGGCAAAAGGCAGAACATAAACTAAGTTGGGGAAAAAAACTTTTAAGAGGACTCTTGATGTTCATTGGGGATTGTTAAATTGACTAGGATCAGCCTAACTGGGCCCTGTGCCTGTTGCTGGTCGTCACTTTTCTATTTGTATAAGACAGAAGTGTTTTCATTGTATAATTTTAAGTTCATTTAACTTTTTTTTTACTTTGTACCTTTAGACTTATATTAAATAATTATTTTAATTGTAATATTTATTAATTAACAAAATAAAGGTATTCAGTAATACCCAAAAATTAATTAGATCCTTATTAAATTATAGTCTTTACTGCACATTATTTAAGAATAATAAGTATTTTTGCCCTGGTTTCTTCCAGTTTTTGCCACTGCCTTGGCAAAAACACCAACCCTGCACACACACTGCTCACACATGTATATACATACTAAGATTGGTATATTTGCAGTACGGTTTAAAACCATGAGTTCGAGCGAGGGACTCATGAAACACCATCCTGGTTGCGCCGCTGGCATAGTCCAGCACAAGACTTCCAAGATACATTTCCGAGTTCAAATCATGGCCATGATATTACTGTTATTTATCAGAATTTTTATTTATTTTTCTTTTTATGCTTCCTTAAATTCTGTAAATCTGCCAGCTTTTATCGCTTACAATTTTTTTCGTAGGACAAGATTGGTATTGATCATTCAAAATGTGCATTGTAGCATACTTGCATTAAATACATTACCTTTACTTTTGCGCTAGGTGAAAGTGGCATAAAATTTGGTTGGGCCTCCCACTCTCTCTTCCTTTGCATTACATCAGGCCCTATGAGCTGCTTAAATTGAGTGCTCAAATGTCGACGAAGTAGAGTCTTATTTGGTGGAATATTCAACAACGTAGCAAGGAGATCTGCGGTGAAACGTGGCTCATGCATCTGTTTAAAAAACAATTATAATAAACAGAAAATAAATGAAGGCAAGGAATTTAAATATTTATTTTGAACAAATAAATAAGTATTTTTAAATGATGACAAAGCTTCCTTACGCACTTTACATTAGACCATTTTCTTTTAAATTGAATTATAAGATTGTGACAAATTTCTTAAGTTTATTTCCGATACACTGCGTTCAACGTGTTATTATCGGTTGATTTTCAATCGCGCTAGTCTGGAAAACGGGGCTGTTGCGCAAAATTTGACTGCACAACACTGGATTAAGGATTCAGTGCTCGCGAGTTTAAAATTAGATAATCTATGATTTAAGAGTTTCCAAATCAAGATCATGAAGTTTAAGTACTGTTGTTCGCCCGTCGCGTTGTCTTGTAAAAAGATCCCTCTATAGACCATTTTAGGCTCTTTTATAATTGCAAAAGGTCTCTCATCATTTACTCCAACTATTTAAAATAGCGTATTGCTAATTGGTTTGTCCAGGTCTAGAAAAACAGCAGTGAGTAATTCCTGAGGTGGATAGACAAGCAAACACCTTGACACCTTCAGCTTGTTTTGGGAATTCGATTTACGGCAGGATTTCAGAATAGTTACATATGTTTATACATATTTCTGAATCCTGACGTCACCAAAAATAGCCTATAGATGCTTTTAAAAATTTCAGGCTTAGAGCCTCGGAAAGGGAGCTGAGATTATAATAGTTGCAAAGCTACATCTATACGTTTGCATTGCTTCTTGTGTACAAAAACGTACAAAGATTTTACTTCAATCAAACTGATACTTCAAAGTTACAGGCTTAAACAAAAACCTTCAATTTAAACCAAAAATATTTAAATGAAGCTACTTAATCATCTTACCATCAGGCCTCCGTGAACTCCACTTCCTCTCAAATTTGGAGCATATTCTGAAAGATCAACAGTTTTTAACCATTCCATTACTCTGTGATTTGTCCATTTGCTAACACTTGATGGATTATTGTCCTGTAAATGAGAAGTTTATGATAGAAAGAAACTCTTAATGGTCAAAATAATAGAATTATAAGCGGGTAATAATATATATTCTATTATAATAGAATTATATATTTGTTAGTTGTTAAATTATATGACTTAGAAGTATTTTCAGATACTGTTATTTACAAGGCGCCAGCAATCCCAACTTAGCGGACAAAAAGACTACCTTGTCTATGATATAGTAGTTCAAAAATATAAAATGGTAGACAAAACTACTAATGTATATAAATAAAACACTTTTTAGTTGAACTACATATGTCAATGTTTTTATGGGAAGAACGGCACAAACTCTAATATTTCACAGCAGCTTTTAAATCGTATTCACGAAAACGCCGCGACGGGAATTCTCTCCGAAGGGGATTATTTTAAATTTTGTTGAAATTCACCGTATACAACTCTTAACGCCGTGCCAATATACAAAAAAATCTGATTCACCAGTAATAAACTACATAGGATGATACTTAGTATTAATTCATTTTGGTGCAGCATACGCAAAAACGCACAAAATGTAAGCACTATCCGTTATTGCAAGAAATTTATAGCATTATTTAAAAAATGTTATAAATTTTTATAAAATAATAGTATGTTTTCAAAGTTTAATTATATTTTAATAGCAGTTTCGAACTAGCGTGTAATTATGAGGAAAGAAGCATGAACTTGAACTTTAAATTATCTAAACTTTGGTGCAACTGCAAAACTTGGCACCATGTATTGGTGTAAAGTTTAGTCGGATTGCTAGTGTACAGCTAGTACTTTGATAAAACGATTTATTATTGACTCCAAAACATGTTCCTCGATTATTATTTTTGGCGTATGTGGTTGGATTACGTTTATTTTAACCATGGCTGCCTGCGATCATATAGCGGCTGTCCAAACGGGCGAAAAAGTGCGTGCAAGCAGAACTTACATTTTCTGCCACTTCAGTCAATTGGCGCTGTTAGCATGTACTTAAAAGCGGGGATTTAAAGGTCTAACCATAGCAATATCATCGCGTTAAAGGCTTGAATTTCAAGACAGATAAACATTTAAGTGTTGTGGGCAAAAGTAACTATCAAAATACGTTGCAGGGTTATGTATTTGCCATTAAAACGTTTTTAGTACAGAGGAAAAAATAAAAAGATTTTTGGTAGTAACACATGCAGACTTTGAAGCTGCTCGTTAAATACAACTTTTGTTACATACGTATACTTTTATATATAATGAACACAGAGAAAATTTTCTTCGCAATTGGATGATCATATTATGCTTTCAGATTAATTTTTATTTTGAACGACAATGATTGCGCATAATTTTATGAAATACATTTATCCTCTCATATTGTGTAGCACAAATAAATTGACTTGCAAGTTTTTGAAAGCAGGTAATTGAATAGTCTTTAAATGGTTATTAGTTACTCTATTATTAAGCAATTTTAAATACATTCATGTTAATACTATTAAATAACAGCAATTAAAAGAAAAATGACATAGGTTATGATTAATAAAGTTATTTTAAATATATGTGTTAATTGAATTATTTCAATTCCATTTATTGTCCATTTAATTATTTCAGGAAAGTGGAACAGTTAGGTTCTGCAGTGACTTAACAAATAAAGATTAGTTGAACAATTATGTTTTTTCGTAAATGATTAATGCAACAATTTTTTATTGTTATTGACAGACTAATTGCATAATACTAATAACTAATATTGCATTGTATAGTATAGCTGACTTCAGTTAACTTCAACAGATGGATTATCATATAAGAGTGCCGACTTTTTTTTGCTGGTCTCATCTAAAGCAATTACACAAGTTAAATATTTAGAACAAAATCCTAAAATATTAAGTAAGAAAGGTCAAAAATTAGTCCTTTGTAAAAGAAAACGCTTCAATAAAATAAACAATCAAGGGGAAATATTTTCAAATATTACAATTAAGTACAATAAATGATAAATTTAAAATAATTACTTAAAACGCTTCATTATATACAGTTCAGAGTTATCAAGGTTATTTTTAAAACTTGACATGGGTGCCAACCCCCTAAGCAACATGGTGCATACTAAAAGGTACGAAGTCCCCCAAAAAAGACAACCCCCCAAAAGGGCTAAAACTCGATGGAAGCATGCCCCCCTGTCCAGGGGGTGTCAAAATTTTCATTAAAAAATTTAGTGGCGCAGTCTACGCCGTGAACTTCCCTCGTGGACACCCCTAGATAAGAGCAATTTCTCTTTAAACATTTTTATTTCGATGACATACTCCTTGACAGCAAAAAGCAATGAGTATTCTCAGTCGGGGGGGGGGGGGAGGACCGTCCGCCTACTTTTTTATTTTACACAATCGTCCCTCCACTTTTTAAAAGCCCCCTCCCCCACCACTATTTCATTACAATAACTAATGCTCTTATCTGTAAGCCACCCCCCTCCCACCTCTTTTTTCTTTTTTTCTGGACTACACTGAATATTCTCGATTTTTAATACCAAGACTTTGCAACGGGCATTTCTCGATGAAATCCACCATAAGCTTTCGGATTCTCTAATTTTCAGTAACCTGATTTTCCTTAATTCCTTCCTTAAATTAATTTCCCCCCACTTTTAAATTAGAAATCAGAAATAAGCTTTAGGGGTCATTCATAAATGATGTCACACTTCGAGGGGGGAGGGGGGTTCGTGAAATTGTGACAAGAGGCGGGAGGGGGTAACAAGAAGTGTGACATCAGGCTTATACAACATAGCGTGACTTGTGACAAAAGAGGGAAGGAGGTCCGTTGAAGTGTGACATTTTGTGACAAGGGGGGGGGGGGCAAATATATCGGAAAAGAGCGAGACATCATTTATCAATTTATCAACGGTCCCTTAGATAGTTTATTTACTTTTCTATGTTTTAAGACTCTATGGTGTAAAAAATGGGTGTACTCCTGAACGCGTGGAGAATCAACAACAAATCCTAGAGGGAAGTCTCCCTTCCTTTTAGATTTTTCAATTGTAACCCCTGTTCATGTAGCGAGAGTTTAATTTTAAAAAGGTACTTTACTAGATTTATTATATAGATTCTCTCTCACTCATTCCACTTTTAACTTTATCATTCTATACAAGCATAAGAAATTTAAACTTCTCAGAACAAAAAAAAAAAAAATTCAAAAGCATAATATAGACATAATATGAAGTTCAAAGCTTACTTTCGAGTGGAAAAAAAAATAATGAGCGAACCAACGTTCTTATAGCGCAAGTTGCAAAAATGACTAAATACACATGTTTTGGAATTAAAAGGATCCCCTTTATCAATGCGTAAAGATTTGACCTAAAAAATGTAAGTAATCCAAGTGAGTGTAAATCACTCGAATTACTTGCATTCAGATGCATACAACTCTATTCATTGATAAAAGGATTCCTCTTGTCCCGAAATATGTTTTCTCAAGTTCGGGCTATAATGACGTTTGTTTTCTTATTAATAATCTAAAGTACAAATAAATAAAACCAATGCATAAATAAATAAAACCAGTAAAGTTCGAGACATAAGGGGAAAATGCAAATGTCAGCCCTCACTGGTTAAAAATATCATCTAAAGCATCAAACTCACGATTTCTATTTGTAGAGTAATTGAATAGGTGACATGTGGGGAGTGAAAAAACAATTAACATATATACATATAAACCAAACGTGAATTTAGTAAATCCCTAAAATTATAAAATGTATGCATTCACTAATTTAATGCTTAGAAAAACACCCCATTGCTTTCTGTCGTTTTTATTTCATTTACGATGAAAAATTTCTTTAAAATAAATATAAGTATGTTAGACGCAATTAAACATCGGGAAACATATTTCCGATCAGTAATGCATAAATTAAAAATTTACCAAAAAGAAATCTTTATGGTGCATGTTGCAAACCCGACAAAAACAATGCTTTCGTAATGTATTTCCATACAAAACTAGTACATGCTTGCAGCGCACCAATGAGGAAAAAAAAAACTATCGATTGAACGCTTATTCCTTTGTTCTGGCGCCGCGTCTGGACAGCCGCTATGTGATCGCAGGCAGCCATGATTTTAACATTCAGTATTTCTGCACGAAAGTAAAAATTTGTTGCTTCTTAGCAACTAAATATAATACATTTTTATCTTTACATTTCCTTTTTCATGAATGCAGTTATTTATTTAAAAAAAAGGATACTTTACTTACATCATCTGGAAGGGAGCGTCGCGTCAAACAATGAACATCGAACTTGTTTTCTCTCAATACTAAAATGCCTGTCTTGATGCTAATGTGATGCAAGAGATTTGTCACTTTCAGATGAGCTAAATCCTCCTGTAAATTATTCTCTTTATTTTAAAACTATATTTTTAAATATTACATCTCGACATTGTTTTGTAAGTATGATTAAGCATTCATAATAAGAAACTTATTATTTTTGTATGTTATGGTCAATACAAATAAGTCAGGCTTCATATGATATAAGAGAGAGTAATTGAATCTGTTATTTCAGAAGTCAGTGATAGGTCAAGTTTTAAAATTTCGAAAGAACATGCTTAACAGCATTTTTTTTCTTTTTTTTAAGGAAAAAAATGTATTAAAATGAACCTTACTTTGTGAAAAAAAAATTGTAATCCTTATTTTAAAAAAATAATATGATGACAAAAACTTTTTCTCGAATTTGGAAAACTTGGCGTGGGACTGCTTTCGGAAAAAAACAACTAAATTATTCATAACTACGACCAGTGAGGGTTATAAACAGCAGAATACCTTAAAATATATCTGAACAAATTTTTAAATAAAACAAATAGTGTAAATGTAAACTTTAGTTGATAATCAAAATATTTACAAACCTTAAATTCTTAACTTCTTTTAATTGAATATAAACTCAATCTAACAAGTGTGGTGTATTAATCCAACTGAAACATTTTGTGTTGTTTTTCTTTTTAACATTAATTAATGATGTCATTCTATAAATTTTAACAAAGAGAAAAGTAGTTCTAAAAACAGATTTTAGACACTTTTATTGCATATATATATATATATATATATATATATATATATATATTGATAACTGTTTCCATTTTCTATATTAATGTATAATTTAGATCAATTCTCGATAACTTGAGCTAGAGGGGTCGAAGATCGATTTCGACTTATTAGAAGTTCGACTTAACTCTAGTTTCGGCTTCCAACATTTTAGTAATTAAAACTTTACGATATTCCAATAAATATTCCGGTAATGGATAAAATTGCGTAACTAATTAACTTTCCTAATAAAATAAATATGTACAATTTAATTACAGTTCGACCACGAAATTTTGATAGTTTGACGCTTCTGCGCATGTCAGAAAAGAACGAATCTATTCGAGTTTTAGGGAAGTTTGTTTTGCAGGTGCGTTTATTTAGTACGCGAATCAGAATGTTTTCTTCTCTGTTTATTGAAAGTAACTAAATTTATAAACTGGCATATGGCATCAGTTCGGAAGAAATCAAGTATGCTAAGGAACTAGAACGAGAAGATAGAGGCACATCCTTCATACCAGCAGTTTCCCCCTTGAACATGAATGGATTCTTCTTGGCACTCTGCCAGCCGGCTTGCTTTGGTTGATGGTAGAACTGTAAAAACACTAATGCAACGATAATCGAAACAAATATTACTTTTCATTCGTACTTGCCTATTTTCTTTAAATTATTTGTCATTTTTAATTTGCAATAACCATTTTGCTCCTTTTTTTGTACGTGCTTAAATACAGCTGTCTCTATTCCCTTTCTGCTCTCTACATATTTAAAACTTCAAGAGAAGCAACGCTTCTGATATGCTTGGGAGCGGCATCTTTAATGTTTCTTCTTCAGTAGTGCTTTCATCTTTTTCTTCCATGTCTTGTACAAACTCTTATTGCAGTAGAGTGTCTTATTTCGACGTTGACATTTATATGACGTTTTAGTGCGGTCCTAAGTCTTGGATTTAGCCAGAAGGTTAAATCGATTATACAACGTTATCGTTTATACGACGCTTTTCGGTAGTCCCTTTGGCGTCGTATAAATGATAATCCACTGTAGTAAAAAACATCACTGCAAACGGCAATGTTTTCATCAAATTTTATTAAGTCCTAGTGCTCGTATTCTTCTTCTTCAACTTCTTCAATAATCATCCACTCGCTGTTGTGCATTTCTTTAAAGAAATCACATTTTTGTATTGTCGTGTCACACATTTATTCCTAGCAATGGAAGCAGTCTCATAGCTTCAATCACATCAATCTTGAATACAACATTTTTTTCTTTTCTAGATCATTTATTGTTTTCCCCACAAATCGTTTTTGACAGGACTTTTCGAGTTTATTTTGATGAAATTGCAACAAAAGGTGGAGGAATTTTTTATTTATAGGAAAAAAATTTCCCGCTCTTTCGACTATAAAATTTCGAGAATCATCGTTCAACTTCGAATTAAAGAATGTAAACATTGAGATATAGAGAATAATTAACATGGAATTGAAAGGAACGGCGTCGGGACCTGATAAAAAAATCGAGCTATAGTAATATTCGAGTTATCGCTAATTGACTGTATTATCTTGATATCTTACCAATGTTAAATGATGTAGCATTCTACCATCAACTCTAGCATCATAGAAAGCATCTTTGTATTGAGGGAGCCCAATATCATCCAACCACCTTACCACCCACTGATAATCAATTTTTCCTGCTGGCTCCGGATTATCTCCTGTTTCCTCCTTCGCTCCACACACAGCCAAGAGTAGTTTCTTTCGATGCAGCGGATTTTTCATTCCAAGTTCCTGAAAAGATATTTACGTTAGCGAAAATTTTTCTCGTGCTGATTTATATTTTGAAATTATTTTTCAAAAATGTTAATTATATTCAATACTTATTGACAAATCAAGAACTCAGTAAAAATGTTGTATTTTCATGTTTTGATTGAAACTAAGTAAGTACTTTTAAAATATTGTTTGAAACGTATTATATACACATTCAAAAAAAAAAAAAAAACTCTCACACAAACACACAGACAAACCTTTTTCAAAAATGGTCAAAATAAGTTCAGCAAGCATACCTCAAACCAATCCGCCGCAATTCGAAAATGTTCGCCGATCCAATACCTTTCTTCTGTTTATTGGATATAGAAGAAAGTAAAAATGTATGTGGTGCATAGAAACCTCAATTAAACATCGCACAAAAAAATGTGGGGTGTGGCTGTGTCATGGACGCGGCCGTGTGTTGTACGTGAATACATTTATGTAACGGGTTATATTTTTTCAATAAAATATTTTTATTTGTGTATTTAGAATAAAAGCAAGGAAACAAATAATTATTGTGTCACAATATAACTTAATTAATTAATAACTTTATAGTTTTGGCTTTTCGACGCGTATAAGCCGACATTATCTATATATTTTTGGTATTATTTATTCTAACAACATGTTATATTAACTGTCACTACTTTAAACTAGGGATGTAACGAATAGTGATTTGGCCGAATAGCCGAATACCGAATATTCGGCCATTTCTTCCAGGCCGAAGCCGAATATTCGGTCCTTTCTTCAAGGCCGAATAGGCCGAAGCCGAATATTCGGCTAGGCCGAATACCGAATATTCGGCGGCCGAATATTAAAATTTCTAGAAAATCGTTGTAATCGAAAGTATTTGTCAAATTTAAAATTATTCAAAGTCAAACACCAATTATACACAATCCATGATGTATGATTTAATTCTGTTTGTTAAGAATTTAGAACTATTTAAAGTTAATCTATTTTCACTATTGTTTTGAATGTAATAAAACTAAGAATTTCACCCACAAGCAAAATGGAAATGACAATTTTTACGGTAGTAAGCATTAGCATTCTTTTACTAATTATTTAATTGCAATGAAAGAAATACTAGTGCTTAGTGAACTTTTACCTTGCTCAAAACTGTTTTATGAAGACATTTTAGAAGTTATAAAAGTTAATATTTTTATTTTGTGGGGGTTTTAGCATACCTATTTTTAAAAGATCTATTAAAACTTAATGCACTTAACTGGAATATGTTTTTATTTTCAAAAACCCCAATAACTTATGCTATCTAAATATTCATGATATATTCTGGGCTTTTCACATTTCTCTCTAACCCAATATTCACAATAAATCAGTCTACATAAACAAAGTCTGGCTTCCACTTTGTTAATAATAACAAAATGAATTTATCATATTATCTATTATAATTAACTATTGGCAGCTTTTGGGAGCAAATGCTAAATATAAAATACAATATTACAACTTTAAAATATGTTTTTGCTCAGTCAAGCCTAAAACAAGATTAAAAAAAAGTAGTTTATTCTAAATTATTTTTATTTCTTAAAACTATAGTGGACTAATGCATTCTTTTGCAGTAATTATTATACAATTGTAAATGTTTAAAAATCCACTAATTCCTTTATTTTTTTACTTTTTTACTGCAGCAGAACTATTCAGCCGAATAGTCCATCAATATTCGGCCAGGCCGAATTTGACCTTACCCAATATTCGGCCAGGCCGAATATTCGGCTGGGTGATGAAATGACTATTCGGCCAGGCCGAATACTCGGCCAAAGGGCCGAATACCGAATAGTGGCCGAATATTCGTTACATCCCTACTTTAAACTAATTTTTTATATACAATCGATAGATTTTGACGAGAGCTGATGGTTAAAACTAAAACGAAACGTAGCTTCTCAGAGTCAAAAGCCATACTAATTGCATATCTCGATACGCAGCAAAATAACCTCAAAATGGCGGCGCTTCCCCCTCCATTGCGCGCGATGCGTCACTGTTCTCGCTTATCGTAATGAATTCTTTGCTCCTTTAGTTATCCAGTGGTATAATTTAATTTTAGATGTAGAGGATAGATTCGAAACTACAACGCCAAACTGTATCCCCCGATTTTGTTATCATTAGATTTTTTGGATTGCCCCCGTATGCTAGCAAATTGAAAGACGTATTCACGTCAAAAACGGAAGGGTGCTCATAATAAGAGGTTTGATTGCACTTAATATTGTGAATTAGATAAGAAATTAAAACAACTGCATAGAGTGGATGTATTGTCATTAGAGAATTTTTACAAATTATATCTTAAAATAGCTGATGACATGAATTACTTTATCAAAATCGTGTGTCGATGCTTTAAGTAGTTGGTCGCCAGTTTTTATCCCTTTTTTACATTCAGGAACGTACATCCCTAGTCCAATGTTTGTCAGCCAGTCGCAAATCATGGTGCAATCCCATTCAGCAAATGGTTTATTTACTCTATTAAAAAAAGAATATGTCATACTCACATAAATAAAGCACTTAGTAAAAATAACAGTTACATCATGCTTACATTAAATATTTGTGGAAATAACTTGCCATTGAAAAGTAAAGTTTTGTGTCACAAATTTACTGCTGTGTTAATATGAAAAAGTAACGGTTAATAACGACAAACTGTTGTCAAGCGGAGGATGTTTGCACAGAAACAATTGATGATCCATTTGCTGTTCTAAATAAAACTGTTTCAACATAATTTTGCAATTAATTTTTGAAGTGAGTAACTGTAGATACATACTCCTGTCGAAGTGAGGGCAGATTGTTTTCAATTCATTGACGCTGCTCGTGTATATAAAGACTGAACACCGTAGGCAGCAGAATGTTTTTTTAATGTATTTAATTTTATTATTAAACATTATTTATTTATTTATTTACGTATTTATTATCATTATTATTAAGCTGTTTTTTTTTTCTGAGTAAATTTTGCTAGAAGGTCACCGAATTATTTTTTAAGTTTTTAGCAGGGACATATCCTTGAAAATACTAGAAGGTCGTAGGTGGTTTGCTTTGAAAGGTCTTCACGTGCACTTTTTTTTTTTTTTTAGCAATGACAAAGCAGTACGGCCATTGCTATGGTGTTGACAAAGAATATAGGAATCTGTCGTATGTAGATCCGTAAGTGAAAAGTGGCGCTTCCTCGCTTTTACTTGAAAGAATCGAACTTAAAACGATCGACTAAAAAGGTTATTTCGCGTTTGACCTAGGGGCACCTCTACGTTAAAGAAAGGGCATAAACTATCTGCATATGCAACAATTGAAATTTTTAATGAGGCATTGAAAGCACGAAATATCCAAAATATCAACTCAATTCTTACTTAAAGCTTTCTCGTTTAATTTGAAAATCTTCTGACCATCCAAGTCTTGGACCTGCTGTTGCTCTAATGCCACCTCTTTTGAATTCCGCTTCGGAAGGATTCAAGTTCTCTGATCCAGTCCTTTTAACTCTAAAAAATAAATTAATGTAGGCTTTATTACAAGCGCACCAGTTTTCCTTCTCCCCACACATAGGTTTTAAAAATATCAACGAGTTTAAAAAGTTAAAAAATATACGAATTTCAGGGTGGTGAAAATGATTGAGCATTTAGAAAATATGTATAACTTTTTGTTTCTTCAAGTTCAGCTTAAAAAATTTTAAATCTTTAATTTATATTTCAACCCTTTTTTTTAATCAACAATAAAATTTTCAAATTGGTACTACACATTTTATAGTTCAACTATCTTAAAGCATCATCTTCTTGAATTACGCCAGAAAAGTTGGCCCAAATTATTATTGCTTAGTATTTAAAATATCTTGCTAATTTTTCAAGGGCTTAGTTTAATAATTTGATATGTTACTTAAGATGATACGAGTTTGTCTTTCGGAAACATTTTTTTAGTCAATACAATTTTTACTAAAGTATTTTAACTTTAAAATGAACATTTACATATATTCTAATGAACATTAATTCGCATTTACATTCACTCCTATTTTAAAATAGGAATCTCTACTTTTGCTTCTTCTTCCTTGAGAGAGAACAACTTAATCATCAATAAACACGCTTCAACTTACCTTCCAAATATTCTTCTAAAACCCTTTGCTTTTTCCTTGGGGGGTAAACTGGCTAATGGTGATGATGGTCTTCGATAATTAGAGTTGACACCTTGGATTTGAGCGTTCCCATGAACAAGTTCATCTCCATTCTCATGTGCTATTTATAATATATTTTTTAAACTGACAGGAAATGTAAATGGGTAGTACTATATTATGTGACAGAATAATTGTTCAAAGCATGATTTTATTAATAAGTTATTAAGTCACTTAGAAATACATGCATTTAGCGTATATATTTAGATACACTAGAATTCGACCGTAGTTCATTAAATTTTTCAAGTTCAGTCTTGAACGTTTGAACAACTTTTAGACATTTTAGTTTTCTGTTTGACAACAGTTTGTAGTTTGTTTTGTTTAAATATTTCAATCATCGATAATCTCTCCTCGGTGAAACTGATTGACCAACGAGTTAGTTATTTAATTTAATGGAATTGTAATACAGATTATACATAAATTTTATTTTCTATATCCCGATTTTCTAAGCGTGGATAATGCTCTTAACATTGGTAGCTACACTCAGCATAATTTAAATAGCAACAAAAGTACTTCGCCCTGCAAGAAATTCTCTTATGAAAAGAAAAAAAAAAGATACCATCACAAAGTGTACAATATATAAAGTTATAAAATGAATTAAAACAAATGTTTGAAAATTATACAAAGTTGCGAAAATCTTATTAAATCTGTTATTAATGTGATATAAAAGTAAAATATTCCTTTAAAACAAGGTTCAATGAAAATAGTCAAAAATTTATTAGCACATATGCAAAAATACTGATAGCTTGCTTGTTAACATAAATAAAAAATAGAAAAAGAATATATATATATATATATATATATATATATATATACAGTGGTGATATTCGAAATATTTACCAAAGGGTTCGCTAACAGAAATTTTTTCTTAACATTTTTTCCCCACTCAAATGGTGTGTTAGCAACAGTAGTGCAAAAACTGAATTTAAGATACCCAAATAAGTAAAAAAGATGTATTCACAAAATTAAGTCAGTTAAAATTTAACATTGTTTATGTCTTTTTTTAATAAGTAATGATTGAGCTTAAAATGGCTCTTTTTGTGCATGTTTTAATATTTTTCATTCAAAATAGTTTATAAAGTTATAAAAATTGGCCTTTTTTAATCAAAAAAGTCACAGGGAAAGTAGTTAAACAAGAAAAAAACTTTTTTAAATCATGTAATTCCTCGTTAGGTATTTTTATTATAATAGAGGCAGCCATAATAATTATCGAAGCCCAAAACAAACAAGGTTCGGAACACTTTGAAAAATTTAACAGTAAGTTCGGCCGAGACTGTGCGAACAGGCTGAATATCACCGCTGTGTGTGTGCATAGTGTGCATATATACTATATATATATATACTAATTTCCAAAAGGAAGGGGGAAAACTTCAATTAAGTAGATAAAAAAATTACAATTTTAATACTTAAAAGAATATTTCAATGATATGCCCATACGAAAAATTTTCGATTTAAATGTTCTGTAAAATAATTTATCAAGAACTTTTTTGATCCTTTATAAAGGATAAATTCATGCAGGGCTGGAAATGTAAAGGTAGGAAGCAGTTCTTCACATGCACAAAGAGGGTGGTGACAGAGGGGCGGCTCAGGTGCTATCACTTTGGAAACGTCGGAGAAAATATCAAAATTTGAGACGTGTGCTGAATTATTTTTTACCCTTTTTTAGAAATCTACACAGTTTAAAGGATAGTTGCCGTAAAAGATTATACATGTCTATAAAAGAAGCATTGGAGGAATCATTTATGCAAAAAGGGACTTAAAAAAAATCTCTAATGCATGTGTAGCAGATATCCATTGAAATGCACAATATTTTTGCATCCTTAAAATGCAAACTTTTAACAATCATTGCTAATAGTATATGTAATCAAATGAAATTTCTCAGTATGCCTTGGAAAGATGCAAATATTCAAAGATATTACATGTTCATTGTAAATAAAAGTTACTAAAATCGATTTTCTTCAATGAAATATAAGCAAATTAAATTGCAACTTAATTTATTTTTTGAGATTTGGAATATTTATGTAATTTTGATGCAATTAAAATTGAAGAGACGATAAAAGTTTGGGTGAAGCCTTAACAAGTAAAATAACAAAACAAGTAGACTGCATGCGGTTTATGGCATATTCGATGAAAAAAAATATATTTAACATTTTAAATTTTTCAAAAATTATCTTTAAATCAAGGGAAATGTGAAGGATTTTTTTTCTTTTTTTGAGGTTCTGTAGCCACCCTAAAGAAGTGTTAGACATGAGCATTAAAGGGTTTCATTAGAGGCAGAGTATTAATATAAAAGCTGAAAATCAGTGAAAGAACCATCACCTAGTTCAGGAGCACTTGAGCTTCGCTTTCCCAATCGAATTTTAAAAAATCCTTTACCAAAAGACATACCAGAGGAAGCTTTAGAGCGAGATGGACGAGAAACCTCAAAGCTTGAATGGTGCAGATTGTGGAATGAGTGCGATGTTTGGCCTAGAAAATGTTTTACTTCTCAAAACATGTTTGGAAAATGTTTACAATAGATGCAGAACTAAATTCAAGCTATGTATTGGAAATTATTAATAATTAATAATTTTACCAGAATAGAATAGTTTCCATTCTGTCATTAGTTACTTAAGAAAATATTCACAAAATTAATTTGAAAATGACGATTTAAATTTCAATTAGTCTTGTAGTAAATCTTACGCGCTCCCTATTTCTTATATTTCATTGTACATACTTTTCAATTATTTCATACGTTATAACTTATTTAATTTTTTCAAAGATTATGCGATAATTTATACTTTTGAGAATTGAAAATAAAGTAAATGAAAACTTGTTGTGTTATGTGTACGTAATTATTACAAACAATGGTTTGCGTTGTTTGTGCATGGCTTTCAAAAATAGTCTAAAAATATCAAGACAAATATCAGACGTCGTTAAAATTCAGTGTAGTTTCAACTTCCGCAAGAAATGAAGTAATAATAATGAAGTCTCACATTATAGGACCTATAAGTAAAATTCTTTAAGCTATGTTTTACGCATGGAGACTTCTTCAGACAATAAATAACTTTCATTGTTAGCTCTATCGAAGCACATATTCTAGCAAACTATGTTGAACCAAACATAATGCTTCCAAAAGATTAGTTGAGGCACATGATTAATCAGCTTTACTACCAAATAATTCCACTACCCTTTTAACCCTCTGACTTCTTAACCCGAGATTTCCACGTGTAACGTAGATGTGGGGTTTTAAATTTTGTCATCCCGCGATTTCCCCGGGCATGAGCCTTTTACCTGTATTTGAAATATTAACCGGCTACTTCATCGTTTAAACGTCAGTGATGCAATTTCTGAACTACTTATACTTTAATTAAGGGTTTTATACCAGAGATGGCCTTAGTCGCATAAAATTTTCGAATTTTATGCCGAAATTGATGTTTCTAGAACATTTGTTCCTCTGATCCAAAATAATAATTAAAAAAATCTTTGTTGCAACAATAAATTATAGATTTTAAATATGTAATAAAAAATATCCATAATTTGAAGCGAATTCGCTAAAAACATTGAGCAGTCAGAGGGTTAAAGAAAACAGTTCTTTAGAAACTCTCACAACAGAGCAAGCATTAAATACATAAACAGCATTATTTGCTTAAAACTAATGTAATTGAAATTAGTCTTATCATTTAGCTTTTTAATAAAGTTAGGGCTTTTGGCATTTTTAAAAATTTTAATTTGATGCTACATGTTAATAACATGTAGAATAGCAGTACCTATAAGTAGTTGTTTAGTTGTTGATAAATCGTAGCGAGAAAGAACGTTCTACTGACCCCTACATAATCTATAATAATTTGCTTTGATTAGTAGTTATGTAATAACAGGAGGTAAACATTTGAGTCGTCTAGTTTCAAAACCAACTACATCCAAAACATGAAATTTTTCACGGCGGGTAAAAAACTCTTAATATAAAATATATAAAATATATTTAAGAAATTCGAAATGTTTAAAATGTTAAAGAATCAAAGTTTTTCTAGCTAAGAGCATTGGGATAGACTTTTAACTTGCTGAAATTTTAACACAAAAATAATTTTTGCTTGGAAGATATTTGGAGGGAAAAAGTGGATGTGTATCTGATTTTGAAACTAGACCCCGACTCAC
This sequence comes from Octonoba sinensis, assembly GCA_038502835.1. Classification (NCBI taxonomy): domain Eukaryota; kingdom Metazoa; phylum Arthropoda; class Arachnida; order Araneae; family Uloboridae; genus Octonoba; species Octonoba sinensis. The sequence goes on from CM076602.1 coordinate 65,189,737, forward strand.
TTCGTCTCTCTGATATCTCATATTGTCTCAATTCCGAAGAAGCGGGAAATTATGCTCTGAATAATATTATAATTCATATTGATAGGCAAAAAAATTCCATGATTTACATGTATAATAAAAATAAGTATTAATTTTTGACAAAAGGACTAGTTTTACGGCTGTATAAAAATCAATTTGATGTTACAAAAATTCATTGCAATTTAAGTTTAGTATTCTGCAAGTATTTTTGTGAATAGTAAAACCTTTCATCGTTTAGAGAATTTGATTAAAATAGAATTATATAAATTTTTGTCTAAACGATTTTGTACCATTAATGTAGGTTTCATTCATAGAACGAAAGAATTACGACAATATTTACCAGCAGACATTGCAACTGGAGTAGCTTCTCCAGGTGATTTTGTGTACTTTTGCAGGATCTCGTCTCCATGAGGTCGAGGAAGAGTAGAATAGTGACGTTTTGCTGGTGGAGTCTAAGAGGCATAAAAAAATTACTTCACGCAGTACTAAAAATATTTTATAAATAGAATATATATTTAATAATTTATTTTTCGTTCAGTTGGTAAAATTAAATGTTGTATCTTGGACATATATGTAGTAATTTACACAAGCGACATATGAAATATATCAATTAGTCAGGAATAATGTGCAGTATTAACTGCCAACCATAAAAGAACTTTGAGGTATCGTCTTCCTATTTAAATGAATATCAACTTTAAAATTCCAAATGGTAACCCCATTTTTTTAAAACCGAAGATTTGTAATTAGCATTAAGAATCTTGTATACCTATGTTGGTGTCGTTTGATTCAGACGTTGCTTCAGAATAAAATTTTAAAAAATCCACCTCATTAGTGTTGAAACGTTTATTGATATATTTGCCTATCATATCTAAACTAACATGATTGTTGTGTTGCTTGGTTTTATGTATGAAATTATGAACAAACATAACTATGAAAACATGCTTTATGCGGCTAAAAATATGAATTTGATATTTTCCATGATTTATGAAATTGATCATTGAAAAATTTCCAACCTGAAACAATGTTAATTTCGAAGGAAACTTAATCCGGAGAAGATTTTATATGGATGTCCAAAATTTCAATTAAAAAAATTCAATAGATTCTTTGATATGCTTTAAAATATTTCTTCGTCATTTTAGGCGCTGTACATCATTGTTGACTGCCGGTAGGGTTTCGTAGAGGTAAGGCAATGGCCTTGAACGCCCAAGTTCGCAGGATTAAACCTGGCCAAAGTCGGCAGATTTTCAAGATGCAGAAAGTCGTCAGCGCCCCTGTCATAAAATTATGCGACATATTAAAGATCCCTTGAGGATCTGTTTGGCTTTTATACTCTCGGCTAAATCAAATTCTTAGTGCAGTTTCGCATCATTTAGAGCTCAGGTGCCGCCATCTAGGGGAAACTGAGCGTCCAAATTCTCAATTGGTAATGGCACCCGGCGATAGTGGTGATATTTGAAAGAATGGATGCCGGTTTATGGGGAATGCACTAGGTCTGCAAAGGTTAGTGAGCATACGCAGCTCCATTAGAAAGGGAAAAAATATTATTTACGGGAAACATGGACTTTTAAAGCTCTGTTCTTACCTTCTGTGGCGTAGGTGGGCTTACATTTTCAGAACTGCTGTACTTGTTGATATTTAGACTAGAAAATGGACTAGGAGATTCACCTCGAATTGGGCTGAAGAGGGGACTGTGTCTTGATAGTTCACCAAACCTAGAAGATGGTCGAAGTAAATCTTCGGGAACAGACGCTAAGTTTGCTTGAAATGATCTAGGCGCCGGAGGAGGCTTTTCTGTCAAGTTGTAATCGAATGAAGATTCCTGTGTGAAGTACAGCGATTTATAACGAGTACAAACGGAGAAACAAAACTAGGTGATATCTAATGCAAAATAATTTAAAAGGTACATAATCGAGCTCAATTTTTTGGTGATAAAAATATCTTTTTCTCGTTAGAAATGTTGAAATAGAAAGGTTTGAGCATTTCCCGTAGGCAAAATGTAAAAAAAAAAAAGAGAGAAGAATCAAAAATAAAAGAGAAAATAAAAATAAAAAATGTATTGTTCAAAAAATTTAAAATAATAAAATCGAATAATTATGTTATACCTGTTTTACGTCAAATGACCTATAGGATCAGATTTCTTCGAAACAAATCCGCCTATTAGAACAGGCTTTATGCATTATTCAAATTTCTTGTTGGCACAACTGTTCAATGTTTTTTTTTAACTGTGCTAAAATTTGTTTAAATTTTAAAAAATGAAACGCGTGAGTGAAGTATCCTGGTCACGATCTTTCCAGAACAAAAAATGTTTTATTCAAATCAGATTATTTACTTAAACGTTATCGGGGACGAAAATTTTTAGTTTTTAAATGACTTATTTCATTATTTATTTATTATTATTATTTATTTATTTATTTTTTTTTTGACTTTTTTATGTTAGTAAATATTTTCACGAGACATTAGGGGTCATTCATAAGCAATGTCACGCTTCGAGGGGGAGGGGATTCGGGAAATTGTGACAGTTTGTCAGAAGGGGAGGGGTAGGGGTAACAAGAAGTGTGACATTACACATTTTGGTTTCCATAAAAACATTTGAAATCGGCAAATTAAATTTATTTTGAAAGTTTTTTTAAGTTTCATTGATCATTTTGTATCGTAAACACCGATACTGATTACGGTTTAAATTTACATCTGGTTAAAAGTTTAAAAGGAAAGTTTCTTGTGCAGTTACACTTTTAAGATAAAATTGCGTGGGTCATTGTTTTCAGAGTTCGAACAATTAATATATTTCACTGTTCTATACTACTTATCTTTCGTGTTGTAAACCTTATCCTCATTTTGCACAAATTAAGTACACATGTAAATCATCATTATAATTATGCTCACAAATGTGATTTCAAAAATAAAAATAAGGAACGCGATCTATTACGCAGTGCTCTGTTTCTGAATTGCAAGTACATATGCTTATGTAATATAGCGTGATACGTGACAAACGTGGTAGAACTAGGGGGTATGGGATCATTCATAAATGATGTCACGCTTCGAGGGGGGAAGGGGGGTCCGTGAAATTGTGACAAGGGGAGGGGAGGGGGTTACAAGAAGTGTGACATCATGCATTATGCAACATAGCGTGACGCGTGACAAAGGGGGGAGGGGAGTCCGCTGAAGTGTAACATATTGTGACAAAGGGGGGAGAGGGGTCAAATATACGGGAAAAAAGCGTGACGTCATTTATGAACGGCCCCTATGATGAAGTGTGACATTTTGTGACAAAGGGGGCAGGAAAATTAAATATATTGAAAAAAAAGTGTGACATCATTTATGAACGGTCATTGAATATTTCTTTAATGCTTTTATTTTTTTATTCCCTTTCAGTTCTTTTTTTCTTATTGAATTTTATTATTATTATTATCATTGGCTTTATGTATTTTGTTTTTAAACTTTTACAAAAAAAGTAGTCTATAAAAAAGCGTTTAGAGCTTTTTTTTAATTTATTTAAATTATTAGTTTTTTTCTTTTTTTTTTTTTTGGTGGGTCAGGGGTAAAAACAAAATTCATACCAAAATGCTGTCCAAGTCAAATGAATTTATTATGTCATGTGCAGAGAGAAAATTGTCTTCGGTTGACTTCTTTGTTGTTCCATCACTAGCTAAAACCAATAAAACGGTGAGTTATCAGAACACTCTTAATTTTTCTGCAACATCGAAACTCACGTATATTATTATGAAATTTAATGATATTCAAAGTAAAATATTAAAATATACAGTAGCCCCTCGTTATATCGCACTTGTCCGGGGACAGCAAGAAAGCGCGACATAACCGATACTGTCAGAAATAACTCAAAAAGTGCAAGTTAATTGAGTGTCAATCAACATTTCATTTAAGCTTACATAATGACAACATTCTTAATACAAATAGCAAATTAAACTGAACTTACCAATTGCTATTTTCATGCACAGTTCTTACAATATAAATTCAGAATGTATTTCTATTGCGTTTTGGTAAAATAAGAGTCCTAAGTCATTTGCCGTTTTTTTTTTTTCGTTTAACACTTGTTTTCCACTTAATATTAACGATCGAAACTGGATTAACTGAATTGTAGTCACGTGGTTCGACTATTCGTTTGTATTTAGTGTAATCCTTTTTCAAATGTAATATTTTTACTTTCGAGACCTCAAACTTAAAATTTTGGGAGACATAGAAAAAGCGCGATATATCCGAATGAGCGATATAACGAGGGGTTACTGCATTTTAAAAATTGCGTAAGTTTGACGATAATCGTGTTGACGTCGTGATTTCGTCGTCAAACACAGATGCTCAATATATTTTATAAAAAAGATGTAAAACATTTTCAGATCATCGTAAAATAAACTGGTTTTTAAACCGTTGAAAACATTAAATGATAGAAATCAACTTTAGAGGAATAATCTAGCAATATTTCTATTTTACACTTCTCCAACGATCATTTTTATTATTTTAATACTTCATCTCAAATATCAACTTTCTACTTCACTGAAAAACACGTGTTCCTTATTGTAACATAATATACAAATGACTAATTTGTAAAAGCTAGCTTTCCTAAGCTTTAGAGGTTTAAAATTCTAACACGAAATATTTTTTTTCTCTTAATATCATGAATCTAAGGTTAGAAAAAAGTTTATCTAATACTTAATTTTCAAAAATTCTTATCGATAAAATTTGTAGGGTAGTCTGAACACACTATAAAAAAAAAAAAAAAAAATAAAAAAAAAAAAAAAAAAAAAAAAAAAAAAAAAAACTTGATCAACCTTTTATCAAGAAAAAAAAAAGAAAAGAAAAAAATGGTGAAATTTAGCTGCAACCAACATCTGATACTAAAGCCGAACTATTATAATGGTTCCTAGTTTCACATTCATGGTGAAACTACACTATCATAAAAGTTCAGCTTAGAACCAAATGTTGGTCGCAGCTAAATTTCACCATTTTTTTGGTGAAAAGTTGAACTAGAATTTTTAGTGTTGTGAATGAACGATTAAGAACAATTTCATTTTTTTAAATCATAATATTTTTTACATGACAGTAATACTCATGTGTGTAAATATTGTTAAAAAATTAGGGGTTTTAAATGGCTCTGCTTCAGGTGCTTTTGAGTCTGCAAATAAAAAGTGGTTCAACAAAAGTGTTAAATGACCAGTGAAGGAAGGAAAAATTTTCCAATCAAGATTTTGACTCTAATAATCATCCAGATGTCAGATAGCTTGAAATTGCATGGAAGGAAACAACTGTTGCCAGTCCGTTACGAAAAAATCTTTTGAAACCTTATTTTTGTAGAAAATTACAAACAGTTCATTCACTGGCTTATTTATCCTTACAAACGATCAATCCAAATAGTTTGGACTTCTATTTTTAATTCAAATTATTTGGTAATGGTGTTTCTAACTATTTTCTGCTTTAAATATATGTCTTAAACTGAAAATATTGTTACAGATGCGATTATCATTTTGATAAATTATCAAGTTCGAAGTAAGTGTTCTAAAAAGAAATCCATAAAGTGTCAAAAATATTATTTAAAAAAAAAAACAAATAAATAAAAATATATATAAATGAATAAATATGAATGGTTCAAAATAATGCCCCTAGGTAATAAATTATTTATTTATTTACTTTAAATTTATATATATATATATATATATGTATGTATGTATGTATATATTATTACTATTAATTCCTTTTTACATCTAAAACTTATTTCCTCTGTTTATTTTTATTTGCAATTCCCTTCTGTAATATAACAAGAAGATCCGTCTAGAACTATACGAGCCTACTTTCCCGTACACACCAAATTCAAATTTATAATCTAGCTATCTCTTTCTCTCTCTTTCTCATTTAACTATAGTTCTTAATTACTTCAAATATACCTTTTTCAACGGATAATACATTCATTCACTCCCTCATTCATTCTTTCATTTATTCCGTCATTCGTTTATTCATTCATTCCTTAACTCATTCATGTATTTATTCATTCATTCACTCATTTATTTATTTTATCATTTATTTATTCATTCATTTATTCATTCATTCATTCTTTTACTCTTTCATCTATTCATTCATTCATTTATTCATTGAAAAATATCCTTTACAATCCCGATCCAAAAAAAAATCATAGGAAAATAAGCTCGTTCAGTTCTCGTTAAACTTCGTATCTGTACATGTTCTACAGAGTAATATCTTTACCATAAAGTTTGTTGCAAGCAAATCCATCGGTTAGATCAGGATTTATATAAGACTGAAATTTCTCGTAGGCGCTAATGTTAATTTGGTACCTTCCCATTATCACGGCCCAAATCTCACCAAGCAGACATTTGGCGGCAGCACATGAAAAAGGTTACCAGCGGAGATATTCCGTTTGGCGTTGGCTGCATCGTTATTGGCGAATTTATGGCCTGCGCCGAGATACTGGAAAAATGGCGCTTTTTTTTTGAACTGTTCAAAAATGAACAAAAATTCCTCTAATCAATATTTTTACGCCGAAAGCTTCTTCCAGTAAGCTTGCTCTGGGTTGTGCCCCGAGTTTACCCATAGGCGCTAATGTTAAACTTTTTTGAACTGTTCAAAATTGAACAAAAAATTGTTCGAATCAATTGTTCGAAAATGATCGAAAAATTGTTGTCGATGTCCTCGCCGAGACCTTTCAAATGCAAAAAGAATTTTTCGAATCAGACAATTCGTTCAAAAGTTATTAGGGGGGACAGACAGACCGACACACTTTTTCCCCCCATCTCAAAAGCCTACTTTCAATTTTTTTATTTTTCATTCTTTATTTAATTACTTAACTTATTTTTGACTTTTCTTGATTTCTAACTATATTTTCACGATAATTTAAGCCTTCTTTCATGCTTTATTATTATTATTATTTTACTTTTACGGGAAAGTAAGCTAAACAGTATTAGTTAGAGCTAAAAAATAAGAATTTGCTTACCTCTACGGGCTGGATTTGATAGGACTAATTCGTGCAGCTTTTTATATCTACTTAAGGATCTGCTCATTTCCTGTATGCGCTTCTCCTAGTGAAATTATAAAAATTTTATTCAATTCCTTATGTGAAGAAAAAAATGAAAATTTCGTAAATGTTAGTGAAACACTACAGAATTTAGTTTCATTCATCCTTATCTCTAATTGATTCATTCTTATATACGCAAAGCTTACTGTATGTTTCAAAAATTTTATTTAAAAATATTGCCGAGAACAGTTACATCGACAACACCAGAAAGTATTTAATTTTATACATCCATATCTGAATCTTTATCAATCCAAATTTCGTCATTTACGCCCTTCAATGTGTAAACATTCACATCTAGAACAATATTTTTAAATTATAATCAGACATAACTTTAATTTAAATTCTGAAAATAAAAAAAATAATGTGTAAAGACTTGTTTTATTATTATTTATCTTTTCTCTTGATATTTTAATGGGATTTTCGTTTTAAAAAATATAGTGTGATTCATATAAGACTTCCTTTAAGTCTTCCCAAGGCTTTACCATGGCATTCTGAGGAAAACTGGCCAAATACACTGGATTCGCCATCATATCTTTGGCGCAAAATTGGGCGAGATATAGCTAAGTTGTCACCAAATGATCGCCAATTTACTCAACTATACAGATGGTTTGAGGGATGCTTTGAGGAAGATATTGGATTGACCCTCAAACATGAAATTAACCTTGATTGTCAACAAAAAAACGAGTAAAAAGTCTTTTTGGAACATCGACTGCAACTAACAAGAAGTTCCGTCTAGAACTATGCGAGCCGATTTTTGAAAAAATTGAACAAAAAATGTTCAAATCAGAAAATATTTCACGTAGGAAGCTCCTTCCGATAAGGTTATTCAAGGGAACTTGGGTCTTATATATAGGATTTATATAATTTGATTTATATTTCCCCAATAACGCTAATGTTAAATTTTTTTATTCGTTCAAATAAAAATATAAAATACAGAAATTTGATGTCCTTGCCAAGATCTTTCGAATGCAAAAAATATTTTTCGAATCGGACAATGAATTTCGAATCATGCTTTCCTGAAAAGTAATTAGGGGGGGGGGGGCAGATAGATATACAGACCGAAAGATACACATTCTCCACCATCTCAAAACCCTACTTTCAATTCTTTTATTTTTCAAATCTTTATTTAATTACTTCACTTATTTTTGGCTTTTCTTTATTTTTAACGATATTTTTAGGATACAATTAAACCTTCCTTCACACTTTTTTTTAAAACTTTCATGGGAAAGTAGGCTAAAAAAGAGAAAGAGAAAAATAATCTTTGCTGTGATATACTTTTAGTGTAGCACATGAAAATGCATAAAGAAACAATATTCTGCTAGTAACTTTAATTTAGGAGTTACTTCGTATACTTCTCATAATCTATGATTTAGTTTAATTTATTTTTAATATTTTGACATGCATTTATTGATAGAACTATTTTTTTCTCATTTTATTGAATTCATATTCGTACAAGAGTTGAACTTTCTGATGATAAAATGAAAAATTAAGTAGTGCTTATTTATTCATATTCAAGAAAAAGTGAATGCTTCTTCTTAAAACTACCATTAAATAATTATTTCTCTTAATAAAATTTACCTTTTCGTCATTTGCAGCCATAACTGAAGTTAATGCTCCTTTAAGTTTTTCTATTTCCGGATCTAATTGTTAAAAAAAGATGATAAAATCACGTTAAAAAATGGAAACTATAAGTTACATATTTAAAAACTACACGTTTAAAGAAAAGCTAAAACAATAGAATTTAAGTTATGTTACATTATGGTGGCATACTTAATACAGAACTCAAGAAATTTTAACCCATTGAATTATTTCAATAGGTTTTACTCTCATGGAAACCCATACGATCATACATTGGTCATTATTGTTAGTGATTATTCGTGCTTTAAAAGCCCTACTGAAAAATTACTTTATATAAAAGGTGACTTCTTCAGTGGATTTTTTTAATACTTCCATGGGATTATCACCTACAAATAATCATCATTAATAGGACTTCGAATACTTTTACTTAATAGTTTTTAATAATTATAGTTCAGCCCAACAGCTCGACCAAGCGGCAATTGCCACCAAATCATCAATATATGCCGTCAAAATCATATACGCAAACGACAAATTTATTGATTATAAATTATTTTATTCGTTCTATTATTTATTTATTTATTTATTGTAGAACTTTTGTCTACCATTTTAGTTTTTGAACTACAAAACTATAATTTGGGGATGATCTTTTTGGACCACTAAATTTTCATTGAAGGTGTTTACCCTGTAATAATTACGTCTACCGTCTACGATATTAATTTAAATAGAAATTCCTTTACTAAAATTAATTTGGTCGTTTATGATGCTAAAAGCATTGAAAATGCAATGAGAACTCCGCAGTGGTGGTCAAAACCTTGTACTGCAAAAAGGGAAAATAATAATAAATCAAGATAATAATAATAATAGAAAGAATAATAAATCTTACTGGTGTCAAAAATGGGTGTAATAGCACCATTACGAGCCATTCTTGATTTGATTGTTGCTAAATCCGCTTCTTTTTCCGCTAAGCATGCGCATGTTAGGATAAGTTCATTCTAAAATAAGAAATACAATGAACATCAGTTATGCATAGCACTACTAAAATAAATTGCAATTCAAAGTTTATCATGGTTATAACATTTAACCATGCTAAAGAAAGGATAAGAGTGTAAATACTTTTCAAAGCAGAATTAAAATGTTTGTTATTTAGTTAAAATGCTTATTCACACTCTTAAAAGACGTTTTACTTTATGTGTTATATGTTTTTTACTAAAATTTCTTGGGCTGTAATAGTTGAGTTGAATAACAGTAAAATTATTGTCAGGTATCTCATTCAAGTAGTGCCCCGAATTTTACGTCTTAAGTCTGAATGCCATGAAAGAATATTTCAGTTAGTTCGAACTTGTCTTCTTTTTTTTTTTTTTTACTTTTTAGACATTAACAAGAAGTTCAGTCTAGAACTATACGAGCCTACTTTCCCGTGCACATTAATATAGAATTGATAATCTAGCAAATGACTCTCTCTTTTTCATTTAGCTTTAGTTCTAATTACTTCAAATATACCCTTTTCAGCGGTTTATACATATATTCCTTCATTCAGTCGGAAATATCCTTAAAAATCCAGCTGAAAAAGTTTCGTGGGAAAATAGGCTCGTTTAGTTCTAGATGAACTTCCTATCTGTACATGTTCTACGTCAGTGATAGTGAACCTATGACCTGTGGGTCAGACACTGACCCACGCACGATTTTTCACTCACCCACGATTGCTAGGCAACCATGTGTTTGTATACACGGGTTTGTTTAGATTTTCTAACTAGTGTGGATAGTTGACATTCTATTTGTATTATTTCAAGCACTGCATTGACACAAAAGCAATTTAAAGGCTGTCAATAACCTTCATTTTGATCATTACAGTTCTAAAGTTACGCAAAAGGCGACAAATGCATTTGTAGTATTTGAAATAAAGCAAAAGAGTTTACAAAATATTAAATAAAATGTATATTTTTCTTCACATTTTGTTTGTTAAAAAAATCGACAAACCAAAAAGCAAATAACCATCTTTAAAGAACTTTCTTCAAATAAAATGTATGTAATTTCAGTTATTCCTTGTTCATTCAAACACTTATTGCCCATTTGCACCAAACAACCTTCCTTGAGAATTTTTAACCCCACTAAAAGTTTTTAAATCAACAAACCACACCCATTTTTACCCGTTAAGAAAATTGAATTTAAAAGATATTTAGTTTTAAAAATTTTTTAACTTAACTTTGGTGCAAATGGCCATGAGTGACCCACGGCGCTAGTACTGATGAAATATGAACAAAATTTGACCCCCGTCTCAAAAAGGTTCGCCATCCCTGTTCTACGTAATAACATCTTTTCGATAAATAATTACTTAACTTATTTTTGACTTTTTCTTATTTTTAACAATATTTTCACGATACATTAAGCATTCTTTCATTCTTTTTTTGTTTAACTTTAACGGGAAAAGTATGCTAAAAAGCAGAGATAATGAGCAGCCACTTTTTTTTAGTTGCTACGCTCCGAATTCTAAATACTTGGGGTACGCTCCGCGCGCAGAATATTTTAATAGATTATATTATTTATCTCTCTCCTTTTTTCTCAGATAATTAATTTTTTATATATAATTAAAAAAATTTTTAAAAAGCAGAGCAGAGGAGCATAACAAATTTCTTTGCTCCGGCTCCACGACAGCTTCGAACAAAATCTCGTTGCTCCACAACTCCTGCTCCAAGTTCCGCTCCAGTTCTCCGAAAAAACTAATTACGGATTTTTACTTTGCAAAAAAATACTGTCGATGCTTTCAAATTGCCAAATAACAGAGATCGTTTTATTTTACTGAGAACAAACAACTGAGAGGTTCTCTTTACTCTTTACAAACAGAGAGGTTTTTGTCTGGTGCAGTGTGTTGAAAAACTTTTCAGAATTCATTTCATACCGTTATTCTTAGAATTCATTAAGTGAATAAAACCTCTGAGAAGTTGTGTAAAAGAATAAGTAAGTTTGAAATTATAATAAATGTTTTGATTGAGTAATTTTAAAACCATTTCACTTCTCATATAATCTCGAGGATATCAGATGAAAATGAGGTACTTATTTTTGGTTGCAAAGACCCCGTGTTGGTGACTGCTTTTCCATCACGAACGTGGGCAATTTTGGGTGACATTTGGTCATAAATAGCACTAAATTCAAACAAACCGCTATTAACAAGACGATATTTGAAAATAAGCCCCTTCTATTTGTGATAGCAGTAACCATTGTAAACCGGAATTTGACGTTTTTCCTATGCGTAGGTGATCTTGTCTTTCACGGTCCCTATAAGCGATAAACACCGAAAAGTGCTGCTTGGAAAATATCTAGCATCTGGTGGTGAAGCGAATTTAAACAGTCACTGAAAATGTGACTCTTTAAATTCGCATATCTTCTTGTAAAGCATGCTGCAAAACATATTTTTTAATGCCAGTGCTTAACTGATCAAATATTAAATTTTCTCAAACTTAATTTGTGTAATTTCTATGTTTTCTTAATACTATTTCCTTTTTAATTAGAAGTTACCTCTTTGTGCAGTTCTCTTTGCATCCATAAGTTCAAAATATTTTAATTGAAAAAGAGGTTCCTTCTAATTCCGAAGCACGTGTCCGCAATTTGCATTGCAATTTTATGCTTAAATCGTTGTTTATCGTATTTTTATTTCCTTTTTAGCCTACACTTTCCCGTAAAAGTAAAAATAATAAGAATAAAGAATGAAAGAAGGCTTAATGTATCGTGAAAATATCGTCAAAAATAAAGAACAGTCAAGAAAAAGTGAAGTAATTAAATAAAGATTGAAAAATAAAAAATTTGAAAGTAGGGTTTTGAGATGGGGAAAATGTGTGTCTGTCGGTCTGTCCCCCCCCCCCCCCACCCCCTAATAATTTTTGAACGAATTGTCCGCTTCGAAAAGTTCTTTTTGCATTCGAAACATCTCGGCGAGGACATCTCATTTTCATATTTGATTCGAACAATTTTTCGTTCAATTTTGAACAGTTCAAAAAAATTTTAAATTAGCGCCTATGGGCGAAAATGAAGCAAATGATGTAAACTCTGGGTGCAAGATCCACATTCCAATGAACAAGATTACTGGAGGAAGCTCTTGGCGTGAAATATTAATATGAACAGCTTTTGTTCATTTTTGAACAGTTCAAAAAATTAACATAGCGCTTACGGGGAAATTTTAATACTATATAAATCCGGATCTAAAGGACCGATTTGCTTGGAACAAACTTTATCGGAAAGCTCTTATAACGTATAACATGAACAAATAGAAAATTCATCCAGAACTAACGAGCCTATTTTCCTATGAAATGTTTTTATCGGGATTTTTAAGAATATTTGTCAATGAATAAATGAAGGAGTGAAAGAATGAATCAATGAATAAATGAATGAGGAAAAGAATGAATAAATGAGTGAATAAATGAAAAAATAAATAAATGGGTGAATAAATACATGAATGAGTAAATGAATGAATAAACACATGAATGAGTAAACGAATGAATGAATAAATGAATGGCTGAATAAATGAAAGAATGAATGACTGATTGAATGAATATGTATTATCCGTTGAAAAAGGTATATTTGAAAAAAAATAAGAACTAAAGCTGAAGGAGAAAGCGGGAGAAAGAGATAGCTAGATTATAAATTTGAATTTGGTGTATACGGGAAAGTAGGCTCGTATAGTTTTAGACGGAACTTCTTGTTATTTACAAAATATAGCATGCGATAAGATGGAATTGTAGCACTAGTAAGAGATGAATTCCTCATTTCAAATATGCTGCTTTCTAAAAACGGTACGATGATGGCTTTAAACGTATCTTGTGGTGAATATGATAAAAGATCCATTACTTTTAAGAAGATGAAGCTGATTTTAGAACTCTTAAAAAAAAAAAAAATGCATGAGCGACTAAGATAAGGTTTTGAAATTTAAAAGAATTCGAAAGTCCTTTGGTAAGAAAATTAAAATCAAACATTTCAATTTCATAAATATTTAAAATTGTGGATTAGGAAATAACAAATGTTATGCTCTGAAACATGTTCTACTTTCTAATAAAGCAATAATGTAATTCGTTGAGGCTAATAAATATGTCGATGTTGTCGCAAATGATTGATGAGATATTTCCTTGAAAAAATGAATATATGTGTTCTTTTTTTTTAAACTTAAATTAGCGTTCAAAATAAATTTTTATTGTGCATCAAATAAATGAAATTTACCATTTTGTGAAAATAGAGTCTTTAGGTTTTGCCCAATTTTCAACATTGATCTTTATAGCTATGGTAAAGAGAGATTGCATTGTATTCGACATCCATGTTAAAACTATTTTGAGAAATGGTGTTTTAGTTTATATCACTTTTGGATGAAACTTTTAAGATAAATTGATATGAGACAGAGCATCATGTAAAAATAAGTAATGTTTACCTCAAGTTTCGTATTTCGTTCCTCAGTTTCCTTCTTTTCATGTTCTACGGTGGCAAGACGCAACCTCAATGATGAAATTTGAGCCATTAAGTCTAATTTGCTGTTCTCTGCCGATGATCTCGAAGACAACTCCTGCGTATTTAAAATTGCATCTCATATTTTATCATAATTAATAATGACATGGGTTCATGAAAATAGGTGAAAAAACAGAGTACTCACTTGCCTCAGTAGAGCTTCGGAGTTTTTCAGTTGCTCTTTGCGTTGAGATAAAGAGTTTTCTAGTTCCAGAATCTTCTCATTTTGAGCATCTACTTGCTCAGTCAAAACATTCACCTATGTTAAGGGAAAATGACTTAAATATTGGATTGCATTCGATTATTTATTTGTATATGCATTTTGTCTTTTCGTGTTTTCGTATGATTGTATCATACTTCAACTAAATATCTTCTTCTCGCTAAACTTGGACCAGGGTCGTATATATGAGTTCATAAAAGAGTGCTGAAATTTATGAGTTGTCACTGCGTGCACTAAAAGTTTGATTACCGATTAATATAACGCGTCAGTTTTTTTTAATTTATTTTTAAAAAGTTTTCTTAAAATTACATCAGATTTTTCAAGGCGAATGTAATGTCGAGATGTAGCTGAAATAAACATGAGAAAAGTGGTGTTTTTGCTAAGTTTTGAGCCTAAAATAATTCAAAAATGACCCCTTTCACCCCACTCTACTCTTGGTGATTCTGTTCTGAAATGATTATGATGCTTAGCTCTTTGAAAGAGCAATTATAAGGTTTAGTTGTTCAAAGGGTCGTTGATACATGATTATTTAGATTCGCTGCATTAAGAGCAGACTTCTTCAGAAAAACCAAAATTTCAACTAAATCAAGTGAACCAAATTAAGTAATATCCGTTCAAGTACAATACCAGTCTTACTTGCAAGGCTAACTGATCCTTCTCTGCCTCGAGCTGGCAAACTTTCTGCTGTAAATCTTCGCAATCGTACGATGTTTCATTATTCTGCGAAAGAAAAATAAAAAGAAAAAATTTATAAATATTTTTCAAGAAGAGGTTACATCTTCACCACCGAGAATATTGCGAATCGTATATAATAAGAAAATAAAAAGAAAAAATTTATAAATATTTTGCAAGAAGAGGTTAAATCTTCACCACCGAGAATATTGCGAATCGTATATAATAAGAAAATAAAAAGAAAAAATTTATAAATATTTTGCAAGAAGAGGTTAAATCTTCACCACCGAGAATATTGCGAATCGTGACATAAAGAGTCAAATTACCAGTCATTTACTGATTTATAATTTGTCACTATTCATTTTTTAACTATTTTAACTACTAATTCTGCTTTTACCTCGGAAGGTACTTTCATTTAATGTGTAATGTGTCGATTCGAATCGAATAAATCATCCGCCATTGCACATCAACCCAAGAGAAAAGATTTCTCAGAAATTTAAATGTCTCGCCCTCTCTGCTTAAATGTAAACTCTGTCTCTGTAAAACAGATGCTCTTCCCCAAAATTCTGGATACATATCTTAAAATTTATTCCCTATCCCCAATTGCATCAGTTGAACGTTACTTCGCCTAACTGTTAACTTTTAAGGACTGAAAATCCAGATTTTCTAGAGCAAACCCGAAAACTCTACAATGAGCATATTTTTTTTTTTTTTTTTTTTTTTTTTCAATATGCATTTAAAACTAGAAAAAGCAGTTGAAAAGATTTTATGCTGATTTCTTAAACCAATTTTAGATAAAACTCCACTGGCAGGCCCTCTCTTTACATATAATGTAAAAGACCGTTTGTTCATTTATAAATTTAAAAAATAATTTTTTCCCCACATGTAGAAAGTGAATGATACGAAAGGAGACGAGAATATTTTGGGAATTTTGAAAACAAGAACGAAAGAAATAGAAAACAAATCTCCATCAGCAGGCCCGTCAGTTTGAATTTTTCCGGGGGCGGGGGGTCTGAGATCATATTCTCCTTGCATTTTTCATTGAACAAAAACAATAAAATACATGCAAATTCAGAAAATCCATTATATTCTCAAAGGGGGTCGATTGCCCCCTCCTGACCCCCCTTAATGACGGGCCTGTCCATCAGTAAGTGCACAAAATGGCTTACGTGGGAAACTCACAGTGTGAATCGAAATGTTTGATCCTGATTATTTCTTATTCTATGGTGACCCCTTGCCCATAGTCGAAAACGCGCCTTCGTAAAAGAAAAAAAGGAATTTATTCAACTGCACGAACACTTATTCTTTTCTCTTGCTTCTTGAAGCGTTGGCAGCTTGAAAAGCACAATGACGTCAAGTCAGAAACAATGTGTTATACTTAACAGTTTTAGAGCTCGGGAAGAAAGGCGGCGAATGACAGCAAAGAAAGAGAAAAAATAAATGTTTAAAGGGGAGGGGAGAGGTGAGCACCTCTTGAGGTCATATATACAGTATAAAGCAAACACCGCTGGTGACATCACTCTCTCCTTACGCAGTAGAAGAAAAAAAACGAAAAAAAAAAATCTCGTAAAAATGTAGAAAGCTGAAAATAAGATGACATAAGGACTCATCTGGAAGAGTAATGAATAAACTGCCTCTGGTATCTCACATGGACAATTGGCAAAAGCACTTTCAAGGATTTTTTTTTTTTTTTTTTTGCGATAGCATTTGTTTTTACTAGTAAGTTTGAACAGTTTTGTTTCTTCTTGGTTGGGACACAATTTGTTCTGGACATACTTAAAGCCAAAATACAGCTATTTGAGTTTTAACTCACTCCAAGTTTTTCATATCGAGGTTCGTATACATTCCGGTAATTTTGGAATTCCCGTCCCTGTTGTTGCAACAAGTATTACGAAAGGAATAAGTCAAAATGGCTTCAAATAAATGCATATGCGTATTTGCAGCCGAATAGACCTGTTTACCAGTTTTAAATCCATTAATTTAATTATAGAGTAAAACTCAAATCGTGTAAAATGAGAGCCGTGTATATCGGGTGATAAGTGTACCACATTTCTCCATCTCATAATCTTAATATCAAAATTTTTGAAGTACATAAGCAGCGAATTTAAGTCCAAAACTAAATTACAAAAAGCAGACGCGTTTTAGAAATATATAGAATTCCGTTTTCAATGCAAGTAAGAAGGGAGCAAAGAAAGCAAAGACCCTACAAGAGTCCCGCCAAAAGAGAAGCATGCTTGCATTGAAAAAGAAATTCCATGTAACTCCAAAACGCGTTTGCTTTTTGTGCTTAAATTCGTTGCTTTCATACTTTCTTCATTGGCACAGAAAATATAATACGAACTACATTCCGTTAATATAGCCACAAAAGGCATCACGTGAAGAGAACGAACAGTAGCAAGAGAAATTTTCAACAGTCGTATTTCATATTGATCATGCAAGATTTGAGCATAAAGACAATAGCATACCAAAAGCAATCAATTTTCAGTGACATTCGTTTTACGAATGTCATTGAAACGAATTCTTTAATGGACCGTTCATAAATGATGTTACGCTTTTTCCCCATATATTTGATCCCCCTCCCCCCCTTTGTCACAAAATGTCACACTTCAACGGACCCTCTACCCCCTTTGTCACATGTCACGCTACGTTGCATAAGCATGATGCTACACTTTTTGCTACCCCTCCCCACGACTTGTCACAATTTCACGACACACCCCTGCCCCCCCCCCCCCTCGAAGCGTGAAATCATTTATGAATGATCCCTGATGAAACTTATCAATTTTTGAAGGGATTACTGGGAAACATGATTTACTCTTCTGCTTTTGTGACTTGTTGGTTTTATTTTACATTTTTCACTTCATTTCATGACCACAATTTAGTAATATATTTTGAAACATTACATACAGAGGGGTTCCTGTCACATTAATGCCATATTTCCAATCTCTAACAATTTAACAATCGTTACTGCATCCCCAAATCAATTCTTGCAGCAATATGCACAACTAAGTTGGACTATTAAGCGATACTGTGTCGTTTTTTGAGAAATTATGTGTGTGTGTATTTGGTATGGACTACTTTACTATTACAGTAGTATAGTTGTGATTTAACTTGCATGGTGACTCACGGAATCTCAGCTCCTGTATTTTTTAAAAACTTTGTGTATATTAGATGGAGTTCAGGCTATTTATGCATGAAAATAAGTTCTGAAGTCTATAGAACTCCCACACTTATTTTTTTCGTAAGGATTAAGCCCCAAATAAAGTAAATTTTTTGAAAAGAAGTTGTTGTTAGCAAAGGATTTTTTTTTTTTTTTTAAATAGAGGGGTCTAAGTACCGTCACGTTGGTGCCATGTGCGGGAAAGAGGGAGCTAAAAATAAGTAAAAAATGAATCACGTGGTTTTTGACAGGCGCCAGTTTTTAGGATTTGCTTAAGAATTTTACTTTAAAAATATTCCGGAAGATAACATTTTATTCTGAATTACTAGAACAACGGGCCGCTTTGCCACACTGTTGGAGATGTCCCATTGAGAGATTTCGCGACTCACACAACGATGCGAAGTGATAACATCACGAGTCACCAAAGGAAATGTTAATTCATTCTGCAGCTGCTCGGATGACATTGAGAAAGGGAGGCAGCCACGACTGACGTGACGTCAAGGCTAAGGTGCTAACATCGTCAAAAGGAATAGAAAGAAAGGAGGAGAAAAAATCTCAGTGAGGGTGTAGAGGAAGGAAACAAAATAATAAAAAAGAAGTGAACTATGTTTCCGAGTGGCTTGTGCAGAAAGGAGAATGCTCGCAGAAATGGAAATTTTCCTAGGGAAAACTCGCTACGCGCTCTTGGAATCATGTCTGAGATTACTCCGATCTAAGGTTAGTCTCTGAGATAGATAGCAGAAGAAGCATATGGTTATTATTTTAAAGTAGTTGTACGTAAAACGAGAATATTTTTATTGAATTTTAAAGTAATCCTGATGGTAAGAGAAAACTGTTATCTGGAATCAACAAGGAAACGATGCCCATTATGATCGGTATCGTTTATAATCGGCACCACTGGTCTACAGTGGTTCACTAACAACAACCAAATTACTATTTTTATTATTAATTCATATTGTTAATTAAATAGAACTAAGTCCTTCCAAGCGATGTGGTGTCGAATGTCATTCAAAATTCATTTTTTACATTCACATTCGGATTTTCCCCCAGAAAATTTTGGTGAAATTATCAACGAACAAGGGGAAAGATTTCGCAAGGACATTAGGAGTATGGAAACCCGATATCAATATCATTGGGAACCAACAATAATGGGTGACTATTGCTGGTTACTAAAGAGAAAAGATTTAACGCCACATAAGAAAAAAAAAATGATAGCATTTCATCGCATTTATAAAAGTTTGGTAGTTTTCTGTTTTAATTAATCTAAATATGTATATTTTCTCAATTGAAATATAATTCTATGATGAACTAATGAGATTAATCATGATAAAAATTGTGATTTCAATGCATTTGTGAGTTCCTTCTAGTACTGTAAGATAGTCATAACAAAAAAAAAAACTACGTGTTACAGCTTTATAACAATTGTATTCCAATTCTACGCTACAAAATTAGTTGTTGAAAATAGCAAATTTCATTTGTGTTAGGAGGGGGAGTTTATTTTTGTCGACTATTGTTATCTTTTGAAAGAGAAAATATAAAGAAGCAGAGTAAATGAGCACCATAACGGGATTTGGTCTAAAGCTTGTATCATATTCGACACTAGTTTATAATTCTTGAATATTTTTCAAATTTTCAGACCATGGAAAGATCGAATCAGTATTTAAACCAGTGTAATTGAAAGAACCCACTGCATAGTTTTATACATAAATCTTCCGTAGTAATAATTGGCAAAGTGAGTAGATACAGGGAGATATCATATTTCATATTCTTTAATTATTTTAATTAAAACATTTTTGAAATTTTATTTTGATATATTTTTCAGCTTTTGAAATATTACTTTAGTAAACTAAAAATTAAAAACCGACTGAATAAAAGCAAACGTTTTTCCCCCAAGACAAAAAAAAACTTTTTATTTCATTTAGATCCAGCTCTTTTACTAAAACACACACACACGCCGTATACCCTCCACTGCATTGGAGGGTATACGTCGGTATACAGCTTACAGCAGGTTTGTTTCATTAAAATAACGTGTACTCTCTGCCTTTAGTGACTTGATATTTTGGCAATTTTATCATTTTATTTAATTTTATTCAAAACATAATTATGTAAATAAATATCACACAACACATAGACGAATAAGCCTTGTTTAAAAACGTTTCATGATGAAAACTTACATTGCACCCGTCCTTTTATATGGGACATACTTTTTGAAAAACAAAGATTCTTTGAATCTATGTTCCACATTTTTAGTCTAAATACCCGTCACCTTCCAACAAAAGTTTTAATTATTTGAGCCCTCATGTATGCGATCGCATTTTTAAAAATTTATGTGCATTGTACCTTTTGCTAACTCATGACAACAGCACTATGTATTTATATATATTCGTATAAGTCAATAACCTCTGCTTAAGTTTAAAGATGAACACGTTCTAAAATCTTCCTTGAATCGGACAAATAAGCAGTTATGTGTCTTATGCGTCAATTTTTATTACATACATTGAAAATAAATTTCCTTTCACTTTGTTTTGTTTACATATTCTTAATAAAAATTCAACCAAAAGCAAAAGTATTAAACTGTTTATGATTGTAGCTAACCTAAATACGCCCTGAATTCGGAATTTGTTTGTTCTTTAATAGATAAACTACTGCAAGGAATACTAATTTAAGTGAATCCTCTTTTTAGAAAGCTTTTTTTTTCTTTATTAGAGCACGTTGCTCGTTGACTTGTTAACCCACTTAACCTAATTTATAATACGTGGGCAATACAAGTCTATTTTTTTCTCAGCCAATTAAATGGAGCTCAATGTGCTGAAGACACCCACTCGTATTTCTGTTTTTATGACGAATCCGATTTCTTTTTACTTTCCGAAAGGCACAACACATTAGCTACTTTAAGGTCGCGAACCTCTCATTAGATCTTTTGTGGAATAATCTTCCGGAAAGAGAGAGGATGTGACATTAAAGTGGAGTTTCATGTCATTTCATTTTCAAAAGATGCTTTAGACTGAACTACAAACTCACAAACTCCCATAAAAACTAATACTATTCGTAGTAACCGAAGTTTGATAAGGATCAGATAGAAAGCATTTTTAAGTGGACAAATAAAACTGATCATAATAGCGTAGTACTGTATTAGAGAACCGTACTAACGAATTAAAAAGTAACGAATTTAAAAAGCTATTAGAGAACGAAAATAGTAGTTTAAAATTTATCTTCGCATTTTGTCGAAAATTAAAGGAAGGTGATCTATTTATGCAGATTTAAATCTTGAAGCTTCAAGCAAAACGATTCAGAAAATATTTTGCTACTCTAGAATGGTTTTAAAAAGGATCAAATATAAAAATAATAGATTTGTGATGTGTGTCTTAATTATGGGTGTAGACCTTCGACCATGCAGCACAACAAATTTCCCCATATTTATCAAAAGTATCAAAGAACTACAGTCAAGTACGCAAGAAAATGTTTTTTTTTGATTGAGAAATTTATTTTCCAATTTGAAAACTTATTAAAGGTGGTGAATTCATTCTCCAAAAGATTATTTCAGGTTTTCGACTAATTATTAATAATTGACCCCATGCATGACAAACGTCGAGAATTTTAGCGATTCGAATGTAGCAGTGATCAAAAAATTTTCCCAAGTTTCATTTATGCTTAAGTTTTTTTTTTTTTTCGTAAAAATAGGTTTGAAGGTAATATTGAGAACACTGAAAAATGGGGAGAGGAGTTTATGTGGTAAAACAATCAACTAGGAAGTATCTATTGGCAAGGAATTTAATTTTTGTGTAATATTTATTCATTTATTTTTAAATTTATGCCAGGCATTAGTATTGAATAAACTGTATGTTTGAAACTGCTTCAATACTCATCACGCATTTACTCTTTATAACATCAAAAACATTCAGAACATTTTTTAATGTTTGATGATGTAATGTCATAGGTATAAAATAAAAGTAATTTTCTCAGACGCATAGGGTCGCGTACCCATTCAAACAGATGGAAACGCGGAGGTGATTTTTGGCACTCGTGTTTGGCAATTCGCCTCCCGATTTTCAGAGCATATTATGATTCTAAGCGAAAATGAAAAGCATGTGCGCCGACACTATTAATGAAATACGTCACTGTCTGCCATTCCCAGTAACCTCTTAGTCAAATTGCACGCATACATAAGCGAGTTAAAGAAATTTGCAGCAGAGAGAAAGAGAAAAAACTTTACCGTATTTTTTATTTATTTATATATTTTTTGAGGGAAATATTATAAATATTTTCTTGTAGTTGTGTGAAATTTTAGTGTTAAAATACTGCAGACATTTTTGAAATAATACTTCGATGTAGCCCTGACAAACACCATAACTACATTTATTACATTATATGCTTACAGCGGAAGTGCTGCTCTTTGTACTTCGAACGAGAAGTGCAGGAAACGAAAACACAAACGATAAATAAAAGTAGTAGCGGTATTAAGAGTATTGTAAGTAACAGCAATTATTTTAAATGTATTGAAGTGCAGACGATAATTAATAAACAGAATATAAAATAAATATGAAATATAATAAATATAAATTAAATATATAGCAAACATGATAAACAGTTATTTTGAGGGGAATACGCAAAACTTTATAGAATAAATAGAAATGAAATATATAACAAACATAATATACTTTTATTTTGAGGTAAATACACAAACTTTGTAGAAGATGTGTAAATAAATCACGAAACTTTTAATATCCTAGATTATTGTTGCCTTTCATCGCAGTTTTAATGAGTCACTCAATTAGATTATTCAACGGCTTTTTCGATGAAAGAGTTATTAATTCGGAGGTACAATGAAATCTGTGTAAGTTGACCTCTTGCGGCGTAGCACTTTAGTGGTCAACTTATGGAGGGTGAAGATTTTTTTTTCTTTTTGCCATTTCTAACACCATGCATTTATTCATTTATAACTAATTAAAATATAGCTTCATGTAATGACGTTACTATAAAATAGTGATTAGCCCTTTTTTTCCACAATTAATCTAAAATATCATTAAAGAAATTTAACCCGAATGACTTACAATGTATCCTATGCAATTTTAAAAGTAAAGAACTAAGTTAAAATTAAGATAAAAGTCATATTAATTATGTCAGTTACTTATATGATGCTAAAGATTTTCTAAAAAAATAAATATTATTCTAAACGGCTATATCAGATCAAAGAAAAAAAGAAGCTTATTTAAAGAATAAATGATTGCTCATAGTAGTTTTCCCATTTGGTTTACTTACAAAGAGGTTTAGGCAAACTTTATAATATAAAGTTTGCCTAAACCTAAAGTTTTGCCGTGAAATTATATTTCTATTACAATATAAAGTTTATATTGTAATAGAAATATAATTTCACGTTAATTTAAAGCACAAATGAGCATTAAAACGCAGACATATGTTTCGGGATTGCTTGGAATCCCGTTTTCAATGCGACAGGGAGCTGCTAGATGCAAAACAAAGCTCCCTGTCGCATTGAAAAATGGATTCCAAGCAATCCCGAAACATATGTCTGCGTTTTAATGCTCATTTGTGCTTTAAATTGACGTGAAATTATATTTCTATTACTGTTTCTTGCACAAAGTTAAATTATTATTAAACTTTATCAAGGTGCTTACACTATTCTCTGAGTAAAAATCAAGCACTTTCCAGGACTCTTCATAGCAAAAATCAAGTGCTTCAAATGAAGTAAGTCTAACCACTTCGAATACATTACAAGCCAGAAAGATTTTGTTAACACTATTTAATTTAGAGCAGTCTAACTGTAATAAAATAACTTCAAATTCAATACTATAACAATTAATCAGATCACACATTAATTAGATTAAGGTGTTGTATCGGCTGTGTATGTAATAAGCCGTAGCTTTATTGCTTGTCAGGTCAGACATGTGCCTCATTGAGAAAAAAAAATACTGAAAAATCACGACATAACGCTTTGTAAAAGCTTTTTAAAAAGCATATTACAAGCATAAATTACTATGCAATAGAATTATTAAATACTAAGCAAGTCAACTCATTACTTTAATATGAAAAAATGATTGGGGCATTATGTCAAACCAAAATAAGGCGTAGAAGTGGCATTGCATTTTTGAAAGAAATAAACATTTTTCTGAGCAATAAATTCTTAAACTGAAATAACTATTTCATACTTGATAACTATAAAAAAATTTTAATGAAATGAAATAACTTTAATGAAAAAATAACTTTAATGAAATAAATTAGGTGTGAAGAATTTTTTACATGTTTTTATATAATGAATTAAAATAGAAAGATATGTTATTTATTTATTTTGTAACAATGTAAAATGAGTACTTGAAAGGGGGGAGGGACCCTAATGCTAAAGACGATCTAAAATTTTAACACATTTTAATTACATGCAAAAAAAAAAGGAAGAAAAAACAATTTAAAAAACGAAACATTTTTGGCAAAATTTTTTTTTGAGAAGGTTCTAATATTTAATAATTATAATCAACAGAAAACTAAAACTTAAAAGCTAAAAATTCCTTGATTGTCGGTGACATTTAGAGTGGGCGTGGCAAAATGACGTTTCTGCAAGTCCTTTACAGAAGCTAAAACTTAGGAAAGATTAAAAATAATGATAAGCTCGAATTTATTGATGTCTAAGGGGAAGAATCCGATCTTAAACGAGAACTAGGAAGTTTTGCCGAAGCCGATGCAACCAGATTTCGAAGTGCTGAAAAAAAATCGGGATTGACATTTAAAAGCGCCAAAAACGAATCGAATGTGTAAATTTTACTCGTAATTTGTGAAACTTCGCAGGAATGTACACAGGCTACTTTCAAAAACGTTCATAGGGTTAAAAAAAATAAAGGAAATGAAATCCAAATTACGAATTTTTGCGGAAGCGAAATTTTTAATTTCCAAAATTACCAAAACTACGGAATTCCGTCAAAATACGGAAGAATCACATGTCTGCAGGTAGGAATTTGAAGAAAGGTGAATTTTCCTGTTGACAAGTTGCAAAGAAATAGTAAAAATGTGAAAATTAAGGACTTTCCAGACATTTTTGCACATTATTCCAAATTTCTAAGACTTTCAAGGCCTTGAAGAAAAATTTATGTAATTCAAGGACTTTCAAGGTTTTCCAGGCCGCGTACGCACCCTGTTTATATTGATATTTCATCCATCCAGGCCAATACTGCTCTAATATTTATAGTATAAAAAAATATCCTGGTGAAGCTATTTTAGTTTTTTTTTAATCTTGAAAAAGGGCGGATAACTTACAAAGGGTTTTTTTTTTTTAATAATACTCCCAACCAAATTTGGCGCACATAAAGGGCCAACTTAGGTGGTCAAGTTACCAAAGGGTTCTCTACATTATAAAATATAGGACTAATTCCGTTCCTGACAAAAGTGGTCAATTTAGACAGGTAGTCAGCTTACCACAAAGTTGATCACTTTACAGGGTTTACTGTATATGACTTTTGAAATGAAGCAAAGCCATGTATTTCAACTAGTAGTCCAAAACAGACAGAAATCATCCAGAAAACCGAAGTGTGCGCTCTAGTAATACAGAACAAAATAGTATAAAATTCCAATTTAATAAAAACACAACACGTTCAGCAAATTATCCAGGATGAGTTTTAAAAAATATATGAGATATTTGAGAGCAATCTGTATGTCTTTCTTTGACTTTACGAGGCCTAGAGATTCCAACTTTTATTGCGACCCACTTTTTTTAAACCTAATTGTTTTTTGGCCCGTTTCATCCCCGATGCATTAAAAATACTCAGAAATAATTGACAAACTATAAAATTGCATCAAAAAAAGAACAAAAACTTTTTCCTCAAATATTTTTCTTTCACTTATTTTACACCTATTAGAGTAATTTAAAAAGTTCTGAAGTAATTGAAAAGCCCTTATTTTCCTTAAATATTTTTCTTCCATTTATTTTACTTTTTAGAGAAATTAAAAATGTTTTGAAACAATTGGCAAACTATAGAACTGCATCGAAAAAAAAACTTATTTTTCTTAAATATTTTTCTTTTATTTATTTTACACTTTTAAGAGCAATTAAAAATGCTTTGAAATAATTACAAACTAAAAAATTGCATTGAAAAAAAACCTTATCTTTCTTAAATATTCTTCCATTTATTTTACTTTTTAGAGCAATTAAAAATTTTCAGAAATTATTGAGAAGCTAAAATTGCATCGAAAAAAATCTTTTTTTTTTTTCTTATGTGTTTTTCTTTCATTTAATGCACAATTTTTTTAGATAAATTTAAAATGTTTAGAAACAATTAAGAAAATATAAAATTGCATCGAAAAAAAAGAACTTTTTTTAAAAAATATTTTTCTTTATTTACTTAGCATTTTTTAGAGTAAATACTGAACCAAGCACATGTTGTTACCGAAGGAATTCGAAAGAATAAAAAATAAAAGATAAATATTTATATCATTAAATATTTGGTTCTAGCCATCAACTTAATGTACGAACCACCAGTGGATCGCGACCCACAGTTTAGGAACATAGACGACAAGAGATTAGAAGTTCAGAAGTTGAACAGAGGAATTAAGTCACAGCTGAAATAACAACAGCGCTCCTTCTGTCCTTTGCTCTTCACC
Source organism: Octonoba sinensis (assembly GCA_038502835.1). Taxonomy (NCBI): domain Eukaryota; kingdom Metazoa; phylum Arthropoda; class Arachnida; order Araneae; family Uloboridae; genus Octonoba; species Octonoba sinensis. The sequence goes on from CM076602.1 coordinate 65,216,503, forward strand.
CCTGCTGATCTTTCTAACAGAGGTATACATCAATATCAAGTTGCTGCGGAGAATTTAGAGGAATTCTGGAGACTACGGAGGTAACTGATGCTTAAGGGGACTTGGCACCTTTTGACAATTTTTTTTTAATTTAAGAACTTTTACCTATTTCATTTGTATATTATGATTTGTGATTATTTGTTCAACAAAGTGATTTTCACGTGAAAAATCAAAATTCAACTAACAGAATTTTTTAAAATTTAATTTTTTAAAAGTAATTTAACAATTTTAAATTTCATTTCTTCTTCTTCATTTCTTGACTTTTCTTTACAAAATTTTTTAAAAGTACTTATTATAGTATGGTTTACAATTTTAGGGATGGGTTTTGCTATTAATTAATTAGTTTTTGAGAAAAAAGTTTTTAAAGCTACATCGATGGTAGAACACAGAAAAAAAGCGGCTTTTGTTACATTTTTATTTTTAAAATTTTTTTCTGAAAATATATAGCAAAATCCATCCCTAGTTTCATCAAGCACATCATATTGAACACACACAGAAAATTTCAAGTTGCTACATGAGTTTATGTAGAAGTTTTAGCATTTTAAGTACTACGATATTGTGGAACAAAAAATTGAAAAATCGGTATTTTCATCCATTTTCTACATTTGAGAGGTGCCAAGTCCCCTTAAGCCTCCATCTACAGGCACGGATGCAGAATTTCAAGGAGAAGCGTGAAATTTCTTTTTCGATTTTACCTATTTACAGGAAAAGTTGTTATCAAAGGGGGAAAATAGTTCGTATTCATAATGATCCCTACTGCCTCCCACCCTGGCCTCTGTAAGAGAAAGAAACTATGATTATTGTGCTCATCAATCTACTATTAGTGAATCCGCGTTTTGCAGAGTTTTTTTTTTTTTTCTTGCCTTTTCTACAATGTTTATGCTCTAAGAAATTCGATGTATTAATCTTTTACACAATATGCATTTCTAAAAATCAAAATCTAAATTGAATTGCATAAAATAAGAATGGTTATAAATTGCTAACGATTTATTTTTTAAGAACTGCATAAACTAGTTGACTATAAGCATAAGTAGAGATACTAATTGCAAAGTACATCATTTGCATAAAACAGAAACAGAACTTGAAAAATCGAAAACGAAATCCACAACACGTAAAACTAGGAAACGAAATCCACAACACGTAAAACTAGAAAAAAAAGAGCTGGAAATCCAGTCTAATTTTTGAAATTCTGATAATAATAGGAATGCGGACTAGTTCACGGTTGTGTAATTCCTATTTCTCTAAGAGTATATAGATGGGATAATCACGCATTAGTTAACATACGTCAGTTTGAATTCATTTCTTTCAGCGATGTTATATGTTGACTTTATTTGTGTTTATGCCTAACTATTTCTTGTGGATTCCTTAGTAAGTTTTCGCGAAGTCCGTGTGTTCCGAAAATCATCGGAGTTATTCTCTTTTGTTCAAACTTTAGTGTTTCATAATTTCTTTGTGCTACCTGCAAAAGAGTCATGATTTCCAAGGCAAGAAAAACGTCAACCGCGTAAAAGTTTATATTGATTTTTTTTTTTTTTTTTTTTTTGTTAAATGAAAGTTTTCAGCATAAGATATATTTAAATAATTTTCCTCGAATGGCACACTTTTTCCCTATTTCAGAAAATAATGGACTTGTGGATAACAATGTACTTTTTATGTTTAAGCATGGTGGTTTAATCCTTACTTTAACGACCCATAGGTTAGCTAGCTGCAAAGTAGCAGCCCAGTTCTTTTATATTATTTCAGTTATTTATTTCATTTTAATTATTTATTTATATTTTGCTCTTATGCAGTTTATGACAAAACAAATGTATTGACACCACAACAACGTAACGTAAGTTTCTAGTGTATACTGAGAATGTAAACACTCTGTTAAAAAATAAAAATCGTTCAAAAATAAAATCTGGATCAAGGTGAAACATAGTGACTCTACAGTAGGATAAAGACAACAAGAAAGAATCGGCAAACTACTTACAGGATGCATGGGCAAATGTGGCCAGTTCTGCGGAGCTCCACACCAGTGGTAGGGCAGAGGGGACGGGGCGCAACAGGGCGAACAGGCGCCGGCATGATGCGCCCAGGCCAGATAATCCACGGGCGGCATGCTGCCCCGGTGGCTGCGAGGCGCCCTACAAGAGGACGCCGGCCTCCGCCGGACGGAGGGCGGCTCCGAGGACGCTTCGTCGGACGGTGGGTCGGACGCCCAGTCGTGCCGCACGCTCGGACTCGGGGAGCAGCGCACGTGCTGCTGCGGCGGTCTCGGGCTCGGCGTGGTCGTGCGTCCCAGGGACGACTCTCTGCTCCGGCGGTGGACAGCGGCCGGCGGCTTGCTGGGGTAGAAGCCCCTCGGGTCGTCCACGTTGTCGTAGCTGGACCGCCGGTCGGGCAGTGCGGGCTCCGAGCTGTCGCTGCTCATCGCGTCGTCGTCGGCCGCGCGACTCGCGTGCTGCTGCACGATGCTGTTGATGCCCGAGGGGTCCCGCGGGGGAGGTGTCGGCGGGCGGCCGCCGCCCCTCGCCGGCTCCCAGGAGCGAGAGCCCATCGAGGAGGAGCACCCAAAATAGAGATCCTCGGGCTATTTCGGACAAGCCCCCTCCTTCAGAGCACTCGAGAAAGAGTGGCTCCGCCGCACTTGGGAGGAAATGCGACCCGGCACAGAGAGAAAGCGCGCGACAAACACAGCCGCTCTTTCACGAGCGAAGGGAGCTCGGGAACTCCGAGAGCACGCGACTCGACCTCAGGGTCACGGGGAGAGAGTGGGGGCGTCTACATATGGAGCACAAAAGTTTCTCTCGGGAGGACGCGCGATGGGATTGCAACATCGGGAGCGTCTGAAGGAAGGTGTGGCATCTCAGTCTTAGCCCATGAAATTTAAAATCATCTTTGAATACCAGTAAATCACAAGACATGCTCCATGTCGAATAATTTATCCATTTCCAACACGAGTACAGCTGCTAATTTTTAAAAAAAATACGCGGAAAAAAAAAAGCTGATTTTTGTTTAATTTTATTTATTTTTTAATCTTTTTTTTTTTTTTTTTCATATTTCATTGATTTAAGTGTACTTAATTTTTTTTTAAATTTATTTTCTACTTAAAAAAGTAAAGTAGATTTAAAAAATACTAGTGTTAAATATAAACGCATAGTTAATTATGTAATGTATACTCTAAATCAAGCGGAACCACTCCAAATTGACCAAAAATGTGAAATTGCAAAATTAAATTTCAGTTAGGCAAAAGATCACACGAGAATAGGTGTATATTTGTTGCACTATTTTTCAATAAAAATGATAAAAATCAACTACAAATATTACTTTATATCACTCATAACTTACAAGTTTTAAAAAATTCGTGGAGTAATTTTACAGAATAAAAATGTGATATAACGGGTACTTGCGGTCTTTTCTGTATGTTAAGTTCTGCGCATAGTCATAAATGACTCTTTCAAAGAAACTGTTAAAATAATTCAATATTTTGTCATCAAGAGTTATTGAATTATTTGACACACACGCTCACACCGGTTCGTTTCCTTAATAATGGTTCAAAAATTGATCTTCTTCCTCCTCCCCCCCTTCTTTATCGTGCTATTTATAAGAGGTACTAGAATGAAAAGTTTTTTTTTGAATAACTGAAATGTTTCAGAAAATGCTTGAAGTGTAGCCAGTCCACACAAAACCCTAATTAAATCAATTTTTGAGTTGATAATTTTTGCATTTCATTAGGAGTATGATTATTGTGCCTTAGGATTTTTCAGGCCAATTTAAAAGTGCAAGGCGTTTAGCCTATTCCTTGAAGGTGGTAATAAAAGTATAATGCAGATTCAATTTTTGCTCTAAATTGCTACTTTAATTGTGCTACTCTTTGCGAAAACCACAAAAATTATCAATGCACTCAAAAATTAACAAGAAGTTCATCCAGGATAAATCGAAGCTACTTTTAAGTATATTAACGTCGATTTTGTGATCTTGGTTATCACCAGACTTTGGCTCAGAATTATTCCAATAATTCGTTTCATTAGCTAAAACATGTATTTCAAAGCAACAAATAACCTTTTTAAGGTAAAGAAAAATTAATATTTATTTTTATAACGGTGTAAAATTTATTTCATTAAGCTGTTAGACGTTAGACTTTTGTTAATTCGAATTAGAAACGGGTTTTTAACGAGAAAATTTATATGACTGAAACATGGCGTTCCAATATATGCGCATTTTTTTCCCTTTAAACAAAACTCTAAGATTACATTCAGAATCGTGAAATTTCTCAGCTTTGTGCTGTAAAAAGTTTATTTTCAGCATTGTTGGTTTGTGATACTCGTTTAAAAAAGCTAAAGTATATTTTAAGTTGTTAAGAAATTATCCTTAAAATTATCAAATCAAACGAACTTAAATACTTCTTTACAGGTTCTACCCGACAAAAGATCTTTCTGATAAAATTCGCCCCGAGAGCCTATTACATCAGAGGTTTAATTGGTGAGGATTCAGTTCTTCCCGTGGAACTTAACATAGTGGAGCATCCCCGTGGAGCAATTTAACATAGTAACTCGTTGTGAATTGTTCAAAATAAAATGAAAAATTGTTCGATAAAAAATGACATATGTCTTGAGCACACTCTTTTGGACAAAAATGGGTTATTCTCCTAAAAATAATTAGAGACAGACAAGACAGGTCGGCACACATTTCTCCAATTTTCTAAGACCATTTTCAAACTTATTATTTTTAAATATTTATTTATACATTTATTTTTACTTTTTTGATTAATTTTTTTATTTGTCGATATTTTCAAGCATTTATTTTATTTTTTTAGTTATTTAAATTTTTTTTATTTTACGATAAAGTGGGCTAAAATCGAAAAGATCTATCGAAATGATAGTTACCCCAATAATCCGCAACAACGGTGAAATATGTTGCCTTCAGATTTGTTATAAAATATTAATTATTTTGCTACATTTGTAATTGCATCAATAACAAGAACAATAGTAAGTTAGAGAAGAAAATGGAAGACAGTGAGATCAAGTTCTAAATCTGATACACGCATTAACCCTCGCAGTTTTCCTGAGCTACATTACAGTAACTGGAAGATCCTGTTAGGGAAAACTTCCCTAGTGTCAAAATACCGGTAGAAATCTTCCCAGCCAGATGGTGTAGTGTAGGGGGAATCAATACATTGGTTCTTTTATTTACCAATGAAATCAATTTTTTTTGTAATGAATGGATACCTTCTGCTATTAATCAACGGCACGCTTAAAACAATTGAAACTCCCAGCAGAAACGTAGTAAAATTATTTGGACATCGAGAATCTAAGATTAATGTTCGAATGCATTAAAGCTTCGTTAACCATTTATCTATACTGACGGTAGTTATGAGTACCAGTCACGTTAAAATCCCATCCAGTAACCATTTTTAAGAATAGTCTGGCGGTACTTTGTAGGAACATTCTTTTAATTCAACTTTTTCAGGATACGTTCCAGCACGGGTCCTATAAGGACTATTTAGTGAAGAAAGAGGAGATAGCTTTTTAATCGGATGCTTTGTTTTGAGTTGCCGATTTGTTCAAGATTGCACCACTTTTCTTATGTTTATTCCACAGAAGTAGTGAAATTAAGGAAATATTTTTTTAATGTGTTAGTAAAGAACTTAGAAAACGCTTTGCCCAGATTTCTTAGTGAACGGTGTAAGCAATTGATTTCACAGTTGAATTACTTTGTTGTATTTACTAGCTGTGGAAAATTAAATTTAAGTTGAAGCTTTTATTTGTGCAAACCCCTTGATTTTCAATCTCTTTACAAAAAAGAAAAATACTACATGAGAAAAAAAAATGCTGCACATTATCCCCTTACTGTGTAGTTATGTACATTTAACGAGTACATCCGAGCGCTATAGCTGGCGTAAAATATATACTTTAATTAGCACAAATGGTTCTTAAGAACAAAGACATTTAATAGCAACCAAAACGATACTCAAAACTACAGCTACTGAATATAAACAATACAAAGTCTTCTGTAATAAAGTTACAGTTAATCTTGAAACCACCACAACCACAACTCAGCATCAAAATATGGAGTATAGCATTATGACTAATGCCACATCTCCCCTTTTAAAGATTTAGTCTCTGTGGAACTTTCACAACTCTACCACTCCGAGTGACAACAGGTTGATTTATTCTAGGATTTATGTTGTCTTCCTTTTTATTCTCTTTTAAACACTTTGGTTCTCTTTCATTGTTTCCAGGAGTATCCACTGAAAAATCTTCCTCTAAGTAATCTGATTCCTCCTCTAACTTTGTACCAGGTATCAGATGCTTCCTATTTCGCCTAAGGACATTGCATCCTTCCTTTACCAGGTATGATCTTGGCGAATCTGTTTCTCTTTCCACAGTACCTACTGCCTTCCTATCAGTTATCCATACTTTTTCTCCTGGATCTAGTACTCTCAGCTGATGGGTACGATGTCTTCGATTAAAATCTTCCTCTTGTTTCTTTACTCTATACTCTTCCCTCTCCTCCAATCTTTCTGTTGGAAGGACTTTGGGTTGTAGCTCTGACAATGCAATAGGCAATGTTGTTTGCAGACGTCTTCCCATCAACAGTTCAGCAGGGCTATAGCCATTTTTCAATGGTGAAGCTCTATAGCTCAACAAAGCCAAATAAGGATCTTTCGACTTTTTCAATCTCTGCTTGATTATCTTTACAGCTGCTTCTACAAAACCATTACTTTGTGGATATCTTGGGCTTGATGTAATGTGCCTAAAGCCATAGGTCTTAGAAAATTCTTGAAATTCACCCGTTCTTGTGACTTTAAATTGTGGTCCATTGTCGGATCTCACAATATCAGGAATTCCATGTCTTGCAAATATTGATTTGCAATGCAAAATAGTTTCACTAGAGGTCAGTCTGTCAAGCTTTGCTATTTCAGGGTAACGAGAGTAGTAATCTGTGACAAGTAAGTACCAATCTGAGTGAAGTTTGAACAAATCCATTCCCACAATTTCCTATGGTCGTTGAGGAAAATTCGTTGGCATTAGAGGTTCGGAACAGTTCTTTGCTTCCTGAATGCATGATGGACAGTCTCGAACAAGTTGTTCGATTTGTTTACTGATCCCAGGCCACTGCAGAATTTGCCAAAGCTCTGGATTTAGTTATCCCTTGATGTCCTTCGTGAATTTTATGAAGTATTTCGAGTTGTTGAGACTTTGGAACGGACTATTCGACAACCTCGCATCAAAAGCCCGTTTTGCATCGAAATTTGATGTCTCAAAGGCCAGAAAGACAAACAAGAAGGATCAATTTTAGTTTTCTCAGGCCACTCTTGTAAAGCATAACTTGTTAGCATCTTGCACGTTTGATCTTGTTCTTGCTCCGACTTTAACTTTGAAAGTCTTTGAAGAACAACAGATACTGTTTCGGTTATGAGATTAATATAGGCTTCCACTTCCTCTTCTAATTCCAGGTTTGGAACTTCTTCTTGATGAGATGCTCTAGATAATGCATCTGCTTCACACAGATTTTTCCCAGGTGTGTGAAAAACATCATAAGAATATCGCATTAGTCTCATCTTCAATCTTTGAAGTCAAGGCGTCAAATCATCAAGACATTTACTTGTTAAAATGGGGACAAGAGGTTTGTGGTCTGTTTCCAAAAGAAACTTGGTACCCATCAAATAATTGCAAAACTTCTCGCAAGCCCAGGTTAGTGCAAGTGCTTCTTTCTCGATCTGAGCATAGCGTTGTTCAGTTGGCGTTAAAGTTCTGGAAGCATAAGCTATTACTCTCATTGTTGAATCTTCCTGTTTTTGACATAATGTGGCTCCTAGACCATAAGACGACGCATCAGCTGTTACAGTTGACAATTTGTTTGGATCATAGATTGCAAGTACTGGTTCAGATGACAATATCTCTTTCAGCCTGCTTAATGCACTTTCTTGAGGAGTATCCCAGACAAAATTGTTCTTTGTTGACAACAATGAATTTAAAGGCGCCACAGTATCCGAAAACTTAGGAACAAATCGTGCTAAATAATTGGCCATCCCCAGCAATTGTTTGAGCTCAGTTTTGTTGCTTGGCGTTTTAAACATCTGAATGGCTTTGATTTTATCATCATCTGGATGTATTCCCGACTCATCTATTTTGTGACCGAGAAATTTGATGGACTTCACAGAAAAACTACATTTGTCTTTATTTAAGGTAATACCCGTTTCTTCCAAACGTTTTAATGTCTTTTTAAGTCGCTCATCATGTTCTTCCTGAGTTTGGCCCCAGATGAGGATGTCGTCCATGTGACAGATTATACCTGAAAGACCTTCTAAGGTTTGAGACATTCGGCGTTGGAAATGCTCAGGAGCTGATGATATACCAAACCGCAAACGCAGGAACCTGAATCTACCAAAGGGTGTGATAAAAGTGGTAAGATAAGAAGATTCTTCTTCGTCGAGAGGTATCTGCCAAAATCCCGAATTTGCATCGAGTTTCGAAAATATTTTAGCATTAGGCATGAGAGACAAATTGTACTCTGTAGTAGGAAGAGGATGCCATTCTCTCAGAATATTTCTATTTAACATTGTTAAGTCCACACAGATCCTCACGTTACCATCTTTTTTTCATACAACTACAGTTGGAGAACACCAATCTGTAGGTTTTTCAACTGCTTGAATAACCTTCAATTCCTGCATCCTTTTTATCTCCAACTTTGTTTTTTCTAACAATGGTATTGGAATGCGACGTGGAGCAGTGAGAGCAAAGGGTTTAACTTTATCAATGAGTTCTATATGATGGTTACCTTTCATTAATCCAAGTCCTTGAAACAGGGAAGGAAATTCTTGTAGAGGATTAAAGTTATGAATGTTGCACACATATTGAGACTGTATGTTAGGACCTAATCCAAAAATTTTCAAAGCAGGTTTTCCTAACAAACATGTTTGCAGTCCTTCAATGACATAGATCTCTTCCAGACAAGTTTGACCATTATATTCAATATTTTCAACCAATTTCCCCTTTAATTTCAGAGGTGTTTTGTCAGGACCACAGATAACTTTATCTGGACTCTTCAGTTGAGCTTTTTGCAACACAGTTTGTGCTATAGTATGCGGAATTACAGAATGATCAGCACCACTATCGATTTTAAATCTAAGCGATTTTCCTAATATTTTCACTGTTATTACCCAATCATCTGTATTCTTATCCTCTCCAACTAAACCAATAAAACCAGCTGCAGAATTAATTTCATTCACTCGTTTTAGAGATGAAAAACAAACTTGTTCCCAATGACCTTTTTTCTTGCATTTTCGGCAGTGTGAGTCTTTTGCTGGACAGTTTTGTTTCGAATGTGGCTGTTTACCACACCACTTGCAATTTGAAACATTTCCTTGTTTGGGTTGCTCAGAATATTTATGCACTTTATTTCTAGACGCCCTGGGCTTAAAAAAATTACTGCCTTTCCTTTCGTCTTGTTTTCCAGCATGCGAAACTGCTCGAATTGATGACGGATCACAAGTTAAAATTTCTTGTTGTTTCTTCACCGACTCAGATAACCGAACTTTTTCAATAGCTTTACTTAATGTAAGTTCAGAGTCTAGTTGAAGCTTTTCACTTAAATTTTTGTCCTTAATCCCAACAACAATTCTGTCGCGCAATAATTCATCGTGCAAAGTCTCATATTCACAGTTCTCAGCAAGAGAATAAAGCGCTGTAATGAAATCATTAGCAGACTCATTTTCATTTTGAACTCTTTGATTAAATTTGGCACGCTCGAAAATAGTATTTCGTTTAACGATAAAGTGATCATTAAAATGTTTTACCACAGTATCGTAAGTTTTCGATTCTTCTTCAGACAGACCGAAAGAAAGAAATATATCTTCGGCTTTATCCCCCATGAAGTAAATCAGAGCATTAACTTGTTCTTCAGAAGGCTTTTTATTCAGTCCAGAAGCAAACCGAAACCTATCAAACCGCTGTTTCCATTTAGACCACAGCATCGGTGCAGAAAATGTAAAGTTATCAGGAGGAGTAACTTGATAAGCAAGAGATAAATGTTGAATTTCCTCTTTCGACATTTTTTTTCTACTTTTCAAACCGTATACACAGTATAATTTTCTTCCTTAACTTCGAAAGATTTTTATCTGAAGTATATACTAATATAACAGAACCATTTTTAATTTCTTACCGCTTAAACCGCTGCCACCATGTGTAATTATGTACATTTAACGAGTACATCCGAGCACTATAGCTGGCGTAAAATATATACTTTAATTAGCACAAATGGTTCTTAAGAACAAAGACATTTAATAGCAACCAAAACGATACTCAAAACTACAGCTACTGAATATAAACAATACAAAGTCTTCTGTAATAAAGTTACAGTTAATCTTGAAACCACCACAACCACAACTCAGCATCAGACCATGGAGTATAGCATTATGACTAATGCCACACTTACTGCACAAAAAGTGCTGCAGTAAAGAAAAGGCTAAATGTTGGGGTTGCTATAAATTTCTTTCTTCGTGGCCCCATATGCCATTGACCATAAATGACTATAATGATCCCAATTCGAGATTGTACCTGAAACAGTGTAGGATATAATAACTAAGTGCTCGACAAAAAACACCTGAAGAGTTTAGAAGTACATTTCTTAAGAACATAATTCTATATTACTTTCTATCATTAAACTTCATTAACCATTTTACCATTTCATTAACACTATCCCAGAGAAGTTTGATTTATCAATTTTTCTTTTCCTGTCAACATACAACAATTGATTGAATTTTTCAGTAACACTATTCACTCCATCTTCTTACAACTAACTCAGTACTTCGCCTATACTTGTTTTCCACATTTAATTATTTTCTCAACTTTTTGGTTTTAATCTCGACACCACCCAAGAAAAGAGTAAGAATATCTGCGGAGTAAGAAAGATCCCTGAATGTGATCCTTAGACAACGCTAATGAAGGAAATAGAACACTCACAGCAGCTGATGCATGGCCCCCTTCTCTAGCTGACAAAATACCAAACACAAGACCTCTTCAGTAGCATTATGAGCACCACTTTTGTTTGGAATGCTGACAGCTTTTTCCTTTCTTAATACTTTGTCACAATCCACTGATTAGGAGTACTGTTACATCTCCCTAAAATTCCTTTGGCCATAACGAACGTTTCTTGTAATACATTGTGTAATGAAACGTTCTAAGCTATTAAATGAATGTGTACTTCAACTAACAACTTAAACGTTACAAGTTGAAGCACTAGTTTTTCTCTATTTTAACTAATCCTATTTTTAAAAAAATAATTAGCTGCCCGTAATTCGAAAATTATTTCTATCTTAGCTTAAAACACAATGTACTAAGATAGTGCTTCCCAAACCGTGGGTCGCGATCTATTGGAGAGTCGCAAATCAAATATTAGTGTGTCGCAACTCTCTAATAATAAATTCAGTTCTATCGTTAAAGGATTGTTTCGAATCTTACTTTAATTTCAAAAATTTGCTCTTAAAATGAAAAATATTACTAAACAAAGAATCCAAATTTTGTTTTTTAATTGCAGAAGATTTCATGTGAGATCAAGATGGTTTGAAAATAAGAATGAAGAATTTGAATTTTAGTTTATCCTCTTTTGAAACTTCACAGGTTTTATTTGAAAAATTCTGCTAGTTTCATGCAAAAGAATGTCGGCGAAACGAATTTTCTGAAAAACAAATTAGTTGAAATAGTTTAAACGTATATTTTAAGCTTAAAAGATTCAGTTGAACTAATTTCAACTGAAACATTTTTATTTTCCTATGAATTTTTGCCGATTTCACAATTACAAATCTGCGAAATAGCAAGTATCTGAATCAAGTAATGAGTCGAAGATAAATCGGATTACCACAGATTGGGTTTTTAAATAGTGGTTTTATAATATTTTCTCTGTCAGTCGGCTGTTGAAGTTTACTGGTTTTCTATAGGTTTTCTGAAAGTTTATACTAGAAATGTAACGAATATTCGGTCACTATTCGGTATTCGGCCTATTCGAACTTTGGCTAAATAGTGATTTCACACACTCGCCGAATATTCGGCCTGGCCAAATAGTGAGAGAGGTCATATTCATCCTGGCCGAATACTAGTTAACTATTCTGCAGAATATTTGTTCTATTATGGCGAGGTAACTAAATGAGGAAATCTGGATTTTAAACATTTTATGTGCATTTCAACAATTGCGAAAGAAAAATTAGTAGGTAATTTTAATAAATAGGAATAATTTGGAAAATTAAGTACTCTTTTTATACATTGCTTTTAACTTTGACTATCCCACCTGCATATCATTTAAAACTTGTATGATAAGTTACGAATATGCGTCGTTCTAGTTATGCGTCTAGAATATTAATGTTTCATTAATCTTTTCTTTATTGCCGTGATATGGATATAAAACATAATAATTAATGTGCTATCATATTTATTTTGCTATGCATTGTTATGAAAATAAAAATTATGATGCAAAAACGTCAGTTTTTCTGGTAAAATTACATTACATGCTTTTTTCATGAATAGTGTCTACTTCTAAGAGCAAATGCTCCCTATAATGGGCAAAATAATACTTTTATCTTTTTATTATTAACAAGGGGGAGGGCAGACTTTGTGAGGATGGACTGACTTGTGGTAAATATTTGGTAGAAAGAAATGTGAAAAGCCTAGAACATATCATGAATAAACTCACATGAGTTATTGGGGTTAAATTTTAGTAATAGATCAGTTAAATTTACTTGTTTAAATATAAAAATATTTTTTAATCAATAAAACTAAAAAATTACTTTTATAATTTTAAAAATATTTGGGTAAAACTTTCGAGCAAGATAAAAATTTAAGAAATCATAATATTTTTTAATTTGAATTAAATAACTGATGCATATATGTCATTTGAATTGTTTTTATTGCTTTCAAAGCAATAGAGAAAATGCATTAATTTTTGGCGTTTTTAAAATTTTAACAATACTAATTAAAACATAGAAAAAATACTTAAAAGTCTGATCTTCCATGCAAATAACCCTGATTACTTTTAGCATGCTTTTTCAGAAACTGAGGTTCGCCAAGCAATAAAAACAAATATCAAGGTACTTTAAAGAGAAAATAAGTATACTATTCTATATAATACGCAAATTTTAAGTAACTGCTGACCAAATACTATGATTTTGTTAAGCTATTCCACATTTACCAAAGAGGCAGAATTTGATACATTTAGCAATACATAAAATAGCAACAAAATGCATTTTTAAGAGTATCAAAAAATATATATTTATATATACTACTAAATTTAAGAGCCATCGCTTGTTGTCAAGTAAACTGGCACCTTTTTTTTTTTTTCTTTTCTTTCTTTCTTTTTTTTTTTTTTTTTGTAACATACCACCTAATTTTGTTATTTTGAAAATTAGAGGAATTGGGGTTTGATTTTGTGATTACTTTTTAGTTTTAACATAACACTTTCAGCTACAACGAATTTTGAGAAGTTTCTTCATTCTGCCAAGATTTTAATATATACGGTTTCTAACAAGAAGAAATAGCTGAATATTCGGCTTCGGCCTGGAAGAAACGGTAGAATGTTCGGTATTCGGCCAATTCACTATTCGTTACATCCCTAGTTTATGCAGTAAATCTCCTGCAGAATCTGCAGTTTCTGACCCTCGACTTGTGCCATAAATATCAAATGAGACATTCTGCGCAAATAACAGAAATAGTGCAAAAGCCGTTCTCAAAAAAAAAAAAAAAAGAAAAATGACGCAGAATGCTTTCACTCATCCCGGAAACGGGAAATGCCAAATTTAACGTTACTGATCTTTTCACTGGTCATGGTAAGGATTCTTTAAAGCTACATGTATGATACGAAACTAAGAAGACAATGCCCCCTTTTTTTTTGTTGTTTCTCCAATTTCTATTCCATTGTATGTTTAAAATGACTTCACTCACTCATCAATCAATCTTTTTTTTTTTTTTCTGAATAACTCAGCCACAAAATATTTGCCAATTTCGTGAATTCGCAAGTTAAATTGAAACGTAGCTTACATAGAAGTTTTAAATGATGCTGTCTCTAAGAAAAATGCTTTCCAAGTGATACGAGATTCAGTCATCAATAGCCTCAGTGGACCAGTGGAGGACTGATGGTGAACCATAATTAGATTCCGAAAGAAAAAAAAAAGATGGATGTGATTCATATGAATACATAAAAAGTATTTAGAATTATTTTTAAAGACATTGAAATGGGTTTTGCTACCAAAAGAGAGACTGCTAATAACAGAGGATTATTACTTCATGTAAAAAGTATAATAAATAATTCAATTATGATTTACAGCAACTACAACAATTAATTAAATGTACAGAGAAGTCATTAACAAAGCAGATGAATAATTTCCTTATTTTTGGAATATAAGAGTATATTTTTGTAATATTGTTCATTGTTTACAAACTAAACTGCTGTTGATAAGAACCAACTCTTAAAACTTCATTATTTGAGTAAAGACACTCTATTTTCAAATACTTCATCAGCAGTAGGTTATTATTATTATTTTATTTATTTACGTATTTATTTCTTGGTAAAATTCACTAGGATATAATTCATTTAAATCTAGGCGATAAATTAGAGCTAGTTGTAGGTGTATTTAACCGCCAACTTTCATAATTCAATTTTTCGCTCTGTAATTACTTTGCTTACTCTATTCAACAATAAAATCTAACAACCCAAAAGCCTTATAAAATGCTTGCATGAAAAAGCGCTTTAACCTACACACTTGGCAAAAATAATGTGAGAGTTGCTGTTGTTGCAATTGCGAATGCCAAATGACTAACAACAATAGTACAATTATTATATTTTACCACATCTCCACGTCTCGGTTCTCAGAAATATGTTTTTTTTTTTTAATGATTTTAAAATAAATTACCACTTTTCTGATGACATCTTAGGTAAGAATGAAACATTTTACTGCTATTTTTTGTTTATCATGCAATGAAAATAAAATAATGAATAGATTTTGACTTTCAAACTAACAACATTCCTAATATAGAAAATTCTTATCATTTAGAATTCCCCTTCGTACACTTATAAAGCTATCGCGTATAAATAAACTGAATCCAATAATAGTAATAAGATAAAGTACGCATAAGGTTAGCAGAAATTCTGGTGACAGAATGCCTATCAGGAGTTGACCTATAGAAAATCAGATCCAGTCGGAAACGGTGGAGATACTAAACCGGAAAAGATTCAAATCCGGTCAAAAGGTTTTCTTTTACGCTTGTACAATAGATTTTATATATAAATGGCCGAGAGTAGTAACAGTTTGTAAAAAATAGGGAATGATGTTTGACATCGTTGAATGAAACAATGTTATATCCATGAAAGTTTAGCATCATCTTGAATGGTATTTTCTAAACATTAATGAAATAAAATCATTCAAGAACAGGTATACAAGTAGAAGGCGTTCAAACGAAATTTGACAAAAAATATAGTTATAATTCTTGCAAATCGTGAAAATTTTTATTGGCGTAGTTCTTGATTTAAAGTAGAAAATTTAAAAACCACACGGTTGCAAAATCGCCCTTTTTAAAACTTGGTTGCTCAAAAGTTTAGAATTTAATGAAACTATGCAAAGGAAGGATGTACAGCAATTTCAATCGGTATTTTACAAAATCCCGAGTTGCAACATTTATTTATCTAAAGTTTTTATTTGTTTTGTTTTGTTTGGTGTTATATAGTTAGAAACTCAACGAGCTATCCTGAGATAAATGAAGTTTATTTTGTGCCTTTTTCGGTGCAGAGCAGTTTAGATGAAATGTGTCTTCCTGGAGTACTTCTTAAGTAGGTTGCCTGCACTTGCGTATTGATTAGAAGAAAACCGGGAAAACTCCATCATGCAACTCGTTGACTGTTGCACAACAATTTACAACAACCACCTAACCTCCTCGTTTCAGGCCCGAGTGTTACCACTGAGGAGCAAGTCGCGTCAAGGTCTTATTAAAACTTAACTAACACTTTAATTAAATGATTATTTTTTTAAATATTTTCCCTCGAAATTCCGGTATTGTCATCACATTGTCCAGTTTTGTGATAAAAAAATATTCCAGTAAGCAGCAATGAATTTCAACAGTATTTTTCAAGGACATGAAAAATTGCGTATGTATGTAAAAATTTTACTGCGTTGACCAGTGATTCCCAACCTGGGGGTCACAGCGAAAGAAGGGGGAAAGGGGGCGCAAGGCGCTCATAATATCAAACTTTTTTCTTTACTAAGCAGATAAAATTTGTAATAGTGTATTGTAATTAAGTACTGTCGTAAACTTTACATATGAGTTATGAGTTAAAACCCTTTTTTTTTTTTTTTTTTTGCTACAATTTTGTTTTTTGAGCTCTGCAAAATCGTACAAATATACATGTAATACGTTCTAATGCTTACATCACGGATGGATATTCTATGACTGTATGTAGGGTGCTGTAAGGAAGTTTAATTTTTCCAAGGGTGCCACGACTTGAAAAAGTTTGGGAAGCTCTAGAGTAGACAATAAGTAAGAACCTCCTTCATCAGATATATTTTTACAGCATAAATGTACATGAATTCAGTGACTCGAAGCCTCTTCTTACCGACTGAGCTGTTACTTGTCCAGAAATGAAAGATCTGTAATATGGACATAGTCCCGGCGGACTAAGAGAAAGAATTAGAAAGGAAGTATCAACTGAAACCGAATGGAGATCCCAAACGGGAGGGAGAACTTCTTCCCTTATCGGTGTCGTTTCTCTTTTACGATTTGAAGTCGCATTAATGTCGAAAAGTGAGCCCCAGAAGAGAATCTGGAAATACGAGGATTGGAAATGAAAGGGTGAAAGAGCACACGTTATGAGCTGAAAGCCTATTTCCCTTTCTACTTAACACTGCTATTGGCAAGTTTGATGTGGTTCAAGAAAGAGGGGAAAACGAAGAGTTTTTTAAAACAATTTTCTCTAAAAATCAGTTTTTTTTTAAATAGGAAGAGAGAAAAACGGAAGTGGCTGTTTTTATATTCAAGTTTCAACTGAAACATATTAAAAACAGGAAGGTTGTGTGCGTTAAATAAAAACATAAACTAAGAGATGATCCTCACTGTAGGATGGTTTGAAGATATATTTTCCCACTCTCAATTTTTATAAGTTTATTCCCTCTTTAAAATGCGCTCTATTCGATCATATGTAAAAATACCGCCACTTGGCAAAAATCGTAATGAAAGAATGAAACAAAAAACGAAATCTTAAAAATTATTTTTAAATTTAACTAGGGAAACTAATAAGCTCGATTTTTTCCCTTTTCTTAAAGCATAGGTAAGTGATGAATAATTTTTCTTTCTAAAAGAAATTGAAAAAAATAATAATAAGCTAACCCGTTAACGGGTAGTTGATGTAACTTAAAAATAATATCATAGCAATGGTTTTGTTAGTTAATAATTTTCGGTTTAAAAGCACGGCATAAAAAATGAAAACATCTCTCATTAAATTGATGCACTTAGGAGAGATCTTCAGCAACTATTAACCCAAACTTATAATGTTTTGAATCTTTAGGATGTTTTAAGAGTCCTGTAAGCTAAATACCAATGACTTAAAAGAAACAAGAACCCGTCTTCTGAGTAAATAAAATACTCTTTTGTCCCAGCCGAGACAAAGGGAACCCTATTCTGCTCCTTCACACAATCGTCTTCACCATGTGTAAGGAGGGTCATTACCATCTTTGTGGTGGATGAGTGACGTCATCATCAAGAAGAAAAGAAAGCTGTCATGCGGATGCGAGTTTCACTTAAGTAGGAAACTCGAAATTAATATATGGCCAACTAGCTGGAAGCCGGCCATTGTGACTTTGGTGGTGAGGCATAAACTCTAATTTACCAACTTTTGTCTTTATGTGTATGTGTGTGTGTTTCCCCGATATGCAATAACGGTTTCCGAAAAAGTGAAAACGTTTATGTCTAGCAATTTTTATATTTCGAGGGTCTGCTTTGAATATGGTGAAGAAAGAGAGATAACTATTGGGCCATCGAAAACTTTTAATGACGAAAAAATATTTTCAATAGTTCCTCAATAATTATAGCTTGTTCTATTACCAGAGATCGCGTTAACGTCTCTACAAGCGTGTTTCACGTCTTACAAATCGGTAATACGCATTGAAATTTAAAAAATGCGTATTTTCACTCTACAAAAACACTCTACTACGTTTAAACAACTTTGAGCTTGTTAAGTATTGCAAGACAAATACAAGATTCTAAATTAATTTTATTTTTCATTATATAAAAACTCGCTGTTGCCAGTCGCCTAATGCGACCAATTTTCTTGTTTTGGCGACCATTGTTTTCATTGAAGTCGCCAATGTGGCTACCATTTGCTAATGCTAAAACCCTTACCCGACCTTTAATCTTGACAAGTGACCTTTTCCCAAATTCTCTTGTAAACTAAAAATTAAATAGAGAAGAAAAAAAATTGGAGTTAATTTTTGTGCCACTCGGAAGCTAGTTTTTCCTCCGATTTTTACCGGAAATTGCTTACCGTGTTTGAAATTTCAATCCTTTTCCATCCTGCAATTACAGTAAAACCTCTCAATAAGGGACACTAAGAGGACTGGAAATTTTGTCCCTTAAATAGAGGTGTCCCTTCCTTGGAGGTTCATAAATTGATGTATATACGTACAGTGTATTAACTAGGTTCAACTTTTTAATAATAAACATGTGTTACCATCTAAGCTTAAACACTGAAAATGTTTCATGCATACAAGTAATAAGTTGAAATTATTGAAATTTAAAATTTTTTCATTAAAAAACTAAAATTTTAGCATAAATGTCGTACTGGCAAAGTTTTGCAGCTTACAAAAATGTATTTGAAATAATCTACGAGATGAGTTTGTTTTCAAGTACGAAATTCGGGCAATACAGCATAATTTAAGTTTCGTGTACTTTTTCCAATCCTTGCATCAAAAACTTGTTGGTAGCCGGGTACTGTCTGTCAATACTGAGCATACATGTATCTATAGTACAAGAGAGGGAAAAGCCTTTGCAAGTAGGTTTTGGCTAGCACTTTAAAATACACTTGTTTCTTGGGTCATTGGGTCAAGCTCCTAGGACTCAGACTAGTACTTTCAAAAGTTAATTTTTTCAAGGTCGCAGCAGAAGTGGTATTCACTCTGAACTCGGATATCTGTAAAGACTGTTTATTATTATTATTTTATTTTCACTCCTCCAGAAAATAAAATACTCCTCCAAAAACCTCCAAGGAGTATTTTCACTCTGACAAAAATTCCTAGCGCGACCTCTGTCTATTACTATGATAACTTAGTTCAGAAACTTTTTTTTTCTAACAACAACATTATAACGAAACCTATGAAGACAAATATCAAAGCTTTTGCGCACAGATCAAAATCGACGTGGATTAAATAAAATTTTTGCGTAAAGCAAAAAATTGGTCAAGATTTCGGAAGACTCTTCGTCAGTACCAGACCTGAAAATAGCATAAAAACTAAAACTTACTGGATGTTTGAAATTTAAAACGTTTAGCATTTCGGTTATTTTACTCTGACACATGGAAAAAAGTTTTAAACTTTAAAATTTTTCTCTATTTTTTCGCATTCATGCAAACTTTTGCTTGTGTATTGTCAAGTTGATATGCGTTGTATGTAATTTTTGAGCTACCTAAAATTATAAAGCTACAAAATATAGTTAAACTAGTATGAAAAAACTACTACTTAAATGCTATAACCCTTGCAATAGCTGTAACTTTAGTTCAAGAAATATTTCTGGAAGATATATCAGTAGTTTATCGTTCTACATCAAGAACAGCTGATTCCTTTATCACTTCCTGATCCTGATTTCTTATGAAAATTAGAAAATATATTTAATGTTGCTATAAAAAGTGGACTCCGCAACTTGTACAAATATTTTATTATTGTTTAAAGCTTTAAAAAAAAGTCATTAGAACTATATCTTCTCTCTTAAACGAGAACGGGGGAAGGAGTTCTAAAAGTAGAGACAAAAATTTTTTGTTTACGAAATTTTTTTTATTTATTGGTAGAAAAGAAAACATGCAATCAATAAAAAGATTAGTAAAATGAATTGAAACCACATTCTGAGTAAGCAACAAAATTGCGATTAATTAAATTTATTTACTGAAGAAAGTAAATATTTTTTTAAAACCTAACATTTTTTGAAAATTGTACCTATTAAATATTTTTCATTAAGCAGAGAAATTGCATATTCAGTATTTTTGCTGTCATGGAAGATATTAGGAGATATGCATTGGAGAGACAAGGCCAGAAACGGCAAGAAATTACTAACTATGGCAATAAGTTTGCTATAATAAGACATTCGGTATTTCAAGAACATAAAATAGTACAACGAATCTGTAGTAATTAAGGAACGAACCAGCGCAAATAGAAAGATAAAAATATATTTTTCGAGTGACTTTCTCATCATTTGATGTCCTGATAACTAGGGATGTAACGAATAGTGATTTGGCCGAATAGCCGAATACCGAATATTCGGCCACTTCTCCCAGGCCGATTAGCCGAATATTCGGCCAATGTCTTAGGCCGAATATTAATTTTTTTAGAAAATCGTTGTAATAGAAAGTATTTGGAAAATTCAAAATTATTAACAAAGTCAAACACCAATTACACGCTATCTATGATAAATGATTTAATTCTGCTTGTTAAGAATTTAAAACTATTTAAAATTAATCTATTTTCTCTACTATTTTGAATGTAATAAAACTAAGAATTTCACCCACAGGTGTATAGAAATGACAGGTTAAATGACATGTTTTCTGGTAGTAAGCATTAGCATTATTTTTCTAATTATTTAATTCAAATGTAGGAACTACTATTGCGTAGTGAACTTTTACCTTGCTTAAAGCTGTTTTATGGAGATATTTTAGAAGTTATAAAAGTTAATAATTTTATTTTATGGGATTTTTTACATACCTATCTTTAAACGATCTATTAAAATTTAATACACTTAACTGGAATATAATTTTTATTTTCAAAAAGCCCAATAACTTATGCTATCTAAATATTCATGATATATTCTAGGCTTTTCACATTTCTCTGTTACCCAATGTTCACAATAAATCAGCCTACCCAAACAAAGTCTGACTTCCACTTTGTTAATAATAACAAAATTAATTTTTCATATATCATAATTAACACTTGCCAGGTTTGGGAGCAAATGCTAAAAAAAAAAAAAAAATATTACAACTTTAAAATCTGCTTTTTCTCAGTCAAGCCTAAAACTAGGTTTAAAAAAAGTAGTTTTTTTTTCTAAATTATTTTTATTTTTTAAAACTATAAACTAATGTATTATTTTGCAATAGTTATAATGCAAATTTAAATGTTTAAAATATACTAATTTCATAAGTTTTTTACATTTCTACTGCAGCAGAACTGTTCGGCCGAATATTGACCTTACTCAGTATTCGGCCAGGCCGAATATTCGGCTTGATGATAAAATGATTATTCGGCCAGCCGAATATTCGGCCAAAGGGCCGAATAGGCCGAATATTCGTTACATCCCTACTGATAACGTGAAAGTATGGAAATTTTAATTTCGTATTTCGTATAATTCTATTATTTTTATTTTTTGCATTCAGCCAATGCATTTATGTATTAAAATTAATGTTCAATGGAAAAAAAAGTTTTAACTTGAATTTTACATTGAAATGCATGTAAAATGTAATTTTTGTCTCCTCATTTGGAAAATGCGTTTAAAACTTAAAGGTTTCTTTTATTCTTTTTTCCTCCTACCAATGAAAAACATGAGAATCAACATAGGGCAGCATTGGGAAAATTTACCGATATTATCCTCACTGCCAGACAATTAAATTATATTATACTGAATCCTTTAGCACCACATACAGGCCCGTCATTTGGGCGATCAAGGGATGTAAATTGAGCTATGCATTGAAAATATACCTCCCCCCGCGGGAATATTTTGAAACGACGGGCCTGATCACCTAAGCATGGAACGCTTTTAATAAGAAGTCCCATCTTCCATCTTCTATATATATTATTTCTCTAGCCTGTTTTTCTGTCGCTCCGCCATATCTTCCTTACCCCTTTATCAAATTACATGACGTACCCCTCATTTTAAAGCTTATCGTGCCGGCTAATGACGAAAAATAGACTCACGGTCTAAAAATGTACCGCTTCTCCTAAATTTGAGATTTAAAATCATATACGAAGAAGTCCTTTAGTGGATGCCAAATTGGAGTTGTGTATAGTAGCGCCATCTGTTATCAAGAAAAAAACAAGAAATGCTTCTGTTTTTATTATGTAGGGAATTGGAGAGTTTTAGCTGGGTCTGTGTGTTAAAGTTATTCAATCGATAGGCTCTACACTCATTTTTATTACGAATGTGTAGAGCCTAACCAAACAACAGTAACTACATTTTAAGTAATGGAACTGTTTCGTTATTGTATTTTGATGCTATGTATTCTAATAATAAAATAATTATCATTATTATTGTGATTATTTTATTATTTTGAGTATCCCTAAGTAATAGTGGGGAAAAAATTTTGTAACAGTTATTTGTACTGATGTGTTCAATTACATTTCTTCTTTTTTTTACCAACACCCCGTTTACATTTTTCCATTCTTCTTAATAATGTCCTTTCTTCCAAATTAGTACGGAATTCTGCACGAGTCAATTAGCTTTGTAATATTAAGAAATGCTCTAAAAAAAAACTGACTCGCCTGAGATTCACGGTCGGTCAGCTCCTTCCGCAGCCATTGCAGGAGAAATACAACTGTGCTTTTATCCAGATTTAGGCACTTGGTATCATTTCCGTTGCCATCGAAAATACCATTTTGTTCTACTGCTAATTTCAGGTTTTTAGTCAGAGAATGTATATCCATTTGTTCGGGTGGGGTCTGATGTTCAACAAAACATTCCAGCAGTTTGTCGCTACTGGCTCCATTCGAACCTGAGAAACAGAATTTTGACAAAGAAACATTAAATTACGTAGCACTTTGCATGTAATATTTTGCTGTAAAGATGTAAACACAAAGGCTTAAAATTAGCAAAATAATAGAAATAGTTATAAATATTTCTTTTTCAGTTACCATCTCTTTTTTTATATATCGCTTATAGAAATGAACAGTGTCATATCTGCAAAAAATTGTTCGTTTTGGTTTTTATATCAAAATTTTCAGACATTTTTGCGCTCTTTATGTTGGGAATACTGCCGTAAGTAAATGTTCAAAAATTAAGGCTAGAGGCTAACTGTATTTTTTGGTACAATACTGTAATAACTACTTATTATAGTTATTTCTAATTTTTTTTGACATCATCAACATCCATCAGGTGAGAGAAAACTAGAACAATAACTATTTTATGAACAAAATCGATTATAATAATCATTGAAACAAATAAGGTAATTAAATAAAACAAATTGTAAAACGTTCAAACGCCTCTCTTGAAAAATGTCCATTTTACAGATATGACACTGTTCATTTCTATAAGCGATATATATAATTAACCTTCTTCATAAAGCAATGGAAATGCACTTTTCTAAGTAAAATAATGATCCGTTGCACTATAAGGCATGCTGACGATTTAAAGTAATGTAGTAAAAATTCATTTTAGCAAATCTCATACAAAAAATCACATGTATACTCACTGCTCATCATTTCCAAACACCACAGAAATACTTAAATCAGTATGATATGTTGAAATTTTAAAGCCCAGTAATATATGCAACATTGAAGATTTGTTAGGAGGTTTCGAAAGGCTCATTATTTTTGTTAGTGTTTTCTCTGTAATAAGGCGTTTAAAAGTGTGTGGGGGGGGGGAGAGAGAGAGAAAGAAAACTTTTATCTTTTCTTGCATGAAAAATTAAAATTTTACTTCGCTTTGTGGAAAAATAAATAACAAGTCGTTCTGGTGATGGACGTCTCTTTCAACCCAGCTTGAAACAACAATTTTAGCTATTAAATACACATTTTTGAGAGCACTATTTGTTATAATGTTTATAAAGAATGTTATGTTTTAATATTTCAAACATCATTTTCAACGCTGCTTAAAATATTTCTTACTTTCGAATATATTTTCGTTTCATTAAAGTGTTATTACTTCTAACTAGTATTTCGCAGTGATTTACTTTACATCATAAGTACAAAATACAAACTAAAAATATATATATATTGACGAAAAACCTTCCTTCAGACCATTTTGAAGTAACATCCTACAAGCATTAATAATGAACCAAAACTATCAAAATTAGTGCATCAGTAAACAAAATTTTGATAAGAATAATTTAAATAAATTCTGGTCTTTTAAAATATTTTGATCATTTAATGTATACTTTAATCAACAAAATTTTGTATTACCATTAATGATTTCATCCATTTGTTTCAAAGCAGCTGCAAGAACTTCACTAGCATCCGCTTCGGCAAAGAGAGAACCGCTCATATTTTTCAGTTCTTCATCTCGCATACTCTGCTCAAGACCAAGGGGCTAATAAATGAAATTTAAAAAAAAACGATTCAGGCAAACATTGAATATTATATAAAGGTTACTTAAAAACACAGAGAATTCGCTTTACACACATACATATACATATGAAGTACTGAAAAGGAAAAACAAAAGTATTATATATATATATATATATATATATATATATAAGATGTACTTTCATCTGGTACTTGCCAATTGCGAATATAAAAGAGTTCTATTTTCACGAATGCAGCTCCATTTAAACCAGGGTTGGCCGGATTGGACCCAATGGAGGCAATTCATACAGCGGCATAGGTCACGTGATAGCGATGTAAGCGGTGTAAACAAAGGAAGCTGTAGTATCGCTTTACTTCGATAGTTCGACCAATCTAATTAAAACTAGGCCAAAATAAAATTCTACGTTATTAAAAACTAGGACTAAATGAAGTTCTACGTTATATAAAATTAACATTAAATAAAACACTATAACTATTGTAATAATTAATATTTTTTTTTATAATGATTAAACTAAAGTTAAATTACTTGGTTTATAATCAGAAAAGGCTATGAAAATAGGCTAATTTTAAGATAGCTAATTTTGCTTCGTGAACTCCGCGTAGAACTGAATTAAAAATTTGGTAAACAAATCAGCGATCACCGTTATCACGTGACGCGATGAATTGCCTCCATTGGATTGCACCCAATGGGGTTTTTCGAAAAAAAAACCTTCAAAAAAAACCCCATATGTATTTTGAACAAAATGTTATGCTTATTAATTATCTATAGAAGTTGAAAACGTGGCTGTTATGGCCACTTTAAAACACCCGACCCTGTTATATTAAACGAAACGGAAGTATTTATTCGAGATAAATGATTTCTTTTGCCCTTCTAAGCATGAAGGGCGTATCTCAAATTTTTCTTAAAACATTCCTTTTTTCCTTATAGATAAGTTATCAAGTATACAATATAGTTATAAACATCATAGATTAAGCTAAAGAAGAATAGAAGAATAAGCATTAGAATTATCAATTTATATGATCAAAATTGTGAAAATATTAAAGAGGGGCGCAAACAAAATTTCAGAAAGTTGCTCAATACTTAACTGTAAATTAAATTTTTCTTATATGTCTTTCTTTCTTGAAAATGTATAAGTACGTTAATCAGAGGTTGCACCAGAGGAAATTCAGGTCCGTTTTCGGACCCTTCACAAAACTCCAATTAATCAAAACGGACCCTTCACTAAATTCAAATTAATCAAAACGGACCCTTCACAAAATTCCAAGCTTCCAAATCGTACTTTTCACATCATTATTCATTATAAAAGCTGCAAATAGTAATAATATTTTTCCTCACTATATGTTAAAATTTTCCATTTTCAAAAAATTATTTGATTTTTCCCAAAAATCGCTTTAAAATTCACAAAAATGGACCCTGTTAAAAAATGCTGGCTCTGATAAGTAAATGTCTGCCCTGATAAGTAAACGCATAACTTTAGAGCAATGTGGAATAATTCCTGCAAACTTACATTAGCTGCTATATTATCAGCCCTTCAGAAGAATTACATCTAGAGAAAATGGCAATTGCTACAGTTGGACGGGTTTTGATCTTTGACGCTTTTCACCCGAAAAAAAGGTGAAATGCATAGAAAAATCATTAAGACTAAAATACAATTTTTTCTTTTTTATACATCGCTTTAAAAACTAGTTTCTCACATTTTAACGATAAATAACAAAGTTGACGAGCTTGAAGATAACTTTTTAGGTATTTAAGTTGAAGCGGTTGCAGTGACGATAAAATTATAAATCTAAGAGAGGGAGTGAGTATCCTGATCCCATATAGTCTCAAGTTTTGAGTAAATCGCCTGACGTGAAATATCCCTACAGAAGAATCTCTACTTAAAGCAACGTTTATTTTACAACAGAAGGACCATTTGTAGTGAAATTTATTTAAATTTTTTTTTCCAGTATTTTTTAATGGAACAGATAGTTAAACGGTTCCATCCTAAAGCCCATCGTTCACAATTCTGGGTTGTTTCAGTTTAAAAATATAGTATTTAAAATTGTAAAAGTTTTAACACAAAAAAAGCTGAAGTTAGACATCTACATTATATTGGAATGCTATCGTAACGCTGTTTTGATAACAAATTCAATGATTTATAATTCTGAAGCAGCCCTTAAACATAAAAGGCAAACGACATTAGCGGCATTTTTTACTGAATCAAATTTTTCAAAAATCGTAATATACCTAAGTTTTCAACTTTTTTAAAAATGGGGAAAAATTTCTTTAAACAATAGATCTTACGACTTGACGAAGTAGTTATGAAACACACCATCAAGTGAGAGAATTTAGGTGATTCATCAACACAAGACCACGCACGATTTATGAAACATAATATCTTGTGCAAAAGGAAATAAGAAACCGATTACTATATTTTATTTTTGAACATTTATTTCTCACCTCATTATATTCACCTTTCTCTCTCTCTCTCTTTTACGTTTACAATACCAAACTGCATATTTAAAATAATAAATAGACGTACCTGCTAAAACTTGACCATTGACCATTCAAAAAGAAACCCCATGACCATTGGAAAAATAAGTATCGGCATAAATATTTAGTATTAAATAACGACTACGAAAATTTTCAAAAATATTTGCAGCTCTAATTGTAAAGAAGTTTTCAATAGTAAATGAACTTTAAATGACATGAAAATGTGCCAGAGAAGCTTGCACTTCAATATTCAGAGGTTTTCAGTCGAAACTGGTTGCACGTAGGTGGGAAGTAAGGTCGACTGGCATCTAAACAAAATAAAAAAAGCTTAAATAATAATAAAAATAGGACCGGATTTATTCTCTGTCGAAGATGTAACCATATGATTCAGTGCGGATATCGCGATGGTGACTTCCTTTGACCAGAAAGAAAAAAAACTTGAGCAAAATCTCGACAGTTTTCCTTATTTAGGCTGGTTTTTGCAATATATTATTTTATCGGAAAACACTTCTATGATTATATCAACGTTAAAAGAATTTGAACTGAAATTTATTTAAAGCAGTGATTGAATCATGCAGAGTTTATTTTTTAAGGGGCATAATTCATACTTTTCAAATTTTACATAAAACATGAAAAAAAAAACTGTTTTATAGTAGGCCCTTTCTTAGATGATTTTTTTTTCTAACGTGCATACTAATGAATGGAGTTGAGTTACAAGTTTTCCATTTAAAGCATTGTACATCAATAAAATGCATTTCTATCAAAACAACGATTTCAAAAAATAAAAATCTAATATTTCTATTTTTAGAAATCTTTTCGAAAATAAAGGATTTAATTCTTAAAAGAGAACTCAGAAGCTCTTACTAAAACAAACAGCAACACCGGGATGATAAACTGCAATATTTGGCTTCAACATTCATATTTGTTTAATATTTTCACCTGCTGTCTCGTAAACAGAAAAATACCCTTTTCATTCCATGACTAACTTGAAATTTAAAAGCAACTTGCTTAGAGGGCAAAACATAGTCGAACAAAATTATCAATTAAATTTAAAATTAAACACACGTGCTTGTTTTTAAATCATACTCGCAATAAAAAAATATGGGAACTCTTGTTGGCAAAATCTTTATTAAACAATAAGGCTTAGCTCGGAAACTTGATAAAGTAAGAACTTGAAAGCAACTATTTCATGTTGCTTTATAAAAAATGTCAGTAAAGCAATTCTTCTATTTGTTGTAGCGTTTTTGTTTTCGAACAAAATCCATCTTAAGCAGTTTTCTATCAGCATTAAAATAATATAAAATTTGAAAAGATTAATTTCTATAATTTAAAAAAAATTTTAATCGGTCACAAAGAATAATAATAATAATAGTAATAATAATAATAAATAAGTTTAAAAATCGGAAGAAGTAAAAAGGTATTCGAATTTTCGAGTGACTTATTCGGTGATTTTTTTTTTTTTTTTCAATGCAGTGAATCTTAAGGAAAACTGTCTTCGTGGAGGGCATTTAAGGGAAGATGCTTCGCAATTTGCATACTGAACCAGAGAAAACCAGGAAAATTAAGTAAGTCAACGTGAAACAACACCTGGCCCTTTGTTCTATGTTTGATGTGGCATCACTTCATACTCTGAATAATTGGAATAATTGAGCCCTCCCCCCCCCCCCAAAAAAAAAAGAAAAAGGTATCAATGGATCTCTCTTTCTGCCTCTCCTCTATACTGAAGCCAGATCTGTTTAGGGGAGTCAATAGGGCAAATTACCCCCCTCCGGTTTGAGAAATTATGATGTATTTATGTGTGTACATGTATTTTTTTTTTCTTAAAATGCAATACTGATTTATATCCCCTTCACCCATCCCCCTGGAAAATTGCTAAGTGACTGAAGCTCTGAGAAATCAATAAAAAGATTGGAAGGACAATTTTGATTAAAGAAACAAAACTTCGTATGACGACAAAATTGTTGAAATTCGGTGCCCATAATAGCGAACTGGAAAAAAATATCGAAGAGATAAAGTTTCAGCAAAGATAACGGAATAAAAACACATAAAATCAAAGTTTGTTCTAGAGTATTCCCTATCAAAGGTAAATAAACTTACCATTGAAGGGAGCACATTCTGAGTTATGGAGCATGAACATTATAAAAAATAAAATGATCGTCCTTAATAGAAAAAAGAGACGTACTACTTCAGTAGAGACTTTTCTACTTCAGTAAATTAGTTAACCATGGGAAGAAACACACTTCTTGAAAAAGTCAACGCACCAACCCACGCACGTTTTACGGAACTATCTAACCGCGAAGATCTTGCGTTCTAACCAGGAAACAAATCTACAAGGTCAGTCGCAGAAAGATGGGCATTCTTCCAAATGATTAAACTTTCAACTCGGTTTGTGAGAAAAAAAAAAATCATGGGAGCTCTAAATTATACCCAGTTAAAAATTAGCAAAAATTTTCTACGTCTGACAGAACTTAATAGATCAAATAGAGCTGTAACTGACCCAATGATAATTAATGAGAGAGAAAAAAATATGACAGGTAACGTGAAGGATATTGCGACTGTTAACTTCAACTGAATGAGAAGAAACTCATCATTTAAGAAAGGCACTTTTTTAACAATGTAGAAATTCCTTACTACTACACTGTAAAAATTTTGCGTTCAGTCGCCACCATTTTTGGTGTTTAGTTGGTGCAAAGATGAAAATTATTCATTTCTGATATATTTTTAATTTTTTTACGTGTCTGTCTAAAAACATACAGACAGCAAAATGTTTCTCAACACACGAAATTTGTTAACTCCGTTATGTATCGAAATTTCATTACAATTGCTCATTTCTATGAATATAGAATTAATGAGCAATCGTAATGAACTTTTGATACGTAGATGAGATGAGTTAACGAACATCATATGCTAAAAAAAACATTCTACTGTCTGTATTTTTTATGCAGACACTTAAAAGAGTTTGGAATACATCAAAAAATAAGTAATTTTTAACTTTACACCAACTGAACACCGAAAATGGTGTTCAGTAACACCAAAAATGATGGCAACTAAAAGTAAAATTTTCACAGTATACTACTGGTTAAATCATCAATAAGGATCTAGAACCTTGGCATCCATCACGTTTTATTATAAAACCTGATTCTTTTTCTTCGATCATTTATATGAACATAATTTCTAGCATTTATTTTATGTGAATATCAAGCAAATTTACATTTGATTAAAATATCATGAAATCTTGAGTGATGATAGTTAAATTATTGCACAAAAGTAGAGTATTTTAATATCAGATAATAAAGGGAATTACTAATTTTAGATCTTCCTTTTGTCAAAATATTTATTTTTGTCAAGTACTTGATAATAGCAATAAAAGCAATTCATAGCTGAACCCCAAGTATTCTAAGATTTTATTTTCAAAAATATTTATTTAATAGCGATTGCTTAGTTAAATTGTGATCCCCCCCCCCCCCTCTCTCTCTTCCTTTCTTTTCTCTTTCATCACTATAAAATACAACAAAAATCTTTGGAAAGAGAAAATGGTCTATCAGGTCGAGTACCAGTAAATTACTAAATGCGTCTTTATCGGATTAATAGGTTAATTAATTTTGTAGATATATCAAAATAATTATGTCATTGATCCTATAAATAACGGATGAAAAAGTCGTCTGTCTCCTGCTACGTTTATATAACTAGTAAATCTGTGGAGGAATTCTCTTCAAAATTTCTATCCATCTTTTCCAGATCATGTTCCCAAACTGTAGATCGTCCGACCCTCTGGTGGATCAAGAGTCGATGTTTAGCGAGTCGCGACACTCTAAGAGTCTATGGGGCCATTCAAAAGGGTTATCAAACTTTTTTTAATCATTATTATTATTGACTCTTTCGCCCCCTTTGTCACAAAATGTCACACTTCAACATACTCCCTACCCTACCTTACTCCTGTCACATGACATTCCATATTACATACGCATATGTACTTGCAGTTCAGAAACAAAACAGTACGTTGTAGATCACAATTTTCAAATTCTATTTTTGAACTTTTCATCATATTTGTGAGAATAACAATAATGAATGATATGTACTGAGTTTGCATAAAATAAAATTTTGGTTTACAAAAACAAAATAAGCACATAATTTGCATAGTAAAATAATTAATTGTTCGAAATCTTTAAAAATTTCCTGCCCTATTTTGCCTTAAAATTGTAAATCCCTAAGAAGATTTCTTTTTGAATTTTTTTAACCTTAATCAGCATCGATGTTTTCATCAAAATAAAATCTATGAGAATAAAAAACAAAACTACTTTAAAAACAAATTATACAAATATATTTAATCTTCTGGTTAAATTTTCCCAAAATGATGCCACAACTTTTGCTACCCCCTCCCCCTTCTCTTGTCACAATTTCTTGATGGCACGCCTAGAGGGGGGGGAACGTCCTCTCGATGTGTGACATCATTTGTGAATAACCCCTATTCAATTTTGCAGCAGGAGACTTATTATGCAACTTCCATCTAAAAATATCAATTTATAAAATAAGAAAATCATGAAATAATAAATTTTATTTTTCAAATTGAGAATACATCCGTTTTGGAACCAAACGAAGAGATGCACTAGACGTATGGACTGAGGACGTATGGTGACATGAGGACGTACACACAAAATTTTAACTTGATCAATTAATATCTTCCGGTCCCAGTTTTGGGGCAAAAACGCAAAAAGCGTAAAAAATAAGGTAAAATTCAAAAAATTTTGTAAATTTGCAAAATTT
This sequence comes from Octonoba sinensis, assembly GCA_038502835.1. Lineage (NCBI taxonomy): Eukaryota > Metazoa > Arthropoda > Arachnida > Araneae > Uloboridae > Octonoba > Octonoba sinensis. The sequence continues at coordinate 65,248,227 of CM076602.1, forward strand.
TAATTTTCTTTTTGGGATAGAGACGAATATTTAGCAGAATGTATGAGAAACATAAATAAATTTTTAAAAATTAATCCATCAATAGCTTCCGGTTCCATTTTTAGGGGTAAATTTGCGAAATTATCCGAAAATGAAGTAAATTTTGACATAACATTTTATTTTCACGTTTCCCATTTTCCCTTCGAAAAAGTGTGTAAAAGTTGCATAATGATATGAAAAATTATGATTAAATTATAAGCTAATCAATACTTATCTTTGTGCAACACTCTTTTTTCTAAATTACCAAAATCTGGCGAAAATATAAAAATAAATCAAAATTTAATAATAAATGATAAATTTTTGCTAGAACGTTAATTTTTGAAATATTTAAACATATATTTTGGAAAACTTACACGTTCGAAAATAATAATTATGAACTTTGAGCCAAAAATGTTACTAACAAAATACCATTTTCGTGTAACTAAATGAGTCTTCAGTTTCAGAGTTTCAAAACTGCGTTATAACTTCATTCTCCAAGCTCTATATTTTTCGCTCTGTGCTGGCATTTGGTTTCAAACGATGGCATGACACGGCTTGATTTCATTGAACATTAAATGTTATGTCAAAATGTACTTCATTTTCGGATAATTTCACACATTTACCCCTGAAAATGGAACCGGGAGATATTGATGGATTAATTTTTAAAAATTATTCATGTTTCTCATACATTCTGCTAAATATTTGTCATTATCACAAACAGAAAATTAAAATTTTGAAAATTTACAAAACTGTTGAATTTTACCTTAATTTTTTACGCTTTTTGCGTTTTTTGACCCAAAAGTATAATATTAATCAATCAGACAGCTCGACAAAACTCGTCAAACTAGGGGGTGGCCAAAATCGATATTTCAGTGGTCCATACGCTCGTGTGTATGTACATAAATACGGACATCGGGAGAAAAAAAAGAAGTCAAAATTTAAAATGTGATTAAAATGCAAATTCAGGCTGAAATTTGAGTGGGAAAACTTTCACTATTACAATACTTCGTGTACTTCGTACAAGGAAGTAAAAATGTATACCAGAAACACCTAATCTATGTTTCTTTTCAAACCAAATAATGAAAAATATCTTTCTGTAAATAATCCATATTGTTTAGTAGTAGTAGTAGCAGTACATGGCCCGTTATACGTCAAAAACTTTTTCGAGTATCTCGCCATAAATGACTTGCCAAATCCTCTCCGGCCATCATAAACTCATAATAAATCACTTGCTTCGTCTGTCAGTGTTATTGATAAAAGACGGAAAGGTCACACAGATGTTACACATTATATTTGGCAGTCCTTAAAAAGTCCTTCATGAATGGGGAAGTTCTCTGTCTCTATTTGTTCATTCCTTTCTTGTTTCTGCTCTATCATTTTTCCAAAAGACAACTGAGTATAGTTGCGGTTTTTCGTTCTCTCTTTTGTGTGTCTGTGTGGGAGCTTTTTTGAATTTACGCGTGGAAATTTTAACAAACAAAAGCCATGTTGAAAAACAAATTACAAATTAGTCAGAAAACTGAAAAAGGCCATAAAAAGGAATAACTAAGCGAATTTAAAATAAAGCTGAAGAAAATCACAAGAAAAGATGTAAACATAAAAGATATACTAATTTCTCCGGAAAAATACCATTAAAGGGAAAATATTATGTAATTAATTTAAAACAACAACCTGAAAAGTTGGTTTTTGAGATTGGAGAAAGCCCCTTTTTCTTAATAGTTTCTGAGATAAACATATCGGAATAAAGCTTGTTTTGCTTGACATATCAGTTTTATGTTGATGGTACTTTTTTTTTTTTACATTTATTTAGTATTTTAATTTTATTCATTAATTTATTTTTATACTTGAACATTTTTTGCCCAGCTTTGAACATGTAAAAATAAAGAACAATCTTTAGAGAATGTAATGGAAAATATTGTGCAACTCTGATTTTACTGTACAGCTCCGAAAAATATATAATGGAATTTGCAGTGCAAATTTTAGTTTAAAAACTTTTTTTTCTTTATTCAATTTGTCAATAAGATATCATCAATACACAAAAAGCTTAAAATTGACTTTTATTCTCTATTTTTTTTCACCTTAAAAGAGATAAATAATTAATTATAGTTTAAAAACTAAAAAGTAAAAAAAAGGGGGGGGGGATTGTAAATCTTAGGCGGGATGAGGTATTGTTTAAGAAAAACATGGAAAGAAAGCACTTAGAAGGGGTATTATATCAGTACGAATAAATTTATGCATATATTTCATGGCAGTACGCTCCTAAATTTATAAAATTAATTTTTTCTGTGCACTTACCAACGAATTTCGTTTAAGGTCCATGATAGAACAAATAGAGCAAGCAATAATGACCACAGCGCATTCAGTTTTGCTCAATTACGACGAGAACCTATAAACTGCCAACAAAAATCCCGTTTTCAGGTGTAGGTGAAAGCGAAATTGACGTCACGTCCTGACAAATGGAGTATGTTATCCTTAAACAACTGTCACGACTTTCAGTATGGACAAGAATTCTTTTATTCAGGTCGCATAAAAAGCGGGAAAACTTTTATGTATGAATGAAAAGTATGTGAGAAAAAGATTCTAAAGAGAAGGCGTGTTTTTAACTTGTAAAACAAACAATGCAATACAATTTGTTTACATAAGAATGCAACCTGTGCATGTACAGTATTTTTTTTTTTTTTTTTTTTAGCCTACTTTCCCGTAAAAGTAAAAAGTAAATAAATCAAGTATGAAAGAAGGCTTAATGTATCGTAAAAATACCGTTAAAAATAAGTGAAGTTCAAATTAAGATTGAAAGATAAAAAATTTGAAAGTAGGATTTTGAGATGGGGAAAATGTGTGTCTGTCGGTCTGTCTGCCAACCCCCCATAACTTTTGATCGAATTGTCCAATTTGGAAGATTTGGTTTTTTTTTTTTTTTTTTTCATTCAAAAGATCTCCGCGAAAACATCTCTTTTCCATATTTTACTTTTTGATTTGAGCAATTTTTTGTTCAATTTTGAACGGTTCAAAAAAATTTAACATTAGCGCTACTGCGGAAATGTAAAGCAAACGACATAAACCCTGTACATACCATCCAAGTCACTCCAGACAAGCTTATAAAAGAGCTCTTGGTTTGAAAATGTTTTGATTTGAACAGTTTTTGTTCAATTTTGAGCACACAAAAAAAAAATTAACATTAGCGCCTACCGGGAAATTTCAATCCTATATAAATCCTGATCTAACAGATGGATTTGCTTGGAACAAACTTTATCGGAAAGATGTTATGAAGTAGAATATGTACAGATACAAAGTTCAACCAGAATTAAACAAGCCTATTTTCAAATGAAATTTTTTGATTGGGATTTTTTAGGATATTTTCGAATGAATGAATGATTAAATGAATGAGTAAAGAAATGAATGAATCAATGAGTGATTAAATAATAAAATTAATAAGTGAGTGAATAAATGATAAAATGAATTAAATGAGTGAATAAATACATGAATGAGTAAATGAATGGACGAATAAATGAATGACTGAATAAATGAAAGAATGAATGAGTGAGTGAATGAATATGCATTAACCGTTGAAAAAGGTATATTTGATGAAATTAAGAACTAAAGCTAAATGAGAAAGAGAGAGAGAAAGATAGCTAGATTATAAATTTGAAGTTGGTGTATACGGGAAAGTATTCTCGTATAGTTCTTGCATACGGAACATCTTGTTTTACATATTTATCACGTTTGCTTACAGTGGTGCATCTGAAATTTTCATCTGGAAGCTGTTATAGGTTTAGTTCATAGCAGAGTTCGTGATTTTTTTAAAAAAGACCTTAAATATTTTGGATATTTATTATGTATTCATAGAAACAATATGGCATGTTAAGCAATATGAAAAAACACAATTCAAGCTATTTTCATAGCAATAAATATTTTTAAATAGTAATAATGATAAGCAAATTTTAATATAGATGCATGTCTCAAATTAAACTTAACCCTACCAGGAATAATAGTTTACTCATAAATACAGAGAAAATGAACAAATTTAGTCTGAATTATTTTGCTGTTGAAAGCTGGAAAAAGTAACAATTGTGTGAACTTCATTTTTGCATTGAGTGTACTTTAATCATTTTTCTATTTTATAAATGAAAAAGCCTGAAATATTTTTACCCGTTTAGTAAAATCATATGCTTACACTATTACTAAAAACTGAAACGTTTTGTATTAATCAAATATTTTTATTGAAAACTTCCATGATAAAAAAATATTTTAAAAGGGAAAAAAAACTTAAACTATTAGGGGGCATGGATGAAACTTTAACATAGGCGTAACCGGGGGGGGCGTTTGGGGGTTCAACCCCCCCCCCCCCCCCATTGGGTATGTACTTATTTAGGCACATTTAGGAACACAGAAAAATTTCTGGCTACGGCCTTGCAAAGCACTATTTTTTTTCCCCTAAGAAAATTAAACACATATGCATATGATTTTTTTTTCCTTTTCTCTGAAGGGTTGCGATCATGGCCAAAGTATGCAGTTCATAATAAAGAAGACTTTTCATCTGGTTATAAGGTTATAATCAACCCCCTTATCACCTTGGGGGGGGGGGGGGTTAACAGCGAAAGGTGGCTTCAATCATTGTACCACACACAGCCAGAGATCCTTTCAATCACTCCAGAGGGTTTTCTTTCCTTCTTGATGTCTTTTTTACCCAAAGGCAGCAAAATCTGGGAATACAATCGCACAAGTAATAAGTTTCCTGGAAAATATTCTCTACTGTGATGGAGTCCTAAAGTCCAATTGTCCTAATGGGTTAAACCATCAAGCCAGGAAGGGATGCTCATTAAGAAACTTAAAGAGCAGTTTTTATTTATGACTTCTTGTCCAAACACCCATTTTGGTAAAATCTTTTTTGCAGATGAGCCGATTGGAAAACTGATGAACTGTCTTTGCATTGCATTCTCATTTACAGATGTTCTCTCATTTCTTATATTTTAAATGTTTTTTTTTTCTTATTATGAAATTATATTTATTATTTTTACTTATTATTTTTTTCTTATATGTCCATCACTGATTGCATTACGACTCTGGAAATCATCCGTTCAACGTTTCCAATCCCACTGCTACGGTTTAATGCTGCATTTTAATTTACAATCAAGTATTATTTATATAAAAATAATTTAACTTTGTGCAAGTAAACAATAATAATAATATAATTACACGTTAATTTAAAGCACAAATGAGCAATAAAATGCAGACATATGTTTCGGGATTGCATGGAATCCCTTTTTCAATGCGACAGGGAGCTTCTAGATGCAAAACAACCAAATGAAGCAGACAGAACAACAAAAACAAAGCTTATATAGCCTAAGAATTATCTGTAAACCAATGAGAATAAAGGCAGCGTGAAGTGGAAGTAGAAGTAGCAGGAAGACACCAATATGTCTGCATTTTATTGCTCATTTGTGCTTTAAATTAACGTGTAATTATATTATTATTATTATTTATATTTTAGCTAAATTTTTAATTATTTTCGATATATAATAATGTTTGCACTCCAGCGATGGATACGTTCGTCATCCAAAAAGAAAAGAAAATTTGATTCAGAAGCTTCCACTTCTGACTTCTGAGGTATGCTTTGCTACAAATTTAACAAATTTTTTTGAAATTTATTGTGTGGCTGAGCATTTTTGTAGGGGAATTTGGATTTTTTTCTCTAAAATTCGACTATTTCCCGGTTTTAATGTTATGTATGCCTGGACATAGAAGATTGTTTAGCGCTAAATATTGAATTTTCTATTGCGTTTGAATTAAAAAATAAACTAATAGATCTAGTAAGGAATGTTTAATGTTTTTGTGAATCAAGGCCGTATCCAGAGGGGAAGGGGGACCCACGGGCAGCCCCCCAGAAATCTTTTGCAATGTATCATATATTCCTCCCTGAAACTTTGCTTAACATAAGTGTGTCGAAGTCTGGGCCCCCATAGAAAAAAAATTCTGGATACTGCCTTGGCTCCGGAGCAGGGGGAGCACGTTAAGAATTAGGAAGGGCAGTGTATGCTTCAAAATCATACCCTTTATATATACATATATATGGATATATATGATTAGAAATGATGTTAATATGAATTTTTTCACATATATGATAGCTTTTTGATGTATATATAGTAGATGTATGTTTAGATCTTTGGTGAAGTTAGAGGAGTGGGTGTTTGGGGCTTCTGCAACCTAAATTTTTGTAACTGGTCTTACATCTATAATGCTTAGGATAACTCTGGAGGCAAGGGTTGGAGGGCTCTCCCCAGGAAACTTTTTGAAATCTTTCTAGCAATGCAATTTCGGGATACTTTGGTGATGTTAGAGGAAACAGAAAGGAGTTTGGTTACTCTCCGCCCCCCCCCCCCCCGCAATTTTTTTCAAAATGAAGTATTATATCTTTTAAGTTACTTTTGGTGTCGCTCGTGATAGTGTTCAATGTCCTTTCCCTAAAAGTGTTTCTGAAAGTAAAGTGTCTTAAAAGCGTAATTTCTCTTTTCTTTCTTTTTTTAAAACTTGTGATCTGAATTTTTTCGCCGGGGGGGGGGGAGGGAGGAGTTGAATTGCTCCGAGGGTGTAGTCCCCCCCCCCCCCGGGAGATGCCTGAAATAAACAAGGAGTATATCTAGAGACAAGTATTTATGACTAGTAAATTTTCAACTCTTTTACACTACTTACTGGTGTTTAGTCTGTACATTTTTAGGGTGACCCCCCCTTTCACCAACTCTAGTTACGCCTATGAACTTTAAGAATACATATTCTACATTCTAACAATTGTTGTTTTAAACACTATCATTCTGAATTATTCATTGTGTGGCATTTATTAAATTGATCTAAAATACTATTTTTAAGATAAAAAACACAAAATGGTTCATGATTATTATGAATTCTAATTTGAATGATCGAATGAATTATGCTTTTCTGTTAAGATGCTTGAAGAATAAGAATAATATTGTAAAATTAAAAAATATAGTAATTAGTTCTAAACTTATGAAATATGTTATGCACACAGACAGATGGATCTAGGAAGTTTTGTTTGAAATTGGTTGTAATTGCAACATATTTCATTTTTGCACTTTCTAACATTGTAAAATCAATGATTTTTTAGAAAAAATCACTAGATTTAAATCAATAATTTTTAAAAAAAATCACCAGATTTAAATCATGCTTTAAATCAAGCTGATTTAAATCAATGAACTCTGGTTTATAGTTATCAAAATATATTTGGAACCGTTAGTAAATGTCACACTTTTTCTCAATATATTTGACACCCTCCTACCCTTTGTCACAAAATGTCACACTTCATCATACCCCCTGCCCCCTTTGTTTCATGTCACGCTGTATTACATAAGCACATGTACTTGCAGTTCTGAAACAAGGCACTGCGTTATATGTAGATCACGTTTCTAACTTTATTTTCGAACTTTTAATGACATTTCTGAGCAAAATAATAATAATAATGTGCACTTAATTTGTATAAAATGAGGTTAAGACTTACAACACAAAAGATAATTAGTATAGAACAGTAAAATATATGGTTCGAATTCTGAAAAAATGACCCACGTAATTTTATCTTAAAAGTGTAAACGTCAATGAAAATTTCCTTTTAAACTTTTAACAAGAAGTAAATTTAAACCTTAATCAGCATCGGTGTTTACGATACAAAATGATCAATGGAACTTTTAAATCAAATTATGAAAATAAAAAAAAACTTCAAAAATAAATTCGATTTGCTGATTTTAAATGAGTTTATAGAAACCAGAATTGTTAAGGTCACACTTGTTACCTCCTCCCGGGACGGGATAACCTTGTCAAACTGTCTCAATTTCAAGAACCCCCCCCCCCCCTCTAAGCGTGACATCATTTATGAATGCCCCATACAGTATTTGTCTCCGGAACTTACATCTGGAGACTGTTATAGTTTATATTTATCAAATTATATATCGATGCCATGTAGGTTTATAAATGCAGTGAACAAAATCCGGAAAAAAAGGTACTGGGTCCTTCAGATCAAGTAAGTATGAATCTAAGCGCGGATTCAGGATTCTTGCTGAGGAGGGGACAATTTCTTTGTGATTTTTAAGTCTTCCGGACTCCCGGAAAATTTCTTCAAAAGAGGAAAAATTATGAAATCTTAGTTCGTTATTCATAATCTCTCTTCCCCTTTCTTCTCACATTTTTTCCAACTCAATATTGCCTAAATAGTTTTCGAAGTATTTCTTTTTTTTTTTCAACCTTTATGAAAAGGGTCATTCCATGGAAAATGTTACCTCTTATCACACACAGAAAAAAACTTTTGTAATATCTGTAACTGGAATGCATCATTTTTTATTTTATTCTTTAGCAAAATGTAGTTTCTGGATCTGGAAAAGCAATTTTAAAACTTTGTTTGGTTTGAATTTTGTGATGAAAGCAACACATGGTTAAATGTTTTATCTTTTATTTTTTCCCACCAAATTCAAAATTTTTTCGGCCAGATGTCTTCATTTCTCCTGTTCTCTGAATGCATTTTTATGGAAGCAGGGTGCGTACACTATTCTCCGAGTAAAAATCAAGCACTTTCCAGGACTCTTCATAGCAAAAATCAAGTGTTTCAATATTATTTATTTATTTTGTAACAACGTAAATTGAGAACTTGAAAGGGGGGAAGGACCCCAATGCTAAAGACGATCTAAAATTTAAACACATTTTAAATTACATGCAAAAAAAAAGAAAAGAAAAACAATTTAAAAGAGGGAACATTTTTGGAAAAAAAATTTTTAAAACAGATTTTTAATAAGGTTCTAATATTTTATAATTATAATCAACAGATGTATCACTAAAACTTAAAAGCTAAACATTCCTTGATTATCGGCGACATTTAGAGTGGGCGTGGCAAAATGACGTTTCTGCAAGTCCTTACAGAAGCTAAAACTTAGGAAAAATTAAAAATAATGATAAGTTCAAATTTATTGATGTCTAAGGGGAAGAATCCGATATTAAACGAGAACTAGGAGGTTTTGCCGAAGCCGATGCAACCAGATTTCGAAGTGCTGAAAAAAATCGGGATTGACACTTATTTTGACCAGCGACAAAAACAAATAGAATGTTTTTTTTATTCGAAATTTTACTCGTAATTTGTGAAACTTCGCAGGAATGTGCGCAGGCTACTTTCAAAAATGTTCATAGGGTAAAAAAAATAGAGAAAAATAAATCAAAATGACGAATTTTTGCCGAAGCGAAATATTTAATTTCCAAAATTACCAAAACTACGGAATTCCGTCAAAATACGGAAAAATCACATGTCTGCAGGTAGGAATTTGAAGAAAGGTGAATTTTCCTGGTGATAAGTTGCAAAGAAATAGTAAAAATAAGAAAATCAAGGACTTTCCAGACATTTGTGTATATTATTCCAAATTTCCAGGACTTTCAAGGCCTTGAAAAAAATTATGTAAGTCAAGGACTTTCAAGGTTTTCCAGGCCGCGTACGCACCCTGTGGAAGTCTTTTTATGCCTTACTTGTAAAAAAAAATTTTTTTTTTTTTTTTTTGAATACCTTAAAAGGTAAATTATTTTTTTATTTAAACTTTTGTGCAACGCTACTGTGTTACGTTGGTCACAAAAAAGTAAGTTTTCTTCCTTAAACATAAGAAATTGCTAGGGACCGTTCATAAATGATGTCACGCTTTTTTCCCATATATTTGACCCCCCCTCCCCCTTTGTCACAGATCAACGGACCTCCCCTCCCCCCTTTGTCACATGTCACGCTATGTTGCATAAAGCAGGATGCCAAACTTCTTGTTACCTCCCCTTGTCACTTTATCACAATTTCACGAACCCCCCTCGAAGCGTGACATCATTTATGAATGACCCCTTAGTAGAATTTTGAGTTTTTAAATTTTCTTTACTATTTAAATGAGTCAAATAACTGGCGAAAACTTTTTTAATATAGCATTTTTCACATTTAGTAATTAGAAATGTGACTAACGTAACCTATTAAGAATGACAGCAACAAATTTTATTTTTGCACTGGTCACACTATTTTTATTCTGCTTAAAGACATGTCATTAGTACAACATATTGAATACCTAACACCTAATATAAGTAAAAATTATTCACTTTTTTTTCAAACTAGGCCAAAAGTAGAAATTACGCATTTCAAATTTTATATACGTATATGCTTCCTATGCCAGTCCACAACCTCTCTGCATTATTGGGAAATCTTTAATATACAAAAAAAAAAAATCATTTTTGCGCTCTGTCCTAATATAATGTATAAAAATTTATAATTTCGTTTTTAGCCTACTTTCCCGTAAAAGTAAAAAAAAATAATAATAAAGCATGAAAGAAGGCTTAATGTATCGTGAAAATAACGTTAAAAATCAAGAAAAGTCAAAAATAAGTTAAGTAATTAAATAAAGATTGAAAAATAAAAAATTTGAAAGTAGGGTATTGAGATGGGGAAAAAGTGTGTCTGTCGGTCTGTCTGTCGGTCTGTCCCCCCCTAATAACTTTTGAACGAATTGTCCGATTGGAAAAATTCTTTTTGCATTCGAAAGATCTCGGCGAGGACATCTCATTTCTATATTTTACTTTTTGATTTGAACAATTTTTTGTTCAATTTTGAACAGTTAAAAAATTTTTAACATTAGCGCCTATGGACAAAATTGAAGCAAATTCTGTAAACTCTGGGCACAAGAGCCAAGTTCCTATTGCAAGCTGATTGAAAAGAGTTCTCGGCGTGAAATATTGATTTGAACAGTTTTTGTTCATTTTTGAACAGTTCAAAAAATTAACACAGGGCTTACGGGGAAATTTCAACCCTATATAAATCCTGATCTAACGGACCGATTTGCTTGGAACAAACTTTATCGGAAAGCTCTTATAACGTAGAACATGTAGAAATAGAAAGTTTATCCAGAACTTACGAGCCTATTTTGCTATGAAATTTTTTGATCGGGATTTTCAAGGATATTTCTCAGTGACTCAATGAGTGAAATAATGAATGAATGAATAAATGAAAGAGTGAAAGAATAAATCAATGAATAAATGAATGAGGAAAAGAATGAATGAATAAATTATTGAATAAATGAAAATATAAATAAATGAGTGAATAAATACATGAATGCGTAAATGAATGAATAAATACATGAATGCGTAAATGAATGAATAAACACTTGAATGAGGTAACGAATGAATGAATAAATGCATGGCTGAATAAATGAAAGAATGAATGAGTGAGTGAATGAATATGTATTATCCGTTGAAAAAGGTATATTTTCAATAATTAGAACTAAAGATAATTAAGAAAGAGAGAGAAAGAGATTATAAATTTGAATTTGGTGTATACGGGAAAGTAGGCTCGTATAGTTCTAGACGGAACTTCTTGTTTCCTTTACGTTAGCATTTAAAAAATTCGATATTGAAATATTATTTTCGTGATTTTTCGTCCCCTTTTTTACCTCATACGAACTAAGAGATTCGCGAACCACCGGTTGAAAAACGGCTGCAATAAAATTTTCATAAGTAAAAAATAAAAATATATTAATCTTGTTTTAAAAAATATATTAATCTCAAGGTAACAGTAAATTAACAAAAAAAAAAAAAAAAAAACAAAGAACATCAAGCACGTTTTTATCTCCTTTTCTGAATGGTTTCACATGAATCGACCCATTGAATAGAAATAAAATATTTATGCGGACATTAAAAACACGAGTCTTCTTTTTACATTTATATATAATTCAACAAGGAAAATAATTACATACACGTGTTTCGTCATCATAAGGAGCCTTTTCAGAAACGCGTCAAACCGTCAAAATTAAATTTCGAAAAACAAAAGCTAGTTGCTTTCATGTTAACATCTAAAATTAAAGCTTGTTAGTAATAAAATTGTGTGTTTAATGTGAAAATATTCCAACACATAAAAAGGTTTAATTCAACTATGGAAGTTGCGCATATATGCGATTATGATGCAAATAGGTCAAGAGAACATAAAAACAAATTCTTTGCACGAGTTTCATGGTCAACAGGACCTTTCTCTCCTGTGTAGAAAGGGAAAGTAATGTAGTCGAAGGGAGACGTCAGGAAACGGCATCCTTTATTTTTTTAAATTTCTATTTAAGCTTCCGTTTTTAAACATCAGTAACTATTATGCTACCATCTGCCCCCTTTCCCCCTAAGATTCCGCCGCTGAGAATAGAAATACAGTCGAACTTTGATATAGCGAACACGCGATATAACGTTCTCTCGGTTGTAACGAACCTTCCAAATGGTCCCAACTGAAACCCTATGTCATTAATTCATTTTAAAATGTTTATAACGATCACCAAATGCTAGAAAGTCGGCTATAACGATCCAAAATTTTTTAAGTCGCCCCCCCCCCCCCCCCCCCCCACGATTTGTCTCAGCAACATTCCTTGTCATTTGTGTTCTAGTCTTAGTCAAACACTATTTTTTACAATGGTGTATATAAAATCCAAAAGTTTACAGCCAATAATAACATCTTTTTTTACACTATAGATAAATAATAAGGTAAATTTTAAAATGTGTTTGTTTATTATTAAAAAACATATATAAAGTTAATATTTTACTCCTCTACCCTAAAAATGTTAGAAATTCGTTTATTATATAGAAGAACTTTAGTCAGTTAAAACTTTTTTTGCAAAATCGAATGTAGTGAATCCTTGGCTATAGCGATCTCCGAAGTCGGTCCATTGAGGGTTCGTTATAGCGGGGTTTGACTGTATCAATAAGGAAAAAAAATACGCTATTTCTTTCCAAACCAAAGGATGTAATAATTTGCAAGCGCAAATAATCATACACAATATGAAATATTTATGTATAAAAACATCGGTTGACTCTGTCCGACGATTAAAAGCAATAAAAAAGTACTTACATTTTCAGAGGAAGAAAAATAGAGATGCGGCGCTGTCGAAGCTGTCTTTTGCAGCTCGCCTGTGTGAAAAGGTGTGCCGCTTGCAGGTGACAGTCGCAAAATCAGCCAAGGACGGCAAAACAGAATGCGCCTTTTTGAAATTGTTTTCGTAACATCTCACGCTTGAGGTCACACGAATGGTCGCAGCGAGTGCGGCAAACAATTCGCCAGGGTTGGCAAATTAGAATAAAGATTTCGTGAGTCGGGAAAGAATAAATTCGTCCGAAGGAAAGACTCGCTTATTGAGATGTTGTCCGCCTGATAACATTTTTGAGTCTAGAAAGCGGCCGAGTCCAATAACCAAAAAACTATTTTTCGCAGGAAAAAGGCTTTCTCTTGGATTAATGAAGTTTGATAACTCAGAATTTGCTTTAAAAAAATTTCGTAAATTGCGCTACACATTGAATCGGGGAGTCGAACTACAAACAATAAAAAAGTTTAAAGTGCCAAACAATCTACAAAATGTTTAATTTAAAAAAAAATCATACAAGTAAAAAGTACTATTTATTGTGTTATTTAATTACAAAAAATAATAATTTAAACCTAAGTTACATGTAAAACGTAAATAAGCTTTAACTTTTTTTTTTTTCAAAGAGTTACAAATAATGAAGCGATTAGCTTTTCTAAAGCCATTTATTTATTTTATAATAGAATGGTTCATACTTAATGATTTTGTAAACTATCACTTAAAATTAATTCTCAATCCTGACGTTCGAATGAGAATATGCCATAAAAATATTTGATGTTAAAAAGCTATTCTCATCCAACTTTTCTTGGAGCAGAATTAGCAGAGGTTATTTGATATTTTTTTTTCTTTTTCGTACGTTTCCCAAATTTAGTCCCAGCTTGAATAAAAGTTGCATGCTCATTTCAAACATTAATTATAATTCTGTCAATTTTCTTCTAAAGGAAATTAAAATTTTAAATACTAATTGCTTCAAAATTATTCATTTCCTAGTTTTTGTTTTTTCAATTTCTAAAGGTCTTGTTGATGATAATGGGAAGTTCATATCATAGGGTCAACTACCAATGTAATCTTTATAATATTGGTCCAGTGGCAGCTCGAGGGTCATCTCCTCCCCCCCCCCCCCCCCCCCCAACGGAGGTTCACACGACAAATTTCGACAAAGAAATATGCAGGTTACGACGTAACTTACTTACCAAGTTAAAATACATTCCACAAGGTTAAAGAAAAACAATGCAACCAAAAGAAAAAAAAAAAGGAATTTCTTTTTCTTACAATAGAAAGTAATAAAACGATAATATTACTCACTTATATATCTTTGAACGATGATCACAATACAGTCAAGCACAATTTTTTTTTTTTTTTTTTTTGTTTGCTCAATAAATCCACCTTGTCTATCTTTCCCTCCCCTCTCTCTCTCTCTTTTTTTTTTTTTTGTTTCTTTCTTTAATTCCTTTTTATTTATGTTCTAGGACGAAAGAATTCACAGCATTCTCATTAAATTTAGTTGCATCCTTTATCATGTCAATATATTGCATCATTTTTCAATTGAGGATGTATCTTGAAAGCTTCTTAACAATTTCTTAACGACTTCTATACATGGAAACTGAAACTAAAAAGGGAGGTAATATATCCCTACAGCGCTGAAGCATCAACAGAATTCATTTTCCATACATAAAGTTAATTTTGCCTTTGTTCTTGCACAATTCTCTTGCGACGGTTGCCGCAAAATTTAGCCAGGAGCAATTTTTTGGCATTGCCAAAAAAAAAAAAAACGTATGACAATGCAATGAAGGTCAAACCTGAAAAAGAGGTAAAATTTTACCCCCCTGCTCCCTCAAGGGTGCTCTATGTTCTATGTTGACATTAATGTCCCGAGCAAGAAATAACAGATACAAATATATCATGAAATATTTAGGAACAATTATTTTGCTTATATAAAACTGAAAAGCAAACCATTCAAGATAAAATTTTACCTGAAGATGTAATGCAACAATGTGCTCCATTTGTTGTCCAGTTGTTTGACACATCAAGATAGTAAATAGACAAAAATATTCAAAAGAAATTGCAAAATTGAAACAATAATTTAACAGAATTTTTTTTTTATTATTTTTTAAAACTAATAACGCACATTAATTACATTCATTTAAATATGACTTAATACACAAGATCAAAAAGTTTTATTTGTTGTAAATTGCACTCCATATTAATTAGTTATGTACATTTAGTACTTTCATTTCCAAAAACAAGTATTTTACACAGATGACATTTTACACACAAAATTATTAGTCTGCTCAGGCAATTTGATTTATATTTATAAAATATATTTTAAAATGAATGTAAAGCATAAATAAAAGGCTTCTATATTTTTTTGTGAAAAATTTAATTTTCAGCTTTTGTATGAACGACTAAATTTAGAAGAGCAAATTTTTGTTAGAAAAAAATAGAAGCTTTTCGTGTGTGTGTGTGTGTATTTATTTACATTTTTCGTTTTATTTTTTGTGCCTACATTGTTAGTTCCTTAGCATTTTTTTTTTTAATTTTAGGCTATAAAGAGCTGAAAAAAATAATTTAATATCAAATTATCCCTTTTTAAGCAAAAAATTATTCATAATTTCAAGAATAAAAACAAAAAATGAAGATTTTAAGAAGACAAAATCAATTCATTTTTCCACAATATATATATATATCAACAAAAGACTGAAAAATATCAAAGCAGTGAAATCAAATTTCAATATTTGAGGCAAACATCACTGTTGAGAGGTTATCAAACTTAGGTGCTGAATCGAAAGCAAAAAAAAAAAAAAAAAGATTTCATCTAATTGATTTTAGTCAAATAAATAAACATTTTAAAATGTTCAACATGCATTTATATCAGTTTTGCAAATCAAGAAACATTTCCACACTGTGCACATTAATAGCAACCATGGAGCTAAGATTAAGAAAAGAGATGACACACTAATGACATAGTAATATCCAGCAAATTATTTTCTAACTATAAATAAAGGAGTATTTGCGCTTACTGTTGATGATTATATGTAGATATACAGTGGCGTAGTAGTGGCGGGAGGCAGGGGATGGTGTCTCCCACTTTTTTTTCCAGGAGTACACCATTGTATCATGGGCGATTCTAAGCGAAAAAAAATTTTGGAGCTTCACACAACAATTTCGGAAAAAGTATGCGCCATCAATTTAAAATTACATACTTAGGTTCACACACCTCCCTCCCCCCAAAGCACAATAAATACATGTGTATATATATGAATATATGCTCAAAAATAATCTTTCAAGTAATTAAATGGAAGGTCTAATATTAATACCAGAAGTCTTTTTCATTCCGGAAACGTTATTGTATTGAAAGTTCTTTAAAGTAGTACAAAATACAAAATATTTTGCTTGTCTGGAGATAAAGAAAAGCAAATATTAATTGTCAAAGAAATCTTAAGATTAATAAATCAATAATTTCGGAAAAGCGTTTTTTTTTTTTTAATTTTTGAAACAGGTACGGTTTCACTATACTGCGGTTATGTTATAACGCGGTTGCCAAGCATGTCCCTGACACCTGCGTTTTAACGGGGTTTTACTGTATATCTTAATTCAACATTGACAAACTAAGTACTTCAATTTTTAATTAGATATAACAATTTTAGAATGTGGGTGTTAGATTGATAGAATCATATGATACACCAGATGTTCAAATAGAGTAATAATAGTCACCTATTTGAATTGCTTCTTATTTATATGAATTACTTTGAGAAGTTGTTCCTAACTTGAACCCTAGCCAGTGTAAAAACAAAAGCAAATAAACATTTGCAAAGCTACAAAAATAATTTTTCTATATCTATAGCGGACATCAGAGGGGAAAAATATTTATTCATAATAGAGAGTTGTCCACAAAAGAGGAAATTTTTTTTAGGCTTAATGCTTTGCTGGCGGAAAATTAAGAACTGCCACCGGGCGGGATCTGTTTGGGAAGAGTTTACCGTAATTTCATTTATAGCAAAAGGTGTTACTTTAATAGAGAAACTTTTTTTTCCTCTACTCCCTTTTAGTACATTAATAATGTAAAACTTTTGTGCATGTTAGCTTTACTGCTTATAAAGACATCAACTACCTAGTAACATTAGTCAGCAAGCAAAACTCTTTTAAATAAGGTTACAAACAAATGGCCAAATCACCAAGTCTTCCAAATCTGGACAAATTTGAATAATTTCATTTGAAATGCAATACTAAATACTATGAATTTAAATGATTAAATGTGTTATTAAAATATCAATGGCAGTGCTTTAAATGATGAAGAATAAATCAATACTTTCAGTTTTTTCATCCAATGATAAAAGAAATCAACACTGAAAGAACATAAAGTTGTAAATAACCCATAAAAACAAATCTACAAAATACAACACATAAAACTTTTATAGAAGGAGAAAAGTTGGACATAACAATCAAAAAGTTTCAAAAACCATCACATTATACATGACTTTCACAGCTGAATAATATCTAAAATATGATTCAGTTGCAACAAACTCAATTTTACAAGTATTTAAGCAAAATTAACAACAGATGTTTTCCTTACTTAAAAGATTAACTATTTCATAATTTGAAATTGCAGTAAACAAACTAACAAAAGAAAGCAGATGGAAGAAAAATAGTCAGAAAAGGAACAAATGGAATGTAAGATTTAAAGCCCAACATTTCACGAATCTACATTGATATATATCAGTAAAACTTCATTTAAATATTTTGTACTTATTTGAGATTATATAACTGCAAGGCTCTGGTAATTGCAGAAATACACAAATATGTAGACAATCACAAACAAAAATCATAAATTATGTTACCGATTTCTAAAAGAATATGAATGTTTGTTAACAAGATTTTATATAATAATACTTAAATCAGTAGAAATAAATTTAAAATATCAAAATGTTTTAAAACATGATAGAATTAATTTTAGTTATAAGTAAAAGCATCAACATAAAAAAATTCCTTCAATAAAATTTTTCAAAGTCTCCAAACATTTTGAAGTGTATTGGAAAGTGCAATGTGACAAACTTTACGAGGATCAAATCAACGTACACGAATATGAATTTATAGTAAGTAGTTTGCAGCTTACAATTAGCTACAAAAATAATTTACAGCAGACTAGTAAAAACTCTAAATAATTCTAGTAAGGTCTATATAATTCTTGCTTTTCTTTGATTCTAAAATAGATCCTTCATAAGGAAACATATGATCATAAGAAACGAGTTTTAATAAGATATGAAATAATTGCCCCAAGGGTCCTTTTAAATACAGTATTATCTATTAACAAAATATTTTTTTAAAAAGTGAATTGACAAAGATATTTGGGAAATTTTTTTACTCAATTTCATTCTGGTAAATATTGTTTTAGGTGTACAATTTTACAGAAGTTTCATTTTTTAGATTTTCTACCCCAGAAAGAAAAATAAAAATAAAACATAAACCAAAATTTTACCACTAACTTTTTTTTATGTTTAGCAAACTTCTTAGGTTAATGAAGTCCAGTTTAGACTAAGTTTCATAGTATAGTTTAACAACAGTTAGTAATCAGACATATGCAGGGTGGGGGAAAGGGGGATTAGGTTTGCAAAAGGAGTTAGAAAGATGAAGAAATAATTTCAAAAGCTATCAAGTTATTGGAAATAGTTACATTGGAGTAAATTTCGGAGGGATATAAGGCTGCTTTATGCTTTCGGTGGAATTTTCCATATTTTATTAACAATTTATCAATCTTACTTAGTCATTCGCTTATAAGATAATATAAATTTTATTATATTGAGATAGCTTTATATGTTTTACAAACATTAAATGTTAAAAACTAGGCATTGGATCTGTTAATGTGTTCAAGAAAATTTTGACAAATCTATACTCAAGTTTATTTTATTGAACATTAATAATAACAAAAAAAAAAGCATAATAGTAGCACTTATCATTGCTTAAAAATAATAATATCATCCACACAAGGTTTACTTTTTTAAATGTATCACATTATCATTTGCCTTGTATTGAATCAATAACGGGCAGAAACCACGATTATTATTTACCTGCCCACCCCCCCTTTTTTTAAAGTTTATCTCATAATCATTGTGCAGATCAGCAAGACGAACACTAAAATATATAATGAATATAATTAAATAGAAATCAGAACATTTTTTAATTTCCTTAAACATATTCTTGTATACATTTTGATCAATATTTTGCAAATATATCACAATTACAAGCAATGGCTGCAACATAATGAAATGGTTGAGACTAGAATCTTTTTAAATAGTTCTATCATGTTAAAAAAAAAGAATTAGAAATATTTAAAGACTTGTTATTAACTACAACATTAAAAAAAATAATTGATGATAAGCATCGCTGTCATTTATTATAGTATACTTAATGCCAAAATAATAACAATTATTGTTAACATTTTTTCTCACATTATTAAAAGGGTATCATTTTAGGAAGCAAATGTATTCATTGTTCCAATGCAAATTCAACCAAATTCTTGAATATATATACTTGTTTCTGCCATTGCATTTGATTTACAAGTTTCATCATATAACATTTGAATCAATGATTTATGTACATCACCATTTTATAAATTAATGACATAGTTTTAGCACAAGTCATGTAAAATCATATTGACTCAATTTGTAGGATATAAAAGGGTGAAAAAATACAAAAATACTTCCATTAGTCTTCCTTTACAGGAGCAACCTTATCTTCTTTATATGCATAATAGACAAAGAGTCCCAGAATGACATGAACAATCAATACACTAGCTGCTGTGGCATAAATGTAACTTCTATGGCTATCAATATCTAAGAATCTTTCCACAACATATTGAGTAACAAAGAAAGAAGTAATAGGAAGAGTCACCATAAGAACACTGTAAAAAAGCAAAACTAGCATTGGATTTGACGTCTTGGCAAGCATCTTGACAAATGAATCTGGGGAAGAAAAGAAAAAATATATACATATATGATTTTGTTTATTATTTCTAATTGTTCTTTTTTCAATTATTATCTTTTTTATTTAAAACCTAAAGAATTTTTTGCTCAACTTGCTTTTAAAGAAAGCATAAGATGACCAGAGGTTGATCCAGCCTTTTAAAACAGGGTCCGGTTTTTGTGAATTTTCAAAAGATTTTCGAGAAAATTCAAAATTAAAACATACAATAATGATAAAAACTTTATTATTTTTTGCTGATTATTTAGAAAAAAAAACTCTGCAAAAAATAAGATTTAGTAGCTTGGAATTTTGTGAAGGGTCCCTTTTGATTGACTGGAATTTTGTGAAGGGATCGTAAACGGACCTGAATTTCTTCTAGCGCGACCCTTGATGACAGAATTAAGTATTTTCCGTAGTGTACATGGGTATGGACTTTTTTACTTTTACTTATTTTCAGGGTTCGTTGATTTAAATCAGCTTGATTTAAATCAAGTGATTTTTTTTTTCAAAAAGATCATTGATTTTACTGTTAGGAAGTGTTGTAAAAATGAAATATGTTGCAATTACAACTAGTTTCAAACAAAACTTCCTAGGTACATCTGCCTGTGTGCATAACATTTTCATAAGCTTAGAATTAATACCTATTCTTTTAATTTGACAATATTTTTTTTAATTTTACAATATTCTTCAAGCATCTTAACCACAAAGCATAATTCATTCAATCATTCAAATTACAATTCATAATACATAATCATGAACCATTCTGTTTGTCTTAAAAATAGTATTTTAGATCAATTTAATCAATGTCACACAACAAATAATTCAGAATGATAGTGTTTAAAACAACAATTGTTAGAATTTAGAATATATATCTTTAAAGTTTCATCCATGTCCCCTAATAGCTTAAGGTTTTTTCATTCTAAAATATTTTTTTTGTCATAGAAGTTTTAAATAAAGATACTTGATTAAAACAAAAAGTTTCAGTTTTTAGTAATGGTGTGAGCATATGATTTTTCGAAATGGGTAAAAATATTTCAGGTTTTTTTATTTATAAAATTGAAAAATGATTAAAGACATTCAATGTAAAACTTAAGTGCACACATTTGGTACTTTTTTTCAGCTTTCAACAGCAAAATAATTATTTTTATTAAATTTGTTCATTTTCTCTGTATTTATGAGTGTACTATTATTCCTGGTAGGGTTAAGTTTCATTTGAGGCATGCATTTGTATTAAAATTTGTTTATCATTGTTACTATTGTTGATGCCAATTGTTTCTATGAATGCTATATAATAAATATCCAAAATATTTGGGGTCTTTTAAAAAAAATCAAAAAAATCTGATTTAAATAAAAAAAATCACGAACCCTGCTTATTTTTGAGAAGACAGGGTATTATCATTATTAACTATACCTTTACCTACAGGCTGACGCAATTATTGTACAAAAACCTGTGTACCTATAGCTTTTGGATGAAAATGATCTAGTCTGATCAAGTGACATTGAAAAAAGTGTCCCAAAGGGCAAATTTTCCGACTATACTTTAAATGGTAAAAAACAGAAAATTAATTTTGCTTGTTTATGGGCTATTCCACGAGTAATGGTTTGGTCAAGCATTTTTGTCCACATTTGGTCAAGCATTTATTACATATATCATAGAATCTACAAACTTATTATTAAAATGTGAAAATTAAATTGAGCTAACTAGGAGCCCTTTAATGAATTAATAATGAAACATGCAATTAATTTCGTATTGTGCATATTTTTCATTTAAAAAATGCAGTCTTTTTCTGTAGTAAAGGAATGACAAATTTTGGACATGCATATTGCAATGTGCGACATTCATTTAAAAATTCAGCTAACTTAAGCTGGAACAAAACAAAAAAAGTACCTTAGCATTAAGTTTGGATTCATTAGAAAACATTTCAGTCATTTTTAACACGAAAATAATACTTTTTACTTTTGAAACTAAATAAGCTTTAAAAAATCATATGGTAACGGAATGACAGTAACGGAATGACAAAAAGTTTTATTGAAATTTAATTACGCAATTGTATTATAATCAATGTAGAAAGGGTCACATTTCACAAGTGTTGTGTGATTATACACATTACTCAGCACAAATACATTTTTCAAATTCATATCTGTTTCTGATTCTAGTGTTTGAACTCCCAATTACTATTGATGGTTCTGTCAGCTTTTCCTGAATTTGATTTTTTGTTAAACAACACTTGTCCTCAGTGTCCTTGTGTTTTTTCATGATTTTTATCATCACTTACAAAAACTTAACTTTGCCCATCATTGTTCTCCAGCCATACATATGATGTGAAGAGTGTTACCTGATTGTTGTGCCAGTGTGTACTCTGAATTTCATTTTGAAATTTTAGCATAAAATTTTCTGCAAAATTCACTTGCACTATAGCTTTTGTTTTTGAGACGAATCTTTTTTGCTCATGAAAGAAATTCTGTTGCTGGCGTTTTATTATAAAGAATTTTCAAGCAATTTTCTGCAGTATTTGTATGTTTGCATTTCATACAATTTTTGTTGACTTTTTAACATTGTTCCCATGTAAGTAGTTTATTAGATGCTTTGTCTCACATATGTAAATACTGTAAATTAAAATTATCCTTACATTGTTCACAATGCTTCAAAATTTTCATCACATACGAATGCAGAAATAAAATCATTTTAGGAAAACCATTTAAGCAGGAACTCAAGTTTTCTAATAAAAGTCTATTTTCGTTGTAGTCACAAATACATACATTATGAGGAATAACTTTTTGCAACATTACAAACTGAGGACGAAGGTCACAAAACTTAGAAATAGACACCTGGATTTCAATTTCTTGCTTAAAAAGGGCATACATTTTTTTAGAGTAAAAAGTAAGGAATGTTTTTGTACTTTGGTTTTAAAATCCTTTTTGCGTATTACTACAAATTCTTTTTTTCCTAATGCTTGCCAAGAAATATCATCCTGTCACAATAAGATTTTACATAAAACAAAAACTACTTTAGGTTTTGATTCATTAAAAAAGCATTTGTCTTAAAACAAGTTATTTAACAAAAATTAACCTAATTTTGAACTATATATAAAAAAAGATATTTTAGTATCAGTAATTTTAAAAATTATAATTATCTTTAAATTTCATTTATTAATGTGTTTATATTTTATATATGTGTCTAAAAAATGGATTGTGATTATAATTTTCTATTGTCATTCCGTTACTATGAATTCTGTGTCATTCTGTTACTTTTTTTTGTCATTCCCTTACCTATAAATACTACATAAAAATTAAAAGCTTTCGAAACACAAACTTACCACAGTATTTTAGACCCAAAACCTACTTACAGCCAAAAGTTTTAGTTTAAATGCGTAAAAGTTAAATCATAAGAGATATAAATATTTGTTTTTCGGTAACGGAATGACACTTTGCATGTCAACTACTTCATTACCTTTTTAGACAGTAAAAATAATAAATAGCAAAGATTTCCACATTGAATTTTTAAGAAAACAGATGAGGGATCAGTCTAGTAATTGGTAGCATTTTTGAACATCAATTAAACACTGAAATGATAGTGCAAAAAAAGCGTTTTTTTTTTTGTCATTCAAGGGTCGATGCAAAAAATATATTTTCTGCAGTGGTTTAACGTAATTTTTTTTTTTTTTTTTTTTTAGAAATTGGGTAATTTTTATTGAATTACAAAACTTCAGATATTTCTGAACATAATGATATGCAAGATTTGAAGAAAAAATGCTTTTAATTTTTTCATCAGATGTCCTGTTATTCATGGAATGTCCCTTATGTTACTTTTACGTTTAATATTTGAACCTGTAAATTTGGTAAAAGGTTTTAATAAAGTATGAATATAAAACATAAAATAAATGAACTTTGTTCACTAGTAAAACTGAAAAACAATTCTTCACGTAAAGAAAGCACAAATGAGCATTAAGATGCAGACATATGTTTCAGGATTGCTTGGCATCCCTTTTGCAATGCAGTAGTGGAGCTTCTAGATGCAAAAACATCCAAATTAAATCACTTGTGCTTTCTTTACGTAAATAATTTTTCAGTTTCAAAGGATGAATATATATTTATAACAATTCGTTATTCAAAAGAAACAAAATTAAAAAATAGATATCAGTTAATTACAAAATGAAAAGAAGAGCAATAGACCTGGGCCTAATTAAATTTGTCTGGATATAATTTAAAAATCTATTACTCTTACAAAACTACTCTAACGAACAGAACTACTTCTTTTCAAGGAATTACTAACAACTGTAATTGCTTACAAGAACAGAAAATATTTTTTCCCAATCTCCATATCAGCTAACAATTTTTGAAGCCGATAATTATGATCGCTGACAGATTATCAACATGATTTATTAGCTATATAATTGCACTTATTACAGTTCATAACCTTCAACATTTATAAAATTTAATTGAAAAAAAGAAAATTCGATACAATTAACATTAAAAGTTCGGAATCTGGACAAATACTTATCTAACATTCAAAATTCAGCATTATTTCTGCAACAAAAACACCAACTTTACCAGAGTAATAGACAATTAAATACTACGAATTGGATATTAAACTAAAAAAATTGCCCGAAGTACCGTACCTAATTTGTGACACTTACTCTAAAATGCGAAATAATATATTTATCTATATGAAGATGTATAAAAATATATATGAATGCAGAAGATGAAACACAGAGGAATTTATTCCTTTATTATATTTTTATCTAAACTATCAAACGAATTATGTAAAATTCATTGTTTTCATTCCGCCATAGGTTTCCGTCAGAGTATACGCGGATACAGGTAAAAATTAGTTTAACTAACTGGAAGTGTCTACTACTCCAGCAATTTACTAGCAACCCTTGCAGTAACTTGGCGGGATTTCAATACTCCGATTAATTTGGCGAGTACACGTGATTCATCCAGCCAAAACGTAGCGAGCCCTCGTGGTGGTGTTTTCCTGTTTTTTTTCAACGTGGTCTTATTTTTTCGAAACTTGGAAGATTCCAAAAAGGAAAAGAAAACAAAAATCAAAGGAAATCTAAGGGGCATTCCACAGTATTTGGTTGTTTCGGACTCTACACTCTACACTTTACAAACTTATTTACTTAACCATTTGCCACTTAGTATAAATAATCAAATCAAAATTGATGTATTTTGGGGCTTTTATGTATGATGCATTATGAGATACAAAAAATTGGTATTTATTTTTTTAATTTGCCACAATATAATGAAATATATTACCTGTTTCGGACTCTACAAGCAATGGACATAAAAATTTTAGAGGAAATTCAGCTTAAATTTCTTCTGAAAAAAAAAAAAAAAAAAAAAAAAAAAAAAAAAAAAAAAAAAAAAAAAAAAAAAAAAAAAAAAAAAAAAAAAAAAAAAAAAAAAAAAAAAAAAAAAAAAAAAAAAAAAAAAAAAAAAAAAAAAAAAAAAAAAAAAAAAAAAAAAAAAAAAAAAAAAAAAAAAAAAAAAAAAAAAAAAAAAAAAAAAAAAAAAAAAAAAAAAAAAAAAAAAAAAAAAAAAAAAAAAAAAAAAAAAAAAAAAAAAAAAAAAAAAAAAAAAAAAAAAAAAAAAAAAAAAAAAAAAAAAAAAAAAAAAAAAAAAAAAAAAAAAAAAAAAAAAAAAAAAAAAAAAAAAAAAAAAAAAAAAAAAAAAAAAAAAAAAAAAAAAAAAAAAAAAAAAAAAAAAAAAAAAAAAAAAAAAAAAAAAAAAAAAAAAAAAAAAAAAAAAAAAAAAAAAAAAAAAAAAAAAAAAAAAGTGAGTAAAATTATATTTCTATCTGTTTACCTTTATACTGAACTGTACGATAAAGGAAATTAATCCACTTAATGAATTTTTATTGCAAATGTTTACCACGTTGCATTAACAAAATGTACTATATTTGCTAAAAATATCACAGCGTGCATTGTAATTTATTAACGTCAAACTTCATAAATTTATTTGATATTTGGAAGATTACGAGGAAGAGGTGTAGATATTAATTTATAACAAAGCCGACTATAACTAATAAATAGTAGAACTGTAAAATCTTTTTTAAGGACGATACCAATGTTGTTAGTGCACAACAGGGTTCGTGATTTTTTTGATTTTTTTAAAAAAATCAAAAAAATCGGATTTTTTTATTTAAATCAGATTTTTTTTATTTAAATCGGATTTTTTTTATTTTTTTTAAAAATACCTTAAATATTTTGGATATTTATTATGATAAATCCATAGAAACAATATGGCATGTTAATCAATATGCAAAAACATACTTTAAGCTTTTTTCACAGCAATAAATATTTTTTAACAATGATAATAATAAACAAATTTTAATATAAATGCATGGCTCAAATGAAACTTAACGCTACCAGGAATAAAAGTACACTCATAAGTATAGAGAAAATGAACAAATTTAATCTGAATTATTTTGCTATTTAAAGCTGAAAAAAGTAACAATTGTATGTACTTAATTTTTACATCAAGTGTACTTTAACCATTTTTCTATTTTATAAATGAAAAAGCATGAAATATTTTTACCCATTTAGTAAAATCATATGCTCACATCATTACTGAAAACTGAAACTTTGTTTTAATCAAATAGCTTTATTGCAAACTTCTATGATAAAAATGTATTTTAGAGGAAAAAAACCTTAAGCTATTAGGGGACATGGATGGAACTTTAAGGATAAGGATAAGGTTCTAAATTCCAACAATTGCTGCTTTAAACACTATCATTCTGAATTATTTACTGTGTGGCATTTATTAAATTGATCTAAAATACTATTGTTAAGATAAAGAACATAGAATGTTTCATGATTATTATGAATTTTAATTTGAATGATTGAATGAATTATGCTTTGCGGTTAAGACGCTTGAAGAATAAGAGTAATATTATAAAATTAAAAAAATTGTAATTAATTCTAAACTTATGAAATATGTTATGCACACAGACAGATGGGCCTAGGAAGTTTTGTTTGAAATAGTGGTTGTAATTGCAACATATTTCATTTTTACAACACTTTCTAACATTGTAAACTTGATGATTTTTTTGAAAAAAAGTCACTTGATTTAAATCAATGATTTTTTTTTAAAAATCACTTGATTTAAATCGCGATTTAAATCAACGAACCCTGGTGCACAAAAATTGCAATATCAATGCTTGGGCTTGATTTTGCTATGTGCTTTTTTCTTATGGGGAACCTTTTTCAATGCCAAAATGTTTTAAGCTTCGGACACTAAGCAGTAGATGCCAAAAAAACTTGATTTCTTTGTGTTATGTAGCCATGCATTTTCGAAAACTAGTGGTACTGTTGTATTTATCTATATTACTAAAAATAGCATCTCTATAAATAGGCCGTCCCATGCAAAGCCTATCCCGTAGTTAATGAGTAATTCTATGAAAAGTACGATATGGCAGCACAGAATCTTTTGAAGGGTCTGTTTTGGTTGACTGGAATTATGTTAAGGGTCTATTTTGATTAAAGAAAATTTTGTGAATGGTACAAAAACGGACCCGAATTTCCTCTGGCGCGCCCTGACTACATTAGACAGAATATTACATTTAGAATGGAAAGAAAACTTGCTAGAAGCAGCAAACCCCTTCAAATGTTACCTAAAGCATGAAAAGTTTTAAATAATATATTTCAAATGTCTCAGTATAGTTTGGTTTCACATTGAAATTTTAAAATAATATTCTAATTGCAATAATTGTTTTCTAATAACAATGATTGTTTGATGTTTTTCTCTTATTTTGTTTTTTTAATTACATCACATATTTTATTTTTGCAGGACGATTCGTACCAGTTGACCCTCATTTTTTCAACTATTATCAGATGGTAGACAGACATCTCATTGTTACAGAAGCTTTGCACCATCATAATCATCGAATTACCAAAAATCTTTTTAAAATGCATGTAAAAAAACATACTTGACACCCAAAAAGGAGGGGTAGTTCCTTTAGACACTCAACTATTCTTTTTTTTTTTTTTCTATTCTTGCATGTAATAATACAACTTTATAACATCTTTATCTTTTTAACTAATAACATTTCTATATACAGTGCTGATTATATTATTTCTTTATTTTTTTCTTTCGTGCTTCAAGACATACCCTATATTTCCTGATCAGAGCTTTCAAAATTTACATCAATAGAGATATTCTGATTTTACATAGTCTGGGATTTTCATGCAATGATGGCTTTGATGTGAAGACATATGGTCTCACAAAAAGTACTAAGTTTGCAAGCATATACTTATTTACAAAAAAACATACCTTTGGTATATAAATCTTGCAATTTCATAAAAATGTAGTGTTTATGAATGACCCCACAATCACTCCTGTATATTACATATAAAAATATGGCACACATATATTGCTGTTAACTGACATATTTTCATATTACTGATATAGTGGAATGTTACCTATGCATTATGTAACCTAAATATGGTGGTTAACACATATTTAGATTGAATGTGGAGTGCTTTACCTCTTTGACCGGTATATTAGGAATACTTTCACTGAAGTCTAAAATTGAGAAATATTTATTGTAATCGATGAGGGAAAAATTTTAGAAGCAAGAAAAAATACTTGAATGGTAATTTCAAACACTTAGTTTTCTGAAGATGCCCGGTGAAATCTACTTCCAAGTATGTCCACAGGTTAATAATGAGTGGCATCTTGTGAAGTGTTTTTTCCAGGCAAACTTACATGAATAAAATTGGTGATGCACAGTTGAAGAGTTTTGCTTATTTTACAAGTGTTGTAACACTTGAGAAATCCTTGAAAATATTGAAATAAAGTATATTTTATGAGTACAGATGGTTTCATTTCATATGCAGCATTACTAAAATACATAGATTTACATTGCAAAAAACAATTTAAAAGCCTCTATGTGTAAAGTTTACATGTATAGGTTTTTTAATTCTTTTCATGTAATAAAAATGTTTTTTAAGATGTGATGCATGAAACATGCTTGATTAGTTTTGAGGCAGCAGTGTTTAAAGTTTAAACATATAAGAATAAAGCCAATCTGGGGGGGGGGGGGATATCAGCCAGACAAGGGACAGTAGATATCCAATGTCTGGAAAAATCACTATTTGATGTACCCCTAAAATAAATAATAGTTTCCCTTTCATTCCTAATTAAAAAATAAGTTATTTATACCATGAGTTAATTAGTGTACTGGGTATGCGGGTATGCCAGGGGTTGGGAGCCTTTTTACACTGAGATGCCGCTTATTGCACCCAAATTTAATGAAATTTTGAAAAAATATGACAATAAAGGTAGGAGAAACACTTCAAGAAAAAAATCCTGTGGTTTTATTTTAATTATTATTGAATACAAATTTTAAATGTCTAAAGGAAAAAATGTATGCCATTAGTAACACACACACACAAACATATATATATACCTATATGTATATATAAGGTATGCAGGTTTAACGTGTGGCAACCAATAATTGCCCTCTTAGAATTAAGTCTAAATTCATCTATGTCCCAGACCCTTTTAGCTGTGTGTGAATATTTTTCATATGACCACACAGATCTATTATGTAATTGACTTTTCTAAATGCTTTCACTACAGATGTCTGACTTTTCAAAGGAAAAAAAACGGTTTTTGAGGTTTTTGGAATAAAAACATATTGTTATATTCTTTTTTTTTTAGCGGGGCAAGTGGTAGCTTAGTGGTGGATCTGAGAATCTCGGATTCGATACCCGAGCAGCTGAAGACCCACTATGTACACTTGGGAATACATGCATGTAAAATCCGTGGACTCTGAAGTTCCGAGGGCTCCAGAAGGTGGAGATTTTCCCTTCCCTTCACTCTCAGGTCAAAAAAGGAAGGTGGGGTATTTGTGACGGCTCCATCCAACTATATGTCATCCAACTATATTAAGCCAAGTTGTACTTCCACCGTTGTGGTGCTCATCTATAAAACAGAAGCCGCTCCTTTCCGCCTTAATTCTTAGTTGCTCTGCGAAGAGGAGCTTGGATATAGAAGTGGCATTAGAAACAACAAAAACAACAACAGAAGTAAAATAACTTAGCAAGAAATATGTATCGCGGAGTCTCACGGATGCTTAATGATGTCAGACAGTTTGTCACGAAGAAAATAACATTGCTATATACTCTTTAATATTTTATCTGTCCTTTATCATTTATATTGAAATGCAATATGCAGACATGCCAACTCTCCTGCTTTTGGCAGGAGACTCCTGCTTTTCTGTTCAATCTCCTACCTCCTGCCAATACAGAAATTTCTCCTGCTTTTTAAGAAAAGAGAGAAAAAAAAAAGCCTCGATTCTCT
This sequence comes from Octonoba sinensis, assembly GCA_038502835.1. NCBI lineage: Eukaryota > Metazoa > Arthropoda > Arachnida > Araneae > Uloboridae > Octonoba > Octonoba sinensis. The sequence goes on from CM076602.1 coordinate 65,278,409, forward strand.
TCAGTTTGATCCATCTTTTTGTAATAGAAATTTAGACTACTTAAAGAAGGTTAATACTTATGTCAATTTTGTTTTCGAATGGTTTTTACAGGGTGTAGTTTCATAACGCAATTTTTTTGTTTAGTGTTTCGGCATTTCATAACCACATAAAAGTTCTACTTATAATTGCGTAAATATTTTTATTTTTTGCTCTAAATTATCTTTTAAAAAGGAATAACTTATAAAAGATGCATTTTAAATCTCGTGGATAAATTTTTATGCAATTTATACCTAAGGACAAAAAAAAAAATCAGTTTTATACTAGAATCCAACTGGTTCTTAGGTACAGAAATTTCTCCTGCTTTTTGGTTTCGTTTCTCCTGCTTTTTTATTTTAAAAGGTTGGCAGGTCTGAATATGCAATTAAACCTTATTTATCAAAAAAAAAAAAAAAAAAAAGGTTTTACTTGCACAGTTGAGTGTGAAAATATTTGATGGCATCGAAGCTACATTTTATATCTCGGTTATTTATTTAAAAACGTTTTAGTCTCTCTCTCTCTCTCTTTTGTCTCGAGCCAGTCACCCTTCATTTAGGCTTTAGGGGACCAGCAGAGGACAATCGCCCTTCCCCCAGTGGTGTACTAATGGAAAAAAAGTGGGGGGACACTTACACACGAACATTAAAATAAATAGTGTGAGGACGCTTATGTTAAAATCTTAAGTTCAAGACAGGTAGGAGGCGCCGTCTCCCTTGACTACACCACTGCTTCTCCCTCCCCAAATTTTAGAAGCGCAAAAGTTATTTATAGATGTCTAGGCATTTTGTTATTTTTTGCCAATAAAATAAGCAGTGATTATTGTTTGCTCTCCTTAGAAAATAATGAAACGATGGACCCCGCCTTTTCAGGGCCCTTTCTCGGTTCTTTTTTTTCTTTTCTTTTATTTCTAATGGGCTGCATAGTATTGGTTCTTAACTACAGCAGACCTAGTGCGTTCTCAGAGATGGGTACCAACTCTTTCAGCGGCACCAATATGAGTGTGGTACCATTGTCGGAATTTTTGACGCTCTGTTTCCCCCTAGAGGGCAGCACCTGAGCTCTAATTGAAGCAACCTACGCTAGGAATTTAATTTAGCCGAGACTATCCACGCCAAACGGACACTCAAGGGATCTTTAATATGCAGCATAATCATAAGACATAGGCAATTGTCGATTTTCTGCATCTTGAAAATCCACCGACTTGGGCCAGATCTGATCCAGCGAACTTAGGTGTACTAAGCCTTCGCCACTACGCAACCCTGCCGGTTCTTATGACGACTATGATAGAGTCTCCCCTCTACCCTCTCATCGTGTGGGGTCCAAGTGTGCATACCGATGAAATGACAAAAAATAAAACATTCAAATTAAGAACATATTACTAAGGAATAACCAACTCAGTTTTAAAGTATAATAGTACTGTTAAAAAACTTGAAAAAGTAAAATTTGGAAACATGAAAAATAATTTGGATACTCAATTTCAAATTTTCATAAATCTTTAATTTTTTTTATTTTATTGATTGATATACTTTAAAAAGAAGTATGACATTTAATTTTTTTAATGACTAACTTAAAAGAAATCGCAATCTTTTAAAAAGTTTTTTCTATTGAAGAGTAAGGTCTTTGTCTTCATTTCTCTTTTCTTATCGCAACGTATTGGCATTAAGTAAAGTGAAATGAAATGAAATTCTGATGACCCTTTCCCTTTTAGAAATAATACGCAGTTGAATTAAAGGTTTTAGCCAAAAAGAGCGAATATATTGCCAATAAGTAGTCACTTTCATGGTCGTCTCTGTCGGCCAATCACAGTAGCGTATTCTGCTGGAGTGGTAGACACGTCCTAACTAACTACTATTGAATCGGACTTCAACTGGTTGAAACTGTTTAAAAATTCTTAAATGCTAAGGTCTACAAAAAGATAGTTTTTTGATAAACACTCAAGGAAACCAAAAGTTGTCTGTGATTTTTTTCAAGCATTTCCTTGAAGTATGGCTTTTTGTTAAGGATATATTATTGCAGAAGATTTATTAGTTGGCAACTTTGGTTTGTTTATCATAATTCATGGAGGCCGCGAATGTTTACTTTGAATTAAAAGAAAATTTCTTCGTCTTACATACAGTGTCTTGTGCAATGTTTTTAACTTATTTTTGTTGCCTCCAATTTTATATAGTCCTTTCAATTTGTTTTCTGTTTTCTAGAAATCTCCTTCTTTTATAACTTTAAACCAGGTTTTCAACGTTATTAAAAATGTCTCGTACAGTGCTGTGTAAACTTTTACAGCGGAAAACCTACGATATACTTTCAAGGAAACATACTGTTCTCTTGTTGTTTTTAGGTTTCATAATCTTATTTATATCTGCTCTTCATTTTGGAGAAGTAAATATTTTTATGTTTTAAAATCTTTGTGACATTTTAAATTTGATGTATCAATTTTCTGTACATTTACTAGTGAGAGTGGAAAAAATTTAATTTTGAGATAAGTATTTAGATATACAGATAGTTCCCATTGTGCCACTATTGAGGTATTTTGCAGTAATATAAGATTGAATATTCTATTCTTTCATATTTCATTTTATATTATTTACTACTTTTACGCAACCAATTTTTATTAATTACTGTTTCTCCATAATTGCCGTTTAATAATGAATCAAAAGCCTGCTGAAGTACACTTACTACTAGAGCTTTTGATGTAGGGAAAATTATTCCCGGAGTTCAACAGACAATTAGAGAAAATTCTATGACATCTTTTTTATTTATTTTATTATTCATTTCTTTAAAAATGGAAGAAGGTGGGATTATTTTTAACATAAGAAAATTATAATGCTGCACCTGTTGCAGTAGTGAATAATCTTTCTTTTTACAAAGCCTGAAACTGAAAGGACTTTATGCCAATTCATGATTCTTGGAAAATTATTTTTGTTGGTAATAGTTAGCTAGTAAACTTATTAAATCCTCTCCCCTTTTCATGCAGCATTTTTTTTTTTTTTTTGCTGCTAACTTTCAGACATAAACAGGGTACAGCTTATGAAGATCATATGTACACATTTATTAATCCTTTTCCTATGCTTCCGGTATAAAATTTTTACAAAGAAATATTCTATTTTGACCAGTACACCTTCATCCATAAGTAAAATAGTCACTGAGATAGATTGTGAATTCTTTTAAAATAATACAAATGTCTTTGTATAGGTGATGATGGCTAAATAATGAGGACCGATTTTCTTGTAAAATTAACTTGTTTTGGTTTCTCTTCTTCTTTTTTTATGTATAGCGTAAGTTAAGAAAAGTAAAAATTTGTTGTTTTACTTTATGTGTATTTAATGAGGTATTTTTTCTTAGACATTGATGGAATGGAGTAAAGAAAAATATGCTGTAGTATTTAGTCCTTATAGCAACAATATCCTTGGCAAAAGCTTCCGAACTATGTAAGTAGCTTTCATGATGTGTATATCAATATACTAATGCATGTATTTATTGTTCAATTATATTCAGCTGCAGAAAGTATTAAAATGATTATCTCATTAAAGAATTTTCATTCTTGTGCTTCACATTTCTTATTATTTAACTACTTAGAATGGGACTTTTTTTAACCATGTCATATAGTCATCATAGTATTTTATATTACATCCTACAATATACTTTTTTTTAAAATTTCTAAATTCAACTTCAACTTCAATGATTAAATACATATAAATTTGCTAAATATTCTTTATTGATTTCTTGGCAATCATTATCTTTACTTGCTAAGTAATATTGATTGCTTAATTTGCTTGCTTCTGTATTCCTATTTTAATTTCATGATAAAATGGTGTAATTTAGTTTGTATAAAGAAATATTCATTTGATGAAACAGTAAGATGATATTATCATTTGCCTTATTGATAATAATAATAATGGATTAATAAAAGGGTTCCTTTGTGCGGGGGGGGGGGGGGGGGTTTCGAAATTCATTAAACATTTTAAAATAGTTTTTTCTTTCATGATACTAATACATACGAAAAACATCAGTAATACTGAAAGGCAGCTTTAGAAATTATACTATGTAAATATGTCGAGCGGTATTTTGGGATCGGCTCATAAAAATGGATTGTTAATATTTTCTAATAATTGGATTTATTTACATGCACCCTCATTATGAAATTTGAGAAGAAAGAAAAATCAGTTGTTTACCAACTTTTTATCAACAGCTCTCTTGTGTGAACATCACTTATAAGCACTAGTAAAAAGTACCTTTACGAAGTTTTAACAACTTGCATTAAACTTATCAATCCCAAAAGCTTATTCTTGCTTTGTATTTTTTTTTTGGTTCTGTAGTACAATGAAATACTCAAATCCCTATGTAGGAAAAAAAAGGGTTTAGAGACAGAAACAATAAATCTCTCCTTTTCTCCCTTGTCATTGACCCGATACAATACTAAGAGCTCTGATCGAAAAATTGTAAGTAAACTTAATACAAAGCTGATAATAATCAACTGGTTCTATACTGCATTTCTAGTGGCTACTCTCAGATTGTCTGTGCCTTCTTCTGCTTTGTTTTTTTTTTAATTATTTATTTTATTTTTCCTTCCATATCCAATTCAAAAACAGGATGTTAGTGTAAAGAAGAATTAAAATCTCTCTTTTTTTACATGACCTTTTTGACACAAAAATAATAATTTAATGCATGGCTTTTTTGAAAATTTCTTTTATTTTGCCCACAAGAGAGGCAGGTCATGGCAAAGATTGCACTATTGAAATTTTAGGAGTCTTGAACAGGAGCGTAGCAATTTAAAAATCATAGGGGGTACTCAATCAATTTCATATCCGAATGCTCAGAATTATTTCCAAGAAAAACCAATTAACAATAAAAAGTAATTAGTATTCACTCATTATTATTAATATTAATAACAAAAAAATCACTAATAAATTAAAATTTTGTAGATCATTAAAATAAACTCGTTTTTAAAAGCAGCTTTATCTCATTTTGCATTAAAATGCAAATTTCCTGATACATACATTTATTTTTAAATATTTTATTTTTGTACTTGTAGTTTTTATTTTTTCAATGCATTACAGGCTTTGCCAATATGTTCCAATTGATGTTGTTTATACTTGGGTAAATGGATCTGATCCCAGTTTTTTAAGAGAACTGTCCACAGCTAAAGAAGAGTATGGATTCTCAAGCTCAATATCGAAGTAATCTTTCTCTGAATCATTAATAGTCATTTTCTGCATAGGAAATGAGATTAGGCATTTACTCATATGTAAACAAGTTTCAAATTGTTTTGTGTTTTAAATTTTAATTGAATGTCAAATTGCAAGAAGCATTATAATCTTTACATTAAAAATTTCAATAAAGAAATTGTTCTAATGCCTATGCTCTAAACATATAGCAATTTGTTGAAGTATTAAGATGTTGTTTTTACTATATTTTGTGATTTTATGTTCCACTTCCCTTAACAAAGTGCTTTGCTTTAAGTAATGTTGAATGTTATTTGAATGTCTTGTTCACAGTGTGTTTATTCATGTATCACGTGTAAATAGCTTGCCATAGTATTAACAAAGAATTGTGTGATATTTTATCTTATTTCTCTTTGCTTATTTTCAAAACTTCAGAATATTTATTTGTCTTTTGCTAGAAACCAGACACACACATATACCAATATAAGGTAAGGGGCTTCTTGTACAAAAGGTTGCTTTTCAGGGGATGAAACTCTCACAGAAATAAAGTTTGAATCACAATATTGCATATTGCATGCTATTCAAATACTGAGCTGGTCTTATGCTTCACAGTACATCAGACTATTATTGCTATCACAAAAGACCTTGCATGTAGAAAACTAACAGTAATAGATATTTTCTTACAAGATGGGACGACATTTTAATGTTTCAGCTTTCCTAGCATATTCAATTTCTGCATTTTGCCTCTTTGATCTCATTTAAAATAATTATTTTTTTAATGAAAAGCTATGTTGAGGAACCAATATGCAACTCAATTAGAATTAACCAAAAACAGTTTTGAAGGCAAAGCTGTAGCAGTCGACGAGTGAGGACACAGTGGGGCTGTGGAGCAGGTCTGCCGAAGACGGGATGGAACCCCGGACCTCCACGGGGGAAAGCCAGTACTTCCACACTTTGCCAAAAGGTACCTGATGGCCAGGGCAGAAGTTGGCTCTTGGGGTGCGTTGACTCGCACCTCTACATTAGGCTCCACCAGTGAACAATGTTAACCACAGATGCCACACGAGTGAGAGATGGGCTCCAGGATAGTGATGCTGCTTGTGGGTGAGTTGCCGTTGAGTGGGTAATTGGTTGATTACAGATGGCCGCCAAGGACATGCGTTTTAGCGAGGTTTCGTGGCGCCATCTGTGGTGTGATGGGGTTTCCATTTTTTGCTGTGTGTTGTCACATGGCACTATCTGTGGGGTGTTCGTGGCGATGATCATGTCCTAAGGTTACCAATTGTAACGGTTTGACGTGATGTGCAAGGACACGGTGTGGCTGTGAAGCAGGTCTTCTGGAGACCCGGATAGAACCCCAGACCTGCACAGTGGAAAGGTAGTAATTCCACACTTTGCCGAAAGATACCTGATGGCGAGGGAACAAGTTGGCTCTTGAAGGCGTTGACTGCTACAAAAGCAATAAGTTTGAAATTCATGCTGGAACAAAATCTATTTAATTTCACTATCTAAATTCCATTATTTTTAAAAACAGTCTTAAAATAATGAATTCTACTAATGAATCAAAAAACTTTATGGATGAAAGAACAGAGAATTAATTTATCTCCCATACATAGAACAAAAAAGAATCACTTCACTGTCACAGTTAAATTTCACTCCACTTTTCATTATAGCTCAGTGGCATGAGTATGATGTGATGCTGTAAATGGCTAAAACTCTTGTTCTTGCATTTTCAAACAACTTTCCTTTTAAATTCACTGAATATTTACTTACAGCTGCTCGCTTTCACATTGTATCAAGTCACACATGATACTTGTTCGACCACAGCTTCCAAATGTAATAACACTGAGTGATTTAGAAGAACTTGATCCTGCATTTGAAAGTATTTCAAAGATATTTGTTGTTGCATCACCATATGGCAATCAAGATAATATTACAGTATTGGTATTTCCTGATATAAAATCTGGTAAGTTTTTTTTTTAAATTATTGTTATGAGTTGATTAATACATTGCTGCCAACTATGTCAATGGTATCAATTTCTTTCATTTAAAAAAGTGTATTACGTTTCCTAATATAAGAATTGATTCAAACTTCATTTTTAATTAGGTGCATCTTATAAGTAGGGCCCAATAAATTATGCGGACATTTTTTAAAAATTATGTTGAATAGAAGCGGTAATTTTCTAAAATTATGCGAATAATCTAAAAAACTAACTTAATTGTTAGAGAAAAGTCCCAAAAGAGGAGTCTGGACCTTGAACCTGAAGTGTCTCGGAATTTATGAAAACATGAGGAAGCATTTTTAAATCAACAAAGAAATTTATTTAACTAGTTAACAAGGAACAATTGTAAAAAAAAAATTAGTGATCATTAAACATTAAATAACTCTGTTTGTACAGAACAGTAACTTAAGAAATATACCAAATAGACAGTCTTAAAAGCGGCCACCTGGATCGACGATTTCAAACCAGCATTGTCTAAAATTCCATCGGGAAAACACCAGCAGCTCTCGCACCTTCCATGAAAACAGGTAGACTGCAAAAACACATCTCCTAGGATAGGCTGTGACGACTGGGTCTATTCCTCCACTGGATCCATTATTTGATGATTAAAATTGGTCACCAGACCACCATCCAGTCAGGTCGTCAAGGCTGGAATGAAGACGTCCAAACGCAGGGAGGGCAGGAAGCAAGAGAGACCGAACAACATCTTTCTACAGCTTATATACCTCCAGCAGCAGCTCCTTTGTCATCCGCTAAATTTTTACATATCTAACTTCAAAAGATCAGGAACAAGTACCTTCAAAAAATGCAGTTCCTCGTGAGTGGCAACACTCAATCAATCTAAAAGCTGTGTGCATTAAAAAATTGAATATATTTTCACCTGCTGATTCTTAATACTCCTCTTTTGCTCTCTGAATCTTTTTCTTCGGTGTTACTAATTTTAAATTCCCTATATTGTAATTTATGTTTATTCAAATGCATATTTATTTTTTGAACTAAGAAAGTAAGTCCTTGGAAAGAAGTCTTGCTCTATTCTGGAAAATCCTTCTTTCCTTTTCAATTTCTTTAAATAATCAGTCTATTCTTTATATATTTTCAAATTTTTTGAGTGCCTTATAAGCAGTGAACATTTCTTTTTTTTTTTTTCAAATTCAAATTCTTTATTGAAATATAAATAAATTTCCATACAAAGTACAAGTTTCATTTTTAACAGCAATTCTATACCTTGAATACAAAAGCTCAATGCAACAAATGTATTCCAAAGATGAAAGAAAATAAATGATAAGGAGTCGTAAGTAAATGCATTAAAATTGCAATACTTTAGGCTTATCTTACTTTAGGCAAAAACATAGAAATCACTGCTTAAAGTCTTCAGTGACCATATCATTTAAAGCAGAAATTGCAAAGTTGTTGAGGGTTCCATGATTTTTTTTAACTACATTACAAAAATAATCTCGAAAAATTTTCTGTATTTAAAATTTGCCTCTAATATTCATATTCTTCGGCAAAAAATATCATTTTCTGTGCAAAAGAACTCAAAGGTGCACTTATACACTGACTGCATGCAAAATCAAGCCTTTTGAAGTTACAAATAGGCATCTAATCATAAATGATGTCACACTTCTTCTTAAAAAAATTCCCCCCCCCCCCTTCCTTCTCCTTGTCACAAAGAAACTCCTTCCCCAATCAAGGCACAACATCATTTATGGATGGCCTCAGGTGTGGGGATACAGTATTTACATTTCTTTCTTCCCTACTGTATAATATTTGTAACTGATTTTTGTATGTGCTTTGTGTTTTTTCTTTTTCTTTCTACACGGTTTTTTCTTTTCATGTGTAACATATGTATTGATCTTTTTCAGCTGACACTGTTTTAGCTAAGCAAAAATTTGCATTAGACGGTCAGAACTATACTCTTAGTGCAGCTTTCATTACTGATAATTGGGCTACCCCCAATATTGTTCTATTGAAAGATGTTCTTATTATTACCGAAATACCATTTGGAGTGCTTCAACCCTCTGAAGAGATGATTTTTAGCAAGTTTCCAAAGGACATTAGAGAATCTCTTTCTAAAGTAAGTCATTTGTAATGTAGGGTATGTATGTATATATACAGAGGTCAATCCAGCATTTTTCAACAGGTTTCGTTTTTGTGAATTTTAATGAAATTTTTGTGAAAAATGAAAAGATTTTGTGAAAATTGAAAATTTAAACATATAGTGATGAAAAATTTTATTGCTATATGCCACTGTTTTGATAAATAATAGTGAGAAAAATATTTTTTGGAAGCTTGGAATTTTGTGAAGGGTCCGAAGACGGCCTCAAATTTCCTCTGCCACGACCCCTGATATATTACATGTTTGATGCTCTATGAATGCTATTCAATTTTTTTTTTTTTTTTTTGTGACATTCTTTTACAAGTTATTTTATTTATAAAGTAGAGAAAATATTGAAATGCCCTTGGTAAAAAAAAAATTAAGTGCTCACATATCATGACCCAATTGTTTGATTTATTTCAGCTTTCAAAAAAAAAAAAAAAAGAGTTCAAATTTAAGTTGTTCAATTTTTGTGCACTTGTATATATTGTTATTCTTGTTAGTATTAAATTGGACATGAATTATGCACTTTTTAATTTATATTAAATTTTATTTATATGCATTTAATTATTTATATTGGCAGATATTTATGAAATAAAGATGAAATTATCTTACTGATTAGAACTTGTAATCATGTTTTAAATTAAAAACAAATAATTACTCGTGTCATATTATAAAACTTTGTGAGTAGATACAAATCCTTCCTATCATTAATTAACATGTTTACTTCTTGTAGGAACGTTGTTTATGAAGATAATCTTTATGTATGCGTGAGAATGTATTTATTATTCGAAAGAATTATATTAGAATATTTATCATATTGTAATTATGCCTTTTCAAAAAATTTCGGACTCCCTAAACGGTGAAATTGACCCATTTGTATTTGAAACTTTATCTTGCCTTTGAATGCTGTCTCGTCAAAAACCACTTTTTTTTTGGACAAAATCCACAAAATTTTTCTTTTATGCTTAAAAGGAAAAAATTACTTCAAAAATGAATTTTGATTAATATAATGTTTTCTAACAAAATAAGTGGGAAAGAAGACTTTAAAAATGAACTTTGAAGAGAGTTTCGGATAAAAGAGATTTGAATAATTGAGCTTCTCTTGTATTCTTAGAAGTTGTTTGAATGTGACATTTGTATTTGTTTATTTATTTAGTAATGTGGCTACATGTATTTAACATATCCATAACATTTTGCTTGTTCTTTTTTAATAGATTAACCAGGGTTCATACTCCACCTGAAAATCATGGAAAACCTGAAAATGTCATGGAATTTGATATCCTTTGGAAAAGTCTGGGGAAAACGTAAACCCCTTGGAGGGAACCCAAGCTCGTTACGATGTCAGATTACCAAAAAAATAATAACATTTTCAAAAATTGTTCAGCGCGACATCCTTGTTCGGATTTTGATACTTTTTCGTTAGAGAAAACTTAGAACATTAACCTGGAATTCTGCTTTGGTCTTACCTAAAAAAAGTCATGAAAATTTTTTTGGCTAATTTGAGTTTGGCCATATTAACTATTCTTACTGTGTATTACTTTAGTAATCTTCATAACAGAATTACAAATTTATTATTAAACTCCTCTTCCTCTCTATCAAAACTTTGAAAATTATTGGTTTTGCTATTTATTTTAGCACATGTATTTGCATTAACATTATTATGTAGTTTTTTGATATTGAATTCACTTTCTCTTCAGGTATTTTTTCATGAAGAAAAAAGTTTAGCTGTTCTTACATTAAGTAATACTGGAAGTTTGAGCTCTGTAATCAAGCTGAATAATATAACGTTTGATAAAAAAGTATCCACAATTGTTCCTGCTCATTTAATAGTTGAACTGCCATCAGTAAGTATGTTATAAATGCTTTATTCTTTTTTCAACATATTGAAGTTCTTCCCTACAGCAGAAAAAACTGATTTTTCTCTTTAATTAAACTTTGGATCAATGCATTCAGTGTATTAAAAGCAAAGATATTTTTCTGCTCATCTCCTTTGTTATGTTTGCAACACACAATATTAAACTACAATAATAAATGCTTCAAAATATAAGTAAAAAAAAATATCCAGTATTTTCAACCCCCCCCCCCCCCCCCCCCCCCCGCATTGTGTGTTTATTGTTATAGGGCTCAGTTGTGACTTTCACCGAATCCTTATTAGAATACATTTCATAGCAATTTTGTCGATTTTCTTCTGCTTTAATAGTTTGTCAGAAAACATTTCACAGCATTACCAACAATGTTATTAAGAAGAATATAAAACTTAGTTGGTTTCCTATTTTATTAAAAAGTTCTTCATCATTCATTTTTATACTTTGAAATGAGACTAGGCAATTGATAATCTTGCATGAAATGGGGCTCATCTCCTCCCCCTTATCCAAATTTTGTTTTTCTGGAAATAATTCTTTCAGTTTCAATGATGCATTGCAAAAATAGTTAGCAATGCACTTAGAGGATTCGATACTTCTATGCCTTCTTTACCATTTATGGCCTCCAAAACATAAATTTTATGTTTAGATTCTTTATATTCTTATGTATCTTAGATTCTTTATGCCTATGATCATTCTTCTAAGAGAAGAAGAAATACAGCCATAGTAGGATCTCAAATTTTGTATATCTTAAAGCAGTGATTCTCAACCTTTTTATTTTGTCATGGCACACTTTTAAAAAAATTGGTGGCACACAAAGAAACAGATAAGTTTAAAAGTTGTTTACTTACCTATAATGCATTGAAGATAAAAAGTTAAAAATATGGTATTTAACTGTAAAAACAGCTGTTTTCTTTTACAGTGTACTTTTCTTTAATTTAAACAAACTTTACTTGTAATAAAAAAAGCCTTATATTGCAATATACATTTCCAAAATTTTGCGGTACACAATAGTGCCGCGGCACAGTAGTTGAAAATCACTGTCTTAAACCATAAGACTGTGTTACATGGAAGAAATTCAGCTTTTAAGTTGTAGCATTAGATATTTTTCAGGCAAGAGATCTCTCAACCATCCTTTGAAGAAAAAAAAGAAGCCAAATTTTGATGTTTTTAGCAGTATGTTGACACAAGATGTTTCAATTGTCTTGCATAAACTTAAGCAAATTACAACACAAGGTTGCTTTCTATTATGAATCATCCCTTTTAGATTAAGAATCTTACAAATGTGGTAGACATTTTGTAAATAGACTGAATTTAAAAGTATATTCATTTTTATTCATTTTTAGGACCATGAAGATATATCTGCCAGTCGTTTTATAGATAATGAAGTAAGTTAATGGGCAAGTTTCCTACATAAATACTTTTAAGTATTTTTCATACTTTTAAGTATTTTTCAACGTTTGAATTGCTTGAAGTTTCAATACATTTTTTCAGGAGTTACGTTACTCTCTACGCTCCTTAGAAAAACATGCTCCTTGGGTTCAACACGTTTACATTATTACTAATGGACAAATACCGTATTGGCTAAATTTAGACAATCCATGGATTACTATTGTCACCCATGAAGTAAGGTTTTTTTAGTTGCATGCATCATTTTTGAAAAATTGATTGAAGCTAACCCTTTTGTAAATCTTATATTTGACTTTTTGGTAATGTCAAAATCAAATGTTTAAGTATTCTATCTTAAAATTTATTACTGATGTGATTATGAATTCATATTTGTAGTATTTTAATAGATTTAAATTTTTTGTAGTTCTATCAAATTGATTAGCATGACTTCTCTCATGCTGATGTATCTCATGCTTATATGTTCTTGATTACTTTTTTAATTTCAAATAAATGTTTTGTCCATGGACCAAAGATAAACTGAACTGAGAATTTAGGCTGTCAACATAAAAGCATTTCTGACCATAATCTGGTGAGCTGAATGTTCTAACTTTCAGCCATTCAACAATTGTGTTTCTAGCAAATTTAGTTCAACAGAGGCAATTTCATTTCTCCGTGGTAGCATTAAAAGCACCAAATGTAGAGCTCTCCTTATTTCTTGACAATATAATCATCTCTTTCATCCTGTCAGACAGTTTCTATATTGCCTACAATGGAACGCACAGTCTATGTTTATCTTTGGTCTGTAATATTGCTTCATGTCAAATATGAATTTTAAGAATTGTTCTGTTTAGCTGTTATTTTTGAACACTTAGATAACTGTTGAACTGAAATTTCTCATTTGGATTTTTGAAAAATTTCCTAAAAACTTTATTTCATTTTCTGAATCAATACCTATTTGTATTTATTTTAGCTTCTGAATGAATTGCTATATGCATTTATTTCGTTTTCTGAAATAGTTTCTATTTGTATTTGTTTCAGTTTGTGAATCATTTTGTATTTGTATGTTATCCCCATTTTTCTTCATGTTTAGGAAATTTTTCCTAATAAAAGTCATTTACCAACATTCAGCTCTCCTGCCATTGAATGTCATTTGCACAGAATTCCAAATCTCTCAAAAAAATTTTTGTATTTGAATGATGATGTGATGTTTGGCAAACCTGTTTGGCCTGAAGATTTCTACACTCATACAAAAGGGCAAAAGGTATTTTTTAAATTTTGTGTAATGGAATCCTTTAAGATGTTTTTATTTATGTATTCAAAACTCCTGCATCTTACTATGAATAAGATTAGGAGATTAATTTTCAAATACAGTGAAACCTGAAAAAGTGACCACCCTGTCTTACAAGGGTGGTCACTTTGTGTCCCTGTCAAAATTTTTACATATGTGGTAACATATGCAAAAATTTTCCTGTGCATTTAAGTACAATGATTGGGGGAAATGTCCTGTTTAGTTACCACCTGTTAAAGGTAACCAGTTTTGTCGATCCCAAGGGTAGTCCCATTAGGCAGGGTTTAACGTACAATGTACATGTTTCTTTAATTTATTTATAATATTTTTGACTTAAAAGTAAAATATCAATGATTAGTTAAAAATGTAAAGTTCAGTTAGTGATTTCGGGATCCTAGTATTAGAGAAAAGTTGGCCAGACCAACGGGTGCCCAGATTATTTTAGCAAAATGTTGGTTGATTTCAGTTTTGCAGAATTCGTTTACAGCATTCTAACGCGACGAAATAATTTTATAAGCTGAAACATGCATATATATAATACGTAGATGAAAGATTTATTCACCAGTGTATATAATATGCATAGTAACAAAAATGGCTTATTATAAAACTTTTATGCAACAAGTGAAATTTTATAAGTTTCAATTCTCATGCTTTTGAACATTGTATGTATCATAAAATTATTATAGAAAAGACCTGATACAAAACTTACCTATAATATTTTTCTTATATAATCTTATTTTTTTTAATTAAACAAAAATATTGTTTTTCTTTAAGGAACAATTAGGCTTTTATTAACTCATGATTTAACCAATTGTGAAACACTTACCCTTCATTTATCAATAACTAAAATATTCTAACTTTTGAGACCAGCAGAAAAATTTATTTGCTTTTCTTTTTTACTTTTATTATTAATTACAGAAAATTATTAAAAGTCTTCCGTTGAAATTTCAAAAATTAATTGTTGTGATCATTTAATGTATTGAAAATTTTGCTTTCTCCCTTAAAGGTCTTATAATAAGATTCACCTATATGCAATTTGTTGATTAATTTTCTCAAAACATTGAGAAATATCTTGCATTAAAAAAAAATGTTTTGTGTGGTATATATAGTGGATTTATTTTATATCATATGTTTTCTGTTATAATTACTTTTAGTCAGGCCCTTCATTTGAAAATTTTTTAGGGGTAGGGGAGGGGGAGTTAAAGATTATAAACACTGTGTATTGCATTAAAAAATATATATATATATATATATGTGCATATCTATAAATACATTATATTTCCGAAGCCAGGGGGTAGCAGTTGACCCTCTTTGCATCCCCCCCCCCCTTTAAATGACGGGCCTGCTCTTAGTATCTTTTTAAATTTGTGCACAATTTCCTTAGTTACTGTTTATATCTTATCATTCTTGTTTATTTTTCTTTAGGTGTATCTTTCGTGGCCAGTCCCTAACTGTGCTGAAGGATGCCCTTCATCGTGGATTCGAGATGGCTATTGTGATAAACCTTGCAATAACTCTCAGTGCCAGTGGGATGGAGGTGATTGTTCATCTGATAATCCTAACATTCCTCTTCACGGACTTGGAGCAGACCAAGATGGCTCTGTAACACACTTCTTTCAAGTAAAGGCAAATAAAGGTATTGTTCTTATGATTCAATTTAAGTATATTTAACAATTTTTACTGATACACCTGTCGATAGTAATGTATTAGAATTCATATCAGTTTTACCTTTTCAGATTATTGTAATGAAGATTGTGCAAACAATTGGTTGGCTGATAGATACTGTGATAAGGTACTTCTGACAAACCAACTATATTTATAGAAATTTTTTCAATGACCAAAAATAGAAAATGTCTTTGAGAAAACAATTATTTAGATAATGGAAAAATAAAGTATTTATAAGTCATGAATAGATTTAGTAATAGCAATAAATATTAAAGTTTAATGCATTGTTTCATTGATGACTTTTAGTAGCATAAGTACAATATTTCTAGTAATGTATAATATCCTGAAAGTAACTCTTCTTTTGTACTCTAAAACATTGAAGTTCCATAAGGGGCTTTAAAATGGAAAATAAATCTATAACTGAAAAGATAAAATTTGAGGAGCTTCAATCTTGAATAAAATGTAATGCAAAAACAAAGTTTTTTTTTTTTAACTAGCATGAATAAAATAAGTAGGCTTGAAACTTAACTGTGCTGCAGAAAAAATATCATAAGCTTAAAAATGCTTGTTTTGGTTGTTCAAAAAGCAATTTTAGTCAGATTATAGCAAAAAGCATTTATATTTGAGTTGTTATTAATTTTCTTTAAAAAAAAAAAACCCTCTGCAAATATTTATTTTATTACCATGCATGCTATTAAATGTTTGAGTAAATTTTGTTGCTGTTTTCTAAAATTTTGGGAGGAGGGGGTTACCTTTCTCATTAAGAAGTTAGAAGCTGATTTTAAACCTTAACTGATAGCCTATTATTCATTTAACAGATAAAGTAACGCAAACATAAGGTTAATGTAGTGACCTTTAAAAGATATTTTAATAAACTAAAATGGATTTCAAGATTTAAATAATTAAAACAAATATTATTATTTTTAAATTTAATGATCTTATCTCTTTGTCTGCATTTTAATTAAATTAACCATTCTTAACTGTAGTATATTCTTAACAGAGGCAAGTAACCTAAATTTAAAATTAAATCCAAACATAGAATTTTAATCCAGTTTAGAATAATTTTAAATAAATATAATTTTTAATCAGAAAAAAAGCAGTATAAAGGTAAAATATCTTTTATATATGGTATAATATAACTGTTGTACTCAAAAAAAAATTCCCTTTTTGTTCCTATATTAATTGTGTATGAAACAGATCCAAGGAAACTTTTTCCTTGATATCAAAGCTGTAGCAAAATATATTTTGTTGTACAACCGAACATGGAAAATATATGTGCTATGTGACATATAATAGCAGAAACATATACTACTAGAATATTGGATGGTACTCATATAGGACATGAAGATTGCTTTATTTTTAATTTTTAAATATCTTGAATATATTTTTCTTTCCATCTTGTAAGCTTACACTGAATTGTTTTTTCTTTATAAAGACCAATTTCAGCTATTTATGACACTTCTAATTACTATTCTAAAAACTTTTAAAAATTCTGCTAAGACATGATATTCAAAGACTTCAACTTACTTTCCCATGCTGTTATTTTGGTGGTGCAATGCTGCTTGCATCCATGATAGTCATATTTCCCTCCTAGTGGTGCTAAATCAATAGTGTGTAAAGGCTATAGCTACTCGAGTCAGAATGGTATTGATATTTCTTTGGTGAGTTGTGCTGTTTGTGTGGATGGAATTCTAAATTGTCTCCTGGAACAAGACAAAAAACATTGACTGCCTTCAGTACTAGATATCGTAAGGTTAAATGTCAACAGGAGATTGTATTTAAAGTAGGTCAAGATAATTTTTCTAGATTTTATGAAAAGTTGTCTTTATTAGCTGCTATTAATTTCTGAAATTCTTAGTTATTTTGTCCTATTAAGATGTTTGAAGCAGCTACAGGGACTTTTTTCTGAAATGCTGGATTACTAAATGAAATATAGTTTACTCAAGTTTTTAGCTTTAAGTTGAACAGATTAATTCTGTACCTGAGATCTATAGTATCTCAAGTCTTTTCGAGTTTTTGTAATGAAGTTAAAAAATAAGCAATTTTAGTAATATAAGACTAGACTGTCCATACGCACCTTAGAATGAAATGTCCGATGGGTGCTTTAAAAGTTGGGAACCCTCATGTAGCTAGTGGGTTTGTCGGTGCAAAATTTGTTTTTTTTATTATTTTGAAAAGCATTTAACTTAAATTTCTGATACTTATTTATTGACTAGATAAATATCTAAGCAAAAAAAAAAAAAATCAATAATAATAATATCATCACAAAGAATAATTTAATATAATGCTTCTATTAATAATGATAACAACAAAAACAGTAACATTCCAGCTTATCAAAGACTTGATATGCATAAAACAGAAATGTCATTAGTTTATCATTTTCTTTAATTTAATTTTTATGTAATAGATACTTTTGTAAATATAACTTAATTTATAATGATGGTTTATTACTCTATTGTTGTTTAGGCATGCAATATTAGAGAGTGTGGATATGACGCTGGTGATTGTGGATTAGAAAACTTTGATCAACTCCCACAAATAAATCTTTTAGCAAATAAATCTTTATATTTCTTACCAGAAGGTGAGCTTTTTTCCATCCTTTCTTTCCCCCCCCCCCCCCTCCTTTTACTTTCTTTTTCACGTTTATTGTTTGCTGTGACATAAAAATGAATTTTTCTTTTTCCAAAATGTTTTTACCTTTTGACAATTAATTATGGTTAAAAAGTTGAATGATTGCCTCTTACTCACCAGTTGCTGCGCTTTGGCTAGGATCTCCAAAATAGTTATGCAAAGTTAATTAATAATTTCAAATATAAATGTAAGTTGATATGCAACAGCAAGTATACTATTGCATATACTATTCCAACGTTTATGAATGTAAAAATTAACAAACAGAAATTTTTAAATAGTGGTATTTTTGAAAAATGTCATGTAAAGTGAATTATTAGATTTGAAAATTAAATTTTTTTTATTCAACAGTATTTTCAAAGTAATTATTTGAGTTGTCTTTTCCAAAACCACATCAATTAGGAATCAAAATTGCTGTAAATAATCACTGTAGATCAATTTTAATCTTCTTTTTAAGAATAAATAAATAATTTTTCGAATTGAAAGTTTTCAATATATGATGAGCAGAATAATTACTTATTCTTATTCTGTCTATCATATATTGGAAAATTTTAATGTTGTGTAGTTTTTTCTCAGATTTGAAAAATTATAAAATATCAAAAGCTGAAAAATATATCTTACTTCCACACAGCCTAATTTATGAAAAAAAAAATCTGCTTAAAATTAATGTAAATCTAAAACTGAATCTGAATTTAATTTAAATGTGTTGAAGTATTTTTATTGGGCAGGTGAAAAATTCTTGCTTCAAATTTGATTCATATCCCCCAATGTGTGTATCGATCAATGAAAAATTCATACATATAGACATCTGTTACGTTATGAGATAGAGGCTGTACTGCAACAACTAATTAGTTTTTAACATTTCAGTGTAAGAGAGGTTTTTTTTGTAATACTTTAATTGCATTTAAAAGTAATAGATTATATGCAATCTATACTAATGATATTTTAAGAGATTTACAGTATTGTATATTGTATAAAATGCTCCTGCTATATAATGCTTTAACACTTTTTTTTTCTTAAAAATAATTTTACAGGTGAAAATGTTGGTTTCTTCAATTTGACTGATTTCTTGAATCAAAACTATACCATCACAGAGGGTTTTTATAATGAAAATTCTGTGGTCCGATCTTTAGCAATCTCTCTTAAATATTCAGTAATTGGAGTAGTTTTGTACCCGAATTGTAATGCTACAAATATAACAATTACACTAAATGGTGAATATCAAGAAAAGCATTATGAAGTAAGTTGATGTAAATGTTAGTATATTATTTTTAATGTGTATTTAGGAAAGAATAGCTTTGACATAATTTATTGTGCATTAAGACAACCATTCTTTAAGTGGAAAAAAAGAGAAAAGTCATGTTTTGTGGTGTGCGAACAAAATCGTTTAATAAATGCATTGAAAAAATAAAAATTCTCATTTACGAAATGAAATTGTTGATTAATTTGAATTATACTTAGTATTTACTTTAGATATAAAATTTAAGTGTTATGGATAACTGCTTGCTATTTAAAGCTACATAGAATATTTTTGTCATTGCTGCATTAAAAAAAAGTTAGCTAGCAATAAAGCTTTAGAACAGCGGTCTCCAACCTTTTTTACTCTAGGGCCACATTGTAAATTTTTGCAGGCGAGGCAAGCCAATAATCCAACAATCTTTATATATTATTTCTCTAGCCTGTTTTATGTCGCTATGCGATATCTTCCTTATTCCTTTATCAAATTCCACGATTTAACTCTCATTTTAAAGCTTATTGTGCCGGCTAATGAAGAAAAGTAGACCCATGCTCCAAAAGGGGCCACTTCTCTGAAATTTAAAATCATCCAAGAAGAGGTCCTTTAATGAATGCCAAATTGTTGTTGTGTATGCTGGTTAGAGGCCAAGTGCCCGAGTTGTTAGAGCACAAGGCTGGTATACTCAACACTCGTGGTTCAAGTCCTGCATTTTGTTTACGTTTTCTCCAATTAATTGTTTTGCTAGACCGTTGGTTTTTGATGAACTAAATATAAAACGGGCTCTTTTATATTTTATTTGGTGGTTTTTATTTTCATGCAGTAAATCCAAAAATAGTAGAAAATATACTATTAAAATTATTTATTAAATTAATTATTCATTGCATAGAATAACTTTTTGAAATGAATTCATTGAACATACTCTACTATTATTAATTTATTAGCTGCTAAATTTAAAACTTTTATGTGAAAACAAGATATTCTTTCTGAATATTCATACCTGACCAGCATTCCTGCCCCAGCAGTGCACTCCTGGATAATTTATATACCCTCATATTAGCTTATTGTCTTACCAACTTTTAAGCTTTTAAAATTTATTTATTTATTTATTATTTATATCTGCAATTTAAGGTTGCATGATTTACTCCTCATTTTAAAGCTTATTGTGCCAGCTAATGATGAAAAATAGACCCACGGTCTAAAAATGTACCACTTCTCTTAAATTTAACACTTAAAATCATCTACGAAGACGACCATTAATGGATGCTAAATTGGTCTGGTGTATGCTGGTGCACTCTGGTGTCAAGTAAACAGACAGGAAACTCTTCTGTTTTTATTGTGTAGCAAATTGGACAGTTTTAGCTGTGTCTGTGTATTAAACTTATGCAATCATTAGGCTCTATACATTCATTTATATTATGAATGTGTAGAGTCTAACCAACCAACAGTAATTATATTTTAGGAATTTAACTTTTTTATTAGTGTATTTTAATGCAATGAGTACTACTAATAAAAATAATTATCATTATTATTTTGAATATCTAAACAACAGTGGGAAAAATTGTAATAGCCTATCTCCCATATTCGTGCGGAGTTCCGCACCGGTAGACTAGTATTTCATTATTTAATAATGAAATTATAATTATCAATATTATAATTTCATCACATATTATTTTATTTATTTATTTGTCTATTGAAGGGGGAGCAGTTTTTATAACTTCAGAGTCATTATCTTGCCATTATTTTGATAGCGCTTGGTTTTAAAATAAAGGAAGTAAGATACAGTAAAGCACTGTTTATATCTCTTTCAAGGGACTGAAATAAAATGACATACAAATGAAAAAACGTAGGAATCAAAATTTTAATAATCTGTTCTGATTTATTGACTCTGCTAATGCAGAGATTTCTGAAAAAATAGTTATTATCAAGTTTTTGAAGACATAACTAATATATTATTGGATTGTATTTTTTAAAAAATCATCAATAAAATTAGTTGAAATTAGACTTTGAATTGAACACTTATTATAAAAGAGAAAAATCTTTTTTTTTTTTGCATATCTTGATCACTAATTGTTCAGTTTTGATTTCATGAAATTTAAATTCAGGTAATTGCACATACTCTTACCGTAATTCTTCTGTCATAGACTGGTTTTGAGAATGTAAACTTGAACACTCGACTCTTTTACCAATCCACTTTTCTTATCATGTATTCTTGTCACTTTCTTTGGACATTTCAATTTTTTCTTTCCGTAAAAGAGCGTCCATCATTTTAGCTTTTTAGGAAACACAACAGTGTGAATGTGAGCGCTCAAAGACAGAAATAAAAGAGTGAAGTGCTTATCAGTCAAACCAAACCCATTGAGTGTTGTGAAATGAACTTTGACGCTCCCATCACCTGTTCACAAATACCTGTCTAACCTCTGCTTTCCAGGAAAAGTTTCACTCATAATAAAGGAGAGAGTAAAAAAAAAATAGTGACTGATGTAGAAATTTTGGATATTTCAGCTGGAGCAAGCAGCTTAGGCTTCATGTCGTATAAACAAAGCACATTATTATAATACTAGATACAACTGAATTGGAGACCAGCATGAAATGGCGTATAATTGAGAGACATATAACCAGTGATTTGCTGTGAAGCATTTTAGATGCTTGAACACTTTTGGTTTGAGTTTAAAATTTTTAATGGTGCATGGAGACAAATTTGTTCAATGGCAAAATGTTTTGAGTTTCTGTATGATTTCTTTTCTATGTGTCACATTTTACCATGTTTCATAAGATTAATAATTAGAATCAAACTCATTAGGTTTGCTAACTGACCGCTTAAAATACTACAGCAATAAATGCTCATTCTCACTTTTTTTTTTTTTTTGGTTTAAGTGTTTTGTTTACATGTAATATATTTTCATTTCTTTCTTTTCTGCAGCATCTTCTATCATACACTGCAAGTTTTCCAGTAAACTTAATAAAAAAACACTTGCCAGCATAACTGGTTCTAACACTTTGTATATTTTTTTTTTTTAGATTGCTATAAAAAAATTAAGCTAACAATGAATGAATAATGAACATTTTACCTTCTTTGAAAGAGTATAAAGATGTATAGTAAAGTCTTGATAATTCGGAGTGGCCAAGACCAGAGATACTTCGAACTATTGACAACTTGAACTACCGAAATCATGACATTTAATAAATATGTAAAAGGAAGTAAAGTAAATTTTTAATTTCGGTGTCATATATTTACATGAAAAATCTCTCCATGAAAAATGTACTTACATATTGTTGCATGACTGCTGGTTAATTAAATAACTGTCAATTGTTTTTGTTTAAATACACTGCTCCTTTTTCGTGCTGCAATATTGCACCATCGTCTAAGCAGGATTTTGGTATTTGTTTCACAAGTTATGTTTTTGTTGATCACTATTTGATACCTGAACCAATTTTTTCCCCCCTACCTCGGATTTATGGGACACTGGAATAATCAAGACAGTACTGCATAGCTATAGTCATGGAATTCTTTAATCATGTTTTTACATAAAACAATTTAAATTTATAGCAGTACTTAAATAGAACTATGTTTGTCAAAAAGATTTTTTATGATACAATTCCAAGTTTCGTAATGAAATAAAAATATATTACATTCTAATGTGTGCATGATTAGAAAATTAAAATGTGTTATGATGGACTAATGTTGCAAAATTATACTAATTTTTAGAATTAAATTTTGTCATCTATAACTTCACATCATTTTATTTCCTATAAATTTTATGTTTCTAAATCAAATGTCCCTATGAAAAATAACATCATATAGTTTTTCCTGCTCAGTAATTTTAATGCTTTGTAATTTAAAATAATTCTATCTTATGATCATTTAATTTAAATATTTTAAAGGTTTTCTCCCACAGTTTTAAGTTTTGTTTTTTCATTTTTTTTAATCTAGAAGGTGTTCACTCTGCACGCATCAACTATTAAAAGAGCATTATTAATTCAAAGTACACCAGAACAATCAGTTTTTCAAAGATCAACTGAAGAATCTTTCACTTTTGAAAGTCTTCAAAGTAATTTAAGGTAATTAATATTTTGCGATATATGTGTGCTTGTGCCTATGTGTGCAGTAGAATCCTTCCACCCTTGTAACATCTTTTGTGAGCATTTAGAATTCTTGGCAATAATTCATAGAGGCTATTGTATCTGAAAATCATATTTTTAGACATTCAATACAGATGGGAAAGCAGAACATTATTTTGTGAGCTAGAAATTTAAATTTGATTCTAAATCAAAACTCAATATTGTTACTACTGCAAATGTACCAAATTGCACTTCTTTTAAACCTATTCTTTTTTTCATGCCTTTTTGGCAGCTGCATAAGGAAGTTGAAATAATGCTATCAGTATTTTCTAAACTGTAGGTTGTGACCAGCTTTTGGATGTATCCTCAATCAGGTTTTATTGGGTCGGAATACTCTAATAAATAATTTATGTAGCTTCATAGCTGGAGGAGCTCTTGAAAAGGTATCTGTCCATTTAAAATTTAACTCTGACACACTACCTAACTGCAGGGTGGTTAAAACAAAGTTTACAGAACTAATACATAGCAAGTTTCTTTTTCTTTATAATATCTTTATTCAATAATTCACTACCTCAAAAAGATAAGAAGAAAGGCATCATAGATGAAGTGGGTTGCTGTACATCAAATTTCTATAAGTGGGTTGAAGTGTTTAAAAGTTTGGGATCCATGAGCTAGTAGTATAAACAATTGTACTTATGTTCACACTTAGAATCCTGAAAGTGGAATCTAAAAGAATAATTGTTGAAAGAAAAAAGTGAAGGAAATAGTAAGTTTTGAGAATAGTACTTTCACGATATTCATCATTTATAGTTAGATATATTAAATTGGTGTTCTAACAGATGCAGTAGGTTAGTTCCTGTGGCAAAGATTTGTTTGCATATGATTTAGATGGTTTAATGAATTTTGTCTAGTGAATGCTAATTCCAAGTTTTATTGCATACTGTGCTGTTTCATTCAAAAATTAAGACTATTCTTAAAATATTAAATGTATGTATTGTTGATTTTTGTTGTTGCAGATTTCCTAAAATCAGTGTTTTTAATGGTTCAAATATTGAGTTTGGAAATGTGAACGTTTCTGCTTCACAGTTACCCAAGAGTATTCTTACTGAATTAGAAAATCTGCAAAATCTTTTGCTTGCAGGTAACTTATATCGCAAGATTTTTTGCTCTTTCAACTTGTTGTTCTTTTTCTTTTGTACATTTTGTTAAACGTATTTAAAATGCATGTTTTGTAACTTTATTTGCAGTCATATTTCTAAGTATTAGAGTTGTGCATTTCTATTGTTAATAATGTTATTTACAGAGCTCACAATTTAAAGGCCTTTTGAGCAAAAACTCTAATAAAATATTTATATGTATATTCTGGTGTACTCTTCCATTATATGTCTAAAAAATGTTGATGCAGTTTTGGCACTTTTCAAAGAAGGTTGGGATAATGGCTTGTATATATAAAAAGTTTATGTATGTAATAAATTCTTATAATGTGCTGTCATCTGTAAGTAATTTTTATAATCAGAAAAGGCTTGCCCCTAAAACTCTTTTAAAACCTTCCAAACTACCGGCTCATAATGAAAAAGTGCCTTTATTTTCATGTAGAATCATTGATTGCAAATTCAAAACAAGAAATGAAACTATGAAAATACATTACATCATTTATGCTTTCAATTTATCTTTTTCAATTTACTACCAATTTGTTCATCCAAAATCATTACATATTTGATCCCATGGCCATAGCAAACTCTTTTCCATTTGCTACTTTTAAATAATTTCATTAATAATTTCTTAAGCTCACTTGAGTTTGGGGTTGGTAAGTAGTACATATTTTAGAGCATACCTTTATCATATGTAGATAATATGACCCTAAAAGTTTTATGTTTGAAAGCAAAAGTTGTTGCTTTTATTACTTTTTTTTTAAAAAGTTTCTTTATATGTTCGGTTATTCTTTCTCTTTTCAATAATTATATATCTCTCTTGCCTTCTCTCTTGTGTATACATTTTCCTTGTGAATGCTGATATTTCTGTGACTTTCATTTTAAAAAATATTTTGTATTTTTTTAGTTTTATTTTATTTTTATTTTACTTTCAGATTTAATATCTTTAAATTTTTATAGCTATTTTTTGCCATTTATTTTTGTTATGTTTGTTTTTAGGTTCTTTGACCACTCAAGGCTTTCTTCGAAGAAAAAGTGCAATAATTGGTGCTTATATCAATTCTTTTGATGCCACCAAAGTTAAACCAACTTTGATTTATGAGTTATATAAGCCAACAACTGTTTCTAAGGATGTTGCTGTCACAACTTCAACACTTTCTTCCCAAATTAGGAATATAAAAAAATTGAAGGAAGCTATAAGTGATTTTAAGAAGACTAATTTATTTAAAACTGTGCAGAATTCAGAAAAAGTCAAAGAAAATTTTCAAAGTGCACAAAAATTAGATTTTGGTAAATTTTTTCAGCAGCAAAGTGTCCTTTCCTCTTCTAGTCAACCATTGGAAAGTGCAGTAAAACCAAATTCTGCAACAACGTCACCATCAAATCTCAAAAACTACTTCAAACTTGTGGGAAGTTCCTTATTTGTAAGTTTTTTTTTTTTTTTTTTTGATGATGGTTTATTTTCTTTTTCATAATTGTGAAAAGCAGTAATAATAATATGTAAATAAGTACTAAAATGAAATAAACTGTTAAAGGTTTTTGAAATTTTAACACATATTACTACATGCAGTTTATAAAATTTATAAATCTAATTTACGTGCTTATTATTGAAACATTGAAAAAATTTCACACTGAGCTTTCCCAAGTCGACAGGAATGTATTTTTCTTGACTGTTTCTGCTTTCAACAGATTTGCTTGTTTTTCATACATTATAGTTTTTACTTTTTCCTTAAAAAAAATTTTTTATCGCTATCTATTGATTTCCTAATTTGATGTCTATGTAAAGTTCACTTTTATTCAGGATAGTTTTTAAGTTAGAGTCAGCCTTGATGTTCAATTCAGAATAGTTATACTTTTCAAAATTAATTGAGTAAAATTATTTTGTGTACACTATACAATGTAATTTTTATCAAATTTTCAGAAACCTGTAAATTCATCTCCAACAGTCACTCAAAGACATTTGCTGGATACATTTGGAGATTCTTTAAGACATGTAAACAAACTATATAATGAAGCTTTTGGATATGAAGCTCGTAAAGTTCCCTCCCATATAGCTCATTTTGTTGACAGAAGTGTGATGAACCGATTAACAGAAAGGTTTGTGTGAAACAGTACTGCTCTAGAATCTTTATAAAAATTGTTATTCAGGTAAACTGTTTAGTGAAGTAATGACAAAAATTGCACTACTTTATTGTAAAATAAAGCAACTGAATATTTTGTTTACATGTTTGTGTGTTTGTATATTTAATGTCAGTTCCTGACTTTTGTCTATACATTGGCTGTTTCTTTTGCTGAGTTTACCTTTTTGATTTATTTGTATATCACTGATAAATTTCTTGTTTGCAATATCATTTTTAAAAAAATCCATTTTATGCTTGAAAAAACTTTTTGTTCTTGCTTTTTATTTTGATTGTTTTTCAAATCATAAAAGAAACTTTTAGTTGGCAAATAAATAAGTAAATCTAAACAAAATAAAACATTAATTACATCTAACATTTTGTTTTCATCTGTCATTTGAAGTACATGTTTTAATAAAAAAACATTTAACCCAATGGCTATCTTGTGACTCAGCGGTAGTACCCTCTGTTCAGAACCAGAAGGTGCCAGGAATGAAAGTGTTTCTTGTGTCATATTATGTAACCAACCTCATCGAGTTACTTCCTGGGAGTCTCCCTTGTTTCCTCCTATGCAATATTCAGAAGTAAGGTAACGCCTTTACATGTTCTCCAGGAAGACGGCACTTCTGTAAGGGGCAACATTATGATTTTTATACAAAAACAAACTTACTGAAGCAATCCGTGCGGAGAGATGTAGTTATCAAATACATCTATCATCTTGCTAAATTGCAGCATCTTGAGGAAAAAAAAACTATTAGCTGATGATCTTCATGATTTTGCTTAACTGTTTTCTAACAGCTATTTTGAATGAATACTTTATGTGATTTTGTAAGCTGCTTTATATTATGCTTTAACTCGCTTTATGTGTTTGTGTGTGTGTATTTTACCTTTATTGAACTGTAAATTATGCAGCTGTTTCTGTTGTTATTATTATTATTATGTTATTAAATAAAATATTTAGTTATTAAAAGTGCTGTTTTTTCCTCCAGATTTAGTACAGCATTTGATGTAACATCTTCCCACAAGATTCGAAGTTCAAATGATATGCAGTTTGCTTTTTCATATTATTATTATTTGATGAGTGAAGTAGAATCTGTAGAAATTAGTGAAATATTTAACATGTTTGATACAGATAATTCTGGGTAAGTTTTATAAAATGGAGGTGATGGTTTTTAACTGATTTTCTGTAGGCTAAATTGTTGTGTTTCTTTTATTTTATGTATATTGTATTTTTTCAATGTATATAAGAGTCTCAATAATATAAGGCTGACATCATCTGGTATTACTCAAAACTCAAATTACTTTATAAAACAAACAGAAAAATCTTAGGGAGTATAATTTTACGCAGTTAGGATGCACTCTGGTTTATTGATAAAAATGAATTGCAATGACGGTAATTAAGAGCTGTAGGGACAACATTTTGTTATGCAAGGCAGCTGTACAAACATTACATTTGTAATCTTTCATTTGAGCTTAATTTTATTATAAAGAAATAAATTAGTAAATAAACAGATACATGAAGAATTTTGCTGTTAGATCTTAGACTACATGAACAAACCAATATTTTTATTCTATTTGCAATGAAACATAGATTTTAACTGTTAATTTTCTTAGTAAATAAAAGCCCAAAGAAAACTTTTTAAAAAAACAACAGAGTAGTCTATGCTTCCAAATTTTCATTTTTTGGAGTGGGGGGAGGCTTATGAATATTGTGCTCTGAATATTATGATCTTTATCTCCCTTGGTGCCTATACTTTTTCCCATCCTTTTTACATGAGCTGTCATACACACACGTGGTGGTATTTCCACTGGGTGTTTAAATGTTTACTTTCATGTCGTTCTTTACCTGAAGGAAAGCAAAAAATTTGAATGAATTTTTTGCTTTTTCTCCGATTGAGATTTTTATCAGTAGTACAATCATTTTTTTGTTTTTTGAATGGATGAGGGGAGTCTTTGTTTTTGTATACAAACATACTATTAATGGCAAACGGCCTTGAAGTCAAGGGTCTTGGAGATTGGCTCTCACTTTACCTGGTGGTTGCACCTTTTACTTTAATGAAATTATTTGTAAATAATATCTTAGCTTTTAACTTTTGTTTGCATTTTTTGATTTCATCTTTATTTCTAACTATGAGTTGCAGTTAAAACCAGTCAATTTCTCGCTTTTTAAAAGTTGGACTTTTTTGTTACGACTAAATCTATAAACTGATGCATTCACACAAAATTAAGACCTACAAATACTTTTTAAAGCAAATATTCTTTTTAAAGGACTTGGTCTGATCGAGAGATAAGAACTGTACTGACACGTCTTCATGATTTACCTTTGGATTTTTCTACCGTCACTCAGTTTGAACAGCTGATTAATAATTGCTCTTCTCATGGGATTTCTTCTACAAACATGCCAGTTCCTCACAATGAAAGATATTATGACTCAAAATTGGTAAGATATTTATAAATGTTTGATTTTTTGCACGAAGATACTCATATTATGCACATACCGTAAAATCCCAAAAGTACCCCCCCCCCCCCATCGAATGTAACCCCCCCCCCCCTTTCGCGCCGAAAGTGGAATCATTCCATATTCCTGAATATAACACCCCTCCCCAAATGGCTGACGATTTTAAAACAAATTTTGTATTATTTTCTTATGATAAAGATTAAATATGTCCAATTTCTTTTTGTATTTTTGTTTTATTTTATTTGTTTATTTATTCATAAATATTGAAGGTCTATGTGCTTAAAAATTAATTTCATGTACTCGGGGCTTTAATTCGTTCATTAGCCGCCATCTTTGATCGTGTAAGTCCGCCATTTTTGGTCGTGTTTTAAAACTCGGCACATTACGAAATACCAATGTAGCGCTGGCCCCGAACATGCCAAATTTGCGTTTTATGAGTTTTAAATTTAAATTATAGGGATTTCTGCTAACTTAAGTGCTAAATTCTTTCTTCAGTCAAAGATGCCATCCCCATGCGATCAATTTTCTATTAGAAAATTACAAGACAGATTTTTGTTTATTTATTTTTTGAATCTTGTTTTATATTATTTAAAATAATTTTAAATGGTTTATACTTATTATTTATCTTCAGTAGATGCTCTTAATTAATACTAAAAACATTTTCTTTAAATAATTTTTTTCGAAAATCTCGATTATAACCCCCCTATCTGAAATTTGCCAGTTTGGTTTTTCAAAAGAGGGGGGTTACTTTCGGGATTTTACAGTACGTACTTAATTATACACAGAATTAAGTGAAACGACAACTACGGATGAGCAGCATATTAGCATATTCCATCAATAATCCACAAAGCTATAATATTTTGCACACAGTAATTGCATTTAATTAATTGCCTTCTATAACAATCATCTCTCTATTAATTTAAGTTTTAAAAAAGATCATTGCTTTTACTCAAGCACAAAATATGATAAAATATCATTTGAACTTAATGGGAATATTTCCCATTAGTTTTATTTATTTATTTAGAATGTGCAGGTGCTTCAGTGAAAGAAATAATATTGTTCTGTTTAAATGCTATGTAATCAATTAACTTTGAAAGCAAAAGAAATGCAAGTATCAAGAATGTTTTTTATCCGCAAATATTTTATTATATTTCTTTAAAAATTACACTTAAGGCACTTAATTGTTTTCATTATTGCAGTTACATAGTAATTTTGAAACTTTGGATGAGATATATGTAGCGTTACTGATATGATAAATATTACATATTCAAAAACGCTTTTGCTTTTCTAAACAAAGTATGTTTTGAAATATTTCAGCCATTGGTAACAAAATCACTAATTTGCTCCTGTGATCCTGTATCAAATATGCTTCTTCAGCATTTTGGTCATCGTAAACAAAATGGTTATGAAGTTTTTGGAGAAGAAGAAGTTGCATTTAAAATGATTCATAATAATCTATCTCAAGTTTTGGAGCAAATAGATGATTTAAGAAAAAATCCAAAGTGAGTATATAATTTCTTGAAGACTTTGAGATTCCCCCCTTCTTTTTTTATTTCTTTCTTACTTTTTTCTATAAATTCTTCAAAAAATAAACACTTAAATGCTTGAATATAAATGGGAGAAACTTGCTATCTAAAATAATATGATAATAATATAGACCTGTAAGTTTTCAGTGGTTAAACATATTTCATCATCAGGCAAAAAAAAAAAAAAAAAGTGAGTGAGAGAGAGAAAGAAAGAAATTTATTTATTTTGATGATTTGATGAAAATTGAAAATAGTTACATGTCATGCTGAGAAATATTTTCCACCTTTCATTTATTTACAACTTTCTCATTTTTTTAATGCTAATTTCCTTTCATTTTGGGATAGCACTTTTTGTTTGCTGTTTGACACTTCTAAATAATAAGATGAATTCTTAGGCATTTATTCTTGCCAGATAATCCTTTGCAGCAATACTTGAACTAGTTTTAATGAAATTGGTTCTCCAGAGAGAAGCCTCCCATCCTTCCAGAGGAATGGCACTATTATGCTTCACTCCGTGTTATTTACAGTATCAAACTGTACTAGCTGTTTGTTTTAATGCATAACATTTATGCCATGCTTGTTGAAAAATGTTGTTATTGTTACATAGAAAGCTCTCATCTCTCTTTCCCCAATGCAGTCCATGTTGTGAAAGAGAATGGCTTTTCAATCCCATGGAGATTATTTTTGCTGCTCTTTCTCTGTAACTTTCTTAATTTTAGACAATGAATTTGCATTATATATTTTGCAATCATTGTCAAGTTGATTTGTTGTGAAATTTCAATACTTTGACTGATATCAATATCTATTCCTGTCAATGCAGGCTGTTCTGCCTATTTCATTATTTGTATTTTTTGCATTATTGCACCAACATTATAGTTGCCACTCCCCACTCAAACACAATCTATTACAATATGATGGATTCTGAATGGTAAAAACTTTTTGTTTTATTTTTGCTGAATGATGTATTTGGTCGGATCATTGGAAAAACACAGCTATTTGTGTAAAAATTGCAATTAAGCGTAAAAAAATTATAATTTAACAATAGTTGCAAGATTGTAAGCACTGTAATTATAAAAAATTCAGAAAGCACAGAAGATGAAAAAAATATGAATTAATACAATTAATGGTTGCAAAATTACCAGTATCTTAACTTTATTTCTTAAAATAAATTCATTTGAATAAATCATCATGTAAGTTAGAAATGTTTGGCTGTTCTGCCTATGGCATTTATTCTGTGAAATATTGTTCGCTAAGGCAGGGGTCGATTCAGCATTTTTAACAGGGTCCTGTTTTTGTGAATTTTAAAAAGATTTTTGTGAAACATTAAATAATTTTTGAAAAGTATGATTTGGTAACTCGGAATTTTATGAAGGGTCCGTTTTGAATATTGGAAATTTTGTGAAAAGTCTGTTTTGATTATTTTTATTTCATGAAGGACCCATTTTTATTAATTGGAATTTTGTAAAAATGGTTCGAAAACGGCTTCAAATTTTCTTTGGCGAGACCCCTGTAAAGAGATTTTTCCCCCTCTTATTGTGGGAATTAGGGAAGGTAGTCGTTAATTTAGATTCAGCTATGATTTGTGAAATCATTTTAAGATGAATTTTCTATTAAAGTTTCCCTGTTTAGCCCAATGTAGATCTTGTTGTTTTGACATATGTTATTAAAACTTGGTCTTGTTATGTGGACCAAGGAGAAGGAAATCAATGACGGTTAAAATTTGAGTTTTTTTTCTTATAGCAGATTTCTTTTCCCCATGGTTAATATGTATATACCAAGTTTCAACAATATATATCTATTAGAACAAGACTCTCTATAGGTCTAAATATGGTAACTTTATACATAAGCACCCTATACATTTTTTTAAAATTCATGTGCCATAGGTTAGTTGGGATTTCAAACAATCCTCTTTTACTAAAAATAATAGGATGATATTGTTTTATGTTATAGAATATATTAAAACAGAAATTAAGTTGAGATAGATGAAAGTTTGTTCAATTAAATAAAATAGTTCTGTAATATTTGTTACACTAAACTTGTATGCAGTATCCCATCTTAGTAGTACATCAGCAAGAAAGCCTTGCACATATAAAGTTGCAAAAGAAAAGTAAAAATGACTGGAAAGCAGAATTTCATTTGTTGCATTGCATAGTTCTCTACTCCATCCCTCTCCTCTGTTAGCACAAGCCTTTAGGGTTGCCCTCCCCCCGGGCATGGGGAAGTGAAGTCCGATGAATGCTCATTACCGCTCCAAGATAGGTTTCCTGGGCTCCAGCCCAGCCTAACTAACTCTTGCTGTGTGGACCTGGCCCACCTTGATACCCTTATGCTTAAAGCGTATCATTGGAGGGTTGTGGTTCCCTTGTTGCATTGCATAGTGAACTAATTCTTTTATCACATACTGGAATGGAAGGAATTCTTTGAAAACAGATCATTGGGAGGAGGGAATATTATATTTAATGTATATTTTTATAATGTTTCATTTATTTTCTTCTCACATTATCTAAAGCTTAGTTGTTCTGGAATCTTTTAGGAAATTTGTCTGTTTAAATGACAATATGAATCATGGAACTCAGGAAGCAGAAGTCGTGAGTATTTTCAAGTTTTTTAATAGTTTTAAACATTTATAATGGTATTTCAAAACACGTTTGAACCTTTATATATATATATATATATATATATATACATATATATATATATACATATATATATACATATATATATATATACATATATATATACATATATATGAGCAAGAGGGGATATAAAATGAGAGTTAAAACAATGCAAACACTAAAATAGGAACAATACCATAACATAGTATAAAATAAAGGTTTGAAGGGCTGCATAAACATTCACAAAATATATATATACAGGAATGACGAAGGAATCTATATTTAAATTTAAACAGCCAAGAAAACAAATTTAGAAAAATAAAATAGTAAATATAATTCATTCAGTTTAATTTTTTTTAGGGATGCATTGATTAATCAGCAGTAATCGGCTATCGGCCATCGATGGCCACTTTGCCCATTAATCGGCAAAGAATTTTTTTTGTTATTAAAATTACTTTTAGTATTCCAAAAACAAGAAACCATGTACATTTTAAACTGCATTTTCAATTTACTTTTAACATTTCTCGTTTTTCATTCTAAAAAATATTATTATTAAATATCTTTTGATTTTTTTTTAAATTTATGTGTGCACATTTCTAATTTCTTTCACAAGAATTAATGTTTGATGCAATTTTTTTTTTTGGTGCATGCATTATTGCAACATTTCTCATGTATCAATATTTTCCTCCATAGTCAGCTTTAGTATAATTTAAGAGTACTTTACAAATATTATAATGGAAAAAAAATCCTGAATAAAGTGACCTCTAATAATAAAAATACTGCTGCTAAACTGAAATAGTCTATTAGTCACTGGCTACTATCTGCTGGTCTAGTTAAATGTAATTTTATTTAACAATCAATAAGAACATTGATTCACTGAATTTGAATAAAATCTGAAAATATTACTTTTTCACTATGAAAATGGGGTAAAACAAACCATTACTAACATAAATTAACTGCGCCTAACTCTGTAAATTTCAAAGTTGCAAGCAAAAAGTATAGTGATGAAGAAATGGTAATATTTTTTAAAAAAACTATCATTATAATTAACCAGCCATTGCTTAATAGGTATCGGCTGATTATCTTCAGCCAATTAATTGGTTGTCGGCCAATTTGCTTATCAGTGCCTAATGCTTTTTTTTTCTCTTTTGGTTCTCTGAAACATTATTGTACTAGAAAATTTTGAAAATGCTCATGCCAAATTAAAAGAGAAAACGTCATTCAAAAGAGAAAAAATAAACAAACAAAATTTTAAACTATACAGTACAGCGACGCTTATCTGGACGCCACTTAACTGGATGTCCAATCAAACAGATTGGTCAGGGACCGTGTGGTTTTTTCTTGTGCTCTGAAAAAAAATGCACGAAAACCCTGACCTTCAGATTCTCTAAAGGATGTTGAAAATCTACTTGCTTTGCCTTATGGCATTCCAAGAAAGATTGATCCTTCCTCCAAGGGCGTAATCAAGGGGGGTTTTGGGGGTTCAAACCCCCCCCCCATTGGGTATTTAGTTATTTATTCATTTTCCCCCCTCAACTTGGTGGAAATCATGTCAAGTCAATCAGGTTGTGGGCTTGGAAAAACCTTTTTTTTTTTACTTCGTGTGAACGTGAACAACATAGGCGACAAGATGTGGAATTCCCCTCATCCCTTTCCTCGGGCAAAATCGTGGAGATGGACGTTGAAGGACAAGACCCTCGGGGCCCGAAGCACGGTACACCGCTAGTTCATATTCGTTGAGAAACTGAAACTAAAACGTCACGTGATAAGGGGGGATGCATCTGTCAATCGTCATTTAGGGGTGTCAATCGTCTGCACTTGTTGTAGCCAACGGAATTGGTGGAGGGGTTGCTATTGCTTTCGGCAACTAAGCTTCGAGAAAACCGAGGGATGTGAGCTTGTTGGGGAGGGGGGGAGGTTAAGACGCAAGTGGGGTTAGTCTTTTGTATCTGTAGCATTGAAAGAAAATCACAAAATAGTTACAGATGTGCAATGTCTTTCTTTTCTTTTTTACCAATGTACTGTGACTGTGAGAGTCATGTGCTTCAGTTTCTGCAGTTCAAAAATTCAGATTCATGCATCACTCATTTAGTATCAAAATGCGTAGCATTTTCCTTCCCTAACTTACCTTTTCAGTTTAATAACAGTAATATTAAAGGATTATAAACATAATTTTAAGTGACTTCTGCTGACTTATATTATCAATATTCCTACAAAGTCCCAATTAACGTACAATATGAAAGTACTTAATATATATATATTATATATTTCTAATGATATTTTTATATTTATGTGTATATATTGTTTTTTATTCCTCTTTGCGCTATTGCACTGTAATTAGGTAAGTTTTAATATTTTCCTTCCGATCTTGAGCTAGCAAACGGAAACTTTCTAAATTGGTATTGTTTTTGATATGAAAAGTCATTCAGCGGGAAAAAAATAAAATCAAAACTTTTTAAAAGGGTTATTTTAACATTAGGGAGATGGGAATGAAACTGGTATTGAAATTAAAAACTTCTTGAAAGGGTTTTACTGTATTAAGATTTTAATGTGTACATACTAATAATGAAAATGCATAAAAACGTTTTTTTTACGAAGGTCCTGTTAAAATTTTTGTAAAATGGTATTTTGCTCGCATAGGCATAACCAGGGATTTGGGGGTTCATCCCCCATTCGGTATTTAGTTATTTAGGCACATTTATTAGGCATACAAAAAAAATTCTGGCTACTCCTTGCAAAGCACATATCTATCTTTTCCCTAAGAAAAATAAACACATATGCATATGATTTTATTTCCTCTTTCTGAAGGGTTGTGATCATGACCAAAGTACGCAGCTCATATTACAGCGGACTTTTCATCTGGTTATAATCAACCCCCTTATCACCTTTAGGAATTTTACAGCGAAAGGTGGCTTCAATCACCATATCACACACAGACAGACAACAGATATCCTTTCAATCACTCCAGAGGGTTTTCTTTCCTTCTTGATGTCTTTTTTACCCAAAGGCAGCAATTTGGGAACACAATCGCACAAGTTTCCTGGAAAATATTCTCCTGTGATGGAGGTTTGTTTTCTGATAAAATGGTGCTGTAGGCGCTGGGGTCTGAAAATGAAGGACCCCTAGCCAACAATTGTCCTAATGGGTTAAACCCTCAAGCCAGGAAGGGATGCTTATCAAGGAAACTTAAGAAAACAGCAGTTTTTATTTATTCCTGTCCAAACACCCATTTTGGTAAAATCGTTTTTGTAGATGGGCCGATTGGAAAACTGATGAACTGTATTTGCATTGCATTCTCATTTACAGATGTTCTCTCATCTCTTATATTTTAAATGTTTTTTTTTTCTTACGGTCCATCACTAATTGCATTACGACTCTGGAAATCATCCGTTCAACGTTTCCAAGCTCACTGCTACGATTTAATGCTGCATTTTAATTTACAATCAAAGTATTATTTATATTTTAGCTAAATTTTTAATTATTTTCGATATATAATAATTTTTGCACTCCAGCGATGGATACATTCGTCATCCAAAAAGAAAAGAAAATTTGATTCAGACGCTTCCACTTCTGAGGTATGTTTTGCTATAGATTTAACAAAAATTTTAGAAATTTATTGTGAGTATGTGCATTTTCGTAGGGAAATTTGGATTTTTTTTCTCTAAAATTCCACAATTTCCCAGTTTTAATATTATGAATACCTGGACTTAGAAGATTGCTTAGCACTAAATATTGAATTTTCTATTGAATTTTAAATAAAAAACAAATTAATAGTCTGGGCTCCCCTGAAAAAGATTTCTGGATACGGCCTTGGCTCCAGGGGAAGGGGGACATGTTAAGGAAGGGCAGCGTATTTAGCAAAGTATCCGGACAGGAGGTAGGTCCAAAACCATAGGCGAGGATTCGAGGGCTCTCCCCTCGAAACTTTTTGAAATCTTTCTTGTCAATGCAATTTCGGGATTCTTTGGTGATATTAGAGGAAACAGAAAGGAGTTTGGTTACTCTGTCCCCGGCAATTTTTTTCAAAATAATGTCTTAATACCTTTTAGGTTACTTTTGGTGTCGCTTGTGATATTATTCGATGTCCTTTCCCCGAAAGTGTTTCTGAAAGTAAAGTGTCTTAAAAGCGTACTTTCTCTTTTCTTTCTTTTTTTAAAAACTGTGATCCGATTTTTTTCGCCCGGGGGGGGGGGGCGGAGTTGACTTGCTCCGAGGGGGTACCCCCCCCTAGAGATGCCTGAAATAAACACGGAGTATATCTGTAATGACAAGTCTTTATGACTAGTAAATTTTGAACTCTTTTGCACTCCCTATTGGTGTTTAGTCTGTACATTTTTAGTGTGACCCCCCCCTTTCCCCAACCCTAGTTACGCCTATGCCTTCCTCCACTCAGGTATGTTTGATTCAGTTACAATTAGCATGGGGAGTAGAAGGTGCTGAATAAAAGGATTATGATTCTTTTTAAAGGAATAAGGAATAGGAGCGGAAATAAAGTACTGAAACTAAAGAGAAGAAAACTAGTTGAAGTACTGCATTCACGGTCAAGAGGCCACCAAGTTAAATTTTTTCTGCTTAACTTAATTTTCAGGAACACTGTTGAAAAACTCACTTAACTAAAAAGTAGACTGCACTCTAGGGAAATGATCACGTGGTTTCACCTTGTCCGCACACGCGTTGCATAGCTAAAGGAACAAACATTTTCTAATTATCATCTGTAAGTGTAAAAGGTTTTTTTAAACATGGCTGGGAAGCGCAAAATAGTTAGTAGTATTATCTTTAGATCAAAGAATAGAAATTGTTACAAGATTGAAATAAGGAGTAAATGGAAACAACAGATCCCTTGAACCTCTCATTGGCGCATCAGCTATGTCAGATATTAAAAAATAACCAGTGACGCAATTTTAAGCTTCGTATCAGTTTTTTACAAACAAGAAAGCAGCGCTGAAAGGAAAACAATATAAAGAGAATATCCCCTACATAGCAGATGACTATCCATAATTACTTTAAATCACGGTGATTTTTTTTATACAGTCAGTACAGTGTATGGATCATTTTTACGTATAGTACTACTTCTGTATCATTTTTTGGAAATATTAAAAAAAATTAAATTAAGAAAAAAGGATAACTTCTAATCGCGTCATTCGCAATGTGATAAAATATGCACTACTGAAAATGCCAGTCCTAAACCTAGAAAACGTGTGAAGAGAAGCTGCCTAAGAAACCTAGCCCTATTTGTGCTTTAAAGTTGTGAATCCAATTATCCGGATTTTTCTTCAACCGGATCTACCTCGGTCCCGATCAGTCTGGATAATCGGCGCTCTACTGTACTTATGGTAGTTAGTTCAACATGAAAATAGTCTTTTGTGTGTCTGTGTTTGTCAGATTTCTTTTTTTCAGTAAATATTTCAATATATTCTTTATGTAATGTTGCACTAGTTATACTACATAATCTAAGATCTTAAAAAATGACATCCATTGAGTATGTTGCCAAATGGTCTACTTATTCATCTAATTTTGCCTTTTTCCTTTGTCGACTATGTATGGTACATGATTTTATAACTGCTGTTGTTGCAAAATTTACAAACAATAAAATGGAAGAGTGAAATGATAATGTGGTAAATGCAGTATTTTTGCAGGTTAAATGAAAGTTTTAGATTTGATTATAAATGTGGAATGTAAAAGTTGGTTTACACCCCTCAACTGCCACAGGCTTTTATATACATCCTAGCAGTCGCCAAATTTCAAGAAATTGTCATGTTTCACGCAATCACTTTGGATGAGATATATGTAACGTTACTGATATCATAAATATTACATATTCAAAAACGCTTTTGCTTTTATAAACAAAGTATGTTTTGAAATATTTCAGCCATTGGTAACAAAATCACTAATTTGCTCCTGTGATCCCATATCAAATATCACAGGAGCAAATTAGTTCGGAGCAAATTAGTTTATCGTTCAAAGTCAGTTGAATGAAGCAGGCATAATTCTACATATAGGAACAGCATTAAATGGAAGGTAATTTCAACAAGCAACATTGTAATAATGCTCCGGTGTCAGTTAATGCATTAGCTGCTTCATTGGTATGTATGTACTAGACCCATGGCAGTTAAGGGGTTAAGCAATTAGAGATATGATTTTGAGTTTATTCATGTGCACATCTAATTATTTTTATCATTAACTGTTACATTGTTTTAAATAACATAATTCATTTAAACTAATACTTTCATTTTTTTTTTTTTTTTTTTACTGCTACATTAAATCAAATCAATTTATATGCAAATTCATGATTTTTACTCTCAATGCATTACCTGCTTCATTTCTGTGTTCTTGGATTAATACTGTAATTACATTTGTCCTCTGCAGATTCGTGCTGTTATTCAAGATTTTTATGAATCATTATTTCCCACAAGATCTCAATTTGAACTTCCCCCAGAGTATCGAAATAGATTTCTGTATGTCAGTGAGCTTAATAAGTGGAGGAAGACTAGAGATATCATACGTGCTGTTACATATCTGTCATTAACATCACTGATTGTTTTTTCATTAATCTCCTTTTGGAAATCAGAAGTAAGTAATTACAATTTAAAAATCAAAAAGCATTAAGCCTTTTCATGTTCTTCTAGTACTAATGGAGAGTTATTCTTATTTATAAACAATGTCCTATTTTCTTTTGAATTTTTATTTAAATGCAGTTCTTGAATACAGCATTTTTTTTTTTTTTTTTAAGTTTAGTGAATTTTTAAAATCATATAGTTTTCCAGTTGTAATACATATTTCTACTGCCAGAATTTTGCCTTGACCCTGTAATCAATTTTGAATTTACTTATTCTTCATGTGTCCTCTTTATTTTATTTTTTTATTTATTTTATAATTGTGTTTTTAGTATTGCTGTTCAAGCAATAAATGATTCTTCGTAGAATAGAGGAGTAAATTATATATATATATATATATATATATATATATATGTGTGTGTGTGTGTGTGTGTGTGTGTGTATGATTTATGAGTATTGTGGATATACTTGTATTTGAAATAAATAAAATAAGAGGTTTGTGTGTTTGTATGTTTGTGGCATACGTTCTTGAAAATTGGTCTGGCCTAGAAACATGAAATTTGGTATACAGGCTCAATGCTTGAAATTGCATTATAAATATTTATTTTCCAATGGGCTACATACACTGGTTCTTAACCATTTGCAGACCTAATGCGTTTCCAGAGATTAGTACCAACTCTTTTAGCAGCACCACAATGAGTGTAGTACCATTGCCGCAATTTTTGAGGCTCAGTTTCTGCCAAGATGGTGGCACCTGAGCTCTAATTGGTGCAGCCTGCACTAGGAATTTAATTTACTGTCGATTTGTTGCATCTTGAAAATCCACAATGGGCCAGGCTTGGATCCTGTAAACTTGGGTGTACGAAGCCTGCACCCTATTCTTCTCACTGATGTGTATCATGAAAAATATTTCGAAAATTTTAAAATATGTTTTTGAACTTAAGTAACCTCTCACCATTTGGGCTTCATTATATCATTCAGTCTGATATATTCTGCCCACCTAAGTAAAAGAGGTTTTTTTTCCTTGAGACATTTCACTTTCATTTAACTTTGCTAGACCTATGGTACAGTTATAAGTATTTTCTAGTGAGTTTAATCAGAACAAATAATGAAAATATAAATATGGCAAAAGCATGTAGTCGTTAAAGTGTTGCTAAATAAATGTTTAGAAAGATGCTGATTGCCAAAAATCGTCTTTTTTTTTTTGAGAGAGAGAGAGAGAGAGTCTTTTGGGATACTTTTCTGAGTCTTTCTTGCTTAGGAGGGCTGTATTGCATTTATCCTTTATCTCCCAAAAAATTAAAAGTAAAAAAAATAATAATACTGTACACAATAGATTTTGTAGTAGTAAAATAGTGTTTGTATATATGAAAAAGTTTTTTCTTTCTTTTTTTTACTCAATAAAGAAAATAAAATCTTTTTCATTTTCCTAAATTTGTTAATTTAATTTTATAGTTTTGGATTCTTGTTACATCAAAACACAGTTGAACTATTTTTTAAATTCATACTTTATCTTGAAAATGCAATTAGTAAACTAATTTTCTTTTATAACTACATTTAAGAAAGTCATCTTAATGTTTAAAAACTAAATTTTTAGCTGGTGTACATATGATTTACTGGTATGTTACACAAGTCATTCATTTAT
Organism: Octonoba sinensis; assembly: GCA_038502835.1. Classification (NCBI taxonomy): domain Eukaryota; kingdom Metazoa; phylum Arthropoda; class Arachnida; order Araneae; family Uloboridae; genus Octonoba; species Octonoba sinensis. The sequence goes on from CM076602.1 coordinate 65,319,876, forward strand.
AACTGTAGTAATTGTTATGACTGCAGTTATTTTGTGTTTTCTATATATTGCACTGACTTGCTGTCTACCAACAAACATGCTAAAATGAAGAGCTGCTGTATTTAATTGTTATGAGATATTTATTTCACAGATAATTTTTATGTAGCACATATCTGCATCATTTGTCTATTGTTTACCTCAAAATTATAAAACTGTCATATTTCTCGTACTTTTCCATCTACATTTGAGCATAGTGCTGTATGCTGTGTTTTTACCACTTTGCAAGCTCCCACCTTTTCTGCATGTTGTGAAAGTTGATTGCTATGTTGCTGTAGGCAGTTTGTTTTCTTGGTGTTATTTTGGAGATGTTATAGGTATCAGTCACACAGAAATTGAGTCAAACTTTAAAAAATAACTAACACATTCTTTTTCCCAAATTGTAGCACCAACAATAAGAGTACTGTTCTTATTCAGGGGCGGGTAGTATTTGGTATTGTGCATATTCCTTTCCGTAGCTTATTTATGTATGCATATTATACATTAGTCCAGAGTGTCAAAAACCTTTCTTTGGAAATTATTTTAACGAGAGTACAAGGAAGGTGCAGCATGGCATGAGGAATATACACACAAAATTTTGACTTAATTAATTAATATATTTCAATTCCAGTTTTGGGTCAAAAATACAAAAAAATGAGGTCAAGTTGTATAATGTTGTGTTTTTTCATGTTTTCAATTTTCTTTTTGATTGCAAAATTTGACAGAATGTGTGAGACATATAAATAAAAATTTTAAAATTAATTCATAGATATCTTCTTTTTTGCTCTTTGAAGGAGTTATGTTGAGAAAACTGAAACTTATACATACAGTTTTAAAAATTTGAAATGTAAAAAAAGTTTCATTTATCTTGAACTTGATATTTGAGAACAAAACTGTTTTTCTTTCATGTTAAATTTATTCTAAACCTCTCAATGTTCAAAATAATTTGGAAATAGCTTTATTTTTGTGAGTGTTCCTAAAGAAATATATTAATTTGTGAAAATTTATTTTATCTTTCCATTTTAACTTATTTTTATACACTTACACAGAAGTAAATGCTGCTTTTTAACTCATTTGTATTTGTTAGATTCGGCCAACTGATCGTCTTACTAGACGGCGTAATTTGCAAGCAAGAAACAGAAATCCTCTACATGTCTGACCATAGCTTTTAATTGAAGGACATTTTAATTATTGTTAAATGAATCATTGAATGGAGAAATCACCCTTTTTTAGTCGCTGTTTTGAAAGTAATTATGTGCAGAGTTTACTCATTTTTGCAGCATTTAAATTATATTTTTAGGGATGAAATAATAAATCAATTGTATATACTTTTACTTTACATTTTATTTATGTATATATTTCTTTGATTTGAATGTTATATTACTGCTTTATTTATGCATTTATTTATTAAAAAAATATTTTGTTAAGCAGTGACTTTATAAAAATAGGTAAAAAATTTAATTGAAAAAATAATAGAGTTTGTTTGTATAAATGTAAACGGGAAATTATTTGCATGTTTTGAGTATGAATTGCATATATATTTATATATATAGTCTGATGTTAAAAATTACTTGTGAAGAGATGTTATAGTTTCTAAAAGATAATTTTTATAAATACATTTTATAAATTATCTTTCCTTTAAAATATCTATTTAATGCCTAATGTAATGTAAGTTATTTTGCTTAATTTTTCAAAAAATATCAAGAAAGCTTAATTGAAGAAATTTTATTCCTAATTTTTTCAAGATGATTAAACATTTTGATTTTCTTGAAGTGCAAAATTATTTTAACGTAAAATTCAGTATCAGCATTACAACTTTGAAATTCAGACTATTACACATGTTGGTATGAACCACAAAGTTCCTACTTTTAGTGATATATGACACCATATTTCTTAATGCTGCGATATGCTTATGTTGCTGACCATATATGGTTGGTTTTTCGTCAACGCCTAAACCTTATTTTAGGAAAACATTGAGGTAAGACTTTTTTATCCTAGCCCAATGGTAGTGTCTAAAAATCTTCTTTTATTGTTGTGTTTAGTTTTCTCAAAATTAAAGTACATAATGCAATAATTTTTTCATCAAAGCATTGATAAAAAAGACACATAAAGCACTTTCCTTTAAGCTTTTTATTTTAGCTTCAATCTTTTGCCATTCAGCTCACTGCAATTGTCTGAGAACTACTTTTCTCTTAAATTGCAGAAATACTAATTATATTTTTTATAATATAAATGTGATTTTTCTTTTAGAATTTATTTTTGGGTTATGTTTTTCAAGATTTTTTTTTGTTTTTGTTTTTAACCAAAGAGAATGCATTTATGATCTAGGTTGCATTAGTTTGTTTTCTGTTTGGTAATATATATTATCCTGAAGCAGAATGTACTGAAAAGTGAAACATACAGCTTAGAACAAACAACTTTGCAATTGAGCAACAGCAGATAAATCGCCGAATTATCACCAAACATAATATAAAGTATGTTTGAGAATGTTGGGAGGCAGGAATATATGCCGCTGATTTGTACAGTACACTGCAAATAGTTTCAGATTTTGTTATGTGTTTATAAAAAACTTGTACCCTGTGCAGACATTCCACAAAACATTGCAAGGCATTCTGCTGCTGGATGTGTATATATGTTACGGCGTATGGCCAAAATTGGAGAACGTCGACAACCACCAGTCTGATAGATGGTGATTATCGACAGTCTCTACTTTGTATGTCGACATTCTCCGAATTCGGGGATTCACCGTAACATTTATATGTGTGTGTGTATGCAGTAGAATCTTGATCAATTGTTTCTTTCTTTTTTTTTCAAATGCACAAATTGTACTTTTTGCTTCATGTGTACCAGTAAAATTCTAAAACACATAAACAAATGCATTTGTTTTAGAACAATAATGGAACTTATGAGATCTGTTTTTTATAATTTTGATTATTTTCTAGTTCAGGAACTGTAAACAAAATGCCTAAAAAATTAATTGTTCTGTTTTGAAAAACATGTGTTTTGCAAACTGGAAGTTCCAATTTGTGTACACCAGCCACACTTAATTCAAAAAATATGTTATTTGAATCAGCTGTTTTAATGAATTGTATCCTCAGAAATTAATAAAGTTGAGCTTTTGTAATGTGAAATGGATGTATGAAATAAATCCATTAGCAGAATGCATCATATTTTGAAGTAATTTAATGCTTGTTTTATTTAACTCCAATATCCTTTTTTTTTTCATTATGTACCCTTTTTCATGTGGCACACCATGTATTTCTGCTGGAAACTTTCCTGGGCTGTATGCGAAAACAAATGGGTCAAAATGTTACTTCATTGTAATGTCTAAATTGCCAGTGGTATAGTTCTGAAAAAAAAAAGATGGAGGATACGTTCTGATACCAGCATAAGTTAAAGAAATCAGTAAATGGGGGACACTTGTGTTAAAATTTAAAAAGGGAGATGCTTGTGTTAAAATAAAGGGAGGGGGCGCCGTCCCCCGACGTCCCTCTGCAATCAAACTTTCCCAAATTGTTTCCAGAATTAGTTTGTTGTGACCCAATTTCTTGTTCTGTAAATTAATAAACATTTTATAATAATCTCTTTATATTTATGGTTCAAATAAGTTTTAAATTTGTAATTTAAATTTTATTGTTTAAAATTCATTAAAAAACTGAGCATATGGACTACTAGAATGTGTGCCATCTGAAATGTTGTATCGTATTGTTTGTGATTGTAATAAATTTTTGTTCTATCATTTATATCTAAATTTAAGAGTGCATTTATCACAAACAGAGTCCGACAAAAATCCGAAAATCTTAGGAGCCAATGAAAATTTTTTAGGAGCCAGCTATAATATTTTCATTTGGCGCCACCTGAAAAACTAGTCGCCAAGGCATTTTTTTTAGTCGCCCGGGCGACCTGGCCCGGGATTTTTCGGACCCTGATCACAAATATATACTGTTTTATTCATTCTCAAGTTTTTGTTACAAAAACATTGTACTCTAAAAGTTAAGAGCAAGTCATATAAATATCTTTTAACAAACTAATACATTAAAATACCCTTTTGCATGTGTGATGGAAGTTCTATGTGCATAAAAGAAAAAATTATAAAAGCTAAAATATTTGTTTTAGCGTTTATTCTAATGCCAGGAATTCTTTTTAATTTTGATTTTTTAATGAATATTGAAATAGTAACAGGTTATTTGCAGCAAATCATATTTTGTAACTTGTTTTTTTTTTTTTTTTTTAATGTTTATAAACAAATAAAAGGGACTCAAGTTTCTTGACGTTATAACTGAGTTGTCACTATAATCAAGTTCAACTATTATTTGTGTATATTGCTCCCTACAGATTTTTTAAATTTTTTTATTTCCATCATTCCATAGTTTTAAATCTATCATCAAAGGAAATAAGTAGGCTACATATTATTTTTATTAACAATGTATTGGTATTGTTTACTGTATTGCTTCTTGCACTGTGTATAAAAGCATTTTATAGAAAATATTTTAAAGCTATGTCATCAATTGCAAATTAACTAAGATTTCCTAAGCACTTGAATTTTTATTCCAATTGCAATACATTTAAATACATTTTTTTTAAGTTTAAAAAGAGTGGTGATCTTTTTGATATAAGGATATTTATGTAATATTAGTTTAAAACTTAAAACATTGCAAAAAAATTGTTTGTTGCAATGGTGTAAAAAAAGTTCTTATTATAAAGTATATGTTGCATTCAATTTATATTTTTGTATAATGTCTTTGTAGTATATGTATCCAGTGTTTTGCATTATGTTTACTTTCTTTCCTAGTCATTGTACCTTACTGAAACTAAATAATGAATTCTGTGATTTTTTTGCTATTGTTATAACAGAAAACTACAAAATAATTTTTTCCATGATGTATAAAATGCAGTGAATACCCAATTCTGTTGTGAGAATTGTGCGGAGAAAGACGTGCCTATTCCTTGAAATCATCGACAACAAATGTTTAGGATTTTATTTTTTTTGTATTCATTATTAACAATATTGTAAGTGTCATTTCAATGTGGTTGAATGTTTAAATTTTCTGAATAACAATTATGAGAATAAAATTTAAGAATGAATACAATCAATGAGGCAGTGAGAAGCAAAGGGATGTAAGTGGCCAAAAAATTCTGAGAAAAACGGGTTCAAAGTTTGGATCTTATGGGACCTTTAATGTTAATTTTTTTCTAATACATATTAGGGTGGAGCACCTGTTAGAGCTATTACTAATTTTTGTAGTCACAATATAGAATGTTTCTTTCACTATCATGTGCACCAGTTATCTCAAAATTCTCAATTTTTTCACTTACGTCCCTTTGCCTCTGAGTGCCTCCAATAAAATCTTCTGAATTGCAAAAATCATAATCCATGGTATTGTCTATTGATCTATTAGATAAATTCTTTGTTGTAATAAATAATTACCCTCAAGTAACCTTTACAATAAATCAAGTATCACAAAAATATGGATTAACTTTTGTGTGATAAATTCATAACTCTTACACACAATTACAAACAAGCTCGACAGAAAACTAAAATGGGCACATGAATAGAAGATTTTTTGGTTTTTTTTTTTTTTTTTTCATGTTAAAAATCACTGTAGTTAATATTTTTTAGCTCTTGCATAACATTGTATAGAATAAAATTTTATAAAAAATTGAACGTGGAGAAAAATCAACTATTTCGAAATATCAAGAATCAAATTTTGTAGAAACCATTCTTCTTCTTTAAAAGCGTAACAACCTGTTGCATGTCTTAGCTGCCTCAACAGCACGCTTCTTCCAACTCGGTCGATACAAAGCAACTCTTTGCCAATTTTTTATTTTCAAAATTTTTATGTCATTTTCGGCATTATCCAGCCATTTAGTTGAAGGTCTGCCTCGGGCACGGGTTCCCTCGAGTTTCTTAAAAGTGTACAGTCTAGTCGGGTTGTTTTCAGGGGTTCTCCAGACATGGCCGAGCCATCTCAATCTGTTGCTTCGGATGACTTGTGTAATTTGAGGCTCTTTATAAAGTGTATAAATTCCAGAATTGTATCTGGTTCGCCAGCATCCCTGTTCCTGTACAGGCCCAAATATCGTTCTTAAAACTTTTCTTTCAAAGGTATCCAGAGCTCCCTGGGTGTCCAAGTTTAATGTCCAAGTTTCACTAGCATACAGCAGCACAGGTAGTATAAGTGTTTTGTATAGCCTCATTTTAGTTTTTCGGCTGACAAGCCTGGATCTTAATTGTTTTTTTAGTCCAAAGAAACATTTATTAGCTGATTTTATTCTATTATTGATTTCGGCTTTCAACTTCTTTTGATCATTAATAGTGAGGCCCATGTTTGTGGCAGAGATTTCTAAGGCTTGAAAGGCCTCCTTCACTATCCTTTCAGATCTCCCAATAATGTCGATATAGAGACCATTATTCCTATATAAAATTGCATGTAAATCAGGTTTTTATTTTAACATTTGTTTCCTGCATATGTTCGAACATTTCTTCTCAATAATTTGAAATATTTTTACTCAGTACGTTTCTTTTTTGTCTGTTTTTTTTTTAAATTTATATTTAGGTATTTGTTTAAAAGTTATGTTCCCATAGCTCTTTTTTCTTAATATTTAATGTTGTATTTTAATCTTTATACTAATTAAATGTTCAACCCTTCACTGCACTTTTTAAAAGGGAACAATAATAAATATCTTCATGTGCAGAATTAATCTAGGAAGATTTTTAAAAAGGCATTCATTTTCACCTGTTATTCAGAAATAATTGCAAAATTGTATACAGAACGTAAAAATAAACAAATAAAATCTGTATAACAAACACAAAATAGTCAAAAATCCCATGAAAACAGAAATATAAAAATTGCATGAAGCATTCAGAGGTGCTTTTCCACAGTATGAATTAGTGTATTTCAATATGTTGGTGTAAAGTATGAAAGTAGTTTTAAGCTTTATTCCAAGTTTCTCCTAGCTTTTTTTTTCTGTTACATCTGTCAACTATATAAATCTCTTTCAGCATCCTTCACTATAGTATCTAAGTATGTATGACAACAGGCAACCAGATGAAAAAACTCAAATCTAAGGTTTTATGCTAATAGGTAGTAGATGATGAAAAAAAAGGCGTACCTACCAACATTTGGATCTTACTTTTATGTAATGTCCACTGTTTAGTATTGCTGTTTAATAAATACACATTCCCTTTATGGGGACACAGATACTGCTGCTGGGCAAGGTACTTTTATATGCGATTTTTTTTTTTTCTTCCTGTCAAACCTCCAGACTTCAAATTTGGTAATTTCTCTGATAAAAGTGAATAGGAAAACTGGAGAATGTGAATGACTAACCAATAATAGCTCCACATTATTGCAAACAAGAATAATAAAGTTTTTTTATGTGCTCATTACCAAAATTAAATGCTAACTATGAAGTCCTGCACCCTAAAAGCACTAGCAAACGAACAAAATATTTTTTATATTTTGGTGTTTAGGTTCAAAACTGCAATTATCCATTTTGCCAAAAAGGCAGTAGGCGCACCACACTAACGAAGCTACACACGGGAAGCAGTGTCTGTTAATATCAAAACTAGACCAGAGGTTGACCCAGATCTGTTTTCCATCTTAAGACATCCATCTTAGAGTACAAAGCAGCCACTATTGAAATTTTCAAGGACAGCAGTGTAAATTCAATTCAGACTTAGCTTTACAGGTATTCAAAGCAGTGCAATGAAAAGAGTAATATATATATATATATTAATATATCCATCTTAATGTCACTGAGCATTATCAAAAAATAAGCTTTGCAAAAGCAGAAAAAAGTGCATAATTTTAATGGATTTTAGTTTTTTTTCCCTTGCAATTATGTACGAAATCCAAAGCTTCCGCAAGAGCACAACACAAGGCTGTGCTGAAATGCTCTTGGCCTGTGCTGAAATGTTATTCATCAGTATAGCACTTTCTTTTGATCGTACCCTAGTGGCTTGGGATCTATTTTAAGCCGTAAATCCGGCAGGGAACCTTAGGGGCATTTCGTGCGCTTAGCATGTTTAGCCAAATACGGATGCTCAAAATGGTCTTACATTGCCTTAGTACCAAAATCCAGAATGCTGTTTCAAAGCACATTGTACCATTATGAACAAAAATATAAAGCATGTCTGATGGACTTAGGCCTCTCTCTATGTATGGTATCATATGCTATACGTTGCATTGGCGTAAGGTTCGAACATCGCACAGACTGGTATTTGACTATTTGAACCGTAAACCTGGCCATAAATCGAAATTGTGAACTTTAGAAACATGTTTTTCTTTAGTCTCAAAAGAGGTGAAAACTTGTACATGACATCATGTACAAGTTTTTTTTTTCATTAAGACTAACCAGAGAAATTTAACAGATGCCGGAACGTGGTACTCTCATGTTGTATTTGTCTTTGTTTTGCGGCTTTAAAGTTTTTCGGCTGCACTTTTTTTTTTTTTTTTTTTTTTAGCCTTGGAAGCGATTGTAGTGGAAATTTTTTTTTTTTAATGAATGCTTGAGCAAGGTTTGTAGCCTATTTTCAACAATTTTTTATTTATTTTAAATTGTTAGAATTGTTCCTAAAACCTCAAATGACTTTCTTTTTTTCGTATTTTCTTTTTAACCACTTGCGCTGGAAAGACGTGGCGCTCACGTCGTAATGCTGTTGTCACAAAATCGCCAAAGACATGGTATGTACGTCGTCCGTCATGCGATTGTCCCAGAAAGAAAATCGATGGGCATGGCACATCAGCACTTTGCATGATTATTAATAAATAACTTTATTATTTATATGTATAATTTTATAATCAATTATATCTCTATATTCCCTTCAAAAAACTGTTAAAAGTCTTTGGTCAAAAATAAATTAGTTTAGAAAATATAAATATTTTTCCGATTTCTCTAAGGGATCGTTCATAAATGATGTCACACTTTTTTTCAATATATTTGACCCTCCTCCCCCCTTTGTCGCAAAATGTCACAGTTCAACATACCCCTACCCCCTTTGTCACATGTCACGCTATATTACATAAGCATAAATAGGTTTAATTTGCTGATTTTAAATGTTTTTACAGGAATCAAAATGTACGATGTCACACTTCTTGTTCTCCCCTCCCCTTGTCACAAACTGTCATACTTTCTAGAACCTCCTCCCCCCCCCCCTTGAAGCGTGACATCATTTACCAATTGATCCCTGAACTTGTGTGACGCCTCTCAGCGAGTGACACTACTGTTCTGGTACACGCGTCGGTGAATTTTTTTCTAGCATAAGAGAATGTTCTTAAACTTATCGTACTCATTTGTACTACTTATTAATTGTACCCTATGATACTTCAGAATGTCTATTTTGACATTATGATGCAAAAGTTTTCCTGAGTTGTCACAAAAAAAAATAATAAGGCCATAAATAGAACAGATAATTTTATTTTTTTATTTATTTATTTTTTTTTTTTTTTTCATTTTTTCAGTTATTCGCAAGCTTCAGGCAATTTTATATTTGAGTTGCGTTTGAGTAAGCACAGATGAAAGCAACTATTACGAGTTTGTTGCTAGTAATAGCTTTTAAGGAAAAAACCAACTCACTAATCAGTAACGTCGACAGTACCGATCCTGCTTTTTGGCTCAAATAACAGTCTGTGCATAAATTATATAGTATTTTTAAAATGTGAAATTTATTTTTCTTTAATAAAGTTTAAGGTGATAGACAGTGGTTAGACAGTTATTATGGACCCTACACACAATATTTTTGTATTCAAGCTCTTCTTTTTCTAATCAACTATGATAAAATCTTTCCAAGCTGTAAATTTAGTAGATATAGTTTATTAGACAGAATCTTCTGCGAGTCCGCGGTTTTCCACTTTTCCGTATTTTGTCCACTCTTTCCGTGTTTTCCGCTTTCTCCGTTTCTTTACTCTGCTTTTCATGAAATATTTTTTTTTTTAATCTGCTGTTCTTGGAACGTCCACTTATAGCTAATAACTAATACTAACGCATGAAATAAGGAAAACTGGATCACTGGATGACATTTTCTGGATGAGTTAAGAGATTCAAATCTTCATCCCTTTCATGTTCTATTGACTTCATAGTCCACACATTCAAAATCATGATGGGTCATTGCTAGAGGTGAAAGATTTGCATTCGAATTTGAAAAACTCAATTTTTGCTGCATTATGCTACAAAGCTTTAAGAAAACCCTTTGCTCTTTCCAAAACATTAACTTTTCGAAAGAATATTTGCTTTTTTTTTTAATTGGTAAATTCATTTGTTTTAGACTTACATTTTTTAAATCGGAATTTTGGAGGAAATATTGCACCGATTAAAATCTCGAAATATAGTGTGATAAAGAAAATTAGTTATTTAAGAAAATTTATTTTATGCTAATAAATAAGTTAATTTTTTGGAAAGTTCGTTTTACATTAAAAACTGTCATGGTTCTTTTTTTTTTAAACCTTTCATGGTTAAAATTTTCGGGATGGATGATGTAAGATTTTCAGGGTGGCCCCGATTTGATCATGGATTTTGTAAAAGATCCATAATACCCCACTTTCTTTATATTTTCTTGGTTTCGCTATTTTAGTCGCATATACAGCTCCCCATTTCCATGCACTACTTCTTGAAACTATAAAACATATGTATGCAATTATTTTAAAATTTGTGCCTTGTTTTATTGTTTCTGCCAAACCTAGAATGTTATTATTTTAATCCTTGCTATATATTTTCGTTATATATGAAATTTTATGTATATTGTTTAAAAAGTTTTTCTATAGTTTGCAAAAACTTCCAATGGCAAAATGGAAGTTATTATCTTTAATTTCTTCTAAATTAATTTAAATCATATGCATAAAGAAATATTTTTGCTGATGTGTATTTTGTGTTTTTCATAGTCTAAAATTAAATTGGAATGTTCGGTTAAATTAAAATTACAACCAAATTATTCAGCCTTTAAATGACAGATTAGTTTTTTCGTTTTATGTTTAATGAAAGGAGTCGGCGAAAGTTAATTTCAGTTTAGTTGGTCAGAACTAATTAAAAACAAGAAATGAAAAAGAGCTACTGCACCGGCTTTTGCCATGACCAAGTTTGAAGTATCTCAAAATGGATGTAGTATTTCGAAAACCTAACAAACTGGACATTTTCCTTCACTACTTTCCATTGTTTTCTTTAAAGGAGTTCAGCACAACGTCATCGGTTATTGGCTTATTGGCAGCGAATGAGGTTAAAGATATTCATTTGACCTGCTCTTTTCCCCCTCAAGCCTCAGTTTTACTGTTGTGCGATTGGAGTCGGATCTCTTTCACTTTCAGTTTAATCCTGGCAAGAAACCAATTCCGAATTTCAAGTAAATCCAGTTTATAACCTTTGATCAAGATTGTGAAATTAAAAAGTAAGTAGAATTGAATTTTAATTTTCCATTTTATCTAAGATTTAAACTTGACATTAAAAAAGCAAAACTATTATCTTTTATTTTACCTGGAAAATAAAGGCTTGCGTTTTACCTGAAAGGAAAACTGCCTTCTCTCCCATAAGCTGAAGTGCCATCAACGAACCTGCTGTTTTCCACGATAGCACTCTTAAGAAAATAATACAGTAAAACCCCGTTATACCACGGAATCGGATATACCGCGGTGACTATCATGTCCCCCGACGTTTAAAGCACCCTTTATCATTGCCATTTAAAGATGATTCCTTATTTACCATTGTAAATAAAGCCAGCCCGAGCACACAAATATTCTAGCCAAAGAGCACCCATCCCCCCCACCAGACACACTAACAAGATAAAGCCTTCTATTGTGATAGGCGTGATGTACATCTTTTTCATGTCTTTCAAACCTAGACCATATAGTTTGATTCCAAAATCGGGTGCAATCGCCCTTGACTTGTTTCTCTTGACATGGGCGGAGCCCAATCTGTCAGGGACTGTTGAATTCAATGCTTAACTATTCCATTTTCAGAAGTTTAGTTAATGCGTGTGCAACTTCTTTTATGGCACTATCAACGTGTTGATAATATAAAGAGATTTTTAAGCACCGTTTTTCTTTCACACAGTTTGTTTATAACCTAGGGGGAAGGAAAGTTACGAGTAATTGATAAAGTTAAAAATGATGCAGCAAAAGCGATTGTTATTTTGTCAATATGGTTCCGCGGTATAGTTTCACTATACTGCGGTTATGTTATAACGCGGGTGCCGAACATGTCCCCCGACATCGCGTTTTAACGGGGTTTTACTGTTATAAAGTTTTTTAATAACTATAGTAAAATAAACATGCTATTCCATACATCACAGAAATTCCACCCGGTTCTGTATAGTATTTCAGTGTTGAAAGTTTAATATTATATTGATAACGTAAGATTCTTTTTTTTTGTCTCAAAGCGCCGATTATATAGAGTGCGCCTTTCATTGTTAGCAAAGCAGAAACGGCTGGCAGAATGGAAGCAGGGATTGTGGTCACTTTCTATTTGGCATCCTTTTCGTCATTAAGGGGAAATTAAATTATCTATTTAACTAAACCAGAGCTCGCCCAACAGTCGAAATTCGACCCTAATAAATTTAGCATTGAACGTGTGGCGTACGACGACGTGAAGATACGGAGGGGACGTGATGGAGGATGTCTGCCTGAGGCGGGGATAGAACTTCGGACCTTCTTGATGGAAAGCCAGTGCTTCCGTGTTTTGCCAAAAGGTGCCTAATGGCCGGGACAGAAGATAGCTTTTGAAGGTGTCAAACCGTACCGCCACAAAAGCATTATGCTATTTTTATAATTATGTAACTATTCATCAAAATTTGGCAGTTATAACGTCGAGTTTATTTTGCTGGTCCTCACTCAAAGCAAACGTATTGTAAATCATGGTCGTCGCAGAGCCCATTGCGTTCATAAATGGAGCCGTTTGTACTTCTGCCGGTTTCGTACCAAGTAGAGTGGCAGTTGAATGAAAGTTAAATGTTTGCTTCCATATACTATTCTCATTTTACATTCCGTTGTTTCAGAGAAGCCTTCACTCAAACTCTTATTGTAATTGAAGGGTCCGCTGGAGAAAGACCCAAGTCACGTACTACTTTTTGAAATTTGCTTTATGTTTTATTCAATTATTTTATAACATAAATGTTAATTTTAACTATACGAGCCTACTTTTTCGTAACACCCAAATTCAAATGTTATAATACATATATTTATGTTACATAATTTATATTCATTTATAATGCATAATTTATAATAAAACATAAAGCAAAGTTCAAAAAGTACTATGTGACTTAGGTCGTTTTTGCAGTGGACCCTTCAATTGCTTTTAATATGACTGCTTAGTTGCAAAAAACTCTTTTTAACAATGAGATTTATATATTTGTTATACATAATAATTTACTCAACCAAGACATGTTGCCATATGCTTTGCTATCTATCTATATAAATACCAGAATTTTTTTATTGCGAAATTTAATTAGAAATTTTCGTTTCCTTCTTTTGGTGTCTTAACTTTTTTGATGTATTACGAGCAAAAAATACTAGATAACAGTTAAAAGTAGCCAATCAATCAATCTATTTATTTATCTATAAGAACGGCCTCACTGCCCCACTGTTTCCTGAAATTTAATTCAAAAGCTCAAGAAATTGCAAATTCTAAACGTGGAACGATTTTTTTTTCATTTTGTTTGATAGCATGAAACATAAAACGAAAATTTGTGCACTTTTTTTCGTTCAAAGTGGACAAGAAACATGAAAAATTAATGGTTTTTGCGTAAAAAGTTCTTATGTTAACGAATCAAATCATATTTGGACCCTGTTATCTATATAAATAAAAATGTAAGTGTTCGTTTGTGCAAGCCGCAAATCTCCGAAAGTACTTGATCGATTGGTTTGAAATTTTGCCAGTTAACAGAGTGATTCAAGCGGATGGTTTATAGACCCGTTAGAAAAAAATCCGACAGGTGGTTCCTTTCTTATTCCAATTTAAGGCAAAATTTCTACATTAATTTCCCATTATGGGGGTGAAGAAAACCTTGCACATATTAATATAATATATCGATCGAATGCGCTGATTTTTCTGCATAAAATGGAATTTGTTCGAAGTTTCTAAGTCAAAAAGAACGCTAGTTATAAGCTTTTTAGTTCGATTTCTTAAGGCTTACCTTGATCCAAAAATAATAATTAGCAGCTTCCTCAACACCGGGTAACACAAGCTATGTAAACAAGAAGTTCCGTCTAGAACTATACGAGCCTACTTTCCCGTATACACCGAATTCAAATTTATAATCTAGCTATCTCTCTCCTTCTTTCTCGTTTAGCTTTAATTCTTAATTGCTTCAAATATACCTTTTTCAACGGATAATACATATTCATTCAACCATTCATTTATTAAGTCATTCATGTGTTTATTCACTCATTTATTCATTCATTCTTTCGCTTATTCATTTAATCATTCATTAATTCAAAAATATTCTTGAAAATCTCGATCAAAATATTTCATAGGAAAATTGGCTCGTTAGTTCTGGATGAACTTTCTATCTGTACGTGTTCTACGTCATAAGAGCTTTCCGATAAAGTTTGTTCCAAACAAATCGCTCCGTTAGATCGGGATTTATATAGGATTGAAATTTCCCCGTAGGCGCTATGTTAATTTTTTTTTTTTTTGAACTGTTCAAAAATGAGCAAAAATTGTTCAAATCAATATTTCATGCCAAGAACTTCTTCCAGTGGGCTTGTTCATTGGAACTTTTATCTTGTACCCAGAGTTTACATAATTTGCTTCATTTTCGCCCATAGGCGCTAATGTTAAAATTTTTTGAACTGTTCAAAATTGAACGAAAAATTTTTCAAATCAAAAAGTAAAATATAGAAATGAAATGTCCTCGCCAAGATCTTTCGAATGCAAAAAGAATTTTTTGAATCGGACAATTCGTTCAAAAGTTATTAGGGAGGGACAGACCGACAGACCGACCGACACACTTTTTTCCCATCTCAAAACCCTACTTTCAAATTTTTTATTTTTCAATCTTTATTTAATTACTTAACTTATTTTTGACTTTTCTTGACTTTTAACGCTATTTTCACGATACATTAAGCCTTCTTTCATGCTTTATTATTATTTTTTTTACTTTTACGGGAAAGTAGGCTAATAAAAATGTAAGTGTTTGTTTGTTCATACAAGGCTGAACGAGATCCAGTTTACGGTTACGATCAAGCTCAGCTTTGGTTCCTAACCTCAAATCTCCGTAAATACTTCGATTGCTTTGAAATTTTATCAGAATATGTGTTTTAATATATCGCTTTTAATTTATTTCAACTTTGATTTAAATATTTCGGTTTTTAATGTTTTGTTAAGGAGAATGAGCCACTGCAACTATTGGCAGGGTACAGCTATTTTCATTTTGATTTAATAATTTTTTCTGTTTGTATTAAAGTATTTGTTAGTATTTTTGCACTCGAAGATTAAGGGGAACTTTAAAACAAAGACTACTTATTTTGAATAGCAACAGTTTAATTCAGCTATTTTCATTTTGATTTAAAAAATTTTTAACCGACTTCACACAGGAAGGAGGTTATACACTCATTGTGGAATAATTTTAATGCTCTTATTGTTTTCCGAGATTTGTTTCCTTCCAGTGGCAACAGGCAACTAAAAATATCTGTCTTTCGTTTGAAAATCCGTTTTAAGAACGGCTCCTCTTTTGTATAAATATGTAGTGTAATTTTGTGTATTAAAGCCTTACTTTAGGTATGAGAGTAATTTTCATTACAATTTAATACACAAAAATTAAGGAAATCATCTCTAACTGGAATTCCTTTTAAGTAATGGAAAAATACTTGAAGCCAGATAGATTAGATTTAGATCCGACTAGCTCGACAGCGGATAAGCAATGGATACACTGGAGAAAGACTTGATAATTTATTAAACCATATAAAAGATGTTTCTGACAGTAATAAGCAGCAACTTCTTACAAATTATGTCTCTTCGAATGTATTTCAGTACATAACATGTTGTAAGGATTTTAAAGAAGCAATCGATACATTGAATTCCTTGTACGTGAAGCCTAAAAATGTTATTTACGCCAGACATCGCTTGGCGACAAGGAGCCAATTGACTGGAGAATCTGTTGATCAATATATCTCTGTTTTGAAACAACTAAAGCAGCCTTTACACACACGTTCTTAACCGCGGTCCGGACGGCGAGCCATTCAGATCCGCGGTCAAGAGCGTGCGTGTAAATGCAATTTTAGGACGCTCAAGAACGCGGTTAAGAATGACACTCAGATGCGCGCTCCAAGAAATGATGCATTTTACATACACGTTCTTAACCGCGCATCAAAGTCGGAGGATTGGACAATTCTGCAGGCTGTGGCTTCTGTAGGGGACTTCAATGGAACGCCCCGCAACTGAACGCGTTCTTGAGCGCGGATAAGAATGTGGTGCATTTTGCAACACATTCTTGAACACCACGGTTTTACTCGCGCTCTTGACCGTGGCTGGATGCGCCACGTTCAGTCGCGCGGTTAAGAACGTATGTGTAAAGGGCGCTTAAGCAAAGATTGCAATTTCGAAGCTGTAACTGCTGATCAAAACCAAAACGATTATATCGGAGATTCATTCATCAGAGGATTAAATGACAGCCAAATTCGCCAACGGTTACTGGAAAACATATCTCTATCTCTCGACAGCGCTTACAATCAGGCTCGTTCTTTAGAGTTGGCGAAACTTCAGTCTGCGAATTACTCTGGTGTACGAGAATATTCTGACGCTTTTAAACAAACTTGTCAGCCCACTTCTTTTGATAGTAATACAGCTCAAATCAGTGATAATAGTAATGAAGCCTCAGACACTTCTTCGTCAACAGTTGCTTCTATATCAAAAAAAAGGCGATTGCTACTTTTGCGGCGGTCATCGCCACTCAAGAAACTTATGCCCTGCCAGGAATGCCGTGTGCAAATTATGTTCTAAACGGGGACATTTTCAACGCGTTTGCCTTTCTAGAGATACTCCAGCGAAAAGAAATACAGTTGCTTCTACTGACTGTATCACATCAGTTTCTGCTGCATCACTTTATTGTCTTCGGAAATCTATAATTCAAGTAGAAGTGAATGGTGTCAGTGCAAATGCATTAATTGATACTGGGAGCTCCTTGAGTTTTATTGATCATACCTTCGGGAAAAACTGTAACATTACGATCTTACCATACCATGGAAAAATTACTATGGCAAATTCTTCCTTATCTTCGGAAGTAGTTGGTCAGTGCAAGGTGAATATTAAAATGCAAAGTTATGTTTACGATAATATTTCTCTATTAATTATGAAAAATCTTTGCTCGGATGTTTTAATTGGACATGATGTATTACAGTATCATTCTGCAATTGAAATTACATTCAGTGGCTCACAACCACCTCTTAGGATTTGCAATTTAGCTGTTGCAAAAGTTATGCCTGTTTCTATCTTTGCAAACCTATCTCAAAATTGCACTCCTATTGCAACAAAATCTAGACGGTATTTTAACACAGATAACTGCTTCATGGAGTTAGAAATAAGAAGACTTCTATGTGAAGGCATCATAGATCCTTGCAACTCTCCGTGGCGTGCGCAAGCTTTTGTTGTCAAAGGAAGAAATGAAAAAGAAAGAATGGTGATAGATTACTCTCAAACTATAAATAAGTTCACCTTCTTAGATGCTTATCCACTTCCGAGAATAGATGAAATAATTTCTAAGGTTTCGAAATTTGAAGTATTTAGTGTCATAGATTTAAAAAGCGCATATCACCAAATACCAATTTTGGAAACGGAGAAACCGTACACTGCTTTCGAAGCCTGTAGACAACTTTAACAATTTAATCGCGTTCCATTCGGTGTCACGAATGGTGTGGCTTGTTTCCAAAGGGTTATAGATCAAATAATTCATGAAGAGAAGCTTACTGGTGTTTTCCCATACTTAGATGATGTCACTGTTTGTGGGAAGAGTCAAGAAGATCACGACAGAAACCTAGAAAAATTCTTATCTGCCATTAAGATGTATAATTTAACGCTAAACAAAGAAAAGTGCTCATTTTCCGTTAGAACTATCAATCTGCTCGGTTATATTATTTCGGACAAAGCTATTAGGCCTGATCCTACTCGTTTACAACCACTCATTGATTTACCCATTCCTGAAGATACAGCTCCCCTACAAAGAGCTTTAGGAATGTTCTCATATTACAGCAAGTGGCTACCTAGATTTTCCGAGAGAATACGGCCTTTACTGCGGAAGAAAGCTTTTCCTCTATCAGAAGAAGCGATCTCAATTTTTCACTCTTTGAAAACAGAGTTGGTCAATACATCTATGGCTGCTATCGAGGATGGAGTTGGTTTCACTGTCGAAACAGATGCATCCCAATGCTATTGCTGCAACTCTAAGCCAGTCAGGTAGACCTGTAGCTTTCTTTTCGCGCACCCTTAATAAATCAGAACAACGGCATTCCTCGATCGAGAAAGAAGCATATGCAATAGTTGAATCTCTTCGACATTGGCGCCATTATTTAATTGGAAGGCATTTTAAAATAGTCACAGATCAGCGCTCAGTTTCTTTTATGTTCCATCAACAACACACTGCTAAAATCAAAAATGAAAAGATCCATAGATGGCGTTTAGAACTCTCTTGCTACAAATTTGATATCATATATAGACCAGGTAAACAAAATGCATCTGCCGATACTTTTTCTAGAATAAGTGCAAGTATGGACCATGCAACTGACCTAAAGTCCTTGCATAACGCTCTTTGCCACCCCGGTGTGACTAGAATGAATCACTGGGTACGGGCGAAAAACTTACCGTTTTCAGTAGAGAACGTCAAAAGGGTAATCAATTCTTGTCTAATTTGCGCGGAATTAAAACCTCGTTTTCACAAAAATGAAGGAAAATTAATTAAAGCAACTACACCTTTTGAAAGATTGATCTTAGACTTTAAAGGACCTTTACCTAAACGAAACAGAAACCAATACCTCTTGACGATTGTGGATGAATATTCTCGTTTCCCTTTTGCTTTTCCTTGCTCAGATCTGTCTGCTACTACTGTAATAAAATACTTGAAATATTTATTCAGTATTTTTGGAATCCCTTCTTATGTGCATACAGACAGAGGTGCTTCGTTTATGTCTCAAGAACTGAGAGCTTTCTTAAATTCCAAAGGTGTAGCAACTAGCAGAACAACTCCCTACAATCCTCACGGAAACGGGCAAGTTGAAAGATATAACGGCATTATATGGAAGACCATAACTCTAGCGCTTCGGTCAAATAATATGAAAGTCGACCAGTGGGAGGAAGTTCTACATGTTGCTCTGCATTCCATTCGCTCTCTCCTTTGTACCTCAACCAATGTAACTCCTCATGAACGTATGTTCAACCATCCCAGACGAACTGAAAACGGAAGATCTATGCCGACTTGGTTAATGGAGAAAGGTCCAGTCCTAATGAAAAATAATTTTCAAACGAGTAAGTTTGATCCACTCGTGCAGGAGGTCCAACTCATAGAATGTAATCCGGATTACGCCCATATTCGCTTTCAGGATGGACGAGAGTCTACTGTATCAACTAGAAGGTTAGCTCCTCGTGGTGAGTTACCAGCAGAAGATAATAACGTCACAATAGAGGAAGAAAATTCGCCTGCAGAGGTCTCTGACCTCTCTCTTTCGAATCCTGAAGAGTTTGATTCTCAGACAATCGAGTTTCAAACTCGGCCTTCCCGTCCAGTCCGATCTAAAAGAAAACCAGCTTACTTATCAGACTATGTTACAGATTTTTAGAGGGGAGTGACTGTGGTATAATTTTAATACTCTTATTGTTTTCCGACATTTGTTTCCTTCCAGTGGCAACAGGCAACTAAAAATATCTGTCTTTCGTTTGCAAATCCGTTTTTTACGTTCAAGAAGACGATAAGAAGACAATTAGAAATTAACTATGGTAGCTGGCCACATGATTTTACTAACTATTAAAAATTGCTAGTTGAATGAGTTAAATTTTTTGAATGTAATTTACCTTAATTAACACTTGCCAAGTTAGGAATCCGATTAAAAAATGGTTTTAAATAAATTAAGGAACATTGTACGCTCTTACAGCCATGATCAAAGGATCTGCTATGGAACTTGGCACCCATTAGATATCAATTCTTTTATCGCTAACACCGGCAACTCCGAAGGCCGTTTTTGTTCTATCGAACTTGACCATTTTTTCACATTTATGTTTTGTTGGGATTATTTTTTCTTTGATCGATAGAGGGTCGTCTAACTCAAATATCGCGCATCAGTTTGGGTTGGGAAAGTTGTTAATAAAAATGAAACTCATTGTTACATTAAAAGCAATTATAACACGAAATAGACTGAAGGCTTCTCTGAAGAAGAAATTAAAGCCAATCAGTGTGCTTGCTCCAGTGACCCTTTAAAATCGGTTTTAAAACGAAATTTATCTTACAAACGGTTAGTTTTTAGTGTCATTCCCTCAAATGTTTCCCCTTTGATATGTATGTCTTAAAAATAGAGTATTTATATAAAAATGTATTTACACTAAAAATAATAAAATAAAATAATTTTTGGAAAAAATAGAACCGACTTCAAACTATAAATTGCGCTGAAAAGTAAAAAATAACATTATTCTTTAAACAACTTCGATACGACTTTTAAATATAATTTTTGAAGTCGGTGCAAAGTTATAATGGAATTTGATGCATTATTCCTTTTGTAACTATGAACCAATTCATAGGCGTAACCAGGGGGGGGAGTTTGGGGGGTTCAAACCCCCCCCCCCATTGGGTATCGACTTATTGCGGCACATTTAGGCACACAAAAAAATTTCTGGCTACGGCCTTGCAGAGCACATATTTTTTTTTCCCTAAGAAAATTAAACACATATGCATATGATTTTATTTCCTCTTTCTGTGAAGGGTTGTGATCATGACCAAAGTATGCAGCTCATAATAAAGAGGACTTTTCATCTGTTTATAATCAACCCCCTTATCACCTTGGAGGGGGGGGTTACACGAAAGGTGGCTTTAATCACCGAAAGGAGGCTTCAATCACCGTACCACACACAGACAAACAGAGATCCTTTAACAATTGTCCTAATGGATTAACCCTCAAGCCAGGAAGGGATGCTCATCAAGAAACGTAAAGAGCAATTTGTATTTATTTATGACTTCCTGTCAAAACACCCATTTTGGTACAATCTGTTTTTTAGATGAGCCGATTGGAAAACTGATGAACTGTATTTGCATTGCATTCTCATTTACAGATGTTCTCTCATCTCTTATATTTTAAATGTTTTTTTTTTTTCTTATTATGGTCCATCACTGATTGCATTGCGACTCTGGAAATCATCCGTTCAACGTTTCCAATCTCACTGCTACGGTTTAATGCTGCATTTTAATTTACCATCAAGTATTATTTATATTTTAGCTAAATTTTTAATTATTTTCGATACATAATAATGTTTGCACTCCAGCGATGGACACGTTCGTCATCCAAAAAGAAAAGAAAATTCAATTTAGACGCTTCCACTTCTGAGGTATGTTTTGCTACAAATTTAACAAAATTTTTAGAAATTTATTGTGGGAATAATCATTTTTGTAGGGGAATTTGGATTTTTTTCTCTAAAATTCCACTATTTCCCAGTTTTAATATTATGAATGCCTGGACATAGAAGATTGCTTAGCGCTGAATATTGAATTTTCTATTGCGTTTGAATTAAAAAATAAACAAATAGATCTAGTAATGAATGTTCAATGTTTTTGTGAATCAAGGCCGTATCCAGAAGGGAAGGGGGACCCACGGGCCGCCCCCCCCCCAGAAATCTTTTGCAATGTATCATATATTCATCCCTGAAACTTTGCTTAACATAAGTGTGTCGAAGTCTGGGCCCGCCCCCCCCCCCCCCCAAAAAAAAAAAAAAAAAAAAATTTTGGATACTGCCTTGGCTCGGAGCAGGGGGAGCGAGTTAAGAATTAGAAAGGGCAGTGTATGCTTCAAAAGCACACCCTTTATATATACATATATATAGATATATATGACAAGAAATGATGTTAATATGAATTTTTTTACATATATGAT
The DNA here is from genome assembly GCA_038502835.1 of Octonoba sinensis. Taxonomy (NCBI): domain Eukaryota; kingdom Metazoa; phylum Arthropoda; class Arachnida; order Araneae; family Uloboridae; genus Octonoba; species Octonoba sinensis. The sequence continues at coordinate 65,341,937 of CM076602.1, forward strand.
AGCTTTTTGATGTATATATAGTAGATGTATGTTTAGATCTTTGGTGAAGTTAGAGGAGTGGGTATTTGGGGCTTCTGCAACTTAAATTTTTGTAACTGGTCTTACATCTATAATGCTTAGGCTACCTCTGGAGACAAGGGTTCGAGGGCTCTCCCCAGAAAATTTTTTGAAATCTTCCTAGCAATGCAATTTCGGGATACTTTGGTGATGTTAGAGGAAACAGAAAGGAGTTTGGTTACTCTCCCCCCCCCCCCCCCAATTTTTTTCAAAATAAAGTGTTATATCTTTTAAGTTACTTTTGGTGTCGCTCGTGATAGTGTTCAATGTCCTTTCCTGAAAGTGTTTCTGAAAGTAAAGCGCCTTAAAACAGCTTAAAAGCGTAATTTCTCTTTTCTTTCTTTTTCTAAAACTTGTTATCTGAAGTTTTTTGCCAGGGGGGTTGGTTGGAATTGACTTGCTCCGAGGGTGTAGCTCCCCCCCCCCCCCTATGAACGCCTATGAACCAATTGCAAATATAAATAGCGTAGAGTTTGCAACAGTTACAGTGTAAAATAACGCATGATGTAATTATAATTAGACTGTCATAATTTTGCTCCGACTTCAAAAATTATATTTAAAAGTCGTATCGAAGTTGTTTAAAGAATAATGTTATTTTTTACTTTTCAGCGCAATTTATAGTTTATAGTCGGTTCTATTTTCTCCAAAAATTATTTTATTGTTTTTTCCGTTTGTACTGAAGTATTTGTTAGTATTTTTGCACTCAAAGATTAAATGGAACTTTAAAACAAAGATTACTTATTTTGAATGTTAACAGTTTCATTTAGCTATTTTCATTCTGATGTTAAAATTTTGAAGTATTTTTTAATTATTTTTGAACTTGACGATTAAGGGAACTTTAAAACACAGATTATTTATTTTGAAGGACAATTTTTTAATTTAGAATTTTTGTGTTTGTGTTTCTTCTGTTTGGATAAAGCTTATGTTGGAATTTTTCAATGTGCTGAGCCAGACAATATCAAAATCTTCACCGACAATGGAACAAAAAAAAAAAATTGCCCGCAAGCATAGTGAAAAAAATAAAGCTCAAGATCAATCAATCAAATTGAGCAGTTTAGATCTTCTCATGTGTACAATTATATATTGCGTGTTCATGGGTTAATTTATATATCATCAATGGGTAAACCAGACAATCCATATTTTCAGACAATGAAACAACAAGCATTGTCAAATGAAACGTATATGTGCTTTTTCTTGCTTTTCCATCAAACCATACTGAGCCAAAGCAACGCGTGGCCGGGTACAGCTAGTAACAATATAACATTACAATTATAAATGAAGCTTGCCTCACAAGAGAAAAGGGGAAATAATTAACAAATAAACTGTTTCAAAAAAAAAATTTTATTGATATCACTTAAAACTTGTCAATAGTTTAAAAAAAAAAAAAAAAAAAAAAAAAAAAAAAAAAAAAATAGATAATTGGTTGAAAAACAGCGGAGAAATGGTTCTTAACAGTTTTGTCTTTGCCCATTTATAAATAGATTTGGCGCGAAACGTCATTGCTAAATTGGCTGAACGTCACATTGTTCAACTCACCAAATAGTCTCGTAATCGTGATAAAAAAAAAACTTTCATATTGAAAACCTAGATGTAATCCTTAGGCTCACACCAGTTATCTTTAGTCTGAAAATCTATTGCTCACTATATTTGCAACATATGCTTAATTTTAAATGTTAGCAGTGCCCTATTTTATTCTTCTCGTTTGCACAGTCATACTTTTCGTAATTACGTTTTTCATGATTAGAACATAGTTAATTAAATACCCTTCTTTCTATATCTCCCCCTCAAATCCCCAATAAAATTTGTGAGTAGCTAATTTTTGTGCAAGGCATTGAAAAATGTATTTGCTGGCTTTGGTTTTAAACTAAATAATAGTCTATTTGGATTTCTCCATGTGAAAATATTCATGGTTTGAATAATATAAATTGCTTAACACATGAGCGCCTGATTACCGCACAGGCCAAGTAGGCCACGGCCTTGGGCCGCCAAATTTTAGGGGCCCCCAAATTGTAAGAAAGATTTCTGAAAACATCTGTTAAAAGATAATTTTTTACAAAATGGAAAGATCCTAATTTATTTAAATGGCGAGCTAAAACTATTTGCATAAACAAGGTAAACTACTATGCACAATCAGATTATCTTCATTGACTATCATGCTAAATAGCATCCTTTACTCGCTGATTCATCTCGACGTTTTTTATTTATTTCATATTATAAACAGTAAAATTTGAAAATGTAATTTGTGTATTCAAAAAGTTTGCTTATTTAATGAATAACACAAAAATCATGCTGAATAAAAACAATATAGAATGCAGAATATTAGTATGTTGTGTCAGTAGGTGCTTTTTCCCCCTCGCCAATTGGGTATGAACCCAGTATTAATAGATTAATCTCCAAGCTTATTTAACTTTAAGCATTATACACAGTATTTTTACTTTTCGTACCATAGGGGGCCCCAAAATAATCTTGTGCCTTGGGCCCCCTACCGTCTTAATCGGGCCCTGGAGGGACATTATGATTTTAGAGGTGATTTGATGATGGGGCGCTGCCGAAAAAATGCTAGAAATACCTACTTTTTAAACATTGAATAACCGCTGTTGTATTTGACAACGTCACGGACGATGCCTTTACCTCAAAATCATCTTTAAACAGCGTGAACGCGTGTCGTTTTCAATATAGTAGCTTTTTTTTTTCTTTCTTTTTTTTTCTTTTCCAAGTTTGATTGTACATAAATGATTCTACCTAATCAGAGCCAGGAGCGGAAAATAGATTTCAATCTTGTTTCCGTCACTGATCATGCATTTCTGAAACAACCTGTGAGGAAACGACATTAGCTCTTTAGGGAGACTTAGCAATTTTATCCTGTACTTAAAGGTTTTTGTCAGAAAAAGCGTAGGGTAAGTGTAATCAGGGCTAACTTAATCACTGCTATCACGCTTTAAATATGTCTTGTACATTAAAACCATCGTATGTGTTTATTCAAGCCTTTCTTTGTTGTAATTAAGTAAATGTAGAAAACCTGACAAAAAATAATTAATTTTAATGTGTAACTGAGATTATTTTTTTATTGTGAGTTTGAGTGACATGCTCAAAACTTTGTGGTCTGTCATCTTTTTAAAATATATATATATATATATATATATAAAGATAATTATGTAACCTTTTGTTGACAAGCAAGATTTGCCATGAAAATTTCACATATACGATTTATTTTACTCTACTATTTAAAGTATAAACCAGGGTGTTTACGCCTGCCATATGCAGTCTAAGTCTACCCCCATCAAGGTGGGTAGTGATTTTGCTTTTAGAAATTTCTCGATTTTTTCAGATCTTTTCCTTGGACGAAAAAAGAAAGAAGGTCGAGGGGGGGGGGGGACCAAGCAAATTAAAGGAAGTAAAAAGAGAGAAAGAGAGATAGAGAAAGCGGATAATTTTTTTTCAAATCATAATAGTTAAATCTAACACTTATCGGGGCAAAATATAGATCTTTTCATTGTGAAATTAAGAAAACAGGAAATCTTTGTAAATGGTGTCGTATACGCATTTTCTCCTTCGTGATTTCTAAACAAAGAACAATTTTGTTTTGAGAAAAAAATATTGAAAAACAATCACAAAAATAAAATTTTAATTAGTTGGAGAAATTATGAAAAGGACTTTTGATTTAATATCAACTTATTTGGAAGTTCAGCATTTTTAGCTATTTTAAAGAATTTACTTTACGTAAAAACAGTTGTATGAAGCCCTAAAACTCATCCGAGATGTCACATTAAACGAAATGTAGATGATAAAGTTGATTAGTTTTAGTCTCAACGAATGAAGACAGGAGATTTATTTACTCAATGTAAAAAAAGTTCCGGGGCCAAAATGGGATTTCCAGGACTTTTCCCCGATTCCTCCAGAATAGCGAAATTCCTTGACTTAGGCTAGAACTTGACTTAGGTTTGGCTGAAAAATGCTAGGTGCATCACCGTCCCGAGTGACACCCATGCTAGGAACGCCACTGGTATATAATAGTAAAACATTGCTCATTAATTGTTCGAATTCTGTAAAAATGACCCCCGCTATTTTGTCTTAAAAGTGTTCATGACCAAGAAGATTTCCTCTTGAATTTAAACTTTTAACTAGTAGTATTTTAATCTTGATCGGAATTGATGTTTTCGATGCTAAATGAAGCCAATGATAATACAAAACAAAAAAATTAAAAATAAATTACATCATATTAACATGTTTAATCTTCTGATTTTAAGAGGGTTTTTTTTTAAACTAAAATGTGTGTTGTCACACTTTCTGCTAGCCCTCCTCCTTCCTTTATCTCAAAGTGTCACAATTCCTCCCCTCTCGAAGAGTCATCATTTGTGAATGACCCCTTATCCCCGTTTTTTCACGTTTCCATGCTTGTTTCCCATCCCGTCACTGTAAATTTGTTTATTTTACAAGATTACGCTCGATACAGAGAAAGTAATAATAGTAAGACTGCTTTTAACTTTAAAGATTTATTTAACGAAACAACATTGATGGCACTATAAACAGAAGCGCAACTGCAGATTGAGACTCCAATTGTCAAAAAAACTTATGGAACCTCCCATAGTGCTATTTTAAAACAAAATTTTCAAAAAATTCTATTTTCGGTAATGGGTGGTGCGAAGCCGGTGCCATTGGTTTTTCTTCATTTCCAAAGAAAATCGAAGTGTGGGAAATTTTCTTCAATTGCTGCAAATACGTAAAAAATCTGTTCTTTAAAAAAAAAATATGTGTTGAGTGCTGCTGTATTTCGCAGTTTATTTTTTCCAGCATTTCTAATATTTTTGACTTCAAAAATACGCTCTGCGCTTGCTCAGTTGATAAAATGCAGGAATACTGTCTTTGTCGCCTTATGTGTGAAAGTACCCTAATAGTATCTTTTCCGCATTACCCGTCTTCGAAAAAAAAAATTTTTAATATAATATTTATTCAAAATAACACTTGGCAGAAATTTCAACGAAATCAGGAAATTGTCAACTCCAAAAACAATTTTGTGTGGACTTTTTATGCCATCAATGACGTTTTCCGCGCTGCCCACAATCGAAATTTTTTTTTAAAAAGTTGTTTTTTGGCCCACACCAATGTACAGACAAGACTTTCATCCAGAACTAAACGAGCCCACACTCCCATGGAACTTTTTGACCTGGATTTTTTAAGGACATTTTTGAATGAATAAAAGAGTTGGGGAGTGACTGAATGAATGAGTGAAATAATGAATAAATGAATGAATGAATAAGTGGCTACATGAGGAAATAATGAAAGAAACCAATACATGAATGAATAAATGAATTGACAAATGAGGAAACGAATGACTGAGTAAAAAAAAAAATCGAAATTGGTGCGGAAACTTAACATTGGCAAAAGTTATAGACTGGTGGGAGAAAGTTATAGTCTTTTACTGAATCAAAGATGCAAAGATATCATTGCTATCATTTTTCATATAAAACAAAGAGAAGCAGACGATTTTTAGCTTACTTTTCCGTAAAAGTAAAAAAATAATAATAATAAAGCATGAAAGAAGGCTTAATGTATAGTAAAAATATCGTTAAAAATAAAGAAAAGTTTTTAAAAAAAATAAAGAATTTAAATAAAGATTGAGAAATAAAAATCCCTCTTTTTTTTCTTTCTAATGGGGCTGTGTATGGTCATTAACCTTTGCAGACCCAGTGCGTACCCCGGTAATCGGCATCCATTTTCTTCAAATAGCACCACTGTCGGTGGATGCCATTGCCACTGAGAATTTGGAGTTTCCCCTAGAGGGGGCACCTGCGCTCTCATTTGATGAGAATTGCACTAGTTGTTTAATTTAGCCGAGAGTATCCAAGCCAAACGGATACTCAAGGGATCTTTAACATGCCGCACAATCATGCAACATGAGTAGGTGAAAAAGGACAGTTGTGCGCCAGCAGGCGGATCGCGGATCAGGGGGCGTGGTCCCACCGCCTCCCAATGCCCCCAGGCGTGCCCTCAGGCGTTAGTCGAGTTGAGTTGAGTTGTATACCTCCAGGCGTTTTTCGAGTGGAATTGAGTTGTATGCCCCCAGGCATTTTTCGAGTAGAGTTGAGTTGTATGCCCTCAGGCATTTTTCGAGTAGAGTTGAGCTGTATGCCCTCAGGCGTTTTTCCAGTAGAGTTGAAATGTTTTTCAAAAATTTATAGTTTTGGAATGGCAACACCTTTTTGTTTCAGTTTACGACTTGATGCAATGTAATGTCGATTGCAGCGCCATCTATGAGAAGAAAATGCAACTATTTTCGAACTTAATTTTTTTTTCTACTGTTTTTTCTCAGAATTCAAGTAGGAACTATTTTATATTACAAAAAATAATTATAATGTATAATGAATTAAATGTAATCTTGTTAATTACCTCCTTATATATCGTTATTTTTTAGACTTAAAATTTTTTTCTTTTTCGATCTTTTTAATGTTTTCACTTAGCATTCACGCAGGAACTACTTCATATTAACAAAAAATTAATTATAAAATGATAGCGCTAAAAAGTGAATGCTTAAAAAGAGATTACTTTAAATGCAAAGGGAATTATTAAAGTATTACATTTAAATGATATTAAATAATAATAATAATATTCTTAATACAAATTAGTGATGATAAAAGGTATATTCAACTTACCCTAGCAGGAGATTCAGTAGATTGATAATTGATTCTTGAAAAATGCATGGTCGAGCGTATAAGGAACTGAGAAAGTCTTTTAAAAAAGAGCAGAGCAAAAATTCATATTTACTAAGCAAGTGTAGAAAGCGAAGTGACTTTTCACTTTCCAGTCCTTGTAGCATTTTCTTTCAAGAAATATAGAAGCTAAAAGTTAACCAATTAGAATTCAGTATACATCGCAGTTGAAGAGAATGTATCCATTCAGGGTACATTTGCCGAAAGTTATAATTCCTGCAGCATTGCAAGACATGAACAAACTTGTATTGCGCTAAAAGATTGAAATCATAGTGCAGGTGTTTTTTTATGGCTTTAGGTCCTTTGTGACGATCGGACAGAAAAGAAAAGGTCCCCTCTCCACCCCTATAGGCATACTTTCTCTTTCTACATTGAATGAAGTGATTGACAAAGATCGCTTTCCTTTTTACATACAAAGCATCTCCATTGTACTCAATTTTTAACTGTAGATAATGGAAACATTACTTGATGGTGGTGAATATCAGCTTAATGAAAACAAAAATACGTTAATGAGAGATGATTTTTACTCGCAAGAAAACATGTTTGATCGTGTTTTCTTCTAGTAGCAACCTTTTTTTCATTGGTGCAGAAGCTACTAGTAGGATTCATTCCGTAAAACAATAGAGAATGTAAGATTTTACTAAATAAAAATGTTTGAACTTGCAAAACAAAATTATTTTCTACTTGCAAAATTTTAGAACTTCGCATGAAAATTAAAAAAAGCAGTACTTATTCAAACGGTTGAAACTTGGAACTAAAATTTCAACACTGAATCATCAAAAATCCGAAACAATTTAAGCTGTGGAATAAAGATTCGAGACTTAAAAAGTAAATGTAAACTCACTAAAAGAGATTTGAAAATCTGAAAAGAGAAATAGAATAATAACTTCACTAGAAACACTGAAATAGAATCGTAAAACTTGAAAAATTTAAATCACAAAACTTAAATCTATTGCAAAGTGCTTTATGTGAAACGTAAAAGTGCTAAGAGCAAAATGCTGAAACTGAGGAAACTTAGAAATACGTGAAACAAATCATTTAGAACTATAAACTTTAAAACTTAGACTCATTCAGAAAAGAACGGAAATGCAAAACTACAAAACAAAAGTGTTACGCTCATGCAAAATATTAAAACTTAAAGCAAAAAAATAGGAGAATATAAGTTTTTTCAATTTGTATATATTACTTTTCCTTTTTCCTAGTTATGTTTTAGATGAATCTAAGTAACAGTTTTCTATACTACTCTTAACTTTTGGTGTTTTGTACTTTCTTGCATTTTTTTTGCATTAAGTTTTAATATTTTGCAAGAGCGTAACACTTTTGTTTTGTAATTTTGCATTTCCGTTCTTTTCTGAATGAGTTTAAGTTTTTAAAGTTTATAGTTTTAAATGATTTGTTCCACGTATTTCTAAGTTTCCTCAGTTTTAGCATTTTGCTCTTTGCACTTTTACGTTTCACATAAAGCTCTTTGCAATAGATTTAAGTTTTGTGATTTAAATTTTTCAAGTTTTACGATTCTATTTCAGTGTTTCTAGTGAAGTTATTATTCTATTTCTCTTTTCAGATTTTCAAATCTCTTTTAGTGAGTTTACATTTACTTTTTAAGTCTCGAATCTTTATTCCACAGCTTAAATTGTTTCGGATTTTTGATGATTCAGTGTTGAAATTTTAGTTCCAAGTTTCAACCGTTTGAATAAGTACTTTTTTTTTTAAATTTTCATGCGAAGTTCTAAAATTTTGCAAGTAGAAAATAATTTTGTTTTGCAAGTTCAAACATTTTTATTTAGTAAAATCTTACATTCTCTATTGTTTTACGGAATGAATCCTACTAGTAGCTTCTGCACCAATGAAAAAAAGGTTGCTAATAGAAGAAAACACTATCAAACATGTTTTCTTGCGAGTAAAAATCATCTCTCATTAACGTATTTTTGTTTTCATTAAGCTGATATTCACCACCATCAAGTAATGTATCCATTATCTACAGTTAAAAATTAAGTACAGTTGAGATGCTTTGTATGTGAAAAGGAAAGCGATCTTTGTCTATCACTTCATTCAATGTAGAAAGAGAAAGTATGCCTATAGGGGTGGAGAGGGGAACTTTTCTTTTCTGTCCGATCGTCACAAAGGACCTAAAGCCATAAAAAAACACCTGCACTATGATTTCAATCTTTTAGCGCAATACAAGTTTGTTCATGTCTTGCAATGCTGCAGGAATTATAACTTTCGGAAAATGTACCCTGAATGTATACATTCTCTTCAACTGTGATGTATACTGCATTCTAATTGGTTAACTTTTAGCTTCTATATTTCTTGAAAGAAAATGCTACAAGGACTGGAAAGTGAAAAGTCACATCGCTTTCTACACTTGCTTAGTAAAGATGAATTTTTGTTCTGCTCTTTTTTAAAAGCGTTTCTCAGTTCCTTATACGCTCAACCATGGATTTTTCAAGAATCAATTATCAATCTACTGAATCTCCTGCTAGGGTAAGTTGAATATACCTTTTATCATCACTAATTTGTATTAAGAATATTATTATTATTATTTAATATCATTTAAATGTAATACTTTAATAATTCCCTTTGCATTTAAAGTAATCTCTTTTTAAGCATTCACTTTTTAGCGCTATCATTTTATAATTAATTTTTTGTTAATATGAAGTAGTTCCTGCGTGAATGCTAAGTGAAAACATTAAAAAGATCGAAAAAGAAAAAAATTTTAAGTCTAAAAAATAACGATATATAAGGAGGTAATTAACAAGATTACATTTAATTCATTATACATTATAATTATTTTTTGTAATATAAAATAGTTCCTGCTTGAATTCTGAGAGAAAACAGTAGAAAAAAAAATTAAGTTCGAAAATAGTTGCATTTTCTTCTCATAGATGGCGCTGCAATCGACATTACATTGCATCAAGTCGTAAACTGAAACAAAAAGGTGTTGCCATTCCAAAACTATAAATTTTTGAAAAACATTTCAACTCTACTGGAAAAACGCCTGAGGGCATACAGCTCAACTCTACTCGAAAAATGCCTGAGGGCATACAACTCAACTCTACTCGAAAAATGCCTGGGGGCATACAACTCAATTCCACTTGAAAAACGCCTGGGGGTATACAACTCAACTCAACTCGACTAACGCCGGAGGGCACGCCTGGGGGCATTGGGAGGCGGTGGGACCACGCCCCCTGATCCGCGATCCGCCTGCTGGCGCACAACTGTCCTTTTTCACCTACTAACATGGGCGCAGACGATTTTCTGCATTTTGAAAATCCACCGACTTGAGCCAGAACCTGCGTACGAGACCTTCGGCTTACCACTACACCACCCTGTCGACAAAAATTACTTTCAAATAAAAAATTTGAAAGTAGGGTTTTGAGATGGGGAAAAATGTGTCTGTCGGTCTGTCTGCCCCCCCCCCCCACTCCCACCCTAATAACTTTTGAACGAATTGTCCGATTCGAAAAATTCTTTTTTCATTCGAAAGATCTCGGCGGGGACATCTCATTTCCATATTTTACCTTTTGATTTAAACAATTTTTCGTTCAATTTTGAACAGTTCAAAAAATTTTAACTTTCGCGCCTATGAGCAAAATGAAGCAAAGTATGTAAACTCTGGATACACGATCCAAGTTCCTAATGAGCAAGCTATTGGAAGAAGCTCTCAGCGTGAAATATTTTGAAAATCTCGGCGTGAAATTTTGTTCATTTTTGAAAAATGAAAAAAAAAAAAGAAAAAAAAACTAACATTAGCGCCTACGGGGAAATTTCAATCCCATATGAATCCTGATCTAACCGACGGATTTGCTTGCAACAAACTTTATCGGAAAGATGTTACAATGTAGAACATGTACAGATGCGAACTTCAACATAAACTGAATGAGCGTATTTTCCTACGAAATTTTTGATCGGGATTTTTAAGGATATTTCTCAATGAATACATGAATGAGTGAAAAAATAAATGAATGAATAAATGAAAAATTGAAGGAATGAATGCTGTATGAATGAATAAATGAATGACTGAAAGAACGAAGAAATGAGTAAATAAAGGATAAAATAAATAAATGAGTGAATGAATGCAAAAATAAATAAATGAGTGAATAAATACATGAATGAGTAAATCAATGCATAAATACATGAATGATTAAATTAATGCATGAATAGATGAATGACTGAATAAATGAAAGAGTGAATGAATGTGTATTATCCGATGAAAAGGCATAGTAAGTAATTAAGAAGTAAAGCTAAATGAGAAAGTGAGAGAAAGAGATAGTTAGATTATAAATTTGAATTTGGGGAAAGTAGGCTCGAATAGTTCTAGACGGAACCTTCTTGTTTATGCAAGTTATTATTCAAATGTGTGTGACGCGGTTTTTTTTTTTTTTTTTTCCATATTTGATTTTTAATTTTAACATTTTCTTTTTTCTCTTTCGCAACGATTAAAATCTGATTTTTTTTTTTTTTTTTTTGGGGGGGGGGGGTGGTTTATTCATTTATTTTGCTTGTGTAGTGTATTTTTTTTATACTGGAACGAATTTCTGTTGAAATTCAGTTCTTTGTTTTCCTACAGATTGAAAACTTCTATTTGGTTTTAAAAAATTCTCAGATTACGAATATTGATAGTCAAATACAAAATAGTTGAAATATAATGCCCAAGATTGACAGGATGGACCAAGATTGATGGAATGCCCAAAATTGATGGATGGATTGACAGGACAGCTTTTCCTTTTTAATAAAGAGATTTATTATACATATTTTTATTTATTTATTTATTCATATTTTATTTATTTATTTATTCATATTTTTATTTATTTATTCATTTATTGTCTTGGGAATATTATTTGATGTTCTCTTTTTTAGATGTTACAATCAACAAGGCATATTGGAAACCAATTAGGATCCATGACTCAATGCATTGCCTATGGAATTGCAAACGGTACTACATTTTAGTATTTTCCCATTTATGCATTTATTTAACAATAAAATTCAAATGGAAAGGTGATTATAGCAGAGAAAAACCTTTCCATTCCCCCCCCCCCCTACTCTTATGAAAAAAGAAAAGCTATAAGGAAGAGACATTCTATCCATATTTAGCGCTAATTATAGCGGCACAAACATTAGGGTGCATGATCAAATGTTGTCTTTAACCGACAACATTATTCTTCTGCTGTAAGACATCCCGATCATCCCAAGATACCATTAATTAAAGAGTATGACTGTTTGAATTAGCCTGCACATTATGACAGCGGATAAATATCCTTAATCGGTAATAAAAAATAATTTCACGTTATTTTAAAGCACAAATGAGCATTAAAATGCAGACTTATGTTTCGGGATTGCTTGGAATCCCATCTAGAAGCTCCCTGTCGCATTGAAAAAGGGATTCCAAGCAATCCCGAAACATATGTCTGCATTTTAATGCTCTGTTGTGCTTTAAAATAACGTGAAATTATTTTTTATTACAATTTATTGGCACAAAGTTAAATTATTTTCATATCTTTAATCGGGTTGTAACCAAATTCAAGAATTTTATATACTGTCATTATTAATTATTGAGGTTAGATTATGCTGAACTGTGCAATAGAGCATCCCGTAGAAACTGTAAAAATTCACATTTGATAAGGTAAACATGTTAAAGAAAAGTTCCGTGAGTGTGATACTTAAATTGGACAACAAAAGCTAAAGCATGAGACTCGTCACAATTAGATTTCTTTCTTTTTGGTTAACTAAAGAATCATGTGCACATTAATAAACTGCAGAAAACGGGAAAACTCAAAAGTGAAATTCAATGCAACATTGCCAAAAGATTCTCAGCATTTTTTCCAGCATGTTGAGGAAAATTTTGTCACAAGGATTGCGCATATGTGTGATCTGGGCCGAAATTTAACTCCATGCCGCCCATAGGATAACCAGAAAATTTTCCACCCCCTTCTATTTAAAAACAGAAAAGAAAAAAATCCTCTTGAAGGAGCAGTTAAAATATTAAAAAATCAAACTTATTGTGAAGAGATAATGATTTTTGTAAATATTATATTATTCATTTAATTTGATTTACTGTGATGATGGTCAGATACTATTTAAAGGAGGGTTAAAATTACGTACCTTGGACGGTTTGAAAATATATCTCATTTTCATCAGATAGATAAGGAGCCATGGTTTTAAAATCAAACTCAGAACAGAATCAGAAATAAATTTTTAAAGAAAGGAACCCCACCTCCTAAAAACGAGCCGTCCCAAATCAGTCAAGCTCCCCCCCCCCCCCCCAAACCCTGAATAAAACTCCCCTAAAAATTTCAATCGCGCAATTTGTTCTGTTCCCCCTCTTTCCCGGTGTGTACCCCTGTTTTTTTTTTTTTTTTTTTTAACAAAAAGGAGGATTTTGTTGAATTAAAAGTACTCTGTTTGAGAAAATGCAAATGAATTTTAGTTTCATACGAAATCAGACAATCTAAGGTAGGGACGTATACTAGAGGGGGGCAGACGGGGCGTATGCCCCGGGCGCCAGATTATTTTAGGGGAGCTAAATTGACTAAACGTGTAATTGCCTAAATACGTATACTTTTTTTGTATAACTAAGGGGGGAAGGGGCGCTAAATCCAGGTCTTGCCCCAGTTAGAAAATGACCTAGTTACGTCCCTGATCTAAGGAATAGAATATGCTACAGCTACACTGCTGCATAGTGCAAATAGCAATTCTTGTAATTTTAGCAAAATTGTTATCTAAAACTGACTCTCTCGTTCCATTCAATCCTTTACAAAAGGGTCAATCAGGAGGATCCCTCCTCTACCTCCCCCCCCCCCCCCGTCTGTAACAAAAGTTTAGAAAATACCTGTGGCGGTACGATTCGACACCTTCAAGAGCTATCTTCTGTCCTGGCCATTAGGTACCTTTTGGCAAAGCATGGAAGCACTGGCTTACCATCAAGAAGGTCCGAGGTTCTGGCCCTGCCTCCGGCAGACAGCATCCTCCACCATGTCACCTCCATGGCCTCTCTCGTCGCCCGCCACATTTGGTGACCCGGCAATTACACGCAACGAATGGAGACCCAATCACCTCATAGATGGCGCCACGAGAACACCCGCACTCATCCGCCCGACCGAGGCGCTCGATCAGAAGCTCTCATCAGCGCCCGACCGCGGATACGAGCCTTCCAATCTCGCCAGAACGCCTGGCACTGGCGCACCCATCTATGGTTGGTATCGTGCACTCCTCACCTCCACACTGTCGTTCACTCGTTCACTGGAGGGGGAGTATATGTGGCGGTACGATTCGACACCTTCAAGAGCTATCTTCTGTCCTGGCCATTAGGTACCTTTTGGCAAAGCATGAAAGCACTGGCTTACCATCAAGAAGGTCCGAGGTTCTGGCCCTGCCTCCGGCAGACAGCATCCTCCACCATGTCACCTCCATGGTCTCTCTCGTCGCCCGCCACATACCCATATGAATTTCGATTTAATAAATTTTCCAACCTAATTTATACTTTCACCAATTGAAAAAGCTACAACTCGACAATCATCTGGTCTTTAAAATTTAAAATACTCAATAACAGAATAACAAAAATCATTTTAAAAAATGTTCCTGTCTTTCCTTTGCGGTAGTGAAAAAAAAAATCACTCTTTCTTCTTAAAGTTTAAAAGCGCATGCGCTAAAGATTACAGCTGACAGATGAGTCGCCGGCGGCAATAATTGCGCTAACTGTAACGTTCTCCCTTGCTTACGTAAACAAACATATGCTCTAGATTGCTGTTTGACCCATGTTTTGACCTTTTCCACCAAAAATATTTATTCTGAAACACAAACAATCAGTTGCTGATTTTTGCACAACAAGTTTTTATTTAACTTTAATTGATATTCAATTTAAAAATTCACGTTATAAAATGGCTCATCCTTCAATTCTCTCCAACGGTTTATATTCTGGTATGTTTTGTTCCAGGCGAAATGATTTACATTTAATTTATTTAAGTATCATAGTTCTCTTTACTTTAAAAATGCTTAGCTATGAATGCTTCTTTTGTTACTTGTAGGTTTTTGTTATTTGTGATTTTTATCACTTTGTAAAAATTTAAGAAACATATGTTTTTGTATTACTCAAAAACAAATTGTAAATATATGAAATAAAAGTTGCTCTATGACAACCGCTGGATTTAATACTTTCTGAAGTAACGATTGAAAGCTACCAGAAATTTAATTTAACGTTGTAAATGTGAGTTTCAGAGGAAATTGGGCTACTTATTTTTATTAAATCTAGAGCGTAATTTCCGATTTTAATTTAATTAATCCGAATTTATAAAATGTATGTCTTAAGCAAAGTTAATTAATGCAAATTTAAAAAGCCATTTTTAAATTTTTATAATGTCCTCATAAGTAGAACCTCGATCCATTGTTCCCACATCTATCATTTTCCTTGGTATATTGTTTCTTTTAAAACTATTTAACAATATCATCTTGCTTACAATAAATTTAATTTACAATAGATTGTCTGCAGTAGTTACTACTGTTGAAATAATATGCGTTTATGTTTAAGTTAAGTTTGTTTCAAACCTTTTGTAGGTGGAGTAAGACACATAGGGCAATTTTCAGTTCGTAAATGTCCATTCATTTCCGGATTAAATCCTATGTTTTTAAAAAATTACGGATCTTCTGTCCTGAAGATGTACATGGACCAATGCCCATTCATGCGACAATTCTCATCTTCACCCAAAAATTCAGAAAACCCAGGTAAATATGAGAATTTTTTTTTTTATATGATATAACTTGAAGAAATTGGATATGTAGATTGTGGTAGCTTAGTGTAGGGGGAGGCAAGGAGGCAATTTCCTTGTACCTTAAAATACAAGTCTTCTTTCAGATTATATAAATAATATATAATAAAAATATAATTTACCTCCTTTAGAAAACTTTTTCTGGGCAATGTTTAAAACCATAAAGAAAGTTGCTCCTTCCACAGTAAAATACTGCATTTATTTTCTACATTCATAGTTTTTAAAGGGCAGCTCTGGAAAAATAAACCAGTATAAGATAGAATCATGTGTGCATCTTCTACTGCTATCTTGCTAAGAAGGCAAAATGTGATCTCTCAGGTTTCAGCACAATTAAAGTTGATAATGGATTGTTACAGTTTTTGATTGCCTTTATCAGGATTGTAGTATATGTAAAAGGTGGAGTGACCGCAGCGAGACACAACAGAACTTCTCATGGAATACAATACTTCAGCAATTCTTTTTGCTCATTATTTCCTGTGTTTTCTACTTGTGTTGTGAAATATATTGTTATTTGTGTTTTGTTTAGTGTTAAAATTTAAGATCTACTCATTAAAGTTTTTAAAGATACTTCAAAGATATGATTGTTGGTCTATCAAAAGGTCAGTAGACGCTGGCTAGGCATTATTGACTTACGTCATCATAGGATGACAGGATGGCAGAATTTTTTAGTTATGAAATTTAATTCACATTAACTCTAAATTTTATTTTTGTCTTTTCTTGCTATCTACTTTTGTTCTGTTTATTATGTTCGATAAAAGCCTCAGAAAACCAACCCCTTTTTCAAAGATTCATTTTACACTCTACACACTCGTATCATTTTCTAGTGCTATCAAGTTGTGAAATGACCTTTTTATGTCATCGGAACAGTAATTAGAAGAAGTAGCAAATTTTTAAGAGCACAGAGTATCATCTCACAAGTATTATTAATTCTTTCACTACCTTGAGAAAAGAAGAGCTTTAAAAGTAATTGAAGCTTATCTAAGATTATTGAAATACGTTCCAAAAATGTCATCATGTTGTGTTTTGTTTTCTATTGAATTATGTACACTTATTTTTTTGCAGAAAGAAATATATTGTGGTAAAATTTAAGGGGAAATTGTGATCTTGCTTATGGCTAAAGCATGGGAAATGCTTTCTTTCCCTCTATATGGTCAGCGGAATCTAGTAGTTATGTGATCATGCCATATTCATCTGTTCAACTTCCATAGGCACCAAGAGCGAAAACAACATGTCCCTGACTCATGCTATTTATGTACTAAATGAAAACTGATCCCTAAAGAAAGTTATTAATTGTAATGAAGTTCATTTCTCTTCTCCACTAATCAATTCCTCTTCCTATTATAGCAAAACCACTACCAATTCAATTTTGTAAAAAAATATGCCTTTTGCCCTTTCTGAAGCATTGATTCAATTATAAATAAAGATTGTGATAGTAATATGTAACTTCCAGTGTAACTAATATATTCTTGCTATAGATAAGGTTCCAGTCAATAAATGCCCATTCCTTAAAGAAGTCAAACCAACTGTGAAAGCTGCAAGTGCGGAAATGGAACATGATGTCATAGATTTAGCTTCAAAGGAACATATAGGTGAAGTATTGCTTTTTTTGTTTTGTATAAGTAATTTGTAGACTTTTTTCTTGATATCATGACATTTATAGTTCTCCTAAAACAAATGTTCATGCAGATCTGAATTTGTTAATAGACAAAGTAGGCAACTTCCTAGGGTAGTGAAGTTATGGGGACTTTACTCTTTCTGATTTTTTACTACCCTGAAACTTACAAAATATTAATGTTTTATGTTATATGATGACCAGTTTTTCTATGAATTAAATGATATTTATTTTCATGCATCTCATGAAAATGAAATATTTTTCAAGCATAATGATAAATTTGTTGAAAACGTTTATAGCAAATGAGAGGGAAGGCAGATTTCAGGTCAATCTATTAACAGCATGGAGCTTAATTTGTCCTAATACTCATTGAGAAACATTATATACAAATATAAAAATATGTTGAAATGAATAAACTCAGTGTAGGGTCGTATTATTAGTGCTAGACACTCAGAAATAAATTCATCTGATAAACTCCTAAAACATTTTCAAGCATCCCAAGTGATGACATCATTATCGAAGGTCCCTGTTGGATCACTGCCTTAAATTAGGATACTCTACAGTGGTTTAGGAGCAACCAAACCACATGGTGCAAATTTATTTCTGAGAGTATTAGTAACTGGTATCCCCAATCAAATTGGTAGTCATTTGTATTTAATTAAATTAAATGTAAGCTAAGAAAAAATATATTTGCTTGACTTTTGGTGTAACAGGAATGTAGGAATTTTAGCTGCTCAATGAAGTTATTTACCCTCAAGTGTTGACAAACTTACTTTCTTTCACTTATGCTTTTCTATCAGAGTACTCTGATTTATATTATGAGAATTCAATTCAATCCATGCAATGGATTGAAAATTTTGTGAAGATTCAAGTGTTAAAGTGTTTGAATTTTGAGTATTTAAAATTAAAAAATATTTTATTTGATTTTAAATATTCTGCCAGTCTTTTTGTTTGTGTAAGTCTAGTGGATAATTTTAACTATTTTTTATGTTTACAGATGGTCAATTTCAATATGAAGATTTCTTCATTAAACAGATTGCCAGAAAGAAACGAGACCATTCTTATAGGATATTTAAGAGAGTTAATCGAATGGCTGACAATTTCCCTTGTGCTAAGGAATACACGGATGAAGGAAAGAAAATTGTAGTGTGGTGCAGCAATGATTACTTGGGAATGAGCAGCCATCCGGTGGTTCGAGATGCAGTTATGTAAGTGTTTTATACTGCGTACCTTTCATCAGTTCTACATACCAACTCCAGTTCTCCATACCATTAACAACTGGAGAAAGAATTGGTTGTCTTGCATAAAAAATATCTGCTGTACTCTTCCCTCATGTTATGTTGCTAATGATTCAGCCTTAGATACTTTGGCACTTACACTTTCCTGGTAAATAATTGTTTTATATTCTATATATAAGGTAAATGACCCGGTAGTGTTATTTACACAGTTAAGAAAGTTTTCGTGCTCTTTTACGTGGCAAATTTTTTCAAGGGACTTACATCAATATTTGCATTTTTAACTTAATTGCCAACTATTTCTCTAAAAATTAATTATCTATAAAATGTCATTTGATGAAAAATTAGGATTTTTACGTCAAATTTACTAAACGCTTAATTTGTATAAATAGTGGACAATTTATAAGAAACGTATTTGCATTAATGGTGGACAGAAATTAATATAATCTATTTTATGCTGTTAACTTGGAGAAATAATTTTTAAAAGGACTAAGGGACCATTCATAAATGACGTCACACTTTTTTCCCATATATTTTCCCCAAATCCCTAGCCTTCTTATTAATCGGCTTTAGTAAACAGCAGCAAATGTGACCGTTGTGGAGGCAGCTATTAAATATTATGATCCATGTACTTGCATAGATGCTCCACGCCAACTTTAGAAAAATACAAGATGAGATTTCCCACCTTAACCAAAATTTTAAGTTAGATTTTTAAAATTTAAGTGCAAAAAATTTTTTTTTTTTTTTTTTTGAGTGGGATTTCAAAAAATATTGCGGATCGTGCGGCCTAGCGCGAACCCTGTTATATAAAGTAATTTCATTCATTGATGGTTTTCTGCTTCATTGTTTTGTTTTGGTGACATTAAGCAAAATTGGAACCAGTTTGTTAAATTTAAATGATAGAAGTTAAGACATATCTCTTACTTTAATGTTTTAAAATTCAGGTTTTATAAGAACACAAGAGGAAAAAATCTTAATGAACCTGTTTTTATCTGCAGTATGTTTTAAAACTCACATGTAATATACAGAAATGTACCTGCCATTTTTAAATAGCATAAAAGATAATAACAGTTGAGATCGGACTCGTCAGTATAGGTATAATCAAGAAAAGGGGAAAGTTTAATAACACCAAATCCATAAAACACAAATAACTTTAAAAAGTGAAGTGTAAGGCAAACACATTGTACAGCAAACAAGTAATAAAAAACAGAATAGCTTTAAAAAATACTCAATATTTACAACAATTAAAAATAAACCATAAAAAATATTTTAAAAATGGGTTTTTGTCTATGTCAATGGTCATAGACGAAAGTTCAACACACCAACAGACCCTTATTCGCAAGAGGGAAGAATATTATTATTTAACTAGGAGCCACAACCAACAATAGTATAAGAATCTATATTCTGCTGGACCAAACATTTATATACATACAGTCGAACCTCGTTAAAACGAACCCAAAGGGACTTTTAAAATGAATTTGTCTAAACCGTTGTTTGTTTTATCCGAAAAACAAAGAGATCCTTTTTTTCGAAAGAAAAAGATGAATTTCACTCTATCTTCCAGTACACAATGGTTGATTTAAGTCCCTAATATAATAACTTTAAATGTTTATTAACTAAAATTACACATCTAGTGAAAATCTTTTAAAATTATCGCAGATATACACCTGATTGATATTACTTTTTAAAACATTCAGTTGTGACACATTGTTTCCTACTCTTTTCTGAACAATTGTTCCAGAAGTCTTTAATGGCATCTAAATTGTATACAAACATTCTGATGAGTTTTCCTTTGCTAAGAGAAACTGGCGGCCGGCGCAGCGGTTAGGGCAACAGACACTTCTGCTAAAGATGGAATAACTGAACGGAAGACGGGCACAGATTCGCTGTTTGGTAAAAGTGAAAAATGACTTTTATTTGTTTTGTATTGAATTGAAGTTCGAACGGTAGGGACCACAAATAAGAGTCGACTTATCCGATAGTTCGAATTAAGTGTGCTCGTCTTACACAGAGAAAATAGCGTTATTTGTCAATACATTAGGACGGGGATCGCAAATGCAGTTCGTCTTAGCAGTAATTCGTTTTAAGCGTGTTTGAATGAACGAGGTTCGACTGTATATATATATATATATATATATGCATATAGTGGAACTTGTTTAATTTGAATATTTCTGTCGAATTCTGTATGTAAATCAATGTTAAAATTTTTGTATAATTTGCAGTTCAACTTCTTTAATTCAATTTTTTTTTGTCCAAAATAATCTACAAAGGTTTATTTGAATACTCAGTCTTCTAAAATTTCCCACATGATTTTATGCAGCACGTGAAATTAACTTAAAAAGATATCTGCCTTACCTGCTATTGTAAAAGGGACTCCAGGCCAATGAAAACACTTGTCCATCTAGCCAAATTTTGTCATTACTTGTTTTATTAAAGGACATATAAACATAAGTAATGGCTGATTTTTGTTCATCAAACTTTTTGAATGATATTAATAGAGGCAAGAAACTAAATTCACTGAAGCAGTTCTACATTTATCTATTTTTTGTTAGGCAGAAGCATATCTGCACTTTTTATAAAGCAACATTTACATATATTGTAAAAAATGTACTGTATATATAATTTCTTATTTTTGTATGTATTGGACAGATTTTTTTTAAACTTTTCTTTTTATTGTGTAAAAATTAAATTTTACTTTGCTTACATGTACAGTATTTACTTATTTAGCTATACATACTTGACAGTTCTCAAAGAATCTGCTTGTGTAATAGTGATTGAAATTGCTATTGGCAGAATAACTATTTCAAACATTCAGTGTACCAAAAAATAAGCTAGAAGTGTTCAACTTTGATAATTTGAATAACTCAAAGTTTTGCTGTGGTCCCTTCTGCTTCAAATTATCCAAGTTGTACTGTATGTACATACCATACCCCTTTGTTCTCCTTTTTCTTTCAATTTGGAGCACCCCATTTGAAAAATTATTTGTATACTATTTAATTGTTCAACCAAAAGGTGATGAATTCTAAAAATGTTTATGTATAACAGAAATGTATATTTAATAGGAAAGAGATTTATCACCTCTTACCATGCACACTTCATTTATATGAAATTAAAAAATGTGTTCAAATCAATTAGATATTATCTTTTATTCATATGTAGAGAGTTGCATATTTTTATTCGAAGTTTTCTTTATTAATTTTTGAATCACTGGAAAACTTTTTAGTGCATGGTATAAAACGGCAACATTTTTAATGAATATGAATGCTAAAGAAAAAATGTTTTTTTTTTTAGTGATGCAGTCGAAAAACATGGTGCAGGAGCTGGAGGTACCAGAAATATATCTGGTAATTCTACATATCATGAAGAACTGGAGAAAGAATTGGCTGTCTTGCATAAAAAAAAATCTGCTCTACTCTTCACTTCATGTTATGTTGCTAATGATTCAACCTTGTATACTTTAGCACGACATTTACCTGGTAAATAAATGTTCAATATAATATGTATATAAAGTAATTTTAGAACTTTTTAAATTTGGTAATTTGAGTTGGTGTTGGTTGGCTAAGTCAAAGGGTTCTTCAATAATAACTTTTTGTGTAAAATGTGGTTTATTTATAAATTTACTAAATTTTCATTTTGGAAATCTTGATCAGATTTCTTTATAATGCCATGGTTTAATATTAAATATATATTTCTTCTTATTTAAATTATGCCATTTGATTTTTCATTTCATATAACTTAAATCATTCCTGCAATATACAATTGCTATTTACTACTATCATTTTTATTGTCATTGACACATCAATATTAATTAATGAATTTTTTTTGTAATAGATAAATGTTAATTTTAAAATGATACTTTATTCTGTTCGTCTTCCTTTTTTTATTTCCTTTAATTCTGAACAGCTGTAGCAAAGTAAAGTTGGATATAAATCAAAATTGCTTTTAAAAAAAAATTAGTTCTGATGTCTCCTCCATCACATTTAATTAGCCAATTGCTAACATATTCAATATTTGTAATATGTTTGTACTTTAAACAGAAAATAAAGCACTTAAAAAAATAGCTAACATAAATCATTGCTGAAGGTAAAAGTTGAATTTTTACGGCAAGTGTTTTATCAGTAAAAAACTTTTTAACACAATGCATAAAGTTTTGTTTCATAAAATTTGTTATATTTTAGGTTGTCAAATATTCTCTGATGCTGGAAATCATGCTTCTATGATACAAGGAATAAGAAATAGTGGTGTGCCAAAACATATTTTTAAGCATAATGATCCAAAAAATCTTGAAGAGAAATTGAAATCAGTTGATCCTTCTCTTCCAAAAATAGTAGCTTTTGAGACTGTTCATTCTATGACTGGTAAGTATAATTGCATATCTTAAAACTTTCATCATATGGGTATTCTAATTTTTATTGTCTTGTTCCAAAGGATGTAAAAGAAAGTATTGGATTGATTTTAGGTCATAAATTTTGTCTCTCTTTGATTAATTTTAGATTATTATTATTATTTTATGCTTAAGTATGAAAATAATTTTAAAAACATGTTGCATTATAAATGTTAAATGTGTATTAACTTATTTTCATAGGGGCTGTCTGTCCTTTAAATGAGTTATGTGATATAGCACATAAGTATGGGGCCATAACATTTGTTGATGAAGTACATGCTGTTGGCTTATATGGGAGAAATGGAGCAGGAATTGGTGAAAGGGATGGCATATTGCACAAAATGGACATTATTTCAGGGACTTTAGGTAATTTACCTTTTAATCTTTTAATATATATTCATATATATATATATATATATATATATATATCTTTCAAATGTGTGTTTTAATTTATTTGTTATTTTATATCATGCTCAATCAGCTAAAACAATTTTTTCTCTTCCCCTTCCCGCTCAGTTAAGTGTTAATTGTATCTCAACAAAATCTCATTGTTTAAACAATTTTGATTTTTGCCATACTTGTCATCATAACCGAAACATCATGGCTATAGGCATAAGCTGTGATGCATAAGTACTAGTGCATTATTCCTTTCCCCCTTTTAAGCTAAGTTTTGTTTATGTTATTAGTATTAAGATAAATGTTTTGTATGAAAATGAAACAAATAACTATTACCATCTGTTAAAATAATATTAGTGAGAAGAAAAGCATTGTTGGGAGCCATGTTAAAGTTCATATTTTCTTTGATTTTTCCCCTTGGGCTTTCAAAATTTTTGATAATATGATATCTATATAACTTACTGAATTTGGGATTGGGGAGGAGGGATTGTGACAAATTTTCCATTTCTGTTCAGGAAAAATTGTTAGTCCTTGATAAGAAGTCGAAAGAGTAATATCATCAGCTTTATCTTGCTCCAGAATGTCATTCTCTTTTGAAATTTGCAATTTTAAAGTACAACAATTGAATTAATTAAATAAAAGTCACTACTTTTTTGTGTATAAAAATTATGAAAAACTTTAGTTTATTCAAAACAATTTTTAGGAAAGGCCTTCGGAAATATTGGTGGATACATTGCAAGTACAGAAGCTATTGTTGACATGGTTCGTAGTTACGCTGCTGGATTTATATTCACGACTTCTTTGCCTATTACTGTATTAAAAGGAGCACTTGCCTCAATCAAGGTAAAAAGATTATTTGATAGGAAAGTACTGTGCTTCAGAAATATTAAACCTAGTTTCAATGATCAGGGACCCGGGTAACTTTTTGCTACATTTATTGTAATTTTTATCATTTTTAATTAATCCTTAGCAAAATTGCTTTTAATTCTCATTATCACTTTTAATCTTTGTTTGAGAGGTATATTTTCTAAATTCGATTGGGGCACAGTGGTATCTGGTCATTGAACATAAACAGAGCATTTGGTCTCTGACACTAGGGTTAATAAGCATATTTATTCATTTGCAGCCCCCTAATATTATTCTTGTTTTCTGTATCCAATTTCATTCTCTTTCTTCTTTGTCCTCTTATTATTTTTTTAAACATATAATATACAAGGTATTGACGAGAAACATATCCCACTCATGCCATCTGTCAGATAGTTTCTTATGGCACAATTATCTGTTATTTAAAAAAATATATACTGTGTATTATAATTTAAGCAATTTCCTCTCAGAGGGCTGTAAAAGAGTTGATGATTGCATAAATTCTTTAAAAAATAACTATAAAAAAGTTATGTGCAATATTTTTGATTTTTAAATGTTACTTTAAACACACAATTATATTTACCAATTGATGTACAAACAGAAATGATGAATATTCATGCATAGGTCATAGATTGCTTTCCTAAGAAGTCTAATCACATTTTGAAGTGTTATTTCTGCTGAAAGTGATCAATGTTTTTTGCAAAAAAATGTCAAAACCAGTGAACAAAGTTTCTCCTAGCAATATAAGTTTCAAATCATGTGCAATTATCAACTGCATCTTGTAAATGTGTCAAGTTTATATTTATGTACTTGATATTTTTCTTATACTGCTGATAAATGGCTCCTTTAATAGCTGTGCTTAAATGCCAGTTTGGATTTAAATGACTGATGCAACTAATTGTCATATAATACGGCACCCTACTTCATCGTGCTAACTGTAGGAGTGGAGTGTCACTTTAAAAGGAAAGCAAGGTTTTGGTTTTCAGCATGGAGGCTACTACATACACCTGTACGCAGCTGAAAACAAAACATAATCAACAGATGCAAAATGTTATGTTCTGTACCCAATGCTTATTCTGATATTTATTTTTTTCTATATTTATTCCTTTTTAGGAGGGAGGAGGGGTGCATGCAAGATTTTTTATGTTAATAATAAAAACCACAATCATGTGCTGTGATTAGTACTTTAGTATGACTGTGGTAGTTTGGAAAATGTAAAGTGCTTCATATCGTAAAAGAATTTTGATGTAAATCTCTTGTAAGAACTTGCAAAGCACCAAATCTGACTGTCAGACAAGAAATCTTTTACTATTCCTCAAAACCTCAGGATAGCAACTATTTGCAGCAATTACCAGTAGCTGTACTGTGCATAATATGTTATTTTTAGAAAAAAAAAACAACCCATTCTGAAAAGGTTCTCCATTTTTTAAAAGGATTCTGTACATTGATTGATAACAATGAATTCATATCTGTGCTTGTTATTTAACGTTTTTTTCCTAATGAAATACTGAATTTACACCATAAAATTAGTCTTTTAATTTCTGCAATATTCATTTTTCTATATTTTTCCTTTAAAATTAAAAGCAATAGCTGATGATGTACTTCCTTAAATAAATATCCAAAGAATTTCTTTTTGAGCTTTTTCTTTTTTATATTTTCTCTTGAAATGTGTAGAAGTTGTTGAAATGCACTATAAATGTATGTGTGTAATTGTTGGTGTCCTTGCATATGTTTAGTTATCTTTAAGATACTTTTCCTTTTTAGATTCTTAAAAGTGATGAAGGGAGAATGTTAAGGGAGAGACATCAACATAATGTTCGATATCTTCGAAATGCTTTAAAAGAAAGAGGAATACCAGTTGTCCATTGCCCTAGCCACATTATACCTGTTCATGTAAGTTTATGCATTTTACTTTTAGTATCATTCTATTGTTTGTGTTCTATAGCAAGCTATGGGGGAAGTGGCCACATTCACTCAGGTAAATCGTGCAGCGATCTACACTTAATTAATTCAGATTCTCTTACAGTTCATTAAAACATGTTACCTTAATGGGCATACAAAATACCGATGACAATGCCTCTAGCTGCATGAGGGTTCCGAACTTTTAAAGCTCCTACTGGAGATCTTTATTTTAAGGTTTGCATGGAAAAGTCTAGTCTTATAGTACAGTATGTTGCCCCAAATTCGGAATCCCGAAATCCGGAAAGCACAAAATACGGAACTTTTCCTGTAAAAAAAAACAGCTTTTGTTTATTGAAGAAAATTCGGAACCATTTTGCACCATTTTTTTGGAAATTTTAAAAGGCAGGAAAATAAAATGTTATGAACACGTTTAAGATCGGAAATGTGCAGTTTTAAAAAAAGTTATTTCACGATTTGCTGAAAAGGGTCATTTTTGCGGTTAGAGATTTAATTCATTGTTGCTCTAATTCTGAATATCATTAAATTTTGCATTTTTAAAAATTTCTTGTTGTCTCATTGTATTTATTTTTGTGAAATGAGCTCTAATTTTCGCGCGATACAGAATATTTGCGAAATTGAATTTTGGCGTTTCTCGCATTTTCCCGTTAGTCTGGTCTTTTACTGCAATTAAAAGTAAGTGTCTAGAATCCTATCCGAATTTGACGGAATTCTTTTCTTTTATTGATTAACACATTGACTGCCAACTACGCAATAACTCGTAGCAGGTGAACTTTGTTGAGAGGACAAATTAAAAATTATCTTGTAATTGCTAACTTATTTTCAATTTTTAGTACATTTATAGGAAGTTTGTAATATATTACTTAATAACATAATAATATGCTTTTAACAATGTGATCTGATTAAATTAAACTATCACCTGGGGACCCTAAAGCTGGGAAAGGAGCTGGAAGTTAGCGTGTCGGCAGTCAATGTGTTAATTAAAGAGGTTAAAATAATATCGGGAAAAGTCTAGATTTTTCAAGGTTAATGCCTCGAATGTAAGCTGACTCCAGATTCGTTTTTTGTGCTAAATTTCGCGACTTATAGACAAGTATACAGGGTTCATACAAGATTTGCTTAATAAAAAGTAAGGACTTTATAAGGACTTTGTCAAGGTATAAAATAAGCATGTTAACGAACATATATCATGACATTTTTAAACTTATCATAATGTATTTTTACCAAGCTATCAACTCTGCATAGAATTTTTATTAAATCAATCTTAGACACTCTATTGACTCACTTCTAAAAAGCTTGTGGTAAATGCAAAATATTAAAAGTTTAAAACTGATTATTCTACAAAAAAATTCGTATAAATCAGTTAAACAAATGGGAAAAGGAATTCTGACTAAAAAGAATTTAAAAACAAAAATAATGAGAAAATCTTCCTTTTCCTTACAATCATATATTTCTTCTTTACATACAAATGGAAAAATCACTTAAAATTTATAGTAGTATTATTAAAAATACCTACATTAATGTTTCTTGAAAACTATTTAAAAACTACAAGTGTGTAGGTTTTAATTGTGTTGTAAATGATAGCGAGACCCTTTCTTTGGAGCTGACAGACAAGTAATACATTGAATTAAGAGTAATTTATAATTTTGTAAAATTAAATATGATACTTATAAACAATACATTATTTTTCCATTACATTTATTAATTTGTGGTATGTTAAGATGGTGATTTTCTCATGATCATGAACAAATCAAAATTACGAAGAAAGATATTTGATTCTCATTTATGAAAACGTTTTAGCTTGAGTGAAAAGAAAACTTTGTTATTTGTGAAAAGATATTGATACCATTGCTATTATTAGTATAATTTTAGCAGAAGTAAATTTGCACTAGCAAAATAAAGTTTATGTAAATGTTTTAGTGATATTTATCATAAAAAGAAAATATTCAAATAAATATATTTCCCAACATTAATTACAAGACATAGTTGCTATAATATCAAAATAATTTGTTAACACTAGATTTACCAAACCAGTCATTTTGACTGTTTCGAAGCTTCCATTTAGCATAATTTGTTACAAATTATAGTGCAACTTTCAATTGCATTGGCCTTTCCTAATGTAGGACAAGTTAAGGTGACTGAAAGTTTTACTATTATAATTAGTAGCAACTTGATGTAAAATGAAAGTTTAGAAATGGTTGAAAACGTCCCGGTAAATCTAGTGTTAAAGGAAGTGAAATCAATAACTAATTATTTCTATCCCATATGAAATATCACTTACTATAAGGCATTTACAAATTGAAACACTTTTCAATTAAGAGTCAATCTTTTCATCTATTTTCCTACATAAGTTAAATTTTGTCGCTTTTTTCCTTTGATCTTTTTTTAAACTAGTATTAGATTTTATAAACAATTGAACATCTTTTGCTGCTTCTGCTTTTTCGGCCAAATCCTCCGCCATATTTTCTAACTCGGATTTCTCCTTTTGAATACACCTTTTCTTTTGGTTTAAAAAAAATGCCTGTCAATTATTTTTTTGGTTTCATTTTTGAAGAGGCAGACCGTTACTACTGTTAATAATAATTTAACTTTGCAAGTAAACTGTAATAGAAATATAATTTCACGTTAATTTAAAGCACAAATGAGCATTAAAACGCAGACATATGTTTCGGGATTGTCCACTTCACACTGCCTTTATTCTCATTGGTTTACAGTTAATTCTTAGGCTATATAAGCTTTGTTTTTGTTGTTTTGTCTGCTTCATTTGGATGTTTTGCATCTAGAAGCTCCTTGTCGCATTGATAAAGGGATTCCAAGCAATCCCGAAACATATGTCTGCGTTTTAATGCTCATTTGTGCTTTAAATTAATGTGAAATTATATTTCTATTACGTTACTACTGTCTTTGTTCTGTTAGATGCTGCTCATATTTTATTCTGGAGGATGCCACTGACCTTCTCATTTCCTCAGTTATAACCACTTCATGTAGGAGATCAATTTTCTTCCAACTTTGAAACATGATTTATTAGGTTGGAATTTACGAAAACTATTTGAATAAGACAAAAATAAATATAAGTACTCATTATTCCCTGCATCAGTTATGGCTTTTGTTACTTCAATAAACAGGATATTTTTTTGTTTTAATGATGCTTGTAGTCTTCCTTCCTTCACCTATTATCACTTAACTATGCAAAAAGTGCAGAAAATTGTAACTGGATTAATGAACTTCCAAGATCAAGAAGTGGCACTATCAAAAACCTTAGACTTATTTTTTCTCAAACAAAACAAAAACTTAACAATTATTTTATAATATTGAAAAAATCTTCAAACAGAAGATTGCTGATTTTTTTTCATGCTTTTTAATTATGAATGAAAGCAGAAAGAATTGCTGATTTATTTTGCAACAATATAAGGAAAAACCTCTAATGCTAAACACCGCCAAAAATTTAAAAAAAAAAAAAAAAAAAGTATAAAATTACATACAAAGGGGGGGGGGGGACATTTTAGACAAAAATATTTTGTTAACTAGATTATTAATAAGGTTGATAATTACAGTTAACTAATATAATCACTAAAACTTAAAATAACTTTCGAAAAATTTCTTATATTTTCGGGTAAATTTTCAAGTGGGCGTGGCAAAATTACGTCCGTGCAAGCTCTTTACTACAGAAGCTAGAACTTAATAAAGATAAAAAAAATAATGGTCAGCTTAAAGTTATTGATATCCACGAGGCAGAATCGGACAATAAATGAGAACTAGGAAGTTTCACCGAAGCCGATGCAATCGGATTTCGAAATGCATAATAAATCGCGACTGTAACTTGAAAGTGCAAAAAACTGACAAATTGCATAAATTTTACTTTTAATTTGTAAAAGTTGTTAGTAGGTATGTACGTTAGCGCGTTACTTTCAAAGATTTGCATAGCAGAAAGAGGAAGATAGTTTTCCAAAATTATGGATTTTTCTCGGAAACTAAATTGTTAATCTCCAAAATTATCGAAAATACGGAATTCAGTCAAAATACGGAAAAATCACATGTCTGTAGAAGTTAAAGCGCAAAAACTTATTTTTATTAATTCAGAAGAAAAGCAACTATTAACAAAAAACATAACTGAAAAACGGGCCCTTTACAAAAATCGCGATGGCCAAAATCAATCTACACGTTTTCGATTGAAATTACATTTAAATCCGCGGCAAAAACGTTCCCGATTTTTCTTTGAAAGTAGGAAGTCGACTTACACGTGGGTTTCTGTATGTTTGTCTGAAAGTTAGGGGTTCGGTTTACATGCGAATGAATTATATGCTAGTATATACCGTAAGATTTTCGTAAAAATAAAATGAAATTTTTTTGTTTACTAAAAAATTAATTGAAAGAATAACAATATGATTCTTGTAAAGGATGCAAAACGATTACGCAAAGAAAGGAACGCATGCGTTTCTTTGCTTGCACGTGGAAATTAGGAATACCTAGTTTTTGCTGCAATGACGATGAACTTTTACGAAAAATAAGGACTGTAAATGAAAAATAAGGACTGTAAGGGTCCTTATTAAGGAGTACCAGAATGTAAGGAGTTTATAAGGGTTTGTAAGGACCGTGCGAACCCTGGTATATACGATAATAAAAACCTATATATGAGCAAAATGCTAATAAAATCTTCCAGAGCAAATTATATGGGCTCTGATGCTACTTACAAAATTTTTTGAATAACTACCCAAAGTCCAAAAAGATTGCAGCCCTGATCGTTCCAGATTTGAGGACCTATACTGTACTAAAAATGTTTATTTTTTAACTTCATGGCAAAAACTCGAAAAATAGACCTAAGATACTATGGCTCTCAGGTGCAGAAAAAATTTCCACACATTTACTTGTAACTTTTCATTCTGAACATTCAAAAACATACTTTTTTTAATTACCATCTCAAGAACAACTGTTTCCTCTTTAAAACTCTGTATGCATGAATGCTTATACAAGGTGGTTACACTTAAAGTTACTTTGATTAGACACACATAGAGCTTGTTCTAATAGATGTTTGTCATTAAAATTTGATATATTTGTTGTATGGACCATAGGAGAAAGAAACCTGAAATATAAGAAAGTAATGGTACAAGTTTTTAATGTCAGGTGAGGGCTTGCAACTTTTACCAGCCTAACTTGATTTATTAAACTTTAGCTTTAGCTTTTTTTTTTTTTTAAATTTAAAAATAAATAAATGATTTTTTTTTTCCTTTTAAGGTAGGAGTCCTACATCAGATTTATTTGTTTATTTATTTTGGGGTTCATGCATATTAGAATTTAAAAGACTGCATATTGGTAATGGGTACTGAGAACAATTTTAATTTGAATAAATCATATTACTTAATATTTAATTTTACTTGTTTACATTGGTTTAGGTTGGAGATCCTTGGTTTTCTACAAAAGTAAGTAATGAGTTGTTAGAAAGACATGGTCATTATGTCCAAGCTATAAACCATCCAACAGTTCCAGTTGGTGAAGAGAAGTTGCGAATAGCTCCTACACCATTCCACACGGAGAAGTTAATGGATGATTTTGTTCATGACCTTGTTGAAACTTGGAAGCACGTGGGATTAGAATTGAATCATGATTTTTGTAGCCAGGTAAGCATAATTTGAATTCTATTTATTTCTGTTTTATATAAATGTACGACTCAAAAATTGTTAATTAAAACTTGTTAAATAATTAAAGAAGTAAGGTATTATAATATTGTGATTGTGAATGAATAAAAGTGCAATAAAAGTAGGATTTCAAAAGTTTTTAACAGAAAAAAGTCTCAAAATAGTAAATTACTTTGCAATTTTGTGCTTGTGACAATCGTTAGGGTGATATTGCACTCTAATGGGTAATTGAGGGTTCAAAGACGGTCAACAATGAATGAAACAAGAGATAACATAAGAAGAGTATGTAATAATGAAAGAGCAAAATTAATTATTTTAAATAACAATAATAACCATTAAAAACAAATTTTTTTGTGGTTACTGAATCTTAATTTCTTAATTTTATATTTTAAATAAAATTAAATTTGTAACAAAAATATGAAACCACAGAAACATTTAAAAGATTGGAGAACTAAACCATTGCCAATATAATTTCTTTTACAATTCTTTATTATCTGAGCTTTTAGTTCATGAAAGGAGAAAAATCAGTAGTATAACTAGCGACCTGCAGACTGCATGACTATGGGAAGGTGCATAAAGTGAGCTCAGCCAAGTTTCAATTATGCCATATTATGGTGAAAGTTTGAATATACTTTGACTGAAGGGACACTTTCATGCTAGGGAGAGGGGGGGGGGGGCATAAAAGTCTAGTTACATCTCTGAGAAAAGTAAATTGTAACCATGAATAGTAAATCTATAAAGTTGAGTGAAATAATAAATTTTAGTTGTCGCAATTAAAGAGGAACAAAATGTAGTTGAAACAACATTGAAGGGTGTTGTAACAATATTTTTATCCTTAAAAGAGGTTAACATTGTTTTATTATTAAAACGGGTGATAAGGCTCTTTCATTCTGCTTTCTGAATAAAATCAGGAAGATTATGCCTTTTTTTTTAAAGACAGGCATTCATCCATTAAAGTAGGATAGTAAAAATATTTATCTCAAAAGAGTGTTGGCCGGAAAACGTTTTAGACACACTGTTAAATGCAAATCTGGTTCAGTGTTTACAATTTTTTGTTTAATAAAATATATTATTTGAAATGACTTTTTGCTGTGTATGTAACTTCATAAAACTTTTTTTCAAATTCCAATTTCAAGCTTATAATGTGTCTATTATTTTAATAAGAAAACTTTAACTGTGTTTCTCTTTTGATGAGATGATGAACAAGTTGTTTTTAGATACTGAGATAACCAGCTGACACAAGTAATTTATTCTTTATTCTTTCCAATTGGAAAAGTTTTCTAAAGTAGTTTCTTTTGCCTTGGGATTTTAGGTAAAATTTTAACTTCCTTACATATAAATGTATACTTTTTTTTTTTTTTTTTGCATTTTTACTGAATTGCTTTTTACCAAGATGATTGATCTATTACCTTTTTTGCATTAAATAAAGTCAAAATTGTTCTAATAACAAAATAAAATTTTTCATCTAATAAAACTTTTTTTTTTTTGGCATAATTGTTTACTTGGCTTGTCTGAAGCTTGTAATAATTCCTATGTAGTTTTGTTTTTCAATATTTTTCCTTTAAATTATATTTTAAGGTAATAATGCTATATGTTGTATTTAATTAGGAATGTGAGTACTGCAAGAAACCTCTTCATTTTGAACATTTAGAATCTAGAATCTTACCCTGTGGAGGTATTGGATGTTGTCCTTTGGTTGTTGATCAATAATGGAAAAAGTATTATATCTGAGATGACATATATTATATATTGGGTAAAAAAATCTTGCAAATAAGGATTTGAATTTGAAGTGCATATTTTTAATATTGATTGCTGTTATAAATGTACTATTTATAGTAAAATGTAAAATCATTTTCTTTATTTTATATGAAAATTGTTGAGAGGTAGAAATTTAATAATTTTATCTGAATGTTATTTAAATGACATCATAATTTTTAATAAAAATTTAAATAAATTTGTGTCTATTTATTTGCTATTTTAACCACAGTACATGTTTTTATCATCAATTAAATTTAAGAGACAAACATTGTATACTGTTGGTGCTTCTTATTGCTCTGCATGTCATTTGATTACATTTTTAGGTTTGTGAATGATCTGACCTTTATGACTATATGTAAATGATTAGATTTTCCGAGTGATTGTTCATGCCTAGACTAAGTACTACCATTTTAGGGGCTGAGTTTGCCGTGTAAATAGGGAGCCATAGAAGACGCTGGAAAAACTTTTGTTCCTTCTGGAGATAAAACAATACCTCATCGTCAATGAAAGGAGTCATATCAGCTAGTTACTGTGCTTGAATAAGGGCAAATAATTGGCTTGCTTGAGGATGGAGTTTCCTATTGTGATATTGGAGTTTGTGTGGAGCATAGTGCCTCAATGATGATGTTAGTGTGAAAGCAATAGACTGAGGACCATGGGACAATTTGAAAGTTTGGCAGTGGACCACAGAATACTATGTCAACATGAGATATGAGACATCTTATGCATGTGGCAGTCACGGAGCATACACCATCAGTTGACACAACTTTGGAGTACTTTTCTTTCCTCCACCACGCATCCTTAAACCTGTTAGCCAAAGCCTTAGGCATGCCGAAGCTGGGAGCTGGTGGCCGTCGGTCAAACTTTGAAGTACTGCTTCAGGTGTAGTTCTTTGCTGGCTGTTGCGCAATTGAATGTGTACACAAATTCCTTCTCGGAACAATCTATGTCTTCAGCTGAAATGGGCTCATCAACACAAACAGTGCTCTGTTTGCAACTAATCGTCTTTTCTCATGAGTCAAGAGTCAACTACAACAATGATAGAATTCATGTTTGACACTATGGCCATCTTCCTCAATGCATTGTCGATTATCATGTATCACACTATACAAATGCCAGGTGTGATGGTCAGTGGTGCCAGCGGATATCATGAATGAACTTGTCTGCTGAGAATTAAAGGTACCTTCAATAGCAACGGTTATGTAAGGAAAGTTCTTGAGCTTAAAGTCATGCTACTGATTCAATGCATTGCTTGCACAGCAGTCAGTACTTGCAAACTTTGGACCAAAATAGAAACAATGTAGAATGCTATAATTGAAATATGCATTCAAAAGCCCTTTCATTCAATGAAAAAAGTTAAAGGGGGGGGGGGGCTGAACCCTACCACCAGGTGCAGGCATAGATACCAGGAGGAAGCAATAGGAGTAATTGCCCCTCCTGAGAGTCAAGTATTATTAAAATTTAATGATTAAAAAAAACTAAAATTTTATAATTTTTCCCCTTTGGAACAAATTTTCCACGAAACAAATTTAATCCTGAAAAATTGCCTCCGCAAAACCCTGCATCTATGTCTGACCACATGATTCAATGTTATGAGTAGAAGCTGTTATTGCATGGAAGTGGGGAAGTTTCTTCAACTACTGATTTTTAATGCTTTGAAAATTTTATTACTTGTTTCTTTTACTGTTTATCATACGTTGTATAAATTTATTCATTAACGATTCCTTCATTGCGTTGCAATTTTTACAAACGTGAGTATAAATATATGTGTTTGATTCAGCACATGCTACTCTAGGCAGTCTTGCCAGATGCAAGAAAATAAAACTTGGTCCAGGGGATGATCAATAATCTATACTAAATTCATAGGCTGTTGATCATTTATCTGTCATTGTAATGACAAATGCATGTTAAAACTGAAAAACTCAGAATTTGTACCTTATCTTATTTTAGAGTTATCTTCTCTGAAAATATATATAATTCGTCTGTTTTTTTAAGTATTATGAGAAAGCAAGACAATTTGCTCCCAAAAATTCTAGTTTCGATGAATTTAATTTTTGTTATAATTATTGCTATTCCACGCTGCCATTTTTATAATCATAAAATTGGAAGAGACACATTGTTTAAAAATATTTATTGTTATATTTCACTCCAGAATTTACAATTCTTACTCGTACTTACACAAATTTTGTATTTACATATTGGCCATAATTCTTTTTTTATTTACTATGTAATATTTGATTTTTATGAAATCTTATTTAGCTTGAATTTTTAATACAATTTTTACTTGGAAAAAAGAAACAATTTTGTTAATCATATCAACAATATATGAAAAACAATTAAAGATTCTTTGTCCCAAAATGTGGATAAAATGAATAATCAACATAATTAAATTAAAAAATCGATATTTGCTTTTTACTTATGTGTTGATTATTTCATTTCCCAAATTTTCTATTTACCATACTATGTTTAACTGTCTTGTTAATACTGTTTTTTCACTCATTCAAATTGAAAACATATCTAGAGGCAATCACGAAAGATAAAACATATTCTGCATCTAAGTCTGCATTTTCGAAACTGATTCATTAAAAAGTAAAAGACCAGAATTCTCATACATATATCCCCATTTCTCTTGTTATTGAATTTCATAAGTAGCATTCATAATCAATGAAGAATTATAAAGTCAAAGTTATTTTACCTTTCTCCATAAAGGTGACTATTTTAATTAAAAACTTGGATTTTGAGAAAAAATTCAGTCATTTAACCTAATTTTTTTTTTCAGAAAAAAAACTAACCAAAAGTAAAAAAAGTTGTAGGTAAGGTATTATTCTGATTCAGAAAATCCGTTGGTCATGATTACAGGGGCCTGCCTTGTACCATTTCTTCTTGCCAAGGACATTATTTCTCTAGTTGTAAGGAAAGGGATTTTTTCTCCCTTATTGCCACCTATAATCAAAGCGCAGTCCTCGAAATTCACCATACTCTGCAAAAACAAAAATGTTATCATTCAATTACTATATGAATAATGATGTATACAATTAATGATTATACACAGAGTCAAAGCAATTCTGATAGAAATTGCATTTTCCGACTGCAATTGAGTTTCAATCTCTATAATAAATTGCATTAACAGATGAAGAACCAGTTTGGCTAGTTGGCTGCTGAAACTTAGGGAAAATATATCGAGTTTTGCAATAAATAATGTTGTTACCAATCCCCCTGGCATAGGAAAGCCTACTACCAGTTCCAGAAAATCAATAATCCACTGAGCTTCATTTTAGAGCGAGGAACCGCAAGGGCTGAAGACTGACCTGACCTCAAATTTTGTGGTCTCTTAATTTTTGAACCAGATCCCAGATGAGAGACAGTCACCTGGGAGTGGCACCCCCAGAGGTATCGTTTCTCTTGGAGGACTTTGGAGCCACGACCTATTTAACCAGCTGCCCTTAGCGTACACGGCCCACAGGAACCAGCCGCGAGAGGTTGTCACCCTCCCAAACAGTGACCTAAGTCGCTGTTGCTTCACTTTCGGTGTTCTGCGTGAACCAAGCTTTCTACCGACTCCTCCTCTGTGGTACACAATAAATAATAAAATGCAAGTATACCCTCCAATGTTTCATAGCTGTCCACAATTACAAGACATTCTAGCAATGATGTAAGCGGGCAGTGTTGATTGTACGCAAATAATGCATGAATGAACAGGAACTAAAGAGCCAATCTCTGTGCAAAGAATTACCAGAGAGAAGGGCAAACGCTCTAGTAGCTCCCCTTTTCCACTGATCAGATGAACTGAAAGGATCTTGTCATGTGATCAGGTCACTTGTAAAAGAAAGATTGAATTGCGGTAGGTCCTTCAGTCGGGCTCGTTTATAGCAAAGTCGTGCATAGCAACTTTACAGTTATAAAGTAATAATTTTAATTCCCCCTAGTTTTAACGAGTGCTATTTGTTATTTTTTTATAACGAAATTACGATAATAACGAAATTTTAATTGGATTCCTTTGATTTCATTATAAACAGGCATGACTGTATATATTAAAGGCGTAGGTAAGGCACCATGGCGTGTCCCATAGCTACTAGTTTCAGGAATGCAAGATAAAAGATTGGAATGAGTAAAGACTGGAGAAAAATACCTTGAAAACTTTTCAGATGTGTTGACAAGACAAGGTGTGAACTAAATATAAATATACGGGTAAAATATGAAAATCAGGGGGACTACTAAGGAAATTTTTGATATAAATGAGGTTTGCTCATTATAACTAAGAAATAAAGTTTGTACTGAATAATTTTTTACCATACTTAGTCTAAAAATTTATGACAACACTGAATATTTTTACATCCTGATTGCAGATTATATGCTTCTATCGATCATTCTTTTGCCGCGAAGTTGCTTGCGGTAAAATTTGTCGTATACCTATTAATACCTTCCAGCAGAAGATTTAAAATGAGCCAAGAA
Source organism: Octonoba sinensis (assembly GCA_038502835.1). Lineage (NCBI taxonomy): Eukaryota > Metazoa > Arthropoda > Arachnida > Araneae > Uloboridae > Octonoba > Octonoba sinensis. Next base: position 65,379,717 of record CM076602.1, read on the forward strand.
AAAAAAAGAAGGAAAAAAATCGCAACCTCCTTTACGTTAGCAATATATAGTCAGGGTCAAACATTTCTCAACTGCAGTTGCAGTATCTGTTTTTTCTTTTTTTTTTTGTAAATCTTGCAAGTATTTTTAGGGGGCCGCTGCCACTGATTTTTCATCTTACAGTATTTAAACATTTTTCTTTTTGTAATCTAGAAAAAATGAAAAGAAAAATTTGCCTCGTGTAACAGCAAAATATCGTAGAATAGGTTACAATTCAACTCAATTTACAAATGCTGATCATCTCGTATTTAAAACTCACTTCTCAGCGATTGGTTTAGAAATATATTTTTCAATTCAATTAGTTTTGGGGTTTATGGGGTAAAAAAAAATGATCACCCGGTAATTCGATTCAGCTATCTGCTATGCTATTACTAACAGAGCGCACAACAATATTTTTTATTTATGAAAAGGAGAAATATGATTAGGTAAAAGAAGTAGAGGTTAGGGACCCGAAGTAGGTTGCAAATAGGCCTATAAATCATGTCAATGGCCCTGGCTTTATGTTCTAACCTTTAATTAATTTTATATACCCATATATCCATAATATTTTGTGTTGTCCACGGTAATTTGGTGTTATCATTTATTCAATTATATAACATGTAAGAATTTTATTAAAATGAAAAGATGTTTTTTTCCTCACAATTTTCAATACAATCGGTTTATTTTTGATACGTCATAAATATAATCAGTATTGACATTTCAATTCTTGAAAGTGTGATCGATGACTTTTACAGTGCATTGAACGTAGTTTTTGAAAAAGCGTTGATCTGTGAACAATCTTGACCCAATAGCCCATAAAATAATCACATGCCGTCTTGAATGAATTGAATTTTCCCCCGTTGCCATGGTTACTGTTCTAAATAAACATATTCCGAACAAAGGCAACACGCAGACGAATCCGCTCCACCTAATACATTGTGCTTTTCTGTTATTATTTGTGTGAAAATGGTACCATTATTGATTATGTATTTATAATTCCTTTCCCCCTCTAAGTAAAAGCATTTTTGAACAATTGCTGAAATATCCTTATTTCGCATTAATCATGTTCATTACAAGCATTTTTCATATATTATCTTAATTCAACATAAACTTTTGTTTTAATACAAGAACGATTTTGGATTCCTTGGAAAGATATTGGGTTCCAGATAATGTTTGAGTTTCTAGATCATTAATAAGTTGATATTGCCTTTATACTGACATTTTTAACATAAATGAAACATGAATGATCTTTTGGGACCATGCAATTTAGATAGCACCAAATTAATCTTTCGTTTTAGATAAATATTTTAGCGGGCGTTGAATTGTCTCTGGATTATGGTAACTTTCAATTTTCTGCTTCGTTTAAATTTATTTACACGCTGTTTTAAGAAGTAAATGTAATAGTTTCTTGCCCGTTTGTTAGAACAAAATAGACAGCACTCTTCAAATCGTGAAAGTGCATAAAACATTCACTCTTTATTATTAAAAATAATTACCTGTGTTCGCCTAAGAAAATCAATGCCCAATGTTATGTCAGACACATAGTTTTCCACTGGAACAAAAAAAAAAGAAATTTTTATTTAAAAAACTGAAAATAAATTCAACAGGCCCGTCATTTGGTTGATCATGAGGCCCCTCCCCCTACTTTTACAAGCACAATATTTATATGTATGTATTCTGTTATTTTTTCCTGTAATGTGCATCGAATCTATAACCTTTGCCACCCCCACCAGAATATTCTGAAATGACGGGTCTGAGTGAAATATGTGCATAAGAATCGAAAGTACACTTCGACGACGATGTTTCCAGGCTGAGCAGCAGAATTTGTACTGTTCTCAAAAGCTCAAAAAAAAGAAGGAAATAAAAAAACTTTTACGTTTGAAAAATCACACAGATGTCCTTACTTATAATGTGCTTGAAATATTATCATATAATAATTATTAATTTGCTTAAGAGCAGCACAAGTGTAATAACTGATAATGGAAAAGAAAATCTCAGTGTTTGGCTTTAATAACCCGAACCCAATGATTGGCTTTAATAATCAAGGTTTTATTTTACCGCAGTGGAGCACCCAGGATTTTGCTGTTGAGGGGGGGGGGGCGAAGTCAAAATTAGGGATGAAACGGTATTGATTTACCGGATATCCGATGTCGCTCGTGTGACTTTTTACACGTCAGATTATCGAATTTTTCGTGCGGTGACTGGATCGGGGTCCAGATATTTTTTAAAAATCGGTCGGATACCGGATATCCGATGCTTTCAGGAGAGGACTTGTTGGTCCCCCCCCCCCCCCCCGTCAGCGCGCCCTTGCAAACGAGTATATTTAAATCAGGATTAGGGCGGAATCGTACATTGATTCCCGATAGCGGATATCTAATCTGACGGATTTTCCAGTGTGATCTATGAAACCTGTAAATTCTATTCATATTTTTAACCAACCCAAAGCTTCTAAATGTATTGTAAGTTTTTAATTTGCATACATTCTCTAAATATGCTAATTAAAATATAAAATTAAAATTCTTTACGTCGGATAACCCGATCTTTAGTGCAGTGGTTGGATCGGATTCCGGATCTAAAAATCAGTCGGATACCGGACATCCGATGAGAGCATCGGTCTCGTTGGTCCCTTCCAGTTGGTGCGCTCCTATGTGTGAAAAAATCGATTAAATCTGTTTCCCAGAAAACGAGATAGTGGCTACTAATCGCTGAGCCTTCATTTGTGTAAATATTTTTTCCAAACGGTGTTGTAAATTAAAACCTGGTATAACTGCAGTGAGAGCTTGAAATTAAGTATGACGAAATATAAAGGACTAGTCAGCTTAGAGCTTTATAAATTGCTAAATCTTAAACTTCAAATGCCTAATTCACAGAAACAGAAATCCAACCAGTTAAAATCATTTTCTTTTTAGCCTACTTTCACGTAAAAGTAAAAATAATAGGAATAAAGCATGAAAGAAGGCTTAATGTATCGTGAAAATATCGTAAAAAAATAAAGAAAAGTGAAGAGAAAGTGAAGTAATTAAATAAAGATTGGAAAAAAAAAAAAAAATTGAAAGTAGGGTTTTGAGATGGGGAAAATGTGTGTCGGTCGGTCTGTCTGTTGGTCTGTCCCCCCCCCCCCCCTAATAACTTTTGAACGAATTGTCCGATTCGAAAAATTCTTTTTGCATTCGAAAGATCTCGGCAAAGACATCTCATTTTCATATTTTACTTTTTGATTCTAAAAATTTTTCGTTCAATTTTGAACAGTTCAAAAAAATGTAACATTAGCGCGTATGGGCGAAAATGAAGCAAATGATGTAAACTCTGAGTGCAAGATCCACGTTCCAATGAACAAGCTTACTGGAGGAAGCTCTTGGCGTGAAATATTAATTTGAACAGTTTTTGTTCATTTTTGAACTGTTCAAAAAATTAACATTGCGCTTACGGGGAAATTTCAATACTATATAAATCCTGATCTAACGGACCGATTTGCTTGGAACAAACTTTATCGGAAAGCTCTTATAACGTAGAACATGAACAAATAGAAAGTTCATCCAGAAGTAACGAGCCTATTTTCCTATGAAATGTTTTTATCGGGATTTTTAAGGATATTTCTCAATGAATAACTGAAGGAGTGAAAGAATGGATCAATGAATAAATAAATGAGGAAAAGAATGAATGAATGAGTGAATGAATGAATAAACACATGAATGAGTAAATGAATGGCTGAATAAATGAAAGGATGAATGGCTGAGTGAATGAATATGTATTATCCGTTGAAAAGGGTATATTTGAAAAAATTAAGAGCTAAAGCTATTTGAGAAAGATAGAGAAAGAGATAGCTAGATTATAAATTTGAATTTGGTGTATACGGGAAAGTAGGCTCGTACAGTTCTAGACGGGACTTCTTGTTGTTTTAAGTATTTGCAGCATCATATGATTTCTTTTATGTTTGGAAGAAAGCCCCCCAAAACAAAAATTGCTGCATTTTGTGGATACAAAAACTATTATTTGAATTTACACAAGCAAAACCTATTAAATCCAAATTATTTCAGTAAATAACTTGATTCATTTGACAGTTTTTTTTTTTTTTTTTTAACTTTTTAAAAAGGTTTTTCAAAGCTCGAATTCAATCGAAACGTTTCAAAAGTTTTCTCGATAAATTTTGAATTTGACGGATTTTGCATATTTGCCTTCTCAAGTGTCTTTAAACTCAAGCTGTAGTTAAACTTTTTATTTACATGGATTCATTCCTTCGATATTGTTCAACACGCACTTATTTTTTAAAGCCTCAAAAATTCTAGTATTAAAATATTATGTCAAATGTATAATCATAGCACAAGTTGATTCTTACATTTCAATTCCTTCAAATAATCTATTTATGAATATCACAAGTCGCTTACCTATGTTAAATTGAGCAACTTGTTGCCACATACCAATGGCAAGATCGATGTATTTCACTTTTCCTTTCAATTCTGGGCTGTGCAAAGCCAAGGGGTTGAACACATTGCTTGGTTCTGGAATCACTTGATCTAAAAGTCTGAAAAGACGATGATTTGTTAAATTTGCTAGAATAAATATTTCTATATGAAAAGCGACGAGTGATAATTTCACAAGAAGAAATTTTCAGCCTTTATTCCTTGAAACAGGAAAATTTAAAATCGTCCAAATGTAAGATCAAAAGAGTTGCATCGCTTGAATATGTTCTCCCGTTTTTTTACTGTTTTATAATATTTACGTAAACGGCCGATTTTCATTGGGAATTAATCTCTTCCTCCTCATCAAGGCGTTATTACCACATAGGCAAAATCGAAATGTAGTTTATATATATATAGGAAGACAGATTTGAAAAAGTTAAAAACGGAAAAAATAAACACTTATCACCTAAACATGCGCAAAGCAGAAAAAATTTTTGGTAAAGCAATATACGACAGAAATGTAGTAAAACATTTTTGAAAGGTTTAAAAATTTAAAAAAAAAAAATTATGGTTTGAGAATGAGACAAGGACTCATCAGTGTTGGTTTGTCTCAAAGAATGAGCGATGCAAAGCACCTCACATATTTCAAGCATAAACACACTAGAGCCGACAGCAACATAATAGGCTAGAAAATCTTGAAATCCTTCAGACCCCAGAACTAAGCACAAACAATTTTGACGCAATTTTTTGGTTTTCTGATTTAAAAAATGATTACAAAACAAAATAACTAAAAAAAATTTTTTTAATTTTAATCAATAGTTAGTTTAAATAATAATTAATGTCCGATTTCCATGTTTTCTATGTTTAAAACGAAGTAAACTGATAATTAATTTCAAAAACAATAGGGTGTTTTAGCTTTCAAATTGCACAAACAGTAGTTAATAAACACTATTTTAAAATGTACCCAATTGGGTACACTTGCAGGGTTCACGCTAGGCCGCGCGATCGCGCGATTCCCGCAATATTTTTTGAAATCCCACTCAAAAAAAAAATTTTGTAGGCTTAAACTTTAAAAATCCCACTTAAACTTTTGGTCAAGGAGGAAAATCCCACCTTGTATTTTTCTCCAGTGTGAACCCTGACTTGGAATGAAGAGGTTATAACAGGCATTAAAAAAAAATTGAAATACAAAAAGTGGGGTTTCGTCTCCATGCCGCAGTAGTAAGACTATATATATATATATATATAGAGAGAGAGAGAGAGAGAGGAGGAGGATTGCTGAGTAAACAAATCCATCGTTCACATACGGAAAAGGAGAAATGCACCAAGCATTTAATCTATTAGTTACAAGGTGGTTCACTAAAATACAATTGATTTCTGCTCGACTAATTTGCTCGTTTTAACACCAAATAAATAAATACAATAATGATTATATATTAGCAAAATTTGCTAGTTCAACTGCCATGTAAACAAAAATTATCAAAAAAAAAAAAAAAAAAAAAAAACCTATGTTAAAAATCTCTCCTCAATTCATATGAATAAAAGAATTGCTACAAGAAAAAACAGATTCCTTCCGTTATAATACAAGTAAAACAACGGAACACTACAGAAGAAAAATATTATTATCATTATTAATGTTACTGAATGTGTAGTATCTAATGCAAAGTTTAATGAAAAAAGATCTTACTTCAGTTTTCTTACAAAGTCTATTGATATCGTAGAGACTGTCTCAGATGTGCTTATTAAGGCATATGCTTCGACCCCGTTGCACTGAAACGGGAAAAAAATCATTTAATTAGTAACAAATTTTAAGTACAGGTATTCCTCTTATAGCACGATAGATAGGTTCTGAGAAAATGTTGTATCGTGAGAAATAGTGTTATTTCTGAGACCCAGAGTCAGTGTTAAAAGGGGGGGGGGAGTTAAAGGGGGGCCTCCAAAAACTCCATAAATACAAACTTGTTTTAGTTTTTTTCCCTTTATGAGTTATATATATATATAGTTAGCTTTATTTTATTAAAAATAAAAAAATATCTATGACATGAAACGAAAAGAAACAAAAAACATTACTTTTGTTTAACCTTTATTGTATGTAGTATCAATTTTGTCCTCATCACCTCTTATTGTTTTCAAACGAGAGCAAGCATTTATTTGGTTAAAACCCGTATCACATAACTTTCTGAACCGTTTCCCTCCATTTAGATTTTTTTTTTTGCACCTTCTTCTATTCTCTGTAACAATCTGTAATTTATTTACTGTTTTTTTTTTTTTACCAGGTCATTGTAGATTTAATTGTAAAGTTGGGATGAGATTTACATAAAATCCGCTGTGTTTTCGAAACGCTAATACACAGATCTTAATTTTTAACAAAGAATAATAATAATAATTAAGTGCAGCCCTATATCTTTAGAAGTTACACTGATGCGTGAATAGTCTCAAATTCCGCTGTCCATTCGGGGCCGTTCATAAATGACGTCACGCTTTTTTCCCATATATTTGACCCCCCCTTCCCCCCTTTGTCACAATATGTCACACTTCAGCGGACCCCCCCCTCCCCCCTTTGTCACGCGTCACGCTATGTTGCATAATGCATGATGTCACACTTCTTGTTACCCCGTCCCCTCCCCTTGTCACACTTTGTCACAATTTCACGAACACTCCTCCCCCCCTCGAAGCGTGACATTATTTATGAATGACCCCTTCTGTAATCATGCGCAGAAAAAGAAAAGTGCAGCAGTTGAGCTCTCATGAGTTCTCATACAAATTATGCCCTGCTAATGCATTTTGAACATCATCAATAGCCATGTCCATAAAACCTTCGACTCGGATAAAAATTATAAACTCTGAGGGTACTTTCACATCAAAGGCGACAAAGACAACATTCCTGTTTTTTTTTCCTCATCTGCGCAAGAGCAGAGCATATTTTTGAAGGCAAAAATACGTGCTACACTTGTGTATATGAGAAAAGACAGGAAAAATGTCTTTGTAACCTTTGGTGTGAAAGCCCACTAACACGATACCAGTTTCATTTTCTGACACTTCAGGATGCATTTAAAGTTGATGTTTTTAGCTCATAATTATTTTAAGTCATTATTAGGATAATTAATTTTAAAATATGACGATTAAAAATCATATCGTTTAGTCCTGTAGAAGAATAGTGTTGTAGAAAGTTTTCCGAAATTTTCTTACCAAGTTACAGCGAAACCGTGGCATACGAGGCTTCCTGCAATGTATCCAATCGCGTTAGAGCGAAACCGTGCTATAGAAGACCGTGTTCTAGGAAGGCTACGTGCAAATAGTGAATGTAAGTAATAACACCAATAAACTGATGTTTCTCGGATGCTGATATGTAACATTTTCCAGCCTGTATACAAAAATCAATTTTTTTTTTTTTTTTTGTAAGAGCTTGGAAAATATCAAAATGAATGCAATATCATCATGTTTAATAAATAGTGCTTCTCACCTCACAACGAATAACTGGTGGCACGTGCATTCTTGCGATGCGAACGTCTTCGTCGAAAAGCGGTACGGAAATGTTGCTCAGAATCGAGTTTCGTCGAGGAGTGCTCTTGCGAGAGGAATCTGTAATGGTGTATGCCTTGATAGGCGTCGCCTCGTAGGCTGAATGTCCTGATCTAACCTGTCCAAGGTGAAAACATTTTATCACATTAGTTAAGCTAAGTAATGCATGAATATTATCGTCTCAGATTATCGACTTAAAAAAGATTGTAATGTAGGAAGCTTTTTTTTTTCTTTATAATGGGGCTGCCTATGGACACTAACCTTTGCAGACCTAGTGCATTCCCCGGAAACCGCCATCCATTCTCTCATGTAGCACCACTATCGGCGGATGCCATCACCACTTGAAAATTTTTGATGCTCAGTATCCATCTAGGTGGCGGCACCTGAGCTCTAAATGATGCGAAACTGCACTAGGAATTTAATTTAGCCGAGAGTATCCAAGCCAAACAAATACTCAAGGGATCTTCATGCATCCGCATGATCATACGACATGGGCGAAGACGATTTTCTGCATCTTGAAAATCCACCGACTTGGGCCAGGTTTGATCCCGCGAATGTAGGAAACTTCAAGTCATTAATTGATATGACTTTCAGGGAAAATATGTTTGTTTTTAAATGTTCAATGATTCTTGTTTTTGTTAAATTTTGTCCATGCAGTTTTACGTAGCTTATTCTCAAATATTTTAACTCATATTTAATTTTTTAAATGCGTTGACTTTTGTGAAAGAGAATTTAAAGTTCCGGTTCTTAGTTTTAGTATCTAATGTAAAGTATGCATGTTGGAGTTATATTTAAGATTTCCTACCACTGATTTTTCAAGACATAGTTTCCAATATTGATGAATTCCATTTTTAATGTTAATGTTGGACGTGACTGCAATTAATGAGTAATTGTAGTTATAAAATTTGTGTTGAGCTGGAGAAAACTTTATAAAACTTGTTTTAGAAAATTCCTGACTGTAAATATAAGACACGCAATAAGAATCAATCTAGTATGAACTATCTCGTTCTTACAAATAAATATTTCTATTACGTGAGAGCCCAATAACAAAGAGTTTCATTGATATGATGAATGATTCATTGAATTTTGACTGTATTACGATCATAATGTATCTGACCATCAAAAAATTCTAAACATTCTTTTTACTTTATATTTAAAATACGAACGTTCAATACTAAAGCACTATAGAAAACTGAGTGCTTCTAAAGTAATGATATGAATGTCAATGTTAAGTATCAATATATAATTCAGTGGTCCTACCAAAAAAAATATTGGTATTCGACAGAAATTACAACACTCCTTGCGACCAAAATGACTGCACGGCAAACATTATTGACGTTGTTAAAAGAAGAAGAAGAAAAAAGACAGAAAGAAGAAGAAAAAGGAAAAAGAAAATGGTTATGACACTATTTAACGCACGCTACTATTTACGAGCTACCATGAATACCGTGTCCAAGATGGCTGTGTCACCAAGCAATGCCACATCTGGTGACGTCAGTAAAAAATATGTGTCAATATTAAAAAATGACATCTGAGGTTATCTTTTTCATTAATAAGCCAAAAAATCATAAATAGCTTGCGTCACTGAATAGCCGCTCACTCTGCTGTTTAGGCCAATAATACTATTAACAATTAGGGAAAACGGATGGAAGTGTTGATGTCAATCTTAGCTTTATTTGGAAATTTTGGTGACTTCCATCAGTATTAATTCAAAGAGATGCACACATGATACTTACTCTGGAGTAGGAATTGTTGTTGGCCGGTTCCAGTATTTGGTGCTCGATGGTGCTCGACTTGCTCTGGTGCCTCTTCTGCTGTCTTCGGAGAGCGAGCAGCCGAATGTCCACCTCCCCATCACTCATCTTGGAAGAGCCTCCACTTCATCCTCGGCGTCTCCCAAAGCACATCTCTCTGAAAAGTGAAAGAAACTCTGTTAGGAGGCCCATTCGGACAGAATAAAATAATAAGGGTTGCCATCTTAAGATTTAAAACGCTTTGTAGCCACAAGCTCGCAATGGAACCACTCTGATAAATTGCATAAAAAATTCCGGATGGTCTTAGACAAAGATTTAAAAAAAAATTTCTTTAGGAAACAAACGCTGAAAGCTGGGAATTTTTTTTTTTTTTTTGTATACATATATAAAGAACAAAAAGATGTTTTTAAACAGTAAGCATTGAACTCTTGAATTAATTCGCTTAAATGAAGCACAAAGTTGATGTGCAACTGCTAATTTGTCATACCAGTTATTATAATAACTTTTCCACGTCTACAGAAAACGTAAAGAATATAAACCTAATGTCTCCGTTAGGGAATTATCATTTAACATCAATTTTAGGGTTTTTTTTAAGTATATTTTAAAGCTTGTTGGGTGCTGGGAACTGAGCTGCGCTTCTTACTCTCCTTTCACGTAAGAAGTGAACACTTTGCTTATTAACTCAAAGTGTGCTTCTTCTTCTTTTTCCTCAAGACCACTAAAACTAATGTTGTTGCTTTGCATTTGCTGGTTGATATTGTGAAGAAATAAATCTTTTCTCAATCGTCTCTATGAAACTTACAAACGTTACCACAATGGCTTCGTCTCCTTGCATTTCACAACAGAACTTGTTATAGTTCCGTTTTTAGCTTACTTTCCCGTAAAAGTAAAAAAAAATAATAATAAAGCATGAAAGAAGGCTTAATGTATCGTGAAAATATCGTTAAAAATCAATAAAAGTCAAAAATAAGTGAAGTAATTAAATAAAGATTGAAAAATAAAAAATTTGAAAGTGGGGTATTGAGATGGGGAAAAAGTGTGCCTGTTGGTCTGTCTGTTGGTCTGTCTGTCTGTCGGTCTGTCCCCCCCTAATAACTTTTGAACGAATTGTCCGATTGGAAAAATTCTTTTTGCATTCGAAAGATCTCGGCGAGGACATCTCATTTCTATATTTTACTTTTTGATTTGAACAATTTTTTGTTCAATTTTGAACAGTTCAAAAAATTTTAACATTAGCGCCTATGGACAAAATTGAAGCAAATTCTGTAAACTCTGGGCACAAGAGCCAAGTTCCTATTGCAAGCTTATTGAAAGAAGTTCTCGGCGTGAAATATTGATTTGAACAGTTTTTGTTCATTTTTGAACAGTTCAAAAAATTAACACAGGGCTTACGGGGAAATTTCAACCCTATATAAATCCTGATCTAACGGACCGATTTGCTTGGAACAAACTTTATCGGAAAGCTCTTATAACGTAGAACATGTAGAAATAGAAAGTTTATCCAGAACTTACAAGCCTATTTTGCTATGAAATTTTTTGATCGGGATTTTCAAGGATATTTCTCAGTGACTCAATGAGTGAAATAATGAATGAATGAATAAATGAAAGAGTGAAAGAATAAATCAATGAATAAATGAATGAGGAAAAGAATGAATGAATAAATTATTGAATAAATGAAAATATAAATAAATGAGTAAATAAATACATGAATGCGTAAATGAATGAATAAACACTTGAATGAGGTAACGAATGAATGAATAAATGCATGGCTGAATAAATGAAAGAATGAATGAGTGAGTGAATGAATATGTATTATCCGTTGAAAAAGGTATATTTTCAATAATTAGAACTAAAGATAAATAAGAAAGAGAGAGAAAGAGATAGCTAGATTATAAATTTGAATTTGGTGTATACGGGAAAGTAGGCTCGTATAGTTCTAGACGGAACTTCTTGTTATTTGTTTCTTCTTCATTTATACCATTTTCATTTGGCTTTAAAAAATTTGTCTTTGAATAAAAATATAACTTTAAATTCAAGGGGAGGGGGAAATCCGAGAAACAAAAGGAAAAATAATTAAATACTTTATTAAGCTATTTAGTTCATATGAATTTTCGAATTGCTGCAACACGTTATGCTTATGAAATGAAAATACAAATTTCAAAATGTTTAGATTAACAAGAGAATGTAAAAACCGAATATATAAAAAAGACGATGGATGATTTCGCTTCAGTGATTTAAAATCAGCTGCTATTTATTTGCACACATAGTAATTTCGCTGTATATGTTTTTCGATTAAAAATGCAAAACCAGAACTATGAGACTAAATTTGCTTAAAGTTTAGCTATCAATATCAGAAAAAGTAAATTTTCACACACATATGTATGTACATTAGTACATTCTACATATGTGTATGGGAAAACTTATTTATTCTACTACTGATAACTAAAACATAAGCAAACCGAGTCACATCATTCCAGTTTTGTGTATTTAGTCTCGGAAAAATACCGACTGAAACTCAGTAAGGACAGTCAATTATTGGAGTTTTGCTTTCGTGTTCATTAGTACTGACCAGCTTATTGCCTTAAACACGCATAGGGCAACAAATCTTGGTGTTGCCATACCGGAAGCGACATAGTTTTTTGAAATATGTCAAACTTTACAAATGATTGATAAGTTACCAGTCAATCTCAAATGAGAGATACAGAATTAATGTGCACAAACGACTCCTGCGAATGTGTTTCGTGTGATGTATCGATACTTATTTAAATTCCGTAGACACTAATCATTGAATAAAACTTCTAAATAAAAATTACGTATGCGAAAATAATAATTCACAACTGCACACATGTTTATATTTCCGAAAGAAAGGGAAAAAAAAAGAAGGGGGAAGGGTTAAATCAGGCGGAGCAAGATGGAAACTTTCTCAATGTGAGCTAATTTGCATAATAATTTACTAGGTAATTTAGCTTTATTTATTTTGCATGATCAGCAACATAATCTTCTAGGTAACAAAAAGCAGTATTTTGCGAATTTTTGTAAAAATTGCTTTAAAAAACGTAGAACATTAAAAAAAAGGCATGTGAGGAATTTTGAAACGTGAACCATTTACTGAATGGGTGTGCAACAAAATCTAAATATATATTTATAAACTCCATCTAATGATGTTGCTTAGTAAATTTAGTTTTTAATTTTCAATTAGTTATCTTCTGGTTTATTTTCTCACGTAATAAAATATATTAGAACATCTGCAACAATACATTACCAATTATTTTCTAAATAAATACAGAGAACATTTTATGCACAAAAACAAACAGTAGTTAACATAAAAAGGGGGAATTAATGCCACATATTTCAATAATGTTTGTATATATGCGTACGAACACGAAACCGTTTTATGTAAATTCTTTTGTTGAATCTATTTTGCATTCTTTTTTAACTTTTGAGTTTCAAAAATCTTTTGGTGGGAGGAAATTTTGATTTTAAAACAGAAAATTGCTTTAATTTTACGCTTTCCGGCACAGAGGAGTGAAAAAATGTTCTATATTTTTCATTCACTTTGAATTTGAATGCCGCTAATGACTGAAAATATGATCATAGAGAAAGGGAGACTGCTCCACTTTTCGCGAAACAATGTTCTAAAAATAAAACATAATTTGTAAATTAACGCATTCAACTGAGCACCTCAGTAGGGTGGGGCAACACAAACTGTAACACTTCACTAAGGGTGTCACAAAAGCAGTTCTTTTAGTTTTAAATAAAACTTTTGTCGATCTATATACTAACACCTACAGCTATTTAAAAATTCGTTAAAGGTAACAGTTATAACCGTTATAACGTTAAAAGCTTAAAACCACTTCTTGAGACTATTTGTATTTTTTGAAAGTCTTGATTGCGAATAATACAAGAAGTCTAAAAGTTCCAAACACTCTGAATGCATAATGAAAATACCAAACATGAAGCCTTTGATGGTATGGTATGTACATGGCCCTACATTGAGGGGGTGGGGTGATAGGGGGTTCCACTTGATCCAGGAATGAAAAAAAGGGGAGGGGGAATGTAACATATATATATATATATATATATCCGGTAATATGTTATGTGAAATGTTAAGACAGCGGTTCTCAAACTGTGTTCCGCGGAACCCTATTGTTCCGCAGAAGGAGGGCAGGGGTTCCTTTGGAGATTTATTATTATATAAAATTATGTTCAGTAAATCATGTTCAGAAAATGTTTCGCAATGAAATTTAGATGAAAGTGATAGTTAATTCCCTTTCTGGAAATAAAAATACATTTGAAGCAAGCAAAATAAGAAAATAAAAACCATTCAGAGAATTTTTTAAATTAGTTCATTAACGTAAGAACTGTAAAAAATTGTAAAAAACAGTACATTAGTTTTGAACTTTTCCGTTTTCAATTCGATATAAAAAAAATTTTAAATTTTGAGGCATTCTTAAGCAATGATTTTATCATAATGGGTAAAATATCAATTAGGGGAATAAAACTGTCTATGCGGAAGGCTCGATTTGGACCGGAAATTGTATAAAAAATATGATTTTTTTGGTGGAGTACAGCATTTCATTTTACTAAGCTTAATATACTAATTAGAAAATTCGATTATTGTTTATTAAGTGTAATGGAATGTTTTTTGCTTCGATGGTTCGGCCAAAAAATCAAGATTTTTTGGCCTGTGCATATTTAAACACTGATTCAAATCAAGATTCGACGCTACTCCAGCTCTATGTGCATTGAACTATCTAATAACCCCCCTACCTGTACAGTCGTTACTAACAATACAGTGACAGGTGTAATAATTGCAAAATATTTTGCAATTTTTCCCTTATTTTCAATTACAAAAGTGGCTTTCATTGACGGCCTGACAACTTAAAAATAAATTACAAATGTAATACAGTAGGATAACCAATAGTCACCATTTTTCAAAATTTTAGTTGACTTCGGAATCCAGGGGAATTAATTGGCCTTTTTTGGGTTGTGGAGGGGAAAGGGTGAGCAAGATCAATATGGAGTTTTCGAAATTGGAACTTTTCATTACTAAAATCTTCAATTCAAAATAAGTAGTTTTAAATTTATTTCTCGATGGCGGGGGATCCCTTTAAATAAGCCTTGTTGAGATCGTTAAATTTGAATTTCAATATGAACACTAATAGGGGTTCCTCAAAGTAAAAGTCAACCGTTAAGGGTTCCATGGTCAAAAAGGTTTGAGAGCCGCTGCGTTAAGATATATATATATATATATATTACATATATATCAGGGGCTAAAACTGAAATTTTCAAGTGGTGGGGAGACTCCCCTCCATTTATACATGGAGGGGATTGCAATTTTTTGGAAGGGCGAAAAATTCTTTTTTTTTAATAATAATAGCGGTAATTTCATGTATAATTGAAAAACTGCGTATTTTCCGTTGTTATCAAAAATTTTTGAATCTTCTGCGGGCCGGAGACTCCCGCTTTGCCTATTTTCAAGGCGGGGATCTGAGAAATTTAGGCGCGAATCCCGCCATCTCTCCCTGAATTTTAGCCCCTGTATATCCATGTATCTATGTATGTATATATATATATATATATATATATATATATATATATACGGGGGTGCCTTGGGGACGTCTAGGGGGTTTCCATAAACTTAACAACTTATCACAATAATAAAAACTAAACTAACTACATATTTACAATGTCTATGTTCGGGTAACTTTCGACAATTTACACAACTTCGGTTGGAGCCGCCTGTTCCGAGGATTACAATAACTAGCATAGCACACACAGTGCAGCTCGCGTTCATTCTCTCTCAGAAACACATCTTCTATCCATCTTCGCTATAACCCTGGATGGCGTTACATTCAATCCAGAAATACTCATTTGATGCTACATATATTAACTTGACAAAAATGGAAAATTTCCGTTAAATTTCCCGTAGAAATTATAATAACATTAGCGAAATTTCCATGGAATATCCTTTACATTCATCTTTCCTACTGCAATTTGCTACAAATTAGGAGGTAGGAGCTTTAAGTATTCAAAAGGGGGTTCTCCTCACTCAAAGGCAAGTTTATATTTTTCCTTTAATACATTTCACTCATTTATTGCTATTTCAGTCGCCAGCAGAAACATTAAATTTCTTCAAGATGGAAAACGCCGTTTTTCATGTTATTATGCTTTATAAATGTAGGAATGTGTCTGAAAATTTATAAAACTTTAAAAATTGAGTTAAAATATTGAATTGAGAAAGCTCAAATTCTAGTTTTCATACATGAGTAGTTTAGTTATTAAAAATATATACAGTGAAAGCTGTGTAAGTTGACCACTTGCGGTGCAGCACTTTAGCGGTCAACCTAGCCAGGTGATCAACTTCTAGAGGGTGGAGATTTTCTAATTTTTTTCGCCATTTCTTAAACTTTGCATTTATTTATTTGTAACTAATTAAAATATAACTTCATGTATTAATGTTACTTTAAAATTAAAAATTAACTATTTTTCCACAATTATCTAAAATATCATTACATAAATTTAACGTGAATGACTTACAATGTATCCTATACAACTTTAAAATTAAAACACTTAGTCAAAATAAAGATAAATATCCGACTAATTATGTAAGTTACTTATTTCATGGTAAAGATTTCCTAAAAATACATAATTCTTCAAAATGGCTAGATCAATTAGAAGAAAAAATAAAAAAAAATATTTAAAGAATAAAAGAGCGATCATTGTAGTTTTCCCATATGGTTAACTTACAAAGAGGAACCTCTTTGTTGATGATTGGTTCATACAGACAAATACTTTTCTCCACCAGACCCCTACCTGTTAGCCGAGGACTTAGGATTGCTTACGCACGGGGAGAGGTAGTGGGGTAGTACGGATTTTACATGCACATATCCCCAAGTATACATGGTGGTCTTCAGTGGGTATCGAACGCGCGACCTTCCAGGTGGAAGTCCGACGTGCTAACCACTAGGCTACCACGGCCCTTATACAGACAAATACTGGTCTAACATTATAGCATAAAAATATCTTAGAGAAGTTATTTAAGCTTTTCTTTATGTTTTCAAAAATAGATAAACAAATAAATATAGTAATAATTAAGCTGTCAACTTACATAGGGTTTTTATAATACTCCCATCCCATTTGGCGTACATAAGTGGGCAATATAGACAGGTGGTCAAATTAGGTGGTTAAGTTACAAATTTTTCCCTACATTATATACGGCTAATTCCATTTCTTACAAAAGTGATCAACTTAGACATGTGGTCAACTTTACAGGTTTTACCGCATATTATTTAATATGAATACATAAGAAAGTCATCCGATTGGCTACATCAGATTTTTTCGTACAGGCATTCATATGCGTACAGTAAAAATATTCTGACAATAATATGTTTACATTCAAAAACTTTTCTTTTGGTTTTTGCTCATAAATTATACGCTGACGATTCCTTAATTAAAACTTAA
This sequence comes from Octonoba sinensis, assembly GCA_038502835.1. Taxonomy (NCBI): domain Eukaryota; kingdom Metazoa; phylum Arthropoda; class Arachnida; order Araneae; family Uloboridae; genus Octonoba; species Octonoba sinensis. Next base: position 65,396,875 of record CM076602.1, read on the forward strand.
TTTTTTCTGGATGACGGATATTTGGTGCAGCGGCCAGATTGGATATTTAAAAATCAGCCGGATAGCCGATGCCATTTTTCGAGGGGGGGGGGGAGACTCCCGTTCATCCCTCACCGCCACTGGTTTTTTAGAGTTCAAATATATTACATTTTCATGGTTAAAATGCTTGTTGATGGTAGTAAAGTTTAAGCAAAGACATTTATTTTCCTCCTGTAAATGCAGGGCACTATTAAATTGAGAAAAAAAAATTTTTAGCATGAGACAATATATTTTTACATAGCAACATAATTTCCAACTAAAAATTTACTATATAAATTCCCATTCACGTACGTATTTGTGCAGGAAATGACTATTGCGTGCTGCATATAAAAAATGATCCTTGACCACTTGTTTGTCACGAAAGTGAATGTCACGTTACATGATTGCTGGAAAAGTAGTTCATCGGCTAGGGAGAAATTCGAAGCATTCTCTTTTTTATGTCTTTGAAGATTTTATTGCAGCTCCCAAATACTGAATAAATTATCACATTCATGTGTAGAAAACACATTGCGCACCATCGTTTAATTGAAAACAAAATTAGTTGGGTTGATTGTTTTGAGGATCTAATGAAAGATTGATTTATAGCTATAGCAAGCACCTTTTCGTGATGTGCACTTCGTTAAATGTGAGATTTCTATCAAATTTAACGATCTTACGGCAATGTTTCTCGTATCATTTTCAATTAGGCAAGTTTGCTATATTGTTGTATTTTCATTGCAGTCATGGATTTAAAGCACTAGTGTGCTTTCCATTTGTGTCTAAAAACCAAAAGTGATCTAAAATCTTAATAATAATTTCCTATCTGAATTTTTCTTAAATCAGTCAATATCTTTATTGTAAGGAAATTTTATTGCATTGAATGTGTGGAAAATACACAATCGTGTAAAGATGACTCGTATTCCTTATAATAATTTAAAGAAGTAAAACTCCTCCTCGCACAAATTACTTTGTTTCTCCCTACTTTTTTCTTTTGGGAACACTCATGAGTCTTTTAAATCTTTTTTTTAACTTCTGTGTTTATCTTTTTATTTTTACAAAACCCAATTACAAAAGCAGAATTCCGCGATTCAGAGAAATTTAGTTCTCAGAATTAGAGGATCTTCATAAGTGTACAATCAATCATTTAAAGGTCACACTGTTAAAAAAATCTGCAAAAATACAATAGAGAAACTGAGTATTCCTATAAAGTTACATAAGAACTTGTTTAAAATCAATCGATTAAGTTTCTTGACAACAGTTTCTCAGTAAAATTCTCATTTTCTAGATCTCTGTACAACTACAAAGAAAGAAGCAAGTATATCTGTTGTTACATTTAGTACTCGTTAAAAAGCACGAATCAAGTTTCCCGGTAACAGCTCCATGGAAAACTGCTTCTTTTTTCTCAATGAAATTGACTCTCGTAAAAATACAGAAACAATATGATAGGTGTGGCGTAGGTTCAACCTATATAAATGTTACCTCTGGCCCCCAGCCCCAAACGCATCTTTCGCCGAGAGGTCTCAGGCACCGGATTCATGATACAATGGGTTATCAGAAATCGCATATCCTCATCTTCGACTTTGCACGATGCCAGAGATAATGATTCGGCTAATGTACCACACTACAGCTTTTTTTTTTAACCTTTAATAACTATACTTGGGTGTTTTATTTACTTACTGAGTTAAGGGCACTATATTGCCGCCATTTCACAGAGTGATCTTTGTAAATTTTCAGTTTTTTTTTTATCTTCTTTACTTTCCCTAAGTCTCTGTAGTTTGTTGTTTTTAATTCTCTGTAACTGCGTTAGACTCCGGATAAATGATTTCAAATAGACTTTTATATATTTTTGTGTATTTTTTTTTTTTTTTTACAATGTGCGATAGATGAATGAGGGACAGAAAACCGGTTGAAATCCTCACTAAGCCTTGTTCTAACGGCGTAAAAATTGTTAGTAAAGTCATCAAGTCAGTCATCTCAACTTTTTAAAGGAATACGGCAAGAACATATTCGTTCTATTTTATATGGATTGTTTGTCTATTTTTATATCAATTTTCGGCATTTTCGTAAAAAGAATGAGAAAGCGAGAAATTTCCCTCTTATTATCCGCCTAAAGCAGGGGTCGGCAACCTTTTGAATCGAAAGAGTCAAAAACTACAATTTACAAAATTTCAAAGTTTTGAAAGAGCCACAAAATTTTTTCTCGCCAACAATAAATATCACTTGCATAAATAAAGTTTTTTGATAAAAAAAACTAATCTATTTATTGAAAAGAAAAAATATCTATTTATTCATATATAAGTTGTGTTTTTCACAACAAATGAGATAATATATATATGGCATTACTAGATAATTACTTATTATTTAAATAAAAAATTAAAACAATTAAACATTTACTTACAGCACTAACTTGTACTTCAATAACAAACAATTGAGCAAACAAATTCAATGGGAGCGATGGCTTTACATGGTTATTCAAGTAGAAACGAATTCAGAACAATTTGTAAATGTCTTTTTTTGATAAAATAAATAATATTTGAGCATGGAACTAAAGAACCGCAGCTTCACATCCAAAGAGCCGCATGTGGCTCGCGAGCAACAGATTGCCGACCCCTGGCCTAAAGGAAGGGCCTAGAAGTCCCCAAAAGAAGTCGAATTCATTCCACAGTCAAAATTAGGGATTCATATTTTTCGAAATATTTAAGGGCATTTTAATGCCATGATTTTCTGCAGATTGTTACCAAACAATGCTCTTAGTACGTGCTCTATATTCATCTTCCAATGCGAAGGCGCAAAAATTGTTCAATGTAACAATTAAACTAATGAGAAAATATAACATCGTTCATTTAGAGAAAGAATATGCATGACCGTGCACTTAATACATTTCGGCGCACTACAATATCCATCCGTAATTTTGGCATTTTTTAGTTCCTGATTTTGATTTCGAATATTCGAAATAATTACTTTCAAAATCGCCATTTTTAGCTACATCAACCAGATATATGACAGGTCCAAAAATAAACATTAATTTAACGAAAAGAAACACTTCGTTATCATAATCACTACTATTGAATATGAGCTCCTATACAACAAGACCGTTGCTGTTAAAAAGTTACATTTGTAGCATGGACCACTTTCCTATCATAAAAACATTGGTGAAAGAGTTGAATTTCATCCTTAAATGTATATTTCACTCCAAGTATTCAAAATAATTGTAGTTAAAATCACTCTACTAATTTTTACCTACCATCTTACATATTTATAGCAAATCCAAAAAATAATCAGTAATTTAACGAAAGAGCAACACTTCGCAATCATAATCACTATTACTGATTATGCGCTTCTTCTCAAAAAGAAAATTGCTCTTAAAAAGCTAAATTTACAGGGTATGCCACCCCATTACTACTCTCTTGACATAAAAAGATTGCTGAAAGGATTGAATTTCCCGCTAAAAGGTAAAAACTTGACTTCAAGTATTCGATATGATTACCATGAAAACCACATGGAGTTCTATTATTAATTTTTACCTACATCTTTCATGTTATAGCTGATCCAAAAAATAATCAGTAATTGAACGAAAGAGCAGCACTTCATTACCATCACTACTACCGAATACTTATTTCTCCCCAATAAGACCGTTGCTGTGACAAAGCTACATTTACAGGGTTAAGTAAGCCACATTAACTACTCTCCTAACATAAAAAGCTAGCTGAAACGATTGAATTTTATGCATAAAAGTAAAAGTTTGACTTCAAGTATTCGATATGATTACCATGGAAATCACATGGAGTTTTATTAATTTTTACCTACATCTCATATATTTATAGCAAATCCAAAAAATAATCAGTAATTGAACGAAAGAGCAGCACTTCATTACCATCACTACTACCGAATACGCACTTCTAACCAATAAGACCGTTTCTGTTATAAAGCTACATTTACAGGGTTAAGTAAGCCACGTTAACTACTCTCCTAACATAAAAAGCTAGCTGAAACGATTGAATTTTATGCATAAAAGTAAAAGTTTGACTTCAAGTATTCGATATGATTACCATGGAAATCACATGGAGTTTTATTAATTTTTACCAACATCTCATATATTTATAGCAAATCCAAAAAATAATCAGTAATTGAACGAAAGAGCAGCACTTCATTACCATCACTACTACCGAATACGCACTTCTAACCAATAAGACCGTTTCTGTTATAAAGCTACATTTACAGGGTTAAGTAAGCCACATTAACTACTCTCCTAACATAAAAAGCTAGCTGAAACGATTGAATTTTATGCATAAAAGTAAAAGTTTGACTTCAAGTATTCGATATGATTACCATGGAAATCACATGGAGTTTTATTAATTTTTACCTACATCTCATATATTTATAGCAAATCCAAAAAATAATCAGTAATTGAACGAAAGAGCAGCACTTCATTACCATCACTACTACCGAATACGCACTTCTAACCAATAAGACCGTTTCTGTTATAAAGCTACATTTACAGGGTTAAGTAAGCCACGTTAACTACTCTCCTAACATAAAAAGCTAGCTGAAACGATTGAATTTTATGCATAAAAGTAAAAGTTTGACTTCAAGTATTCGATATGATTACCATGAAAACCACATGGAGTTTTATTAATGTTTACCTACATCTTTCATGGTATAGCTGATCCAAAAAATAATCAGTAATTGATTGAAAGAGCAGCACTTCATTACCACCACTACTATTGAATGCGCACTTCTCCCCAAAAAGATCGCTGCTGTTAAAAAAAACTAAACTTACAAGGTAAACATACACCATGAACTACAATAAAACTACTGCTGTTAAAAAGCTACATTTAGGGTAAACTACACTATGACCTACAGCAAGATCGCTGCTGTTAGAAAGCTACATTTCGGGTAAACTTACAACGTGATCTGCTCTCCTAACATACAAAAGCTTTGTGAAATTATCGAGTTTCATGCGTAAACGGCAATTTTCTCATTACGAGTATTCAAAATAAATTACATGAAAAATCATTCATTCACAATACTTTTTTTAATCCATCAGTCAGATTTAAGCAGCCCTGACTAGTAAGCATTTATTTAAAAGACGAGCGCTATTGCATAACTACAACTGAACATGCGCTTCTCCTGAAGAAGAGCGTTTTTGTTAAAAAGCTACATTTACGCATTAAGTATGCAACATGGCTTGATCTGCCAGTATGGAAAGCTTGGTGGAACTCATGAATTAAAGATTAAAACTTGCATGGAAAAAAGTATTTAGGTACCTTCTATGTACGTCGGATTCTCTAAACGTTCAAATTTAATAAAATACAGGTGTTTAAAGAGCGTTAGAAATAAAAATCAAAAGGCAGGTTGAGTTCATTAGTTTTCTTCACTCAAACATATGATGGTACTTTATGGATACTTGATGAAATGTGATTACTATGAATCAGAACCTCTGAAGATATTTTTAGTTGGGGAGGAATTTTGGAAGCAGAAAATCAACAGATAAAATAAAATATCTTCTCACAATGACATAACGCGTTTTAGTACTACATAGATTGGTTATAAAAACTCTTTTTCGTTAATTACCTTTTGTAATTAATAATATATTCCCAAATGAAACGTTAATATATGTGACATGTGTAGAAGTAATTTTTAAAAAATCAAATTTCAGAGAGCCTACTTATATAGAAAGCAGTATTGACGTTGATTCCGTCTAATTTCAATACTACTGAGAGAAAAAAATTCTGCAGTGAACAGAAGCAGGTTGCATTTTTAGCTTACTTTCCCGTAAAAGAAAAAAAATGAAAGGCTTAATGTATCGTAAAAATGAGTTAAGTAATTAAATAAATACTGAAAAATAGAAAATATGAAAGTAGGGTTTCGAGATGAGGAAAATGTGCCTCTGTCGGTCTGTCTGCCCCCCCCCCCCCCCCAATAACTTTTGACGGAATTATCTGCTTCGAAAGATTTTTTTTTTTTTTTTTTTTGCGTTTGAAAGATCTCGGAAAGGGCATCGCATTTCCATATTTTAATTTTTAAATTAAACAATTTTTGGAAAAATCACTTTTTTTATAAAATCATTTTTGTAAAACATTAGTGCCTGTGGGCAAAAATGAAGTAAATAATATAAAATTTGGGCATGAGATCCAAATCCTTTGAACAAGCTTATTAGAGGAAGCTCTTAACGGGAAACATTTTTTGATTTGAAATTTTTTTTTTTCAATTTTGAACAGTTCAAATATGCAATATATATATATATATATATATATATATATGTATGAAATAGAGAATATATATATAAAAAATTAGTGGGTATGTGAAAAAACAACAATATAAAAGGCTGAACGTGGGAAATCAAATATAAACATTCAAAATGAAAAAGAGCCTGCCTCTTCATCAGTGGGAGGGAGCAGGAAGCATATATAACGAAATATTGTCATTGCAGGTTTCTGAGAAATCCCAGCATAGTATGTGAGAAAAAAAAAATTTTTTTTAACAACAAAAAATATAAGACTGGGAGTTGCAAGTCAAGTGAATAATCAAGTGAATAATTCACTTTATTAACTTTTGATTATATATATATATATATATATATATAATATACGCCTAAGGGGAAATTTCAATCTCATATAAATCCTGTTCTAACAGACGGATTTGCTTTTAATATACTTCATCGAAAAGATGTTATGAAGTAGAATATGTAAATATACATAGTTCATGTTCATTCAGTACTAAACGAGCCTATTTCCCACGAAACTTTTCGATCTGGATTTTCAAGGATATTTCCGAATGAATGAATGAATAAATTAGCGAGTGAATAAATGAATGAATATGTATAAACCGTTGAAAAAGGTATATTTTAGGTAATTAAGAACAAAAGTTAAACAAGAAAAAGAGAGAGAGATAACTAGATTATCAATTTGATATTGGTGTATACGGGAAAGTAGGCTCTCATAGTTCTAGACAGAACTTCTTGTTATGTAATTTTAATCAGAGTATTCAAAAAATTATAAATGATAAATTTAAAATTATCTTTAAAAACTCAGAAATTAACGCATCGGAGATTGCACACACAAACTAAAAATATAAGAGACAAATATAGATTTCATAACAAACTCAATAAAAACAAAAACGACACCATTGACGTTCTTTTTACGAATCATATTTCTTCCCATTTAAAGGCCATTCCGGGCTGAAAAGAATTTGACATTAGCCGAGTGACCAAATGCCACCCCGCCCTTGGCTGCAGAACGTTCAATAGCTTCAATAAGGATCGATTGCGGAACACGATGTATTTATTCTAGTCACATCGAGTCCAGCAGGCGAATGGCCACTACTTCTGAGAACCTAATTATTTACCAGGTCCATGCCTTTAATAAGAAATTAGATTAGTTAAGCAATTGTTTTGTTCATGAATATCCACCGGAATAGCTAACTGCACTTGGTTGCCTGCCAACGAAGTGTCAAGAAGAGTTTTCTACGTGAATGTATGATTAGAAAATGTCTCTTGTAAAGGTCAATCATGGTTGAAAATAGAAAACTAGTTTAAAAGAAAGTTACTGTGATTCCTGCCTATAAACCAATTACATGATTTTACAAATTTCGGAAAAGATCCAAAATCAAAACCTCGCAAAAGCATTTCCAATTGTTACAGTATAAAGAAAGAGTAGAAATAAATCAAAGAAAACTAATCTTGAGGACGAACCGCCTTAGATTTTTCTTCCTTAATTCCCCCCCCCCCCCCCCAAAAAAAAAGTTATATTTTCATTCTTTCTTTATTATTATTATTATTATTATTTTAGAATATCTTTGTAAATACTAATTCAATTTTCTGCTCATGATTAAAATTTCCTATGATAAATAGTGCAAATTTCGTTTAAAAATATATATTAAGAATTTGAAATAAACACGTCCGATCGCAAATTAATAATAGAATACTTTGCTCAATTTTAACTTCAGGAAGCTTTTTTTTTTTTTTTAAATCTAACTTCGTTTTCAGTTTACAAAAGGTGTTGACAATTTTCGCGACGCATTCATAATGGAATGAAAAAACCTGGAAGAGTCGACTAATCAGTATTATCAAGGTCATCTCAAACAGCAATTTCCACTTGTTAGCAATCAACATAGCCGTACACAAAAATTCCCCTCCCCATATATTTCAAACATCGTTTTGATAAGGGACCGTTCATAAATGATGTCACACTTTTTCCCCCCATATCTGACCCCTCTACCCCTTTGTCACAAAATGTCACACTTCAACGGACCCCCATCCCCCTTTGTCACATGTCACGCTATGTTTGCATAAGCAGGAATGTCACGGCAAAAAGAAGAGGGAGAATATAGTTTAAGTTTAATATCAACAAAAACATTTTTTTCCTTTTTTTTAGTATATAAACAAGCTAGCAATAAACGAAAAGTCAAATTCGTTCATAATAAAACATAAGTAAAACACATAAAAGTTATATCACGCACAACATTCGTTATAATAAATGAGAAGGAAGAAACTGCGTATGTTGAGAAAATTATCATTACAATTTTCCAGTTCTTCCTTCGTAAATCTGGACAATATGTTTAATTCGAAACCAGAATGATATTAAAGTTACACATTTTACGCTCATTTTTCAATCCCATCCGCCTGTAACTAATTCAAACTCTTGTCTCGCCCGCATATGATAATCCTTCTGGCACAGATTTCGTACTAATGAATATCTTAGACATTCAATATTTTTGTTCAAACCAGAAAAATAGTTTAGGTGCACTAGTAAATTCTGTACTTGCCGTGTCATTATTTGGGTATCAGCATCAATTTTAGGAGTCGAACTTGCTATAAAATATAAACTCATAAATGAGGGATAAAAGTCAACATCTTCATTACCAATTATCTTTTGCTACAAATTTTTGTCATGGTAGAACTCACTTTATCTTGAAAATGAACCCGTTGATGCTTACTTTCTAGTACAGCTGACAGCTTCTGATTTCGATCTTTTAGTTCAATGTAAGGCTTTAACTAATAAGAATTATAAAGAAAATTGTTACGCAAGGAAGGGAAATGGCTATAGTTGGGGATCTATTTTTTTCCTTAAAAAAGGGGTTCCTTGTAACCCGGAAGCTTGTGTCAGAATTCTTACATCTATTAGTTCATCTAACGTTAAATTATAAATTTTAATATTTTCCTAAAGGTAAATTTCTTACCTTTGTCCATTGTTGCTGTACTTTATCATCTATAAAATGCATTTTATAGATAAGTTTAATAAGTTTATCTTTGGAACTCACATGACATTTCAGAAGTTATTTCTTTCTTTTTCTTGAGATTAAAATATGCTCTCAAAAAAAAAAAAAAACACTTTAACTGAGAGCAGTTAGAAGCATCTTGTATCCTCAAAAAAAGCTAATCGGGGGAAATCCATTCAACCACATAAAACAAGCACTTTTAGCACCATTAAACACTTCTTACAAGAATAGCTACTCAAACTTTTGTAACACATTTGGTATATTTTTTGAGCCCAAAAAATTACTTCGTTTTTAATACTTACAAAATTAATCATACATTTATTTTGATTTTTTTTTTTTTTTCGTTTCGAATTTTTTTTAGGAAAATTATTTTTTTAGGTTTTTATTTACTTCTATTATTATCATTTTTCTGCTTTCATTTTTACGGAAGTGTAAACTAAAAGTACTGGGTTAATCAGAAAATTAGAAATTTGTCAGATATATAGTTTGTTTGTTTCTTTCCTTTTTTCAAAAATACAACTTATTCATATGAGATGATGATTCACTATTTGGATATAAACGTTCATTTATCCAAACTTGCAAGCTTAGGGATGGCGGATACAATACACATGCGATGATTTTAATGATATTATCATGAAATTTGATATTTTTTCGACGGATAAAAAACATTCGACAAATTATTTGTAACTTTTGATAAACTGCACCCGTGTACTCTTATTTATTTCACTCAATTCTATCAACGGTGAATAACGGACGTTACATACATACACAAAGATAAATGCAAAACAGGTCACGAGATGCATACTAATGTTTCAATATCAGAATTAGTTCCTCTTTTTCCTAATAAACCTAATGCTAAAGATAAACTGTACAAATTTGAAAACTTATATTATCACTTTTGAGGTAGCAAAAAAGAAAATTCTTTCACTGTAACGGATGCTACATAAAATGGAACATCATTTGCACTGTAGTGTCTTTAGATGTAAAAGTATGTGAATCTATTAAGTACATTTGTTTTAGTGATTATAAAAATAACATTTCAAGACATGAAGGCAACTTGTCAGAACCTTCAAATAAAAATTAAGTCATATTTTGCAATTATAAAAAATTAAATATGTCGTCTAACAGACGTTACTGGTACTGGATGTAAAGGATGGTACGTTGCACGACAGGCATGCTATTCATACACTGAATGTTACACAAATAGATGAACCTAAATAACTTTACTTCTTGTAAACTATAGCGAAATCACAAAAGTCACATTAACTGTGTTTTAGCATTTAAAAGTTCATCTTACAATTATAAATGATAATTGTAGCATTATAAAGTAAAAAAATCACTTTCAAAAAGAATTTTAAGCACTAAATTAGTACAAGACGTAATTTTAATTCATACAATACTTCACGAAAGAAATTTGACATATTTGTATTTAAAAAGAAAATGGATTTCATATGCAGGACAGGCAAATAGTCCTCGAGCTGACACAGGCACTGGGGAGCGGATTTTGCTTATACCACTCAATGTCTGGGTTTTTGGGCAATTCCTAGTTCTTCCCAGACTTGTGTAGCTTCAAAATTCCCAATGAGGTATAATAATTAGGGAAATGTTTTAAGTGATTTTTGTCGATTGGTTTCAATTTAGGAATAGTTTACCGGAAGCAACTGTTAATTGCAGTGGGGTAAAAACTTTTAAGAAAGGCTCTTGGGGATTATTAAATTGACTAGGACCAGCCTAGCTGGGCCCTGTGCCTGTTGCTGGTCGTCACTTTTGTATTCGCATTTATTTGTATAAGTTAGATGGAATTCACCCAATTTGTACTTCTGAAGCACAATAGCAATTACAAAGATACTTACTGAAATTAAATTGAGATAAGAAACAACTAAGATATTATACGTCACACAAAATAATAAGATGTCACGCAAAACAACAAGAAAAATATAATAAAACAAGTGTATATGTGATTTCAAATACGCAAATGATATCTCGCTGATCTTGGAAATTGTTATTGCATAAGTAAGGTCAATTCTTATACGTTTTATCTTTTTACGCTTAGCTTTTTGCACTTTATCCTTTGCTTTGCAATTTGTAACCAAGATCTACATCACTAAAATATAGCAAATGTTCAATAACAGTTGACTGACACAACGCTTAACGTTTTATAATCAAAAAGTACTAAATTAGTATGCTAAAAAATACAAACAAAAAAGTAAGCCATGATAAAGGGACTGCGAAAAATTTTCGACTTACCTTTTATCTATCAGCGGGAGAAAGTTGTTATCGCGTGCTTCGGGTTCCACAGAATAGCACTGTTCTAACGATTATGGTGTTCTAGTTGCTAAGCAACGTATTTATGAAGGGAGGGAAAAGAACGAGATTATTTCAGCCTAAATATTTTCGTGGCTTTTAGGACGGAACCATTTCAGACGAAATATTTAGGATTAGTACATTTGGAGGGAAACTTAGTAACCTAACACATGTAGTAAATAATAAACAGTAAAAGTCTGTAATAAGACAGCCTCCCAATTGACATATCAAGCAGTGGCTTTCTTGATAGGGGTGTTAGTAGGGACTTTAAATTACATAAATATTAATAAAGAACTTATAAGCAGGGTTCGAAATTAGCGGTCGTTAGTCGTATTTTGCAACTAAAAACTCCCATTTGACGACCGCAATTTCAAATTAAGTCGTCACGTTTGACGCCTATAACCTTTCATAAAACTTTTAGTTTGACAATTTTTCAACAAGTCGTCAATTTATATTTATTTATTCATACTTTTAAGTCTAGAATAATTTTGTACAGTTATATATTTATATACATTTATTTCATCTAATCTTCTGAGTTTTGAGTTTACGATAACTAGAAAGACTCGTCTCTTCTTGACTTTCAAATTTTTGAATCGTGAATTTTTACTTAGTTATAAATGAAATTTTGTAAGTACATTATAAATTGTAAAAAGTAACACATGAAAAAAACAATTAAGCAGATTAACTCATATTTTATCAGGCACATTTACTTTATTGGGCACTGATTAAAATAAACGTTTGTATTGAGTCATAAATTTAAGCAAAATTACCAACTTCTCAAAAGAATATTTTTAAAATTACGCCTAGCAGAACATTTTTGGCAACTAAAACAAAACAGGTAGGTGCCAATGACACCTAATTTTTGCATCCTAATTTCGAACCCTGCTTGAGGGTATGCAAGCATAGGGGGGGGGGGGGTGGAGTTTTTTTTCCTTTTTGAAGTCTTGTATAAAATGCCCTGGACAAAAAGAAAGAAATTCAGTAGCCTGCGTGTCGCGTGTATATAATAGAGGTTCCTTTAATGTTATATGAAACCAGGGCCCCCACTAAGCTAGTGCTACCGCTGCCATGTCAAAAGAGTTCGTAGGTCAAAGGGCAGTGGCCTTCACTGAAAAAATGATGATTTTCAATTAGGATCAACAAAAAAGCATTGCTAATCATGATACATTTTCCTAAAAGTTCAAGAGCGTTATTATTAATAGTTGTGTTGCTAACAACTTGTTTTGCATGAAAACAAAATATTTGCTACTTTAAAGAAGAAAAAAAATGCAGCTAAAATGAGCACATTATCGAAAGAATTAAGTAGTCTTCAAATTAACCATCGCGACCTCTCTCGAAATTATGAAAAACAGAAAGAAAGTGAAAATACAAAGTTCGTTCTGCTTACATTTATTCTATGGTTGTTAAATAAGGAGCTTGTTTTCTTGAACCGGTCATCGTAATTGTTTGGAAAAACAATAAAAAAATTAATTAATTAATTTTTAAAAAAGGAATCGGATGCATAGGGAAGTGGGTGAAATTCCACCACCTATAGATTAACTATTATGGGATACTGGAATAAAACCAAACACAGTACCCATGGTTTAAAGAAAAAGATTTTCGGAAAAGTTTCATCTGCAAGGTTTCTTTCTCTATTTACTCTCTCTACCTGCTACTTTTTGGTTAGATTACATTTTAAGCTTCTGTAATCCTAAGATGACAGGTTTTATTCGTGCTTGGTTCTACTTTGGTGCTCGTAAAATCCCAAGGATATCAAACATTTAAGGTAATAAACGAAGAGATATCGCATAAATTTTACTACATAATTGAGATTACATGAAGAAACAATATTAATCAACTTTTAATTAATTTCTCCTCTAGAGAAAATAAGAAACACGATCAAACAATATTAAAATAAATAAATACTGAATTATATAAGGATAGAGATTATTTTTATTCTTAAATGTTTTGTGGAGACTCCTTTCAAAGTGAAGTAATCAGCCATTTTCTGGCAATAACTTCAAAAAGCTTTTCTCAAACATTCAGGTTTAATACTACCTATGATGCATAAAACTATACTGCCTTCCATTTGCATAGATGTTTCCAAAAGGAATTATAAATACAGGGTGAGTCATGGGAAACGGATGTTTTTGGAACGTGCCATACTCGACTTGTAGAGAGAGTAGGGAGGTGACATTGAACTCCCCTTGAGTTGCCATTTAGTACCCATCATGCCGTTGTGAGACGCCTCGAGAACACAGTGTATTGTTTTATGACAAGTACAAGAAGAACGGTAAGTCTGATAACTACCCTAAGTCTCTGGAATCTACCCGACGAAGGCAAAGGTTCTGCATCGATCGTCAAAGTGATGTCCACATTCTTAGGTGGGTTAATGTAATGCAAACGAGCAAACAACTTGTTCTTTAAGAAAAAGGCCAAAAACCGCCAGAACACCAAGAGAATGTGGATTGCGCACTGTCTCACAGTTTTTCACGTAAGTGTCATAAGCATATACGTGATGTTCTCGAGTCCACAAGGGCATGATGGATACTAATGGCAGCTCAGAGGAAGGCCCCCCCCCCCCCCTCTCGCACATCTCTACTCCCTCGGAAGCCGAGTGTGATACGTTCCAAAAACATTCGCCTCCCGTGACTAACCCTGTATAATCATTTTAAATATTGGCAGCATAAAAAAATTGTAATGTGACTCAAATTTTTGACACCCCCCACACAATAGTTTTTCAAACATCAGTGCCATTTTTAAAAGTTAAAATTTTGAACTTTTTTTTTTTTGGAATGTGATAAAGGTATTAGCGGTGCACCGATAAGCAAATTGGAAAATACGCGGTTAATCGGCAGATGATAATTGGACGATACTGATTAATCAGCAGCCAATTAATTATAACGATAGTTATTTTTAATACTACCCTTTCTCCAACACTGTTCTTTATGTTTACAGTTTTCAACTTCCCAGAATTATTTAACAGATCATTTATATTAATAATGCTTTATTTTTCCCCATTTTCATATTTAAAAAAATAATATTTTCAGATTTTATTCCAATTCTGTGAAGCAATTTTCTTACTATTTGTTATTAGAACCACGTTCTGTAAACTAGACCTTGAAGTTCAAACATTTAGATAGTAACCTGTGGTAGGACACATTTTTAATTTGTAGCCGTTTTTATTATTAGAAGCCGCCCTATCGAGGAATTTTATTCTTTATTATATCTGTAAAACGAGTGTACACGGTGGCGTAGTGGTAAGGCGCAGGTCTCGTACGCCCAAGATCGCATGTCGTACGATTATGCGGCATGTTAAAGATCCCTTAAGTATCCGTTCGACATGGATACTCTCGGCTACATTACATTTCTAGTGCCGTTTGCATCAACGAGAGCTGAGGTGCCGCCATCTAGGGGGATACTGAGCGTCAAAAAATTGCGGCAATGGTACCACACTTAATGTGGTGCCGCTGAAAGGGTTGGTACAAATCTCTGGGGACGCACAATGTCCGCAATGGTTGAGGGCCATTACTGCAGCCCCATTAGAAAGAAAAAAAATATCTGTAAAACAGTCTGTAATTTTAAGATTATGCTACACCTAATTTATAAAGGACAGTGATACACAAGAGCTGCTGCAATGTAGTATGCATTTTTATATAATTTAAAAAAATGAAATTTAAAAAAAAAGTTGCATCAAACATCAATCTTGTGAAAGAAATTACAAGCGTGTACATATGAATTTAAAAAATCAAAGATATTTTATAATAATGAATTTTTGCTGAAAGAAAAAGTAGCAGTTTTAAAAGTACGTTGCAAAATATATGTTGTAAATTTAAGTATAAACGGTGAAAAAAAGAAAATTGTTTGAATTTGAGTAATCTCTCAAACACTTGGGGGAAAGGGGCCGTGTTGTATGCATATGCATGTCTGTCGGTCCTCATCACATAACCCCCAACTTTTTTTCTTTTTTAATACGATGAAATAAGTTTTAAAAAACGAATGCATGAACTTTTTAAAAGAATGGTATATTATTATTATTATGTATCGGTATTAATTTGTTTTGATTAACATTTGTTTTTAAATATATTTTTACAATATTTTGTCTCTCTCTTTTTCGGGAAAGCAGGCAAATTTAAATGGGCGCTGCTACTTTAAGAATTTTCTTTCTAATAAAAATATACGTACCCCCCCCCCCCCTTTATGATTATAATTTGTAAATTTTGAATCTTAAGAGCGTGTAATATGACAAGGAACAAAGGCAAGTAGAGCTACAATTTGAAACTATTGATAGTTAGTCGCAATTTCTGGCCGAAAATTACTATTTACAAAGTAGAACTTTTTATCTTCATGTCATGTTCGTGACCTGTTATTTTGGGAGGTTAGGAGAAGGCAAATGCTTCCCCTCATTTTGAAAAATATAATGTATGTGTGTATTTACGTGACATCTTATGTTGCAGAAAATTACATTGAATTATTGCAAAGGTGCTCATGGAGGGAGGGGTCATGGCTTAGATTGAACCATAGGAAATTTTAGGGAAGAGGTGTTGTAAAATGAATTTGAACCAGTGCTGTTGTAATTTTTCGTTGCCTTTATTATATCTTCTATATTTATGAAATCATATTTTGATAAGTGTTACATATTTTTCTTAGTTATTATTATTTATTTATTTTTTTTTTTTTTGGACGAGGCATCGAATTTGGATTGAAGGCATCCCTGCTGATTAACTAATAAATTCATCCCGCATGATTTCTTATTATTAGCATACTAAAAGCAAATTTTTATTTAAAAAATTTAGACATCGATTAATCGGCAAAAATTGGCCGATTAATCGGTGCATCCCGGAATTCATCGGGTACAAAGGAGGGAACTGTTCACTGGGAATATGCTAGCCCATAGACACCACTCCCTAAATTACAGTTATTAATAGACGCTATATAAATTAATAACTATAGAGCTTTTTTTCTACATTTTTTCTCTCAAAGCTACATTGGGTTTAAAGATATTCTTCGACAAAAATATGCATAAAACGAATATTATGAGTGAAACGAAAAAAAAAAAAGAATAATTAAAAATCAACTTATGTTGAAGATAATGTATAATAGATATAATATAGTGCCTCTCAAATTTGTATTATTGTTAACTCAGAAATGCCCATTTTACCACTGATTACTTTTACGAAATTGCGCGTAGTTTTCAAGTTTTCTTGCATTTTATCTAGAACTCTTTTTCTATAGCTTTTTTTCTTTTTAAAGTTTAGTGGCAGATTTGGTAGAACAGTCTACTCTCGCGACAAGGGTACAACTTTAAATTCTGGCAAGAACATGGATCTTCTTGATCGGTATAATATTTCTTACAATATGGGCATTACGTAGGGGCATTACGAGTTCGATGCCCCTATTGCAAGAAACATTATACCGATATGGATAAAACGTTACGATAGGGGCATTATGAGTTCGAGTCTGAAAAAACGTAGGCGGGCGTAATTGAAAAAAATAATTATGAGTTCGAGCTCACATTGCTTAGCCAACTTAAAACGCAAAGATATGGCCAATTGTTTGGGCTACAACGACCGAAGTGCTTGCTATTTATAATTATTACTACGTGCCTTCAGTATATTTCCTCTAGTTCTCGAAATCTAAGCTAGGATTTAAATACATAATTTGATTTTTAATCAGTTAAACCTGGTGATCAATGTGCAATTTAATTTTATGGTGAATTTATTATCCTTTCTTCCAAATTGTAAACACAGGTTTCCTGCAGAAATTTTCCTGTTCATTATCCTCGTACAGCAATTTTCACAAATGCTTGCATTTTTTTTATCTTATAAACTGAGAGTATTAACAAAGTACTTTAAATCACATATTACAACGTTTTTCATACGTGTGTCTTAAAGCACATGACACTGAAATCTCAAAGCTTAAATTTAAAAAAAATATATTAAAGCAAAAAAGTACTACACTTACCTTTAAAACGTTTTCATACCAGTTTCAGATGAAAAGTCCTTTGGGTAAAATTTAGCCTCTTTTTTACCCTCTAATTGCTTAATAATAAAAATAAACACATCTAGTGTTAAAGGTTCAGACTTTCCATTGCCATAGATTTGCAATCGTATCAGACTCGATATTTTTTAATTTTTAAAATTCAAATTTTGCTGAATTTATATTTTTGCATTTTATAAGTGCCCTATGTCAAATCCTTGCTTAAAAACCAGGAGGAAGTAGTGGAAGGTAATTACTGTTATCAAAACCAAAAAAGAAAAGAAAAGAAAAAGAAAGGGGAAAAAGCAAATTCTTAAAACAAAGTATTTTATTATTATGGCCAGTTTTTCATTTTATTTTAGCAATTTTCACGCTCTAAAATTTTATTAACAGAAAATAAATAAATAGAACCAAAAAGTAACCTAACAGCTTACTAATTTTCTTAAAACATGGAGGAAAATACTTACTTTTATAGAGCAATAGATTTTTGTTTTAATAAGGACAGCTGAGAAAGTTGAATGTAACATAGATTAACTCTACACTGTGCAACTTTTTTTTTTTTGTGATTGTTGTCAATTTTGTGAAAAAAGATGAACCTTGAGCCCAGTTTACAAGATCTAGGGGAGACTATATTAACTAATATGATCTTACATACAAAATAAAATGAAAGAATTCGCCACTTGTTAAAAATAATACAAAACAAGAGCAGAACGAATTGAAATATTGAACGAAAATTGAGGCGTTGTTTAAAAACAACACTGCGCAGTATAGAGTTAACACACATACATTATATTCAATGTCATTACTCCAATCACTTCAACTATTTTGTTAATTAATGAAACAATCACTTCTCAACTTAGAAAACAAACGGTTAGGGACAGCCATAACAATATTGCTATACAGTTATGCTTAAAACATTTTTTAATTTAATTTATAATTGCCATGAAATAGCAACTATTAAGTTCGTTATGTTTAATGTCATCAACTCAGTAGTTGCATATTTGGCTTCATATAAGCACTATGCAAAATCACTAATACTACTAGTAATAACATTATTCATATAACTCATAAATAGTAATGTAACAACATTTTATTTAGAAATAATTTATATATATGTTATTGCATAAAATTGAGAATTCAAATGTCATACCTTTTATTTTATCGTAGAAATACCATTGCAAACTTCATGAAGGCAGATTTAATTTGTTATATAGCACCAAGTGCTTATTAATGAGTATAAATTCTGTACCTGAGAATGATAGTATGTTAAGTCCCTTTTCCAAGTTTTTGAGAGGAAGTTTAAAAATAAGCATTCTTAGTACTATAAGACTAGTCTCTTCCATGCGAACCTTAGAATAAAGATGTCCAAGGGTCGCTTTAAAAGTTCGGAACCCTCTTGTAGCTAGTAGCTTTGTTGTCGGAATTCTGTATGTCCATTAAGTATAAACTCACAAAAAATTTAAAAATGAACTTCAGATACTACTAATGGTTCTCAGGTACAGAATTGTTTCCACATATTGATTTCACAACAAATAAGTAACAATCAACAAGTTTCAAAATCGATACTAAATACAAACAATCCAAACCAAACGACATTAAATCAAGAATATAAAAAACAATTTATTAAACAAATATATTATATACATTACCATGCCATATACAATGCCGGAACAATAAAGGGGGGAACTTATAAAAAATTTCCTTATGCTGAGGCGAATTTACTTTTATACAGACCTGTCATTTATGACGATCAAAGCTGGGGCAATTGCTCCCTCCCTGGTTTGGAAAATATAATGTATTTGTATGCATGTGTATGTATTTTGTTGTTATTTTTAAGATACAATACATGTAGAGTTCCTCCCGGAAAATTTTGAACTGAGGGGCTTTTTATTTCTTGCACTGATATTAAAGTACAGCTAGTTGTTTAACTCACATCTTGCTTGAGATTTTGTCCCCTTTTTAGCTTACTTTCTCGTAAAAGTACGAAAAAAAAAAAGGCATGAAAGAAGGCTTAGTAATGTATCGTAAAAATACTGTTAAAAATAAAGGAAAGTCCAAAAAAATGAAGTAATTAAATAAAAATTGAAAAATTAAAAGAATTTGAAAGTAGGGTTTTGAGATGGGGAAAATGTGTGTCTGTCCCCCCCCCCCCCTAATAACTTTTGAACGAATTGTCCAATTCAAAAAATTATTTTTGCATTCAAAAGATCTCGGTGAGGACATCTCATTTCCATATTTTACTTTTCGATTAGAGCAAGCAAAGATTTTATTTGTTCATGTAAGTAAAGTTTCAATTTGAGCTCGGCGAGGATTAAATTGAACGAAAAATTGATTTTCGTTCAATTTTGATCAGTTCAAAAAAATTTAATATTAGCATATATTTGCAAAAGTGAAGCAAAATATGTAAATCTGGGCATAAGAGTTGAGTTTTTATAAAAAAACTTATTGGAAGAAGCTGTTGGAGTGAATAAATTTTTGATTTGAACGATTTTTGTTCATTTTTCGAACAGTTCAGAAAAAATTAACATAGTGCCTACGGGGAAATTTCAACCCTATATAAATCCCCTGATCTAACGGACCGATTTGCTTGGAACAAACCTTATCAGAAACCTCTTACAACGTTAAACATGTAAAGATACAAAATTCAACAAGAACTGAACGAGCCTATTTTCTTACCAAATTTTTTGATCGGGATTTTTAAGGATATTTTTCAATGAATAAATGATTGAGTGAAGGATTGGATAAATGAACAAATGAATGAATGAGTGAAAGAAAGAATGAATGATTAAATGAGTGAAATAATGAATGAATGAATGGATAAATGAGTGACTAAATGATAAAATAAATAAATGAGTGAATGAATAAAAAAATAAATAAATGAGTGAATAAATACATGAATGAGTGAATGAATAAATAAATACATGAATGAGTAAAAGAAGGACTAAATAAATGAAAGAATGAATAAGTGAGTGAATGAACATGTATTATCCGTTGAAAAAGGTAAAGGTTGAAGTAATTAAGAACTGAAGCTAAATGAGAAAGAGAGAGAGAGAGAGATAACTAGATTATAAATTTGAATTTGGTGTATACGGAAAAGTAGGCTCGTATAGTTCTAGACGAAACTTCTTGTTAACAGTTAAAAAAGAAATTAATAATTCATTGTATTAAAGCTGGCAAATTGGTTCCCACCTCCTCCCCAAAAAGTCACCGAGTGCATACTACACAGACACAAATGTATTGCTCACAATTGAATAAGAGCCCAAAGGGGAGGGGGGGGGGACACATCGCAAAACAGGAGCTGCCAGATATTCATTCTAATAACACCAAAAAGCATACAAAAGCTTTACCAAAGAAATAGATGCAATAGAAATAAACAAAATAGATGGATTTTTTTAAAATACCAGTTGGAATGTTGAAAATCAATTATACACTCTTTCAGGGTTCCCACTCTCATCTCTAAGTGAAATTTAAGGCCTTTTCAAGGCCACGTGTAACTTTTCTAGGGCCACATTACATATAACATTTAAAATGACTTTTCTTTGAAGAAATAAGAATGATATCGTATCTTGTGCGAATATAGTCAAATGTTCAACACTGAAATTAACTTTAAAAAAAAATAAGAATTCTGGAAATTACATTAAAACTTTGCTATCACAATTAAGGAACTAATTTTTTCCTCCAATGGATTTTAAAGTACATTTAATGCATCTTTATGCACGATTAATTCATTGTTATGAATAAATGCCTTAATGCTTTCCTCAGAATGATGATGAAGCAGCAACATGTACATCTCACTGAATTAAATCTTTTACATAAGTCAACTTTTTCAAATTTTATCTTAAATTTAAAGATTTATTCTTTTAATAGTTATATTTCCCTCAGAGTTATAAATATTATGCTTAGCTAACTTTTCAACCTATAAACCACAACCAGATTTTTTTTGCCTCCAACAACATTTCTCAGCACATAATCTGCAGTGCCACAGTGCTATTATCCAAACAATATGATATGTCTTATGATTATGCCTTTTATACATGTAAATCCATGCAACTAAAAATTTTGAAAGAGTAAAAACAGCATATATTACGCAAATTTTGCAAAAGATCTTGAGGCTGCAACAAACCCCTTTTTCAATGCAGAAGAGTGCACTTCTAGGTAAAAGCATCCAACTCAAGATGTATCCATTTATTGCCTTAAATCACACTTTATCTGCTCAGAAGTATGACTTAAAATAAATGTGTCTTTTTCCTCATAAAAACGAGCTTTTAAACCAACATAAAGCAAGCAATAGCAATGTCTTGAATCAATGTTCTTTCTGAAGGCAGATTATTTTCTAAATAATTTTAAGTATTGCATTTTAATAAGGCTACAATAATGAATACAAATAATTATCAACATGATCGTCGAAAGTTTGGGTTAAGTTAAAGATAAGGGGAAAAATGCTGACTGTAGATATGTTTCTTCACATTTTTTTATTTTCCCCATAACATAATATTTCTCAAGCAAATTCATGGTATCCTTGATTTCTCTGTGACCACTTAGCTTCTGAGATAATTTGTAAAATTCCAGAAGGATCGCAACATCAAATGAAATTTCACTTAGAATAGAAAATCCATACAAGTTTGCCACTGTGCAGATGTAAATATATATATATCAATACATGTTTCATCCCATTTACCAGTTTTGAAAAATAAATGTTATGAATGAATCATCAGTGTTCCATGACTATGACTTCTGAGTTGGAAAAGGAAGAGGGGAAATAAATTTAAGGCCTCAAAAATAAAAATTAGGGCCTTTTGAAAGTTTTTGGAAGAAAATAAGGCCTTTTAGGGGCCCCTAAATCAATTTCCAAATTTAAGGCCCTTTTAAGGACTTTTTAAGGCCGTGGGATATATGGTCTTTAATGTATATTCAACACAGTTTAGAACGTTACCAAAACATATCGCTTACAACTGATAAGTAACATTTTTCCACAAGCATTTGAAACCATTCAATGTCTCTTTTAAAATCATATAATGAATGTGAACCACCTCCCCTAGTGGTTAGATCTAGCGTGCCTCAAGTAGTAAGAGTGATGACAACGGCTACTGCACATGCTCTCCGCCGCCATATTTTTACCACAGCGCCTGCGCATTGCCAAGAGGTGCTGTAAAAGTGGCGATGCGCAGGCGCGTTGGTAAAAAGTTAAAGCTGGTAAAATCCGTTGTCATCACTCTTACTACTAGAGGCACGCTAGTTAGATCAAATAGATCAAACAAGCATCTTAAATGAACTGGGTGATATAAGCTTTAAAAATGAATCAGATCGAAAACAGGAAGGTTTTTCCATTCTATATAACAATGACTTTATTTTTCTTTATCATAAGCAACAAAAATATTTACTTTTAGAAACAGTTTAGTCAACTTTTACTTGACATCTTCCAAATCTTTGGTATCTTCACTGAAAAATAAAAATGCTTTATGATAATACAATGCATAATCTTGAAAAAACAAAAATGTATTTAAAAAGCCGTGACTTCAAACAGAAGATGTTAAAGAAACTTTTATCAAGAAGGTTTATTCCTAAATGTGTCCAACTTATATATATATAATTAGTTTTGTGAAGATAACATCTTTGTTTATTCAACTGTATTTTCATAAATTTAAACACATTTTAACTCTAAAGTGGCTTTATAAATTGTAAGCATATATAACATAAAATTACTACATAGAAAGTTTTTTCTCATAAAGTATTCTCATCTTTGTTATCATATTTTCATTTCCAGCTAAAATAAAAATAATCAGTAAATTGCACAATTTTGTGTAAGAGATTGAGATTTTGTTTGAACTTGTGCTGAATAATTTATCATCATTTATAGTTCTAAACTTCCCTATCCACAAAAAAATAAAAAAGTTTACATTATAAGCAGCTCATGTATGTTTCTTATGTGCCTTTTTTGAATGATTATGGAAAGCTCTATTATGCTATTATGAAATTATCTAGTAGCATAATAGAGCTTTTCGAACACTTATACATAAGTATCAGCATGACAAAAAGAACAAACGATCTATTTTACATCATACTCCAATGCAGTTAGAAATAAAAATTATTTTAAGTTATTATAGAACCAGCAAAACTTTTACAATTACTTTAATAAGATATCTAAAAGACCAATGATAAAAACAAAACTTTTGCAATGAAAATTTGCTCAACTACCAAAATAAACTTGAAGAACTAAATGGAAATTTAAAAATTAATGGCTACAGATTAAATTCATTTGCTAACAAAAATTAAAAGGAAAGTCACTAATGTAAAACAGTGATATCTTTTTGTATTTTTAAAATGAAATGTATGCAAGAAAGGATTCAACATTTTTTTTAAGTAAATTTCTCTGACTTTTTAAAATTACATTTTAATGCTTTTACTAATAAATTTCACCATATTTATACTATTTTATACTGCTTGTTACTAAATGTAACTCAAAACTTTTACAATTTAAATGTAGACAATAGACTCCAAAGATACAAAACAAAAGCATTATTTTCTTAAAAGAATGAAAATGCATCTAAGTACTGCATGGTGGAAAAAAGGTGGTCCTACTTTCTTTTAGAGGAATTGTTGTTTTTTCTTATAGGCTGAGTTGTTCATTGATTACGAAATCGAGCACTATTTTTTACTTAAATATTTTGCACCAAATGAAAGCACTTCAGTATTTAAATAGGATTGAATTTTAATAAGGCTTTAAAAACTTTCATAATTTTAAAATGACATTTCCTGGAACTTCTACTCTAGTGGTTGTCTTTTTGATTGTAAATCTGACTTTAATAGTGAAAGTTCATAAATTAAGATTTGAAAAGAGTGCTGGGGCACAACTCTCACTTCTATTTGATGAAAATTAAAAAGTACAAAATCTTGAACATTTAAAAAATAATACATAAATATTTTTAAAATTCCATACATGTTAGGTTATTCAAATATATCATCGAATGTATATAAATTAATGTGCTATAACCATTAGACATTTTCTTTCTTTTCTTCTATTTTTACGTTTCAATTCAGTCTTATGAAGTGCAGGAACTTTCAAAATCAAACAAAGCAGTACATTATATTTAAATAGTAATAATAATAATAATAAGTTTTCCATCACAACAATCCACAATTTGCAGTTTGATTAATTATCTGGAAATACATCTGAGTAATAATTTTCAGAAGACCTATAATACCTTGAAACATATTCCAATCCATGACTGCCTTTAGATGAATAATCTTCTAAGTAAGGCAACAAAAGCATTTCTTGACGAAATTTTTTTAAAAAATATATCCAAGGTTTTACCACTTTTGAATTAAAATCTCCAGACAATACTTCTACTTCTTCATCATTTATTCTAGTATAATAGTCTGGATGATTTTCTAGTTCATCTAAAGTTTCAAGCATCTTGTCATCCACTTGAAATAATTCACCTATAACATGCTGAAATGAAAATTTATGATTTTTTTAAAACTATGTCATAGCAATTTATCAAAATAGTAGTTAATAGCATTTTCATGACTGACCATTTTTCAATTTATTAACATGCAAATAATAATAAAGAGATCTGAATTAAGCTTGAGCCATATATTGGAAAAAATAAAACTTATTTCAAAAAGAAAGTTCATTTTCTTTTTTTTCACAAAATATTTAGTGCTCGAGCAAATTAAAGATTTGATTAGGTTATATTTTTCTATTAAGACTTGGAGTAAAGACAATAACTAAATGAATAAAAAAAGTGCTTCAATATAATTTTTCAACAAATAATTGTTCAAAAAAATTTTGTAACTGGGGAAAAATTGCAGCATGTTTTGCAAAATGAAGCTCAAAGCCTTTTTGCATTTAAAACAGATTTCTTATGATCCCAACATATCATATGTAATGTTTTTGCTATTAGTGTGCTATAGTAACATTAGTTTGATCATTTACATTTATTAGATTATGATAATTACTTCAGACATAAAAGTTGCTAATACGTTTGTTCAACATTTCTCTGGTTTACAACAGAAAAATAGGTACGCTAGAAAACTTTCAAGAACTTTATCAAAAAATCTTAAATGCAAAATGAAAGATGATGGAGCTTCTTCCAGTGATTTAAATATTTTTAACGCCCCTTTGGATTCAAATGAGTTGCTGACAACATTGAAAGGTTTAAAACCACGTAAATCTGCTGGTGAGGATGGTATCTTCACAGAATTTCTTTTGCACATGGGCCCTCGTGCCTGCGAGACTATACTAAAGCTATTCAACTTAATCTGGTACTTGGGAAGTTTTATTTCCCAATGGTGTAAATCTACTGTTATACCAATCCACAAAAAAGATTCAGATTCAGGCCTGGTGAGCAGTTATAAACTTATTTCTTTGACCAGTATTCTTTGCAAAACCATGGAGAGAATCATCGTGAGAAGATTAGACTGGATTCTGGAGACAGAGGGCAGTCTGGAAGAGGAACAGGCTGGCTTTAGAAAATTTAGGTCTACTGGACAGCATTCTTCATTACTTAGTCAAAATATAAAGGTTGCCTTGGACAAGAGGCCAATCCTCTCCGCTGTCTTTATTGACCTAAAATCTGCATATGACCTAGTCTGGAGAGAAAGCCTACTTGTAAAATAGTCAAACATCCGCATCCAATTCAACATGCATAAATGGTTTACTGGTTTCCTGAAAACCCAATTATGTAGAGTTTGGTACAACAATTGCTTTTCAAGATACAGAGCACTTAAGACTGGTTTACCACAAGGTGCAGTCACTAGTTGTATACTCTTCAACATATATATAAATGACTTTGTTACTGAATTGAAAAAGATAGACGGCATTCGGTGTCTGCTTTACGCTGATGACTTTGTTATCTGGACTACTTCTCCCAAGAACAAAGCAAGTGAGAATATCGGGAGTATTTTGAAAAGGGCATTGTTGGTACTTGAGGAATGGACTGATCTCAATAATATGAGGGTCATTCTTGATAAGACATTCGTAGTATCTTTTCCTCTCACGCAGCAACCTTTCCACCCAAAGATTCATTACAAGGGTCGTCAGATACTACCATCTGAAAATTTTAAATATTTGGGTGTGGTCCTTGACAGAAAACTTTCATGGAAATCTCACGCAGAGGAAATTATACGACATGATTTAAAAAGACAAAAACTGTTTAAAATATTGGCTGGATCCAAATGGGGTGCTCGAGAGCTACGTTGAATTATACTTATAAAACGTATATATTATCCATTCTTGTCTACTGTTGCCAGCCATTGATTACTGGATCAGAGCAAGTTCTTATAACCTCTTTGAGACTTTTCCAAATCAGGCTTTACATTTGATTATGGGGGCTGTGAAGACAACACCCATTGACAGTATGCCGCTCAGCATAGACAACAGACCTTTCAAGATGATCGTTCAGGAAAGAGCCATTCTCCTTTGGGAGAGAATACTCAGAACTCCTGGGTGTCTGTCCCTGTAGAGACAAACTCCCCTGTTTCTGAGAGAAATTTGAAAACACAAAATGGATTCCTGCAGGGAGTTGCTGAAATGGTATTTAAATTAGACTTGAATTTCGTAGTGGAACAATTTCCTCCCCCCATTGACATTAAGGGATTTTCTACCAGCCTTGAGCTTATCAAGGACGTCTCAAAAGCAGATACCAGTGAAGTAATTTTAAGAGCACTTGCTCTTGAAACAATGGATTCCTTTTACCCCGAGAAGGATTGGTTGAGAGTATATACCGATGGTTCTAGAGTGAGCAGTTGTGTCAACGCCAGTGCTGGCGTTTACTGTGAACTTTTTTGCCTTTACGCTCCCATCGGTAGCTACGGATCAGCTTTTGATGGTGAGATTGCGGCCATTCACCATCAGGCCCTGCTACAGCTACAGCCACTGCTAGACTCTTTTTCAAAAGTTGTGTTGCTGACTGACTCAAGGGCAGCAATACAGACAATCAACGCACCGAATCACTCTCGAACTTTAACTGTCGATAATTGCTTAAATCTTCTCAACTGGCTTGCCAGTAAAAATAAAAAAGTAGTTATTCAATGGATTCCGGCCCACTGTGGAATCCAGGGAAAAGAGGCTGCTGATTTCTTGGCAAAAAAGGGGCCTCTGTTTTACAGATATCAAATTCCAGACTTTCTTTTAAAAATATTAAATGTCTAGTAAAGAACATCTTTAAGGACTCTTTCGTCGAGAAACTAAGACATCGTAATTCTAATAAACAATGGCTAAACCAGATTCTAGATGTCCCTCAGTGGCCTAGAATGAAATCTGTTGCCATGTTTCATCTTTTATCTGGCCATGACTGCCTGAATAAACATCTATATTGCATCAAGGTGGTTACTGACCTTTTTTGTACCTTGTGTGACCTTCTCGAAGAGATGGACATGTCTCACCTGTTTCGATGCCCTGCCCTTCCTCGGACATCAATCTGGGAACGATACTAGACTGCTCGCAATCATTTATAGATGTATTGTTATCTTTTGATGTTCAATTGTCTTTTAATGTGCCATTAGAAAAAGAAAACATTTATTAGGCATATTTTAACAAGAAGTTCTGTCTAGAGCTATACGAGCCTACTTTCCTGTATATACCAACATCAAATTTATAATCTAGGTATCTCTCTCTCTCTCTTTCTTATTCAGCTTCAGTTTTTAGTTACTTCAAATATACCTTTCTCAATGGTCAATACATATTCATTTATTAATTCATCAATTCCCATTTATTTGTTTATTCATTCACTCATTTATTCATTCATTCTTTAACTCATCCAAACATTCATTCATTCATTCCATCATTCAGAAACATCCTTAAAGAAGCTGATCAAAAAATGTAATGGAAAATGGTCTCGTTTAGTTCTGAATGAACTTTGTATCTGTACATGTATATCTGTTATTAAATTTGTGTCTTATTTAACATTAGTGAAGTAATGGCTTTGAGGAGGCAAATTTAGTTTGCTTGTGAATCAGTCGTTCATGAAGATGTCTCGCTAGCTGTAAGTGGTATCCAAATTGAAAATGCATGCAGTGATGATTTTGTGAGCATGTGAACAAAACCAGTCTAACTGCATTGAATGCAGTTGCAGAATGTGCATAGTGAATACAATGTTGTGTCAGGCTATTGCAAAATAGTACAACATGTTCAAGAACTGCATTACAGATGTTGAATGTTGCTGCATTGCTCACATGAATGAATCTTGAAAATAGAGGAGCAAGAGTAGATGAAATCTGAAAAGAATTTAACATTTCCCACAAAAGTGAGCATAAAGTTATTGGCAAGGATTTTGCATTCCTCAAAGTTTGTGCTCAATGGACAAGATGAATAGGAATTCCTCAAAAGAAGCATGAAACAAATTGTGCCGTGCATTGAGAAATGGTTTAAATAAAGGAGGTAACTTTAAATAAATAAAGGAGGGCCAAAAAGGAGCTTTTTTTTTTTAGGAACTTTAGTTTAAAATTCAAATTATTGTAAAATTTTGATCCAGGTAATTATTTATTCACTTTTAGATAAAGCAGTGCTCCTAACTTCATGACTGTTTCATATTTTATTAATCTAAGCATTACTTTTGAAATGAAAAATATTACCCCCAACAAATAAGAAAAGTAAATAAAATATAATAAAAACCATACCTTTCCTTTGTCATGATACAGCAGATAAGGGATGTTATATCTGGATGCAATTACAAGAGGCCATTTTTTAACAGTTCTTCCTTTGCCTTTAAAAACAACTTTTCCCTTAGAGGAATCTTGAAAAAGATGATAATTAGGTTCATAAGTTTTCAACGTTCCATAAACAAAAACCAAATGTTTTAAACTATTCTTCATTTCATGGTCTCCAACCTTTGGAGTCTAATAAAATAAATAATAACAAAATGTTAAAAAAGAAGAGCAAAATGTAAAAATATGTTTAACATAAATTAAATGTTAACGTAATTTTTTCCTTATTTAAATAAACCATTTAAGGTGGTGTGAGCACCTGTGCTCTAAGAAATTTCCACCCTCCCTTCTGTACATACCATGCCCACCATCAGCAAAAACAAGAAAACAAGTTCTGATTTTCTGGTCAAATTACATACTTAAGTTGAGAGCATTATAACATGGAACAGAAGATTCATTATGTTAAGATAGTACGCTTATATTTCAGTATGTTTTCTTTCTACCCCCTCCTACGCCCTTATTCATTAGCTATTCATTCAGCTACTTTTGTTAGTATTTGTTTTTAAAATAACCTACATGATCATAGAGCCCTCCACAATTAGATTCATCTAATTTCATACTTTTTGAAATCAAAAATACTGTGCTTGCTATCACCTGTGCGCCCAAGATGTTTGAAGTAGGTTAAAAATCTCTCAAATGTGTACCTCTTTCTTGTGAGCTCAAGAACAAATCTTTATGCATAGAGCTACCGGAGCAAGAGGTAAGTGTTTTGGTACCTTTTGTCTTCCATAGCGGATTCGTTGAACAAGTAAGGTCCTTGTCATGTGATTTGATCAGTTGTCAAATGACGACAAAGTCGAGGTAACTGGTCAAAAACTGACCAAGAAATCCACTTTAATATTTTCCTCAAGAGTGAAACATATTTTTGCTTCAAATCTGTGCTCTGGTTGGAGTATGATACGAGGCAGTGGTGTAGTCGAGGGGGGGCGGCGTCCCCCTACCTTTTTAATTGAATACAAGCGTCCCCCCAATTTTTTTACATTTTAACATAACCGCCCCCCCCCCCCCCACTTATGTGTACGCCCATAATATCTTCGTATGTGTAAGCGTCCCCCCAACTTTTTTTTCAGGACTACACCACTGATACTAGGATTACAATTGGAACCACACACACATTAATCTGGCACATTTTCCATCTAAACAGCACTTTTTCTCAATTTATACACAAATTATTGACTATTATGGCGGATACAAACACTAACTGGTTTTAGGAAAACATGGAACTCAAGAAATGGTTTGTATTTTAAGTACTCTCTTTTTCTGTAATTACATTTGGAAGAAATTCAACTCTAAAACATTTGACGCCCTGTGTTCGTGGACAAGTGGCTCATTCATAGACACAGCCCTGTATAATATCAGGGGAAAAAACTTAACTTTTCAAGTGGAGGGGAAACTTCCTCTCCCAGCTTTATACATTAAGAGGATTGCAATGTTTTGGCAGGGAGGAAAAAAAAATTGATGATTATATCAGTAACTATATTATACAAGAGGGAAAATGTAGATTTTGAGTTTTCACTGAAAATTTTCGATTCTTCTGCGGGCCACAGTCCCGCCCGATCTATTTTCAATGAGGACATCCGAGAAATTTGGATTCCACACTCGGAAGGGGCAATTGCCATTTGAGAAACATAATTCATAATATGTACGTATGTGTTTTGATTTTCTTCTTACATAATATATGTTATGTACATGCTTCTTTCCTTCTTAGTTCTTCCAGAAAAAAATTGAAATGACAGACCTCGGATAAACTCTCAATTGTAAAATATTTATTATTTTTCTATATTATTTTGCTTAAAATTAACAACTTTTATTAATCCTCAATTAAAATGTTAATATAATGCTTAAATATTAATTTCAATACTCAATGTATTTTTTTTATGAAACAAAATGAGTCAATTAATAGAAATACCAAACAGACCATACCCGTTATTTCAAAATTTCTCGAGGGGGGGAAGGGGGCATAAACTCAATGTGAAGTTTATTTTAAAAATAATAATGAAATACATTTATAAACACTATATTTATTCAATCTGGGGGGAGGGACAATTGCCACCTCCCGACCTGCTAAATGATGGGCGTAAAATGGACTCCAGTGCAACATGTTATAAGCAGAACCTGCCTCCCTCCTCCCCATCCTAACATCCAGCTTATATTCAACTATGCAGAAAACAATCTGGCCTTTACACTATCCGGTTATCCAGCATGTCAAGGTGGTCAATTGCTGGATATCTGAAGAGGAGAAGCAGACTAAAAATTTTACACCTAAACAAAAATTTTATCTTTAAAATTTAATTTAGAATGTCTTGAAAGTATATATTAAGCTAAAAACTTACTACCATTTTAAAATTAAAAATAACATTTGTTTCATGCTACAAAAATACAAGAAATCGCTAGTATTTAGAAATTAAATTTTTTATTCATAAAATAGTATGGAGACTTAAAAAGTAAATTTATCCCAATATATTTGCTATTGACAAAAGAAAGTTGTGTTTTACTGAGTAATTAGAAAATTACTCATAAACAAGATTTTTTATTTTTTTGTTTCTAAATTCAGTTAGAAAAAAAAAATCTCATGGAAAGAACGACAGTAACAAGAATTATTACAATTTTAATAAAACATTTATTTATTTATCCTCGTTTAATAACAATCTTTTGCTTTGTAACAGAATTTTCTAATTGAACCAACAGTTCTTTTATATAATTTTTTCTATGACTAGCATTTGCAGAAATATTGTAATAAGGCAAACACACAACTTTGTAACCAAGTTTTCTCAATTGTCTAAGTTTCATAACAGTGACCCCAGTTGCGTGTTTTGATTTATAAGCAAATGAATATAATCCACAAACAACAAAGCATGCCCACACTTCATTGGTAGGGGGGATTAATATAGTTTCATTAGGTAAATTACTGCACAAATCAGTTAAAGATTGTGCTTGGCTCTTTTTCAAACGAACGACTATATCTGGAGAAAAAACATGAGGCAATACATGACGAATAAGAACATTATCATCACCACAAAGCTCTTGAAGGCTCAGATAAACTTCATTCAGAAGACGACTTTGCATGTTTGGAGTTGCAGATGAATCACTACGGCGATTTGAAATAATTTGTAACTCATTTTTCTCCATTCTGGGTCCAGAATAATCCTTGCACTCAATTTCAATGCAATAATCTAATTCGGCAAAAAAATGAGCTATATCCGAGTATTTATCACAGCAGCTTTTCATGTAGTTGGAATCCAAAACCTTAGCAAGCAGAGTGTAATCATATAGCCCCATATATGCAGAAAATATTGATGTATACACTATATCTCTGGGATATTTCTCAATTTCTTCTTGCCTTGAACTTTGGTGAATTTCACTCATAAAAATATTATAAAATTTCAAATTATTATGATTATGATGTGCCATACATTGAAGAAGCTTAGTACAATCCTTTAACCGTGCCTTATTGATTTCACAAATTATTTTTTCTGCTACAGCGTTCAAAAGCAGAGGATGATAAACATTACACTCTGATGAAAGTAATGCGACATGGACAGAAGTTGGTACATCAAATGAAGAAGCAATGTATGGAATGCAATGATGCATTAATGCAATATAAGTATCAGTAAAAGGGGAAAATAAACTTTTACGTAAAAATTTTAATATTGCAGCATTTGTTATTGTGCTAACATTACTTATATTCTTCATAAAATGAAGAATTACAGCTTTTAAGATATTGGGATCATTTAATTTACTTTCTGTTTTAAAAAATCCTAAGCATATAACTCCCAACTCTTCAATGCTTAATGAATTTATAATTTTCTCAAGTTTAAGTTCAATATTTGGCAAAAGATTCTGAGGCAGTTTCCTTTGCAGATTAATGAAAAATAAAAGTTGAACTACTTGTGAATTTGTGAGAAAATTTATGTTGTTGAGTAATTCTGCAATCATTTTTTTATTGTATTTGGTTATTCTACTTAATCTTAAATGAAACCAATAATCAGCAATCAATAATTGGAAACTTACATCCCAATTCTTCAGACGATTCACACATTCATCATCAAGACTATTCCAAATGGCTTTAAAATTAGGGGTAAATGTTTTGTCAGTAGGGGGCCACAAACACAAGCAATGTAATAGTTTAACAATGTCTTCATCAGTGCCTTCATCTACTTTCTGTGAAATGATGTTTATTAAAGGCGAAAATTTGTCATTTTCGATGTTTTGAGTCGAGCAAAAATTCTGCATAGAGATACTTTCAAATTCATTAAACTCTTTAACAGATGAAAATCTAAATTTAGGCACTTCACAAGACAAAGGATGTTTTCTAACTGAAGAATAAAAATTGTTTTTTTCCATAACATGATGAGCATATTCATTTTCCGTATCTTGGAAATGCTTTGCAAAATGAAACGCTGATGTGTGAAATTTAGAAGCACTTGAATAGGATAATGCACAAGATATTAAAAGTCTTGAAGGATTTAGATGACGAAGATGAAACTTTGATTGTATAGAGATTTTCATATCTCGAGTAAGAACGGAAGTAGTTTTCTGTTTATAGTACTTTTGAAAAAAGCATTGAAGAACTCTATGAAATTTCATTGTAACAGAGTAGAAATTTTTGATATTTTTCGCTAGACTTAGACCTTCAAAACCTCTTAAAACATTATACTGGGCCACGTTTTCTTATGTTCACACATAAACGATAAACAAAAGCACAACAACGAATATCAAAACAGTTCATATGCAATTACAGTTAAGAAGACGAAATAATGAAAAAGAAAAATGGTAAAAATGCGGCTGTCATTACCATTTTTTTGTCAAGTACTTGCACTGGTCAGATGAATTTAAGTTTGGGTGACTGAAATATCTCTAGTTGTTCCTTATACACTACTAGAACTAGAAAAGATAATGAAATCAAATCAAAAAAGGGGGGAAAAGAAAGAAAGAATAAAAACAGCTTAGGGACTACGGTTGCAGTTTCTTCTCTTTTTTTAAAAATTGGTTGCAAAATGTAAACACAGCATTCGCTGTTTATATTTATGGTCACATACTTTTTGATTTTATTTGAATAATAATAACAACTTTCGGTAACGTGGGACAAAACTCAAAAATCTGTGAAATGCCTTTAGTTATTATGTGTGGGATTCCATGTAGTGGAAAGAGTTATGTTGCTGAAACACTACATAAATATTTCTCAGCATCTAAAAAATCGGTCATGGTTAAAGATGAGAACGTTTTATCACAGTTTAAAAGAAACGAAGTTTTTTCTGGTCAGTAGCTTAGAAAAATTAGCACAACTTAATGTACAGAAACGTAAAGGGACCTAGATATTCGATGTTGTGATTAATATATTCCTCATCTTACTTGTCTACATTCATCGTCTTACAATTTTTCAATATTTTGATTGAAATTAGGGACATGGCTTGAAGATTATTTTTTCTTCCATTTAATCCAGTTTTTTTTACTTCAATTTTGAAAATAAATGTTAAGAAAATCTAGGATAAATTTAATTTAGGTTGAAAAAATTATATGAATTATCATTTAGATGCCTGTTAGGACACTATTGAATTGTTCTGCATTATTATTATTCATCATTCTTACATTACATAATTTCATCACACATTTAGATTGTACTTCTTTTAAAGATTCCAATCTCATCCAAAATATAAGGCATAAATGTTAAAGAAGTTGTACGTAAATTTCAATTTTGACATCTGGTGCTAAATAATTGACATGAAAAAAAGACAAAAAAATCTTTAAAATGAGTGAATTATTGTTTTAAATATTAATATATGTTTTCTCTCTTAAGCAAGGAAAGAAATGTCTTCTGCCAATTCTTTCCTTCAGCTTTTAATATAACTTCTGAAAAATTAAATTCTTCAAAATTTGCATTCATTTTTTTATGTTTAAATTGAAAGCTTGATGACTTTAATACTCTAAAGAATCAGATAAAAACACAGCTTGTTAAAGAAAAATCTATATTATTTTGAACATTAATTTAAAAATACTAACTGATAAATTAAAATGCAGTTTGCTGCAAAAGAACGAAGAAATCTAAGAGTTTTTCCAGTATCTTCAATTTGCACTGTACGTGAGCTTCTTTGGTACTGAATGGAATATCGAGTTTATGCTTGAATTCCCTACAGGTGTTTTTTCATAATTTGCAGTGTAACAGAAAGGATTGCTAATTAATTTTATTCTTTCCTTTAAACTGGATGTATCAGGCTAATTGTTCTAACAAACTACTTATTTTTCCCCTAAAACATTCTTTCTGAAGAAAAATTCTTGTGAAATCGATGTATGGTATTTAAATTAGACAATTCTCTATCAATTAAAAAAAAAATCCCTAAAATTATTTTATTTAGTAAAAAGTCATTGATGTAAAACCAAAAAAAAAAAAAATTACTAAATCTCCTGTAACTTTTTCTAATTATCAAATAAGGTCAAGCAAAAGCACCCTCAACCAATTTTTAAAAAAGTCTTAAAAATCACTTCATTCAGGGAGAAGTTATCACAGAAGCAAAAGAACGAAAGAAAAATACATATGGTATGAATTGATAACCGGTCATCTTTGTGGAAGTCGGTTAAAAAGTAGATTTCTTCCTTCTTTTTCCAGCAAACTGCATTTCATTTCACCTGTTAGTATTTTGTTGCAAATGTTTCTAATGCTAAAGTTCTTTCTTGGACATGCTGTATTGAAAATGCATTCAAAATGTTTAAATATTCCTTGGAAATATTTTTTTTTTTACTCACCATTATTGTCATCATTATAACTATTGCTATCATTTTTACTAGATAAAAATTAAAATGCATTCAAAATATATTTAAATGTTTGGTAACAGATATATTTTCTTTCTGTTCATTATTGTAACATCATATTATTATTATTTTATTCTTTAACGATTATATGTAGCATGCAGACAAATTTACACTGGACAGTCATTTTGGGATGACTTTAATTATTAATAAAGAATTAAAATTGCTCTAAATAAAAATGTAGGAGATGCCATTCTGACTGAAATTAAGCACTGGTTTTTATTATTAATTAACAGTATTGCCTTTAGTATGTTTTTGTTTTCTAGTTTTATTGCAAATAATATTATCTAAATAAAATGTTATTTATTCAAGTTTTTTTAAATGTTTTTCAGATGCTCAAAAAGAAAAAGAACTGCATAGCTCACTCAAATCAGAAGTCAATAGGTTAGAAACAATGCTTTGACGTTGTTTTTCATTAATCTGAAATTATTTGCTCTGAAATTTTCATTTTATGCAAGTAGAAGTATGTATATTTATATATACAGTGGCACACCCAGGATTTTCCTTTGAAGGGGGAGGGGGGCAAGGTCAAAATTAGTGGAAAACTGGATAATTTTCCTGATACCGAAAATTCATTGTTTCTCGTGTGACTTATTCAAACCGGGTATCCAGCTCTGATGTTTGAAACTTGTAAATTGTATACATAAAAATCAAATTTGACATGCTGGCTAACCGGATTTTTGTGCAGTGACCTTTCTTCTCCATTCTTCCCATGGGGGCCCGAATGACACTCAAGGCAGCTCATCACCACTTAGCTATGCCACTGAGACTGGCATTTTAGTGGTGAAAGTTTCATAAAAAGGTAGTACACCAAAAATTATTTTAAAATAATAGCTGGGGGAAGGGGCATAATTAGCTTTAAAAAAAATATGGAATGTATCCTTTAATGTACCATGTGGTTAAATATTAGCCTAAATTAATTTTACCTATCTGCCAAAAAAAAGTGTATCAAATTGGGAAAATTAAGTTTTAGTTTGTTATTTAAATAATAATAATTTCAGTTTGGGAAAGGTCAAATGCTCTCTGTGCCTGCTCCTGGAAGTAATATTACTGTAATGTTAACATACTACTACTAGGTGCCTTACAGGATCTTTCTGAATGACTAATTATTATTCCAAACAAACAAAAACAAAAAACATTGAAATAGAGATGAAGTTTTGTAAGTAAGTTTGCCAGTGATTTCTATGTTGCTACTCGTGAAAAGAAGAACAATTTAACTAGCCCACTTTGCTCTTAGTTGATAGTGGATAAAATATGTTATCAATTTAGAATAAATGTGTTGAAGAAATACGTTGTTGGTTAGTTTTACTATTATTTATGTCTACAAAAATAGAAAATTCACCAAACAATTATACTTTCAAAGAAATGGGATAAATGCAGGGGTGGTAGAGGTCCTGAACAACTGGAAATTTCTGGAATTTTTTTTTGCCGAAGTTCCGAAAATTTTATTTTGCTCCTTGACCCTAAATTTTTCTCAATGTTTTTTTTTCCCGTTAAATTGCAGTAATACATATGTCTTAATTTATGAAATTCTTTAAAATATCGTAGGTCTAATTTCCACGTGTAAGCAAGAAAACGGATGCGTTCTTTTCTTTGCGCAATCTTTCTGCATCCTGTACAAGAATCGTATTTTTTCCATTTTAACTCTTTTTTAAGTTTAATTATGAAGTAAACAAACAAAATTTCTTTTTATTTTTTTTAAATATCTTACCGTATATACTTGCGTGTAATTCAATTCACATGTAAGCAGAACCCCAACTTTCAGACAAATAAACAGAAATCTGCGTTTAAGTCAACCTTTCAGAGAAAAATCGAGAATGTTTTTGCCGTCGTCGCGCGGCTTCATAAATGTTTTTAAAAAGAGGGGAGTGAAATGTAATTACAATTGGAAATGTGTAGTTATGATGTGTAGTTTCATTTTTGCGATCGCGATTTTCGTAAAGAGTTTGCTTTGCTGTTAAGTTGTTAATTGTTGCTTTTATTCCGAATCGGAAAAAAAGAGCTTTTGGTTTTTAATTTCTTGCAGTCTTATTTGATTTATTTTTTAAACAAGTTCTAATTTCAACTCTATCAATTATGCAAAATTTGCAAATCTGAAAGTCGGTGTTTTCTGCATTTTTTTTTTTTTTTTTTGCATAGTTAGAGAATAATAGATGAAAAGAAGCAAAGGACTGCAACAGGATTAAAACGAAAAATCATGCAAGGTATTGAAGCAGCAAAAGCCAAAAGGGATGCAATAAGTAATAAACTTATATATGCAAAGGGGTAAATTAAATGCATAGAAATAATTTTAATAATGTTATCTTTATCATTTTGATGATTTGTAGAGGTATTATTTCTTTTAATAACCCACACATTTTATTAAGATAGTACACCCTTTTTGTACCATTTCCTTGTTGTCCTATTTTTTATACATTTTCCATTGCAACACCTGTTAGTAAAACAGTACTGTTTTCCATTTCTGTCTGAAGCAAATAGTTCTCATAAATTTCAACTAGATAAATTATACATTTTGTCTTATGTGCCAGAAAATACAGTACCTATGAAAAAAAATTCAAAGTTCAGGAAAATTTTTTTGAAAGTTCAGGAAATGTAAATCCTTACTGCTACCACTCCTGTGAATGTTTCTTTTTTAGTCATAAACTTATTTTACCATGCTAAAAATGAAATTATAATTCTAGTATTTCTTTAAAATCTATAAGTAAGATTTAGAGGATTTTTCTTTCATTTTTTTGGATACATATACATTCATATATGTTTTTTCCTTAGGCATTTATCAAAAGACACAGTAGTTATTTTGGATTCTGGAAATTATGTAAAAGGTAATTACTTTTTAATGTAATAATTCCATGCAATTTTTTAATGATCTCAGTGGAGTGCTTATTCTTTTTGTGACACATTATACTGCTCAGAACAAACTGGTGAACTCTTTTACCTCAAAATTTTCATTACTTTTTTTCTTCTTACTTACTAAGGGAGACCTTCTTCTTCTTACCTTGGACTTGTGTGCATCATTCATTTATAATGCACACAAGTTCAAACATATCTCATGTGCTTAATGGAATGGCATGAAAATTTTCCAAAGCATATTGTAATAAATTATATTCTGATTAGTTAGCAGATTAACCCATTGCAAACATCGATGTAAATCTTATCAGGGGTCACGCATAGGATATTTGGAGCCTTCACAAAATTCTATACATATCAAACTGAACCCTTCTCAAAATTCCAATCAATCAAAATGGACAGTTCATGAAATTCTGGGATACAGAGTTATACGTTTCACAGAAATATTTATTAAGTTAGCGGCAAGTAATAATAAATGTTTTTATCACCATATGGTTTAAATTTTGAATTTTCACAAATATCTTTCTAAAATTCATAAAAACAGAACCCTTTTAAGAGTGCTAGATTAACCCCTGCTTCTGCAATGAAAATACTGTTGACAGCAATAACAAAGCGCATCTAACTTGGGGGATAAAAAATAGTTAATATTTTTACAGCTTGTAAATAAAATACTGTATAGCGACAATAGCCAATGAAAGTTTGTTTTGCTTTACACATGGCACAAATTGATCTTATTTCTAGCATGAGAGAGAAGAAAGTACTTTTTTTAAGGGAGGAGTTTAAGTTTTCACTTTATGCAAGGTGCAAATCAATTTTCCTTTTAGTAGAGAGAGAGAGAGAGAGAGAAAGGAAGCATTTTTTCTTCAAAGAGAAACTTTCAAATTATGCTGAAAAGTTACCTTTGTTACTATAAAATAGAAATATGGTGCAATATCCTATGTAAAAAGTACAAAGATAGTTAAATTTTCAAAACCATTAAAGTTCTTGACATAATTTTAAGCTTTTGTCAAAATATAGGCTGGATTTCCCATAAATTTTAAGATACAATAGAGCTTTGGTTATCCAAGCTCCGACTAACAGAGTTCCGGGTTAACCAAGGTACATTTGCCCTTGAAAAAAAAAATTTTCTTGTCGGCCCATGGCGGCTTCACTGACTGACGTCAGTCATCCAATTATTTTCTGGTGATATAAAGACCTAGAACAACAGTCAGAGACAACTTCCAGACCTTTTACGGCTACAACCATTTTGTAAAACAACACCAAAGAAGCGTGCGAGTTCCGTTAAACAGAAAACTATATATATATGTATAATACAAATAGACTTCTTCAGGAGACAACTTTAACTGGAACGTGTACTCTACTGATGTGTACATATAAAATTAGATATTTGTATGTATGTAACGTCATTTTTTCATTTCATAATATGTACAGTAAATGCCTTTTTTTGCATCTTTGACGACGTTTTCATTCATTTCAACCAGGATTCGAAATTAGCAGTCGTTAGTCATATTTTGCAACTAAAAATTTCCGTTTGACGACCAGAACAAATCCAGTCGTCACTTTTGGCGCCTAACCTTTCAAAAAACTTTTAGTTTGACAAACATAATTTGCACCAACTCGTCATTTTTTATTTATTTTTAAAATCCAACATAACTTTATAGTTATATTTTTATATAAACATTTCATCTAATTTTCTGTATTTTGAGTTTTTATAATGTCTATGAAAACTACCGTAACTTCTTGACCTTCAAATTTGGAGTTGGGGATTTTTATTTACAAATGAAGTAAGTAACACTGGATTGTAAATAGCACTTGAAAAAATAGTTAACTCAATTAACTCATATTTTATTTTATTAACTGATTAAAATAGACTTTAATATTGATTCATAAACTTAAGTAAAGTTACCAACTTTCTTAAGTGTTACTAATAGAAAATGATTTTGAACATTTTTCTCTTACTTATCAATTTTCTCAGTAAGGTCGTAAAGTTTTGCGGTATTTTTTTGCAATTGCACAACTGTCTTCATAGTTACCTGTTGTCTCTGTCCTAGCAATTTGAATTATTTTAAAATTACGCCTAGCAGAACACTTTTGGCAACTGAAACAAAAATGCTAGGTGCCAATGATGCCTAACTTTTACATCCTAATTTTGAACCCTGATTTCAACCCATGTTTCCCTCTCGATTTGGACAGAGTCTGTATTATCTGAGTTTTTAATTATCCAAGGTACCCTTGGTCCACATTACCTTGGATATTTAAGGAAAATTATGAAGAGCAAAAGGTGAAGATTTATGTCAAGTAAGTCAGAGCCGTTTCTAGCATGGGTGTCACCCATTGTGGTAATTTGATAGCTTACCCCCCCCCCCCCCTCGCCAAAAGAAAAACTTTGTTGTGTTGTATAAATTCTAGTTTTGTAGTTTATATTATACTAGCAGTACCTGCAACGGCGTCCAACAGCGTGCAAAGTTAAAATAGCAGCGCCTGCGGCGCAACTCGTTTTTTCTCCCAAGCAAGACACCGAAGGCGACCTCTGAAGTCGCTTCTGAGCCGATAAAAAAACTTATTTCAGCCAGTCTTTTTCCACAAATGTATATCTACTTTGACTTAGGTATAAAATTATTTCAATCTATCACTCACTAATAACCTATATTTATTGATTTATATTTGTATCATGTGACATATTTATCTTTATTACATCATCAAAACTTTTACATAGGTTTTTTTTTTCTCTCAGTCTGATAGATAGCAAGCAGTACATTCTTTCTGACTCTGAATTCAAAAATATAAATGTTATTTCATAAATATTTATTTCAACCAATAAAAAGAATAAATTGTGATACAAAAAGTAAAAAATAAGTATATATTAGTAGTTTTATACATAAACATACATTTTGAAATCAAATCAGAAAAATGAATTGATATAATTTTAAATATGAAATTTTTACTGCTACAAATTAAAGTAAGCTAAATGGAGAATTGATAAATTGATCAGACAATGCCATTTAGTAAAGATCATCTGAAAAATCTAACAGTTTCTGATCACCCTTACCCTGTTAAAGAAAAACAAAAGCTGCGCTGAAGAAATGCTGGACTGTATATGTAGACAGTTTGATGAAATAAAAAAAAAAAACAGTGAATGCTTGATGTGAAGTATGTTGATAGTGAAAATTGTATGGAATGCAGTGTTGTAGCTAGCATGAGTGACACCCGGGGCGGGTAGTGATAGGTGTCACCCCGTGGAAAAGATTACCGCCTCCAAGAAAAAAAATCATGTAAGCATAAAGTATGAGTTTTAAGGAAATATAACAATTTTTTTTTTAAAATTGCAGATTGAAAAATAAAAACACCATTTGTATCATAAGCCTTATAATATTTAAAGTATATGTTGGTGGCAGCTGTTAGGATTAGCGGTTAAAAAACATTGCAAATATATTGTTTTAAGAAAACTTTAAAAAATTGTTTTAAGCTTTTAAAGGTTCTATTTTTTTTCTCCGTCCTGGCTGGGTGTCACCCCTAAAGTCAAATAGACATTTCTTTGGTAGCGGATATTGGAATATCCTGTGTATAAGATTAAAACTAAAAATTTTCCTACAGACACTGTTCGCTCTCCGCTTGATAATAGAATAGCCCCATATAATGCAAAAAAGATCTTTTTATCTAAGATACCTTGAAACTACTTTTTGAAGATGAACAAATTTCTCAACATGTGTACTTTAGCAGCGGCATCAAGCTATTTCTTGTTCTATGCTGGCAACCTACTTTCTTCCATTATTTTTCAAGCAAGTGGACGTTAACGCATTAAAAATTCTCATTAGATCTCAAAAAATGAAGAAAGGTGAACCAATATACTAAAGTATTAAATTTCCCTCCACAATCGAATACAACACTTAACTGCATAATACTGATTGTAATCATTGATATTTGTATGATGGCAGAGCAGATATACAGTCCAGTCAAGGTGGCGGTGGTTGAAAATCGTTCCTCTTGCCCCCTCCAAATGAAATGGTTTTCAATATTGAAGTAGCAAAAAAACAATTTTGGGTTATCTTTAGTTATGTAATAGGAAGAAAGACGACAACAACTCTTCCATAGAAGTTTTTCGAAATTGAAATTCGAAAAACTCAATTTTACACTACGTTTGGTAAGATAAGGGGAAGGGAAAGGGGGCTCTTCTTCGAAAATAAGTTGAAATCGAAGTTCTAAAATTACTTGCATAGGCTGTCATTCGAGGGGTTTAGCGGAAGGTGGACGGTCCTAGCTCTCTTCCTGTATTTCTTACAAATTGAAATACTAAAAGCATATACTTATTTAAGCTAGGTATATTATCCGACATAAGGGGAAGGTTCAAACTGCCAGAAAATTTTTGCCATTGAAATTTGAAGATCAATTTTTTAGTCTATTTCTAGGAGACAGGAGAATGGCCAAAAAGTCTCCACCCAAAATTTTTTGAAATTGAGGCTCTTAAGAAAAAATTTTGCTCTAACTTTGGTGACGGAAGAGAGGACAGTTTGATCATTTCCAAAAGAAATTTTTAAATTCGAAATCTTCAAAACACAACTTTAGGCCATCTTAAGAACATTAGGAGATTCAGCGGCTCTCTGCGCAACATTTTATGAAATTTGCAAAAAGAAGAGACGTTCGGGTTCCATTCTAAAATCGTTTTCGTAACTTAAGTTGGATTTACCTTGCCTTTGGTGACATTAAGGGAAGGAAAAGCGATTTGGAAGCTTTTATTCAAATCCTAAAACACACTTTTGAGCAATGTTTGGGGGCATTAAGAGAAGAGGGAGGAGTTGTGAGCTTTCCAGAAAACTTTTTGACATGAAAGTTCCAGAAATTTAATTTCAGGCTACCTTTGGTCATATAAAGAGGGGTCATGATCCCCGTTTTGATTTATGCTTAGGCTTCACACTTAAGCTTGCCCCTCTGTATTTGGCATTGTTCATGGAATCGAAGGAGGCTTCCCGGTTTCTTCAAATTCTCCAGTTTCTAATCAAGTGGAAATATTTAGAACTAATAATGAATATGTAAGTAATCATAAAATATTAAGCAAACATTTGAAGTTAACATAATTAAAATGCCTAAATATCTCAACTATTTTTTAAATGATTTATTTAAAAACAATATACTTATATTATATTTGAATAAAAGTCTTTCCTGTGAATATTTAATATTTAAATACAGAAATACATATTAATGACAATATTTTTAATCTCTATTCTCAACAAAATACATAAAATAGGGGCACAGAATATTTTGCTGCTTCATGGCAACGCTTATACTTGCTCCGGACCTGTTTACATGTGACCGACAGTGCTTTTAAAAAGATAAATAAATGCTTGACCAATGCAGTTAACATGAAATTGTGGTAATAATGTACTTTTTAGGAAT
This sequence comes from Octonoba sinensis, assembly GCA_038502835.1. NCBI lineage: Eukaryota > Metazoa > Arthropoda > Arachnida > Araneae > Uloboridae > Octonoba > Octonoba sinensis. The sequence goes on from CM076602.1 coordinate 65,441,122, forward strand.
CAAAGCATAATTGCTAAAAATAAGGATTAAACTGCAAATTTTAACACTGCATCATCTGTATAAACACACAATGTTGTTACACTACAAATGTACAGTTTTTCATTGTTTTGAAAATTGAGGATCTTTCCTTTCAAATGAGTTGTAAGCTGATTTTATGCACTTCCCCAATAGAAAGCAAATTAACAGAAAAAAGATGCCAAAAGGGAAAAAAGAATATTATTATTCCAAGGAGTAAATCATTGATTCCTAGAAGTCCTTCTAGAAAAACAAAAGCGTACTACAAAAACAACACAAAATGAATATGAAACTTAAATTATTATTCTGTATACAAAAGGTAAATTTTAAAAAAAAATTCTGATAGAAAAAAATATCGATCATTTCAATAAATGATCCAAATCCAGCAGCATTTGAAAAAAAAAAAATAATTATTCCAATACATGGAGCATCAAATTTTAACAGGATTATTCATAATAAGGCAAACATCTAGAATGAAAAAATTAAATCGGCAGACATTGAATCGTTACGAAACAACCAGAGACCCCAATGCTGTTTACATTCATCTGTGGGATTTAAAATTATCTTCATTATTTTGTAAATCATTTATTTAAAAACAACGTGCTTATATTATTTTAAATGTGGGTATCATATGAGGGACCTCCCCCCCCCCCCCCCCATAACGTCACTGAAGCAGTGCCCCGTCAAAAGAAAAAATAAATTCTTCACCACTCGAGTGAAAGTTGTTTGCCACTTGTTTTTTTGTAATGAATGATTAAATAAGGCAAACATCTAGAATGAAAAAATTAAATCGGCAGACATTGAATCGTTACGAAACAACCAGACCCCAATGCTGTTTGCATTCATCTGTGGGATTTCTAAAATTATCTTCATTGTTTTGTAAATCATTTATTTAAAAACAACATACTTATGTTATTTTAAATGTGTGCATCATATGAGGGACATCCCTTCCCCCCCCCCCCCCCATAACGTCACTGAAGCAGTGCCCTGTCAAAAGAAAAATTAATTCTTCACCACTCGAGTGAAAGTTGCTTGCCACTTGTTTGTTGTAATGAATGATTATTATTTTTATGAACAGTTCAGATGAATTAAACTGGTTGGTCGAGTCACTTAATTGAGTAATAATGGTTGAATTCAATATAAATTGCTTAAGCAGGCCCAAGAACATTCTAGGTTCAACACAATAAAGAGCGGAAGCGATTGACACTTCTGTATAATAAAAGGCAAATTTAAAAAATAATACTGAAAGAAAAGAATATCGAACATATCAATCAATGACCAAAATTCATAAAAATGCATAAATACCAACTATATTTTAAATTCTTTATTTAAAAACAACGTACTAATTTTATTTTGAATGTGTGTATCCACGGGAGGCTGCAAATTAAAAAAATAATGCTGAACGAAAAAAATATCGAACATTTCAATAAATGATCTAAACCTAGCAACAACATTCTAAAAAAGGAAATCAAATTTTTCACCTTTCCAGTAAACCATGAACCATGGTTGATTCTTAGCGGGGGAAAAAAATCGGAGCTTCACACAAAATTCTCAGAAAAAGTATGCGCCAAAAATTTAAAATATAAAACTATATACTTAAGTTAACAATCCCCCCTTCCCACTCAACACAACATTACATATGCATTTATATAAAGCTCAAAAATAATCTTTCAAGTAATTGAATGAAAGGTCCATTTATATTAATGCCAGAAGTTCTTTTTTTTTCAGAAAAAAATTTTTGTAACTCAAAAATTGCATTCATCGGATTACCGAACTGTTTGCAAATGAACGAACCCATAATTGGAGCTTCTGAAGCTTGTTTGTGTTTAATTTTTGCAGGAAATAAAATGATTTTCTCCAATATGCAATAAATTTAGGCCAAAAATGATTATGGATCCAATTAATCCTCACATAAATAAATTAATTTAACAAAACAAATGTATACAATTGATGCAAAAGAAAACAACACGGTAAAGCTGTGCTGAAATGAAGAAACTACACGATTAGCGATCAACAAAGAGCAATAAAATTAAACCTAAGTAAAGAACAATCATAAATTGAAAGAACAGCTGAAACTAAAAAAGAAATCAGGAAGGAAACGTAACAGAATATCTCAAAATTAATTAATCGTTAGGCATAGAAATACACAACAAAATAAATCAAACTAATGGAAATACATAGAAACAAAATAAATCAAATTAATGGAAATACATAGAAATAAATTTCAAGCAAGGATATACTGAAATCAATCTCATCGAATATGCCAGTATCTGACGAAAGCAACAACGATTGCTATAGCTCCCTTCACTTCAATTCGCTATGAAGAACTCGCGTGAAGTAAAGAAAATGGCTGGAGGATGCTGAAGGTTTAAAATTTTAATTGTTAAATTTAAAGAATATAGAACGAATTTAAAAAAAAATAGCTTCGAGGGGCAAACCACCAAGATATAATAGAATTTTGTGCCAGTTTTCGTAATCGTACGTTACGTAGATTTTGCTGTAGAGCGTATAGCCACAAGGGCGTTGCCAACTCGAAAGTTCATCAAACTTTCATTTTATATATATATATAGATTCAGTAGCAAAAAAAAAAAAAAATTGATTAAGTTGGTATAACTTTTAGTAAACTACCTTTATATTCAGTTATGAGATGTTGAAATAGTAGCACCAGTAAAATTGTACAATTCAAGTATTGTGTATTTTTCAAAAACTCTTTAACCCATTTTGGGTGTCATTGGAATAGACTATTCACTCTGCCACCCCTCCCCCCTTTCTTAAGGGATGCTGCTGAATTAGTCAACAGATAACTCATACTGTTAAAACTTTCCTTTATTTTCGTAGGATATAATTTAAAATTTTAATTTTCATATGCTTCAAAGCTTTTTATTTTGTTCTCCTGAGCCATGAAATAAATTGTTTTATTGTTTTCAAGGCATTTTTATGTTTTGTTTTATTGTATCTACTTTTCTGTAATTACTGTTTTAAAACAATATCAAAGATATTTTTTATTATGTTTGTCTGATATAAACTACAGATCTTTTTATTGCATAGGCAGAGACTAAAATGGCGGCCCGGGATGGCAAAATTCCCACCTGAAATTCTGAGATCCCTTCCTTGAAAATCCTTTGGGTGGAAGACTTCCCCCGTAAAAATGAGTCACTTTTAATGTCATAGTCGTAAAAAAAGCTATTATTAAAAGATTGGATCAAATAATGGGGGGAAAAAGAATAGTTTCATATAGTTTGGCATGTTGATTTTTCATTTTGTGTACATTTCTTTCACTATTGCAGTTGATCTACTTGACCTGGATTTTTTTTTCATACCTATTCCTTTTTTTAAAATCTGGAGTTTACGATATTCGAGCAGAACTATTTACTGTATATATGTATTTATATATATATATATATATGTATGTATAATTTATAATGGGATGCTGTTGGAATCTTCCAATTGCAGGCCTAGTGTGTTCCCCAGAGATTGGTACCCCCTCTTTTAGCAGCACCACAATGGGTGTGGTACCATTGCTGCATGAGAAATTTGATGTCGTTTCTTCACCTGAAAAGGTGAGCACACGGACTCTGTTGATGCAAAATTGCACTAGGAATTTAATTTAGCCAAGAGTACTCAAGCCAAGTGTTTACTCAAACATCTTTTACCTGCAGCATAATCATACAACATGAGTGAAGCCAATTGTCTGCATCTTGCAAATCTATTAACGCTGCCAGGTTCCTATGAATTGGGACGTAAGAGACCTGTGCCTTACCATGAGGCCACTGTGCTGTACAGAACCAGGACAGTATTTTGGTACGTGCTATTTTGGGCTTATACATAGGGTATTTTTTCAGTTAATAGATCTAGAGTAAAGGGTATGTACAAAACATAGTTTTTATTTTCTGTTGTGGATTGAGTTTGTTTTACTGGAGAATAACTTGATTATGACACACAGACTGTGCCAACCTTTTCACTACTGATTGTTTCAGTTAAACCAGTAGTAATGTGTGTACTCCCCATTAGGAGGAGGAGAGAGAAAAGCACTGCACACTTACTTGGAGCATAAACGTGAAAACTCCCATGTACGGGGCTGATTATAACCATATTATTCTGTTGTTAAATTATTAATTTCTTTTTCTGTTTTAGGTTACCGATATGAACTATATTGCTTGAGTAAAAGTGTCAAAACTACTCATTGCATTGTAAGTTAATTTTTATTATTGATATGAGGATACTTTATGCATTTGATAATGAGACATATTTACATGTTTTATGCATAAACTATTTGCGTAACAGAAAAAAAATGTTTTAGGGAGACATAAATATCCTGCTGTGTTTTTGTGATACTATTATGTTTAAACTATCAATAAATAATGTGTTAGGAATTGTTTAAATATTCTTTAACAGTTTGTCTTAATTGTACTTGTCCATCACACCATAAAAAGGAAAAAAAAATATCCAGCTTTTTTAAAATTTGCAGCTTGATGCTATATTTAATCGTCAGTTAAATACTAATATGCGGATCATATATATTTGATGATAGAGGCCAACCTCATGTGCATAAAGTTCTTTATGTTAACAGAGAAGCAACACCTTCAAATAATAGCAACAATCAGTATAAACATACAAGAGATTTGTCTATGAGGATGATACAGAAAAAGTGTGTACTGATGGAATATAGCAGCAGAAGATTGATTTGATTGTTTTGACTAAAACATCTCAACTGCTGCTGAGCTCATCAGAGATTGGACATCTTGAGGATGACAGTCATTTTGCAAGCTGATGTGTGTTCATAATGGTCGGCAGTGGCACTCTCGGGTGTGCTCAAGCGAGACCTATCTGAAAAGTTACATTTCAAAACCTGACCCTCATGAAAATGTGCTGGAGGTAATTTTTAATGAGAATACTTCATGGGGGAAGATATCAAATGTTCTGCTACATTAGTTACTTTTTTCTACACTAATGAATAAGTACATAAAAAAGACATAGAAAGTAAAAGTATATTTTAAGCCTGAATTACAATTTTTCATCCCTGGTGAAGTCTGCTTAAACCACAGATTATCCATATCTCTGTGAAAAACACAGATTATTGATATTTTTTCATTCACTAAATATCAAGAAATATTGAGGTTTCTCTCATTATTCCCCCCTTCAATTATTTAAGGGGGCACATAAGCACCCCCGAAGTCGGCACCCCTGATAGTGGGACCTGTTTTTTCATGATGTACCTAGAATGATGGAATTTTCCATGATGTCAATGTGCCATGTCACTGGCCCAACAGAGAAACATTCTGATCAATTCCAGAAAATGATTTGGCAGTCTTGTTGGTGGCACCTTTGCAATTGTAAATGGATGCAAAGGCCACATCACGTCTGAATATTTCTGTGCCATGAGGAATTGCTGTGCTTCACTATGCAAAAGGACATAATGGTAAGAGATATCCCTTGACTTTGGCACTTCAGTGTATGCCTTGCATTTTAACTGAGATAATTACAATTTGATGACTTATTTCTGTTATTTTATAATCTAATGTGTTTTATAAATACATTTAGTCGGAATAATTAATCGCAAAATATTTAATGATAAATTGGGATTCCAGATACATTGTGATCTACTTTCTTCTGATTGTTGGCTGCACAACACAAGTAGACAACCTGAAGAAATTTATGAAAAGCATACGTAAGTTTAATTTGTTTAAAATCCTATTTCAGACTCTTTCTTTATCCAGAATTAATAAACATATTCATATTAAAGTTAAATTCTTTGTCAAGTTCTCAGAAAAAATATGGATATGTTGTTACATGTAAAGGAAATAAACATGCAAGCTATTACAGTCAAAGACACCCTAGGGACTTTCAAAAAATGTCGTCGTAAGCGGAGCGACGTCTTAGCCGGACTTACATCGAAGCATAGAATTATACTCTAACATAATATAAGTAGTGACTTAACCAAATAAATGTAACCTTTTTAATTGATTCAATTAATATAATTTTACATTATGAGAAAAAAATGAGTTATTTCTTTTTTTCATAATACAAAAGTTTCTAAAAACAGTTTGCGGAATTTTTGAATTGTAATTTAAAACTTTATTGTTTATTTTAGATAAAAAGATAAAATAGTATTATCTAACTTCTGTAATGGAAGAAAGATATTTTTCTGTAACATTGATGCAATGCAATGCCTTTGATTTGAATGAATGAATGAATTGTTTTGGGGGTGGCTCTAAGGAGCACTAGCACTGCGACCTCAGGTCTATTGCTCTAACAATCCCAAGTTAGTGAGTCTGGAACAGACCAGTGGCTGAGACGAATTTCAGCAATAAATTAGTAGGGAAATTGCGTAATTCCCAGGGTTGGATGTAGTGATATCCAAGATATTCAAATCGATGAGCAGAGAAGTAATCACATTCACACAAAATATGTGTAGAGCTTTTCTCTACCTCATGACATCCTCTACACATTGGGTCAGCAATCATGCTCATGATGTTGAGATGTCTCTTGAGATTGCAATGACCAGTTAAAAGACCAATGATCACCCTAATCTCGTTTCTACTGAGTTTCAGCAGTTCCTTAGATCTTAACCAAGGGTAATTTTGGTTAAGTTCTTTCGCCTGTCTTTGATTGTTGCTTTTAAGCCAGGCATTATGAGCCTCTTTTAGGAGGACTTCCTTGATTGTTTTTCTTATTATACTGTAATGCAGACCAAGGACTGGTTCTAGGCCAATGAAAGGAGTTTCTGTGCCCAATTTAGCCAGTTGGTCAGCCATTTCATTGCCAAAAATGCCACGGTGACCAGGGACCCAATAAAGAGTCACCTTATTTACAGCGGCCATTTCGGCAATAGTGTTATAGCAATCTCAATCAATATTCGAAGAAAAACAGTGTTTTTGTAGTGCCAAGAAAGCAGCCTGGCTATCAGAGAAGATTTTGATGGTTTTGCCAGAGATGCTTCTATTTAGGCAATTACTTGCGCATGCCAGGATGGCCATCACTTCAGCCTGGTATACAGTTGCTAGCCTTCCCAAAGAAGAGTAGACGCTAATTTTTTTATTTGGGCAAAAGGCACTGTAGCCTGTGCCATGGGAAGTCTTAGATCCATCAGTGAACCAAACTTTGTTGGCGTGTCCATACTTGCCAAGTCTACTGTTTTTAACGGGAGACTCCCGTTTTTTGCGTCTGTCTCCCGATCTCCCGTTTAACACAATTTTCTTCCGTTTTTTTGTAATTTTCGCTTTAAAATAAATGAATGAAGTGAAGCTTCATTTCATCTTTTTTTGCTCAATGGACGGAACGTAGTTATTCGCCGAGTAGTTTTTATGTAATTTTCTTGTATTTTGGCGAAATTCCGTATTTTTAGTATTTTTGAAAAGTCAAAATTTTGGTTCCGTGAATATCCATAATTTTGGTACTTTTTTTTTTTTGCTTTAAATGAGGAAATTTTGAAGCAGCATGCGTAGATACTTGCTTTACGAAACTTTTACAAATTAGCAGTAAAACTTCCGCATTTTGTCTTTCATATGCTTTCAAGGGTCAGTCCCGATTTTTTTCAAAAATCCGATTGCATCCGCTTCGGTAAAAGTTCCTAGTTCTTGTGTGCTATCTCATTCAATCTCTTGGACATCAATACCTTTTGGTTTACCATTATTTTTAATATTTTTTTTTACGATTCAGCCTCTGTAGTAGAGGACTTTGCACTTCTCCTTTTGCCACACCCACTCGAAATTTCAATGAAATATTTTAGCCTTTTTAAAAAATTATGTTGATCATTTAGTTAGTTGTAACTATTAATATTGCATCCTTATTAATAATCTAGTTTTTAAAATATTTTTTGCATAGAATTAAATTTTTTTTTTTTTTGTATCCACTCTTAGAGTTTGGCTTTTTTTTTCCTTTTTGGTAACCATTATATATTACAAAATAGATGAATAAAATTTCTTCCTAATTTCATCGTATATATAACTGAAAAATGGCTAAATTTTTTTTAATAAATATTTTGGATAATTTATTTGTTAAGTGCATATCAGATATGGTGGTGATATTTTGTTTAAATTGTGGTGTAGATGTAAGCTAGTAAATATTTGGGAGAATTGTTTTTTTTATTATCTAACTAAATGTAATTCTTGGGATTTTGTGCATTCCGCACAGTAATACATTTTCTGTAAAGTGAAACAAAGTTTCGTCCAGTGCTGTCAAATGAAAATCTAGAGAACATCCTATTGCTCATAAAAAATAATTTTGCTAAAAAATGTTTCGATCAAACATTTGATGATAAAAACTTATCAAATACTGCTGTAATGAACATTAAAAAAAAATCTTTGTGTAAGTCAGTTAAGTTGTTCATTTTGTATGGGGGGAGGAGGCGTCTTTGAAAAAAAATCTCCTGTTTTTTTTTCCTCCAAGGTTGGCAAGTATGCGTGTCCAATAAGCTTAATAGGGTTTTCCCAATCAGTTCTGAAAGGGAATATAACATTGGGTTTTGACTCAAAGTCAAAGCGTTTAAGCATACAGTCCGAATTCATGGAAAGCAATGGGTGATCCTTGATCAGTGTATCAAATTTATATAAGGATCTCTCAGAAGGAAGTTTCCATAGTTTTAGAAATTTTATTCTTTTGGAGCAAAGGATTGCTTCCATCTCTACCTGCTTATAAAGTGGTAGAATGCCTAGTAATAACTCTAGGGTCTGAGAGGGGGTAGTCCTCATGGCACTTGTCATTGATATAGCTGCCATTCTTTGGAGACTAGTAAGCTCTTTCATTGTTGTCACACGGCAGGCTTTGTTCCACCATGCGATAGATCCATAAGTTATAATGGGGACATTACTTTAGTATAGATCCAATGGACATGCCTTTGATTTAGTTGGAAGCTTTCTTCAAATTTATTTTCTGAAAGCAAAAAACGATGGTTTTACCACTACGTTCCTGTTTCTTCGACAATTCATTTTAAAATTCAAAAGCAACCTGATTTCAGTGATTAAAACAGAGGGTTGTATGTTCTTTGGATTAACATGTCACTCTGAAGATATAAGAAAGTTTATCTCCTTGTCACTCATCTAGCACACTTACAATGACCATACAATGATTGTTGAATAGCTGTGGTGTTTCCTATTTTCCTACTATTCTTCCTTAACCAATTTAAAACTAATAAATAACTTGCCCGTTCTACGAAATTCCCTCGCTAACCCTTTCTAAAAGTTGGACTAAAATCTGTCGTTTTCTGTACACGCCTACTAGTTCACCGTTGTTAGCTCTTGAAGTGATAGGGGATATCCTTGACTATTTTAGATAACACATGCCACTTGTCACTAATCCCTTGTCAGAGATTCTACAGTAGCTTTTCGTGAAATCTTCATTATTTTACTGAAATATTTCAGTGCTAAAAAAATATTGAGGAGCGTTTTTACAAAACGATACATCATAAAATAGTATTTTTTTTCAATAAATGAATTTATTTATTTATTTATTAGGCATGGGGTATGTGGGTTGCATAAGAATGCAAGTTTATTCGATTGTTGATTTAGTTTTACATTTTAAACTTATAGAAAGAACAAAAATAATAACAAATTAACTAAACATAATGAGGTCACAAAAGTACAAGTTTTTTTTAACTTTGATACATCATCAGTTGATGTCTCGGTTTGAAAAAACTCGATACAATTTTTGTTGAAGAGCTTATTATAAAACTGGTTCTTCATGATCGTAATTATGTCGAATATTGTCGTCTTCAGGAGCAAAACCCTGGATCACATCTGCATAAAATATCCGAGCATCAAGGTCATCAGAAATATCACAAAATTTAAGTAAATTTTCAACATCTGCTTACTTTTTTGATGATACCATGTTGGTTTTTTAACTGTACACAATCAAATCGCAATAAAGATTTGCCTTTCTTCTTTATTTCTGCAATTACTGGCGCAGCAGAATATGCACACTGATCTCTAAGTACAGGATCTATCTGTAGTAATGTGTATTATCCGTGTTTTAGATATTTTAAATGACAGTTTAGCCTTTATAATTTCTTTGGCCTTTTCTTTCATGTCATAGTAAACCAATCTTTTTCCCATTTGTTGACTTTGCTATGTTTATTTAAAATAGAATAATATTCTTTCGGCGACACAATGACTTCACGTCGCCTGCAATCCTTCTCAACCCTTCCAAATACCCTGTCAGGAGGCATAAAACTATCACCTTGAATAGGAAAAATATGGATTAGCTCATTCAAAACATTGCTAGTCGCCATGAAGTTCGCTGGAATGGATAACACGATGAAATTTTAATTTTGACTGCTTTAAGAATGAGAGTACAGTTCAAGCTTCAAATTCTTCTTCTTTTCTCCAAAGCATACATCTTCTATTTTTTTCAAACAATGTTGAAGTGCAGATGCTATCTCAATAGCTCCTCGGTTGCTGTGGTTTTCTAGCCAAGCATAAAATTCTATCTTGCCTATGGTCTGTTTCGCTTTATGTTTATGTTGCATTATCAAAATTTCTATAACCAGACTTGACGAGAGTAAAATACTTCTCCAATACTTAATTTTGGAAGGGGTTGGTTCTGCTCGCAATCAAAACAATTTTTAATAATTTTATCCCCATGTTGAGTGTCATTGTGTAGACTAAAGAACTTTTTAGCCCTCAACTTGTGCAAGCAATATTCAGTGCGTATGGTGTTTTTAATGGTGGTTTTTTCTTTTTTTTTTAATTAAAAACTCCTTGTAAAGCGGAACAAATATCTTCATGAGGATTTCCGATATTCATGAGGAATCCATGGTTAAATTTTGTGGAAAATACTGACTTGTACTTAGATAAAGCATTGATTATGCATTGATTCAAACTAATGTACAAGTGTAATGCAATAATCACGTGATTTTGTCAGTAAAAGGCAGCAACACAAGAAATGAATTGAATGATGTATCAGTTTGAAAAAATAAATTTTATGTAGATGTATCACTTTGAAAAAACTAGTCAACTTTGCTGTACTTTTTGAATGGTTTATGTATTGTTTCTAAAAATTCGTTAACGTAGGCATATTCAGCAATAGAAATACTATACAAAACGCCAAAAAACAAAAATGAATTTTTTGTTTGTTGTATCGCTTTGTAAAAATGCTCCTCAATTTGCTCCTGTCTGAAGAACTTGAGGTGTTGTTGTAAACAGAGTGAGTGACATATTAAAGCAGTGTCGTGAATTCTGGAGTGACTTAACATTAAAAGTACATGTTGTCAGTTCGGGACTTTGAAAAAGTGACATGATATCTGTAGGAACGTGTCATCCAGGTGTCGCCACAGCAAGGTTTGACTGTATTAGCAAAGCAAATATAGTTGATTTGTATATCCAGTTTTTGAATTTAGTCAAGAGTGTGACATAGCAAGTAGTAAAGTCATCAAAATGCTTGCATTTATCAATAGAGCCATTAAAATCAGCCAACTCTTCCAAATAGATATAACTTGGGCTGATATGGTGGGCAGATTTCAGGTCACTATTTTTTTATAAATTTTATATTAAAAAATTAAAAAATTCCTTCTTGAAGCTTTCGTTGATTTTATTTGTGTATTGATTTTTAAATTTTTTGAAAAAGACTGCATTCACGAAAGCAGTCTTAAAAAAAATGCTCTGCTTAAGAAAATGCAGTGAGAAGTCTTGACTTCCCACTTTTGATGCATCTATTTTGGTGCATCAATATCAATTTCCTAAGTGAATATTTTTTTATATATTAGTAGTTTACATTAGTACAGTAAAAAAACTGCAAAGTGAGTTAACTAATTTATAATTATGGTTTATATTGATCAATTTATGATAATTACTGTTATTTAGATTTGATGCACTTGTCCAGAGGTTTGAAGCTCCGGATTCCAGAAATCGATGGGATTCGCCTCTGTTTACATTGCATAAAGATGAGCAGCTTCCCTTCGAAAGTATTACAGATGCATTATTTATGCAAAAAGCACCTCCACCAAATTTATCTACACAATGTGTAAGAATAAATACTTATGTTTCAAATCTTATGTTTATTTATAGAATTTGCATGGGAATTTCATGTCATTAATTGTTTTTAGTAATAAGCCTTAATTAAATAAGTTCATTTCAGCTAGATGACAAAATGTTATGCAGTTGAATAATTTATGCGGGAGCTCTTATATGGTTCCCACCAAGTTGTATCATTTAACGAACTCGTTGTTTGATATTATTGAAAATATTACATTACATATTTTAAATCTTGTATTACTACAGTAATTCCCAACCTTATTTTCCTTGCGCACCCCTTCTAAGATCCAAAGAAAATCGGGAACCCCTTTTGTTGTCGTTAGTAACGGGTAACAAAACTATAAAATTTACGAGAACATTTATTTTCCAAGTTGCACAATAGCTCATAACAAAACTTTATAAGTAAAAAATTTAAAAGTAATGAAGAAATATCTTCTGGTTCCACTTTGCAGTCTGTATATAAATTTTCTGAAAATAATGCACAAATGTACATTTTAGTAAATTTTCCTAATTCCCAACTGTTTCTTCATGCCAGGATAGAAAAAGTGAGAAATGGTAGGCAGAACATCGTTCAAAATTTAAAATAAATCGATGAATATGTTTCGATACCGCTTTGAAATTTAAATTTTCAAAATTAAGCAACAGTAGAAATTAGTGCATTTCAGATTTTGTACGTATGCCAATTCACAACTTTTACGCATTTATTGGAAAAGCAATTTATTTAAAAAGTCTTTTCCCCCCTCTGTCCTAATGCCTATGTAAATTTGTTATTCCTTGGGGAAACAATCCTTGAAACCCCCATTTAAACAGTAAAACTCATTAAAAATCATGATTACACTAAAACAGCAGTTGTTAAAAATTCCTTTTATTATACTAAAACTAACAGTCCATATAAATCAATGTTAAAATGAAAATACCAGCTCATAAAAATCGCCATTAGAGTAAGGACAACAGTAACTAAAATGTAAATGTGCATCAGAATAATAGTTCCAAAAAACCATCAAGAGTCCGCAAAAATCCCAATCACAATGTAGACAACACTACATCTAAAAATTTCCATCAGAATAAAAGCTGCACTCTATTTTAAAATGTCTATTAGATGAAGAACAATGCTCTCTCAGAATATTGCTACTAGAATAAAGAAAACATTCCTTAAAGCCCCCCCCCCCCCATTTGAGTAAAGATAACTATTTCTAAGTAAACCCTAATATAATAAGGGACATTACTCTCAAAAAATCTCCAATAGATTAAAGACGTCAGTGACTAAAAATACCCATTAGACTACCGACCTTTAAGAGCAGCTGTTCTTAAAATTACCAACATTCTATTTTAAAATCCCCATCAAAAGGACACCAGTTATTAAAAATCCCAATTGGGAAATCGTCAAAATATTTCCTAGTGAAAATTCAAGTAAAATAGCGCTTGTATCCAAGACGGAAAAAAAATGGAAGAAAGAAAAGTATTATTTCCAAAAGCAAATAAAGATGCATATTTAAGTTAGAAAATGATCAGTAGCAATACTGACGTGTAAAATATGAGTTTTGATAGAAAGAAATAATTAATTTCTGTCCAAATGGCACCAAATAGGCAGCACAAAAATTAAATAAATCACATGCGTAAAATATGGAAGCAATCAAAACCGCTACGAAAGAAAGTTAAAATGAAGCAGAAAATTGCCAAATTGCATTGTAGTAATGGAAGCATTTCGCAAATACGCCAGGATCCTATAGTGTAAATCACGTATTAAATTAAATGAGAACATTATTACTAATAAGGATTGGATTATTGGCTTGTTTTGGAAGAAGTTACAAAGCGCAAAATAATATATTGAGAACAATTAAGCGAAAAAAAAAGTTATGACCACTTGGCTAAATTTTAAATTTCATCAAAAATAAATGATATTGAAAACCTTCCACCCTAGTTTTTATGTAAGAAATAAATATTAAATCACCAAAAAAGAAAGAAGAATCAACCTCAAGATGAAGTAATTGAAAATCGTCTGCCGTTAATAATCCACAAAATATTCAGAAAAATGAAATGAATTTTTAAAATTTGTTTCACTGATAAAATGAATGGACACTCTACCATAAGAAATATATGTTACATGAAATACTTAATCTGGTACCATAATATTAAGTCGCCAAAAAAGAAAGAAGAATCAACCTCAATATAAAATAACTAAAAATCGTCTGCAGGTAATAATCCCCAAATTATACATAAAAATTAAATGAATTTTTAGAATTTGTTTCGCTAATAAAACGGCATGAATAAAGATAAAATAGCATTTTTTTCAATCTTACATTAACAGAAATTCTCTATTTGGTGATAAAAGTACTTTATTCTGGCGAAAATATTCAAATTGAGCGAATAAATTCAGAGATTTTTGCTTAAAATTTGAATAAAAAAAGGACAAGTTTGAATTTTCGAAGACACGCTTCGAGGTGCACGAGGACCTGACCCAAGGTACCTGCAACCAAACTTTCATACTTCTGCATGGTTCCATCTCGCCAAGAAGCGAACGATACACCAACTTTCGGTTTTATTTATATAGGTAATGCAGGTATAGTGTGAACTTTTCCATGTCATTTCTTGGAAATGAGTATTTAATTTTAGCAATTTTTTTGTACTAAATGGGTTTTTTTTAATCAATGTATAGAATGAATCAACAATGTCTTTAGCTTGATTTTATTAGTTAATTTGTTGTAAAATAGAAGACATCAATAAAAGGACAGAAGAATATTTTCTCTATTTTTGTCCGCACCTACGTAAACATCTCACTTTTAATTTTTTGATTCAGCGAATTTTTGTCTTTCCAAATGATTGCAGAATCTATATTGATTTAATTTACTTCCCTCAGTGTTATAGATATCTTTTGAAATGCCAGATAATTAATATATATTTATATAGTTGTTTAAAATATAGTTATTTGTTTCAAATATAGTCCTCTGAAATTATTTAATTTTTTTAGCAACCACTTGCATCGACAAATTTTTTATATGACCTCGACAGAACAACACAAGATATTGTGAAAAACATACTTGACGCTCAGAAGACTTCTATGCCGGGAGATACAATTAGCATACCTAATATAGAGCAAAAAGTATCCTTTGAAAGTAATTATGTTTGTAATAAAAATTTTTAAGTCCACAATATTTTAATTTCTGTGTTTTGTGCCATTAATGTACATATTCCAACAATGCTTTATTCTGTTTCAGAATCTAACAAAATGGCTATTATAAAATACGTTTAAATAGTTTAAATATTGAAAACAAAATCTTAGATATGTAAGTGTAATATGAATACATATATGTACTGAATGGTATTTTAGTGCAAAATTTAATTATTATCCCCTTGTACATTGTATAAGTTTTATAAATGTATGTTAATATTCAATTATTTGTAAGCAAATATTGCTGGCAATCTCTACTAACCAAAATTTTTTGATTAGTTAAGAACCCCATGATTTGATAGATGGGTAGAAGTTTTCTTGTGTTTAGCAGTATGGAATTTTGTTTCCCTTTCTGTATTTATTTTATGTTAATTGATGCTAATTGGAGGATTCAATAAAAATAAAACTCATCAACTAAAAACAATTTTAACACAGAGAACTTGTCTAAGCATATTTGCTCACCCCTATTCGGTATTAGGAGCAAAGAATTTAGGAAAATCATTTTATGGTTACAAATTCTATTCCATTTCAGTGTTCGTACGATCCTTAAAGGTCCTTAGAAAGTCCTTAATGTTCATTTTCATTTTTAAGGCCTTAAAAAGTGCTTAAAAAGTCCTTATTTTTTATTCCAAGTGCTTATTTATTTATTTATTTATTTTTTGGTTAGCATAAGAAGGTAGTCGTACGCTCTATTTGTTTTACAATCTTTGCATCTCTCACAAGAATCAAACTTCTTTCATTTCAACTACAGTACGGAATCCCAAATTCGGATTGCTCGGAACCGGCGCTATGTCGGCTTTCGTAATTTGCCGTATTTCGGAACCCGACTGAAAATGGCGGATTTACGTAAACATCAACGGCATTTTTACTTCAATTTGCAGTGCTTTCTCCACGGGTAGATACTGGCCCATCATTTCAAAACTTTGAAATTTGAAGACTTAAGAAAGAAAAAAAAAAGTGAAAGGTGCGCCTAAGCACCGATTTTCATTTTTTAACATAGTTCGGTTTTCTAGTTCTATCTTGGCTACCCGAGTTTAGCTGATGTAAATCAGAGATGTATTTACAAGATTGCTTCTTTTTGAATAAAAGTTTACTGCCATTTATGGATTTAACAGTTTATTTAATTAATTTTTTTTTTTTAGATTTTACAAAAAAGTGAAAAAAATCTGGCATTTTGAAAAAAGGGCCAAATTGTGGGATTTCAAATTTGGGGTTCGATGCTATGTATTAAGTTTAACTGCAAAGTGAATAAATAATTTTTTTCATGAAAATGGTATTTTGAAAATATGAACTTTAAAAAATACGTATAAAGTAGGGATGTAACGAATAGTGATTTGGCCGAATAGCCGAATACCAAATATTCGGCCACGGCTTCCAGGCCGAAGCCGAATATTTGGCCATTTCTTCTATGCCGAATAGGCCGAAGCCGATTATTCGGTCAATGTCTTAGGCCGAATACCGAATATTCGGCGGCCGATTATTAAATTTTCTAGAAAATTGCTGTAATAGAAAGAATTTGTCAAATTTAAAAATAATTCACTAAGTCAAGCACCATTTACACACAATCTATGATGTATGATTTAATTATGTCAGTTAAAAATCTAAAACTATTTAAAATTAATCTATTTTCTCTATTGTTTTGAATGTAATAAAACTAAGAATTTCACTTACACGTGGAATAGAAATGGCAGGTTTCATGGTAATAAACATTAGCATTATTTTACTAATCATTTCATTCAAATGAAAGAACTACTATTGCTTAGTGAACTTTTACCTTGCTCAAAACTGTTTTAAGAAGATATTTTAAAAGTTATAAAAGTTAATATTTTTATTTTATGGGGTTTTTACAAACCTATTTTTAAAAGATCTATTAAAATTTAATACACTTAACTGGAATGTATTTTTATTTTCAAAAACTCCAATAACTTGCGCTATCTAAATATTCATGATATATTCTAGGGCTTTTCACATTTCTCTCTTACCCAATATTCACAATAAATCAGTCTACTCAAACAAAGTCTGACTTCCACTTTGTTAATAATAATGACACAAATTTCTCATATATCATAATTAACTATTGCCGGCTTTTGGGGAGCATATGCTAAATATAAAATGCAATATTACAACTTAAAAACCTGTTTTTGCTGGGTCAAGCCTAAAACAAGGTTTAAAAAAAGTAGTTTTTTTTTTTAATTATTTTAATTTATTGCAACTATATACTAATGTCTTCTGCAATAATTATAATACAATTTAAATGTTTAAAATCTACTAATTTCTTTACTTTTTTACATTTCTACTGCAGCAGAATTATTCGGCCGAATAGTCGATCATTATTCGGTCAGGCCGAATTTGACCTTACCCAGTATTCGGCCAGGCCGAATACCGAATAGTGGCCGAATATTCGTTACATCCCTAGTATAAAGCTTAAAAGCTACTAAATAATCATTTCTCTGACAACTCTCTAGATCGCTTTTCAGCCGATCTTTTGCTGACTCCCTTCTATTGCTAAAGTTTTCTCTCTCTTTTTTTTCTTTGATTAAATGAATTTCCTTTTTGAAAAAAATAATTCATCAAGCATTTTTCTTAAAGAAATATGTTAATATTTAGTAATTTTTTAACGACCAATTTGGCTTCGCGATCGTTCGTTCCGGCGTTTTGTTGTGTGGGAGATGATATATTTGCTGTGTTAATCAAAATTTGTATCTAACAAAATTTCTTAATTTGCAATTAAATTTAAGGAATCAACTGCTTCTTGAAACTTTTACAACATAGCCGCCAAGTTCTCCATTTCCCTTTAGTTTTTTTCCTCTTTAATTTCTAAACTCCGAAAATCTGATTTTTCAAGCTGCTGTATTAGTATTTTTCATCTGAAGGGATTGTACTACAAAACGTAGATTAATTTTAAAGACAAGAACAACTTTTAAGGAACTTCTTAAAATAAATGTGTAAATTTACATGAATTTTCATAACGTTTTGCACATGTGGGTAAAAAAAACCTATATTTTGTTGCCAACATCAGGCACGTGCTTCGCCGAAGATTCCGCTTAACGTTTGAGATTTCTATCTTTTTGCATCCAGTAAATATATCGATCATTTTAAAAGTTGACAGTTATTTTAGCATCTGCAGCCTGTAATCTGCATGTTTTAATTTTTATTTTAAAAATTTATTCAATTTTTTAAGCTTTATTTTAATTCAATTATAGGTAGCTACATTTTGTGGGTAATGTACGAAGTTTTAAGCGGATGAGCTCATAACTGTGCAATTTTTCCTTTGGATTTTGGGGGTCTTATGGAACCTTTACTGCTATTTTGTTTTCTAAATCATGTTGGGGGAAGCATCTGTTAGGGATACTTCTAACATCTCTTGCCACAACATAGAATAGTGCTTTCCCTATCATTTGCACTATTTATCTCTAAATTTTCAATTTTGTCACTTACACCCCTTTGCTTTTAAGTGCCTCTTATATGTATTTCTTGGGAGAAAACTGGAAAAGAAATACCAGAAGAGTCAATAAGTAATAAAAATATTATTTTAAAACAGTTATTCGTGTCTACCAGTTCGTATATTTTAGTCATATGATGTGTGGATTGTAGATTTTGTAAGATGTATGATTTTGCTTTCAAATTTTAATTTTTTTTTCAAAGGAAAAAAGTAATTTTTCTAACAAATTTAGAAGTTTTTTAAAGACTGAAATTAAGTTAAACTAACATTTAAATTTTAATCGTAGACTAAAGTATGTCTATTTCCCTTTTATATTTTTCATTCCCCCCCCCCCCCCCCTCTCCCTTTTCTGTTTCTCTCTCTCTCTTTTTTAGACTTTTGTTATCCTTAAATGAAGTTAACGTTTTTTTTTACTTCAATAGTTTTACTGGAACCAAAATACAGATTATTTTTATGATTATAAAAACAGGTTTTTTAAACTTTTCTAAATAATTTTAAAAAATGCTTTAGAGAAGAAAAAATTTCATGACAGAGATAAAAATTTTACATTTAAGCCTTGTAAGCACAAATTCTACTAGGTAATAAAGATTTGACAGAGAGTTAAGAGTAGGTCGTGTTATCGGTTGCACAAACAAGAATAAAAAGCTGATACATTTATGATTTTTAAAAAAATCAATTAATAAAGTTTAACTTTATTCAAATATGAATCGCTTTTGCTTTGGTATCCTAAATTGAGATAATTGCACAAATTATCAAGAAAATGTGTATCATTTTCTTTGACAATTTTTCATTTAATTTGTTAATTAACCTATGCCATTATGCTATGATTAGCTAATTAATTAGCCCTGAAAAGATAAAAACATAACAGCTTTTATATTTTGAAAGAAATTTGAGGTCCTTAAATTTTTTTGTAGGTGCTTAAAAAGTTCTTATAAAGTCCTTATTTTTTGTTTTCCCAAAAGAGTACGAACCCTGCACATGTGTTTGAAGATCATCCAATGGTTCTATTTTCTTCTTAATATATGGAGAAAATCAAATTGATGAAGAACTTTTATTTCAAGCATATGATTGACCAGGGCATAAAATAAGATAGAAAGTGGGCGACAGTAATGTAGCCCAGTGCTGAGTTGTTGTCGCCCAGTCACTACAGATGGTGCCAGCAAAAAAAAAAAAGGAAAGACATTATAGTTTTTTAAAAATGTCGTTTCTAACTTAACAAAAATTAATTTTTCATTTTCGTTGCAATCCAGCATGTATTCATGAATGCTTTTTCAGTTTCCGCTTTCTCTGGGTATCAATGCTAAGACATTTCTGAATGCATAAATTCCAAAAATTTCTGATGGAAACTTAAAGTGATCAAACATTGTCAAAAGCCTTTTTAAAACGCTAATTTCAAAAAAAAAAATCCTCTGGAAAGCAACGAACGCACCACCCCTTATCCTATAGCCTAAAATTTTCTTTTTAGAAATATTTGAGGAAAAGCCGCCACATCCCCTGAGTCACCAAAGATAACCTAAACTTACGTTTAGGGAACTTAAAATTCGAAAAATTGACTGGGAGCTTGGAATTAACAGAAAAGACGCTAATTGCATTTTTAGAACTTCAATGTCGAAAAAGTACCATACAAAGTTTACGAACCTACTTTCCCATAACTTCATCTGAAATGATCTAAAAAAGCACTTTTAGCCACTTTCCCGTGAAAGTAAAAAAATAATAATAATACAGCTTGAAAACAGGCTTAATGTATCAGAAAAATATCGTTAACAATAAAGAAAAGTCAAAAATAAGTAAAGTAGTAACTGAATAAAGATTGGAAAATAAAAAAAAAATTGAAAGAACGGTTTTGAGAGGGGGGGGGGAGTGTGTCTGTTGGTCGGTTTTGAAATGGGGGGGGGGTGTCTGTTGGTCGGTCGGTCTGTCTGTCCCCCCTAATAACTTTTGAGAGAATTGTTCGATTCAAAAGATCTCGGTGAGGAGGTGTCCATATTTTCCTTTTCGATTTGAACAATTTTTCGTTTGGTTTTGAACAGTTAAAAACAACTTAACATTTGCGCCTATGGGCAAAAATGAAGCAAATTATTTTAACTCTGAGTACAAGATCCAAGTTCCTATGAACAAGCTTACTGGAAGAAACTCTAGGAGTGAAATATTGATTTGACAATTTTTGTTTATTTTTGAACAGTTCAAAAAATAAAAATAATAATAATAATAATAATAACAATAGCCCCTACGGGGAAATTTCAATCCTGTATAAATCCTGATGTAACAGATGGATTTGCTTGGAACAAACTTTATCGAAAGATGTTATGACGTAGACCATGTAGAGATATGAAGTACAACCAGAACTAAGCAAGCCTTTTTTCCTATGAAATTTTTTGATTGGTTTTTCTACAATATTTTTGAATGATTGAATGATTAAATGACTGAAAAAATAAATAAATGAGTGAAGGAATGAAAAAATAAATATCAATAAATGAGTGGATAAGTACATGAATGAGAAAATGAATAAATTCATAAACAAATGACTTAATGTTGAAAAAGGTATATTTGAAGCAATTAAGAACTAAAGCTTATGATAAAGAGAGAGAGAGGTAGCGAGATTATAAATTTGAAGTTGGAGGGGGGAGGCGTATATGGAAAAGTAGATTTGTCTAGTTCTACACGGAACTTCTTGTTAAGATTTCAATTTTGAAAATTTTCCGGGTGGAGAGCCTTTAATATCCCTCTCCCCATCTTCCCTAAAGTCATCAAAGATATCCTGAGAGTTTATTATCCCGAGAGTAAGCCCCCGAATTCTTCCCCATGAGTCACCTAAAGCAGTCTAAAATTAACTTCGATTTCAGAAAAAAAAATCGGGAGAAAAACCCGACCCCAACCGTTTCTTTCACCTAACTTTACCATAGCCTAAAATTTCATTTTTAGACTGTCAGTTATGAAAATTTCTACCAAATATAGCTAAAGATTGGGTTTTTAATAGTTCAACCGATTAATAGAATTATTTATTTGTATAAGCTGTCGGAAACTCTAAAATTGAGGAATACTGAACATTTTGCGTCGTTGATCAGGCGGCCGGCTCCTGTGGCAGGCAACTGCTCCTCGGAAGGCAGTTTTAGGAGGCAGTGAGTTGTGCAATGTCAAAATTTAAAAATTTTAATTTTATAGAATCATGTTTCCCTCTTGTTGTAGTGAAACATAAATCATACAATGCTCAAACAACACAATATTTTTACTTTTACAAATTTTCAAAGCATCCATTTGGGAAGAGGCAAGAGGAGGGTGAAGCTTGTAAGTGTCGCTTGAGAAGGCAGACTTGGGGCTTTTTGATATAGGAGTAAACTAAGAAGGGGAGGGGTCCTGCCCCCTGGATTTTAAATAAAATGCGAATTTTGTTCTGCATTTTTATGAGTAAAAGCACGTTTTAACTTTAAAAAGTTTGGGCTTGCTTTTTTTTCCTAAAATTTTTGCACTCCCAAATGTGGGTCATATGGCCTCAAAATACACCACTTTGCATATAGTCTTCAAAATTTGACCGGGGGAGAATCCCCCAGACACCCTTCAACTTTTAGAATTTCATATCTCCAGTTAAGGAGGGACCCTTTATATGGCTCTACCCCCCTAATGTTGAGCTGAAACGGTAATGCGGTTATGAACCTTTTTTATGGATTTATGAGGGGGCCCCAAATGAAAAAATCTCAAAAAGATGGCCAGAACATAAAAGCTTATGAAATATGAACAATAATTGGATGGAGGAAAGAGGGGTTCATTTGTATTTTTTTCTTTAATTTCGAGGTTTTTTTAACATAATATTTGATTAAGACACAGATGCATGATTTAAAAATGATATACTTCTTATACAGCGCTATGAAATGAAAATATAGCCAAACGAGGGCTCAGTGTATATATCTTACAAATAAAATCGATATTGAAAGGCTTTCTGAAAAAGCCTAGAATTTTCATCAAAAACCCAGGTGGGCTAGGCTTTTTTAAAAATAAAAAAAAGTTTTTTTTTTGCAAACCGAGTATAATCAGTAAAAAAAGTCGCAATAAGTTTAACATTGTTAAAATATATGTATACAATTTAATTCAAACAACCTCAACGGATAGTGATTTTTTAGGGGGGGGGCATGGACATTAGGGGAAGCAGACAATAATGTCACCCAGTGAAAATTCTTTAAAATATGCTCTGTGATTGACAAATGCAATCTTAATTATTTAGTTTGTTTTCAATCGCTCACTTTATACTGATATCTTCCTTATGGTTTTTTTTCTGAAAGGAAGGACTGCATTCATTATTATTACTATAACTTTTGATAGATATAAGCAACAGAGATAGATAATTTACTGTTAAAAATTATACTGTAACCCTTCCTTTTTTGAAAAAAAAATTCACTGCATTTGTTGGGAAGCATGCTTTACATTCCTTCATATTAATATATTTAAACTTGCAAAACTTCTTCAAAAAATATATTTTATATCTGTAACTATATAATGTATTTCTTTAAACTAGTATTTATTTTATTAAACTTATTTTTTAAAATAATTTTATGCAATTGTTAAGTTGTTCTTATTGTTTTCCTTGACTTCTGATACTTAGATTATTTTATTTAAAATTTTAACAGCTGGAGAACTGGCCAGAATACGCAGACAATTTATTTCTTATACCAAAAGCCATCCTGTTTATGACAGCAATAAAATTCCAAATATGTTCATTCAATATGTAAATAAGAGTATTTAATATAAAAATTAATTTTATTTATTTATTGGGATATCCTTTTTTCATTTGTAGATTTATCGTAACAGAACATGAAATTTAATTCTGCATATCTGTACAGTCAGGGAGGAACAAAACAATCAAGATTACTTTGTTACCATATGCTCTTGAAACACAAGTAAATTGTCAATCGTCATTGTTGTCTTCTTATAAAGTATTAGAATAAAAATTTGATTAGGGCTCGTCATATTAAAATAAACACTTAACTCCCTAAACTTAAATGAAATGCTATAGTTTTGGCAATAGAATTGAATTCAGCATGCCCAAATTTGAGTAAAATTGGACTATTAGAACTGGAGATATTGAAAACAAGACTACTTCTAGTTTTAGTGTTCTAACTTGATAGGTCAAGGTTCATGCAGTTATGGATACAAGCATTTTTGCATTTTATAGAGGTATGACAACATTATCCATTATAAATAATATGCAAGTTTTAGGTAACTGCTTCTGAAATACTGCGATGTCGTTTAGATTTCTTACTTTTATTCGATCGGTAGAATTTTATACATTAAGCAGTGGTATATGACTCCCAAAGAGGCAGAAAATTCTATTTTAATGAATGCCATGAAAATTACTGCATATTTTGAGCTGAAATTTTGGATACCCATATTAAAGCTTATCTAGATTGATTTTTCACCAAAATATAAGCTCATTTTAATATGAAGACGACCTCACAATAAACAAATAACACACTTTTATATATTACTCCTGATAAAATGACATATTTCATGTGTGTCTAGTGTAAATAGTATCCAAATATGAAGGAGTGTTTTATCCCCCCCCCCCCTTTTTGTTTTAACTGAAGCAACAATTTATATATATATATTTCACTTAACGTGGACCAGTTACGATTAGATTTAGCGGTACGATAGGATACGATACTGATATCATGCAAAAACCAAGCTATGGCAAAACTAGATTTAAAAATTTGTTTGATGATTACCATATATAGAAGGAACATAATATTTGTATTTATTATATTAACTTACAGGGCTTTAACAAATTTATTTAAAAAGTAGTTCCATTCATAACTAAATTTTTAATTTTTGATCTTTTGGAATGGCAACCTTAGTTTGTTTATATCGAGCATGTTCATATCTAGCGCTTTTGGAAATATAAAACGTTTTTACGATTTTAAAATGGTTAATTTCCGATCCACAGATGTTCTGCGAGGGATCAGCTAGTATTAACTAATAAGAGTAACTTGTTTAAATCACTAATTTTATATATAATATTAAGTTTCTTTTCAAATAGTCACGCTTTGTTTTTTGTTTATTTCTTAGCCTTTTTATTTAAGAAAATTAATTTGAAATGTCTTCCTTCCAAATAAATAAGATCAAAAAAATCGATCATGTGTTGAAGAAAGGACAGCGAAGAGATCCCTTATTGCATTGAAATGGTATCCTTCTGACTAGACCATAAAATTATGTTTTGAAGTTAGTAGCCAGTGGATAATTATCACTTTTAATTTAATAGGCTCCTTTTCTTTAATTATTGGATCATTCTACGTCAAATCAACGTTGGCACAAACATCACCGTCTGGAACTTTCTAGAGATTTTTTCATAGATTTACTCTTGGTATAAGCTTGCGAAGACAAATTTATCACGATATGAATACTTGTTCATGATTTATAAAACTGCAAAACAGCCGAAAAAGGGATAGATGCTTACTTAAGGGATCATTTTACAACATTTTTCTTGATCTTTCCAATGGCTGAAATATAGTGGGATAGGTTTTTTCCCAGTTAAAAGAAATGTTCGATCAGGATCCATTTTATCAGCAAGACAATTTTCCCATCACTTTTAAACCAAAATATTAATTTTCCATAACTCTTCCTTCCAGTGGTGTAGTCCTAAAAAAAACTGTTGGGGGGCCGCTTATGCATACAAAGATAAGTAATTGAAATCAAACGTGAGGGGACGCTTATGTCAAAATTTAAAAAATGTGGAGGGACGCTTGTATTAAAATGAAAAGATAGGGGGACGCCGTCCCCTCTCGACTACACCAGTTTCCTATGCTGAATTTTTTATCCCCATGACTTTCCAGCATTTTCATGTCCTGTATGAACAGAACCCTGGAGATGAGGTCTTTTTTCTCATCAGGTTGGTGAACTGGATTGACATCATGTGGGAACTTTGTTTTTTAAAAAAGATATTACGAATAGAGTCAAAATGATAGGGGGCTGTTCGGGTAATTTAGTAGAGGCCAGTTGATCATTTTATTTCATCACCAGTTGGTGAGCGATTATTTTTATTGGGTCGTCAAATGTGTTAGAAAGCGCCCCTCCCCAATCAAGAATGTCCGACAAGGATTTTAATGAGAATAATTAGGAAATATAAAGCTGCAAATTTTGGAAAAAAGCTGGAGAAGAGCTTTCATCTAACAAGGGAATGATGACGATTTATATGTTTATCCAGGAAATATAAGGAATATAGACATTTCTTTAATTCTAAAAAGATATTATAAAGAGATCATGATTTTAAGAGGCCAAAAATAAAACCCCGTTATACCGCAACTCATTATACCACAGTGACTATCATGGCCCCCTACGTTTAAACCACCCTTTATCATCACCCCATTTAAAGGAGATTCCCTTATTTATCCCTTTTGTTTTTGCGTTTTTAAGAAAATAAATCATGATTAAGCTCATTTACTGTGTTTTCAAATAAAATCTGTCCCGAAACTCTTGCACTTGGCATTCTTTACTTCCATTTTCAAGAACGACCAAACATGGCGGTTATGTGGATATAGTCAGCATGTTTGGTCCTTCGAGAAGATGGAAATAAAGAAAAATGCCGAATATATTCACGTAGCTGCCACGTTTGTTCAAATGGGAAATATGACAGCCCCAGTTGGTCGACTTTTATTTTTCAGTACAATTGAGAATTTAAAAATTTAATTGTAGTTATTGAGATAAAACATAACTATAAGAAAGGAAAAATACCAAAGCATCTCAGGTACTATGTTCTGACCAAACCTGTGCTAGCATAGGCAATTTTAAATGGAAGACAAGGTCCTAGCATCTATAGTAGAAATATAGTGGGTTAGGTTTTTTTTTTCCCAGTTCAAAAAAAGTCCATTTTTTCCATTAGGATCCATTTTATCAGCAAGACTATTTTTCCATGGCTTTTAATCAAAATATTCATTTTCTATAACTCTTCCAAGACTGATTTTTTTATTCCCATGACCTTCCAGCATTTTCATGACCTGTATGAACAGAACCCTGGAGATGGGATCTTTTTTCTCATCAGGTTGGTGAACTGGATTACATCATGTGTGAACTTAGTTTTTAAAAAAGATGTTGCAAATAGAGTGAAAATGATTGGGGCCGTATGGGTAATTTTATAGTGATCAGTTGATCATTTTATTTCATAACCAAAGTATCCAGCTTAATCGGCAGTTGGTGAGCGATTATTTTTATTGGGGCGTCGAATGTCCTCCTCAATCAAGAATGACCAACAAGGATTTTTATGAGAATAATTTGGAAATAAAAAGCTGCAAATTTTGGAAAAAGCTAGAGAAGAGCTTTCATCTAACAGGGGAATGATGATGATTTATATGTTTACCCAGGAAATATGAGGAATATAGAGTATTCTTTAATCAATCCTAAAACATATTATAAAGAGATCATGATTTTAAGATGCCAAACACAAATACCTTATATTCCCAAATACTGGTTTCTCCAAATTGCTGAGTTTCTCTTTTTAGGAATGGGTCTTTTTTAAGAACTTCATATCAGTTTGGCATTTTTTTTTTTTTTTTTTGTGAATTGTTTTTAAAAAAGATGTAAAATGATTTGAAAATTTGATTTATTGATTGATAAGTAAGACTTTCAAGATTAGAAAAGAACAATTCTTTTAATTATGCAATCTGTACAGTACAAGTTTTATGCCAAATGGATACAAATGATTTTTCTCCAAATTAGTAAATTTCCATTTCAATGACTAAGCATCTTCGGCAGCTTCCAAAACAGACATTCCATAAACTAAATCCCAATAGTGTTCTAAACCTCGTTTTTTGAAAAATTCTCTTGCAAATGCTTCTGTGGGACATAATTTGAACATTATATCACCAAATGATCTATGAGTAACAGTACCCTGTAATAAAATCATCTAATTAGTTACAAAGAAAAACACAATAAATAAATAATAAATAATTAATAAATCTTTATTAACATAGTACAAGGAAATAATGAACATTTTACACCTAATATAATAAATATTCCTCCTCAGAGAATTCCTCTGCTTGATTATTTCACACAAAAATATGAATAAATGCATCATATTAAAAAGATAAAATAAAAATATTTATGAATATATAATTAATTTAGTTATCACAATTTGCTATTTTTTCAGATAAGAAAAACCTTGATCTAATGTTTCTGCAACAAAGTATTAATGTGTTCAAAAGCAGGGTCAAAAACATTGATGTAAATATTTTTAAAGGTACTACATTTTTTTCCCAGGAGGTATATTTCAGGACTTTTCAGGGCCTCAGAAAAACAAAAGTGAAACTCGAGGGGTTTTCTAGGAGAGATACGAATGCTGATTACAAGTTTCAAAATTTGCTGAAATGCTTAGATAATTCAAAATAAACTTTTTTTTATTCACATGAAGCAAAACAAAATAGAAAAAGGTCACAAATGTTAAAACTTTATCAATTAGTTAAAAAAAAAAAAAAAGAGTGGAAGCCAATGGATATGTTCATATTTATTTTGTTCAGTTTTTTTTTTTTTTTCAGTAGAAATGTATTTTTTTCGATTACATTAAAAAAACTTTTTCTGTGAAATAAAGTTTTGTAAAAGAGCCTTTTTTGAATTTGGTGAAGGGGCAGCAAAACGGCCTCAATTTTTTTCTGAATTGGCCCAACTTTAATAGTACATTCATTATTGCCATATCTCTTTTCTGGCATTGATGTTTCATGTTGATCCACATGCGTAGTTTTTTCGTTTGCATCATTCATTCTAAATAAATGGTCCGATGAAAAATAATAGATCATGTTTTTACTGTATTAGGTTTGCAGTAAGTCTCCTAGGTTTACATTTTGATTTCTAAAAGACCAAATATGAATAATCTGATGCAGAAGAGAAACGAATATTGCTAAAATATGTTACAGTGCTCCCACCGGCCTCACACAGTGTGTATCAGAATTTGGAGCAGTTAAAAATTTGCTTTTGTATCAGATTGGAGCAGAAAAAAATGGGCTTTTGTATCAGTTTGGAGCAGAAAAAAAATGGGCTTTTGTATCAGTATGGAGCAGAAGAAATCGACTTTTGAATGAGTCTATGAGCCGAAAATATCAACTTTGTACCATTTTGGAGGATTTTTTCTTTATTTATTAAATATTAAATGGCTGTTTTAAAGCAATGTTACTTTCATACATCAAAGGTAAGAGCAGTTTCAAGTCTTCAAAACGATAGGAAATGTAAACGTCAGTCATCCTTCAAAAACTGGATTATTTTTATATATTTTAAGAAATTATTTATAACCTATTCAAAAAGTAAGACTATTGAAAAACACCTTGATAAGGGTTATTGGTTTAATTACTTTTCTCAAGAAACAGATTATATAAAAAAAGTTCTCTTGTTTTTTTCTTCTTCTAATAGTTAAGAATAGCTGGAAGAAAGCATAAAATTTTCTTCTTTTTAAAAATCATTGCATTCCTTCCTTTTTGAGTAATAGCTGAAACACTATTATTTCAAGAAAATAAGAAAAAAATAACTAATATGAAAGGTTCAACTATTTATCATTAAATAAAATTTGGTTTTAAATGATACTTATTTAGGTATAATCCTTGTGATTATAGTAACAGTAAAATTTTGAATAAATTAAATATAATTTCATATTTTATCAAAAAATATATTTGAAGTCTATCCTATTTTCTACTTGCAGTAATATTTATTATTTTTCTGATTAAGAAATATTCCTTTAAATTTCAATCCTAAATACTCCCTTAGATGCTTTGGAAGTAATAATGGCACCAAAAGAAAATTGCTGAAGTTTCATAATTTTGCAGCAAGAAAATTCAAGAATTATATTTTTCAGTTCTATAATAGAAAAGCAAAATGTACTTTTTATTATATGTTTATCATTTAATATCTAATGATTTATTTTTTTCCAACAATTAATTTTTACATCTTTTAAATATTGTGTAATAGTTACAATTACATTTTAAGAGCCCTAGGGTTACAGCAATTGGATGCTGAAAGAAACTGAATCGAAATAAAAGAAAAAAAAACTATGATAATTTCATAACTATCAAATCTAATTAAAAAATTGAAACTTTAAGCAAGCGTACTTATATGAGGTCGTTCATCAACATCGAAATTTCCATTTTCTATAATAATATTGCTTAACATGTTTGCTAAAGATCATCAATTCATTAAGATATACATGCTTTTTTTAATGATTTTTCGAACTTAACTATTTTTTTTACACTTATTTTGTTCTTTATATTTATGTTTTCTGTTTTTTAATTGCTAGTGGTTATATGATATAGATTACAGAACTTAAAGAGTATTGAGAAAAGAAAAAAAAGCTGCAATTCAATGTTTAATTTTACAGCGTTTGAAAGCCCATCTTAAACCCTTTTGGGAACAAATATATATTTTCAAACAATGTTTTTATTTAAAATAAAAATAAATTTTGTTTATTTACTTTGAGAAGAAACATTATAAATGGTTGAAATGAAAAAAAATCCTATTTTTGTAGCGGATGCAAAAAGATTGCAGAACGTATGCACTCCTTTCCTTGCACGTGGAAAGTAGGCTTAAGGAATTTTAAAGAATTGTTATAATGGAGCAGCAATTTTTTAAACATCTGTTCCGTTATTTATTTTTCAGATTAATTAGTATTTCCTAGACATTAGAAAACACAAAGTGCACTGAGGAAAAACGCTAAGTTTTTTTTCCACATTCCATGAAGTTGTAAACTTTTTATCTATTTCAAGAAAAACTTACTAAATAAAATGTTTAACATAAATAGTGATAAGATGAATGGTTTTTCTCTCTATGATACTACAAAATATTAGAAATCGTCTCACTGTTTCTTCTACAAGCATGGGATACATCGCTCAATCTGCTCAATTTTCTCATCCATATTTGATGTTCTTAAAGAGACGGTAGAGATAATATTCATTAATAAACTACTGCAAAAGGTAAAAAATTAGTTGACTAAAGGAAAAATGTAACAAATGATGTCGATTTTAAGGTGAGAAAAAAAAAAATCTAAAAATTTTTCGATTTTTTCCTGAAAATCGCGATTTGGCGCAATTTTTCCGAGAAAACGCATTTTGTAGCAGCATGTAGCAAAAAAATCGTTTTGGCGCAGTTTTGCGCAATTGGTGCAGCCGTGGGAGCCCTGATGTTATAATAAAAAATGTCAATTGCCTATATTTGTATACGGAATATAGGAACAAAGAACATTCTTTCAAATTTCAAGTTCTAGCCTGATCTTGAAACTCTGAAAAGTTATTTCATATGGGCTGTAAATCTATAGCATGTTTGCTGAAAGTTTTTTTTAAAGAGATGAATAGTATGAAGAGGGCATCTGAGTTTATTGGGAATGGATAATTATTCAAAGACCTGTCTAGTTTGGCCCAAAGCTTACTGCTTTTAAACTCTGGATATATAAATATTTAAAAAATAGATTTACATGATTTATTTAAGGTTAAAATTTTAGTAACCAAATCGGAATATTAAATAAATCCATGTTTTCCTTTGCTGAACCAAGCAATTTTTTGAGATTCTAACTACTTAAACTTCACTCCCATAAGTAATAAAACTATTTACTTCTTAAACAGTGAAATTGTTTACAACATTTGAATTTGATATTTAGTTAGAAATGACAACACATTTGATATAAAAAATAAATGAAAATATTATTTTAAACAATTTAAAATGAAATTTTATAACATTTACAATTTGACTTTAAAAAATTCAGAAATATATTTTAAGTGCTTAAAATTAATGCTGATGAATGGAAAAGAAAAACTGAAATGGAATGAGAGCAATTTTATGCAACACTTGCCTCCCAAATCAACATACAACGATTTTCTACTTTTTCTCCTTGTTCAGCTGTAAAATACAAAATAATAAATAAATATGTAAATAAAAATAAAATGACATTCAGATTATATTAATTAATTAATTGTATTATTTTTAGTTGTTAGGAATGTAAAACTTGTACTGTCAAGCGAGTAATATTTTAATAAATTAGCAAGCAGCTTTATTGGTTTTTTAGGGGGTATAGGACAAGATAATTTTTGTTCCTTGTGATATTTATTCATAATGAATCATCAAAATATGAATTGATAAAGAATTAAATTAATAAGATTCCTGAAAGGATTTGAATTAATTGCTATGGAAAATAAAAATAAATTGGCAAAGAAAGAGAGGTTACTTAGTTCAAACTAAAATTTTCTATTGAACACATTATTGGACAAATCGTTTCCTCTATTCATTTGTGTACAAAAAATTCTTCTTAGAGCCCTATTATACT
Source organism: Octonoba sinensis (assembly GCA_038502835.1). NCBI lineage: Eukaryota > Metazoa > Arthropoda > Arachnida > Araneae > Uloboridae > Octonoba > Octonoba sinensis. The sequence goes on from CM076602.1 coordinate 65,472,985, forward strand.
TTTTTAATTTTTAAGTAGGTATATAATACTGAATTTTAAGCACAGATTATTGATTTTAAAAAATATATAATAATATATAATATTTCACGATCATAATCTAGAATATTTCAGTACTATGTGGAGCAAAAAGGACCTTTATTTCTTTTTGCTGCCAAAACTTTATCTTACATATTTTTTTTAACAAGACCTCCACTATAATAGCAACAATATGAGCTAACTGCTTATATGTAGTAGAAAAAGTGGTACTTTTTCATTATCCCGGCTCAGGTGATGAAGTCGCCAAAAATGATGCAATCAATGCCAAACGGAATATCGCCTTTTGCGTGTGCTGTCGCCAAAAAGTGTTTGGCGAGATTTGTGCCGGAATAATTAAAAAATACTGAAAATCCTAGTTGAAAACAATCTATCTTATAGATAATCATTTACTTAGCAATAGTGGAAAGAGCTCTTTTCAACATTAGAAACTATTAATTTACAATTTACATAAACAATTTCAATGTCTCTACCTGCTTCACAATGTTTGCTTTCAAACCAAAATTGCTCAACTTCGGCTGAGCATAACTATTTGGCGATGACTATCACTTAGATTTAGATGCTAAAACTAATTTTCCTATGAAAAATAAATAAAAAATGCATTTAAGAAAAGGAAAAAACTTGGGAGATAGCTTTCCTAATATTTCTTTCAATGCACAGGTGGAAAGAACAGCATCAAAATGAAAATTTGAGATTAAATTATTCAAAGAATATCAGAGAAATGAAACAAACTTAGAAACCAGAAGGTCTTCATATCAACATCAAGGAGAGAGAAGTAATTTAAAAGAAAAAAAAAATGAAGCTCGTAAAAATCAAAGAATGAGAAAGAACATCCCAGTAGCTGTAAAGAACAAAATACAACTTGTTTCAGGGGATAGCACAAAAATTAACATTACACCTAAACGAGAAAGGTGTAAAAGTTGCAATCCAAAAAGAGATCTCCAATCCCCAATCATGTAAAGGTTTCTTTTGCCAGAAACAAGTAAACGTATGTTGAAAATTTTGTTTGGCCTAAAAAAATTCATATGTTGATATAAAATATTGTAATGCTAAAATTAGAATAAAATCTTAATGTTCATATTAGTAGCAGGTATTTATAAGCATATTGTTTATTACACATACAAGTATCTAAGTTTTTAAGATTTCTGATCCTCACACGTAATTCAAGATATTGGAAAGAAAAAATGTGTGGGGGTGGGCAAATAATAATGTGTCACAAATGTTTATTAAATCAATATAAATCAATAAACACTAAACACGTGTAAACATATTTATTATGACCTAGAATCAATAAAAACCAAACTGTGTCTAATTGACCCAGTTAAAATGAAACTTTTTTTCAACTGGGTAGGAAGGTTAAAAGTTATATTTCTTTGTTTCATTATTTTTTTATTAAAATTTTAGTTCACTTTCATTTCCCTACACATATATAGTATAGTAAATATAGAGAATGGTATTTTTAGGATTAATGTACTTTATTGCTTTTATTGGGCTGATAAATCTGAAATTAAAACACAACAGTAACTAAATGTAATCTGCAAAGGAAAAAAAAAGGTAATCATGCCTTAGGGTGAGATGTGAAGAGCATTTTAAATACTCAAACCCACTAGTTTGTTCAGAACCAATGGAGGAAAGACAATTAATTTTACAAGATCCAAATTCTTGCAAATACTTTAATATCGGAGCTCAAGGGGAAAGTCCCCAAATATCGCAAACCGACACTAAATTTGGCTTAACTATTTCGGCGCTAACTTTGGCGAGATATTCACAAGTGTTTGCCAAATGGGCACCTATATACTTAACTACTATGTAGTTGGTTTCAGTAATGCCTTTGGGTAAATATCTTGGTATGGAAAACTACTGGAAATTTTTCATGCAATTGACACAAAATTAACTAAAAAACCCCTTTTGGAACATCCAATTGCAACCAAAAGGGGAGGTGCACAACTAGACCATGGGTCCCATATACGAAATTTCAACCTTCTACAATAAACTATTTCGAGTTATGCATGATAGGTACATACGAAACATACAGACGGCACGACAAAACTCGGCAAAATAGACTCGGGTATGGTCAAAATCGATATTTCAGTGGTCCATACGCACATGCGTATGTACATACATACGGACATTGTGAAAAAAACTGTCCAAACTGATTAAATTGATTAAAATGCAAATTTAGGCAGAAATTTGAGTGGGAAATTTTTCGCATTTACAATACTTCCTGTACTTCGTAGAAGGAAGTAAAAATAACAACAATGGTACATGAATGAATAATTGCAATCAACATACTTCCATCTCTTGTAGCCTGCTCTTCATTCCATTTGATTCTGTTCAGCATCAGACGCTTAAATTTTTTCTGTTGATTAGGACCTCAAAAGAGCAAAATATGAATTAATTTAATAAAATAATTTGCATTAAATTACTAGTTGTAGTGTACTATATAGTAGAACAGTTATAGTATACTAACTTACCTCCTTCTACAACAACTATATTTATATTTCTGTAAAGGATAACACAACCAGTCATGAATAATTGCTTTGCATTCATTTCAACTTTAAACTTTTTTGCTGGATTACTTAAATTCAAAACCCTAGATAAAGGAATATAAAAATTTGAAATAGTAATAAAATGAACAGATACACTGGAATAGATACATATTTTAATATTTAGTTCAATTCTATTGATTGTTCAGTTATAAAGGCTACTTTTTAACCGGCTTCCCGGAGGAGGAGGTTATATATATTCATACTGTATGTATGTCGTTTCTTGATTGTTTGTTTGTACACCCATTTGCTTCTCACCAGATGAAAGGATTTGCATGATTCTTTTTTAATCGATTGAGGGTGGTTTCAAATAGGTATTTGACGTACCTTTGTTCGACCATATTCGATAATTAGAAAAAAAGTTGTGGCAGGAAACAGTCATTTTTTGCATCCATAACTTTTAATTAAATGAGCCAATTTTAATGATTTTTTAAAATCTATAGAGGGTTGTCTAATTGAAGTATCATACATCGATTTGACTACGTATGTTCTTTAGAACGTAAGTTATGAATGAAAAAAAAGTATTTTTTTTTAATTGGAAAGGCTTGCCTTGATATTTCTTTGTTGAGTAAATTATTAGGCAATAAATATAACTCATGGTTAAAAAGAGTTTGTTGCCATTAAGCAGTAATATTAAAAACAATTATAATAAGAGGTTGAGTGAAGGCTTCTCCGAAACAAAAATAATATTCATTTAGTCTGTTTTGGACTTTTTAAAATCAATTTCAAAATGCAATTTATGTTTTGAAAATTTAAGAAATTTCTGGGTTTTTTTTAACAAGTTTTATGACTAAGTTTCACTGTTTACATCGGAAATCTTACGCGGATTTTAGACACTCGCGGATTTGAGAGAGTCGACTGCAAATCAGTTTCTTGCAAACATAGGCAAAACTAGGGATTCAAATCACAATTTTTAAAAAAAAGGAAGAAAAGAGAGTTTACGCTTTTAAGACTTTAGTTTCAGAAACATTCAGTGTTTCTTTCAGACGGTTTGCTCCGGGAGGGCATGTGAGGAATTAGGAGGGGCAGTGTATACTTAAAAATCATATCTCTTTATATATATATATATGACTAGGAGTGATGATAATATGAATTTTTTAATATACATGATACATTCTTGATACTATACGAGGTGTGATTGGAAAGTTTTAAGAATGGGATTGTAATTTCAAAATAGCGGTACTTACATGCTACTGCGTGGCATCTCCTTCAAGGCACTCCTGGCAGTCCCCTTCTGACTGAACACAGACTCCAATGGTGTTTAAACTTTTGGTAACATTCCTGGAAATGTTTTTTCTCAAGTGTGTTAAAGAGCTCGCCGGATTTGCCTGGATGTCTTCAATCGAGTCAAATTGCTTCCTTTTGGTGAAATTTCAGTTTAAGAAACAGGTAGAAGTCCCCAGGAACTATATCATGGGAATAGGGTGGTTGTGGAAGTACAGGAATGTTAAATTTGGTCTATGTTAAGGACGCTCACTGTATTCGCCTGGATGTCTTTAAATCAAATTAAATCGCTACCCTTTCACTGAAAATTTCAGTTTAGGAAACAGGTCGAAGAATTTTTGACCAAATTTAACATTCCTGTGCTTCTACAACCACAATATTCCCAAAATATAGCCCCTGCAGACCCCTACCTGGCTCCTAAACTGAAATTTTCACTGAAAGGGAAGCAATTTGACTCGATTGAAGACATCCAGGCGAATCCGGCGAGTGTCCTTAACACACTTAAGGAAAAAAAAATTCCAGGAATGTTTCAGAAAGTGCAAATACCATTGGAGTCTGTGTGTTCAGTCAGAAGGGGACTATTTTGAAGGATAAGCATGTAAGTACCGCCATTGTGAAATAACAAGCCCATTCTTAAAACTTTCCAATCACACCTTGTATACAGTAGATGCTGTTTTAGAATATCTTTGGTGAAGTTAGGGGAATGAGTTTCTCAGGCTTATGCATCTTATTTTTTTGTAACTGGTCCTAATGCTATAGTGTTTACGCTATCTTTAGAGCGGGGTGTTCGGGGGGCCCTCCCACGGAGTTTTTGTGCAATTTAACTCCTGAGAATGCAATTTTAGGCTCTTTGGGGACGTCAGAGGAAGGAGTTCCATAAGTTCTCCTTTAAGAAAATTTTCAAAACTGAAGTCTTAAAAATGAAGTTTCAGCCCATCTTTATCAACGTTACTGGATGCAGGGGTTCGAGAGCTCTCCCCACAAAACTTTTTGAAATGTTCCTAACATTGCAATTTCGGGATTCTTTGGTGATGTTAGAAATCAGAAAGGAGTTATGGTCCTCTAACCTGGCACTTTTTTTTCAAAAAAAAGTTTTGTCTTTTAGGTTATGTTTGGTGACGCTAGTGATAGTGTTCGATGTCTGTTCATCAAAAGTGTTTTTGAAACTAAAATCTTCAAAGCGTAATCTCCCTTTTCCTTCTTCCTTTTTTAAAAATTGTGATCTGAATTTGTTTTCCTGCAAGGGGGGCAGTTGCTATGCTCTGAAGGGGCAGTGCCCCCTTGGAGAGATAGATACCTGAAAGAAACACTGGAAACGCCACCGAACACTATCACTAGAGACACTAAAAGTAACCTAAAAGATATAAGACTTTATTTTGAACAAAATTGCACTGGGAGAGTAATCAAACTTCTTTCTGCTTCGTCTAACATCACCAAAGAATCCCGAAATTGCATTGTTAGGAAGACTGGGGCAAGATCTAGAACCCCTATCTTTCTAAAAACTCGGATTTTTTAAACACGGAAGGAGGATATGAAAAACCCGGATTTCCGGGATACACCCGGAATACAATCATCCCTTTTTTCAATTATGTAACATATAATACACTAAACAACTTTATAAAACGGGAGAACTTGGACTAAAATTCAATTTACCTGTACAAAGCGACATGTACACCAGTTGATGTATCTTCTTTAAGTTTTCGTATTTTTTTCTCTCTTTTTTGTTCAACTGTCAATTTACGAGCAGCATTAGCTTCTTCATGTGCTCTAAGAGTTTCATAAAATATAGTGTACTTGTTAATTTTGCAATTAGAAAACAAAACTTCAGACAATAAATACACAGTATGCAGCAGAAAAGTTGCCTCAGTTTCAAAAGTTGACAAAATCTAATCATATGAAAGTATAGCAAGAATCCTTTTATTTACGAAAAAGAATCATTAAATACTATTGTGATTTAAAACATTTTGAGAACAGTATCACTTGGCATATCCCATTAATGAAAGTTAGTACACTTTTTCTTTCCAAAGAAATTTAAAATTTGCTTTTTCTTTTTTGCTTACAGCATAAAATAGTTTAAAACTAGTATCTCACTAAGAAATCTTTCCCTATCTAGTACGGGATCATGTTGATGCAGATCATGTGCTACTGAATTATTATCACAGATTCATCCTTAATAAAGGTAAATAAATAAATATTATCAGGGCTCCCATTGCCTTAACACAATTTGTAGCAGCTTTCAGAGCAGGTAAAATGTAATTTTTGTATCAGTTTGGAGCAGAAGAAATCGACTTTTGCATCAGTTTCGGAGCCGAAAATATAAACTTGGTACCATTTTTGGAGGATTTTTTTCTTTATTTTTTAAATATTAAATGGCTGTTTTAAAGCAATGTCATTTTCATACATCAAGGGTAAGAGCAGTTTCAAATCTTCAAAATGATAGGAAATGTAAACATCAGTTATCCTTCAAAAACTGGATTACTTTTATATTTCTTAAGAAACTATTCATAACCTATTCAAAAAGTAAGACTAATTAAACCTATAACCCTTATAAGGGTGTTTTCAATACTTTTCTCAAGAAACAGATTATTTTAAAAAATGTTTTGTTGTTTTTTCTTCTTCTAATAGTTAAGAATAGCTGGAAGAAAGCTTAATTTTCTTCTTTTCAAAAATCATTGCACTCTCTTTGGTTTAATAGGTGAAACACTATTCTTTCAAGAAAATAAGTAAAAACTAAGTAATATGAAAGGTTGAACTATTTTAAACTATTTATCATTTATTAAAATTTGTTTTTTAAATGGTACTTATTTAGGTATAATAATTGTGATTGTAGTAACAGTAAAATTTTGAATGAATTAAATATAATTTCATATTTTAGCAAAAAATATATTTGAAGTCCATCCTATTTTCTACCTGCAGTAATATTTATTATTTTTCTGATTAAAAAATATTCCTCTAAATTTCAATCCTAAATGCTCACTTAGATGCTTTGGAAGTAATTAATGGCGGAGTAAAAGTAAATTGCAGAGTTTTATAATTTTGCAGCAAGAAAATTCAAGAACCATATTATATTTTTCAGTTCTATAATAGAAAGGCAAAACTTATTTCTTATTATATGTTGATAATTTAATGTCTAATGATTTATTTATTTTTTCCAACAATTTGTCTTTACAGCTTTAAAAAATTGTGTAATAATTACAATTAAAGTTCAAGAGTCCTAGGGTTACAGCAATTGGATGCTGAAAGAAGCTAAATTGAATTAAAAGAAAGAGGAAATGCGTGATAACTTCATAACTTTCAAATCTAGTTAAAAAATTGAAACTTTAAGCAAGTTTACTTTTATGAGGCCATTCATCCACAACAAAATTGCTATTTTTTCTAATAATATTGCTTAGCATATTTGCTAAAGATCATCAATTCATTAAGATATACATGCTTTTTTTAATGATTTTCTAACTTAACTAATTTTTTTACTTATTTTGTTCTTTATATTTATGTTTTATGTTTTTGAATTGCTTGTGGTTATATGATATAGATTACAGAGCTAAAAGAGTAATGAGAAAAGAAAAAAAGCTGAAATGCAATGTTTAATTTTACAGCGTTTGAAAGTCTACCTCTAAACACTTTCGGGAACAAGTATATATTTTCAAACAATGTTTTTATTTAAAATAAATATACATTTTATTTATTTACTTTGAGAAGAAACATTATAAATATTTGAAATGGAAAAAATCCCATTTTTGTAGGGGATGCAAAAAGATTGTAGAACGTATGCACTCCTTTGCTTGCACATGGAAAGTAGGCTTAAGGAATTTGAAAAAATATTATAATGGAGCAGCAATCTTTTTAACATCTGTTCTGTTATTGATTTTTCATTGATTAGTATTTCCTAAACATTAGATGCTAAGTTTATTTTTTTCAAGTTCCATGAAATTAAACTTTTTTATCTATTTCAAGAAAAACTTACTAAATAAGATGTTCAACATAAATAGTGATAAGAGGAATGATTTTTCTCTCTATAATACTACAAAATATTACAAATTGTATCACTGTTTCTTCTACAATCGTGGGATACATCACTCATTTTGTTCAAGTTTCTCATCCATACTTGATGTTCTTAAGAGAGGGTAGAGCTAATATCCATTAATGAACTGCTTCAAAGTTAAAAAATTAGTTGACTAAAGGAAAAATGTACCGATTGATGTCGATTTTAAGGTTAAAAAAATATAATATCTAAAATTTTTTCGAAAACCGTCTTTGGCGCAAATTTTGCAAAAAAACGCATTTTGTAGCAGCATGCAGCAGAAAAAATCGTTTTGGCGCCGTTTTGGGCAAATGGCGCAGCAACGGGATCTAATGTATTATATATATCTAAATATAAACCATGATGTTTACTATTCTACAATTTATATTGACTGAAAATGGTCCTATGCATCATGTCGTGTTTTTCAGCTCCCACTGTTTTATCCCTTTCACAGGCTAAACAAAACTTCTCACAAACAGGGCGACATTTCTGTCACCGCAACTACACAGTAAAAAAATATCCAATAAATAAAAACACAAAATTAAACAGCAAAAATGAAGTTAATCAGAATTTAAATATGAGGCACCTAGACACAAAGGGCCATAAGAGATAAAGATGAAAATTATGAGATAACTTGTTCAAAAGATAAAATAAACACATCAGTTTTAATACCATAGATGTTAGTGGTAGTTCTAAAAGGTGCTACTATCCAGCCAGATTTAGAAAAAGGAAAACTTCTGTATGATTTGAGTTTTGCAGTTAGTTAATGAATGAATTTTTTTCATTTATCACTTGAACCTTTGCACTTTGCTTCTCACTCCATTAGATCTAATTCATAGAACCATAATAATGGTTAAAAATAACTAACCAGTATTTTATTATTTCTAAATTTTATAACATCATATGCCTATAATATTTAGATAGCTTTAAGCCACACTTTATAAATTATTAGATCTTACGACACTGGTTTATCGCTTATAAATGTAATATACGGCTTCAGACAATAATATCCTTTTAAGTAAACTCGTTTTTATCCAAAAAACACTCCAACAGACTGAAATTACAATTTTCGCAAATGTCTATTTAAATTTACCAAGAAACCATGTTAGAACTCTATCTCCACATGATTCTACACCCGATTATTCAACCTTTTCCCTGTTGGTATCATGGGAAAAGGTTGAGGTTGGGTCACATAGAAATAAATGTGCAATTCATAATATTAAAGTTATCTGACAAATTTCCTTTTCAGGTACAAACCACATTGAAATTTCTTTTGAAATTTGAAGTACTTTTTCAATAGATGTATGCAAATAACTTTATATCATGGCTTGTGAAGTATTTTGATTACCTTTACTGAGCAATTTTGCATTGGTGCTGATTACAGACCATACTTCACGTCTCCTCTTTTCTAATGCTGGAATTATGTCTGCTAGTGAAATGTTGTGTGTATATAGATTATGAGTTATGATGAGTTAAATCCCTCACACATAAAAATGAAGTGGAAATCAGTAAAATTTATCTTAATTAACTACGGAAAATAGTTGTTGACTATTTATTGAGCAGATATTTTAAAGTACGATCAGAAAGTTGAAACACGACAGCTATTATTTATATTCTCTCTATTTTGTATTGTTTCAGAACAAGTACAATGAAACATAGACAAAACTTCAAAATTCCTCATTTTCTTTATTGGTATCAAATTTTCCGTAGCTTTTACTCATCCATCAAGCCGATTTTCCTTACAATACTTAATATCTAATATTTACATGTGTTCTTTCCAAATACAATTTTAAATCCAAGCTGTGAACAGTATCAACAATAAATGTTTCGTTATAATATACATCATGGGTTAGAAAACTAATAATTTGTTTAATCCCCTCATTAAGCTACTAATTAAAATACTGAAATAATATTTTTAAAGAGAATACAATAAAAATTTTAACTGATATAACCTCTCAGGAATTTAGAACATCTTAGAGTACTTACTTTTGACGTTTAGCCATTTGTTCTCGAACATGAGCTTCTACTTTTGTAGGATCTTGCACGGCTTGATTTCCAAGTACTCTCATCAAATTAGACATGCGAACTAAAATATAATTTAAAATTGTCTAATAAAATAGATACTTAATTATTTCTGTCACGTAAAAGACAAACATTGACGTTACATCTTTAGTATGATATAACACTTTAATACACTAAATATGAGAAAATGGTTTGGTCATAACATTCATCTTCTCAAATCAAGCACTTTAAAAAGCCAGCTAAAAGATAATTGAAATTAAGTTCTTTGAAGAACGGATTCTGCTTTTGTTATCATAATTTCCTGCCAATTTTTGCATTCCATTTATTTCGAAAGTGTTATTACTTGTCATGTTAATAAGAGTGGTCAACTGACACAGGTTTTACTGCCTATATATGTATACATATATAAATACGCATACATATACAAAAATGTATTGGACCTATGGGAACTTAGCTGTTACTTTTGGCCAAATGGTGTTATATAACATATAAACAAAAATGCAACTGGGATGAAATGCTTAGACATAATGAAAGGGGAGAAAACAGCAGAAAGCACCTACACAGTACAAAAAAACTGGTAACAAATAAGTATGATAAATAAACTTTGTATGTGGGAGGAACAACATTATATAACACAGACCTTCAAATTAAATTGCCCCTATGGATAACTTCTATCGCTGCAGCGCTCACCTTTATGCTTTGATAAAAGAATTCCCTTACAGCCCCAAAACATGTGCATGCCATGTACTTTGCAAGTTTGTGCATTATAACATTGATTCACCCACACTTTCCAGAACTAGTTAATACACATGAGCTTGCACTATTTAGAACAGGATTTTTTTAATCGGAAGCAATAAAAATTAAAAGGATTCGAAAAGGGAAAAAGAAATTAAGGATCTTTAAAGACAAAGAAAACAAACAGCTTAAAGGGTCTTTAAAAAAAAAAAAAATCTAAGGAGCGTATGTGCAGTGTACACACTCTCTTTTGTTAATGTTGAACTGACTATTTTATGATTTTTGTAGTGACTAACCTAAAAGATTTGAAAGGGGAGAAAGATCTGTCAGGGTGAGTAGCCAAATTTTAGTTCAAAAAGTAAGCACTTATAAGCACTTTGTAAGCACATTTTCAGAAAAAAATAAGCACATGTTTAAGTACACATATACATTATTACTTGCATAATTAATAGAAAAACACGACTTGACAAAATTATATACTTCTAACAGAAATAGCTAACAAAAATGAGAAGAAAGGCCTTGCACTACATAAGGAAAACAAACAAGTTTTATTTAACAGATGCATTGCTTAAAGAGCCTGTTTAATTGTAGTATTAACTAAAAAACACTGATCAAAAATATACAATAAAGCAGGGTTCACACTGGGAAAAATACAAGGTGGGATTTTCCTCCTTGACCAAAATTTTAAGTGGGATTTTTAAAGTTTAAGCCCAAAAAAAAATTTTTTTGAGTGGGATTTCAAAAATATTGCGGGAATCGCGCGATCGCGCGGCCTAGCACGAACCCTGAATAAAGTAACAAATTGCAGTTATTGCAGGTATTATTCTGATAATCTAGCAAAAAGATACAATAAAGTAATAAATTGCACTTATTGAAAGTAATATTCTGATAATCTAACTTAATATAATGAATAAATATATATATATTTTATATTTCTTTATTAGGGGGCAGTTCTTTTATTTCATCTAAACTTTGTGCAATTATTTTTTTCGGGGGGGGGGGGGGGGAGAAATAATGTAATTTTCCGAGTAACATAATATGACACTGCTGAGAATTTTTTAAATTTTAAGTTGTTTTTTTTTTAAATTTAGATCCCCCTGCAATCAATATTTAGTGATTTATTGATAAAAATATAACTTTATTTTCTCAAGATGCATATTGCCTTTTGTTGATAAAACTTATTAAAAAAAATTCAAATCACTCAGGGGGGAGAGGGGACACGGCCTACTATGACCCCTTGTTGCGCCACTGCAATATCATGTACAGTACCATACTTGGAAACCTTGGAGGGGGAAAAAACAGGAGGTTTTTTTCAATGACCCCCCCCCCCCCCACAACATGAACAATTAAACTGACTTACAAATAAAAAAAAAATTAATGTTCATTACAGCAGTATTTGATAAAATTTTATCATCAAATGTTTGATCAAAACATTTTAAAGGAAAACTATTTTTTATGAGCATTAGGATGTTCTCTAGATTTTCATTTGACAGCATTGGACAAAACTTGGTTTCATTTTACAGAAAATGCATTATTGTGCAGAATACACAAAATCCAAAGAATTACATTTAGTTGGATTATAAAAAGGAAGTTCTCCCAAATACTTACTAGCTTACATCTACACCACAACAATTCGAACAAAATATTACAACCACGTCTGGTGTGCACTTAACAAATAAATTATCCCAAAATATTTTTTTTTTTTAATTTAGTTATTTTTTTAGTTATATATTGAATAAAAATAGGAAGAAATGTTCTTTATCTATTTTGTAACAATACATAATGACTCCCAAAAAGGAAAAAACCCAAACCCTAAGCTGAAGAGAAAAAAATTAATATAATTCTATGCAAAAAATATTTTTAAAACAAGATTATTAATAAGGATGCAATATTAATAGTTATAACTAATAGAATCACTAAAGTTTTAAAAAAGACAAATTTTTCACTGAAATTTCGAGTGGGTGTGGCAAAATGAGAAGTGCAAATCCTCTACTACAGAGGCTAAATCGTAAAAAATAATAAAAATAATGGAAAACCAGAAGCTATTGATGTCTAGGAGATGGAATGAGATAGTACACAAGAACTAGGGACTTTTATCGAAGCGGATGGAATCGGATTTCAAAAAAAATCGGGACTGACCCTTGAAAGCATATGAAAGACAAAATGCGGAAGTTTTACTGCTAATTTGTAAAAGTTTCGTAAAGCAAGTATCTACGCTTGCAACTTCAAGATTTCCGCATTTAAAGAAAATTTTTTCCAAAATTACGAATATTCGCGGAACCGAAACTTTGACTTTTCAAAAATACCAAAATTGCGGAATTTCGGCAAAATACGGGAAAATCACATGAAAACTATTCGCTGAGTAACTACGATTACGAGCGCCATCTATTGAGCAAAAAAATATTGAAGCTTCCTTGAATTATTTTAAAGCGAGAATTAAAAACGGGAGAAAATTGTGTTAAACGGGAGATCGAGAGACAGACGCAATAAAACGGGAGTCTGCCGTTAAAAATAGTGGATTTGGCAAGTATGCAGTACCGAACCTCAAATTTGGCAAGCTCAGCACCAACGCTACGCAGAATTTTGGAACACGACCAAGCATGGTGGATTTATAGAACCAAAAATGGTGGATTCTCGGAAGCATCGGCGCTGACACACGTTTTTTTACGCCAAATTTGCAATATTTACTTCACTCATAGACAAATGTTTTTACATTTTGACTATGAATGGCGATCTGGGCCAGCTGGTTTAGCAATCGGAACGCCATTTTATGCATCCGATGAGTAATCTAACGTTCGATTTCTGCTACGGGGGGAACTAAACATTCGTAATTTTTTTCAGAAAATAAACATTTTAAGGAAAAGTAAGCACTTATAAGGGTTCTTATATTTTATTTTCAAATATAAGCACTTATAAGCACTTGTACGCACCGCTACGCACCTTGTCTGTTGTCAACATTTGGTAGTCAAATAGATTCCAAATGTGTCAAGAGAATTGCACATAAAAGCAAAATAAAGCAACATAATAAACTGAATCTGAACTTTTTTTAAAGCTTAACCTTTTCCCTACGGCAACAGTAAAAATGGTCTTTTTAGCACCAGGCAAACTGCATGAGTAGAGCATCCAAGGGAAAATTTTCCCCTTACTATTATATCTATTGATATAGATTGTGCTTTATAAAATTACATAGCTTAAGTCCTCACAGTACCTATTATATACTTTTCTCTACCAGACCCCTACCTGTTAGCCGAGGCCTTAGGATTGCTTGCGCACGGAGCGAGGTAGTGGGGTCCACTGATTTTATATGCAAGTACCCCCAAGTGCACATGGCGAGTCTTCAGCGGGTATCGAACGCGCGACCTTCCAGGTGGAAATCCGACGCTCTAACCGCTAGGCTACCACGGCCTTGCCTATTATATACTAGCATACACATAGTACTAGCAGTGATGTTAGCAGTTCGTTTTGCTCCTTAAATGCTTGCCGTAGCAAAAACCTTAAAGCCCAATGTGAAAAAGGTGGCAGATATATGTAAATCATTTGTTCACCATACCTTTTGGCTCAGGGGGTGGTTCTAAGCCAAGCCTAATTTTTTCTTGTTTTTCTTTCCATGCTTCTCTTCTATTCTGCCTCCTTAGTTTTTTTCGCTCTTTCTTTGTTAAATACAATGGAATAAATACAGGTTGGGAAGAATCAGCTATAATAAAAATTCAAGTACTTAAAGTATTTACTTGTAAAATTTTTAACACATTAAGGAACTTTGATTTTAAAATTTTTACAGTTGTAAACACACGAAATTTTTCTGAAAAAAAAATAGTGTTTTTAATGAGTAATACTGAAATAGAGATTTTTTGTCACAAGCACATCTTCACACAAGATGAATTGCTTCTTCTGTTTAGCAATAAATCAGAGCTTTGCATTTCGGAAGCAGAAGATTTATATGAATATGATAAAAAAGTTTTTCAAACCAAAGTCACCTGCAAAAATCAGCAATACAAATCAGGCAGTAGAGTACAGAAGATACCTTTCACAATAAAAAATTTCTATACTGCACATTATTTGCTGCTTTATTTCATTTTACTTTCTTGTCGAGCTGTAATTTGCCCTTTTGATTTTTTTAGAGCTTTAGTTACATATACGGCCAATAATTTTTATTATGATTCCACATTATATATAGTTCCTTGCAATTATATTAATAACAACAACCCTTATGCAAAGTGTTTTGAAATAAAGTTTGCAAGATACAGATGAGATGTTTGCATTTTCAAAAAGAACTTCTGGCCATAAAACATGTAACATGGTATCTGCTGTCTAAATTTCTAAAAGGACGAAATCCCTCTATTTGGAAACATCAGATATAATGAAAACAATAAGAAAACTGGAATAATTTAATATTACTGTTTCAGAACCAGAGCAGTACAACAAAAACTAATAAAAAGTGATTGTCAAAATGGCCTTTCCAGCTCCGTGAATGCCACATATTTAAACTATTCCAATGGCTGACAAAAAAAAATTTAGAAAAATAATCCTCTTGTTTAGGAAAAGGAATAATGAATTAAAAAGTAACTCATAGTTAGCACTTTTTTATGCATATAATTAACACCATGCCTATATCTCCGAAATGTAAAATTTATATTTCAAGTCGCTTTTACATGAGACTAATATTTTTATCTACTTAAAGTAAGAACTCACAACTATTACAATGAAAAATCTTCAAACCTGCACCAAGGTGATGTTAAAGGAGTGAGATAATACATAAGACATAAGAAATATACTTACAGGGTGGTTTCATTTGGATAGGATGTTCTACTAAAGCTGTAACACCTTCAAGTTTAGAATCAGAATCATATTTGTTGTAACTATTAAAAAAAAAAACAATAATCCAGTAATAAAGCTTGAAAAAACAAATGTAAAAGTAATAATTTAATTGAATTTAATCATACAAAAACAAAATTGAAAGAGAGAAGATTGTTTCAAAACATGCAAGAAATCAGTTTTAAATTTTTGGATTTGAAGGGCATTTCATGTCTATCTAAGCCACTGGCAGAAATTATTGTTCGGTACTTTTAAATTAAAAACAAATTTATATATTATATATATATATATATATATATACACATATATATATATATTACATACAGCTCATAAACCAGCTTTAAGGTCCTGTTATCCTCAGATTATTTTTCAACAATTAAATTTGGTTTACAGACACAGATTGAGCAGTTCGACATTAGCATGCCAAAAGAGAAATGGGAAACTAGCCAAACCAGCAAAACTATGGGTATTAAAAATTTTGCTAATGATGAGTGATACATTGCATACTTTTATGCACCTAAAACGATTGGCAAGTGTTTGTTATGGTTATTTTTTGCAATAATAATACCCAAAACAGTTGATACATTTTTTTTAGAAGGGATGCAAACATGTTATAAAGTTAAATAAAATATAAAAAAAGGAAGTATATAGGGGGGGGGGGGATAATGGACGTTGCACAACTATAAAATTTTAAAAAAGGGAGAATCAATGTTAAATAAATAGTAAGATATAAAATGCATACATTGAAATAAATTTAATGTTCTGCATCGGTGAAGGCGTGACTGATTTTACAAAGGAATATATTTCCCATTATGAAATGTGTTCTCTTCATGTTTTACAATAAAGTATACATAGATCCGGGGTCGATCCAGCATTTTTAACATAATCTGGTTTGTGTGAACTTCAAAAAACATGTTTGTGAAAATCAAATAATTTTGCAAAAATTCAAAATTTAAAGAAACAGCAATAAATTAAAATTTTATTAAATAATTCTGAGAAAAGAAGATTGGTAGCTAGGAATTTTATGAAGGGTCCATTTTGACTGACTGGAATTTTGTGAATGGTCAGTTTTAATTAATTGGAACTTCGTGAAGGGTCCGAAAAACAACCTTCAATTTAATTTTAAGGATTTAAATTTCACCTGGTGTGACCCATATATATATATATATAGTGCTATAATTGAAAAAAAGAAAAGAAAAATGTTTGCATAAATTTAGGTAGCTTTAAACACTGAGAGCACATGTATGATATAATTTCCTTAGAGCTGACATAGTTTTCAACAGAGTAACTTCTCTCTTTTAATGTACACCATTTCATAAAATTTTATTTGAAAGAATTCCTTCTTTGTCATTACATTTAGGTCCATCTTCAAGAAATATATAACAAATAACTCACTTATCACTCTGTAAAATATATGAATCCCACCATTCAATATCAGGCACTTCTCCTTCTTTCTGCAAGTAAAGGTATGATTGTCAGAAACAATACACATATTATATAAATTATCACATGAAAAATTTTTTTGGTTTATATTTGCTCATTTAAAAGAAACACCAAAAAGCAATAAAATATAATGGTTACTGTTTTCGCAGATAACACATACATTAACCATTATATACTAGCCCTAATTCACAAATCAAATATGCATATAAACAAAAATATTTTAAATAGTTTGTAGTTTATCATACTTATAGTACTCTCTAATATACATGTACATTATAAAGATTAGCTTTTTGCACTCTACTAAAAGGGAGACTTCCATTATTTTACTCTGTCCGCCAAAAAACATTTTGAGGAAAAAGCATGCAGTCACTAATGAATTCTAATATTTTAGGGATATAATTAGAGAAAGAATAGAGATTGAATAATTCAATGAATTCAGTAAAGTAATTTGGGGGAGGGGAAAAAGAAGACAAAGAAAAGAAATTGAAATGATTTTTAAATTCTAAAATTGTTATACATAATACTGACTTTTATAATGATTATGCTTGCCAAAACGATCAATGTTTTCTCTTTTTCTGGACATCTGAGGATTTATTTAATTCACTTTTGTGACGACATAAATATACTATAAAAACATTCGAAAACAAAATGTGTTCTTAAGCGTTTTAAAACTCTTTCATACCTAATTTCATAATAAGCTTGTGATACCTTTATGTATCTTTTTTTTCAGAGACAGATGATCAGTGAACCACTCTGCAAAAAGGTAAAAGTATTAAACAGCATGTGCAACGAAGGATTTATATAAGTATTTAAGTAACTTTACAGCTGTTCTCTTTCTCTTAAAGTATCCTTTAAGATAGCATTTCATTAGACGACTTTTTTCTCTAAAGAAATGTGTTTTGCTACATTTTCCACACAGTAAACTTTTTTTTTTTTGAAGCAGAAAGAAATGATGTCAAAACAAGTAAAACAGAAAATTTAATTTATTTAAAAACTGAAACACTATACTAAGTAAATACTTTTCCCTGCTCATTAACATTTAGAGACTGTACTTCTATGTAAACTCCTATAGCAAATCTACTTGAATTTTTTTAGCTCAAAATTAAATGAATTTTCTAGAGCAAGTCTTGTTGAGGTAGATTAACGAAAGAAAAGTTGTTTGTCAAAGAAAAGTCATAAACTATTGTCTGTCAAAACTAGTAAAAAAAAAGATGCTCCATGATTTTCACGAATGTAAACATTCGAAATATGTGAAAACTACAAGGATGACGGAAGTTTTTATTTTGAATGCAAATTCATAGTATGCTTGTTACATATGAAGTTGATACTTTTGAAATATGACCAGTTCTTTCATACTAATAATAAATTTTAATGCTGTTTACAAAGTTCATCTTACACTACTCAGCTTGAATTTTTAGCTATTTTAACGCATAAAATACTAAACAATACATATATATAAAACAAAATGCCCGACATTAACTTATGCAAATTACTCACGTTTAAAAATCATTACATCTTTGAACATCTATAAATACCACAAAAAAAGTAAATAAATGTATATAAAATTTTTTTTTAAATATAGGCTACAAAAAATGAAACACCCTTTATTATTTGAAAATGGAAAAACTACACTTCTTTTAATAAAAAAACTCAGGGAATCATTCTAAATATTAGTCATACATTAATGCCAGTTTGTAATAAAAAGGCATTTTTGAAGACTGTATGAAGAGTCATAATAGGTGAAATTACTTACATATTCTTTTCTTGGAACAATTAAGGCTAATTTTGTTGCAGAAGAAATGCCTGTTTTCTTAGCTGCTTGAGCAATTTCTTCTTGTAATTTCTCTAACTGGGCCTAAAAAAGATTATTAAATATGTATATGTTTATGATGTTATACAGACATTAACTATTACGTCAATTATAGGAAAGGTTATATGAGTTTTAGCTAACATTCAATATATATCTAATCAAATAACTAGCAGAATAGAAAAATAAGAAAAAATGAATGCAAGTCTTAAGATTTTCAATGTTCTGAAATATGAGTTACTCTATATAATTAAGAAATTTGGGCAGATCTCAAAAGGTGGAATAGGAAAAATAAATGTTAACTTCAAGTAATTTTTGAAATTTTCAAATTTGCCACCAATTTTTTTATTATGCAGAATATATGTTGTGGTGAATGCCTGAAATTGGAGAATGTCGACATTCTAAAGTCTGATAGATGGTAAATGTTGACATTCACCGGTGATTGTCGACATTTTCTGATTTCGGGCATTCACATATGCACATAAAATACCATATGTAAACATTAAAAGGCACCAAATGGGCTTAAAAATTCTTAATCTTGGCAGTGGAGATATACCTCCTTAACTTTGAGAATAATGATGAAAACCAGGTTTGAGATATGGAGAAATAAATGTGTGTGCCACCTCTTGGTTATGACAGCAATGTAAATTTCTTTTCTGCAATTTCTAACAGTGCAACTTTTACATATTTTGTATACCTCTCATAAAACTAAATCAAAGTTGAAAATAATGGAAAAAATGACAAATTTTTAAAAATTTGACTTTTGAAGGCTTTTTGACCAAAATTCCTTGAAATCTATGAAAAGGGACGCTTCTTTTTCTGACTTTTTTAGATCAATTTTATAAATTAAAGTATAACTGTGTTTAATGATACTTGATTTGCTCAAATTAGTGATATTTACATTATTGTGTCCTCGATTTAATGACATCCTTGATTTAACAATAGCATTTATCAGTTCATAGACAACCTTTAAATCAGTGTCTGTTCTAGTTGTAACAAATAATACAGATACTAAGGTAAATTATACTCATACCTTGGTTCTAAGTCTTTGAGCCAGCTGCTCAAATTTCCCTTTATCATGAAATTTGAATCCCTTTCTAGGTCTTTGAAAATTTTTAGCACTAAAAAGGAAAAAAAAAAACTCATTAATGAGAGAAACAAATGCGTATACATTGAAAGCAAGAAAAAGCATCACCTAGAAGGATGCCGTTCTAGGGATATGTATATGTGGAGGGAACTGAAAACTATGCATAAATGAATTTCAAAAAGTAATTCCTACAGCACAATTTTAGCATACAAATAATAATTTAAATGATAAAAGTAATATACATCTTTGCCCGAGATGAACACAATAAAAAATACAAAGATGTACACTATATCAAGTAGCATTGAATTTTCAACAGGTTATATAGTGGATTTCTTCAATGTAAGATGGCAATCTTAGGAGACCAGTCAGGACATCTATGATGCATGAAAAGAATTGAATGTAATATTTACCTTACACGAGGATCATAAAAGTTTTGTTCATATAGTTCCTCCATCACTTTTTCTTGACTCATTTTAAACTGGGCTCTTTTTTGAGCTCTAATATTGGCCTATAAAAATTAAAACATTGAGAAAAAATACTCATAATTAAATTACAATGGTTGCACATTATTTAAATTACATTTTTACACTTAATGTAATTTTATGTATAAAATTCCATTCTAAAAAATTTTATATTAAAATTAACACAGTTAATTGGGGTTCATACTCAAATAGCCAAAAAAAATTCCATGACAATTTCAGGTATAGATCCGAGCAGAATTCCAGGTTAACATTCCAAGTAAAAATATTTATTAGCAAATGCACTACTTGCACATTAAATATGCCCACCATAACATTTTATAAAATACAATTCTATTAACCTCATATTAAAAAAATTGTACACAGATGTTCATTAAGATAACAAACTTATAATATAGAATTACTAGTCTATGGAATTTCAAAAGCAAAATTTTGTGACACACCACTGCCAAAAGATATTATTAGCTTTTATATTTGCATCCATCTTTATATATATTTTTTTTTAATTTAAATTTAAGAAAGCTAATTTAAAACTATAAAACAAAATAAAATAAAAATTAAGATGATCCCAGTGGGGACAAATCAGCTTCTTAAAAAAAATGCTTATGTAGGCACTTTTATGCAATGACAATATAATAAACACCATTATATAAAGAAAAAAACCTAAAAAGAAAAGGAACGCAGTTAATTGAGGACTTATTCTTTTTTTAAACAAATACAAAACTTAAAAATGATCTGATAATAAAATCCCTTGAATGACAACTGCTCAATGGCACTAAAGAAATAAATTTGAAACTCAAATAAAAATAAGTTAATAAAAAACTTAATTTTTATTTTTAAAGAATATTTAATAAAATATTATATACATACATACAATATGTCTCCATGTTAAATAAAATCAAAGGCAGTAGACCTCGTACATTTTTGGGCAGTTCAGAAATTTGGCTGTTGATATTAAGGTTTGCAGTTATCTGCACAGAAAGCTTATAATTTTCTTTTCTTTTCAATTTTTTTATTTGCTTGGAAGCTTTGCATTTCTCAATTTCTTTTTTGTTCAGTTCGTGATATCGCGGTATGATATATATTTTCTTGGTAATCTGACATTGCGACGGGCTTAGGTTCCCTCCAAGAGGGGGAAAAAATCCCAAACTTTCCAGGTCAAAAATTTATGTTTTTCCCTGACTTTTGCAAAGGATATCAATTTCCATGACTTTTCCAGGTTTTCCATGATCCCTGGTTAATGCCATGAAACAATTTAATGTTTTTATACAATGGGATTATTTCTCATTTCCTCAGTTTTTTGGTGCACTAAACATTAGAAAGATTATCAAAAAAAATACAGTATCTCAATATGCAACTATTGAGTTTAAAATAAAGGTAAGGTGACATGACATACAATTATAACTGGGAAAAACATAAAATTTAATTACTTCTTGTACGGTTTTATGAACAACTCAACTTTAGAAAATACAGCAGACTCCTAATGATTAGAAAGGTGATGGGAGTGCTTTAGGTAACAATTGGCAACAATGTAAAGTATCATAGAGAGAAATACATCAGAAAAGGAAAAGAAATATTCAAATTTTGGAATCAGTGCATAATCTTAAAAATTCTACACAGCACATAAAGTGAAAATGTTGATAAAGAAGCAGAGTGTGATTGGTTACATAAAGACTTTATCTAGACATAAACTGCCGAATGATGATAAAAACATATAATTAATTATTAAGACAAAACAAAATCAAGCAAACAGCCTATGAAGAAAGAGATGTCTGCAAGGGGACAAGTGTTACTTGCAGACTTACTGAGAGAAGCTGCATGTAACAGTTTTGTGCCAATAGTAATCAAAGCTCTTCTTGATTTCTTCAAATACCAAGACAAAAGTAACTGAATGAAAAACAATCCCAACAATTGCGTGAATGATACTTTTTTGTGGAACTTCCCAACTTTCCCGATTTATTCAAATTGAGAAAATTTTAATTTCTCAGATTTTTTGGTTTTATGCGATAATTACCACTCCATCTCCCGAGTTAAGAAAGATAACTACTAGCTTGATAAACAAAATTAATACTACAGGCTTTATGATGAATAGTCAGCGCTAAAGTTACAATAATAATTACATTACTACTTTGAAAACACATGAAAAAGATGTAAATTGTCTTTTGCATGATTTTCAGATTTCCTATAAAATTGCTAATATATCTATAATATATTTTTTAAGTGATCAAAGTCAAAAAGTAATAGAAAGTTTTTATAATATTTTAATAAAAGCTCTAAAATAGCTAGAAATTTCGTGTTTAAAAGTCCATATAAATATTTGAAATTATAATTTCTACATTTTTCTAAAAATCTTTAATTAAAAACAGGATAATTACCTTTAAAGTTGGCATATGATGAGTCAGGTGAACTTCTTTCCCAGTCATGTCCAAAGTTCTCCCTTCTGAATCTAAAATTAATGGAGCTGGCCTATAAAAAAAAGGTACCAGAAATACAGTAGCAGTCTTAATTTTATATTCTTGTTACAATATTTTAGGCAGAAAGTCTAATTCACGTAAATTAGGAGTTTTCTAATACTTACTTGTGTTGCTTGGAGTCATCAGGTTTCCTAAAAGGAGGAGAAACTTGTTAATTTGATTATTAAGGAAAGGCAAAGCAAATGTGCAATAAAAATGCAAATAAAAAAACTTCATGTTAAAAAATAATTGGAAGATGAAATATAAAACAAACTTTGCCATTATATAGCTTTAGGCAGGTATTCAATTGAAACACTTTTCGATCATTTTCCCGTTTTCAATTGAATGCTTCGATTAAAATCATGCAATTCCGATGCCAGCGAAACATGCCGATCATTTTTAACCATGTGACCAACATCATTGCTTTCATTCGATCATTTTCATGATCGATTAATTTTCTTACAGTAATGGCGGCCATTTTGGCAATCAGAGGTCGCAGTATGCAAAGAGTTCCATGATATTTGCAAATCCGAAGAATTTATTCAAAGATATCGCTTAGATAAGAGAGACTTTTCTATTTTTGCGCGATAAGCTGGAAGGAAAACTCGCTCACAAAAAACGTCAGGTTATCCATCCCGTAGAGCAGGGGTCTCCAAACTTTCCAGCCTTAGGGCCATATTGATTACTCCAGTAAATTCCAAGGGCCAAAACCATATTATCATTAATTGTTGCCGGTGGTAAAAAGTTGAATCAGTCCACTAGTGGTGTAAAATATGATTACTTTTTTGCCAGATGCCATTAGCGACGGGGAAGCTGATGTATTTTCTGTATCGTATGGGTATCCGTTATAATGGGGTACCCGCATCGTATCGCCATAGTAATCATTGATTACAAAAGTAATGAAATACACAAGTAATCATTGATTACTTTTTTCTTCAGTAATCGTTACTTCGGTTCCTAACGAGTACTCAAGTAACGAATGAGTATTTTTTTACATGAAAAAAAAAGTCCGAAAAAGTACGCCACGTTTAAAAAAGGCTGCAAATCGAACTAAAGTCCGCAAAACGGCAACACTGCATATTATTAATTTTCCTGTCATTATCTGTAATTTCTAGATTAGTCGTAGAGTACGAGCGAGCCATGAGGAGTAACGTGACAGGACATCTGGTGGACACAAGCAGAAATAGGTAGTACCTTCTATCCCTAACAGATGGCGCTAATAGCACTTACAGAATAATCTCATTGGTTCGATAAAGTTCTGGTGTCTTCCACTCACTTCTAGATGGCAGTAAGTGAAATATATAAGAAGGCTAGTGGCGCAACCACAAGTCAGTTCCTATGACACTGCTGTGAAATAAAATAGTGCGTACCTCCTTAAAACGTGTTTGTGCGTGTTTAAGTTTAAGACATCTTTGTAACAATATTTTTATTTGAATTGTTGCTTTTGTGTGTGATTTAGTAGAATGGAAAAGAAGCGAAAAATTGATAGTGAATGCAGAAAATTCAAAGATCAGTGGAACATTCAGTATTTCGTAATTGAGTCCAGTAACAAGGCGCTATGTTTGATTTGCAATGAAAGCATAGCCGTTCTCAAAGAATATAACATTAAACGTCATTATGAAGCAAAACATTTTCAAAATTACTCAAAATATACAGGAAGTTTGCGGACAGAAAAATTCGAAGCTATGAAGCGCGGATTGAAATCGCAGAAATCTTTATTTACAAAACTCAAAACTGAACAAGAGGCTGCAACTCGTGCCAGCTTTCGTGTGGCTCTTGAAATTGCAAAACGTGGAAAACCATTCACCGATGGAGAAATGGTCAAAGAATGCATAATCGCAGTAGCTTGAAGAAATGTGCCCTGAAAAGGTAAATTTATTAAAAACTGTCAGTATGTCAGCAAACACTGTGGCTCGAAGGGTAGAAGACATCGCTGAAAATATATCCTCTCAACTGTTCAACAAAAATGGACATGTTGAGTGGTTTTCTTTGGCCTTGGATGAGTCAACGGATGTGTCAGATACTGCTCAGGTGTTGATTTATATTCGAGGAGTAGATAAAAGCTATGAAGTGCATGAAGAACTTCTTGATATGTATAGTATTCATGGCACAACTACTGGTTCAGATATTTTTAAAGGAGTTGAAATGGCCATTAAGCAAA
Organism: Octonoba sinensis; assembly: GCA_038502835.1. Classification (NCBI taxonomy): domain Eukaryota; kingdom Metazoa; phylum Arthropoda; class Arachnida; order Araneae; family Uloboridae; genus Octonoba; species Octonoba sinensis. The sequence continues at coordinate 65,497,808 of CM076602.1, forward strand.
AGAACCTTCGATGGAAAAACTTGAAATGTATTACAACTGATGGAGGCAAAAACATGAGTGGGAAAGATAAAGGAGTGGTCGCTCTTGTGTCAAAGGCTGTAGAAAATGACTGTGGTTCAAAACCAATAGTCTTACATTGTATCATTCATCAACAGTCTTTGTGCGGAAAATGTTTGGATATGTCTGAAGTTCTGAAACCAGTCATATCAACTGTTAATTTTATCAGATCTTTTGGGCTGAATCACCGACAATTCGTACAATTTATTAAAGAGATTGGAGAAAATGACTTACCTTATCATACTGCCGTACGTTGGCTTAGTTGTGGGAAAGTCCTTCAGCGCTTTTTTGAACTTCGAGCAGTGATCGAATTTTTTTTGAATGAAAAGCATCGCCCTCTTACTGAATTGCAAAACAACGCATGGCTGTGGAAGTTAGCATTCTATGTTGATTTGACAAAACATGTGAACGAACTGAATTTGAGATTGCAAGGAGAAAACCAGCATCTTCCTGATTTATACAATAATATCAAATCATTCCGGAAGAAATTGATACTGTTTCAATCACAACTACGAAGTAAATGTTTTTCACATTTTAAAACATGTGAAATATTTAGCCACACCACTGAGACCGAGTTTCCTATCGATTTTGCAATCGAAACTTTGAGTGCTTTGAAAATAAATTTTGATACTCGTTTCTCGGACTTTGATGCCATTGCGAATCAAATTAAGATTTTTCAGAATCCTTTTGATACTGACATTGAAACCCTAGCCCCGGAACTTCAAATGGAAATGATTGATCTACAGTGCAGTGATATAATTAAGAACAAATATCAAAACTTATCTTTGTTGGAATTTTATAAGTGTCTTCCACTGACACAATTTGATAATTTGCATAAATTTGCTCGTGGGCTGTTTTCTGTTTTTGGTACTACTTATTTGTGTGAGAAGACCTTTTCCAAAATGAAGTACACAAAAAATGTTTACAGATCTAAATTAACTGATGAGCATCTTAAATCTCTTTTAATAATTGGTACAAGTAAAATTAGTCCACAACTACAAACTATTGTCAGTGGAAAATCTCAATTACATAAATCTCATTAGTATTTCATATGTCGTTATGCTTGTTATAAGTTATCTTTTCATTTAAAATGTATAAAATGTTAGTTGGATTCATTTCAATAATTTGTTAGTTAGTAAATAATAACCTACAACAATGTTATGAGTAGTTAGCCCATGACCATATCAATGTAGATGTCATATTAATAATTATTCAACATAAAAATAGATTACTTCAGTAAACTTAATTTAATTTGCTATAAAAAATAAATATGTTCTCTAGAAGGAGTTTTCTTTCAAGTATGCTAGCTCTCCGCGGGCCGGACAAAATCTGTCCGCGGGCCGGATGTGGCCCTCGGGCCGTAGTTTGGAGACCCCTGCCGTAGAGTTACAGGAAGTTTTATTCACTTTTATTAATGTATAAGAAATAAATAAATGCTGAATAAATATGTGTAAAGAAGTAAATAAATAAAGATGTAACTTAATGGTTATCCATCAGTTTAATAAAATCTAAACGATCGAATTTCAAGGGACCATTTTTTAACTGTAATGCAATTGAGTAATTATTTTGGAAAGTGCTTTTAAAAGTTCAATACATTTGTTGACAGGAAAAAGAAAAAGAATGCGAATTTGTCATTGAAAAAACATAAAGTCATTAAATTGTCTGCAGGCGTCTTTTTTTTTCTTCTATGCCATGTTTTTTGAATTAAATAATTCTAAACGTGTGACAAAGTTATTTCTTAGCCTGCTGCTATTCGCCATTCATAAAAACTGACTACTGGGAAGAAATACAGAATAGAATTGAACGAATTTACCAAGTAAAGAAGGGTATAGATTCTCCTCTAGAAAGATACAATTTGGTAAGAATAGGAACTATTACCTTTGAAATATTCACTACATATTATAATCAACAGTATCAAGGAAAATTGCCAAAGTGACAATGGCACTTGTCGATGTTCTGCCAGAATACGATCGTACCCCTCCCTCCTTATTAGGTCCCTAGACTTGAATTATTAACAACCAAGACTGTATTAACAATCATCAGAAAACAACACAGGGAACAGCATAGCAAAACAAACGGATCAAACGAAAACAATAAACAAAACACCAACAGATAACGTTATAGTTAAAATAGCTTAGCTTTCTCATTCAATTTTTTCATTGGTTCCGCTTAAAAATTCGATCATGTGACGAAACGCCGAGCGAGAAAATCAGTCAATGGCAGCCCTACACGATTTAATTGAAGTCCAGGAAACAAGTAGAATGGCAATATTCTATCAGTTTGAAAATGGCCGAATTAGAGTTGAAAATTCAACCATTTTGGATTTGATCAAACTCATTTCAGTTGAATCTACCCCTTATTTTCCCTTTCCAACAATTCCATTTAGAAGTTACTCAGAGTTTGGAATTTAAGGCTGATTTAAAATACAACTACACATACTTTTGTTCAGATATAAGATTAAGGATAAAACCTATTTGACTGATAATCAATAGTTGGCAGATTATTTAACTCCTTTCAAAAGTTATATAAAAGAACTCTGTGCAATTAATTGCATAGTATATCTAGCTTTTTTTTTTTTTTTTTGACAAAAATATTAAAAGAAATTTCCCTCAATCACATAATACAAGGGGAGAGATATTCTTCCTGAAAAATGGTGTAGGTCATTATGATTGCTCATGAATGTGAGAGTTAAAAGTGCATTGCTTGTTTGTGTGCTTTTTTTACATTATTACAATAAAAACTAGATTATTTGTAAAAAGAAAACATGAACATATTTCATATTGTCTGTGAAAAGCAATGTGCAATAATACAATTAATCTCTGCACTATTTCAATTCTGAAGACATTCTTATGTTTTCTTTGAATATTGATGATGCAAAAAATTCTTAAAATTACTCTTTCCTGGACAAAAATGTCATTTTAAAAGAGAAGGGGGGGGGAGGGCTGCAGATAAAAAATTTCTTCAACAGTTAATTATAGGTGATAAAGCTTTATAAATTTTGCCTAATTGCTAATTTTTTTTAATAGGTACCTCAAAATACGTAAACAAATGTATAAATACATTGTATTTCTAAAAGTCGGGGGTGGGGGGGGGGATTAACCTCCCCTGATGAGCCTGATAGTGGCGCAATCCTAGTAAGGGCCATTACTCGGAACTTCTATTTTATATAGACAGATATACACCTCCAATTCAAAATATCAGAATAAATTATTATTTTTATTTTTTTATTTTTGATACTAAGTAAATGCAATGAAATTTTTTATAAATTAAATCTAGAATCTTCAGATAAGATTTTAACATTTACAAAATATAAAATACAATACATTAGGTACACAATAGCTTTCCGAAACACATCGAAGCATTAGCAGTGATGGAACAGAAGGAACTTGGTTTTGGAGCAGCAAAAACATAATTTTGGAGCAGCAAAATATCCATTTTGGAGCAGCAAAATATCAGTTTCAGAGTGAAAAAAAAAAGACATTTTGGAGCAGCAAAACATCAAATTTGTCTCACACAATTTTTGACAGTAAAAGACAAGTTTTGCAGCAAGTAAAAAAAAAAAAAAACTGCAACAACTTTACTTCGTAGGAGAAAAGAGAGTAGTCTTGGAGCACACGTCTCTAAAATAGTAAACCCTTTGCAAATATGTGCATCAAAATAATGTTTTTAAGAACTCATACGATGACAACAGTAAATTTTTATATATGAACTGCAACATACACACGATACATACACAAAAATAATTCAGTAACTTCTGCTAAATTTCAGACTTATTTCCTAAGCTTTTAAAAATATAACCTTAATTTAAATATCTGAAACAAAAATGAAATTGAGCCTGCCATGAAGAATTAAGTTTCGAATTTCTATTCGGAATGAACATGGGGGGAATTCAATTCAAAAATTTTTAAATAAAGAATTTTAAGAAAAAAAAAAGAAATTTTATTTATTTACCATTTAAGAAGTTTTATAAGCAAAAAAAAAAAAAAAAAGCCAAAAACAATCAAACATCCTTAGAATATGCAAAATGATCGTATTTTTTTCAAAACTAAAGCATCAAATTATAAAAACCGCAAATAATAGTTCCTTTTAATAAATAATTTCAGAATTACATTTTAAGATATACACGATAATTAATATCAATAATTAGCGACAAGATTGGTGATTTTTTTTAAGCTATGTTAAAACAATGCCTAAGAAAATACCTTTAAAAAAAAGGAGGTGGAATAAATGGATTGATGTGGGAAATCAAAATTTAACTAATCTTGACGAAAGAAAATTAGAAAAAATAAAAAACAAAGTCCTTGAAACATTAATGAAACTGCTACATTCAAAATGAAATTTAATGGAGTACAACTTTTATCTGAATTTGCCATGTCTGTTTCCACTTTTCTTGCCAATGTAGTGCTTTAACTAGAGGCTGGAAAGTAAAAAAGGGTACAAAGTTGTCCTCACGTTCATGGAGCCTGGCCAATGCAATACAGGGGTAATTGTACGTTCAAGGAAAAATACCTGAAATTTTTAAGAGTAATATGAAGGGGCAGGGGGGTCTTGCCACTTTCGTTACTTTTAATAAACTGATTTATATTTCCCAACCCTTAGTATAGCCTTAAAAACCCTGTATTTTTAATAATAACAGGCATCAAGTTCCAAAATCTGATTTGAATAATTTTGAAATTAATGAAAACCGCATTTGCTACTAAATATGAAAAAGAACTTAATATGATGCACTAAGGAAATGTCCTAAACTATACAATGAGAACCGATTTTAGGATTTTCTTATTAATAAAGATATGCGTTACATAAAATCCTTTTTATTTTGACGAGTTTAAGATCATTATTTTTACTTTAAATGATCTATTTATAAATTGTCACGAATATAAGCTTTTTAAAAAATATATGGAAAAAAACTGCTATTATGAAATTGCCACATGAGCGAGTCACCAATTTTTGTTCTCAGATTTTTCAAATGCTGTTTAATTTTTTTCAGTTTTATTTCTAAATTTATTTATTTTAATTTTTTGAGCCATTGAAGATATTGTATGTATCTTTCAAAAGTTTAACTAATTGACCCAAAAATAAAAAGTAATCTAAATTCAGCAGTTAACTTTTTGACATTTGAGAAATCACACTCCTAACAAGTACAGAATTTCGTTTAAAAATTTTCAAATCAAGATTTTACTGAAAATAAAAGCGAATTGTATTTATTTGCCTTTCAATAAAGCTTAATAAACATCAGTAGTGAAAAAATTCCGATTCTAACAGCGGATGCAAAAGGATTGTATCTTTTTAAAATAATTTCTGTGAGTAGAATAATCTTACTATTGCATTTTAGTAGGATTATAATGATCAAGAGTAAAAATTAACGGCATTATCGTCGGAAATTTAGAGTAAATTAAAAATTAATGAAAAAAAAATTGCCGATATTTTCGGTAATTTATATTTTTTTAAATTGAGAAAATATCGAATTTCCAGACTCCCTAAAGCTGTGAGCTGTGATTGGGTGCCAGTACATCTGAGCGGAGCTTCCCCACACAGGGTTGCCAAGAGCCGATCTCTCCCGACGTTCGGCAGTTTGGCGGGATTTTGTTGAATTGGCGCAGCAGGCGCAGTTTTCTTGAAAAATCGCCATTTTCGCGCAAGAAGGCGCAGAATTTTTGTCTAGGCGCAAAAGGCGCAGCTGTTCCATCACTGCATTAGAATAAAATTTAGATTGGTTCAAAATATTAGAATATTTTATTTTGCGCAAAAATATTTACTTATGAGTATGAAGCAAATGGTAGTTAATATTTTGAAGCATCCCCTTTAGCTTTAATAACAGCGAACAATCGATCTTGCATACTATAATAGGGTGTTTACAAACATTTCTATCAATATTAGCCCAAATAGATTTTATACGTGCCACTAACTCAGTTTTACTTTAAGGAGGATTTTCTCGGAGTTTTTTCTTGATTATATGCCATAAGTTATCGATGGGATTAATGCCAGGTGAGTTTAGTTGCCGAGGAAGTATCTCGATTTTGCGTTGGCGGAATCAATCCTCAGTTGACACCGAAGTATGCAGTGACACTAAATCTTGTTGAAAGATGAAATCATCTTCAAATAAATCTTCTGATGATGGAATCGTGTAATGTTCCAAAATGTCTTGATATGTCCGAGGATTAACCTTTATGTAGACAATACACAATTTTCCGGCTCCTTTGTGCTTATGCAACACTAAACCATGACACCAGCAGCAAACTTTTAACAAATTTTTAAGGCATTCTTTATCAAATGCTTATTGCTTTATTCTCCAAAGTTGAATACCTTGATTACCATACAAAACACAAAACATACTTTCACCACTAAATAATATTTTTTCCCCAATCTTCTTCGCTCCATAATCGTCGATTTACACCAATTCAATCTTAGACACTTTTGTTTTGCCGTCATGAGAGGTTTTGTTTTCGGTACATGAGATTCAAACTTAAATTTATGGGAATATCTTAATGTTGTCGATTTAGAAAATTCAACTCCAACTTTTTTCCATTTTCGGTGAAAGAATTGCACACTTTTGAAACAGTTTTTCATAACTATACACTTCAGTTTCCTTTCATGTCTGGCCAACGTTTTTGGTTTTCAGCCGCCATTCAGGCGATTCATTTGAAAATTGTGCTAGTACTTTACTAGCACTTGATTGCGAACAATTTAAATAATATGCTATATAACATTGATTTTTACAAACCAACCATACGCGGTTTAATAGATTCAGGAATCACTTACACGACCCATTTTAAGACGAAAAAAAAAAACACACACAAACTGAAAAAAAAATACTGATTTTAAATAAAATTGTCTGAATGACATCAATGATGCCACCAGTTATGAATTGGTGATAATTAAAGGATAATTAATATGAAATTTTCTAATATTTTGAACCACTTGAATATATATTCTAATATTTTGAATTTAAAAATTTTTTTTTTTCAGTTTCTCTTTTCAAAAATGATATTAATTTTAGGATAATAAATAAGTTTAATCAACAATAAGTTCTTAATAAAAATATCATTTGCATATTTGCATTAAAAGACATTAAACTACCAAATTAATGATATTTTGAATTTGTAAATAAATGTAATTATTCTAATATTTTGAGTCTGAGGTGTATATTAGACCATCAGCAAGATGAGACGTACCTAAATCAAAACTGAAATTAAGAATTCACTTATTGCCAATGGCAATAAAAAATTCAGCTCACTTTTCAAGCCATACAAGAGGATTATACATATTAGATGCATAAATTTAAAAAAAAACATGCATTTTAGTTAAATTTTAAATGAAATATATAAAAAAACTGAAATTCAAAAAATTACCAGTTTGTCAATAAAGTTGGCTTTGAGCTTAATCTTGCCTGAATCATTGCAGTTAACTGAGCGATTCGAGCTTTATTCTCAGATAACGATGGCAAAGAATCACCAGTATTAACAGTTGGTGCTCCAGTAACAACAGCACTTGAAGATATTTGTGACTGATTTATAGATCCAGTCAACATCATTTGCTACAAAAAGTGAATAAAAATTATAAGAATCTACTTCAATCAAAGAAAGTGAAACTATCAGAAATGCAACACTAATTTATGTAAACTACAGTAATTTTATTACTAGCAAAGGATATAAAGTACTCATAATAACATTATTATAGAACAACTAATATTGAAAGATACTAAGCAAAACCTTGATTTTATAGATATATTATTTCCTTAAGCAATAGTTTATCTGACACTTCTCATTTTTCCCCCTTTGTTTCTTTTTCTTTTTTCTTTTTTTTTTTTTTTTTTACTATTACAGGAAAAGTCTTATCTGAGAAAACGATACCATAAAAAAGTTGCAGTAAAATACTAATAAACATGTATTGCTGAAACAAACTATGAAACTTTTAAGACTGAAAGTAAACGTCTGACAATTAAAGTAACTTTTCAATATTTTATTTGATGATTAAATAAAAAATCATGATTAAAAAAATTATCTGTTTATCACTACTCTACGTGATTTATGGAAATTTTACAAAAATGCACAGGGATATTCTAAAATTAACGCTACACCCTTTCACTTCAAAACAATGATTTTTATATAAATTAATATTTTAAGAATACTGAGGTAAAGTAAATATATTTAAGTAAGCTAATAATTTTAAATAATCAAAGAAAGAAACTAACAAAACTAAAATGAATAAACCTTTTACTTTCATTTACTACAAAATTAGTTGTTTAACATTAAAAATTATTTCTTCGAGCTTAAAAACTTTAACTGAAAGGTTCTTTCAGTTACAGCCACTTTAAAGTGAAAAGCAGAATAAATATTATCCCTTTATTTTGTAACTATTCCCTACATTCAACTAAATAATTTCTCCAGTTTTGCACTATAATTTGAGGAGTGAGTGATGGAAACAGTTTTGAACCGGAAAAGAGATCCCCATAGATCCCTGCTTGTTTATTTTTAAATGCATTGAAAATTGCATAATTTTATAATAGTTCTTGCATATATTTTAGACATCATTATTCAGATGTTTCAGTTAATGATTAAGAGACTAAGATGCATTTACAGGAAGTATTTTTTCACTATAGAAAATTCAATTTTTTCCATGAAGTATAAAATATTTTTTTCTTCGAAAAATTATAGTGTTTCAAATTATTTCTCAGCTAAAACAAAAAAGCAAAAAAATGTTTTAAGAGATAATAGTTGTCTAAAAAAGGAGTCAAAAAGGAAAAGTTATTTACTTTTTTTCTTTCTTCAATCATTCTTTGTGCATTTGCCATCATTTCTTGGATCTGAAATATATTTTTATGTTTAATTATCTTTAATTAACATGTTCATGATTTTATATTAAACAAAACTAATAAAAAATGTTCATGTCTTTTGCTGATTAAAAAGGGAAAATTTCTGTATACATCTGTAACATTAAACAAAAATATACAACCAGTAAATATTAAAGTGGTTTTCACGCGTAAAAATGCATGAACTGCATATTTAAAGTATTCTGGAAAAATATTGATACATTACACAGACATATAAGTTAAGAAACAATTTTATTTGGCACAATACTGCCCTCCTAAGCCAAAAAGGCATATCTCAAATTTCACTGAATTTCTTATTCCTTTATATAAGGACACTTTGAGTTGCATTTAATCCATTTCCTTAGCGAAATAGACGTATCTCGTCCGCATTGTGCAGATAAAGTGCTAGAAATATAAGACGTATCTCAAAAATGAAACAAAAACCTAAGCAGTTTGGACGTAACTCATATTTCTAAGCAAAACGGCCGCTTCTCAGAGATGCATCTACTTCGCTTAGGATTTCTGGCAATTTACAATTTGACCTTCACAGAGATACGTCCCTGATAAGATTGATACCTCGATTTGCCACAGTATCAGCGCTGTAAAAGGTTCAGCCTCATTTGTAAAGTTTGTTGTTTAGTCATCAACTGTCAAATGCAGATTGAAAATTAATTTTTATAGTAGTTAGATTGAAAAAAAAAGTGATCAGAAAAAAGGTACATGTTTTTATATTGCCAGTAATATATTATAAGGTGAGTAAATACAAAATTCACCACCGAAAAAAAGAAAATTTAACATTTTATGTTGACTTACAGGTTAACTTTTTGACATCGTATATTATTGTTTTAGATCTAATCATGGACAAATCTAATGGATTTCGAGGACATAAGTTAGTTATGTTGGCTTTAAATAAGAAAACAAAACAAGAGTTCTCCAAGAAACGTTTAAGCAACAAATATAAACGGGCACGTCATTCTGATGAAGAGTATGTCCCTTCCAATTTGGACGCAAGTTCTAAGGGCAGTAGTGGCATTTCGGATATTGACGAAACTGTACAGAGCAATATTTCTACAAGTGATAGTGTTTTGCCATATGCAGTATCAAAGGGGAAATCTAATACAAAGAACACTCAAATAACAAAACCTAATTTTATTACGGTGAATGAAAACGTGGTTGTGAATAGTAATAATGTGTTGGAAATGGAGTCTTCAACTAATAACACTAGTGATACAGCACCCACAGAATTTTCTTCGGGTGCATTTGGTGACGGTGGTGTTCGCAACAGCAATATTAATATTTCGAAGATGATTGCATTCTTTAAGGAGCCAACAACACAGGGAACTTTAACATGGCGAAGGTTCATCTTCTCAGGTTGAAAAAAACATGTGATTCTAATAATATAGATGATCAGATTCATGTCACTGGGAGCCATGTTTTACCAAATATATTGGAAACTGATAAATCACTACTACAGGGTGAATCTGAGCCTACAGAGAACATTAAAATAACAATACCTGATGAAGTTAACGAGAACGATGTTGCCCACAATGACAATGGGCAGAACATTAACTCTCCTACTAATAATTCTAGTGACGAATCAAATATTCAGTATACTAAAAAGGGGACCGTACGAAAAAGGCAAAAGTATGAAATATCAGTGAGTGAAAGAAAAAAGAGGAAATATGATACATTTGTGGAAAAACATGGTGTGAAGAACGGTTGTGGGGAGCAATGTCCAAAGAAGTGTGCTCAAAATATATCCGAGGCCAGAAGAGAATTTCTTAATTCTGAGTTTTGGAAAATGACAGATGAAAAAGAAAGAAAGCCTTTCATATTGCATCACATATCATCAACTGCTGTAAAGCAAAGGACGACAGTTGTTGCTACTGATGTAGGCCAGGAGGGTTATCGAAGAAATAATTTATATAATTATATGCGCAAAAATGAAAATGGCACTTCACATAGTGTATGTAAAATATTTTTTTTAACAACCCTTGGTTTTAATGGAAATAATGACAAGGTTGTTTGTACATCATTATTGAACACGAAAAATTCTGTAGTGCCTGTGGCAGACATGAGATGTACAAAAGAGCCCCATAATAAAATAGACGATGAAGTCATTCGCCAGCACATTTCAACATTCAATCCAACCATCTCGCATTACCACAGGAAACATGCACCACGCCGCCTTTATCTGCCAAGTGATCTCTCATTCACCGCAATGCATGAAGACTTGCTTAACAAAAATCCCAATTTTAAATGTTCGTATGAAAAATACCGGGTGGTGGCAAAGAAAATGAATGTGTCACTTGCTAACCTTGGGCATGAAGAATGCGAGAGTTGCGAGGTGTTTAACTTACATAATAAAAGTCATACAAAGAACAATCTCGATGAAAATTGTGATGTTTGCATGACGTGGAGCAAACATATTGAGAAAGCAAACAAATCTCGAGCAAAATACAGAGAAGATGCCACAAGAGATGAAGAAGTAGGAGAAATAGTGTATTGCGCAGATTTAGAAAAAGTTATAATGTTTACCACGGCTTGAGATGTTTAAAAGTGCGATTTTTACAAATCGTTTAACAGTGTACAACGAAAGTTTTGTTCCAGTTGGAAAGAAAAGAAACAGCAAGCCATTTGCAGCTCCCTGGCATGAAGCTTTGTTCAAACGAAACAAAGAAGAGATGATCAGTACATTTTAGCAAGAGAGACTTTTAAAAATTACGTTATGGCTCGACAATTGCACAGTGCAAAACAAGAATTGGGCATTATTTTCATTTTTAATATATATTGTAAATTCCGATGAAATATGTGCCAATGAAATTAATATGAAATACTTTGTGCCGGGCCATACGTTTATAGCTGCCGATTCCTTTCTTCAGAGTGGAGGTTTCCATGAAAAAAATGGGCAACAAGCTTTATGATTTCTCAGATTTTGTACATGACGTAAAAGGTGCTGCTCATAAAACCGAGGTCCTGCCAATGGAGCTACATCATTTTTACATTTGGGAAGATTTTTCCTCACAATACAAATTAAGTCGTACAGAGCCGAGGCCATATTTACATGATATGGTTCAGGTAACCGTCCACAGAGGATCGTATAATATCACATATAAAAATGACTTTGATGGTCCATCATTTTATCTTAATTTTTCAACCGCCATGATAACAAAAAATGGAAAACTGCGGCCACCCAAAAAACAAACAAAAGTTCTTGGAATTTCTTCGCAGAAGAAAGCCAATATAATAAAATATTTGTCTGGAATTATGAAAAATCGGTTGCAATTCTGGAACACTCTTCCAGTTTCAGATGAGAACTGAACAAAATTTATGTTTTTCTATTTGTATTCTTGTTTACTTTTGGGTTTATTTCCAATATACATATGTATTATTTTCTGAAAAATTCTTTTAATATCCCATAAATGTAGCGTATTCTTCATATATCACATTATTAATAAATCGTTTCTAGATAATTTTTTACTTATTATTCAATCTCCAATCCAAGTCCATGTGGTAAGAAACAGAATCGAATGTTAGCAATTAATTAATCGTTAGCGCAAAGAGATGTATCTCAAATTTTTGTTCACAATTCCTTAGCCAATTAGCCGTATCTCAGTTTAAAATTAAAATAGTAGTTTATGTAAGACAAGTTAATTACCATATCATTGTCGTCTCAATCTTTATTTTATTTACCCAAAAAAAACCATAAAAAAATTTGACTATGTAGGCGTGGTTTTGATATTCATTAAAATTCCTTATATCTCAAAACAAGGAAAACGCCTTTTTGGCTTAGGAGGGCAGAATACCTTTTCATTCCTAATATTTACTATAGCCACATGCATTTATTTAAAAGCTAGCAAAATTTGATATAGTAATAACAAGTATTCTACGGTGGTTACAATTCAGGGCGGGATGGCAGGTTTCGTGCCGCCCTATCTCGGATCCCCTCCTTGAAAATAGACTGTGAGCGACACTTCCGCCCAACAAAGGTTAGAAAATTTTCCTTAAAATGGGGAAATGCTTTTTTTTACTTGTGCATAAAGTTACCGATACTATTATTGTTATCATTGTTGTTATTATTAAAAGAAAACTTTTTTTGGAGTATGGTGTATGTAGACATTGTTATCAATGTTGAAGTGTGTAATTTAAATGGAAAAATCAATTTTCATAAAAAGATAATTTTCGTCCTTCAACTTTTCTATTACTTTCACAGCAACTGTTAAATGAAATGTGCAACTTTTATGCATAATTAAAAGAAATTAACAACTTCCTTTTGAGAATGTTTAACCAGAGGTGTAGGTAGGTGGGGGCAAGGAGGGACAGCTACTTCCGGGCGCAGCGTCAAGGGGCACCAAATTACTGCTAATTAATTTTATTTTTAAATGCGAAAAGAAAATTACTTTATCTGAAGAGGTGTGAATATGTTCGACGAAAAAGTGGGAGCATCACAAATCATATCGGGAATGACCAATGTAGCACAGGAGTGCGTGGGAAAACAGACAAATAACTTTGCGAACCAAAATGTCCCTTTTCCCCTTAAAAGTGAATGGTCACTAATAAAAATGAAAGTTAATCTGCACTAAAGTAAAGGGCTGCTTTTTAGAGCAATTTATTATTTAGGAAGTATAAACGTTTTTTATTTTCTTTAGGGGTGCCACAGGGTCACCGGGGGGGGGGGGGGGCGCAAAACCTTCAGTTGTCCCCGGGTGCTGAAAACTCTAGCTACGCCTCTGTGTTTAACCCATTCTCTGGCTTGGCTGATAAGGGGTTGCCTTTCTTCGTGTGCCAAAACTGTTGCGGCTGATAAGGAGTGGGCCATAGAAATCGTTCCCAAACTGGTTGCCACTACTCCTTCTTGTCACGTGAGTTCTAGTAAATATTGCTTTGGCTGACTACGTATTGTTTCAGTGAGCACTACAATGTGCTCACTGAATACATTAGTATTCAATGAGCACATCAAGGAAGGGAAGAGACATTTTGGTCTACATAATGGCCTAAATGGCAACAACAAGTGCTAAGTTGACAGAAAACGGGCAGAAGCTGAACAATTAAGTATATTTTCAGAATAAAGTATAGATTATTTTTTCTAAATAAGGCTATTGGAAAATAAAGACATTGGCAATTTGTCAGTGAGCAATACAGTATAATTTTACCTCGTTTAAAATCAAATGTAGGGTTTAAACCTGCTTCATAATTCTTGTTAATTTCAACTAATTTGCTCGTATCTTTTATGGTGACGGATTTCATAAAAAGTAATGCAATATATACAAATGTACTGCATATTTTCCAGAGCAATAATAATAAAAAATTACCTGCATTGTTGTTAATTGCCCTGGGCTTGGCTGGCCTGCCAATGGAAGATTTGGATGTTCTTCCACTTTCATTTTTTTGCTTTCAGTTATGTTATCCTCCTATAAGAATAAGAATATAACATTGAATAGAATTAATTTTGCAAACAGTACCATTTTTTATGAAAATGATATTAATAAACATGAGTCAAATTTTACTAAGAGCAAATTTAAACCAGATATTACATGTGCCATTGCAATTGCATATACCCCCCCCCCCCCCTTCCATTTTTTTAGTGAAATATCTTGCAAACGTAAGACAAAAATACAAGGTTATGATATTAAGACAAAAATAAAAGTTGAGCACTCCTATGATGCTTTAAAGTATGTGAATAATCTAATGTTATGCTTTTCTATTAACTATGTGCATTATTATTAAAATACAAATGCAAAAAATTCTACAAAAGGTATTATGCAGATGCCACGTAAGAAATAAATATCTTAGTTGTGATCACTGAAAGGAAAAAAAATGTTTGCTTTAAAGTAAAAAAGATGTTTTACAAAGATAGCAGCAATATTGTTTTCAACCAAGGTCCTCAGACTACGTCCGTTCCAGGAACTTAAAGAACTAAAAGGTTGTCAAATACTTAAGAGACGATACTTTTTCCTTTTGAAAAAGAATTGATAGTTATTAAAATACTCTTTTTTTTAAATGAGTAAATAAAAGCATACTAAAGAGGCACTGATAAACAAATTGTTAGATGTCCAATTAATCCAGAGAATATAATTGGCCGATTAATTATAGTGGTTATTTTTTAAACTTCAATTTTTCTGGGGTTTACATATTTATAATGGTGTCATGTCAGTGTCAGCCTTATTTTTTAATGTTTCATTCACAGAGTTTTTCTCAGACTTTGAATACTTTTATATTACATGACATCTTCAGTGATTAGGAAGTTAATTTCAGTCAGTTTTTGGACCTTTCATAAAATTCTAATTAATCACACAATTCGGAGCTACCAAATCATAATTTTCAGAGTTATTTATAAAATAAACAAATTATAACAAAAAAATTTATCACTACATGTTTAAATATCAAACTTTTACAAAATTATTTGATTTTTCATAAAAAACTGTTCAAAATTCACGAAAACAGGACTGAGCTGGATTGACCCCTGATCTTACATTGTAGGAAATAGATTTACTTATTAATAAATTAATTCAGCACACTTAAAGTAATTTTAATTTAAAAAAATATTTTTTAAGGATTAATCCGTAAAAATTGGTCAATTAAAAATAATGGTAAGGTTCGACTACATGTTATTGCTAACTAATCAATGCATCCCTACAGTTATCCTAGCAAATAATTGCGGACAAACACAAAAAAAAAAAAAAAAACAGTGCAATCGATTTTTTGTTTAATTACAATTATTGTGGCAGAAAGTGATATTTTATAGCATTTCAAAGCATTTGAATGAGTGACATTAATTGGTACAAAAATCATACTATACTAGTGTCAAAGAGTGATGAATTGTGACCACATTTGACGATATTGTGTTTGTGCATCATAGTTAGATTCTTGTAGCTATATCGAAAATTGGTACAAGTGTAGAACAGCAATTGCACTTTTGAAAATTAATAATTAATTCTTTGTTATTAATAATAGCTTTTGGGATTTTTGCAACTTTTTATTGTAAAGCATCTAACTCAACTGAAAAAAATCTCTTAAACACAGGTTAGAGAAAATCTGGTGAAAACATCGTAAAAATAAAATTTATTATTTAATTATATTTTGTTCAAATTATTAATTCACATATAAAATGTATATTCTCGTGATACTATTGTAATCAAATTTTAGAAGAATACAGAAGAATCTTGACCTGCTGGTTTGCATTTCAAACAATAGGTACGGAAAAATGCTAAATTATGGATCAATATAAAACGTTATTGCCAGAAAAAATACAGTAATAAATTTCCTATTAAAATCTAGAAAATTTGAAGGGAGAAAATTTACTTATGGCTAAACATTTACAAACCATGATGATAAGCATGAACAAATCCATTTATTTACTTAAAATACCGAGCAATTTTGGCTTGACCACACTTCCTTCTTTTGAAATGAAACTTGAAAACGAAAACTTCAACATTAGCAACATCTTTCAGTTTCTTTTTGCTCAATTCTAGTAAATGAATGAAGTCTCTCATCCTTTCAAATCTTTTAAGTGCTTCGGCAAATGTTGAACATGAACTGGATATGTATTGACAGGGTTCCCACTCCCATCTCCAAGTCAAATTTAAGGCCTTTTTAAGGCCACGTGTAACTTTTTTAGGGCCACATATAACATTTAGAATGGCTTTTCTTTGAAGGAATAAGAATGATATTGTATGTCGTGTGAATATAGTTAAACGTTCAACACTGAAATTAACTTTTAAAAAAAATAAGAAGAATTCTGGAAATGACATTAAAACTTTTCTTTCACAACTAAGGAACATTTTATTTTTCCTCCAATGGATTTTAATATATATTTAATGCATCGTTATGCTTTCCTCAGAATGATGATGATGATGAAGCAGCAACATGAACATCTCACTGAATTAAATCTTTTACATAAGTCAACTTTTTCGAATTTTATCTTAAATTTAAAGATTTATTCCTTTAATAGTTATATTTCCTTCATAGTTATAAATATTATGTTTAGCTAACTTTTCAATCAATAAACCACAACCAGATTTTATTTTGCCTCCAACAACATTTCTCAGCTACATAATCTGCAGTGCTGCAGTGTATTATCCAAATAATATGATATGTCTTATGATTATGCCTTTTATACATGTAAATCCATGCAACTAAAAATTTTTAAAGAGTAAAAACAACATATGTTACGCAAATTTTGCAAAGGATTTTGAGGCCACAACGAACCCCTTTTTCAATGCCCTTTTTACCTAGAAGTGCACTTCTAGGTAAAAGCATCCAATTGAAGATTTATCCATTAATTGCCTTAAATCACCTTGTCTGCTCAGAAGTATGACTTAAAATAAATGCGTCTTTTTCCTCATAAAAACAAGCTTTTAAATCATTATAAAGCAAGCAATAGAAATGTCTTAAATCAATGTTCTTTCTGAAGGCAGATTATTTTCTAAATAATTTAAATATTGCATTTTAATAACGCTACAATAATGAATACTAATAATTATCAACATGATCGTCAAAAGTTTGGGTTAAGTTAAATAAGATAAGGAAAAAAATGCTGACTGTAGGTATGTTTCTTCACATTCTTTTTTATTTTCTCCATAACGTAAGATTTCTCAAGTAATTTCATGGTATCCTTGATTTCTATGTGACCACTTAGCTTCTGAGATAATTTGTAAAATTCCAGAACGATCATAACATCAAACGAAAATTCACTTAGAATAGAAAATCCATACAAGTTTGCCACTGTGTAGATGTAAAAATACACACATATAGATTTTCATCCCATTTACCAGTTTTGAAAAATCCATGTAATGAATGAATCATTAGTGTTCCATGACTAAGACTTCTGAGTTGGAAAAGGAGGAGGGGAAATAAATTTAAGGCCTCAAAAATAAAAATTAGGGTCTTTTGAGAGTTTTTGAAAGAAAATAGGGCTTTTTAGGGGCCCCTAAATCAATTTCCAAATTTAAGGCCTTTTTATGGACTTTTTAAGGTTGTGGGAACCCTGATTGTCTAACTCATCTTCATCAGCATCATCAGTTGCTTCTATGCTCTCAGCTATCATTTCTTGAACAGAAATCAAGTCACATGTCATAGCCTCTTCATTAAGTGATGCATAATCATCAAACATAATGGTAAAAGGCTGAATAAATCAATTTTCTACAATGTATGTAAAATTTCAATTTTAAGGATAGATACAGGTATCTGCCACTTCTAGAAATGGTCAAACCGAGTAATTAACATCATTGAGATAGCATTGATGATGAGACAATTAAAACAAGTTGATACATACAAGAAAATAAAAGATGTGGAAACAACAAATCAAGGTTCTACTGTATTTTCCAACACACTCCTACACGAATATGTTTAACAGGGTAAACTAGTGACAATAAAGAAAACACTTATAAACTATTAGGCATATTTAGCAATAACTTAATTCAATACATGTATGCTGTAGAGCAGTTTCCCAACCGGTTGTCCAAGGACCCCAGTAACAGAATTTTCTGTATCAATCTGAAGTACAAATTTCAGAAGACAAAATTTATCTGCGGCATCAAATGATGTGGAACCAAATTTACAATCATAAAAAATAGCAAACTATGCATTTTAAAATAGTCGACATATTACATGCAGACAACAAATAAATATCATATTTATTCAATGTATGAATAGTTTAATAAAATCTAAAATTAACCATGCAATTAATGCAAGCTAAGAGCAAATGAAGTAAAGACAATACAACACAGTTTGATATTTTAAAATTATTTGTTATATAAGTTAGTAAAAACAAGGTAAACCTATATCTGATTCATTAATAACCCTACTAACTAGTAGTTAGCAGGGTAAAAGTAGTAGCAAAAAACTAACTAGTAGTTTAAAAATTTTGTAAGGTGGCTAGGCTAATTAATCTGCAGCGCTCGCTGCCGTGCTGCACGATTTCTGCTACCGGGCCGGGGACCAAAGGTGATCCGTGAGAGCCTCGGGGCTGGTCAGTGAAAATGTCCAATGGACTACTTATAAAAAAGTAATGTTTTCCCCATGATTAAATCAATACATTTGTTCTGAGGAATCTCAGATATTTATATTGAATTATCTTCAACATAATTATTAGAACATACCGTAATACAATCATGGTAATTTTTTGTATGATGTAGAAAACAAGCTTTCAATAACATTAAAACAGGTGAACAATTCATAGCTAGGTATGTGAGCGTCGCACAGACAGTCTGTAGTCTGTGATTATTCGGCACTGAAGGGAAGGCCTAGGGCCTAGAATTCGTCAGCTTGTTTAAAAAATTCATGCAAGAAAGTAACATCGAAGAAATGAGGTAAATTTTCATCATTATTTTTGACTAAGTAAATTTTGTATTCTTAATTGCATAAAAGAGAATTTATGATTAAATTATTTTTTGCTTTTTGTGACACACAATGGAGCCTAAGTTCTGAAAATTACAATTTGTATGTTTGTAATATTGTTAATTCTGGCAGTTTCTTATTGTAGTTTGTTTTGAAAAATTGTTGTATTTAATCATCTTTAAAGTTGTTGTAACCACAACTGATAAGCTGAATGTAATAATGTAATTAGTGGTCCTTGGGAAATCCTTTTCAGGCTTTGTGGTCCGCAGATATCTGCAGGTTGGGAACCACTGTTGTAGAGCCTAAAGACATATTTTTGTCGCACTAAATTATTTTAATACAAACCAACAAGCAGTAAGCCTTTTACAAAACTGAAAAGAGATTAATTCTACATCAATACTTACTCTATGTCTCTTTTTACTCTTTCGTTTTGCATCATTATCACTGCTAAATGTTCTAAACAGCTGTTCAGTAAGTTTATCTGCTTTAGAATCATCTAAATATGATGATAACTTGTCTAAAAACAAACATTTAATAATTAGCACATTGTAAAATGATTTAAGAAATAAATACATTATTTTTTTTACACTTTTGAATTTAAGTTAAAAACTTGAAAATATCTGCCAATTTGTTAACACCATGTACTTAAATTTTCACAATAACCTTGTGTATAAAAATGAAATTCATGTAAAAAATTTACTGCTTAATTTCTGATATAGGAGAACAAAATTAGACATAAAGCAAGCAAATTTCCCAAATGCTAAATAATACTCATATACAGTACAGTACCTCTTATCCAGCAACCAAAAAAAAACACGGGAATTTTCGCAAATTTCCCGCCTTTTTTGAAAAGTTCGTGTTTTTTTGTCCATTTAATAAAAATACGAATTTTTTGAAAATACCTTCAAAAATATGCATTTTTTTGTTAAAGGTAACATATTCAGTGTTTATAAGTCGAATAATTTAGTCTAAAAACGATGTTTATTTTGGGGAAGGAGCTTACATGCAGAAGAAAATTAGAAAAAAAAAATTTCTCCGACGAAACTTGAGAAAACCCGAAGCTTTCTCTATTTTATTTCAATAATTAAACACGAAAGAAATATGTATTTAGATTCTTATACATTTATTTAATTGTCTGGTGAGTATTTGAAGAAGAATTGCAACAAAAGTCGGACTATATAAAAGTTTGGAAAATTTCTAATATCGCAGGTTCACGAATTTTCCGTAATAGCCGATCGTTTGAACATTAGAGCTTGTTTATTTTTGTTTTATATTTTTTTGATTTTTTTAAGAGCTGCAATAAGGTAATGAGAATTTAAAATTGATATTAAAATTACGACTATGAAAACAAATTCTTATTTAAAATAGAGTTTGCAAAACTGACCTCGTTACACACAAGTATGAAATTTCCTCTTCTTAAAAGAAAAGGATTTCTAAATTGAGCTTCAGGAGTATTCTAGAATGTGGCTGGAACGGGATCTTTTAATAGAAACCAACATCGAAGATGCAGATAAAGATGTTCGATTCGAAAATCATTCAAATGGTGCTACACCTGAACGATGACAAAGAGCAAGATAGCGATGAAGATGAAAATAATGAAATTTTGCCTGCTATACCTAACGAACATTGAGTTGAATTAACCAAACTTATAGCAGGAATGGAACAAAAATCTTTCATATGCGAAACATAATCGCTGTTCGAAAAATCCAGCAATTGCTTTTACAGCAAGAGCCTAATTTTCGCCAACTGAAACTTCATGAAATGTTCAAAAAAAAAATCCTATTTATATATTTGAATCATTTATAGTTCTTTTCTTTCAATAGTTCTTAAAATTTAAAAGTATTTCTTTACTATTTTCTACTTATTTTGAAGTATTATTACCATTTGTTATTGCAATTTGGGTTCGATAAACTTCCGAATATCGGCATTTCTGAAAAGGTCATACCTTAATCAAATACATGAAACTGCAAAACTTTAATCGTCAAGATCTCATTTTGATCTTGGAGGCAGACACCTCATTTGTGCTCAGCACAGCAACATGGTTCTGTACTATTGTTGTTTGCTGCGGTGATCTCATGATTTTAGCGAGAACATGGGTATGGAACAAAGAAGACATATCCCAGTGTACAAAATCTCAATCTTTCCTGGTCATTAAAAAGTCATTATAACTATAAGAAATCATTCAAGGATGTCTCTTAGCTTTGTGCATTCTTTATGAAATTATGCATTGATTTATATGGTTTTAGTGAACCTAGATCATAGGTTTTTCTTACAATGATAGCAGACAGCCGTAACAACTGAATAATATCTAAACTGAAGTTTATTCTCTCCATATATTTCAGTTTTAATATTATTAATTATTTTTGCTTAAGCAAAATATTTTTTTCAAAACTTCAAAGAAAAATGATTTAAAATCACTTTGGATTTTTTTTCTAAATTTTTAAAAGATAATAATTAACATTCAAATACCTCTAGTTTTACGCAGATCATAGCCTTTCACTAAACAGCGGACGGCTACTGATACCAAGGAAGGTTCATTAAACCCCAAGAATTTTTGCACGATCCTGTCCACTTGGGGTTTTAATTCTTCTTTTGACATGTTGGAGCCTAAAATCCAAAATTGTATTAAAAAAGCATTCCATAAATAAATATTTATCATCTCTTTTACAGAAAAAACATTAACTATTAGTATATTTTGTACGAGTAGAGCAACATTATAAAAAATTACTTTTTAATGGGGTCAATAGTTCAATGGAGTCCATTTAAATGATATTAACATTTTGTTCAT
The DNA here is from genome assembly GCA_038502835.1 of Octonoba sinensis. Lineage (NCBI taxonomy): Eukaryota > Metazoa > Arthropoda > Arachnida > Araneae > Uloboridae > Octonoba > Octonoba sinensis. The sequence goes on from CM076602.1 coordinate 65,519,800, forward strand.
TCACAAATGTCTTGTGCATAACAAATATGTGTTATATGCCTAGTTCTTACTTCTACATTTGATACTAGATAATATTTTCCATCCCCAACCAAAGATTAAAAATGAGAAGCAGGAAATTTTTTTAAAAAGTAATAAGTTCAATAATGAAGAATAAATAAATTATTATTATAATTATGGTTATATATATTTTACATGCTAGCATGCTACACCCTCTTTTAAATGTGTAGCATAGAAACTTGATGTATAGTAGTTTGAAAATTTTCAAATTTAAAATAGGCTTACAATAAAGTATGGAATGCAACTTTCTTGAAAAGTTCCTTGATAGTTATCTAATGAAAGAGAAAGTCAATTTTAAGCTCCACTTTAAAGGGGTAGGGATGTAAATAAGAGGAAAACATTTTTTTTCTAGCAAAATCTTTTTGGGATATCTTGTGTCTTTTAGACATATGCCATCTGCTTGAATTGAAATGAAATCGATCAGCCATCTGCTTGAATTGAAACGAAATCAATCAATTATTGCCAATAGTTATGACTTGACTTCCATGTGGGTTGGGAGAGTTAATTGAAACTTTACTTAGTATCAGGATGTCCCGACGGTGTTTTGCACTCTTGGACGTTATCAAAGTATTGCCCCTAGCTCTCTCTCATCTAAACTAAAATAATACCTAAAATTAAACTATATATCTTTTAAATCCCAATAGCAAAAAAAAAGAAAAAAAGAAAAAAGAATATGCCTTCCCCCTCTTCAAAAAACACTTTTTTTTTGGAAGGGGGGGGGGGGGTCAATACTCTATCAATACAAAGCTAACTTTTCACTTCAAACATTAATTTTTCACTTATAGCTTTACATTTTGAGATTTAACGCTGACATGCTTTCTACATCCCTGTCTTTGAGACACTGAAAGGCATGCAGGGGGGTAACAGATATTTTTAAAACAAACTTCCCTACAGTCAATGGGATTTTCTTTTAGTTTGATTCTTTATTTTGTTGCTTGTGGTGAAAAGGATTCTAACTAGCTTGCTTGAGAGATTACCTTATTATAGAAGTGCCCAAACTGTGTGCTGCTACCCCCTAGGGTGCCACAGCAAAAGAAGACGGATGCAACGAAACACCCATCATAAGTTTTTGTTCATAAGCCAGATATATCAGTAGGGTGCCGCAAGAAAACTTGAATTCTTCGAAGGGTGCCACGAGTTGGAAAAAATTTGGGAAACGCTGCTATAAAGTTTATAGTTATAGCAGCGAATATGGTTAGCTTTGTTTGTTTGCTTCTTTCAAAAACTTTATGTCTTGTGAAGATTGGGATATATCATATGGAAACCCACCATTTATTAAACATGGACCATCTTGAAGGCATGGAAGTAGTGCGATTTTCGAGAAATGAAAGAAAAAATGCTATGTTGTAATATTTTTAGCAGTTAAAATTTCACGTGTCGACTTTAGAAATCAATTTCGCAAATGTTGGATTTTGCATAAAAGGGAAAATTTGTGGAAAATATGTTTTTTTTTTAAACTGAGGGTACAACGTTTTAAGTCGATTGTAAGAGAGTGCTTCTATGGTTATCAATTAAACTAGGAATCCTCTGTCCCATAGTGTAATCAACAAACCACAGTCCTCTGGATGAAAGTAACTTTTATTGGTGCAACAAAAATTGCAAATGAGTCAAGAAGAGGACATAATAATTAAATTATGTTTAACCAATAATGATGAAAAACCAATATTTATGTGAAACCTATAATGGAAGCCTACGACAAACTTTATGTTGCTATCGCCTTTGGGGGAAATCCACCCACCAACCATAATTCATTGATTGCACTGTGATGTCACTTAAAACCGATGATTAATTGCCATTAGTTTGGTAACCATAGCAACAAGAGAGGCAAAAGTCACCATAGCTGTGAATGCCCTCAAAAAGTCATCTTTAGCTCAAGAACGAGAGGGTGAAAATAGTACTTGAAAAAGCAATATGTGTTTTGGACTTATGAAATTGTATGGTGGTGGCTGCAGGAAGCACAGACAAAGGTTCCAGATAACAGAGGACCAACAAAAAGTACATAAGGAGTATCAAAGCAAGTTTGAACAGCATCAGAGCGCACGTAAAGCGCAGCTGCCCCCCCCCCCCCACCCCCACCCCAAAATACGCTACTGCAGGGATGCACAAACTATGGCCCGCGGGCCAAAATTGGCCCGCGGAGCCTTTTGAATTGGCCCGCAGAGCCTTTTGAATTAGCCCTCTAATATAGTTGATAAAAAAGAATAATTATAATAACGAAAGAAAAATAATTGTAAAAAAAAGCTTACAAAAAATCGTAGTAAAAAGGTCGCATCCGAAAAAAAAAAAAAATACATTTGAAATAAGCAAAGTTTTTAACTAGGAAGAAGGTGGTTTCAGTGGAGCAAGCACGCACCTGTATTCAAGTGTATTCAAAAGCAAGAGCGACTGCTAGCGGAGCTTATGAGCAAAAAAAAAAAAGTATAAGTGCTATCTATATAAGCAACACGGATTCGCCCTCAAGAAAATAAACAATCTCAAATCCTCTTTTTTGCAACTAAAGCAATATGTAAACCACCTGTAAAAAAAAAAAAAAAAATGATTCCGGTGATTCATCTTTCCCCATCTTGGACTTTGTTCTCTTTGTTGAATGTCATATGAATAATTAATCCTTTGATTTTGGTGCAAAGAAACCTTTACACCTTGCTTTATTTTTCAAAATTGTTTTTTGTAACTCATTTATGTCAGATCAAACATTTTGTACTTGTAAAATAAAAATATCTATATTCGCCTATCTTACGCTATTTTGAAAACGAGTTGTTTTTTTTTAAAAAAATCGCACGAATTAGAAATAAACATTTTTAAAAGAATGAGAATATAATCTTAAAAATGTATTTGGGATCGCAGTTGCTCATTTTTGAACTATTATCCGCTTTTTCTATCGCGATTTTTGTTAAGAGTTCGTTTTTCCCTTTGTAAATTTTGTTAATTGTGTGTTCCTTGTTTATAATTTCAATAGCAATCTAGATGGGGGGGGGGGGGATATTCAATAATTTCACCTAAGGGAAATTCAAGAAAAGGAAGGAGCGGTTGTTCGGTATTTTACTCTCCTAGTTTCATGGTAAAATAACGTTAAAAAGCGAAGTTTTTTTTAAGTATTTTTTTTATTAAATTTTTTTCTCTTATTTTCTAGACATTTCGCCGTAAAAATGTTTTGATAACCATTACACATTAGAAGCTTAGATTCTGCACAAAATGTGAAGCAATATTTTTTATCTAAAAATACTTCTACTTTGTAGTAATAAACCCACGGATGAATCCATTGAAAAATAATTTGCAGAACATTTAATGAAAAGTCAGTTTTAGTTATGGTTATTAGATAGTAAAAGCAATGATGCAGTGTCTTTTCCACATGGACTGGAAGACATATTCAGACATGTGATTTTTCCGTATTTTGACGAAAGTCCGTATTTTTGGACGTTTTGGAAATTAAGAATTTCGTTCCCGCGAAAATCGTTACTTTTGGAAGGTTTTTTCCTTTTCTTTCTATGGAAAATTTTGAAAGTAACCTGTCAACATACATACCGGCCAACTTTTACAAATTTCGAGTAAAATTTACGCATTTTGTCCGTATTTTCGCCAGACCTTCCCCCAGGATTGAAAAAGGGCAGGGTGCTACTGTAAAAAAAAGGGCACTTTTCCAAATTTAGGGCATCTTACCGAAATAAAGGGCACATGTAATTTGAAGTAGGGACGGTTCATAAATGTCCCACTTTTTTCATTGTTGGACCGCCCTCCCCCATTGTCACATGTTACACTATGTTGCACAAGTAGCATGTCACACTTCCTGTTACAACTCCCTTCGCCACAATTTCACGAACCCCCCTTCCCCCTAGAAACGTGACGTCATTTATGAATCCTCCCCTATAATACTTTATTATTGCCATAATTTAACATTTTAGTCAAACATCAACATCATCACAGTGAAACTGAACATTGAAAAATATATATAAACTAATTTGACAATATTCAGTTTTAAGATCAATTTCAATATTTGAAGTAAAGCATGAAAAAATTCTGCTTGTATATAGGCAACATCAACCAATAATGATTTTAAATTCAATAAAATATCTAGCAAGGATTTTCTGAGTTATACATTTTTACTAATTTATGAGAGTGTTTCTGTTCATTCCAGTACTTCGGAAGATCTGATCACCTCTGAGGAATAATAAAAAATAAGAATATATTTATTCTTAATACAATAAAGCTTCAGTAATAGTAATTAGAGCCCGGATTTTGATGACCTAAACAACCACTGAAAACGCCCTTTAAAATTTTTAACATGTTCTAAAAACAGCAAAATTTCAAAAAAATGCCATTATAATTAATCAAGAATACCAATTGAAAGCAATAGTTTAGCTTAAAATGACAATAGTATTTTTTTTTAATTTAAAGGAAGCAAAATTAATACAATACATTTTCATTAAAGATTGAAATAAATGTTTATTAAAATAAGGAGAGAAAAAGGAAATGTCTTATATATGCATTCCTCACACGTTGCCATCTGTTTTCCTGCAATTTATTAAATTTTAAAACTTTTCTTTCTTGAAATAACTAGAAAGCACCATTAGATTCGGACTATTAAACGCTTTTTCATATTTTGAATAGTAAGTAGTTTCTTGTTTGAAAGAGCATCCTTATATTTTGGTTAGTTTTCTCAACGTCTACAGTTGTAATAAATGCATATTTGACCCAAATGGGTCCCTTATAAAGATGAAAAAAAGAATTTCCTGATTGGTCTTTGGGAACCGACTGTTGTAAATTTTATGAGATAAAGAGTTTTTAAGAGTTGCAATATAATCAAGCACAGAATCATTGGAAGAGTTTCAGGCTACACACAAAAAATTACCCAAAGCCAAAAAAGAGAAAATGATTTGAAAAAAAAATCCCCAAAATCTCAAAAAGTGCCCCAAAAATCTCGCAACTGTCGGCCCTAAAAGAGATCATTATTATCATTATTAATTTTGTAAAATGTTTGAACTAAAAAAAAAATTCTTATTTATTTTATGATTTGTGATAATACTACTTCTTTTCAATAATTGTTTATTGGTTTTTAAAGAAGTTGAATTCGGGTAAATTAACAATTTTCTAAAAATTTCGTATTTATCCACAATTTAGTATTTTCTAAAACGTAAATAGCTGTCAATACTAAAATCAAATTTAAAGTAAATAAATAAATGAAACAATAATAGTGATTTAGTAATGGTGAATAATTAGTGATAAACGCAATTTTCGGCAAACACGTGTTCAATATTGGCACAGTTCAAAAAAAAAAAGAAAAAAGCCAGAAACTATTAAAATAAAGTGCAAAATAAGCAGATTTAGGGTAGCATGGGTGAAAAATATCTTCTAATTTAGAAAATAATTGAAATTCGTACCCGATGCAAAAGGATTAAAATCTCTAACGTAGAATCCAATTTTCGGCCAAGCACGTGCACGATTTTGGATGTTTCTATCTTTATACTTTTTTTTCTTTTTTAACTGTTATGACTGAAATGAAACTTTTAACTGAAATGAAACGACAAATAAACAGATTTAAGGTAGTGCATGCAAAAAATATCTTACAACTTTCAAGATAATTGAAATAATTCCAGGATGGAAAAAGATTGAAATTTCAAACACGGTAAGCAATTTCCGGTAAAAATCGGAGGAAAAACTAGTTTCCGTGTGGCCCAAAAATTAACTATTTCTTCTTTATTTAATTTTTAGTGGACAAGAGAATTTGGGAAAAGGTCACGTGTCAAGATAAAAGTTCGGGAAAGGGTTTTAGCATTAGCAAATGGGGTAGGCACATTGGCGACTTTAATGAAAACAATGGTCGCCAAAACGTGAAAATTGGTCGCCTTTGGCAACTGGCGATCGCTAGTTTTGAACTCTACAAGAAGGGCGCAATTTCACTAACAAAAGGGCAAGATGGGTGCGTTTCCCGAATCCAAGGGCGGGCAGGGCGCGGCGCCCTCCCGCCCAAGCCTGGGGGAAGCACTGTTTCGCGCTTTCAAGGGTCGGTCCCGATTTTTTATGCATTTCGAAATCCCAATGCATCGACTTCGGAAACACTTCCTCGTCGTCAGTTACTGTCCAATTCTGCTTCTTAGACATTAGTTACTTTGATCTTTCCATTATTTTTATCATTATTAAGCTTTAGCTTCTATAGTAAAGAACTTACACGGATGTCATTCTGCCACGCCCACTTGAAAATCCGGCCGAAAATAAGGAATTTTTCGAAAGTTATTTTAAGTTTTAATGATCATATCAGTTAATTATAATTATTTTTTATTGCAGTCTTATTAATAATCTAATAAAAAAAAATTTTGCCTAAAGGGGGGGGGGGGGGTAAGTCAACGATTTTTGTTGTGCCTCGTTTAGCTTCATGCTCATAACAGTTTTCAGCGTTTTTGAGTCTGAGTGAGTTCCCCTCCCATCAAAAACTAGAAATAGAATTAGATACGAAAACCTTTTGGCTATTCTACAGATTGCTACAACTAGTTTTGAGCGTAACATGAAATCAATAATTTCAAAAATTCAATCCCACCCATCTCATTAATGTGAGTCATAATTTTCATGCAAACTTTTCTTCTCTGAATTTAAATTTTGTACTTTAAAAATTTTTTCTTACCAGAAAAGTCAGTTTTGTGATTTCTATTTATATATATGAATCTGAATGTGATTTATTTCGCTTTTTTAATGGTATTTATACAAATTTTCTCTTTTTGTGGCTTTGAAAAGCAAACTAAATGTTGGCTTTTCAAAGAGTTGGATGTATGCAAAGAAGCCATCTTTACAATAGAGTTTCTTTTCGTATTTGCATTCGAATTAGTAGAAATTTAATTTGATTTTTATCGTTTTTTCTATGAATGAATAAAAATTTATTAATTAAACATTAATTTTCAGAATTAATAATATCAATATGAATAATTATTTTACTTTATAAAGTGTAATTTATCATCAAAATTTAAAAATTTTATTGTTGATATGTATTTAGGAAATGAATAAATAAATAACGATTTTTACATTGATTCACAAAGATCAATTTCTAATCTGCAGAAAAACTAGTGATTAAAGGATTTAAATTTAATTATATGCCATGGAACAAAATAATGACATGATTTTTGATAAAGGAATCAGTTTAACTTTTTTTTTATTGTCCATGTAGCAATGTATAAATTTAATATCACTATGCCAATTTAACTAATAAGATTTTGTAATTGGTTAGTTAAAAAAAAAAAACAATTCAGCCAGCCAAATTGACTAGTAGTAATTCTGAATCGCAAGGGGTTAACGTGATGTACAGACTCACAGCATTTGGATTTTGCTATTTAATATATGTGTGTTTATTTCTTCGGTATTTATATTCACACTTTTAATTAATTTCTCATTTTAACTCTTAATATATATATTTTAAATTTTACATTATAAAATGTCAAAGAAAAATTATCTAGATATTATAAAGAAAGTTATAATTTAGAGAATAATGCTGTGTTTTACTAAGTTTAAATTACCTTTTTATTTTCCATTTGTTTCATTTTCCTTTTTTTTCATTCACATTTTTGTAAAAATTTTTAGTGCAGTGTTCCCTCGCCACTTTGCGCTTCATGTTTTGCGGCTTCAGTGCTTCGCGGATTTTTCCAAAATATTGATGAAGAAATATAAATTTAAAAAATACAACTATGTTGGCAGCTACATTGTGGAAAGGAGCGTTGTTTCATGTTGATGCGTGAGAGAGAAGGATCCCTGCATGTCAAACAAAGAGATGAGTTGACTCAGTGTACATACCACGGGCTCTCAAAAACTCCCATCAACACAAGACTCTTCGCCTCTCTCAGAAAGCATTGTTGATTACTGTACTATAAGGTTTTGTAATTAACTTTATTAATTAGCACTGACACGTTTAAGTAAATACGTATACTGTTGTAATTTTGTCTTAAATATGTAAAGTATAATACTGTTCACATACTTAAAACATTCGTGTACCCGCATACACGGAAGTTCCTTAGGGAAAATCCTACTTCGCGGTTTTTCAGCTTTCGCGAAGACTCTGGTCCCTATTAACCGCGAAAAACGAGGGATCACTGTATTCCTCTTTTTTGCCATTTGACCGATCACTTCATTGATATGTATAAATGTTGTGCAATTAATTGTTTAGAAATCTTATACCTCAATTCGTTTGAATTCATTTACATTATTTTTTAAAAACTTCTATTTAATAATCTGTTCCTGAGTACAGTAATTATTAATACATGTAATTTGCACATATTACCTCTAAATAAAAACTGAAATACACCCTGTATTTTTATGAATAAAACATTACGTTACTTTGGCTCCCAACCTGATACTTTCTAATTTTTTGGCCCTTCACCAAAAAAAGTTTGTGCATCCCTGCGCTACTGTCAGCACTAAGTAGATGTCACTATCATTGGATCTGCCTATGTTGATACCTACCAACTCGAATTGATGAACTAATTTTGTGAAACACCGATTATTTTATTTATTTTTTTTGCCTGACATTGAGGTGCTCCCAAGATGCTGAGAACATGTATTTTAGGGGGAAACTGTATGTATTGTAGGGCCAGCCCTGCTCAGAACATTCTTGCACATAAAAACTTGTTTAGCAACATTACTGCCCCATCCACTCTTGACAATACCTTCAAAATTCTAGAATCTTGAGAAAAAACAAGAAAGTACCCTTAAAACCAGGTTTCTTTGAAGAATTTTACTGCGAAAGAGATGAGTGAATTACCTAATTAACAATCCCTACCATTCAGACCAGTGGTCTTTCACGGAATAGTTTCATGCTCAGGAAGCAGCATACAATTTGCATTCGTTTTCTGTTCAATAAGCCATTTTGTAGAAATGTGTTGTTTGAATAAAGGCTAAATGCACCAGCAACTCATCAGCATGAAAGCGTTTAAAGTTTAGTACAGGAATACTTAGTTATCTACGAGCCCCATCGTAACAAAATGCTGAAAATCATAACGTACAGTAAGCAAAAGAAAAGACAAAAAGAAAAAAGATACCCGATTTACCTGGTAAAAATTAAAAGTCCGGCTTTAGTGAAATTAGATCTGATCTACCAAAACAACTAATGATGTCCAAAAGTTACTCATTTATTCAATGCCGATTAAGCACAAATACGAATTCAAGGTTGCATTGAAATTAATAATAGTTATTCTGAGAAAGTATAAAAAAACGGGTTTAAAAAACACAACAGTACCCTTTAAACTAAGGCAAAACAAAAAAAAAAACAATGAACAAAATTTCTATGCTAAACTTTCTATTAAATTTAAGATGGTACTTTCATCCTTAACTTACCTAAACGGAAGGAAATCTCGAAGAAATAAATATTATACGCACGTCATAATAAAATAAAGAAATTTCACCCAAAAAATTCAATTTTTACTTTTCGAGCTTTTCGATATGAGGAAGGAACGTTGCCAGATGTCAGTGGGGAAGAGGTTATATCATCTTTAATCTGCTTAAAAACCAATGTGTAAAAAAGAAAAATTCTTACGATTTTCAGCTATTTGTTTATTTTTCTAAAAATAATTCGTATAAGAGCTCTAAAAGATTTTTGGAACTGGAGCTCGAGTAATAGTGTCGCAGATAAGCAAGCCTGTCCAAAAACTATATATTAGATATCTGAATTTGGCATTAGTATAACTTCATTATGCAATGCAATGACATGTTTTTTTTTTTTTAATGGTGTGAAAACAGTTTTGGTAAAATGGCTCCTCTACCTATTGTAGAAACTGATGTCATTAACGAAAATCAAAATGAAAATACCCCAGAAAGTGCACCAACAAAGCCAACCATCGGAATCATTTATCCTCCTCCAGAATTGAGGAGTATCCTTTACGATTTCTAATTTTGATACCCTTTTTCCAATTATTTGAATTTCAGTACTGCAAACGTAATCTCGCAAATAAATATTAAATGCTTGCCTTTCTTTTTTTTCTTATTTTACAAAATCCTATGTTTTTATGTAAACCGGTGTTTCCCAACCTTTTTTACTTTGCGAACCCCTTCCAAGATCCTAAAGAAAACGGCGAACCCCTTCTACAGTAACGTGTAACAAAAATACCAAATTTGTCTGTACATATATTTTCCATATTCCACAATAGTTCATACCAAGAAATAAATATATAATTGCAAAATATCTCAAGTTTAAATAAATACTATAATTACTTTTTTTTTTTTTTGACTAATTAATAGGGCAGAAACATATGTATTCGCAAAAAATATCGTTAAAAACTTTTCCCGGTAGTAAGAAAAAGTTATGAAATGGTATGAGGAATAAATGTAGAAATTTTTGAATCAAGCAATGAATTCTCAAAAGTTGGAAATAAAGTGAGATAAGGGACTGTTCATAAATGATGTCACACTTTTTTTCATATTTGACCCCCCCCCTTTTGTCACACTTCAACATACTCCCCTCCTCCCCCTTTGTCACATGTCATGCTATATTTCATTAGCATAAAATAGGTTTAATTTGCTGATTTTAAATGTTTTTATAGAAATCAAAATGTAAGATTTCACACTTCTTGTTACCCCCTCCCCTTTTCACAAACTGTCACACTTTCATGAACCCCCCTCGAAGCATGACATCATTTATGAATGACCCCTAAATGTGAGTACAAATTTTAAAATTAATGAATAATAAATATCTTCCGTTTTCACTTTGAGGTATGTATATAAAAAATAGCCGTAATAATGAAAAATTACATATTTCCAACTCTTTCTTCGCGCTAACGAGGAAAATAACGAGAAACCAATGCTCAAATTTTAAAATAAACCAATGAATAACGTTCGACACTCCTTTGCTGTTCAAATTTTCGATATTATGTATCACAAAAAGTATACATTTCAAATTCTGTTCGTATACTTCCTATGTCAGCCCACAACTCTTACGCATTATCGGATAAACAATTTATTTTAAAAAATGATTTTTACATTCCATCCTAATATGTTACGTATGTAAATTAAAACTTAATTTTTTATTTTACGTCGGCAAATAAAAATTCCGCCATTGCGATATTATTTTCGCGAGTCCCCTATCTACATCCAGCGAACCCCTAGGCCACCCTGGTTGAGAAACGTTGATGTAAACCTAAAATCAGAGGCATAATAAATTATAGTAGTAAACTGAAGTGGTTATATTGCTTTTTGTGCTGTAAGCCATAATTCATTAAAAATGAAAACTTGAGAGATATAAAAATAAATGCCGTTATAAGAATTGTAGCTTCTATGACCACATTACTTTCTTCGCAGGCTCATAGATTAATAAGACTATGGTCCATCTAGCATGTTTCCGGCCGCTGTTTTACATGACGCGTATCTGATTTCTTCATAGCAGAAATGAATTTATAAGAGATGAATCCTTTGAAGCTATTTGCGCTTCTTCTAATTTGAACTTACTTGGGATCGAAAGACACCTGAAACATATCAGGCAGAATGTTAAAGCATGAAATATGGATGCATTCGTGTAGTCCTTTAAAAAAAGATGGGGACATACTTACAAATAGGAGTTGAAATCAAAACGTGAGGGGTGCTTGTGTTAAAATAGAGGAAGAGGGCTACGCCAGTGCTTGGATTGTTCAAGAATCATAAAAGCAGAAAGTAGTTAATAAAAATCTTCCAATAACAGGTAGCAGACCCACAGAGGTCGATTTTCATCTTCCATAATAAAGATCTCACTTGGCGTTCTGTAGCTTTGCCTCACACCATATTTGTCAATTGTTATGTTTTTTCTCCATTGTTTTCCAATTCATCTCCATAATCAGTTTAAGATACTACGGAGACCCATACAATTTTGACCAGTTGGCACCTAGTTTGGACTATAAATGCATAATGCATGCATAGGCATTGTAGGGTGGGCACCAAGGTGCTGCAGAACCTACATTAGCACATCAAAATGAACAATAATACATAACTAATCAAACATTTTAAATTTTGGATTCATTCAATGTCTCAGTTGCTTTAGAAATGATTCTTCTTGTTGAACCTGTTAAAAGCTTCTATGGAGGTGCATAGAAGGAGTGTCGATAATACAAATAAATCTATTGCATATATTTTTTTTTTTTTTTTTAATCTAATATATTCAAAACTATCATTTAATGAATAGTAATTTTTATGAAGGTAACTAAGTGTTCTAGAAGTGCCACAGCAAACAGTTGTATCTTGCAAGAAAGAAAAAAAATATCTACTGCTTGTATAGTTAGATTTCTTGGTAGTATGCACATTGTTTCGCAACCTTTTTAGTGTTGTGACCTCCTTAAAGCTAAAAAAATACGTAAAAAGCTTCTTCCTCCTTAAAAATACTTCTTTTCTTACTACCGGAAGGGAGTTTTAGGCATATACCGATTGATTAGCAGTAATTGGTTTCGTTAACTGGTTAGAGCTATAGTTGGCTAATTATTTGGTGCAAATAAAATAATTAAAATTACAATTAGTAGTATGCCAAGAACAATACTGAATTGCTTTATTAATTAGTAAATATAATTACTTGATATATAAGATATACTGTAATGTGAAAATGTACAAAAGAAGCATTAAAAAATAATGCTCTAAAAACACATGCAAGTAACACTGACTTGGTACTATTATAAATAATTATAAGTATGATCAAGATATAAACCTATTTCCTGCAGGTTCATTTTAATTTCATCCTATGCTAAATCCTTCACTTTCTACATATGATATTGCTCATAAATATTTCAGTGATTATGCTCATATATTTGAATTTTACCTTAAAAATTGATCTTCAGTTATTGGTTGTAATACATCTGAATAAAGTTTTGAAAGATGATTTGAAAAAAATATGGAAAAGGGGAAAGATCAATTGCCACTCCCAGAAATAAATTATAACCAATTCTAAAAAATAAAAATTTGTAAACTAAAAAATAGGTGAAAGAGAAATTGTGGTGTTAAAAATAACCATTATAATTAATTGCTGGTGAGTAATCGACAAATTTGCTTCTCAGTGCATTGCTAGTTTTCATTTCCACAAACAGGTTTTCAATGGGTGGCCAGGTAGTTCATTTAATTTTTCTTTAAAATTCCAAAAAATATAAATAAAAACTCACAATTATATGCATTTGTTTTAACAATGCTCCATTTTTGTGCCTCTGAAAAGCACTCAAAATAAACCAAAATATGCAATTGCATTTAATCCAGGTTATAATTGCTATTATCATTAACATCAAAGCTTGTCTGTTAGTTTTTGTGTATCCATTATTTAAGGAATGTATGTAATTTTTAGATGAGAAGTACAACTAAAAAACAAGGTATTTCTTTTGTCTCTACTCAAACTATTGGTTGTCCTTCAACATATTTATACTTAACAGACTTTAGATATTGTGGACAAGACAGCAAGCTTTGTTGCAAGAAATGGTAAAACCAACATTTTTTTACTATATTGTTGGATGCACAATAGTAAATTATAGCAAAAGTAACTTATGATTAAGATATTTATATCCTTTTTCAGGACCTGAGTTTGAAGCCAAAATTCGTCAAAATGAAATCAATAATAAAAAGTTCAACTTTCTTAATTTGGGAGATCCCTATAATGCATATTACCAACACAAAGTCAAGGAATTTAAAGAAGGAAAAGGAAGTATGTAACATTTTATCTAGTACAAGCTTGTTCAACTCTTTTATGTGTGTGTGTTTTAATTGTAGTTAAATTGCTTCACTTATTTTTGCAGCACCTGATGCAAGCGCTCCTCCAGCGCCTCCAAAGGTAGTTTTTTATTCCTTACGTACTTTTCATAACATAACTCCTCTTTGGAGCAAAAAAAAATTTCCCTTATCTATTTAAACACTTAAGTAACAAGATTTCTTTTGTGAAATATCTTTTTGAAAGTTTTAAAATGCTGAATAATATAAATATGAGATTTAGCAAACATGCAACTTTTGCTTTAAATGCAAAATTCATGAAATCCGATATTCAGTAGTGCCGTTCTTTTCGCATAGTTGGGTAATATTAGGTGAAAAAGTGCAAGATATTGAAGCAGTTAGAGCCCTTATATTGATGCAGCAAGTAATAAACTGAAGTGTGCAAAAGGGGTAAATTAAACACATGTAAATAATTTTGATAATGTTTCTTTATCCTACTGATACAAACATTTTATGAAAATGCATCCTTTTTATACCATTTTTCCTGTTGTCCTATTTGTCCAAAAAGTTGCTATATTTGTTATTTTTCCACTGCGATCCCTGCTATTTGAGCATGACCCCTGGTCAGAAACTTGCCTGTCGAAACCCTGTTGACTTTGATATTTTTGATTTTTTTTTTATTAATATACGAGCAATTATGTTTTTAATACTTATTGTAATACTTGTTTAGCCTGATGCTGTTAAAAAACCAGACATTTTGAAACTGACTGAGGTGCAAATAGTTCCTAAAGAACCACCACCAGAGTTTGAGTTCATCGTTGATCCTCCATCTATATCTGCTTTTGATTTGTAAGTACCATTTTAAATAATAATATTTTGCTTGAATGTTTATACATTGTTATGTCCCAACTTTTTAAAAAATCTTTTTATGAACTGAACTAAAGTTCATCAAGTAGGAGATTTTCACAAAGTAGCTAATTTTTATATATATACACAGGGTTCACACTGGGGAAAAATACAAGGTGGGATTTTCCTCCTTGACCAAAATTTTAAGTGGGATTTTTTTTTAAGTTTAAGCCTAAAAAAAATATTTTTTGAGTGGGATTTCAAAAAATATTGCGGGAATCGCGCGATCGCGCTGCCTAGTGCGAACCCTGATACATATAAACACCTATCCTTTGATTTACATGAGTGATAGGTTCCACACAAAACCGTTTAGCTCGAAAACTTTGATTTTGCTTTGTAAAATGTAAAAAACAATAAAATGCATGTAATTCAGATTATATATTTCTTCCATGCAGTACGGTGATTTTTTTGGCAAGCAAAATGTTTCAGTATCATATTCAGTTGTTATTTTATTCCTGAAAGTTTTATATCTAAGTTAAATATGTTTAACTGGATGCATTACAAAAGGGAAAATATTGTTTCAGAACTGAAATATTCAATGTAGCATAAAAAATATATTTGAACAAAAAGCTCAACTTTCATCACTGCTTTATTTCTTGAACTTCACTCATAAAAAAATGTAATTCATAGTTTAAGAAGTTTGTGTGTGAAAAATAAAATAAGTAAATAAATAGCAAAGATATTTAATTTAGATTAATCAATGTAAGATAGAAGGAAAAAACTGCACTCAGGGAGTCTTCAGGAATACAAAATATTTTGCTTGTCTTGAGGTAGAAAGAAGAGCATGGGTATTATTGGTCAAAAAAATATTAGGATTTGTAAGTTGAGAAATATCCGAAAAACAATTTTTTTTTTTTAGTTTTTATAACAAGCTCTATAAAATTTTCAGAGAATTTCAAATCAGAATCACCCATTCCCTTCTGTTAAAGTAATCAAACATACCCTGAAACTGTTTTTAGAACTTCATTACAAAAAAAATGATACAGGGTTCGTACGGTCCTTAAAGGTCCTTAGAAGTCCTTAATGTTCATTTTCATTTTTAAGTCCTTAAATAGTCCTTATTTTTTATTCCAGGTGCTTTTTTTTTTTTTTTTTTTGTTAAAATAAGAAGGTAGCCATGCGCTTCATTTGTTTGCAATCTTTTGTATTCTTCGCAAGAATCAAACTTCTTTCATTTCAACTACTTAATCGAACCTCAAATTTGGTTTGATCGGGACCGGTACTATCGCGGCTTTCGGACAGACCCAAAATGGCGGATTGACATAAACATCAACGCATTTTTACTTCAAATTGCAGTGCTTTCTCAACTAGTAGATAAATAAGTAACTTTTTCTTTTGAAAAGGTGTAACTAAATTGATGTGTTATATATTTTTACAAAAAAAATATTCATGGATTTTTATAAAATGCTTCAAATTACAACACCCAATTCAGTTAAAATAAACTTATACCCACCTACATGGCAGCTCCCAATTTGCTATCTCCTGCAATTGTATGAAAAAGAAAATCAAGCTACATCTTTAAAAAAAAAAAAGAAAGAAAAGAAAAATATTAGTTGACAAGTAGAATCAAAGCACCAAGCATTTGTACAAAATGCAATGGTGCCCAGTAACTGGGCACCGAAAATAAAAGAAAAGAAAAAGGAATAAAATTTGAAAAGCGGACTTTTAAGGACTTGAGGAGAAAAAGTTTAATAAATAAACAAAAGGTGGGAGTTTTCGAAAAAGGGCCGAATTTCGAGATATAAAATTTGGGATTCGATACTATTTATTAAGTTTTGTTGCAAAGTAAATAATTATTTTTTTGCATGAAAATTATTACTAAATCATCTACATTCTAAACAATTATCAATAAGGCAAGTAGGAGCAGCTGTTAACAAGTAATCAGTAAATAAATATTGATTTTGAAACTTTTTTTTTTTTAATTTAAGGGGGGGGGGATACTTCAAAGAAGCATGTTGTTGACATCTATTTCAGTAAAAGCGATACATTTAACTAACATGTAGGCAAAAAAAAAAAAAAAAACTTTCAGCTTTTTGCGTTTGACCAATTGTTTGTATGATTATCACTTATTTATACTGTTAAAGGTAAAAGAATGATTTATTTTTATTATCATTTTCCTTACGTCTTATACTATAATTAGCGCCGAGTTGCCAACTCCCCCGATCGCTTTTCAGCTGATCTTTCACTAAACAATTTGTTCCCCCATTGTTTTCTTTAGATCAAATAAATTCCAGTATCGAAAATTTGTTTTAAAGCAATGTTTTAATATTTAATAAATTTTAGTAACCGATCTGGCTTCCCGATCGTTCGTTGTGGGGTTTTGTTGTGTGGGAGATGATGGATATGTGCTGTGTTAATCAAAATTTGTATCTCGTGAAATTTCTTAATTTGCAGTAAATTGAAGGAATCGACTTCTTAAACCTATACACCGTAATTGCCTAATGCTCCGTTTTCCCCTAGTTTTTCTGTTTGTATTTGTGAACTTCGAAAATTCGATTTTTTGCAAAAAGATCCGATTATTCAAGTTGATGTACAAGTATTTTTATCTAAATGGATTGAACTACAAAACAAGAAATTTTTTAAAAAGACATGTATTAATTTACATGAATTTTCATAACTTATAACGCGAAAATGTAAAAACCTATTTTTCGGAAACTTGCAAACATCTAGCACGTGCTTCGCCGAAAATTGAACGCAGCTTTTGAGACTTTTGTTTTTTATTTAAGAGAAAAATTTTCAATTTTTTGAAACTTTATTTTAGTTAAATTTTGGTAGTTATTATTTGAGGCTAATTAATGTACAAAGTTTTAAGCGAATAACCCCATTTAATTTTTATGTTGTTTTCAAAATGAAATATTTTTCTGAAGTTGAATAAGTTTTTTCTGAATTCTTGCAAGCTCTTCTAAATTCTTTTAAAAAATTATTTATCCCAGAGATAAAAATTTAAGTAAGCCGAAATTGAGATGCTAGGGAGCATAAGTTAAGTAAAATGAAAAAAAAAAAATCTAAATTAAACTCAAGTTCTCAAGACAAAATGCAGCGTTTTCTTTAACATTCGTTTTATTTAAATTTCTTTTTATTTGACTTGTATTTTATAGCACTAACCATTTTTGATAATTTTTCATATCATGATAATTTGCTTATATAATACTATTGATTAATACTTGTGTTGTGAGCTTTTTATTACTAGCTTAATAATTAAACTCCCTGACTGTATTAGACATTAGAAAAGCAACAAGCCAAAGAGAGCTCCATAAAAGTTTGTGTTGTGTTCCTAATAAAAATACGATGTTAAAATTTCCTCCTTCAATAATGCTCCCTTTTGAAATAAAGTTAACAGTTTGTATATTTCGAAAAATTTGTGAGGTCCTTAAAAAGTCCTTAGAAAGTCCTTATTTTTGGTTTTGCCAAAAGCGTACGAACCCTGTGATAGAGCCCCTCAAAACCCCCTTTCTCAAATGTTTCTAAATATAGCCTAGTATTGCATTTTTGCACTTCAGATTTTGGAAAAATTTTTGAGCAAGTATGTGATACCTTTCCTTATGGTCACTCAATATAGTACAAAACTTTATTTTAACTTTTAATTTCGAAAAAATTCTGGAGAAGAACTCTAACCCCTTCCTTTTTTCCACTTCCCCTAATATCACCAAAGGTAGCCTAAAATTGCGATTTAAGGCCTTCTATCTTGAAAAATTTCCCAGGGGTGTTCATTATGTACATAATTTTTGTTAAATTTATATTTTTCAGAGACATTGTCAAGTTAACTGCACAATTTGTTGCAAGAAATGGTCGTCAGTTTTTGACAAATCTTATGAACAGAGAGCAGAGAAATTATCAGTTTGATTTTTTGAGGCCTCAACATAGTTTATTTAATTATTTTACTAAGCTGTTGGAACAATATACCAAAGTAAGTACATTTTTTCCCGTAATTTTTCTTTTTTAAGCATTAAAATTTGGATTTGGCAGCAGCTTGAAATTTATATTTTAATGCTGAGAAATATTCTGGAAGCTGGGCCAGTTGGACAGTAGAAGTGGCAAATTATGCTAGCCTATTATCATATTAGGTTTTTATAATTCACTCTTAAAAAGGTAAAAATGTAGTGTAGCAGCCACCCCCCCCCCCTTTTTTTTACAATGCTAAATTATTTTTAAGACTGAAAGATAAATTTTAAATAAGTTAAAAAATAATGAATCCTAAGACCGAGCTCTTAAAAATATAATCGAAATTATAGTCAAATGTTCCTTGTGTTATAAAATATTAAATTTGGATTAAAAATTTTCTTTGTTATACCTCAAATTAAAAGAAGTATACCAATCGAGTATGTGACTAAGCTGTTAACACTCTGTTAGCTTCTTAAGAATTGATTTATATTGAAAGCAAAAAGAGTGTGAAGGACGGGGTTTTTTTTTTTGGGGGGGGGGGTGATGCGAATGAGAGATGAAAATTTAATTAACAATTTAAAAGTCGCCGTTAAAAGGAAAAAGATCATAAAAAAGAAAAACACAATTGAATGGATGTCTCCAATAGACAGTTTATAAGCCAACTGGAAAAAACTCAAACTTGTAGGTGTATACCATTTCCATATAGTTCTACATATTAAAGTACAATATTATCAGTTCCGTAAAATTTTTATTTATTTTACCAAAAATGTCGGCTATGATTTGCCATAGCAGTTTAACTAATCAACCAAATTTAAAAATTGATTTTAACAAATTGTCAATAAGTAAATCACTTAAAATTATTCCTACAAAAGCAAAATAATCAAAATATTTTGCATAGTTTTGCAGTTTTTAATTTATTGTGTATCCTGTGTATATTAACATGATATGTATCAGAAATGGCACTTACTCAAACTATGCATAATATTCATATAAATGTATGATATTATATAAGCCACAATAGTATTATTAGTTAAACCATACTTGGTGCAAAGCTGTTTGTGTTTATAAAACAATCAATGTGTCAAGAATTTTTCATAACTATCACAAGTTTTTTTTCTTCACTCGAAACAAATAAAAGTATGTTTGTATAAATGTGTCATATGAATATATTCTGTTCTCTTCCTCCTGTCTGTTGTACAACTTATTTAACAATTACACCTAATGTCATTTCAGGGACTCTACAGATCACAAAAACCCCAAATATTGAAATCGGTCACAAAATTTTTCCATCCTATCCTTATCAAACCTTTTTAATTGCTCTAAAGAAGCAAATTAAAAAGAATAATCCCCCTAGAAATATATTTTTCTCTTTTAGACTTAACTAAAGTATCAAACTGTAATGAAAGCAAGCATGAATCACTCCCCCACCCTTTTGCTCCCATTTTTGAACAGATTACTTGCAATTGCTTCCTTCCATGCTGTTTTTAATTTTTTTTATGCATAATCAATTGCATTATGATCATAATGAATATGCCTACATCAGAGTTTTTTTAAATGTGTAGTAAATCAAATTCATTTTTGTAACAGTTAAACCATTAAAATATGTGTCAACTGTAGAAATCTGAAGATTTTTATGTAAAAGAAACAATTGTTTGCATCAAAAATATTAAGGTTCTAATGTGTCTAAATTAAAAAAAAAAAAATTGCCTTTGTTTGATATGTAGTAATGGAAATGTTGATTCTATTTTCTGTGTGATTCAAACTGAAAACAGGACTGAACGTTTAAAATGTAGTAATATAAGTAGGGATGTAACGAATATTCGGCCACTATTCGGTATTCTGCCTGGCCGAATAGTGATTTCATGGCGAAGCCGAATATTCGGCAAGATCAAATTCGGCCCGGCCGAATATTGATGGACTGTTCGGCCTAATGGTTCTGCTACAGTAGAAATGTAAAAATAAAAAGAAATTAGTAGATTTTAAACCTTTGAAATTGTATGATAGTTATTAAAATTGTATTATAGTTAAACTTTTTCATGGAAACATTTTTTTAAACAAATTTAATGCAATTGTGAGCTGGTGAAAACAAAAGTCTTTTACATATGTTCAACACTTAACTGCCCTGATTCAATGTGTTTAGATCGTTACGGTTTTGGTTACATTCCGTTCAATTCATATCAATGTAATTCAATATCCAGAAATAACTACAAGTACCAGACAAAATTAAGTTTTAAAAAACACACAACAACTATTAAAAATTCCTTTTAAAATATAAATAACTTATTTTACTCAAAGAATTTTATTAAAATTATAATTTAATTTTACTGTACATGCTGACTAAATTCGAAAATTTGGTTGAACTTTGACCTTTGCTTTAATAGCAACAACATTTAGTGGGACTTTTGTTTAACATCTCCACTGTAAATATTATTGAATTTTATTGAATGTTACAGGAATTGTAATTAATGTTTACTAAATTTTTATGCTCATTGACGAGCATTAAATCTGTTCTACTCTGGCAACTTATGGCTCCCGGGCCGGTTGAACGGATTTTAGATTAGTTTTTGGTTCATTAGAGGTTGTTCTGAATAAGCCGCTAGTTTGATTATCTGGTTATTCAATTAAGTGGATATCACTGTCTTTTGCCATATTTTTCAAGTCATTGCTAAATTTGACGCAAAAATAGAAACAAACTGTTTAATATGCTGGTTTTTGATGTTGTAGTTTGCTGTAATTTACTTTCAAACACTATGGATCAACTAAGAAAACCGAATGTTCTAATTGCAAAATATATTTGCTACCCGAAGTATTTGCCTTCTTGTGGTACAGTGAAATTTCTATGAGCGACCACCTCCCTTAACGACCAATTTTCTAAGTCACTGATTTTTCCCTATCAGCTTTAATGCTACAAGTCCTCTAGGAGACCCCATCAAAACCTCTTCTAACAACCAGCAATGCCGACTTCCACACTAACAAATAAAGCAATTTTCGTGTAGACGAAAACTGAAAAAAAAAAGAAAAGCAAAAGAAAGGGGGAGAGAGAAAGCTTAATGTACACAAATGCAGTCTTAGGAAGGAGGAAAGATACCAGAGGGGGCTAAAATCTATTCTTCTAGCGATTTCGAAAGAATTCATTCGACCTTGGTGACACTTATCGCCAGTCAGTCCAAGTGTTCGGCCGTCATTGTGGGGGTTGATTAGCGACAGAAGCTTTACAGAAGGTCGTTTCTCGAGTTTTATTGGTTGCTTCCGAATGGAACATAAGAAATTTCTAGAAGTAATCCTGGTAAGATCATTCATGTTTTATTTTTTGGAACTGTAATTTTTGAAATTTGTATTTTATACGGAAAAAATACTTTGGCTTTCCCGGGAATTCATTCAGAGGCTGATGAAAAAAATTAAGGTGATGAACTTGTTGAACTGATGGATGCTGTACGACCAAAGCTGTTAACACAACAAACCTTGAAAGAAATAGGTAATCTCATCTTGCACTCAGATTGCACTAATGATGAGAACATTAATAATTTATTTTTAGAGTTAAAAGGAAAATTGGAAAAAAAAGTTGCTTTTGAGAAAATTAAGCAGTTTAAGCAGGCAAACCTCTTTTCTTTTTTCAAACCTGATTAGTATTAAACAATGTTAAAAATAATGCAAGAATAATTTGATATTAAAATTTAAAAAAACAAAACAAAAAACGTTTGTGCACTTATTTAAATATATTTATAATTTATAATTTAAATATCGTAATTTTCATGAATAATGTACTTGTTTTTATTTCCATCTACTATCAAAATAGAAATAATCTCTTTTGGTGCTATGTATTTATTTCTTGCAAATTTGGAAATGACCTCTAAGAGCGAACAACCTCCATTAAATACCATTTTATTCAGGAACAGAGAGTGGTCGTTACAGAGAAGTTTCACTGTACTTACAATAACTTTGTTTTGTTTTTTTTAATAAATTCAAATTTTGCAACTTAAAGAGTTTTATTTAATGTTCTGTTCAGAATTTTCATTTGAGTTTCATTTTTATTTATAAATTATTTTCCAGATTTTAATTCCTCCTAAAGACTTAATGAGTAAACTTCGGAAGGAATCTGATTCACCCAAAATTGTAAGTATGTTTAAAGGCTTTTACTTTATTGCTTGCAATGTTGTCATGTATGTTGTTTATTGTTTGTGATACATATCCAGTGGTCTTCCAGAGGAAATTCAGGTCCGTT
The DNA here is from genome assembly GCA_038502835.1 of Octonoba sinensis. Classification (NCBI taxonomy): domain Eukaryota; kingdom Metazoa; phylum Arthropoda; class Arachnida; order Araneae; family Uloboridae; genus Octonoba; species Octonoba sinensis. The sequence goes on from CM076602.1 coordinate 65,542,475, forward strand.
TTCAGACCCTCCACAAAATTCCAGTTAATCAAAATACCCTTAATAAAATTCCAGTTAATCAAAACACCCTTAACAAAATTCCAGTTAATCAAAACACCCTTAACAAAATTTCCAGTTAATCAAAACACCCTTAACAAAATTCCAATCAATCAAAATGACCCCTTTACAAAACTCGGAGCAACCAAATCATACTTTTTACAGAATTACTTATTAAATAAACAGCAAAAAATAATTTGAAAAAATTTTCACTATGTTTACATTTTAGATTTTCACAGAATTAATTGCTTTTGCAAAAAAATCTTTTTAAAATTCACAAAACTGAACCCTTGAAAATGCAGGATTGACCCTGATATCATTTTTTTTTTTTTTTTTTTTTTTTTTTTTTTTTTTTTTTTGATGGGCAGTATTTTTGAAAACTTTAAAATATCTCTTGTGATTTATTTTTTTTTTCATATTTCAAACTTTGAACGTTTAGTTCACCATTTTCTTCTTATTTTACTATTGCATTTGAAAACAAAATGATGACTCGTTTTTTCTATTCTAAGGATTTTGAAAATTAATTATTATTGAAGAACAAGATATTATTTTTAAAATATAAATTCTAACTCTTTAAAGAAATAATTTTAAAAAAAACTGAATTTATTCTGATGAAGGAAATGTTTTGAATGGCTTTAAATAATTTCATGTACTTAACTTTGAACTGGACTAATATTTTTTATGCCGTAATGATCTATACCAAGAGTTCCCAAAGTTTTCCAAGTCATAACAGCCTTAGAAAAGTTAGAATTATCTCGTGGCACTCTTAGATTTCTTCCTTTTACTCTAAGCAGCTTTGTTTCAGCAATGGATCTGTTGCCATTGTTGTCTGGAAGATGCTGGGAATGCTGAATTCCTGATAAGTGAATTTTCCCAATAGTTGAGAAAGTTCACAAAATTCCTTATCAGAATCGATATTCATATGAAATGAAATAAAATGAGGGAAAGGGGGGCACAAATGGCCAAGTACTGCGACCAGAGGTCTATTGTACTAAACCCCAAAAAAAATGAGCATGTCTCTAGAAGAGACTAGTAGCTGACGTAAAGTTCAGCAGGCACCTAATTGTCATGAATTTCCCAGGGTTCAATGATATGACGACCTAGGTGTTCAAACCTATAAGCAGAAAACACTTCACAGCTGCATAAGATGTGTGCAACGGTTTCCTCATGAAAATGGCAACCCCTACAGGTTGGGTCGTTACTGACCCTCATAATAGTGAGATGCCGCTTTAAGGTACAGTGACCAGTAAGAAGACCAATTGCCTTCCTGATACCATTTCTATTAAGTTTTAGTAACTCTTTCGCCCTAATGCTAGGACAACCGTAATTAAGTTCTTTAGCCTGGCATTGTCCATCTATATTACGGCAGTTACGATACTGCTTATCTTTAAAAATATAAAAGACAGTGGTCCTAATAAGATTCCTAGAAATCCCAATTGCAGGCTCTGGGCCAATAAAGGGAATGTCAGAACCGCTCCTAGCCAGGCGATCAGCGATTTCATTGCCCGCGACACCTGAATGCCCAGGCACCCAATAAAGAGTAACCCTATTATTCTTTGCAAGAGTACAAAGCAAGTTGAAACATTCCCAAACAATACGGGAAGTCATAGCGACTTTATTTAAGGCCAGTAAGGCAGCTTGACTATCAGAGCAGATATGAACACACCTATTACGGTAGCCCTTCTCTGAACACAAAATACAGCACGTAAGAATAGCAAAAACCTCCGCCTGAAAGACAGTACTGAACCTGCCTAGAGGACAGGAGTACTCAGTGCCATCATCGGGACAATAAGCTCCAGCACCTGTATTCAAATTCATTTTGGAGCCATCAGTGAACCAGAGAGCACAACTCTTGCCATGCATTGGAGGCAGATCACTCCAATTACGGCGAGAGGGAAAGACCACTTGATAGGGCCTATCAAACACCCACTGAGTGCCATAAGAATCACTCAGCAAGCCAGAAAGGGGATGCCCCAGGACCTTCTCATCAAAGTTTTTCCAGGAGAGGTACCCAGAATAGGATTTCCAGAGCTCGGAATGCTTAAGCCTCTCCATGCACAAGAAAGCCTCATCCTCAATGCGCATGTAGAGGGGACAAAGACCTAAAAGCAACTCAAGAGAAGCAGTAGGTGTGGTCCTTATACAACCACTTATTGCAATGCAGACCATCCTTTGCAATTCGTTAAGCTCAGTCTTAGCAGTACTTAAGCCGGTTCTTGACCACCAAACAATGGAGCCATACGCAACGATGGGACATATTACCATCGTATAGATCCAATGGACAGCCTTGGGCTTAAGGCCCCAAGTACAGCCAACGGCTCTTTTGCAGGACCAAAATACTTTACTAGCCTTGGCCAGGCAATAGATAAAATGCTTATTCCAGTTAAGTTTGGAGTCGAAATAGACTCCAAGGTACTTTACCTCTTCAGAACAGGTGAGAAATTGTCCAAAGAAGCTGACACTACGCACCTCGAGAGCTCTCTTACGTGTGAAGGCAACCATAGTAGTTTTAAGAGGATTCACAGAGAGACCTTCAGAATGACACCACCTTTCCACACATTTTAACCCTTGCGATAAAATGGAGGAGACAGTGTCAATAAAGTTACCTCTGACTACAATAGTTACGTCATCAGCGTAGCTGATGCAGGAAAGACCAAAATCCGTAATATTATTTAAAAGTGAATTGACTACAAGACACCAAAGGATAGGTGAAAGTACACCACCATGAGGACAGCCAGCATTTACTTGCACAGTAAGTTCGTCACCACACAGAGAAGCATTAACATACCTATATAATAGCAGATTTTCAATCCAATGCAATCCAATTTTCAATCGATATGCATAACAATTCTTTGTTGCACTAATTTTCATGTACTGTGAGAGAAACTTTTAAATTGGCCTTTCCCGTTAGAGCCCTTCCTATTTTTATTACATAGTTTTATTTAACTTGACTTGTCACGGAATTTTGCTAGGCGGTTTTCGACCACTATTACTGAATAAATTATCTTCAAACTTTGCACATAAGCTTATCTTTGATGACAATACAATAATCCATCCATTTTATAATTTATTATAACATTAATTAGGAAAAAAAATAATAATTTTGGCTCTGAGGAAATAATCATTTGTCATTTGGCAACAATAGTTTTGTTTGGATAATGCAATGATGTTTTGAATTTAAATAAAACCGTGTAACGTAAAACATTTTTAATATTTATTACAATTGAAATGCTCTTGTGTTCTATTAAAAACCATAACTTAAACCCTAGAAGAGTGGTAAAAAAGTCATTTAAATTATCCTTTTGTAAAGATTTGCAATGAGAAAACCAGCCTTTTGGGGACCCCACCCCCACCAACTATGTATAAGACCCATCTTAATTTTTTAAGAAAATTTTCAATGATTACTAATTTTAAAATTAATTGTTAGATTGCAAATCCCAACCTGAAAAATGTTTTTTTAGTTAGTTTATAAATTTGAAACTGATCTTTAAATTCCCAGATGATGGTAATCTAAATTTTCTTCTTCTGTCTCCCTGACATTTTAAAAACTGTCAGGAATTTTTAATCAAATGTTCGACATTTTAATAATTTTCAAATGTAAAACATACCTAAATTTTTGAGGTAATTTTTTGAAGAAAAATGTATGCTATACTCTGTAAAGTATGGTAAATTGACTTAATCTTATTTGTTCAAAATGGTTGTTTGTAATAACAAAAAAAAAGCATGAAATTTCTCCCACGTGATTAATAATAAGAGGGATTTATGATAATATGCCTTTTGAATATAATAACATATTACATTTCTCTTACTTAACTTTTTATAAAGAAATGTTTCTATGATTCAGGTATTAGAGCAAGTGCGATATAGAGTTGAATGGACTAGGCAGCAAGAAGCAATCAAAAGACGTGAAGAAGAAGAAGCTGAACGAGAGAGAGGTATATCATACTTTACTTTTAATTGCTGTGCTAAATTGTCAAAAGTAATTATTTTTTTAATAAACATTTCTCTTTTTTTGTCTAGTTCAATATGCTCAAATCGACTGGCATGATTTTGTTGTTGTTGAAACAGTGGATTACCAGCCTAATGAACAAGGTAAGGCATTTGTTTTATTTTCAACTTTTCCTAATTTTTAAAGCTAATTTTTTATTATCATTCACTCCAAAAAAAATTTGCAGGGATGTTTCCACCTCCTACTAATCCTGATGAAGTAGGAAGCAGAGTGCTACATCAGCAAAGAATTGAAGAACAAGGGGTAATATAAGATTTATGTGTTATATATTTCTAAATATTTTATTGATGAAACTCATACTAATAATTTCCATTGTAGAAATATTAGTAAAGTTATTTACAATACATATGTATGTATGTATTCATAAATATAATTTTAGGTAGAAGATGTTGAAATGGAAGTTGAGTCTGATGACGAAAGCAGTGATAAGGAGATTAATGATAAAACAAATACATCAAAGGTATGTTCTAAAATTGATAGTTCTGTTATATTCGATTAATAAATATCAAATGTTTTAAATGTTTGTTATGAATTTATAGCCTGGAGAAGATAGTTCCTCATCATCGGATGAAGATGAAGAAGAACACAGAGCAAGTCCGCCTCCTTTACCCCCTAAAGAAGCTCCTCCTTTGCCTCCGCCTCTTCCACCTCAGCCTGATCAAGTAGTTATTCGCAAGGATTATAACCCCAAAGGTAATAGTTTTTTGATCAACTTTCTCATGCATGCATTTATTTATTTGAGTTATAAAATATATTTTGTACTCCAAACCCATTTAGTATCTCTGTAGGGGTGATTGTATTCCGGGTATACCCCGGAAATTCGGGTTTTTCATATCCACCTTCATATTTAAAAATCGGAGTTTTTAGTCTTCTAATTTGAAAATTTGGCAGAATGGAACAAAAAATACGCCGAAAAGCGATAAACATTCCCTTTGTAGCAACCCTTTAGGCAGCAAGGGTTGTAAAGGCGCCAACCATCTTTGTTCCGAAAACAAAGGATACCACGTCCTACGTGCTTTCGTTGTTACGGATAACTGGGTGTTGGCGATGTTTACATTCCTGATGTAAACATCGCCAAAAGTGGTAATTTTTTTACGAACTTTATTTTTATTTTTAAAAGAACAATAAAAAAACTTGGAGTTTTTTTTATTTAGTTATTTTTGCGATAAATATCGCAAAAAGTTGAACTAATTTTCCAAACTTCATTTTTTTTTTGCATAATAACGCATTTTTACTCCTGAAATCGGCACTGGACTTCAAGTTATTTTCTCAACTTTTATTTTTAAAGCTGCAGATATTTTACAAATAAATGAAAAAAATAATAACGCTAAATAGAATAAGTTTTTCACTGCAAAAATTTGGCAAAAAATATATAGTCATGGGAAATTCCTATTCATTGTTTTACTATAAATTACAATTTATTTGCAAAAAATAAAATAATTAAATTTTTCTCATTAGTTAGAAGTAGGTAAGTAAAATATAACTTTTAATTTCAAAAGTTATTTTAAACATGCCCTTGTAACTATATTATATGTGTATAAAAGCTGTCACATAATTTATGGTGCATGAAAAGTGATACCGAATTTTTGCATAAAAAATTTTCAGGGTTTTTCACTGTGTGTTGCAATCACCCCTGTCTCTGGATTGTGATGTAATTTATTTTTGGAAATATTTGTGCTGTATAGTCAAACTTTGGTTTCTTCATATAAGGACATTTTAGGATTTTTTTTTTTTTTTTTTGGCATATTTAATCAATATAATGTTTGCAATAGCAGACCAAAAATATAATACCGGTATTCAGTATTTTAAAAAACGTGATGCCAGAATATCAGTATTAGAAATTTTTTCTTATAATAATATAAACAGTTTCGTTATGAAGTATAAAATAAAGGATCAATTATGATGAATTATTTATAATAAGGTCAGTATTACAATAATTTATGACGTTAGCAACAAAAATGAGTTAAAAATTAACCATTACCGTATACTGAACAAATATATATGCAGTGTTGTCCACCCCCCTCCGAGCGATTGCTCACACCCCTAAAAAGCTACAGAGACCCTAAAAATCACGACTCCTCCAAAAAATTAAGCTGTTCAGATATTTTTCTAATTAATTACATAAATCAGTTTAAAATATTTTTAATGTCATTTACCAAATGTTATAGTTTTTAAAATTAGTATGAATTTTTAAAAGTGAAATTGTCCTTAAGTGTTCATTCACTGGTCAGACCCTACACAAGGTAATATTTTTTCAATTCAAATTAAAAATTTATTTTATATACCTAACATCAGTTTTAAGTCATTCTCATTTACTTTCTGTTCTGAGTTATTTTGCCCATGCATAATTAATTGTTTGGTGCAAAAAAAAAAATTACCGTTTCACAAATAATAACTAAGAAAAATAATAACTATAAAAAAACTGAAATTAATAGAGATAAACTGCAAAAAGTATCTGGAAATCAAGGGAAAAGTTGTACCAAAAACATTCATTGTAAACTGTTTGTAGCGTTTTAACTTAAGATTATTCAGACAGAATAATAATTATAATCATAAATCTATCAGATTTTTGTTCCATCATATCTAAGGATGTACCGAGTATTCGGTCGAGTACCGAGTAGTTGTGGTTGTGAATAAAAAAAAGAGTACTGATGTGCACATGAAGAATTTTGTATATATTGAAATGAAAACATACATTTTAACTACATAATATATATAAACTAATAAATAAACTAATGAAAAAAATTGAATGTAAGAATTCCAAAATAGAATTCTTTAAACCATTATAACTCTTTATAAAAATCAGTTTTTCAAAAATGATTATTGGTTGCGGTAAAAATTCCTTCAGTAATGTAAAATGCCTCATAATTTTCTCCTCCCCCCTCCCTCCCCGCACCCAAGGAAAAAAGTCTATATGACACTGTATATTTTTATTTACTTTCTTTTCATTTTTTAATTTTTTCTAGTTAATAAAAAGGTGATATTTTTTATCTAATTCTATTTTTAAAACCTAAGATACAAAATTATTAATGTCGAAAAAATGCAAGTTTCTATGTACTATGACATAATTTAAGATATATTGATTTAAAATTGAAACACATTACTCCTCAGATACAAAATTAATCAGTTCAAAATTGTTGCACCTTCCAGCAGTGCGTACAGTGAGCAAGTTTTTTCAGAGGCAGGAAAGATTTATTATGAAAAAGAAATCGCCTGTCTGCAGAAAATGTAGAAAAACTTGTATTTTTACACCATAATTTGCGACATATTGAATTTGATATTAATTATTAAAATATTTGTATTTGATAGAATTTTGTGTATTTCCTTTTTCTTGCTGATAATTTCTTTACTTTAAAGTCGCTTTTTTTTTCCACTTTTACAATTGGAGCTTTTATGTAGCTAGATTTTGATTTTCATTTAGAATTGTATATATATATATATGTAATATATTCAGTTACCCAAAGAGAAATCATATTTAATGCAAATAAGTTATCACAAATTAATCCATTTAAAAGGTTTAGATGAAAAGAGAATCTTTTCTTCATCAGGCATCCAAAAAGATTGCCAGGGCATAACATACGATTTTCTGACATGTTTCACCAATTTGTTAAATCAAACATGTTGGACACTACTCATACAGCTTAAAAAGTGGCAAACAATGTATAGAAAGTGGGGAAAATAGTCGAATTAGCATATGAACTGTACCAATATATAAGCTGTGTAAAAATATTTTATATACTTCATAATTTTTTTTAATTATTGCATATTTCACATTTATATTTGCATATTATTGTACTAATCAGTTAAATTTATCTACTATTAGTAAACTTTTTAAAAAATGACGAAGTTTTTACAACTACTCTGTAATGGGCGAGTACTCGGCTGGAATTTTGCCGAGTAGCAGGTACATCCCTAATCATATCCCACAGTGACTTCTTGAGAGTTGTTGAAAAAATGCATTAAAACTAGATTTTAAAATTTTTCGATTTTTTCCCCCCTCTCTCTCTAAGCCTGCATAAAATTTGAGGCGTTTATGTTTTACTATATTGTAGGTTTGTTATATCATAAAACGATTTAACGTTATTTTATGTGTTTGTTTATTTTCCTTTATTTATTTCTTTATTTTTCCACTTCAGTTCTAAAGCCAGCTCAGCCTGTGACGGAACATTTCTTGATCTCTCCAATTACTGGTGAAAAAATTCCAGCTGACAAAATGCAAGAACATATGAGAATTGGTATGGAAAAAATCTTTTTTTAATTTTTTTCTTTGAACTTAAAAGAATTGTAGGTATTATTGACAATAGTCGCTTCTTTCTCCCCCTCCTGCTTTACGAATGTTGCTGTTATAAAGTTATATATTGTAAATGCACTCTTTTATTTATATTTCTTGCATCTGTTTATAAATTCAAAGATTAAAATGTTCCGCTTTCCAGCAAAATATCTGAAAAATTTTGCTCAATAAATTTTAAGGAATAATCTAAGAAAACTATAAAAAAAAGCATGTAAATGTAAAACATTTTGTTAAAGTGTCAAATTTTTAAGAACTGTCCTCTTACTGATGTAACACAGATTAAATTTTATTGTCATGCTTTTAATTATTTAATTTTGCTAAAATTGTTATTTTATTCAGGAAACATGTTTTTAATAGAACCAGAGGTCATTGTTTGAAGCGTTTCAAATCTCAGGCTAATCTTGAAATTAGGAAAAGTTCCTACTTCAGTAGGATTGTATGCAGTTGGAATAGTTTACCAGAAGCGACTGTTAATTGCAGTGGGGTAAAAACTTTTAAGAAAGCTCTTAATGTTCATTGGGGACTGCTAAATTGACTAGGACCAGCCTAGCTGGGCCCTGAGCCTTTTGCTGGTTGTCACTTTTGTATTTATATTTAAGTACATTAGAGTGCAAATTTCTGCATGTTATGTAGCAAAAATTCATGCCTCCTTTGAATTGCCCTCATTACTAACATTTTTCCCTAAGACCATTCACCATTTTACCATGAGGTACATTATAACATTTTTTGAAAGTCTTTGTCATCTCATAACTCCTTTGATTCTAAATCTCAAGCAAAACATTATGTGTTAAATTCTGTTCTTGAAATGGTTCTTCCCTATTATTATGTCCTTCATTTTTCGGAATGTGATATGTTATGCTTTGTTTCCTTCTCTCATTCCCATTTCTAGAAAAATAACTGAACCATAGGACAGCAATATTGTGAAACTGTTTTAGAAATCATGAAAGAGATGTATATAACTAAGGTTATACAATGTTGTAAAAAAAATCTAATATTAAAAGGATTAAGACTGAATCAGGGTCAATAAGAAGCTATAAATAATTAAAAAAGATATATAAACGAGAAACTTAAAAATAATGCCACACTATATTTTATTTTCAGCAACTTTTATTAAGTACTAAGCATTTAAATTTCCCATTTCTTTGGAAAAATGTTTAACTATTCCCTTTTTTATTCTATATTTATTTATATATTCTCTAAAATGTAGAATTCCTTTTAAAATATCTTGAATTTTGATTGTAAAGCTTAGAATCCCATGTATTGTATTAAAAAAATTGTTGTGTAAGCAATAGGGATGTACTTGACAGATGCAAGAGCAATTTACTGTGTACAGTGGCATAACTATACCTTCTGAGGCCCGTGGCAAATTCATTGGATGGGACCCCAGAAAAAATTGTCTCGTTGTAATTTTAATAAGTTACTGAAGTAGTTACCCCCCCCCCCCCCCACACACACACAAACACTATTAGTAATATTGTGTGCATTTTAGCTAAATATCGAATAAATTTTATTTTCAAAAGCATAAGTATTACGCATTTATAATTAAATAACAATTGAATCGGAATAAGATATTTATTAATAAAACTTTTCTCTGAGCTTAACTGTAAAAGTATCAATAACATCATCAAAGTTTAAAGATCGTGCCATAGAATTTTCAATAGACAATGGCCAAGTTACATAGCCTGTGTTGTCCCATAGAGTTAATTAAATAGGTATTTATTAATTTTAGTTTCGAAAATGATCTTTCAGCATTATCTGTAGTCGCAGGAATTGAAAAAAATAACATTAATGCAGTACGCACGCCAGGAAAGAGGAATGAGATAAAATGATCCTATATTATTAATGAGTCAGCAAGTTCTGTAATATATGAAGACTTTTTTTATTTTATCCCTGAAGGTGGACCAAAAACGGAGAATTTCTCTGGCAAATGGTTCAGATATCTTTTTTATCTGCGTATTTCAACAATTTTTAGAGCTTTTTTAGTAGACCAGTACTTTCTTATTCTCAGTTAACAAATTGCGGGAATTTCCCAAGAGACAGTAGCTTGCCAGCGCCTCGAAAGTACTGCCACAAAAAATGAAGGTCTGGATCCCATCTGGTCACTTAAATGGCAAGAAAGGGAGAAAAACAGGTTCCTTGCCTTTGGATGGCATTTTTGGGGAAGGGAGCGTCTGGCTCCACGCTATAATAATCCCACCTGTCAATTTGTCACACGTTTGGTGCTTAGGTGTAATTGTTCAGAATTAACTGCACATGAAAGTTAGGCAAAAGTGCTAGTGAAGTCCTAAAACTAGTACGTGAATTGCCAGTTGTTTCAAAAATGGAAACTTCCAAAGAATAAAAAACTGTGTATTAAGCAAAAATTGAATGTGTTAACAATTAAAAAAAGGAAAAACTAGATAATGGTGGAAAAAAAAGAGGCAAATCTCATCTATCATGTGTCTAATTTTTATTATATTACCTGTTATGTTTTTTCCTTTTTTTAACAGGAATTTTTATGTTTTGGTTATCACTTTGTTATCCCAAAAGAAAACTCAACAACTTTATTTTTTTTTTTTTTTTTTGGGTCCCTTTGACTTTGTGATATCCGTAGTACACTGTATATCTTTTCATTTACATATCCTCTTTCTGTTCATGTCTGCTTTACCGCCTGTGCATGTGTATTGCTGTCTGAAAAAGCTAATGTATGAAAATATAGAAAAATTGAGATTTTTTTTTACTACTTGGAAACTTACTTTTAACAAATAAATTACTAATATTTGAATATTTTAACTAAGAGACCATTTCCTGTATAATTTCTAAACAATTCTTTCCTACCTTAGGATTATTGGATCCTCGATGGGTTGAACAGAGAGATAGAGCTGTACAAGAAAAAATGACTCAAGAAGAAGTGTATGCTCATGGTAATGTTTATTCATAAATGTTCATGTTATTTTAATTCTTGACTAATTCTTGCATTAATTCTATCTATTCTTTCTGTTAATATTTAACAGGAACTTCTATTGAAAGTAGTTTGAAACAATTTGCTGAAAGGCGTACTGATATTTTTGGTTCTGGTGTTGAAGAAACAGCTATTGGTAAAAAGGTATTACATTTATTTTTAAATACAAGCAATCTTGTAGTTGATTTACCTTCTTTTTATGACTCACCGTAACTAAAATCAGGAAACTAAGATAGAACTAGGAAATTCTACCAATAAACCATGTTTAATAAAGCAAAAATTTGATTTCTTTTGGCAGAGTTAGACTTTTTTTCCTGCATAAGCTATTTTCTTTTATTCTTACCTTAGTCCTAAAAAGTCATTTTTCAATAATATTTTATCTAAACACCTTTATCTCATTTTAAACACTTATCTATCGGTAGCAATTTTACACGAAAGTGCTTTCAACGATAATGATGCTGTAATTTCACCATTTTTGATCGGTTCCCAAATCCGGTATGACGCCAGTGCCAAGTATGCCAAATTTAGAGTTTGATACTGTAGCTACTTATAATGTTTTTGAAAGCATAATGATTCTTTATATTCTTTTACTAAAAGTATTTTCTAAATCAAGTGCTCCAGGAGTATCATGCATAGTCTGACTCCATTTCCTCGATCCCGGGGGAGGGCATCCCTAAGGACCTGTGCTAACAGGGATGGAGGAAAAAAGTATCATGCATAGCTAGATTTAATGTGATTTTTTTGTTTAATATATCAACCAGGATTGGCGATGTTTGCATACGTTGAATGCCACAGTTTTTACCATCCTGTCCAAAACTCTTGTGCCCAAAAGTATCCAAAACTATATTTTTAGTGAAATGTTATTTTGCGAGCAGAATAACATATGTTCAAGTAATATTTTATTAATATTAAAATTTAGTTGAAACTTAATTTATTGAATATGAACATTCAGATATATATTTACAGGGTGCGTACGCGGCCTGGAAAACCTTGAAAGTCCTTGAATTACATAATTTTTTTTTCAAGGCCTTGAAAGTCCTGGAAATTTGGAATAATGTACAAAAATGTCTGGAAAGTCCTTGATTTTCTCATTTTTACTATTTCTTTACAACTTATCAACAGGAAAATTCACCTTTCTTCAAATTTCTACCTGCAGACATGTGATTTTTCCGTATTTTGACGGAATTCCGTAGTTTTGGTAATTTTGGAAATTAAAAATTTCGCTTCCGCAAAAATTCGTAATTTGGATTTCTTTTTCTCTATTTTTTTTTTTTACCCTATGAACTTTTTTGAAAGTAGTCTGCGTACATTCCTGCGAAGTTTCACAAATTACGAGTAAAATGTACACATTCGATTCGTTTTTGGCGCTTTTAAGTGTCAATCCCGACTTTTTTCAGCACTTCGAAATCTGGTTGCATCGGCTTCGGCAAAACTTCCTAGTTCTCGTTTAATATCGGATTCTTCCCCTTAGACATCAATAAATTTGAACTTATCTATATTTTTAATCTTTCCTAAGTTGTAGCTTCTGTAAAGGGCTTGCAGAAACGTCATTTTGCCACGCCCACTCTAAATGTCGCTGATAATCAAGGAATTTTTAGCTTTTAAGTTTTAGTGATACATCTGTTGATTATAATTATTAAATATTAGAACCTTATTAAAAATCTGTTTAATTTTTTTTTTTTTTGGCAAAATTTTTTTTTAAAACTATTGTTTTTGTTTTGTTTTTTAATTTTTTTTTCTCTCTCTTTTTTTTTGCATGTAATTTAAGATATGTTTAAATTTTAGATCGTTTTTAGCATTAGGGTCCCTCCCCCCTTTCAAGTACTCATTTTACAATGTTACGGAATAAATAAATAATATTTATTTATATTTTAATTCAATATATGAAAACATGTAAAAAATTCTTCACACCTAATTTTGAAGTTATTTCATTTCATTAAAATTTTTATAGTTATCAAGTATGAAATAGTTATTTCAGTTTAAGAAGTTATTGCTCAGTAACATGTTTATTTCTTTAAAAAATGTCATGCCACTTCCACGCCTTATTTTGGTTAGACATATTGCCCCAATCATTTTTTTTTATATTAAAGTAATGAGTTGACTTGCTTAGTATTTAATGATTCTATTGCATAGTAATTCATGCTTGTAATAAACTTTTTAATAAGCTTTTACAAAGTGTTATGTCGTGATTTTTCAGTATTTTTTCTTAGTGAGGCACATGTCTGACCTGACAAGCAATAAAGCTATGGCTCGTTACATACACAGCTGATACAACACATAAATCTAATTAATGTGCGATCTGATAAATTTTTATAGTATTGAATATGAAGTTATTTTATTACAGTTAGAGTGCTCTAAATTAAATAGTATTAAGGAAATCTTTCTGGTATTCAAAGTGGTAAGATTTACGTGATTTTTGCTATGAAGAGTCCTGGAAAGTGCTTGATTTTTACTCAAAGAATAGTGTACGCACCCTGTATTTAAAAATATATAAAACTTATGAGGATGATTCTTACCTAGTTATATTGAAGTTGTAAGTTTTCATTAAAAATTTCAATTAGTGTGCATGATTTAAAGAATTTTTGCTTTAATAGTAAGCAGATTTCCTACACATATTATGCATATTGCGGGTGTTCAATATATAATGCAATGATTTACTTAAATGCAACAAATGACAATTTTTCAATAGTAAAAAGAAAAATACAGAGAGAGGAAGACTCTTTTACAGCTTTGGTGTAGTTTTTCTTCTCTTAGCAGTGTACATTATACAAAGGATTTCATCTTTTGATCAGGTGTTAAAAATAAATTTAAATAACATGAAAGAAAAAAAAATTAGTGATCTGTTTCATTAGATTCGCTTAACATCCTATGGTGAATCATGGCTAGCGCTATAACTTGCCCTAATCATGGCTAGACCCCCCCTCCCCCAGCCCCACCTACTGGTCTCTAATCTAGTGAGTCCTTGGGGATCTTGTGGAGTGGTGAAGCATAGTTGCTTTTGGATTGTCGAAAGCATTTGTTGAAATTCGGCTTTTACAGGCTGCAATCAATCAGGAGCCAATCTCCTTGGTTTTGCATGAACAGAGGTCCAGTAATTTTTGTATGGTGAAGCATAGAATGCTTTATTGGTTGATCTGCATGAGAGGGCTTGGTGATTTCAGGAAAAGTAAGTAGTAATTCGTGATAAATACTATTTCTGAAAACAGCTTTAATAGTATAAACGGACGTTGAATGTAACTGACTAACAGCAGCCAAATCTGTAACAGTGTCTACAAGCTTTATATTGCAAAGGTCTGGCATGAAATTAAAATGATAAAGAAAATATGCACCAATAATTGGGGTACTTACACAGGGTTCGCGCGATTCCCGCAGTATATTTTGAAATCCCACTCAAAAAAAGTTCGTTTGCGCGCGTTCCCGCAACTAGAGGACACGCTTTCAAAACATTGCGAAACGAAACTACTATTCTAAACTGATAATTCAATACAAACTAAATGGAGTATGTTAATTTTCAACTGCCATCTTATCCTCATTAATAAAAAGAAGAATCTAGGAACCCTATTTATCATATATAATAACATGGGGGAAATATTGATAACTTCTTCATTCCTTGGGATTATTGAACAATGAGCCCTTTGTGAATGCAGACTTATTTTCAGTCATTCTATTCACAGAGGACAAAATCAAAAAAAGGAGTGGAAAAGGGGAATCTTCCTTGGTCACAAGGTTACAAAAGAATGCTGGTTTCTAAAATATACTGATTTCATTGAAAAACATCAATAGATAAAATGACATATGATCAGAAAAAATAGAGGAAATATTAAACTAATTTTTAGGATTGTTTTTGTAAAAATCGCACATCAAAGAATTTTGATTAAATAACCAAAATACCAGAGGATCTTTTTCATGCTTAACATTTTATAAAGCACCCATTTTTTCGATTGCGAATTTTGTGGAGGATCCGTTTTGTGTGAACCTTGTTGATGTCTATTCTTTCTTTGCTGAGCATAGCTTAGATAATCATCTTTTATTACAAAGTTTGTATTGGATCATGATCGGACAATTTAGTAATATTTTTAAAGACAAAAACAAAAATTTCAATTTCCCACTTAAATTTTAAAAATCCCACTTAAAATTTTGGTTAAGGTGGGAATTCTCACCTTGTATTTTTCCCCAGTGTGAACCCTGTTACATCACCAACTAAGAAAGGCCAGCAAAAAGTATTACGAAGAGTGAAATCAAGCGTTAGAAGCTTTTCTCCATATACATTAATATTTGAAGTATTAGTTGCTGAAAGAGTCATGAAGAGTGCTTTTCTTTTATCAGCAGATGAACCTGGAATAATACTTATATCACTACATGTGTCACACAAGAACCAAACGTTGTTTTTCTGTCCTTTAAAAAGAGGCGATGAGAGGTTTTCGGGTTTTTTGTAATACAGTCGACGCTTGATATAACGACCATCTGCATCCTACAGAAAAAGGTCTTTATATTGAGTGGTCGCTATAAGAAGTAGAATTTTCTGGGAAAAAAATATACGTGCATCATGCATGTTCAGTAGTTCCATTAAAATTGGTAATTTTTCAAAGATTTCAACTAAACGCTTGAATTATTTTTTTATCATTGGAATTATAAAAAAAATTATCAGGGCAAAATATTAAACAGATTCTAAAGTAGAAAATATAGGGAAAAAAATTTACATACACATTTCTAGAAGCAGAACTTCTGCGGTGACATGACACCTGGCACAACAGCATCACTCCTCTTATTTCAGAGAATCGACCTTTGGAAAACCATGCAATTCAAACAACCAACTACTGATACATCTTTCAACCCTTTCCTAAGAAATCCGGAAATTCCCTATCCCCCCCCCCCCTCTTTCTTCTGAGTCTTTCCGTACTGTGATGAGAGATAATCCCCCCCCCCCCTCCCCACTCCTGTCATAGTTGGACTGAACACTGAAGGCTCCATGCAGCCTGTCCGTAAAAACCAAGGTCATTTTAAGTTAAAAATTTTGAAACATACTCTATTTAGAAAAATACCAGAAATAGTGTCCACTAAATGAGGTCGCTGTATTGGATTAGACAATACAAAACGGTCGTTATACTGAAAGCAAATTAACATTGAGTTTATAGAGATAAAGTTGGGACCTTTCCCACTGGTCGTTATAATGGAATGGCCTTCATAATGTGTGGTCATTGAGCGTCGACTGTACCAACAATGACTATTAGAACTCCTTGAATTGCTGCAATTTCGATCGAAGGAAAGCGTCAATAAGAATTACGTTGAAACAAAACTCTAGCTGTGCAGTTCTATCATGTAACTTCTTAATTTCAGAATTTCTGAATTCGGATTTGCTGAAATAGCATTTAGGGTTATATTCTAAGATTCTGTCAGCAACTTCCACGGCTTTGTCAGGTGTCAAATGTGAAATAGATGCTAGAACACTTTGTACAGATGAAGGTAAATGAGAAAGAAATAACTCTAACATTAACTCATCAGAAACTTATGAGATTCTGCTCTATGCTTCATAACTCACTTGGTTTTTGATTTCCGAGCTGTTCTCCAGATAACAATTTGCCAATTTGTGCTTGTGAGGAATCGCCTGTTCTTTTTAACTGGTTCCATTTTTAGATTTTCATATAGCGTTGTAGTGGACGGGGTGAGAATGAAATCATCCACCGCAGATGCAACTTTGGGCAATTAAAATTGTTTTGCTATTTTGGCCTGTCTATTTTGATATATTCTAGATTTTCTGTAAGCGTTAAATTCTTGTAATTTTTTTGCAAGGATTGTGTTGCTCTTCATGAAATTTTTAATATTGCCGTTTAAGATCAATTTTAAAGTAATCACTTAGATAATTATTTGGATATCTAGAAAAAAAATGTGTTCTGGAATTACTCTTAGACCTACATAAAGTCTTACAAATATGTTGAGCTTAAAAGTTTTGATTTTTTTATGTGTTTATTTTAGATTGGTGAAGAAGAAAAGAAACGTCCAGAAAAAGTAACTTGGGATGGTCATACTGCTAGTATGGAAGCAGCAACGAGAGCTGCTAGAGCTAATATCACAATTGAAGAGCAGATTCAACAAATTCACAAAATTAAAGGCTTACTGTAAGTATTTTCAGCATAATGAAAAGTTGTAGTCAGTGGTGTAGTCCTGGGGAAAGAAGTAAGGGGTGCTATCAGGTGCAAACTTAAAAGAGTAGGGGTGGGGTGCGCTTGTGTTCCAGTTTTTAAAAAGTGGAGGTACGCTTGAGTTAAAATACGCTGTCGACCAGCTTCCCCTCTCAATTGCACCACTGGTTGTGGATATGTTTCATATCATCAAAAACTTTTGTGTTGATATTAAACCTTAAATTAAGGTTTCCATTGGACAAAATTCTGAGAACAGATCTGTCTTTTCAAAATTGGTACAATCTCTTTGAGTTTGGTAACACAAAACTCAAAAGGTGCAGAATCTTTTGCAAACTATATTACATTGTCCATATTAATATTCAAAACTTCTTGCCTCTCTGAAAGCATTAAATTTTTTAAAATATTCTTTTACTCTTAGCAGGATGGTGACAAAATCCAAGAAATCATGACATTCCCAGATAATTCTAAAATTTTGGAAAACCAGGGAAATTTGCAAAAATTTACGAAAATTGGGCAGTTCTTTCCATTATTTTTTATTTATCCAAAAATACCAACGATTATGTCGGTAATTGCCGTACATGCGTGTGTATAAGCCCACCCACTTTGTTTGAAAATTGATTTGTTTCGTAATCGAATCTTCTGTAGAAACTGATGCTATGGAAGATGTTGATGATTTTGCTAATGGCTATAATTACTAAGACAAGATTCTAAGAGAATTTTAAAAACTTTTCAAATGTTTTGAATATGAATAATATTAGAATAATGAAATAATATTTCTATCTCCTTTGTCCTCTTTTGCCTTTTAAATACAAAGACATAATATGTTACCTCTTTTGTTTTGTTACCGTATGTTAGACCTTGTGGCGGATCAAATCTTAAAAGTTTTCCTACCTCATATGAGCCCATCCTCCCACTTTCAAGTCAAATTTTCGTCAAAACAAAGTGGGCTTATGTAGGAGTATATACCAGGGCTCGAAAATGATATTGCTCGACATGCCTGGGGCATGTATCTTCTACCCTACTACAGGCATGAATATTCTACCCTTACGTACCCAGCAGCTCATGTTTAATCAAATATTTATTTTCAAAACTTTAATATTTCAACGACTTATTAAGGCTCGACCGATGCATCGGCGCCGATTGTTCAGCAAAGTTGCCATCGGCCGTAAAAAACATCTAAAAGCCGATGCAAGGCCGATGTTTTTCGCAGTGACAACTTTCCAGAAAACATTCTGTCTTTCACTTTCTTTTTTTCTCCATAGCTCAATTTCTATTTCCATACAATAACACACAGCACATAAGTTAAAAAAAACACACAAAAATAATGTCATTCTATAAAGTATTTGATAAAAAATTCGGAAAACTAGTTTAAGCGATCGCTGCCCGAAAATCTTCATTATTAAAATAGTTCTCTTTGAGCAGAATGCTCGCGAAATAGAATATGTTTAAGTAAAAGTCATAGAGGCGTCTTATGAGTGCTATTTGTTTTTCGCACTAGGTTAGTTGCCTCATTTTTGTCCGTTTTTCTTTTAATAATGACTTAGTGCATTAGGTGTCATTGTGCAATAATACTATACCATCCGCTTTTAGTTTGTCATGTTTCTTATTATTCCGAAATTGTAAACAATAAAAAGTCAACTCAATCAAAGACGATAATAATTTTAATTTTTACCAGCGTAAACATTTTCTCTTTGCGTTTTTTTTTTTTTTTTTTTTTTTTTTTTTTTTTTTTTTTTTTTTGCTTCATCGATCCCACGTGTTTTTCTGCCAATTGTGCAGCAATCTTGTTGCATCTGATTTAGTGTGCGGTTGTTCTCATTATTTCATTTTTTGTTTACAACATTGATTGGTCAAAATAAGAAATACAAGATTGGTCAAAACTAAGAAACACTTTCCAGTATAAATATTTATTGATCGAAATTTTATGTGTCCAAGTTCGACTTGCAATTTTTAAAAATTGAATTCTCAAAATGCGAGTTCCTGCAAATCCTGCGAGTTAGCGTGACAGGATTTAATAACATCTTAATAAAAATGCTAAAATTTCTTTATTTTCAAAAATGGATCAATGCATATTTTTTTTTTTTCGAAATACATCTTAACATTTTTTATACGATAATTATTTTAATTTTCCCCCGTTTATACTTCGTTTTTCAGCGCATTTTTTTTGGCTTCTTTGATGCCACGTGTTAGACAGTTGACAGTTTTTCTGCTGTTGTACAACAATATCGTTGCATCTGCTTTCAGTTTAGAATATTTCTTGTACAACATAGAACATATTGATAAAAATATGAATCAATTTTTCAGTATAACTGTTTATTGATCGAAATTTTATGTGTCCAAGTTCGATTTGCAATTTTCAAAAATTTAATTCTTTAAAAACGAGTTTGGGATACAGGGTGGAACAATACCTTAATAAAAATGCTACAATTTCCTTAATTTCAAAAATTGTCAACGTATACAAATATATATATATATTTCTTTTTCAAAATACATCCTAATTTTTATAAACGATCACGTGTTTTCAGAAGATTATTTGTCAGCAGAAAACTGCTGGTGCTCAAAATATTGGTTTATTTCGGTGACCTTACATTGTGCTCATGAAAATATAAAGAACATGTCAAGTATTTCAGTGTAATTTTCAACTCACAAGAAAAGAAAAAATCTAATGAGATTAGTTCTTAAGACCCAGCGTTCATTTGTAATGACAAAAAATCTCACATCTATGTTTTTAAAGCAATATTCAGTATTTCTTGGTTATGAACAAGGGATATACTGTACAAAGGATTATACTGCGAGCGAAATTTTTTCATATTTTATTTTTTTATTTCAGAAAAAGAGCTTAAAATAACTTTTTTAATGAAAAATAAACATGTAATCGTTTCCGCTTTTCTTTTAAAAAACGGGGGGGGGGGGGATCATGAAAAAAATCTGGAGTTGACAGTTTCGCTAAAAATACAAACCCACCTTATTTGTTAGCCTGTGTCGTAACATCTGCATTCCTCTCCATGAAAAAAATAAGAAAATAAAGACAGCTGCACTTGGCATTTGCAATGCAGGTGTTATAAAGAGAAAATGTTGAAGGAATGGGAATTAGACCCGAGCCAATTCAATAGTTGTTGAGGATTTTTTTTGCAAAGATAAGAAAATTCTCCAATATAGCATTTTTTAATTTTTTTAACCTCCAAATAGTTTAATTAATTCACTAGAATCGCGAGTGATTCTAGCAGTTTTAATTATTATGTAAACTTAACCCAAACAATTTTACGGTGCTTGAATAATGCATTTATGCTTTTATAAACATGAAAATAAATAGTAAATGATTTAAATGACATTTTTGACAAACATTCTACACGTTTTAATGGTTTAAAGCGACTTTTTTTTTTCCATCGGCCATCGGGCGATGTAAGAGGAGAATAATCGGCCAATTTCGGAACAATCGGCATCAGCATCGCCCCCCCCCCCCCCCTCAAAAGCGGCTAAATAGGTTGTCAAGTGCGCGTGCCTAAAGTACGGTAAAATGGCATAGGTCATTCTAAGGTGAAAATCGTATTGGAATGGGAAGTTTGTTTACTTTACAGCCGGAAATAGCAAGAATTTTTTCTGAGAATAGGCTATAAAAGCGGTCGCTCCTAGAGGTTCGCGTGGTCGCTCGTAGAGGTATTTTAACATTAAGACGATAGGAAGAAAATTCGGTGCTATGAAATATCGGTCGTTCGGGGAGGTGGTCGCTCGCGGAAGTTTTACTGTATTTCATTAAAATGCATACTTCACGCTTACATGATTTTTTTTTTTTTTTTTGGAGGGAGGGGGAGAGGTAATCTTTTTCACAGGGTGACCCCATCACTATCCTCCCCGGGTGTCATGCTAGCTATGCCACTGACAAATTTCTAACCGAAGTTTAATCATTTAGCGTGCAAATGTTCAAATGTCAAAAATAAATGCTGAATCACTAGTTATTTTGCTTTTTTTGTATCAGTTTTCTAGTGTAAGCATAATACTTCCGATCTGTTAAAATATCTGAGATAAGGAATAAATCTTAAAATTATGTTTAAATTTGAAAAATTCAGAATACATGACAATAATCATTTTTAATAAACCATCACATATTTTTTTTTTCCAATTTATTTCTCTTTTTATATAAGTACAGTGGAACCCCTCTATTTGTACACAATTCGTTCTTGAAGGCAGTTCGAATAGCGAGTTGTACAAATAGTTGTTTTTTTGGTTTTTTTTTTCACGTAAGAAGCAATGTAAATTGGATTAATATGTTCCAGACCCACACATGGTTGCAAATTGAAACTAAGAAAAAAAATTTACAGTACTGTACCCGGGTTCCGCTTTCAAACCTTGCAACGAGTTCTTTTTTAACACAATTGTAGTTCTTACTGCTCTCCTTTTAGGCTCTGTTGAATCAAACTTTTTTGGACCCAATAGCTGCCCTATTTTTAATAGAAATAGCAACAAATGTCACAACGTTTCACGGACCTTGCATGGATTAAGTGTAACGCACGGAAAGAGAGACGAGACTGAGCTGAAGATAGGGCTGCTAGATGAAAAGGTTCTCAAGAAGCCAAATCATTCTGAAAAAAGGCCAAAGAAAAGCCGTACTATTAATAAAAAAAAAGGAAAAAAAGAATAACTTCTTCAAAAAGTGGAAAAAATTTTTAAAAATATCTTGTTTAGAAAGTTAAAACTGTCAATAAAATCCAAAAAAGTATTGAAACTAAAAAATATATAAAACTCAAAACAAATAATTCCCAGACGAGTTCAAAAAGACATAATTTCTCAATTTTTTTTCTTTAAAGAAGAAAATACTGGCAGCCCTGTTCCCTGGCGCCGTACGAATAGCGGGACAAGTACGAATGGTGTGGTGAATTTTACTTGAAAACGTTGTACGAATAGCGTGGTCCCGTTGTCTATAAAATCTTGGAATAAATTCTCAGTTTGTCAATTAGATTTGCATTTGCAAGGTGTAACTATTTGACTATTAGCAAATGCAATTTTCATTAATGCTTCTTTTATGGAACAAAATAATTAAATCCTTAAAAAAAATAGTAATATATTGAAAATTTGCAATACCTTGCCAAATTTTATCATGCTGTTGTGAAATTGCCATGAAATTTTTATGTATGTTCAGTACATTTTATTATACACTTTTGAAAGCCAGTTTAAAAAGCTTTAACTTTTCCTCTTTTTTTACAGTCCAGATGAAGAAAAAGAAAGAATAGGGCCTTCTAAACCTCAGGATGCAACAGTCACATCTGCTATTTCTTCTGCTGCTCCTGTTAAGTTAATAACTGTACCTGCTTCCAATGTTACTGCAGCAACTGCATCTGCTACCACAACTGCAACTGCTGCATCAAATCTGACAACGCCTACTACATTGTCTAAATCACAACCATCACCAATGACACCAACTTCTACTCCTTCTACTACAACTTCTGTAATGCCTCAGCATCCACCATTACCGCCATTGCCTCCTATGCCTATTCCGCCTGTTTCTACTATATTGCCACCTCGGCCAATGATGCCACCTCCCCAGGGACTAATTATAGCTCCTTTACCTCCCCCTGGACCACCTCCTTCTCATCTTTTGGGTAAAATTTATAACTTTTTTCCTTCTTTTTTATTTATGAGTTAAATTTATTATTATCGAATAGTCAGATGAAGTTTAAGAGCAAACCAATATTTTTTTTACATGAAAGTGTTTCTTCCATATTTTATGACATACTTGTTACACTGTGCAACAAATTTGAACTTTTTTTTTTTTTGTCCTTTAGATGAAACTATGTGATTCTATATAAACAAAAGATGCTTGATTCAAATATCTAAACCAAAATAGTCCATCACGTACAGTTTTTGCTGGAGACCCACTTCTCATATTTATACAATTTGTTTACTGAAGAATGTAACTGAGGTTTACTTATTGGAAACACAAACACTAAAATGATTTTTTGGGGCCGTTTCATCTTGTAGGCATCTGTTGGTGTGCCCTGATAACAGATTAGCAATATTCAGTTCCTTCTTCCATTCCATCAACCGCTGAAACGCTTTTCAAACACAGAGATGTCCCGATGAAACCTTTCCCCATGCGCATCACTAATTGCGCCAAGGTTTTGAGGAAATAAGCCTATATGGAAATCCAAAAGGTGTAGTTTTAATGACATATGGCAACCTAATAATACAAAAGCGTTTTAGCATATCGCCAACAAGATTTTCGTAGTTTTCAGCTTTTTCATTTCTAAGGAAACGTGAGCACACTGATTTAAAGGCCAGCCAGGCGGATTTTTCGGCTTCTGACTGTTTGTTTTCATAGTTTTCATTATGAAAGTACTTCCTTAAGTTGTGGGCCAATAAAAATCCTTTCTTTTACTTTTGCCTCACTTGAGTTTTTGAATTTGTTCCTGAGATGCAAGAAAGTCACTCCTTCTCTCCTTTTCTATCCAGAGCTTTTACAAATATTCCGAAAAAACAAGTTTAATGTGCAATTGTGAAAAAAAGGCACATTGTAGATTTACAAGTGGCTCATTTGATGTGTTTTTGCCACTCATAATTTTAAAATTTCCTTTGTGTTTGCATAATATGCTACAGGAATGAATAGGAAAAAAAATACTTAGATGGAGGAGCACTAATAAACAAGCACCACTCCTCTGAATTGTGCTCATATCCTAATGCTTAAAACAGTACATTCACCTCAGAGAAGCATACTATTTTTTCTTTCTCCGCGAAATAGTCTACAAAATGCCTTTGTAGTCTTGTAAAAGACTCAAAACTTCTAGAAGTAGATAGAGCTTTTGTTGCCAAAAATGTCGCTAAAGTAACCCAAGTTCATTAAAAAGGTCTCTAGAATGTTCTCGATCTCACTGTCAATAAGAAAGATATAATATATAATAAATTAAGTCGATAAATTGCGAAAAGATGCACATTTATCTAGAAAATACGTAAAAAGCTAAAATGTGGAATTTTGGGAAAAGTGTACGTGATAGGCAAAATATAGTTGCAGATTCGTAATTTTCAGCCAAAAATACATAAAACGGACATTTTTATCCAAAGGACATTTTTCGTGTTATTTATGCATTCTGTCTTCTAATTTCAATATAAATTTACCGCTAACATTTCAAATTCATAAATAATTCTTTGCTGATATCAGTTTTATTTCTAAAAAATACCATAGTTTTATGGGTCATTTTGCAGAGACTCAAAATTAGCCGTTAATTTTAAAGTCATTTAATAATTAGCTATTCAGTTCTCCATTGAAAAATAAGGGGAAATTTTAATGAATATTTGCAATTAGCATCAACAAAGTAGCATTGCAATCTCATACTTTGCAAGTGTCATGCCAGGGGAAATTTTGGTCGGTCTGCTTATGAACCAAAATTCCAGTCAATCAAAACGGAACCATAACACAGGCATGAGATTCTTCCGCGGATCCGCGATTTTCCGCCTCGGTATTTTTTTTTTTTTTTTTTTTGCACACAAACGCTGCAAAACTTCGTTCATGCTGATGACTGACGCACTGAAATCGCGATGTTGGAGCCAGCACAACAGCCAGTACAATTCTTTCCAACAGCATTTGGACATTCCTAACTTCATGCCTTCAGGCTGCGTATTATCAGATTTTTTTGTAGTAAACTTTTAAACCTAGATTTTTCAAGAACAAAGCTCGGAAGCATCGCTGATACTTACTTGTTTTTTATATAAAGAAAGTCATGTTTTATCCCAAATCGCACATCTAAATGCAAAAGTAGCATTCTTCAAAATGGCGGAAGATGTTGAGTTTCCTTTTAATGCAAACGAGTAAACATTTTGTTAATCAAATTAAAAAGTTTTAAATTTTTGAACTTTTATCTTCAGAATTAATTATTACTATTTATATTGTTTTTTAAGTAATTTTTTTTTTGTACTACAGTAATATTTGTTCCAGAATCAAACACTTTCATGATGAGAAAAAGAAACAATAAATGGCGCCATATTGCAACGTTGATAATTCTTTAACTTTCAGTGCTAAAGTTTTCTTACTTTCTTTTTTAATTTTAAACGTTTTAAAACCACTCACATTCAGCTCTTATACATTAAGAATCGCAAGTTTATCGCTTATTTTTATGTTTCCTCAATGCCATGTGTTTGCGCAATGTTACCGTTTTGCTGAAATTTTGCAGTAATCCTTTTGCATCTGCTTTCAGTTTAATATATTTCTTATTATTTTCTCATTAGCGCACAATACAAAGCCTACTAAGAAAATATACAAAGCAATTTTTAGTGAAATAAGATTTTTTATTGCATCAGCACATTACTGTAGACTTTTTTTCGCAAAATATACTACCCGCGGATTATACTCCAGAAAATACGTTAATTGAGTTTCAATCTTTTTGCATCTGATTTTTATTTCCTATCGACAGACAGGTAGAAAAAACAGCTTGTTGAGCAGAAATACAAAAGTTTTCTTGCAACCCCTGAATTTTTGCCTTCAATTTTTAAAAGATTTAGCGCTATTTTTTGAGATTTGAGAATGTCTGCAAACTGATTAATTGAAAGAATTGACAATTATTTAAAACTTCCACTCTTATTAATTTTCAGTTCCCCACTACTTATAAAATCATACAGTAATAGAATACATGCAAGAATGAGAGCTCTAAAGTGTAAAGATATGAATAACAAGAAAATTGTATCAACAATCCATGAGCACAAAGTTTGAACCCACATTTTATTTTAGAAAAATATTTTGAGTTTGAGTGAACCTTGGTACTCTTCTTCATTATTGTTTATAAATTCACTGTCAGCATTTGCAACAAATATCATAAATGTAGATGAAAAACAGCAGTATGATTTAGAAGTGCATAAATATCATAGGTATTGACTCTCTTGCTGAGCCAATTAAAAGTGACACTATTGATGTTTGGTGGATGAATGTGAGGAACTTTTTGAAATATCATTTACTGTCCAAATTGGCACTAGCCTTTCTTACGTGCTTTCATGGCCCTCAAGTTGAATCCAGTTTCAGTTCCATGCGAACAATATTATTACCCCACAGACCAGTAGGCGAAATGTTTCAACTTTCAATGCCATCCAAGCTATCAAGTACGAACTGAACTTTAAAAAAAAAATGAAAAATCATTAGTTATATTTTTTTGGATAGCTTTTCTTAAAGAAAAGGTAAATTCCTATTTTTGTAAGAATAGGAGAACATCTTGTAAAAGATATAACAAAGAAAATCAGTACAACAGTCTCATTAGGGGAAAAAAGATTGAGGGAAAAAATACTGTAAAAATTAAAACATTGTAAAGTGGCAGCAAAAAAAAAAAAAAAACTACTAATGCTATGAAAATGTAAATGAGCAAACACATAGACAGAACAAAACAAAAAACAAATGAACCAATCTGCTCAAAAGAAAAATGAAGGAAAAATTCAGGTGCAGCAACATCAACTAGAAGAAGCTAGAAACATTTCCTCAAGCACTAAAAGTAGTACAATGGTTAATTCCACCCACATAAAATTTCAGATGTAATTACGAAACTCAGAGCACCATTAAAAAAGAAAAACAGAAAATTAAAATAAGTAAACCCAGTTTAACCACAAAAGAAATGTATGCTGTTAGATCCTACCTGAAAAATTCTTGTCAATAAATTTTTGAGCTTTTTTTTGATTCCAAAAAAAAAAAATAAAATATGAAGTTATTTTTATACTCCTGTTATTTTCATTAAAACTTTTTTTTTTTTTTTTTTTTAAATTCAGCTATGTACATTAGCGATGTGGCAATTCTTTTATCGGTCCGTTTTTGATAATAATGCGCATATATTATATAGTTTAATTAAGAAACTTTAGGTGAATAATTAAAAAATATTTTTATAATGTAATTATAAACAGATTAAATGCATGAAAATCTATTGGATTGAGAAAAAAAACTTATTTTGAGCATTTCGTCTCTTAATATAACTAACTTTTGATCACACATTTTTCCTCTTTTTTCATCTTTCTTCAATCTCATGCCTGATAACAAACATCCATTCAATCAAAATTGATCCTTCACAAAAATGCAATCTATGAAAACAAACCCTTCACAAAATTCCAACATATCAAATAGATCCTTTCTCAAAATAATTTATTAAGTAAATGGCAAATGCAAATCCAAAATAAAAATGCTGGCCTTACAAAATTTCCATTTCTATTAAAAAATCAAATAGTTTTTGCAAAAGTATTTGACTTTTTACAAAAATCTTTTTAAATTCACAAAAATAGGACGCTTTGAAAAAGATGCTGTATCGACCTCTGCATTTTCTAGAAGTACAAGAGCATTAAGGATAATTGTTTACTGAAAAAATAAAATGCTTGCTACTTTAAATTATAAAGAAGAAAAAGACTAACTAAAATGAGTACAATATCGAAGGAAATTGTTTTCAAATGAAATGTTGCAAAACTATCTTGAATCAGTACGAAAAGGAGCAAAAATGCAAACTGTTGCTATTGTCATAATTGTTTTTGCATTTAGTAATGTTCGATTGTCAGTATCTTATTGTTTCTCTTTCACTATAATATTTATTAATTTTCTTTTTTTTATTGTTCTTTAGAGCAAATTTAGTTATGTCTATTTTGAAATATTTCAAGCATAATTCTCGAGCTCAAAAACTATACTTGGAAAAAAAAGCAAGCAAGGTTATATAACAACTGACTAAGTGAATAACAGTGATGATCATTTTTTCATTGTTGGTGATGGAAATAATTTAGTATTTATCTTAATAAATACTTTTGCTTAGTATAAAATAAGTTTTATAACCCTTTTTTTGGCAATTTAGATTAAAACTAAGAGGGGCGGGAGAACCAACAATCAATGTGAGGAGAATATTTTTATATTTGGTTAAGAGACCCACCCATAGAGCAATGTCGCCTGTTTTCCTCTCAGGAAAAATGAAGAATTGGTGCAGACTTTCTTACTTTTTACTGGTATATTTTTGTAAGAGAGCAAGCTATATTTGTTTTAATTTTTATGATTAGCAATGCCAAGGCCGCCAATGCCACCTGTTATAGGGCCTCCAGGTGCTGCTTTTGTGCCTCCAATGCATCCAGTAGCTCCACCTCCTCAAGTATTGCCTGAAAGACCACCAATGATTACTCCCGGTAAAACTTCTGTTAGTACTGCCTCTGAAGATGAACCTGCCCCAAAGAAGCAGAAGACTGAAGATAGCTTAGTACCAGAGGACGAGTTCTTGAAGAAAAATAAAGTGAGAATAGCATCAAAACTTTAATTTGCTAACTAATCTTTCATCAATAGTTCTTAACATAGCGTTTTTGAGCGGTTTTGTTAATTTCTATTGGGTGTGTGATCCATATTGGGATGGTTTCCAGACTTCGATGTGAAATGAAAATGAGTCCATGTTTAGTCCCAGATTTTATTAACAAACTTATGGGACACAATACAAATACTTAGACAAACACGCAGAGGTTATTTACATCATCTTTCGATCAGAGAAGCTTTTGTCTCATGTTCGTTCTCCGGACAATCTCTGTAGCAAATCCCCTCCAGTTCCTTTTCTTCCGACCACCCCTCAAAGACCCCTTCACTAGAGGCTGGAGGTCATGCAGGGGAGAGCCCCGCGGAACGTGGGTGAGTTCTGGTTCCCATTATTAACATTTATTTGTAGGTATCAACCATTTTTGTTCATAAAAATATCTTTAATTGAAAATCAAATTTAAAAAATTGAAAGATTTTGTAAAGTCAAATACAAAAATCATGAAATCAAATGCAAAAAATCATCTGATATTTTGACAGGTTTCTTACAATCTTTAGCCTTTTAATACTTGAAAGGTTTTGCTGTTAAGATACCTATGAATGCTATTGAAACTGGAGAGCTTTGCTATAGAGACATTTCTTTTATAAACTTACATTGATTCTACATTATCCTTAGAAATAATGTAATCTGTTCTTTACATTCATTTTAATGCAATTTTAAGAATTACGTCCCACCCACCTCTGCTTCCATTGGTTGGTATTTATTATAAAAATTAATTCCAAGCATTAAGGGTTTAATGTCTTTAATTGTGGGCGCTTAACTTATATTTTACATTTGAAATAATTTGGAGCTTAGTAATCTAATTGATAAAAAGATGTAAATGATTTTATAAAATAATTGATGTACTATAGGAAAACGGGCAATTGGTGCTGAACAAATGTTTTCTTTAAATACAAACTTAGAAATACTGTTCCTTCTAAATACAGTCCGACCTCTATTTAACGAAGTAGCAAAATCAGCGAAAAAGTTCGTTGAATGGACAAATTCGTTAAATAGAGGTTTACATTTTTTATAATATAGCTACATAAGAACTCATCATTTAATGAAAGCTTTACATATCATGTAATAATACTTTAATTCTTTCACTTAAGAAAATATGAAACAAAGAATAATCATTATAATCTAGAATTAAACTTATTCAGTACTCTAAAAAATAAATGTTTATATTTATTTTAAAACATAGTGTACTGAAGTTCATAAAAAGTGTTTAAAGAAAGAAATACTTGAACAATAGGGTGGAAAATTTTTTTAGATTACCAAAAAGAAAGTTCGTTAAATAGAGAATGCTCTTCTTTATTTGGAGAGTTTTTTTACATGGAGAACCTTAAATATTCTTACGGCCAATAAAGAAATTCGTAAAATGGAGGAATTCGCAAAATGGAGGTCCTTATAAAAATTTAATATTTTAACCTACAAAGTTGCTAAAGTTAAAATGTATAGAAAAAAAATTTATGTACAGAAGTGTATTTATATGAGTTTTTGCTGAATCTACCTATCAGTAGTTTGTTCATTTAAGTTTATGTGTAAATGAATCACTGTTGGAGGGAAATTTTATAATCAAACCTTTTCCACCTTTCTTTTCAGTTAGTTAAATCAGCTATATATGGTATTGAATGCATAAATTTAAATTTTAAAAATTTAATTAAGTAGCATCTATCAATATAAATATCATATGCAAATAGCTTAGTTTAACAAAAAAAAGAAATACTATTGTCAGAATGTTGGTGATCTAAAGCTATGTCAGATTTATCATAGATAGCTCTCAAATTTTAGTGTGTTGTGTAATTTATGTTATTCATTTTTATTGCTTTCAATGTGCAATTGCTTTAGATGCTTCTTTTCATGTGCTTTTCTTGTTTCCTCCCTTTAGCCTCAAGTTACTTTCAGAGTACAAGTACCACCTATTGCTGAAAAACCAGAGTGGAAGTTGAATGGCCAAGTTTTAGCGTACACTTTGCCATTAACTGATGCTGTAAGTTTTGAAAATTTTGTGTTCTGTTTTCTTTTTGCATTGTTAAACATATTAATCAAAGTGTAATAGTTACTCTTCTCAGGAGTTAAGATAGTCCTACAATTTGCAAAAATCTCCAATGTTTTGTTTATCTAACAATTTAAGGAATTAAACTTTGTTTACCAACGGTGTAGTCCTGGGAAAAGAAGTAGGGAGATGCTTACAACATAAGTTGTTGAAATCAAATAGTAGGGGGACGCTTGTGTTAAAATTTTTAAAAAGTAGGGTGAATCTTTGGTAAAAGTAGGGGCGCAGCGTCCCTCCTAGACTACGCCACTGTTGATTACTGCAAGTTTGAATCTGTTCCGTACTATAGGTCTCTGTTTTACTGTAATAATTTTTCCAAACGAATCCAAAATCACTGCACATTGTTTGCTGTGTGTGTGCAACAGTTTATCAATAATATTTTGTTTTGTGTCAGAAATGAATACTGTAAAATTAAATAATCAACAAAAAAAAGTTTAGAAGTAAATCAACTTGAAAAGGCAGTTTTGAATTCTTAACTGCCTGGTGTGAATTTCACATACTATAAGATGTGACATTCACTCATCTCAATAATTCTACCATGTGCTCAGTTATGAGTTTCATTGTATGCTTTTCAATTTTTTTGAATTTAGTAATAAAAGAAACATTCGTCTTTCCGTGATTTCTCATCATATGCTTTTCAATTTTTTTGAATTTAGTACTAAAAGAAACATTCGTCTTTCCGTGATTTCTCATCATAGCTTTGTGGAATATTTCTCTACAAAAAAATTTGTCCACTATTTTCCTGTTTTTTGATTTTCTTGAATTTTACTTTTGATACTTTTTGTATTATTTTATAAATTATATTGTTATTTTTTGGAAACTCTTGAATGTTCATAGAAATAACATGTGAAAAATATGAAGGCTGTAAAATTTATGGTTTGTGCAGTAATGCAATGTGTACTTAACTGGTTTTGATTGTATTTAAAGTATTAAAATTCCGTATTTGTTCATAAAATTGAAATACCATCAATATTATAATGTTTGTTTCCATTCATATTTTGAATTTTTATAATATAAATACATTTTTAATGCATTTATAGTATCAAAATTCTAAATATTATTTCTAATTTTAACCCATATAGGTCTCTGTTATCAAAGCGAAAATTCATGAATCTCTCGGAATGCCACCTGGGAAACAGAAGCTACAACTTGAGGTATTTTTCTGTTCTTGTTTTCCATACAAATTTAAATATGTATGTGTAAATGTATATTGTTAATAATTTATATGTATATCGATATGCAGGTGGGGGTGTTGTTGAGTGCTCAAAAAACTGGTCCCAAGGACCAACAGTTTTAGTCCAGTTTTGAAAATTTTTGGCCCCTAAAGCACTTTTTAAATAGTTTAATAGAAAAATAAAATCATTTCCTAATCATGTAAGCAATTTAATAGTCAAATTTTTACATTAAGTTGAAGTATTTCTCAATTTTGTTCATAATTAAACTTTTTGACAAAAGGATAATGTAAACATAGTACTTGGCTTGGAAGAAGGAAAAATATGTGTGACTTTCAACTTCTACTCTAATGCATTTAATTCAACATAAATTTTAAGAAATTATGCATATTTTAAAGTGTGAGAAAACATTTCATTCATATTGTAAATATAGTAGAACCCTGATTTAACGTCGGCTGCACTTAACATTTTCCCATATTTAAAGTTTTTTTTACATTGGTTCCAAATTTCTACAATATTCTTGGTGATATTTCTTCCCATACATAATGTTTCTGTAATTACTGCATTCCTTCTTTTAACGATTTTACCTCAAAAGTGTCAATTTGTTTTTTCTCAACTTCCTATAATGTCTTAAAGGTTATTTTTTTTTTTTTTTTTTTTTTTGAGTGTGTGTGTGATTTATTCCGAAGTTCCAACGATTTTCATCTGTATTCATTAATATTAATCCACGTTCCCTTATTTAAATTTAATTCTAAAATTCTTTTATTTGCCGTTTTTTATAAATTTGTTGACCAAATATCGAGAAATGCGATCTTTTTGCGCGATGGGAATTGGACTATTTAAACTTTCGATGTTTCTTCTGCTTTGTTAAAAGGTAAACAAATGGCAGGTCTTCTTATCTTCATTGAAACTTTAATTTGAAATTTTTAATCGAAATTTCGTGAATCGTGATCGTAAGGAAGAATTTCCAAACGTCGAATATAATATCTCTAGTTTCATTTTTCGTTTCAATTTTTTTAATGCATGTGTAATTCTTCAGATCATTTAAAATATACTTGAAATAAAGAATGATAATGTTAAATAATATATTTAAATTTGAAAAAGGCAAAAAACAAAAATCATTAACTATGCACAAGTTTTGGCTTCATCATTGCGATAAAATGTTTTCTATTACGCACATTCATTCATGATACGAATTGATTCTGTGCAGGAAGAACATTTGAAATATCAGCAATTAATTGCAAATAAATAAATAATAAAATAAAAAAAAGTTTTAAAAATCATTAATTTTATTTCTTATTCAGTATGCATGTAAAATCTTGGGATAAATTCTCATGCTGTTGATTAACAGGTTTACCTATTTCATGGCCACAGTTTAATTTTTTTGACATGCTAGCAGTAATCCTAAAATGTTTAATCTTTGATCAAATGTTTTTTCTGGAGCTTAGTATGTCCTTATAGAATTAAATGCTTTTTTAATTTTTAAAAAATGCATAATTTTCTTAATAAAATTTAGGTATTTTTAAAAAGAAATTTGAAAGTTATGCATGTTCACAGTTTTCTTCATGAACATTCCTCTTTCACCCGTCAGATATTTATTAATTATTTACTTTGAATAGCCTAAAATTCAATTAAATAGAAGCAAAATTAAGAGAAAGGTTTTGCTATTTGAACATTAAATTGCTAACAAATGACAAGTGGTTTTTTTTAACTACTTGTTACATTTTGTCTTTCCCTAGAACAGCCATAAAACCAATTTGATACTTTATTCTTGTGATGCAAATTTTTTTCACGACTGTAACAATGCCTCTTTCTTCTTTTCAAAATAACAAAGTTGAATTTTGGAAAATTTTACCTGCTGTAAATTTTGTTATATATAATATTTTAATATGGCAATCGTGTTTTTAATTGGTCTTTTTATCTTTTGTGTATATATATATAATATACAGCATATGTATATATGATATTCAATCAGGGAACTTTTCTTAAAAATCTCTGGAAATCAGGGAAAAGTCGGGGAATTTTGCTTCAGAGATTCTGTAGCCACCTTGATGAAGGTCACAAATGCAGGGGTCAAATGGCATTGGGCCTGGACTTTCCTCACTCCACAGCCTCTAGGGTATTGGTTAACCCTCAATTGTCTTTGTTCATTATTCCATTTGTAGAACAAGCATTTGATAGGGATAAGCTCCATACTTTTCTTTTCTGGTGTTTCTTTAGGGGAGACGGATGTCTGACAACAGATTAATCTTTGATCTTTCATAGC
Source organism: Octonoba sinensis (assembly GCA_038502835.1). Lineage (NCBI taxonomy): Eukaryota > Metazoa > Arthropoda > Arachnida > Araneae > Uloboridae > Octonoba > Octonoba sinensis. The sequence goes on from CM076602.1 coordinate 65,576,653, forward strand.
AACTAGAAGTGCACAGCATCAATGCTCAGTGCTTTTCCTCCTCATTTTCTTCATTACACTGAATTTGATTCTTTTCTTTCATAATCTTAGTTACTTACTGATTATTCTGGACCCTCTGTCTGCTATGTTTGCACTGGGCCCTACCATTCAAACAATTTTAACAGAAATAAAATCTTATCACTTTACTTACTCACTTTGTGGTGTCCAACCCACATCAAACTACTCCAAATGCCCAAAGGAGTAAATATGGACAAAATAGAACGTTCACAACCTAAAATTATGAGTAAATTTAAGCACATTTTTAAAAACCCACCAAAGTGTCTAATACTTGGGTTAACCCAAGCCATGCCATTAATCAAAGAAACAATCTCCTTGTTAAGACTGTCCGTAGTAGTAAAACTAACAGTAATTTTCAGCAACATAAGCACTGGCCTATCACCTACCCAAGGTCTCCACGCGTTAGGGGGTCTGACGTACACTGGTCCCCTTTCTATTGGAACCCGCTGATTGCGTATTATGATAATTTGACTATTGGGCTTGCAAATTTAAAGTTTTCTGAACAAATGATACAATTTTTGCTTGGGGGGGGGGGGAGAAAGTTGCTTATTGTTACAAAAAACTACTAACATCATACTATATCAACCTTTTTCTTGCCTGGGACTGAGATAAACATTTCTGAGCATAAACTCTTCTTATTATTCAAGTACTTTATGCAGGGCTCCCACGACTGCGCCAATTGCGCAAAACTGCGCCAAAACGATTTTTCTGCTACAAAATACGTTTTTTTCGGCAAATTTGCGCCAAATCGCAAAAAAAAATCGAAAAAATTTTAGATATATTTTTTTTAACCTTAAAATTGACATCATTTGTTACATTTTTCCATTAGTCAACTAATTTTTTTACCTTTGAAGCAGTTTATTAATGAATATTAGCTCTACTCTCCCTTAAGAACATCAAATATGGATGAAAAAATGAGCAGAATGAGTGATGGTATCCCGCGCTTGTAGAAGAAACAGTGAGACGATTTCTAATATTTTGTAGTGTTATAGAGAAAAATCATTCCTCTTATCACTATTTCTGTTGAACATTTTATTTAGTAAGTTTTTCTTGAAATAGATAAAAAAGTTTACAATTTCATGAAACGTGGGAAAAAAAAAAACTTAGCGTTTTTCCTCAGTGCTCTTTGTGTTTTCTTATGTTTAGGAAATACTAATCAATGTGAAAAATCAATAACAGAACAGATGTTAAAAAGATTGCTGCTCCATTATAACAATTCTTTAAAATTCCTTAAGCTTACTTTCCACGTGTAAGCAAAGGAGCGCATACGTTCTACAATCTTTTTGCATCCGCTACAAAAATCGGATTTTTTTCATTTTAACTGTTTATAATGATTCTTCTCAAAGTAAATAAATAAAATTTATTTTTATTTTAAATAAAAACATTGTTTGAAAATATATATTTTTCCCGAAAGTGTTTGGAGGTAGACTTTCAAATGCTGTAAAATTAAACATTGAATTGCAGCTTTTTTTTTTCTTTTCTCATTACTCTTTAAGCTCTGTAATCTATATCATATAGCCACAAGCAATTAAAAAACATAAATATAAAGAACAAAATAAATAAAAAAATTACAGCTAAGTTAGAAAATCATTAAAAAAGCATGTACATATATCTTAATGAATTGATGATCTTTGGCAAATATGTTAAGCAATATTAGAAGAAATAGAAATTTTGTTGTGGATGAAAAACCACATAAAAGTACTCTTTTTAAGTTTCAAATTTTAAACTAGGTTTGAAAGTTATGAAATTTCCATGCATTTCCTTTTTCTTTTAATTCAATTTAGTTTCTTTCAGCATCCAATTGCTGTAACCCTAAGACTCTTAAAATTTAATTGTAATTATTACACAATTTTTCAAACGTGTAAAGATAAATTGTTGGGGAAAAAATCATTAGATATTAAATTATCAACATATAATAAAAAATACATTTTGCCTTTCTATTATAGAACTGAAAAATATAATTTTACTGTTTAATTTTCTTGCTGCAAAATTATGAAACTCAGCAATTTACTTTTAGTTTTATTAATTACTTCCAGAGCATCTAAGTGAGTATTTAGGATTGAAATTTAAAGGAATATTTCTTAATCGGAAAAATAATGAATATTACTCCGGGTAGAAAATAGGATTGACAGCAAATATATTGTTTTGATAAAATATGAAATTATATTTAATTCATTCAAAATTTTACTGTTATATAATCACAATGATTATGCCTAAATAAGTACTATTTAAAAAACAAATTTTAATTAATGATAAATAGTTTAAAATAGTTGAACCTTTCATTTTAGTGAGTTTTTGCTTATTTTCTTGAAATAATAGTGTTCTAGCTATTAAACAAAAAAGAGAATGCATTGATTTTTTAAAAGAAGAAAATTTTAAGCTTTCTTCAGCTACTCTTAACTATTAGAAGAATAAAAAAACAACATTTTTTTTTAATAATCCGTTTCTTGAGAAAAGTATTGAAAAACCTTTATAAGAGCTATAATTTTAATTAGTCTTACTTTCTCAATAGGTTTTTAAATATTTCTTAAGAAATATGAATATAATCCAGTTTTTGAAGGATGTCTGACGTTTACATTTCCTATCATTTTGAAGACTTGAAACTGCTCTTACCCTTGATTTATGAAAATGACATTGCTTTAAAACAGCCATTTAATATTTAAAAATAATGAAAAGTCCTCCAAGAATGGTGTAAAGTTGATATTTTCGGCTCCTAGATTGATACAAAAGTCGATTTCTTTTGCTCCAAACTGATACAAAAGTTAAATTCTTCTGCTCCAAACCGATACAAAAGTTAAATTCTTCTGCTCCAAACTGATACAGAAAGGACAGTTTACCTGCTCCGAAAGCTGCTACAAATTGTGTTAAGGCGGTGGGAGCCCTGTTTATGCAAAAAAATGTCCTAGCTCTTGTATAAGTTCTAAGAAGTTTTTTATCCATTCGAGGAAATTTCGCTTTTAGCACAGTTTGAAGTTTAAAAATTATGTTATCCGATTTGGAAATGTTTTCTTTTCCAGGAATGTTAATAAAGTAACTTTCAAACTGTGTAATAATTTCTTCCCAGTTTTTTGTTGGGGTTAACATTCCTCCTCTAGAAAGACTTAATCACTCAGTTGAACTTGACGGTTTCTTTTCTGCTAAATTCATAGGATCTCCAAATTTCCTGCAAAATAGCGTAGAACTTTTACAGATTCTTCATTTTCAAATTTTGCAGTGGAACATGTCTTCAGTAACGCCATTGTCATCATCAAAATTTTTCTTGCTGCTTTCTTCCAAATTTTGTGACAGATAAAAAAAAAAGTTTTGTGCTTAAAATCTTATCTTCATTTTCCGCAATGATATTAGTGTTCACAGAAGGATGGTTCAATCTGATTAACAGCATTTTCAACCTGTTTTTCAAATCATCAGGAGATGGGTGTAAATGAAACAATCCTAATTTCTGTAGATCGAATTTGTGTAAAAAGGTTTTCGATAGGGTCTTGGTTCACACGACTAGTCATCACATAGGAAACGCCTTCTTTTGACAAATCATTGTAAAGTCCTTTTTGGCTTCGAATTGATGCAATATATCCCTTTTGAAATGGAAGAAGGAATTTTTTGTTTGGAATCCTTCTTAGAAATAAGGTTTTCCATTTTGTTTAATATATCTCTTTGCTATCTGCCTATGAAAGGGACCGTTCATAGATGATGTCACTCTTTTTCCACACATATTTGACCCCCCACCTCCCCTTTGTCACAATATGTCACACTTCAACGGACCCCCAACCTCTTTGTCACATGTTACGCTATGTTGCATAAAGCATGATGTCACACTTGTTACCCCCTCCCCTCCCCTTGTCACAATTTCACGAACCGCCCTCGAAGCGTGACATCATTTATGAATAATCCCAAAGCAGATCGGTATTTAACTTTATTTATGCTCGTTCTCGAATTAAAAACATCAAATACACCATTCACTGTTTCAAAGAAATTTGCAATTTTCAAAAGTTCTGATTTTAAGTCTTAGATGTAAGCTTCATCTTCAAAATGTATTGAACAAATTCTGGCGTTTCAAGTTAAAATGGATCTTGTCGGCGGCAAATAATTTTTCACTGTTTCCAAATATCCTTTTTTTTTTTTTTTTGGAGAATGATGAAACATCACATTTTTGATCTTGTTTCCGTTTTTGCAATCAGCTACACAGCGCAAAATACCATTTTTTAATAGCTTAAAAAATTTAAAATCATATGACGAACTAAGCAGTAGAACTTTTGATATAGCTCCAGGACTTAAAATTTAAAAATTGAGAAAACAGCTTGCCTATGTTGCCAGGTTTTATTCTCATTTTATTTCAAATGTAATTCTGTCTATTTATAAAAAAATTTTTAATATGAAAGTGACTAAAATTTGTGCTCTTTTCTTTTATTTCAGGGTATGTTCATCAAGGATTCAAATTCCTTAGCGTACTATAATATTTCAGCAAACTCAATCGTATCGCTTCAAGTGAAAGAGAGAGGTGGTCGTAAAAAGTAAATGTACTAATTGCTGCGTTCTGTTCTGTACAGAAAAATTTGCTACTTTTAAACAAATTAATATTGTAATTTACAAACACAATAAAAATAACTGATAAATAAGTTTTTGTTTGTCATTTTAAGGTTCATTTTGAGAAATCAAGCCTCTGTATGAAAAGTGGGCAGAAACCTAACACAATAGAGTAATTACTTCTCAATTTAAAATGAAGAAAATTTTACAGATTATTTCAACATGTGTCATAGCGGACAGCATAAGATTATGTTAACATTGATGATAGTCTGTAGGTTTGATTAATGTTTGAATATGCCATCGATGAAAATAGATTTATTTCACCATTTATAAGGCTGTGGTAAGTATACTTACCACAGGGGTCGCAGACTTTCTATATTTCCTATATTTTTAAAAACAGTTGAAAAAACATCCTATTTTTCCTATATCTTAAATTTGTCCTATATTATTCTAGTTAATTTTTTTAATTTATACCCCAAAAACCAACCTGCCGGTTATGAGTATAATCCAACATGTTCTTTGTAATCTGCAATCTTCATTTTTCAGATTCCCAGAATTCCACATTCATAGTTATTTAATTATGGTGAGGCAAAAAGGAGCAAATACAAAAAATTTAACTTTAAAAACTGCTCCTGTGCATTCTTGTAAAGTGCTGCAATACACTTTAAAACAGTGTAGGCATAATTTCCACGTGCAAGCGAAGAAACACATGCGTTCTTTTTTTGGCAATCTTTCTGTATCCTTTAAAGAATCTTTTTTCATTTTAATTTCAATTTTAGGAAAGGCTAAAATTTAGGGGGGAAATTTCCTAAGTTAGAGTAACTGCTACATTTCTTGCATAATTTAGCCGAGTCTCTTGAATTACCCGATTACCATGTTTATCGCCATCCTAACTGCTCTTTTTCAACATTTAAGTTTTTTTTTTTCTAAAAACTTGATAAATCTAAAATAAACTGCTAATGAAGAATGCTTTTTTTTATAAATTGTATTGTTCTGAATCAACTTGCATTCGACTGGATTGAAAATTTTGAGTAGGCTGAACGCATTAAGTGCTCTGCTACAGAAAAAATATACAGACGGGTTGGAAATAATGGTAAAAACAAAACTATTGATCTCCAAGCAGTAGAATCCCATAGTAAGCAAAAATAAACTCGTTTTACAGAAAAGGATTCAACCCGATTGCGAAATGCGTAAACAGAGATGCCGAACGCTACGGATTCTCCGTAGTATCTACGGAAAAATACAAAAATTTGAATTTGACTACGGATTGCGGAAAGCGTTTTATTTTCTACGGAAAATAAAATATTTTATCCGAGTTCAACTTTTCGCGCTTGGCGCGAATATAAAAAAAAGATTCACCAACAGTCGCCAGAACGAGCGCTTACTGATGATTCGTGGTTCGTTAACGAATTCATTAACGAATTCAGTTAGAAATTAAATTTGTATTTTATATTGAAAAATAATCTTATTGGGTGGAAACAGAACCGGGAAATCAGGGAAGTTTTAATAATGTTTTCAAAAATATCAGGGGATATTTAAATTTTCTCCAAGTATCAGGGAAAATTATTCAAACCGGCAAGCGTCCGGAGTTTCGTCTGCGAAATTTCCTTTCGTTGCGCGTGGTCAGCTCGATTGCCAATTTCCCATTGGTTGAAAGCGCTCTTTCTCTGATTAAGCAATAAAAAAGGTCACTGTTTTTGTGTTTGAGAAGAAGGCATTGCAATCTTAACGTAAAAGAACGCGTGTGTCAGCGTTTGTTACCGAGAATCCACCATTTTTGGTCGTGTCCAAAATTCGGTCTAACACCGTTCTCCAGCATGCCGAATTTGGGGTTTGGTTCTGTGCATGATTCTGTCGGGGCGCAGAGAGCCATGCTCCCCCCATTCCCCCCCCCCCCCCGCGTGATATGATTTGGAATTTTTAAAACTTTTCTTTACTCAATACAGGAACAATATGCATCTGGAGAAAATAAAGTAATATGAGTATAAAATATTGATGGGGGGGGGGGGAGGGATGATCTTCATTCTTAAAAAAAAAAATTTAGACAAAACTTTCAGCAGTTGCAGATTATATTACTTTAAAAATTAAGTTATTTGCTCTTCCAGGGGTGGTAGAGTTGTGGAAAACCGGAAATTTCAGGAATTTTTTTGCCGAAGTTCCGGAAATTTTATTTTGCTTCTTGACACTAAATTTTCCGCCCTCATTTTGTTTTTTTTTTTTTTTTTTTTTGCTTTTAATTGAAGCAATGTATATTTCTTAATTGATTTGTGCAATTCTTTAAAATATCGTGGGCCATTCCACGTGCACGCAATTAAACGTATGCGTTCTTTTCTTTACGCGATCTTTCTGCATCCTGTACATGAATCGTATTTTTTCCATTTTAACCCTTTTTAAAATTTAATTATAAAGTAAGTAAATAAAATTCCTTTTTATTTTTTTGAATATCTTACCGTATATACTAGCGTGTAAATCGATTCGCATGTAAGCAGTACCCCCAACTTTCAGACAAATAAACAGAAACCCGCGTGTAAGTCGACCTTTCAGAGATAAATCGCGAATTTTTAGACATAAATGTTTTTAAAAGGGGGATGAATTGTAATTCCAATTGGAAATTTGTAGCTATGATGTGGAGTTTCATTTTTGCGATCGCGATTTTCGTAAAGGGTTCGTGTTTGCTGTTAGATTGTTAATTGTTGCTTTTATTCTGAATCAATACAAAAAGAGCTTTTGGGTTTTAATTTCTTGCAGTCTTATTAAATGCAATAAATAATTTTCGTAATGTTTTCTTCATCATCTTGATGATTTTTTAGAGGAAATTGTATTTCTTTTAATAATCCACGCATTTATTAAAATAGTTTCCCCTCTTTGCACCATTTTCCTGTTGTCCTATATTTTATAGATTTGCCATTGCGACCCCTGTTAAAATAAGTACTTTTTTCCATTTCTGTCTGAATCAAGTAGTTTTCATAAATTTTAACTAGATAAATTACATTTCGTCTTATATGCCAGAAAAAGAAAATACAGTACCTATGAAAAAAATTCGAGGTTCAGGAAATTGTTTTGAAAGTTCAGGAAATGCAAATCTTTACTAGTATCACCCTGAGCCCTCACTGAAAAAAAGGGAATTGCACTAAGTTCAATTGGAAAAGTAGTGTCACCCTCCCTAAATATTTTTTCTGGTTTCACCACTGTGAAACTCATTACACATGGCAATGACGCTGTGTAACTCACAATTTAATTATAACGTCAGGGAAATTTTTGGTGCCCAATCATGGAGTTATCAGGGGTTTTTTTTTTTTTTTTTCTTGGATTCTGTTGCCACCATGGTTCAGCTGAGGCAAATATTTTGCTTTTAGGTTAAATATTGAGTAGTTTTTGCATCCAGGTTTCTCCGGTATTATAAACTACTGATAAGCGCTGAAAACTACTGAAAATCATTCAGGTTACTACTGAAAACTAAGATTAGAGTGGCATCTCTGCGTAAAAAATGGGGATTCGTTATCTTTTTAACAAATAAAAAAATAGGGTTGAAATTCATAATTTCATAATAGAAAACCAAAACAATCAAATGTTTTTCAATACAGAAAAATGAGGAAAGGACTGTTTCATACGCAAATTTTATTTGAATTCAATGAAATAAGGGATGTTGTCAAGGTTGCTTGAGGAAGAGTCAGAACTCCTCCTCTCTCCCAAAGCCCCCCAGTTTTATAGAAAAAAGGGTAATTTTCGATACATAAAATGGAAAGGAAAGCATTCTTAAAAATATAATAATAATAAATAAAAATTACAAAAAATATTTTTCCTTTAAAATTTAAAAAGAAAATTATATCTTTTAAAATATTATTTACAGATATCGGAGAGTTTTTAATTATACATTGTTCAGAATATATAACTAAGGCCCGTCAAAATGCGCATTTCGAAAACATTTTAACAAAAAAAAAGAATTCCATTTCATAATGGAAACCAACTTTTAGAATAACTGCTTGATAGCTCCCTAGGAAATAACTTTTGAACTAATAATTCAAAGTTAAATTTTAAAATATATAATAATAATTTAATAAATCATATAAATACACGTGATAGCTTCTTGATACTTGATAAAGGTGGCTGACACGTGTATATTTCCAATACGTATTTATTTTATTTTTTAAATCAAAATATTACGATAGTCATAAAATGTAATCGCCCGCCGAAGTTTGCTTTAAATTGTCAAGCGAAAAAAGAAGGAGAGAGATCCATACACTACACAGATACGCAAAATATATGAAAACCAGGGATCTGAACCAGAGGAGCAAAGAGATTTTACTTAAAACTGGAGCGGAGCCGGAGCAAAAAAAAAAACTGTTGTGCTCCATTGTTCCTTTTTTTTTTTGAAGTTTTAAAATTTTTTATGATATAAAAAATAAATCAACTAAAAAAAGATAAATAATATAATATATTAAAATGGTTCGGAAAACGGAGCGGAGCATTTAAAAGTTAAGGCGGAGCAACTCAAAAAAAGTGGATGCTCCAGCAGTTTCCTGATCAAAATACCACAGTTCTGAACACCTAAAAGTAAAAAATTTGTATTTCAAACAAATAAGAATATTGCGATTGAAATATAGATTGAAAACTTCATTACATCAAACCAAAGCAGTTAAATGTTTTTAGGAAAAAAAGGGAGGTGTTCTATTTTGTTAGACTTCAGTAAATATAAAGTTAAGACGAAAAATGAGGGAGGATTGCCGAACCCTATTCCATTCGTTGACGTCATAAAAGATAGCCAAAAATTGCATTTTTAGACTTTAGTTTCGCAAAGCTTCCGATTTTTTTTTTTTTTTATTAGGCCTTTAATTTCATAAATGCTTTGGAAGAGAGCCCCCGAGCTCTCGTCTCCTCACGACCTCACATCCTCGAAAGTCATCAAAATCGTATTTTTTGAGCTTTTCTTGGAAAGTTATCAGTTTCTTTTAGCGTTACCAATGATATGCGATTGGTGGACTTGAATTTCCAAAAATTTTCAGAAAAAGAGCCTGGAACACCTTTATCTCCCCCACCCCCTCTTTCTATACACACACACATATCTTTACTAATATAAAGCTGTAGATTTTGTTTGCTTGAACGCGCTAATTTCAGTAACTACTGGTCCGATTTGAAAAATTCTTTCAGTGTTAGATAGCCCGTTCATCGAGGGAGGCTATTGGCTATATATCATCACGCTAAGACCAATAGGAGCGGAGTTCCGAAAATTGCATAAAATAGTCCTTTTCTATCGGAAGAAATTATCGCATCCTTTCGAGCTTGATACCATTGAAAAGCCCGTAAAAAACTACCCTAGAAAGAGTTTTGTCCATCGTGCTAAAATTGGAAGTCTCTAAATTAACTAGAAAAGAAGTTATAAGCGTTTTTCTCTTTAATTTGAAATTATTTTTTCACGGTAATTAACTTAAATTTTATTTGGCCTAGATGATGACCTTTTTATTAGCCTACTTTCCCATAAAAGTAAAAAAAATAATAACAAAGCATGAAAGAAGGCTTAATGGTGTCGTGAAAATATCATTAGAAATCAAGAAAAGTCAAAAATAAATTAAGTAATTAAATAAAGATTGAAAAATAAAAATTTTGAAAGTAGGGTTTTGAGATGGGGAAAAAGTGTGTCTGTCGGTCTGTCCCCCCCTAATAACTTTTGAACGAATTGTCCGATTCGAAAAATTCTTTTTGAATTCGGAAGATCTCGGTGAGGACATCTAATTTCCATATTTTATTTTTTGATTTGAACAATTTTTTGTTTAATTTTGAACAGTTCAAAAAATTTTAACATTAGCGCCTATGGGCGAAAATGAAGCAAATTATGTAAACTATGGGTACAAGATCCAAGTTTCAATGAACAAGCTCACTGGAAGAAGTTCTTGGCGTGAAATATTGATCTGAACAATTTTTGTTCATTTTTGAACAGTTCAAAAAAAATTAACATACCGCCTACGGGGAAATTTCAATCCTATATAAATCCTGATCAAACGCGCCGATTTGCTTGGAACAAACTTTATCAGAAAGCTCTTATGACGTAGAACATGTACAGATAAAAAGTTCATCCAGAACTAAAACGAGCCTATTTTCTTATGAAATTTTTTGATCGGGATTTTCTAGAATATTTTTGAATTAATGAAAGATTAAATGAATAAACAAAATAATGAATGAATAAATGAGTGAATAAATACATGAATGACTGAATAAATGAATGATTGAACGAATCTGTATTAACCGTTGAAAAAGGCATATTTGAAGCAATTAAGAACTAAAGCTAAACGAGAAAGAGAGAGAGATAGCTAGATTATAAATTTGAAGCTGGTGTATACGGAAAATTAGGCTCGTATAGTTCTAGACGGAACTTCTTGTTTTTTTTTGCGTTGTTGCCGTGTGAACAAACAAATGAATGCAGTTGCCATTGTTAAACAAATCAAGTATAATAATAATCAACGGTTCTTGCATTTTGATGAGGCATCGCTGTATTTGCAAAATATAGTTGAAGATAGACCGAGCAACGCCGGGCGTAGCAGCTAGTATGTATATATATATATGTGGGCTCTCTTGTTGGCGTCTAGGGGTTACTTAAATGATGACTCACCATAAAGGTATAAAAAAATGACTATTTAACGCTTAGCTATTTACAAAACAAACTTCAATTAAGAACATCAACACCATCCGAGCACCGCAGCGCTTACACGTCCACACAGAACGGGGTCTTACTCAGAACTACTCGCTTTCCGCCTGATGGCGCAGCCGTCGAGGTCTCCTGGCACTCTAAATCTCGGTCATTCTGGCACTTTGGCTGTCCTCAGACAAACTTGGAAAGAAATTCAAAAAAAAGAAAAAAAAAAAAACTCACAGGAAAAATGGAAAAAAAGTCAATGTCTGTTGGTTCAAAGTAAATGTCTATCGGTCGAATCTCTGTCTTTGTTGCGAGACCAGGGCTTTATGAAATCGGATATTTTTTTTTTCTTTTCCTGTCGTAGTATTTACGATCCTCTTTCTGAATCTTCAAGATATTACTTTTCGCTTCAATTTCGCAGCTTTTTTTTTGGTAGAATCTTTAGGACGACCACGTATTTCTTTTTCGGGACTTTTTTCCTTATCTGCAGTGAACTCCTCACCACTTCCATCTTCAGATTTCCCTATCTCTTCCTCCTTAGAACTAGAACCTAAATCCTCAGCATACTTCGGAGCAGCTTTTTGTCGCCTGGATGAAGTTGATTTCTTTTTCCTTTGACTGTCATCACTATCAGCCACGAAGTCTTCATCCTCAGACTTTTCTTTTCGCTCTTTTTTCTCTTCTTTCTCGGAATTTTCTGCATAGGCTGCTTGCTTCTTAGGGCGTCCACGTCTCTCCGGTTTCTTCTTGTCGATCATCACTTGTGGATTTTTTTGATGTGTGTTTTCTAGATTTCTTCTCTTTAAACTTAGCATCCGAATCATTCTCATCTTCAGATTTAACAGCTTGATCTTTCTTTACCTTTGATTCTGATTTATCATTGGAATCTTGCTTCCTTTGATTTCTTTTTATCAGTGCTCTCTGCTTCAGAATCTTCATCTTCTGAGCTTACTTCTTGATTTTTTGTTTTCTTAGACTTTTTCTTGTCTTTAGTTTCCGTAGCAGAATCTTCATCATCTGGAAACGGCATTTTTCAAATGGACTTTGGAAACGGCATTTTTCTTAATAGTATCGTCCTCCGAATTTTCTACTTCACTACTGAAATCTTTCGCATTGTCTTTTCCCTTGCTCTTGTTTCTTTCGCCTCCATATTCGACCCCTTACTCTGAATCGAACTCGTCATCTGGTTTAGGATCAATTCCTCCAAGCTTTTTTTTTTTTTTTCAAAGTTTCTTTGTGATTCTCTACGTCGCTGTCTGCTGTATTTTCAGCTTTTTTAGTTTTAACCTCTTCCCTAATTGTTCTTCGATTAAGGACGTCTACGCGTTTCATCTGGATTCCAGCGGAATAATTTAAACAAGATTGTCCGTTATTTTGTTCTTCCGTACCTCCCGTAATTTTTTTTCCAATTATTTTTAGTTTGGCAAATGAAATTCGTTTGGTTTTTGAACATGTAGGTATTTCATCTGTTAATGTAATTTTCATTCTTAAGTTAGGTCTTTGTTTTAAGCGGTTTGTTAGATTTTATTAATTCCTTCACGTTATCACGAATCTGACATTGATAACTTGCTACGATCAAATTCCAATTGTCCTGAAACATTTGTCAAGCTAATAAAAAAGCTACTAACCATGAAATTAATTTCTGATTCCGAATTTTGCTTTTCTTTTAAGCGTATTTTTTTCTCTAGTGACGTCATCTCAGCTAAAAAGTCTTCGCCAGCCGTTGATATTAGGGTGGGGGGGAAAAGATTCTCACAGCTTTTTCTTTTTTCATTGGCGCCTTGTTTTCGTCTGGGATGTTTTTCAAAACGTTTGAAGGGCTCGAATATTTCTGATTCGTTTGACGCAGTATTTTAATCCCGTTTTCATCTACTGTTCATTTTCGTTTCGCAGACCTAGCAAGGTGGCCCGGTTCCACTTCAGAAAGGGGTGATAGGTACGTGGATGGGCACAAGTGTGCACTTCTTATCCCATAGTTTTTTTTTTTTTTTTCTTTTTCTTCTCGATGTTACTTTAATTTCCTTTTTTTTCTTTTTTCTTTTTAGTCGGTTTATTTTGATGCGAGTCCAATTGCCTGCCGCTACCGAAAAAATAGTTTTAGCAGGGATTTTGAGTTTCTTTGCTTCATGCTCCGAGTAATTTTAATGGATAATATTTCTTATACTTTTTTTTAAAGTTATTATTTTTTTAATGTGATAAAAAAGTAAAAAGTGAAAAAAAAAATGGAGTACTGGAGCGCAACAAATTTCTTTGCTCCGGCTACGCTCCAAGTTGGAGCAAAATTTCGTTACTTCACTGCTCCGTGCTCCTGCTCTACGCTCCGCCCTAGATCCCTGTTTTTTTTGGGGGGGGAGGGGGAATTGTACCTATTTTTCCCCATATGGAAGTTTTTATTGTAGTTGGGAAAAGGTGAAAAAGAAGGGAAAATAACATAAATTTCTGAGAGTAATAATCTGCAACCCCTTTAAAATTCTCCCACTTCCCTTGCCTACAATTTAATGCTTTATTGAATAAAATAACTTTGTTTTTACCAACACGCTTCCATAACTTCTCTTGAGCAGGGACAGTAGTGCCCGCGGTGGGAGGGGGGGGGGGAGGATCATGGTGCAAGTTGCGCCATCAGAATTTTTTGAGGAAATTTTTTTTTTTTTCGGAAGATAAATATTTGCTGTATGAACTGGATTCCTGATATCGCCGACAAATGTTTAAATAACTGGAATCTGATTCTGCCATTGTACGAAATATTCGGCATGTGAAATTTGATTATTAAAATTTAGCTAACTAGCATGATTTGAAAACGTATCTAAAATACGAACTTACTACGTATTTGCAAGCTGTGGGCTGTGCGGTTTTGGTATTAAAAATATGTACAGAGCTTACAGGCTTCAAAAATTAGAGCCGGTTATTCGGTATATGTTCGTTAGGCAAGGGGATATTGAGAATACAGTACACGCGGAAAGTCATTGAACTGGATAAGAGAAGCGCAAGGCCGTAGCCAGAAAATTTTTTCGAGGGGGGGGGGTTAGACCAGACTTTGAAACACTTTTGTTGAGGAAAGTTTCAGGGAGGAATATATGCTTAGTTGCGAAAAATTTTGGGATTTCCGGGGGGAGGTTAGCCAGTGTTCCCCCCCCCCCCTGGATAAGACCTTGGGAGCTTGGGAGGAGGGGGACCGCTGATTAGGGATCTGGAGCAGCCCACTTTTTTGAGTCACTCCGCTCCAACTTATAAATATTTGATCCGGCACCACTCCAGGTCCGCGCTGCGCCGTGCTCCAAACAAATTGAACAGATTGTATTATTTATCTCCTTCTTTTTTTAAATTAATTAATTTTATTGTCTAATAAAAAATTTAAATAATTTTTAAAAAAATCGATCAGTGGAGCACAATAAACTTCTTTGCTCCTGCTCCACAGTTTCCAAGCAAAATCTCGTTGATCCACTCCAGATATATGCTCTTGAGTAAAAAAGAAGTTTTGAAAAGATTTCAAATCATCATTGTAAGAGCGAGGAGCACGGGCCCCCGTTATGCCTCCTTCTAGTTGAGCCACTGATACTCCGGTACAGTGACGTACTCAAGGGGTGGTTAGGGGTTTAAACCCCCCCCCCCTTGAGCCCTAAATAATAGTGCTTTATTATATACTCGAATTTCTTTTAGTAGTTTCAGAACATTATGAACCCCCCCCCCCCCCTTGAAAAAATTCTGCGTACGCCACTGCTCCGGTAACTCATCCAAAACAGGCCAGTAAAATTTCCGGGGTTTCAGTTCGCACCATTAAAAAGATAATAAATATTTGAAGTTCAAGTTGAAATTATTAATTAAGAAAATGCATCGCGGCTGCATTGCTGAAAAATTTTATATAATTTTCCATGATTCGCTTAGAAAGGGAAATAAAAAAATAAACCAATGAAAAATAAAACATCCGCACAAGTCCGCGCCCGTTAGGCTGAATTAATATAGGGGAAAAAAAGAAAAGGAAAAAACAAAACACTCATCGTAATGTCTCATATCAACCTATCACCCCTATTTCGATAAAATCGAAGCAGACCTGACGCATGCGCAAATTCTTTCATGGCTTTACTAAAAAATTACGAACAGTACCTTAAAAATTAACTGCTCTAGTAAATCTGCACCAATAAGCATATCTGTACACGCATATTTTAACACATAAAAGTTCGCTGAAAGCACATAATTATCAATATTTACATTATAATAAAAATAGCCCATAGAGAATATATTTTCTCCGCTTATACCACTTATTTCAGTTTCATCGAAGCACATCTTAGGTGAACCAATTTTTGCATAAAAATCATAAGAAGTCAAACAAATTTAGCTTTCGGTGTCGACCAAAGATGAAGTGTTCTTTCCGTTTATATTTACATTAATTTCGTATTCTTTCTTGTTTTTCGAACGGGTCCATTCAAATTCGCGTTTTTCTTTTTAAATTCGTTCCGCAACTTGTTCCGCATTTTTTTCAATTCGTTCCGCAATTATATAGTATCAATTAAATTTTTAGTAAATTCTTCATCAAAATTTTCACGCTCTACGATTACTTCTTTAAGTTTTAGTATCATAGGATTTTCAGGAATATTTAAATCTAATTCGGAAACAATAGTTTTAACAAGTCTTCCTTACGAGCTTTGGCAAGAAAAGACATTATGCACAAAAATTAGAAACAAAGTACTCACAGTTTAAGTCCGATGTCTGCTTCAAATAATCACAATGAAGTTTCTAAATCAATTCACCGGCAATTACTTTATCCGGGCCGTAACCCCAGATTGTGGGCTCTCTTGTTGGCGTCTAGGGGTTACTTAAATGATGACTCACCATAAAGATATAAGAAATGACTATATTAACGCTTAGCTATTTACAAAAACTATTAACAAAACATTCAATTAAGAACATCAAAACCATCCGAGCACCGCAGCGCTTACACGTCCACACAGAACGGAGTCTTACTCAGAACTACTCGCTTTCGTTGTTTTCCGCCTGATGGCGCTGCCGTCGAGGTCTCCTCGCACTCTACATATATATATATATATATATTACATAACATCGTCAAAGGATGCCCAAAATCGCAAATTTCGAACCTTAATTTCGAAATTTGCGGAATTCCTGGATCAGTTGGACATCCTACAGATGTCCACAGGATAAGTCTCATATCCAACTCGTAATCCGTTGGCTATCTACAGGATGTAGTGTGGAGATAGCTGGTTGTCTGGGACCAAAGATAGCCTGTAATATGCGTTTTTAAAGCTTCAATTTCACAAAATTTCCGGGAGAGCCCCGTAACCCCCTTAAATCCCCTCACATCCTTGGAAATCATCAAAATTGTATTTTTAGAACTTCATCTCGGAAAAATTTCTGCTCTCTTTTAACATCACCAAAGATAGCCTAATGTGCGTTTTATGACTTGAATGTAAAAAAAAATTCAGAAAAAGAGCCTCAATCCCCTTTCCTCAAAAACATCAATGAACGTCCAAAATTACAAATTTAGAGCTTCAATTTCAAAAGATTTCCGGGAATAGCCATTGAATCCATCTGTCTTTTAGTCTTACATAGATTTTACACTAAGTTGCAGGAGCATGACGAGATTTTGAATGTCGCTATTAATACCCACAATTGAAATTGTGTATAAAATTACGAAGTAATATTCTCACTCGGAAATTTAAAGTACAGCGAATCGTATTCTAAAGACAAAATTCTAAATCCTAAAGGTGCCTTCACACCGAAAGTGACAAAGACAAAAAATGTGTCTTTTCTCATCTGCGCAACCACAGAGAACATTTTTGGAGGCAAAAGTATGCCGGGGTCCGGATTTAAGGACCCCCCCCCCCCCCATTTTAAAAACTGAATTTTAGAAATACATTCAATTTATACATTGTTTTGTTATATTTTGTTGCTTTTAACATAATATGGATTGAAAATAAACCCTTTGCCCACCCACCCCCTGGCATCTCGGAAAGGTGTTCTGCGTAGTAGAAATATTATACCGTAGTTGTGCCTTTTGAATATTGATAATTTAAAAATTATATTGACATGAAAGCATATTATATATAATATTAATCTGAAAGCATTACGCATTTTCTTGATAATTATATCATTATGGGTTATCTCGTTAATTACATCGCTAATGCTCATTACAGCTTATAACAATAAAATATTCCTACTTTAATTTATTGTTTTTGTAATTGAGAGTTCTTCAGGGTGACATTTTAGAAATGTTATTAATTTTCATTAAAACCATAAGAGCGGAAACATAATTGTGCTATGAGTTTAATTTAAGATTACCGTATTTCTATAAATCGATTCGAGAACAAGTACCTGAATCCAAAGATAATTTAGAGACTATAGAAAAAAAATTTCGTCGACGTTTTTGTGTGCATAATTAATGAAACAATACACATAAATGTCAAAGGGGCACGTCGTCCAACCACTTTTTTGTTTTAACACAACTCTCTCTTTTCCCCTCCCCCTCCGTTATCTCCTTTTTCCCCCTTGACTACAGAGTAAACAACCGAAACCAACAAAGCTTTCGATCTCGGTGAGTGCTGTTGTGGTGGCTCATCTAAACGAGAATAAACATTGTTACGACATCGTATTAACATCGTATCTTGACTAAGTAGTTAATTAGAAATTTCGAATGCAGGCTATCTTGCGTTAACTCCAGGATACAATTTGATCTCCATTTTTCCTATTTATCACATTTTTGTATAATGAATAATGCATTATGCGACATTTTCATTTTTTAATCAATACAACCTAAATTTCAGCGATCACTTTTCGTGATTAAAATTTTAAGTGGCAACATTGCTATGTAAACCTTGACATCACAACCATCACAATCATAACACACTTTTAACAGCAAGAAGTTGTATCTGTGCAAATTCGCGAGTGGATTTGAAGTAAGAATAGGGTAGTTCCTGTATTGTAGATGAAACTTTAGTGCCATATGTTGTTCATAGATATAGATATGTAAGGTTTCTTAGAAAGATCGACATTATATGTTAAATAATTTAACAGTAATGGAAGTTGCAACAACAGAAGAAAAATTTCATGCCGCAGTGGAGCTTATTAAGAATCTTCCTAAATCAGGTATCGTAAACAAGTTACATGTAAGATTTAAACAATAAGTACGACATTTTTAAAAGCTTAAAATAATTCAAATTTCTGAACTGACAAAATAATTATTTTGATGTTCTGTTTAATAAAATGCAATTTGTTTACTATTTTAAGTCATCCATAATAATTATATTTGAGTATATATATTGTAATACAATATTATACTTGATAACGATCATTCATGTACTATATGCGTTATTTGTTTACTATTTTAAGTCACCCATATTTTACGTATATAATGAATAGATTTGAGTGTCTTGTTTTCTGCATAGATAGGACACCTGATAACGATCATTCATGTGCTCAATGCGTTATTCGTATTTTTGTGTTGTAAAGTTCAATAAGAGTAAAATAATGATGGATTATGAGGATTTCTAACTCTAATATTATATTTCCCAGTGGTATGTATTTTTTCTTTCATGCGCTCAGTGTATTTTTTCTTTCATGCGCTCAGTATGAGTAGTTGCTAAAGAATGAAAGTACATATGGCAGGGATAGAAAGATAAGAAAAAGCATAAACCTTTTGGCATTTTGTGGAAGTAAGAAGCATATTTTTAAAACTTATTGTGTTATTCTTCCTTCAAAAAAGAATAAGATTTGTCATCCAATAATAAATTTCCAAGATTTTAAGAATTATGCCAAAAATCTTTTTTGTTACCTAAAAGTCATTTTTCTACGTGAAACTTCTCAATGAAAAAGAAAAAAAAAAAGAAGGAAAAGAAAAGTTGCTATTTAAGAAATTAACTGATATATATATTTTTTAATTGCAAGAAGGACATGAAAAATGTACCTGAAAGCCATTGTATATTAAGTCTATTGAAATCCCACTCAAAAAAAAGTTTGAGCACTGTTCCCGCAATTAGCGGACACGCATTCAAAACATCGCGAAACAAAACTCGTATTCTAAACTGATAATTCAATACAAACTAAATGGAGTATGTTAGTTTTCAACTGCAATTTATCCTCATTAATGAAAAGGAGAATCTAGGAACCCTATTTATCGTATATAATAACGTGGGGAGATTGACAACTTCTTCATTGCTTGGGATTATTGAACAATTTAAGCCCTTTGTGAATGCAGGCTTATCTTCATTCATTCTATTCACAGAGGACAAAAATAAAAAATAGGAGCGGAAAAAGGGAATCTTCCTTGGTCACAAGGTTACAAGAGAATGCTGGTTTCTAAAATATACTGTTTTCATTGAAAAACATCAATAGATAAAATGACATATGATCAGGAAAAATAGAGGAAATATTAAAATAATTTTTAGGATTGTTTTTTTTAAAAATCGCACATCAAAGAATTTTGATTAAATAACCAAAATACCAGAGGATCTTTTTCATGCTTAACATTTTATAAAGCACCCATTTTTTCGATTGCGAATTTTGTGAAGGATCCGTTTGGGTGGGTGAACCTTGTTGATGTTTATTCTTTCTTTGTTGAGCATAGCTTATATAATCATCTTTTATTATATAGTTTGTATTGGATCATAATCGGACAACTTAGTAATATTTTTAAAGACAAAAACAAAAAGAAAAGGTCCCACTTAAATTTTTAAAATTCCACTTAAAATTTTGGTCAAGGTGGGAATTCCCACCTTGTATTTTTCCCCAGTGTGAGCCCTGCTTGCTCACAGTACTAAAGTTTAAGCGAAGATATTCATTTTCCTTTCTGTAAATACTAGACGTACTTGAATTCTGAAAATTATTTTTTTAGAATATAGCAACTACTTTTTACATCTCAATATAATTTCTTCAGAAAATTTACTATATATGAATTTCTATTCATATATATATACTTGTGCAGGAAATGACTATTGCGTGCTGCATATAAAAAATGATCCTTGACCACTTGTTTGTCACAAAAGTTAATGTCAAATTATATGATTGCTGGAAAAGTAGTTCAATAGGCTAGTGAGAAATTCAAAGCATTCTCTTTTTTATGTCTTTGAAGATTTTATTGCAGCTCCAAAGCAGGGTTGGCAGGTTTTTGACATGCGACAGTTTTAACAATGGTTAAAACCGGCTTGTCAAAAACCTCCCTGTCAAAAATGTCAAAAACCTAATTTGTAAAAAAAATTATCAAAGAAATGATTTAGCATAATTGGATAGACTTTAATCAATAAATTTTAAATAAAACAGCATAAATGCATTAAAACTGCTTAGTAAAAACTACAAAAATATATTCTTGCTGTAGCACAGCCAGAATCTATGCCTGAGAGTGATTTTATTCATAAGAATTGTTTTAAAATCGGTTTTTTTTAAGTGTACAAACATGGGTTTCTCTTCTCTGATGCCCTGTAGAAGGGGTTTTAAGTCCTAATACACATCTTTTGCTGTGCCCTGCTAGTGCATTCTTGAGCTACATTCTATTTGTAGAATATTTCGTGAACGTGAACTGATAATATACAATAATGTGACTATTTTTTTAATAGAAATTGTCAAACACTTATTTAATGAATCATTTTATTGTGAATGCATACTTTTAATTACTTTCAGCAAAGATGTACTGTTAATAAATCCTTAATTAGAGAATACATGATTCAATTATTTAAATTCATTAACATGGGAAATGTTGATGGGCTATATTTATGCACAAGAGGTAGAACCCTAGGTCCTTGTTGTAAGCTTTTCAAATCTCAGGCTAATCTTGAAATTAGGAAAAAATACTACCTCAATAGGGTTGTAGGTAATTGGAATAGTTGGTGGAAGTGACTGTTACTTGCAGTGGGGTAAAAAGTTTTTAAAGTGCTCTTGATGTTCGTTGGGGATTTTTAAATTCACTAGGGCCCAGCCTACCTGGGCCCTGTGCCCATTGCTAGTTATCACTTTTGTATTTGAAGTCTTTCTCTTATCAAATTTTTTGAAAGAAATTTAAATCTGATTTCTTTTAAACAGACTAAAGATTTTAGACATTTATCACGTTACTTTATAAAAATAATATGACATAATACAATGAGCAAAAACATACATGTACCTGAGAGCCATAGTATCTTGAGTCCATTTTTCTAGTTGATTGGTTACCATTGATGGTAATGGCCATACGGAGCCACTCTATCTACATGAGGGTTTCCAAACTTTTAAAGCTTCCATTAGACATCTTTATTCTGAGGCTCACACAGAAAGTTTTGGTTTTAAAATGACATGCGTTTGATTAAAACTTTGAAATAATAATAATAATAATTGTTTTTAATTTATTCAAAATGTGTGATGTCACTTTTTTTATTACTCTCCAACCCCTCCCCTTGCCACAAACTGTCATAATATTTCAAACCCCTTCCCACCCCTCGAAGCGTGACATCATTTGTGAATGACTCCTTACTCTTAACACTCTAGGCTGAGGATTTTATAGAATGATTATAGGATATTTTAAATATGAATAGTATATTGAGTTGGGTTTTAGCTCATTTCGCAAATCCAGATACAACAGTTGCTGTATTTGCATTATTTGCAGAATTGTCAAATTTAGGAACTCGTAGAACTCATTACTGAGGAACAACTAAAAGTAAAATTTTAGGTGTGTACCAAGAGTGCGTTTCAAAAATCAATCTTCTTACCTTTAAAGGTAATTGTGGACGGGAGCGCACAGGAAATTTTAACTGCTTTTCTTTTATCATATTAAGTTGAGCATGCGTTCGGTGCACTAATTGATTCAACATGACTGAACGTGGCAACATACGACTACTGTTAATAATATTTGATCCAGATATCAACAAATATTCATGTTCCACGAGTTTCAACGATCTGAATAATTATTTTCTGTTAATTTTTTAATCAACAGTTTTTTACTACATTAGTGGGTCGTTTAAATTAGATTCTGTTTTGTTTTTTAACGATATTTTATCAAATAGATATAGCTTGTACAGGGCCGGCCAGAAGGCGGGGCAGCTGCCCCGGCCCCGCGCTTCTTCTAGGCCCCGCGCGAAACCTCAAAATCTTAATAAAAAAGAGAGAGGGGGAGAATTTTTATTATTAAAATTTCAGCTTTTCAAGTTCTACATGGTTAGTTAATAGATCAGATCTTATAGATCATAAATTTTTGGAATGTGTCTAGATTCTATTATAGTAGTAAATGAATGTCTTTAAAACAGGAATAGAAATTTCATTTCCAGTCGGTGTTATAAGGCCAATCTTAAACCGATTGGACCGATTGCTCCCAATAGAAGGCCCCCGCGATTAAGGCAATGCTGCTTAAATTTTTCGGGACGAAAAATATAAATAACAAAATTAGGTAAACACAAAAAATGAAAATTAAACAGCAAAAAAAAAAAAAAAAAACCCCTATGTAAGGTTAAGAAGGTTACAAGGCGTCTGTATGAGTACCTCAAAATATGTCTTTTCATTCAAAAAATACAAGTCGCTTAAAGTGCACATTCTGATTTTCTCATATTCCACTACAAAATGTATGCTTTGATGAATTTGAAAATCGGCGTGTAGCTCGAAAACCAAGACAATTTCAGTGTGAAGGAATTGATGACGAATCTTAGGCTTCTGAAGATAATTTTCGGATTAAGTTTTTCGTAGTATTATAATCGATAATGCTATGACATCTTTCGAGAAGAGATTGAAAAATTTCCATGCCAATGAAGAAACATTTGACTTTCTCTGTAGTTCAAATAATATTAAGAATTTATCAAAGATAGAGCTTAAAAATTGTTGTCATATTGCAGGTCAGGCTTTAAAAGATGATATTGAGAGTGAACTTTCTTGACGAACTCATAATTTGCCTTTGAGTTTTGCCAGTCAACTATTCAATATTGGAAACAGCACAGTTCTTATATAAAAATAATTTGTCACAACTTTATTGAATTTTTTTTTTTCTCTGCAATTAGAGTAATTTTAACACAGCCAATGCCCGTAGCAACAGCTGTGAGAGCTTTTTCAAAGTTCAAATTAATAAAAAATTATTTACGATATACTGTGGCTCTAGTGTGGGGCAAGCCGGGGCCCATGCCCCGGGCGGCACTTCTGGGGGGGGGGGGGGGCAAATTCAACAGTGATGCACAAAGAATATATATATAAGTAGAAAAAGAAGAAGAAAGAAAGGAACAGAAAAAATATTTAATAAGGAAAATTTAACTTTTGGAAGAGAATTAAAATCCTAGTTCGGCAGTCCGATTTTATCATTGATCAGCTATGTTGTTAACGATTAAAACCGGTTAATAGACTGATTTATTTGTATAAACTGTATTGGAGGGGGGGGGGGGAGGTTACGGGACAATTTTGTAATGTCAAAGTTTAAAACTTTAAATTTTAAAAAGTCAAGGTTTCTTCCCCTTATAATAGTGAAATGCATATAAATTATGCTATGATCAAATAATACCCGATAGTTTTCTTTTTACAAACTCTCAAAGCATTCTTTTGGGAAGAAGTGGGAGCTTGTATAGTGTTGTTTGAGAAGGCAAACACGTGGCTCTTCGATATGGGCGTTAGTAAGAAGGAGAAGGGGGGAGGGGTCCAGCCCTGGATTAAAAATAAAAAAGCCAATCTTTTTCTGCATTTTTATGATTATTTTTATGAGTAAAAACGTTTAAATTTAAAAAGTTTTCGTTTTTTTTTTCCCCACAGTTTTTGAAGTACCAAAAGCATCTCCTAAGGCCTCAAAATACACCAGATTGCATATAGTTTTCAAAATTTTCCCAGGGGAGTATACCCCGGACCCCCTTTAACTGTCAGAATTACATAACTCTTGTTAAGGGGAGCTCTTCATATGGTTCGACTCCCCCTTCCCTAAATGTTGAGCTGAAAGAGCCATGCTGTGGGAACATTAACGAAAGTTCTATCTGTTGATCAGTAGCCGAAAGTGAAAAAATCCTAAGAAATAAATAAAAAAGGCCAGAGCCTAAAAGCTATATGAAATATTAACAATAATTGGATGGATGGGAGGGGGGGGGGGGGCATTTTTAAGTTTTGCCCCGCCTCGGAAAAATCCAAGATCCGGTACTGGTGGGCCAAGGAAAGTTGACATCTTTGGCAATCTTAGCGATTGAATCAGAATTTGTAAAGAAGTTAAATTGTGATAAGTAGGGTTATTTTTGAATTTGCTTTAAGGCATTCAAGAAAGTAATAATTAGTAAAAGCCTCTTTGTGCAGTTTTTTTTAATAATTCGTCATTAATGTGTAATAATAAATTTTCCTTATGGAACGTGAATGCTTGTAATCAAATATGTTAAGATGTAAAATACTCAATTGAAATCAATATGTTATTGTAAAGATAAAAATCGAAATTTATACAAAAAATAAATAAATTTGGCTGCTAACTACTATTCCATTGAAACGTTTCAACTTAGTAACGCACGAACATATATATAGGCCCTGCAAATAATTCCGCCCCGGGCCCCGCTTTTGGTTGGGCCGGCCCTGAGCTTGTACAATACTTCAATATTTGGTACATTTTAGAAGAGGGTTGCTGTTTTTTTAAACCTTGTAAAGGGAGCCGTGGTCTATAAAACTTGGGGGGAACTTATCCTTGGACCTGTTTAAGTCCTTTTGAGCTCCTAAATTACCTTTCATAAAATCTGTGATCTTAGCACTTCACAAAATTTGTTATCTCAAAACGAAAAATGAACCTTTTTGGAAGTTCACAAGCAAACTCACATTAAATGCTTGATTGCTGTCATTATATCATTCTTTAAATATTTACTATCATACTTCATACTTGCCCAGTATTTCTTCTATATTTCTAATTTTATGGAAATTCATCTATCAGTTTTCTCACTAAAAATTCAAAAAGTTAATCATATTTTCATAAAAAAATTAAAAGAATTCACTTGAGAGGAACCTTTGCAAAAATTTCTGAAAAGACCTCTGTACATCAAAGTCGTAATTTTCTTTGAAGTAGCAAATCATTAGGATGTTAGTTACAGCAGTATCATTTGTGCATACAGTATGGAACCCCAAATTCGAAATCCCAAAATCCGAAACTCCCCCCCCCCCAAAAAAGGAAAAACGCCAGGATCAAAAAAAAAAAAAAAAGCTCGAAGATTGATTTTTATATTTTGCATCGGTTTTTTTTTTTGGAAAGGAACATTTTAAAAGAAAAAAATGTAATGAACATGTTGGTCTGAAATGTGCAGTTCTCAAAATCGTGTACGAAAAGGTTGCCATATATTTGAGATCGCGATTTCTGAAAGATGTTCGTTTTTTATGATTACTGTTTTTATTAATTATTGCTTTAATTCTGAGTGAATATAATTAAATTTTACTTTTGTATTTTTTGTAGTTTTATTGTATTTATTATTATTTTTTAAATGAGCTCTAATTTTCATGCCATAGAGAAAATTCGCAAAATTGAAGTGCGGCGTTTCTCGCATTTTCCCGATAGTCTGATATTTTCTGTAATTAAAAGACTTTAGTAAGATGGCTAGAGAATATTCTATCGTATCAGAATTTGATGAGAAGTCTTTTCTTTCATTGTTTAATTAAAGGGATTTGAGATAAAATCATTAAAAGTCAAGATTTTTCGATGCGTTACCTCTAATGTAAATCGACTATTACTTCGTTTTTTATGCTAAATTTTGCTACTCTTAGGCAAGTATATACGGTAATAAAATATAGATGCTATAAATGAGTAAAATGTCAATGGAATGTAATAGAGTAAATAGTATGACAGTAATAGAAATATAATTTCACGTTAATTTAAAGCACAAATGAGCAATTAAAACGCAGACATATGTTTCGGGATTGCTTCGAATCCCTTTTTCAATGCGACAAGGAGCTTCTAGATGCAAAACATCCAAATGAAGCAGACAAAATAACAAAAACAAAGCTTATATAGCTTAAGAATTAACAGTAAACCAATGAGAATGAAGGCAGTGTGAAGTGGAAGTAGAAGTAGCAGGGAAGGTACCAATAAGAGAGCAACAAACGAAACCATTGAAAGTACAGGAAGTAAAAAGGAATATTAATAAAAACAAAGCAAAAAAGACGACAACATGCATAAAAATGTGAAAATACATGAAAATTGCAAAAATAATAAAATAAAATACAAAAAATAAAATGAAAATAAAATAAGTACAGAAAATACCAAAACAAAAAGCAAAACAAAGTACACATGTAAAGGAGGGGGGGGGGGGGAGAAAAAAATTAAAAATAGACACAAAAAAGAAAAACTAACAAGAAAAACAAGAAAGTAAAACAAATTAAAGGAACTTATTGCAATTTCAATTTTATGTTCGTTATGTGGATGATTGTTTTGTCTTAACGGACAGTAACTTGTTAGGTATTTATGATGCTTTTTCTATTATGAACTCCATTGATCCTAATATCCAGTTTTCTTGTGAGAAAGAACTTAATAGTAGCCTCGCGTTTCTTGATGTTTTGATTTCTAGGAGTGAGTCTGGTTTCACTACTTCTGTCTATCGTAAACCTTTCGCTGTTTCTTTACCTCCTCATAGACTATCGTCTCATCCTCCCAACCAAAAATATTCGGCTTTTAATGCTCTTGTCCATCGTGCTATTAATATTTGCTCTTCTCCTGAGCTTCTCAAGATTGAACTCAACTATCTGAAAGCTGTAGCTGTGGATAAAGGATTTTCTCACTCTTTAATTGATTCTATTCATAACAAACTTTCTAAAAAAACTTCTGGTCCCAATCATGTGGTTTCTAAAAAGGATTTGGTTGTGTTACCATTCTTTCATTCTGTCAGTTTTCGTGTTGCTAAAATCCTAAAAAGGTTTCAATTTCAAGTCGTTTTTGCTCCTAGCAACAAACTTTCCTTCTCTTCTCTTAAAGATCCTGTCGATCAACTTAACACTTGGGGTATTTACCAAATTAGTTGCCGTTGCGGCCTTTCTTACATTGGACAGACAAAACGTGCTCTGAAAATTCGGTTAAATGAGCATAGAGGTTATGTACGAAAGCAAGAGTTAAATAAGTCTAGCATTGCTCAACATTGTTGGATTTCCAACCACTCTTTTGATTTCAATTCTGGGAAAATTATTCAAAAATGTTCTTCCCCTTTAGAGCTTAACTTTTGGGAAGCTTATCATATTAACAGGAATAGTTCTAATTTGGTTAATGATTCTTCCTCAACTCCTTATTTTTCACAGGTCTGGCATAAGTTCCTTTAATTTGTTGTTCTTTTCCTGGTTTTCTTGTTAGTTTTCCTTTTTTTGTGTCTATTTTGTAATTTTTTTCTCTCCCCCCCTCCTTTACATGTGTACTTTGTTTTGCTTTTTGTTTTGGTATTTCCTGTACTTATTTTATTTCCATTTTATTCTTTGTATTTTATTTTATTATTTTTGCAATTTTCATGTATTTTCACAGGTCTGGCGTAAGTTCCTTTAATTTGTTGTTCTTTCTTGTTTTTCTTGTTAGTTTTCCTTTTTTGTGTCTATTTTTAATTTTTTCTCCCCCCCTCCCCCTCCTTTACATGTGTACTTTGTTTTGCTTTTTGTTTTGGTATTTTCTGTACTTATTTTATTTCCATTTTATTTTTTGTATTTTATTTTATTATTTTTGAAATTTTCATGTATTTTCACATTTTTATGCATGTTGTCGTCTTTTTTGCTTTGTTTTTATTGATATTCCTTTTTACTTCCTGAACTTTCAACTGGATTTGTTTGTTGCTCTCTTATTGGTGCTGTCCCTGCTACTTCCACTTCACACTGCCTTCATTCTCATTGGTTTACTGTTAATTCTTAAGCTATATAAGCTTTGTTTTTGTTGTTTTGTCTGCTTCATTTGGATGTTTTGCATCTAGAAGCTCCCTGTCGCATTGAAAAACGGATTCCAAGCAATCCCGATACATATGTCTGCGTTTTAATTGCTCATTTGTGCTTTAAATTAACGTGAAATTATATTTCTATTACTGTTTACCTCCACAAAGTTAAATTAGTATTAAATAGTATGAGTTCTGATGCTACTTACAAAAGTTTTTGAATGTGGCCCCAAATTCCGGAAAATTTCGAAATCTGCAATGATCGCGATCACAAGCGTTCCGCTAATTTGAGGTCCCATACTGTATTTTATCGAAGATGTGTTGAATGGACAAAAATCCAAATATTGCTTTTAAAAATGCAGTACACCGAAAATTATCGCAGGAAAAGTTGTTTTGAGGATTTTCCATTGTTCTGATTTTCTTGGTTTATCTTAAAACGTTTTCCTTGTAAGTTATCCCTAAAAATCATTTATTCTTTGTGTTCTTTTGAGTTCAATTTCCTTGTTCTTTTGCAAAAGTAGTGGTTAAAAATTATTTTTGGTCTTGACTTTACAATAAGAATTGTTTCTTTTCACCTATTGTTCAATTTTGAATGATAATCGTGAAGTATCTCTTCTCTATCTCTATCTCTACTAATAATAAAGCAGCAAGTATGTGTGTGTGTGTGTCTGTCTGTGTCCGGCGTAGGGCCCAGACCGTCCAACGGATTTTAATGAAATTTGGCACGAAATTAGTTTGGAACATGGGGGTGTGCACCTCGGAGAGTTTTTTCCGAAATTCGAATTTGTTCTTCTTTTATTCCAATTTATAGCCGTAAGTTTCATAAAATAGTCATTTTCTATGGGAAGGAATTATCGCATCGCTTCGAGCTTGATACCGTTGAAAAGCGCGTAAAAAACTACCCCGGAAGGAGTTTTGCTCTCCGTGCGAAAATTCGAAGCCTCTAAATTACCTAGAAAAGAAGTTATAAGCATTTTTCTCTGCAGTTCGAAATTATATTTTCACGCTAATTAACTTTAATTTTAATTGTTACCATGCCGACTGACTATTAATCCTTTTTTCTTTCAACGAATTAAAATTTATTGCTTGCGGTTTTTAGTATTTTGAGGAGCAGCCGATTTTTAATTTATTTATTTCTTTTTTAGATTTTGATTATTATTTTTTTAAAGCGAATTGAAATTTATTTCCTGTGGCTCACAGGCGATTGATAGTTTTATTTTGATTTCCTTATTTTGACATGTATTTTACGGGACCATTTTCCATACTGCACAGGGGTTTTTAAAAGAAATGTTATTCTTTTTAGCGATTTTTGTTATTCCAGCTTATTATTATTTATACTTTCATTTAATTTATTTTATTTTTTTTTTTTTCGCCTGTGAATTAGCACATATGGTATTTTCCATTTGAGCTCGGATGAAAGGTTCATTCCGCTTTCAAAGCTTTGCTTGCTGCTGTTTGCTTCTGCAAGCTACAAAATTTCGTCTTTCTGTTTTAAACCGGGTCCCGACGCTGCGTTTTGCACAACTTTTTGTCTCCGCAGTTCAACACGCTGCAGATAAAACGTTGCGTATAGATTAGAAAAGTGCGCAGTTTTGAGTCCGGTGCGAAGACTGTACAGTTGCAGCGATAACTGAGCTAGAAAGCATAGATGTCTTTGAACTGTGCAGACAAATCGGCACATGTAGACAGACGGTAGCACCCTTTTCCGATTCATTTTGTTTCTCTGTTTCAATTCGTCAGGTGACAATGACCGACTTTCGGCAATGTTCTCAGGAGTTTCTCACAAAATTTATTGCATTATGCGAAAGTTTCCCATGCATTTGGCGTGTCAAATCCAAGGAGTATAGTGACAGGGATAAAAAGGGGGACGCTTATGAGAGTTTAGTGGAAAAATTCAAAGAAATTGATGCAACCGCAAACAGAGAAACAGTTATAAATAATTAATTCTTTGAGAAGTGTTTACCGCAAAGAATTGACAAAAGTTAATAAATCGATTCGATCTGGGGCTGGAGACGAAATCTACAAGCTATCTCTCTGGTATTTTGATTTGTTACATTTGCTAAATGATCAGGCGACACCAAGGCAGTCTAGGAATACCATCGATGAAAATAAAGAGATTGCAGTTGTCGAACCACCAGAACAGGCAACAAAAAATATTTATTTTATGTAATCATTTGACCACTTTAAACGCCGGGTACTTCTGAGACGTTCCAGTCTTTTTTTTTAACATGACACCATGCCAAAATTGACCAGAGTAGTTAGTACCTCCTTCATGACGATACCGCACAAAACTGAGTGAAATATACAGATATCTCTGCACCATGTAGACGCATAAAAAAATGCAACGTTTTCATTCAGTATTAAGACTGCGTAGACAAAAGGTTGTACAAAACGTAGCGTCTGCACCCGGTTTTAATTTCAATAAATAATAGATAAAAATTAATTATACTAAAAATTTATTAATTAAAAATATAATTTATTATAATCGTCCTTTTTGTGTGGGTACTTGAACTAAACAAACAAAATGCGTTTTCTTTCAAATATTTTCTTTTTTGTTTTGTTTTGTTTCTTTCTTTCCTTTTTAATTGCGCGTGTTTTGTAAAAAAAATGCTTAAATGTGTAGGATCTCTGGCTGATTGCCGTGGGCAGCTAATTTTTAATTATGTGGAATGCTATACATTTTAATAAAATAACATAATTTACACCTAAAAAAGTTATCACTATATACACAATGGCAAACCGACTGGTCTTTCCATTTTTTAACACGGGCATAGCCGTGCGGGTACCGCTAGTTGCATAATAAAATCATTTAACATTAACTCCTTAATAGTTGCATTTTTCTGCCATACTGGGACTGAAAATTGATACCTTTTTTAATTATCAATTTTGTATTTATATCAATTGTATGAAGGCATGCATGTATTAATTTGAGAAAAAATTAATTACGGCTAAAATAAGGCATTTTCACTTCCTTTTTTTTCTGATGAAGAAACTAAAAAGGAAAGAAAATGGTTAGAAAAGAGTTCAATAAAGTTCTTAATCTGAGTTACATCATCTGAACTTCCCGTTTCGACATTAGTTGAGAAATCCGATAATAAGCTTTCACTACTGCCAGAAAGTTTTCGTTCGGTGTTTTTTTATTTTTATTTTTTACATTCGTGATGGACTGATGGGTAGGGGGTTGTATAAGCAACATTATGAGGAAAAGCATTTTTTTTTTTTTTTTTTACATAATTGAATGAATATAATTTAAGTAATCCTGAGTTGAAAGGAAGTTTGTTCATGAAGATTCAATTTTTGTGAACTTATGCCGCCTTTTGTAAGATGTTTATTATCATACGCCTAATAAAAAAGCCGCTCTCTTATTCTTAAAAAAGGCATAAAGGCTTGTACTTACAAGATAAGTTTTGCCATGGTTTTGCAGATGAGGAAAACAGCAGGATGTTTTGGGGTTCATTTGCCACTTGCTGATAAGGCAGTAGTGAGGTCGACATGGAAAAACTTGATTCCCCAACTTTTTATGATATTATATCCCACCCCCTCCCCACACCCCCTCACGTATATTTATGGGGAGCATTTTGGTTGAAGTTTTGTTCCGATTCAGTCCACTGTTCCTATTCATCCCGTTTTCCGGTATTTACAGTAGAGCCTCGATCCATTATTCCCTCATCTATCGTTTGCCCGCATACATCATCTTAGTTTAACTGGTGGGTCATTTTCAAAATATGCGTACATATACTACTGTCCTGGAGTGAAACGAGCTGATGTGCGCACCACATGACTTCCTTATACTACACTAAACATATGGGGTATCTATATAACCTTTTCAAGAACAAAAAAAAAAAAAAAAAAGGTGCTTGTATCATACACGCACGTTAACAGTTATATTTCTTAGTTTCATTGTTTTTAAAATAAATTTTTAATTCACTTTTATTTCCCTACGCCTACATAGTATAGTAAATATAGAGAAAGCGGCATTTTCAGGATTAATGGAATTTATTATTTTTATTGGCCTGAGAAGTCTGAAATTAAAACAGAACAGTAATTGAACGAAATCTGCAAAGGAAAAAAACGTAAGCATGTCTTAGGGTGAGGTGTGAAGAGCATTTTAAACACTTAAACCCACAGTTTGTTGAGAACCCAATGGAGGAAAAAGAATTTTACAAGATCCTAATTCTTGCAAATGCTTTCACATGGGAGTTCTACGGGAAAGTCGCCAAACATCGCGTAAATCACCAAACCGACATTGGATTTGACTTCACTAATAAATGATGTCACGCTTTTTTCTCATATATTTGACCCCCACCCCCTTTGTCACAATATGTCACACTTCAGTGGACCCCCCCCCCCCTTTGTCACATGTCACGCTATGTTGCATAATGCATGACGTCACACTTCTTGTTACCCCATCCCCTTGTCCCACTTTGTCACAATTTCACTAACCCCCCTCCCCTTCGAAGCGTGACATCATTTATGAATGATCCCTAACAGCTAATTTTAGGTCTTTTCGATGTGTTGTCGCAAAATGATGGAAATTTTAAACACAGATTATCGTTACTGTAGATTTGTTTAGTCGCTTTGCAACTGCTGATTTCGCGTTATATGTTATCTGATATTGATTATGATAGCATTTTCTTTTGATGGCTTTTCTGAGCATTTTTTTTTTTTTTGCACGCAGTCGATAAAATTGCTATTTCCTTGTTTAAAACGATAAACACATTACAGAAAATCTGATGTTCCAGCTCTTGCAAGGCCAATTACCTCTTCGTGACCTCTGCATATTGAGAGAATATTTAAGGTCGAAAAAATAAAATTCATCTCTCCACATTGAATCAGAAAAATGAATCACATATGCTATAGCATATGTATTTATACGCTGTTTCCAGTAATGTGTTTTGAGGGCGATGGGGGGAGGGGGTGGCTCCTGCTAAAGCGGAATCGAAAAACGAATTATTCACAGTTATTAATGCTTAATGGCAGGGACATAAATTATGAAATCATATGCTTTAATTTTTTTATTATATAATTTCCATATGAAGCATAATTTTTGGTGTTCTATTATGGTGAAATTTCGATATAACAATGCTTAGAATAATAATAATTTAACTTTGTGCGTGTAAACTGTAATAGAAATAAAATTTCCGGTTAATTTAAAACACAAATGAGCATTAAAACGCAGACATATGTTTCGGGATTGCTTGGAATCCCTTTTTCAATGCGACAGGGAGCTTCTAGATGCAAAACATCCAAATGAAGCAGACAAAACAACAAAAACAAAGCTTATATAGCCAAGGAATTAACTGCAAACCAATGAGAATAAAGGCAGTGTGAAGTGAAAGTAGAAGTAGCAGGGAAGGTACCAATAAGAGAGCAACAAACGGAACCATTGAAAGTACAGGAAGTAAAAAGGAATATTAATAAAAACAAAGCAAAAAAGACGACAGCATGCATAAAAATATGAAAATTGAGAAAAAAATGGAAATAAAATAAGTACAGAAAATACCAAAACAAAAAGCAAAACAAATTACACATGTAAAGGGGGGGGGGGGGAGAAGGAAAAAATAGACACACAAAAAAGGAAAACTAACAAGAAAACCAAAAAAGAACAACAAATTAAAGGAACTTATGCCAGACCTGTGAAAAATAAGGAGTTGAGGAAGAATCATTATCCAAATTAGAACTATTCCTGTTTATATGATAAGCTTCCCAAAAGTCAAGCTCTAAAGGGGAAGAACATTTTTGAATAATTTTCCCAGAATTGAAATCAAAAGAGTGGTTGGAATTCCAACAATGTTGAGCAATACTAGACTTATTTAATTCTTGCTTTCGTACATAACCTTCATGCTCATTTAACCGAATTTTCAGAGCACGTTTTGTCTGTCCAATGTAAGAAAGGCCGCAACGGCAACTAATTTGGTAAATACCCCAAGTGTATTTAGTCTCAAATTCTGATTTGGTCATTACCAAAGCTGACAAGGGGGGTCAGATTGTTGTTCTTAATAAATCATCTTATGTTGACAAAACTGATGACTTAATTGCTTCTGGTCCTTATTCTGAAATTTATAAAGATCCTAGCGACAAGGAGTTAAAAGCTATTTCTTCTGCTGTTAAGTCTGTTCATTCTATTCCTTTGATTGCTAAACGATCTGTGATTCCTTCTGTTGCTCATTGTGCGCGTTTCTATGCTTTACCGAAGGTACACAAGGCATGTATTCCTTTTAGACCAATTGTTTCCAATATTGGCACTGCTTCATATAAATTTTCCAAGTATTTAGTTTCTGTGTTTTCTCCACTTAGGAGATGGAATGTTTTCACTGTTAAAAATTCAATCGATTTTGTTTAGAAACTTCATAACTTCATTCCGAATAATTCGGTTATGGCCTCTTTTGATGTTAATTCCTTGTTTACTAATGTTCCTGTTGATGGCGCTTTGACTTGCCTCAGGAATAGGCTTTCTGAATTCCATTTTACTTCTGTGGAAATTGAGGAATTAGTTTTTCTTACTCGTGTGTGCTTGCAACAGAGCACTTTTGTATTTAATGGTAAATACTATGCTATGGTAGATGGCCTGGCCATGGGAAGTCCTCTTATTTATTAGTGTTCTTATAGTTATTTAGTGATCTTATTTCATTCAAATTCATTTTAATGTTTAAATCAGCTTCACAATAAATAATAAAAAAGGGAGGGAGGAGGATAACAAGGAAATTTGTTTGTTAGTTTGTCTTGAAGTTCCGACTTTGCTTTCTTGCAGTACTGAATTATAGCTCTTTTAAGAAATACAATTCGTCTTCTGGAAACACATTTCATATTACTTTATGTATTGCTGTTTGAACTTTTTCGATTATAGTCGTAACGATCTTTGAAAAAAAAATATTCTGATCAATGATTATTAGAAGTTTCTTTCCAAGGATGTGATTTTTTTCACGTGCAACTACTGCTGAGCAGTTCAGTAAGATAAATGACATCTGTGAACTGCCATGTCTTGGGAGATGTCTTATTCCTTATTCATTTCAAATATTTCTGCTATTATATAGGGATGATGGATTTACCTAGTACTGTGTTATAAAAGATGCATTGGAAAAATAAAGAACTTCCTTCGAAGTTCATAGATTTTTCTGTGAGTTTGTGGTTTTGGGTTCTTTAACTCATTTCCGATCTCCTGTAAAAGAGAAAAAAAAAATTTGGCCTGATGTTTTACAGCAGAAATTTGAAAACTATCTTTTTATCAGCAATCGAGACAGACCTTCCCCCAGGATTGAAAAAGGGCAGGGTGCTGCTGTAAAAAAAAAAGGGCACTTTTCCAACTTTAGGGCATCTTACCGAAATAAAGGGCACATGTAATTTGAAGTAGGGACCGTTCATAAATGATGTCACACTTTCTTCCATGTTGGACCGCCCTCTCCCATTGTCCCATGTTGCGCTATGTTGCACAAGCAGAATGTCACACTTCCTGTTACCCCTCCCCTCCTCTTGTCACACTTTCAGGAACCACCCTTCCCCCTAGAAGCGTGACATCATTTATGAATCTTCCCGTAGTAACTTTATTATTGCCATAATTTAATATTTTAGTCAAACATCAACATCACACAATGAAACTGAACATTGAAAAATATATATAAACTAATTTGACAATATTAAGATCGTTTTCAATATTTGAGGTAAAGTATGAAAAAATTCTGCTTGTATATTCAAGGCAACATCAACCAATAATGATTTTAAATTCAATAAAATATCTAGCAAGGATTTTCTGAGTTATACATTTTTACTAATTTATGAGAGTGTTTCTGTTCATTCCAGTACTGAAGATCTGATCACCTCTGAGGAATAAGAAAATAAGAATATATCTTTTCCTAATACAATAAAGCTTCAGTAATAATAATTAGAGCCCGGATTTTGATGACCTAAACGATCACTGAAAACGCACTTTAAAATTTTTAATATATCCTAAAAACAGCAAAAAATGCCATTATAATTAATCAAGAATACCAATTAGCTTAAAATGACAATAGTATTTTTTTTAATTTAAAAAAAGCAAAATTAATACAATACATTTTCATTAAAGATTGAAAGAAATGTTTATTAAAATAAGGAGAGAAAAAGGAAATGTGTAATATATGGATTCCTCACACGTTGCCATCTTTTTTCCCACAAGTTTTATTACATTTTAAAACTTTTCTTTCTCGAAATAACTAGACTAGAAAGCACCATTAGATTGATATTATTAAATGCTTTTTCATATTTTGAATAGTAAATAGTTTCTTGTTTGAAAGAGTATTTTTATATTTTGGTTAGTTTTCTCAACGTCTACAGATGTAATAAATGCATATTTGACCCAAATGGGTCCCTTATAAAGATGAAAAATTTTTTTCTTATTAGTCTTTGGGAACCTACTGTTCTAAATTTTGTGAGATAGAGAGTTTTTAAGAGTTGCAATATAATCAAGCACAGAATCATTGGAAGAGTTTCAGGGTACACACAAAAAATTACCCAAAGCCAAAAAAGAGACATAAAATGATGTGAAAAAAAAGAATCCCCAAAATCTCAAAAAGTGCCCAAAAAATCTCGCAACTGTCGGCTCTAAAAGAGATCATTATTAAATTTGTAAAATGTTTAAACTAAAAAAAAATTCCTTATTTATTTTATGATTTGTGATAATACTACTTCTTTTCAATAATTGTTTATTTAGCAAACAGTTTTCAATAATTGTTTATTGTTTTTTAAAGACGTTAAATCCAGCTAAATTAACAATTTTCTAAAAAGTAAATAGCTGTCAATGCCAAAATCAAATTTGAAGTAAATAAATAAATGAAACAATAATAGTGATTTAATAACGGTGAATAATTAGTGATAAACGCAATTTTCGACAAACACGTGTTCAATATCGGCAGTTAAAAAAAAAAAAAAAAAAGCCAGAAACTATTAAAATAAAATGCAAAATAAGCAGATTTAGGGTAACATGTGTGAATAATATCTTCTAATTTAAAAAATAATTGAAATTTGTACCCGATGATGCAAAAGGCTTAAAATCTTTAACGTAGAATCCAATTTTCGGCGAAGCACGTGCACGATTTTGACTGTTTCTATCTTTATACTTTTTTTTCTTTTTTAATTGTTAAAATGAAACGACAAATAAGCAGATTTAAGGTAGTGCATGCAAAAAATATCTTACAACTTTCAAGACAATTGAAATAATTCCAGGATGGAAAAAGATTGAAATTTCAAACACGGTAAGCAATTTCCGGTAAAAATCGGAGGAAAAACTAGTTTCCGTGTGGCCCAAAAATTAACTCCTATTTCTTTCTTCTTTATTTAATTTTTAGGGACAAGAGAATTTGGAAAAAGGTCACGTCTTAAGATAAATTTCGGGAAAGGGTTCTAGCATTAGCAAATGGGTAGCCACATTGGCGACTTCAATGAAAACAATGGTCGCCAAAACGTGAAAATTGGTCGCCTTTGGCGACTGTCGATCGCGAGTTTTGAGCTCTACAAGAAGGGCGCAATTTCACTAACAAATGGGCAAGATGCGCGCGTTTCCCGAATCCATGGGCGGGCAGGGCACGACGCCCTCCCGCCCAAGCCTGGGGGAAGCACTGATCGAGATGTTTATGAACTTCAGTAGAATTAATAAATAAATAAATAGCTCTGGAAAATTCAGCTGTTATGTTTCATAAATGGAAACGCTTTTTTTTTCCACTAGGAAAAAAAAAGAAAGTCAGATAGATATAATATATAATTTATTATATCTTTATTATAAACAATCAAATATACAATTTATACAATCAAATATATTATAAAGATATAAAACCAAATTATTTATGTTTTATACCTATAAAATAAAATAAAATATTCTT
Organism: Octonoba sinensis; assembly: GCA_038502835.1. Lineage (NCBI taxonomy): Eukaryota > Metazoa > Arthropoda > Arachnida > Araneae > Uloboridae > Octonoba > Octonoba sinensis. The sequence continues at coordinate 65,614,494 of CM076602.1, forward strand.
ATAGCATCTTCATACAAGTTTTCAACGATCGCTTTACGTTTAGTGATACTGTAATAGATTTACCCCTCGTTCTTCATCATCTTGACCTGCATCCACTTAATCTGCAGTGTTTGAGAGCTCATTTAGTTTACTTTTACTTAATTTTCATAGTGTTTTAAGCCCGAACCTTGACTCGGCGGTAACATATATGTCATGGAACCAGAAGGTTCTGGGTTCTAATCCCTTCGTTGCAGCCGCTGCTTAAACGAGGAGGTGATATGGATAATTTTCACGTATGTATTCAATACGCGATGCGGGATATCTGCACGAAGTACAATGATGTCACTATCTAGATAAAAGAAAAGATAGGCAGGACAATCTAGTCGTATTTGAAAATCAGTTAAAGCCAAAATAGTTGGTCTGAAGGAGCTTAAGGCAGTTTATACCACCATAAATAGTAGTCCTAGGTCAAGCTAGTAGTAAATGATTTAAAGGCCCCTCGAAGTGCTCTGCACTGGAAAAATAAATAAATTAATAATGAAATAAATTTCTGCTAACTCTTGAGACGTTGAACAAACGTATATACATTTTTAATTGGATTGAAGTTCGTGAAGCGTAGAATAAAAATTACTTTAGCATGTTCAGGCGTTTTCTTTCAAACTGCTTGTTACGAGTAGTGAACCTAAAATTTTAAATATACCTTCTTATAATTCTACGAACAACATTTCATTCCGATGTAGGTACCTTTCCTGGCTGAATTAAATATTTGCCACGATAATGCATAACTTCATATTTTGGCTGCATCTTATGTGTTATCTCACTGTGAAGTGTGAAGCGTAAATAATTCTTGGTGAACCCTGTGAAGAACTCGTTTAAAATACTCTCTTCTGTATGTACCGAATTCAGGTTAATGCCAAAAGGAAGAAAGTTCTTGCAGGTCAACACTCTGCGTGCGGAAATTTTTATAACCTTAAAACTTATCTCATATTCTGCAGTCTCTTCCGAATCACTTTTTAAGCATACCGAATTTGTTGTTAAGTCACGAAGAAAGTATTTTACAGCAGGAGAAGATATTAAATTATTATGTTAAAGTCCTTTTCTTTTTTAAGAACTCGGTTTCGCGCGTTCCCGAAGAAAGAATTCTACTGAGATAACTTTTTGTCCGGAAATAATGTAGGAAGTCTTTCTCTGTTTGCCTTTACTGTAGGAAATCTTTGTTTTCTAATTACATGCTTAAGGGGGTATTCTAGTGTAGAGGCATGAATTTCGCCCGGTTTTTGAAGCGCAGTACAAATAGGAAAAAAAAAACTTTTAGTAACCATCCATCATTTGTTCATTGATGCTTTATTATTACATACAAAAATTAACCAAAAAAAAAATTAAAATTGACAAAGTTATGAGCAGTCAAAGTGGGAGCTTCAAAAAAAAAAAAAAAAAAGAGGGTGTCCTGGCGTGCATGATTGCAACCCTCCTGGTAATCTGAAAAATAAAAAACAGACCGATTTTTATTTATTATAGATGCCGCTATCGTATGAACCTCGGACAAGTTAAAAAATTTTTTTTTACAAAATGGCGGCTGTTTGAACAAAAATTTTCCTTTTTGCATCTTTTTTTAACAGTTACGAATTTTTTAAAAATACTAAATGAAGAGTTACATTTTTGGGCAAGATTCACACGATAAAGGGATGTATAAAGAACATCCTCTCCAAATTTGAAGTAAATCGGCCCATCAGAACTCGAGATATCCTTACCGCCAGCTCGAAAAAAGTAGTTTCGAGAAAAACGCTTTCAAAGTTTTGAGACACGTTTTCGGCAGTTTTACTTACAGAATGGTACAGAATTCTTACATATTTTTAATCGGCGATTCCTGTTCCATATAAGAAAACTTCCTCTACTTCAAAATGCTCATTCTCCGATGTTCTCTGGTGAAGACGAGCAGTTCTACCCCCCTTTGACGCCTCTGAAGTCTGGAGTTCGGAGCGCTCGATACGCGCTGCGTCCCGTCTCGCTGCAAAAGCATTTGCTTTTGGGCCAATCGTGATTCCCATAACATCTAAGATTTTTAATATGGGTATAAAACCTTCATTAAAAATACTAACGGTGAAGGTTGGTACGAAGGTTGGCTCAAAACTAACTTAAAATAAAACTAAACGGAGAATATTCTAACAAAACAAGTTTCTATATCCTTCAATTAAATATAGATTTAAAAGAGATACTATACAATAACGATTCTATAAGGGATATTCAATCGTGGGACTCGGGAACGTCTACCGTCTTTTGTTGACTTGTGGCGGTCGGACCGTAACCGATGCCACGTCACTAAAACGACTATAACTCATGAAATAATAGGAATTTTAAAAAAATCCTTTTAATGGCATATTCTTGAATGTCTAAACTTTGGAAATATGAAGAATTTTTTTTTTTTCGATTTTTCAAAATTCTACACTAGAATACCCCCTTAACTAGTGGTTCGAGCGTTGTATTGGAGCAGTGGTCACCAAACTTATAAAGCCACTGAGCAAACGTACTTTTTTCAAATTGAACAGCGCGCCTTTCAAAAAAAAAAAAAAAAAAAATCAGGACTTATAAGAATACTCGGTTGTATATTTCATGCCAAAAACACGAGCATACTATTATGCTGGCACAGTTAGTGCCTTTATGCCAACAAAATATTCTTTAGTTTCTTTTTGAGCCATACGTTATGCAATGCAATTATTGTAGTAAAGTATGGAAAATTCAACTAACAATACTTGGTGTAATAATGTACAGGCATAAAGTGGTGACCGAAAATTTCCCCGCGGTCGCCGGGTGACGTGACCACTGTATTAGAGAGTTGTTATGAGAAAACAAAATTGTTTATTTCGAAAAGGTAACATCTCCATTTTGAAAAGGGAACAATTTTAACTTTTTGATTTACCAATTTTTATGGTATAAATGATGATTTTCCGGATTGCTCTATTTATTTGTTTATTTTAATCCAATGGCTTAAATTCATCTATTCCATGTGTCACATCAAATTTAAAAAAAAATGTATAATTAACGCATCCGGTGGCAATGATTTGCACGTAAGAAGGCAAGTGCCTAGAACGGACAGATACTCATTATCTACAGTAATTCTCAATAAGACAGCATTCGCTCCAGCTGGAGAATTTTTTTTCTCAATCAGACCGATTTATAAAATTCTCTAAAAACGTAGTTAACACATAAAGAAATTCGGAAAGTACCAAAAACATATAGCTTTACTTTTAAAAGTAATTTTGTTTTAATTTTCAAAGCGAATTAAATTTTTTTCGCTATTAATACAATAATTTCCAGAGAAACCGTTAGCATTAGGCAAAAGCGTTCTTACAAATTATTTCCACACGACTTTTATCGATTTATATTAAGTGCTAGAATATTTTATATTCTAATAATATTCATGCGAGATGTTGAAAAGTACGAAATCTTTGTCATTCTAACGGGAATTGTCAATGAGTATAGGGTAGCATTAAAAGACAAAATCTTTATAATGTACATTTTTTCCCCCCATCGCAGCACCAATGCAACAGTAATGCAATAAACTTAATAAATGCAGAATTAAATATGTTTTATTCAGTTCTTCCTGGCACTGATGTCATGTCTGCATTTGCCTTACTTTTTAAGTTATTCAGTAGCTAGGAAGGAATTATGATAAAATTCCGTAATTATTCCACAAAATTGTGCATAACAGGCACATAAACTTAATAGCAATCCAAAACGTTTTTCAATGTCGAATAAATGTGAATTAAAAAGAAAACTAGATTTTAAGATTATGGTGGAAATTTTCAAATTCCTCTGAAAAAATTGTTGATTTTGAGTTGTAACTCTCTTGCAGTGTGGAAGGACGATCTTTTCATTTGGCATGTTACAATTTTGCATTTCGTTATGTTTTCTTATTTCTGGAATTTTACTTTTGTTAACCAATTAGTATGAATTTAACCAGCATGCCAGCAATAAACGAACTTATGGAATGTATTCGAATAACTCATTTGCAATTAATCAATGGTAGGGAAACTACTACAATGTCACAGTAGAATTGTTGAGAACTTTTTTTTTTATGTGTGTGTGTGTACTTTTGGCTGTTGAAACATTATAATCAGAATCTCAAATTTCATTTTCCATTTGCGATCTCATTTCCTCAACTCGAAAAAGAAAGAACAAAATTAAGCTGTCACATCAGGAAACATTACTAGTGATGGCCTTTGGCAAACTTACTCGTTTAACAAGTTTCGGTGTTTACAGTTCTCGGTCGAGCGGAGAAAGTCATTTTGTGTCTCTAAGATTCAGGTTCTCAATTAGTGCAAATGTTGCATAAGCTATTGGATGTTTTAAACAATACAGTTTCCTTCTTTCAACTTTTTGTTTACTTAATTGAAAGTCCTGCAATGAAGTCAACAATGTATCTTACTGTTTTTTTTTCTCTTTCATTTAAAAACATTTATCTTCATACTGCGTGTCCTAGAAGATGAATTTAGAATAGTCATTTTGTATATAGAATTGCATCGCTATTTCGCCGCTTTATTAGGGCGATCAGGGAGCCCTTATTGCTTTTAGTGATTTTTGTTTGGCTATTTATGCATCTTGCTATCCTTTTTAGGACTTTACTAACGAAGTTCTCGATTTAAAAAATGCCTCGTAAATTCAAAAAGAAGAAAAGATCCCCTATACAAGTGTTCTTTTGTGAAAACATTAGAATGAATTGTTAATTTGGACTTTTGTTTTGTATTCAAGCAAGGGAGAAATATGTTTAAATTATATTAAACCAAGTGGTTAACACCAAGGGATTAGTATTTGGAACATTTTCCGAACTCGGGCTGTATGTTTTTCCTATTAAAGTTTAAACATACTCTCTATACAATTTCGATGTTTCCCTGATTTGACTGGGAAATCTAGAATCTGTACTTGTATAAAGACCTTAAAAATAACAGAATTCAATAGATCTAAAGCAAACTTGGTATTTTAAAAAAAAATTAAGCCACTGGAAACAATGAGAAAAATTGAAAATAAAAAAGATGGCTGTTACGGGTAAAATTGGGGCAGTGTGGCGCATATCGTTTATAAAATGTGATATATTGTACATACAATCATGATACAATGATGACTGTACTGTTGCCAACCCGTAATTTAGTAACAACTAGCTTGGCACGAAATTTCAAGTACCTAGCTATAAAAATGCTCAAAACTAATATATTCTGCAATATTACAGTATTGAACCATTGCTAATATTATCTCGTCATGTTAGAAAAAGTTAAAGGCACGTTTCTGCTTCTTAAACATTAAATAAATATTTTTATCTGTATGCTTAATAATTCAAGTACAAGTGCCGGTATTGATTGTGTTTTTATTGATTTTGTGGTACAGATCATGGATTTTTTCGTTAATGATCTTTGACGATATAATTCGTTAATAATTCCTTTAGTTAATAATTCACGATTTCGTGAATTTTTCTTCAAAATGACTTTTTTGGGTTTAAATGTTTTGCCCGAAGAACTTGTTTTACTTTTAAGTCATATATGAAACTGCTGGAAGCAATATTTTTTTGCAATAAGTAACGTAAATGTCCGAAATGAAGATACAAGATATTCGTATTCAAACCAACGCTCTTAATTTATTCAGTCGGGGTTGGTTAGTTTGTAGATGTTTCGCTTTATTTATGGCAGATAGCCAGTATTTATTGCCTTCAGCTTTTACCTCAGAATGTGCTGGAAAGTGAGGCGTGTGCATTGGAGACAGGGGAGAGCAAAATTTCGTCGCAGAACAGTTACGGTTAAATAACCTGTTTGAAATGAATTAGAAACAGCCTGTGATATTATCAAGGAAGATATGCCTCGTTATTTCTTTTAAACATTATATAAGTAGAGGGTATGCTGCTGACTTTAATCTACGTCTATCCTGAACTCACATTATGTGTATATTCTGCATAACATTTTTGATCAGATGAAGGTCTGTTGCATAACATTCTGCTCAGTGTTGAAGTCCCGAAAAAAAAGTAGGGTTATACAGCCTATACATACGAAGATAAGCAACTGATATCAAAAGTGGGGGGACGGGTAAAGTAAAAGTAAAAAATTTGGGGAGAACGCTTGTATTAAAATAAAAAGGTAGCTCGACTACACCATTGATTCTGCTGCTGGGGTATCAGCAAAATGGTTCTATATTCCAGACCTGGCCTTGATGCCCAGAATTTGTCTCAAAAGCAAAGCAAATTAATTCCTTTAGTTTGAGAAGAGATATATTGTCATTCAATAAGCAATTCCAGGTTAAAAAATGGCTGAGCTCTCAATAACTTCAGCTGAGGAAGAGACTATAGGCTTTTGAGATACGAAATTCACATTAACACAAAGAATAAAGAAAACTTATTTGTAACATTTTATTTAATGACATGAAGGTTGCATATCAGAAAAACTACAACACGAATTTCATTCCAAAGCATCGAAAAATAATTCTGTAGCTGATTTTGAATTAATCTCTTAATTTAAATCTGACCTACTGCAAACGCAGCGGTTAGAGAAAAATAAGCAAAACGCTAAGAAAATAACTGCACATTTAAAACAATTGGTGGAGCAGCATAGAAAATTTGAATCATTGAAATTTGCAGCTAAACGGAAACTATTTCTGTTTCCTTTGCTGGTCAGACAGTCCGTAAATATATCACTGAAAATCTAAAAAATAACATGATTGCTGTATGTGTATTTTTGGAAAAGTAGTTGAAGTTGAAGATGAGAAAAGTGTAAATTAGCCTTGCCATTGTTAAAAAAAGTTTTTTCCACATAAAAAAGAAGATTATTTACATCAGTAGCCTCGCTACGGGGAGCGTCACTGGGAGGCCCTTGGGGACATCCTTTGCGGGGGTGTTGCGAGGTGACACCCAAAATGGGCTCAAGAGCCCTTGAAATATATTCTTCATTTTTGCAATTTCTCTGGTGCTATTTCATAACTGAAAAGAAATATAATTTACTGAAAGTTACATCAAATAAATAAAATAGAACTTCTAAGATTTTTTTTCACTACAAATATTATGAACTACATAACTACAAGTTTATACAACACAGTAGTTTGTTTCGGGGGGGGGGGGGGAGGTGGTTGTCATCGCAAAGTACAGCCCCGAGTAACACACATGCTAGGAACGCAACTTTATATAATGAATATCAAAAGTTTTTTTCGACACTACAGTAATGAAGAATAGATTGATACGTAGTGCCATGGAAACAGCAGACAGAATCTTAAATGACTAGACATTTTTAATTATACAGTAACTCTTTACACCATGTTACGAGGAAATATGCTATTTAAGTATTGAGAGACTTTATCGACTTTCCTCATTTCCTACGTCATACTTCAGCTTTTGAAAAGATTGTTTATTAAATCAATTTTGTCCCCTGCCCTTCCCACTAATGACTGATGACAAATCCCCCCCCCCCCGCCCTATTCTTCCAGGAGTCTGTCACTTGCTTAACTCTCCCCTAGGAGGGGGAGGGGATTATTTCTTTTGCCCGAGTCATCCGGATTTTGCTTACAAATTCAAACTCATTCTAGAAAAACAAACGAAGTTTTAGAAACAGTTAATGCTATGGAACATTCACTGTATTTAACGGATCTTTATGAACGATTTCATTTCATCAAAATTTAGTTCTGAATAGCACATCATTCTTTAAACCAAAGGAGCAAATATTGCCTCTTCAGGAAATTTTATGTCAAAGCTTTTAACCAAACACGTTTTGAAATTACCACGCGAAAAAGTATTTACTGCTAGAAAATTCTAAAGGAATAATTTCGATAACCATTGTTCTTAAATGATTTACTTAATGTTTTAAAGAAATTGCAGGCTTGTTAAATTTTGACTTCCTTCATTGAAACGACCAAAGAAAGTTTATGAAAACAAATCGTAAATAGAACTCTACAACTCTAATCGCACAACTTAGCTTTACTGTTTAAAGAACTGTTTCCATAAAAAAGACGTTAAACCAAATATATTGAAATTATAGCTAACGAATTATTATGTAATAATAAACATGTGTTGATTTCAAAATTATTAAATCTGTTTGATTCATTAGTTTTACTGTTGCCAGAGCTGTACATTCTTTTTCAGGGCGACAGCAGTGCAATCAGTATTTATTTTTTTTTCTTTTAAAGAGGAGTTAGCTCAAAACAATCCTTATGACATAAGAATAGTCTAGCATGGCTCAAAGCCAAGGGTTCTAGGTGGCAAACTCGAACCTTTTCCTGTAGTTGATTCCTTTGTGACAAAAGGGCGAAAGCATCTTGATAATGAAATAACAAGAAGTTCCATCTAGAACTATACGAGCCTACTTCCCGTATACACCAAATTCAAATTTATAATCTAGCTATCTCTTTCTCATTTAGCTTTAGTTCTTAATTTTTTCAAATGTACCTTATTCAACGGATTATACATATTCATTCACTCACTCATTCATTCTTTCATTTATTCAGCCAGTCATTTATTCACTCATTCGTTTGCTCATTCATGTGTTTATTCATGCACTTACTCATTCATGTATTTATTCACTCATTTATTTTTTCATTTATTCATTCATTCATTCTTTTCCTCATTCATTTATTTATTGATTCATTCTTTCACTCCTTCATTTATTCATTCATTCAGTCTTTCACTCATTCATTTAGATTTATTCATTGAGAAATATCCTTAAAAATCCCATCAAAAAATTCATAGGAAAATAGGCTCGTTCAGTTCTTGTTGAACTTCGTATATGTAGATGTTCTACATCGTAACATCTTTCCAATAAAATTTGTTGCAAGCAAATCCGTAGGTTAGATCAGGATTTATATATGATTGAAATTTGCCGGCAGGCGCTAATGTTACATTTTTTTGAACGGCTCAAAAATGAACAAAAATTGTTCAAATCAATATTTCGCGCCGATAGCTCCTTCCAATAAGCTTACTCACAGGAACTTGAATCTTGTGCCCAGAGTTTACATAACTTGCTTCATTTTTGCCCATAGGCGCTAATGTTAAAAATTTTTGAACAGTTCAAAATTGAACGAAAAAATTTTCAAATCAAAAAGTAAAATATGGAAATGAGGATATATGGAATTCTTAATTTTTAACGATATTTTTACGGTACATTAAGCCTTCTTTCATGCTTTACTATTATTGTTTTTTACTTTCTTATTTTTAATAAGAAAGAAAAGAAAAAAAAAAAGGAAAACTTTCGTAACTATACCATAATTTTTTTAAAAATTGATGGTATGCAATAAAGCAAATGAGATTTTTAAATTTAGAACTCATTTTAAATTTAGAGTGAAACAAATGTTCAGTTTTAGAACAGAATTATGCAAGAAAAATTCGGAAAAAACGTTAACATAAAAAACAAACAGTATATTAAAAAACTCGAAGGCATTACTTCAAATCCACTTGAAAAGGCAAATTCTCTGAAAGATATGAGAATAAATTTACATGTGTCCGTCAGTTGCTTTTTTAAAGCAGATGAGTTAATTTGATTCAAGTTTGACCACACAAATTCGAAGCCGGACAATAAACCATGCTTATCATGATTTGATTTAAATAACGTGTATTTATGTTAGTAGTACTGATCTGCTGTAATGCAAATGTTGATAGGGGTGGATACAAGGGGACGCTCATGAAGGATTATGACCCCCCCCCCCCCCAAACCATCGACAACTTTTTATAATGTGAAGGAAATTTTACGAAATGATTAATAAAATCAGAAAGTTTTATCTATCTGCCCCCTCCCTGGATGTTGATGCGTAAATGTAAGATAAAGAGTTTAAGTCTAGTTTATGCAATTTGTTCCCTGAAACTTTTTATGCATGTTGAGTAATTTGACAGTTATTTAGTATGAACATTCAAACATTGATCAAATTTATTATCAAAAGCAGGGAGCTATTATTAGATTAGGTTATTAATGGAGGATTTTGTAAAACTAATTCTAAACGATTGGGGGTTTTAACTAGATTCATAGCTTCATAAGCAATATGCGTCTGATTGGAATGAAACTTGTTTTTTAGTTACACATCCGGTTTTCCAGGGTTGCCCACGAGTAGGGGGGGGGGGTCATAGCTCAGATTACGGTATTCAATTTTTTGAGGAGGGGGAGGGTTCAGTCTTCTTGGGGGGGGGGGGCTATATCTTTTTAGAAAGGTATTCCATCGTTTATGGGGAGGGATCGGCACCCCTAGCTTATCAGTCATTTTTTAGCAGATGTTGCTGAACTATTTAATAAGATTGTTTCAAAGATGAATATGTTAACATGCACATTTCTCAAGCTACGAGCAGGAGCAAGTTTAACATTTGTTCGGTTGAGAGTGCAATTCCGATACAAACCTTTATATGTATGATACAAAACCTTTATATATATGAGTATGCGCTGCGGCGCATATGGAAAAAAAAGTGAAAAAAATTGCCGATGCGGCACTTACAACGGGTGCGGCGCATACGATCTTTTTTTCTTAAAGTTTAAAAAAAATATATTTTTCAAATATATTAAAAACGCTGTCACTAGATGGCACCACATCATTTTTGTTCCATTTGAAGTGCAGGCGGCGACAGTGCCCACGTGCTTCAATGGTGATGTTGACGTCACGATCCGAAAAACCCGTAATTTCGGCTTCGCTACTTTCGTACTAGTTCGCGGACAATTTTCCTACTCTGTCGCATTTCCGTCCACCGTGTTTTTAGTGGTGAAAAACGATTCGATCGCGAAGTTTTGAATGCAACATGGCGGATTTGTTTATGTTGCGAGATTAGGCTTCCAGATCGGACGATCGGAGCACGGAAGGCCCTAAACTATGCAGCCTTTTTCAGGAGCGATTTCGATGGTTAAATCTGCTGTTTTCCATTAGTGGATGCGATCCACTTGTAAAAGGCGAGCCCAACGGCGATGACCACTTAAATAAACGTGGAGCGCCATGGGGAAAAAGGTCCGCGTCCCGCGCTCTGGATAGTTGCATTAGATAACCAACCGATGTCTCCTCCAAGTAAAAATACAAAGAAAGTATGGGTGATTATTAAAAAAAAAAAAAAAAAATCTTTAAAAAATTCAATTTATTCCACTTTTCTTCACCTAATTGTGCTATAATAACTAAAATTTTGGCATGCGGCGCATACGCTAAAATTTTTTTATTGAATGAATATCGCGACTGCGGCGCATTACTCCCGACAATACGGTAATCTAATCGAATTATACATGCATTTCAAATGTTTTAAAATACACGTTATAACCTCTTCAGTCTTCATTCCAAGTGGACCCAATTGGGTACATTTTAAAATACTGTTTATTAACTACTGTTTGTGCAATTTGAAACCTGCTAAAACACCCAATTGTTTTTGAAATTATTGAACAGATATTTTACTTTGTTTTAAACATGGAAATTGGGCATTAATTATTATTTAAACTAATTATTAATTAAAATTTTAAAAAAGTTTTTTTTTAAGTTATTTTGTTTCGTAATCATTTTTTAAATCAGGGAACCAAAAAATTGCGTCAAAATTGTTTCTGCTTAGTTCTGGGGTCTGAAGAGGATAAAATGGGTTTTTTCTACTTTAAAGCGGAAATCGATTATTCAGTGATCACATTTGTAAAGATTATCAAAGAATAGTGTTCGTCTAGTTTCAATTGAAAGGTAATATTTCCTGGGTTAATTAAATGTAAATGATAATACATGGATATTTGTAGATAATTTCACTAAAAGAAGGAGCATTTTATTAAAATTTCTCTTGATATTATTGCTTTTAATGACATATTTTAAATCGTTTTATAGATTTGTTCTTCATTAACCTGAATTACCTTTGCTGCCACAAATCATTTTGTTTGATTTTAATGTATTTTTAAGTTGAAATTAATGCTGAAATTAAATATTAAATAAAAAATATAATAAACTTCACATAAAAATTAAAATGCAGTGCATCTCCCCCTCCCCCCCCCCATATTTTCCCCTCTTCTCATTTCAACTAAACAATGTTTTAGGAAATACTCTATAATGTAATTAGAATTTTAATTCTTTTCTCTACAAACATAGCAAACCATTACTGTAATTAAACAGACCTGTTATTTTTCCAGTTGTTTGATTTTAATGAGACCTTGAGCTTTGCGCTATTTAGATAGACATTTTTGATATCTAACCAAGACGATGGCTATTAAAATATGAGTCAAAGGTGATAAAAAGGATGTCTTAAGTGACATTATCACAGCGGTATAGATTTTCGGGACTTCCCATTATTGGTTTCCTATCATATATGATCACATGACTAAATTAATCGCAAAAACTTTTGTAAAACTAAATATTTTTTTGAATGGCTAAGACTGGAAATTAATTTGTGATTAGGTTGACACCAATGCGGTTAATTAACAGCATCAGAGAGAAATCATAAGATTCATTGGCATCTTTTGATCGCCTTCAGCGCCATTGTTTCGTAATGATCTATTTCAACAGATGCATTGTTTTGTGATAGTATTCCATTGTGATTACGCCTTTTACATCAACATTTATGTATCTTAGAGTGTTTTACAGCAAAATACTGTTAAAGGTTCAACTTTTATATCAAATGAGAAAATAGAAGGAAAGCATTTGATGTCCATAACAACCATCAGCCGATGCTGCTGTAGCAGCTTCTATAAGAGTTTCAGATCGATAAAGCTGAGGGTACGAACTCAAGATCATAAACGACTGAAATGATCCATCTGTAAGCTCTCACTTGTTAAATACTCACTGCTATCACCAGATTTTAATTTTGTGCTTTGCGATGTCATCAAAATGTGTAATTTCTCTAAAAGCAAACTCCTTAAACAAATCCTCTATTTTAAAAATTTTGAAACATGTAGAAGCTCGGTGAATCTCTAAAACACCAAGTTTGTGTAATTTTTATTTTCGCAAAAATGTTTTGGTATAAAAAAAAAAGCTCTTATTTTATTACATTTTTTCCTCCTTGCAAAGAAAGAAAAAAAGTACTTAAACACTTTGTTGTCTCTCATAATACTTTGGAAAACTGATAATTTAAATGCAAGCAAGGCAGAGAGAGAAAAAAAAAAAAAGCACTCAAAACGTTTACCGTAATGAATAGTATTAAACGTTTACTAAAACGGAGATGCAATATAATTTTTTAAATTTTTTTTGAAATAACTACGAAAAACGCTGGTAATTTTAAAAAATATTAACCTATTGCTCCAGAAATACTTTAAGATTCACGATTTACTTGTGTTCCTTGAAACTAAATTTTATACTGTCTTCGTAGTAGTTAATGCAATTTTCGCATCGTTCTCTTTTCCCAAGTGTTGATCAATGGTCAGCCTAGCTTGGAGTTTTTAACTCATAACGGTTTAGATTTATAATAGTATATTCTAAAAGTTATAACTGATTATTTTACGTGTCCGGGGATGCAATTTAAAAATTGCTTTCTTGAAGTTTTGATTTTGGAAAATGAAGTAAGGTTCATAAATCACACCCCAGCTGAAATTAGGATTTTGGAATAGCTGTAAATTGCTTGGGAGCCTCTGAGCTGTAACTCCCTAGAAGAAAAACTGCTAAATTACTGAACTATTCTAACGATATTCTGCCCAGGGTTTCCAATGATTCAATCTATTAGAAAATAGGGAGGCACTATTTGGTATTCGAATACCGAATAGTGACAGAACTACTCGGTTAACCTAAAGTGATTTCATAATGTAGCCGAGCATTCGGCCTGGTTGAATAGTGGGGGAGCGAAGATCATATTCGGCCTGGCCGAATTCTTGTTCTATTGTAACAATGTAAACAAATGCAGAGCCATGATGATTTTAAACATTTTAATTTTTTAGTTATTGCAAAACACACACACATTAGTATATAATTTTCATAAAAAGGAATAGTTTTGCAATAAATGTTTACTCAAACGTTTATCTTTTATGCAGTACTTTGGGTACAAAATGTACCAACTAATGTACTACCATAATAATGATGTTATGCATCGTTATATAAATTTGAATTATGACGTAAAAACATCAATTTTTCCGCCAAAATAATATGTGTTTTTTTTAATGAATGTTGCCTATTTGTAAGAACAAATGTTCATTATGATGGACAATATGGCAATTTTGTGATTGTTAAAAAAGGTAGAGCAGACTATGTGAGGACAGACTGGTTTGTTGTGTGAATATTAGGAGGGAAATGTGAAAAACCTAGAACATATTATGTTCAAGCTAACTTATGATATTAGGGTTAACTGCATTAAGCTACAATGAAGTTTGAGAAGTGTCATTATTCGGCCACCGAATATTCAGTATTCTGCCGAAATTTTATTATTAAACACCCGAATATTCGTCTTCGAGCAGGAAGAAATGTCTGAATCTTCGGCCTCGGCCTTGGAAAAATACCCTAATATTCTGCTACTCGGCCAAACCACTATTCGTTCGTATATTAGAAAATCTTTCGCGTAGTCGTTCTTGCCCTTCTTTGTAATTCCTGGACTCGTCTTCATCATGAATGGTTGTTAGTTCCCAACATATTTCTGTCTGAAAAATACCTTGTTTATGGTTTAAGAAGCGGCATGCTGTGATTTTTTTGTATTTTCTTTTATAATCGGAGATAATAACTTCAACAGGGATTTGGATATTCATGAAAGACCTCCTACTGACATGCTAACTCTTCTGCTTTTCTGTTCAATCTCCTGCCTCCTGCCAGGACAAAAATTTCTCCTGCTTTTTTAGGAATAAAAAGTCTCCGAACTTCTCTTCAGTTTCATTCATTTCTTTGCAGCGAAAACTTAATGACAGTCAACACTTATATCAATTTTTGTTTTAAAAAGCTTTTTACTGACTGCAGTTATGTAACGTAAATTATTTGTTTAGTGTTTGTGTCTTTCATGGCCACATAAAAGCCCTGCTTGTAATCAAGCAAATATATTTATTTTTTGCTGTAAAATATTTTTAAGTATTCCTCTGGTAATCAATAGTTAGTCAAACGAAAGTCATTGGAAATAATGTAGTAAATGATCTTAAAAAATAAAAACAACATAATTCAGTATTTCATTTTTAGTTCTAATTAAAACTAGGCAACTTATAAAATATGTGTTTTATATCTCGTGGATTATTTTTTACATAATTTACGCCAAAAAACAACAACAACAACCAGACCCGGACTGGCTCCCTGTGGGGCCCTCGGCCAGGTACTGAAAAGGGGCCCTCTAGCGGGGGGGGGGGGGGGGTCCGCGGGTCATACCCGGAAATTTTTTTAAAATTATGCTTCTGGAAACCGTATTTTGATCCTTTTTGGGTCTTATAAAGTAGTTAAACAAAAGCTACATTTTTATATTAAAAACCAAAAAAAAAAACACAGTTTCTAAGTTTTGCATGACTGTTTAGAAAAACGAAATTTCATGCTATTTTTATTACATCTCAATTACGTAGAAACTGGAGAAATTATAATAGTATTAAACTATAAAATACAACGAGAAACGAAGCAGTCATTAAGTAAACCCAAATTACTTACTAAATTATAAATCTCTATTTATTAAATCAACAATGTTAAGGTTGGCTTACTTTTCAATACTATATGAAATCGTTTAAATATATTTTCATTATATTATGAACCGAAAAAACTGTCCTACTGAATGATTTGCAAGCTAAATGAAATTCAAAATTATGTTTGCATTTTTAAAAACGTATACATTATCTTAAAAATATTACCAAACATAGATTTCCTCCAATTCATAGTTTAAAAAATATTATTAGATTGCACTTACAAAATAATAATAAAATATTCATTATTTTATTTAAATCACAAACTTGTATATCACTCTTAATATTTTTTACTTGCTGGAGCAGCGTTTCTACAAAGTCCAAGCGAACGAGTAATTGGAACAAATCAAGCAAAACAGCAATAGGCTTTCAAAGTTGAACCGTTGACTGATAAAATTCTTTGCTGTAAATTTAGATTTACAATCAAAATTTCTAACAGATACATCTTTAAAATCAGTTTATAAACATTAACTAATTTTGCTTCGTTTTCATCTCCTTCACTGCTCAAAAACTACAATTGCTGAAAGAATTTTCTTGTTTGCAATGTTTGCTCCACCTTCGTCGCTCATATTTTTTTTTTTGTAAATACGTCTAGTTTATCATAGACAGTATATTTTCTGTTAGTTTCTTTCTCTCATTTTATAAGACGCGCTCAGAAAATGCCGATTCTTCTATTAACCGAAAGGGCCCTAAACTTTTTCGAGTCCTAGCATCCTTGGAAAATTACTTTCTCACGGTACCTTAGTCGACTTGTGGTATAACTTGTTCTGTACATGATACTATCCATCTATTCATACATACATACCGTGTTTTGCAAAGTATAAGATGCACCTTTTATTTTTAAGCAATTTTTAAGAAAAATAATTTTTAACACTTATTATTATCTTAGCTAAGAATTGGCTTTAAGAATTTCACGGAATTCTTTTTTTTTTTTTTGCATAATTAAAGAAGTTAAAATAAAATCAGGAAAAGTCAAGATTTTACAATGTTTTGCATCAAATGTAAGTTCACCCTTACTTCCTTTTTTGTTCCAAATTTCGTGACTTATATGCGAGTATACTCAGTAAAAAAATTATAGAAATGAATAAAATGCGAATGAAAAGTTCCACAGTAAATTGTATGACTTCTGATTACTGCAGGATTCTGATTACCAGTTCTTACTGCAGTGTTCGAATAAAAAACACTACGTATCTGTGTAGAAGTCATCCAAGAGCCCACTGAAATCAAAGACCTTTCTAAAACTACCAGCGTCCGGTGATCTCTGTTAATTGCAACGTTAGCAGAAAAATATTCTGATTCGTGCAGTAGAATGCCCTCCCCTCTCCTCGTCCTCGTCGGAAACGTATGTTGATTCGATTTTGTCAATTTGTCCTCTACTTACATAATATGGGTAATTAGTTGACGAACGTCATTTTCAAGAATGAAACCTGCGGGCAAAGAAGACATCACGCAAAATGAACAACAGTTTTAAATAGAGGGGCTTTGTCGGTCCGACAAAGGTAAAATAATTTTCGGCCCCTTAAAATATTCTTAAAAACATTATTGTGAATGCCCAGCATTTGAATTGCTCATGTTTTCATCCAATTCCTATTCTGTACAATTTGCATGAAACATCATTTATTTCGAGGCAGTACCTGAATCCTTTTGGTGTACAGTATGGGGGGAGGGAAAACTTGAAATAATGAAGGGGCCCTTTTTCAATTCGGGGCCCTTGGCGGCCGTCAGGTCCATCCCCTGATCTTTGAACCCGCTTCTTGAAATTGGTTTGTAGGCCGTTATAAAATCATTTCACGTTAGCAGTTGCGAGACGAGCAAGCAATAATATTTCATGTTGAAGTACCCCCATTTAACTAGTTTTGACTTTACAAGTTCGTACAAAGCAAGTCCAATTGGACCCTCGACCACTGTTACGTTTAAAAGTCTTAAAACTTTTGCAAGATGGACCTGGACCTATATAACCCCCCCCCCCCCCCTCCGGCCCTAAAACCGATTCCTCGGTTTTACCTCTAAATCGCCCTCTCTCGTGGCCCTGAGGATAGGTCAGCTTAGAAATGAAATGTATTAATGGATTCTATAGATTCTGTAAATGTAAGGTTTGTCATGTGATTCAAAGCGATGAGACGATGAAATTGATTGGTAACACACGCATCATTTGTAATACTATTTCTTATTTCCACATCTTTGCTTCCCCTCCCTCCCCTCTAATATAAAATAATTTTTAAGCATCATTTCTAGATTCCATTTGTTTTACCGCAATAACATTAGCAACAAATTCTTCCCTGATCTTTCATCACTATGTGGATGGGTATCGATAGATTTTTTTGCTGTGATTCATTCTCTTATATGGTAGCCTCAAAATGTCAACCGTCAAGGTAATTTTACGCAAAATAAGTACTCGAGGTATTGTTCCTTTAATATGCATTTGCAAAAACCGTCAAGATTGATGGTTTTTCTAGACGTATTTCAAAAGAAACGAATTTGTGTGAAGGTCGTTTAAAATTTGATATTAAATTTTGACGGATGCCTTCTAAAACTCAAATGTTTCAAAACGCAGAATACGTGCATGACGACATGGTTGCTTCCCTTCCCTTAGAATTGTGTTGAGACACTCCTAAATGCTCTTGCAGTTTTTAAGTAGTATCTTTCCAGTTTCCCACTCCTAGTTGGTAGATATACTAATTACCGTAATTGTCGCTAGAACAGCCCGCTTCACATCAATCTAATAAAGCATGGTCTTTTACATGTATAGGCGACATACTTGTGCGGTCCATTTGGCTTTTTGATGGGGGGGGGGGGGAGTGTTTAGGAACTTATCAATCTTACATACAACGATAATTCGAATAAATGTATCTACTTTAAAGAAGTTTACTTTTTAATTTTTATAAATTTCTCACATTATCATCGCATTCGCATTTGACATCATTCTGAACAGTCCTGAAGTCCGAAACTCCAGCGAGCGAGTAATATATATACAGTAAAACCCCGTAATACCGCGCCTCAATATACCGCGAAATCGGATATAACGCGGTTGCTATCATGTTCCCCGACGTTTAAACCGCCATTTATCATGACAAATCACCTTCTATAGATTCTTTGAATTTTTGAAAGTAAACATGTTCTCTAATTCGTGAGAGTGTATAAAGGCTTCAAACATTGTTTCTTTAAAAGTACGTTCCTCCCCTCCACACAAATCTACTTTTTTCTTAGAATCTCTCCCCTTCATAATCTTATATTGATAACTTAACAAGATTTTTAAGCCCACATTTTCTCAGAACACAATTGTTTTTGTTGCGGTTGATGTGGTTTTAACTTAGGAGTCTCAAAGAGCAGAAAAATTTAATCTGAATGAACTTATCACTCGCTCCCACCGCTCAGTTGAGAAGTGTGCTTCTTGCACAGAAATTACAGCAAATAAAATGGCAGCAAACAATAAAAGAAACAATTATACAATAGAAGAAAAGTTAAGAGTAAATGATAAAGTTAAAAGTGGTGCAACATGAGCGAGTATACTTCGTGAATATGGTTCCGCGGTAGTTTCATTATATCGCGGTTATGTTATAACGCGGGTGCCAAACATGTTCCTCGATGCCCGCGTTTTAACGGGGTTTTACTGTATATATTTAACTTCGCTGTTTTAATTCTATGATGAAACAAAAATGGATTTTTGGCCAATTCTATATGCCATTCCCCCCAGATTTGACTGTTCCGTTTTATACTGTGAAGGTGTTGAGGATTAGTGTTTTCCTCCTGAGAACAGTGCATTAAATTATAAGCATTAAAAATAAAAAATATTTAATGTTTTCCAGTCTGCTACTGATTATGTATGTCTTTTTCTGCATAAAAACGGTTTCACCTACCTGCGTTGCTTACGAAGGTTTTTAATTTCTCCCCCCCCCCCTTTTTTTTTTTCCTTGTTGAATTTTTACGAAGTGCGGCTGTTCTATCCGAAAGTTCCGGTACTACAGTTGTGAAATTTCTTTTACATTTGAACTGTGCAATAAAAACATAGAAATGTTGGTCAATAAGAATATTGGTAAAAATAATATTGAAGTTCTTTAATCAGGCCTGTCACTTCAAAATTTTCCGAGGGAGGGGGGAGGAGATAGAATATGTTATGTACTCCTCTTGTAATACGGTAAAAAAATACATACTCATTCATAAAAATACATTACCCATATTCTCAAAGCCTGGGGTAAGGGGCAATTGCCCACTTTCGGTGTCACCTTAAATGAAGCGTGTGGTTTGGATAGTAAATTTTCTTAGCCGTTTGTTCGTTTTTCTTATCTTAAGGATCATTATTATTGTCTTGAATTCATTGAGGAATGTTTGATGAGCACAGTTCGTTCGTTTTTCACGTCATCTTTGACTACAACTATCGAAATTCTATCTACTCCATTTGGATGGAGCGATAAACTCCAAACTCAATCAGCCAAACCATCTGAAGTTTTAGAAAAAAAAATATAATTGTAAAAGGATATTTTTTTTTATAAATGTTTAAAATAATTTTAACGTTGAAGAATATATATATTTTTTTAAATTTAAATATTACTCCCATTTCATTCTGCACAGTTTTTAATTTTTAAGTAGTAAAATCACATATCATTCCTCACTTTGCATACACAATTGTTCCGTTTATTATACTTTTACCCAGCTTCAATTATTAATTTATAATTATTCATGTGTCTTACATTAAGAATATGAGGTTCCATAGTTACCTGTTACAGTTATTTTTCTTTTTATTTATACATTTTTATCTAATTAATTTTTTTTAGTAGTTGATCAACAACTTAATTTTCTGTCATTTTTTGTCTCTTCCAGGATCCTTTCAACCTTCAAATGAAATCAAGCTTAAATTTTATTCATATTTTAAACAAGCGACGGAAGGACCATGTGAATTGCCAAAGCCCAGCTTTTGGGATGTAGTGAATCGAGCTAAATGGTAGTACATGTTATATTAATATCTGAAGGACTTTTATTTATAATTTTTTATACTGAAATGCATGTCTAATTACATTAAGAACAAATATAATTTATTTTGAATAAAAGACCTTTGTCTGAACATTTAAATAATATTATAATAAGCAAATGTAAATTAAATGGACCGTTCTTTACTTTCATTTTATCTCTTTACATTTTCATTAGCAATCAAATATAGCAAAATATACATATATATATATATCAAAAAAGGGGGAAAACATTGGGGAGGGGTACAGAAAGGCACATTTTTCTTAATTTCAATCTATATATATCATTTCTCTAGCCTGTTTTTTGTCACTCCTCGATTTCTTCCTTATTCTTTTATCAAATTCCATGATTTATCCCTCATTTTAAAGCTTATTGTGCCAGCTAATGATGAAAAATAGACTCACAGTCTAAAAATGTAATGCTTCTCTTAAATTTGAGATTTAAAATCATAGAAAGAGGTCTTTTAATGGATGCCAAATTGGTGTTGTGTATGCTGGTGCCATCTGTTATCAAGTAAACAAAAAAAAAAAAAACTCTTCTGTTTTTATCGTGTAGAAAATTGGACAGTTTTTCCTGCTTCTGTGTGTTAAACTTATTCAATCGTTAGGCTCTAAACATTCCTTTATATTATGAATGTGTAGAGCCTAACCAACCAACAGTAACTATATTTTAAGTAATGGAACTGTTTGGTTATTGTATTTTAATGCTATGTATACTAATAACAAAAATAATTATCCTTAATACTATTGTTATTATTTTGAATTTCTAAATAATAGTGGGGGAAAATTGTAACAGCTATTTGTACTGATGTGTTCAATTACATGTCTTCTTTTGTACCAACACCTGTTTACTTTTTTTCTATTCTTCTTCATAATGTCCTTTCTCCCAAATTAGTGCGGTATTCCGCACGGGTCGACTAGTTTTTCTTAATGAAGCTTAATGGTCCACATTTAGGTGAAAAATGTAAAATTCAAAGCTCTGCATTTTACAATCTTTTGCAGAAATTACTGGTATTATTATTACTGTTATTATTTGCATGCATTCACATAGAGTGGAACCTCATTTACTTGATTAAAAGTAGATTAAAACACATACTGTTAAATTGCACTTATGCGTAAAATGCGTGTATTTAAATGGACAAATATATTTTCTTGTTTCAATTCAGCCCTCTAATTTCACTTATAAAGTCTTTCAATGGTTTCTAATTTATCATGAAGATTTAGTTATGGCAAGCTGCATCTATCTAAAAGTGTACTTTTAAAGTCATAACATATTTAGAAGTTAACTGCTATTTTGTTAAATAAGTAATATCTTTGTTGTGGAAAAGAAATGATTAACTAGAACGTTTCATGTACAGACCTTTTAATCAAATGTAATATCAGAAAAACGACTGATTTTTAGATATTAAAATTAAATGATTCATTGCTATGTTGGAGCAGAAGTTGTTCTAAGACGTAAACTGCAAATTTTAAGTTTTTTGTCAGTATCTAAATGTGTTAATATTTTGACACTACCATGTGGGGATAAAGGAGAACATCAGTTAAACTTTGTATAAGATGGCTGGAAGGGAAATACAAATCAATACTAATCATTTTTTTTTAAAATAGGATTTAATTTTTATGTATTAATGCCATATTTTCTACATTTTACCTCAATTAAGTTATTTATTTACAAAGAAATATGACAATGTACTACTTATATGTGAAGGTTTATTATTCTACTACTGTGTCTTTCAAATTTGTCTGAATTTTACATTATTCTAATGAATGATACTAAATGTTACAGGGATGCATGGAACAGATTAGGAAATATGTCAAAGGAGGAAGCAATGTCAAAATATGTTCAAGAATTTGTTCGGGTAATTGCATTTTAAGTATTTTAGTTATATTTTTCATTTTGTTACAGTTAGTTTATTTTCTGCTTTTTGTTCTTTTCTTTAAAGAATTATGTATACATTTATATTTTAATCTCACATGTGAAAAGGTCCTTCCATAGATTTTTGGAAATTGCAGGGGAAAAGAAGGCCTTGAAAATTCTATAAGCAGAAAAAGTGCATGCTCAAAAATAAATATACAAACGAAATTTAATGAAATAAAATTAAATAAAAAAAACTCAAATTACAGTTAATGTTTTATGAAATTATTTTGTTTACAGATTAATTTGACAAGAAGAGTTTTGCATTAAGCACCGTGTAAGCTATTTAAAAAATTCTCATTATTCTACTGGAGGGTCTGGGGAAAATATTGCTGAGCTTTTTGGGAAACTACTCATTTGGCCCAACAAAGAAAGATACCCTCTATAGAACCCCTTAAGCTAAGATGTGATATTGTTCGGCAAAAATATTTCATATTCAGTAGCGCCACTACAAGGGAAGGGGGGGGGGGGAAGCAGTTCGCCCCGAATGATGCCCTTTTGGGAGGGAACACCCAAGATGAGCTGAAGAGATTTTGAAAATAAATATATATACTTGAATAATGAAATTTTACTATTGTTATTTCAACATGTAATTGAAAATGAGTGAGTAAATGTTGTTCACTGAAAGTTAGTTACACCAAATAAATAAAATAAATTTTTCAAAAATGTTTTTGTTTCTTTTTTTTTCTGCACTACTGAAAATAATATGAACTACAAAACTAGAAGTTTATGCACACATTTTTTTTTTTTTTTTTTTTTTTTGTGGGGGGAGTTGGGTGATGCTGCAAATTACCACCCCAGGTGACACCCATGCTAAGAATGCCAATCTTTATGTTGTAAGCTGCTGTTTGTAAAAAACGCATGAAGGAATCACCCTACTTCTCAAAGGCCGATAATCCTCCCCCGTTCAAACTCCATAAGTTGTCGGAATTTATCCTTCTACCGTCGTAGAGGGATACTTAAGTCTCACTAAACGTTCACCACTAACAAATAATCAGTAACTAATTTCAACTTCCCCCTACAGCCCCTGAAAGAAGTTGCTGTACTTTCACAAATGGTCAAACTTTTGCAACCATCAATCATTTAAAATGTTTTGCATTTGTAAAAACTATTTTTGCGAGACAAATTAGCAGATCATTTTGAAAATTATCAAATTTAGTTACATAGACTTCAATTTTGTATATGTATTGTCACAAATATATTTAAAATCTGGCATTTTATAGAAAGCCTAGTATCAGTATGAGACACTGCCCTGATTTCATGCATTGCTAGTAGCATATGCATTAAAAATCCTTTATATTAACATATTATACTGGCAAAGAAAACTCACCATTGCAGATGAATCATTATTAATGAGTTACACAAGATCAGTCACTAAAAATCATTTAATCTGTGGCTGATATAGAATTTTCTTTTGCATTTAGAACATGTAAATGAGTTTTAATCTTACATAGAGTAATTTGCTCAGGGATGAATGTCACCCTGATACACCTCATTCTTTAAACTCTCATCTTAATCCTCAAAAATTAAGTCTTGTTCTATTGATGTTGTTTTTTTTTTTTTTTTTGTAAATAAGTAAGAGGAGCTGCACTTCTTTGTGAGAAGAAAGCAGAAAACCAAAAGGAAAACTAATGTTGGGTGTAAGTTCTTCATAAGGGCGTTTAAGTACGGCTATTTTCTTCACACTTAGCTAGAGCAGATGTTCCTGCAACAGTGATTATGTCCCATTTAAACTTGCTGTAGAAAAATTCATCTCATTTTCTTCTTATTATTATTATTATTTTACTCATGAATATTAGCTTAATTCATGATGCATTTTAGGGGACTTCTCACGTATGCCATCTTTAGGTTGTGCAATTTTCCCCTACTTCTTGACCAAAATATGTTTACTAAATTTTAGAAGTATATTTCTATGTAGTGAATAAAATGTGTATGACTTTTGTGTTTCCTTTTTTAATACTTTTACTTTTCCCCTTAGATATTGGAAGAAACACCTCTTGAAGATCCTAAAGTTTTAGATGATTATGTTCATATAATGGGACCTTATATTCATTATGCTCCTAAAGAATATAGGGAAAAGTCTCTTTTGAATGGAAAAGCCAAGCTTATTGGAAATAAACCTGAAGGTTTCAGTTCTCTTTCTCTTGTGTATTTTTATTTACATATTAATAATTTTTGTTTAAGGAAAAATTTAATATGTTGCGCTTATATCCTGCATGAAAAAACATTAATCTACTTTAAAATTTAGTAGTAACATTATAGAAATATAGTCATTGTTATGTACTTTCTTCTATTTTCCTTTTCAGAAATGAAGCCTTAGAGAAATAAAAAGTGACTCTTATAACCTTTCTACTTTGACAAATTAAAAGCCAAGAGTTCTCTACTTTTGGCATTAGTTGCTCCTTTTCTTGTTATTGCTCCAAATTTATTAGATTTTGCTTTATAAGCTTATTCAAAATTTTACAAAAAATGATTTTGTTAATGCAAATTATCTGTGCAGTACTCGAAGACGTGACTGGCACCAACCACACTAGATGAGTTGACTATGACCATGTTGTTGATTCTGCGCTAATTTTCAAATGCCTATTTGGCTTAGAATATTGAGAGCATATAGCTCATAGTTTAAAGGATTAATATTATATGAAATTCTTCATGCATCTTTTTAATTTTTACAAGCTGTTTCCAGCTATGTACACCTAAGCCAGCTGTGACGAAACTTTTCTCTTGATCCACAGTGACACACATGATAACTATTTTCCATGAGCTACATCAAAATTAATGTACATTACAAAAAAATCTTTTTTTTTTTTTTGAAAAATCACAGAATTCATAACAAACCAGCCTTTTTGCGTTTTTAGAGTATACTGCCACATGAAACTTTTATCGTAGCTCGTCGAAAGCTTTTGTTGCCTTTTAACTTGGTTATATACGATAGCTTGACATTTTACCCACACTTTTTGCTGCACCTTGTTAAATAGATCATTTCACATATTATTTTAATGGCATTTGAAATACATCAATATATTTGCACATTAGAATAATTTTAAATACATATAGTATTAAAGCAAATTATGCAACTTAATAAAACAATTTAAATGTAAAAGCAACAATTAAGAAGTAAAAAAAAATTTTTTTTGGAATATAATTCATAAGTTTTAATACATTTTGTTTTTCTTCAAATATAAATTGAAAACAATTAAAATACAAAATAGATCTTTCAAAAAATGTATTCTTAATATTTGGTTAAAATTAAATACCTTTGTAAAGTATATAAAAACCATACTTACTTCAGCCTTTTTTTTCCTGATTTGAAATTTTATATTGTCTTTTTTTTTCATTGTAATGTATTTGTATAATTTGTTTTTTCTAATTTCATATGTTTATGTCTTTAAAAAAAAGCTTAATTTTTAAAACGCTTCTAATTGATTAATGGTTAGAAGAAATCTATTAATAGCTCAAAGAACATAGTACCTTACAATTGGAGAGAATGAATTCAATATGTTTTTAGTTACTTAATTGGTTTTCTTTCCACATAAAACACATATTTTCTTTTCAAAAAATGTTTAATTGAATTTTGAAAAAAAAAAAAAAAAAAAACATTTAAAAAATATTAGAGCCTAAAATAACCAAGTGAATGATCCTATGACTGGTGTTATGAAATTGATGTTAAAGTACAGATCAGTCAGCCCTGTTAGTGCTTAGTTATATTTTGTATTAATATGTTTCTGCTAACTAAAAGTTTATTTTTTCTTAACTATTTTGTAGTGTAATTATATCATTGTAAATTTTAAAAAGGGGGACTTTCAAATGCTTGTTTATTTATTTACTTCTTTTTAAAATGATGCATTATTTGCAATGTTGTTGCATGATAAGTGATTTAATCTTAAAAATTGCTCAACATTTTTTTCTGCAGATCTTAATGAAAGAAAAAATGTTACCTCTCCTAGTAAACCTTCAAAAGGCTATCAAGATGAAACATCTGATGATGAAGGTTTGTATATAATGTTCAAATCTCTATCTTAAAGTTTGATATAAAGTTAAATGAAAAAAAGGAAAAAAAAACTAAACTGTTCATAACTTGATCAGTATTTGTTGTATTGGGGGAGAGGGGGGGGGAGCTAAAAAATCTAACTATGCTTTTATTGTTCATTATTGATATTATCATTAAATAAAATCGGTATTGTCAGGGTTTTGAATCATACAAGAAATTATAAATTGCCTAATACAGTCGAACCTGTCTATCTCGAATTTCACGGGAAAGGAAACAAATTCGAGATAAAGAGGTTTCGAGGTACAGAGGTTTGGATAAAACTATTAAAATTTGCAACTGAAACGCAGACTATATGCTGTAGGTAAAAAATATTCTGTATTAGTTTTATTAAGCATTTTACTATAACATTAACTTTTTTTAACGAATTTTATACTCGTATAAATCACATAGACAGTAAAAAAATGGTATTCAGCATACCTTTTTGAAAGTCTTTCAAAAAGCAAGACAAGTGCTACTACTTTCTTTAGCAAGTACAAGAAAATGTCTTTCAGTGTTTTTTTGCTGTCTGGTTGTTTTGCACTCGATTATACTTTTGAGGGTAGCGATCGCTCTAAGTTCACTAAGACCGAAATTTTCCAGAAATTCGAGGAAAGTTGTTAATGTTTCAATAGTCTTCTCTGCTTCTTTTTACAGTGACTTTTGCAACATCTGTATTTTCCTCACTCTCCTCTTCTTCCGAATCACCTTTTACGTTCGCTACGATTTCCGCATCATTTTTGTTTGCTGCTGAAAGGTCACTCGACTTATAGCAGCAAAACCAGAATTCGAGATATAGAGGTTTTGGGGGGGGGGGGAAATTTCAAGATAAACATGGAGAATACATTGAATTTAGGTTGTAAATGCAGGGAAAATATAAAATTTCGAGATAGGGAGGTTTTCGAGACAGACAGGTTCGAGATAAACAGGTTCGACTGTATCACCAAATACAGTAGAGCCGTGGTTATCCGAGCCCCGAATAACCTGGGGTACATTAGTCTTTTTAAAAAATGCCTTTGAATTAGGCTTTATTTTTTCTTTCTTTCTTCTTTTCTTTGTTTTGGTGGGTCAATGGCAGGGCTGCCGGATTTTAGCCAGGCCAAAAAAAGCCGGGCGGCTTTTTTTGGTTTAAACCGCTTAAAAAAAGCCGCCTTTAAAAAAAAAAAATGTTTAACATTTTTTTTCCCAAAAAGGTATTAAATAAAAAATTATATTTATATCATTTATACAATTAAAATCTTACTTCAATAGCAAAGTACTTGAAATAAGAATGAAAATTATTTAATAGAATGATACATTACAGAAATAGCAAAAAGAAAGTGCTCCTTATTAGAAATTTATTTAGATTCAATGTAATTTAAACACGATTTGTTTTCAAAGATTTTTTACTAAGAATTCAAAAGTTCACTTGACACTACTATATGAACTAAATATTACCAATCATTTGCCATAGTCTTTAACTAATAATTTTTTGTAGATTTGAAAACTTTTATTTTTGTTTACTTTTTTCAGAACTTCTAGTTCTCTGATGAAAATAAAAGCTATTTGTCAAATAAATTGCATAAAATAAAAGATGCCCATCTTGATGCAGACCAGCTGGTCAACGTTAAAGTGTACTAGAATGATATTCATCTTAAAAAACTTTAATGTTATGTATATAAAAAAAAATTCCCTATATAAAAGCGAGCCAACTACTCGCCACAGGCGACTTCTTTTAAATTTTTGCCATGAGTAGTGCTGTAGGTAAACACTAGTTTAGTTAATTAGGATCACGTAAGTACTTTGTTAAAGGAAAGGAAATTCTTCAAATCAGTCTTTCCTACTCTTCTCGCCTTGAGCAAAAGACTTTTTTTTGTTTGTAGTGTAAAATTTTTGATAGAAAAAATTAATGAACATAGTAGTTCTTTATTGCAAGTTTCAGTATTCTGAATTATTTTAAAGTAATTAAATTCTTAACATTAAAATATCAATTTTAAGTGACAAATATAAATATGTACTTGAATCGGTAATAGGATAGCTGCTCATATGTATTAAGATAAGGTATTGTGCTTTACTATAGAAGAATTTGATTCCTCTCCCACCCTGAATTTAATTTCCTTCTTTTGTGTTGAAAAAAAAACAAAATTCTGTATAGCCATAATATTAGGCAAGGACTCAATGAGAGTCTCATGAAACTAAGCACACAAACACGAAAATGGTAATCAGTATTGTAAAATGCATTCTGGTTGTGTAACAAATTAATTCTGAATCTAATTTTAAATAAACTCCATTAAAAAAAAGATTTGAGCTTCAGTTTACACAAATTAACAGTAGCAACATAAATTGACTTAGTATAGGTGCAAATAGTAAATAATATTGTGTCTAATTGAAAAAGGCCAATAAAGACCTGCCCTTTTTGAAAAAAGACTGGTCTTTTTTAATAAAAGCCGCTCCGTCTGGCCTTTTTTAAAAAAAAGCCGGTCTTTTTTGCAGCCCTGGTTAATGGCACCCTTGCCGATGGTGCCGATACTGACTAACGTCAGTTGCTTTTTCATTTTGCTAATGAACAGTTTGTTTACTGTTTGTTTATCTTTGTTTGTACCACACTGTATTGGTTACGTGATGAGTTCTAAATGCAAAAGAACTGTTGTGACTTTGGAGGCTAAATTACAAGCCCTCAACAGATGTGATAAAGGAGAGACAATTTTAAAAGTTGCTTCAGATTTATGTGCGAGAGAACCACAATTTCATAATAAGCCCAGCAAATTCCTTTTTTTACATTTTTGACGACCTTTTCATTCATTTTACCCATTTATCCACATTTCCCTCCCGATTTGAAGAGTCCGTGATATCCGAATTTTTGATTATCCAAGGTACCTTCGATCCACATTACCTCAGACAATTGAGGCTCTACTTGCTTTTTGGTTAAAAAAAGGGCTCATAATTTTATTCAATTGTTCCTGTGCAAACAAGTGATATATTTCATGAGACTCTGGTTCATCAAGTAACTTGTTTTTGCTTCTTGTATGATGTGTAATTTTTAATCATATGAATGTGTGAGATATTGCTTTTAACTCGAGTATAATTACTTAACTGTGGTTATGTATAAATAAGAAGATAATAAATTATCCAAATAAGTAACAGCTATGTTTATTTTTAAATAAAGCCTAACTTGTTTGCAACTGATTCAAAATGTTAAATGTTTTGTTTCAGATAAATACCCTTCTGCTGTTAATGGACATAACATGAATGGCAGTAATGAAAGTGACAGTGAAGAATTTTCAGACACTCTTGAAAGAGTTGATGAAGTAATTATTTTATTACTTTTTTGAAGTTAATGTTACATGTAGAAGTATTGAATTTAGGCAACATATTTTTTGAAATCTAAACACTTATTGATTATTCTTCTGTTTTTGTCAATTTCATTTGTATAAAAAATATACAATATTTTTGAATGCTTGAGTTGTTGTCAATAAGAAATTGTTAGTGAAATTGAGATTTGGGTCATCCTGTTTTCAAAATTCAAAATAATATAATCAACCAATAAAAAATGCAATGAAACTACCTGTATGGCATTGACTCTATGGGGAAAAAATTGAGAAAGTCTCTAACATATACTTTTTTTTATCTGTGCTCCTTTCAATTCACTTGTGGCCATTATTGCTAACTTTATCCCTTTTTCTCATTACACAATGCATTAGGTGTAAAACTGATGTTTTCATCTCATGGAGGAAGAGGGATTTTTTTTCCTTTCATCAGTTTGTTTACAAAATTTAAATATATTAATGCACAAATTCAGCTCAAAAAGTCTTATTTTTATAACTTTCATTCGTGAAAAAATGCTGTATAACCAATAATATTCTTGCAGGTCTCAAAAAAAATCCCAAAACGGGCATAAAAATGTCATAAAATTGTACTTTTGCTATTCTGTAGACAGATCCTAGTGTTTTGAATTTAACAGGGACCCGGAGCCAGCATAAAATGCTCCGGCTTCTGATATGCTCCATTTTTGGCTCTGCCATTTTAGTACACATTAAGGCTTATTTAAGTTTCAGATTTTAATTTGCAATTTTAATTATGACATGGAACATGAAAAACATAATTGTTAGAAAATATAAATTCAATTCTAACTTGAATGCAATTTTTGGTATAAACAGGAACATTTGAAATACAGTCGAACCTCCATTTAACGAACCTCTATTTTGCGAATTTCTCTATTTTACGAATTTTCTTCTTGCTAATTAAGAACCCTTTTAAAACATGATATAATTTAAATACTAAATAATAATACATTCAAAAAAGTAAATGGTGATATAATTAAAGTATAATTAAAATACTAATTAATGATGTTGAAGGGGATTTTTAGTGATACATCCGGTGTTTCCCTTTCTTGACTCCAAATTTCAGAAGGACATTAAAAACACTACCAGGTTCCAAGCTCAAACTAAATTTTTATTTTAAAACTTAAACAGATCATTCAGATAAAAATTAACGTTGAGCTATTCATGATAATTTAACACCTGCAGTCAGCGGCTGCATTCTGACCAGACTGCGCGAGTCTCCTGTGACCGAGATTTTTACTGTTGCGTGTTCAGGCTTGTAGCCGGCTTTTTATGATGCCAGCAGGAAGGCGGAGAGAAATTTGCATAGTTCCTGCTGGCGGCACTGCATTCTTTGCAATGTGCTTTGTGGTCGCCACAATGTAATTGATTAATTAATATTTTAGTTGTAAAAATGAAGATAAATTTTTGACAATAGTGTGGTTAGTATGTCATAATTTGATATTAGAATGAAAATAATACTGCAATACCCAATTAATAACAAAAACAAAACTAAATAAAATTAGTGAGTCAGATACATTTTCTGTATTTGTTGAATCATCAGCATATGAAAGTATTAAAATTTTCATTCTAATATCTAATTCTGGAACTTTCATTCATAATTAGATATTAGAATGAAAATATTACTGCATAATCCAATTAAAAACAAAACTAAATAAAACTAATGAGCCAGACACATGATCTATATTTGTTGAATCATCAAGACATTAAAAGTTTTTCATTGTTTTATACTTTAAACATGAAAAGTTTAAACAATTGAAAAAAAAGACTGTTGAAAAACTAAAGGAGCCCTGGAGCAAGGGAAATTTTAGGGCTCCTGCTCAGAATGCAGCTCCAGGAAAAACATGGCTTTGGAGCACTGGACTCCAGCTCCCTTTAATTTAAGGAATGTTGTTATTAGAAAAAGGCCATTGAAACTAATTGACTGTGTTGGAAAAGCTTGGTTTCCAAATGTTTTTCATTCAAAATATTAATTAAAAAAGAAAAAAATGCTTAAGGAATTCCACATTTTTTATGGGGGGGGGGGGAGCATTGCACATATGGTATGCTTCAACTCTCATGCTCTTGGAGCTGTACAATTCAGGAATAATTTAGTTGCTTTTAACAAACTTGAATAGCTATCTTGATGTGAAATAGAAGTGTAGTTGCAATGCTTCTGCAACCGCTATGAAATTTCTTATAGACCCCCTCTTTTTTATCCCCCTTCGTTGAGCTGTATCGATTTTATTAAGTTTCTTTCTATGAATTTTATAAAAAGTTGTGGAAATGTCTCATAGAAAGCTGTTTTATAGTTGTAACCTTTTAGGCCTTATATTGAAATGTATGTATTTTCAAATAGTTAACTACATATTTTGTTTTAGAGTGATACTGATGAAACTCTAAAGACTTCAAATTCATATGGTGGCAATAATAATCCTGTAGCTGAAGTGAAAGGATCAAATATCATCAGTGTGAGAGGTGGAGGTGAACAAAGAGCTGGAGCTGTCGACAGCAATTCCCCTGCTGCAGGTCCTTCAGGTAATCGTGGAAGTAGATCTTCACGTCAACCAAGAAGTAAGCATTTATTTTCACCTGGAATTATCTTTTGATAAGAAATATGTTATGAATATCAATTTGGATCTATAACCTCCCGAGCAAAATAAAATACACATATTCTCTCAACTATTAGTTTTTCTGAGCAATTGAGCATTAAAAGTGATGTTTTTCAAAAAATTAATAAACTTGAATTTTTAAAATTTTCTGGGGGGGGGGGGGGGGGACATCCATTTGAATGTAGGTTGAGATCATAACTACAGTAGAACTATGCAATACTTACGCAAAAATAGATAAACAAAAAAATTTTATTCATTATTTATAACATAAGAAAAGAGATCAAACTTGTATAAAAATCCTACAACAATGTTAAAAAAGAAAAAATGTGAAAATCAAAACAACCACGAGAGTGCCAAATTCCAACTTGACTCGTGTCCTTTGCATATTGTAAACAAATAAACTACCATTGCTGAAATCTCAA
The DNA here is from genome assembly GCA_038502835.1 of Octonoba sinensis. Taxonomy (NCBI): domain Eukaryota; kingdom Metazoa; phylum Arthropoda; class Arachnida; order Araneae; family Uloboridae; genus Octonoba; species Octonoba sinensis. The sequence goes on from CM076602.1 coordinate 65,647,221, forward strand.
AGTTAAAAAGTGATATCTTATTCCTCCTTTATAATTCCAGTCCAGGTCTTGCTTGCTGAAATAAATTCTGTCACAACAGGGAAAAAAAGCAAAACATCGATTTTGTTTTATGCCAGGTCTCGGCATAAAATGAAGAACTCTTATGTGAAAATTTCCCACCTGTAAACATGCTGTGATTGATCTTATTACTTATTTTTGAAATGCCTATCTGTTTGTGATTCATCTGTTGATTCTTGCATATGTGCACGGCTTTTTAGCAAATCAACATGATCTGATTACCCAGCACTGCCCTATGTGATTTGAGGCAATGCAAAACTTTTTTATCAACTTTGTTGTGACCATAAGAATTAATTTACCAATAATTCAATCTGCATTCATTGACTCATTTAACCTTAACACAAAATAATGCTTTGATTCTTTTGTTTTTAAATTTTATTTTAAAAATTAACTGTTATGTTAATTTTTTAAATAAACTGCTGGGGTGCTGCAACTCTACAGAAGATTCAAAAATATAATTGTTGCTTGATATTTATCATTTATCATATTTTCTTTGAAATGTGTGGTGGTCGTAATGGAGTTTTTTCCACAGCAAAAATTTTTTGACTTCTACATCAGCCTTTAATAACAATAAAATGAAGTTAAAAACTATTTTATCAATTGAATAGGAAAAATGTTACACATAAGTCATGTTTCAGTTTGTAGCATAAAAGTTTATGACAGTATGAGTTAATATTACCGATTCTTGTCATTAATTAATTTGTATTTATGTTTTGATCAAGTGGGATTAATGTGTGATTCAGAAGATACTGCATTTACTCATGTTTAGTTGTTTATTGTGTGCTACAGCAATGTACATGAAGTAAAGGTATCAAACACAAATCCAATAGCAAACTATTATAGTTTTTGATGAATACTATGTGTTATAAGTAAGTAATGTAGTTTTTAGTGGAACCTAAATGGTAAACTAAATAAGTATATTTTTTTGTTTTAACATTTTAAAAGCACGTAAAAAGTGGTAATATTTTTTGTAGATTCTGACAATCCTTTACAATATTCTTCAAACAATAATGTAAGTGGATCTGGTGGTAGCAGAAGAAGTGGTGGTAACTTACCACCTGAGCTTGCTTTTGATGCCAATGAACAACTTGCAATGGCCATTATTCGCTTACATAATGCAATGGAGCAAGTGATTGTACGTTTGGAATCCTTAGAAACAATTATTGCTCAGAGATTAGTAAATCCAGCTACAGTGCAGGTAAGTAACTTATAAGCATTCTTTATATTGTTTTGAACAATTGCTTTCATAAAACTTTTCTGTGCTCGTTCCAGGGGTGTGCTGTCTGTGCTGTGGCACATGGCACCATTTCCTGATTGTACTATGAAAATTTGCATGGGTTTTATATTGCTGCACATAGTAGAACACAATAGAAAAGAAAGCTGGTTATAAAGCTAACTGAAAACACTGAATAGTATTCTCTTTTTACATCGTATTTGGGCCGTGATAGCCTAGCGATCAAGATGTCAAGCTTCGGATCACAGGATCTCCGGTTCAATACCCAAGCCACTGAAGACCCACCATGTACACTTGGGGATACGTACATGTAAAATCCGTGGACCCTGAAGTCCCGTGGCAGTTCAGAGGGTACCGGTGGGTGGAGATTTTCCCTTCCCTTCACCCATAGGTCAAAAAAGAAGGTGGCTTATTTGTGGCCGCACCATCTGGTGTCATCCAAGTACATTATGAGCCAAGTCGTACTTCCATCATTGGTGCTCAGCTTGAAACAGAAGGCGCTCCTTATTGGCTTAATTCCTAGTCGCTCTGCAAAGGGGAGCTTGGATATCCAAGTGGCATAAGACACAACCACAACATTGTATTTGGCTGGTTTTGAAGAATGGTAATACTGAACTCCTCACTGTTGCAGCAGAGCAAAACATGAGACCAATTGGTACATTTTATTTTGCATATCATGGTGGTCCAAATAATAACATGAGGCGGAGAACAGTGTCATTTACCATTTTTGGCCTGATATGTTATTTTATCTTCCAAAAAAAAAAACTGAACTCAGTAGCACACCAGCCCTATTGGGGGTCATGGCCTACTGTGCCCATCCCAGTCTTTGAGACCGAGGGCCCTGGGTTGCAGAAGCAGAAGTTCCGGTGAACTGGTCGACCTGACATGGAACCCCCAGTGTTTAGTTCCCAAGCTTGCTTGGTCCTCACTTTATCGACCCCACTGCAGGGATGAAACGCTGAGTCGGCCCTGCCCAACCCGGGAATCGAACCCCGGACCTGTGGCATGGTAGCACAGAAGGCTACCATTCAGCCACTGGGCTTCCGTGAGACCAATTGGTTCATTTTATTTTGCATATCATGGTGGTCCAAATAATAACACGAAACTAAGAACAGTGCCATTTACCATTTTAGACATGATATGTTTTATCTTCTACTGCATTTTAAATATATATTACATCAAAAAAACAAAAAATGCATTTTCACAAACCCTATTGAAAATTAAGCATATATATACCAACATGCAATGTAAGCAGTGGAGTTAGCAGGGCCGTATCTAGAATTTTTTTGGGAGACGGGCTAACTTTGAGACACTTATGCTAATTAAAGTTTCAGGAAGGAATATATGCTAAACTGGCAAAACAAATTGGAATTTGGGGGGTGGGTTGTCGTGGGCCCCCTTCTTGATACAGCCTTGAAAGTGGGAGTGTTGAAAATTTTGGAATGGGGAGTGTGTTTATCTGATAAACATAAATTTTAAATTCATACAAATTCAATTGTGTAGTTAAAAAGTAAAGAAATAGTAGGTCAGTTTTACTTTCCAGTAATATTTCTCTGGAGATGATCTGAATTAAAAAACAAAAAAGTAATCGAATGTTTTAAAAAGAGCTAATCTGGTTGCTTAAAGCAAACAGATTAGCTCTTTTTAAAAAAAGAATAATTACTTTTAATAAGGAAAGCAACTTGCTTTCTTTATTTTTTTTTGGGGGGGGGGGGGGGCTGGAATTAATTTTGTAATGAAATCACATTTTTCACCCTCTGTTTTCATTGTATTCTCTTTTATTTCTTATTTTTAAGTTTATTTTAATTTTAATTTTTTAGATTGCAAGAAGCCGCAGCCCTTGGTCACTGTTTGGTATTTCACCAAAGGCAGCACTAATTATTTTGGCGTGGCCTTTCATTGTACAGTGGTTGATCTACTTAATACGAAAAAGGAACCGACGATTATAATTTTTTTTTTGCTCTATCCTTATTTTTTACTCATGATATAGTAGACAAAAGAATGATTATTTTCTCTGTTTTTTTTTTTAATTTATGCTAAATTTTATAAAATATATCCTGAATATATCCTAAAACTTAGCAAGTATTTTAATTGAATTATTATATAGCATGTCTTTTTTAATATTCACGTTCAAAACAAATTTTAATTTATAAAAAGTGTAGATTAGTAATATGTATATATAATGAACTTGTTGAACTTTGTTTCGATTTCATAATTTAGTGATGTTATTCAATAAATAATTGATATAAAATTTTTGGTCAGATGATTGTAAATACATTTCATGACATGCTGTATGAGCATTCCACTTATGTGCTTTATGTTGAAAATCACAAATATTCTTTAAAAGAGAAATGTAAATTTATTAAGTTATTCATTTTTAAAAAAGTCTTTTAATGGGTGAAGAGTTTATATATATTTTTAATTGTCATATTTTTCTTTTTTATCCAAATGTAAGAAGTATGAACAATTTGTAAATTATGTATTTAAGTTAATTGTACAGATATATGAAGTTATGAATTTTTCTGTGCTGTACCATATCTGAATAACAATTCTTTTCTCACAAATTTTTGAATTACATGTATATATTTGTAAAATATGTATATTTTTAGCACCTGAAATGTAAGTAATTTTGGGAATTTGTTCGAGATATTAAAAGTATTTTTACACTATTAGTGCTAAAAAGTATTCTTTGCATATTTAATTATTTAATACCAAACAAATCAGAGCGCTTTCACCTTCAAAAGAACAGCACAAATGTTCCTGGTGGACTCTGCACACAGCCTGGCCATTGCTGGTATACCAGGTGTATGCGAATGAAATGAGACGATTGTTTTAAAAAAACACACAATAAATTAAAAAACGCAAAAACTGTTAATATTTCTTTATTCGAAGTAATATCCATCGCTAGCTACACATTTTCCCCATCTTTCGGGCAATTTGTGAATACCACGCTAAAAAAATTATCGGTCTTTTGAGGCCAGCCAGTCATCAAGCCAAGATTCGACGTTTTCGTAAGAAGTGAAGCACTGGTCAGCCAATGCTTGTCCCAATGACGCAAATAAGTGGTAATCGGAAGGAGCCAAGTCTGGCGAATAAGCCGCATGCGCTAAGGGTTCCCAGCCGAGGGCCTTAACGATGTCCTTGGTTGGTTTAGCACGATGTCTAGGTGCCTTGTCATGAAGAAAAATCACTTTGTGCTTCCGTTTCTTGTATTGCTCGCGTTTTTCGAGTATAGCATTCAAATCAAGTAATTGTTGCTTGTAGTGATCAGTATTAACGGTTTCGCCGGGTTTGAGAAGCTCATAATAGATTGGCTGCTCCTGATCCCAGAAAATACACAGTATTGTCTTGCGGCCGAAGCGATTCGGCATCGCGGTCGATTTGGATAGTTGTCTGGGTCAACATATGATCGATTACGCTTGGGATTCTCAGAATAAATCCATTTTTCATCGCCAGTCACAATACGATGGAGATATGACTTGCGTTTGTAGTGGGCAGGCAACATTTCGCACACGATTTTTCGGTTTTCCTGCTGACAGTCTGTTGGCTCGTGTGGCACCCATCTACAGACCTTTATTATCTTGCCCATTGCCTTGAGACGACGGGAAACAGTGCTCTGGTCAACAATCAATTGTTCTACAAGGTGTTCTTTTGTTTGGCTATCATCTTCATCGAGTGATGCTTGCAATTCAGCGTCTTCAAATTTTTTTGCTGGTCTGCCACGCTCCTCGTTTCTCACATCGAAATCACCATTTTGAAACTTTTCAAACCACCTGTAGCACTGCGCATGGCTCAGAGCATTGCCACCGTATGCTTCTACAAGCATTTGATGCGATTTGGCTGCATTTTTCTTCAGATGGTAACAAAAAATTAATGCTGTCCGCAAATCGTCGAAAGGCATAAAATTCGACATTTTCAACACAGTAAAAAAAGCACAATGCACGCTGAAACTCGTCCAAATGTAAACTAAACGCGAGTGTCAAAGGTCAAACAATAGAAAAATCACGTGGCAGGGTTTCGTGATGTTTGCATATATGCGTGGAGTAATAAGAAAATGCACTTGTTAACTGCTGCAAAGCCCTTGGGGCATTAGCAATTCTGAAATGCATTTAAACCTTTTTTAGTAATTAAAATACTTATAATATAATAAGTTGCAGATTTCATTACATTATGGTTAAACTTCTAGAAAAAAGCCAGTCAATTGATTTTTCTTTTTCAAATTTTTTTTTTTTTTTTTTTTGCAATCAGATTTTTTAGCTGCATATTCTCACAAAATGATAAATTAAGGTAAAGACAATTTCTGCATTTTTCTGATCATGACTTATGTACCCTCTTGTGCTGTAACGAGAATTTTGCCAGCTTGGGGGGGGGGGGGGTAACATGCATGCATGTGCATATATTGTGGTGTTAAGAACTGGAAACATATAAGAGAAATTTAAGTTAGCTAGAGGAAACTCTTGCTCTCTTGAGTCTTGCTCTCCCTTTTCTTGTGGTAAATAGTATAGTGGACAGAGATTCTACTAATAAAAATGGAATTTGATAATTAGCGTGAATAAAAATAAATTTTTAAAGAGGAAAATCATTTGCTTTCGTGTGGGAATTTAAAGCTGGATATCAGAACGATTTCTTACCCAATGTCCCTTCTAGGGCTGAACACCATTAAAACAGGCATGTACAAAAAAATTTATGTTTTTTAATAAAAAGGAACTCATGAAATCCAAGAGCTTGGAGCAGGGGCAGGATGTCTACAGGTCACGAAAGTCACCAATTTAGAGATTGGTCACAAAAATTTTCTGTCCAATGCAAGCAATTTTACTTTTTCTAGGTACTCATGTGCAGTAAGTTAAGCTAAATCTACTATTATATTGAGGGGGGAAAAGTTACATCACAAAATCTGTTCATAAAGCATTTTCTTAACTTCCTTTCTTTCAAAGCAACCACAAAACACTTCGTACAGTTCATTCTATAGAATCCTATTTTTAATGAAAAAACGTGTGATTCTATGGAATCAATGTATATTAGTCAGAATGTCTCTCTCTTCTTTTACTGAAGTTTTCCACTTTTTTTTCTCTCCCGTTTCCCATTTTTATTATGTGAATATAATTGGATTCCATGTATAAGTATATAGTTATAAATTTAACAGTTGGTCCTCCATCAATTCAATATATTATTGAATCTATATATTATTGAATTGATGCAGGACCTTATTGAATTAATTTTTCATAATTATCTTCACGGCTTGGATTGGACCCGGGCCCGTCTTTTCAAAATTTTCTTGAGGGGGGGGGGGGGGCAATGTATATTGCATTTAAAAAACAACAAAATACATGTACATACATTTAAATACATTATATTTCCCAAGCCGGGGGGTGGGGGTGGACCCCCTGAATGACCGAAGTTTATTATTATAAGTTTATTATTTGATTAATGAAAAAGCACCACGAAATTTTGAATTCGCTTAGAGTTAAGAGGCTCATTAATGGTGAAACTTTTACAATATTTCACGGCTCCCCTGTAAGATCAAATCACCTGATGGCTCACTTGTAGTACAGTTTTATCATGTGCTTTTGAAATCTACATCGAGAAATTTTTGTTTTCCTTACAAAGAACATAAATATACGGATATTTTGTCGGTACTGATTTTTAACAGAACTTGAATGTTTATATGACATTTTTCAAAAACTGAATTCTTTGATCCTTTCTCAAGTTCTGGAGATTATGAACAAAGGTGTAGGCAAAGATTGTTTTTTTAATATCAGAACGATTTCTGACATCAAATGAATTTGATTTTCCTCGAAAATAAGAGTATTTAATTCAATCTTTACTCCTGCAGATAAAAAGAATCTCAATGAATTGTCTTAAAACATAGAATTAGCTGAATTTTGAATGTAAATCAAAGATTTCTAAGTGATAAAGAATTTTATTTGCAATTTCCACGTTCCGTTTGTGAGAAGCTCAAGTTTGTTCGGTCATAATAATAAAGAACAAATTTCGAGCAGAAAACAACCATTAAAAGTAAATGAATGTGGTGACATTCAGTTTGATTCCACACTTTCAGAAAATGCAGTAATTAACAAGCTCATTCATGTTGTTAATCACTATTTTAATGTCAATGATTTTTCCGTGGGTGATTCTGACTCTAAAGTTTTGAAGACACTTCCAAAAGTTTTTTTTATAAAAAAGACGAAAAAAAATTGGTTTACCGAAATTTTTTTAACTTTATTTATCTTAACAGTTCTTCGAAGAATAATATCTGAACTTTTTTCTTTCTACTTTTGGATGATCAAAATATTTAATTAAAAAAACCTACTGTTTCAAGAAAAAAATGATTTCGCTTTTTTTTTTTTTTTTTTTTTTTTTTGAGCTTATATATTCAGTATGGTTGGAGGGGGTTAGCAAGGTTATTTAATTATATAATTTTATTTTAATTTCATGGTGCATACATTTTCCAAAAATTTTGTGTGTAGTTTTAAAAAATGTTTTGTACTGGGGATCGATCACCTATGGGCTTCCCCTTGTAGTCCCTGGACCTCTTCAACAGCTTTCTCAAGATTACTACCTCTTTCTTTTGATTTCATGCAATTCATTTTGAGTTAGAGTAACCGCATAAAAAGACACATACACATACATTTTGCAAAAATAGTCGAAATTGTAATTGGTTAAGCACCACTTAAAACTACATAATCATTAAAATTCAGGAATAATGATAATTTTAACGAATTCAGTGCTTTTTCTATGTATATTGGATACAGATCAATGTACCCCCCCCCCCCCCAAATAAAGCCTTATAAATATAATTATTTCTATATTAAAATCAAGAAATAAAATTATTATTTCATCATGATCTTTTTGTATTTTAAATTACGTGTAAATTTATTTAAATGCTATATTCTTTAAATGTTTTTTTCACACCTGAAATAATTTAAATTTGGAAAAAATGTTAAATATTAACTACAAAATTTATAATTATATGTTATTATTAAACTAGTTAAAAATAGAATAAAATCGTTTTATTATTATTATTATTATTGTACTCAGATCCACATCCTATATTATTATTAATATTAATTACAAAAAATCACTAATAAATGAATATTGTTATAGATCATTAACAGGGTGGAAACACTACAGGGGAAACCGGGAAATCAGGGAAGTTTTATTTTCTGAAAAATTTCAGGGAATAATCACAATTTACACGTATTAAGTTTCCCCAAATATCAGGGGAAATTATTGTTTTCAATATCCAATCCGGAATGTGTCTGGAGTTTCGTCTGCGAAATTTCATTTCGTTACGCGTGCGTCAGTTCGATTCCCGATTTTGCATTGGTTGAAAGCACACTTTCTCCGATTAAGCAAAAAAACTCCCTTTTTTTGTCTATGAAGTGAAGAAGACATTGCAATTTTGCGTAAGAAGACGCGTGTCAACTTCCGAGAATCCGCCATTTTTGGTTCTGTAAATCCGCCGTTTTTCTCTGTGCTCAAAAAAAAAAAAAAAAAACACCGCTCTCCAGCCTCCCCCAGAATTAAGGGTCGTTTCTGTGCTTGATACTGCGGTGGCGCAACAAGGGGGACGCAGAGAGCCTATGGCCTCCTCGCGCTCCCCCACCGAGTGATTATTTGGAATTTTGACAAAAATACTTTCTTTACTCAATGAAAGAACAATATGCATCTTGAGAAAATAAAGTTATTAAAGCATAAAATAATGATGGCGGGTTGAGCTTCATTCTTAAAAAAGCTTTCGATTTTAAATTCTCTTCAGTTGCAGATTATATAGCTTGAAAAATTACGTTATTTTCTCTTTCCTTTCATCCCCTGAAAAAAAAAAAAGGAATTACAAAGTGCGGATGGGGGATGGAAAAGTATATACTGCACCACCTATATAAATAATTTTTCTGGTTTCACCACTGTGACAGTCATGTATGACAATGATGCTGTGTAACTCACAATTAAAATTATAAAATCCGGGAAATTTTTGGATCTCAATCAGGGAATTATCAGGGATTTTTTTCCCTTGGATTCTGTTTCCACCATGATTAAAATAAATTCATAGTTTTCACAAAATAACGGAAATCCGAATGCAGTATCGTTGATTTAACTATACATTTATTAAAATTTGCTTTAAAAGCAGCTTTATCTCATTTAGCATTACAATGAAAATTTCCTGATTTCTAAGCCCCCCTTATCAACGCGCCTGATTGGAAGGGAGTCTTGCCCCCTCCTCAAGGCCGTATGCCCAGAAAATAGTTTCGGAGGGGTCCGTCAAGGAGATGGCCGATGGGTATGCGTATGTGTATATATATACATATAACAAAATGTGTGCTTGTATTGTATCTACACATTCTATTTATTTATATGTAAACGCAAATCTCATTTTTTAAAAAGGAAAAAACTGACGGCCTCCAAATCTTGATCCACCTCGGCTAACAGAAGGAAAAAATACTTCAAAAAAAAAAAAAAAAAGATGTGTATATGTGTGTATAGGGGCCGTTCATAAATGATGTCACGCTTTTTTCCCATATATTTGACCCCCATATATTTTTTCCCATATATTATTGTCACAATGTGTCACACTTCAGCGGACCCCCCTCCCCCCCTTTGTCACGCGTCATGCTATCCCAAGCAGCACGAGTACGTTTTTAAAACGTAAAAAAAAAGGATGTCAAAAGACGTCAATTATTTGGTCAAAATGTCTCAACATTAAACGTAAATCCAGACGTTTTCCAATGACATCTTCTAAACGTCAATTGCTGACGTTTCCGATCCGTTTACACGTTTTTTAAACGTCACTTGATGACGTTTTGTAGCCGATAATCGTTTAGGTTTGCGCACGTTTTAAAAACGTCACATGATTGTCGTTATTTAGTCGACACTGCGATGTGGTTTGCATACGTTTTAAAAACGTCATTATATGACGTTTTAACTTCATAAAATGTCTTAAAACGACTTAACGTCATAAAAAACGTCATTTTATGACGTTTTTTAGACGACTTTGCTGTTAGGTTGTTCACCTTTTATTTACGTCGCGTACCTGCGTTTTGTAATAGAGTCGCTTTTACTTTTTATAAATGACAGTAAATTAATTTCTATCGACATAACTTTTTAAACATTGATAACATTTATAAAATCCTCAACCAAAAGCAACATTTTGATAGTAATAAAAAACAATATTTTATAGTCAATTTTAACTGTTTTTAAAATGATAATACTTGAAGTCACTTATTTATTTTAAATGCTGTAAAAAGTAGGCAATATTTTCCCAGAACCTTCAAGTTTTGGTACAAGATTTTAAAAAAACTTTTTGACTAGCAAATGCCTCAGATACTGAATTCAAAAATACTAAAAATAAAACTACCAATAATAACAAAAACATTTCTTTTTATTCAACTGATACACATAAATATGACACAAAACAGTTTTCATAAAAAAATTCTAGCAAAGTTTAAGGAAAACTAAAACATACTGTAATGAATAATTTTAACCTGTTTCAGAGCAGACTTTTGAAGCAGTTTTGAAACGTTTCAAGTATAGATCATTATCAATAGATAATTAACTAGACTATAATTAATAAAATATGTCATTAACAAAAAAAATATAATTTCATTTCTAAATAATTCAATTTACTTTTAAACATTTAATTACAAACACTAATATAATACACAAAGAAAAGTTGAAACTTTACTTTTTAAGTTGTGCATTAAAAATTAATGCTACATTAGAAGTTATTTAAAATTGTAAAACATATCATGATCTAGATTTTAATTTTATTACATGTAATTTATGCTATTCTCTTCCAAAGCATATCCTCACACCAGGGTTTAATGCTCTTCCTCCAGAAATCAAATTCTCAGAGGAGAAATATGAAAAACTTCAAAAGTCATATGTTCTCACTGCTTTAGTAACTAAATTAGGATACTAAAACCAATAACAAAACCGATCAATTTTAATTAACTAACCAATTATGAGAGAAAGTAACCAAGTTTTCAAATATTGATCATGGTTACACAAAGAAATGGGGGGGGGGGGGCACAATTATATATGCATATAAGACAGAGAGATTAAACAGTTCATTTTTGCACTGACAATACACTTTCCAATGGAAACAAAGTAGAATTTAGAAACATTAATTAACCACTTATATTCATTATTTAACAGCCAACAATAAGAATCAGTTTGCAAAACAAATCTGATAAAATGCTGTGCTTTCAATCTTATAACATCTAACTGCATAAATAAATAGAAAACAATTTATTAAGTACAAGTATGTATAAAGACAAAATTTCTTCAAAATTTTATGAATTTTTACTTTTAGATAGCAATTCGTTTCTTTTAGTTTATCTTAATGAAGATCAATATTACAAAATTTAAGAAATAAATTGAACATCTTTACAAAGATCAAATGTGCAGAAAATAGTGTAACACCAAAACATTTTGCTTTTTGAATGTATGCAAACTCTGACCAATTTATCTTATTTTTTATTATATTTTAACACAATATTTCAAAATTCAATAAATATTTAGAACCACAACAAAATTTAAATTCTATGCAGTTGAAAGGCATGAACTATAGTTAGTTTTCGTAACCTTTTTGGCAACTTGCTCCCACTCAAGCAAAAAGTAAGTTTACAAAAAACACTTTACATCAGTTTAGAAACCATAAATTATTATTTCATACAACAATATAAAAATTTAAAAAGAGAATAAAATTTGAAGCAAAATTCATCAGATATTGCAACTGAAACTGAAATAGTCTTCAACTTTCTCGACTTTAGCAACCTAAATCCCTCTGCACACTTCCTAAAAATAAAATAAATAATATAAAAGCTGACATATATTTCTCTATTTCAGATGGGAATGAAGTGCAAGTAACATCAGTAAATATTCTTATTCAAAAATTAATGATCAATGGATTTTACCCACAGTGTGGCACAGTCTAGGCCAGCGTTTCTTAAGCTATGTTCCGCGAAACCCTAGGGTTCCAGGAAGATCACTCAAGGTTCCATGATATTTGTATTTTTTTCTTTGATACTCCCATAACGTTTGAAATTACTTTTTGAAGAGAAAAAATAATAACAAGAAATTTTTATTTCTGTTGTAATAATCTGTTTCAAGAACCTTGAATTAAAATCCTAATATTAAAAACAAGGGAAGTACACATAGTAGAAGTCTACCTTAATGTTTCATGGATGAAAACAATTAAGCTGGATGAAAACAATGCTGGTCTAGGCTATGCGGCAGGTGTTTACCTTTGGCAATCAGTAACTTTAGACTTTCATTAAATAGTTGTTTTAATTGTAATATTTATTAATTAACAAAATAAAGGTATTCAATATTGCCCCAATATTAATTTAATGATAAAGGTCCCTATTAAATTATAGACCTCAGTGCACATTATTTATGATCAATAACTATTTTTGCCATTGGTTCATTTTTTCATTGCTCCCTTTGTTCTTTCCAGTTTTTGAAACAGTCCTACCAAAAATACCAATTCTGAAAATGACAGCATTCTTGTAAAGGACTACACAATTGAATTGTTTTAGAAAGAACTAAAATCATTTTTCAAATTTTGCATCATACACTAATATATATATATATATTTTTTTTTTGACAAGCTCTGTCTTAAATAAACAAGTTTTTTCTAATGTCCACAACAATGAATAGAGATTAGAATAAATTTTTATCAAAACACTTATTTACAAAGTAAATAAATAAAAAAAAATAAAAAATAATTAACATAATGGATTAAAATTCAAAAAAAAAAAATAAATAAATAAATAAAAGATTAATTTCATAAAACTAATTGTATCTGAGGTATTTGGTAGAATAAAAAACTATAAAAACGTTTTTAAAACGACACCAAACTGACTATTTTTTGCGTAAATGTCTCAAAAAGGTCATAAATTCAATTTTACGTTTCTGGCTCAGACTGTCGTTTTGAAAACGTCCTATTTTCATAAGAGACGTCTTTTGATTTTTATGTCTTAAAAATTACGTTTAGAAAACGTCACTTTGCTACTTGGGATGTTGCATAATGCATGTTGTCACATTTCTTGTTACACCCTCCCCTCCCCTTGTCACAATTTCACGAGCCCCCCTCCCCCCCTCGAAGTGTGACATCATTTATGAATGACCCCATATATAGTGTATATACACTCAAGAGCCAAAACATTATGACCACCTGTCAATAACGAGTTGGCCCACCTTTTGCGAGCAACACAGCTTCAACCCGCCTTGGCATGGATGCCACAAGTACTTGGTAGATGGCGGGAGACAGATTGTATCAGATGTTTAAGCAACGGTCACACAAATCCGAGTTTTTGCAAATCGGTGGTCTTTGAACTCTGAGCTGCCGTCCCATGACATCCCAAATGTGTTCTATCGAATTGAGATCCGGTGAGTTAGGCGGCCATCACATTAACTGGAATTCAGCATCATGCTCCTGGAACCACTCCAACACAATTTTAGCCTTGTGACACGTGACATTATCCTGTTGGAACATTCCATTTCCAGCTGGAAAAACAGAGGCCATGTAAAGGTGCAAGCGGTCCGCAATGATGTTCAGATACCTTGTAGCATTCATGGTCTGCTCTACCTCAACCACGGGTCCCAGAGACGCTCAAGAGAGCGTCCCCCAAAGCATAATACTGCCACCACCAACCTGTGTATGACCTACTGTACATTGAGGGAGCAACTGTTCGCCTGGAAGACTGCGTATCCTGACACAGCCATCAGCGTGATGAAGGACAAACCGTGATTCATCTGATCAGGCAACTCTCTCCCACTGATCCATGGACCAGTCGTGATGTTCCCGGGCCCAGCGCAGGCGCAGTTGGCGATGACGCTTGGTCAGCAAAGGCAAGCGAGTGGGACGTTTGCTGCGTAGCCCCATATCCAACAGTGTCCACTGAACAGTGTGCTCCGATACTATTCTACTTGACCCTGCATTGTATTGGGCGATCAGCTGAGCCACTGTCTGGCTCCGGTTTTGCTTCATCACACGAGACGGTCTCTGACGACCTTTTCTTTGATAGCGCGTGGACGTCCAACACCATGTCGTCTACTGCTGGTTTCACCGTCATTCATCCACTTTGCATAAGTACTGACAACTGTAGATCGCGAACAAGCCACGAGTCGTGCAGTTTCGGAAATACTTGTTCCTAGCCTTCGAGCCATTACAATCTGGCCTCTATCAAAGGTGCTTACATCCGCAGCCTTTCCCATCACACACTAAAGTAAGTGAAAGAATGGTTCTTCAGACTCTCCAGCAACAGTTAAATACCACTTCCACCTGATCACGTGCCTTCCACGTCATCCAGGCGAGTTCATTGCAAAATGTTGGGGTGGTCATAATGTTTTGGCTCTTGAGTGTATATATATATATATATATATGGAGATAAAAGAAGGGGAAAAAAGAATGGAATATCTCGTGCAAATCGGCCATTCCTCGTGTACCGTACAATCGAGGTAAAAATAAAAATAATTAATAAAAAAACAACCTTCAACAATAATTTTACCTTTTTGATTATGTGTGTGTATAGGTGTTTTCTTTTGGCTTTTCGCGTTAGTGATTGGCATTCTAACATTTAGAACAGCGTATCTCATTATAAGAGATCATTCATAAATAATTTCACACTTCGAGGGGGGGAGGGGGAGGGGATAACAAGAAGTGTGACATGCTTATGCAATATAGCGTGGCATGTGACAAAGGGGGGGAGGGGGTCAAACATGCGGAAAAAAGCTTGACATCATTTAAAATCTAAGCGGCATCATCTGTATGCATTCTGGAAGTGCAAATTTTGTAAACACTTTACAATTTAATAAGAAAAACGAATTTTCATGTACTTTCTGATGCGGTACGCAACTGGCTTAAAGCTGCAAAATGCGTTGGAAAAAATCTGAATTTCATCTGATGTGTGTTTCATACATCCGCAGGAAGTTTACGATGTTATTATGCCCACTTGAATCCGAAGCAAAAGAGCCCATGGGAATACCCATGGTGTGGCAACAGGTCGCAGGGCTCTGCGCTCCTGGTGGCAGGAGGTGGTATTTACCTTCGGTATTCATTGTTAATGACTGGCGTTATAACGTATAGAATAGCGATTTATCTCATAATAAGTGGTATCTGCATGCATTCTGAATATGCGCAAGCTTTATACACACTTAACAATTGAATCTCAGAAGAAAAAAAAAATACTAACGTTCACCGATTTTCTTATACGGTACGTAATTACGCTTAAAATCTGAGAAGTACGATTAATAAGGGAAGAATTTCGAACTAAATGAACGTGTATTTTTGTTCTTTGTTGTTGTATCGTGTCCTCGCGCGTGGCGAGGAAGAATACGCTGCTCCTGAGTCTAACGGGGCCCTTATAGGCAGGAGTCCGATTCCCGCCCGTTTGAAAGGTCTCTTAATTTTTTGAACGAGCTCCCAGCCGGGAGTCCGTCACCTGGGATTGGAACTCCCAGAGGTATCGTTTCACTTGGAGGACATTGGAGCTACGACATACTTAACGTGCACCAGCTCCCTTTAGCGTACACGGACAGCAGCAACCAGCCGCGAGAGGTTGTCACCCTCTCAAACACTGACCTCAGTTTGACTCATGTTGCTTCACTTTCGGTGTTCTGCTGGAACCGGAGCTTCTACCGACTGGTTTACTACGGGACATTGTTCTTTGTTTTAACCATTTTTGAGAGAAAAGCTCTGAGAAAACGTCTTTTATACATAAAAAGAAGAGCTGATAGAGCAAAAAATACATGCGCTAATGTCATGGACCTCCATGGTTGATGTACGGGAGAAAATCCGAACGTCTGCTGTGGTGGTCTTCGTGTCTCTCATTCACTACACGAGAAAAAGAGTAAAACAATTCTACAAAAAAAAGTATATTTTTTGTACATATATATATCTATATATATAGATATATATATACATTTTTTTCAATATGTATTCATCGAAGATAAATAAAAATATTTTTTAATAAATTTTTCTTATGTTCGTTAATAAAAACAGCTTTTTCCATTTTAAGACGCTGTTGTATAACATCAGTTATCTTTTTCGTTTTTTGTAGAAATAGACTCTTAAAATTTAATAAGTGATTAAACGTTTCCGTATTGAATTCTTGAATTTTACAAAAACGTAATCGAGAGCTTCTTTTTTTCGCCACTAGAGCCGAAATGCAGGGGAAAATCTTTCAACTACTACTTTTACTTTATCGCCCTCTAGCAACAATGGTTATAACTAATTTCGACGACCCATTTACGTTTATAGATTCTGCAATATTATTTTACAGACTTGATTTCATAGTTTGACGTCAGCTGTGATGTAAAACATAAAACTGAACTGAATGACAGAAATTTATAATCAGAAACATTCCCGTCTGCCACTGGCGGTATCGCGAAGGTCATAATTGTTTTTATAAATTTTGTTCAACGAAAAATAAACATCAAATCCTGTAGAACCGACTTGTATTTCATCATATTAGTTCCGTTACATTTGATTTTTTGAAAATGATATTTTTATAATGTTTTGGAATTAATAAGACTGATGATAATAGTTTGAAATAATTTATATATTTCATATTTTTTGCGTTTTTAAGTGAAATTTACAATATGAGATCAACAGTCAAATTATTTAAGGATCTTTCCAAGATGCTGGATTTTTATTCACAATTCAATCCTTCACCGCTGTCCATAAAGCAGTTCCTTGATTTTGGTAAGATTTTGTACTCATAATTATTTATTTGCATTTTCTTAATTCCATAATTTGTGTTTTCAAATATTTCGTTTGTTCAGAACTCTTATTGACATTACAGAGAATGTATGTATATAGTCCTTTTTTCTCTGTTAATCTTAAATTATTAACGTGCATTTAACGTTAGCTAAATTATTCTTGCAGTTAAGATCTTTTGTATTCCTGACTTTTCAGGAGGATAAATATACAATTGTAGTGCTTTTTGCTTACAAACTTAATCCTCATAATCTATTGGATTTCCTGTAATACAAAAGGTTTTGAAAATACCAAATTTGTATGTGCAAATTTTTTTGCTATTTGTTTCCAATGTTGATTTTTTCACAACAGTAAAGCTTTTATTGAGTATTCACTTGTACCTTAATCTTACTTTTAAGACATTTTATAGACTAGACCATGACAGAAATAATTGCGAGTACTTTACATTATAATGAGATACTTTAACAGGACAATCAAAAAGTGCCTTTATGGGTGTCATACATCTTTAAGTTGAATCAGACATATTAGGACCATGATTGGAAGCACCATACTGATCAAGGAAATCCATTCCCTTGCTCCGATTTGAATCCAAGCAGTGGTATAGTTGAGATTTGATGGTTCCCCCCTACATATTTATTTTCAGGGACGTAATTAGGTCATTTTCTAACTGGGGCAAGACCAGGATGTAGTGCCCCCTCCCCCCTTACACAAGAAAAGTATATGTATTTAGGTAAACACACATTTAGTCAATTTAGCGCCCCTAAAATAATCTGGCATTCGGGGCACACGCCCCATCGGCCCCCTCTAGTTACGTCCCTGTTTACTTTAACACATGTGTCTCCCCACTTGTTTTAGATTTTAACATAAGCGTACCTCCACTTTTCGATGTTCGTTTTGGTAAGCATCCCTTCACCTTTTTTCCCCAGGACTACACCACTGAATCCGAGCTCTTGGCATGGAAGCTATCTGCTCGCCTATTGTGGCTTTGAGTAGTGAGCAAAGTAGGATAATTTTAAGAAATTTGAGCGTATGTTTTTTGCTCTTTTTTTTGCTAAAATGTTTAATGATTGTCTTTCTGCCAACCATTAAGATGTAATTAGCATGTAAAATACAAAGTCACAGTTGGTAATGAAATCAGTTTTTATACAAACTGAAAAAATGTACCACAGCTTTGTAGTATTTTTTATGCACTTCTTATTCAGTGAAAAATTAAAACACAAAATAGATAAAATAATGTTTAATGTGCTCATGCTGGCCTTCATGGTTGTGCCTCTTGCCATGATTCACCAAGGGTATTCAAACACCCTAGGCTGCAATTTTAATTGACTTTTATTTTGAAAGTTGTGCTAGTCCTTTTTTATTATTGCATTTTCAACTATACACTGTATAGTTGAAAATCCTTACTATACAGCTCATGATGATTCCATTCCTTCTAATTGGTGTTTTCTTTGGCATTCAAACATAAGCATAAACCATCAGTCTGTATGCATCCACCATCAGTGGCATAGAAAAGGAGGTGGTTCCAGGGTCCAGACCCCTCTCTTGAAGATAAAAAAAAAAAAAAAAAGAAATTCTAACAATGAAAGTTAAAGCTATTCTTTTGTGCCTAAAAGTTGTTTTTTCTCCTTTAAGCAATTTTATGTACATACAGATGACTCTTTCATTCAAAATTAAAAGTTCTGATTGCTTTTGTTAAAATTCCCAAGCGTCAACATTCACTATTCTTATCTTAGACACCCTCATTGAGAAAATTCTTGTTACGCAGCTGGTCACCATGTATGTGTTAAATTATTTATTTTTAATAATATTGTAAAAGTTGCATATAAAAATTTTCATTTCAAATTAAACTAAGTTGAATGAAATGCACTTTTTAAATGATGTCATTTAGAAAAATAAATTAAAGGGCACTTCCAGATGTGAGCATAAGGTACAGAAAAGCAAAAGGTTGGAGCACAATTATTAAAATTTGATAAAGCAAGGGACACCATAACCCCTCGAATGCATTGTTGACTCTAAGGTTCTATATGTTTTGCAAAGCTTTTGAAATGTTAATTTTTAGATGCCTCAAAATCTTATTTAACCAACTTGTACTTAAATCCGACCATTGCCGACACTTTTAAAATTGTGATTTAGTATTGCAGACAAAAACCGCCCGGAAATGGATTACATTGTTGGCGACAATATCGCAGTGTAGCGGAGTTTCCCATGGGGGATAGTATATCCCCACTTTTAAATTTCTGCTGAAGCATTCTCTCACTTTGTCACTTTTGAATTGGAATAACTCAGGTTCACATCTTCAAGAGTCTCCCCACTTATTTTTTCGTAAACTATTCCACCGAGTTTTACTGTGTGTCTGTTATGCAAATGAGGAAAAGACAAATGACATAAAATTTCAAAGTAAACATGATTGAATATAGATATATTGGAGGAAGGGAGGGGGGGGGGGACATCAGGAAAATGAATGCCAACCAATATCTACCTATTGAGAAATTCAAGAATGCTATTTTTCATTAATGCATGTGATGAGGTGGATCTTCATTGATTGCTGCTCATTTTTCATATCTATGAATTTATTTGTTAATCCAATTTTATTTATTATTTAAAGTATTTTCTCTCCCCCCCTACTTTACTTATTTATTTTTTATACATGTATTTTATAGGTTAAGTGTAAGAGATTTGTTATATATATACAGTAAAACCTGTAAAGTTGACCACCTTTGTAAGTTGACCACTAAAGTGCTGCACTGCAAGTGGTCAACTTACACAGGTTTCACTGTATATCCAGAAAAAAAATTTAACTTATTTTTTCATGTGTTCTTATCTTCCAGCCAACTGATTTTTATATTTTTAAATTTGTAAAAGATACATATACATACATAATAATAAAAATAAAAAACTTCATTGTAAATAATTTACATATTGATATTATATGTTACGTTTCTCGCAGTTTTCGCTTTCGATAAATTTTCATATTTTTGGATGATCAACTACTATTTGCAATTGCTTATGAATGTGCTTCAAAGCTTGCGAATTATTTAGTTGCGACGTTTTCGAACTGGTTTATTATGTTTTCCCTATCTCTGCTGTGCTACTACGTTATCATCTGTGCCAGCTCGTTCTGAACTTACGTCACTAAAAGTGGGCTGTTGGCCCATCCTCTTCCTCTCATTGGCCAAAGCGAGGGGAGAGACACGGGTGTGGTGGGAAGTGTTTGCCAATGCCTGCACTTGCGCAATCTTGTAATGTAGGTGGATTAAAGTTTCCCAACATTTATCTATTTATCTTATTGCTTTTATCTTGAGTATATTTTCTCTTTGCGGCTGCTTTATTTTTTATATTTTCTTTTACAGTTTCTGACTTTTAGCTACCATACATCTATTTTTAGCTTCATTAATCGGCGTCTACAATAATAAATATTATCATATTTAAATCAGATAATTTTGAGTACTTCAAAGAAAATGTTTTTTTTCTTAGGGGGTATTTATCATTGGGAACATTGAAAACTGAGGCATAAGAAATACACCATCTTTCATAGTTTTTAATGTTCCTCTGTCTTCTGTACTTTGAAAACCGATTATTATCCAAGCCGATCATGTTAAAATATATAAAAATCATGAGTAATAATGTTTTATCATTTTATATTCACATTAATCTGAAAGTAATGTATAGTGAGCAATAATAATGAAAGTTCTATCACGCACTTTTTTTGTAACAAATCGCAGTCCACATATAGTTGATAAATTCATTTATGTAGTTAGTATATAATTGTATTTATTGTAAAATATATGCAGAGGAACCTCGATCCATCGTTCGTTCTCTATGAATCTGATGTATTGGTTTTGATTTATTAGTGTCCCTTTCTGCCGATTATGTCTTATGTTGAGCCGCATGCATCTTTTATCCACATTTATGATTTCAAATGAATAGTCCCACAAAAAGCGATTGAGAGATATTGACCTGTATTTAAGAGATTTTAAAACAAAATACGCTAGTTATATTCGTTGCTTTTAATTAAGTACCTGGTTTTTGCGCTTAGGATTTTTAAAAATTAATTCAAAATCAACAATTGGTTTTCTGAGTCTGCCGTGCCTGTTGATGAATTTTAGAGTTTTTTCGTGTCTTAACTATAGGTAGCAATCAAAATAGGAACATTTAATCGGTCAAAACTTCCCTATTACAATAAAAAATAACAGCAAAAATCACACACATGCAAGTACATTACATTTCAGAAGTCGGGGGGGGGGGGGGGGGGCAGAGCAATTGCTTCATCCTGATCAGGGGTGAAGTGCGGCCGGAACGGTGTTCCGGTATATTTCTACTAGGCGGAACGGCGCTAGTCCAGATTGTTATTTCGAGTAACTCCTATTTTATTTGAATATATATTCATTTCTCCCCAGAACAGACCTACCTCACTAAAATGGATTTTTTTTTATAAATCTCTTCTCACCATATACTAAATAGCGTTGCATAAAATTACGAAGGTCAATGTTGATCAAGCGGAAACGCTAGCGTCCTGACCCCCCCTAAGTGCTGAAGCTGCATGTTCTGTTCTAATATTTCCCGATGTAATAAAGTAATGATAAAATCAATGTTAATAAACTAAAAATTGCAAAATTATTTGCAATGTTGTTTTTTGTGCTTACACAAGAATGATTTTATCATTTATTTTTTCTGCGCAAAGGTAATACTTTTCATTTCTTACACGCAATGTGTTTATGAAACACGAAGAATGCGCAGTTGAGGATGTTTATCTTTTTTTTTTTTTGTTTCTAATTTTTTTTTTTTTTTTGAATAATCTATGATAACATTATCTATATCGTGCAACATGTCTTCTGTTGCTATTTTGCCTTTGGTTGTTTTTTTGGCACTTAAAATTTTAAAAATTCTGTTTCGTAAGAAATTTTGTTGAATCTTTTGACCTTAGAACCAACGAATGCATTTTAGTTCACCCGATTCAGAGGGCTCGACATCACTGTGTGGGCCCATATTTGAAGGTACACCTTTTAATTTTTTCGACCTAGTTCTTGCCTGAGACTAAAGCATACGGATTGAACATCATTACTTCTACATCACTGATAAGTTCCGAACTGTAAAGTATTAAGTACATATATTGAATTTCCGTTTTAAATCTTTTTATTCGACGGACCACTAAGCGTATTAGTCAAGTTTAATCTTGTATGTTATTTATTTATGGGGTTTTTTTTCTCTCTCCACGTACAAAGTAGGGCTGCTTAACAAAAAAAAAAAAAAAATAATAATAATAATAATTTTAATCCGAACCTCCTTTCTTCAAAAAGATAAATGAAAGTAACAACGATGTTTCATTTTTATTATAATTTTTTTAAAATGCAACGTATCTTTTTGGAAGTGTTGAAATATTTTCTACCTGTATTCTTTCTTTCTTAATTAATCGTTCTAACGGCTGAAACGGATGAATTTAATCCAGTCATCATTTAAACTTAGTTAACCCAAAGTACACATATTAAACTTCATCTCATAAATCTAAAACCTCAATCTTGCGTGGACGGTTTCAAAACTGCTTTTTTTCTATCTGCGTTGAGAATTTCAATTCTGTTAAACATCTGCAAGTACTTAGTATTTTAAGTAACGCAATGAAAATCAGGTCATGCTGTAGAATAACAAAACAAGCAAAGGTTTCCTTTTAAATGTATGCACCCGTTTTATTTCGTTACAGCATTCTTTTATTTGCTATGTCATCTTGAGCATGATGCAGCACTCCTCATATGAGGAAAGATTCGCATTTGCAGCGTTCTGTGGAAAATTTAACGACTGCGTGCCTCCCCCCAGTTGCGTAAGTATAGGGTGGCAGAGCTGGCAAAAGCCAAAAGTCCAGTCCGAAAGCCCGTTGGGTCCCCGGCCTGAGAGGCAGCGAGTTCAGAAGTAACCTAACATTTTCAACAAAATTAAGTAATAATTATAAATTTCATAAAAGTATTTAAATTAATTATAGTTAAACACACAACTAAATACCATACACAAATTCAAATAAATTATTAAGAATTAAACGCATTCAAAAGAAAAGGATCAATTTAATGACGCGTCCATTGGTTCATTTGAATTATTGGTTCTTAAGAATTAAACGCAATCAAAAGAAAAGGATCAATTTTAGAACGCGTCCATTGGTTCATTTGAATTATTTGGTAGGGAAAATTCTCAGTTTTCGGGCAACCTTCATAGATGAAATAGAAAAGTCTTTGTGTATTAAAGAACTTGCTGATTTACTGATATTAAAGAATCATTTTATGTCATGCAGCTTTCCTGAAGTATGTACTGCATTAATTTTATTTGTTACAATTCCTGTGACTATAGCTATTGCTGAAAGATCATTTTCGACAATTAAAATTAATAAAAACTTATTTAAGGAACTCTATCTGACATAGCAGGCTAAGTAACTTGGCTATTCCGTCTGTTGAAAATTCTGTGTGGCCCGATCTTTAAACTTTGATGAAGTTATTGATGCTTTTGCGGAACAGAAAGTTCGGAGAAAAGAATTTATTAATAAATGCCTTGTTAAGATTAAAGTGTTATTTTATTATAAATATGTAATACCTATGCGTTTGAAAATTAACTTTATTAGATAATTAACTAAAATGCACACAATATTAGTAATATCGTTGTGGTTTAATTATAACTACTCCAGTGATTTATTAAAATTAAATTACAACGTGACGATTTTTTCTGAGGCCCCATCCAATAAATTTCCCACGGGCCTCAGATGGTATAGTTAATACGCTACTCCCTCCCCCCGTTTTCTGGATTCTACGTAGCATTATGCTCCAACTTAAACACTAAAATGCGTATTACTAAAATTTACAACTCTTCTAACTTGTCCGGCAATTACTGACGTAGATAAGAGAAGGATAAAACTCACACATGCGGATTTTATTTATTTATTTATTTATTTGTTATTATTATTATTTTAGTATCTCTGGCATCCAAAATCAAAGAAGAAAGTGTTGGGTTCCCCCAAAATTGTGTTTGACTGATTTTCACGTCTTAATGAGTACTGATAAGATTTTCACTTCCTTGTACAAAGTACAGGAAGTATTGTAATCGCAAAAAATTTCCCACTAAAACTTCAGGTTAAATATGCATTTTAATCACAAATTAATCAGTTCGGACCGTTTTTTCCCCTCACAAAGTCCGTACGTGTGTACATGCACACGTGCGTATGGATCACTGAAATATCGATTTTGACCATCCACGAGTCCGTTTTGACGAATTTTGTCTTGCCTATAGTAAAAATCTACTGCATGTTGCAGTTATGTGGTAACGCCCCGATAATATTAAATTTCTAGTGGTACCCGCACGGCCATGCCCGTGTTAAAAAGTGGAAAGTCCAGTCGGTTCGCCATCATATCTACAGTCTACAGTGGTAACTTTTTTATGTGTAAATTATGTTATTTCAATAAAATGTATAGCATTCCACATAATTAAAAAATAGCCGCCCACGGCAATCAATCCTATACATTTAAGCACCCTGTTTTTTTACAAAGAAAGAAACGAATAAGAAACTATTTAAAAAAACGCAATTTGTTTGTCTAGTTCAAGTACTATACAAAAAGAACGATTATAAGCCAATAGTTTAAATTCACGAATTTTAAATATAATTAATTTGTATCTATTATTCATTGGTAGTAAAACAGAAGGACGAAATTTTGTTGCTTGCAGAAACTAACAGCAGCAAGCAAAACTTTGAAAGCGGGAAAAAACTTTCATCCGAGCTCAAATAAGCGAATAACACGTGTGCTAATTAACTGGAGAAAAAAAATTAATTAATAAAATTTCGAATAGTAATCATAATTTGGAATAAGAAAAATCGCTATTGAGGATAACAGTTCTTAGTAAACCCTTGTATAGCATGGAGAACAGTCACGTTAAAATACCTGTCAAAATAGGAAAATCAAAATAAAGCTATCTATCGATCGCCCGCTGCAGGAAATAAATTTTTAACCATTTAAAAACGAAAAAGAATCAAAAGCCAAAAAATAGGAAAAGATGAATTACAATTCGGTTGCTCTTCAAAATGAAAAAACATTGTGAATATAATTTTATTTAGCAAATATGCAAGTACAGTAAAACCCCGTAATGCCGCGGAATCGGATATAACGCGGTTACTATCATGTCCCCCGACGTTCAAACCACGCTTTGTATTCCAGATTCCTTGCCATTTTTGAAAAGTAAACATATTCTTTAGTCTGTGAGAGTGTATGAAGGCTTAAAACATTGTTTCTTTGAAAAGTGCGTTCCTCCCCTTCCACACAAATCTACTGTACTACTCCCCTTCATAATCTCATGTTGATAACTTAACAAGATTTTTAAGCCCACATTTTCTCAGAACACAATTGTTTTTGTTGCGGTTGATATGGTTTTAGCTTAGGAGTCTCTAATAAGAGCAGAAAAGTTTAGTCTGAATAACCTATCATTCGGTAGACTAACCGCTCAGTTGGGAAGTGTGCTTCTTGCACAGCAATTACAGCAAATGAAAAGGCAGTAAACAAGGAAAGAAACAATTGTACAATAGAAGAAAAGTTAAGAGTAATTGATAAAGTTGAAAGTGGTGCAACAGGAGCGAATATACTTCGTAAATATGGTTCCGCGGTATATAGTTTTATTATATCGCTGTTATGTTATAACGCGGGTGCCAAACATGTCCCCCGACAGCCGCGTTTTAACGGGGTTTTACTGTACACAAATTGGCAACGTTCCAAATAAAATAAAACTAAAGTGCTTATGAATCGTCTGGGGAAAATAAAATTGAAGTTAATTACCGTGAAAAAATAATTTCAAGCTACAGCAAAAAACGCGTATAACTTCTTTTCTAGTTAATTTCGAGTTTTCGAATTTTAGCACGAAGAGCAAAACTCTTTGGCAGTTTCTTACGAGCTTTTCAATGGTACCAAGCTCAAAACGATAAAATAATTTCTTCCTATAGCAAAAAAAAAATTAAAATTAATGCAGTTTTCGGCTTTAAATTGCAGTAAAAAAAAAGAACAAATTCGAATTTTAGAAAAAACTCTTGGAGTTGCAAACCCCCATGTTCCAAACTAAATTCGTGTCAAATTTCAGGAATCAATCCGCTGAACGGTCTTGGTCCTACGCCGGACACAGACGGACATACTTAATGGTTTATTGTTAGTAGAGATATGTAACTTACAACTTTAAAGTAAAATGGTTTGATAACACTGCGCAACAAATTTGAACTTTTTTTTTTTTTGTCCTTTAGAGAAAACTATGTGATTCTATATAAACAAAAGGTGCTTGATTTAAATATCCAAACCAAAATGGTCCATCACGTACCACTTTTTCTGGAGACCCACTTCTCATATTTATACAATTTTTTACAGAAGAATGTAATTGAGGCTTACTTATTGAAAACACAAACACTAAAATGATTTTTTTGGCCGTTTCATCTTGTGGGCATCTGTTGGTGTGCCCTGATAACAGATTAGCAATATACAATTCATATACAGTAAAACCCGTTTAAGAAGTTCCCGCTTAAGAAGTTTTCCCGTTTAAGAAGTTTTTAATTTCAATACCAGTTTCATTCCCATCTCCCCAATGTTAAAATAACCCTTTTAAAAAGTTTTGATTTTATTTTTTTCCCGCTTAATAAGTTTTCATATCGGTCTTTTTTTTCTTTCAAGTGACACTTTAGTCTTCTAAAGTTTCTTTTTTTTTAAAGTTTTTTTCAAACTACGTAGTTCTTTTTCTTTCGAATGGAAAAAAGACAGAAGTAGGTTCAGAAAAGCTGCTTTGGTCAGCTTTTTCTCAAGGGCACCCTTTTCTCAACACCAAAGTTCCAGGAAAACAGGTGGCAGAGAGGTCAGTTGTCAGGAGAACAATAATGACTGATAAGGGGAGAAAGAAATGTTTGTAGCTTCTCCTATATGGGTGTTGCTCTTCAACAGTAATAAAGCAGGGAGCAGGGGTGAGTAGGTATTGTATCAATAAGTTAACTGAACCATGAGTTGCTGTTAACTCGCAATGCATTCTCTCACCTTGTTTTAAAATGGAATGAACCACAGACTACAGTTGTGGTTGGTGCTCAGCTCTTTCCACTGAAATTATTTTTCTACGTGATTCTTAGCTTCCTACGTCAGTGAAAACATTTGTGAACAAACTCCGCTTCTTTTTCAAAATGTCTGGAAAAGGAATTAAAAGAAAAGCATTGTCGATTGAGGAAAAAGTCAAAATATTGAAAGATGTGGATAACAACTCACATTTATCTAGGGTTGAAATTTCTAAAAAATTAAATCTTCCAGTGACGACATTGAATGGAATTGTTGCCAAACGAGAGGTCATTTTGAATTCTTGTAACCAATCTCGGAAAATAAAGAAAGTTAAGAGGGGAAAGTATGAACACATAGAAGAGAAGTTGTTAATTTGGTTCAAGCAAGCAAGATCGGCGAACATTCCCGTAAGCGGAACGCTTACGTAACGTATTTTAAAAGAAAAAGCCGAAGAAATTGCTAAAAAGATGGACGTTGATTTTGTTTCTTCAAATGGATGGATTGACCGCATGAAAAGAAGAGCTGGGTTAGTGTACAAATCGGTAAAAGGCGAGAGCAAGAGCGTCGACCTTCATGAAACGGATGCATGGAAGAGCACCTTACCTGAATTGATATCTGGCTATCAACCAAAAGACATATTTAATATGGACGAGTGTGGACTTTTTTATAACCTTTTTCCGGACAAAACTTATGCCTTTAAAGATGAAACTGTCATGGAGGGAAAAGAAGCAAAGAAAGATTAACAGTATTAGTAGGTGCTAATATGGACGGAACCGAAAAATTACCAATTTTGGTAGTTGGCAAATCTAAAAAACCAAGATGTTTCCAAAACGTTAAGTCACTTCCTTGTGAGTATGAAAGCAATAAATCGGCGTGGATGACGATTCCAATCTATGAATCATATTTAAAGAACTTAAACAACAAAATGAGGAAAGCCAAAAGAAACATTCTCATCTTTGTGGACAATTGCGCCGCACACTCGAAAAACGCTCAATATTCAAACATAAAAGTGCATTTTCTACCCCCGAACTCTACCTCCGTTTTGCAGCCGATGGATCAAGGGGTCATCAAAGTGTTTAAGCAACACTATAGAAAAAGGCTCGTGAAATGGATACTGGAAAAGCTTGAGAGCAGTGATGAATTTAAAAAAGTGAACATCCATTTTCTCGTATCTTCTTGGGACTTAGTTACACCATCTGTAATTTCAAATTGTTTCCAAAAAGCTGGATTCCTGGATGGAGAATCAACAGAAGAGTACGATTTTGACATTGACAACAGTGATGATGATGATGATTGGATGACGTTGCAACGAAAAGTGAAATTAAGTACATCCTTTGAGGAGTATGCTGCGATCGATGACGAAGTACTACCATGTGAAGTGCTTACCGTGAATGATATTTGTGAGGCAACAGAAGGCAGTGAAGAAATAAGTGAAGATGGCATGGAAATTCCCAGCTTTACAGAAGCCATAAAAGGACTGGAAACATTTCGCCGGTTTGTCGAAACAATTGAAAATGTGCCTGAAGAGGTCTTTAAAAGCTTGCGGCAATTGGACTGTTTCCAGTTACAGATTTCTGAGCGAAAGAGAAAACAAAAAACTATGCTGGATTTTTTTCAGAAAAGCAGTGAGTAAATGTAATATCTTCAAATGGCTGATGTTTCGGTAAAGAATTTTTTCCTTATTGATGTTGTTTTAATTATGTAAAATTAATTAATAAATGCATGAATTTTAAAGCAAAACTCAAAATTATGGAAATGTATTCCATGTCTAATTTAAATACAGTAAAACCCGCTTAAGAAGTTTTCCAAGGGACCAAGAGAAAAAAACTTCTTATGCGGGAAAACTTCTTAAACGGGTAGGCTCTATTTTTGAAAATGAATTTACTTAATGATATCATTTGTCAATATTTAAATTAGACATGGAATACATTTCCATAATTTTAAGTTTTGCTTTAAAATTCATGCATTTATTAATTAATTTTACATAATTAAAACAACATCAATAAGGAAAAAATTCTTTACCGAAACATCAGCCATTTGAAGATATTACATTTACTCACTGCTTTTCTGAAAAAAAATCCAGCATAGTTTTTTGTTTTCTCTTTCGCTCAGAAATCTGTAACTGGAAACAGTCCAATTGCCGCAAGCTTTTAAAGACCTCTTCAGGCACATTTTCAATTGTTTCGACAAACCGGCGAAATGTTTCCAGTCCTTTTATGGCTTCTGTAAAGCTGGGAATTTCCATGCCATCTTCACTTATTTCTTCACTGCCTTCTGTTGCCTCACAAATATCATTCACGGTAAGCACTTCACATGGTAGTACTTCGTCATCGATCGCAGCATACTCCTCAAAGGATGTACTTAATTTCACTTTTCGTTGCAACGTCATCCAATCATCATCATCATCACTGTTGTCAATGTCAAAATCGTACTCTTCTGTTGATTCTCCATCCAGGAATCCAGCTTTTTGGAAACAATTTGAAATTACAGATGGTGTAACTAAGTCCCAAGAAGATACGAGAAAATGGATGTTCACTTTTTTAAATTCATCACTGCTCTCAAGCTTTTCCAGTATCCATTTCACGAGCCTTTTTCTATAGTGTTGCTTAAACACTTTGATGACCCCTTGATCCATCGGCTGCAAAACGGAGGTAGAGTTCGGGGGTAGAAAATGCACTTTTATGTTTGAATATTGAGCGTTTTTCGAGTGTGCGGCGCAATTGTCCACAAAGATGAGAATGTTTCTTTTGGCTTTCCTCATTTTGTTGTTTAAGTTCTTTAAATATGATTCATAGATTGGAATCGTCATCCACGCCGATTTATTGCTTTCATACTCAGAAGGAAGTGACTTAACGTTTTGGAAACATCTTGGTTTTTTAGATTTGCCAACTACCAAAATTGGTAATTTTTCGGTTCCGTCCATATTAGCACCTACTAATACTGTTAATCTTTCTTTGCTTCTTTTCCCTCCATGACAGTTTCATCTTTAAAGGCATAAGTTTTGTCCGGAAAAAGGTTATAAAAAAGTCCACACTCGTCCATATTAAATATGTCTTTTGGTTGATAGCCAGATATCAATTCAGGTAAGGTGCTCTTCCATGCATCCGTTTCATGAAGGTCGACGCTCTTGCTCTCGCCTTTTACCGATTTGTACACTAACCCAGCTCTTCTTTTCATGCGGTCAATCCATCCATTTGAAGAAACAAAATCAACGTCCATCTTTTTAGCAATTTCTTCGGCTTTTTCTTTTAAAATACGTTACGTAAGCGTTCCGCTTACGGGAATGTTCGCCGATCTTGCTTGCTTGAACCAAATTAACAACTTCTCTTCTATGTGTTCATACTTTCCCCTCTTAACTTTCTTTATTTTCCGAGATTGGTTACAAGAATTCAAAATGACCTCTCGTTTGGCAACAATTCCATTCAATGTCGTCACTGGAAGATTTAATTTTTTAGAAATTTCAACCCTAGATAAATGTGAGTTGTTATCCACATCTTTCAATATTTTGACTTTTTCCTCAATCGACAATGCTTTTCTTTTAATTCCTTTTCCAGACATTTTGAAAAAGAAGCGGAGTTTGTTCACAAATGTTTTCACTGACGTAGGAAGCTAAGAATCACGTAGAAAAATAATTTCAGTGGAAAGAGCTGAGCACCAACCACAACTGTAGTCTGTGGTTCATTCCATTTTAAAACAAGGTGAGAGAATGCATTGCGAGTTAACAGCAACTCATGGTTCAGTTAACTTATTGATACAATACCTACTCACCCCTGCTCCCTGCTTTATTACTGTTGAAGAGCAACACCCATATAGGAGAAGCTACAAACATTTCTTTCTCCCCTTATCAGTCATTATTGTTCTCCTGACAACTGACCTCTCTGCCACCTGTTTTCCTGGAACTTTGGTGTTGAGAAAAGGGTGCCCTTGAGAAAAAGCTGACCAAAGCAGCTTTTCTGAACCTACTTCTGTCTTTTTTCCATTCGAAAGAAAAAGAACTACGTAGTTTGAAAAAAACTTTAAAAAAAAAGAAACTTTAGAAGACTAAAGTGTCACTTGAAAGAAAAAAAAGACCGATATGAAAACTTATTAAGCGGGAAAAAAATAAAATCAAAACTTTTTAAAAGGGTTATTTTAACATTGGGGAGATGGGAATGAAACTGGTATTGAAATTAAAAACTTCTTAAACGGGAAAACTTCTTAAGCGGGAACTTCTTAAACGGGTTTTACTGTATTGACAAATGATATCATTAAGTAAATTCATTTTCAAAAATAGAGCCTACCCGTTTAAGAAGTTTTCCCGCATAAGAAGTTTTTTTCTCTTGGTCCCTTGGAAAACTTCTTAAGCGGGTTTTACTGTACTTCCATTCTATCGACCGCTGAAATGCTTTTTAAACACAGATGTCCTGATGATACTTTTCTCCATGATCATCAGAATTGCGCATAGGTTTGAGCAAAGAAGTCCCTATGCGAGTCCAAAAAGTATAGTTTTTATAAAATATAGCAATCTCATAATACAAAAGCATTTTATCATGTCACCAACAAGATTTTCGTAGTTTTCAGCTTTCTCATTTCCAAGGAAACGTGAGCACACTGATTTAAAGGCCAGCCAGGCGGATTTTTTGGCTTCTGACTGTTTGCTTTCACTCTTCATCATGAAAGGACTTCCTTAGGTTGTGGGCCAATGAAAATCCTTTCTTTTACTTTTGCCTCAATTAAATTTTTGAATTTGTTCCTGAGATGCAAGAAAACCACTCCATCTCTGTCCAGAACTTTTACAAATGTTTCGATAAACCAAGTTCAATATGCAATTGTGGAATAAAGGCACATTGTAGACTTAAAAGTGGAGCATTTGATATGTTTTTGCCACTCATAATTTTGAAATTTTCTTTGTATTTGCAGAATATGCTGCAGGAATGATTAGGGAAAAAATGCTTAGATGGAGGAGCACTGATAAACAAGCATCACTCAGCTGAATTGTGCTCATGTTCTAATGCTTGAAATAGTACATTCAAATCACAGCAGTATACTATTTTTTCTTAATCCGCAAAATAGTCTACAAAATGCCTTTGTCTTCTAGTAAAAGACTCAAAACTTCAAGAAGTAGATAAAGCTTTTGTTGGCAAAAATGTCGCTAAAGTAACCCAAGTTCATTAGAATGGCAACGATCTCACTGTCAATGAGAAAGATGTAATTTATAATAAATTAAGTCGATAAATTACGAAAATATGCGCATTTATCCAGAAAATGCGTAAAAAGCTAAAATGTGGAATTTTGGGAAAATGGTACGTGATAGGCAAAAAATAATTGCAGATTCGTAATTTTCAGCCAAAAATACGTAAGAAACAGACATTTTCAGCCAAAGGACATTTTTCGTGTTGCACAGTGTAATTAGGTTTATATCTCTGAATAAAAGATGTATTCTCAATATTGTTGATTATTATGCTGAAGTTTGTAAGTTAAAAATTTTCTTTTAAAAGCTCAGTCACCAGTCAGTATTTTATTAATTTTGGTCACTAAAGTCAGTTAAACCTTCTAACTAGTTTTACCCCCTGTACATACAAATAAACCTGGAAATAATGCTAATTCATTTTTTGCGTCTAAACACTCCAATGGTTTGACACAATCGAACATTTTTCTTGTGGAATATTCCTTTGAGGAAATGCTATTGAAATGAATGTTTCCTTCATTAATTGTCAGTTGCTATGGTTGTTGCTCGAAGCTGAATATTTCGTGAAATATACTGCATTACTTCCTGTAAAATTAAGTTCTGGAAGCAGAAGTTGTATTGGGAAATTTGCTTTCTTGTTACGTTGTTAGAAAGCAATAGTTTTGATGAATAAAAATAGCGAGAGTGAAAGCAGTACCAAAATTCGGGCGAAATCGTGCATCATTTTCTTCACAAGAAAATTCTTGCTCATCAAATGAAATGCTAACTTTTCAAGCGTTATCAGTTCTCATCTTTCGTAATATTGACTTAGTTTAAATGAGTTTGCGCGTACTAAATAACTTATGCGACGGTGACAAGTTTCATTTGAAAATTAAAACTAATTTACCAAGAGAGAGAGAAGGAAAGAAAAATGTGTGGATGTAACTGTTTGTGTATCTGTTTGTCTGGATGTGTAACTAACTCTTTTTTCTGATGCGCAGAATATATATACAGTAGTATATGTATATATATTTTACATTGATTGAAATTACATCGATACTATTTATTGATATTGGTCCTTTTTATTGATCATTGTTTGTTTACGATAACCGATTAATCGGAAAGAAATAATCGGCCGGCGCCGATTAATTATGATACTATTTAATACGAGAATTTAAGAAACGCTTCGAGATACATCGTTCGACATTTCAAACTACCTATGCACCAAATTTCCAGTTAGTGCTATAGATTCGTCTGTATATCACACACACACACAGACACAATGCCTTTTATATATAGAGAGAAAATAAGATAAGCAAGGGTGCCCTTCCCCAAGTACAATGGTGCAATTCCCCCCTCCTCTCTTCCTCCAAAAAATAACTCAATAATTTTCATTTTATTAGCACATTTTATAAACCCCGGACATAAATTCAAAGTTCCTTTGAACAAGCTTATTCGAGGGAGCTCTTTAAGAGAAATATTTTTTGATTCGCTTTGCTCTATTTTGAACAGTTCAAAAAAATTTCCGGTCCTGCGGGGAAATTCCAATCCTATATAAATCCTGATCTAAGTGACGGATTTTCTTCAAACAAACTTTATCGGAAAAGATCTTAGGCGGGTAGAACATGCGCAGATGCGAAATTCAAACAGAACGGAACGAGCCTATTTTCCTTAGAAGTTTTTTGATCAGGACTTTTAAGGATATTTCTGAATGAATGAGTAAATGAATAAATGAGTGAATAAATACATGAATGAGTAAATACATAAATGAGTAAATGAATGAATGTGTAAATGCATAAATGAATGAATGAATAAGTGAGTGAATGACTGTGTATTAACCATTGAAAAAGGTATAGTATTTGAAGTAATTTTAAGAACTAAAGCTAAATGAGAAAGAGAGAGAGAGATAGCTACATTATAGATTTGAAGTTGGGTGTATGCGGGAAAGTAGGTTCGTATAGTTCCAGACGGTTCTTGTTGTATTTTATTTGAATTGTTGCCATTTTCCTTACACACATGTATGTTTGCTAAATAAAATTCCATTGAATATTTTTAGCATTTTGTGTGTGCGTGTGGACTTAGCAGTAGATGAGAAAGGGCAGTTCTGGTGCAGCAGGCGGATTGCGGATCGGCCACGCCCCCTCCTCCGCCTGCCGAGTAGGGTTGAGTAGTAGGGTTCCTGCTGCCGATGTCGTAATCTTTTACGAGGGTTTCTGAGTGGAGTTGAGTTGTTTTTCTTACTTGTTACACCGAAGTTTAGCTTTTTGGGGATGGCAACGGTGATACTACATGTAGCGGTTGTCATGACAACAGTCACCAACTAAAATTGCTCATGGCGCCACCTAGTGAGATAATTTTTTTTTCATTCATGTAAATATTTTTTTGACTTTGAATATTTTCCATCTCTTCAACTCACATCGCTCATGACGCCACCTAGCGAGAGAAATTATTTTTGGACTTAATTGACTTTTATTTCTGAAAGGGAAATTAATTTAATTTTAAGTTGATGATCCCACCACCATCACGATTTGACTTACATCACACACCCCAATCAACTATTTTGTACATGTTTATTTAATTTAATCATTTCAAAACAATTGTAAATATTCAAGCAATTATACATAACGGTAAAAAAAATTGACCCTAGAAGTGGAAAAAATATAAGTATCATGCAGTGAGACTTCACTTCTACAGTCAATTGTTTTTAGGATACTTAAACATAAATATACTCACAAATCGATACCACTTCTTCTACATTCCTGAAACGAAATCTCTAACAGAGCACAAAATTTTAAATGAATCAATTATTTAAAAGTAGATCATTGGCCATACTAAATGTATTTTTTTCCCAGAATATATCAAGATATAACTGTCGTGTTACAGCGATAATAATTATTTCCATCAGAATTAAATTTCACAATTTTTAATCAACTCCTAACATTAATTTAATTTTAAAATCATCTCAATAAAGTGTAATAAACAACTATCTTTTAATTTTAAGCATATTTCATTTTTACATTTGTAATTTTTTCCCCTAAAATATCAAACACAGAATTAATTGTGAACCAATCAAATAGCTTCTTGAGGAAGACTTAATGTAAACCAATCAAATCAATCCTCGGAATTTACAAAATTTAAGTCAAAGTTAATTTTGAAATGTTTAAGACTTGAAATGTTTAAAAAACTTTTTTCCTAAAGTATTAAAGACAGAATTAAATGAGAACCAAACAATTAGCTTCTTGAAAAGGTAGACTTAATAAAAATCAATCCAATCGATTCTCGTAATTTACTAAATTCAAATCAATTAAAGGGTTTATTGAAATATTTGGAACTTAGAAAATGAACAACAATAGGTTTATACATGCTAATTTAACAATAATTTTACAAAAAAGCGATGATTTCCTCTATACTTAAACAGGTTTACACCCATTTTTACTGTTTTCCATGAATACAAATCAATGTATTTATATTAACTAAGAATATATTTACATTAGATAATCATCCTTTAATCAATATTATACTGCTAGATTTTTTCCAAGTTTAAGAGTTTGCATGAAATAAGAGAAGTTAGAGTATGTTCGGCAACTTGATTTTACATAGAATAATAAGCGAAGGTTTTATGCATTTCAATATTATTTTTTCTTTTTGTTGTTTTCAATTTAGATTTTTTCTTACACATTTTAACGTTTCAAGCGAATACAATCTACGAGATTATTGTAGTCATATACATCATGATTAAAGAAACTTTAAAAATAGTCAAGAGAATATTGCTAAATTTGTAACTGCGAAGCAACTCAACAACCCGATTGACGTACAATACAATACATTTAGCGAACATTTCACCTATTCAAAAGAGTTTCAAAACTTTGTCTTTAACATTTAACGAATTTTTCATTTATTCAAAGAGTTATTTATTTTTAGGATTTACACAGAACTCATAATTTACAAAGATTTTATGATATACCTACAACCGAGAAAAATATTTAACATAACTATTTACAACACGATTTTCACACACTGAAAAAGTTTATTACTTAAACACGAAGAAACTTTAAAACTGTTCACACCGCAAATTTCATGCATTGAAAAAGTCTATTACTTACATACAAACTTAGAGTCTTTGAAACTAAGATCACATGAATACAACTTAATTTAAATACGGTAATGCTTAAAATCATGCTACATAAACTACAGAAAATAAAAAAGAAAGTTAGAAATATTATACTCAAAGACATAAAAAACACACACACAAGATGTAACATCTGTTGAGACTTCTATCATTAAAAATAATTAATAACATCCATTATCAGAACTTGGAAGAATGAATGCTAAAAAAGCCTCTTAGAAATAAAGGACAATTTTAGCACTTCCTCCACCGAGTTCCTACTAAGCAAAGCAATCGTTGCGAATTTTCAGTTATCCTATACACGAACATAACCTAACTATACAACATCTAACAGTACACTTAGTGCATGAACACAGAGAGAATGCACTTAAAATAATATCATTCACACGTTGAAAATCAAAGAATTTTTTCATGCAATATAGCTATATTTCACTTATTCAAAGTTACATGAAACTAATTTTAACAGACTGCAATCTTGGAAATAAAACTACTTTAAAGTTGAAATACAAATTATATAAAACGTCATATACTTACAGAGAAGGAAAAGCATGCGTCTTCCTCGTCCAAACCGCAACGTAGAAATGACTCTTCAGGCTCTTATCAGCTGACGGAGATAAGGCAGCAATAGCTCATAGGCCACCCCAATCGAGCAGTGATTCATACCAGGTTTATGTTCCACAAGGACACTGCCAGTAGCTTTCGATGTGGATTTCTCAAACCTTTTGAAAATATTTCATACACACAACTACATACATATGTATAAATTTAATTACTTTTACGGAAACCTTTGTATTTAACTCACCAAACTCAGACAGTTTTCATTAAACGAGCATTTTTTCCTAGATATAAGCCTTCAATTCATTACTTCCGAGTGAAGAATTTTTTACCTTTAGTATTATAATCAAGCTATTCAATACATTAAACGAACATTTCATCTATTCAAAGACCTTCAAAACTTACTCTTTAACATTTAACGAACGTTTCATCTATTCAAGAAGTTATTTATTTTCAAAAACTCAATCTTTAACATATTTTTTTTTTTTTTTTACGGTTCACACAGAACTTATGATTTACAAAGATTTTATGATATACAACCGAGAAAAATATTTAACAAATCTATTTCCAATACGAGTTTCATACATTGTAAAGGTTTATTACCAAAGTTCGAAGAAAACTTTAAAGCTATTTACGCTGCAAATTTCATGTTTTGAAAAAGTCTATTACTAATATACAAACTTGGAATCTTTACGTTATTCACACCTTTAATATTATAATCAAGCATATAACACATTACGCGGACATTTCATCTATTCAAAGACTTTCAAAACTTACTCTTAAACATTTAACGAACGTTTCATCTATTCAATGAGTTATTTATTTTCAAAACTCAGTGTTTAACACAATTTTTAAGATTTTCACAGAGTAATACAACCGATAAAAATATTTAACAAAACTATTTCCAATACAAGTTTCATACATTGAAAAGGTTTATTAGCAAAGTTCGAAGATAACTTTCAAGCTATTTTCGCTGCAAATTTCATGTTTTGAAAAAGTATTACTAACATACAAACTTGAAACTTTACTTTATTCACACCTTTAATATTATAATCAAGCACATAATACATTAAACGAACATTTCATATATTCAAAGACTGTCAAAACTTACTCTTTAACATTTAACGAACATTTCATCTATTCAAGAAGTTATTTATTTACAAAACTCAATCTTTAACACAATTTTTATAATTTACATAAGGTTCATGATATACAACCGAGAAAAATATTTATCAAAACTATTTGCAACGCGTCTTTCACACATTGAAAAGGTTTATTACTAAAGTATAAAGAAAACTTTCAAGCTATTTACGTTACAAATTTCGTGTTTTGAAAAAGTCTATTACTTACATACAAAATTGAAATCTTTACTTTGAAACTAAGATTGCAAACAACTTTAAACAGAGTTCAAAAATATAGAATTGGTTAAAATCGTAGCAACATAAAGTACAGAATATAAAAAAAGTTAGAAACGTTATACTCAAAGACTTGTATTACTAACTGAAATAAAGAAACATAGCTTTCAACTACTACTACTACCAATGCAAAACTTATTTTAACCTGCCAAAAACTCCATAAGAAAAGTCAAAGTACTGCGCGCAAAACATCAAAACTTAGAGTCACCTAGTAAAACTTAGAACGAAAAATGTAAAACTACGAAAATTTTCAAAAATAAAAGTGTTATGCACTTGCAAAATGTAAAAAGTACTGTGTACGAATGTTAAAACTTTAACTAAAACATGAAACGAAGTTGTAAAAATATTAAGTATAATATCTTAAAGCAACACTAAAATGTAAAAGTACAACGTACAAAACATCAAAACTTAGATTCATCAAGTAAAACTTAGTATAAAAATGTACAAGTAACTAAGGACAGAACCTCAAATATACATTAATTAGATAAAAGCAAAATGAAAATGTTAAAGCGCAAAAGACAAAACATCAAACATAGATTAAGATATTAAAACAATGCATCATAAAATTTAAAAAAAAAAGAAAAAGAAAAAGTACTACATACAAACGGTCAAAACTTAGAACTAAAATTTTTGATAAATCATATAATTTCAAATTCGTCTAGAAAAACTTAGAGCGGAAATGTAAAATTACTGAAGTTTACAAAACAAAAGTGTTAAGCATTCGCAAGTTATTAAAACTTCAAAACGTAAAAAATGATTTCTCTACAAAAACTTGGAATGAAGTCGTAAAATTACTAAGTACAAACTGTTAAAACATCATAAAAATGTCAAAATGACAAGTATAAAGCAACAAAACATAGATTTGGCTCCTGAAATATTAATCAAAAATGTAAAAATTCTAACAACAAAATCCTAAAACTCTGAAAAATTAAAAACACGCAGTACAAAACATGTAAAAATGCTAAGTATAAAGCTGCAAAACTCAAATTCACCCAGAAAAACTCAAAACAAAGATGTAAAAGTAAGGAACTTTTCAAAAGAAAAGTGTTATACACTTGCAAAATGTTAAAACTTAATGCAAAAATGTAAAAATTACTACGTACAAAATGTTAAAGTTCTGATTTATCTACTAATACTTAGAATGACAATGTAATTGAACCAAATGTACTAAGCATGAAATATTAAAACAACATGAAAATGTAAAAATTTTAAGTATATAACGTATTCATCAAGTGAAACTTTGTACGAAAATGTAAAAGTTTAAGTACGAAACTTAAAAAATTTAGATGGATCTACAAAAATTCAAACTAAAATCGTAAAAAGTATGAGTACAAAATATTCAAACATTCTATAAATGTAAAAAATTTAAGAGTACAAAATACGAAACGTAAAAAAAGTTAGAGTTATCTTCTAAAACTTAGACTGAAGTCGAGTGAAATTACTAAGTACGAAATGTTAAAACATCATAAAAATGTCTAAATAACAAGTATAAAGTATCAAAACATAGATTTGCACATTGAAATGCACTTGCGAAATGTAAAAAGTATACTGTGTGCGAATGTTAAAACTTTAACTAAAACATGGAATGAAGATGTAAAAATATTAAGTATAATATATTAAAGCAACACTAAAATGTAAAAGTACTACGTACAAAACATCAAAACTTAGATTCATCTAGTAAAACTTAGTATAGAAAATGTAAAAGTACTAAACACAGAACGTCAAATATACATTTATTTAGTAAAAACATAACGAAAATATTAAAGTACTATGAAGATATAAAAATACTAAGTATAATATACTGAAGCAACACAAATTGTAAAAGTACAAATTACTAAACATAAAAAAACTCAAAGTTATCTACTAAAACTCCAAAACATAGATTCAACATCAAAACATATAATTTCTCTACAGAAATCTTAATCAAAGTTGTATTATTTCGAAGAACAAAATGCTAAAACTGAAAAAGTAAAGAAACACAGTAAAAAAAAAAAAAAACAATAAAGCATGAAAGAGGACCAATTATACAACTATAAAGCTTCAAAACCTAATTTCATCCGGAAAAACTTAGAACAAAAATGTAAAACTACGAAAATTTTCAAAATAAAAGTGGTATGCACTTGCAAAACTCCAAAAAACGTAATTTCATCTACTAAAAATTGGATTAGAAAAGTAAAAATACTAAGTACAAAACACCAAAACTTAAATTGATCCAGAAAAACTTAGAACAAAAAACGTAAAAGTTCGAATATTTTAAAAATACATGTATTATACATTAGCAAAATGTTAAAACGGAAGGTAAAAAAGTGTAGAATGAAGGCGTAAAAATACTAAGTATAATATACTAAAGCAACACATAAAATGTAAAAGTATAAAATAAAAAACATAAAAAATTTGGAGTTATCAAATAAAACTTGAAAACATAGATTCACCATCAAAACGTAGATTTGTTTAGAGCAGGGGTCTCCAAACTTTCCAGCCTTAGGGCCATATTGATTACTCCCAGTAAATTCCAAGGGCCAAAACCATATTATCATTAACTGTTGCCGGTGGTAAAAAGTTGAATCAGTCCACTAGTGGTGTAAAATATGATTACTTTTTTGCCAGATGCCATTAGCGACGGGGAAGCTGATCTGTCCGCGGGCCGGATGTGGCCCGCGGGCCGTAGTTTGGAGACCCCTGGTTTAGAGCAATCTTAATCAGAAAAATGTAAAAGTTCGAAGAACAAAATGCTAATACTGTGAAATATTAAAAAATACACAATACAAAGCAATAATGCATGAAAGAGTGCTAACTTCAAACTTAAATGACAAATTGACTTCAATGACAAAACTTAAATGCATTCAGAGAAACTTAGAACGAAAAATAATAGTACGGAAATTTGCAAAGTAAAAGTGTTATGCACTTTTCAAAATGTTAAAACTTAACTTTATCTACTAAAACCTGCAATGAAGATGTAAAAATACTAAGTATAATATATTAAAGCAACACAAAAATATCAAAATATTAAATACAAAACGTAAAAAAAATTAGATCTGTCGACTGAACTCATAAAATTATTGAGCACGAAATGTTAAAACACCATAAAAATGAATAAATAACAAGTATAAAGTATCAAAACCATAGATTCATCAACTGAAATCTTGATTAAAAATCTTAAAGTTCTGCGAACAAAAATGCTAAAACTGTGAAAAACTAAATATATGTAGTGCAACACAACAAAGCATGTAAAAGAAAAAGTTCAAAATTAAAACTGCTTTAATCTTAAAGTTACAATTGGAGATATTCTTCTCGCGAATAAAGAAGTGGCAGCTAACCGGCAATGAAGGGAGCCCTAACCCAGCACTGGCTCCCCATCTATACTACATATTTTTCTCTGTCGAGGAAAATCTAAAAAAATACATTTAGTATGGCCAATGATCTACTTTTAAATAATTGATTCATTTAAAATTTTGTGCTCTGTTAGAGATTTCGTTTCAGGAATGTAGAAGAAGTGGTATCCATTTGTGAGTATATTTATGTTTAAGTATCCTAAAAACAATTGACTGTAGAAGTGAAGTCTCACTGCATGATACTTATATTTTTTCCACTTCTAGGGTCAATTTTTTTTTTACCGTTATGTATAATTGCTTGAATATTTACAATTGTTTTGAAATGATTAAATTAAATAAACATGTACAAAATAGTTGATTGGGGTGTGTGATGTAAGTCAAATCGTGATGGTGGTGGGATCATCAACTTAAAATTAAATTAATTTCCCTTTCAGAAATAAAAGTCAATTAAGGCCAAAAATAATTTCTCTCGCTAGGTGGCGTCATGAGCGATGTGAGTTGAAGAGATGGAAAATATTCAAAGTAAAAAAAATATTTAAATGAATGAAAAAAAAATTCTCTCACTAGGTGGTGCCATGAGCAATTTTAGTTGGTAACTGTTGTCATGACAACCGCTACATGTAGTATCACCGTTGCCATCCCCAAAAAGCTAAACTTCGGTGTAACAAGTAAGAAAAACAACTCAACTCCACTCAGAAACCCTCGTAAAAGATTACGACGTCGGCAGCAGGAACCCTACTACTCAACCCTACTCGGCAGGCGGAGGAGGGGGCGTGGCAGGCACAAGGGGGGCGTGCCAGGGGGTGCAGGCGGAGGAGGGGGCGTGGCCGATCCGCAATCCGCCTGCTGCACCAGAACTGTCCTTTCTCATCTACTCTTAGCTGTTGTTCAAAATACAATCAACGCTAATTAGCTGCCGTGTACAGACAATTGATAAAGCCGCTATTTTTTTTTTTAAAGCTGTACCGTCGTTTCACCTTTATGTTATATTTTTGTTAACAGCTGAAATTCTATCGATGTTTTTATCATTTTGAAGCGCACGATATTTAATTTTACTATTTTGCTTTTATATCCAATTCTTCGGGTTGTGGAATACGTTTTCTGCGTAAAATGAGCAATGTTTTGTGGGGGAGGGGAAGAATATTTCTTTTGAGCAATACTTTCATGGGGAATTTAGCGTACACGGGGTAGCGTTTTTAAGCCTTTAACTCGAGCTTAACCCTTCTTGAGCGTCGCCGCAGCGCGCAGCGGCACTCTTTCAACTCTTAGCACGGGCATCGCCGTGCGGTTACCGTTAGTTGTTAAGAAGTTCACTCGCATGGTTTCTTCTTTTTGGCATGCTAAAAGTAATTTTAATAGAAAAAATAATTCGCCGATTAATAGTTTGCCTATTTGATTATTTGACCGATTACCGATTACTGCCGATTAATCAGTGCATCCCTCGTAACTTTTGGGGTTTAGAAACGGAAGCTCTAAACTAGTGAATGGTTGCCAAACTTTTCTGCTTTATTCTACATCTAAGGATGAGGAACCTTTTTGTTAATCACAACGTAAAACGAATAATACCATAGATGATA
Organism: Octonoba sinensis; assembly: GCA_038502835.1. Taxonomy (NCBI): domain Eukaryota; kingdom Metazoa; phylum Arthropoda; class Arachnida; order Araneae; family Uloboridae; genus Octonoba; species Octonoba sinensis. Next base: position 65,690,418 of record CM076602.1, read on the forward strand.
AATACCATACACATATTGTAAATACATTTGCAAAAGTTTATTTCAAAACATTAGTTGGTCACTCACTCAAAACAACCAACTTGTTCATGGAACTCCCCCCCCCCCTTCAAAAAAAAAAGAAAGAATGAAAAAAAAAAAAAAAAAAACAAAGGCTTCACTTCTGTTGTGTGAGCCTTACTTGGACTTCATGGCTCTTAAGTCAAATGATATGTTTTCATCTAGCTTTTTTACATTATTTTCTCTCCTGATCGAAATAAAATTTGAAAATTCCACTGCATAATTTAACAATGTCATTTTACAGTTCTAAAATCACAATAAATAATTAAATAAGTATTGAATAAATAAGTTTAGATAAATAAATGCTACATTATTTTCATAACAAATAAGGAAATAATAGTTCTTGTACTCGAAGCGATTTCATAAATTCTGTTTTTAAAAATATGGCGATCTTTGAAGGAGCCAAAATAAATTAGTTTTAAGTATGGATTTATTTTTGGAGTTGGATGTATATTCGTTATGCTGTGTATGTTTTGGTTACGCACGTTCATTTTTTAAATTTCATGAAGAACTGAAAGATCGCAATTGGAGCTTTGCTTCATTTGTTTAGGGAAAAAATATTGCTGAGAAAAAAATGTATATGATTTTTTTTTTCGTTTAACTTTAACTGTCTTTCTTTTCTTCGAAAGGAACAAAAAAACAACTATTGATATTAGACCTTTTGTTTTTCTCAAACTGATTATCACATTAAGCTGATTTTACTAGAACTACAGTTGTGTTTGTATTTCATTAAAAAAAATTGCATTTCAAAAATTCTCCTTGCAGAATTGGTCGAATTGCGTGTTTTGCAAATACAGTAGAACCTCGGTTATCCGAGCCCCGACTAACCGAGTTTCGGGTCAACCGAGGTACATTTGCCCTTGAAAAAAAAATTTTTTTTTTGGCGGCCAATGGCGGCGTCACCAGCTACAACCATTGCGTAAAACGGCAGCAAAGAAGCGAGCGAGTTCCGTTAAACAGAAAACAATATATATGTAACATCACCGTTACAACAGCGTTTCATTTTCTCGAATGTCCGTCTATCAAGTCATCGTAGGAAACAGTCGTGACCAGTCTATTTAAATCCTTGGTTTATTTGAGTTTCATCATAGGAAATACACATTCAAAAAAATACAAAGACGAACTCCAACATCAACGTTTTTACGAGAATATTTACACCGTGAATCCCCATTCTTCTATATACAAAATTTACATCGTGAATTCCCGCGCGAAAAGCTTGCGAGAGCCTTTTATACTGCCTCGAGCTACATGTCACGTGATGATGCTCAGATTTTTCTATTTGTTCTTTTGCAAAACTATTTTTAGTTCACATTACATAATCTTTCCCGCGTTAGTTTCCCGGGTCGGGGGACATATAAAAAAATATCTATGTTTCAAAAACGAAACAGAATTCAAAAAGGGGTCTAAAAAAGTTATTTAGTTTTCAGTGTTATAGAATATCCCCCCCCCCCCGTCCAAGAAAGGGCAGACTCACCCAGAAGGAAGGTAAAGGAAAAAAATTTGGAAGAAAAAAAAAACGTTTGACAGAAAGAAAAAAAAAAATTTAAGGGCACACAGCATCACGTGACCTAGGGCATCATAATACAAAGCAAAAATGTACAATAAAAACATAATGTAAATATACTACAAAATAATTAAATTGTTTGGTAAAAAATCAGAACTCAAAAAATTATACATCAATGTTATATATATATATATATATACATATATATATATATATATACATAAACTTCTTCAAGAAACAACTTTAACTGGAACATGTAGTCTACTGATGTGTACAAAGTAAAATTAGATATTTGTATGTATGTAACGTCATTTTTTCATTTCATAATATCTACAGTAAATGCCTTTTTCGTTACATATTTGACGACATTTTCATTCATTTCAACCCATGTTTCCCTCTCGATTTGTACAGAGTCCGTGTTATCCGAGGTACCCTCGGTCCACATTACCTCGGATAATCGAGGCTCTACTGTAGTTTCCAAAAATAGATTCCTTCACTTATTGCAGCATTCAATCAATTCATTTTATTTCTCCTCTACTCTGACATAGAACATCTGCGCTTTTCTTTCTTGCTTTTTTTTCTGTTATCATTTTATTTTATTTTTTAACGGCACGCTGTCATACCGATGTTTAGATAGGATGAACGAAGGTCTTTTCGATTGCCAGGATTTAAATTGCTTGCTTTGATAGCGGTATGATGTAAGAGTAGAGAGTAAAATGATTTCAATGTTCTATTTAAACGAGTGATTTCTTGAAATAAAAGAAAAACTTGCTTTACAAATATAATTTTTAAAGCAACATTTCGACAAATTTTAAAATTAATGAGACATAAGGGGGCCTAGAAGTAAAAATGATTTTTCATAGCTTCCAAATCTGAAGCTATAACAAGATTGATTTCTTATAATAGGGTGCAAAACAACAAAAATATACAAAATCATCTTTTCTTCTCATTCCAGTTACGTTTTTCCATTAGATCATGATGAGAAAAGCATTTATTTTTGATGCATTAGTTCTAATTGGGAGTAATGACCTTTAAAAAGAAGGGCAATGCTAATTTGTCTTATTAAAAGGGCTTATATCCTGAGAAAGTTTCAGGAACATCACTGCTATAGAAAATGTGTTTGGGAATATCGTTTAGGGGGCCTTTCATAAATGATGTCACGCTTCGAGGGGGGAGGGGGCTCAAAAAAATGTGAGTTTGTGACGAGGGGTGGGGGGTAACAAGAAGTGTGACATCGTACATTTTGATTTCTATAAAATCATTTAAAATCAGCAAATTAAATTTAGTTTATGCTGATGTAATATAGAGTGACTTGTGACAAAGGGGGGTAACGGGTATGTTGAAGTGTGACACTTCGTGACAAAGAGGGGGCAGGGGGTCAAATATGTTGAAAAAAAGTGTCACATCATTTATGAACGGTCCTTTAGAATTAAGCAATCTTACATTTTCGATTTTGGTTTTTTCGTATACTCACGTTTGTTTCTTCCCATTATTTCTAGTAATTGTTTCTGATACATCCTTTTCGGTGGTTAAAATATTGAAAATAAAGTTTTTATCCCAAAAAACCACAACCTACTGTTTTTTTTTTCGGGTTTTATTGAGGTTTTCTTTTTTCTTTCTTTCTTTTTTTTTTTTGTGTAGAGCCCGGCGCCGTAGTACGCTGCACGACCTTGCACTCATGGACAGCGAGGATCAGCATATGTATGTACAGGGTTCGCGCTAGGCCGCGCGATTCCCGCAATATTTTTTAAAATCCCACTCAAAAAAAATTTTTTTTAGGCTTAAACTTTAAAAATCCCACTTAAAATTTTGGTCAAGGCGGAAAATCCCACTTTGTAATTTTCCCCAGTGTGAACCCTGATGTAGTACATATAAATGTTCTTTGAACCTTCACCAAATTTTGCGCACAGATACTAACAATTTGGATTATTTTTGACATATAAAAAAATTAGAATCCTCTATTTCAATGCCTACATGTTAGACCTAATAAATCTAGAATAATAACTTAATGTTGGAAGCAAAACTCCATTTGCAATTCGAATCACCTTCTTTTAAATCTTTTCAAACTATTTTTTTCAGTCGGTTAAACCACACAGGTGACTAAGTACAATTATAAACTTAGTCTTTTCATTTTTATGGGGAAGCAAAATTGCCTCTTACAGGCTTTTTGCGTTATTTCAATTTTTTTCCTCTCTTTTCTTTTAACAAAAAATCTGTTTCTCAATTCCAAAGGTGAGGTGAATTCATTTTCTTTTTTCTGAGTAGAAAATGACTTGTGCACATTATTATCTCTGAGTTTTTTTTCCTTTTAATTTGATTTATCAACGCATTGTTTGGCATAACTATTATTGAAAAATCGTGTTTTATGAATATGTTCTTTAAATATATGCGATTCATAATATTTTCTCTTATGAAATTTGTATTTTTAAATTTTTAATTGTATTAAATAAAAAGGTATTCTTGAAGTATTTTAGCATGTATATTTTACTTTTCTGACTTTCATTTATTTTGAACAGGTCAAAAAGCATGCGAAAGAACTTCTTTCATATTTTTACGAAAGGAACTTCCAGTGAGATTAGCCAACATAATGAAGGAAATTCAGCTCCTACCTGATAGACTTTTAGCCATGCCATCAGTATCCTTGGTTCAAAGCTGGTAATTTATAAAAACAATTACTATCCTTTTCTTTTGTTTTTATATTGGAAAAATAATTAGATATTTTTATTTTTGCTTTTTATTGATGATCAGTTTTGGTGGCAAATGCCCTTGGTTTGTGCTTCAGAAAATAAGTTGAAAGAGGATGGATGAATATACTCAGTTCATGTACGTGAACTTCTCCAAGCTACTATTGCACCAACTAAATGAAGACAAACTGAAGAAAACAAAAGCGTTCTTGACATTAAAAAATATTGCTGGTGTTATAATTGGAAAAGATACAGTCGTTTGAGGGACCCTATTTTTTTCAAATTTACCCTGACTATGAAAAAAGATTTTCAAGATACAAAAACCTTACTTTCGTTTGCGGTCTTTGGTAATGTAAAAGATCATTTATGAACTCGGGGCAATTAAGATCCTGTGATTCAAAGACAGTAAAGTTATCACAACACATGTTTACCAGTTATTAGTGAATTGTTTTGATTATTTAATTTTGTTTCTTTATTTATTTCAGAAAGTCATTTAATGACATTGCTGTCATATTTTTTCAAAAACAAATATTTTAAATGCTTTAATGGAATTTTGACTTCCGACTTTAAGTGCATTTTTCAAAATGTTAAGTGCATTTTCTCAACTTTAATTGTTACTTTTGGTGTGTTTTTAGAGCAATTACAGGGATTGTTTATCAACTTCTGGGGATTCAGGGCCTGATAATCAGCAAGAACCATATTTTAAAGATAAAGCTCATATAATAAACAGATATCACAAATAGAAATGAATTCTATCTGGCAAAATTTTGGCATGATTCAAAATTAGTTTTTGAAGCAGGAATTTTATTCAATGAAGATTAAAGCTCAATTTGACATAGTACTTATCTCAATGAGTTCTATTTTTATAAAAGATTTTTTATTATTGTTTTATACCGAGAAAAAGGCTTTTATTACTTTTTTTCCCTTTATCAGGAAACTGCATTAAAAACTTGCATTTTTTTGCATGGATGGATAAAGCAAGTTCTTAAATTCCTTTTAAAACTTTTTTGTTAGAATCTATATTAAGTGTTTCCAAACTTATTTTTATTAAGCTCATTATATGCTTTTTAAATTTATTTTATTTAAAGCAGTAGTTTTGTTGTGCAATTTTGAGATATCACTTGGTATTTATTGTGTGTAATTTGTTCAACTGTTTTAAATCAGTAATTGGCTAGTGACATAAAGAAAAGATATGATTAATAGAATACAACAGAAATTTCTTTGAAACAACAAATTTTTACACTAAAATTTCATTGTGATAGCGATAATTTTCAATACTGATTTGAATAGCTTCTAATGGGAAGCTTTTCAAATCAGTTATTGAAAATTGTTATTGTACTTATACATTTGAATTCTTCACAAAAATCGTAAGATAAATACAATACTAATTTAACTATAAATTTTGATTTTTATGCAAGTAGTAAACATTAGCTGGATATTATGTTGAATATTTAAATTTTAGTAAATTTTTTCAGGTATGAAAAAAGTTTTGAAGAAATTCTTGTCTATGAAAAAGTTGATGCAAATGATGTAAAAATTTTGGAAAAGTAAGTTTTATTTAACTGTTTTAATTCAAACTAGTTAAAGGCTATTTACTAAAAATGTGTTTTTAAATTGCCTATTTTACAATTTTTTCTGTTTTCTTGTGAATGATACATTTTTTAAAAAACTTTTTATTCAAAAAAATATAAAAAGTTTATTATAATTTTTAGTTTATGCAGTAGAAAAGGAAAGTATGTACGTACAATGTACATAAATTTTAAATATAAGAAGTATTCTATTTTTCTGGATATAATCTATTAGAAAAATACATAATTATTCAGTTGTGGTAAATGAGCTTTTCTAATTTGTTCTATTACATTATATTATTACTAGTGGTACCCGCACGGCTATGCCTGTGTTAGAAAATGAAAAGACCAGTCGCTTCGCCATTGTGTAACTTTTTTAGGTGTAAATTATGTTATTTTATTAAAATGTATAGCATTCTGCATAATTAAAAATTATCCACCCACCAGCGATCCTACACCTTTAATCATTTTTATTTTTTTACAAAACACACACCACAATAAAAAAAAGAAAGAAACGAAACAAAACGAAAATTCAAGAGAAAACGCATTTTGATTGTTTAGTTCAAGTACCCACACAAAAAGGATGATTATAATCTATTAGAATAGTTTTAATCAATAAATTTTTAGTATAATTAGTTTTTATCTATTATTCTTTGACAGTAAAAGAGATAGACGAAATTTTGTAGCTTGCAGAAACTAACAGCAGCAAGCAAAGCTTTAAAAGTAGAAAAACCTTTCATCCGAGTTCAAATAGGCAAATAACATGTGCGTTAATTCACTGGAGGAAAAAAAATAAAATAAATAAAAATATAAATAGTAGTAATAAGTTGGAATAACAAAAATCGCTATAAAGGATAACATTTCTTTAAAAAAAAAACCCTGTGCAGTCTAGAGAATGATCCTGTAAAATACATGTCAAAATAAGGAAATCAAAATAATGCAGGAAATAAATTTTAATTCGTTAAAAAAAAAAGAATAATCAAAATCCAAAAAAAGAAATAAATTAATTAAAAATCGGCTACTCCTCAAAATGCTAAAAACCTCAAGAAATAAATTTTAATTCGTTAAAAAAAAAGGATCCTAAGCCAGTTGGCATGATAACAATCCAAATAAAATAAAAAGCAAGCTCTTTATCAATCGTTCGGATAAAATGAAATTAAAGCTAATTACCGTGAAAAAAGAATTTCAAACTACAGAGAAAAACGCTTATAACTTCTATTCTAGTTCATTTAGAGGCTTCAAATTCTATCACATAGAGCAAAACTCTTTCTGAGATGGTTTCAAACACACTTTTCAATGGTATCAAGCTCAAAAAGATGCGATAATTTCTTCAAATAGAAAAGGACTGTTTTATGCAATTTTCGGCTATACATTGGAATAAAAAAGGAACAATTTCGAATTTTCATAAAAAGCTCTACTAGGTGCACACCCCCATGTTCCAAACTAATTTCGAGCCAAATTTCAGAAAAATCCACTGAACGGTTTTGGCCCTATTTCGATCACAGATAGATAGACAAACTTGCTGCTTTATTATTAGTAGAGAAGCAGTAAATTTAAATATGGAAACAGGGGCATACGTAGAATTTTATTTCAGGGGGGGCCCAAACCAAACATTTTCCAAATTGAAGTTTCAAAATAATAAAATATATATTCGAAATACATAGTTCAGAACTTATTTTGGGAGGACCCTGGGCTTCCTCCCATAAATACGCCCTTGTATAGAAGCTGATAAGATTTCCCTTATTTTCGCATAATTGTCTTTTATATGCTCATCCTCCTATTATATTATCTATTTCTTTTGTTGTAGCATAAAGGAACTATAATTTTTGCTGTAATCCTTAGCAGGCATGTTTTTAGGCAGGTTCATGTCTGTTGATCAAAGCACCATGCTTTCCTCACAAATAGAGAGAAATAAGTATTTAATGAAAGATATGCAGTAAAATCTTTCCTTACGGACACCTCTTGAATGCGGACCCACCGTTTAGGCAGACAGTTTTTAATTCCTATTTTGCATGTCAAGTCTGTTGGTTTGCCTTTTTTTGCAAAGGAAAATACTGCATCACTTTAATTTTCTTTTTTTTATTTGTGAGGAAAGTTTTCTCTTAACATTCTATCTCGGAGTGGTGCATCAACTTATTCCTCCAGGTGTAAAAATAAATCTGTCAATATATGCAGTCAGGTATATATATATATATATAAATATATCTATCATTATAAATCTGTCAATATATATAGATAAATATCTCTTATGTGTGTTTGCGGGCGAGAGTACTCCCGCCCGCAGAAGATTCGAAAAATTTCGCTGAAAAAGCAAAAACTAGCATTTTCCACTAGTACATTAAGCAACCAATGTTATTATCAAAAGAAATTTATCTCTCCCTTCCAAAAGGTTGCAATCGTCACCATATATAAAGCTTAGAGGGAGTCTCTTCCCCACTGGAAAATTTGAATTTTATACCCTGGATCTGATGACTCACTTGCTTTTGAAGTTACCCATAAATACTGATTATGCTGTCAAGCTAGGTCGCTCTTGCTGCAAGATTTTTTAAATCATTCAGGGTACCTTTGAACCATGGGGGGGGGGGGGGGAGGTAACTTTGAACCACATAATATCTTTCGGTATATTTGACTAAAAAAAAGAAACTAGAAGGGCCAGTGCTGCACTCACCTAAATAGGTTATAAAATCAGTTCTCTACTCTGAATTTTTAAATTAAGTCAAATATACTAAAAAATATGACATGTTTCAAAGTTAACCCCCATGGTTCAAAGTTACCCTGAATGACTGTATTTAATCCAGGGCCGGCGCTAGCACGAATGGCGCCCTGAGGCAAAAAGCTTTTTTCCGCCCCTATTATATATGATGAAGGAATAGAGATTAAAAATGATCGATACAAACTTTAATTTACATATTTTAACTTTCAAAAAGCTGAAGGAAAAGAATCGCTGATCAGAATGGACCGAATAAGGAAAATTAAAAAACAGAAAGAGAGAAAAAGCAATAGATTGCGTTTTGCTCGTCATAAAAAACAGAAGACATTTTCTGGAACTGCAAACACTTATAAAGCGCCCCCTCCCGATACATTGAAGCCGCCTGTCGGTGTGGAGAAGAAAAGGATAATGTACAAAACAAAGAAATAACCCAGTAAAAAAAACTCCTTTCAACAAAGGAAAGAAGGAAACGGAAGCATTTCAAGACATTCCTGATGTGTTTCTGCGTTTGATTTTGTCAAAATTAAACATGTAATATTTATTAATGCAAATTTTGGTGCATCATTTGAAAAACTACTTAGTTTAAATATTATTTAATGTTTTTGAGATAAAAACAATTATTTGTTACTTAAAAAGATACAGTCAATATTTATGGCCAATGCGCCCCTAAGAACGACGCGCCCTGAGGCGGGGGGCCTCACCGCCTCTAATCTACAAATTACACAAATGGTAAGTTATAAACATATAAATAATCTTACTGATTTTTTTTTTGTTTTTGTTTTGCTTTCATAAAATATTTGATTCGCCATGATAGGTGAAAAATGTGAGTTCAGTGCAATAGTTATCATATATTATAAAAGTTTGTGTATCATTAAAAGTGAAATTTGTTTTTATTAATCAATGCTTGTTTATTAGGACGTGAGTACAGAAATTATGAATGAAAATTTTTATACATTGATTAACTTTGTTGCTTTATTTGATTATCTCTGTATATTTAATCCAATAAATTAAGACATTAGTGCCAAAAGTCATATGGTTATTTATTTATTTGAAGTGTGTAGAATATTTATTTTCCAAGAATGTTTTACAGAAACTATGTCTACATAAATTTAATCTATAACCAATTATTTTATTAGTGTATTTTTATTTCTATCAATTAATGTATCTGTTATCCATTCCCAGCTTTTGTGATCGATTGATTAAAATCCATAACCGCCATAATGACGTCGTTCCTACAATGGCTCAAGGTGTTATTGAATTGAAGGAGGTTTGTCAATTGGACCAGCAAACTGAACACAGTATACAATATTTTCTTGATAGATTTTATATGAGTCGAATTTCTATAAGAATGTTAATAAATCAGCATAGTAAGTATTCTCTTTTCTAAAAATTGAAATGTTGATAAATATCATGCACAAAAGAAAATAGCTCAATATGTATAAAACCTTTGCTTTTGTGCACATAATTCCATACTTAACATTAATGTGTCCCCTACCTTTTTTTTTGCTTTCATTTGCAAATGCTATAAAAAATGTGCGTTATTCATTGATAATAATTTAATGTTAGCGATATCGGGGCATTTTGTGCAGCTCTTATGCCCATAAAAAGTTCTTTCTTTTCATTCTTCCCTCAAAGTCTCCTTTTATCAAATTAATTCCTGAATCCTGTTTTTTCTCCCTGTCAAAAAAGTTGACTTTTTTTGAACATTTGTTGGATTTAGAATGTTTAAATATCCATAAAACATACTTTAAATTTATTATTTTTTCAAAATTAAAAATGCATTGGTTTTGATTTTTCATTGGTAGTATAATTGATGATTAAAAATTTTCTCAACTTATCAGGAAACAAAAAAGGCAGTTTATTGGTCAATATTTCTTATATATATTCTTCAAGATAACCTTTTCGGACTTAAGTGCATTTTCATAATCATTGATATATATTAGATATCTATAAGTGGAAGCTGTGAGCATAAAAGGACTAAAACTTGCAAAACTGTATTTTTTATGTTGAACACTGAAGTGACGATAAGAGCATTATGTGAACATGCATTATTGTGCTGTAAAATCCTCAACTTCCTCTTGCCACAATTCGGATATATTTATCATCTTCCAGAGCTTTTTGCTACATTTTAAAACGTTTTTGTAGTGCAGGGTTGCCACAGGCGACTAAAAAGCAACTATTTGCAACTATTTTCAGCATCAGGAGACTATGGCAACTATTTTTGTCGAAATCGGGCAAAAAAAGCAACTAATTTTACTAAGAGGCGACTATTAGGCGACTTTTTTTGGCCTCTCTTGAAATTCTTTTATTCAAATGTACCCAAAAATATTTTTGAGAAAAATATTTTCTTTTCTTTCACGGAAAATCGTGCCGTAATTTTTCAAACTTCCATCTTGGCTCCTATACTTCATACTGACTTTGAAGCTCCTGCCAATGGAGCCGACACTGCTGCCAATGAAAGGCGTTAGTTTTTTGTCATGGGTGATTTGGTAGTCAACACGAAAGCTGAGCCGTGTGCGCGCGATATGCGCCTTTTCTCCTTATTTTTCGGTAAACCTCACCTTTTCTCTGTGGCAGTGGTTCCTGATCACAACATCCACGATGTTGCACGGCGAAGAATTGCAACGATATGTCCGAAACACCGGATCATCACATAGACAGGCACATGTTTTTTCGGTATTTTTGGAAAGTACGAATTTCGTTTCCACGAAAATCCCTTCTTTCTTTTCAGTGAAAAGTTTTGAAAGTAGCCTAGCCTGCCAACTTTTACAAACTACAAGTAAATTTGATGCATTTTTTCTGTTTTTCGCTCTTTCCAGACTCGGTCTCGATTTTTTACGCATTTTGAAATCTGATTGCATCGGCTTCGGAAAAACTTCCTAGTGCTCTTTTACTATCAGATTCTACCTCTTGGAGCTCAGTAACTTTGAACTTACCATAATTTTAAATCTTTGTTGCGTTTCAACTTCTGTAGTACAAACTTGCACGGGTGTCATTTTGTCACACCTACTTGAAAAATGCGGCTGAAAAAATAAAATACTTTGTTACAAAATTCTTGGAAGCTTTAGTGATCATACAAGTTAATTACAAAAATTAAATATTTCAGCCTTGTTAATAATCTAGTTTTACAAAATATTGTTTCCAAAATTATTTTTTCTTTGCCATGTAATATAAATTGAGTTTTTGAAATTTTTGATTATTGTCTATTGGGTGATTTTTTTTCCAATATTATAAAACAATGTTAAATTTGAGAGAAAAAGTAAACTTAATGTTTTTGATAGTGCCACCTCTTGGTCTTAGAATTTCCTTAATCAAGTAGCTCTATGTGTTTAAATCTCAAGTATGTTTATTTTATATTAATAATTTTGCTCTTCTCATATTGCAATCTTTTTTTTCCCACTTCACTCCTTATTCATTGATATTTTTAATCTTTGGTAGATATGAAATAGTTATTTCAGTTTAAAAAGTTAATGCTCAGAAACAAATTATTTTTAAAAAATGCAATTAATTTTTATAAATGACACTGAATTCATAGCAACTCTTTATGTATAAATATAAGATTCGAATGTAATAAGTAAGTACCCATCACTGCACAAGTTAATTAAGGCTTGTTTGTCATTAAGCCATGGCTACTATTTAGGCTACTATTTTCATGCTTTTATGCTACTAAAGCAACTATTTTTGTTCCATTTCTTCTGTGGCAACCCTGGTAGTGGAAGTTTCAGTGTGAAATCGAATGCAAATTTAATGTTTTTCTTTTTGGTTTAGTTAGTTTTGTTTGGGTTTGTTGAAACAAAAGTATCTATAGGCTATACTGCACCACACATTTTTCATATATTATATGCATACATATATATTATTTGTTCAGTTATGTTTGCCATTTTGGGAATTTGAGAATTCTTATCTTCATAAATATGTTTTTCCAGATGATAATATAAAACAAATTGCTGAGTGTTGCTAGATTTTTGTAGTAAAAGAATGATAATACTTTGCAAAGGATTTTTGGCATTTATCTATTTTAAATGGAGCATTCTTGATACGTTTTGTAGAATTTTTTACAATGATTTATTTTAGAAAGGAATATTGAAATCTTGCTCATTAATATTTTCATTTTGTCTTAAAATAAATTCTTCATTAAAAATAACAATGTATCCTATGCTTGCAATTGATAAGTTATTTAATTTCACCTCAAAACATTCTTTTTGAGCTTCAGATCTGCATTAAAAGTGAAATGTAATCATTATTAATTTATTTAAAGTTCAATAACTTTGAATAAATATTAATTTCTTATAAAATTTGAGATTAAACATTTCAGTGGTTTTGCCAACAATGAAAGCTAAGAGAGTGGTATTAAACAAACTTTTAGAACATTAAAAGCTAAGCCCAAGGGCAAATTTAAAGGGGGAGGGGTGTTCAAGGGGGCCCAGGCCCCTACCAAAATAAATTAAACCAACCTATTTTGAATAAAGATTTTAATATTTGGAACTTAAATTTAGAAAGTTCTCTTAATGTTCAGTTTGGGCGCTTCCCAAAAAAGCTCCTATGGTACGGCAAATAAAAATACTGCAAGATAAATGTTTTTTTCTGGAAATAATTAAACATTAAATTAATAAAAGAAAGAAGCAACAGAGGTCAAAAGGCTTTTCACATGCAAATAAATTTTTAGAAATCGGAAAAAGACTTAAGATGCTTTCCTTCTGAATAGAACAGCACCATATACAACAAAGACAAAATTTTTCCGAGCATGTCATTGGTTCTATTTAATTTCATAACCATGCCCTTGCGTTCTCTGATTTGGCATTTTTTGTTGCATCATTAAGAAGAACTTTTCCCCAGTCGACAGGTTCATTGTGTTATCAAAGGCATATGTCATGGCTCTTAGTTTGATAACTATAGCAACAGCCTGTTAGGATGAAGACAAATTGTCTCCATTGCCTTTGGTGGGAAAGCACCCATAATCAAAAATTGGAATGTTGGTTACAGTACCTTTAATTTTAATTCTGAAGTTTTTTTGGGAAAAGAAACTATTACTTGAAAGTGTCTCAAAATTCAGTAAATTAGGTTAACTGTTCTAAACAAGCTTCATTCGATAATTAGCTCTAACAGAGAGTGCATCTATTTTTTACGAATAGTTACAAGATGAAGAATAATCCCTAATAAAGTAAAAGGATGAAGAATTACGTGAAAAACCACAAAATGTTAAATAATTCTCTAGATTAAATTTTGAAACTGACTTTAAGATGCTGTACCATTTGTTGTTTGTTAAATTTCTTGCTGTTTACTTGATAAATTCATCCAGACACCACACTCACATGCACACATTTCTTTTTGCAATGAGAAAAGATTTGATGAGTTTGTCTTCAAATCCATTTTGTTAAAAAATTTTGGTTTATGCAATCTGCTTTAAACATGACATCTAACAGAACTCAGTTTCTTCATTATTTTTCCATTTTCTAAATCAGCTTAATTATTTCTTTTTTATTTAGCATCATTGTTCGGATCTAACCTTAATGGACATCCTCGGCATATAGGTTGCATTGATCCTAAGTGTCGTGTTACAGCTGTATTAAATGGTATGAAAATAACATTTTTTGTTGCTTTGCATTCCATTCACAACACTACAGAATACATTTAATTAATCCATACATTACTTATAGATGCTTATGAAAATGCCAAATTTCTTTGTGACCAGTATTATATGGCTTCTCCAGATGTTGAAATTGTTGAAAATTCTGGTATGTTTTAACGCAGTTTAATTTACTTTCTATCTTAATATTCTGACATTTGACTGCTTCATTCTGGTTTTACAATTTTTGCTTCTTCTTACAACTGATTTGTAATGTTGTCATTGTTTTGAAAACCTCAAAATAAAATTACTAAAGAAACTTGCTCTATATTAAATAGCAAGTTAGTTTAATACAGTCAAACCTCGATATCTCGAATTTCAAGGGAGCAGTAAAAAAATTCGAGTTAGCGAAAATTCGAGTTATTAAAGTTAATTTATTTTTAATAGGTGGAGAATAAAAAAGAAACCAGTGCGAAAAAACTACGTGCCTCTTTGAAAATAAAAGTAGGTTACATAAGTCAAGCATTTACTTACATATATTCCATCATATGAAAAATGAATCTATGCTGGTTTGCTTTAAATTTGACTCTTTTTCATATTCCACAACACTTTCTGTATGAGAAAGAGCTTTGAAGGTCTCTGGTGTCATATTCGGACGAGATTCAATAAACCTTCTCAAAACATCCGCAGCTAATACAGCTTCTTTGTTCGTTGGTTTTTCCTGAAACTTGCAAATCTGTTCCTCCTCATCGTCTTCAGAAATTACATCAATAGCTGTAACTTGCGAAAGAATATCCTGGTCTTCCCACTGCCCACAAACTGCAACTTCTTCATCAATATTCAAAAAGTCTCCAAATTCCATTTCTTTTAGATTTATTTTTTCTGCAAGTTGTTCCCAATCTTTCGTTGGCATGCTATTTTCAATATCATCATTGTTTGTTTCACACACAGTGTCATTCTGTTCATTTTTTGCAAATCCTGCTTTCCTAAAGCAGTTTGAAATGGTCGATGAAGTGACGCCATTCCATGCTTTATCTGCCATTCTCATGGCTTCCAAAATGCTCACTCCAGATGGCTTAGTTCCGTCTTCAATTTCAGCCAAAAGTTTTTTTTTACCACTTAATGGCGATATTTGACTTTGAAACTTTGAATGATTCCTTGATCAAGAGGTTGAAGTCTAGATGTCGTGTTTGGGGGAAGAAATTCCACTTAAATATGATTCAATTTTGGTATGATACTGTGACCTTTGCAGTTATCAATAAAAAGCACGATTTTATGCTTTTCTCTTTTCATTTTCCTTTCTAACTCCTTCAGCCAATTTTCAAAAATTTTAGAAGTCATCCAAGCTTTTTGATTGGAATCATACGTAAAAGGGAAAGACTTCACTCCAGAAAAGCACCTTGATTTTGCTGATTTTCCAATCATTAAGGGCTTTAATTTTTCAGTTCCATCCATGTTTGCGCAAAGCAACAAAGTTAAGTGTTCTTTACTCCTTTTGCCTTCTTTGCAGGCTTCTCCTTTAATGGCCATGGTTTTATCTGGAGTGAATATTTAAAAAAATCCGGTTTCGTCCGCATTAAACACATTTTTTTCATCGTATTTTTTGAGTATCGAACTTAGTGTCTCTTTGAATTCAATGTAGACTTCTTCATTAACGCTTGCACTTTTGCCGTACATTTTAAGAAATGTAATGTTGCTTCGGTTTTTAAAATTTTCGAACCATCCATTACTTTTTTTGAAACTAACATGACCCAATTCCTTGGCAAATGCTTCGGCTTTCTCTTTTATCAAATTTCCATTGATTGGGATGTTTTGCGCTCTACATTGTGTAATCCACACCATTAGGCATTTTTCCATATCAGGAAATTCACTAACTCTAATTTTCTTTCTTTTACCAAATCCATCCTTACACTTTTCCAGAATAGCTTCTCTATTTTTAAAATTGTCGATAATGCTGCTTGATATTCCAAACTCTTTCGCAATTTCATTTTTCTTTTTGGAACCTTTTTCCACTTCTTCAATAACTCTTTTCTTTTCCTGAATGGAAAGCGTGTTTAACTTTCGTTTAGTTGCCATTGCTAACAACTTCGTCGTATAACTCAACTACTGTGAAAATTTCCTGGCCGGAGTTCTTTCCACCGTACAAGACAAGGAGATGACAGGAATGAGATAGTCCTGGTACAATGTAGCAAGCAGCGGCAAATTCTTCCTCCCTCCCACTTCTCTCCCACCAACATTTACACCCTGCTGGTGTGACCTTGAATGGTTCAATGAAGAAAGAGGGTGAAAATTACAAAAGGACAGGAATGTGGAAAATTCCTGAGCCCCACTGAACAGAATGGAAATAAAGAATTCACGTTTGCTCTCGTTTTGGAACAAGGAAATACTAGTAGTTGAACAAAGAATATGGAATTTGAGAGAACCACCAAAGAAAAAAAATCCGAGTTATCGAGGGTCTAAAATTGAAAAACTCGACTAAACAAGATTATTTTAACATTGACAGCATAGGATAAACGAAGGGAAATAATTTTACTTCGAGATATCGAAAAATTCGAGATATCAAGATTCGAGTTGTCGAGGGTTGACTGTACTCTATAAATAGTTTTTTTTTTTTTTTTTCAAAAAAAAAAAAAAATCATAACCTGCACACATAGTAAAATTATATTGCTCATAATTAGTCAAATCTATCAAAAATAAAAATGAAATTGGTCTTTTAATGAATTGAATACGCAGATGAATGAATTACGCTTGCTCATGCTTGGGTTGTTACTCAAAGGGAAAAAACAGTACAAACTTTTTTCTTTTCCATACCCATTATTTTCATTTGTAGTTTTTAAAAATAATATTATTTTTTGTTTTGTTCTGTTTAGGAAAGAGTAGTACACAATAGGATAAATTTAACAAGAACATGAATTAAAAGTTAAATGCAATTGACTGAAGAAATTTGAGGCATTGACTGGGCAAATATGTTAAGATGTAATCTTTAGAATGAAATTCATTGATTCACATAAAAGAAACTTAACAGCACAAATGTAAAAATTAGATAAAAATTAACACCCATATTCTCAATACAAACCATACTTCATTACATACAAGGTGGTCTCTAATGAAACTTTCAATTATCAACCTTAGAAAATCACTGAGTGTTGATCAAGTCAATGTTAAAGCCTCTTCCTAACAGACACCCCTCAAATGTGGACATCCCTCTTAGGCGGGCAATTTTTAATTCCCCAGCTGCAAATCATTGAGCCTAGAAACAACTTTTGCTCTATTTTGGACAAATGTTTTTTGTTCTACTGGTGTCCACTACACAGGAGTTTTACTGTATTATGCATATTAACTTATACTTGTATAACCATTTTGCATATTATTTTAATTTTTTGAAATGTTTTTACAGATTTGCTAATAATTCTTCTGAATTTGTTGAGAGTTTAAAAATCAACTGTAAATTCTTTGTGTATTACTTAGGTTTTTGCATTTTTGAAAGCTGTTTATTCAGAAAAATTATTTTTTAAAATGTCAAAGGAGTATTTATTTTCTTAAAATTTTAATTACTAAAATATTGAAAGAAAGAAAAAAAAAAGAATGAAAGAGAAAATTTCTTATACGTATTTAACTATAGAGTGATGTTAAGGGTGTAATATAGTTTTGCAATGGGACAAACAGCATTTTTCTTAGTTTTTCTGTATTGCAGTGATTAATACAATACATCAGATAATGACAAATTCTTAAAAAAGAAAGAGAAATAGAGAAAAAGAGTTATCTGCATAATATTTGTTTACCATTAAGCTGTTTGACACTGAATATAATTTCTTATGAAAGTATTAAAAATCTGTAGTGTATATTTTCTGTTTCTGTACTATTTATCTAATAAAGTTTTTAATCTGTGCCATTGAAAACTTTTTTAAAAAAATGTCTATAGCTTCAATTATATTACTGGACATTGGACACATTAACAATTTTTCAGTAATCCATTATTAACATATTAATGATCGTATAAGATGCCCAAGAAAATTGTTAGAATAATATGAGCTACTATGAAGTGATAGATGAAATATTATCCACAATGCGCAGCCCTCCTAAACCTCCCTAATTTAGATATTTTTGAAATCTAATTTTAAAATTAAACTTTTTAAAATTATGTTTCTATTTAGAGTTACCTAAACTTGATATGCTATCAACCAATTCCAATTTTATAGTGTACCCAATAATAATAATAATATATATATTTTAAATCTGTTCATATTATTTATTTGTTTACTGCATATTAAAGTTTCTTCTTGTCATGATATGTTCTATTAAATTACACTACAGGGCTTCATCAAAGTCTAATAAATGTTTTCCTCTAAAGCTCTTGCACCTGGTTCTCCAATAACTGTTGTTTATGTACCTGCCCATTTATATCATATGCTATTTGAGCTGTTTAAGGTAAGTTTGTAAAAAATCAAACAATTTTTTTAGTAATTGCTATTTACAATTCTATCAGTTTTGCATTTTAAATACAGATGGTTTTCAATTATCTGAAAGCCAGACCCAGAACATTAATTGAGAGAACTTTATTTTTTTTAAACATTAAAAACAAATTTAAAAAAAAGAATCACTGTTTTTAAATAAATCTATCCTGAAATAAATCTCTTAGCTCATATCTGAACAAAGATATAATTTTTTGTTAAATAAAACATGCATCTGTAGTGTAATTGCCCATGACATGCAATCTCAGGACAGCAAACACGAATTCACATAATGTGATTGATTGCAATTATTGTGGAGTAAGGTTCAAAAAACTTGTCTTGCATTGCTGATAATTAAGTAAGACATTAGAAAAAAATGTTTAAAAATCCCTTTAAAACATGTTGCATTCATAAAAAAGCCAAAGCATAAAGAAGTTATTTTCTCAGAAGTTCAAAAATTAAAATAAGTTGAAAATGGCTGAACAGTGAAATCATTAAAGAATGAAAAAAAAAAAAAAAAAAGAAAGAAATAGGTGTCCATACTACACTACTGGAAGAAAGTATTGCAAGTTTCAGATACCTAACATTGTTTAACGTTTTCAAGTGGCCAAATAACTTGCCTGATTTAAATTTTATTGAGAGTGTTTGGAGCATGATATGATGGAAAATATCTCAATATTCTCCCAGAACAAAACAAGAGCTTCAGAAAGCAATCACTAAAGTTTGGCACCATGAAATACAGAAATGAAAGAGGTGTTGAAAAACTCCAAGGATTCCATGCCTTAAAGAATAGCACCTAGAGGTAGCTCAACAATATATTAACTGCTTTGGGGTTCAATTTCATTCATTCATTATCTTTTCTGCTCATAAAAACTTGAAATTGTTTCTTTATGGAGAACAATTTCTGGTAACGTTGTAGGCTATTTTTTCTAAAATTATATAATTATTTTTGTTCAATTACTTAATTATATTTATCTTTAAACTGATTTAACATATCTACAAGAAAAATATCAATTGAATTGAAAAATAATATTAATATTATTATTATTTTCTTTTTTCTCTCTTTTTTTTTTTAATTCTTGAAAAATTGATTCGCTATACTTTTGGCCAGTAGTGTATACATGACATCATTAAAAACAATTAAAAGGCAAGTTGGGTTTCTTGGAACAACATTAACCCTTTTCAGAGCAATAAATATTGCAGTATGCACCTGTAATGGTACTCAAAACAATATCGATGGAGACGTTTTGCTTCTGTCATAATAGACTTTCTGTGGTTTTCAAACTAACAGTAAGGAATCATGAGATTGAAGTGATATGACACCGTAGTGCAGTCAACAAATTATGTTCCTCTGGGGGGAAGTCACTTTTTAATTAGGCAGTAAAGAATGCCAATGAATCAGCACAAGGGCACCGTTGTTAAATTTCTGTTGTTTTTGTTACTTGTGCAATTCCGATAATTGAGCCGAGTAGAATATACTAGTACTCGATTTAAGGCTGAGCATTTTTAACATGGGCAACACAAGAGTGGAAGTGCATTTAACTCAATACAACATACACACAAACAATTCAAGTTTTTGATCCAGAACAGGGGCTAAAGAACTTCTGATCCGGTATTCCCCAGATGTATTAATTTGAAATGAGAACTTGGAGGATTTTATGACTATGACAGATTTATCATGCACTAGTCACCATTAGCATAGCTTTAATTAGGCTTATCTGTTGATTAACCATCTTTTTGTAAAGAACCAAAACATATTTCTTGCATGTTTTCCCTCCCCCTCCCCCAATACACTGTTGGTGCTATTACTCTTCAAAAATTCGATTGTTTAAGAACATTATTTTGTGCATATTAATTTTAACGTTCTTGTTAATCAGTTAATTATTAATGAGGTCAGTTATCTGTTATTTATAATTGTGATCACTTAATTAACCTCCACTTAAGTTTTACTGTTGATCATTTTAGTTTTATTGTTGCTTACCTTACCTTATAAACGTTGACATATTTACGGTTGAACTTGAAGTTTCAAAAACAGTTCTGTTATTGATAAGATGTAATTAAGACTCCTACCGCCATTGGATATAACATATCCTGATTTTGTTTGTAAATTTTATGATGTGTAAAATTAAGCCAAAGCAATCGAGTTCCCATCTCAAGATTCTTAAAAATTTCCCCTTTTTCTATTATTACAAGAATATTCATATAATCAACACTGCAAGAAACTTTATGCTTTGGTTACTGAAATTACACTTCTACTTATCAGGCACTTTTTGTGTTTTTTAAATTTACTGAAGACACTGACAAACATTTAGAACTGGTTTATTAGTTGGATTCAATTGGATAAAGGTATTATTTGAATTTATGTGCAGACAAAAATAGATTCAAGAATTGATATGAAACTTTTCACCCAGCTCGGATTTAGAGAAAGGGTGTGGAGGTGATCGCACGCTCAAAAAAGTAACTGTTTTAAAGAAATATATTATTAAGAGTTTATAAGTTATATTCCAATACTAATGCAAAAAAATTCTTTCAAAAACTTTTTAAAACTGCATGGTGGGTAACCAGGAGATTTTTCAAAAATGAAAATAAATAATGACAATCCAAAAGAAGATCAGAGATTGCTCTGTAAAGTTCATGGATGTTAATATTTTTTATTCCTAATTTATGTTTTTTTGTTTTGAAAAGTTTTTAACCTGTCAAAATCATATGAACAGGTTGTCGGTCAAATACATAACATTTAGATAGGGCAGGGAGACATTGTAGCATTAAAAAATAATAACGGATTGTGTTGTCATGATTTATAGTCATTACAACCTCTGCAATAGTAAATATAATTGGTCAACCGCATAGTGTAATCTGTCATCTTTACAGTGTTGATACAAATAATGGAAACTAGGAATTTTAATTAGCATTTTAAGGTAGCAGGGGTGGAGGGAATTAAATTTTTACAGGAAGTACTGCATAGTACCTTAGAAGTGGGTCTTCTCAACTTTTCTGACCCCCGTTGAGTTCACCCCTCCAACTCAAAGCCTACCTGTCGCACATTTATCCTCAAAAGATTGCAGTACAAGAAACATTGATTTAATAAAGGAGAGATTATTTCATTGTAAAGAAATAAAAATAATAAATAATAATAAACGTAAAAAAAGACATGCATAAGGCATTGAATTATTCAGAATGGAAGTAGTTGGAAACGTTTATCATTTTCTAAGTTTTTTTCTATGGTCATCGCCTCACCTAAGCATGCTCTGCCACCATTGTATAACACATAAAAGTGAATATATGTAAAAAAAAGCAAATAATAAAGGATGTGGCTATATGGTACAATGTTCTTATTGTTTTCAGTTTTCACAATTAATACTTGTATACATTATTTTGTCATTTTCCCTCGTATATGATTGCAATTTTTACTTAGAATTCTATGCGTGCTGTTGTTGAACATTATGGTAGCTCAGCTGATTATTTACCGCCGATCCAAGTTCTTGTTTCTTTGGGCAAAGAAGATCTGACTATTAAAGTAAGGGTTTTTTTTTTTGTTGTTGTTGTTGCTTCAAGTCAAAATCTACATCTGCTGTTATGAGCTTTAATTTTTTAAACCTCTAATTATTTTTTGTGCTTCTAAAGTTCTGCCAGTAATTAATGCTTGTGATTAAAAGTATGTTTATATTTTCATCAGGGATACAACCAGGTATTTTCCACCTGGGACAAAAACTTGCTTTGGCACTTCACAGTCAATCGAACAAAAAACTTACTTCGACAAGACCTGAAATCAACCTCACCACGCATTAGCTTCATTCTTCCATCCCCCGCCCCCATTTTTTAATATTCTACTTAGATGGTAAATGCTTAAATTGGAAAATAAATAAATTTGAATAATTCTACATTTAGCTCAAGATGAAAGTACAAAGTTATTTCTAAAATGTTTCATAGATAAAATGGTATTGCATTATAATATTTAATATTTTCCTTGTAGATAAACTGTATGGAATGCTCCAAAATTTTCAACCTAATGTTTTTTTTTCTCAGTTTATATTGTTGATGCTTGCATTTGTTCCATTTGTTTAACATCAAAATCATAATGGAGAATATTCCTTGTAGATAAAGTTTATAGAATGTGCTCAAAAATTTTCAACCTTAGGCTTTTTTTTTTCACTTTGTATTGTTGATGCTTGCATTTGTTCCATTTATTTATTTATTTAACATCAAAATTATAATGGAGAATTTTTAAAGTAAACTTTGTTGTTTGAAAAGCATGGAAACATAACTATTTAATAGAATGTATAAAATTATACGAATTGTATGTTTAGGAACTTCGAGTTTCAAAATTTAGATAGTATAACCTATGCTCCATGTGATGGGACATTTATTATTTATTTTTAACTATCAATGATTTGGCATCACCACCACAAATCTAAACGACATCATACAATCTTTTTTTGTGAGCATGAAAATGTAGTACATCATTCAGGCGTTCAAAATTACTGGTGGTCCACTAGTCCAAGACCACTAAAATCCCCCTCGGACCACCAAAAAAAAAAAAAACCAAATAATTGGTGGTCCGCAGGACCAACAACCTTGCTCAACGTTAATAGACCTTTTAGAACATCGGCAGACTCATTCGGTTTCTCCCAGTGAGATCAGCGCAGACTGAATGGCAAAGTTTGCATTCATCCTTTTCCCTCATTTGGGGGCAGATTGCCAGCATGTCGACGCTGAGGACCCCCCTCCCCCACCCGACCTCTTACTCTGTTGAAGTTATTTAATTTTTTCTTAAACTTTATTTCCATAGTAAGCTTAGTGTTTTAATCAACTAGTGAATCAATTTGCTATAGTTAATTCAGTTTTGTTATAAATAAATTTACAAGTGATTATTAAGTGTAAAAATGATATTTTAAACTAAAGTACTATATATTTTGGTTAATTTTAAGTGGACCAGTGATGTTGTCTCTTGACCAGTAAACCAGTCATGTTTACTGGTCCGAAGGACCAGTAGCTTTTTTTTAACAATTTCTAACGCTGTCATTACTACAACAGTTTCATACTCACAAAAAAAAGCATCAAAATGTTTTCACTCCAAATCTAAAAAATAGCAGTTTCTGGTTAAATATAAGTTCTGCCTTTCACTTTCCTTTTGGAATTTTCAGGGGAGAAATGATTGAAAATGAGAAACTTGTAAATATATTTCAAAAAACAAATTCAAAGAATAATTTTTTTCTTTACAATTGTAAAGAAAAACGTTTTGTGTAAAAATTGTAAAGAAGAACTTTTTTTAGTATGTACTTTACTTTGTTGGTTACATTATACTTGTAACAAACTAAAATTGTTGTAAGCTGTGTTACTTATGAACATGAGACAGATTCAGTGTAATGCCTAATTTTTTGTGATATCATAAGGTTTTTGGAACAATATTAGCAGTAAACCGAGATTTGACTGCATGTATTATACATACGTACCTATATAATTTCTTTTTTTTTGTAATTCTATTTCTAAAATTTTTTTCAGATGTCTGACAGAGGTGGTGGAATACCTCGCTCTTTGACTGATGTATTGTTTCAATATATGTACTCAACAGCCCCTAAGCCATCTGTATCTACAGAATCAGCTCCTCTTGTATGTTCAGTGTAACAGTTTTTGAAATTAGTTATATTGTTCTTTTCTTTTTTTCTGTGGTATACATTGTAATGTCGGAACATAATTCCTCCAAAATCCATTCTGTTATAAACACAAGTAAATGCTTCCTTATGCAATTAAGTTTTCAGTAGAATCCATGGTTAGAGTTGAATGAGCCCAACAACAATAATTCATTATGCACTTTTGTTTTCTTTTTTTTTTTTTTTTTTTTTTGTACTGGTTTCTTATGGGACGTGGACTTAAGTAGTTTCTTTTCTCAGTCATGCTCATCTCCTACTACTACATTTTCTGTAAAACTTTCTCATCTTTTCGATGAATATTTCAAGTAGAATTCTACAAAATTCAAAGGAATTACTGCTCCAAATGTGTAACCAGAAATTAATGTGCGAAATAATGGCCACTTTCTTTATACCCAGAATTCTTCTTACAAAAAAAAAGAGAAAAGACAAGAAAAGGGTAGGGGTGGGCACGAGAAAGAAAGAAAGGAAAAAAGCAGCACATTTAATATGAAAATATGACAAATCATCAGCTTTTTACGTTTAAATCATGTTTATCCTGCAAACAAAGGGTTAATATGTTAAAATATTTTAAATTTGTCAAATTCTGCCTATATAAGTAGCTTTTTCTTTTCTTTCTTTTTTCAATGTTTTTTCTTCTTTGCTGTTATACATGCAATCAAATGCATCTTTAAGCAATTAAGTTTTCACTAGAATACATGGTTATAATCAAATCAGCTACACAACAATAAATCATTATGCCCTTTTTCTTTCTTTTTATTTATTTATTTATTTACTTTTTACTGGTTTTTTTAATATGTAAACAATGAGAAATTATTTTGTGGTTCATGTCCTTCTGATGAACATCATTCAATCTGGTGTAGCATATGCTGATTTTACAACAGAGGAAAGTAAAGTTAAAAAGAAACCAGCAGAAATAATTAATTTCTAGGTACATGCATCCAGAATGTGTTTTGGATTGTAGTCATTGAAAGGCTACAGAAAGTCATTCCTAACCCTTTCAGTCACCCCATGATCCAACTAGCATTCTAGATGCACATGCTCTGGAATTAAGCAGTTATGATGGATTTCTTTTAACTATTCTAAACATAGACAATAGGTGAAAACGTGTATAAAGTTATGTTTCATTTGCATAACTTTCAAAAATTATTAAGTAAAATTATAAAACTTGTCTGCCTTAAGTATTAGTTTTTTTACTGATAAGTAATACTCAAAGCAAATTAGGTTCTTTAAAATTTTATTTTTCATGAAGTTAATGATATTGTTGTAATTTTTGTTTTTAATGTCCTGTATGCTTCTAATATAACATTTTCTAAAATCGCTTGCATCCTCTTTTTAGGCTGGTTATGGTTATGGATTACCTTTGTCTCGTCTTTATGCTCGTTACTTCCAAGGTGATTTAATCATAACTTCAGCTGAAGGTTATGGAACTGATGCAATTATCTATCTGAAGGTAAATTTAAATTTCAATCATAAAGTTCAAAGTTTGTCCCTACAGTTACCTTCAAGAATTTTTTTCCTTAATGTTTCTAGAATATGGTTTTTGTCGCATTTCAGTAGATACCTCAAACTTAAGAATAATTCCTACTTTTTACAATTCAAGTATTGAAAGGACTGAGAACTGACAACAACTACAACAATTATGTGGCTACATACAGATTTCTTCCAAAGTAGATGATCAAAGTTAAAGTTAATTTATTACAGTTTTAAGTTACAAATAAATTTTCAACTAAATACAAAAGAGATGACCAGCTCACAAGCTTTGTGCCCAGCTAGGCTATTTCTTGTCTATTTATTGATTCTGAGTGATGATCAGGTGTCCTCTTAAAGCTATTCATTTATTTGCAACTATTGACTTCTTCCGGCAAACTGTTCCTAATGCAAACAGTTCTAGTGAAGTATTAATTTTCTATAATTTCAAGATTAGCCGGAGATTTTAATAACTTAAAACAGTAATCTATGGTTCTACCTTCTGTGCAAAAATGTAGTTTATCTACATCTTCTTTGTAAAATACCTTCAAATTCTACTTTGCTTGAGACTATACGTATTAAGGCTTTTAAGTCTGGAATTGTAATCTCGAAGTATGAAAGTTCACTTACCAACTAGTGTTCTTAATTGAACCCTTTCCAGTAAAGGGATACCTTTCTTAAGATAAATGTAACCAAACCCATGGTTGCCCATTATACATACAAGGGGGAGGGGGGGTGCATGGTGTAGACATCACCATAAAAATTTTCAGGGGTGTTTTGGGGGGCATTTTAGTCTTGAGGGGTATTGTTCTTACTGGGAGAGTGATCTATCGCTCTTAAGGAAAATGGGTACCGTTACCAAACGTGAACAGCATACTCCAAATGAGATCTTACCAATCACGTATAATGACATATATATGTACATATATATTATAAAATTTTTATTTCTTTGTTTATTTTAAGGCTTTGTCTGATGAAGCAAATGAGCTACTTCCAGTATTCAATAAAACTTCGACTAAGCACTATCGTACAGCTGTTGGAACGCATGATTGGAGTACCCCTTCACTTCATCCTATTACTCAGCCTCTTGGTATGCGACAGTTTACTACACTCAATCATAAAAGAAGGATAGCTTTTAGGTGAAGGTAGGGAAAAGACCAAATACTTTGATTTGTAAAATACTTTTTTTTTTTTTTTTTGGAACTTTCAATTGTTTGCATTTACGTGCAAAAAATGAGGTTTACTTTCTTATACCTTCACCTATTTTAAAGTATTGATCTTCTTGGATTTAATATTACACTATAAATTATTTATTTACTTATCGTTTTATGTTTTGTGTAATAATCTACTGCGGTATATTTTTTAAATCTTAAATTATAACACATTTAACTAAATTCTTGCATTTAAAAAAAAAAATTTAAACTTGTTTTATTATTGTGCTTAAAGTTATAAATATGATTTTCAAACCAAAACCATCAGTATTAATTTAAACAACATATGTAGTTTTATCTTGGTGATTTAAAGAATTATGGTACATGTGTTTGTAAAGCTTTTTACATAATTACAGCACTTTATTCTTTGCCAATGCATTCTCTTTCATATACTATATTTTATGCTTTATTTAATTCTTAGCTTTTAAGTGATGATCTTTGAGGTATGTTGTTTTAAATCAGTATTTGCATTCTAGTTAGCATTTAAGTGAACTGTTCTGTAATTTTCTTAACTAAAAAAATATTTCTGAAACTGTGGTGTAAAATTTGACATGCTTCATCCCTCACTATAGGACGTATTTAAAAAAAATAGATAATATTTTTTTAATTTATACATTTATTCATATTAATGCTATTATTATTATTTCATTTTCATTTCAGTATTTTTTACTCACTTGATTTCAATATTATTTGAATAATGTATTTAAAAATTGCTCAAAGAATTGTTATGATGCATTTTTAACAAGAGAATTATTTTTAAATAGATAAAATTATTTCTGGGAAGTACAGAATAGTTTTTGGTCACCAAAAAAATTCATCAAATATTTGCATGTTTTTTAATGTATATAGTCATTCAGTGGCATAAGAAAGTGGGAGGGGTGCCTGAATCTGGGCCGCCCCTTTTCAACAAAAGGTTAAGAGGCTTAATTTTCAAGTATGCAGGGGCAGATTAAGCAGTGAGTGGACTTGGCAGCCGCCAGGGGCCTCAAGGTAAAAAGGACCCCTTCGTTATTTCAAATCCCCTCCCCAGTCCTCTTGATTCCCATGTTGTGCACTCCCTGGATTCTAAGACAGCTTTTGAATAGATGACGTTCATTGCTTTAAAAATTCATACTTTTGCACATAAACACATAAATACACTGTCGATTTTTGTTCAAATAAAATTTGTTGTTGATAACATATTTTAACGAAAAATAATAGTAACAAGAAAAATATAATAAGAGACAGTAAATTTCTGTATTAAAAGAAAAGGGAAAAAGAAAAGAACTACAGATTCGTGATTTTCAGCTAATTTTACGAATTTAGCATCTTTTTTTTTATTATTTTTATTTTTTTTTTTGCACACATCGACGCAAAAATTCGAAGTGCCTCTTCATCTGAGCAGCTAAATACCTTTTCTGACCAGTAATTTCAGAATATAATTTACAAACAGGAAAAAAAAAATTTTTCCCCAGTTTTTGCCGATTTTAGAAAAATAGTCTCTGTAACTTGATACAGTAGAACCTCGAAAATCCGGACATCTAAAATCCGGAAACCTCTAAAATCCGGACATTTTTCCGATTTTAATTTTATTAATTTTTTTTAAAGACTCTTGCTTAAAATTTTAACATTTCTTGTGAAATGCAGTTAAACCTTTTCAATTGTGCACCAAATAAATAAATATTAGGGTTCGACCGATGCATCAGCGCCAATAGTTTTAAAAACTAACCATCGCCATTGGCCGCCTATGTTAACTTCGGAAAAACATTCACCCATCGACCTTGGAAAACATCTAAACGCCGATGCAACCTCTATGTTTCTCATATGGAAAAATGTCTTTTAGACTTTGATTTCTTTTTACTTCGGAATGAAAAGTACTGCAAATCGCTTTCGTGTATCTAGGAGGGGGAAAAAAAGGAAAGTTTCCCGATTGCGCGCTATTATTTTTCGATCGCGTTATTATTTTTCAATCATCCGTTTCTTTTCTGATGCTAATAATAATAATAGTTTATACAAAACTGAATAAATAAAGAATAAGCAATCACAAGAAAAGAAAACATCAGCTAAAGCAAAGGACCTTGTAAAACACATGCTCGAAGCAGTGGTGTAGTGCTGAAAAAAAAGTTGGGAGTGCGCTTGTGCAAACGAAGATAATTATTTGCAATCAAAAGTGAGGGGACGCTTATGTTAAAATTTAAAAAATGTGGGGGTACGCTTGTATTAAAATAAAAAGGTAGGTGGACGCCGTCCCCCTCCCCCTGCGTCCCCCCTCGACTACACCACTGGCTCGAAGCACGACTGGCTCCCGTGATTCATCGTTGCAACTTAATTTTCTAGTTTATGGTTGAGTGTTACATGAATCCCTTGATTTTGATGCAAAGGAACTACATCACTTAGTATGTTTTATGTTGGGCCGTGGTAGCCTAGTGGTTAGCACGTCGAACTTTCACCTGGAAGGTCGCATGTTCGATACCCACTGAAGACCACCATGTATACTTGGGGATATGTGCACAAGGCCGTAGCCAGAAATTTTTTTCGGGGGGGGCCCTAACTTTGAAACACTTATGTTGAGGAAAGTTTCAGGGAGGAATATACATGCTACATTGCGAAAAATTTCGGGGGGGGGGGGGGGGCCTCCCCCTCTGGATACGGCCTTTTGTAAACCATATTTCGTTTGATTTAAAAAATTTATGACATCACAGTATATGATAGATTTTTGATACCATGTACAGTAGGTGCATTTTAGACTATCTTTGGTGAAGTAAGGGCAGTGTTTTTTGGGGGCTTCGGCTTCTTATCTTCTCCCCCGGAATTTTTTCGCAATTTACCTCCTGAGAATGCAATTTTATGCCCTTTCGGGACGTTAGAGGAAGGAGTTTCAGAAGTTCTCCCCGAAGAAAATTTTCGAAACTGCAGTCTTAAAAATGAAGTTTCAGTCTATCTTTGTCAATGTTACTGGAGGCATAGACTGGATCGAGGGCTCTCCCCAGGAAACTTTTTGAAAACTGCCTAACAATGCAATTTCGAGATTCTTTAGTAATTTTAGAGGAAGCAGAAGGGAGTTGTCTTTCCCCGCAAATTCTTCAAAATAAATTCTTATCTTTTGGGCTACTTTTGGTGTCGCTAGTGACAGTGTTCGATGTCTTTTCCCTAAAAGTGTTTCTGAAACTGAAGTCCAGTACCGGATCTTGGAGTTTTCCGAGACGGGGCAAGACTTCAAAATGCCGCCCCCCTTCCATCCAATCATTGTTGATATTTCATATAATTTTTATGCGTTGGCCTTTTTTTTTTTTTTTTTTTTTTTTTTGATGAGGATTTTTCACTTTTTGGTCACAGATAAACTTTAGTTAATGACCTCACGACATGTCCATTTTAGCTCAACATTAGGGGGGTAGAGCCATATGAAGGGCAAACCTAGCATCTAACCCTTTACTGTAGATATGAAATTTTGACTTATGAAAGTCCGGGGGATTCTCCCTCGGGAAAATTTTGAAACTTATATGCAAATTGGTGTATTTTGAGGCCTGAAAAGATGTATTTGGGACTGCAAAACTATTAGGATGAAAAAAGGAAACAATTTTTTTTTAAATTTAAACACTTTTACTCATAAAAATGCAGAACAAAATTGGTAATTTTTTTTTAATTCAAAGGGCAGGACCCACTCCCCCTTCTTCTTACTAACGCCCATATCGAAGAGTCACGTGTCTGCTTTCTCAAACGTCAGTTACAAGCTCCCGCCTCTTAATAAAAGGATGCTTTGAAATTTGTTAAAAGAAAAACTATTGTATTGTTTGAGCACAGCATGATTTATACGTATTTCACAAAGGGGAAAACCTTAACTTTTTAAATTTTTAAATTTTGACGTTGCGAAGTTTACTGCCCCCTAACTTACATTTTAGCGTTGCAAAGAGTTTATACAAATAAATAATTCTATTAATCGGTTTTAATCGGTAGCGAAATAGAATAGCTGATCAATGATCAAATTCGGATTTTAATTTTGTTCCAAAAGTTAAATTTGCTTAATTAAACATTTTTTCTTTTTTTTTCCTACTTCTTCTTCCTTTTTTTCCTTTTGTGCATGACAGTTGAATTTGCCGCCCCCCAGAAGTGCCGCCCGGGGCATGGGCCCCGGCTTGCCCGACCCTAGATCCGGCACTGCTGAAGTCCTAAAAGTGTAGTCTCTCTTTACTTTCATTTTTTTAAAAATCTGTGATCTGAATTTTTTTCTCTGGGGGGGGGGGGGCAGTTGGTTATCTCTGAGGGGGCAGAGCCCTCCCCCCCTCCCCGGAGAGATGCCCGAAAGAAACACTGGTTGCATGTTGCATGATGAGATTATATTTTCAATTTCGCCCACAGAAGTATTACTTCGAAAAAAAAAAAAAAAAAAGATGAGAGAGAGTTAACAGATAACATACGTTGTTTTGAGAATTAATTACTCCCTATTCCGTTTTAGTTTTGACAATTTAAGCAATTCACTTATTCTCAAGTTTCAAGCCTTCCATATTTTGTCATAACTAAATGTAAATAATTAAAAACTGGATGTTTTCTTTTTCCTTAACCTAAATGCTGCAAACTTCTTTCTTTTTTTTAAGTTTGAAGTCAAAAAAAGCTGTATAACTTTGATTTGCAGTCGTGGACAATTATAAAGCACTTCCAAAATTATACATATCGCTCATGGGCTGCAATTACGGCACAGCTCAAAAAATCATGTTTTGAGATAAGTGGGTTTAAACTTTTCATTGCTAAGGAAAAAACATAAAAGAAATGCTTTAGTTATTATTAAATCTTAAGGCCTACTATTGAATTGTGAATTATGCTAGTATTGCTGCTGAAAAAAATGTGTATTTTATATTTACAATCTGTTCTTAATCCGAAACGCGAGTTTTTTTGAGTTGTGCCACTATTGCAGCCTATGAGCGATATAATAAGAAGAACCAATCAAGATCTTTTTTGTTCAATGGTAAATTTATGACTAGGCTAAGTAAAAGTATACGAGTAATTTTGTCGCGGTATTTTTCACCTTCGCAATGTTATTGTAAACGCTCTATGGGACCATTCATAAACAGTGTCACACTTTCTTTCAATATATTTGATCCCCTTCCCCCCTTTGTCACAAGATATCACTCTCCAACACGCCCTACCCCCTTTGTCACATATCACGCTATATTACATGAGCACATGTACTTGCAGTGTTGCAGTTCAGAAATAATGCACTTACGTTCAAGAATCACATTTTTAATTTTATTTTTTAACTTTTAATGACATTTGTGAGCATAACAATAATAATGATTACACGTGGGCTTAATTGGTAGAAAATGAGATTAAGGTTAAAATAGAAAAAAAATAATTAGTGCATAATAGCAAAAAAAAAAAAAAAAATAAATAATTAATTGAATTCTTAAAAAACACCCACACTTATTTATCTTAAAAGTGAATACCTAAGACTTTCTTTTAAAATTTTAACTAGAAGTAAGTTCAAACCTTAATAAGCAGCGGTATTTTCAATATAAAATGAAATCAATGAAACTTTAAAATCAAATTATGAAAATAAAAAAACTTCAAAAATAAGTTTAATCAGCTGATTTTTTACATGTTTTTATAGAAATCAAAATGTGTAAT
This sequence comes from Octonoba sinensis, assembly GCA_038502835.1. NCBI lineage: Eukaryota > Metazoa > Arthropoda > Arachnida > Araneae > Uloboridae > Octonoba > Octonoba sinensis. The sequence goes on from CM076602.1 coordinate 65,722,885, forward strand.
ATCACACTTCTTGTCAAAATTGCTCGAACCCCTCTCCCCCCCCCCTCCCTCGAAGTAGTGTGACATCATCCCCTATGAAGTTAAAAAACGAAAAAAGAAAGATTAATATGCAGTTTCTCAGCATGTGAGGAAGAAAATACTAAGTTGAAACTAAAATTGCAAAAAAAAAAAAATAAAAAGGGGCAGCTAAAATATTATTTTGAAAAATACATAAAAATAATCATACCTTTTCTGCTACATTTCTACAGGGTTTCTTCCCAAAATAAGACAAAATACTTTACCTTTTCTTTTACTCATAATCAAAATTTGTACGCAGGCAAGCAAAGAAGACTTTTGCAAGAGCACACGAGCCCACTAAATTCCCAACTGCCTATGTCTGCAAGGCAAGGTCAAGGCATCCGCAAAGGGGCAAGAGCCCTCTCCTCGCCCCCCCCCCCCCTCTTGTCGGAAGCGTTTCGATGTTGATTCGATTTTACGAATTGCTAGTTTAAAAAAGAAAAGACAAAAAATAATGATTTGTCCCAGCAATAACAGCACAAACATCCACATCCCGCAATCGTAGTAGTAGACGAGGAGGTCCATTTAGGCATTAGCTCTGAAAGTTCCTTTATCTTCTACTTCCACAATGTGGGTAGTTTTAAAAGAGTCGCCATTTCCACGAATGTAACCTTCGGGCAAGGATGGACAAAGCACCTAACTGTTGTACGTATATTTATGGCAGATGTGGTGGCTTGCATTTTGCCAAAAAGGGATCAGTACATTTGCTGTTCTTGTTGTGTGGTCGGGTGATTAGAACCATATGTAGCCCTTAGGCAAGGAATCAATCCGTTATCTGTTGATGACACGACACGGGGACCTACCGTCTTTAGAATTGAGGGAAAACATCTCATTTTGAGTTCTGGTTTATAGACCCTGGATTTTTGAAGCGCCGTCTTGTCGTTTCCCCATTTGTAAAACAGAGAACCTACCCCCCCCCCCCCCCCCACGCTCCCGAACAAATTGGTTTGAGGAACAAAAATTTTTTTTTTTTTTTTTTTGTTACATTTTTTTTTCAGACAAGTTAAAAATTTCGAAAGTATTTCGGGGGGGGGGGGCTCGGGCCCGTCGGGCCCCCCCCCTGCCTACGGCCTTGTATGTGCATGTAAAATCAGTAGACCCCACTACCTCTCCCCATGCATAAGCAATCCTAAGGCCTTGGCTAACAGGTAGGGGTCTGGTAGAGAAAAGTATGTTTTATGCAACTCATTCATTTCAAATAGAATCAAATATTTCGTTTGAACTCGTAAAATTAAAGATTCTCAAGTGCCCAAAATTTCTTGTGCCATTTTCAAAATAGTTCGAGAGTTGGAAATAAACGGTTAAAAAATAATGAAAATAATATCTAATTCATCAAATGCACCATAGTTTACGTTTACATTAGAAAAATTACATTGTTTATGATACTATATTGTGATGAACATCGTTCCCTAATCAACCTCCAAAATCCGGAATCTCCGCGGTCTCATCGATTCCGGATATTCGAGGTTCAACTGTGACAATAAACGGATTTTGATTACAAAAACAGATGATTTTTTAATGTAAGTTGATACAAGCGGACGGGACTTCCCAATTTTGATAACGTTAAACGTCTGATCACATTAACTGTGATCATGTAAAGCATTGTCCACTGTATATCATATGAGAGAGACCAGCTTCTAGGTGTAGGTCTCTTTATTAGAATATGAGCAAACAAATCTGAAGAATTGCATTATGTATACGGAAAAGGAGAATTAGCAACTTATCAATATGATCTGGAACATAAGTATAATATTCAAGCACAAATACGAGTCTTGGGACTTTCCCCCAGAAATTTTCGAAAATTAGATTCACAAAACGCAATTTGATACAATCTTTGATGGTATTAAAGGGACAGAAGGGAGCCTCATGGGGAGGGCGGGTTCTCTCATGGAAATTTTTTTAATTTTTAAATTGAAATCTTAAAAATGTATTAAGTTATCTTTGGTGACGCCAAAAGTTTGGGCATACATTGATACAGTTAGAGCTAGAATGATTTTGAGGCTCTATTTCAGAAATACAAGTCATGAAACACATTTAGGCAATTTTTGCTGAGGTTAAAAGACAGCTGAAAGTTTTCCAATATGAAGTTCTAAAAATACAGTTTTGATTGTTTTCAAGGATCTGAGGGGACGGGAGGGAGTTATTGAAGGGGGGGGGGGATCTCCCCTGAAATTTTTTTGAAATTGAAGATTGATATTTATTTACTTTTGTCACATTGCATAGGAAAGTAGCTCTATTCATATATTACTGAAGTTTCGATTTTTATGTTTTATATTTAAATCATATTTAAATCTTTCATATTTATTTAAAAAATACAATAGGTTTCCATGTGAAAAAGTTATTTTAAATTTTCAATTGAAGCACATTTTAATAGGAAGAAAAACAATTCAAGTATAATTTAGTTCACTAAATATATGAGAAATATTAAAAACTTTAGCAAAATGTATTTAAAAAGTAAACTTGTAGCTGTGCAAAATTTTTGTACCAATTCTCAAATAGTATGTAGGACTCAATTTCACAAGTTTATATGAAAGAAGTAGCATTTCTTCCATTTAAATGAAAAAGCAATTAGAATATAAATGGTTCTTTTTGTTAAAATGATTTTTTTTTTTTTTGCATTTTAGGTGATTATAGTTTTCAAAGGCACAAATGTAGAAAAACTCAAGTTTGATGTAAATGCTGTGTGATGCTTAGTAACGCTGTAAATATATTTGTTTTATGTTTTGTTTTATGTCTATGAATAGCTGTTTTTACCTCAAAAACCTGAGATTACAACGTTAGAATTCAATATTATATTGTAAGACCAAATATTTCCCTGTATCTTAAAAATGTTTTTAACTTCTATTGATATTTCATATACATTTTCTAAAAGCAATTATTAATATTAGGAAATGTATTTTATCATAATAAAAGAAATCAAATTTTAAAATCAAAAACTTATGCATAAAAAAATTCTGCTCTTGGAGTATATCAGTTATTATACAACTTTTATTTTATTATCATTATTAATATATATATTTTCCTTCCAAAATTGCTTGATATGTAGTTAAATCAGGTATGCAGAATGGTAGTGTTTTTTGTGTAATGCTTTTATAAGAAAGCTTTTATAAGAAAGAATGCCAAAAGAGCTTTTCCCACCTGAAGATATTCTAAAAGAAGACTGTTGTTGTATAATTCAGTGAATGTGGAAGTTTTGAGTTTGTGATAAAATGATTTCGAATTTGTGATAAAAATAGTGCAGTAAGAAAATTATTTTTAAATTGAGAACTGAATCAGTATGAGTTTTTACACTGTTATGTAAAAAAAAAAGTTGCTTGTGATGAAGGAATGTTTATTAAATTTTGAAATATATTTCAATATACGTTCAGAAAATACCTGTACCGTTTTTCACATAAGAATGTTTATTATAAGTTATATACTGTTTATTTAAGTTATTATATTAAATTTGACTTGCGTTATGAATGTATGAGTGTTGTAGAGCAAATTGCACTTTATGTCTAGTAAGAGATTTTTAGACAAACCTATTAGTTTTCATAGAATTCGTTATTTCTTTCATGTAATATTTTATTGTTTTGTTATAAGTTGTTTACAATATATACAAGGTATGTAATATAATGTAAAATAAAAGTTGTTTTTTTTATAATCATTTTTCTCGTTATTGTGTAGTGTCAGAAAAAATATCTTGTAATATAAACTGTGCATGATTTTTTATTTTCTAATTGGTAAAATTTATGTGATTCTAATACTTGCATAAGTAACAAGAAAAATGTTTTAAAAAATCCTAATTCAATTTTTGTCCATACATTTAGAAAAATTTAAAGTGTGCCAAATGGGTATAGCACAGCAAATTAGTTGTGCCTTTAATGATAGAAGTAAAAACTTGAGGCACATATGTTACACCATATGAAGATCTAATTTTAGATAGGAGGCCATCTTAGATTTTGCCTTCTTTGAGTAATGGCGGGCATTCAAAAAAGCTGTCCTCCTATTTAACACTAAATCTTCATTTGTGTAGTATATGAGTCCCAAGTTAATTTTGCCTCTATCATTAAAGGCATAATTCGTCTAATTTTTGTCATATATCTGCGCACTATTAAGCCTTTATCTACTGCATTATCATCTGCAGCAATTTTTTTTCATGTGTTTTTTTTTTGAGTAACTACATTGAAAATTAAGGGGTGTACATAAATAAAATACTCAACCTATGGGTTTTTAATCATTACAGCTTATAAGTACGACATAATTATTAAATTGTGAAATCAATTACATACCAGTTCCAGTGGTGTACACAAAGGGGGGGGGGGGTTAGGGCTTTAAACCCCTCCCCCCTTGAGCCCTAAATAATAGTGCTTTATTATATACTCGAATTTCTTTTAGTAGTTTCAGAACATTATGAACCCCCCTTGAAAAAGTCCTGCTTACGCTACTGACCTGTTCACTTAAAATATCTGGTCAAATTGGTTTCTAAATTCTTAACTAATGCACTTAAAAAAAATTTAAAGCCTTTTGAATTTTTCCACTTATGTGGAAAAAAAAAAAGATGGGGCAAATTGAACAAAACGGCAGCTCAAAACCCAGCATTGGCTTTGAAGCTATCCTCCTTCCTTGCTAAAGCTCTTCATAGAACCCCTGATGGAATGTATCCTTAAAAAGTGGAGTTAAGCAATTTCCCGCAAAGTATCATCAGAATTTTCTTTAAGATGGTTAGTGGTTGGAATTTTGAAGTGAAAGGTACTTATAAGTACCGTCAGTAGATAAAGGGTTAAATCAAGGGGTTCTTAAACTGTTCTAAGTCATGGCAGCCTTGGAAGAATAAGAATTTCCTGGCTGCACTCTAGTCGTATAATATCTGGCTTAGTAACAAAGAAGATTTGTTATCATGAGTGCTTTGCAGCACTCCTCTTTTGCTGTGACACCCTAGGGTGCCGCAGCACCCCTTCTAGGTCAAGTTATGAAGTAAACATCATAAAAAGCAAAATTTGAGCTATCCCAAATGGCTGCACTGTGTACATAGAATTTGTTGTATATAAAAACATTTTCATTGCTAGAAACAATATAGAGGAATGCCTCAGTTACTGCTGATTCAATCGGTAGCCATCTGCACACATAGTAATTCTTTTGTCGATGTGTTGTATGAAAATAAAAGTTATTCCTAGAGCAGGTACTGCTACTCACCGACACTTTAACTTTCTGGCAAAAAGTGAATGTGAAGCTGATCCTTAGAGCATTTTTGGCTTAAAAGCTTTACAGGGTTTTTTTAAATACAAAATTTGAAAAAGTTGCCCTTGACCAAAAAGAACGAATCCATTCGAGTTTTAGGGAAGTTCGTTTTGAAGGTGCGTTTATTTAGTACGCGAATCAGAATGTTTGCTTCTCTGTTTGTTGAAAGCAACTCAATTTATAAACTGGCACATAGTATCAGTTCGCAAGAAATCAAGTATGCTTAATGAACTGGAACAAAAACGAAAAAGGCACATTTCTTATACCAGCAGTTCCTCCCTTGAATGGATTCTTCTTGGCACTCTGCCAGGTAGAGTTCTTTGGTTGATGGTAGAACTGTGCTTTTTATTCATTTTTGTGCTGATTTGTGAAGAAATCATATTTTTAAGTTTTATGGGGAGTTTTTTGTAAAATATTTTATTAAAATATTCGTTATTTTGCTAAAAGATATTCTTTTTTCTTTTCTTTTCCTTAATACACAGAAAATTACGGACAGAGCCACAAATTTGCTTAGAGTAGGAACTTTAAAATTCAAATGTTACAGTATAATTTACAAATATATATATATATATATTTTAAATACAAGTACAGATGTGACCACCATCAACAGCCTCTGGGCCCAGCTAGGCTGTTTCTAATCAATTTATCAATACCCAGTGAAGATCAATAGCCCTCTTAAAACTTTTTGCTCCATTGCAAGTAACAGTTGCTTTCGATAAACTATTCCGAGTGCTTACAACCCTATTGAAATATTTTTTTCTGATTTTTCAAGAATCTGAGATTTGCATAACTTAAAACAGGACCTCTAGTCCATCCACATCCTGACTGAATCAGGTGTCTCCTCTAAATCTTCTCTGCTCGAGACTATATACATATTGAGCTTTTAAAAAAATGTTCTGTTGATTCCAGTAATCAGTCACATAATTGAGTTGTCGCATAATTTCTCTGTTGTAAGACCACAGTAAATTTAACTTTAAACACAAATCTTGGTTGTTTTATTTTGCCTAAATACAAATTGTTAATTTTTAAAACATAAAATTTTCTTTACATTTAAAAGAATTTTTCGAATAAGTTGTAGATATCGAGTCGTTTAAAACTTGTTATTGTTAATTATATCCTGTATTCAAATATAAAATTTTTTAAAAATTATACTGTAACATTTGGAATTTTAAGGTTCTTGCTCTAAACAAATTTGTTACTCTGTCCATAATTCTTTGTTATTAAGCTTACAAATTTTTCAATTTGTGGACCATGCATGTATATACAGGGGTATCCTGGAAAATCATGGAAAGTCATGTATTTCAATTGTGACTGAAATTTGGCATGGGAAGTCATGATTTTCAGTGAAAATAAGTGCTCAAAAGTTAGGGAAACTGAAAGTTTTAGGCTCTGAAACCTATGATACAAATTTACTAAAGCATCGTTTTTCTGTATATTCAAGGCTCTGTAAACTGCACGACAATGCATTTCTTACGCCAAAAAAAAAAAAGTTTCTCCGTTTTTGTACCGAATACAATGCACTACTAATTTACTCTGTGTAAATTTATTCGAAATTGCGTTCAGAAAATTAAATCTATCACCGGTAGATAGCTAGGTTCCGTTTTTGAACTTAATAAATAAAAGATTCGTTTTTAAAGATTAGAAAATTTTGAAAGCTCCGTTTTTCAAATGAGAAAAATTCATAAATATGACTCCAGTTTTTTCTAAATGGACCCTTGAGTTTTTATTTAACTATAATAACTTTGAAGGTAATTTTTAATTAGTCAACACGCCCTGTGTAGGAAAACGACTTGTCTTACTAACATTTTAACGTTTTTCATTCTACAAAATTCGATTTCTTTTGAAGATTATCTAAATTATTTTAATTACATTTTCAGTTTCTAACTTGTTTCGGTAAAATTATCTGCTTATATCGTTTTTGGAATCATGCCAACACTTCAGATGTTTCGTGGAAAATTGTGAACTTTTTCATGAGTTCAACGCTTCTGCATCCTGCAAATATTTCAATTACTATTTTGAAATTTGAATGCAAAATGTATAAATATACATGTACTCCGACATGAAATGTGCATGTTCAGTGCGCGCACACGTGTATTATAGAGCAGCGGTGCGCAAACCGTGGGTCGCGAACCCCGGAGGGGTAGCGAGAAAATTTTTGGGGGTCGCCAAATTTAAAAAATCAAATTTACGAAAAATCTGCAATGATTCATTTCAAAGGAGGGACATATCGGAATATTGCAAAAGACATCGATTAAGAATTGCAGAAAATATTAAATGATGTTTTTAATGTAATTAATTACATTTAACCAACAGCCTAAAACACTCGTCACTTTTCAATACTCCGTAATGAGATGGGTTCTGTGTATGAGTCATTATTACTGCATACTGAAGTCAGGTGATGGTTCTCACGCGGCAAAATATTGCGACGTATTTTCGATTTGAGAAACGAAGTTTTCATATTTTTGGTGGAAAAGAAACATATATTGGCACCAAGGCCGTAGCCAGAAATTTTTTTTGGGGGGGGGGGGGGGGGGTTCCCCTAATTTTGAAACACTTATGTTGAGGAAAGTTTCAGGGACAGTTATGCTACATTGCGAAAATTTTCGGGATTTCGGGGGGGGGGGGGGGGTCCCGCGCCCGTGGGCCTCCTCTTCTGGATACGGCCTTTTGTAAACCATATTTCGTTTGATTAAAAAAATGTATGACGTCACTCCTACCAGCCCTTACGTTGCATACAGTGTCTTTCAAACCTGCTGCTCCGGGGGCGTCATTATGTAAAGAATTAGGAGGGGCGGTGTATGCTTCCAAAATCACTAACTTTTTATATTTATATGTATATGTGACTAGAAATGATGATAATATGAATATATTTTATACAGTATATGATAGATTTTTGATACCATGTACAGTATAGTTGCATTTTAGATTATCTTTGGTGAAGTGAGGACAGTGTTTTTTGGGGGCTTCTGCATCTTAAATTTTTGAAACTGATCTTACGCAACCATAATGTTCACTTTAACTCGCATTAGTTAAGAACAGTTGATTTATGTTTCAAGCGACGAAACACTGCACATTCACTTTAACTCTCTGACTTGCCAAAAATTTTAGTTATCAATTGGAAACGAATATGCCAATTTGGAAAGAAAGACAATAATATTTTGATTCAGTTTGCATCGACCTACTCGTGTGAATCTGATTTTTCAAAATTAGTTTCCATTAAAACAAAATATCTCGATTGGATCCAGTGGAGGCAAGGGCGGATCTAGAAAATCTTCAAGGGGGGGGGGGGGGCGATTTTGGAAATCTCGGGGTTCAATGTAAGGATGGATGGAGGAGAATCTTCATTCCTTTTCAACAGTCCCTCCGCCCCCCCCCTTTTTTTTTCAAGCAGCAGGAACAACAAAAAAAAAAAAATGCTAGTGTAGTGATATTTAAAATTTTACTAGCACATTTTTTCAATGCATATACGTTTATTCAAAGCCCTTATAAAAGGAACACAAGCTGACGTTTTTTTGCTTTTGCAAATCTGTCTATAATTTTTTCAACGTCCAATGTAATATCTTTATGGATATGCAATAACGCTAATTCAGTGAGTCTATCATCACTCATTCTGCTTCTTAGCCAAGTTTTAACCGAGTTAGGATTTCCTTCAAGCTTTCTCAAGAAAAATGTAGGCTTGTAAATACATTTTCTAAATTTGAATTGATATGTCTAAATTACAAAATAATAGCAATTATTAGTAATATATTTTCTAAAATTTTCAAAATGTAATACTAAATATGTACTAAAAAAACCATCAACGAGTATGTGCAATTTATATAAACATCTGTAATTATGAATGTTCAATGAAAGGTTTCAGACTCCAGGTTTTAGCGTAAATGCTGCAGGAATTTACACCACGTGCTAAGGGTTGGCTAGCTGTCACCAGTTTGATGGGTAGAAGAAAAGAGCAGGGAATCTCTTTCCCATTACTCCGAGGATTAGCAACTCAGCAATACTAAAGGACAAAGGGACAGGGGGAAAGCATAGAACTTGAAGGGCTATTAGGCTGGGATTCCAAGAACATAAAAAAATGGCTGGTCCCAGGACACAAAGAGTAAAAACTCACATAGGAGTGTCGTTGTAGTATCCACTTGAATCAGATCAAGGGGGGGGGGGGGCGATCGCCCCATCGCCCCCCCCCCTTAGATCCGCCGTTGAGTGGAGGACATATAAAGCTTGCGATTTCCAATACAGATCTATACGTAGAAGCAGTCATGATGAGCTCTTTGCAAGCACATACCCCACCTTGTTACTTCTTATGATGTAAAATTTTTTAAAAGTATTTTCCATTAAAAAAAGGTATTAATACCCATGTGCATAAATAACATAAATAAAGCATTGTTTCGTAAAAATGTGTTGATTCATTAACTGATTTTTAGGATATTACAACCTTTATAACATTTTTGTGATCTATTTTAAAAACGCGTTATTTCAATCGATGACGTCACGGCACTCTTTTAAAAACACCCTGTAAAAGCAAATCGCAGAAAGAAATTTTAATGTAACTTCGTTGATGATTAAACAAACCGTCTTCTGTCTATTCAGGGGTCGCGATAAAATTTTACTCTAAATAGGGGGTCGCAAAAGAAAATAGTTTGCGCACCACTGTTATAGAGTATTATAGATTTTCTGATGTGACACGACACGTAAAAGTCTTAAAACACGACAATACGATTAAAAAAGAATTCCGAACTAAATGAACATATTATTCTTTGTTTTAAACTTTTGTAAGAGAAAACCTTCGAAAATACACTTTTTGTACATTAAAGGAAGATCTCATAAGAGTAAAAAATGGCATGCAATATGGGGGGATCCAGTAGCGTAGCTAGACCCAGATTTCAGGGTCTTACAAGAAACATTGCTTAAACTCCAGACAATCTTCCCCATTTCAGGGGGGGGGGGTTATCCCCAAAACTATCCCCTTATCTACGCCAGTGGGGGGGGGGGGGGATCAGAACTTTATCTGCTGTGTCTTGCTTATCTCATACACCACCAGTGACGTCAACCAAGTCAGGTGCATAGCGATGATGAAAGTGACAGCCGAGATTGTGCATTGAGGAAAATCGTCGCTGTCGTCACTCTGAAATTTAATACCCCGTTCGCACTGAGAAGTTAATCCGGGTTAAAAAGATTAGGGATCAGTAAATCCGGATCGAATATTTTTAAACGGTTCGCACTAGAGTCTGCAAATGAGATTAAATAGCCTCGAAAACGTTTTGGTTTCGAGGCTTGGGGTGACGTCATCAGATTCGCGGACAGTGTTTACATTTTGATTTTTTCATTTAATGACAACGTCTAAGCGAGTCCCAAGACTAAGCACACGAACTGGAAAATAAATGTACTTCAATTCAATTCAATGACAACGTGATTCACAGAATTTTGATTACTTTTCCGCTTTTTTTTCCATTTTTTTAATGGCACACTTTTGAATAGATTTTAAAACTTATGAAATAAGCACATTCGTGCAGCGATATTAGCTATAAAATGAAGTATTAGATTTAGAACAAGAAATAAAACCTACAAATTTAGTGGTATTATTGACGTGAATATGTTTACAGATGGTAGAATTCGAAATTAAACAATTCCTGAAAGCATCATTAAATATTTTTTACACGATTGTTTGCAGTAAAGTATTACAAATTCCAACATTTAATATTTTTTAATTAAAAATTTAGAAATATTGCTATTTTAAATCTGTGTTTGAGATTCTGATCAAGTAGTATGTTCAGTGTGATAGTTATATAAGCATAATTTTTTTTTGACTCAAACTTAGCAGAAATTTCAAATGACTTATTTTTATTTGAACTCTACCATTAGTACATCCACACAAATTCCTCTTTCTGATTTTACTACTGTTATCAACACAAAAATTAAGCAAATATTCCAATTCACTTCCCTTTTCTATAATTCGATTTTAACAAATTTCTTCTTTTAAGAAAAGCAGTTTCTTTTCTTCAAAGACAAGATATGGCAGTTTTAGCTGTATTATGGTATAGGTTCTTAAACTTCATTTTTAAACTTTACCATTTTCCCTACTAAAGTTTAAAATGAACTCATAGTTTGATTTACAGCACAAAAAAAAGTTATAAGTACTTCACAATTGGAAATACATAGAACTTATTTGTAAACTTTTCTTTTTAAAAAAAAAGCTTTTATTTCATTTGAAGTTTTGGTTTCCACCAAAAACAGAAAGACCCCATCATATGGGGGACATGTTTTGCATCTGTGTTATTGTGAGTACAGATTCAGTGATTTTTAGTTCTCATATTTATTAAGAACTAGTAGTTACGCCAGCTCAGCATGGTTTCTAAATACAAAATGTTATTCCAGAGAGCAGAACCAATAATAAAGAAAAGAACATTTGCATTTTTCTTGAACAATATATACATGATAACTATTTCACACCAAACCGTAACACACAGCCCTATCATCTTCAATTTCATGATGTAATCACCGACTCACACATTGTATTATAAATGTTTAATCCATGTGGACGCTCACAGGCAGGGATCTCGACCAACTTGATTTGTTTAAAATGATGAAACTTAATAAATTTTTAGAAGAGATACACGAATTCTCTGCAATTTAGGAGCAAAATCTGCCCCCCTAAGAAGAGCTTTTTCACTATTTCACTCACAAGAATCTTCACTTATATTTTGTAACATGTATCACAAGCTTTCAATACAACAAGCAGGAATGAACTCTGTATATTTAGAACAGAAAAAAAGCTCCCAAGTTTCAATTTCATACAACAAGGATTGCTCTCAAGTTTCAAACATTTTATTGATACAATTACAATACAGTATTGTTTTGCCACTTATAAATCCATAAATCATTAAACAACTATATATTTTTATTTTTGCAATTTCAATACAGGAACATTGTAATTTTTAAATGGAAACAATGAATAAAAATATGATCACTATACATATGTATATATTGCATATTTCTGTTTTAATATTAGATATTAATGATCAGGAGCGTAGCACTTCAAAAATCATGGGAGAGGCTCAAACAATTTTATTTCCAAATCTTCAAAATTATTTCCAAGAAAAACCAATTAAAAAGTAATTAGTATTCACTCATTATTATTAATATTAATCACAAAAAATCACTAATAAATGAATATTTTTATTGATCATTAAAATAAATTCATAGTTTTCACAAAGTAACCGAAATCCTTATGCAGTATGATTTCTAATGGGAGGAGCTTAAGCCCCCTGAGCCTCCCCCTTTCCTACTTGTTAATGATAGGAATTAGTCATTTGTAAAGATTTTTTAACACAATCTAGTTCATTTAAATGTACAATAGTGCAATTTTTTATCATCATCCACTCACGGGTAGATGAAGGTATTCTTGATCTTTTTCTAAATACTATGATGGGATGATTTTGTATCTAGTTAAACTAAGCAGAATTCATTATCTTTAAAGAGCAAAAGATGCTTATATTGTAACAAACCAAGTAAACTCATATTGTTTTAAACAACCAAGACAATTTTATAGGAACAAACATATAATGCCACAACTACCCGATTATTATGTTATGAAACAGTGGTTAACATTGGAATACTAATAAGAAACAACAACAATCCAGAATATCGGAATAAATTCAGATGTGTCTCAAATCACAAAAGAGATCAACAACAGAATGTGTAGATTTAAATGTTACTAGCACATTCTTTTGCTATCCATTTTGTTTTAATCCGTACTTCTAAACTTACACAGCACAAACTTGTTAACCCATATTTTACCACATTGAAAAATAACTAATATTTTTCCAAGAAATTGTCGTCACAGAATAATAAGGATCCAAGAATGATTATAAAATTTAAAAACTTACCAAAATGCTATTTGTTTCGCTGTTACACGCTGTCCTATATATAGGACGATGGTACAATCCACTACTGCCATTTTGGCTTTCCAGTCAAGCATCCTGGTATCCATGAAATAGAAGAAAACATTCCACGCAAAGTCCTAAATTGCATTTTTTGCAAACAGTTAAGAGTTTTCTGGTACAGTTTATGAGCTGACACCTTCGTTGCTTCCCATTCGGGTTTTTTACTAAAATATGGTCATTCTGCAATTTCAAAAAGGTTGTGCTTCTATGCTGAACGCCCAGTCGTCTTCCTGCAATGTTTCGAGGAATGCACAAACCCAGATAAGCAAAAATAACATTTCTGCGGAATTCCAGAAATTCAAATGCGTTTTCGGAAGCAAAGAGCTTTGATATTTTCCAAACAGCAACTTGTGCGGTTTCGAAGACAGGCCAATATAAATAGGGGCCAATACCACTTTTTTCCTTGTATCGAAGAATAGTAGGTTTCCATATAATTGTCAAAAAGGTCAACACCATTCTTATAGTCGTTGTATGACACTACACAAGATGGGATGTCTACTTTTTGTTTACCACCCTTCATTCTTCTCTCTACTTTTTTGAAACACTTCAAAATTCTTGATGAGAGACACCACCCCGTTGTCATTCCAGCGAACAGCTGCGATTTCATTATTTATATCAAAATTTCTATCAGATGTTCCATGATACATTTTCCCCAAAGTTTTGGATGATTTTAAGGGACACTTTCCCATTCCGTTTTCCCTTACTGTTCCCGTGGCAAAGAATTGCTTGTTTTTGAGATGAACTAAAAGATGATACGATGTAAAAAAGTTATCCATATGTTTTGTGTTTTGCTGGCGCTTCAACAATAGACAGCAAATCTTCTACAACTGTTTAGGCTAAAGACTTCTTTTTCCTTTTCATCTTTTTAGCTTTTCTATGACTATTAGAATCAAGATCAGAACTGGGCTTCTCTTTCTGTGCTCTTTGATATGGTATAATATGAAAAGGTTATCTATCAAAGGGAGAGAATCCAAAGCTTATAACCAAATTTCACGGGTTTCCCTCGCTTGCAATACAGAGTGTTATTGGGGCCAATCAACCCAAAGGTGGGGGGGGGGGGGGGGGGCTTCCTGTAAGGGAATTAACTCGGTTCCATCTTTATAACAGCTAATAATAATAAGCTGAAATAATAAACCAAACATTATTTTCATTATAGTACAGGAAAACTTCTCTATAGCGAACACCTACGGGACAAAAATATTTGTCTGTGTCCACACGCAAGGAGGTTTTTAACACGCAATGCCTTGCTGGGGGGGGGGGGGGGGGATAAAAACTGATCAGCTAAAAGGGATGTCTGTTAGGAGTTTTACTGCATGTTATCGGACAAATAGTAGCATTTTAATAATAGGTTCATAATAATAATTGCAGTAAGCAAACATTAAAAATTGACTAGAAAATAAAGTGAGTGATGAAAATAATGAAATCATAAAACACAACTGTAATTTTAAAAAAAAGTTTGAGGAGGAATCAAAGAGTCATTTACTCATACTTTTATAATTTCAATTCAAAGCAACTTCATGTTTTTTTAAAAATAAAGAGAAAATCAAGAATCATGGTCATTATGGGATTTAACTTGCAACATAGTTTTTATCATAAATAAGGAATAAACAATATGCTGGTTTGCATACAAATAACACTTACTTGAAAGTGGAAGCTAGTGTGTCAACACCTTTTTCTTTCGGGCTTTCCGAAAAAAAAAACATGGTGATTAACAAGCGAATAATAAATAAAACCTTCGTCACAAAATTTAGTGAACTTAACAAGCGAATAATGAATAAAACCTTCGTCACAAAATTTAGTGAACTTGAACGCTTATTTAGCACAAAATCCACTTGATTGATCTTTCTAAGCTGTAGCTTTAGACAATACAACACTTCAAAGGAAAGGTAGTAAGGATTATAAATTTTCTTGTTACATGATTTTCCTACACTAATCTCTCATTCGAATGCCAAACAGGAATGAGGCATATTATAATCTTATTGTCAAAAGAAAAACAAGTCCATCAAGTTTATTTTTAATTTTAAAAAGGTTACTTATGTGATGAACAACACTGAAAAGCCAAATGTAAACTCTTGGATAACATAATTCACGGTAGCCTTTGCAGTATAGTTCTCTTCTGCAACTGTCTTATGAAACTCGAGAATGATATTGTCATAATATGACCATGTTGATGGAGAACTGGCAGTTACTCTTTGCTTCATTTTTTCTTCCATGTAGAATGAAATATTTTAAAACAAATTCAGCACATTTAGAGTTAAAAAAGAGTATAGCAAAAGAAAGTTTTTGCAATTCACTTGTAAACATTTCATGTTCGCTTTCACAAGTGATATTTTTAAACACCCAAATAAAGGAAAATATATCTAATCATCAAATGTTTTCTCATTTTGAAGAGAAAAAGTTCAAATGCCATTAGTACAACATGACAAAGAATATAGAATAGTACAATTAAACAAATACTCAAAAGCTTTTGTATCTGGATATTTATTATCATTCGTCTCCGAACTGTAAAATGTTTAACCGAACGAAATTGAGTAAAATAACATGAACATGACCATAACGCAAAAAAAGGCGGACTTTTTCAATACAAGAAGAGTTAATACAACAGTATAAAAATATATTTCAAACCTGAATTTCCTCGTCAAGCTTTTATATTTATTTCCGTAGGGTTACGATGAAACGGCCATTTCCTCACTAAATTTTGTCATTTAACGGTTTCTTTTTGTTGGCAACAGCCCGACGTTTTGCCGAGCAACATCTCGTTCTACAGAATTGAGAGTCGATTAACGGCCGTCGCCGGTGTAGTTAGCATTTCTTAAATGTCTTGTAAATATGTATAATAAATAACCCACTTTTCGTAATAAATTATATTTGTTGTATTGTGCCAAACATCACAATCATGTCAAGATACAACAACGTGGCGACGAGGATTTTCAAGAATCTTTTACATTTAAAAGTCTCGAAGTATCAGCAAGCGGAAAGAAATGGCTACAACCGAAGATTTGTTACAGCAGCTGACGGCTTTGGTAATCTCAACAAATAAACGACTTGAACTTTTGGAAGAAACCAATCGTCAACGTTCCTCAACAACTGCAGTTTCAAATGCAGCCGATAATATTGAGTTTTTAATGGAAACTTTGGCTAATGGAATCAGTGATTTTGTTTATGACCCAGAAAGTGGACTGTCGTTCGATAAGTGGTACACACGGTATGAAGAAACTTTCATTACCGATGCAGCTAAATTGGATGACGCCGCAAAGGTTAGATTGCTTCTACGTAAGTTAGACCTAGCATCTTACAATAAATATATCAATTACATTCTTCCAAAGAAATTCAAAGATGTGTCATTTAACGATACAGTTAGCCAGCTGAAATCTATTCTTAGTCCCAAACAGTCAGTATTTCATAAAAGATTTAACTGTCTTCAAATTAAAAAGAATGACTGGGATGATTTCGCCACATATGCAGGCATTGTTAATAAAAAATGCGAAGATATTGAGTATAATCAACTCGATGTAGAACAATTCAAGTGTCTTATTTTTATCAGCGGTCTTAACGCGCCAAAGCATTTTGAAATTCGTGCCAGATTGCTACAATTAATGGATAAACAATCTGCCACATCGCCAATTGACATTCGTAAATTGGTAGAAGAATGCCAAGCTTTCACTTCATTAAAAGAAGACGCAGCGATGATACAACAGTTCACCCCCGCAAAATCATCAATTAACAAAGTTTCAAATGAAAAACTTGCAAAATTTGGCGAGGAAAAATTTAGAGAATCCCGCACTGTAAAATCGTCTGATTTTAAGTTTGGAAAGAATTACGCCAAGCGTGGTGCGTCATCGCCAAAGCAAGATAACGGCGGACTAAAGTCGCCAAGATATCCTTGTTGGTTTTGTGGTGAAATGCATTTCGCAAAGAACTGTACTTATTCGAAGCATGAATGCCAAAAATGTCATAGAATAGGACATAAAGAAGGATATTGTAATAGCGGTCGCCAAGCAATTCCGACTAGACGAGGGAAAAAGAAAATAAAGAATTTTTCGCCAACTATTCAAGCGATTACGACTGGACAGGTGCAAAAGGAAATAACGACGTTTTCGCCAAATACTGAAGCCCTTTTTGCTGTAAATAAAATTTCTTTCGAAGATAAAAGGAAATACATTACAGTTAAAATAAATAATGAATTAGTTAGATTACAATTCGACACAGCTTCTGACATCACCATTATTTCTGAAAGTACATGGGAACAAATAGGAAAACCTATGGCGAACAAAACCAAATTTTCTGCCAACAGTGCATCTGGTAATCCAGTAAAACTAACTCATAAATTTGACTGCGAAATTACAATTAACGATACTACAAAAACTGGAACTTGTTTCGTGACAGAAGTGCCAAATCTTAATTTATTTGGAATACAATGGATAGAACTTTTCAACTTGTGGGATGTTCCGATGTCTTCAATATGTTGCAGTGTCCGCTCTGTATCGGACGAAAATTTTAATTCGCAACTTGTCAAGGATTTCCCTGCAGTGTTTTCGACAGAATTAGGTCGTTGTACAAAAACAAAGGTAACACTACAGCTAAAAGATGGTGTTCAACCAATTTTTAGAAACAAGAGACCAGTGTCTTATGCAGCACTTCCAAAAATTGAAGAAGAGTTAGATAGATTGGAAAAGTTAGGAATAATTTCACCAATTGACTATTCAGCATGGGCAGCACCTATCGTAGTAGTCAAGAAGCCTAATGGAAAATTACGTATATGTGCAGATTACTCAACAGGACTGAATGATGCATTAGAATCGAACAATCATCCGTTACCTGTTCCAGAGGATATTTTTGCAAACTTAGCTGGAAATTGTATTTTCAGTGTGATAGATTTGTCCGATGCCTATTTCCAAGTTGAAGTAGATGAACATTCAGGTAAATTGCTTACCATAAACACTCATAAAGGTCTTTATAAATTTAATAGCTTGCCTTTTGGAGTAAAACCAGCACCTGGAGAATTTCAGAAAATTATTGATGCTATGATTTCTGGTCTTAAAAACACCAGTGCTTACCTTGATGATATCATGGTCGCAAGCAAATCTGTTTCTGAGCATAAACGGCATTTAAAAGAACTTTTTGCAAGGCTTGAGGACTACGGTTTTGTAGTGCGTCCTGAAAAATGTCAACTGTTTTTACCCCAAATTGAATTTTTAGGGCACGTAATAGATGGAAATGGACTTCATCCAAATCCAAAGAAAATTCAAGCTATTAAAAGAATGCCTGTTCCAAAGAACATTTCTGAGTTACGATCTTTATTGGGAGCTATAAATTATTATGGAAAATTTGTACACAGACTTCAGCAACTCAGACAACCATTAGATAATCTTCTTCGTAAAGATATTGAGTGGAAATGGACTAAGCAATGCGACAAAGCTTTTGATGACATCAAGAAAATTTTGCAAAGTGATCTTCTTTTGACTCACTATAATCCAGAATTGCCAATCATTGTAGCAGCTGACGCATGTAATACTGGAATTGGAGCTGTAATACATCACGAATTTCCAGACGGTTCAAGAAAAGCAATTTTTCACGCTTCACGAACTTTGTCAGCTACAGAGCAAAAATACAGTCAAATAGAAAAAGAAGGACTTGCATTAATTTTTGCCGTAACAAAATTCCACAAAATGATCTATGGTCGGGAGTTTATTCTGGAAACTGATCATCAGCCTCTGTTACGCATTTTTGGATCATCAAAAGGTATTCCCGCTCATACTGCAAATAGACTTCAAAGATGGGCTTGTATCTTATTGGCCTACAATTTCAAAATTAGATATATTTCCACTGATTCTTTTGGTTACGCAGATATATTATCAAGACTGATTAATTCCAAAATCCAACCAGAGGAGGAAATCGTCATTGCCTCAGTTCATCTGGAAACAACAGTAAATCAAATTTTGGAAGATTCAGTTAATTCAGTCAACATCACACACAAATCTATCCAGGAAGAAATTAAGAAAGATGAAGTCGCTCAAAAAGTTATAGAGTTTCTTGACCATGGTTGGCCATCACATAAAAATCAAATTCCCGAAGAGATTCAACCATATTTTAACAGAAAAGATTCTCTATCAGTTGTGAAAGGATGCCTAATGTTTGGTGAACGAGTCATTATTCCAGATAAATTTCGAAGCAGAATTCTAAAAGAATTGCACAAAGGACATCCTGGAATGGAACGCATGAAATCATATTCTAGAAGTTACGTTTTCTGGCCTTCAATAGACAAGGACATTGAAACTTACGTCAAAACGTGTCATTCATGCCAAACTTCTCGAAAATCACCAACCAAGACATTACTGCGTTCTTGGCCATTAGCAAAAGAACCATTTGAAAGAATTCATATTGACTACGCAGGTCCAATAGATGGTTATTACTTCCTGCTCATCATAGATGCAAATAGCAAATGGCCTGAAATCTTCATTACGAAAACAATCACTTCATCTACAACATTGAAATTTATCGAACAAACTTGTGCCAGATATGGAGTGCCAAAAATTATAGTTTCTGACAACGGTACTCAGTTCACAAGTAATCTTTTCGATGATTTCTGCAAGAAAAATGGTATACAGCACTATAGAATACCTCCACATCATCCTCAATCAAACGGTCAAGCAGAGATTTTTGTAGACACTTTCAAAAGAGGTATTAAGAAAATTCAGCAAGGGGGAGATCTACAAGCTGCTCTTAATACATTTCTATTCACTTACCGGTACACACCAAACAAATATATCGGAAATAAATCACCTGTCGAACTGATGCTTGGAAGAAAACTGAGAACAGTTTTGGACTTGATTCGTCCTTCTGACGACACAGCTGCCAAAATGAATGAAAAACAAAATTTTCAGTTTAATAAACATCATGGCGCAGAAAATAGATTCTTCAAAGAAGGTGATTTAGTTTATGCTAAAGTATACTCAAATAACAACTGGAAATGGGAGCCAGGAAAAATAGCAGAACGTAAGGGGAATGTCCTTTACAATGTGTTTCTTGAGTCGAATGACAGAATACGACTCGTTCGCTCTCATGCAAACCAACTACGCTATCGGTATGAAGCAAGTACAACACCATGTCCTAATTCAAATCCATTTGTTGACGAGTTCAGAGCCTCTGACTCGCTGCAGCAGGACACATGGTTCAACTCCATAACTGAGAGATCAGAAATAGATGAATCTCTATTGAGTGAGTTTGTTACTCCACCCGACACTTCAACAACTTTGCGGACCAGACCACAAAGAACCATCAAACGTCCTGAAAGATTCAAGGACTATGTCATGACTTAAAAGGGGAAGATGTTGGCAACAGCCCGACGTTTTGCCGAGCAACATCTCGTTCTACAGAATTGAGAGTCGATTAACGGCCGTCGCCGGTGTAGTTAGCATTTCTTAAATGTCTTGTAAATATGTATAATAAATAACCCACTTTTCGTAATAAATTATATTTGTTGTATTGTGCCAAACATCACAATCACGTCAAGATACAACACTTTTCGTCTTGAAGTTGATTTATTCATCCATCCTCAATTCTATCAACAATTTGATTCAATTATCAGTAAAAATTATGTTTTTCGCAGACGACATTTTGTTTCCCAAATCGCGATCACGGATCTTGATCCTCTTTCACAAAGTGGAAGTGGACTAAGTTGATCCACTTGGAAAGGAGGTTTAGTCCTTTTTCGTTGCCAAACTTCACTCCCTAAACTTTTTAGTCCGGATTAACTTCCCAGTGCGAACAGGGTATAAGGCAATCTAACCAAAAAGAAACAAAAACGGAGGAAAAAACCCCATAAAATTGCAATTGCTTAACGTTGCCTTTTGCAAGGTAAAATGGAGTCAACAAAAGCGCAACAAAAATGACATGAAAGCTTTGCACTTAAAAGTGGTGTGAATTTTGCTTTTTGTTTACGTATCAGTTTTCCGCTGTTTCTGATGCCAGTGCCAGCTTGAAGTACGAACGCTACTCATGACGCCACCTGTAGCGATCAAAACTGTGTATTGTTCGCTATGACCGCGACCAAAAAATTTTTACGTGCTTCTTTCATTTTGGACGATTCCGAGCGGCTCGCTGCAATTGAATTGCGTGCAATCGTTGAATCTGGTGTGATCTGGAACATTTCCTTGTAGTGTCATAATGGCGGATTCTACTTTGGATGATTTCTTTGCTAAAAAGGATAAAAGTAAGAAAGGAAAGGCCAAATCAAAATACACCACATCGGACACAATAGCAAAGAAATTAGAAGAAGGTGGTAAAAGAGTAGATCCAGCTCCTAAGAAGGATGTCAAAGAAAAAATATCTATCAGTAGTAACACTCCATCTATTCTTATACCATCAGTTCCAAATGAACAGGTAACTAAAATTAAGATCTGCTTACATTATTTAATATTTCATTCATTTATTAAATAAAAAAAAATGCCTGTGATGGCGATTTAAAAACAGCTGTTGTATTGCGATTGACATACAGCTGAACTACATATCGTTAAATTGTATTCCCTTTCACATTAAAATTTAACTCGTTTATTTTTCCTTCGAGAGAGAGAAAAAAATTAGATAAGAATAATTTATGTTCATCATTCATCGATGAGTAATGACATTTAGTTAATAAAATTTTCAATACTCAAAAGGAATAAGTAGTCCAAATAATGATATATGAGATTACACTCAACAATACGTATTAAAAAAAATTTTATGCCTTGTTTGTTGTGCTGAAATTTATTTGCTATTACTTTCTTAAAGTCACCAAAGTTGTAATCTATCCAGTGTTTGCTATCTACTTTTCACTAGGTGAAAAATGGTAAGTACTACATTTGTTACATTACCATTATTTATGAAGTAATGTGTTAAGTTAGTGTTGCTTTATTAAGTAATACGCTACGCATGTTTTACTATGATTATTAATGGTATTTATTTATTTATTTTTTTTTTTTGAAACAAATCATTATTTCAAAAAAATATATACTTTTCTGTATTTCTGACAATTAAGTGTTGCTGTTTGAATAATTCAACTAGAACAGCATTATTACTTTATTAGTGAAATAGTTACTAATGAACCTTCCAGATTATGGTTATGTATAATGTACATTATAACTTCGATGTAATGAGTCAACGATGCCCTTAATTGGACCACAACATTTAATAGTCCCTAGACAATCGTTAAATTAGGGTTATATTGTAATCATACACCGTGGCTTGTGCTGTCGTATCTGAACTATTATATTTGTTACTGAATGTTACTTTGTTATCTAATTAGGCAAGACTGCCATGTAGGGGGTGTCTAGGAAGGAAAATTGCCCTCCCGCCAGGCTTGAGAAATATAGTGTAGTATATGTATGTATTTTTTTTAAAAGCAATATGCATAGAGTTTATACCCTTTGATCTCCTGAAAATTTTAAAAGTGATTTACTCTATCAAAATGGAAAAAATTATGCATCCCTGAGCTCATTGAAATTTCTCCTTAATCACTGAGGATATTATGTACATTTATATATGCATAAAATCTTGTCCAAATTATATGTGGCTACTTGCGGAAGTGCTTTCAATTTTTCCATTTTAGTTTTGGAGAAATGGTGTTAGTATAAAGATTTAGCAACAAAATACTTCAATTTTCCACATAAAAGAATTACAGCTCAGCTTCTTGTTTGTAGGCTTATGAAAAAGTTTTTTACGTACAGAACCGTTGTTATTTGCAATAAGTCAAAAGATATTAAGCTTAGAGTCAAAATTCTAACAGTTTAAGCTTCTTCAATAGTAATATCCTAAGAAAACTTGAAGAAAAAAAAAAAAAAAATGTGTCCCCTATGTAACATTTTAAAACTTTTTATGCTAGTAATATTTGAAACTGAACAGTTTTTTGTTTTATTTCCATGCAGTGAGCAAGCTTTCTGAAATAGTAAATAATTATATATAATCAATTTGGGGGGTAACCTATATAAAATAAAAAGGTGTTATGTACAAGGCAAAATTTTGTCCCGTACGTAACACATTTATTTTGTTTCAAAACTTTACAAAAATTAATTTTTAAATTTTGTTTGCTAATTTCCTACATGTAAAACTACTATTTTATATTTTATAGTTCACTAGTATGAATTCATTCATAGCAAGCTTAAAGTTTCGACGTTTTCTTGAGTAATGTTTTGATCTCCAGTAGAAACACTATTGCTTAATTTTTCTTGAATTATTGTCCATTACCATTTTAAATACTTTGTTTTGTATTAAGAAATAGTCTTATATTCTTGAATTAAATTAGAAAAATAGTTTAAGTTTATTAAATGTAAGAGAGATGGCATCTTCAACAGAAATTCACCATTTGGAAACGATCTGAAAACAAAAAGGGTGCGTACGTAGCAATTTAAATAGCTGGTAAATTAAGAGAACGAGAATTAAAACACTCAGAAAGAAGAAAATAAAGCATAAATAAAGAGGATTAGCTAGAGCAATATGAAATTGAAAGGAAAAGGACACATAGAAAAAAAAAAGCGAAAATATCTATAATGTTGTCAAGAACTATGCACAGTTCTGTGGATGATGACACTCAAGTCATAGGAAAAAATTTTAAGCAAATAAAGAGGAACTTATTTCTATATCTACCCCCTCCTGCCAAATCTCCATTTTGATTAAATTAAAAATTGGTCATCATAAAATTAAAAATAAATTTCCAAAGAGTTAATTTTATACCTTGTGATGTGAATAGTTGGTGTGGAGCTCTATTTTGAAACTTACATAATATCCAAAGCTAAATGACTAGAAGGCATCCTGCAGATTTGAAATAAACTTTTGAGAACTGCCCGGTGGGAAAGGTAAAACCAGTCCTTGCTTGTAGACTTAAAAATCCGTGAGTCAGGCTGACTCGGGTCACAAAAAAAAAAAAAAAGTAAGAGTCAATTTTTGGAAAATGCAAATCAATTTAGATAGTTAAAAAAAAGTTTCCTTTTTTAATACTTGTTATAATATTTAATTAAATCTTATTTAAAAAGTTGAACTGCAAAAGTTTCAAACTTTTATAGTTAAAAATAATTCTTTTATATAATTATGCTATCCTTTCAAATATTTTAATAGGAAAGTAGTAATTGGTCTAGAATCAACCATTGCCATGATGAGGCAAAATAAATGGGCACTATTTTGCAAAAAAATTGAATTTCATGAATTCCTAATGATAAAAGTTTTTTCTTCTTTTTTTTTCCTTTTAACTTTTAAAATAATTAACCTTGGGTCTTTATGTGTACTATTAGCTTATAATTTACACTAATAATTTACACTACAAAGCATATTGAGCATAAGTATAAATCAATTTTCCAGTATAAATATGTTTTTTGGTCAAAATTTTGCGAGTCAAAGTTTGACCCGCATCTTGCAAAAGTGAAACCAACGATCACTGTGAAATGACCCAACAAAATTTTTTTGTTCTTGGCATTTGTTTCTAATGTTAGTATGATTATGGAATTTATATATACTAGTTGTATTGTACCTAGCTTTTTAGTAAAAAGGTTAAATAAAAATAATTTTATTCATTAAAAAAACTTGGCTTTTATATACTCATGGTTGAATATTATTGTGTTCTATATGTATATATATATTATTTGAAAAGTTGGTCACCCTTTATTATATTTTGGTTTGCCTCTCATTTGGAAAAATAATAATGTGTCAGATAATAAAATAAAAATAAAGGATGAATACCTTAAGAAACTTCATTTCTTTTTTAGGAAGATGATGAGTGGAAAAATGTTGAAGAAAAAGAAAGAGATTATTCTGGACTAAGAATACAAGCTTTGTCCATTAGGTAATTGATTTTTACTTCTGATTATTTAACAAGAAGTTCTGTCTAGAGCAGGGATGCACAAACGTTTTTGGGTGAGGGGCCAAAAAATGAGAAAGTATCAGGTTGAGGGCCAAAGTAACGTAATGTTTTATTCATAAAAATACAGGGTGTATTTCAGTTTTTATTTAGAGGTAATATGTACAAATTACATGTATCTAGACACACGGCAGTGTGTCCGCCAAGTTCAGAAAGTCGGCCAAATTAAGATACGGCGACACCGGCCAATGTGTATATTTACCCGAACCATTTCGAGCTACTTTTGACCCCACCATCACCCAAAAACTATTAGACCTACATACTTGAAATTTTGTACTTCTAATAGCGATCCCCTTAACCCCTAGAATATCAAATTTCATTGATGTACCTCTTATGGTTATGGAATTATTAAGGTTTGAAAAGTCATTTTTATCACTCACTCACTCATTCACTCACTCATCAAAAACCTAACCTACTTCTAGGAGACTTAGAACCTTGAAACTTGGTATCAATTTAGACAATTTGGCATATATAAAGGAAAAAATCCGAAACTTCAAAAATTACATTATCTTCGAAGTTACTATCATACTCATAAGTAGCATCATACCTAACGACTTCAAACAGCAGCCATATTTTTCTGCCGTTTAAAGTAAACAATACTCTCTCGCGCTTGAAGGTAAATAATTGATGCATTGAAATTCACTTTCCGCTTTAATTTTTCGCCTTAAGGCTTAACTCAAGCTGACTACAAAGAATCCAGTGTCATAGTGATACAAAACTTTTCAACGTTTTAAATAAAAGATTAATTAAGTAGAGATAGGTTTACGGACTTATTACGGAGAAATGTAAACAGACGGAGAAAATCTTAAATAATTAATAGCGACTATTCAGCTTTGTTTAATTTTCAAAAATTAATGATATCCCAACAAAACATTAATGTGAAAATAGGGCCGAGTTCGATAGAACAAAAACGGCCTTCGGAGCATAGGCGTAACTAGGGTTGGGGAAAGGGGGGGGGTCACCCTAAAAATGTACAGACTAAACACCAATAAGCAGTGCACAAGAGTTCAAAATTTACTGGTCCTAAATACTTGTCATTACAGATATACTCCGTGTTTATTTCAGGCATCTCTCGGGGGGGATTACCCCCTCGGAGCAAGTCAACTCCCCCCCCCCCCCCCATCGGCGAAAAAAATCAGATCACAATTTTTAAAAAAAGAAATAAAAGATAAATTACGCTTTTAAGACATCTTAAGGCCTAATATTGAATTATGAGTTGTGCTAGTATTGCTGCTGAAAAGAATGTGTATTTTCATATTTACAATCTGTTCTTAGTCCGAAACGCGTGTTTTTTTGAGTTGTGCCACTATTGCAGCCCATGAGAACTAATCAATTCAGATCTTTTTGTTCAATGTACATTTATGATTAGGCTAAGTAAAAGTAATTTTGTCACAGTATTTTTCACCTTCGCAATGTTATTATAAACGCTCTATGGGACCATTCATAAACAGTGTCACACTTTCTTTCAATATATTTGAGCCCCCTACCCTTTGTCACAAAATGACACTCTCCGACACACCCCTATCCCCTTTACCACGTGTCACGCTATATTACATGAACACATGTACTTGCAGTGTTGCAGTTCAGAAATAAAGTACTTACGTTAAAGAATCACATTTTTAATTTTATTTTTTAACTTTTAACGACATTTGTGAGCATAAAGATAATTAGTGCATAATAGTGAAAAATAATTAATTGACTTCTGAAAAATGACCCGCACTTATTTATTTTAAAAGTAAATACCTAAGAAGAGTTTCTTTTAAAATTTTAACTAGAAGTGACTTCAAACCTTAATGAGCATCCGTATTTTCAATATAAAATGAAATCAATGAAACTTTAAAATCAAATTATGAAAATAAAAAATCATCAGAAATAAGTTTAATCTGCGGTTTTTTTGCACGTTTTTATAGAAATCAAAATGTGTAATGTCGCACTTCTTGTTATCCCCCCTTGTCACAATTTCTCGACCCCCCCCCCTGCTTACGGCTTTGCCTACAACACCAGTTTATCAGAAAACAAACCTCCAGCAAAGAGGAGAATATTTTCCAGGAAACTGATGTGATTGTGTTCCCAAATTGCTGCCTTTGGGTAAAAAAGACATCAAGAAGGTAAGAAAACCATCTGGAGTGATTGAAAGGATCTCTGCTGTCTGTCTGTGTGTGGTACGGTGATTGAAGTCACCTTTCGCTGTAAAATTCCTGAAGGTGATAAGGGGGTTGATTATAACCAGATGAAAAGTCCTCTGTAATATGAGCTACGTACTTTGGTCATGATCACAACCCTTCAGAAAGAGGAAATAAAATCATATGCATATGTGTTTATTTTTCTTAGGGAAAAAATAGATATGTGCTTTGCAATGCGTAGCCAGAATTTTTTTTGTGTGCCTAATAAATGCGCCTAAATAACTAAATACAACATGGGGGGGGGGGGGGGGTGAATTCCCAAAACCCTCCCCTGGTTACGCCTATGGCAGAAGTCACTTAAAATTATGTTTATAATCCTTTAATATTACTGTTATTAAACTGAAAAGGTAAGTTAGGGAAGGAAAAGGCTACGCATTTTGATACAAATGAGTGATGCATGAATCTGAATTTTTCAACTGTAGAAACTGAAGCACATGACTCTCACAGCACATTGGTAAAAAAGAAAAGAAAGACATTGTACATCTGTAACTATTTTGCGATTTTCTTTCAAGCTATAGACGACACAAAAGGCTATCCCGTTGCGTCTTAACCCCCCCCCCCCTTCCCCCTTCCCAACAAGTTTACATCCCTCGGTTTTCTCGGAATTTTAGAACCAAAAGAAATAGCAACCCATCCACCAATTCCGAGAAACTCCAGTTCAACTTTGGCTACAAGGGCAGACTCAACCCTAAATGACGATTGACAGATGCATCCCCCCTTATCACGTGACTCTACGTTTCAGTTTCTCACGAATGTGAACTAGTGGTGGACCGTGCTCCAGGCCCCGAGAGTCTTGTCCGTTCTTCTCCTTCAAGGTCCATCTCCACGATTTTGTCCGAGGAAAGAGATGAGGGGAATTCCACAGCTTGTCTCCTATGTTGTTCACACAAAGTAAAAAAAAAAAAGAAAAAAAAAAAGATTTTTCCAAGCCCACAACCCGATTAACTTGACATAACTTCCACCAAGTCGAGGAACAAAAATGAATAAATAACTAAATACCCAATGGGGGGGGGGGTTGAACCCCCCCCCCCCCGGTTACGCCCTTGCTTCGGAGTAGTCGGTGTCGGCGATAAAAGAATTGATATCTAACGGGTGCCGAATTCCATAGCAGATCCTTTGATCATGGCTGTAAGAGCGTACAATGCTCCTTAATTTATTTTAAAACATTTTTTTATCGGATTCCTAACTTGGCTAGTTTTAATTAAGATAAGTTACGTTCAAGAAGACGATTAGAAATTAACTATAATAGCTTGCCACATGATTTTACTAACTATTAAAAATTGCTAATTGAATGAGTTGACAGTCCTTAAAGGTCCTTAAAAACTCCTTACTTTTCATTTTAAAAATTAAGGGCCCTTAAAAGTACTTAATTTTAGTTGAAAGTTCCTAAAAAGTCCTTAATTACCATGGGCATTCTGGCCTTTTAAAATCAGCAATCCTATAGAAATGTATTATCGCAAACCGTATGCTCTGCAGATTAATTTTAGAACTTTTCTATGGCATTGAAAGTTAATAGAAGTTTCTGCCATTGACTTTTCAATATGTGACTTTGCCTTTGAGTTTGTAAAATCGAGTTTAAAGTATATAACTTGCTGCCAGATGCAGATAAGGATTTATGATTGAGGTTGTTTTTGAGATGTTTTTACTGTCAACCATGCAAAAAGTCAGTTTCCTTAATTTAGTAGAAATACAATAAATCTCCTATAGCAGCCACCATCGTGACAAAAATATTCATTTGTAATATAGGGGTGTCCGCAAAAGAGTTTTTTTTAGGCTCAATGATTTGCTGCTTGTGAATTAAAAACTCTGTATTTGAGGGTATCGGTTGAAAGGAGTTTTACTGTACTACGTCCCTCCCAAATTTGTATTTCATTAGTATAGGACATTTAAAGATGGCTCTTATTCAGCATTATATGGTGTTCAATGATAAAAGGCAAAAGTTAATTTCTTTGAGAAAAACAAAATTGAATTAATGCAGTAGATGCTGCTTTATGTGATCAGTTAATGTTGCCACTTGTTTAACAGGGTGTCTACAGAACCGGGAAATCAGGGAAAAGTCAGGGAATTTCGAAAAAAATAGCAAAAATTCAGGGAAAAGTTATCAAATGAAAAAAAAAAAATTTTTTTTTGCCTTGCAAATCTGAGTAATTTTCGCCAAAAAGGCAATATTTCGGCTAATAAGGAATAAGAAAAAAATCGGGCATTTGCCGTCGTCATTTTTTTAACTGAAATTCAGCGAATTTTTTTTCTGCTATTGTTTCTAATTTACTCCAAATTTTTGACGATAATGCCCGTAGTTAATTACTTGATTATTATTAAAATGCAATCCTGAAGTTCTTATAAAAAATCTTTTATTTTCCGTCTTTGCATTTGATGCTTTCATTACAAAAAAATGCAATCTTTTTGCATCTGCTGTTAGAATTGGAATTTTTCCACTATTGATCTTTATTAAGCTTTGTTAAAAGGCAAATGGAATAAATTCCTTTTTATTTTTTGTAAAATTTTGATTTAAAATTTTTGAAACGAAATTCTGTGCTTGTTAGGTTGTTTAGGAGTTCTGTGCTCTCACATGTCAAAAAGTTAAATGCTGAATTCAGGTTTATTTTTATTTTTGTGTCATTTATTTCGGCTTTTGTAATGCATATATATGCTACCAAATCATACTTTTTGCAAAATTATTTATTAAATAATAACAAAATTTTTTATCACTTTGTTTAAATTTTGAATTTTCACAAAAATGTTTTAAAACCACAAAAGAAACGGACCTTGTTTTAAAAAAAATAATGCTGGATCGACACCTGCACATCTTTATTAATAAGAATGTTAAATCTTAGAATCATCAGCTCGCTTTGTATAGATTAGGAGATTTGCTTATTATAGGCTTTTAAATTCTTTTCCATATTTAATAGCATACACATTAATTTCACAATACTGAGTTTTTAACAGCATAAGTCTTTTTTTTTTTTTTTTCAAAATTACCTAAATCAGATTTGAAAATTTGGTCCCTGCTATTATAAAAGTTAGAGGGATTTTAAGACTATTTCAGGGCTAAGAAATATATAACACCTGTTCATAAAAGTAATGAAAATGACAAGCCCCCCCCCCCCCATTTTATTCTTAAAAAGCTCAGGCATCTTTTTGTGAGCTTACTTAAAATCACTCTTAAATATATTTTGAACTGTATTATGCTGCTTTACTTGTATTTGAAATTTAAATTCGTTAAGTATATTAACAACAATTGCACTAAAATGTGTAAAATCTTAATTTTTTATTGCCCTCCTGAATTCTCCTGAATTCTTGATCAGAAACCTCCTACTTTTCAATTCTATCCTGTTGGCATGTCTGGAAGTGCCCCCCCCCCCCCCCAATCAGAGCTATATAATTGCTAAACGTCTCACCAGTGACCCATTGTTACCGACAAAATTAGCATTTTTTTATTCAGTGGCTCAGGAGTTTGAAGTTTATCAAGATGACATGCCCCTTGTTCCATTTCTTCATGAAGATTTATCCAGTCTTATATTAAGAATCTTAAGGCAATACATTGTCAAAGAAGTACTGATGGAAGGGGATATTTTGAATGTGAACTTTCAAGATGCGAAAACTTTTCTTTCTTTTAAAAAAGTCGTTGTTGGAATTTCGGCATTATGCCATATAAAGAAAGCTAAAGCTTCTGAAGGGCAGGTGAGCATTTTTTAAAAACATTGTCGAAAGTTTTTAAAAGTGTGTGTTAAGAAGCTGCAAGAAAGATCCCCATTGAAATTTGCTCTAAGAAAAGCAATTTCATGTTTTAATCCTACTATTTCTATTAATGAAGCATTGTTTGATAAGAGACTCATAAAATTGCTACTAATTTTATGTGAAAAAATTGGCTGAATTCAATTGTAGAAGATAGAGCAAAAAACCAACTGAAAGAAATAAATCTGTTCAAAACCTTCTAATGTGTCAAAACTTAAAATGTATAATAAAGCAGAAAGACTTGATGCATTTTGGCATGATATGCTATCAAGCCAAACAAAACCTTGCAATCGTGCATTATCATTAAAAGGGCAGATTTGTTTTTCCTTCATTTTTAATAATAGCTGAAAACATTTATAATGCTATATTTAATATGAACATACTATAATTTTCAAGTGGGGGCCAAAGGGGAAATTCTTATCATTAGTAACGTAAATCAGGGAAATTCGGTGAGCTTAATCAGGGAAAAGTCGGGGAATTTTTTTTCTCAACTCCTGTAGACACCCTGTTTAACCCCTTAACAATTGCATAATTTTCAGGAGAGCAGCAACAGAAGTGCCTGCTTTATTTATCCAGAAAATCATTTCAAAAATGTCAGTCTCCTATTACGTCATAAATAGTTTGATACTTTCAGAGCTAGTATGCTAAATACAAGAAAGAAACAATTTTCTCTAGGAATGAGGAATAAATTGTTCTTAACTTTTTTGTGCACTACTTTTGAACACTCCAGAACTCCGTAAAAAAATTATTATTTTCTGTAATTAAAACTTTGTTTATTGTTATCAATTTACAGAAATTATAAATGAAAGCTATGGAAAAAGACTGTAGACAACATATCATTATTGCTGTTTTTGTAATTTCCTTTTATGAATAATTGAAAAATTTCCATAAATTTTGTATTTTTGTTATTTTATATTCAAAGAATAAAATAAATCTTTGTTTATGAGTGATAAAAAGTAAAGAAAAAGCAAATATCAAAATTCAAAACCCTGTAATACATCTATTTTATTATTTTTTTTTGTCAATATCTCGAAGCTAAGAAATCAAATAAATCTGAGTTGTTGAGTGATAGAGGGTCAATATTATTTTTTCATTAAATACATTAATTTCATTTCAACAACATGTAAATAAAGATTGTCTGTGGAAATCAACAAAGTATTTCATTTGTTAACCTGAAAAAGAATGGATTGTTTTCAGCATTAACATTTTTTTTAATATGATCATTTGGTTAATGTTATCAAATCACTTACGTCCAGATGTGATCACATTAAATGATGTTCACTGTATTAAATATCATTCTTAAGAAGATCATCTTTCACTCAAATTGTTTTGAAATTGTGAATTTGTATTGGTTGTTTTTAAAACCTGTTCTATTAATTTTGAATACATTGTAGTGAAAAAGAGAAAGAAGAAGAGCAGTTAAAAGAACAGATGCTTTCAGAACAAAATGGAGAATCAAACAAAAATTCAGAGGGTCAGAGTGGTCCATGGAAGGTTGTACAGGCTCCTGCAACAGAAGTTGAAGAAGAAAGTAATAATTTATATCCTTCAACTTGGAGTAATTCTTAAATTTTGTTTATTTGAACAAAATTCCAAGGGGTATTATGGTCGTAATTCAAAAAATGAATTTAATAGCTCACATGTATAAAATAGCTATTTTTTCTTATTTATTATTAATATCTTTGAAAAATTTCAATACTTGTTGCCATTAGATAAAAAAATGATTTAGGTTCTATTCAGGGTTCGTTGATTTAAATCATGATTTAAATCACGATTTAAATCAAGTGATTTTTTAAAAAAAATCATTGATTTAAATCGAGTGATTTTTTTTTCGAAAAAATCATTGTTTTTACAATGTTAGAAAGTGTTGTAAAAATGAAATATGTTGCAATTACAACCACTGTTTCACTCAAAACTTTCTAGGTCCATCTGTCTGTGTACATAACATATTTCATAAGTTTAGAACTAATTACTATTGTTTTAATTTTACAATATTACTCTTATTCTTCAAGCATCTTAACAGCAAAGCATAATTCATCCAATCATTCAAATTTGAATTCATAATAATCATGAACCATTCTCTGTTTTTTTACTTTAAAAATAGTATTTTAGATCAATTTAATAAATGCCACACAATAAATAATTCAGAATGATAGCGTTTGAAACAATTGTTAGAGCTTAAGGTTTTTTTCCTTCTAAAATATTTTTTTATCATAGAAGTTTTCAATGAAGATGTTTGATTAAAACAAACTGTTTCAGTTTTTAGTAATGGTTCAGTTTTATTTTTCATTTTTATATCATTTTATATCAATGATTTTATATCATTGTGTGGCATATGATTTTACCTGATGGGTAAAAATATTTCAGGCTTTTTCATTTATAAAATAGAAAAATGATTAATGTACACTCTATGACTGTAAAAATTAAATACACACAATTGCTACTTTTTTTTTCAGCTTTCAACAGCAAAATAATTCAGATTAAATTTGTTAATTTTCTCTGTACTTATGAGTGTACTATTATTCGTGGTAGGGTTAAGTTTCATCTGAGTCTTTGCATTAAAATTTGTTCATCATTATTATTATTAAAACATATTTATTGCTATGCAAATAGCTTAAAGTGTTTTTGCTTATTGATTAACATGCCATATTGTTTCTATCAATGTAACATAATAAATATCCAAAATATTTAAGGTCTTTTTTAAAAAAATCCGATTTAAATTAAAAAAATCTGATTTAAATTTTAAAAAAAAAATCCGATTTTTTTTTTTTTTTTAAATAAAAAAAATCACGAACCCTGGTTCTATTAATAGCAGTTTTGAGTTAAATAGGATTAAACATACATTACTGTATAGCAAAGCAATTGAATAAAATCCAATTTTGCATGTGAGGTTTCTTGCTTAAAATTTTATACTTAACAGATAACTTTTTCTACTAGTAATTTTACTGTAAATTCATTTCTTAAATTAATCTTTCAACATAAAATTATTTTACAGATCATACTTATCTATGTAGTATATGTTTACATATAAGGTTGAATGGTATAAGAACAATATAGTATATACATAAAATGTTTTTTATTTGATGAAAATATCGTAACTGTAGTCAATATTATTTGATTTACTCTATATTTATTACAACAGGAACTTGAAAAATGAATTGCCACTTACTACTTATTTTGCAAAGTAGTTTCCAATATATTCTCTTCTTAAGTATATAAGCTTTAAGGATATTATGTCTGAAGAAGTTCAGTCCTAATATGTTAAATAAATTAAATAGTTGTTAAAACTAAAGGAGGTTTTAATGTTCATTGGCTTACAGAGACTGACAATAAATCATATGTTAATGGTAATACATAAATGAAAAACATCTTTTTATTTTCTAACAATAGAAGTGGCTCTCTCATGCATTGCTGAGAATTGAATGTTGATGCTTCCTGGGTAAAAATATTTTAGGTCCCCACTTTAACACAGATAAATACGGTATTTAATTTCCTGCTCAAATTAAAGTACAGCAGCATTTTGCAATTTTTGGATTTCTGGATTAGCTTTCTGGTATAAACAAGCATATAACTACAGCTGCACAGATACAATCTTTGACCAAACTATCTCACACACCACAGATTTTTTGTAATTAGTCACTTGACAATTAGTCTGATGTAAAGTTCCATTTTTTATTTATTTGATAATGTTTTTATTTACATTTCCTGTAAGACTCAATCATGCATGCATTTGGGAGATCAATAACAAATTGGAAAAGAAAAAACATGCTTTTTACTATTCTGCATTGTAACAACTTGGAAATAAGCTGAACATTTCACAAAACATGCAATATTTGCTATGTAATACTCAAATATTTTGATGCATTTTTATTAAGAAAACCACCATGTATTCACAAAGATACTGTTGGTTATACTCCCTTATACATAATAAATCATATCCTGGAACTGCATTTCTTAAGACTTCATTTGGGAAATTTCCAGAGGAAATCCTGCAAATATGTGTATTTTTATCAGATTTAACCAAAGGAAGGAAAGTTATGTGAAGATATTTTCAGAAGAAAATATATATTTTTTTAATGAATAACTCAAGATAGCACTAAAATTGCATTTTAGAACTAAAATTTACCAGGAGGACTCTAAAGTGTTTTTCTAGCAGGTACAGAACCTCTTCACTCTAGACATTATAATTCGTTTTGCTCATGTGCAAGGTTCAAAAATAGCGGTCGTTAGTAGCTTTTTGCAACTCTAATTTTCAGTGATTTGATTAATATTTTGCATCCAGTCCTCATTTTTGTCACCTTAGACGTCAAAACTGATGACTGGATGCAAAATTATAATGAACTGAACATGAAACTGAAAATTAGAGTTGCAAAATATGACTAACAACTACTAATTTCGAACCCTGCTCATATGTAAGTAATGAGCCACTCCAAAATAAGAACCTCGATCTACCCATGTCTCCCCCATTTGCCACTAAAATAACATATTAATCAGATTTTATTTTAAAAATAAATTATGAAGGATGAATGGGTACCACAAAAGATTTCTCTAGTGATAATTTCTTTTCATTTGCGAATATACAGTATACGTATATGCAGAGCTCAAGACTATTTATTGTAACAACCTGTGTTTAGTTTCTAGCAGAACAGATATCTAGTTAGAATAGGGAATGTAATCCCGATCTTGCACCAGTATCTGTGGGATAGTCCCCCCCTGCAGGATCGAAATTCAGAAACAAAATGAATTCTCCTCTTTTAAAATGGTGAAAGTTTTTTTTTACTAGTGCTTGCATCACATAACTTTCACTTTTTACTTCCTTTCCTCACATACATTACTCTTTCTTCAACTCTTAACGTTAAAGACACGTGATCAGGAGGGGCCTGCCAATGATCTGAGAATGAACTCGATATTTTTAAATCCCTAAATTTCAACACAGTGAAAAATGTTACAAAAAACTTAATCTGCTACCAGAGGAAAGAAAAATAAGAAATTTCATCAACATATTAGAGGATGAAAATAAGGGCACTGGAAAAGGATTGATTGAAGATGATATAACAGAGATTCTTTGAAAGATGAATTAAAGTAGCCATACAAAACTGAATGGTTCCCTCAGAGTTCTGTACTAGGAAAAATGATGAAAGGAAAATACTCTGTAATCAGTCTCCTAGAAGCAGTGGAACAGGCAGTAGAAGACTCAAAGCCGTGTATCAATATTTACTATCCATAAAACGAACAACAGTGGAGTCGGAAATTGAGTATTTTTTCGCTTTTCAAATTAGATTCCGACTAGGAGAGGACTCATTGGATTCGTCGTTTTTTTTACGTTCTAATTTTTTGCATCAAAAAAGTAATTGTGAGTACATTTTTAAGACCATACTTTTCCAAGATTCTGTTTGTTATTGCCTTTACAAATTACAAAAGGTTAAATATCATATTTTTTACAAGATCTTTGTTTTTTCATACTATTGAAGCAGTTGTATAGTCCTGAAAAAAAAGTTGGGAGACACTCATGCATACGAAGATAAGTAATTGAAATCAAAAGTGAGAGGACGCTTCTATTAAAATAAAGTAGAGGGGCGACGTTCCCCTTGCTCCCCACTCGACAACACCACTGTTGAAGTAATA
Organism: Octonoba sinensis; assembly: GCA_038502835.1. Lineage (NCBI taxonomy): Eukaryota > Metazoa > Arthropoda > Arachnida > Araneae > Uloboridae > Octonoba > Octonoba sinensis. Next base: position 65,759,529 of record CM076602.1, read on the forward strand.
AATTGAGTGGAGTATGTTTCTATTCAATTCAACTTAATTTAATTTTTAAACAAGAAACGAGAAGTGCGGACCGATGTCCTCACAAAATAATTGTCCTCTTCAAAAATCTCGATTGCTGGTGAATTGAATCAGCATATGTAGGTAGGGGCAGTGCCAAGCTTTCATGGTACTGCCAAAAGAAGTCTGAACCAGGGTCAAGGCACCAACACATACTTCCCTCTGAAATTAAGTTTAAACTTGAATGAAACACTTTACTGAGACTTGTCAATCCTGTGGGGTTAGTAAAACTCCATCTCAAAATCCTGCAGAGAAAAAAGCAGTGCAGGATTGCCTTCCCTAAGTTAGAATGATTGCAGTTGTGTCACAGTTTTTTAACCCTCCGCGTATGGCTGAGTTTTTATACTTTCCGGTCCTGAAATACGGGGCGATTTTTTTATATTTTCTTTATCTACATATGTTACAATTCACATCTTTATCAGCTGTTTTAAAATAATACAAGAATTCTAATATCTTTTCCGTTTTCAAAAAATATATAATACAGCGCCCGCTATTTCAGCGGGCGTGGTTTATAAGTTGAAAAAATCGCGCGATATTTTTATTTTCAGATGAATATAATTTTTAAACAATTTGTCTCTAAAAATGTTACAGAAGTTTTGTAATGAAACAGAAAAAATAAAAGAAAAAAAATCAGTTTTACTTTGTTAAAATATATACATAAATAGGAAAAAAAGATTTTATTATTAGTAAATATTACAACTTACTTATATTGATCTTAGAAATAAAGATTGTATTATTTTTACTGACATCATTATTATGCAAAGTTTTTTTGAGTGTGATATACTTTGAAACATGGCTCTAAACATAGTCCAACTTGACACTCTTCGCACCAAATGCGTGTCTCTTTGCGTATCTTCTTCCCATTTTTGTCTTAAGCAACATACAGCACATTGTCTCCTAGGTTCCTTTTTTATTGGATTTGGTGGAATGTGGCTAGCAAAATGCCTTTCTGTAAGCCGAATACAGCTAGTGCTAGCATCGCTGGTACGTTTTGATGCATATATAGAAGAATATTTGTCAAAAATTTCTTCGATCACAGCTAATTTGAAATCAAGGAGAGTTTTACTTGTTTTTGTAATTTTTCTGTATACTATATATGAATTCCACAATGACTGATCCAATAAGAAGAAAAAAAATTTCTTATAATACTTTCGTTGTTGTTTTCGGGTACTTGGGTAATACGACATCTCCTGATCGCATCTGTCGACGCCACTCATTGTAAAGTTGTAATCATAAATCACTTTCGGTTTTAGTGTTTCCTTTGTTGTCCCAGAATGGACTGAAACAGACGAAGTATCATGGAAAGTACTAAGCATATTTACTATTTTTTTATCTTTCCACTTCAGTACCATAACCTTTCCACGCGGATATGCAATGGATTGTCCCTTTTCTACTTTTTCTTTTGAAAAACCTGGAGGTAAATCTTTTCTGTTACTGCGGAGTGTACCATATATGTCCGTTTTCTTTTGAACAAGAATATCTGCCAAGCTTGGTGACATATAGTAATTATCAACAGTTACCAAAATCCTCTGTTTAGAAATCGGTGTAATAAGTGAAGAACAACAGCAGTTGATTGTGGATATGATGAGTATTCCGGTAACAGAGACATACCTTTTCCCGTATACAAAAGGAAGTCACATATGTAACCTGACAAAGCTTCACATAGCATGAAAAATTTTATCCCAAACCGTGAACGTTTCAAAGGAATATACTGTTTCCATGACAAACGACCTTTGTAAAGCATTAGTGATTTTTCTACAGTGAGCTGTTCTTCGGGACTAACTATTTCACAAAACTTTTTTCTAATGTGCTCAATAACATCATAAATTTTCCATAACTTAGCGCAAGGATGCATTGACGGATCAAAATTTTCGTTATCGACAAAATGGAGATTTCTCATCAACAAATAAAAAAGATCACGTTTCCTAATTTTTGAAAATATTGGAGTGTTTATGGATTCTCTTTTCGACCAATACCAATGATAATGTGGCTTTTTTACTATACCTTGCAAAAATGAAAGGGCAAAAAATAGCATTTCGTCAACATTTGTTGCAGCCCAGGGTTTACGCTTCCTTAGATTAGCAGAGGGATGTTGAGAGGCAAATCTATTCGTTTCATTTACTATCAAATTTTGTAAGTCTCTAGCCATAAATAAGCTGAAAAATTCCAACGGTCCTTCTTCACTTATATTCGCGAGTACTTTTGGATCACCGGAAAACTGAAATCTAGGGGCAGCATGAGGCGGGTTATTCATGTTTATTCTCATCCATGAACGAGCATTCTGAATTGTTCCATCATTATCGGAATCTTCAGATTCACTTCCAGATAACTGACTTTCCGATAAGTCTTCACTACCATCATCACTGCCCAGATTTATGGAATACTCCGAATCAGAATCACTATCTTCATAATCAAGATATTTTCGTTTTCTATTCTTACATATAACGCCGCTGACACTCGGCAAGTCCATATCTTTCATAAATGTTTATCGCGCGTAAGACAAAAGAAAGCACGCAAACTCACAAATACGCGGGAAAAAAAATCAAGCAAAAAAAAAAAAAAAACAAAACCCAAATTCCTGAACCCTCTAGGGCCACCTAGCAGCGAAAATAAGCATCAGATGATGTTTTTTAACGTACACGGGGAAATGGCGGGATCCGTATTGAAATCAAGCGGAAAAATTCTTCGGCCGCTATTTTCGCATGACCCATAGTGGTGGCCGAAAGAGATACCCCGCTCAAATCGCGGGAGCCGTACGCGGAGGGTTAGTGACCGAGGTGGGAAAACGAAATCAGTAATTCTTTGTATATCATACTATAAGCACCAAATTTGAAGACTTTTTTAATTATTTGATTGAAATATGTTTGAAAATTTCTTTAGAGGCACCTGTTGAAGAACCTGAAACAAATGAAGCCTGTGAAACACCTAAGCCTGTTGGCACTTACAGACCCCCTGCATTAAGAAATACGTCTGCAACTACACCTGTTAGTAGCTCCAGTAAGAGATACTCTAAAAATGCTCCTCAAATTACTAGTGAACTACATTTTCCTTCTCTTTCTTCAGCTGCAGAGAGTAATAAATATAAAATCAGGTAAGACTTTAGTATGCATAATGGTTTGTTTTTCTTAACCCTCAATTTTATTACGTTTCATCCTCATACAAATATTGTATGAAATATCCCTCTTATTATTGTTAATTATTTTTATTAAAATAAAATGCCTCTATAGTGGATCCGAGCAAGACAAAAGTATTTATATATAAAAGAGAAGTGTTTTTTTTTTTTTTTTTTCAATTATCGCTCTCAAAATACCTATAGTTACGTGCACTTTGGCATGTACTTTTTTGATCAACAACTTTTTTCAAAGATGCATGAAATAATTTCTATCAAGAATTCTTTATCCAAAGCCATAAACCAATCAAATATGACTATAGTAATCATCTACACTTTTTTGTTTGGATAACAGTCAAATAGTAAAAATTGCTATAAATTTTGATTTTTAATACACAGAGGCCTGACTGGTTTCTAATTGTAATCAAAAGTCTCAATTTTCGGAATTCTTTTTTTTTTTTTCACTTAGCATCCATTTACCACATATTCAATATGAAAAATGTTTATAGATACAATTTATTTGTGTTTAACCAACACCAAAACTAACAGAAATGCTCCTATTTTATTAATTATTTCCCCAAGTATTATTGCTTCAATTTTTTGTTTTGACAGAAGAGTATCGCAGGCGGTTAGTATTATTAGCTACTCTTAAGATCAATTTAAATACATAAACCGATGATTCAACAGTTTTTTGCTGTTACATGGTGCTTTACAGGTTATTGTCTGGAACCAAATGAGGCAATACCAAAAGAAAATATTAAAAGAGGGATAGGGGGGGGGGGGGAATCCCTTGATAATAAAAATTTTGTTACAGCAAAGACAAATATTACGCATCTGATGAGAAATAAAAGTTAAATAATGTTTAAATCAGCTTACTTTCTTTACTGCTTGAAAAACTTGTATCAAACTTTGTCTTCTCGAATTTTGATTTCTTGCTCCTGACCAGTTCATAGTTATGGCTCTATCAATAATGTAATCAAATGGTGTAAATGTAATCCATAGAGTAAAGAAAGTGTCTGCTTCTGTAATTGAGGGTGTCTGTTAGAAGTTTTTAATACAGTGAAACCTCTCTAGCCGACCACCTCTATTAAATGACCACCTCTCTAAACGACCAAAATTTGCTGGAACAGAATTTCCCCGCATTCAATTAATGCTAACTTGACCTCCATTAAGCGACCACACTTAAACAGTTCCCTTCTCGAAATGACCACATTTTCTTCCAGGAAAAAAAAACCTACTGTCACTTTTATTGTTTCTGCATCATTCAATTGCTACAATCAGTAAAAAACGGAGCTTTAAATTTTGTGTCGTTTTCTATTCCCCTGGAGGGACATGTAACCCTCCAATTCCGATGTCAATTGTTGAAACACATTAGCCCAAACAAACAGGCCTGCCACATTGTCCCCTTGATGAGATAAGGATGGAGTATCCCCGTTTTTTCACTGACAAACCCTGGGGTGCGTTGTTCTTACCCCATTTCTGAGAACATCTTCCTCCCTCACAAAGCCTTTTGGTGTTTCACTTTTGTAAACAATTAAGAAACTGCAGCAACTGATGTTGATAGAGCGGTAAGTAAAGAGCAATTCTTTACTTAAAAGATAGTACGAAAATGGTAAATCCGAAAAGAAAATCGGCAAAAAAATTTAAATGCGGGAAAACTCAAATCCATGACTATTTGAAAACCAAGGAAATGCTTATCAAAGGGTGGGAAGAAGAGGGTCAAAAAAAGTAGAGATCAGATTTTTTTTTTTTTTTTTTGTGAATGGGGTTTTAATTTTCAATGGATTGGTACGGAAGTCAAAGAAAATTCCTATTAGTGAAATGCTAATAAAAGAGAAAGGAACACCAATTGCTGAAGCCATTGGAATTAACAGCTTTTCCAGCGAGCAATGGCTGGCTTGAAACAATATTGTTTTCAAAACACTTTGTGGAGAAAGTGCCGACGTGGATGAAAGCTTATGCCAGGAGTGTAATATGCGCATGCGGTGGGTACCTTTTCGCAGGTTATGATGAAAAAGGCATTTATAATCTTTATGAATATGGAATATTTTCTTGTGCTTTAATCAACGAAAAGTTTAAGAGAAAAGTCCTAGGATGCAAAAGGGGGCAGGGATCAAGAGAACGCTTTAGTTGTTTGTACGTTAGGAGAGAAAGAAAATGCTCTTGTAATTGCAAAATCTTTAAAACTGTGTTTATGTTTGTTTAATTAATTATTATTTATTTTGTACACTTCTGCCCATGTTTGACGTTATTATTGAATATTTTCAAACAACCTCCAATAAACGACCACTTTTCGCGGGAATGAGAGGTGGTCGCTTTAGAGAGGTGTCACTGTACAATAAATGCTTTGCTGCTGGAGCATTGAAAACTGTCCTGTCCTTATGATATTTACTGTATTTTGTTGAAGTGCACATGTGTTTCAGCATGTGTCGTCGTGTGTATAAAAACACAAATCCCACTCTTCTGCACCATACTTAGCAAAAATAATGCAATGCCCTTTTAAGGGCAAATGCATTAAAGGGCATTGTAATATTTTTGTACATTGTAATAAATTCCTTACACTGTAATATTTTTGGCACAGTAATATATTCTTTAGGCATACTACTTATTTCCATATCTTGTATGGGACTACACTAAAAAGGACCTTGATTAGTTTTGCATAATTGCAATATAAAACTTCAATATATATATATATATATATATATACATTTAAAATCTTTCATAATTATCCAGTTGAATTTTCCAATTATGAACATCAGTAAGAAATAATTTTACCATTCCCTAACAGTGTTGGCAGATATTTCAAATCACCAAGTTTAACTTTTTCAAATTAATTTTAAATTGCCTCATTGGCTCACTCCTAAATCAATGAAGTAATAGTAAATGAGAAATTCCGTCTGGAACTATATGAGCCTACTTTCCCCCTATACACCAATATCAAATTTATAATCTAGCTTCCTCTCTCTCATTTAGCTTTAGTTCTTAATTACTTCAAAAATACCTTTTGAGTGGTTTATGCATATTCATTCAGTCATTCATTTATTCGGGAATATCCTTTAATCCAGATCAAAAAGTTTTGTGGGAAATAGGCTTGTTTAGTTCTGGATGGACTTAAGGCAGTAGCCTGCTTTAGAAGGCCAAAAAGAAGCGTTTTTTTTTTTTGAGGAATTTTTTCAGGACAGAAAAAAAAGTAAGTCTAGCGAAGATTTCAGATCATTTTATTACATATTTGAACAAGTAAAAAAAAAAATTAAGACAAAAATATTCAAATGCAGCAGATTTTTATACACATTTGTGCACCACCTTGCAATTGCAGTCTCTGATCGGCGGGAAAGATGTCGCTCGTAATTTTGTCGGAAACAAAAAAAAACAAAAATGTTTTTAATTTTCATATATTTATCTTCTATTTAAACTAAAAAAAACCCCGAAAATTTGAAAAATTAAAAATTTTTCTCAGGTTTGAAAAAAAAGTCTTTTTTACAACAAAAAAATCGTTTCAAATTGCTAAAAAAGTTGTTCAGAATTTTTTTTCCATGAATTTTTTTAGTTCAAATAGAAGATAATACAAAACTGAAGCTGACAAGTTTTGTTTCGTTTTGTTTGGTCGTCTAGTTTTCTCGCAATCACGCCCGCCAGTTTAGAAAAAACATAAAAACAAAAACTCGAGAAAACGCGCTTGAAAGTTTACGATCGGAAAAATGTTAATTTTCTATTACTTACAGTGATGATACGCTAATCAGCTATTCCTGCGCAATATACCAAATCGTTATAGTCGAATGTATCGTTATAATCTGTATTACAACTTAAGTCGGTACTTCTACGAATTCAAAATATTATTTCGAACGACCTTTGAACCTTTTCACATACATAGTTCGGAGCTGTTCGACCGAGGGGACAGCACGCGCTCCAGCTGCCCGAGTGCTTGTACACCTGCTCGACATCTGGCCACGTTTAGGGCTATATTTTTAAAAATATTGAGAATTAGCCTCTATAACTTTACATGCATATTCTTAGATATATTAGGAATCGATTTAAGCAATAAACAGGGTGCGTACGCGGCCTGGAAAACCTTGAAAGTCCTTGAATTACATAATTTTTTTTTCAAGGCCTTGAAAGTCCTTGAAATTTGTAATAATGTACAAAAATGTCTGGAAAGTCCTTGATTTTCTCATTTTTACTATTTCTTTACAACTTATTAACAGGAAAATTCACCTTTCTTCAAATTTCTACCTGCAGACATGTGATTTTTCCGTATTTTGACGGAATTCTGTAGTTTTGGTAATTTTGGAAATTAAAAATTTCGCTTCCGCAAAAATTCGTAATTTGGATTTCTTTTTCTCTATTTTTTTTTTTTTTTACCCATGAACTTTTTTGAAAGTAGCCTGCGTACATTCCTGCGAAGTTTCACAAATTACACATTCAATTATAGCAAACATAGTAAAATGTACACATTCAATTCGTTTTTGGCGCTTTTAAGTGTCAATCCCGATTTTTTTCAGCACTTCGAAATCTGGTTGCATCGCCTTCGGCAAAACTTCCTAGTTCTCGTTTAATATTGGATTCTTCCCCTTAGACATCAATAAATTTGAGCTTATCATTATTTTTAATCTTTCCTAAGTTTTAGCTTCTGTAAAGGGCTTGCAGAAACGTCATTTCGCCACGCCCGCTCTAAATGTCGCTGATAATCAAGGAATTTTTAGCTTTTAAGTTTAGTGATACATCTGTGGATTATAATTATTAAATATTAGAACCTTATTAAAAATCTGTTTATTTATTTATTCTTTTTTTTTTTGTCAAAAATTGTTTTTAAAAACAGTTTTGTTTTTGTTTCGTTTTTTAATTTTTTTTTCTCTTTTTTTTTTTTTGCATATAATTTAAGATATGTTTAAATTTTAGATCGATTTTAGCATTAGGGTCCCTCCCCCCCTCTCAAGTACTCATTTTACAATGTTACAAAATAAATAAATAATATTTATTTATATTTTAATTCAATATATAAAAACATGTAAAAAATTCTTCACACCTAATTTTGAAGTTATTTCATTTCATTAAAATTTTTATAGTTATCAAGTATGAAATAGTTATTTCAGTTTAAGAAGTTATTGTTCAGTAACATGTTTATTTCTTTAAAAAATGTCATGCCACTTCCACGCCTTATTTTCGCTAGACATATTGCCCCAATCATTTTTTTTTATATTAAAGTAATGAGTTGACTTGCTTAGTATTTAATGATTCTATTGCATAGTAATTCATGCTTGTAATAAACTTTTTAATAAGCTTTTACAAAGTGTTATGTCGTGATTTTTCAGTATTTTTTCATAGTGAGGCACATGTCTGACCTGACAAGCAATAAAACTATGGCTTGTTACATACACAGCCGATACAACACATAAATCTAATTAATGTGCGATCTGATAAATTTTTATAGTATTGAATATGAAGTTATTTTATTACAGTTAGAGTGCTCTAAATTAAATAGTATTAAGGAAATCTTTCTGGTATTCGAAGTGGTAAGATTTACGTGATTTTTGCTATGAAGAGTCCTGGAAAGTGCTTGCTTTTTACTCAGAGAATAGTGTACGCACACTGAATAAAAAAAATTTCGTTTTTTTGAGCCTTCTAAAGCAGGCTCCGGCCTTAAGTTGTACGAAGTATCTGTACGTGTTCTACGTCATCAGATCTTTTCGATAAAGTTTGTTCCAAGCAAATCCGTATGTTCGACAAAATTTATATTGGACTGAGATTTCCCCATAGTTCTTGTTAAGTTCTTCTGAACTGTTGTTCAAAATTGAACAAAACTTGTTCAAATCAAAAAATGTTCCTTGTTGAGGGCTTCTTCCAATAAGCTTGTTCAAAAGAACTTGATCTTATGCCCAGGGTTTACATAATTTGCTTCATTTTTGCCCATAGGAGCTAATGTTAAGATTTTTTGAACTGTTCAAAATTGAACAAAAAAATGTTCAAATCAAAAAAGAAAATATGGAAATGAGATGTCCTCACGGAGTTCTTTCGAGTGCAAAAAATCTTTTGAATCGGACAGTTCCCTCAAAAGTTATTGGGGGGGGGGGGGGGGGCAGACACATACATTTAATCATCTTAACACCCTATTTTCAAATTTTTTATTTTTCAATATTTATTTAGTTAACTTATGTTTGACTTTTTCTTATTTTTAATAATAGTTTTTGGGGAAAAATATATATGAAATTCCAATTATCCGTGGAATAGGGGTGGCACAGCAACTGCAAAAAAGCTTTTTTTCACAGATAATCCGCAAAATAGGCCTAAATGGTACTAGTGTCAGGCGTGATTGTGTTCTGGTTATGCACTGAAATTATGAACGAAGGTGCGTTGATTACATGAGCTGTAATTGTTAAAATAAAATGTATCCTTCTAACAGGAGGGATGCACATATATAGCAACGTAGTTTTTTGTTTGGTGGTGGTGGTGGGGGGGGGGGGAAACAAGGTTATTTGCACTAATTTAATAAGGTTTAATTAATAGCTCCTTTATATTCTTGTTTGTAAGTTATCATGCAGCTACATGAATATGGTGTTTTAGCAATTTGAGTGACAAGGCTTATGATATATCATGTTGAAATATATCTGATATATACAGTAGTGTGCAAAAGTTTTGGGCTATTCTATTTTTCATACAAGTTGCAACGAAATACGATGGTGAAAGAAATATAAACGATCAATTATAATAGATATTCACTTATATTTGAAAATAATGAGATATACATTGATATTAAATTAAATGAGATACTTTCAAATAATTATTTGTTCATTATTTTTTAACATTTGACTGTGCAAAAGTATCGGGACACGTACTACCTTAAAAAAATATCAAAAAGAATAAAGGAGAATTGGGGTTAAATGTCTTGTACTCGTTCACTCAACTCAATACTTTGTTGCCATGCCCTTAGCAGCAATGACTGCAACTCCACGACCATTCATTGAGTTGATTAACCGTGAGATTCGTTCTTTTGGTAATTTTTCCCACTCTTGTCGCAAATGGATCCCCAATTACATCTTGTTGAAGTGATTTTGCGTTCCAACACGGACCTACAGGTCTTGTCTCAAGTGTTCAATGGGATCTAAGTCCGGTGCCTGCGATGGTTCGGCTAGTAGGTGGACTTTTCGGCTCTGAAGATATATTTTCACAAGACACAAAGTGTGTTTTGGATCGTTATCTTATTGAAAAATCCAAAGACGAGGCAAATTTTTTGTTTCAAATGGAAGCATATGGTCTAGCAGAATGTTCTTGTACATTGCAGCGTCCATATTGCCGTGAATTTCCACTAATAGACCATCGCCATCAGCAAAAAAAGCTCCCCAAATTTCAGATGTTCCCACCACCGTGTTTAACAGTAAGAGTTTGATACCTTATATTATATCTGGTACCTTTAGGACTTACGTACTTCTGACCATCTCTTCCAAGCAATTGAGATTTCGATTCATCAGAAAATAGCACTTTCCGCCAATCTGATGCTGTCCAGTGCTAATATTTTTTTGCGAAGTCCAACACAGCCTTCTTATTCTTTTTGCTGATTAATGGTTTCTTGACACCAATCCGTCCAATCAGCTCTACAGCATTCAGACATTGAGACACCGTATTCTGACTAACATCGGCTAGATTTTCACTTCGTAATTCCCCTGAAACGTCGGCTGCGCTTTTTCGCGGATCTAAAATTTTCTTCTTATAATTTTGTCGACACGACTCTAACCTTTTTGAGGCCTAGCTCTCCGTTTTTTATCAGACAGTAAGTTTGTTGTTTTATACTTAGAAATAATACGATTAACAGCACTTTTACCGAAAGATAAAGCCCTTGCAATGAAACAAAAACTCTTTCCTTCTGAAGAAAGCTTCACCACGATTTTGCGAACCTGTCTTTCGGCATCGTTGCTACAAGAAGACTAATTTTCCTTTCGGTACCATGTTTTGAAACCAGAGAGAGTAAAAAAGTAAATAAATTGGGAGTACAGAGCCGCGGCGAGTAGTGGCCCGATACTTTTGCACACCGACGAAAGTTATTTTACGTAGTACACATAGAATATGCAATGAACCAATGTAATATTTGATGTTTCTGTGTATATTCTAACTCTCTCATACATTTTGGACAATGAACGAGTGGATGAATAAACTTTTTTATCCATCCAATGGAAAAACCAGGGTGGCCTGAAATTTTTGCACGCTACTGTATTATAAGTATCTAATATTTTGATATTTAACTTTCATGAAAATGTTCTGTTCTGTCTCCTAACTCCACCAGTAGATTTACTGATTTAACTTTAATATTATGTAATTGGCACACAGTTGTTTCACAAATACATCATAAAACAACTAATTACAAATTTTAAATGACTGCAGTAGTTTCTAGTCTGTTCTTTATTTGTTTTTTGCTTGAACTTAGGGGCTTTTACTAGAACTGATGAAATAGTATTTTATTTAAGATCATCAAGGCTTTTTGTTTATCATTATTATTTTATTTTAAATTATCCCCCCCCCCCTCCTTTTTTGACTAATATCCTTGTACTTATTTTTCAGTGAATCAGATCGAAGTTTCCAATCTGTCAAGCATGGTGTACGATCTAAAGGTGAATCACAGAAAGAACTTCAACTTGATTTAGAAAATAAGTTTTCTGCTCTGCATCAGGGAGAATAACTAATAGTGTTGACTTAATTAAATTCAAAAATAATACCTATGTATAATGTCGAAGAAACAGCTGACAAAATATAGATCAGTGGAAGTTTATTCTGATACATTGCATGTATCAAAAGCAAAACAAAAATAAAGACTATTTTACGAAAGGAACAATGATTTTGACATAAAATTTAGCAATTATAATATATTCTATGAGAAGAATAAATTTAGTTCATCTGTTTCTGAGAAGCATTGAAGCAGATGTGTATGTGTTTTTTAACATGTAAATTTGACAAATATGCTTTTTGGGGTGAAAAGTCTCCTTTTTATGTCTGGTAAATTTCCATACATATTCCTTTAGCATTTTTATGTGTGTAAAAAATTCTGCTGTCTCTTCTTCGTATTGTGTTGTTTTTGTGTAATACAACGTATTAGATCCTTTTAAGAAATGTTGTATATCATTCGTATATGCTTACCATTTATTGTATTTTCTTTCAAATTTTAGGCTTCTAAATTTATAATTTATATTTAATTGATGAATTTGAATCAGTCCAAAATTTTATATCTTAAATTTGAATAAAATATTGATTATTGCATTCACTTCTTTATTTATTGTTTGAATGCATTTGAACAAAAAAAAGGGTAAAACATTGAATATTACATTTGTTGGTAGGTTTTAGAAATGCTCTTGGAAGTTTTAAAGAAGGATGGGCTGCGTCAATAAAAAGTAAATTTTACAGTGTATGATTTTTCTTATGAATTTCAATCTGAGAGGTATATGCTTTCAAACTTTTGAATTGCCATACATATTTGTGTTTTTATGAGAGTTGTTGCACAAAGTTTTGTGACGTTATTCCAATTCTTTTCCCATTTATAAATATATATCAAATGTACCATTTCATTTAAAGAGTTTATCCTTGGAAAGCACTTATATTTCCTGGCTGTTACTATATTTTTTAACAGTCTTATTTCCCCAATATTTTTAATTCTCAACTATGATTTTAGTCGAATGTAAATGAAAACAATCAGTTCAACAGAGAAGGGAAAGTACTTGGGTTGATAGTGGAAATAGGTGGAATATATGTTTGTTGGTATTTTCCAATTACTGCCATGTATGGCACCTCGAAAACAAGTTCATCAGATGCTTTCTCAGGCAGCATCTAGACAATCCCTTATGTATCCATATTATTTCTAGTTAACGGAACTATGCTGTTGTGTATAATATTGATATATTGAGATCATAAAATCAGGTTAAAGGAAAGGTTGCTCATATTTATTTCTGATCTTTCTTTGTTAATTACATTACGTGGGTTTGAACTATGTTAGTTTGGTTGGTTTCTTTATTTGTTAAAGGAGAAAAGTATGAAATAAATAAAAGTTAGAATTTAGGTTTAAATATGTCCTTGGTATTTTATTTATGTATGATGTCATTGAGGCATAAAGTGAAATATTTATGTCTAAGAGTTAGAATTAAGTTTAAAAAAACAAACAACATTTTGTTCAATTATGGATGTATTAATTGCATCGTAGCAGGCCAGCATTATTTGTCTTAATTGGATGTTTCCTAGGCATAAAAAAAATCATCAATCTGACTAATTAATAAAAGTAATATTAAAACTATGTGAATAATAATAGGGGAAAAATTGGAAATAATGAAAAATTAAAGTTTATTACCCAAATCATTTCAGTATCCATTATTTTTCTTTTTTTGCAAAGGATTTTTTTTTTCTTGATTTACTGGCATTATCTATCAAAAAGAACTTACAATTTAAAATGAAATCACAATAAAATACTTGAATCATTTCTATATGAATTATTACTGATTATTGAAAAACTGAAAATCAGAATTGATGCCTGACCTGAACTCTAGACAAGTTGCTTAAAGGTGCATTTAAAATTAACATTGTTCATGGCTGTGCTTTATATCTTTTTCTTTCTTCTTTTTTTTCGGGGGGGGGGGGGGTGGTCTCCTTTTAGCTATTGTTATTCATGCTTAACAAGAAACTGAAGGATCCTTTAGTGTCAGCCTTTCGGAAGCTCGGGCTGATACAGTCGGGGCCGGCGCTAGGCTGAGGCGGTGAGGCGCCCGCCTCAGGGCGCGTCGTTCTTAGCGGCGCATTGGCCATAAATATGGACTGCATCTTTTAAAGTAACAAACAATAGTTTTTACCTAAAAAAAAAAAATCAAATAATATGTAAACTATTTAGTTTTAGAAATGATGCATCAGAACTTCATCTAATTTCATTTTTGCATTAATATATACTATTACTCGTTTAATTTTGATAAAATCAAACGCAGAAACACATCAGGAACGTCTTGAAACGTTTCCGCTTCTTTTTATCCTTTGTTGAAAGGATATATTTTTTACAGCGTTATTTCTTGTATTGCACATTATTCTTTTCTTCTCCACAGCGACAGGCGGCTTCAATATAATCGGGGGGATTGGGCGGCGCTTTATAAGTGTATGCAGTTTCAGAAAGTATCTTCTCTATTTTCTAACGAGCAAAAACGCAATCTATTGCTTTTTCTCTTTTTCTATTTTTTATTTTTCCTTATTCAGTCCACTCTGATCAGCGATTGTTTTCCTTCAGGTTTTTGAAAGTGCAATATAATATAATATCTATTATTAAAGTTTAAAATATGTATAATTAAAATTTGTATCGATCATTTTTAATCTTTATTTCTTCATAACATATAGTAGGGGCGGATTTTTTTTTTTTTTTGTTCAGGGCGCCATTTGTGCTAGCGCCGGCACTTATAAAAGAAGCAGTTCGTGCTCCAAAATTTTGAAACTTTAGTTCTAGTGTTTGGGCGAAAGCATTTCTGTTGAATTTCTAAAACTTAAAGACCTAACAGTTTCAGTTCAGAGGGCCAAAATCAACAGGAGTTGACATTTTTAACTTGTGTTAGAAGGAAAGTGACATATGATTTTACATAGTATTTTGACAGACCATGGTGTTGTTTTAAATTAAATTATTTGTTTTTCAGTTATGAAATGAATTGAGATGTTGAGAATGTCCTGAGAACACTAGAACAGTTATTAACTAGACAGCTATGTCTTTCTAAAACATTATATAAAACATTTAATTCTATAGATTTACTTTTATGAAAGGTTCCCCCACCCCCTTTTTTGGTTAGGGGAGATAGACAGAACATTTTAAAGCATTTTAAAAGAATTACTTTTGAAAAGTTGGCTTATTGTGTTAAAACTTTTTATTTCAGATAAAAAGTTACTCTTGTTTGAAATGGAGCACTTTCAGTGTTCGCTCCTTTTTTTTTTTTTGCAATGTCTGAAAAAATTACATTTTTAAATAGTTATTTTTAACTTTTTAACTCTAATGTGGCAGAGTCATGGAAAAGAAAGGTGGGAAGAGCAAAACTCCTCAACACCTGACGATCAACCTAACTAGGATGAGAAGAAGAAAAAAATTAACTTTTCAGAATTTTTAACATTTTGTCTAACAGAGAGTCTAAAATGAAAATTATTTTGAAATAGTTTGATTTACTGCCTATTACAAAACCAAATATTTTTGTACCCTTAACTGTTATGTCATTGTTACAAAATATTCAATCTTGTAAATACACATTGTCAGCATGTCTTGTGCTGTGTAGGAGTTTCGCTTTCCTCTTCATTGTTTTTCATATCATTGTATGTTTTTTATGTCTGTTGGTTGTCTGCAGGCTAACTTCCTTGCATTATTACAATGAATTAATAAGAATTTGCTTTCATTGGAAAACTATTTTTCAACTGCAATGTCATTCAAATGCTCCAGTTTTCTTTTGATTAGTTTTGCTGTTATATGATTTTCTTGCAGCTACTCTGGATTTATAAATAATCAAATGGAAAATTCTGGTTAATTTTTGAATGAGTTACTTAGTGATATTCTGACAGCACTTGAAGACATTTTTGAATCCTCTTTGCAATATTGATGAAATTTTCTCTCTCTTTTTCACATGGTAACTTTTTTGCTGGCCTTACCTTTGTGCATTTAAAAGACTACCAGAGAATTGGATATTTTATCACTTTCTGTATTGCCTATTGACTCCTGCTCACTATTTGACCTTTTTTTTTCAGTAAAATATTCTGTTAATGTTAACAGTTGATTATTATTTTTTTTTTCCAATTAAGTTTCCACACTCTTACCTACCATTTCAGGAGGTGAAACTGATTAGAAGGTTTAAAATACTAACTTTACTGACCAAATTTGATAAAATACTAACCAAATACTTTTCTTTTCTCCATCGGACACCCTTGCACCTTTTAGCTGAAGCCTTAGGTAGAGAGCCGATGGCCGTCACTAACCAAATACTGACAGAATATTTGGAGTTACTGACCTTATTTATATTACAATTTCAGCATAATACTCAGCAATATTTCGAATACTACTTTTATTCTGTAATGTAAACCCGGGGGCGTGCCAGAGGAAATTCAGGTCTGTAGTCAAACCCTTCACAACATCCCAATCAATCAAAACAGACCTTTCACAAAATTTCAAGCTTCCAAATTGTACTTTTCACACCATTATTTATTATATAAGAGACAAATAATAATAAAATTTTTCATCACTTTCAATTTTCAAAATTATTTGATTTTTCACAAAAATCTCTTTAAAATTCACCAATAACTGATCCTGTTAAAAAAAAAATGCTGGATTGACCCTTGCGTTAACCTAATTATGAAACAATCTTGCTGTAAAGTAGTAAGTTATAATTGTTACTGAATAATGCTGTAGATTTTTACTTTAACAAGGAAAATAAATTTAAGAGTGGTGCAAAAGTTTAAGAAACTATAAAATTATTAAAGAGATTTTCTCAATGTCAATTGCATAACTATCTTTTAAAAACCCAGAAAATCTAAAACCAGGAAGTAAAAAAAAAGCAAAATATCAATCAATTGCATAATTACCCCTGTCAACTCTTAGTTCATAAAAAAAAAAGAAAAACTACATAATTTATTAGTGCAAACCAGTCAAAATGTTAAATTAAAAAAAATAATAATCAAAGACAGCTTTGGCTTCTGATACAAGTTGTAAAAGTAATGACTAAACCTTTAGATACTTTGAAGATTAAACTATCATAATTTTACATCCATTGCAATTTATTTTCTAATTGCAAATATTTAAGGTCTTTTTAAAAAAATCAAAGAAATGCGGGGAAAAAAACGATTTTGTTTTAATATTTAAAAAATAATAATAAAAAAAATCACGAACCCTGGTTCTTATATTGTTTCAACTACCACAACATTGAACAAATTTTCTTTTAATTAAAAGTCCTCCTAGCTATTTAGATAGATATCTTTTTCCAACTTTTGATATAAAATAACCACTTAAGAGCTAAAATAATCCTAGTGTGGGACTCTAAATTTCCTGTAGATCCTACTAATGTTTTTTTTAGCCTGTTCAAACTTGAACAAAAGATTTTTCAAATGAAATATGAGAATGCAGCGTCCTGGCAAAGATCTGTGGCTAAGAAGTTTTGCCTTGAATTGTAAAGTTTGACTCTGGTAACTTGACTTTGTGAGTGTGTTAGTTCTTGAGCATTCGCTGATAGTGTGAAGTGTTATTGGTACTGAATTGAGTCGAGTTATTTTTGCAACCTTATTGCCGTGAACGCCTATTTGGCAACAATAGCTCACTTTCTCCTTTCACTGAACTCCCCAGGAAGAATTTAAAAAACTCAATATTAGGCGTCAAGTTATCAGAGCCGAACTATACTATTCCTTCAAAAACTTATTGCAGGTAGCGGGGCAAAGAGGCACAAGAGCAGGATTTGTTATGCCCTCTTGTATCTTTCCCACTTTCTTTTCACCTCTTTGCACTCTAAATTGCTTTTCTGCTTTGTTTCTTTAAATGTGAGGCAAGGCCATATCCACAATTTTTTCCTGGGGGGGGGGGGGGAGGAGAGAGAGCTGACTTTGAGACTCATGACTTGGAAAGTTTCAGGGAGGAATATATGCTATATTGAAAAAGAATTTGGGATTATGGGTTTGGATATGACACAATTTTTTCCTGGGGGGGGGGGGGGAGAGCTGACTTTGAGACTCATGTTTAGGAAAGTTTCAGGGAGGAATATATGTTGTATTGCAAAAAAATTTGGGATTACGGGTCTGGATACGACCTTGCTGACACGCGAATTATAAATATTTTGTGTTAAAGCAAATGAATGCTATTGAAATGATGTAAAGATTTACAATTAATTAAAATGTTAAGTTACATTCCGAACTTATTTCAGTTTGATTTTAAACTTTTATATTTGCTTAATAAAATGTAAATTATATATATATATGAACTAGAAAATGTACTGATTTGGTAGAGTCGCAATTTTTAATCAATTTAATCAGTAGAGCTGGAGATCAAAGAATAAGTTCTTGTGGACGGATTAGATTTTTAAATGAACGTATCCCGTCACAGTACTGTCTGGCCAATTATGATGATGATTATGAAAATATTTTATGGTAGTTTAACTTTGTTTCGCCATATTTGAAACAATTCTAAGAATTTCAACTGCTCAATTTAATCCCAATGCAAATTCAGATTTCAATTCTGTATATTAATGTCATACATGAAATGAAGCAATACTTAATATTTCTAATATTTTTACACAGAACAACTCTCAAAAGAAAGACAAGGTGACAGCTGATAAAAATAACTTTATTTTTAACTTGAAGTTTTTCAGAAGTAAAATTATAACACATTGAAATCCAGTAGGGACATGCATATTTTAAGAAAGTGATTTAATTTTAAAGAGCTTTAATTTTGAAAATGAAAAAAATGCACCAAACAGTGCTCATCTTGTTTTATTTTTGAGGAAATGGAAACTGTAGAATTTAGGGCAGGAGTTGGGGAACCTGCGGCCTATTTGAGCTTTTTAAGCGGCTTTATCAGTTATTTTCATAAATATGCTCAAAATGGTGTTATCGTGGTTACTGTACATCTGTGTTATTAGATTTTTATGAAAAGAAGAAAAAAGCTAATTTTGCATGCCTATGTTTTTTGAAAAATGGCCCAATAACTATAGAATAATTTTCAAATATTGTAAAATTTTTTATTAAAAACTTTTTTGCGCACTAAAAAGGTACAAAATAGAGATTGCAGTGCCGCTACTCAATTTTGGTGGCAAATTTCGGAACTAATCGCCATATTTTATTTTATTGGAAAAACTTCAGAAACTCATCAAATCATGATAAAAGTGGTAGAATATTGCATTGTCTTTCTGTTTCTGAGCTATATATAAAGTTTCAGAACAATAGCTTAACCGGGAAATGGTCGAAAATTCGATAGCAAAATTCTGGGGACAGACAAGAAAGCGAGTTAAGAAAAACGTTGTAAAAATAACCATAGAGACTTTGCTGGTGTGGCCCTTGGCCTGTCTGTCAGATGTAGTGGACCTTTTAGTGCACAAAGGTTCCCCGATCCTGATATGGGGCAATTTCATTCTTTACTTGTTTACTTATTTTCCAAGAATGTAGGCTATCAAAATCCTCTCGCTCATATACCATTGATACAAGACTCGTGATCTGCTTAGTTATTTTGCACAAGTGGAAAAAATATCACAATTTGTATTTTTTTCTTGCCTTTTGACTTTTTTCTTACACTTAGGATTACGTGCAGAGCACGGTTTAGCTTTTAAAAACTTTAATAGATTATCTATAACAAATGCTCAGAGTATTGACGTTTCCAACTCTCCTTTGAGTAGGAAATTCTTAATTTGGAAATATAGAAAGTAAAATTATCCCTTTTTCCAAAAAAAAAATAAAAAATCTTTATACGTTTGTAAAAGTTTCGTCGTGATGCAATTCTTTTTAAAAATGCATAAATAGAACATTTAGGCGAGGCTCCTTGATTTAGGAGATGAATTATGAATACAGCTATTATAAATCATCTTAAAAGAACTAATTATCCTCTAACATCAACTTTTCTGTGGACTTACTCAAGTTGCATTTCCTCGATTATTCTTAGTTGTGTTATAAATATTGAATGTTATTGTGTAATTAATTGCCTTAGGGCAGAATTTAAAAGAAAGTATTCTTTGCTGCTTTTAAATCGTGAGTGAGAGTTTTAAGTTATAGCAATATTGATTTATTTTTACTGAACAAGAAAATATACAAATAAGTTTACATTTCAAATAAAGCATAGGTTTAAAAGCGATGGTCTATTTTTTCATTTCCTATAAAAAATAGTTCCACAAATAGCTGTAATGTAACCGCCCAATATGGGGGCTTAATTTTTTAGCTCAAAAAGATATGGTCCCATACATGTATAAAGCCACATTTTCGTAGATCTTGTGCAGAAGTTCACACATAAGCAAATTGCAAAATTACAGTACTTCATACAAAAAACACTAAAGAATTAAAAGCTAAACATTCACACTTTTTATAGTAACCACAAAATTGCTAGTCCTGTCTTGAGACATGTTATAACCTGCTTCTTCCAGACGTCTAGGTCTTACTTCGATTTTTTCTGGATGATAACGATGGAGATGCCGAATGTTGCAGTTGATTGAACACTCGGTTGGAGGGCGTTTGCTTATGATTATAGATGGTGATGATGTAAACGGCACTATAGAAGTATCGGAAGATCTGCAGTGTATAGTGTTCGAATGCCTCTTCTCGCCTATCACTATGACATCGCAGGATGATGAATCGCTGCTGTTGGAATTGCCTACAGTGACTTCGCATGACATGGAACTGGAATCGTTTGAGAACGGGGTGTCGTGGTCGCAACGGAATATTCGAGGACATGGAGGATAAGACGATGAGCTGTCTGATTCGTCATCGTCTCGTAGAAGAGTCACAGATTGTATGTCAGAGACCGGGCTGCACAAAACCAGGGGTGAACTATCTTCTTCAAACTCAAAATCTGGGAAATCGTAAGAAGTCGAGGTGTTTCCACTGGATGGGGCTCGATGGAGTTGACGAAGGGAATTGGATAAGCTAAGATTGGGCATTGATTGCGCGTAAATTTTGTTCGAAAGTGGAACATTTTCAGCCACTGGTGTAGAAGGGCTGGTTGCTATCACAAGACTGGACTTGAATTCTGATGGAATTTCGACCATCGTTGGTTGATAACTGAGAGAACTCGGTGAAGTATCAGTCTCCAAGGAATTATTTACACTATGTCCACCACAGAAGAGTTGTCTCGACACCTCTTTCAAAGTATGCAGCTGAGATGTTGAAGTTGTTTTTGTGCTATCAACTTCGGTATCATTTGTAACTGTTTCATCCTTTTTGAGATCATCACAAAATGCTTTAATCACAGAAAGTTGTCCAGGATCAGACTTTTCACTCTTTAGGTTATTTATTTTTCTTGATAGACCTAAGGGGATGTTGGAAAGAGACTTGAAGGGGTTATTGTCTTTTTTCCTACAACTTCTTGCAGGCAGCGTATTAAAAACAATATCTTTTTTGTGAAAGATATATGGCACATGAACTTCGACGATGCACGTCTCTTCCTTCTTATGCTCGTGATGTACAGTATCCTGAGGACACAGGTCACCGTAGTTGCCTCCGATGGTCAAGGTGATGCCCTCTGAGGAAAAGTTGTGACAGACGTAACGCCTCTCCGACAACGGAGTGCTCATTTTGGAAGAAACGGATCCATTCCCTCCTCGCTCCATTTCGAGAGCAGTAAGCACTTGCTCACAGTGACCGATTTCAATCCCGCCCCCTAGTTGTTCAATGCCAATACTAGTTCGTCTGTTCTGATTGTTTTCATTGTACAGGGCCACATTCTCCGTTGACTGTGGTTGCGAATAAGGGGGAGGTGGTCCCCACATGTAGCGAGGAATTTCGCAACCGGAGAAATGACAAGTGATACCACCATTTCCGTCAATCAGGGAATAGGGTTGTGCATAGCGTGGTGCGGGATTCATATGAAGATGATGGAAAATGCCGTCATTGGATCTCGTTCGTCTATGGTTGCTGTGAGGTCGTCCGTATGGGGAATTTCTGGATCGGATGCCAAAACGCATAGGAGGGAAGCAATTTGACGCCGCTCGTGAATTTGGGCGAAAAATATGAATGCATTCGCTCCTCCAAGGTAAAGTTCCAACAGAGCCCTCAAGAGCAGATGTTTCTTCCATTGGGTTACTCAGACTAGCAAGCTGTTGTTGATTCCATCCCTCTCTTGACATTAGCCGTCTCATAAAGTTCTGTCTGGTTGGGGTGTCACTTACAGATCTTTCGTTTCCGTTGACCGGAATATTCCTGTCCGTTTGCTGTCGTGGCCAAGGCAACCAGTTCCATCCAGATGCTCTATGGCCACCTCCACCGGAAGTGATGCTTCTGTTGCTGAGGGAAAGGGCGTTAGATGGCATACATTGCTCTTCTTCAATATTTCCGCAATTTGGTAAACTGCCAGGAGCGTTCATAAACCTGTAGTCCAACATTTCCCACAGTTGCCATGGATATAACTCTTCATAACATCCACATATAGTATGATGAGAATGCCGCTGATATAAAAATCTTCTTCGCAGCTCAAGCTGTAAGAAAATTACTTTATTAATGAGTGATCTTTAAATAACATCTTACAAACACAACTGTAATGCTTTAATAAAATTATTCTTAAAGACCTTATTTTTTAACGGAGGATAAACCTTCTACTGTAGGCGTATGCATAGCGAAAGATTACACAAAAACGTTAATTGTTTCTGATATTTTGAGAGAACATCTCTGAAAACTAAGATAAAGCAGCCAATTTTTTTTTAAATGCTTAAAAATATTTTAACACATTCACACTGGCGCTGATAATTGTTTTTCTCGCTGAGCACATTCAAGCTTTACTTCATTTGGTGGCACTGCTTTTTCTTTTTCTCGCCATGAGCCGCGGGGCGAATTTGCTACTATTTTAATATAATATTCTCTCTTATTCATTTCATTTTAAATCTTATTTCATTAAAATTATATGTAATATCAAGCTCTTTTGATCACTCGTTTTCAGAAGGGACAAAACAGAGAAAGTTTGCGACTCTTTTTATGTAAGAAATTAATGCTCTATCCTAGTGCATTGATTTCATAAATCTTATAATTAATACTTTGATCTTTACTGGAATATTTGTAATCATCATAAGATAATGTTTCTGCAATGTAAGGGCATTCTGGAATTGCATTACTACTCTACTGAATTGTAAAAATATAGGAAAATTTAAAAGTTAATATTGTTACTACAGCTATCCATGTTTATCAGAAGTAAATTAGTATTTTAAAAAAGCTTTCAAAACAAGACTAAAATACCTAAACACATTTTAGGTTAAAAACAAACGCATGCTGCTACAGTTGTAACAAATTCCTAGTGATAAACTTAATCTAGTCTAAACTCTCTAATGCCCTTTCTAAGGAGGAAATACAGAAGATTTGTCTTCACATGATTAAATACTTCCCTTTTCTTGTCAATAAATAGAAAAAAACACCAATTTAAGTGGTAAATAACTGAAACTAATTGATTTTCATGTGAATAATTTCATTTACCTGTGAAATTGCTCTTACTATAGTCTGTGCAATTAGAATCGGCGTGTCAAGGTCATACAACTCTACCTTTTCCCCTTCTGATCGCCATGGTTTCCGTGCTGGAAGCTTTTTTCCCACATGGTTTGGGGAAAATAAGTCAGTTTGTTGTTTTAGTTATAATAATAATAATAGACTGATTAAAATCAGATTTATTTCTCAATCGCAAAAATAGATTGCGTGAGATAAAGTATTCTAATATTTTGAACCAATCCAAATATTATTCTAATATTTTGATGTGTTTCAGAAAGCTATTGTATAGCTAATTTATTGTATTTTATATTTTGTAAATGTTAAAATCTTATCTAAAAACTCCAGATTTAATTTATGAGAAATTTAATTGCATTTACCTAATATCAAAAATAAATAAATGGAAAACAAAATTCTTTCTTATTACTTTTCTCAATTATTCTAATATTTTGAATCGGAGGTGTAGTAATGCCTTAACTGTAGTGCAAAAAAAAAAAAAAAGTCTGGCTCTGTTATCTTTCTCGCAGTTGCCATGGAGACAAAGCAGGAAGCGCGGCTTTGATGCGCCTATTCTAATTACACAGACTATAGCGATCTATGGGCTATTCATGAAGTTTCAATGCTAAAATACGGTACCAGTATATAGCTTATGGACTTCATCAGTCGATCCAACCTCCGTCAGAAGCTCACACCATCGATATAAGCTTTCTGATTGGTTGAATAAGGTTTGGTTTGAATCGGCTGGTGAATAAGACCGTAAACTACGTTTAGATTTTAAATGTGAAAAATCGAATACTTAAATTGAAATATGTCATTTAAATTTCTGTAGGAATATATTTAGCCGGCCATCAAACGATACTGCTTGATTCTTAGCTTTTTAAGGACAGCTTTTAAAAACTAAACATTTATGACATTTTAAGCTGTCAGCAACAGTGTTTCATAGGGTAGAGATTTAAACTGTTAATACATCTTCGGAACTTTTCTTTATCTTTTCTACAGGCAAATTTAATTAGTATTAAATGAAGAAAAATAAGAATCACTTTTTATGCAAAGAAATGCAAAAAATAGATATATTAAATTTTCTTAATTATGACTTGGTATTTAATTTTTGTCAGTCAGTCCATCAATAATCATTTTTTTGGGAACGTTTGGTTATCAGAACTACTGCAAAATTTGATTCTTTTTTCTTTACTATTGCACTGAATCATCACAACTTTTGTTGACCATGTTGCAACATGTTTAATTTCTTTCATTTGGTCACTAATTTGCGCTCCTAATCAATTTCATTGACAAAAAAAAAACACAAAATTGGAAAATTGGAGAAGTTAAAATTAATCAATATATAGCTTAAAAAAATAAAACATCATAATTTTACTCATCTTTCTACTTCAGTCAAAGCATGTGTTGAATAAAGAGGAGCTATACTTTGAAATTAATGCAATAGAGATCTCTCTGAAATAGTATTGTTACATGTGTTAAAATGTTATTATGTATACCAAAATAAAGCGCATTAATAATGTTTATTAGAATCTATAATGAATTCAGGGCTCCCAGGGTTGTAAAAAGTTCTTAAAATCTTCTCAACTTTCCTTCTAAAAATTAAGGGCCCTTAAAAGTTCTTAATTTTAATTCTAAGTCCTTAATTTCTGCAGACACCAGCCTGTTCTAACAACTGTATCTTCTGGCCTGTATTAGATACACCTTAGGGGTGCTTTCTGCTAAAATTTATTTCCAGCACCATATGTCAAAAATGCCATTTTCCCTGAATTTATGTCACAACTGTACCAATCTTCGATCCTGCCGAACTTCTCCCCATATCACGCATCAAGATGATCCTATCCTTTTGCTGTGAAATTGCACTCTCAAAAATGGAACTCTCACTTTCGAAGATTCTTCCAATCGTCAAGAAAATTTCGTCATTTATAACGACTCTTTCCTCGCGCGATCACGTGACTAAAAAATGTTACTACACAAATTTCGCCAATTTGACGAAAGATTTCGTCGGAGCATTTTTCACGAAGCCATTTCGTCAAATACGACGAAAGTTCCGTGAGATATGCGCATGTGTTTCTGAGAGAGCATTTCTTCGCACTTGCATCATTTGATGAGCGATCTGGCCTTACGTGTGCGTTAAGATCTATTGTATTTTTCAAGCCTTGAATTCTTTAAAAATTGTCTTAATTTTGTTTTGAAGAAAAGAGTAGGAGCCCTGTAAATTTTTTTTTTGTGAGATATAAATTTTTGTATTACGTTTTCAGTAGTTATATAAAAAGCATATGAAACTAAAAGGGCGAACTATTTCATTTAAATGAGATTTCGAACCAACTGTTGATTGAATATCGCCGCACTTAATATCTTAGTAATGTTTTTTCCCAAATTAATTTTGTAATAATTCTATTTTTAATTCAGAGGCTTTATGCAGCTAATTTGTTAAATATCGGCAGACATGATGATAAGCGCGGTACATGCGTTTCCGCGGTATAACAGAATTCTGTTTGTCGTTCATGCTTCAAAAAAATATATATACAGACCTGTTCCCAGTACACTCTTTTCTTTTCATGACTAAGCAGCTGGTAGATCAACATCGAACACGATATACACAAAAGAATTCCAAGAACAGAAAAACTGAAGAGAGCGCGCAGACAAGAGTACAGGCTCCCATGGACAACTTCACAATTCGGAGTGTTGTTAAACACAAAGCGATGTGCTGAAAACAAATGAAACATTCAATGAGCAAGTTTGAGAGAATGTCTAATTACTACGCACATACATAAAAAATAATTCACCAATGTATGCCATAATCTGAATCGATCATATTAGTATGATTTTCAGTACATGAAATATTGTTAAAAATCTTTTTTTTTAAATTTAATATATTAACTGAAAGTTTAACTTATTATTTTTAAATAAACATTTCTAATTATATTACCTCTAAAAAAGAATAACATGTGATGATTTTAATTATTGAACGTTTATTAGTACATAAACTATAGTTAATTATAAAACATTGAATGCTTATGTAATTAATGTAATTTTCAATGCATAATTACATGATATTGTTTAATATAATTTCCAGTAACATTCAAGTTGAAGATATTTATAATTATCAAGTACAAGATATGATTTAACACTATGTACATATGCAAAATATTTTATCCTCATTTCCAACGTATACTGATTATAATATGTCCAAATACTTTGCAATTAACGAAATTTAAAAAATAATTTATAATTAATGTTTCACCACTTAACTGATAAATTGTTTTATTAATAAAATGAACTTGAATGTGTCAGACAGAAGGAACCTATAAAGTTTTGCTTGAAATAGAGGTTGTAAATGCAACACATTTTCATGTTTAGAACAAGATTTTCTAACACTAAAATCTATTTTTAAGGCCAAATTTCAAAAATGATTTAAATCAATGATTTTTTTTAAAAATGTCTTTATTTAAATTGCGGTTTAAGTCATGATTTAAATCAACGAACCCTGAGGAGAACCGTAAATTTTTACTGGATAGAAAATAGCCTATGTGCTATTCCAGACTATAATCTATCTCTGTGCCAAATTTCATTCAGGTTCATTTAGCCGTTCTGGCGTGATTGAGTAACAAACATACATCCAAACTTTCACATTTATAATAGTTGTAAAATTCTAATTTACTTAGAAACTTCAAACAAATTCCTTCGTGTGCAGAAAAATCAGGGCATTCGATTGATACATAAACGGATGGATACGAGTATGTAAGATGTAAAATGTTTTTTTCTATTATTTTTGCGAATATATATGAAAATTATGCTTAAAAATTGGGGGGGGGGGGGGCTCTGAGCTGCACATTCTCAGCATCCAACGAACATATATGCTAAATCTCATAGCTCTAGAGTCTACCGTCTGTTCTGCAGACAGCAAAGAGACATTGCGTTTTATTGTTAGTAGACAGGTCTGCGCTTTCCATATGTGCAAGTTCGTGCGCGCACGACGGCGTCGTTCAAAAAGGCGCCCTTCAGAATTAAATCGCAATGAAATTCGAAAAACCTCCCAATAAAACCAAAAAAACCATTAGGTTGGATTTTCCGAAAAAAAAAAAAAAAAATAGCGGTTTTTTTTTTTTTTTTTTTTTTTTTTTTTTTTTTTTTTTTTTTTAAGGCTAACAGTAGGAATTCGCATGACTGAGCTGAGCAGGCTTTGCCGCGGGCCTGTTAGTTGAGGCTAATAAAATAAAACTAAATTGTTTTAATTATTTTCAACAATTAACATGATTTGCAGTTGTTTAGTATCTGTTGCAGTATCTTACTACCAGTAATAGAATTCCTAACTATAAAAGATAAATTCAAAGTAATATGCAAGAAACTTTCCCAGCAAAACACGTCTGCACACTGTGAAATATAATGTACAGCATTTGTAGTTTTCCCCCAGTAAGAGCTACTGGGTAGGTTCGAAGGAAAGTGGATGCGCTGTTAATTTACAAATAGCAGTTACACTGTAAAATAATTCGAGTACAAACTTTCACCAAAATGATGGACAAAATGGTGAAATTTAGCTGCAACCACCATTTGGTACTAAGTTGAACCATTATGATGGGGTAGTTTCACAATGAATGTGAAACTGGGAACCATTAAAATGGTTCAACTTTAGTACCAAATGTTGGTTGCAGCTAAATTTCACCATTTTTTTTGGGGGGGGGGGGGGAGGTAGAACTAGAACTTTTTTCAGTGTACATATAGCAGAAATGCAATTTCAAAAAATTGCACATGGGTCATTTGCTCCTTTCCTCCTCCAGTAGAAACATTGGAATTTTCAATAAATTATATGAATAAATCTAATCTACTTATATGTACATTGTATGAAGTACTGCAGAACCATAATTATTGCTCATCGATGTCTGTATTTAGAAAGATCTTATTGAAATTGAAGTAACTTTTAACAGATGTAAATTTTGACTACAGGCAGTGTTTATAATCATTTCGCTCTATATTTGATTGAATTAAATTCAAATGTTTAATAGAAATAGCAGCAACCCTTAAGGCGCCGTTAAAAATGGAATCCATGTCTATCGTTCGAATAGATCGATTGTTTTGTAAAAAATAAAGGCTGTTTGCTAAATAAAGACAGTATTAATGCGATATTTCTAGAAACAAAATATTATTTATGCATTTTCTGACCACCTTTTTTATGTTCTACGCTAATTAGCACATAGCAGTTTAGCTATTAGTTTAATAGCATTGCACTCACAAGATATCTATGAATACAAAATTTGATGCCTAACTTGTAAACTTTTTGCCTAATACGATTTTATTGCAGTCATTTTCTACGAAACTTCGGGAGTCGTAATATTGAGTTTCAAAAGAGATTTTTCTGGTAATACTTTTAAAACTAAGTGATTGTCTAAATATCAATCGAAGGGTTGAAACGTCATTTATATATAAATTGATTAAATCTCCTTTTAAATCGTGTTCACTGTTGTATAACTGCATCACATTAATTTAGTTTCTAGAGTAAATAATCATTGAAATGTTCACTAAACTATTAAATTTCGAGCCATCTGAGATTCTTTTACTTTACGTACCAATGTTCTTCTTCTGGGATTCATTAAGAAGATTGTTTGCAGTGAGAAAATCACCATTGGTAGTTTTCCTCACTGCAAGTAATCTCACTTTCTCTAAGTTGGACGTTTTATCTGTCGCCTAAACTGTCAAATCACAGTCGCAACAGAAATTAAACTCTAGATATGCTTCACAAGACATGATTTGACTATCGGGTTGACGTCCGTTGCGCAACTAGAGGTGGGCATATCAAACAGTATTGAAACGGTTTCCTTAATATTTTAGAATCAAATTTATGCTTATATGTACTTAGTAATTTGCATAATGCAATGTAGCGGTCGACGTGCGGGGAAATGGGGAGGTTGGTGGAGCAGGTATAGAATCCCGGACCTCCACGGTGGAAAACCAGTACCTCCACGCTTTGCCAAAAGGTACCCGATGGCCAGGGAAGAAGTTAGTTATTGAAGGCGTCGACTCGTACCGCTACAGTAATCCCTGCATTTTTCTTCAATGAGCTTGCATAATTGGTCAACATTTCCCTATTTGTATTTCAATGAATTTTTATATTTGATACATTTTTCAGGTTGAGGTGAGTTCATAATCCTTTTATTCTTGCCGAAGATAAATCTTAATATTCGAATTGAGACGAAAAAGGCGATAAAATAAAATCTGTACACATAAGAAATTAGAAATCATAACCAGACAACATTCAACGCCAGTTTTTAATAATATCGCAAAATGTAGTTTGTAGTATATAATAAAAATTTTATCAACTAAAATTTGACATTAAGAAATATCAAAACACTAATAAATGAATACAATCATTCATTTATAAAAGATTTCTCACGCAAACATTTTGAGGCAATCCCTAATTTAATCATCTTATCCGTTGCATCAAAAGTTCTCTTGATGTATTTACAAAACAACCGTTTGTTAAGAATCACGTAACCAGTGTTGTGATGCTTCATTGCTCTCAGACCGCCATCAATGCCTAGTCTCATAACCTCGGGAAAAGTAACAAATATAGCTTTTTCTTACCTTCCTGAGCGTTGTGGTCCCCAATGGCGGAAACGCACATGCACGTCTTGGATTGCGGTGTGTAAACGCATTCATGCAGCGTTTGTAGCCGGTTCATGTGTACAACGGTGGTGGTGACGGTGATGACAACACACAAGAGAGCACAAATAAGGCAACAACCTCCAGCCATCTTCATCTGCAGAAGAGGTCATAATTTTATTAGTTTTATAAGGGATTATATTTATTACCTTGTACTGCGATATGAAACATTAATTTTCAAAAAGAAATCGGTATTTGGGAAGATAGAAAAAAGACATGGTTAGTTTTTCAGTGAAAGAGTGGGGGGGGGGGGGGGGGGGAGAGAGGAAGGTAGAGAAAACCTCTTTTTCTTTGACACAGAAAGTATTAATAAATCATAAAAAGTTTTAAATACTCAAAAACCTTCCATGACTTTAAAACATTTAATAATTTTTAATGCTTTGGAATAATCTTCTACCATTATGTAAAACATATAAAAACAAAAATTTACTTCATCTTAAGTAGAATGTTTTTTTAATTTCCTTCTACCGAAAAAAGAAGCTTTAACCCCTAAAACTACAATTAAGAACAATATGGAGCATTCACTGATAAATCACCAATACACTTAAATAGTGCAAATAGGGGATAACATTTTTTTTCAGTGTGTTTAAAATAAATCAGATAAATGGTGAAGTTTTAGAAAAATCAATTTAATTTTTTTTCCATATTTTGGTCACTTTTTTGGGTAAAGTGACTTCCTTAAGGAGATAATTTAACATTAAAATATAATAGTTGATGTTTCTAGCTGTTTTTGACATTTTTTTTTTTACACAAGATTTTTGATGTATGGCAGATTTAAAAGCCACGGTAAAAACTTAATTTCACAGATCTTCATAAAAAGACAATTTCATAGATTCGCACATAGGGTATAGAAAGATGCATGTAAATAAGAGCTAAGTTATCGTAAACTGAGTGCTAATTAAATGTAACTATTATAGTCAAAACTAATTCCTGACAAATATGAAATTTTACGTTAAATTTTAATTTGATTTATGTATTGTAGTTCATTGACAGCAACAAAATGTTTTTTTTTAGCTGACGTAGCAGCGAAAAAATGTTGACGTAGCAGCAAAAAAAAAAAAAAAAATGTTTCGTTGCTGACATAGCAGCGAAAAAAAAAAAAAAAATTCTTTAAAACTCTGGCAAAAAAATTTTACGACAGCAACAAAATGTTTTTTTTTTTTTCGTACATAATCACGAACTTGAAAGAAAAATATGGTACAATAAAACATGTCGACACTGTTCTTTTCTGAATTTGTGTTGGCTAAAAAAAATAGTTTGAAACTTATGGCCATCTACCTCCTCCTTTGGGGGGGGGGGGGAGAGGGGATTACAAGAGCTGTACTTGGAATAACTCAATCTGGTAGTGTTGAGATAGCTTTTAATGATTGTTGCAATCCGATAATATACATTATAAAATGAAATTGTTTCTACTTATACGCATTATAAGATACGCGATGAGAACTCGATCTGAACAAAAGTTAAATCCTCGCGATGTCGAATAAAAATTACCTTCTGTTGCAAATTTAAAATATCAGTTCATAAAATGCAATTATTACGCTTGAACCAAATCCCCCCCCCCAAAAAAAAAAAAAATCTGCATTAACTTTAATTAGATGCGAGAGATCGCTCCAAACTGAAAATTAAATTCACTTGGTCTTGGCAAAAACACTATTTGCTGCACCAAACGAAAAACTAAGCTACTAATGCTATTAGATACATAAGATCAATTTGACTGCAAAAATTTCGATGCCATCAAGGAAGGCGTTTGAGCTTAATCAAATACAAATAGACTAGGCTGCTCAAATTATTAAAATTGCAGGCTATGAAACAAAATAATATTTACCAGAAAGGCATATCTGTTCCTTCTTTTAGCAAAGCACATCACTATTAGACCTGTTATAATGAACTGAAAGAATAAAGTGAAAGTAGAAATTTTTCAAATGGAAATTGAAATAGTTGTAAAATGAAAAATCAAAATAAACTAATAAATTTTTCATGGTATAATAGTATGAAATTTTTCCGCAATTTCATACTTGTTTGTCTTCCTCTTATTATTATTTTTTATTATTCCATTTCATATGAATGATAGCAAACTAATACTATTATTATATTTTTAGTAACGCTGGAGTTTTCCCCGCTTTACTCATTAATTTCAGGCAGACATTTGCATTCGAAATTCGTTTAAACTGAATTCCGTATTATTATTAATGTCTAGACTAGATTTTTTTTCAAGTATAGGAAGTAAAAATATTTGATTAAAAGACAGTGATTATTTGGTATGAATATGATTAAAATACATCGTCTGTAAAATAGCGAACACGATAATCACGAACTAGAGAAGTTTCCGATTTTTTGATTTTATTTCTATTTGATGGAATAACGTCTATAAACATCAACTCTGAAAAAAATTTTGTCTGGCGAAAAGTATTTAATTTTTAAATAATTTTTAAAGTTCAAGCGTTTAAAGACGCAGGTATGTTTCACTGTATCATATTGGATAAAATGAAACAACATTATCGATGTCCCTTGCGACACGTTGATTGATTGACCTTTTACAAATCTCGACTACCGGAATTTCTCTTTAATGTTAAGCCTAAAAAACTTCCCAAATGCTCTAAAGCAGTGGTTCCCAAAGTTGACTGGGCTCTGACCCATCAAACAAAAATTTCCAATCTTGGTGCCCACCTCTTAGAGACCGTTCATAAACGATGTCACCTGCCACGCTATATTACATAAGCATATATACTTGCAGTTCAGAAACAAAGCGCTGCTATATAGATCATGTTTCTACTTTTATTTTTGAACTTTTAATGACATTGGTGAACATATTAATAATTACATGTGTACTTCATTTATATAAAATGAGGCTAAGGTTTGCAACACAAAAGATAATTAGTATAGGACAGTATAATATATTAATCGTTCGAATTCTGAAAAAAGGACCCACGCAATTTTATCTTAAAAGTGTAAATACCTAAGAAGATTTTCTTTTAAAACTTTTAACAAGAAGTAAATTTAAACCTAAATCAGCATCGGTGTTTACGATACAAAATAATCAACGAAACTTTAAATCAAATTATGAAAAAAAAAAAAATTAAAAATAAATTTAATTTGCTGATTTTAAACATTTTTATAGAAACAAAAATGTGTAATATCACACTTCTTGTTACCCCCTCCCCTTCCCTAGTCACAAACTGTCACACTTTCTCGAACCCCCTCCCCCCCTCGACCCTCGAAGCGTGACATCATTTATGAATGACCCCTAAGTGGTTTTCTGTCTGGCGTTGTTGAATTTTGGAGGGCTTTTAGTCTTAACCATAGTTAGCGGTCAAAATTGGAATATTTTATAGGTTGAAACTTCTCTATTATAGAACATATACTTGTTTCTAAGTCGCATGGAATCGTTTTTCCAAAGTGAAAAAGGTTTTCAACGGCAGAAAAACAAGAAACACAAGCAACATTCACGCATGTCACGTGGTTTTGTGGCATATTCTTTTTATCTTTTAAATGTCCTCCGTTTTGCTCATGTTTTATATGGATCCATTCACATTTAACAAGTATAAGAAATGGCGTCACAGAAACAGAACAACGAAAGTTTTGAAAGATTACGTCCAAGCAGTTGGCTACAAAAATGATAACACCTGTTACTTAACCGCTAATTTCAGACTAAATATAGCCTCAGCCTTGTTTTCCGAAAGGGAAGTGAACATTTGCGTCGCCTTAAATGAAATTAATATCGGTCCAGCGTTCCCCGGTTATCATCACTGTTATTAGAGTAGGCTAATTTCACCGTTATCGCGCCACTGATCCACGAACAGAGACGCTTTGAGCTAGATCGCGGTGAAGCTGATACAGACGATGATGGACATCGGCGGAGTGACGTCCAAAAGCCGCAATTATGAATTAATTACATTTGCTATTATGTATGCCGTCTTGGAAACAATCGGGGCGTTAAATTGTGCTCCCAGTTTCATGTCTAGATCATATCGTCCATTTACAAGTCTACTGAAATTAATAGTATAAATAATTATAATTTAGACAAATTGGAAAGTAACTTGTCATGAATGTGTATATGGGGTCATTCATAATTTTTGTCACACCTCAAGGGGGAGGGGGGTTCCAGAAATTGTGACAGTTTGTGACAAGGGGAGGGGCGGTGGTAACAAGAAGTGTGATATCACCCAGTTTAGTTTCTATAAAAACATTAAAAATAAACTCAATATGTTGATTTTAAAAGTTTTTTAATTTTCGTAATTTGATCTTAAAGTTTCATTAATTAGTTAAAAGATTAAAAATAATTCATAGTAGGTTTTTACACTTTTAAAATAAAATTAGCGAGGGTATTTTTTTTTTTTTTTTTTTTAGAATTCGTACAATTAATATTTTTTACTATTATATACTAATTATCTTTTTTGTTGTAAACCTTAATCTCATTTTATACAAATTATGTACACTTTTTTTTAAGTCATAAAAGTTTACGTATTTTTTCTTATGGATTTTTTAAAAATTATTTGTGTAAATATGCGAAGTTAACTTATTTTTTTTAAAATTTAATTCATTAAACTCGAAATACTTACGTTAACTTATTTGTGATATGTTCTAGGCTCTTCACATTTCTCTCTTACCTAATATTCACAATAAGCCAGTATATAAGTCTGCCCTCCACATTGTTAACAATTAGCAAAATGAAAGCATCATAACTGTCCATCATAGCGAGTATTTGCTCTTACAAGTAGGTAATATTTATGAAAAAGAATGTAATACTTTTCTAGAAAAACTGATGTTTTTAAATCATAAGTTTCAGTTATAATGCACAGTATAATAATTACAATAGTACATTAAGTAGTATATTTTACACTCTCATAACCGCGTGAAAAATAAATAGACACGATATATGTGACTAGAATATTGACATACACAGTCCGTCCCACAGAAAAGATGACTGATGTGAAATAAATACAAGAAGTTGATTTTTATAGCGTACATTCCTTTTTAGCCTACTTTCTCGTAAAAGTAAAAAAAATAATAATAAAGCATGAAAGAAGGCTTAATGTATCGTGAAAATATCGTTAAAAATCAAGAAAAGTCAAAAATAAGTTAAGTAATTAAATAAAGATTGAAAAATAAAAAATTTGAAAGTAGGGTTTTGAGATGGGGAAAAAGTGTGTGTCGGTCGGTCTGTCTGTCGGTCTGTCCCCAACTAATAACTTTTGAACGAATTGTCCGATTCGAAAAATTCTTTTTGCATTCGAAAGATCTCAGCGAGGACATCTCATTTCTATATTTTACTTTTTGATTTGAACAATTTTTTGTTCAATTTTGAACAGTTCAAAAAATTTTAACATTATCGCCTATGGGTGAAAATGAAGCAAATTATGTAAACTTTGGGTACAAGATCCAAGTTCCCATGAACAAGCTCACTGGAAGAAGTTCTTGGCGTGAAATATTGATCTGAACAATTTTTGTTCATTTTTGAACAGTTCAAAAAAAAATTAACATACCGCCTACGGGGAAATTTCAATCCTATATAATTCCTGATCTAACGGACCGATTTGCTTGGAACAAACTTTATCGGAAAGCTCTTATGACGTAGAACATGTACAAATAGAAAGTTCATCCAGAACTAAGGAGCCTATTTTCCTATGAAATTTTTTGATCGGGATTTTCAAGAATATTTTTGAATCAATGAATGATTAAATGAATAAGCAAAAGAATGAATGAATAAATGAGTAAATACTTAATGACTTAATAAATGAATGATTGACTTAATAAATGAATGATTGAATGAATATGTATTAACCGTTGAAAAAGGTATGTTTGAAGCAATTAAGAACTAAAACTAAACGAGAAAGACAGAAAGAGAGAGATATCTAGATTATAAATTTGAATTCGATGTATACGGGAAAGTAGGCTCGTATAGTTCTAGACGGAACTTCTTGTTTTATTCAAAATACTCTCCTTGTGAGTTAATACATAACTGGAAACATTGGGAAAATTGTTCAAAACAATCTGATGCTCAACAATTGGAATTACCTGCAGGACCTTTGTTATCGACTTCTGGATATCGGCAATCATGTTAAACCGCCGTTCTTTCATCGTCATTTTTAGTTTGGGAAATAGCCAGAAGTCGAACGGAGCCAAATCTGGCGAATAAGGAGGATGGTCAAGCACAACCATACCTTTTCTGCCAAGAAATGACGACAGATCTTCTTTTTGCTCACATTTTCTGTCACAATGCGACGCGCAGTTTTTTAAGGAATTCCAGTGAGCTCCTATATTAACCTGGTAGATGCACAACGATCATTTCGAAGAATTTCAGCCACTTTTCGAACATTTTCTTCGACTCAAATTGTTGCTGAAGCTCTTACGCGTGGATCGTCTTCAATGCTCTCTCTCCCATCACGAAATCTCGCAAACCACTTAAAAACGTTTTTACGGCTCATTGCTTCACTACCACAAACACGTTGCATCATTTCAAAAGTTTTCTTTGGCATTCTTACCCAGTTTGAAACAAAACTTAATGTTTGCAAGTTGCTCCATAACTCTTTTCACGACCGAGGGTCACAACATACTGTTATAGCTTTGTTTACTGCGTGCAGTCAGTAATACCAGCGCTCTTCCATTTATGGCCTAATTCACCAACCGATTTGAACCTTCGAACTGCAGATCTAAGGCTTTCACAACCAATCAGAACGCTCAAATCGGCTGTTCGAGTGTTTGGCAGAGGTTCATATTGGTTGGTGAATAAGGCTGTTAAAAGAGTAGGTAGTCGAAACACCACCTCCAACGATAATTCCTGCATCAGGTCTCAGATGGCAGTAATGGTTTCGCGAATATAAAATCAGTCACCTTTTCTGTGGGACGGACTGTGTATTTGCAAACCATCGAACAAGTGCTATTGTAATAACGAAGATCAATGTGTAAAAAGAGTAGTTTCTTTTCCAAATTATTCTTATTTATGAAAGTTATGTACTATAGTGTTTTTGCAGTAACTGTGATATAACTTAAACCGTGTAAAATCAACAGGCTTCTTCATTTTTCTAAATTTTTACTAAAGAATAAGTATGTGGCGAAATAGTTTATCATTCTTCGGCCTGACCTCAAATATTCAGCAAGGCGAATATTCGGCTAGATTAGGGAATCCCTGTTCGGCCAAGCTGAATGTTCGGCAAAGAGGCCGAATAGACCGAATACCAAATAGTGGCCGAATATTCGACTAAATTATGAAATCCGTGTTCGGCTAAGCCGAAAATTCGGCAAAAGGGCCGAAAGGCCGAATACCGAATAGTGGACGAATGAATATTTGTTACATCCCTACAATTAAGTATCGAAAATGAAAAATCAATAAGATTTATTGTGTAATATTTTCACGAGTAAATTTTCACGGAAACAATAAGTTCAGCCACAAATCTGGTGAATTTCACTCACAAAGGACAATTAAGATATGAAGAGATACACACTTTTCGAAAGCTTTCTTTAAATTAATGGAAAATATAAACTCACCACAACTCCGGGAACATAAGTAGGTATTGTTTCGAAAAACTGAAGTGAAGAGGTGTAAGATCGAAGGAGGAGGTAAATAACGATGAAAACAATGCCATGAAACACAGATAATCCTCCGCACACCAAACAAGCGATCACATATTTCTTTATCCACGCTTTCCACCATGGCGCATTACTGTTGCTGCTTCCTGAAAGAAAGAAGATTTGTGATTAGAATAGTAAGTTAAACTCACGGTTGTTTTCTATTGAACTATGAAAATTAAAAAGTTTAGACGCAATAAATTATCTTATTTGGAATTCTGATGCGACGTAAAGATGTTTATAAGATTCCAATACAACATCAAAAGTTAAGAATTATTCCAAATTAGTTATTAATAGTGGCACATATAAGAAAGGGGCGTGGTTAATTTTAATGTACTATGTCATATCACTTTAAGACTCATTTGACATTACTTTACTCATTACTCAATTGAGTCTTAAAGTGACGCAATTGGAAAAATTCGAACAAATATTATTTGTTGTCCATTTTTATGCATAAATATGTACTGAAAAGAATAACTTAAGCAAGCATAGTACTTGAATATAGAGAACAAGCCAGCAAATTTCTAAGCTGTATTTCCAATGAATGATCGTAATTTTGGTTTCCTTACAATGCACGTACTGTCAAATTATTTTTAAAATATAAATCCTGCATAAATATGTAAAACTTTAATGGGTGAGATTTATTTATCAACCATTTCAAAATAAAAATTTAAAGCAAAAAATCTAGTAACGTTTAATTTGACTATTCTTTATTGACAGAAATAAATTCAATAGGATTAATAAGGACGTGTTTCTAGAAGGAATGAAACAAAGATTTCAGAGATAAAGTTTTCTTCTGTCTGCAGCATTTCTATCTTGATAAATCCATTTAATTACATATTGCAAACAATTTTGGTAAAATTCTGCTCAAAAATTTTCAAATTTCGTAATATCACATTTCAAGATTCCCTGTTACTTTGTACACCTCAATGCTTTTCTCTTCAACATTTGTTTGGCTTAACGTAATCAAATCTAGCCATTGATTACATTAGCCTTATGTAATGTTATTAGAAATTATATTTATTCACTCATGCAAATTATTACAGGTTTGCGTATTCGCGGATATTTTATGAATATTCAATTTATAAATGCGCATTGCAGAACAATGAAATACTATTCCCATCACATGATACCTCTTGACAAGTTTTGTGTTGAACAATCAATACTTAAAACGATGGAAAATTGATGAAATGATAACTGCTAAAAATGTTTCAAGTTACAACGGTTTTATTTTAAAAAATCGCGTTGTAGAAACCACTGCGTCGGAATTTCTTTTTTCGCCATGATTTGAGTATTTTAAAATTCAAAACATCGCTGCATTATCTAAGCAATTCCAAACAAAGCTATCGTTGCCATTCGACAAATAATAATGCTGATCATTTCCTCAGAGCCAAAATTATGAATTTTTATTCCTAATTAACGTTATAATAAATTCTAAAATGGATGGAATATTGTATTGTCATCGATGATAAGCTTGTGTGCAAAGTTTGAAGATAATTTATGCAGTAATCGTGGTCGAAAACCGCGTGACAAACTTGCGTGACAAATCAAGTTAAATAAAACCGTGTAATAAAAGTTAATAAAAGTAAAATAATAATAAAAAAATTAATGAAACATATATCCCCCCCCCCCCCAGTTAAATCATAAATTACTCTACACTGTACTCTTTAAAAGCATGATACCCTTGACTTGGTATTTATTTTAAACACAACAAAGTAAAAGAACTGATGTTGTGACTCCGAATAATATATATATGTATATAATATTTACTTATCACTTGTTTTGGACAAATTCTTGTTTTGGATATATTATTTATCACTAAAATGCAAATAAAGCAATCGGGTTTAAATAATAACAACGTTAAACTGCTCACCAATACAGTTTATTTATGATACGCAATCAAGAGAATTTTTAAAAAAGAATTTTGCCTTTTTAAAACTTTTCAGGTTATAACAAACCAGTTCTAAGAATAGATAATTAACTGTGAAAAATCAAAATAAATCGTTGATTTTTTAAGGGCTCGCATCAATAACCATAACAACACCAACAATAATAATAATAAACAGAGTATCTTATCTCTAACTTGCTAAAAGAAACTTTTCGAATCCGAGCTATTATTTTTGGATATTTTAGAATAAATTAATGAAAAATTTGCACTGTATGCACAGGCAAGTTTAGAAAAAACTATTACACGATTTGTACAGAATGCGTCCTTTTGTTCAAAATTGTTTTGAATGCTTCTAACAAACTTGTAATTTTATATCTCCCTTTTCTATTATAATAGCCTCCCCCCTAACAAGATATTTCAGATGCGTATGGCTAAAAAATGTAATATAGTTACACATATGTAATATAGTTACACATATGTAATATAGTCGACAGTTTTAAGTCAAAGCTAAGAATGGTTTGTTGTACGAATTTTTAACCCTTTGACATGCAATTTAAATGGAATTTAATACGACCAAAAATACTGTTTGATTTCGCATAACTGAACAGTTACGTAAAACTGAAAAAGAGTATTTTATTTTGAAACTTGTATTTTCATTAATTAGATTGATGTTAACAAAAAACATCTAACTATCACTAAAAAATAATAACAGTGGCCTATAAAATGAAAGGCGAGTCAGACTCGTCATTTCATGTCAAGGGGTTAAGAAAACGAAGTTACACATAATATTAGTCTAGTTCTACTATTATAGTTCTAAAATAATTAATTTATTTTCTTGTAGAAATTTTAGGAAAGATTCAATAAACATGCATAACTATTACATGTAGCGTAATTACAATTCAGTCCTTTTTTTTCTTTAATTTTATTGCTATTTCTTGATAACTTGTTAAGGAACTATTTTCTCGTATTTTTGAAGAAAATATTTCAATGGTTTGTGGAGTAAAATCCTTTATATTAGAGATATAATTCTTTTAAGAGCAGTATTTATGCATTGCATCTGTAAGGAAGCCAAGCCTAGGACCCGCCTAGCTGAGCCCTGAGCCTGTTGCTGGTCGTCACTTTTGTATTTGTATTAATCTGGTAGGAAAATTTTCATTAATATTAATGAAATTATAGACAAAAAATAATTATGAACAATTGCATTTAAAACAATGCAGACTAAGATTATAACTTTTGCTTTTGAAATTAATTAAATTGGAAACTTGAAACTAGCAATTTTTTCTTTTCGCCTTCTTTTTTAAAAATATTTTGCTTCTGACTAAATGCGAAATTTCATTTTTTATGGAGTAAGAATATATGTTTTTGCTAATCTATGCTAATTTGTTTCATAAAGCAATCTTGCATGGCCTTCGTTTTATAAAATAATATCCTTTAATATTTGTTGAATTATCATCATCTCTAATGCAATTATTCAGGATACGTTTAGTAAGCGTTCAAAATGGAAAAAGTTAGGAAAAGCCTATGCTAGTTATGGCTAACCACACGGGGATGGTTAGCCATAACTTGTATGGCGTTGTATTTTGTCACACTTTACAAACTTATTTGAAAACGTTTTAAACGGTAACAATTAGGAAAAATTTTTTGTCAAAGATAACTTTACAAGAGCACAAAATACTTATTAAGATTATGTGATTGTCAGATAATAGAGGCTGTACTGCATTTTTTTAACTTGAAAATTTTTAAGAATTATTTAGTTAAACGAAAAATATTTGAATATGCCCGTTTGGGTCAGTTTTACAAAACACCAAAATGCCTAATAAAACTGTGATTCTCCGACAATAAAGGTTATACTGTGTGTTGCTAACATGCAAAAACTTTCAAGTTATCTAAAAACGCTTTACGTAGCCACGACAAGTACATTAATTCGTCCTAATTTCTTTGTCTAACTGAATTCCTTATAAATACATTCGCTGATCAACGACAGTGAATTTTCAACAGCAATGTTGAAATTTTGTTACAGATTCAGAGCACATAAGCAAGCGGGGCAGGGCGGATGCTAACAAGGTAAGGGAGTAGCTGGGCATTTGACGCTGGTTTTTGTTTGAGCTCGGTTGTATCAAATCTACCTGAATGCATCGATCCGGGCGAGCGGGCCGTGAAGCAGCAAACGGGAAGTGGTGCGCGCATCAACGGAGAGGATCAGCGAGAAATCCCATCTCTGAGAAAAGGAAAAAAATCAGCGAAAGAACTCACTGGTGGAAGTCCGGCCACTCGTCCTGCCACTGGGTACGGCTGCAGTCGGTGGCATGGCGCGGCCATAGCGTCTGACCCACCAGAACACCAACATCCAAGTGCCACTGCGGTGCCAGAGTCACTCGAAAAGGATGTGGAAGATGAAGACGCCATTCATCCTTTCCGGAGGAGAGAAAAAGATGAGATCTTCGCGGATGGAATCTCGTCGATCGAGAAATGGCGGACGAGAAGAGAGCTGGGGGAGCACGTGCACTACTGCCTCGCTCTGGACTCCTATTGATCAGCCGGAGAAGGAGTCCGGCAAAGCCTCGCCGAGGCCGTGACGTCACGAGAAATGAGCTCAACAGTTATGAGGTTTCTATGGATCGGAGGGGCAGCTGATTTAATTAGACGTCCTATAGGGCCACTCGAAGAAGGAACACGATTAATTCCACGGCGTTTTTTCAGACTCTCCTTCAACACAATGATGACGTACCATACACAATTTGAAAGGAAACAATTTAATTATACTTATGAGCGAGCTAAATCGTTGAAAAGGTGATTAATTCTATGCCTAGAGCAGGAATTCGTACTTCTATTGAATCTCATTGAAATAAAAGTTAATACTGGTAAAATTATATAATCAATTTTAAATCAAATGTAATGAGCTTTTTGTTGCGCACATTTAATAACACTGCTCTGTCGGAAAAAATGAAGCATTGAAATAAAAATTATTTTTAATTCCGTGCTTTACAATTTTACATTGTTGCTGTTCTTTTTTTTTTTTGGGGGGGGGGGGGGCAAACGTTTTTTTAACTAATTCTTAGACTAATGCATTCTCTACAAAGTTAAATGAATCCTAATTATGGAAAAGAAGGAATTACATGATAAGTTAATGAAAAAAATATTTGTGCAATGCAGAGTTAAAAACATTTAAAAAAACAAAAATTGAATAGACAACTAAGTAGTGCTTGGGGTTTATAATTGAAATTTAAGAAAATGTAAGTTTACTTTTCGCACGAATATAAACGGAGAAAAAGCGGTTTTTTTATTGAAAGAGGAAAACTTTAATTGCAGGGAAAGTACATTTAGAGCAAAATTTCAGCATTTAAAGTAGTATGAAATAATTTAACTAGTAAAATTACATAATGAGTTGATATATTAAATCAAATATAACGAGCTTTTTATTGCCCACATTTAATAGCACTGCTTTGCATAAATAAATAAATAAATAAAATAATAATAACAAAGTAAAATATGAGCCCAGATTTTCTCCACATAGCACAAAAACATGTGTATATATATAGATTTTTCTTTTCAATTTGTGCTACAAATACATTCATTTGCTCCTTAATTTCATTATTTTTCGTGTT
This sequence comes from Octonoba sinensis, assembly GCA_038502835.1. Taxonomy (NCBI): domain Eukaryota; kingdom Metazoa; phylum Arthropoda; class Arachnida; order Araneae; family Uloboridae; genus Octonoba; species Octonoba sinensis. The sequence continues at coordinate 65,802,526 of CM076602.1, forward strand.
GAATTACTGATGTGAATATCAATAATTAACTGCAACACTTCGCAATATTATGTTTCTAATCTTCCAGCCTTATAACATGATGCAGTCGGGCCTTGTATCAAATAATTGTGCTTTCACCGCTTTTAACGGTAAATGGAGTCTAGAGCCTGTGGTGCAGCGACTGTACCCTGTAGAGGAAAAGGTGTAGAACAGATCAAGAATAATAAATCTTTACTTCTCTGAAGTGGAAAAACGTGACTTGCAGCAAAAATGAAGGAGCGCAGCGTGAAGGTGCGTTATGAGGCATCAAAAATAAATTTAATTTCGGAAAAGAAGTGAAATCTTGGTAGAAGACGGTACGAAGGATCTCAAAATAATTTACGATATTAAAGTAAACGGGATGGTGAGAGAAAAAGGTTTCATGATTAAAGTTCAAAAGTGAGAAAAAGGAAGTTTAATGTATCAAAATTTTGCTTGGAGTTTTTCCAATTTAAAGCATAATACAATTTTTATTAACCTTAAAAATATTTCCTTCAAGATTGGTATATACACTGTTAAATAAGAATTCTTATTAATGGGATGAAATGGCTTCTTTTTAAGAACATCATGTTCTTGGAATATCTCCGAGTCAAGATGACTTAGATTTGAAAAACCGAGTTCTCATTTTTTAAGTAACCTTTTTCTCAAAAGTGATTTCCTTTTTGAGAGCACGAGAAAAAAGAAAGAAAGAAAAACAGAAGTTTCCTTTCTGGGGTTAAAACGCGGACTATCCTGACTGTTTCCTAATACTCTACCATTATGCCAGGAGGACATAGGATTAGGGAAATGTTGGATAATATAGCTTCCAAACGTACCAGCTGGTGGTGTTAAAGTACTTTCATGCCAAATTTCTTTCTATCCCAATCCATAAGAGCGGTATTTATCCACTCATCCATTCTGTTTTCTTGCTTTGCGGCGAATTTGTCATCTTATATTCGAAGAGGCGAACAGACTACTCAAACTCTTGAATCGTTCTGACGTCTCGCGCGGTAAATAGTTCTTTAATTTTGATGAAAATACTATTGTTCTGGAGAAATAATCGTTAAAAAAAGCCCTGGATTAATTATGAACGTAAAGTTGCTCTAAAATTTTTTAATTTATTGCAGCAAAAATAAAATAATACTTTCCCTTTCTGTAACTATAATTTCTAAGTAAACATCGATACTTAGAAATTAAAACGGCGGTTGCTCATTTTTAAGCCAAAAGTACTTTAAAAAATAAGCAGGTACATTTTCTCATTTTTAGCAGTGTATAACTGGGCAAGTCTTAGCTTCTTATAATCTAAAACGTAGCTAAGATTTTAACCACAAAAATGTTCGAAATTTTGCATGAATGTGGTTTGAATTTATTCGAATAAACAACTCACTTAATAAATATACGCTTTCTTAGTAAAATTAATTAATTGACTTTGCCTTGATAAGAAATGGGGGAAGGATTGAAATTGACGACCCTCCTGATGTCTTGATTAAATATAATTTGTATCAATTTCAGACACAATGATCATTTTCGATTTCAAAAATACATATTTTGATTTTTCCGCTACTTTTGTTTTTAAAATTACAACTAGAGATAAATATTTTATATTATTACAAAAAGTCAGTGGCGTTGAACGACATCTTTTAATTATTTCCCCCCGTAACAGCCATTCGGAAAAACAAATAATTAAACAAAATTTCACGATCAATTTAACTTGCACATACACAAATAAATAATACACAAACTAGGACTAGGCGATAGTCTCAGATTGCTCACCGATTCCTCCTTGGTATTAAGGACGTCACTTGCCCTAATCAGATAGGATTAAGCTTGAGGAACTTCCGAGTCCGTATTAGATTACGCCAGGGCACACCCGTCTAATTTGGCGATATATATCTGCAGTGCTCCTTAAACCAATAGCAGCAGTTGGTTGGGGTGCTAACTGTGACATAAGAATATCTCTGTCAAAACAGCGCACAGTTCTTCTTTCAACTAGGTTCCAATTTTTATTTAAACATTTTAAAGAATAGAATGAAATGTTCATGTCATGTTACTAGAAATAATTTCTAGCTATTTGTTACATGCACTTGTTTTATTTCTGCACGTTAATTGTCCAAGCTTCCGATATAAAAACCAAGCACATTAGTTTTTATTGTGGATACTTTTTAAAAGATATTGCATATTTATTTTTTTAAAAAAAGAATGTAGATATATATACAGCGTGAGAGAGAGAGAGAGAGAGAGAGAGAGAAATAGTATTATTATTGTATTTCTCGGAAAGAACAAAAACTATGCAAAGAAAAAAGTGGAAGATGCGAATGAGGTGCTCCGGCGATCATCTTTCAAATAAAAATGTTCTATTCGAATGATATAATCCTCGTCCTTCATATATCATATGTTCAAAAGTTGTGAGGGAATACAGACAGACAAACCAACCGACATACATTTCCCTCACATAATAAATCTTTATTTATTAATTCGTTTACTTATTTTTTCAATTTTTGAACATTTACAGTATGAATTCATTTTGTTTCAAATTAATTTTATTTTCTGCATTCAATATTCTTACGATATATAAAGCCTTTGTTCGCACATATGTACATCTTTCTTTCTTTCTTTTTTTAAAATTTTTTCTAAGGAAAAGCGGGCTAAAAATAGAAGATACTAATGATGCAGATGCAGTGTATCTTTAAGCGTTTTAATGAAGAAATGAAAAATGCTTTCATTTAAAAAACTGCTGTAATATAAACTTCACAGCAACAAAACTATATTTACGGGAAAGTGGTTTACCGGATGACCTCAAAGTATATACGATTTGTATTCATCACTTGATACTACTAAACATATTATTTAAATATGGCTGCTTGGTTTAAACCTAACTATCGTTTGAGTTTCAGAGTTTTGGTGTGAAAAAATTTTCAGAACATCCCTTAAGATTTAAAAATGGAATGCAGTGAAAACTATAAAGGCTAACCCCGAAGAGCCGTAGCTTTTGTCTCAGCTGATTTAAAGTAATTTGGTAGTGATATAATTTCAACAAGGTTGCGGGAATTGTGATAACTTTAAAAGTTTCTTGTTAGAGAAAACAAACTTTAGAGAAAATAAAGGATGGATTTCCCCGAAGAACGTGAGAATTAATTTTTGTGTGTCTTTTACTTTTGTGCCTAAACAATATTAAATTGACGTGCACTCACATGAATCTTCAAATTTTGTGTCGAAAAATGTTACATAAGATAAAACAATAGATTACGTAAAGAATAGGTAAACTTCATTCAGCTAAAACATTTTAAAACATACTCGTAGAGTAATTGTAAATTTTGTAACCACTTTCATCATTAATTTTATTAAAATTTTTGTAGAAAAAAAGGCAAACGAGAAATTGTTAAAAAACTAATCGTCTGCAATTGTGTACGTCAACATCCTTTTCGTTCTTGCATTTTTTTCTTTCGGCTTTAGGTTTTTGACTATTGGAACTAATTTTAAAACCGAAAAATTCTTCTATAAAAGAGCATTTTTTGAAACAATTTTACATTTTACCGATTTAATTTTAGGTTCATTTTTATAATTTATAAAGCAGGAAATGCAACTTCTGATTATTAAGTTCCGTTCTCAACAAGGCATTTTTCGAAAAGTACAGAGCGTTAACCACTGGACTTCATAAGAGGAAGAAGTATTCTGTAATAAAAAATAATTTCACGTTAAGAAAGCACAAATAAGTAGTGTTCGGCAGTAGTTAACTAGAAGTAGTTAACTACTAGTGGCAACTACTAGTTAACTAGTAGTTAAATACTAGTTGTAACTACTTTTGTTTTGAACTAGTTAACTGGTAGTTAAACTACTTTTTTCCCAACTATTAGTTACAACTACTTACAAAATTCCAACTACTTTCGAAAAAAAAAAAAAAATTTAAATCTATTTTTTGAAAAAAATAACTTATTTTTAAACATTAAATTATTTAAATGTTTAGCTTATGAATATTACTCTCACAAATGTATTTTTTATATTATGTTATATAATGAAAAAGTACTCATAAAAAAGCATAATATTTATTGCAGTATTTACGTAAAATAGAAACAGCTTTCTAATATAGTCAATAAATAGCACCAGCACATGCGCAATGAAGTTTCATTTAAAGACCAAATCTTCATTATGTGGAAGCTTTACCTCTACTCCAGCACCATGCATGCATTTGGGATACCATAAAACACAAAAAGAAAGAAAAAATACTGATTTTAAGGGTTTTTTTAGAAGAAAATACTGATTTTTATGATTTTCTTTTTTTGCAAAAAACTGATTTTTATGATTTTTTTTGGACAAAATATTTTATTATAAATTTTAATATATTGGGTTCAAGTAATTCATTAGAATTTTAACTCACTAAATATGGTGGCCTTAATGCATCTGGTCCTCTAGGGAAAGGTGGAATAGATTCGTTAAGGTGTCAAAGAATGGCATTTTATTAGAGAACATTACGTTTTTGAACATGCTGACTATAGCAAAAGCATCAACACCTTTGCAAATGATTTTTTCTACATTTGGAATAGTGCACTCAAAATTAAGAAACAGATTGGGGATTGATTAGGCAACAAAACCAGTATTCTTGAAGAAACATCTAAATAGTAAAAATGCTATTATGATTAAGCTATAGTAAACATTTTATGTGATATTTGCCATCTCTGTTTATAAATTCAAGTAATTTGTACTCACAAAATTATAATAGTCCAGTCAACTTATTTGTATATCTATTCAAGAAATTATAATACATTTGGTCCAGAAATATAAGCGTTCTCTTCTGTTTCTTGTTGTTCTCTGTTTATTAATCATACATTTTTATACAATATAATTAATTAATAATAAATTTTGAACTAGTAATAAATAATTAGTTCAACTTAAATATCTTAAAATTCTTTGAAGACATAAATAATTAATTGAATTTGTTACTGTATTTGTGTGCGCATACATATTTTGCTTAAAAAAAGTCCAAAAAATCTAATTTAAATTAAAAAAAATCCTATTTTTTAAATTTTTTTTTTAACAAAAATAAAAAAAAAATCACTAACCCTACCTTTAACATAATTTGAAAGAATATAATCTAAATTCTAAAGCATGCAGGTTACAAAGATATTTTGTTAATGAATGGGGGTTGAGCAAAGGGAGAATTTTTACATGAGATTAAGGGTAAACCCTTTCATTTTACAACAAATGCTGAAAAATTGTTATTTCCTAAAAACATAAATTATTGACTTTATGAAACAAATACATATTAAAGTTTAAATTTAGAAAAAAATTTTTTGTCTTTATTCCACAATTTATATTTAAAAATAGAATTAATATTTTACAATTAATATAAAAATAGAATATTTCTATTTACACATTAATTGTTCAGTCTTATTTGGAAATATTCAATCTTTGAATGCTTTACAGGAGTTTCTTTAAAGTTGTTTTAATGATTAAAAAATAATATTTAGTTGAATTATTAGGATTAAATATTTAAGAACAAGCCTAAAAATGGAAATTCAAATGAATTATACTTAAAAGTAGATAACTAGTAGTTAACTACTTTTGGAGAACAGTTAACTACTAGTTACAACTAGTCTCAGAAAAAAGTAGTTAACTACTAGTTGCAACTAGTTTTGTTCAGAGTAGTTGGTAGTTAACTACTTTTTGACGAGTAGTTGCCGGACACTACAAATAAGCATAAGAAGTAGATAAGATTTTTATCAACTTGCAGTCTTGATGTAGGGCTGCATCATGATTCACTAAAACTTTCAAGATAAGAAGTTCCTCTGCATCTTCACGGTAGCTCGAGCATTTAAGGTGGAGTTCTGGATAAAGCGATTAATCCAATACGTAATTCCAACCATAATTATAACTATAAATATTGTTACGAGTTCACTTGTTCTTGGAAGACAGTCCTTGTGAAATCAGCAGCAATTTTATTTACAAATAAATGCCTTTACAATTGTTAAATTCTCCATCAATAACACAAGTATCTTAGAACATCGTGGTCACTAAGGTATCACAAATTTAAATTCCAAATGCTCATACACATAGAGCTAAATCAAGAGCACATTTCAGAGCACAAAGGCTTCTTAAACACAATTTAACTAACCGAAACTGAAAGTGATTGCTATTGGCTCAGCTCTCCTTTTTATAATCTTGAATCTCAAGTAACAACAATACATGGGAAAATTGTAGTAAAACCTGCAGTTATCTGTTAGGTTCGAAATGTCGCAAAAATTTGCTGCCTAAAATTAGAAGACAAAAATGTGCCCAACTTGGTAAACTTTGTAAACAAAACTTTGTAACAACATTTATGTATTCCAACGCTCATACATTAGAATAAACAAACTAATAACGTAAAAAGTAGTCAATAAGCATGCAATCCCCCAAATTAATGTGCATGATATTTCTCTTTGTTTTCGCAGTTTCGCTTACATTTATCGCTTAAGAAGTTAACTGTATCCTCTTATTACTTTGATGAAGAAAAAAACTGTAGAAAAATCAGTTTAATTAAAACTTTTGCATAGAGAATTTTGTAGCTACGCTACGGAAAACTAAGTTTTGCGTCAAAAAGTCAATCGTTCAACCTGCCCATATTCCCTCCTATAATTCACGACACCCTTTAGAGCGCACTTTGAAGTAAAGAGTGATCTTAAAATAACTTCATATACCAGAATGATAAAACTGAAATTATTGCAGAAGGCATGCTAAATAAAGTCAAACACAGTGACACATATTTGTATCATTTCACGAACCAAAATAAAACCCCGACCTTCACTGATGCTTTTGCTCGACCTGCTTTCTACGCGCACACCCATCGGGCATCAAGACACCATTCTGTCTGTTGCCCACAGACCCAATTTGCAAGCCTGGACAGACTGAAGATCTCACATACACTTCCCGAATCGCCTCTGCAACAATGCTGCGATCAGGCTCTTCGTACCTCCATTGTGTTCAAAACACATTGTTCTTGTTCCTTGTTCTCATCGGGGGGGTTTTGTCGCGTTCGAGGTTCAAAGATCAAACCGGGCCCGCTCAGGTCACGCATGGGGGGAAATGTTGAGGAAATACTCCAGCACGCGTTTGCGTTGGGAAGGGACCCAATTTCTTTTTTAAGGATTTGGTGCCATGACTTCCCGGTTGCGTGGTTTATTCTTTTCTTATGACCTTCAATTTACGGGAGTGGGCGTGGCGGCTTTTGCTCTGGGTTAAAGATCAGAAAAAATAACACGCACGTTACGGCGTGGTGCAAGATTCATTTTCCACGGTCTTATCTTAGTCTACTTGAAAGACGTACAAGACACGAGATTCTTCCTTACTTGTTAATTGAGTATGGCTCAAATTTTCATGTAGTAATAGAAAATGACACGTAATCATCATTGACCGATGAATCCTGAGGTTACTGCTTCAGGGACATTTTGAAAAATGCAGTATTATTTATACAAGGGATGATATTTGATATTATTTGCTTGTACAATCACTTATCGATATTTTTCTTTGAGTATTTTCTTCAGATGTTATAAAATATTTTCCTAAAACAGCTTATTCATCATTACTAAATGTAACCTTTTTACCACTTTATAGTAGGAGATGGGTTTCTCATGGACACAAAACTTGAGGCTTCAGATAAAAATAAGTTTTAAATTACAGTTTTCTCATAATACGATCATAAAACAGAACAGTTGAAAGTCAGTAAGCTTCAAGCCGTATGGTACAGAAGGTGGACTAAAATTTTCCAATCAAAACCTAATATTTTACGAATGATGATAGTAGCATGGGGTTACCGTTAATCTGAAGCGAGCTGAATATGAAACTGAAACCCAATAATCGAATTTGGTAATAAAACTTAGCACTTTCTTTGGACTATTTCCCGGAGGTGAACGCCGAACCTTTTCGGCTTATTTTGGAGCAATTGAATTCGGGCTGCTTCTTTATGGTTTCCCCAACGAGTAAAGGACTTTTACGCTCTGCTTTTGCAACTTGTACAAACAAAAAAACGTGTCTCGATCCCTCTATCACTTCCCATGTTATACCAGTCTACCCCTTCCCCTCCTCCAGATGTTTTTACAACTGCTGAACAATGAAACACTCCTTGAATTTTCTCCCCTGGGCTTTACAAACTTGTGCAACAACTATTTCGGACATCATAGCATTATATTCAACATCAGCTAAAATGATAAATTGCATTTTCACCAACGGGTAGATCTTTTGCATAGATTTGATAGCGTAAACTTGACAGGAATAGAAATGTTGCATTTGAAACATTATATCTATGGTTCGGTTTTATGCTATAATGAAATACCGTACATAAATATGAAATTTAGAAGTTAAAGAAACGTTCTATTACTCAGTCTTATTATTATTGTTATTATTTACTGAAATGATTTCACTGATCATTTTATAACGAAGCTCATTTGGCTGTTTGGCTCCCTTTATCAAAAATATCAACTATTTTCAAAACAAAGCATCAACTTCGATTTAACGATACATGTTAAAAGGCCCGGTTTGTACTTGATGAATGCTACATCTGCCTGATTTAATGATATCTTTGTTTTAACGACAGCATTTAACGGTCCGTAGACCATCGTTAAATGTGGGGTTATTTACTTTTACACAACTTTTTGTGCATTAACTTATCCAGCAAAAAAAAAAAAAAAAAAAAAACAGGGTTAAGAATATTTTTTGTAATGGATAGCAAAGAAAAAGAAAATAATCATTGCAAACAAATTGAAGGGTCTGCTGCAAAAAAGGATGTAGCTCTATTTAAAGAAATTTTTGGTTTTTCGTTACCTTGTATTTAACCCCTTAACGATCGGTTAATTTTCAAGAAAACGGTCATAAAAGTCTATTTTTTTATCCCTGAAAATTATATGACAATACGCGTATGAACAATATATGTATTCATTTTTAATTTTTGATTTGTTTTCTTTTGAAATTTTAAACATTCCAGCCCGGAAATATAACGGGAACGAGAGTTAGAGAGCGAAAGCTCACCCCGTCATAAGGAAACGAAAAAAAAACTTTTTCTTTTTTCAGAAAGTATTCCTATATTCCCAATACACCGTAATTTATCAAAGGAAGAAGTAAACAATTTCGCGAGAATTTTGATTTTTCGAACTTTATGACCTATTTCTTAAAGCCTGGACATTTGAATAAAATTTGGTGCTACCATCCTTATTGCAGAAAACCTTTCTTCCTTAACATAAAAGCTGGTACTATAAAAGATGTATCAAAACATTCTAAGTAATACAAATTCTTTTTATTATTAAAATTGCAATAATGAAATCAATGAACGAAGAAAAGTTAATATCATTGAAATGGTAATGCTATAAGCAGGACAGAAAGATAATTTTTATCGATACAAATACAAAGTAAGAAACAACTGAAATTCTTCCATGATAGGTTTATTACTAGGGAAAACCTATTCAATAGCAAATTAAAGACTTTTTTTCCTCTTTGATACGCACTTCTGAGTTAAAACTGATTTAAATATTAATTAAAATACAGGCATCGAAATTACAATTTCCGTTTAAATTAGGGGCATATTAAAATACTTTGTTGCGTATGAGTGATAGTGAAAGCAAAGCTCCAGAAAAAGGTTAGCACATGCAACTAAAACAAGCTCTCCAAAATTACCCAGGAACAGACCTTGTTTTTAATAGAAAATAATCAAGTACAAATGCCTGGAGCATATTCACGCGAAATAAATCCTTAAACTCGCTCTGTTTGATTAAAGTACAGGGAAAATTAAGTTAAAACTGCAAACTAACGTAATTAAAATTAGGCGAAGAATTTCCACACAAACATGTTCCAGTCTACTTGTTTAAAGTTCACTCCAGGCGATATACGATAAAATTTTTTTTAAAAGAAACCTTTAAAAGCATTGTTAAGAAAAAAAATACTTTTACCTTTAAAAATTTTAACATCTAATTTGCTTTAAAAATATGTTGCTTAAAATGCTCAGATTAGTAGGTATATCATTAATACATTATCCAGACCATTAGTATGCAGCACATCTAGCCTTTTATCGCAATTTTTTTATGTTCGAAATTTTGTGGAAAAGGTATGTTTGAAATGCATTGTTTTTATTAAATTTATAAAAAAATTTTTTTTAAAACTGAAAGAACTGTTTCGCAAATCGCTTAAAAGAAAAAGCTAATATAGAAGTTTCTTCTTCTTTTTTTGAGGAAAATTTGCCTTTAAAGGAATCGCAAGGGACCAATTAATTTTTCCGGATTGCGGAAGTTTCGTCATTAAATAGGTAAAAAATATTTTGCAGCTCATAAAGAAATAAAATAATATTAATAATAACACTACAATCTTCTAGTGTTATCGACCCATTTATGAACGAACTGGGCACCACAGGTGTGAACACTTACAATTCCTCCTCCTCCCCGCTTTTCTCCACCAGACCTCCACCTGTTAGCCGAGGCCTTAGGATTGCTGGCGCACGGGGCGAGCTAGAGGGGTCCACTGATTTTACATGCACGTATCCCCAAGTATACATGGCGGGTCTTCAGCGGGTATCGAACGCGCGACCTACCAGGTGGAAGTTCGACGCTCTAACCACTAAGCCACCACGGCCTTTCCTCCTCCCCACTGGTAAATTTGCAGATATTAATGCATTGTGAAGTTAACATTGTTATAGCATACCCGTTCACTAGTCAGTAGTCACATTGTACACTGTAAAAATATTTTGCTCTAAAATACGCGAGAATCTCCCGGAAATCATTTATCCGGAGTCTAACATAAAATTACAGACTTAAAAACAAGAAACTACAAAGTCTTTGAAAAAGGAAGTTACAGAGAATAAAAAACGGAGAACATTCGGTAAATTAATTGCAACAGGTAATGGGCCGCAGTAGTAGCTCTACCTGTGAGTACGCTAAATTACTATTTGTGGTATACAAAATCGAAGGCAAGTTCCATTGAGCCCAAGCTGCTCTGATTCCTGCGTCTTATGCCGCTCGGCTAATAATGCATCTGGAGTCGGGAAAGCTGGTCGCCAAGTGCTCATCAAAGCTAAAGCTAAATAATGCACCAACAATATAATACATTTCTGCCATTTCTTAAACTAGCAATCGCAGATCTCAACAGCTTATTTATGCATTAGTTTACAACTCTTAAACTGGTAGTATGGGTCTAAGGTGTTTAGTTTTACGTAACTTATAAAATCTTTCTCTGTAGTTTTACAAAGTGCGGAAAAACAGCAGTTTTATTGAGAAATCGTTACCAATAAACTTGATTATTTGATTTAAAACAAGTTCTTTGTAAATTTAACGAAACACTATCAGTTTCCCTTCTGTCTTTTTACAAAATTTTTTTTCAGTGTATATTTTCATAGTAACTGGACTAGTAAATTTTTTTAAAGATGTAGGATGTGTGTATGTAACGCTTTAATATACATATACACACTCTCTCACACACACACAGAAATATCTATATATATATATATTTCACTTAACGTGGACCAGTTACGATTAAATTTTTTGGTGCGATACGATACTAACATTATGCATAAAACAAGCTATGTTAAAACGATATTTAAAAATGTGTTCAATGATTACAAAGAAACGGAACATAATATTTGTATTTATTATCGTAACTTACAGGGCTTTAACAAATTTATTTCTATTTCTTAGGAAGTATTTCCCCATTCGTAACTCAATTTTTAATTTCCAATTCTTTGGAGTGGCAACACCTTAGTTTGTTTATATCGTCAAGCATGTTTATGTCTTAGCGATCTTTTCTTAAAACTTTCGAATTTTGAAGCGTTTCTTACGATTTTAAAATGGATAATTTTTGGTCCGCGGATGTTCTGCGGGGATCCCCTAGTATACATATAAATTACAAGTGGAAGAGTTGGTAAAGAAAAGTAACGACGATTTCGATTTCAGACAGCCGATGTATTTTTCAAAAGAAAAATTCCGAGACGTTTGAGCAAATGTTACACAGGCCTCTTCCATTAAGCTATCGTCGTGGATTATCAAGACGGAAAGTTTCTATTTCTCTTTTGGGAGCGATTCTAAAAGGTTAAACGACAAACGGGCTCTCTTGAAAATGGCCTTTAAGCATTCATGGTTAGAGCACACTATCTTTCAGTTTCTCGACGGCTGCAGAAGGTGCTCGTTAATGATGCCAAACGGAGGCCCTGGAAGAGGTAATTGGGTTTAGAAACCATTTCCTGGTAATGTACGTTTGAAAACCACCTGTGGATACCCACGTAAACAGCGGTGCTGAGTGTTTACACTCAAAAATATATTCGTCACTGAACCTTTTAAAATCCTTTCTTCCCTTATAGGATATTAAAAATGTCATGTATTCGCTTAGAGTGCTAAATTTAAAACTTCCTTTTCGGTTGTTGAATCGAGTACATTATTCATATGAAAATAAGTTACGAGTGAGGGGAAAAATAGCTTGTAAGTTTAAATACTTATTGTTGATTCAGTCGCTTAATTTTTATTTTTCACTTTTGATCGAATTAACATTTGACAAATTCAAGAAAAAAAAAAAAAATGTGTAGAACGTTCTGCAAATGACATGAAGAAAAGTAACATATGCTAATTTTGAAAGCTGATTTTATTCTTTTTTGCTAAACAATCTTCCGGCCAAAGTAAAACTCATATAGCAATGAGTTTTGCAAAGGAATGATGTGGCACATACATTGGACGCTGCCAGACCGCGTTTCAGCCTAGAAACTCATGAAGCATGTGATCCCTAACGTTTGTTATGCCTGGTTACTTTTTTCTCAGTGTTTACTTTTACAAAGATTTCAGATATTCGGTGTAATTATGAGATTCATATAACAACTCTACTAACTTATTATGCATGCGGGATCTTGCTTCAAGCCATCATTATAGCTCAGAATCAAATTCTTGCAGTTCTGCATTGTTTAATGCAAAATATCAAATAAGACATTCCTATTTGGAATATATTTGTTTTAATATTAAGGAAAGCTTTTATTTGACTTATTACTTATTAAGGTTTGTTTGGGTAATTATTATAAGTAAGGGCAGATACACATCATGCGACATCAATAGGCGAATCGCTCAGTCAGGAAAAGCTTCAATTTTCGAGGTACAGAGATTGATGAAGAAAAATAAGCCCACACTGAGAGATGTCACACTGAGTGAAGTATTCCCGTGAAAAAAAGATTACGGTGCATTTGATTGATACGTTACTGTGAGAATGAATTTTGAATAAATCCATACTCATGATCACTTCGTCCTGTGGCGATGAATTACATGGTAATTCTCACATCTTCCTATGGTGATGAATAACGCGGTAATACAACGCCTGTCAATATAGAGTCTTAACATATGTGGGTTCACATCCCACTCGAAAAGGGCACTCACATCCAGAATGCAACAAGGGTGTCTAAATTTTTCGGATCATCCTTGGTATTGTCCAATCGTCAGGACAACGTGACACCACATGTCGAACTCAGCCTCCAGCGGTTCCTCAACGGAGAGACTGTTGAACTCTGACTTGACTGATAAGTCCACCTACTCTTTCATCAACGGAATGAAAATACGATCGGAGTATAATTGCACAGAGACTGGAGTAATAGTGTTGCAGCGGAGTAGAAGAAAAGGATAAAAGCATGCGGACTTCAATGCTGCAGTACGGAACTCTTTTGAGAATGTTTTGGAACCCTAAAGTTGGTGTACTAGTATTTCCTGAAAATATTTTTTTAGAGTCGATATATTTATATTAAGTGATAATGAATAGATTTTTTATGAAGCTGTTTTCTGAAGGTAGCATTATGTTGACGAAATTCAGAAAAATATCGGAACGATTGAGTCTTTTAATAGAAACTGCTTAAATGTGCTGAAATAACTGCCAAAATAAACGTAACCGTTAATATAAATAGCATGTGATGCCAGTAAAAATAAGACACCATCACATTGTGAACACTAAATAAAATTACAAATAGTTTTATATTTTACTTTAGAGAGAACAAATCCCCCCCCCCCCCCAATCAAGATTTTTTACTTCTTCATTAATTGCGAAACCCTGAATCATGATTTGAAGAACTTTTGGCTTTCTGGGAACGCTGGTTCGGAAACGCTGATGTCGATTCTGACTACTAAAGTATCAGAACTTCTTATCACCATTTATCCTTCAATATTAAGTACGTGCGTAACAAATATAGATGCAAAACAATTTTCTTCTACAGTGCCGTTGTTCTAATAATAATTCTTGTCCTAGTTTTATGATTTAGTGCCACCTCCAGAATTTATGAATATGAAACTGTTTTAAAAACTTGTTTATAGCAAGCCAGTAAACAATAATTAACCAACCGCAATAATTAAATGTAGCATTGAAAACATTGTGCCATTTATGAAATTATATAAGCATTATTCGTCAAATTTGGCGATTATGACGTCGACCTTATTTTGATCATCCTCACTTAAAGCAAAGGTACTGATTGTAAATCATTGTCACCGCAGGGCCGATTGCTCTCATAAATGTACTTCTGCCGATTTCGTACTAAGTTGAGTGTCAGTTGAATAAAACTTAAATGTTTAATTCCGTAAGCTATTCTCATTTTTACACGGTTTTTTATTTAACTTGATTTGTCACGGAAGTTTGTCACGCGGTTTTCGACCGCTATGACTGCATAAATTATTTTCAAACTTTGCTTACAAACTTATCTTCGATGACGAACAATATTTCATCCATTTTATAATTTATTATAAAGTTAATTAGAAAATTTTTTTTTAATTTCGGCTCGGAGGAAATTATCAGAATTATTATTTGTCGAATGGCAACGATAGCTCTGTTTGGATAATGCAACGATGTTATTTAACTTGATTTGTCACGGAAGTTTGTTACGCAGTTTTCGATCACTATTATTGCATTTTATTTTTTTTTTAAACAACACCTTTTTAGTTTTTGTAACTTAAAACATTTTTTGGAGATTTGATATTTATTCATTTCATTGTTTCAGAGAAGCTTTCACTCAAACTCTTATTATAATTGCTTTTAATACTACTGCTAAATGACAACAAACTTTTTTTAACAATGAGTTTTATATTGATTACCTAATAATTTACTCAACCAAGATATGTTGCCATCTGCTATCTATAACAATATAACATTACAATTATAAATGAGGCTTGTCTGAAAAACGAAAAAGGGAAAAAATAATAATAAAGTTTCCAAAATTTTTAAATTGCTATCACTAAAACTCGAAAATAGCTATTAAACAAAAAAAGAAGTAAGAAAATTGGTTGAAAAACAAAGGCAAAAATGGCTCTTAACTGTTTTTTATATATTTAGATGTAAAAGGCCTAAAAAGTTTTAATGGTCTCTCAAAAGAAATTTTTTTAGCTACTTCATTTTTTAAGTTCTAAAATTAATTACAAAAAAAAAAAACAAAAAAAAAAACTAATGCCTGTTTTTCAAGTATTAGATTTTACCTGCACCCTTTACGACATATATACTAAGTCCTGCATCGATCAGTTTTGATGTATACATGGTTTCAATTCAGCAGTTCTATCAAAAATTCAATTTGAGAACGTAAATAAAATCCGAATAGATTGTTCATTTCAAAAAAGCCATTTTCCGGCTTTGACAAACAAGAGCATGAAAAAATAAAACTCCGCTAGAATACATACACCTATTACATTCTCAAAATCTGAATTAGAAAAATGCAAAAAGCTTATAACTTTAGATCATGCAAAAAAGATATTTTGAATAAATTGTCATTTCATATTTCATACGATTTCGATTCTAGAATGCATGGAACATGAAGAAAAGTCCAAGCGTCGATTAAATTCCATAATAATGTTGATTTAAGAGCTGAAATCGTTAATCCACTAAACATCGCAATTCTGATTTTTATACTTCCCAGTTGAATTTTTTCACATAATTATTTATGGACTATTAATATCAAATGTCATGATAATTCATACATTGCTAACCGAGAAAGAATTACGAAAAACAGTAAAAATTTTAAAAAAAGTATTGTACAGATGAAAGGCATAATGGAAGTTAAAACCTAATACAAAAGGTACGAAAATAAATTTTTCCTAAAAATATTTTTACAATATTTTTTTTATAACAATTTTAAATAAATAAAAAAAAGCATGGAACAGAAAGCTTTTGATTGAAAGAGTACTAGATTCTGAAAATGTTTACGATAATGTTCAATACTGTGCTAATTCATTGGGACAAGATTTTTCTCTGAATTGGTAATTTAAGATTGCTAGTAGGTGTCTCAAACGCACTTGCAGCAATATTTATCTCCTAAGACAGTGGTTCCCAAAGTTGGCTGGACTCCGACTTATCTAACAAAAATTTCCAATCTTGGCACCCACCCCCTTAGCTGTCTTAGAGAAAAGAGGGCATAAATATTGGTAATGCTCAGATTCCCTAGTGGCGAGTTGTGGAACTACTTAATGCTGTCTTGTTTGCTCTAAGGGAAATTTAAAAAAAAAAAATTTTTTTTAATGTTACCAATATGAATGAAAGACTAGAAACACAACTTAAATAATTTTTTTTATTACTTAAATACCTGCACCTGGAAGGTTTGTTTTTAACAAAGTTATTTCAATGGGATGGATGTATCTGTTTCTTATTTCTCTTCATTAAAGTTTTGGCATCAACTTCAACTTTAGTTACTTTTATTATCAGATTTCCTATTTTTTTTTAAAATTCATGTGTACAGTGGCGAGGGCCCACTCAATATTCGCTCGCGACCCACCAGTGGATCGCGACCCATAGTTTGGGAAATACTGTCCTAAGAAGTATGTCCGCTATAAATTGAGAACAATAATGTGGTTTTATCGGTTTCAAAAGCAGAGAATTGTATATTTTACCGTAACTTACAAGTTAGTGTTTATAACAGGTAAATGTTTTTTTGCTCTGCATTACATCTGAATTTGTTTTTGTATATTTTACGCAAGCCGCTAAGAAAATGCGGGTAAATAATTGCTCTTAAAATTATTCAAATTTAGTACGTATAATCTACTTTTAAATGGGATATTTCGAGGGATTTTTAAGGTGAAATACGCAGTATAACCAAAAAACGATGGACAAATAATGGATAAGTGATTCTAAAGTGCAATTAATGCCAAAACAAATTTAATGAATAAGTTTTGCTGAAAGAGGGCAAGTTTTGTAATATTAACTGTTTAACAGGGTGTAAATGATACACAAGAAGCATTAAAGAAAAAAAACTTTAGCCCAATTAATTTGCACAGTATAGCAATTTGTATTTTAATTGCATTGCTTACTACAAAAAAAATTGCTAAGGCGAGTGTAATTTTGTATGGTCCACGTTGTTTTCCACCTCTAGCTAAAATATAAAGCATATTTTTTGATGCCACCATTCGTGAAACGACTCAATTTAAAAAAAAATTTATTTTGTGAATACAAATGAAAAAAGGATATTTTGTGGAAATTCGAGAACATCCGAATAAAGGAGACTATTTTTATGTTTGAAATGGTAAGATCCTCTGTTACCACGAAATTTTTAATTGTTCTGTTCAACTGAAAGTGACGAAATTAACATTTTTACAAGAACGTTTTCTATTCAAGAAACGATAAAAAGTAAAAGAAAAGAAAACTGTTTTAGTTTTTTATTTTTCCCAAAACAATAACACTGCGTTTTCATTTTTTTTCCAGGAGGAACATGGTTTCTAGTTTTAATTTTTCAGAAGTTAGCAAAAAGTTTTATGTCATAAAGCATTTCTTCTAAATTTAGATTAATTCTTGTTTTGCTGAAAATTAAGAGTTATCGTGCCTTCAGGGAAAAGTGGCTAATAGGAGGTGTAACGTACAAATTGTCTTTATGGTTATAGTTAACACGATGTTCTAACTTTTTTTTTTCCCTGCCCATTAAGGTCGTCAACGCGGTAAAGAAAAGTAAGGAAGAAAGAGAGAACTTAAAAAGAGTAAAATGTGTAACATATAAAATGAAGTTGCGGTTTTCTTAAAATTATCTGCTTCGCTATGCAACGCAGCAAAACAGAAGATTCTGGTAGTATTTTTTGGGAATGTTATTTTTTTAAACTGTTTTTTTTTTTTGGGGGGGGGGGGGAGGGAGTTTTTTTTACTCCGGCCACGGGGTAAAGAAATCAAATTGTAAGCGAAGGTGAGAAATGCGATATCGATAACAAATATCCATGCTAGTAATTTATTTTAGTTTAACTTCACTTCTGTTAGCATCTTTTCTCACTAGCAAATTAATTCATTAAAATGAAACTATAATTTTATTTTGTCTGGATGCATAAATTTAAGCAACGTATATCTGTAACTTAAATACTGAAGAAAATTCTGTTACATTAAATTCAGGCAATTCTCAGAAACTTTTTGCAAAAAGTAATCTGAAACCTGGCGCTTTTTCTTGAGCGCAAAAATGGGAAAGGTAATGATATACCTTTTGAAAGGTGTGTATAGAAGATAATATCACGATCAAGAAAGTTTACAAACCTTTAAGCAGTTCAAGTGCGAGCTAATATTTTAAAAGCTCACAACTGCACTATTCTATTTTAAATTTTACAAAATCAGATGGCAGGGTTTTATGAAAATGGTAACAGAAGGTGTCTCCTTGGGAAACTAATATTTAGCATTGCAAAAGAAATTTTTTGTTCCCACAAACTTACACATACGTGCGTTATCCAGCTTCATTATACCTGAAAGGAGAACTTAATTAAGAGCGATTCTCGAATGCTTCTCGAAATATGAATTAGATAGAGAAATATTTTTCAGCTGCTTCCATCGGCGAATAATAATCACTAGTAGTAGCACACACGATATTCTCCTGTAGGGATGAAGTGAAGACGTAAAATCTATTTTTCGGCATTCTAAATACCATGCTCTATGCTTGTCGTTAATTAAAGGGCTTGATGCTCTTCAAGCTAGGTGCCCCAAATGAATTACATTTTCTAACATTACGAGAGATTTAAATTTTCATGTTAATTCGTACTCGATAACTATTACTAAGGTATTTTGTCACACCTTATTTTTGATGGTCTTAATATGAGTAACGTTAAGCAACTCCAAAATTCCAGAAAGATGATTCCGAACTAAAGAAAGACTGATTCTTAGTTGCTTCTTTACTGAAGAAAGCCGTAAAATTCTATTTCGAATGGCAATGTTTAAGAAAACTGCCTCCAGATATTTTTGCAGTAGCACATTATTTACATTAAATAAAAAGTTGCAAAGAGCCATGAATTCAATCTCATTATGTTCAGAACAGTTTGGTAAAGAATGAAAGCATAAATAAATACGGTTACGGTAATTCAGAGATTTGCAAGTGTGAGCAATACGATACCATCCTCTGGTGGGCGATTAAGAATTCAATGGGCCATTCATATTTGCCGCGGAAAAGCCAATAGAGAAAAATTTACGATCGTATGAAACAGCTAAATTGCATGTTATTAAGAGCAAAATTAAGGACTGAATGTATTTCCTAATAATTATATTTGAGCTCAAGTAATGCTACTAGAAGTAAAAATGCTGATGATATAAGAGAGGTAATGAGGGAAAAGAGAGAGATAGAGAGAGAAATAAATAAATTGGCACTATAAAATAAATAAATCAATAAATAAACCAAACATAATATTTTTGCGAGCTAACAGGCCGTGGTCCAACCAAGATATTTCTGGTTGACGTTTCGCCTGACATGTTTCAAGCTTCTTCAGAGTGAGAATGAAGTCAAGGCAGAGGTCTGGTACTTCTATATAAAGCATCACATGTGCTTAAACTTCATTGGATGAGCCACCAATCTCAGGCTTGATGGAACTGCTTCTGATTGGTTCATTCTCTATTTTCTTTGCAGTGATTGGTGCTTTTTGAAGCTTTGCTTTGGAACCTAGAGGAGGAACCAATCAGAAGGAGTTCTATTAAGCTTGAGATTAGTGGCTTATCCAATGAGGTTTAAGCACATGTGATGCTTGATGTATAAGGACCAGACCACTTTGACTTCATTCTCACTCTGAAGAAGCTTGAAACATGTCAGGTGAAATGTCGGCCAGAAATGCCTAGTTTGGACCACGGCCTATTAGCCCGGAAAATATTATGTTTGGTATGGATACCGGCCGTGAAGGCCTAAGTTCCTAAATAAATAAACTTTAACTCTAAGGCGAAGATTTAACTTCCCCAAGTTAGTCAATTAAAGAAGAGTAAGAATTTCCTAAATGATGTAATAATTAAAGAATGCCGTACCTTTCCCATATTTGGCGTGTTAATCACATCAAAAATTAAAATAACAAGCAATGCAGCTAAGTTAAAAACGAATATGGCGTTTAACAAATACATAGAAAGCAATACGAATCTAATTAATAGACTTCTCTATAAAGAAGCCCGCATCGTATGCATCTGCTATTGAAAATTTTCGCTCTATTTAGATATTGAAAAAGAATATTCTTTATTTTCTTCTCATTCTTTCTTTTATTCTTCTCCTTTTCCCCCCCATAAACGATCACGTTATTATAAGGAACAAATAAACTGTATGACAGTATTATAAACTTTAAACTTATGAAACAAAGATCTGTTGACAGAACAAATAGCGACGGAAAATAAAATTGGCAGAATGAAACTCTCTCTCTCTCTCTTTAATTACACTTTAATATATTTCAAAACAAAAAGCAATATCACAGAAATATACGTTCCGAGGAGGCCGTTCAAATATTTGCTCGCAGTGCAAAGCCGAAGAAGACATTCATTTTGCAGACCAGTTTTTAAGCAGTTATATTTGTTTGGGGAAAACTTTTGACAAATGACGGGGTTTTAAAAGAAAGAACCTTGAACGGAAGAAATGGACAAGTAAACCATTGTTAAGGAAAATTGAAAACGATTTACAAAACGCGGTAAACGGGTCTGCTCGGCTCAAAAAAAAAAAAAATAAATAAAAATAAAAAAGTCATCTTAAAGAAGAAAGGGTCGCACAAAATAGAATTCTGCAAAAGTGTAGCTGCGGTCTGAAGTAAATAGTGCGCCAAGTCGGGTTACACAGCAGGTTAAATATTTCTTGCTGGATTTACTTTTACAACCTTCTTCACTTTCCTAGTTGCGTTACTGGTTCCTTTTATCTTTTTCTAAGTGAATAATTAAATCTTCTTACAGCAGCAACCATTTTCCCCGGGCAGCAACAGCGGTAAAGAAAAGAGGTAGTACTACTTTCTCTCTTATAGTAAGTTTATTTTACGACGAAGCGTTGCGCAGCAAGTAGGAAGTAAAGACAAATCAAAATTTACAATAAAAGGTTGTGACCTTTTTTGCTTAACGTTTTATTGGTACTAAATAAACATCTCATTTCTAAAATTATCCTACGGTTCTAGTATTTTAATTCTTTAAATATTAATTATAAATTCAATTTTGTGCGCAGAAAAAGAATAAATTCTCAATGCATCTTGAGAAATCAACCCTCTTTTCACCTGCTAAGGAACTGGACGAAAATTGTGACAATGACCCTCCTTTCCCCCTTCTACAGGGAATTTCTTTATTGGTTTAAAAATAAATCCAATGAGATGACTATTTTTTAATGTTATAAGCGGCACAATTGAGATGCTCATGTAAAACATGCACCGCATCAAAAACCACACACAAAAATACATTTCTTTCTAATGGGGCTGCTGGGGCTGCGTAGGGTCACTGCAGACCCAGTGCCTTCCCCGGAAACCGGCATACATTTTTTCAAGTAGCACCATAAGCGGAAGATGCCGTTACCACTTTTGAAAATTTTGACGCTGTTTCCCCTAGATGGCGGCAGCTGAGCTCCAATTGATGCGAAACTTCACTATGAATTTAATTTAGCCGTGAGTATCCTAGCCAAACGGATACTCAAGGGATCTTCAACATGCCGCATAATCATGCAACACGGACGGTGACGATTTTCTGCATCTTGAAAATCCACCGATTCGGGACAGGTTTGATCCTGCGAACTTGGGCGTTCGAGGCCAGTGCCTTACCACGACGCCACCCTGCCGAGGTACACACATATAAATGGAGTGGTGGGCTTGCTAAATTGTTGAAAAAGAGTTCCGAGGAAAGAACGGTCGGGAACCACGGTTCATGGTGTCAGGAAAGGAGATAATATGTGGTTCCATGGAGGCCGAATACATTCTTTTTATCCGGATAGTAAAAATGCAATGTTAATTATCCTCTGAGGCGGAAATAACAGATTCTGTAAAGTGTTAGAGAATTTCATTTGGAACAAAGGAAAAACCATATAAAGAAGTTGCATGCAATGACCATTTCATCTATCTCTATTTTCTTTTAAAAACAAAATTAACTTACACGTTGTTTTAAAGTGTTCTTCACGTTACTTATACTTACAAACAATGAAGTAACCATGCATATACATACTGTCAGCTTTTCTTAGCCGCGACTTTTCTGGCAGGACCGTAATGATTCGATATTTTTGTGCACACGTTAGATCTGGTTTGATTTCATCGAAAAAGAGGTGAGAAGAAAAAGAAAGAAGAATAAATGTTCAGTTTTTATGAAGAATAATAAACTAGCGCCGTTCTCCCCCCTCCCCTTTTTGTGTGTGCTAAAGATCCAAGTCAGAAATGGAATAAATCAAAATAGGGAAAGAACAAATGTATGCCTAAAATATAACTTTAGAATGCTTTTTTAAAACTATTTTTCCTTTTTTAACTAAATATGTAATAACAATCTCATGTAACTTATACACGTTAGTAATTAAAATAAATTTTCCCCCTTCGTGGTTGACAAAGTGTTTAATGTATCTGGTTTTGACTCCAACCGTAAGGTCTTTTTCTCATTTAAACTCGTCAGGTTTAAATGAGTAATCGTAATAAACGGATTCTTTTATATGGCACACAAGCGACAAAAAATATCATTTTCATTATAGAAAAAAAAAAAGAAAAGAAAGAATCAAAGAAAAATAATCACATTATTAGAGTCTTTCTGCAATCACTATCATTCCATACAGTTTCAGTGCCATCCAATTTCAACCCACAAGCCATTCATAACAGACGCAGGTGGTCACGAGGCCAAAGTGTAGCGTTTTATTGCATTTTATTGCCGCAATTATATTACATGAAACCATCTCTTTCGCCTCGCTTTTTGATCATGGGTGGGAGAGGTTAAATCGAAAACGTTGACCTTTCGATCTTGACTGCCGCCCTCTTTTGCTTTTTGGATTCTTTTGTTCTTCAATAGTATCGTTGCCTGTCAGACCTGAAGGAGTGTCGGAGGATTCCCGGAAGTTAGAATAGGGTAAAGAGCTTGGGAAAAGGTTAAAAACCAGTTCAATGAATGCGATAAAAATATTTGAAATACACACATTGCAAACTAAGGAGAACCGGTATGTTTTGTCCTGATAAATCAGTTTATTTTGTCTCTGCGACAACTTCAGACCATTTAAAACGTTTTATGACGTATAGAACATCTCGATGCCACTAATTTATTTTAAACAACATTAAAATGGTGTGTTAAACGTTGATCTAAATTGTTGGAAGAACAGTTGACAGATGTCATGAAAGCGCGAACTTATCAGTTCCATACCCTTTTAGAAATTCTTGAGTTTAATTGGGTACCTTTTGCTTCTTATCCACTTTCGGAATGTTTTAAGAACAACAATTTAATAAGATGGTATTTGCAAGCATATTAATAAAAAATGCAAAAATAATAACGAACGAAAACATCAGGAGATTTTACCCAACTGCCAAGCTGCAATCAACATTTCTGTAATTGTTAAAAATGTTAACAATACTGTTGCCATTCCGAGCTACCTAAAAAGGAATATCGATGAAGCGAGGGCACTAGACTTTAATGCATTCTTTAAAAAAATTAAAGTGTCATAACATATGAAAAGCATTTCATGTATCATATTTTAAAACTAAATTCTACCAAATAAAATACTAAAAACATCTCTATTACATTTCGCGAGCTCCATTTGACAAACGCAAAACTTTTTAAGCCTTCCAGTGTATGAATTTTTAAAACGATATCCGGGATGACAGAAAAGAAGTACATTATTCATATTTTTGAATTTTTAATGTACGGCTGGAACGACTTTTTTCGATAAAAAACAAAACACAGCACAGAAAATCAGGCTTTTGAAAATACAGTACGCAGATTACGACATTCTTTCAAAGTTATCGTAATATGTTTGAATAAAAAATGACTTTTGCTGCATTTGAAAACAAAGCTAATATTTTGTTCAACCCTTCTATTACGCCGTTAAAAATTCCTGAAAATATTGATCAAAATTTTCTTGAATAATTTGCTTTTCTACAGTATTTTTCCAAGCTACATTTTTTTTTCTTTTTCTTATAGTGTTTATTTTATTTGCATCTGTGTTTCTCTAAAATATGGCGCAAAATGCCCCTCCCCCGCCCCCAACAGAAGCCTAATAAAACAATCTTGAAATTGGCATTTCAACTTAAATTTAAATTTTTAACAGCTTACCCTGTGATTAAAAGGCAAAGCAAGTTGTAACGTCAAAGCAAAATAAATGATTGTAAAAACTTCTCCTTTGCCCTTGCTTAACAACACTTCTTTCCTTAATCATAAGCAAAATGAAAGCTTGAGACAAAAAGACAAATGATTATACATGGTGTGATAAATGTTTTTACTTTTTGAGTACTAAAAGACGTAGTAGAAGGTTAATGCATTCCATGGTAAGATTTGACGATTAGAGATTGATTCATAGAATTATTCAAAAAAACAGAAGAGAAGTTGATTCAAATCTAAAGGCTCTACTCGGATTTGATTATTTATGCACATATACATATTTATCTATTTATATATCTTTCAATCTATCTATATTTATCTACATTACAATCCATGTATCTATATAGGTTGAAATCTAGACAAAAATATCGATATCTATATAACTTTCAAACTGTCTATCTATATATCCTTCAATCTATCTATCTATCTATCTATCTATCTTTCAAGCGATCTATATATATATATATCTTTCAATCTATCTATATATATATATCTTTCAATCTATCTATATATATATATATTTAAACCTCTCTATAGATATATCTTTCAATCTATCTATATACATATATCTTTCAATCTGTCTCTCTATATATATCTTTCAATCTATCTATATATATATATATATATCTTTCAATCTATCTATATATATATCTTTCAATCTATCTCTCTCTCTTTCTATATATATATATATATCTTTCAATCTATCCACCTATGTACATTTCAATCTATTTATCTATATCTACCAACTTACCGATACATCGACCGATCGATAGATAGATAGATACGTATAGATAGGCATATGTTATTTTTTAAAAGTTATTTCGTGCATCTGTCAAGTAGTTATAAATAGGTAAGTAGTGGTAAGTAATTTCTAAATGTTGTTCGACTCTGGTAAGCTGAAGCCTGCCTTTGAGTGTGAAAACTTCTTAAGGATTTCTGTGAAAGGGGAAAGTGTTATTGGCGCCAAGTTAACTTGGGTTACCTAGCACCGTACAGCTGCAAACAACACTTCTCAACTCAGCCTCAATAATAGTGCCTCCTTTGACTGAACCTCCCAAAGGAGAAATATTCACTTTCAATGTCACGCCTCAGCTTGAGGCAGCCAAACAATACACTTCTTACACGCACTGCTACTAATTATTTAATCAGTTGTAAAGCATATCGATATAATTTTCGTTAACAGTTTTCGCAGAAACAGAAAAGCTTTAATTTGATCTTGATTTGCTAATCTAAAATTGGAATTTAAATTCTAGCACAACATGCTGCAAAGTCAATTTCTCAGCTGTAGGTTTTTAGCTCCCATTTCTAGCCTCACTTCTCTTACTACGCTTCAAACACAAAAAAAGGGGGGGGGGGTTGGAACCACTGATTTAAGTGCTTAAGGAAAATAAAGAAACAATAGTAAAAGCAATCTCCCTCCCCTAATTACACACCGCTTAAAAAAAGAAATCTTCTCAATTTAATAGCACTTTCAAACGTAACCCAACTAAGCTCAGTATTTAATGTTCACAAATATTACATTTGGAACAAGTAATATCAAAAGCGTTGTAATCAGCTCAAAGCCAGACAGAGTGGGACACATCTTCCAGAAAAAAAAAAATCAAGTTGAAATCAGCGAAAGCTTTAATATTTGGCTGCAAGGCTTCTGCTGAATTAAGAATTTCATTTCGGAACAAACAGTTTGCAAAAGATTTATGTCGCGGGGAAGGAAGCAGAAAAAAGAAATCCATGAAACTTTTAATTACAACGATATGAAAGCCAACCCATTCGCTGAGCCAACAACAGCGGGACAAATTTAATGAAAGCAAAAATGGGCTTGGTGAAAAATAATAAAAGATTCAACGTTCTCGATGCTTAGCATGCGGCAAAAGCGACTTTATTTCGAAGGGACGTTCTACGGATGGTTGCAGGGGACCAATCATAAACCACAAGACATAGAATTACTAAAAATGAGGTATGGGACGTAGGAGAGAATCAATTACGGAAATAAATGTCTCATGTGGAAATAAAAATAACGCAACATTCTCATAAAAGTACATTGTAATGGGTCCTGAATAGTAAATACGTAAATTTGAATGTACTGTTCGTTTACGAAAGCCGAGACTATCCGTCGGGGAGATTCCATTCGACAAAGGGGGTGATCCGCTGAGATGGGCACTTTTCGAAATGATTTATTTTGCGCTGTTATTTTTTGCTTTTTCCCGATGATGATATATTTTATTTCCAATTTCTATCTTTAACACAAAAGAGAAAAGAATAAAAACGCAGGGAGTTTATTATTCTTCGTAAAAACTAAACATTTCCTAATCTTTATTAATAATCTCACTCCTGTTTTGATGAAATAGAAGCAAACCTGACGCATGCGCAAATTCGAGGAAAGTCTCGGCTAAGAAAATTACACAGTGTGTGG
Source organism: Octonoba sinensis (assembly GCA_038502835.1). Taxonomy (NCBI): domain Eukaryota; kingdom Metazoa; phylum Arthropoda; class Arachnida; order Araneae; family Uloboridae; genus Octonoba; species Octonoba sinensis. The sequence continues at coordinate 65,829,371 of CM076602.1, forward strand.
AATTGTTTGTTTGTTTATTTCAACGTTTTTACAATTCCCAAGCAATAGAAATTCCGAAAACACTAAAACTGGATTCAGACAAAATATAGCCGAGATATGAATTGCCATTTTTTAAGAAAAATATTGACCTGACTCGTAAAATACTCGAATTGTGTTTTTACTTTCTTCTTTCTTTCTTTTTGTTTTAAAAAAAGTACATTAAAAAATACGAAATAAAAGAAATCTTCTCAGTGTTCAAGTTTTACATTGTTTTCTTCTTCAAACTGCTTACAGTTCGACCAGGGACTTTTGACATTTGGTCACTTCTGCATGGCACTGTGCATGGCAGAAAGAAGGAATCCATTCGAGTTTTTAGGAAGTTCGTTTTGCCGCGTTTTTTTCGTACGCGAATCGGAATGTTTGCTTCACTGTTTGTTGAAAGCAACTAAATTCATAAACTGGCATATATCACCAGTTCGGGAGCAATCAAGTATGCTAAACGAACTAGAACGAGAACAAAAACGGCATATTCCAAACACCAGCAGTTCCTCCGTTGAACATGAATGGATTCTTCTTGGCACCCTGCCAGGAGGATTGCGTTGCTTGATGGTGGAACTGTAAACAATTCCTAGACAGAATTTAAAAAGTTCGACATTGAGGTGCACAGCTTTCAAACTAACTATGTTTTAGACAGTTTGAATGCCATTCATAATTTCATGGCCGAAAATGCTAAAGGTGCATCTGTACATCACGACGTGATACACATAGATTAACATTTATAATAAAAAACATCAGCACATTGTGTTGAATGCGCTGAAAATTTTGAAAAATCCACAATATACGAGGTCAAAAATCAAAATTCCATTTTTACTTTTGTCGAAAAGTGTGTGTGCTTTTTTTTTGGAGACCCCCTAGTACAGGACTCTTATAGGATTGACTCTGCAATCAAAACGAGCCTGACCGTGGTTTCAGAATGACCCCCAGGGCAATGATCATTCCCTGTATATCGTGAGAAACCGCAGAGGGAGCAACCGTGCAAATGAAAGTCATTTCAAATTCAGCAGCGGATGAAATGTGATTAGTCTTTCCATCCAAATCTTACATTGTGCTCTGGATTTTAGATGAGCCTTGAAGCGGCGACAGATTCCTGCTTCTCGGAAAACAGACTTAACTGTGACCGTTATATATCGCACAGCATGCGTTCATTTGTCGGGTAAATCTTTTCACGTCCGTTCATAATGTTTTTTTGAATTTACGGTTATGGAATATGAGTTCCTCCCCCTTCTTTATTATTATTATTATTATTATTATGAAGGAAATTGCATTGCGCTATTAATGCATGCTAATGTACAAGACAATTCGAATTTAAATAGACATTAATTAAATAATAATGTTGCTTCTCATGTAGTTTTAGTACTTTTAAGAGTACTTTCATATCAAAGGCGACAAAGACAAAAAATAAATCTTTTCTCATTTGGCCAAGAGCAGAGTAAATGCTTGCAGGCAAAAATATGCTCTGCGCTTGCGCAGATGTGGAAAAGACGAAGTTTTTGGTCTTTGCCGCCTTTGGTATGAAAGCACACTAAGGAAACACGAATGTTTTCCAAAATATTTAGTCCATATCGTATTGCTTGCGCTAACTTTAAAGAAAAAGCACAAAATACACTTCAAGTAATTTCAAAATGACTTTTCTTGTTTTCAAAGAAGGCCAAAAAATATAACTTTTACTTTAAATTAACGCGAAAAGTTTAAATAATGGCTTCTGAAGATAATCATTGAAAAAATTTAATCAAAAAGCATTAAATGAAATGCATGCATCACGTTATAAGATTCTCAAACTCCCGGTCATTGTTGCAACCCCGGATATTACTCAGGACAGCACTAAAAACCAGAATCGTCCGCCTAATCCCGGCCCTACAGCAGGCCTATGTCCCATTTTATATATATATATATATATATGAATGAGGTGATGAGAAACACATACTGGTGTAAGTCAATTTTTTTCTGAACATGTAGTTAATCCGATTTCCATAACATGGGCTGTCATCTATCTTTATTTACAGCACGCTAAAGAACACTTTTAAAAATTATCAACATATGGTACCATTAATTTTTTCTTATTAATCCCGTAATACAAAAAACCGTTTTTCTCACTACACTTATCGCTGGATTTACACCAGTATACTTCTCATCCCCTTATATATACACAATACATAATATGTATGCATATTAATACTCATGATAAGTGAATTTTATTGCGTTGACTTTATTTTTTTTCCATTTAATATTTTTTTGATAACAATTGAAGATACTTTTTATTCAGAAATCATTTTTCACTGAAACAATAAAAAAGAATGCATATCCGATAATGCTTTGGACAACCTATTCCAACTGAAGCATGCAAAATCTGAAGATGATTTACTATTAAAAATTGGAAAACCAATAACTTGATTATGTATTTCAGCTGAAGTCTTAACTTCTGACGATATTGTGCTTGGAAATTAGTGAAATGAAATTTTAATTGTTCCAATTGGAGTGCTTTGATAACTTTTATCTCAAGACAATTTTTTTTTTGAATTTCAAAGTGCGTGAAGTCAATAATCCCCCTGTTAAATGAAGCCTTCTTCCTCAAGAAAACAAACATTAGCTTTTTTTTTCCTGTAGCATATTTTTTCAGTCAAGTATTTCCACAGCGTTGGAAAATCGGATGTTTATGATATATTTATCGGATATTTATGATATAAATATCGGATATTTATGATATATATATATATCGGATATTTATGATATATATATATATCGGCTATTTATGATATATATATATCGGATATTTATGCAGAGGCGTAGCTAGGGTTTTTAGCGCCCGGGGACAACCGAAGATTTTGCGCCCCCTGTGCCCCTGGGGGCCTAGGGGCACCCCTAAAGGGAATTAAAAAACTTTTTATGCTTCCTAAATGATAAAGTTCTAAAAAGCAGCCCTTTTAACTCTCATTTTTATTAGCGACCATTCACTTCTAAGGGAAAAATAGGACACGTTGACTTCGCAAAATTTTTTGACTGATTTCCCACGCAATCCTGTGCTACATTAATCATTCCCAATATGATTTGCGGTGCTCCCACTTTTTTGTCGAACATATTCACACCTCTTCAGTTCAAATAATTTTCTTTTAGCATTTAATAATAAAATTAATTAACATTAATTTTACGCCCCTTGACGCTGCGCCCGGGGACAGCTGTCCGTCATTGCCCCCACCTAGATACGCCTCTGTATTTATGATATAAATATCAGATATTTATGATATATATTGGATATTAATGATATATATCGTTTGACACAAAGACAATGAGAGAAAACGTTGCGAAATATATGTAAACAAAGGGAAAAAAAAGAAAACCTAAATTTAAAATATATGGAGTTATAAACTTCAGGAAAATTTTAACATAAAGCTTGTAACCCCATTTATTTTAAACTGGTTTTTAGCATTTTATTTGAGGCTAATAAATGGGGGAGGGTAATTTTATCTTGTGTCATGTAAACGGACGAGTAAAAAATAAAATACATACAGAGGAATATTTCCTGTTTTTAATTTTAAGCTTTATTCATAACGTACGTCTTATTTAGTTTTTTTCTAATTTATCCTACTTATTTAAACGTTATTTTTATACTTTTTATGATACTTTTAGAATTTTTTCCGTGCAAATGATTTTCTATTTCAAGGCATAGACTGGATAAGAATGAAAAAGACAATAAGCCCCCGAAATCAAAATAATTACGAAGATAGATTTTCGCTTTAGATATTATCAGGAAAAAAAAGAGCAAAAGGGAATGGCTTAATATTTCAAGCCGTGGGCAAAAAAAGAAAGTACCACGACTCAAAGCGAATTAAATTCGGCCGCATTACGAGGGAAAAAAGAAAGCTTTTAATGATCTTATACATCAATAAAGAAGGCGGGAAACCTCATTAGAGAGGTGTCCACTGCTCTTCGTTCAAGACTGAAAGAGAAAAGAATGTGCAAAAAGTTCGATGGGGACTTTGAAGAAGCAATAAAAGCTACAAAAGTTCTTAGTAGCTCTTCACAACTAAGTAACTGCCACTTTGTTTTAAAAAAAGAAATTTTGAAAATTTTTTTAAACATTTTAAAAAGTTTTTTTTTTCCCTTTTTTTTTATTAAAGAGTTTCTGTAAGTAGCAGGAACAGATTTTTCACAATATTTTCCAAGTGATAAAGTGGATCAAGGTAAAAGGGAAAAAAATCAAAGCCAGGTGCTTATGAAATTATTAATGCCACAGTGCAAAAAAAAAAAAAATTCAAACATTTTTTTTATGCCGGTGGTTACTTTTTCCCCTCTTTATCATACCTTTTTTTTCTAATTAATAATCTTCTAAGAACACATTTGCAACGACAATTCCTGTGAAATTGAAAATAAAAAAGGCAAGTAAGTGTACATTATGCATACATATTTTAATTTTAAAAAAAGAAGGTTTAAAGTATTAAAACTGGCTTGCTGCATTTGTGTTCTGCAATTTCTCGAGTCATTATACAATAGATCGAGTCTAACTATTAACAAGAGAGACATAATGTTAGAAAACAAGATTCCTTGCAGCCGATAACAGAATATGTACGTTTATTGCAATTGCGTAATACGGCATTGGTTTTTAAATGAAGTACGTTTTTAAATATTATAAACATGAACGAGCTATAGAGCGAAGTTAATTATATATATATTTCAAGTGCTGTTGTTGTTGCTAATATGCCACTTGGAAATCTAATAAACGTCCATTAGTTATCTTTTTTCCTACCCATATTCTTTTGATAGGTGATTGCGCTAAAAAGTAACTAAAAGAAAAAAAAAAAAAAAAAACAAACCAAGAGTAAATGGAAGACTGTTCTTTTTAATTTTTAAAATTCTTTAACAATGACATAAAAATTTAGCTTTAAGCTTAACATTTTTGCCTAATTATTTCCCCACAATGTATCTTTCACATATTAATATCAGCATTATATTTCGGTGAGTCGAATTATTAGAAAAGAAAATAGACGGAGCTTGCCGGAACGCAGCTTCTAGTTGAAGCCGTGGATACGTCAATATCGTAGTAATGACATTAACATTAAAATTTTACCTACATTTCACCCAAAATAACCGAACAATTGACACCTAAAATGTCACATTGACAGAACCGAATTCGGGGGTCACTGTATATTTCGTTCTCTATATTGCTTTACAATACTCAATATCCTGCCAGTGCAAAGTCCCAGAGTGTCTGAATTTCACATTATTCATTTTATTCAACTTTACTACATATACCGCTTTTCTGACTATAACACTTACTATTTATAATTTTATGTTAGGTATTTTTTCGTGACATTCGCGGATTGACTTTTTTCATACCAGATATCCATCCGGCTTTGGTGTTTGAAACTTAAAAATTCTATACCCATAAAATTTTTTTACATAACCGCATTTTTTGTTAAGTGACCGGATCGAGTTCCGGATACTTAAAAAAAATCGGTCCGATACCGGATATACGATGCCTTCTTGAGGGGACCCCCTCCCCCCTATTATGGTACTTTGGCAGGTAAAATACCGGAATATAATAAGCTCTGCAGTTTGACATTCTTTAGAAAGGTCCTTGAAACTGTACAAGAGATTGCAGGTACCCTGATTTTAGTGCTATCTCAGTAAGCATAGGAGTAGGCCGAAGCAAATCCCCAAAAATTGTACAAAGATACAATTTAATTATTGGGATAAAGAATATTCTTATTTGAGAAAAAGAAAGAAACTACTTGCTATTCGCTAGAAATCTACTAAGAGTTTTCAAAAGGGGGATGTAGGTAGAAAGATTTTTTTGTGAATAATTTAATTCTCCGGCGAGAAATATGAAGAAAAAAAAACTTTTTTTTCTAATGATGTATGCATCAATAATGAAAGGAAAGGAAATCTCATTACAAAAGCATTTATTCCGCTGACTGGGAAAAAAGCTTTTACATTTCCGGCTAAAGGTTTAAGGAAAAAACATTACGGCACTTTTTTATAATAAGAAAATGCTGAAAAGTGTAACAACGCTACTACATGTAAAATATTTCAAACTTTTTTTTTGGAAGCGAAATTACAAAAGCAAGACACATTTATTAGATATAAATTTAAAAATAGCGGTTGGCATCATGAGAAGAGATTCTAAAACATGAAAATGATATGTGAGTGTATGAGAGAGAGAATTATTTAGAAATAGATTAGTAAAAAGCTTTTTTTTTGTGCAGCAACTGCAAAAGAATTCGCAGTTATTAAAACTACATTTCTTTCTGTAAGTATAATTATTATCATCATTTACCACTTTAAGACTTAATAAATCATGCTTTGAAATTGTGAAATTAGATGAACACATAAATCGACTAAGCAGAAACAGTTAATAATTAACTTTGTGCAAATAAACTGTAATAAAGATTTTTGTGCTCTCTTAAGGTGAAAATCTTTATGACGTACAGTTAATTCAGACTGAATGCTTAATTTGATTCTCTCGACTAAATGTGTGGAACTTTTGACTTTTAAGTGACACGAAATTTATGATTAAATTCAAAATTAAATGCATGTAAAAATTTTCGATGCAAATAAATTTTCATAAATAAATACAATAATATAAAAAAATAGCATTTCTGCATAAGTTTGACTTTTTAAGTTAAAGAAAGCTTTTTTTTTAGAGGTTGAATTTCCGGTAGGTTTGCCTTTTCTCTTGAGGGGAAGGGGGCGGCAAACAGCCAAATCCAAAAAATGTCATGTAAGTATTGAAGAAGTCATGACAATAGTGTTAAAAATTTTACTAAGTGAAACAAGCCGATAAAAATCTTACATTTCATAAGATCTGATAAAATTGACTAAATTAATAAGGTGAGAAAGTACAACTATGCAGCAAAATTAGTGGAAAAAATTAATTAAAAGGAAATGTGCTCATATACAATACAATACAAAATGTACATCAACAACAGGCGATAGGCCCTATAAAGTTGGTGAAAAGATGTATGCATGAATGAGAGATGGAACTATAGAAATATCTTTTCTCCATAGCATCCAGCCCTATTATATTGAATTGAATAAAAATAGAGAAGAACACTATTTCTAACTCCATTGGAAGAAACATTTATCACAAAAATAACTTAAAAGAAAAACTTGTAAAGCTGGGAATATTTCTTTATGCTTCTGAGTTACAACTGAAAGAATTAAGCTCGAAGGGTCATTATGCAAAAGAGAATTTCCACTTCTAACAAGACTCATCTAACTTTATCATGAGGGAAATGGTCCTTGAAATCTGGTGCAATTTTGCTCCACCGACACTTAAAATAAACTGAAACGCATGTCTAACGAGCCCATTAATCACTTCATTCGGGGTGGCCATGACAGGCGAACCAATAAATGTGGTTAGCGATACCCGTTCCTACTTCGACGGCAGACTAGACGTGAGGATCGTAAGAGTAATTAAAAAAAATGGCTAACCTCAATACGGCCTTTCATCGAGAACTTCGCATCGAAGAAGAAAGAAGTCATTAATTTTAGATAGAGAATGGCACGCATGCCCTGTGAATACAGCAAAATCTTTTCTGATGATCGTATCAAGAATGCTACTAAAATTCAGTCGATATCTGATTATTGTGCCATATGGATGAAATTCTTACCCTGAGCTGTCATGGACCCAGGACAAGAAGTTAAATCCTGCTAATCTAAGAAATAAAGAAGAGTCCGCAAGTATTAGTATACACATTCAGGGTCTGAAGATATATTAGTAGAAAAGCTGTATTTGCATACAGAAACAACAAGAACCTTACGGATCGCAGAAATTTATTCCAACAGAATTTATCAACAAACCTTCACTGATTGGCATGACACTCTCCAAAGAAATACAAAATGATACATTCACTGATAACTATAGATCACCGATCTAGTTCTAGAGCAGCGTTTCTTTATTTCTTTGATGCGCGGAACCCTTTTTATAAGGTTGAATTCTACCGGGGGATCCATGCTTTCTTCAACAGTATGATATTAATGAAATATTATGGGAACGAATAATTGGCAATAAATATGACAATTGACGGCTTGAAAGTGTCATGGAACCACTGAGTGATCTCTGCTGAACCCCAGGGATTCGGGGAACACAATTTACGAAATGCTGTCCTAGAGCATACATTTGAACCTTATAGTTTTCCTGTACATGTCTTGTTTTAACGGTTAGCGGCAGCGCCTTAATTTATGCTAGTGATGCGTATAATCGAGCATGATCGAAAGATCGAATGTCGATTTTTATAATTGATGAACATCCCATTTAGATGGATCGAGATATATATAACATTAAAAACAAATAACCATTTTTCAAGCACTTTTTAAATTCAGTTTCGAGTCTAAAAGACAAAGACTAAAGTGACATACAGACCTATTGTACACTTGATACATTTCCTTTTTCCCTTTTTTCATGGCGCAAACATAAACTTATGTAACTTTGCAGACCTGGCGATCTAGGGGCAGCCAATAAGATGCAAATGTGCGGTATCACGTGACGGAGAGCTCAAAATATTATATGAAGCAGAAGATAATTTTTAGGGGATTCGTAGGATTTTTTTGGTGTAAGAATGTGTAGAAGCTTTTGTGTTTTATAATGTCATCCGTAACCGTCTTGCGGTGCGTAACTTAATTCATTTTCAACGCAGCGGCTGCTATAGAAGAAATACTGACGTTTAATTAAACTCGGCTGCGACTGTGCTTTACAAATTGGCTAAACTCGCGAAAAATGATGATGTTACAAGTACGATGTTACATGTATGCATAGTAAAACTCTCTTTTAACGGCCATCCCTCTTAGGCGGATAGTTTTTCATTCCCCAGCAGGAAAAGCCCCCTCTATGTCCCGCTGGTGGCTGCTTTCGAGGGGTTTTATTGTATATATATATATATATATACAGAGAGGGGGAGTAAGAAAAAAACACTGTATTTATCTCTATTCCACCGAATAGCAACCTAATAATAACCCCTTATAATACAAATTAATGTATCAAAAAAGCTTGTAATAACAAAATAATACTGAAAGGAGTAAAAGTTGTTCGAGTTATAAAGTTGACTTGCTTTTCCGTGGTCATGCACTGCTGCCACTTCTCTGTGGGCTCTGCACTCCCCACATTAATGCGAATTCTGGTTTCAATTTTAATCCAGCGTCTCGAATACAATCGAAAGACTAGTCTCGTCTCTATTTCCTGATTATTTCAATTGATAGGTTGAGAAGATCATTTTTTAGATTTTTTTAAATTAAATCATTTAGTCTAGAAGTTTATTTAGCTATCTTTATATACTACAAGGAACCCAACAGTTTTCCAAACATCATTTACCTTATATCGTAAAAGAAAAGAACACAAGCCGATCAGCGAGCACACTTTTAATAGCTAAGTCTAAACAAAGACAACAGGTTTTTCATTAAGTGACTTATTAGGCATGTATGTGCCCGCGCAATAAAAGCATATTGCTATGCAAACAAACCGAAGCATCACAGCCTAGTTACCCACATAGCGCTTACGGAACACGAGCAATATTCTCCAGAAACAAATTACTCATCTCCAAGCAGTAAACTCTTTAAAAACCTTCTCGGCATATTAATTAACCATTCAAACAAGGAGCCCGGGGCCTTTTTCGATACACTTAAGTGCCAGGCATTTAATTATGTCAGGCAATCCTTTTGTATTTATAAACAGTTAGGCATGTAATTTATGACTCTTCAGTTTATCTTCGGTAGCTATTTCGTCGGAGTTTTATGCCTGTCTTTTTTAAGAACGACGCAAAATGTTTAATATTACGTGTTCTTTCTTCGGTCGTTGCTGAAAGAATTTTATAACGTAATATAGCCTTAACGAAACTCTGTTTTAATTAAATAAAGCTACTTAGGTTCAAGAACAGAAGTCAGTTAAAAAAAAAAAAAAAAAGAAGGAACAACCTCAAGAATTGCAATAAATAGTAAGTCGCGAAAATTAAAACCCTTGCACATATCTACTATGCAGCAAAGCTTTCTACTGTTTATGCGCTTATGATATGTAATGTTGCAGAGTTAAAAGATAAATAATTCATGATGTTAATAGATTTACTCTGCGCTTTGCATGAGTCTTACTATCATCAAGTTTTTTTTTAAAAAAGATCATAGGAATCAGAATGCCTATTACTGTTAATCCCAGATCACGGATGCAACTTTTTCCCCTCAAATGTTTGTCTGTGTTTACTAATTAAAGAGCTTTATGAATTCGAATTCCATTGTTAATGCTCGAAATATTGTATTTTTTGTGCTTTGTTTTGAGGTAACCGCAAATGCAACTTCATTGCTTTTAAAAAAGCTCCGCGCTCAAGAAACTCAAGAACAGTGCAGCCTGCTCTCTGACTAAACCATAGGTTCTCAACCTTTTTTTGCTCACCGCCCACTTTGAGAATATATTTTTTTCTAAAGCCCCCCCCCCCTTTTTTTATTGCTATGCTGAAATAGCTATTCCCACGAATATATTTTTAAATGTGTAATATTATACATTTTATTCGTAGATAGGATATGACCCTATCCTCCTTCTTTTATTCTATTTTCATGAGGGCAATCAAAACACATACTTAATTATATCGAAAAGTATTTTTATTAACATTTTCACACATCGAATTCGTAACTTAACTAATGAGAAGGTTGAATTTGATGTATTTTAGGAGTTTGCTAATATTAGGCTCGATTTTACTTAAAAACAATCGTAAGTCGCCGCGTTCAGTAATGTGGAGCCAATTTCTCTTTTTGGTTACCAATGTTGCTACAGCACTATAGCCACGGTTAGCTAAATATGAAGATGGGAATGCTATCAGAAATCGTTGAACAATCAACCATAAACCTAATACTTTTGTTAGTACATAATCAGCGTGTTTAGTTTATTTTAGACTATATTTAATTAATCTACCCATGTCCTTCCGTGTCATTTCAATGCCCCTAGTTTTCTCTGGGTCTTTTACTGCCCCTCTGAAAGTCTCAAACGCCCACAAAGGGGCGTTATCGCCCACGTTGCGAACCTATGGACTAAACTGAGGTCTTTCCTTTTAAAAGTTTGTTTTGGGTTTAACTCAAATCAAGTTTAGATTACAGTTTAAAAACACACAGCTAAAGACAACAGGGGATCGTTTTGAGATAAAATGTACTTAATCTTAAAAAACCATCTGCTGTATCACAACATCAGTTTTCTATCTGTGTGTGCTATGAGTTTAACTTTTGCTTTAAATAGTTTTACCTGACGGGGACATCTGCTTCTGTACTTCAGGGCCCTCCGTCTCCAAAAAGACTGAGACGGACACAGCAGGGATTGACCCACTGATTAGTTTTAGGAATACAGCTTAGATGGTTAGAATAATAATTTTTATTATCATTATTTTTTAATCTAAAGGGTAGAGAAATTAATTTTCCGATTAAACTGAGGTGCATAGATAGTTTTCTTGGTTTGTTTGGAGATTAATCACAAGTACAGTTCAAATTTTCTTTTAGAAAATCTTCTCGATCGATAACAACGCAGCCTTTCTCCTGGTTAAATTATATAACCTAACCAGTTCAAGATGTTCCTTGAGATTAACCAGCGATACAGATTACATTATTTTAAAAAAATAAAGATATAAATGAAGTAATAAATAAATAAAAATATCTGCTCAAGAACAAGACATTTCCAACTAAATGATCACTAATTCCTCCGTGTTTATCTTAAGATTAGCTACGAGCACAGATTAGATTACAATTTGAAAACTAGTTACCAAAGAAAAGCTCAATGTTTTTCCTCCCTTTTTCTGGAATAATTAAGAGGATTCAATTTAGACTTTAAAGCCCTTCTCCCGTCTCAAAAGGAACAAAAATTTTTTTTTACGTTGTTTCTTGCAAAATTATTCATGAGTATTCAGGATTATCCTTTAAAAAGCTCTCTGGCGTTAACACAGCTAATTTTCCAATTAAACTGTGCATCGCTAGTCAGTTAGAACAACCATGATATGTACTTAACGTTAAAATTTAAAAAAAAAAAATCAAGACGGGAATTTAATCAATTTTTTTCTGAGCAAATAAAGTACACTATCATTCGTACAGTATGGGAGTATGACATAATGGCAGAAACTTCGCCCTGGTAACCCTGACTATTTGTAGATAGGGGCCTTACTACAGAAAGCTTACTGATTCAAATTTTAAAATGTGTGTGTTTTTTTTAAGTACCCCAAAGGAAATGTCTTACACACTACAGCAGGCCTTTTTTTTCTTTCTGTGGAACTGGTGATTTGTTCCAGATAGCCGACAATGGATACTGTGCTTGCAATCCCTTATTAAAAGCATAACTCAATCATATGCAGTACTAACATTTGATTTGCCACTTAACTCACTTTCGTAAGAATTTAAATTGAGCCATGATGATGGCAATAAGTTTTAGTAAATAATTACGCAATAAGGTTTAGTAAATGATAAAACACAAAATACCAAAAAGCAATTATTCGCAATACAGAAGAAACAACGAACATTAAAAGTAGCAGGATGTCTTCTAGTAAAGCGAGAGCCGGCATTAACTTCCCGCAGATATAAATACACGGATAGAGACTATAAACAGACAGATGGGTTAGTGCCAAAATCGGCCTCACAGAGCGAAAGGGGGCTATTAGAGATTCAGTCTTCTACAAAATGGCATGCTGTTCGGATAAATAAATAAAATGTAATTACTGCCAAGCTTGCATTGCTTTGTTTATTTATTTATTAATGTCAAGAACGGTATAAATGGAAAAGTTGTCTGGGGTTGAATACTTGGAGTGGAAATTCTAGCAGCGAAATGACATAGTTGGGTTTTATTCGATAGTTATTATTAACTCGCTAAACCGGTACTGAAGTTCGGGTGGATCATTCTACCCGACGGTAGCCAGTAATGATCTGATTTGTTTTCTAGTTTTTTCATGCAAATTTGCTCACAGTTTAAGACTAAAACCACTTATTTAGCATGAGAGGGTGTTGAATGATTTAATCCTTTCCTGCAAAAAACTTGAGGCTTAGACGCAACTTCATTCGAGAAAGGTTCAATTATTTTGCTACATTTTTGAAAATTATAAATACATTTTTACCTGCAGCAATGTTACATATGTTTTATTTTTTAAGCAGGCTCAGGTGGGGGAAAATGGGTCACTTTTTAGCTATTTTCATATTCAAAGTTTCATAGCAACAAAACCAGAAACATTTCTCATTTCTTTTCAATTGCATCTTAACATTGAATTCCTTTAGAACAATTTCATGTAATTTTAATATTTAATTTTAATTATGAAATAGTTTAACTGAGCTTATAAAGTTGTGACCTATTTTACCCCATCGTGGGGTAAAATAGGTCATAATGCAAAACAATGCTGAAAACAGTTATTTATTACATTGAAATTGGAAAAAAATGTGTAATATATTTAGCAAGATTTTGAATTATGATTACATTGAAATGTAAAAATAATATTGTTCTCGACAGTTACATATTGGTTCACATGACACTTCAACAACATCACTTCTCTCTGCCACATAAACATGATCTTTATTAGGGAAAACAATTTTTTTTTTAAATTTAATTTCAATAAAATAAACGACATACATTGTTTAAATTTAGGAAGTTGCTGCAGTTAGATACAACAGAGTAAATAAAAAATAATACTAATAATAGAATAAACGATTTAATCCTAACCATGACCCATTTTACCCTATCCAAGAAAAACTGATGTAAAAAGGAAAATATGTATTTAATATTTTTCTTAACTGCTAAGCTGAAATTGTTCTCCCAAAGTTTCTTAGCGAGAAAATCCTTTAAATTTGGGCTGTTATTTGATAAAATATAAAGCTTTTCAGAAGTTGGTAAACCATGTGTTAAGCACACCATCATCGAAAGTTGAAAAAAAAAAAAAAAATGTGTGGCCATATTTAAGAACTTAACTTTTTTTTAGATTGAAAAATGTTGCCAACACACAGAAAAATAACATTAAAAATATTGGTTTAAAAATTTCAGTTTCAAGTTCTATTATTTTGGGATTTTATAAAATGACCCATTTTACCCCATCCTCCCCTACTGAAAACTACATAGTGTGTATTAAAGAAAAGAAACAGGGTGCAACATATAGTATGAACTTACTAGTTATTACAACTTAGAAAGAATTAAGAATTTAGTCCTAACTAAAAAAGGGTAAGATTGCATTACAGATCATGTTTTTGATACAGAGTAGGGTATACGCATCAGTCCTTTTTCAAGTACCGTATTTATGCGAATCTAAAGCGCCATCGAATCTAATGCGCATCCCCATTTTAAAACTTTAAATAATACAAAAATTGTTTGTCGGCGAATAAATTTGGTTGACGTCATCGGCGAACTGCTGACCAGTTTTGCTCTCGAATCTAATGCGCACCCCAAATTTGAATACTACATTTGGCCAAAAACGATGCGTATTAGATTCACATAAATACGGTATTACGAATAAACTGTTTACACGCACCCTCAATTCCAAATTTGTTATACACAAATTCACAACTAAAAGAGCAGGAAATAATTTAATTTGAAAACACTAAAGTTATGCCTAACATTACATTTGACCCAGTGCACATACAAATTGTCTTATCTCAAAATTAAATTCGTTTGAACTCAAAATAAAGCAAGAAAGTAAACCTTTTATCAAGATAATGTCCTGAAAAATACATTACTCCTTTTTTTTTCTCTTCATTGATAAAACATTCAATAAGGATTTTTTTTTGCAAAAAAAAAGTTTTGATCAACATGGATTTTTTCGTTGTTCAATTTAAAAACAAATGACTTATTTGACCTTGAATAATGTCAAATGCGTCCTGAATATTTCAAAAAAAAAAAAATAAATAAATAAAAAAAAAAATGAAAATATGTCTTAGTTCGGAAAAGAGACATTATATTTCTCGAAACATTGTTTTGTATTTGTAGAAGCATGGTCAGAACTAATCAACTGTTTTGAGAGGTGGTACTTACCGCTACGAGGCCGACTTCTGTGCCTCCTTGTGGACGGGACGAGGGGCGGCCCTTGGGGAATAAGTGGTGAGGGAGGGGCGCCGCCCCGAAAATCTCGGCACCCGTCCATCTAGAACTCGACGATCACGTCATGATGGAGTTTCAGGTTTTTTCGATCTGTTAAAGAATAATGCAATATGATGAGTTTTCGAAAAAATTGTAAAATAGTTGGATCAAGCATTTGATGATTTCCAATACGCATTAATTTTATCTGCATAAAAAAAATAATTTAATTTAGTTGTAATTTTATTCTAGATTTCCTGTGCAAATTTGATCTCTCTCTCTTCGATATTTTCGATTTCAAAGAACAAGTTGAAGTTGTTAATATCATTCCGGTATCACACTATCGTAATTTTTGATGATTGTATAATGAACAGGAAATTTTATCTATGCAAGGGGATACGAACGCAAAATAACATTCAATGTTTCATAAAAATACAAGTAAATAAGGGAAAAAAAACGCATGCTTTTCTTTAGCACATACAGGGCTCCCACTGCCTTAACACAATTTGTAGCACCTTTCGGAGCAGGTAAAATGCCCTTTTGTATCAGTTTGGAGCAGAAGAAATCGACTTTTGTATCAGTTTAGGAGCCGAAAATATTAACTTTGTACCATTTTTGGAGTATTTTTTTCTTTATTTCTTAAATATTAAATGGCTGTTTTAAAGCAATGTCATTTTCATACATCAAGGGTAAGAGCAGTTTCAAGTCTTCAAAATGATAGGAAATGTAAACGTCAGTCATCCTTTAAAAAGTAGATTATTTTTATATTTCTGAAGAAATTATTTATAACCTATAACCCTTATAAGGGTGTTTTTCAATACTTTTCTCAAGAAACAGCTTATTTTTAAAAATGTTTTGTTGTTTCTTTCTTCTTCTAATAGTTAAGAATAGCTGGAATTTTCTTCTTTTCAAAAACCATTGCATTCTCTCTTTTTTGTTTAATAGCTAAAACACTATTCTTTCAAGAAAATAAGCAAAACTAACTAATATGAAAGGTTCAATTATTTTAAACTATTTAACATTAATTAAAATTTGTTTTTTAAATGGTACTTACATAGGTATAATCATTGTGATTATAGTAACAGTAAAATTTTGAATGAATTAAATATAATTTCATATTTTATCAAAAAATATATTTGAAGTCAATCCTATTTTCTACCTGCAGTAATATTTATTATTTTTCCAATTAAGAAATATTCCTTTAAATTTCAATCCTAAATGCTCACTTAGATGCTTTGGAAGTAATTAATGGCACTAAAAGTAAATTGCCGAGTTTCATAATTTTGCAGCAAGAAAATTCAAGAACCAAATTATATTTTTCAGTTCTATAATAGAAAGGCAAAATGTATTTCTTATTATATGTTGATAAAATTTAATGTCTAATGATTTATTTATTTTTTTCCTACAATTTATCTTTACATCTTTCAAAAATTGTGTAATAGTTACAGTTAAATTTCAAGAGTCCTGGCTTCCAGCAATTGGATGCTGAAAGACACTAAATTGAATTAAAAGAAAGAGGAAATGAGTGATAATTTCACAACTTTCAAATCTAGTTTTAAAAATTGAAACTTTAAGCAAGTGTACTTTTATGAGGTCGTTCATCCACAACAAAATTTCTATTTCTTCTAATAATATTGCTTAACATATTTGCTAAAGATCATCAATTCATTAAGATATACATGCTTTTTTTTAATGATTTTCTAAGTTTAAATTTTTTACTTATTTTGTTCTTTATATTTATGTTTTTGACTTGCTTGTGGTTATATGATATAGATTACAGAACTTAAAGAGTAATGAGAAAAGAAAAAAAGCTGAAATTCAATGTTTAATTTTACAGCGTTTGAAAGTCCACCTCTAAACACTTTTGGGAACAAATATATATTTTCAAACAATGTTTTTATTTAAAATAAATATACATTTTATTTATTTACTTTAAGAAGAAACATTATAAATAGTTGAAATGAAAAAAATCTGATTTTTGTAAGGGATGCAAAAAGATTGTAGAACGTATGCGCTCCTTTGCCTGCACGTGGAAAGTAGGCTTAAGGAATTTAAAAAAATTGTTATAATGGAGCAGCAATCTTTTTAATGTATGTTCTGTTATTGATTTTTCACATTGATTAGTATTTCCTAAACAGTAGAAAACAAAGTGCACTGAGGAAAAACGCTAATTTTTTTTTTTTTTTTCACGTTCCATGAAATTAAACATTTTATCTATTTCAAGAAAAACTTACTAAATAAAATGTTCAACATGAATAGTGTTAAGAGGAATGATTTTTCTCCATATAATACTACAAAATATTAGAAATCGTATCACTGTTTCTTCTACAAGCGCGGGATACATCACTCATTCTGCTCAATTTTCTCATCCATATTTGATGTTTTTAAGATAGGATAGAGCTAATATTCTTTAATAAACTGCTTCAAAGATAAAAATTAGTTAACTAAAGGTAAAATGCATCGAATGATGTCGATTTTAAGGTTAAAAAAAAATATAATATCTCAAATTTTTTCGATTTTTTTTCCGAAAATCGCTTTTTGGCGCAAATTTTCCGAACAAATGCATTTTGTAGCAGCATGTAGCAGCAAAATCGTTTTGGCGCAGTTTTGCGCAATCGGCGCAGCCGTGGGAGACCTGCACATAGAAAATAGCATTTTCATGAAGGAGGGTTAGGATATACGCCTCTACCAAATTTATCGAAGAAAATACCAGGTTTCTAAAGCAAAATTAAGCCTGTTAGAACCTTTGGCTGGTTTCATGATGAACGCAACAGCAACATAAGCAAAGACAAAATTTTTCAGAGCATGTCATTGGTTCTACCTAATTTTATAACCACGCCCTCGCATTGATTGATTGGCATTTTTATTGCGTCATTAAGAAGGAACCGACAGTGATTGGTTCATTGTGTTATCGAATGCATACGTCATCATTGTTAGTTTGGTAACCATATCAACAGTCTATTACGACGCAGACAAAAGACCTTCGTCGCTTTTGGTGCGAAAGCACCCTTAGATTCAGGTTTGAAAGTAAACTGTAGAATTATAATCAGCATGCGCACCATGGAGCAAAGTTGATAGACAAGATACTTAATTTTTAGGTTTTCTTTGTTGCAGAGTCCATAGACCTGTACGTTGGTCACACAGTGTTGGAGAACAGCCGGGTAGTGCTTGCCGCCACACAATAAGGGAAGAATGCAATTAGCTGCTAAGGGCAGAATGTGCAATTGGCTGCTAAGGGCAGAATGTGCAATTGGCTGCTAAGGGCAGAATGTGCAATTGGCTGCTAAGGGCAGAATGTGCAATTGGCTGCTAAGGGCAGAATGTGCAATTGGCTGCTAAGGGCAGAATGTGCAATTGGCTGCTAAGGGCAGAATGTGCAATTGGCTGCTAAGGGGCAGAATATGCAATTAGCTGCTAAGGGGCAGAATATGCAATTAGCTGCTAAGGGGCAGAATGTACAATTAACTGTTAAGGGCAGATGTGCAAGGAAACTAAGTTACGAAAAAACTTTTTTCCCCAAGTGGTCAAGTCGTAATGCCGCGAAAAAGTTGCAAATTAAAGAGACTAAAAAGGGAGCAAAAGAAAGAAATAAAAATCGGTTTACATCTACCGGTTTCGCACGTGTCTAAAGTTTGCTGACATTTGAAAAACATTATTTTGACTATAACTTAATATTTTTAATTGGCTTTCTCCCCCGAATGTAACAGCTCAAATTCTTGTGTAATAGAACCACATAAAATAATGGTTAAAAAATGTTCAAATCCATATATATCTTCCGGTGGTGCATTGCCACTGCATTCAATGATATTTTGGAAGAAAAAAAAATACATGAATAAAGATAGATCACAGTTCCCCCCATAAGAGAGAAAAACATAACATTTTTTGTTGTTTCCTTCCTTGTATACAAAGTAAAGGAAGTATTTCTGTTTCGCTTTTGTTTAAATTTTAAATTTAATTTGCTTGAATCTTTCTTAATTTCGAGGATGCATTTTTAGTTACGTTTTTAATTTAGTGATAAAAATCAGAAGCGAATTTCAGGGTATGCGTTTTACGAGTATTTGGTTATTTTGCTTTTGAATTATCAAATTGTCATTATTTTCGTTCATTGCTTTTCCTGACAACTTTCATAAAATAACAAAAGTGATTAACATTCATTCTTCGTTCCCTTCATTTTCTCTCTGTCATTTTTCATAATGCCTTCACGTTTTGTTTTTATGACGACCATGATCATAATAAAGGCAAAATAAAAACTAATTAGTTTGAAAACATGACAATGAGTTGCGACACTCGCATGATCTTAATGAATGAAAATTCTTATCTTACCGATAATGATCATTTTCGAAACTGCTAATAATTACTGCATTCTTTTGTGATTTTTTTTTTTTTTTGAGAAAATACCCAGAAAAATCAGCAAAAAACCCTTTTTAACTAAAATAAAATAATTGACATTTAAATGAAACCACGAGGACAAAAAAACGTCTTGGAATGATATTTTTTGCGAGTGCATGCAGGCCCGTAATTTCGAATTTTTCCGGGGGGGGGGGGGTTTAAAGGTACATTTTCCTTGTATTTTTCTTAAAAACAACAACAACAAAAGGTATGCAAATTCATAAAAAGAGAATATAAGAAAGCTACATGAAATAAGAAAAAACAATAACACTAGTCTTTGTTTCTGATAAAATAAGTCTCATGAAAATCAGTTAAAATCATGTACATGCAATTTTTATGCAATGATTGCAGTCTGTTAAAAGCTGAATAAGGACCAACATAATTATTGGGATTGCGTATTTTTGACATTATTTATTTTTAATTCTTATTTTTGAAATAAATCTAATTAACTTTAGTCATAGTTTGGTAATGTCTTTTGGTATTGTGAGAGACAAAATGCAAAAGGAACGTATTTCATTGCTAAGGAATTGATGAGGAAGTTAGTGCAAGAAAACCATAAATACAGTTAATCTGTGACTAGCTTCTTGCCATAGATTTAGTACTGTTTTCTTGACCAACAGCAAAACGAACATATTTCGTTGCTGAACAACCGAAAGGAATCGCTGAAAAAGTTAGTGCAATAGTAAGCATAAATACAGTTAATCTGTGACTAGTTTATCGCCATAGTTTTAGTAATGTTTTCTTAAACAACAGTGTGTCCAGCATTTTAAATATATTTTGATTGTAAAGGAAAAAAAGTAAAGCGTTTAGCACAAATGTTTGAATAAATTAAATAAATAAATATATAAATACATTTCACGATGAGTACTGCATGAAGTAAACATATATTTTATGCAGGTAACTAAGAAAAAATTGTTTTGAAGTATATTGCGTATAAGGTAGTAAACGGCAGAAATGAGAATATTGAGTGCAGCAGTATTATGCAATCAGTTGCGCAGTTTCATTCGACAAAATGCAGATTATACAAATTATCAATTAACTGCATTCTCATACAACGAAACAGTTGAATGTAAGATGTTTAATAAACAAAAAACTTTCGCGAAAAACAAATATTTATCTTGTAAAAATGAAAAACTGCAAAAAATTTACCTTTATACTGCGTGAAGAAATATATCCGATCAATGAATGTTACACAACGAGCACATATGTTAATACGAGGAGACGGAAGCTATTTAATGCATTGTACTATACATTAAACAGGAAAGTAATTAGAGTTAAACCATGCAGCAGTACGGATATTAATTAATCTAAACCAAATGCTCTAAACATCATTACCTTCAGCGCACGTGGAAATTAGCAGCGATGAGCGGAATGACTTCAAACACACTGAACTAAAACAAAACGAAGATGGCATTTAACACAGAGATTGAGATCCCAATAATTAACATTTAACGCATCTAGGGTGACCGTGTAAATATGGAACAAAAAAATTCTCACACGTGAAAATTCATGAAAAAAAAACAATCGAGTCCCATCTCCGACCTATTTTCCTCAATCGTGTCATTTAGCATAAATTTTTGCAAAACTATCAGCATCTTCGCCGGTGTATATATTATTAAGGATTCTTCTCCACACAGAAGACGCGTGGTTTAAACAAAGACAAGTAATTCAACCTACGGGCGCAAAATAAGCTCTCGGAACACTAACCTAGTTTTCCTGAAGCCGCTGTCGCTTGCCGGGGAAGCAGACAGCCGCTGGCTTCGCTTGGAAGAAGACGGGCAAGATGTTGAGTTCCAGATTTCTTTTCTCTTACTGCCCCAAAAACTCGGGACCGAAAGAGTTGGGACGCCGAGAGATGTTCCAGATCAGATGTATATTCCAATTGGTTGATGGATGCAAAGGGATTCTTGTCGCATAACCTGTTTGCGGATTCACGTTTTCTCGCTAATAGGATCGGGTTCCCGCAATTAATAGAAAGGGCGAAAAGGAGAATAGCTTGCGGTGTTTTTGTTGTTTGCAAAGTCACGGTCGACTGCGTTTGTAAATAAACACAACTGTTGTATTACGTGGTAACGTATAGAACCCAAAATGTTTGCAACAGAGAAATTGCTAACTATTCGCTAAATAGGGAATTGCAGAGATTTTACCAGTGTAGTGGAGCTTGATTTAACGATTATCTCGATATGAAATGGTGATTTATCGATTTAGTGACGCTTGATTTAACGATTATCTCGATATAAAATGGTGATTTATCAATTTAGTGATGCTAGATTTAACGATTATCTCGATATAAAATGGTGATTTTCGATTTAGAGATGCTTGATTTTACGATTATCTCGATATAAAATGGTGATTTCCCGATTTAGTGATGCTTGATTTAACGATTTTCTAGATGTAAAACGGTGATTTCCCGATTTAACGATTATCTCGAGATAAATTCGAGGGAGTCTCGTATTCCGATCTATCCATTATAAAATTTATTGGATTTCATTTCCCTCCAAATCGGATTGCAAATGCCTATGAGAAGGGTAGGGATGTAAAGAAAATAAAAATTCATGGCATTCGCTCACTCAGTTACAGTGATGACAACGGAACTTTGGTATGGGTACTAAAAACTCCACACGTGTGAGTTCACATGGAATACGCAATGTGTGAAATGAAATCAAAGCTTTGCACAAAACTATAATTATCAAAACAAAATGCTATTGAATGCTGAAAAAGAAAAAAAATCGCAAATTTCAATTATAATATTAAAGTATTAACAGGATGATTGCACTATTTATGCTTCTTTAGCATAAGATTTTTCTTTATTTAACCTCTGAAGAGAACTCATTAAGAATCAAGATCTTAAAAATTACGCACTGAATACTTTAAAAAACATTTAAAGCATCCATTAACTGAAGAATGATACAAATCCTGGCCGAGAATTACATAAAATGCAGCATGAATAATTGAATAAACTGAAAATCAGAAAGTAAATTTTGAGAAAAAAAAAACCCATTGAAGCACAAAATGAGATCATACGAAAAATTCACAGACTTCATTAACCTTAAAAGTAAAGGAAAACAAGGAAAAAATTGCAACAGGAAAGAGGATGTTCCTACACATATCATTTTCTCACATATAAAGCTCGATCATTTACACCTTTTATACCGCGATTTGGCCTTCAAGGTCGATTCAAGGTTAGTTTTTCATCCTGTTCCTTAAAGGTATAGAATAATCAATGCAGTAAATCATCGTTACGATGTGAAGAAAGCGAGCAACTTTAGGCGGGAAAAAAACATGTATTGCATAATGTTGTTTTTGAACCAGTAAAGCTGTACCCATTTCTCACTCACTTACGCAACTTATAAAAGAAGCATTTTTTAAAATTATTTATTTAAAATTGCCACGTGATAAAATGTAAAGAATACGATATTTTAATATCATTCCTTCTATTCAAAACTGTTTAAGAATTGATTAAAAACTTTTTCTGGACAGCATCCACATGAAGTAACCTCCTTGCCTCGTCTACACACATGAGCAATATAACCATGATATGCACTGATCCTTTGCTTTCAAAGACAGTAAAAAAATTATAGTTTCAAAAAACCTAGAAAAAATACGCTCTTGCGTATTTTTTCTAGTGAAATAATTTTGATTATGAGCTAAAAATTTTAAAATAATCTCTAAATATAAATATATGCTCAATAGTAATGGGATTCCCACAATTAAGTACAAGTTAATTGTTTAAATGAGCATAAAATAATCATAATAAAATTATTGACAAAACTGTTAATTTTAATGCTTAATCCCTATTGGAAAAAAAAATCCTGGTATAAAAAATAGACCGGTGTTTGGAACAACCGATTCTGGTATGATAGCGTAGCCAGTATTATATCGGATCCACTATCCCACCGGAACCGGTTGTTTTAAAAACCGGTGTAAATTTCCATTGTACCGGAACCGGTACTTCATAATCTTGTATAAATTTCCGTTATGACACCGGAACCGGTTGTTCCGAAAACCGGTGTAATGTTGATTAAACCGGTGTAATGTGTCATTATGATACGGGAACCAGTACCCTACCGGATCCACTATCATACCAGATCTGGCGTTTCAGAAACTGGTATCCTAATATGATACCAGAATCAGTTTTAGTATATTTTACACCTGGGCCGTGGCAGCCTAGTGGTTAGCGTCGGACTTCCATCTGGAAGGTTGCACGTTTGATAACCGCTGAAGACCCACGATGTACACTTGGGGATACGTGCATGTAAAATCAGTGGACCCCACTACCTAAAAGAAACAAAAAAAAAAAAAAAAGGTGGGGTGCTTGATAGCAGCTGTTTTATATTTTCTTATTGTTAGCTATTCGTTAATTTAGAACCATTGCCACAATGTAAATAGAGAAGCGAAAAAAAAAATTATCCTTAAATATTTCAATTTCGAGAAAAAATCTTGGGGGATGCATGCGTCTCATTGCACTTCTTTAGGGTACGCTACTATATGTATGAGCGAGAGAGACGGCGTGCAGCCTGTCTGTTACTAATATCGACTTTACGTGTTAGGGATCATTCAACATTCATAAATGATGTCACGCTTCGAGGGGGAGGGGATTGTTCATGAAATTCTGACAAAGTGTGACAAGGGGAGGGGGTAACAAGAAGTGTGACATCATGCAACATAGCGTGACATGTGACAAAGGGGGGTAGGGGGGTCCGATGAAGTGTGACATATTGTGACAAAGAGGGGAGGAGGTCAAATATATGGGAAAGAGTGTGACATCACTCATGAACGGCAAATTAACAATGTGTCGCGATTCGCTTTTCTAATTCAGGGTTCGTACGGTTTTGGCAAAACCAAAAATAAGGACTTTCTAAGGACTTTTTAAGGACCAATAAAAAAAATTTAAGGACCTCAAAATTTTTTTGAAATATACAAACTGTTATGTTTATTCCCAAAGGAAGCATTATTGAAAGAGGAAATTGATTTAACATCATATTTTTATTAGGAACACAACACAAACGCTTTTATGGAACTTTCTTTAAATTGTTGCTTTTCTAATGTCCAATACAGTCAGAGAGTTAAATAATTATTGGAGCTAGTAATAAGAAGCACACAACACAAGTATTAATCATATATAAGCAAATTATCATGATATGAAAAATTAGCAAAAATGGTTAGTGCTATAAAATACAAGTTAAATGAAAAACAATTTAAATAAAAAAAAATTGTTAAAGAAAATGCTGCACTTTGTCTCGAGAATTTGTGTTTAATTTATATATATTTTTTCATTTTACTTAACTTATGTTGCCAGCATCTCAATTTAGGCTTACTTAAATTTTTATTCTGCCATAAATAAGTTTTTAAAAATTATTTATTTTTTCTAAAAAAACTTTTTCAACTTGATAAATATATTTCATTTTGGAAACAACATACAAATAAAATATGTAACTTACTGGCTTAAAACCTTGTACATTACCCTCAAATAGTAACTATCAAAATTTAACTAAAATAAAGTTTCAAAAAATTGAACGATTTCTTTAAATAAAAAATAAATCAAGCAGACTACAAGCTGCAAATACTATAATAACTGTCAACTTTCTAAATAATTGATATATTTACAGGATGCAAAAAGATAGAAGTCTCAAAAGCTGCGCGCAATTTTCGGCGAAGCACATGCTAGACGTTAGCAAGTTTCCGAAAAATAGGTTTTTATATTTTCGCGTTATAAATTATGAAAATTCAAGTAAATTAATACATGTCTTTTAAAAAGTTTGTTGAAAAATTTTCTTGTCTTGTAGTACTATCCTTTTAGATAAAAATACTTGTACATTAGCTTGAAAAATCGGATCTTTTCGCAAAAAAATCGAATTTTCGAAGTTCAAAAATAAAAACAGAAAAACTAGGGGGGAAACGGAGCATTTGGCAACTACAGTGTATAGGTTTAAGAAGAGGTCGATTCCTTCAATTTACTGCAAATTAAGAAATTTCACGAGATACAAATTTTGATTAACACAGCAAATATCCATCATCTCCCACACAGCAAAACCCCACAGCGAAAGATCGAGAAGCCAAATTGGTCGATCACAATTTACTAAATATTAAAACATTGCTTTAAAACAAATTTTCGATACGGGAATTTCTTTGATCTAAAAAAAAACAAAAAAAACAATGGGAGAACAAACTGTTTAGCGAAAGATCAGCTGAAAAGCGATCGGGAGAGTTGGCACCTCGGCGCTTATTATAGTGTAAGACGAAAGACAAATGATAACAAAAATAAATCATTCTTTTACCTTTAACAGTATAAATAAGCGATAATCATACATGCGATCGGTAAAACGCAAAAAAAGCTGAAAGTTTTTTTTTTGCCAACATATTAGTTAAATGTATCTCTTTTATTGAGCTAGATGTCAACAATATGCTTCTTTGAAGTATTCTGCTACTACTTGCTTTGTTGAAAATTGTTTAGAATGTAGATGATTTAGTAACAATTTTCATGCAAAAAAAATATTTATTTACTTTGTAACTAAACTTAATAAATAGTATCGAATCCCGAGTTTGAAATCCCAAAATTCGGCCCTTTTTCGAAAATTCCCAATTTTTAATTATTTATTAAATTTTTCCCCTTGAGTCCTTAAAAGTCCGTTTTTCAAATTTTATTCCTTCTTCTTTTCTCTTTTAAAAGCAAAATGAGGAAACTTGTGTGAATTGTTTTTCTGTGGTCTTAAATGGTGGCCAGTTACCCGGCACCGTTGCATTTTGTAAACATGCTTAGTGTTTTGATTCGACTTTTCTACTAATATTTTTTTTTTTTTT
This sequence comes from Octonoba sinensis, assembly GCA_038502835.1. Taxonomy (NCBI): domain Eukaryota; kingdom Metazoa; phylum Arthropoda; class Arachnida; order Araneae; family Uloboridae; genus Octonoba; species Octonoba sinensis. The sequence continues at coordinate 65,855,595 of CM076602.1, forward strand.
TTTAGATGCAACTCGATTTTTTTTTTCAAACAATTGCAGGAAATAGCAAATTGGGAGCTGCCTTGTGGGTGGGTACAAGTTCATTTTAACTGAATTGGGTGTTGTAGTTTGAAGCATTTTATCAAAATCCATGAACTTTTTTTTTTTGTAAAAATATATAACACATCAATTTACTTATATCTTTTCAAAAAAGAATTAATAATTATTTATCTACCAGTTTAGAAAGCACTGCAATTTGTAGTAAAAGTGCAATGGTGTTTATGTAAATCCGCCATTTGTGGTTTTGTCAATCCGCCGTTTTGGGTCTTTTCGAAAGCCGCGACAGTAGCGGACCCGAGCAAACTAAATTTAAGGTTCGATTAAGTAGTTGAAATGAAATAAGTTTGATTCCTGTGAAGAATACAAAAGATAACAAAACAAATAGAGCAGCGCATGAGTACCTTCTTATTTTAACAAAAAAATAAAATAAAATAAGCACCTGGAAAAAAAAATAAGGACTATTTAAGGCCTTAAAAATGAAAATGAACATTAAGGACTTTCTAAGGACCTTTAAGGACCGTACGAACCCTGTAATTTTTCGTTTGTTGGTAAAAGACGAAAGAGATACAGGGGGAGAGGGAATATTGATTTAGCAGTATATTTGTTAAATAGAACTAGCACAAATATCGTTGCATTCACATACGATATGAATGCAATGACAAGTATCAGCCTTTTGCATCAAGAGTCATCAGTGAAGTAAATGTCGACAAAGCGAATCTTAAAGAATCTGCAGTATACAAATCTGCCGAAAAAAGAAATGTTTATCCTTTTTTTCAACATAAAAAAACGCAGATTTATAATTCATATAAGTAAACAGTAAAATAGTTGTCCAATATAAATCTTTACGCGATCGATCGCGAAAAACGATCTGTTGACCACTCTTAATATACCGGGTGGTTATAATTAAACTTACCCTATTCAGGGCATCCTACAGCTAAGGGACCGTTCATAAATGATGTCACACTTTTCTTCAATGTATTTGACCCCTGCCCCCTTTGTCACAAAGTGTCACACTTCAACATACCCCCTCCATTCCTTTGTCACATGTCACGCTATATTACAGAGGCATAAAATGGGTTTAATTTGCTGATTTTAAATGTATTTAAAGAAATCAAAATGTAGGATGTCACACTTCTTGTTACTCCCTCCCCTCCCCTTGTCACAAACCGTCACACTTTCTTGAACCCCCTCCCCCCCCCCTTGAAGCGTGACATTATTTATGAATGACTCGTAAAACCGTTCAACGGATTGACATCAAAATTGGTACGTGGACTATATACGAGACGCGCTCAAGGAATCATGAAAAAAAAAAGTTCAAAAAATGGCCGCTAGGGGGCGCTGTTTAGCCAAATAACAGGGTTTTAACGTAGAAAGTGACCATTACGGCATAAAATTAATGATATTAGTATTTATGAAAGAAGAAAAACATTCATTTCATGATAACCTAAACTTTTTTTCCCACGGAGATGAACTGTTATAGCTTTTTTTACTTTCATTTTAAATGGCAATATGATATTATAGGGATATGGACGAAAAATTGTACAATAAATGTTGATATTATTAGTTTTATTCCTTACTGGTCATTTCCAACGCTTTTCCTACATTCCTTACTGGTCAATGGCCGCTAGGGGCGCTGTTTAGCTTTATAACAGGATTTTAACCCTGTTATAAAGCTAAACAGCGCCCCTGGCGGCCATTTTTAGAACTTTTTTTTTTCTTCATGATTCCTTGAGCGCATCTCGTATATAATCCACATACCAATTTTGGTGTCAATCCGTTGAACGGTTTTAGCTGTAGGATGCCCTGAATAGGGTAAGTTTAATTATAACCGCCCGGTATGTAGAAGCAATGAGAGTGTCAACCCTTATTTTAAGTACAAGTTATCAAGTGAATGAACATCCCAAACACAAGTAAATAAAAGACGCAAAGATGTAATATTAATAAATAAAGAGCATAAAAGTAACGCTCGTCTGAAGATGTTATCTGTCTGAGTTTTTTCTACTTGCATAAAATTATCAAAAACTGTGCACATAATACTACACTTTATTTCCTTTTGGCAAGTTTATTTATTTCTAATTACGTTGCAGATTACTTAGTTACCTAAAACTAATCATTCTTCAGTCTATCAATTTGAACTGTCTTCGGGCTCTTTTTAGGAAACCACACATTTAATATTTTAAAATCAGTCTGATCCATTTTTAGAATTATTCTCCACAACATAGTGGGTCATAGACTGTCACCCCCCTTCCCCCAGCAGTTTCAAATCCATTATTTTAAGCAAAACAAAAAGCTTCGAGTAATTACACGCATCGACGAATTCCACCGCGCTCAATCGACTATGACTCGAACGAAAAACCTTATCAAGAGGGAAAGTAATTAGTATTAGATTATATTAAAATTAAAAGATAATTGAGACTGAGCTCTTTGAATGGAGAGGAAATTAAAAGTCTTTTGCTAGGCTGAGCCCCAGGAAGTTATCTACACTCATTAGAGTAAGCCAGTTTGCCGGCGAGCTCCAACAGAAGTTGTCATGTAGTGTCTTCTCCGTTGCTCTGGCCTTTCGTGTGATATTTTTGACACTGACATGTGTTCATGAAGATAAGTTAAAACTGGTCGCCAACCATTTCTCAGAGTGGGCCACATATAGTATTTTAGTAATTGTTCAGCGAAACGTAAAAAATATGTAAATGAATTTAAAATATACCTTATATATATATATACATATAAAACAATTAAGAACACTAGATATATAAGGACATTATTTATTTATATATATATATATATTATATATATATATATATTATATATATATATATATATATATATATATATATATATAAAAAGCATGTTTAAATACGTAATGTAAAAATTAACTACAGTGAATTAATAACAAAAAATAACTATCTCTCTCTCTCTCTTTTTTAATGAAATTTTTAATGAAACACAAACTACAATGATATTTGAAGAAGAGGGATCTAAATGTATTTCGGGTTTTACAATCTTATTAAAGTCGGGTTCAAATTTACCCTGAACTTAGATTAACACATAAAAATATGTTCAAAACATCAGTATATTTTGGAGAGAAAAGGCTCTTAACAGTTTTACTTGGGGTATTTACCCGTACATAAACAATTTACAACTTTGACAATCTGTGTGTGTTTTTTTTTTCTTCCCTCTTGTTTTACATTCCTCTATATCCAATGTATAGAACAAAGTTCTGGATTCGTGGAAATTTTTTAATTCCAAATTCCGACGGTTTACAGGTTTTGAGGTGCGTTGGACCCATTTGACCATTTTTGGAAAACGTCTGTGTCTTTTTGTTTGAGGAGGGGGGAGCTATAACTCAAAAAGATATGCACGGAATCGAACGAAATTTAATGCACATATGGACCCTGATGTGACCTGGAGCGGATTAGTTTTTGGCACGAATCATTTTTTAATCTCCACTTTTATTACTTTAATCGCCAAGTGGCGAGTGGTGACCGCTAATTTTCACTTATACATATAGCAGTGGTGCCCCCCTGAGAGCAATACCCTAAAAACTACAGGACCTTCCCCCAAATCGGAAAAACAATTAACCCAGCCCCCCCCCCAAACCCCTGAAAACATCCTCCTTAAAACTTTCAACGGCGCAGTTTGCGTCATGAGCCCCCCCCCCCCCCCTCATCTTGGTAGGCACCCCTGCATACACTATATATAATGTTCATTGCCATTTTACCAAGCAGAGTTGATTTATCAATGTATTCAGCTGGTTAATATTTATACGATCGTATGATATCTTTTAAATTATAGACTTTGTAACATGACCATCAAATATTAAACCCTCCGATTCTAAACCATGAAACTGCATTAGAAATATATTTAAGAACATGGACGCAAAAGAACGACCAGAATGTGGAGGTACATTTTTTGTTTTTTAATGCGTATTTGAAGTATAAAATATAACATGAGAATATCCTTTTCAAATGCAAAGTAAGGAAATAAAATGTGAAAGAGCATTCTACGAGTAATATTTTATTTTCCATTCGAACATTCCGAGGAACAAAAAAATGTTTTACGAAATGGATACGCGAATTTTCCTGACGCTGTTTCAAATAAAATTGCTCTGAAAATAACATTAAGTAAAAATAAAAATGTTTACAGAAAGAAATTTCAAACCATAAAAGCGCTGGGATATTGAATAGTGAGTTTTAAAATTTCATTTAATAGTTTTCCTTCAGGCCTGAGAGAAATACAGAGTTTAATGTGGAACAGCTCGTATAAGTTAGAAGTACGTTATTGATACTTCTTGTTAATTTTTCCTCCTATGTTTAAGCGCAGAGTTGGAAAATATCATGATATTTTTGTAAATATCAAAACATCGGATATTTATGATATATATCGGATGTATATTAGGGTGGTGCTTATTTTTCGAAGTTTTAAATTTTCAACGTCTTACCCTCTAAATTTGTTCCACTATGCCAAAAAATGATTATGATAAAATTTTATCACCAGCAAACAATATTTAGAGGTAGCTCAAAGAGGGTAAAGTTTCATAATTGAACGAGATTTTGCAATTTTTTGAATTTTTCAGCAAGATAAAAATTATGATTTGAAATTATGTTTAGTTTGTTATATTAAAAAGTAACTTCTATATGAATAAGTAAAAATTAAACATTTGTGAATGGCATAGCTAAAAAAAGTAGTTTTCTTAATAAAATATACAGTGTTCAAGTCTACCTCATAAGTGGCAACAACTCTAAACGAGTGATCACCAAACTTATGGAGCCACTGAGCAATAATACCTTTTCCAAATTTTACTATGAGTTATTCCCCCCCTTTTAATAGTAAAGAAAGACAGGTCAAAAAAGTAAGAAACTTTTCAATTCTCAGTTATTTATTTGTATGCCGGAACAAGACACGAGAGGGCTGCTATGTTGCAGTTGCTGCTTTTTCATGGATTTATGCCAAAAAAAAATATTCTCCACTTTCCTTCTGAGCCATAAACTTTTAATGCAAATATTGACGAAATATGGAAAATTCACTAACATTTGTTAGTGTAATTATGTGCAATTAACCACCTGAGTGTGACCGCGATCTACAAAAGTTTTCCTCCTGAGTTAATTGTAGCTGGTGATTTACTGTTTGGTAACGACTGGTGTAAACTACAAGTAAGGAACAATTTTGTTCTGAAATGACAGTGAACTTTGCAGTGTGGTGAAAAGGTCCCGCAAATAAAATTTGAGAGCATTAGACATGAAGAAAAAAAGAAAAAAAAAAACTACATATTGCTTCAATAACACTATTGAAAACCAACTACATTATATCTAATTGAATTATACCAAACAAGATATTTATATGACAATTCTGCATTTATAATATAGATTCTGCTTGATTTCGAGGCACTGCAATGAGCTTACAAGATAGTTTCAATGTAATTTGTAAAGGATAAATAAGGCATTAAAGCTATGAGTTTGATGAATTGGGTAAATCTGAATCTCTGAGCCATTTCCTTTGAGGGCTGTAGTAACAATAAAAATTGATGAAGATAAGAGAAAAAAATAAGCTTCAATTCATCGTATGTTTTTTCTTAGTGCTAATACTATCTGGTAACGGCATGCCGCCTAATATATGCTCGGGATTTGCTGCTAGCCTGTGTATGTTACACTATGTGTATTACACATAGGATATCAGCTAACCCCAAGCAGCCAATTTAATGTGTCTCCTTTCAAAACCAAAGGGTTCCCCACCCATGGTTTAGACCAGTAGTCATCAAACCATAAAATGCCAGCTACAAGTAACTCACAAGGAAATCTTAAGTAGATTGCAGTGATACTCATGTGGTATTCGGATTGATAGCTCATGGATGGCTCAGACAGAAAATAAAGAATATTTTGCTGGCATAAATATATAGCACGTGCAAAATGTAGCTGCCCACTCGCATATATAAATAACCGAGAACTGAAAAGTTTCCAACTTTTTTTTTGTCCTGTTTTTTTTTCTTCTTTCTTTTCTATTGGGGGGCAAAGGGGCTGAATATCTCAAAGTAAAATGTGGAAAAGGTACAGCTGCTCAGTGACTCCATAAGTTTGGCGATCACTGGTTTAGACAGTTCTTACGACCCATGAGGTACCCTTAAATTCTGTATTTTTTATTAAGAAAACTATTTCATTATAGCTATACAATTTACAAATGTTTTATTTTTACTGATTCATAGAGAAGTTACTTTTTAACATAATTAAATAAATTAAACATAATTGAAAATCATAATTTTTATTTTGCCTAAAAATTCAAAAAAAAAAAAAAAAAAAACGCAAATTCTCGTTCAATTATGAAACTTTACCCTCTTTGAGCTACCTCTAAATATTGCTTGCTGGTGATAAAATTTTATCACAATCATTTTTTGGTATAATGGAACAAATTTAGAGGGTAAGACGTTGAAAATTTGAAACTTCGAAAAATAAGCACCACCCTAATGTATATCACTGATATCTTTCAAGCAAAACTATTTAAAAAACTATGTTTATTTAAATGTGCGATATTAGTTTAACCAGAATATTATTAAATGAGTTAACTAATTAACTAATTAAACCTAACCTCACTTAGTACACATTTGCTTGTATTTATAAAGCATGAAAATATATCATGATTTTTAACAATTTTTTTTTCACTTAAAACAAAAATCGTGTTTATATAAATGTGAACCTCTTATGGAGGGTTGTGTATAATACTAACATTTATATCTCATGTAATCAATGTATATTTGTTCATCATAATGAAAAAATATCAATTATACTACATTTGATATATACTTTTAGTTTTGGTATATTACCATCGTTTTAGAACTGTAACAATAAAAGTTTCTTTTGATTTTGATTGATGACATCTTTAATATTGGAAAATTAGTATAGAGAAAATGTTTCCACAATGAGTTATGATATTATATTAACAGAATATTATTATATGAGTTACTAATACACTAATGAGTTACTGACTAATTATACCTCACTTAGTTGGTACAAATGTGCTTGTATTTATAAAAAATATTAACTTATCAAGACTTTCAATCATTATTATTTTACTTGTTACATTGTTATTATTTCTCTTGTCTGATGAGTGAGTCAAAGTCAACTTAAAACAGAATCACTATCCAGTGTAGATTTCCTGATTCTCAGTCTCATCTTTATCCTGCTCATCACCGGAAATCTAGTTCTATATTATGCTTCCTCTTACATTATTATCTCATTAACTTAAAAGTGAATCAACGGGGTAATATAAGATTAATTTAAAGTGTTCAACTTTAAACAATATAAAATTGGTGTTGGATATGTAGTAGTTTATAAATATCATATTACATATATCATGATATATATTCGCCAACGCTGGTTAAGCGTCATGAAAATTAGATAAATGCTGCCTTTTCAAATGGGTTTTTTTGATATGGCAAATACGCAGGGTAACAGGGGTTAAAATGAACTGAAGTAAAATATCGAGCTAATGGTGAATATTTCGGAACGAGTCTCAAACGTGCCAAATTCATGGTAAAAAGTAGTTTTGGAGAGCGATATGAAAATTAAAACTTCGCTTTATTTAAAGCTTCTTAGCATTGCATCATCTTAATTTTTTGGTTGGCCAACCACGTATGTATAATAAGTAATATATAGTGATTTTAGTATGGGTCACACATAAAATATGATAAAATCAACTTTAGTTTCGGAAAGAAAAAAAATCAGCAAAAAATACACTTGAATAATTTACAATCAACAAAACCAGAGTGGTATGAAAACAACAAAGTATTCAATGGAAGGAAATACAGTTATGCGGCAAACATTTCCCCCATCTTATAAGCCAAAGATAAATAATTATTAATTTATTTTACTTTTTTTGTGATATTTAAACATCTTTCATGTTCTTATTTAAAGGAAACTACGGGAAACTATCAAAAAAAAAAAAAAAGTAAAACGCACCACATAATTTTGGAATTAAAAAAATGTATTGCTAAAAATTCAAGATACCTTATAAGTCAAAATATTGAGAAAAGGAAAATTCTTACCATGATCAAATAAAAGTAGCAATAGTTTTTTCTTTTTACCTTCATGAAAAACAAATCTTGCAAAAAGCGTTTATTTTTATTTATTTTTTGCATTAATAATAGTACTTATAAATTAACATTTCAAGGGTTAATTAAGAATCCCTGTTTTCATATAATGCCTTTTCTGAGCGTCCAAAAAAACTTCTACTTTTGTTACTTCTTTGGTTTAAAAAAATGATTCTTTGAGACAATGTACATGTTAGCAATGAAAAAAAAAGTTTCGCTCTCACTCTTTTTTTAAGATACGTAGTTTTTTGTCATTTATTCATTTCCAACAAATTACACGAAATACATGTTCCTCCGAGGGTAGAATATTAAGTTAAATGAAATATATTTTACCCTCATATAAAAAGATTGCCATCCATTTTGACACATTTGAGCCCTGACTCCCTTCCCGATGTTCATGGCTCCCATATTTCATATTTTTTCTCGTGGCCCCCTAGGTTTTCTCTGTGGCCTTCCAGGTATAGCTAAAAACTGGGAAATTCGGTTAGCAGCCAGTGGCCGATAGACTTAGTTTTGTCAATGGCCACTTTCTAAAATTAGTAGCCACTTTTTAAAATTGCTAATAAGAATCGAAACTAACTCTAAAATCGTTCGAAAAATAAACAAATAATTGAAATAAAACAAAAAATATGCAGATTTGAATGGAGGCAATTCACCGCTAGAGGGACTCATGAGCGATCATCGTTGTCACGTGATATCTGCTCTTAGTTTACTAGGATTTTCATTTGAGTTCTACATGGAGTTCACTAGGCAAAATGAGTTATCAAAAATTAAGTAGACTATTTTCACAGGTTTTTCTGATTATAACCCAGTATTTACATTTAATTTAATCATTATAAAAGGAATTTATTAATTATTACAATAGTTATAGTGTTTTATTTAGTGTTAATTTTTTGTAATGTAGAAGAACTTTATTTAGGCCTAGTTTTTAATTAGGTTTGTCGAACTCGAAGTAAAGCGATGTTTTTACATTGCTTTAATCGCTGCCACTTGACCAATGACGCTGCTTGAATTGCCTCCATTAGCACATGCTAAAATGCTCTTGAACTTTTAAAAGGACTTAAGTATATACAGGATTTTGAACGATTCAAACTTGAAATAAGGTATGAAATTTTCGGCGAAGCACATGTTCAATATTGGCATGTTTCCAAGGGAGAAAAAAGTGATTTGCTCATAGCGGGTGGGAAAAAGCGATTACAGTAGAATGTGCTAAAAGTGACCTTGCAAGAGTGGCGATCGATGTTCCATTTCCTAATCTCCACTTTTATTAGTTTAATCGCCACATGGCGAGTGGCAACCGCTAATTTTCACCTATACTTCCACGGGGCCATTTGGCCCCCAGAAACCCTGATTTAAACCAATGTATGTTATTTTGAAGTTGACCGCGGGAGCCAACTCAGCTAACAATTACATATCTCAAACATCAATGATTTCTTGAATTATGAAATTAAATTCCTAATTTTCAACTATTTAGCAAACTTAGAACCCGAAGTATTACATTTTCATGGACACATTTTCGCTCTTCCAAGAAAGCGAGTCATTTATTAATTTCCCGAAAAGTCGCAAGAAAGCCTCGAAAATTCTGCTGCTCAACAAATTTAGCTTGGAGTTAATTTGAGAAGAGCGACGACGATAAGGAGGTATGTCTCGAGTGCTCGTAATTATCGAAAGATAATTATCGCCAAGTTTTAGCTACTTCAATTCCCAGGAATTAACGACATCGCATAAGTTAATTTCATAGATAATAATTAATGAAGAAGAAAATTACTCAAAGAGTAAACATTGCGACGTGAGAGGGAGGCTTAACATGATTTTGCGTAATAAGCTATAAGAGGCGTCATTCTGAAATATTGAATTATTCGTGCTGGATGCGAACTTACAAATGACGCATCTGTTCAAACTAATTCGTTTTCGGGTTTTTCTGATTAAAAGAAAAAAGAAAGAAAGAAAAAAAAAACACTCCAAACTTAGAATCCAACATGAAATATAGAAATTTCGTGATATAATTAAGATATTTAAGCGTTTTCCATTTGTATGACAATAAAAGAAGGAGCGCATAGTAAAGGATAATTTAACAAAAGGAAGAAAAAAAAATGGTAGGAAATCAAAGGATTCTTATTTACTAATCATGAGTAATAGATCATCAGACCTGCCTACTAAGAGTGATGACAACGGCTACTGCGCATGCTCCCCGCAGCCATATTTTTACCACAGCGCCTGCGCATCGCCAAGAGGCGATGTGCCAGGCGCGTTGGCAAAAAATTAAAGCTGGTAAAATCCGTTGTCGTCACTCTTATTACTAGAGGCACGCTACTGCCTACCTACTGAGATCAAAATTCAGAATTCACGAAAAAGCGGAAGGGGCATTTCAGCACTTCTAAGGGGTCGTTGGGGGAGGGGGGGGGGAGAAAAGAGACCAGCATGAACCAGTTATTAAATAAATATAGTTTTTCTTCCAATGTAGTCATTTTAGTTTAAATACCAGGTCATGAAGTTTAAATAATAGCCATTTTTCTCCAAGTCCATGCAAGCCAATCATTAACATTAAAGTCTAGTACATAATCTAGTTATCAAACAAAATGGGGGAAAGGGAGGGAGGAGGGGGGGAATGCTGAAATTTAGTGAAAATTGAATCAGTTTGTAATAAATGTCTAGAACTTCACTTAAAATCGCCAAAATTTTAGAAAACAAGAGAAAATCGTAAAAAATCGACTACTAGCGTAAAATTGTAAAGATTAATTTTCGCAAAAATTATGAAAAAATCGTAAAAGTAGGCTGACAAACATTAAATGAGGAATTTTTTTTATTGATGATATTTTAAACGAATTATTTTCTTTTTCGTTTTTTATTTTCATATAATTATAATAAAGCTTTGTTATTTCAGAAAATTCAGCCTACAGTCATGCTTTCATTTATTTGTATTACTTTATTTTACTATAAAAATGATGAAATAAAGAAAGTTATGCGTATATTATGGAAATCGTTTTAATATGCAAATAATTTTGTGTCGGTTTCGTTGTTGCGAATGTATTTTTTTTTAACAGTCTGTTTCTGCGATGCAAATTTCACGAAATGGTGGTTTCAGCACCAAAAAAAAAAAAAAGAGAAAAAGGAAAAGAAAAAGACCCTAGAGGGTGATCCATAACATTCCTCTGCGCACGGCAAAATATTTTTAATTTGATCACTACTGTATATTAACGTTATTTTTTAATTGCCAATTAAAGGGAACGTGTTTAAAGGAACAAGAGCTTTTTGTATTTTCATGAGAAACATATTCAAATTAATTGTGTATGAATGTACATACGTACAACTTTTACATAGTATTATATTCTTTTATTTATTATTTTTTTTAAGAACTTGAAAAAAAAGAAACTTAAGGTTTCGCTGCCGTAAGAAATGGCTCGGTAAGGCTATTATAAATAATTAACGATGCGTGAAATAAATAAGCAGGAGAAAAGTCATAAATACAAGCGCTAGGTTGTGTGTATGGGCAAAAAATAAATAAACATCCTGTTCTCGGATTACTTAATCCAAGAATTATTCATTGCTTTACGTATAATTAAATCTTTTAATGTTAGAAAAGGAAGAGTTTTCGAATATTAATGCACTTGACATTTTATTTTTTGAAACATTTCTAGCAGAGAGAAATATGATTATCCAAGTTATCATATGTTGGTCAAATGCCAGATTAAGAATTAATAATCCTTGCGGTTGCGACACAGGGGGTTTCTTATATCTGATATTTAGATGTCTTTTTTTTTCTTAAAATTAATTAATTATTTTTAAAAATGACCTATAAGTTTTATAAAGGTATACAATCTATAATAATGAATTTAGAAGCTTCGAATGTAGCATACATTTTAAGAAAATCATCAGAAAAGTTAGTTATTGATACATGCAAATTTTTATCCAAAGCACGAAAAAAAAAAAGTCCTAAGCAGTTGAAGTCATGTAAAAAAACACTTCCCAAACGATTGTTTCTTTCACGCTACTTTCAAAAGAAATTGTTTTATTTATTGTAATCCAAATGAATTTATACATCAAGATGTTTAAAAATCGGGTAAGTATGACACCATAAATGATGTCAAGCTTTTTGCCCCTATATTTGAACCCCCTCCCCCCGTTTGTACCAAATTTCACACTTCAATCCTTTGTCACAAAATGTTACACTTCTTGCTACCGCTTTCCCCTTGTCACAATTTCACGAACCCCCCTCCCCTCCCGAATCGTGGCATCATTTATGAATGATCCCTAAAAAAAATTATATGAAAGACCTGTAATAGCAGTTTAGTGATTTTTTTTTGCAACACAAATTTTTCTACTACGCTTACATTTTACGCATAGATGAAAGAGGATAAATTTGTGTGTATATATTATCAAGTTTTCAAATTAAATATCACTATTTGGAATGCATTTGTAACCCTAGATAATTTTGCGGCATTAAAAACTGCCTCTGCTTTTAGTGGCATACATACATGCATATACTATTCAAGGAATCCTATTAAATTTCCCATAAACATCGGCATTGTAAATTTTTTATACTAGTGAACAGACTTCCAGAGAAATATCTCCACAAATTGCAGCTTAAAACTCACAAAACAATGGCAGCAAATAATGTTTTATCCATTGTTGAATTGGTGATAAGTAAATTTGGAACACTATGATTAAGAAGCACTTCCAAATGTTATAAAAAAGCAAATGAGCAGTTTCAAAGGAAGATTCCCAATAGAATGAGGCATGGAACTAGCGGATGAGAAGCCATACTTGATTTAAAACAAATGCCGAGGAAGTTAAAGGCTGACTCATAATCTAAGAAGGCAGATAGAAAAAATTGTGCAATAGAAGTTTCTCGAAATCTTGCTCGAAAGATAGAACATCAGATTAATAGCTTTAAATGGAAGTAGGTAATAAAGTTATGGAAAAAATAACTTTGAAATCTTTCTAGTCGGTTCACTGGGTTTATAACGGAAAAGGAGACGCATAACAGGTTACATTTCTTTAGCTAGAACACAGGCGAGAATAAAGAACTAATAAGGAAATTCGAATTAAAAAACATTCTTAAAATAGTTCTTTAAGCGTCATTTGTTGAAATAAGGAATGGCACATTCGTTTTTCAGGTAGCGGCTTTGAAAAAGTTCTTGGTTCCTTTTGTGTTAATAAATTTGTTAGAAAACATTCGCTGCAGTTCTGTGTCAGCAGTAAGGACTAAAAGACAACTTTATCAATGTACAGTGAAACCTGTGTACGTTGACCACTTGCGGTGCAGCACGTTAGTGGTCAACTTATGGAAGGTGAGGTAGAGGGTGAAATGCTAATACCGTTCCTGAGAAAAGTAGTCAACAGAGAGGTGGTCAACTTTACAGGTTTTACTGCATTTAAATTATTTTTAGAATATAAACTACCACTTTCAAATAAAAAATGTTCTACCTGTTATTATTATTATTATTATTTTGCACGTCCAATTATTCAGAGTCCCTCCGCAAGGAGTTCCGACTATTTATGTTCTACTGCAGTGTTTCCTAAAGTGTTTTACGCGTACCTTAGGGCAGGGGTTCCCAAACTTTTTTGACCACGGAACCCGTAACGATTCACTTTTACTTTGAGGAACCCACATTGCTGTTCATATTGAGAATCACATATCTAACAATTTGGACAAAGCTAATTCCCGCCGGAAATAAATTCAAAGGTACCTATTTAAAATTGAAGGATTTAATATTGTAAAATTCTAGAAAGAAAAAAAACTTACTCAACTGTACTCTTCGACCCCTTTCTGAGATCAAGGCAAAAATATTACAAAAACCAACTAAATTCCCTTTTTTGTCATTAGTCATTATCATCACATATAATTGTCAACCTTTCATCATCAAACGACGTATAGGTTTTGACCCACCCCAATAGAGTTTCAGGGTGGTATTAAGCAGGGCAACGAGACACTTTGCAATTCTTACATTAATTTACTCATTTATAAAGTTCTCTGAAGAGTTTTTATTTCTTATTTTGCTCCCTTCAAATGCATTTTTATTTCCAGGAAATGAATTAACTACCACTTTCATCTAAATTTCATCGCGACATATTTTTTGCACATGACTAAAAAATTTTATGTAATAATTAAATGCCAAAGGAACCTCTGCCAACCTTCTATGGAACCCACTTTGGGAAACGGTGCCTTAGCGAAAACGGGAGAAACTCTTATTAGTCTTTGTTTCAAATTGTTTCAACTTATCGTTGCAATGCAAAGAAATTTCACTGCTTCGTGTTCAAGATAAAGTGAACGCAACCTGCACAAATTTAAGTTTATAGCAAATAAATTGTTGGTAAAAGAGAGCATGACCTTCCCTTTATGAATTTATAACAAATTAGACTGGAAAAAATGATCCAAGTGCTCTGAAATGTGTAGCACTGCATTTAGAGAAATTTCAAGTGGGTTTGAAAGAACAATTTTCCTGATTTAACAAAAATCTTGGTTACAAATTGACCATGTGTATCCATTTTTAACGAGGAAGCGCTGAAAAATTATATTGATCTGCCTTCTCAACACAAACATTTTCATCCCTCTCATTGATAATAAATATTATGCATGATAATAATTTTATTTATTTTACTTATATTTTGTAATGAATGAATTTTATTTTTTGTTCAGTATTTTATTAGACTAAAAAAGAGAAAAAAATGTGTGAGCTATTTTGACGAGGGGGACTCAGTATTACAACAATTATAGAAGGGGTACACAGATGTTGAAAGTTTGGGAAACAATGTTCTACTGTAACTAAAAACATTAAATTTAATTCTTGTTATTACACTGTTTTATTTAACTTGATTTGTCACGAAAGTTTGTTACGCGGTTTTCGACCACTATTCTATATATATAAAATGAAAGTTTGATGAACTTTCGAGTTGGCAACGCCCTTGTGGCTATACGCTCTACAGCAAAATCTACGCAACGTACGATTACGAAAACTGGCCCAAAATTCCTTCATAGCTTGATTGTTTGCACCTCGAAGCTATTTTTTTAAATTCGTTCTATATTCTTTAAATTTAACAATTAAAATATTAATCCTCCAGCATTTTCTTTACTTCACGCGAGTTCTTCAAGAATTGACGCGAGCGAATTGAAGTGAAGGGAGAAACTAATTTCAGAAATTCCGTGGTTGAATTGTAAACAACGTAGTAGTTAGAGCTGTGAGGCAAGTGTTTAGGGATTAATTGGCTCCAAACTCATTTTTGGCTTAAATTTATTGCATACTGGAGAAAATCAATTTATTTCCTGCAAAAATTAAACACAAACAAGCTTCAGAAGCTCCAATTATGGGTTCGTTCATTCGCAAACAGTTCGGTAATCCGATGAATGCAATTTTCGATTTACGTATGTATGTGTTTCTATTTATTAACCACTGCTTAGGCCACTTTTTTTTTAATTCTTTTTTTATATATACATGCAGATTTGAACTAATAAATCTTTTCATATTTTAAGGCTTAAGATTGCTCGGTGCGGTCGCCAATGTTTTAACCACTCGATGAGAAATTTACCGATTTTGGAAAGTCTTTACAGATTTGATCGATTGTTTTAATGAAATTTATTTTTTAATGGTTCCTAACGTGAAACAAATCCTTCTTACTAACAAATGATGTTTACTGCATGGGCGATTCTGATCCGAAAATTTTCGAGCTCCTGTTACGAGTCAAAAAAAAAAAAAAAAGATTATCCGAAAGTTTTTTTTGACAATTAATATCTGCTTTTTTTTCTGCCTTCAGATAAGCAAAATATTTTGTACTGCTTTAAAAAACTTTCAATACAATAATTTTTCCAAAAAAAAAAAAACTTTAATTAATATATTTAATTAATATAAGCATTAATATAAATAGACTTTTCATTAAATTACTTGAAAGATTATTTTTGAGCTTATATATATGTGTGTGTATGTACTGTTGTGTTGAGAGGGAAAGGGAGATTGTTAACCTAAGTATACAGTTTTATATTTAAAATTGTTGGCTCATACTTTTTCCGAGAATTTTGTGTGAAGCTCCGATTTTTTTCCCCGAAAAGAATCACCCATAGTTTACTGGAAAGGTGAAAAATTTGATTTTCTTGTTTAGAATGTTGCTGCTAGATTTTGATCATTTCTTGAATTGTTCGGTATTTTTTTCGTTCAGCATTATTCTTTTAATTTGCTACCTTCCGTGGATACACACATTCAAAATAAAATTAGTACGTTGTTATTAAATAAAGAATTTAAAAAATAGTTGAGGTATTTATGCATTTTAATGAATTTTGATCATTTATTGATATGTTCGATATTCTTTTTTTTCAGCATTATTTTTTAAATTTGCCTTTTATTATACAGCAGTGTCAATCGCTTCCGCTCTTTATTGTGTTGAGCCTAGAATGTTCTTGGGCCTGCTTAAGCAATTTATATCGAATTCAAACATTATTACTCAATTAAGTGACTCGACCAACCAGTTTAATTCAACTGAGCTGTTCATAAAAATAACAATCATTCATTACAAAAAACAAGTGGCAAACAACTTTCACTCGAGACACAGTGCAAAATTGAGTTTTCGAATTTCAATTTCGAAAAACTTCTATGGAAGAGCTGTTGCCGTCTTTCTTCCTATTACATAACTAAAGATAACCCAAAATTGTTTTCAGCTGCTTCAATATTGAAAACCATTTCATTTGGAGGGGGCAAGAGGCACGATTTTCAACCACCGCCACCTTGACTGGACTGTATATCTGCTCTGCCATCATACAAATATCAATGGTTGCAATCAGTATTATGCAGTTAAGTGTTGTATTTTATTTGATTGTGGAGGGGAATTTAATACTTTTGTATATTGGTTAACCTTTCTTCATTTTTTGAGATCTAATGAGAATTTTTAATGCGGTAACGTCCACTTGCTTGAAAAATAATGGAAGAAAGTAGGTTGCCAGCATAAAACAAGAGATAACTTGATGCCACTGCTAAAGTACACATGTTGAAAAATTTGTTAATCTTCAAAAAGTCGTTTCAAGGTATCTTAGAAAAAGATCTTTTTTGCATTATATGGGGTTATTCTATTATCAAGCGGAGAGGAAAGTATGTCTAGGAAAATTTTCAGTTTTAATCTTATACACAGGATATTCCATTATCCGCTACCAAAGAAATGTCTATTTGACTTCAGGGGTGACACCCAGCCAGGACGGAGAAAAAAAATGGAAGCTTTAAAATCTCCATAAAATAAAACAAATACTTTAAATTTGATATTTTTTTTCTCTTTTGAACTAAGGAAAGCGTTTCCTTAAAAAAATATATTTTCAATGTTTTTTAACCGCTAATCCTAACCGTTGCCATCAACAAATACTTTAAATATTATAAGGCTCATGATACAAATGGTATTTTTATTTTTCAATCTGCAATTTTAAAAAATATATATTTATTATATTTCCTTAAAACTTATACTTTATGCTTACATGATTTTTTTTCTTGGAGGCGGTAATCTTTTCCACGGTGACACCTATCACTACCTGCCCCGGGTGTCACCCATGCTTGCTACAACACTGCATTCCATACAATTTTCACTATCAACATACTTCCCATCAAGATTTCACTGTTTTTTTTTTTTTTTTTTTAATTTCATCAAACTGTCTACATATACAGTCCAGCATCTCTTCAGCGCAACTTTTTTTTTTCTTTAATAGGCTCAGGGTGATCAGAAACTGTTAGATTTTTCAGATGATCTTTACTAAATGGCATTGTCTGATCAATTTACCAATTCTCCATTTAGCCTACTTTAATTTGTAGCAGTTGAAATTTCATAATTAAAATTACATCAATTCATTCTTCTGATTTGATTTCAAAATGTATGTTTATGTATAAAACTACTAATATACTTATTTTTTAATTTTTGTATCACAATTTATTCTTTTTATTGGTTAACATTTATGAATGATAAACATTTATGAAATAAACATTTATATGTTTGAATTCAGACTCAGAAAGAATATACTGCTTGCTATCTATCAGACAGAGTAAAAAAAAACCTATGTAAAAGTTTTGATGATGTAATAAAGATGTCACATGATACAAATATAAATCGATAAATATAGGTTATTAGTGAGTGATAGATTGAAATAATTTTATACCTAAGTCAAAGTAGATATACATTTGGGGAAAAAGACTGGCTGAAATAAGTTTTTATCGGCTCAGAAGTGACTTATTAAGAGGTCGCCTTCGGTGTCTTGCTTGGGGGAAAAAACAAGTTGCGCCGCAGTAGCCGCTATTTTAACTTTGCACGGGCAACGCCGTTGCGGGTACCGCTAGTATTGCAAAAATTATCTTCAAACTTTGCACACAAGCTTATCTTCGATGACAATGCAATATTCCATCCATTTTATAATTTATTATAACGTTAATTAGGAAAAAAATTAATAATTTTGGCTCTGAAGAAATTATCAGAATTATTATTTGTCGAATGGCAACGATAGCTTTGCTTGGATAAAACGATGTTATTTAACTTGATTTGTCAAGAAAGTTTGTGACGCGGTTTTCGACCACTATTACTGCATTTTATTTATTCTTTTTTTAATAAAACCGTGTAACTTGAAACATTTTTTTGGAGATTTAATATTTTATATGTTGTTTTCAAACTCATAGTTATCAAATATCATTTATTATAGACTAATTCTCCCTCACAAACAATTATGTGCCCTATTCTTCAAGAAATTCTGTATCGAGCATAAGGGTTAAATCCATTTTAGGTAGGTGCCTATTAGAAAAACATTGTACTTTATCTCAGAAAGAGTCTTGATGCAACAATAAATTGTTGTTAACTCATATCACTGGTTTCGACAACGCGCACTATGTCATTAAGCAAGGATAATAAGTATTACAAAAGCTAAAGAACACGGAAAATGATTCTAAAGAAACTTGAAAATGATTAAAGGATTGTAGAGTTTTCCCTTCTCATTTAGAGTAAAAAAAAAATAATAATAAAGAAGGTTCTAGTTATTTAAAGTAAGAGTATTAAGCAAAACGAGTCTCTCTTTCAAATGAGGAAAAAATATACTTTTAAGTGTTAAGGTTACAGTTAATGCTACTTAAAAAAAGAATATTTAAAAAAAGAACAACAAAAAATATAGAACTTTTCCTGTTACTATCTATGGCTGATGTCGCTTTCATGCCGAATAAAAGGAATTTTTGTTAAAATCTTTGGAAAAAATTCTTTTCTTGAAACGACTACAATTAATTCGTGAATGGTAGAATTAAACAATGCGAGGTATAGAACTTTGTCCCTTTTACCCATTTAAGCCAAAGCAATAAATTATCTTACGCTTGAAATGGTATTTGTTAAAGGCAATTGCTTGAATCAAATGGTGTATTTTTAGCACAGTTTTTCTCTCTCTCTTCAATTCAGGCATAAGAATCCGTATTATTTGTACCTTGTCGCTCTAAAAACATCGAGACATTTGTGTTTGAACATATTCTCAAAAAAAATACGCATTTTTTTAGCTTTTGAGTAAAAGTATTCTACCTTAGGCCAATTTGCTCCCCTTTCAATTTCAAAAGTTAAAATAAAAATAAAAAAAAAACTTCATAGATATTGAACACAAAACATATACTAACATGCTGTAATTTTTTACACGCTTCAAATTTTCAAAAATATGTGGCTTCAATTTACTGTTCTACTATTTTCTTTGCTAAAAAACCGAAGGACAACTGAACCAAGGAACATCCATGTTTTGTTTTCGACAAGGATACTTCTTGTACCTTTGACTAAAATGACGGTTGGGCCGAAGTGGCCACAGAGCTTTTGGAACAGTAAAATGTTGCCATCGCCCAGGGAACGCAGTGCTATCAATCACTTTGAGATTCTACATTATAACGAAATAGATATTCAGTCCCGTTTTAAACGTCAATAGGATATTCTATTATAACGAACTTTCTGTTTTAACGAAATGTTTTCCCAGTTATTAATAAGCAGAGAAGGTGTGTACCTCATCATTCTAGTTGAAAATTTGATATGTGTATTCCGTTTTAACAGTTCTTGCAACTTCATACCTAAGCGAAGTTGCCTTTTCAGCATTTGTAGACATCAAGTCAAAGAACAAGCTTTAGAATGTGGAACCACACTCAGATTTAAATGAACAAGCAAATAACCAAATTATAATGATGTGTTTAATCATCATAAAGCATAAACAATTTCAAGTTTCTTCTTTGTTAACCTATATTTATTTTATTTATATTTTCCTAGGAATGCCTTTTATTTTTTGCAAATTGTTTCATGGCTCAAGAAACCGAAACGAAAAAATAAATAAACGATTTTTTTTTTCAATTCTCATTAAAACATATACAGGAGTGGTGATCAGCATTACGAAAAATCAAAAAAGGGTACACAAATGTCGAATTTTTGGGAAACACTGGTCTTGAGCATAACTCGAACTGTTACACTTGATGGCATAAAGTCTTTTGCGATGAAGAAGTTCCATTTAAAAGGGAAAAACTGTAATTCTTAAAACATTTCATCTCATTTTTTAACTATAACATTACGCGTATCAATATTTGGGAATTAATTTGTCAAAAACATAATTAATGTATCGAAAAATGAAAAAATTCTTCCCCAAGACACACCGAATTTAAGAATGAAATAGTTCATTTCATTTTCTTCCACCTACGTGAATAAACTTAGCGTTAGCATGCTTCTTTGAACCATGATATCGCCGGTCCGGAAGAACAACGACGTAACTGCAAAAATTTGGCAAATGCAAATAAGTCCATATACAATATCAGAAACACATCCCTTACACAGGGGAGCATAGATGAACTAATAATTATGAGTTTGTGTCTTCTAAAACAACGAACAATTTTTAGAGTAACAATGACGTAACTGCACTTAGGGGTTGAAATATTAGGGTGATTAAATCCTAATCCCTGGTAAATGAAAGCAAAGTATATATCCTACATACTCTCATTATACCATTATTTACTTACATCCTTTTCAATTACTATAAGTTTTATACAACTGCAAATCGTTTTTTTACTCTCCTGTAAAATTGAAGTTTTTTCAATTACGTCACTGTTCTTCCGGAACGGCGATATGTACTGAGTCTTGTGTGGTGACATTAACCCAATTTAATTGATAAAATTTTAAGAGGCTATAAACAGAGAAATAATACTTACCTACTGTTTTTTTCCTTGCAAAAGCAAAACTTCCGTTTGTGACGTTACGGAATCCAAACAACTCACTTAGCGCTAAACAGTAATGACTAATAATACAGCGAGTCTTTCTGTGTGAATACGGTATGTGGGGGTGCTACACTGAGTGGCTAAACGTACAGCTGGTCAAAGGAACCTCACACTCCCCTATAAAAAACAGAGAAATTTGAAGAAAAAAAAATCATTAACACTAGATTTACAAGACCAGTCATTTTGAATGTTTCGAAGCTTCCATGTTGCATAATTTGTTACTCTAGTGCAACTTTCAACTGCATTGACTTTTCCTAATACACGGTAAGTAGGACAAGTTAATGTGGCTGAAAGTTTTATGATATCATTAGTAGCATCTTGGTGTAAAATGAAAGTTTAGAAATGGTTACATTAACCAGGCGGTTGACAACCGCCTGGTAAATGTAGTATTAAAATAGCACTTTTAACTTTAATGTTATATAAAAAAAGACATGATCGCGTCTTTAAGACGGATATTTTCACTTACGACCCTTTAAGATCGTGCAACAGGAGTTACCCATGTAATTTTTAGAGGCGAAGGACTTTAAGTTGAAATAAAGCACAGAAAAATGTTTTCAAAATCTATGACATCGGCTTTATTGGAAAGATGATTTTATGGCATTTATGTTCGAATATAATTTCAGGTGACATGTAAGCGGCTGATGCGTACAGTTCTACCAACAAACAAAGCGATCTGCCTGGCCGAGTGCCAAGAGGAATCCATTCTTGTCAAAGGGAGGAACTATTGGTATAAGGGATGTGTCGCTTTTGTTCCCGTTCTAGCTCGTTTAGCGTACTTGATTTCTTCCGAACTGATGCTATGTGCCAGTTTATAAATTTAGTTGCTTTCAACAAACAAAGAAAGAAGCATTCTGATTCGCGTACTAAATAAACGAACCTGCAAAACGTACTTCCCTAAAACTCGAATGGATTCGTTCTTTTCTGCCATGCGCAGAAGCGTCTAAGTGTCAAAATTCCGTGGTCGAACTGTAACTGGCGTAATCTAGAGGTTCAATTTTCACACACTTTCCGCAGTAAATCAGGCTGTGTGTCGGCAATAAAGCGTCAAATATTGCAACCTGTTTAAATAGACCTGTTAACTGCCAACCTGCGATTTGACGTCTGTGGATTATTTTCTCTGGGGATATGTAAAATGGCATGTCTACTCTCATAAACCATAGACGATTGAGCTCTGGGAAGCCAACAGCTTGATTTACTGCGAAGAGTAAGAGTGTGAAAATTGGACCAGCTGATTACGTCATGTAAGCGGCGAATGCCCGAAATCACATTCAAACATTAGTGCCATAAAATTATCTTTCAAATAAAGCCAATGTCATGGATATTAAAAACAGTTTTCTATGTTTGATTTCAGCTTAAAGTTCCTCGCCTCTAAAAAAAATCTTTTATATATTCTTTAGTCGATAAAAAACATTTTAATGCTTCAAGTACAGACGAAATTTTAGAAACAACTGTTTAAAAAAAGCCTTCATAAGATCATAAGTGCTTTGAAAATTCTGAGCAGCCCCAACGAATTTTAAATAACAGCGATGAAAACTAGATCTAAATGTCTTTAAAATTTATTTAGCAAATTTTCCGCATAAATTAGGCGAAATGCGATGGGCAATCATTATGTATTTATGTTGTTGGATCAAGAAGCTGTATGCATTGAATTAATTTCTGATTTAAGAGTGTGGTTATGTTGTAGATTTTTGCTCCGGTTGCAATGCAGTTAACTGTAGGGAGCTTTCTTTTTGTTTTTATTAAATATCATTAAAAACCCATCCATATTCAAATGTCAGTAGTTGTAAACGTTTAGTTAAAGTTTTTTATAAATTGTTTACTCTTTCTAATTGTTTATTCTTTCACAAAAATATTAGATCTTTGTACGCATTTAGATTGCAAAAATTGAAAGTCAATCAATTTTTTTCAAGAAGAGAGTTTGAATTCTCAATTCACAAAATAATATTATATTTTAACAGTTGCTGTAAAAGCGAGTGGAGTATATTTAGAATAAATGTGCTTTAAAAGAAAGTTTGCTTTCTCGTTTATTCAGAAGAAAAAAGAAAGAAGCTTTCTTACAATCATATAATACAACTTTAATTCAAACGATTATTATTAACTAAATTTGTCATTAAAATTTAGTGAGGTGTTAAGGCGTTTTAAATTTATACCGCAAATAGTTTTGGCATTTTATCCTTGATTTACACCCTCAAATCTTTCTTAGATTATGATTGAAATCTTACGTTACATCGAACGAATTCTTCGCAATAAATAATTCTTTAAGTCGTTTCATATCGATTAATTCCCACTGTGTTATCGATTCAAGAAAATCGATACTGATTAAGTTGAGAAACTAGAGCATTGATATAAATACCTTTTCTAACACCATAAGACTTAAACAAATGACGTAACATAATGCAATACGCAAGGAATGAATTTCCATATGCATTTAAAGGATGAAAACAAATTTCAAAGTTTTAAATGCAATGCAAAGAAAATATAAATAAGATATGCATGCGTTCTTTTTCACAAGCATGTAAGCATATCTTATTTATACTTTTATATATTTTCTTTTCCCCCGAATCAAATAAATTTGAGGGAAAACAATGTTTGTAAAACATATATATATATATACTGGACACACGGAGGGGGGAGGGCAACGAGACCGGTCCAGAAATCCTAGAATATCCAGTAACCGACATTTTTTTAAATATCTAGAATTTGATCCGGACAGTGCGTGAAAGATCCGGATATCCGAGATATCAAAATTCAATTAATTAGCATGTTTTGAAAAATATATGTAAATAAAAAAGTTACTAGTGTATTTAGAAACTGTGGGACGCGTAAAATCATGTATAAAATTTACTGGTTTCAAACACCATAACCGGATATGCGCTATGGATCTGTCTTGCAAAGAAAAATCTCATGTTTGATGTCAGGCAAAAGCAATATCAGGTTATTTCGAATCCTGACCTTGTTCCTTCCAGAAAAATAAAAATCCTGGGTGCGCTAATATGTACATTATATGTATTTATTTATTTATATATGTGGGGTTCAAACTTGAAATAAGATGCATTGATGCACGAAAACACATTTAAATAAACACATAATATTATTACATATAAGTATTAACAACACAAGCTCATTTTTTAAGGGGAAGTCTTTCACTCGCATCTTTCTTTCACACTCACGACTTTCCTTCTGCTCAGATCCAGAAAGCCATGCGCGAGCTTCGCGATCGGTTACAGTTAATCACGGGGAAAAGTCTCAAGTTAGTGGAGACTTTTGGAGCTCTATCCCATATATTTATATATACATATGCATCTTTTTCCTGGTTTAGTTTTCAAAGTTAATTACAAGTTTACGTATTTCGTTTACGTCACCATCATAGTAAAATTATACTGTTCCATAAACCAACTAATATCCTCAAATCAATCAACATAAAACGGGAATCCCGGATGTGATGGATTCGACCCTCCGAAATGCAAGTTTAGTCAAATCACCAACATGTAGCTTTATAAGTTGCTAAGCTTTTCAGGACACAATAAAGACCTAAATTCACTGTCACTTCATCCGCTCTTTTTCCTTGAAAGCGAACTAATACAGCGTGAACTGGCGGTCAACTTTCTGTTTCCGTGAGAAACAACAAACATTACAAGCTGCTTTGACCTATCTTTGGTTAATGTGGGTATTATAAGCTAATCCACTTGTTCAAGAAAACATTCAAGCCTAAATATGAGTTATAATTCTTTTCCCCCAGTGTAGTTTAATCTGGTCAATGCTCTTGCATATTTTTCTTTGGGGAGTTTCAGCAGCATCAGTTTTCCATACAACGTATACACAAAATCTATTGCACATTATTTAACTTTTGTTTTAAGAAAATACTACATGAAACTCATTTGTACTGTCTCATACTTATTTTTATTGTTCTGTTGGTTCAAAAGCAGCAAACCTGCGTTTGTAACGAGAACATCTACTTGAAGGCTTTTAAAGAAGAAGAAAAAAGAAAGACGCGATTTTAAGATATTGCTCTTGGAACCAATTCATGTTAGTTACGTACGAAATTCAAATTATACAAGCTACAAAGAAAACATGATCAAGAAGCATTCTTTAAAAAATGTAAGAAATCTATAAATCGATCATATTTTGAAAATTCAATAACGATATATTTTACCGCATAATTTTGTCCATTTGCCATGCGTATCATGTTTGTTTCGCAATATAATATTTTATAAATCAGTTACGCGTAATCTCAAATGATATATCTTGCTTGGCAGATGCTATAGTATTATGCACCTCTGAAGCACCATTCAAAAAATATTTTTAATAAGTAACAGCCAATATAAAACACAATATAAGCGCTTATGTCATCTTCTCCAGTCAAGAAAAGAAATTTGTAGGAATAATGTTCCAAAATGTAATAATAGTAACAATAAAAGAAATAGGTGCCCGGGGCATTACCGATAAATTTGGTGCTGGATAAGAACAAATAACTTCCATTTTAAATCAAACACATATTTTTAAGATAGAATGGATGGGAAATAGTGACTTAGAAGGGGGACTTTAGAATCCTACAATTGGGCTTCCAGCTGCATCGGGAAAACAGCCAGTCCTCGATTTTTTTAAGTTTAGAATTTAAAAAAAATAGCAATTGACTGGTATCTGAACAAAAAAGCGTGAATGACTAAAATCATGTTTGGTTGCTTCATGACTTTGTATATGAAATTCATGATGTAAATTATTTTATATATTTCCGAAAAAACTTATTTATAAGTTGTAAAAGTGTGATATAAATATAGTCACATTTAGAGAGAATGTTCAAACATAAAAGCGAAAAACTGTTTTCAGGACACCCCGTTATTGCGGACAAATACTTGTTCCGCTGATGTCCGCTTTGTGATGAAAGTGAAAGTTAGCATATGTACTGATATTCAAGATTAAATTACAGATTAGGCATATTAAAATTCGAACAAATGTTTATAAAAATTGCTTTTTGAGCAACGTACGGCTTATGATAACGCAAAAAAAAAAAAAAAATGTAGAAAACTTTATGGAACGAAAATTTTCCTTAAGACGTTTTATAAGAAACAATCTTGACACAAACAGAGGTCAAAATAGAACATTCCCTTACAGTTGGCGAAAAAAAGGCTCAGAAAAAAGTAATATACTTATAAATTTTATTCAGTTTACTTCAACTTTCTATCAAATGTTATCAAGAAAGTTTTATTCAGTTCTGACAAGCGCATCTCAAAACTATCCATTAACTGGAAAATTTCTAATTTCAATTGTTAATCACTTTCTACACTGAAAGTGCTTCGTTATAAAGTTTATATTAGTTGGATCTTAAAACTAATAAATTAAAATATTTTGATTTCACTTGGAATAGAATCACAATTAATGGCCTTTCGTTGGATCCAATTATTCTTAAATAACAATTTCCCTCATTTGTTACTTATACTTCTAAGAAAGTATTTCGCCGGAGTAAATTTGAGAGCGTGCCAAAACTTAAAATCGCCTTTTAAACTTTATGGGTACGAAATAAATTGTTCTAAGAAAGAGGGAAGGTATATTATGTTTGCCTTCACGACGCCAGCACCGATTTTAATGAAAAACAATTGCATTTCATTTTAAAGAAACAGGACCAATTTTCAAGCACGGGATTATAAATAACAAATTGTTTTTATTCACATAGATTAGACATATTATAGGTTCGCTAAAAGAATCGCCTCAAAAAATGATGGCTATTATTTTAGAGGAAAATTTATATGGCGAATATTAAAAGACGTTCAGAGTTTTATGCAAAGATAAAGGGGTTTCTCAAAACCATAACTGCAATATTTTTTAATACTTTTGCTTTAATAGCTGTTTTTATTATTAATTTTTGAGTTTCTTTAAAGAGATAAATGTTTCTGCTTTAAAAAAAATGGTTCACGTTAGGATTTTTTTAAATCTAAAATAATAGATATTAAACCGTGATGTTTAGTATCTACAGTGAAACATCCTTTAAGGGATACCTCCGAAAAAGGGACGCCTCTAATTAAGGGACACTTTTTCTGGTCCCAGTCCCTTTGAATAGGGACTGCAATGTATTTACCTCTGAATGAGGGACACTCTATTTAAAGGACATTCACAGAAAAAAAATTTCAAAATTCAAGTTATACTGATAGATAAGAAAAATTTACAGGAAATTGAAGTTATTTTCTTTCTATAAATTAACTTCTGAAAGTCCTAATCTGAGTCCTAAAAGCACGAACAAAGAAACAAGTGTATTTTAAAGTGCTTGCCAAAACCTACTTGTAAAGGCTTTTCCCTCTCTTGCACATACATGTGTGCATTTGCATACAGTACCCGACTACCAACAAGTTTTCTATGCAGGGATTGGAAAAAGTGCACAAAATGTAATTTAAGTTGCATTTCCCAAATTTCATACTTAAAAACAAACCCATCTCATAGAGTACTTCAAATACATTTCTGTAAATTACAAAACTTTGCCAATACAACATTTATGCCAAAATTTTAGTTTTTGAATGAAAAAAATTTTAAATTTCAACAATTTCCACTTATATTTTGTATGCATGAAGCATTTTCAGTTTTTAATCTTCAATGGTAACACATGTTTATTGTTAAAAAGTTGAACCAAGTTAATACACTATGTGTATGCATCAATTTATGAACCTCCGAGGAAGGGACACCTCTATTTAAGGGACAAAATTTCCAGTCCCCTTAGTGTCCCCTATTGAGAGGTTTTACTGTATAATTTTGCATAGGAAAGTGGGGGTTGTTTGGTCTTCGGAGCTGATTCTCCCGTTTAAGCGATCTAAATTCCGTAAATAAATAAAAATTGATAAAATTGAAAAGAAGTAAAAGAGCTGAACTACCGTGAGCTTCCATGCGAATTAAGCCCTGGATCGCATACAAAGTAGCGAAGTAGGCCAGTTTCCCAGCGATGTTTCTAAAAGCTGTTTTTTAAGAATAATTATGCATTTTTGAAAAATCCTTATCCATTATAATATATGTCTATACTACTGCTTTTGATGTAATAAATTTATGAATAAATAATTGAATTCAAGCACTGAAACTTTTTGCACATCCATTACACAAAAAATTTAATTTTTTAAATATATTAATGCATTACTTGAAAATATTTTTGTGTCATAATAAGCATCTAAACCTCTTGAAGTCATTATTTTTATCACTTAATGTAATAATTTTGGGTTGCACTAAATACTCAGAGGCCGCGCCAGAAGAAATCCAGGCCCGTCTTCGGACCCTTCAAAGTTCCAAGCTTCCAAATCGAACTCTTCACACCATTATTTATTATAAAAGCGGCAAATAACAATAACCTTTTTCATCATTATTTGTTTAAATTTTCAATTTGCACAAAATAATTTGATTTTTCACAAAAACCTCTTTAAAATTCACAAAAAACGGACCCTGTTAAAAAATGCGGGATCGAACCCGGATACTGCTCCAGATTTGTACGAACTGAAGAATTCCATGTCCTATAAATGCCTCTTGGTTGACAAAATGAGAAATGAAAAATCAAAAACAGATAGAACAAAAAAAAAAAAAGCTTCAACATTATACATTTATAAAAGTGTTTCGAATGTGGATAATTACACATGCTTTAATGTTTGAGAAAACAACAAGTTTTTTAAGTACTGCTTATGTTACTTTCAACTTACGAACGGACATTCTGATGCTGTTAGAATTGTCTGATATTTGACCCTTATTATATTTATCACTTTTCACGTAATGTACATGAGTCTGCAGAAAACCAAGGGACCTGTAATTTTAATTGAGGCTAAAACAAAGAATTAATTAATATGTCTGTTGCCGTTTGCGCGTTACCATAACCATACTCTTCCCTGCATTCTCTTGATGCGTTAACAATCGTTTTGGAGCACTCAACAACTTTCTATCAGAAGCTGTAACGTTTCACGTAACATGAACATTCAAGTGAAAACGGAAATTTGACCATGCCCGTTCTGTTTACGCGGAAGCATATAATGGACTAAACAAAAGAAACAAAGAATAATATCATTGCGGCGATGTACAGCAGAATGGGGTTTAAGAGTCTTCCGTGTTCTTAAACTGTTATTGTGCAGTGCGCGGCCAGATGTGTAGAGTTAACCATCTTCAGTGGTCACGCTCGAGTTCGCAAAAAAAAAAAAAAAAAGAAGACTAGTTTCTGTTATTGAATGAAACTGAAACCATGTGTATGTAATGAACATGCAATTCTAAAAACTTTCGAAAAGTTGAGTTTTGGATCATTATCTCTAGCAAATTTTGATTTCGTGATATTTCAACTAATGTTTGTTGAACTTCTTTTCAATCTGGAAATAAAGTCAAAACTTTTCATTACTGAGGCAACCATATTTTTAGAGGCTATGGACACGAGTTTCAAACAGAAACGCAACTGGTGTTTCAATTTCTTAAAATAGGCATCCTTATCAAGAGTCAGATCAGTAAAAGCCAGAACTACATCATTCCATACAACATTAACCTGTCTGTTCCCGAGTTCATAAGTGATATTTTCTTTTATAATTTCCTGGTATGAAGAAATTCATTAGTACGAGAATTCTTACAACATTGACCTGTCTTTTTAGGTAAATAAATAATTTAGTACTTTTTACTTAAACATCTTAGTATTACAGTCATTCAGGATAACTTTGAACCATGAAGCTTAACTTTGAACCACGTCATATTTTATAGTCTATTTGGGTGGATTTAAAAATTAAGAGAAGAAAACTGATTTTGTAACCTATTTGCTGAGTGCAGCACACTGACCCTGCTAGTTTCTTTTTTTTTAGTCAAATATACTAAAAGATATAACGTGGTTCAAAGTTACCTCCCATGGTTCAAAGTTGCCTTAAATGACTGTACTTAGTATAAGCCATATAAAGCACCTTTTTTAGGAAGCGGAGAGAGTAAAATTTAGTTAAACTAAGAGAGAAGAAAAAAGAAAAAAAAAACGAACATTAACCTCTTCATTCCAAGTGTACCCAATTGGGTACATTTTAAAATACTGTTTATTAACTACAGTTTGTGCAATTTGAAAGCTAAAACACCCAATTGTTTTTGAAATTGATCAACAGATATTTTACTTTGTTTCAAACATGGAAAACATGGAAATTGGACATTAATTATTCTTTAAACTAATTATTAATTTAAAAAAAAATTAGTTAAATTGTTTTGTAATCATTTTTTAAATCATAGAACCAAATAATCGCGTCAAAATTGTTTGTGCTTAGTTCTGGGGTCTGAAGAGAATAAGGAGGGGAGGGGGCATTTTAACGTCTGGCAACGGGGCCCATAAAATGATGTGGAGCCCCTGTACTATGGTCTTCTCATGCACGGTCAAATGTTCATCAAATGCAAAGACTTCAAAGTAGTTGTTACAAATACCGAAACGGACACACACATGATACTCCGGGCCGGAAAAGGTTTGATCTGTACGCAGAAAGGAAATGCTTTTCAACAAGAGGAAGCTGCAAATGTCAGAACGGATATCGCTCTAATTTTCAAAGAGAACAAGAAAACTAGATCCTACATGAAATTGTTGTAAGCAGATCGGCTTTTCCGGATAGGCAACTGTGGGAATTTTTTCTGAAAACCGGGTAAAAACATTGTATAGAGAGGAAGTAAAGACTGCATGCGCATCGAACATTAAAGCTCTGTTCATGGCATTGAGCAACACGGAATAAAAAGTTCCTGCTGGCCAGTTATTTAGAATGTAGCAAAACAAAATATTGCAGTTGCATACTGTTGTCCATGCATGGGTTCTTTGAAAATGCAATCCTGTAATTTAGATAATTGTCAAACCTACGTTGTAAAACACTAATTGCATTATCTTTGCAATTCGCGTTTACAAAGTTGGTTACCCGACGATGGTAAACTTTCTGATTCTTAATTCCAATAATGTTTTACAGTTTAAAAACTAATGCAGTTAATTAATTAATCTATACATTTTAATCATTAGTGGATATTTTCTTTAAAAAAAAACGAAATTGAGAATATGAATTACCCGCCGGTCACCTCACAATTACCAGGGGTCTATCCAGCATTTTTCACAGGGTCCGTTTTTAGTGAATTTTAAAAGCATTTTTGTGCAAAATCAAATATTTTTGTGAAAATTCAAAATTTAAAGATACAATGATTAAAAAAATATTATTT
The DNA here is from genome assembly GCA_038502835.1 of Octonoba sinensis. Lineage (NCBI taxonomy): Eukaryota > Metazoa > Arthropoda > Arachnida > Araneae > Uloboridae > Octonoba > Octonoba sinensis. The sequence goes on from CM076602.1 coordinate 65,887,086, forward strand.
TTTGTCGCTGATTTAATGAAACGCAAAAATACGATTTTCTAGCTCGGAATTTTGAGAAGAGTCTATTTTGATTGAATGGAATTTTGTGAAGGGTCCGTTTTCATTGATTGGAATTTTGTGAAGGGTTCATTTTGATTAATTGGAATTTTGTGAATTGTCAGAAAACGGACCTGAATGTCCTTTGGCGTGACCCCTGATTTCAAGTGAATCACTTGAGGTCCGAAAATAAAGTACAATAACATGTGAAAATACAGAATAAAACAGAAATATGAAACAAAAACTTGAAGAATACATTAAAAAAAAAAAAAAACTAAACTGAAAGTAAATAACAACAATAACATTCGTGTGGTATTAAAAATTTTGGTAGCAGACGCGCATTTTTACTTTAAAAAAAATGAAAAATAATATAATTTCAAGAAAAAAAATCGATATTTTTGGGTAAAATACCATACTAAGTCTACAACTGGCCCACAGAACACAACATCGTAACATACAGATTTTGGTTCATTTTGACCTTCATCCAAAAACGGTTCCCGCCTCCTGTACTTTACAGATTCCTTACACTTTACAGAAAGTGTAAGTGAGAATACTGATCAAAAATGTATAAGTGTAGGCTAAAAATGAAGAAACAAATTGCTGGGGAAATATTTTAGAAAAATTCTTTTATGTCATCTCGTGTGAAATTATTGATTTCAGGAGTTATCAACATGTTAATGGAATAACAAACACGGTCATAAAAATTCCTAAAACGTGTTATGTTTTCCAAATCTTCTTCTTCAAAAAAAGCTTTGACTAAACACAATGAAAAACAGGTTTTTTTCGCGCTACAATTAGATTAAAAGAACAAATAATTATACAGACAACTGCAAAAACTGTCTAATTAGCAGAAATAATAATTTATTAAACAAGAAACTAAAGCTTAATTTGAAAAATGCAAAAGGAAATTATTCTTTTCTAAAAAACGTAAATGCAACAATTTGGAGTTATTTCTTTTTAAAATACATTTTTTTTTCAAGCTTTCGGGAAAGCAGAAGAAATTATTTATGGAGTTCAATTAAAATAATCTTTATGAATATTAATTGCTGTTTATTATTCTGGATATGTTGCTTGAAAAAAAACGTATGCAAAAGATAGACATGTAAGATTAATTTAAAAAGACACGTCTTTCACAGATTCAAGTTTTCTTTTTAACGAGTAATAAAATTTATCTATATTCTAAGCATGTTTATACGTTTAAAGAAATAATATATACATGCACATACAGGGCGCAATGTTTCTCTTGACCAATTGGAGCAATTTAGAATGCAATATTGACTAAGAGTGTCTTTTTTTTTTGGAGGGAGGGGCTTGCAAAATATGTTTTTTTAACCTAATTAAAATTATAAATTTTCTCAAAAATTTAAGAAAAGTTTGAAATTTAAACAAAAGTCTGAAAGAATCTCATCCCGGAGTAAAGAAAGGAATAAATGAGAGTTCTAAATGCCATTATGTTTTCCATTAAAACAAAATAATATATGCTTGACACTTACCAATAAATACGTCGCTATACAATACATACACAATTTAATTAAATTGTAACAATTTTTACAATTTTACATCAATAGGTAACATACGTAATTAGTTACTTTTTCCGACTAATGCCGATCGGTTTAGGGGAGAAAAACATGATCATGCGTCAGGTGCAATTTATTGTAAGTAAAAGGCAAGTGTGGTGAAAATTACGCAAAGCAAGAGAAAATTAGGAAAAAATGAGATCCTTCCTTGCAACACCTTTAGTCTGCCCAAAATGCGAAAAAGAATTCTTTAATAAACGAGGCAACAAATGATCGGAACACATTGACGCTTACTAATTATATTTAGAAACTTTTAAAGTTTTCGGGCAAAGAAAGAAAGATGGCTGCCGGACGAAAAGAATTCTGAAAGCTGACGGGTAATGACTTTGCTCGCTTATTTCTGTGATGAAAAGCACATTTCTTTCCACTATTCATTTCAGTGCACACACTATGTTGGAGATTTAAAATCGCGCCAACGTAGCGCATAAACTAAACGACTTTAATACTCCCTCAGTTTTTAGATGCGAAATTATTCTTATTTCGTAGTTAAGAACTTTCACTCGAATAAGCAAAGTTTTTTTATTTTTCCCTTCTTAAATGTGATGGTGAAGAGCAATATTCTGGGCCACTGAAATTCCAATCTTTTTCATTCTTCAATGGAGACCATGAAAAAAAAATATTGCTTTTTATCTTTCCCCTCTGCAGTATTTTCGTACTTTCTTTTATATTTAAAGAACTTTTGCTTAGGTTTTGGTTATTAGGTTTCTTTTGAAGTTATACTGCGGAAATTTAGTCTTTACATTAAAAGAAAAGCTAGACAAATGAGCACTTGCAGATAATGATTTTCAGATTATTCAACACTTCGTTCAATTATTTCTATGGTTTAGTTTACATATGTGATAACAGAACTCATTTGTGTGCACGTATGTTTGTTTGTCTGTGTGTTTGCTATACAAAGTTATATACTAATTGACGGACTGACATGAAAAATTGCATAAAATTGAATCAATCCTTCAGAGAGGTGACCCACAAAGTCCCATTCGGAAATTTGAATCAGTGTTTCTTCATGCTTATTTCAAGACATGTTTCGACATGTTGTTGTCGTTGTTGTGTCCTCGCGCGAAGGGAGGGAGAATGGGTGCGCTGGTCCGGAGTCAAACGGGGCCCTTATAGGCAGGAGTCCGACTTCCGCCCCTTTTAATGTGATCTCTTATTTTTTTTTAACTAGCTCCCAGATGAGAGACCGTCAGCTGCTGGGGTTGGCACCCCCAGAGGTATCGTTTCACTTGGAGGACATTGGAGCCACGACGGATTTAACGTGCACCAGCACCCTTTAGCGTACACGGTCCCAAAGAAACCAGCCGCGAGAAGTTGTCACCTCGATGGTTCACGACGGTTTTACGAGGTTCGAGGCAACGTGGCGAATCTGATCTCACTATTGCATGCTACACAAGCCCACTACTGGTCTTAGGTGTGCTTAGTTTGACAGACCGACAATCTTCGGTAGATATCATTAATTCCACTTACATTGCAAAGAGACGATGACGAAGATGATATTTTACAAGTTTTGTTGCTGTTCCTCTTGTAGCACCACGGATTCAAATTTACTTTTCAACAATATTACACAGCATCACTGTTTATTTGAATTGCGTCAAGATTTCTGAGCAATTCCTTGCCATGTTAGTTCATTTGATCTCTCTCTTAGAGGACGCGACAGGAAGCAATTGGAACTATACCTAAATACTGGCCATTCAGTTCAACACGCAAAACTGCACTCAAAACTCACGAATACAAACACACTACACAAACGAACAAGAAGCATTTGTTTAACATCGACATCATTGCTAATTTGTAACATTTTAGTCTGCCGTCCTGTTAAATTTTAAGACTGAGTATTTAAAAAGAAATCAGTTCCTCTTTTGCTAAGGTCCACTCTGGGTTATTAAATAAGTCTAGAAGTACAACGAGAAGTTTAGACACTATTCGTAAAAAACAAATCACTGTGCGAAACATTTTAGAAGCAAGGAAATAAAACGACAGAAGCGCGATTTCGTTTAACAGTTGTGAATCATAATCATGTAAAAACTTCACAAATCGGTTTATATAAAATCTTACGCGGTACAAGTTGAATACTTCCTAGACTACTCTACAGAAAAGGAGAAACTGCATGTAGTTAAGACTTCAAAATGCGCAGTTACAGAAAATTACCCAGTTTACAATTCTTTCCTTAGGCTCACGACACTAAAGCAGAAAAACTTTCAAGCGACGCTAAGGAGCTTTATACCGAATATGTTATCCCAGCAAGTACTTTTGAGAAATAAAACATGATCTGAGAAACACTAAACGATGCCCATTTCGTTTAAGCAAAATTGCAGTCGTACGTCGGACCGCTCCGCTTAAACGACGCGACGACAGCTGCTCAAATAAATTCCTCCTAAACTTCCGAAAAAAAGTGGAAGTCTTGGAATCAGAAACGTAAAATGCCGAAGAAAAATGCAAATACGTAACAAATTGCTGGAACCATCTGCACTTCTGAGTGAAAGAGTGGAAGAGCATAAATTCTCTCAAACGGTTTCCGACATTCTTTTTCTTGTATTATTTTCTTCCACAAGCAAATTAAAAAGAAAAGAGACGATAATTGGTTTCTGAACATTCTTAATTAAACTTATATATCTTTGTTCGTGGGCAAAACGCACGAGGTCAAAAAGTGCTGAGAGAAAAGTAAGTTTTAAAAAATCCTAATTTTAAAAAAAAGTTTATACTGGATATGCCAACTCTTTTCATTTTAACTGAAAACTATTGCTTCTTGCTTTTATCTCCGGCTTCCGACATTATTTTCCAACTTATGATTATTTTATTCGTGGAATCGATGGTTAATTTCAGAGCAAAAGAAATGCATTTGCTTACAATTTGGCTTAATATTTTCGATAAATCATCCTACATAAAATAAAAATTCTTATAACGGAAAATTATTTACGGATAAAATTTTATTTCAAAAGATATTTTTTATAATATATATATATACTCGTATGTGTGCGTGTGTGTGTCTTTAACGGAGTTTTGCTGTGTTACACACCTTTTAGCTCGTGATTTATTACAAACGTCATAGTTATTATCAGAGATTCAACTTTAAGTAGACAACAGTAAGTCGAATTATAAACGAGAGAACAATTATAACGGGCAGGACAGTACTCCAAAACACCTCGCGGAAAATAAATTTTGAAACAATGAATTTTGTTTTGCGGAATAAAATTCAGGAAATCACTTGATTAGCTGATTTATTATTTTTCTTTCAGTGTCACAAATAAAATTATGCGAAAGTAGATATTTTAATGCATTATTAATAGGTGCATAGAAGCATGCATCTATGCAAGTTTTTTGAAAGAAAAATTCCGAAAGTGCTAAAGAAAATCAACTGAGAAGGCTCAGTCATTTACAGAAGAAGCGTAATAATGGAAATATGAAAGAAAAGAAGAAAAATGCAAATATTCATACAAATATAAATGCATATATATATAGAAGACCCATTATTAGTTTTAGAAACACTTATTCTTTCTAGTGCAATTTCAAACCTTTTTATACTACTTATTCATTAACTATGATGGAAAAGGAGAGAATTTTGCAGAGTGACATATAACCAGGTATGGTATGCTATCAAATACCTTATCCCCACCAGATCCCCTACCCGTTAGCCGAAGCCTTAAATAGGATTGCTCCTTTCGCACGGAGCTGGTGGCCGCTATCAGATACCATCGTATCGATAGTGTAGCGATAGCGTATCGATACACTATCGATACGCTACTTATTCATAAACCTTGATGGAAAAGGGGAGAATTTTGCAAAGCAACAGATACCAGCATCGTTAATTCGCTAAACAACACATAATCACTAAAGTAAGGAAAAATCATTGATAACAGCAGATGTCTTTGTAACAGCCTTTCTTTGACATCCAGTAAAAGGCATGCGTAATTGGTTCGATGATTGGGCGAAAGGACTAACTAGTGGGCAATACGCTCGGGGCTACATTGCTTACAAGCAAGAAGGATTCTTTCTTTCAGCAGGAAAATGCTTTTTTCGCAGAAATTTCCGATGAATTCAACATAATAATCCATAACTCCCGCGAGCTGTTTTGAAGAAATGTCATGCTTGCGTTATCTTGTCTGCTTACTACCAGTAATGACCCCATCCTACAAAAGTTTCGTTTCTTGGAAAGTGCGAAATGTAATATTAACACTAGATTTATCAGGCCGTTTTTGGCCGTTAGTTGCGACTAATTATAATAACACTTTCAGTCACATTAAACCTGTCCTGCTTACCGTGCACAAGGAAAAGCAAATGCAATTGAAAGTTGCACTATAGTAACAAATTATGCAAAATGGAAGCTTCGAAACAGTCAAAATGGCTCGTCTGGTAAATCTAGTGTTAAGATCATACGCAAAGAATAGCAAAAGAAAAAAAAAAAGAGTTAGCATTTTTTGATGTAAAAAAATTATCTTTTCGATCATTGCCGTGTGTGACAGATGCAAATTGCATATCAGAATATTATATAAGCAGTGAATTTTGTTTCATCTTATTAAAAATGCGCAAAAGGATAATCATGGCGGAGGAAAGAAGAGTGGAGGTAATACTGCAACGGAATCTGATATGAAAAAATGAGATTAAAACTTGATTTTATATACAAATTCCTAAGCATGACAAACACGAAAGGGGCGTGAGCTGGCAAGGGGGCAAGTAATAAACTTGGCGTCCATAATTAACTCAGAGTTGTTTAAAAAAAAGTACTCACGCTGAATGAATGTGTGTAACAAAGTGAAACATAGTTTAAAATAATAAAAGGTTCAGATCTGCTTAGCATCTACAACTACATTTTAAGGTTTGTATCAAAACATGAAAAATCAAATGTTAAAGTTCAAAACATGGGTCTTGAAAGCTAGTACCACCAACAAGAGAAGACATATTTATGAAACGTCAAACGCACAGGACCACAAGTATCCTTCATTAAACATCGTGAAAGCTTAATCAAAATTGCTTTTAAAAAACTATCGGCTAAAGCCCTTGAAGTGAATCAATTATTGGAACCATTGAGTTTCTACAAGAGCCGCAAGATCGGAAGTTAAAAACGAAGGGAAATTAAAGATTCTCCTTTGGAGGGGAACAATATATAACGATGCTTTCTAAAATCAGTTGCAGCTGCTGCATTAAAAGAATACCCGCAATTAGGGCTCGAATAATAGACTCAATTATAAGGAGGAATTTCTAAAGCGCCAGGGAGATTTTGCCGTGAAGAATTTCTAAAGAGTTTATTTTTACTGTTTCTCTGTGATACCGCCGACAAAATTTCCCTACGCAGCTAAATGGAAATTTTATTGAAATGGAGCTACTTGGGAAATGAAGTGCGTATACCTTTGCTCCTCACTCCAAATAAATTAGGAGCTATTAACTCCTCGCTTGAGCTGTCCAAACTTATTAAGAAAGTTTCAAACACTGAAATATCGTTTTACTATCTTTTTTCAAGCTGTATTGATTGTCCGGTCCTGGATTTTATCTTTATAGACAAAAAAAAAAAAACTTCGCTTGTGTGTGTGTATGTGTGTAGATATCTGTTCGTTTCACCAATCCACGCCACTTAATGGTTTGGAACAAAATTCATTTCTTTCCTGCATAGGAGAATGAATAAAATGTAGTTCAAAAACTCAAATTAGCCTTTCGTTTTATTTATTTCAGCGTATTTTCGACAGGAAGAAATTGCAAAAAATCCTTTATTTACAACATTTTAAAGATGAGAAAAAACTGTTAGGTGGATTTTGCTCGGAAGTTCTGTAATAAATCGAACAGGAGTTGTTGTCAATTCCTTTTTTTGTGAGGTAAGGATAAAATAAGAGATTTTCAGTTCTCATTTTGTTGAATTGTTGAGATAAGTTAGTAGTTAGTAGTAGAATGGCAAAAAAAATCTGAATCTCTTAAGTCTATTTTATGTGCCCAGCATGCATCACAATACAAGACATTTGCTTGATTCAACGAATTTACAAACCATTTTAGGAAAAGAAAACAGGCTAGGGAGGAGAAAACAGGAAAAGGAACAGTAATAAAGCGCCAACGATTCACTAAACATATATTTTAAATTAGAAGAAAAAAAAAAGGCTTACAAAAAATAGTTTCGGTTGGTATGTGTTTTTTAAACTTTCAAAATTATTACTTGGCGTAAAAGATTATAGCATTAAACAAGAAGTTCCGTCTAGAACTATACGAGCCTACTTTCCCGTATACACCAAATTCAAATTTATAATCTAGCTATCTCTTTCTCTCTCTTTCTTATTTATCTTTAGTTCTAATTATTGAAAATATACCTTTTTCAACGGATAATACATATTCATTCACTCACTCATTCATTCTTTCATTTATTCAGCCATGCATTTATTCATTCATTCGTTACCTCATTCAAGTGTTTATTCATTCATTTACGCATTCATGTATTTATTCACTCATTTATTTATATTTTCATTTATTCAATAATTTATTCATTCATTCTTTTCCTCATTCATTTATTCATTGATTTATTCTTTCACTCTTTCATTTATTCATTCATTCATTATTTCACTTATTGAGTCACTGAGAAATATTCTTGAAAATCCCGATCAAAAAATTTCATAGCAAAATAGGCTCGAAACGTTCTGGATAAACTTTCTATTTCTACATGTTCTACGTTATAAGAGCTTTCCGATAAAGTTTGTTCCAAGCAAATCGGTCCGTTAGATCAGGATTTATATAGGGTTGAAATTTCCCCGTAAGCTCTGTGTTAATTTTTTGAACTGTTCAAAAATGAACAAAAACTGTTCAAATCAATATTTCACGCCGAGAACTCCTTTCAATAAGCTTTCAATAGGAACTTGGCTCTTGTGCCCAGAGTTTACAGAATTTGCTTCAATTTTGTCCATAGGCGCTAATTTTAAAAAATTTTTTGAACTGTTCAAAATTGAACAAAAAATTGTTCAAATCAAAAAGTGAAATATAGAAATGAGATGTCCTCGCCGAGATCTTTCGAATGCAAAAAGAATTTTTCCAATCGGACAATTCGTTCAAAAGTTATTAGGGGGGGCCCAAGACCGACAGACACACTTTTTCCCCATCTCAATACCCTACTTTCAAATTTTTTATTTTTCAATCTTTATTTAATTACTTCACTTATTTTTGACTTTTCTTGATTTTTAACGATATTTTCACGATACATTAAGCCTTCTTTCATGCTTTATTATTATTTTTTTTTACTTTTACGGGAAAGTAGGCTAAAAAAACGATGCGTCAATGATAGTTAAGTTATCGATTAATCAAATCTTTTTTGTTGAGAATGAAAAATCTTTCGAGTTATATTTTGAGTATCTTAAATCCTATTATAAACCTTGCCATTTTAAACAACTTAAATGAATCGAAACATTTGACAATATGACGTGTATTTGAATAAAATAGACAGTTTACCGTGTCTCATTGTTACTGAATCTTGGTTCAATTTTCCATATGCATACAATTAATTAAAGCTGCTTGTGCATTTCAGAAAATTTAAATTAGTTTTGGAACATCAGGAGATAACATTAATTAATGCGAGAGAATCAGATTTAAAAGTTGCTGGGCCATTCATTTGAGACTTAAATTGGTTTTCGCGCAAATAAATTTTAATAAGGAATACCATTTTAACAATGCATCGTTGCTTGTAAGAATTTAAACTAAATACAAACGAATTCAAAATTCGAGCGTTCTATTCGTCAAAATAATGAAACCAGATATAATCATTAATAATCGCAGTCGTATATTTGAGACTACTTTTACAAAATAAAACATTAAACAAGTTAATTTTAAAAAACCTCGAAATAGGTTTTCTTGATTGTAGATGATATAAATTTCATCTTACCTATTATATTTTGTAAACTGTTTGAAATTTAACAATTTACAGTAAAAGTATTTCATAAAATTGCACGACCTCTAGGTTGAGAAACGATGTTGTAAAGTATTGCTTGCACAAACTTAAAATTTTGGATGAGACATTAAGCCATATCCAGCCACCGAGAACGATAGTAAACAAATCGATTGATTAGTTCTGTGTACCTTAACTCAAAAATATGTTTGTAAATATTTGAATATTAGTTCGTGAATGTTCATAAAATATTTGGGCATGCAATTTCTCATTCAGTTCTGTTAAAGATTCTGTATGCCTTTCCAGTTCGAAAGCAAAATCCATCATCTTTTCTATCGTATGAAAAAACGTTGCCAGTGGAAACTTCTGCCAACAAGTTTTCGAACAGATGTTTTGACAGCAATGGAAAATTCGCTGCATAACTCTTTTGGATTTTTTTTTTTTTTTTTGCCGAAGGTGAATGAGATATCCTACTACAATACAAGTGATTTTTTGGACCGATAGCAAGATCTAGAGCTCAGGAAGAAAGCCAAACATCGCACCTGGAACTTTTGCCCCACCTAGTTCAAACGACAATGTATTGCGTTAGCCCAGCTAAAAGCAACGCACTATTTTTTAGTATTGCCACTGAAAAATACCACAATTTATATTATTCGCATTTCAGAAAGTGAGATCCCGTGTAGAAAAGTGAATTATATGTTTAAAAAGAAATAATTTCTTCCATTAACATCCGGGTATGTAGTGTAATAATTCCATCAACTTGATTATCTGAGATTTCGACTGCATTTTAGAGAAAATTAAGAGATAGGATTTTTTTTTTAAACACGAACAATTTGCATTATACACAAGCCATAAATGAAGTTATACAGTTAACAGGAAAAACCGCTCTTGTTCAGTTTTTGTTGGCGATTTTATTTTCTAAGCGAAATAAACGGTTGATCGTAATGCATGGCTTTCAGACAAATTTTAGAATTCCGGCTAAGGCTGAATAGAACGGAAATATATGAAAAGGAGTAAGAAAAAGTCTTAAGATTCCTTCCAGCAGAAAGTCTACAAAAAGTGGGGTGCACTCCTTTTCTTAATGACAAATCGTAAAATTTTACAATCATTAGATAGCGAGGAAAAGAGGAAAAGTTCATGGTGCCGGATAGAGGTTTTATTGGAATGGCCTTTACGATATGCAAGGCATCAACTGCTCACAGAGAGAAAGAGAGAGAGAGAGATAAAGAAAGAAACAGAATTTTCGGACATCCTTAAAACCATCTATTTTGGAGAAATTTATTTTCTAGGAAAACAGAAGCTTTAGAACAAATTTAGCTTTAAGAAAGAAACAAAACCTTGAAATGATAGAAAACCACACACTGGAACACCGATTGAAAATGGCGAATCTAGTTTAGAAGGAGAAAAAGATACATAGTACTATTTAGTGTGTTTATAAAATTTGTAACCAAAAGTAGAGTTTTTTTTTCTTACAATTTGTTGAGAAAATGGTTCGATTATTGGATGTAATGGAACGTTTAGAGCTATGATAATTAGCGGCTGAAGTTCCGTTTAAAAATTGCTGGTAGAAGGAGGCATAGGCGTGTCCGGAGGGGGTGGGGATATCGGGACATTACGATATCTGAAGGAAGTCATTTAAAAATAAGAAGCATTACTAAAAAAATAATAAGAAGAATATCCTCCGAAAAAATCCTGGATGCGCTACTAGAAGAGAATAATCCTACATTCGTTACGCCCATTTTTAAATGATGAATAAAAGTAATTAATATTTATTTAACTTGTTTTATCTTCATTTACTTACTTATTAATTCATTTATTGAAGATATTTCAACAAACATGTCTTATCTGCTTCGTATTATCAAAATTGAATAACTTTTAGCACGGAAAATAAATAAATAACTGTGATTGAGTGGACATGTAATCATTAAATTGTAAAGTCAAATAAACATAGCTTTTGCCATCGACAAATGTTCATTTTGACAAACCATTATGTACTTAGTATTTCTTGAGCTAGAAGATTTCTAGATATGATACAAAATAAAACCAATGGTAGAAAATATCAATCAAGGTTCATTTAATAAAGTTAGCATGGAAGTAATTGATAATAAAATAAGTATTTAAAATCACAGTTCTTACCAATTACAGCCAAGCGATGATAGAAAATATATCAGAAACGAGTTCTTACCTAAAGGAAGAAAAAAAATATCAAATATTAGTTAAAGGTATTCCCTTTATTTATGACAACGTAAAATTTAAAAAAAATCATTCAGGAAAATGTATAAGAATGCAAGGCCATTGAGAGTAATGCAATAAACTCATAGTTAAAAAAAGAAAAAGGGAAAATGCAAAAAAAAAAAAAAAAGAAAGAGAAAGCTCTCTCCCCCTCTTTTTTGTTTATTTTTCGCACAAAGGGTAAACTGTTTTTTCTTCTAATAAAAATTCGTTGAAATAAACTATCGATGGCTCTTATGCTATTTGTGGAGAAAATATACCTCTGCCAAGACTGCAAACGCTATTTTTCACTACGTTTCTCGTTTTTACATGATACTTTTTAATTGAGACATTATAGAACTTTTCTTCTATTGATTTACTATAAACTATTCAAATAAATAAAGGAAACTCAAAGTTATATTTGTTTTTAATTCGCAGTCTATGAGTCGAATGACTTGAGCAACAATGATTCGAGTTTAGTCATCTAGAGCTAACAAATTTTTACAAACGATTATTAAAATGAGAAAACGGAAAAATGAAGAGGGTAAAAGAACTGCTGATTTTTTCGTCTCATGTCCGGTCAATCGCATGGTTTGGATAATGGAATGACACCATTGATGAGGCAGGTTTACGAAATCATTGCAAAAGAATGTTATGAGAAATGGAATAACTTAATGCACTTTCGCTACTCAAAATTAAGGTCAGTGACCAGAAGTGTGTGAAATAGCAAACCGCATACTCTTGCTTCCGTGATTTTGATCTTGTTTGAAAATTTAAAATCCCTGCAATAATAACGAAACAAGACGTAGAAAGATGTCACTGTTTTAATACTTTAATTACTTTTGTATAAAATCATTTCTGAAAAAAAATGTTAGACAAATTATTTAGACACGTGGTAAAACCTCGAAAGATTTCTTTAATGTAAGTATAATTCGAAAATTAAAACTGCATAAATATTGTAGCATCCAACAAAAAAATTTGAGCATCAATTTGGATTGCATTTTTACGCACGTGTAACGTGAACTTTCCTCAATATAAAAGTATACAGACCCAAACCATGATAATGAAATGTCACCTCCGCAATGAACATTTTGTCTTTTTCACTTAAATAGTTCAAGTTAGTAATTATTAGCTCAGTTTTTTTGATGAGTCCATAAGGAATGCTAAGAATATTTCTACATGAAATCAATGAGTGGTGTTAATAAATGAACAGCATCTCTATCATTAATATGACATTTGTCTAATAACACTGCTGAAGGGCGAGAAGTCATTAATTCTTTATTAGCTGTTATTCGTAATGGAAGTTTAAATGAAGGAAGGAAGCAAGTTTAATACCAAAATGAGATCGAATCAAATAACATTCATTTTCGACTTCTAAATATTCTCAATCTCAAGAATTTCATTACAATACAGACCTGCGTACTGAAAGCTAAAAAAGTAGTAAGAAAAAAAACCATATTAGTTTGATCTAGGATTTATTTCTTATTTTTATCTTGGGCATTAAAAATAGTATATTTAAATTATATTCACACCTTAATGCCAGAAAATTAATACTACTATTTACCTTTTCAGTACAATTAGAATTGAAAACTATCGAAGAATTTATAATAGCACCTTTGAGGAAAGATTCAAAACAAGAGCACCTAAAAAAACATGACAATTAAAAAAAAAAAAAAAAAATCAGTTGTTTCTTATGTTTTCTACAGTGCTTAATAGGTAATTAAAAATATCATAATTTAATACCGTCAGGCATTGTACTCTTCCTCCGTTATCCATGTTCCCCACCCACCCCGATATTTGGGCTTTCTTTAGTTCAGTAGATCACTTCGATTCTTTAGTTTGTTTTGGTCGGTTCAAAACGAAGACCCCCCCCCCCCCCCAGGGGCACGGGTTAATTCATGGAATGAGTTAAAATTTTGCAGGAATCATTTATTTGTAAGGTGGAACGAATTGAGCGTCGCATAAAATAGCTGCAACTTCAAAAATAGGGACCACCCTATTAATATATATGCATTAATAGATGGATCTACTAATTGGACGATAAACTACTAAAAGTTCTAAATTAATATTAAGTGCATTTTAAAATTCTCAAAAGAGGTTAAACAATAAAATAAGAAATAACGACTAAATGCGAAATAAAAATGGGTAAATAAATAAATATGAAATAAGTAAGAAAAGATGGGTTATCATAAGGACTCGGAAAACTGTCAATTTTCAGGAAATATGTCACATATGCTTTTATTTTCAACAAATGACAAGAGTTTGCGACTACTATATGAATCATATTGTAATATTTTAAATGCATAGGACATACTTTCTTGTGACTACTACTTAACACCAAAAGTTCAAAACTTTTTCTGAATTGAAAAAGGGGTTCTTTGTAGACCTGAAGCACATACATATAGAACATTTTTGCAATCTTATAGCGTTCGTTATGCAAGTAGTTATTACAATTTAGAGTAATTCGAATATAAAATAATGTATAAAATAGAACTGCATTCATTGCACACACTGCATAAATCGTAAAAATTGCCTTTTTTTTGCAAAGAATACGTTATTGAAATAGCTTGTATAAATTTATGTGCATGAGTTTGTTGTTTTGGTCAATAGACACTTAAAATTTAAAAATTGAAAACTATTCACCTCTGCATCAGGAAAAATAATAGCATTTGTTTGCATTTCAGATTTATTCATCAAACTGGTTAGAGTTACTACAAAAATAATGTTCATGACATAAATGGCAATAAATAAACATTACTAAACAAAGACATTTCACAGTTTGCGCAAATCAGAAATTTTGATAAGTGAGAGTGCCGGAAGCCTTTGCACAGCGCGAGAACCCAATTTCTGCCATTTCCAGTAAAGTCGTTGAACTGCAGGCAGCACACGTTCCAGGTACACACAACCACACATGCCCTCCATATTTCTATCCATTCAATACGCAAGGGTGCAGTGCTTTTGACACGAAATGACCACAAATTGAAAAAGTTAACGCTGCTTGCGGTAAACGATTTTTCGATTCCAGCGACTGCAGCAGCAAAAAGGGAGCGAACTTTTTTAACCTTGTTTTGTGCATTTTTTGTTCCGATTCCTCACGTCCATAAATCAATTCGGAGTGAAGCAACCCTCTAAAAAGCGATAGCAGCGGAAGAAAAAAATTACACCTTGCTATTTAGGACGGGATATATATAAAGCAGAAAAATAACGGACTTTATATGAAAAACGTCACCGGAGCTTTTTGGATCGAAAGTGAAAAACTAGGAAATTCACAAGTTGTACACAAGTCACTGATTCGAAAGAATTTTTATCGAATGTGTATTTTGGGAGGCTGAAAGAAATAATAAATTGCATGCAATGGATGGAGTTGGAGAAATTTAATATATTTTATTAATCTTAAAAGTTGGAAAAAGAAATTAAGACTTTTTTCTTATACTATATTATATTTGTTTTTAGCATGCCTTCGAGTGTCATGAGACGGCTATAAGATAATGCAGTGAAGAGAATATATGCGTCCATTAAATATTGGACTTTCTCTCCCAATTCCCTGCCTTTTAGTGCAAAGCCAAAGTGTTCCTATGGGTTGTGAAACGTATCCTATGCCAGGGATCCAACCCGAGTGATCTGGAAAAAAAAAAAAAAAACTGTTCATAGAACTCGAACGTATTGGTCCGACTAAAATGGTCGGAAACAAGAAGCTCCCGAGTTCGAATCTCGGTGTTGCAGTCGCTGCTATGTGCAGTGGTTATTAAAACTGTCTAACATAATGGTTCCCAAAGTTGACTGGGATCCGACCCATCAAACAAAAATTTCCAATCTTGGGACCCACCCCTTAGCGGTCTTAGAGAAAAGAGGGCATAAATATGGGTAATGCTCAGATTCCCTAGTGGCGAGTTGTGGAACTACGTAATGCTGTCTTATTTGTTCTAATTGAAATTTTAAAAAAATATTTAGTGTTACCAATATGAATAAAAGACTGTTGAAATAAGAAACTCAACTTAAATAATATTTTTTATTTCTTAAATACCTACACCTGCAAAGTTTTTTTTCAAAGTTATTTCAATAGGAATGATTTATTTGTTTCTTATTTCTCTTCATTAAAGTTTTAGCATCAACTTCAACTTTCGTTACTTTTATTCGCAGACTTCTTTTTTTTTTTTTTCTAAATTCATGTATACAGTGGCGAGGGCACACTCAATATTCGCTCGCGACCCATAGTTTGGGAACCGCTGGTCTAATTCTTATCGAGTAGTCTGCTGGGAGATTTCCGAAGTTATCCCTGAACGCAACAGGCAGATGTCGAGGCAGCCAATCTTATTAGAAGTCTTTCTAAAACCATTCCTATAACGCAGTGGTTCAAAAAGCGCGCCATGCTGTCAGGTGCGCTTTATTTTTGCGCGCCTGCCGCGCTGCAGCGGGCCTCTTACTTGGACATACAGTTCTACCATCAGCCAGAGCAATCTGCCTGGCAGAGTGCCAAGAAGAATCCATTCATCTTCAAGGGAGGAACTGTTGGTATATGAAAAGTGTCGCTTTTGTTCTCGTTCTAGTTCGTTTAGAATGCTTGATTTCTTCCGAACTGGTGCTATGTGCCAGTTTAAAAATTCAGTTGCTTTCAACAAACAGTGAAGCAAACATTTTGATTCGCGTACTAAATAAACGCGCAAAACAAAGTTCCTAGAAACTCGAATGGATTCGGTTTTTCTGCCATGCGCAAAAGCGTCCAACTATCAAAAGTCAGTAGTCGAACTGTATAAATTGCACTTCACTGCCACAAAACAATTTATGTACGGTAAGCATAATTGTTATACTATCTACCTGTATATTGCTGTGTTAGTTAAAAAACAAATTGGTTAAATAGGTATTTAATTGAAATGTTGCTATACTCAAAAATAGCCGATATAAAACAGGGGCGCCTCCAAAATATGTTTTTACTTCAAGGGCGCCATAGGTTCAAAAGGTTTGGGAGCCTCTGCCCTTACGGCTAAAGCACTGGTCGGGGAGGAAAAAGCGAAATTTACCATTAAATGTTTCGGTTAAATTATATTCCTCCATAGATTTCTTTTTTTGGCATATTCAAACGAAGCACTGCTGATCAGCATGTAGTCCGAAGAGATTTTCAATGATAATAAAGAAACAATATTTTCAATTGCGACTGAGTTTTATCTACGTTCAGCAGTAATCCACATTTTAATTAAGTTTCAGTAACAAAGTTATTTGCATGACCAGTGCTTTAGGCGTAAGGGCAGAGGCTCCCAAACTTTTTGAACCTATGGCTTCCTTGAAGTAAATTTATATTCCGTTTTCCACAAACCGTATTTAACCCAATCAAATCATACTTAAATATCTATCCCGTTAACAGAGGAATCAGATTTAACACTAAACCTACCGACGTAATTGTGAACCTATTTCTACCGCGCTCGGTCAAACTGACCGGTAACTAAAAAATTAAAGAATTAAATCAAAGAATTAAAAAGTAAAAAAAAAAAATTCTTGGAAAAGAGAAAAAATAACTAGTACAGAGTGAAAAAAATATTATATGCATATTCTAAGAATTGTCATATAGTTCGATAACGGTATTATAATGTTTAAAGTGTGTTATTTTTATAAAAGTTTGAAAAAGGTATAATAAAGGTATAGAGGTTTGTAAATCATATGACGACCTGTGGTCGCCATAAGATTCTTACGCTAAAAGGGTTAAGTTAAGCTCTCTTTTTAGATTTCGAATTTTGTAAAAAATGCTTCATTTTATACATGCGTATATATATATATACCGTACAAAAGTCATTCAAGGTAACTAGGAACTACGGGGGTTACGATTGAAGCGCGTCATATTCTTCAGTGTATTTGACTTCAAAAGAAAAGAAAAAAACTAGAAGGTCCAGTGCTGCATTCAGCTGGCTTGGCTGTAAAATCAGGTTTCTACACTTAGTTTTACGAAATAACTTTGCAATACTGTACACAGATACTTGTATAATAGTATACTTGGAAGCTATTTTTGAAAGCTGGTTTGAATTTGTTGAAACACTTGAAGTTGTTGAAATTCTTGAAGTTGTTCTATGCACTATCATAAATTACAGAAATCCTGAGATATTGTGAAATAAAAACGTTTTTAGAAATTTTATTGTTCTGGTTCAAAGCTCCATAATTATAGTACTTTCATGAAAATAATTTTTTCTAAACTGACATTTCTGACAAAGTTACCCTGAATGGCAAGATAGATAGCTTTGGATAAAGATAATTCATTTTAAATGGTTTTTATAATTATTACTTCTTAATTTTTGGTGACTACAGCGAAGCCTGTGTAAGTTGCCCACTCGCGGTGCAGCACTTTAGTGGTCAACTTATTAGAGGGTGGAGATTTTTTTTTGTCATTCCTTACACCACGCATTTATTCATTGGTAACTCATTAAAATATAGCTTCATGTATTAACATTACTTTAAAGTATTTAGCTATTTTTTTTTTCACAATTATCTAAAATATCATTAGAGAAATTTTACCTGAATAGCTTACAGTGTATCCTATACAACTTTAAGGGTAAAGTACTTAGTTAAAATAAAGTTTAATATCTTATTAATTATGAAAATTACTGATATGATAGTAAAGATTTCTTAATAATACATATTTTTTCAAAATGGCTACATCAGATAGAAGAAAAAAAGAAATTTATTCAAAGAATAAAAGAATGTTCATAGTAGTTTTCCCATATGGTTAACTTACAAAGAGGTTTACGCAAACTTTATATTGATGTTTCATCCATCCAAACAAATACTGGTCTAACATTATGGCATATAAAATATCTGGAGAAATTTTTTAGTGCTTTTTTATCTTTGCAAAAATAGATCAACAAAAAAATATAGTAATAATTAGGTGGTCAACTTACAAAAGGTTTTTCATAATACTCCCATCCAAATTTAGCGAACATAAGTGGTCAATATAGACCAGGTGGTCAAGTTACAAAGGTGTCCTTACATTACATAATATAGGGCTAATTCCATTCCTGACAAATGTGGTCAACTTTACAGGTTTTACTGTATGCCATAATTTAGGAGTTTTTCAATTTTACGCCAGTAAATGCTAAAATATGAATGGGACAATTAAAAATAAAGAAATTGTGGATCAAAGTCACTCTGCTATTACTATTTTCTGTGCGGAACAACCGCGATGATCATAAATATTACTAACAAGCGTATAAATGCAACTAGCTGGTAAAAAAGTAGTCAATTTCCGACCTATAGCACCATTTCATATTCAAATTCAATACACAACCTCTCTCTCTACGAAGTAAAGAGTTCACGAAGCACCGAGCTCATGAAGTGTCAACGGGAATCTGCTTACAGATTCGAAGATGAAATCATATCAAATTCACGAAAGCGTTCTCTATCGAAGAGTTGTCGTTTGCTTCTTCCAGGACGTGCACGGCGAGAAAACTATTTCCCTAACGGTCGATTTGAGCACTTTCTCGATGTCTGCACAAAGAGATGCTTAGGCGAAAAGAAATTGCATTTGCATTGAGAAGTTGAGATCGGTAGATAATTTTAAAGAAGTACGCGGCAATACATTTCCACGAAAGAGGCTGGTGTCAAAAATGTTCCATTTATATCGGAAGGAAGACATGTCTGAAGAATAACTTAACTGTAGTTTTAGGAAATTTCTGCTCTATTGCTTTGAAATTGCAATGCAAATTTGACATCGTTTGTAATCTATGGAATATGTTAAAAATGAATAATCAGCCTTAGTGGAAGCTAAAAAAATACAGAGAATAAAAGCTAAAATGAAAACTATTTGATTTTATAGCCATGAAATGGTTAATTATTATTGCATATTAAAAGAGGGAAATTCAATTTAAAAATATATATTCAAAATAAGTAAAATCAACGTTAAAGGGCGCAAATAAAAGGAGTTATTTTTTCCTACTACCGGTACTAACGGAGGGAGCTGATTCTCCTTGAAACCGGTCTACCATTTTATTTGCGCCCTTTAACGTTGCGTTTACTCATTAATATATACTAACCAGTTTTCTATTTATACTTCCGGCATAAATATTACAAAATAAACTATGTTCTATTTATACTGAAAGTTATATCTAAAGAATAACAGCACTTTTAGGAAATGTATGCTTCATTGCTTTGAAATGAAAAGCAAAATTGACATGGTTCATAAGTTACGGGTTATCTTAAAAGTGACTAGTGAGTGGAAGTAGTGGACGTTGAAAAACAATAGAGCGAATAAAACCTAAAATGATGACTATAACTTGTAATTCCATAGTCATAAACTGATTAATTATGATACCTTATTAAACGCCGCTACATGTTCCAACAATTTTTTTTAATAAGTAATTGTTTTTTTGTAATGTACAGAGGGTATCTATACCTATTTCATTTGAATTTGTAAAAAAAAATTAAATAACTAAAAGTTATAGCATGTTCCCAAAATGGGAACATTGGCGCCTAATGGGGGTATAAAATTCCAAATGCATTTTGTATTAGACATTTGAAGTTCTGAAGTTTATTGCGTAATAGTAGCTGCTTTTACGATTTTAATTAAGAAAATCTAACTTACCAGTTCGTAATGTATACGTTTTGTGCACCTTTTTGTTTTTTAATTGTTACATCCTTTTTTTATAAACTATTATTTTGAATGAAAGAGAGCTGTACAGTTCTTACGAAGCATTACGCTACATTTTATCCCAAGAAGGTGAGTGTTTTTTAGACAAACTTTGCACCTTGCTCGTCTTCCTGCATTTTACAGTAAATGATTAACCCTGTCAAAGCATAACCTTGGGATACAGATCCAGAAGTACTGGAACGAAAATGATCCTTATGTTTTGGCTCATCATCTCTTTTCATCAATGTAGTCGTAACTTATCGCAGAAATTCCAACTTGGAGACCTTTCCCTCAGATTCTCTATGCAGTCTCCAGGCAGCTACAATTGCCATGTTTCATGTATTGGTAAAAAAAAATGGCCACCACCATTTCTTGCCCCTGATTTTCGAAAAATCGATCAAGCAGATCGACCCCTCCTATATATTTGCTGTAGGCAGCAACAACATGAGGCTGCGCTATATCAATTTTTTCGTTTCTGTTGTACTCCACTTTTTTGTTGCATCTATCTGTTCAACTGGTTCAATATCGGAAGCTAAACAAACAACCTGGTTGTATTTCCATTTCACAATGCTGATCGACTTTGTAGTATTCGAATCGCATGTCGGTCTTTTTTCTTGATGTCCTCATAATTTCTTACAGATCAATTTTGTAGCCCATTTTCACGCATTGCTTCTGTGATGATACACATAACTAACCTTGAGACAGTTAGTCACCGGAAGTTGCACATCTATTTTGCAGGTGTAGCGCCGAATGTATGCGGAAATCTTACTCGCTTCGAAAACTAACGAAGGCGCCAATGTTCCTAAAATGGGACAAAGCTATTCTTTCGTCTATCCTTTTTTCTTCACTTTGGATCAGTGATATTTTATAAAATAAACAGTTATAATCTAAATTAAGGAGCAAAATTAATTTTCATTATTATATTATTAGGAAAAATCTGCATGTGTATTGAATGTGTTCAAAAAGCCAAAATTAGAGTTTTTAACATTTTTATAAAAAATATTAATTACCAAGCGAGCCTTTTAAAAAAATTACAGAAGCTGTCTCAAACATAGACGTTTGAAGAAAAATTAACAGTATAATGATATTTGGAATGAGTATTTTGAAAAAAAATCAGAAGTTAATGTTCCCAAAATGGGAACATTGGCGCTTAATGGGATACACAAAGAAGCAAGAAGATACCAATTGCCTTAAACTTTTATTATTCAACACTTGCATTTGCAAACTTTTGAAAACCATGTCGAGAATCTCTTAAAAAATCGTGATGGAAATCCATTTTCAAGAAACTGCATTGAAACACTCTGTTGTATAATTATCATCAAAATAACTTTCAAATTTTCAACTTTAAAATTCACAATTTCTTTCGATTGAGAGTGAGTGTTATGAAAGCTACCGCAAAGGAAATTATTTAACTGCTGCTTATTGAAATAAATGTTTTTGTTATACTTTTAAACTAAAATATCTGAACAATAAATTAGGCCCGAATAGCGAGTGATGAAGTCACGGGTTTGCTGAAATTTTGAATCGCCTATGCCTGTACCAACCAAAGCAGCAAACATTAGACTTGCGCGATGTTCTGTCATCAAAGATCTACAAAACATTTGCACAAATTCTTAATTGTCAAATTCCTAATAACAGGTTCATTAAAAGCATCAAGCCCGCACCAGGCTGAAGACATCGACAAATCCAACGTTGAAAAATAATTTGCAAATTTGTGGCAAAGAGCTTTGGATTTGGCAATAGATTCATTGCCTCTTTCTTGTCATGCCATTTTAATATCTTTACCTTTTCCTCTTAAACCTAAAGTATTCATTTGAGAAATGTTCCCAATGAGATTTTGTTAATTCATGAATTTTAGTTGTTAACAGCTAAGCTCGTCATTCATTATAGTGAGTTGTTGCGCGTTCAGCTATTTCATCAGTGCCCTTAGAGTCTGAAAATTTGTTAACACGCCTTTTCCCAACAGCCTCGAATGGCTGATTCTTTCATTTCAAACCCACGGATCCCCCAAAACAAGAATTCCATTTCATAAATTATTGTTTCCGCAAAGATCCGTTGACGTAGTTTCACCTCTTTCCGGTACATTTCCATGATGCATGAGTAGTCCCTCTTCACATGATGCTGTTTACAAGTATTTATCACTATTCAGTTTCTCGGCAGTTTTACTCGCAATTTAGGGAGGCTGAAAAACACCACGTTCATTTTGAACTACAGATTCTACGAAAAATTTTGATGAGACAATAATTCGTTAGATAGTACATTTTCACTGAAGCATCTTTGGTCGTAGGCAAAAAGTGCTAAAGAGTCAATTTTTAAAAGGTGTCACAGTCTAGCATTTGCATACAATACCATCATAAGTACGATATAGGATTGCTGAGATTTGAGTCCGGGACCTATGCTTTACAGCCAACTCTACGAAACTGTAGCCAAAAGATAACCCTCTCGTGCATGAAAGCCTCCTATGAGGTGACATACATTTTTGCTTCAAATTGTTATGCAGATTCGTTTTTGTGCTGCAATTTTCATGTAGTCCTCATCTGGAGACTCTAAACAGTTCTTGGAAACCGCAAAATGTTTCATAGGGTATTCAAGATAGTTAAAAGATGAACATATCTTTGGGAGTCCTCGGAGGATTCAAGAAAGAAGAGAAAATCGCAGTTTCGAATCAAATTCTATTTATTTATTTTGAAGTGTGTATTAGATTACTGGAAAGTTTGGTATTAGAAATAAAATTTCACGTTAAATTAAAGCACAAATGAGCATTAAAACGCAGACATATGTTTCGGGATTGCTTGGAATCCCTTTTTCAATGCGACAGGGAGCCTCTAGATGTAAAACATCCAAATGAAGCAGACAGAACAACAAAGACAAAGCTTATATAGCCTAAGAATTAACTGTAAACCAATGAGAATAAAGGCAGTGTGAAGTGGAAGTAGAAGTAGTAGGAAAGGCACCAATAAGAGAGCAACAAACGAATGCAGTTGGAAGTACAGAAAGTAAAAAGGAATATCAATAAAAAGAAAGCAAAAAAGACATGTGTACCTTTTTGTTTTGGTATTTTCTGTACTTATTTTATTTCCATTTTATTCTTTGTATTTTATTTTATTTTTTTGCAATTTTCATGTATTTTCACATTTTTATGCACGCTGTTGTCTTTTTTGCTTTCTTTTTATTGATATTCCTTTTTACTTTCTGTACTTCCAACTGCATTCGTTTGTTGCTCTCTTATTGGTGCCTTTCCTACTACTTCCACTTCACACTGCCTTTATTCTCATTGGTTTACAGTTAATTCTTAGGCTATATAAGCTTTGTTTTTGTTGTTCTGTCTGCTTCATTTGGATGTTTTGCATCTAGAAGCTCCCTGTCGCATTGAAAAAGGGATTCCAAGCAATCCCGAAACATATGTCTGCGTTTTAATGCTCATTTGTGCTTTAATTTAACGTGAAATTTTATTTCTATTACTTTGCACAAAGTTTAATCATTACTATAAGTTTGGTATTGTTTTACAGCTTCTTATACCTTGTGAATGAAGTTTGAATATGCAGTTCCGCCATGTTTGTTATTATATTGAATAAATATGGCAAAAAAGCATAAAACCTCTTCATACAAGAACACGGATTTTTGACTATACAGGACAAACTTTACGAAAATAAATTATTACACAACAATCCTGAGATACTAAATTAGTTTGTAGCATGTGAAACTTTTGGTTATCACAAATAAATAAATGCATGAATGAGAAGGATAAGATCCGCCGCAACAAAAATTGTGCGTTGCCACTAGCTTTAAAATAGATAGATAAGAATTCATGCGGGCTCGAGATAAAGGTAATTTTTTAAAGAAACACTATCTATCTAATGAGGAAGAAATGCATTATTAAATAAATACATATTAATAATTTAATTACTGAATAAATGTGTGCATCATTAGTTATATGCGATATCAAGGAACACATCACATATTTATTTATTTATTTCCCCTTCTTTTAATAAAAAATTGGAGGCACAAAAAGCATTCTCTGGCAAATGAAATTTATTTATCAACTTTTGTCGAATAAATAAAAAACACACAAAAATTTTGAGGACTTTCCATTGTGTAGTATGTGCAGTTTACTAGCAAATCTGCAAAAATTGCGAAATAAATTGGAAAACATGAATACTGTCATCTGTGACTGTTAAAAATCAAAATGTGCAACATATAAAATTCTGATAAATCTATTCAGCAAGTGCATCTGACTGGTCGCGTCAGACGGGAAACATATTCAGAAATAAAATCATCGAAAAATGGATGAAATATGTTCAAGAAGGCAACGAAACTTTTCACCACGAAAATATTTTCCGTAAAAATTTGCAAATGCATGACGGATTTCCCTCCAGACCAAAGAGTTTGCTATAAAACGGAAAAAAAAAATGTTATAACCGTATCAGAGAAATCATATTTTAAAAAGCTAGGGAAAAAGTTGAATTGAGTGTACTACTTCAATGAGACTGGCGCATTAATGAAGTAACCATGAATAAATCTAAAAGTTTGTGCTTTTTCTTTTTTTTGGAAAAGCATATTTAATATTTTTTGAAAACATTTTGAAAAGAAAAAGTGGTGTACACATCTTACACTACAGTGATACAGACTCTCACAGCAGAAAGCGGCAGTCAGCATGGTAGTGAAGATTGTGGTTAAAAAATAAGCGTAGCGAGGTTCTGCAATTGGCGCATTTATCGCCATCACGGGGAACTTCAATTACCAATGTTTAACTAAACTTGAATTCAATTACCAATTTTAAATAATCGTAAACTTGAATTCAATTACCAATGTTTAACTAAACTTGAATTCAATTACCAATGTTTAACTAAACTTGAAAGAAACACCACTGTTCAAAAACTACTTGGCTGGAAATTAGATAATTTATCTTGAAAAATAGTCAAGTGACTGTGGTCAGAAACGCGCTTATGTTGACAGCCTCAAAAGCAACTCCTATAACTAAGTGTAGTACTTCATCATTGGTCTGAGATTAACACATCTTGGCCGAAAGTGAATGAACAAACGACTTGTAAACCTTTTTGAACTGTGGAATGAACAGCGGCCTAAAAGGGGGGGGGGGGGGGTGAATGATTATGATGATGAAGAAGAAAGAATTTAATATTGATAGCAAAGAGTTAGATAGTAGTAAAATGGATTATGTAGACAGGGGTCAATCCAGCATTAACATGGTCCGTTTATTGTGAATTTAAAAAACAATTTTGCGTAAATTTAAATATCTTTGTGTAAGTTTACATATTTTTGTGTAAATTTAAAGATTTTTGTGAAAATTCAAAATTTAAACATACAATGACGAAAAAAAAAAGTCTTGTTTTTTGAGGCTTATTTAATAACTATTTCTGTAAAAAGTACGATTTGCTAGCTCGGAATTTTGTGAAGGGTCCGTTTCAATCGATTGGAATTTTGTGACGGGTCAGAAAACGGACTTGAATTTCCTCTGGCGCGAAACCCTGGTAAATTTCCGAAAGTTCAGTTAATTTCTAAAAGTGAACCGGCTCCTACTATTTTATCAGTTTTTAAAAATCATACTTCTAAATGTAGGAACCGTCTAAAACATTTCATACAGTTTCAGAAAGAAGCGCAACTCATACACATGAGCGTTTTATGCACAGAAAAATATGGCATGTATCGTTTTCCTTTACATCGAGGCAGGGGGTGGTGGACTCCTCCAAATGTCATTACATCTTGGTAAAAAACGAAATTTTTCAAAAACACCTTTAACTTTAAGTCTTGCTAACATTCAAATCCATGATCAAGTAATAAGCGGCAGGTTCTTAATGCAGCAGCGGCCTCATTACAGGCAATAACGTCTCAAATATTGCTTCCATGCAGACATTGAGTCTATTTTTTTTAATGTCACTTCAGCAATCAGAAACTAAGAATTGAATTTCAATTACAACTTTGACAGATTTTCAATGAAATTTCCGGATGCCTTGTTTAAACAATTT
The DNA here is from genome assembly GCA_038502835.1 of Octonoba sinensis. NCBI lineage: Eukaryota > Metazoa > Arthropoda > Arachnida > Araneae > Uloboridae > Octonoba > Octonoba sinensis. The sequence continues at coordinate 65,913,345 of CM076602.1, forward strand.
TTATTAAATTTCGAAGCTTAAATGTGAGCTTATTATAATAAACGAATTAGCTTGCAGCACATAAATTAAAATAAGAACAAAATACCTGTAATGCCGTAATTTCGCAAATAAACCGCCGTTCTGATTGTCAGAACAACAATTAGAAATTGTATGTCGCAGAAAAATAACATTTATGTAGCATACTTATCGTAATTGAAGATTACACAATCCTAGAAACGGAAGTTTAATTAACGCCAACCGTGAGGGAAATAATGCTCGTTCGAGAAACAAGTTTCAGATCGTAGTTTTAGAAACGTTAAATGCATACTACTTTTCCACCGCTAACTCATTTATTCAAAGCGAATCAGTTTGAGGACACGAGTTTAATTGGCCTTTTGTGTCTGCCCAGGAAATACAGCGCAGTTTCTGACGCTAATACAATACAATACGTTTTATATTTGCAGTAACTTTTACAAGCTCTTCATAAGCAAAGTCAAGGGCGACGAACACAATGACGGAGCACGTGTTTGACGGAAATCAACTACGCTCAGGAAACGATTTTAAACGATGAAAAGGTTTTCCCAGTTTCTGCACAACAACATTGCTGATGCTTTATAATGAAATGGGGAATGTTAAAGTGTGATTAAATGGTAAATTTTCAGGAAAAACACATTTTTGCAACCTATGAGTCAACAATTAGGCACAAATATAATTTACACTACTTAATGTGAATCGAGACATCCGTTATTATAACGGTCTCGATTGGAATATTCCGGTTTTTTAAAACATACATTTCTAAATATGCATTTTACCATTCATGTTTAAGATACATTTAAAACAGTTTTAAACATGCATTTGTCTCCCAGAAAGATATTAAAATTTTAAAGACATTTAACCCTCTCGTTACCGAATTATGAGAAAGTAAGGAAAAAAATAAACTAAAAATCTACAATTAAATCTACAATGTTTTGCTCTTCTCTTTGTTGAAAGCAACTAAATTTTTAAACTGACGAGTAGCATCAGTTCGGAAGAAATCAAGTATGCTAAACGAACTAGAATGAGAAGAAAAAAGGCACATTCTTTATACCAGCAGTCCCTTTCTTGAACATGAATGGATTCTTCTTGGCACTCTGCCAGGCAGATCGCTTTGGTTGATAGTAGAACTGTACTTTAGTCTTTTGTCTCATGTGAAGACGGATGAATAATCATTACATTAATCAAAAAAAAAAAAAAAAGAGAAAATAACAGAATTTTTCTATTCATAAATTTTTGTTTCATCCTTATACACACTATATTCGTGAATAATTATTAAGAGGGTATGTGGGTAAATTCTGTGAATTACGAAATTTGAAATATATACGCAATTCATTGATAATTACAAATAACTATAAATTAATTATTCCTGTAGTTATTTTAAGGTCTCGTATGTGTATGTAATGAGAGGTGTCACCGATCAAAAAGTTCATTAAGTAGTGAATGAATAAGTGAATGGATATGTATTGACCGTTGAAAAAGGTATAGTTGAAATAATTAAGAACTAAAGCTAAATGAGATAGAGAGAGAGAGAGGTAGCTAGATTAAAAAAATGATGTTGGTGTCTGCAGGAAAGTATGCTCATATAGTTCTAGACGGAATTTCTTGTTCATAAAGTCATCTTCTCAGCTACTACATAGAAGCTCTATGATCTGCACTGGAAACGCAGCAGACTCATTTGTAATGAATTTTCTACCACATCCTCCTAAAACGTTTTCAGAGTAAAAGCCCAATAAAAGCTTTTTTTCTTGTTTTTGCATAGAACAAATCTTCAATCAAATTTGTGAAGTATTTTGTTTTAGGGTAATTTTGTTTTGAGAAAAGTGTAATCAAATTGGTTGTAATTTCTAACCTCTTAGATCTTTCCTAGATTTAAAAAATCCTTTAAAGTCAGCTACTGATGCACATTAATGAATTCACTGCAGCGGGGCATTTTACTAAAGTTGATATTATAATGATTAAATGAAAAACACTACGTAATTGCTAATTTGAGATTTTTTTGAAATTAGAAATTTTTGCTCATATATAAGTAATGGCATAACCTTTTGCATTGATGATGAACCCCGATTAACATGCAATTTATTAAATATATCACTGGAAATTAAAACCTAAAAAGTAGTACTAAAATTGTTTCCTGAAAATTCTAAATATTGAAAATCTAATTAGTAAGTTACTATTACAAATTTCTGAATGATTATTAAACAATTTTGTTAGATCGTCGTAATTTCTTAACTTTTGTATCATACAGCGGAAAAAAAAGCGCAACTAGATAAATTGCTAAAAGAAAATTAAAACTTTCTTTCTTTTTTTTTAAAAAAAAAATCATTTCCCCTAAAACCGCTGCCTTGTAGAATAAAATAAATCAAAATAAAACCAACGAAGAACATAAAACAAATTACCTATTTCTTCTTTCTCATGCATTCAACACATACTAAAGAAACTTGTTTGAACACCGTGTCAAAAGTTTCTTTTTTTAGAGCAGTTAGGAAGTTTTATTAGGCTTAACATTAAAGAGAAATTGCGGAATTGTCTGTGCTATTAATAAGAGTTTTTGAATAAAATTTTTCCCATTAACAGAACTGAAAAAAAAAAAAAAAAAAATGAATATTACACTTTCCAAGATGATAAAAAATAAAATAAACAATTGTCAGAAAATGAACGAGTCAATAAAATATAAAAGCAATAAAAAAAAAATAGTCAAAAACTTTGCAAAAATATGAATTTTTCATTTTTGAAGTGCGGTGAATTATATAAAATCTAGTTGAGAATGTGTAATTGAATATATCATTGAGATTTTATTCAAAATATTCGTGATAAGTATCTTTGCCACAAAAAATATATTTATTTCAGTTAACAGCTAAACTTACAATTTGTAATTTTTTTTTTCTCATGGATGCTCTATATAGCTGATAATAGATATTACGCAGCTGATGATCAAGTATTAACTTCATCCGCTGATGATAACGATTAACTTCATAGCTTTTTTAAATTAAATTTAATTTTATTTATTTAATTTTTACATTTCTGTTTCTATATTTTTATGTTATAATATTTTGGCACAAAACGTGAGACGGGTCGAGTAGGTGAATTTAGTGAAGGCCATTTTGTCTACCATTAAAAATGCTTTACTGCGTAATTTCTTGGAATGAAATATACATAAATTATATTTGGTATATTATCCCTTCTCATCTTTATATTTTTTCATTCATGTTCTCTAGCTCTGATCAAAAGAAAAGTTATTAATTTTTTCTACACTAGAATTCTCTTTTCGTGAAGGCTCGCAACAAACCGTCCTGTTACCATTCTCACTCTTTTTTCTATTTCTTTCTTGTTCCCAAAGAAATGTATCACTATTTTCTCTTTCTTTTTTATGCATAATTTTTGACAATAATTATATTAATTTTTAACTTAAAATAAGAAGTATAAATTAGTAATTCCCATTATAAAATCGCTTTTTTAACGTGTTGTAATAACGTCAACAAATTATTGACAGGTAGAAAAGCCTAACAGCGGGCAATCCAGCATTTTCAACAGGGTTCTATTTTTGTGAAAAATCATTTGATTTTAGGAAAATTCAAACTTATAGTGATACAAAATTTTATTATCATTTGCCGCTTATTTAATAAGAAATTCTGCGAAAAGAGCAATTTTGGGAATTTCTCGGAATTTTGCGAAGCGTACATCTTGAAAAATTGGAATTTTGTGAAGGGTCCCAAAACGGACCCGATTTTTCTCTGGTGACCCCTGCCTGAGCAGTCAAGTTACACATTTTGTAGAGGAAAGACAAAATCTAGACATCAGTAGAGATATAAGACGCAAATACTTTGCTTAGGTTGAAAATTGGAAAATAATCAAGACTATTTATTCTTTTTATCAAATGAATATAAAATTTTATGAACGTCATAAATATTATGAAATAATGTTCAGTAATATTATTTCATAATATTCAGTATTCATTTGGAAGACATTTAAATAAGGGTATATAAGCGTAAGGTTTATTTACCCTTCATAATGATAATTTCATTAGGGTGAACTTTTTTCTGAATAGTGGTAAAAGATTTACGACAATTCGAGTAAATGCTTTTAATAAAGTAGATGAGTAAAAGCTTATCAATTAAATGCATATGAAATTGATTTGTTAACGTATATTACACAGGAATAACCCAAAAGTCTTAAAATGTTGCTAAAAAGGGCCTTTTTTGATTTTTTGAATTCTAATATTAGAACTATTGTGAAAAGTAAACTATAATTTAGCATGATTAGTTTTAATTTAAATATAGTTTAATTTAAAATATGGTTGAAATACGGCTTTTAAGAAGATTCTTAAGAACTTAATTTGAACCCGAACTGTACATTAAAAATACCCCGACGCACTAAAAGTTTTTAGAAATGCATAATTCTTTCATTGTAAAATGTACACAAAAATACTATACGAAGCGTTCATCATTTTGAAATTTTCGTTCAGTTGAAAAAACTAAGCTTGACACTTGTGGCTCTACAAATATTGTTAGAAAAAACACGGTTAGGATAGGAGAAATATAATGAATTATTTTTAATACGCTATATATAGAAATATATATATATAACGTATACAGGGGATATATTTCCTCCAGAGGAAATTTAGACCTTTTTTCGAACCTTTTACAAAATTCTAATCAATCAAAACGGACCCTTCACAAAATTCCACTCAATCAAAAAGGATCCTTCACAAAATTCCGAGCTACGAAATTGTACTTTTACAGAATTATTTATTAAATAGGAGGCAAAAAAATATTTTAATTACTGTTATGCTCAAATTTTGAATTTTCACAAAAATATTTGATTTTTCACGAAAATGTTTCTAAAATTCACAAAAAAAAAAAAAAAAAAAAAGGCTCCTGTTAAAAATGATAGATTGACCCCTGGTTCATACATACACATATATCTGTTTGAGAAAATTCGTTCTACTGATATACATTGCTTATTAGAATGAGGTTTTACTATATTTTATAATTTAAAAGTAAAACATTAGTTTAAAGAACAAAATCCAATTTAAATGCTTGGTGAGTTTTCCCAGTTATCATTTTATAAGCAAACAAAAATCTTGTGCAATTTAGGAATTAAGCTTTTTTTTTTTCATATTTTTTTTCTTTACAAAAGAAGTTTCGGAAAATATCAGTCGCAAAACAGTGTCGCGACCCTCCAAAAATTGGGTAGTAACCCACAGTTTGGGAAAGGTTGCGATATGTTATTGTAATAAACCTCACAAAAGCGGGTAAAAGACCACTAGTTATAATACAGATCTCCTAATTGCGACAACTTATGCTCATTTTCTCTCCAACAAGCTACACCAGCTCTGTTGCGGTACAGAACCCTCATCAATAGCTTTGGAGAAGTTATTCTCTAAATCAATTACCAAAGCCGAGGGATGCAAAATTCCTCTCATTTACGTAGATCATTAATATCACATATTCAGGCCTCGCAGCGACGTATAGTACGTAAAAGGCAATTTGTACAAAGAACATTTAAATCAGCTTTTATTCACTATTGGATAATAGAAGAAACGTATGATTATGAATTATAATTAAGGGGTCATTCACAAATGATGTCAAGCTTCGAAGTAAGGGAGGTGCGTTCGAGAAATTGTGACAGTTTGTGACAAAGATAGGACAGGGGGTAGCAAGAAGTGTTACATCACACATTTTAGTTAAAATAAAACATTTTAAAATCAGTAGATTAAAGATCTTTATATCATTTATTTTTAATTAATTTTTGTTCTGTATTCTCAACGATTTCATTTTGTATCGGAAACATCAATGATGATTAAGGTTTACATTAACTTCCGGTTAAAGGCTTAAGTTTAAAAATAAATCTTCTTGAACATTTAGTTTTAAGACAAAATAGCGCGAGTGACTTTTACAGAATTCGAACGATTGATATGTTTTACTACTATATACTAAATTTTTGTTGTAAACCGGAATCTTATTTTATGCAAATTGAGCACCATAATCATCATTATTGTTATGCTCACAAATGGCAAAAGTTCACAATTAAGACTAGAAATGTGATCTATAATGCAGTGCGTTATTTCTGAACGGCCAGCACATAGGCTTGTGTAATATAGTGTGACATGTGAAAAGGGGAGTACGGGGGTACGTTGAAGTGTAATATTTTGTGACAAAAGGGGGGGGGGACATTAGTCAAGCATATTGAAAAAGTTGTGACATCATTCATGAATGGTCACTGATATTAAAATGCTCTTTTTGCGAATGTTATAACATTTTCATGCAACTGTAAGCTTTCAAAATGTATTTCAAAAATTCCGAAACTAGGTATTTCTCTTACTCAAAGTAAATTACAGTATTAGTCGCTGTTAAGTTTTGATATTAAAAAAAATTAACAAATGTGAACGTGCTTTGGAAAGCAATTGAAATTTCAACAAGCTTAATTTTACTGCGTAATTGTTTCAACCTAGTAGTGCATATTAAAATCTGAATGAAAACTACTCAAAATCAAAATATAAAGTTATTTAAAATCAATTAACAATTTTACATCAACCCATAGAATGATCAATGAGAAATTAATAGCTTATTATTATCTGAATAAAGAGCTATATTACAGCAATTTAATAAATTTTATATTGCTCAAAATAAAAGAACAATAAGTAATTCATGAGAGGTTTTCCGTTTTAAAACTTTTCCTCCCCTGAAAAAGTCTTAATTATGTAATAAAACAAAATAAAAGTAATATGATGATCATAAAACACATTATTCTTCCTCTTTTAAACATATAAAAAAAAATCTGCTTAACTTCCCGTCAAAAGTTTTTGTATTGAAAGCAAATTAAAAGTTGTTAAAGGAGAGGGAACATTAAAAAGTACAGTCGAAACTGTTTGCATTCATAATTCTTGAAGAAAACTTCCTTTCGAAAAAGAAGTGCGTAAAACTTAAGAGACACGTCACATTTTACAAGAAAATAGGAAGTAATAACAAAATAAAATAAACTGAATAAGGCAGTATTCTCGGAAAACGGATGGATTAATGAAAAACAAAATCGATAAAAAAAAAGTGTCAAAAGTTTTTAGAAAAAGTTTAAAAATTGCCCTTTCAAAAAAAATAAAAAAATTCAAGTAGTGATTTTTTAGCCTACTTTCCCGTAAAAGTAAAAAAAAATAATAATAAAGCATGAAAGAAGGCTTAATGTATCGTGAAAATATCGTTAAAAATCAAGAAAAGTCAAAAATAAGTGAAGTAATTAAATAAAGATTGAAAAATAAAAAATTTGAAAGTAGGGTATTGAGATGGAGAAAAAGTGTGTCTGTCGGTCTGTCTGTCTGTCGGTCTGTCTGTCGGTCTGTCCCCCCCTAATAACTTTTGAACGAATTGTCCGATTGGAAAAATTCTTTTTGCATTCGAAAGATCTCGGCGAGGACATCTCATTTCCATATTTTACTTTTTGATTTGAACAATTTTTTGTTCAATTTTGAACAGTTCAAAAAATTTTAACATTAGCGCCTATGGACAAAATTGAAGCAAATTCTGTAAACTCTGGGCACAAGAGCCAAGTTCCTATTGAAAGCTTATTGAAAGGAGTTCTCGGCGTGAAATATCGATTTGAACAGTTTTTGTTCATTTTTGAACAGTTCAAAAAATTAACACAGAGCTTACGGGGAAATTTCAACCCTATATAAATCCTGATCTAACGGACCGATTTGCTTGGAACAAACTTTATCGGAAAGCTCTTATAACGTAGAACATGTAGAAATAGAAAGTTTATCCAGAACTTACGAGCCTATTTTGCTATGAAATTTTTTGATCGGAATTTTCAAGGATATTTCTCAGTGACTCAATGAGTGAAATAATGAATGAATGAATAAATGAAAGAGTGAAAGAATAAATCAATGAATAAATTATTGAATAAATGAAAATATAAATAAATGAGTGAATAAATACATGAATGCGTAAATGAATGAATAAATACATGAATGCGTAAATGAATGAATAAACACTTGAATGAGGAAATGAATGAATGAATAAATGCATGGCTGAATAAATGAAAGAATGAATGAGTGAGTGAATGAATATGTATTATCCGTTGAAAAAGGTATATTTTCAATAATTAGAACTAAAGATAAATAAGAAAGAGAGAGAAAGAGATAGCTAGATTATAAATTTGAATTTGGTGTATACGGGAAAGTAGGCTCGTATAGTTCTAGACGGAACTTCTTGTTTAAATTAAATATATCCCTCAAAATAAGAATATTAATTATCTTTGAAACTTCTACATTTGTTTTTAAATAGAAGCTAATATGCCAAAGAAGCTTTCAAGAACATTCAATTTTATTCGAAATGGCGTCATTTTCGACAAAGGGATTGGATGAACCATTTTTTCTTTTCTCTCTCTCTCTTTTTAAACATTCCTTATTTTTAGGGTTCACGCCAGCATGGCCACAAAGCGGCCGTTTTTTCCAAATCCTGAACGAGTTTTGGCACAATCGCACACTTGGACACTAAATTTGACGCATAAGATACTTTATTAATTATAAACTTCGTTTATTAGTTTCTGTTTTGAATATCATAAAATCAAGTGTCAAGTCTTGTGGTTCTTTTTACGCAAAAACAACGGCTCATTAAAGTTCAAATAAATGTGTACAAAAACCATTTTTGGCAAGTTTCTTCCAAAGCGTACAAAACGTGGAAAAGCTCATTAATAGAAAACCAAAAAACAAAACTGCCGGAAAAAAAAAAAAAAAAAAAATATATATATATATATATATATAAATAGGTTTCATCCAAGTGGAAGAAACCATTCATTGAGAATTTGTCATTCAAATTGTAATTTTGTAACATAATATAAATGTATTTTTCAAGAAAACCTCCAGTAGAAATAGTTAGACCCTACAAACATTTAATTGCACATGCTAAATTAATATTTAAACAATTTAATACCACTATCAGCTTAGTTTCAACACAATTTTTTTAAATTTAACCTTTTTATGAGTTTTATATAATTTATAGAGCTTCAATATTCTTCAGTTTTGCCGAGTCTGAAGACTTTTTAAATACGTTAGTGGTATTAAATAATGAAGGTAAGTCGAACATATTCTTTATTTATTCAGAATTTAAAATATATCATAAAGAAGAAAGTTTTTCCAAGTGGAAAAAAACATCTAAAGAACCGGAAGGAATAAATGCCTAAAGTTTAAAGGATAAATACTTTATCAGAGTGATAATAATTAATGCTAATGAAAAACTTTCATTAATTTTTGAAAATCAGGATTCTGCTGGAAGAATTACTTTTTTGATGTGTTAGACAATATACTTTAAAATGGTTATGTATTTTTTTTATACAAATAAAATATGAATTCTTCCCATTGCTGTTTAGTTTTTTTACACCAATGTCAGAAACAGTACTCCCTTTTACAAAGTTGTAACAAATCCTCTTCTAAAATATTAATGACTGTTACCCATAAATACCTGTCAAACTTTATTTGCTTTTAAAAATATAACTTATTTTGCCAAAAATATAATTCCTAATATAAATTGTCTGTTTTGCATTTGTTGCAATTAATTATGCTAATAGTTTAATTCTTCCATTTAGTTAATGTATTTTGATTTTTAAATTATTTTATTTCCAGTTCTTTCTTTCCATCCCCCGATTTGTTTCAGTTTTTCCCATTCTTCTTCCAGTTTCTTCCACTTTTCAGGAAGAAATCAGTTTTTTTCCAGAAGAAACTCAACCGTCATAAAAAGTGCATTTAAGTATATTATTAATTTTTCTTTTTAAGTTGTGCTTACCGTTTTATGTTTTTAGACTGCGAACTCATAATCTAGGTGGCGTTTTTGAGCGGACTAATTTTCATTGCTGTGTCTACCTTACTGATGTTTTATTTGACTTCATGATACTTTCCCAAAACTAATATACCTACATTTGGTAATTGTTAATTAAACTCTCTTCCAAGGGTGGCTGCCACGAATTTGCGTATTGAATATAAAAAATTAAGAAAACTTTAACCAGGTAGACAACTAGACGAGTGTCGTCCTTTTTTAAGTGGCTGTCACGACTCAGATATCGTTAAGATGTTTGGACATGTGAGCATGTGACGTCAGGACAGGTGTGTCGCTGAGGTTTAAAAAGCAATCCATTAGATTAGGCATCACAACGACCACTTCACCACCTCCTTTCACAAATCAGCGACTGCAACATAATAACCAGCATTTGAATTCACCTTCTAAAAATATCATATGTTGCCCATTAGCAGGACCTGATCAAGCTAAAAAGTTACCCCCAGGTCTTGGTCAAAGCTTGCGGCCACGCCCCTCACAGGAGGGGGGGGGGGGTATTTTTTTAATTAGTGAAAATAAACGCCTATTTTCAAAGCCGTTGTAATTTACTAAAGAACCAATCTAACATTCATACCTGTATATGGTACTTTAATCCTGGTACAAATTTGAGGGAGAAAAAGAAGGGTAGAGGGATTTACGCTATTTTGGTGGCCTTGTATTTATGAGGTGATCATCATAAAGGGCCATGAGTTAATCAGACTCTGCTCACTATGGGTCGATAGTGACACATTTGAAAACCCCTCGTTCATGAAGCCTAAATGAAATACTTGCCAGTTCAAATGGCAAAAAGGACAATCTTGGAAGGAGAGAACTTCCCAATTTTTACAATACGTAAAATCATATTTGAAGTAACTCAGAAACAAATTTAATTGCAAAAGCCACGATCTGACGAGAAAGCTCTTGAAGCGTAAATCCCGCCAAGCATAATCACTCGCGACTAATGATTGCGAAAGGGATTTGTTGGCGGAATGCTTTTCGCAACAAATAAGGGCACTAGTAATTTATGACCTGCAGGTAAGAACAACTTCTTTCCTCCTCAACTGCGAACAGAATGATTTGAAAACTCTAATTACCCATTGAGTGACGAAAGATTAACAACGGGAAAATTTTCAGGAAAAAGTTGCTCTTTAGCAGGAAAATTTGACTGCTGTTCCACGCCGTCTTGATTGCATTGCGTAGAGAGCTTGCAATGGTATATTCTTCTTGACAATCAGTAATTTCGAAATAAATTGAGAATTGTGTTTTATTTTGCACGCAATGAAATAACTCTGTTTTCTTCCAACAATAACTCCATTTATTTATTTTTTTCAAATAAAATTTGTAATGATTATCTTATATTTTTTTTCCATTACTTTTTTATTTCCTAATTGTATAAGGTCAATGTGCCTAAATGAGACCCAAAGTTGTTTTGCTTATAACCCTGTTGCAAAAATTACACCTTAGTTCAACAAATGAAACGTTCGTGTTTCAGGGACAAAAGGCTAAACTTTCTATCGCATTAAAGTATTTTTTGTAGGGGAACTTTTGGTTGCAAAATACATCAACCTTCCCCAACATTTCCTGTATGCGTCAGAGCCCTAATTGCGACACTGCAAAATGGCAATTGCAAAGTCAATGAAAAATATTTTAAAAATAAATGCTCGTTAAATTAAGTTTTATAAGCTCGTTAAATGTTGTGAATGCATTCTTTCAGTAGTATTATACAAGGGAAAAGGGAATCGGTAAAGAGGGTTGTAGTAGCGAAGTGCCCTTTTTGCCTTTTTGACTTGCCCTGTTGCCCTTTTGAATGCGCCCTAATGCCCTCCTTAGCCAGAGCGCGCAGTTTCTTTTTCGATGAGCATACAGTCTTTTCTGAAGCACTTCAAGCCATTTTTAACTCCTAAAAGGCAAAAAATACAAATAACATCTGCGCAGTTCTCTTACATTTTCACAAGTGAAACATAGCATTACTTTTATATGGTTCCATTTGTATTTTATTTATTCATATGGTTCATTCATATTCATATGGCTTTTATATGGTTCTGTTTGTATTTTATTTATTCATTAATATAGAAAAAAGTACCAATAACATTCATATTTTTCATCAAGCATTTCTCATTAAAAAAAATCCCTAATTTTCAGGATGGTTAAATTATGAATTTTTTAGTCCTTTCCGCTTCTCTTCCCCTTCCTATTTGTAACCCCCTCCCCCACGACTTTCAGAACTTGGGAGCCACTGATAAACATCATTTAGAAAAAATCATATTTGAAAAGAATTGTAAGCTCTCTAAAGCTACATTTAATACGAAATGCACATCAGTGAACATAATATAATTTACAACGATTTCAAACTGAAAATGTAAACGATTTTATCTCTTTTATTATTATTACATGGTTTTATTTGACTTTATCTGTCACGGAATTTTGTTAGGCGGTTTTCGACCACTATTACTGCATAAATTATCTTCAAACTTTGCACATAAACTTATCTTCGATGACAATACAATAATCCATCCATTTTATAACTTATTATAACGTTAATTAGGAAGAACATAATGCTTTTGGCTCTGAGGAAATGATCAGAATTATCATTTGTCAATTGGCAACAATAGTTTTGTTTGGATAATGCAGCGATGTTTTGAATTTAAATAAAACCGTGTAACTTAGGACATTTTTGGCGATTTAATATTTATTATTTTAAAATTTTGTTATGATATTGATTTTAAATACTTTATCTGCTTTTGTAAAGGGATCTAGAAAAACGATATATAGCACACTATTCAAGAGTTTCCAAAGGTTTGCATTAAAAACAAGAAAAGTTTCAAATGACCTGCGAATATCTTAAAACCATCATTTAATTACGCTCTTTTCTGCATGCAAAACAAACATTACTTAACAGTGTTAGCACTGAAAAACACGTGCACCATATTTGCTTTGTTACTACATGAGAAATTGTATCAATAAAAGAGAAACAGTGTTCGAGAAGAAAATTTTCAATCAATTTAATCCCGTTTCTGTATGTATTTCGCAATTTGCAATCTTTTGTTTAGAGTCTGAGGTTTTATTTTAACATAAAATTGTATTAAAATGCTCATAAATTTAATTACGAGACGGTTTTGCTCCAGCGGAATGTGGAAGAACGTGCGAAGAAGCTTTTATAGATTACGTGCTGAACGGATAAAAATATTTTACTTCAGAAACAGTTAGTGAAAGATTTATTCGCCAAATATTTCTTATATCTTGTTCTACAAGCATTAAATAAGAGATATATAAGAGTTGCGAAGAAAACTACTAATAATAACTGCCAGCTTTACGTATAAATCTTATTATTCCTCAATATAAATAATCCCATTTTCTCTGTTTATATTTATTTATCTATGTTCTTTTTTTTTTTTTTTTTTTCATTTTTCATGAAAGTAGTTTTCATACAGAACAAAACGTATTTTCAAGTTTTCAGTTTTCATAATCCAATGCTACTAAATCTTTTACGAAATTACAGCATCCATAATCTTTTGCACTCAGAAGAAAAGGTATGTTGGTATTTACATTTTCGTTTACTGACAAAATAAAACAAAAATAAGATTAAATTATTTTTAAGCTCAATATTTATTGGGCTAATTATTATTGGCTCAAAACGACTAAAAAAGATAAATGAATTCATTCTTGTAAAATTGTTCATTTAAATGAAGAGAAAATGTCATAAATGTGATGTTTTGGCGGAGAACTAACTATAACCCATATGATATGAAAGGAATAAACGATTTCGATGCAATGTCAAATATTACTACTGTTATTGGGATAATTATTGCAAACAGAACACATAAACTTCTCGTGCGAAAACCCAAGCTGTTGTTATGAAAAAGTTTTAATGTTTGCTTTTTAATCAAAGATTAAAATGAATGTATGGCAAGTAAAATCACTTTTATTGCATCAAACGGGGAAATTATAATTCGAATTTTCAACTTCCCGGTGAAACTATTTTAACGTTTTCAATTACTTAACTTAGTGCTTTCAGAGAGGAACTAAGTTTCCGAAAATGAAAACAAGGAAAGGAAAATAAATAAATATAGGAAGGTGAAAAAGTACCGATGAGGGGGAAAATATCAAAACATTAAATACTTGCAACCGATAAAATGCTGATAAATTAACATACACATTATAGTTGCTTTTAAAAAAACACCATTTAACTTCCTTCTCCTTCAATTCTTTCCAGAACAAAAAAAAAAAGGAACAAACTAAACCAATTAATGCAAGTTCCATGAAAAAACTATTTAAAAAATCTATTAAAAAATGAATTTACGTATTTTAAAACTACACACACACGTAATATGCTATTGTTATTATTTTAATGTATTACTTCAGCGATGTTGGGCAATCAAACTGAATTTTAAAATGAAGCATTATTATATTTGAATTATCCGGCATTGCGTTGAAAAAAATCTTTCTTGAATAATTTAATGTGGGCATTATTGTTCATAAACGTGAACAAAATTTTTGTGAAACAGTTATGGAATAATTTCATAGTTTAATTCCAGCTATAATTTGAAAATAATTTTAAAATCTAAAATAATTCTAAAAGCAAAGCAAATAAGTACATATCATTGGTATACGAAAAATAACTAGTAACACATGTTTAATTCTGTTTTTAAAGCCCCCTTTTCTTTTTTTTTTTTTTTTTTTCGAATGATCCTTCGATTGATCTGGAAGTACCATTCATAAGTGAATTAATTTCGGTACTTAAGAAAAGTTCATTTTCTTCAAATAAATATCAATCCTTAATATAAACACCAGTTTAAAATAAGCCAGGGAACGATGGCTTAATGTAGGAACTATACAGTATCGATTATCGAAATTCTATTCTCATTCTTACCTACCTATAAACACCAATTTAACTCCGCTCTCCCGCTTCTCTTCCTTTTAAAAGATATCCCGATATCTAGGCACACCACGCTGCATTTAAGAATCTTAAAATTATTTTCTGATCAAAAATTTAAAGGCACTGCTTTAGTTGCGAGATAATTTAGAAAGTAATAACATCGATATTTCAATCAGAACGAAGACACGAAGCTCGTTACGAAAACTACACAACCAGGATAACAGAGAAAAAAAATTATACATATATATGATACATGTATATGATATGATATAATATAATTATACATTAAATATATATATATATATGTATATATATACATATTTAATGCGAGAAAAGACATCTAAAAACAGTTGTTCTAAAAAGGATTTGGTCAAAAAAAGTTATATTATGTTTCGTGGAACATAATTTCCCTCAAGGGGCCGTTCATAAATGACGTCACGCTTTTCCCATATATTTGACCCCCCTCCCCCCCTTTGTCACGCGTCACGCTATGTTGCATAATGCATGATGCCACACTTCTAATCACCCCCTCCCCTCCCCTTGTCACACCTCACGAACCCCCCTCCCCCCTCGAAGCGTGACATCATTTATGAATGATCCCCAAGGGATCATTCATAAATGATGTCACGCTTCGAGGGGGAGGGGGGATTCGTGAAAATGTGACAAAGTGTGACAAGGGTAGGAGTAAAAAGTGTGACATCCCTGCTTACGCAACATAGCGTGACATGTGACAGAGGGGGGTCCGTTGAAGTATGACATTTTGTGACAAAGGGAGAAGGGGGGGTCAAATATGTGGGGAAAAAGCGTGACATAATTTATGGACGGTCCCCAAGGAGACGTGAAAGAGATCATTCCCAAATGATATCACGCTTTGAGAGAAGGAGTGCTCGAGAAATTCTGACAGTTTATGACAAGGGGAGGGAGTAGCAAGATTTGTGACATTACTTACTTAGGTTAAAAATAAAAACATTTAAAATCAGCAGATTAAATATTTTTACATTATTAATATATTTTTTTTGTTTTGCCTTCTCATTTATTTCATTCTGTATCGACAGCATCGATGTTGATTAAGGTTTAAATTAACATCTAATTAGAAGTTTAAATTTAAAAGAAATCTTTTAGACAAAACAGCGCTGTTAATTTTTACAGAATCTGCATAAATGATTTTTTTTTCAGTTATATACTAATTACGTTTCTGTTGTAAAGCTTAATCGCGTTTTATGCGAGTTAAGTACGCACATAATCATTGTTATGGTTATGCTCACAAATGTCATTAAAAGTTTTTAAAAAATTGGAAATGTGGTCGATAACTTCTTCATTCCAAGTGTACCCGATCGTTTACATTTTAAAATACTGTTTATTAGCTACTGTTTCTGCAATTTGAAAGCTAAAACACCCAATTGTTTTTTAAATTAATCAACAGATAGTTTACTTCGTTTTGTACACGGAAAACATGGATAGGCCATTAATTATAATTTAAACTAATTAGTAATTAAAATTTGAAAGAAATTTTTTTTTTAGTTATTTTGTTTTGTAACCATTTTTTAAATCAGAGAACGAAAAAATTGCGTCAGAATTGTTTGTGCTTCGTTCTGGGGTCCGAAGAGGATAACGTAGTGTGCTGTTTCAGAACTGCAAGTACATGTGCACATGCAATATAGTACGACAAAGAGGGGTACATTTTTTTTCACATGTCGTATGTTGAAGTGTGACATTTTGTGACAAAGGGGAAAGGGATGTCAATATATTGGGAAAAAAAGTGATATCATTTATGAATGGCCCCAAACTATTATCTTCTTTTAGAAATAAATTATAGTAGGCTTCATATAAAAACACAAATACGCATTTATTTTTTCAAATATGGAAGGACTAACATATAAAGCCATTGCCTACTGTTGGGTCCTAGCCATACAAAAGTTGTTCATTTTGCGCTGCGTTTAACGGTTTTAAATAAAAATACAGAATTAAATATTATTTCACAAATAAATGAAAGGTCGGAGACACTTAAAAAAAAAAACATTTATTTAAATCCTAAGAACAGCATCATACAAAATACCATTTCGACCTCAAAAAAGGTAAAATTCTAAACATATCATTTTACATTTAAATTTTTTAATTAAATATTTCTTTAAAGTTAAAGAGAAGAAGAAAAGGGGATGTTGCAAAAGTGTCAAAATTGAGAAGGAATTTCCACTTATCTGAGAAGATATGTGGGGCAAATTCCGTTTAAATTTCGAGCCCCCAACGGTACTAGTCGGGAGAAAGTAAGGGGACACCATCTTGGAGGTGTTATATGACTAGAATGTCGCACAGGCGGCGAAATGAATACTTGTTTACCAGAAACTCCCTTACCCCCAAAAGTTGCTAAAAGCTATACCACATGTTTTGGGGTGCCGGAGAAGGAGTGTGTGGGGCGATATTCGCACAACCCCACGCTACGACGATGAAAATCTTGTCATAACGTAAGGGGCCGTTCATAAATGATGTCACGCTTTTTTCCATATATTTGACCCCCCTTCCCCCTTTGTCACAATGTGTCACATTTCAGCACTCCCCCCCCCCCTTGTCACATGTCACGCTATGTTGCATAATGCATGATGTCACACTTCCTTGTTACCCCCTCCCCTCCCCTAGTCACACTTTGTCACAATTTCACAAGCCCCCCTCCCTCCTTCGAAGAGTGACAACATTTATGAATGATCCCTAAGAAGCATAACGTAAAAAGCTTACATTATTCCATTATTAAAAATGTAAATAGGGTTCATAATTTGATACAAGCGAAACATGTTGACAGCTAGATCAGAATTTCTCAACATAAGCCATATGGCCCCCTGGAGGGCCGCAGAAAAAATTTAGGTGCCACATGAGAAAATATGAAAATAGGAGAGCCATAAACCATGTGAAGGCTTATAACCATGGGCCATAAACCATGGCTGACCTGTTTCAAGCTTCTAAAATCTTTTACCATAAGAGTATAATATTCCCCCCGCCCATATAATTTTTTTAATCAAAACACACATACTAGCGATCATTCATAAATGATGTCACGCTGCGAGGGGTGAGGGGGTAAAGGTCAAGACTCAAAAATTTTGGAAGCGGGAAGTGGCCACTAAACTTTATTAATTCGGTGGCCACCTATGCGAAGCGCCCCCCCCCCCCCCCGCTCTTGATTTTTTGAATCGCCGCTTTTTCAAACAAGGTCACCACGTGGCGAGTGGAGACCGTGAATCTTGACCTTTAGGAGGGGTTCATGAAATTGTGACAGAGTGTGACAAGGAGAGGGGAGGGGGTAACATTCCTGCTTATGCAACATAAGGTGACGCGTGATAAAGGGGGGGGCGTTGAAGTGTGACATTTTGTGACAAAGGGGGGGAGGGTGGCAAATATGTGGGTAAAAAGCGTGACATCATTTATGAACGATCCCCTAATTGCATTTCCAAATTGAAAAACAAAAACAACTCTCCTCCCATAAAACAACATACAGCATGAATCTTCTAACATTACCTGGTTTTCGTGAGGGAAAAGAAGAAAATAAGTTTCAATTAGTTTCATGTTTTCCTCAATGTTTTTCCTAATAATGTATCTTTAGTTTTGCAATACACTTTTTGAATTTCCAAATTGTACACTTTGTTTTCCTTTAAATTACAGGTAAAACCGAAAAAAAAAATAATCTTAGACTTAATATTCATGACTGGATTGTCTGGTTTAATTAACGAATTCAAGAAATGTAAGGCACATTATTTGCCATGGAAAAAATTAATCAATTATCATGTCTTGAAAAACATGTATATAATAAATATTAAACTTACAACGTATTTGGAGTTTTAAACATTTAAAAATGTATATGGATATCCGGTGCGTATTCGTCCCACATGGGACGTTGGATATCCGATGTATCCCCTTCTCCTGACCTTGCAACCTCCCCCCCCCCCCTCCTTCAAAGAAAAATTAACAGGTGCAATATTGTCTATTAATGTATCTAAGGGGAGCCACGGAAGAATTTGGCACAAGTCGAAAAAGGTCAAGAAACCCTGAGCTAGATTGAACTGAAATCCGACGCATAAGATAGGTGTCGCATAAGCAAGAGACTGAACGAAACCAAAGACCAAAACGAAAAGCAGGGCCGGCGCTAGCACAAATGGCGCCCTGAGGCAAAAAAACTTTTTTCCGCCCCTACTATATATTATGAAGGAATAGAGATTAAAAATGATGGATACTAATTTGAATTATATATATTTTAACTTTCAAAATGCTGAAGGAAAAAACAGAAAAAGCAATAGACTGCGTTTTGCTCGTCATAAAATAGAGAAGACACTTTCTGGAACAGCAAACACATAAAGCGCCCCCTCCGAATGTATTGAAGCCGCCTGTCGCTGTGGAGAAGATAAGGATAATGTGCAAAACAAGAAATAACCCAGTAAAAAATATATCCTTTCAACAAAGGATAGAAAGAAACGCAAACTTTTCAAGATGTTCCTGATGTGTTTCTGTGTTGGTTATCTCAAAATTAAACGTGTAATATATATTAATGCAAAAATAAAATTAGATGAAGTTTTGATGCGTCATTTTCCATTTGTAAAACTAAACAGTTTATTAAACATAATTTTTTTGAGATAAAAACTATATTGTTTGTTATTTAAAACGATGCAGTCAATATTTATGGCCAATATGCGCCCCTAAAAATGACGCGCCCTGAGGCGAGCGCCTCACCGCCTCAGCCTAGCGCCGGCCCTGACGAAAAGCAATGTGCGAAGACAATTTTTTTTTTCTTCAAATTATTCCTATTTATGAAAATTATATATTATTGTATTCTTTTTTCAAAAACTTTAAAACAAATTAAAATGTATAAAACCAATAGGTTCCTTCATTTTTCTATATTACTATAGAACAAGTATTCGACTGAATAGTTGATCAATATTCGGCTAGGCCAAATGTTATCTCGCCAACTATTCAGCCAAGCCGAATATTCGGCTAGATTAGGAAATCACTATTCGGCAAAAGTGCCGAATAGGCCGAATACTGGCCGAATATTCGTTACATCCCTAAAATTAGCAGATGAATTGTAATGTTGTCTTCTTCTCTGCTATTAAGAAAATAGAGAAATAAATGAAGAACAAATGCATTTGTCACAATTTGGGATAAAATGTTTACATAGCAAAATGGTCCACCTTTTTTACGCTAAAAGATTAATTACGAATAAACAAATCTATAACAAACTAAAAACAATTTTGGCAGAAAAATATGAATGAACAGATTTTATCTCAGTTTTTCAAGGCTCAATCATCAGTCGTTCATTCTCTATCGTCGTTCAAAGGTACTTTCGCACCTGTATACAATACAGAAGCCGGGTAAGGAACAAAAAGAGGAAATGTGGGGCAGTAGTAGCACCTATCTCTATCTGAGCAGTAATTAGAAGTGACCTAAATAACCTCTTCTGAGCTTGAAGGTCGGCCCTGCTGATTCTTGTTCAGAGAGCCCCCTTCTGAAAACAATCCTCATTCTTACTTTGACCCTGATCCGGCGCTCAAGGTCGCTCACCTGCCGAAGCGAATCGATAGGCTTGGAGCCGCCGGACGCCGTGCCGATCGCTCGCCGGCTTTGAATTTTCAGTTAAGTAAAAATAGTTTGCAATTCCTTTACGAAGATGTCAAACTCAGTAAGAATTAATTTCTGGCGTATATTTTCATGTTAATAACGTACAGTACCGATTTCTTCAGCCTACATCACAAAGGATAGACATAAATTAAACAAAAACAAACTTTCAATCAATGGGGTTACTAACCTTTAATGTTCCTTGAAACGGCCTTCCATAGCAACCATTTTTTTCTCCTAATTCAATAGAATGAGATGCAGTCAAGTTCAAAAGAATCGACACTAAAATCACCTTAGCAAAATTTCATGTTTACTGGGATAACATTCCTACAACGTTTTGATTGGGCATTACGAATTGCATAGCGAATGGGAAAAAAAAAATATGAATAAATTCTCAGTAATGAGCAAAGTCGTTTCAGTTTTGAATGTCTGAAATAGTGTTAAAGATTTTAAAAACAAAAACCTGCTTTTCCATTAAAACTAGATTAAAGGTAATCAACCCACAAGATGATTTTACCGAAATATCTAGAAATACTAATTAGTTTTGTGTGATCAAGGCTGAATTTGATCGTAACCAGTTAAACAGTAAACTGGATCAAGTTCAGCCTTGGTGTGATTGATAATGAGGCATTAATAAATACAACACTGCTAGAAATGTGAGAAAATATTAACGCAATATATTGATATAGATTTAAGTCAACCGAATCAAGCTGAGTCAAGCTAAGTCACCGAAATCAAGCGGAAAATGAAGGGAAAAAAGACGACATAAAAAATAGCTTGGTGGGGAAAGGCGACGGGGTGACATACGCGACCGGTACCGCCGAAAGGTATCGGATACCCAATATCCGAACCATTCTTAAATATCCGGAGCTCGATCCGGCCATCGCGTGAAAGACTAGAAATGCGGTATGTAATATTAATAAAAAATGAATCAAAGTAATATTAATTCACGCTAATTAATATTACTTTTAAAATGTAATTAATCAGCATAATTTGAAAATGCGTGTAAACTGAAGAAATTCTACGCATTGGAAGCTGCGGGATATTTAAAAATATGTATAGAATTTACAGGTTTCAAACGTCTGAGCCGAATATCTGGCAGACATCCGGTTTGAAAAGTAACACGGATATCCGATATCGGGCAAACCAATATCCGACGTACCGCTAAGTAAAATCCTGGGTGCGCTACTGGAGGAGGGAAACAGTAAAAAAAAAGTATTTCAATGACGGAAATGCGTTTGCAAATTGCTAAGGGACCATTCATAAATGATGTCACGTTTCGAGGGGGAGGGGGTTCGTGAAATTGTGACAAGGGGAGGGAATAACAAGAAATGTGACATCCCGCTTATGCAACATAGCGTGACATATGACAAAGGGGGAGGGGGTCCGTTGAAGTGTGACATTTTGTGACAAAGGGGAGGGGGTCAAATACGTGGGAAAAAAGCGTGACATCATTTATGAATGGTCTCTAACTCAAAATTGCATCATTATTAAGATAAAAATCTTCAGCGCTGTTGAATTTCCCACATCAAAGCATGTTAAGGGGAATCGGCACCATAAGACCATTTTTTTTCTACTATGGTGTTTTTATTTACAATTTTTGGTTCGTGTCATGTTATATCACTTATATCACTTCATAAGAGATTGTATTTATACCTCTCGTTATAGCGCGTTTGTCGGGGGACAGCAAAAAAGTGCGATATAATCGATGCCGTTAGAAATAAGTCAAAACGTGCAAGTAAATTGAGTGAACCTGTGCATGCCACCAGGGCATGGTGTGAAAACGATGCCCAAAATGAAGGTAACCATTTTCTTTCCAGAAAATTCCTTTACATATCACTCTCCCTTTCTTGGTTAAGGGGATTGTATAATTCGGATTTGTTCGGCCAAGTGCGAATCCTTTCTGTACTGTATCCAGAAATGGGTGAATTTTTTCTCCTTCGGCAGTAAACATCTGTTTCATTTATAATCGGTGTTGGGATCAATACAAAAAGAACAAGTAAAACGTCAGCTGGTTTGAGTAAAAGCATTCTGCAGGCATGTAAGTTGTGGAGTGGAGTAGAATTGCTGCAGATTTTAACTCTAGCAAATTTAGAAGAAAGGAAAACATTCCTGTTCGATGGCTTTGTTTAGTGGGGAGGAAAAGGCTTTACTCAGAAATGCAATATTTTTATTTTCGAGAACGCAAATAAAATTTTCGCAGACATAGAAAAAGCGCGATATATCCGAATGAGCGATATAACGAGGGGTTATTGTATTAAAAAAAATGGATTTTTAAAATATCATTCGAAAAATTTAATTTTTCAAAAGAAATTTAGCATTTTAAAAAATGTACGTTCTTTTTAAAAATGGCGTAACGTCTCAAAAATGTTTTTACTGATTCATTATTCAGAAGGGAAAATTTTTATGCATTGAATTTTTTATAAGACAAATGCTTTTTGAGACAAAAGTAAAAACTGAAGTAACGCAGAAAAAACAATGAAAAATACAAAAAACCTGCAAAAAGAATTTTAAAAAAGTACTTAAGTTATCATAAAAGTAATGCATAAATTTGTTATGTATAGTTTCAGGAACATGTGGGGGGAAAATGCACATTATAGATAC
The DNA here is from genome assembly GCA_038502835.1 of Octonoba sinensis. Lineage (NCBI taxonomy): Eukaryota > Metazoa > Arthropoda > Arachnida > Araneae > Uloboridae > Octonoba > Octonoba sinensis. Next base: position 65,936,232 of record CM076602.1, read on the forward strand.
AAATTTAAAAAAGCCTTTGTATTTTAATTGAGATGAAATGCACAAAAAACAAAGCGAGAGAAAACAGCATTTTAAGTTTTCGGCTTGCAACATCTTTATCAAAATTTCAAGTAAGGAACTTCATTTTTCAGTCTCGGTGAAATGGCTTGTTGTCAAATCGTACTGTAATAAAATCAATAATAAATCAATAAATATTGCTTCAATTTTTGAAGGAGGAACATTTTTGAAGAATTATTTTACTATTCAAGCCAATAAAAATGATTTCGTTTTTTTAGACATTTTTGTGTGTTGACTCCCTTTAAAAATAATTCCTAAGAGCCTTTAATATTATTCTCAGGCACGTCAGTCGTGCATTTTCATTTCCAATGTCATCAGCCCTTGCGAGCTTTCAGAAACGAATTTTTGCGATCAGACGCTCTTTTGATAGCGAGGTTAACTCGGTACCAGAAAACAAATCCGCATTTCGTAAATTGAATAGAAAGTCCATTTGTATAAACTGGCAGCAGAAGAAACAATTATTAAAATGAGTTGGGGCCCGGGGAGAAAAATTTCGCTCTCGGGGCAAGCGTAATAACTTGAAATGCGAGAGAAAATACGGATTCACATTGCATATTCAAATTAATAAATAAATAAATGTCAGAAAAACGCATTACCTTTATATATCTACGAAGCAGAATGCATTACATTCTGATTATCCCTCCAGAACAACGTGGAGGAAATAATGTCTTAAAATGTAAATAATATCTAATAACAAAATGATATTTTGGAACAAATCTAATTAAAGGCTATCGCAAAAGTAAATATGCTTCGTTCTTGGGGGTCAGAATGTTAGGAAAATTCTTTATTTTTCGGGAAAAACTACGGAACATAAATATTTAGGAAACTTATTGATGACAATGTGGTTCCATCATACAAAATCTGGTGGTTTGATTTTAAATTACTAATATTATATTTTTATTAATTTTTGATTAGCTGCAAGAGCGTTACGCTTACAGACCTTTGTCAAAAGAGTTGATATTTATTTATTTATCCCTGATGCACAGATCTGTTCTAAACACATTGGATAAGGTTGGATAGGACCAAGTTAACAATCCAACCGTAATCCAATCTAAGACATAGACATAATCAAATGGTTTCAACGCGTTTAAAACTTTGGGGAATGTCGGATCAATTTTTCCTGTAGTTAATGAATCTACCAGACATCGAATGAATTTAATCTTCACAACAAGTACACAACATACAGTAAAATGTTTAAATGAAATTCTAAATTTGTAAATTGGTAACGAATAGCATATCTAGATTTGTTTTCAAAATTTTTTAAAAAAAGGGTTTTCCCAAAATTTCGATTTTTTTTTTCGAGACACTCAAATTTTGCAGACATGAGAAGCCATATTCCGAAAATTCAGGATTTTTAAAAAAGGTTTTTAATATTCAGTTTTTTTCAATTAAAAAGCTTTTTATTGTTCTTTTTATTTTAAAAGTTTTTTTGAATTATTATCAAAATGTTAAAAATATTAATTTTTTAAAAAAAAGGAAAAAAAAAAAACTTCCAAAAAATAATGGGAAATACAATAAACCTGCTAAAAAAATGGAAAAAATCCCTTAAGTTATAAAAAGAAGTTTAAAATTTGTTATTTTTTCGGAACATGTAATAAAAGATACAAATTAAACCTTTGTAAAGTTAAAAACCAAAAAACAAAGCGGTGCTGCATTTAAAGTTTTCGGCTTGAACATTTTTATAAAATTTAAAGGGGGTGGAAGTACTTTTTCCAGTTCGGTAAATGGTTTTTAAAATTTTGTAAAAAATAAATTAAAAATAAAAAAACTTCAATTTTAAGGAGGATCATTTTTGTTATTATTTTATTTCAAAATAAAAATTTTTGGGTTTTTTTTTTTAAAGACATTTTTTTTTGATTTAAAAAATCGATTTTTTTATTTTTAAAGAAAACCCAAAAAGTGTGGCATTTTTTTTAATGTTACATTCATTTAGAAACAATTTTTGGAAAATCTTTTATCGAGTTAATGGCCAAAAACACACTTTAAGCTTTTTTCAACAGAATAAAATATTTTTAAACTGGCAATAAGAAAAAAAATTTTTAAAATGATTGGGCCTCGAAGAAACATTACCCGCTCCGGGAATAAAAACCCTTAAATGCAGAGAAAATAACGGATTTAATTGAATTAAATTAATAAATAATAAAGCTGAAAAAAGTTACCCAATTGTGGGTGTTACTTATGTTTTCCCCCAAAATTGGATGAAAAACTTTAAAAATGAAAATTTTTAAAAAAATTTTATAAAAAAAAAAGGGCCCGAAATATTTTTCTTAAAATTTCGAAAAATTTTTTATTTTTCAAAAAACCAACTAAAAATTGGAAACTTTTTGTTTTAATCAAAATCTGGTGGTTTATTTAAAAATTCAAATATTATTTTTAAATTTTTGAATCGCAAGAGTAAACCTTAAGCTTTGGTCGAGTTGAAAAATTTAAATTTATTTATCCTTAAATTTTTCTAAAAATTTGGGTTTTAAAAAAAACAAAAACCCAATTCTCAAAAAAGGTTTACCTTAAATTTGTGTGGCTTTTTTGATTAAAATTAAATCTAAAATACTATTGTTTAAGTTTAAAAAACACAAATGGTAAAATGTTTAAATGAATTCAAAAATTTTGAAAATTTGAATGATATCAAATTTTGAAATTATGGCTTTGCTGTTTTAAATTTTCCCCTTTGAACGAAATATTGTAGAAATTTTAAAAATTTTATTTTTTTAAAATTAAAAAAGCTTTATTTTTAATTAATTTTTTTAATGATCAAAAATGAAATATGTTATTTTAAAGAAAAAAATACCTTAAGGGGAGTCCTTCCCCCTGTTAAATAGGGTAATACCCCAACCAAATTATTTATTTTTGTCGAATTCCAAATCATAAAAAAAGTAAATGTTTTTTTTTTTTTTAAATCTTTAAAAATTTAAATAATGAATTTTTTTAATAAATTTTCACTTATTTAAAAATTCATTGCTGTTTTAAAAATAACAACCCTCACGTTTAACATTACTTTAAAATTGGTAATTAGCTTTTTTTTAAACTTATCTAAATTGTCATTAGATAAATTTAACCTGAATGACTTTCAATGTATCTTATGCACCTTTAAAATTAAACCCCCTGAGTTAAAATAAAGATAAATATCTTAAGTAAGTTACTTATTTGATGGTAAGGATTTTCTGAAACTGCATAATTTTTGAAAATGGATAGAATTAGAAGAAAAAAGAAACTTTTTTAAAAAAAACAAAAGAGTGCTCATGGTAGTTTTCCCATATGGTTAACGTATAAAGAGGTTTCGGCAAATTTTATATTGATGTTTCATCCATCCAGACAAATACTGGTCTAACATTGTAGCATAAAAAATATCCTGGAGAAGTTAAAGTTTTTTTATCTTTGCAAAAATAGACAAACAAATAAATATCGTAATAACTAGGCGGTCACCTTGCAAAGGGTTTTTTATATTACTCCCTCTCCCCAATTTGGCGTACATAAGTGATCAATATAGACAGGTGGTCAAATTAGGTGGTCAAGTTAAAAAGGGTTTTCCCTTTTACATTATGTAATATAGGGCTAATTCCGTTCCTGACAAAAGTGGTCAACTTAGACAGGTGGTCAGCTTACAAAGGTGGCCAACTTTACAGGTTTTACGGTACTTAATTTTAAACGAAAAACAACCCAGGTCGTGAGGCAACCATTTTGATTGCGTGGAAATTTGAAGCTATTAGGCAAAAATATTTGCTAGAAATATAACAAAAAAAAATTAAATTACGAAAAGATTTTAAAAAAAACCGGTTTTTTAAAAAGTATGACTTAAAAATTTATATCAGGTTCCCCTACCCCCTGCCAAATGTCGACAAAAATACTGACAATATGATTGGAACTGCACGCATCGGGTAAATGTTCAATATCATTTTAAACTCAATTAAAACGCAACTTATAACTTTCAGCAGAATGACCAGCCAGAATTTAATTAAATCCAACCACCAACACTAAAACTGCTAACAAGAATGAGAACAATATCCCTTCATTTTTAATCGTTCCCAAAACCCAAAATATAAAGCCAATAATAATATTTCAAAAACTATGAAGTATTTGGATCGTAATAAAAATTGTGTTGTTTCGAAAATATCATTTATGACACTTTTCATTTGAATGAAATTCAAAATATTTTTGAAATTAAAATTGAACTGTCGTTATCATTCTGTCTGCAAGACACGCTTTTTCTTTCTTTGTTTGTGCTTTCCTCATAACTTTCTTTTTATATAGTTCAACTAATAAAAAGTTAATTACATAAATAAATAATAATGCTAAGACTCTCGGCAATCTTTGGATTTTTTTAAAATGCAGCTGTAATTTTAGGGATTTTGGGTTCTTACATAGAAAGCACTAAATGACGCCCGTAGAGAAGCATAATTATGCACATACCAAATATCTTTGAATTGTGAAAGGAATAACTTAAAATTGGTAAGTCAAAAAATAAAATAACACATAATAAAAAATCCGCCAACTTGATCAGAAACTATAAAATTTAAATTTTCTTCCTAAAGCTCAATTTTAATCTTCTTTTGCGCAATTTTGAGAAAAAAATCTGTTCTTAAAAAGAAAAAAGAGGAAAGAAACTGGGCGCTGAGATATTTTGACATCTTGGCAAAGGTCTTTTGAACAAAAACGTAGTCTCTGCATCCGATAATTTCCTCAAAAACTATTTTGGGTTGCAAACAAAAGGACAAATCGACTTACAAACATTTCTTCGATTCAAATGTACAGTTCTACCTACCATCAAGCAAAGCGATCTGCCTGGCAGAGTGCCAAAAAGAATCCATTCATGTTCAAGGGGGAAGTATAAAAATGTGCTGTTTTTGATGCCATACTAAAAATGTGCTAGTATAAAAATGTGCTGTTTTTGTGCTCGTTCTAGTTCGTTTAGCACACTTGATTTCTTCCGAACTGATACTATTTGCCAGTTTATAAATTTAGTGGCTTTCAACAAACAAAGAAGCAAACATGCTGATTTGCTTACTAAATAAACGCACCTGCAAAACGAACTTCCCTAAAACCCGAATGAATTCGTTCTTTTCTGCCATGCGCAGAAGCTACCAAATGTCAAACCCCGTGGTAGAACTGTATATTTTCAGATATTTTATTTGTTGTTTAAAAGCATGGCTGCCTGCGATCATACAGCGGCTGTCCAGACGCAGCGCCAGAACAAAGGAATAAGCGTTCAAACGATAGTTATTTTTTTCCTCACTGGTGCGCTGCAAGCATGTACTAGTTTTGCATGGAAATACATTACGAAAGCATTGTTTTTGCCGGGTTTGCAGCATCAATCATGAAAATTTCTTTTTGGTAAATTTTTAGTTCATGCATTACTGATTGGAAATATGTCTCCCGATGTTTAATTGTGTCTAACCTATATATATTTATTTTAAAGAAATCTTTCATCGTAAATGAAAGAAAACGACAGAAAGCAGTAGAGTGTTTTTTTCTAAGCATTAAATTAGTGAATGCATACATTTTATAATTTTAGGGATTGACTAAATTCACGTTTGGTTTATATGCATATATTTTATTTGTTTTTTCACTCCATGTCACCTATTCAATTATTCTGCAAATAGAAATCGTGAGTTTGATGCTTTAGATGACATTTTTAACCAGTGAGAGCTGACATTTGCATTTTCCCCTTATGTCTCGAACTTTACTGGTTTTATTTATTTATGCATTGATTTTATTTATTTGTACTTCAGGTTATTAATAAGAAAACAAAGGTCATTATAGCCCAAATTTCAGAAAACATATTTCGGGACAAGATGAATTATTTTATCAATGAATATAGTTGTACGCATCTGGATGCAAGTAATTCGAGTGATTTACACTGACTTGGATTACTTACATTTTTTAGGTCAAATCTCTACGCATTGATAAAGGGGTTCTTTTTAATTCCAAAACATGTGTATGGAGTAATTTTTGCAACTTGCGCTATAAGAACGTTGGTTCGCTCATTAATTTTTTACCACTCAAAAGTAAACTTTGAACTTCGTATTAGGTCTAGATTATGCATTTAAATATATTTTTTTTTCTTGTTCTGAGACGTTTAAATTTCTTATGCTTGTATAGAATGATTAAGTTAAAAGTGGAATGTGTGAGAGAGAATCTATATTATAAATCTAGTAATGTACCTTTTTAAAATTAAACTCGCGCTACATGAACAGGGGTTACAATTGAAATATCTAAAAGGAAGGAAGACTTCCCTCTAAGATTTGTTGTTGATTCTCCACGCGTTCATGAGTACACCCATTTTTTACACCATAGAGTCTTAAAACATAGAAAAGTAAATAAACTATCTAAGGGACCGTTCATAAATGATGTCACGTTCTTTTCCGATATATTTGACCCCCTCCCCCCCTTTGTCACATGTCACACTATGTTGTATAAGCCTGATGTCAAACTTCTTGTTACCCCCCTCCCCTTCCCTTGTTACACTTTGTTACAATTTCACGAACTCTCCCCCCCCCCCCTCGAAGCGTGACATCATTTATGAATGATCCCTAAAGCGTATTTCTGATTTCTAATTTAAAAGTGGGGAAAAATTAATTTAAGAAAGGATTTAAGGAAAATCAGGTTACAGAAAATCAGAGAATCGAAAGCTTTTGGTAGATTTCATCGAAGAAATGCCGGTTGCAAAGTCTTGGTATTAAAAATTGAGAATATTCAGTGTAGTCCGTAAAAAAAGAAAAAAGAGGTGAGAGAGGGGAGGCTTACAGATAAGAGCATAAGTTATTGTAATGAAATAGTTGTGGAGGAGAGGGCTTTGGAAAAGTGGAGGGACGATCGTGTAAAATAAAAAAGTTTTCGGACGGTCCTGCCCCCCCTCCCCCCCCCCCCCCCCGCGACTGAGAATACTCATTGCTTTTTGTAGTCAAGGAGTATATCATCTAAATAAAAATGTTTAAAAGGATATTTAAAGAAAAATTGCTCTTATCCAGGGGTGTCCACGAGGGAAGTTCATGGCGCAGACTGCGCCATTAAATTTTTTGATGAAATTTTTGACACCTCCTGGGGGGGGGGGGCATGTTTCCATCGAGTTTTAGCCCTTTTGGGTGATTGTCTTTTTTGGGGGACTTCGTACCAATTATATGCACCATCTTGCTTAGGGGGTTGGCACCCATGTATTGTCAGTTACAAGTTTTAAAAATAATCTTGATAACTCTGAACTGCATATAATTAAGCGTTTTAAGTAATTATTGTTAATTTCTCATTTATTGTACTTAATTGTAATATTTGAAAATATTTCCTCTTGATGGTTTATTTTATTGAATCGTTTTCTTTTACAAAGGCCTAATCTTTGACCTTTCTTACTTAATATTTTAAGATATTCTAAATATTTAACTAGTGTAATTGCTTTAGATGAAACCAGAAAAAAAAAAAAAAAAAATCGCTACTCTTACATGATAATCCATCTGTTGAAGTTAACTAAAGTCAGCTATACTATACAATGCAATATTAGATATTAGTATTATGCTATTAGTCTGTCAATAACAGTAAAAAATTGTTGCATTAATCATTTACTTGATTACATAATTGTTCAAGTAATCTTTATTAGTTAAGTCACTTCACAACCTAACTGTTCCACTTTCCTGTAATAATTAAATTTACAATAAATGGAATTGAAATAATTCAATTAACACAAATATTGAAAATAACTTTATTAATCATAATCTACGTCATTTTTCTTTTAACTGCTGTTATTTAATAGTATTAACATGAATGTATTGAAAATTGCCTAATGATAAAGTAACTAATAACCATTTAAAGACTATTCAATACGGCTTTCAAAAACCTGCTAGCCAATTTATTTGTGCTACACAATGTGAAAGGATAAATGTATTTCAGAAAATTATGCGCAATTATTGTCGTTCAAAATAAAAATAAATCTGAAAGCATAATATGAACAGCCAATTGCGAAGAAAATTTTCTCTGTGTTCATTATATATAAAAGTATACGTATGTATGAAAAGTTGTATCTTAACGAGCAGCTTCAAAGTCTGCATGTGCTACTACCAAAAAAACGATATTTTTTATTTTTTCCTCTGTATTAAAAACGTTTTAATGGCAAATACATAACTCTGCAACGTATTTTAATAGTTACTTTTGCCCTCAACACTTAAATGTTTATCTTTCTAGAAATTCAAGCCTTTAACGCGATGATATTGCAATGGTTAGACCTTTAAATCCTCACTTTTAAGTACATGCTAACAGCGCCAATTGACTGAAGTGGTGGTAGAAAATGTAAGTTCTGCTTGCACGCACTTTTTCGCCCGTTTGGGCAGCCGCTATATGATCGCAGGCAGCCATGTTTAAAAGTAACTAATAAACTTATTTTCAAATTTCAATGCTTTTTTGCGCGAAATTGAACCTACTTCTACGTTTTATACATTTATATTTTCCTGCCCCCCCCCCCCCCATTGTTGCAACAGTTATTTCTTTTTAGTTAAGTTTTTACTTGTTGTGCGAAAGTAGGTTAAAACAGATAGCTGAAAATGTATACATTTTTACTACATCATTTAAGTAACCCTTCCCATCACCGCAAAATTCATAACCGAGATCAGTTTAGCCATCAGCAACGTAATTAAAAGTAATTTATGAACTGATTTAAAAGTAATAAACTTCCAAGATGCACGAAATCTCGATTAGATTATATTAAAAGGAGAATATTACAGTAGCTGGAGCTACAAACTGGCACCGAATGATGCTATAAATCTTCGGTATTGTTAGGGGAAGAAATCTCGTCTTCGCCCGTTTCCATTAAGTGATCGTGACTGGGCAGCGAGAATTTACAGCAGCATCGACGAAGAATCATAAGAACTTTTACAACAAAAAAAAATATATACATGTACGAATAAAAATAACATCGCGCAAGAGACAATGTGTTATTCGGTTATTCCCAGCGTGTCACGATTCCAGTTTCACTTCTTTTGTTTCGATGAATTGAAAAAATGAGACCTATGTCTACTTTATAAATGAAAAATGAGCGCCAATGTGAGGGATCCATTAGGATGGAAATGAGGGGAAAGAGAATGCAATTTAAGTTATTTATAAGGATATAAGGCGAACCCAAAGAGATCATTTCAAAGTTCAGATATTACGGAAATAAATCTTGTTTTTCATCAAAACAGCATTAAAAAGATACGAATGTAGTGGCTTAATAAGAATTGAAACACATTTTATTTATTAGTGTTTCAGTTGGTTGGTTGAATAGTATTTCCTACCACGTTTGGCTACTCTGCACGAAACATTTGTAAAGAGGCTGGGGGGGAAAACATATATAAAGAGAGAAATACGAAGAATGATGGCAAAAACTTGCAAAATATTATTGGATAAAAGCTGACGAAACACAAAACAAAATTTTATAGTTCGAAAGAATTTTTTTAAAAAATAAGGTAACATTTTTAATAACAGCAAACGTAAAGTTCTGGAAAACATAAAATTATCATAATTATCAGGGACCCGAAGCCGGAAAAAAATATCGACGCTCCGACTCCAGCTCCGCTTCTAGCTAATGAGCTATAGCACTGGCTCCGGATATGCTCCGGTTTCGGCTCCGCAATTTTAGTACACATTAATGCTCACTTGTTTCAGATTTTAATTTGCAATTGTAATTATGAATGAAACATTAAAAAATAAAATAATCGTCAGAAAATACAAATTTAATTAAAACTTGAATGAAATTTTTATTAAACAGGAACAGTCGCAAAATATCAAAAACCGGCTCACACAGATAATACAAATTTCATATAATCTAGTTACTTGTTCATTCTTAAGAATAGAATTGAATCTAATACATCCTCTTTCATATTTGATCTTTAATCATCACACATGTATGTATTTTAATGCTGAGAAGAGTCTTTCTACAGCAACTTGGCTAATGGGAAATGCCGCAACAATGCGCGAGGCCTCTTGGATTTCTGCAGGATATATCGTCAGGACCATTAAGAGTTTAAAATTTTTCATTCTGATATCTAATTATATAGTTGTCAATCATAATTAGACAATAGAATGAAAATAATACTGCATTACCAAATTAAAACAAAAACAAAACTAAATAAAACTAATGAGCCAGACACATTATCTAGACACATTATTTTAAGTGGTTTTCATCTCGAAACCAAACTGTCCCTCATTTGCAGTATAGCTAATTGTTGCTAAAATGTTCCGCGTTGAGTGTATGGTAAGTATTTAAGGGTTGTAAATGTAGTAATAATAATAACACAAACAAAACAGCTAAAAGATATCGCAATCGAAATTATGTATTAATAAATTACATTTATAAATCATACTTGGCGCGTGCAGAGCTTTAGAATCGGGAGTACCAATGTACCAGTATTGCCCGTGCCTTCCCAAAGCAAAATTTTGAAGGACACCAGGTACAAAAGAAGCAGTTTTTAGCACAGATTGGGAGCGCAGCAGTGGAGAAACGATTTTTTGATAATAAGAGCAGGATCTGAGCCGGAGCAGAGTTGAAGTAAGTTTTGAGAAGTCGAAATGGAGCAACTATAAAATGTTGTGACTCCAGTTCTTTGGTTTTAAGATATCTGAGGTATGGAAAAATTAAAACTAGTGCAGAAAAATATTACCAGTTTCACGGTTCGTACAAAATTCTGGTCCGTTTTTGAACCTTTCACAAAATTCCAATTAATCAAAATGGACCCTTCACAAAATTCCAATTAATCAAAACAGACCCTTCACAAAATTCCAATTAATCAAAACGGATCCCTCACAAAATTCCAATTAATCAAAACGGACCCCTCACAAAATTCCAATTAATCAAAACGGACACCTCACAAAATTCCAATTAATCAAAACGGACACCCCACAAAATTCCAATTAATCAAAACGGACCCTTCACTAAATTCCAATTAATCGAAATGTACCCTTCACAAAATTCCAATTAATCAAATGTACCCTCCACAAAATTCCAATTAATCAAAATGTACCCTTCACAAAATTCCAATTAATCAAAATGTACCCTTCACAAAATTCCAATTAATCAATACGGACTCTTCACGAAATTCAATTTAATCAAAACAGAGCTTTCACAAAATTCTAATCTCCCAAATCGTAGTTTTCACACCATTACTTATTATAAAAGTGTGCAAGTAAAAAATGTTTTCATCACTATATGTTTAAATTTTCAATTTTCGCAACATTATTTCATTTTTCACAAATATCTCTTTAAAAGTCACTAAAAACGGACCCTGTTAAAAAATGCTGGATCGACCCCTGTATTGAGTTTTGAGGTATGGTTTCACACGCAATATATATTTAACGAATACAAAAAAAAAATTTTAAGTTTTGTACCTGAGAGCCATAGAATCCTTATGTCCATTTTTCGAGGTTTTGCGAGTTTACACTTACTCGACGTACAGAATACCGAGGACGAAGCCAACAGCTACATGAGGGTTCCGAACTTTTAAGCTCTCTTAGGTTCGCACGGAAAATTCTAGTCTTATAGTACTGAAAATGATTATGTTTTAACTTCATCGTAAAAACTCGAAAAATGGACCTAAGGTGATACTGTCGCTCTTAGGTACAGAGTTAAAAAAAAAGGTTATAACAGATTTCTATGCCTATTTCATGGCCATCCCCCTGATTTGCGGAAGCTCTGGATTAAAACCTAACCGACTTATTTTAACTGAACCAATGTTGTCCTTCTTCAGCATTAAATTATCTTCCAAATGAACTTTAAAAGAAGGCAAAAAAAAAAAAAAAAAGAATTTTCAAATTTTGGCGGGATTTTTTTTTTAAATGTATTTTTCAAAAAAAAATATAAATAAATAAACTTTTGTGTGCTGTAACTATTATCTAAACTTTTGGACGTACTTTTTTAGTTCATTTGAAAGAAAATTTAAGACTGAAGAGAGAAAAAAACTTTGGTTCAATTAAAAAGTTGTTCAGTTTTTTAGCTATCACGCCCGCCTACCAGCGACAAGATGACCATGAAATAGGCTTAAAAATCAGTGGGTTTTTTTTTCACCACTTGAAAAAAATTTGCTTTGTATTCATTAAATACGTATAAAACAATCCTTCAAAATTCCATAACTTCATTTTTCTTTCCCTTCTTAAAAAAATCACGAAAAAAAATATAATAAAAAATTCTTATTAAGGACACCTCCTTAAAAATATGTATAGACTTCACAGGTTTCAAACACCAGAGCAGGTTATGCGGTACCGGATATCCAATATCCGACAAAATCGATACCCAGACAAGAATCCGGGACATTTGCCGCTCCATATTGAAGATCACCGCCGGATCGGGACAATTTCTCAAAATAAGAGATTGTCTCGTAAAATCCAGGACGTTTGGCAACCCTGGAAACCAGGGTATTTCTGAGTATCTGTCCACTATAATTGTGTCCTCGTTAAATGTACAACTCTTTAAGACCAACTGTTTTCAAAAATCCAGAAGTCTTATCCCACAAGAATCAAGCAACTATCAGATGCGTACCATTCCAAATCGTCAAAAAAGAATTCCCCACTTTCTTAATCCAAGAAAAATTTCCATACAATGCGAAGAATTACAAAACGTGCTGACCCAACATCCCCAGCCTTTCTTTCGCTCTCCTCCGACAATCCACCATTCGGATATTACTGCATTTACATAAGACGTTTGCGTTTGAGGAATAAAAGTCCGTGTCTCAGTTTTCAAAGCTACTCTATTCCCCATTCATTCTCTTTCTGTGAATATTTTGGGAAGTAATAAAAGAAGGATAACTGATAGAATACAGATGCTACCCCAGCGCCATGGTAACAACTGATTACGCCAGTCAATCAAGGCGAATGCGTGACTGCTTTGAGAAAAAGACTAAAAGCTTGATTTAGTATTGATCAAACGGAAAGGGGGAGGGGGGAGAATAAAATATTCAACCAAATTTAGGTACATATCTCTGGCTCATTAACTTACAGCGTGCGGGCAAGTTTTAACATAAAAATTGCAGTTGCGATTGAGCGTCAGAAGGAGATTTCAAGGACGAATATTTCTTCTTTGATTTATTTGAGAATTTATGTTTTACTTCTATAGTGTAAATAAAAGGGGGGGTGGGGAGGTTATATGTCTCTTTTAATGCTGCCGTTTTTGATGCGTACTCATGTTTTCGTTTTATGATGATAAAACGTCATTATAAAATATATAGGGAACAAGTGAATGACCGATAAAGATAAAGCACAATTTTCACTTTTAAACAAGAAGTTCCGTCTCGAGCTATACAAGCCTACTTTCCCGTATAACCAACTTCAAATTTATAATCTAGCTATCTCTCTTTGCCATTTAGCGTTAGTTCTTAATTGCCACAAATATACCCTTTTCAACGGTTAATACATTTTCATTTACTCACTCATTCATTCATTCCCTTATTCAGCTATTCATTCATTTATTCAATCATTCATTTATTTATTTACTCATTCAAGTATTTATTCACTCATTTATTTATTTTATCATTTATTTATTATTTTATCATTTATCATTTCCGATAAAGGTTGTGCCAAGCAAATCCATCAGTCAGATCAGGATTTATATAGGATAAAAATTTTCACGTAGGCGCTAACGTTACCTTTTTTTTTTTTGAACTCTTCAAAAATGAACAAAAAATGCTCAAATCAAAACATATTTCACTCCGAGATCTTCTTCCGATGAGCTTGTTCACAGAAACTTGGATCATACGCCCACAGTTTACATAATTTGCTCATAGGTGTTTATGGCAAGATTTTTTGAACTGTATTGAACGAAAAATTACTCAAATGAGGTCGTGTGAAGCAAAGGAATGTAAGTGACCAAAAAACGATTCTGAGAAAAACGCGTTCATAGTTTGGATTTTATGGGACCTTTAATGTTAATTTTTCTCAAAATGACGTTGAAGTGGAGCACTGGTTAGAGCTATCACCAACATTTCTTGTCACAATATAGAATAGCATTTTCCCTCTCATTTGCACCAGTTATTCCAAATTTTCAATTTTGTTACTTACACCCATTTGCTTCTCGCTGCGCTTCAAATCAAAAAATAAAACATGGAAATGAGATCTCTTTGTCAAGATCTTTCAAATGCAAAAAAAAAAAAACTTTCAACTCTGACAATTCGCTCAAACTTTATAAGAGGGTGGGGGGTGGGGGAGAGACAGAAAGAAAGACAGACACACATTTTTCTCATCTCAAAACCCTATTTTCAATTTTTTTTTGTTTTTGTTTTTTAATCTTTATTTAATTACTTCCTTTATTTTCGACTTTCCTTCATTTTAACGATATTTTTACGATACAGTAAGTCTTCTTTCATGCTTTATTTATTTATTCAAGTTAAGTGTTTTACGGGAAAGTAGGCTAAAAATCATATTATTTTTTAATATGTTGCATTTGATAGACAGGTGTTTTTGGGTTTGCAAATAAAAAGTAGTACAAATAAGAGGTATTTGAAAGGTGAAAGGGAAAAAAATCCAGTCAATAAACTTGTCAGATTTTGATTCTAATAACCATTCTGGTGTCCGATAGAATGGTTTTGCGTGGAAGGAAATTATTCTTGTCAATCTATCTATTAAAAATCTTTTGAAACCTTATACTTCAAATTATTAATAATTTTCAAAGTTCATTTTCCTTTTAATGTGCATAAAGACTGCTAATAAAATAATTTTTGAAAAAAAAAATCCTGACTTCAAGTTATAAACTGCGCTAAAAGGTTTTTAAAAAATCATCCTTTAAACAACATCGATACGACTTTTAAACATAATTTTTGAAGTCGGTGCAAAATTATGATCGACAAAATCTTGTGTATTTAATCAATTACAAATAGTGGCTCAGTGTGTGCAATAGTTCCGATATGAAGTAACGCATGGTGTAATGGTAATCAGACCATCATAATTTTGCACCGACTTCTAAAATTATGTTTAAAAGTCGTATCGATGTTTTTTAAAAATTGAATTAATCTTTTACTTTTTAGTGCAATTCGTAATTTGAAATCGGTTTTTTCCCTCACAATTTCCTTATGCACTCATTACAAAATGAACTTTGAAAATTATTAATAATTTGAAGTATTTAAGTAAAAAAAAACATTCGTTGCGGATTTCATTATCGTGGTTTGGCATATTCCCAAACCCTGTAAGTTTAGGATAATTTTAAATAATTACTTAATATTATTTGAACTTAAAAAAAAAATTCCCATCCCCTCATGATTTATATCTCCTAAAGCCGCCCATGCAGATTCTGCAACTTCTTTCCATCTGAATTACAACTGTATTTTATTGGCTTTCTTAAAAATCAAGTTCTTTTCGGAAGTTTTTTGTTAACAGCCATTAACAAGGCACAAATTATCAAACAAAATCGCACGTGGATTGTGGCATTTTTAAATTCTTCATCAAAATTAACAAGCGGAATGAGAAAATGTTTCACGCCAATAATAAAGATATTTCTAGAAACTGGTGGCATAATTTCTCCATTACTTATCTATTTTTTGCTATTTTTTTCCCCACAAGCTTCATATTTTCTGACAAATAATCCAATAGTGCAACGCAGAAAACGAGATTCTATAAGACATATAACTAGCACTCTCATGCATTATTCATTGTATTTATCTACACTCAATCCGTATTTGAATCGCGAAATATACGACATCACATCAATCTAATGTCAAACTAGTTGATCAACTGCTGTAATGACCCACTTATTGGTATGCATTGCTAAACCGTTTATGGATCAAATTTTCTGCAAAAAGTTTTCTGCGAAAAAATACTCTAAAAAATTTACACATTACATTTGTTACCAAATATGACAGAATAATAGAGGAAGGTGACACTTTATTCTTAGTGATAATTAAAAGCTTTACTAGTAGTAATATTTAAGTTTTGAAACCTTTGATTTAGCTATGATGTAAGGCTGCTGTACTACGTACTAATTTCTTTGTCGAAATTTCCACTACATGTTATTCAATAGCTATTGGTTCGTCAAAATTTAAACAAATGCTAACTCCTTGTACAAACAGAGCAATTTATTTTCAACTTATTTACATCATGTAGATTTAAGCACACAAAAATATCTCGCGAAGTTCAGACATCACCGTAAAACCAAACGGTAATCTCGTAGTACAGTCGAACCTCGTTAATTCAAACACGCTTAAAACGAATTACTGCTAAGACGAACTATATTTGTGATACTCGTCCTAATGTATTATCAAATAACGTTAATTTCTTCGTTTAAGACGAATGCGCTTAATTTGAACTATCGGATAAGTCGAACTCTTATTTGTGGTCCCTACCATTCGAACTTCAATTCAATACGAAACTAACCTAAAGTCATTTTTCACTTTACCATATAGCGAAAAAAGAGTATAATTCATCAAGAATGTCTAAACAATTTGGATGCCAATGAATACTTTTGAAGCAATTGTTTAGAAAAGAGTAGGAAACAATGTGTTATAACCGAGTATTTTAAAAACATAATACGGTTTATATCTACGATAATTTTGAATGATTTTCTCTTGATATGTAATTTCAGTTAATAAGCGTTTAAAGTCATTGAATTTTTACTTTTAAACCTTTTTATTTGAGAACCAGAAATTGTTTTTTTTTTTTTTTATGACATATTCGAAATCTATAGCATTGATTTACATATGCATTAGGGACTTAAATCGAGCATTGTGCACTGGAAAATAGGGTGAAATTCCTCCTTTTGCTTTTTTTTTTTTTTAATAAAAAAAAGGATTTCATTGTTTTTCGGCTAAGACGAACTACGGTTAAGACGAATTTATTTTAAAAGTCCCTTCGGGTTTGTTTTAACGAGGTTCGGCTGTATTTACTTCCCAAATACGAATAGAATCAAGCACGAAGCTTACAGGACAAAGGCTCAGACTGATTGGCACTCGTAAAAAGACTGAACTCTCAAACTTCTCGCCAGAGCTCCTTATATAACATCTGGGATCAAGTGACATGAATACTCCAGAAAATTCTAGCAAAAACTAGAATTATCTATCATAATGATAAAGTCGCAAAGCTTGGCGAGAAACAACATCGGTACCCCTAATTTCGTAGGAGTTAAATTTCATTATTAAGAAATTAACGTTTAATCCTTAATATTCTGGGAACTGCGGCCCCTAGTGGTAGCCTAGTGGTTAGGACGTCGGACTTCTACCTGGAAGGTCGCGTGTTCAACACCCGCTGAAGACCCACCATGCACACTTGGGGATATGTGCATGTAAAATCCGTGGACCAAACTACCTCGCCCCGTGCGCAAACAATCCTAAGGCCTCGGCTAACAGGTAGGGGTCTGGTGGAGAAAAGAAAAGTATTCTGGGAACTGAATTTACAAACAACCGTTCTTCATAAGCTTGCAGACAGACAAACAAACGAAAAAAATGTCAAATTGATAGTCAGAAACTAACTTTCTCGAAAACATTTTGATTTACAAAACGATTTGAAAGTTGTAGGACCTGTGAGCGAAATACACACGGCAAAGGGACGCACCGACGGGAGATACGAACGGGACCGGTCCCTCCTCTTCCTCCCCAGAAGGCATCCGATATCCTATACCAGACTGATTGTCAAATGTCCCACCCTAATCCGGCCAACGTTTGAAATAGACATTTATCCGAAGCGTCAAATTTGGTTTTTAAAATTTAATTAATTCTCGTGTTTTGAAAATGTGTAATTTACAAACTTACAGCGTATTTGGAAGTAGTGGGATGTGGAAAAATATTCATAGAATTTCGTTTAGCCGGGTTTCCGGTAGTAATCAGTCAGACAGGGGATACCGGATATCCGGCAAAATCAATATTCGATGTACCCCTAAATCTGACCTAGGCGCGGGAGAAGTGATCAACCACTTTGTATGACGGATTGAGCACGGGGTTGCTTAGTGGGGTCTGATCTACGACATTACATAGGATGAAGTGGCGGCTTATGTTACTCACTACTACTTTTTAAAAAAAAAAATTCAAACTTATTTTTAAGGTAAGAAAATTAATATGAAAGCCTAGCCCCGCGGTCTCGTTTGCAGTGCATTAACAAATTACTAAAGGAAATCAGTTTTAACGGCTAATTACCTTATAAATACAACTTAAGAGAATCAAACTCTTTTTTTAATCTATTTTTGATGAAATTAACACATTCTTGGCGAAAAAGTGGCATGTTTTTTGAAATTCGATTTGAATAACTTCAAAAGCAAAAAGAACTTGGAAACTCGATCGTTTCGCGAAATTCCGATCACAGCAAAGGTAAACCCCACCACTTCGACAGAGTGCGACAATGCGAGGAAACAAGTTTTTTTGTATGTGTAGGTTCCCTGCCACTCCCTCCTGAGAACATTGCCCCAAATTCGCTCGAACAGGAATCGATGCACCTTTCAATCAAAGGGTAACGGAGCTTAGTTCTGCTCCATTAATCCGAGCAGAGATGAGTCAGAAAGAAAGGCGACTTTTACGTTTCTTCAAATGCAGCTTAGAATAGATTTCGTATTGTAAAGACTAAGACTATAACATACTGACATACAATCAGGAATGGAATGAAAAATTCGATTGTGCTGGCAATAGATAAATGTACTTGACTCGATTTGGAAAATTCAAGAGCAAATTTTTTAAGGTTATCCGTGAATGAATGAATAAGTAAAAGAATGAATGAAAGAATGAATGAATAAATGAGTGAGGGAATGATCCAAAAGAATAAATGAACGAAAGAATGAATGAATAGATGAGTGAATGAATGATCCAAAAGAATAAATGAATGAAAGAATGAATAAATGAGTGAATGATCCAAAAGAATAAATGAAAGAATGAATGAATAAACGAGTGAATGAATGATCCAACAGAATAAATGAAAGAATGAATGAATAAATGAGTAAATAACCCAAAATAATAAATGAAAGAATGAATAAATGAGTGAATGATCCAAAAGAATAAATGAATGAATAGATGAGTGAATGATCCAAAAGAATAAATGAATAAAAGAATGAATGAATAGATTAGTGAATGATCCAATAGAATAAATGAGTAAATAACTGAATAAATAAAAAAATGAATGAAATGAATGAGTGTGTTTATGTAGTAACCCTTGAAAAAGTATTGAAAAATTCAAATTCGACACACCGGATATCCGGAGCCTTTGTGTAGTAGCCAGCCAGATCGGATTCCAATCCGCCTACTGCACGAATCCGGTAGCCGGATTCGTATTAACATATAGCATTTTCCAAATCTGCTAGCTAAGCATTTTAAAATCGGTCAGATACGGGATATTCAATGTCTTCTGGGGGAACTGGTCCTGTTCCTCCCCCCCCCCCCCCTACCCGTCGGTGCGCTCTAGCCAATTTTTGAGTTATCCTATTAGTTTCTTTTGAACTTTTCATAAATCACATCGAATCCATATAAAAGGTTATTCGGTAGCCTTAACCTTCATTGTTTATTATTAGTTATTTGTACTCTTTAACACTAATTATAATAATAAAACGCCATTTTACATATTATAAGAACATATCTCACACCTACATCAACCAATAATTGCTCTTTGACTTTTAAACAACTTCAGCCAACCTTCTAGGCGACAGTAAATTTAAATAATTTTCCTCACATCGCAACTAAAGCCAGGTACCGTTGGCAACTCTTACATCTCCATTTTAAAGCAGTAATATGTTCTGATTCGTGCTCTTTTACACTGAACAACAAAAATCAACATATTCATTATTAAACCAGTCTATCCAGGCAAAACGCACAACAAAGCTAGCATTCTAAATGGAAAAGCACGTGTTGCCAAGGGAACGATTCAAACACAATCGAATAGAAATTTTATGACGCAAACTGCAGACGATTTCCTATGGATTCATTCCAATGTCGATTCATTTTCCTACGCATCGCATAAATTCTACTCGTTTCTTTTCTTTTGTTTTTTTACATTTCTGTCACTTATTATTACTACTAATATTATTATCATCATTTAAAATTACTCTCATTGATTATTATTACTATTTCGTTACGTTGTTTAATTAATCAACTCAAAGTTAAATATTTTTGGTTTTTGTTGGATCAATAGATTTTTTTTAGGACAGCTTAACTATGTATGCATAAATCGTATTTTTGTACAAATTTTCAATAAAAAAATGTATACAGTTAAATGCTTTGGATTTTCCAGAAACCTCTTCAAAGCAAAGACCAAACCAAAATATTTTTAGCTGTGTAATTTTGCTTTTAAAAGTAAAGTAATTTTGATAGAGAATTAGAAGTTGTGCTTTGGCTATTCTTGAAGCAAAGCAAAAAAAAAAAAAAATAATAATAATAATAATACCATGATACCAATTATAAAACTTTCTAGAAGAGGGAGATATCATATAGCAGATATGGCGAACCTAGGCACGCGACAGGCATTTCAACGGCAAGCGTTCGGGTGTTGAAAAAATTTAAAAAAAAGCATATTAAGTGAACCGTGTAATTTTTTATTATGAAAAAGATAAAGGCAATTTGTAATACATTTTGAATTGTACTGATACATATAAGGTTCACACTATAAAAGCTAAAAATATCTAACTTTAATTACCTTATTTTACTTTTTCACTCATAATAAAGAATGCCTGCTTTTGGACACTTTATCTTATCTTAGTATTAAACTGAAATATTTTTTAAAAAATGTTTAAACAATTTACATTCCATGCAAGTTAATAACTCAACAGCAAATATACTTATAAAATATGATTCCATAGTTCGAATTCAAAGCAGGGATTTAAAAATTATTTTTGAAAAGAAATATTCCAAGTAGCACACTGAACACTTGAAAATAATAAACCGTAGGTTCACTGACACGCTAATCGAAAAAGATTCGCCATCCTTGTCATATAGATGCATATTTTGAAGAATACGTTTAATCGTGGTTTTAAAACAATTCTATGCAACGCTTAATAGCGACAAAAGTAATAGCATTTTTCTTTTCTGCTTCAACAGTTATTTCAAACTAATTTCCTTACCGTAGTTTTCCATTGAAAAAAGAATTTTCGCTTTTAAAAGGAAGTGTTAAATCTACCAGATTTATATTTGGCAGCAAGGAATTGGTACTAGTAAGGGAAGTTCTTAATTTGCGTGAAAACTCACGGAAGCTCAACTCCTGCAATTTTTTTCAATTTCATGTAGATTTTTACATATTAGACGAAGTACAAAATATTTACGCATTAAAATAAGCTTACAGGGGCTTTCACTTCTTTCTAGTCAGCACCCAAAAAGGTCGGAAAAAAAAAAATCGAAATTTTTTTTATTGTCTGTAGTCAAATAAATCTTAATAAAAAATGTTCCCTCAAAGTTTCAGAAAAATTGACGCAATATTTATTGATTTATCATTGATTTTATTACGGTACGATTTGCCACCTTTTCACTCCGAAACTGTGGTGAATATAAGCCATATATTTATTTTTTAAAATAAAATAAGCGAGAAGAGCAATTTCATCGTGACTGACTGAAAAAAAAAAAGTTTCTTATTTGAAATTTTGGTAAAGATATTGCGAGACAAAAACTTAAAATGCTGTTTTCTCTCGCTTTATTTTTCCAAGCGTAAAAGGTTTGCTTTATGATTAATGAATAAATAAAAAAAAATATTGAGACTTTACGCCAATTTTTGAAAAGAAGATGCATTTTTAAAAATTGCTAAATTTCGCTTTAAAAATTAAAAATTTCAAATTATATTTACGAAATCCATTTTTTAAAAATATTAAATGTCTTATGGAGTGATATAACATGACATGAGGCAAAAATTGTAAATCAGAACACCATAGAGAAAAAAATGGTCTCATGGTGCGGACCCCCCTTAATTTTGTAGACGAGCCGGCTTACAATCTATACTATATTTACGACTTACGATACTATTCCAAAAGAGACAAAACATAGCGGCTATTGTAAATAGTATGTGTCTCACATTGAATGAGGCTGCCCCGGTCTTACAAATCCTACTGCTTTCTTTTATTCATTACGTATATTCGGTGTGGTTACTCATTGTTGCTCTAAAAACAGACTTTCTTCCTTTACCATAGCATTGAGAAAGCGACCCCTATAAAGATTTGTAACTATTCCACGTCCACCAGCCTTTGGGATTTATTACAAAACGGAATTTGTAAAAGAAAATCTATAAAAACAGAAACTGCTGCTGATATCATTAAAAGAGCAACGGGAATATGAGAATTGAAGTGCAGATATAAAAGACTTAGACAGTTTTAAAAAAATTTAACTATTCCATCTCCACCAGCCTTTGAGCTTTATTAAGAGCTGAAATTTGAAAAAGAAATGCTATAAAATAAGAAACTGCTGCTAACATGATTAAAAGAGCAACGGGAGTGCGAGAATTGAAGAAATATATGGATAAATTAAAAGATGACGAAGCTGAACTTAAAACAAGAACAAAAATTTTCTCTAATTCTTCGATTGCTTTAACACGAAACGTAAGCAGAACAAAAGCCGCGTACATGTCAATTTCATTCTTCTTCTGTTTCACGAGTAAAGACAGAGTCGATGCTTTCCCAATTTCCCTCAAGTGGGAGATATCTCATTGCTTGTGCAGAGAAATTCAATTATTCGATGAGAAAGGATTGCACACACACGAAAAAAGAATCACACAGAATCCCCGGAGTGCGGAACAATGATTCCGAGAACAAATATTTGCATTCGTTTAATCCACTTCTCATAATCTGAAAGAGGTGTTTTTCTTTCCCAGGATCAAACGACGCTGTTATAAGAGAGGGGGAAAAAAAGAGGATAGTTTACGGCGCATAAAGGGATTGCCTTCAGGTGAGTAGGAATCTGCCTATTTCGCAATGCTTATTCAATTCCCCAATTTCGGACAGAGTTTTCTCAAAAATCAACAGAAGTCGTAGATATAGGGAAATTTAACGAAAGGGGTGGAACTTGTAAAAGTGAATTCCATGTAAAAGTGTACATCTTTGGAAGACATTAAAAATGAAAAATTTAACAAGTATTACTTTCTAACGTTTTTGGGGACACAGAAGTTATTTACAAGCACTCTTCCTAGCCCCTTGTAAGAAAAACTTCTTCACAATAAACAACTTGGCTGTCACTATACTAGACTGCAACGTTTCTTGACAATGACATCACAACGCGCGGCAGAAGAAATGAGTAAACGGCGAGGCTTTTGGGGTTACAAGGACGAGGATCAAAAAGACGGCACACCAACTTGGCGAAATAATCCGATTAAGCATTATATTTGGCACATTACGCGTTTGAAAACTCTTTTGTCAGTTTATCAGAAAAAGATAAACAGATGTAACAAATTTAAAAACTTATTTCTTTTTACATAATCATAATTTCTTCTATTGGATCAAATATATTTCTTGTTAATGTAATCATTAAAAGTATATTTTCTTCTAAAAATCCTTTTCTCCCTTCAATAATTCATAAAAACGGTTGGACTTTTGAACACTTTCGTTTTTCAAATAAATATTTTTTTTTTCCTTCCTGTTATCCCCTGAGCCTAACTTTTTTCCTGTGTAAGTTTGTTTTTAATGGAAAATTACGATATAAACGAATGGAATAATAATAACTATTTAGCTTTAAGCAAAGTCACAAGCCAGCGAGTCAGGCATAAACATAAACCATTCTAAATCTCGCCAAACCGCTTATGGGAAGATCGCCAATTGCTCGTGAGCTCTTATTGGCTGAGCGTTCAGTTCTAAATAAAGGTATTACTACGCGTTGCACTACTCGTAAAATTGAAAATATAAAACATTTTATGAAAATCATGACAAATAAACGCTATATATGCGTAGGTTAAAATACCTTATCACATTTCGAAAGCGAAGTGCTTAGTTTAACTCGAAAATCGGACACCGCGCGGGGAACTACTTTCTTCGTTTGCTCTCAGCATATTTCTCCATAGTCAAGAAACTTTGCAGTGGAGTATAGCTGAATCTTAGAAGCCCGTTTTTCTTTTGTGTTGCATCAGTTAATAATATTTTTTGTGCGCATAAATAATTAGCCTAACAGCAAAGAATAACACAAGTGTACATCTTTTTAAGCATGCATAACTTTTTCATTTAAATAAAAATTTCCTTGTCACAAGTTCATAAATCAGATTTTGAGTTTTTTGTATTTTCCAGTACATATGTCTATTTCATGTTGCGTCAGTTACTGTAATGTTTTTATATTTTTTTCTAATTACGAGTAGAATAACAGGGTTTCAAATAAGGCCCTATATCAATGTATTAATGTAGCTGTACAACACAGAACTATTTTATATACAATACTTTACTTATTTTAATTATTTAAGGATAACTTTTTGCTTCCAAATGTTGCGTCAGTTGCCGTTGAATGCACCTTAATCGTACATCATTATTTATGGCTTACACATTTTAGTGTTAAATGCAGGAGCGGATACAAGGGGTTGGGGGGTCATCGGGGTCATGACCCCCTAAACCATCGACAAAAATTTTGTAATGTGGAAGAAATTCTTCGAAATTAATTAATAAAATTTGAAAATACAGTGGAGCATCGTTTATACGACGTTCACATTTGTACTACGTTTTAGTGTGGTCCCAATTCTTGGATCTAGCCAGACGGGTTCGTTTATACGACGTTTTTTCGGTAGTACCTTCGGCGTCGTACAAACAATGATCATTTGTTATAATTTTGCATTGAAATTGAAAGTTATAAGGCGCTGGTGGCGCAAGAATACTGTTAGTCCCAAACGCCTTATGCCCGGTTGATTTGGCGATTTTAATTAACCCACAAACAGTTCGAGAAAATTTCCGTACCCGAGTCTTGAACATGCCCCCCCCCCTCCCCTCCGTAAATTGTTATTCTGTATCCGCCCCCGGTAAAATGACGGTTTTTTTTTTTTTTTTTTCACGTTCGGTCATTTGAAATGAATGAGATTAAAAATTAAAATGCATAATGGTTACCCTGAAAAGAGTAGAAAATGGCACATCCTTGTGGAAATTTCGAAAAATCCGACAGGCTTTTGGCAAAAGTTCATTGATTTAAAAGGTTAATTCCATATCTTTTGCCATGTCTACCACAATTCTTTCTTTTTTCATTTCAGGAAAAAATATTAAAATAACTTAGTGTAATAACGAGTGAACATTTGCAAAAAACAGTACCTGTCTTTTGTCAGTCTGTTATATCCTTTTTGTTTTGGTTCGGGTACTAAATAATATTACCTGATATATTATTAAGAATTTGGTTCAAGCCGCTTAAGAAAAGAGAAGAAAAGAAACGTCTCGTTGGACGGAAGATTTTCCGGACCGATTTGCAAATTCACGTAATTCGCGACTTTTTCTTTTTTTTTTCTTTGACCGATTTTTAAATTTGTGACTTTGGTGAACTGTAGATGGCGTGAATATGTATTCATTTTTTAAAAAAATTATGCATTAAGATGGCACTAAAGACAATAGAAGTAAAAATAACTAATTGCACAGACACAAATGCATTTTTGCAGATAACCCAGATAAAAAGTCGTCTTTCTTCTTATTTCTACAAAATAATTAGAAAAAATTATTAAAAAAAAACAATTTTCGCATTGAAACAGGGGTGTCAGCCAGGGGAGTGCGGAATGGGTCATCGCGCAGATGGCGCCATTAAATATTTGGAGGTGTTTTCAGGGGGGCTTTGACAGACTGTTTGGCTATTTTGAAGTTTCATCGCTTGGGGATCTGTAGATTTTTAGGGGTTGCGCCATTTCCCTGAGGGGAGGTGGGCACCCCTGACTGAAATAATTTTTCCTGAGCCATTAATATCTTTTTTCAGTGTAATTTTTACGATAATGGACAAAGCACGTATTCTTAAAATGCATGATTCAGATGGGGAAGAAGCGATCAACGGTATCACCTTGGTGTGTAGCGTCCCCTACGAGTCTGGAAAGTTTAATATTAAAAAAATCAGAAATATGTTGAATTGGACCTCAAATTTTATTCTTTCAAAAGATTTTTTTTTTTCTTAAATGAAAATTTTAACACCGAAGATGAATTCAGATTTCAACGCAATATGCTACTAAGAGATCACTGAAACATGATCAGTGCGCAATAAATGAAATAGTCGAAAACTTAGAAATTATATGCTTTATTTTCATTTCATGGAAACATATTTGTTTAAACAATTTTAAAAGCTACAATCGACTTAATCATTCAAAACCTTAAAAGTTTTCAATGAAATAATTTTTACTCGGATAAAATATTTTCACTAAATATTAATTACTAGTTTGAATAAAATATAGCGTACTACTTTATGGGCTGAAAAAATAAACATGAAATATCCTAAAATGCTTTTTACGAAGTATTTGCCCACAGTTTACGTGCGACTCGGTGACTAAATAAAGTGTGGTAAAAAAAGAAAGAAAAAGGTAAATACCTGATTAATTAATATTCCTCAAGGCAAAGAAACCACGCCGGATCGAATTTGGCACACTTGTGAGACGTGCACGCGGTTGCAGCGGTAATCACAACGTAAACAAACTGCACACAGAACTGTTCGGAGGATTTAAAACGTGAGAGCGGAATAAATATCCTGAATCCGAAACCAAAACGCAAACGACAACCACTGTTATTAAAATTTAAAAAACAAATGTACGAGTTGCTGCTGTGCAAGATATCTTAAACTGCATCCAGCCGGTACCGTCTCGGTGAGACAAGTGACACAATTCTAGCTACTAAACAAGGATTTTATATACGTAACTGGTTTTCAGTTATTTTTTTCCACGCAGTTTTATGGGAGTTTGTGAGGTAAGGCTCGTGACGGCGGGAGGTATCAGAGCCATCTAGTGTAATGAGAAGCAACTAGGAAATTCCCTTGACGACGGATGTTCGTAATTTTTAATTTGTCAAATCTCCATTCTCGAATAAATATTCTATGTTGTAGTATTCTGTTTGTACAAAAGAAAAAAGCGAAAATTGACTTGAAATTCTACTTTCGGTGAAGAAACACAGGTTTTGTATTAAATAAAAAGTTATATTGCTTTTCTAGATGTTTTATAGGTTTAAAATTAATTTTTAATTTATATTGGCTGAAGCCCTTTTCCTTGAATAAAGGATTAAAAGAGAACTAAATAGTAGATGCTTTACTCCATTTATGAAGTACTTTTAAGTATAAGATTGACAGCATATTAAGTAATAACCAGGCCAAATAATATTTGCAACATTCTCACATTTCCTTCTCACTCTGGATTATTCTACAATCAGTGTTTCTTGCAGGTATCTACCTCTCTGGGGGCAAACCCCCCCCCCCCCCTCCCCCGGAGCAAATTAAGTTTCGGGAAAAATATATTTTTTCCTGGTATCTATGCTGTCTAAGAAATTAAAAAACATTTATACACTTTTCGTATTCTTTTAAATAGCATATCAGTTCTAATTTAATACTTTGAGAATTTGAAAATATAAATTTAAACGAAGTTAAGGGAATTCAACGGATCATTTTATAGAATCTTAGGTTACTATGAAGATTTTGAAGAAATTGTAAATGAAATTATAGATTTAAAATTAAGAGATATAGCTTCTTCTCAAAAATATTAGAAAGAACATTTTGTGCTCATTATTTTGTTTTACTCATTGTAAATATGAATTAAAATTTTAAAGACGCATATTCTAATAAAAAATCTCAAAACACAACGTTTTCCACAAGGATTATAAAAACACACATTTGAATAAAAATTTAGAGCATATTTTTGAAGGCAAAATATGCCTTGCGCTTGTGTAAATTAGAAAAGACAAGAAGTTTTTTTTGTCTTTGTCGCTTTTGGTGTGAAAGCGCCCTAAATGAGGCTTTTGACAAAAATATGTCGTAGTATTTAAAAACTGATCTTAGAGCAGGGAATGCGTTATTGCCATACTGTTTAACTTCATGACTAAAAGTGATTGTAAAAGCTTATCATTAAAGCATTGTTTGCATAATCCTGACAGGTTATTTTTTTAATAAAAATTTTATCAATATCTCCACACGATTCAGTGTAGGGTTAAATATGGGTTAAACTAATTTGTTCTGTTTGGATGAATTATTCACCCACTCTTCTAGCTAATATCAGTCGACGCGATTAGACATGCAATGTGCTAATGAGGCCCGGATCTATAAATTTTGGGCCTTCCCCCCCCCCCCCCATAACAAAAAACAACAGACTTTTTTATTAGTATTTTAACCCCTTTCCTCTCTCTCCCGTGACGGGCTGAGGTTTCGCCTTCTATTTCTCGCTCCCGTGAATGTGACGGGTTGGAGTGTTCAGTAGTAACGCACCAATAAGAATAAAACTAATTCATTTCTTTTGCCCGGAAAACATTTTATTTATCATTGTACACGCTAGTCAACTAGAAACTTGATGTCAGCACTAATCGTGTATTTGTGATCCCGTACGTGTATTTGTGATATGTTATTTGTAATCTTATCAAAGTTACTTTGGCTCTTTGTGAATACACGTGGTTTGTGCTCAAGACATTTTTTTTTTTTTTTTTTTTTAATATTGTGTTCATTATGGAGTCCGAGTCAGAAAGTGTATTGAATTCCAATTTTAGTGTAAATGAATCGGAGAGTGATTCCGAAATAATTGATTTTTATGAAAGTTCGGTTAGTGAATCTGAGATCAGCGGTGATGGATCTGCATTTTTGCCAGGACGAATATGGACTAAAAGTTTATCTACTTCAGTAGGTCATGCACCTCCACGTTCTAAGGTTTTGGGATCACCAAAGGGAGATATAAATTTTGTTCCAAGTTCTGGTGTCTTACAATATTTTGAGTATTTTATAAATGACTATTTATTGGATCTCACTGTTTCGGAAACAAACAGGTATGCATATGCCGAACAATGTCAAAATTCTCCAGGATTCCTCCTATCCAAAATCAGAAAACCTTGGGTACCTGTCACCAAAAAAGAAATTCTTTTTTCGGTATTGTTATTTTACATATCATTGTAAGAAAGCCAGATACAAAAATGTATTGGAGCAAAAAGCATTCAATTTCAACACCATTTTTCCAAAGCATAATGCCTTGTAATATATTTTGCGAAATTCAAAACTTTCTGCATTTTGTAGATAATAAAACTTCTGATACTAACACTCATCTAAATCCTAAGCTTTATAAAGTCTGGCCAGTGTTAGAGCACCTAAATGAATTACTTCAAAAAGCAGTAACTCCTGGGCGTGATATTGTAATTGATGAAACCCTTATGCTCTTCAAAGGTCGTTTAGGATGGCGACAATATATGGCTAAAAAGAGAACCTCGAGGAGGAAACTCGGTACTACTGTCCAGATTGTGACGTTGGCCTCTGTATCTCATGCTTTGAGATTTATCACACAAGAAATAATTACTAATCTTTATTTTTATTATAACTAAGTTTAATAAAATTCTAATGTTCAAAACACATATTTTTAAAAATTCCCTTGCTTGCTGTAAAACCAACATCAAGACATAGTAACCCTGAATGTTGGCTTTTCCTAAAAATTTATTTTTTTTTTTAATTTCAAGCTAAAAGCAAATAAAAAATTAAAAATAAATATATATATTGTTCATACACATATTTTTATATAATTTTCAGGGGTAAAAAAAATAGGCACTTTGATGGCTGTTTTCTTGAAAATTACCCGACCGTTAAGGGGTTAAATTTGCAAAAGTGGTTTGTTTTTTGAATACTTCAATTTCTTACTTAACATTTGAACTTTTTTGCTGTAATGTTTTATTGCTAATTTCTTTTCATCATTTCTTTATCCATTGTGCTAAAGTTATGTTGTACTTCAGCACAGTAGAAGCTTCACTAAACGCTTCAAATAAAGTTGTGAATATTTGAAAAACGTTCTTTTGAATGTCCTTTTATGCATTATTTTATATATTTATAGGTTTATGTATGGGTCAATCGTTTTTGAAAGATTTTTTGTGGGAAAGCTGGGGGGGGGGGAGGACTTACACACATATATATATATATACGGTAATAATTTGCGAAGTACGGAACAAAAAAATGATAAAAAAAACATTCCGTGCATAAATAAAATATCCAGCGTTAAAGACCTCACCAGTAGCTGATGCATAGCATTTACAACACAATGATCTGAAAGCTTTCCCGACGTAAGAAGCGAAGAAAGGACAAAAAAATCGCCCTAGCGAAGACTTTTACTGAAACGTGACCAACAGTAGATAGAAAGAAAACCGATCTCTTCCTTTCAGCGGAAGGGGCATGCAGACCAGTTTTTCATCTGGCGCACAAAGCATATAACGGAACAGTAACAGTAAGTAAACCTTAGGGCAAACATAAATTTGGGAGCGATTTTAAAGCGAAATACAATGTGGCTTATCAAAGAAGACGCTAAACTGATGCAATACAATGGATACCGAATCATTAACCTTGGCCGCGCAGCAAAAAGCATTTTTATGTATTGACAGTATGATCCGTGACGCATTTTCGCGGAGGAAGTCATCAAGAGATCAAGAGATGCGGCACGCAAAACACTCATTGATTTTTTTTCCCTTGGTGATCACATAGAAAATAAGTAAATACATAAGTAACAATAAAAATTTTTGATTGCACCCCTTTTCAAAGTAGGATATTATGATATTCAAGCGAGAAAACCGAATCCGTCAGCGGATTATTTTCATCAACTCTAGTAGGCAAGGCAGCATTATTTTGAAGTGTAAATATGTCTGCTTTTGATAACTGTTAGGAGTCACAAGCGAAAAATGCAACTATTCCGTATTCTTAGCTCCACTTTAAAATGAAATCGACATAGAGACGAAAAGTTCCACTTATTCAGGCTTACATCTAGTTCGTCTACGGTTCAAAAAAATATTTATACATATTTTAATTTACATGAAATGTACAATATTTTCCTGCACATTATTGCTGGAAACTTTGTAAGCCACTCCTAACATAAATCTTCAATAAACGTCAGGATACTGAAATGCAATGTACATGTACATAAAGCAATAATTTACACTGATTCTACATGCATTTTTTAAAACATACTATACAAGAAGTACTAAATATCTCTCCTCCCCACCCGAAAGATTTGAAATGACAGACCTGAGGCACCCATTACAAGAGAGAAAAATTATGCCTCTACGGGGCATGACAACCTATGACACATGTGTCATCGGCAGGAGTGCCCACACCCCCTTCAGAGCAATAGCGCACCCCCTTAAAATTACGAACCCCCCAAAAACAAGGACCCCCAAATCGGCCAAACCCCTAAAACTTTTAATGGCCATGACCCCTTCCCCTAATATAGGCTCTTAGATTTGTCTCGGACAAATAGGAAAAACTGAAGCTTGAGGATAGTTCAATTAAGGAAAATCTTATTGCATAAATACTTGAAAAATTTCCTTAAAAAGTCAATAATTGATGCATTTAACAACAAGAAGAAATCTTCCGAGTTTTCAAAAAATAATCAATAGCACGTTTCCTGTGTGATTTTGAGTGCTATACTATAGATTCGAAGGAAAAGAATCAAATGAACATATTTCGTGACTTTCATCCACACGATACTGACTCAACTTCGTTCGTATTTATACCTTTCATTATGATCGATAAATGAGTCAACTGCGGATTTCTGCCTTGAATTCTAATGAGTTGCATGATTGCTCAAATGCCATGTACTGACGCATCACTCAGAAGTTTACCTCAGAAAAATATAAGGTGAGTTGGGGTAAGTGCGTACCCAAATCTTCAAACAAAGCTCACATTCAGAATGTTTACTAGAAATTTCTTTATGCTAGTCAAATTTTTAAGTTTCATACTCCGGTTCTTTATTAAGCTTTTCAAGCATTTACTAGCTAATTTAACCAAAAGCAGAAGTTTTAACACTACTAGTCAGGGTCGCACTTGCCCCACTCGACGGGATAAGTGCATACCCAGCCTTCTTCTTGTGAAATATTTAAATTTATAGTGAATGGGTCATTTTATTTATGACTTATGTGACATCAACTTCAAAATGTTTTTTTCTCGTTAGAAACTAGTGCGTATAATTTTCGTTAAATAATACGAATGATGCTACGCTATTGAATTTAAAGGAGAGTAGCAAACGAAAAAAGGATGTGAAATAAAACGCTTAGGTACAGAAAAAACACTTTATTAATTAGAAAATAAAAAAGAAAAGAAGGAATACTAGATTAACTATATTTGAAAAAAGAAGAAATATACAACATATATATATACACCCACAATGAAAAAATATATGGTTGAAAACCATCAATCATCTCACTACATTAAAAATTTTGAATATATCCACAAAAAAGAAATTTTTTTTTTCTGTGGTCTAAGTTGGTTATGGAGAATGAAAAACTTTTTTTTCTTACTCCACAGAATTCTCGATTTCAGAATAGACGACAGTAGCACCGGCAAACATTGTTTTCGCAAAATATTCGCACATGAGGCCCTACAAGAGAAAATTCTAATTCAGCTACTGCTAAAATATAATAGTGCTTAGTAGCAGTGGTGTACGCAAGGGGGGGTTAGGGGTTTAACCCCCCCCCCAGAGCCCTAAATAGTAGTGCTTTATTATATACTCGAATTTCTTTTAGTAGTTTCAGAAAATTATGACCCCCCCCCCCCCTCCGCCGTTGAAAAAATTCTGCGTACGCCTTGCTTAGTATCCAGGAGAAAAATACCGACTTGGAAATGGAATGGAACCGCTTTCAGTATAGAATTCAAATTATTTATCTTCGTTTGTTTTGTTTTGAATACTTCTGAGGAAAAAAAACTCTAAGTAGATTATTTTAATTTTATTCACTTTATTATTAAAATTATCCTTTTATCATCTCTAGGTACACGCCCAGTTTGGCCACCTCTAAGGGGGCCTTTCATAAATGACGTCACGCTTTTTTCCCATATATTTGACCCCCCTTTGTCTCGCTATGTTGCATAATGCATGATGTCACACTTCTTGTTACCCCCTCCCCTCTCCTTGTCACACTTTGTCACAATTTCACAAACCCCCCTCCCCCCTCGAAGCGTGACATCATTTATGAATGATCCCTAAGCACAGCTATGTACACGCATCACCATGTTGTATTATTCTTATAAAAGTAAGACCATAAATCTATTCAAAGTATTAACTGTCTTTCTTTCCTTTTCCCATCATAAAATGATGCATGCAAGCTAGCAGGTTCCTGGTATAGACAGATAGTAATATCAATAGAAAGATTGCGAAAATTTGACAGAATCCCATATCCGAGCTTTGAATATGCGATATTCTGCAAAGAAACAATTTTGTATGAAACCTGAATCGATAAATCATTCAGAAAACGTGACAAACACAAGGATTTTTCAATTTCGTACTGTGAGTAAAAAACGAATGTCTCACATAGTTGTGTGGAATTTTAATAAAAAAGAAACACGGCAGTTCTATTAAATATCACATTAACTAGGCACTGAAAAGAAAAAAAAATGAATTGCGTTTTCTTTTTATAACTGCTTTTAATTTTCTGAATTAAATAAGATGGGTAACAAAGCATAGTAGCCGATGGTTACTGAATTCAGACTCGTGTTAAATCCTGACAGGCACCGCCGTGCGAATGCTTTTTCAGAATTGGGGGGGGGAGGGAACCGGGTATTTTTCGAAAAAACCCAACCAAATGAGTTTTATAAGGTTATTCTGGGTTTTATTAAAGGCTTATTTGCACTCGAAAACCCGTTTCTTTTTCGAAAAACCCAACTTAATGTGTTTCTTTTGGGATTTTTTCATTTTTATGATTTTTTCCGGGAGGGGGGGGGGGGACTGCCGGTAGACCTCGAAACCTTTTTGAATGAGGACCGGCGCCTTTTTGTGGCAGCACCTTTGTGCGCCGCACACCCTTGTACACAGAGACGGCATGGGCCTGACTAAACTTGGTTTCTTTGGGCACAACTCACACGGATTTTGGCAATAGAATCTTTTAGGGGGGCCCACAGGGGGGAGGGGAGATATGGCGCAAGTTGCGTCATCAAAAAATATGCCTTTTTAATCGTATGCGGAATTTTCAGATGGGAAAAAAAATTCTAGACTTGTACATATACCTATCTATCTATCTATACACACACGCATAATATATAGTCATAGGCACAGGGGCTCAACAACGGGAGGGGACCAAAAAACCGGTCCCCCTCCAGGAGGTATCGGATATCCGGAATCCGATCCGGCCACTACATAAAATATACAATTATTAATAACAATAAATTGGTTTAAAAAGGAGTAAAATTTGCAGGTATCAGAGCCGGATATCCAGTACAAATCCATCATACAAGGATCATCGGATACCCGGCAAAATCAGCATCCGGTGTCCGAACCTCGACCTTGGTCCTCTTTTAAAGCAAATTCCTGCGTTCGTCACTGCATAGGCAGATAGATAGAGTGTGTATAGAACTTGCTTGAATGGGATTTTTTTTCTGTTCAGAAAGTTTTTTTTTTCCTTTTGTATGAGGAATTTTTGAATGAAACAAAAAATCTATATACATCGTCTTAGGAATTTACAAGATTATGGAATTTTTCCCGCCCTAATGAAGCGTTGGAGGGGAATCCTGCCGTGTAGTGGGGAGGGCTTATTCGCTTCAGGGAAACGGTTGCCTGTATCCTTTGCATAGGATTCTAAACATATGAATTAAAGCGCCTATTGTACATAGCAATTTGTGCGAAGCCCTGTCAGAATGCTCAGTCACGCTCTATGATGGACGGCAGCGTTATGCACAGTTAAATTTTGTGTCAGAATCGACAAAAACTGCAGTTGAAACTTTTGAACTGATCAGGTGCTTTATGGTATAATGCCATGGGTCATTCAAGAACAAGTTGTTTCGCGAGGGGACGAAGCAGGTTGCGGATGATCAAAGCTCAGGCTGAAGATAACTGAATTTATTAATCAAACAAGTACTAAACTCTGATTGACGAATGACGGAATGAGTGTGCGGTTGATAGCAGAAGATTCTAACTTGTTAAAAATAGTTTTGCACAGAATTGTGAGCATAGGCGTAACTAGAGTTGGAGAAAGGGGGGGGGGGGTCACCCTAAAAATGTACAGACTAAACACCAATACGAAGTGTAAAAGAGTTGAAAATTTACTAGTCACAAATACATGTCTCTAAAGATATACTCCGTGTTTATTTCAGGCATCTCCCGGGGGGGGGGGGGAACTACCCCCTCGAAGCAAGTCAACTCCTCCCTCCCCCCCCCCTCCGGCAAAAAAATTCAGATCACAAGTTTTAAAAAAAGAAAGAAAAGAAAAATTACGCTTTTAAGACACTTTACTTTCAGAAACACTTTCAGGGAAAGGACATTGAACACTATCACGAGCGACACC
The DNA here is from genome assembly GCA_038502835.1 of Octonoba sinensis. Taxonomy (NCBI): domain Eukaryota; kingdom Metazoa; phylum Arthropoda; class Arachnida; order Araneae; family Uloboridae; genus Octonoba; species Octonoba sinensis. The sequence goes on from CM076602.1 coordinate 65,971,504, forward strand.
AAAAGTAACTTAAAAGATATAACACTTTATTTTGAAAAAAATTGCGGGGGGGAGAGTAACCTAACTCCTTTCTGTTTCCTCTAAAATTACCAAAGTATCCTGAAATTCCATTGCTAGGAAGATTTCAAAAAGTTTCCTGGGGAGAGACCTCGAAGCCTTGCCTCCAGAGTTATCCTAAGCATTATACATGTAAGACCAGTTACAAAAATTTAAGTTGCAGAAGCCCCAAACACCCACTCCTCTAACTTCACCAAAGATCTAAACATACATCTACTATATATACATCAAAAAGCTATCATATATGTAAAAAAATTCATATCAACATCATTTCTAATCATATATATCTATATATATGTATATATAAAGGGTATGATTTTGAAGCATACGCTGCCCTTCCTAATTCTTAACATGCTCCCCCTGCTCCGGAGCCAAGGCAGTATCCAGAATTTTTTTTCGGGGGGGGGGGGGGCAGACTTCGACACACGTATGTAAAGCAAAGTTTTAGGGAGGAATATATAATACATTGCAAAAGATTTCTGGGGGGCTGCCCGTGGGTCCCCTTCCCCTCTGGATACGGCCTTGATTCACAAAAACATTAAACATTCCTTACTAGATCTATTAGTTTATTTTTTAATTCAAACGCAATAGAAAATTTAATATTTAGCGCTAAGCAATCTTCTATGTCCAGGCATTCATAATATTAAAACCGGGAAATAGTCGAATTTTAGAGAAAAAAATCCAAATTCACACAATAAATTTCTAAAAAATTTGTTAAATTTGTAGCAAAACATACCTCAGAAGTGGAAGCATCTGAATCAAATTTTCTTTTCTTTTTGGATGACGAACGTGTCCATCGCTGGAGTGCAAACATTATTATGTATCGAAAATAATTAAAAATTTAGCTAATATAAATAATACTTGATTGTAATTTAAAATGCAGCATTAAACCGTAGCAGTGAGATTGGAAACGTTGAACGGATGATTTCCAGAGTCGTAATGCAATCAGTGATGGACCATAATAAGAAAAAAAAACATTTAAAATATAAGAGATGAGAGAACATCTGTAAATGAGAATGCAATGCAAATACAGTTCATCAGTTTTCCAATCGGCTCATCTACAAAAAAGATTTTACCAAAATGGGTGTTTGGACAGGAAGTCATAAATAAATACAAACTGCTCTTTAAGTTTCTTAATGAGCATCCCTTCCTGGCTTGAGGGTTTAACCCATTAGGACAATTGGACTTTAGGACTCCATCACTGTAGAGAATATTTTCCAGGAAACTTATTACTTGTGCGATTGTATTCCCAGATTGCTGCCTTTGGGTAAAAAAGACATCAAGAAGGAAAGAAAACCCTCTGGAGTGATTGAAAGGATCTCTGTCTGTGTGTGGTACGGTGATTGAAGCCACCTTTTGCTGTTAACCCCCCCCCCCCCCAAGGTGATAAGGGGGTTGATTATAACCTTATAACCAGCTGAAAAGTCTTCTTTATTATGAGCTGCATACTTTGGCCATGATCGCAACCCTTCGGAGAAAAAGGAAAAAAAAATCATATGCATATGTGTTTAATTTTCTTAGGGGAAAAAAAATTGTGCTTTGCAAGGCCGTAGCCAGAAATTTTTCTGTGTGCCTAAATAAGTACATACCCAATGGGGGGGGGGGTTGAACCCCCCCCCCCTGGTTACGCCTATGATTGTGAGCAAAAATTTAAACACGAGGAAAATGTGTGCATTGACGCCGTAAGTGTTGACTGACCATCAGAAAGAAACAATTTTATTGGGCGGCCGCGAAATGTCATGTCGGTCGCCAAAACTGGCGACTTGCAGTTTTTTTATTATCTTGGCCATTAATAATGGCCATCAATTAAAGCCGCAAAGGAAAAACGAACCTTTTAGACAAACCGCGATCGCAATCTCAGCGGATCTTCTCAAGTACGAGTACGAAAATAGAAAACTTCTGCTATTAAACTTCTTGATTAGTTTTTATTTTCATTCTTTTTAAAATGTTTATTTGAATTTCTAACATTCGGACTATTTTTTAAAACGGGTTTTCAAAATAGCGCGAGTCGTTTTACTTTACAGGACGACTTTGTAGGTGTATCGTTTTTCAATTTGACAAGCTAAAATGAAAATATCCGTTTTGAAATGAATGAGTCGTACCACATTAAAAGTTTATTTGAACAAATTAGGGATTACTAGGGATGACAGATCGCTGCATTAACTATTTTTAACATTGTATTGCTTAAAACTGTTTGGAAACGAAATCCTTCTGGAGATTGATTTAGATGAATGTACTATTGGGTGGGGGGGGGGGGGGAGTTTTTTGCAGATTGCTCTAAGTTATTAAAGATGTAAATGTTAATTATTTATTCATATTTATTCATTTATTTTTTTAGTGTGGTACAAATGTGGAAGACATTTTGGCAATTTTTATAAGTATACATAGAGTAGCCATCTAACGTGGAAATCGGAAATGCTCAGAAATTTTAACTAAACCAAGAAAAGGTTAAGAATTTGAAATACTTCTTGAAATTAATTAGTATTTTTTAATATTAGAAAACAACTTTCAAGCTATAGTAGACAACGGAGATGAAAAATTTCATTTATTATAAAATTCAAAATAGTGATATATATTATAAAAATCAAAATAGTGAATTTCCTGGAGGCAAATGGAGTGTTGACTGATTTTCAGTATGGTTTTAGAAAGGGTAGGTCCTGTACAACTAATTTGTTGCATTTCTATGACAAGGTTACCATGGCATTAGATAATAAAAAGTGCGAGATGTTGTTTTCATTGACTTTCAGAAAGCGTTTGATAAAGTACCGCATGAAGCTCTTTTTAGCAAACTTGCTTATATTGGTATTGGTGGAAAAACTTTAATTTGGGTTAAAAATTGGCTGACTGGGAGGAAACAAAGAGTAGTAGTGAAGGGCAATTATTCTCAGTGGATTGATGTTTTGAGCGGGGTTCCACAAGGTTCAGTTCTAGGGCCAATATTATTTATTATTTTTATTAATGATATTACTCAGAGTATTTCTGGGAACATCAATATTTTTGCTGATGATGTCAAAATCATGGGAATTGTGGACACGGAGGAACAAGTCATTCAGTTTCAAGAGGATTTGAATCAAATTTCTAGGTGGGCAATTAAGTGGGGTATGTCTTTTAATATTGGGAAATGTCAAGTGCTTCATTTTGGTCATGGGAATAAACATGCAACCTATTATTTACAAGGTTCTGTCATTAGGGAAGCAGAAGCAGTTGTTGATCTAGGAGTATTGATTAGTCATGACTTCAAGTCCAGTCAAACAGGATGCTTGGGTTTATCAATAAGGCTATTTCGAACAGGTCTAGGGAGGTTGTATTGCCATTATACAGAAGTTTGGTAAGACCTCATTTGGAGTATGCTGTTCAGTTTTGGTCTCCGTACTTAAAAAAGGATATTACCTTATTGGAAAGGATTCAAAGGAGGGCTACAAGATTGGTAAGTGGTCTTTCAGACTTAGATTATGAGGTTAGGCTTAAAAGGCTCAATATGTATAGTCTTGAGCAAAGGAGAGTCAGAGGGGACATGATTCAGTTGTTTAAATTCATTAAAACGGGAAATGTTGATGGACTACAGCTATGTGCTGAAAGTAGAACCAGAGGTCATTGTTTTAAACTTTTCAAATCTCAGGCTAATCTTGAAATTAGGAAAAACTACTACTTTAGTAGGGTTGTAAGCAGTTGGAATAGTTTACCGGAAGCGACTGTTAATTGCAGTGGGGTAAAAACTTTTAAGAAAGCTCTTGATGTTCATTGGGGACTGCTAAATTAACTAGGACCAGCCTAGCTGGGCCCTGAGCCTGTTACTGGTCGTCACTTTTGTATTTGTATTTGTATTTGTATTTTTTTAGAAAAGGTTTGTAATTTATTATATTTTTTAAATACGACTTTTGTGTAATTTTTTGACAAAGTGTAGTTTAAGGGTTATGTATGTTTGTATGCAAAATGAGGCCTCTGTTGTGGAGGAGGATTAGTTTGAAACATAGTTCTAAGTGGCGACCAACAGTGTCAAAGTGGCGACTAACTTTTTTGGGTTTACTGGCCACCATCAAATTTTTTTAGTCTCGAGCATTATGGCAAGGCCTCCTTGAATGTTTGTGATCAGAGGCGGATCCAGGAATAATTTTTGGGAGGGGCACTGGGTGTAAAAAGTAGTTGCTCATCGTAAAAATTTGCATAGTAAAAAATTCAAACTTGTTTCACATTTTTTAAGCTCACTTAACACCAGTTAATATTTTTAAAAGTACGAAAAACCTTATTACATCATATAAACAAGTACAATACATTTTTACATATTAAGGCAATTAATAAGAGATAATTTTACAAACTACCATAATAATTAATTCGTACTAATAAAAAAAATTGTTTTGAAGATTATAATAACGCAAGAGGATGAATAGTAGGTGAAGCAGCCTTTTAAACGTTATGACTGTTCTTCTCAAAATTCAATATTTCAAATAATACGATGTCAATGCAGTGATTTCAATACTTTTCTACAGTTCTAAATTAGCAATTTTGTACGCCCATTGATGATGTTAGAAATAGGAGGAGTTTCCGAGACTTTTTCTGATTTTTTTTTTTTCAAACATTTAAGTTATATAACGCATATTAGGCTATTATTGATGACGGTAAAAGACTGCTAAAATTTGCCAAAGATGAACTTAAAATACAACTTTGATGATTTTCGAGGATGTCAGGGGGTCGCGGGTTGTCCCCCGGAAATTTTTTGAAATTGAAGTCTTAAAAACGCATATCAGGCTATCTTTGGTGACGACAAGACAGGTTGATTCAACAGCTCTCCCGTAGAAATTTTTTGAAATTGAAGTTTAAAATTCGCAATTTTTCGAATATATTGATAACGTTAGACGAAGGGGGAGAGGGGTTCTCATTTTTTTGTGAAATTCAAGTAATAAAACGCATACTAGGCCATATCTGGTGACGTTATAAGACAGCTGAAATTTTCCCAAGATGTCAAGATGAAGTTCTAAAAATACAATTTTGATGATTTTCGAGGATGTGAGACGGCGAAATACGAGTTCGTAGGCTCACCCCCGGAAATTTTTTGAAATTGAAGACTTAAAATTACATATTAGGGATCATTCATAAATGATGTCACGCTTCGAGGGGGGGGAGGGGGGTTCGTGGAATTGTGACAAAGTGTGACAAGGGGAGGGGAAAGGCTGGCAAGAAGTGTGACATCATTCATTATACAACATAGCGTGACAAAGGGGGGGAGGGGGGTCAAATATATGGGAAAAAAGCGTGACGTCATTTATGAACGGCCCCTTAGGCTATCTTGTAAAATGTAATGTAAAAAGACAAGTGGATTCAGGGGCTCTCCACTGGAAATGTTTCGAAATTGAAGTTCTTCTAAATTCGCAATTTTGGGCATTCATTGATGACCTAAGAGAAAAGGGGTCTCGAGGCTCTTTTTCTAAATTCTTTTTGAAATTCAAGTCTCACAAACACACACCCACTTAACGACGACACTGAACAAGAAATAAAATATTGTGTCAGTGTGTGTGTGGGTGGGAGTTCAGACTTTTTTTAAACTTTTCTTCGAAAAACGTCATTCTTTGGTCTTCTAATTTTTAATTTCCAACTCAATTTTTATTTATTTGAAATACAAACGTCTTCGGCCCCAACAAAAACCTTTCAATATTTCAGACTGCGGTATTATTTTGTAGTGATACTGTAAGTAATTTTTTCCATTTTTTTAAATTTTAAATATCATGCCTCCTGAATCTTACTTTTAAAGTTTTACTTTTGGTATGAATTTTCGTTACAATGTTCTGAATCTCTTTCTGTGTTTTCATCAGTTTGTAACATATTTTGCTGGCTCATGCATTTTTATACTCTTTGCTGTGATTTTAAATTATAACATCTTGATTTAAAAATTCATATATATTTATGTAAAACTTTCAACTGCCCGACTATGAAATTATAATGTTTATTTATTTTTTTCATACTGACTTGCATTGTGTTTTTATCATGTTTTGAATACCTTTTTTTCCGGTAAGAACGGTTTGAAACGAAACGCGCATTTCGGCAGCCCTTAAGTAACAATAATAATAGTTTTAATAGTAATAATAATTCCTAAAATAACGTTGGAAGATTGCATTTTCTAAAAAAAATTTTACAGAAGGAAAAAAATGTATTTTTTGATCACCCATTCCTTTCTCCTCTCTTTTTTTGTTCATTTATAGGACCACCCATGAATGATGTAACGCTTTTTCCCCATACATTTGACCCTCTCCCCCCTTTTGTCACATGCAATGCTATGTTGCATAAGCATGATGTTACCCCTCCCTTCCCTTTGTCACAATTTCAGGAACACCCTCCCCCTCGAAGCGTGACATCATTTATGAATGACCCATATACTGCAAAATTTTTCATCTTTTTTCTCTTTCATTCGTACTTTTTTTTCATTATCAAACTGAAATTTTGGCGGTCCCTTTCCTCAAAAACTACCCCGCCCCTGATTACCTTTTATTTAAGTTTAGTTGCTGATAAGAAAGCGATGGTCATTTGTTTGCTGAAGGTCATGTACGTAGATCCATAGCGCACAGCCAGGTCATTCCGAAGATTTGCTTTTCAGCAGCTGAGGGAGCTTTGAAGTTATAAAATGAGGGGAAGCACTTGTCGCAGTGACTTGGATTGCCGATTGTTTGTTTCAGTAAGAAAATTAAAAAAAAATATTTGACAGGGAAAATAAAACCCTTTTGGAGGAGCAAGTGCCCCTGGGCCGTGGGCCCCTCCCTAAATCCGCTACTGTTTGTGATACTGCTGTTCCTGGATCACCCCCCCCCCCCCATATGAAGAAGTGTCAGAAAAGACGTCACTGCGTCACGATTAAGGTCATTACTGCACGGTTAAAGCCATTCAAGAGGTCATGAGGAAGGAGCTCAGCAGCATTCCCATTTAATGTGTTCCAGGAGCTTTCGTATCCAGTGCTTCTGGATACGGAAGGGTCCTATTGCAAAATTTTTAACTTGATGTACCAATAGCAGTATTTTTTTTTCCCTATCGAACTTGTCCGACAGACCATTATGCCCACAGGGACACACTGATAGGGTCGCTTATTTTAGTCTTCTGACTGGAGCATGAAGGAAACCCCACTTTTTGTCTTTCAATTTTGTTTTTTTATGCTTGTTTTTAAAGATTTTCTGGCCAATGTTGCTGTTGGCTCTAGTGAGTTTTTGCTTGAAATATGCGATTGGCTCTGCATCGCTCATTCTTGGAGACAAACCAACACTGACGAGCCCTTGTCTCATTCTCAAACTTTAAAATTTTTTTTTGATTTGTAAACCTTGCAAAAATGTTTTTCTGTTATACATTGCTTTACTTAAATTTTTGCTGCATTGCACATGTTTAGGGATAAGTGTTTATTTTTTCAAATCAGTCTTCCTATATATATATGTCTCATTCCATAGTTAAAGCACCCTTTTTGGTGTCTATCAAGACTTGAGTTTTTACCAACATTTTATTCCAAAATTAAACTAAAATATAAAAAACGTTATCTCGGATATATTTTTGTTTTTGAAATATTTAGAAGAGTTTCATTTCAAAAAGCTCCATTTAAAATTGTGTCCAATAGAAAACAAATATCCCAGCCGAAATTTGATTTTTAAACCATATTTTCTTCACATTACATACAGTGGATGCCGCTTAATAAAATCACATTCGTCCTGCACATTTTGATTTTATTAAGCGGCTGATTTTAAAAACCAACAATTCCAAAAAATATGCTTTTTTAAAAATTACTATGCATGTACTGATTGCTCAGTATTAAATATTATTCTTTACGAATGTTTTAAAATCTACAATTAAATAGAACTAATTAAAATCAAAAATCAGTTACCTTAAATTAAATTTAAAAATAATAAGAGATGCATAAATTTTACATTTTTTTAAAGTTTCAAGTTTTTTACAAGGTTTTGAAGTACAACTTAGTGATTGTGCTTTGTTTTGCTGATTCATTTATCAACTTTTCTAGTTTGAAAATGCATAAAACTTTCCATACTGTTCTTTATCTCCCCCTTTTTGTTCTAAATTTCGGCGCAAAACATCCAATTCTTGTCGAGCTTCAGTGGCAGTAGGCCGTGGTTCGTAAAAGATCGTTTCGTCTTCTTCTGACGAGTTATTTTCAGAGTTCTTGGAATTTCTTGCACGATACCAAAGTCCGTTACCCAGAGGATGTGTCCAAATCTTCATCGATTGATGAAGATTTGGACTCCCGTGTCAGGGGCAGAAGCAGACAGGGAGGGAGGTAGGGGGCTATTATTCTTTTTCTTGACAGTCCCTTTTATTTGTAGAAAAAAAATTGAACCAGGAAGAAATTTTCGACTAGGCTTGTTGTGAACTTTGATTTTAATAAGCGGCGGTGTTGATTTTATTAAGCGGAGATTTTATAATGCTTTTCTATTGATTTGATTATGTTCCTAGAGATTTGATTTTAATAAACGGCTGATTTTATTAACCGGTGATTTTAATGGCGGCGGTCACTGTATTTTTAAAAATTCTATTTCTTTCTATTTTCAACTCCCTGCAGACATGTTCTCATAATTATATGCAGTGGAACCTCGGTAGCTCGACTACCTCTGTAAGTCGAGATTCCCTCCCCGAATAGTTCGCCCAATGCTAATTTCAATGGGCGAAAAACTCTCTAACATGACACACAATTTCCAGAAACCCCTGTAAGTCGACCCCAATTTTGTATTCTCATAAACATTTTCTTCCGTTACTTTATCATTATGTACAATTCTGAGAATTTTAGTGATGTTTCTTGATCAATAAATCAAATCTTTTCTGGAAAATGTTCCTGGAAAATTTCCCTTGTACCCTGGATTTTTACTTTTGAGACATTCCGATTTAATCAAGTTTATATATTTATTTGTAATGTATAACTTTTCAAAATAATAGATAAATAATAAACTGGGATAATTTCATTGTGGAATTGGCTTTCATAACTTGAATGGTAAGTAAATAACAATACAGACCAATTTTTATTGGTAACAGAAATTACGAAACCTCAGTAACTTGACACTTCATTTTATGAAGGAAATTCTTGTATCCCCTAATATTTGTCTCTTGCGTTACTTCCCACTTAATCTTATTATAATAAGAATTTGCAATTTAGAAATGGGCAACAATGGTCAGTAGTGCACTTTTACAGTTATCATTCACACTAGGTAGCCCTTTTTTCAGATTTTGCATTTTGAAGAATACTATACGAGAAAAAAAGATTTTCTAAGGAAGATTTTTATTTAATGTGTCCCCTAAGTTACCATTAAATGACATTAATGTTTATTTCATCAACGTTGAAGCTTTAGATTTCAGTGTAAAGGAAGAGTTCCGTGTGATTTTGCATTCTTCCCATAAAAACAAATACATAGACGATATTTCAGTTTGTCCCCTGTGTTACTTTGATGTTGGTAACATTAAAGTAACACTGATGACTTCATAATAGTTTTAGCAAGTTATTTTGTGAAATATTAAGAGAAAAACAATGTATACTATTTGGACTTACGGAATATGCTGAATTTAGTCTTTATTTTAAATTAAATTTAATATGTGTGAACCTTTAAATAGTATTATTACAAATTTTTAAGAGCCTGCAATTTTTTCTTTGATACTTTTCGGATTTTCTCGCAGATTAAAAAAACAAATGAGGGACATAGGACATTTATCCTCCCATCAATGCACTAATTTTGTTTTCTAAAAGCAGTTTTAAAATAAAGCAGAGAATCAAAATAATATTTTTTCCCAATACACGAATTTTCTTCAAAGATACTTTTCATGAAAGGGAAAAGATGAAAGCCAGTCATATAAAATTTTAATAGCAAGTATTCTTTAAGTTTATAGATTATCTAGCATAACTTGTTTAGTCATAGAAATAAGATTAAATCATGAGATTATGCATTGCAATTCTGAAGATTTATGTATATCTGCTGAACTCTCATTTAAAAAGGCTTCAATAAAAACATTACATGTTAAAATCAATTTCTTTATAGTGTATGAGCTATACATTTTCTTGGATGGATGCCAAATTAATCAGCTAGAAGTCCCAAAAAGAGATTTTATTTACACAAAAATACAATAAAAATGCTATTTTAAAAAATTTAAATAGCTACATAAACCTACTTTAAAAGACTGAGTATATATTGACTTCAGAGATAATGTTAGTGTCAGCAAGAAAATAAAAAAACTTATGTTCAATAACCGATCACTTTGACACTTTATTTTTCACCTACATGAAATTTTTTACAAGTAATTCAGAGAAAGTCATTAATTTATCATAAAAATGGACAGCTAAAGATGACGCTTAAGGACCATGTGACTGCATGATCCAATTCAAGTATTGTGCTTGGCTACAAATATTTATACTTGTGCACAAATATGTAACTATCTACTAATTTCTTCTTTCATTCCAGGGAACTGAATGGCAAATAAATGGATTTAGCTTCAAAATTTTGAATTTCTTCTCCTCACTTTGAAGTATAATTCAATGTTTCTGATGAACATATACATTTAGAGTTGCATGTTAAAAAACATGGTAGCAAAATTTATGACTTTTTTTGCTACATATGATAAAGGCGACACAGGATGGATGATAACTGCATATATTGGACTCCTGAATACTACAATGGTGGCGTAATAGCAAATATATATGTTTATACTTTATATCTGTTATAATTGTTTAAACTACAATTTTCACTCGGTGCTAGCACAAAGAATATACTCATAGCATAGCACAATATTCTAATATACTGGGGAAAAAAATAAAAGAAAAGCAAATAAGCTATTAAAACATAATCACTAGTAATTCTCCACGACTGTTTAATTGCAAGCGTTATTGAATACAGTATTAAGAAAATGATTATGTTGTCAATAGCAAAGCAAACAGATTCACAGCAATACAAGGAAGAAAAAAGAACAGGTACAAAGACAGAGTATTTACTATGCTTCAGACTTGTAAAATCTTACGCTTCCAAGTAACCATCATTCACTAAAAAAGTTTCCAAGATATTAATGCACACACGAGTCCATAAAACATAGATGGAAAGCAAGTTCATGTTGCTTTTCTTCTTTGAAAATAAGCAGGGAAAAAAGAAATGATATGAAGAATTTAAAATAGCATTTCAAGACAACAGTATACATTGATAGGAACAAATTATCTGATTAAATTAAAAGAAAAATGTATACTCTAAAAACACTATTTGTCACTTTCTAAAATATAAATCTCGGAAAAAAAAAACAAGCAAAGCAAATATACTGAAATTTAACATGACTAAACAAACCTACAATGCAGAATAAAGTAATGATTTCATGGACACCAAAAGCTTCGTTTCCAAACACTGTTTTATATATGAAGCTCTCAGTGTTACATCAGTAAATGTTTTTAGACGTCAGGTGTTTTATAGAATGGGTCTTGTAATTCACTTAAATTTTCTTAACTTTTTCTCCAACAACTAATGGATTGTTTTTACGGATTTCTTGAGCACCGAGCTGTTTGTAGTCAAATGTACAATTGTGCTCATTTGAATATCTATGCACACTGCAGAATAAACCATTGCATCGACAGGGGAATCCTATAATAAAATAAATAAATAAACAAAATGCAAATATAAACAAACCACATTAAAAGTTATAATGTAAAAACAAAACATTCAAAAGTATACTCATTAAGATGATGATTTCTAACAAAATGTAACTACTGGGTTGTTTTGTAAGCAATGTTATGTCTTGACGGAAAGAAAAATGTAAGAGCTTGCACCCTAACCCTCACTTTCTGTTGGCTACTCAAACTCATGCTTACTATTTACTAATTACTTTTCCCACCCATCTTTAATCTTCCAAGGGAAGTAGATGGAATTGAAAAAGAATTAGCAGATTAATTTTAGTAAGCCGTGAACAATTTAATGTCTAAAATTTGCAAGTGCTCAAAATAGAAAAATAAACAGAAAACATATTTTTCAGAATTCACATGAACAAACCGACATGACTTTTTTTTCTTCAAAAAAGGAACAGGAAAGGAAAACAGTGAAAAACAGAAATTACCATACTGGAGTGACATATTTCAGCAAAATATGAACTTAAGAGGGAGAAAAAAAAACAGCTACTAAAAAATAAGTAAATGAAAATAATTTTTTTCTAAATATTAAAAAAAAAAAAAAAAAAAAAAAAAAACAAAACAAACAAACAATCCACTAAAGAGTAACAAAGTTAAGGTTCTACATACAGTATAACCTCTAAAGTCTGGAATGGTTGGAAATTCTGATATACGAGATTAGACATATGCAATATTAATATTTCTAATACACACGATTAGGGCGATCGCCCTAATCGCCCCCCCCCCCCCTGCCCTGTGTGTAACCACTCTCGATACTTGCTGTTCAGTAATTCCAATAATAATAAATTATACAAATGCTTTGTAGCTTTCTGCCTTTTTCTAATATGATCCTATTTAAGTGCTTATATTTTATCACCAAAGGAGTATAAATATTGAACCATATACCTAGAATGGCTCTTAAATTGTTTTACAACGAAAATGGACAAATTATTTGTTTCTTCTAGTGGCTGTAACAGGACAAAGTCATTCAGTCTAGTTTGACCAAGACTTTTCTCTTTACACAACCAGTTTAAATTCAAAATTAAACAGATGTGACAGCTTGCCAGCAGGACAATGATTCATGATCTTTGAATGAGAAATAAGCTTTGGACGTGAAAAAGAAAATGGGATGGTACACCGTCGTGCACAGTATGGAAAGTTTGAAAGAAGGTACACAGCAATATTCAGTCTTTTTAGTGTTAAAATCACTATTACAAAAAGGATGATTTTCATAAATGACCTCGAAAATAATTTATTTTTGATCTAAAATTTTGCTTTAATTTTTTCCCAAATTATTCCAATATAGGTTTAATAAAGGAGAAAATTTTATGATAGTCAAAATATACAAGTGCCTCTTACAGATTTCAAAGTTTTATTATATTTGATGTGAAAAATTCATTAAAAATGGCATTAATACATAGTCGTGGAGGAAAGGGATTAAACCCTCTGCTTTTCCCCTTATAAGTGTGCAAGCGCCCCCCCCCCCCAGCAAAAGAATATTCAATTTTACCAGTTGAAACGAAAATGACCAATTTGAAAAAAGACAAAATTAATGCTAGTAATATTATCACTGTAGTAATGGTATATTCTTGTATGAAGTGTTACTAATGAACCAAGGTATATAAGAAACTGGTATGCCTATTATGGAATAAAAATTCATTCCAGCAATTGCTGAAGACAAAAACTGAAACAAAATATAAAAAGTTTGCTTTTGTAACCATGGTATTTTGTTTTAAGATACCATACGCATTACATATATTATTTGGGCAGACTAAATTTTACTTTTTGGATAACTGGATCTTCAGTAGAGGTTGGATCAGATCCGGGATGTTTAAAAATGGGACATACAATGCCTTCTGGGAGACAGCTGTAAGAAGTCGAGATTTTAATTCTATTATATTTTCAAGACATGCTAATGATATCTGGCTCTGATGTGTGAAAGCTAAATTCTATTTTTAAACATTCCAAAGCTACAAAACACATTTTAAGTTTTTAACTTAGAAAATATATTGTCAAAAACCATGCTAATTAATTAAATTTAAAAAATCAAATTTTCATTTGGGACGGAACTTTCCAAACCTGTGTCTCCTCTTCAAATATATTGCTGCTGGATGTGCATCTTGACAAGCTGGATCACCCAATTTTTAGGGGCTGAGTTTCAGACATTTGAAAATAGATCCAGATTCTGGACATTCAATGCAGGAAGAAAAGAAGGACAATGAAGGATTGGCCTTGTTCTTCCCTCCCCATTATTGCACCCTTAATCATATATATCAAGATTTCAATCATAAAGTGGATGCATTTCTATATTTATAAAACAGTGCAATTGAACTGTTTTCTAGAAATTCAAGTGGAGCATTTAATTTAAAACTTAAAAAACATTTTTTACTTTCAAGGGTTACCTCTATGTAGCAACCATCTCTCCTTATGATCAGTTTTCAAACAAGGGGAAAACTTTAGATATGTTTCACTATAATTTATTGAATTTTAAAAAGCAATTGAATCAATCTTTGCATCACTATGGCAATTATAACAAAACGGTGGTATTCTCGACTTAACATCAGCTGTGGGCAACTGTAAGAAAAAAAATTCAAGCCAATAATACCTAATACATTACAATCAGTAAACACTGTGCAAACTTACCAGTTAACCCTACTTTCTTTTTGCATATGTGGCACCTGTTTTTCTTCTTTTTCTGGTCTTTCTCAAGAGAGTCATCTTGCTGAGAAGATTCACCTTCACCTTTTTCAGAAGATGTTGGACTCGCCGGCGACGTTTCAGAGTCTGCGAGAGGTTGTTTTGATGTCTGAAAATAACAAATTTTATTGTGATAAGTATATTTAGAAACCTTTCCAACAGAAATACTACCACCAATATATTTTAGAAACACAAATTCAACAGCTTTTATTTTTCAAGTAAAATATGAGTAAGTAGGATGACTTAGCTGCCGACAATTGAGAATAATAATTAGCAATTCAATGAATTGAAAGCCAAATGTTTTGAATATGAAATTTTCAATCATCTACGGGATCATTCATAAATGATGTCACACTTTGAGGGGGAGGGGGTTCGGGAAATTGTGCCGGATAACCGGATCTTTTGTGCACGGATCAGGTTCCGAATACTTTCAAATCGGTCGAACTCTGGATTAGCCCTGACAAAGTGTGACAAGGGGAGGGGAGGGGTAACAAGAAGTGTAACATCATGCATTATAGCGTGACGCATGACAAAGGGAGGGGGGGAGGGATCCGCTTAAGTGTGACATATTGTGACAAAGGGGGGGGAGGGGGGTCAAATATATGGGAAAAAAAGCATGACGTCATTTATGAACGGCCCCTAAGATGCAAGCAAAAAAGCTATCAAAAACAAAGCTCAAGGGAAAAAACTTCATAAACAAGCCAATAAAATAATTTTTATAAAAAATTAGAACAGACTTCAAATTATAAACTGCGCTAAAAAGTGAAAAATAAATTAATTTTTTAAACAACATGATGGGACTTATAAAACATAGTTTTAGAAGTCTGTGCAATATTAGGATAGATAAAATCTTTTGTAATCATGAATCAATTACAAATATATATATATTTTCCCAGAATTAGCAAAAGCTCCAATGTGAAGTAGCAAATGGTGTAAGGGTAATTAAACTCACAATTTTGCACCAACTTCTAAAACTATGCTTAAAGTCACATTGATGTTGTTTAAAGAATGAATTTATTTTTCACTTTTTAGCGCAATTTATAATTTGAAGTCGGTTCTATTTTTTTAATAAAAATTATTTTATTCTTTTTAATGTAAATACATTTTTTATATAAATATTGTATTTTAAAAAATCCATATCAAAGGGCAAACTTTCCTTGAATGAATGGCACTAAAAACTAATCATTTGTATGATAAATTCTGTTTTGAAGTGGATTTTAGCAAAACAAACTGATTGGATTTATTTTTGCCTCAGAGAAGCCTTCAGTCAAACTCTTGCTGTAATTGCTTTTAATATTATAGCACAATGGCAACAAACTCTTTTTTAACAATGAGTTTTATGTCTATTAATAGATTTCCCAACAAAGAAAAATCAAGCCAAGCCAACCCTTTCCAATTAAAATAAAAAATACTTATTTTTCACCCCTAACGTTTTTTCTAAAGAACAAATGTAGTCAAATTGATGTGCGATGTTGACGACCCTCTATCGATTAAAGAAAAAAATGTCAAAATCGGTTTATTTAGTCAAAAGTTATGGCTGAGAAAACAAAGAAAAACCTATGTTTTTGCCCATAACTTTTTTTCTAATAATCAAATATGTTTAAACGAAAGTACGGGCCCTATGGGAAACCACCCTTGATTGATTAAAATAAAAATGATAAAAATCGGTTCATCCAGTGAGAAGTTATGAGTGGATAGACAAACAAGTTACGACATACATGCAATGCAGTATGAATGTATAACCTCCTTCCTTTGTGAAGTCGGTTAAAAATATATATAATTGAAGAATAAAATGAAGAATCAAAAATTAAAAAACTTAAAATGTAGAATAAGAAAAAAGTATATTTTTCAGGAAGTTTACATTCTGACAATACAACTACAAGTTCACACTCTTGGTAAAGTTTTCAAACAAACTCATAATGCTTTTTGTTGCAGAAAAAATAGTTGTCAAAAAGGCAAGTAAATATTTTGGTATTCTAACGAAAGAACACAAATTTTAATGAATCTAGAAGAAACTAGGAACTGAAATTTCTTGAATCTAAAAACATGTATGTTACCATGAAAAGGCTGAATGGTAACTTTGCACCCACGTAGCAAAGAAATTAATCATGCTGTAATACAATTAAATATGCCTGCCACAACAGGCAACAGACCTTTATATACTCAAAATATAAGCTTAAAACAAGAAATATGTATGGGAAAAAGTTTAAGACTTCATTTTTAATTTCAAAAATTTACTACAAAGTTTAAATTTATTTTTAACTGTGCAACTATTTTATTAATTTCTTTCTCATTGATCCATGTTACACATTAGGCTTTGAAAAGTCTCAGCTCGATTTCCCTGATAAGCTTGCCCCAAACTTACACCAAGGCAAAGTAAGTACAATAAAAGGCTTTAACAATGATTAAAAACTCAACAATAAAACAGGTTTGTTACCTGTCAAACTCTCAAGTTAAAAATTTAAAAAAAATTGACATAAATTAATAAGAAATCTCTAAAATGTGGAGAATAGTGAACATGTAACTATTCAAGAACTTTTAATGATATGAATAAAAAAATTTTGGAAACAGCCTTATTGTAATAAAAAATAATTTCACGTTAAGAAAGCACATGAAATTATTTTTTATTACAGTTTACTTGCGCAAAGTTAAAAAGCCTTATTATTAGTTATTTCCTCTCTTTTTTGCAGACAAGCCTCATTTATAATTCCAATGTTATATTTTTATAGAAAGCACATGGCAACATGTCTTAGTTGAGTAAATTATTAGGTAATAAATATAATTCTCATTGTTAAAAAGATTTGTTGCCATTATGCAATAATATAAATTTTTTTTTAAATAAAAGTTTGAATAAAGGCTTCTCTGAAACAATGAACTGAAAAATGAGAATCGTGCATGGAAGCAAAAATTTAAGTTTTATTCAACTGCCATTCCACTTAGTACGAAATTGGCAGAAGTACCAGCAGCTACATTTATGAGAGCGATTGGACCTGTGATGACGATTTACAATACGTTTGCTTAAAGTGAGGATGTTCAAAATAAACTTGAAGTTATAACTGCCAAATTTGATGAATTAATACCTGTATATAATTATATTACAAATAATGTCTTCAAGGGTAAATTTAATTATTACTTTTTAAGATATACACATATTTGAATGTACCAATATTTTCTTCAAGAAAGTCGAAAATTCTTGCTTTCTGATGTAAAAATATCATTCAATATATTTAACCAAACAGTTTCACAGGAAGATAAAAAGAAGCGCACCATATATCTTAATCTTTCGGCAGTGATGCCGCTAGACTTCGAATATTGGAGCTATAAAATTCGGACAGTTAAAGGGGGTCCGGGGAAAATTTTGAAAACTATATGCAAAATAGTGCATTTTTAGGCCTTTGGAGGCACATTTGGGATTGCAGAAGTATTAGGAAAAAAAAAGAAGCGTAATAGAAACATTTTTAAAATTTAAACGCTTTTACTCATAAAAATGCAGTACAAAATTGGCTTTTTTTTTATCTAAGGGGCAGGAATCCACATTTTTACTACCGCCCATATCGAAGAGCCCTGTGTCTGCCGTCTCGAACGACACTTACAAGCTCGCCCCTCTCTTCCCAAAAGGATGCTTTGAAAATTTGTAAAAGAAAAACTATTGGTACCATTTGAGCATAGCATATGGTATTTCATGATTATAAGGGGGGAGGGACCTTTACTTTTTAAAATTTAAATTCTAAAATTTTGACAATGCGAAATTTTCTGCCATCCACTTAAAATTTTAGAGTTTCCAACAGTGAATACAAATAAATAATTATATTCATTGGTTTTAATCGTTAGCAAAATAGCTGTTCAATCATCAAATCGGAGCTCCGAACTAGGATTTAATTTTCTTCCAATTTGCCGCCCCCAAAAGTGCCCCCTCGGGGCACGGGCCCCGGTTTGCCCTGCCCTAGATCCAGCACTGCATATCATGGTTTTAAAGATATCAGGGGTCGTAGTAGTAAGGATTTGCATTTCCTGAAATTTAAAAAAAAAAAAAAATCCTGAACCTTGATGCTTTTTAATAGGTAGTAAGGTACTGTAATGTCAGACCTATAAGACGAAATGTGATTGTACTTTTTAAGGTTGTACTTTATGAAGAATACTGGGATCAAACAGAAAAATAGTTTTAAAAAATCGCGTGCTATTTTAATAAAATGTGTGGATTATTAAACGAAATGATGCAATAACACCTAAATAATCATCAGAATGTTAAAGAAACGTTATTAAAATTATTTACGTACATTTAATACATTTATTTTGCCTACTTTAGTTCATTATTTCCTGCATCATTCACGGCTTTTGCTGCTTCATTATCTTGCATAATTTTTCGTTTTAATACTGCTTGCAGTCTTTTGTGTCTTTCATCTTCTAGGCAAAAAGTGCAGAAACTACAAAATTCGGATTCGCGAATTTTGCGTAATTGATAGAGTGGAGCTTGTTTTAACAAAAATAAATTAAATGCAATATTGCAAGAAATTAAAATGCAGAAACTTATTTTTATTAATTCTGAATAAAAGCAACAATTAACAAGAAACATAACTGCAAAAACGAACCCTTTACAAAAATCGCAATCGCAAATTGAAACTATACATTTCCGATTGTCATTGCATTTCATTTCCCTTCATTTTAAATAATTTGTGTCTAAAAATCCGCAGCAAAAACATTCCCGATATTTCTCTGAAAGTATGGAGGTCGACTTACACGAGGGTTTCCGTCTATTTGCCTGAAAGTTGAAGGTTCGGCTTACATGCGAATCTACTTATATGCAAGTATAAACGGTAAAATTTTGATAAAAATAAGAACATTTTTTATTTGTTTACTTCTTAATTAAACCTACAAAACAGGTGAAATGAAAAAAAAAAATACGATTCCCGTAAAGGATGCAGAAAGATTACGCAAAAAAGAACGCATGCGTTTCTTTGCTTGCACATGGAAATTAGGCCTACGTAATTTTTAAAGTATTGCTCCAATTAACCAAGAAATACACGTGGTTGCAATTGAAAGGGAAAAAATAAAATGAGGGTTAACAATTTAGGGAGAGCGAGCAAAAAAATTTCCGGTATTTGTGGAACTCTACCATTCCCGAGATATAAATGAAAAATAAAACTTTTATGACAAGAAATTGTTTTCCAATGCAATTAGCAATTGATTCAATGACAATTCTACCAAGAATTAAAACGAAAATCCCATATTTAAAAGCTAAAAATCAAGTCATTGACTTTTAGACGAATGCCAGATTCGTGAATTTTCCGCAATGTAGATTACATGAACTGTGTAGCATTATTTCTCTAAATAGTGAATGCAATAAGGCAAATTAAATAGGAAAATTTTGCTTATTATTTTAATTCAAAATAAAAGCTCAGCAAAAATCGTAATTGCGAAAACGAACACTTTACGAAAATTCTCAATCGTGAAAACGAAACCTTTTCACACCAGCATATTTAAAAAAACTCATATTTCCGAACTTATTAAACATCAGGCTGATTATATCCTTAAAGAAATCTGTGGGCATTGAATCTCCGAATTGTTCACCTGTTTCCCTTACCTAAGCCGCGACAAAGCAAGCTAGCGCCGTTTTCCCACCTTCTCTTCATATAAAAAAAAGCTGCAAGAAAAATGCGGGTCAAAGACGAGCAAAAAATAATTTTGCGTATTGATTTTTTATATATTTTACTCGATTAATTATTTTTTCTCCCGCAGTGAAAATCCCGCGTCCCGGGGGACGCGTAATATATAATTTTTTCGTATCCCCGTATCCGATTTTTGTGTATTTAACGCGCTACAGCACGTCCAATACGCAATAATGCGCGTCATACGCGCATTAGCGTATTTTTCCGCCATGAGCAATTTTAAAATCAGTATTGCAAACACTACAATATGCATGTGTATCCGATAACTTGGATCGTTTTAAGACCGGCCATGCATTTTCATATTCCGATTTAAATGTTTGATTATGAGATCGCTTGCGATCCATTTTCAGAAAGCAAAAATTAAAAAATCGTAAAACTAATATAAAATACCATACAATATGAATTTGCAAAACAGCACTTGCGAAGCAAAGCCGGTAAACACACTCACACTCACTACAACGCAAACACAACTACAAAACAAAAATGGCTAGTCGCAGGAAACAACCTTACTTCTGTATAAATATTATTGGCTGCTTTTCTTCAGAATCTGACGTCATTCTACTGCTACTGTCTTCCTATTTGCTGAAAAGATTCGCGTCGTGAAGGTACGCGAGGGTGATTTTACTCCTTTCTGAAGGGAAATTCACGTAGGGGAAAAGTCGTTATCCAGGCAATCGTAGGGAATTTTTCGCTGGCGCCGTTAAACGAAAGTAGTTGAAGAATATTGTTTCGAATAAAAAATACGAATAAATAAATAACTTTGAAAATTTTTACTCTTTAGACAATATTTTTGATTTCTTGTGGCATTTTTGCTTTACAACGGATGCAGATAGATTTCCGGGGCAATTAATATAACGTGCGGAGTTGCGGATTTTTCACACTCGCGCGGAGCTGCTCCGCGAATTCCGGAGCACTTGGCAACCCTGGTATTGTAGGAATAATTTGATCTTTCATAGACAATGAACTTCATTTATGTTACTATGACAAATATACTACAAATGCAAACTATCATGCTCATAGCTTTAATAAAGCTGTGCGAAACTTGCGTCGTTTATCAGATTTTTTATTATATTATTAGTCGAGTAGAAATTGATGTCGAAAAAATGTTTAGAAATACACCACATTCTAATCTTAACAATTACACAGTTGTAAAATTGTAAAGTAAGTTTCAGAGGAATAATTATTTCATGAGGTAACAAAAATGTTACATTGGTGAAGCCTTATTTTAGACAAAATAATTAAGTATTCTTACATATACATTCTATTATGTATGGAAGAATATCATTAAGATAATTTAATGAGCTATATCATGAATAATGATTTTCTGAAATCATTACCTCAGGTTTATTTTGGTCTTGACTAGGTGGAGTGACCACTACAGCTGGCACTGTTGGAGATGCCGTAGATAAATCGTCATCTTTCGGCAGGAGGATTTTGTCATCGCATTCAGAAGCAGCTGAAAAAAAATTTCAAACCGATTTTTGGATTATTCTATAAACTTAGGTTTTAAAAAGGGATCATTAGTTGGCTAACAACACAATACTAAAAAAATAATTATATTTTTGCCCAAAGCTGAAATTACACTTCATGTTTGCATTTAAGAAGTTTTAATAATCTGATGAAACAAAGCAAGGTACTGAAGGAGAAGAATCAAAGCCACTAATTATCAGAATTGAGTAAATTGAGCCAATTATATCTCCACACAGGTATAAAAAGCAGATATAAAGTCTGCAAAGAAAAAACATTTGATGGGCAAAATTTTTAGGATCAATCTTATCACCTAGGCTGGAAAATATTGGGCATCAAAATGAAATACAAGTGAATGCAAACAAAGTTCCCGTCATGTGATCAAATCATGGCCGCTCACAACAGGGAGGGGTAATAGGTGGTACCGCAGCTTTAAGGCCCGGGATCAGAGTTGGCTTGGAGGCATTTAGGCAAATGCTAGAAGGGCCAGTCACAAAAATATCTAGGGCCCTACAGGGCAATACCTGATCACTTTTTTTTTTTTTTGGTCAGGGAAATTAATGGTCACACATATTTCAGTTTTAAACTAGTATAACAAAACAACTGAAATATGCCTAACAGTCCTTAACTATTCTATTTTCTTATGTAAGATGTAAAAAAATATCTTGCAAAATGATAGTCTCCAAAAATTATACTTTTTTTTTTAAAGATCCATAGCAATGCTATATTAAAAACAAAAATTTTTTCGTTGATGCTGTTTTATATTACAAATAGTCGATACATTTTAATCTAGGGCCCATATTTTGTCTATTTCTATATATAATGGTTACATAGGTATACTCATTTATACCCCAGTTTGCTGGGGAAACTCTTGGTTACCAGAGGGATTGTTTGTTCCCAATATTCTTTAGAAATTCAGAAGTTCTTCATATTCATTTCAGCCTAAACATTGCTAGAGCTTTGTTGTTAGGCCTAGTTATTTATTTTTTTAAAATATGATATAATTATTCGTGATAGTATTTAGTTATTTTTTATTATAACCAGAATTATGCTGATTTTTAATCCAACCAGAGTTTTGTTTACTTTAAATATGGCCAAGAACATTAAAGATAACGCTTCTGAGAAAGAAGCAAGAAATTGCAACTAAACGATAAAAAAAACTGCTTTTCGAGAAAAATTCTAATGGCAAAAAATTAAACCCATGTCTGATAAATGCTTTACTATCAGAAAAAAGGCTGTGTTTTGAAGCATGAGATGAGGAGCTAGAAATATCCGAGGTTGAGAATAATAACAATGTCAATATGTTTGGAATTTAACAACAATAGGAAAACCCAAAAAAGTAGTCTGATGTCTATTATGAACTTTAAAAACAAGAATATTTTGCTGCTTATTATTACAAAGACCCCTTTTACGTTAGGAAAATTACAAAAGCAGTAGATGAGAAGAATAAAGAGTGTTAAAAGGAAATTTCTCAAAAGAAAAAAAAAAATCAAAGTTATTGATGTCCGTGAGACAGAATCGAACAGTAAATGAGAACTAGGAAGTTTTACCGAAGCCGATGTAATCGGATTACGAAATGCTTAAAAAATCTGGACCAACCCCTAAAAGTTCAAAAAACGGACAAAATGCATAAATTTTACTCGTATTTTGTGAAATGTTGGGAGGCTACTTTCAAAGATTTTCATAGAAAAAAAAGATAGAGAGTTCTCCAAAGTTAAGGATTTTCGCGGAAACGAAATTCTTAATTTAAAAAATTGCTGAAAATATGGAATTCCGTCAAAATGCGGGAAAATCACATGTTTGTAGGTTTATTCATCTGTTGAGTCATCCTTAAATAACCCTGCACTAACAGAAGATGAAAGAATTTCCCTGACTTTTCCAGGAATTGCAGTGAAATGTGATTTTCCCTGACCAATTTAGGTCATTTTCATATTCCCCGACAATTCCAGGTTTTCCCGTTTTTCCCGGTGCGTGGCAACCTTGCTCATATCTTTACATTTTAGAGCTCTCATTCTTGCATGTATTCTATTACTTTATGATTTTATACGTAATGGGGAATTGAATATTAATAAGAGTGGAAGTTTTAAATAATTGTCAATTCTTTCAATCAAATGAGTTTGCAGACATTCTCAAATCTGCAAAAATAGCGCTAAATCTTTTAAAAATTGAAGGCAAAAATTCAGGAGTTGCAAGAAAATTTTTGTATTTTTGCTTAACAAGCTGTTTTTTCTACCTGTCTGTCGATAGGAAATAAAAATCAGATGCAAAAAGATTGAAACTCAATTAACGTATTTTCTGGAGTATAATCCGCGGGTAGTATATTTTGCGAAAAAAAGTCTACAGTAATGTGCCGATGCAATAAAAAATCTTATTTCACTAAAAATTGCTTTGTATATTTTCTTAGTAGGCTTTGTATTGTGCGCTAATGAGAAAATAATAAGAAATATATTAAACTGAAAGCAGATGCAAAAGGATTACTGCAAAATTTCAGCAAAACGGTAACATTGCGCCAACACGTAACATTGAGGAAACAAAAAAATAAGAGATAAACTTGCGATTCTTAATATATAAGAGCTGAATTTGAGTAATTTTAAACGTTTAAAATTAAAAAAGAAAGTAAGAAAACTTTAGCACTGAAGGTTAAAGAATTATCAACGTTGCAATATGGCACCATTTATTGTTTCTTTTTCTCATTATGAAAGTGTTTGATTCTGGAACAAAGTATTACTGTAGTACAAAAAATTACTTAAAAAACAATATAAATAGTAATAATTAATTCTGAAGATAAAAGTTCGAAAACTTAAAACTTTTTAATTTGATTAACAAAATATTTACTCGTTTGCATTAAAAGGAAACTCAACATCTTCTGCCATTTTGAAGAATGAAACTTTTGCATTTAGATGTGCGATTTGGGATAAAACATGACTTCCTTTATATAAAATAAAGTAAGTATC
This sequence comes from Octonoba sinensis, assembly GCA_038502835.1. NCBI lineage: Eukaryota > Metazoa > Arthropoda > Arachnida > Araneae > Uloboridae > Octonoba > Octonoba sinensis. The sequence continues at coordinate 65,995,944 of CM076602.1, forward strand.
AGCGATGATTCCGATCGTTGTTCTTGAAAAATCTAGGTTTAAAAGTTTACTGCAAAAAACATCTTATAATACGCAGCCCGAAGTCATGAAGTTAGGAATGTCCAAATGCTGTTGGAAAGAATTGTACTGGCTGTTGTGTTCTCCAACATCGCGATTTCAGTGCATCAATCATCAGCGTGACCGAACCTAGTTTTGCAGCGTTAGTGTACAAAAAAAAAAAAAAAAAAAAAAGAAAGAAAGAAAGAAAAAGGGAAAACAAAAACGAATGAAAAAAAAAATTCCGAGACAGAAAATTGAAAATAAAAAACCGCGGAATCTCCAAAAACTAAAAAAAGCGGAAAATCGCGGATCCGCGGAAGAATCTCATGCCAGAGTTTAAATAAAAATCTTCTGAAATATAACACTACAGTGTTCTTTTTTTCATCATTAATGTTTAAGTAATTATCAAGAGGGGGAAAAAAATATTGCAATATTTGTGTCAAAATGCACTAAATAAGGATAATATATCACAGTACATTACTTTTCACAATTATTGCTATAAAAATAAGATCTTAAAGCCAGGGTAATTAATGAGCACTTAATAAGTTAAATTAAACAAAGTACATGAATTATTGGTTAAAAGAATATAATTATCAATCACATGTTATGTAAGCTTGTTCCATGCCAAATTTAGTAATATTTATTAAACTTCTGGCAATATTCCGATCTTTTTTTTTTTTGGACCAGGAATTACCATGTGCCACCCAATCTATTTTATTTTTTACAAAGTAAACGGGTCTTATGAGAGTAATAAAACTGAACTATGGATAAAAATTTGCCTTGGGAGCAGGGTTCGTTGATTTAAATCGGCTTGATTTAAATAATGATTTAAATCAAGTGATTTATAAAAAAAAATCATTGATTTAAATCAAGTGATTTTTTTTCAAAAAAATCACTGATGTTACAATGTTAGAAAGTGTCGTAAAAATGAAATGTGTTGCAATTATAACCACTGCTTCAAAGAAAACTTCCTAGGTCCATCTGTCTGTGTGCATCCCATATTTCATAAATTTAGAACTAATTACTATTTTTTTAATTTTACAATATTATTCTTATTCTTCAAGCATCTTAATAGCAAAACATAATTAATTCAATCATTCAAATTAGAATTCATAATAACCATGAACCATTTTGTGTTTTTTTATCTTAAAATAGTATTTTAGATTAGTTTAATAAATGCCACACAATAAATAACGCAGAATGATTTTTGACAACCAATTGTTAGAATTTAGAATATGTATCCTTAAAGTTTCATCCATGTCCCCTAATAGTTTAAGGTTTTTTTCCTTCTAAAATATTTTTTATCATAGATGTTTTCAATAAAGATATTTGATTAAAACAAAAAGTTTCAGTTTTTAGTAATGGTGTAGACCAGTGGTTCCCAAAGTTGACTGGGCTCCGACCCATCTAACAAAAATTTCCAATCTTGGGATCCACCTCTTAGCTGTCTTAGCGAAAAGAGGGCATAAATATTGGTAACGCTCAGATCCCCTAGTGGCGAGTTGTGGAAGTACTTAATTCTGTCTTATTTGTTCTAATTGAAAAAAAAAAAAATAATGTTACCATTAGGAATGAACGACTGTTGAAGTAAGAAACACAACTTAAATTATTATTCTTTATTACTTAAATATCTACACCTGCAAGGTTTTTTTACAAGATTATTTCAATGGGAAGGATGTATTTGTTTCTTATTTCTCTTCGATAAAGTTTTAGCATCAACTTCAACTTTAGTTACTTTTATTCGCAGACTTCCCATTTTTTTCAAACTCATGTGTAGAGTAGCGAGGGCATACTCAATATTCGCTCGCGACCCACAGTTTGGGAAACACTGGTGTAGACATATGACTTTACTGAATAGGTAAAAATATTTCAGGCTTTTTCATTTATAAAATAGAAAAATGATTAAAGCACACTCAATGTAAAAATTAAACACACACAATTATTACTTTTTTATAGCAAACAGCAAAATAATTCAGATTAAATTTGTTCATTTTCGCAGTACTTGTGAGTGTACTGTTATTCCTGGTAGGCTTAAGTTTCATTTGAGTCATGCATTTGTATTAAAATTTGTTTATCATCATTATTATTATTATTAAAAATATTTATTGCTGTGAAAATAGCTTGAAGTGTGTTTTTGCATATTGATTAACATGCCATATTGTTTCTATGAATGTAACATAATAAATATCCAAAATATTTAAGGTCTTTTTAAAAAAAATCAAAAAAATCATGAACCCTGCTTGGGAGGGACCCAAGGACGATGACAAATTAGGGATGACCCCAAAAGAGAAGTTAAGATACTTTTGATGTTTGCCATGTAATTTTCACAATGGCTCAAAAATGAAGAAAACCCTGTCACAAATGAGATTTAAACATCCGACTCATTGAGGAAAAAAAAAAAAAAAAAAAAAAAAACCATTACAGCATCACGACATAACGTTGTAAGCTTAACACAAGACCATATGTTACAAACATAAATTATTATGTAAAAGAATAAAATACAAAGCAAAGTCAAGTCATTATTCTAATATAAATGATTTAGGTAAAGGTCAAGACTCAGAAATTTTGGAAGTGGCTAGTGGCCACCTATGCGAAGTGCATGCCCCCCTCCCTCGAAATTCCTTATGTATCTTATTATCGGTGAAGAAAACATAATAATTTGTCCAATTACTAAGTTTACAAAAAAAAAAAAATCTTACGACTTTCAAATTGGAAAAAGAAAAACTAGATTCGTTGGCAATGGTAAATTAAGGAAATATGAATTTTTGCGATATAGTTTTTTGTGTTGAATGTTGTAGAGTGCAAAACATTTAAATGTAAAATTTTTGTTAATAATAGAAGCAACATATAATAAAAATCGCAATTACAGAAGAGAACCTTTTACAAAAAACAGCTATCATAAATACGGACTATTTTCGAACACAATTATAAAAAAATGTATATTCCCAATTCTAAATTTGTCGAGTACATTTTATTTTCATTCATTTCAAAACTTTTTTTCAAACTTTCACACCATTTTCAAAATGGCGCGACACTTATGTTTTATAAGTTTTTGCGAAAATGGCCCATCTGATATGCAAGTGTTGCGGCTATGAGGGAAAAAAAAAAATCAAGATTTAGATTGTTTCCCACTGTATTTAAAAGATTTATACGGCAGAGAGAAGGATTAAAAAAAAAAAAAAAAAAAAAAAAAAAAAGGGCCAATCGGGAAACGTTTTCCCCATTTTTTAATCGTGAAAGGGGAAATGAAGATTATCGGCTGAAATTCGGTTATGCGAATGCCGAATTGATGCGTTTTTATTGTGCTTGTGTGCATGAAAGAAGCAAGAGTTGTAAATTCTATGGATGTATTTGAAAAGGAAGGATTTACTTTAAAAATTAAAAAAAGGAAAGGTTGCGATTGCTCTTAATTTTTTTAATTGCCACTTTTTCAAACAAGGTCGCCATGTGGCGACCGTGAATCTTGACCTTTATAATTAGGGCTTAATGTCTACCAAAAGAAAAAGAAGTGTTGAAATCTTAAACTCTTCGAAACTTTCACACACAAAGAGTGAATTTAGTGCAATCTATAAATATTCTTTGCATTTTTTAAAGAAATAAACATGTTTCCGAGCATCGACTTTTAAAACTGAAATAACTATTTCATGTCTGCCAACTATTACAAATATTAATGAACAAAGTGGAGTGGGAAAAAAAGGATTGCAAAGCATCAAATGAAGAGCAAAGCTTAAAGCGGAGAATAAGCTCGACACTGGATAAATAAAAAAAGCACTATGAGAAAAAAAAGATCAATGCACAATAAACATACATGTGATTTAAACAAACAATAGTCGATTTTTTATTTATATGCGTATAAATTTAACTACTTGACTAATGACATTTTAAAATCAAGAAGAGACAACATCTAGTTTTGTTTTTTTGTCAAATTTAACAATTGTTTTATGGTATTTGGAAAACAATTGCTGAATTTTCACAGGGGGGAGGGGTTCAACAGTGTTTTGCTGACCTCTCTCCTATATCTGCTGTCAACGCATATAAATTTTAAATGTTCCCCCTTAGAGGCACAACCTACAAACAATAACAAAATGCCTGCATTGTTGCAAAATGAAACAAGAAGTTCCGTCTAGAACTATACGAGCCTACTTTCCCGTATACACCAAATTCAAATTTATAATCTAGCTATCTCTTTGTCTCTCTTTCTTATTTATCTTTAGTTCTAATTATTGAAAATATACCTTTTTCAACGGATAATACATATTCATTCACTCACTCATTCATTCTTTCATTTATTCAGCCATGCATTTATTCATTCATTCGTTACCTCATTCAAGTGTTTATTCATTCATTTACGCATTCATGTATTTATTCACTCATTTATTTATATTTTCATTTATTCAATAATTTATTCATTCATTCTTTTCCTCATTCATTTATTCATTGATTTATTCTTTCACTCTTTCATTTATTCATTCATTCATTATTTCACTCATTGAGTCACTGAGAAATATCCTTGAAAATCCCGATCAAAAAATTTCATAGCAAAATAGGCTCGTACGTTCTGGATAAACTTTCTATTTCTACATGTTCTACGTTATAAGAGCTTTCCGATAAAGTTTGTTCCAAGCAAATCGGTCCGTTAGATCAGGATTTATATAGGGTTGAAATTTCCCCGTAAGCTCTGTGTTAATTTTTTGAACTGTTCAAAAATGAACAAAAACTGTTCAAATCAATATTTCACGCCGAGAACTCCTTTCAATAAGCTTTCAATAGGAACTTGGCTCTTGTGCCCAGAGTTTACAGAATTTGCTTCAATTTTGTCCATAGGCGCTAATGTTAAAATTTTTTGAACTGTTCAAAATTGAACAAAAAATTGTTCAAATCAAAAAGTGAAATATAGAAATGAGATGTCCTCGCCGAGATCTTTCGAATGCAAAAAGAATTTTTCCAATCGGACAATTCGTTCAAAAGTTATTAGGGGGGGACAGACCGACAGACACACTTTTTCCCCATCTCAATACCCTACTTTCAAATTTTTTATTTTTCAATCTTTATTTAATTACTTCACTTATTTTTGACTTTTCTTGATTTTTAACGATATTTTCACGATACATTAAGCCTTCTTTCATGCTTTATTATTATTTTTTTTTACTTTTACGGGAAAGTAGGCTAAAAAGGCCATTGTTCATGAAGTCTAAATAATGGTTCGAATTCTAACAACTGACTAACGATGCAAACTTTGATAAGCAGTTTTCAATAATTAGTACTCAACAGTTATTTGTGAGTTTTAAAGTTTAACATTACAAACTTAACAAAAATAATACAAAACTCATATCTTGTCCTCTTACAGCCGCGCAGAACCTGCCGAACCTGAAAAACGTGTTTCTTTCTTCTGCTCCCACCGTAACTTGTCAGTTAACTAGTGCATACTTTCCAAGTACTTATTGGAAATGCCACAGGATTCGGGCAAAATTATAACATATCGGGAATATCCAGCCAAAAGCGAGATGCCTGGTCATCTTACTTATAAGACATAACAGAAACATTTTCATTGTATAATTTTCAGTTAATTTGACTTAGACTTTCATTAAATAGTAGTTTTAACTGTAGCATTTATTAATAAAATTATGTTTTAAAAGAATTTTAATACTATGATCCTTATTAAATTATTACAGATCTTATGGCATGTTATTTAAGTACAGCAAAAAATCTTTGCCCAGGTTTATCTAGTTATTGACACAGTTCTGGCAAAAGTACCAACCCTGCATAATTTTTTCCGCAAAAACTGATGAGGATGCTAACAATTCAAAAAACGAAACTACTAATTTCTATTGTCATGAAATGTAGCTTACTAAATTAATGTTTCCAAAAATTGGAATTTTTGACAAGGAAAGCATTTTGGTAAAAAATGCAGCAAAAGGTTTGATTTGGCACAATGTGGAAGTAGATAGTATTCATCACATTGGGTTTCAAGGATGGGGTCTGAAGAATTTTGCAAGTGGGTTTCTTCTGGTGTGCTAGCTCAGAAAAACTTATTTTGGGCAGGGCTTTAATTGCAAATCGTGCTATGGAGTGTGGGCTTGGAAAAAAAAAAAAAAAAACTCAACATTTAAACATGTTTGACAAAAAGATCTAGCTTACACAGAAATAATCTTACAGATAGCAGACATTTAAAAATTAATACTGTTTAATAATATATGCCTCACCTGCAACTGAGCTAGCTGTTGATGGGCTAGAGCGTCCACTTAGTTGTGGAGGAGCAGGATTTGCTTGTTTTCTTTTGAGAGCATCTTTATAACATTTAGAGCATAAACCGTCAGTTTTTGGGCTTCCATAAAATCCACATCCAGATCTACATAGTGAAGGGCTTTGGGACATTTGATTCGTATCACGCTCCATTAAGTACCTGTACAAAAATTAAATAAATAACATAAACACACAATAAGATTATTACAATAAATAAAAGTACACATGGTTTTTGCCCCAATTATGATTTTTTTATTTCACATTTTAGCACGGTCAGGTGGTGCAAAATGGTCTACCTCAGGGGTCAATCCAGCATTTTTCAACAGGGTCCGCATTTTGTGAAAAATAAAATCATTTTGCGAAAATTGAAAATTTAAACATAGTGATGAAAATTTTTATTATTTGCCACTTATATAATAAACAACGGTGTGAAAGTTCGATTTAGAACTTTTAATTTTGTGAAGGGTCCGAATTTCCTCTGGCACTACCCCTGCTTTTTACGAAGAACCTAAAAATTTGTTTAAAAACTTTAGATATTTTGGTTGTTAATTTCCTTTATATCATTAAAGAACACATTGCAGGAAATTTTAATTAATTACTCAAGCGTATTACAGCTCCCTTTGGCCATGTGTTTATGATCACTTCAGCCCACGAGTTGGGATTTAATTAGTATACCATATATTTGTAGGTAGGGTCAGTGGTGTAGTCGAAGGGGGACTGTGTCCTATTACCTTTTTACTTGAATGCAAGCGTCCCCCCAAACTTTTTACATTTTAACATAAGCGTCCCCCTAACTTTTTTTTCAGGACTACAACACTGGGTAGGGTCCAGTCAGAAAGGTACTCTGAAATGGGTATTTAACAATGCCATGACCACGACTTTTGTCTTGACTGAATCCCCGAGACTTTTGTCTAAAATTTATACAGATAAATTCACAACTTGTAGAACAATCCCAGTTTGAGTTGGCATGGTTTTTTCCCATGTTTTTTTCACCAAGGCGTAAAACATATTTCTTCCCATGTTTTTTTCATCTGGGTAAAGACACCCTGCTGTTCCCCCACGATGTTCTAATTATTTCTGCACAGACATTAGAGTAGTATAATAATACTGCTCAATATAATACTCTTACACATCTGAATTACTACTTATATACTGAACAATATAATACTGTTGAAAGGGAAATCTATTTTTAGTGAAGCAATCAATAATTCAAGTTAAGACTTCACTTGAGTTAAAACAGAACTTAAATTAGATTCCATGGTGAGTGTGTCAGACCATTACATTCCGGGTTAGCACAGAATTTTCAGTCTCGGAAAAAACATGATTTTTGCAGAGATAGGCAGCATTCTCACAAAAAATAAAATTTCTTCTGATTTAGAATTAAAGGGCAATTCCACGGAGTCGGATGTAAAAAATGAAGAAAACTTTGCAAATTTAACTCTGTTTACCACATATAAACTCATTTAGAATTATAAAAGTTATTTTCAAGATATTCACTACATCATTCTGAGTAAAAAAATAATGTTTGTTTTTAAAAAGATATTATTCTAGTATAAATTAAAATAATTTAATTAGTTGGTGTCTGACGGAAACACACAAAAGGCAAAATTGAATGTTCTCTTGAATATTGCTAAAAGTCTGTGAATTAGCTTATGTTTGAATTTTAAACAGTTAAATTATAGAGTATACATTTGAATGAAGCAAATTATGCAGTTTTAAAATAGCATTATGTAAATTATAATTAATTTGAAATTATTTTTACCTTGGTGTCGCACGTAAATTTTTGGTGTCGGACGTAAATTGTTCAAGCTGGATACAAACCGCTGGTTTTTGTGAAAATAAAAGTTGACGATAACAATTATAAATATGTAAATTAGTTCAAGTTTTATTCAAGTGTCACATACATATTCTTTTTTATATTTAAAATGATTCAGAAAAGTTAAATTGCCCCTGTTGGGATAAGGCAAGGCCGTAGCCAGAATTGGGGGGGGGGGGGGGGGGGGGGGGGGGGGTCCGACTTTGAAACACTAGTGTAGGGGAAAGTTTCAGGGAAGAATATATGCTACATTGCGAAAATTTTTGGGATAAGGGGTTGACTACATTACATTTTATAATGTCATGCAATTTATAAAAGATTTTGTCCTCATTTTTGGGCCACTTAAAATTGCCTTCGGATCGATGCATGATAGACACTTCTATCTCATTTTTTATTTTTCTTGTAATGCATCTTGGATAGAGATTGGAGTCATATTTGACCAGAACCCAGTCATTGATACTACTGCTGCTGCATTAACAGCTGCTGGCTCATCAATTTCAGAATCACCTGATTCGGACGCAGGAAATATTGATAAGATTCTAAATTTACTGTCATTTGATATAACTCCAATCTGTACTTGAGTATTCCCAACTGGTTGCACAAAGTGAATCGATTTTATGTTGGGAATTGGCAAAACAGCTTTCTAGTACTGTTGCAAATGTTGTGTATCTCTTTCTATGTCTTTTCCTGGTATATATTTTATGTGTATGTTTGGATTCAAACATTCTGCAACCTGAGCAAATTGCTCCACTAACTCTTTTTCCGCTTTTACGTGTCGCCAAACAGTTCTTTTCACTGTGCCTCTTATCAGGGGTGATTGCGACACAAAGTAAGAAACCCTGAAAATTTTTATGCAAAAAGTTGGTATCCCTTTTTATGCACCATAAATAATACGTCAGCTTTTATTTATGGTGCATAAAAAGTGATACCAACTTCACCACCGACTTTGAAACACTAGTGTAGGGGAAAGTTTCAGGGAAGAATATATGCTACATTGCGAAAATTTTTGGGATAAGGGGTTGACTACATTACATTTTATAATGTCATGCAATTTATAAAAGATTTTGTCCTCATTTTTGGGCCACTTAAAATTGCCTTCGGATCGATGCATGATAGACACTTCTATCTCATTTTTTATTTTTCTTGTAATGCATCTTGGATAGAGATTGGAGTCATATTTGACCAGAACCCAGTCATTGATACTACTGCTGCTGCATTAACAGCTGCTGGCTCATCAATTTCAGAATCACCTGATTCGGACGCAGGAAATATTGATAAGATTCTAAATTTACTGTCATTTGATATAACTCCAATCTGTACTTGAGTATTCCCAACTGGTTGCACAAAGTGAATCGATTTTATGTTGGGAATTGGCAAAACAGCTTTCTAGTACTGTTGCAAATGTTGTGTATCTCTTTCTGTGTCTTTTCCTGGTATATATTTTATGTGTATGTTTGGATTCAAACATTCTGCAACCTGAGCAAATTGCTCCACTAACTCTTTTTCCGCTTTTACGTGTCGCCAAACAGTTCTTTTCACTGTGCCTCTTATCAGGGGTGATTGCGACACAAAGTAAGAAACCCTGAAAATTTTTATGCAAAAAGTTGGTATCCCTTTTTATGCACCATAAATAATACGACAGCTTTTATTTATGGTGCATAAAACGTGATACCAACTTCACCACATATGATGAAACAAAACTTTCAATTTTAACTAAGGAAAATTAAATTGCAGAAAATGCAAAAGTTTCCTTTTTATGCCTATTTCACTTTGTTTTGCAAATAAAAGAAAATATGTTGAGAAAAACAGTTAAAAACAAATGTAGTTTAAAAAAAGTAATGGTGTCTTACGTAAATGGTGTGGGACGTAAAAAATTTCTTTACATCCAACACCAAGTTTTCAGTATAAAATATTCAATATTAAAAAAATGAAAGTAGGTTATTTCAATGATATTGAAAATCCTGCTTTACACAGAAAATTTCATTCATGCAGCTTTGAAGGTACTTGCTCAGCATAAATAATTATACAATTTGATGTCGGACATAAACATGTGAAGTGGCTTACATGCAAATTCCTTCAGAAATCAAAATGGATAATGTTTCTACACATTTTGCAACATTACATGCTGTAGACTGCATACTTAAATGTTAACTCACCTTAGTTTATAATATTAATTCATTTATTTTGAAAGAAACTGAGTTTCTTTGAGAGTAGCCAAATTTGATTTCGAAACACACAAAAAAATGACCCTTGTTTAGCCTCTTGTATTTTTGAAAAAACTTAATTTATCAAATTTCGGGTAAAAGTTTCAATACATACAACTCTTTATCTTTAAAATGATACCTTATTTGTTTAAAAATATTGATTTTGAAAATTCCATCATCTGGTTGACCTTTCTGCGGAATTGCCCTAAACATGACAAACGTAACATATTAAACGGCATAATGTAAATTAGCGACACAACAAACATGAAAAGCGTTCAACACTAACTTGCAAAGTAACATAGCACTTTCTATTACAAGCTGATGTCCATACCGAAAATGAAAATAACATTATTTGCATAATTCTGGTAGCCTAATATAAATAAGACTAATCCTAACATTTTCCAAATTGCAGTTTTTCCCCCATGACGTTCCAATTGCATTTTCCATTTAGGGAATAGACTAAAATAATTGTGAAGACAGTTGTTAACACAAATCAGGGCTGGCAAGTTTCTGCTGGGGTGGTTAAAACCAGTGGTTATAACCGGCATGGCAGAAACTAAGAAATACTAGTAAGAACTTTAATCCGCGATGATTCATAATTCACACATGTATTTGATGTGTAAACAATTAGGTTAAAAAATAAAACTAAAGATAATGAATGTTATTCAAAGTAACAAAAAGTTTCAAAATGATCATAATATAAATAAACTGTTTGTATAATACTACTAATTTTCTTTCACTTAAAAAAAAAAAAATCATGATGGTAATCTAATGCTGTACAAGTTTAACTATTCAAGCAAGGTTTTGTTGTTTGTTTTGCAAGTACAAAATGTGGTTGGAACATTTTCAACTCTGTCTTTATTTAAAAAAAAAAAAAAAGATTTGTTCCTTTGAGTATTGTATATTAAATTAAATGCTTTTAAAATCCATGGAATTACAAGATCAACATATAACATTTCTATGAGATATTTTTTACAGTTTTTCTTTTTCTTTTTGGAGGGGTGGGGGAAAGCTTCAGCTTTTTTTCTGTAAGCTTGTAGCATGTCTGAAATTTGCCAAGATGAAGAAAAAAAAATATTAAAAATATTTAATATAAATTCTGTAAATTACAGAAAATTATTCTGATTAAGTATTGATTACTTTTCTTTGCAGTGTTTAATTTAAAATAAGTACTGCATATAGTTTTCTATTTTGATTTTTAAACTGAGATTTAAAATACTCTAATATTTGAATTTGTTCATATATAAAACTACACAACTATATTATAACAAAAATATTCTGTTACATTACCAGGGTTTATACTCAAACAACCAAAACAATGTCCACGACTTTTCCAGGTAGGTCAAAGCAGAATTCCAGGTTATCGTTCTAAGCTTGGGCTCATTTTTTGTCTCCGACAGCACTAACAAAAAAGTATAAAAATCCGAACAGGGATGTCGGGCCAAACAGTTTAACATTTAATTATTTTTCTGGTAATCTGACATTGCAATGAGTATGTTTTCTCCAGGGGTCCCTGGTAGGGAAAAAAATCAGTCTTTTCCTGGTTTTTGTCAAAAATTTACGTTTCCCCCGACTTTTCTATGACTTTTGATATCAAATTCCATGACTTTTCCAGGTTTCCAATGATTTCTAGGTGGAGTATGAACCCTGCTTATTATTTTTCTAATAAATTTATTTATTTTTTAATTAAAACTATCCACAATATTTCATTTGTTAAATTTATTCTGAATAAAATGTAGTTCGGGAATTTAATACTACTGAAAAAAGTCTTAGATTTGTCACAAAATGCGTTTATGCCAGTTTCTGCAGGTTAAAACCGGTTATAACCACTTTCTGCCACTGGTACGGCAGAAACCACTTTCTGCCGGCAAAAACCCAGCCCCGACACAAATAATGCTATAACACCTTTTTATATATAAGCACGTGGAAAGATTATACTCTATATCTGTAAGCGGAAAATTAGTAAAGTTTCAAACATTGTTACAAGAAAAAAAAACAAGCCTTACGGAAAATTCCTCCAACTGAAAAAGTGCGCCAAAAGTTTCGCGAATTTACAGAACTGTAATCAAGTTATAACTAAAATGTCTTATCAATGTTACACAAATTCACCAGTGTTTGGGAAGTTTTTCGCATTTTGGGGAAAAATTGCCTGATGTGGCTCTCATGGCTTCATTGAACGAAAATGGTTGGAGGAATTTCCCATAAGTACTGAAAAATCCAATTTTTAGTGACAGTAATCATTAACTCCAAACTTGAGTTAAAACAACACCCTAAATCCAGATTAAATGGCGAAAGTGTCAGGCCCATCACCATAAATTTTCAATATCAAAGGTGCTCCCGTGTTTGAAAAGCTTGGGAACCTCTGGTGGAAATTGTAAGCAAGACTTTTTAAAGATTTCAGGAAGTAACAAAAACAGTGAAACAATATTCTAACTATAAATTTAAAATAAAAAAAGGAAAAAAAAAAAGAAAAGAAAAAAGACTAGTAAGTGCCTGGTAGGCCATGGGTAGCCTAGTGGTTAGCACGTCCGACTTCCACCAGGAAGGTCGCGCATTCGATACCCACTGAAGACCACCATGTATACTTGGGGATATGTGCATGTAAAATCCGTAGACCTCACTACCTCTCCCCGTGCGTAAGCAACCCTAAGGCCTTGGCTAACAGGTAGGGGTCTGGTGGAGAAAAGTAAGTGCCTGGTAATACATAATTGGTACATCATAAACACATAAGTAAATCCATTTTGCATTAATGATTTAAAAATTCATAATGCGCAAAAAAAAAAAAAAAAAAAGAAAAAAACCTGCTATGAAAGTAGTAAAATTCAAAGAAATAGGATAATCTTTCAGTTTTTATGACATTTAAGGAAAATCAGCTGAGTAATGCAACTAGACACAAAAATTTAATATTTTAAGTTTTATCAACATCAGTGTTTTTATTAATTCAAACAGAATCATCCCGTTAAAATGTATGCCATATATTCCAATATGATACTCTTCCCCCGACAGGTTCTACGGAACATAGAAAATACAGTACCAATTTTTTTAATGAAGCACCTTTAATTTACATACCAAGAATTAATATTCGTTTTAATCTCACCGATTTTCAGACAGATATTGAAAACTTCTTAACTTATTTTGAAGTTATTAACACTTCAAGATAGACTTCAGATAATTTTATCATAACAAAGAATCAAGTACATACTAGTCACGCAATTTACGTAACCACAAAACACAGTAAGGTCTTTTCATATTGCAATTAATAAAACATGATGACGCATTTACAATGTTAACACTTATGTAAAGCATGGCTACTTTAAAAATGTTTTTGCTTTGTTCTAAGAAATTCAACAACATGTTTACAAATGCCCTTTAAATGAAGATCCAACAGTGCGTTTCAGATGTTTTTAAATTAGCATACAATGACGACCATGGCAAAGCACTATTTTGCCACACGTTTAAAACTATTAAAAAGACAACAGCAATGCTTTTTAATACTGCGTTTACTTGAAAACATACTCATATAAGTCTAAATGACCATTAATTGATAATTAGAGATGAGAAAGGCAAGCAGGAAATAATAGCTTTTAAGCCTAAAAGTCAATATAAGACGCTAGTTGTTCTCTAATTCAGAATGGCATCTTCAAAATTTGCGATTAATTAAATAACATATAAAGAGTAATAAACCACTTACCTATATTAATTTTGATTAACTAAAAGAAATTCTAGATGTAATTTTAATTACGGTGAACAAAACAAAGGCCTACACAGTTAGTTCAGAACATATCCACCTGACGTCTTCACAGCTTGCGTTGTTTCTTATCGCTTGATGACTTGCAACCCTGACGGGAGAGCACGTGACCGCTATACGACATTTGATTGGCTCACAAAAAAGTGAAAACCAGGCATGAAGTTCATGACCCCCAACGCTGCCTTGGCCGAAATTCAGGTGTGACGTCACAATGCATCTTCCAAAAATTTTTTAATAGATCACTTTTGTGACATCAAATGCTGTTCATCTCACAAAAGACGAAAACGATTACCAATTTCTACAAATGGGTGTGGGTGAAATCGAAAGTAACAGTTTTATTCATGCCTAAAATATTATCACTGCTGTTTTGTTTTCCTTCAAAAGGCATTTCAGCATTATAAATTGTAGAATCAATCTGAATCAATTAGTTTAGAATAAAATGAAGCATTGAAAGAAGTTACAAAAATAATAACCATAATCAAAAGTGGTCACACATGTGGAACAAATGTGGTTGCATATTTACTGCAGCATAAAAGTATGAGCTCTGTGCTTTGAATTCGTAATAAGTTACATTGTATTGATATTAAATTTTACAACTGTTAATCGCCTGTTTCCTGAAATAGAGTAGTTCATAAACCTTGAAAAGATTTAAATAGAAACGATGTAAATAACATGACAATATTTTTTGTCAGCTGTTTCATGAATGTTTAACTGTTAACTGTCGACGAAGAGTTTTGTTGTCATTTTTAATCCGAGACGAGAGTTTGCATGCCTGAAATATTTTAATATTTGTCTCTTAAATCCGTCGTTTTTAAGTTTTGGAATATTTTGGAAGGGAAACCATTACAGGTCTAAGTGTTTTATATCGATATCTGTGCTTCAACAGGTGAGCGGGGTTCTCAAATAGGAAAAGTAGGATGATAATAATATTACACTTGTTTGATATCTTATGTTTCCGGTACTAATAGTTCTGAAATATGTCTCCATCAATAAAAATGCGGCTACAATTTAGCTTCAGTATGCAGCGATACCGTCGGCCACATTTATTGGTCTAGCTTTGCTACTTTTGGACTAGTTTTTGCCTTGTTGCAAAATTAATCTACCTCGGTCTGCAAACTTCCCCGCATGTTATCTGCCCCTAAAGAAAAAAAAAAAAAAAAAAAAAGATAATTTTCTTGGAATTTTTTTAAAAAGCTCCCAAGAAAACCTTTTATTACAATGCAAAATTTTTTATTCAGAAATTGTCAAGGTTATGGTGTCTACTGTCGCAAAAGTCCCCTCACAAAAATTTAAATTTTTAAATCGTCACGAAAGTAACGAAAAATCCACAGAAATTACGAATAGGTCATTAAAATGTCCCATTCAATCCTTCCATCTATTATACCATCTATAAACCTATTTTACTGCTCCATAGATTTCTCCTCCCCTCTAGTTTTCAACATTGTATGCAGGGGCGGACTGGGAAGAAAATTCGGCCTGGGCATATTTCAAACAGACTGGCCCTTGGGAGGGCAGGTATTTTGCAGATTGCAGGAACTAAAAATATTGTCAGTAAATATGTCGATATGTATTAAAATATTAAATGTTTACGCGATAGTTATTTTTCTTATTTAGCATGGAAGTGTAATGGTACGAAATACAGTATAGGACCATAAATTCGGAATCCCAAAAGACCCAAAATCCGGAACTTCTTCAAAAAAATCAGAAAATATTTTGCGCCATGTTTATTTTTATTTTTTTTCTCCTGGAAATATGTCATTTTAAGAAGAAGGAAAATAAAATGCAATGAACGTGTTTAAGATCGGAAATGTGCAGCTCGAATTTATTTCTCGATTTTCTGAAAAGGGTTTGTTTTACGATTAGAATTAGAGTGTTATTAATTGTTGCTTTAATTGTGAGTTAATATCATTAAATTTTGCTTTTTTTATTTCTTGTTGTTTTATTACATTTATTTTTTTAAAAATGAGCTCTAATTTTCTCGCAACACAGAACATTCGCAAAATTGAAATTAGGCGCTTCTCGCATTTTCCGGATCGTCTGATCTTTTACTGCAATTAAGTAACTAGAGAATATAAAATCATATCAGAAATTACCGGAATTCTTTTCTTTTATTGTTAAGAGATTAAAATAATATCGGGAAAAGTCTAGGTTTTTCGATGTTTTGGCTTCAAATGTAAGCCAACTCCAGCTTTGTTTTTTGTGATAATTTCATGACCTATAGGCGAGTGGTATACGATAACCAAAAACAGTGCCGTAGCTAGACCCCAATTTCGGGGGGGGGGAGTGGGGGGGGATCGATTTCTCGCAGTTAATTTTACGAAAACAATTGGTCGAATTGATGATTAAAAAAATTATTATAAATAAAGTTTCTAACCAGACTCATTTTAATGTGAAAATTGAAGGAAAAAACATCTGATTTACGTTTTTATATAATTTTTGTTTCAGACAGAATTTAACTAGAACTGAAGCTGTTTTAGGGGAAAATACAAGAGAAAAATACAATATTATGTTAAAAGTTAAACACTGATCAAGTTTACGTGCCTTGGAAAAGATGGTGATTAACGAACAAGACAATTTCTGAATCTCCAGTCTGAGTGAATACAATGAAAAGAATAAAACTGTTAAGTCGATCCAAATGTTTTAAAAAATTGCTAATACAGAAAGTTAAATATGCCATAAAACAAGAATATCTTTAAAGGTATTCTTGTTAAACTTAAAAAACAACAAAAAAAAAAAAAAAATAAAAATAAAACTTACCAAACTTAACGAATTTACAGGAATAAAAATTTGTGTCACATAGAACATAAAACTATTTTTAATCTCAACTGATAACTTTTTTCCCATTATCATTTTTAGCCTACTTTCCCGTCAAAGTTTTAAACAAAACTAATAAAGCATGAAAGAATGCTAAGTGTATCGTGAAAAATAAAGAAAAAGTTAAAATAAATGAAGTAATTAAAAAAAGACTGAAAAATTTGAAAGTATGCTTTTGAGATGGAAAAAATGTGTGTCTGGCGGTCTGTCTGCCCCCCCCCCCCCCCCAATAACTTTTGAAAGAAATGTCCGATTTGAAATATTTAATTTTTGAATCGAAAGATCTTGGCGTGGGCATCTCATTTCTACATTTCACTTTTTGATTTGCCCATTTTTTTCGCTTAATTTTATTGAATAGTTCAAAAAATCTCAACATTAGCGCCTATGGGCAAATTATGTGAGCTCTGGGCGTAGGATCCAAGCTCTTATGAACAAGCTTACTGGAAGAAGCTCTCAGAGTAAAACATTTTTTGATTTGAACAACCTTTATTCATTTTCGAACAGCTCAAAAAAGAAAAAAAAAATTAACATAACCCCTATGGGGAATTTTCAATCTTATATAAATCATGATCTAACAGACGGATTTGCTTGGAACAAACTTCATCGGAAAGATTTTATGACGTAGAACATGTACAAATACGAAGTTCAATCGGAACTAACGGAGCCTATTTTCATATGAAATTTTTTCATTGGGATTTCTAAGGATATTTTTGAATGAATAAATGAGTGAACGAATGGAAAAATAAATAAATGAGTGAATAAATACATTAATGAATAAATGAATGACTGAATAAATGAAAGAAGGAATGATGAGTGAATGAATATGTATTAACCGTTGAAAAAGGTATTTGAAGTAATAAGAACTAAAGCTAAATGAGGAAGAGAGATAGCTGGATTATAAGTTTGAAGTTGGTTTTTAACGGAAAGTAGGCTCGTATAGTTCTGGACGGAACTTCTTGTTAGATAATGCATTAGTACTAAAAGCGGCAAAAATAAAATTACCTTCAGAAAGTGTCTAGTGAAACGAATTCTGATTCAGCAGATTGTACTTCTTCAGAAGGACATCAACTTTCTCTTTTTATAACAATCATCATCAATTTTCTCTTTCGAATTAAAAAAGCTTGTAATAGGTTTATGCTCGCTTCAATATTGCCTCTCATTCAATGCACTTCCCTAAATATATTGGGTTGGAATTCTGAAAAAAAAAAAAAAAATGCGCAGGACAGACGGACCCACCGATGCATAAGGGGTGGAGGTTATGGATACAGCTTTCACGAGAGGAAAGTGGGTGGGCTCGAGCTCATGGTAAAATATTCATACAAGAACCTACAGGCAAAGTAAACGACCAGTGGGGGAAAAACCATTTAAATTAAAATAGTTTATGCTTAAAGAACGTGAGAAAATAGCCTTTTTATGGCTACAGTACCATTTGTTAGGGGAGAGGCTCTCCTCTCATTGAGAAAAAAGAAACTATCATTTTATCACCCACTATTTTCCCATCTTCCTGTTCTACGCATCTGTTTCTTTATATGCAGCTGAGGCGTTATTATTGAATGGTCAGTAGGGTTTAGTTGAAAGTGGAGAGCAATTAAGGCAATCCCCTGTGGTGCTTGTAAAAGGAAGAAGTCATAAAAGGGTCTTTCTTCTGCTCTGGGCATGAAACGTAGTAAGGGTCTATGAACAGTCATGGGAAAGATTCTAGTTTAGATAAATTTATTGTTAAAAATTCGGATTGCTTGCATTTGAAAGCTATTTCCATCTTCCTTTTTTTTTATTCTAATAATGTTTCTTTGCTAGTCTTGTGTGTGTCCACTTTCATTTTTCCCCAGACTAGAGACCCATATCTACTATTAGTAGGTCTCATAACTGCAAGGGTTGCACTGAATATATTCTAGTTTTAAGTTCTACTGCGAATCAAAACCTTCCCGAAAATATTGCCAAACCAAAGAGTTTCCAAAATTTTTCATGCATTTTAGCTCACCAGAATTTAATCTCAACTGGAGCATTTCATGATAGTTTAAAAATATATATATTCTTTGCTTAAAATTAAAAGAAAAATCATTAGAACCAATTGCGATACCAACTAAAAGCCTACATTTAATCAATGTACTATATGAAATCATTTCAGGTTCGAGCTTGCGAGATATTTAGGGGAGAAACCACTAGGAAAGTGGTACGATTAGGGGTGCAAGTTTGTCACTCCGTGAATTCCCTCGGTTTTTAAAGCTGCTTCCTAAAATCTGCGATTTTTAAAAAATACCACGATTTGTGCGCAAATTGTTTAAAATTTGAGACTTATTTTGTTTTTTAATTACACTTTAACGGCAATTTATACTGTTCTGAAGTTTTAAAATGTATAACAGATGTACTAAACTTTTAGAAGAGTTCATCAATAGAAAAATAACTATAAAACTAGTTATAGATAATTCCCCTCATGTTTAGAGGAAGTTTTTGATCCAAATCAACACAAATATTTAAATCTTTTTGACGAAGTTGATAGTTGTTCCATTGTTAACAATAACCCTATGATACCCCCCTCCCAAAATGAGTTACAGGTTAAAGGAGGGCAATTCAACTCTGGAAATTCAAGAGAGAAAGTGTTCCCAACCTGTCCAAAGTGGCAATCCGATGTTTGTCAGTTCCGTCTAATAGCGCAGATACTGAACGGTCCTTTTCTACATATAAAAACGTGTTAAGTGATAACGACGAAGCATTAAAGAAAATAATTTAGTCTCTAAGTATCTAAGTCAACATTTCGGGGGGGGGGGGGGGTTGTCCCCCCCCTTATCTACGCCAATGACCAAAAATACTATAAATGAGCAAAATGCTAATAAAAACTTCCAGAGCAAATTATATGAGCTCTGATGGCTCTTACTACTTTTTTTTGAATGAGAACCCAAAATCCGGAAAATTCCGAAATCTGGAAAGATAGCGGCCCCGAGAGTTCCGATTTTGAGGTCCCATACTGTATATAAATTAGCTGTTAACAGTCGCCGCACTTTAGGGCATTGCGTGCAGTGAGGCAATCGGCTGAGACAACTGGCTGGAGAGAAATTCTCTTTGGCCGCCCCTGAGAATTTGCATCACCTGGATTGAGAAATTCTCAGGGCTGTATTTTGTAGCTTGTAGGAATTAAAAATATTGTCAGTAAGTATGTAGATATGTATTTGAATAATATTAAGTGTTTACAAGATAGATTAATTTCTCCTATTCACCATAGAGGGCCAATAATACGTAATATGTTAATTAGCTGTTAATAATCCTTTAGGGTGTTGCGCCGTGAGGCAATCGCCTCGCCGCCTTAGCCTCTCCCGCCTGCACTGCTCATAATTAAAAACATCAATTTTGCGGCTCTCAAAAGTTTGCATAACAGACGGCCATCTAGGTTTTCTATACGGACGAGCCGGCCCTGAGAATTTCTCAAGCCAGCCTCGAGAGCTTGTCCATATAGACGACTTAGGCCATAGCCTAAAGCGCAAAACTGATGTATTTTATTTATTTATTTTCAAAATTTAAAAATAAAACATAATCATTTTGCTCCTCCGGCAGCCGTTTAGGTTGTCTATAAGGGACCAGCTGGCCCTGAGAAATTCTGCCCCCTCCCCCTTGCAGAGCATATTTTAAGGAATTTACACTGGGCGACATTAAGGTCTGCTTCCCCTAATGTCCATGCCCCCCCCCCCTAAAAAACTCATTATCCGTTGAGGTTGTTTGAATTAAATTGTATACATATATTTCAACAATGTTGAACTCTCCTTGTGACTTTTTTTCTAATTATACTGTTTTTTTTTTAAAAAAACCCCTCTTTTTTTGGGGGGTGGGGTGGGGGGTGGGGGTTAACTCAGCCTACCTGAATTTTGATGAAAATTCTAGGCTTTTTCGGATTTTTTTAGGAAACCTTTAAATATCATTTTCTATTTAAGAAAATCAATCTTTTTGTTTGGTAATCTTGTACCAAGCTGCTATTATCAAATATTTTTTTCATGACAATGCAAAAAAAAAAAAAGTATTTTTAGTTGAAATAATTAATTTCTTTTGATCATCAATACCTTTTTTTTTTTTTTTTGTTATTTATTTATGAAATGCATGTTAAGTTTTAGTTTTTAACATACATACTTATAAAAAATAAATAAGCAAATAAATAAATAAAATAAGGTAAATAAAATTTTAAAAGAGATTCAAGAATATTGAATGTTTATCTCCAGATATCTTTAGAAATACCTATATAAAGGAGTAAAAATAGTCCAAAAAGGAAGATGGAAGTTTCCGGTCTTGGTAATGGCAAATATTATTTTTTATTGCTTCTGAAGTAAATTTCTTCAGTATGCAGTAATTTTGAATATACTCTCTTTACTGAGACAGTGGGGTTTTAGAAGTGGGCCCTCCCGAAAACACCTGGGTGAGTTTTTAAGGTTTGGCCCATTTTGGCGAACCCTGTTTATTCTCCTATATCCCTGTTATTTAGAAATGGAAGGTAGGGAATAGGGATTCCCTCCCGAAATTTTTTGTAAAACAGAAGTATATTGTAATCTATCTTTGGAGAGTTAATGAAATGAAGAGTGCGACTTTCCCTTGAAAATGTTTAAAATGGTAATTTATCGGGATGGGAAGAAACTTCGAGGGCCCTTCTCTGCAAAAATTTTGAAACTGAAATATTAAAAACCCAATCTTTAGCTATATTTGGTGATGTTAGAGGAAGGAGTGTGCGCCCCCCCCCCCCCGAAATTTTACATAAACGACTGGTTAAAAACGAAATTTTTGACTATGAAAAATTTACGGGAATGAAAAGGTTGAGGTCGGAGTTTTCTCCGCCCCCCGTTTTTTTAAAAATTGAAGTCAATTTTAGACTATCTTAGGTGACTCTAGGAGAAGCAAGAATTCTGTGGATTACTTTCAGGAATCTGTCGGCAGGATGGCATAGTGGTTTGGTACTGGTTTCATACGCCAAAGTTCGCAGGATCAAACCCGGCTCAAGTCGGTGGATTTTCAAGATGCAAAAAATCGTCAGCGCTCATGTCGTATAATTAAGAGGCATATTAAAGATCCCTTGAATATCCATTTGGCTTGGATACTCTCGGCTAAATTAAATTCCTAGTGCAGTTTGCATCAATTAGAACTCGGGTGCCGCCATCAAGGGGAAACTGAGCGTCAAAAATTCTCAAAGTGGTAATGGCATCCGCGGACAGTAGTGGGGGGGGGGGGGGGCTACTGGAAAGAATGGATGCTGATTTCCGGGAAATGCCATAGGTCTGTAAAGGAACATACGCAGCCGAAAGAAAAAGAAAAGAAAAACTTTCCGGAATCTCTTAAAGAAAATTTAGGATATCTTTGATTATGTTAGAGCACAGATGGAGCGAGGGGGTATTGAATGTCGGCCAACATATATTATTTGCTGGCACCTCGGAAAATTTTCGAAATTGGAATCTTAAAAATGCATTTTTAGATCATCTTTGTGAAGCCACGGGAAAATAGGTTTGGAAACTTTGTATGGTACTTTTTATGCATTAAAGCTCTAAAAACGCAATTTCAGGCCTCCTTTCTCTGGACATTTTTTGAATTTGAAGTTACAAAAGCGCAATTTTAGTTTATCTTTGGTGATGTCAGGGGATGCCCTGGCTTTTCCATGAGTGATCCTGAGCAAAAAAAAAAAAAACATTTTCTGAACTTAACATGAAATTTTCGAAAAAAGTATGACATATCGCTTATAGAAATGAGCAGTGTCATATCTGCAAAATGGACTTTTTTCAAGAGAGGAGTTTGAACTTTTTACAATTTGTTTTACTTAATTACCGTATTTGTTTCAATGATTATTATAATCGATTTTGTTAGGAAAATAGTTATTGTTCCAGTTTTCTCTCACATGATGGATGTTAATGATGTCAAAATAACTATAAAAAGTAGTTATTACAGGATTGCACCAAAAAAATACAGTTGGCCTCAAGCCTAAATTTTTGAACATTTACTTACAGCAGTATTCCCAATATAAAGAGCGCAAAAATTTTAAAATTTTGATATCAAAACCAAAAAAAAAAAAAAAAAACGATTTTTTGCAAATAGGACACTGTTCATTTCTATAGTCGATATGTTAAAATACTTTCCAACTTTTAAAACAATTCAAATATTTATAGGATGTAAAAGGATTGTAACGCACGGCGTGCTAATTTTCAGGGAAGGACGTGTTCGATGTTGGCATGCTTCCTTCCAAAGCATACGTTTTTACTTTTATACCTTGTAAAAATTAAGAAATTTCAATTAAAATGTTAGAGATCTTTAAAAGATCATGCAAATTGTTCCCCGATTTCACGGTGCAATTGAGAAAAAATATCATTTTCTCACACAAATAAAATATGCAATTAACAGTTGCAAAGCGATAATATTGGTAGCGAAGAATTTTGCTCACAAATTAAAACGTTGAGCTTAATTTTAAAACATTGGGATAATGTTAATAATTTTTAAAAATTGGGGGAAGAAATAAACTGAAAAACGGAAGATCGGGAGATTGCCTGAAAAGCGGTAGTCTCCTTTGATAATTGTGAGAGTTGGCAATTCTGTATCGTCTAACAAATCTTGAGACTAATTAACTGAAAAACTTTCGGAAAACCGAATTAATTTTCAATTTTCAAATCGGGTTCTCAAAAATGTTTGTAAATTTCAGATATTCGGATCAGAACCACCCTTCCTCACATATGCTTCTAAACAAAATTTTAGGGTATCTTTGTTTCGGAGAAGGGCTTTCTGTGCTTTCCCGCGGAATTTTTTTGAAATTAGCGTCTTAAAAAGTCAATTTTGGCCATGTCTGATAGCTTTAGGGAGGGCGCCCCAGGATCTCCGTCAAAACGTTTTGAAAGCAAAACTTATGCATTAATAAAGCGTCTATGCATTGATAACCAGAGAAAGTGGAAAGAGCAAAAGCATTCATGAATTTCCGCGGATTGTAACGAAATGAAAAATTAGTTTTTGTTAAGGAATAAACAAAATTTAAAAAATATATATATCTCCTTCCTTTCTTTACTTTTTACTTTTTTTTTGCCAGCACCATCTGTAGTGACTGGGCGACAATGTCTCGTCACTGGGCGACATTACTGTCGCTCACTTTCTATCTTATTTTATGCCCTGCCCCCTTGTGGCCCAACGGCCTGACCCTAGAGATTTTGCCCCATTGCTGCATTGCACTCTCTGAAGCCCGGGTTACGGCAAAGTTTTGGTCCCCGTTTTTTATGAACATTGTAAAAACTGTATACTTTATCAAAAAAAGATAAGATATTTTGGGACCGGCCCACCGGGCATTTGCCCGAATGCCCGCATAGCCAGTCCGCCGCTGATTGTATGTCCTTAAGTTCATGAGATCAAAGTGCAATAAAAGGGGTCATCCAGAAAGAAAGTAATGCTTCGATGGAGGGAGGGGGATTTAGGAATTCGAAAAATTTTGATGAGGAGAGGGGGTAGCAAGACGTGTGACATCACACATTTTGTTTGAAATAAAAGCATTTAAAACCAGAAGATTAAATATTTTTATATAATTTATTTTAAAACATTTTTGTTTTGCATTTTTATTGATTTCATTTTGTATTGAAAGCATCAATGCTGATTCAAGTTTTAATTAACTTCTAGTTAAAAGTTTAAACTTAAAAGGAAATCTTGGGCATTCACACGCTTAACACAACCTAGCATGGATCTTTTTTATGGAATTCGAGCAATTATAGTTTATACTATTATCTACTAATTATGTTTTTTATTGTAAACCTTAATTTCATTTTTACAAATTAAGTACACATATAATCGTTATTACTGTTATGCTCACACATGTCATTAAAAGTTCAAAAATAAAATTGGAAATGGAATCTATAAATACGCTTATACAATATAGCTAGACACTTGACATATGACAAGGGTGGGGAGTTAGGGGTATGTTGAAGTGACATAATATGACAAACGGCGGGAGGGAGTGAAATCTATTTTAAAAAGTCACATCATTTATGAATGGCCCCAAAGCAAGCTTAAATCCCCCTCTCCCCCACCTGTTTTTTTCTTTTTCAAAATGATTGCTTCCATTTTGAAGGTGTCTTCATAACAGAAAAGTACCTGCCTCGGCACTTCTCTAAATGTGTAGAGATGCAAATCCATTTTTACGCCTTATTATAGAGCTAAAAGTGCACATTACACTTGGAACATTCGACTTGAGAAAAAATTGAGTTAGCTTCATAAGTAGTTATGCAAATGTTGATTCTGCATTTTCTACTTTATTCCATATTAAAATTAAACTTTGAATGAGTCTTGAAGATGAGGGCAGTAGTATGAGTTTAGATTTGTGTGCAGTAACCATAAGTATAAATATTTAAAAATGAGTTTACTGCAATAAATTTCAGTATTTAGACAAAAAATTTATATTGAAAAACCAGTTTAGTTTTTCCTTTTTTGTTTTATTTTAAGTAGAGCCAATTAGTAGTGGAACAGTAAAAAGTAGGAAAAAAGACTTGAATAATGTTTTCTATAGCACTCAGTTTATCTGGTGGTGGGTGGCAGGGATGGCTTGGCTAGGGGCCAACAATAAGGAGGCAGGGCTGTCCTTAAGACTTGCGGAGCGTGATTGGGAATTTTGGTGTCCAGTCTTAGCGAAATGCCGTCAAGGCCTAAAATTTTCTTTGTAGAGCTCTTAATTTTGCAGTAGAATATGAAGAAATGTGGCACTTAAAAAACTTTTTAAATAATTTCTGTAATGAAAACATATTTTGAGGTATACATGCTTGTAATCTTGTTAAACTTACTTAGTTCTTTTTTTTTTTTTTTCGAATTCCTACTATTAGTTCACATTCTCCCTATATCTTGTTCAAATTTTCAATCATTAATAAAACACTTTTTATTCAACCACTCAGGTTCAAATAATTTTTTTTTTAACTTGTAGTTTAACACTTGACATTAATACAGTTTTCAAATGTTAATTAAGTTTAACCATTATTAATTTTGGTTTTATATGGATTCCATTAGAATTATTGAAGCCATAGGCCACTATTTAATAAAAATGTTAATATTGTTAATAAAAAGTAGGTAACTAAATTATAATTTTTCTTTGTTGACCTAAGTAGGAATTGACTTAAATTTTTTTTTATATTACCTTTTTAAATATATGTATATATATATATATATATACAGAAAGACAGATTTGAAAAAAAGTTAAAATGGTAAAATAAACGCTTATCACCTAAACATGCGCAAAGCAGCAATAGTTTAAGCAAAGCAATATATAACAAAAATGTAGTAAAATATTTTTGAAAGGTTTACATATCAAAAATTTTTAAAAAATGGTTTGAGAAAGAGACAAGGACTCATCAGTGTTGGTTTCTCTCAAAGGATGAGCGATGCAGAGCACCTCACAAATCCCAAGCAAAAGCACACTAGAGCCAACAGCAATATAGGGGAATGAGACAAGGACTCATCAGTGTTGGTTCGTCTGTCTATTTTGGGAGCGGTCTGTTGGTGTGTCACTTGTTTTAGTCTTAGGACTGTGGCATGGACCAAACCCCACATTTTGTATTTCAGTTTATATTTTTTATGCTTGTGTTGAAGATTTTCTGGCCTATGTTGCTGTCGTCTCTAGTGCGTTTTTGCTTGGGTTTGGGAGGTGCTTTGCATCACTCATTCTTTGAGACAAACCAGCACTGGTGGGTCTTTGTCTCATTCTCAAACTGTAAAAAAATTTCTTTTTTATTTGTAAACCTTTCAAAAATATTTTACTACATTTCTGTTTTATACATTTATGTATGTATATTTTAATTTTTTTCGCATGGAAAATTTAAGCAAAGATAGCTTAAGCGTGGAGGCCCTATTGGGTTTAAGCCGGCCCTGTAGGGGGGGGGGGGGGGCAGCAATTCGACAATTTTTTTCAAAAACTAAGATATTGAATATCAATAAATTTTGTACTGATTCTATTAGCAAAAAAATGTTAAAAAAACATTGATAAAGGCTAATTTTCAGGAAAAAAAAGGGAACTTTGCAACTCTGACAAATTCAGTTGGATTTCATGGGATTGCTATACTGATGTCATTTAAATGAAAATAATTTTTTTACAAATTTGATCGAAACAAAACAGTGGTGCCGCACAAAATTATGGTATAGGGTGCTCCATTAATGATCTTTTTCATTGTTATCATTTTAGCTTTGTGTGTGAGAAAAAAAGGTTTAAAAGCATGCATGTAATATATAAACATATATACATAATATATATATATCCACACAGTTGCATCATGATGCAGGGAAGGGGTGGTCTGCTCTCGGTGACACCCTTTTAAGGGATGTTGGGATTACGCCCAAAATGAGTTTTGAGACATACGTAAGCTTGAATTATCCATTTTTACTGCTGATATTTCAATGTATAATTGAAAATAAATATATTTTTCCCGAAAGTTACACTAAATAAATGAAATAGGAATACTCATATAGGGACTCATATTCATAGGAATAGACAAGGACTCATCAGTGCTGGTTCTTCTCAAAGAATGAGAGGTACAGAATACCCCACAAATTTCAGGAAAAAAGTAGCGTTCGCTTTTCCATTTTAATTTGTTGTAAAATTTGTTTTCTTATATATATATATATATACATAACATATAAACCACTATTTGTTACAGCCCTGCATAACCTATGTACAGAGTTTCTTGGTATTTTGAATTGTCTGATATTATGATATTTTCTGCTTAAAAAAGTTTCTTATATTAAAGCTGTAAAATATTTGTTCTAATTTAGCATTTTCAAATTCTAGGTTTAAATACTATAATGAAACTCAATGCATCTTATGCCCTGAACCAAAGTAAATATCTGCTTTGCTGCAGAAGTCATCTGTCACACCCTTTAAGTATGGCACACTTTCTGTTTTCATAATTATATTTTTATTTGAGTTTGATTGCTTTTTTTTTCTTTCTTTTTTATAAAATGTTATGTTACATTCAAGTGGCTGAGCTAAAGTAAAATTGAGTGTGCGCAAAAGGATTTTGCTGGAGCCTTCTTCCTCCCCCTCAAAAAAGAGGCATTCTAGTTTTTGAGTTTTTAACAATTTTATATGTACCTGGTTCCTGGACATATAAAATTACCTCCTGGTAATTTCATATGTCCTGTACCTGGTTGGTAGTGTATTTTTTTGTCAATAGAAAAATTTTATGTCATTTTGAATAAATTCAGATTTTTGGAAGAGTATGAAATGTTTGATTTATTTGTAAGTTCTTAAAAAGATTTTTGGATAAACTCCAAATTAAATTAATTTCAAACTCAATAAGAAATAATTATTTTGAATGAATTTAAAATTTATTGAAAATAATTAATTTTTTTGTTATTAATGGATGAGAAAATTTGAGAAACAAAACTTTTCTACTCTTAGCCTTGCTAAATTCTTTTAAAATTACATCATCATCTAAGTTAGCCTCCATAGTTATGTTTGTTTCTCTAGATAAAACTGCCAAAGTACGTCGGTGGATTTATGGGGGGAGGGGGCATGAGAGAGCATTGCCCCTCCCCTAGTCATTTTTAGATTGCCTTTAATCTTACTTTCTAAAAATTGGTATAATTTACAATTACGGTAAATTCAAAAATACTTGATCCCCTCCCCCCGGGTCTGAATCCTAAATCAGCCCATGCCAAAGCAGAAGCTTATCTTGACCTATCACTTTTCTTATATAATTTTTTTGTTACTTTGTTTCCTATATCTCTAAAGTTCAGAAAATCTGTGATTTGAGAAGTCATAGAGTGGGGTAGAGGTGGGAAGCCTCTTTGGTATACATATCATCCAGCTTTTCAAAATTTTTTATTATATTAATAATGATAATAAATGATAATATAGCATCACAGCGTTAATTGTGTTTTATTTTGAATTATTTTAGTAAGTTAAATATAAGTTCTTCTCCTTAATTTTCAGTTAGCAAGCTTGATGCTAGAATTTATCAAAATAATTCTATAAAGAGTCTTATCATGCAAGCAAGAAAGTACAGCCATTCAGCAAGGTTTGTGTTTCTAATATTTTGACAGTTTTCTTTAAAAAAATTTCTTGTATTTTCCACAAATCACAATCGAAGAAAAATCCCTGATTTTGCTTCGATTTTCTGCTGAAATTTATTTTTTGGCAAAGATTGTCTTTTTGTTTTGTTTTGCAAATAGCGATATGAACAAGGCAACATCATTAAGTGTGACTGAAAATAAAAGATGGCTGAACTGGCCATTATAAACCTAATGCTACTTTGCTTTTGACTCTGACAAAAAGAGCACTGTACCTGGAAACTGGTCTGTCATTTTTTATTTATTTCTCCACCTATGGAAAGGAGATGAAAACAAAAACAATTATTGACCCATCAACTAACTATCCCTGTTTTGGAAAATATGCATAAATATTTTCACTAGGCAAATAAAAAATTGTGCCAAGGAGCCAATTTTTTAATTAAAACCTTTTTGAAGAGTCCATCTTATTGATAACAATTTTTTTGGAAATTTGGAACTGTTTATAAGAGGTGGGGAGCCCTTAGTATAGCTCAAATATCCTTGTTTATGTATTACTTTTAAATCAAATCCTAAACTTTCTACAGTCTGCTTAGGTATATCGTATTTTTCAACTCTTGTATTTAGAATTTTTATTGCAATTTAAAGTAATGGTTGTCATTCTGTTTCGTTTTGTTATGATATTATTTTTTACAGTACGCTACACAATGCACATTTTAAATTTGCCATAATAACCCAAGTAGCATTTTATCTTGGCCCAATATTGTAACTTGATTGGCAAAAGAATGGGATAAGACTGGCAAACAATATTGGCTGTAGCTTGGAGGGGATACATTTTAACAATAATGGCCAATATTGCTACTTCAATCTTGAACCAATATTGCATGCCAGCCTTACGCCAATATTGGCTTTACGCTGGGGAACAAGTTTTATTGTTTCTAATTGCTTAAAAATATAAAAATTGTTATTGTTATTCCTGAATTTTGCTAGAAAAAAAGTGTTAATGCAAAAATTCATGGCGCCATCTATGAGTCGTCGGATTAACCATTCCTAGTGTAGGAATGAGTGAGTCGGGAACTGGGTTCGAACTGACGCCCTCTCGTATCACAATCCAACGCTCTAACCGCTGCGCCACATCTGTTGCCAGCGGAAGTTATACTATATGTTATCTATTTACGGAGGTGGATTATCTTCTATTAGTTGCATTAGGAAGCAATGAAGGTGTATAAAAAGTTGAAAATGAAGTAGTTTTTATTATTCAGCAACATTCAACAAAGATCTATTGGCTAAACATCACAGAGCAACATTCGTCCAATATTGGTTTACCAGAATGTAGCCAATTTTGCACCAATATTGCTTTCCATTATGAGAGCAATATTGTCGGAGCAGTATTAACCCAATATTGGACCAATCTTGCCTTCCATTATGAGAGCAATATTGTTGGAGCAGTATTAAACCAATATTGGACCAATCTTGGTTTCCAGGCTATATGCAATATTGCGCATGCAGCATTTAGCCAATATTGGCTGAACATTGGGAAAATCGCTCCAATATTGCCCAAGATATAGCTAACACAAACAATCTTGCGCCAATATTAAGCCAGCATTCAATGCTGCTTGGGAAGTGCTTTATTACACACCTTTTCATTGGCTCTCATGTTTTATCAGTTACAGAAAAAAAGAGTTATTTATTTGCATTTGTAAAAGTTGTCAGCTTAGTGTAAAATAATTTACTGATTTTGTACGGTTATGGTATAATGTTTTTGAGACACCCACACAAGGAATTGATTTTTAGTCTCCTTCAAGTTCCTGAGTAAAGACTTAGGATCTGATTTGTTTGATGATTTTAGCATCTTTTCCATTATGAGATTCTTCTTCTTTTCTTTTTTTTTGAGTGGCATCAGAAAGTGTTTTTCATGTGATGTCTCAGAAGGTTAAAAAGCTAAGATCTGATGCATCGAATATCTGTCTTTTACTTTTAGTGTGTGAAGTATAATTGTTATGTACGATCAAAAATATCTAATTGTATGAATAAAATGTTTAGGTACATTTTTGTGTGATAAATGAGTACAGTAGCCCCTCGTTATATCTCGCTTGTTGGGGGAGATCAAAAAAGCGCGATGTATCCAAATGTGCGATATAACTGATGCCTTTAAAAATTACTCAAAGTACAAGTAAATTGATTGTGAGCTTAAAAAATTTAGTTTAATCTCACATAATGGCAACTTTCTTAATAATAATATCAAAAACAACTAAACTGTTTTATTTGCTATTATTATTAAGAATCTGTCTCTTTCATTCCATGGGTGCTAGGATCAATACAAAAAGAAATGTCAAGCAAAACGTCAACTGGTTTGAGTAGAATCATTCTGCAGGCATGTAAGTTGGGGAGTGGGAGAATTTTTGCAGCTTTTGCTGCAAATTAAGAAGAAAGGAAAACATTCCTGTTCGATAGCTTCGTTTAATGAAGGAAAAAGGGCAAAACTGAGAAATGAAATATTTTTACTTTCGAGAATTCAAACAAAATTTTGGGAGACAAAGAAAAAGCGCGATATATTCGAATGAGCGATATAACGAGGGGATAGTGTATAACGTCATAATTTCAGATTGTATGGTTTTCTAGTGTACAACACTTTTAAACTATATCCATTTATAATAGGGATGTAATGAATAGTGATTTGGCCAAATACCTAATGTTCGGCCTCTTATCCCAGACTGAAACCAAATATTAAAATTTTGTCTGAATACTGAATATTCAGTGGCTGAATAATAAACCTTCTCAAAAATTCATTGTAGAAAGTATTATGCCAAAATTAAAAAGTAATCACAAAATCAAGCACCAATTTCTCTAAATTTTGAACACTAACAAAATTAGGTGGTAGGGTACACCAAAAAGTGGTGCCAGTCTACTTGACTACAAACTATGGTTCATTTACTATATTCAAACCATTTCCTGTATTTTGGTATGCTTTTTACTAGGCTTAAAAATACATTTTGTTGATATTTGAGGGATTGCTAAATGTATCAAACTCTACCACTCTGTTAATGGGGAATAGCTTAAGAAAATCACAGCATTTAGTAAGCAGTTACTTAAAATTTGCAGCTCCCAACAGTATATAACAAATAATGTACTTCTTTTTTCTTTAAAACACAGTTATATTTGTTGTTATTACTTGGCAAAGCTCAGCCTATTAAAAAAAAAGCATGTTAAAAATAATCTGTCTTCAACTTGTATGAAAGATCAGATTTTTAAGTATTTTTCTATGCTTTAAATAGGCTTGTTTAAAATTTTTAAAATATCTGAAATTGATGTATTTTTTCTTTTGTTTTGAATGCCATAAAACTGATAATTTCATCCAAGTGAAATTCAAATGGCACATATTATAAAGTAATAATTTGCATCATTTATTTAATTCAAACTAAAAAATATCAGTATTTAATAAACTTTTTTTCTGCTCCAAAGTTTTACCCAGACATTTTTGAAATTATAAAAGTTAATTTTTTTACTTTATGGATTAAACAAATTGTTTATATTTAAACATACAAAGTTAACTGATAATGTGCATTTTTATAACAACGCAAGAATTAAATAAATATGACAGTACATTATTATGTCTTATATCCAAATAACTGCATTGAAAATAAATAAGCACTCTTTTTTAACATTTCTATTCTTTACATAGAACAATGCGTATTTGTAACATATCAAACAAGTTTTGAAATCATATGCAGGTGCTACAGTCAAAATTAAAAGCAGTGTACAAAAAGTAAAAAGAGCAGTTTATTTTCAAATTGTATCTATCTATGAGAATTACGTACTAATGTTTCTTTTGCAATAATTGTACTTAATGAAAATAAAAGTATTTAAAGTCCAGATTTCTTCATTTGTATACCTTGTTACCATAGAACATGTATATGGCCTAATAGTTTATCAGTAGGGTTGCAAGTTTGTCACGGAAAAAACAGCTGGAGATTCGCTGTAAAATTTGAGAAATGTTTGTGGGAACACAAATATAATAAAATATAGGATATCTGCAATGAAATTAGGTTTAAATGAGAAAGCATATAATATAACTTAACGATTTTTTTCTTTCAATTTTATGCAATAGTGCAGTATTTATTTAAATGTATAGAATTTTGGTACAAAATATTAGACTTGGTCAAATTAGTTTCTCTAATGTTTCATCATTCATAATTTAATACTTTTTTATGTTTAGAAAAGGATATTTCAGCATCCATGTTGTTTGTCGGAACTGACAAACAACGAATTATCACTGTGGACAGTTAGGAAAACATTCTGTGTTGAATTTCTAAAATTGAATTAATTGCCCTTCTTCAATATGTAACTCATTGATTGTTTCCTTGTAAGTTTTAAATTCACTTATCTATTGCTCTTCATCCTCAGGCACAGGGATATACAGTAGTCTCTCGGTAATCCGGCACTTCACTGGTCCGGCCCTGCCAGTAATCCGGCGTTTCATAAGAAGCTAGTAAATGCATGGTAGTAGAGTTGAAAACCTGTTTCTGCGCAGCTATTGTGAGTGGCTTTTGTGCTCTGTGTGCGTGCATCTCTCAGTCTAGCTCCAGTCTGCTACGTGATACGCTTGCTCTCTAACGTGCTGTCCTTCGTGGACGTTGGAGAAAATGGCGTCTCTGCTTGTGATATTTTAGTGTTGAAACGTCTTCAAGAAAACTCATTGAAAATGTCATTTAAAGTGAAAAAACAATCAAAAATAGACAGTTATTTTATGCCTTCAACTTCAAAGGAATAATATAAATAACACTATGTACATTAAAATAAATAATTTGTCCAGATATTTATATGCGTATTTTTAGTACATTCCAGTAATCCAGCGTTTTCAGTAATCGGGCAGTACCCTGGCAGTACCCTCCCCCCCCCATTTAAATAATTGAATGGACTAAGATCAAAGACTATAATTGATCCTTAAATCTAATCTCTAAATCTAGAAATGAAGTACTACTGTTATCAATTAAACAAGCATTTCCACATGTTTTTCAATACAAAAGTCTGAAAATTTTACTGTTCAGTCCAATAGACTGTGTAATGTACTTACCTCCTCATTTCAGTGACTTTTCTGATATGGGATTTGCCTTTATATTCATGTCTTTTTGCCCTTTGAGGAAAAAGGTTTTGCTATCAATCAATGACTGACAGCAACGTGTTCTGATCTGTCAATGGTGGTAGAAGATCTGTCAAGAGACGAAACATAGTCTATTTGGCGATTGTCCTACAAAATGCATCATTCTTCTGAACATGAATGGGATTATCTATATATAATTTTGTCATTATTTTGCTACTGATGAATTCTCATAAACATTTGGGGCACCTGTTATGCATTTAATAATTTCAGAACAGCTTAAATTGCTGTTAAACTGTAAGTAACAAGTTTAAAACCCAAGAATGTCTCAAATTTTAAACAATTTCCCACAAATTATGGGATTTAAAAAAATTTGCATATTTTAGAAAAAGGAAAAAGCTGTAAAAATTGCGGGAATTCCTGGCAAGACAAACTTGCAACCTTATTTATCAGCCTTCAGCTCGGTGACCCCGCTCACTATTTGGCAAGCTGAATGAAATTACTATTCGTCTAAGTCAAATATTCAGGCAAAAGGCCGAATACTGAATAGTAGCTGAATATTTGTTCCATCCTAATTTATAAAACATCGGTTAAATTTCTTGTCTTAAATTACTCACTATGAAATTTTCTGAAAAATCTTGTTTCTTTTCAATAGGCAATTTAAAACTGGCATATTAATGTTGAACATGGGAGGACCAAGCTCTCTGAATGAAGTTCAAGATTTTCTTACTAGATTATTTACAGATCGGGATATTATGTCTCTTCCAATGCAGAAGTATTTTTTTCTTGCTTGCATTTGATATTGTTTTTAAAAATTTATCTTCTAATGCTTAGTATGCTGTGTGTTAATGGTTTTAAATTAATATGTACATGTAAAAGAAAAAATTACAGATCAAGTTACAGTGAAACTTGCTTATAATATTATTTAGAGAACTGGAGTAACGATCATGCTATAGCTGAGTAAGTTAGTGCAAAAATGCATAAAAAGTAGTAAACATTTTACATGGTAACAAATATCAAGAATTTTCCCCTTAGGATACTATGCTAATTTTAGAATGAAAGCAATTCAAAAATGTCTTTATTGAATTTTCATGATTGAAGCAAATATTTAAAAAAAAAAAATTTATTGCAAAATAATGTAATTAATCTAATGTTGATTTGTTTACTTTAGAAGTGTATACATTAATAATCTCTTTATCTTAAATATTTAAAAACTATAGGTTCAATGTGTTGTTTTAACTTCAGAGAAATATGATGATATGGTTATTGTCTTTTGTTCAAGGAGTTTCAGTGCCCTTTTCTTCTTTGTCTTGAATTTCTCAATGAATAATTGTTTGATAACAAAAATGATGTGTAGGTTCTATCCAGAAATTTCACTGAATATTCATATTCATTCACAAAGTTATATATTCTTCCTCAAAAGCAATCAATGCATTGGATATATTTTTTTTTTTGAAAAGCCCTTGAAGTTTGTTAAGTTGAATAGTAAATTTAACTCATCTTGTTTTGCCATATTCGAAGCTTTTGTTTCAACCAAGACCAAGCCTCATGTCAAAATGAATTTTAAGTGAATTCCTGTGTCTCTTCTGCCAGTTGTTAGCAAAAAGATCGATTGTGTCTTTCTTATTGTCACTTTGGCATTGTAAAAGGCAAAGCACTAAGTGAACCACATTCTAGTTCATATCAGAAGCAGTTTTAACTTCTTATTTGTTTCTCTCCTTTTTTTTTAAACTCAAGACTATATACCTCATAGTCATATGACAGGCTCCTTATTTCCAAATTTTCCAGGGGATGGGAGAAGGGGGGCAAATTGTGTATTTTCAATGCATGTTATAGGTAAAAACAACAAATTACATGAAAACATGTATCTTCAATGTATTTCTAAAAGCCAAATGGTGTCAATTGACCCCCTGATTGCCCAAGTAACAAGCCTGTCTCACGATCTTAAGGTTAAGCTGATCTGCTATCATCCAATCCTTATCTGACAATATTGCAATGCATAACTAGACTTTTCATGCAGTGTGATTTGTCAAATTTGCATTACTTCTGTTTGATCATCAATTGCTGAAAACATTAAAATTATTGAATATAGTGATGAATGTTTGAGTGATCCTTACTTTTTGAGGTTTTAAATTTTCAACATCTTACCCTCTAAATTTGTTCCATTATACCAAAAAATTATAATGAAATTTGATCACCAGCGAACAATATTTAGAGGTAGTTCAAATCGGTTAAAATTCCATAATTGATTAAGATATTGTGATTTTCAAGCAAGATAAAAATTATGATTTGCAATTATTTTTAATTTGTTTAATCTTATTAAAAAGTCTCTTTTATATGAATAAGTAAAGAATAAATATTTGTAAATTTCACAGGAAAAATCAAGTAGCTTTCCTAATAAAAAAGAGAACATTCAAGTCTACCTCATAGGTGATAACTGTCTAAGCCAGTGATTGCCAAACTTATGGAGTCGGGGAGCAACTGTACCTATTTAAAAAAAAAATCGGCAATCTATTCATGTGGTGCACTTATATTCTTTACATGAATATAAGTTATTGAAATCAAAAAGCAAGGGGATACTTGTGCTGAAATTTAGAAAAATGTGGGGAGATTTCAAAGGACTATTGTTTGAGGTCAATTCCTAAATTATACCTGTTACTGATCCCTTCAATTTTGCAACAAGCTCTTCAAATGTTTAGCCTATGAACATATGTGTAAATCAAGTTGCATGAGCTGTAGTTTTTTTTTGCAAAAACAGTTGAAATTTTCTAGATCAAATTGACATTTAGTGCATTTTATTTGTAGTAAATGTTTTTATTGAAATTGACATGAAGTAAAGCTTATTTTTGGTGAGTTTGTTTTTCAGACTTTTTTTCTTTTGCGTAATATTGTTGCTCAAGAGTCATAACTCAAAAATAGCATTTTTGTAGCATTCTCTGACGTTCCCCTTGATACCAAAATCTTGATATTAATAGCAAAATGTTGAACATGAGAATATGAAGTTTGTATTGAGATTCGCTAGAAATGAACTCAAATATATCATGTTCATTGTCCATTGTTAAAAAGGTATCGCACCTTCCCCCCATCTAGTTCTCTAATTTGGGCAAAAACTTTGTAGTTCATAAAATCATTTGGGTACTTTAGCTTTCTTTTCAGATACAGAATGATTTCTTGAATAAAAAAATAGACCTTTTTAAAAATTTATTTTGGAAGATCATTGCCAAAATGGAAATGAAATGTTCAAAGAAATATTTTATACTTTGATATTATGTACTTTTTTCTTATTGAATTAAATAGCAATTTATTATGAAAGCATCTTGTAACGATTTTTATTATAATTTTTCTTCTTGGTTAAATGTTTTTTCTAAATAAGAAACGAACAAGACCACATTTATAAAATGTTTTCTGACTTTCATGAAAGAGAGCAAAATCTAAAAAAAAAAAAAAAATTCTTTTCTTGCCTAGTGTAAAGAAAATAAAATTTATCATTTTTCATTATACTGTTTAAAGCCATTGAAAATTAAAACAAAACACATTCTATAACAAATAAATCGACACACCAAGAAGGAATCATTCGATTGCTTTGAAATCTCACATGCAAAAATGTTTTGACCAAATATGAAAATGAATAATATTTGGTGTCCAATGAATAGTGCTATCTCCAGCGCATCGGAACTGCGCTTCCAGCAGATCTATGTAAGGAGCTGTTCTTGAATTGTTGTTAAAAATTTCTACTGCATTGTGATTTAGGATACCTTTCAACGACTGAAAAATGCCACACCGCAGGATCCGAGCTCATTACGAACAACTTTCAGAGTTTGAAGAAGGTTGTATCATTAGATTGAAAGAAGCAGGTTGAGCAAATTGGAGAATTGCTCGTCATGTGAGTCTAAGCAATGTGGCGATTAGAAGATGCTGGCAAGAGTTGGTGGACAATGGCAGATTTCAGCATCATGATAATAGCGGTTGACATAGGACCACAACAGGACAGAGTGATTGTCAGATCAGGTGTCACAGCGCCTGATTCATTGCTATCAACCAGCAGACGTGCGAACTGCGCACAAATGTCCACCACGACCATTCACAGACAGCTGAGAGAGCGAAATCTGTGCTCATACCGACCGTTATGCCTCCTGCCACTCACGCCTGCACACTGTTGCGTCAGATTACAGTGGTTCTTGGCTCGATCAGGATGGAATGATGCTGACTGGGGACGTATGGTCTTCAGCGATGAATCCCGCTTCCAACTGTGTCCTGGCGATCATCGAAGACGTGTCTGGAGATGCCCAGGGCAGCGTGCCAATCCTGCTTTCACTATTGCACGCCACGCGGGCCCTCAACAAGGAGTTATGGTTTGGGGTGCCATTTCCCTTGATAGCTGGGTTCCATTTGGTTGTCATTAGAGGTACACATACTGCACAGCAGTACATCAGCAACATTCTAAGACTCGTTTTGCTAACGTTCCTTTCGCAGTACCCTGGGCTTATTTTTCAGCAAGACAATGCCAGACCACATATGGCACGTGTTGCTATGAACTGTTTTCAAGCTTGTTAAACACTTCCTTGGGCAGCCAGATCTCTCTCCCATCGAGCATGTGTGGGATATGCTGGGAAGGCGACTGCATCCGGTAGGGAACGTTGATGACGTAGTCCGACAATTGGAGCGAATTTGGCAAGAAATACCGCAGACCATTCGGGAGCTTTATTGGTCTATGCTAGGCCGTGTGGCAGCTTGCATCCAGGCTAGAGGCCAGTCAACACCTTATTGAGCTTGTTATTGTTACTCGAACAGAAATCATTCAATTGTTCTGAAATTTTAATAATTTTCTATTTTGTACATAATTGTCCTCTCCACCAATTTTTGTCTCCATCTGACAACTCTTTCTTGGTGCGTCAATTTTTTTGTTATAGTAAGAAGTTTTAGCTGTTGGAATAAAAACTGCATGTAATAGAAATTCTTATCTGTTGTAAATATAGTAACATATTAATAATCTTCTGGAGAATTCTGCATTTTTGATATCAATAAATTATGATATTGTTTTTAATTTTTAAGTTTAAACAGAGCATCAAAAGATGCTCTGTTTTTTCTTCTTAAACATGTGCAATTGTTCTAAACATTTTATTTTAATATGTTTACTGAAATTCATTCTGAGTAAGTTTTTAAAGATATTTTTAACGTGCATAAGATTATAATTATGCATTTCTCAGCACATTAGGTCCTTTAATTGCCAAAAGGAGAACACCAAATATAAAAGAAAAATACAGTGAAATTGGTGGTGGCTCCCCTATTTTAGAATGGACAAAAAAGCAAGGGAATCTAATGGTGGAACACCTGGATAGAATCAGTCCTGACACAGGTAGTTGCATACCCTTATATATTGTTCTTTTTCCCTACAAATATCTCTTTGCATAAAAAGGAGGGTCAGGACCACATAAGCAATTATAAAGAAAAAATCTGGTTATTTCAAATGCAAGATTAAATATCTGAAATGCTTTTCCTTTTAAATTCATATTGCAAAAGTATTATTGACCTTGTAGTTGACTTATTAAGTTAAAATATTTCTTAGAAATTTCTTTTTACTTAGTAATTTGTGTCTCTTTGATTTTATTAATCACTTCATATTATTCATATTTCCTTACTAATTTTGTGAATTTTCAAATTTTTGTACCTATTTTTTAAACGTCTTGTTTCTCATGCAACCCAATATCAAACACAAGTAGTTGAAATGTATACTTCAATGCTTACCACTGTGTTTGCTGAATGAATCGAGTATTTTTACACTAGCTTAAAAATGTAACTTATACTTATTATGCTGTTTATGGCAAGAATATTTTAGCAAGTGTCTTTATAGGCACTTGCTATAACTTAACTGCTTACTAACATGAGCTAATTATTTGTGTTGCTAAGTGGGGATAGCAAAATGAAATAGATTTAAAACTATATTTTATTAGTGAGCAAAGTTGTTACATGACGTGTTTAAAAAGTAAATGAAAAGATTTAATAAATTTTACTTTGTAAATTTACAAATTGACAAATTAATTTTTTTCTCTTCAATAATGTAGCACCACATAAGTACTATGTTGGTTTCCGTTATGCCAATCCTTTAACTGAAGCTGCTATTGAAGATATGGAAAGGTGTGTATAAATTCCTTTCATTCATAAAGATATTTTAGTATTGTTTCTTTTTATTGTTTTGCATTCTTTTTTTTTTTTTTTTTTAATTCCATGGTTTAGATGTCTTTAAAATTTTTATAACTTTTAAGAATTCAAGAATTAAAAAAAAAATGTTTTTTCCCTGTTATTTATATGGTATATCATAAATAGAGATACAAATTGAAAAGGAAGGTGGAACACTTCAAAAGTATTGAAAATTATATTGCAAGAGGATAGTTCTTCGAGTATGTTTTGTATGTAGAATAACACACTTTTTACTTGTCTCAATGAAAGATTACTTTGTTTTCTAAACAATTAAAAAACTTAGAACAAAAATTTTAAAAAAGCAGAAGATGTTTAAAAAACAATTTAATGCTGAAATTTAACAAATTTTCCAATTTTGTAACAGACTGAAAGGTTACATCATACGAATGTGGTAGCAGAGTTATGCAATCTGAAAGGAAAAAGACCATTATTAATGTGAAACTATCTTATAAGTTAATTTATCCTACTGTACAAGAGAGATACAATATTGCAAAAGCATTGCATTACATTACAACAAATGTTTGAAGTTTTACCTTAGAATGTTCTAGCACATTATTAGATAGGACTATCTATATTGATTTCAAGCAAAGTTCCAGGTTATGTGTTCCTATATAATTCTCATACTTTTAGATGTTGTTTACCATCTCTTAGATTTTGTATTTCTATTTATGAGACATCCTGCAGATATATTTTTACATATGGATATGAGGGCTGGAAAATTATATTGCCCGACATGCCCGGGGCATGTTAAAATTCCGATCGGACGTGAATCTTATACCCTTACATGCCCGGAATGGCATGTAATGCTTTATTCCAATATTTCTTTCCAAAACTTTGTTATTTTGTATTTTATAGAGAAAGTACTGCATTATTACCAGAACTCAAAATTTATTTTAAGCAGTACTGCTAAAATCATATTTAGACACACATGAAATATTTATGAATATGTTGGCGAATCAGTGAGCAATCTGCAGAACTTCTGGGCATGTAAAAAAATTGTTCTGACATGTATTTTTTAGACAAATATTACATGCCCCCGATGGCAGGGCATGTAAAATTTTAAAGATTTTTCGAGCCCTGATGATACGTATGTAGAGTTCATGCTAGAGGAGGGGGGGGGGGGGCACATGCAAAAAGAGGGGTTACAACAAATTTCATGCTATTTGGGGCCTTGCACCTAAATAGATTTACAGTAGATATAGGAAATACTTATGAAAGATTACTTATGAAATTAAGTAATGTTAATTGTACTGTAGTATAGTTTGAGTTAGGTGCCACAGTTTTTTTTGTTTTGTATTTGTCAAGTAATCTGTAGTATGCTATCAAAAAATGTTTGATTTTAAGATAAATAATTTTCTAATTTCTACGAAAAATAGAATCTTATTTTTTGTAGGAATTAGAAAATTATTTAGTATATAATCTATTGATAAATCAAAAGTGCATAGGAACCCATAACCAGACATATTGCTGGAAGTCAGTATAGATGTCCCTATCCTTGAGATAAAAAAAGTTGGATACTTTATTGACATCTACTTTTTCTATTCAACTGTAAGATTAAATAATCTCTTATTTAGATTTCAAATATGCTTTAAAAATATCTTTACAATATTTCTTTTAACCTTTTCAGTAAAGTAATAGTTCTAAACTGTGGTAGCATATGTTTCTACTATTACAATTGGCAATATAAAACTGATTGCCAAGTGTTTTCACAAAGCAAAATTTGTGCCAATGCATCTATCATTATCAGGATGGAAAGATATTCCTTCAATATGCCACCTACACAGTTAATGAATGAAATGCCAGAAACAACATTTTCCTCCCTTTGTGGTAGAACAGTTGTACAGAGCTGTAGGAGAAACATTAAAACTCTGATGAACTCTTTTTCTGTTTTTTTGAGCCTTATAGTTATTTAGAGTGTAGCAGATTATTTACTTTAATTTCTATAGCTGTATTTATACTCTGTGCTTAAGGCTTTTATATTTCAGCTGCCTTAAGATTCCTTTCAATTGGAAAATATTTTGATTATATTTTTATGCAAATAGTAATATACACTTTGATATAATTTAATTTTTCTTTGTAATTCTTTAACTAAATGTTCACTATTGCTGTGGGCTTACTAATAAAAAATGTTTAAAAGTGTATTAAAATATTTTCCGTGCTTTGTTGCACCTAATAAAGTTTTGCATTACAATATTAATGAAACAATTGATTCAAGAACTATGTTAGATAGTATATCAATTCAACAAGAAAATTGGTGAGCAGGAATGCTAATGTTCTATCTCCATTTTTTAATAAAATTGAGCTATGTTTTAAATATTTTTCATTGTATCTGTATCTGCTCTAGACATTAAAATTTTTCTTAACTCATGTATTGTAATATTATTAGAGAGCTTTTGAAAATATTTATCTATTGATATATCTACTGTACATCTGATGTTTTTCCTGGTACTGAACTGTTGAGGACAAAATGGTTTGCAAAATATCTATTTATTTGTTGCTGCAGTAGAATTTATTTAAAATTAATTTTTGTTATAACTGTTTGAAATAATATGAGTTAATTTTTCTTAGTTAAAAATCATAATTTTTAGAGATGGAATTGAAAATGCTGTGGCCTTTTCTCAATATCCTCAATATAGTTGCAGTACATCTGGGAGTAGTTTTAATGCTATTTATCATTATTACACGAAGAAAAATTTACAAATGAAATGGAGTTTTATTGACAGATGGCCAGTGCACCCAAAATTGGTTGAAGTAAGAGTCAATTTTTAATATCTTTTACATACTGTTGTATTTATGAGAAACCTACTTTTATTAAATAAATTATTTTAATGAGTCCACTGAAATGTGTTGAGATGAAATCGATTGAAATAGCAAGGGAGACAGGCCAAAAAGAAACAGGGGCCTTGTGTGACAAGAATTGTCCTACTTATTTGAAACATTTTTCTCCTTCATGCACTTTTGAGACTGAAATAAATATTTTCAATATTAGTCAAAATTCTCAGGAGTGTGGTATTCTAGTTGCAAATTTTCCAAGTGTTGAATTATAGGTACAAGAAAAATTAAGTCTCATAATTATGTTTTATAATGGTTCATATATAATTTAGGGAACACTTGGAACATATACAGTCGAACCTCGTTAAAACAAACCCAAAAAGGACTTTTAAAAGGAATTTATCTGAAAAACGATGAGATCCTTTTTTTAGAAAGCAAAAGATGAATTTCACTCGATCTTTCAGTACACAGTGGTCGATTTAAGTCCCTAATACATATATGTAAATCAATTCTTTAGATTTCAAATTTGTCAAAAGAAGAAAACAATTTCTGGTTTTCCATAAAAAGTTTTAAAAGTAAAAATTCAACAACTTTAAATGTTTATTAACTAAAATTGCACATCTAGAGAAAATCTTTAAAAATAATCATAGATATATACCACATTGATATTGTTTTTTAAATACTCAGTTATGACACATTGTTTCCTACTTTTTTCTGAACTGCTCCAGAAGTCTTCAATGGCATCTAAATTGTTTAGACATTCTGATGAATTATCCTTTGCTAAGAGAAACTGGTGGCCGGCGCAGTGGTTAGGGCAACAGACACCTCTGCTAAAGACGGAATAACTAAATGGAAGACAGGCAGATTCGTTGTTTGGTAAAAATGAAAACTGACTTTTGTTTGTTTCTGTATGAAACTAGTTTGAACGGTAGGGACCACAAATAAGAGTTCGACTTATCCGATAGTTTGAATTAAGCATGTTTGTCTTAAACAAAGAAAATAGCGTTATTTGTTAATACATTATTACGGGGATCGCAAATGTAGTTCGTCTTGGTAGTAATTCGTTTTAAGTGTGTTTGAAGTAACGAGGTTTGACTATAGGAAATACACTTGGGATGTTACATTTAAACAAAAGTTCCATGTAACATAAATTTTGAACTAGTTTTAAGAATTGGTCAGTTGGTACATACACACACAAAACAAACAAACAAAAAAAAAACAAAAAAAAAAAAAAAAAAAAAAAAACCTTTAGGTTAGGTTTAAGATATAATTTAAAATTATTTTTACAGCAAATTTTACCTGTCAATGTAATTTCTATTTATTCATTTGTTAAACTTTAATTCGTATTTGTTTACTTTTTTAAAAATCATCTTAAAAATCTTCGTTAAGTGCAGACAAATCATATGACAATGGATTGACACTTGACTTTGTCTGCATCACATCCTTGTTGGACAGGACTTCAAGACAGGAGTGACACCAGGTAACAAGTGAAGATGTGCATCTGAGAGAGCAATACTTAAGACATAAGTGAGGAATTGTTGTGGTTTTGAGATTGTATAGTAAGATATAAGTAAACAAAAGAAGTGAAGAGTTATGCACTATATTTATTATGCTAGTAATGATTTTATGATAATTTTGTGTAAAAAATCAAATTAAGGTTAATAAGTAAACACATTACAGCTTTTACTTTTTAAATTAAGTTTAAAAAGCAAAAGCTTATAATGTGTTTCTTTATTGTATATGTTCATTCGTTATAAAATATATTCATTATTTTTAGTATTAAAATATCAAATTTCTTAGGAAACTTAATGGAATAAAATAAAAACAAAACATTCTCTATAATCTAGAAAATTCTATAAGCCACAGAGCGCTTAGTTCTGAGTATTGTGGATTAAAGGGAGTTTTGGATTAACTCCATCATTTAGAGGATGTCAGGAAGAGACGATTGCTCTCCTGGCTTGAGAAATATAGTG
The DNA here is from genome assembly GCA_038502835.1 of Octonoba sinensis. NCBI lineage: Eukaryota > Metazoa > Arthropoda > Arachnida > Araneae > Uloboridae > Octonoba > Octonoba sinensis. The sequence continues at coordinate 66,040,825 of CM076602.1, forward strand.
TATTTATATGTATGTGTATGCATTCTTATTTTTTTAATGCAATATACCTTGAGTTTATACCCTTTGCAACACCCCTGTAAATAAATAATTGTCTGTGTTGGCTGTACTGTGATTCATTTTAATAACTGTTATCATAATAAATAACTGCTGATACATTAAATATTTATTTTTAGTGTTTTGCAGATTTGATTTCTAAGGAACTCAATGCAATGTCACTAGAAGACAGAGAAAAGTCTATTATTCTTTTTACTGCCCATGCACTTCCCATGAGTGTAAGATTTTTACTTCTTTAATTGAAATGAAATGCACGAAATATGTATGAATAATAGTTTGTGTGATGTAATAATTCAGTTTCCAGCAGTTTTACAAAGTTGAAAATTCTTGGAATTATTAAGAGAAATTGTCCTTGAGAAAAAAAACCTACAAAATCTTATTAAAATTTAATGAAGTAAAAGAAAAATCATATCTAATTCTTTGTTATTAGGAAATTAAACTCAAAAGTTTGTATAATCTTTTATATTTCATATTTAAATGTACTTTTTGTATTGATATATAAGAATTTTGAAGTGTAAGCCACTATATTTAATGAATAATTATAAAATTTCCAAAAATCTTTTTGTTTCATACTTTAAGACAAACTGACATAAAATATTTTGGTTGTAATTAACTATGGTAATTTTGCACTTGTCTTAAAAACTTATTTTTATATTCTCTTATTGGTTAAATTTGTTCATTAAGTTTCTCATTGACGTTATTTTGTTTACACCCCATTGTGACATGAAACATATTCAATGTACACATGTTCAACACACACATCAAAATAAAAAAGAAAGGAAGGAAGGGGAGCGGGGTCGTTTAAAAGGAATTTGTTTTATTTTCAATATTTACATCGTGGATTTGAGACATATTGCTTATAGAAATACTTATTTTTAAATATTTTGATGTAACCTCATTTAGATCCTAAGATGTATGAATGATGTAATAATTAGGGATGTATGAAATATCTGGCTCTTATTTTTTGGGCTGTTTCGCTTAAACCATGCTGTTGGAATTTAGGATACAGTGAGAGTGAATTTCCGGAGCAAGAAAAAAAATGGATGCATTGAATGTCTCATGCTAAAAAACTCTGTGCCTGCACTGCTAATAATATTTGATGCCAAATTTACACCTTTTTGAGAATTTTTTTTGGGAAAATTATAGTAAAAGAAGTCTCCATATAAATGAATAAATTTAACATAAATCTTTACAGAACGACTTATATCTAAAAGCCTCAACTGCAGTATTGAAAGAATATTTTCAATATTCAGATTGGTAATCAAAATATAAAATTAGAATAGCAAAGGCTTCAAAACTTGTGTTTTTAATCATATCTTTTATTGACGGGAAAGACATATATTTAAGTCTCTTTTAAAGTGATTTTTTTTTTTTTCAAATTGTTTTCCAAAATATATCTAAATATATCTTGAATAAATATATTTACTCAAGAACAGTAAAGTTTATTTAACAAATTGATTTTTCTAAGTGTAATTCTGGTTTTTATTAAGTCCTACTATTGATGAATCGATATGCATTAAGAACATGTTTATTGAGTTTTTGCCTTTTATCGTAAATGCATATATTTATTATATAGGGATACATGTACAAATTTTTATCATTTGTTAATATGCTTAACACTGTAAAGCATTTCAAAGTTATGTTCTCGAATTCCTTTTTAGCTCATTGTTTGTAGATTGCGTAAAATTTTTCCATGTGTCCCTCATATTTTGTCTCAACTTTCATGATAATTCACTTAACCAAAATTAGCCTTGGTTAAGATCTAAGGAACTGCTGAAACTCAGTAGAAACGAGATTAGGGTGATCATTGGTCTTTTAACTGGTCATTGCAATCTCAAGAGACATCTCAACAGCATTCATTGGGAGTCAGCAATCATTGGGCATGATTGCTGACCCAATGTGTAGAGGATGTCATGAGGTAGAGGAAAGCTCTACACATATTTTGTGTGAATGTGATTACTTCTCTGCTCATCGATTTGAATATCTTGGATATCACTACATCCAACCCTGGGAATTACGCAATTTCCCTACTAATTTATTGCTGAAATTCGTCTCAGCCACTGGTCTGTTCCAGACTCACTAACTTGGGATTGTTAGAGCAATAGACCTGAGGTCGCAGTGCTAGTGCTCCTTAGAGCCACCCCCAAAACAATTCATTCATTCATTCATGATAATTACTTTTGTAATTTTTTTTCTAAAAGATCTTACTGAATGTAATGATTTTTAACTAGTTAAGTTTTTCCAGTAGTAAATATTTCTCTGGGGGAAGCTATACCCGAGACAGTTAAATTACGAGACTTTGTGTTTAGTTATTTAATTAATTGTCAAACAATAAAGTACACATATAAATGCTTAACATTTATAAATTACATAAAAGCTTCATTACTTTGTAAAAGTCAAATGATTTTTCCTATAAATGCGATTTAAACAGCTAAAATCCTGTTTAAACCAAAAGAAGAGAGATAGGTGGAAAAAAAATCCATGTTTTTTATGCCTATTTTTTCTTTTTATGAACTCGGCCATTCAACCATTTGGCAGAATTATTGGCTTGGCTGAATAGATTAGATAATATAGCCGAGTATTCAGCTTGGCTAAATATTAATTAGATAATGCATACAAATAATCAGCCTCAACAAATGCTGATGAAATATTTGGTAACTTTCGTACAAAATATACTTAACATACAATTTCATTCATCGGTTTTCACTGTAATGCATATAGAAAATTCAATTATTTTTAGATAAATATTATGCTTCATTATAAAACCACGAATAAAAATACTCTAAAAATACCAATTCTTCTAAACTTCCTGACAAATTCCATTATTGATTTAAGATGTTTTAAAACATTATTAATAAATATTAGAGCATTGTTAATCAGTGGCGTACGCAGAATTTTTTCATGGGGGGGGGGGGGGTCATGATTTTCTGAAACTACTGAAGGAAATTCGAGTATGTAATAAAGCACTATTATTTCCCTTATTTAGACAGCTAGACAATTTTGAGTTGAGCTCAAGGGGGGAGGGGTTTAAACCCCCTTGAGTTCGCAACTGTTGTTAATTAATTTTAAATGTTCTGAAATTTTTTTAAAGGAATACTTTCAATTTGAATGAATTTAAAAAACTTTCAATATTCTATTGCAACTTCTTTTTGAAGAAATGTTGGTTGCTTTCTGGTGTGACTAATACTGTGCCACAAAATGAAAAAAAGAAAACGTAACACAAAAATACTTGTACTCCATCCCTAACAATATATGTTTAAACTCTAATAAAATACCAAAAATGCAAAATGGCAGGTAACTTGTTGATAATTTAATTTGGAATATTTAACTCAGAGCTTGCCAATGATGCCAAATGAAAATTTTTTTTTTATTGAAGTATGAGCAGCCATTCATACTCGGTCTAACAAATTGGTGAAATATTGGGCTTTGTCTTAAACGAAATGGCCGAGTCACTGTTCTTTACTTTCCTAGTAAAAGGAGATATATAAATGTTTGCTAAGACTTTAAGGAATTTATTAAAAACTTTAGTTAATTACTCTTTCATTTGAACAGGCTGTTAACAGGGGAGATCCCTATCCTACTGAAGTTGCTGCAACTGTGCTAGCAGTCATGCAGAAATTGAACTGGAGTCATCCTTACAGATTAGTTTGGCAATCAAAAGTAATGTATTAAAAGAAAAAAGTTTTAAAATAAAGCACGAGTATGACCAAAGAAAACATTCGGGTTAAAATGAACAACTATACTAATGCAGGCTCTGTGCTTGATGACAAATTTATGTGCAAATACAACACAAATGTGAACTTGATGCCTATTGGTCGGTATATATAAGATATTTTTATGAATCAATACATGAGGAAAAGAATTACAACTAAATAACTTAATCTATACTTTAGCTTAACAACCACATGATTATATATGTTATGTTTAACTGTAGCAAATGCGAATGCATTACTGAAAAACAAAAATGTTGGTTGTTTTCCGGTGTGATAGACACTGTGCCACGAAATGAATAAAAGGAAAGGAAAAAGAAAAAGTCACACAAAGATAAACTCTAATCAAGTTTAAAATAAAGTACCAAAAATGCAAAATGGCAGGTAACTTGTTGATAACTTAATTTGGAATAATTAGCTCAATTCTTGCCTATGATGCCAAATGAAAAATAAAATATGTTATGTAAATTGTTATCTTAGTTATTTATTTACAATTTAAATATCAAATGTTTGTAAATGTTATTAAATATGTTTAGGTATGTTTTTGGAATGATACCCCTATTTGCATGTTTACTTTTAGATGGTGCTTTCAGTGGTCAGGTTAATCTTTCCTTAGAAAAAATAAAATCAAATAAAACGATAGAAAGCAACAAGCTAATATATAAATATATGTGGTTAAAATCAATGTAGCATTAGTCTTTTTAGTACTTTTAATAGTATTGAATATTATATTTTGATGAAAAATATGAATTTTATTTTAATTGAGTTATGTCAACGTAATTTTCGAAAGAACTACTATTTAAAATATTACTTTTGATTGAAAAACAATAAAAATAAAAATTTTATGAATGCTCATAATGAAAAATGTTTAAATAACATTGGAATAATTTTGTCTTGTTATTTGTTATTATGTAGGGCATCAAAAATTGTATCAATATTTTTATAAATATCTCATGTTTATTTTTTGTTAAATCATTAACATGTTGTTAAAAATATTATAGGTAGGACCTGTTGCTTGGTTAAGCCCTCAGACTGATGATGCTATCAAAAAATATGTAGCAAAAGGAAGCAAAAACATTGTGCTGGTTCCTATATCTTTTGTGAATGAACATATAGAAACTTTACACGAGTTGGACATAGAATATGGCAAAGAACTTGCTCATAAGGTATTCTTTATACATATACATATATATATGTGTGTGTGTCTGCATACCGCAGCATACCTAGCATGAATGTCACAAACTCCCCCATTAAAAAAAAAGAACCTTGTGGTGCTGTGTAAATTTGTAGTTTTGTTGTTAATTTTATTTTCAGTAATGAGAAAAAAAAATGAAATTCTATATCTTATTTATTTGGTGTAACTTTCATTAAACTAAGCTTATTTTCAGTTATGATACGTTGAAATAGCATTATTTATTTAGTTATTCCAAACCAATGACAATTCCTGAAAGATTTGGTCATTGTTGCTTGTCACTGTTGCACTTGTTGTGAATGCACCCTTAATGTATCAGAAGTGAATGGTTAATATGTGCAAAATGTTTCATGCAATTGGATTTGTGTTGTACTCATTTTCAAAAAAGTAGTATTTTTTGTTCATTTTCCTACTCTCTTTCTTTTTAAAGGCATTAATTTAAAATTCTTGCATAGCTAGTTTTAGTTCATTTTTCGATTGCTTACAGATTGGAGTAAAGAATTTTAGAAGAGTTCCTGCTCCCAATGATCATCCAGCTTTTATTGAGGTAATATATGCCTCTCTGTATAATTGAAATAAACTCTAGCTCTATCAACATTTTAAAAAGTCTGATGATTTTCATACCTTTAAACATCTCATTAATTAGTTTTATATAAAATAATAAACTTGTTAAATGCATGTAAAAATTACTATCAAAACTAGCAGCTAATAGTAAAATATATTAATGAATGAATAAATCCAGAGTGAGGCTCATGATCAGCAAAATATTAAGAATATTTGTTGTTTCATCTTACGTTAGTTTCTTAATTATGGGTCAGAAAAATGATCACTTATGTATTTTAATCAAAAACAGATTATCTTTTTTTAATTAATTGATTTTTAGTAGCAGAAAAGTTAAATTCTTTACGAAAGTATGACAATTACTGCATTCAGTGATAGTTTACTCTTTATTTATGCACCTTCTCTCTTTCTTTTTTATTTATGTATGATTTTCAGTGGTAAAAGATAAGAGTTATATGAAAATAATGGTAATTGACTCATTCATCCCACCATAATGCTTGAGACTAAAAAAAATTGATGGTGGCCAGTAGCCAGTAAACCAAAAAACGTTAGTCGCCACTTAGAACCATGTTTCAAAATGATCCCCCGTCCCCAACCGGGGCTTCCTTTTGCATACAAACATGTGCATACATATACCTCAAACTACACCTTGTCACAAAATTACACAAAGCAGTATTTCTTAAAAATAATAATAAATTACAAACCTTTTCTAGTCTCCAGCTTTGGCGACTGACATCACATTTTGTGGTTGCCAAATAAAAATTTATAGTCGCCAATGGCGAGTGGCGACCGCTAGTCTCGACCTTTATCACCAGGGCATAAAATAGGATAGAAAGTGGGCGACAGTAATGTCGCCCAGTGCCTAGATGTTGTCGTCCAGTCACTACAGATGGTGCCGGCAAAAAATTAAAGGAAAGACGTAGTTTTTTAAAAATTTCGTTTCTTCCTTAACAAAAATTGATATTTCATGTTCGTTGCAATCCGGTATGTATTCATGAATACTTCTTCAGTTTCCACTTTCTCTGGTTATCAATGCAAAGACGTTTTCTGAATGCATAAGTTTCAAATATTTCTGACGGATATCTTGAAGTTATCAAGCATTGTCAAATGACTTTTTGGGACACTAATTTAAAAAAATTCTGCTGGAAAGCAACAGACAGACGCACCAGCCCTTCTCCTATGGGCCGTGGTAGCCTAGTGGTTAGCACGTCGGACTTCCACCTGGAAGGTCGCGCGTTCGATACCCACTGAAGACCACCATGTATACTTGGGGATATGGGCATGTAAAATCCGTAGACCCAACTACCTCTCCCCGTGCGTAAGCAATCCTAAGGCCTCGGCTAACAGGGAGGGGTCTGGTGGAGAAAAAAAGCCCTTCTCCTATAGCCTAAAATATTGTTTTTAGAAATATTTGAGGAAAAGCTGTCGCAACCCCTGACGTCAGACTAGAGATAACCTAAAATTGCGTTTTCGGAACTTAAAACTCGAAAAATTGCCAGGGAATTAACTTGGATTGCTTGGAATTAACAGAAAAAATACGCTAATTGCATTTTTAGAACTTTCAATGTGGAAAAAGTACCATACAAAGTTTCCAAACCTACTTTCCCATAACTTCACCAGAAAACGATCTAAAAATGCGTTTTTAGATCGTTCTGTGAAAGTAAAAAAAATAATACAGTATGAAAACAGGCTTAATGTATAGAAAAAATATCTTTAAAGATAAAGAAAAGTTTAAAATGAATGAAATAATTAAGTAAAGATTGAAAAATTAAAAAGAAGTAAAAGTACGGTTTTGAGGTGGGTGGGGAAACTGTGTTTCTGTCGGTCGGTCTGTCTGTCTGCCCCCCCCCCCCAATAACTTTTGAGGAAATAGTCCGATTCGAAAGAACATTTTTATTTAAAAGATCTCGGCTAGGACACCTCATTTCCGTATTTTACTTTTTGATTTGAAAAATTTTTTGTTTAGGTTTGAACAGTTCAAAAAATCTTAACATTAGCGCCTTTGGACAAAAATGAAGCAAATTATTTAAACTCTGGGCACAAGATCCAAGTTCCTATGAACAAGCTTACTGGAAGAAACGCTTAGCGTGAATGATTTGACAATTTCTGTTCATTTTTGAACAGTTCAAAAAAAATTAACATTAGCGCCTACGGGGAAATTTCAATCCTATTCAATTCTGATGAAACAGACGGATTTGCTTGGAACGAACTTTATCGGAAAGATGTTATGACGTAGAATGTGTGGAGATACGAAGTCTAACCAGAACTAAGCTAAGCCTATTTTGCTATGAAATTTTTTGATCAGGTTTTAACGATATTTTTGTATTAATGAATGATTAAATGAATGAGTGAAAAAATGAATGAATAAATTAGTGAATGAATGAAAAAAATAAATAAATGAGTGAAAGAATGAAAAAATCAATATCAATACATGAATGAGTAAATGAATGAATGAATAAATGAGTGACTGAATAAATAAATGAACAATTGAATGAGTGGTGCTGCAGTGGATCAGTCGGTAGAAGCTCGGTTCCCGCAGAACACCGAAAGTGAAGCAATATTGACTGAGGTCAGTGTTTAGGAGGGTTACAACCTCTCGCGGCTGGTTGCTGTGGTCCATGTACGCTAAAGGGAGCTGGTGCACGTTAAATAGGTCGTGGCTCCAATGTCCTCTAAGTGAAACAATACCTCTGGGGGTGCAAATCTCAGGTGACGGTCTCTCATCTGGGAGCTGGTTCAAAAAATTAAGAGACCTTTCAAAGGGGTGGAAATCAGACTTCTGCCTATGAGGGCCCCGCTAGACTCAGTAGCAGCGTACCCATTTATCCTCGCCACGCACAAGGACACGACAACAACAACAACAACAACGACGACATTGAACGAGTGAGTGAATGCATATGTATTAACTGTTGAAAAAAGTATATTTGAAGTAATTAACTAAAGCTAAATGAGAAAGAATGAGAGAAAAGCTAGATTATAAATTTGAAGTTGGAGGGAGGGGGGGTCTGAAGAGCAGGTTCGTCTAGTTCTAGACGGAACTTCTAACTAAAATTTCAATTTTGAAAATTTTCCGGGGGAAGAGGCTTTAATATTTTTCTCCCCATTTTTCCTAATGTCATCAAAGATATCCTAAATTTGCTTTTAGAGATTCCCGAGAGTAAGCCCCCGAATTCTTTCTTCCCCTAGAGTCACTTAAAACAGTCTAAAATTAACTTCAATTTCAAAAAAAAAAAAAAAAAAATCAGGAGAAAAACCCGACCCTAAGCTATTTAAAATTTCAGTTTTAGGCTGTCAGTTATGAAAATTTGTGGGGTAGAGCCCACACTCCTTCCTCTAACATTACCAAATATAGCTGAAGAATGGGTTATTAATACTGAAACTGATTAATAGAATTATTTATTTGTATAAACTGTCGGAAACTCTAAAATTGAGGTATACTGAACATGTTGCGTCGTTGATCAGTCGGCCGGCTCCTGTGGCAGGCAACTGCTCCTGGGAAGGCACAGTTTTAGGAGAGAGTGAGTTGCGCAATGTCAAAATTTAAAAAAAATCAAGTTTTCCCCCTTATTATAGTGAAACATAAATCATGCAATACTCAAACGATACAATAATTTCTCTTTTCAAAGCATTCTTTTGGGAAGAAGCGGGGAAAGGGGGAGCTTGTAAATGTCCCTTGAGAAGGCAGACTTGGGGCTTTTTGATATGGGCATAAGTAAGAAGAGAGGGGGTCCTGCCCCCTGGAATTAAAACAAAATGTGGATTTTGTTCTTCATTTTAATGAGTAAAAGTGTTTTAACTTTAAAAAGTTTGGGTTTGCTTTTTATTTTTCCTAAAAATTTTGCACTCCCAACTGCGTCTCCTATGGCCTCAAAATGCACCAGTTTGCATATAGTCTTCAAAATTTTACCGGGGGAGAACCCCTGGATCCCCTTCAATTGTTAGAATTTCATATCTCCGGTTAAGGAGGCACCCTTCATATGGCTATATCCCCCTAATGTTGAGCTGAAATGCTAATGCGGGTGGGAACAGTTTTTATGGATTTATGAGGGGCCCCCGAATGAAAAAACCTCAAAAAGATGGGCAGCACATAAAAGTTTATGAAATATGAACAGTAATTGGATGGAGGGAGGAGGGGTTTATTTAAATTTTTTCTTTAATTTCACGATTTTTTTTAAAACATAATATTTGATTAAGACATAGATGCATGACTTTAAAATGATATACTTATACAGCGCTATGAAATGAAAAAAATAGCCAAACAATGGCTTAGTATATTGCTTAAATAGAAATCGAAAGTTAAAGGTGTCCTGAAAAAGCCCGGAATTTTCATCAAAAACCCAGGTGGGCTAGGCTTTTTCAAAAAAAAAAAAAAAAAAAGTTTTTTTTTGCAAACCGAGTATAATCAGTAAAAAAAGTCGCAATAACAGTTTAACATTGTTAAAATATATGTATACAATTTAATTCAAACAACCTCAACGGATAATGATTTTTTTAAGGGGAATATGGACATTAGGGGAAGCAGACCTTAATGTTGCCCAGTGAAAATTCCTTAAAATATGCTCTGTTTATCACACCAACACTTCCCAAGTATGCAAAAGGAAAAAACTTCTTATGGAAAAGGGTCCAACAAACCATAAACAATTTTTCAGTAGAAAATGTTTTATATTTCCGAAATTGAAGGTGAAGATTGACAATGAGTAGAATTTCAGACAATATCAGTTGAAATTAGTATTTTTAATCAGGCTTTTAGTATAATTGGCACTTTAATAACTAAATTTAGGAAGACTGAAAGCAGTAACTGATGCAAGGCATAGTGGCAAATATCATGATAAGGATTGATGGGAAATCATAATAGAAGATGTAGTAAGAGTTCACTGCCATGTACAAAAGTGTTAGAAGCACAGTGCACACTTTGTGATTACCTTCAATTCAATTCAAGAATAATGTTAAGTTTTCCCTCCTGTTTGAGCTTGGTGCATGAAGGTTTTAAGCATGCTTGTGTTTTTATTATTCTTCATTCATCTGCAGATTTTTTGTTTGTTCTTCTTCTTCAATTTTTTTCCATCTTAATTTAACATTAAGTTAACAAAATCGTAAAAAAAGAGGTTGCTATTATAAATTTTCATTTCTCTTTTAAAATTTTCCCCAAATTTAAAAACAAGATTGTATGAGAAAACTTAAACATTCACAAAAGTTCTCACTTTGAGTTTATTTTTTAATATGATCAATATGTTTCATTTTGATATAATAAAGTTTTGATTTTATTTGTAAACATGTGTGGCATAAATTTTATAAATTTGTGTTCACTGATTCATTTTGCTAATATTTTAAAAGCAACAAATTTTAAAATATTAAAAATGCTTTATTTTGATCTCATATTTGTGAGTTCCTATGTGCACCTAGTTTCTTAAACTTTTTTGCATTAATTTACTAAATGAATATTGTTGATGTTTTAAAAGAAATTTTTCCAAAATATTCACAAAGTGTTTTAATCAAATGCTTAATTTGTGTGTTAATATTTTGAAAACAAATTAAGGTTTTATACTCTCTTTTATTTAGTGCCTAGCTGATATAGTGAAATCTCATCTAAAGTCTGGACAAACATGCAATCTTCAGTTGCTTCTTAGTTGTCCACTATGTGACAAGAGTACTTGCTATGCCACTAAGAAATGGATTTCAAGTTTGAAGACAGAAAAATAATATTAAACTTTGAATTCCACTTTATTATCATTATTTTGACCCATTTCTTGCATATAAAAATGTGTTTATGTGTATGAGGGTATAAAAAAATATGTTTACATATCTGTGTGTGTGTACATGCCATGTATCTATATGTGTGCATGCAGACATGATATCTTATAAAAAATGTGCATCAGATTTCTTCATAATGTTTCTTTTGAGTGGGAAAACAAAAACAGCAAAAGTACAAAAGTAATGTAACGACAGTATTTTTGGGAACTCTCAGTTTTTACAGACAATGAAACGCACTTTTTTGGTCCCTTAATTTAAATGTCTGAAATGCAATTTTTCTATTGCAATTTTTTTATTATGCTTTTGTGATAATGCACAAATTGTTATTTTGCCAGCAAGTTATATGGGATGATTTATAAATTGTGCAAGGATGTTAGAATCTGTGAATGATCTGTACGAAAACTTAGAGCATCATTTTCTGTCCTCCCTCCGTGCAAAGCCTAGATATGACAATATGGCTCTCTTTGCACTTTTAAATTCCTTCAATGCTTCCACATGCATACCCTCACATTCTATAGGTCCAATAATTTGGTTAACAATTCGTTCAGATTCACAGTAATCCATCACTACTTTTGTGCATCTCAGTTGTACGTTTATTTTCAAAAGTCTCAAGTAAGAGCATGAGAAAATTGATTTTTTATAATTTTATTTATGTCATTGTTAGGGGTATCTCTTAGTTAATGCATCAGTAAAATTTTTATTATATTTTTTTCTTTCCAAAACTTCCGATTTTCAAAAGTAAATTTATATAAAATAATGATGTCCCTGTCTCAATGCATGAAATTTTGAATGAGATTGAAAAGATTTTTTGAAACAATATGAATAAAGCAAAAAAAATTTTAACTTTTGAAATATTTCTGTAAATAATTTGTTATGTACAGTATAACTTCAATTTAACGCTATTCGATTTAACGATTTCCTCAAAGTAGAGAGAGATTTTAAAAGTCCCGATTTGTTTTTGATGATCGTTATTTTTTCCCGACATGATGATGTCCTTCACTTAAAGATAGCATTTAACAGTCCATAACCAAATGTTAAATCGTTGTTATACTGTACATGTTATTTAATTTACCTTTATTTCTGCTAACATAATTGGCTGGCAAATCAATTCTTAAAAATTGATCATCTCTTCTAAGTTCCTCTGCAATGTATACATCTTAAATTTGACTTGGTATAAAATAATTTATATGCTGGCTGTTGACTAGTTTTCTTGTACCAATTATCTTTATATGTTCCATTGACTGCTCTATTGTCATTGATAGACTTATTATTATTTCAAAGTCAAAACAGAAGCAGGTTGTTAATGAAGATATGTGTTCTTGTTTTCTAGAGGAAATTCTCACTCCAGTGCCTGAGCAGTTTTAATAATGAAATATTTATAGTTTATGAGCTTAAATGTTAAAATGCATGTTAAAGTTTCATTGTTAGAACTTTTTATTTTTAATTGTCGAGTATAAGAAATTTATATGAATGATCCTATAAACAAAATTACCTAAATGGAGTTTTAAAGAAATGTGGGAGGAACTTTAGTAGCTGCTTAAAGTATAATTTAAAAAAAAATGTTGTGAAAAAATAGTTGGAATATATTTTTTCGGTTATTGGTAATTCTTAATAAGGAATGCAATGTTTTCAAAAATGAAAGTGCGTTTTATTTCACTAGTATAACTGTTTCAATCAAAATCTGTAATTTATAAATAATATTTAAATGCAGTACTTTTTAATGGTTTTGTTTCTGTGTTCTTTTTAGCACAGATTTGTTGGTAAAAGATATAATATTGTCTGTTAAGTTGTAGAATTATCATTATAATATATTTTAATGTTTTAAATTAAAGTTAATGTTTGTTGTATTTTTTAAAATATATTTTTGTTCAGTACAAAAGCATTTAAATGAGTTTCTACATTATCATCATAAATGTTTATTAGAAATATACAATATTTCGGAATTGCAATTTTCAAACAATAATTTACACTTATTTCTGAAGATGAACAAACATTCTAGTGCAATCATTTTATGTTTTGTAACAGATAAATGCTCTATCATCCAATAAAATATTTTTGATACATTTATTTGTTTTTCTGGGTTTTGGTTTCAAGTAGTGGTCAAATAGCTTTAAAAATACCGATAAATTCTTTTCTAATTCTGTTTTCGAAATGCTTTCACCATTTTCCTGTTTGTTAAGGTAGCTCGCAAAAAACTAATGTATATATTTTGCATTTCATGGTTATTTTTTGTACCTATATATATTTTTTATACCTATATTTTATATATATATATCAACTTACTCTCAAACGTACTCCGTATATATGTATGTATCAGTGGAGGATACCGAGACTCTATTTCGGAGGTGGTTCCAGTCATTTAGGGGAGTAAGGAGGGGAAATCGGCCCCCCACCCCACTCCAATGTAAGAAGTATATTTTTAACTACCTGGATGTATTTAGTTGTATTTTAATGCACTTTGTATTAAGCTTATAATACCCTTCCCCCCCTCCCCCCCTCCTTGAAAAAATAAAATGACTGCCTTGGGAGATTCCATTCGTCCTCATTCAACACACATGCTCAAACGTGTTTGACCATAGAAGTTATTTAGTTTCAAAATCCCTTTTTCATCAATGGTTTAATTGTGATTTAAAAACACAGTTCATCATTTTCCCTTTTATTTTAGTATTTACTTCCCATTGTGTTCAAAAAATGGAAAATAAATATTATTACGGTATAAAATTCCATTTCAGTTGTGAATTCCTCCAATTTACAACTTTCATACTTAGCTACTTAGGTCCTTTAATGAGATCTTCAAGTGATTACTAGCTTGATTTAACTAAAAACAGCAGTTTTAAGAAGTGTTGTTTAACAGTTCAGACAGGGCCGGATTAATACCCTTAGATGCCCTAATCACTAAGAAGTTTTGGTGCCCCCATACATTTGCATATTCAAAATGAAGACAATAAAACATTTCAAAATTAGTAGAAAAATAGTATAGAAAATTTAAAACCAAACTTAGAACAGAAGTAACATTTACTTCTTCTATCTTAATTACATTTGGAGTCTAATAACTCTTCTACTAATTTTCCTTGTAAAATTTTTTCACTAAACCCTCCTAATCAATTCTGACTGAAGATTTTCAAAAAATTATGTACGCTTGTAATGAAATTTAACAGAAATATTTTTCTGACTTGCGTTGTTGCAAAGATACGAGTAAAAATGGAATGGGAACGTACTTCATTTTGCAGAATCAACACGATGAGAGAAGACAATGTTTTATCTAAGCATACCTTATTCTTTTTGCCTATAAAATGAGAATTCTTACGAGGTTTGAACCTGCGAACTTGGGCGTACAAGGCCTGCGCCTTACCACTGCACCACCCTGTCGACAGCTAGCTAATGTATATGGTACAAGTTCCTTTCTCGTATCATTGACGTTGCGTTAAGAAGGCTATCACCCTGCGTACACACTTTTGTCCTATCTAATCCTATATTCAGAAGGTGGCCCAGTAAGAAAGGCACTTTAGGACTTTTAAAGTAACTCTGTATAATTAAATTAGGAAATGGGACATATTTTTTCATCATAATAGATCAATGTAACAGCTTAAGTGAACTAGGACTTTCAGCAAGTACCCCCCCCCCCCCCCAGATTGATTTGGTACTCTGTCTGTAGTAGTTTGCTTTATAGTTTGTTGGTTTGAAAGTGATAATGTTATTTTTTTATCCTTGCTACATACATTTAATATTAAATATCAAATCCTTCGTGTTGCTAAAAGCACCACAATTCAATCTCAGATCAATAATAGTGAAGACTGCTGCTTCTGTTCTACACAAGATAGCAACTGGATATCAGGGTGAAAGGTTAGAGTGTGGCCTTCATCCCCATGATGGTAAAAATAAACCACCTTTTTCGTACTAAATTGACAGAAACCGGAAACAATACTGTTGAAATGCTACTCTGCCGAAAGGCTGACCATTTGGCTCACCAAATTGGCACTTGATTGTGGTAAAGCACTTTCCTGGGGGCACCTTAATGCTCAGGCTTGTTTATAGTTCGTCTGAGATTTCAGAAACTAGCGCAAATAGATACTTTAGTAAAAATTCAAAATATACTTTATAAACTGATGCTACTCACACATACAGCATATTTCATCTACGTAATGAACTGATTAAATTTAAAATTTAAAGAACTTTTCTCCTATGTTTTAATGGATCAAATTAGCGATTATATACTTAAAAATTCGTCCATCTAAATCATTACATGTCTCAAAGTACAATTTGCTTACTTTCTGAAAACATGTAGCGAAATTTTCAATTATTATAACATACATTGTTGTAATTAAGAAGCAAATAATTTGATATTCATAAAGCTTCAAAATTTCAATTATCTCAACCATGCTTGTAAGGACTACTAATCCGTTTCATCTTTCATTCAAAACGAAGCCCATTGTTAGTGATTAATTGGTTTTACTTTTTAGTAAGTGATCCGTGTCTAATTCAAAGAAATATACATTTTCATAGGAAAAAAATCATAAAATTTTATTTGTGCTGTTATTACTTCCCTTTTTATCCCTTCAAGTATTTTATCTTTGAACCGAGATCCTTAATCCGTTTTACTTTAGTTTTTCTTTCACAAACATTTAGGTTAAATTTTATTTGAAACAAATTTTTATCTTTTGTCCCCTCCCCCGTTTTTTTTTCTAAATTAAGCTTCTCAAAAAAAAAAAAAAAAAAGCACTATTTTTTCAGAAAAGATGTATGAATAATAAATTTCATATTGAAAATGTATTATTCATATAATATTTCTTTATTTCACTCTCCTCAACCCTCATTTTAATAGATTAAGTTCTTGTCTTGAAATCTGTTCCTAAGAATCGATACTTACAAGGAAAGGTTCATTTTAAACGCAGTTTGTGAGCAAAATGCGATTTTCAAATATTGAGAAAATAAAATTTACCAGAGTTGCAAGCCAACTTAACACGTTGAGTACGGCACAAATTTTTGCTACCTGTAAAAATAAGCTTTCAAATTTTTCAATAAAAATTATTGTTAACCACATGAAGTTTTTTCATCTAACAAAACTGTGTTCTAAGACTATATAGCTGATATAAGCCGCCAGATGAACCAATCGTGTGTGGGCCACCAGTGGTACACGCCGCCAGATGAATTATTCGCCACCGGTAATTACACGCAGTTCCTCAACGTGTTAAAGATATGTGTGTTTAGGAAAAATTGGATGAATAACTGCTCTACATTTTAAATGACTTGTTTTTCAGTCTGACAAAATTTTCTTTCCATTTGGCGGGTGGATTGTTTATTATTCGTTAATTTCTACTTGTTCTATTTTCCCGACTGCATTCTTCAGCGTTAATAATTAATAAAAGTATTTTTGTATTCATTCAACATTGTTGGCTTTGGCTAAATGTCATGCGTTCAGAGGTTTATAACCTGTTCGAGATCCAGACGCCTCATTGTTTAAACATTTTCTGCCGAATGTTGGTTAATTTATTAGTTGTTTTTTAGAGCAATTTCAAGGGAATCTGACTTTTACCCCCCTGTTTTGTTTTTTAACAACATTCTCTTTATTTTTACGTTTGAGAATATTCTTCAAGAGTTTCAGAAATTATTTTAGCTTAAATACCTCCGATTATTTTCTATTAAATGAGACATGGAATTACAAACTCTAGAATTTTTCAGTGGCTGAGAATGGACACATTTGCATGGGTGTTGCCGTCCGGTCTAAAGAATTAGCCGACTTAAAAACTTTTAAATGACTTTTTCATATGCTCGATTCACGTAGGTCTAATTAGATAAAAAGTCATGTTGTGAAATCATTTAGAATCACCGGTGGACATTTGCTCAAATGGCGAATTCGTCATAATGGTTCACTTTAGTAAATTGAAAATTTTGAGTTGCATATACCATTACCGTACAAGGAAATACATACTTATGAATATGTTGAAAAATGGCAAAATACCTTCCTCTTCTCTCATTGGCTCGAAATCCAGAAGATTTACGGGTGTTTAGAATTACTTTTCAGCAGGTTGTGACAAAATGAATTAGATTCTGGAAGTTATGCTTGAACAATCTTTTACATTTATAAAATAAAAAAAGAAGTTTTTAAATTTATACTTCAGTTATATGAAGGAAATAACTAATCACAGTAACGAAGCACTGAAAATAGAAAACGATTAATAATTCAATTTTCAATAATCTAGATTTTAAGCTAATTCCACTAAATTAGAAGCAATGCTATCGATTGTATTCCTATAGCCATAATTCATTTATCTCTCAGCATGAAACAGCCTTTATTCCTTAAAAAATCTCGTCTGAGTTTCGTGTGCAAGCTTTAAAAACTTAAAAATATATTTAAAAAAAAAAAAAAAAAAATCTCACGAAACCTAGGGTCTTGAAAGGGTAAGGACACATTACTTGTGTCTCCGATGAATAGGCAGGGTAGGTAGCGAGTCTCCACGGCGCCTAAGGTGAATTTTATACACTTTTCTACTACTTTTAATGTTCTACTTTGTTTAATTTCCCATTTTTTCTATCTTGTTTATCTTGGACAAAAAGACACGAGTTAGCAATATTCAGAAGTTATTGTTTGATATTTTTAAAATTTGAGTATAGTAATTTTAACTGTTTTACTATATTTTGAAGGAGATAAACATAGATGTAGTTTTCATATTTTCATTACATAGAATGTCTTTTAAGCGAATAATAAGAAAACATGTTGACCTGACCTTCGTTAACTTCCAATTCCTGTTGCCAATTTATTCAGATTAGCTGAAAAGATTATTTCTGTGGCACATAAGTAGGTGTGAATGAAGTGTTTCATTATCAGTTATTTTCTTCGGAAAGATGGAAAGATTCTAAAGGTAAAGGGATTGTAAAAAAAGAACTGGCATAGACTTATGGTTGAAAAGTAGCACGAAAGATTTTTCAAACAAGCTAATGAAAATACAAAGAAAATAAAAAAAATATACTGTTCTTTATGGGTATAAAGATTATACTCTATTCCTTCAATTTATTTCCTTTTTTGCTCTAGTGTTCTGTTGAGCTCATATATATTATTTGTAAAATTTTCCTGTCGATCTTTGCACCGAGGGAAAAGGAGACATCTTAAATGAGCACTTGTATTTAACCCTTTGACGGTTAGGGAAATGAGCAGTTTTCGTTTACTTAACTCGCGCAGTATTACGACTCATACTGTATGTATGTCGTTTTTGTTTGTTTGTTTGTTTGTTTGTTTATCCACTCATAACTTCTTACCGGATGAACGGATTTTCATGATTCTTTTTTTAATCGATCGAGGATGGTTTCCCGTAGGTCCCGTACCTTTGTTTGACGATATTCGATAATTAGAAAAAAAGTTATGGCTAGAAATGTAGTATTTGTTTCGTTTTTTCATCCATAACTTTTGACTAAATGAACCGATTTTGATGATTTGTTCTTTAATCGATAGAGGGTCGTCTAACTCAAATATTGCAAATCAATTTGACTACATTTGTTTTTTAGAAAAAACGTTACGGGTGAAAAATAAGTATTTTTTTTATTTTAATTGGAAAGGCTTGGCTTGATTTTTCTTTGTTGGGAAATCTATTAATAAATATAAAAGTCATTGTTAAAAACATGTTTGTTGTCATGGGCTATAATATTAAAAGACTGAAGGCTTCTCTGTGGCAAAAATTAATCCAATCAGTTTGTTTGCTAAAATCGACTTAAAAAGGGAATTTATCATACAAATGATTAGTTTTTAGGGCCTTTAACTCAAAGAAGTTTTGCCCTTTGATATGGATTTTTTTAAAAATAGAGTATTTATATACAAAATGTATTTTCACTAAAAAGAATAAAATAAAATAATTTTTATAAAAAAACAGAACCGACTTCAAATTATAAATTGTGCTAAAAAGTGAAAAATAAATTCATTCTTTAAACAACATCTATGTGATTTTTAAACATAGTTTTAGAAGTCGGTGTAAAATTATGAGTCTAATTACCATTATACCATGTGCTACTTCATATTGGAACTGTTGCTAATTCTGCGAAAATATATATATTTGTAATTGGTTCATGATTACAAAAGATTTTATCTAACCTAATTTTGCACCGACTTCTAAAACTATGTTTAAAAATCATATAGATGTTGTTTAAAGAATGAATTTATTTTTCACTTTTTAGCGCAATTTATAATTTGAAGTCGGTTCTGTTTTTTTATAAAAATTATTTTATAACCGACTTCACAAAGGAAGGAGGTTATACATTCATATTGTATGTATGTCGTTTTTTTTTGTTTGTTTGTCCGCTCATAACTTCTCACCGGATGAACCGATTGTCATGATTTTTTTAAAAATCGATCGAGGGTGGTTTCCCATAGGTCCCGTACTTTCGTTTGACCATATTCGATAATTAGAACAAAAGTTATGGGCAGAAATAGGGTCATTTTTTTAGTTTTTCATCCAAAACTTTTGACTAAATGAACCGATTTTGATGACTTTTTCTTTAATAGATAGAGGGCTGTCTAACTCAAATATTGCACATCCATTTGACTACATTTGTTTCTTAGAAAAAATGTTACGAGTGAAAAATAAGTATTTTTTATTTTAATTGGAAAGGCTTGACTTGATTTTTCTTTGTTGGGAAAACTATTAATAAATATAAAACTGAAAAAGTTTTTGTTGCCATTGTGCTATAATAATAAATGTGATTACAGTAAGATTTTGACTGAAGGCTTCTCTGAGGCAAAAATTAAATCCAATCACTTTGTTTGCTAAAATCGACTTCAAAACGGAATTTTTCATACAAATGATTAGTTTTTAGTGTCAATTTATTCAAAGAAGGTTTGCCCTTTGATAAGGACTTTTTAAAAATAGAGTATTTATATAAAAATGTATTTACACTGAAAAGAATAAAACAAAATAATTTTTGGAAAAAATAGAACCGACTTCAGATTATAAATTGCGCTGAAAAGTGAAAAATAAATTAACTTTTTAAACAGCATCGATGTGACTTTTAAACATAGTTTTAGAAGTCGGTGCAAAATTATCAGCCTAATTACCCTGACACCATGTGCTACTTCACATCAGAACTGTTGCTAATTCTGGGCCATTTATATTTGTAATTGATTCGTGGATTACAAAAGATTTTATCAATCCTAATTTTGCACCTACTTCTAAAACTATGTTTAAAAGTCACATCGATGTTGTTTAAAGAATGAATTTATTTTTCACTTTTCAGCGCAAAATCTGAAGTCGGGTCTATTTTTTTCCAAAAATTATTTTATTTAGCATACTGCAGACGATTTTTAATTATTTCTTGAGGTTGATTCTTCTTTCTTTTTCGGCGATTTAATATTATAGTACCAATTCAACAACTTCATGAAATATATTGCTTCTTATGGCGTAGAATGTCCGTTTTATCAGAGCAACAAATTCTAAAAATTGATTTCATTTTTATGCATATTTTGTGGATTATTAACTACAGACGATTTTCAGTTACTTTTTCTTGAGGTTGATTCTTCTTTCTTTTTTGGCGATTTAATATTTACTTCGATAAAAACTAGGTTGAATGATTTTCGATATCCGCTTATTTTTGATGAAATTTAAAATTTCGCCAAGTGGTGATAACTTTTTTTTCGACCCCCATTCAGTCAATTGTTCTCAATGTATAATTTTTTCCAAACCGTGCCAATAATCCTTATTAGTAAAATTGTTTTTATTTAATTCAATACGTGATTTATACACTTGGATTATAGTGCATCTGCTTATGCTTCCATTACTATTAGAGCAATTTGGCGATCTACTGCTTCTTTTTAACTTTTTTACGTAGCGGTTTTGATTGATTCCTTTTTTTTTCTCAAGTGATTTATTTACTACGTTTATTTAATTTTTGTACTGTCTTTTTGGCGCCATTTGGACAGAATTTAGCTATTTCTTTCTATCAACTTAAATTTCACACGTTAGTATTGGCTCTGTACTGAACATTGTCTAACTCAAATGTGCCTTTGGAAATATAATGCTTTTCTTTCTTCCGTTTTTAGCCGAATTTTATAAAAGTGCTACTTTATTGAATTTTCAGGAAATGTTTTGACGATTTTGCAACCTGGAGTTTCAGGAACTTTAGTCTTTAATTTGATGGGGAATTTAAGATGGACTGTTGGTAATTTTAGGAACAGCAGCAATTAAAAATCTGTAGTCTAATGGATATTTTTAGTCACTGACATCTTTATTCTAATGGAGGTTTTTTTGGGACTAATGTCCTTATTCAATTAGGGATGTTTAGGAATAGTTGTCTTTATTTAAATGGGGGCTTTAGGAATGTTTTCTTTATTGTAGCAGAAATATTCAGGGACCGTTGTCCTTCATCTCATCATCTGATGGGTATTTTTAAAGAGAAGACTGCTCTAATTCTGATGGGAATTTTTAGACGTATTGTTGACTATTTTGTAATTTCGATTTTTACGGACTCTTGATATCATTCTGGAACATAACTGATGTATGTGTGCATTTTAGTTACTGTTGCCCTTACTCTAATGGCCATTTTTATGAACTGTTGTTGTTATTTTAATGGGGATTTTTATGGACTGTTATTTTTGGGCTAAAGGGAATTTTTCGAGGATGTTGTTTTTAATGCAATCGTGATTTTTAACGAGTTTTACTGTTTAAATGGGATTTTAAAGGACTGTTGCCCACCTTCTACTTGGATTTTTTAAGAAAATTTTTCCTTATATATTAACAACAGGATTTTGGACATGTGTCACTTGGCCTGCGAATGATGCAATATTATACCGCGCAACGCCGGGCAGGTCAGCTAGTTATAAATATAAGATGCAAAATAATAATGGCGAGCGAGCTCAGCTCGTCAGCGCATTGGGGAAAAATTTCACTACGCGAGTAGTGCTCGTTTCTGACCATATCGGTCGAAATCTTCCCTCCCGAGCGGAACTCGTTTGCGTGCATTATGAAGCACGATTCGATTGCAAGCTGAACTCGTTCATAACCATCAAAGGGTTAATTTTGTGTTTCAACATCCTCTAGGAAAGTGAGGAAACAATCGGTCGTTGTATATTGCTAAGTAAAATAAGTTTTCTGTAAAAGCTCTGAAGAAACTACTCGTTCGATTCTTGTCCAATCGTAAGCATTTGACTGGTACCAAGGGTTTTGATTTCGAATACTTACATTGCAGTCGTTGTTTTGAGACACAAATGAAGGGCCACGGGGAAAAACTAGCAACGTACATTTTTTGCCAAATTGACTTTTCCGTGCATTCAGGTAGCGTATTATAGACAGAAAGCCCATCCGATATCATTTAGGCAAGAAATACGCAGACGATGGTGCTGATCAAAGACGATGATGCTGAAGCAAAATGATCAAAATACAACTTGAAAACGTATGATGCTTCTGATGAGAAAAATGATCAAAATACGACTTGAAAAACGTAATTTTGAGAATTTAGAGATTTGTGACAATGATCGTTTTCCCCCGTTGCCCTTTAAATAGATAAGGTGGCAAGATAATTTCTGAAACTTTATTTATTCCATTGAAGATTTTTACGAACTCTTTTCCTTATTCTAATCAGGATTTTAGGGAATGTCGTCCTTAATTGGGAACCCACTCTCCTTATTTTGTTGAGAATTTTCAAAGAGACTGTTGATTTTAGTTAGGAACTGTTGTTCTTGTTGTAATGAGGAGTTTTAGGAATTGTTAATGTTAATTCAGAACTGTTGTTCCTATTCTGTCGAAGATTTTTTGCAACTGTTACTTAATTCCAAGAAGTATTTAACGTTATTTAAAAACTCTTCACCTTATTTTAATGGGGATTTTTTTGCGGTTGCTCTTTTAAGGGCTGTTATCTTTATTAAAACAAGGATTTTTAATTAAACTACACCTTATTTAATTAGGAAAGAATAAATGGGTTACGTGACTTTACTTCTTTTTTCCTCCAGGAAATGAATCAATATCCGAGATGGCTCGTGCAACGTAGCTGGTACAAAATATTACAAATTATTTCACATGTTTTTTTTTTCTGACCCTTTTATGCCTAAATAAGTTGAAATAAAACTCATGTAATTTTTTATTTGTTGAGTCTTTATTGGCAGCACATCAAAAATACAATCAACTATTAAAGCACAACTTTATTGTCCTATGTAATTGTGATAATGCGGGATCTTACTGATTTATTTATTTACTAGTGTAACATTCTATTCCAAAGGACTTCTGATGTACTGTTAGTAATTTTATAATTTCCTGGTAAATATTGTAGTTATTGCTAAAACTTTTAACATTTTCTCGAAAATGATTTAATTCGACTTCACTTGAAAAAGATCAGGATGTTGGTGTAAATGCTTTGAAGGAGTAGTACTACGGAGGAAGCGTTCTGACTTCGTTTTATTCATGGCAATAATACAGTCAATGTGTGGTTTACAGAAACAGACTAAAACGCGCAAATGGGTCACTGAAAAAACATGGTACGGTTTTAACAGAATTGTACTAAATTTTCTGTGCTAAATACAATCGTACCTAAAAAAGTTTGACTTGTCTTTCTAAATTTATATCAGACTTAAACATTTTGAGCGAAATTTTACAGAATGTCCACAAGGGAACAAATGTTTTAAATCCATGATAGATTGCCCTTCATAACAGATTTGAATTTGTACAATAATCGCTGCCGCTCTTCGCCAAATGGCGAAACTTCCATTGTTGGCGCAGCACTGCTGCATTAGCAGCGAAAATAGTTTCGGCAAACGCACAACACTAAAGCTCATAATTATTATATTTTATTATCCAGATCATACGCGTGCAGAGCTTTAGTAATGAGGGTACCAATATGTCAGGAGTTCAGATTACACCCATAAGATGGGGTCCCAAGTGCACCTCAAAGGAATTTTTTTATGAGTTAGGCGAAAAGAAGCATTTCTAATGAATCCGAGGTATGGATTTTGTTTCTCTGAAACGCAAAAAGTTTGTCAGTCAGTTAGTATTGGCGCTCGTTTTCATGTGCTAATGGGAGTACCACAGTACCCCTGGTGCTCGGCCTATGGTCCAGCTAAAAATGAATCGTGCAGAATCTCGTTAATTTTTAGAACTCCGTATACATAGAACTTACTTATTTTCACTGAAAAGCTCTATACGTTGTTTTTGCCAATTACGATTTCAAATAATCAGAGTCTTAATCAGTATATGCGTTAACAACCTGCTGACCATGATAGTCGGCACACACCACGTTGCTATGGGGATGGAATAAAGAGTAAAATAGAAAAAATCATGTTTGTTTCGCGTCATGATTTCCACGAAAAAAAATTGCACATCTTAACCTTTTCCTGGTTTGGCGAAAACGTTCAACGGAATTTTATTTATGCATCTTTTAACTATGGGGCATTTTTCTCTTTTTTTTGACGAGTTGCTAATGACACAATTTATCTTAAACAATAATAGTAATAATAATAATAATAATAATAATAATAAATAATAGGAAACACTTATACCAGTTACTTAATTCAATTTTAATCAATTTAGCAAAATAGCAAGGTAACCTTCATCACAGAGTTGAAGAAAAAGAAATGCCAGGTCCATTGATAGTACTTAAAGCTTTCAAGTTGAAGCGGGCAGCCAAAAGGCTAATGGTGGCCAAAGAGAATGCCCTAAGAATCCACAGAGGACAAAGACCTCGATATCCTTTCTATGAAGAGTGCTGGGCTTGGATGGTTGAATGTGTCAAAAATAATTTTTGCAATGCTTTTTGCCCGTGTTGCGTGGGTCGAAAGAAAAGAAAGAGAGAAGGACCCGACAACTATTCTGAAAACTTCTTGAGGTATTTTAGAATTAGTATATTGAATTAAACTTAAATTGTGCACGTTTCTTTATTTTTGGAAAAATGTTTTGCATCCAAAAGCTTGATTGTTTAAAAAAAAATTATAGTTTTTTCTGGTTAAATTATGTTAAATTAATGTATAGAATTCGCGCCGGCATAGCGACAAAGCGATAACTGTCGCCAAGTCATTAACAAAGAAAGCGAAAATCACATACGTGGACTAGACATTTGTCGCCTACAAAATGTTTTACTAATCTTTCCCTTATTAATATTTTTCCCTATTTCCTAATCATATATTTACGGGCGTGGAATAAAAAATATTTCGTTTTTTACAAGATGCCTGAAGAAAACTTATATTGTTGATTATGACTGAGCTTGTAGATTGCTTGATACGAATTTGTCTAGAGCAACCAGATCTTTCTATGTCTATCAAAAACAATTCTTCTGTTTAAAGATCGCAAAAAGAAAAAAAATCACCCTCTTGTTTGAAGAGAACATAAAATAAAACACAATTTAAATCAGCCAAAATCCTTATTTGCACAATTTATTTGACTTGACCGCCCTGTTTTTATTTGCGTATCAGTTGTTGAACAGTGCTTTATTCTTGAAAAGCTGTCCTGTTTTTTGTTTAAAATCGATCAATTGATAGTCCGTTAGCATTACAGTTAATAAGCATTGAATTCCATACATTTGAAAAGACGCTCGTAATTGTTCAATTTTTTTATAGGTTTGTTTAAAATCTATAAGAAGTGCAAGGATATACGTAGATACATGTTCCGGATTCTAAGTTATGTAGCAAATAGCATGAAATGTCCCTTAAGCGTTAACTGATATTAATGTTACACAAATATATTCGTATTTGCTATGTGTAAAATATGAAGCGCTACTACAATACCTATTTAGTTTAAAAATGAACGATTAAATTATTATTATTTTTTTAAATTATAGGCGGCCTTGTTTGGAGGGTACATTTGAAAACTTTGCTTTAAAAAGTTTTTTTGGATTCTTCAGTGGGATACTTCTGACAGCCTCAGCCTTCTTCTTCTTTACTCATCAGCTGAACTGCGATCCTTGGAAGACCACCATATTTTGCAGCCTTTTTGGAGCTTTTTTGAGCATTGGCCTTGCATTCAGCGAGGAAGTTCGATGCGTAACTATGCTATCCGTTCCAGAGCTATTTTCAAGTAATAACTATTAAAAGATAAAAATCATATATTAACTTAAGAAGACAGTTGAAAACAGTTTTCTCTTCAGAATGCTTTTCATTGTTTGAATATGATCTTTTTGGCAAAGGTCAATGGCGCTCTGCTATTTAAATAGCACGCCCTCGATTGACTGACCCATTGGTATTTTTTATACCATTATTAAAAATTTAGACAGAGCAGACAAAATACAGGGTGGGGCAAAAATAATGACCCGGTTTTGAAAAAAATTAGTACAGTTTGAGACTTAAACCTTTTTATTTTTTTTTATTTTGACCTGTATTTAATACCATTTTCTTACATTAAGTTTTGAGTACCTTTTCAGCAATATGATGGCCATCAGCAGCAATACACTGATGCAGTCCATTTCTGAAGTTTTGAGAAACGTTTCTGCATATTTCAAGGGGTATGGCGGATATTTCCTCGATAATTAGGCCCTTCAGCTCTTCTAAAGTATGGGGGACTTTCTCCTTCATATAACCCCACACACACACAAAAAAAAGCTTAGGGACCGTAACATTACGTGGGATATTGAAAGGCACACAAAGATGCAGTCTATTCTCTCTACGTAGAAAAATAGACTGCATCAGCTTATTGCTGCTAATGGCCGCCATATTTCTGAAGTGGTATTCAAAACATAATGTAAAAAATGGTATTAAATACAGATCAACATAAAAAAATTTTTAAGTCTCAAACTGTATTAGTTTTTTTTATAACCCTTCAAAGCCGGGTCATTACTTTTGCCCCACCCTGTAGTAGAGCTTGCAAAGAGATGTCATTAGAGCCCACGGATCCATTTGAATTCATGATGGACACGACAGCAACCAGCAACAACCGAAAATTAGTTTCATCAAGAAGACTGATTTTGGCATAAACGCTATCACTTAAAGTTATTTTCACCCTGAAAACTGTGATTTGTTTTTTGCGATATGACATCAACTAGCACAGATAAATCTCGAAGTTAGTTTTGTTATCTACAGCAACAGTATATTATGACAGATTTATTTTGTTGCAGTCGCAATTGGTATGAATACACCATAAGATCTAATCTTGGTTATAGTGACAAACATGTGTTCGTGGTCAAAATCAAATATGCGTAAAAAAGTAGGAAATATGAAATTGATTGTAGCTAAAAATAGCAGAGTTCATAAGAAACTGGAAGCTGAAGCATGAAAGAAGATAAAGTATAAAACTCGGTAGAGAGGGGTAATGAAAGAGCTGGGGAAGGAAAGTCGACGGTTATTATTATTATTATTTTTTAAATATTAGTGAAGAAAATACAAAAGAACGCAAAAATACCAAAAAAGGACACTGCTGACCAACTAGGAAATCATAAAATATTTGTTTGAACTATCAAGGCCCCTCATACATTACTTTTAATGCCTTCAATCAGGGTTCGCGCTAGGCCGCGCGATCGCGCGATTCCCGCAATATTTTTTGAAATCCCACTCAAAAAAAATGTTTTTTTAGGCTTAAAGTTTAAAAATCCCACTTAAAATTTTATTCAAGGAGGAAAATCCCACCTAGTATTTTTCCCTAGTGTGAACCCTGTCAATGATTGGATGAGATATATAGCTTATTATTGATGCCAGAAATAGTAGATAGACTGGAAAATATATTTATCTTTCACATAGCAAAAATAAGTTCTTTTTAGACAAAGATGAATAAATGTCAAATATTGATTATAGTTATCTTTTTTTTTTTTTTTGAATCTAGAACTGTCATGAGGGCCCTTTTTGTGCGAAAACGCCATAGCCGTCCTAGGATAGTACACTTCCGGTTAGTACATTACTACGCAAAAAGGTTTTGGAAATAAAAAAAGATCAGGAGACAATTAACAAGACAATTAAAGTGTAAAAACTTAGAGCATTAAATTGAATGTTGGTCATTTCGGATAAATTCCTTAAACAAATTAATAATAACTAATTTGTGAAACAACAGTTTGAAGTAACTCGTCCTGAGAGAGAAGTACATTATTTGTTGAAAACTGAATGTTTAAATTGATATCCATTTTCTCTGGTGTACTGCTTGTATTTATCGCACTGAATGAAGAATGTGCTATAAGTTCTACCAGAATTGCTCGTCAAAAAATTCATCGACATTTTTGAATAAGAAACTGATCCATACGGTGATTAGTGATTTGATACACACATTTTTTAAAAAGTAAATTTTTCTCAGGTCGAGGGAGAACAGCTCTGATGGCTTATACGTATATATTAGTGTTGAGTGGTCCGATGAAGAATGCCATGAGAAACTCAAATATTTTAGTGGAGTCGATGAACTGTGGACAAGAGATCATCATTAAGCAGACTAAAGCCCTTATGAAATCTATATTTGCACCCCTCATTGGTAAGTTCAAGCCTCCAAAATCTTTAATGAGATTTACATTCGCACTTCTTATTGGTAAGTTCAAGCCGACCAAGGGCCGCATGGGATATATATTTGCACATTTCACTGACAGTCTCAGAAGTGGCATTTTCCACTGGGGCGGGAGAACTCGGGAATCAGGGGGCTGCTCCCCCCGCCCGCGAGATTATAAGTTATATCGCTCAATTGATGCAAGGACGTCAAAAAGACATGATGATTTTTAAATTAATACTACAGAATATTTGCAATCGTCATTTTATTTATCATTATACTATTTACTCAAAAACTATGACTCAAAAAATTATCAGTTTTGCGTGATGACGTTGCAGATGAGCGATATTTGTTACAGCAGCGCTGCAGAGAGCCCCATTAGTTTGCATCTTTACGTTTGCATCATCGACGCATTCGAGGGAAGATGCACATACAGCCACCGTTCATCAAGCACGTGATAATATTCATGCAAAGTAGTTTTGTGATAAAAGCTATAGATATATTAAATGGGTTAAGTAGCATATCGAAACATTTTTATTAACTCAAATGAAAAATTAAAAATTCATACATGAGAGGGTTAATCGAATCTCGTTTAAGTACTCTTAAACGATGCAAAGCGTTCTTAAGAAGTGCAATGGCTAGTGAATGGTTGTCGTGTTTATTATGCTTGGTCTTTCCGAATTCCTCTTTGTCTCAGGTGTCAAAAGATCCCCAGTAGTAGATAGATGTTTTCAAGGAAATACTCTGATGTTTTTATACAGATTTTTTCTCCTTTCTGTTGGGGATGCATATTATCTTGTCGCTCTTTGGAGAGACAATCCTATGGTTTTGAGTTAAAAAATAAGCGTAATTAAAATAACTCCATAAGTGATTTTTAAAAGTTAATTTCATTTATTTATTAATTTGTACAATATAAACTTGTGAATTTCCCAACAATAGGTGCGCAAGTAGTGATTATATGCTACATGCATCTTTTTCATATACAGGTATTATCTATGTTATTATAAAAGTACGAATATGCTTCATCGCTGCGTTATGTTTTCATAATGAAAAGGCCTGTCATTTAATTTTTACAGCAATCATCGATGTCATGCGCTCCATTTTGCAAGCTTTGAAGAGTTTTGCACGACAGATGAAAGCGGCGTTCATTGCCATACGTGACCTTTTCCTTGAAATACGTAAGAAACTAACTTAGAAGCATAGTTCTTTAAAAATAATAATTAATTGTAGCATCACATTCCATGGTATTTTGGTCAATTTATAGTTAAACTCAAGACCTTTTATTATTATTATTATTATTTTTATTGCTATTGTTTTTTATGTATGTGTACTTTAAGAAATGTACAAAAAAGTGAAATGAGACGAAAGTTCGAATCAATTGTAATTTCGACTTAGTTTACCCGTTGGTAACTCTTTTTCGGAATATTTTAAACTTTCGAGGAGGTGGTCAGGAGCAACCGACCGACATTCCCGCACTATGGCGGCTCCCTTCACGGGTCTGCCTTGCAGAAGGAGGATACTCAATATGTATTATATTAGAAACAATAAAATGCATACACACATACACACACACGGACATATATATACACACACAGTAGCGTCACTACGGGGGTGGGGTAATCAGCCAAAATGAGAAAAATTTTTTTGAAAAATTATGCTTGAGTTATGATTTTTTTCATTACTGAAAATAATATTAACTACAGAATTACAAGTTTATAAATCCCAACAATGGGTTTTTTCTTGTGGCGGTGAGGAGAGGGGGGGGGGGGGGGGGGTCCGTGGCACCATAAATTGTCATCCCGGAAGTCACCTATTCTAGGAACGCCACTGATGTATATATATATATATAATCATAAGGTAACAAAATATATATATATATATTTGAATATATATATATATATAAATATATATATATATATATATACATACATTTTTCATTGCCATGGGAGACCATTGCATTCCTTGACAGAGTTAAAACGACCGGCCTGATCTTTTCGTGTTCAATTTTTCAATTATTTTTTATTTTCCTTGATTTGTAAGGCAAATGCAGCAGCACTCCGAAGAAATGTAACCTTCTATGAAGAACAGAAAAGCTGGCACGGTGACATTGTGGTAAGGCGCCAAAGATCGCAGGTTGAATCCGGCTATGTCGGCATCTTTTCATGATGCAGAAAATCTGCGCCCATGACGTATGACTATGCAGCATGTAAAACATTGCTTGAGTAGCCATTTGACTTGGGTAATGTCGGCTAAATTAAATTTCCATCAACAGAGGGCAGGTGCTTTCCCTTCAGGTGAAGAAACTGAACTTCAAAATTCTCATACGGAGATGGTACCGTACTCAATGTGGTGCCGCTGAAGTACGAAAAAAAAATGTAATTTTCATCTTTGCAAATGAAAAAAAAAAATGAAATTTATAAACGTGACTAATTAAAATGGTTCGGAAAACATTATTAAATGCTGCCAACCTGAAAATTAATTAAAAAGTTATACAGGAGAAAGTCAGAAGAGAGTTACCTCTACCAGTATCAAGGTCAGAATTGTCCTTACTTTTTATAAAAAACATCTCTTTTATTTCCCTCCCCCCTCTACTAGATTATTTCCGATATTTCACGCATACAAAGCATCTTTATCCTGGTTGGCAAAAAGTTATACCAATACTTTATTTTCACATCGTATTACCCTCTAATTTTAGCATAGTGCTTCAAAATTTTTTATGTGTTCGTTGATTTTGAACTTCTTATTATACTCCATCACTAAGATGGCTTTGATTTTTGACTTAGTTGTGTTTTACAAGTTTAACATTCTATTTATAACACTATATCTTGTAGCAAAACGGTTTTTTTCAAAGCAAAAGGAAATCTAAAGACTCCGTTTGTCGAATAATAATTTGATATACTGTGTGACTCAGTGAACCTATTTAGGTTTCTGATTTATTTGTGAACTCAGTAAAGCAGTCGTTCTCTACTTGGGATAAGTATGGAACGACCTTTTGCACGGCCCGATAGCATGGTTTGGATTTCAAACGCACGAAATCGAGCAATTTTTAGAAGTAAGGATTTTTTTTTTTACGGGAAAGTTAATACTAATGAAATAATTGGCATCTTCAACGGACGTTCCCCAATTGTTTGTACATGTAGATCAGTGGTCGGCATCCCGTCGATCGCGAGCCCATTTTCGGTCGATCGCGACAGCATTTTGGACAGTTTATAGTCTAAAAAATAAATAAATAAATAACTTTTGAATTGGATGGCAAGTTTATTATTGTTTTTTCCTTCAGAAAATGTTTATTAGTTTGTCAGATCATTCACCGGACCTAAAAAAACTTCCAATAATATGGAATGTCAGTCATCACTTTAACTATGCTCTTGGTGAGAGTTAATTCAAGAATGTAACTATATTTCAGATGTGTGTTTTAGTTGAAAAACAAAACAAAAACTAACAGCTTTTTTTTTTAAATTCGAAAGAAAAATATATTTGTATTCTTTTGAAGCGAGTTAACGTTTTAGCAAACCATTATTTTAGAAATTTTAAAGTAGGTGTTTTGTGTTTTATAAGCATCAGAAGTTGTCCTGACAAGAACTAACCTACAATTTTAAGACAGGCGCAATCCCAACATGCCCTATTAATAATGTATACTCCTCCCCCCCACCGGTCCCCCGAGTCGATCTTGGTGTTCACCGAACATGGAAAGTAGATCTTCAGTCAGTTTAGGTTGCCGACCGCTGATGTAGATAGTAATTGAAAACGCGAACATTTTGCGAAAACTACACGGGAACATAAACATGATCAACCCATTCATAAAAAACGTTTATTCATTGCTGCTGACAATCTACTTTTTATTTCGCAGAAATAAAACAAGCTTTTAACTATTTTTCAAAAGGATATTTTATTTAATATAGCAAAATTCTGAAATCTTGAAACATAATGTATGTCATTGATATCAAAAGTAATTAAAAAATTCATACACTTAAAATGACTTTGATAATTTAAAAAAAAAAAACAATAAGTTAAAGAAAGAAAGATGTTTAGAGAAATTTAGCTCGCGTCACGTATTATTGAAGTTAAAAATGCAGTGTAGGATTTTTTACAGATAAACAATATAATTTGCATGACGTTTAAATATATGATGTCTGTTATTGACAAAATGGCTAAGCGTATTTATTGAAATGGTAAATGTCCCAGAGAGGAAAGGCTTCAACGTCTAATTTGAATAATAACAGAGGTAGAATGTTCAAAAATTTCGACATAAATGACAAAACCAATAAAGATTTTTTTAAATAAAAGCTTTTTGTGTATTTTAACTTTTTATATAAGTTGAGCTTTATGCTCTGGAGAATAAACGGTTTCGTTTAAAAAGAAATTCGCAAACATAATGCAATTTTTGCATAAAATGATCATGTTTTTAAAAAATACGTATATTTCTGAAAACTCTAAATTTTTATTTTTAGAAATAAGCATAGTTTTACGTCTTTTCTTCGCTATTGTTGCTCGTGTTCATTACTTTCATAACCTTTCGTTTTTCAAGCATCTTTTGAGTTTATTTCTAAATTTGTTTATTGTAGATGATCGTAAAATGAGATCGCTCCGAATCATTTTTGAGAAAAAGTTTACTTCGAAAATAAGAGCTGCAGTATTCAATTCTAAGTCTTTTTAACTCAGAGATATTACAAGAACACAATGTGGTTGAAAATAAGCCATTTTAACTCAATAGCG
Source organism: Octonoba sinensis (assembly GCA_038502835.1). NCBI lineage: Eukaryota > Metazoa > Arthropoda > Arachnida > Araneae > Uloboridae > Octonoba > Octonoba sinensis. The sequence goes on from CM076602.1 coordinate 66,074,160, forward strand.
AGGATTTTGATTTAACAGTGTAAACTGCTTCGTTTAGTGCCAACTTCATTTCGATATTAATACTATAGTTTTCTTCTTTTCCTTAGAGCACTTCTCCACAACCGCTACGCGCTACTACATAATTATTTATAGTAGTACTATTATTGTAGTACGGTTAAGTAGTGCTTGAAGTTGAATTTCGGGACAAATTTCTGGCACTCATTTTGACTCGTTCTAAGTCGTTTTATTTTTTTTTTTGCTTTATTTTTTGAATGAGATAATAGCGGGGGGTTAATGCTCATATTATCACAGTGTATTTCTTACTCTCCCCCCTAGTAAAGACTCCTTCTACAAAGATCGCTAGTGCCTCTCGAGGCATATGTTTCATTAAAAAATTTGATTACTAAGAGAAGCGATGTTTTGCAGTTCAGGCAGGAGAGAAAATTATTTCTTTCTCTTTTCGACAAATTACTGTTTCCTTCAGTTAAGTTACTTCATGCCTTATTCTTTTTCTAAAGTTGTTAACCATTTTATTATGTCTTGATTATTTAAAATATTAAAAGAGTGAATAACTTTAAAATGTAAAATGCACGTAATTTAAAACGTATGTTTCAAAATCCTTTTTCTTCTGCAATAAATGCTTAGTTAAAGAAAAAGCGTTTTGAATCATACGAAAGACACCGTCATATAAGGTGTAACTGTTAAGCACTTGGGTGCAATTATGCATAATTATGTAAATATTCTAAAAACCATGTCTTATCTCAGATGTTTTTGTTGTTTTTCTCAGTGAACGCCATTAAATCGATGTTTAAATGGTTGCTCAATATGGTAAATATATGTTCCAACAAATACGGGAGTCCCTACGAACGATGCACCCAGGCTTTTGATAGTGCCATAGAAGACTGTCACAACAAGCTGGGAATATTTGGCTTTTTGTGCTACATCGTTGAAGCAGTGAAGCAAATCTGTCACATTGCCAGAAGTAAGAAAATAATAATTAATTTTTGGCTCTTAAAATTTCCACTGAATATTTGGTCAGTAATCATCAGGATGTGAAAGTTTCTTTATATAAAGATTGCTTCTACCTACTCAGTACCAGCTTTAACCCTTGGAGTCTGCGTTGGTGCAGCATTTGTACCAGAACCATTTTGTTTACAACAATCAGAGTTTGGAACTTTTTTTTGCTGATCCATAGAACTAGGGATTTCTTTGGAATTCGTACGATGTAAAAAAATCTCACGATATTTCCAAAACAATTACGCGACCCCCAAAACGTACGATGTTCCCAAAATACTTTGCAGCTTTGGGGGTGAAAAAACGGGACAAGGTTTCATACTTTTTTTGACGGCCAGTTTTTATTTGGTACAAATGCTATAACACCCTGAACTTTAAAAGGTTAATAAAAATAATAAGCCATACAGGGTGAAAAAAAAAAAAAAAAAATAAAAAAATAAATAACTGACAAATCAAAATCCAAACAAAGAATATTTCTAAAATTCTCATCTGAAAGTGTAAAATACCATTTTTGTTACAACTGATATCAATTCGAAACGTAATCAAACAATCCCAGGGAACATCTCGTTCATAGTCCCCACATTACGGCGTGCAGTTTGGAATGTTGCCTCATCCTTGCAGAACACAATACATATTGTCATCCAGTTGAGTCCTTTAGAAGCTTTCCAACATATCACAATATTGATTCGAGTTCACAGTCACTGTCACACACTGTTTTGCGCCAGTTTTCTTTGCCGACTGATGAAAAACGTTCGATGAATGTCTTTTTCTGTGTCTAAAGAAAAACGGCACTTAATTTACTGAAATGAGTTTTGAAACGAATTAAGTACTGTAACTAGCCTGGTATTTTATATAATTCGTTAAAAAAAGAATTAAAAAAAAAAACATGTATTTTGTTTGCATTCAATTTAGCCTTGAAATATGTCAGTTATTTTTGCCACAAATTTTGGATCTAAAGATTATGGGAGGGAGGGAGGGGGTGTAATTCAGCCTCAACCTAAATGTATGAAATCGTAATACATGCAAATACTTCACCGGCTTCACGCTAAAAAGTCAAATTACACTATCTTCAAAAATATTAGTTTTTCAGTGCTGTACTCTGAGTACTTGAAAAGTTAAGTAATATCTCGTGGTGAGAAGTTATACCCATAGGCTAAATATAAAACTAGACTGATCGTTGGGATTGTATTTAGGCTGCCAACATGAAAGCGTTTCTGAATACAACCACGTGACCATTGAAAAAGTTGAACGAATTACCTTTCAGTCATGTGGTTTTTTTTTAACTGTTGTTTCTCGTAAAGTTAATTTAATTTAATTTAACAAAAGTAAGTTAATTTCTCCGCGATGGCGATCAAAGCGCCAAAGGCTCACCCTCTCTCCCTCTTTTTTGACTGTAAGATTCCTTGTAATGCTGGCGGCCAGTTTATGGTTAAATAGATGTCCAAACGGCGTACCATTGGGAGAATCATGTAAACATTCATTCATTAGTTTTAGAAACATCAACAAAATCAATCAATCAAACATAGTTTTATTGTTCTTCTGAATATGCAGACAGAGTTGGTTGTCATTAAAGTAACAAGTTATTATCAGCTTTTTTTTTTTTTTTAAGTTTGTCTCAGTGACCATGGAATGTGGGAAAGGTTTGAAGCATACTTATGGTCACCTGTTTTAATATGTACGTTTCATCAGGTATACCATACAAAAAAAAAAATCTAAATGACCCCTATCGGAAATCTAATTGTCAGGTTTGGTTCGTATCTCACGCTAAAAATTAATAATGTAGATAAAATTTGAAATTCAATACTTTAAGTATATACATCATTTACTCAGAAACTATCGAAAAACTAATAATTTTCGCCCACTCTTCCTTTTGATGATGTGTAGAGACCGACTTCATTTGCTCTGAATAATTTATTGTGCGAAGAGAGAATGGAAAAACAAAGAGAAAAACAGGATTTCTTGTCATCTTTTAAAACTAAATATTTAATTCTGAGTTACATTTTAACAAATTGACTTGAACAATTGCTCCTATTTTTAGAAAATTAGAAAATTTCGAACATCAATAATTTGTATGAAATCTCTTTTTCAAAACCTTTTTTTTCAATGACCGAAAGTGTTGCATTTCTAATCAAAGGAAAAAAAAAGGTACTTAAAAATGAGCATGTTGTTAAACATTAAAGCAAATGAATCACAGTATTAAATTAACGCAGATATGCTGTTTTATAAAATTCGTGTTTTGTTCAACGAAATATGTTACAAAACAATATTAATTTTAAAATCTGGCGAGAATAAATATATAATGTTTGTATTGAATGATAAAAAGTAATATTAATGAAACACAAAGCTGCAAAAGTACTCCACACACGCGTTTCGGATTATAAGGAACTTATTTTTAGAGCAAAGAAGGTTTTAGCTTTCGACTCACGTTCTAAGCAGCAGACACGAGGAATAAAAATAGTAAAATCACTGCAGCTTAGGGACTGCTTAGCGTCTACAGCTCAAGAAGATTTCTGCCCTGAAAAAAAAAGGTTGCTTATAATCCGAAACACGTGTATGCAATGTATCCTGCAATTTTGTGTTACAATAAAGTTGATTTTATCTTTACTTGTTAACGTTTATGCATGTTAATACATATATATATGTTACGGCCAAAGCCCGAAGTCCGGCCACTTCGCGAATTGGCGGCCATTTCGCACTTTGGCCGAGAGGTATGGCCAAAGTGCGATGTAATTGAAACGATCAGTGAATATTCTTCTTTGGCCGGCCATTTCGCGAAGTGACCACGACGTTCCGGCCAAAACGCGATGTGCTCATTCAAGAATGTCACAAAAGTTCAGCTTGTTATAATAAGTGGTTACCGTGATTTATAATTAATTTTTTAATTAAAGGAAAAGAGGTAAATTTTTTATGTTGACAATTTTACTACTTTTTTAATATCTTTTGTATTTCTAATAACTTATCCTTTACAGAAAAAAAAATTGTAAGTGGTATGTTTTTTCACATACCGGGTGGTACGGTGGGACCACAATTTTTTAATATTTGTTTTATTAAAAAGTTAATTCGCTAATATTGCCCCTTTTGTTTTCTTTTTCGATTTAAAAAGATAAATCTTCTAATTGAAAAATATAAAAAAATAGTTTTTAAACTAAAATTAAAAAAAAAATAATTTTTTACTTTGCCTCAAATGGCCACGTCCCACCGCAGTTAGCTGCGGGTACCGCAGCTAGTAATTTTTAAAGAATGAAGTAATGCCGCGTTTTTACGATGCCAGTTGAAGAGACAATTGTCTGGAGACAGCTTATTGGCATAAAGTTATTGGCTGCGTGTAAACAATTCCGGCCAATTGGCAAGCCAACTGCCTCGACAGTTGTCCTGAGATTCAGTTGGCTCGAGGAGTAGACAGAGGACAATGAACTGGGCTCAGTGACGCCCCTACCACTCTGAATCACAGTTGTCGAGCCAGTTGGCGCCGTGTGAACGTTGCAGCCAGTTGATTTGTTTTGTGTTGTGCCAATTCACTCATGTTCAGTCAAGTCTGCTGTGTTTGTTTCGTCATCAACTGCCATGCCAATACTCTCACAGTGCGAACAGGTTCTCTTCCAACTGGCCTGGCCATGACATTCCCCCAACTGTCCAGAGACAATCGGCCCCGACAATTGTCTCTTCAACTGGCTTCGTGTAAACGTGGCTTTATGGTTATACAGAACCAATGATACGTGCCAATGATTTTTTCTTCCAACTTTGGCTGATCCTTCCATGCCACTTCACGATCTGGCCGGCCAATTCCCGAAGTTAAGAAAATATCGGACATTGGCCAGCCAATTTACAGCGTTCTTAGCCATTTCGTGATTTGGCCGGCCAATTCTCGAAGTGGCTGAATTCGGGCTTTGGCCGTAACATATACACATACAGAAAAGCCAGAAAAAACCGACGCACCAAAAACGAGTTATTTGAATGGGACAAAAAATAGTAGATGTGATGTACTTGTGCAGAAAAAGAAATTTTTATAATTTCCGAAAAATTGGGTGATTTATTCAAGACAAAGAGCTTCACAAAGTGAGCAAGTCAGTAACGCGTTTGTCCAGATGCGTCTGGCCCTCATGCAAGCAGTTCTACTTGATAGAATTGGCGCATGTCCTCTTGGGAGATATCGCGTGTCTACTTTTGATTGCTGTGTTAGATCAGCAATATCCGTTCCGTAGTTTGTTGGAGGGCCCAGCTTGATTTTGTTGGAAAAGGTACTATTGGGTAGTCACGAAGACAAGCAGTAGGCACTATCGCTGTGTGAGAGCGCTCGTTATCTTGCTGAAATGTGAGTCCATGATGGTGTGATATGAAAGGCAACACAAAGTAGCGTAGAATGTCGTAGACGTGCCACTTTTCTGTAAGAGAACTGCGGATGGCAACCTACCCGTCCTGCAATAAAATAAGCTGGCATCTCAAATCATCACTCTTGGTTGTCGGTCCTACAGTCAGTATCTCACCGATTTCCGAGGTGTCGCACGTCTTCGCTGGTCGTCGGGACTCAACTCGATCTGGAATCTTACAGACTGGAGTGCAGTTGTATTAAGTGATCGAGTTGAGTCCCGATGACCTGCGAAGACGACGTGACTGGAGACGCCTCAAAATCGAAACTTTACCAAAAAAAAAAAAAAAAAAAGCAAATAGTCTGTTGTTCCCCTCGCGGAACTTTCTTCTATATCCTTCGTATGAATATTACTGCTTGTCAAATATCAATAGTATGATGCAAATCTTTATTGGAACAAAATAAAATGTAATCTATATAAATAAAAATGTGATTGTTCGTTTGTTCATAACCTCAAATCTCCGAAAGTAATTCACTGATTTTAATGCAGTTTTCATCAATAGACAGAGTGATTCAAGAGGAATGTTTATAGACCAGTTAGAAAAAAAAATCCGACAGGTAGTTCCTTTTTTTATTCCAATTTTACGCAAATTTCCACATAAATTCCCCAATATGGGAGTGAAAAACACCTTGCACATATTAATATAATATATGGATCGAAAGCGCTGATTTTTCTGCACAAGATGGAATTTGTTCGAAGTTTCTAAGTTTATAAGAACGCCGGTTATAAGCTTTTTAGTTCGATTTCTTAAGGCTTACCTTGATCCAGAAATAATTATTAGCAGTTTCCTCAACTCCGGGTAATATAAGCTATATAAATAAAAATGTAAGTGTTCGTTTGTTCATACAAGGCTGAACGTGGTCCAGTTTACGGTTACGATAAAGTTCAGCCTTGGTTACGAACCTCAAATCTCCCTAATTACTTCACTGATTGCTTTGAAATTTTATCAGAGCATGTGTTTTTAGCCTACTTTCCCGTAAAAGTAAAAAAAAATAATAATAAAGCATGAAAGAAGGCTTAATGTATCGTGAAAATATCGTTAAAAATCAAGAAAAGTCAAAAATAAGTGAAGTAATTAAATAAAGATTGAAAAATAAAAAATTTGAAAGTAGGGTATTGAGATGGGGAAAAAGTGTGTCTGTCGGTCTGTCTGTCTGTCTGTCGGTCTGTCGGTCTGTCGGTCTGTCCCCCCCCTAATAACTTTTGAACGAATTGTCCGATTGGAAAAATTCTTTTTGCATTCGAAAGATCTCGGCGAGGACATCTCATTTCTATATTTTACTTTTTTATTTGAACAATTTTTTGTTCAATTTTGAACAGTTCAAAAAATTTTAACATTAGCGCCTATGGGCGAAAATGAAGCAAATTATGTAAACTCTGGGTACAAGATCCAAGTTCCAATGAACAAGCTCACTGGAAGAAGTTCTTGGCGTGAAATATTGATTTGAACGATTTTTGTTCATTTTTGAACAGTTCAAAAAAAAAATTAACATAGTGCCTACGGGGAAATTTCAATCCTATATAAATCCTGATCTAACGGGCCGATTTGCTTGGAACAAACTTTATCAGAAAGCTCTTATGACGTAGAACATGTACACATAAAAAGTTCATCCAGAACTAACGAGCCTATTTTCTTATGAAATTTTTTGATCGGAATTTTCAAGAATATTTTTGAATTAATGAAAGATTAAATGAATAAACAAGATAATGAATGAATAAATGAGTGAATAAATACATGAATGACTGAATAAATGAATGATTGAACGAATCTGTATTAACCGTTGAAAAAGGCATATTTGAAGCAATTAAGAACTAAAGCTAAACGAGAAAGAGAGAGAGATAGCTAGATTATAAATTTGAAGCTGGTGTATACGGGAAAATAGGCTCGTATAGTTCTAGACGGAACTTCTTGTTATACATCACTTTTAATTTATTTCAACTTTGATTTAATTATTTCGTTTTTTAATGTTTTACTAAGGAGAATGAGCCACAACAACTATTGGCAGGGTACAGCTGTTTTCATTTTGATTTAATAATTTTTTCTGTTTGTATTGAAATATTTTTGCACTCGAAGATTAAGATGAACTTTAAAACAAAGATTACTTATTTTGAATGGCAACAGTTTAATTTACCTATTTTCATTGTGATTTAAAATTTTTTTTTTCTGTTTGTGTTGAAGTATTTGTTAGTATTTTTGCACTCGAAGATTAAATGGAACTTTAAAACAAAGATTACTTATTTTGAATGTTAACAGTTTCATTTAGCTATTTTCATTCTGATGTTAAAATTTTGTGTTTTTTCTGTTTGTATTGAAGTATTTTTTAAATATTTTTGAACTTAAAGATTAAGGGAACTTTAAAACACAGATTATTGATTTTGAACGGCAATTTTATAATTTAGAATTTTTGTGTTTGTGTTTCTTCTGTTGGATCTTTTCAATGTGCCGAGTCAGACAATATCAAAATCTTCACAGACAAGGGAAAAAAAAAAAAAAAATGCCCGCAAGCATTGTGAAAAAACATAAAGCTCAAGACCAATTAATCAAATTGAGCAGTTTAGATCTTCTCATGTGTACAATTATATATTGCGTGTTCTAGAATGGGTAAACCAGACAATCTATATTTTCAGACAATGAAACAACAAGCATTGTCAAATGAAACATATTAGAAATATGTGATTTTTCTTGCTTTTCCTTTAAACCAGATTGAGCCACAGCAACGCGTGGCCGGGTACAGCTAGTTGTATATAAAGATTGATTTTAAACCAAGATAAAAATGAATTAAAAAAGTTTGGGCTACCAGCAAAGTCTCGAAATGCTAAAAATATAATACGAATTGGCCCTATATGATAACTTTCATGGACACGATAACAACAACAACGTGATGAGAATTTTATTTGTTAACGTGTAGGTGAAATGACAGCAGTACAATACAAAACCAAGTCTCTGCTAACTTGGCATGATTGGCGGCAGAACATGATTAATACTTTTTCCCATTGAGATGCACTCTCGAATTATGCGCTTAGCGAGAAAAACGTGTGACTGCTCCACTCCCCTTGGAGAGAATCGCGCCAAAATTCTAATCAACACCACTTTCTATCAGGATGTTTGTGTACGCATAACGTCTTGAGCTACAGCGCCCACAAAAAAAACTAATAAAATTTTTGATTGCTCTACACCCTTAAAGCGAATGCCGCCAAAATATAATCAGCAGCTGTTCCTATTGAGGTCCATTAGTACACCAAATTTTGTGCGAATTATTCCAATACTTCTTGAGATATAGCACTTACGTTAATCGAGAAAAACGTTCGATTGCTCCACGGACTTTGAATGCAATCACGCTAAAAACTAATCAGCACCAGTTCCCATCAGAGCCCATGTGTGCACCAAATTTTGTTCGATTCCATGCATTACTTTTTAAGTTACAGCGACCACAAAAAAAAAAAAAAAAAAAAAAAAAGGACCACATACAGACACAGACATACATTTTCCAAAAAATGAATTCAGTTTAGCACACTTCAAAATGTGTAATTCCATCGAAATTGAAAATTCGAAAATGTTCCCGTATCTAATACTTTCTTCTATGTATTGTATAATAGAAGAAAGTAAAAAAGAAAGAGAGAGAGGGGGAGAATTTTTCTCCAGAAAAAATTAATACCCATAGTTTTTTTTTTTTTTTCAGAAAGCGCATTGTTACTTCGTTTTAAATGATATCTAATAAGTCCCCGACTTTTTGCGCTCTTCCCCTTTTTGGTGGTAAAAATGTTGGAAATTACAGTTTTGCTACCTATTCAAGTATTACATCGTTTTATACGTATTTTCCAACGCTGAGGGAACTGTAGCAGCAACTTTTTTGAGTTGCTCCGTTCCGACTTCTAAATATTTGCCTCAAATCAGTTCCAACTCCGTTCCAAGCTCCTAATAGTTTTAATTGGAGCCACATTCATCATTTTTATCAATTTAATTTGATAATTTTTTACTTATCTTGGTGATAGCAAATTAAAAGTTATTTATAGGCAATATATTTCGTAAATGAAAAATCATCGGCGAAATGTCGTTATTCACACAAAACTAATTTTAATTCCTTGAAAACGTCGTGCTTAAATTTTTAATGAAATTCCAATCAAAAAAATTCGTAGCAGTGTAGCACTATTAAATTTAAGTGCTCCTGCTCTGTTCCTACTCCAAGCCAAAATTCTTTGCCCCACTGCTTCGTGCTCCTCCAGATCTCTGCAGATGAATTCAACCATATTCATAAGGGATCATTCACAAATGATGTTACGCTTCGAGGGGGAGGGGAGTTCGTGAAATTGTGACAAAGTGTGACAAGGGGAGGGAGGGGGTAACAAGAAGTGTGACATCATGCGTTATGCAACATTGCGTGACATGTGACAAAGGGGGTAGGGGGTCCGTTGAAGTCTGACATATTGCGACTAAGGGGGGCAGGGGGGCCAAATATATGGGAAAAAAGCGTGACATCATTTATGAACGGCCCCTAAACAGAAATTTTAATGTTTTTTCACGCATTCATTTTCAAAAAACTATAATATTTGTCTTTTATTTCTACTTGTGCTTGACGCAGTTTAAAAGTACAAAAACAACCATTATTGTAAAAGTCTTTTAAAATTTGGATGGCCATTTATTGAACTAACTCTTATCCTTTCACGTATTTCAAAGCTCATTTTAAACAACATTAGTAAGGCTGCTCCAACACTGGTTTGAACTTTTACTGCAACTAATTCTGCTCTTAATTCTGCTAAGTTTCAGTAGTTAAATGAACTGTCAAAGGAAATATGATGAATGACTCCTGTTCAGAGCTCAAATTTTCATTATAGTTCTTATAAATAAAGTAACACATATAATTTCTGAAAAGAAGATTGTTGTTATGTTTTGATGAGTATTTTTCTTGTAAACTGCTTAACTTATGCATTATTTGGTTTTGTAATTAAATCCTAAGAATTCAGTATGAAAAATTGGTCCTTTTATTTCTAACATGCAGACAAAAATTGTCAGATTCAATTCGTTTTACCAAGTTCCAGTTAAAAGAATCCAAATTTCCAGAAACATCTTTTTAATTTTCGTTTTCAAAGCAAAGTTTTCGTGTTTTGCGAGGATTTGAATTAAAACCATAATTACTAAAAAAACCCCTATCAAATCAATTCTTATTTGTTCTTATCTCTTTAACATGGATTCATAGAGTTTAAGTTATATGTGATATAATAATGTAGTACTGGATAATATTAAAGTATTTCGACGAATATTAAAACTTCTAAAATTATATTTCTTCGTTTCTATTTTTTTAAAAATATTTTCTGAAAAAAAAAAAAAAAGAATGTTGTTATGTTTTGACGAGTATTTTTCTTATAAGCTGCATAACTTATCCATTATTTTGTTTTGAAATTATGCTTATATTATCTTTTTTAATAATTTGGGATTTGAAAAGAAGATTTATATACCGAATGCGGTTAGAAAACTTTCCTAATTCTCTCCTATAACTTTTAAAATTTTCTAATTGCTGCACTTACTCATATTTCCCAAAGATATTTACAAAATAAATTTAGGCTGGGATTATATGTTGCTGCATGATGAAAAGTCAAATATGGCATTGCAACTTTCTAAATTTACCAGACGTGGCAATTTAAAACTTCATAACATTCGAGAATTCGGAATAAAAGTCCATCATTGAGAAGCGTCGACAAAATGGAAATTTTACCTTGAATCAAAAGACACAATTCAACAAATTCCTTTATGCAATATTTTTTCTTCTATGGAAAATTGAATATTACTAACAACTACTTCCCCTAATACTGTCTAGAAAACTGTTGTGACTGTGTGTCTGATCTGAGTGTCGTCTGCAGAATCTCATTTCTGCTTCATGTAGCATTTATCGATGTAAACAATTCAAGGTCTTTCGAGAATCCAAATAATATGGAACGATCCCCAATGAAGTAATTAATGCGCTTATTAAGTATGCGAAAACATAATTTTATGCGCCGATAAAAATTTCCAGCTTACCTGCGATTAGTTAACGAAACATAACGTTCAGCAATATAATTCAGGGAGTGGAAAGTTGTAGGCAAACTTAATTTTATTTTTATTTATACGAGAATACAGGCAGGTGAAGATACAAAGGGCCGCAATAATCCCCTTCCTGAGAGTTAAGTATTATTTAAGATGAATGAATTTAAACCTTCACCAGAATAACTTTTCCGCTTTGGAACACATTTTGAAGGGTGATAGGAAAAATAACAAAGAAAGGGCCCCCTCCTCAGCAAGATCCTGCATCAGCGCCTAAATCCGGGAATGCACAACACAAACTATAAGGGTGTTTTCACACCAAAGGCGACAAATACAAATAACATGGCTTTTCCAGATCTGCGCAAACGCAGATCATATTTTCGCCTTCAAAAACAGGCTCTGCGGTTGCACAGATGAGAAAAGACATGTTTTATGTCTTTGTCGCTTTAGTGTGAAAGCGCCTTAAGAAGCAGATGCCTGTTAAAACCCGAAGTAGTTCAAAGTGTGGTGCAGCTGTAAAGCACCGTTCCTCGAGAGTTTTGTGCATTCATCTACGTTTTGTTTCCTAATATTGTTCTTCTTCATAAAAATACAAAAGCTTTCCCTTAGTTTCAGTACAATACCCAATTATCCTCACCATTCTCTCATTCTTCCTACTCTGATTAATTCATCCATCCACAGGGTGGCGTAGTGGTAAGGCGCAGACCTCGTACGCCCAAGTTCGTAGGATCAAACCTGACGGTCCAAGTCGGTGTATTTTCAAGATGAAGAAATCGAACGCAGTCACGTCGTATGATTAGCGGCATGTTAAAGATCCCTTGAGTATCCGTTTGGAGTGGATACTCTCTGCTAACTTAAATTCTTAGTGCAGTCTGCATCAATTAGAGATCAGGTGCAGCCATCTATGGGGAAACTGAGCGTCAAAATATTGCGGCAATGGTACCACACTGAAAGAGTTGGCTCCAATCTCTGGGTCTACAAGGGTTAAGAACCAATATATGTCGCCCATAAGGAAAACAAAGATTAATTAATCCAAAATTACATTTGCGTAATTGAATATAAGAAAACCAGCAAAACTATCAGGCAATTCAACGTGATGGGACACGTCACACCCACCAACTCATCCTCACGCTTCTATTCCAAAGTCGGGATTAGATCCCTGGATCTTTTGGTTCCGAGCTAAATACCACTAGGTCACGAGTCGGGTCTTTCAAGATGAGAAACATGTCAAAATACCGAACTTTTAGTTTTAAAGTTATTCATTCCTTTTTTAAATGATAACTTTTGCTTTGTTATTTGCCCTTCATCGCCAACTTAGCTTGAAAGATATCTGCATCATTTTACTACCCTACTTTGACGCATGATACTTCGTAGAAAGGAACTAAAAACCAACCTTTAAAAACGCGGATAAGTAAGTAGTTCAGTAGCCTGTATTTCCTTTAGTATCCTCGTAAAAAAACGGAATATGGATTTTAAAAGTGAAATGCTACTATAAGTTTTTCTATAGATTTAACGCATCATACTACTTTGACATCTTTCATATATAAAATAGTTAATAACTTATGTGCTCCTGCTAGTCTGGTGTTTATATTTACGTGACCAACTCTAATTGGTACAAATTTAAGACGCAACTTTCAAACTAAGAAAACGGAGTCGATTCCTCGTATAATATACCATTTTTTGTCATTAAAGAACTTGTCTTGAATCTCCGAAACTATGTCATTTTCATTAAAGCAAAAAAGTACATAAACACATGTATAAATATATTGTGTTTCTAAAAGTCGGGGGAAGGGGAACCCTGATCGCCCAAATAACGAATCTGGTCTTATTAGAATTGAAATAAATATCTGAATTGATTTTAACTAAGTAACTCTAACTGATAACTTTGATTGAACTAACTAATTTGAACTGATTTTAAACTAATGCAGTTATACTTAAGACAAAGAAACAGAATAGATTTACCTCTTAGAAATGTTATAAATATACCCAAATCCCAGATGTATAAACAATTAAAATTTTCAGCCTTATTTTTCAATTATAAAAGGGAATATATTAAGTAGATTAAATTCATCAACAAAAGAAAACTAATTTTCAAAGTTGAGTACTATTAAAGAACTTCAGAAAAAAGGGCATACTTTGACATAAAAGGTTACCTTTTATAGCATTTTTTAAAAATGTTTTAGCAAAAAAATTTAATAAAAAAATACTTTCGCTTCAAAAAACTCCATTTTTAGCGAAAAATTTTCTGCGAGACAACGAAAGAATCTCTTTAGTTTACAACAGTAGACAATATATTAATAAAAATTTCTCCGTTAAAAGTAGGAAATTTTTCTTAGTTTTATTTTCATTAGATTCTATCTTATTTGGCGATTTAGTTGTATGAGAAATCAGTAAGCAATTCAAAAGCAGTTCATTTATGCAGAAATCAAATAGTGGTGCAGTTTTCAAGAAAACTCAAAGTGCTGATTAATCATTTTCGTTATAATATAAGAGATTTCTAGCCAAACAAATGAATATTCTAAGAAAAAAGAGCTCTGTTAGTCCTTTGTGTACTTAGAACTTTTCTTTCTTTCTTTCACTTTTTTCCGTTTATCTCTCTCTCTCTGTCTCATTTTCCTCTCAAAAGTAAATTTTATTTGCAAATGGGGTAAACGTTTAATGATTCTTTCCTAAAAATGACACTCTCTTTTTACAGGCATTGAACAAACTATGTGGTCTTTTATTATATCTAGACTTCGTATCATATGGACAAAAAATGCATATGCCCCAAAAAGTATTGAAAATATATATATTTAATTAATTTTCCACCTAGAAGAAAGTTGTTCCATTTGAATAAAAAAAAATGATTTGCATACAATACTTGCATATCTATATAAATAAAACTCATTTTTGTTTGAGCTCGCGTATGTTTGAAATAAGTAAACGCGCGAACTATAGAATATACAGAGAAAAGAAAAATTTGGTTATGTTCAGAATTTTACCAGAAGTAATTTTAGCTATTTTTAAATCTCGAGCGAGGCAAGCCAGACATTTCTAATTAATTTTTCGCGCAGTCGGTATTTTTCAAATAGGTTTTACTATTGTCTTTTAACCCATTGTGCCTGCAATTTTTTTGCATCTATTATTGTGTAATATATATTGGCAAATTGTGAGGACACGGGGATATCATCAATATTTTAAATAGCCCCTGCAACGCCAGGCGACACAGCTAGTTGGTTATAAGTCGATAAATATACTTAAGACAATTATTTACACAAAAAATACTATGTACGTGAGTTACCTTAATTTGAAATGAATCACAATATGCTCTTCGAGGTTGGTCTTTTCTGATTTAGTACCATTTCTGAAAATGAAAATGTCCTTTCAACTTCTACTTATTGGGTAGTATTTCAATTGGTTTAAGTATTTAACTTTGTTCTTGAAGTACTTGTAGGGAAACGCATGCCCTTAACGTTTAGAAAGTTACTGATCTCTTACAAATTAAAATATCTTGTTTCTTCCTAAAATGCAGTTGAATTTTTTTCACTTTTTCCCCCCACAAGTAATAAAATCAATTACATCAATTTATAGTCGAATTTTTTCCAGGACCAAAAATTAAAAGTTGTCACAAGTAGACTTTTGCTGCTTTTTTTAAAGTTTATTTATACGTGAAAATTCGAATAAGTATTAAAAAAAACAAGGAGTGATAGTTTTAGTTTTGCAATTTAAAATTCTCAGTCTCGAAGGATTTGTTTTTAATTTTTCAGAAAAAAAAGTGAATGAAAAATATAGTAATAGTTATAGTTATAAGCATTTATTTTTAAAATTGTGGTTTTTATGCATTTATCTGCATTAACGTCAAAGGATATAATTGCATTTGTATATAATCCGAGCTCTAATCGTATCTATATGTTTTAAATTTGAAATGTAAAAGAGAGAGTATTTATTCATGAAGCTCAGGCCATTAATATTTTAAAATAATTTCACAAATTTTACTCACATTATTTTTTAAATTTTAAATCTTTTGAGCGCAATAAAAAAATCCTCATATTGATCGGTTTTTATTGCGTTTACATGAGTGAAATCAATGGTATGGCGAGAAATTACCTCTTCGTTGGGACATCTAAAGGTTGAGATTTATAGTTGTGTGAGGAATAGAAGAAAACAAGAAAAACATTTTTACGTTTCGTTTAACCATATATCATTTTTGTCTTTTTCGGAACTCAGTTGTACTACTCAACTGAAGCACCATCAAAACCCAGTTACCAAGTCATTCAAAACAGCGAATAATACGACGATATCAAGATTTTAAAAATATACTCAGCAATGTTTAACTATCGATTTTCCCTTGTCATTTAAGAAAGAGATTTACATCTTTTAGCAAATACATAACAGACTCAACTTTCAAATTAGAATGTGTATGCTTGATGATCAAAATTAAAGCTTTCAAGGCGGGAAAAATAACATCTTAATGCTTAATGGTAAAGTTGCTCAGTTTAGTAATCTTGTTAATAGCAGCATCGGTAATCTATTTAGTGCATAAAATAGGTCGCTACAACACAGTAAGAACTGTTATGAGATTATGTCGTAAGATAATGAATTCTATTTTTTCAGTTGTCGATTTGCTGTGTGCCATACCGAAAGCTGTGAAAACTGGAATCATTGAACCTATAAAACAACGCAAGTATTTTTTATTTCAATCAATCAATCAGATAAAACAAAATTAAAAGACGAAATAAATTTCTATTCCTGTTTGCTGTTTTGAAATTTAAATAGTAAATGGGGACTAAAAGTTAAATGTTAAATGGAATTAAAAAGTAAAAAATTAAATAATGAGCTGTACAAGAAAACTTATAATGTTGTTGAACATCTTATAAATGTTGTTGAATATTTCAACTTAATGTAATGCTGGAAGTGTTTCTGATTCTGCAAAGTTCTGAATTGTATCTGAAAGATTCGCTGTTGTGGATACAGATATAGTTCTACTCAATATTTTACATAAACCTCAATTTTCACGTTTAAATATATAATTATATAGTTAATAAAGTATTTTAATGGTTTGTGACACTGATTTATGTAAGTTAGTATTAAAAATACACACTGATTTCTTACATTACTAATGTAAGTTGTAGTGAAAAATAAACGAAACCTGCAAAACAAAAGGCAGCAATCAATATTTGAAAAATGCATCTGAAACGTTTATAGAAAAATTAAATGTAAGATAAATTTGTGAAAGCTAATGATATAGTCATAAATTTGGGATTGCCGGCAGGATGGCGTAGAGTAGGGGTCTTCAACCTTTTACGTCCGAGGGCCACATCCATTAGCTCGAGAAGATCGGTGGGCCACACCATTGCCGATTTTCAGTTAAAAATTATTCTGAACTTCACACAGAATTTTCCGAAAAATTATACGTAACGAATTTAAAAAAATCAACAACAGCAACAGCTTGGCATCTATCCCCCAGTACCTTTTCTCCACCAGACCCCTACCTGTTAGCCAAATCCTTAGGATTGCTTGCGCACGGGGCGAGGTAGTGCGGTCCACTGATTTTACATGCATGTATCCCCAAGTGTACATGGCGGGGCTTCAGCGGGGATCGAACGCGCGACCTTCCAGTTGGAAGTCCGACGCTCAAACAACTATAGGCTACCACGGCCTCATCCCGCAGTACCGGATCTTGAGGTTCTTCGTGGCGGGGCAAAATTTAAAAATGCCTCCCCCCTCCATTGAATTATTGTTCATATTTCATAAACTTTTACACGCTGAGCATTTTTGAGGTCCTTTAACTTGTGGGGGGGGGGGGGGGGCACTATAAACCCATAAAACTATCCGTAATGTTTCTACGGCATGGCCCTTTCAGCTCTATATTATCGGGGTCGAGCCATATGATGAAACCTTCCTAAACTGGAGATAAGAAATTCTGACAGTCAAAGGGGGTTCGGGGGAGTCTCCCCCGGGAAAATCTTGAAAATTATATGCAAAATGGTGCATTTTGAGGCTTTTGGAGACGCATTTGCACTGTTGAAAAACCCCTGAGTTTTCAGTATTTTTTGACTGATTTTAACGGAAGATTTCCGTAGTACTTTAATACATGGTTTTTCCTTCCAAAACCTGAAATTTCACGTCCTGAAAATACGAGAACGGAACTTTTCCGTTTTACTGTTGCTGCATTTTCACAACCTGATTTGGATTAACGGAGAAAAAAGAAATGGAAATTCTTTGAAATTTCGGGAAAATATTATCAGAAACGGAATATTCCCGGCAACTCTGCTGCCGCACTTTTTCCGTTATTTTCAGGAAATTTTTTTTCAGTGTGGGATTGCAAAAATATTAGGGGAAAAAGCAAACAAAACCTTTTTAAAATTTAAACGGTTTTATTCATAAAAACACTTATAGAAATGCAGAATAAAATAAGTATTTTTATTAATGCTGGGGCAGGCCCCCTCTCCCCTTCTTACTAACGCCCATATCTTAGAGCCACGCGTCTGTCTTCTCAAACGACTTTGCCAAAGAAAAAATTTGAAGAACAAATTTGCAAAAGAAAAACTATTGTATTATTTGAGCATGGAATGAATTAGATTTCACTATCACAAGATCCACCTCCGCGCAATATTTTAAAAACAAGTATCACTTTACCAGAGGAATTCTCTCTTCAGTCTTAATGGGATACTTGGCCATTGTTTTATGTATATATTTATATGGGCATGCTTTATTTTTTTAACAGCCAAATTTTAAGTATCCAAATTAACAAAAAAAATTTTCAAAAGGGGGGGGGGGGGGGTGAGGGGTAAGAGTCACAAAATTGATTGGGCGGTTGTGGGACTGGTTTTTATTGCGGGCTGTGCGGTTTTCATTTTTGAAACCTGGCAACACTGGTTGGAGAAATAAACTTCCATTTCTTTCTTTCCCTCCCGCCATATTTTTGAACAAGACAGTCGTTTTGAATTTTCAAGGTAGGTGGAGAGAAGGAGGGCGGGGGTAAAGGGTATATTCTCCTTATACGTTGCATTAACCTTTTCTGAACGGCTGATGAATTTCCTACAATGTCTCAAAGGTTTCTCTTAGGGAGGAGGGGATATATGATGGTATACCAGCCCCGAGGAAGCAGCAAAATACATACGCAGCTATGAATTAATGTGATATTCAGCAAGCCGCTCTCTCCATAGACCCTCCTATAAACGGCGAGTCGGCTTTTAAACAAGAAATATATGTAAGTTTTTCCCTGCATACTGTTTTCCCCCTAGCGCATGTGAGAAGTGTCTTTTTAGCCTACTTTCCCGAAAAAGTAAAAAAATAATAACAATAAAGCATGAAAGAAAGTTTAATGTATCGTGAAAATATCGTTAGAAATCAAGAAAAGTCAAAAATAAGTTGAGTAATGAAATAAAGATTGAAAAATAAAAAATTTGAAAGTAGGGTTTTGAGATGAGGAAAAAGTGTGTCTGTCGGTCTGCCGGTCTGTCCCCCTTATTAACTTTTGAACGAATTGTCCGATTCGAAAAATTATTTTTGCATTGGAAAGATCTCGGCAAGGACATCTCATTTCTATATTTTACTTTCTGATTTGAACAATTTTTTGTTCAATTTTGAACAGTTCACAAAATTTTAATATTAGCACCGATGGGCAAAAATGAAGCAAATTATGTAAACTCTGGGTACAAGATCCAAGTTCCAATGAACAAGCTCACTGGAAGAAGTTCTTGGCGTGAAATATTGATTTGAACAATTTTTGTTCATTTTTGAATAGTTCAAAAGAAATTAACACAGCGCCTACGGGGAAATTTCAATCCTATATAAATCCTGATCTAACGGACCGATTTGCTTGGAAAAAACTTTATCGAAAAGGTCTTATGATGTAGAACATGTACAGATAGAAAGTTCATCCAGAACTAACGAGCCTATTTTCCTATGAAATTTTTTGTTCGGGATTTTTAAGAATATTTTTGAATTAAAGAATGATTAAGTGAATAAGCAAAAGAATGAATGAATAAATAAGTGAATAAAAATTATTAAATCGCCAAAAATGTTTTAAGTTACATGGTTTTATTTAAATTCAAAACATCGTTGCATTATCCAAACAAAACTATTGTTGCCAAACGGCAAATGATAATGCTGATCATTTCCTCAGAGCCAAAATTATTAATTATTTTTCCTAATTACCGTTATAATAAATTAAAAAATGGATGGATTATTGTATTGTCATCGAAGATAAGCTTGTGTGCAAAATTTGAAGATAATTTATGCAGTAATAGTTGTCGAAAACCGCCTTACAAAATTCCGCCACAAGTCAAGTTAAATAAAACCATGTAAAAACATGAATGACTGAATAAATGAATGATTGAATGAATATGTATTAACCGTTGAAAAAGTTATATTTGATTCATTTAAGAACTAAAGGTAAACGAGAAAGAGAGAGAGAGAGATAGCTAGATTATAAATTTGATGCTGGTGTATACGTCAAAGTAGGCTCGTATAGTTCAGACGGAACTTCTTGTTTTTAACTGAGTTGTAGCAATCGGCCGTTTTCTTTTCCTTTTTATTTTATTTATTTTTAACTTATTGCAAAGGCTTGGCGGGCCACCAAAATACCTTCGGCAGGCCACGGGTTGAAGACCCCTAGCGTTGAGCTAAGGCATTAGCTTCTAAAATCGAACATTGCAGGTTAACATGTTGTTGCTACGTCAGCCATCGGTGGTTGACACTGAACTTTCCGCTTATTAACCACAGGCCACGTCATCCACAGGTAGTCACCTGTGTAAAATATAAAACTAAATAAAAACAATAAAATAAAAAATATAAAACAGTGTAAAATATAAAACTAAAAAAAATTGCATTGTTTTTTGTAATTACTGAAAATTTAGTTGAAATGTATTTAATTTCCATTTATCATTAGATTATATGATTAACAAATTGGATGTCAAGTTAGTCACCGGTGGCAGACACAAAAAGCGTGGATTGACTGAAATCTCCTTATAAAGTCGCGGCACTCATCGTATTAAAAACCCGACCTAAGTCGCTGAATTTCGAACATGCAGAAAACCTTCCGCTTTCGTGCCGCATGATTATGCGGCAGTTTATAGTCTCTTTCTTGAGTATGTTTAGCTTGGGACCATCAACCCAAGACCAACATCATAGTTTGACCACGGAATTTTGACATTTGGTCACTTCTGCGCATGGCAGAAATGAACGAATCGATTCCAGTTTTAGGGAAGTTCGTTTTGCAAGTGCGTTTATTTAGTACGCGAATCAGAGTGTATGCTTCTCTGTTTGTTGAAAGCAACTAAATTTATAAAGTGGCATATAACATCGGTTCGGAAGAAATCAAGTATGCTAAACGAACTAGAACGCGAACAAAAACGGCACTTTTCTCGTACCAGCAGTTCCTCCCTTGAGCATGAATGGGTTCTTCGTGGCATTTTTCAGATCGCTCTGGTTGATGGTAGAATCGTACTCTCTGCTAAAGATTTCTTTTCCCCAAGATTTTTATAACGCATGTACCAAGATCCATTGACGCCATGTCTATGAGAATGAAATCTGCATAGGTATAAGCTGAGTAGATTTAATTATAACACCTACTAGTGTTTTTTTTTACTGGAGCCTGCAACGGCAACGAAGTAGCTTAAAAAGCTGTTAAGGTTCAAAGTGCCATCCATGACCGACGGCCCTTTTTTTTGACAGCATAAAAAAATTCTACCAAAGACAGTAACATATGACTGGTTCGGAATAGAGAACGGATAATAAAAATGGCACTTCATCCAGATTCTTTGACGGAATATATCGAGTTATTCGACATCAACAATTTATAGCTGCCTTGCTGTGAATTGATGCAACTCGATTCACACAAAAAACGCGCATTATGCCACGAATCTACTCATTGCTACACGTGCAATGTAAATCAGACGGTGTTGCATATTCTCTTCAGTTGTTCAATTTTTAATCATGCTCGTTTTAACCCCTTCTCTCACGCTTCCATGACAATCACGGAGTGTAATTTATCCATCTATTTCTCGCCCCGTGATATTGCCGGGTTGGAATGTTCCAAAGCACTAAAAAGTTAAAAACAGCCCATTTCCATTGATTGGAAATTCTTTGTTCCCTATTTCACACGCCTGATACCAATAACATATTATTCAAAATGATATCCTAGATAACCGGGTTTCGTTTTAAGATTTACTTTTTTTATTTTTATTTTTTCAATTTTCTTGAATAAAAAATAGACTTTTGTTGCTCTTCGTATTATTTTCATGATAAATTATGTGATCGCTAATAGCTAATTCATACTTAAAAGCAGATTACTGTAATTTGTTTCCCATAAAATAAATTTTATAGATTTCATTGCGTTAAATTTATTATTCTCCTTACGCAGAAATTCAAAGATATTTTAGTAATAAAGTAACATTTTAATTTTGTTTTAATCTATGTCATGCTCGTTCTGTTGTGTATTTCAAACGAATTAACTGACTCTTACTTTTTTTTTTCTGCATTACTTTTTATCTGCAGAGATAAAGACGTTTGCTCGATATATGTATAACCAGTTCTACGTCAACGTTACTTTCATCCACTATTACAATTATTCGATAGAACAAAGTAAATCCTTCGAAGATATTCGAGGAGATATATCGGCAGAAATAAAAGAACGAACGGAATGGTTCTTCGGATTGATTGATTGGTCGGACTTTTTCATGTCCTTCATGTTGTTGATGGTCATCTTCAAGTAAGTGCATAATACGAACTTAATCAGAAGCATCCAGGGAATAAATCACATTAGGAGAGCCTTGTTTATTAATTTGATATTAGTTGCAGCATTTTTTTAATAACAGACAAAACAAGTTAAGTTTGTTGCAAAGCCAAATCATATTGTATAGGCAGTATGGATATGGAAAACTTAAAATTTACTATTATGTGGCTAGCTTAAGTGAATTATTTTAATAATATCATTGAAAGTATTAAGCATGAGTTAATTGCTTGATTAGTAATGAAACAGCAAAGCAAAATAATAATGAAAAAAAATCTGCTCAGATTTTTATCGTATTTGTTTTTTCAAGATTCATTTATGAATTTTTGGTCTAGTTAACCGCAGAAGAAATTACAGTATCGTTACTTTCGATGTTTACAAACGCATAGTGTGTGTAAAAATAGCGAGCAATACCTGCAGTCTTTTAATCATTTTTTTAATAAGATTAAATAATTAAAAATACACAAATAATTCCATAATTGCTGTGAATATGAAGATATTATTCAATTCTAACCAGATAAATAGTATAGTTCTTCTGTGGAAGAAAATGAGTTTTAAATGCTCTTCCTTCATCTTTAGCATACTAAAAACTAATGTAAAATTATTTGGTAGTCAAATTTTAATTTTTATAAACCAGCACACGTTTACAATTCTATTGTTTACGCAGATCGCCGAAATTTTATTAATTAATGACAATCTATTTTAATCAAGTGCAAGTAGCTTGGCTTAAAAAATGAAAAAGAAAAAGGAGTTGAAAGAAGAATAAAGTTAAATATTATATATATATATAACATTTAAAACAAATAACTCTTTCCAACCCCTTTTTAAATTCAGTTTCGATTTTAAAATACAAAAACTAAAGTGACCTACAGACAATTGTAGGCACTTTATAGATTTCCCCTTTCCCTTCTCCTTTATCCATGGCGCGAAAAAAATTATATAACTTGAGGTCCCAGTAATTTTTGCAGAACCAGCCAGTAGTAAAAACTTGCGGTATCACGTGACGGAGGGCACAAAATATTATATACGGAAGGAGAAGCAAAATTTAAGGGGATTCTTGGAGATTCGTAAGATGTAATTGGTGTAAGAACATGTAAATAGACTTTATGCTTTGTGTTGTCGTCGCCCTGTGCCGTTTCTTTTGCGTTCCAACCATGTAGTGGCTTCAAATGAAAAAATAAAATAAGGTTTGATAGTTCGGCTACGACCGACTTTGAAGATAGACAGACATTCGGCAAAATGAAGTTGTGACATAGCTGATGTTATATATATATATATATATACATATATATATATATACAGTTAAACTCGCTTAATACGAAACGCCAAAAGTTCGCGAATTTGTTTGTATTAGCCGTTGTTTGTAACAACCATGAATAAGTAAAATTGTGTAAAAGAAATCATTAGAAATGCATGTTTATATTTTAAAAATAATTACTACTATTTATAATAAAAAGTAATATAAATAGAGAAAACAAATTATTTATTTTTACTAATATACACTTCTAAATCACAATTAGTACTTTGCGAAAAAGTGAACTTACCTTTAAAAACTTAACAATTTTGGAAAAAACCTATCTCGGCGCAAAATGCCTAGTGCCTTTTGTATATTGTCATTTTCTGGGCTCTGAAACTGATTTACAAAGTGAAATAACGTGCCTTATCGATGTTCTAGAAAAACGGCCTAAAATAGGGAGACGGGGGCGGTTATTTTCTTTGTGCGAAACTATTTCCAATGACACCTGTTGAAGAACCGTTTCGAAGACGAATGATTCGAAGATAGACGGTTTGATGTTTGATCCCTGAGCAGAAAGCCAATACGTGCATGAGCTTTATTTTCTGCTCAGAAAGATTCAACGTATGTTTTGAAATACGTACTTGGTGGTTTACAATGACTCAAAGTAACCAAGAATTTCTAAAAAAAAAAAAAAAATATTATTATATGCAATCGAGAAAATTTTTCGTGAAATGTTGGTCGTTTTAGCCGAAATGTGTATTTTAGCCTTCGTAATATGCGTGAGATATTTAGTGTAATTAAATAGTTAACCAAACTTAGACCCGATCACGAACGTAACCCGAACAAAATGTTCGTTTTAGCCGTGATTTCGTATTAACCGTGTTCGTATTAAGAAAATTCAACTGTATATATACAACAGAAATATGGTGAAATATTTTTGAAAGGTTTTCAAATCAAAACAATTTTTTAAAGTTTGAGAATGAGACAAGGCTTCGCAGTGTTGGTTTGTCTCAAAGAATGAGCGATGCAGAGCATCTCACAAATCCCAAGCAAAAACACATTAGAGCCGACAGCAATATAGGTCAGAAAATCAACAAAATAAGCATGAAAAATAAAAAATGTGTGGTTTCGTCCATGCCACAGTCCTGAGACTAAAATAAGAGACACACCAACAGACCCGCTACCAAAATAATTAATGCATTTATTTATGCTTGTTTTGTTGATTTTCTGGCCTGTATTGCTGTCGGCTCTAGTGTGTTTTTGCTTGAGATTTGTGAGATGCTCTGCATCGCTGATTCTTTGAGACAAACCAACACTGACGACCCCTTGTCTCATTCTCAAACTATTAAAAAATGTTTTGATTTGTCAACCTTGCAAAAATATTTTACTACATTTGCATGCATTTTACTACATTGCTTTACTTAAATTATTGCTGCTTTGCGCATGTTTAGGCGATAAGTGTTTATTTTTCCGTTTAATTTTTTTTTTCAAATCCGTCTTCCTATATATATATATATATACACAGTAAAACCTGTAAAGTTGACCACATTTGTAAGCTGACCACCTGTCTAAGTTGACCTCTTTTGTCATGATCGGAATTAGCCCTCTATTATATACTGTAGAGAAACCTTTGTAATTTGACCACCTAAGTTGACCACTTATGTACACCAAATTTGGGTGTGAGTATTATAAAAAAACCCTTTGTAAGTTGACCGCCTAATGATTACTATATTTACTTGTTTATCCATTTGTTCAAAGATAAAAAAAAAAACTAAAATAACTTCTCCAGGATTTTTTTATGCTATAATGTTCGACCAGTATTTGTTTGGATGAATGAAACATCAATATAAAGTTTGCTGAAACTTCTTTGTAATTAATCCACATGGGAAAACTACTATGAGCACTCTTTTATTCTTTAAATGAGTTACTTCTTTTTTCATCTACCTGACAGATCCATTTTGAAAAATTATGTATTTTTAGGAAAATTTTACCATCAAATAAGTAACTTACAGAGTTATTTAGATATTTTACCAAGTACTTTAATTTTAAAGTTGTATTGGATACATTGTAAGTCATTCAGGTTAAATTTCTGTAATTATATTTTGGATGATTGTGAAAAAAAAATAGCTAATTACTATTTTAAAGTAACGTTAATACATGATGCTGTATTTTAATTAGTTACAAAATGAATAAATTCATAGTGTAAGAAAAGACAATAAAATAAGTAAATAAAAATTTCTACCCTCTATAAGTTGACCACCTGTCCAAGTTGACCACTCTGTGGTCAACTTATACAGGTTTCACTGTATATATATATATATATATATGTATATATATATATAGTGTGCGCGTGTGTGTATATATAGACACGCCTCCACCCGCACTGCTAATGAAATTATTGAGGGAGAAAGGGTATTAAATCCATTCTCGGTACAAAAATTTTGACCAAGTAAATTATTTTACATCGATTCCTTGATGACCACAAGAAAAATATAACATCATAATGAAAAATATAAGATTTTACCATTCAAGAAAAAAATATTGTTGTTGACAGCGAAATTTTTCAAGTGCCGTATTACTTCTACCGTAAAATACCTATGGTGCATCGTTACTGCAGTCACTTTACACTGGTAAAAATAAAGCGTAGTTGCACTTTCGCTTAGTTCACTACACATATTCTTTAAAATCTTGTTTGTGTAAATAATTATTATGTACGAAGATGTGCTGGAAAATTATTTTTAAGCTAAATTTTTAATTATGCCGAGCGAAATAGCTCGAGAACAAAATCATGCAAGAAATGAAATGTGGCAATTCCTTCAGTTAATTAAATTTAACTCTAAGGGCTTATTATATCATCGCCACATTCAACAAGGAAGTCAAAAGATCAAAAGTGTACTACACCATGAAGCGGGGGAAAAAAAATTTACCCCAAAGAATTGGCCTTTTTCGGACATTTACTTTACGAAAGAGACAAAAGTTATTATAGTTTATTAAGCGAAAAAGATGCTGCTCGAATTACATTTCTTTCTTAAGTTAAAAAAAATGCGTTTTCATTTTCTCTACAACGTGCACATTTTCTTCTTCTTTGTCACGATAGTAGCGGTTGAGCCTTGGACTTCCTCGAAATTCCCTACCATACTGTCTTATTCCCCCCCCCCTTTTTTTGTTAGAGATTTCCAATTTATAGCCCTAATGCCGCGTTTTCACGGTGCCAGTTGAAGAGACAATTGTCTGGAGGCAGCTTATTGGCTGCGTGTGAACAATTCTGGCCAATTGGCGAGCCAACTGCTTCGACAGTTGTCCTGAAATTCATTTGGCTCGAGGAGTAGACCGAGGACAATGAACAGGGCCCAGTGACGCTCCCCACCACTCTGAATCAGTTGTCGAGCCAGTTGGCGCCGTGTGAACGTTGCGGCCAGTTGATTTGCTTTGTGTAGTGCCAATTCACTCCTCTCAGTGAAGTCTGCTGTGTTTGTTTTGCCATTTTTCGTCATCAACTGCCATGCCAATACTTTCATCAGTATGAACAGGTGTCCCAGCTTCGGCGCATTTAAGGCCTCGGCTAAAAGGTGTACGGGTGTCTGGGGAGAAAAGTGTGAACAGTTTCAACCAGCTCCCAGCTTCGGCGCACTAAGGTTTCGGCTAAAAGGTGTACGGGTGTCTGGTGGAGAAAAGTGTGAACAGGTTCTCTTCCAACTGGCCTGGCCATGACATTCCCTCAACTGTCCAGAGACAATTGGCCCCGACACTTGTCTCTTCAGCTGGCATCGTGTAAACGCGGCTTTAAGCTTTTTCAGGTCTTTTTTAGGTAATCACTCGACCTACGTGTAAGCTTGGTATTGACAATATTGCGAGAACCTGATGTATTAGCCAAAAAAAGTTTCTTGGTAATTCTATTGCCGGAACGCTGCTGCTCATGTCCAGTCTCCTAAATAAGTGTCCAGCTCACGCTTTTACCTACATTTTAAAGAATTAAATAAAATTTAGGTATTTATAATTTTTACAGACTTACAGGCTGGAACTTCGCTTCCAAGAATTTTTGATCTCAATTCCACCAAAAAACTTTTAAGGATTGTTTTTTTTTCTTTTCAAGAACAGCAAGGATATCCTTATCTTTTTCAGTCAGAATCCATTTTCCAGCAACATACTCGAGAATGAGCCTCATTGAGGCTTTGTGAAAAAGTAAGTCACATGCACATTGAATGTGATTTATTCCATCATGAAAAATAATGTTCTTGTACAATCGGTTGAAATTCTTTTTGTTCTCCTTCGTTGTTAAGTACATCGCTGAACGTTCATTTGGATCACTAATAATAATCGTCCTTTTTTCGCTTAATTCAAGGAGTAGTTTTTGAGTTGCTCCAATCCAGCAACGAACCGTGCTCCGAATATTTTTAATAATACTCATATTATTTTTAATTTTAATATATTTAATTCATAATCAGGTATGTGTATAATTGTTTTAAAATGGTATCCGAAGTATTAAGGAAATAAATGCAATTAAAACAGTGTCTCATCATAACCATCAAATAAATATTCAGTATGCAATAAGTTGATATTTATTGTAAATGTAGAAAAAAAAACCCCTCATTCATTTTTTTTTAATTTCTTAAATGTATTTAAAAAAAAGAAGCTGGAAAAAGAAAGAAAAGGGAGCAGTGGAGTACAACACATTTCCTCTGCTCCACTTTCGAACAAAATCTCGTTGTTCAATTGCTCCACGTTCCGCTGCAAATCTCAGTCGAAAATATATTTGTACAAAATTTCAGGAATATCGGTGTGGTTTTAGATCTTCTTGCGAGCTCTGGACAAATGAATATATTTTTGCTTTTATTGTCAAGATGTTATGTAATTACTATCTCTACATCTTTCTCTGTTTCATTCCAAGGGCCTATCTCTATCGCATCCGCTACCTCTCCGCAGACCACTACGACAACGTGTATATTACATTCGTGCTACGTGACATAGACGACAAACGAGCGGACATGGAGAAAGAGACCATCTTGCCACTCACCGTCCGAGAAAGCAAGAAGTACATAAACACCTTCTCGATCCGGATGGCTGCATCCGAGCGAAAGAAACTCATCGTTGCCGGAACGCTGCTGCTCGTGTCCGGTCTGCAAATGGCCTTCTACATGATATTAGATTATTCTTTGGTTCAGTTGCTGACGATGATAAGATATTTCGGGAGAATAGAAGCGAGAGGAGAAGGTAAGTAAATAAATGGTAAGGGCGAGTGAGTTTTAGAAACAAGTTCACCTTTGTTTCGTTGGATATTTATCAGTGAAAGGCTGAGTATTTTCTTATAAAATAACATTTCCGACTTAGATTTAGACAGATCAAAAGTAACATAATAAACTGTACCACGTAAATTTGCGACAAAACACACACAACACGCACAGGAAAAACCTGTTCAACATTAACTAGCAAGGTAAGGTAGTGCATGAGAATTTCCTTTTACGAAACTGTTGCCAAAACTAAAAATAAAATATTGTAAGTTTTTTGCATAATGTTGGTTGCGTAATCTAAGATTAAATCCAACATATTTGTCACTTGTCAGTATAAAAAGATGTTTGAAACGGGTATCTTCTTATAATCATTTTTCTATAAATCCTTTCTCAAAATTTCTAGTTGCTTTTAAGAAATTTGCTTGTTCTTCTTGCTTATTCCACATGAAATTAGTCGTAACGTTAATAATACAAGGGGAAAACATTCACTGTGTTGATTTTTTAAAGCTTAGTCTCTAGGTAGAAATACATAGCCTAATAAATAAATAAATAAGTCAAATAAATTAAAAAAGGAAATAAATATATAAGTAAATAAATAAATGCATATCTAAGAACGTGGAAGACGGATTTGTTTCCCTAATTACACTTGATGAAAACATTGTCTTTTTATAGCACTGAATTCAAAAATAAAGCAAAACAAATGTGCCTGCCTTACACTTACAACTTTTGAGGGAATTATCAGATATGGACAAACCATTTCTTGTTTGAAAGAACGTCTCTAGAATCAATCAGTTTAATGCATCATTTGTTTCCAAATCCCAAAAGATTCGAATATTTTTTTTTTGCATGTTTTTTTTCCAGAGGGGGAGGATTTAAACAGCTGTACCGGTGAGGGGATTCAATCATTTAATAACTTTGGATTTACTAATCAGAATCGTTCGACATAAATTTAGTTACAACTTTTGATGTGGGATGTGTACGTAACCCGACAATTTTTATTTCCTTGTGCTGTATATCATTTGTAGAGATAAAAAATGGCTAAGGATAAATACATGTAGTCTATTTCAAAGTATTTTTTTGGGAAACCGATAACATTGGTCAAAACCTTTGCACCAAAAATTCATAAATACTGTGGGGATTATTGTATGATAAATGGAAGAAAATTTGAAAGATATTATTTGCTGAAAACAAAACAATATTTCCAATAGATTTGGGATGGGATCGGTTCAATAAATTGGATGGGTAAATACGCAGTTATGTCTTTCCTTCTCCTGTTGGCTATGTGTTTTTGTACTGCTAAAAAAATCACTTCTTTGAAGAAAATTAGTCGTCATTGCTATTAAACTTATTTATTATCACTAATGGGTATTTCTCTGTTATTGGTACGTCAGCTCAGAACCAAACCACATCGCCAATTGAGATAGTAGGGTTATTAGGCCAGATTTTGGCGTCAGAATGTACCAGTCATTTCGAACTTGTCATGTGAAATAGCTTGTCATTTATTATTTGTGACAAGCTATTTCACATGGCAAGTGCCAAGTTGCCAAGTGTTTGGCAAAACTTGTTGGTGACAAAACATCACTGAATGGTGTCTCGATAGTAGAAGAGTACCAAAAAAAATGTCTAGAAGCGTGAACTTTTTTTGAGTTAAAAACTTGGCTTTTTCTCTTGCAGTTCCAACAGTTATACAAATACAAGTGAAAGGTTCCGGAGTAATGGCGGATATGTACCGACAAATGGTGACTCAGTTCGATCCCATGATGAGCTCAGTACCGGAGTATGACTCAAGTAAATGCTTACCGGAAGCCATTCCCATTGATTTGGACCGATATCAACAGATAGGTAAAATATCGTACACTTTCTCGAATATCGGATATTTTGAAAGAAATGTTTTTTGTTTCAGCCCTGAACATAGTTCTCGCATGATTTATCCAAATGGAACACAGAAAATTTGATTTTTTTAGGAATAAACTGGGGATAAAATATGATGATTTTATTTAAATCACAAAATGTTCCCAGGTAAATTTGACAGTTCAAACTTTCTTAGAAATGGGAAAAGTTACTTGAAAAAATCCATTTTCTAATGTTTTGATAAAACATCAGTCATCGATTTTACGACTTCACTTCAGTTAAAATTCATTTCTGTCTTCTTCTTTTCGACATTGGAATTTTCTTTTCAGAATACATTTTGTCTTATAGTTTTGAATTTGAATGAACGATGCCATCATTAAATTTCGTAGATCAAAGAATTGGAATCTAACTTTCTTTTTTTGTGATATCAATTTCATAACTTAGGTTAAAAGTTGTTAAATGATTGCTTTTACTTCAGAGAAGTTTTGCTTGTATGCAGAAAAATGTTTCAGAAAATAACTAAACAAAACTAAACGATGAGATTGTTACTTTAAATAAGTTACGGCATTTTAATTCTTTACGAAACTAAACGACGAGTTAAGCCTTTTTGAGATATTGCCACGCATTCCAAGAACTCCAATAGGATTCATTCAAATAAGATTTATTTTCGACTTCTAGATCTTCTAATTATCAAGACGGATTTTATGACAATAGAGTTGCGCAATGGGTGTTTGATCGCTCACTTTGAAAAGAAAAAGTTGTTTCGTTTCATAATGTTCCTCAACCTCGTTTAATTTTGTTTCGGATTTCTGCCGCCGATAAATGCAGCGCCTAAAAGGACGCCTTTTAAAACGTTCGCCCACTTTGATCACATTTTAATCGGGCCTGTCAATTCTCCAACATACACATCAAAACTTCGACGCAAACGAAATCGCAGGCATATATTAATGAATTTCGCGGGTCGCGAATTGAAATTAATGTGCGTTTCTTTGATAAGGTCGCTGAATTCACCAAGCAGACGGTCCTTTTGAGCAGCAATCTAAAGTACAATTGCTTGCGAAAAGGAGAGAACTGCAGTTTTAAGGAGTACTTGTACAAGCTGCTTGTGACGCTACCCTAAGTAATGGACAGGAGTAGATGTAACAATATAGTGTCTTCATACGGCATATCTACAGGACCTAACGTTATTTCATGTCCACGAATCTCAAAACTAAGGTAGCTGAAATTGGAACGGTTCCATTATCACCACTCATCAATATGTTTTAGGTTGAAATTTACCAAAAACAAATTTAGTAATTTGAATTTTAATAACCTAAATTTTAAAATAATCTAAAATTTATAATTCTGAAAATTTCGAAAACAGCTGAATTTAAAAATAAAATTTAGTTTTTAAAAATTACCTATATAATAATAGCTTAAGTTGTCTGTCCGTCTTTCCGTCTGTCCGCGTCTTAATAGAATAAAAAACAAAGTCGCTTCCCGCCGTATGTACGCTTAGATCTTTTAAACAACACAACGGATTTTAATGCTGTTTTCATAAATAGACAGGGTGGTTCAAGAGGAAGGTTTATAGGCCCATTAGGACAGGAAGTTCTTTTTATTCCAATTTCCACATAAATTCCCCAATACGGGGATGAAATTTTTTTTTGCCCATATTAATGTAACATATCGATCGAAAGCACTGATCTTTCTGCACAAGATGATATTTGTTCTAAGTTTCCAAGTCACTAAGAACGCCAGTTATAAGCTTTTAAGTTCAATTTCTTAAGACTTACCTTGACCCAAAAATAATAATTAGCAGTTTCCCAACTCCGGGTGAATAGTGTTAGCATAATTTCAATTTAAAATGGTTTTTCAAAATAGAGACATCAGTTTAGTTTTCAGCGGAATCAATCTAAAATCATCGCAAAGAGACATATATACGTACATTTCACTTAACGTGGACCAGTTACGATTAAATTTTGCGGTTCGATACGATACTGAGATCATGCAAAAAGCAAACTATAATAAAGCAATATTTAAATTTTTTAAAAATGATTATCATAAAAAAGTAACATACTATTTGTATTTATTATCATAACTTACGGAGGGGGGGGGGGAGGCTTTAACAAATTTATTTCTATTTCTTAAAAAGTATTTCCATTCATAACTCAATTTTTAATTTCCAAATCTTTGGAGTGGCAACACTTAAATTTGTTTATATCGAGCGATCATTCTCGTGTTTATATCTAGCGATCTTTTCTTAAGCCTTTCAAATTTTAAAGTGTTTTTTACGATTTTAAAATGGTTACAGCCCGCAGATGTTCTGCGGGGATCAGCTAGTTACAAATATAAGTAGAATTCATGGCTGCGAAACAAAGCTTTTATTTTTTAAATTAATATTACCAAACCTTTTTTTACTTCATAGTCAATTTTTTTATTAAGAACTCTGTTAAAATTCAGGGCAGCATTTTTTTCACCGCAATACTCAACTCAAATATTGTTTTGCTTATACGCATGCAAAACATAAGCACTTTCTCTTTTTTGTCCCGTGCAGGGAAGAAAAGTAGGAACTATATGCGTTGAATATGTGTAGTAAATGACAACTACGGTTCCAGTTCGAAAATTTTTTCCTCTAAATCAAAATCATACTTGTTGAATATTGAATGCACCTCACTATGAAAATAGAATAATTTTTTGCTATATTCCTTTTTTTTTTAATGTTATGTCTCTCAAGTTAAAAAAAAAAAATGTGTAAATTGCTCAGGCTATTCGGTAAATAAGAAAAACGGAAATATAAATGAAAAGATCGGTTACTATCTTAAATGGATATGGAGAATTGATAATGTATAATTTTCTGTATAGACTTTTACGACAACTTTTCAATGTGCGTTTCAAAAGTATTCATTTGTAATGTTTTGGAGTCTATGCATTAATTTTATTTCAAGAAAATGAGAAATATTATTGATAAATTATTGTTAAGATTCCAAATAACTTTTTTTTACAAAAATGCTTTACTTATTTTGAAATAATTCGTAACATTCCTTGTCAGATATTTTAGCTCCGAGTAGAATTTATTTATGATAGTTTCTTAAAGAATTTATATTGCTATCATAAACGAACAATCGTTTTATTTCATGGAAGTAATTTTTTCGTCTCGATCATTCTGAATTAATAAAGTGATGTTGAGAATTTCAGACACAATGTTTTTTTTTCTCTTATTACATCAGTCTATTGAATTTCTTCAAAACGTATTGCGTTCTGATAAAATGAGTGATCCAAAGCGTTTCTCCAACGACATATATTGTCGATAAAATTTACTAAACATTTCTTATATTTTCAAGATAAGATTGGATGAAATGATATGTTTGTATATATGCAGGCCATAAATAAATGAAATTTAATGCGTCCCTGTAAACTAATTTTTAAATTTCGTAATTTTTAACCACTGTTTTATTTGAGCGTTATTTTAAACACGACTGGTTTAGAAAAGTATTTCAGAAAATAGCGGGAAAGTATTTTAGTACAAATTTTCATCTCGATTGATTAAATATAATGCATTTTTTTGGTAACATTTTATTCTTTGGTACAAGAGAGCTAATCATATGCAACGATTTACTCATCCATCGTATGTAGTTGTTACGCATGTCATCTTATGATTGTATATTCTCTAAGCTTTGCGTGGGTAGATATGCACTAATTACAACTCTATTATATTGCATATGTATAACGTTTTGATAACTGTTTCTTCAATGAAACATTTTCGAAGAACTATTCTAAACTGCCATTCAACCAATCCGAATGAAATACAATAACATCATTACCAGAAATACTTTTGCTTTATCTTCACAACAAAAAGAGGTCGCACATTCTAAAAGCAATAGATTTTTTTTTGCATAAAATTGCCCTTAAAAGAGAATGAACATACAGTCCGTAACAAAAGCTTCCTAATGCATTCTTTTCAGGTTAACATATAGAACTAGAACATCAAAACAACATTAAAATAAATAACATTTATGAAAACGGAATTATGCTTGCAAAAAGTTTGTCTCTAAAATTTAGAGAAAACTGGAAAAAAAAAAAAAAAAAAACCACTTTCAATAATAAATAACTAGTGGGGTTTCCATTGCAATTGAAAATCTCAAATGCAGAGTTATTCATTAAAAGTACCACACTATGCTTGTTTTTTTTGACATTCTTAAGATTATTTGTGGAAAAATACCGCCTTTTCACTTTCTTGTATTTTTTTTGTAGAGACAATGTGCTTCTCCAAGATAAATATATTTTATGTGACATTTGAGAAGTCGATTGGTTCATTTAATAATAATTTAACTTTGTGCAAGTAAACTGTAATAGAAATATAATTTCACGTTAATCTACAGATTTTGTGCAGTTTTTCGTATCATTAGCATGTAAGAGACAGATAAAAGAGGTGTGTACATTACCTTCAAAAGTTGTTCAGTTCATTACAAAAGGCTTGTTTTTCCCTTGCTGTAAAAGCGTCTTGTAGCTTTCATGCCAACAACTTTCCCAACACTATGGGCAGTTCAATTTCTTCTTCTTCTCACAGATAAAAACTCGGAAACTTGTGATTAAGGACACTTTTTTCAGTTAACAATCTTTTAGATAATTTGTAGCACTTTTTTTGCTTACTCTGCAGTAATTTTCTGTATTAGGGTATTTCACAATAAATGAGCTATTCCCCCTCCCACCAAAAAATCTTTTATTTTTCACTTGTTTTAATTTAAAGCTATATTTCTATTTCATTGGTGAAATGATAAATCTGGTAAGATTTTATTTTATTCGTTGAATATCGATTTTTTTACATGTGAATGCTAAATTTAATTTTGAATAAAAAATGCAAAGCTCTCATGTAAGCTTTTTACAGTGCTTCCTTTACTTTTTCCAGGGGAAAAACTGAAAAAGAATATCTCTCTAGAAATCAGCTATTCACATTGTCAAATATTTCAGTTTTGCACCCTGTTCTTTTGTAAAGTACTTTTCCATTACTGTCGATTTTTCAGCAAATTTTCCTTCCTTGTCGCATTTTTTCTCCGAGAAAAATTTTGGCGTTTCCTAAACGCAATCCATTCATGAATTTCAGTGTTGTCTAGAGCTCTTTTTTCGCGGGCATGAGCGTCGTTAAACGGATTATTCTGTTTAATGGTGGAATTCACGCTTTGGCACTTTGACTAGCTTTAATGGGCTCTCCGGGCTAACTGGAACGCTTCCCTGCTAACAACCTTTAATCAAATCAGTGAGGTTAAAAATCGCGATGCTTCTGTTAAATTGAATTGTGTGTGTTTGTGCTAAGGTAAAGCAGAGAGTAAAGTTTTACTGCTCTTCTTGACAGCTTCCATTCTGTTTTACCTCTTTGCTTTGAGAATTTCTCTTCAACACAAATATCATAAATTTCTGTAAAATGCAGCAATGAAAAAGAAACCTCGTTAAGTACTTCTGCTTTTCGTAGCTTAAGATAGACTGGTCATTTCTTAGTGTACTAGATTTAATATTGTATGTTTTGAACAATATCTTATCACTGTCAAACTTTAAGGCATCTTCAGAAAAAACAGAAAAGAAGACTGAATTAACGCATAAAAAAATCTCGATGAAATGGAATTCATATTAATTAAATTTTTATTTCTTAAGAAAAGTGGCTTGATGTTTTTTAAACATATTTTCATTAAAAAATTGTTTTTTTGGTTCTTTTATACCTTTATTTTGCATCTAGGTTAAATGCGAAACATCATTTGCATAAACATTTACT
The DNA here is from genome assembly GCA_038502835.1 of Octonoba sinensis. Classification (NCBI taxonomy): domain Eukaryota; kingdom Metazoa; phylum Arthropoda; class Arachnida; order Araneae; family Uloboridae; genus Octonoba; species Octonoba sinensis. The sequence continues at coordinate 66,110,315 of CM076602.1, forward strand.
TACCCAAGTACAAAGATAAAACAACCTAAAAAAGCACAAATTCAGAATAAAAAGTAAAGTAATATTTTCCAGCATTTGGAAACCATTTTTATAATTTTTCTTTACTTTCCTGTTCTTTTCCCACCTTTTCCGGTTCGTTTCCCGAATTTTTCCTCTTGGGCTCTGCTCCCGCTGTGTTCCTGACCTCTGATTGGTTAATCTCTAATCCGGCACATTTGGTATAAATACCAGTTGTCTTTCTTGTTCTTGCCTGTTCACGCACAACTTTCTAGTTGTGTGTTGAGCGCCTGTTTTCTGCACTGATGAAGAGGCTCCATTGCAGCTTTGAAATAGCTATTTGCGTTACTTTTTATTATGAATTTGTGCTTTTTTACGTTGTTTTATCCTTGTACTTACATTTTAGCACAAAGCATTTGATCATTTATCTTATACATTTACTTATTTGTCATTTAAAACTCTCATCGATGCTGATCGATGACTACATGTGCTGCTTAGTGATTTTAAAACTAAAATCCGTAAAAATGTGTTGAGTTCCATCGTTGTCTTGTCCTTCATTTTAGGGAAATTTAGCCTTAGTTGGAATTTAAATCATTTATTTCGTTTTAAATAATGATATATTATTGACTTTTTCTATTGATGTGCATTGTTGGATTTATTTTTTTGCACATCACAGGCACTCTTTATTTAACTTGCATTGTGCTGGCTGTCGCCCAAAGTTATGGTCTAAGATTGAGGCACATCGTTTGTGGCTGCTACTATCCGCATCGCGAGCGTATTCGAGCTGTGTGGCTCTACAATCACATCTTGAAGACTCGAGGGAACCTCAGCTACTTCCTCAGACGACAGATCCGGAAGAAGGTCTACGGCGACGATACGCTGGAAGACGTGAGTTTGATTGACAGGCTATCTGGGCAATGTAAACTCTTCGGGAGGATTGTCAAGGCATTCGGTTACGAGCGCATCTTTTGCGTATGCTGCATGGAACCTGGTAAACCAGACGACTACACGAATTTCAAAAGATGTAGTACTTCGGGATGCAAAGGTATGTTGCGATTTTTTTTTTCCAATATGCAATCATTTACTAGAAGGTCCTCACACTGAATGAGAAAAGATTTTGTTAGCCTGCGTTTCCGACATAGTTATAACATCCGTCTTCTGAAGTAGAGCCCCTATATAGACAGGCTTATGCATCCGCCAATTTGGATCAAAGCGCGTGTTCTGCGTGATTGCCCTTTTGGTATGTATCTCCTTTTGTCGACGTTTCATTCCCTGTGGCATTTAAACTTTTTCCAATTTGGCGGGACTTGGAAATTTGACATAATTCAAGAAACTTTTCTCTTGTAACCGTAGCTTTTAAACAATGAAAAAACTGATCCCAAATGCCTGATATGTCGGCTCGTATATATATGCGGGCCTTACTCTGAACTGCATTGAAAAGGTTACCGAAGAATTATGCATTAAAGCGTTGCATTTAAAAAATATTAATTAAAAATCTAATCATAATTATTACACCGTTTAAGTTAAGTATATTTCGACAAGTTACAGGAAAGTGTTATCGATTAAAGTTACAAGTTACTTATTTTCAGACAATAGCACCGTTCCCCTGAACTATATTTATTAAGTTACTAAAGGAGTTATAACGTTACATTTAAAAATTATAGTCGAAGAACTAATCATACGCGGCTAAAAAAAAGTACGTTTAGCTAAGTTAACTGCAAAGTGCAATTGATCGAAGGTTACGAGTTACTAGTTTTGAGACACTGTTTTAAACGTATTTGTTAGAGGCTAATTAATTGCGCAGTGAAAAGAAATGTTTGTTAAAATTTGTTATTTAATATGATTCACCTGTTATTCAAAGAACGTGTTGAGCTTAAGTATATGTTTCATTAAATTGTCCTTGTTCAATGATACCTACCCATTCTTCTTAGATATAACTTCATCATGGTTTTTTTTCAACATTTGCTTGGATTATGTGAACGGGTCAGTTTGAAAATATGTGTACGTATACTGTCCTAGAGTGAAAAAAGTGATTATACTCAAAACATGTTAATTTCAACTGACTATAAATATTACATTACTTTAAGGTACACTTCACAACATATTTCTAATTAAAAAAATATCATATTTTTACCGCAAAGGTACAGACTTTTGTATCGAACCAGTAAAATGGTAACGGACTTGATATTAACAGCAAAATGTCTTCCAAAACCTGCAAGCTAAATCACTAAGAAAAAATGCACTATTTAAAAGAAAAAAAAAATATCAAATATTATTCAAGCAAAAGAAAGCACTGAATCTATATTTTTAAAATAAAAATCTAAGTAAAAGACTTGACATCGAATAGAAATATTTACCTTATATGAAATTGTTTACACCATTACACTGTTGTTTTTCAACTGAAAAAAAAAGGAAAGAAAATGGTTGCAGGTAAATATTTAACTAGTATAAGAGTGCTTTTATTGAAAATGTGTTGATAAAATTTTCATCCCTTTTTCTCATGAAACTACCTTGGTAATGGACCTGACAAAATATGAGAGACTATGTGGCTTTGTAGAAATCCTTTTCTTTCAGGAATAATCACAGGAATTTAAATTAATGATGGCTTTCCTGTTGCAGTCTCTCTCTTTTTTTTCTTTTATAATGGAAAACAAGGGGACAAAATTACTGAATTACAAATTACAGAAGGGGAACAGCTATTTTTTTCACCTACTCAGTACAAAAATCTGTATCTTTTTGTGGTAAAATGATGTAAATGATAGTTTTTGTATTGGAAATATGTTGTGAAGTGTACCCTAAAGTAATGTGATATTTATAGTCGGTTCAAATTAAGATACTTTGAGCATAATCACTTTTTTCACTGTGGAACAGCACACGAGTGACTATTTTGAAAATGACCCAAACTTCTGTGAGGTTCATTAACGTCAATTATGTCTTATGTGTAATTATTTTTCAAATTCAGAATAGTTACTGGCTATTTCAGTTTAGAGGGAAAATGTTGAAGAATAAATATACTTCCATCTGGTCGCGTTTTCTATAATAACAGTTCCATTCTTATAATATCTACCTCGGTTCATCTGTTTCTTGCGCAATATTCTAGAAAAAACAAGAAGGTCTGTCTAGAACTATACGAGCCTACTTTCTCGTATACGCCAAATTCAATAATCCAGCTATCTCTTTCTCGTTTAGCATTTAGTTCTTAATTACTTCAAATATACCTTTTGAACAGATAATACATATTCATTCACTCACTCATTCATTCTTTCATTTATTCAGTACTTCATTTATTCGTTCATTCATATACTCATTTATGTATTTATTCCTCCATTTACTCATTCATGTATTTATTCACTCTTTTATTTATTTCTTTATTCATTCACTCATTTATTTATTTTATCATTTATTCACTCATTTATTCATTCATTCATTCTTTCACTCATTCATTTATTCATTGAAAAATGTCCTTAAAAATCCCGATCAAAAAATTTTGTAGGAAAATAGACTCGTTCAGTTCTTGTTGAACTTCGTATCTGTACTTGTTATACATTGTAATATCTTTCCGATAAAGTTAGTTGCAAGCAAATCCGTCGATTGCATCAGGATTTATGTGGGATTGAAATTTCCCCGTAGGCGCTAATGTTTTTTTTTTTTTTTGAACTGTTCAAAAATGAACAAAAATTGCTCAAATCAATATTTCAAGTCATGAGCTTATTCCAATAAGCTTATTCATAGGAACTTGGATCTTGTGCCCAGAGTTTACCATAATTTGCTTCATTTTTGCGCATAGGCGCTATTTTAAGTTTTTTGAACTGTACAAAATTGAACGAAAAATTGTTAAAATCAAAAAGCAAAATATGGAGTCCTCTTCCAGATCTTTCCAATGGAAAAAAAAAAAATCTTTCGAATCGGACAATTCCTTCAAAAGTTATTTTAGGCAGACAGACCGACAGACACGCATTTTCCCCGTCTCAAAACCCTACTTTTAAATTTTTATTTTTCAATTTTTATGTAATTACTTCACTTTTTTTGACCTTTCTTTATTCTCAGTGGTATTTTTACGATACATTAAAAGCCTTCTTTCATGATTTATATATATATTTTAACTCTTACGGGAAAGTAGGCTAACAAAAAAGAAGAAATTTATTTAGAGAACAAAAGAATGCTGATAGTTGTTTTTTCCTTGGTTAAGTTAGAAGGAGGTTTAGACAAGCTTTATAATTACTGCTTCATCCATGCAGTGTAGAGGCATACTGGTATAACATTATAGCATTAAAAAAAAATGTCTTGGAAAAGTGATTTTTTTAAAAATTAGATAAATAAATATTGTGGTAATAATTAGGCGGTCAACATACAAAGGGTTTTTATAATACTCCCACCCGAATTTGGTCTGTATAAGTGGTCAACATAGACCTGTGTTCAAGATAGATGGTCAAATTAAAAACGTTTCCCTACGTGACATAATACAGGCCTACTTCCGTTCTTGAAATAAGCGGTAACTTAGACAGACGGTCAACTTTACAGGTTTTACTGTAACTAAATTTTTTTCATGTTTAAGTACACTATTCGTCATTTTTCAGAAGATGACACGAAAGATGGTGTTACTGTTAGCTTTTTACGACAAAATGACATAAAGTAACATTTAGAGTAGGTTTGCAGTATGTCAATTAAATAGTAGTACAAAAGCTGCAAAACATTAACCCTTAAAGCTCGTGCTGACTTTTGCCCAGCTGCCTTAATTTACTGTGACGTTGCAGTGCAAAAAGGTTCTCCACCCCCTATTCTAGGCACCTATCCTAGAAAGAAAATTCAACTTACCTCAATAGAAGTGCATTAACATGCTGTTTTAGTTTCAACTCTCTACATAAGTCAAGGTTTTAGTTTTTCAGAGTCATAACTTTCGCAGCTTTTGGTGCAACGGCAAAGCTATATCTATATATAAATAGGCAACAACAAGACAGTTAAGAATCCTCTGTTTTTCAACCGATTTTCTTACTTTCAATTTTATTTAGTTGCTATTGACGAGTTTTGTGATATCAATTAAAAATGTTGGAAACAGTTTCTTATTAGTTAATTAATTCCCCTTTTCTTTTGTCAGAAAAGCTTTATTTATAATTGCAATGTTATATTGTTATAGATAGCAGATGGCAACATGTCTTGGTTAAGTAAATTATTTGGTAATAATCATAGAACTCATTGTTAAAATGAGCTTGTTGCCATTAAGCAGTAATTTTAAACGCAATTATAATAAGAGTTTGAGGGAAGGCTTATCTGAAACAAGGAAATGAAAAATGAGAATAGTGTATGGAAGCAAACATTTAAGTTTTATTCAATAGCCACTCAACTAAGTGCGAAGTCGGCAGAAGTTCAAGCGGCTACATTTATGAGCGCAATTGGCCCTGCGGCAACAATGATTTACAATACGTTTGCTTTAAGTGAGGATGATCAAAAGAAACTCGACGTTATGGTCGCCAAATTTGATGAATAATGCTTATATAGTTATACTAGCGGTACCCGCACGGCGTTGTCCGGGCTGAATTTTAAAATTGTCGCCTGCTGCGCTGTTCGTTCTAAGAGTATAAAAAACGTCACCTGCCGCGATGTCCTTAATAAGAACGCAAAAAACGTTGCATGCGGCGCTGCTCTTGCTAAGAGTATAAAAAATATCGCCTGAGGCAGTGTGTGAAAAACGTCGTGTGTCTAATTAAACTACGACTAATTAAAAAAGTCAAATTTTAGCGTGTCGTCATTCGCCAGGTTATTTGAAATCTGGAATAAACAATACGTTTGTAAACTTTTCCGGGCGATATTTATTTAAATGTTATTGCTAAATCAAGGAAATCGTTAAATCGGGGAGACAGAACTTTTATCAAGTTCAATCTCTCAAAACCTTAAATCGAAAATTTACTTTATTAGTTTGATATGCTTTATTATTGTTTTATCTTCATTAAACAGAAGGATTTTTAAAAATAAGTTTTATATTGAAATTAACCTAACACTATTCACTCGGAGTTGAGGAAACTGCTAATTAATATTTTTGGGTCAAGGTAAGACTTAAGGAAACGAACTAAAAAGCTTATAACTGGCTTTCTTATTGACTAGGAAACTTCGAACATATTTCATCTTGTGCAGAAAAATCAGCGCTTTCGATCGATATATTACATTAATATATGCAAGTTTTTTTCGCCCCCATATTGGGGAATTTGTGTGGAAATTTGCGTAAAATTGGAAAAAAAAAAAGAACTACCTGTCGGATTTTTTTCTAATGGGGCTATGATTCGTCCTCTTGAATCACTCTGTCCATTGATGCAAACCGCATTCAAATCCGTTGCATAATTTAAAAGATCTCAGCGTACAAAGGAAGTGACTTTGTTTTATACTCTTTTAAGATAAATAGCATAATGTTTTCAATGCCAAAGTTAATTATTAACGGCGAATTTCGACTGTTGGGTGAACTCTAGTTTTCATAATTTTGTGTAATCCGTTTGTTCAAATTGTCTCTATGTACAAGAACTGGGAATTTGAGCAGTTCCAACAGCTGATTTAGCTCGTGAAATAAGTGCAATTTATCTTTCACTTCTGGTTCTAAGTTCTGTCCTGTTGTGAGACGAGGTTTGCTCATTTTAGCGAATGGGCAGGACACAACTCGTCTTATATCAGGACAGAACTGGAACCCTTTATTTGTTTAAACCTATTACTTCTCAAACAATATCAGCTAATTTGTACTGCAACGAGATAAAGTAATTTACTTTTCAAGTTTAAAACTCCAGAAGGTGACTTCCGGAAATGATGCAAGAATTTCAAGGTACAAAAGCAACACGTGGCCCATTAGAGCATGTAATTGTGTTATTAATCTAGCAGATATTCGCTGTGAGAGAAATATTTGGTTATTGTAGAAAAAAGGGAGTCAAACTTGAGAAAATCAGAAAATTTTGGAGAAGCCTCATGGTGACAACTCCAACTGATGGCAACAAATTCCTACTCATGGTAACAACTTCCAACAGCCAATACCAGACTTTATAATTTTTTTTTAAAACAATGTAGGGAATTATGTTTCCAATTAAGCACAGTATCAAGTTCTGTTCCTTCGCTTTGCTCTTTTTGTTTCTTCGCGATTACTTATACGGAATAAAAACATTAGTTTATATCGTCAGGTATCCTACGAAATCCCAAAAAAAAAAAAAAAAAAAACATTTCTTTCAGAAGTAAAAATGCATGTTGTTCCTTTTCTGAGATTTTGCTGCTTCAAAAAAATTTTTTTTTTTGTTTCAGTATCAGTTACATACCTGAAACTTAATCTTTCAGTAAATAAGTTACGAATATTTTTCAAATGTAGCAATTGGATGAATTTTGAAATTCGATACTGGAGATGTTTAAGAAAGCAAATCGCCGTCGCTACATTGCATGATCTTTAACTTGTGTCAATAAACTTTAAATTATGAAGCGTTTTTGATTTAATGAAATTATTTTTCAAAATATCATTTTTAATAATAATTCTGCATAATGTTATGTAGGATGGAATGGGTATAAAAACAAGAGCTTTCCAAATGGCCATTAAAATATTCAATTTTTATTCGACAAGAAAAACAAAATGATTGAATTGTTGCATTTTGATAATACTCTCCACATTCCAGTTATATTAAAATGTTTTGTTTGAAAAATAAGCTGTTGTTCTAAGGCTGTTTTCATGTGGGAATGAGGTGAAATGGTAGAGTAGTTTAAAACTAAATTCAGAGTAGGGAAAAATAAATGTATTTCATTTTTTCGGAAAACAATATTTAAATGGTAAGAGCACAAAATATCCTGAATAATTTAGTCTGCCATTTGCTTGTAGTTAAAATTTACATAATTTTTTTAACCACGTTTATGTTATATTGAACAGTTCTAAAAATCTTAACATTACCAGTATTGGGAAATATGCAGCAAATTTTATAAGCCCTGGACATCAAATCCAAGTTCCTTTGAGCAAGCTTATTCGAAGAACCTCTGGGCGTTAAATACTTTTTAATGTGAACAATGTTTCCCCAATTTTAAACAGTTAAAAAAAAGGAAAATAAAAAAAAAAAAACAAACAAACAAACAAGAAGCTCCGTCTAGAACTATTACGAGCCTACTTTCCCGTATACACCAAATTCAAATTCATAATCTAGCTATCTCTTTCTCTCGCTTTTTCTCATTTAGCTTTAGTTCTTAATTACTTCAAATATATCTTTTTCAACGGATAATACATATTGTTTCACTCACTCATTCATTCTTTCATTTATTCAGTCCTTCATTTATTCATTCACTCATTTACTCATTCATGTATATATTCACTCATTTATTTATTTTTTTATTCATTCACTCATTTATTCATTCATTCATTCTTTCACTCTTTCATTTATTCATTTATTCATTTATATCCTTAAAAATCCCGGTCAAAAAATTTCGTAGGAAAATAATCTCGCTCTTTTCTTGTTTTACTTCGTATCTGTACATGTTCTACATGGTAACATCTTTCCGATAAAGTTTGTTGCAAGCAAATCCGTCGGTTAGATCAGGATTTATATGGGATTAAAATTTCCCCGTAGGCGATAATGTTAATTTTTTCTGAACAGTTCAAAATGAACAATTTTTGTTCAAATCAATATTTCACGCAGAGAGCTTCTTACATTAAGCCTGCTCATAAGAACTTGGCTCTTGTGCCTAGAGTTTACATAATTTGCTTCATTTTCGCCCATAGGCACTAATGTTAAAATTTTTTGAACTGTTTAAAACTGTTCAAATCAAAAAGTGAAGCATAGAAATGAGATGTACTTGCCGAGATCTTTTGAATGCAAAAAGAATTTTTCGAATCGGACAACTCGTTCAAAAGTTATTAGGAGAGGGGAGGGGGAAGGCAGACCGACAGACAGACGCACATCTCAAAACTCTACTTTCAAACTATTTAATTTTTAATTTTTATTTAATTAATTCTCTTTTATTATTCTTTTCTTTATTTTTAACGGTATTTTTACGATACTTTAAGCCTTCTTTCATGCTTTATTATTATTTTTTTTACTTTTACGGGAAAGTAGGCTAAAAAAAGAGCATCTTCTACACCTTTTAACTAAACTGATTTGACACATACTACATTTATTATTTTGCGATTTTGCTAATATTGAGTATGCCATTGTATACAGTGGTATGCATGAATAACTTGCTCCACGAGTGAACTCCGTAAAGGTTTTTAACTGGCCATTCTTACAAAAATGTTCTAAATAAATGCTCATTTTGTGATTGTCTTGAAATAGAAAATGACGTTTGCAGGATAGTCATCAGATAATACTTATGGCTAAGAATAGTTCAAATTATCTGTCTTATTACTTTAGAAAAACAAATTTACGAGAAAACGTTTGAAAACAGGTAGAAATACTTTTATATATTTGATAATGACATACTAACAATACTACACACATTTTTATGATAAAACTATGTTTACTACAAATATTTTTACGATAAGAGTATGAAAAGAAATGTAGAATTAATTAACTTTATATTATGTTTCTCAAATGAAAACGATATGGAAGTAAGAAGTATGCTTTTCCTTCTTTTTTAATTTCGATGATAACTTTTTGTAAGCATAAAATTTTATAATACATGTTTATAATGAATGAGTTTTTTGAGAACAAATCTAGTGTTTTATTAACAATCGGAGATAGCGGGGAAACATTCAATTGTTATCAAAGTCATTATACACACTTCACGTATTATGTTATTTAAGACTGATTAATAAATTAGTGGTTTCCTGTACTAAAGATATTAATGTTGCAAAATACTATAAAGCACTATTGTGTGTTTAGTTTCTAAATGACTTGCGATGTTTGAAGACATTTTCTGAGAAATTCTGAGCATGCTGTTGGTTTAATGTTTTTTCATTACTTGATCACTGATTTAATAATCTAGATAATTCGAATCTGTAATTAGCGTTATAATGCTTTAATCATAAAATCGATAATTGTGGTGTCTAATTATAGTCCTTTGTGATATGAAAGAGTTTTACTTAATGAAATTTAGCCAAGGTTTCGTGTTATTTCTGCCAGCTAAATATAAGATTTTCATAGCGCATTAGTAGAGTTTAAATGGGAAGCATTTTTCTTAAATAAGCCTTAGGTAATTAAAATACTTAAAAAATCACAGCAACAGCGTGTTGTGAGCATAAGTTTCGATGCAAAAATAACTGAAAATTTCGTGTTTTACTTTCAAAAATAAGTTAAAACTTCAAACATTTTATTTATAATGTGTTTTCCAATAAGAGTGTAATTTATTTTGTTATTAATTTTAGAAAAATTGGAGTTTTGATATTATATATATATACATATATAGATATATATATATCTATATATATTATTTCTTCAGGTATCTATTGCTATGCTTGCTTTGCGGACATTAACAATATGTGTACACTATGTATGAAACCTGTGGATTATGGGGATTTGTCTGATATAAGCGAAGAAAGGTATTTTCTTTTTTTATTTCAAATTTCATGATTGTATTTTTTGACATCTATGTATACATTAGTATTTATGGAACGAAAAAATTAATAAATAAATGAAAATAAAAGCCTTTTTAATTAAAAAAATAAAAAATAAAATAAAATAAAAATTCAACCAAATCTATCGAAAAAACATTTTGTATTCAAAAGTCTACGAAACTATCTTCATTTAAATAAATCTCAGTTTTGTAGAAATGTTTATCGAATGTTCTGGAACAAAGCAATTATCAGTAAAATCATTTTCAGAACACAAGAAAAATAAGTAGTATTTATTGTTTTGTAACATCGTCTTTTCATACGTTGCGCAATTAATAAAAACCATAAAATGAAATTCAAAACTACAACAAAACTGTCTTTGTTAAAATAAATCTCAGTTTACAAATGTTTAACGTATGTTATAGAAGAACGCAATCATCAACGAAATCATTTATAAAACACAAGGAAATTCGATATTATTTATGGTTTTGTAACATCGCTTCGTTAATTTTCATAAGTAACGCAGTTAATAAAATAACTAAACAAAATCGGATGAAATAGCAAGTGAATTGCATTGTTTTGTCTTTTAGTAAGACATGTCATTGAATAGCGCAAATCTTCAGCAAAATACATATATATAGTTCAGTTAACGTGGACCAGTTGCGATTAAATTTTGCGGTACGATACGATACTGACATGATGCAAAAAACAAACTATGGTAAAACGATATTTAAAAAATTGTTTAATGATTAGAATGGAAAAGTAACATAATATTTGTTTTTACTTTTGTAACTTACGGACTTTAACAAATTTATTTGTATTTGTTAAAAGTTATTTTTATTTATAAATCAACTTTTAATCTCCATATATACATTTCAGTTAACGGGGACCATTTACTATTAAATTTTGCGATACGATACGATACTGACATGATGCAAAACACAAACTATGGTAAAACGATATTTAAAAAATTGTTTAATGATTAGCTTAGAAAAATAGCATAATATTTGCTTTTACTCTCGTAACTTACAGACTTTAACAAATTTATTTGTATTTGTCAAAAATTATTTTCATTTGTAAATCAACTTTTAATTTCCGATTCTTTGGAATGTCAACACCTTTGTTTGAGTGTCTAGCAATTTTTCTTAAGCCTTTAAATTTTAAAGCGTTTTTTAAAATGGTTAATAGCCGCAGATGTTCTGCTGGGAGTCAGCTATTCAAGTTTAAAAGTCAAGTAAATTAAGTGACATTATCTTTGAAAGACAGTTGTTGATAAAAAATTGCACTTACTCAGCTCTCTTACAATTTTTCATTTACCATTTATTTGTGAAAAATTATTTGAAAAAAATATTTGTAATGCTTTGAAGTTGAAAACCTTTTCCGTGTTCTCTTTCTTACATTTTAAGAGGTTTTATATTTTCGCTTATGAATAAGTTGAGATAACATATTTGTGCGTGTATGTTCTGCTTGTAATTAAGAGTTATAAGCGGCAAAGATCTGATGTTTCACGTGAATATGTTTCAATATTACGAAATTATTGTAACAGTAGCATAAATATTCTAAATGCATAACCTACATGTTCGGTATTCTTATGCTGAAGTAAAAAGAAATAATTAAATTTTGAATAATAAATAAATTAGAAGATATGAATTATTCCAATGTCATTAATTGAAAAAGATACTTAATCAAATAAAGCCTACTCAAACTAATTTAAGTACTTGGGAAGTTTTTATCTTCTATGTAATTTTTTCAAATTCTTGCTTTCGTTTTTTTTTTTTCAAGGAAGGTTTAGTCAGAAGGATTTTGATACATTAAATTTTATTCGAAGATAAAAAATAAATTGAGTTTTATATGAAGAAATAAATGAGTAAATAAATAATTTTTATCGATAAAAGGTTTGCTTTTCACGTTATTATTTTTGAAAGCAGTATCACTGTAACTTTGGATGAGCTACATAATCAGAGAGTGACATACAAAACATATTCCTACGACTGCTTTCGAGTTTTAAAACTGGTAGCTTACTGGTAGCTTAAATCATCACCTCTGTGGATAGAGACTTGCTGAATCGTAATAGCTTATCAGTTTAAACCAGTAATTTAATTCAGATCGGAGAAAATAGAAAGCAGTAAAAAGATAATTAATTTTTTTTACAGAACGGCAATAAAATGCAGTATAGCAACAATAGCGACAGAAGGTTGAAGCTTCCACTTTACGCAAGGCGCAATTCAATTTTACTGCCAGCACGAGATGTATTCTTGGATGATTAAACGGTAAAAGTATATTATAGGCACAAGGTTGTCTTTGTTAGAACAGCGACGTAATATCCTTTGTCAAAGCTCTAAAAATTGTTACATTTTCAAAATCCTTATAGTTTTTGACAGAATCCGAAGATTTTTATCTCAAAAAATAAAGTTGATTTGGGATGAGTTTTAAGATATAAATCAAATTTAGACAATTATTTTTTCGAAAGTTATTTAAAAAAAGGGGGGGGGGAGGGGGATAAATTGGTTTTAAGTTGACAGACGTATTACTCGCACCGTGGAAAGTTTTTCTATCAGTAAGACAGAGATATATTAACAAGTTTCAATAGGATTAATAAACTCAATCGATTAAATATTAAAATTTTACGAGGAGAAGAAATAGACGATATAAAGCTGTGTGCGAATAAGTTTCACTGTACTTCCTATTTCTTCTTCTCAAAAAAATTTTAATTTTAGTTTTAGCAGCTACTTTAAAATTTAAGAACAACTGCAATTTTTGAGTGTTGTGGTCAAGAAGTTATACAAATAACTATTTCATTTCATACCTTATTATTGCAAATCATGCTTATAGAAATAACCTACAGATTATTATTGTTATTTTTAAAATGTTTTATCAATTCTTATACTTAAAGTTTACAATGAATTCTCAAAATAACTTTTTTCTATAAATTGTGTGATAATGCATACTAAATTTTCTCCTTAAATATAATTTAGATACCCGAGGATAAAATGTAATAACGCCAAAATATTTCGCCGATTTCATTAACTCACAGCAAGGACAGAGAAAAGCGTACATAACGCCATGTAGAAATATAATTTCTAAATACATCCAGTTTAAATCTCGTCAGCTAAGAGGCAAATTAGTGCTCGTTCCAAAAGCTGCTGCGAGTCAACAGTCCCAAACACCTGTTAATTAGATTTCTTTTTCACAGAGATTCGAGCGAGGAAGAAGAGCTCAGACGAGCCAGGGAGGATGTTGGCAGCGAGGAGGAGCAAGAACAAAGCGAAGAAGAAGATTACGATTATCAATACGAGGAACGCAGGCCGTCAAGCCCAGAGCAGGAGAGCCCCCAGATGCAGCGATTTAAGGATTTAGAAGCGGGTAAATCGAAGAGGGAGTTGGCAACAGTTGATGATTTTAGTGACAGTGAGGAGGATGAACTCAAATTATAACAAACGGAGATAATGTTTTATTCATTAATTAGATTCGCCTTCAATTTCAATGATTTCATTCAAAATTAATAATTAATATTATGACACTTTCGAGATATTCGTTTTTCTTGAATTTGTAAATATCAATTACTGTTTTAAATTAATTGTTTTGAATAAAGTTTGAATCTTAGCTGCTAGGTTATTAATTTGAAATCTTGGCATATTATTTAGATCTAAATATTCTTTCGAGCTTAGCTAATCCTGTTAATGAAACAGAAATTTTTAGAAAGTTTTCTGAGCAAAAGAATAATGTAGGAAAACTAATTTTTAATAATATATAAGGTGATTATAGAATTTATATAGAAACTAAAATAATAAATATCTCACACAAAAGTTATAAACGTGTTTTTTAGTATAACGTGAGCTTGATTTTTATTGGATCCAAATTGACAAATAAACACATATAATGTTTTACCAAGGTTCCTAAAAAAGCGAACCATTTCTTGCTTTTATATAACAGCGTCTCAGAAATAACCAATGTTTCTTCTGTAATACAAAATAATTTCACGTTAAGAAAGCACAAATAAGCATTAAAATGCAGACATATGTTTCGGGATTGCTTGAAATCCCTTTTGCATGTTTTGCATCTAGAAGTTCCCCTTCGCATTGAAAAAGGGATTCCAAGCAATCCCGAAAGATATGTCTGCATTTTAATGCTCATTTGTGCTTTATTAACGTGAAATCATTTTTTATTGCAGTTTACTTAGCACAAAGTTAAATCATTATTTTAACCAATGTTTGCTTGGATTTTTTGGATTATCTCAACACGTCGAAAAAGCTAATTTTTATTATTATTATTATTTCTGTGTTTATTGTTTCGATGTACTTGTGCAAGTTACATTAAAAATTTTAATACGTCGCCGAGGTGTAAATTCCAGTAGAAAGAAATGTTGCTTTTCAGGTATGTATTACGTTCTCTCGTTCTTTCACTTACATTTTTAGATTTCCCGTTCTTTGAATTGAATGAGTACGAGTACTTTTAAATATAGTGGTTAATTTTTGGTGGGATATTAAATATTTAAAAAATGTTTTATGTAATTTACTGGTTCTTCAATGAGAAGTATTTTATTTAAACAATAAATGACAGTAGAATTATAAGAAAATTAGATTCATAGAGATTGTGAGGTACCAAATTGTAACACAAGTTGATTTAAATATGTTTTGGAACGTGTGCTCTGATTTAAATACTTCGAAACGTGAGAGCGTTACTTAGGCAAATTGAGTTGCTTTAAATAGCAGATAAGAAGAACTAGTGAGGAGTTTTTGAGATTTTAGATTGAGATAGTGAGTTGCTGCAGCGTGCATTTTGTATTCGTACAATTTAGGTAAGGTAGGTTAGATTTAAGTAATATCTTAGAAGCTTGGTTGGATTTGTTTTTTCATGTCTGTAAATTGTGTCTTATTTAAATTTTCAGTGTGTTTTTTACCTATCTCTCATTTTGGTGAAAAGTACGTTTTTTCTGCAAAGAAATTACCCTTAAGGTAGAACCTGTATTAGTAGTAGTATAAAAAAGTAAACTTTGCAAGATTATGTAAAAATTATTCGAAAAAATTGATGAGGTTTTGAAGCTTTAGACAGAGCGGTTACTTTTTAGCTCCGTATTAATATCCTAAGCTCAAAAGAACGTATGTCAAAATGTTTTTGTTTTTTTGTTACTTTTGCGGAATTTTGTATTTTATGATCTCCGTTCAATGATAATTGCTTTATACATTAGCTGATCGTGAACCATATTAAAAAAAAAAAAAAAAAAAAAACGTACTTTATCCCGTGAAGTATTAAAACATGATGGATGTTTTGTGGTAATCTATACTAGTATTATAAAGCTGCAGAGTTTGTTTGTTTGAACGCGCTAAATCTCAGGAACTACTGGTCCGATTCGAAAAATTCTTTCAGTATTAGATAGCCCATTTGTCGAGGAAGGCTATATATCTATATTCTATATTAATATTAATATTAATATTAATATTAATAGCAGTAAGAATTTGGTTCTCACACTCTGCCACTAGATGGTGCTTTACGGTTAGCAATAAGTTTTCTAAATGGCCCTTTTAAGATTCTCTTGCGAAGAATGACCTGCCGAGCAATTTTTGTATGAGCTTATCGCAGTTGAGGACTATTTGTTAAGCGTCGCTTCAGCTTCTTTGTCTTTAAAAATATCACTCTTGATCGATAAATACGGACTTGATTTTGATTTATACGTTTTCTCTTTTATTTTTTTTCTGATAGTTGTTTGCTTTTGTAATTAGATAGTCGTTAGGTTAGTTATATTTTTGGATGCTTTTTAAGTAGAGTACATTGTTCTTAGGTTAGTTACAATTTGTGTAGTTTGTTATTGTTCTTTATTTTTAGAAAACGACTGTAGTGTATAGTTCGGTCTAAATGCTGCGCTTTCCAGCCACAGTTGACAAAATATTTACAGCCCAGAAGTTGGCGCCCAAAGGTGGGCGTTTGATCGCTCACTTTAAAAACAAAATGTTTTATATCGCCATAATGTTTCGGTTATTAAGCCATAGCCGCCTCAACTCCATTTAATTTTGTGTAGGACTTCTGCCGCCCAAAAGTAGACCTTTTAAAATATTCGCCCTTTTGACCAGGCCGCCAGTTCTCGCACATACACATCAAAATTTCCACGCGAACGAAGCCAGGGGAAAAGCTAGTCTTTTTAATATGTTGATATGCGCCGACTGCATATATTGATAAGTTCAGCAGATTTTTAAAATTTTATGTTATTATTTCTTTATATGTTTGCTATGAAAATTGAATATTCTTTTTTTCAAAGTTGTAAGGGATTCACGAAAAAAAAAAAAAAAAAAAGAGTTTTTTTTATAAATAAAATAATGGAAAAATATATTAATGGTCACTAAAACTTTTATTAGTTGCAACCATGTTGTTAAATAAAATGCAT
Source organism: Octonoba sinensis (assembly GCA_038502835.1). NCBI lineage: Eukaryota > Metazoa > Arthropoda > Arachnida > Araneae > Uloboridae > Octonoba > Octonoba sinensis. Next base: position 66,127,177 of record CM076602.1, read on the forward strand.
TTTTATATTTAGTTTTGCTTCAACTTACGCAAGCAGTCCAATACTCACATGCGGTTATTATATAAACTCGCATTGAAATGAATAGTTTAATTTCTTTTAAAGATGATAATTTAGTAACGCAATAAAACGAAAGAAAATCACAAATCAGTTTTATTTGTTGAATTTTAATAATGAATTTCTTTTAGATTACAATGATTGGGAAACAGGCCTTAGAATGTTACACTTAATTGCATTACATACTAGAAAAGTTACAATGACAACATATTTCAGATAGTGTTAACTGCCGCTGAATTAAGTAATTGTTCCTTCCATTGGTTTGATTGTTGTAAGTTGATGATTGAGACTGGAATGCACTTCAAATTATTTATAGTTCTTTTAATATAGTATACATGCATATTAAGCGAAGAGTGCTTTGTCTTGGACGATTTATAGGAGCTTTCACTTGTAATAAGCTCGGTTATAACCTGTAATAAAATATAAAATTGGCATAATTTTCTCCAGTAGCATTAAACATTTTATTATACATGCAAGACAGAAGAAATATCTTATATGTAAGCCGCTTAAGTGTCTATTTGTAGCCGATAGCTTATTGGTTGCTTGCGTAACTGTAGTGCAGTTGCCATTGTTGTAACACATGTCAAATATACTAATAATCAAAACATGTCTCTAGCATTTTGAGTGAGGCATCGCTAGATTTGCAATCTCCGTTAAAAATTAATGTAAACGCAAATATAATTTAATCCTTCTTTCTTTGTTTTAATTTATTAACCATCTGCGCTTTTTATATATATATTAAAATGGCAGCGCTCTTTTGTCCAGTTTCGTTAAAACTATGTTTTGACGATGATTATGTTGGATATAAAGAAATATTTTTCACAAACAATTTGATTATATTGTAAAATAATATTTTTATTTTACAGATTATTATAACTTAGATGGGTTTTTTTTCGGTAAGAATATTTTTTTCCGAAATTATTACACGTTTATTATTTATTCATTAAACTTTACTGTTCTACCTGATGAATATCTCTTTGACTTGATGTGCATTTCCGGTTACTGGGAGAATTGTATATTTATAATATCTAGAACAGCGGTCATTTCACATGACCGCCGGGCTTACTAGTAAGTTATAATATAATCAAAAACTAATAATCCATGCAAGATAGTAGAAATGAAAGTTACAATAGAATAAGCAACTTTATTTTGGCACTTTGTTGTAATCAATCTAAACGAAAGACTATCTTGTGAATTTATATTTGGCTAAACAGGCCGAGCACGAAAGGGCGCTATGGATTAGCGGATGGGAGAGGGCAGATTATTGCCTACAGTCGGTTAACGAAAGACGTGCGTTATCGATCTTTGCCTTGTTTAGAAGCAGTTACATGAGAGCGTAATACTCGTATACCGGGGCGCACCGAGGGGGGGGGGGGGGGGGGGTTGCGTGACCGATCTTCCCGTAGAAGGTGCCCGATATTCGGTATCCGACGGATTTTTAAAATATCCGTAATCTGAACTGTCACTGCATGAAAGATCCAGTTATCCGGCATGTAAAATTTAATTTTTTTAAATTTAATTAATCAACATATTCTGGAAATATACGCAAATTAAAACTTACTACGTATTTGATAGCATTGTTATTTTATTTCAAAATGTATATAGAATTACAGGTCTCAAACTTTAGAGCTGTATTCCCGGCACAGATCCACAAGAACATGTACACCGTATATCCGATATCCGCCAAAATAGATGTCCAGTAAATCCCTAGTAATGACTTTGGTACCCCTCCAAAGCAAAATCTTGAAAGCGCCTCTGCTCCTATAATATCGATTGATTTCGACCGATTGACTAGCAGTAGCAATAATTAAAAAATATCACGTGAAAAAAATTAAAAGAAAACATATCTTTAACCAGTAATCTATCACCAAATTTCCGTGTGCCTAGTAAAAAATTTTTTTTCCAAACATTTTACGAACAATTCATGTTCATCATATTTTCATGTGAGACTACATCTAACAATTTCCCTTAGAGGAAAAATATAAGGTTCAGTTACTCAGAAACATCCATTTCTATAAAAAATCTCAATCGTCTACGAAGAAGTTCTTTAATTATGTTGCTAGAAATAGGTTATTACAGTTTTTCTCAAATTAAAATAAACATTCACAAAACGCAAACTCAATGCCTAAATTATATTTTAAGAGAAAAATTAAATTGTTCTTTGCTAAAAGATCTCTCAAAATGAATCGACGATCTGGGTAAAAGTATAATTTCATTTCATAAAAAATATTTGCGAAATATTTTTTACCTTTTGTAAAGTGTAGACTGTTATAACAAGGCCTAGGACAGTACGGCTTTCCTTCATTCTAAAAAAAAAAAAAAATCAATTACAAGGGTTACATTTATCCACACAATAAACAATGCATTTTTTTTAAATTTAAGTCAGATAGATTGTACATTGAACTCTTCGAAGTAAAATTAGTTGATTCTAGAACCATGCAAAAATCAGACGAAAAATTCTACTTTTTCCCACATTTTTTCATGTTTATACAGCTTTTTACGTTTCTACATTTTTCTATAGTATCGAACTAGGAGCTAAATCTGAGCTGTTGTAGCAACGTTTTAAAGAACAAGAGTAAGCTCAGTTGCAAACTTCCTAAGTTTGCAGCTGAACTTGTTCTCTAAGACGTTGCGACAACAGCTCAGATTTCTGGGTGCTATCAGAACTACGTCAATTCCTCCAATTACTTATAGCATGGCTGCCTGCGATCATATAGCGGCTGTCCAGACGCAGCGCCAGAACAAAGGAAGAAGCGTTCAAACGATAGTTATTTTTTTCCTCACTGGTGCGCTGCAAGCATGTACTAGTTTTGCATGGAAATACATTACGAAAGCATTGTTTTTGCCGGGTTTGCAGCATCAATCATGAAAATTTCTTTTTGGTAAATTTTTAGTTCATGCATTACTGATTGGAAATATGTCTCCCGATGTTTAATTGTGTCTAACCTATATATATTTATTTTAAAGAAATCTTTCATCGTAAATGAAAGAAAACGACAGAAAGCAGTAGTGTTTTTTTCTAAGCATTAAATTAGTGAATGCATACATTTTATAATTTTAGGGATTGACTAAATTCACGTTTGGTTTATATGCATATATTTTATTTGTTTTTTCACTCCATTTCACCTATTCAATTATTCTGCAAATAGAAATCGTGAGTTTGATGCTTTAGATGACATTTTTAACCAGTGAGAGCTGACATTTGCATTTTCCCCTTATGTCTCGAACTTTACTGGTTTTATTTATTTATGCATTGATTTTATTTATTTGTACTTCAGGTTATTAATAAGAAAACAAACGTCATTATAGCCCAAATTTCAGAAAACATATTTCGGGACAAGATGAATTATTTTATCAATGAATATAGTTGTACGCATCTGGATGCAAGTAATTAAAGTGATTTACACTGACTTGGATTACTTACATTTTTTAGGTCAAATCTCTACGCATTGATAAAGGGGTTCTTTTTAATTCCAAAACATGTGTATGGAGTAATTTTTGCAACTTGCGCTATAAGAACGTTGGTTCGCTCATTAATTTTTTACCACTCAAAAGTAAACTTTGAACTTCGTATCAGATCTAGATTATGCTTTTAAATATTTTTTTTTTCTTGTTCTGAGACGTTTAAATTTCTTATGCTTGTATAGAATGATAAAGTTAAAAGTGGAATGTGTGAGAGAGAATCTATATTATAAATCTAGTAATGTACCTTTTTAAAATTAAACTCGCGCTACATGAACAGGGGTTACAATTGAAATATCTAAAAGGAAGGAAGACTTCCCTCTAAGATTTGTTGTTGATTCTCCACGCGTTCATGAGTACACCCATTTTTTACACCATAGAGTCTTAAAACATAGAAAAGTAAATAAACTATCTAAGGGACCGTTCATAAATGATGTCACGCTCTTTTCCGATATATTTGACCCCCTCCCCCCTTTGTCACATGTCACACTACGTTGTATAAGCCTGATGTCACACTTCTTGTTACCCCCTCCCCTTCCCTTGTTACACTTTGTTACAATTTCACGAACTCCCCCCCCCCCCTCGAAGCGTGACATCATTTATGAATGATCCCTAAAGCGTATTTCTGATTTCTAATTTAAAAGTGGGGAAAAATTAATTTAAGAAAGGATTTAAGGAAAATCAGGTTACAGAAAATCAGAGAATCCGAAAGCTTTTGGTAGATTTCGTCGAAGAAATGCCGGTTGCAAAGTCTTGGTATTAAAAATTGAGAATATTCAGTGTAGTCCGTAAAAAAAGAAAAAAGAGGTGAGAGAGGGGAGGCTTACGTATAAGAGCATAAATTATTGTAATGAAATAGTGGTGGAGGAGAGGGCTTTGGAAAAGTGGAGGGACGATCGTGTAAAATAAAAAAAAATTTCGGACGGTCCTGCCCCCCTCCCCCCCCCCGACTGAGAATACTCATTGCTTTTTGTAGTCAAAGAGTATATCATCTAAATAAAAATGTTTAAAAGGATATTTAAAGAAAAATTGCTCTTATCCAGGGGTGTCCACGAGGGAAGTTCATGGCGCAGACTGCGCCATTAAATTTTTTGATGAAATTTTTGACACCTCCTGGGGGGGGGGGGCACGTTTCCATCGAGTTTTAGCCCTTTTGGGTGATTGTCTTTTTTGGGGGACTTCGTACCAATTATATGCACCATCTTGCTTAGGGGGTTGGCACCCATGTATTGTCAGTTACAAGTTTTAAAAATAATCTTGATAACTCTGAACTGCATATAATTAAGCGTTTTAAGTAATTATTGTTAATTTCTCATTTATTGTACTTAATTGTAATATTTGAAAATATTTCCCCTTGATGGTTTATTTTATTGAATCGTTTTCTTTTACAAAGGCCTAATCTTTGACCTTTCTTACTTAATATTTTAAGATATTCTAAATATTTAACTACTGTAATTGCTTTAGATGAGACCAGCAAAAAAAAAAAAAAAAATCGCTACTCTTACATGATAATCCATCTGTTGAAGTTAACTAAAGTCAGCTATACTATACAATGCAATATTAGATATTAGTATTATGCTATTAGTCTGTCAATAACAGTAAAAAATTGTTGCATTAATCATTTACTTGATTACATAATTGTTCAAGTAATCTTTATTTGTTAAGTAACTTCACAACCTAACTGTTCCACTTTCCTGTAATAATTAAATTTACAATAAATGGAATTGAAATAATTCAATTAACACAAATATTGAAAATAACTTTATTAATCATAATCTACGTCATTTTTCTTTTAACTGCTGTTATTTAATAGTATTAACATGAATGTATTGAAAATTGCCTAATGATAAAGTAACTAATAACCATTTAAAGACTATTCAATACGGCTTTCAAAAACCTGCTAGCCAATTTATTTGTGCTACACAATGTGAAAGGATAAATGTATTTCAGAAAATTATGCGAATTATTGTCGTTCAAAATAAAAATAAATCTGAAAGCATAATATGATCAGCCAATTGCGAAGAAAATTTTCTCTGTGTTCATTATATATAAAAGTATACGTATGTATGAAAAGTTGTATCTTAACGAGCAGCTTCAAAGTCTGCATGTGCTACTACCAAAAAAACGATATTTTTTATTTTTTCTTCTGTATTAAAAACGTTTTAATGGCAAATACATAATCCTGCAACGTATTTTAATAGTTACTTTTGCCCTCAACACTTAAATGTTTATCTTTCTAGAAATTCAAGCCTTTAACGCGATGATATTGCAATGGTTAGACCTTTAAATCCTCACTTTTAAGTACATGCTAACAGCGCCAATTGACTGAAGTGGTGGTAGAAAATGTAAGTTCTGCTTGCACGCACTTTTTCGCCCGTTTGGACAGCCGCTATATGATCGCAGGCAGCCATGCTTATAGCAACTGATTTCACACTGAAGGCCAGCCCCAATAAGTTTTAGAGAAACTCCTTCCCCTAAAGTGGCATTTCTGGACACGTTCTATGTGCGGCTCCGCCGAATTTGTGGCCTGACTTAGAGAAAATTAGGAAAACTGTTAACCTTCAGTGAAAATTCGACATGACACAAAAACTATTTTAACTCCTATATTTTCGAATGCCCTTCTGTAACGTTAGGATTCAGACTTAAACCTCTCGGTATTAAATCGTATGAGTAACATCACTAAACCGAGAGTCGTGGATACAGCCATTTCATTTGTATTACGCGTTTAGTTTTATTTTCATGTTGTAAAAAATAAGTGCCATGTTTTATTGGAAATGTAATGCTGTAGTTTTTGCAACTCTCCTTCAGTGGTATGATTTAAAATAGGATCTTATAGTTGCGTTTCACCGTTGGGGGAGATGGAGGGAAAACTGGAACCGGAAACAGAAGACTTCATTTTCTAGTAGGTACGATAGCTATGAGCGCGCAAATGGTTATTAGGACCACATCATCCTTCCTTTCCTTTCTAATGGGCCTGCGTATGGTCACTAAGCCTTGCAGACCTAGTGCGTACCCCGGTAATCGGCATCCATTTTTTAAAGTAGCACTACTTCCGGTGGATGCCATTGCTACTGAGAATTTGGACGCTCAGTTACCCCTAGATGGCGGCACCTGAGCTCTCATTTGATGGAAATTGCACTAGGTATTTAATTTAGCTGAGAGTATCCAAGCCAAACAGATTCTCAAGGGGTCTTTAACATGCTGCACAATCATGCGACATGGACGCAGACGATTTTCTGCATCTTGAAAATCCACCGACTTGGGCCAGGTTTGAACTTGCGATCATGGGCGTACGAGACCTGCGTCTTATCACAACGCCACCCTGTCGACTAGGACCACATTATAGGGAACAAAATAGGCAAAGTGTAAATCATTTCCTATTCCCAGTAAAAAACACTGAAAAAATAAAAATCTTGCAACCAGTGTGAACTCTTACACCTTACATGCCAACTTGTCGTGATCAGACTATAAAATGGACTAAGAGAAATGTTTATCGAACAGAGGGTTGGTGAATGTTATTTGGGATCTGCAATATTGCATTTAGAAAATTCGAAAAGTTTTAAGAATTAATTTTGATATCGCTTCAATTCGTCGTTACCTTTCGCTAAGAAACTCACCACGTGCTGTGATACTTTAGATGTAAGTATTAATGAAAACTTACAACGCAAGCTTTTGTGGAATCCACTACTTTGTTGCATTTCGCGCATCTCAGGCAACTTCGATGCCACAGTCTGTCCATAAACATTACTTTTTCAGCTAAAAAACAAAATATAGAGTTCATTTGACAGTTAAACAAAAGTAATCATAAAATTAATTATGGTGCTCGCGATTTCATAAATGTTGACCAACTGAACTCTGAATTTTTGAAGATAATGTAATTGATTATTTTCTGCAGTGATCCTCTTTCTGCTGTTGATTATCACCCTTCCGCGTACATATAATTTGTAGCTAAATACTGATTTTCCGAGATCAGTACCTTCATGAAATACATGCTTATTGCTTATCAAAAGAGCTCGAAGAAAAAGACAGATTGCAGGAATGCATCTGGAAACATTTTTTTGAATTTCACCTAGCACTTCTTTTAAATAACCTAAAGCAGTGGTTCCCAATCTTTTTTTTCGCATACCAGCATTTATCTTTCAAACCATTTGCGTACCACTGCGAATCTAACTTTATTATACAGAATTAAGTACTAATAGTTATAGAAAAATAATAGGAGGACTAGGTAATATAAATTAAGCTATTTTTGATAGTTAATGCAGAGAAAAGCATTTATTAAAATAAAGCTGTATATATAAAATAAAATACATAAAATATATTTTTAATACGTAATTCTAGAACACATTGGAAATACGTCTTTAGGAACAAAATACATGTAAAAAGAAAATGAAAAAACGAAATTAATGAGAAGGTTGCTGAATAGGTTTAAAACAAGTAATTGGAATGAACAGAATAGCATGGCATTAAATCACGGTGGCTACACTTTGCGTATGGTAAAATTGCAATTTTATGAAGTTTAGGTACAATTTAGCTGCAGTAATAGTGTGACAATATAGTATATTTTAGATTGCAAAGCATTTTACCGATCAGCCATCTTCTACATCACTTTCATTTGGAATTACATATGGAATTTCACCAGATCATTTATCAAATTATCGTTTAACAGCAGTAGACAAAAAAATATGTCCTTCGCTTTCTGTAAACATTTTTAATTTCATTAATGTCAAATCTGCTCTTGAAAATTTGATATCTACTTTCTTTGGCCGAAGTAGGTTGCGAAAAATGCATTTATATTCTTTAGAACAACTGAAGAAAATCAATCCAATGGCCTCTGCAACTCCTAATTTCTCCTAACTCTGAAACGTGTGCACATATTTTTTTCTTTCAAGCTTTGAGCTTTATCAGGTTGTTAGTCTTCCTTTTACAGTCGGCAGAAAAAGAGACTATTACAGTTAATTAAGGTAATATTGGGTTTGATGTTTATTCTAACAATTTATGTTTCACTAATGAAGAAGGTTCATGTGGATTCGTTAATAAGCTGCTTTAAGCAAAAATTTATGGTGGTACACTTAGAAAACTTTTAATGGTGCAAAAAAGAGTTTTTTTTTGAAAAAAGTATATATATATATATATATATATATATACTTTATATATACATATAAAAAATATAAAACCTATATATACACATATATAATCCTTTATATATATATATGTGTGTGTGTGTTATAACTACGAAAATAATAGTTCAGAAGTTTAAAAAAAATAGATAAAAGCAAATTATGCATAGCACAAAAAAAAAAAAAAAAGTGCAAGAGCAAGGAAAATGAGAGAAATACAAACGAAATTGATAAGAGTGAGGAACTGAACAAGATCCAGAACAAGTATGCTAATTTAATGCTTTCAAATTAAAATCTATGGAGTGATTAAATTTTAAGAACAAACCCCACTTTTCCCGAAGTTAATCAGAATAAAATATTCATTTTTAACTTTTATGCAAGTGATGATAAATTAAATAGCCTTTTACGCTATATTGTTCTTGTTCCTATCATCCATTGAATTATTTCTGTTATTTTTAAGAGTTGAGAATTCTTTTTATTGATATAAATAAGTCATTCTGTTCTTTTCTTCGTAAAGGTGCGGGAAAAAAAAAAAAGCTTACGTAAGTAACTAAGAAAATAAATAATAAAAAAATGAATATAGTAAGTAAATTAAAAATGTTCAGCGTTTATTTAGTATGTAGGTTTTACTGCTTGAGAGAAGAAATTTTTGTTACCTGATCTTTTTGTATTAATTTATCTATAGACGGAAAGGTTGTTGTATTGTGTAAATATTACTTATTAAAACCCTAGAGTAAATAAACGTCTGTTTTCCAAAGTGTGTAGTAAAAATTTTTATTAGCCGGTCAACCTAAACAGAAATTATTTTCTTTTGAAAATATCGAAAAGTAGAAATACATTTTGCTGGTAGCATTAAATAAGTAAATAAATAAAGGATGCTTGCGCAATACTGCTTACTTTCAGTAAAAAGCGTAATACACTGCATAATTCAATGCATTTATAGCAAAAAAAAAATTTTTTTCAACATATTTAAACTTCATTCAATAAAGTTTACTTATTTGTTCAGACATTTCAACTGCAAGAAAAGTTTTCAGTTGAGTCCAACAAGTACAGCAATTTTGACCTTTTTGTGATGTACTTAAACCATTAATTGTGCGCAAATTCCATAACTTTTGGCGACATATAGGATACTCAGACTAATTGCTGATGTAACCATCAAACTTAGGATGGCAGCAAAAACTAAAATCGCAATTTTTTTTTTTTTTTTTGGGCGCGTAATTTGCGGACGCGAATTTTTTCATTATAAATAATAGCTTTTTACAAGGCTGGATCCTCAGAAAATTCGAGAAAGAGTATCAAGGTCTGCCGTAAAAAAGAAAGAAAGAAAAAAAAAAAAAACGCTGCCAAAGTCTTAGTTTGTACACTACTCTTAGAATTAACTTTAGTTGGCAGCTGCCTGATTTTTCCACAAAGTATGATTGTATTTGGGCCATTGTAAGAAATTCGTGAGGCTTCCAAATTTTCGGCAGTAATTGTTTCATTCTGGTAACATGGGCCGGAAAGAAAAAATAGTGTCTGGTCATCGGCAAAATATTAATAATTATTATTATATTATACACACACACATATAAATAAATAAATATATATATACTTATTTATTTATATTATCAATGTTAAAGCTTTAGGTCTCAGTTTAAAGAAGACATTCCGTATGATTTTGCATTGTTTTCATAAAAACATGGGTGATTTTTAATGTCATTTACTATATGTAATTAAAAATGACGGGCAACAGAAAAAATTGATATGTTTCTCAGTTATCGCGAAATTTTCCCTTACACTTTGACAAAATTATTTGTTCCGCAATTTACATGCAATGTAAAGCAAATAAAACGGTTGTCAGTTTAAAATCAACTCATTATACAATGTTAGAAAAGGCAATATACTACATACCGTAATAAACTATGGATCCACATGCTGGGCAACATATATCGTATTCATCTTTTAAATGGAACATAATGCGGGAAAGCAACAGATGGGTTAAAGAAAGCTATTTATCAGATCTATTTCTATGTTGCTGTCGAAGTGAAGGAATTATTGTGAGTTAGGAAGTTATTATACGCAAACTTTTACTGCATTTATTTTAAATAACTTGCCATTCTGTAACTTACTTGCCAATTGTAAAAATAAAAAAAAATGCGTTGCAAGAAATATTTTAAATATATTAAGGTAAGCCTTTCACACAGAAAGATCTAGTATCTTCATTTAAAGTGGAAATAATTGCACTTTATTTATGAAACTAAACATATTTATGCTTTGAAAAATCTGTATTTATATTAGTAGTTACGGAAAAACTGCTGAATTGTTTAGTTTATTTTGGCAATGAATTTATTTAGTAAAAGGAACGCAACAAGCTGCATCGCGCTATTATGTTAAACAGCGTAATCTTAGCGATACGGAGGTAGCAGTAAAACCGAGGTGCCGGTTATAACGAAGGTCTCGTGGCAAACACATCAAAATTTTAAATTTAAAGCAGTTAAATTTATTTGCTACATCCATATTCATTCTACACTGCATGCATGACTCAATGACAAAGAGTAATGTTTAACGGCTTTGCCGATGCTGCCAAAGTAAAACGATTGCTGCCTTAAATCGAGCGACTGCACCAAAATCTTAATTATTCAATTATCCTGTCTGAGGACTATATTTTTTTGTAATATCTTTGAAGATATAGCACCAGATTATGCTCTTGTCAGATATTAAATTGCTTGCATCCGACAGTTAAAAATTCCAGAAATTGTATTTATTTTAAGTTTATTTGGGCTGAATAAAAATTGCTGAAATATGAAAGCAATTTACATGCGGTACAACTGATTTCTGTGATAAAAATTACTCTCATGCCTAAAGTAAGGCTTTAATACATAAAATGGCGCTACATATTAATACACAAGAGGAGCCGTTCTTAAAACAGCTTTTCAATCGAAATACATTTTTCGTTGCCTGTTGCCTGTTCCACAATTGTCGGAATCTGTTTAAGGGCATTAAAATTACGCCACAATTTCTGTATTGCTAGCTATGTTTGAAACATGGTTTTAAATTATTCATCAAAATTACTGAAGAATTTAGAAGTATTTATGGGGGAAAACATATCTGGTAATTGTATGAAAGTTATGGGATATTGCACTACTAGTTTATAATATTGATCGTTTTTTTCGCGTTTTAAATAAAAGATTGCTCATTTGCTTCGTTATTTTTTTTCTCACAGCTTACTTCGTCTATTTGGCAACAGCAAATGTGTCGAAACAAACGCTATTATATTTGATAAGTACTTCTACAAATCTCTAAGATAAATTGCGTTAATAATCTGAATTATAATGACTGGTTATGCTCATGAATCCTGTAAAAATCAAATTTATTGCCGGCATGTGCAAGCTGAGAGTTGTGTTTGCGGTTTGTCAAATGACAGCGTTCGGCAAAAATATTTGGATCCTGCATTAATCTTCGTGAAAGGTCAGGAGGATAACAGAGTAATACATTTCATCCAGCCTGAAATAGAAGATTGCGAATCTGAGTACAGATCACATTATAAGTGGCCGAACACCAGGTATCCTGTGAAACCTTACGTGGCTCCAAAACAACTCATTCGATTTGAGTCAAAGCGGGAATATGAAAAACAATACTCTGTTCCCAAGCAGGAGCCAAAGACCTGGAAATGGAATAAAGGCATTGCAGAGCAAATATTTGATAAGAAGTAGTTAAAGATCTTGATGGTATTTTGACGGCAATATGCCTTAATTTTAAAATCTTTGAATAAACTATTTTGAATCACTTTGCTTTCTTTGATTTTATTTCGCATAAGAATGGATGAAGGTTAAATGAAAGTGCCGTTTAGCCCCACCCGGCAATGCTGAGTGATAAAATCGCTAACTAGAATCAAAGAACTGTTGGCGATTCTAAGCGATGGCCAAAAAAGTCGCCAAAAACTGCAATGAGGCAAAAGAGCAACTTCAACCGAACTTCAAATAAAATAGTTATTATTTTATATTTTAAGATGGTTTAAAATTATCTGTGCAGATAATCGGCCAAGAAAAAGATACTCGCCAAGAAAATATACATCGTAAAATAATAATAATAATAAAAAAACCACCCATTTTTACCGCGCTAAAGAATGAGAGCGCAATTTCGCTTTTGCTTCTTTGAATGCAATGCTAAAAACATAAAATTAAAATTCTTTTTTTTTTATCCTTTCTTTTTTTAAAAATTGATTTGCTTGCTCAAACCACTGCGTAAAAGATACCACGCTACACTTTCGTGAATAAGACATTTTTCATCATTTAATCAATAATAATTTGTTCCGTTACAATTATTTCAATGTTATTAATTCGATATAAAGTTTGTTGAAAAGGATTTATATTCTTCATAATATTTTGGTAAGCGTACTTTTAAACTTAAAATGTAACTGAAAGGAGGTAGAGCGTTCTGCTCTCGCCCCTTTAGGCCTGGGGGCGAATGTTGGCAAGGGCACGTATGTTCGATCGGTATTGAACTTTTTTTCGATCACGTCCTGGCGGTTCGGATTATACTTAAAACCGTAGCAACTGTAGATAGACTTTGACCGTAGAAATCAAAGGGCCCGCCGCTGTCCAAACCTACAACGCGTGCACAGTAGCGTAGGAAACGAACGCAACAAGTGGTTAGTTGATTTTCCCGGTTTTACTGTTTTTCTGGTGCAAGATGGAACTGTTATTTTTTACAGTATACCTTCATTTTTAAAAAATGATCTCCCAATGAAATGCTTTTTCCAGTTTTGTAAACATATCCTTCTGTGTCCTGGCATCCAATAAAATGGATGTTTTGCTTTTTCTCCCTGTTGTGACAGATTTTATTTTAGCAAGCAAGAGCGGGACTGGAATTATATAATAAAGGAGGAATAGGAAATCACTTTTTAGCTTTGAGAATTTGGCAACTGTAGTTTATTCGTTTACAATATGGTCGTTACTGAAAGCAATATTTTTTTTCAATGTTTATTAATAACTAGTGTTTAAGTTTTACATGTGCAAATTAACTAGGAATGATTGCAAGTAATGCAAATGCACACAATGTTGATAAAAATAAGTTTTTTTGTTTATCTATTTTTGTCTCAGTATTGCATAGTTTTACTGTAGTTATGACCGCAACATACATTCAAATGGATGTGCGCCCCAGCAAAATTTACAAATTTAAAATTTATTAATTTTTTGAAAACATCACTTTTAATAGTAATAATTTAACTTTGTGCAAAGTAATAGAAATAAAATTTCACGTTAAATTAAAGCACAAATGAGCATTAAAACGCAGACATATGTTTCGGGATTGCTTGGAATTCCTTTTTCAATGCGACAGGGAGCCTCTAGATGCAAAACATCCAAATGAAGCAGACAGAACAACAAAGACAAAGCTTATATAGCCTAAGAATTAACTGTAAACCAATGAGAATAAAGACAGTGTGAAGTGGAAGTAGAAGTAGTAGGAAAGGCACCAATAAGAGAGCAACAAACGAATGCAGTTGGAAGTACAGGAAGTAAAAAGGAATATCAATAAAAACAAAGCAAAAAAGACAACAGCGTGCATAAAAAATAAAATAAAATACAAAGAATAAAATGGAAATAAAATAAGCACGGAAAATACCAAAAAGCAAAACAAAGTACACATGCAAAAGAGGGGGAGGGGGGGGGGAGAGGAAAAAAAAAAAAACAATTGACACAAAATAGGAAAACTAACAAGAAAACCAAGAAAGAACAACAAATTAAAGGAACTTATGCCAGACCTGTGAAAAATAAGGAGTTGAGGAAGAATCATTAACCAAATTAGAACTATTCCTGTTAATATGATAAGCTTCCCAAAAGTCAAGTTCTAAAGGGGAAAAACATTTTTGAATAATTTTCCCAGAATTGAAATCAAAAGAGTGGTTGGAATTCCAACAATGTTGAGCAATGCTAGACTTATTCAGCTCTTGCTTTCGTACATAACCTTTATGCTCATTTAACCGAATTTTCAGAGCACGTTTTGTCTGTCCAATGTAAGAAAGGCCGCAACGGCAACTAATTTGGTAAATACCCCAAGTATTAAGTTGATCGACAGGATCTTTAAGAGAAGAGAAGGAAAGTTTGTTGCTAGGAGCAAAAACAACTTGAAATTGAAACCTTTTTAGGATTTTAGCAATACGGAAACTTACAGAATGAAAGAATGGTAACACAACCAAATTCTTTCTAGAAACCACATGATTGGGACCAGAAGTTTTTTTAGAAAGTTTGTTATGAATAGAATCAATTAAAGAGTGAGAAAATCCTCTATCAACAGCTACAGCTTTCAGATAGTTGAGTTCAATCTTGAGAAGCTCAGGAGAAGAGCAAATATTAATAGCACGATGGACAAGAGCATTAAAAGCCGAATATTTTTGGTTGGGAGGATGAGACGATAGTCTGTGAGGAGGTAAAGAAACAGCGAAAGGTTTACGATAGACAGAAGTAGTGAAACCAGACTCACTCCTAGAAATCAAAACATCAAGAAACGCGAGGCTACTATTAAGTTCTTTCTCACAAGAAAACTGGATATTAGAATCAATGGAGTTCATAATCGAAAGAGCATCATCAATACCTAACAAGTTACTGTCCGTTAGGACAAAACAATCATCCACATAACGAACATAAAATTGCAATTGCAATTTTTGGAATAGTTTTTCCTCAAAATAATGCATATAGAAATTACTTAAAATAGGACTAAGAGGACTTCCCATGGCCAGGCCATCTACCATAGCATAGAATTTACCATTAAATTCAAAAGTGCTCTGTTTCAAGCACACACGAGTAAGAAAAACTAATTCCTCAATTTCCACAGAAGTAAAATGGAATTCAGAAAGCCTTTTCCTGAGGCAAGTCAAAGCGCCATCAACAGGAACATTAGTAAACAAAGAATTAACATCAAAAGAGGCCATAACCGAATTATTCGGAACGAAGTTATGAAGTTTCTTAACAAAATCGGTGGAATTTTTAACAGTGAAAACATTCCGACTCCTAAGTGGAGAAAACACAGAAACTAAATGCTTGGAAAGTTTATATGAAGCAGTGCCAATATTGGAAACAATTGGTCTGAAAGGAATACCTGCCTTGTGTACCTTCGGTAAAGCATAGAAACGCGCACAATTAGCAACAGAAGGAATCACAGACCGTTTAGCAATCAAAGGAATAGAATGAACAGACTTAACAGCAGAAGAAATAGCTTTTAACTCCTTGTCGCTAGGATCTTTATAAATTTCAGAATAAGGACCAGAAGCAATTAAATCATCAGTTTTTTCAACATAAGATGATTTATTAAGAACAACAATCTGACCACCCTTGTCAGCTTTGGTAATGACCAAATCAGAATTTGAAACTAAATTATTGACACAGCGTTTCACAGAATGGGTAAAACCAATATTAGGAACTTTTGAATTGAAATCAACATTGGAAGCAATAAGATGCCGAACTGACTCTTTTTGAGTTGAAGTTAAGGCACTAAATTTGAAAGCTTTTTCAACCGGAGCAATAAGTTCAGAAAAAGAAGGCTTTTTAGCCAAAGCAAAATTGTTATTACATTTAACGTGAAATTTTATTTCTATCACTTTTAATGCCCAATTGCTCAGAAAAACTAATAGTTGAGAGAATATATGTATTTTATTTTGCTCGGGTCTCAGAAGGTTAAAGTGGTAGCAATACTGGGGTTATTAATAGAAATGTGGGGGGAGGGGGGATAATTAGAAATATTATGTGTAAATATTGTAGGCCCAACCATTGTTTATATTGTATCGTTTTCAATTGGAATTACTTATCTCAAATATTGAGATTTTTTGCCCCTCTTTATATATTAAATATTTTAGTGCTACGAATGAATTGAAAACAAGTTTTTGAAGATAACATTTAATGCTTTTTTCTGTACTTATTTAATTGAAACGAAAAATTTATTCAACTTCTTTTTATAAAAATAGAATATCCATTAATAATTAAGAGCATGTAAGTTTAATATATGAACATATTATGTATACTTAGAAGACAATTTATTGTAATGTAATCATGTTCATACCGGTCTAATCAGACTAGACTAGACCAATTGCAATCCTCTAAAAATTGAAATCACATTGCACTTAAGATACTGAAGAATCACTTCAAATTGTTACTCTTCTTTTCGACAGAATTATATGAAAATTTCTTTTTTAGTTCACTACTTTAAAACGGTTCTTATATTTAGCTGCGAAGCATGGAACAAAGTTAAGTGAATGGGAATTCGCATGTTTTGTGTATTTTCCTTATTATCTTCAATTTTTTAAATTAATAATAACTACAGTTTAAGCCTATTGAAGGGGAGAAGCATTCTAAAAGTAATTGCAGCAAATACTAAGTAAACAGTAATGAGAGTCAACTGTAGACGGTTTTAAGGGCTACGGTCGAGATTTAATGAAAATTGGATTATGAAAGCAGTTAAATGAAAGAAAAAGAAACAATAGGAAAAGCATCAAATCTTAAGTTATATTTTTGTTTGCAACAAATCCGCAAATATTCGTAAATTTTAATCTTATTAATGAACAGTTCAAATTTTGCATTTTATTTAAAAAAACTAATTCCAATTTAATTTTGCATCAGATCCCATTACAGCTTTGTATCAACCTTTTTTTAAAAATGTCTATATCCATACCATACCCCCCTCATTTTAAGGTTTGGTAAGTAATATGATAGGGAGCTGGTTTGTAGCACAAATAATGAGGACATGTTTGCCGATAGCCTTTTTTTCTTCTTTTTTTTTAATTGTTTTTATTTTATCCACACTGAAAAGGAGGATGCCTTGACTGCAAAATATTGTTTGTAGCTTTCATTGCAATGCTATACTTTAATCAATTTTTCATTACGAAATTATTTCATAACCTTCGCAAAAATTCAAAACTTTTCTAAAAGAGAAAACATTTGATTTCAATTTGTTGAGTGTTGTATTCTTAATATTTAGTTGTAAAACTCAAAGATGAATTTAATAACTGTAGTCCAGAATTTAGGTTTTAAAGTTTTTTTCATAGTCATTATCATGATTAAATGGTTATTTTTTTTCGCAATATCATTGAGCAATTAGCTGTTAAAACCCATCTCATATCTATGCTACTAAAAACGTGAACGTTTTTCATGGTCCACGTCATGTGTCGACCGATTTAAAATCAATCTCCGCTTTTTGCTCTTTGAATACCTTCTGAAAAAAAAAAAAAAAAAAAAAAAACCATGCAAGCTTGAATTATATCTTCATAGGAAATTCAGTCTTCCTTTTTTGAAATAAAACTTTTAAATTCCGTGAAGAGCTTCCAGGAAACTAAACCATATTTGGAAATAGTATATATTACTCCATATCTACAAGGCTATTCCAACAAAGGTAAACTTTCACCTACCTTCTCAGAATTCAAACATCCAAAAAACATGTTTCGCGCTGAAAGAAAAAATGACTAGGAAAAAAAAAGAAACTTCACATAAAGAGGAAAATTAAACTCATTGTAGCTATTGTCACTGTCCAGTATTTTATACTCTGGTTGTAAAAAAAATTGAATTTCATTTACATTGCTTTCTGCTGTCCCCCGGTGCGGGTGACAACAGAAAGCAATGTAAATGGCTGAATTAAATTTGATTAAAACCGATAGTGTATTTTCATTGTACACGATTTCCATCGACGTAGGCGATGGCTTAGTCTGCAAGTGATATTATAGTTCGCTTCTTTACGTGGCACAAAAAGAAAATGAAAAAAATATGGAAGAAAAACGTTTTTGTTAATTTCCACATACATTTGTGAAATGCATTACTTTTTGTTAAATACTGATGTATTTTAAGTGGTTACAATCTCAAATGTTAGCAAACAAATGGATAATTTTTCCACAGTTAAAAACATAGTTAGAATCAACTCGCTGATAAATTGAATTAACTAGTATAAAATATTTGTTTTTTTCATTTTGAGTCAAAAACTTACAATTTATGTATTTGAATAAAAATATTCTCAGATAGCTAATGGAACTGTAAGTACCTTTACAAAATATTTAATTTTATAATAAGAAACCAGTTGTATATTTTCGTCGAAAAATAAGGTACAATTCATTCACCTATCCTGATGATTATAATAAAAAAATCCCGCCGAAATTCAGATTTCTTTATGGACCTTTTTTAACAAACTGATTTATTAAAACAATTGACTCAAACATCTATTGATTCAATTAACCAGTGGTCGCTGGTAATCCTGTCTGAGCATCAGTCGAACATAATCTTGTGGCGCCACTAAAAATATTTCTTGGTGAAGAATAATTCAAGCATTGTGTCTGAATTTAGCATTAACCCGTCTGATAATAGCACTTGAGGTTGCACAATGTGAATCCTGTTTGATGCCTTATGAGTTTAATTTCAGATAGAGATCAGAATTTCTAAGAAAGGATTAGATCAAATCAAGAGATTTCCTTCCATTCTCAAGGGATAAAACATTTCTTGGAACTAGTACGTAACTTATGGAATTTCTTTTATTGCTGCATCAGTATAACCGCAAAATGTCAATCGTAGTTTTTGAGTACACAGATGGCAACAATAATATCCAATTGGATCCTTCTGAGACTAGTTTTAGAGTTTTTTTTAAAATCATTTTATATATTTTAGTTTTAAAAGAAAGAACACATTTCAGAATGATTGTTGTTTGGAAGAAAGAAATTTAAAAGTTTGATGTGATTGTAAAAATTATTAAATGAAGGTTTGTTCCTTATGGTTGTTAAATATTATTCTGGAAATAATCCCCTGGAGAATTGGGTCTAAAGCGGAAAAATTATAAAGTTTTAATACGTTATTCATACATTTTTCTGAAAGGGGCAATTGCCATCCCTCTGAGCCTGCTTGATTTCAAAGTGGATAGTCGAAGAGGAAAAAATGCCAAATCACGCAATCTACGGTCTTCAAGTTGAATTTTATCCCAAGTAGTTTAACAAAGGGATCATTCATAAATGATGTCACGCTTCAAAGGGGGTAGGGGGGTTCGTGAAATTGTGACAAAGTGTGACAAGGGGAGGGGAGGGGGTACCAAGAAGTGTGACATCCCTGCTTATGCAACATAGCGTGACGCGTGACAAAGGGGGGGGGGGAGGGGGGCCTGTTGAAGTGTGACATTTTGTGACAAAGGGGGGGAGGGGGTCAAATATATTTGAAAAAAGCGTGACATCATTTATGAACGGTCCCAAATTTGCAATCTTTGGTAAACAAGGATTTTTTACCATCTATGATAGACTAAGAAGTGTAAATACGCTCAGTTTTCGCCTGTATATTTAAAGGAAAGGAAACAATCATTTGACACTCCTTTACTCCTTTAAGATTTTGTTTTCATCATTGCCTTAATACATCCTCAGTTGTGTACTACTTTCCGTCTCGCTGCTAAACTCCCGTAATATATATAGCAAGGTAATATTGTGACTGGACTAATTAAAAAGTAAAAGGCATATTTGCTGTATGTGCTTTAAAGGAATGAAAATATGAGAAATGCATTTACAATATTTGTTTTGCTTTGATATTTTTAATGTTAACTCGTGATCACACGCGATGGGTCAACGAGACACTCGAGGTTTATTTTGGAATTAAATATTAATTCAATAAGATTAGTCAAGTTTCACTGTAACTGCATTCTAGCCTATATCGGAACTGAACTTAGGTATAAGTTGGAATTTTATTTTATTCCTTGGAATAAAATATTTTATTTTAGAGAGGGGGAAAAATGACAACAAATCGCGCGCGCTCCATCAGAGCGGACTAACATCAAAAACAGAATTTGAGCTGTACCGCAGAAACTCCGCTCCAACCTGTAAGTACTTTCCCCGGCTTCGTTCCGTGCATCGAATAGTTTTAAATGTGAGAATCATATTGTTTATCGCTTTCATGTAGTTAACTTAATAGGCATGGAATACAAATTTATGCAGTTTTTTCATAGATTTATTTATTAATAAATAGATATTGTTTTACATGTGTTGCAAAAAAAAAAAAAAGAAAGAGAAAGAAAAACTCAGTTATTAATTTGTATGTTTTTTAAAGTAATTAAAAAAAAAAAGAACCGGAGCAGAACTGTAAAAATTTTGTGTTTAGTTGCCACGTTTTTGCTGTTAATTAACACGATTTTTGGTGTTCAGTTGGTATGTTCCAGTTGTGAAAATGAAAACTATTTATTTTTGATATAATTCTTTTTTTTTAAAAATGTGTCTGTATAAAAAATATAAAACTTCTTAGCACATGAAGTTTGTTAACTCCATTACGTATCGAAATTTCATTGCGATTGCCCATTTTTATGAAAATAGAATAAATGAGCAATCGTAATGAATTTTTGATGCGTTAATGAGTTAACGAACATCCTATGCTAAAAAAAAATTCTTCTGTATATATGTTTTTAGACAGACACTTAAAAGAATTTAAAATACATCAAAAAATGAATGATTTTTAACTTTACACCAACTGAACACCAAAAATGGTGTTCATAGGAATGACACATGTGTTCCATGGGTGGTTTGGTGTTCCCTGAACACCAAAAATGGTGTTCAGTAGCACCAAAATGTTTTACAGTGTAGTAAAACAAATTCTTTTGTTTCGGCTCCGCTCCAGTTTCGAGCAAATTCTCCTTGCTCCACGGTCCTGCTCCACGTGTGGCACCAGATCCCTTGGGAGTTCCAAATCAATTTAACCCCTTAACGCATTTGCCCGTGTCTGACACAGGCGAAAGTTACTGGCAAATTTCCACATGCCCGTGTCTGACACGGGCGAAGATTACTGGCAAATTTGCACATGCCTGTGTCTGACAGGGGCGAAGGTTACTGGCAAATTTGCACTTGCCCGTGTCTGACACGGGCGAAGGTTACTGGCAAATTTGCACTTGCCCGTGTCTGACACGGGCGAAGATTACTGGCAAATTTTCACATGCCTGTGTCTGACAGGGACGAAGGTTACTGGCAAATTTGCAGATTCCCGTGTCTGACACGGGCGAAGATTACTGGCAAATTTGCACAAGCCTGTGTATGACAGGGGCGAAGGTTACTGGCAAATTTGCACATGCCCATGTCTGACACGGGCGAAGATTACTGGCAAATTTGCACATGCCTGTGTATGACAGGGGCGAAGGTTACTGGCAAATTTGCACATGCCCGTGTCTTACACGGGCGATCTTGTATTGCCCGTCTCAGATGCGTTTGCACTTCGTTTGTATAATAATTTTTTTATATAACTTTTAACCCACCCCCGCTCTCTAGTCGCCCCTTACAACTAAAATAACCAAAAACTATTTGTATTATACCTATATTCATTTTCTGTCAAAAAGAAAAAAAAACTCGATACTTTTTACCAGTTTTTCCGAAAAAAAAAAACCTCGTGCGTCGAGCGGTTAAAGAAGTTCTAACCAAATGATAATGATAAGTTTCAGGAAAGCTTACAAATAATATACTATGTCAGTGAATCAGCTTGAATAGTTTTCGTCCGCAAACGAAACAAAAAAAGCGAAAACATTATATAAAATTGTACGCTTTTGAAAGAATCCATCTGCGGTTCCAAATTGTTATCGATCATCCCTAAAAACACCGTTGTAAATGAGAGAATTATGAGCAGATTTTCAATTGAACGAGGAGTAGAATTCATATTTAAATGGCAAAATCGGTCCATGCATTTACCAAGGGAATACTGAACGCTTTACACCGAGAGCGACAAAACGATCATGTCTGCTCTTTTTCTGTTTCCGAGAATTTAGCTTAATGAGAACGTCAGCACGTGTTATTGATAGTGCAGTTCTAATCTTTTTAGCATTCCATTTCAGCACACATGAAATTGTTAGCGGTTCAGGAAAGTGGGTATATCGCACGAGATCTACATTTTAACAGTGTACTTGTCTTGCCCTTTGTGTATGTGAAATAATTTATAATAAATGAGTTTTTTTTTTAAGTGCTTTTTCGGATGTATCGTTTACGGCACTTATTTTCCTGTTATGAAAAACGTAGTTGATTTCGTGTTAGTAAACCGTTATAGATCATGATTCACTCCCCAATCTTTTCTCTTTTCTTTTTTAATAAATGTAACAATAAACACGGAGGGAAAAGTTCCAAAATAATATTTGTTAATAGATTTCAGCTAACTAAATTTAAAATTCTGTGCCCTTAATGCATAGAGTAGATACAGCTCTACCATAAAAAAAAAAAAAAAAGAGCTCTGACTGACAGAGTGTCAAGAAGAACTCATTCACGTTCAAGGGAGGAACTTCTGGTGTAAGAAATGTGCCGTTTCTGTTCTCGTTTTAATCCTTTGAATGCTCTTTCTTTTTAACGGATTTGATTCGCTAAAAATTGGCCTACTTTATACAACTAACGCGAACTCTGGAATAAACCTTAATTAATGTTCAAATACTTGAGAAATTGCATTACTGAAGTTTTAACGATGAAACAGCGGAATGTTGTTTTAAATACACTTAAAAAGCTCATGCCAGTGTAAATCGCCGGATGAGCAATTTTCGCTACATTTACGTTACACGTGGAAATCGCGGGATAATCAGTCAGATGGTTAATTCGTTTATCATTCTTGATTTCTTCCGAACCTTGAATTTGATCGCTTTCAACAAACAGAGAAGCAAACATTCTGATTTCCATGCTAATAAACTCACCTTCACAACGAACTTACCTAAATCTCGAGTAGATTTGTCTTTTTCTGCCATGCCTAGAAGCGTCCAAAAGTTTCGTGGTCGAACTGTAGTCGAGAGTTTTTTTTTTTTCTTTTAGAAAGACAAGTGGTGTTTGAGGTGATGTTATAAGAAGTTGAGTGAGCCAGCCGATAGGAAAAGATATAGACTGGTTCTTCACACTTTTTACTCCGACAAATTGAACTTCTTACCATCAAAGTTTCCAAATTCCGGATTATAGCTGTACGAGCAAAATAAAAGAACATTTACATGCGCACGAGCCCTATGTACGTTCTTTTTAAGTATGAAGAAGGCAACACAGTTAGAAAAGGATTACCTGTTTGGTACCACTTCTTGTCACTCTTAAGTGGATAGAGTGAATTCTACAATTGATGCTTAACTGTTTGATGGATAAGAACGGCTTAACTATATGCGTGGATTAAGACTCAATTTAATATGCTTAGCATTGTGTATCAAATAAGGGTGTTATGCTTTCACTCCTCCTAATGTAGTTACCGATACCTTAAATTCAGTACTGTATACTGCGGCTAACAGCATGGAAGTATGTCTGAGGTGTAACTACCATTTATAAATATATGACGATAATATTGTTTTATGATAACTGTTGAAATGAGTGACTTTGAAAACGGGTGGTTTTACTTGATGTTTTGTTAGGCATTAAAGAAAATAACTGAGGAAGAAAGATGTTGCATTATGTAAATAAAAGCTTTTCGATTAAATAATACGACACTGAAGAAAAGGCACTCGCAGAAACAGAGCTCTCACTTTTGACGATTCTTCAATCGTCAAGAAAATTTCGTCATTTATAACGAAAAAAAAGTTACTACTCAAATTTCACCAATTTGACGAAAGGTTGACTCGGAGCATTTTTCACGAAGCCATTTCGTCAAATAAGACGAAAGTTTCGTGAAATTTGAGCATGTGTTTCTGAGAGTGTGTAAATGGCACGTTCCGTAGAATGAGTAGCTAATAAACTATTGTTAAAAAATAACTGTTTCACCTCATAAAGGTGGTTCAGGCTTAATAGTTATATAGGGCCATCCCACAGAAACTGTTCCACACATGACATCTATATTTTACTAAAAAAAAAAAAAAACTAAACAAAATCAATAAACAGCAATTTTTTGCTTAACCTCTTCAGAACGAAGCACTCCGAGAACTAACCACAAACAATCTTGACGCAATTTTTTGGTTCTCTGATTTATAAAATGATTATAAAACAAAATAACTAAAAATTTTTTTTTTAAATTTTAATTAATAATTAGGTTAAATAATAATTAATGCCCAATTTCCATGTTTTCCATGTTTGAAACGAAGTAAACTATATGTTGGTTAATTTCAAAAACGATTGGGTGTTTTAGCTTTCAAATTGCACAAACAGTAGTTAATAAACAGTATTTTAAAATGTACCCAATTGGGTACACTTGGAATGAAGAGGTTAAGAAATCGCATCTGTGTTTGGGATTTTTAAGCAAACTGTTTTTCTATCTATTTAGATGACACCCGTAGCTGTCACGTGCTGGACATAAATGTTTCTTTTCCATGCACGGTCCATAATATGCACTAACATATATTTTACTAAACACAATCATTCAAAATTTATAGATACGTTCTTTTTCTTTTCTCTTTCTGCTGAAGATTCAAATCGGAAATAAAATATTTAATCATCGGGAAAAAAACAGCAAATGCACCCCTAAAATATAACTACGCAAAAAGCTCATCTCAGCACATCACCCATTTGCCGAATAGAACCGTTTCCTTATGATAGTTGTGCCTTTAAGAAACCGAACAGTACTTTCTGTCAAAACACGCGAAAACTTGAACCCTTATCAGATAGTTCGGTCAACGAATTCAAGTCATTTCGTGTTCATGAGCTATCTGATTTAGGTGTCCTTGACAAATTTTAATACATCTTACAAATCTACTCGTATATTTAAAATTGTTCGTTTGTTCCGTAAAAACGGACTTAGGCATTTTTAAAGTATGAAATTGTATTATGACTGTAAGGATTTAATTGGATTTAAAGTTCGGATTGTGAATTCTCATTGCGTAAGAAAGAAGCAGTCAGGTGTAAAAATAGAACAGTAAACATTATATTTTTATTTTGCATTTAATACATATAATTTTTACAACAATGATAACTTATTAATGTCATTTTTACAATAATTTTAAAGTGATTTCTTCATAAAATAGTCTCACAAAGAAAATCAATGCAAGCCACGATTTTGCCTCTGAGGAACAAAACAGCGTAGTAAGAACAGCTTCATACATGCGAAATCTTCACTAAAAACGTAGAATTAGCATGCATACCACACAATCAATTGAAGAGTCCTAAAACCGATGCAAACGAAAGTTCGTGCGACTAAAATGTGCCAACTAAAACGAGTTTAAAAAGGGCTTCAGCTCTTCCAAATCAAATGGCGTCAGCAATGTAACACCATACATCTGTCGAAGCCATTAGAGATGTGGCTGGAGGAACGAGACAAAAATACCACTTCCGTAGTTACCCTGACATTAGTTTCCAAACCTTCTGAAAAAGAACGTGATTCAGTCTTTAGAAAAAGGAAGGTATAGAACAAATATAGAAGCAAATTTTTAGCATGGTCAAGGGTTAGTTTCATAGATATATCTTACAATAATGTTTAAAATAACTTATTCTGCTGACTAGATAAAAGAATAATTCTTGTAAAAACTATTTGAAGTAATTGATTTCACGTTATCATATCTGTAAACATCTGTTATCACTTTAAAATACTGCCTAAAATAAAGAGTGAAATAAATTCTTGCGAAATTCATTTTATGTGCAAGGGAGACTGAAAGCCGAAATTCTTCGTTAAAATGATCTCTTTGAAAGTAACATCGTTGAAGTTATGTTTTTCAGTTTTGAGCTACAGGTCTAGCTTAGCATTTATAGAACGTAATTAGGGCTGCAGTTAATATGCTTTAATTTTTGATCCTATGCAGGCATTGCTGGATTAATCTGTAAGCGAAACAAGCTCGTGCTTTGGTAACCAAGCAAACAAGGGGCTCCTCAGAAAAGAAATATTGTCCATTAAAAAAGCTAAATCGATTTAGTTTGCAAGATTTATCAAATTTTAGGGCAAAATGAATAAGCTCTATTTTATACATAAAATTCTATTTTACTTTTTAAAATAGATTTAAACAAGCTCTATTTTACACGTTTCGCCTGGTCTCAAGCCTGCAAAATAAAGTGCTTGCCTATTCCGGTTTCATTTTCATGCTCCAAGCAGCATAAGAAAAATATTTCTGTCAAAGAGCATTGAACGTACATAACTTTTTGAGCATCTCGGACCGGAATCGATTAGGATAATTTAATCAGAAAATTTAAAAAGAAAATTAGTAGAAGAGTAATTCTACGCCAACTATAATTAAGCTAGCTAGGAGAAATAAATGTTATTTTTGTTCTAAATTTGATCAATTTTCTATAAGATTTTTTTGCTAGTTTTGAAATGTTTTATTGCCTGCATCTTGAATATTCAAATGTATGAGGGCACCGAAATTCGTTAGTGCTTAGGGCATCTAAGGGCCTTAACACGGCCCTGTATATAGGGAAAGTTTTAACTCGCTACTATACGTTAACAGTAAAGGAAGCATGGTTTTCAAAAATAGGTGATTATCGCCTTACAAGCGCGTTTCGTACGACTTGATTCTTCGTTTGTGTATCAAAATCAATAAAAAGTGATTTTTTTTAGGATAGCATAATGATTTGAATGGACACTTACAGCGCCTTGGCACGCCAGGATTGAGAAGAGCTTTCGTTCAGCAAAGGGAATGACATTGAACCGGGTGTAGCACACCCTGGGTTATGCACTTCCTCATGCAGTCCGGGCCCCTTTTCCTGAAATCAATCTGAAGGCGCCAAGGAACTAAGGTTCGTCCCCTGCCAACCTCTTCTTCATCCTCCTCTAGATCCTTTAGAGATGCTGCAAGAAATAATAAAAACCACGTATGATTTTCGCTTCAAGTAATTTTACGACAGAAATAATCGTTCCACTTCAAGTTGATAAGAGTCAATCAAGTAGTCCCGTTTTACTGTCCGATACACTTTTAAGGTAGAACAGAATTTATTGCTTTAGGTTAAAAACCAAGGATATTTCGTATGTGATTTCTTTTTGTCTGAAACTCTTTTCATGTGTGCAATTCCGTATGTCCCAACTTAATTCGCTTTTTACATTTCAAAACAAATTTCTGTGACTATATATTTCATGCGGACATAAATATTTTTAACTAAAAAGTCATTTTAGGTCACTTGGTACAAAATAAAATAAATAAACTTGTTGGCACATTCATTGATTCCGCTCCTTTAAGTCCATTCTTGGGTAGAGCCCGTAAGGTTCAATGAGACTTAAGAAAAGAGAAGAATAAAGAGAGAGAGAGAAAGAAAAAAAGGAAGAATTAGAAATTAAAAAATAATTATAAAAAAGTAAATGAGGAAATATTAAAAAAGAAACGCTTAAAAAATAACTAAATAAATAAAACTTGAGATTTTCTCTCTCTCTCGTAATTTAGGATTTTTACCCGTGACCAAATACGCATTTAGTATATCGGACGACTCGATGTACAGGGCGGGTATAATTAAAGTTACCGAATTTAAACATATAAAACGCTCTTTCTAACATACGTATATCGTTGAAATGTTTGTTATATGAACCATGTAAAAAATAAATCAACAATTAGAAAATAATAAACCACCAGGTATAAAGGGTGTGACGAGCAAAAAACAAATTTTAAACAAAAAAATTCAGTTTACGTTGAACTGAAAACGAATCAGATTTTTTTTTCATTTTATTAAAGATATTAACGTACCCCTAACATTTTGAGTGAACAGAGTTAAGTTACATAACATCGAGAAATCACAAAAACAATATTGCCTTTTCCTCTGTTTAGTACTCGCAACAGCTTCAACTGCACTAGACAATAGTAAGAGTACAATGAAAAATGCAAGACATCACAGAAAAGAACACTGCAGGAGTAGAAACGGAAAATGGATTTTATTTTCGAAATCACTACAATTTATTTAAAGTAACAATTCAAAGGACGAGACTTTCGGTAAAAACATTCTTTTTGGACATTTGGATTGAAACAAAACATTTTGCACTTCTTCTACCTTTCTCCTTTCTAAATATATTTATTGAAAGGAAATGTATGTTAAATGCATTTGAGAAATGAAGATTTTATGTTCCTGCATGGCACGGGAAATTCTTCCCATATTTAAGAATGTAAGAGCTGCTGTTTTTATACTACAATAAAAAGTTGAAATTCTCGAAATTACGAATTTAAAAAGTGTTTTATAAATTGTCATGCTTTTTTTTTTTTGAAAAAGAGTTTTACTGTAAAAACCTTTAAATATTTCGCTCGGCAAACGTAGTACATAGACAAAATATGCATGCTATTACTAAAAAAAATTGACGCGAGAACGATTTCAAACTTGCTGTCGTAATGGTGCGCATGTCTTCTTTGGCAATAAAATGTAAAATATCATATTAGATCAGTCCAGATTCCCTAATAGAAGCTTTGTATCAGCGTCTAGAAATAGTTGACGAACAAGCAGTTGAAACTTAAGGCCGCGAAACTCCAAGGTCACGTGTCTTATTTGTCTTTACCGAGATCAAGAAATCGCCGTGCATCAGTTACGCATGCCATCGGACGGAATAAACCACATGGCCGAGTAATTCTACGGCCTTTCGATTTGCTTGCGATATTTACTCCTATAGAAATAATATAGTGTTCGAAAGTGCGGCCCCGCTCGCAAAATCTAATATAATACCTCAATATGAGGTAAAATATTTCCCCGTATTGCGGAACTTTAAATGAAACGAAGTTTATACATGGACTCTAGTTCAACCTGGTGTTATGAAAACCGCAGTTCGGGTTACTCTCTGCACTCTCAGAAATAGAGCGCTCTCACTTTTGTCGATTCTTCAATCGTCAAGAAAATTTCGTCATTTGCAACGACTGTTTCCTCGCGCGATCACGTGTCTTAAAAAAGTTACTACAGAAATTTCTCCCATTTGACGAAAGGTTTCGTCGGAGCATTTTTCACGAAGCCATTCCGTCAAATACGACGAAAGTTTCGTGAGATTTGAGCATGCGTTTCTGAGAGTGTTTGTGTTTGACTACAAAGAGTTCCCTCAAAAAAACAAAAACAAAAACAAAAAAAAACAAATGGAATCTATTTTTTTAAAGAGAAATACTTGAGCAATACTTACGTGTTCTTTGGACTGTGGCAGTTCCTAACTGATTAGTCTTCCAGAAGTAGTGAGTTTGCTGCGGAACTAAGGGAAACAACGAATGAAAAAGGTTTGACATCTCTTTCATTGCTGCATCTGTGTCGCGATGTATCCGGCTGCCATCTGCATAGAAAAAAGAAAACTTTAATTCACCAAGACATGAAATGCACAGAATCAGACAAAAGAATACAAAGAATATTTAAGTGCGTAATTATTTGATATTACACGACATTTTGTGAAACATATCGATAAAATGAAAGGTAGCGATGAAATATCCTTCCCTCACCCTGGATGCAATTTTTGATTATGTCTATATAGTTTACCTAAGTAGATAACAAAATGGATTATGGTTAGGCTCTGATAAAAGGACGCCTGACCTTGTGAGAGTTAATTTCTTCTTAGGGAGAAATAATTCTGACATTGGCACAGGGTCGTCGTAAACGATGTTGGAGCGGTAAACCGGATTTCCATGTCCCTATTTCAACAAATGGAATAAGTTAATCCTTCTATCATAGGGAGTCTTCCTTTCACTTTCAGAGCCAAGCAGTAGTCTTTCATAGAGGCTACATAGAAGTTGGCGGTCCACGGAAGAATATACTTTTCCACAATAGAATCACACTTGTATCGTATTCAAGTGCTCATTAAAGCTATCCTTTAGTCCATGTCCAAGTGGAATGCTGAAGTAAAGTTTAGATTAAATTAATTTTTCTATTGATACTAATTGTCTTGAAATTAAATGCTGAGTATGGTTGCTCAAACCTTTGAGTACAAGATATCGTGTTAAAATTTTTAATGCATTTCAGATGATGTTATCAATGACTTTGTAGTAGTTCTGCTACATTCGATTTGAGGTTAATATTATACTTGTGATGTATATGAATTTACAGTAAAATTTTTATAGAGAGATTTTTATATTTTGCAATGCTTTAGTGTATGTATGCCAGTTTTTGCGTCAATGAGGACAAAAAGTTTTAGATTCATTGCTGAAAGAGCTTTTCTTCTGGTTGATATCCAGTTCGATTAAACAACGGCAGACCACTCGGATAGCATTCCAGTTGCATAAAAGTGTATACAGACCAAAACACAAGACACGCAAGAAAGCTTGCGTAAACTGCGCAATCGTTTTCTGCGCGTCTCAACAATTCTGCAACATTTCCCGTACGAGTCGGTAAGATTTCAACTTTTCGGCAGAACTCAAGAAATCTGACCAATCACATTGCTAAATTGAAAGATCAGTCGGATCATGAGTGATGTAGAAGTTATATTCTTTTTTTCGTACACCAAAGCATCTATATCGCTAATTATGTATGGCTTTAAATTAGCGGATTTGGTTCAGCAGAACCAAAATAAAATTCAGGGGCAGCCTTTTAAGCTGATCCATAGGAAAAGGTATAAAGTTAATCTATTGTATACTATTTATTATATAACTGTGATCCAGGATTGTAAATGGACGCTGTGAGATAAAGCACTGAAGTCGGAATGTGATATGCACCCAGCAAGCAAAAAGCAAGTATAATCACTGTAGAAGAATTGTAAATGGAAGAAAGACAAGGTCAGGATTTTGCGATGCTTTTGTATCAAATGTAAGTGTTAATTTTGTGTTCATTCCAACCATTGTTATTCTTTCTTCTATTGTAAAATACGTGAAAATACGAGCTTCGTTTTGTAGTTTCTAAATCATTTCAAACTGTTTGCAATGCTAAACAGCATGGAATGGTTTCAGATCTAGATATTTTCCTGGTAACAGACATACATTCTTGTGATATTAATGAAGTAAGTTCTGTTATTTATTGCACAACTTGTGTAAGCATGATTACCTACACAAAATTGGAATCGCAAGCTCCATTTATTTATTTCTTGTTTTAACATAAAATTACCTATTTTGTTTTATTTGGAATTTTGGGAAATGTTTTCTTTGTCTTAGGAATATTTGTAAAGAAAATACTGTTTCCTTAAATCTGAAAATGTTTCAGCACTGTTAGTTTAGATTTAATATGTTATGGATTTGTTTAACTGATCCTTTATTTTATAAATTCAAATGACTGTCTACAGTGGCTGATATTTGCTATTTATGTAGTTACCGTGGCTATAAAACCTCCTCACTTTCAGAAATGGAGCTCTCACTTTTGACGATTCTTCAATCGTCAAGAAAATTTCGTCATTTATAACGGTTCTTTCCTCGCGTGACTTGAAAAAATTACCACACAAAATTCGACAATTGGACGAATGGTTTACTCGAAGCATTTTTCACGAAGTCATTTCATCAAATACGACGAAAGTTTCGTGAGATTTGAGCATGCGTTTCTGAGAGAGCTTTTATAATATTCTTCTTATTTTTCATTTATTTGCATAGTTTAATTCTTAATATTTACGAAATTTTATACATGCAGAACGGATTTGTTTCTGTAATTCTTTTAAAGACAACGACAATAAATGTCAGTTTAAATTAGTTTTGCTCTTGATTGAGGGAATGTTCTTCTTCTTTTCTTTTAATTAAAAATAGTTTTCTGTCTTTGGCTATACTTTTGCAGCTTTTTTTTCATTTACACACATCGTATCACAGTAGAATATAGATAACTGACATTGCGTCCTGAGTCTGAGTTGTGCTACAATTTCTACAGAACCTACGTTTTATGTCCTATATTGTCCTATAGATTTCCTTCTGAGGCAATTTATATGCCATGCAATTTCTACAATTGTAGGTATTTTACGACAGCTCTAATCTCTGATTCCGTTTAGGACTAAAAATTGTAACTGTTCAATATTTTTCCATGAAAATGACACCAAGTAAAAACTTTTTTCCTGAGGGCAAACATCCACGAATGAAGGAAAGTGAGTAACATTTATGGAGTATTATGTTCTGGGAAAATACGCAGAACGTCACAATTGTTAATAATAATAATAATAACAATAATAAAACCTAACAAAGAAGTGGCACTTAAAATTTTATTTTATGCCTATTATCAACGTTAAATTTATAATGATATATTATTGCTCAAGTTTACTAACTTCTGATTTTGCTATCATACTGATGAAAAAGGGATTTCTTAATTATAAGCCACTCATTCTGTTGTAACAAACATGGCGTAGGACATGTTCAGTTGATTAATTTCGTGGAATATATTGAGGATGACCACGTTGCGTTTCTATAGTTATGCAAATATAGAGCAGAGGTGTAAGCAATTTGTCACGTTCTGTTCACAGGAACAAAGTTGAAAAATATGACTCTCAGAGTAAGAGCCCAAGTTTCTCGTTTTGTACCTTAAATTGAAAATGTTAGAAGTGCTTCTAGCTCCACCATTTCAAAAAATTTCAGGAAAGTGGAACAAAGGGCATAGTCCTTATATTTTATGCGAAAAAAAAAAAAACAACAGAAAAATACCATGCACATTCGTCAAAATACTTTGTATTCTCAAAACCAGGAGGGGAGGGGGGGGGGAGGCTCCTTTTCTTACTTTTAATACTGATGGTTAGTAAGTTTATCAAGGGTCATTCTGGATGAAAGTTCAAAAGTTTGTGCAAAGAATTTTTGAAAGAAATCCAGCACATAAATTAGTGAAGAATTAAGTTTTTAACTTTTTCTTGTAGAAAAGAAATGTTATTCGATGCTGCAAAATAAGGAATTCGTAAATAAGGAATATTCGAGGCATTCATAATTAATGCATTTCAGAAATTATCTCAACGTTAAGCATCAAAATACGTGATACAATTAAAAGTACTCTAACATTAATAATGCAGTTTAAGACGAAATGATTTCATCAGTGTTTTGAAAATGTTGAATTTTATCAATGTTATGAATATGTTGAGAGAAATAAAAAAGGAAGACTAAAAAATTAGAATTTTCAATACGATGCTGCATTTACAGAGTAGAAAAGACATTTCGAATTCAGAAGGGTTTCTGAATTTATTAATGAAGTCTAAAAATAGAAGACACTATTAGCCTAACCGAAAGGCGAAAGAATGTATCCGAAAATAGAATCTCTGCAGTGGAAATAATATAATTTCATTCAACTCGGAAAAGAATGCAAATAAAAAAAAAAAAAAAAAAATCCACTTTTCGCTTTTTGATTTGAGCACTTGCCATCTAGGCTTATTATCAAAGCCAGAGAAAAAGAGCGAATATGAGATACATAACCAAACCATTTATCAACTGATTTTTAGCTTGCGGTTTGGAATAATTTCAGAGTAACTTTCTTTCCCTTTCTGCAAATGATACTGTTTGAGGCAGGATCAGGGTCTTATTTACCATTAGGCCCGTGAGGTCCGGGAAAAGGGCCTCCATTTTGAGGGGGGCCCCCTAATTTTGGTTATTATTATTATTATTTTTTTGTAGTTTAAAATTTTTTAGAAAAATATTTTAAAATAGCATCTTTCAAAAACAAACTGTTAGTGTTCTGCTGCTTCACAGAAAATTTGTATTATTAAATTATTTTAAAACCACAAGGAATTTTCACTTTGGGGGCTCCCAAATTTTGGTCTGACAATTTGAAATGTGAAAAACAAAATCGATTTTACACTTTAGGGGCTCCCAGATTTTATTTAAACATTTTGTAATTTAAAAACAAAATCATTTTGCACGTTGGGGGCAATATAGTAGATAAATATATAGTAGTGTGGGGCAGTAAGCAAAGGGGAGTCCTCGCCGCCTGACCTGAATAACTCAGTTTGAATTAGAAGACACCTTTGCACAAATCATTTTAATTACAATTTATAATATCTAGAACAGCGGTCATTTCGTATGACCGCCGGGCTTACTAGTATATATATATTTCACTTAACGCGGACCAGTTACGATTAAATTTTGCGGTACGATACTGACGTCATGCAAAAAACAAACAATGGTAAAACGATATTTAAAAATATTTTTAATGATTAGCACAGAAAAGTAACATAATATTTGTATTTATTATCGTAATTTAAGGGGACTTTAAAATTTTTGTTTCTATTTCTTAAAAAGTATTTCCTTTCATAATTTTAAATTTGTGAATCTTTGGCGTGACAACACCTTATTTTGTTTATATCAAAGCTGAACTTGATCCAGTTAATCCAGTTAACTCTTATGGTAACAATTACGATCAGGTTCAGCCTTGGTTTGTATCGAGCGATCATTCTCATGTTTATGTCTACCGATCTTTTCTTAAGCCTTTCGATTTTTAGAGCGTTTTTTACGGTTCTAAAACGGTTTATTTCCAATTCTTTTCCGTGGCAACACCTTAGTTTGTTTATAACAAGCAATCATTTTCATGTTTAGTTTGATTGTCTAGCCGCAGACGTTCTGCGGGAGATCAGATAGTTTTAAATAAATCATGCGATTTTATTATTGGTAGCAATGTAAAAATAATAAATAAGAAATGTATTTTTGCTTAACCATTAACATGTCAAGACTCATCTTTGAAAAGGTGGAATAATTAATTGTTCGAATATATAATGCAAACATACATAATGCATACATAAGCAGATTAAAATATTAAAAATTCAAAGTTTTGTTGTAAGAATAAAGACAAACGTCTGAGTAGGACAATATAAAAAGATGGTAAAGTATCAGCTCCGAAAAAAGAATTTCAAAATTTTGCTAATTAGCATGTATTAATTAATTTTTTGGGGAATAATCGTGAGATGAAGAAAAAGAAAATTGTAATAAAAGTGAGGATGTTACAACCGACTAATTAGTACTATTAAAAGAAATTTAAAGTAATTTTTTTGCAAAAATTAATTAACCTTTGAGTTAACTTCTGCCTTCAGAAAATGAATTTGAAATACAAACATTTGATGTTAATTATCGTAACAATTACCTTGAAACCCAGTAAAAGACTAAATTCAGACGATGAAAGTGCTTGGTCCGCAAAAAATAAGATTATTTAAAAGTTTGCGTAAAATGGTGATATATAGAAATTTAGGTTGGTATTTTATTCCTTAATTTCATGTGTATAGTAGGGTAGAGTAAACGCTATTGGGAACAAAAAAAAGTTTTGGAATTTTTAATCGGCAGGCGGCTTAAAATGTGCATTTCTAGTATTTTGAATCTTTCATGAACATATGTAAAATTTCAATGCAGTATATTAAGAAAAAAATCATAAATACCATTTATTTCAATTTTTATTTATTCGATGGAATTTATTTCGATCTTTCAAGCACGGATACAGTATTTTGATGAGATGGAAGCAAATACTTTGTGACTGTAACTGTCTCATGTGTTCCAAAGTTTTAAAAAATAGCAAGAATTATCTTAACCCAAATTAAACTGAAAATATTATGACTTACAAGAAAAAGTGTCCTAAACATTCTATTAAATAAAACCATGAACATGAAAATACGACACGCAATCACAAGACAAGTTCATATTCACTCTTTGTGTTGAATTTTGTCATATTTTCTCCCAGATGAAAGCTTAGTAAGGATGAATCCTCGTTTCTGTTTATCACCAGAAACTCATTCTGAAGATTCAGTTATAAGGGGAACACTTTCTTCTGTTCTTGGCGAGTGACAAAGGAAATTCGGAAATTTAGTTTGAACTTTTTCATTCGCTAATGAATTAATATGATTCTGAATATATTCTGTGGAGTGGTTTTTTTTTATCATAGGGTGGCTAATATATTAATTCATTATGTCAACTTTTCATGTCTATATACTGCTGGATTAATCAGCAAAATAAGTGCTTGCTTAGGGCATCAAGAAAACGGGGGACACTTGAGAAAATTTTTTATTGTCCATTTAGTTAGCAAAATTAATTAACTTTGTAAGAACTTTCAAATTTTAGTTTAAAGTGAATTAGCTCTTCTTGTATGAAACATTCCGACTTATCTCATCATGTCTCCCCTGAAAAATATAGTACAGTGCTGGTTCCGTTTTTATTTGCATGTTTGAAACAGCGCGCGTGAAAAAAATCTTTCTGGTAAATGGCGTTACAAGATTATAAAATTTTTCGAATTTCTCGAGCCAGAATTGATCGTGATGATTTAATCAGACTGCACAAGAAAAATTATTAGAATAGTGTTATTTAACTCCAAATGAAGTTACACTAGAAGAAATTAATGGTAGCTTTGTTCTAAGTTTGTATTTCAGTTTCTTAATTTTTCTACCGGTTTTTAAATGCTTTATTGTCTGCATTTTGAATTCTAAAACGTATGGGGACTCAAAAATGTATTAGTTCTTAAGGCAGCTAAGGTTCTTAATCCGACCCTGTGTCTACATATTCTATTGCATCCAGGTTTAGAGGAGGAAGCTTTAAGCATTGCTCATTTCAGAACAGTATTTTGTTTTGTATCCTTAAAAGCGGTGCCATTGGTATCATTATAAACGAGTTCGATTGTAATTAGGTCATTGAAATATTGAAATGTTTTATGCTTTAGAAAATAACACAAAAAATTAAGGCTTTTTATTGTAAGCGTCTACGAGAACATTAAGTTACGCAATGTGCTTGTTCCCTTTAAATTTTATTAGGTTTTCGGCACATGTAAATTTTACGCATGTTCATTTGGACCTAAAGCACCTTTCCCGCTCCCTGCCGAATAAAAATTCGATTTTTTTAGCTCACTCCACCCTAATTTACAGTCCTGAGGGGAGAGAGAGAGAGAGAGAAGGGGTGGGGGGACAAACCACTTAATCACTCGGCCATCATGCGCTCTAGAAAAAACAAGTTAGGCGTCAATTGACATCTATTAAAGTGTTCTTTTAATCCTTTAACGTGTCATTTTTCTCTATTAGTGGTATATAAAAATATTTTTTTGAATTTAGATTGGTTTCGAAAAAGCCCTTTATATACGTCATTGAATAAAATTAACATGTTTTCTTGCCCCCCCCCCTCCTTTTTTGGGGTGTGGGTAGGACACACACGTTCAAAAATAGTGGTAGCCTCACACATTCAAAAATGCGTACATTTGGGGGTAAATATATTTCCTACAGTCTTTAAAAATTTCTGCCAGTCAGAGGAGGTGAAATATCTTACTTTATACGTTTATAACTTGATAAATTTGATGGAAATCATATTTACCATCGCCTTAGAACGGATTGAGTTTAAAGTATTAAAAAAAGTTTCAATAATAGACCGTATGCACATTAAAATATACTCTACCTTTGAACAAAATGTAAAAAAAAATTTGATTTATAAATAATATTTTCTGAACCCAAGTGGGTCAATGAAACATCCATCACAAAATGGGCCTCTTATTGACCCGAAATTTGGGGGGGGGGGGATAAAAGAATTAAAAAACGATGACAAAACCTATCCTATCCAAAACCTATTCTAAAAGATTCCTATCTTTTCTGTATGATGTTTCATAAGGATTTAAAAAAAACATTATATTAACGTGTTATTTTTGTTGTTAAAAATTCCTGTTTTTCAACTTCATTCAGCATTTTATTTTAAGAAAAAAAGGGAACTTTGATGTTTTTATACAAAGATAACTTTATGGTTAAAATCTCGGATAATACACTGCTCATGCTGCTTTAAGTATTTAATTCTACCGCAAAGTTTTATTTTAATTAAAAAGAAGTACCCTTTGCTAAGAAATACAAGAAATAATTGCATAACTCAAAGGTCTAACGGCCAATTAGCCATTAGTTACAGTAAAGGGCTCTTTTATTTATTCCGAGCAAATGATTATAATAAGGTACTTGAGATCTAGTTTGTTAGAAACTTCATTAAATTATGTATTATCTAGAACTTTATATTTATTCATCTCACTTGGTGTCGTGGTTTTTGATGTCTGATTTCTTTTAAAAAAACTGTATGCATGCAACGATCATACTTCCCAGAAGGTCTTGTCTTTCACTACTTTTTTGTTTCATTTCAGGCACTAAATAACTTAGGGGCCGTTCATAAATGATGTCACCCTTTTTTCCCATATATTTGACCCCCTCCCCCTTTGTCACAACATGTCACACTTCAGCGGACCCCCTCCTCCTCCCTTTGTCACACGTCACGCTTTGTTGCATAATGCATGATGTCACACTTCTTGTTACCCCCTCCCCTACCCTTGTCCCACTTTGTCACAATTTCGCGAACACCCTCCCCCCTCGAAGCGTGACATCATTTATGAATGATCCCTTACCAGATTTTTGTCTGATTGCATGTCGTTATGCCTACGAAAAATGGACATGATTGTAATGGCGTGTTTTTACATAGCAATTCAAACTTTTATTTCTTTGACTAAAATTCTTCTGTCTTTAAACTAGTTACGAGGATGTGTAATCGCACCAAAATTTAGCGTTGTTTTAATATTTAGTACAGGGCTTGAAGCAAAAAAGTGTGTTTTTGACATGTTTGTAATATATGTACATAAGTGATAAATATCTGTAATATATGTACATAAGTGGTAAACATCTGTAATATGTGTAATATTTGACATGTCTGTAATAATAAAAAACAGTCAAAGAGTTCCTTTGGATCAACTGAGTTGGAAGAAGCGCGCTGTCGATTCAGCTAAGACCCGTAACAGGTTGTTACGCTCTTAAGAAAGAGGAAGTAATATATACTATAACTAACCAGATGTCGTTTTAAGCAATGCTAAAATTTACACGAGTGGAATTTCATGATGTTTTTGACAATTCTGTTTCGTGGAATTTCATGATGTTTTTGATAATTCAGTTTCATACGCAGTGAGCTATGCATGAAAATGAATTATCATTCATTTCTTTAATTCAAACGTTTTGGGCTAAATGCACTACTCAAACTAAAATCTTTTAAAGGAACCCTTATTTTTGTCAATGAATTAAAAGTATCACATTTCTTTTCCTTACGCAAGCACAAAGTTCAGATGAGGTAAGGAACACTTGAAAAGTGTTATTTTGTTTTGTTTTTTCAATTCATAAAAAAAATATCCCTTTTTTTATTCTGATGATCTAGCGGTATGACTTGATTTTTACAATTATCCATTTTTAATGTTGTGGAAGCCGACTGCGTACCGTGAATGTTCTTTGTACCGTTACAAGTGCCTCTGTTCCTTTCTTAAATTTTCCCAGTAATATGTAAAACATTTTAGGTTTATCGAAATTGAATTTATTTTCGTCATTCAAATTGATTTGAAATTCATAAAGTTATTTTACAACATTTGCTGCTTTGAAATGTAAATATTAAAAAGCATATCATATAACATAGGTTTTTGCAGTTTATGCTGATGTTATGGAGACAAATATGCAATAATTTTTCTTTGAGTCCATATTTTAGAAGTAAAGGAATATCGTGTAATTAAATGGCTCCGTCGATTAAATTACAACGATTTTTTTCACGAAAACATCCCAATACTCCCTGGTGGCAGCAACAACTGCATGGATGAGGCAAAAAGGATACTCTTTAAACCCAGCTTGTTTCCCACATTTAAGTGCTGTGGTGGACACTTGGGAAGTTTAATCAGTCCAAATAATAGACAAAATTATACCAAATATGAACTCTGCAAAGGACAAAGCTGCACTAATAAGTCTTACAGAAGTATGTCCCAAAAAATTATGACAGCGTCTTACATTCATTGTAATTATTAGTTCAAAAGAGTGAGCTTCTTGTAGCGATCTGTATTTTTAGAGAGACAATAGATTTAGCTAAAAGAGGGAGCTTATTGCAGATGTAGATTAGAAAATTTTAAGGATGAGTGTTTATCTCTTTTTTATTTTTAGGTACTACATTCCATATTTTATCAATTGGTTTAAATTTCAGGAGACTAATAATTTACGCTGTTTTCTTCTTTTTCTTCTCTTTTTATCCGTTTGTGCTTAGAGCGTCATCAACAAGAAGGGTGGACCCTATATACCAAGAATTTTTTATCCAAAAAACTCATATCTGTCGATGAATGGTTTTGTTGTATCGTATATACACAGGGTGTCAAAGAAGTTTTAAGACTAGGTTTATAAAATAAAATAAAACGTAGTAATTATATTTTTAAAAGTATTTTTATTCAAATAGGTTCTTCGGCTTCAATACATTTGTTACAGCGGTTTAACAACAATTCGAATGCCTGTTCCAGCTCACATTGGAGGGAACTGCCTCCAAAGCTCGCGTCGAAGCTGTTTGCACACAGTGTGTCAAGAAAATTTTAAGACTACAGCTGGAGCCAAGCTTACAGAGGCGCTATCTGTGTTTTCGATCATTCGTGTCACTCCTTATCTATCTGTTTATCCACTTCCAAAACCTCAGTTCATTTCTTTACTATTTTTTTTTTCTTACTTTGATGACATTGACACTTTACAAACAGCTTGTTTGCGGGCTTTAGATGCAGGCCCGCAAATTTGGAGTGAGTTGGAACAGGCATTCGAATCGTTGTTAAAGCGCTGTAACAAATGTGTTGAAGCCGAAGGAGCTCATTTTGAATAAAAATACTTAAAAAATTATTATTAGTTTTTATTTTGTTTTATTATCATAGTCTTAAAAATTCTTTGACACACTGTGTATTTAGTTAAATTAAAAGTGATTAACATTCAACTCAATATTAAGAGAATGATTTAAAAGTGAGAGACTATTCGGTAAAATTTAATCATGAATAAAATGCAATAACTTTACATTCGTTAATTATTAAAAATAATAGTAAAATTAGTCAGAATGAACAAAATATCAAGTTTATCAATTACTAAGGGACCGTTCATAAATGATGCCACGCTTTTTTCCCATATATTTGACCCCTCCCCCCCCTTTGTCACAATATGTCACACTTCAGCAGACTCCCTCCCCCCTTTGTCACATATCACGTT
Organism: Octonoba sinensis; assembly: GCA_038502835.1. Lineage (NCBI taxonomy): Eukaryota > Metazoa > Arthropoda > Arachnida > Araneae > Uloboridae > Octonoba > Octonoba sinensis. The sequence goes on from CM076602.1 coordinate 66,168,398, forward strand.
ATGTTGCATATACAGGATGTTACACTTCTTGTTACCCCCTTCCCTCCCCTTGTCACACTTTGTCACAATTTCACGAACCCCACTCCCCCCCTCGAAGCGTGACATCATATATGAATGATCCCGAGAGAGAAAAAATGAAATAAAACATGCTCCATACTTTCGTTTTCGATTAATTCTCAAAAATGTTCTTTATTTATTTATTTCTGTTATTAGTTCGTTTCTGACATAAAAATTGAAAAAAAAAAAAAAAATCCTACGGAAGGTTTAATTTCTATTTCCGTGAAACAAATAATTAAGATACTATAAGTAATTTTGATTTTTGTATAATAATGGTGTATTCGGATTCCCTCCTCCCCCGCAGCTTGTAAAAGCAAACGAAATCAAAAAGCAAGCTAGTAATAAAGAGTAATAAAATTTCTCACGTTCTAAAATTATTGTCATCCTTACGAGCATAATAAAACGCGTAGAAAACCATACCGAGAGATAAGTTTTACTTTGATATTTGAACAATTCTTCTTGAGCTTGCCTTTCATAATCACATATCCAGGGAAAGATATTGTGTTTCTTCAATAAAGACGACGAAAATATTTCTCTGATACACTCTACTTAATGTGCAAAGGCGAAAAGAATTCGTGTTACAAACGATGCCAATTTAAACATCGGAATTTATAAATTACGTTAGCGTCTTTGATGTCGACTGTCGAACTTTTGTTTGCACTGAAATTTATTAAACTCTATTTGTAGTGAATTCTATTTCTTGAATACTGGAATTTTAAAACTTTATTGGAAGATGAAACAAAAAATAGTGTAATAAAACTATTTTTTACAAGTACAAAAAATTAAATATTTATAGTACAGAAATATACAGATATATAAACCTCCTTCTAACGGACACCCTTAAAGTGTGGACACTCCCCTTAGGCGGACAGTTTTTAATTCCTTAAAAAAAAAAAAAAAAAAAAAAAAAAAAAAACTCTTGTGGACCCACCCTTTGTTACGGACAAACATCTTTGTCCCGCTGGAATCCGTTACAGAGGGTTTTACTGTATGCTCAATTCAAAGCATAGTTTCATAAATTCTCATACACATTAGCACAGGGTGTAAAATTTACTTTTTTAATAAATTGTTTTCCAAAGAATTGGTATAGGAAACATACATATAAAATTTAAAATGCACTTATTTCTACTTCAGCCTAATCTTGAAAATTTCGATAAGGAAGTGGTTCATTAATCTAAAGATAGTCATTGATATATATTAAATTTTAAAAGTGTTTCTCCTACAATTTTTCTATTTTTTCCGCGTTAGCACCAGAAAAAGATTCGAAAATATGAATATTTACTAAAATCTAAAATTTTGCATTATTTTCGGCTAATTTCTCATGTACAGACCCAAAAGTGGAACCGGAAGGCTATTTAATTTCAAATTTTGGACATACATTTTTAATACTTTTTTTCCAGCTTTTCGCAATAAGAAGTTTGAAAATATGTAAACTTTATTATTTCTGTCAGTTTCCATAATTTTTGCGTTATTTGTACATTTCAATCCCGAAATGGAACCGAACGATATTTACTGATAGTTTCAAAATTTCGTTCTTACATTTCTCATACTATCCGCACATTTTTCGCACGATAAGCAAATAATTATTAAAATAGTTTTTCGAATGCATATGTTTGATGTTTTATTAATAATTCAAATAAGAAAAAATTGTAAAAAAGTAATAGTTTAACGATATATTCATTTTCTTGTTGCTATTATTTTAGTTTTTATTTGAACTTAGATGTTTTATATTTGTGTTTTCGTTTCTTGTTATGAACTGTGGGGCAACCTTGGAAATAAATGTGCTGGCAAATTTCAGTTTTCTTACCCATTATTAACGACTACCAAAGAGGTTCACCACTTTCTATCGATTTTGGAAGGGATTCGCAAGGAAAAAGTGGTTGGGGAACCACTGACTTAGAGAAATGAAAGGAAACATGACGTCATTCCAGGATTAACGTTTGTTATTGGATGAAATTTTTCTAATGACATTTCTAGCGTATAAAGTTAATAAGACTTTTTTTTTTTTTTTTTGTATGGGACAATTATCTTCCGCACTCACATTTTACTGAAGTATTGAATGAGTTACAGATATTAGCTTTTTTTCTCAAACAAACCAATTTAAGACTTTCGTTTTATAGCTTCAAAAAACACATTAGAGGTCGTGAACCGCTTTTGGATTCGTGAGAAGACTTTAGGGTGTTTAACACCAAAAGCGAGGAAGACATTTCGTCTCCGTCGTAGTAGACTGTTGCTATGGTTATCAAATTAACAGTGATGACGTTCTTCTTGGATACTGCAATCAACAAATTACGATTGTCTGAGAGAAAGTCACTTTTAATGACGCACTAAAAAACGCCAATCAGTCAATATAAGGGCGGGTGTTATTAAGTTATGCAGAACCAATGAAACGCCCTGAAAGGTTTCCTCGCTGTTACTTGTCGTTGTTGCGGCCGGTCGAAAGCACCTTTACTGCCTTATGATCTATGAAAATGTTCACTTTTTTGTTTCAAATGGCGATTATTTCTATGCAGTCAAAGACTATATTTTTGAAATCCTGTTCTGTCTCTCGCTATATTACTACCACTGGGTACAGTATCATGGTAAAACTGATGGGACTATGAAGTCTTGTCATTAAATGAAAGGTTATATTTGTAGAGAGTAGTCAAGGGGATCCAGAAGGTCCAAGAGGCTGCATAATCAGCGATGAGGATGATGATCATGGAAAAAAGTCTTTACTTTTATTTTTAAAAAATGAAAGAAAGAACGAAGTTTCTGCAGTTTAGTTCTTTGTAGCGGGAACTTGCAACAACTTTTGTTCACAATCATAAATCCACGAAGACGTTACGGTTTTTTCATGATGATTCACTTCATTATTTCTGATGTCTGGGTTTTTACGATGAGTGCCATGAATTCATTTGGTTTCAATTTGCAACTTTGATTTTCCGGCTTATCTTTTATACATTTTACGCTAAAATAAGCTTTTTTCGCCAAAAATTATCAGTAAAATAATTCAATAAGTGTTTCAGTTTTTTTATGCGAGACACAAAGAGAGAAAGACAATGAATCGGATGTAAAGAAACTGGAGTGGCAAAGCAGAAAATGTTGAAGATACATTTTGGCACTCAAACTGAAGAGAAAAGTTAATTAACTTGTTCGTTCATTCGCGAAAAACTTACGCATCTTTTGCAATATTACAGAGAACTGACGCTTTTAATCGGTTGATTGGATTGACTAAGTAAAGGTAAAAATATCAATTTTATAATGAATACTAACAAAAGGAAAATGTTTAAATTGATCAGCTAATGAAATATACGCAAAAACAGAAAAAAAAGCTAAAGCTCATTCAATCGTATTTTACAAAAAATATTCACAAGATCTATTTAAAAGCTCATTATTTTTATAAGTTCTTTAACTTGATCATTGTCTCTTCATATTTATTTAACATTCAATTATACAAATCAAGGCTATAGTTATAGATTATTTTCGGGGAGAGTTCCTTTATTTCCTTTTCCCCCGCAAAATTATGTTTTGTCACGATTTCGCAAAATGTTATGATTTCCATTTTTGTAACAAAACATTAAGAAACATTATGGAGTTAAAATTAAAAATAAAGATAAACAAGAAGTTCCATCTAGAACTATACGAGCCTACTTTTCCGTATGTACGAACGTCAAATTTATAATCTAGATATCTCTCTCTCTTTCTCATTTAGCATTAGTCCTTTATTATTTCAAATATACCACTTTCGACGGTTAATACATATTCATTCACTAATTTATTAATTCATTATTTCACTCATTCATTCGTTCAATCTTTCGCATTCATTTAGAAATGTACTTAAGAAGTTTGAAAATAAAATTGCATGGGAAAATAGGCTGGCTTAGTTCTAGATAAACTTCGTATCTGTATGAGGTTTACTCCAACCACATCCATCTGGTAAATCAGGACTTCAAATTTCCCCGTAGGAGCTAATTTTAAATGTTTTTGAACTGTTCAGAATTGAACGAAAATTGTTTAAACTGAAAAATGATTCCCGTCGAGAGCTTCTTCAAATAATCTTTTTCAAAGGAATTTGGATCTTACACCCAGAGTTTACATAATTGACTTTATTTTAACCCATAGGCGCAAATGTTGAAATTTTTTGAACAGTTTAAAATTGAACGAAAAATTGTTCAAATCAGAAAATAAAATATGAAAGTCTTCGCTGAGATCTTTCAAATGCAAAAAAAAAAAAAAAAAAAAAAAAAAAAAAAAAAAATTAAATAAATAAATAAAATTGAATCGGACAATTTCTTCAAAAGTAATTAGACGGGGGAGGGGGAAGAGATCTACAAACACGCATTTTCCCCATCTCTAAACCCTACTTTCAAATTTTTTTATTTTTCAATCTTTATTTAGTTACTTTATTTATTTTGACTTGTAACGATATTTTCTCGATTCATTAAGCATTCTATACTTTTTTAAAAACTTTTCTGGAAAAGTAAAATAAAAGAGGAAACGATCAAGTTTTTACTCACAAACAATGAGTTGAACTTCGGGAAGAAGGGGACAGGGTTAAAGTCTTATGAATTATGCGGCGAAAAACATGAAGGAAATTATTAGCATTATTTTCGAAACAATTTGATGAATATAAGATGCCCTTCTTGTTTTAAAAAGATAGAGAGAGTATACTTTCAATCAGGAATTTTTCAAGCGTATTATGCATTCATGTTGGAAAGAATGAGGCTAGTTGCAACAAGTTATTGCACATTACTTCTCATGATTATTAAATCAAAATATCTAAATAAAAATTTTGCACAACATATAATTAGAAGTTTGTCATACAAGTTATTTTTGTAGCATGACTTTTCAGATATTGCCTTTGTGTAACGATGAAGAAGTAATTTTATGAAAAAAAATGATTTTTTTCAACTTTGCCTTAATAAGTCAAATTATAGCACTTGCAGGCAGTTCAGTTGCACAGTACATAATATGAAATCATCCAAAAGCTCTTACTCTATACAAGACCAACTAATTTTCACTTATTGTTTCTAAAAAAAGTAAAGGCTTACGTTGAAAAATTACCCCAGGGTGGCGTAGTGGTAAGGCGCAGGATCAAACCTGGCCCAAGTCGGTGGATTTTAAAGATGCAAAAAATCGACAGCACCCATGTAGAATAATTATGCGGCATGTTAAAGATCCCTTGAGTAACCGTTTGGCGTGGACACTCTCGACTAAATTGAACTCCTTGTGTAATTTGCATCAATTAGAGCTTAGATGCCGCCGTCTAGGGAGAAACTGAGTCTCAAAAATTGCGGCAATGGTACCGCGCTCATTGTGGTGCCGCTGAAAGAGTTGGTACCCATCTCTGGGAACGTACTTTGTCTGCAATGGTTAAGAACCAATATATACGCAACCCATTAGAAATTGAGCTTGAAAAATTTAAATACAGTGATACCTAGAGGTACGAGTTTAATTCGTTCTGTAACCTTTCTCGTATGTTAATTTGCTCGTATCTCTAAGCAATTTACTGCGCAGGCGCAGTAAACTGGGTGGGCCGTGGCGTCGCAGCTCGCCATTCCTCGTATCTCAAATGTCGCTCGTATTTCAAAGCAAAACTTCGCTGCTTGACAGCGCTCGCATTTCAAATCACTCGTATGTCAGGGCACTCGTATCTTGAGGTGCCATTGTATTCCCGAAAATTTGTGAAAACAACTTTATGAAGAATGAGTTACAGCAATGGTTAGGAGCCAACTAGTGAGAGAAGAATTTTAATCGTGTAGTTTAGTAGGGAGTTCATCCAACAAAATTTTCAATACTGACAAAATATGCTTGTATTTAAACACTTGCTATTTCAGACATCGCACGCTTTGGATTCTTTGGTAAAAATTTAAAACATAAGTCATTTATTTAAAGACACTTATTTTTAACTGTTATTTATTTGGAAGAAAATGCTGACTATTAGAATGAAGATCTTTCGTGTATTTAAAAAAAATAGAGCGAAAGCAACATGCAAAGTGGATTTCCATGTCAAGAAACGTGAAACTATTTAATACTTCAGAATGAATTAAGAGGAATCCGTGTGGTTTTAGCAAACAAATGTTACCAGTAGAGTAAACAAAGAAAGGTAAGTTTAAAAAGTCTGCTTGTCCAACGTTTAGGCTATATTTAGAATTTGTTCCTAGAGGTACTGTTTTGTGTGTAATCCTGCTTTGATTATCTTGCTAAAATCACTTGGAAACATTTGAAGTGTCTAATTGGCCAATTAATCCAGCAATTATCCATAAAAAGGGCAAAATTAGAATGAATGTTGTAGTTTAGGAACATAAACTTCTTTTTCTTTATTTCTGCTGAGAGATGAGCAAAAGTAATTCAATTCTTCCACCAATTGTGCAAGAGATTTTTCAAGAGTTATGCATTTCATATCTTGCTAAAATCACTTGGAAACATTTGAAGTGTCTAATTGGCCAATTAATCCAGCAATTATCCATAAAAAGGGCAAAATTAGAATGAATGTTGTAGTTTAGGAACAGAAACTTCTTTTTCTTTATTTCTGCTGAGAGATGAGCAAAAGTAATTCAATTCTTCCACCAATTGTGCAAGAGATTTTTCAAGAGTTATGCATTTCATATTTTGCACTTTAAAACAACTTTTAGAGAATTTTTCAAGGTGAAGGCCTTTCCAAACATCGATTGTGCTCCTTAAAATCAGTACAGATGTTAAGATTATTTGATTTCTAATACAAATATGTAGCTCTAGAAATGTACCGAAGACTACATCAATACAAAAATTGAGATTTAGACACTATTACTCAAGTGTAAAAAAATATAGTGCTCTGCCAGATACCTACGTTTTCATTAAACATTGATAATAATTATTTGATTTTAACAAGCATTCTAATTCATTTGATGTTGGTTTAATTTGCTTTTACCGTAAAAAGTAGGGATGTAACGAATAGTGATTTGGCCGAATACCGAATATTCGGCCATTTCTGATAAGCCGAATAGGCCGAAGCCGAATATTCGGCTAATGTTTTAGGCCGAATACCGAATATTCGGCTGCCGAATATTAAAATTTCTAGAAAATCGTTGTAATAGAAAGTATTTGTCAAATTTAAAGCTATTCACAAAGTCAAACACCAATTACACACAATCTACACAGTCCAGTCACATTAATGTGACTACCACGTACTTTCCACGTCAGAGTTAAATAACCAATCACAGAAGGCAGGTGGAAGCACAGTGCAGTTGAGCGTAGAAAAAGGGTGTGTGAGGGCTTCGGAAAACCTTTCATTCGTTGGCGTAATGCAGAAACGAAGTGATTTATCCGACGTCCAAAAGGGCATGACCATTGGCTTTCGGGCCAAGGGTGGAAGCATTTCCGAAACGGCTGAGTTTGTGAACTGTTGGCGTGCCGCCGTGGTAAAAGTGTACCGTGCATGGCAAAATGGGACTGTCCAAAATCAGCGACGTGGAAAATGTGGTGCACCACGGGCCATAGATGACAGAGGCGAACGACGGTTGCGGAGATGCGTTCGGGCAGATAGACGGGCTACCGTTGAGCAACTGACCACCAAAATGAACCAAGGGGCTACCAAAAGTGTCTCCCAAACTACTATTCAGCGAACATTGCTGCGTCTGGGCCTCCGAAGCAGACGCCTGGTTCGTGCACCTATGCTGACTGCTGTTCATCGACGACGAAGGCTAGAATTTGCACGCCAGTACCGCAGCTGGACGTTCACTGAGTGGCGACAGGTAGCGTTTTCCGATGAATCGCGTTTTATGCTCCATCGGACAGATGGACGTTGGCGTATAAGGCGTGAAACCTCTGAAAGCAAACACCCTGCAACCATTGCCGGAACGGTCCAAGCTGGAGGCGGGAGCATTATGGTCTGGGGAATGTTTTCCTGGCATTCTCTGGGTTCACTGATTATTGTGGAAGGCACGATGAATCAATACAAGTACGCATCTGTCCTTGCGGACCATGTCCCCCCTACATGCGCATTATTTTTCCTCAGGATGATGGCATCTACCAGCAGGACAATGCGAAGTGCCATACAGCTGGCAGTGTACGTGCGTGGTTCGAAGAGCACCAGGATGAGTTTACCGTCCTCCCCTGGCCAGCAAACTCACCTGACTTAAACCCAATCGAAAATCTGTGGGACCATCTCGATCTGGTTGTTCGCGCCATGGATCCTCAAACGCGTAATCTAGCGCAGCTGGCCACGGCATTACAGTCGGTATGGCTCAACATCCCAGTGAACACCTTCAGGAACCTAAGTGACTCTCTTCCTACACGTCTCGCAGCAGTCCGCTCTGCGAAAGGTGGTTATTCTGGCTTTTGACAGATGGTCACATTAATGTGACTGGACTGTGTATGTTGTATGATTTAATTCTGTTTGTTAAGAATTTTTAAAACTATTTAAAATTAATATATTTTCTCTATTGTTTTGAATGCAATAAAACTAAGAATTTCCCCCACAAGTGGAATAGAGATGACAGGTTTTATGGTTGTAAACATTAGCATTATTTTACTAATTATTTAATTCAAATGAAAGAACTACTATTGCTTAGTGAACTTTTACCTTGCTCAACAAAACTGTTTTATGAAGATAGTTTAAATGTTATAACAGTTAATATTTTTATTTTATGAGGTTTTTTACATTCCTATTTTTGAAAGATCTATTAAAATTTAATGCACTTAACTGGAATATATTTTTATTTTCAAAAACCCAAATAACTTATGCTATCTAAATATTCATAATATATTTTGGGCCTTTCACATTTCTTTCTCCCCCAATATTCACAATAAATTAATCTACCCCAAACAAAGTCTGACTTTCTCTTTGTTAATAATAACAAAATAAATTTCTCATATTCTCCATCATAATTAACTAGTTCCAGCTTTTGGGAGCAAATGCTAAATATAAAATACAATATTACAACTTTAAAATTTGTTTTTGCTTAGTCAAGCCTAAAACAATGTTTAAAAAAAAAAAAAAGAGTTTTTTTTTTCTAAATTATTTTTATTTATTAAAACTACTAATGCATTCTTTTGCAATAATTATAATACAATTTTGAGTGTTTAAAATCTACTAATTTCTTAATTTTTTTACATTTCTACTGCAGTAGAACTATTCGACCGAATAGTCCATTAATATTCGGCCAGGCCAAATTTGACCTTATTTAGTATTCGGTCGGGCCGAATATTCGGCAAAAGAGCCGAATACCGAATAGTGGCCGAATATTCGTTACATCCCTGCTGAAAAGTACTTTGACAGTCCGAAATTTGGACTTGTCTGAATCTTAGATCAATAGTGTTTTGCTTGTCCCGCTTTTATTGATGCTATTTAGCCAAGCTCTACATGCAATATGTTGTTAATCTTTATTTCATTTGTGAACATTTTACAATATTTAGACGCAGATCCGTATCCAAGACTTTGAAAGGGACGGGTTTCACGTCAAACGGAATGGGTTTTCCATCCGAATGTGTCAAATTAGTTATTTTGTCTAGGTGACGACAGTGTTCATTCACTTAAATAGATTTTTTTAAATAAAATTATTTAGTCCATCCATTATGAAGCCTATTATCAAAAACGAGACTGCTATACTAGTTTCTTGATGTAATATTCTTGCCCTTTGTGAACTGTAGAATTTCCAATCATGGCCTCCTCGCAACAACAACCTTGCAGAAAATATAAATTTTTGTTTTAGTGAATGCATTGATTTTTCTGAAGTAAAACTTCAAGCGACAAAGAAAATAAAATTAATCCAAAACAATATTGAATTTTTTCTTCTTTTTTGCTTTATTATTTATTTTTTCAATGGGAGGGGCTCAACACTCGAAGCCCTGTAGGTACAACCCTTTACAGAGGAACTGATTTATGTGGAATTAAGTAAATACCAGATACAATATGCAATAAAACGTTACCAAAAAGGACATACAGTGGAACCCCGCTATTCGTACACAATTCGTTAAAGGAGGCAGTTCGAATGGCGAGTTGTACGAATGGCGAATTATTTTTTCACATAAGATACAATGTAAATTGGATTAATCCGTTCCAGACACACAGATGGTTGCTTATTTAAACCTATGAAAAACAAATGTACAGTACTGTACATGAGATTATAGATAAATAAAAATTTAACTGCACTTTGCTTGTCCTGAGGTGAGCTGATGGCTTAAGTAGAATATTCAGAGGAGGAAAGGAGAAATGTTGATTTTACTGTTAGGAAGAAGAGTCACCTTCCATAAAAACATCAGGTAACATCCCTTCAAGTGTTTTTTCCCTTTCTGCTGCTCTTCCTTTTTTCTGTCTTTTTGCACTAGAAGAATCTTGGATTTCTTACTCTAAAAACCTGTCCAATGTTGTCTACCTTTGACGATTGTTCAGAATTTTTCTAAAATTGTCAATAACATTGTCGTTGAACAAGTTAATGCTGTTGACCACAGCAGTGTTGGGATGCCATTTTCCCACCACTCTCCGTGTTTTCTCACAGGGCTAACACAGCCTTTAATTTCTGTAAAGGAAATGCTTTCCTTACTACTTTCCTCCTCTGAAGAAGAAAGTTCTTCTTCTTGCTGCCCAGTTAAAATTGTCAGTAAAATCTCAGAAAGTATTAAAATTTTTAAAAAATGCAAAGCGCCAAAGAAATTATTTCCAGACGAGTTTAAAATAAGCATAATTTCTCGATTTTTTTCTTTAAAAAGCCAAACTGGCAACGCAGCTCTCCCCTGGCGCCGTACGACAAGTACGAAGGGCGAGAATTCATACTTGTACAGCGGGAAAAATACGAATGGCGAGTTGAATTGTACTTGAACAAGTTGGGCGAATAGCGAGTTGTACGAATGGCGAGGTTCCACTGTACATTGTTCTTTATTATGCCTTATATCTCTAACCATACGTGTTATGCATTTTTCTTTCTTTTTTTTTTTTTGCATCGCAAATGATACTGGCATTTTATTATGATGTCATTTGAAAGGTGTTGTTTAAAAACGCTATTTCAATTTCTGTTCTTCCCAAATCGCAACAAATATTATACGCATTTTAATCATTACTATAGACATCGTTATTGTTACTAATTTAAATTCTATAACCAAAACTTTCGAGTAAGAGAATATTAATAATAACATTTGAATGAAATTTTTAATCAACCTTAATTCAATCAAAAATATAATTCGTATTATTATTATTGATATATGCTCTATGCCCTAACCTAATTACTCGATGCATCTCTCTGATAGCGACAAACAGGAAGAAAAAAGCTACTTTATTATTATTTAGTTTTTTTCATTAATTTCAAAAATCTCTAAGGAAATAAACTAAAATTAACTCTGTTGCCAAATATCTAATCAAAAATAAAATGAAACTATTTCGAAGTTCCAGTTTAATGATTTAAAACACTGCAGCAGTCAAAGCAACGTTATAAATGCTTATAAAGAACAATGCTTCTTACAAGGCATGCAAAATTAGTTTGCTAAAATTTTTTAAAACGTTTACTTATTTACTCTTGAGTGAAAAATATTTCACATAAAACATTAGTATACCATCCTGAAACATTACTTTGGCTTTCGAAATGCCGAACATACATTATGCCATTTTCGCCAAGCTGCAGATTGTCTTAAAGTAGGAAGAAAGATGCTAATATCTTAGAAGTGTGATGCTAAATTTATCTCAAAGTAATAAGTAATGATATATTATAACAAGTGAAATTTTATTTTTTCCTTGCTTTACTTTAACCCTTTATAAGGCGGTAGCAAATATGCTTCCCACCAAATTCATCAAATTATAGATGTTTATACCCTTTTTGATTGGCAGAATCTTGAAAAGACTCTGATCAATATATTTACCACCATATGCATCAATATTCAAATATTATAACTACTCCCTCTCAAAGGGGGGCGGGGGGTGGAAAAAATAATGCTAATCTTATTTACTGTCCTATATGAATTTCTTTTTTGAAACAAAACAAAATCTGAAAAATATTTTAACATACCGATACTACAAAAAATGGCCCTATAAAGGGTTAAGGGAATTTGATTAAGCAAAGCGCTTTATATCTATATACACTTGTTACAACTTAAGAGAAAAAAAAAGATCTCTGGAGAGAGCCTTTTTACTAATAAATTCATTTTTTTTGGGTTAAACTCGTTCCTGTTGCTCAAAAACGAAAGATATCAAGTTTCCGTTCAGTCTGGCATTATGTGCAACGTCCTCGTGATAATGAATAATGTTATAGGGGATAAATACGAGTTCAATAATAAAACTTTTAAAAAGGTCATTTTGTATTTATCATTTTTTTTCTAAAAAAAATATTGGAAATAAGTAAGAATTATTGCGGTGCAGTGTAGGGATACACTATCTCTTTAATGGACTTTTCGTAGTTGGTGGTAGACTGCAGTTAATGGGTATCTATGAGGGGCATCTTTGCATCCACAGAAACGGTTGATAGCGGTGGTCTGTAACTACTCCGAGACAATTTAACTTCCGAGTAAGAGACATAAGAGGCAAATAAAGATAGCCATTTAACTGAGACCGTGACTTCGGCCGAGTCCAAGACGCAAGCATTTAAATAAACACAGCAGCCGTGGATAATTGTTCAGAGAAGCGACGAAGTTTGCACAGCGGAAAATTTATTGGTTGGTTGAATCAAATTCATTTGTCCAACAAATTAAGGCTCAGAAGGTGGACGATGGTGATGTGTTCTGTCATCAGGAAGAGGATGCCTGGTTGAAGAGGTGGAGGTACTCTGTTAAATTCGCACCACTGGAAATTCCTCCCGAGAACTATTAAGAAAGATGCCATTCCGTCATTTATAAACATATTTCTGCATTTATACGTGGTAAACATATCGTCGTGGCATTTTGGAGTAGGGTTTCTGTACACGCTTGAAAATCCTAGGCTCATGAAAGTATTATTTTAATTTATATTAATCATAATATTAATCAGAATAAAGTTACAAGAAAAAAAATAAGTAAAATAATCTAGGAATAAAACTTTTTTTCAACCTTTAATTATCTTAATAAATAAATTAAAAAAAACAAAAACAAAGAAGAATTCTTAACTGCTTGTATCTTTTTTTGTTTTTGTTTTTTCAAATTCAAAAAATCAAATAAATAAGAGTTGTTGAATAATATATATATATATATATATATATATATATATAAATAAATAAATATATATATGCGAATTAGATTTTCGCAGAAGAAAGTTTACAGTAGTTAAAGCATTTCTCGTTTGCGAAACATGTATGAGGCTTAGTTCTTTCTTTTCTCTAATTTTTGTTATTGTAACATACAAAGCTGGGTAATTTGATAGTTCAATGTTAAAAACATAGTTACGTAAGCATAATAGCTCCGAAAGTACCTAAAGTTCTGTATGAGAGCTCGCTCAGAAACTAATTGCACAAAAATTGTTTTTATTTTGTCTCCAGATAAAAATACAAAAAGTGTTTAAGTTACATCATCAAATAAAAGCCACGCTATTTTTTAGTTATAAACGCTTTAAAAAAGTTTGTAAAGGAATTGTTTTCAGGTAACTAAGAATTTTAACTAGTTATAATAGGGTCAGTTGGGGTAATTGTAAACGCTTTTCCAATGTTTTAACTTTTGATCCTTCCCTACCTCTTGAATGAATTCAGAGATAAAATTGTGAGCGTTATAGCCACTACTGTACTTCTTGTGAGTAAATGTGTTCAAAAAATTTTGACTTTATTGCTATTTGTTAGAGAATGAGCTCGTGTTTACAATTACCCCAGAGATCTGGGGTAATTGTAAACAGTGATTTATTTTCGAATAAGGTTGACGCAAATCTAAAATTGTTTCATACACAGTCTGCTTGAAGGCTTAAGAAGTTCCGGAGCAATAATTCTCAATCTGCAGCCAACGGGCCGCATGCGGTCCGCTGAGTTATGTTATGAGTCAGCTGAGGTCATTTAACGAGAAATATCTTGCACAAAATCAAGTAATGCGATAAATGTATGTAAATTTTTTCTCTCAGTGGATCAGTCGGTTAAGCTTGGATCCCACAAAACACCGAAAGTGAAGCACAACTGGCTGTGGTCAACGCTTGAGAGGGTGACCACCTCACGCGACTGATTACTCTGAGACCGAGTGCGCTAAAGGGATCTGTGCAAGTAAAATACATCGTCGCTTCAAATATCCACCAAGTTTGAAATAATTTCCGCTGAGGGACCAACCTAGGTGACGATCTCTCATCTGGGAGCTGGTTCAAAATCATTGAGCCCCTCTGAGCCAAGAATACTTCATTCTAGCGGAGCTCATTAATATTCAGTAGAAGTTTCCTTAATTCATGGCCGCCCTGCAAGGGGAGCTTGGATTTCCAAGTGGCATTAGCAACAACAACAATAGTTACGTAAAATAGACACAAAAGTGTGATTTAAATCAAAATATAATACTTATAGTCCCCCCAAAATATTGGAAATATTATAAATTTAAGTGTTTACAATTACCCTAGAGTGCGAAATATATGGGGTAATTGTAAACACCTAACTTGCACATGAAAAATAACAGGGAAGATTAAATTCATAACTAAATGTTTTTAGCAGCATTCCATATGACAAATAAAAATGGTTGAAACTGCTTACTTCTCTTTTGTAGATGAACTGGAGAGGAAAATGCAAGATCACTAAATTTTGTTAAACAACTTTTTTCACTGTGCCATTTTCAAACAATAGTGACGCCTCAACAGTTGTTTCGAAACTTACGAAACTGTTTTAATGTTTTCCCTATGCTCACAGTTTATCACTCACAAGCAGTTAAGTTTTCAAAACCACCACAAGTGTAGTTATGAAGCTTGTTTACAATTACCCCATGTTTACAATTACCCCAACTGACCCTAACTAAAAAAAATGATAGCCCGAATCCGTAGAAAACTAAAAAAAGATAGAAACAAGCTAGGCGTTTATTGCTTTAATCAGCATATTAAGTAAGATAAGTATTTTTGATTTGTTAGATATTACTGATCATTTAGTTCTATTAAAGTCTTCTGGCAGTTCCACATATAGTTAGTTTCAAATGCCGTGGTCGCTCGTTGTTAAATTGTTTTTATTTGTCAATCAAATTAGAACTGATTGTGGCAATCAAATTAGAATGTTTGCTTTTTGTAGTTGGCAACGCATAACCACGGCATTTGAACATGTTAATTATATTATTCATTTATTGACAAAAAATATTATTCTGATACCTTATTTGTTTCTCACTCCAATAAACTTAAAAACACAGTAGAAAAACATTTTTTAGAAGGAGAGATCTCCCCTCCCCTCCGAGAGACATATGATTTAGAAGCAAGTGGAAGTGTTTAAATTTCAACATCTTTTGATCAGAATAAAATGAAACTATGTTTTCATTTACAACCGAGAAATAGATAAAATTTCTAAAATGCATTCTTTTTTAACTTAAAAAATTAATAAAGAAACCAATGCATACGAAGTGATGCAGAAATGGGTGTCCAGAAACATAAATATTTTTACTGTAAAAACGAAAATAAAACTTTCCCAGTTGTTATTCAAAAAGAAGAAAAAATGGGAAAAAAACATAATAGATGCGTTAAATTATGCAAAGAATCATCTTTAGTAACACTTTCTGTTTTTTCGTTTTTTTTTTTTAAATTTTTTGTTGGCTCAAAAGAAATGTTTTAGAATGCTGCATATTAATTGAATTGTTTCAGATGAAAAAACGTGCGTTTTGAAGCTTTTAGAATTTAAGTAATAAATTTAATTCTTTAAAGGATACACAAATTGATTAAAAGGGTAGGAGATAAAAGAAAACAGTAGGACGTTTCAATTTTACTTTTGAAGCATTTAAACAAGTAAACGGAATTTCTTTAAAAAAAACTGCTTTTTCCTTTCTTCTAGCTTTATTTAGAATAAAACACAACTTTGTTTTTAATAACCATGAATTAATATTTGTTTGTAGTAATTATGCATTAATTCAAGTATCTCTTTCATCTTTTAAAGTTTTAATGAATTTCAATGCTAAAAAATTCAAATAATTCTAATTACTTTTTCTCTAATGAATGCTCAAAAACTGTTAATAAATTAGGAAGTTTTTATAAAACTATTAGCTACGATACTTAATCAACCAAGGAAAAATTAAAGTACAAGGGTTGTTTGTTATGCAAGATATACCAATCAGAATAAAATTTCCCGTTTCTTTCTTACTTAAAAAAAAAGATCTTTAAAATATAAGAGAAATACATATTGTGGTAACACCATACGCAAAAAAAGGCTGTTTTTTTTTAAATCACCGTTTTAGAAAGGCATTGGTCTTACATAATGAAATCAGACAGATGTTACTTTGTACTATTATGTTTATATTCATAAATGCTACAAATATTATGCGATGCGATAAATTTAGTTTTACAAGTGAAAAAATAATAATTTTTACCTTGAAAAATAATAATTGAAATAAAGTTCACAAATTATGCAAAACAGTGTAAAAATAAAACGTTTTTTGTCGTTTGAGATTTCTATAAAGTTTAACAAATATAATTGCCTTTGAATTGTTTTTTAAAAATATATTATAATGTAATCTGGACGGATACTTTTATGTTTTGCTTTAGAGATAATATCTCGTAAAATTAACGCTTTGCATTTATAAACTTAATAACAAGAATAAATAATAATAAAAAGAATACGATTATTGATATTCTTTGTTTTGAATCATTGGTTGCAATTTAATTTTAATCTGTAGGATTATGATAGCATTAAATCACCAGTCCACCCACACTGTAAAAATTTGATGGCGTGTTGCACCAAAATATGGTGTGAATTTACTGGTTTCAGAGGATAGTGCTTAATTTTACCAATGTTTTGTGCAATCTGCGCAAGTAAGAACTAAAAAATAATCGCTGTCCCATTTAGATAGCAAACTTGTACTATTTTTGGATGAAGGGAGGGGGAGAGTAACACCAAATTCTTTATGGTGTTGTCGGAGTCGAACGCCGAACCCAAGGCACTGGATCAACCTAACCTTCTGCGCACTCTCAGAAATAGAACTCTCATTTTCGACGATCCTTGAATCGTCAAGAAAATTTCGTCATATACAACGATTCTTTCCTCGCGCGATCACGTGACTTAAAAAAGTTACTACACAAATTTCGCCAATTTGACGAAAGGTTGACTCGGAGCATTTTTCAAGAAGCCATTTCGTCAAGTACGACTTTCGTCAAGGCACTGGATCAACCTAACCTTCTGCGCACTCTCAGAAGTAGAACTCTCATTTTCGACGATCCTTGAATCGTCAAGAAAATTTCGTCATTTACAACGATTCTTTCCTCGCCCGATCACGTGATTTAAAAAGGTAGTACGCAAATTTCGCCAATTTGACGAAAGGTTTACTCGGAGCATTTTTCACGAAGCCAATTCGTCAAATACGACTTTCGTCAAGGCACTGGATCAACCTAATCTTCTGCGCACTCTCAGAAGTAGAACTCTCATCTTCGACGATCCTTGAATGGTCAAGAATATTTCGTCATTTACAACGATTCTTTCCGCGCGCGGTCTCGTGTCTTAAAAAGGTACTACACAAATTTCGCCAATTTGACGAATGGTTTACTCGGATCATTTTTCAAGAAGCCATTTCGTCAAATACGACGTAAGTTTCATGAGATTTGAGCATGCGTTTCAGAGAGTGTGGGGGTCATCTAGAGAAGACATCATTTTAACAACTTAGCGGTTTTAACAGCATTATTGAAAAATGCCATACATGGTTATAAATATGATACATTTTTATAATAGAATATTCTCCCACCATTTGCGAAGTTTCACATCATTTATGGTGAAAGCAGCATGAACTTCCAATTACTTAAACTTTGTTGTAGCTAGAAGTTTTGCACCATATATTTGTGTAAAGTTTACTCATATATTTTATAAAATATACGCCATTGCAAATATTTCATTGGCCATTGTGATGACTCATTGCAGCCCGCATTCTAAAAACGTGTTCTAACTCCAAATACTCGACACACAGTTGTCAAAAAACACAGCAGATATGCAATATTTGATATAGCGGATATGTATATATACGCTATATATTTAGGCCTCTTAAGCATCAGGAGCTTATTTCCCGCCTATTTTTAGTTGGATTTTGACACTGCTCCTTTCACTTTCGAAGAAAGGAAAAAAAAGTATTAGAAACTGATTTTTTCAAGCAAAGCGATTTTTTTTTCTTTCAGTCAAAATACTCCCAACAACCGCAAGAGGATATTTTAAAGAAAATAAAAAAAACATTTTCTGATTTTATTATAAGCTACTCAAAGATGCTAACGAAGTAATTTGATAAGTACATTTAACAGAAAGAACAGAAAATGAAATGAATTTTTATCTCGGTGCAACATACGAAGTTTATTTAATGTAAGAAATAAAGAAACATACATTCTTTCGAGCAACTGTCCTTGCCTCAGTTCCAATTCAAATCATTAGGAAGTAATAATGATACCGAATTTTCTGCTTTGAGTGTACTCGCTTTAGTACTAATTAAAATGCCTCAAACTTTCTACAAAATAGGGTTTTCTTTCTGCAATTTTATAAATTTTTAATTAAATATAATTAACTTAGAAAGCTACTTTTATTTTCTGAGAAAATTATTGTTCCTTCGCTTTTTGCACTTCTTTATGACGAATTTCATAATAAGATGCTTGTTATCATCAAGGACTTTATGGTACTTCTGCATTGTTTCGATATTAGTTGACGTATACAAATCGGATTTTGAAAATATTGAAGGTCAATTCACTCAATTATTACACATTGAACTTATGTACAGTACAGTGCGTATGGCGAATAACGCAAATTTAAATTTCAATGAATTTTTAAGAAAACAAAGAGATTTCTTATTGTTTTCTTGCACTGCGAGTGAATTTCCTCTGACTTTTGGAACTGTAGCGTACGTTAGTAGATTTCGAGTGGCGGGAGTTCGTTTCATAACGGTGGGTTATGATCCCGCGATGACGTCGATGCAAATCTAGTGTTTTAGCTGCTTTTCAAAAAGACGTCCAATGGACAGGGGCTAAGTAGGATCATAAGCCTTATGTATTATAAAATTACACAACTTTTCATACTTTTTATTTTCTATTGTCAGTACTTTTATAACTATTCTCTTCCGATATTTTCATTTTATTTTCTTCAGATAGTTTGATCTAATCGGTTCGGTTCCAATATTTTCGCTTAAACGATTGCATTCTTACTATGTAGGCTTTCTCACATATTCATTTAAACAATTCTCTCCTAGCATTTTTATCCAAACGATTTTCT
The DNA here is from genome assembly GCA_038502835.1 of Octonoba sinensis. NCBI lineage: Eukaryota > Metazoa > Arthropoda > Arachnida > Araneae > Uloboridae > Octonoba > Octonoba sinensis. Next base: position 66,187,687 of record CM076602.1, read on the forward strand.
TATTACATCTACAATTTAAATGAGCCCTTTTTGACAATTCCATTCGCACTGATGAATAAAATATATAGGAAAATAAATGTATGAATAACAATAAAAAGAAAGAAAGCGTGATTTCAAAAAGTCATGAAAACTAAAACATTTAATTTTCCAGAAATAAATTGAAGTTTATTATTATAATCACTATCATTAATTGATTTTGAAAATCATTGCAATAGTTCTGGTGATATGTCAGCACAAAAATGGTCCGCTGAGTCAAAAATATCAGAAGCAGTATTACAGTATTTTGTTAATTTACAATTATATAAAGATAACAAAAATGTAGTAAAATATTTTTGAAAGATTTACAAATAAAAAAAAAACATTTTTTTAAGGTTTGAGAATGAGACAAGGACTCATCTGTGTTGGTTTGTCTCAAAGAATGAGCGATGCAGGGCACCTCACAAATCCCAAGCAAAAACACACTAGAGCCGATAGCAGTATAGGCCTGAAAATCTTCAAAACAAGTATAAAAAACAAAAATTGAAATACAAAATGTGGGGTTTCGTCCATGCCACAACCTTAAGACTAAAATAAGTGACACACCAACATTTTAGGTGATAAGTGTTTATTTTTTTCTGTTTTTACTTTTTTATATATATATATATATATATATATATATTAGGTATAATTTAAAACAAACTAAAGAATTATGTGTCTAAGCAAATTACATTTTAAGATCTATTTCAACAGTTATGCTTACAAAAATAGCTGATAATTATCAAAATGATATTTAGTTTAATATGATATTTTCACATAAAATTATCGTTAAAAATACATCACTGACCTTCTGTAGATAAATTGGATATTTAAAATTAAAATTAAAAAAATGAAAGCGCTTGGGGTAAAGTAAGTATGTACACTTTTATCTTATTAGACTAGCGCTTTAAGTTTATCATATATTTTATCCATAAAAGCAAAATAGAGCATCGGAGTTCGTTTCTAACATAAAAAAATAATAAAAAACAAAAATGCCCTTTTGTGAAAACATTGTTCACTTGTGAAAACATTGCCCGTTTCTTTTTATATAAGTTTCTGTGAATAAAGCAATTTACCCATTTTCCACTTCTGGAATAGATTTCCTAAAAATCACTTTATGAAGAAAGTAACTGATGCTTTTTTTCCGTACCGTATTATCGTTTATTAAATTCATTAGTGCTGCGCTCCAGTGACGAAATTTTTTAATTTAATCGCTGAAAAAAAAGCTGAATAGCTATTATTTCTAACGTTTACTAGAACTAAAGAACTAAGAGTACTTATTAACCAAACATTGCTAGAGGTGATTTTCTTTGGGGAACGGGAGAGAGTCGGCCATCTTATTTTAAAGATGAAAGGAATAGAATGATTTATTTTAAAATTTTTACAGACACAAAAAATAAATACATAAATAATAAATATATATCAATTAATGAAATATCAATTATTAAAAAACTGTTCCGCAGTTGCCAGCTGAATGCTTGTAAGTCAACTAAACTTTAAAATAAAATAATTGCGGTTTCTCATAATTTTGCCACGGCAGAAGAATTTTCGGATGCATTTTCACTAGAAGTAACAATTTAAAACCTTGACCGCACCGAACACCAAAGAGTTAATAATATATGTATTAAAAAAAAACTTAGTTTCTCACACAAATAAAATGTTTTCACAGTCATGGGTTGAAGTTAGTTTGTTGCGTTTCTGACCTTTTTAAAAAAACATTTTTACTTCTTTACTCCTATTATTATTAACCAGAGCAAGCTACCATGCCGTACGTTTTTAAAATATTACGTACTTGAATGAAAATAAACATTTTGCACACTTTGTACTTATTTTTCTTACAAAGGTTAGTTGCATGATTTACAATGTTTCATCTCGAAAACATCATGCGCATCAAAATGTTTCCAGAGTTTTTTTAGATAAGTATTTGTTGATATGAGAAATAAATTACATAGTCAGAATTAGCAATGTTTCTATAAATAGATGTGCAGCTCATTTTGCTGAGAGACTATATTATGAGCTAAAGATGTATGGGAATATCTTTTAAGGTAAATATAAAATGTATTACACTTATTGATATTATTTACGGTAAAGTACCTGTCAAGAACAACTACTTTCAATCTGCATGTTCTCGATCTTTTTTGCGTTTTTCTGTTCAATTTCAAAATCAGAGTATAAAATGGAAAAAAAATGATGAAAAAAGAGATGAAAAAATTTTGAAAATACGATACTAAATGAAAAAGAAGCAAGTCATTCTGCACAAAATCAAATCTGCAGTCATGCGTATTATCGCGAGTCAATCGAATATTTGCGAATGGACGGTTTTTACAGTTAGGTGCTGTCTGATTTCGTTAACGGACACCTTTCGCGGTTTTACGCATGCGTCAGGAATGGTTCGATTTCATTACGAAGCACTTTTGATTCATATAACGTTACACAATGTACGGAAGTTTGAAAAAAAATAGTGAAATAGGGATACCCTTTCATATAAATGCTTAAAAATAAATAAGAATTTTTGGGAAATACATTGTTCAAAGTTACAATAAAGTTTTTTTTTTAAACCTGTCGTCCATAATTGATAGGTATTTTTAAAGAGAGTACGGTCTAGATTCTCATATGTATGTTTAGGGAGACAACTGTCCCTCTAAACAATACGGGAATAATACAATCTTCGAGACGGCAAGCACGTCAGCTAGTAAAGCCCCGTAACACCGCGCCTCGGTATACCGCGGAATCGGATATAACGCGGTTATTATCATGTCCCCCGACGTTCAAACCACGCTTTGTATACCAGATTTCTTGAAATTTTTAAAAAGTAAGCATATTCTCTAGTCCGGGGATCTTTTCGAAGAACATTGTTTCTTTGAAAAGTGCGTTCCTCCCCTTCCACACAAATCTACTTTTTTCTTAGAATCTCTCCCTCTTCATAATCTCATGTTGATAACTTAACAAGATTTTTAAGCACACATTTTCTCAGAACGCAATTGTTTTTGTTGCGGTTGATATGGTTTTAGCTTAGGAGTCTCTAATAAGAGCAGAAAAGTTTAGTCTGAATAACCTATCATTCGATAGACTAACCGCTCAGTTGAGAAGTGTGCTTCTTGCACAGCAATTACAGCAAATAAAGAGGCAGCAAACAAGAATAGAAACAATTGTACAATAGAAGAAAAGTTAAGAGTAATTGATAAAGTTAAAAGTGGTACAACAAGAGCGAGTATATTTCGAAATATGGTTCCGCGGTACAGTTTCGCTATATCGCGGTTATGTTATAACGCGGGTGCCAAACATGTCACTCGCACCCTCGTTTTAACGGGGTTTTGCTGTAATTACTCACTTGATCTTTGTATTGTATCAAAATACCTTCCAGCTTAATATTTTTAAATTGTAATACTATAAATTATTTCCCTAAATCTTTCCTTTTTAAGGATATCATTGTATGGGAAAGAAAAACAGAAGGCAAGGCTTTGATAATGCAACCTTCAAAATTCTACGTGTGCCACTTATTCATGATATCCCTATCAATATATACAAATGTGATTCATAAACAAACTTATTCTAACCTGATAAATTACTAATAGCTGTATAAAAGACATTCAATCAACTTCTTAAATTTTCGGTAATTAGTAGCATCAAGAGAAATAAATTTTAATTAAAATCCCCCTCTTTTCTTGTCATCTGTCAAAGGTTATTTTCACTGAAAGGGGAAATGCTTTCAAGAATATCAATGCATGTCAACACCATGTAACTTTGAAGAAATTAACCTTTATTTCATTGGTTGCAATATCTTTTCCAAGCCAAAGTCTCTGGTTCATTAATAGCCTAATCTTTGCTAAGTCCTTTACATGGGCTCGAATAAATAATTAATCTCGGGGTGTTTTTTAATCAAGGAAGCATGTTACAGTAATGGACATAATATTAAGGGGTGCCCGTTTCCGAAGCTTCTGAATAATTAAACTCAACAAATTAAACTTTTATTTTTCCTTTAATTGATTTTAAATGATTAACGTAAACCTTTGATTCAATTGCGAATTTCAAGCAGTGCAGATTTGTAATAAAAATTGCTTATGTTCAGGAGAACCTCAATTCATCGTTCCTTCATGTATAGTTTTCCCAAATCTATAGCCTTGCTTTTTGCTAACCCGCATTTGTCGTTTTTCTGTTTGTAACGTTCGAAATGAATGGTCCTGCGAGAACCGAACGATCGAGGTTTTATTGCATACATTTCCAGACTCGCTAACTCTTTTTATTTTGTAATGAAATGTAATTACTTTTAAAATAAAAATAACAAACCCATCCCGTAATCCTTTGCAAGACATTTTGAAATCCGCCTATAATGCAGATTAAAAATATTTTCCATGAAAATATGGTTCTACCATCAACTAAAGCGATCTGCCTGGCAGAGTGCCAAGAAGAATCCATTCATGTTCAAGAGGGGAACTGCTGGTGTAAGGAATGTGCCGTTTTTTTCTCTCGTTCTGGTTCGTTTAGCATACTTGATTTCTTCTGAACTGATGCTATATGCCAGTTTATAATTTTGGCTGCTTTCAACAAGCAGCAAAGCAAACATTCTGATTTGCGTGCTAATATTCGGGACGCATTCTGAATCGCGTACCCGTAAACGCACCTGCAAAACAAACTTCCCTAAGACTCGAATGGATTCGTTCTTTTCTGCCATGCGCTGAAGCGTCCAAATCTCAAAAAACAGTGATCGAATGGCAGATATAAGGGTCCGGGGGGGGGGGGGGTAAGGAAAGAAAAATCACAGGACTGTGTTGTAGTAGGCAGCTTATACATATCTTGTAAGTTAAAGTAGAAGATCTATGTGCCACTTCTCTTTCAATTTTCATGTCTTCTCTTTTTAGCCATTTGATTTCTTTAATTCTATTTTTTCATTAATTCATTTTTTGTTCTAAATGTCTCGACTGGAACACCTTATTCCCATGTTTTTTTCTTTCTTTTTTTTTAATTTTTCCTCTACTTAAAAATAGTTTAAGAAAACTTAACATTAGATCACGAAAAAACTTGAATCCTGAATAAATCTTGATCTATCATACGGATTTGCTTCAAAAAAACTTCGCCGAAAAGAGCTTACACTGTTAAAAAAATTTATCTTTTCAGGTTCCACCACGTTAACTCTCCTGTCCGTACTTGTGACCAAACTCAAATACAAAATATTGAACATTTGCTTTTCCATTGTCCTCAGCTTGACTTCGAGAAGCATGAACTTTTTAATTTTTTTCTTACACGTGGACTGCCATGGCTCCCAAGTTTTGACTTTATGCTCCAACCTGACTGTTTACCCATTTTTATAAGCTTTGTTGAGAAAATTCCTTTTTGAATCGTTTATGAAACTTTTAGATTTATTTATTTATTTTTAAAATACTTATTTCCTGATTATTTGTCAATTTGTATTATGCTTTAATAACTGATGTTCAACCTAATCTTGGTTGATTCATATTTTCCTGTAATTTCGTGTGTTATATAATGTGCTGTGCTTTGCTTTTGTTCACTTCGATTAATCTGGTTTTGTTGAATTTATTTGTTTTCGTTTGCGTATACATGTTGTATGGCTTTTGCCATGATGAATGTTGTCTATTAAAAAAAAAAAAAACTGTTGGAAATTTCATCATGAAATTACGGTTATTTATTTTTATTTATTTATTTATACCTCATCAATCACCACCGTACCTACCCTGACGAGGGTTTAACCGGATGTGGTGATTGAGAGGAAAGAACAGATAGAACAAGACAGCACAACAGATTTTAATATACAAAGAAGGAAATACACCCATGGCAAAGGTGGGACTCGAAATTACGGTTAAATAGCCGGCAGCAGTCTGTCCATCTAATTCACTGTTTTATGGTTTTCGAACCATTTCGAAGCGTAAGGTCTGCGAGGCGTAGAAACCGTAAACGAAGCGTGCAGGAATCGAACCCCGTGTGTATGGTGTACCAATCTTGCGCTTTAATCATTCGGCCATCGACACCACTCGAAGCGGCTGTTTATTAATCAAAAAATCTTCTTTTCCAACAGGCAAACTCCATTCAAATTGAGATTACAGTTTTTGATTGGATCCAAAGTCATTTTCGGTTTAAATTTTCTGTATATTGACGAAAATCAATTTATTTGCTGCAAAAATTAAAATACGAACAAGCTTCAGATGCTCAAATTATGGGTTCGCTCATTCGCAAACAGTTCGGGAATCCGATGTCTCCAATTTTTGATTTACGTGTGCATGTGTTTCTATTTAGTAGCCACTGCTTAAGCCACTTTTTTAGCCTACTTTCCCGTAAAAGTAAAAAAAATAATAATAAAGCATGAAAGAAGGTTTAATGGTATCGTGAAAATATCGTTACAAATCATGAAAAGTCAAAACTAAGTTAAGTAATTAAATAAAGATTGAAAAATTAAAAATTTGAAAGTAGGGTATTGAGATGGGGAAAAAGTGTGTCTGTCGGTCTGTCTGTCTGTCTATCTGTCGGTCTGTCTGTCGGTATGTCGATCTGTCTGTCGGTATGTCGATCTGTCTGTCGGTATGTCGATCTGTCTGTCGGTCTGCCCCCCCCCCCCAATAACTTTTGAACGAATCGTCCGATTCGAAAAATTCTTTTCGCATTCAAAAGATCTCGGCGAGGACATCTTATTTCCATATTTTACTTTTTGATTTGAACAATTTTTTGTTCAGTTTTGAACAGTTCAAAAATTTTTAACATTAGCGCCTATGGGCGAAAATGAAGCAAATTGTGTAAACTCTGGGTACAAGATCCAAGTTCCAATGAACAAGCTCACTGGAAGAAGTTCTTGACGTGAAAAATTGATTTGAACAATTTTTGTTCATTTTTGAACAGTTCAAAAAAAATTAACTTAGCGCCTACGGGGAAATTTCAATCCTATATAAATCCTGATCTAACGGACCGATTTGCTTGGAACAAACTTTATCGGAAAGCTTTTATGACGTAGAACACGTACAGATAAGAAGTTCATCCAGAACTAACAAGCCTATTTTCCTATGAAATATTTTGTTCGAGATTTTCAAGAATATTTTTGAATTAATGTATGATTAAATCAATAAGCAAAAGAATGAATTAATAACTGAGTGAATAAATACATGAATGGCTAATGAATGATTGAATAAATACGTATTAACCGTTGAAAAAAGGCATATCTGAAGCAATTAAGAACTTAAGCTAAACGAGAAAGAGAGAGAGAGGTAGCTGGAATATAAATTTGAAGCTGGTGTATACGGGAAAGTAGGCTCGTATAGTTCTAGACGGAACTTCTTGTTTTTTTAATATACACATGCAGATTTGAAGTGATAAATCTTTATTCAGATTTTAACAACAACGTACGACGAACGTAAAGTTTCACAACCAAGATGGACGCCCGATTCTTATTGACTACGAGACCTAGTGGCGCTTGTAAATTACGGCTAGGCGAACGTTCTTTAGGAGAAACAGAGAATAAACTATTTTTTTTCACAATCAGCGATTTGAGTACCATCTTTTAATGGTTATTCAACTGTTGTAATTAAATATGGTAAAATAACAATTAAATAAATGGTTATATTACTATTTTCTTTCAGAAATTTTTAACAGTTTATCACGTATTACTTTACAATAAAATATTTTTTGACTTTATTGTTTTGAAGACATTTTTTGAATCACTCAAAAAAATTAGCATCAATATATGCGGAGAATCTCAAATATTTCTATCTCAAAAAAAAAAAAATTCTTTGTACTAAAACATTTTTTCAGCTCTAAAAAATTGCGAGCATTCTGAATATATATATTTAATAATAATATAATTACACGTTAATTTAAAGCACAAATGAGCAATAAAATGCAGACATATGTTTCGGGATTGCTTGGAATCCCTTTTTCAATGCGACAGGGAGCTTCTAGATGCAAAACATCCAAATGAAGCAGACAGAACAACAAAAACAAAGCTTATATAGCCTAAGAATTATCTGTAAACCAATTAGAATAAAGGCAGCGGGAAGTGGAAGTAGAAGTAGCAGGAAGACACCAATAAGAGAGCAACAAACGAATCCAGTTGAAAGTACAGGAAGTAAAAAGGAATATTAATAAAAATAAAGCAAAAAAGACGACAGCATGCATAAAAATTGCAAAAATAATGAAATAAAATACAAATAAGTACAGAAACTACCAAAACAAAATGCAAAACAAAGTACACATGTAGAGGGGGAGGGGAGGGGGGAAGGAGAAAAATAGACACAAAAAAGGAAAACAACAAGAAAACCTAGAAAGAACAACAAATTAAAGAAATTTATGCCAGACCTGTGAAAAATAAGGCGTTGAGGAAGAATCATTAACCAAATTAGAACTATTCCTGTTAATATGATAAGCTTCCCAAAAGTCAAGCTCTAAAGGGGAAGAACATTTTTGAATAATTTTACCAGAGTTGAAATCAAAAAAGTGGTTGGAATTCCAACAATGTTGAGCAATGCTAGACTTATTTAACTCTTGCTTTCGTACATAACCTTTATGCTCATTTAAGCAAATTTTCAGAGCACGTTTTGTCTGTCCAATGTAAGAAAGGCCGCAACGGCAACTAATTTGGTAAATACCCCAAGTGTTAAGTTGATCGACAGGATCCTTAAGAGAAGAGAAGGAAAGTTTGTTACTAGGAGAAAAAACGACTTGAAATTGAAACCTTTTTAGGATTTTAGCAATACGGAAACTGACAGAATGAAAGAATGGTAACACAACCAAATTCTTTCTAGAAACCACATTATTGGGACCAGAAGTTTTCTTAGAAAGTTTGTTATGAATAGAATCAATTAAAGAATGAGAAAATCCTCTATCAACAGCTACAGCTTTCAGATAGTTGAGTTCAATCTTGAGAAGCTCAGGAGAAGAGCAAATATTAATAGCACGATGGACCAGAGCATTAAAAGCCGAATATTTTTGGTTGGGAGGATGAGACGACAGTCTGTGAGGAGGTAAAGATTTACGATAGACAGAAGTAGTGAAACCAGACTCACTCTTAGAAATAAAGACATCAAGAAACGCGAGGCTACTATTAAGTTCTTTCTCACAAGAAAACTGGATATTAGGATCAATGGAGTTCATAATAGAAAGAGCATCATCAATACCTAACAAGTTACTGTCCGTTAGGACAAAACAATCATCCACATAACGAACATAAAATTGAAATTGCAATTTCTGGAACAGTTTTTCCTCAAAATAATGCATATAGAAATCATCCAGAAATTGCAATTTCAATTTTATGTTCGTTATGTGGATGATTGTTTTGTCCTAACGGACAGTAACTTGTTAGGTATTGATGATGCTCTTTCTATTATGAACTCCATTGATCCTAATATCCAGTTTTCTTGTGAGAAAGAACTTAATAGTAGCCTCGCGTTTCTTGATGGTTTGATTTCTAGGAGTGAGTCTGGTTTCACAACTTCTGTCTATCGTAAACCTTTCGCTGTTTCTTTACCTCCTCACAGACTATTGTCTCATCCTCCCAACCAAAAATATTCGGCTTTTAATGCTCTTGTCCATCGTGCTATTAATATTTGCTCTTCTCCTGAGCTTCTCAAGATTGAACTCAACTATCTGAAAGCTGTAGCTGTTGATAGAGGATTTTCTCACTCTTTAATTGATTCTATTCATAACAAATTTTCTAAAAAAACTTCTGGTCCCAATCATGTGGTTTCTAGAAAGAATTTGGTTGTGTTACCATTCTTTCATTCTGTCAGTTTCCGTATTGCTAAAATCCTAAAAAGGTTTCAATTTCAAGTCGTTTTTTCTCCTAGTAACAAACTTTCCTTCTCTTCTCTTAAGGATCCTGTCGATCAACTTAACACTTGGGGTATTTACCAAATTAGTTGCCGTTGCGGCCTTTCTTACATTGGACAGACAAAACGTGCTCTGAAAATTTGCTTAAATGAGCATAAAGGTTATGTACGAAAGCAAGAGTTAAATAAGTCTAGCATTGCTCAACATTGTTGGAATTCCAACCACTTTTTTGATTTCAATTCTGGTAAAATTATTCAAAAATGTTCTTCCCCTTTAGAGCTTGACTTTTGGGAAGCTTATCATATTAACAGGAATAGTTCTAATTTGGTTAATGATTCTTCCTCAACGCCTTATTTTTCACAGGTCTGGCATAAATTTCTTTAATTTGTTGTTCTTTCTAGGTTTTCTTGTTGTTTTCCTTTTTTGTGTCTATTTTTCTCCTTCCCCCCTCCCCTCCCCCTCTACATGTGTACTTTGTTTTGCATTTTGTTTTGGTAGTTTCTGTACTTATTTTTATTTCAATTTTATTCTTTGTATTTTATTTCATTATTTTTGCAATTTTTATGCATGCTGTCGTCTTTTTTGCTTTATTTTTATTAATATTCCTTTTTACTTCCTGTACTTTCAACTGGATTCGTTTGTTGCTCTCTTATTGGTGTCTTCCTGCTACTTCTACTTCCACATCCCGCTGCCTTTATTCTAATTGGTTTACAGATAATTCTTAGGCTATATAAGCTTTGTTTTTGTTGTTCTGTCTGCTTCATTTGGATGTTTTGCATCTAGAAGCTCCCTGTCGCATTGAAAAAGGGATTCCAAGCAATCCCGAAACATATGTCTGCATTTTATTGCTCATTTGTGCTTTAAATTAACGTGTAATTATATTATTATTATTGTTTACTTGCACAAAGTTAAATTATTTTTATATATATTTAGTTTTTTGTTTCAAAAAATAAAATAAGGGTGGGGGGAGGGGACATTGGAAAGATCATTAGCATTGGATGTTTAAGCATAAACATAGAGCAAAAGTAGCGAGAAATCGGTACGAATAGGGGGGGGGGGGGGAGAACCATCATAAAGAAAACTTCATTTCCGGATACTTTTTATAACATATCTCGCGCAATTTCTTTTTCAAATGCCGGTTATCAAATTGTCCAGATTTTGGATAAATCCGAAATTTGGACGTCTGTATTTCAGCCTTTGTATTAACTTCCACATAGTTTTATCCACAAAACCTTCTAAAAGTAAAAGTGCGCTTTTGAATAAAAATGGACATGAAAAATGACATTTAAATTTTAAAAAAAAGAGAAAAGAAAACTAGAATGTGAGAGAGAACGAGAGCTAGCTGTTATAAAATGACCGATTCTAACACGGATATTCCATTAATATTATGAACTGCAGTCGAGGATTTCATGGAGAAAAAATTTCAACATTTTATAGACGTGACACTACATACTACGAGATACTTTATATGAGTTATGACAAATATTTTTTTCAGGATCTTGGACATAAAATAGTTATCCATTTACGCATAAATTCAAACTTTTCGACTGAGCATCATGTACGGGTTATAGTCAAAATATACCATCTTGTTCATTACATAATATAAAAGGCACATAATGTTGGATAAATAATAAAAATTTTCTGCAGTGAAGGAACATATTCTGTTTCTCATTTAAAACATTTTTACTTATGAATAAGATGGAAATTCATCAAGTAAACATATTTTTATGAGAGATTTCTGCTCGTTAACGAACAAAAGGTTTGAACGGTTTGCCTGCGTTAATAGTTTTAGAGAGGTATATTTCAAACATTTCATCTAATTATCCAAAATGATGGTACATCGAATTAAATATTATCCCTTAACTATGCTGCTTTTTATATCTACAAAAAAAAATAGTATTTATTGATAATATTTTCTAAAAATGATTTTTGCAAAGTGTATTTATTTCTTACATATTAATGATTTGATACAATCTTCTTATGCGAATTATAGTGACCAATAAAACTATAAATGATTATCGTATACTAATTGTAGCTTGTTTACAACGGTTAATTTCAAAATTGTCCAGCACAGGGTGCGAATGCACTTTTTCCTGTTGCTTTCAAATTTTTAACTTTCTTAGAAAAATATATCCTGTAAGAGTTAGGTTTCGTGAAAACGTTAAGAAATAGAGTTTTAAACAGGCTTTAACAATCATTAACATTTGGCTGTTTGTATATCAAATTGTGAATGTTCATTCGGTCAATGCTTCATACATATACTCATTGTTCAAAAATGTCCCGTAAAGTTTTTAATGAATGCCGCTGTTACAGATTTTGCGATATAACACACTAAAATGCGAAATCAAAGCTTAGAATCAAGAATTAAAAATAAATACAATTTTCATTTTGAGGTCGAAGACATGCAGTTAAATAATGAATGTCTAAAAGTACAGGGTGACTAATAATAATTTGCACACCGTTTGGAAAGAAGCATAATCTATTTTCCATTGCAATTTTTAGCTTATTTTATATCAAGTAAATACCTTGCATATTGCAAATTCAATATATATACAGCGGAATTCCCTTAATTGGACCACCGAATAATCGGAACAGCCGTTTATTCGGACCAAACTCTAACGAACCAGAACATATCATAGTACATAAGCCTAATATTATTCGCTTATTGGGACCAGAGAAATGAAAGCTAATATAAAACAGGAGCCATATGTTGCCCACGTAGTACAGATTTAAAGCGGGTTAACGAACACAAAAATTAATTTATTAAGCATTAATTACAATTCCTGTAACTATCGATAAAATCCAGATATTTACAAGAGAGATGTTTAAAAAAATTCCCACTGAATGCCGGTACTATTACAGCAAAGGTCAAAGCTCAAGTGAAATTTCGAATTTACTCGGCTGAGCAGGTAACATGCACAATAAATATAAATTGTAATTTTAATAAAATTATTTGACTGAAAAATAAGTATTGTATATTAAAATGGAAGTTTTAATAGCTGTTGTCTGATTTTTTTAAAGCTTCATATATAACGTACAGTACGTCCGGTCTTGTTCGATAATCGCGTTATCGGACCAGCCGTTAATAGAACCAAATTTATTGTGTTCCGATGGGGTCCGATTAACCGGAATCGACTATTTATATAATTTTTTTTTGTAGGTGTAACTAACAAAAAAAAGTCGAAAAAAATTATTTTGGCATTACAGGCCCAACGAAAGAGTCAATGTCAAATATTTCGTTTGTTTGAAGTTCAAAGCATAGAGATTTTAAGGACTTGGTAATGTTAGGATAAGAACAATAAGCTGGAGAAAGTGCATGGTAAACACGTCACGAAACCGCCGTCACCAAAAAAAAAAAAAAAAAAGTATTGAACAGAGCCTCAGAGCTTAAATGACAAATTTTACAAAGAAATTCGGAGGAATCGTGAAACACTTCGGTTGATTGCAATACTGTTAAAATTATTGTGTGTCATGAAACATAATCTCAAGTTATTTCTTGGCATCATGTATTAAACTATCAATGTTCAAAGTCTTTCCTTTTCTTTTCTTTTTTTTATTCAAACACACCAAAATTTAATACAAACTTTTTTAAAAAAATGTTTTTAGAACCACATAACTTGCTTTAGATGAAAAACACTCGGTGAAAAATATTATATCCTTTCGCATACACAAACGAAAAATCTCCTATTTGCATATTATGTTGGGAAATGTTACCGAACCAAACATAAAATTATACTGAAATCTATTTCCATAATGATTTTTTCTCCATCTTTCGTTAAGTTTCTGAGAGTGTATTTTAAAATTTTCTTTTTTATCTTAGGAAAGTGACTAAATGAAACATATTAACAACTCTTACTGTAGAAACAACATTGTGTTGTACTGAAACGACTCCTATTGATATTAAGTTGCAGAAAATTTGATAGAAGTCGGGTTAAATTAATAATTTATCTCAGTAAAAAGCCGGATTTGGGAGCAACTCAGAAAATATGCACTAAAATCGACTTGAAGCTTGAACAAAGCTATGAATCAACATTTCATCAACATGTCTTATTATTTTTAAATTATTGTCAAAATAAATTTGAAAAATAACCTAATTATTATCTATATCCAAGGAGCAACTTGATCGTAACTGTTACCGTACCGATTAATAACAGTAAAGTGGATGAAATTCAGCCTTGGTATATCCAACATATTATTTCAGCGAGAGTTAACACGATTATCTTTCTGAAATTTCTTTTAAGTCGTTGTATATTTTTTAAAATTCTTAAACGGGATTTTTTTAAAATTTATTTTCTATTTGCCTTTTTTTAAATTGATTTTTTTCTGCCATTAGTGAAAAATGCATTAATAACATTTCCAAAGTTTTTTTTGAGCAAAAAAAGTTCTTTGGCGTTTTAAATAAATGACAAAGATACAAAAGCAAATCGTATTTTCAAAAATGTCTTATTGTATTAAAAACAAAACTTTAAATCCTGTAAAATGAACGGGATTCAATACATTTGTCTGAATTTCAGTTTCTGGCACTGACCAAACTTTATGAAGCATTGCACGAGCATAGAATATTGACACTAAAGCAGGCATATATAAAATGCGCGTTAAAAATAATCCGAAATGAAGCATAAAGCAAATAAAAGTGGGTGCTAATAGGAGGAAATTGACTTCTCATTTCTTTCAGTATTTTCACTCCGTGTTTGCTAAAACCGACATATTGTTGTTTGCTTAAATGATATGAAAATTTATACTGCTGAAACATAAAAGACACTTCAAATATTTTTTGAGAAAGTAGACGAAAGCTTCATAAGTACTTTTTAAATTTCTCTGTTTGGTTTTCCGCGTGAAAAATATTGCAGATGATAATTTTTAGGGAGAGTTCGCACCGCTTAATTTGCGTTCGTAGGACGTTAGAAAAAATGCGTTTCAAAATGATAAGCTGAACTGTATATAGTGTAAAAATTTTACCATTTTTATTCGTTAAGATTATTAGTGCGTTTCTCAAATATGCTTCATTTTTTTTCTCAAAGTTCACGTCGCCATTCAACGAGTATAAAATGTTAAGACGAAGTTTTGAAAAGTGTAACTGAGATGTAAGTTATAGGGCATGTTTAACGAAAAATGCAATAATAGCAACTTTAAATGACAACTAAAATCCAAAGAAAAACAAATAATGAAATATACAAATAAATTATCCAAGAAAAATATATTGAATGTAACTTTTATTAGTGGATTTCATCAGGTCACACAAGTTTTATTATAAAATTTTACTTATTTGTATTTTTTATTCTCAAAAAAAAAAAAAAACTCTTAATTTTGGAGAGTAAAATACAAGGGTAGGAAATTCAAACTAATAAATTTCAGTGAAACCTGGAAAAGAGACCACTTTTGTAAAGTGAACACTTTTTTCTGTGCAAAGTCATTGTACTTCAAAAAGTTCAATGAATAGAGAAAATATCCTACAAGGTCAAGCCGGTAGAATTGGCATACAATTGGAAGATAAGGATAAAAAGGTTAATTTTTTGGCAAATTTTTGGTGAATATTATAGACTACGTTCTTTCTGTATGCATTTACATCACTACTTCCTTTTTAAGCTGTAATCTCGTGACCCCACATGAGGTAGCGAGGTACTTCGAATCGGGTAGCCATATAATTTCTAATTTTAAACAATAACACTTTTCCATTCAAATATGATGACTCTTTCTTCTCGAAATACCATTTTGAATTATTTTATGCTGAACTCAAAGGCATAAATTACAAAGAAATTCCATATTGACGTGACAATTTTCCACATACTGTCCAGAATGAAATATATCAAAAATATTTTAAAC
The DNA here is from genome assembly GCA_038502835.1 of Octonoba sinensis. Taxonomy (NCBI): domain Eukaryota; kingdom Metazoa; phylum Arthropoda; class Arachnida; order Araneae; family Uloboridae; genus Octonoba; species Octonoba sinensis. Next base: position 66,203,290 of record CM076602.1, read on the forward strand.
AAAGAAATGTACAAATAATACTCAAAATACATAGAGAAAAATATTCAAATACTATACGGAAAATATTCAAATGATGTAAAAAAATTCAAATAGTTTGCAGAAATATTTAAATAAAAACAGTGTCTCTCTCATTACATAGCGAAAATATTTTTTTTTTTTTTGAATCCTTCCATTTCTTCTTAAAAGTAGTAACGCGTAACGAGAAAATTGTTCAATTGAATCATCCAGCTTGGTCAGATTACCGCCAAATACTAATCAGCACTACTTCCCATAAGGGTCAGTGTGCGCCAAATTTAGTTCCATTCCAAGCATTACATTTTCAGTTAGAGTAGACACAAAAAAGTGTTGAAGCAATATTTCAGTCTAACAGTAAATTTGTTTATTTTACAGTCAGAGGGCATTATAAAATAAACACATTTACAGTGGGTTGGATTCAGAAATAGCTTGGAGCTTGATGTATCGTTTTTGTGTTAAAATATTTGTATGTAAGTGTGTGTGTGTACATGTATCGGGTAGCATATTGTTTACTTGTTAAAATTCAGGTTGCGAAAAAAAAAATGGTGTTGGTAAAAAAAGGTGGGAACCATTACTCTAAGGGAATATATAGCCACAAAAATATAATCCTATTTACATGTTTTTGCTATGATAGTTGAACATTATTCCATAATATTAATAATGATTATGAAATTTTCCAATTCCTTTTAAGAAAAAGTAGGTACTTTCGGTTATACGCGCTACCTTTTTTTGCGCGCCAAACAGCGCCAAATGAAATATAAACACTGCAATGTCATTAGCTTTAAATAGCCTGTTGGTGACATTTCTAAAACCGTTGCTAAAGTAGGGTGTACAACCGTCGTGTCCAAAAAAAAAATAACATTCTCAAAATTTCAACTTTCAAGAAATTATCAAATATTTCTCGTCCTCCGAGAATATTGTCTAGATAAAATTCTCTACGCATATTTTTATATCTATGCATATAAAAAAGGCATCTTTTAGACGTTGGTGTTTACATTTAAAATTAATCTTACAATAGATTTCATTTAGTGCTACAGAAAGCTTGGTCTTTTCATTTTGCTAAATAACTAATTAGATAAACTGTAAAATATAAAAATTTGAATTCATTTTAAAGTTTCTCTTAATGCTGGAATTTTTTCAACAATTAATGCAAAAGGAATCTATTCAAATAATTATATATAAGGCTTTCTCATAATTCAAAGGAAATTAAAATTGCAGCTTTTCCTAATTATCTCACTTTGCTTTAGTGCCTTTTTATCAAGCTTCAAGAAAAAGCAAATTAAAACGTGTTCCATTATTAAATGTACTTCATAATGTTGAGAAAATATTTAAATGCAAAATTAACTCGAGGTTCATTTCCACCTCTCGAGTTTTTTTTTTTTTTTTTTTCCCCCAGAAAATATTAAACACGATAAGGATTTCCAAATGCGAAGAATAATAGTGAATGTTTCATGCTAGTTTCATTATAATAAATTGTATGCGTCGGTATGCATTTGTGCGTGAAAAAAAGTTAGCAGAGAAAGATCTAAGCCACGGTTGATGCAGCATTCGTGAAATATCTACTAAGCAGAATTGTGCAAAAGTGTCGATGAATCTATATGAATCGATCAATCACTTATATAATGGCATATCGTTAGCTGTGTCTGCATCTTTCGTTGAACAGTTACACTATTGTGACACCATTTCGTATAAATTCATGCATATATCATTAAATAAATCTGGGTTACTGTTTGTGAAAATTGAAACATTATGACGGAGAAAACTAAACGAAATTTCAAGGAAATGCAAAACAGAGTCGGATAATTTGAATTGCAAAGCGATTAAGTATATGTGTCGACTAAAATACGTCCTAAATTTCCAATAACCGTGTATAGAAATTGCTGTAAATGTGAGTTGAAATGTTTGTTATGTCGTTTGTCTGCTACGAATTAAGGTTTATACGAATGACTGATATGAACGTCTTGCTAGCAAGGGACGGAATTTGAAGGTCGTCAAGGCGGAAATTGTACGCTCCGAAGGTGCCACTACCCGCATGCTAGTACGTGTAATAAATTTCAATTATTTTAGATGACTTCTTCATGTTGTTGAAACAATATATATTTAGATTTTTTATTGAAACAATTCTTTTATATGATAATTAATATTCAGCAAAAATAGAAAATCTTTTCGGAATTTCTTTGCAAAGAAATATTTAAGAAAAAAGGCACTTGATGCAACGTAAGTCCGGAACTTATGTAACTGGATGTAAAAAAATGAAAAGTAGATAGAAGCTAATCTGTATCTATATGAATATATGAATACATGACAAATTAATGGATAAAGCTTTAAAACATAACGAAGTAAAACACCAATATAACGTACGGAGCAAAAAGCAATTAAATATTAAACAATTAAAGACGAAACAAAAATAGCAAATTATCAAGAAGAAATGAATGAAATGCGATAGCCTAGTCTTCAGGAGAATTCGCCATCGCATTCCATTCAACGGCCGCTTCATGTAAAATGGAAAAATTTAATCAGAAAAAGCTAAAAAATGAAATAAATAAATAAACAAACAAATAAATAAATTAATTAATAATGATAATAAAACTAAGATTTCAGTAGCAGTCATAGAGTTCCCGACGACCCCCGAAATAAAATATAAATTAAGATAAAATAATAAATAAAGAGTACATACTTTAACAGATGTGATAAGTCGATGTGCATATGGTACATATATATATATATATAAATATATATAATGTATATATATATATATATATATAATATACATTTTTTTTAATTTGACATCTTTTGTGTGTTTACATGTTTATTTTAAGCAATTTGCTAGTACATTATTGTGCTTCCATCACATCATATACTCTCTTCTCGTAAAAATAATTGCTTCATGGATTACTTGCAAAAGATCCTCTCCAGCAAAAGAGCTGATTGGAGTAGATTGAGTTTACTTGTTCAGTGATTTCGGAAAACCTCGCTGTGAGCAAGCAATTACGAAAGTCGCATCTCAGGTGAAATAAAACTCCTAGATAAAATGCGAAACGGAATTCGCTTCAAAAAAACTTACTCGAGTAAGTAAGTTATCTATTAATTCATTGATAAATTTTCCATTAATAACTGCGAATATGATGTTACAGATTATGCAGTATGTGGAATGTATTATTTTTTAACAATGGTATAATTGTATAAAAAATGTTTAAAGTTACACGGTTTTATTTGGTATTTTTTCGCCATGATGTGAGCTTTTTAAAAATTCAAAACATCGTTGCATTATCCAAACATTCAAACAAAGCTATCGTTGCCATTCGACAAATAATAGTTCTAATAATTTCCTCAGAGCCAAAATTATTATTATTTTAGCCTACTTTCCCGTAAAAGTAAATAATAATAATAATAATAAAGCATGGAAGAAGGCTTAATTTATCGTGAAAATATCGTTAGAAATCAAGAAAAGTCAAAAATAAGTTAAGTAATTAAATAAAGAATGAAAAATAAAAAATTTGAAAGTAGAGTTTTGAGATGGGGGGGGGGGGGGGGATTGTGTCGGTCGGTCTGTCTGTCGGTCGGTCTGCCCCCTCCCCTAATAACTTTTGAACGAATCGTCCGATTCGAAAAATTCTTTTTGCATTCGAAAGGTTTCGGTGAGGACATCTCATTTCCATATTTTACTTTTTGATTTGAAAATTTTTTGTTCAATTTTGAACAGTTCAAAAATTTTAACGTTAGCACCTATGGGCAAAAATGAAGCAAATTATGTAGACTCTGGGCATAACATCCAAATTCCTATGAGCAAGTTTACTGGAAGAAGCTTTCGGCGTAAAATATTAATTTGAGCAATTTTTGTTAATTTTTGAGCAGTTCAAAAAAAAAAAAATAGCGTCATTTCTCCATTCTCTCGGCGCAGGCGATAAATTCGCCAATAATGATGCAGCCAACGCCAAACGGAATATCGCCGCTGGTAACCTTTTTCTTGCGCAGTTGCAAAAAGTCTGATTGGCGAGATTAGTGCCGTGATAATGGAAAGGTACCAAATTAACATTACCTAGGGGAAATTTCAATCTCATATAAATCCTGATCTAACCGACGGATTCGCTTGCAACAAACTTTATCGGAAAGATGTTACGCTGTAGAACATTTACAGATACGAAGTTCAACAAGGACTGAACGAGCCTATTTTCCTATGAATTTTTTTGATCGGGATTTTTAAGGATATTTCTCAATGAATAAATGAATGAATGAATGAGTGAAAGAATGAATGAATGAATAGATGAAAGTGTAAAAGAAAGAAAGAATTAATAAATGAGTGAATAAATGATAAAATAAATTTCTGAGTGAATAAATGAATAAATAAATGCATGAATGAGTTAATGAATGAATGAATAAACGAATGACTGAATAAATGAAAGAATGAATGAGTGAGTGAATGAATATGTATTATCCGTTGAAAAAGGTTTATTTGAAGTAATTAAGAACTATAGTTAAATGAGAAAGAGAGAGAAAGAGATATCTACATTATAAATTTGAATTTGGTGTATACGGGAAAGTAGGCTCGTATAGTTCTAGACAGAACTTCTTGTTTAATTAACGTTGTAATAAATTATAAAATGGATGGAGTATTGTATTGTCATCGAAAGATAAGCTTGTGTGCAAAGTTTGGAGATAATTTGTGCAGTAATAGTGGTCGAAAACCGCCTAACAAATTTCAGAGGTATTAATGCAACTACCTAATATGAAATAAATATTTGTGATAAATTTTGCTGGCAAAGCAGGACAGATAATTAACATCTAAAAAATGTTAAGAAACATAAAATTTCAAGTTTCCCGTTCCATTTTGCTTTTTGGTAAAAAACGTACGTTTTGATTAACAATCTATAACTGAGCAGTGTAAGAAATTTATTAAGAATTTCACGTTAGCCTATATATTCAAATGTAGAAATAAAAGAAAAAAAAGGAAAGAAAGAATATAGTGTATAGGCACGCTTTTAGATAAAATTGAAGAATAAAGATTTTTTTTCCACTCATATTTTTATTCTTTGGACAAATGAAATGATTTAGTAGTATTATACACGAAAAAGATTTTCTCCTAATATCTGCAACAAAAAATATATTTACACGAATGAAAAAAGGATGCCTAAATCAACTTGACAAAGAATTTTAGATCTTAGATATACAGTAAAACCCCGTAATACCGCTCCTCAATATACCACGGAATCGGATATAACGCTGTTACTACCATGTCTCCCTACGTTTAAACCACCCTTTATCATTACCATTTGAAGGTGATTCTTTATTTAGCATTGTAAAGAAATCATGGCAACGAGGTCTCTTCCGAATAAACAAATATTCCAGTCAAAAAGCCTCTCCCCGTTCCCCCCTCCCTCACATAGTAACAAATATAAAGCCCCATTTGAATGCCTGATGTACACCTGTTTCACGTTTTTTTCTGTGTTTCAACCTAGGACACTATTATAACTTGATTTTCAAATCGGGCGCAATCGCTCTGGCTCGTTTCTCTTGACACGGGCGGAGCACAAACTGTCAGCAAATTTGTTGAGTTCAATGTAGGGTTCAATGCTCAACTATCTTCCGTTTCCAGAACTTTAATCGTGCCTGTGTAACTTCTTTTATAGCTTATCTACCTTTGTATTTTAGATTCTTTAAAAGTAAACATATTCTCCAGTCGGGAGCGAGTGTATATATCAAGGCTTAAAACATCGTTTCTTTAAAAAATACGTTCCTCCTCTTCCGAACAAATCTACTTTTTCTAGAATTTCTCCCCCTTCGTAATCCCATGTGGATAACTTAACGAGATTTTTAAGCCCCCATTTCCTCAGAACACAATTGGTTTCGTTGCGGTTGATATGGTTTCAGCCTCAAAGAGCAGAAAACTTTAATTTGAATAACCTATCACTCGATAGACTAACTAATCAGTTGAAAAGAGTGCTTCTTTCCCAGTAATTACAGGAAATGAAATGGCAGCAAACAAGAAAAAAAAAAAAACAATCATACGATAGAAGAAAAGTTACGAATAATTGATAAGTTAAAAGTGGTGCAACAAGAGCGGTATCTCCGCGATACAGTTTCACTATACCGCGGGTATGTTATAACGAGGGTGCCAAACATATCGCCCGACACCCGCATTTTAACGAGGTTTTACTATATATATATATTTTATATATATATACAGGGCTATATATATACACACACACACACACACGCTCACACACATATATATATATAGATATAGATATATGTGTGTGTGTGTATATATTCCTTTTTTTTTTAACTCCTAAGATACCTTGATAAGGTGCACCTTGATAAGGTTTTTCTTTTTATTCTATTTTGTTTAAATTAATTTCACAATTAAATGTATTGAGGGTCAACACTTTTGGGAAGATTTCGATAACTAACTCTTGGCATTTTTCAATTTGTGGCCAATTTTTTCATTCGAAGGATTTGACACTTATGTTTTTCGACTTTGGAGATCTTGCTACAATGTTACGTGGGGGGGGGGGGGGGGGGGGAGTATTGTCCAAAACTTGGCAACATCGCCAAATTCTCAACTTATCGAAATATCCCTGCACTTAGTAACATTCGTAGCCGAGCAATTTCAAATATTTTATTTTGAAATTAACGCTACACATGAGTGACAAACAATTCATGTAAATATTTGCAAACTGTTAAAATTAAGAACTTTGTAGGTTTTTTTTTTTTTTTTTTTGAATTATTAATTTTACTTTTGTTGCAGGAAAAAACCTTCTATTTCTTCTAATCACTGCGATTCATTCGCACGGATTTCAGTAAATGTGTCACTGTTTAGCAGCTGTTGATCCGAAGCAAACAATTGATTTTTCTTTTGTAAGTGGATAAAATGCTTAAGAAATAAATGAGTTTTCGCGAAATGTGGTTAAGACAAAAAAAAAGTGAGAAACAGATTCTAATGCGACAGATTTAAATGCATTCGAGCAAAGAGTAAATTGTTTTTTTTTCTCTAAAGAAAAAGCATTACGAATAAAACTTAACTAAAATGAGAAAAAAAGGGTTTTTTTTGTCCTTTAAATCTATTTCGAGGAAGAAATGAAAGTCAACTTTATTGTTTTTTTGTTTCATTTCAAAAAAAAAATGTTCACTAGTTTTCGAGGAATATTATCCCTCGTGGTAAATTATACCCACGTATAAGTAAAAATGTATTGTGTACTGAATGACCTCCAAAAAAAATATTTTCATTTAAGGATAAATTTATTTTTAACTGAAAATTTCATTTTTTCCCCAACGGGATTCCCTACTGCTTAGTATAATACAATAAAATGTTTATCTACAGTTGAATGATCATTTTCTCCATACATTATTTATAAACGATTTTTCTACATATATTTTTAATGTTTTCGATTTTTAACTACTTAGTACAATCTATTTTCATAAATTAAAACAAATATTTTATAGCACCAATTTTTTTAACAATTTTTTTGTCAAATGTCTATCCATTCTGACTGATATCAAGAAAATAATTTCATAATAATAATAATAATAATAAATCATAATTCACTTACACATAAATCGCTGTGTAAAAGCTTGTATAAATTTTTTTCTCAGTAGCCATTCAAGAACTGGAAAATTTGTAAAATGTTATGCCACAAAAAATATCTGAATAAAATGTGACACTTTGATAATAATACTGATGATTTTAAAAGGGAAAGCATTGACAGGTAGTTTTTACCTTATCATATCTGATCGAAACAATTGTTTCAAAACTTCAAATCCGTCGTTTTGTGTCATACTTTTGTTTTTCTGAAATATAAAGCGTTCAATTACTATTACTTATTTTTTTACGTAAGTGCATGTACCTATAATCTCACATATGGCATTAATAATGTTGGGGTACGTAGAGAATTTATGAAGCCGAATTTCGTAAATCAGAGACATCAGATAGTAAAATATTTTTCATTTTTTACATTAAAGTTTTTATGAACTTTTACTAAGGAATAATTGATGTAAGTAAACAAAAACTTTAGAGTAATAAGAGAGAGAGCAGCATAAGTTCTTTATATTAGATTAGTGTTTCCCAAAGTGTGTTACGCGTACCACCGGGGGTAAGGGCCTGAAATTTGGCAGGGGCATACGGGGCAACTGCCCAGGGCCCCCCATCTGAGGGGCCCCAAATCGAATAGAAAGTTTATATTGCGTTTCCTTCTTTAATGAACTTTTAAATGGATGAATGAATGTTTAAAAAAAACAAAATATCACTACAGTGTAAAATCCGTCAGTCTTATGTTGGCTTCTCCATTCATCTACCGTATGAACAAAAAAATTCTATTTTTCGAAAACCCATGGCTTTCTAGGGTGGAATTCAAATAAATTTTCGCAATTACGACGGGCAAATTAGGCCAATCAAAAGCCTGCATTTTTGCATATCTCAAAATGCGATATGATTACGAAAATACCGTCTCCTGATCTTTTGTCAAATATTTACTCTTCAGATGTCCTTTAATGGTAGACAGAATTGTCAGAAAATCAATAAAATGGACAGAACGATATTTCGTTTGATCATTGGAGGGGGAGGGACTTAATAGCTATTTTAGCATCTAGTCAATTTTCTTGTTATATTACCTGTGATGAGGTGAAAAATTAAAATACTTCCATAAAGTTCGGTTCTTCATTACTGAAGTACTAAAGCAGAGGGGCCCCCCAAATTAGTCTTTGCCCCGGGCCCCAATTAGGCTAAGTCGGACCCTGTCGGGGGTAAGGGAAGAGATTGGTGGAGGTACGCGGGGGGATTGGGCTGAGAACATTGGGTAAATGTCTGTTTTAAAAATTTTTACTCCTTGTTACAATGCAAAAGAACTTGATTGTTTTCAGGATAAAGAGAACGCTACAGTGACAAAAATTAAATATGCAAATACAATCGATTCCGGTTAATCGGACGCCATCAGGACACAATCATTTTGGTCCTATTAACCGCTGGTCCTATTACGCGAATATCGAACAAGACCGGATGTACTATACGTTATATATGAAGTTTTAAAAATCACACAACAGCTAATAAAACTTCCATTTTAATATACATTACTAATTTTACAGTAAAATAATTTTATTAAAATTGTAATTTAATTTTATTGTACGTGTTGACTGCTGAGCCTACTAAATTCGAAAATTCACTTGAACTTTGACCAGTGGGAATATTGTTGAACATCTCCCCTATAAATATCGTTGGATTTAATGAAAGTTAGTTAATAAATTAATTTTTTTGTTCGTTGACCAGCTTTAAATACGTTCTACGCTGGCAACTTATGACTCCTGTTTTATATTTGCTTTCATTTCACTGGTCCGATTAAACGGATTTTTGGTCCCAATAAACGAATAATATTAGGCTTATGTAATAGGAAATGTTTTGGTTCTGTTGAGTTTGGTCCGAGTAAGCGGCTGACCCGATTATCCGGTGTTTTGTAAAATGTAAACAAGCTTTCACATTAATAGTATCCTGAAAATATAAGAAAAAATACAATTTTTGTAACCATTTTGATGCAGTAAAACCCTGTTATACCGCGCCTCAGTATACCGCGGACTCGGATATACCACGGTGACTATCATGTCCCCGACGTTCAAAGCACCCTTTTTCATTGCCGTTTAAAGGTGGTTCTTTATTTACCATTGTAAATAAAGCCAGCCCGAGCACACAAATATTCTAGCCAAAGAGCACCCATCCTACCATTAGACACACTAACAGATAAAGCACTATTGTGATAGACGTGATGTACACTTTTTTTCATGCTTTTCTGCCTTTCAACCTAGAACATATAGCTTGATTTCAAAATCAGGCGCAATCGCCCTGACTTGTTTCTCTTGACATGGGCGCAGCTCAATCACTGTTCAGTTCAATGCTCAACTATTGCATTTTCAGAAGTCTGGTTATGCTTGTGTAACTTCTTTCATAGCGCAATCAACCTTTGTATTCCAGATTCTTTAGCATTCCTACAAAGTAAACATATTCCCCATTGAGACGTGCGTTCTTCCCCTTCTAAATCTAATTTTTTCCTTAAGACCTCGCCCCCTTCACAATCCCATGTTGATAGCATAAAGAGATTTTCAAGCATCTTTTTTCTCGGAACACAGTTGGTTTATAACCTATCGCTCGATAGACTGATTGCGCAGCTGAGACGTGTGCTTCTTGCACAAGTTTCACTATATCGCGGTTATGTTATAACGCGGGTGCCAAACATGTCCCCTGACACCCGTGTTTTAACGGGGTTTTACTATACTAGGATTGTTGAATTGTTTGTTCGGAATTAGTCGAGTGAGAAATGGTTAAATTACGAAAATTTATATCATTTGATGGAATAAATAAAATTTACTTTACGAGGATTTTTTTATGAATAAAACGATTAAAGCACCAACCAAATATATTTTTCAAGGCTTTTTAAACACTTGTCAGTGTGTTTTTTAGCAAATATATGTTTTAAATGAGGTATTTATTTATTTATTTATTTTCGCAGTACAAAATTTACGTTTTCCAATTAATTGCCCTGAAATCATAACAGGAAGCAGATTTTTTTAGAAAAATTTTGTTTCTCATAATTGGCCCAATTACGTTACTTGTTTTTCTTAATAATTAGCATTTATTTCCAAAAAAACTCAGTCACATTGAAACAATCTAAGTAAAAGTATTTCCCTTTTTGCTATTTTTCAAAATCAAGTTGCATCTTCATTATGCGATTAAAGGGGAAAAAATATGTTCGTTACAGTCATTAGAGGCTTGGAACACTTTTTGCGCACACTTCTGATGATTAAAATATTAATTTTAATTCATATTCTTTTTATAGATTTCTATTTTAGTTTTGAAAATACATTTAAAAAAAAAATAATAATTTGTTGTTGTCAAAGTCGGAAAAGACTTTGCAGGGAAAGCAATTTTTCTTTTTGTTAAAAACATTCTGTTAATATGAAAATAATTTGTTTATTTTTTTTCTTTGGAGTTTTTCTTTTATTTTTTATTTTTTAAGTAAAATGCTAGATGAATTTTTTAAAATTATTTAAGAATTTAAAAAAACTATCCCATGAAATTCTCAGTAATTCAAAACAATGATATATTCTTCCAAATGCAGAGCAAAACTAGTAGAGGGTTTTATGGTACGTATCTTAAGCATGATCTTTCTTTTGATCTTAAGGATCTTTATGAGATTTTCTCCGACAATTTCTGCCCGTATTTATACCACATGCTGACTCAGATCTCTAGTACAGCTGACAGCAAATAATGGGATTAACTTTTCTGACCATGCCATTGCTCATAAATTTCTGCCTCTCAAGATATTGTTAATGGACTAGTTTATACAAATTGATTTTGAAAAAGGACGCTACTTTAATTAAAATTAGACGCTTAGTTTATCCATCCTGATTTAGCTATCACTAGAAAAAGGCTTTCACTGCAAATACAGAGTGAGGCTTAAAGTCCTTGTAAGCTGCAAAAATAATTGTAGACTGCACAGTGAAAAGTTCAATTGCAAGACTCTTGAATTAAAAATCAAATAAAGAAAGTCAGTGGGCAAAGACTCATAGTATATTCTAGATGGTTTCCGATTGCTCATATTTCTGAAAATTTTGGACGTAAAGCGTAAAACAATATTGAATGTCTTATTACCCTATTAAGACTTCTGAATGTCATGTGAATTAAGTTTGTTGAATGTCTTATTACGCCTTTTGACTAAATGTTTTGTTTGAAAAAAAAAAATAATGAAATTAAATGCACTTTGAAAGTTGTATCCCGCTGCTTTTTACGAATGCATAGTACTTTAAGAGCACATGTGAATTATACTCTCGGAAGACACATTTCGCAAATACTTTCTCCCTTTTTAAACGAGGAAATAACATAAACGAAACTGTTATATTCAGCATTTAAACACTCGAAATGGTTTCTGTCTCCAATGAAGAAGAAAAATTTAAGAGTGTTGGAGCACTCTTTTAGAACCCACTGAGGATGTTATCGTTTTTGTTGCGGTGCGGTGGGGTGAACAACAATAAATTTTATTTCATTCACAACTGCTCCAAAGTATTTTAAACGACACCGATAACCCCACACAAGTGAGTAAACAGAATAAAGCATAAATAAGTCAGTGAATGAAAATTATCATTTTCTTCTGCGAAAAGGTGTATTTTTTTCTAAAAATTGCTGAGTCAAAGAGAAATGTAGTAAATGTAGTTCAATTCCTGCATTTTTTCTGTAGTTCGTATTATTACGAATATATACTAAACTAATGGGTACTATGCTTGGGAAATGATTTAGTTATCGTAGTGAACGTCATTCTGTATGAGCTCATTCATTCAGTTTCTGAATCTCTTTGTTTTTTTATTCTCAGAGTAATTAATAAAAATTTTTTTTTTTTGTAATTTTAGTCCTAAAATGGCTTTTCTGTTACCTGGATCTCTAGCTGATATCAAGAATTGTTTATGAGGTTTTCATGTCAAAAGAGGTTTTTCCTGTCAATATTAATTGTCTGGCAATATTTAAAAGCCCAAAAGTCACCTAAAAGCGATTATTCGCCAAATAATAGCAAATGTATACGAATAAAAAGCTTAAAAAAGACAGTCATATGCATTTATCTTTTGTTTAGTTAACCTTAATCAAGTAGTTTCAGTTACTTTTTTCTGGTGATAACCGAATTCAAATACGTATTAAATGAACATGTCAATTAAAAATTTAGAGATATTTTTAGAAATGAAAAGGCTAAAAATACAATCCTTTGATTTTCGGCCAAACTAAACTAGCTCACGAATTGGGGAAAGAGATATCCCAGGCTATTACAATGGGGGTGGAATATATTTCGCGGTAACGTGCGTTGCTATAATAAAAATTCGATTCATATACAAAGCCTAAAATAACATAATTGACAGTACTAAATATACAACTGTAATTGGCTAATAACGAGTATCGAGAAAAACAAATAAATAAACGATAAATAAGCAAACATTTTCAACTTATCATAAAAAGCTTGGCACACAGGCTCCCTATTGTTAAACAATACAAGATATGTATGCATTCTACTTAATGTTCGCCATTGATAGAATCTCATTTTTGTAGTAACTTAGGGGAATTGGTTACTTGTATTGAATTGAGTCGTCTAAAATAACTGAGGATTTGCCAATATTTTTAAAATACTACATTCAGTGGCGTTCTATGTGTTTCTCTCAAAAAGAAAAGAAGTGTATTTCATGTTAAATGTGTCATTACTAAATTAAAAGGGTCTTCCGTTCTTTCTTTTTTAATAGACTTCACAAAGGAAAGAGGTTATACACACAGTCGTATAGTATTTATGTCTTTTTTTTTTTTTTTTTTGTCCACTCATAACTTCTCCCCAGATGAACCGAATTTCATGATTTTTTTAAGCGATCGAGAGTGGTTTCCCATGGTCCCGTATCTTCGGTTGACCATATTCGATAATTAGAAAAAAAGGCGGAAAGATGGTCATTTTTTTTCGTTTTTTCATCCATAACTTTTGACTAAATGAATCGATTTTGATGATTTTTTCTTTAATCGATAACGAGGTGTGTAGCTCAAATATCGCACAGCATTTTGACTACATTTATTTATTTTTTTTAGTAAAATCGTTAAGGGTGAAAAATAAGTATTTTTTATTTTAATTGGAAAAGCTTGCTTTGATTCTTCTTTGTTGGGAAAAATATTATAAATTACAAATTCATTGTTAAAAACAAAGGGTTTATTGCCATTAAGCTGTAATATTAGAAGTAATTATAGCAAGAGTTTGAATGAAGGCATTATGAGTTTAATTACCATTACACCATGTACTACTTCGTACTAGAACTGTTGCTAATTCTAGGCCATTTATATTTGTAATTGATTCATGATTACAGAAGATTTTATCTATCCTAATTTTGCACCAATTTCTAAAACTATGTTTAAAAGTCACGTGGATGACGTTTAAAGAATGAATTTATTTTTCACTTTTTAGCGCAGTTTATAATTTGAAGTCGGTTCTATTTTTTTCCAAAAGTTATTTTATTTCTTTCTTTTATAATTAATGAACTATTATTAGGAATAACAAAAAGAGTAAAAAATGGATTTTATTCACTTTATGATGATAGCTAGCCATCTCATTCATTGCGATTGCTTGAAATAATTTTGGAAAAATAATTTTTCATTGTAATTTTATTTAACCGCTGGCGGCGAAAGGCTACTTTTTGTGGCAAAAATTCAAAATAAAAGCAAAGGCTGAAATGGTTCCAAGTAAACACATTTTAAATTATAAAATTTAATATATAGCGTTGTTTGTTTCATTTTTAACCGACTTCCCAAAGATAAGGTTACCAATTCAAACCGTATGCTTGTCAGTTTTTTTTTTTTCTTTTGTCCATCGATAACTTCACACTGAATGAACCGATTTTAATGATTCTTTATTCGATCGATCGAAGGTGGTCCCCCATAGTTCTCGTACTTTGGTTTGACTGTATTCGATAATTATAAAAAAGGTTATAGGCGGAAATATAGTCATTTTTTCGTATTTTCATCCATAACTTTTGACTACTCAGAGAACCAATTTTAATGACTTTTTTTAAAAATCAATGGAGGGGGTCTAACTTAAATACCTCACATCGATTTGACTACAATTCTACAATCACTTCATTCGTTAAACAGCATCGGTACGACTTTTAAACATAGGTTTAGAAGTTGGTGCAAAATTGTTGTAGATAAAATATTTTGTAATCATGAATCGATAAATGACCCAGAGTTTGCAACAGTTCTAATATGAAGTAATACATAGTGTAATTGTAATCAGACTGTCATAATTTTGCACAACACTCACAATTGGGGAACATTCAAAAATGATGTTACGTTTCGAGGGGGGAGGGGGGTTCGTGAAATTGTGACAAGGGGAGGGGAGGGGTAACAAGAAGTGTGACATCATGCTTATGCAACATAGCGTGGCATGGGTCAAAGGGGGAGGAGGTATGTTGAAGTGTGACATTTTGTAACAAAGGGGGAAAGGGTGTCGAATAAATAAGAAATAAGCGTGACACTTATGGATGGTCCCTTGACACTTTGTTCTGCCTCGCATATTTTTTCCTCTTTTAACTAGATTGAAGTTCGTGATTTAAGAAAAAAAAAAGGATTTTTCTCAAAATTTATTTTTTACTTAGATAAAAATAATACGCATAATAATGGCTTACCTTCAAAAAATATTATGTATTATTATAAACAACTTTTTTATTGTAAGGTATGAAATTTTTTTCAGTAGTTTTAACGGTCTGCGAGACAAAAAAATTGAGAAACAAAGTTGAAGCAGATTTGAAATTGATCAATGATGTAATTCTACTATAATTTAATGCCCAAATTATAATTTTGTTGTATATATTCAAAATTAAAAAAAAAAGAAAAAGAAGAAAGGGAAAAAATTTTGCCATATCTAGTTTCTGACCGTTTTGAGAGAATAAACCAAAAACGTTCTCTGAATCGGAAATAAAATGAGCGAAGTCAACATCACGACACCATAACTACATTTTATAGTATGAGTTTTATCAAAAATGGCATTGCTTTTTACCTTAAATTGAAGCAAAAATTATTTCAATTTCCAAAATAAGTGGCTAAGAACACAAACACTTTATAGTGACTCGGGTGATTAACTTAACCAAATGGATGATTTGATTGATTGGTTAAACCCATCCTGATAGTTCACAAAGCTTGATTTAATCTTTAAAATTTAAAAAGTTCCATCAGGTTGATAAAAAATGGCTACTTTGACCGATCTAGTTAATCTTCTTCTACGCTACACTTTTCTTCGTTACAGTTCATTCACTTGAGAAATTTTAGCATTACGTTCGGCATTAAAATTTTGAAATATCCTCATGGGGATATAAATAAAATAATATCTTTTTTATTATTTAGTTCAAAGAATGGAAATACTACAAGACTTCTTCACTGTTTGTTCTCTTATTGAACATAGCAGCTTCAAACTCAGAACTCTAGAATCTGAAATTAATGAGTTATTTCCAATACAGATAATAAAGCTCATTGAAATTAAAAGCTCCATCCGCATTTCAAATTAAAACTATGGTCATGACATGGTCGATTACTTTTGACGCGTCACCAAATGAGCTTCCGTATAACCGCTTCGATTTAGATGGGTCAGCTTGGATAAAACCAACTTTCAGGATGATGCGTAAAATCCAAATTATTCATTAGTGATAATATTTGTCCGACAGAAACCATCCAAGCATTTAAACAACATATTAAACCAGACGTTAGGTGGTAGAGATTATAAATGGTCATATGGACAGTTGGGTGGTTTGCATTTGAAGATAATGTAAAACAAAAATTACAAACTTAATTCTAATTCGACAGATATTAAAATTAACAGATAGAAACCGGATCTGCAATTATTATAAATCCCTTTAGCGAAAGAATTTATGATATGATTATTATGTGATGAATTTATGAATATACATATTATATATATAACAGATAAAATTCACGAAAAATATAAAACGTTTGGGTGTTAATTATCTTTTTGTGCACATCAAGCTGTGATATATTCACTTATTATGGTGCGATAGCTTTAAAGAACTTTACTTACAAAGACGATATGTATGTATGATATTATGTACAATGACGATATTCCAATTTTAGATTAGTAAAATACAATTTCTTTCAAGTACAAATTTTCAACGAAATAGAACTCTAATACACTGTTTTTTATCAACGGTTGCACTTAAGTAATAGTTTCCAAAACTTTATTTTACTTCAGAAAGTACGCGTTAGACTGTCACATCTGAAGTGTCACATGTATTACAATATAAAATGCTTTGAAGTGAACTTTTTTTTTTAAGTTTACACCAAATTGTGAAATAAAGTATCAGATTCTTTTAAGTTTGACAAAAAGAAAAAAAAATCATAAAAAAGAAACATTATTTGGAATTTTTATGTGTGCAGAATAGATAATTATTTCTCCTTCACCTGAGAATGATTTGGAGGACTGTGTGAATTAAATTGTGTATTAGGTTTTTATAGGAATCAATAATTTCAGTACTTTATCTTTACAGTATTCACTTATTATTTTTTATTACTGTTGTGTTTGAATAAGGTGTTTGTTGTTACGGCAAACGCTCAGCTGATGCGCATGAGAAGTGTATACGGCTGTGCGTGTTATGTGCAAATTTCTTTAATTTTACTGAGGCTATTTTAGAAAAAATATGCCAGTGCAGTTATACATGTTCTTCGTCTCAGCTGCCAATTGCATAGTAGCTCGAGCAGTCGGCTCCCTTGCCGAAGGTTCGGATTTGAATTCAAACAAAGGCGCGGAAATTATTGCTATGATTTTTCTTCCGATCCTGTCTAGTGGTCTGTACCCCCCTTTAAGCTGTTAGCCCCACAGCGAACCTACACGCGTTGTAAATCCTAAAATCCTACAGGTTCTAAAATTTTAGGTACTGTAAGACGACTTCGACCCCTGATCTTCAGAATTTAAAAAAATTTTAGACTATCAAAGTTTGATACTCTAACATTTTTTAACCACAGACATTTAAGATATTGACGGTGTTATTGTCATTGAGTGCTTGTTTCGCAAATGATCGAAAAACAAAAGATCATGTGAGTAGGACGTCTCAGGTTTGACCAATTTGCTCTCTGTAATAGAAGAGCTACCGCTGGCAACGTTTTGTGCAGTTGAGGACTGCTTCACGTGACTTATTTGTGTGTCATCGAGTTAGCCTACTTGCGGTGCCTTATTTCTTAAAAACCTCTGGAGTTGACTGTGTTGGATGTCTAACTTTAAGCTAACACGAATGAAAAGGAATAATTTCACGTGACTCAAAATTGCCATGCTGTATGATAATTACGAACAGCAGTGTGCCGTGTTAGGACTTGAAAGATAATTCAATTAATCTCTGGTTTTCTCCGATTCAGGCCATATACTAATTTTTAAGTCTTTTTCTTATTTTTAATGAAATTATTCGTCTTTCTAACACCTACAGTTACGTAACTTAAACCAGTGTTTTAAACATTACATGATCACCCACAAACAGAATAGAGCAGACGCCGCTTTATGTGATCACGGTTAAGGTTATCAGTCGTTTAATGGTATCGTAATCGCCAAAGCCCGTCCGCTTGTATAAAAATACATTGAAAAATCATCGGATTTTGTAATCAAAACTTTGTTTATTGTTACCAAGTTACAGAGATAACTGTTCTTAAATCAGCAAAAACTAGGAAAAAGTAAACTATTTTTCCCTGTTCGTAAATTATATTCTAAAATTACTGGTCAGAAAGGTATTTAGCTACTCAGATGATGAAGGCGCTTCGAATTTTGCTTCGATGTGTGTAGAAAACAGACGCCGAAGTCGTAAAATTAGCAGAAAATGAACTATGAGTAATTCCTTTTCTCTTTAAGAAAAAAAAAATACTGCTTCTTATTATATTTTTCTTGCTACAATTATTTTTTCGCTAAATATCTTCTGAATAACACGTTTTTATTTCAGCAACATGTAAGGTAACGTTGCTTGCGAAAATCCACAATGTATTTATTCGTTAATGTGGGAAAGTACGGATTGTTCCAACAATAAAATTTTAACGTTTTTTATTACCGCTCGGTTATTGTTATCAAATCATTTTCGCCCCATTAAGAGGCGTTCACTGTATAAATAAAAGAAAACCCAATTTTTATCTTATCTTTTGCTAGTTCTCTGTTGTTCTGAGAAAGAAGGAAAAGAATTCTCTTTTATCAACGCAAGTACAAGTATTTTAAGCTATTTTTTTCAAGTTACATTATTTCAAGAGCTATAATTAGCAGTGATTTTTAATCATTCTCACTTATCTTTCGTTAAATTGGCAATCTATGCAAAATAAGGATTTTATATTATATTCTTTTAACCTATTGATATTAAGCTCAAAATTTTTGTCATGTGATGAAAGAATTTGACGAAGTTCAGTGTGGTCTAAACGTACCTTCATTCAATGAATATAGATAACTGAAAGAAAAATAATTTATGTCTTTTAATCTGTTTATCAGACGTATACAAAAGCATGTAATCATACTTATAAAATGCTTTATATTATGTAGGGGACTAGGTGTTATTATATAGAACTCGGTTGCAATAGGAAACGTCAATACCTTTGTCAAGTAGCTGATGCCACTTTCCGGAAACCAGTCTAAATTCTACCGCCAACTTCCCTTTTAACCACTAAAGGCAGCTGACTTGGCTTCAGTATCACGTAGTGTATGATTGTAAGAACAAGTTTTCTGTTATCGGAAGTTTAAAGCATTTCTTTCTAGTACCTCTACCTTTTAATGTTTTTCTTTACCAATGCAATGTAAGTCTATGGCAAAATAAGTATAATAGAACATTAAAAAGGAAGTATATTGTTCAAAATAATATAAATAACAAAATTTGTGTTTCACCTAAAGCCACGTGTTTCATATTACAGTCCATTATCCGATATCCATATTTTGTAGAATGTCATAAATAATTGCATTTATTTTAAAGTTTAACCCCTTGAAGCACGAGTTTTTTTCAGAAAAACTGGCAAAATATGATCGTTTTTTTTTCTTTTTTCTTTTGACAGAAAATGAATATATAGCTGTAGTATAAATTGTTTTTGGGACCGTTCAGAAATGATGTCACAATTTTTTTCAATTTATTGACCCTTTGTCACGAAGTGTCACACTTCAACATACCCCCCTCCCCCTTTTGTCACATGTCACGCTAATACATTAGCATAAAATAGGTTTAATTTGCTGATTTTAAATGTATTTAAAGAAATAAAAATGTACGATGTCACACTTCGTGTTAACCCCTCCCCTCCCCTTGTCACACACTGTCACATTTTCTTGAACCCCCCTCCCTCCTTGAAGCGTGGCATCATTTACGAATGAACCCTTTGGAAATTTCAGTTGTAGGGGGTGACTAGAGAGCGGGGGGTGGGGGTAAGAGTTATATAAAAAATTATTATACAAACACAGTGCAAACGGATCTCAGAGGGCCATTAGAAATAAAATGAGGCGAAATACAAGATCTCACGTGTGAGACACGGGCATGTGCAAATTTGCCCTTAACTTTCACCCGTGTCAGATACGGGCAAATGCGTTAAGGGGTTAAAATGTTTATTCAAAAAACAAGCTATCTATATGTTACACAATCATATACGAATGTTACAGACGGATTTTAATGTAATAGATGCATTTCAAAGTCTAAATTTTGTAAAAATTTAAAAAGTGTCTATATTACCACCTTATACCCTACTGTTTACTAGCTGAGCTTGTAAAATGAATTTTTATATGTGCAGATGCTCACACAATATCTTAATTCGATCTTTTTAATTTTTAGTTAATCTAACCTCAAGTAGTTTCGTTTTCTTGCGCCTATATCATGAGTAATCCCAAACCGAAATGCTCCGACACTTTCGTGAATCTGCTCCAAACATTTTTTAGTTTTTCAATCTTAAGATATCCTTAACGAATAACACATGTGCTTTTCTTTTTATCTCCAGATAAGCAAAATATTTTGTACTACTTTAAAAAAAACTTTCAATACCATAACATTTCTGAATAAAATGACTTCTGCTATTAATATTAGCCTTTCATTTAATTACTTGAAGGTCTATTTTTGAGCTTGTAGATATATATATATTCAAATGTATCGTGCTTAGGGGGGAGGGGAGGTGTTCACCTAATTATACACTTTTTATTTTAAATTCATGGTGAGTACTTTTTCGTAAAATTTTGTGCGAAAGTTCCGAAATGTTTTCCCCGCTAAGAATTTCCCATGGCTTATATTCCCTTCATACTTCAAAGCAGTATTTTGGAATATGTAAGTTATGGGTATTTTATATTTTTATCCTTTTTTCGTTCGTTGGGTTTCTACCAAAAAAAGAACCCAATTAATATCCATATTGAACACATGATTTAATTTTAAAAAAAGATGCAATGAAAGTATACAGAAAATATCCTGCACCCTAATCGCTGTTTTTTCCGTTCTTTCGAACGATAGCTTTCCTATGGCAGAGCTATTTTTGTTATGAAGGAACTCTGTCAGATTTTAATACAATCAATAAATAGAATTTCCGTTGCTTCTAACATCTCAAATTTCTGAGAAAAAAAACTACGCATCAATATGTTCTGAAATAGTAACGTTGTTTTCTAAAATAAATAAATAATACCAAATGTATTAAAAACAATTTCCTTTCGATCATAAATTAAAGAACATAATGAGGCAAATTTAGTAGGACTTATTCCATTGGTTTTCTTCAATCTGAACTATTTCTGTCTCAGAGTTTAAAGTTTCTAAATCAGTTATAAAGAGAACAGTAGTTGAGCTCCTTAGAAATGAAATTCAACGTATAGAATAATAAATACATAATAATCATTAGCCGCAGTGAATATGAAACATAAGCTAGCTTGAACTACTAGATGAATTTTGCATTTACACAGTTGTTGCGAAGAACGCAATTTACACTGACAATTTTTTTTTATCATCTATTAAAAGTATTCATTATTCTTTTGGTAAGTTCATTATTTTTTAAGTATATATATTTTTATTATTTTGACTTTTAATTTGCTATCAATGCTGTTACAAAAAAGTGTTCTACGCAATGCTTTTTTACACGGTAATAACTGCTTGATTAAGATTTTCGGTTCTTTTTTTAGCTTGAGACTAAAAAACATATATTCTCCATATCAGAAATATTTTGCTTAATTTCAGAAGTTTTACTCGATAGAACTTATTGAAACCGAAATGGGATTGTTTGACTTCTGTCATAAAAAATTGATTTCATATAAAACTTTTGCCCATTAATAATTAGTTCGATAGAGTACACAGCCTAATTCCAAGATAAATTGAAGCATATTTTAAGGAAAATTTGCTTATTCTTAACTTGGGGACAGGTTAAAATATATTTTCTGGAAATGAAATACTCTATTTCAAACTCAGCATATTTCGTATACATGATCATGCAATGTTTACGAGATCAGGTTAATCGCAATCAATTCCCCGCTAAATTACCTAAATTTTTAAAAATACTTTTGTGTTAATTTTCATAGTAAATTTGATAAATGCATAGACGAAAAGTTTTCAATAAAAGACGGAATTAAAAGAGTAAACTTCTGAGTTTATAGTTCTGAAGAATGTTTTTCAGGGCATAAGTCTGACTTCCACCTAATGGGGTCCAATTAAAAAAAAAAAAGAAAGCCGGCCTTTTTTGCTTCCTTTTTTTGCCTCCTAAGAAGGTTTTGCTCCAAATTCCACTCAAACAAGAGGCACACGACAACATTTTTCATTTAAAAAAAACAAAAAAAAAAAAAAAAAAACGAAAAAACCAAGAGTTATTAAGAGTTCCATTAGAGTTTAACCTTTATTACACCTCTTTTTTATTGATCAATGAGGTTGTCATTACACAAATATCTTATAATTTTATTCATAGGTAAGTTTAAAATACTATCCTACGAATACTTTTCTTTCTGAGTGGTTACCTATTTGCTACCTTGAATTTACTGGATCAAGAACTTAAATGTTCTCTACTGTGACAAATTAATGATGCTGGCCTGAAATTTTTTTTTTGAGGATTTACACCGATTTACACCGTTATATTATAAGTTATTCATTGCGCACAGAGCCAATTAAAAGAAGTTTACGCGAAAAATAAGAAAAATAGTTTTTAAACACAAATACAAAAGTTTTAGTAATTATCAAAGGCGCACTCAATTTTTTTTTTTTATATTATGAAACTAAACTCATAACTAGTTTCAGAGAAGCTTAAAAATATGAGAAATATTACATAGCAATTTTTAAAAATATTAAGCGTCCATTTAAATAATTCTGGCTTTTTTTTTTTCCTTTTAACCGCTTAACTTGCCCGTACGGCGTACAGGCTTATCCAAAATTGGCCCAACTGATTTGCCCGTACAGCGTACGGGCATCGAAATTTCCGCCTTTCTTGTTTTCAGTTGCCCTCATTTTTAATAGATTGAAAGAGAATTATTTAGGGGCATTTGTCTTTCAAAGTTATAAAATTTAAAAAAATGGTCCTAAATTCATTATTTATGATATTTAAAAAAAATTCTTTCATTTTTCTTTTATACCAAGTTAGGGCTTTAATTAATGCAATAAAAAAATATGCTTTTTTTAGGAACATTTGTGGTAAAAAAAATAACCTGTTAAGGGGTTAAACAGAGGCTCCTAACCTTTTTTACCTTGCGAACCCCTTCTAAAATGGAAAAGAAAGAGACGAACTCCTTCGGTAGTTATTAGTAACGGGTAAGGAAACAATAAAGTTTGCTAGCACATTTGTTTCCTAAGTTGCAAAACATTTCAAAACAGGAAAGGAAAGCACAATTGTTAAACAGCTGAGTTCAAATAAAAACTAAAATAATAGCTACAAGAAATGTATAATTTTTTGAATTATTACATTTTTATAATTTGTTCTTTTTGAATTATTAATAAAGCAGTAAACATATTTATAAAAAAACTATTTTTAATAATTATTTCCCCGGTCATGTGAAAAAGTTGTGGATGAAATTAGAAATATGAGTACAAAAATTTGAGTCAATCAATACATATCTCTCGGTTCCGCTTCTGAATTGAAATATACAAAGTTCGCAAAAATTATGGAAGTTTATAGAAATATTGAAGCTTACATATTTTCAAAATTTATCATTGCGAAAAGCTGGAATAAAGTATTGTAAATGTGAGACCAAAATTTGAAGTTAAATATCTTCCGGTACTACTTTGGGGTCTATACATGAGAAAGTAGCCGAAAATACGAGTAATACAAAATTTTACATTTTAGTAAATTTTCATTTTCAAGTCCTTTTTCGTGCTAGCTCGGAAAAAAATGATAAATGGCAGAAACAAACTTTCAAAATTTAAAAGAAATCAATGAATACCTTTGAACCAATGAACCACTTCCTTATCCAAATTTTCAAAAGTAATAATAAGTGCATTTCAAATTTATACGTATGCTTCCTATGCCGATTCACAACGTTTCCTTATTATTTGTAAAACAATTTATTACAAAAAATCATTTTTAAGCCTCTTCCTAGTATGTATGAAAATTTAATTTCGTTTTTAGTCTTTTTTCCAGTAAAAGTAAAAAATAATAATAATAAAGCATGAAAGAATGCCTAATGGTATCGTGAAAATATCGTTAGAAATAAAAAAAAGTCAAAAATAAGGTAAGTAATTAAATAAAGATTGAAAAATAAAAAAATTGAAAGTAAGGTTTTGAGATGGGGGGAAAAATGTGGGTTTGTCGGTCTGTCCCCCCCCCCCTAATAACATTTGAACGAATTGTCCGATTCGAAAAATTCTTTTTGAATTCGAAAGATCTCGGCGAGGACATCTCATTTCCATATTTTACTTTATGATTTAAACAATTTTTTTTTTAATTTCAACAGTTCAAAAAATTTTAACATTAGCGCCTATGGGCGAAAATGAAGCAAATTATGTGAACTCTGGGTACAAAATCCAAGTTTCAATGAACAAGCTCACTTTAAGAAGTTTTTGGCTTGAAATATTGATTTGAACAATTTTTGTTCATTTTTGAACAGTTCAAAAAAAATTAACATAGCGCCTACGGGGAAATTTCAATCCTATATAAATCCTGATCTAACGGACCGATTTGCTTGGCACAAACTTTATCGGAAAGCTCTTATGACGTAGAACATGTACAGACAAAAAATTCATCCAGAACTAACGAGCTGATTTTCCTATGAAATGTTTTGATCGGGATTTTCAAGAATATTTTTGAAATAATGAATGATTAAATGAACGAATGAATGAATAAATGGCAAAAAAAAAAAAAAAAAAAAAAAAAAAATGAGCGAATGAATGAAAAAATAAGTAAATTAGTGAATAAATACATGAATGAATTAATGAATGAATACATGAATATGACTGAATAAATGAATTAATGAATGAATGAGTGAATGAATATGTATTAACCGTTGAAAAAGGTATATTTGAAGCAATTAAGAACTGAAGCTAAACGAGAAAGATAGAGACAGCAAAAATTATAAATTTGAAGGTGGTGTATACGGGAAAGTAGGCTCGTATAGTTCTAGACGGAATTTCTTGTTTCTTTTACGTTATCAATTAAAAATTTCGCCATTACAGTATCATTTTCGCGAACCCCTGGGGGTTCACGAACCACCGGTTGGGAAACGCTGTTTTACAGCCATGTGCTAAAAAGGAGAAAAACTCATATGAATGAAATATTTTTCCATAAAATTTTCCACCTGAAAAAATAACTTTACAAGTACCACATTTGGTTATGCCAATAAAATGACAAAGTTGTCGCTCTTAATGAGCCTCCAAGCTTCATCAAAAATTGTAGAATTTCTTTTAAGTAATGAGAAGCCATGAAAAAAAGAAAGACAGAAAAAGAGAAAGAAGAAAGAATTCATCTAAAAGCAAATGGCGCCTATTATTTCACACGACACCATCAGTTTTCTAACATTACTTATATCTATCTTTCCCTCTCTCATTTAGATTAGGTTCCAAATTATATGGATGAGGCAATTGTTTAGGTGCGGATACTTATTTTATTCGATGAAAATGCTTGCGAGTGGCATTCACGATATTTCTCGTGATACACGGAGCGAACGGGATAACGCCATGCGAATGAAACTATGAATAACACAATTCATAGAATGTCAGTTGGGGATTGTAGCAAATAGGCCTTGGAGAACAAGAGAGAGTTCCGGATCATCCTCGAGTTTTTAAATCAAAAAAGGTTAAATCGTGGTAATTCTAATTATGCAATGTTAAACTGATGTGAGTAAATTTTTTTAGAAAAATGAATGTTAATAGTGTTAAAAATTTTTAAATGCTAAAGGAACGTTTTGTCTTCTAAATTCTACAGAAACTGCCGTCGTTTTCTAGAAAAATAATAAGAGTAATAACAAATGCGAAAAACTTAAAAACTGATAATAAATTAATCCGAAGAAATATAAATAAATGCATTTTCCTTTTAAAAAAAGATAATATTGTTGTAGAGCATAAAGGAGTTAAATTGTTATTCCAACTTTTTCTAATTTGGTTCATGTTGTTCCCCGCGGTGGAGCTGCTGTGGCGTTCTACAAAACAGAGACTTAGACTACAAGTCTTAATTCTGTGGGCACTATTCAGTTCCTCTTATTTTGTAAGAAACGAATTGTTTTCTTTCTCAATCATTGCAAAAAAAAAAAGTTAAGAATGAAAATAAAAGATCAGCACTCTACTAATCATTACGGATAATTTTTTCCCAATTTCTGAAAACAGAAACCTAAAAATATGTTCAGAAGCTGCAATTTCTTCGATTTTTCAATTAAAAAGTTTGATTTCTAGTTTATTTTTTGTTTATTGTTAATATTATCATCATTTTATAATATTCTAATTTCTTCCGATATCCTCAATGTTAAGCTGTTCAAAAACAACTACTTTTGATTGATCGATAAATTAATCGGATCGAAAACCACTTTTAAACTGCGGTTCCACAGCAAAAAGTTTTTTCTGATAATGTTTTTATAAATCAACTGCCTGTTGATTCTAATTAATAAATTGCTAGTTTTTTCCCCATACAACAGAAGGCTTAGCTTTATTAAGCCGTTTAGAAATGAAGAAAAAATCGCTTCCTTTACTTATTAATAAAAGTTAAATAAAGCTAAAACTGGGCAAAATATAGATGCCATTTTCTGGGTAAGTTTTTATCAACTCCTTCGTATATAAAACCAGATACAAGATCATGCTTTTTCCTATGAGAGTCGTCACTTTAAAGGATACTCTTCGTGCAAATGCAAGCTCAAGTAATCACGTGATCAATATAACTAAAGTATCGTGACACAGTCCACCAAATAACTAAAATATCTTGGAAATATAGGCTTTACATTTGGATCCTTGCATTTCTCTTATAGATTATGTGTACTTCTTTGGTAGAACGGCATAAAAACCGCATTTAAATACTTAAATCGGTTATTTCAAAATTCAGTCAAGCGTCCAAACCCTAAAATTCCGATAAAACATATTTAACAATATATCTATATATCTTTGCGAGATTCAGATCATATTTTTTCCAAAGGAGTTACATTTTTTTAACGGACAGTGACATACATTTGAATATATTTTTACAGTAAAAAAATATTGTAATCGCTATTGAACAATTTAACATGATGCTAAAAATATTTTTTTTGTATAGGAAAAATTGGCTTTCTACTGGTTTTTGAAACAAACAATTCATTTAACATCTCAGTGTGTAACGATATATTTAACAATGTTACAGGGAAATTATGTCTGTGTAGTACACAAACGTCGATATTACGGCTTTAAAATTTTACTCTAAAATCAAAATTTTCAAGTTAAATCCCCAAAGCTGTCTTTTATTTGGTTACTTTATTTTTCTTTCAAGCGTTATTTCAAGCATTTCCTGAAATATGATTTTGTTTGTGTGTGGTATTACTTACTCTCAAATCACCACTTTATTTATTCTCTACTATTTTAGTACTTTTTTCTGTTTGAAAAAATAATATTTTTCAAAAAAAAAAAAAACTTTTTTAGTTTCCCTTTTTTCTTTTTCTTTTTTTTTTGTTTCATTTGAGACTTAAGAAAATCTCATGAAACAATAGTTTCATTTCGAAATATTAATTTTTTCCTTTCCTGAAAATAATTAAAGTATACTTATAAAAATAAAGGGGAAAACATTTTCGGTATCGCTAACCCAATATATGTTAGGTATTTTTTTTTATCCCTCAGTGCATAAAATTGTTTTTGCTATTAAAATAATTACATTAAAGTACTGAAACTATTTAGTGATGGCTATAAAAAGTAAGAATAATAAAATCTGTACTTACCAGAAATTTCGACTTTCATCAAGAACATCAACGCCACCGTCAGAGAACAATACACGAACATATTCTTTCTACGAGTCATCATTTCAGACACAAAAAACTGGTAGATTGAATGAAATAAAATAATTTTTTCCCAGGCGGCGGAATTTTTTATCTATCAACGCTTTGATGTAATTTTATAAAAAAGAGCAATTTTTTGGCGGAAATAGCGAAGGGAACCTTTTGGGAGCCAGTGTTCGGAGGCGAATTGGAACGAAGCAGACGCGCAAAGCTGAAAACTTTGAGAGAACTCCCGCTTTTCGCTCCGGATCTCAAAGCTCAGGTGTCCATCGTAAGCACACACGGTGGGCGATTCTCTCTTCGTCATTGGTCGAACGCAGACAGGTAGGTGGTGCCTGCCATCTAGCGTCGGGATGCCAATTAACACCCACGTAATGATGTGAAGCATTCAGAACCGATTTTGATTTGCCCGTCAAAGAAGAGGGGTTTTCACCCTTCTTTCTGGGAATGTATTGTTCTATTTCTAGAAAAGAAAAAAGCTCAAAAACTCAAATCGAAACTCATGAAATATCGTTTTTGTTATTAACCACCATTTAAAATCTCGTTCATTTTCGTATTGTATTTATTTATTTTTTTATTTTATGCATGATTATATGGGTGCATTATTTTATCAGCAACAAATACACCAAAATAGAAAAGTGAAATGAAAGTATTCACTTTTATACTACCTAATAGCAACCGCAAAATCAGAGCGGAATTCTCATCAAACACCCAAAGATTGTCATGTTTTCATATAATAATCACATTTATTTATTTATAAATTCTTTATTATATATAATTTTGTCATTTTTCTAGTTCTACATGTCTTTTTTTTTTCCTTCTAATTTCGAAAATTTTTGCATACTTAGCACATTAATCCTTGAAAACTACTAATGTAAAAGGCAGTTGGTTTATGTTTAACAAATTCCATTAAAAAGAATTGTTGGTATGGAATATGAATACAAAAGGTGTTTTTTTACAACCATGTCAGAACAGACAAAGAAATGTCAACATGGGTCTCTGCAGATGGTGTTAAAAACTCTTTATGCATAAAGGGAGATACTGTTAAAATAAAATTATTACTTTAATATTTGGAATGAATTTCAAATAACCTGCATAGATGCTTTATTTCAGAAAAGTTACATAAAACATAATTACATAATTACACAGCGAAATAGAAATTGTCGGAAACTGCTGAATTCAACTTTTGTAATTTTTACTTGCGCGTTTTACATTTTGTGCGAGTGAAAAAGTGCTCCAAACTGTGTCATTTTTGACATAAATGATTACTATTAGTATTTGAAATAACGGACCAAAAGGTACCGGTATACTTTTAAACGTGATACCGAAATATCGGTATTGGTATTTTTTTCAAAAAAGCAACAAGCTTTAATATACATATTTATTTCATTACCTATTTCGTAATTTCTTATAAACAATGTATAAATTAAAATAAACAATTTCGTTATTAACAAATATTACAACAAACGGTCAAATCATATAAACGATTATTTATAACTAGTAAGCCCGGCGGTCATACGAAATGACCGCTGTTCTAGATACTATAAATATACAATTCTCCCAGTAACCGGAAATGCACATCAAATCAAAGAGATATTTATCAGGTAGAACAGTAACGTTTAATGAATAAATAATAAATATATAAGAATTTCGGAAAAACATATTCTTACCGAAAATAACCCATTTAAGTTATAATAATCTGTAAAATGAACATTTTATTTACTATATAATCAAAGTGTTTGTGAAAAATATTTATTTATATCCAACACAATCATCGTAAAAACAATAGTTTTAACGAAACTGGAAAAAAGAGCGATGCCACTTTATTATATATAAAAAGCGCAGAAGATAAAAAAAATAAAACAAAGAAGAAGGATTAAATTAAATTCGCGTTTACATTAATTTTTAACGGAGATTTTAAATTTAGCGATGCCTCACTCAAAATGCAAGAGAAATGTTTTGATTATTAGTCGTTTTCATAATAGAAACAATTGTGCAGATGGCAGCACGATGCAGTTTTCTCGGAGTAAGAAATTCGGAATAAGCTATCGGCGACAAACAGACACTTAAGTGTCTTATATATAAGATGCTGAAATATTTTTATCTAGGAAAAAAGAACTCACTAATTAAAATAAATATCTAGATGTTCAAACATTTAAAACATTAACGCACAATTTCTCCACAGCTTCGCTCTTGACTTAAACACCGTGAAAATTAAGGGTGCTTTCACACCAAAGGCGACAAAGACAAAAAACTTGTCATATCTCGTCTGCGCAGCCGCAGAGCATATTTTTGAAACCAAAAATGTGCCTTGCGCTTGCATAGATGAGAAAAGATGAGATGTTTTTGTCGCCTTTGGTGTAAAATCACCCTAAAAGAGAAAAGCGTCTAAATCGCAAGAATTCTCGCTCTAGTTCGTTTGGAATACTTTATTTCTTCCGAACTGATGCGATATACCAGTTTTTAAATTTTGTTGCTCTCAACAAACAGTGAAGCAAACATTCTGATTCGCGTACTAAATAAATGCGGCAAAACAAAATTCCCTAAAACTCGAATGGATTCGTTCCTTTCTGCCATGTGCAGATGCGTCCAACTAACAAAAGTTCGTGGTAAAGCTGTATTTGGACTCTCCACTTCTCATTACCATTAACTGAAGATTTGATGCAGGTCGAGACGCGTTTCTTCCGAGCTGGGGTTGAACAGGTTGAAGATGCGTTCAGAAAAATACCAAAACAGATTTGATGATTATTTCTCTTTATTCCTTTGCTTATTTTCCGTCTATTATTAATAAATATACTTTCATTAAATTTATGAGCTTTCCCCCCCCTTTTTTGATACACTTTTGTATCATGAAGAAACAAATGAATTGCATTTTCATAACGCACTTATTCATAAAAGATCGTAACAAACGAGCTATTCAGAATAATTAACTTATCAGTGCCAAAAGCACTTCGTTTGAATGGCTTATTGCTTATTTAGATGCTTTAGGAATGATAAATTGATGAATAGCGTCACCAAAAATTGTCCCACATGCAGTGTTTCTTTCAGGCATCTCTCCGGCGGGGCACTGCCCCCTCGGAGCAAGCCAACTGCACCCCCGGGAGAAAGATTCAGATCACATTTTAAAAAAAAAAAAAAAAAGAAAGAAAGAAGAAAAAACAAAAGGGAGAAAGGAAGAAGGAAAAATTAAAATTTTGAAATATAGAGGAAATAAAGTTTTGGGTCATAAAACTGGCCTCTCACTGCCAACAAAATGTGAAACGCCAAAGCTCCGGTCCTTCAGATAAGACCTGGTTCTAAGCATGGCTGTTGAGAAGGGTGTCAGGTATGGTTGATTCATGAGGCTCGGTTCCGCATCAGAGTAGTGCAGTGGGTAAAATTTTTCTATGGTTAAGATGCAAGGGTAGGGGAGGAGGGAGGGGGCGACAAAACTGGCACATGGGGCCCGCCTGGGCTATCGGTGGCCCTGGTTCAGAGTACTGGATAATCAATACAATCTCCCTTTATTCCATTAAATCTCATGAATATAACCCCTTCCTAAAAGAATCTACCCTTTATTATTTAGTCTTGGTTCCTTTTTTTTACATATGATAGGAACCTTTTGATCCATACTTCTGTTATCTGAATCTTTACATATCCAATTGCAACAAGAGACGGTTGGCAATGAAATGTTTGACACTGTTACTTTGAAATTAAATTGTTTATTTGAGGTCAACATTAAGAGTACTTTTGGAAATTTTCTAGAAACAATGACAAATATCCTTTTTAAAAAAAATGGACATTTAAATTTAAGACATTTAAATCTAGATTCAGGTGATCTTCTGCTTGACTGGCCAATGATCATCGCTTTGCAAGCAAGTAAACACATAAATATGTACGTTGTACATGTGCCCTACATTTTTTGCAATATTACATCTCTTTAATGTGAAAAAAGATGCCAAAAATTATGTTTTACGATTCTAATTCAAAACTTTCCTGGAAGAACTTTAGACACCTTCCTTTTGCCCCTAATGCCATCAAAAAATAGCCTTAAACTGCACTTTTTGGGCTTCAGGTTGGGAAATTTTTCAAAGCATGGCCCCCAACTCACCTCGTTTTTTCTTAACGTGACCAAAGATGGCCTAAAATTCCATTTGATTCTCCTACATCATCTAAGATACCATGAAATTGCACTTTTAAGTGCTTCAGTTTCAGGAACATTTCTTGGGGAACGACACCGAACACTATCAGTAGCGTCACCAAAAGTAGCCAAAAATATTAGACTTTAGTTCCGAAAAATTTGCGGGCGGAGAGACTCTCCGAACTATTTTTCGCATCCTCTAACATCCCCGAACAACGTATGGGACCATTCATAAATGATGTCGCACTTTTTTTCAATATATGTGACCCCCCTCCCCCTTTTGTCACAAAGAGTCACATTTCAACATACCCCTCCCCCGCTTTCTCACACGTCACGCTATTTTATGCAAATGCAATGCATTTGCATAAAATAGGTTTAATTTGCTGATTTTAAATGTTTTTATAGAAATCAAAATGTACGATGTCACACTTCTTGTTACCCCCTCCCCTCCCCTTGTCACAAACTGTCACACTTTCATGAACTTCCCCCCTCGAAGCGTGATATCATTTATGAATGACCCCTAACCGAAATTTCATCGCTGGGACTTGGAACTCAAAAAGTTTCTTGTGGAGAGCCCTCGTACTCGTTTCCAGTGACGTTGACAAAAATAGAGTAAAACTGCATTTTTAAGGCTAGTTTGAAAATTTTCTCACTGAAGACCCCTAGAACCCTCTCCTCCCTCTAACTTCTCCTAAGAGCCTAAAATTGCATTCTCAGTATTTAAATTGCAAAAAATTCGGGAGGTGGGGCCCTCCCCCCCCCCCCTATCCCAAACCAGCCTAAAAATGACTTATAAGATTTCAATTGTAAAAATTTCAGAAACTCATCCCTCCAACTTCCCTAAACATAAAGCCGAGAATTGATTCTACTGTATACTACCAGGGATCTATCATATATACATTTAAGAAATCCATATTATCATCATTTTTATTCTACCTATTACATGAAATACACAGCATGATTTGGGATCATACATCACCCTTCCTAATCCTTCACCTGCCCTCCCGGAGCAAAAGGTCTGAAAGAAACACTGCCCACATGTGCTTACATCAGAAACATTTATAAACTTGTGCAGAGAAATACAGTCCGCGACAAAGAAACTTATTGAAGTTCTGCTTTTTACTTTAATTAAAATATAATTTTTCACCACGTGCGATTTGTGTCAAAACTTCTTGATTTATTTATTATCAAATTATAGTTAAAATGCCAAAATAGTGTGCCTGAAATGAAGTTAAATGTGCGACTAATTTTCCATTATAATATTCCACGTGCTTAGGGTTTGTTTTTTGCTGCGTGATGAAATCAACAGCCCGATCCCCCCCCCCCCTTCTTCAAACAATGAGTAATGGCTTGGTGTCTGGTCACAACGTCTAATACACATCTAAAACTACTCGTCAGATTACTCTTTATGTATTATCTGTCTGGAGTTATTTTTTGCGATCGTCTGAATGTTTTTCTAGTAATAGCTATTCTTGTCAAGCCGTTAAATTGACAAACAAGGAATTGTCAAGGACTCTGTCAAAAATAGAGGGGGGGGGGATTGATTTAAATTTCATGGTTACATTAAAAGAAGGCGTAAACGAAGGCAAACAAACAAAAAATCTTTAGAATATTTGCTACAGTCAAATGCTGACCGAAATATTTATTGAGCAAAAAAAAAAAAAATTATTATTTAGTATTTATGTAATAAAATAAGATCGTGATTAATTTTCATTCGCAATTATCTTCAAATTATGAATGTATAAGAGGCCCAGTGGCATAAGGGGCCAATAAGTGAGCATGTTTGTTGCTCTCTTATTGGTACCTTCCCTTCTACTTCTACTTCCACTTCACACTTTATTCTCATTGGTTTACAGATAATTCTTATTAGGCCTTGTAAGCCTTGTTTTTGTTGTTTTGTCTGCTTCATTAGGATGTTTTGCATCTAGAAGCTCCCTGTCGCATTGAAAACGGGATTCCAAGCAATCCCGATACATATGTTTGCATTTTAATGCTTATTTACGTTTTCTTAACGTAAAATTATTTTTTAGTACAGTTTACTTAGCACAAATTATTATTTTACACAATAAATACTTTTTAAAAATCAAATCTGAAAACTTACTCTCATTCTGGTCTAGATTTTGATGAAAAAGGAAAAAATCACAATAGTGATTTTTTTCACAATTTATGTGCAATCTGAGACTAAAAAAGCAGAAAGGAAAAGAGAAAATTTAAGGTAACTATGATTACCACGAATGTTATTACATGATGTATTACCGCGAATGTTATTATTATTCACAATTTATGTGCAATCTGAGACTAAAAAAGCAGAAAGGAAAAGAGAAAATTTAAGGTAACTATGATTACCACGAATGTTATTACATGATGTATTACCGCGAATGTTATTATTCTAGCCGAATGCATAAACACTGGGTTAATCGAGATCGTACCTCATAGATTAGTTCTTGTTTTCCTATCTGAGCGTTTTGCGCTTTATTTCTGCATAAAAATAATGAAAATAACTTGCTAATGAACGAATTTTCTTTCATAAAAGAATTACCAAATTGAAATCTTCAGCAACAATTAAGTCATCAACAACTACTCCACACTCAATATTATTTTGTACGTGAAAATAAAATACGACTGCAACTCTAAGATAACCCAATCTACTTTATACCTCAAAAAGGCACCATAAAACCCCAGGAAGTTGGCATTCACGTGTGCAGCCATTAACGCAAAAGAGAGGAATTCCAATAGCAGTCGTTAAACCGCGCCCTTCACAAATTTTCCATTTACTCAGTGTCCCTGCAAAGTGTTCAATATCTGTTTACTTGCACTTTTTAGAATTTTTCACTCTTTTGTACATAAAGCAGGGGTCGGCCAGCCATTTTTAACAGAATCTGTTTTTTGTTCATTTTAAAGAGATTTTTGTGAAAAATCAAGTAATTTTGTGAAAATTGAAAATTTAGACATGTAAGTTATGAAAATTTGTATTATTATTTGCCGCTTTTATGGTGTAAAAAACACGATTTGGAAGCTTGCAATTTTGTGAAGGGTACGTTTTGATTGATTTGAATTTTGTGAAGGGTCCGTTTTGATTGATTTGAATTTTGTGAAGGAGCGTCTGTTTTGAATGATTTGAATTTTGTGAAGGGGCGTCTATTTTGATTGATTTGAATTTTGTGAAGGGTCCGTTTTGATTGATTTGAATTTTGTGAAGGAGCGTCTGTTTTGAATGATTTGAGTTTTGTGAAGGGGCGTCTATTTTGATTGATTTGAATTTTGTGAAGGGTCCGTTTTGATTGATTTGAATTTTGTGAAGGGTTTGTTTTGCTTAATTGGAATTTTGTGGAGGGTCCCCAAAACGGACCCAAATTTTCTCTGGCGGGAGTCCTGATTATTTAGAAATTTCAACACTGCTGCCAAAGGGTTTTTTTTTTTTTTTTTTTAAGGATAATTATTAAGATGGAGTGCTTTAATTATTCTTAGTTTGTTTATTTTGTATTACTTTTCACATTGACTATGGGATTTTATTATGGGATGGGGGATTGTGTTTAATCATTAAACACAATCCCCCAATTTTTTACAGCTAGAGCATCAGTGCATGTTCAGCACATAATAGTCGATGCATAAGATTGAAATCGATAAAATTATTCGCTAAATTATTTACTATATTCGAATTAAAATCACAAAATTATATACAAACCATCCAGTTCGCAGCCTCCAACCAGTAGTAGGACTGGCATGTATGGGTTGATAGTGGGAAGAGGGAAATACATTTTCTACAATTTCGCTCTTTTCATTCATACAAAGTGTGGGCAGAGAGTGCAGAGGTCGATTAGTAGTTGGGGGGCGGCGGACTAGCGGTTTTACACTTTCACCCTAGAATATGGAAGTTTGCTGCTCTCGGAATATGCAATGACGAGTGAGAGAGGAAAGTGAAGTTCTATCTGTAAGACATCAGAAAACCGTTATGCAAAACTCTTTTTGATTTCTATGAGGTACAAATGATACGCAAATTTGAGACGAAGCTCACTTCCTGGAACTACTGAGAGAGGAAAATAAAGAATGAAACCTTTTATTTATTAAAAAGTAATCAATACTTTTAGATGCAGGATTTTTTTCCTTTTATTTTCTTTTTTTTTTTTTTTTTTGCATTTGCACAAAACATAGCATGTATCCAGAAATTTTCTGTCCTTATAAAATTGTTTTTATGAACAGCCTTGGTATACAACCTTTTTAAGGGATCGTTCATAAATGATATCACACTTTTTCTTCAATATATTTGGCCCCTCTCTCTTGCTTTGTCGCAAAATGTCACACTTCAACATACCCCTAGCTTTGTCACATGTCACGCTATATTACATAAGCATATTTTCTTGCAGTACATAAAGCACGATGTTATACAGTAGATCACACTTCTAGTTTTATTGTTGAACTTTCAATGATATTTGTGAGCATGACAATAATAATGACTATATGTGTACTTAATTTGTATAAAATGAGAATAAGATTTACAGCAAAAAAGATAATTAGTACATAATAGTAAAAAATATTAATTGTTCAAATTCTAAACAAAAATACCCGCGATAATTTTATCTTAAAAGTGTAAATGCCTAATAAGATTTATTTTTAAACTTTTAACTAATTAATGAAACTTTATAATCAAATTATGAAAATTAAAAGCAGTTTAAAAATAGACTTAATTTGCTGGTTTTGAATGTTTTTATAAACACCAAAATGTGTGATGTCACACTTCTTGTTACCTCCGCCTCTCCCCTTGTCACAAACTTTCACAATTTCAGCCCCTCGAAACGTGACATCATTTATGAATGATCCCTTAATAGTACCACAACAAGCAAAAGAAATTCTTTAAAAATTAGGATTTTCGAAAGAATAATAATCATTTTTGTAACGTTTGTAAACAAACATCTAACTGATACAAATTTGTTACCTTTGAGTGTCAAAATAGTAGTAAAGAACGCAGCCATTAAATAGTTCTTTCGGAAACTCAAAATTTCCCCAAAATAATTTATACATTCATAGGACTAAAACAAAATATGTCATCATTTCGCTAAATTCAACTAAAATTATTCCAAAACTCTCTCTTCTTCTTTAAAGTATCACCTCAAAGTTAAAATAAAAATAAAAGTGAACCGGCAGGGTAGCGTAGTGGTAAGACCCTGGCTTCGTACGCCCAAGTTCGCAGGATCAAATATGGCCCAAGTGGTAGTGGATTTTCAAGATGTAGAAAATCGTCAGCGCCCATGTCATATGATTATGCGGCATTTTAAAGATTCTTTGAGTATCTATTTGGCTTATACACTCTCGGCAAAATTAAATTCTTAGTGCAGTTTCGCATCATTTAGCGCTCAGATGCTGCCATCTAGGAGGAAACTGAGCGTCAAAGTTCTCAAGTGGGTGATGGCATCCGCCAATAGTGCTGCTACTTGAAAGAATGTATCCGGCGAATGCACTGAATCTACAAATGTTAGTGACCATATGCAGCACCATTAGAAAGAAAAAATAATAAAAGTGAACGATGTTTTTTTATATGCTTTATGGATCAAATTTACTTTTCACTAGGGTTTAAAAAGTCGACTAAATTCAAATGCTTTAAAAATCAGGACAATGTTCAAGCTCTTATTTTCGTGCATAATGCCTCCATTCAAAAGTATTATCTGGTTTTTAAAAAAAAGTTTCAAAATATGGTAATGAAAAGGAGAACAAAGGAAATGAATATTTTCTGGAACTTATAAATTCCTGAACATGTAAATGTCTTCCGTGATGCTACGCGATTACATTTCTTTTTCATCCTTTTGTCTTAGATTTTAGAATCTTCTGGTATATTAAGCTTTCGTTTTTCTATTTACTAACTAAAATATGCATTGAGTAATTTGTTTCAATGTTTTTCAAATGAACATCGTAAAGCTGTTATGAATTGTAGAGGCTAAACTTTAAAAGGAAATTTTACGGAAGCAAAAAAGAATTCTTCCTTTGAGTGGATCTGAGTGGCAAAACTTCCGATTTTGTGGATTCCTTTGATAAAACGATTACAGTTTCTTTATTGTGGTTTGCAAAGTGTTTTTATTATTTATGGTGCAGAGAACAATACATGTAAACTTTTAAATCAAAGTAAATGGAAGAAAAACTACTGCGATAATTTAAAGTGTCATTCGTTTTCCAGAAATATTGTTCTGGATAAGTTACACTTCAAATTCTATTTATGGGTGCGATAATATTTGCGATGTTTTGCATTAATAATTTAAAATACAATAAGTATTGTTCAAAAATGTGGGAAAAAGTATGAGGTTTATATGCTAATTTTTACTTATTGTTGGGCTAAAGAAGTGATGAAAAGATGTTCCCAGACTCTACACGAGTGAAAAATCAAACGCTTTTTTCATCTATTGTGTGGAGCCTTGAAGATAAATTTCATTTTGTAAATAAGGCGCCCCATATTTCCGTTACGACACGGGGGTTTATCCAGCACTTTATAACAGTGTCCTTTTTTTTGTGAATTTTAAAGAGATTTTTATGAGAAATCAAAGAATTTTGTGAAAATTGAAAATTTAAACATATACTGATGAAAAATTTTATTATTATTTTCCAAATGAAGGGATGAAAATGATTTGATTGATTTGAATTTTGTGAAGGGTCCGTTTTAATTGATTGGAATTTTGTGAAGGGTCCGTTTTAAGTGATTGGAATTTTATAAAGGGTCCGAAAACTGACCCGAATTTCCTCTGGCGCGACCCCTGATTTCTGACGACGGGAGGGAAGGAGGTAACAAGAAATAATGCGCGACCCTTGTAAAGCCTTAAAGTGGCACCATGAACATATTACGACATCATTTCCGGTTGCATAAGAAAAAATTTTAAATTATACAAGGAAAAGAATCTGTGATATACAAGTTATTTCTATGTACGCCTATTAAGTAATGTACACTTTTTAACAACTAAAATAATGGGTCGGTGCACGGGGGTTTAAAGCTATCCGCAGGCTAGTTTTCCGTACCTAAATGTTTCATTGAAATATTTAACAAATTAAGTACATCAATAACCTAAAAATTTCTCATGGATACAATATATGTTCTATTTACACACAAAAAAAGAGTAAATTTTAGGCAGAAAATATTTTTCCTTACAAAAAGAAGCATGGAAACTAAATTCACTTTCAAATGCGTAAAAGTTTGGCGACTAAAGAATTGTATATTATTTTTAAATGTTTAGCCATTTTTTTAATAGCCATTCAAAGAAGTTTTTCTGAAAAGGAATTAATTGATGTTTTGCTTTTGGAAACTAATTTATTACTCTGGTTCTTTTTCGATGTTCGAAATAATTCCCATTCATAAACACAACATCGGTACTAAAAATAAAAACTTGAGAAAAACGAAGCGGTGAAAAAATCATAGATTGATTTTTTTTCTGCACAACACTCAATTCAATAGCTCCTGATTTCTAAGCTAGGGAAAACATGCAATGAGAAATTAATTCTCTTTTAAACTTATGTAGTTTTTTTTTTTTTTACACACAAAGTTTTCTTAACACGTTTTTTTTAATCCAGCATTTATTTTTCTGCTGGATAATAACTGCAATTATTTTTCTATTTGATCAATGTATTTTTATTATTTTGTATAAATTGTTTCATATAAACACGTAATTGAATTCTTATTTTGAAAAGACTTTTTGAATGATAGAATCTGAAATACTTAATGTGAGTAAGCAAAAAGGTCATGCGAAGTTGAAAAGATATTACTTATTGCAATTTTTTTGCACCTATTTATGAATTATTAGTTATCAGTTTATGAACTATTAATACAAATTATTTGTTTATCCTGAAAGCAAACACGTACACGAATAGTCAAACATTATTTGATTCAATTCATTTTACACAAAATATCTTCATACATCGAGGTGACTAAAACTAAAACGAAACGTCAACCTTTTTTTTTAACTTTATAAAGCAACGCAGCCCCAAATTCGTATTTCGGAAAGGACTTTCTGGTGAATTGCTTACGTGTAAGATAAAATATTTTTTATTCCGTCAGCTATTTTGACTAATTGTTACACCGTCGAATAATAGCGATGTATGTAAACTGTGGATATTATTTATACAATTAAATAAAGGGTACGCTGAAACTTCATATACTTTGCATACTTAGATTATTTATGTTTTTAAATAAGCTTAATGCCGAAGAATATATATTTATGTAAAAACTGCAACCCGGACAACTTGTTTTTCCTGCGTTAACACTGCGCTAGCAGAAAAACACTTTTTACAGAGTTCATTCTTCTTGAGAATTAATATTGTCCAAATTCAAAGCTAGAAATCTTTGCAAAAAAATTGGCAACGAAACATAAATATGGATAGAGAAAAAGATGTTTTCGCAGTTTTCTTAAATCGAGTAACGCAATTCTTATAGAATCTACCACGATGATCAGACTCACTGTAAAAGTAAGGTGCAAGAGTTAGATGAATTAAACTTCGTTTGATCATAACTATAACGGCCATCTGTGACTTTTTCCCCCGCCTGTTTTTACTTGGTGTTACTTCTACGAGTAGTACTGCAGTAGTATGGTGAGTTTGAGTGAATTTTATTAATAATTTCGTGTAAATTTTTTTTTAAATATTTTTTTAAATAATTTTTACTTGATTGAAGTGTCTTCATTCACGTAAGATTGGAAAGAACAAACGCAAAAAAAAAAAAAAAAACACACACACACACACATGAATATATACACTTCTCAAACAATTAAAGGATCACTACTTTGGAATGATCGTGTACAAGAATAAGTTTTATAATAAATATGAGAATTTGACCTTT
The DNA here is from genome assembly GCA_038502835.1 of Octonoba sinensis. Classification (NCBI taxonomy): domain Eukaryota; kingdom Metazoa; phylum Arthropoda; class Arachnida; order Araneae; family Uloboridae; genus Octonoba; species Octonoba sinensis. The sequence continues at coordinate 66,244,100 of CM076602.1, forward strand.
GGTACTGGACACCTTTAATGAGAAACAACAGAGTTTGTTTTTGTTTCTTGGCTTTCAATTAGTATAGATAATTCTGATATTTTTGTAAACACACCGAAACAGGAATGAAAAAGAGCAAGATTCCAAGTACTAACCAGTTGTCAATCGAACTTACAAGGTGCAGTTCACTCATTTTCTGTTTGTTTCGTCCTGTTTACGTACCATGGCAGGTGTTAGAAGATTTCTTTCTTACAATGATGTGACTAGGGCTGTCACATGGATTGAAGGTGGTGTTTCTCAACGTCAGGTGAGTCAAAGGTTCGGTGTAAGTCAATCAGTGGTTTCAAGACTTTGGAACCGCTACCAACAACTAGAGACTGTCCATATAAGGCCGAGTCAAGGGCGGAGGAGGTCCACTTTAGCCCAAGAGGACAGGTATTTACGTCTAAGTGCCCTCAGACGCAGATTTTCAATAGCCAGGGAGCTGCAAAATGAGCTAAGATGAGCAACGGGGACCCAAATTTCCGACCAGACTGTACGAAATCGACTTCGGGAAAGTGGATTGAGATCTAGACGACCAGTCCAAGTACCTCGGTTTACAGCACGTCACAAAAGAGAAAGAATGCAGTTTGCTTGGACACACAGACGTTGGCACCTAAAGCATTGGCGTAAAGCACTCTTTTCTGATAAGTCTAAATTTACTCCTTTTGGTAATGATGGTCGGGCTAGAGTATACAGAAGAAGGAATGGACGTTTTATTCCCTGCTGCTTATCTTCAAGGGTCCCATTTGGAGGAGAATCAATAATGGTGTGGGGTGGAATAACACTCGATGATCGTACAGACCTTGTAGTCATCCGCAACAGATCCCTGACCGCCCAGAGGTATGTTAACGAGGTGTTGGATGTCCAGATACGTCACAGAGCAGAAGCAGAAGGGCATAATTTCATTTTTATGCACGATGGGGCCCGTCCCCACACTGCATTAATCGTGCGTCAGTACCTACAAGACCACGATATCACCACTTTGGGGTGGCCCGCTTGTAGTCCGGAGCTGAATCCCATCGAACATGTCTGGGATCAACTGGTAAGAAGTATCCGGAGCCGTCAAAACCAAGCCACCACTTTGGAGGAGCTGGAAATCGCTCTTCGAGAAGAGTGGAAGCATTTGCCTCAAGAAAGCCTCAGGAGGCTTATAAAAACCATGCCCCGGCGAATCCGAGCTGTGATTTCTGTCAGAGGAGGAAACACAAGATACTGAGCCATTAATTGTAACACAAAAACAACTTTTTGTTTACTTTTGATTTTAATAATTAAAGGGTTTTCATTTTGATTTTGGTAGTTTTTTAATTCTCTCACCTATTCCCAATACACAACAAAAAATTATTCAATAATTTAGCAAGGATTTGGTAGCCATTTGCATTGCCTTTCAAAATAATATAACATATAAGCAGTTTTTTAACTGTTAAAAAAATGACCAGCTTATAAAGAAGTGATCCTTTAATTGTTTTGAGGAGTGTAGTAGAACTTCTATCTATAGTTTCTAACAGGACCACACATTTAGAACGATAGATATGGAAAAACGATGGATGCGGGTCGACCTACATAATATATCATTGCGAAAAATATATGGTTAAAGTACCATTAAAATATTAAAATGAAGTCAATTCGTACGAAAAATATATGCACATATTGATTAAAATTGTAAGAAAATTAATATGAACAAATCCGTTAACTTACTTTAAATTGGAGATGCGTGAGTCAGGAATATTCTCGGAAAATGATAATATTTTGAAGAGTTTCTGGTTAACCGGAACTTGAAATTTGGAGAATGATGGAGAATATTTTATTTCCTAAAAGTAAATAATTTTTCTTTGTACATCATTGATATTATGAAATAATAGTCAATTATCACTGTCAAAGTGTGTAAATACTTTCTTTGCTTAGTTATTCCTAACAATACTAATTTCATTTAGGAGAATTTTCTTTGAACAATGTGACTTGAGTAAATGCTTTGTAATAAAAACATAGGGGAAAAGTATTTAAAGCAACTGCATTTAAAAAAAATAGATACAGAAATGACTAAAATAATAATGCAGAGTTACATGAAATGATAATACAGCCTTATTTTAAGCTGTGGAAAGAAAACTTTCTACCAAATTTATTTTCCAATTTGAAATGTCCATAGCTAACAATTTCTTGAGTTCTAGATTAGATTCTTTTTAAAGCTGAAAAAAAAAATGCGTTCAACATTGAATACATCAGTATTAAAATTCTAGACGCAAATTACAGATATCCTCCCTCAAAAAAGAATATTGTTGTTTTTTCTTAAATATACATTTTTAAATAATTTTTTTTCTTAAGACAATCATAATCTGAAGTGCAATTTTACGTACCACTACTATAAACCTTTCCCTGTGAATGGTTAAAGCAATGTTTTTCATGAAGGAAAAAATTCTAATGCAATAATAATTTAAAAGAATGTCCATCTTGACATGATGGATTACTAGATCTTCACTGCAGTAGCCGGATCAGATTCCGGATATTTAAAAATCAGTCGGATACCAAATATTGGATCCGTTCTCGAAGGGAAACAGTCCCGTTCGTCTCTCCCCATCAGTGCACCCTTGTATAAATATGTACAGTAAAATCTTACTATATAACGAAGTTTTCATTCAGAATATTAAATAACAAATTTCTCTCTAACGAAATTTTTAACCAGAATATTAAATAATAAATTTCTTCCAATAATAACAAAATTTTGATTAGAATATTAAAAAACAAATTTCTCCCTCTAACGAAATTTTTAGTCATAATATTAAATAACAAATTTATTCCAATAACAAAATTTTACTCAGAATATTAAAAAACAAATTTCTTCCTCTAACAAAATTTTAAATCCCGATATTAAATAACAAATTTCTCTCTCTAACGAAATTTTTAATCAGAATATTAATTAACATTCAAAATATTCTCCATATAGCGAAGTAGTTGTCTTCTTAAAACGAATTTTCTCATGTGTTTATCCTTTCGATTTTCGTCATTTCTAAATAAAATTAAAAGGATAAACGTACTAAGTACAAAAGTAAGGAAAGATAAACGTAATTACGTATACCAGTACATGTTTTTAGTCTAAGCTATTGATTTGTCTTCACTTTTGAGCATTTTATCTATGCAGTAAATATTTGTAAATTTTTAACTAATTTATACATATATTATTATGCTTTTACTTTAAAGTCTTTGTAGAATATTTTTGAGCTTGTTGCGCCTAATGAAAATTTGTAATATCTATACATAAATACGCAAAGATAAAACAGTTAAGAACCATTTTCTACCCTGATTTTCAACCGATTTTCTTACTTTTTATTTGTTTAGTAGCTATTGACGAGTTTTAGTGATATCAATTTTTCAAAAAGTGGAAACAGCTTATTCTTAGGTAATTATTTCCCCTTTTCTTTTGCCAGGGAATCCTCCTTTATAAATGTAATAATATATTGTTCTAGATAGCAGATGGTAACATGTCTTCATTGCGTAAATTATTAAGCAATAAATATAAAACTCATTGTTAAAAAGAGTTTGCTGCCACTAAGCAGTAATATTAAAAATAATTATAATAAGAGTTTGAGAGAAGGCTTATCCGAAATAATGGAATGAAAAATGAGAATAGTGAATGGAAGCGAAAATTTGTGTTATTCAACTGCCACTCAACTTAGTACAAAATCAGCAGAAGAACAAGCGGCTACATTTATGAGCACAATTGGCCCTGCGGTGACAATGATTTACAATGCGTTTGCTTTAAGTGAAATTGAACAGAATAAACTCGCCAAATTTGATGAATAATATTTATATAATTATATAAATAGCATAACGTTTTCAATGCTAAATTTAATTAATACGATCGTTTTGCGAAATCTAGTTTATTTAAATAACTGGGAAAATGGCTGATTTGTGTTCAACGAAATTTTCTTTATAGCGAATTGTTCAGCTATCAAGCGATTTCGTAATAGGGAGGGCCCACTGTATATACTATTCCCTAATCGATATTTTTAGTGATCGATTAGCAAAATTAAAGCTTCAGAAGTAAGTCACTGAAAATACTGCGCTATATTTTAAGGACCGATTAAAATCATTTTTAAGTTTCGTTAGACACACATTTTACATGCTGCTGCAATTTAAACCATTCTAATTTTATTTTTTTTCTTTTTATCTGAAGCAAAAAGGATAAATTTGTTTTCATCTTTGATTCAAAAATACGTTCTAAATACACATTTTTTTTATTGTTTCTCACACAATTCCAATAACAGATATAAAATGGAAGTTTCTCCTTGTAACATAACAATGAACAGAATTTTTCTTTTCAAAAAGAGAATAGATTTTAACAGGACAGAAATAACATCATCAGATGCTACGTTCCCATACAATTTTTAAACGATATTCCCCTTCAACATGTTACCTTTAATATAATAATTGATGTGTGAATGAACTTATTTTAGACACTCAGTCTTCAAAAAGTAGTGAAATGTTTTTCTTAGTTAATGTATTAACCGTGTAAAATAAATTATATTCTTCAGCGCTTAGAATTATATTTTTTCTGCAAATCTTTATTCATTATGTTGATGAAAACTAATTTTAAATGTTTTATCTATATTTTGTGTATTTTAAACATAATTACAGCTAAAAGCTTTTTGTACTGAGTATGATATTGATGATAAAATAAATAAATAGGTAATAGTAAATAAGTAATAGTAAAATAGTTTTTAGTGCCGTTTTTAAAATTCGATATGAAATTCTGTGTTTTACCAAACGCTTAATCATAACTTACATGTTGATGATCGTTCTCAAAACATTAATTTTAATTTTCGTCAACTTCATGATAAATTCAACATTAATTCACGAACTTCCTATTGATTAACAATTATTCTGAGCTGCCATGTTGATTGCCGTTTACTTACAATCTTCAATTGTTATTAAGAATGTTTACACTGCTTACATGAAAATTTTGGCGATGATACCTTTTCAACCAAAGTTTTATAGGAGCAAAAACTGTGAAAGTTAATTATGTGTGTAGATAATACTTGAAAATATTTGCTCATTAAAGGAAAGAAAAAAAAGAATACCTTTTTTGGCAATTAGTGTGGCACTCGTGTTACGCACCGTGGCAACAGAGAGAAACACGAGCGAAAAAACACTTTGAAATTCAACTATTCGTTTTTCTGTGGATTTACGTGAACTGTAATATTTATTTTTCTTCAACAAATTTGTATGTATATATCGTTTATTTAAGCGTGCATCAAAATATATAATAAATATATTTTGTTAACTACCTTACTGCTGTAGTGATCTGCTTCACTGGTGACCCGGACGTGATTCCATGCTCAGAAACATGATGCCCTAAGAAGTTTATTTCAGATTTGAAGAATTGACACTTGCTCACATTAATGACCAATCCAGCAGCTTGAAGTCGGCAAAAAATTTCTCTTAGGTGTTCTAGATGTTCTTCTTCACTCTTTGAAGCAATGAGTAAGTCGTCGAGGTAAGCGAAACAAAATTCTACTCCTCGAAGTACAGAGTGTATGAATCGTTGAAAGGTCTGAGCAGCGTTGCGAAACCCAAAACCCATACGAGGGAACTCAAAAAGTCCGAAGGGTGTACATATGGCAGTCTTCTCTACGTCACCAGGCTCGACTGGAATCTGATTATATGCTCTGACTAGATCCAAGGTGGAGAAAATCTTGCATCCATACAGCTGACTGCTGAAATCTTGTATATTAGGCAGATAACTACCATTAGCCACAAGGACGATAACTACCATTTTTCTTGAGCACCATGTGCAATGGACTAGCCCAATTGCTCTTTGAAGGTCTGCAAATTCCCTGCTGCATCATAAACGAGAATTCCGCTTGAGCTATTTTAAGCTTGTCAGGGGCTAAACGTCTTGGCCTTGAAACAACTGGGGGGCCACTTGTTACAAGGTGGTGTGTCACATTATGCTTTACATTGATAGTGCCTGTACGTTCCATGGTAACGTCTTTAAATTCCTTGAGAAGAGTAAAAACTCGTGGATCAGTGGCAGAGAAAGATACAGTAGTCAGCACCATTGGAGGAACATTGGCAACTTTGCAAAAAGATCTTAATGATGTTCTGGGGTCGATCAACTTCTTTTGTTTAACGTCCACCAACAACCCAAACTCTGTCAGAAAATCTGCACCTATTATAGGCTTTGAAACGTCAGCAATGATGAAAGTCCATAAGAATTTTCTTCGAAGGCCTAAATCTAAGGCTAGACGATGCGTTCCATAAGTATTTAAACGAGTTGCATTTGCAGCAAACAAGGAAAAGTTTTTGTCTGGCCATCGTTTTTGCTTCAGTGTAGCGGGTAAAACTGATACATCGGCTCCAGTGTCTATGAGAAATTGTCGATTACTGGAGCGATCAAAAATAAACAGGCGGCTTGAAGTTTGGCCGTAATCGTCATTCGCAGCTAACGACGGGCCGTCCCGTTTTCCTGTTGCTCGCCTTCCTCAATAAATCTGCAAGGTTTTGTGCATTGTGTGGATTTTCTTCCAAAGCGACGATGATACCAGCATATACCGTCGGGGCTATTGCCACGAGATCGGCTGCTTGATCGGCTACGTCTTCCGTAAACGCGACTTCGATGTCTCCGGAGATCGTGTATTTCTTGTGAAAGTTCATCAATTTTCGTCATAAGACAAGTAAGGCTTAATGAATTTTTATCAGGTGCTTCTGAACTAGATTTTACCGAAATAGCATCTACATTACGATAATTATAAGTCTCCAAAATTTTGTCAGCCAACTCCGCCAATTTTTCTAAAGAATCGGAGCTAACAGATAAAATAGCTTGCGCTTCGCGTGGTAATCGTTGCAACCAGAGAGGCTTCAAAACATCGTCGTCAATTTTGCCGTTCGCCAAATGGCGCATTTCACGAAGTAAATAGCTAGGTCTTTTATCTCCTAAATCTAGTTCTGAAAAAAGTTTTTTTATCTGAGTCGATTCCGATTCAGTTAGTCTGTAGGTTAATGCTTCCTTCAAAGTAGAGTACTGTTGATTTTCAGGCGGAGAAAAAAATATGTCGGAGATAACACTCAACATCTTTTGATCAAGGGAAGCTACCACAAGATTGTATTTTGTCTGTCCTGACTTCACATTAGCGCTTCAAGATGTGCAAACCATAATTTAGGAGTGTCAGCCCAAAAAGGCGGTGGCTTAACAGAAATGTTTTCTATATGCTTACCAGCGTCAGTAGATAGAAAATGACAGTTCTGGGACAGCAGGCGGAGGTGCGGAGGGACCCTCCGCCTGCCACGCCCCCTTGCGCCTGCTCCTCCGCCTGCCGAGTGGGGTTGAGTAGTAGGGGTCCTGCTGCTATCCTCGTAGAAGATGACGAGGGTTTCTGAGTGGAGTTGAGTTGTTTTTCTTACTTGTTACTCTGCGTCTGAAGTTTAGCTTTTTGGGGATGGCAACGGTGATATAGCGGTTGTCATGACAACACTCACCAACTAAAATTGCTCAGGGCGCCACCTAGTGAGATAAATTATTTTTTGAACTCTGAGGTTATACACATGGCGCCATCTAGCGAGAGAAACATTAATTCATTCATTTAATTATTTTAGGACTTGGAATTATTTTATTTTATTCGAATTTTCTCTCCTAGATCGGGAATCGAACCCGCATCGTCAAAAGATCTTCATGGCAGTCAAATTGTAAACGCGCAAATTGACTATGCCATGAAGACCTGATAGCTACAGCGCTAAATTGAATGTTAATATAATACTTTTTCCAGCTGTTTTGGAAAGAGTGATCATGCTGCCATCTAGCGAGAGAAAAATTATTATTATTATTTTTTTTGGACTTTATCGTTTTCCGATGTTATTTTTAATTTAAAACTTAGGTTTTTCGCGAATGGTAACATTAATTCATTTTTTAATTTCAAGAGTTGAAACGCTCATGGCGTCACCTAGTGAGAGAAATTATTTTTTGAACTTTATCGTTTTCTGATGTTATTTTTAATTTCCAACTTTGGTTTTTCGCGAGTGGTAACATTAATTTTTGAATTGGTAACATGTTTTTAGTTTTAATTTCAAGAGTTGAAACGCTCACGCTGTCATCCAGTGAGAGAAATTATTTTTGGACATAGAGTATTTTATTTAATTATATTTTCTTTCAGATATTCGGATTCATATACTCCAGACCTTAATGTTGTAAAACCCATTCGATCGGATCACGATTACTATGTTTTTTTTTTTTTTTTTTTCCTTGCGTTAGTATCAGACTTAACCGAAGTGTTCTAGCGAGAATTAATTATTTTTTTCCATCAGAATTAAATTTCACAATTTTTAATCAACTCATAGTATTAATTTAATCTCAAATTCCATTCAATAATGTATAAGTAACAACTATCTTTTAATTTTAAGCGTATCTTATTTTTACCCTAGTTATTTTTTCCCATAAAATTTCAAACACAGGATTAATTATGAACCAATAATCAAATCAATCTTCATAATTTACAAAATTTAAGTCAAAGTTAATTTAGAAATGTTTAAGACTTAGAAATTTTTTTTTTTACTTTTTACTCTCTAAAGTATCAAAGACAGGATTAAATGAACACTAATCAAATAGCTTATTGAAAAAGTTTATATTTAATGTGAACCAATCAAATCAATCCTTGAAATTTACAAAATTTTAGTCAATTAAAGGTTTTATAGAACAGTTTAAGACTTAGAAAATGAGCATCAGTAGGTTTATACAAACATATTTAGTGATACATTTACGAAAAGAGGTTATTTCTTCTATACTTAAACAGGTTTACACTCATTTTACTGTGTTTCTATGAATACAAATCAAAGAATTCAGCTAAACTAAGACTATATTTGTATTATAGATAATCACCCTTTTATACTGCTAGATTTTTTTTTTTCAAGTTTAAGAGTTTGCATGAATTAATAGAAGTTAGAGTATGTTCAGCAACTCGATTTTACATTTTACATAAGCGAACGTTTCATATATTCCAAGATTTATTTTTTCCGTTTTTAATTTATATTTTTTTTTACACATTTTAACGTTTCAAACGAATACAATCTCAGAAATTATTGTAGTCATCATGATTAAAGAAACTTTAAAAATAGTCAAGACCGTATTACTAAATTTGTAACTGCAAAGCAGCTCAACTACACGATTGACGTACATTACATTTAACGAACATTTCATCTATTCAAAAGAGTTTCAAAACTTTGTCTTTAACATTTAGCGAATTTTTCATTTTTTCAAAGAGTTATTTATTTTTAGGATTTACACAGAACTTATAATTTACAAAGATTTTATGATATAAAACCGAGAATTTTTTTTTTTAACAGAACTATTTACAACACGGTTTTCACACATTGAAAAAGTTTATTACTTAAGCACGAGGAAACTTTAAAACTGGTCACACCGCAAATTTCATGCATTGAAAAAGTCTATTACTTACATACAAACTTAGAATCTTTGAAACTAAGATCGCAGGAATACAGCTTAATTTAAATACGGTATTGCTTAAAATCATAGCTAAAGAAAAATAAAAAAAAAAGTTTGAAATATTATATTCAAAGACATAAAAAACACACACAAGACATACCATCTGCAGAAACTACTAACATTAATTACTAGAACTTGGAAGAATGAATGCTAAAAAAGCCTCTTAGAAATAAAGGTCAATTTTAACACATCCTCTACCGAGTTCCTACTAAGCAAAGCAATCGTTGCGAATTTTCAGTTATCCTATACACGAACACAAAAGCAACTAGGCAAAATCTAGCAATACAGTTAGTGAATGAACACAGAGAGAATGCACTTAAAATAATATCATTCACACGTTGAAAATCGAAGAAATTTTTCATGCAATATAGCTATAGTTCAATTATTCAAACTTACAAGAAACTAATTTTAACAGAATGCAATCTAAGAAATACTTTAAAGTTGAAATACAAATTATATAAAACATCAAGTACTTACAGAGAAGAGAGAGGACACATGTTTCTCCATCCAAACCGCAACGTAGAAATGACTCTTCAGGCTCTTATCAGCTGAGTGAGATAAGGCAGCAATACCTCGTTGGCCGCCCCAATCGATCAGTGATTCATACCAGGTTTATCTTTCACAAGGACACAGCCAGTAGCTTTTGATGTGGATTTCTCAAATCTTTAAAAATATTTCATACACACAACTACAAGCATATGTATAAATTTAATTACTTTTACGGAAACCTATGTATTTAACTCACCAAACTCAGACAGTTTTCATTAAACGAGCATTTTTTCCTAGATGTAATCCTTCAATTCATTACTTCCGAGTGAAGAATTTTTCACCTTTAGTATTATAATCAAGCTATTCAATACATTAAACGAACGTTTCATATATTCAAAATGTTTCAAAACATAGTCTTTAACATTTAACGAACGTTTCATCTATTCAAGAAGTTATTTATTTTCAAAACTCAGTCTTTACCATTTAACGAACATTTCATCTATTCAAAGAGTTATTTATTTTCAAAACTCTGTCTTTAACATAATTTTTATGATTTATACAGAAAAATACAACCAAGAAAAATATTTAATAAAACTATTTCCAACACGAGTTTCATACATTGAAAAGGTTTATTACCAAAGTTCGAAGAAAACTTTAAAGCTATTTTCGCTGCAAATTTCATGTTTTGAAAAAGTCTATTACTAATATAGAAACTTGGAATCTCTACTTTATTCGTACCTTTAATATTATAATCAAGCATATAACACATTAAACGAGCATTTCACCTATTCAAAGACCTTTCAAAACTCTATCTTTAACATTAAACAAACATTTCATCTATTCAAAGAGTTATTTATTTTCAAAACTTAGTGTTTAACACAATTTTTAAGATTTTCACAGAGATTTTTAAGATTTCAACATTCGATAAAAATATTTATCAAAACTATTTGCAACGCGTCTTTCCCACATTGAAAAGGTTTATCACCAAAGTTCGAAGAAAACTTTAAAGCTATTTACAATACAAATTCCATGTTTTGAAAAAGTCTATTACTAACATACAAACTTGGAATCTTTACTTTGAAACTAAGATTGCAAACAACTTTATACAGAGTTCAAGTTAAATATAGAATTGGTTAAAATCGTAGCAACAAAAAGTACAGAATATAAAAAAAGTTACTCAAAGACTTGCATTACTAACTGAAATAAAGAAACATAGCTTCCAACTACTACTGCCAATGCAAAACTTATATTAACCTGCTAAAAACTCCATAAGAAAAGTCAAAGTACTGCGCGCAAAACATCAAAACTTAGTGTTATCTAGTAAAACTTAGAACAAATAATGTAAAACTACGAAAATTTTCAAAAATAAAAGTGTTATGCACTTGCAAAATGTAAAAAGTACTGTGTACTAATGTTAAAACTTTAACTAAAACATGAAACGAAGATGTAAAAATATTATCTTAAGTATAATATCTTAAAGCAACACTAAAATGTAAAAGTACAACGTACAAAACATCAAAACTTAGATTCATCTAGTAAAACTTAGTATAAAAATGTAAAAGTACTAAGGATAGAACCTCAAATATACACTAATTTGATAAAAGCAAAATGAAAATGTTAAAGTGCAAAAGACAAAACATCAAACATAGATTAAGATATTAAAACAATGTATCATAAAAATTTTAAAAAAAGAAAAAGAAAAAATACTACATACAAACGGTCAAAACTTAGAACAAAAATTTTTGATAAACCATATAATTTCTAAATCGTCTAGAAAAAGTTAGAGCGGAAATGTAAAATTACTGAAGTTTACAAAACAAAAGTGTTAAGCATTCGCAAGTTATTAAAACTTCAAAACGTAAAAAATGATTTCTCTACAAAAACTTAGAATGAAGTCGTAAAATTACTAAGTATAAACTGTTAAAACATCATAAAAATGTCAAAATGACAAGTATAAAGCAACAAAACATAGATTTGACTCCTGAAATATTAATCAAAAATGTAAAAATTCTAACAACAAAATCCTAAAACTCTGAAAAATTAAAAACACGCAGTACAAAACAACAAAACATGTAAAAATGCTAAGTATAAAGCTGCAAAACTCAAATTCACCCAGAAAAACTCAAAACAAAGATGTAAAAGTAAGGAACTTTTCAAAAGAAAAGTGTGCAAAATGTTAAAACTTTCAAAATGTTAAAACTTAATGCAAAAATGTAAAAATTACTACGTACAAAATGTTAAAACTCTAATTTATCTATTAAAACTTAGAATGACAATGTAATTGAGCCAAATGTACTAAGTATGAAATATTAAAGCAACATGAAAATGTAAAAATTCTAAGTATATAACGTATTCATGAAGTGAAACTTTGTACGAAAATGTAAAAGTTTAAGTACGAAACTTAAAAAATTCAGATGGATCTACAAAAATTCAAACTAAAATCGTAAAAAGTATGAGTACAAAATGTTCAAACATTCTATAAATGTAAAAAATTTAAGAGTACAAAATACAAAACGTAAAAAAAGTTAGAGTTATCTTCTAAAACTTAGACTGAAGTCGACTGAAATTACTAAGTACGAAATGTTAAAACATCATAAAAATGTCTAAATAACAAGTATAAAGTATCAAAACATAGATTTGCACATTGAAATGCATTTAGGAAATGTAAAAAGTCTTGTGTGCGAATGTTAAAACTTTAACTAAAACATGGAATGAAGATGTAAAAATATTAAGTATAATATATTAAAGCAACACTAAAATTTAAAAGTACTACGTACAAAACATCAAAACTTAGATTCATCTAGTAAAACTTAGTATAGAAAATGTAAAAGTACTAAACACAGAACGTCAAATATACATTTATTTAGTAAAAACATAACGAAAATATTAAAGTACTATGAAGATGTAAAAATACTGAAAATATTAAAGTACTATGAAGATGTAAAAATACTAAGTATAATATACTGAAGCAACACAAATTGTAAAAGTACAAATTACTAAACATAAAAAAATTCAAAGTTATCTACTAATACTCCAAAACTACTAATACTCCGTTTTAACATTTCGCTAGTGTATAATACATGTATTTTTAAAATATTCGAAATTTTACCTTTTTTGTTCTAAGTTTTTCTGGATACATTTAAGTTTTGGTGTTTTGTACTTAGTATTTTTACTTTTCTAATCCAATTTTTAGTAGATGAAATTACGTTTTTTGGAGTTTTGCAAGTGCATACCACTTTTATTTTGAAAATTTTCGTAGTTTTACATTTTTGTTCTAAGTTTTTCCGGCTGAAATTAGGTTTTAAAGCTTTATAGTTGTATAATTGGTCCTCTTTCATGCTTTATTGTTTTTTTTTTTTTTACTGTGTTTCTTTACTTTTTCAGTTTTAGTATTTTGTTCTTCGAAATTATACAACTTTGATTAAGATTTCTGTAGAGAAATTATATGTTTTGATGTTGAATCTATGTTTTGGAGTATTAGTAGATAACTTTGAATTTTTTTATGTTTAGTAATTTGTACTTTTACAATTTGTGTTGCTTCAGTATATTATACTTAGTATTTTTACATCTTCATAGTACTTTAATATTTTCGTTATGTTTTTACTAAATAAATGTATATTTGACGTTCTGTGTTTAGTACTTTTACATTTTCTATACTAAGTTTTACTAGATGAATCTAAGTTTTGATGTTTTGTACGTAGTACTTTTAAATTTTAGTGTTGATTTAATATATTATACTTAATATTTTTACATCTTCATTCCATGTTTTAGTTAAAGTTTTAACATTCGCACACAATACTTTTTACATTTCCTAAATGCATTTCAATGTGCAAATCTATGTTTTGATACTTTATACTTGTTATTTAGACATTTTTATGATGTTTTAACATTTCGTACTCAGTAATTTCACTCGACTTCAGTCTAAGTTTTAGAAGATAACTCTAACTTTTTTTACGTTTTGTATTTTGTACTCTTAAATTTTTTACATTTATAGAATGTTTGAACATTTTGTACTCATACTTTTTACGATTTTAGTTTGAATTTTTGTAGATCCATCTGAATTTTTTAAGTTTCGTACTTAAACTTTTACATTTTCGTACAAAGTTTCACTTCATGAATACGTTATATACTTAGAATTTTTATTTTCATGTTGCTTTAATATTTCATACTTAGTACATTTGGCTCAATTACATTGTCATTCTAAGTTTTAATAGATAAATTAGAGTTTTAACATTTTGTACGTAGTAATTTTTACATTTTTGCATTAAGTTTTAACATTTTGAAAGTTTTAACATTTTGCACACTTTTCTTTTGAAAAGTTCCTTACTTTTACATCTTTGTTTTGAGTTTTTCTGGGTGAATTTGAGTTTTGCAGCTTTATACTTAGCATTTTTACATGTTTTGTTGTTTTGTACTGCGTGTTTTTAATTTTTCAGAGTTTTAGGATTTTGTTGTTAGAATTTTTACATTTTTGATTAATATTTCAGGAGTCAAATCTATGTTTTGTTGCTTTATACTTGTCATTTTGACATTTTTATGATGTTTTAACAGTTTATACTTAGTAATTTTACGACTTCATTCTAAGTTTTTGTAGAGAAATCATTTTTTACGTTTTGAAGTTTTAATAACTTGCGAATGCTTAACACTTTTGTTTTGTAAACTTCAGTAATTTTACATTTCCGCTCTAACTTTTTCTAGACGATTTAGAAATTATATGGTTTATCAAAAATTTTTGTTCTAAGTTTTGACCGTTTGTATGTAGTATTTTTTCTTTTTCTTTTTTTTAAATTTTTATGATACATTGTTTTAATATCTTAATCTATGTTTGATGTTTTGTCTTTTGCACTTTAACATTTTCATTTTGCTTTTATCAAATTAGTGTATATTTGAGGTTCTATCCTTAGTACTTTTACATTTTTATACTAAGTTTTACTAGATGAATCTAAGTTTTGATGTTTTGTACGTTGTACTTTTACATTTTAGTGTTGCTTTAAGATATTATACTTAAGATAATATTTTTACATCTTCGTTTCATGTTTTAGTTAAAGTTTTAACATTAGTACACAGTACTTTTTACATTTTGCAAGTGCATAACACTTTTATTTTTGAAAATTTTCGTAGTTTTACATTATTCGTTCTAAGTTTTACTAGATGACTCTAAGTTTTGATGTTTTGCGCGCAGTACTTTGACTTTTCTTATGGAGTTTTTAGCAGGTTAATATAAGTTTTGCATTGGCAGTAGTAGTTGGAAGCTATGTTTCTTTATTTCAGTTAGTAATGCAAGTCTTTGAGTATAACGTTTCTAACTTTTTTTATATTCTGTACTTTTTGTTGCTACAATTTTAACCAATTCTATATTTAACTTGAACTCTGTATAAAGTTGTTTGCAATCTTAGTTTCAAAGTAAAGATTCCAAGTTTGTATGTTAGTAATAGACTTTTTCAAAACATGGAATTTGTATTGTAAATAGCTTTAAAGTTTTCTTCGAACTTTGGTGATAAACCTTTTCAATGTGGGAAAGACGCGTTGCAAATAGTTTTGATAAATATTTTTATCGAATGTTGAAATCTTAAAAATCTCTGAAAATCTTAAAAATTGTGTTAAACACTAAGTTTTGAAAATAAATAACTCTTTGAATAGATGAAAGGTTCGTTAAATGTTAAAGAGGAAGTTTTGAAAGTCTTTGAATGAATGAAATGTTCGTTTAATGTGTTATATGCTTGATTATAATATTAAAGGTATGAATAAAGTAAAGATTCCAAGTTTCTATGTTAGTAATAGACTTTTTCAAAACATGAAATTTGCAGCGAAAATAGCTTTAAAGTTTTCTGCGAACTTTGGTGATAAAACTTTTCAATGTGTGAAACTCATGTTGGAAATAGTTTTGGTAAATATTTTTATCAAATGTTGAAATCTTAAAAATCTCTGTGAAAATCTTAAAAGTTATGTTAAACACTAAGTTTTGAAAATAAATAACTCTTTGAATAGATGAAATGTTTGTTTAATGTTAAAGATAGAGTTTTGAAAGGTCTTTGAATAGGTGAAATGCTCGTTTAATGTGTTATATGCTTGATTATAATATTAAAGGTACGAATAAAGTAGAGATTCCAAGTTTCTATATTAGTAATAGACTTTTTCAAAACATGAAATTTGCAGCGAAAATAGCTTTAAAGTTTTCTTCGAACTTTGGTAATAAACCTTTTCAATGTATGAAACTCGTGTTGGAAATAGTTTTATTAAATATTTTTCTTGGTTGTATTTTTCTGTATAAATCATAAAAATTATGTTAAAGACAGAGTTTTGAAAATAAATAACTCTTTGAATAGATGAAATGTTAGTTAAATGTTAAAGACTGAGTTTTGAAAATAAATAACTTCTTGAATAGATGAAACGTTCGTTAAATGTTAAAGACTATGTTTTGAAACATTTTGAATATATGAAACGTTCGTTTAATGTATTGAATAGCTTGATTATAATACTAAAGGTGAAAAATTCTTCACTCGGAAGTAATGAATTGAAGGATTACATCTAGGAAAAAATGCTCGTTTAATGAAAACTGTCTGAGTTTGGTGAGTTAAATACATAGGTTTCCGTAAAAGTAATTAAATTTATACATATGCTTGTAGTTGTGTGTATGAAATATTTTTAAAGATTTGAGAAATCCACATCAAAAGCTACTGGCTGTGTCCTTGTGAAAGATAAACCTGGTATGAATCACTGATCGATTGGGGCGGCCAACGAGGTATTGCTGCCTTATCTCACTCAGCTGATAAGAGCCTGAAGAGTCATTTCTACGTTGCGGTTTGGATGGAGAAACATGTGTCCTCTCTCTTCTCTGTAAGTACTTGATGTTTTATATAATTTGTATTTCAACTTTAAAGTATTTCTTAGATTGCATTCTGTTAAAATTAGTTTCTTGTAAGTTTGAATAATTGAACTATAGCTATATTGCATGAAAAAATTCTTCGATTTTCAACGTGTGAATGATATTATTTTAAGTGCATTCTCTCTGTGTTCATTCACTAACTGTATTGCTAGATTTTGCCTAGTTGCTTTTGTGTTCGTGTATATGATAACTGAAAATTCGCAACGATTGCTTTGCTTAGTAGGAACTCGGTAGAGGATGTGTTAAAATTGACCTTTATTTCTAAGAGGCTTTTTTAGCATTCATTCTTCCAAGTTCTAGTAATTAATGTTAGTAGTTTCTGCAGATGGTATGTCTTGTGTGTGTTTTTTATGTCTTTGAATATAATATTTCAAACTTTTTTTTTTTATTTTTCTGTAGCTATGATTTTAAGCAATACCGTATTTAAATTAAGCTGTATTCCTGCGATTTTAGTTTCAAAGATTCTAAGTTTGTATGTAAGTAATAAACTTTTTCAATGCATGAAATTTGCGGTGTGACCAGTTTTAAAGTTTCCTCGTGCTTAAGTAATAAACTTTTTCAATGTGTGAAAACCATGTTGTAAATAGTTCTGTTAAAAAAAAAATTCTCGGTTTTATATCATAAAATCTTTGTAAATTATAAGTTCTGTGTAAATCCTAAAAATAAATAACTCTTTGAAAAAATGAAAAATTCTCTAAATGTTAAAGACAAAGTTTTGAAACTCTTTTGAATAGATGAAATGTTCGTTAAATGTAATGTACGTCAATCGTGTAGTTGAGCTGCTTTGCAGTTACAAATTTAGTAATACGGTCTTGACTATTTTTAAAGTTTCTTTAATCATGATGACTACAATAATTTCTGAGATTGTATTCGTTTGAAACGTTAAAATGTGTAAAAAAAAATATAAATTAAAAACGGAAAAAATAAATCTTGGAATATATGAAACGTTCGCTTATGTAAAATGTAAAATCGAGTTGCTGAACATACTCTAACTTCTATTAATTCATGCAAACTCTTAAACTTGAAAAAAAAAAATCTAGCAGTATAAAAGGGTGATTATCTATAATACAAATATAGTCTTAGTTTAGCTGAATTCTTTGATTTGTATTCATAGAAACACAGTAAAATGAGTGTAAACCTGTTTAAGTATAGAAGAAATAACCTCTTTTCGTAAATGTATCACTAAATATGTTTGTATAAACCTACTGATGCTCATTTTCTAAGTCTTAAACTGTTCTATAAAACCTTTTATTGACTAAAATTTTGTAAATTTCAAGGATTGATTTGATTGGTTCACATTAAATATAAACTTTTTCAATAAGCTATTTGATTAGTGTTCATTTAATCCGGTCTTTGATACTTTAGAGAGTAAAAAGTAAAAAAAAAAATTTCTAAGTCTTAAACATTTCTAAATTAACTTTGACTTAAATTTTGTAAATTATGAAGATTGATTTGATTATTGGTTCATAATTAATCCTGTGTTTGAAATTTTATGGGAAAAAATAACTAGGGTAAAAATAAGATACGCTTAAAATTAAAAGATAGTTGTTACTTATACATTATTGAATGGAATTTGAGATTAAATTAATACTATGAGTTGATTAAAAATTGTGAAATTTAATTCTGATGGAAAAAATAATTAATTCTCGCTAGAACACTTCGGTTAAGTCTGATACTAACGCAAGGAAAAAAAAAAAAAAAACATAGTAATCGTGATCCGATCGAATGGGTTTTACAACATTAAGGTCTGGAGTATATGAATCCGAATATCTGAAAGAAAATATAATTAAATAAAATACTCTATGTCCAAAAATAATTTCTCTCACTGGATGACAGCGTGAGCGTTTTAACTCTTGAAATTAAAACTAAAAACATGTTACCAATTCAAAAATTAATGTTACCACTCGCGAAAAACCAAAGTTGGAAATTAAAAATAACATCAGAAAACGATAAAGTTCAAAAAATAATTTCTCTCACTAGGTGACGCCATGAGCGTTTCAACTCTTGAAATTAAAAAATGAATTAATGTTACCATTCGCGAAAAACCTAAGTTTTAAATTAAAAATAACATCGGAAAACGATAAAGTCCAAAAAAAAAATAATAATAATTTTTCTCTCGCTAGATGGCAGCATGATCACTCTTTCCAAAACAGCTGGAAAAAGTATTATATTAACATTCAATTTAGCGCTGTAGCTATCAGGTCTTCATGGCATAGTCAATTTGCGCGTTTACAATTTGACTGCCATGAAGATCTTTTGACGATGCGGGTTCGATTCCCGATCTAGGAAAGAGAAAATTCGAATTAAATAAAATAGTTCCAAGTCCTAAAATAATTAAATGAATGAATTAATGTTTCTCTCGCTAGATGGCGCCATGTGTATAACCTCAGAGTTCAAAAAATAATTTATCTCACTAGGTGGCGCCCTGAGCAATTTTAGTTGGTGAGTGTTGTCATGACAACCGCTATATCACCGTTGCCATCCCCAAAAAGCTAAACTTCAGACGCAGAGTAACAAGTAAGAAAAACAACTGAACTCCACTCAGAAACCCTCGTCATCTTCTACGAGGATAGCAGCAGGACCCCTACTACTCAACCCCACTCGGCAGGCGGGGGAGCAGGCGCAAGGTGGCGTGGCAGGCGGAGGGTCCCTCCGCACCTCCGCCTGCTGTCCCAGAACTGTCATTTTCTATCTACTAGCGTCACCCACTTCAGTCTGCGTCGATTCTTACTCCATCTTACATCGATACGGTAAGGTATATGATTGCGTGTAAAGTCCGGTAGTCACCAGTGAAGCAGATCACTACAGCAGTAAGGTAGTTAACAAAATATATTTATTATATATTTTGATGCACGCTTAAATAAACGATATATACATACAAATTTGTTGAAGAAAAATAAATATTACAGTTCACGTAAATCCACAGAAAAACGAATAGTTGAATTTCAAAGTGTTTTTTCGCTCGTGTTTCTCTCTGTTGCCACGTTGCGTAACACGAATGCCACAATCCTATTGGGAACTACTCACAGCGTACAAATGTTATTTATACTTATAATTATTATTATAATTACAAGTATCCAATGGCGAGATTAGTGCTCTTAATGATCTATTTTATGACTTTGCTGCTCAATGGATTGGATTTAACTATCCTGCTAAGTAATACCAAGGCTGAACTTGATCCAGCAGTTTACAGCCTGTTAATAACAGGCTGTAAACTGCTGAATCAAGTTCAGCCTTGGTAATACTAAGTGTTACAATTCTTTATGCAACTTTTCTTAAAATGAAAACAGCCTGTCTAGATTGATAATTCAATGACGAAAATTCTTGCTTTATATAAAAGGAACATTTATTAGGACACATTTACACAGGTTAGAAAAAGAGCACCTCACATTTTAACATTATATATTTCTTTCTTTTCTTTTTCTATTTCTTCAAACTATATTTTGCTCGAGGTTTCTTGTCTCGGGTTCTCGACATCTCGTTTCCATCACAACAAATAAAAAAACATCATGAAAATCGGTTCATCCGGTGCGAAGTTATGAGTGGACAAAGAAACGAAAAAAAAAAAAAAAACGACATACATACAATGCGAATGTAACCTCCTTCCTTTGTGAAGTCGGTTAAAAGATATATATGAAGGAAATTACCGACAAAAGGCTCATCTTCAACACTAAGTCTACCCCAGCAGTAAATACGTTAGGTTTGTGTCCTACGAGCTAAATGAAAGGATGAGTTAATTGCTCGAGGTCTGTTTAATGTAAGTAATCACTGAACATGAAAAACGCAAACATCTCTTATTCATAGATTGCTGTCATCCGATGAAAAACAACCGGTATCTACCGATCAACAAAGACCTGGATTGACCCACAGAGTAATCATAGTGTTACTCTGTGGATCAATCATACTCTGTGGATTGATCAATCTTTTGCGGACATATCGCCAACAGTCGCCAAGTCGGCAATAGTTGCCAAACTATGTCGCGGAGTGTTAGTTTGGCGGAATTTGGCGAGATTCAAATCGAACCGAATGTTAAACGAGGTTTCTGTCGTCATAGCTATCAATACTGCAATTTCATTTTTAGATGTCAACAAAAACATTAAATTTCCTTGTTTAATGTCATTGATAATACGTATTGCACCACACTTTTAACTTAGAGAATGTATGCTGAAAATTTGTTCTCTTCAACATTCTCAGGTGATATTTTCATAAATTTCACTTCTGTTTAACCCCTTAAAACGAGAGTTTTTTTTTTTGCTGAAAAACTAGTATTGTGTAAGTTGTTCTTTGCAATTTCAGGTTGTGGGGGTGACTAGGGAGCGGGGGGAGGGGTTCAAGTTATATATAGAAAAAAAAATTATACAAACAAAGTGTGAACGGATTTCAGATGAACATTAGAAATAAAATAACGCGCGGGCATGAGCAAATTTTCTGGTAACTTTCTCCCCGTGTCAGACACGGACAAATGCGTTAAGGGGTTAAATAAAGCATTTACCTAAAAGTGCTACAAGTCAATTTTTTTATCGGGAACCAAAATTTTATGTTAACACCAAAGAAACAAAAACCCAACTGCAATACCTGATTGCGAAAACTTTAATTTGTCAGCATTTTTTTTTTTTTTCACTCATAAATTTTTATGACACCGAAGTACAACTTTTTTTTTAAATATTATTATATGATTTCAAGTTTTAATCTTATATTTTAATCGACTGATACTTTTATAGATGAATTCTGCAGCCCAGTAGGGAAAAAATTATTTGTATTTGAATACAGATTTTTAATTTTAATAATTTATTTTCACTATAGAATTAAAGCACACACGAGTAATTGTTCTCTCTTTTTTCCTTCGACGACAACACGTGGAAATTGCAATTTCATTTTAACTTCTCCTCGAATTCTGCACAAAATCGATTTCAAATCGAGTACGGAATAGAAATAACAAACACTCTTAATACAGGAAAACTACACAACCTCCGAAACCCAAAATACTTTTGTGAGCAAACATTTCATCTGTAATCGAATTTGGACGTTAAAGTTAAAGCTATGCAAATTTTATTAAGTAACCGCTTCGACAGGCTTAAAACTTACATATCTATCGGCTGCTTGGAAATGCTTTCTAAAAGAATTTTATGGGATTGTCATTTTCAAATAAGTTTAGGTCATGGGCTTTGTATTTTGAATGTTCTCACGCAAGATTAATCCCCACAATAAAAATGAGACCTTCTTAAAATACTTTGAAAATTGTCTCTTACCTATTAAATTGAAGTAGAATATCAAGAAGCGAAAGAAAATAATAGTATCGTGAACAAAAAGTTAAATATTCAAAGATTAATGAAAATTATCATTTTTGCTGTTGTGTGTTTTAACTTTCAACTGCCGTTTCAACATGTAAAAATATTTGAACAACAACGAGCTTGTTACTATTCTTCTTCTTATTATTATTATTTATTCCAATAGTCCCTTATTTTTGATTGAGATTTAGAAATAACTAAAATTTATAAATAACCAAAACCAACAATAAGAGTTTGAATAAAAATAATTACTTTTGCCCTTATCAGTGATTATAATAATGTATAGATCTGCAATTCACACAAGTGTAAAATTTTGACACAAGTGTTCCAGCGTTAATAACAAGCTCCTTCTCCACTGTTACGCGTAGAAAATTCAGCAATGAAAAATAGATAATAGTTCAACAAAATTATAAATTTTTCTTTGTAACATCAAAACAATTGTGTAAAATTGTTATTAAAATATAAAAGTCCTAGTATGACGATCTTTTATCCGACCTTAAATTGCCATTCGATTAACTGCTGTTTTTCAAAATATAAAAAATAAAATAACCGTGTGTTTGATGACATAGAATAATGAATTCATTTTCAGCTACTAGATACTACACGTCGCTTTCTTTAGTTCTGCTATTGAAACAGGTTTTTCTGGTGTGAATATTTTCGCAGCAATTCATTAAGGACTGGGCTCCTTAAAAAATGGTTCGTAGAAAGATTTTAACCTTCTCAATTTACTGGAATGAAAAAAGATTTAGCCAATAGTGCTTCTTTTAAAAAAAAAATTCTTAGCATACACAAACCAATTTACCCTTTGTTTGAGTGTCACATTTAATGTTTTGCTTATTGGGAAAATATTGAAATGTGGGATGGCGTTTCTACTTTTAGGTAAAATAATATAATATAGTTCTTTCAATGGAATAGCCTTTTTGCCGCAAAAAATATTCTAATAGGCGGGATATTCCTTCATCCGGGATCACAGAAACTATGTGCTATGAGTTGGTACATTATAAACTTATTACATTAAGCGACATATCCTCTCAAATATATATATAATATAATAGTTCGTTTGCATATTTGCTATACAAAACCTCACCAATTGACAGATTCGAATGAAATTTGGCACAAAGGCAATTGAGAAAGGTAACGCACGCAAGTCCTATTCGAAAATTCGAACTAGTGTTTTTTCAATCCAATTTCAAGATTCGTTTCAACAAAAAGAAAATGGAAAAAATCATCTAAGTTTTTTAATTCTGAAGCTGATGCAAAACTACGTCAGATAAAATTTCGTCCAAAAGAGCATGAGTTATTTCCCAGAACCTTATTTCTTCTGATGAGGATTAAAGTAAACCTTACGTTCAAACAAAGATTTTGGAGAGAATGAATTCCAATGTATCATTGTTGTAAAAATAAGCCAGTGAGTTTTAACATAAACTTAATTGTTAATTTACCGCAACGATAACAATATTTTTTCAATATGGCAACTCAGAATAATTTTGCTAGTATACAATAATTCTTCACGATATTGTGTTTATTTTGGCTCAGTAATTCCAAACCTACTTTTCAAATATTGCATTTTATTATTATTGTTATTATTACTATTATTATTATAGGTCAAGAAAGAACAAATTATCTATTTTTTTATTCAAAATTTCCAATATTAAAACTTTTGAGGTAAATGGATTAATCAATTCGATTCATTTTTTCCTTGACTTTTTGCTTTATAAAATAAGCAACTAATGCGTTTCAGAAAGACTTACGAATCTTTAAAATTGTATCTTCATGTGAAATTCTCATTGATTGCGGGGTTCAATAAAATCCCTTAATAAACTGCTCATCAGGTCAACGTTCGTGGAAGTTACTTTCACCATTTCCCTTTAACCTCTCCTGTAAAACAAAATCGGCATTCGATAATCTTCTTCCGCTGTTCCCAAAATATATTATTTTTTAGAATTTTCTCATCAATTAATCATTTTACACACGAAATTTGTAGGAAAATGAAAAAAATGTCGTAAATATTTGACGCATGGTGCTGCTGACTGTGCAATTATGAAATTAATGATGAAAAATAAAATTATTTTTCGTATTCGTATTTAATTTTATTGCTGGTAAAAATAAATTCTGGAATGGGGCAAGAGGTAAAAAAAGAAACTTTCATTTATGATGTATATTTGTTGAAAATGCCACTAAAACCACATTTAGTGTGGCGTTGGTTTAATTCGATGCTCATATGATAAGCTTTTATTAGAACTGCATCAAATTCATGCTCATATTAGATCAAGATCTGCATTACCAGAGATATGGGAAGTAATTTTTTTGACTTGATCCGCTCCGCCTTCAAAATAATTTCTCCGGATCTGCTCCAACTCCACTCCGTGCTCCAAATAATTTTAATATATTATTTATCTCGTTTTTTAAGTTATTTTTAAGGCTCGACCGATGCATCGGCCTCGCCGATTGTTCAACAAAGTTGCCATCGGCCATCGGCATCGGCGGCCGATGTTAACTTTGGAAAATCATCGGCCCATCGGCTTGAAAAAACATCTAAAAGCCGATGCAAGGCCGATGCTTTCTCAGGGACAACTTTCCAGAAAACATTATGTCTTTAACTTTCTTTTTCCTTCATAGCAAGATTTCTATTTCCATTACAATAACAGGCAGCCCAGCAGTTAAAGAGCACAGAAATAATGTCATTCTACAAAGTATTTAATTAAAAATTCGGAAAATTAGTTTAACCGACCGCAGCCCGAAAACCTTCATTATTAAAATTATTTCTTTTTGAACAGAATCCTCGCGAAATAGAGTATGTGAAAGTAAAAGTAATAGAGGCGTCTTATGAGTGCTATTTGTATTTCGCACTAAGTTAGTTGCCTCAGTTTTGTCCGTCTTGCGTTTAATAATGACGTAGATGTCATTGTGCAATAAATAATCTTACACCACCTGCTTTTAGTTTGTCATGTTTCTTATTATTCCAAAACTGTAAGCAATACAAAGTCAACTCAATCAAAGTACAATAATACTAATTTTAATTTTTTCCGAGTAAACTTTTTTCTCTCAGCGGTTTTTTTTTTGCTTCGATGTCATGTGCTAGTTTTTCTGCAATTGTGCAGCATCTCGTTGCATCTGCTTTCAGTTTAGAATACTTGTTGTTATTTTATTATTAGTTTACAACGTAGAACATATTGATAAAAAATATGAATCAATTTTTCAGTATAAATGTTTATTGATTGAAATTTTATGTGTCAAAATTCGACTTGCAATTTTCAAAAATTTAACTCTTAAAAAGCGAGTTCGCGCGACAGGGTGGAATAATATCTTAATAAAATTGCTAAAATTTCTTTATTTTCAAAAATTGACAATGTATTCAGTATGGGACCCCAAATTCGGAATCCCGAAATCCGGAATTTTTTCGAAAAAAATCGGCAGTTGAAAAAAAAAAACAGCTATTGTTTTTTGGAAAGAAAAAATCGGGAAATGCTGGCACCGTTTGTTTGGAAATAGGCGTTTTAAAAAGAAGGAAAATAAAATGTAATGAAGATGTAAATCGGAAATGTGCGGTTTCTGAAAAATTTATTTCGCTATTTTCTGAAAAGGGTTCGTTTTTGCGATTAGGAGTTTTCATTAATTGTAGCTTTAATTCTGAGTTAAATAATATCATTAAATTTTGCTTTTTTAAAAATTTCTTGTAGTTTTGTTATATTATTTTTTTTTAAATGAGCTCTAATTTTCGCGCGATACAGAACATTCGCGAAATTGAGAATCATCGGTTCTCGTATTTTCCTGATATTCTTATCTTTAACTGCAATTTAGTGGCTAGAGAATATAAAATCACTTCAGAATTTGACGGAATTCTTTTCTTTTATTGTTTAATTAAAGAAGCTAAAACAATATCGGGAAGAGTAGATGTTTCTATGTTTTGCCACGAATGCAAGCCTACTCCAACTTCGTGTTTTGTGCTATATTTCGTGACTCTTAGGCGACTATATACGATAATAAAAATGCTATAAATGAGCAAAATGCTGATAAAATCTTTCAGAGCAAATTGTATGGGCTTTGATGCTACTTACAAAATTTTTTGAATGAGGACCCAAAATCCAGAGAATTCCGAAATCCGGAAAGATCACGGCCCCGAGCTTCCCGGACTTGAGGTCCCATACTGTTTTTTTTTCTTTCAAAATTCATCTTAATTTTTGTAATCGATGACGTGTTTTTGAGATTATTTGTCAACAGGAAACGGCTGGCATTGTGCTCGTAAAACTATAAAGAATATGTCAAGTATTTCAGTGTAATTTTCAATTCACAAGGAAAAAAGCAAATAAGATTCGTTCTTAAGACCCCCATTATTCATTTGTAATGACAAAAAAATCTCATGTCTATGTTTGTAAAGCAATATTCGGTACTTCTTGGTTATGAAGAGGGAGGGGTATGCGTTATTGCGAGTGAAACTTTTTAACATTTTATTTTTATTTTATAAAAAGAGCTATTTTTAGTTAAAATAACTTTTATAAACAAAAAAAAAAACATAGAAACTTGCCCACTTTTCTTTTAAAAACGGGGGGAAAATCCTAGGAGGGGGTTGGCATTTTTGCTACAGTTACTAACCCACATTATTCGTACCCACATTAGTCTGTATTATAAAATCTGCATTCCTCTCCATGAAAAAAATAAGAAAATAAAGGCAGCTGCACATAGCATTTGCAGTGCAGGTGTTATAAAGAGAAAATGTCAAAGGGTAAAGGGAAGGAGACTCGATGCGATCCAACAGTTGTTGAGATTTTTTGCAAAGATAAGAAAAAATAATTAAAAATCCTGTGATATAGCTTTTTTTACCACCAAATAGTTTAATTACTTTACTAGAATCGCGAGTGATTCTTTTAGTTTTAATTATTGTGTAAACTTCCCCCAAACAGCCTTTATGGTGCTTTAATAATGCATTTATGTTCTTATAAACATAAAAATAAATAAATGATTTAAATGACATTTTTGACAAGCCTTCTACACGTTTTACTGGTTTAAAGCGAATTTTTTCCATCGGCCGATGGCCGATGGAAGAGGAAAATAATCGGCCATCGGCCGATCTCGAGATCGGCATCGGCCCATCGGCTAAAAAATGCCATCGGTCGAGCCCTAGTAATTTTATTTTATTTATTTATTTATTTGAGATTAAAAATTAAAAAAATCGGAACAGTGGAGCAGTTCCGGCTCCGTAAAAGTGTCAAACATATTCTTGTAGCTCCACTGCACTGCGCTGTTAATAACAACTTCTATTATCAGTGATAATTTTATGTCAATATATAGAGTACAGTTAGACTACGGAATTTTGACACTTGGACTCTTCTGCGCATGGCAGAAAAGACCGAATCCATTCGAGTTTTAGGGCAGGTGCGTTTATTTAATACGCGAATCAGGATGTTTGCTTCTCTGTTTGTTGAAAGCAACTAAATTTATAAACTGGCATATGGCATCAGTTTGGAAGAAATCAAGTATGCTATACGAACTAGTACGAAAACAAAAACGGCACATTCCTTGTACCAACAGTTCCTCCCTTAAACATGGATGGATTATTCTTGGCCCTCTGCCAGGCAGATCGCTTTGGTTGATGGTAGAACTCTACTCACATGTATCATAGCCAGGAAGTCAATTTATAAACCGTTAGAGATAAGTATTGTGTATATTTTCAATTAGAAAAATACTTAGAAACCTATAAGGAGTTACAGTTTATCCTGTTTGAGTCAATAAATATATTTCTATTGAAAAAAATACGAAAACTAAATTTTTATAGTCCTCTGTTCTTACCAATCACATTTAGCAGAAAAAAGACAAAAAATGACACCCGAGCACTGAATTGAAGTTCTCGCAAATTTTCTGAATACTGTAATAGAGATCAATAACAATCACGCCCAAACCGTCACTCTATCACGGGCTTTCAGGAAAGCAGCAATCAACACTGCCAGGTGTT
Source organism: Octonoba sinensis (assembly GCA_038502835.1). Classification (NCBI taxonomy): domain Eukaryota; kingdom Metazoa; phylum Arthropoda; class Arachnida; order Araneae; family Uloboridae; genus Octonoba; species Octonoba sinensis. The sequence goes on from CM076602.1 coordinate 66,272,221, forward strand.
TTCAACTCTTCCAAAATGCGGCACCTTTGAGAAATTTTAATTTTTTAATGCCATCATAGTCATGTAATATCTATTATCTGTGATGCATATGTATATAAATATGTAGAAATGAGGTGAAGTCGCTAGTTATAAATCAACCTATATGTGTTGGTTGATTACGAAGGGGGGAAGGGTTAAAATAATAAAGTAAATTAATTATTTTAACTGGAACTTATAGATCAAAATGTATTTTTAAGGTCATTTACTTTTACGGCAATTCCAATTTAGTGAGCTTTTTCTGTCAGAATATAGTTTTAAAAATTTTTTTGCAAAAAATAAATATGTTGAGTAGTTTTTTTAACATAGAAAAGAACTGTACGACGCAAATGATTGTTGTAAGTAACTCCCCGGGGAGTAACGATGAAATCGTGCTTGTAAATAGAGCAATAACGCATGACTTTGTTGAAATTGAGTATTAGTTGAAAAGAACTCGCTGACGCTTGCACTAAGTCAAATTTTCTCGTTTTCTGCTTAAACTTTCTTCTCAAATCACAAAACCAGATCGTGACTCTAAACGCTCAGCGAGACATGAATCACGGACGTGATGAACCACTCGGAAAAAGCAATTAAAATGAAAAAATATCCTTGTGCAATAAGTTTTTATCAAAATTTTTTTTCCTTGCTAGATATTTAATAAATCCAAATCTTGTTTCTCATGTTTTTAAATACACAATATTATTTTTTAGTGAGTCAAATTACAGGAATATTTTTCTTATTATCATTTATATATTTATTTAATAAAACAATACTCAAAATATCTATATTTTTAATCACGACACATTTTTTAAAATTTCTATCGAAACACTTTTAAGTAAGCACTTGGAAGCCCTCAAGCTGAGTTAAGTGGTAAATCACACACATATAACTACTGGAAATAGTCCTATAATTTTATTCATTATTTTCGCTGGATGTACTACATTTGGGGAGGTATTTTGCCAAATGGTAAAAAACTTTTAAATTCTTAAATATATTTTAGTCCTGTCCCAGAGTGAAATTCCAACAAAAATCTTAAAGTCTACAGAAACAAGTTTCAAGCCTAAGGAGATATTTGTAGAAGTTCCTGAAAAAAGTATCATAATCGAGTTATACTAATGACCTTTTGTTTTTCAAACCCCAGTTTAATAACTGCTTTGAGCGATATTTCCATCTTACAGCGCAATTTTTTCCCAAATTTGTCCTTTAAGATCTAAGAGTACTTAAACAGAATAGCCTGTTTTGTAATAATTTAGCTTATTAATTTATAAAATTTTATTTTTATCCAGTTGAATTATGTTCAAAAACTCATTCCTTAATGTTAAATATTTGCCTGTGAAATTATGTATTTGTTGTGGTCCCCTAAAAATATTACATTTTTATGCCTCAAGGAGTAATGTAAAATTAACAAAATGCTCAAATTATCTCACTAAGTTAACAAATATATGTAAAAATTAAAGTCACATTTGTTAGTTTTATTCTTTTATACACTCTAGATAAAACTTATGTATTAGAAACTATGACAGTAATAAAAATGGCGATAACATTGCAATTAAAAAAAATTATCATTGTCAGCTATAAAAACTCTCTTTTCTGTATTTGACTGCAAAATTCAATACCGTAGAAACAAAATTCCGTTTACATCTCAAAGTTTCTTTGTGCATTATTAGCAGTTTCTTATTGTATTACCTATTGAGGTAGAATATCATCAGTTTCAGGAATATTCATAGTTTGAAAATTAAAAATCTTTTTAAATATTAACTATTGAAGTTACATAAAAAGAAAATGCTCAAATGTTAAATACATTTTGTACATTAAAGTTTATTTATGACTTTGTAATAAAGAATTTTTCATGCTTTTCACAAGTTCTCCTAGTAGAAAGAAAACTTTAATTTAAGAAAGGATAAAAGAAAATTTTTGTGTAAAAGAAAGGATTTGTTAATGTAAAAGTTATGTAGTAAAAGTATTTGTTTCAAGTGTATTTGTAAAAAGTTTAAAAGGGAAACAAATGCGATATTTACTTAGTAGACTGCGGTGCGGCAGTTTATATATATATGTATTTGCTTTTTTTTATCTACATGCTTAATATATTTCCTTGGATTCTGGAGCAACTATATGTCTTCCTTTTGCGACATTCCTCATTCGCCACGTTATTTGAAGTCTAAAATAAACTATACGTCCGTAAACTTTTCAAGGCGATATTTATTTAAATGCTATTGCTAAATCAAGGAAATCGTAAAATCGGGGAGATGGAACTTTTATCAAGTTCAATCTCGACTTTAAAAATTATTGCTAGTTTGAGAAAAACTTTAAATTGAAAATATGCTTTATTATTGTTTTATCTTTATTAAACTGAACTATTTTGAAAAATAAGTTTTATATTGAAATTAAGCTAACACTATTCACCCGGAGTTGAGGAAACTGCTAATTATTATTTTTGGGTCAAGGTAAGCCTTAAGAAATCGAACTAAAAAGCTTTAACTGACGTTCTTATTGACTTGGAAACTTCGAAAAAATTTCATCTTGTACAAAAAAAATCTGCGCTTTCGATCAATATATTATATTAATATGCGCAAGGTTTTTGCCACCCCCATATCAGGAAATTTATGGGGAAATTTGCGTAAAATTGGAATAAAAAAGAAATGCTTGTCGTATTTTTTTTCTAACGGGTCTATGATTCGTCCTCTTGAATCACTATGTCTATTGATGAAAACCGCATTCAAATCAGTTGCGTAGTTCAAAAGATCTCAGCGTCCAGACACGGGAAGCGACTTTGTTTTATACTCTTTTAAGATTTTTTATTGATTATTCTTTCTTAGCCAAGTTTCTTTGAAAGTAGGATTTTGAGGTGGGGAATATATGCCTGTCTTCCCCGTCCCCCTATTAACGCACGAGGGCTTTGTCCGATTGGAAAGTTTTTTTTTTTTTGCATTATCGGCGAGGACATCTCACTCTATTTTTTATTTTTTAATTGGAACAATTTTTCGTTCAATTTTGAACAGTTAAGAAAACCTTAACATTAGCGGTATTGGGAAAATATGAGGCCAATTTTATAAACCCTGAGCATAAAATCCAAGTTCCTTCAGACAAGCTTATTAGCGGGAGCTCTCGGCGGGAAATACTTTTTGATTTGAACAATTTTTGTTCAATTTTGAACAGTTCAAAAAAAAAAAAAAAAACGTTCTACGGGAAAATTTTAGTCCTTTATGAACCTTATCTAACAGACGGATTTGCTTGGAACAAATTTTATCGAAAGGAGCATATAACGTAGAACATGCACAGATACAATGTTCATCCAGAACTAAACAACCCTATTTTCCTATGAAAGTTTTTTATCTCTGGATTTTCAAGGATATTTCTGAATGAATGAATGATTAAATGATTGAGTGAATTAATGAATGAATAAATGAGTGAGTGAATGAATGAATACTTGAAGAAACGAAATTGAATGAACGAATGAGTGAATGAACGAATGACTGAGTGAACGCATGAGTGAATGAAAGTAATAACTCTTGAAAAAAGCATATTTGAAATACTTAAAAAATATAGATAAATGGGAAAGAGAGAGAAAGAAATAGCTAGATTATAAATTTGATGTTGGTGTATAAGGGAAAGCAGACTCGTGCAGTTCTAGGCGGAATTTTTTGTTATTCATTAATTTATTTCTATTTTACAAGTTTTATTTTTATTAAGTCCTCATTATTATTGTTATTATTTTGAATGTTTTGCAATTTAATTTACGATTTTGCTACATCTGAACAAATGCGACAAATTTATTTAGGTTGAATATGAAACATGACACTTGAAAAATGTGTTTTCAAGTAATATTTAAAATGGTTTAAAGTTGTTCTTAACTTGACGAATCTTTTGGAAATGAAAAATCCTAGAGACTTTGATACTATGACTTATTCCGTATTCTCATTTCAATGCGTATTCCAAATTAATTTTTCTCATTTTCAAAGAAAAATAAAAAAAAAGGTTGACAGCAGTTTTTAAAAAAGCATTTCATAGTAGAACTCTTATTTTTGAAAAGTTAAATACCATCTCAAGTAAATCCACCCACGTAAAACGTTTAAAAGTTATTTAAAAGTTTATTTGTTGTTTTAAGTCAATAAAGTATGTTTGTTTACTGTTATGTTACTTTCCTCCCAAAACATTTGACAAATCATTTAATCGATTACACTGCATCGAAAGAATTGATTTTGGGTTTTTTTAAAGCTAAGTTTTTGCATGACTTTCTTTAGTACTGGTTAATGTATTTCATGGTTCTATTGCTTTAAAAAACGGTTGAACTAAGACGTCTTTGCAGGAACTTAAAAGTTTTATATTTAGAAAAAGTGAAATTGCAATATACACAAAATATCTATATATAAATAGCCAAAAACAAAGCAGTTAAGTACCATTTTCTACCCTGTTTTTCAAACGATTTTCTTACTTTTTTTGTTTAGTAGCTATTGATGAGTTTTAGCGTCATCAATAAAAATTTTTTTAAATAGTCAATTTCTTTTTTCTTTTCCTTTCGGGATAGATTCGAAAACCATTAATCAAATTAAGCCCAGTCCTTAAAATATGTAAAGCTTTTCAGAAAAACGGGGAAAACATATTTGTATAATCTTTCTTGAATTGACATCAAAATAGTCGGAATTCAACCAAATATTGAGCAAAATTAGAGTTGTTTAATTGCCGTTTTTTCACATAAATTAAAAAAAGCACAAAAGTTAACTGTGAGTAAAGCACCATGATGATTTGTTACGAACAGATAACATCTTGTACCTGTCTATACTACAAACAAACTGATATTCAAAAATTAAATTTTCACAGACTGACAGCAGTTTCAACTGAATTCGAAATTCTATGTCGCAGTTCATATTTCTGAATCTGGATTAAAAAAGAGAAACTCATTCCACAAATCACTACTGACTCTACCCTTCGTCCTCCCCAGCTGAAAACAGAAAATTAAATGCAAATACTAAAAAGTTGACTGTTTGAAACATTCTTAATGGGGCGGGGGAGGTTCCTTCTTCATTTCTTCTTTTTAATAATTTTATTTTTCAATAGATTTTTCTTCTGTTCATGTGTGTTTTCGTCATGACATCTTTTATTTATTATTATTATTATTGCTGTTATTATTATTTATCATATTTAGCATCGTTCTATTTAGCTGTTGCTCGTTAGTAAAACTTTGAAGTACTAGACAGTGGAGACAGAACATTAGAAACTCGTTTACATATAGCATCCAAATTAACAACTTACATAGCAAATCGTTTCAAAATCAAGGAATTGAAGAACTGCGAACAAGTGACTGCTTCAAAAATAGCATACCTCATCAAAAAATAAAATTGCTTCTCATCGATTACCAATGGAATAATGAATGATACATGGTATTCTAAATAACATTAGGAATCAATTAGTTTTGTATACCCATTTTTTTCTTAAATCTGGAGCCGGAAAACGTGAGAAGGCAGTTTTTGAATTCCATAGGAATCAGAAATCGAAGCCACGTTTTGAGACAAAATTGCTCCTTCTTTTTAATAACTAACGAGATGAAAATTTAATATGCATTAAATATTCCTAAGGCGAAACCTACATTCTTGAAAGTGCTGTGGGATATTATTGCAAAGTAGTATGTCCTTAATTAGTGACCATGTGGTTCAATCAACTTTGAAATTTTTAGTTGTACATAATGGAATGATGTACGGAAGATATGAAGTGTACAACTTTTTTCTTCCCTTTTCTTACAGATGGATTTAGCAATAAATAGTGGTCGAAAAAAATCGATAAATCTTGTGCATTTCTCAGCATAATTCGTGGGAAAATTAGCCGATTTGTGTCCGTATAATGCGTTTTTCTGAATTGAGTTAAATTTACGAGTCAATAGCGGTAGGATTTAATTTTCTGCTTCAATTTGAAAAAATATGCAGCTGAGTCTCATCAAATGCTCTCAAATATTTATGATGAATTCGTTGTTAGTGAACAAACGTGTTGTGAACGCTTAAACGCTTCGTCGAAGCTCAGCATTGAAAGAAAAAATGTTATTTTAAAAGCAAAGTCAAAACAAGTAAGGCACGATCATTAGGGAGGGATTCAACAAGCAATTTCAAATCATGTCAAAGACAGGGGAAGGAGGCATTTTGGTTAAAGGGGGGTGGAGGGAGAGAGATATATGTATATTTAACAATTGAAATTAAAATACTAAATAGAAGAAATAAATACATTTTGATATATTCATTTAATTACGCAATGCATTCACTTTTTTCTGTGCATGTAATTGAACAAGCATAGCAAGTGATTTTACAGCATAACCATGCTTGACCCAATGTTGCGAAAGTGTTCAAGATATACTTGAAAACGTCGAAATGGGAAGTCCTACCACATACATTGTATTCTACAGATGTTGCTATTTCTGACTATCGCTTGTTCCCTTCAATAGCACACAGACTCGCTAACCAGTATTTCCGTTCTTCTGAAGAAGTAAAAAACTGAATCAATTTGTAAATAGCTTCAAATGTTGAGCAGTTTTTTGTAATGCGCGATTCCGACTGCCGATAGGTGGGAAAAGTAGTGGACAGCTATGTACAACACTTAGAATCACATGCGCATAACCAGTATTTTACAATAAAGCCATGAATTTCGGAAATAAAAGCTGGGGAAGCATTGTACACGTAATGTGTATATGTACGTAAGTATAATTTATCCCGTGTGTGGCTAACAATTAAGAATATTTTCGGACTGTTGCAATCGAAAATATTTTCCTTTTTCATTGCATCTCCACATAAATATTGTTCTCTTTCTTCACTTCCTCGCTTTTTGAGACTTGTACTATAGTGTTCAAGAAAAATTACGCTAGGTTTTCTTAGAAATTGATGTTCAGTCTCATGTGCTTTTTACAGTGCGGGGAAACAGAGCGTTCATTTATTCTTTGGTTTCAAACGTGTTTTTCCGATCCCTATTTCAACAAACGGAATTGTTTAATCCTTCGCCCATCAGAAATCTTTTGTGAGCTAAACTGTAATTGCTTTTTTTTGTGTGTTCTCTTACCATATTATCTTGAATTCCACCTAAAAGAAGAATTAAATCCCAAATTCGAATTAAATCCAAGCATAAGGTACGAACCTAGCCTTTAAAGCTTTTTAGGGATAAAGTTCTCCTTGTGGTAAACCGTTGTGCAATTTTTATGTCGTATGAAGATATTACGAAGTAGCAGCCGCAAAAGTAAAAAAAACCGTTAGGTTACTATATGTTGGAAGTTTGGTTTGTCCCTGGTTAACATTCATACTCTGTACTTGGATTCAACTCATATCCATAATTCTTACTGAAGACGTTTGTTAACGAACCACAAAAAATAAACCCATAGAAATAAACGAATAGCAATAAACACATGCAACACTCCATAAAAATTTGGATTTGCATTAATTATGCGTTAGGCATTATCCATGTCGTTTTGCTCTTTCTTCTATGAAATTACCCAATGATAATGTCACTCCAATTTAAACGCGTTAATGTTCTGCGTTTTAGTATCAAGAAATGTTCTTAAACAGTTTTTCACGGCTAAAAATTTACTTAGAAATAAAGAGAATTGTTATACAAATAATTTAAAGTCGCAAAGAAAATCAATTCTTCTCTTGTAGAGTTGGGTTTTAAGACACTTGTTTCATTAACAGTCATCGATTTTTTAATTAAAAGCTAGCACGGAGTCATTTATGACTTTTTTCTTTTCACTGCCGTACTTAATTTACTTACTTTGACCATATAAAAAGATTTCTTAATATAAAAAAAATAAACATAGAGCAGAGAACTAGCCACTTGGAAAGCTTTTACTAATTAATAAACATGTCATTGTACCCTAGGTATAACTAGCTAAACTTTCTACGACAGTAGAAAATAATTGTATGACTTCTTTTAAAAGTCATAGAAATAAATTATAAAGTTTTTAAAAAGTACTGAATTTGAAATTGTTATTTATGCGGAGAAAAGATAACATTCATTTACGAATCTAAATGTTTTATTTTTCTTTTGTCTTTTTAAGTTTAATTTTATGCAGTTTTGATTGCATGTAAAGAAAATATTTCTGCCAATGAAAGAAATGTCCAGGTAAAATGACGCGACGATGAATGGAAAGAATCTTTGAACCCCTGGAGAATTGCTCGAGAACTTTTTGATAAAAATGAAACTTCCGCTGTTTTATTTGAAAAAAGGAAGAAAATTTTCTCGTAATTCACTAAACATCCGCGCTCTTCAGTCAAAAATTTTCACTACTGGTTTTTACTTCCTAGTACGAAGTTAATGAGGTATTGTGTTTTCGAAAACTTTCGCACCCAAATTTCAGCCTAAATTGCCATTTTTAACCACCCATGAATCCATTTCCCTAGTTCTCTTGGTTGCGTACTTAATCTTTAGTGTAAAAATGTAAGAAATAAACTGTAATATTTTCCTTGATTTAAAAACTAATAATAATTACAATAAATAACTATAAAAAGTAAAATTTAATTATTTAATGCTGTTGTTGTAAGTACTAAAAATACTGTAGATAAAGAAAAACAAATAACTAAGTAAACAGTAGATAGGTAATATTCAATATTATTTCAAGCTTATGAATCTCCAAATAAATTGTAACTTAGCCTTTTTGAAGACTTCATCCGGAATATTCTCCACCTTACTATTTAAACCAGATTTGTTGAAACAAAGCAAATTCTGTTTCTATTAATAACTTTTGGAAGATATGTCTCTGGCAAGCTAAATTGGCTCATTATCTCACGAACTATTTGCACTATTTTTTGTATTGTGAACTAATCCGTAACAACTTAAATATATAATTTAATTACCCTACAACCCCAAAGTTTTTTTCCCATCCCAAAAAGAAATCAAGATTTAGGTTAATTAAAACATTGCGTAAGAAAGCTGGACCTGATTCGATCTACGAATCCAATCTAAACGTGACTGCACTAAGAACTAGAAAAAAAATAGAAATTTGAACGAATTTTTCAAACCAGCGTATTTACACACGGCGTGTATTCTAGTTCGAAATTATTGCACGTTTCATAAAACTTATGCTGATTTTCGGCCTAAATAGAAAATAAAAGTGAAGTATTGAGTTATATTAATTTTTCCAACATAACTAGGTTTGGTCTGAAATGTTGTTTTTCTCTTCTTACTTTATCCTCTTTTTCCTTTCTTTCTTTTTTCCCATTGCTTTATCCTCTTTTTCTTTTCTTTCCTTTTTTCCCTTGCTTTATCCTTTTTTTTTTTTTTTTTTTTTTCAACTTTCTGTTGGGCTCTTCTCTGCTGTGTTAATTTGAAGTTTGATGCCAGATTTTTAACTACCTATGAAAAATAACTCTCATTTAAAATTACTACTTTCATGTTTCACAAATTAAAAAACTGGTTTAAAAAATTATTTCAAACATGATAACGCTCACATAAATACAATAATTACATTTTTTTAAATCTTTAAAATACGGAATGCTACATTCCTCAAGTTCTTATTTTAAAGTGTATTTCTAAGAAAACTCATAAATATTAAGAATAGGTAAGACTTTTTTTTCTTCATTCAATTTCAAAATTTTTAAATGATGACGGTGTGAGGACGGAAGCATAAACCTTCGCATAAAACGCGGTCGTTTCACATTCAATATTGTCTTTAGATTTTATTTTTTAAAATTAACTTTTCAAATCCGGTATTTCGCGTAAAAACTTTAAAAAAAAAAATTCACCGCTGCTATATATTGGAACGTGTTCCAGGAAGAGCATTTTCCATTCAAAGAAGTATCTATTTAATGAAGTACAGCATATGTTTGAAATCCATTTCATAAACTTCATATTTTAAGATCTAAAAATAGTGTGTAAATTATATCTTAAATTACTTTTTTTGCTACAATGTGAAGTATATCTCATCGTTTAATCTTAATTTGGAAACTTAATAAATGCATTTATTATGAATTGCTACAAAACTTTAAAATTATAAAAACACTTATGGAAAAAAATACTCCGAAACTACCTCATGGTAATTTTTACAAATCTCCATAAAGGTAAAAATAAACAATTAACTGCATAAAAAAATGACACATAAACTCAAAATTTTCTTTAAAAGACAAAACTCGGAAATCAAAGTAACTATATCTCTTCATTTATATTGCATGGTGTATAGCTTATATATACAAGTCTGAAGATACACTGAAATAGTGTTGATATACACCAACTTAGTTTCTGAAGTATCGGTTTTCAAATTTAAGAAACTTTAATTAAAATAATTTTCCTTGACGCGCTTAATGTTACGCTTTTGTTAAATATATTTTAAATACAATAAAAATTATCATAAAAGCCCGTTTTGCCATGTAATTTTCGTAGAAATTTTGCACAAATGCGCTAAGGAAAATAAAATATCTTAGTCTTTTTCCTAATAAAAAAAAATATTTTAATCTACTAGGTGTACAACTTTGCTTCCGCCGTTTTCTGATAGGTGGCGACAACGGTAAGTAGCGGCCGAAATAAACAGATCGCTGACGTCAGGCAGTTAGCTTGGATCTCAGTCAACAGTGCGCCATTCAAACATTAGCCGGTTTGTGTCTGCATCATAAAGTTGTTCTCGATTGAAAATGTCAGTTTACGAGCCAAATTCTCGTCATTTGCGGGAGGTGTTACTGTCTTGTTTCAATACGAAGAAAACGGCCGCTGAGTCTCATCAAATGCTCTCAAGTATGCATGGTGAGAACGCTATTAGTGAAGGAACGTGTCGTGAGTGGTTTCAACGCTACAAAGACGGTGATTTTAACATCAAAGACCGGCATAGTGGTGGAAGAGAGAAAGTTTTCGAAGATGCAGAATTGGAGACATTGCTGAGTGAAGACTCGCGTCAAAATCAACAATAATTAGGACTATCATTGGTAGTGACTCAGCAAGCCATTTCAAAACGTCTCAAGGCCATGGGCATGATTCAGGAGCAAGACAACGCTAGACCCCAAGTTGTAAACGTGGTCAAAACGTACTTGGAAACGTTACAATCGGAAGTCCTACCCCACCCGCCGTATTCTCCAGACATTGCTCCCTCTGACTATCACCTGTTTCGATCAATGGCGCACGAAATGGCTGACCAACACTTCCAATCTCATGAAGAAGTCAAAAATTGGATCGATTCGTGGATCGCTTCAAAAGATGAGCAATTTTTTCGACGCGGGATTCGTACACTGACCGAAAGATGGGAGAAAGTAGTGGCCAGCGATGGAAAATACTTTGAATGATACATGTGTAACCAATTTTTTTCATTAAAGCCTCAAATTTTTTGGGGGAAAACAGCGGAAGCAAAGTTGTACACCTAGTAGTAAAAATTTTAAAATACCATAAAAACTCCATTTCTCATTCGGTTTTAATATTTATTTATTTTCAACTTGAAATATGTATTATTTTTTCATTTATCACGCTAATTGGTTTAATTCTGCTCTTACGATTTAGGGTGTGTTTTATTAGACAAAGCTGTGAAGTAATCACAATGCAATCAACGATTTGTGCTGAACCCCCCCCCCCTCCCTCGCTCCCCGTTAAATGTTCTATGCATTTGTAATGGTTGAAAGTGAGTGGATGTGAAAGGGAACCTTTACCGCTGTAGAAAATTAGATGTTGGTCATTTGTTTTGAAAGCCTGGTAAATTCTATCACTTGAAAGAAATTGAACCATTTCAATGAAAGTTTCTGCTTCTGTTATAATTTCATATTCGTTTCTTACATTTTTTGAACTTAATGTATTCTTTTAATGAATTGTAATACTTTTGCATTTCAAACTGAATTTTTTACATATCACTACGTTTTACAATTCAGAATTTAACCGGAAATTTTCTAATGCATTACTCGTGGAAATTGAGAATTAGTGAGAAAATATCTTAAGTCAAAATTCCTAACTACGGCGTAATTTGGTGCTACTGCAAACTTAAGAATTACATTTTAAGAAAATGAGAAATGTTGTCATCTGGAATTTTTATTGTTTGACACAAAAAATATAGCTTTGAAATGGTAGTGAAAAGAAATCTGTGACCCGTTTTTGCTGCAGACGAGAAGCATAGTTCCCGCCATTTCTTTAGAAACATCACATTCATGGGAGTAGCTGATGGTTGCAGCTCGACACATCTCAATACCTCTTTAAGTGCTCTTGCTTCGTCCATATGAGTGAAAAAAGCAGCACCTGCTTCTTCCTTATAACTAGCGCTCTAAAAGCCTTTTTTGTTTGTTTGTTTGTTTGTTTTTGTATTTTGAAAATATTTGCCGGATAAAGCGCAGGCCGGTTAATAAGGTGCTGATTAAGAGAGGTTCTACTGTATTTATTTTCAAATCATAGATAGGTAATCTATGACTGGTGTGCTCAGAGAAAATTCCTAGTCTTCTGGGGTGCGACGATTTATAGAAAAGTGTGGAAACCTCTGAGTTAAGAGTTTGTTAATATGTCTTTTCTTGAAAGTAAAAAAAAAAAAAAACTGAACTAAATTTACAACAGATCTTTCTCTTAATTGAAAGACGCCAAAAACCTAATTTGTAATTTTAGTTTTATATATTTTTTTTATGCATAAAAAATTGCGTAAATGTACGGGCACTGTCTTATGAGCATATAAACGAAGTAAAATGTTTTAATTTCATTCAGAATATAGTGTTTACTTTGAACAGAGCGCTGTGTCAAAAGAAAGAATGATTTTATAATTAGCTTTTCTAACTTAAATATTGTCTGCTTTTTTTCCCCTTAGGTTCGTATCAGTCTGAGAATAATATTTTTTACCTTGACAAAAATAGTTTTAACAGTACATTCAATTTTTTAATTTTGTTTTAATTCTTCACATTTTATGAGGACGCTAAAGACTTTTAAAAAATTCAGAATTAAAATGGCTAGGGAACCCCCTTCGGCTAAAGATGTGAAGAAAGTTTTCTAAAAGTGATTAATGTTCAGGGTTTAATTTGGATGTAAGAATAATAATTTTAAATGTCTGTCAGTTGTACCATTCAACTAACTCTGTTGGGGCATCACTTTCATCAAAAAAGAAAAAGAGGCATGTGTGGTAATCTGTGGGTTTTTGTTGTTGTTTGCTATAATGCCACTACTGAACACTACTCACCACATCAATGAACTAAATCCAAGCTCCCCTCGCAGAGCGACTAGAAGTTAAGGCAAACAAGGAGCAGCATCCTTTTTTTTAATGAGCACCGCAAGGGTGGAAGTAAGGCTTGACTCAAGCACAGATTATGTATTCGGATGACACCAGATAGCGGCAGCACAGTTACGCCATTTTCCTTTTTGACCTTAAGAGTGAAGGGAAAGGTACCTCCACCCTCCGGTACCGTCGGAACGGAATCAAGACTTCAGGGTCCACGGATTTTACATGCACGTTCCCCTAAGTGGTTGGGTTTTCAACGAGCCGGTTATCGAACCCCCAACCCTCCGGACGAAAATCCGACACCCTAACCTCTAGACTACCACGGCCCCCTGTGTGTTTTTAAATACATTTAACGATGATACTTCTGAATCAATGATATTACAATATTTATTGCTTTCGGTACAACGCCTCTTCTTGTTTTGTACTTTTAGCCTTTATACCAGAGTTTCTCAAAGGGAGGTACAGGTACTCCCAGGAAGTGCTTAGTAGGGGCACGTGGCGCACCGGGCCCAGAACATAGGGTAAACGTTCCTATATTTGCCTAAACTTATCGTTACAATGCAAAGAAACAACGCGGTTTCATATCCGAGATAAGGTGAACTCTAACATAACTAAACTAAATTTGTATCAAAATGGAGATTGTTGACTGATTTCCCTCCCTTTGGAGTATAATTGTAAAAAGTAAAGCTATATATATTTTAAATATTGTAAATATTGTATAAAATTGTAAAGAGTAAAGTTGATGATGATACTCAGAAATGGCATAGTACAAGATTTAGCACTTACAAGTGGGCCTGAAAATCTATTTTCCTGATTTACAGAAAATATTGAATTAATAAGATATCCAAGTTATCCATTTTTGCACTAATACAACATCCATGCAAGAAACTTCATCATACGTGGACGGAAGAATTGTTAGAATTAGGCGGATTGTTCAAAATAAGCATAAGGTGTGTAAATTTGGCATCATTCTGGTTGCAATTGAATATGTGTCTCGAGTTATAACAAAGTCTGAAAATTTTGATGTTAATTTTATCATCATAAACAGTTTCATTCCTCTCGTTGATTATAATGAATTTTAAAATAACAATTATTGAATTACTTATTATGTTTGATTATGAACTACTGTTACTTTCCGTTTATTATTATTTAGTTTATTCACTAAAAGAGGGAAAATTTTTGGATTGTCATTAAGCTATACATACACACACACACACATATATAGGGTCTGTTTTTTAGTGACAGAGAACTTCAAATGGAAATAAAACACAAAAAATGTATTTATATTCATGTAATTTGCTTTATTTGAAAGAGAATTTTATGTCATTAATGTTTGAATATGATGTCGGACATGTGACCACTACGCGGCTGGTTCGTACATGGCGTAACCTGGAGGTCCAGTTTTCACACATTTTTCGCAGTAGATCTGGTTGAATTTCGGCAATGATGCGCCGGATTTTGACTTCCATGCGCTGCATCGCTCCTGGTTTATCAGCGTAGGCAAGTGGCTTCACATATTCTCAAAGGAAACAATCCAAGGGCGTCAAATCGCAAGAACAAGGTGGCCAGTTAATAGATGTATTGCGAAAAGTGTGTGAATACTGGTCTAGTTTTCACACACAGTTTTCCAGGTTACGTCACGCACGCGCCAACCTCGCTGTTCTCTTGGCTGATATCATATTCAAACATTGTGCCGTAAAATTATCCTTCAAATAAAACAAATTACATGAAAATTAAGACTTTTTTACATGGTTTTATTTAACTTGACTTGTGGCGGAATTTTGTAAGGCGGTTTTCGACAACTATTACTGCATAAATTATCTTCAAATTTTGCACACAAGCTTATCTTCGATGACAATACAATAATCCATCCATTTTATAATTTATTATAACGTTAATTAGGAAAAAAAAATAATAATTTTGGCTCTGAGGAAATTATCAGCATTATCATTTGCCGTTTGGCAACAATAGTTTTGTTTGGATAATGCAACGATGTTTTGAATTTAAATAAAACCATGTAACTTAAAACATTTTTGGCGTTTTAATATTATTTTGTGTTTTATTTCCATTTTATCTGCCTCTAAATAAACATCCTTTATACATATATATACACTTTCACTCTTTTTTAGGTGAGCCGTGCTCAGCATTACGAAAATTGTAGTAAGGAGTGCACAGACATCGAAAGTTTGGGAAACACTGTTTACTTTAGACGATGTGTTTGAATTACACGCTCACTTTTTTTTCATTGAAAACTATTTACTAACAGTATTTGCTTAAAGCATTCTCTATGTGCATAGCTACTTAGTGTTACTTTAATGTGTTGAATAAAAGTATGCATTATGAGCCCTTAAAAACCTTTAAGGGGTCATAATGCATACATCTTTCTTTTTTTCAAGAAGTTCCCAGAGCCCCAAAGCCTGGAGGCCCTGTATTGAACATTGCAAAAGTGCCAAAACTGCTATTTTAACAACTCATACAAATATGGTAAGCATTCCACGCCATAGTAAAGTCTGTTTATGTGATACGCTTTTACGCACTATTTTCAGAACTTTTTGTAATTTGGTAGCGTCTAGACGGATTTTTGTATTGTGTGATCTGTACCCGCCAAAACATGGAAGTTTGTTTTGATGTAAAATGAAGGTTACGCTGTAACCTTGGATTTCTTTCTAAAATCTAGTGAATGAAAGTGGAATGTAGACAAACCTCGTATGTTTCAGAATATCTTTTAAAAATAAAACAATTTTGAGAATTTTATTTATTTTTCTACTCAGTTGGGCATAGTGTGTTTCAAAAGAACTACCTAAAAATGAATGTATGCCGCATATAATTTTGACAGCGTACTTAATTTAGTTTTGGTTCATCGTGCAATTAATTTTACAATAAAGAAAACTTTTTTTAAAAAGTTGAAAATGATAATCAAAAAGTTATCAAAAAGCAATTTTAAATGAATAGATTTCTGTCATTCATTTATGATAATCTTCAAAAAATATATTTAGTTTCTTTATTTATTTATTTATTTATTGCAAAATGGTGAGTTTTAAGAATAAAGATACAAATCAGGGTAGATCTCTTTCCATAGATTACGTTTATACATATTATTTTTATCTACTATTTCTTTCGCATTGTAATTCGTCCAGCAAATATAATGAAGCCGATTTTGCTGCCAGTATTATTGACGCTTTTTCAGAAATTTCGTTTGTGAAAATTTAAATGAAGTGAAACTGTTCTTAGCACCTGAACTAGGGTTGGTTTTTTTGCAGTTGGTCTCTATCCAGGTATTGGTTAACTGAAGTTAAAATCAGTAATTTCACAATGTTATTTTAACTTTAGAAATAAGAGGTTATCAAAAATGACCTTTATAATGTCATTTAGTTCCATAATTCGTTCCTCCTACGCTTGTATGCTTACATGTCGTTCAAAAAAAAAGTGATTGAATTTTCTTGTTAATTTTCCTGCCAAAAATACAATATGCAGCCTTTTCTGACTCATAACTCCTACCAGTTTGAGAATAAATTTGATGTCGTTATTATATCAACTATTAGCTTACAAAAAGTAGCTTTTTTAAAAAGAAAATTCTTTTAGCCGTCAAAAAAGTTCAGATGTACAAGTTATGTACATCTGAAAGAATTCTGAACCAAACCAGTAGATATATTTAGCAGCTATGTTAGAAAGTAGATTTTAATTAAAGAAAAAGTAGGCTCACTTAATTCTGGATGAACTTCTATTCACTTATTCTATTCGTGATTAGTACATATTATCCTGCTTTTGCTCCGTCAATCTATTTCTAGTATTGTGATACGCAACAACGAAGATAAGAATAAACAATGAACACATGAACTATTTTTCTATATCAAAAAAAGGGGAACAGGGATCATTCATAAATGATGTCACCCTTCGAGGGGGGGGGGGGAGATTAGTGAAATTGTGACAAAATGTGACGAGGGGAGGGGGTAACAAGAAGTGTGACATCATGCATTATGCAACATAGCGTGACATGTGAGGGGGAGGGGGGTCCGCTGAAGTGTGACATATTGTGACAAAGGGGGGAGGGGGGTCAAATATATGGGGAAAAAGCGTGACATCATTTATGAACGGCCCCTTATATAGCCTTGGGGCTTCATGCAGACGTAATGTATAGTTTCATATGTATAGTTTAGTAAATATGTTCAATTAGTACATTTTTCGTTACGGTACATTAGTGTTATATTTGAATTATATAAAGTAATATTTAGAGTAGTAGTTTTTTTAGCATGTTCATTGAAAGTTGGTATAAGAATAGAGTTGTAATCTTTAAGAGTTTTAAAAAAAGTTTAAATTTTAAGAGGCCTGTTTGACAATTGTCTATTTTGATGTACAGCCAGATCTCGATATAAGGGAACCCTTGAGGACTTCACGAAAATGACCTTATAAGCGGGATGACCTTATAACCGATTCATACACATTTGATATTCAGTGAGCTGGGACTTGAGAAAAGTGACCTAAAAGGCAGAGTGGCCTTATATGCGGTTTACCTTATACCGAGGTCTGACTGTTGTATGTTTTTATGGTGAAAAAGGGTTGCCCGCCCTTGTTCTATACTACAGCTTTCACTCTACTGACACCACAATACAATAGGTCATACACTACGAGGTATAACTAAATCTCTATGATTCGTGTAGAAATATTCTTAACCATGTTAACATCACTTCCCATCCTTTAATACAAATTTATTAGATATAAATCAACTTAAACGTATTCAGGGTAAAGTTTTCATTTCTTCCATGTAAAAATAAAAAGTTTTGGAATTAAAAAAACTATATTCTTTAATTTCGGATTTATTAATTACGAAAGTGATTTATTAAGCCCATAAATTTCCTCCGTTAGTTGAAAATGGTGGTGATTTTAATCGTAAAAATTAAGCGCGCTTAAATATACCCCATTCAATCTTTCGCAAAAAAGCCTATTTTCTTCGCTTGGGGTTCTAATTAATTTTTACAGCAAGATTCAAAATCAAGTTTTAATGTTACGATTAAAAATTGTTTCTTTTAACACGTTTCGATCTTTATTACATTGCAATGTGGTATAGAAGTGTCATCAACAAATATAATTAATCAAAAAATATTTTAAGACTAAATGAGCTGTATATCTTCCTTTTACGTATTTTCAATAACAGAAATATAAACGGTCTGATGTGAGCTTCCTTTTAAACACGTTACTTAACTTACTACTGCATTTTATATCACGTATTTTGGTCAGATGAATTGTCGGTACCGAAAAAAAACTCCATTTCAATTTCATTAAAATCAATTAAATAATGCTGAGAAACTAGAGAAGTAACATGAACACATATAATTTTTGGAATTATGTTGGTGTAATCCGTGATTTCTTATTTCATTCTCATATATTAGAAGAAACTGCAGTTAACCTAATAAATCATACTAATTTTGTCTTATAATATATAAGCTGCTTAAGTGTGTGTTTGTCGAAGATAGCTTATTGGTTGCTTGCGTAACTGTAATGCAGTTTCCATTGTTGTAACCATGTCAAATATACTAATAATCAAAACATTTCTCTAGCATTTTGAGTGAGACATCGCTAGATTTGTAATCTCAGTTAAAAATTAACGTAAACGCGAATTTAATTTAATCCTTCTTTCTTTGTTTCAATTTATTTATCGTCTGTGCTTTATATATATATTGAAGTGGCAGCGCTCTTTTTTCCAGTTTCGTTAAAACTATTGTTTTGACGATGATTTTGTTGGATATAAATAAATATTTTTCACAAACAATTTGATCATATAGTAAATAATATTTTTATTCTACAGATTATTATAACTTCGATGTTTTTTTTTCGGTAAGAATATTTTTTTCCGAAATTATTCTATGTTTATTATTTATTCATTAAACTTTACTGTTCTACCTGATAAATATCGCTTTGATTTGATGTACATTTCCGGTTACTGGGAGAATTGTATATTTATACTATCAAGAACAACGATCATTTCGTATTTCCGCCGGGCTTACTAGTAAATCATAAGTAGATTTATGTATGGAGATGAGAGTGCTAAAATTACGACCATTGAACCTATATCAGACTCGCCCTTAATGCGATATGTAATAAATGTGCAGCAAAGTATTCATCGCCCTGAAGCACCAAATTTGATACTAAAAACTTTTCTTGATGATCTAAGTATAATATTCTGGAGGAGAGCTGAATAGTCACAGGCCTCTTCCAAGATGTCCTCCTTCAAGCACGCGTAGCATCCTATATCCTATATTTAATTCTGATTAATTGAATACGTGTGATTGCCTAGTTTTGTGAAATTCGTTTTATATAATTGAATTTCCATTACAAGATATATTACAATAGAATACTAAAATATTTCCGGTAGAAAAGTAAATCTGATTTTCCTAAATTTCTCGTACATTTTTGAAAAGAACATATTTCTACAACAATGCCTTTGTTGTAGAAATTTTACAAATAAACTGAGCGTAGATGATTCGAGACTGAAGCTATTTTATCAAACGCTAAACAAAATTCACAACTACGCCCTTTCAAAAAAGAAAATTGAAAGAAAAAATAAAAGAAAAGAGGACAAAATTCTAATGACGGCTATTAAAAGATGGTATAAAGTAGCTACATGTTTCTTTAAAAAAATTTTTTTTTTTTTTACAAACCAAAAACCAACTGTTTTTCTCATTGATACCTGTGGCTAAGAATCAGAGTTGCGCAATCTAAATGATAAATGTAGCACTACTATAGTTCAAGAAAATAAAACTCATTCGCAATAGAACTACAATAAATCTTTTCAAAACCTTGAGTCAAAAGTCATAAAAAAAATCTTCCACAGTAGCATCTGGCAAAAATGCTTCTTCCCCTATAAATTCGTCTACAGCTCAATATTTCACATGACGCCTCTTTCTGCATATAGAGCGTTAGTATTTTTTTTCTCTCTCTCTCTGAAAAATACCTCGGACTCTACAATATTTAAATTCTGGAAAGAAATACAAAAAGTGAAACCGATAAAAAATGAGAAGAACATGTTGCCCCATTCCCCTCCATACTTTTAAGTTAAATTTTTTACGTTTGTGGAATATACGTATGTCAAGAAATTTAAATAATAATCAACATACGACAAGAAAGTGAGAAATTTCAAATGTGAATAACTTAACGTTGAAGAAAATATAGTTTGAGAAATATTATTCTCACTGACTATTATCATTTTTCTGGAAAAGTTTCTTAAGACAACAACTTTTGAGAAGAACAACGACCTTCATCTTTAGCTATGCCAACATAATCTTGAGAGAACAATTAAGAAGGAATATCCAGACAGCAGGCTCAAAATGTCGGCAGAGGTCTTTTACCTTTCACCTGTTCCACTGAATACCATCTTCGTTTAATAATCAATGCCATTATTATTATTGAGTAAAAACAAAAAACTAATTAAGTTCCTTTATTTAAAAAAAAAATGTGTTTCACATTTTGACTTTCTTAATGTTAATATTCGTTAGGTATCTTTAAAAACAATTTCTAATTTAAAACTTTAGAGGTAACAGGTAATTATTTATAAGGCAAAGAAAATAACTTCACTCCAAATTTATCAAATTTAAGTTTCTATGATAAACAATTTTGCGATCATTGATTAGTTTATACTTTATATCAATTCCTACTATTAGTTCAGTCTCTCTCTATATCTTGTTCAAATTTTCAATCGTTAATAAAATACTTTTTATTCATCCACTCAAGTTCAAAAAATGTTTTTGAAATATTAATACAGTTAATTACATATGTGATTATAATACAGTTACATTATTGCAGTTTTTTCTACTATTATACAGTTTTTTCAAACATTAATTCATTAATTAAATTTAACCCTTATTAATTTTAGTTTTATATGGATTCCCATTACAAATATTGAAGCCATAGGTCACTACTTTTAAATCATTAGCACAGGAAATTCGATTCTTTGGAGGAACTCGTTGATTCTCATTCTGCTTATGCTAACACGAAAAATTATTTTTATTAAATTAAACGAAAAAATGTTAATAAAAAGTAACTAAAATAAAATTTTTATTTGTTGACCCAAGTAAGAATTGACTTAATTTTTTTCAGACATTACTTGCTAACACTAAAATGAAAGTACACTTATTACCTTATACACAACATTTTCATAATGCATACTCCGTCGAAAAATTAATTGGGAAGGGAGGGGGGGGGGGGGTACTAAACTAAAATATATTTAATAGCCTGAATGAATATATTTTCTTAAAATCAAATCTTAACCATATTTTTTTTTTAAATGTAGCTTTAATGAATAAAGATATGACCTTGTAAATGGTCAAAGGGTCATGTTACCCTTCACCGTTTCAAATATTTTACCAATATTTCACATGCAGTATAACACTTTATTATTATTACTATTATTTTAACAATATTGCACATTTTAAAAATACACTTGAAAACATACGAAAACGTATATGTAAGCTATTAAATGCTACTTTATTTTTCTTTTCCTTTTCATTTATTTTTTAATCTGTGTAGAAGCGTTAATAACAAAATTAGCTTTAGCAAAATTTGTCACCGATTAGACGCATTTATATAATAATACTTTTTTTTTTTGAAAAACTTAAGAAACCATCTATCTCTATATTTCCCTCCCTCCTGAAGAAAGTTTACGCAGCAATTAATTAAGTAAATTTATCTGATAAATCCAGAACGGGCCGGCTTCAGCCAACTTTAAGATTAATTCTTCTTTAATTATCTTGCTTTTTTCAATTAATAATAGTCAAAATGTTAATTTGTTTTTCAGAAAATACGGTGATTGGAGATTTTTTTATACTCTCCAATCACCGACAAGGCGTGATAGACTAAGAGCTGGCTACATGAAATTGTCGATCATAAGGTACACGGCTCGTTTTGGCATGAGACGTCTCTATTAGTATGTCCGAGTAGATATCCACAGGTCTGCCAAGGCGGGTGTGGGGCTTAAAGTGGGAGCGGGCCCTCAAATTCGACGAATTTTAGCGAAAAAAAAAATCGTCACATTTATGCATGTTCACTCATGCATAGATGTGTTTAGAAGGCTAACTGAATCATCGCCTTTAAGGAACTATTATCTTGAAATAGCTTGAATCACAAAAATGTTCATTCTTTGGTAAATCAAATTACATTCAAAAATTTGAAAAAATATAATCCCATTGAGTCCCCAAGTTTAAATTTTGCATATACAAAAATAAAATATACACAAATATTTGAGTTTATTGAAAAATTTTAATTATACGTGTTGCGAAAAAGTTAGAATTTAAATTTTAAGGTCATTTTTTAAAATTTAAATCTTTTGAAAAATTTGTCATGATGCATATCATATGAAACGGCCTTCAATATACTTTATAATGCTTTTAACTAGAACTTTTTATCTCTATTTGTTGATGAGTTATGGCCTGTTTTATGTTGAAGCATACATGCAAAAATGTGAGTTTTTTACAAAATCAAAGCTTGATAACTAAATAACTAAACAAGATAAAAATCCAAAAATTAGGAATTTTAATTACCTTGAGGGGTACACTTGATAAGCCAAATTTGAAAGAAATCAAAAAGTGTGAGGTAAAATTCCTTGGATCACTTGATATGGAATGACCCCTAAACAACCATCCTAAAAACTTCCATCCGTGTACCTTATGATTTTTTTCTCGAAATTTACTCCCCTTCGAGATGGTCTGCCGCCACTTTCGCCCCTAGTAAACAGTCTGCCATTATTTTACCGTGATTTAGAGCAATAAGTAGTGCATATTAGTGAAACTTCCATCCGTTTACCATATGATTTTTTTTTTCGCTGAAATTCGTCGACTTTGAGGGCCCGCTCCCGCTTTAAGCCCCACACTCGCCCTGGCAGACCTGTGGCTATCTACTCGGACATACTAATAGAGACGTTTCGTGCGAAAGCGAGCCGTGTACCTTATGATCGGCATTTCCATGTAGCCAGCTCTGAGTCTATGACCTAAATACGAAAAAACACCAAATTAGCAGTTTTCAGCTACAAACCCAACTCGTGAAATATGTATCGTCAGACTAAACAAGAATTCAGAATAAGCTTGAAATATATCCAAACTTTTCTTTTCCGAAATGTACTTTCATGAATTAAAATTCCAATGTCGAATTCAAAATACGTAAAAAAGTTTAATAAATTACAAACAAATTAGATTTTTTAAGCAGACATTTTAAAATATAAATATATTTTTTAAATATTTCTATTTAACACTTCATTTTTTTCTCTCTTTACTCCATATCAATTCAAAGTATTTAACTGATATAGAACAACTAGAAAGAAAAACCAAAATGATAAAATATTTAATATTTGAATGTTTTGAAACTATTGACAAAATACAAATAGAGTGTTTAGTTATAAAAATTCTTCTATTTCTTTATTTGATTTTAGTAGAAAACACTGAATTCAGATAAGCAAAAATAAATATCTTGTGTCAAGCTTACATTTTAAAAACATCGATTTCAGTTGGTTCCACTTAATGAATAACATGTTTTTGATTTGGTTTTATAAACGTAAAATATGAACTTATTGAAAATATTTTTAATTGATTTGTTCAAATGCTTTCAGAATCATGACTTCAAATAATTAATATTTTCTTGCCTTTTATGTGCGAAAAACATGGTATAACTTTATGGATATTTTGCATGAATAAAGTCAAATTGTTTCGCAAGTAAAAAGAAAAGGTTAAGAGTTTTTCACACCAAAATACTCAGAAAACAAATTAGCGTTACAAAAGAATTTCGTGCAATTTTGCTGTAACTTTTCCAAATTTTCAAAATCTCCGAATATTAACTCCTAAAAAGATAAAAAATAAGTAAAAGTCTCTTTTTAATTCGTTGTTTTGTAACGAACCTCTAAAGATTATCTCTAGCTTTGAGCTCAAAAAATGATTTCAATAGTTTTGAATCACTAAAAAATAAAAAAGAAATTTTGAGTATGAACGGATGCACGGGAACTTTAGAAGTGTTGAATTTTACTAATGACTATTTTTTACCATTCACAAAATAGTTGTTTCTTTTTGTTCAAAACACTATATCTAATAACATCCCGTAGTCACGATCATAAAACAAAAAGGAGAAAGTTTCAACAATCCAAAACATACGCAAATTCAAAATATAAACCAACGAGTTTAATGAAAGAAAAAAACATTTGCTCAAGCTGCTTGGATACCTTCGAGGGGCTGTTTTCTTTATTGTTTGAAATTTGCTATTTAACTTATATCTTATGGTGAGATAGGTTTAAAAACATTGAGGGATCTATAAAAACCAAAATTTTTTAATTCTTATATATAAAAAACATAGAATTTCTTTACAAATATAATAATTTCAGCAAAACATAATATCTTGGTATTAAATGAATATACTGTAATTTTGTAAATTTTATTACGATGAAACGAACCTCTTCCAAGGTAATTACATACACCGCTCTTGAAGGATAAACTGCAAAAAAAAAAGAAGAAAAGAAAAGAGAAAAAAAGAAAGAAAACTTCAAAATTCCAATCAAGATATCAATTTATAACTTAAAACGATAAGAAAATGTAAAAAAATTATCTTTTATCATGAGAGAGGTCCATTTTTTGTATAAGGTTATGTTCATCATAATACAATTTACGAAATTACAATACATACATTTAATAACGAGATATCGTGTTTTGGAGAAGTGTTAATTTTTTTCTTTAAAATTATGTTTTTATCGTTTTAAATATAAAAAATAAATAGAAATATGTGGTGTTTTATTTGGATATTTCAGTGTTTTCAACCCCTTTTCATAGTAAAAATATGAATTAAATAGCATTTTAAATAATTAAGAACGAAACTCTCCGAAGGTACTAGGTTCATTAAAAGCAAATAGTCGGTGTCTATTTCTGTCCTCTGTTTAAGTGGATGGTAAAGCATTTCTTACATACATGTTTACTGTGTATATATATATATATATATATATAATTTAAAAACAAATAACTCTTTCAAACCCCTTTTTTAATTCAGTTTAGATTTTAAAACATAAAAACTATATATAGGTTCCCTTAAGCCGGTTCCTTTTTCTCACCTGGGAAAGATTACGTACGCTGAGCAAATTTTGCCGGGGCGGGCCAATGGTTAATCAGTAAATTCGTCACGTCACCTGAGACTTCGAAGATTATTTAAAGACGATCTCGCAAGGTTTTCGCGGGGATTCTTTAGATGTAAATATTGTATAGTTAGTTGATGTTTGTGTTCGTCTTTGTGTTAGTTTGGACTGTGATTTTGCTGTGTTGAAACTTCAAATAAACAGATGATTCATAGAATTTCGGCCACTATTGATTTACAACAGACATTCAATTAAATGAACGGCTGCTAGTAACCGTTATATGGCACATATATATATATATAGAGAGAGAGAGAGAGGAGAGAGAGATAGCAGTTAAGAGCCCCCCCCCCCCCCCGTCAGCTTTTTTACCACCACTGAAAAAAAGCTTCCAAAGTCCTCAAACAACTCTGCTTTTTTAAGAGCGGTTTCTTTCAGTGCAATAACAACTTGTTTTTTTCTTTGGATTGCATTTTGCGCTGAAGATTTAATTATATTTATCAATACATATGATATTCGAAATAAATCTGTTTTTCAGTTAATATCACCCTGAGTGACTTTGGAACACGCAAGAAACTCTGTCAGTACGGATTCGCTTGTAATACCACTTCGACTCTCATTAACAGAACCTTTACTATGGCTTAATATAATGTTGACATAGAGGTAATGTCTTTTGTATTGTTGCATAAACTTAAGAGATTCATATAGTCAGTACAAAGATAAAACAACGTGAAAAAGCACAAATTCAGATTAAAATTAACGCAAATAGCTATTTCGAAGCTACAAATGGAGCCTCTTCATCAGTGCATAAAAGAAGAAGAAACGCTCACCCAAGCAAGAAAGCTGTGAGTGAACAAGGCAATAACCAGAGAGACACCGGTATTTATACCAAATGTGTCGGATTAGCGATTGACCAATCAGAGGCCAGGAACAAGGCGGGAACAGAGCCCGAAGGAAAAGGCGGGAAACGAATATGTAAATTGTAGGAGAAAAACCAAAAAGGAGAGAAAAAACAAAAATTATAAAAATTGTTTCCAAATGTCAGGAAAATATGGAGTGCTGGAAAAATCATTTACTACAGAATGAGAATTTTTCCAAATGTGATAAGCTTCCCAAAAATCAAGTTCATAGACAGAAGAGCATTTGCTGATAATTCTAGCAGAAGAAAATTCAAAACGATGATCTAAAGTCCAACAATGCTGGGCAATGGAAGAACGTGCAAGTTCTTTACGCTTAACATAATTTTCATGTTCTTTCAGAAGGTGCTTTAAGGCACGTTTAGTCTGACCTATGTAAAACAGACCACATTTGCCAGAAATACTATAAATACCCCAGTTGCTGTGCAAATCAATGGGATACTTCAAATTTGTAAATTTTATTTTATTCACAGGGGACAATGCAGTATCAAACCCAAACTTCTTCAATATTTTAGCAGTTTGCTGACTAATTTTTGGATAAAAAGGTAAAATAATAGTATAAGCAGGCTTGCACTTAGAAACATTACCAGAAGGTGAAGGCTTAATTAACCTGTTATAAATAGAATCAACGGCCTTAGGAGAATAACCACGATCCAAAGCCACAGCCTTAATGTACGAAAGCTCAGCATCCAAAGAGTTAGAAGAGGAACATATATTCAAAGCACGGAAAACAAGAGCCTTGAAAGAGGCCAACTTTTGGTTTGGCGGATGAGAAGAACATTTGTGAGGAGGTAGTGTAACAGCAAAGGGCTTACGAAATACTGAAGTCATAAAATCGTCATTACTTTTAGTAATTAAAACGTCCAAGAATGAAAGAGAACTATCAACTTCCATTTCAATAGTGAATTGAATGCAAGGATCAATGGAATTAAGCTTATCAAGTAAATGATCAATATCCACTTGCTTCTGATCAAGCAATACAAAACAATCATCAACATAACGGACATAAAAAGGAAACTTTATGGTTTCAAAAAGTTTAGTCTCAAAATAGTGCATATAAATGTCACTTAAAATAGGGCTTAAAGGATTACCCATAGCTAAACCTTCAGTCATACGAAAGTACACACCATCAAATACAAACGTATTTTGCTCAAGACAAACACGAGTGAGAGAAATAAGTTCTTCAATCTCAAAACTAGAGAAATGATATTCCTGAAGTCTCAATTTAAGACAATCCAATTCGCCATTAACCGGCACATTGGTGAAAAGCGAGTTTACATCAAAAGAAGCCATAGTTAATCCAAAAGGTTTGAAATCACGAAGCTTATGAACGAAGTCGACGGAATTTTTAACAGTGAAAGAATTACCATTCAAAAGAGGAGAAAAGATGGAGACCAAGTGTTTAGCAAGTTTATAAGAAGCAGTATTAATATTGGAGACAATAGGACGGAGAGGTATACCAGGTTTGTGGACCTTAGGAAGAGCGTAAAATCTGGCACAGTGTGCGACTGAAGGAATCAAAGACCTTTTTGAAGAATCGCAAAAGACAGGAGAAGACTTTACAGCCTTACTAATCAAATTTATCTCAACAGTGCTGGGGTCTTTGCGAAGTGTAACATAAGGACCAACCTTAAGTAAATCATTACATTTATCTAAGTAAGAGCTTTTATCTATAACAACAATTTGACCACCCTTATCAGCCTTAGTGATAACCAAATCAGAATCAGAGCACAAGTTTTTGACGTAACTATTAGCATGCTTGCTGAAAGTATTTGAAGATAACTTCGAGTTAAAATCCACAGTATTCGCAATGAGATGCCTAATCGAATCCTTTTGAGAAGCAGTGAGAGCACTAAATCTAAAAGCTTTCTCAATTGGAGCAACCAACTTAGGAAAAGAAGGTTTTTAAGAACAAGCAAAATTGTTATTCAGTTTGAGAGCATTGAGCTGATCAAAATTTAGAGGTTTTGAAGAAAGATTAACAACAGCGTTCAGATTCACCTTTGGCAAACCATCAAGAGTATCAGCAATATTATTAATGCAAAGAGATTCAAACTTTTTCTGAAGAGTAGATCTATGTTTAAAAGTAGACTGAAGAACCCTATTCCAACTTTTTCTATCGATTGAGTCAAAGTCAAAGACCAAATTCGAAAGTTTGATATGCAAAGCAAACAATTCTTTTTCAATGACAGCAACTTTTTTACGAGATTCCTGAATCAGAGCTCTTAAAAGAGCCAACTTGGAACGAAAACGCACATTGTTGATTTTAGGAGAAAACGAAAGATTACAATTTAAAGAAATAAACTTAGGAATAATTCTCATACGTTTGCATCTGCAGAGAAAGGACAAATGATCCAAAAACCTAAACTTCTTGAGTCTAAGACTGCAAAACCTGTTAATTTCAGACATAATAAAATGAACACAGGAAGAAAGATAAATGATCAAAAGGCCCGTTTAAGCCAAAAGTATAAGACAAATGATCAAAATACTTTGTGCAAAAATGTAAGTACAAAGATAAAACAACGTGAAAAAGCACAAATTTTTATAATTTTTATTTTTTCTCTCCTTTTTGGTTTTTCTCCTGCAATTTACATATTCGTTTCCCGCCTTTTCCTTCGGGCTCTGATCCCGCCTTGTTCCTGGCCTCTGATTGGTCAATCGCTAATCCGACACATTTGGTATAAATACCGGTGTCTCTCTGGTTATTACTCACAGCTTTCTTGCTTGGGTGAGCGTTTCTTCTTCTTTTATGCACTGATGAAGAGGCTCCATTTGTAGCTTCGAAATAGCTATTTGCGTTAATTTTAATCTGAATTTGTGCTTTTTCACGTTGTTTTATCTTTGTACTTACATTTTTGCACAAAGTATTTTGATCATTTGTCTTATACTTTTGGCTTAAACGGGCCTTTTGATCATTTATCTTTCTTCCTGTGTTCATTTTATTGTGTCTGAAATTAACAGGTTTTGCAGTCTTAATTATAATTAGACTCTTAATTTTGAACCGACTTCTAAAGCTAA
The DNA here is from genome assembly GCA_038502835.1 of Octonoba sinensis. Classification (NCBI taxonomy): domain Eukaryota; kingdom Metazoa; phylum Arthropoda; class Arachnida; order Araneae; family Uloboridae; genus Octonoba; species Octonoba sinensis. Next base: position 66,301,382 of record CM076602.1, read on the forward strand.
GTTTAAAAGTCACATAGATGTTGTTTTAGCGCAATTTATGATTTGAAGTCGGTTCTATTTTTATATAAAAAATTTTTTATTTTATTCTTTTTAGTATAAATACATTTTTATATGAATATTCTATTTTTGAAGAATCCATATCAAAGGGCAAACCTTCTTTGAATTAATGGAACCAAAACAAACTAATAATTTACATGATAAATTCCGTTTTGAAGTCGACTTTAGCAAACATAAAATAATTTTTAGAAAAAAATAGAACCGACTTAAAATTCCTCTAAAAAGTGAAAAATAAATTAATTCTTTAAACAACATCAATGTGACTTTTAAACATAGTTCTGGAAGTCGGTGCAAAATTATGAGTCCAATTACCATTACACCATGTACTACTTACTACACCACTGTTGCTAATAAGGGCCATTTGTATTTGTAATTGATTCATGATTACGAAAGATTTTATCTATCTTAATTTTGCACCGACTTCTAAAACTATGTTCAAAAGTCACATCGATGTTGTTTAAAGAATGAATTTATTTTTCACTTTTTAGCGCAATTTTAAGTCTGTTCTATTTTTTTCTAAAAATTATTTTATTTTATTCCTTTTAGTGTAATTACATTTTTATATAAATACTTTATTTAAAAAAAACATATCAAAGGAGAAAACTTCTTTGAGGGAATGGCACTAAAACTAACCGTTTGTATGGTAAATTCCGTTTTGAAATAGATTTTAAGGGTCACCAGAGCAAACAAACTGATTGGATTTAATTTCGTCTTCAGAGAAGCCTTCAGTCTATTTCTTGTTAGAATTGCTTTTCATATGACATCTTAATGGCAACAAACTCTTTTTTAACAATGAGTTTAATGTTTATTAACAATTTTCCCAACAATGAAAAATCAAGCCCAGCCTTTCCATTTAAAATAAAAGATACTTATTTTTCATCTGTAACGTTTTTTCTAAAAAACAAATAAAGGCAAATTTATGTGCGATATTTGAGTTAGACGACCCTCTATCGATTAAAGAAAAAATTATTAAAATAGGTTCATTTAGTCAAAAGTTATGGATTAAAAACAAAAAAATGACCACATTTCTGCCCATAACGTTTTTTCCAATCATCGAATATGGGCAAACGAAGGTACGGGACCTATGGGAAACCACCCTCGATCGATTGAAAAAAAAAATCATGAAAATCGGTTCATCCGGTGAGAAGTTATGAGTGGACAAACAAACAAACAAACAAAAAAAAAAAAAAAAAAAAAACCGACATATATATACAGTACGAATGTATAACCTCTTTCCTTTGTGAAGTCGGTTAAAAATGATTGGATTTAATTTTTCCCTCAGAGAAACCTTTAGTCAAACTCTTGCTGTAATTGCTTTTAATATTATAGCACAATGACAACAAACACTTTTTAGCAATGACTTTTATATTTATTAATAGTTTTCCCAACAAAGAAAAATCAAATCAAGCCTTTCCTATTAAATTAAAAAATACTTATTTTTCACCCGTAGCGTTTTTTCTGAAAAAAACAAATGTAGTCAAATTTATTTGCGATGTTTGAGTTAGACAACTCTCTATTGATTAAAGAAAAATTCGTCGAAATCGGTTCATTTAGTCAAAAATTATGGATGAAAAGCGGAAAAATACTGCAATTCTACCGATAACTTTTTTTCTAATTATCGAACATGGTCAAACGAAGGTACGGGACCTATGGGAAACCACCCTCAATCGATTTTTAAAAAATCACGAAAATCGGTTCATCCGGTGAGAAGTTATGAATGGACAAACAAACAAAAAAAAAGGACATACATACAGTATGAATGTATAACCTCCTTCCTTCGTGCAGGCGGTTAAAAATGGTGAAACTTTGAATTCGGATGCCTTATGCCGAGTCTTCATTGCCGATCTTTCTCAAACACTGAGATACACGCTAAATTTGCAAGGATCTCCCTCACCCCTTCTAGCGTTTTTCCGTTCAACAAAAATGCTTTTATACAAAATAATTATTTGAAAAATCTACTATTTTTCCTGAAGAACTGGAATGCTAAATCAAATTCTAACATATCATCTAGTTCCACAAAAGATTACGTTAAATGAAACTCTTTGGCGTAAGTAATGATTTAACTTTGTGTAAAGTAATAGAAATAAAATTTCACGTTAAATTAAAGCGCAAATGAGCATTAAAACGCAGACATATGTTTCGGGATTGCTTGGAATCCCTTTTACAATGCGAGTTTTGCATCTAGAAGCTCCCTGTCGCATTGAAAAAGGGATTCCAAGCAATCCCGAAACATATGTCTGCGTTTTAATGCTCATTTGTGCTTTAATTTAACGTGAAATTTTATTTCTTTGGCGTTACTAATAATAATAGTAACGAGCGACACAGACGAACTAATTCCAAAAAATCCCAACTTTTTACTCTTTTACCACTTCTAACGAGATAATGAGCGTTCTACTAATAAGATTTCTTTCTAAAATTGAATTCGGTTCAACTTTTGAAAATATGTGTATTACTAATAATGGAATAAGTTATTTTTTTAGCTATATAATTTTGTAATTTTGGCTGTTCATGGGAATCTGATCTGACTATTTTACAGACAAGTTTATGAGAAATAAACGACTAATCCTGGAAAACAAATATAAATTTACATGTAGTATAAATCGTCTAAATACATAAAATGCCGAAATGAATCAAATATATGTTTTTCAAGTCGAAATCCGTAAAAAAGTAGGCTATAATATGAATGGAATATTTTTGTTTATATAGAATACGGTAAGAGAGGTTGCTATTTTTTCTTCTGGTAGCATTTAGTTTCCCCAAAATTAAGGGAGATACAAGGTATTTTAAGTTTGTAAAAATGTAAGCATCCTCAATAAAAATATGTTATCAAAGCTGAAGTAATCAACGAAGCATTTAATTTTCGCAATATGCATGATTTAATATTACTTAAAAAACGGAAATTCAATTAAGTTCATAGCCTGTTTTTATTTGGAATCATTAAAAATTTATAATTGTGTTGCATTTTCTTTTTTCTCCCCCTTCTCTCTCTCGCTTTCTGACTTTACTTTTCATGATTGGGCTTAATCTAAAAAAAGGTTTAATTTTAAAAAGAACATTCTAAAACAACACAAAGCTAAAAATTTTCCATTTTTAAAACGAAGTTTTAGTACTTTAACTATTTTTTAACTAGAATCATTAAAAATGTATCATTATGTAGCTTTTTTTTCTTTGAGTTATTTTACTTTTTATGAATGCGCTGAATTTAAAAAAGCTTTCATTAAAAAATAACATTATAAAACTTCATAGTGCCAGTGATTTTTTATTTTCAAAATAAGCTTTTAGTTTTATTTTTAGTATTAAAATACTAAGGTAGCACTTTTTCAACAGAAACTTTTAGTTATTACTACAGTGTAAAAAATTCTAGTTCAACGTTTCACCAAAAAATAGAAAAAATGGTGAAATTTAGCTACGAGCAACATTTGGTGCAAGTTGAACCATTATAATGATGCAGTTTCACCTAGTTTAATCACGAATGTGAAACTGGGAACCATTATAATGGTTTAGTTTTAGTACCAAATGTTGGTTGCAGCTGAATTTCTTCATTTTTTATAAAAAAATTTTGGTGAACTAGAATTTTTTAGTGTACTCTTATTATTAAAGTTAGTTTGCTTATGTGTTTTGTTATAGCTAACCAATATTTAACTATGCAATTAAATTATGAATTAATTACCCATCACCATGTTAGTTTTTACGAAATGTATGATTGATAGAATAAGGTATTATACATTTTGGTTTGCTTTCGTAAAAGTTTTTTCTTCTTGTATATCTTTGGAATGTTGTGGTTAAAAGTCATTCGGCAAAGTACATTCGATATTTGATTGAACTACTAGAAAAAAACGGCCAAACGGAACATTTTTACCAAGGGAAAAAAATCACATTTTTTTAAGCATTTTTGGTTGATACCGGGATTTTTTTTTCTTTACACGTGAGTAACTACGACTAACACGGAACTAATTTATAATATCTGTAAAAAGGATTCATTTTATGAACTGTATAATTAAAAGTTGTAGAATCAGCAGGACTTAAAGTTTAGTTTTAATGTCATAAAAATGCGATATTCGAGAACGCATCTGATTTATTTGATGAAAAAAAAAGAAAACTTGAATTGAAAAATATCGGAAGCAAATTAGTTGGGAATTTTTATAGAAAAAATAATTAATTTAAGATGAATGTTTTCTAAATGTGAGCAATGAACTTATTAAAGTCATTTAAAACATTTCGATAGGTGATATGTTAAATTGAAGTCGTAACTGAACCTACAAAAATTGTAATAGGTTTACTGAACTAAAATTTCAAAAGAGATTTGAGGAAAACAAAAACTCTTTTTCGAAGCAAATTACGAGTAAAAAAGACCTATTGCCATTTTTTATCGTACAGTAACAAGTAATACTATTAATAACAGAAATAATCATTGAAATTGATTTTTTTTGGAAATGTATAAGCGATTAAAATGTATAAAATATTTTAAGAACTATTCGTGATTTAAATTAATTTATTTATTACTTTATATATTTATGTATTTATTCTGTGTAAGGAGCGATGAAACTAAAATACAATCAGTTTCACAAACAATATAGTAATTGCTGAATTGGCCGACATCTTGTTGAACAAATAATGTTCATCATTCGAGCCTCGAGAGCAATATTTTTCAAGAAAAATATTTAATAACATTTAATAATTATTTTAAGTTGAATTTCACAAACAGGAAAGAATGTCCATGTATCCGCAGCAATATTTTTAAAACATTTTTACAAAACATTTTTTGAAAATAAATACAAGCAAATGAAAGATGCGGATTTTTCAAATATTTGACGTTATTATTTGGGAAATGCCAAACTCTTTTAAAGGGCACCAATTATGATAACAATACGAGGAAGTGATGCACGTGATGCGTCTCCTAATGTATATGACTTACGCCATGTAGCCTAAGGGATTAGAATTCAGATCAAATATTGAAGCAAAAATTCCTTTTAAATGATTTAAACATTTTCCTAGAGACGTACTTTAGAAACAGTAAAAAACAGTTTGATAGTAATAAAAATGTATATTTATCTCGCTTACAGTTAATCGCCCCATTTTTGAACCTTTATCTGAGAATTGTAAAACTTGTATAAACAACTCAACTGATAAAAGTTCTAACAAAGCGGTGCAAGTTTAATGTTGAAAAAATAAATACATCTTTAAGCAAATTTTTAAGAAATTGAAAGACTTTTTTTCCTATTGCAAGAATATACCGGAAAAATTTAATAATTTTGTTCAGCTTTCGGCAGCAGTTCGCAGCAAAACATGTTTTCATCTCAGCAATCATGTTATTTTATGATTACTTTTAACAGGGATACAAGAGGATAACATTTATTTAAAGTAACATTTACTTAAAGAGGAGAATTCATTTTGCTTTAAGGTCTAAGTAATTTTTATAAAATAAAAAAGGAAGGAAAAAAAGAAACATCATCAAAACGTTTTTGACAGTTAGATTTTTGCTTTTCGATTTAGAATTTACTTCTTAAAATACGTATTTTTCTTTGCACAATTTGTTTCTGTTTTTTTTTTCTTAAAAAAAGGGGGAGGGGGCCAGAGGCCAATATGCCCTGTGAAAAAACGCTGGAGTCATTATCAACGTTAGCTCTACTTTGACTTTGACTGCATTTAACCCCTTGCCGTAAAATTTAGCTCGACCAACCTCGGGCATAATCGGTAGTCCTCCGATTATCCCCCGATTATCCCTTCACGAGTCTGACTCGTGATATTCATGTTTGGCACGATTATCCCTTCACAAGGCTGACTCGTGATATTCATGTTTGACCCGATTATCCCATAACGAGTCTGACTCGTCATATTCATGTTTAACCCGATTATCCCTTCTCGAGTCTGACTCGTTAAAGTACGGCAAAGGGTTAAACAGCAGATGTAATGCAATTTTGAATCACTTGATGTTCCTAGCGAGCAAAAAAAAAGAGATAAAAAGGAAACTTAATTTATGAGGTCGCTCATTGGAAATTTTTTTAAAAACAGACATAAAAATCATGAATGATGCAATTTTATAAACGACAATATTGGTCTTCTACCGTAGCGGCTCCCAAACTGCGGTACGCATACCACTAGTGGTACTATACCAGGTGGTACTCGTGCAGGCAAGAAACAGAAGAGATAAACTGGACTAGAAGCATTGCGTTGCTTTCTGTTATGATGGTGCTCGTGCAATGACAGTGAGACACGGAGGAGTTTTTGCCAAAATAAAATATTTTTTGAAAACTACCCTTTTCTTCATTGATTTTCTTCCAGCGTTCATTCATAAGCAGCAACTGGCTGCAAAAGGTATGCCTGAGCCCTTTAAATGTGGGAACAGGAAGGAATTTGCCATAAGGTGGTCAACTTCGTTAAATCACGCCCCCCCCCCCCCCCCACACTAAACTCTCGATTATTTTCAAAGCTGTATTCTGAAATGGGCAGTGATCATATTCAGTTGCTACTACACAGTGAGGTGAGATGACTTTTTCGTGAAAAAGGTTTAAATTGATTGTTTAAATTACGTTCCGCGGCGCAGCTGTTTCTGATGGGAACCAGTTTTGAATTGCGTGAATACTTGAATGACGAGCTTTCAATATCAACCCTTATCTACTTAACAGACATATTTCTATATAATAAAGTTATATTTGCAGTGGTACGCAAATGGTTTGTAAGAAAAGTGGTAGCACGCGAAAAAAAATATTGGGATCCGCTGTTCTACCGTATGTCTTCATAATAAAATATTATTATTATTGTTAGTGCTCAGTTGATATACATTTGAAATGCGGATTGGACTGCAAAAGACTTTAACCTATTGTTAAGAAAATTGTTTGTAGTAGAAGTAATAAGTTCATTCATTTTGCATGATGATATGAGATGATAGCGGCATGACAAATAGTGTATATTCCCTATTTTATTTATTTTGAATCCAACTATGTGTGCTGCTGCTGCATACGCAAACATTCGTTTTCCGAGAATTCCCCTTCTTTTTTCATTACTTAAATTGGGCCTTAAAAAGCATTTTCACGCGCAAAATTGCATGCAGTATATATTGCGCAGCTTTCAGGAAAATGGTAATATTCTTAACTCTGCTTTTTCTGGCAAATGGGGAAAAAAAGAAAGGATTCAAGAAACAACTCAACTCATTTGTAATCTCAGAATTTCGAAAATATTTATGCAATGGTGGAAACATACGCACTTCTATATTTAATAATGCATGGAAGATGGATCATGCGCAAGAATTTTTTCTACGTGACCTGGAGGGAAATATTGTTTCCAAACACTATATGATGCTTTCAGCATGAGAATTACTGGATGAAACATCACTTTTGATTTTCTCATATTGAAATGTTTTGTGTTTTTTCCCTACAGATACTCTAAGTGCAAGAAAAGGTAACTAAACAAGAACTCTCGTGTAGAACTATACGAGCCTACTTTCCCGTATACACCAACTTCAACTTTATAATCTAGCTATCTCTCTCTCTCTCTCTTTCTCATTTAGCTTTAGTTCTTAATTACTTTAAATATACCTTTTTCAACCGTTAATACATATTCAATCACTCACTCATTCATTCAATAATTTATTCATTCATTCATTCATTTATTCGCTCATTCATGTACTTATTCATTCATTCATTCATGCATTTATTCAGAAATATCCTCGAAAATCCAGATCAAAAAATTTCATAGGAAAATAGGCTCGTTTAGTTTTGGTTGAACTTCGTATCTGCACATATGCTACGCCGTAAGATCCTTCCGATAAAGCTTGTTTCAAGCAAATCCCTCAGTTAGATTTACATAGGATTGCAATTTTCCCTCAGGTGCTAATGTTATTTTTTTTTTATTTTAACTGTTAAAATTTTAAAAAAAAAAAAGATTGTTCAAATAAAAAAAAAAAATTCACGTCGAGAGGTCCTTCAAATAGACTTCCTCAAAGGAACTTGGATTTTATCTCCAGGATCTATAAATTTCCTTCATGTTACCCGAATACTGCTAAAAGACATTTTGAACTGTTCAAAATTGAACGAAAAATTGTTCAAATAAAAATAAGCAAAAAATGTATATAAATGAGGTGTCCCCGCTGAGATCTTTCGAATGTAAAAAAAAATATTTCCAATCGGACAATTCCCTCAAAAGTTATTCGGGGGGGGGGGGGGTAGACAGACACACATTTTCCCCCCTCAAAACCCTACTTTCAATTTTTTTTATTTTTCCAATCTTTATTTCATTACTTTATTTATTTTTGACTTTTCTTTATTTTTACCGATACATTAATTCTTCTTTCATACATTTTATTTCTTTTTTTTACTTAAACGGGAAAGTAGGCTAAAAAAGCATTTAAAAAGTAGACAGGTATGGGTGGGAAACTGATAATTTATAAAATATCAATTTCAGTGTTTAAACTTCAATTTAATTGATATATTACCACATATTATTACATAATTACTGTTTTATGCAGTGATCAAGACTAAAAGGTCTACACTAGAAGCTGAAACTTACTACAAAACAATCTTAACTCACAGCACATAAAAACATTTTCATACATAAAATTACATTTCTAAATAATTCAAGCAAAATTCGTTATGTTTGCACGTTGTACTATATTATATTAGAAGGTCAAATAACAATTATTCTAAACTTAATATTAACTAAGTTAGCACGGTGATTTTTACTTTTGTGTAACGAAAGTAAGATTTAAAAATTTACTATATCTGAATAAATAATATAAATTTACTATATGTGTATTTAGTATATAACTTTTTCGTGGTTCAGCTCTACCATGAACGTTATCTATTTCAGCCGGAGTAGTCCGGGTAAAATGGACCACATAAAAAAAAAATTTTTTTAAATGATTTTAAAAACTTCCTTCAACAATATGAACTTCTGGCTTAGGATTTTCGTAAGAAAAAACACACACTATATGTATATTTAAAAAATTAATATATTAAAAATTGTTTAAATTGACTAGGACCAGCCTAGTTGGGCCCTAAGCCTGTTGCTGGTCGTCACTTTTGTCTTTGTATTTGTATTTGTATATGCTGTGAAAAGTAAAACATACGTTCATATATAACTAGGGGATAATTCATAAATGGTTTTAGCAGAGATATGGAGCAGGGATTTTGAGTTTCTCTGCTCCATGCTCCGAATAATTTTAATAGATATTTTTTTGTATCATCTTTTAGAGTTTTTTTTTTTTTTTTTAATGTGATAAAAAATTAAAAAGTAAAAAAAAATGGAGCTGTGGTGCGCAACAAACCGCTGATCAGGGATCTAGAGCAGCCCACTTTTTTGAGTCACTCCGCTCCAACTTATAAATATTTGACCCGGCTCCACTCCAACTCCGCGCTGCGCCGAGCTCCAGACAATTTAAATATATTGTATTATTTATCTCCTTCTTTTAAGTTAATTTATTTTATTGTCTAAAAAAAATTAAAATATTTTTTTAAAAAATCGATCAGTGGAGCACAATAAACTTCTTTGCTTCTGCTCCACTCCAGTTTCCAGCAAAATCTCGTTGAACCACTGATTCGCTCCAGATGTATGCTCTTGACTAAAAAAGAACAGTTTTGAAAAAATTTCAAATCATCATTGTCAGAGCGAGGGGCACGAGCCCCCATTGGGCCTCCTTCTGGTTGAGATCCTGATACTCCGGTAACTCATCCAAGACGGGCCAGTAAAATTTCTGGGGTTTCAGTTCACCCCATTTAAAAGATTATAAATATGTGAAGTTATTTATTAAGAAAATGCATAGGCAGCGGCATTGCTGAAAAGTTTTGTATAATTTTCCAAGATCCGCTTAGAAAGGAAAATATAAAACCAAAAACAAACATCCGCACAAACCCACACCCGTTAGGCTAAATTAATATAGGAGAAAAGGAGAAAAGGAAAAAAAAACAAAACACTCATCGTAATGTCTCATATCAACCTGTCACCCCTATTTTGATAAAATCAAAGCAGACTTGGCGCATGTGCAAATTCTTTCATGGCTCTGTTTTTCAATAACGGACAAGAGCTGCGTTCTTTTTCTTTTCCTTTTGTGCTAAATATTCAATGAGAAATGGAATAATTCAACATCGAGAAAAATATAAAAATACTTGACTAAAATAAAACTTGCAAAACTGTAGTCACAGTGAATCACCCCTTCGACAAGTGGAATCGTTCCCGATTAGTAGTCGCGGCTATCGAGAACAAACAGTAGAGAAAGATGGGAAAACGTGGCTCATTTCTCCCGGAATTTTCCTGTCAAATCTTTGTAAATGAGATGAGAAATCATGCATATTATCGGATCTTTAAATTATTAAAAAGAAAAAAACTTTAATTTCACAAAGTTAAATTTTTTAAAACTTTTTAAAATTTGTTTTTAAATCATTTTTTTAACTACGAAATGTAAATTTTTCGTAGTCCCTCTGCGTTTATAGTTATATTTGAAATTTTTTACTCATTGTATCAAATATTAAACACTTTTTCTTACTTGCAGTACAAAAAATGTAGAATTTTATTTATTCTTATAGAGAGGCATTCGTTATTGATCTTGCTTTTAATGATGTATAACTTTTTAAATCTTTAAGAAATTTTATTTCTTAAACACTCTTACATGATAAAGACTTCACCTTTTACTAAACTCTTAGAAGTAAAAAAAAAAAAACATATACATTTTTTTTTTGCATCGTTGAAAGGCTAAGTATCATATTAAATTCACTAGAATGAACTTTAAGATTTAAAAAATCATAATTAAAAAACTATCAGCTAGCAAAGTGGATTTAAAATTCTTTTCTTATGAAGTTAAGCGTTTTGGAGTTAGTTCACAAGTGTATTATGAACCTTTGAAATATACCTCAATTTAAAGCTCCTTGCAACTTAAAGAAATAATTTATGTGACCCCTCAAAGTGTGGGTAATGCATATTGTTTCCTAAGATGTCAGGGTGAGAAAAAATGTTTTGCTGGTCACTTGCTATCTCTTATTTTTATCGTTCCAAAGTATTAAAAGCATAAGCCTATTTTATTCCATAATAATTCCGAATAATGATGGCAATATAAGAGCTTTGATTCCGCTTGACTTGCCAAAACCTGTATCTTTTATCGTTCGCTAAACTAGATTTTCACATCAATCGGAAGTACACTTCCAGAAACGCATGCTCAAATCTCACGAAACTTCCGTCGTATTTGACGAAATGGCTTCGTGAAAAATGCTCCGAGTAAACCTTTCGTCTAATTGCCGAAATTTGCATAGTAACTTTTTTAAGTCCCGTGACAGCGCGAGGAAAGAATCGTTGTAAATGACGAAATTTTCTTGACGATTGAAGAATCGTCGAAAATGAGAATTCTATTTCTGAGAGTGTACTGGTAATTTTTTCTGTATATTGGGAATCTTTACTTGCCATTCGATGCCAGCGCGACTAGAAAGGTTATGCGTATAAAGCAGTGTCTGTAATTTCACTCCACGGGCCTAATTCCAAGCAACCAAACCCTATACCCACAAGAATTATGCGCACAAAATATTTTATTTATTAGTTTTTTTTAATATTTTTTTTTTCTAAACGGCTAATATAACGAAAGAACAAAAAAAATATTGAGAAAATACCTCAGCATCGAGTATTTTTCATTTATTACTATTTAGGGAAAAAAAATAGTTTAACTAGTAGTTAACTAGTTCAAAGCAAAAGTAGTTACAACTAGTAGTTGGCACTAGTAGTTAACTACTCTTAGTTAACTACTCCCGAACACTATTAAATTCATAACTAAACGTTTTTAGCAGCATTCCATATAACAAATAAAAATGGTTGAAACCGCTTACATCGCCTTTGTAGATGAGCTGGAGAGGAAAATGTAAGACCACTGAATGCTGTTAAACAACTTTTTTCACTGTGCCATTTTCAAACAATAGTGACTCCTCCACAATTGTTTCGAAACTTACGAAAATCCTTCAATGTCTACCGTATGCTGCCGGTATATCACTCACAAGCAGTTAAGTTTTGAAAACCACCACAAGTGTAATTATGAAGCTTGTTTACAATTACCCCAACTGACCCTAACACATCTATGTGTTATAGACTATTATACATCAGAATTAACAGATCATTAAAGAGTATCAATTTTCATTTCTCTCTGTAGATTATTATGTGATTTTCAGACGGTCAATTAACTTTGAATCACTTTGAATTTCCCTTAAATTTTTAATCTTTTTCGTTTGCTAAATACTTACTTCGTAAAATATAAGTAGAGATTTGATTTTCTATTCCCTCCCCAGCAAGCTGTAGCTTTCATTTTCGGTAGTTAGAATACACTTTTCACTACGGTTTCAGTAAAATACATTTTATTTGGTAGAAACTGATAAAAAAATGCTTCGTTATTTAGACAATCTACACATAAATATAATGGAGCGAGTTTCTCTGTGTGTGTGTGTTTGTATGTTCGTTATACAAAGGAATTCCACTTAGCAGATTGGAATGAAATTAGGCACAAAATTAAGTCATCTCTCGAGAAAGGTAACGCACAAAGTCCCGTTCGAAAATTCGAATTAGGGATCATTCATAAATGATGTCACGCTTAGAAGGAGGGAGGTTCGTGAAATTGTGACAAAGTGTGACAAGGGGAGGGGGTAACAAGAAGTGTGACTTTGTAAGAAAGGGGGTAGGGGCTCAAATACGTGGGAAAAAAGCGTGACATCATTTATGAACGGCCCCTTAGTGTTTTTTTAATTCCAAATTCAATATCTTTTTCGACTCTAAAAATAGAAAAAATCATTCACTATCTGAAATTTATATCATTCTAAAACTAATAAAATACTTCACCAGATGGAATGTTTGAAAACTCTAGAATAAACAAAACTTGAATTATTGAAAAGAATGTAATGCTTAAGCTAAGAATTAATTGTCAAATGAAAATTTTGAGGAGAATGAATTTGAGCAATTCATTTCTGTATAAACAAGCCCGTTAGTTTCAATTTAATTAGCTACAACCAGATTTCCTGCTGTTTAATATGAATGAGGCAAATATGTTTTCACAATATTATTATTGTAGCAGACTTCGCCGCTAGAATAGTCGTATTGTGAAAAATACCGGGTAATTTTCCTGGAAAATAAACAAAATTTTGCCTTCAAGCAACGTGTCGGAAATTTCTGATCTTAAAAAATAATCGATTGAAAGATGTGCATTAAAACATTTTTTAAAAATCCTTGGTATGTATTCATTACGAGACATCATTTCAAAAAATGTCAGAAAAGAGTCACATAGCTTTCAAAGCTCCAAATGGCAATGAAACGAACAACTATGTCGTTTAAGCAGTGAAATGTTCGAATAATCATATGTTTTGAAAAGAAAGCGAACTTTATTTTTCGGACTACCGTAAAATATTTCCTTTTAGAAGAATTCTCTTTTTATCCAGAATAAATCGTTTCTACTGCTTTGGCATCTGTTGTGCATGAAGACGAATAAACGAACAGATGAAAAGAGCGTCTATCTTCAATTTTCTTCAAAAAAATATTTATCCGTTTATCCTCATCTTCTGGAATATGTTATGAAAAAGTGCGCATTCGATTCTAGATAAGATTTATAAGGATTTTTTTTTCTCCTTGATTGTGCTACATTTGTATGTCACTCAGAATTTCACTTGATAAATCGGTGTCCTCTGAGTAGCGTTCCACTTGAAGGAACCAACCTTTGTACATGATGAAAGTTTAAACCGGTGATTCTCAAAGACGATAGTATCACCACCTGATGGAAGAAAGTGGAAACAGTATAAAGGTGGGTACAGACAGCTACCACATTACAAAAAAAAATGTTTACACGAATAAAATAAATAAATATATATTTTATAACTAAAAGTTTCTTTATAGTTCCTTAGATTTTAAAACTTTAGAATTTTTTAATACTGTTCTAGACACATAACACATCAATTTAGTTTAATGATATTTAGTGTTTATCATTGCTCTTTCTGTAATAATGAACATGAAAACTATCCATATCCGTCCACTGCTTTATTAATTATGGCTCATTAAGAACAAAAAAAAAAACCTCCTGCCAAATACGCAACTTTCTTCTTGCTCAGATATTCAATGTGGCTCTAATAACACGACGCCTGACTTTGAGAGAGTTTATTTCTCTTTGGGGCAATGTTCTTATAATGACACAGAGCAACATGTTTTCCTCATCCCTATTTTAACAAATGGACTAGTTTTGTCTTCCGTCCAACGGAAGCCTTCTTGTTAGAGCCAAACAGTAGAACTTTCGTCTCCGACGTGGTTAAACCGTTGCAAACTTGGTAGAATCATAGAAGTTAGTCTTATGACAAGAGATTTTATCTCAGTTTTCTAAGTTGAAATTGCTTCTTGCTTAGAATAACAGGAAAAACAGAAAAAACCCCAACTGCTTGTTGGCCTGTAATATATATAATTAATTATTTTATTTAAAAAACTCATTGCTAATTTTTACCGAGTTTGAACAAGACCGGCACAAACAACGTTTTTGTTTTTTCGTGACTGCTAAGAGAAGAGTTCAAAACAGAGGAAAAGCTAAAGAGTGAAGTTGAAATAGAGACATCGCTTCGATCTATCAGTTAGTATTGTAAAAAGCATATTTAATTGCTAATTAACAACAATATTCAGTTCTGAAATTTTATTTAAAAAGAGAGTTTATATCTTAATTTGCATTAAGTAAATAAATTACATTTAGAAAAAATATTTAATACTTACATTGGGACACATTTAAGCAAAAAAATTTACTACTAAAATTACGTTTTTGTATGAATATTTGGTACATAAATTATGATTGGAAAAATATTCTTCCAACGTAAGCTATAATTTGACACCTAAATTCTTAAACTTTAGTGGCAGTTTATTAAATCTAAAACACCCATAATTAGCTTGTATTTAAAATGCAAGTCAGGGAATGCCTGACTAATTTCTAAAGACCTCGCCAGTATTCCGTGCTTGTGAAAACTCAGCCATTACATTTTAATTATTTGCTTGTTTACAAGCTTAGTGTTGTTACCCTTTTTAATATACGCACACCCAAGATTGTATTGAGCAAATTTATTGTTTTTTAATATTCACAGCGACCAGGACTCATTTCAAAGTTTTCCGGAGAAGGGAAAAGTAGGCTATATATGTTTTTCCTATAATATATACGCATTATGCATTTTGGAAGGAAAACAAGTACTCATATGTATGTATACTTATATGTATGAGTACATGATGTTTCTAAAAGACAGGGGCAATTGCCCAGCTCTTGATCTCGAAATAACGAGTGTGATTACAAGTTTGAAAAACAATTATGCAATAAGTGTTCTCGTGTTTTCCTCAAGTCGACCTTTTTCGGGTGTAAGAAATTGTTTGGGCAGCGGGCGTGGTTCGTAACTATCGTTATGTGCAAATACATATAATTATCGTATTAGGATTTTCAAACAGCCAGGAGGCAAAGGATTTTGGTGTATTTCCCAAGGGAGGGAAGGGACTCCTTGGTTGCAGCCTGCATAAAGATTATCTTTAAATAGTATTTTTTGCATTAACTACTGCATAAGGGCACATGACAGAATAATACAGACAACTGGATGCAAAAAAAAAAAAGTTGAATAATAGCTATTCACGTTTAAGTTTTCTTTAGGCACTAAAAATAAATAAAACCGATGTTATTCAGCAACGTTTGCTTACTAAATTAAGAGTATTTTCTCATCCAACTAAATTTATTTCTGCATGTCATATGGGGTATAGAACAAAATGAGGAATCTTTAAGAAAATGGCAGATGGCCCTTTTCAGCAAAACCGTGATATTCTTAGTCAGAGATAGATGAGCATCGAAGCGATGTGAGCTGAGGATGTATGAGAAATGGAAATTCTAGTTCTCATAACAAGTTTGAAATGCTTACCTAGGTAATGTTACCTTTTGAAACGTTTAAGCTTGAACTGAATAACGAAATAAAGACGAATTTTTTATTTTATTTTATTTATTTACAGTTACTGATTTTAAAAACCGTATTTCATCTCCTAAACACGTAGTTTTCGTTTTTTCTTTTTTTCATTCGAAATATGTTATATTTATTACCAATGTATTTTATCGCTTGCCAATCAATATCAAGTATTTAAATGGAAGAATAAAGGAAGAAAAAAAGAAACCATTTAGGAGAGAGGGGGAAGGCTTTTAAAGGGTCAGGGAAATTTTCAAGACAAAAAAGGAAATTCCAATTTTTTAATTGCCAGTTTACACACTATGGTCAACCTTATTAAGAATGATTTACGTAGTTCCTACGTATAATTTGTGTCTATAAATCTGAATGCATTTGTGTTTGTTTGAACCTCATGCGTTTCATCCAGTTTTACATTATTCTGAAAATCGGGAAAAAAAACTGCGTGAGATGAAGTTAGTGCTGACTCTAGAATGAAAGAGAGCAGGGCATGACATATTTTTCAAAAGGACACCTATAGTCAACATATAGGGCACCATTTTTTTGTTCCCTCTCTAGTACAGCACTTTTGGTGCTAATAACAAAATCTAATATCTACCTTTCTTAAGGGGGGAAATAAGTGTAGGACCGCGTATTAAGAGTAATTTTCATGAATTTTTTAACATATAAAGAATAAATATATTTTATTGAGATTTTGAGGTTATTTTATAGAATATATTGAAGTACATTTACTGAAATTTTCAAACATTTTTCTTGAAAAATCCCGGGGATATCAGCTGTTGCACACTGTAAGTCGCCACCCGGGTCGGCAATTTGCGTGCATCCCGGTGGTCACAATTTTTATCTGAGACCAATTTTTTAAAAAACTTCCTTTTTGTATAAGTGTCTCTTCTATTTGAACTAAAATTGTCACAAAACATCGAAAAAGTTTTTTTTAGAATGGAAAAATTAAATACGATTTTTGACCGTTTATTTATTTATTTATTTATTTATTTATTTTTGCAATAAAAAAAGTAAACATAAAGATATGTTTATGATTGTAGTTCAAATAGAGCGTGTGTGTATATATATATATATATATATATATATATGTAAAGAAAATGTGTGCTAAATTTGATAAGAACTGATCAAAAACTCTGCGAGCTAGAGTGTACGCAAATTCGAAAAGAGTAGTTTCGAGGAAAACGCGTTTGAAAAAAAGTGAGAAGTAGTGCAGGTAAATTTAAGGCTGTAATGAATCAATTTAGGACTGATTTTAACATGTGAGCGTCATCACAGGGTCACTAATACTTATAGAAATTTCTATCCGAAGTCTCAATTGTAAAAAGAAACAAAAGGACCACTGCTAATGTTCTTCTGTGTCTCTCTAATACCCTTCAAGTCATGAATACTGAATGCTTGACAGCTCCAAAAGGACGCTATCGCTCAAAGCTTATAGCTTTTAAACGGCTTGGCCTTTTGCTTTGAAATTTTCAGGGTATATTATTGAAATAGTTGTAGAATCGATTTAAGTGGATTTTTTTATAAATATTTTGAGACCTCTACACCTATTTCCCCCCTTATCGGGTCCCTCCATTAAGTTTATGCATTTATACTACATTTTGGTTGAAATAAAATTTCACGATAAATTAAAGCACAAATGAGCATTAAAACGCAGACATATGTTTCGGGATCGCTTGGAATCCCTTTTTCAATGCGACAGGGAGCTTCTAGATGCAAAACATCCAAATGAAGCAGACAGAACAACAAAAACAAAGCTTATATAGCCTAAGAATTAACTGTAAACCAATGAGAATAAAGGCAGTGTGAAGTGGAAGTAGAAGTAGTATTAAAGGCACCAATAAGAGAGCAACAAACGAATGTAGTTGGAAGTACAGAAAGTAAAAAGGAATATCAATAAAAACAAAGAAAAAGACAACAGCGTGCATAAAAATGTGAAAATACATGAAAATTGCAAAAAAATAAAATAAAATACAAAGAATAAAATGGAAATAAAATAAGTACAGAAAATACCAAAACAAAAAGCAAAACAAAGTACACATGCAAAAGAGGGGGAGGGGGGGAGAGGGAAAAAAAAAAAAATTGACACAAAAAATGGAAAACTAACAAGAAAACCAAGAAAGAACAACAAATTAAAGGAACTTATGCCAGACCTGTGAAAAATAAGGAGTTGAGGAAGAATCATTAACCAAATTAGAACTATTCCTGTTAATATGATAAGCTTCCCAAAAGTCGGAATGTTTTCACTGTTAAAAATTCCACCGATTTTGTTAAGAAACTTCATAACTTCGTTCCGAATAATTCGGTTATGGCCTCTTTTGATGTTAATTCTTTGTTTACTAATGTTCCTGTTGATGGCGCTTTGACTTGCCTCAGGAAAAGGCTTTCTGAATTCCATTTTACTTCTGTGGAAATCGAGGAATTAGTTTTTCTTACTCGTGTGTGCTTGCAACAGAGCACTTTTGTATTTAATGGTAAATTCTATGCTATGGTAGAAGGCCTAGCCATGGGAAGTCCTCTTAGTCCTATTTTAAGTGATTTCTATATGCATTATTTTGAGGAAAAACTATTCCAAAAATTGCAATTTCAATTTTATGTTCGTTATGTGGATGATTGTTTTGTCCTAACGGACAGTAACTTGTTAGGTATTGATGATGCTCTTTCGATTATGAACTCCATTGATTCTAATATCCAGTTTTCTTGTGAGAAAGAACTTAATAGTAGCCTCGCGTTTCTTGATGTTTTGATTTCTAGGAGTGAGTCTGGTTTCACAACTTCTGTCTATCGTAAACCTTTCGCTGTTTCTTTACCTCCTCACAGACTATCGTCTCATCCTCCCAACCAAAAATATTCGGCTTTTAATGCTCTTGTCCATCGTGCTATTAATATTTGCTCTTCTCCTGAGCTTCTCAAGATTGAACTCAACTATCTGAAAGCTGTAGCTGTTGATAGAGGATTTTCTCACTCTTTAATTGATTCTATTCATAACAAACTTTCTAAAAAAACTTCTGGTCCCAATCATGTGGTTTCTAGAAAGGATTTGGTTGTGTTACCATTCTTTCATTCTGTAAGTTTTCGTATTGCTAAAATCCTAAAAAGGTTTCAATTTCAAGTTGTTTTTGCTCCTAGCAACAAACTTTCCTTCTCTTCTCTTAAAGATCCTGTTGATCAACTTAATACTTGGGGTATTTACCAAATTAGTTGCCGTTGCGGCCTTTCTTACATTGGACAGACAAAACGTGCTCTGAAAATTCGGTTAAATGAGCATAAAGGTTATGTACGTAAGCAAGAGCTGAATAAGTCTAGCATTGCTCAACATTGTTGGAATTCCAACCACTCTTTTGATTTCAATTCTGGGAAAATTATTCAAAAATGTTCTTCCCCTTTAGAACTTGACTTTTGGGAAGCTTATCATATTAACAGGAATAGTTCTAATTTGGTTAATGATTCTTCCTCAACTCCTTATTTTTCACAGGTCTGGCATAAGTTCCTTTAATTTGTTGTTCTTTCTTGGTTTTCTTGTTAGTTTTCCATTTTTTGTGTCAATTTTTTTTTTTTTTTCCCTCTCCCCCCCTCCCCCTCTTTTGCATGTGTACTTTGTTTTGCTTTTTGTTTTGGTATTTTCTGTACTTATTTTATTTCCATTTTATTCTTTGTATTTTATTTTATTTTTTTGCAATTTTCATGTATTTTCACATTTTTATGCACGCTGTTGTCTTTTTCTTTGTTTTTATTGATATTCCTTTTTACTTTCTGTACTTCCAACTACATTCGTTTGTTGCTCTCTTATTGGTGCCTTTAATACTACTTCTACTTCCACTTCACACTGCCTTTATTCTCATTGGTTTACAGTTAATTCTTAGGCTATATAAGCTTTGTTTTTGTTGTTCTGTCTGCTTCATTTGGATGTTTTGCATCTAGAAGCTCCCTGTCGCATTGAAAAAGGGATTCCAAGCGATCCCGAAACATATGTCTGCGTTTTAATGCTCATTTGTGCTTTAATTTATCGTGAAATTTTATTTCTATTACTTTGCACAAAGTTTAATCATTACTACATTTTGGTTGTTTATAGCATTCAGAAACTTCGTGAATCTCAAGTCATTATAGTTTTATTTTTAACATTGATATTCCCTTGTGATTTTCTAAACGTCATATTTAATTTGTTTTGCATTTGAAGATAAGTCGGAGAATTTTTCGTAAAATTGAGTTCCTTCATCGATTCCAAATAGATTGATAACCGGCAGACAAGTGAACTATTTATGTGCGTTTCTTAGTTATGAGATACTTTCAAGACATGTATTTATTTGCACGGCGCTTTCTATAACTGTCGAAAAACTATTCCGGGCATTTAATTTATTTCTGAATAAGGACAAGCCTCTTCTGTAAAGTTTGTTTTATTACGCATAAACTCTTTTTGAGCTGAAATCCCTTTTAAGGGGAGCACAGCATTAATAATCGAATGTAAGAGACTATTTAGCTGCCTTCAATCACATGCATTTGTACATTTGTAAATGTTGTAAAGTAATTTTGAAAAATATTATATATATATATATATATATATATATATATATATATATTGCTGAAAATATATGAAAGTACTTGTTTGCAACTGTATTATTTCAAATTAAAACATTATAAAAACGTTAGCTCGGTAAACGCTGTTGAAAATGATAAGTATAGAAAATACAGATGAAATAAAAGTAATAATATAGATTAAACAAATATAGGTGAACTAAATATAGATGAAATTCTGAATGATTCAACTGAATTCGTAAAGGAAACTGGATAGAGCGAGAGAAAAAAAAAAGAAAAGAAAATACATGACAAAAAAAAAAAGTTAAGAAAAGTGTTTTGAAATCATTCAAAACATTTGTTCAATCTATAAAACAGCTGCTAGAGTGAAATAGAAATAAAAATCATTTGAAACATTGGGACATGAGGTGTTGATTTCGATCCCATCGAAAAGTTTCATTAAAACGCTATTAATAGCATTTCAGTTTGTTGCAAATAAGACTATCTTTGTGAGTTCGTTTAAAAAAGCGAGTTTCAAAGCTAATATTAATAAATCTTTAATGAGATCTTTTTAGTCATTTTTGCTGAATAATGAATGTAATATCCTATGAATGAAACACCTTATCCATTGATGTTTATTAATTCGTTTTACAGACTCAAAGTGTCTTTGTTAGTTTTTCACATTTTAAAAATATTTCAGAACGTTTCCAAATCTAGATACTGATATCTTAAACATTCTGACGAATATCTTTTCAAAAATTCCATAACATTTTATGCATTTGAGCAAATATTCTCTTCGATGTTTAAACATTAAAAAAACGGAAAGTGATCTTTTATCAAGTAATTTTCATTACTCAGAATGTGTATTAGGGCGGAACATAAAAAACTTTTTTTTGGAAATTGTTTTTGCTTGAGGGCTGAATAGTTGTGGGGTGGCATGAGGAACATACACACAAAATTTTAATTTAATCAATTAATATCTTCCGGTTCCAGTTTTGGGTCAAAAAACGCAAAAACGTAAAAAGTAAGGTAAAATTCAACAATTTTGTAAATTCTCAAAATTTTAATTTTATTTTTGTGATAATGATGAATATTTAGCAGAATGTATGAGAAACATAAAAAAAAAATTTAATTAATCCATCAATATCTTCCACTTTAAGGGGTAAATGCGAAATTATCCGAAAATTAAGTAGATTTTATCATAACATTTAATTTTCACGTTTCCGATTTTCCCTTACCAAAAGTGTGGAAAAGTTGTGTAATGATATGAAAAATTATGATTAAATTATAGACTAATCAATACTTTTTACTACACTTTTTTTTTTTTAAGTTTCCAAAATCTTGCAAAAATAAAAAAAAATCACAATTAAATAACAAATGATAAATCTTTGCCAGAATTAATTTTTGAAATATTTAAACATATATTTTGGAAAACTTAGGTGTTTGAAAATAATAATTATGAATATTGAGCAGTAAGTTTTACTAACAAAACACGATTTTCGTGAAGCTAAATGAGTCTTCAGTTCCAAAGTTTCAAAGGTGCGTTATAACTTCATTTTCTAAGAGCTGTATTTTTCGCGAAAAATGAATTTTACCTTAATTTTTACGTTTTTGCGTTTTTTGACCAAAACTGAAACCGGAAGATATTAATTGATTAAGTTAAAATTTTGTGCGTATGTTCCTCATGCCACCCCACTACTATTCACCCTTCAGGCAAAAAAAATTCCCAAAAAACGTTTTTTAAGCTCTTAATGTGTATGTATCAATTTGTAGAAAAGAAAGAAACTATTTGTCATTAATTTGTTAAGCGAAAGAAATTTTCACGGTCCTTACGATTTGGAATTCTAAAAAAGTAGGGCGATTTCATTGAAAATTTCCTTCTTTAGAGCTTTGTCATGTGATGTGTGGCTTCCGTGGGTTGTTAATCACTATGGAAGGTCAGCATTTATAAATTTCGGACCCCCAACTCCATGCAAAAACTCAATAATTCCCCATAAAGACAAAAGAATCTACTTTTTCCCAATCGATCAATATTTTCTGCAAAAAGAGTCATACAAATTTAATTTATATCTTTAAATTCTTATGAAATTCTTCATTATTTTTTAACACAACAAATTCAAGATTCTGAGCTTCTGATATAAAAATTGAAAACCAAGAGCTTAAATTATTTTGAAAATTCAATCATCTTTGGAAATTTGACATAAGATTTTTTGCCATATATCCATCCACAACGCTATTCTAACTAGGGATGTAACGAATATTCGGCCACTATTCGATATTCAGCCTATTCGGCCCTTTGGCCGAATAGTCATTTCATCACCAATCTGAATATTCGGCCTGGCCGAATAATGGGTAAGGTCAAATTCGGCCTGGCCGAATATTGATGGACTATTCGGCCGAATAGTTCTGCTGCAGTAGAAATGTAAAAAATAAAGAAATTAGTAGATGTTAAACATTTAAAATTGTATAATAATTATTGCAAAAGAGTACATTAGTTTATAGCTATAATAAATAAAAATAATTTAGGAAAAAAACTACTTTTTTTAAACCTTATTTTAGGCTTGACTGAGCAAAAACCGATTTTAAAGTTGTAATATTGTATTTTATATTTAGCATTTGCTCCCAAAGCTGACAATAGTTAATTATGATATATGAGAAATTTGTTTTGTTATTAACGAAGTGGAAGTCGGACTTTGTTTGGGTAGACTGATTTATTGTGAATATTGGGTAAGAGAGAAATGTGAAAAGCCTAGAATATATCATGAATATTTAGATAGCATAAGTTATTGGAGTTTTTGAAAATAAAAATATATTCCAGTTAAGTGTATTAAATTTTAATAGATCTTTTAAAAATAGGTATGTAAAAAACCCCATAAAATAAAAATATTAACTTTTATAACTTCTAAAATATCTCCATAAAACAGTTTTAAGCAAAGTAAAAGTTCACTAAGCAATAGTAGTTCTTTCATTTGAATTAAATAATTAGTAAAATAATGCTAATGCTTACTACCATAAAATCTGTCATTTCTGTTCCACTTGTGGGTGAAATTCTTAGTTTTATTACATTCAAACCAATAGAGAAAATAGATTAATTTTAAATAGTTTTAAATTCTTAACAAACAAAATTAAATCATACATCATAGATTGTGCGTAATTGGTGTTTGACTTTGTCAATAATTTTAAATTTGTCAAATACTTTCTACTACAACGATTTTTTAGAAATTTTAATATTCGGTTGCCGAATATTCGGTATGCGGCCTAAGACATTGGCGAATACTCGGCTTCGGCCTATTCGGCCTAGAAGGAATAGCCGAATATTCGGCTTCGGCCTGGAAGAAGTGGCCGAATATTCGGTATTCGGCTATTCGGCCAAATCACTATTTGTTACATCCCTAATTCTAACAAAGTTAAACTTTCACCTGTATTGTACTTTCACCATTTAAACATCCAAAAATGTATCCCCTGCTAGATAGAAACTTAAACCTTCTACTTCTACTGTTGCTATATGGTATTTTATTCGTGTGCTGTAAAAACATTAACTGTCTATATACTGCTTTCTGTCATCACCAAAGTACCCGTCTGGATTGAATTACTGATTAAAACTTATAATGCCTTTTTATTCTACAAAGATTTCACAGACGTAGGCGATGGCGTAATCCACAAATAACTGCTTAAAAATAAATATTCCTTGGTGTGAATGATGAGTGATTTTCAATAATTCGCTGCTTGTTTGCTCTTCTTTAAGTTTGAAAAACAAAACTACCACTTATTCTTCTCCCTCGCATTAGAAAGAAAGCTGGTTTTTGCGCCTTGCGTTAAGTCGAAATTTGCACTCTTCCACTCTGCTATTGATTTACAGCATTTCATTTACGAGCTATAAAAATATAACTGAAAAAAAAAAAAAAAAAAAAAAAAAAAAAAAAAAAAAAAAAAAAAAAAAAAAAAAAAAAAAAAAAAAAAAAAAAAAAAAAAAAAAAAAAAAAAAAAAAAAAAAAAAAAAAAAAAAAAAAAAAAAAAAAAAAAAAAAAAAAAAAAAAAAAAAAAAAAAAAAAAAAAAAAAAAAAAAAAAAAAAAAAAAAAAAAAAAAAAAAAAAAAAAAAAAAAAAAAAAAAAAAAAAAAAAAAAAAAAAAAAAAAAAAAAAAAAAAAAAAAAAAAAAAAAAAAAAAAAAAAAAAAAAAAAAAAAAAAAAAAAAAAAAAAAAAAAAAAAAAAAAAAAAAAAAAAAAAAAAAAAAAAAAAAAAAAAAAAAAAAAAAAAAAAAAAAAAAAAAAAAAAAAAAAAAAAAAAAAAAAAAAAAAAAAAAAAAAAAAAAAAAAAAAAAAAAAAAAAAAATTTCTCTCTTATCTAATATTCACAACAAATCAGTCTACCTCCAAAATTTTCTCTCCCTTCTGTGAATCATAACAAAATAAAATTTTATGTAGTCCATTGTAACAAACATATGCTCTTACACGTATGCAAGATTCATTGAAAAAAGAAAAAAAGCTTGCAATTTAATGTTGACAGAAAATTTGTTATTTTTGCATCATAATCTCCATTCATAATATACTATAGAACAAGCATTTCGCTGAATAGTTGATCAATAATTTGCCACGCCGAATACGATCTTGCCCAGTAGTGTAGCCGAGGAGGGACAGAAGAAACTTGGGCGAAATTCGGCCACAGGGACAAATAATACCGATTAATGGTTGTATATTTGTTTCATCCAGGGTTGGCAGGTTTTTGACACGTGACAGTTTTTGACAGTTTAAACCATGGTTTAAACTGTCACGTCAAAAACCTCCTTGTCAAAAATGTCAAAAACTGTCAAAAACCCATATTTGTATGCAGGGTTGTTTGGTTTAAACCACGTTGGTTTAAACCATGGTTTAAACCAAGGTTTAAACCAAATGGTTTTTTTAAAAAAACCACTTGGTTTAAACCAAATCTTTTTTCATTTATTTTGCACATCATTAAAAATTGTAAAATCCAATTTATGAAGACATTGCAAGCACAACAATGGATAATTAATGAATATGTACATAACAAACTTTTTTTTAATCAGTGCAAATTTTTCTCATCTCCTATCTACATGTCAGACTATTTGGGTTTTTCTAAACTTAGCTCTGAAAAAGCTAATTTGAGAAAAGCTCTTCTCAGTCATTATAAAAATTAAATGATATTGCAATTGTAATTCCTGGAGTTAAAAAATATATATTAGAAATAATAAAATATCTTCATAATAATCTAGTTGCAAATGTATGTTACAGATAACACTTTAAAAAAAAAAAAAAAAAAACTTTTTTCATTCATTTTACACATTACAAAAAATTGCAAAATCCAATTTATGCAGAAATTACAAGCACAACATTAGATAAATAATGAATTACTGAATTTGTAAATTAACAACTTTTTTTTTTCTAATCAGTGCATTTTTTTCCCTAAATTATTCTCTTATTTAAAAAAAAATATATTTAATCTTTAATCAGGAAAAATGAAGTTTGCCCATTGTATTACTTTTATAAAATTGCTTTTGCTTTTATAAATATATTTAATCAAGAAAAATAAAGTTTGTATTTAAAAAAAAAAAACTAATGCTGTTAATTTCTAAGCCAATGTTGCTGATTTATATAAGTGTTATCATTGCTAAATCCAGTAAGTGTAAAATATATCTATAGTAAAAGACGTGTAATCATTTGTTGATATTAATGATACTGTAAATGAACATACATTATTTTTAATATATCTTTCATTTTTGCTTATTTTTTATTGATTTAGTAAAATATGCTTTTGTTAAAACTCAACCCGCAAAATAATTATTTCTTTAATAATTTGCTGAAAGGTCTGTATAAATAGAGTATTGTAATATGTTAATACAATAAAACCTGTAAAGTTAACCACCTAAATTGACCACTTTTGGTCAGTAACGAAATTAGCCCTATATTATTTAATGTAGGGAAACCTTTGTAACTCGACCACGTATGTACGCCAAATTTGGGTGGGAGCATTATAAAAAAAAACCTTTGTAAGTTGGCTGTCCTAATTATTACTCTATTTATTTGTTTATCTATTTTTACAAATATGAAAAGAAACTTAAATAAATTCTCCAGGACAATATTTTTTATGCTATAATGTTAGACCAGTATTTGTCTGGATGGATGAAACATCAATAAATATAAAGTTTCCCTAAACCTCTGTGTAAGTTAAGCATCCGAGAAAACCACTATGAGCACTCTTTTGCTTTCTAAATAAGTTTCTTATTTTTCTTCTAATTGATCTAGCCATTTCAAAAAATTATGTATTTTTAGGGAATATTTTCTATTAAATAAGTAACTCACATAATTAATAAGATATTTATCATTATGTTAACTAAGTGCTTTAATTTTAAAGTTGTATAGGATACATTGTAAGTCATTCAGATTAAATTTATCTAATGATATTTTAGGTAATTTCGAAAAAAAAAGCCAATTACTAATTTTAAAGAAAAGTGTTTACATGAAGTTATATTTTAATTAGTCTCAAATGAATAAACACATTGTGTAAGAAATGACAAAAAAAATCTCCACTCTATAAGTTGACCTCTAAAGTGCTGCACCGTAAATACGCATTTCACTATAGGTAACTTTCTGAAAAAATAAAAGCTACATCTAGAAGGTAATTAAAATTCAAGGTTTTAACTTAGTTATTTAATTAATTATCAACAAATTTATTACTAATAACATTTATTCACAATTAATGATCTAAAATCTCCATGATTTTCCAAAAGTCAAATTGTTTTGCCTACAAATACTATTTAAACCAAAAAAACCTGGTTTAAACCAAAAAAACCTGGTTTAAACCAAAAAAAACCGGTTTTTTTGGTTTTTTTCAAAAAAAACCCGGTTTTTTTCCAACCCTGTTTGTATGTGAAATTTATTCACAACTAAAATTGATCATTAATACAGTAGTGCTCAAAATATATTACAGAAAAGTTAATTTGTCACCTCTTAAGTGGTTTTA
The DNA here is from genome assembly GCA_038502835.1 of Octonoba sinensis. Classification (NCBI taxonomy): domain Eukaryota; kingdom Metazoa; phylum Arthropoda; class Arachnida; order Araneae; family Uloboridae; genus Octonoba; species Octonoba sinensis. The sequence goes on from CM076602.1 coordinate 66,328,834, forward strand.
ACCTTGAATGAAAAAAATATGTTGTTTTGTGCTTCATATTAGTGATCTGCGTAAGGCAAATGCCCACTGAATTTTCGCAAAGCATCTTTTATGAGCCCAAAACGTGGGCAATTATGAAAACATATTTTTCTTTACATTTCGACATTTTTAATAAGAATTACTGCTTATAAATAACAGTAGTTATTTTAGAATATATGTTTCATTAGTATGAGTACAACAGGGACCAAAATTAGTGCTAATTACACATTTGTAGATTTGTCAATGTTAGTCAGGAATAATAGTACCAGGAATAATAGTACACTCAGAAGTACAGAGAAAATGAACAAATTAATCTGAATTATTTTGCTGTTAAAGCTGAAAAAAGTAACAATTGTGTGTACTTAATTTTTACATTGAGTGTACTTTAATCATTTTTCTATATAATAAATGAAAACGCCTGAAATATGTTTACCCATTTAGTAAAATCATATGCTCACACCATTACAAAAAACTGAAACTTTTTGTTTTAATCTAATATCTTTATTGAGAACTTCTATGATAAAAATTTTAGAACGGAAAACCTCAAGTGAGAAGGGGACATGGATGAAACTTTAAGGATACATATTCTAAATTCGATAAATTGTTGTTTTAAACACTATCATTCTGAATTATTTATTATTTGTCATTTATTAAATTGATCTAAAATACTATTTTTAAGATAAAAAAACACAGAATGGTTCATGATTATTATGAATTCTAATTTGAATGATTGGATGAATGATGCTTTGCTGTTAACATGCTTGAAGAATAAGAGTAATATTGCAAAATTGAAAAAATAGTAAGTTCTAAACTTATGAAATATGTTATACACACAGATGGATGGACCTAGGAAGTTTTATTTCAAACAGTGGTTGTCATTGCAACATATTTCATTTTTACAACACTTTCTAACATCGTAAAACCAATGATTTTTTTGAAAAAAAAAAATCATTAAATTAATGATTTTTTTTAAAAAATCACTTGATTTAAATCATGATTTAAATCAAGCTGATTTAAATCAACAAACCCTGGTCATAAAACATGTAATAATTCATAAATATTTTCAGTATGAATGCTGCTGGTAGAGCTGTTAGCATATTTATAATTAAATACAAAAACGCAAGTCGATTTTTTTTTCAAACTAATTATTTTACCCAAAACCAAAGAACTAAAAAACCATTTTATTCTGTTACGATTAGCGTTAAAAAAATCTTAACCTTGAAATAATTTATAATTATTTTTCTAATTTGGGATTCATATTAGACAGCACAAAAGTCTTGACATTTTCCAGCAATATTCTAAATATGTCATCTAGTTTATTCGCAACATTTAGTCTATCTAGCAACTTAGCTGAATACTGGGATAATCAGTTTATATTAATGTTATTCAATTCTGTCAAATATCCAAATATATATATATATATATTGTGCTTCCAAGGTTTTGAAATTTCAGTAATTTGAAGGATCGACTGGAAAAATAATATATGTCATAATTAAAATTCAATGCCTAATGTTATAGATGTATTATTACCTTTTAACTCATGAAAATGTTTATTTTAATCATTTATTTTGCCATATTATTTCTGAGAGTTAACCTGTCTACTGTGTAAACCTCTTCACCAAAAATGGTCATTATATGTGCAAACATTTCGGCAAGCATATCTTTACTTCCCAGCAATGCACGCTTTGACCCCCTTTACTTTACAAAGGAAGTCCATAGAACCAAAGAGAGTGGAAGATCGTTGATTGATCTATTGTATTGAAGCCCCGATTCAGTAAAGCATGCTAAAGGGTTCTAATCGTTTTCCTAGGGGGAATGGGGAGCGCGGATGGAATGCACTGTCTTTGCACGCACTGAATTCCTTTTGTATATGTTTTTTTCGTCGAAATTTAGAGAGAGAGACGCAGCGTCAATCCTCAGAAGACTTTCCACGCTTTTTTTGCTTCATTATGTTTCATATCAAGTTAACTATATTTAAATGTTATTTTATATTCGGCAATTGCAAATTAACTTCTCTAGCTTTAAATAGTGCCTTGATCGTTTACTTTAATATTTCATAGCATTTAGGTAATAAGGAAAAAAAAAACGACATTATGAATAGTCAAATCCTTTTCTTTGTTTCTTTCAAAGCTGAAAAGCATTAAAAACTCATTCATAAAATTCAAATTATGTTTAGAAACGTACTGGGAAAAAAAAAAAAAAACGGAAAGTGAACCTCATAAGGATCGAAATATACTGTCGGTCTTTTGGTCATGGAACTTATTTCCGTAATTTTTTTGGTTTCTGACCTTATGTCCGACATTTTTTCCATATGTATTTCCTAAGCAATAAAGTGTCTCATGGTTACCTGATTGCTTTTTAGCATCATGAGAATCTGATAAATGCCTATAAAATGTAAATCCATTTTCTACAAGAATATGAGAACACATTATGTATAAAAACATATATAATGCCTCAAATGTTGTAAATTACGCAAAATCTTATCGATGAACTGTTTTATAGTTTTGCCTTAAAAATTTGTGACTAAAAGCAGGCCCCGTCATATACATGTGAATCGGGGCAAACCAGTCTGAAGTGTAACCCGTAATTTAACCAAAATGAAATCCAGGTTTTCGAATAACGAAATTCAAACTGGTACAAAGTATGTTGTGGGCAGTGGTAGCCTAGTGGTTAGCACGTCGGACTTCCATCTGGAAGGTCGCGCGTTCGGTACCCACTGAAGACCACCATGTATACTTGGGGATATGTGCATGTAAAATCCGTAGACCCCACTACCTCTCCCCGTGCGTAAGCAATCCTAAGGCCTCGGCTAACAGGTAGGGGTCTGGTGGAGAAAAGTACAAAGTATGTTTATTATTTATCCATGCTTATATTAATAACTTTATATGCGCAATATGTTCATAATTATAAGCATTTATAACACTAGAAAAAAAAAACAAACTTTGCAAATTTTACATTATAAAGTCGTCTCAAAATTATCCGTGACATTATGTCACTGAACTCATGTTTCGAGAAGTGGTTATCTGCAAATTCTAACTTGTTTCTTAAATCAAAGTCATATGAACTAGAGGGAACATGCAGATGTGGAGGTCGTTAACTTGAAAGAGAGGTTCAATCCACTTCAAGGGAAATTTTTTTTAGCTATATCTTACATTAAGTATACAAATTTTACATTATTTAATAATTATTTCTTGTCAATCTGAGGCTGAGTATAGTAATCCGATGGCACGATTTGTTCATCTGGCAAATAAATAAATCCGATAACAAAGAGTGTTAGAGGAATATTTTTTACAGCTATAAACACGCAATAAATTACTAAAATTGGTGTAAAGCAGTTTAGATTTCTCTAAGTTATTAACTTACTGATATTGCGAATACTGCTTTAAAAGGTCCCCATTTTATGTGGGGCTCGGGTGGCCGCCCCGTACGGGGCGTATAGGGCAACTTTTGCTGCTTCAGGGAGCCTCTGATCTACCCATAGTAAAAGAAAACTGAGAAATGGAATTCGGTAGTTGAAAATTTCTATTTAGGATCAGGTTTAGAATAGTACATGGAAAGAATTAGGTCACAGATGGGGAAGTTTGATTTAGTGAAATATTAGCAGTATGCATTCTTTCGGGGAAAGAGCATGTTTGTAGAAACCAATACACGCTCTAGAATCTAGATTCATAGGAAACTTTAACTGGGTGTGAAAGTGATAGCGAGGATTTTTTTGAAGTATTTTTGAAGTACAGAAAATTTCATGAGAGAAAATGTTTCTCTAATCTACGAATGTTTCTGTAGTAGAAATGCTCTTTCTGTACGGAGATTCCAAGCAGAATTTGATTGCATTCGCGCAAATTTTCATCGTATTTACTTTGCTAAATTATTTGCTTATTTGATGTGAATTACTTTTTTGCAAACAAAGCATATAGTATTAAATTCTTTTTTTTAAATGCAAGCATTTTGTTAGCGTTTCTGACAATTGAGTTTAAAATTATTCATCAAAAAAGTTCGTCAGTAACGTAGAATTTCAATCCTGGCTTTCGTAGGAAAGGAAGCCATGATTGTGTTTTGTGGAGTAGAGGATCACCCATCGACTTTACACCATCCGCGAATGTTGCGTACATAGTTTTCATTGATATTTGGATTTCCTTCAGAAAATTGTTCAATGTCAGAAAAAACACTGAAATCAGAACTGTCATTACTTTGACTTAATGTCTGGCCAAAAATTACAAACCGAAATATATTACATCGCTGGCTTAGTATGAGGATACCGCCTGAAGCTAACTTAGATACGGGATTGCTTAGACCTTATGAAAGCATCTACAAGTATTCGCTCCAAATGAAGCAACCGCAGACTATACTAAAAGCAGGGTTGCCAAATTTTAGCCGGGTCAAAAAAAAAGGTGTAGCCGGCTTTTTTTTTGGTCCCTCTACCCCCTTAGGGGGGGGGGGGGCGAAAAATTCAGCAGCGTACCACCCCAACTTAAATCTATTAATATTAAATTCTTTTCGTTCATAGGAAGTCTCAATGCCGGTAGCAAAGGTTTAGTTATTTGCAGCCAAAAATATCATATGGGAAATGCTCAGGTATCCGTTTTGTGTAGATTTTATGCTTTGAGCTGCTAAAATTAATTGTTTTATCTTGAAGTTTTTGATTTTTTATTAGGAGTGAACGAGGGTCCTCTAAGTACTAAGTAGTTCCTCTAAAAAAGTAAAATCGTGCTGTTTCTAACAATTATTTGTATATTTTTAGTTCATGCATAATTTCAATGACTATCGTTCATATAATTGTAAACTGCTCTAAAAAATTTTAAAATAAATTCATTTTCCAAGGAATATTAAGGCTACATCTAAACATATGAAACAAGTGCAAAATTACAAACCGAAATATATTACATCGCTGGCTTAGTATGAGGATACCGCCTGAAGCTAACGTAGATACGGGATTGCTTAGAATTCGGTATTTGGTTTCGTAAAACAATAAAATTAGTTGCGAGCTATCTAGCCCCGGCCCCGTCCCCAAAGACCTTCCCCCCTTTCGAAATGAGGGTCTCGCTACTCCAGTATATGACATTATGAGGCCGTGTTAGCCTAGTGGTTAGAGCGTCGGTTTTCCAACTAGAAGGTCGCGCGTTCGAAACCAAATTAAGTGTTATTATTTAGCATAATAACACTTAATTAATAATGTATTAGGGCATGAGCTCTTATAGGAAGCTATCCAAAAAATAGTTTGCAATTCCTCCTGTTTAAATGAAACTCCTGCAATAAATGCTAGGGTGCGATTAATGTATGCAGGGGTTGATCCAGCATATTTTAGCAAAGGCCGTGGTAGCCTAGTGGTTAGTGTCGGACTTCCAATCGGAAGATCGCATGTTCGATACCCGTTGAAGACCCACCATGTACACTTGGGGGTACGTGCATGTAAAATCAGTGTACCCTACTACCTCGCCCCATGCGCAAGCAAACCTAAGGCCTCGGCTAACAGGGTAGGGGTCTGGTAAAGAAAATATATGACATTATTACATAAACTCATTGTTTGATTTCGTATGATTCCTCACACTGCATTGCGAATTCCGGCACAAAAAAAAAAAGTGTTCATCGATAAACGCAAATGCACAGACTACAACAATACCGGATCTTGGAGTTTTCCGTGGCGGGGCCAAACTTAATAATGTCGCTTCCCCCCTCCCTCCATACAATTATTCTTCATATTTCATATAAATTTTATTCAACTCAACATTAGGGGATAGAGCAATATGAAGAGTTCCCCCTTAACTGGAGATAAAAAATTCTGACAGTTGATGGGGGTCTGAGGGATTCTCTCCCGGGAAATGTTGAAAACTATCTGCAAACTGGTGCAATTCGAGGCCTTAAGAGGTGCATTTGAGACTGCAAAAATATTAGTAAAAAAGGAAAAGCAAACAAAAACTTTTTCAAACGTAAAAGTTTACTCATGAAAATGCAGAACAAAATTGGCATTTTTAAAATAATCCAGGTGGCAAGATCGCCCCCCCCCCCCCTACCTTTCTTACTAACGCCCATATTGAAGACCCACGTGTCAGCTTTCTCAAATGACTCTCCCTCCTCCTCGCCCCTTTTCAAAAGGATGCTCTGAAAATTTGTAAAAGAAAAGCTATTGTATTGTTTGAGCATAGCATGATTTATATTTCTCTTTTACAAGGGGAAAAAACTTTTGTTTTTTAAATTTTTGGCAATGCGAAATTTGCCGTTCTCTAAAACTGCCTTCCTAGGAGCAGTTGCCTGCCACAGGGGCCCGCCAACTGATCAACGACGCAACATATTCATTATATCTCAATTTCAGAGTTTCCGACGGTTTATACGAATAAATAATTACATCAACCGGTTTTAATCGTTAGCCAAATAGCCGATCAATGATTAAAGCGCCGAACTAGGAGTTTAATTCTCTTACCAAAAGTTAAATTTTCTTAATTAACTACTCTTTCTTTCCTCTTTATGTGTGTGTGCATCACAGTTGAATTTGCCGCTCCCAAAAGTGTCACCCGCGGCAAGGGCCCCGGATACCCCCCCCCCCCCCTAGATTCAGCACTGGACTATCTGGACTGGAGTCAATGTATTTCAAGTTTGTTTTAACAAAGGTTCATTCAAAACTTTTATGATAATTACTGTTAATATAACTGATGCAAAACAACGGATTGTTTTAAACAATGCAATTCCATATTCAATCATTTATTTAACAGGGAAAAATCAATGCAAACGTAATTAATTTGCATAAAAATCAGTGAATTTTTATTGCAACCTTTTTTGTTAAAAGAAAAGTGGTTAAACGCTGGTATGGGACTTAAACGGGGCCGTCTTTCTAATCGTTTCTCATCAATATGAGTTCATTCATCTGAAAGTTATAGGTAGAAGGAAAGAAACGCAAAGAAACTTTGCGAATCGATAACTATAAGTCGTGTGCTTTTCAAGATTTCTTTAAAAGGAAATTCTGCCCATTAAAATTTAGGAAATTTCTCAATTTATCTGAGCTGGTGTTTTTTCATGGCATGTAATATGCATTCCTTTCCGTAATACCCATCAACCCAAGTTTCAGTGTAAAGCGCCTCCCCCCCCCCCCTTTTTTTGCATGAAGGGGTTCAAAATGATCAAATTAAATTTTAAAAAAAAGAAAAAAGAATATATTTCTTTATTTTTATATGTTTTTTTTATTTATTGGAGAAGCTTGTTTGAATTTTTAATCGAAGGAAAAACAATGTTAAATCAGAATTTCTTTCATTTGATCACAAATTTCATTTTCAGATACATAATATTTTGCGACAATATATAATTTCGAGTTAAGTTTTCCATCACCTTTTACAGAAATAATACTTTCCAACAAAAAATATTCCTTACTGTCTTATTAGTCACACGAGGTCAAATTTACCGTTGTCCCTACGAGCATGTGGGCATAGAAAATCCGGTGAGGTGTAAGTAAATCTGACTGACAATTTGACGCCTACCCTTTCTTGACCATTCCTTTGTGCGAAGCTAATCTCGGAACACCCGCCGCGCAAGGGGGCAAGGGAGCAAGAAGTACTGTAAGAAAGCCCATTGCCCCTTTTCCAGGGGCTCGGGCTACACAGTTAACTGGTTAAAATAAATAATCCCCAATTTTTTTTTATTAGTTATTATCTAAAAATGTCTTAATTGTTTGTTACATTAATCAAAATTTGATCAAGTTCAACATTTGTTAGCAGCAACAGTTGTTTAAATTTACGTAATTTCTTGTAAAAATCAGGTCAGCTGATGATTGAGATAGGTTTTTGACAAATTGAAGTTTTTGACAGGTTTTTGACAGTTTAAACCGGTATTATACCTATGTCATGTCAAAAACTAGTTTTTGATGTCAAAAACCCAACCCTGGTTTCATCCCTAGTTCATATAAGACAATTTCCATTTCATGCATCTATTCACGCAAGCATTTATATAATTACAAAATGAAGTTTAATGTCTCGCATGAATGATGTAATTATTTAAATGAACCTGCACTAAGCATAGTTTAATAGCTTTCTGCTTAGGACCAATATGCAGGAAGAAATATCTTTCCTAAGAAACATTTATTTTATATCACCTACTTAGTTGAATGTACTGACTGACCTTTGACAGCTACATGCTTCCATAAAAAAGTTAACAGTCATTTACCTGCAAATTGCTCTGCAGTTCAGCACTTTGTTCCATGATGTATATGGGTAATTCCATGTCAAATCAACCAATGGTCAAAACCTCGTGTCTTTGGTTTTCATTTATTTTTGGCTCAAATGGAGTATTCATATGATAGATGAAAAATACCAAGTTTTTGCTTTTATATTCATTAGTTTTCGAGTTATAAATTTTTCAAATTTTGACGAAATCATAAACTTTGCATATTCATGAAACTTTAGACAGCTGTTATTAAAAAACTATCTGACCTAAAAAAATATAACTTGCACTGTTTTGTTCAGTATTTTACGAGGTTTTATAAAATATATAACATGACACAGCTACTTAAAAAAAAAAAAACTTGTTTTGCAAACAAAAAAATTTATAAAATTTAATATAATTCAAAATCGAAATTTTAAATTTTTTTGAAAAAAATTTATTGTACTTAGCTTCTTTTTAGCAACATGTATGCAAAATTTCAGGATGGTGTTCCAGTGGTATCATGATGAAAAAAAAAAATCTCTTTATGACGGTAAATGTTTAAACAGAAAATTTTTTTTTTCATCATGATACCACAGGAACACCACCTTGAAATTTTGCATACATGTTGCTAAAAAGAAGCCAAGTACAATAAATTTTTTTCAAAAAAATTCAAAATTTCAATTTTGTATTATTTTAAATTTTATAAATTTTTTGTTTGCAAAACATTTTTTTTTTTAAGTATCTGTGTCATGCTATATATTTTATAAAACCCCATAAAATACTGAACTAAACAATACAAGTTTAATTTATTTAGGTCAAATAGTTTTTTAATTACAGCCGTCTAAAAATGATCAAACAAAGCAAAATTTATGATAATAATAATTTAACTTTGTGCAAGTAAACAGTAATAGAAATATAATTTCAAGTTAATTTAAAGCACAAATGAGCATTAAAACGCAGACATAGGTTTCGGGATTGCTTGGAATCCTTTTTTAATGCGACAGGGAGCTTCTAGATGCAAAACAACCAAATGAAGCTTTGCATATAGAAGCTCCCTGTCGCATTGAAAAAGGATTCCAAGCAATCCCAAAACATATGTCTGCGTTTTAATGCTCATTTGTGCTTTAAATTGCTGTGAAATTATATTTCTATTACAAAATTTATGATTTTGTCAAAACTTTAAAAATTTATAACTTTGGAAGGAATTTTTGAAAAACTTCAGTTTTTTCATCTTCAAAGTCTGTATAATAAACAGACAAAAAATCATTACAATCTAAAATACTGACCTCAAAAATTATTTCTTTATTGGTTGATTTGACATGGACTTACCCACATTGTATTTTCTGCTTAAGGGCAAAAATGCTTTTCATTTCTTACAATAGAAAATCAGATAATGTTACCATTTCTGCATCGTATGTTTGCAGCAATTTAATAATGGGGAGGGAGGAAGGGAGAAAGTTTAAGATGGGGGATTGAGGATATTTAAGTACTACTATAATAACTAGTGAATTTTAAAACCAATATTCACACAAATAGATTTAACGAGTCTTGGTACTGATGATATAGGTGTTTCCCGATAAAAAAAACTTATAAAAACAATATTAATATAAATAATAACTAAAATAAACAAATGAATTCTGAAAATAAAAAATTTAATCATCTCCCGCACGGACAATACGGCCAGGCAGCTTGAAGTCAATACGATAGTTACGTACTATAGAATGAAACAGAGTTTACACATCGTAAGAGATCTCAATATTATTTTATAATAATGTATCCACTAATAAAAGTGAAGATAAGATTGACATTTTTCGTGTTTTATCGCGTTTACCTGTAAAAATTCTCCCAGCAAACAGACTGGATTTCCAACATTTTCAGATAGCATGGCACCATTTACCCTTTTCCTCGCCTTTTCACTCATCATATTGACCATAGCTAGCTTTTAGTTGTTAATATAGCATACGCAAAAATCCCAAGAGAAAATTCATATAAATTAATCTGTAGTAAAATTCAAAAATGACTTTTACAAGGAAAAAAGCCCGGGAAGTTTGGAACAAAACAAACAAGAACTGCTTGCAGTCAAAGTGAAAGAAATTAACGGAAACAATATGAATGGTAATCGAGCAAAAATTGAAGCAGGAAAAGATGCATATTGTTTATCTGTTAATAAAGAATTTGAAATTGTATGATTCTATTTTTATCCCGAAATATTTGGTTTAATGGCAACGAACCTGACGCAGTTTGTTTGGGTTTTGGTCACGGAGTAAAAAGAAGGAGACGAATCTCCATAGTAAAAGTTTGTCCGGACGATTCCTCTGGCGCTAGATGACGCGCATGTAAAATGTCTTGCCATGAGGGTGATTCGCAACATAATTTAGTGTTGCAAATAAAATTATTTAAAAGGGTTTTTTTAAGAGTATTTTAATCGATATAGTCAATTTTTGAGAAGCTGGTTATAGAATCATGGACTACTTTTAGATTCAGAATGTGTTTGTGATTTCTTTTTATTATATTTGGATCATTTTATTTTAGTTCGATGGTTTCGGTTTGCGGCCGATGGTTTCGGTTTGCGACTGATGGTTTCGTTTTGCTACGGATGGTTTCGGTTTGCTGTGATTGTAACTAGAGATGCAAAAAGCCCGTAAATTTTCGGGAAGAAACTGGGAAATTTGGGAACATTGGGAATTTTGAGATGTTTTCAGTCTTAAAATATTGTTACAGAACATATAACATTGTAATGCTATATTATTTTTATTTTAGATACATGACCAAGCGTCAAACATAACATTTTATATCAAATCTATAATTGAGAAAATTAACTATTAAATTCAATAGGCTTTTTTATTGCAGTATTATTGATTCTAAAAATTTATTTGATTTGGTTGCTTTCCAGAAAATAAGATTATCCTTCAAAATATTTTTTTTTCTTTACTCGTTGATTTAAATTATTATAAGCAATAATATATATGTTTTATTCATAGCATTTTATTACAACTTTAACGACACAGTTGAAGGGGTAATTTTTTGACAAGAAACACTGTTTAAAGCACTATTATACATTTCAACAATTTGTTTTAAAGGCAGGTTTTAAATATTTTTATGTGTTATTTTTTTTTTTATTGATGACTTAAACAACTATGAAGTTTCACAATGGGGCCGTTCATAAATGACGTCACGCTTTATTCCCATATATTTGACCCCTACCCCCCTTTGTCACAATATGTCACACTTCAGCGGACCCCCTCCCCCCCCTTTTGTCATACGTCACGCTATGTTGCATAATGCATGATGTTACAATTCTTGTTACCCCCTCCCCTCCCCTTGTCACACTTTGTCACAATTTCACGAAACTCCCTCCCCCCCTCGAAGCGTGACATCATTTATGAATGATCCCTATGTAAATAAAAAATATTAACAACTTCCTTTTTTTCATTCTCAACAGAAACATTTTTTACAGGTACCAACATTACGAAATAAATATGTTGTCTGTTTTAAAATGCTTTAACAGTAATGTTCGGGAAAATAATTCTATTATAATGAAAATTTCATAAAAATGTATTTATTTTTGATGTGTTAAAATTACTATTTCAAAAAAAAAAAAAAAAAACGATCCCAGTTTTTAGAAATTTGAAACTTTCCGATATTGCTTTAAATTCTCGGGGGGGGGGGGCGGTTTTTCCGAAAATAAAGTAGGCGTTTAGCCATCTTTGCAAAGCTAATTGTAACTTTAATTTAACTAAAAACGGTTTCAACTTTAATGTAAAGTTAAGTAAAAAACATGTCCATTAAATGTGATAACGCACGCCTCCCCAAAAGCTGTGGACCCTCCCTCTCCAAGGCGTAACAAAGTCAGTTCCCCCCCCCCCCCACACATACACACAAAAAAAGGATGCGAGCTCCAGTGGTGGTGGGTATTGTGCAAACCACACGCCATTGAAGTTTTTAAGGGGATTGTTTTAGGTGTCTTTGCTTCTTTTAAGGGGTGGGGGAGGCTTCTTTTTTTCAGGGGTGAACAATTGGGGGGTAAGTATATATTTATTAGGGGTACCCTTTGGGGTCATGGCACAGATTGCTCCATTAAAATTTTATAGGGGTCGTTTTGGCTTTGTTGAATTTTGAAGGGAACATCGTTTTGGGGGATGCACCATCCTCTTGGAGCGGAAATGGTATATACATAAATATAGTATATATCAAGGGCGCACACGAAAGGAAGGAGGGGGACATGTTGCCGATTGCTCCATAGAAAATTTTAAGGGGTTGTTTACGAAGGGTGAAGGTGAGCCGAATTTTGAGAGGGGTCATCGTTTGGGGGGAATGCACCGCGAAGGCCGTATCCAGACAGGGGCCCTCGGGCCCCCCGACCAACGAAATCCAACGAAAAGGGTCCCCCGCGTAGTGACGCCACTGATATGTATATATATATATATATATATGTTTTTAGATTGGGTTTTTATGGGGTCCTTTTCTAGGAGTTTAGGGATCATTCCAAATGATGTCACGCTTCGGGGGGGGAGGGGGTCGTGAAATTGGAACAAGAGGACGGGAGGGGGTAAAAATAAGTGGGATATCATGCTTATGCAACATAGCGTAGCATATGGGACAAAGGGGGGAGGGGTATGTTGAAGTGTGACATTTTGTGACAAAGGGGGGGAGGGGGTCAAATACATGGGAAAAAAGCGTGACATCATTTATGGACGGCCCCTTAGCAGAATTTTGAAAAAGGTCATGGCTCATAGGTGCGGGCGCCATTACTCTGGGGAGGGGAGGGGAGGGGGCATCGCCTCAATATATTTATATATAAAAAAGCATGTGTGTGTGTGTGTGGTGTGTTGGAAGCCGCTCAAAAACATTTACATTATTGAAGTCAGTTAGTTAACTGATTCCAGATTATTAAGAGTATAAATAATGAAGTACAGTAAGCGTTAGATAAAAGAAACGACGTGCGGAGTTCAAAAATCGGGGGCCCAACAGACCCGTTGTGTTAGGGCGATAAATTGCACCTCCCCCCTCACTTGGAAAATAATTTAATGTATTTCTACGTATGTACATGTATTTTGTGTTGTTTTAATGCAACGTACAATGTGTTTTTACTTCCCTCCACTTAAGAGGGTCGGGGTGGGGGGAGTGCCCCCTGGCCCCGACATTTTCCTCACATTCATTATGGCACGAATACCAGCTGACCGTCTGCTACCCTTCTTTTAATCCTAAATTATCTAGTCACTAGCTAATTACAGTGATTTTTTACGAAAGCAAAAAATGCATTAAATAAGATACTAAAATAACCTTCTGATTATATGTTTAACTTATAACAAAATGCAATAAAATATTGCAAATAATAATTTCAATTGTTGGAACAACGAGAGACTAATGCGTGCCCGAACGCCCGAACCGCCTGGCCGCTGCCGCCAAAACGAGCTGATTTTCCGCTACCTTTCTCCGAATACTCGGGCTCAAACGAAATTTCTCTTTCCCTACTTGATCAAACGGCAAGACATTTTACTCTAGCGCCATCTGACGGCAGTGGAAAAATCGCGCCATGTTTTCGGCCCGTTCCCCGCTTATAGTTGAGGCTCCTTCCTTTTAGACTCCCTGACCAAAACCTCCGGGTCGGGAGTTCGGTGACTCCTTTCCTGTTTTCCATTTTTGTTTTTTCTTATTTATTTTTTACTGTATTTCCGCGGGTAGCCGTGCTGTTATGTTTTCTCTCCTTTAGGAGGTGTTCGTTGGTGTTTTTTTTTTTTTTCCTCTTTTTCTCTGTCCGGTGTTCCTCACCTTCTCGTCTCTTCTTCCCTGAGGTAAGCGTCATTTTGTTTTTCTAAACTTTTTGTCCGCCGTCCGGCGGGACTCACCCCGGTGAGCTATGGCGGATGTTGATTTAAATGTATATACCAGTATCTGTGACTCTTTAACTCAAATAGATGCTATTTCGAATAATGGCGGCTCCCAATTTACACTTCTTATCAAAGCTGCTGACGGCTCCGGCCTCCCTAAAAACAAACCCAAGGACCTAAAACGTGAAATAGAGCAAACCATCTCAAATCACAAGGATATCGACACAATAAACTTTACAAGAAATAATTTCATTATAGTAAAAACGTTTAGTGCCTCCTGTGCCAAAGAAATACTGCTAAAGAAAGAACTTCTAAATCACCAAATAAACTCCACCTTATTAAATGACGGAATAACTACTAGGTTCCTATTAAAAAATATCCCCGTAGATGTCAAATTGGACGAGATAGCATCCGAACTATATGACCAGGGTCTTTACATCAGCGAACTAAGACGCTTCGTTCTCACTAGAGACGGTGGGAAACACCCGACAGAAACTGTTCTTGTCTCCGTGTATGGCACCAACCTTCCATCATCTGTTAAATTATGGTACACTTACCACAGAATTTCGTTATTCATCGACAGACCTCGGGCATGTAAGAATTGCCATAAATTCAACCATACGACAAAGAACTGCAAGGCTAACATAACATGCGGCAACTGCGCAGAAGACCATAGTACCGCTACCTGCGGAAATGCAAAAAAAAAATGTGCTTTATGTTCAGGAGACCATTGTGCTTCGGATAAGAATTGCCCTAAATATAAAGAAGAACAAAAATTTCTAGAATTCAAATGCAGGAATTCCCTTTCATTCCCTGAGGCTAGACGCCAGTATAAAAGAGAAAATAAAGAGTCTTACGCCCACATAGTTAGAATCGAAAACACAGCGTCGGGCCCGCCCATCCAAATTGAAAATTATTTAAAAGAGGCCCTTAAAAAAATGGAAGATAAAATTCTCACCATGTTTGAGTCTCAAATGAAAATTTTCCAAGAACACATCATCCAGTCGGTGGCCTGCATAAGCAACACCCTGGAAAATATTTCACAAAAACTTCATCCCAGTCCTCGCAGGAAAATCCCGTCTACCAGCCATATCAACAATGAAAAATTATCTACCTTCAACTCCGTTAATCCAAATTCTGATAATGAAATGGACACTTCCTACCTTCTTCAACACACTGCCCCTAATTGCTCTAATATTGTCAACTCCGCGGGCTTCCCGCCCCCCTCGGTCACATAGTTTCCTTTTTCGCGCGCCCGGCGCTTGTTTCCTTTTTTCCTCCCCTCGCCTTTGTTTTTTTCTCCCCTTTTCCCCCCTTTGGGGTTTTTCTGTGTTTTCCGTGGGGTTTTTTCTTTGTCAATGGAACTGCCGCAGCATTCTGAACAAGCGCCTTTTTTTTCCTCTCTCTCCCTTCAAAGATTGCAAAATCTTCGTCCTACAGGAAACTTTTTTAAATGCTGAACCCTTTTCTTTTCCCAATTCTACCGTTTATCGTAGAGACCGTCTTAACTGCGCGGGAGGAGGCCTTATGACCATCGTCCCACGCACTCTTCCCTCTGCAGATATGAATTTAGAAAACCTCTGTTCTTCTGATATTGAAGTTCTCGGCACTAGTATCTGGCTCAATAAAAAAAAAATAGACATCATCAATATTTACTCCCCCAGAGGCAATATTAGCAAACTTTGGTTAGATAATCTTAAAAAAACTCTAAACTCCTCTTTTCTTACTTTCGGTGATTTTAATATCCACCACAGTTGCTGGGGCAGTTCCATTGACTCAGCAAATTCTGACATTTTAGTCGACTGGATATTCAACCAAAACATTGGAATCCTTAACAACAACAAGCCCACTCACAGGGCTCCCTCCGGATCCCATTCCCTTATTGATCTCTCTCTTTGCTCTCTGGACTTGTTTCCCGAGATTAACTTCAATATTCATCCCGACCTCTTTGACTCAGACCATTACCCTATCATTATCGACATTTCTCACTTAACAAGCAACAGCTCCAACCATAATACCAATCCTAGATTTCGCTATAACTGGAATAACATTGAATATCACCTTAAAAATACCACCAGTATCACTAATAACTTACCAAATATCCAATCATTTCTTAAAAACACTCTGAACCATAATAAAAATTTTCAAAAATTACACACCCAAAACCTCCCTAGCTGGTGGACTAGCAAATGCAGCTTTTATTTAGGCCAGAAAAGGAAACACCTCCGGAGAGCAAGGAGAGATATCAATAAGGAACATTGGATTAATTATAAACTTTTTTCAGCGAAACTTCGCAAAGAAATTAAAAAACAAAAAAAAAAATTACTGGGATAAAATTTGCCAAGATTTAGGTTCAAGCAAAGGTGCCTTTAAAATAATCAAATCCATCATTTCCAACAACACCTCTAATGATAAAACAAATTCCATTCTCAAGATTGGCACCAACACTATCTCGTCCGCTATTGCTCAAGCCAACGCTTTCGCCTTACACTTTAGTTCTCGCAACTCTCCTCCTCACCTTCCGATTGACTTCAGCTCTAATAAAAACCCCAAACAAGAAAATCCCTTTTCTCTTAAAGATTTTAATTTAGCTCTCAAACTTACAAAAAATACCTCCCCCGGCAAGGATGGCATCCCGGCTCGCATATACAAATGCCTTCCAGACGACCTAAAGGGTGCCATCCTTGAAAACCTAAATTGCATTTGGAAGAATGCAGTAATCCCTGACTCCTGGAAAACCGCTACCATCATCCCAATAAAAAAACCTCAAAAACAGACAGCTGACATTTCAGCATACAGGCCCATCGCCCTCACTCCCGTCATCTCCAAGATCCTTGAAGGAATGATTCCCTCCCGCCTAATCACCTGGTCACTTAGAAACAGAATCTTCAACACGAAGCACTTTGGTTTTTTCCCTTTCCGTGATTGATCTGCCGCAATCACCACTTTTTTTGAAGATATCCAAACAATTAGAAAACAAAAACTTTTTATTTTCTGCATAAAACTTGATCTCCAGTCCGCTTATGACTATATATGGATTGATGGCCTCGCCCTGAAACTCATCAATTGCGGTATCAGTGGTAAAGTCGCCCATTGGATTCAGTTTTTTTTTCAAATAGAAAAATCCAAGTTCGCTGGAGAAATTCTACTTCCCTAACATGTTCTCTCAAGGCTGGGGTCGCACAAGGTTCTGTTCTTGCCCCATTTCTCTTTATGATCTACATGCATGATTTCTTTGAATCCATCATACCAGGCACCAAAGCCATCATCTACGCCGATGACATCTTGATTTATGCCTCCGGTGAGACTCCCACTGCCGCGAAGAACAAGCTGGATAAATCTCTCCAGTCGATTGAAAAATGGTGCGAATATTGGAAAATGTCAATCGCTCCCGATAAGAGCTCTGCCATCAACCTGTCAAGAAAAAAAACTAACCCAAATCTCAATTTCATGCTTCAAGGCCGAATCATTCCCTGGACACAGGAAATGAAATGGCTGGGAATCATTTTTACTCCAAATTTCTTATTCAACAATCACATTAATTTTATCAAGAAAAAAGCTTTCAACCGTATCAACTTCCTTAAATACATCGCCAATAACAACCGTGGAGCAAACTCAAAAAATCTTCTCATTATCGCTAACTCTCTCATCAGAAGCACATTGGAATACGGAGCAATCTTCTTCAGTTCTGCCAGTCGCTCCTCCCTAAAAAAGCTGGATACAGTATATCACTGTGCCCTACGCTGGGCCCTGGGTCTCCCTCGATGGACGCCCATACCTCTCCTGTTCCGCGAGGTGGGCACCTCTAGCCTTTGGGATCGTCGCACAGCTGCTGTACTTAAATTTGGACTCTGCCACATCGCTTTAGGCGAACTGTCCCCTCTTCATAAAAAAACTAACCAAAGACAAACCATTGCCGACAAAAAGAAAGACAACCACTATATTTTTCCTATCATCTACGACTATTTATCTAAAAATCAAATTCAACCATCTAATATTATAATCAAAAAGCTTACTGAAACCTCAAACGATGCCAATAATCTTACCATTATTACTGAAGGTCTAAAATTTCAAAGCAAAGACATTAATCCAATTACTGCGAACTCTTTCTTCAATGAATATATCAACTCTCATCTTGTTAATAATATTCTAATCAGCACAGATGCTTCAAAAAATAACTTATCAACCAGTATTGCAGCGTACAACCACAGCACTCAAGAGGAAAAAGCTGCGACTATCTGCAAAAATACCTCCGTTTTTACTGCTGAAGCCATAGCAATTGCCTTCGCAATATCCGAATTTACCTGCGAAAAAAAAAACTACACCATTTTTTCTGACAGTAAATCTAACCTAATAGCCCTTAATCATTTTTCTATCAAATCGAGCTCTGCAACCTACCTACTCATCGACTCCATCACGGAAGCTCTCAACAAAGCCTCCTCAATTAATTTCATTTGGTGCCCAGGACATCAAGGAATTTCTATCAACGAAAAAGCTGATAACCTTGCTAAAAACGGTCCTTTCAACTATTCCTTCCATCAGGAAATCTCAACTGAAGACATCATCTCTACCATCAAAAGCGACATTAAAAAGAAAACAGATGAAGACTGGCACAAATGCAAATATTACCAAAACTTCAGCTATCTTTCTCCCATAAATCACTACATTAATTGGATTCCTAACCGCAAAATGAATGTTCTGCTCACTCGCCTCCGCACTAAAACCCTGCTTCTCAACACCATCCTTCACCGTATTAATAAGAACATTTCTCCTATGTGTTCCTCCTGCAACCAACCGGAAACCCTGGATCACTTCCTCCTGTTCTGTACTCGCTTTGCTCGTCTCAGACATCCTCTGTTTTCCTCGCTCGGTCCATGGTTGTTCCGTTCTTCAGGTCATCTCTGCCATTTTTTCACGTCGCTCGGCAACTCGAGCCTTCTGCGCTTTCCTCGTCCTTTCAGGACGATTTTAATTAATTAATTAATTTTTTTTTCCCGGCTCCCCTTGCTCCCCCCCCGGAGTTGTCGCCGCCATCTTCGGTTCGCCTAATTTCTCCCTGTCGGGATGTAAGCCGCCCCCTTGGGTTAGGCAAAAATCCTAAATTCCTTCAACAACAATCAGCAAGTTGTAGGTCCAAGAATATTTTAGAGTACTAATCTAAAAATACTGATCTAATTTTTCTTATTTAGGTGCTTCTTTTAGCATACTTGAAAGGTAAAGTTCATGTACTCATTTTAATTTCTGTATGTATACTTTTTAAATTCTTATCCCAGGTTGTAAATTCGAGGTTTACTTTCTTTGTTGTGTTCAAATTCTGAGTTTTTGGTGGTGCTATTTGTGTGCCTTGAAAGTGGGGAGCAAGTGCTGTCTAGACAATCTCTAAAAATTTTGTGTATTTAATATTACAAATTTTATTTTACTAGTTGGTTCATTATGCAAGAACAAGTTTCATACGACTTACAGATCTCTCATATCTGCAGTCCTGCTACTGGATCTCTTTATTTTGTATCAAACATACTGCATGTTTTAAAGTTTCCTTTTTCTAACTTCTCGTCAATAAATTTTACTTTACTTAATATCAGGCACTTAGAAGCAAAGGGGTGTAAGTGACCAAAATGAATAGCTAGTGCAAATGATAAATTAAATACCCTTCTGTTTTGTGGGAAAGAGATTTTAGTGGTAGCTTTGACAGATACTGCAAAAAAAAACGTGGTTTAAAAAAAATTACTAAATAAAAACTGCATTCCGTTTGGTGGCAAAGGGATGCAAGTGCACTTACATCAGTTTGCCTCTAAATAAAATTATTTGATTTTTCAGTTAGTTTAAATACGCGAAGCAGACGATCTATTTACGAAACTTAAAGTGGAGAAGAAAAAAATAGTAAAAGAATTCTGAATTGTTGAATAATAATAATAAAAACAAGGGTTAAATCGTCTGCAGATTATCTTTTTATCTTGTTTTCGGCAGTTTGTCTAATGGCAATGATTTTTAGTTTATTGATAAATATAATTCTTCGAAATTTATATTATGCAGTTTTCAATAAAGTTTATATCACTAACAAACTATCTTTATTACTGTGCAAATTAGCAAAATGAACAAAACATGTTTCTCATTTTGTGGCAAAGGAGTGTAAGTTAACTAGTTGGAAGCAAATGGATGTAGTAAAGATGAGCTAGTTTTTAAAGAAATCCTACACGAAATCTAATCATCAGAAACAAGAACCTCTAGAATTTAGTATAGGAATTAAACTTTAAAAATGAGTTTTACTCAAAATGATACTTCACTTACATCCCTTTGCTACTCACCACCTCATATTATTTATGTTTGAGGCAACATTTAGAGCAGTCAGAGGTTTCTGTTTTTTGTAGGGGGGCTGGTTCATAATAGTACTTACATATGTAAATCTTAACACACCAAGATTGACAATACCGCTTAAAACAAACGGCTTTGGGGTTTAACCCCTAAATTTGCCTATTGGTTGTGACTATGAGAGTTTTTGTTGGGCCGTTGTTAACAATAGTGTCGGTATTTTATACCTTTGCAAATTTTGTTGATTAGGGCTTTGAAGGGTAACTAATCTGCCTTTTTGAGCTAAAAATTGAGGTCCATGCCTTTTCTAAGAAAACAATTTTGAGAGAGTATAGTTTAGGTTTGCTACATTTGAGACTGTTCCACCATACTAGGGCAGCCTTCCAGTTGCTGGTTTAGCGTATTTGGCATTACCAGCATAAAGCATGAGGAGCCCTACTACACTTTGTTTGAATTGAAAAGTTAACGATTTCACGGAAATAAGCCATTAGATTTAAACCCTTCAAGACAAACAAGTTGGTGTATTTACTGGTTGCGAAAAGTTTTTCCTGTATAGTCGATGAATAAATAGAAAAGTTGTATGCTTTCCATGCACTTTAATTTCTTCCCAACAATTAAAGGCTGATCACTAAGAGTATCAAATAGGGGGGACATTCACTCAAGAAAGATTTGAGTTAAAGTTTAAGGTGTGACTGAGTGAAAGTTTTAATCAGTATTATGCGAATGAACAGAAAAGTAAAATTGAGGATTAAAAGCATTTATTGTCGATGTCAGTAGAAGAATATAAACTGCAAGCTACATGCGTGTGCAAAATGTAGTTATTAGTTGTTGACAAAGAATGCATGCTGTAACAGACGTTCGAGCTGACGTGAGTGTACAACTTTCATTCATAAAGCGTAATAATTATCAGGAGTTGATCCAGCATTTTAACAGGGTTAATAAATAACTCTGTAAAAAGTAAGATAAACTATACAAATTTTGTTGCATTTTATTTAATGCAACAAGAAGTACAGTTCAGTGTAAGGTAGATATAGTTTTTTTGAACTAACAGACTAACTCCCTGCCATTACAGCCCATGATGGGCCATGGCCTTTCTAATAATTTTAATCCAAAATCCTCTGTCTTTCGCTTTTCCTTCCAGTTTCGGACATTTAGATTTTTAAGGTTTTTCTCCATCTCAGCTACCCATCTTTTAACCGGCCTTCCTCTTTTCCTCCTCCTAATTTTTTGCACTAATTCTTTTATGGCTGTTATATTCTAAGTGCTAAGTTACTTTGTATTTTGTGTAAGATATTTATGTAAGCTCGGAACTAGTCCAAAGAGATCAGGGTGAAATACTCAACAATGGTTTTCAACCATAAATTTCCTGATTTAGGTATTAACTCAAAGCCAGAGTAAATATATGTATATTATACATACTGGATATATACCCAAAACATATTTATAGTTCCAAGGCAAGGAAAAAAAACGGGGGAAATGATGTAATAAAGGAGTAACAGAGTAATCATCACTATCCTGAATGGTATGCTACTTTGTTTTGACTTACACTAGCATTACATAGCGGTATACTTTTCGGTTTAAAGTGATTATTGCTAATGTCTTTTTTTCTGTAATTAATCCTCCCTCCCCTTACATTTTATTTTTTAAAGCTGTTAGAATAATGGCGAAATCATTCAGGAAAATCTGAATAATATATATACACTTTACTTTATCCTTTAAAAGTTTTTTTTTTTAGTTTGTGGAAGTACTTTTTGTTTCTTGACTATTAGGTCATTAAAAAATGATATTTCTGACTACTACCAACAAAACTTTCACTCATTAAAATGATCGATAAAATTCTATAATAATGAAAAAGCTCATGTCAATGAACATGAGCTATTTCATTAGTATCATGCAAAAAGCTTATTAATCAAATTTAGTTTTGCAAATATAAGTATTTGAATAGTTAAAATCAAATGCAGGTGAGTGCATTTATTGAAAAACGAAAATACAGTAGAACTTGGATAATTTTAACGTCTTAATTCGAAGATTTCGCTTGGTCCCTTGAACTTTGTATTCAAAATTTAGTTAAAATTTTTTGATAATTTAAAGTTCAACTTCTTTAATTTGAAGGCTTTCTCATTCGAAATCGACAAAAATAGGTTGAAATAGTTTTTTTGTCTGCAAAAATTTTACCCTACTTTTTTTTTTGCAACAAATGGTAGATCAGTGAGATTTGTGTTGCTTTCTATTGTGAAAGATTCTTTTCATTCACCTGTTGGAAACGTGACAACTGACCTCCCGCATTGATCCCCGAGACTGAAAGTTTCAGGTACTCTTTTAACACTTTATTGGTTACAACAGTAAATTACGCCTAATCCCTCTCTCTTCACAATGTTTAGTCACGTGACTGATTATTATTGGCTGCTAAAATGATCAGATCATGCATAGAAGATATATTTCGTGCGTGTTAAAATTAAAAGACTCAGTTCGGAGAAGCAATTCCAAATTTCTCAATTTTTTAAAAACTGTAGCAGGTAATTTTTTATATAATTTTCAGAACTTAACCAAAGAATATTTTGTAAAAGTAATACTCTACTTATATGTTCCTGTTTTCGTATGTATATGCTATAGTTTTATTTTTTATGTTATGTACAAAATAAAATTTATTTTGTCGACAAATACAATGTTCAATTATTTTATATACATGCCTTGACATTTTCCATAAAATATTATTGACGTTATTTTTGACGGAATAAATATTACCGGCATTCGTGGGCCATAAATTATGATACAAAAATTATATTTGTGTAATTCGAAGTTTGGCTGTGTTTCCTTTAGTTTCGAAAAGTTCTACTGTAATTGTAAGCAGAACTGCTGCTGAACGAAAGTTTCTAATATAAGTCGTCCATTCAGTACGATAAATAACGGGGACTACATAATTTTTCCTTTCTCTGAAAATGAAAGTTCTTCGAAATTTCACAATTCAATCCAGTAAACAAAACAACCGGAAGTCGCGTAACCACTTCCTCTGATGTCACAAGCATTTTTTTTCTTTTAAATTTTTTTAAATTGAGTAGTTAAAAACAGTTACGGGCATGTTTAATGTAAATGAGATCATTTCTTAGTGATTGCGCATGTGTTCCTTTTTTTTAATGCTTTCTTCTTTAACTGCAACCTATTATAAGCATAACTAACTGTACCCGTAACGTCTTCTGTAAAATACTTGAATTTTATTTAAAGGCGATAAAGTCGCCAATATGGTAACCCCTAGTGTTTCCATTTTTGCGTCGAGATCCTCTTATCTGGAACGTTACATATAGAGCATTCGCAATGACGTCATTTTTGCATAGCAACGGAACCTGGCAACAGCTGCTGGAGGATAAGCAACTTCGGCTTGCCGCATATGTAGCATGCAGTTTGTTGATGCAGAGTTATATTTTCATCCTTTTTTTAATTTTAAAATGTCTTCTGCGTGTTGCGAAAGCCTCAACAATGAAGCTGAGGGATTATATATTGAAAAAATCAAGATCATCAACAATAAAAACCTGTGTTTATTATGTAAAAATGAACTTTCAACTAACGTATCGGATTTTCCGCACTTGACTTACATAGATATGTCCAGCGGCGGACTGGCTATGCGGGCATTCTGGCAAATGCCCGGTGGGCCGGTCGCAAAATATCTATTTTTTTTCATATAAAGTATACAGCTTTTACAATGTTAATTAAAAAAATCGCAGGATCGAAACTTTGGTGTTATCCGGGTTCTTTAGGGAGTGCAATGCAGCAATGGGGCAAAATCTCCAGGGTCTGGCCGTTGGGAGAGATGTGGGGGGGGGGGGGGGAGGGGGCAGAATTTTTCAGAGCGGGCTGGTCCGTATAGACAGCCAGACTGAGGTGCAAAACTTTAGGGACTGCAAAATTGATTATATATATATATTTTTTAATTTTGAAAATAAATAAATAAATCAGTTTTGCGCTTTAGGCTGCCGCCTAAGTTGTCTATATCGATGAACTCTCGGGGCCGGCATGAGAAATTTTTAAGGCCGGCTCGTCCGTATAGAAAACCTAGACGGCCGCCTGTGGTGCAAACTTTTCAAAGCCGGAAAATTGATGTTTGTTTCTCCTTTTATTTCAATTTTGAGCAGTGCCGGTGGAGAGGCTAAGGCGATTGCTTCACGGCGCAACGTCCTAACAGGCGGCATCTATTAATCGCTGATTAACATATTACATATTATTGCCCTTCTATGATGAATAAGAAAAATAAATCTGTCTTGTAGACATTTAATATTGTTCAAATACATATTTACTGACAATATTTTTAATCTTTACCATCTACAAAATACGACCCTGAGAATTACTCAATCCTAGGTGACGCAAATTTTCAGAGCCTGCGCGCAGGCTCTGAAAATTTGCATCACCTGGATCGGAGTGAGATATTTGCAGGGCCGGCTCTGAAAATTCCTAAAGCCGGACCAGAAAATTTCTTAATGCCAGTTGTCTCTCGGCCAATTGCCTCCCTGCGTAACGCGCTAAAGTGCGGCAGCTAATTAATATATTACGTATCATTACACTTT
Organism: Octonoba sinensis; assembly: GCA_038502835.1. Lineage (NCBI taxonomy): Eukaryota > Metazoa > Arthropoda > Arachnida > Araneae > Uloboridae > Octonoba > Octonoba sinensis. Next base: position 66,353,672 of record CM076602.1, read on the forward strand.
TGTGATGAATAAGAAAAATAACTGTACTGTTAACATTTAATATTATTTTAATATACATATCTACATATTTACCGACACTATTTTTAGTTCCTGCAATTTGCAAAATACGGGCCTGAGAATTTCTCATGGCCAGCTTGTCCATATAGACAACCTAGGCGGCCACCTGGGATGGAAAATTTTTGGGGGCCGCAAAATTTATTTATTTTTAATTTTGATCTGTGCTGGCGGGAGGATGAGGCCTTTTTAAAATACTAAATGGCCTTTAAAAGGAAAATTATTTTAAAGCAAATATCGTAATGTATATTTGATTGTGGGTGATTTTTTTTTTGGAAACCTGTTACTATTTTGTATGTTATAGTACTGGAAACCAGAACAATAAACATTTCTTTTAACTTTTTCATAACTAGAATTAATTTTTACTTGATGATAACTGATTGTTGCACACTCAATACACAAAGAATACGATGGGTCCATAATTTTTCCATGTTTATTCTTCAACTCTTCCTCTATTCATATAAATTACTGCAATTTCGAAAGCTGAAATTCTTTTAAATCCCATTAAAACTCGTTGTTGTCAATGTGTAAATCTCAAAAAGGGGGGGGGGGGTGTGGATGATATCTGATTAGCGTTCATTTTCCGTTCCTTGGTAGTGCCTCTCCCCCCTAAGGGCCGGTCTGTTTGAAATATGCCCTGGCCGAATTTTCTTCCCAGTCCGCCCCTGGATATGTCAATAACTTATTTTACGTTGTTAGTGCATATTCTTCTGATGAATGTAAAGCGTATAAAAGCCTGCAAGCGTTCTACCAGTTTTCTCATTTATGAATTTCAAATGTTTTCGCCAAGAAAATAGCAAATATGTGTGTGGTGACTATGTAAAGGTGATAAATAGTCTGCATGCTAAAGCATGCAGAATCTGTCCAAAATATTTTACTGCTGCTCTTTTTTTGGTGCATTTTAATTCCTGAAGTGCAAAATGTTATTTTATTTTTGGAGAACATTAAATAAAACCTGCACATAAAATAGATTTTAAAAAGATGAAATCGTTTTTGTTGACGAATTTTATCGAGTAGGGCGGCACCCGAATCTTCTCCCTTTTAAATATCCGCTTTTGGAAAGAGGCACAAAACTTTCACCTTTGCAGATGGCGCTACGTATGTCAACCTTACTATTTTTACGGAAAGCTACGGTGATTTCAATGTTAACTTGACAATTTCATTTTCGCTAGGAAAAATTGAAAACTTCGGAAAAAAAATTCGATCTTCAACATACGATTAGTAACTATAATGTAGATTAATATGATTTAACTCAATTGGCAAAAATGTATTAGATGTTAAAATAAAAATACTTTTATTTATGGTCGGATATGTAAATGTTCCAAAGCACCCCAATAATTTTGTGTCAAGTATTTCAATTGCAGTACTTAGTTCTGTATTTATGTATTTAATTTTAGTGTTTAAAATACATTTTGTGTTAATTAAAAATGAGGAGTTCATTTTTAAAAATAAAATTTATGAACATTAGACATTGAGACTCCTCCCCCCTTCAATTTAAAACTTTGCTTATGTAGCATTGAATTTTAAATATTTTAATTATTTCCGTGTTGTAATTTTTAACATCTGCTCATAATATTCTAATTTAAATGCTTCTGATTGTTTTCAAATTATGTACATATTGTAATCGGTGGAGGGAGAGAAAGGGGGCGGGTGCTCTTTCTAGAAAATCGATGTATGATATGTTTCTTCAAACAAAAAGGGGGGGGGGGCGAAAAATTACAACTTAAAATAATAATTGTGTAAAAAATGAAATTATGGCAATGAAGATAATTAATTTGCTTATTGCGTCAAACAGTTGCTCTCAACTGAATTCTGAATGCTTCTGAATGTTTTAATTTAAACACTTATCCAATAGTTTTCAAACCGTTGTGCTTTATTGTAATTTAGACAAACGGGGAAGGGGAGGGTTTTTAGAAACTCTGTTTTCTACATGCTTTTTCAAGTAAAACGAAAGAATAAAGCGTAGAAATTATCACCCCCCCCCCCCTCCCCGGTCCCACAGTTTTTTAAAAGTTTATCTTCCATACCTTTGAGTTTTAAAGATTTTTTTCAAAATTCTACTTTGTATAAATAGTACAATATATTTTCATGTTTTGTTTTGAATATGGTAGTTTAAATACTTCCAATAATGTTCAAATCATATGCCATGCAATTTAGGAAAAGAAGATGGGAGCGCTCTTAGTAATTCTAATTTCTACATGTTTTTTCAAGTAAAAGGAAATTATGAAGCGTGTAAAAAAACAATAAATAGAAATAATAATTATGTAAAAAATATGTGAGTTAGCTTATTGTGTCATTAACAGTTGCTCTCCAATTCAGCGATTTCCAAAGTAGACTCCACGGAACCCTAAGGTTCCGCAGAAGGATCTCCGAAATTCCTTTAGCAAGTTTATTATTACATAAAATTGTCCTCAGTAAGTAATGTTCAAAAAAAAAAAAAAAAACCCAAGTGACGCCATATTAGAAATTAATCTGAAAATGGTGGCTATGCACTTTCTGAAAATAAAAATTCATTTGGAGGAAGCAAAATAAGAAATCAAAACTGTTCACATAATCTTGTAAGTTAGTTAGTTCAATGTAAAAATCGTAAAAGGAGTCCCTGCTCCGCTTCAACTCATACTGACAGTTTTTCAATAATATTGTTCGAGCAGTATTAGCTCTGGTTTTTTTCCTTTTCAATCTGATATAAATACTGTAGAGAAAATCCGGGGTATTCATAAACAATATTTTTGTCGAAATGGCAAGAAGTTAATTGGGGAAATAAAACTGGCCATGCCGAACACTCGATTTGGACCAGAAATGATATATAAAATCTATATATACATGGCTGATTTCAAATTAATTGACAGATTGGGTTGTAACAACTGCAAGGCCGTATCCAGAGGGGGCCCAGGGGCCCTCCCCCTCCCCGAAATCCCGAAATTTTTCGCAATGTAGCATATATTCCTCCTTGAAACTTTTCTCAACATAAGTGTTTCAAAGTCAGGGCACCCCCCGAGAAACATTTCTGGCTACGGCCTTGAACAACTGCATACCCTAACAAATGTGTTTCTTTTTTTTTGGGGGGGGGGGGATAGTGACAAGTAGGGCAGTTTTTCTTTTTTCCCCCTGAAGAATTGAATATATCTTACACAAATCACACAAAAATCATTTCTGCCAACGTTAAAATTTTATGTCAGGGTGTCCATTTTTAAATAAATATAAACATATATACAATGACCAAATAGATTCTTAAACAAAAAACTAATATCAGCGAGAGTTAAAGCTTATAAAATATCTATATATGTTTGTTTATTCATCATTTGGTTGTTTTCAGTCATGATTTTGTTACTTCCTTCTCATGAGTTATAATTTCCAAGTAACACTCATGAGTGGATAATACTCAAGAGATTTATTAAAAAATTCCTCACTCGAATAAATTCTGACTGTTTTCTTGAAAATTTAATTGGATAAATGTGTAACACTTCTGAGAAGCAATTATGCTTATCACGTTGAATTGTATGTCCCACTATGCAACAGTAAAGGAATAGAACTAACTGCTAACCTATTCTAGGTGGTACATTGTTTGAAAAACATACAAGGTTTCCCTATCACAGAAAATAATTTCAATATTCAAATATTTTTAAAAGGTAAATAATAGGAAATTCGTTGATGTAACACTCATGAGCAGCATATGTTCGGACAAAAATTTTGTTTAAATTTTAGAATATTAAATAAACATTTCTACAAAAATACTTGCATTTTTGGTAAGTAAACACACATTACTTCACGTCTTAAAACATATTAAGTAAAAGAGGTTTTTTTAACGATAAAGAAAAAAAGGCTATGTGAGTTTTTTGTTTCGGACACGCAAATTTCCACTACTTTCCACCTGAAGTAGTAGAAGAAAACTACTATTTCACAACTTTGAAAAAAAATGAAATTAATACATTGAATTAAATATAATGCGCCCCTATATACGGGAGTAGGTGAAAAAGGACAGTTGTGCGCCAGCAGGCGGATCGCGGATCAGGGGGCGTGGCCGATCCGCCTCCCAATACCCCCAGGCGTTAGTCGAGTGGAGTTGAGTTGTATGCCCTCAGGCATTTTTCGAGTAGAGTTGAGTTGTATGCCCTCAGGCGTTTTTTTACGAGTAGAGTTGAGTTGTTTTTCAAAAGTTTATAGGTTTGGAATTTTAATTTAGGTTTTACCCCTATTATTCCGCCTCCTAGCGGCAAATAGTGGAACTACTATAGCACTGTTTCAATACTACTAAAACCGTTTTTTTAAGTTTATAGTTTTGGAATGGCAACACTTTTTAGTTTCAGTTTAAGACTTGATGTAAAACCGATTGTAGCGCCATCTATGTGAAGAAAAGGGAACTATTTTGGAACTTAGAATTTTTTTTTCTAATGTTTTCTCTCAGAATTCAAGCAGGAACTATTAAAAAAAAAAAAAAAAAAAAAAAAAAAAAAAAAAAAAAAAAAAAAAAAAAAAAAAAAAAAAAAAAAAAAAAAAAAAAAAAAAAAAAAAAAAAAAAAAAAAAAAAAAAAAAAAAAAAAAAAAAAAAAAAAAAAAAAAAAAAAAAAAAAAAAAAAAAAAAAAAAAAAAAAAAAAAAAAAAAAAAAAAAAAAAAAAAAAAAAAAAAAAAAAAAAAAAAAAAAAAAAAAAAAAAAAAAAAAAAAAAAAAAAAAAAAAAAAAAAAAAAAAAAAAAAAAAAAAAAAAAAAAAAAAAAAAAAAAAAAAAAAAAAAAAAAAAAAAAAAAAAAAAAAAAAAAAAAAAAAAAAAAAAAAAAAAAAAAAAAAAAAAAAAAAAAAAAAAAAAAAAAAAAAAAAAAAAAAAAAAAAAAAAAAAAAAAAAAAAAAAAAAAGAATTCTGAATTGTTGAATAATAATAATAAAAACAAGGGTTAAATCGTCTGCAGATTATCTTTTTATCTTGTTTTCGGCAGTTTGTCTAATGGCAATGATTTTTAGTTTATTGATAAATATAATTCTTCGAAATTTATATTATGCAGTTTTCAATAAAGTTTATATCACTAACAAACTATCTTTATTACTGTGCAAATTAGCAAAATGAACAAAACATGTTTCTCATTTTGTGGCAAAGGAGTGTAAGTTAACTAGTTGGAAGCAAATGGATGTAGTAAAGATGAGCTAGTTTTTAAAGAAATCCTACACGAAATCTAATCATCAGAAACAAGAACCTCTAGAATTTAGTATAGGAATTAAACTTTAAAAATGAGTTTTACTCAAAATGATACTTCACTTACATCCCTTTGCTACTCACCACCTCATATTATTTATGTTTGAGGCAACATTTAGAGCAGTCAGAGGTTTCTGTTTTTTGTAGGGGGGCTGGTTCATAATAGTACTTACATATGTAAATCTTAACACACCAAGATTGACAATACCGCTTAAAACAAACGGCTTTGGGGTTTAACCCCTAAATTTGCCTATTGGTTGTGACTATGAGAGTTTTTGTTGGGCCGTTGTTAACAATAGTGTCGGTATTTTATACCTTTGCAAATTTTGTTGATTAGGGCTTTGAAGGGTAACTAATCTGCCTTTTTGAGCTAAAAATTGAGGTCCATGCCTTTTCTAAGAAAACAATTTTGAGAGAGTATAGTTTAGGTTTGCTACATTTGAGACTGTTCCACCATACTAGGGCAGCCTTCCAGTTGCTGGTTTAGCGTATTTGGCATTACCAGCATAAAGCATGAGGAGCCCTACTACACTTTGTTTGAATTGAAAAGTTAACGATTTCACGGAAATAAGCCATTAGATTTAAACCCTTCAAGACAAACAAGTTGGTGTATTTACTGGTTGCGAAAAGTTTTTCCTGTATAGTCGATGAATAAATAGAAAAGTTGTATGCTTTCCATGCACTTTAATTTCTTCCCAACAATTAAAGGCTGATCACTAAGAGTATCAAATAGGGGGGACATTCACTCAAGAAAGATTTGAGTTAAAGTTTAAGGTGTGACTGAGTGAAAGTTTTAATCAGTATTATGCGAATGAACAGAAAAGTAAAATTGAGGATTAAAAGCATTTATTGTCGATGTCAGTAGAAGAATATAAACTGCAAGCTACATGCGTGTGCAAAATGTAGTTATTAGTTGTTGACAAAGAATGCATGCTGTAACAGACGTTCGAGCTGACGTGAGTGTACAACTTTCATTCATAAAGCGTAATAATTATCAGGAGTTGATCCAGCATTTTAACAGGGTTAATAAATAACTCTGTAAAAAGTAAGATAAACTATACAAATTTTGTTGCATTTTATTTAATGCAACAAGAAGTACAGTTCAGTGTAAGGTAGATATAGTTTTTTTGAACTAACAGACTAACTCCCTGCCATTACAGCCCATGATGGGCCATGGCCTTTCTAATAATTTTAATCCAAAATCCTCTGTCTTTCGCTTTTCCTTCCAGTTTCGGACATTTAGATTTTTAAGGTTTTTCTCCATCTCAGCTACCCATCTTTTAACCGGCCTTCCTCTTTTCCTCCTCCTAATTTTTTGCACTAATTCTTTTATGGCTGTTATATTCTAAGTGCTAAGTTACTTTGTATTTTGTGTAAGATATTTATGTAAGCTCGGAACTAGTCCAAAGAGATCAGGGTGAAATACTCAACAATGGTTTTCAACCATAAATTTCCTGATTTAGGTATTAACTCAAAGCCAGAGTAAATATATGTATATTATACATACTGGATATATACCCAAAACATATTTATAGTTCCAAGGCAAGGAAAAAAAACGGGGGAAATGATGTAATAAAGGAGTAACAGAGTAATCATCACTATCCTGAATGGTATGCTACTTTGTTTTGACTTACACTAGCATTACATAGCGGTATACTTTTCGGTTTAAAGTGATTATTGCTAATGTCTTTTTTTCTGTAATTAATCCTCCCTCCCCTTACATTTTATTTTTTAAAGCTGTTAGAATAATGGCGAAATCATTCAGGAAAATCTGAATAATATATATACACTTTACTTTATCCTTTAAAAGTTTTTTTTTTTAGTTTGTGGAAGTACTTTTTGTTTCTTGACTATTAGGTCATTAAAAAATGATATTTCTGACTACTACCAACAAAACTTTCACTCATTAAAATGATCGATAAAATTCTATAATAATGAAAAAGCTCATGTCAATGAACATGAGCTATTTCATTAGTATCATGCAAAAAGCTTATTAATCAAATTTAGTTTTGCAAATATAAGTATTTGAATAGTTAAAATCAAATGCAGGTGAGTGCATTTATTGAAAAACGAAAATACAGTAGAACTTGGATAATTTTAACGTCTTAATTCGAAGATTTCGCTTGGTCCCTTGAACTTTGTATTCAAAATTTAGTTAAAATTTTTTGATAATTTAAAGTTCAACTTCTTTAATTTGAAGGCTTTCTCATTCGAAATCGACAAAAATAGGTTGAAATAGTTTTTTTGTCTGCAAAAATTTTACCCTACTTTTTTTTTTGCAACAAATGGTAGATCAGTGAGATTTGTGTTGCTTTCTATTGTGAAAGATTCTTTTCATTCACCTGTTGGAAACGTGACAACTGACCTCCCGCATTGATCCCCGAGACTGAAAGTTTCAGGTACTCTTTTAACACTTTATTGGTTACAACAGTAAATTACGCCTAATCCCTCTCTCTTCACAATGTTTAGTCACGTGACTGATTATTATTGGCTGCTAAAATGATCAGATCATGCATAGAAGATATATTTCGTGCGTGTTAAAATTAAAAGACTCAGTTCGGAGAAGCAATTCCAAATTTCTCAATTTTTTAAAAACTGTAGCAGGTAATTTTTTATATAATTTTCAGAACTTAACCAAAGAATATTTTGTAAAAGTAATACTCTACTTATATGTTCCTGTTTTCGTATGTATATGCTATAGTTTTATTTTTTATGTTATGTACAAAATAAAATTTATTTTGTCGACAAATACAATGTTCAATTATTTTATATACATGCCTTGACATTTTCCATAAAATATTATTGACGTTATTTTTGACGGAATAAATATTACCGGCATTCGTGGGCCATAAATTATGATACAAAAATTATATTTGTGTAATTCGAAGTTTGGCTGTGTTTCCTTTAGTTTCGAAAAGTTCTACTGTAATTGTAAGCAGAACTGCTGCTGAACGAAAGTTTCTAATATAAGTCGTCCATTCAGTACGATAAATAACGGGGACTACATAATTTTTCCTTTCTCTGAAAATGAAAGTTCTTCGAAATTTCACAATTCAATCCAGTAAACAAAACAACCGGAAGTCGCGTAACCACTTCCTCTGATGTCACAAGCATTTTTTTTCTTTTAAATTTTTTTAAATTGAGTAGTTAAAAACAGTTACGGGCATGTTTAATGTAAATGAGATCATTTCTTAGTGATTGCGCATGTGTTCCTTTTTTTTAATGCTTTCTTCTTTAACTGCAACCTATTATAAGCATAACTAACTGTACCCGTAACGTCTTCTGTAAAATACTTGAATTTTATTTAAAGGCGATAAAGTCGCCAATATGGTAACCCCTAGTGTTTCCATTTTTGCGTCGAGATCCTCTTATCTGGAACGTTACATATAGAGCATTCGCAATGACGTCATTTTTGCATAGCAACGGAACCTGGCAACAGCTGCTGGAGGATAAGCAACTTCGGCTTGCCGCATATGTAGCATGCAGTTTGTTGATGCAGAGTTATATTTTCATCCTTTTTTTAATTTTAAAATGTCTTCTGCGTGTTGCGAAAGCCTCAACAATGAAGCTGAGGGATTATATATTGAAAAAATCAAGATCATCAACAATAAAAACCTGTGTTTATTATGTAAAAATGAACTTTCAACTAACGTATCGGATTTTCCGCACTTGACTTACATAGATATGTCCAGCGGCGGACTGGCTATGCGGGCATTCTGGCAAATGCCCGGTGGGCCGGTCGCAAAATATCTATTTTTTTTCATATAAAGTATACAGCTTTTACAATGTTAATTAAAAAAATCGCAGGATCGAAACTTTGGTGTTATCCGGGTTCTTTAGGGAGTGCAATGCAGCAATGGGGCAAAATCTCCAGGGTCTGGCCGTTGGGAGAGATGTGGGGGGGGGGGGGGGAGGGGGCAGAATTTTTCAGAGCGGGCTGGTCCGTATAGACAGCCAGACTGAGGTGCAAAACTTTAGGGACTGCAAAATTGATTATATATATATATTTTTTAATTTTGAAAATAAATAAATAAATCAGTTTTGCGCTTTAGGCTGCCGCCTAAGTTGTCTATATCGATGAACTCTCGGGGCCGGCATGAGAAATTTTTAAGGCCGGCTCGTCCGTATAGAAAACCTAGACGGCCGCCTGTGGTGCAAACTTTTCAAAGCCGGAAAATTGATGTTTGTTTCTCCTTTTATTTCAATTTTGAGCAGTGCCGGTGGAGAGGCTAAGGCGATTGCTTCACGGCGCAACGTCCTAACAGGCGGCATCTATTAATCGCTGATTAACATATTACATATTATTGCCCTTCTATGATGAATAAGAAAAATAAATCTGTCTTGTAGACATTTAATATTGTTCAAATACATATTTACTGACAATATTTTTAATCTTTACCATCTACAAAATACGACCCTGAGAATTACTCAATCCTAGGTGACGCAAATTTTCAGAGCCTGCGCGCAGGCTCTGAAAATTTGCATCACCTGGATCGGAGTGAGATATTTGCAGGGCCGGCTCTGAAAATTCCTAAAGCCGGACCAGAAAATTTCTTAATGCCAGTTGTCTCTCGGCCAATTGCCTCCCTGCGTAACGCGCTAAAGTGCGGCAGCTAATTAATATATTACGTATCATTACACTTTTGTGATGAATAAGAAAAATAACTGTACTGTTAACATTTAATATTATTTTAATATACATATCTACATATTTACCGACACTATTTTTAGTTCCTGCAATTTGCAAAATACGGGCCTGAGAATTTCTCATGGCCAGCTTGTCCATATAGACAACCTAGGCGGCCACCTGGGATGGAAAATTTTTGGGGGCCGCAAAATTTATTTATTTTTAATTTTGATCTGTGCTGGCGGGAGGATGAGGCCTTTTTAAAATACTAAATGGCCTTTAAAAGGAAAATTATTTTAAAGCAAATATCGTAATGTATATTTGATTGTGGGTGATTTTTTTTTTGGAAACCTGTTACTATTTTGTATGTTATAGTACTGGAAACCAGAACAATAAACATTTCTTTTAACTTTTTCATAACTAGAATTAATTTTTACTTGATGATAACTGATTGTTGCACACTCAATACACAAAGAATACGATGGGTCCATAATTTTTCCATGTTTATTCTTCAACTCTTCCTCTATTCATATAAATTACTGCAATTTCGAAAGCTGAAATTCTTTTAAATCCCATTAAAACTCGTTGTTGTCAATGTGTAAATCTCAAAAAGGGGGGGGGGGGTGTGGATGATATCTGATTAGCGTTCATTTTCCGTTCCTTGGTAGTGCCTCTCCCCCCTAAGGGCCGGTCTGTTTGAAATATGCCCTGGCCGAATTTTCTTCCCAGTCCGCCCCTGGATATGTCAATAACTTATTTTACGTTGTTAGTGCATATTCTTCTGATGAATGTAAAGCGTATAAAAGCCTGCAAGCGTTCTACCAGTTTTCTCATTTATGAATTTCAAATGTTTTCGCCAAGAAAATAGCAAATATGTGTGTGGTGACTATGTAAAGGTGATAAATAGTCTGCATGCTAAAGCATGCAGAATCTGTCCAAAATATTTTACTGCTGCTCTTTTTTTGGTGCATTTTAATTCCTGAAGTGCAAAATGTTATTTTATTTTTGGAGAACATTAAATAAAACCTGCACATAAAATAGATTTTAAAAAGATGAAATCGTTTTTGTTGACGAATTTTATCGAGTAGGGCGGCACCCGAATCTTCTCCCTTTTAAATATCCGCTTTTGGAAAGAGGCACAAAACTTTCACCTTTGCAGATGGCGCTACGTATGTCAACCTTACTATTTTTACGGAAAGCTACGGTGATTTCAATGTTAACTTGACAATTTCATTTTCGCTAGGAAAAATTGAAAACTTCGGAAAAAAAATTCGATCTTCAACATACGATTAGTAACTATAATGTAGATTAATATGATTTAACTCAATTGGCAAAAATGTATTAGATGTTAAAATAAAAATACTTTTATTTATGGTCGGATATGTAAATGTTCCAAAGCACCCCAATAATTTTGTGTCAAGTATTTCAATTGCAGTACTTAGTTCTGTATTTATGTATTTAATTTTAGTGTTTAAAATACATTTTGTGTTAATTAAAAATGAGGAGTTCATTTTTAAAAATAAAATTTATGAACATTAGACATTGAGACTCCTCCCCCCTTCAATTTAAAACTTTGCTTATGTAGCATTGAATTTTAAATATTTTAATTATTTCCGTGTTGTAATTTTTAACATCTGCTCATAATATTCTAATTTAAATGCTTCTGATTGTTTTCAAATTATGTACATATTGTAATCGGTGGAGGGAGAGAAAGGGGGCGGGTGCTCTTTCTAGAAAATCGATGTATGATATGTTTCTTCAAAAAAAAAGGGGGGGGGGGGGCGAAAAATTACAACTTAAAATAATAATTGTGTAAAAAATGAAATTATGGCAATGAAGATAATTAATTTGCTTATTGCGTCAAACAGTTGCTCTCAACTGAATTCTGAATGCTTCTGAATGTTTTAATTTAAACACTTATCCAATAGTTTTCAAACCGTTGTGCTTTATTGTAATTTAGACAAACGGGGAAGGGGAGGGTTTTTAGAAACTCTGTTTTCTACATGCTTTTTCAAGTAAAACGAAAGAATAAAGCGTAGAAATTATCACCCCCCCCCCTCCCCGGTCCCACAGTTTTTTAAAAGTTTATCTTCCATACCTTTGAGTTTTAAAGATTTTTTTCAAAATTCTACTTTGTATAAATAGTACAATATATTTTCATGTTTTGTTTTGAATATGGTAGTTTAAATACTTCCAATAATGTTCAAATCATATGCCATGCAATTTAGGAAAAGAAGATGGGAGCGCTCTTAGTAATTCTAATTTCTACATGTTTTTTCAAGTAAAAGGAAATTATGAAGCGTGTAAAAAAACAATAAATAGAAATAATAATTATGTAAAAAATATGTGAGTTAGCTTATTGTGTCATTAACAGTTGCTCTCCAATTCAGCGATTTCCAAAGTAGACTCCACGGAACCCTAAGGTTCCGCAGAAGGATCTCCGAAATTCCTTTAGCAAGTTTATTATTACATAAAATTGTCCTCAGTAAGTAATGTTCAAAAAAAAAAAAAAAAAACCGAAGTGACGCCATATTAGAAATTAATCTGAAAATGGTGGCTATGCACTTTCTGAAAATAAAAATTCATTTGGAGGAAGCAAAATAAGAAATCAAAACTGTTCACATAATCTTGTAAGTTAGTTAGTTCAATGTAAAAATCGTAAAAGGAGTCCCTGCTCCGCTTCAACTCATACTGACAGTTTTTCAATAATATTGTTCGAGCAGTATTAGCTCTGGTTTTTTTCCTTTTCAATCTGATATAAATACTGTAGAGAAAATCCGGGGTATTCATAAACAATATTTTTGTCGAAATGGCAAGAAGTTAATTGGGGAAATAAAACTGGCCATGCCGAACACTCGATTTGGACCAGAAATGATATATAAAATCTATATATACATGGCTGATTTCAAATTAATTGACAGATTGGGTTGTAACAACTGCAAGGCCGTATCCAGAGGGGGCCCAGGGGCCCTCCCCCTCCCCGAAATCCCGAAATTTTTCGCAATGTAGCATATATTCCTCCTTGAAACTTTTCTCAACATAAGTGTTTCAAAGTCAGGGCACCCCCCGAGAAACATTTCTGGCTACGGCCTTGAACAACTGCATACCCTAACAAATGTGTTTCTTTTTTTTTGGGGGGGGGGGGATAGTGACAAGTAGGGCAGTTTTTCTTTTTTCCCCCTGAAGAATTGAATATATCTTACACAAATCACACAAAAATCATTTCTGCCAACGTTAAAATTTTATGTCAGGGTGTCCATTTTTAAATAAATATAAACATATATACAATGACCAAATAGATTCTTAAACAAAAAACTAATATCAGCGAGAGTTAAAGCTTATAAAATATCTATATATGTTTGTTTATTCATTATTTGGTTGTTTTCAGTCATGATTTTGTTACTTCCTTCTCATGAGTTATAATTTCCAAGTAACACTCATGAGTGGATAATACTCAAGAGATTTATTAAAAAATTCCTCACTCGAATAAATTCTGACTGTTTTCTTGAAAATTTAATTGGATAAATGTGTAACACTTCTGAGAAGCAATTATGCTTATCACGTTGAATTGTATGTCCCACTATGCAACAGTAAAGGAATAGAACTAACTGCTAACCTATTCTAGGTGGTACATTGTTTGAAAAACATACAAGGTTTCCCTATCACAGAAAATAATTTCAATATTCAAATATTTTTAAAAGGTAAATAATAGGAAATTCGTTGATGTAACACTCATGAGCAGCATATGTTCGGACAAAAATTTTGTTTAAATTTTAGAATATTAAATAAACATTTCTACAAAAATACTTGCATTTTTGGTAAGTAAACACACATTACTTCACGTCTTAAAACATATTAAGTAAAAGAGGTTTTTTTAACGATAAAGAAAAAAAGGCTATGTGAGTTTTTTGTTTCGGACACGCAAATTTCCACTACTTTCCACCTGAAGTAGTAGAAGAAAACTACTATTTCACAACTTTGAAAAAAAATGAAATTAATACATTGAATTAAATATAATGCGCCCCTATATACGGGAGTAGGTGAAAAAGGACAGTTGTGCGCCAGCAGGCGGATCGCGGATCAGGGGGCGTGGCCGATCCGCCTCCCAATACCCCCAGGCGTTAGTCGAGTGGAGTTGAGTTGTATGCCCTCAGGCATTTTTCGAGTAGAGTTGAGTTGTATGCCCTCAGGCGTTTTTTTACGAGTAGAGTTGAGTTGTTTTTCAAAAGTTTATAGGTTTGGAATTTTAATTTAGGTTTTACCCCTATTATTCCGCCTCCTAGCGGCAAATAGTGGAACTACTATAGCACTGTTTCAATACTACTAAAACCGTTTTTTTAAGTTTATAGTTTTGGAATGGCAACACTTTTTAGTTTCAGTTTAAGACTTGATGTAAAACCGATTGTAGCGCCATCTATGTGAAGAAAAGGGAACTATTTTGGAACTTAGAATTTTTTTTTCTAATGTTTTCTCTCAGAATTCAAGCAGGAACTATTTTATATTACAAAAAATAATTATAATGTATAATGAATTAAATTTATTGTCGCTATTTACATCCTATTACGTATTTATTTCTTTTTTCGACTTAGAAAGATTTTCTTTTTCGATCTTTTTAATGTTTTCACTTAGCATTCACACAGGAACTATTTCATATTAACAAAAAAATTAATTATAAAATGATAGCGCTAAAAAGTGAATGCTTAAAAAGAGGTTATTTTAAATGCAAAGGGAATTATTAAAGTATTACATTTAAATGATATTAAAAAATAATAATAATATTCTTAATACAAATTAGTGGTGATAAAAGGTATATTCAACTTACCCTAGCAGAAGATTCAGTAGATTGATAATTGATTCTTGAAAAATCCATGGTCGAGCGTGTAAGGAACTTAGAAACGCTTTTAAAAAAGAGCAGAGCAAAAATTCATCTTTACTAAGCAAGTGTAGAAAGCGAAGTGACTTTTCACTTTCCAGTCTTGTAGCATTTTCTTTCAAGAAATATAGAAGCTAAAAGTCAACCAAATAGAATGCAGTATACATCACAGTTGAAGAGAATGTATCCATTCAGGGTACATTTGCCGAAAGTTATAATTCCTGCAGCATTGCAAGACATGACCAAACTTGTATTGCGCTAAAAGATTGAAATCATAGTGCAGGTGTTTATTTATGGCTTTAGGTCCTTTGTGACGATCGGACAGAAAAGAAAAGGTCCCCTCTCCACCCCTATAGGCATACTTTCTCTTTCTACATTAAATGAACTGATTGACAAAGATCGCTTTCCTTTTCACATACAAAGCATCTCCATTGCACTTAATTTTTAACTGTAGATAATGGATACATTACTTGATGGTGGTGAATATCGGCTTAATGAAAACAAAAATACGTTAATGAGAGATGATTTTTACTCGCAAAAAAACATCTTTGATAGTGTTCTCTTCTATTAGCCCCAACCTTTTTTTCATTGGTGCAGAAGCTACTAGTAGGATTCATTCTGTAAAACAATAGAGAATGTAAGATTTTACTAAATAAAAATGTTTGAACTTGCAAAACAAAATTATTTTCTACTTGCAAAATTTTAGAACTTCGCATGAAAATTTTTTAAAAAAAAGTACTTATTCAAACGGTTGAAACTTGGAACTAAAATTTGAACACTGAATCATCAAAAATCCGAAACAATTTAAGCTGTGGAATAAAGATTCGAGACTTAAAAAGTAAATGTAAACTCACTAAAAGAGATTTGAAAATCTGAAAAGAGAAATAGAATAATAACTTCACTAGAAACACTGAAATAGAATCGTAAAACTTGAAAAATTTAAATCATAAAACTTAAATCTATTGCAAAGAGCTTTATGTGAAACGTAAAAGTGCTAAGAGCAAATGCTAAAACTGAGGAAACTTAGAAATACGTGGAACAAATCATTTAAAACTATAAACTTTAAAAACTTAAACTCATTCAGAAAAGAACGGAAATGCAAAATTACAAAACAAAAGTGTTACGCTTTTGCAAAATATTAAAACTTAACGCAAAAAAATATAAGAAAGTACAAAACACCAAAAGTTAAGAGTAGTATAAAAAACTGTTACTTAGATTCATCTAAAACATCACTAGGAAAAAGTAAAAGTAATATATACAAATTGAAAAAACTTATATTCACCTAATTAACATATCAAAATAGCAAGTACAAGACGTTAAAACAGAACGAAAATGTAAAAGTATGAAACGTAAAATTACAAAACCTAAATTCATCTACTAAAAGTTCCGTAAAAAATGTAAAAGCACTAAGAGTGAAAACTACAAAACAGCATGAAAGCTAGAAATAAAAAATATACAACATCAGAACTTAAATTCATCCAGAAAAACTTAGAAGAAAAAATGTAAAAGTTCGGAAATTTTCAAAACAAAAGTATGATGCACTTGCAAAATGTTAAAACTTAGTGCAAAAACGTAAAAAGTACTATGTACAAAATGTTAAAATTTAGATTTATCTACTAAAACAGTGAATGAAGATGTAAAACTACTAAGAGTAATATATTAAAACAACACGAAAGCGTAAAAGTACTAAGTACAAAACGTAAAAAAAAATTTATTTATCTGCTATAACTTAGACTGAAGTCGTAAAATTACTAAGTACAAAGTGTTAAAACATCGTAAAAATGTAAAAATATCAAGTATAAAGCAGCAAAACATAGATTTCTCTATAGAAATCTTGATCAAAAAATGTAAAAGTTCAAACAACAAAATCCTAAAACTCTGAAAAATTGAAAACACGCAGTACAAAAACAGCAAAACCTGTAAAATTGCTAAGTATAAGGATGCAAAACTTAAATTTTTCCAGAAAAACTTAGAACGAAGTTGTAAAAGTACGAAACTTTTCAAAGTAAAAGTGTTATGCACTTACAAAATGTTAAAACTTAATGTAAAAATGTAAAAAACACTTCGTCAAAAATGTTAAAACTCTGATTTATCTACTAAAACTTAGAATGAAAATGTAATTGAATCAAATGTACTAAGTGTGAAATAGTAAAGTAACATGAAAATGTAAAAGTACTAAGTATATAGCGTAGTCATCAAGTGAAACTTTGTACAAAAATGTCAAACTTAAGTACGAAACTTAAAAGACTTAGATCTGTCTGCAGAAATCTTGATCAAAAACCGTAAAAATGCAAACAACAAAATCTTAAAACTCTGAAAAATTAAAAACATGCAGTACAAAACAACAAAACATGTACAAATGCTAAGTATAAAGCTGCAATACAAATGCTAAGCATAAAACTTAAATTCATCCAGAAAAACTTAGAACGAAAAATGTAAAAGTACGAAACTTTTCAAAACAAAAGTGTGATGCACTTGAAAAACATTAAAACTTAATGCGCAAATGTAAAAAGTACTACGCACAAAATGCTAAAATTTAGACTTATCTACTAAAACAGTGGATGAAGATGTAAAATTACTAAGTAAAATATATTAAAGCAGCATGAAAATGTTAAAGTACTAAGTACAAAAGCGTAAATAAATTGATTTATCTACTAAAACATAGACTGAAGTTGTAAAATTACTAACTGTTAAAACATCATAAAATTTGAAAATAGCAAGTATAAACCAACAAAACATAGATCTGTCCACTGAAATCTTGATCAAAAATGTAAAAGTTCTAACAACATAATCCTAAAACTGATAAATTAAAAACACTCAGTACAAAACGACAAAACATGTAAAAATGGTAAGTATAAAGCTGCAAAACTTAAACTCAATCAGAAAAACTTAGAACGATGATGTAAAAGCGCGAAACTTTTCAAAATAAAAGTGTTATACACTTGCAGAATGTTAAAACTTATTGCAAAAATCTTAAGAATTACTACGTACAAAATGTTAAAACTCTGATTTATCTACTAAAGCAACGCGAAAATGTAAAAGTACTAAGTATATAACGTATTCATCAAGTGAAATTTTGTACGAAAATGTAATCGTTTATGTACGAAACTTAAAAAACTTAGATTAATCTAAAAAAATCCCAACTAAAGTCGTAAAAAATATAAAATGTTAAACATCATGAAAATGTAAACTTTCCAAAAATGCAAACATCAAAACTTAGATGTATCTAATAAAATTTAGAACGAGTAAAAGTGTCAAACTTAATAAAAGTACTAAGTAAAAAACAAAAACAGAAAAACTTAGAACGAAAAGGTAACAGAAAATTTTCAAAATAAACGTGTTATGCATTTGCAAAATGTTAAAACTTAAATTTATCTACTAAAAATCAGAACAAAGATGTAGAAATACTAAGTATAATACATTGTAGCAACACAAAAATTTAAGAGTACTAAATACAAAACGTAAGAAAAGTTAGAGTTATCTAACTAAAACTTAGACTGAAGTCGTAAAATTACCAAGTACGAAATGTTCAAGCATCATAAAAATGACTAAATAACAAGTATAATGTATCAAAAACATAGATTTCTCCATTGAAATCTTAAACAAAAATGTAAAAGTTCTATGGACAAAAATGCTAAAGAAGTGAAAAAATGAAGAATACGCAGTGCCACACAACAAAGCATGTACTAACTATAAAACTTCTAATCTTGAATTCATCCAAGGAAAAAAAAAACTTAGAAACGAAAAAAAAAAAAAATGTAAATCTAAACGAAAATTTTCAGAAATAAAACTGTTATCCACTTGCAAAGTGTTAAAACTTAATGCAAAATATAAAAAGTACTGTGTATGAATGTTAAAACTTAGATTTATCAACGAAAACACGGAATGAAGATGTAAAAATATTAAGTATAATATATTAAAGCAACACTAAAATGTAAAAGCACTATGTACAAAGCATCAAAACTTAGATTCATCTAGTAAAACTTAGTACAAAAATGTAAAAGTACTAAGCATAGAACCTCAAATATACATTTATTTAGTAAAAAACAGAACGAAACTGTTAAAGTACTAAAGCCAACGCATCAAACAAGGATTAATCTATTAAAACAGTATAAAAGAAAGAAAAGCACTACATACAAACTGCAAAAACTCTTAGAACTAAAATTTAAAGATGTAACAAATCATAAAATTTTAAAACTTAACTTCATCCAGAAAAACTTAGAACGGAAATGTAAAATTACTGAAGTTTACAAAACAAAAATGATAGGCATTTGCAAATTGTTAAAAGCAAAAACGTAAAAAGTACTAGATACAAAAAGTACGAAACATCAAAACTTGGAGTAGTATAATAACAAAACTGCAACTTCGATTCATCAAGTAGGACTTAACTCTAAAATTGTGAAAGAAATGTGAAAACTGATAATCACCTTTTAAAATGTAAAAATATTAAGTACACGATGTTAAAACAGAACAAAACTGTAAAGGTACGAAATGTAAAACTCCAAAAAGTTAAATTCCTCTACTAAAAAAATGGTTTGAAAAATAAAAGTACTATGTACATCAACTAAAAACAGCATGAAAATTTAAAAATAGCAAGTACAACACGTTAAAACAGCACGAAAATCTAAAAGTACTAAGTACAAAGCATCAAAACTTACGTTGATCCAGAAAAGCTTGGAACAAAAGATGTAAAAGTACGGACATTTTCAAAATAAAGGTGATATGCATTTGCAAAATGTTAAAACTTAATGCAAAAACGTAAAAAGTACCATATACAAAATGTTAACACTTAGATTTATCTACTAAAACCTAGTATGAAGATATAAAAATACTAAGTATAATATACTAAAGAAACACAAAATTATAAAAGTGCAAAATACTAGAACTATCTATTAAAACTTCAAAACATAGATTCAGCATCAAAACATATAATCTGTTTACAAAAATCTTAATCAGAAATGTAAGAGTTCGAAGAACAAAGTGCTAAAACTTAAAAAAGTAAAGAAACGCAGTACAAAACAATAAAGAATAAAAGAGTACCAACTATAAAGCTTCAAAACCTAATTTCATCCAGAAAAATTTAGAACAAAAATGTAAAGCTACCGAAATTTTCAAAATAAAAGTTTTATGCACTTGCAAAACTTAAATTCATCTACTAAAAATTCGGTTAAAAAAGTAAAAGTACTACTAAGAACAAAAAACTAAAAGCAGCATGAAAATCTAAAAGTACTAAGTACAAAACATCAAAACTTAAATTGATCCAGAAAAACTTAGAATAAAAACGTAACAGTACAGTTATTTTAAAAATAAGAGTATTATGCATTAGCAAAGCGCTGAAACGTAAGGCAAAAATGTGTAGAATGAAGATGTAAAAATACTAAGTATAATATATTAAAGCCACACAAAAATGTAAAAAATGAAGATTTATCTACTAAAACTTAGACTGATCCCACAAAACTACTGAGTACAAAATGTTAAAACACCATGTAAATTTATAAATAACATGTATAAAGTTTCAAAACATAAATTTATCTACTGAAATCTTGATCAAAAATGTTAAAGTTCTGAGAACAAAATTATTAAAACTGGGAAAAATGAAAAATACGTAGTACAACACAACAAAACATGTTAAAAAAAACTACTTTAAGCTTAAAGAAAACTACCTTAATTTTAAAGTTACAATTGGATTCATTCTTCTCGCGAGCAGAAAAGTGGCTGTTAACCGACAATGAAGAAAGCCCTAACCAAGCACTGACTACCCCAACTATAAATTTTCCTCGACAGAAAAGTGTTCACAGTCGGGAAAATATATAGTTGGGGAACCAGTGTTCG
Organism: Octonoba sinensis; assembly: GCA_038502835.1. Lineage (NCBI taxonomy): Eukaryota > Metazoa > Arthropoda > Arachnida > Araneae > Uloboridae > Octonoba > Octonoba sinensis. The sequence continues at coordinate 66,374,243 of CM076602.1, forward strand.
GTTAGGGTTCCCTTCATTGTCGGTTAACAGTCACTTCTCTGTTCTCAAGAAGAATAAGTCCAATTGTGACTTTAAGATTAAAGCAGTTTTGATTTAAGCTTTTTTTTTTTTTACCTGCTTTATTGTGTTGTACTACGTATTTTTCATTTTTCCCAGTTTTAATAATTTTGTTCTCGGAACTTTAACATTTTTGATCAAGATTTCAGTAGATAAATTTATGTTTTGAAACTTTATACATGTTATTTATAAATTTACATGGTGTTTTAACATTTTGTACTCAGTAGTTTTGTGGGATCAGTCTAAGTTTTAGTAGATAAATCTTCATTTTTTACATTTTTGTGTGGCTTTAATATATTATACTTAGTATTTTTACATCTTCATTCTACACATTTTTGCCTTACGTTTCAGCGCTTTGCTAATGCATAATACTCTTATTTTTAAAATAACTGTACTGTTACGTTTTTATTCTAAGTTTTTCTGGATTAATTTAAGTTTTGATGTTTTGTACTTAGTACTTTTAGATTTTCATGCTGCTTTTAGTTTTTTGTTCTTAGTAGTACTTTTACTTTTTTAACAGAATTTTTAGTAGATGAATTTAAGTTTTGCAAGTGCATAAAACTTTTATTTTGAAAATTTCCGTAGCTTTACATTTTTGTTCTAAATTTTTCTGGATGAAATTAGGTTTTGAAGCTTTATAGTTGGTACTCTTTTATTCTTTATTGTTTTGTACTGCGTTTCTTTACTTTTTTAAGTTTTAGCACTTTGTTCTTCGAACTCTTACATTTCTGATTAAGATTTTTGTAAACAGATTATATGTTTTGATGCTGAATCTATGTTTTGAAGTTTTAATAGATAGTTCTAGTATTTTGCACTTTTATAATTTTGTGTTTCTTTAGTATATTATACTTAGTATTTTTATATCTTCATTCTAGGTTTTAGTAGATAAATCTAAGTGTTAACATTTTGTATATGGTACTTTTTACGTTTTTGCATTAAGTTTTAACATTTTGCAAATGCATATCACCTTTATTTTGAAAATGTCCGTACTTTTACATCTTTTGTTCCAAGCTTTTCTGGATCAACGTAAGTTTTGATGCTTTGTACTTAGTACTTTTAGATTGTTCGTGCTGTTTTAACGTGTTGTACTTGCTATTTTTAAATTTTCATGCTGTTTTTAGTTGATGTACATTGTACTTTTATTTTTCAAACCATTTTTTTAGTAGAGGAATTTAACTTTTTGGAGTTTTACATTTCGTACCTTTACAGTTTTGTTCTGTTTTAATATCGTGTACTTAATATTTTTACATTTTAAAAGGTGAATATCAGTTTTCACATTTCTTTCACAATTTTAGAGTTAAGTCCTACTTGATGAATCGAAGTTGCAGTTTTGTTATTATACTACTCCAAGTTTTGATGTTTCGTACTTTTTGTATCTAGTACTTTTTACGTTTTTGCTTTTAACAATTTGCAAATGCCTATCATTTTTGTTTTGTAAACTTCAGTAATTTTACATTTCCGTTCTAAGTTTTTCTGGATGAAGTTAAGTTTAAAATTTTATGATTTGTTACATCTTTAAATTTTAGTTCTAAGAGTTTTTGCAGTTTGTATGTAGTGCTTTTCTTTCTTTTATACTGTTTTAATAGATTAATCCTTGTTTGATGCGTTGGCTTTAGTACTTTAACAGTTTCGTTCTGTTTTTTACTAAATAAATGTATATTTGAGGTTCTATGCTTAGTACTTTTACATTTTTGTACTAAGTTTTACTAGATGAATCTAAGTTTTGATGCTTTGTACATAGTGCTTTTACATTTTAGTGTTGCTTTAATATATTATACTTAATATTTTTACGTCTTCATTCCGTGTTTTCGTTGATAAATCTAAGTTTTAACATTCATACACAGTACTTTTTATATTTTGCATTAAGTTTTAACACTTTGCAAGTGGATAACAGTTTTATTTCTGAAAATTTTCGCTTAGATTTACATTTTTTTTTTTTTTTCGTTTCTAAGTTTTTTTTTTTCCTTGGATGAATTCAAGATTAGAAGTTTTATAGTTAGTACATGCTTTGTTGTGTGGCACTGCGTATTCTTCATTTTTTCACTTCTTTAGCATTTTTGTCCATAGAACTTTTACATTTTTGTTTAAGATTTCAATGGAGAAATCTATGTTTTTGATACATTATACTTGTTATTTAGTCATTTTTATGATGCTTGAACATTTCGTACTTGGTAATTTTACGACTTCAGTCTAAGTTTTAGTTAGATAACTCTAACTTTTCTTACGTTTTGTATTTAGTACTCTTAAATTTTTGTGTTGCTACAATGTATTATACTTAGTATTTCTACATCTTTGTTCAGATTTTTAGTAGATAAATTTAAGTTTTAACATTTTGCAAATGCATAACACGTTTATTTTGAAAATTTTCTGTTACCTTTTCGTTCTAAGTTTTTCTGTTTTTGTTTTTTACTTAGTACTTTTATTAAGTTTGACACTTTTACTCGTTCTAAATTTTATTAGATACATCTAAGTTTTGATGTTTGCATTTTTGGAAAGTTTACATTTTCATGATGTTTAACATTTTATATTTTTTACGACTTTAGTTGGGATTTTTTTTAAGATTAATCTAAGTTTTTTAAGTTTCGTACATAAACGATTACATTTTCGTACAAAATTTCACTTGATGAATACGTTATATACTTAGTACTTTTACATTTTCGCGTTGCTTTAGTAGATAAATCAGAGTTTTAACATTTTGTACGTAGTAATTCTTAAGATTTTTGCAATAAGTTTTAACATTCTGCAAGTGTATAACACTTTTATTTTGAAAAGTTTCGCGCTTTTACATCATCGTTCTAAGTTTTTCTGATTGAGTTTAAGTTTTGTAGCTTTATACTTACCATTTTTACATGTTTTGTCGTTTTGTACTGAGTGTTTTTAATTTTTCAGAGTTTTAAGATTATGTTGTTAGAACTTTTACATTTTTGATCAAGATTTCAGTGGACAGATCTATGTTTTGTTGGTTTATACTTGCTATTTTCAAATTTTATGATGTTTTAACAGTTAGTAATTTTACAACTTCAGTCTATGTTTTAGTAGATAAATCAATTTATTTACGCTTTTGTACTTAGTACTTTAACATTTTCATGCTGCTTTAATATATTTTACTTAGTAATTTTACATCTTCATCCACTGTTTTAGTAGATAAGTCTAAATTTTAACATTTTGTGCGTAGTACTTTTTACATTTGCGCATTAAGTTTTAATGTTTTTCAAGTGCATCACACTTTTGTTTTGAAAAGTTTCATACTTTTACATTTTTCGTTCTAAGTTTTTCTGGATGAATTTAAGTTTTATGCTTAGCATTTGTATTGCAGCTTTATACTTAGCATTTGTACATGTTTTGTTGTTTTGTACTGCATGTTTTTAATTTTTCAGAGTTTTAAGATTTTGTTGTTTGCATTTTTACGGTTTTTGATCAAGATTTCTGCAGACAGATCTAAGTCTTTTAAGTTTCGTACTTAAGTTTGACATTTTTGTACAAAGTTTCACTTGATGACTACGCTATATACTTAGTACTTTTACATTTTCATGTTACTTTACTATTTCACACTTAGTACATTTGATTCAATTACATTTTCATTCTAAGTTTTAGTAGATAAATCAGAGTTTTAACATTTTTGACGAAGTGTTTTTTACATTTTTACATTAAGTTTTAACATTTTGTAAGTGCATAACACTTTTACTTTGAAAAGTTTCGTACTTTTACAACTTCGTTCTAAGTTTTTCTGGAAAAATTTAAGTTTTGCATCCTTATACTTTGCAATTTTACAGGTTTTGCTGTTTTTGTACTGCGTGTTTTCAATTTTTCAGAGTTTTAGGATTTTGTTGTTTGAACTTTTACATTTTTTGATCAAGATTTCTATAGAGAAATCTATGTTTTGCTGCTTTATACTTGATATTTTTACATTTTTACGATGTTTTAACACTTTGTACTTAGTAATTTTACGACTTCAGTCTAAGTTATTGCAGATAAATAAATTTTTTTTTTTACGTTTTGTACTTAGTACTTTTACGCTTTCGTGTTGTTTTAATATATTACTCTTAGTAGTTTTACATCTTCATTCACTGTTTTAGTAGATAAATCTAAATTTTAACATTTTGTACATAGTACTTTTTACGTTTTTGCACTAAGTTTTAACATTTTGCAAGTGCATCATACTTTTGTTTTGAAAATTTCCGAACTTTTACATTTTTTCTTCTAAGTTTTTCTGGATGAATTTAAGTTCTGATGTTGTATATTTTTTATTTCTAGCTTTCATGCTGTTTTGTAGTTTTCACTCTTAGTGCTTTTACATTTTTTACGGAACTTTTAGTAGATGAATTTAGGTTTTGTAATTTTACGTTTCATACTTTTACATTTTCGTTCTGTTTTAACGTCTTGTACTTGCTATTTTGATATGTTAATTAGGTGAATATAAGTTTTTTCAATTTGTATATATTACTTTTACTTTTTCCTAGTGATGTTTTAGATGAATCTAAGTAACAGTTTTTTATACTACTCTTAACGTTTGGTGTTTTGTACTTTCTTATATTTTTTTGCGTTAAGTTTTAATATTTTGCAAAAGTGTAACACTTTTGTTTTGTAATTTTGCATTTCCGTTCTTTTCTGAATGAGTTTAAGTTTTTAAAGTTTATAGTTTTAAATGATTTGTTCCACGTATTTCTAAGTTTCCTCAGTTTTAGCATTTGCTCTTAGCACTTTTACGTTTCACATAAAGCTCTTTGCAATAGATTTAAGTTTTATGATTTAAATTTTTCAAGTTTTACGATTCTATTTCAGTGTTTCTAGTGAAGTTATTATTCTATTTCTCTTTTCAGATTTTCAAATCTCTTTTAGTGAGTTTACATTTACTTTTTAAGTCTCGAATCTTTATTCCACAGCTTAAATTGTTTCGGATTTTTGATGATTCAGTGTTCAAATTTTAGTTCCAAGTTTCAACCGTTTGAATAAGTACTTTTTTTTTAAAAATTTTCATGCGAAGTTCTAAAATTTTGCAAGTAGAAAATAATTTTGTTTTGCAAGTTCAAACATTTTTATTTAGTAAAATCTTACATTCTCTATTGTTTTACAGAATGAATCCTACTAGTAGCTTCTGCACCAATGAAAAAAAGGTTGGGGCTAATAGAAGAGAACACTATCAAAGATGTTTTTTTGCGAGTAAAAATCATCTCTCATTAACGTATTTTTGTTTTCATTAAGCCGATATTCACCACCATCAAGTAATGTATCCATTATCTACAGTTAAAAATTAAGTGCAATGGAGATGCTTTGTATGTGAAAAGGAAAGCGATCTTTGTCAATCACTTCATTCAATGTAGAAAGAGAAAGTATGCCTATAGGGGTGGAGAGGGGACCTTTTCTTTTCTGTCCGATCGTCACAAAGGACCTAAAGCCATAAAAAAACACCTGCACTATGATTTCAATCTTTTAGCGCAATACAAGTTTGGTCATGTCTTGCAATGCTGCAGGAATTATAACTTTCGGCAAATGTACCCTGAATGGATACATTCTCTTCAACTGTGATGTATACTGCATTCTATTTGGTTGACTTTTAGCTTCTATATTTCTTGAAAGAAAATGCTACAAGACTGGAAAGTGAAAAGTCACTTCGCTTTCTACACTTGCTTAGTAAAGATGAATTTTTGCTCTGCTCTTTTTTAAAAGCGTTTCTAAGTTCCTTACACGCTCGACCATGGATTTTTCAAGAATCAATTATCAATCTACTGAATCTCCTGCTAGGGTAAGTTGAATATACCTTTTATCACCACTAATTTGTATTAAGAATATTATTATTATTTTTTAATATCATTTAAATGTAATACTTTAATAATTCCCTTTGCATTTAAAATAACCTCTTTTTAAGCATTCACTTTTTAGCGCTATCATTTTATAATTAATTTTTTTGTTAATATGAAATAGTTCCTGTGTGAATGCTAAGTGAAAACATTAAAAAGATCGAAAAAGAAAATCTTTCTAAGTCGAAAAAAGAAATAAATACGTAATAGGATGTAAATAGCGACAATAAATTTAATTCATTATACATTATAATTATTTTTTGTAATATAAAATAGTTCCTGCTTGAATTCTGAGAGAAAACATTAGAAAAAAAAATTCTAAGTTCCAAAATAGTTCCCTTTTCTTCACATAGATGGCGCTACAATCGGTTTTACATCAAGTCTTAAACTGAAACTAAAAAGTGTTGCCATTCCAAAACTATAAACTTAAAAAAACGGTTTTAGTAGTATTGAAACAGTGCTATAGTAGTTCCACTATTTGCCGCTAGGAGGCGGAATAATAGGGGTAAAACCTAAATTAAAATTCCAAAACTATAAACTTTTGAAAAACAACTCAACTCTACTCGTAAAAAAACGCCTGAGGGCATACAACTCAACTCTACTCGAAAAATGCCTGAGGGCATACAACTCAACTCTACTCGAAAAATGCCTGAGGGCATACAACTCAACTCCACTCGACTAACGCCTGGGGGTATTGGGAGGCGGATCGGCCACGCCCCCTGATCCGCGATCCGCCTGCTGGCGCACAACTGTCCTTTTTCACCTACTTACGGGCTTGTGCAATGTCAGAATAGTAGTTTTATTAACATGAAATTCAAATTTTAAGATGCAGACATCAAATTGTCAATCATTTTGAAAATCACCTATATAAATTGGCAAGGACAAAACAGGTAAGTACCACTTTCTCCTCTGTTAGTCAACCGATTTTACTACTTTTTAAATTTATATATTTGGTAGCTATCGATGGGTTTTAGTGTTATCAATCCAAAAATTTTGAAATTAGTTAATATTGTTTTCTCCTACTTTCGTCGTAGTTTCGAAGCCTTTTTTAAGAAGTCTTTAGTCGTCATACTTTCGTACAACTGCTTAAATCTACTACCTATAATATTTATACAATGTACAATGCATTTTTGCTATTTATAATTCAAAGAAGAAGAAATATGAAGGGCTAAATTCTAAAAAACAACGTTTTTCTTGAGCACTGAAAAGGTAGAAAATAATTTTCTTATGAGCCTGGCAGAGTTTATGAATACATTGGTCACATTATGGTAACATAGTTTATAATTCTTATAAAACGAAAAACGTTGGGCGCATGAATTCTTTATATTATTATGTTATGAATGTTTGTTTTACAGAATCATTGGTGTATATATGAAGTTTTAATGAGGAAATACTATGAAAATCAATTAACTTTGATGCTATGTTAATTTTTTTAAAAATTTCTATGACATGATGATCAGTAAACATGGGTGTATGTAAATGAATTCTGATCAAAGTTGTGATTATGATCTGTTACATATAAACATAGATTGTGTTTATAGAAGTATTTTCATACTAAAATTTTGTTCTAGTTATGAATAGCTCAATTCATTTAGAGTAAATCTCATTCACATCTCCAATGCAGAAAATTGACTATGATATAATGAAACAGTATTAACCAGGTTTTCTTTCACAGAAATTTGAGTATGTTAGAAAAGTCTTGATGTTTGAGTACATGCGCCCAACGTTTTTTGTTTTATAAGAATTAGAAACTCTGTTACCATAATGGGGCCAATTTATTCATAAATATTGCCAGGCTCGTAAGAAAATTATTTTCTACCTTTTTAGTGCGCAAGAAAAACGTTGTTTTTAGAATTTTTTTTTTTTTTTATTTATGTTGTATTATTTTCTACTTTTTAGTTTTTGAGGGGTGAAATTTCGTAATCGTAGAAATTTATTCAGAACCTCAATCTACAATGCAATCATTCTTACTACAAAAGTTAGAGTTCGCGATAGCCGCTATACTGAATTTTGGTGGCAATTTTCAGTACTAAACGCCCTATGTAATTTTATTTTATTGGAAATACCCACTTTATGTATTGTTTTTCCGGTGAAAACTAAACTGATGTCTCTCTATTTGTAAAATAAATTTGATATTGAAATTAAGATAACACTATTCAAACGGAGTTGAGGAAACGGCTAATTATTATTTTTGGATCAAGGTAAGCCTCAAGGTATCGAACTGAAAAGCTCATAACTGGCGTTCTTATTGACTTAGAAACTTCGATCAAATTTCATCTTGTGCGGAAAAATCAGCGCTTTTGATCGATAAGTTATATTAATAAGTGCGAGGTTTCTTTCACCTCCATATTGGAGAATTTATGTGGAAATTTGCGTAAAATTGGAATAAAAAAGGAACTACCTGTCGGATTCTTTTATGCGTAGTAGAATATTGCACTGTCATCTGGTTCTGAGCTACATGTAAAGTTTCAGAACAATAGCTTATCGGGAAGTGGTCGAAAATTCGATTGCAAAATTCCGTGGACAGACAACAAAGCGAGTTAAGAAAAACGTTATAATGAATGTTTTGATTTCTAATTTATTCAACATTAATGGGGTGGCATGAAAATTGTTATTTCTATTTTCTTTACAGGAGAAGGAGCGCAAAGAGAAGAAATTTATGTATAATATGTTATATATATGTTACAAATGCTTCAAATTAAATAACAAACGCAATTTTCGATCAGGCCCAGTGAAGAGAGGTTAGCGCCAATTGCAATATTTAAACAAAACAAACTGTTATCAAACTGAAAAACTAAAGTGTCTAAAAGTAAAACCTCCAACCTTTACAGTTATTATTAACTGAGTACATTGAAACAATTTCATTATTCAAGTTAATGGGAATTATTTAAAAATTGTAACAGATGTGATAGGTTACAAAAATGTTGCTATTTCTTCTTATTTTCTGCTGCAATAATAGTTTTCATCAACAGCCTGATAACTTAAAAATAAGTTGCAAAGGTATTCAATTCAGAAGGATAACCAATAGTCACCAGTTTTCAAATTTTTAGTTAACTTCTAAATCCAAGCAAATTCGTGGGAATTTATTTCGATGGGCGGGGGCAAAGAGAAGCAAGAGAAATATGAAGGGAGCTTTACAAATTAGATCATTACAAGATTAAAACCTTCAATTCAAAATAGGTAGTTTTAAACTTATTCCCTGCCGGGGGGGCACCCCTTTAAATGAAGCCTTGTCCAGAATCCAGATCATTAAATTTGTGATTTTCAATATGAACAGTTATGGGGGTTCCTCAAAATAAAAGTGAATCGTTAAGGGTCCGTGGTCAAAAAAGTTCGGGAACCGCTGACTTAGAGGATCCTCAATCGATTAAAAAAAAATCATTAAAAAGTTTCAATTAGTCAAAAGTTATGGATGAAAAAACCAAAGAAATTAAATTTTCGCCCATAACTGTTTTTCTAATTATCGAATATGGTCAAACCAAAGTACGGGACCTATGCTCGATCGAGCAAAACATAATCATCAACATCGGTTCATTCTGTGAGAAACCGACCTACATACCATAAGAATGGTATAAATAGATAAACCTTTCCTTTGGGAAGTTGGTTAAATATGAAAGGGAATGGAATGCAACCTAAAGTGGCGTTATAAAATCGTGATTACTTGTTAAGTTGCTGACAAATTTGGCGCCGTAAATGAGACCCTAAATCCAGTGTCAATTTAACGACATTTGAAGAGATTCCCATAGAACAGGGGTTTCCAACGAGGATTGCGTCATAATTTCTAATTTCAAATTTAAAGAAAAACACCACTATATAGACAAAATGCTCCTTTCGTATACAAAATCAATTATTTTGTGTCTAATTTTATAACGGGAATAAAATTGCAAAGAAGTTGTCTAGTGACATGACAATTTTTTTCATATCCGACCGGAATAAAATTCATTAAAAATATTCAAATAATACACAGAATTTGAATAAATTCAAATAATTTACAGAAACATCCAAATAATATGCAGTATCTCAAAGACGTGCCGAAGGATAGGATTTTAGGGCTTAAACCCCTCCCACTCCCATTGGTAAAAATCAAGAAATTGTAGATTTAAATTAACTTTAGTGTTAGTTCCCATGTACAGTTAGCTCTTTGCTTAAAAAACATTTTCTCTGAACATTTGCAGTAATTAACTCTTTGAAACCTCAAGTTATATTTCACAAAATTGGTGGTCGAAGAAGCACTCAAAGCATCCACTGCAGAAACAAGTGCTCCTTATAAAGAGGTCATGACGAACTTGCCCTTTCACAAAACAGCAGAATATTGTTGCAAAGAAGTAGCAAGTAGCATAATATTTGTTTTGCGATATAATAATTTTTTGCATGTTCAATAAGCTTACTGTGCAGTTGCAGTTTATCAAGCAATTCTGCACAAAAGCCCGTGATAAATGTAAAATGTTATAAAAGAAAATGTGCACTATTTTTATGCTGTTTACAATATATTGCGTTGTGAACAGATAAAACGGTTTTATGCAAAAGAAACTGTAACGTAAATGAACACTGTCATCATTAAAACGAAACGAATTGTTTCACACATTATTGTGTTTTTATAGCACTGAGGGTGAGAATGAAAAAAAAATTAAAACCCCTCCCTTTCGGAAATCCTGGGCATGGGCATGTAGTATCTGTTTCATAAAATGGCTTCTACCAATATTTATTTGAACCCTTCCAATACTTCTTGAGATATAGCAGTTAAGAGGGACGAGAAAAACGTTCAATTGAGCCATTTCTCTTAACGGTACTACCGTCAAAGACTAATCAGCATTACTTCCCACCAGGGTCCATGTGTGTACCAAATGTAACTCCATTTCAAGCATTACATTTTCAGTTCTATTAGATACAATAAAATGTTAAAGTGAAATTCTTTCAGTCCGATCCCACTGTAAATTTGCTTATTTTACAGTGTCCTAAGACATAATAAAATAAACAAATTTACAATGAGTTTGGATTCAGATTTAGCTTGGAATCAGATGTATCTTTTTTATGTCAAAATACTTGTGTAAAATTGCATGCGTGCATGTGTGTGTTCTTTATAATTAAAGGTACTCTTATACAGATCCGCTTAAATGCATTTAGCAAAAACCTTTTCTCACAAAACTGAAAAACTTCGGTACAGAGCTAATTACACTAAAACACAGCTAAATAGCACTCACAGGGTTAGAGACAAAACTGAATTCGAATTCTAAGGTCTTAAAATGCACTTAGTCTGGGCATATTCCTTAACTTTTGTAGCCCCGCTACAGACAGTGTTTGACTGCTATGGAATGACAGTAAATGTTCTAAAAATTTTAGGCTTAGCGACGAACTGACGACAGATTGGTGAAAATCGGGGATAATAAGTTAAATTTGGTGTCGAAAATGAAGTGACTTTCCTCCAAATTGTCGCCAACGTTGTTCTCGATTGTCGCCATGAAGTTAACGATTACAGGCTAAAAGGAAACTTTTGTTAGTAATAAATGCATGTACATTTAAGATACAGAAATTTGAATGTAGTGAGCTGAAGAAACTTTAATTTCTAAAGATACAAGATGTATAACCCAAAATGGTACTCTTATATTATAAAGCAATGAAAAACTGTCAAGAAAAAATGTTGCCAATTTGAGTATATTACACTGGGGACTATATTTTTATGATTTGGCGAAATTTGTTCTTGGCTCTCTTTGGTCGCCGTTATAATAGACAAGTACCAACAAAATAATTGAATTAAAGGTATTTTAACACTAACATTTTTGTCGTCATAGAGATGCAAATTTATGTAACAGAAGTTAATGAAAAATTTTACATAGTAAAATGAAGTCGGTTAATAAGCGCAATTCATTTAAATTCAGTAAAATTTCTTTGTTGTAAATTTGCTTCGTTTATATTTGCTTTGGGGTACTTGCGTATTAACGCCACCGCAGCAGAATTGGCGCATTAGCGCCAATAAAGAGCAATCCTGTTGTTCGCACACAGCCGTTGGTCGTAGATTGGCGTCACTTAAAAACCGCCAAATCTGTAGCTGTGGTGGTGTTAATACGTAAGTCCTTGCTTTGGCTATGTAAAACTCTTTTGGATACCTCTGCTCTTTATCCTCGCCTGGTAGGCGACATTTTAACCTAGTTTGAAATCTATTAGCTGAGCTGACAAGTACAATATTCGTCGCATTATTTTACTTTATTCTTTTACTTCTGTTTTATACGAAGAATCAAGGTAACAATCGAATATTTATTCAGAAGTTTAAAAGATATCGTTAAATGACATTTAAAAAACATACAGTTTTGTTCATTGAATGGGTATTTCTAGAAATTTATTGTTCTTATGATCATGCTTTAAAATTTCAAACAGAATTTTTAAAGAACATTTTGAAAATTACACTAACTTTAAACATAAAATAAAATTATTTAAAAAAAATATAATAGATGTTTTAAGTTTGAGTACTTCGTATTTAAGAAAAATAGATTTTTATTATATTATTTTTTCATCTTGGGCCCCATATGCTTCTTTTTCATTTTCTTCACAGCATTCATACTTCTCATGCATGTAGTTCTTACTTTTTGCAGGATTTAAAACAACTTTCTTCTGATTTGTTTCTCTAATTTACTTGAATTTTGTGATTTTGCACTGGTATTAGAAGCATTGCAGTCACCATAATTGTAAAATTTGACTTTCTCACCTTCTGATTTAAAATTATATAGCAGAGTTCTAAAATTTACTTTCCATCCACTTCTTCTAAATTTGAGATTTCAAGCATTGTGCTGTTCGTTGTCATCTGTATGGAAGACACTGTAATGAATTTTATGCACCGTAATAAGGTTCTAAAAACAAGATCAAGAACTTTGTTCCAAAGCTCACCGCAGTAGATCTCCAGTTTTTCTCGGTTCAGCATCAGCACTGGATTAAGGTAGGTATCATAAAGAAAAGCACTCCTATTTGCATGAGGAGCAGAGAGCCAAATCACAAGGACGAGAACGATTTCGTCATAAAAAGGTAGCCACCACCCAAGCAATGTATCGAAAACTGCAGAAAGTCTACTGACAATTGCAAACATCATCCAGTATATCAACCATGTTCTAATGTTGATGTGATCTCCATTGCTCAATGCATTTTGAGACCAATAAATTGGAAGTAAAACTCCATATATCAGAATTAAAATACTAATAATACATTTTGGAATCATTCTACAACATTATTAAAAGATTCACATTGAAATAAATCACTATATGTTTATGATCCTTTAGCATAATTGTTCTTAACTGCATTTTATATCTCAATTAAGGTTGCCATTTTCATGCTGTATCTTTCAAAAAAAAAAAAAAACTAGATTACGCTGTTACTAGACTATGCTATATAACAATTACGGAGTAATTGGCTAGGCTACACAGCATGATTTCCACTTAAAAATTTATAATTGAAAATGGTAAACACATGGTATGACATTTATTCTAGACAACAATTACAAATCTTGGTTTGGCAATGGGTTATTCTTCAAGCTTGATCACGACAATTCAGCAACATAGATGGATAGCAAAAACAGTGGTTACATTATCATGATCAAAAGGACATTTCAACAAACTGTGAAGACGATCATATGAAGGGGAAAAGATCAAAGGAAAATCTTCAGCAGCCGCATAACGAATATGTAGGCAAAATTTGGCCGGAGCACACTAGTAAATTGGGTCAAGAAAAAGCTGAAAAACCACCTGATTCATGGCAATAAAAATATTTTTTTGTACTGTAAAAAAGTTTTGCTCGAAGATTAGTGAGAATCCATTGGAAATCATTTATCCGGTGTCGAGCGTAAAATTATAGAAATTTAATAGAATAAAAAACAGTTAACTTTCAGAAAACACTCTAAATTTTGAGCACGAAAGTACCCAAGACTCATAAAAGTAACAGAAATAAAAAAATAAAATACCTAAGAAACTAAAATTACCGAAATAAAAAAGAAAAAAATACTGTGCCGCAGTAGTGGTTTACAAATATTTCGATAAACCAAGTTTAATCTGCAATTGTGGAAAAAGGGCACATTGTAGATTTACAAGTGGCTCATTTAGTATGTTTTTGCCACTCATAATTTTAAAATTTCCTTTGTGTTTGCAGAATATGCTACAGGAATGAATAGGAAAAAAAATACTTAGATGGAGGAGCACTGATAAACAAGCGCTACTCTGCTGAATTGTGGTCATGTCCTAATGCTTGAAATAGTACATTTACATCACAGAAGCATACTATTTTTTCTTTCTCCGCGAAATAGTCTACAAAATGCCTTTGTAGTCTTGTAAAAGAATCGAAATTTCGAGAAGTAGATAGAGCTTTTTGTTGCCAAAAATGTCGTTAAAGTAACCCAAGGTCTCTAGAATGGCAACGATCTTACTGTCAATGAGAAAGATATAATTTATAATAAATTAAGTCGATAAATTACAAAAATATGCACATTTATCCAGAAAATACGTAAGAAGCTAAAATCTGGAATTTTGGGAAAATGGTGCGTGATAGGCAAAAAATAATTGCAGATTCGTAATTTTCAGCCAAAAATACATGAGAAACAGACATTTTCATCCAAAGGACATTTTTCGTGTTGCACAGTGTTATCCACGTATCAATCAGATCAGAGGATGAGTGATCTATGTTAACAGTTTATTGAACAAATGTTTCATCCATAGATTCTTGTCAAGGTCAAGGAAGTTTAAAATATTATTTAGGTTGGTGGAGAATCACTTGTTCCAAAAAACGACTTCTTCCAAATTTTTTTAAATCTGTTTCAATAACAACGAACATACTTAAGTGTGTGCGATTATATTTCCAAACGCTCTCAAAACTAACCAGCGCTAACGTGAATCAACAAGTGACGTAGTGAGACGGTAAATTGATGGGAAAACGCAGCTGACTCTCACAGGAGTAAAGGACAACTTGATCCCAAACCATCACTTTTATTACTAACATCAATTTTGAATTGTTAGCTGAAAAAGCTCCTATATTAACCCATTAATGTCCAACTTTTAGTTCACTTAAATATACTGCGAAAAATTGTTTGCAACAATAATAAATTAAAGGGGGGAAATTTTATAGAAAAATTGAGCTCAAGTTTTTTATATTGCTAAAGAGGCTGAACGTCCCAAAAGTGTTAGGGAGAACGAAATATGAACAAAAATGGAACTAAAGTGAATAACTTTTGGAAAGTATATGTGCCTTAGTAAGGTGACTAAGCTCAAAGACATAAGAAAATTTCTCAAGCATATCAAAAAATAAGATTCTTGACTTACTATTTCTTAATGATGGATATCGCGAAACAGCATAAAATTAAAGCAACGAATTCCTCCCAGCTTTTAATTAATTGCACATATTATTAATGTGCTTCTACGTGGCATTTCAAATTTAAAGGAGAACCCATTAAGAATGGTTTACCGCCACAAAAAAAAAGAAAAAAAATCCATAATTATAGATATTATGGTCATTTCAAGGACTATCCCATTTTTGAGAAGTTAGGAAGAAATGGGTAATCAATGTATTATGTCTCACTTCGGTCCATCGTATCATTTAACCCAATTTTAAGACAAGGAACAAGAGAAAACCAGGAAAACTTCTACCAAGCAACTCGATGATGGTTAGACAGACTGGCACAACAGCCACCTTACCACTTCGTTCGTCAAAGCTGTGACTACAACGGCTGGATTAGAGCCCAGATCCTTCTGATTTGATTCCAAATCTTTTAAACTAAAACTAAACTTAACTCAGTGGCGCGACAGCCCATTGGGGGGGGGGGGGTCATGGCCTACTGTGCGAACAAGCATTGGGTGTATTGAAATTTATAATACAGTAATGAAATAAAAATTACTAAAAGTGGCCAATAATGAAAACTCATTAAAACTTTACTGAAACTGGTAAGAAGAAATGCATTTCTGGAATGAAAATCCTCTTTAACAGGCTTTATATTATTATGCATGGCTACTGATTAGCATTGTAATAAACTGACTCTAGTTATTTAACATGAAAAGAGTTGGTGTTGAAAATTAAAATTTGTCAAAATGTAAGCTAATTAAATGAAATGGAAAGTGAACAGAGCTAAGCAAATGCTCAATATTTTACGAATCAAATGCTGGAGCGTCAGAATTGCTTTACTTTATTGTTATAGTTATCTTTTTTTTTTTACCTCCATACATTATTTTTCTCTTATTCTTAGTTAATAATTTTGCGTTGTGTTTTTTTTTCTTTTACCCAAGGTTCTCGCAAGTGTGCAAAACTTTAACCATAATAACACAGTCATGAAATGTATTGGTGATCGAAATGTTCAAAGAAGAAAACTTTTAGCATGGAAAATATTTATTTACAAATTTTGTTTTACATCATCACGGAAAACTCACATGATATTTATTTCATTAAACTTAAACATTTCTCAACTTCAATTTTCATTTAAATTCATTAAACTTAAACATTTCTCAACTTCCATTTTCATTTAAATTCATTAAGCTTAAACATTTCTCAACTTCAATTTTCATTTAATTAAGTTTTTTTTTTGTTTAGGTTTTAATGGATACAAAATAAAGGTATACATATTCGTTAAAATTATCCTGTCAAAAAAAATGTCACCTACGATTGAATGGAAAATTAAAGCTTACCATATTTTCATCTTTCTCTGTCTAAATCTATCTCCCTTCTCTTTTTTGAAAAAAAAAAAAAAATACATCCTAGGAAAACTTGGATTTTGGGCGTGTTATACAAAATCCGCCCAGATAAAAATAACTGGTTCAAGGGAAATTCGAAAGCATATTATTTGCTAACTACATTTTGGGAATGAGTAAAAATAATTCCCACGGAACCTAATTCGTTATATCCATTAAACGTCATATTGGGAACATTCGAGAACATTCGACCCTTTTTTTGTTAACAACTGGTCGAAAAAAACAGGAAGTTCCCGCAACAGATAGGAACACCCCTGTTGCGCTCGAGAGTGGTTGCTAATTAAAACCAACAATACTCCAGGCGAGACAGCAACAGATGTCACCATACTGCATTTCCACGCAAGAACCAAACATTTTAAAATTCATCTTCAAAAAATTATTGATATGTACGCAGAGAAAAATATTTCTAAATATATTTTTCTCAGCGTCCTAGCAATACATTACAAGAAAAAAAAGAAAAAAGGAAAAAAAAAAAGAAAAAAAAATTCATGTCTGGGTTCAATTTTTAAACACAAAAAACAATAAATTCTGAATTACAGCTATGTACTACACAACAAAACAATAATACTAAATGCAATTATAAAAACTCCTCACAAGTTATACAATCAACCTGAAATATAAAATCAACTTTGATAATTGCAAACTTATTTGAAAAGTAAACTCAAGTCAATTTCTGTTTGAGTTCATCGCAATAATGCTGGGTCTTCTAAGAAAGTCATTCCAAAAAAAAAAAAAAGTTCCCTTTTTTTTCTGTTTGTCTTTGATGTATGATAAAAATCTGTCACATTTGTATATCCACAGAAATGATGAATTTCCCATCACACTGGGGTATAAAATGTTTGTGAAAATACTACGATTTGAAGCGTTGCACTAAAGGTTCACTAGATCACACGCGTTGTAAAGGTTCACTGGATTCCATGAAGTCCAAAGGGAAAGCAAACGATATGAGTGAAAATTCCAGGATGCTCAGACCAAAATGCGGAAAATGAGAGAATAATGCAGTTAAGTAGTGAACATAACGTAGGTTCGCAGGAGAGTTCATCCCGCCGCAGTCGTAGTGTGGAAAACCAGATGAACAAGAAGGAAACAGGCGTAGTTGACGTCATGAAAATTTGTGAACACTACTACTTAAGGATCTGCAACTCCTCCGCCAGACGCGGGTAGGACTGAAATATGCACATCAGAAGGCGTAGAGCATTTATGTAACCTGAAAGATATCATCGAAGAGAAGTCTGTGATGCGTCAGCCACACGCGGGATAAGGTTGAGCAAAGCACATCAGCAGGCGTAAAAGTCATCGAAGAAGAGTCGGTAATGTCACTGCCGCACGCAGGATAAGGTTGAGTAACGCATATCAGCGGGTGTAAAAGTCATCGAAGAAGAGTCGGTGAAGTCACTGTCGCACGCGGGATAAGGTTGAGTAACGCGCATCAGCAGACGTAAGTAAAACTTGGAGAACTATTGCATAAATCATGGTGAGCTAAATAATATTTCCACTGGTGTAAAAGTCATCGAAGAAGAGTCGGTGAAGTCACTGCCGCACTCAGGATAAGGCTGAGTAACGCATATCAGCAGGAGTAAAAGTCATCGCAGAAGAGTCGGTGAAGTCACTGTCGCACGCGGGATAAGGTTGAGTAACGCGCATCAGCAGACAGTAAAACTTGGAGAACTGTTGCATAAATCATGGTGAGCTAAATAATATTTCCACTGGTGTATTTCCTTTGTGGTAAAACAGAGGACTAATGTATTTTGCCCTCATAAGGACTAAGTCTTAAAGTCATCTAATGAATGTAATGCTATGCTATAGAATGAAAAATTGTGAGAGCATATACGACATGTTACTGTGTAAGCCAATTTCCTTCAAATCGTTAAATGACAAAAAAAAAAAAAAAATACGTAATAGAATTGCCACTACCTGAATTTTTAAAACTAGCAATAATCTCATAAATTAACGAATATTTTTTTCATTCTTTCAATTCATTAAATGCAAGTCAATTTCTAAAAATATTTTTTTTTCTAATACATTCCTACCTTATTAATACATTATGTACCGGCACATATAAGATTTGAATGCCGTTTTTCATTATTTTCCCCTTTATTAGTAATTTCATTTCCACAAAATTACCCCCCTCCCCTTTTTTTTTTCTAAGTTAGAAAAAAAATATATTACTTCCTCAAAATAATACGAGAGTATTTTAGCATAATAGGTGCCATGACACATGAAACTTGAACAGCAAAAGATGAAAGACAAAATTCATCACCAGGAGAAATAAAATGCGTAAACTTATTAAGTTCACACAAATCAATTCAAAGAAATAGATAGATAAAATGGGAAAACAAATTTGCGCGACCGGCACAGAAATGGGTGATCAGTCCATTAAAATGAAAGGGGCGCAAAAATTGAAAGCAGAAATTAAATATCACTACACTTATAATTAAGAAGAGAAAGAGCGAAGAGAAAAAAAATCAAAGAATTCCTGAAGAAAATTCTTGACGAAAAAGAAAAAAGAAAGAAAAAAAAATACTGATGCACTCCGTTGACTAGTATACTTTGTTGAAGAAGAAAGAGTAAGGAGGGAAAATTACTTCCGGACACGAGACCTTAAATTATAACCGCTTTCTAAAGACTCGCTTTGAATATTATCCCTTTCTCTGGTTTCAGGCATAGATATACATACTAGGACTTACCCTTGGTATGTATATCTATGGTTTCTGGCGATAACTCGGGGACTTTGGCATCGGCAGGTGAGTCAGACCTAGGTAACAGTTGCTTACGACTGGTACTGCAGTAATCATACAAATCTAAATTGTCTAAGTCCATTTCCTGAAATGTGGGGGGTGTTAGGGGCAAAGAGGGAAGTCGTTCGCGTTGTTGGTTGACAGTGGTATTTCTCTTGAAAGAAAGTAAATTTAAATCATCTCTTCTCTCAGTGTACGGTATCAAACGATTTGAATGAATTTTCTGTGGCTTTGCTTTTGCGTTTGAAACATCGAGAATTGTAAAATTAACTTTGTTATGTTGTTTAATAACACGAAAAGGTCCTATATAATTCCGCTTCTTCGGCAGATGTGAATTTCGGTCAGCGTCTGGTGAATATAGAAAAACTAATTGTCCTACATAAAAGTCACGATCTTCTGAGAATTTCTTTTGATAAGCTTCCTGACTCTCACTTGCTTTTAGAAGGTTTTCATGAATTTTCTGAAAAGTATATTGCATTTTATACATCTTATCAGCGATAAAATCGGGATAGGACGGAGCTCGTATTTGTGCTGCATCACTTGAAATATCCGTCGGTAAATTAGGGTCATATGACAAATACAAAAATTCAGGCTTCCCATTCGTCGTGCTATGTATACTAGAATTGTACAATAATTCATAAAAATTGACATATTCATCCCACTGGGACGTATCGCGTGCAAAAATTGATAAAGCTTTCTTGATATTGATGTTAATTCTCTCTGATTGTCCATTTGAACGGGGATTCATGGCCGTAGTTTTCAATTTGGTGACGCCTACTCGAGTACATAAATTTTCAAACAAGTCACTAGTGAAGTTTGTCCCTTTATCCGATAATAAAAATTCTGGAAACCCGAAAGTGCAAGCAAAATCTAAAAATTTGTCGGTGGTAGTTTGAGCGGTTTGATTAGGCACCGCATACAACTTAATAAATTTTGTAAAATGGTCAATAAAAGATAATATATAACAATTGCCTTTATTAGTCTGCGGTAATTTTCCTACAAAATCACATGACACATACTGCATCGGTTTGGAAGGAACGTAATGGCGTTGTAGTGGGACAGGAGGTGTTCTATTGGGTGATTTGTATGACATACAGTGCTTGCAGCTATCCACGTACGCTTTTGTTTCCGAATATAAGTTTTCCCAAAAATATTTTTCCCTAATAGCATAATAAAGCTTAATATGCCCGAAATGAGGTGCATGGTTTGCAGCTAATATGTGTGGCTTATATTTATCTGGAATTAAAATTTGCTCAACTTTTCTCTTTTGACCTGATCGAGATATAAATGCTACATGCATTAAAATCCCATTTATTAATTTGTAATGAGGTTTAAATTCGGCATAATAATTTTTGGTCTTTTCAAGATTTTTAATCAATTTAATTTACTTCGCGTCCTCATGCTGAGCTAATTTAATTTCCTCGATTGTAGGTAAGTCAATTTGGAAAGTAGTTACATGAAAATCACGCGATAAGATATCTGCTGCTTGATTATCAGCAGATTTTATTAACTCAAATTTATGGTTGTATTCTGACAAATACGAAAACCAACGGGTAATTCTATTCCCTGGTGATTCCAATTTTGAAAGCTTTGTAATTGCGGCATTGTCGCATCTTATTATAAAGGGCCTTCCATACACATAATATTTGAAACTTTTAAGAGCTTCTATTATAGCCATTAATTCTATCTCCATAATAGTGTACTTAAGCTGCGTTCCAGCTAATTTTTTTGAAAAATATGCGATAGGATGAATTATACCAAACTCATCTTTTTTGCCCTAGCATGGCCCCTAATGCAGAATCACTTGCGTCTGTAGATAAAAAAAATTCTTTCGCATAATCAGGATGAACCAGAATTGGCGGTTCTGAAAGTTTTAGTTTAAGTGTATCAAAAGCATTTTGTGCTTCTAACGTCCATTTAAATTTTTGTCTTTTCTTTGTCAAATCGGTTAAAGGAGCTGTGATTTCGGAAAATTTTGGAACAAAACGACGATAATATCCGACTAATCCAATAAAACGGCGAACTTTTCTCGCGGTATTAGGAGGTGTAAAATCCCTTATTTTGCATAAATTCAAATCCAGTGGACGAATTCGCGTGCTATCTAAAATATGGCCTAGAAATTCTATTTTTCGTACAAAAAATGAGCATTTGCTCGGATTCAGGTTAGTCCAAAATTTCTAAATTGTTCAAAGAGCTTTCTTAGTTTATATAACATATCGGATGCTTCTTCCGCACCTATACAAAAGTCATCGATATAATTTGAAATTTTGAGGTCAGAAATAGGAGCTAATAATTTGTCCGGGAGTTTGCAAAAGGTTTCAGGACTAGCCGAAAGGCCTTGAGGCATTGTTGTGCAACGATATGATCCAAAAGGAGACGAGAATATTGTCATATCTCTGTCTTCAACTTTCAAAGGAATTTGCCAAAAGGAAGACGCTAAGTCTAAAGTAGTATATAATTTTGACCCTCTTAGATTTTCAAGAAGATGATTAATCAAAGGTAATTTATATCGTGGATATTTTAAATGGGCATTTAAACTACGGTAGTCAACTACTAATCTCCATTTTTGCAGATTAGGATCTCCCGAAGGATTTTTCTTTTTGATCATAATGAGAGGAAAGCTAATATGACTATCTGATTTTTCAATTAAATGCGCTTCTTCCAATTCGTCTAACTGACGTTTTAATTCATTACGAAGAGCGTATGGAACGGAATATGGTCGTGCTGACGGCAATTGTGAAGTATCGACATGTAAAATTGGCTCTAAGGCGTCTGTGCGACCTATGGTATACAAACGTTTACTAAAAATATCACTAAGTTCAAAAAGTAAATTTAGTAGTTTTGACCTCGTATCATTATCCAAGTGGGATAAATTAAAATCGGAAGGCTCTAATTCTTGACGACGTAATTCCTTGATCTGATCAATATCTCTAATTTCTATATTAGTATCAGTTTTCCCAAAACGTGTATTTTTATTAAATGCCACTTTATGAGAGGTAAGATTAGAAACCAATACCTTAATTAATTTTCACTTTTCTACTGTACGAATTGAATCGTGAATCTCTAAATTATCGTTATTTAACGTTGGAGTAAACAAAATATTATCTCCTTCTTTAGTTGTCGTGCCTAAAGTGAGTTCAATGCATTTGGATTCATGGGGTTGTAAATGAAATTTTGTGTGAGCCCTTGCAAATTTAGTTGAAATTAAATTGCAAGTTGGTGAATTAGCCTCACGCATTTTAACAATGGTATTGCTAGATATTAAAGTATCGTTATCAAGTCGTAAATTAGACTGATGCTTTTTAAGGAAATCATACCCAATAATGGCCTGGTACTGCAATGATAGCTCGTTATGACAAATAAAAAATAAATGCCTGATATGCTTGTTTCCGACAGTAATAGGAATTGAATAACAACCATCTATCGCGAGAAAATCCCCAGAAATTGATTTAATATTGACATTGTATGAAACACTTTTTACTGCTGGATCAGTTTTCATTTTTTCAAAGACAGATCTTTGTAAGAGCGAAGTAGATGCTCCGGAATCTACGAGACAAACCGTTTTAAAACCAGAAAATTTTACATCTATTACTGGTAAAGAATACTCCTTTCTACTATGCTCTAGAATCTGAGAATTTACGATGCTTTCTGATAACAAAAATTCATTTTGCGGCTTGTCTGGGAAATCATTATTGAGAAGGGAACAAGTCGCCGCTGAAAAGAAATCATTTGTTCCCCTATTCAGTTTAAAGGCTTTGAATGGTCCCTATCTTTAAAGCGATTAGCAGAAGAGTCATGTTTTCCCCAAGGAACTGGACTCCTTTGCTTATTATACTGTTGACCAGTGCGAGGAGCGTGTGTTTGGGGCGAACGTAGTGAATGACCCCTGCGATAGTCAAAGGGAGGGGATTGTCTATTGTAAAAGCAATCGACAGTTTCATGGTTGCTACGATAACAGATTTGGCATTTTAAATGGCGTGAATTTTGATACCGAGTGCTTTGCCTATTGTGCGAAGATGCGAAAGAAAAAAAAAAAAAAAAAAAAAAAAAAAAAAAAAAAAAAAAAAAAAAAAAAAAAAAAAAAAAAAAAAAAAAAAAAAAAAAAAAAAAAAAAAAAAAAAAAAAAAAAAAAAAAAAAAAAAAAAAAAAAAAAAAAAAAAAAAAAAAAAAAAAAAAAAAAAAAAAAAAAAAAAAAAAAAAAAAAAAAAAAAAAAAAAAAAAAAAAAAAAAAAAAAAAAAAAAAAAAAAAAAAAAAAAAAAAAAAAAAAAAAAAAAAAAAAAAAAAAAAAAAAAAAAAAAAAAAAAAAAAAAAAAAAAAAAAAAAAAAAAAAAAAAAAAAAAAAAAAAAAAAAAAAAAAAAAAAAAAAAAAAAAAAAAAAAAAAAAAAAAAAAAAAAAAAAAAAAAAAAAAAAAAAAAAAAAAAAAAAAAAAAAAAAAAAAAAAAAAAAAAAAAAAAAAAAAAAAAAAAAAAAAAAGCAGATGTCATTCTATATGAGTTTTATACTTATAGAAAAGATGACTTCGTCTCTAAAGCGATTAAAACTTCTACAGTTGCCCCTTTTTTACTGCGAAACCGGAACGTGGTGGGGAATGTTCAAAGTGAGTAAAATCTTTACAAAATTGTTACACGTTTTTCCATTGTTATCCTTTGCAAGGCTGAACTTGATCCAGTTGGTTAACTAGTATCTGGTGACATCGTCATTGCATGTGGCATTTTTATTCATATTTTTATTTTTAGGACGCGACCTGATTCTTTTTTCGTGTCCATTAATTATGTCACGAAAGGGTTGATGACAGGAAGTCGGTTGATTATGGTATTTTTGAAAAGGCTGAGCATTAATCTGTGCTTAAAATATACAAAAAAAGGGGGGGAGAGAGTCTATTGCCCCTCTAACTAATGGAAAAACGGTATATCGACTTTTCGATTTTCATTTCGCCATAAATGATGGGACAAAAATAAAGGTCGGCACTCAGCGCCATCTATTCAACTTTGAGGCTGCTTTCTAACAGATAAGAATCAGATTATTGATTTGGCGTAATTGATTTGACAAAAAAAATTTACCCATCACCAGCCAGCGCTTGTTTCAGTAGTAGTTATGACTAAAAAAGTTCAGTTAAAAATTTGAGAAATTCTAATGCTGTCAATTATTAATTTTAAACAAATTCAAGATAAGTACACAAATTCATTTATTACTGTATTGCTTACTTCTGTAAATATATATAGTTCATTAAACATTTAAAATATGCTTAGTAAATGTTGTATGCAAATTTAATTTATTTGTAAAATAGAATAAATAGCATTATCATAACTTCCGCTGCCTCAGGCAAAATTTGCAATACATATATTTTTTTGAAACATTCAAAGTTACATTTAATCAATATTGAGTTAAGAGCTGACTGGATAATTTGCTATTTTTTTAATAAACAAAATATGACTGGAAAAGGTGAATAAAACACAACTATTTTATTCTATGCATTTTTTTCTGCACAAAAGAAATAATAAAATGCATAGAAATGCATGAAAAAACATACACATATTGACTATAAATCAAAATGCGAATATCATTAAATTTAATTTACTTCACAGTTAATGTAATTACTCTGAAAAAAAGATAACTTTCGGTACTTTTCCGTTTTGGGGGGTGCTGGTGATTATTATTATTATTATTTTTTCCAAATAAATTTGTTTTCTGTCTGGAGTTTGTTTTTGGGAAAAATATTTTAACATCGCCAACCGCAACCCAAAATGGTAAAGTAGTTTGATATGGCGAAAAGCGAAAAATAACCATCGCCAGCCTCCCTGAAACGGAAAAGTACCTCATTTTCATTAGATAAAATTGATTGACTGCAAAAAATCTTTAAAAATTACATTCAAAACAGAGACAGGACGACTTTCCACTAAAAATATTCATCTGAACGTTTTTGGAAACCAGGAAAGGACATCGTATTAGCAAAACAAAGAGGCTTTAAAATGATGTGAACAAACTTTTCTGGGTCGGGCACTAGCGCCACTAGCGGCGGGAAAAGTGCGACGTCGCGTCGGTTCTTTTGATATTTCCAGAAATGAAACAACCTGATCCGTAGCAGTTAACTAACTGGATCAAGTTTAGCCTTGACCTTTGAGATGTTAACTCAACAATCAACAATTAACTTCCAAATCAACCAGTGCAACAATATGTGTACTACGACAACAATGTTTTCCATTTGGTTTGTTGTGGGAAAGCAACATTGAACAGAAAAGGAAAACTCGTTGGCATTTTCATCTAAAGATTATTAGGTTAAATAATTAACTTGTGCCGTATTCCTGTAAATCGATGTCTAGCCATTTGAATGAAACATCTATTGATGAAAAAACTATAAAATCCTATCCAGAAATCGCAGCTACCAATAGATTCAAGTTCTACAAACCAATTCGATAAGGATGTTTCGGACAAGTCTTTAAGGTACAAGACAAAGAAAGGACTACGGATCTGGCTTTGAAGGTAATAGCCAAGAGCACATACCTGAAGACGAAAATGATTTTTGGCCACAACTGCATCATCCCAACATCATCCCACTCTTGGAAACTATTAAATACTCTTCAGCACAAGTATTTCTAATGCCAGCCTTGAAAGTATCTCTGTGCGAAGTGGCGCATGAATCCAGTTTTTGCCATAGCACAGATTGCTGGAAGAAGCTGAAGAAATGGATGCATCAAATTTTGTGTGTTTTGGAATACATGCGTAGTAAGCAACTTAGCCACTTGGATATAAAAGCAGATAATATCCTTATTTCTGAAGAAATACGTGCCATGTTGTGTGATTTTTCCCTTATCCAAAGCACAGCTCAAAAGGTAAAAAGCTATTTCGTATTCCGAAAATGAATTGTGTTTCAGCTGTTTGCGATACAGATGAAATGAAAGGCGACGAAATTTCCTTCGACCAATGTTACTTTGGCATCATGACCTTGGAGAGAGAGATGCCTCCATCTCGGATGTCTTTAATGACTATTTTAACTGTTGCTCCAAAGATAAAAATGAAGAACACACAGTAATACTTTTAAAAGCGAAACTGAGTCCAAAGCTGAACACAAGAGAGAAGAGATTTAAGTGCTTCCTTCGCACGCATTTCCCTAAAGTTAGACTGTGTGCAAAAGAGTGCAGATGTTCCCTAGATTTTATACAGGCGTTCCTCCCTCATGTTGCTCCTAGCCAGAGATGGACCGCAAATCTAGGGGAGAAGCACCCCTTTCTAAGAGAAGAAAAAGAAAATGCATGTGAAACGAGTCCTGATTCAAAAAAAAAAAAAAACATTCATGCTTGAAAATCTAACTTGTGCCAATATTTTACGACCTATTTCAATTGGACTTCAGAAATACAAAAAAAAAAAAAAAAACCCAAAGAACTGGTCCATCAACTTATACCAAGTATCAAGGTGCCCTTGTCTAGGCAGTTAACCAAAGAGCTATTGTCTGGACTTGGTGATACAGTGCTCATCTTCAAAAGTTGCGAGTAGAAATAAAAGCAATAATATGATTCCTACTATAAACTATTTAGAGAGACTCTGTAGACATGAAAAAATTTCGAAGAAGTGATCTCAAGAAAATCTCTTTCAGAAAGTGCCCGATCATATCAAAAACAGAAGTAGCCAAGACTTTTGGGGAAAATTGGGTGATCATGACGATATCCTCTAGGTAAACGAAGTGAAATAATTAATTCCGTGTGTGAAGTGGAAAGCAAAAGTGAAGAATGCGGTCCTTCTGGTGACTTAGGCACAGCCTACAGAAAACTCCTATTTACCCTGAGACTGCTAAAAACTTCGACGACGGATTTAACATAAAGAAGCACGCAGAAAAGTCGGAGGATGGCATTACGGCAGTCTGGAATTCCAGTAAGAAGCTTGCTGGACAGGTACCATCTGGAAATAGAAATTCGAAGCATGGCATCCAATATTTTTCAGCTGATGTTTCTAAAATAAAAATGTCTGAAAACAGAAATACATTTCTATGAAAAGGAAATCACGAATCTTTAAAACTGTGAAGGCCGAAACATAAATTTTGTAAATATCATGAAAATTTAGTATTTAATGGAATAATTCATTAGTATTTTAATGTAAAGGAATGCAGCAATTTAAAGGTGTAATGCGTGCTGAATAAGAGGAAAATCTTTACACAGAATGAAACAACCAAGTTTTTTAGATGCAAGATTTTTTCTTTTTTAATCAAAATGGGTGATGGAGACAAGAAAAATGCTTACCCACACATTGACTTTTAAAATGTGTCTGTTTTTTTTTTCTCCATATATGTGTGGAATATATATCCTTAGCCTGGAAAATTTTGAATTGAGAGGTTTAAATTAGAATTTCATATGAACAATAATTATTATTCAGTCCTGTTGCAAGTGAATTATCAAACAAAAACTTTGATGAGAATTACAGGTGTTTATGACACAATTAAAGTCTTTTTAAATTAAATAAGAAACTTGTAAATGTACTCAAATTGTACTGTTTCATGAAGTAACTTATAAGTATTCTAATGTGAACACTTCACTTTGAAGATTTCATGATACACGATGAATAAGAAAGACTCTTTAACACAAACACATTAATTGAATGATTGGATTTAAATCAAGATTTAAAATGATTTAACAATATTTGTGACTGGACACTGGAATAAAATTTATAAAAGTTGAAATTTCAGATAAAGTTAATTATTTATTTTATAGTGTTGGATGTTACTGTTTAACTATGAATTTAGATTAGAATTTCAGGTGCAATTTTTTCAATGTACTGAAAGACTTACGCATATAAAAGTGGTTTTAGTATAACCTGATATGAGTTTTCAGAAGCTTCATAATACAGGTTTTATTGTGTTTTCTTAAAAGAAAGTCGTTTGTTTCTATTCAACATTCAACCATTGAAAGTCAATATTACATTACAGGAAAAAAAATTTTAAACCATCATAATGGTTTAGAATTTTTTATCTGTCAATGGTTTTGAAAAAATGTTGAATAAATTTGTTTTCAGTTAGGAAAACACTAAACCTAGTACGAAGCTTCTGAATAGAAAGCTTATATAGCGTGATGTCGTTCAATAGCATAAATGACATTTTCAATGACACACCGATGACGTGAGGTGATATAGAAGAATATAATGGTTTTCAGTTTTCTTACATAGAGAAATGTCGTTTACAGTATCGAATGATGACGTATAAGTGATATAGAGAGATATCAGAACTATAGTTTTTCAAATGACGACATATATCGTTTACGATGTCGACGCAATATCAAAAAACGACATGGATCGATCTAAAAAAAATCTGTCGGTTTTGACACAGTTTTGATATCGCGAACTGATGTCGGCACGATATCAGATTTCTCATTTTTACGATATCGTTGAGCGACATGTGCTGTTAACACCGATTTCTGATTAAAAAAAAAAAAAAAAAAATACATTATCTTCAATAAACTGACCCTGTGGCATCTTCTCTACGAGCTGTGGCGAGACTTCGACAGTCCAATGATCTCTATGGAAGTCAATGGGTTTTAACAAAGTAATCTTTTATCTATGCTGCATGCTTATGTCGTTGGTTTTGTTTTCACTACGGCACTACTCGTTGGTCCGTTGGAAAAAAAACGGGGGCGGGGTGGGAGTGTAATTATTTCTCTTTAAACAAAATGTTTCTGAAAGAGGATATCATCATCATAATAATATGTATCAATTATTTTGAGTTTTAAATTCAAAACAACTGATAAAACAGATTGGAATAAAACAATAACATCTATTCTGACTATTTTTTCTTTTTCTGAATTTCAATTTATTTCAATTCGGGCTAAATTTCAATTAATTTTCATTTTAGAAATTTTTTTATGAAAAAATTACCTTTCTTTACCAACTTTAAAATTTCAATTAAAAAAAGTTATATGAAAATTATTAAATTCTGAATTTTACAATCAATAAGTTAATGGAAAATATAAAGATCATACAGATTTTTTCCATTGAAAAGCTCACAAAGTCCTATTCCATTGTAAAATACGTCCTTCCGTTACCCACGAAATTCACCGTATACAGAAAACGTTTAAATTATTTGCTGTATTGCAAGCTTTTGTCTCGCGTAATAGGAAAGCTGTTGGCTCAAAAACGAGAGGCATGTTGAGGAGAAGACTTTCGGAACTGCATCCATCCATGGAATCTCCTCTCCTTCCGACAACGCAAGCGGAGTGGATCTTCTGCTGGCGAGTTGGCAACGAGAGAGAATTCATCTGCTAATTTTGTTTACAGAACAGAGCAAGCGGCGAGTGCCGAAATTTCGGTGACTTCGATTAAGGATGGCGGGTGTTTGAAATGCCAAAATATTGTTAATTATACAAAGCCTTGTTTGTTTTACTATGGCTAAGAAAAGTCTCTTTGTTACTTACTTTCTATGGCTCATTGGCGGACTGTTCGGCTTGCATCATTTTTACTTAGGCCGAGATTTCCATGCATTTGTTTGGTGGATGACTGTTGGGGGATATTTCGGAGCTGGATGGGTTCGAGACCTCTGGAGGATTCCTGAATATGTTCAAGATGCTAATGATGATCCTGCTTACGTGGAAAAATTGGCCGAAACGATGAGAAAATTACCAAAGCCACCCACGAATTCTGTTCGTTATTTCGGGCAGTTGATGGTCGCTGATGCCTTGGGATATCTGTTTTTAGGTGCCCTGCCTCGAGACTTTATTGCGCCGTTATATATGAAGACCCTCAATGCATTCCTGGTTCCTCTAGCCGTAGCCTTGGGTAAGATATTATCATTTTAAATCCTTTCATTTTTATCGTTGCGGTCTACGTTATTTTAACGCTGACAATTGCGTTAACCTTGTAAGTACATAGCATATGATAGATACTTCTTCGCTGTTATTAAAAGCTACATTATTTTTTGTAGTATGAAATATTGAATGAACTATTAATCTTTAAAAGAAGAACTGCAAAAACAAGGTATCATGTATTTGCAAATGTCTGTGTTGAACATTAAAGAAACAAAATCATTATTGCTTTTTGGAACTAAAAATGTATGAGCATGTTCAGAATTTACAGCTACGTTTTCCTAAGCTAAAAGAAATTTATCCAGCAGATTGTGCATGTTTTTCTGCTATGAAGTTTTGAGACAAATTCACCATAATATGCCTAAAAATCCCATTAACTGATTTCTGAGAACGCTGACTGCAACATTGAAGCTACTGGTGAAGGAGATTTTTTTGATTAGTTGATAAAATTCAAGCAGAAATTGGAATATAACATCAATTATTTGAATTAATGGGACGTCAAGTTGATTCAGATGTATGGATCTGGATAATCAGGTATAATCAGGAAATTAAGAAAAATAGGATGATGTGTTGATGACTTCTTTTTCAAATTTTCATCAATATGGCAACAAATGGCATTAAAGTCAAGCTAGGATTGCTGGTATTTAAAAGTAAATGCCACCTATTCATTACGTCAATAATAATGGTTGATATTAGGGATGTAACGAATATTCGGCCACTATTCGGTATTCAGCCTTTTGGCCAAATATTCGGCCTGGCCAAATAGACAATTCATCACCGAGCTGAATACTGGGTAAGGTCAAATTCGGCCGGACTGAATATTGATGGACTATGCGGCCGAATAGTTCTGCTGCAGTAGAAATGTAAAAAATAAAGAAATTTTAGATTTTAAACATTTAAAATTGCATTATATTTATTGCAAAAGGATACATTAGTATATAGTTTTAATAACTAAAAATAATTTATAAAAAAAACCCAATTTATTTAAACCTTGTTTTAGGCTTGACTTAGCAAAAACAGATTTTAAAGTTGTAATATTGTATTTTATATTTAGTATTTGCTCCCAAAAGCTGGCAATAGTTAATTATGATGTATTAACAAAGTGGAAGTCAGACTTTACTTGGGTAGACTGATTTATTGTGAATATTGGGTAAGAGAAATGTGAAAAGCCTAGAATATATCACGAATATTTAGATAGCATAAGTTATTGGGGTTTTTGAAAAGAAATATTTATTCCAGTTAAGTGTATTAAATTTTAATAGATCTTTTAAAAATAGGCATGTAAAAACCCTCAGAAAATAAAAATATTAACTTTTACAACTTTTGAAATACATCTTCATTAAACAGTTTTGAGCAAGGCAAGGTCACTAAGTAATAGTAGTTGTTTCATTTGAGTTAAATAATTAGAAAAATAATGCTAATGCTTACTACCATAAAACCTGTCATTTCTATTCCACTTGTGGGTGAAATTCTTAGTTTTATTACATTCAAAACAATAGAGCAAATTGATTAATTTTAAATTCTTAACAAACAAAATTAAATCATACATCATAGATTGTGCGTAATTGGTGTTTGACTTTGTGAATAATTTTAAATTTGACAAATACTTTCTATTACAATGATTTTCTAGAAATTCTAATATTCGGTATTCGGCCTAAGATATTGGCCGACTATTCAACTTCGGCCTAGAAGAAATGGCCGAATATTCGGTATTCGGCTATTCCGCCAAATCACTATTTGTTACATCCCTAGTTGATATGAACCAAAATGCCATTGTTCCCATATGTTGACAAGCTCACCTTCATGGTCCCTATAACTGATAAGTTTCAAGAAAAAAAAAGAAAAGTAATTTATAGAAAAACACAATTTTTACTTGGCCGTAAAAAATCGCCAAACATTGATGCAATTGTGAAAAATAGTGGGGCTTCTAGGTCTAGAAACTCCACTATTGCATTGAAAAAGGGATTCCGAGCAATCCGAAACATATGTCTGCATTTTAATGCTCAATTGTGCTTAAATAAGCGTACAATTATTATTTTTTAGTTAACTTGTGCACAAAGTTCTTTTATTATTTTAGTGATGCAATTGATGATTACTTACACTTGTGTTAAATTGGAGCTTGATTTGCCAAAATATATTAAACCATTGCTAATGGCCCCTGAAACCAAAAGGACCAAATTAATGTGATGAGCATAAAATAGAGTACAGTGGAATCCGCTTATTCGGACAAAACTCTAAAGAACCGAAACATTTTCCAATTCATGAGCCTAATATTCGATTATTGGGACCTAATAATGAATAATATTAGGCCAATCCATATTAATCCCCAATCGCTGCGAACTTGCAATCCAATGTGATGTACTGGTACAACCAAAAACTCTAAATTTAACCAAATTTATGCACTCTTTAACCTGTAAAATTACTTGCAATTCCTTTTGCACAAACATTGTTGATATCCCAAGAGTCGATCCAGCATTTTTTTAAAGGGTCTGTTTTTTTGTGAAACTTTTTTCAAGAGATTTTTGTGAAAAATCAAATAACTTTGTGAAAATTTAATTGGTGAAAAATTTCATTACTATTTGCGGCTTTTAAAATAAAAATAGTGTAAAAAGTATTATTTAGAAGATAGGAATTTTGTGAAGGGTCCGAAAATGGACTTCTGCACTTTAATAAAACCTAAATAGTTGTTGCTTTCCTGCTACCATAATGAAAACAATTGAACCAAATTCAAGCACCTCAATTCTTTACTCTCTTTCAGCAATATGAAAGATTTCCTCCAACTTTAAATACAAAAGAATACTACTTATAAACCCAAAAATACCGCGGATTTTGCAAACGTCACAACGCCCCTTTCCCTGACCCATCATTTGCTACACATCATGCAACAGCGATAAGGCTTTGTTACCACAGAAAAGAAAAAAAAAAATCACCAAATAAAAATCTTTACAAATTGCCGCGAAAGTTCAAATATTGCCAAGGGGGACATATCATAGCTTAGCTGACCCCTGACCTCTGGGTCACTCTTTGTAATGATAGAGTTTTTTATTTTAAATTTCTTTATTTTAGTCCATTTTTCATATCAATATGAGTACTTTCATTAAATTTTTATTTTATAATTTGAATAATTCCCTCTGATATGACATGGAAATAGAATGTCGTGTCGGAACATTATTTATTTTCCATTCCACAATGAATGAAAAAATAATTAAAACAAAAGAGAAAATGATATAATTAATTTTCTTTATTTGAAAATGACAACTAAATATCTTCTATCCGCATAGGTTGATTGAAGAGGAATAGAATCATCCAGGTCTATTATTTCATTTTTTCCCATTGATTGGGGTTCAACGGGTTATAATACACCCAAATCATAATGCATTAAAAAAACAAGCAAAACATACACACACATACAATAAATATATTTCTCAAGCTGCGGGAAGGGATGGGGCAATTGCCCCCTTCCTAACCATCCTCTAATAGATGTCCTGGAATTGCCCCTCCCAAATCAAGTATCTGGATCCTCCGCTTGTCACATGTCAACCAGCAACAGGCACTGGGCCCAGCCAGGCTGGTCCTAGTCAATGTATAATGCTTCTCTTATATGCTGTTAAGTTTTATGGAAGTTTGGTAATGTTTTGTGTAAAACTTAGCATGCTATTATTTATTAGCCGAAAACTTGTGAGGGAAATGCAAGTTTTTGAAGGAAAAAAGCTTTATATTTTTGAGTATATGTAGAATTTTTACAAAAATGCACAGAATAATTGTACATTGCAACTAAACTATCTTCTAAAATTTGCAGGTTGTTTCCAGCTTTTTTGCAATGCAGGTTTCCTCAAAACATTTTTCTCCTTTTTCAGTGTTTGGAAAGTGTACATGTGTAAATATTGTTAATAAAAACATCGCCAAATAAGCAAAAGAAAAACCGGAATTTTGCATCATACTGAATCTGAATGTTAAACTTGTAATTTTGGAAAATTTGTAGTGCGTCTAATATTTTGGCCAGGAACTATAAATGTTTAGTTGGCATTTGTAGTACCCTCTGACTGGCATAAGTTTTTACAAGCTTCTGCTTAGCTGTGCGAAGTAAACTCACCACCAGGTTCATAAATTTTTATATGAGATGGCATGTACCCCCAAAACAGGAGAAGCTCGAAAATCAATGTTAATTTTAGTAGGTAAACTATATGAATTAATGTTTGCAACCAATCTAAATTCAAAAAATATTTTTATTTAGCATTAGTATATATATATATATATAAAGTCCCATTTAAGGTTAAATAACAAAATGAAAATCAGTAATTGTCATTTAACCTTGTCTTGTAAATTATTTAAAAATTGCTATTTTAATAGGCTTTTAAAGAAGTGTTGGGGAATATTTCTGAAAGAATTTGTAATTAATTCTTTTTGGAGTATAATGTCTGTATATCAACCCTCGAAAATAGCATCAGATATTTCGAATTATTCACAAGCATATCAAAAATATTTTTGTCCTTTAAAAAATATTAATTTTTGATAGTCTTTCACTTTTTAAGATTTAAAAGCAAATGAGATAAGAGATAATATTTTAAAAAGCTTGAGGCGGGGGAAAAAAGTTGCATAGTATCTTCTATTTGGATAATAATAAGGAATGTGTCTAACCAAAAGGAGATGCTGCAAAATTGTTGCTCAACTTTTGCTGTACTTAAAATAATGTATGTTTTTTATTTTTAGTGATGGAAATATAAAATTTGTCTGCAATGTCAAAAAACTAAATGTGTATGATTTTATGTATTGTAATTGGAAAGCATAGCGTCTTTACATAAGTAAATATGGACTTTTATCGGTATAGTTTTGGAAGTTGAATGCTACAAGAGTAGTAGAAACCAAAATACAAAATTAATGTTATTGCTTGGTAGAAGCAACAAATGAATAAAACTCCCACAGCGAAAACGGGCCTTTTACAAAAAAAAAAAAAAAAATCACGATCACGAAAACGGACCATTCTCACATACGAGTATAAAAATTGAACATTTCCTATTTTAAATTTGTGCACTACGTTTCATTTTCAGCCGTTTTCGAAATATTTGTTTAAACTTTCAAGTCATTTTTAAAACTGTTTTCAAAATGACACTACACTAGTCCAATTTTAAAGTGCGGCATAACTTCATGACTACTTCAAATAGTGTGGTTGTCTCTCACGGATCATCTTCAAGTCTGTTTGGAAACATTTACATCGTCAGCCATTTTTCAACAAATTAAAAAACTAAATTAACAGCCTTCTTTTATAATTTTATTTAAATTTTGAATAATTTCATTTAGGATTTGAGGTAAATTTTGAGTTAAAAAAAGCTAATGATGCTGTTTTGAAGGATTTTAATTGGGAGAAAAACCATTTCACGCAATTTTATAGGAAAATTGGGTTCCAACTTCGATTCTGAAACATTTTATTGTTTGCCAAAAACCTGGGCACGCTGAATTCAATTCTGTTGTTAAAAATAGAGCATTTTATTTAATTTTTTAAAGTTAGTGTTCATTTTAATATCTATACGGCCCCTTACCGAAATTTTACTTTAATAATTTGAAAGAAGACTTCAATCGATGACGGCTGACAACTAGCTTGTTTTTCTAGAGCCGCATGATGGCATAGAGCCTCTCTCCCCGATTGTGCGGTTTTTAAACGCAATAAAAGTCCTTTTCTAAATATTTCTCTTTTTCGCGTTTTAGCTGCAGCTCATTGTTGAAATCAATTATGTTCATTGAAATGAAGTAGTATAAACTTGTACAGTACACTAGTATTATTTTTACTTTATACACAGTAGTATTATTTATAGTTTAAAAAGCTTTGCCCCCTTTTTTGGAGTGAGGGGGAATATTTGTTTCTTTTATATATATATATATATATATATATATATATATATATATTTAGACAAAAATCCAGGATGTAAGTAATTAAAAAACACATGATAAACTAAAATCAGAACAGACAATTTGGCATTTTGGGTTATATGAATGATCAATTTCAGTTAGCACTTCAGCTAAAGTTTATGTTCTTCTGACATGGCTGTTTGTCCTCCTTGAGAGCTGTCCCCCCCCCCCCCAACTTTAACTAATTTTCTTAACATGCTTTTAGTTATTACAAATGGTTAGAAATTAGTTATGAAAGTTGATAAATGGTTGATAGAAAGTTTTTAAATTGCGATTTTGAGTTCGCAAAAAGTTTTTTTTATTTCATCTAATCAGTCTGCTTCTGACATTCAAGAATTGTGACACGAGTGCAAACTTAAAATCTCATGGCCAAATGTGTCTTTTACATTTGACTTCTCATCGTTTTATCTATCTATTTATAGTTTTGTGGTTGTTCTTGAGAACCTTTCAGTACTTATATTTTTACTGTTATAATTCACCCTTTTCTATTGATGGTTTTATCTTAGTTATTTTGAATTTTGCAATTGCATTTTTATTGTTATAATTAATTAAACTGAAAGCTTCTCTTGAACATTTTCAAGGATTTCTACTTTTATCAGGCGCTTTCTTAATGTCGAACTTTTAAGGGGAAAAAAGGTCTTACTCACCAGCTATTTTACAGCCAACTTTTAAATGATGGACGAATCAACTCGACGACGATGTGCAAGGATTTTTTAAATTCCATATTAGTGATTTTAATAGATTTTTTAAAAAAATCAACGTAATAAAGGACAAAATCCACACTCATTGATTTCCACGTGTAGAATAGGGTGGGTTATTTTAGGTTTCTTTACACAATCCCCCCACCCCCAAGTCGAAACATCGCAGAAAAGCTTTGACCTTGTGGAGAAATAAATTATTAAATAAGCAAAAGAAAATGGGTTTATTTTCCTGATCGTTCGTGTGCTCTAAAGTTTGCCGAAATTTGGAAAAATACTTGTATTAATGACGGGGGAAAAGAAATAAAACAGGGAAGTTTTGTTACTATTTTTGCTCCCTTGAACTGTGATCTACCTGTATTTGTGATTTTTATCAACATTTCATGAAATTTGGAGGCATTTAGCCATTGGAAGATGTTGATGGATTTAAATAATATTTAAACACTATATTCTGTGGCTCTAATACATAAGATTTTCAGCTATTATATTTAGGAACAGAACAGATTTAAAATACTTAAAATTATCGTAAAAAGTGAATTTTCTCAAATGTCGGTAAACTTAAGGGGCTATTCTAGTGTAGAGGCATGAATTTCGCCCGGTTTTTGAAGCGCCGTACAAAGGGGGAAAAAAAACTTTTAGTATCCATTTTTTTATCATTTGTTTATTGATGTTTTATTATTACATACAAAAATTAACTAAAAAAAAATTTAAATTGACAAAGTTATGAGCAGTCAAAGTGGGGGCTTCAAAAAAAAGAGGGTGTCCTGGCGTGCATGATTGCAACCCTCCTGGTGATCTGAAAAATAAAAAACAGACCGATTCTTAATTATTATAGATGCCGCTATCTTATGAACCTCGGACAAGTTTAAAAAAAAAAAAAATGTACAAAATGGCGGCTGTTTGAACAAAAATTTTCTTTTTTGCATCTTTTTTTAACAATTACGAATTTTTTAAAATACTAAATGAAAAGTTACATTTTTGGGCAAAGTTCACACAATAAAGGGATGTATAAAGAACATCCTCTCCAAATTTGAAGTAAATCGGTCCATTAGAACTCGAGATATCCTTACCGCCAGCTCGAAAAAAGTAGTTTCGAGAAAAACGCGATCAAAGTTTTGAGACAAGTTTTCGGCAGTTTTACTTATAGAATGGTACAGAATACTTACATATTTTTAATCGGCGATTCCTGCTCCATATAAGAAACCTTCCTCTACTTCAAAATGCCCATTCTCCGATGTTCTCTGGTGAAGACGAGCAGTTCTACCCCCCTTTGACGCCTCTGAAGTCTGGAGTTCCGAGCGCTTGATACGCGCTTCGTTCCGTCTCGCTGCAAAAGCATTAGCTTCTGGGCCAATCGTGATTCCCATAATATCTAAGATTTTAAATAAGGGTATAAAACCTTCGTTAAAAATACTAACTTCGAAGGTTGGTATGAAGGTTGGCTCAAAACGAACTTAAAATAAAACTAAACGGAGAATATTCCAACTAAACAAGTTTCTATGTCCTTCAATTAAATATAGATTTAAAAGAGATACTATACAATAAAGATTCTATAAGGGATATTCAATCGTGGGACTCGGGAACGTCTACCGTCTTTTGTTGCCTTGTGTCGGTCGGCCCGTAACCGATGCCACGTCACTAAAACGACTATAACTCGTGAAATAATAAGAATTTAAAAAAATCTTTAATGGCATATTCTTGAATGTTTAAACTTTGGAAATATGAAGAAAAATTTTTTTTTCGATTTTTCAAAATTCTACACTAGAATACCCCCTTAAGAGTATTTGTGCGACCGAAAGATACAAACCGATTTTATTTGTTTGCTAGTTTTTAGCCTACTTTCCCGTAAAAGTAAAAAAAAATAATAATAAAGCATGAAAGAAGGCTTAATGTATCGTGAAAATATCGTTAAAAATCAAGAAAAGTCAAAAATAAGTGAAGTAATTAAATAAAGATTGAAAAATAAAAAATTTGAAAGTAGGGTATTGAGATGGGGAAAAAGTGTGTCTGTCGGTCTGTCCCCCCCTAATAACTTTTGAACGAATTGTCCGATTCAAAAAATTCTTTTTGCATTCGAAAGATCTCGGCGCGGACATCTCATTTCTATATTTTACTTTTTGATTTGAACAATTTTTTGTTCAATTTTGAACAGTTCAAAAAATTTTAACATTAGCGTCTATGGACAAAATTGAAGCAAATTCTGTAAACTCTGGGCACAAGAGCCAAGTTCCTATTGCAAGCTTATTGAAAGGAGTTCTCGGCGTGAAATATTGATTTGAACAGTTTTTGTTCATTTTTGAACAGTTCAAAAAATTAACACAGAGCTTACGGGGAAATTTCAACCCTATATAAATCCTGATCTAACGGACCGATTTGCTTGGAACAAACTTTATCGGAAAGCTCTTATAACGTAGAACATGTAGAAATAGAAAGTTTATCCAGAACTTAAGAGCCTATTTTGCAATGAAATTTTTTGATCGGGATTTTCAAGGATATTTCTCAGTGACTCAATGAGTGAACTAATGAATGAATGAATAAATGAAAGAGTGAAAGAATAAATCAATGAATAAATGACTGAGTAAAAGAATGAATGAATAAATTATTGAATAAATGAAAATATAAATAAATGAGTGAATAAATACATGAATGCGTAAATGAATGAATAAACACTTGAATGAGGTAACGAATGAATGAATAAATGCATGGCTGAATAAATGAAAGAATGAATGAGTGAGTGAATGAATATGTATTATCCGTTGAAAAAGGTATATTTTCAATAATTAGAACTAAAGATAAATAAGAAAGAGAGAGAAAGAGATAGCTAGATTATAAATTTGAATTTGGTGTATACGGGAAAGTAGGCTCGTATAGTTCTAGACGGAACTTCTTGTTTAAACCTCTCTCTGGTTTGCAACTTCTCCGTTGTTCCCTAGGAGAACTTTGATCGATCGTTTTTCACAGGACCCATCATTACGAGCGATAAATAAAGAAAAACAGCACATGTGGTTCAACATTAAAATAACACTGTGCAACACGAAAAATGTCCTTAGGGTGAAAATGCCTGTTTCTTATGTATTTTTGGTTGAGAATTACGAATCTGCAATTATTTTTTGACTATCACGTACCATTTTCCCAAAATTCCACATTTAAGCTTTTTACGTATGTTATGGATAAATATGCAAATTTTTGTAATTTATCGACTTAATTTATTATAAATTATATTTTTCTCATTGACAGTGAAATCGTTGCCATTCTAGAGACCTTTTTAATGAACTTGGGTTACTTTAGCGAAATTTTTAGCAACAAAAGCTTTATCTACTTCTCGAAGTTTCGAGTCTTTTACAAGACGACAAAAATATTTTGTAGACTATTTTGCGGAGAAAGAAAAAATAGTATGCTGCTGTGATGTGAATGTAGTATTTCAAACATTAGGAAATGAGCACAATTCAGCAGAGTGGCGCTTGTTTATCAGTGCTCTTCCATCTAAGTACTGCTTTTCTATTCATTCCTGTAGCATATTCAGCAAACACAAAGGAAATTTCAAAATTTTGAGTGGCAAAAGCATTAAATTAGCCACTTGTAAATCTAAACTGTGCCTTTTTTCCACAATAGTATATTAAACTTGGTTTATCGAAACATTTGTAAAAGCTCTGAACATAGAAGGAGTGGCTTTCTTGCATTTCAGAAAAAAATTTAAAAATTTAAGTGAGGCAAAACTAAACGAAAGGATTTTTATTGGCCCACAACTTAAGAAAGTCCTTTCATGATGAAGAGTATGAGAAAGCTGAAAATTACGAAAATCTTGTTGGTGACATGATGAAATGCTTTTGTATTATTAGGTTGCTATATTTCATTAAAACTACACTTTTTGGACTCCCATGTGGACTTCTTTCCTGAAAACCTTCGCGTAATTAATGATGAGCATGGGGAAAGGTCTCATCAGGATATCTCTGTGTTT
Organism: Octonoba sinensis; assembly: GCA_038502835.1. Taxonomy (NCBI): domain Eukaryota; kingdom Metazoa; phylum Arthropoda; class Arachnida; order Araneae; family Uloboridae; genus Octonoba; species Octonoba sinensis. Next base: position 66,414,882 of record CM076602.1, read on the forward strand.
TAAAAGCGATTCAGCGGTCGATAGAATGGAAGTATACGAATTGAATATTGCAAATCTGTTATCAGGGCACACCAACAGGTGCCCACAAGATGAAACGGCAAAGAAAATCATTTTTGTGTTTGTGTTTTCAATAAGTGAGCCTCAGTTACATTCTTCTATAACCAAATTGTATAAATATGAGAAGTGGGTCTCCAGCAAAAACGGTACGTGATGGACAATTTCGGCTTGGATATTTGAACTAAGCACCTTTTGTTTATATAGAATTCCACAGTTTCATCTAAAGGACAAAAAAAAAAAAGAGTTCAAATTTGTTGCACAGTGTAATCGGCGCAACGGGACCATTAAATCAAGACCATGGATTGGATGGACGATATACGAGAGAACGATGGATCGAGTTTTCTTCTTTTATTCCTGTATGCAATGGAACGATATATGAGGGAGCGATGAATCGAGTTTTCTTTTTTTAATCCTGTATGGCGATGGAACGATATATGAGGGAGCGATGAATCGAGTTTTCTTTTTTTAATCCTGTATGGCGATGAAACGATATATGAGAGAGCGATGAATCGAGTTTTCTTCTTTTAATCCTGTATGCGATGGAACGATATATGAGGGAGCGATGAACGAGTTCCTTCTATAATCCTGTATGGGAAATTTCAAGTTTCTTTTTGATATAGAAGTGGAGGGAATATTAATTTTTTTATATTTTCATGTAACAGATATTGTGAGTTAAAAAATTATATTTTAGATTAAATGAATGAATTTATGGCATAGAAAGCGTTTATTATCTTTTTTGGTGATACACTGCTCTTGCATGCTTAGGGTGCTAGAAAATAACGCTATTTTTGTGAGCATAAGTGCCTGATGAAATCTTTGCTTACTGCACCTGTCAGTTGTATCAACGTAAGCTATGCTTTAATTATTCATGTTTGTGCTAGGACATACTTGAGAGTAAACGCATTGGACATCATGTAGTCCAATTCTTAGGGTGTTTTTATGATCGTGGTTCGTCTGGAAGCTGATTTTCTCTTTGAAAAGAGTATTGTAAATTGATCCTTGAAAAACTACAACAGTTGTCGATCCAGCTTTTTGTTTTCACAGGGTCCGGTTTTTGTGAATTTAAAAGAGATTTCTTTGAAAAATAAAATAATTTTTTGAAAAATCAAAATTTAAACGTACCAGTAACAATTTTTTTAAAATTATTTTTCGACTCTTTTTTAATAAATAATTCTGTAAAAAGTACGATTTGGTAGCTCGGAATTTTCTGAATGGTCAGTTTTGATTGACTGGAATTTTGTGAACTAACCCTTTTGATTGAATGGTACTTGTGAAGGGTCCGAAAACGGACCTGAATTTCTTCTGGCGGAACTCTTGATAATATGGTAAAGGAATTTGTTTTGTTGTCATTGGTTAAATATCGAGGTTAAACCAGTGGTGACATTCGAAATATTTAACAAAGGGTTCACAAGCAGAATATTTTTCCTCAACAATTTTTCCCTCCTCAAATGTTGCATTAAGAACATTAACTCAAAAACTGACCGTAAGACACCATTGTAGCCATAAAAGAAAAAGAAAAAAAAAAAATGCGTTCGCAAAATTAGGTCGGTTAAAATGTAGCACTGTTTATGCCAGAACCAATGTTTATGCATATATATGTATATATATGCAGTATTATATACTGTAATACATATAGTGATGAAAATTTTATTGTTATTTGGCGCTTTTATAATAAATAATGGTGTGAAAAGTACGATTTGGAAGCTTGAAATTTTGTGAATGGTCCTTTTTGATTGATTTAAATTTTGTGAAGGGTTTGTTTTGATTAATTATAATTTTGTCAAGGGTCCGTTTTAGTTAATTGAAATTTTGTGGGGGGTCCGAAAACGGACCCTAATTTCGCCCGGCGCGACCCCTTTACAAATAATGTATTTTCAGTGATTACCTTCACGCTGACGTTTATTACAGATTAGTGCCTGCAACTAACTTTGAATTTGATAATGTATACAAATAGTTAGGCTTTCCATACATCCCGGTTTGACCGGGACAGTCCCGGCATTTTGCTCTTGTCCCGGTGTCCCGCCCTGTTTTACCAATGTCCCGAAAACGGCTGTAAGATGTAAAAGGTTATGAATTTTTGTTTTTAAGAATCTTTTATGAAGACATTAAGAATCTGTAACATGACAGAGCATTAATGAGGGAATCCACTGTAAGAGCATTGATTGTAGGCAGGGTTCGTGATTTTTTTGATTTAAAAAAAAATAAATAAAAAAATCGTTTTTTTTTTTAAATTTAAATCAGATTTTTTTTTATTTAAATCGGATTTTTTTGATTTTTTAATAAAGACCTTAAATATTTTGGATATTTATTGTGTTACATTCATAGAAACAATATGGCATGTTAATCAATATGCAAAAACACACTTTTAGCTATTTTCACAGCAATAAATATTTTTTAATAATAATAATAGTGATAAACAAATTTTAATACAAATGCGTGGCTCAAATGAAACTTAAGCCTACCAGGAATAACAGTACACTCAGAAGTACCGCGAAAATGAACAAATTTAATCTGAATTATTTTGCTGTTAAAAGCTAAAAAAAGTAATAATTGTGTGTGCTTAATTTTTACATTGAGTGTACTTTAATCATTTTTCTATTTTATAAATGAAAAAGCCTGAAATATTTTTACCGATTTAGTAAAATCATATGCCCACACCATTACTAAAAACTGAAACTTTTTGTTTTAATCAAATATCTTTATTGAAAACATCTATGATAAAAAATGTTTTAGAAGGGAAAAAAAAAACTTAACTATTAGGGGGCATGGATGAAACTTTAAGGATACATATTCTAAATTCTAACAATTTTTGTCAAAAATCATTCTGAGTTATTTACTGTGTGGCATTTATTAAACTGATCTAAAATACTATTTTAAAATAAAAAAAACACAAAATGGTTAATGATTATTATGAATTCTAATTTGAATGATTGAATGAATTATGTTTTGCTGTTAAGATGCTTGAAGAATAAGAATAATATTGTAAAATTTAAAAAATAGTAATTAGTTCTAAATTTATGAAATATGTTATGCACACAGACAGATGGACCTTGGAAGTTTTCTTTGAAGCAGTGGTTATAATTGCAACACATTTCATTTTTACAACACTTTCTAACATTGTAAAATCAATGATTTTTTTGAAAAAAAATCACTTGATTTAAATCGCTATTTAATCATGATGTAAATCAAGCCGATTTAAATCAACGAACCCTGATTGTAGGTAAACTAAATTTTGGCCTTTCTTGCTCTGACTTATGTGAAAAAGTCAAGCTTAACAAAGACATCTTGAAAAAAAGTACATTCAAGTCAGAAATATGAGTGGTATGAAAACAGAGAATAACATTGTTAACTTATTAGATGCTTTTATAGTTTGACAAATATGTTTTTTTTTAATGGTTTTTGTAGTTAGACAAAAAGTTATGATTTAAAAAAATAAGACTTAGTAATTAATTGTTCAATTAAACAATCTTATGAAGTATTTTAAACTATATTTTATTAACACTTTTTTTCTAGATGGTAGACCAGAAAAAAATTCTCATTGAAAAGGAAAAAAAATATCTTTTAAAGTAAATTAAGTAGCAAAAATTACTTTTCTATTTTTAAAAGGTGGGTAGACTAACAATTTAGGTTCCAGATCCCCACTCCCGTTACTTGCGAGGCTTAAAACTCACCATTTTGCTTTTATTATTTTTTTTTTTCAATTTCCCCAGACTCCCCGGTAGTATGCCCATCCCATATTAATGTGTTTCAGTATCACTAACCAAAAATCTGGCAATCCTACAAATAGTATATTTAGTTTGTTTCTCGAAGCAATCTATTTATTTAATTTATCTATTTAAGAATAGAAATAATTAAAAATTAATAAAAAACTCGCTTCCGCGCAAGGTTTTCACGAAACATTAAATATGGGAATATTATTTTTTGCAGTTATGTCTTCGTTTGTTAAAAAATCTGAACTTTTCAAAATAAATAAATGACTTGGTAACTTCTTTTTTTTTTCAAGCCTTAACTGTAATCCAAAACTCTTACTGTAGAAAGGACTGCAAAAATGGTTCAAATGATACACATTTGTGCCACGAAACACGACATGTTTTACAGTTTTGTATAACTTTGATTTTTTTTTTTTCAGAAACAAATTTTGTACTATCTTTTGTGGTTTTAGTGTAACCTTACTTTTCTATGACTCCAAAAATATAAATTCGGTTTCGGATGAATCCAACTTTCGGATTACCAAAGTTCGTAATATCACGGCTTCACTACATATAGATATTTTACCGAATATTTTGCTAGCGTAAATTTTCCATTGCAATTTTAATTCCGAAATGGAAAACGTTGCTCTTATCTCCTTTTGCTTTTCCAGTATTCGCAGCTGCCATTTCACTTGGAAAGTAGCACCTGTTTCTGTTCGCATGTTCTTAAAAAAACAAGTCGTATTTTAGAAAGGCAGCGCAAACGAATATTGAAACAGTTCGTTCGTTATTGCTCAATGAAAAAGCATTTCCATTTCTTTATTTTAAAACTGAATAGCACAATTTTAAGTGCTTTTCGTTGTATAGCAATAGCATGTCTGACATTTATGTCTCCACAAAATCTAAAGAGTTTTTATTTTAGTTTCAAAATTCTTAATAATTGGGGACCGTTCATGAGGGGTCATTCATAAATGATGTCACGCTTCGAGGGGGGAGGGGGATTCGTGAAATTGTGACAAGGGGAGGGGAGGGGGTAACAAGAAGTGTGACATCCTGCATTATGCAACATAGCGTGACAAAGGGGGGGAGGGGGGGGTCCGCTGAAGTGTGACGTATTGTGACAAAGGGGGGAGGGGGTCAAATATGTGGGAAAAAAGCGTGACGTCATTTGTGAACGGCCCCTAACTGATGTCGCATGTTTTTCAATATTTAACCTTCCTCCCCCCCTCCTTTGTTACAAAATGTCACACTTCATCATACCCCCCTTAGTCTCTTTTCACGGTACATTACATAAGCATATGTATTTGCAATCAAAAACAAAGTACTGCATTAAAGTAAATAAAAAAAAAAAGTAAAGCAACAAGGAAATTTCAAAAATTTGCTTCGGGATAAGAAAGAGCAAAGTTTTGTGAACGGGCCGTACAGTTCTACCATCAACTAAAGCGATCTGCCTGGCAGAGTGCCAAGAAGATTCCATTCATGTTCAAGGGAGGAACTGCTGGTATAAGAAAAGGGCCGTTTCTGATATCGTGCTAGTTCGTTAAGCACATTTGATTTCATCCGAACCGATGCAGTATGCCAGTTTTTAAATTTAGTTGCTTTCAACAAACAGAAGCAAACATTCTGATTCGCTTACAAAACAAACGCACCTGCAAAACGAACTTCCCTAAAACTCGAATGGGTTCTAGGGTTCACACTGGGGAAAAATACAAGGTGGGATTTCCCACCTTGACCAAAATTTTAAGTGGGACTTTTAAAATTTAAGTGGGAACTTTTCTTTTTATTTTTGTCTTTAAAAATATTACTAAATTGTCCGATCATGATTCGATACAAGCTATGAAAAAAAGATGATTATCTAAGCTATGCTCAGCAAAGAAAGAATAAACATCAACAAGGTTCACACAAAACGGATCCTTCACAAAATTCACGATCACAAAAATAGGTGCGTTACAAAATGTTAAGCATGAAAAAGGTCCTCTGGGATTTTGGTTATTTAACCAAAATTCTTTGATGCGTGATTTTCACAAAAACATCCTAAAAAATAGTTTAATATTTCCTCTTTTTTCTGATCATATGTCATTTTATTTATTGATGTTTTTCAATGAAAACAGTATGTTTTAGAAATCAGCATTCTCTTGTAACCTTGTGACCAAAGAAGATTCCCTTTTTCCACTCTTTTTTTTTTTTTTTTGATTTTGTCCTCTGTGAATAGAATGAATGAAGATAAGTCTGCATTCACAAATGGCTTAAATTGTTCAATAATCCCAAAATAATGAAGAAGTTGTCAATCTTTTCCCCATGTTGTTATATATAACAAAAAGGGTTCCTAGATTCTTCTTTTCATTAATGAGGATAGGATTTCAGTTGAAAACTAACATACTCCATTTAGTTGGTATTGAATTACCAGTTTAGAATAGTAGTTTCGATTCGCGATGTTTTGAACGCGTGTCCGCTTGTTGCGGCAACAGCGCGCAAACGAACTTTTTTTGAGTGGGGTTTCAAGAAATACTGCGAGAATCGCGCGGACTAGCACGAACCCTGGATTCGTCCTTTTCTGCCATGCGCAGAAGCGTCCTAATGTCAAAATTCCGTAGTCGGGAGAAAATAGAAGCGATCGAAAAAAAAAAAAGAAGAGGTAGTTTGCGGTATAGGGAACCTGGCATTAGGCCAGCCAAGCCCCATTTATCACGCGCCACTGTCAATACCGAAAGGATCGATGAAACAAACTCTAATTATGAAAATCAATAAAACTTTAAAAAAAAAATTAATCTGCTTTTAAATGGTTTATAGAAACCAAAATATGTAATGTCACACTTTTTGTTACCATTCGGGTCCGTTTTCGGACCCTTCACAAAATTCAAATCAATCAAAACGTACCCTTCCCAAAATTCCAGCTTCCAAATCGTAATTTTTACAACATTAGTTATTATAAAAATGGCAAATAATAAAATTTTCCTTGTTTAATATGTTTAAATTTTCACAAAACTATTTGATTTTTCACGATAATCTCTTTAAAATTCACAGAAAAGGGAGGCTGATAAAAAATGCTGGATCGATCCCTGCAAATTGTCAATTTCTCGAACCTCTCACCCCCTCGAAGCGCGATGAATGACCCCATTGGCAGGTTTCAACTTTTCGCTAACATCGCTAATTTTCTATTACTCGTTAATTTACAAAATATGCTATTCTTTAAAACTATTCTCTTGTTTTTTCAAAAAAAAAAAAATCATACTTCTGTTGCAAAGTCGATGTGCAAAGTCAAATTGTCATTAAAATATTCCGTCTAATTTTAACCCGGAGGTATTTTATTGTGAATAGTTTTTAGTTACCACGTAACAATGTTCAATCTTTTTAACGGTAACTATGCAGACTGGCTCAATTTTAAATATTTATGTATGACAATGAAACTTTTAGTATAAATTGGATTTTCAGTGTTTAAAGGGTTTGTTAGTTGAAGAGCCACCTTCCATATAAACAGAGTTGACTAGCATTGCGTGTGGTCGATCGGTATTCGACCAAATGTGTTGGAAAATGACGAACTTCTTATTTTTTTATACAATTGAAGGGTCTACTGGAAAAACAACATAAGTCACATACTACTTGAGTAACTTTGCTTTATGTTTTATTATAAATTATATATTATAAATTTGAATTTGGGTGTCACGGAAAAGTAGGCTCATATAGTTAAAATTAACATTTATGTTATAAAATAATTGAATTTTCCAGTGGACCCCTCAATTAATTGGAATTTATTTGTATGCAAATCTAATTTGTTTTTGTTATCAATCTAAAGCAGCTAAATATAAATAGCACTGGGCAACAATTTTTGAAAGTTCATGTATCTTAAATGAAAACACCCAATTCTTAATGAATTCAGCGTGCTGAATTCATTAAGAATATCACCATGAAAACTGTGTTTTGGCTCTTGTTTCTAAGATTCAGGGGTACAAAGATATAATGCACCTAATGCTTTAATGTCACTTTTGTTAAAACATTTTTAAGAATAAACTGATTTATTGTGCTTTATAATAAGTCATATTTCGTTTTTAGATGTCCCTGTGAATATATAAATTAATAAACGTGTTATAAAAGAAACATTTCGAGATAAAAAAACAAAAGATTTTCAAAAAAAAATAAAGAAATATCATAGGTAAAATGCAAGAATGTGTTCTCTATACTTCATTTGTCCATTTTCCAGTGTATACCACAGAAAGTATTACACAACTCTTTGCAATCTGTTAAAGTAGCATCAGACTTAATTCGTAACACAGCCTGGTGTATTTTTTGATAAAGAGTGTAGGTGTTCGCTCACTCGTCCGTGCGGTACTTGACTTCGTTGAAGACTGAGCTTCTATTTACATGTAGTCATTTTATAATTTCATTTGCTGCAATGTCGCGAAAATGCATTAATGATCCCAATAACTTTTGTTACATTTTCGGTAACGTAACATTTGAGTCACAGAAAAAGAGCATTACTGCCTCAATCAGGAAGGCATATTTCCTTTATTTTGGTTGCAAAATAGGCGACCAAGATAAAAAGAAAAAATGGGCGCACCACGTATGCTGCATCACCTGTGCAACAACACTTTCTCTGTGGAGAACTAGTAAAATAAAAGGTAGGCAATTTGATGCCCCAATGATTTGGAGAGAGTAGAGCAATGACGTAAACGAAACGATTTCGTCAATAAACTTTGTAAGTCTTTATTTTATGTTGTCTCTTTTGTTATGTACACATTTATTATGTACTGTAAGTATTGGTAAGACTGGTATGTATTGGTACTTTATGTTGCTACCTATATTTCTTTATAAATTGAATTGGAAACAAGACATACAATGCACTATTATTGCATGCTTTTTACACCAATCATACAAAGTAATATCTCAACATAACAAAAACACTAGAGCAAATTCCCTTTTTTATTGACATATTCACTATTATTAAGTTAAATTAATAAATATTTCGACACTTTTATTCAAGATACATTTTCATTGTTGTCCAGTGTAATCATTTCTTAGCAAAATGTTGTAGTTGCGAACTAATCAAAATCGTATTTTTAGTACCGTAAAACTGGGTCAATCTGACCAGTTTTCAATTTAAAGGTAGCAATATAGTGAAAGCTTCGTCAGTCTTGGGAATAATTGGAGTTGGGATCTTCAGACGATAACCTTGAGAATAGTTTTTTTCCCGAAACAAAAACGAATATGTTCTTATTTACCCCATTAATCTTAAATCTATGCCATCACAAGAAATTGTTTTCATTTTTTACGAAATATTAGAGTTGCTTCAAATCAAATGTTCATTACTTGTATATGTCTGTGCCTTATAAAATATAAACACTACTCTTAAGCAGGGGTCAGGGAAATTCAGGTCCGTTTTCGGACCCTTCACAAAATTCCAATTAATCAAAACGAACCCTTCATAAAATTCCAATTAATCAAAACGGACCCTTTATAAAATTCCAGTCAATGAAAGCGGACCCTTCACAAAATTCCGAGGTACCAAATAGTACTTTTTGCCGAATTATGTATTAAATGAGCGGAAAAAAAAGAATTAAATTTTTATCACTGTATATTTAAATTTTGAATTTTCACAAAATTATTTGATTTTTCACAGAAATCTTTTTAAAATTCACAAAAACCGAACCCTGTTAGAAATGCCAGATGACCCCTGTTAAGGTGCTTTTACACCAAAAGCGACGAAGACATTTTGTCTCTGTTGTAATGGACTTGCTATGGTTATCAAACTAACAGCGATGACGTTCTTCTTAGATGCTGCAATGAATCACGATCGTCTGAGGAAAAGTCATTTTTAATGCCGCAATAAAAAACGCCAATCAGACAATGAGGGCATTGCTAGTAAGTTATGTAGAACTAATGAAAGGCCCTGAAAGGTTTTGTCGCTGTTGCTTGTCGTTGTCGTGGCTTGTCTGAAAGCACCCTTAGTCTTAAAAATACGTAAAGATTTATATTTGCAAAGAAAGTTTTGCATATGATGAAAGCAGCAGAATATTTTAGGGTTCCATTTGCTACTTACTGATAAGGCAGTAGTAGTGTCCATATGACAAAAATTAATTTTCCAACTCTATATGATAAAAAAATAATTTTGCAACAAAAAATGCCTTCACTTATACTGATGAGGAATTTCTTTGTATGAACCGAGAAGTTTTGTTCCGATTCACCGTGCTTTACGGTATATTCATTTTTGGCAAATAATTTTCTGAAATGTCCTTGAAGAATAAAGAAAGTAATTAACTAATGATTCTGGTAGATTTCTGTACACACGTGTATTATTTCACAGGTATCTATTTGGTTGGCAACATCGGTCGTCATGAGGGTCGACTGAAAGCGTCCGCACTGGGCGCGTACCTCACCATGCCCCTCTACTGGTGGTTGGAAAATCCCGTCTTTATCACGTCCTTTGCATCAGCAACCCTCTTCAATTCCTACTCCAAGCAATGGAGGCGAACACCTCGGCAGCGGAAATCGTTGTTCTGTCGCATCGGCTTCTTGGCGTTGGCCGGCCTGCTCTACACTTCCCTCTGGGCTTCTTGGCTCTACTTCAACTGCGAGATCACCTATCAGAAGGAAGATGAGCCTGTCAAGTGTCGCGAGGCGGCCAAACACTTCTTCAAGAGTCCTTTGTGGCAGGAGTTTGTGAAAGTCATGACGGAAATGTGGCGAGTTTTCATCACTCACGGATGGAGAGAAGTGTGGAGGGAACTGGTCGAGGCGCTCGATCCCACTGGAGAAGCCAATGCTTATAAGGTTGGTAATCTTCACTTTTTTCATTTAGTTTTGATTTCTGTCTCAAATGGTACATTACGACAAGATGTGATTAGACCCGACACCGACTATTCAGGTCTGTTTGGACAATGCATGGATTCGTCATTCGTTGCCACCCTTGTGGGGAAATAAAAAATTAATTTAGGAGAAAGAAAACCATTTTCAGGAAAAAAATTCCTTCATTGGATAAATACAATCATTGAATTAATGCAACAATGTAACACGAGTAGCATTTTATTTGGTAAAGGTTACAGGTCACAGATCACCTTTCAGTGTGCACAAAGTTGTGTATTATGTATGAATCTTGATGTTCTCTGAAGATAAAACTAAGGTTGGCTGCAATAAGAAACCTATAATACAAACTGGCCCGCTAAACTTTTGTTACCCAACACAGAACATAATTTCTTATTCCATGATTTTTCTTTATCAAGCTCTTATTCTGTTCAGGATTTTATATATTTTTCTAGATTAATATCATGGCTAGATAACGTGATAAAAATGCCTAAATTGCAATTTCTTTTTAAAGATGTTACGGAACACAAATTTAATGGGCGGGGGAGCAATCGAGTTTATGGTACTATAAGTAAGAAATTATTATGATGCAAAGACCCAAAATTTCTTAAAAAAGAGCAATTCTGTTCAGTCAACTGAAAAAATGTTTTCACAAAATGGGGCGGGGGGCGGGGGGCAAAGCAGTTTTTCGCTTGATTTGTATGTGAAAGACTCCCATCTGATCTAGTCTAGCTGGAAAGTGTAACTGTTTTCATACTGGGACTGGGTTAACCGGAAATAATTCTAGGAGACATTTTAACTCAGTTTCCCATCCTTTAGTTTGGATGATTAAGCGAGTACATTCTTAATCCCCTTACCGTCCAAATTTTGAACCATGCGGTTTCTTCTTGTTTCCAACGTGGCTGAAAGTGTCATGCATATCAGCAAGTAAATTTAATAAATGTCAGCAAGATGCTGACGTTTTATACACTTAGTGTTCGTCAAATTTGAATTTTATTCCTGTTACAAGTATCACAATTAAATACAATATAAATATTATTGTCTTTAATACTTTTAATATTTGGTTGCTAAAATAGTTAATCCGCAGTAAATAGTTTGCAAATTTATTTTAATTTTTCAAGCTATTGAATTTATTTTCCCTTGAATGTTTATGTTTATTAATTGTCCCCCTGTTCCAGGTACTGGGGCTGAGCGAGTCTGCAAGCCAAGAAGAGATAAAATCCCGCTATCGGAAGTTATCCCGCGAATGGCATCCAGACAAATGGAAGGATGCAAATTCGAAACAAGTTGCTCAAGAAAAATTCATTGACATTCAGCAGGCATACGAATTGCTCTCTAGCATCAAATCGAAGCGAATTCAGCAAAATGTTAAAAGTCCCGAAGAAGAGATGCGAACTTCGGACATTAACCCTGAAGATAATTGGGCAAGTTGATTTTGGTTAAATTTAGTGCATTTATTGGGATTCCAATTGTTACATTCCAATTATTTTCTGAAACCGTTGCTCATTTAAAGTTGGGAATTTGTTATAAATTATACTTAGTGTATATTTTTGTACTATCACACTGTGATTTTTATTTCTTTATTGGTAATAAAAAATCACATTCCAGTTGACGTATGAATTTAGTTTTCTTTTTTAGCGGTAAATTAGCAGAAACAGTGATCATGTCACGTACGGGAGTAGAGATGCCCCGCAGCAGCACGACAGTGATCACAGCAGATTTATCTTGAAGCTTGCTGAAAAAATTATCAGTTTACAAAAGATCTAAACTCGAACTCTGGGGCGACAGCACATGGGGGTCAAGGGCTATTTCACCTGTCTCAGCTTATGAGACCGAGGGCCCTGGAGTGCAGATGTTCCAGTCAGGTCGTCGATGACTATGATAATGAAATGTCCCCTCTGCAACGAATGCTTTGTCTTTTTCATTTAAGTACTTGAAATTATTAATGTTTTTCCAAATTTCATTTTTTTAATGAGTAAATAATGCATGCTACAAACATTCCTACATGAAAGTTGAACCAAAAATAAAATGAAAGAGCAAAAAGAATATGAAAGTTCATTGCGGAGGGGAAAAAAATTCCAGTTATCATGGTTTAGCCCATATTTAACTAGTGTGTTGTGGCCATCATGGAACTTTCTTCTGTATTCTTCATATGAATATTACTACTCGCCGAATATACCGATTTTGATACAAATCCTTATTGAAAAAAAACAGTATAAAAAGGAAAACAATATAAACCAAGATAAACTAATTAAAAGGTTTTGCACCAGCAAAGCCTCATAATGCTAAAAATAACTAACATTTTTATTTGTTAATGTGTAGGTCAAATGGCAACAATGCAATACAAAATGAAAGTCTTTGCTCCCTTGGTGCCAGAATATATTTGTTTGAATTGTTGGATTCTTCAGATCTAGCGAGAAAAACGTTCGATTGCTCCACCCCCTTGGAGCGAATGGTGCCAAAATGTAATCGACATTTCTTTCTATCAGAATGCATGTGTGTACCAAATTTCGTTTAATTCTATGCATTACATTTGAATTACACACAAAAAAATAATGAAATGCTCCCACAAAAAAATAATGAAAAGTTATATTGCTTTTTCCCTCCTTGGAGAGAATGGTGCCAAAAGGTAATCAGCACTTGTTCTTATTGAGGTCCATTTTTATACCAAAGTTTTATTTCTCGAGCGTGATATAGCACTCGTGCAAATCGAGAACAACGTTGGATTGTCCCTCTCCCTTTGAATGGATTTGCGCTAAAAACTAATCAGCACCAGTTCCCATCAGGGTCCATATGTGCGGCAAGTTTCGTTCGATTCCATGCATTACGTTTTGAATTAGTGGGCACAAAAAAAAAAAACACATACAGATATTTTCTAAAAATGGTCAAAATGAATTCCAGCACACCTCGTGCAAATCTGTCAAAATTCGAAAATTTTCACGAATCCAATGCTTTCTTCTATTTATTGAGTATAGAAGAAAATAAAAATCGGTCGGACACCCCACCCCGCCGATGGTGCGTTTTTACACTGCAGTGTCACGACGAGCTCCTAAGTTCTCGGAATCAAAAGTTAAAACGAAAGTTAAACGAGTTCATTCTGACCTCAGTTAAAGATTGTCGCCCGGTACCAATGGATGGAGTGTGACCATCATAAAAAGAAACTCTCATTTGTCATCAGTCCTCCATGGAGAAGCCAATAATGTCTTGGAGTTGATAACAGAAGACAAAAGGTAAGATTATTGTACCTTATTAAATGACTTAGTGGTCTCATACAGCGAAAAGTGCATGCATGATATTTTTGGAAAACTTTGACTTCTGGTATTAATATTAAAGAACTTTCATTTATAATCCTGTTTATCTAGTATTTCACTTTTAAAGATGTTCTTAAATCTTCATGTGATATTTTTTGCTCTGAACAAAAATTTTAACTGTTCAATAATAGTTTTAAATGTTTCTTTCAAAGCACCGCCAAACATATTACGTAAAAAAGAAGTATGTACTTCTGGCTTCTGGATAAAAGCACGTGTCACGGACTGAAGATCCAAAGGGAGACATATTGAGTTAAAAGAAAGCACAAAATATTTATTCGCAAGTATGAGTTGCGTGTGAAAAAGGTTTTAGAAGTAACACTATTGGAAAAGATAAGAGTGTTGGGGGCTATACCAAGCAGTACAGAGTAATTTGAATCTTTTAAATTTTACTTTATTAAAAAAAAGCAATATAAAAAGTACTGGCGTAGATAAGGGGGTAGTTTTGGGGATAACCCCCCTTGGTGAAGATTGTCTGGAATTTAACCAGTTTTTCTTGTAAAACCATGAAATTAGCTCACTTCTCCTGAAGAAATGCCCCCTAAAATCTGGGTCTAGCTACGCTACTGTTAAAAAATATGTATTTATCGAACTGAAATGGAGGAAAAAATTGAGACAGAAATTGCCGCCTTTTAAAATTGCCTCTTAGCACTTGAGTGATCGTCGCTCATTGTGCTGCCCACCTTAAAATCAGCCTCACTTGTTATCTTCCTTGCCTGCTATTGATCATCTGAAAATTCTAGCGGCTGATTTAAAAGGAAGAATTTCCTTGATTTGAAGCAAATTAGGACGATGCAGCTAGTGTTTGATATTTTAAATATGCAGCACCAAAATGAACTGGCGGAAATACAAAATGAGATAATCGGTTAAACATTTAATAGAAAAGTAGGGATAGAATGGCTTTCTGAGACGAAACAGAAGCAAACATCCAAATTTAACGAATTATGAAAGAAAAATATACTACCATTTTGATCTTCATTTTAGCTAATTGCTGATTGAGTGTAATAAGTGATTTGCTGCTAAAAAAAAGATGAAATCGGCTGGACACACACAGTGAGGGAACTTGAATATCTAGTCTTCCCCTTATGTACAGCGAATTGGGGCCTTACACATGTTTTTGCATCAAGCGCAAGTAATTCACTAAATATAATACGTAATTATTACTTATTAAAATACTGTAGAAAGGGGTTATTATACGTGTCCATTATGGTTTCTTTCCATATATTGTTCTCTATTATAGTTTGAAAATTTATTTGCTAAGTTTCTTCTACGATTTCATAGTTATTGGAAGTGATTATTTATGTTTTTTCAACGAGCAAATTTCCCTGCGGCGGATATACATAAATATGTGTACATTTTAGTAACATACATAAATAAGAATTTTAGAACTGCAGGAAGGGGGATAGCATAATACGATTCTACCATCAACCAAAAGCAAGCTGCCTGGCAGAGTGCCAAGAAGAATCCATTCATACTCATGGAACTGCTAGTATAAAAAATGTCTTTCCTACTCATTCTAGTTCGTTTAGCATACTTTATTTCTTCCGAACTGATGCTATATGCCAGTGTATAAATTTAGTTGCTTTTAACAAACAGAGAAGCAAACATTCTGATTCCGGTACTAAATAAACGCGCTTGCAAAACAATCTTCCCTAAAATTCGAGTGGATTCGTTCTTTTCTGCCATGCATAGAAGTGTCCAAATATCAAAATTCCATGGTCGAACTGTAAAGATTATGAAACATTGCTATAAAAGGAGGATAGTATAATGAAGAAAAATTGGTTTCCCTGCATTGACACTGTCTTCACAAAGAAACTACATTTACAGAGTTGGGCAAAACCTTAATAAACTATTAAGTCTCAATTCCTGTGGAACTTGGTTGTTCCCAATTTTGTACTTTCGCAAATTTTAGATCATTAGCATTTTGCTTTTCACAAAACTAATCTACCCTTGCGTTCCGAATTTGTCTACTAGTTTTTTTACAATACTATAAGATCAAAGATTTTAATAGAAATATTTTTAAGGTATTAAAAAACTAATAAATAATAAAATAAAATGCTACAAAACAAAAAATATTTTTGGTTATAAATCTCTAGGCCATTTTTGTATCGTTTGAGTTAGCCCCAATATGTCCGTTATTTTGAGTTGCTTCATCTGTTTAGATTTTTCAGCAATAAATTTTCTTTATTTTGTAAATAGACAACAGTTTTTTGACCCTAACAAACTACCGTTGCTCGAGACCTCTTGACGAACTATGGGTTTTTTAATGCTATCTTTTCGCAAAAAAGAATAATAATACATTAGAAAGATTCGTAGTATTATCTACGTGTGGCCTGAAGTACTTAATAAAACAAAAGTAGTAAGTACGTGGAGTAGGGATTGTGCAGAGAAAATACATATATGTGTATATTTTAGTAACATACATAAATAAATAAAGAAAACTCTAATGCTGATTAGCAAAACGCAAGAACTTTGGAGAAATTTGAAATTCAGGCGTTCTGATTTCAAACTTTGTACTGTACCCTGAGAAAACAAGACAAGGCTCTACAACATGGCTGGCAATTAAACAGCATTCGTGCAAAGTTTGGCATGTTTAAAAATACTATTCTGGGTGAAAAAAATAAAATAAAAAGGCTAATGTGCCTGAAGAAAAAGAGTAAATAGTATGTAAAATAATTAAGGGGACACTTTTTCTATGCCACAAAATAAAATGACACTTTACAGAGCATTCAAACACTAGAAAAGACGTATAACTCAAATATACAAAAAAAAAAGAGAATTTTATTTATGGGGAACAGGAGGGAGGATAATATTAGTATAGTGATTTAGTGTGAGAGCTTGTGTATTGATTCCAGCTAATTGAGGATCATTGCATACTGCATTTGCAATGCCAATTTGCACAGGTATCTTCTCACTTTTACAGGGTACCAAATGAATTTGGCTCCCCAAAATTTTGCCACTTGTGTGTGGGGCCTTCGCTGCATACTCACTAGAAACGCACCTGCCTAGTACATTGTTGAGGTAACATTTGGAAAAACATCACTTGAAGCAGCATTTCCCGAAGTGTGGTACGCATACTAATGGGGTATTATGGGGTTGTATACATTCTAAACGGACAGAGTAAAATGTATAGGTTTCTTTTGGAAAATAATAGAAACAATTATACTTAGTAAAAATTACATTTTATATAATAATTATAATTAACAAAAATATTTTTTGTAAAGAAACCATAATTGAAATGATTACGACTGCACTCAATTAATGCAAAGATTATCAATAAACAGCATCAATCTCGTTTCTATGCATTTTTGGTATAACACAAAAGAAGTGCAATTGCACTTAACAGTACTCAAGTGGCTAAACAGAAATAGCACAAAAAAAAAAAAAAACAGATTCTTGATGCTTTGGGATATATGTCCTCCCTGCCATAAGGAAAAGGTAATCATACACTCAGTCGTTTTCTTCACAGCTTCACTGTTTTTACTATCACAGAAAGGTTTTAAACAAGAATAACATCATGATTTGTAGTTTCTAAATTTAAACACAAATATAATTAAAGTGCCACAATTTAATAGAAATATTTATTATATTCATAAAATATATACATAATTTAACAATTTTGAAGTTTATGAAGCTGTTGAGGGCTTGTGATTTCTGCTACCATGTCTTCAAATTCTTCTGTGTGCATAGTGTGGGATATTGTAAGCTCTTGAAACAATTTTTTGAATTTTGTTTCTTCATGAAGGTTTTTTAATACTGCTTTTGTTAAGCTAAAGAAAAGAATCAATTTTTTGTAACACAATGAACTGAATTTTCAGCAGTAACAATAATATTAAATTAAATTTAAGATTCGGAAAATATATAGACAAAAATGTTTAACTTAGGAAATATACTAATTTACATCTTCCTACAAGCATCTAAGACTACAGTCCCAAAGACTTAAATAAACCTGGAGGTTGATGCTGGCATCTATTGGACATGACTCACTTTATCTCTACAATTCAGGCATTTCATTGAAGGGGAGACAAGTTTCTAGTATCCTGCACTAGCTATGGGGGGGGGGGGGGCAAATTTCCACTATGCAACCATTTAAAATGGCTATCTGCCTGGAAATTCACTCAAAGCATTTTTAAATGCCCAAAATCTGGGCATTTGTAAAAACATTTTCTTTTACTTGACTATTACAACTTATAAATAATATTACTGTTATTTTACAACACATATTTCATTGATAAAAATAGGAAGTGCCAAACTAAAATTGGTGTTAACACATTATGAGCGGGCGACATAGCACGCTCAATTATATTGCGTACCAAGTTAAAAAAATGTTCTAAAAAATACACCAATTCATACATTAGATGAAACATTATTTTTTCCCTTGTGTGACTTAAAAGTGGTGATTTTAAACGGGTACCAGCCCTGCTTTTAAACGGCAATGCTTGAAATGGGTACTAGTACCTGCTGCCTTGCTCATATGTTAATTACTAATTCCTACATTTTTATCAATGTTCATCTTAAAGCATGTATTAAAAAATATTACAAATGTTTTCAGTGTAGTTGCTGTCGCCTAAAGCTTCTAAATAGTTATGAGTAATTGAATTATTACTAAGGGTTTGTAAAACTACTAAGCTTACAGTTATCTTTAATCATTATTATTTTGTGTATGTAACTTTAGATATTTCCGGTCATGTCTCTGACATTAGGTCCTATCATTGTTGTATACAAACTATTATGAAGGACACTTGCTTTGCAATCATATTATTTATGGATGAAAGCTAATTTTTTGAAATAAAATGATTGGGAAAAGGGAACATACTTTTGAAGTTTGCAAAGAAATTTTTAAAATGGCTGCAAGACTTAAGATTGCAGGTGAACAATGAAAGTTTTGAGTTTGAAAAATTGGAATTATCCAAGGTATTTTTTCTGAGGGCAGCAATAACATTAAAAATGAATATATCTTAAACACACACATTTTTTAAAATGTAATTGTTAGAGCTAACTGTTAGCCTATTTATTTTTAATACTAAAAACCAACTTGAATGTTACACAAACTAATTTCATTTTACCAAAACCAAAACACTAAAAAACCATTTCACATCTGTAGATGGCAATAATCATTTTAAACAAAAAAATTAAAAAAAGTATATTATACGCATCAGGTTTGAAGTATTTCTAAACATCAATAAGGAATTCTTTAGCTGTTAACCAGTAATCAGTAGTTTTGAAAGAAATGCATAAATGCATTACCATTTTTTGGATTTAGGGCATTTTTGCTGGGCTCTTGCCCCAACTTACAAATGTCTACACATTTTACAAGACTTCCCTACACCCTGGACCCATGGTAACTGCTAGCAACCAACCAGGGGATTTTCAGATCCACAGATTTAAGAATCACATACTCCATATATGTGCTCAGGAATGGTTTTAAATACTCGGGGGGGGGGGGGGGGGGAGCTAAACAAATGACTTAGTAGCATACACTTATATTCTTCCTCTGTACCTTATTCTCATAAAATAATCTTTGAAATAAAAAGTTCAAAAAAAAAAAAAAAAAACGTTTTTGGTACTCACCTTGAGTTGAAAAATATAAATAATGGAAAAAAGTAAATCATCATCATGGTCAAACTTGAATAACCATTTAACTTTTAAAATCACCGAAAAGACAATGGTTGGCAAAGATGTGTGAAAATAATATTTATATGCGAGCTGCTCACTTTAATAGGGGGCAAAGTCCACTTTTTGTTATTTTGAGACAATATTTACCAATATTCTAAAATTTTTTGGAATGCAAAACATGAAATTAATAGATATATTTTTTGTACTTTGTAATGTTAGAAAATGTTAGTTTATAATCCAATTGTCTTTACAGTGCTGGCTAAAAAAAAAAAAATAGTTTGGGAGATGGGTTATTACAACTACATAAATTTGCCTCACTTTCCAAATTAATAAACTATTGTAACTGAAGTGGATATTTAAGTTGTATCATGCTGTTTTGAACAATAAAAACAAAATATTATTGAAATTTATATAAATATTTATTGGTTTGATAAAAATTAAAATAAAGAAAACAGTTCTTAAATATTATAGTAAAAAATATAACAACGCAAAAAATATTAATTTTTCTAAAGAATTTCAATAAAATTATGCATTTTTGTTAATTATTTATTTATGTGTATAATTATACTGATTACTCAGGATTCAACATTTTAAAATATTCATATTGAACGGGAGATATATATGGTAAAGAATCCATCATGTCCTTATTTGTCTGATGTAAAAATATTTTTTTCATACATAAATGGTAATTAAAAATTTCTGAAAAATCTTGGTCTTTCTCGTTTTGGCAATAAATCTATAATTTTAAATTCAGCACCAAATTCAATTGAAGTTTTTCATAGCATTTTGTATGGTGATCTAGCATATACTTAACCTATTCAGTTTCTCCATTGGTATTTTTCTTGCTTTTTAAGAGCACTTACTCTATGGTTGGGCAAAATTTTTTTTTTTTGCAAATTCATTTCACGCACTAAATATTTCACGTTTCGGGCATTGTTGTAGTATTTCATAGTAATCCTGGATATACAAGGAATTCGCTTTCCTTATTGCCATTTTAACCGTTCCAAAATCATTTTTGGTAAAAATGATTTAGGGTGAACTTGCACCTCTTTCAAAATAAAGATACTTGCAATACTGTTAAAGGCTAAACTTCCATCTCAAAAAAATTAGGGTTCCAAATTGTTTTTTACTATAAACTGTTTACAGATAAAAAATACCATAATAATTTCTATCTTTAGCTAACATGTTCTTCATTTTTTTCGAAAATGAACTTGCCCCAATTTAAAAGATAAATAGCTCATATGTTCAAGATTATTATTAAACACTTTTAACTAAGAGCATATTTAAAAGAGGGCCAAGGGAGCCCAAGTCCCTTCCAAAATAAGTTCAAAACTCTCCGTTTAGAATAAAAATTTTAATACTTTGAAGCTCTAATTTGAAAAGTTATCTTAAGTTCGGTTTCGACCCTTTTGAACTAAATTCCTATATAATATGCCTCCGCTTATAATAAAATAATTTAAATTACTTTGAACTATAAATAATATTTTTCAATATGAAATTGTTAAAAGATAAATAAGCTCCAACAATACATGAAAATCTTAGCTTAGTTTTTATACCTTCCTAATTCAATTGAAGAAGCATAGATCAGGGTGCGTACGCGACCTGGAAAACCTTGAAAGTCCTTGAATTACACAATTTTTTTTTCAAGGCCTTGAAAGTCCTGGAAATTTGGAATAATGTACAAAAATGTCTGGAAAGTCCTTGATTTTCTCATTTTTACTATTTCTTTACAACTTATCAACAGGAAAATTCACCTTTCTTCAAATTTCTACCTGCAGACATCTGATTTTGACGGAATTCCGTAGTTTTGGTAATTGTGGAAATTAAAAATTTCGCTTCCGCAAAAATTCGTAATTTGGATTTCTTTTTCTCTATTTTTTTTTACCCTATTAACATTTTTGAAAGTAGCCTGCGTACATTCCTGCAAAGTTTCACAAATTACGAGTAAAATGTACACATTCGATTCGTTTTTGGCGCTTTTAAGTGTCAATCCCGATTTTTTTCAGCACTTCGAAATCTGGTTGCATCGGCTTCGACAAAACTTCCTAGTTCTCGTTTAATATCGGATTCTCCCCCTTAGACATCAATAAATTTGAGCTCATCTATATTTTTAATCTTTCCTAAGTTTTAGCTTCTGTAAAGAGCTTGCAGAAATGTCATTTTGCCACGCCCACTCTAAATGTCGCTGATAATCAAGGAATTTTTAGCTTTTAAGTTTTAGTGATCCATCTGTTGATTATAATTATTAAATATTAGAACCTTATTAAAAATCTGTTTAAAT
Source organism: Octonoba sinensis (assembly GCA_038502835.1). Lineage (NCBI taxonomy): Eukaryota > Metazoa > Arthropoda > Arachnida > Araneae > Uloboridae > Octonoba > Octonoba sinensis. The sequence continues at coordinate 66,436,628 of CM076602.1, forward strand.
TTTTTTTCTTTTTGTGGCAGAAAATTTTTTTTAAATTTTTTTTTCTCTTTTTTTGTTGCATGTAATTTAAGATATGTTTAAATTTTACATCGTTTTTAGCATTAGGGTCCCTCTCCCCTTTCAAGTACTCATTTTACAATGTTACAAAATAAATAAATAATATTTATTTCTATTTTAATTCAATATATAAAAACATGTAAAAAATTCTTCACGCCTAATTTTGAAGTTGTTTCATTTCATTAAAATTTTTATAGTTATCAAGTATGAAACAGTTATTTCAGTTTAAGAAGTTATTGCTCAGGAACATGTTTATTTCTTTAAAAAATGTCATGCCACTTCCACGCCTTATTTTGGTTAGACATAATGCCCCAATCCTTTTTTTTTTGTATTAAAGTAATGAGTTGACTTGCTTAGTATTTAATAATTCTATTGCATAGTAATTCATGCTTGTAATAAACTTTTTAATAAGCTTTTACAAAGTGTTATGTTGTGATTTTTCAGTATTTTTTCTCAGTGAGGCACATGTCTGACCTGACAAGCAATAAAGCTATGGCTCGTTACATACACAGCCGATACAACACATTAATCTAATTAATGTGCGGTCTGATAAATTTTTATAGTATTGAATATGAAGTTATTTTATTACAGTTAGAGTGCTCTAAATTAACTAGTATTAAGGAAATCTTTCTGGCTTGTAATGTAACTTGTATTCGAAGTGGTTAGATTTACGTGATTTTTGCTATGAAGAGTCCTGGAAAGTGCTTGATTTTTACTCAGAGAATAGTGTACGCACCCTGATAGATCTACGTGTTCTAGTTTAGAACTAGTATATGTTATATTGATTATAATAAATATAGGTTAACAAAATATTCTATTTCATAGAACATAAAATGCAGTAATAATGTTTTCAGTACAATATTAAAGTTTAAAATATACAACAGAATATAGAATAAAACACTATTAATAATGGTAAAACTTTTTTAGGCAAGCAAAGAATAATACAATTGGAAACTTGTAGCCAAATAAACAAAAGATACACAGCAGCTAAATTCTCCAATTAAATGAATTTCACTATTTTCCCCTAGTAAAGTCCGATGATTACGCTGTTGTTAATTATTACCATATAAAGAGTCTTATATGCATCTGCTTTAAAAATAAAAAGCCTTACCATTATTTTAAAACAATCATTTAAAAACAGTAAGTGAAGAAAATAATAAAAAAAGTAAGAATATACATACATTCGACATAGAAAAACTGCAATTATTTTCCACTCTTTAGGCTTAAAAACGATGTTTGTCGGGGTGAAACTTTAAAAAGAAAGAAATTAAAACAATTAAATATTGAATAAATCCCTTTAAATAAAATAATTATATTATCTTCTGTTTTTTCAACACTTAAAATATCCAAACCCAAGCATGCATGCATGCAAGTGTATAAAACCACCTTGTAGGGGATGACTGGCCCCCCCCTCGGCCCTTGGTGCCGTGCACTCTAGAATCCATGCATCCCTGCACCTCCTCTGGAAAGCATTTTAAGTGTTCTTAAAAAACTTTAGTGTTTTCTTGCAGGGCTACAGCCCTGTTACCTTTTTGATGCACCCTGTTGCCCTTTATAAGAATCTGTTTTAAGAAAATATTTGCATTTCAACACGTAAAACCAGAAAAACCTTTTATCTTTAATGTTCTATTTAACTTATTAAGTTCAAGGAAAGTACAAATATTACTTCTTAAAAGCTTTCTGTTAGAGAACCTGAACTTCCTAACTTCCTTTCTTTTGAAAGATGGAGTATTACCCCACCACGAGTGCGCCCTGCAGGAAATAAATGGCGGCGCCCTATTGGGGTAGCCAATCCATCTCTGAGTACATGAAAATGCAGGAAACACAGTAACGAAATGTTGCCGTAAGACATTCTTACTATTTTATTTATTTATTTTTCAAATTTTCTTCCCATATTTATAATCTTAAATTTTTACTTTCTAAAATGCCCCCATCCTAATTACCCTTTTATATATTTTATCTACCTGTAGAATTTTATATTTCCTGGTTTAACTTTTGTTGAAGGAATGAGTTTCTTGTTTTAAAGTAAACATATACATAGTTTCAATTCTATACTCTAAGGAAAAAATATATCTTGATGATTCAAAAGTATTCATTTACTTCTTAGTATCTAATCATTCTAAAACCATTCTTGATTATAACTGCAACGTTTGTTGAAGATTATTCATTGATATTTGTAAGCTCTCCAAAATTCTATTTTTTTCCTGGCTTTTTTATAGAAATGAATACACAAAAAGCAGGACCATCATGTAATTAATTAACTTTTGTTGTTGTAAATTAGTGACATTAATGGTGTTAGATTTTAAGAATTTTCCACTCAATTCAAATAAAAAATCATGCAACAATACCAGAGTCTTTTTTGGCACATGCCTACTTAATACTATAAAAAAACAGGTAATAACATGTTTTTTAAAATTTAAATAATTTAATCCAACTTTTGTTTCAATAGAACAGAAAAGAATTGGTAGAAAAACTGAATGCTACAACAAATACATAAATTACAAATCAAATTCTATCCTCCACCCCGTGTTGTAAATTAGTGACATTAATGGTGTTAGATTTTAAGAATTTCCCACCCAATTCAAATAAAAAATCATGCAACAATACCAGTCTTTTTTGGCACATGCATACTTAATAAAAAAAACAAAAACAAAAAAAAAAAAAAAACAGGTAATAACATGTTTTTTAAAATTTAAATAATTTAATCCAACTTTTGTTTCAATAGAACAGAAAAGAATTGGTAGAAAGAATGAATGCTACAACAAATACATAAATTACAAATCAAATTCTATCCTCCACCCTGAAAAATGTAGATTTTGTAACACAATTTTTATTTTATTTTTATTTACATTTTTTTTTTTTTTTTTTATAAAGTGGGCATCACATTGTAATTATATCCCTGAGATTCAAATGAGAACAAATAGCATTTAAGTACTTTGAACCTTTATTAATTAAAGGTAGATGATTGCTTTAATTTTCCTTCCTTTTTTATTTTAAGATTCAATTTAATTTTAAGACAGCCTACTTTTGATCTTTATTAGATTGAATAAATAGTGTTGTGCAAAGTACATTTCAGCACTTATGGGGTTTCTTTTTTAAGAAAATTTTTAGAACAAAAGAAAATCTAACCATATTAGAGGAATTTCACTCAAATGTTTATGCAATTAAAAATATTTCTTAAGTTAAAGAAATTCAAAATTTTCTATGAAAAACTGTTTGTAAAAAAAGGAAACAGAAAAGTGATTACACTTTTTGGAAAAAGATGAGGAAAATCAGCAACAAAACAAAAGAAAAAATATACATTAGGACTGACGAAAGAATAAAAATATTTTTGAATTTCAGAAAGAATATAAAGACTTACAAAAGATTAAAAATTTTAAGTTTTCTTATAAAATTTGAAGGAAATGATGCACGTTTGACAACAAATTCATAATCTCAGTTTCCTGAAAATAGAATTAACTCTGTTCTGAAAGTGACATAAGGAAACATTCTCCTAATTTTTAAATCACTAATAATAGTGATGCTGTTTAGTCCCAAGCCTTGGAAAAAAGTGCTAGGGGGAAATATGGTAGGTGAAATATTGAACACCACTTCCTGGTCACAGGCTACACAAGTGCAATTATATTGTTGCAATCATATTGTTGATGCCCCCTTTCCCCTCATCTAACTGTCTGCAAGTGGCACAACAAAAATTTATATTTCTAAAATAAGTGGAGACAATTGCTTTACCCAACTTATCTATTGTCCTATGCTATCCTTGTAATCAATTCTGCAGTACTGAATAAATTTAAAATAAAAGTAGAAATATTATTATGCAATAAATTAATTACCTAAATGTTTCCAATATCTCCATTACTGATTTTTGGATATCTGAATAATGTAAGCCAGCAATTGGAAGCACATCATAATATCTGAAATTAAAACAGATTAATATTTATACACCTATACAATATTAACTTTGTTTTAGTGAACATAATGGTTAAATATTAATTTGAACGTTTGATTCAAAAATAAAATAAAACAATAATTTTTTGTAATACATTTTAACCTTACATAAAAACATACTAAAAAGCTAAAAATAAATAAATAAATAAATTTTTTGGAAAGAATGAAAATGTTTCATTATTAAAATTTCAACCTAAATTTTTCAAAATGTGTAAGTGCATTGCAGTGCCATGTATTTTTACATTTTAGTGTTTGTGAAACATTGTTTTTATGAGGGATTTTGTTTTTATTATCACAAATTATACCTCCGTTTTTGAGGTCTGAGTGTTTAGCACACACAGCATCTCCCTTTTGACCAGCTTTCCTGCTTCAAAAAGCAAATTAATGACTGAAGGTATTCAGTTTTTGAAGGTATGTAATATTTTGCATATCAAAAAATTATAACAAAATTAATAAATTATATAGTGAATTTAGTGCTGTTTACATCTTCTTTGATAATCATTACCCCTTTACAATTTATTAGAATTTTTTAGACAGTAGACGCTTCTTCATTGCTTATAATTATTTCCAAAATTAACTGAAATGTTTAATATTTACAATGCAACAAAAATCCCTTCAAAAGTCCCAAGGTTGTTTGTAAAACTGTTGTTGGATTTGACTGCTTTCTCCCACAATCAATCAGTGTATTCATAACAATTTTTGTAATGTTTGCTTTTAACTACACATAAATTTTTGTTAAAATATTTTGATTTAAACTATAGAACATACACTGATTTTAGCTTTCCAATCACAACTTGTTTTCTCAGAGCATTTTGAGACAATGAATCTACTAGAGGCAAAACTGGATCTGGCGAAGAATCCTTCAGTTCCTAAAATAAATGATTATTCATACATGAAATTGAAAAATCAGGAACTTTACAATTCATCTACAAATATATTATATCAACATCAAATAGAACAAACAAAATACATTATACATTTTAACAGATCATCAGGTAAAAAGTACAAATCAGCAAAATGAATAGAGGCAAGTTCCATGCATTAGAGTTCTTTTTCGCAATTTGAATGATTGTTTAATTGGGGCATTTTAAGTGGCTCCATGTAGAAGCCTATAGTTATGACATTTATAATAAAAATTGCACATATAAGTTCAAACTTGTAATTTTAAAACACAATCTTCAGTAAATAAAGTTTACATAACAAAATGCCCAATGTTTACACCATTTTTTTCCTATGCATCAAGAGCATTTCTTACAACCTTGAAATATGTGTTGTAATTATTATTGCGAGTTCTAGTTCTAATGAAATCACTGATAATTAATATTGATATTATTATTATATGTATATTGTTTAAAAATGCATTAACTGTAGTAAAAATATTAAATAAAAACTTTAGATGTTTCAATTGAAAAAAACAAAAATTCTATCACAACTTAGAAGACACAAATACAGTTGAACTTTTGCATTCCATACATAGATGTAATTTGGGAGAAATTTTACTGTAGTAATTTCTTTATAACTTTAGGGTTCTTTCACACCAAAGGCGACAAAGACGAAAAGCATGTCTTTTCTCATCTGGATAACTGCAGAACTTATTTTTGAAGGCAAAAATACATTCAACAAGCATTGAATGTATTTTTGTATTCAACGCTTGCGCAGATATGGAAAAGACATTTTTTTTTTCTTGTCTTTGTCGCCTTTGGTGTGAAAGAACCCTAAGGTGGAGTTTTGAATTCTCCAGCAGCAAATCTTCAGGCTTAAAAATCACCCTTTTGCGTACAAATGCGACCTGCTGGTGTCTGCTATAGAGGAGTTTTATAGTATGTAATAGTAAATTCAACAACAAAACATTTCTGAAATAAAGATGAATATTTCAAATGATTTAAGCCTAGCATCCATTTTCTTTTTTTTTCAAATATATAATATTAATGGTGCATAGATGTTTATTAAAATTATAATAAATTCTAAAGTATTTGCGAATGTTGGAAATTTAAAGCAAAAGACAGTAGACAAAGGATCACAACCTTATTAACATCATCATCAATGTTTCTTGACTTTGTAGCAGCACTGTTAGAATCTTTGACATCCAGGGCAAAAGTTACTCCCTTACTTTTACTCTTAGATTTTTTCTTAGATTTGTTTTTTACTTGCTTGTTTTCACTTGCTGATTTACTAAGTTTTTCAGAATTCTGGTCAGGTAATTTTTTACACTCGCCAGTTTTTGTGTCTACAGTATGTTTTGAATCCTCTGTTGGTTTTTCCCTTTTTGGGATTATTGAGTCAGTAACGCTACATTCAATTTCATAACAATCATCATCAGGAAGGCTGTCCAGTTTTAGACACAGATCTATGTAATCATTTTTTGTGGAATTTAGCTTTTTTGTGTCTTTAGGATTGGATGCCATTGCTCTCTGAAATAACATGTCAGCTTTAGCTGCATAAAATTTTCTCTCCCCTAGAAGATATTTCATTGTATCTTCTGTCATCCAGTCTTGAAAAACTTTGTGAATAAATTCCCTAGAGTTCTCTACTGGCGCCACTATTGTTTTGTCACAAGGCTTGAAAGGTGTGATTAACATGGTCTTTTTCATTGTTGTATGAACAGGCATAAGTCTTTGGGATAAGGAAGTAACATTTTCATGTTCTGGGAAACTTTTTTCATCTCCTTCATCACTGTCTTCATTACCAATAGAATTATCATCATCTGATTCAATCAATGATTCATGCTTTGGCTCCTTTTGCTGATGTTCAAAAATGTATGGATTTCTAGAAGTGAAATTAAAATAATGTTAGTTGGATACAATTAAATTTAAAATTCTTTTTATGATTTTTACTTTTTATTTCAAAAGAAATCCTAATGTATTTGCATTATGTTCCTAAAACATTAAAGGCCATAATAATGGAGGACACAATACCACACTAGTGCCTTAGAAGCAAGTAAAGAGTTTAAAGAAAGGAAGTCAAATTGAGGACAAATTCATAAGGCTTTGGATTCTCAAAATCTTGTTACATTAGTAAATATGAAATCCATTGAATAGTTATTCTTTTCATTAAGGGCAATGCTCATTGGAAAAGAAAAGCATACTCAAACTCCAATATTAAAACTATATTTTCTATGCTGGAATAATCATAAGTTTCTACTTGCAAAACCTACTCAGTCTACTGCAACTACATACATGTATACAGCATTTTCCAGGCCCATCATTTAAATGGGTCAGGAGGGGGCAGTTAAACCCCCTCCCTGGTTTTAAGAATATAATGGGTTTTTATAAATTTTCATGCATTTTGTTGTTTTTTTAAGGAAAAATACAAGTATAATATTACCTTGTTGTCAGTCACACTGGTGGGACAATAAGTGTTTTAAACTACCTTCTCCTCAGCGTAAAGCATATCCAAAAAATGACTCAGTGCAATCTTCACGCATTTGAATCCTCCCGCCATTTTAAACTGCGGACTTGTAGAGCAAAACATTGCCGGTTAATAAAACCAATGTTGCCAAATGAGAAAAACCGTTGTTTGAGTACGTGTTTTGCATGTAAGGAGGGCTGATTTTGACAATTATGAAAATAGAGTTGAAGTTGAAGAAACTTTTTGTAACATCAAGATTATGTAAGTCAATCTGATGAAGTATCAAAGGGGAAAGCCAGAATTTGCTCACTCAATTCCCTCTTGTTTCTTGTTTCTTCTCGGTGTAAATGATTTGAGGTTCAAGTCTCTGTGACTTGGGAAAGTTTTCAGGTAAGGCCTACCTGCCACTTGCTGAATGTTTGGTGGGTGACTGCTGATGTTATTATGAGGCTTGCAGGTCTGAACTATTAACATTTTTATCAGAGAAGGAGGCTTTTATTTACAGGAAGTTTATTTTTATGGTTATATGTTTAAAAATGGGTTTAGTTCAGTTAGTTTAGACCTGTTCTAAAGTATTGTAAAGTTTCGTAAAGCTTTATTCCAGAGCATAACTACCAGTGACTTACAAAAGTGCATTATGATTATAGAATGAGTAAAGAGGTCTTTCAATTTGGCAAACAACTTTCGTCCAGCTGTCATGGAGACTGAGTTTTGTAGAGGGTCCCAAGGGACGAAGGATTTGAGTCTTGTCAGCTGAATTCCTGCAATGACGATTCAACAGACATGCTTCAAAAGATCCAATGTAATTCATGATCTTGGACTTTGTGTGAAATAGAAGGACACTCTAAGCTCTTCAAAGTGTTGATAATCCTTAATGACTTTATGTAAATGGTCTTCTGTTGAGCTAATAATACTGAGTTGTGTTTCAGTGTGTTATGTACATCTTGTTGGTAATATGATACTTAACTTTTCAAAATTTAACCCCTTTTAATTGTTAAATTATTTTACATCTTCTCTCTATCTGACATCAAACAGCAAACTCATGTTGGGATTGTTAGCATTTTAAAATTTAACTAAATTTAATATTGCCCAACAAGGATGCTGATATAATAGAAATGTAAAGACTAAATTATAGTTTTAAGGTAATCTTTTAATATTAAAAGACTGAAAAAAAGTTTACTTATATATCTTCTCCTTTATTTGTAGACCTTCAAAGCTATCAGCACAATTTTTTAGCTCTTCTTGTAGTATATTTGAAAAATTACTAGCAGGATGTGGAGTGCTTGACACATTTTCAATTTCCTTTTCCCTAATCACTTCTTGAAAAATTATTTCTTCTCCTGCACTGCCCCTGAAACGTAAAGAGCATAAACTTTCATACAAAGTAATATGCAATTTCAAATACTATTACTTTTTTTCTAAAAGTAAATGTGAAAATGTCAAGACGCAAATTTGCAATTAAAACTGCAACCTTAATTGATTTAAGTTGTTTCATATGAATGCATTACGCATTTTTACTGAAAATAAGAACTTCATTAAGCATACAATTCGACATACAATTCAGTTCAGCATACAATTCAACAAACAACAAACTGAACTCAATTAAAATATAATATCAGTAGTTAAAATAAGGCAGTTTCAACCTATTAAATATTCCTGTTTTGACAACTAAACATGGTTAAGGCAACAAAAAAACTCTGAAATTCCTCAACGGCAGACTCAGAAAACCAATTGATTTTTAATAATCCCATGCACAAAAACAGGGTGGAGCTCAATGCGTTGGTCCCTGACATCACTCTTTAGGTCACAGGGCCGGTGCTAGCACGAATGGCGCCCTGAGGCGAAAAAAAAAGCTATATATTATGAAGGAATAGAGATTAAATATGATCGATACAAACTTTAATTATACATATTTTAACTTTCAAAAGGCTAAAGAAAGCAATAGCTGATCAGAATGGATTGAACAAGGAAAAAATAAAATAAAAACAGAAAAAGCAATACATAGCGTTTTGCTCGTCATAAAATAGAGAAGACACTATCTGGAACTGCAAACACTTATAAAGCGCAAACTCTGGATACATTGAAGCCGCCTGTCAATGTGGAGAAGAAAAAAATAAATGTGCAAAACAAGAAATAACTCGGTAAAAAATATATCCTTTCAACAAAGGAAAAAAAAAACGGAAACGTTTCAAGATGTTCCTGATGTGTTTTTGTGTTTGATTTTTTCAAAATTAAATGTGTAATATATATTAATGCAAAAATGAAATTAGATGAAGTTTTGATGCATCATTTGTAAAACTTAATAGTTTAAATATTATTTAATATTTTAAAAATAAAAACTACTGTTTGTTGCTTAAAAGATGCAGTAAATATTTATGGCCAATGCGTCCCTAAGAACGACGTGCCCTGAGGCAGGCGCCTCACCACCTCAGCCTAGCGCCGGCCCTGTTAGGTTACAACGTAGACTTAATGTTGCTCTTAACTAGTTTGCTTGCTTCTCATCATTATTTTATTGTCACATTGAAATTAATACTTCATTATGGAGTCTAGATTTGCAAAAGGTCAATAAAGCAATGTGCCAAAAGAGTCATCACTGATGTTATTTCATTGTGTAATTTTATTCAGTGAAATTTCTTACTTGGCAGCCTTTATCACTTGGGAACATTTTAAAGGCAAACCCGATGCAGTGGATTATTTCTCTAACCAGTTTTTCTTGGCAGACATTTGCGAAACTGAAACGCCGGGGTCGTTGCTCCTATTGTAGCCAAGTGCTGTGTCACCACCAGAGTGATGACATTTTTCCTTAAGGTGTGACGTATGTGTGCAGAGAACTGTTCTTCCATCACTTAATAATGCACTTCAGCTTTAAAAATTATTTAAGAAATAAATACTTATCGCAGAACAAAATTTTTTCAGACATGATGTTTATAGATGTTATTCCTTCAAATAAAAATATACCAAAAAATCAAAAACTTCCCTATTTGAATTTTCAGGTGGAAGGGTTACCAGAATACCCTTCTAGGGGTGATTCTGATCCGAAATTTTTTGAGAACCTGATCTGAAAATTTGGTTTTCAGAACTCATTTAATTAATTTTTAATTCCAAATTAATTAATCTTAAGAATTTTTGACGGTACAAAGTTGTCAAAACTCTCCCAATTATTAATGGAAACTACTGCTTTTTAGCCGATCTTCTGCTTTTTATCTTATTTCTTCAGATTTTTAAAAATTGTTCTAAAGTTTTTTTCAATATTTTCAAATTTAGCCTAACATTTTAATTTATGAGCAAAATTCTTAGCAACCAATATTATCGCTTTGCAACCGTTCACTGCACATTTTGCTGTGTGATAAAATGAGATTTTTAGCTGCCCCCACCCTCTACCATTAATTAATCGAAATGCGTTATTGCAAGATTTTCTTTGAATTGCACTATGAAACATGGGTGCAAGTCCTGGAAGTTGCCAGGACTGAACAATTTTTACGCTGACTCACGAGAAATTTTTCATAGGGGGTTTGAGGGATATTTATTTTATATATGCAGTTTTCACGCCAGAGCAAATTCGGGTCCGCTTTAGGACCCTTAGCAAGATTCAAATCAATCAAAACGGACCCTTCACAAAATTCCAAGCAGCCAAATTTTACTTTTTACACCATTTTTTATTATAAAAGAGGCAAATAATAATAAAAAATTTCATCACTATATGTTTAAATTTTCAATTTTCACAAAAATTATTGATTTTTTCACAAAATCTCGTTAAAGTTCACCCTGTTAAAAAATGCTGAATCGACCTGATATAAGCAATAAGATTATATACATATTTACATATGGTAAGTTTTACTACTTTTTTTTGGGGAGGGGGGCTGATACTACTTACAAAATTCTTACAATTTTTTTCCTTTCAAATATACTTAATGAGTTAGTTAAAATTTGAAATATACCTTGAATCCGGAACGCTCGGGGCCGCGATCTTTCCGGATTTTGCATCCTCATTCAAAAAATTTTGTAAGTAACATCAGAGTCCATATAATTTGCTCTGGAAGATTTTATTAGCATTTTGCCCATTTATAGCATTTTTTATCATCGTATATACTCATCTATAAGTTGTATCATTTTGAAAGTTGACAGTTGTTTTAGCAGCTGCAGCCTGTAATCTGCATGATTTATTTTTTATTTTAAAAATTTATTCAATTTTTTAAACTTTATTTTAGTTAAATTATAGGTAGTTACTACTTGTGGGTATGTATGAAGTTTTAAGCGAATGAGCTCATAACTGAGCAATTTTTCATTTGGATGTTGTTTTCAAAATGAAATTTTTTTTTCAAGTTGAAAATTTTTTTTTGTTTTAACTTGACTTTGAAGTCTGCTAAAAGTCCTATTGGGGCACATATATGTATTGTTTGGGGAAAACTGGGAAAGAAGTACCTGAAGAGGAAATAAGTAATAAAAATATTATTTTAAAACGGTAATTCTTGTCTACCAGTTTGTATATCTTAGTCATATGATGAGTGGATTGTAGATTTTCCAAGATGTATGATTTTGCTTTCAAATTTTAATTTTTTTTTTCACTGGAAAAGAGTAATTTTGCTAATAAATTTGGAACTTTTTTAAAGACTGAAATTTAGTTAAACTAACATTTAAACTTTAATCATAGATTTAAGAATGTCAATTTTTCTTTTATTTGTCTTCATCCCCCCCCCCCTTCCCCTTTTCTGTTTCTCTCTCTTTTTCTATTTTTTGACTTTTGTTATCCTTAAATCGAGTTAACGTTTTTATATAAATGTTTATTAAGTAAAGATATTTACTTAAATACCAAAATATAGAATATTTTTATGATTATAAAAACATGGTTTCTTTAAGCTTTTCTAAATAATTAAAAACAATTCTTGAGAGAAGAAAAAATTTCATGACAGAGATTAAAATTTTATATTTCAGCCTTGTAACCACAACATCCACTAGGAAATAAAGGTTTGATAGAGAGTTAAGAGTAGTTCGTGTTATCAGTTGCACAAACAAGAGTAAAAAGCGGATACATTTATGACTAAAAAAATTCAACTAACAAGGTTTAATTTTATTCAAATCTGACTCACATTTGCTTTAGTATCTGTTCTTTTATGTGCTATTAAGTAAGCCTAAATTGAGATACTGGCAACTTAACCTGTCTACTGTGTAAACCTCTTCACCAAAAATGGTCATTATATGTGCAAACATTTCGGCAAGCACATCTTTACTTCCCAGCAATGCACGCTTTGACCCCCTTTACTTTACAAAGGAAGTCCATAGAACCAAAGAGAGTGGAAGATCGTTGATTGATCTATTGTATTGAAGCCCCGATTCAGTAAAGCATGCTAAAGGGTTCTAATCGTTTTCCTAGGGGGAATGGGGAGCGCTGATGGAATGCACTGTCTTTGCACGCACTGAATTCCTTTTGTATATGCTTTTTTCGTCGAAATTTAGAGAGAGAGACGCAGCGTCAATCCTCAGAAGACTTTCCACGCTTTTTTTGCTTCATTATGTTTCATAGCAAGTTAACTAAATTTAAATGTTATTTTATATTCGGCAATTGCAAATTAACTTCTCTAGCTTTAAATAGTGCCTTGATCGTTTACTTTAATATTTCATAGCATTTAGGTAATAAGGAAAAAAAAAAAAAAAACGACATTATGAATAGTCAAATCCTTTTCTTTGTTTCTTTCAAAGCTGAAAAGCATTAAAAACTCATTCATAAAATTCAAATTATGTTTAGAAACGTACTGGGAAAAAAACGGAAAGTGAACCTCATAAGGATCGAAATATACTGTCGGTCTTTTGGTCATGGAACTTATTTCCGTAATTTTTTTGGTTTCTGACCTTATGTCCGACATTTTTTCCATATGTATTTCCTAAGCAATAAAGTGTCTCATGGTTACCTGATTGCTTTTTAGCATCATGAGAATCTGATAAATGCCTATGAAATGTTAATCCATTTTCTACAAGAATATGAGAACACATTATGAATAAAAACATATATAATGCCTCAAATGTTGTAAATTACGCAAAATCTTATCGATGAACTGTTTTATAGTTTTGCCATAAAAATTTGTGACTAAAAGCAGGCCCCGTCATATACATGTGAATCGGGGCAAACCAGTCTGAAGTGTAACCCGTAATTTAACCAAAATGAAATCCAGGTTTTCAAATAACGAAATTCAAACTGGTACAAAGTATGTTGTGGGCAGTGGTAGCCTAGTGGTTAGCACGTCGGACTTCCATCTGGAAGGTCGCGCGTTCGGTACCCACTGAAGACCACCATGTATACTTGGGGATATGAGCATGTAAAATCCGTAGACCCCACTACCTCTCCCCGTGCGTAAGCAATCCTAAGGCCTCGGCTAACAGGTAGGGGTCTGGTGGAGAAAAGTACAAAGTATGTTTATTATTTATCCATGCTTATATTAATAACTTTATATGCGCAATATGTTCATAATTATAAGCATTTATAACACTAGAAAAAAAAAAAAAAACTTTGCAAGTTTTACATTATAAAGTCGTCTCAAAATTATTCGTGACATTATGTCACTGAACTCATGTTTCGAGAAGTGGTTATCTGCAAATTTTAACTTTTTTCTTAAATCAAAGTCATATGAACTAGAGGGAACATGCAGATGTGGAGGTTGTTAACTTGAAAGAGAGGTTCAATCCACTTCAAGGGAAAATTTTTTTAGCTATATCTTACATTAAGTATACAAATTTTACATTATTTAATAAAATTATTGAATAATTATTTCTTGTCAATCTGAGGCTGAGTATAGTAATCCGATTGCACGATTTGTTCATCTGGCAAATAAATAAATCCGATAACAAAGAGTGTTAGAGGAATATTTTTTACAGCTATAAACACGCAATAAATTACTAAAATTGGTGTAAATCAGTTTAGATTTCTCTAAGTTATTAACTTACTGATATTGCGAATACTGCTTTAAAAGGTCCCCATTTTATGTGGCGAGGATTTTTTTGAAGTATTTTTGAAGTACAGAAAATTTCATGAGAGAAAATGTTTCTCTAATCTACGAATGTTTCTGTAGTAGAAATGCTCTTTCTGTACGGAGATTCCAAGCAGAATTTGATTGCATTCGCGCAAATTTTCATCGTACTTACTTTGCTAAATTATTTGCTTATTTGATGTGAATTACTTTTTTGCAAACAAAGCATATAGTATTAAATTCTTTTTTTTTAAATGCAAGCATTTTGTTAGCGTTTCTGACAATTGAGTTTAAAATTATTCATCGAAAACGTTCGTCAGTAACGTAGAATTTCAATCCTGGCTTTCGTAGGAAAGGAAGCCATGATTGTGTTTTGTGGAGTAGAGGATCACCCATCGACTTTACACCATCTGCGGACGTTGCGTACATAGTTTTCATTGATATTTGGATTTCCTTCAGAAAATTGTTCAATGTCAGAAAAAACACTGAAATCAGAACTGTCATTACTTTGACTTAATGTCTGGCCAAAAATTACAAACCGAAATATATTACATCACTGGCTTAGTATGAGGATACCGCCTGAAGCTAACGTAGATACGGGATTGCTTAGACCTTATGAAAGCATCTACAAGTATTCGCTCCAAATGAAGCAACCGCAGACTATACTAAAAGCAGGGTTGCCAAATTTTAGCCGAGCCAAAAAAAGGTGTACGGCTTTTTTTTGGTCCCTCTACCCCCTTAGGGGGGGGGGCGAAAAATTCAGCAGCGTACCACCCCAACTTAAATCTATTAATATTAAATTCCTTTCGTTCATAGGAAGTCTCAATGCCGGTAGCAAAGGTTTAGTTATTTGCAGCCAAAAATATCATATGGGAAATGCTCAGGTATCCGTTTTGTGTAGATTTTATGCTTTGAGCTGCTAAAATTTATTGTTTTATCTTGAAGTTTTTGAATTTTTATCAGGAGTGAACGAGGGTCCTCTAAGTACTAAGTAGTTCCTCTAAAAAAGTAAAATCGTGCTGTTTCTAACAATTATTTGTATATTTTTAGTTCATGCATAATTTCAATGACTATCGTTCATATAATTGTAAACTGCTCTAAAAAATTTTAAAATAAATTCATTTTCCAAGGAATATTAAGGCTACATCTAAACATATGAAACAAGTGCAAAATTACAAACCGAAATATATTACATCGCTGGCTTAGTATGAGGATACCGCCTGAAGCTAACGTAGATACGGGATTGCTTAGAATTCGGTATTTGGTTTCGTAAAACAATAAAATTAGTTGCGAGCTATCTAGCCCCCCCCCCCGTCCCCAAAGACCTTCCCCCCTTCCGAAATGAGGGTCTCGCTACTCCAGTATATGACATTATGAGGCCGTGTTAGCCTAGTGGTTAGAGCGTCGGTTTTCCAACTAGAAGGTCGCGCGTTCGAAACCAAATTAAGTGTTATTATTTAGCATAATAACACTTAATTAATAATGTATTAGGGCATGAGCTCTTATAGGAAGCTATCCAAAAAATAGTTTGCAATTCCTCCTGTTTAAATGAAACTCCTGCAATAAATGCTAGGGTGCGATTAATGTATGCAGGGGTTGATCCAGCATATTTTAGCAAAGGCCGTGGTAGCCTAGTGGTTAGTGTCGGACTTCCAATCGGAAGATCGCGTGTTCGATACCCGTTGAAGACCCACCATGTACACTTGGGGGTACGTGCATGTAAAATCAGTGGACCCTACTACCTCGCCCCATGCGCAAGCAAACCTAAGGCCTCGGCTAACAGGGTAGGGGTCTGTTAAAGAAAATATATGACATTATTACATAAACTCATTGTTCGATTTCGTATGATTCCTCACACTGCATTGTGAATTCCGGCACAAAAAAAAAAGTGTTCATCGATAAACGCAAATGCACAGACTACAACAATACCGGATCTTGGAGTTTTCCGTGGCGGGGCCAAACTTAAGAATGTCGCTTCCCCCCTCCCTCCATACAATTATTCTTCATATTTCATATAAATTTTATTCAACTCAACATTAGGGGATAGAGCAATATGAAGAGTTCCCCCTTAACTGGAGATAAAAAATTCTGACAGTTGATGGGGGTCTGAGGGATTCTCTCCCGGAAAATGTTGAAAACTATCTGCAAACTGGTGCAATTCGAGGCCTTAAGAGGTGCATTTGAGACTGCAAAAATATTAGTAAAAAAGGAAAAGCAAACAAAAACTTTTTCAAACGTAAAAGTTTACTCATGAAAATGCAGAACAAAATTGGCATTTTTTAAAAAATCCAGGCGGCAAGATCGCCCCCCCCCCTACCTTTCTTACTAACGCCCATATTGAAGACCCACGTGTCAGCTTTCTCAAATGACTCTCCCTCCTCCTCGCCCCTTTTCAAAAGGATGCTTTGAAAATTTGTAAAAGAAAAGCTATTGTATTGTTTGAGCATAGCATGATTTATATTTCTCTTTTACAAGGGGAAAAAACTTTTGTTTTTTAAATTTTTGGCAATGCGAAATTTGCCGTTCTCTAAAACTGCCTTCCTAGGAGCAGTTGCCTGCCACAGGAGCCCGTCAACTGATCAACGACGCAACATATTCATTATATCTCAATTTCAGAGTTTCCGACGGTTTATACAAATAAATAATTACATCAACCGGTTTTAATCGTTAGCCAAATAGCCGATCAATGATTAAAGCGCCGAACTAGGAGTTTAATTCTCTTACCAAAAGTTATATTTTCTTAATTAACTACTCTTTATTTCCTTTCTTTCCTCTTCTGTTTTATTTTTGTGTGTGTGTGCATCAGAGTTGAATTTGCCGCTCCCAAAAGTGTCACCCGCGGCAAGGGCCCCAGATTCCCCCCCCCCCTCCCTCCCTAGATTCAGCACTGGACTATCTGGACTGGAGTCAATGTATTTCAAGTTCGTTTTAACAAAGGTTCATTCAAAACTTTTATGATAATTACTGTTAATATAACTGATGCAAAACAACGGATTGTTTTAAACAATGCGATTCCATATTTAATCATTTATTTAACAGGGAAAAATCAATGCAAACGTAATTAATTTGCATAAAAATCAGTGAATTTTTATTGCAACCTTTTTTGTTAAAAGAAAAGTGGTTAAACGCTGGCATGGGACTTAAACGGGGCCGTCTTTCTAATCGTTTCTCATCAATATGAGTTCATTCATCTGAAAGTTATAGGTAGAAGGAAAGAAACGCAAAGAAACTCTGCGAATCGATAATTATAAGTCGTGTGCTTTTCAAGATTTCTTTAAAAGGAAATTCTGCCCATTAAAATTTAGGAAATATCTCAATTTATCTGAGCTGGTGTTTTTTCATGGCATGTAATATGCATTCCTTTCCATAATACCCATCAACTTAAGTTTCAGTGTAAAGCGCGCCCCCCCCCCCCTTTTTTTGCATGAAGGGGTTCAAAATGATCAAATTAAATTTTAAAAAAAAGAAAAAAGAATATATTTCTTTATTTTTATATGTTTTTTTTATTTATTGGAGAAGCTTGTTCGAATTTTTAATCGAAGGAAAAACAATGTTAAATAAGAATTTCTTTCATTTGATCACAAATTTCATTTTCAGATACATAATATTTTGCGACAATATATAATTTCGAGTTAAGTTTTCCATCACCTTTTACAGAAATAATACTTTCCAACAAAAAATATTCCTTACTGTCTTATTAGTCACACGAGGTCAAATTTACCGCTGTCCCTACGAGCACGTGGGCATAGAAAATCCGGTGAGGTGTAAGTAAATCTGACTGACAATTTGACGCCTACCCTTTCTTGACCATTCCCTTGTGCGAAGCTAATCTCGGAACACCCGCCGCGCAAGGGGGCAAGGGAGCAAGAAGTACTGTAAGAAAGCCCATTGCCCCTTTTCCAGGGGCACGGGCTACACAGTTAACGCACATAAACCTCCACCCGAGCTCAGTTCGGGCTACACAGTTAACTGGTTAAGTAGAGTAAAAAGAAAATAAATAAAGTAAATAAAACACAAGTTCTCAAGAAAACGTGTAGTATTTTCTTTATTTACAGTGTTTTTTCATTTAACATGTTGACTGCCGACATGCTGACTGCCTTGCAGTTTATGGACCTGTAAACGAGTTTAATTTGATGAAATCATATTGTTCAAAACATCTTATTAAGCAAAAAATTACAAACTTCCTATAAATGTATTGAAAAACAGAAATAAGTCGGCAACAACAAGACAACTTGCAGTTTGGTCTTTTAGAAAGTTCACCTACTACGAGTTATCTCATAGGCTGGCAGTCAACGTGTTACCTCACATTGTGCACCACTAACTATTTTTGACAATTTTTCATTTAACATAATAAACCTATGCCATTATGATATGATTAGCTGATTAATTAGCTCTGAAAAGATACAAACATAACAGTTTTTATATTTTGAAAGAAATTTGAGGTCCTTAAAAAAATTTGTGGGTCCTTAAAATGTCCTTATTTTTTGTTTTCCCAAAAGAGTACGAACCCTACTTTACTCCCTAACTGTCACAATCACATTGGAAAATGTTTGGAGCTCAATCAGGGATTTCTCAACCAAAGGATAAAATGCATCTTGAGAAAATAAAGTTATATTGTTATCAAGAAATCATTAAATAATGATGGATGGGAGGGGGGAATCTAAATTTAAAAAAAAAAAACTTTAGATCTGAAAAATTCTTAGCAGTGGCAGATTATATATATTGCTCAGAAAATTACATTATGATCTCTTTTTATTGAAATTTTTTTTCTTTCTTTTTTTAAAATATTAAATGGCTGTTTTAAAGCAATGTTATTTTCACACATCAAGGGTAAGAGCAGTTTCAAGTCTTCAAATTGATAGGAAATGTAAAGGTCCGTCATCCTTCAAAAATTGGATTATTTTTATATTTCTTAAGAAAATATTCATAATCTATTCAAAAAGTAAGTAATTAAACCTATAACCCTTATAAAAGTGTTTTTCAATATTTTTTAAAGAAACAGATTATTTAAAAAAATGTTTTGTAGTTTTTTCTTCTTCTAATAGTTAAGAATAGCTGGAAGAAAGCTTAAAATTTTCTTCTTTTCGAAAATCATTGCATTCTCTCTTTTTTATTTAATACAAATACAAATACGAAAGTGATGACCAGCAACAGGCTCAGGGCCCAGCTAGGCTGTTCCTAGTCAATAGCTAAAACACTATTCTTTCAAGAAAATAAGCAAAAAATAGCTAATATGAAAGGTTCAACTATTTTAAACTATTTGTCATTAATTAAAATTTGTTTTTTAAATGGTACTTATTTAGTTACAACCATTGTGATTATAGCAACAGTAAAATTTTCAATTAATTAAATATAATTTCATATTTTACCAAAAAATATATTTGAAGTTGATCCTATTTTCTACCTGCAGTAATATTTATTATTTTTCTAATTAAGAAATATTCCTTTAAATTTCCATTCTAAATATTCGCTTAGATGCTTTGGAAGTATGAATGAATGAATGAATTGTTTAGGGGGTGGCTCTAAGGAGCACTAGCACTGCGACCTCAGGTCTATTGTACTAACAACCCCAAGTTAATGAGTCTGAAACAGACCAGTGGCTGAGATGAATTTCAGCAATAATTTAGCAGGGAAATTGGGTAGTTCCCAGGGTTCAATATAGTGATAACCAAGATATTCAAACCGATGAGCAGAGAAATAATCACATTCACACAAAATATGTGTGGAGCTTTCCTCTACATCATGACATCCTCTACACATTGGGTCAGCAATCGTGCCCATGATGTTAAGATGTCTCTTGAGATTGCAATGACCAGTTAAGAGACCAATGATCACCCTAATCTCGTTTCTACTGAGTTTCAGCAGTTCCTTAGATCTTAACCAAGGGTAATTTTGGTTAAGTTCTTTCGCCTGTCTTTGATTATTGCTTTTAAGCCAGGCATTGTGAGCCTCTTTTAGGAGGACTTCCTTGATTGTTTTCCTTAATGCACTGTAATGCAGACCAAGGACAGGTTCTGGGCCAATGAAAGGATTTCTGTGCCCAATTTAGCCAGTTGGTCAGCCATTTCATTGCCAAAAATGCCACAGTGACCAGGCACCCAATAAAGAGTCACCTTATTCACTGCGGCCAATTCAGCAATAGTGTTATAGCAATCCCAAACAATATTTGAAGAGAAGCAGTGTTTTTGTAGTGCCAAGAGAGCAGCCTGGCTATCAGAGAAGATTTTGATGGTTTTGCCAGAGATGCATCTATTTAGGCAATTATTTGCGCATGCCAGGATGGCCATCACTTCAGCCTGGTATACCGTTGCTAGTCTTCCCAAAGAAGAGTAGATTCTAATATTATTATTTGGGCAAAAGGCACCGTAACCTGTGCCATGGGAAGTCTTAGATCCATCAGTGAACCATACTTCATTGGCGTGGCCAATAAGCTTAATAGGATTTTCCCAATCAGTTCTGGAAGGGAATACAACATTGTGTTTTGACTCAAAGTCAAAGCGTTTAAGCATCCAGTCCGAGTTCATGGAAAGCAATGGGTGATCCTTGATCAGTGTATCAAATTTATATAAGGATCTCTCAGAAGATAATTTCCATAGTTTTAGAAATTTTATTCTTTGGGAGCAAAGGATTGCTTCCATCTCTACCTGCTTATAAAATGGTAGAATGCCTAGTAGTAACTCTAGGGTTTGAGAGGGAGTTGTCCTCATGGCACTAGTCATTGATATAGTTGCCATTCTTTGGAGACTAGTAAGCTCTTTCATTGTTGTCACACGGCAGGCTTTGTTCCACCATGCGATAGATCCATAAGTGATAATGGGGACAATTACTTTAGTATAGGTAGTAAGGAAGGACTTTGGAAGTAATTAATGGCACTATAAGTAAATTGCTGAGTTTCATAATTTTGCAGCAAGAAAATTCAAGAACTAAATTACATTTTGCAGTTCTATAATAGAAATACAAAATACATTTATTATTATATGCTGATAATTTAATGTCTAATGATTTATTTATTTTTTCCCAACAATTTTATCTTTATATCTTCCAAAAATTGTGTAATAGTTACAATTAAATTTTAAGAGTCCTAGGGTTACAGCAATTGGATGCAAAAAGAAACTAAATTGAATTTAAAGAAACAGCAAATGCATGATAATTTCATAACTTTCAAATCTAGTTAAAAAAATTGCAACTTTAAGCTAGAGTACTTTTATGAGGTCGTTCATCCACAACAAAATTTCTATTTCTTCTAATAATATTGCTTAACATATTTGCTAAAGATCATCAATAAGAGGTACATGCGTATTTTAATGATTTTCTAACTTAACTGTATTTTTTTTTTACTTATTTTGTTCTTTATATTTGCTTTTTAATTGCTTGTGGTTATATGATATAGATTACAGAGCTTAAAGAGACACAAGAAAAGAAAAAAAGCTGGAATTCAATGTTTAATTTTACAGCGTTTGATAGTCTACCTCTAAACACCTTCAGGAACAAATATACATTTTCAAACAATGTTTTTATTCAAAATAAAGATACATTTTTATTATTTACTTTGAGAAGAAACATTATAAATAGTTGAAATGAAAAAAATCCGATTTTTGTAGCTGATGCAAAAAGATTGTAGAACGAATGCGCTCTTTTGCCTGCACGTGGAAAGTAGGTTTAAGGAATTTTAAAGAATTGTTACAATGAAGTAGCAATCTTTTTAACATCTGTTCTGTTATTGATTTTTCACATTGATTAGTATTTCCCATTAGAAAACAAAGTGAACTGAGGAAAACGCTTTTATTTTTTCCACATTCCATGGAATTGTAAACTTTTTTATCTATTTCAAGAAAAACTTACTAAATAAAATGTTCAACATAAATAGTGATGAGAGGAATGATTTTTCTCTATATAATACTACAAAATATTAGAAATCGTCTCATTGTTTCTTCTACAAGCGTGGGAAACAATCACTCATTCTGCTCAATTTTCTCATCCATATTTGATGTTCTTAAGAGTGGGTAGAGCTAATATTCATTAATAAACTGCTTCAAAGGTAAAAAATTAGTTGACTAAAGGAAAAATGTAACAAATAATGTCAATTTTAAGGTGAAAAAAATATAATATCTAAAATTTTTTGAGATTTTTTTCCCGAAAATCGCAATTTTCCTGTAAAAATGCATTTTGTAGCAGAAAAATAGTTTTCGCACAGTTTTACAGAATCGGCGCAGCCGCGGGAGCCCTGTAATAATCAATTAGTTACCCTGCCCGATTATCAGTGTTCATGTCTCAGGAAATTCAGATTGTTATGGATCAGCTCCCACAAAATAAAGCACCAGGTAACGATGGTCTTGATGGTTATATTTGGAATTAGGTTCGCTCTGTTTTTCCGGACTTTTTGCTAAACTTCTGCAATGTTTGCCTTCAACTAAGGTACTTTCCAAAAGCTCTGAAAGAAGGAGTTCTTTTATTTCATAAACATGGCAAACCACTAAATTTATTCTCATCATATCGCCCAATAACATTACTTCCAGTATTATCAAAAGTTCTTGAAAAACTTATTCTTAACAGATTACAATATCATCTTATCAGTTCTAATCTTAGTGCTCATCAATTTGGATTCACACCTGGACGCTCAAATATCTACTTTGGGCAGATCTTCTCAACAACTGGCAACAGATATGGGACACCTCTGAAACTGGTCGCAGGGTTCACGATGTCCTGCCAAAAGTAAAGCTGAAGCCGCGCTGCAAACATCCATCAGAAGTACAATTTCTCAGTGCACACGGGCCTTTTTCTTCATATTTACATCGTTTTAACATAATCAATTCTCCAGTATGTGTATGCAGTCAACCGGGTACGCCAGATCATTATTTTCAAGTGTCCTTTGACCAGTTCCTTTCATTGCAGATATGATTCCAATCAAGGGCGTAACCAGGGGGGGGTTTTGGGGGTTCAAACCCCCCCCATTGGGTATTTAGTTATTTATTCATTTTTTCCCCTCAACTTGGTGGAAATCATGTCAAGTCAATCGGGTTGTGGGCTTGGAAAAACCTTTTTTTTTTACTTCGTGTGAGCAACATAGGCGACAAGATGTGGAATTCCCCTCATCCCTTTCCTCGGGCAAAATCGTAGAGATGGACGTTGAAGGACAAGACCCTCGGGGCCCGGAGCACAGTACACCGCTAGTTCATATTCGTTGAGAAACTGAAACTAAAACGGAGAGTCACGTGATAAGGGGGGGATGCATCTGTCAATCGTCATTTAGGGGTGTCAATCGTCTGCACTTGTAGCCAACGGAATTGGTGGAGGGGTTGCTATTGCTTTCGGCAACTAAGCTTCCGAGAAAACCGAGGGATGTGAGCCTTAGATGGTCTAAGATGTGAGCTTATTGGGGAGGGGGGGGGGGTTAAGACGCAACGGGATAGTCTTTTGTTTCTATAGCCTTGAAAGAAAGTTACTAAATAGTTACAGATGTGCAATGTCTTTCTTTTCTTTTTTACCAATGTACTGTGAGAGTCATGTGCTTCAGTTTCTGCAGTTCAAAAATTCAGATTCATGCATCACTCATTTAGTATCAAAATGCGTAGCATTTTCCTTCCCTACCTTTTCAGTTTAATAACAGTAATATTAAAGGATTATAAACGTAATTTTAAGTGACTTCTGCTGACTTATATTATCAATATTCCTACAAAATCAAAATTAACGTACAATATGAAAGTACTTAATATATATATATTATATATTTCTAATGATATTTTTATATTTATGTGTATATATTGTTTTTTATTCCTCTTTGCGCTATTGCACTGTAATTAGGTAAGTTTTAATATTTTCCTTCCGATCTTGAGTTAGCAAACGGAAACTTTCTAAATTGGTATTGTTTTTGATATGAAAAGTCATTCAGCGGGAAAAAAATAAAATCAAAACTTTTTAAAAGGGTTATTTTAACATTAGGGAGATGGGAAGGAAACTGGTATTGAAATTAAAAACTTCTTGAAAAGGTTTTACTGTATTAAGATTTTAATGTGTACATACTAATAATGAAAATGCATAAAAACTTTTTTTTACGAAAGTCCTGTTAAAATTTTTGTAAAATGGTATTTTGCTCGCATAGGCGTAACCAGGGGTTTGGGGGTTCATCCCCCATTCGGTATTTAGTTATTTAGGCACATTTATTAGGCATACAAAAAAAATTCTGGCTACTCCTTGCAAAGCACATATCTATTTTTTCCCTAAGAAAAATATGCATATGATTTTATTTCCTCTTTCTGAAGTGTTGTGATCATGACCAAAGTACGCAGCTCATATTACAGCGGACTTTTCATCTGGTTATAATCAACTCCCTTATCACCTTTAGGAATTTTACAGCGAAAGGTGGCTTCAATCACCATATCACACACAGACAGACAACAGATATCC
Organism: Octonoba sinensis; assembly: GCA_038502835.1. Lineage (NCBI taxonomy): Eukaryota > Metazoa > Arthropoda > Arachnida > Araneae > Uloboridae > Octonoba > Octonoba sinensis. The sequence continues at coordinate 66,461,341 of CM076602.1, forward strand.
TTTCAATCACTCCAGAGGGTTTTCTTTCCTTCTTGATGTCTTTTTTACCCAAAGGCAGCAATTTGGGAATACAATCGCACAAGTTTCCTGGAAAATATTCTCCTGTGATGGAGGTTTGTTTTCTGATAAAATGGTGCTGTAGGCGCTGGGGTCTGAAAATGAAGGACCCCCTAGCCAACAATTGTCCTAATGGGTTAAACCCTCAAGCCAGGAAGGGATGCTTATCAAGGAAACTTAAGAAAACAGCAGTTTTTATTTATTCCTGTCCAAACACCCATTTTGGTAAAATCGTTTTTGTAGATGGGCCGATTGGAAAACTGATGAACTGTATTTGCATTGCATTCTCACTTACAGATGTTCTCTCATCTCTTTATATTTTAAATGTTTTTTTTTTTCTTACGGTCCATCACTAATTGCATTACGACTCTGGAAATCATCCGTTCAACGTTTCCAAGCTCACTGCTACGATTTAATGCTGCATTTTAATTTACAATCAAAGTATTATTTATATTTTAGCTAAATTTTTAATTATTTTCGATATATAATAATGTTTGCACTCCAGCGATGGATACGTTCGTCATCCAAAAAGAAAAGAAAATTTGATTCAGACGCTTCCACTTCTGAGGTATGTTTTGCTATAGAGTTAACAAAAATTTTAGAAATTTATTGTGGGGATGTGCATTTTCGTAGGGAAATTTGGATTTTTTTTCTCTAAAATTCCACAATTTCCCAGTTTTAATATTATGAATACCTGAACTTAGAAGATTGCTTAGCGCTAAATATTGAATTTTCTATTGAATTTTAAATAAAAAATAAATTAATAGTCTGGGCTCCCCCGAAAAAGATTTCTGGATACGGCCTTGGCTCCAGGGGAAGGGGGACATGTTAAGGAAGGGCAGCGTATTCAGCAAGGTATCCGGACAGGAGGTAGGTCCAAAACCATAGGCGAGGATTCGAGGGCTCTCCCCTGGAAACTTTTTGAAATCTTTCTTGTCAATGCAATTTCGGGATTCTTTGGTGATATTAGAGGAAACAGAAAGGAGTTTGGTTACTCTGTCCCCGGCAATTTTTTTCAAAATAATGTCTTAATACCTTTTAGGTTACTTTTGGTGTCGCTCGTGATATTATTCGATGTCCTTTCCCCGAAAGTGTTTCTGAAAGTAAAGTGTCTTAAAAGCGTAATTTCTCTTTTCTTTCTTTTTTTAAAAACTGTGATCCGATTTTTTTCGGATCACAGTTTTTCAGGGGGGGGGGGGGCGGAGTTGACTTGCTCCGAGGGGGTGCCCCCCCTAGAGATGCCTGAAATAAACACGGAGTATATCTGTAATGACAAGTCTTTATGACTAGTAAATTTTGAACTCTTTTGCACTGCTTATTGGTGTTTAGTCTGTACATTTTTAGTGTGACCCCCCCCTTTCCCCAACCCTAGTTACGCCTATGATTCCAATAGCACTCTAAAAACATCATCCATATTTTATCTCAGCCAGTAACTCTAAAGAACTTGCATACAGTTATGTTCCTCCTAAATACTCATGGAGATGACTTTCAGCTTCCTTCGTAATAATTTCAATAGGACTTCCATTTGCAGCTCTCAAATCTTTCTTATTTTCCTTGTTCATCATATTTATGTCATTTTTATTGTTATTATTGTTGTTTGTTATTTACAATGTGTGTGTGTGTGTTTTTTTTTTAAGTTTGTACTCTATTTTCTATTTTTCAAAATTTGTATAGGTAACATCACATGCTCTAAGACACCCAGCGGGTGTTAAGTAGCTCGTAGGGTCTTTCTTTTCTGTAATTTTTCTGTTCGTTCCTCTCAATCACCACATCCGGTTAAACCCTCGTCAGGGTAGGTACGGTGGTGATTGATGAGGTATAAATAAATAATAAATAAGTAAACAGAAATATGAAGGTTTATAAAATAAACGTTATACATAAAAGTCTTACTTGTTATCTTCCTCTGATATAAGTTTAAGTGCTACTGGAGAATCTTTCCTCATGTACAAGGGAAGTGAAGAAAGCTGATGTTTTATGAAGTTGGAAGCTTTATAACACTCATTACTGCAAAAACACTAGAAAACAAATTATGAAGCATTGGAAAGATGGCAAAATTAATACTAACAATTGAAGTCATAAATTTAACAATAATGAAATATTAATTACACATATGTATAGAGTGAATTCTTTCTAAAACAGGGTTGTCCTGTTTTTTCCACCTCAGAAAAAATTGGCTAAAAAAACGTGGAAAAACCATTAAAAATAAACATATTTTAGCCATTTTGTCCATTTTTTTTTTTTGGTTAATTGGTAATTCAAAAGTAAAATGCAGAATTTTACAATAATAATGAAATACATCTAATGATTTTTCCTATGCAGGAAAGAAAAGTTCAGTTCTTCTAGAAGCTTTTTCAGGGAAACATGTTTATGAACTAATTATATTGATTTTAGGTAATAATGAACTTATTACTAATTATAAAATAACTCCATGTAGTTATTTACTAAGTAAAATTAATTGGAGTAAATTTACTCCAATTAATTTTTATATTATGCCTATACTATTAAAATAATGCATAGTTACTCCTATCAATTTTTAATATTATCAGACATGTGACTCACTGAGGAAGAAAACACTGAAATATCACGGCAGCGCTACAGAATGTTGTAAGCTTAATAAATAAACCTTATATTACAAACATAAATTGCTATGCAATAGAATTATCAAATACAAAGCAAAGTTAACTTGAAGTCATTACTTTAATATTCTCTTTAATATTTAAGAGGAATAGGGGCTTCATGTCTAACAAAAAAAAGTTCTACATTCTTTGAACTTATATTCATATGTAAAGAGTGAATTCAGTGCCCCCCCCCTCCATATATAGAAACCAATTCCATTTTTTGAAGAAACGAACAGGTTTTCAAGCATTAACTTTTTAAACTGAAGTAGCTATTTCATATCTGCCAACTACAGTTGAACTCGCTTAATACGAAATGCCAAAAATTTGTGTTAGCCGTTATTCATAACAACCGTGAATAAGTAAAATTGTGTAAAAAAAGAGTCTGAATTCAGTGCCTCCCTCCCCCCATCTATAGAAACCAATTCCATGTTTTAAAGAAATAAACAGGCTTCCAAGCATTAACTTTTTAAACTGAAGTAACTATTTCATAACTGCCAACTACAGTTGAACTCGCTAAATACGAAATGCCAAAAATTCGTATTAGCCATTATTCATAAGTCATAACAACCGTGAATACGTAAAGTTGTGTAAAAAAGAAGTACAGTTGACTCTCTCAAATCAGCGAACCCAAAATCCGTATAAGATTTCCGACGTAAACAGTGAAACTTTAGTTGGAAAACTTAGTTAAAAACACTAGAAATTCCTTACATTTTCAAACCTAAAAGCATTTTTTTAACTTGAAATGTTTACAATAACTTACCTGCTTTTTATACGTTGAAAACAACGTATTTTTAGCTTATTTTTATGTTTTTTTGAAAGCCATGTGTCATGCTCAATATTCGGGTTTTGCCATAATTAGACATCAATCTTTTTGCATGTTTTCGGCTTGCGATATTTCTTGTTATCTTTTCATTAGTACACAATTCAAGTTGTATTCAGCAGAAATATTAAGTTCTTTTTTTGTATAAATTTTGTATTTGCATCGATTTTATGGTGCAAATGCTCTTCCTCCGTGATCTAATTAATGGAGACAATTTTAGCCAATGTGGCAATTGGCAATGATATTTCTGTTTATCATTAAAAACATTTTGGTGGCCAGTTGGCGAATGGCGACCACCAATCTGCACCTTTACATTGTAGTTGAATAAAATAAATTCATTTAAAGTTCATACACATATATATAAATACATTATATATATATATTGTATCTAATTTTTATAAATGTTCTTTCTTTTATATATTCATGCCTGTATAATTAGTGGTTTATCAAAACATTTTTTGAGTAATAAGTAAATAGGTGAATGCAACCTTATAACCTCGCAAAATGCTTACACAGACCAATGACCCGAAATCCGCTAAGTTCAAAAATCAGCACAACCCTTGGTCCCAAGCAGTGCAGATTTCGGAGTTGACTGCATCAGAAATGCATATTTATATTTTTGAAATAATTACTACTATTTAAAACTGATTCGAAGATAGAGGGTTTGATCCCTGAGCAGGCTGACCTGCCCGAAAGCAAACACGTGCATGAGCTTTGTTCTCTACCCAGAAAGAACGTATGATTTGAAATATGTACTTGGTGGTTTACAATGACTCAAAATAACCAACAATTTGTACAAAAAAAAATTGATTATATGGAATCTAAAAAAATTTTCGTGAATGGGTCAGAAATTTTGTTCATCTTAGCCGAAATTTGTATTTTAGCCGTCATAATTTGTGAAATATTTAATGTAAATAAATAGTAAACCAAATTTATTGAACAAATGTTCGTTTTAGCCATGATTTTGTATTAACAAAGTTCAACTGTATTAACAATATTAAAGAATAAGGTGTGAAGGGGGGAAAAAAAGGATTGCAAAGTACCAAAGCATTATATGAGGAGTAAGATTATTAGTACACAATATAAATATACTTGTGATTTAAACACACAGTACTTTTATTTACAAATATGAATGATATTGAGCTAATGAACTTCTAAGATCAAGAAGAGGTATTAACAAAAACCTTAGGTATAATTTTTCTCAAACTTGACAGTTGCTTTATAATATTGAAAAATCACCTAAGAGGCAATTGCTGAATTTTTTTCATGCTTTTTAATTATATATTGAATGAAAACAGAAATAATTGTTAATTTATTTTGTAACAGCATGCAGGGGTGTCGTTGGCTACTCAGAGAACTGGGTCCCAAAGACCCACAATTTAAAAAAAAGTGAGTCCCATCTTGAAAATTGTGGGTCCCCAAAGCATTTTCGTATGTTGCTATTACTTCAGTTTGTAAAAGTACAGTAACCATAATGCATCAAAAAAGAGCTATTCCTTAATATAGCCCTAAAAACAACCTTTCTCTTTTATAAAAACAGGTACCGAAATTCTATATTATGTACTAACTATATAACTACTAGATGGAATAAACAAAATTCCAAATCAATAGAATGAAAACAGACTCCAAGAGTTCACATATTTAATAAAGACATGTGCTAAATGAAGCAATGTTTTGAAATGAATTTTAGATAACATATCCTGGAAAGGCACTATCAACTCGTGGTGATAAATAAATGTCTTGATTTAAGGTGATTGTTGCTATAATCAAGTAGCCAGGCACTACGTAGATAGGGGGGGAGGGGGGTTGGAGATACTCCCCCTGAAATGGTCAACATTGTCTAGAATTCGACCGATTTTCTTGTAAAACCATGAAATTAGCTCATTTCTCCAAAGAAGCCCCCATGAAATGGTGAAGATCGTCTACAATTTGACCAATTTTTCTTGTTAAACAATGAAATCAGCTCACTTCTCCTGAAGAAGCCTCCTTGAAATGGTGAAGATTGTCCAGAATTTGGTCATTTTTCCAGTAAAACAATGAAATTAGCTCACTTCTCCTGAAGTCCTCCCCCCCTCCCCGAAATCCGGGTCTAGCTACGCCACTGCAGCTAGGTGTGCCTAAACACCATTTTTTCTTTTCAGACTTCTTCAAATGTAACTTTAATTTTTATCAGTTTCGTTCTTTGTTTGAATTCCTTTTGAATGACTGGACTGCATATATTGCAAAAATTTAGAATCATTGAAACAAAATAAAATTATACCTGTAATTGAACATTCAATATTTTTACCTTTTAAAGCTTGCACTCTTAACGATCACATAATTCTTTTTAAACACCTTGTGATTAAATTTTAATCAAAATAAATATAAATTTCATTTACAGTATGGGACCGCAAATTCAGAATCCCGAAATTCAAAAGCCCCAAAATCTGGAACTTTTTCAAAAAAAAAAAATCGGAAAAAAAAAAAAAAAAAACCAGCTTTTGCATTTTGAAGAAAAATTGGGAAATATTTTTTTTTTGGGGGGGGGGGGGGGGGAAACAGGCATTTTAAAAAGGAAGGAAAATAAATTGTGATGAACATGTTCAAGATCGGAAATGTGCAGTTTTCAAAAAAGTTAATTCGCGATTTTCTGAGAAGGGTTTGTTTTTGCGATTGTTTCTCGGATTTTTACGATAGTCTGATCTTTTACTGTAATTAAGTGGCTACAGAATATAAAATCACATCAGAATTTGACGGAATTTTTTTCTTTTATTGTTTAATTAAAGGGGTTAAAATAACATCGGGAAAAGTCTAAATTTTCCGATGTTTCGCCTCGAATGTAAGCCGACTCCTAAAAAAGCTTCGTTTTTCGTGCTAAATTTCGCGACTTTTCGGCGAGTATATACGATAATAAAAAGTGCTATAAATGAGCAAAATGCTAATAACTTTCAGAGCAAATTATACAGGCTCTGATGCTACTTATGAAATTTTTTGAATGTGGCCGCAAAATCCAGAAAATTCCGAAATACGGAAAAATCGCGGCCTCGAGCGTTCCGGTTTTGAGGTCCCATACTGTATTTGCCTTCTAACAAAGCTTACTAAGCATAAAAAATGAAAATCTTCCAACTTCCAGAGCGGATGCAAAAAGATTGCATTTTTCAAAATGCGATTGAAATAAAAACCGGCAAATATACGAATTTCTCTGAATAAAATAATTCTAGAATTGCACTTAAAACATTTCTTCGGTTATCTGAAGCAATAATTGTCCACATGATCGTACCAAATTTGGAAAACGTTTAGAATTTTTTTTTTTCCAAGTGCCTGAATTTAGTGTATAACTGAAGCACAATCACTTCCAATACTGTTTTAAAACTATTAAAGAGGATGCATAGAACACACGCGGACGTCCAAGAGTTGGCGACTGACACGTGCCTGTGGTAATGAAAGGGGTGAGGGAGGGCCTTTGAAAAGAAAAGAGGAGATATGACATGTTGTAAGGTAAGAAGCAACAAGAGTGAGATTTTACCCTGGGGACAAAGATTGAGCCCCCTGTGAGGAATATGTTCCATTGGGCGGATTGTGTAAAGCAGGAATGAATGGAAGAAAAATACTGATAAGGAAGGTTGTTAGGGAGCTTGTTCTCGGTTAATAATGGACTTTTCAGGAAATAGTACATTCAGGAATTAGTAATCCTTTTCAGGCAAAATAATTTCCATTCTACTCTGGTTTTACTTTCAAGAAACTTGAAAGAAAGTAATGAAAGGAAAATAGCGCGTCCTTTAGGACACGTGAGGTTTCAAATATCGGGTCCTTTTCGCATATCACACGTCTTTTACGCGCTATAGCGCGTCAGCGACACCCCTGAGCATGCAATGAGTACTTGAAACCAAAAAAAAAAAAAAAACCCTAACTGCGTTGACTTGAGGTTCTGTCTTTATAATTTGGCAAAACTAGACCATGCAGGGACAGAGTTTGTATATGTCCCTCTGAAATCTAATTGCAATTGCAGCAACTATGATGAAATGCTTAGCGACCCCCCCCCCCCCTAATGGGTTCAATGGTAATCTCACCAAAAATAGCCTTATATCATCTACCTGACGCTATTTGGCATCTCATTTTTGGTGTAAAATCAGGCAATAGTTTGGCTATTAGTTGCTAAATGGTCACCAATTTATGACACCAGTTTGAAAAATCAGAAGTCACACTGTACAGAAAGCAACAAGCAATCTCCTTGATTGCATCTCATCCAAATTTTTTGAATTTTCCGTAGGCAAGATTCTGTTGCCAGTCTATTTTAAAGGAGGGGAATCTGAGAAATTTGAGTGTGAAGCCCACCATTCCAATTAAGTCCCTGGATTTTAACCCTGAAGTTGATTTAGCCCCCTGTTGAATGAAGCATAAGAATTAAAATTGAATGCCTCAATCTAAATGAATTAAATTTTAGAAATATTTCACCATAGTAGGTATCTTGAAATTTTCTTTTCTAACATAGAAAACAGAAAAAAAAAAAAAAAAAATACAAATGGAAAACGTACCTTTCTTTCACTCAGTTCATAGACTTTGTTATTAGTGCAAGAAATATGATATTTCTGTTTAGTAGTCTGAAACATCAAGCCATATAAAAATATTTAATGTATTAAAATCAAAAATAGTAATGCAATTCAGTAAAATAATACAAAAACAATATTTGAACATTTTGTAGCATTAATGTAATAAATATAGATTAAAGTTTTAAACGTGAGTTTAATGAAACAAATCAACAAAAGAAGATTACCATAATTTAATGCAATTCTACTGACAATATTGGCAAGTAGGTCAATGATGAATTCTAAATTACAAAAAATTACTCCAAAAACAAATACAAAAAGGTGAAAACCAGCAACAAACAATGGGCTCAGCTAGGCAAATCAATTTATTAATCCCCAATGAAGCTCAATATCAAGAGTGCTCTTATTCGCACTAATGCAAGTACAACAGATTTTTACAGTAACTATTAAAAATGCATACAACACTCCTGAAGCAGTAATTTTTCTTAATTTCAAGATTAGCTTTGCAAGATTAACCTTGCTCTTAAGCGCGAGATCATATTCAAATGCTACTTGCAAAATACATTAGGTTAACACTAGAAAGAAGGAAAATTCCTGTTTACCTAGAAAGACTGAAGGGGCAACTGTGGCCCTGCGGAGAATTTTGCACACAATTCTTTCTAAATTTCTTCTTGAGGGAATCCTCGTGACCCATGTATGTTCACTAATCCCTAAAAAGCAGCTTGATCATACAATAGTGTGCAATGGCATTTCCTTTTTCACAAACAGGAAGTAAAACTTATTTCTCTTTCCAAGGGCAATCATTATTGTCTGCATATCCAGCCGCCACATTTCTTTAGCATTTTGAATTGAAACTGGTTGTAAATAGAGAAGGGTCAAGGTCAAAATAAACTGAACGACACTTTGGCCTACTACAGCCATTTGAATCAGCGTCACAGTTAATAAGAGTACTTAAATAAGGGGGTAGAAATAAAATTGAGAAAAATGCAATTAAAAAAAGTATTAATGTTAACAAGTTATTCAACTTGTAATTAATTGAATTTATGAAAAAATAACGGCTACCTGCTAGAAAGCATATGGAAGGTAGATTAAAATGAGCTCTCACATTAGGGAGCAATGATAAAATTGAAAGAAAAAAAAGGGAATTAGCAATAAAAATGTAATTAGCAGTAGGCTGCTGACTACACTGACTTAACAGAATAATAAAGTGGTAAAATAAGGAAGTTTAAAAAAAAAAAAAGGCTTTTCCTAGACTCAGGCAAGGATTAACTGCCCCCAGTTTCACCCTTGTAAGGAGAACCCATGCTTGACGGAATGTTATGTTTGTTGATTTTAGGCAAGCCTACAGGTAGCCTGGAGCTGAATTCACCCCCCCCCCCCCCTGCAAAGAAATTGCGTATAAATCAGTGAATGGTAAAAAACGCAGAGCAGCCTATTACATTTTTGAGAATATAAGCCTTGTTTCTTTCTTCTTAACATGGAATGGAGAAAATATATAACAACTAATCTGCATATTACCCCCTAAAAACTGAACGTTTTGTGATGCGTTTATCAGACTTTCATTTTGTACATATCTGTGGAACATTTTTTATAAGTTGAGGACTGTTGCATAAAATAGCAAAACATTTTGCTGGTAAGACAAGAGCTTTTCTTAATTAGGCTCAAGAATTTCAATAAATTTCATTTGTTGCACTATCAGAACAAGAAATACCTGTTTTATAGAATTTGAACACAGGGGATATCCACACATAAGTTCAATGCTTCTTTCTTGAATAACATCATCATAGTCTCCCCGACACAATTTTGAACACTAAAGTCGAAAATAAAAATTAATCGAAAAAATAGGATGAAAAAATGCGAAGAAAAATTTTAAAATCTCAATGTATTAAAGCATTATTAAGATTTTTAAAATTTACAATATAAGTACACTAGCTTTCATTAAATGTATATTTTTTTACATTATTGCCTTAGCAGACTATTTCAGAACAAGAGAGAAAGGCACATTAAGAGCAAATATACATAATTCAATTATTATGAGAATGATGTCTACGTCATTCCATATCAATTCTATTTTAAGCAACTTGTCTAGAATTAAAATTACTATTGTATCATACAGATATTTATATTAGCAGTTATTAATCTTTTACTTACTGTGGAGCCCCATTTTGAATAAGTAGTATAGTCTTGGGGAAAAAGTGGGGAATGTTTGTGTTAAAATAAAAAAGTAGGGGGCACCAGAATGGTGTCCCCTTTTCAGTTACAAGACTACAACACTATTTTACATGCCCACAAATTTTGCATTAAAATATGAATTGTGTACATCCAGCCAAAACTGATCGTAAATTACAATATAAAAAGGAGAATTCCTATAGTTAAAATTGAAAATTCACTTACATTCTGAAGAAACCAATCTGCTGAAATTTCTTCTTCCAACATATCTTCAACTATTTTTAAAATGGTCCTCTTTATTTTTAAAACTCTTTCCCTTGCTGCAGAGCTAATGAGAATAAAGTTAGGTACAAAAATTAATTTATGACAAAATAAGTCAAGGTTACGCTCAACAAAAGTAAAGAATTTTTTTAATTTCAACTTATAGGTTTTTCAATTTACTCCTTGATAAGTTGAAAATCATTCAGCTATTCTTTCATGTTTTTTTTACAGCTTAGATACCAGTTCTACATTTACTTTAAATGGAAATACTCAATTGCTTTTACTTCATCAACTCTCTCCTCTCTCTACATAGAGATATAATCAAACAATTATTTCATTGCTATAGGTCAACATTAAGGGTGTTTTCACACCAAACGCAACAGAGACAATATTCCTGTCTTTTATTATCTATACAAGTGCAGAGCATTTTTTGCTTTCGAAAAAATCCTCTACACTTGCGCAGGTGAAAAAAGACAGGAATAATGTCTTTATCCCCTATGGTGTGAAAGCACGCTAAAATGCATTTGAACCTGGCATACGAGTAAATTAGCATTAAAGTTCTGTTAACGTTTAGTAATTTTCAGGAAACTAAATTATAAGGAAGGATTCTATGGGGAAAATAATAAAAATAAATAAATAAGTAAAAAGACAATTTCACGACTAATAATCATTGGAAAAATTATGACTGTCCACTCTTAAGTTTTGTCATTTAAAAAAAGGGAGAGAGACTTTGACAAAGAAAGATGAATTCAACTTTGAAAAGTTCTAGATATATCTAAATGAGGTGTCTCTGAGATGAACTGGCATCAGAAGCAGATTTACACACATGAAGACAAGGTACTAATGATCTGGAGCAGAAAACGTAAAATTCGAGTTAAGAAAAAATATATTTTTAGATTTAGACAATTTTATAAGCACAAAAGCAAGTTTAATTGAGCTTATTCAAATGGGGTTTTTGTTCGACTATGTGTTATTTGTACACACATGCACTATTGATTGTGTATTCGATGCACTGTAGCACACCACTAGCACCTTTGTTTATTTTTATGAAACTTAATTAATCTGACAGTCAACGGAAATGGAATTAGCAAACAAAACAAAAAAGAGAAACTTGTGATCATGGGCAAATTTACTCGGGGAGGGGGATATTTTAAAGTGATTTTTTAGAAAGTAAAACCAATTTAAATCTCAAAATGACTGGGGGGGGGGGGGTTAACTCCTTGGAGAGCCCACCCCGTTTCAAAATCGCCAATTTGGCATCCATCTCGCAGAACAGTAGAAGCTGGGTTTCGATCAAATCAGGATTACCAAGATTGCGTACTTATCGCCAACCATGCCAATGGAGTGGCTCTCCTAAGATCCAACCCTGGGGGCAATGCCCCCCCCCCCTAATCTGCCCAGTGCCCATGTCTGTGATGGTAGGGATCAGTATTATACACAAAATATGTATCTGACTAACATGGTAAATATTAGTAAATTGTTTATCACTCTGGTTCCAGAAATGTGTCCAAAGTGTACCCTAGACTCCACCCAATAATGCGCTAATTTACGGTACGAGTTGTGCATAAACATTGACAAGTACAGAGAGGTAACCCTGCTTGCATCGTTCTGAAAAGATAGACGCCAAATCCGCAATTTTGAAACGGGGTGGGCTCTTCTGGGATATTACCAGATATAACAATAGATAGTTTGGGATGATCATGATCAGATGTTAAATTTTTGAAAAATAGCTTAACAAAATTTTGTAACAATGGTAAATTACAGCATTTGCTTACATTATTTAGTTCATGAACCTATGATATAAAATTTTTAATGATAAATTTATATTTGATAATGATTCAGAATATGAACAAATAAATTTCTTTTTCTATCTGAAATTGAAAATTTCAAATACAAATAAATCTGATTCAATTTAATCTTTAAATATTACATTAAAAATTCCTTTAAAATAATTTGTGAATACTAAATTAACTTCTAAAACTTTAAATAGCTGAGTGCATAGCTGCCGAATTAACTGGTAAGCAAATTTTGCATGCATCAAAGCTATTAATTGCAGTCTGATCAAAAACATTTATATCACTTAAACAAAACAATTTTGAACGTTTCATGCTTTTATACAATTATGATTTGGGTCTTGGATTTAACTCTGTACACCACTCAGCAATAGTCTTTAAAATACTTACATTTGCTTCTGCTTAGAAGCATTTTCTGCCTGAGAGGGAGCCATGAAATAAGCTTTTTTTTTTTTTTATAATATTTACATTTATATAGCTAAATTTCTGAAGATATCCTGACCCATAACCAAAAACCACCAGAAACAGTGCACAATTAACATAATAACAACAGATAACATTCACATTCCACTTCTACTACTTCGTTGGAATCTCGGCTTCGCCTCCATCCCTCAAATCAGCTGAGTTAAGCATAAAACTGGAGTACACTGGGCCTCATGGCTGAGCGGTCAAATCGACTGACTCCGGTGCCTCCCTGCGCGGAGAGAAAGAGGCGTGGGTTCGATTCCCACCTTTGCCCTGGGTGTATTTCCTTCTTTGTATATTAAAATCTATTGTGCTGTCTTGTTCTATCTGTCATATTAGACGAGAGTTTGAAGCATATCCTTGAGAATAGCAAATGAATATTTATGTGACCTGAAATAGTCGTAAAACAAACAAACAAACAAACTGGAGTACACCATTCAAGCTGGACCAAAGTATCAATTTGGGGATGTCCCCAAATGTATAAACGAGATGGATAATTTGGGGAAGATGGAAGAAGCTGATATTTACCACAATATTATTTAACAGTTCACAAAATATGTACTGACTAGAAGCTCAAAATTGCAAATCTAGCAGCATATTAGAGAGAAAAATACAAAGTTGAAAAATTTTGAACTTTTTGCGCTCCAAATAGTTAAGCTATTTTTGAGGTCAAAGGCATTGAAAAGGTTATCTTTAGGAATGTCACCAAAATTAGAAGACGTATGGTCCTCAAGTATAATATCTTAATATTTTTATTTCATTAATAAGTAATTTTTTTTAATATCAGAATCTTTATGAAACGAAATATTTAAAACGGTGCGATCCCACCCCCATTATGGGCGGGACTGTGCCATGGGAACTCCGCAATTACAGTATATAGAAATAAAAAAGGGGTGGGGGAATGCCAGTTATTAAAAAAATTAGATATTTTCCATTATAAAACATCATTTTGTAACAAACTGTGTTATTACTTCATCCATATCACCATATCCATATGTGAGTACTAAGGGGACGTCAGTCTTTGTAGGTTGGTAAAAGTATATAGAGAAACAATAAACTTTTAATTTCAAATACAATTCAAGGATGGCTGAATATATTTGACACAATATAAATACTTATCCTCTTTTTTTTGGGGGGGGGGGAGGGAGAAAAATCAAAATACAGTTTAACAATGTAAATGGCTACAATGTAAATGATTAACAATACAGGTTAACAATGTAAATGGCTGCTAGAAGAGGAAGAGGAGCATGAAGAAGTCAAGCAGGAATTGCTCATCTATTCACCAACCTTGTTGGGCCTAGCGCCTGTTGTTGGTGTACTTTTTGTTTTGTATTGTATTGTATGGGCATTTACTTGTCAGCTTGTCACCACAAAATGTTTTATAGTAAGAAGGAGAAAAATAAGGAGCGTTTCTTTTTTTAATATGCATTTAGAAACTAATATTATCATTTGTTGATTAGCTGAAACAAGACATAACAGTCGTTCCTAAGAAAAATCTCACTTTACTTTAACAGACATTTAAAAGATAACATAGCCATTAAAAAAAAAAAAAAGAACGAGGAGTGAGTATTGTATGCAGATTGCATTTTCACGGGGAAAGAGAAATATAATCGTTATAGAAGGATTAATCATACTATTGTATACGGATACAATGAAATTTCACAACACCATTTAAAATTCATTATATTTACCAGCAACGATTTTTTTAAAAGCAAAATTGCCCAAAATATCAAAATTCCTTCTGCCCAAGATTTTTTTAAAATATATTTTAACAAGAAGTTCTGCCTGTTAGAACTATATACAATCCTACTTTCGCCTACACATGAAATTAATAATCTAGTTATCTTTCTCTCTTTTTCTCATTTAGCTGTAGTTCTTAATTACTTCAAATATACCTTTTTAAACGGTTTTACATATTTTCATTCAGTCATTCATAGTGTTCGGCAACTACTCGTCTAGAAGTAGTTAACTACCAACTACTAACAAGTCTAAACAAAACTAATTGCAACTAAAAGTTAACTACTTTTTTCTGAGACTAGTTGTAACTAGTAGTCAACTTTTTGGAGAAAAGTATAATTCATTTGAATTTCCTTCCACTGTTAAGTATAATTCATTTGAATTTCCATTTTTAAGCTTGTTCTAAAATATTTTATAACAAACTTAAAAATTTAATACTTATTTTCTTCAGTATTAAAATCTATATAATTATAATTCTCTTTCTGCCCAACCCTCATTTATTACCAAAATATCGTTATAACGCGCATGCTTTAGATTATATTATTTCAAATTGTGTTGAAGGATTTTGTTTTATGGTATCCCAAACTGGGGGGGGGGGGGGGCATGCATGGTATTAGTGTAGAGCTTCCCCACAATGAAGAATTGGTCTTTAAATGAAACTTCACCATGCATATGCTGGTGCAGGCGCCATTTATTGACTATGTTGTAAATGGCTTTCCCTAATTTGCGTAAATACTGAAATAAATATTATGATTTTTTAGTATAGATAGAACATGACTCATGTACTTTTCACTCTATTTAAAAAAACTATTAATTTCAAATAAAGATTTCAACGTTATTTTGTTAAAAATGGTGTTTTTAATGGGCGTGAAAATTATTAAAATAATAGTTACTAGGATAACTTTCATTTCATAGTTTACTTTTGACATTCAGTGTAATAACTTGAAGTGGTTGCAAGCATTACAGAAAAGCTCACCTTGCTCACCTAATAGTATGAATAAGATTTTAGAGAGACTAACAGAATTTTCGAGTTCCTCTTATTTGAAACAATCTTTTCATTACATTTCAATATTTCATGCAATGAATTTTTGTTTAAAATTAGAATGTGCAGAGGAATTAGTGGATGTTGTCTTGACTATTTTCATATCTTCATATAACTCGGGGACTGTGCCGGCGGATTGGAAGCTGGCAAACATAACGCCGCTCTTCAAGAAAGGGTCTAAAGCTAAGGCAGGAAATTATAGGCCTCTGAGTCTTACTTCAGTTCTTTGTAAAATTTCTGAAACGCTGATCAAAATCAAAATAGTGAATTTCCTGGAGGCAAATGGAGTGTTAACTAGTTTTCAGTATGGTTTTAGGAAGGGTAGGTCCTGTACAACTAATTTGTTGCATTTCTATGACAAGGTTACCACAGCATTAGATAATAAAAAGTGCGTAGATGGTTGTTTACATTGACTTTCAGAAAGCGTTCGATAAAGTACCGCATGAAGCTCTTTTTAGCAAACTTGCTTATATTGGTATTGGTGGAAAAACTTTAATTTGGGTTAAAAATTGGCTGACTGGGAGGAAACAGAGTGTAGTAGTGAAGGGCAATTATTCTCAGTGGATTGATGTTTTGAGTGGTGTTCCACAAGGTTCAGCTTTAGGGCCTGTATTATTTATTATTTTTATTAATGATATTACTCAGAGTATTACTGGGAACATCAATATTTTTGCTGATGATGTCAAAATCATGGGAATTGTGGACACGGAGGAACAAGCCAATCAGTTTCAAGAGGATTTAAATCAAATTTCTAGGTGGGAAATTAAGTGGGTATGTCTTTTAATATTGGGAAATGTCAAGTGCTTGATTTTGGACATGGGAATAAACATGCAACCTATTATTTACAAGGTTCCGTCATTAGGGAAGCAGAAACAGTTGTTGATCTAGGAGTATTGATTAGTCACGACTTCAAGTCCAGTCAGCAGTGTAGCACAGTAAGTAACAAAGCTAACAGGATGCTTGGGTTTATCAATAAGGCTATTTCGAACAGGTCTAAGGAAGTTGTATTGCCATTATACAGAAGTTTGGTAAGACCTCATTTGGAGTATGCTGTTCAGTTTTGGTCTCCGTACCTAAAAAAGGATATTACCTTATTGGAAAGGATTCAAAGGAGGGCTACAAGATTGGTAAGTGGTCTTTCAGACTTAGATTATGAGGTTAGGCTTAAAAGGCTCAATATGTATAGTCTTGAGCAAAGGAGGGTCAGAGGGGACATGATTCAGTTGTTTAAGTTCATTAAAACGGGAAATGTTGATGGACTACAGCTGTGTGCTGAAAGTAGAACCAGAAGTCATTGTTTTAAGCTTTTCGAATCTCAGGCTAATCTTGAAATTAGGAAAAATTACTACTTCAATAGGGTTGTAGGCAGTTGGAAAACTGTTAATTGCAGTGGGGTAAAAACTTTTAAGAAAGCTCTTGATGTTCATTGGGGACTGCTAAATTGACTAGGACCAGCCTAGCTAGGCCCTGAGCCTGTTGCTGGTCGTCACTTTTGTATTTGTATTTGTATTTGTATAAGAAAAACAAATTGAAAGCCCGTATTTAAGTAAGCAAGCTATATTAATCCTTTGCAGTAACATATCGATACAAAACACCAACATATTTTGGACTGCATATTTAAACCCTAATTCAGATCTAGATTGGACGCTACTCCAGGTCTATGTATTCAACTATCTTCGATAAAAGCTCCTACCTTTACAGTCATTACTAACTATACAGTCACATGTGTAATAATTTACAAAAACTTTGTAATTAATTCTTATTTACAAAAGTGTATTTCATCGACAGCCCCATAAATTAAAAACAGGTTACAAAGGTAATTCAGAAGGATAACAAATGACCACCATTTTTGAACTTTTTAGTTGACTTCGAAATCCAGGGGATCTTATTGGCATTGTTTTCAGGGGGTGAAGAGGCAAGGGGAAGCGAGATAAACATGAAGAGAGCTTGCCAAATTAGAATTTTACAATCCTGAAAATCTTCAATTCAAATCAAGTAGTTTTAAATTTATTTCCGGTGCGCGGGGGGGGGGGGGGCTTTAAATAAGCCTTGCTCTGATTGTTAAATTTGATTTTCAATATGAACACTAATGGGGGTTCCTCAAAGTAAGAGGGGACCGTTAAGGGTTCCGTGGTCAAAAAAGTTTGGGAACCGCTGATCTCCGCGCGTTACAAAGATATTTTGTTAATGAATGGGGGTTGGGCAGAGGGAGAATTTTAAATTGATATTAAGGGTGAACCCCTTTATTTTACAACAAACTAAACAAAGAAAGAAAAAAAATAGAAACGTAACAAATTTATTTCTTCATGACTCAAAGAAAAGTGAATAAACAAATAGTAATGTTTCACAAATCAATTTGTCCGTGCACCTGTAAATAATCTGTTTAAATAAAATGTTTCTTTATTTAACTTTCATAGTCAATTCCCATGTTCACCATTAAAAAAATCATTTCCTTTTGTAACTTTTCAAAACAATCAAACAAACAGAACAGATAGTATGAAAGCCAGACTGAACATATAATTTTCGACAGACCGACAGACACATATTTTACACATTCAAAACCCTACTTTCATTTTTTTTTAATTTTCAATATTTATTTAATTACTTAACTTATTTTTGACTTTTTCTTATTTTTAACGATATTTTTACGATACATTAAGCCTTTCATTCTTTTTTTAAAAACTTTTATGGGAAAGTAGGCTAAAAAGTAGGCAATCTGTTGCTGCTCACCAGATCAAAAATCCTGCAGAAGAATTTGTCACATGTAGGGGAACACGGGGGCGGAACGGGATATTAAGTTAAAATCTAAATTTTCATGGTCATACAAGATCATTTAAAACACGAATCAAGTTACAATATATTGTTTGTTATGTTTACTTCAATATATCTTACAAGAAAAATTTCAAATTATCAGGAGAAATATTTTTAATTATCTATACGAAAGGTTTAATTTCCCGTACTGCCCCGGGTAGAGGGACAGAACGGGATATGCCAATTATAACTGTAAAAAGATGAAAATTTTTAATGAATCGGTAATTTAAGACTGTTCACAAAGTTCACATATTAATACTGCCCCATCGTCATTGATATCCACTCCGGTTCATAAGTTGTGGGCTCAGCCTCCCAAGTAGGTAACAATTGAGAGTTCACCGACGTCAGGCGGAGGTGCGGAGGGATCCTCCGCCTGCCACACCCCCCTTGCGCCTGCCTCCTCCGCCTCCCCTCCTCCGCCTCCTCCGCCTGCCGAGTGGGGTTGAGTAGTTGGGTTTCCTCGTAGAAGATGACGGGGGTTTCTGAGTGGAGTTGAGTTGTTACTCTACGTCTAAAGTTTAGCTTTTTGGGGATGGCAACGATGATATAGCGGTTACCATGACAACAGTCTCCATCTATGAGAGAAATGGTAGCGGTTGTCATGACAACGAACTTGTAATCTTTTTTGAATTGCTCATGGCGCCACCTAGTGAGAGAAATTATTTTTTGAACTTAGTCGTTTTCTGATGTTATACACATGGCGCCATCTAGTGAGATAAATATTAATCAATCCATTTAAATATATTTTTCGGACTTGGAATTATTTTATTTAATTTCTCTTTCCCAGATCGGGAATCGAACCCGCATCGTCAAAAGATCTTCATAGCAGTCAAATTGTAAACGCGCAAATTGACTACGCCATGAAGACCTGATAGCTACAGTGCTAAATTGAATGTTAATATATTTCTCTTTCAGATGTTTGAGAAGACTGCCATCTAGCGAGAGAAAAATTATTTTTGAGCATAGAATATTTAATGATTTCCATGACAACGTATTTTTACGAAGAGCCTCCTAGTGACAAAAATAGGAATAATTATTTTTCGGACTTAGTCGTTTTCCGAAGTTATTTTTGATTTCCAACTTAGATTTTTCGCGAGTGGCAACATGTTTTTAGTTTTAATTCCAAGGTTTGAAACGCTCATGGCGTCACCTAGTGAGAGAAATTATTTTTTGAACTTAGTCATTTTCCGGTGTTATTTTTAATTTCCAACATAGATTTTTCGCGAGTGGTAACATTAATTTTTGAATTGGCAACATGTTTTTATTTCAAGAGTTGAAGCACTCATGCTGCCGTCAGTGAGAGAAAACTTATTTTTTTTTGGACATTGAATATTTTACTTGATGAAAGTGAAATTAATTTAATTTTAAGTTGATGGTCCCACCACCATCCCGATGTGACTTTTAATCACACCCCATCAACTTTTTGTACACCTTCATTTCATTTGGTCATTTCAAGACAATTGTAAATATTCAAGCAATTGCACGTTACGGAAAAAAAATTGACCCTAGAAGTGGAAAAAATATAAAAGTATCATGCAGTGAGACTTCACTTCTACAGTCAATTTGTTTTTTTTTAGAATACATAACTACATAATTTAGACTGCATTAGATGAGTAATCAATTAAAAAAAATATTGTATCGTTCAATTCAATCTGCAAACCAAGAGAACGTTTCATAGACTCTAGCTGTTGAATAAAATAAGTCTCAAACGGAGACTTAACTTCTACAGTCAGTGAAACACTATAATATCTCACATACGTGAAAATCATCAATTAGAATCTGAAAAAAAAAAAAAAAAAAAAAAAAAAAAAAAAAAAAAAAAAAAAAAAAAAAAAAAAAAAAAAAAAAAAAAAAAAAAAAAAAAAAAAAAAAAAAAAAAAAAAAAAAAAAAAAAAAAAAAAAAAAAAAAAAAAAAAAAAAAAAAAAAAAAAAAAAAAAAAAAAAAAAAAAAAAAAAAAAAAAAAAAAAAAAAAAAAAAAAAAAAAAAAAAAAAAAAAAAAAAAAAAAAAAAAAAAAAAAAAAAAAAAAAAAAAAAAAAAAAAAAAAAAAAAAAAAAAAAAAAAAAAAAAAAAAAAAAAAAAAAAAAAAAAAAAAAAAAAAAAAAAAAAAAAAAAAAAAAAAAAAAAAAAAAAAAAAAAAAAAAAAAAAAAAAAAAAAAAAAAAAAAAAAAAAAAAAAAAAAAAAAAAAAAAAAAAAAAAAAAAAAAAAAAAAAAAAAAAAAAAAAATACTATTTTATTTGAAAAAAACTTGCACACATTTAGTAACAGTATGAATCTTCTCATAAAAACAAAGTAAACTGCTTTTTAATTACAACAGAAAATTCTTGTTAAGGAACATTTGGTTAATTATTGGAATTTTGACCAAAGAACGATATGCGGAATTTCCACTTTACCCTTAGCCTATGGGAGACCAAGAAGGAATTTAATACAGCTTTATTACATATTTCTGCTCTTGTTTTCATATACATATTTCTGCTACATTACATATATTTATGCTATTGACGGCAGACATCAGCCGGTTTTGTCTGCCGTCAATAGTAGACAGTTTCTCCCTTGAACATAAAAATGGATCCTCTTGGCACACTGCCAGTCACAGAGGTCTGTTTTCTGTGTCTATATCTTGCTTCACTTTAATTTTTGAAGGGCATAAACTATCAATTTTTGTAGAACCTTTCGTTTTTAGGCGGCGAAAACCTTTTCCCTTTGTGATTTAAAGAAACCAGATCGATGACATGTAAAGTAATTAAGTGAGACATCTGAGATTTTCTTAAACTTTTGTAAAATAAATTTTGAACTGGAAGCTACGGGTATGTCCTCTTTCGAAGCATTAAATTCTTCGATAGTTTGGAACTGAAATCTTTCAATTTTAAGTTCAACATCATGATCCTATTTATAGTGGCTAAATATATTTTTTTTTCTGGAAATTTCCATGCCGTTCAGGGCAAGAAATTGCTTCGAATTCCAGTTCAATAATTGAGTGTACCTTTCGCTGAGGATAACTAATTATAGCGCTTATTGAACTGCCTTTTATAATGTTCACCTCCATATTTGCAAGTTTTCGGTTTCGGTGCTTGTTGAGAGTAAATCTTTGGCGTGCAATGGATGAACTTTCAAAATATGTCTTTTAACATTTTGTTCTCTCGCGAAAGTCATCTTGCCCTTGGGACAGGAAAACTTCTTTTTTACCGCATTATTTCTTGTGTTTGATTCAACTGGAGTTACCGAAAGATTTTTTGTATGTTCATAAGCATGATCCGAAATTAAAATATTCAGATACCTGAAGGGCAAAAGTCTTGATCATTAAAATTATGAAATAATTTCACAACAAATTACAGTTCAAAAGAAGCTACGCACATAGCTTTTACGTTTCAAGTTCTGTTTGGTCTGCTCAGACATAACAAGAAGTTCCGTCTAGAACTATACGAGCCTACTTTCCCGTATACACCAAATTCAAATTTATAATCTAACTATCTCTTTCTCTCTCTTTCTCATTTAGCTTTAGTTCTTAATTTTTTGAAATATACCTTTTTCAACAGACAATACATATTCGTTCACGCATTCATTTTTTCCTTTATTCAGCCATTCATTTATGCATTCATTCGTTTACTGATTCAACTGTTTATTCATTCATTTACTCATTCATGTATTTATTCCCTCATTTATTCATTCTTTTCCTCATTCATTTATTCATTTATTCATTCTTTCACTCATTCATTTATTCACTGAGAAATATCCTTAAAAATTCCGGTAAAAAAATTTCATAGGAAAATAGGCTCGTTAGTTCTGGAAGAACTTTCTCTTTGTACATGTTCTACGTTATAAGAGCTTTCCGATAAAGTTTGTTCCAAGCAAATCGGTCCGTTAGATCAGGATTTGTATAGGATTGAAATTTCCCCGTAAGTGCTATGTTAATTTTTTGAACTGTTGAAAAATGAACGAAATTTGTTCAAATTGATATTTCGCGCCAAGCGCTTCTTCCAGTAAGCTTGTTCATTGGAATATGGATCTTGTACCCAGAGTTTACACAATTTGCTTCATTTTCACCCATAGGCGCTAATGTTAAATTTTTTTGAACTGTTCAAAATTGAACGAAAAATTGTTCAAATCAAAAAGTAAAATATAGAAATGAGATGTCCTCGCCGAGATCTTTCGAATGAAAAAAGAATTTTTTGAATTGGACTATTCGTTCAAAAGTTATTAGGGGGGAACATACCGACAGACAGACCGACAGACCGACAGACACACATTTTCCCCATCTAAAAACCATACTTTCAAATTTTTTATTTTTGAATCTTTATTTAATTACTTCACTTTTTTTTGACTTTTCTTTATTTTTAACGATATTTTTACGATACATAAGGCTTCTTTCATGCTTTATTATTTTTTTTACTTTTACGGGAAAGTAGGCTAAACAAGAGGTTCCGTCTAGAACTATACGAGCCTACTTTCCCGTATACACCAAATTCAAATTTATAATCTAGCTATCTCTTTCTCTCCCTTTCTTATTTATCTTTAGTTCTAATTATTGAAAATATACCTTTTTCAACGGATAATACATATTCATTCACTCACTCATTCATTCTTTCATTTATTCAGCCATGCATTTATTCATTCATTCGTTACCTCATTCAAGTGTTTATTCATTCATTTACGCATTCATGTATTTATTCACTCATTTATTTATATTTTCATTTATTCAATAATTTATTCATTCATTCTTTTCCTCATTCATTTATTCATTGATTTATTCTTTCACTCTTTCATTTATTCATTCATTCATTATTTCACTCATTAAGTCACTGAGAAATATCCTTGAAAATCCCGATCAAAAAATTTCATAGCAAAATAAGCTCGTAAGTTCTGGATAAACTTTCTATTTCTACATGTTCTACGTTATAAGAGCTTTCCGATAAAGTTTGATCCAAGCAAATCGGTCCGTTAGATCAGGATTTATATAGGGTTGAAATTTCCCCGTAAGCTCTGTGTTAATTTTTTGAACTGTTCAAAAATGAACAAAAACTGTTCAAATCAATATTTCACGCCGAGAACTCCTTTCAATAAGCTTGCAATAGGAACTTGGCTCTTGTGCCCAGAGTTTACAGAATTTGCTTCAATTTTGTCCACAGGCGCTAATGTTAAAATTTTTTGAACTGTTCAAAATTGAACAAAAACTTGTTCAAATCAAAAAGTAAAATATAGAAATGAGATGTCCTCGCCGAGATCTTTCAAATGCAAAAACAATTTTTCCAATCGGACAATTCGTTTAAAAGTTATTAGGGGGGGGGGACAGACAGACAGACCGACAGACACACTTTTTCCCCATCTCAATACCCTACTTTCAAATTTTTATTTTTCAATCTTTATTTAATTACTTCACTTATTTTTGACTTTTCTTGATTTTTAACGATATTTTCACGATACATTAAGCCTTCTTTCATGCTTTATTATTATTTTTTTTTACTTTTACGGGAAAGTAGGCTTAAAACGAGAAATCCAAACCAAAACCACGGAGTAAAAAAAAGGAGACGAATCTCCATAGTAAAAGTTTGTCCGGACGATTTCACTGGCGCTAGATGGCGCACATGTAACATGTCTTGCCATGAGGGTGATTCGCAACATAATTTAGTGTTACAAATAAAATTATTTAAAAGGGTTTTTTTAAGAGTATTTAAATCGATATAGTCAATTTTTGAGAAGCTGGTGATAGGATCGTGGACTACTTTTAGATTCAGAATGTGTTTGTGATTTCTTTTTATTATATTTGGTTCATTTTATTTTAGTTCGATGGTTTCGGTTTGCGACTGAAGGTTTCGTTTTGCTGCGGATGGTTTCGGTTTGCTATGATTGTAACTAGAAATGCAAAAAGCCCGTAAATTTTCGGGAAGAAACTGGGAAATTTGGGAACATTGGGAATTTTGAGATGTTTTCAGTCTTAAAATATTGTTACAGAACATATAACATTGTAACGCTATATTATTTTTATTTTAGATACATGACCAAGCGTCAAACATAACATTTTATATCAAATCTATAATTGAGAAAATTAACTAGTAAATTCAATAGGCTTTTTTATTGCAGTATTATTGATTCTAAAAATTTATTTGATTTGGTTGCTTTCCAGAAAATAAGATTAACCTTCAAAATATTTTTTTTTTCTTTTCTCGTTGATTTAAATTATTATAAGCAATAATATATCTGTTTTATTCATAGCATTTTATTACAACTTTAACGACACAGTTGAAGGGGTAATTTTTTGACAAGAAACACTGTTTAAAGCACTATTATACATTTCAACAATTTTTTTTAAAGGCAGGTTTTAAATATTTTTATGTATTTTGTTTTTTATTGATGACTTAAACAACTATCAAGTTTCACAATGGGGCCGTTCATAAATGACGTCACGCTTTTTTCCCATATTTTTGACCCCCTACCCCCTTTGTCACAATATGTCACACTTCAGCGGACCCCTTCCCCCCCCCCTTTTGTCATGCGTCACGCTATGTTGCATAATGCATGATGTTACAATTCTTGTTACCCCCTCCCCTCCCTTTGTCACACTTTGTCACAATTTCACGAAACCCCCTCCCCCCCTCGAAGCGTGACATCATTTATGAATGATCCATATGTAAATAAAAAATATTAACAACTTCCTTTTTTTCATTCTCAACAGAAACATTTTTTACAGGTACCAACATTACGAAACAAATATGTTGTCTGTTTTAAAATGCTTTAACAGTA
This sequence comes from Octonoba sinensis, assembly GCA_038502835.1. Lineage (NCBI taxonomy): Eukaryota > Metazoa > Arthropoda > Arachnida > Araneae > Uloboridae > Octonoba > Octonoba sinensis. The sequence continues at coordinate 66,486,378 of CM076602.1, forward strand.
ATGTTCGGGAAAATAATTCTATTATAATGAAAATTTCATAAAAATGTATTTATTTTTGATTCGTTAAAATTACTATTTCAAAAAAAAAAAAGAAAAAAAGATCCCAGTTTTTAGAAATTTGAAACTTCCCGATATTGCTTTAAATTCTGGGGGGGGGGGGGGGGCGGTTTTTCCGAAAATACAGTAGGCGTTTAGACATCTTTGCAAAGCTAATTGTAACTTTAATTTAACTAAAAACGGTTTCAACTTTAATGTAAAGTTAAGTAAAAAACATGTCCATTAAATGTGATAACGCACGCCTCCCCAAAAGCTGTGGACCCTCCCTCTCCAAGGCGTAACAAAGTCAGGTCCCCCCCCCCCCCCCACACACAAAAAAAGGATGCGAGCTCCAGTGGTGGTGGGTATTGTGCAAACCGCACGCCATTGAAGTTTTTAAGGGGATTGTTTTAGGTGTCTTTGCTTCTTTTAAGGGGTGGGGAGGCTTCTTTTTTTCAGGGGTGAACAATTGGTGGGTAAGTATATATTTATTAGGGGTGCCCTTTGGGGTCATGGCACAGATTGCTCCATTAAAATTTTATAGGGGTCGTTTTGGCTTTGTTGAATTTTGAAGGGAACATCGTTTTGGGGGATGCACCATCCTCTTGGAGCGGAAATGGTATATACATAAATATAGTATATATCAAGGGCGCACACGAAAGGAAGGAGGGGGACATGTTGCCGATTGCTCCATAGAAAATTTTAAGGGGTTGTTTACGAAGGGTGAAGGTGAGCCGAATTTTGAGAGGGGTCATCGTTTGGGGGGAGTGCACCGCGAAGGCTGTGTCCAGACAGGGGCCCTCGGGCCCGCCCGCCTACGAAATCCCGAATTTTTTTTCAATTTAGCATATATTCTTAACTTCTCTGAAACTTGCTTTGACATATATAAGTGTGTCGAAGTCAGGTGCCCCTTCCCCCGAAAAAAATTTCTGGGTACGCACCATCGCTTATAGTGGAATGTAGAACGATCACCCTAGGGATCGTTCATAAATGATGTCACGCTTTTTTCCCATATATTTGGCCCCCTCCTCCCTTTGGCACAAAGTGTCGCACCTCAAAGGACCCTCCCTTCCCCCTTTGTCACAAATACCGCTGTGTTGCATAAGCATGATGTCACACTTTTTGTTAACCCCTCCCCTGCCCTTGTCACACTTTGGCACAGTTTCACGAATCCCCCTCCCCCCTCGAAGAAGCGTGACATCATTTATGATTGATCCCATCCTCTATATGTATATATGTAGGGTGATCATTCCCTCGATGAGCGTTGTATATATATATATATATATATACGTGAGTGTGTTATATATATATACAGTGGCGTTCCTATCATGAATGCCACCTGCCGGGGAGGTAATTTGTAATTTGTGGGACACACCCCCTTTACACGCAAAAAAAAAACTCCACATTTGTTGTGTTGTATAAACTTATAGTTTATATATTTTCAATCGTGCAAAAAAGAATCTTAAGAAATTCAATTTTATTTATTTGTGCAAATTTTAGTTCACTACATTTATTTGCAGTTATAATGCGTTGAAATAGCATTAGGTGCCACCTTCAACATTCAACAAAAGGGTCCCCCGCGTAGTGACGCCACTGATATGTATATATATATATATATATATATATATATGTTTTTAGATTGGGTTTTTATGGGGTCCTTTTCTATTAGTTTAGGGATCATTCCAAATGATGTCACGCTTCGGGGGGGGGAGAGGGTCGTGAAATTGGGACAAGGGGACGGGAGGGGGTAAAAATAAGTGGGATATCATGCTTATGCAACATAGCGTAGCATATGGGACAAAGGGGGGAGGGGTATGTTGAAGTGTGACATTTTGTGACAAAGGGGGGAGGGGGTCAAATACATGGGGAAAAAGCGTGACATCAGTTATGGGCGGACCCTTAGCAGAATTTTGAAAAAGGTCATCGCTCATAGGTGCGGGCGCCATTACTCTGGGGAGGGGAGGGGGCATCGCCTCAATATATTTATATATAAAAAAGCATGTGTGTGTGTGTGTGGTGTGTTGGAAGCCGCTCAAAAACATTTACATTCCTGAAGTTTATGAACTAACTGATTCCAGATTACTAAGAGTATAAATAATGAAGTACAGTAAGCGTTAGATAAAAGAAACGACGTGAGGAGTTCAAAAATCGGGGGCCCACCGTTGTGTTAGGGGGATCAATTGCACCTCCCCCCTCACTTGGAAAATAATTTAATGTATTTCTACGTATGTACATGTATTTTGTGTTGTTTTAATGCAACGTACAATGTGTTTTTACTTCCCTCCATTTAAGAGGGTCGGGGTGGGGGGAGTGCCCCCTGGCCCCGACATTTTCCTCGCATTCATTATGGCACGAATACCAGCTGACCGTCTGCTACCCCTCTTTTAATCCTAAATTATCTAGTCACTAGCTAATTACAGTGATTTTTTACGATAGCAAAAAATGCATTAAATAAGATACTAAAATAACCTTCTGATTAAATGTTTAACTTATAATAAAATGCAATAAAATATTGCAAATAATAATTTCAATTGTTGGAACAACGAGAGACTAATGCGTGCCGAACGCCCGAACCGCCTGACCGCTGCCGCCAAAACGGGGAACGGGCCGAAAACATGGCGCGATTTTTCCACCGCCATCAGATGGCGCTAGAGTAAAATGTCTTGCCGTTTGATCAAGTAGGGAAAGAGAAATTTCGGGAATATACTCGGGCTCAAAGCCCGAGTATTCGGAGAAAGGTAGCGGAAAATCAGCTCGTTTTGGCGGCAGCGGCCAGGCGGTTCGGACGTTCGGGCACGCATTAGTCTCTCGTTGTTCCAACAATTGAAATTATTATTTGCAATATTTTATTGCATTTTATTATAAGTTAAACATATAATCAGAAGGTTATTTTAGTATCTTATTTAATGCATTTTTTGCTTTCGTAAAAAATCACTGTAATTAGCTAGTGACTAGATAATTTAGGATTAAAAGAGGAGTAGCAGACGGTCAGCTGGTATTCGTGCCATAATGAATGCGAGGAAAATGTCGGGGCCAGGGGGCACTCCCCCCACCCCGACCCTCTTAAATGGAGGGAAGTAAAAACACATTGTACGTTGCATTAAAACAACACAAAATACATGTACATACGTAGAAATACATTAAATTATTTTCCAAGTGAGGGGGGAGGTGCAATTGATCCCCCTAACACAACGGGTCTGTTGGGCCCCCGATTTTTGAACTCCGCACGTCGCTTCTTTTATCTAACGCTTACTGTACTTCATTATTTATACTCTTAATAATCTGGAATCAGTTAGTTCATAAACTTCAGGAATGTAAAAGTTTTTGAGCGGCTTCCAACACACCACACACACACATGCTTTTTTATATATAAATATATTGAGGCGATGCCCCCTCCCCTCCCCTCCCCTCCCCAGAGTAATGGCGCCCGCACCTATGAGCGATGACCTTTTTCAAAATTCTGCTAAGGGGCCGTCCATAAATGATGTCATGCTTTTTTCCCATGTATTTGACTCCCTCCCCCCTTTGTCACAAAATGTCACACTTCAACATACCCCTCCCCAATTTGTGCCATATGCTACGCTATGTTGCATAAGCATGATATCCCACTTATTTTTACCCCCTCCCGTCCCCTTGTCCCAATTTCACGACCCCCTCCCCCCCCCCCCGAAGCGTGACATCATTTGGAATGATCCCTAAACTCCTAGAAAAGTACCCCATAAAAACCCAATATAAAAACATATATATATATATACATATCAGTGGCGTCACTACGCGGGGGACCCTTTTGTTGAATGTTGAAGGTGGCACCTAATGCTATTTCAACGCATTATAACTGCAAATAAATGTAGTGAACTAAAATTTGCACAAATAAATAAAATTGAATTTCTTAAGATTCTTTTTTGCACGATTGAAAATATATAAACTATAAGTTTATACAACACAACAAATGTGGAGTTTTTTTTTTGCGTGTAAAGGGGGTGTGTCCCACAAATTACAAATTACCTCCCCGGCAGGTGGCATTCATGATAGGAACGCCACTGTATATATATATAACACACTCACGTATATATATATATATATATATACAACGCTCATCGAGGGAATGATCACCCTACATATATACATATAGAGGATGGGATCAATCATAAATGATGTCACGCTTCTTCGAGGGGGGAGGGGGATTCGTGAAACTGTGCCAAAGTGTGACAAGGGCAGGGGAGGGGTTAACAAAAAGTGTGACATCATGCTTATGCAACACAGCGGTATTTGTGACAAAGGGGAGTAGGGAGGGTCCTTTGAGGTGCGACACTTTGTGCCAAAGGGAGGAGGGGGCCAAATATATGGGAAAAAAGCGTGACATTATTTATGAACGATCCCTAGGGTGATCGTTCAACATTCCACTATGAGCGATGGTGCGTACCCAGAAATTTTTTTCGGGGGAAGAGGCACCTGACTTCGACACACTTATATATGTCAAAGCAAGTTTCAGAGAAGTTAAGAATATATGCTAAATTGAAAAAAAATTCGGGATTTCGTAGGCGGGCGGGCCCGAGGGCCCCTGTCTGGATACGGCCTTCGCGGTGCACTCCCCCCAAACGATGACCCCTCTCAAAATTCGGCTCACCTTCACTCTTCGTAAACAACCCCTTAAAATTTTCTATGGAGCAATTGGCAACATGTCCCCCTCCTTCCTTTCGTGTGTGCCCTTGATATATACTATATTTATGTATATACCATTTCCGCTCCAAGAGGATGGTGCATCCCCCAAAACGATGTTCCCTTCAAAATTCAACAAAGCCAAAACGACCCCTATAAAAATTTTAATAGAGCAATCTGTGCCATGACCCCAAAGGGCACCCCTAATAAATATATACTTACCCCCCAATTGTTCACCCCTGAAAAAAAGCAAAGACACCTAAAACAATCCCCTTAAAAACTTCAATGGCGTGCGGTTTGCACAATACCCACCACCACTGGAGCTCGCATCCTTTTTTTGTGGGGGGGGGGGACCTGACTTTGTTACGCCTTGGAGAGGGAGTGTCCACAGCTTTTGGGGAGGCATGCGTTATCACATTTAATGGACATGTTTTTTACTTAACTTTACATTAAAGTTGAAACCGTTTTTAGTTAAATTAAAGTTACAATTAGCTTTGCAAAGATGTCTAAACGCCTACTTTATTTTCGGAAAAACCGCCCCCCCCCCCCCGAGAATTTAAAGCAATATCGGGAAGTTTCAAATTTCTAAAAACTGGGATCTTTTTTTTTTTTTTTTTTTTTTTTGAAATAGTAATTTTAACACATCAAAAATAAATACATTTTTATAAAATTTTCATTATAATAGAATTATTTTCCCGAACATTACTGTTAAAGCATTTTAAAACAGACAACATATTTATTTCGTAATGTTGCTACCTGTAAAAAATGTTTCTGTTGAGAATGAAAAAAATTAAGTTGTTAATATTTTTTATTTACATAGGGATCATTCATAAATGATGTCACGCTTCGAGGGGGGGAGGGAGTTTCGTGAAATTGTGACAAAGTGTGACATGGGGAGGGGAGGGGGGTAACGAGAATTGTAACATCATGCATTATGCAACATAGCGTGACGTATGACAAAAGGGGGGGAGGGGGTCCGCTGAAGTGTGACATATTGTGACAAAGGGGGGTAGGGGTCAAATATATGGGAATAAAGCGTGACGTCATTTATGAACGGCCCCATTGTGAAACTTCATAGTTGTTTAAGTCATCAATAAAAAAAAAAATAACACATAAAAATATTTAAAACCTGCCTTTAAAAGAAATTGTTGAAATGTATAATAGTGCTTTAAACAGTGTTTCTTGTCAAAAAATTACCCCTTCAACTGTGTCGTTAAAGTTGTAATAAAATGCTATGAATAAAACAGATATATTATTGCTTATAATAATTTAAATCAACGAGTAAAGAAAAAAAAAATATTTTGAAGGTTAATCTTATTTTCTGGAAAGCAACCAAATCAGATAAATTTTTAGAATCAATAATACTGCAATAAAAAAGCCTATTGAATTTACTAGTTAATTTTCTCAGTTATAGATTTGATATAAAATGTTATGTTTGACGCTTGGTCATGTATCTAAAATAAAAATAAAATAGCGTTACAATGTTATATGTTCTGTAACAATATTTTAAGACTGAAAACATCTCAAAATTCCCAATGTTCCCAAATTTCCCAGTTTCTTCCCGAAAATTTACGGGCTTTTTGCATCTCTAGTTACAATCATAGCAAACCGAAACCATCCGTAGCAAAACGAAACCATCAGTCGCAAACCGAAACCATCGAACTAAAATAAAATGAACCAAATATAATAAAAAGAAATCACAAACACATTCTGAATCTAAAAGTAGTCCATGATCCTATAACCAGCTTCTCAAAAATTGACTATATCGATTTAAATACTCTTAAAAAAACCCTTTTAAATAATTTTATTTGTAACACTAAATTATGTTGCGAATCACCCTCATGGCAAGACGTTTTACATGCGCGCCATCTAGCGCCAGTGAAATCGTCCGGACAAACTTTTACTATGGAGATTCGTCTCCTTCTTTTTACTCCGTGAACAAAAAGTCAACCGCGGCACTCCAAAGGAGTTGTCCATGGGTTACTAACAAGTAATTAGCGCTTGGATGCCAGATTGGCATATATAGTGCTCTTTGGCAAGACTCTAAAAAATGCAAATTTCATGTCAACCCGGAAGTCCAGAAAGTTGTCCAACATGGCGGTTCGTGAGAAACAAGAGTTTCATTTTGATTACAAGAATCGTAAGTATGATTATTTTTATGCTCTTCAAGTATGTATCACTTTAAAATTAGTTCATTGCCCTGAAAATGTTCGTATTTATTTCATTTTCTGGATATGAGCTTAAAGATAGTTTTTGCGTTTGTTTTCTTGCATCGTAGATGCGAAAAAACATACGTAGATGATGCATGTAAAATATAGATATGGGAATGGAATTGCTGTTTATTCCACTAATCGTGTTTATTCTCTATAATCGTAATTAAAAATTAAATGAGTATAAACATTTGTTATTTGTTGCATTTATAGTAATGTCAAAAATGAGCTCTCCCAATTGTTACTTCAAAGATAAGTTGACTATTTTGGATAAAATTAGATAGAATATTTCTGGAATTAAATTGTTCTGCGAGTAATTTCCCTAGCTTCAGTTTTAAATTTTAATCCATTTCGTACAAAATTAGTTGTGATAACTAATCATTTTAATATTACTTGGCTTATTTAGTAGTACAAGAAAAAAAAATTCATTATGCAATAAAAAGTTAAAGATATTTTATTGAAAGAAACCTGTTGTATGTTGAAAAAAAATGTAGACTTGCTAATGTGTTGTGTAAAATAAAGGTTACATGAGTAAGTTATTGCATGAATGCAAGCAAAAACAGTTTTTGTTGTAAACAAACCTGTGTAGAATGTTATAAATCTTGAAAATTATTAGCTAGTTTATCTCATTAAATGACTTTTGACTATTAAGTAAGTAATTTTAAAGACCACTCTTGTTCGAGTGCTATGAATGGTTGTATTCAAAAATGCTGACACCTTTTAATGCATCCAATTATCTCATTCAAGATTTTGCAAGCTACAAGAGAAGCTCAAATTCTTACTCATGCTGTCCATTTAAAATACTATTTAGGTTTGAAAACTTCTGTATTTTGAAACATTTGAGTCTCTGGGAAAAATCGTTAAACATGTAGTTTTAATTTTAGTTTCTATGCTATCATAATTCTGTCCTGCCAAGTGCTAAGTATAAAAATATTGTTTGTAATTGAAATTGAGTTATTGTGATCAGCTGGTACTTTGTAATATTAATATTCATTTTATCTAAATATTGGAGCCGCAAAGTTGATGCGGAGAAAAGTCAAGCTCCAACTCCTTTACATAAAAATATACATATTAGGGGTGTAATGAATATTGGATGCATTTCTAAGCAGCTCCTCTACTCCAAATCAGTGCGAATGCAACTCCTCTACCCCAAAACTAGCCCAACTGCAACATCAGAACCCTGCTAAATCTGTTTTATGGTTATATGTGAACAGACAATGTTAATATAAAAGTTTAAAATCAACTAAACATATATATATACAGCCATAAAAATTAAAGTCTTTGATTTCTTAATTTGTGCTGAGTTGCGCAATTTTTTCAAAAATTTGTATCTGATTTTATGTTGATTTTTATTACTTAGCAATTGCAAAAGGCTCTGGAAATGCATAAGTTTGCCATTACTGTCATAGAGGCATATCTGTTCCCTCTTATAATATGAGTATAACCAGTGGTGCAGTCAAGAGGATATGGCATCCCCCTACCTTTTTATTTTAACACAAGCGTCTCCCCACCTGTTTTGAATTTTAACATAAGCGTACCCCCACTTTTAGATGTTGGTATATATAAGCGTCCCCCCACCTTTTTTTCCTGGACTACATCACTGAGCATAACATATTATTATTATTATGGTACTATTAGTCTTCTGTAATTTGAAGTTTTCGATAATTAAAGTTTAGCTGTGGTCCCTTCAGCTTTGAACTTTCCAAGTTCTACTGTATTAATAATGTGGGAAAAGCTTAAGAATGTGATTTCTATGAATGAGAGCAAGAGTTTAATCAATTTAGGTTATATCTGGAGTCTCTCGTGACAAAAAGATGTGAAAAACGGAATAGGAAAAACTAAAATTATAGACGACTTTCAAAAAGAAAAAAAAATTATGATGACTGATGATTTTGTGAAAGTTTCTGAAGAAGAATGAAAAACTGAAAAAATGTGGTTCAATGTTAAATATTAGCAGGAAATACTCTGATATTGTGCTTTCTCTCTGTTAAAGAACTGAAAGGAGTTTCATATTCTTGCCTTTCAGGTTTTCGAAAAAAGCAGGTTGCATTCTGTTCCTTATCCATCAATGTTTGTATCGGTAAGTCATTATTTCATTGTTACATTACATTTAACATGCATCAAGAATGTTATTTTCTGCTGTACCTAAATAATGCACCTTTCAAAACTAAATTGTGTTATTTTCAATATTTTGCACCTCCAGTGCAGTAAGGCCATGCCTCAAAAAAAGTAAAAATGGCCATATCATCTGTAGAGGCTTCGAACAATTTCCAGGAAGATGGGGGAATGAAACCAGTGGCACAAGCAAGCATACGGATACTTTGTGGTGCTAATCCTTTGCTGTCAATTTCTCTCCCACCTTTTGTACTATAACCCCCAGTGCTTCCCCCAGGCTTGGGCGGGAGGGCGCCGCGCCCTGCCTGCCCTCGAATTCGGGAAACGCGCCCATCTTGCCCTTTTGTTAGTGAAACTGCGCCCTTCTTGTAGAGCTCAGAACTCGCGATCGGCAGTCGCCAAATGTGACCAATTTTCACGTTTCGGCGTCCGTGCCCTTTCCCGAACTCTAATCTCGACACGTGACTTTTTCCCGAATTCTCTTGTGCAGTAAAAATCAAATGAAGAAGAAAGAAATAGGAGTTAATTTTCGAGCCACACGGAAACTAGTTTTTCCTCCGATTTTTACCGGAAATTGCATACTGTGTTTGAAATTTCAATCCTATTCGATCCTGGAATTATTTCGATTATCTTGAAAGTTTTAAGATATTTTTTGCATGCACAACCTTAAATCTGCTTATTTGTCGTTTCATTTTAACAATTAAAAAAGAAAAAAAAAGCTATGAAAATGAAACAGCCAAAATCGTGCACGTGCTTCGCCGAAAATTGGATTCTACGTTAGAGATTTTAATCCTTTTGCATCGGATACAAATTTCAATTATTTTCTAAATTAGAAGATATTTTTCACACACGCTACCTTAAATCTGCTTATTTTGCATTTTATTTTAATAGTTTCTGGCTTTTTTCTTTTCTTTTTTTTTTGAACTTTGCCGATATTGAACACGTGTTTGTCGAAAATTGCGTTTATCACTATTATTCACCATTAATGTTTCATTTATTTATTTACTTCAAATTTGATTTTAGTATTGACAGCTATTTACTTTTTAGAAAATACTAAATTTTGGATAAATAAGAAATTTTTAGAAAATTGTTAATTTACCTGGATCCAACTTCTTTAAAAAACAATAAACAATTATTGAAAACTGTTTGCTAAATAAACAATTATTGAAAAGAAGTAGTAGTATCACAAATCGTAAATTAAATAAGGAATTGTTTTTTTTTTTTTTTTTAGTTTAAATATTTTACAAAATAATAATAATGTGTGTACATAAATAGAAAAAGAATCCAGAGTAATTTTGCCAAGGTAGATAATTGTTCAATCAACTTTTAGAAGGAATTTAGGCATCGAAAAGCAAGAGGAAAGGACTGTTTTTTCAATTCTGAAAAAATTAAGTTCGTGCCGGAGAACCACATGGTTTACTTAAATGTAATTCAAACGCTCATCTCAATTGATACCAGTTTTGTGCTCTTAAAAACAATACACAGTTAAAGTGTTTTGAAGATGTGCAGATTTTTTTTTTAAGTTTGGCTACCATTCCTTGAAATTTAGCTACCATTTTGTGGGGTTTTAGTAGCCATTGGCTACCAATCAAGAATTGGAGTTTTGAGGTATACCTTCTTGCCTTTTTGTTAGTGGTGAACTCTTTGGGAACTCAACCGACAGAAGCCATTTATCCATACAAAAATTTTTTTCAGAAATTCTGAAAACTGAGAAAGTGAATGGGGAAATATTTCCCTGCTTAAAAATACCCTTAGCTATTACATGTTTATTACCAATATCAAATGCAGAGGTGGAGAGGATTTTTTCACAAATTAAATTAGTTTTAACTGATAAAAGATCCAGTTTGAAAATGGAACATGTCAGTCAGCTAATGCTTCTTAAATTGAATGGAAACTAAAGGTCAAGACTCAGAAATTTTGCAAGTGGCCAGTGGCCACTAAACTTGATTAACTTGGTGGCCACCTATGCATCATAAAGCAAAAGTGCAAAGCGGGGGGGGGGGGGATGAATGGTGCATCAGTGCACTACAATTCCTTGTGTGTCTTATTTTCAGTGAAGAAAACATAATATTTTGTTAAAACTATCAAGTCTTCAAAAAAAAAAAAAAAATTATATGGCTTTCAAATTGGAAAAAGAAAAAACTTGCTTCCTTGGCGATGGTAAATTAAGGGAATATGATTTTTTTCAATAGTTTTTCATGTTCAATGTTATAGAGCACAAAAGATGTAAATGCAAATTTTTACTTGTTTCATCATAGAAGCAACAAATAACAAAAATCCCCCTCACAGAAACGAACCTTGTACAAAAACCGCGATCACCAATACGAACCATTTTCGAACACAAGTATAAAAAAAATTATATTTCCAGTTCTAGTTTTGTTCAGTACATTTAATTTTCATTCTTTTCAAAACTTTCACACCATTTTCAAAATGGCGCGACACTTGAGTCCGATTTTATAAAGCGAAAATGACCGGTTTGAAATGAAAGTTATGAAAAAAAATCAAGATTAATATTGTTTCCTACTATATTTAAAAGATTTATATGGCAGAGAGAAGGAATTCAAAGAAAAAAAAATAGCGTAATCGGGAAAAATTTTCGCCATTTTTTCTTGTGAAAGGGTAAATGAAGACTATCAGCCGAAATACGGTAACTTGAATGCCGAATTGATGCGTTTTTATTGTGCTTGCATACATGAATGTTTGAGGTAAGTACGTATCGATAATCCCCCCGCAAGAGGGCGTGGATAGCTGCGCATGCTCCGCTCTATATTATACATTCAGTTAGCTCTGTAGTCTTGTAGAAACAACTTGTAGATTTTTGTGTGCGCATTAAATTTATGTAGTTAATGTTCAAAGTGTTAAGTTATTGTCCCACACCCCGCATGTCTCGTACATGTTCCTGGTCCGCCGAGCACTAGCATTTATCACGTTTGTGGATTAAGCAATTCAACTTCTAACATTTTGGAGCATTCTAACTACCATGGATGACCTGAAGAAGAAACGGAGCTACCTCAAAGGTAGGACAACTCGTTTAACCAATATTATTAATCAAAAGATTAATTCAAATACTCTTACTATTGATGAACTCGAAGTGTTTTCTGTTGATGCTGGAGAACTGTGGCGAGAAATGCACGATTTAAACATGGACATTGTTCTAGCGCAAACCGATACAGAAATTGTAGGGAATGAAAAAGAATATGACGAGATAGCATCTAAGATTGAACAGTTAAAAGTTACTATCGCGCGGCAAATTAAAAACAAAACTGTAAATCAAACTGATAATAATACCTCTCATTCATCCAATCAATACAATTCAGATTATCTAAACTCCGTAAAGCTACCGAAAATTGAACTCCCAACATTTTCAGGTAATTTTTGCGAATGGTTAAGCTTTAGAGACTTATTCCTTTCTACTATTCATAACAATTCATCTCTTTCCGATGCACAACGCTTACAATATTTGAAGCTGTCTGTTAAAGGGCAAGCAGCTGTTTTAATTCAAGCTCTACAAATCACAAACGACAATTACGATAAAGCTTGGAAATTAATTAGCGACAGATACGAAAATCCAGCTGAGATAACTAATGCCACTCTAGACCGTTTATTTTCGCAACCAAATCTAAATTATGAATCTGCAAGTGGGTTAAGAAAGCTATTGGATACCACTAATCAATGTGTTGATACTTTGGAAATACTTAAGCAACCAATATCTCATTGGGACACTCTTTTGGTATATTTTTTAAAAAAGAAACTTGATTCTGAAACATTGCGTCAATTTACACTGAGTCTAAACAAATCGGAAACTCCTACGTTTAAATCATTTTGCGACTTCATCGAAAAGCGAGCATCTGCTCTGGCGTGTCTGAGTCAGAACAGAAGTGGCGCCAGCTCATCATTGCCTTCAAGGCCAAATACTGAGAGATCTTTTTCGAAAAATAAAATAGAATCAAAACACATCGCTCTTTCGAATTCGTGTTTATTTTGCAAGGCTGATTCGCATGGGATTTATCAGTGTAATAAATTTAAAGAATTACCAGTGAATGCAAGAAAGAATTCCATAATTCAAATGAGATTGTGTCTGAACTGTCTAAGGTCGGGCCATTTTTCTAATGCGTGTAAGAGTTCTCATTGCAAGCAGTGTAACGGAAAACATAATACATTATTACATGAAACACCATCGAGGGTGAAAACGGAAGAAGATAAAAATGAACCATTGGTATCAAATCATTATTCAGAATCTAATTTCAACGCGCAGAATGTTTTGCTTCCTACTGCCATCATCAATGCATACGATAAATATGGAAATGCACATATGTTTCGCGCGCTCATTGACTGTGCTTCTCAAGCAACATTTGTTAGAGAGGATTGTTTACAGCAATTAGGGATTTCACGGCAGCTGGTTAGTGTAACTGTTGCAGGGTTATCTTCAAATGAGTCAAATAAGATTTCTGGTGCCGCACAAATCAAGATTTCACCAGTCTCATAAACGGATTTAACTTTGACAGTTGACGCATTAATTATTCCGAAAATCACAAATAATCTTCCTCAGAAACAAGTAGAGGATTCGAAGTTAAAATATTTCAAGCATTTGATTCTTGCAGATAAAAATTGCAATCGACCAAGCAAAATTGATATATTACTAGGTGCTGACGTGTTAGCAAACGTAATGCAGAGCGGACACATTGCGATTCCAGGAGAAAATTTGATGGCTCAGGAAACAATTTTCGGATGGGTTATCTTGGGAAAAGTGGGAAACTCTCAAGACAACGCTAATCAAGTTTACACTCACTTCACTCGTTGCGAGGAGTTCGAAGTTCAGAGATTGTGGGAATTGGAAGAAATTCCGCACAAAAAAATATTTTCTCCTACCGAACAGGAATGTGAAAGTCATTTTCAGTCCACACATACAAGGAATGATGAGGGTAGATTTGTGGTAAGGTTGCCTTTTCAAAATGGGAATCTAGCATTGGGTTCATCTCGCGAAGTTGCAGAAAGGCGTCTGATTCAAAATGAAAAGAGTTTTGTCAGATATCCCGAAAAAATGAAACTGTACACGGAATTCATGCACGAATATGAAATGCTGAAACACATGGAACTGTGTTCTGGTGATGATAAATCTAAAGAAAAATTTTATCTTCCACATCATGCTATCATGAAAACATCTCAGTGTTCTTCTAAATTTCGCGTAGTTTTTGATGCGTCTGCTAAATCCTCAAGTGGAGTGTCTCTCAATGATAAACTCATGATAGGTCCAACTTTACAAGATGACATAGCAACTTTATTACTAAGATTTCGTAAACACAAAATCGCTATGACTAGTGATATTGTTAAAATGTATAGGCAAATTTTGGTTCACCCAGATGACACACGTTACCAACAGATTCTCTGGCGAGATTCAGTACACGCAAAAGTGAAGGAATACAACTTGTTGACAGTGACATATGGCACAGCTTCAGCCCCATATTTGGCTACAAAGTGTCTGCAGCAGCTTGCTATAGAAGAAAGTGAGACATTTCCACGTGCTTCTCAAATCGTTAAGTCAGACTTTTATGTTGACGACCTTATGACAGGAGCTGAATCGGTTAAAGAGGCAATCCAGGACCAGCAAGAAATAATTGACATGTTAAAGTGTGGAGGATTCGAGCTCAAGAAATGGTCATCGAATGAAGAATCAGTCCTCGAAAACATTCCTCCAGAGAATCGAGCTACCTCTTTACCCCTGGAAATTACAGATAATGTAAAGACCCTTGGAGTTCTGTGGAACCCAGCTACCGACAGTTTCTCTTTCAAATGGAACGTCCCTCCTGTGTCAGACGTTTGCAGCAAACGCACAATACTTTCCTTTATATCTACAATTTTTGATCCTTCTGGTTGGATTTCTCCTGTGATACTCAAATTCAAATTGCTCATTCAACAACTCTGGAAACTGAAACTCAATTGGGACGAGAATCTTCCAACACATCTACAGCAAGAGTGGAAATCTTCAGTCGAAGACTTGTTTCAACTAAGAGACATCAAAATACCTAGGTACATTCTTCAACCTCATAGTGATATCATAGAGTTTCACGGATTTAGTGATGCCTCGGAAAAAGCATACGCGGCTGTAGTATATGTACGAACGATTTCAAGAGATGGAAATGTAAAGGTGCAAATGATTACTAGTAAGACCAGAGTAGCCCCCATAAAATTCATTTCCCTACCCCGACTCGAACTCTGTGGAGCATTGTTATTAGCTAAGCTCGTTAGCTTCACAACTCGAGCTCTGCAGCTCAGATCAGTTAAAACATCATTATGGACCGACTCGACAATTGTTTTGTGTTGGTTATCTTCACACTCCAGTCGATGGAAAACATTCGTTGCGCATAGAGTAGGAAAAATTCACGAACTTGTTCCCGAAGCTCATTGGAACCATATCGATGGTAAATTAAATCCTGCAGACTGTGCCTCACGAGGAATGCCTCTTGATCAGCTAAAACATTTCTCTTTGTGGTGGCAAGGTCCCGAGTTCTTATATTTGCGAGAAAACGTTTCTCAAGAACCATTTCAGGGCATTGAAACTGATGAAATTCTCGCAGAAGAAAAGAAAACATCTCCTGTAAGCAACGTCGCAACGGCGACTACAGAAAACAATGAAAGCTGCAAATTATTACATAAATTTTCCTCACTTCCTAAGTTAAAAAGAGTAACAGCCCTTTGTTTCAGATTCATTTTTAATTGCAGAAATTCAAAGGAAAATAGACAATTTCGGACCTTTAACGTCTAAAGAACTTGATCATGCACTGACCTTCTGGATAAAACAAATACAGGAACAAAATTTCACTCCCGAAATAGACTGTTTAAAACGTTCCCGGACACTTCCTACAAAAAGCAAACTCTTGTCTCTAACTCCCTTTCTTGATGCTGAAGGTTTGCTCAGGGTGGGCGGTCGTCTGAGACATTCAAATTTGCCTGAAAAGCAAAAATATCCAATTTTGTTACCCAAACGCAGTTTTTTGACAAATTTATTAATTTCCTCATTCCACATTACAAACTTGCATGCTGGCCCTCAATTACTTCAAGCTTGTATTCAACGTGAATACTGGATACTCTCTGCAAGAGATATTATTCGACAATGCATTAGGAAATGCATGATATGTGCCAAGATTAAAGCTCAGACTGCCAAGCAAATGCTAGGTGATCTGCCAGCTACACGAGTAACACCTTCCCGACCATTTTTGAGATGCGGTGTTGATTACAGTGGCCCTTTCCCTATACGAATGTCAAAGGGGTCGCGAGCTAAAACATGCAAAGCATATCTATGTCTCTTTGTGTGTTTCGCAACTAGAGCTATCCATTGCGAACTAGTAAGTGATTTGTCAACTAATGCCTTTCTAGCAGCACTAAAACGCTTTATTTCCCGTCGAGGTAAATGTTCGGACATTTACAGTGATTGTGGAACAAACTTTATAGGCGCAAAGAAAAAACTGGACGAACTTCAGGCATTATTAAAGTCTCCGAAGAATAATGAAACAATTGTTCATTATTTATCTGATGAAGGCATCAACTGGCATTTCAACCCCCCAGCTGCTCCACACATGGGAGGCATATGGGAAGCGGGTGTCAAGTCTGTGAAGTTCCATCTCAAACGCATAATTTCTAACGTAACTTTGACTTACGAAGAATTGTACACCGTCATAGTTCAAGTTGAAGCCTGCCTCAACTCTCGTCCATTGTCACCAATGTCCAGTGACCCAAATGACCTTTCAGTGCTCACACCTGGACACTTTCTCGTAGGTGGTCCACTCAACGCTTTTCCAGAAACAGATTTCACAACATCCAAGATCAATCACTTAACCCGTTGGCAACTAACGCAGCGCCTAGTGCAACATTTCTGGAAGCGTTGGAGTGCAGAATACGTCACACGCCTTCAACAACGGCCAAAATGGTTTTGCAAGCAACCTAATCTGCAAACGGGAGACCTTGTGTTGGTGAAAAATGACTGTCTGCCCCCGCTAAAGTGGCGTCTGGGACGCATTACAGATGTTTTTCCCGGAAAGGACGGATGTGTTCGAGTAGTGGCAGTTAAAACCTCCGATGGACGATTAAAAAGACCCATTTCAAAACTGTGCAAATTGCCATTAGACAATGATTAACTATTCATCATTGAACGTTAAACTTTAAATCCACTTCTTTACTTTTCATATTACTGTTTTTTATTCCACTTTATATATTTCATATGTTTATTCATTTTTTCGTTGTAGTTTTGCTAAAATCGTAATTTGTTGAAACAAGATGTTCCAAGGTGGGCGGCATGTTTGAGGTAAGTACGTATCGATAATCCCCCCGCAAGAGGGCGTGGATAGCTGCGCATGCTCCGCTCTATATTATACATTCAGTTAGCTCTGTAGTCTTGTAGAAACAACTTGTAGATTTTTGTGTGCGCATTAAATTTATGTAGTTAATGTTCAAAGTGTTAAGTTATTGTCCCACACCCCGCATGTCTCGTACAATGAAAGAAGCAAGAGTTGAAAATTCCAAAGAAGGTATTTGAAAAGGAGGGATTTACTTTAGAAAATTAAAAAAAAACAAGAAGTTCCGTCTAGAACTATACGAGCCTACTTTCCCGTATACACCAAATTCAAATTTATAATCTAGCTATCTCTTTCTCTCTCTTTATTATTTATCTTTAGTTCTAATTATTGAAAATATACCTTTTTCAACGGATAATACATATTCATTCACTCACTCATTCATTCTTTCATTTATTCAGCCATGCATTTATTCATTCATTCGTTACCTCATTCAAGTGTTTATTCATTCATTTACGCATTCATGTATTTATTCACTCATTTATTTATATTTTCATTTATTCAATAATTTATTCATTCATTCTTTTCCTCATTCATTTATTCATTGATTTATTCTTTCACTCTTTCATTTATTCATTCATTCATTATTTCACTCATTGAGTCACTGAGAAATATCCTTGAAAATCCCGATCAAAAAATTTCATAGCAAAATAGGCTCGTACGTTCTGGATAAACTTTCTATTTCTACATGTTCTACGTTATAAGAGCTTTCCGATAAAGTTTGTTCCAAGCAAATCGGTCCGTTAGATCAGGATTTATATAGGGTTGAAATTTCCCCGTAAGCTCTGTGTTAATTTTTTGAACTGTTCAAAAATGAACAAAAACTGTTCAAATCAATATTTCACGCCGAGAACTCCTTTCAATAAGCTTTCAATAGGAACTTGGCTCTTGTGCCCAGAGTTTACAGAATTTGCTTCAATTTTGTCCATAGGCGCTAATGTTAAAATTTTTTGAACTGTTCAAAATTGAACAAAAAATTGTTCAAATCAAAAAGTGAAATATAGAAATGAGATGTCCTCGCCGAGATCTTTCGAATGCAAAAAGAATTTTTCCAATCGGACAATTCGTTCAAAAGTTATTAGGGGGGGACAGACAGACAGACAGACCGACAGACCGACCGACAGACAGACCGACAGACACACTTTTTCCCCATCTCAATACCCTACTTTCAATTTTTTTATTTTTCAATCTTTATTTAATTACTTCACTTATTTTTGACTTTTCTTGATTTTTAACGATATTTTCACGATACATTAAGCCTTCTTTCATGCTTTATTATTATTTTTTTTTACTTTTACGGGAAAGTAGGCTAAAAAGGAAAGGTGGCGATCGCGCCTAATTTTTTGAACCGCCACTTCTTCAAACAAGGTCGCCACGTGGCGAGTGGCGACTGCAAATCTTGACCTTTAATGGAAACTTAAACCCAAATGATGCAATTAAATAATGGAAGGTTTTAAAACGTAGAAGAATATATTTTTAAAAATATTTGGTGTGTAAAATATATGTAAATAATGCATTTTATTAATATTATCAATTTCATTGAAACCCAAATTTTGATAGCCTTTATAATTTTGGGACTTTTCTGTTTTAGGGCCGACAGGTGAGATTTTTCGGGCACTTTTTTTGAGATTTTGGGGATTTTTTTTTAACATCATTTATGGCTCTTTTTTGGCTTTGGGTAACTTTTTGTGTGTAGCCTGGAACACTTCCAATGATTCTGTGCTTTATTATATTGCAACTCTTAAAAATTCTCTATCTCATAAAACTCAGAACAGTAGGTTCCCAAAGATTGATAAGAAAAAATTATTTTTTTCATCTTTATTAGGGACCCATTTGGGTCAAATATGTATTTATTCCATCAGTAGACATTGAGAAAACTAACCAAAATATAAGACTGCTCTTTCAAACAAGAAACTATTTACTATTCAAAATATGAAAAAGCATTGAATAATCCCAATTTAATGGTGCTTTCTAATTACTTCAAGAAAGAAAAGTTTTAAAATGTATTAAAACTTTGCTTTCTAGTTACTACTTTAAGAAAGAAAAATTTTAAAATGTATTAAATCTTGCGGGAAAAAAGATTGCAACATGTGAGGAATCCATATATTAGACATTTCCTTTTTCTCTCCTTATTTTAATAAAGATTCATTTCAATCTTTAATGAAAATGTATTGTATTAACTTTGCTTCTTTTAAATTTTTTAAAAAATACTATTGTCATGTTAAGCTAAACCATTGCTTTCAATTAGCAGTCTTGATTAATTATAATGGCATTTTTTGCAATTTTGCTGTTTTTAGGACATGTTAAAAATTTTAAAGATTGTTTAGGTCATCAAAATCTGTGCTCTAATTATTATTACTGAAGCTTTATTGTATTAAGAAAAGATATATTCTTATTTTCTTATTATTCCTCAGAGGTGATCAGATCTTCAGAAGTACTGGAATGAACAGAAACACTCATAAATTAGTAAAAATGTATAACTCAGAAAGTCCTTGCTAGATATTTTATTGAATTTAAAATCATTATGGGTTGATGTTGCCATGCAGAATTTTTTCATGCTTTACTTCAAATATTAAAAACTATCTTAAAAATGAATATTGTCAAATTAGTTTATATATTTTTTCAATGTTCAGATTCACTGCGATGATGTTGTTAGACTAAAATTTAAACTAAAATGTTAAATTATGGCAATAATAAAGTATTGCTACGGGATGATTCATAAATGATGTCACGCTTCTAGGGGGAAGGGGGTGTTCGTGAAATTGTGACGAAGTGTGACATTCTGTTTGTGCAACATATCGTAACACGTGACAAAGGCAGTCCAATATGGAAAAAAGTGACATTTATGAAGTGCCCCTACTTCAAATTACATGTGCCCTTTATTTCGGTAAGATGCCCTAAATTTGGAAAAGTGCCCTTTTTTTTACAGTAGCACCCTGCCCTTTTTCAATCCTGGGGGAAGGTCTGATAACCCCAGTACTAAATCAGGTGCTTGTTTGAAGATAATGTAAATCTTTAAAGTTATTGAAAACTTGTCTTACAATATTCCTTTGAGGTAGATTGATTGCTAATCTTTAACTTATTAAGTCATACCAAAAAATGTGATGTCATGCCAGTATTTGTCTGCATAGATGAAATAGCAATTTAAAGCCAAGGGCGGATCTAGAAAATCTTCAAGGGGGATTTTGGAAATCTCGGGGTTCAATGTAAGGATGGATGGAGAAGATTCTTCATTCCTTTTCAACAATCCCTCCGCCCCCCCCCCCCTTTTTTTTCAAACAGCAGGAACAACAACAACAAAAAAAATGCTAGTGTAGTGATATTTAAAATTTTACTAGCACATTTTTTTAATGCATATACGTTTATTCAAAGCCCTTATAAAAGGAACACAAGCTGACGTTTTTTTGCTTTCGCAAATCTGTCTATAATTTTTTCAACGTCCAATGTAATATCTTTATGAATATGCAATAACGCTAATTCAGTGAGTCTATCATCACTCATTCTGCTTCTTAGCCAAGTTTTAACCGAGTTAGGATTTCCTTCAAGCTTTCTCAGGAAAAATGTAGGCTTGTAAATACATTTTCTAAATTTGAATTGATATGTCTAAATTACAAAATAATAGCAATTATTAGTAATATATTTTCTAAAATTTTCAAAATGTAATACTAAATATGTACTAAAAAAACCATCAACGTGTATGTGCAATTTATATAAACATCTGTAATTATGAATGTGCAATGAAATGTTTCAGACTCCAGGTTTTAGCGTAAATGCTGCAGGAATTTACACCACGTGCTAAGGGTTGGCTAGCTGTCACCAGTTTGATGGGTAGAAGAAAAGAGCAGGGAATCTCTTTCCCATTACTCCGAGGATTAGCAACTCAGCAATACTAAAGGACAAAGGGACAGGGGGAAAGCATAGAACTTGAAGGGCTATTAGGCTGGGATTCCAAGAACATAAAAAAATGGCTGGTCCCAGGGCACAAAGAGTAAAAACTCACTTAAGGAGTGTTGTTGTAGTATCCACTTGAATCAGCCCAAGGGGGGGGGGCGATCGCCCCATCGCCCCCCCCCCCTTAGATCCGCCATTGTTTAAAGCTTATCTAAACCTCTTTCGAAGTTAACCAATGACCACCTTGGACATTTTGAATAACTATGTATTTTTAGAAAATCTTTACCATCAAACAAATAACTTATATAATTAATAAGATATTTATCTTTATTTTATCTAAGTACTTTAATATTAAAGTTGTATGATACAAAGTAAGGTTAATACATGAAGCTAAACTAATCAATTGATTTTTTTTTTTAATCATTGATTTTACAATGTTAGAAAGTGTTGTAAAAATGAAATATGTTTTCAAATACAGCCACTGTTTCAAACAAAACTTCCTAGGTCCATCTCTGCATTACATATTTCATAAGTTTAGAACTGTTATCCTTTTTTAATTTTACAATATTACTCTTATTATTCAGGCATCTTAACAGCAAAGAATAATTCATTCAATCATTGAAATTAGAATTCATAATAATCATGAACCATTCTGCCTTTTTTATCTTAAAAATAGTATTTTAGATCAATTTAATAAATGCCACACAATAAATAATTCAGAAGCAGGTTTTTGCCCTCCTTTAGACAATCTGAAGGTCAGGGTTTTTGTGTTTTTTTTTTGCAGAACGCAGAAAAAAAATAGCATGGTCCCTGACCAATCCAGTTGATTGGACATCCGGATAAGCGTTGCTCTACTGTATATTTAATTTTAGTTTTCTACCTCTGGAATAATTAGTACAGTGAAACCTCCCTTAAGGGACACCTCTAAATAAGGGACACTTTTTCTGGTCCCAGTCCCTTTGAATAGGGACCGCAATGTATTTACCTCTGAATAAGGGACACTCTATTTAAGAGACATTCACAGAGAAAAATTTCTAAAATTCAAGTTATATAGATAAGAAAAATTTACTGGAAATTGAAGTTTTTTTTTTCTAAAAATTAACTTCTGAAAATACTAATCTGAATCCTATGACCAAAAAAAACAAGTGTATTTTAAAGTGCTAGCCAGAACCTACATGTAAAGGCTTTTCCCTCTCTTGCACTATGGAATACATGTATGCTCAGCATTGACAGACAGTACCCGGCTACCAACAAGTTTTTGATGCAAGGATTGGAAAAAGTACACGAAACTTAAATTATGCTGTATTGCCTGAATCTCATACTTTAAAACAAACCCATCTGATAGATTACTTCAAATACATTTCTATAAGCTGCAAAACTTTGCCAATACGACATTTATGCTAAAATTTTAGTTTTTTAATGAAAAAAATTTACTTTTTAATAATTTCAACTTATTATTTGTATGCATGAAACATTTCCAGTATTTAAACTTAGATGGTAACACATGTTTATTATTAAAAAGTTGAACCAAGTTAATACACTATACGTGTATGCATCAATTTATGAACCTCCGAGGAAGGGACACCTCTATTTAAGGGACACAATTTCTAGTCCTCCTAGTGTCCCTTATTGAGAGGTTTTACTCTATTAAAATAACTAAATATAAATAGTACATATTTAGATTAGACTGCTTTAAAATTTAAGTGTGTAAGATTTATATTCTTTTATAAACAAAAAAGTTCTTTCTCTTAGAGGTTGAACTTTAATCTTATGTTTAAAATTCTTTTTCAACATTTCAGTGATGGAAGTTATACTAGAAAGCCTGCAATGCTGATCTTTATTGTTCTATCGTATTGATGGATCTCTGCAGATGATTACTCTGAGCCAATTTAAGTCCCAGTGCTGGTTTTCTCATTATGAAAAGTAAAATACTTTTGATTATTTAATGTTAAGTTTTATGATTTGTGGACATATCTTTTTTACCTTTCTTTTCGTAAAAAATCAATAACAATTTGGATTTTGTGTCAGTGTCCAATCATATATTTTGTTATTTTGTTTAGTACTAAATGTCCTGAAGATCAGGAACTAGTCAAACCTCTTTGCCTGACACTTGTTTCTTGCATAAGGGCTGCAAACCCCATTGTATTATACTGATTAGTGGCAAAACTCCATTTTTCATACATATTGGTAGACGCTTTATGTGTTCAAATAAATGTTATCTATCATTTAAGGCAGGGGCGGATCCAGAAATAATTTCTGGGAAGGGCACCGGGTGTAAAAAGTAGTTGCTCATCGTAAAACTTTCTATAATAAAAAACTCATGAGCTTGTTTCACGTTTTTTAAGATCTTTTGACACCAGTTAATATTTTGAAATTACGAAAAACATACTTAATTACATCAAATGAAAAAGTACAATACATTTTAACATATTAAGAAAATTAACATTGAAAATCCAACATCGAACATATGCTTCTCTAGAAATTAGCGCACTGTGTATTACAATACTTTTGCATCCTAAAAATATTTGAATGTTTTTAAAAGTTGGAAAGTATTTTAACATATGCTACCATGTACATTCCCTAATTACATTTTGTTTTTAATTCGTAATGCATGCTTTTTCTGAAAATTTCATGTAAGTTCAGAATTTTTTTTTTTTTTTTTGCTCAGAATCACCCATGTGGTGCTTTGGACTCTACGACTTTTACCTGTGCATCACTAATATATTACGATGTACATGTTGTTCAAGTGTTTATCAAGATACTTGGAAACATCTATTGATACGAGTGATGTTCATGAACAAGTTACCCCCCTCCCCCAAAATGTATATATATATAGTTGATATAGAGCAGTAACTAGTGTAAGTAAAGTGTTACAAAGCTCTGTACTTTGTTTTCTCCCTCCCCCCTTTTTTTCACTGTATGATGGCTGTAAGCCATCATATTTATTGTAAAAAAATTTATATAGTTTTATTGTTAAGGTTAAAAAATCTTTAATGACCCTAATATTTTAATAATTTGTTTTTAAATAATATGATTCCATTGCTTTGTTTACATCAAATTATAATTCTTTGTTTTAGCTAATAAATTTAAAAAAAAAATTTTTTCTAGATTTCAACAAATCAGCTCGGATAATGGCATGTTTACACTGGAAGAGAATTGTTGGAATGATGAAGAGTTTCACTTCTGTACCTTTTTGTTGTACTTTATCTAAGATATTTTTCAATAAAATTGATTTCTTGTAATTCTGATTTTTTTTTTTTTTTTTTTTTTTTTTTAAGTTCTATAAAATTCCATTTAAAATGCTTTTTGAATTGTATTTTTCCTACAACTTATAAATAAACATTCAATAATATGGCACTAAATGCTTGCCTGATATTAAAAATTTCGCATTTTATTAAAAAACATGCAGTTATGTTTCATTACTCTGAGAAATTGTGTCATGTATTGTTTAAATTCAAACGTTTTGAACTTTTTTGGAAAATAGTTTTTTTATGCATAAAAGTATTAAACTTTTTAATCCTTAAACATTTTTTTAATAAAAAAAAATTTTAGGTGGGTGAACAAATTTATTTTGAAATTGTAGGTTTTTTTACTTTTAAAGAAAAATTTCTAAAAGTATCACTTTTTCATATTATAATTCCCATTATCTAAAAATGTCTTTGTATAATCAAAACTTGGTTTTGTAAACCTCTAATTTTTCCTTGTGGTCCTTAAAAAGTTGTATTTAAAAAAATTGAGAGTAAATTAAAAAATGGAATTGACAATTTTAAAATATTACTTCTTGTAGTTATCTTATACATTAGGTTCAATTGTTACTTGTGCGAAGTTTTTCCTGTACTGTGTAGTCTTTCTGCTATAAGACCCTTCAGATGAGAATGCCATCCACCACTTAAATGAATGTTAGTACATAATTTTACTGGGATGAACAACCTGTTTTCCTAGCATTTCGTGAGCATGTCAGCTGTTCGCAACCCTTACACTTTATGTGAAAAAAAAAAAAAGTTATGTTGATAGCAAGGGATGGGTGGGGCATAGAACGTAGTATAAATGAAAAAAAGTCCACGTCATGGAACTTTATTCTACTTTTTAGCATGGAATTTTTGAACAATGCAGCTCCTTGTTCAGAATTTAAGTGATCACTATACATTCAGCCAAATTTGGAACGCATATTGGTCTTTCGTCCTTCAACTGCACAGAACGGTTGAGCGTGAACAAATGTACACCTTTATTGTGTATGTGCCCGAAGATTAAGTAAAAACATCCTATATCAAAAGTGTTGAATAATAATGGATTCATTCGATAGCAACTTTCAGCAGCATTACAGTTTGACAAAACTTAACTAACACCACGTCATAGGTGGATTCACAAATGTGCAGTTGTATGCTTAGGCAGTGTTGGCAACAGCCCGACGTTTTGCCGAGCAACATCTCGTTCTACAGAATTGAGAGTCGATTAACGGCCGTCGCCGGTGTAGTTAGCATTTCTTAAATGTCTTGTAAATATGTATAATAAATAACCCACTTTACGTAATAAATTATATTTGTTGTATTTGTGCCAAACATCACAATCACGTCAAGATACAACAACGTGGCGACGAGGATTTTCAAGAATCTTTTACATTTAAAAGTCTCGAAGTATCAGCAAGCGGAAAGAAATGGCTACAACCGAAGATTTGTTACAGCAGCTGACGGCTTTGGTAATCTCAACAAATAAACGACTTGAACTTTTGGAAGAAACCAGTCGTCAAAGTTCCTCAACAACTGCAGTTTCAAATGCAGCAGATAATATTGAGTTTTTAATGGAAACTTTGGCTAATGGAATCAGTGATTTTGTTTATGACCCAGAAAGTGGACTGTCGTTCGATAAGTGGTACACACGGTATGAAGAAACTTTCATTACCGATGCAGCTAAATTGGATGACGCCGCAAAGGTAAGATTGCTTCTACGTAAGTTAGACCTAGCATCTTACAATAAATATATCAATTACATTCTTCCAAAGAAATTCAAAGATGTGTCATTTAACGATACAGTTAGCCAGCTGAAATCTATTCTTAGTCCCAAACAGTCAGTATTTCATAAAAGATTTAACTGTCTTCAAATTAAAAAGAATGACTGGGATGATTTCGCCACATATGCAGGCATTGTTAATAAAAAATGCGAAGATATTGAGTATAATCAACTCGATGTAGAACAATTCAAGTGTCTTATTTTTATCAGCGGTCTTAACGCGCCAAAACATTTTGAAATTCGTGCCAGATTACTACAATTAATGGATAAACAATCTGCCACATCGCCAATTGACATTCGTAAATTGGTAGAAGAATGCCAAGCTTTCACTTCATTAAAAGAAGACGCAGCGATGATACAACAGTTCACCCCCGCAAAATCATCAATTAACAAAGTTTCAAATGAAAAACTTGCAAAATTTGGAGAATCCCGCACTGTAAAATCGTCTGATTTTAAGTTTGGGAAGAATTACGGCAAGCGTGGTGCGTCATCGCCAAAGCAAGATAACGGCGGACTAAAGCCGCCAAGATATCCTTGTTGGTTTTGTGGTGAAATGCATTTCGCAAAGAACTGTACTTATTCGAAGCATGAATGCCAAAAATGTCATAGAATAGGACATAAAGAAGGATATTGTAATAGCGGTCGCCAAGCAATTCCGACTAGACGAAGGAAAAAGAAAATAAAGAATTTTTCGCCAACTATTCAAGCGATTACGACTGGACAGGTGCAAAAGGAAATAACGACGTTTTCGCCAAATACTGAAGCCCTTTTTGCTGTAAATAAAATTTCTTTCGAAGATAAAAGGAAATACATTACAGTTAAAATAAATAATGAATTAGTTAGATTACAATTCGACACAGCTTCTGACATCACCATTATTTCTGAAAGTACATGGGAACAAATAGGAAAACCTATGGCGAACAAAACCAAATTTTCTGCCAACAGTGCATCTGGTAATCCAGTAAAACTAACTCACAAATTTGACTGCGAAATTACAATTAACGATACTACAAAAACTGGAACTTGTTTCGTGACAGAAGTGCCAAATCTTAATTTATTTGGAATACAATGGATAGAACTTTTCAACTTGTGGGATGTTCCGATGTCTTCAATATGTTGCAGTGTCCGCTCTGCATCGGACGAAAATTTTAATTCGCAACTTGTTAAGGATTTCCCTGCAGTGTTTTCGACAGAATTAGGTCGTTGTACAAAAACAAAGGTAACACTACAGTTAAAAGATGGTGTTCAACCAATTTTTAGAAACAAGAGACCAGTGTCTTATGCAGCACTTCCAAAAATTGAAGAAGAGTTAGATAGATTGGAAAAGTTAGGAATAATTTCACCAATTGACTATTCAGCATGGGCAGCACCTATCGTAGTAGTCAAGAAGCCTAATGGAAAATTACGTATATGTGCAGATTACTCAACAGGACTGAATGATGCATTAGAATCGAACAATCATCCGTTACCTGTTCCAGAGGATATCTTTGCAAACTTAGCTGGAAATTGTATTTTCAGTGTGATAGATTTGTCCGATGCCTATTTCCAAGTTGAAGTAGATGAACATTCAGGTAAATTGCTTACCATAAACACTCATAAAGGTCTTTATAAATTTAATAGATTGCCTTTTGGAGTAAAACCAGCACCTGGAGAATTTCAGAAAATTATTGATGCCATGATTTCTGGTCTTAAAAACACCAGTGCTTACCTTGATGATATCATGGTCGCAAGCAAATCTGTTTCTGAGCATAAACGGCATTTAAAAGAACTTTTTGCAAGGCTTGAGGACTACGGTTTTGTAGTGCGTCCTGAAAAATGTCAACTGTTTTTACCCCAAATTGAATTTTTAGGGCACGTAATAGATGGAAATGGACTTCTTCCAAATCCAAAGAAAATTCAAGCTATTAAAAGAATGCCTGTTCCAAAGAACATTTCTGAGTTGCGATCTTTATTGGGAGCTATAAATTATTATGGAAAATTTGTACACAGACTTCAGCAACTCAGACAACCATTAGATAATCTTCTTCGTAAAGATATTGAGTGGAAATGGACTAAGCAATGCGACAAAGCTTTTGATGACATCAAGAAAATTTTGCAAAGTGATCTTCTTTTGACTCACTATAATCCAGAATTGCCAATCATTGTAGCAGCTGACGCATGTAATACTGGAATTGGAGCTGTAATACATCACGAATTTCCAGACGGTTCAAGAAAAGCAATTTTTCACGCTTCACGAACTTTGTCAGCTACAGAGCAAAAATACAGTCAAATAGAAAAAGAAGGACTTGCATTAATTTTTGCCGTAACAAAATTCCACAAAATGATCTATGGTCGGGAGTTTATTCTGGAAACTGATCATCAGCCTCTGTTACGCATTTTTGGATCATCAAAAGGTATTCCCGCTCATACTGCAAATAGACTTCAAAGATGGGCTTTATCTTATTGGCCTACAATTTCAAAATTAAATATATTTCCACTGATTCTTTTGGTTACGCAGATATATTATCAAGACTGATTAATTCCAAAATCCAACCAGAGGAGGAAATCGTCATTGCCTCAGTTCATCTGGAAACAACAGTAAATCAAATTTTGGAAGATTCAGTTAATTCAGTCAACATCACACAGAAATCTATCCAGGAAGAAATTAAGAAAGATGAAGTCGCTCAAAAAGTTATAGAGTTTCTTGACCATGGTTGGCCATCACATAAAAATCAAATTCCCGAAGAGATTCGACCATATTTTAACAGAAAAGATTCTCTATCAGTTGTGAAAGGATGCCTAATGTTTGGTGAACGAGTCATTATTCCAGATAAATTTCGAAACAGAATTCTAAAAGAATTGCACAAAGGACATCCTGGAATGGAATCATCCCAAGTAGCAAAGTGACGTTTTCTACACGTAATTTTTAAGACATAAAAATCAAAAGACGTCTCTTGTAAAAATAGGACGTTTTCAAAACGACAGTCTAAGCCCAGAAACGTAAAAATTGAATTTGTGACCTTTTTGAGACATTTACGCAAAAAATAGTCAGTTTGGTGTCGTTTTAAAAACGTCAGCGTTAATCCCAGTAACGTTTTTGCTGTATGGAGATTTTCAGTCTTTTAAAATCGCCATCTCCGACTCAAGCGCGCATGCGCAATGCACGATCGACGATGAACAAGATGGATCGTCTGGATGGTACGATGGGAGCACGTGTTTGGATTTTATGTTTATTTGAAGAAAAGATTACAGGTAAGCAATAGGATGCACTTTTTTTGCATTTCGTATGCTTTGTATGATCAATGTTTTTTTAAAAAGAGGTACGGACGTGCGCGCGTGTGTGTGTGTTTATTTTTAACGTTTCTACTTTCCTTGCATGTAAAAATTTAGAAACAGGTATGGCTGGCTGCTTGATATTTTTTTATAACAATAAGGTGCTTATGACTGTCTGTCAGTTCAACTATGTTTTAGTATTTGTCTGCAATGATTTATGCGTAATAAAATAATTCAAGCATACACTTGAAATTTTAAATAATTTGGTACATGGGCGTATCAATATAAGGTGTTTTCTTTCGTTCTTTTTTTTTTTTAGTCAATCTCAATTGTTGTTAGACTTAGCTGCTAATCTAGGAGAAGTTTTTTTTATCTTTAACGATATTTTTGTCATAAATGATTGAAATGTACACATTTCATATGTTTCTATGCATCATTATTTTAAATCAGCAATTTAATTTAATGCCAGATAATAATGATTTTGTTGTATCAATAAGTTTTCCTATGGCAGTAATTTCAAACTTAATGAACTACCTAATATTGCCTGCATTATTTTACTGTGAGGAAATCATATTTAAATGCAAAAGGTGTTGAGAAGTTTTCAATTCAACTTTAACTGGTATATTGCCATCTGTTTGATCTCATTATATGTTTATTAGTTATGTGTTATTGATTTTTAATTACTAGCTGTTGCATGCAGCTCTGCACAAGTTATAAAAGCAGCACAATCTTTTAATAAAGAGCAAAAAATAATTTTTTAAAAAGTTTACCCATTTTTTGTTTAGTTTCGTATGTGTAACTATTTTGTCACACAAACCAGAATATTAAAATTAATGAATATGAATGTGCTTTATAATTAAATGATTCTTTGACCATATCACTGAATTTGTCTAACAAATAGCCCTTTGCAGTGAGAATATAATCTGCAATTACTTGCTAAACGGAAAAAAAAAATTTTAAGGTGTATTTATGTGCTTGCTCACAAAAGCTACCTCAACATGTTAAATGTTTTGACTCCCGTTATCAACTATGTCCAGGAAACCCATTAAAACTTGGCTTGTCACATGTGGGTGGTCCTCTGCAACTTCAGTATGGTTAACTAAACAATCATAATGATGTTGGACAAAATGACGTAAACATGAGGTAAAGTCAGTGGTGTAGTCGAGGGAGGACGCAGGGGGACGGCGTCCCCCTAGCTTTTTGTTTTAACACAAACGTCCCCCCAGCTATTTTGAATTTTAACACAAGCGTACACCCATTTTTTGATGTTCATATATATAATCGTCCCTTCAGCGTTTCTTCCAGAACTACACTACTGGGTAAAGTAGATTTTTAAAAAATACTGTGCCAAATATTGTCTTAAATTTTATAAAGTAAACAAAAGGTTAAGTAACAAGTTGAAAAAGCTAATTGCAACCATGTGGCAATTAAAAAAACTAATTGATTTTGTCATTTATATTTAATATAAATATTTATATAGATTACATTTATATTATAACTTCACTCCACGAGTGGAAGAACACAACTTGATTATATTAACATACTTTATCTTGGCTAAATACTACACAGATGCACGAACATATTATTTACAGACATTATTTACAATTTAACTATGTAAGCAAGCATAGTGACAAAAGCCGTCTTGGCTTAGCTGCGTGTTTTTCTGCTCCCGCACGAAACTCAAACCCAAACCAAAACCCAAACTGTTTTTAATTGTCAGTTCAGTTGGCGGTTGCCGTTAACCGTTGCAACCGCGGTTTCGAGCTTATACACAACATCTCCTCTCCCCTTAGAGATCAAGTCTCTGGGGGGGTTTACTAATCCTTCCAGACCGCCGCAACGTTGTTCCCGGATTTTGTGGCACTTTCGGTGAACTAACACAGGTCGTAGTATTTCCACTGTCTTTCACTGCTGGTGGTGAAATTAATGGGCCTACAGCTGAAACATCTTCAGCTGCTGCCGATGATCTGGTTGAAGTTTCGGCTGATGATGTGTCCGTAGGTGTTTGTTGCATATGGTGTTCCCCATTCAGACTGCTCGCAGTAGAATCCTCAGCAGCCGGGGAACTCTGAGACGGAGTCCAATGATAACGACGCACTGAGTGATCAAAGTTTTGTACTTGATCACCGACTGGACGGATTTGATCTACATGTCTCCGTACTAATGTCCCTTGAACATTTACAGTATAATGTAGCTCGCCATCTTGGCTGATTACTTGACCGAATTTCCATTTTGAATTGGCTGCTCTATAATCACGAACAGCCACATGGTCACCCACGTTAAATTTTCTGTCCCTGAACTCATAAACACCCTTTCTGATGTTTTCTTGCACTCTGGATTTTAAATCAGGCAACAACAAATTAATTCGGGTTCTAATGTCCCGTTTCAAAAATAGCATGGCTGGGCTGTGCATTGTGGTGACGTTAGGTGCTTTTCGATATTGAAGCAAGAATGTGCTTAATTTTTGACTTATGCTTCCGGCATAGTGTTGCATTGCCCGTAATGATTGTTTTAATGTATACACGTAACGTTCAGCTTGACCATTGCTCGATGGCTTAAATGGTGCAGATGTTTTGTGCTTAATGCCATTGGTCAACATGAACATTTCAAATTCGTGTGAAGTGAACTGAGGCCCGTTGTCACTTACGAGTACTATAGGTAGACCAAATCGGCTGAAACAATCTCGAAGGCAATCTATGGTCTTGTGGGCAGAGGTTGTTTTCACTGGATAAACTTCTAACCACTTCGAATGTGCATCCACAATAAGAAGGAACATATGTTCAAACATAGGGCCAGCGAAATCTACATGAATTCTTTCCCATGGCGAACTCGGGTACTC
This sequence comes from Octonoba sinensis, assembly GCA_038502835.1. Lineage (NCBI taxonomy): Eukaryota > Metazoa > Arthropoda > Arachnida > Araneae > Uloboridae > Octonoba > Octonoba sinensis. The sequence continues at coordinate 66,518,735 of CM076602.1, forward strand.
CCAGTGATGAACTTTTACCCTAGATGGGTCAGCTTTGTATTTGGCACAATGTGCACAATTATTAGCAGCATCCTCGATATCTTTATCAATATTCTTCCAATATACGAAAGATCTAGCAATTGCTTTCATCTTTACAATACCAAGGTGCCCTTCATGTAGTTCTGCTAACACTTGTTTTTGATATACCTTCGGGATGCAAACCCTTTGACCGTACATAATACACCCATCTTCAATTGTATATTGTGCTTCCCTACCCTGCAAATCTTTGCCCTCTCGAAGAGCATTCAGAAGCGGCCCTAGCTCTAAGTCTTTTGACGTAGCTTGTCGCAATTCTCTGGATGTTACAGGTAAGGTTTCTATTTGCCCCATCTGATTTATGTAAATATCATCTTTGACATCCAATTCTTCAGACTTCTTCGGTAAGCGCGAGAGACAGTCTGCATTCCCGTGATTTTTGGTATCCCTATACTGAATGTCAAATTCAAAGGATTGCAAAATTAGGGCATAATGCAAAAGCCTAGTAGCTGCTAAAACAGGTAATCCCCGTTTTGAACCAAAGATAGCTACTAGCGGCTTGTGGTCAGTAATCAATTTGAATCTTCGACATTTTAAATACAGATAAAATTTCTGTACAGCCCATACGATGGCTAGGGCCTCTTTATCTATTTGGGAGTATTTTTGCTCAGTTCGTGACAAAGTTCTTGAAGCAAATGCTATGGGTCTTTCAGTTCCATCTGGGTACAGATGAGACAATACACTACCTACACCAACTGGCGAAGCATCAGTAGCTAAAGTTAGAGGTAGGCGTGGATCATAGTGCACTAAAACTCTGGGTGAGCAAATCTCTTTTTTGATTTTCTCAAAAGCTTCCTGACAATCCCTCGACCATTTAAATTTCACGTCTTTCTTTGTAAGGTCATTAAGGGGATTTGACATGGTGGCTAAGTTTCTGCAAAATTTCCCGTAGAAATTTACTAACCCCAAAAAGCTTTTTACCTCCGGTACATCTTTAGGAACAGGGGCATTTAAAATTGCTGAGATTTTATCATCAGTTTTGTGCAACCCATTAGCATCTATTATGTGTCCCAAAAAATTTATCTCTTTTTGGAAAAATTTACTTTTATTTAAATTCAATTTCAAACCATGCTCTTTACATTTTTTGAAAAATTCCTCCAAAGCCCTTAAGTGTGACATTTCGTCAGACCCCGTAATCCGTGCATCGTCCATGAACACCTTAACACCTTCCATACCCTGAAAGAGCCCGTCAACGTAGCGCTGCCAAATTGCAGGAGCCCCGTTTAAGCCGTACATTAGTCTTTTGCACATATACAGCCCCTTATATGTGTTAATGGTTAATAGATTTTGGCTTTCGGGATGTACCTTCATTTGTAAGTACGCATGTTTAAAATCAAGTTTTGAAAACTGTTTACCCCTGTTTAAACTTGAAAAAATTTCCTCCAGTTTAGGTAAGGGGTGCTGCGGAACAACCAAGTTAGGGTTAAGCGTTACAGAAAAATCAGCACATAATCTAATATTGCCGTCTGATTTAACTACCGGTACCACGGGCGTAGCCCACTCTGAACTTTCTACCCTCTCAATGATTCCTTCCTTTTCCAACCTATCAATTTCCTTTTCGACTCTTTCTTGTAGAGCAAACGGGACTGTTCTATATCTGCGAAATATTGGCTTAACCCCCTGCTTCAGTTCCAGCTTAACCTCATAATTGTTGATCTCTCCCAATTTGTCATCGAATAATTCCTTATATTGAGTTAACAATTTGTTTAAGTTTATGTTACTTACTGCTCTGACAGTTTTTATAGCGTTCCAGTCTAGGTTTATTTTATGGAGCCATGCACGGCCAAAGATCGTATCCAAATGCTCTTTTACAATGTATAAATTTAACTGCAAACATTGATTTTTATACTCAACCTTCACGGTGACATACCCCATTGGTATTAAAGAATCACCCTTATACGTCTTGAAGACAATATTAGTAGGCTGAATTTTCTTATTAGAGATTTTCCGAAAATTCCTAATGCTCATAACACTCACGGCCCCACCAGTATCCAGTTCCATTGAGCAATTTTTATTCTCAATTTTTAGATTAACCAGTATCGGAGGTTGCCTTGGCTCTTCCTCCCGTAGTGTATATTCCTCAGCTTGTAGTTCAAATAAAGGTACTTGATTGTTGTTCTCAATGACATTATTCAAATTTACCTGTTTTTGTTTTACCGGTTTACCAGCCGCTTTCTTTGCAGCAAAACACGCCCTTTGTATATGTCCGATTTTAGAACAATAATTGCATTTACTTGTAATAAATTTGCAATTATTGCTATTATGGTCCGTGCTGGAGCATCTCGTGCATTCCGATTTTTTCCGCCTTTCCTCAAAAGTTTGTTTTTGGTACTTTGGTTTACCACTTTTCCCAGCATGCAACACATTTAATCCCCTTCCCATAATGTCATTTGTCCCTTTACAAGCCTTTTCCATAGCTAACGCGATTTGTAATGTTTTGTCAAGATCGATATTATCCTCTTCGAACAATCTATCGAGAATAGTTTTATCCCGCAATCCACTTACAAAAACGTCTCTCAGCATAATATTTAACATATTAGTGTCATAATCACAATGTAAGGCAAGGGCTCTTAATTCCGCCATATAATTATTTATAGTTTCCGCCTCATGTTGTTTACGGTTAAGAAACTTATGGCGTGAAGGGATTATCAAAGGTTTTGGATTTAGATGTGTTTTCAACACATCTTTCAACTTATTCAAGGTTTGTTCAGAAGGAATGTCAGGAGCTAACAAATTTTTCAATAATTGGTACAATTTTGGGCTCAAAGATGATATGAAAACTTTAGCTCTCAATTCTTCTGGAACCTGTTGCACATCAAGATATGTGTCGAAGCGTTCCAAGAAGTAATCGAAATTTTCCGTTTCATCATTAAATTTCTCAAACTGTACCGTTACTTTTTGTTGCACCGAAGAATCTTTCTTCTGCAGTGCCTTTAATAACTCTTGATTTTGTTCAAGCAACGCTTTAATTTGCTCCTCCATAACTTCCGAGCAAAGAAAAAAAATAATCTTTATTACCTTGAGTTGACTTCGGGCGTTGCCCTAATCCATTATCCCATGCTCGTCGCCAGCTGTAATAACTTCACTCCACGAGTGGAAGAACACAACTTGATTATATTAACATACTTTATCTTGGCTAAATACTACACAGATGCACGAACATATTATTTACAGACATTATTTACAATTTAACTATGTAAGCAAGCATAGTGACAAAAGCCGTCTTGGCTTAGCTGCGTGTTTTTCTGCTCCCGCACGAAACTCAAACCCAAACCAAAACCCAAACTGTTTTTAATTGTCAGTTCAGTTGGCGGTTGCCGTTAACCGTTGCAACCGCGGTTTCGAGCTTATACACAACAGTTAACTAGAGAAAAGTACCACAAGCCGAAAAGAATGTGGGATTTCTTCACCTGAAGTGGAAACATTCGAGGAAAAAAAGGAATCATTAGTGACGAGGCTTCAATGAGAAAGCAAGCTTTAAAGAAAGAATAAGTTTTAAAACTAGTGAGTAAAGAAATAATAAAATTTTTTTACAACTTCAAGTTTGTAAATATAGATATTTAAAAGAGTTTTATGGGTTTTTCTACCTCTGACATATGATAATTTATTCTCTCACCCCCCCCCCCTCCCCTCTTTTTTACAAAAATGTATGTTTTTAACCACTTAAAGTGCTTATCTTCAATAAAAGACCTTCATAAAAACCAACTTTTTCAATTCGTCTGCAAGAGTAATTAATTCTTATTCAGTGTGTGGTACATAATGTGTGAATTATTATATAGATACACAATAAAAAACAATTTTCACTTCAACTCTAGAGCCAATTTAGTTTCATAGCCGTTCTTTGATAAATTCTTTTGCTATACATCTATATAATGATTAAAAATAGTAACAAAATAATTCAAGGCCATATCCAGAGAGGCCATATCCATTTGGGGGGGGGAGCACGCCCCCCCCCCCAAATCCTAAAATTTTTTGCAATATACTATATTTTCCTCTCTGAAACTTTCCTCAACATAAGTGTTTCAAAGTTAGCCCCCCCCCCCCCCCAAAAAAAAAAAAAAAAATTAATTCTGGCTACGGCCTTGGAATAATTCTTGGTCACGCTTTTTTGGAGTACTAAATGGTCTCGTCTTTTTTAGTTTTATGAACTGTTCTAACAAACAATATTATGGCACACCGACCGCACAACTTTTTCTATATTACAGGGTGAGTCACAAAAAAGTATTACACTGTTTCTTTTTAATGCACTATAAATCAAGAATAATGTAAGATAGTATGCATTGCCTGGAAGAAAATTGTATAAGATTATTTTCAGTTTTGTTAGGGATTCTCAAGAGTCATATGTGAGACCCGTTAGTACTGATAAAAAACTTTAAATTTAATTTAAGAAAACTAATTTCTTTTCATTTCAGGGAGAGAGACTTACTGTGCATATAGCATTAGAATTCTATCACATTATCTGGAAAATAAAGTCCTTTGATAGATAAAGCTTGACAGGTACCTACTAAAAATTAATTATGCATTGCATTATCGATAATCTAATTTTTTTTTTTACTTGTTTCAATGTATTGTAATATTGCATTGCCGAATTCAGAGTTGCTAAAAATATTTGTATAAATACATGTATTTTATTAAAAAAGTTATTAAATAATTTTTTTATATCTAAGTATCTAAAGGAAGTAATTTTTGCTCTGAAAAACTCCTGAGCTTGGGTCTTCATTACAGAAAAGAACAGTTTGATTGACACAATAAATTTCCATAATAATGTTAAAACTTTAGTTCTAGCAAGCTTGATGAAATCATAAGTGTAAATATATACGTAATGTATTAAATCTGGTGTGAAAGGAATATGTTTTGTAAATGTGTATTTTTTGTTTCAAATGGCTGATGTAAATGTATTTTCTAATTTGTTCATTAGGGTTAAGCCTTTTCCCCAGTATATCGAGAAAAGGTACTCATTTTCAAGTTTCAAGTAATATTAAAGGAACAAAATAGCTCTTTCCTAAATCTGCATAAATTGCAACAAAACACTGCTTCGTTAAAAGCAGATTTCCTCATTCTATAACCATTAATTTTTTTCCAATATGATGACACCTGATAGCACCTGTAATCCCCACCCTGAGAGAAAAAAAATCTTAAACTGCAGTGTAAGTCTTAATTAAGGATTTAATATTGTGCTACTGTATGTATCTGTAGATATTCAGCAAGATTATTATTGTGCCTATCCCTTATTTTATTTGTTGTAAAGTTGACTGTGTTATCATTAACATAGGAAAATGGCAATGACAAAAATTCTGATGGTAGTACTAATGAATTGTTTTCGATTTTTTTAACTGATGTGTTTTGTTTCTTTTTTGGTTGGGGGGGGGGGGGAGGGCTTTTGTTATAATTTTTTATTCTACCAAATATTTCAGATATAAGTTTTTTATAAAACTAATTTTTTTTTTTTTTTTTTGAATTTTAATCTATTATGATGATCATTTTTAATTTTTTTGTTTTATTTATTTATTTTGTAAATAAGTGTTTTGATAAAAATATATTCTAATATCTATTCATTGATGTGAACATTAGAAAAAACTTGTTTATTTAAGAAAGCTTGTCATTAAAAATCCTTTAGTGTATGATGCAAAATTTGAAAAATGATTTTAGTTCTTTCTAAAACAATTTAAGTGTGTCATTTTCAGAATTGGTATTTTTGTCAACAAAAGGGTACTTTTGGTAGGACGGTTTCAAAAACTGGAAAGAACCAATGCAGCAATGAAAAAAATGGACCAATCGCAAAAATAGTTATTGTATCATAAATAATGTGCAGTGAGGTCTATAATTTAATAGGGACTTAAATAATTAAATTAATATTGGGGCATTATTGAATACCTTCATTTTGTTAATTAATAAATGTTGCAATTAAAAAAACTATTTAATGAAAGTCTAAAGTTACTGATTGCCAAAGGTAAACACCACCTGCTGCATGGCCTAGACCATCGTTGTTGCTTAATTGTTTTCATCCATGAAACATTAAGGTAGACTTCTACTGTGTGTACTTCCCTTGTTTTTAATATTAGGTTAGGATTTTAATTCAAAGTTCTTGAAACAAATTATTTACAACAGAAATAAAAATTTCTTGTTATTACTTATGCTCTTCAAAAAGTAATTTCAAACGTTATTGTAGTATCGAAGAATAAATAGAAATATCATGGAACCTTGAGTGATCTTCGTGGAACCCTAGGGTTCCGCTGCACATAGCTTAAGAAACGCTGGCCTTGACTGTTCCACCCTATGGGTATAAAATCCATTGATCATTAATTTTTGAAGAAGAAAATTTACTGATGTTACTTGCACTTCATTCCCATCTGAAATAGAGAAATATATGTCAGCTTTTATATTATTTATTTTATTTTTAGGAAGTGTGCAGAGGGATTTAGGTTGCCAAAGTCAAGGAAGTTGAAGACTCTTTCAGTTTCAGTTGCAATTATCTGATGAATTTTGCTTCCCATTTTATTCTCTATTTAAATTTTTATATTGTTTTCTGAAATAATTTACGTTTCTGAAAATAAGGTAAAATGTTTTTTGTAAACTTATTTTTTGCCTGAGTGGGAGCAAGTTGCCAAAAAGGTTACAAAAACTAACTATAGTTTATGTCTTTCAACTGCATAGAATTTGAATTTTGTTGTGATTCTAAATATTTATAGAATTTTGAAATATTGTGTAAAAATAAAATAAAAAATAAGATAAATTGGTAAGAGTTCGCATACATTCAAAAAGCAAAATGTTTTGCTTTTACACTATTTGCTGCACATTTGAACTTTGTAAAGATGTTCAATTTATTTCTTAAATTTTGTAATATTGATCTTCATTAAGATAAACTAAAAGAAACAAATTGTTATCTAAAAGTGTAATAATTCGTAAAATTTTGAAGAAATTTTGTCTTTATACATACAAATTGTGTCTATACATTGTCTTTATACTTAACAAATTGTTTTCTATTTATTTATGCAGTTAGGTGTTATAAGATTGAAAGCACAAAATTTTATCAGATTTCTTTTGCAAACTGATTCTTATTATTGGCTGTTAAATAATGAATATAAGCGGTTAATTAATGTTTCTAAATTCAACTTTGTTTCCATTGGAAAGTGTATTATCAGTGCAAAAATGAACTGTTTAATCTCTCCCTCTTATATTAATGCAAGTATATATAATTGTGCTCCCATTTCTTTGTTTAACCATGATCAATATTTGAAAACTTGGTTGCTTTCTCTCATAATTGGTTAGTTAAATAAAAATTGATGATTTTGTTGTTGGTTTTAGTATCCTTATTTAGTTACTAAAACAGTGAGAATGAGAACATATGACTTGTGAAGTTTTTCATATTTCTCTTCTGAGAATTTGATTTCTGGAGGAAGAGCAGGTAAAACCTGGTGTGAGGATAAGCTTTGGAAGCATAAATTACATGTAATAAAATTAAAATCTTGATCATGATATGTTTTACAATTTTAAATAACTTCTAATGTAGCATTAATTTTTAATGAACAACTTAAAAAGTAAAGTTTTAACGTCTTGCTTGTGTATTATATTAGTGTTTGTAATGAAATCTTTAAAAATAAATTGAATTATTTAGAAAGGAAATTATAATTTTGTTGTTAATGACATGTTTTATTAATTATAGTCTTAGTTATCGATTGACAATGATCTATACTTGAAGCTTTTCAAAAGCTTCTGTCTGCTCTGAAACAGGTTGAAACTATTCATGACAGTATGTTTTAGTTTTTCTAAAAGTTTGTTAGAATTGAAAGGGTTTTTTTTTTTTTTTTTGGTGAAAACTGTTTTGTGTTATATTTATGTGCATCAGTTGAATAAAAAGAAATGTTTTTGTTATTATTGGTCGGTTTATTTTTAGTATTTTTGAATTCAGTACCCGAGGCATTTGCTAGTCGAAAAGTTTTTTTCTTAATCTTGTACCAAAACTGGGAAAATAATTGCCTGCTTTTTACAGCATTTAAAATAAATGTGACTTCAAGTATTATCATTAAAAAAAGGTAAAATTGACTATAAAATTGTTTTTTTTTTATGTAATAAAAATGCTGCTACTTGGTTGAGGATTTCATAAATGATATCAATGTTTAAAAAGTTGTGTCGATAGAAATTGATTTACTGTCATTTATAAAACGTAAAAAGCGACTCCACTACAAAACGCAGATACGTGACGTAAATAAAAGGTGAACAACCTAGCAGCAAAGTCGTCTGAAAAACGTTATAAAATGACGTTTTTAAAACGTAGGCAAACCACATCGCAGTGTCGACAAAATAACGACAATCATGTGACGATTTCAAAACGTCCGCAAACCTAAACGATTATCGGCTACAAAACGTCATCAAGTGACGTTTTAAAAACGTGTAAACGGATCAGAAACGTCAGCAATTGACGTTTAGAAGATGTCATTGGAAAACGTCTGGATTTACGTTTAATGTTGAGACGTTTTGACCAAATATTGACGTCTTTTGACATCCTTTTTTTTACGTTTTGAAAACGTACTCATGCTACTTGGGATATTCTAGAAGTTACGTTTTCTGGCCTTCAATAGACAAGGACATTGAAACTTACGTCAAAACGTGTCATTCATGCCAAACTTCTCGAAAATCACCAACCAAGACATTACTGCGTTCTTGGCCATTAGCAAAAGAGCCATTTGAAAGAATTCATATCGACTACGCAGGTCCAATAGATGGTTATTACTTCCTGCTCATCATAGATGCAAATAGCAAATGGCCTGAAATCTTCATTACGAAAACAATCACTGCATCTACAACATTGAAATTTATCGAGCAAACTTGTGCCAGATATGGAGTGCCAAAAATTATAGTTTCTGACAACGGTACTCAGTTCACAAGTAATCTTTTTGTTGATTTCTGCAAGAAAAATGGTATACAGCACTATAGAATACCTCCACATCATCCTCAATCAAACGGTCAAGCAGAGATTTTTGTAGACACTTTCAAAAGAGGTATTAAGAAAATTCAGCAAGGGGGAGATCTACAAGCTGCTCTTAATACATTTCTATTCACATACCGGTACACACCAAACAAATATATCGGAAATAAATCACCTGCCGAACTGATGCTTGGAAGAAAACTGAGAACAGTTTTGGACTTGATTCGTCCTTCTGACGACACAGCTGCCAAAATGAATGAAAAACAAAATTTTCAGTTTAATAAACATCATGGCGCAGAAAATAGATTCTTCAAAGAAGGTGATTTAGTTTATGCTAAAGTATACTCAAATAACAACTGGAAACGGGAGCCAGGAAAAATAGCAGAACGTAAGGGGAATGTCCTTTACAATGTGTTTCTTGAGTCGAATGACAGAATACGACTCGTTCGCTCTCATGCAAACCAACTACGCTATCGGTATGAAGCAAGTACAACACCATGTCCTAATTCAAATCCATTTGTTGACGAGTTCAGAGCCTCTGACTCGCTGCAGCAGGACACATGGTTCAACTCCATAACTGAGAGATCAGAAATAGATGAATCTCTATTGAGTGAGTTTGTTACTCCACCCGACACTTCAACAACTTTGCGGACCAGACCACAAAGAACCATCAAACGTCCTGAAAGATTTAAGGACTATGTCATGACTTAAAAGGGGAAGATGTTGGCAACAGCCCGACGTTTTGCCGAGCAACATCTCGTTCTACAGAATTGAGAGTCGATTAACGGCCGTCGCCGGTGTAGTTAGCATTTCTTAAATGTCTTGTAAATATGTATAATAAATAACCCACTTTACGTAATAAATTATATTTGTTGTATTTGTGCCAAACATCACAATCACGTCAAGATACAACAGGCAGCGTCAAATCGCCGCCTAAGCTATATTTCTAACAAAACTAAACATAAGATACGAAAACTGCAAACGTTTATTGAAATCAGAAAATGCAACAAATACTCCGAAAGTGAACTAATACACAGTGGAACCGGCAAAACTGATAATCTTAAAAGTCACAAACATTTTTTGCAGGGATGTCACTTTAGACAGGGTAGACACTTTTAAATGGTCACTTTTCCAGATTCTAACATATTTAATTGTTTCGAATATGGAACTCCAAAAAAAAAAAAAAAATCTCTTTGCATACTATACTTTTGGTTCGAATTTAATGTCCTCGAAACTATTGCCTGGAAAAATTTCTTCTGAAAACTTGTGCCTGTGTAAAAGCTTAGCCAGCCTTTTTAGGAATTCGCCCTCGTCAACTCTATTGGCATTTTTTATTCCATTATTAAAAATTACTTTCCCCCACAGGGGTGTACTCCTAAAAAAAAAAGTGCCAGGGCGCTATAAAAAAAAAAAAGCCAGGCGAAAAAAAAAAATTTAAATAAGCGGGCGTTGCCAATTTTTCTTCCCTTAGAAAACGTATTGTAATCTATATTAAAAGCAAGTGTCTGTCTTTCTTTCTGTGTGTGTCTGTCTGTCTGTGGAATTTATCTATTTACAACAACGATACAGGAGGAAAAAAAAAACAATTTATTTAGAACAACGACCACAGTTCCGCTTTTTCTTGACTAATTGTAGGACACTCGGGATTTACGTGTCGAGACTGATTATCCTCAGCATTTCTATGTCGAAGCAACCACGTTTTTACATATGGAATTGCGTCCCATTGTTTCAGTGGAGGGCCATTAAGTTTAATAAACATGGTTGAGGAGACGTGTTTTATTAAAAGTTTTGCGCGCAATGAAGTGATGATTAAATTCATGGCACTAAAACCTCGCTCACATTCACTATTACTGCAAGGAATTATTTTTAATATATCCATGAGAGGTGCAAGATATTTTGGAATAGTTTTTCCGCCTGATTCGAAAAAATCTCTGAAGCCGCTGATCACTAAACGCTCATCACCAATTTTATAACGAGTGCACATATTTCTTATTTCTTCTTCTCCGTATCTTGACATTGCTTGATCATCATCTTCGGCCCAGGTGTCAGGATTTAGAATTGCAAATTCTTTCAGCATCACATTGTATCTGGACTTCTCCTTCTCAAATTCATCATTATTTCTCGATCTTTTAGAAGCAGTCAACCCAAAACAACGACTTTCCAAATTGTTTCTGATGCTAGCAATAAACTGCTCTCTATTTATAGAAACAATCTTTCTATTTCTACTCAGATCTATCCCTTTAAAATTCATCTTTTCTGCAGATCTAATACATTCTTGCTCCTTAGATCCAGGTTTATCTCTCATACTTCCTATAACTCTAATTGTTCTTTTGATTAATGTATCGGCTCTGACGATAGTACAAAATCTTTCCTGGAGTTGCAAAGACAGAGCGGATAATTCTTCTAAAACGTCATAAATCAGGGCCAAGTCTTTTATAAATTCAATAGATTCCATTCTTTCAAACAGGCCTCTGTGCTTATTGCGATCTGTACTTTTCCTAGAGCTGTCATTAGCGGCTTCTTTAAAATGTTTCACTAACGCAGTATATGTATTCCAAACTGATTTTACTGTCCGAAAACTACTAGAAACCCAACGAACATCTAATAATCTACCAATTTTGGTTAACTGTATCCCCAAATCTGCGGCTATACTCTTTAATTCATTTGAATTTTTTGGAGATTGACTATATAAAGCATATAAAGTGTCCATGAAAGATTTGAAATGATTAACAGCATTTATATCACTGATACTGTCATCAATGGCCAGTTCTAAACGGTGATTTAAGCAGTGCCAGATAATAATGTCCGGATTTTGTAATCTGTCTTTTAACAATTTGGAAACGCCTGAATTTTTGCCCAACATTGTACTAGCACCATCAGAAGTAAAACAAATCAAGTTTTTTTGTAAAAATTCCTCATTGAGGCCATATGACAAAAACAATCAAAGAGTGCTTCTAAAATAACTGGTGCAGATTGCGTATTTAAAGATATTAAGTCAAGAAATATAAGCTCTTCTTTTTCTTTGAGGCACGTTTGAATATAAATAATTAGAGCTGATTCTTTACCTAATGTAGTTGACTCATCAATTAAAACTGAAAATTTTTTGTCTTCCTCAATTAAATTAGCTGTTAATTTTTTTCTAAATTCTTTGGCTATGTGCATTATTATTTCAGAACCACTTTTACGAGAATGTAACGTAATCCCTAAATCTACTCCATTTTTCATTTGCAGCTCTATCAACCTCTCGTAATCTGAAAAGGGCCTGTTACTTTTTACAGTGTAATAAGCCGTGTATAAAAGCTTCTCAGTTTTTTCAATAAAAGATTCCTTCTGTTTCATATTGATTTTTTCCAATCTTGTTTTTTTGGCCTCCTCTAGAATTTTGAAAGCAGTTTTATGAGCTGTTGATAACTGATGAGCTGAAATTTTAGTCCGCAATGATTTAAGTTTTTGATTTCTGTCAGAACCATTAAAAATGACTAAGCAATTAATCCATTCTGGACTTAATGAGATACCTTGGCTTTTATATGAGCCTAATGTCTGTACTTCAGAACAATAGTTGCATCCTAAAAAACCATTTTTTGTTATTAGCCATGCGTGTTTCTGCTTCCGTTCCAATCATTGGCTTTCAGACCAAACTTTCCAAATACCAGTTGATTCCTTATTCTCTGCTTTTTCGACAGTTAACAGTTCATTAGTAGGGTCATTTTCGTTGGGTTCTGATATCGGCGGAATAGGTATATTCGTCTTTTCTGTTTCTTCACATATTTTGGTAGATGATGTCGAAGCCTCATCGTCTACTCTCGGAATTTTTGATGGAATCGATGAAAAAAAACTTGTGATTTTTTTTCTGCAGTTCTCCTCATCATTAAACGTAAGAAAAAAAGACTTACCTAATCAGCTTTCTTGTTTCCGATGAAAAACTGTTTCTCTCTAGATCACAGTATGAGCACGACCAACGATTTGGCCTTCCGAATTGCCGAATACAAAAAAAAAAAAAAAATAGCTCTTTTTTCAATCCTTATCTTTCCCAGAATGCTACCTTTGTATTGTGTGTTTCTCACGAGCTGGCACTTTTCTCCGCCGTCGGAACAGCCGAATTCATTTCCACGTGGGGGTGATTGATGAAAATACACGTGTCTGTTAACGAAACAACCATTAATGTGCGCCAAAGCGCCGGCGACTTTATTTCGCGCCTAACATCTTTTCATCGTCTGCTGTTATTTATTTCTTGCATTGTTCCAACTCCTTTAAAATGGCCACATTTTTTCATTTTTATTGAAGCAAAGCGGGACAAATGGGATGAAATGAGAATTACAATTTAGTTATAATAAAAAGTTGGAAGTGATCTGAATCTCTAAACTTGTCTAAAACTTTTTTTTTTCGGGGGCGGGGGGGGGGGGGGATTTTTTTTACACACACACAACGGTAAAAAAAAAAAAAAGTGGGAGGGATATTTTGATTAACCGGGGCGGCGCCCTGCCTTGAAAAAAAGTGCTGGGGCGTCGCCCCGGTGCGCCCTGGCCCCAGTACACCCCTGTTCCCCCAGATATGATGTGTTAAAGTTGCATGACATTTCATTTAAAGCGCTCTATAGTTTAATAACCATAAGTAACAGACTATTTACGACATGCGCATTTTGTCGCTATGTTTGCGCTGCATTAAAAAATCATGATATTTTAAATCTTAAAAAATGTGAAGAGAAGGCTTTAATATTGAGAGAAAAGCTACAGAAAACATTGATGACTGGTGCAAGATTGGAGTAAGGCTACAGGTACGCGTAGAATATGACGAGACTGCTCTTATATCTGCAATAATTCGTTAGGACATACGCATTTGAGATACGAACCGATATATTTTAGTTTCGTGAGTAAAATCATTCATCGTACTCTTATCATCATCATCTTTGAAGAGAAAATGTCCTCCCCCCCCCCCCCCTTTGATCATCTCATCACATTTGCTCTCGTTTACTGTAAAATGTTCTCGGATCAGGCTTTTAAATCGAAATTGGGCTCATATTTTATAATTATTTTTCCTACACAACTTCGTAAATTTTTTTATTGGTTATGCAGCGCGAGTGCCTTTTGAAATCTTTTCATGCATCTGGAACACCTGTATGTGTTTTTATTTTTCTTTACCAGTAATTCGCACTTTCGTTTTCATTTATTGCTAAAAAAAGGATTAACAAAAAAAAAAAGACTTCCAATCTCTATTTAAAAACGGTAGGAGTGACGGATTACAAGGAAAGATGCAATTTTTGTCTGTAACATGAAAATTAACTGTGTTGAACAGAAATGAAAACTATTTTTGATGTTTAAACTGGAAAAATGACCACCCCGCTTTATCTGCAGGGTTCGCGCGATCGCGCGATTCCCGCAATATTTTTTGAAATCCCACTCAAAAAAGAATTTTTTTTGGGCTTAAACTTTAAAAATCCCACTTAAAATTTTGGTCAAGAAGGAAAATCCCACCTTGTATTTTTCCCCAGCGTGAACCCTGATCTGAAAGGGTAATGTCAAATTGCTTGAACTGAACAAATCATTTACCTCAATAACAAGTCTGCTGAAAAACAAGCCAAACATAAACATGTTGTTAAAGCCATGGGAGCATCACAAAATGTACTTTTAAGTTTTTGCAATCGTTTTTCGGGGACTGAAAATGTATACCGAAGAACGATGTCAGTAATATATTGAGGAACAATATGTAAGGGGCATGCACAAAAGCTATCTTTAGACTTTGAGACGTAATGCTTAATGCTTAGATGATGTTTAACAGCTCATCATACTGTAAAATGGCACATTTTTTATTTGGCGAAGACATTCAGTTACATGACGTGACTGAATGTAACTTTTATGCAACAAAGTATCAAATTTAGAAAATTTGCCACGTGGGGATGAAATGGTTTGGTTATTAATGGCTGCACCGGCAGTAATATTGATTAGAAATTGATCACTAATATATGTAGCTTCAAAATCCCGCGAAAAATAGCACGCGAGAAAATGGCTTCTTCCGGAAAAGCATAAACAATTTATTTTTACACAGCGCCAATAATTCTAATCGCCAAATACACAAGCCAACGCCAAATGTCGGTTAGATCAAACATGGACAATTCCTTTGGAGTGCCGAGGTTGACCTATTGTTCCAGCGTCAGTTTTCACGATATTGTGTAAAACCGCTATATGTACACAGATCTCAGTTAATAACAATTACGATTCTTTCGTGGAGTAAGTATTCAATAAGAATGATGCGTAAAAACTCTCTTCAATTTTTGCAAAATGTGAACGTTTTAAAAAATAGTTGAAGGGAATCTTTTTTCGCCTAAAAAAAAATGTCGAATTAAAATATCATAATTGGCAATGCTCTCATTCGCGCCCTTTCTACTAGAAGCTAGTCTTTCGAATTTTCAATGACGTATCTCCTTGTGTTAGTTAAAGATCTTGTTATTTAATTTTTCTTCTGTATTCCCCTACTGAAATGGATGATAAGAAGCGGAAATTAGGTGAAGGATATTTAGATCAATTTGTCAGTGATGCGAATGAAGTTGTGAGCTTTAAATTTGTCCAGGATAAACAAGACTTAAAAGATGATTATGAGTCTTTCAAACCACAATTCACGCATCAGTTTTTCGGCGATTCTGAAAACATATTTGGTTATATTGGTTTGCATATTGATCTTTACTATACTGCATGTAGTTTATTCCCATATTTTGGAATGAAATATCGTGAAAAGGTTAAACCTACAGTCACAGATGGTATTGCAGCGGATGATGTTTATAAAATAATTTGTGACAAACAAGAGTTTGACATATGCACTGATCTAGAAAAATTCAGCTCAGCCCTCGAAAAAGAATCTTCGTTTGTACCTTTTGGCCAATTGTTGGAAACTTTTGACATCAAAAATGAACTGGATGAGAATGAAACTTATGAAATATACCGTGCAGATTTGACTAATCCCGAATTTCAAGAATATCACAAAAGAATGCAGACTCTCATTCTGTGGCTTATTGATGCAGCTTCATTTATCGATCAGGAAGACGATCGCTGGGACTGTTTTGTGCTTCACGAGAAAGTAGAGAATGAGGGCGTTTATTATCCATTTGTAGGGTACATGACAGTGTATCGATACTATGCTTATCCGAAGAAAACGCGGCCGAGGATCAGTCAAATGTTGGTCCTTCCTACATACCAAAAACGTGGGCTTGGTTCAAAACTTTTAGAAAGTGTTTGTAATTGGTATGCCCAAGATCCTGAGGTTTTGGACATTACTGTAGAGGATCCATCGGAGGAGTTTGTTCGGATCAGAGATTACGTTGACAGCCAAAAATGTCAATCTCTTCCCAGCTATGCAGAAAATGTACTCAAGAATGGTTTCACTAAAGAAATGGCAGAAGAAGCACAAGAGCATTTCAAAATCAACAAGAAGCAGGCAAGGAGAGTGTATGAGATTTTACGACTGAAATGTACTGATATGACTGATCCCCAAGACTACCGTGCATATAGACTGGACGTAAAGAACAGACTCAATGCCCCTTTCCAGAGAGAAAAGCTAGACATGGAGAAACTTCAGAAAAATCTCTCCCCTGAAGAACTCAAAGCAGCATCCAACATGATTCCAAGGGAACAGAGACTAGAGCAGTTGGATCAAATGTATAAAGACACTGAAGCAAAGTACAAGCACATTATTGATAAATTGCGTAAAAAGTGATTGCTTAAAATTTTAATGCTACTTCTACATTAAACTTCAAGTTTTGTTTCAGAAAGTCGATTGTGATCTATGAAATATTTTTAATATAAAATAAGATTTATGGTACCTTATAATCTAAAAAAAAGTGGTGAATTTATGTTCTGTTTGTAATTTATTAGATGAAGGTTTTTTCATTCTTAAAGTGAATAGATTTCCCCAATATAGCACAAGTGTCCATTGTGCATGATCGAAAGGTCCAGGTTTCCTAAAAGGAAAATTTCCGGGTACAATAAATTCTGGATTAAAATGCTGTTTGTGTCCCTGCTTGGTTATTTTTGTTAAAGTCTTCAATACTAAGCAATAGAGTCTCCAACTGGTTATGACTTATTAACTGAACTGTATAATACTAATTCTAAATGATCGGCGAACACTACTGGGACTTGCACTGCATTTCAACTGAATTGTGCTTTATGACATTGTAGTGAAACCTTAACTAAAACACAAACTGCAAACATAATACTAAATGAACTGAATAATATCCAAATTTAAATGATCGCCAAACACTGCAGGGACTTAAACCGCATTTCAACGTACTGGATTTTTGTGTTGCATAATGTATTTATATATTAGTTGTGATCAATTTTTTAATTCTATGTATGAAAATTTATTTTAAAATCAATTTGCTCAACAAGTATAGCTTGTGTTATATGCTACTATATTCCTAAGTAAGAAAGTAATGTTCAGCATACAGCTGCATCCAGACTTCAGTATGAGTGTAATGAGCATGGTATTTCACATAATCAAAATGTAACTGAAATCTGTGCTGCTGAGCAACTCTACAGCCATTTCAGAAAAGTAATCCAGTGTTTCGGGTTGTGCTGTGCTCTAATCTTTTCAGGATTTTCCACAATTTGAAGACATAATTGATATTAAATATATTTTTGTTACATATCCAGGGCCTAAAACTCCGGGAGGAAAATTCTAACATTTCATAAAAAAGTTAAACGGCGAGATTCTCCCTGCCGTAAAAGATTCAAAAAGTGTCTGAAAATCTGGATTTTTTCATTTGTATATGTAGTAGTTATCATTATTATTATAAGGGAAGAAATATATTGCTTCCAAAAATTGCAACCACTTCTATACATAAAGCTGGGGGGGGGGGGGGTGTCGTTTTCATTGATAACTTTCAATTTTAGTCCCTGTATATCGATTAAGTGGTCCGTGGTCCCCTGTATTTTGACACAAAATTTTTCCAAATTATTGCCAACATTAATTTATCGTTACAAGTACCTTATGTTGGTGATAAATCGGGTCGATCCAGCATTTTTAACAGGATCGGTTTTTTGTGTTGAAGTTTAAAAACATTTGAAAATTCCAAATTTAAACATAGTGATAAATTATTTTTATTATTTTTTGCCATTTATTTAATAAGTAATTCTGGAAAAAGTATGATTTGGTAGCAGGAAATTTAGTGAAGGGTTCGTTTTGATTGATTAGAATTTTGTGAACCTTTTCGATTGATTGCTATTTTGTGCGGGTCCGTTTTGATTAATTAGAATTTTGTGAAGAGTTCGAAAACAGACCTGAATTTTCTATGGTGTGGCTCTTGTAAATGCATGTATTATATTATAATGCTGAAATTTCTCTTTGACAAGTAATACATTTTTAGTAAGTTGTTACATTTTAAAATTAATATAATTCTTAGTTTATCTTTTGTTTGCATTCTTGATCTATTTTTTGATTTAGTGATTGCGAGCTTTCCGTTAGATTTACGCATCTGGGCCAATTTGGCATTTCTTGCAAATATTGTTAAATGAAGGAAATCGTTAAATTCGAAAACAATGTTCATTAAATCTGATACCGAATTATAAAATCTATCACTATCAGAGGCCCCTATTAAATTAAATTAATACTGTTTTTGCATTGCTTCTGTTTCTCTTAGATTTGCTTAGGTTTTGCATTTATTAAAGTCCAAATATAACTTAAATCTGTCCTGATGTCCTGAGAAATTATGCAGCTGTTTGAGCATGTCGATTCCATTTTTGGGCTGTGTTCAACTCTGGACACAAACTTCAGCGATTTGAACGATATTACAACACAAATTGGCTGTTTCTCTCTTTGGATTAGATGATGCATAAATACTAAAAATACGGTGTGTAATTTTTCAACTTTATGGGGATACATGGCTGGATCTCTACTAATCTGTCCATTCTCTTTAGCTATGTGATTGTCAAGTTGGGATTAAAAGGGAAAACCACTTTTCAAAGCATGAAACAAAAATTTTTCTTTAATTTGCAGATAAAGTATAACCTCAATTAATGGCTATCTGTGGGCTAAGGAGGTATGGATAGTGATTTGGCCAAATATCGAATATTTGGCCATTTCCCCTTGCTGAAGCCATACAATTGGCCGTTTCTTCTAGTCCAAAGCCTTGACATTCTGCTAGTATCTTTAGCCAAATGTCCAGTATTCACAGCCAAATATCAAAAGTCATTGGAATTGAGATACTTTTAAAAGGAAAAATTATCGAAATCAAAGCATCAACTCTGTGTGCAGGTGTTGGTCCCATATTTTTACCAGGGTCCATTTTTTGGGAATTTTAAAAAGATTTTTGTGAAATTTCTAATAATTTTGTGAAAATTCAAAATTTAAACATGCAGTAATATTTTTTAAATATTTTGTACAGCCAGGGCCGGCTCGACGGTATTCGGCGCAATGCACTACAAGAGCAAAAATTGTGAAATTCATCCAAAAAGTCTTTCAACGCGTAGGGTGTCCCCTTAAAAATGCCTTGTAATTTTTGAATTCAAACAATAAAATCGGTGTCCGAGTGCGCTTGAACTTTATAAAAATAGTCGCCCCTAGCCCTCTTTCATCATACAAACTAAAATACTAAAAATTTTTGTGTACAATTTTATTGCATTTTCAATAATTTAAAAAATTTTAATAATCACATTCATGAAACAAAAACCTTATTTTTTTATTTCTAATGGGATGTTGTTGGCTTCTGGTAATTGCAGACCAAAGTGCGTTTCACAAGGATTGGTACCATCTAATCATCTCTATCAAGCACCACAGATGGTGTAGTACCAACGCCAGAAGTGAATTTTGACGCCAAGTTATTTCACTTGAAAGATGGAGTATCTGAGAGGAGTCACTATCATTGGGTCTGCCTATGTTAAGACAACTAGAATTGTTGAATTAATTATGTGAAACAGGGATTATTGTTTTTTTTTTTTCTCTGACGCTGAACGTCCCCAAGATACTGGCGCCCTTGTACTTCGCACACTTTGCTTGTTGATAGGGCCGGCCCTGTGTACAGCTTATTTAATAAATAATTCTGTAAAAAGTATGATTTGGTAGCTTGGAATTTTGTGAACAGTCCAAAAACCAATCTGAATTTCCTCTGGGAAGATCCCTGATATGGGTCATTTTCATGTCCCTGCTGTATAAATGTTTTATGACATTCATATTTTTAGAAGGAGAGATTTTCAACAGCAATTAATTGTACCTTTTGTCACTAAAAGCTGCATAAAAAAATAAAATTCAATAAAACACTAATTCCTAATGCTTTCATGCAATTTCAGGATCATTAATTTTACAAACTATCAGTAAAAACTAAAAACCTTTTTTTCTTTTGTGGATATGCCAACATTGAGCATGTGCTTCGCCGAAAATTGCATGCCCTCTTAGAGATTTCAATCGTTTTGCACTTTATAAATTTTTCAATTGTTTTGTAAGTTGGAAAGTAATTTAACATGAGCTACCTTAAATAGGCCTACTTTTTTTTTTCATTTTATAATTTTGTGTCCGTGTCTTGTATAGGGCCAAGACCATTCGCCAATTTTCATTTTTTAACATTTGCATAGCTGTGTAGTTACCGCTGGTGGTTAATAAAGGGTAGAAAAATTTTAAAGTTTAAGCAAATATCCAAATTAAGTTTTCACATGTGAGTTCTATGCTAGATTCAGCAAAAGTTGTTCTGTTGGCTCATTTAAACAATGGCTTTTTCTCCCTCTCCTTTTCATGTGAAAATATAATTGAAACTAGGTAATAAATTACAAAATGATTATTTGATCCTTTGTATTCATAGTTATGCATCATCATATGTATATTTAGGGTTAGGCTAATATAAGCGACATAGAAGTGCAAGGATTTAAAGCAAACTGCTGATGTTATACATTTAATTAAGCATAAATGCGTCGCTCTTTGGCGATTTTTTATGAACCCTCCAAAATGGAAAAGTACTGTAATTCTTTGTATTCTGGTTCACAATAAAAACTGTTGTTCAGAGTTTGATACTTCTATCTAGTAAAGAAAAAGAATTCCAAGTTCGGTGTCTTGATGTTTATGTCATATCAGTATTTTATATGTTAATTCATCACCTGGAATAGTTAAGTACAAAACTCATTCTACATTTTAAACCTGTAATTATGTTGTAGAAGTGCTACTATATTTTGTCTCCAAAATTTTAAATTAAAATTTAAAGAATTACTAGAGTTGGATATGATACAAAAATTATAAAATTTCTCCTGCAATGTAATTAAAGAAAAAAA
This sequence comes from Octonoba sinensis, assembly GCA_038502835.1. NCBI lineage: Eukaryota > Metazoa > Arthropoda > Arachnida > Araneae > Uloboridae > Octonoba > Octonoba sinensis. The sequence continues at coordinate 66,539,975 of CM076602.1, forward strand.
AAATGTATTGGTTAAAATGGAATAGCAACTTTGGCTGGCAGAGTGCTAATGTTCTTTACAAAAAAAAAAGTTCACAGTATGAGATACTAATAATGCAAAATAAAAACACATGCCATAAAAATGTGTCAATTGTTAAAAATATTGTAGGCTATACAGCATGTTTTTATCCTTTTTTGTCATGTGTAACTTTTTTAATTAAATAAACAATATTAAGCTTATAACGTGTTTCATATTTTTTTGGTCTTTTTATTTATACAAAGAAAAGAAAATATTATATTCGTGAAAAATGTCCCCCTCAAATTACAGCTTAAATTTCCATTTTAACGACCTATGAATACATTTTGTCAAGTTTTTTCATGATGTACGTAGTTACGTATCAGCAACTATCCCCCAGTCTGCTTTGACGCATTTGTATGTTGGTACCTCGCATAATTTGAAAACAGTAAGTTGAAAGGTTTAAATTTTATATGGAGGTTTTGTACAGCATACAAAGCTTTCAATCACTAGTTATCCACCTCCTCTTTTGGTTTAATTCGGGTGTTCCAAAACGGTTTTACTCAATTTTATGTAACATTCATGTATTTCAATGTCGATATAAACAGTAGAAGACCGGTGTAACACGGAAAATGATGAAAACACTTTCCCGCTTTGTGAAATGGGAAATTAACTTGATCATTCACTGAACACAAACTTAATCTTACACTATCTTAAAAAAGCCTTAAGTGTTGTTTGGCGAACTTGGGTGTATTATTTCACACTAGCAGCACAACATTGTCCAACACTGAGAACCGTGGGGTATCTAACTATCTGGAGATAAAATGTGCGAAAAAGCACTTTACGAAGAATATTATGTTTCACTGCAATTTTAAATGCAAAATTTATCCTAAGAATTGATAATTTTTTTGGGGGGGACATTAAAGCTGAATTTGCGGCATATGGGGCCGCATTATTTCGGGCTTCTACTGTATTTCCCAAAGGCATTGCTCAATCCAACTCCATAGTTAAGTACTATTTTGATGACAATTTAGAAATGGCAAAATATTGCCAAATTAAGTACCAAAATAGCATAGCAAATCCAGTGTCAGTTTAGTGATTACATACAGTATATGGCAACTTTTCCACAGAATTTCCTTGTTAAAGCATTTGAGAATTGCATCTTATAAAACTTTTCTACATCGATTTGCAACAACTTAGGGGGTGTAAGCATTAAAATGTTATTATCAGCCTAAGGTACATTAACCCTTTAAGCATTTGCGACATAAAATTCTGTTGCCCCGTGATGTATCTAAAAGCACGAGAATAGCTACATTCTTGAGCTTCTTTTGCTGAAGGCATCTGTTCGTAAAGTGCAAGGTCTTTAATTCATGCTTTTGGAATTTGATGGCAGAATATTACTTTGCGTGTGCTTTTAGAAACATCACTGGGCAACAGAATTTTATGTTGCAATCACTTAAAGGGTTAATATTGTGTTTTTGTTCCTTTTATGTATTCTATTTCAAACGCCAACAAGAACATCAAGTTTCAGTCGGAAGCTGCCTCATCTTCACTAAACATAATAGGTGCAAGTTATTAATAAGAACATCTGTGTGGTGCACACAGATTTTTTATTTTCAAGTTATCAACAAGAGTATCAAGTTTCTTTCAGTTGGAAAGTTTCATCTTCGCTAGACATAATAAATGCAATCAAATGTACAAAAATTTATTAAAAAAATACAAATTCATTATAGAATTGTGATTGAACCATTTCCTGCCACACATTCTTCTGATGCAAATTTTAGCAAGGTAATGTTTTTCTGCATCACCTAAGGTGCTAAATAACATATTCGTCCAAAGAAAAAAATGGTATGGACAGCACATGACTTCCTTGTTTTCAATGTTAAAATTCATGCTGTATTGTTACAAGGAAGTTGTGTGGTGCACACAGATTTTTTATTTTTTACATCCAGTTTCTTATATTCAAACACTGGCGTAGATAAAGGGGGTGGTTTGATAATACCCCCCCCCCCCCCTGAAATGGTGAAGATTGTCCAGAATGTAAAATTTTTCTTGTAAAACCAGGAAATTAGCTCACTTCTCCCAAAGAAACCTCCTCTGAAATCCCGGTCTAGCTACGCTACTGTATTGAAACAATTGATCCCTATTAATATATTAATTGTACTTTATGTCTTGATCTTTTATACCAGTCTTACATTTAACATTTCTTACATTTAAATCTTTTGAGAGAAAACTGAAATGAAAATTTTTCTTAGTTGCTCTAAAAAGTTTAAAAAATATTGTACATTATTGATTCAAAGCTTAAAGTTAACAGTGGTCAATTGGTTTGGGACCACAGAAACATCAGGCAGATCGGCAGAATAAAAACTATTATGATCCATGGCACCACAAGGGCTAAAGGCGACTTTATTCCAAGCTTTATTTTTATTTTAAATGCCACACACTGCAAAAAGAGCTTAAAAATCTAAATTTAAAAATAGCACCTATGCCATTAGTGCACATGCTCTACACAACAATAAAACTACTAAGTGCAGAGCACTTGTCTAAATGTTCTGCAGTCATTGACTGACCGGAGTCACAAGATTGCCCAACTCTTGTCCTTTGATGCCTCTGCAGCCTCCAACTTAAAATCATGAAGCTCATATTTGTTATGTCTCAAAGCATGAAATGCTGAAGCTTTTATAGGTGTTTGGCCTCCAAGCTTTATATACGGAGGGAATTGTGATTTTTTGGAAAGGAGAAAATGAAATTTTTTGTGATAATATTAATAACTTTATATACAAGTAAAAATATTCAGGTTTTTTTAATCTTTCACAAGTGGAAAACTCTTGCCCGGCCTATTTTCAAGGAGGGGATCTGAGAAATTTGGGCAGGAATCCATCATCTCGCCCCTGGACCAGTATTGTTTTGTTCAGATTCTTTTCATTTTATGAATATTAGCGGAAATTGTTTCGAGTTCAAATGAAAGAATTTAATAGCATTATAAGCTAATAGCTTTTTATGCTTGTCAACTTTTATGGATTAGTCATATATTATATTTACAGATTTTAGCTGTTTTTACGTACGAGTCCCAACTTTTTTGGATAATTTCCTTCGAAAATCTTGATTATAATCCCCTATCTGAAATTTGCCAGTTTTGTTTCTAAAAACAGGGGGGTTACTTTAAGGATTACACAATATATAAATTTCTTCTACAGCATCATTATACCCAACTGAATATCAGTCAAGAAACACTATATTTTAACCTACTTCCTGTAAAGGTAAGGAAATAAAAAAAATATGAAAGAAGGCTTAATGTACGGTAAAAATATCGTTAAAAATAAACCCAAGTCGAAAAAAAAATGAAGTATAATTGAAAAATAAAAAGTTGAAAGTAGGATTTTGAGATGGGGAAAATATGCATTTGTCCGTCTGTCTTCTCCCCCCATAACTTTTGAGGGAATTGTTCGATTCAAAAGATTTCTTTGGCATTGGAAAGATCTCGGCCATCTTATTTCCCTATTTTCTTTTTGACTTGAACAATTTTTGTTCATTCTTGAACAGTCCAAAAAATTAACATTAGCTGCTATGAAGAAATTTCAATCCTATAATAATCCTGAACCAACAAACAGATTTGCTTGGAATAAACTTTGTCAGAAAGATGTTATGATGTATAATCTGTACAGATATGAAGTTCAACCAGAACTAAATAAGCCTATTTTGCTATGAAATTTTTTGATCCAGATTTTTGAGGTTATTTCGGAATGAATGTGTATTAACCACCGAGAAAGGTATACTTGAAGTAATTAGGAACTAAAGCTAAATGAGAAAGAGAGAAATTTTATATTATTAATTTGAATTGGGTGCGTACGGGAAAGTAGGCTCATATAGTTCTAGAGGGAACTTCTTGTTACTTTATAACATAGTGTGTTCTTGATAACATAGTCCTTCCGAGTAAAACAACAAGGATCATAATTAATAATATGACTAGCTATGGTCAAACACAGTATATCCCCCCCCCCCCAAAAAAAAAAAAAAAAAAAAACTACTGATAAAAATTCAAGTGTTAATTACTCTATATAGAGTAACACCATGCTTTGCATTTTCTTTTTTTTTTCCAAATGTAGGTTCAAATTTCTGCCCAAGGATCATTGAAGTAATTTTCATCTCCATTCATACTTTAGTTTGAGTAATTTTTAGTTGCCGTTTTTCTCCTAAAGTTTTGAGCTGAAAAAAGACCTTAATTCGACAAAATATTTTATATTTTATAAAAATTTCTTCTAACTACTTTTCTGCTTATTTTCTATATGAACTTCAAGACAATATCAAGTTAAAATACAAAAAAAAATAAATAAAATATTTCAACTTTTATAAAAATTGTTTTATTTAAAAAACAAGGGGAAATTGAGGAATTAATTTTAAAAGATTTTTTCCTCCAAAAATTACCAACTATTAACAATTAAGATAAAAGGAATCAAGCTATAAAAAATATTGAGATGAAAAATCAAATATAAGCTGATTCAAGGTAGCTACATTAAATTAACTTCCAACTTGCATAGTAATTGAAACATATATAGGATGCAAAAGGATTGAAATCTCAAACACAGCATGCAATTTTCAGCAAAGCACATGTTTGATCTGGCATTTCCAAACAAATAGGTTTTTACTGACATTTTGTGAAATTAAAGAAAATGTAAGTAAAGCAGTAGAGAATGCACATCTGCATTGATAGAAAGGAGCTCAAAAAACTAAATGACATTTGAGTGGGTGTTGTCATACTTAATCATAGCCCTGAAAGTGCATTAAAAATTTTGCTGTTTTTTTCTTTATTGTAACTTTTAGTGTAAAAAAGTAATTAACTGCTATTTGTTACCATTTAAACATTTAAGAACATTAAAATTGCAATTTTGGCGCAAAAATCACGAATAAATGCTTTTTTGTATCAGATGTATTCGGAATTGAAAATTGGAGCAGATTTTCCACCCTTGCCGTATTTCATCTTCTGCAGTGACGGATTGCACTCTCATCTGTTTGCCACGCCCGCTCAAAAATTTCAATTGAGTTTCACTCAAGAGTATATAAACAAAGCAAATTAAACGTTTTTTTGCAATGAGTAAATAAGAAATTGTTATTGCGCCTGAAAATCAGAATACTTGCAGAAGGTTGGGAGGGGGGGGGGGGGGGTTGCTCCTTAAGTTTCTTTTTGGTGCTTCTAAGACAGTTAGTCCATCATTTTACACCAAAATAATAACAATAAATGAAACAAGTAAAACTGTTGAAACCAGTAGTAACTCATTCAAGTTCATATTCTTTACACTTCTGCTATATTTATCAAACATTAAAAATAATGGGAAAACATTTGCAAGTTTTTGTAAGTTTCAGAAATTTTGAAGATGCCAAAATTCTGGCAATGAAAAAAATTATAATTCCAGAGTACAACCGGAACGCAATTGCCCCTGTAATGAGGAAAGTTTCTGTGCATGCACACAACTGGGAACCAAATCATAATTTACATTTTAAAAATTAGTGCTATGATACAGATTTGAATGATATAGAATTGATTTCACTTCCATTTTTTTCTGCAATTCAAATAACCTGAGAATTTTATCATTAACTGATTGTTCTATCATTTTGATTACTTTATAAATGTCTTAGCATTAATACATAAGCAGGTTTTTGTATAATACATTATAACAAAGAAATGGTCAAAAGGTTTAGTGAATTTTATGAATTGATTAGTAATTTTAATACCATATTTAATATAGTTTTCTATATAGTGTTACTCTTATATAGTGTTACTCATCTAATTTTTAAATCCATGATTTTATAATACGAGACGTACTACTTAAATACAGCTCACATTTAAATCGAATAATTTAATTAATGCATATCAATTTTTTAGACTTTAATCAACATTAATAGGTCAGTACAGTTAGAAAAAATTCAGTTAAAGATTTTGAAATTAATGAATTACAGTGAATAAGGAGCTTAGTCTACACCAGCATGCTTTTAAATTCAAGAAAATTAAAACAAGTAACCCAAAGAATTGGGCCGTGGTAGCCTAGTGGTTAGCACGTCGGACTTCCACCTGGAAGGTCGCGCGTTCGATACCCACTGAAGACCACCATGTATACTTGGGGATATGTGAATGTAAAATCCGTAGACCCCACTACCTCTCCCCGTGCGTAAGCAATCCTAAGGCCTCGGCTAACAGGTAGGGGTCTGGTGGAGAAAAGTAACCCAAAGAATTATATTAACTTTTTTACATCAGTTTAGACATTACCTTTATTTCATCATAAAGAGTATTGGTTTTAATGTGTTTTAAAAAGATTAATTAATATAACATTCAGTTTTATTTTTTAAAAAAAATGTATAAATACATTTACAGAATATGAAGCATGAATTACAAAAATCAGAATATACTAACAAATTGAAGTTCAGGAAATTATTTACTGAAGTATTCATGTTACATATACATTATATCATTATTTAAATCTATAAAGATACATGAATAAATTTAACAAATGTATGATGCTTAGTTTTTCCATCGATTGTTTTCATAGTCATAGGTAGATGTGAGTCCATCAATAGGATCAACACGAAGTTTAATCATTGTTTCCATCATTTTAGCTTGATGTTCTGGAGTCATAGAATATGGAGGAGGCGGGTATACTAAAAGGAATATAGAATTACATCAAAACATTTCAGTAGTAAAATTCATCAGAAACAACAGAATTACCATTTTGGATGCAGAAATTTGAACTTTCCAATAAAAAACCTTTGAGAACCCGCATTTGACGAACTCTGTTATTAATAATTCTTTAAATTTGTTTGACAATACAGAGTTTTCAACTCTCCCAATTATTAAATTAAATATTTGAACTGTTTCAAAATTGTTTTATGTTAACATATGCTACTTTAAATTGTCACCTAATTAATTGCTTAACTTTTATTTTGAATTCACAGTGCATACTTTTCCGAAAAGTTTCATGTTAAGTTCAGAATTTTATTTTTTGCTCAGAATCGCCTATGAAATTTCTATAAACATATATCATTTCTATAGCAATTGTTTGTTCTTTATAAGGCAGCACTGAGTTTCTTTTCTCTCTTCACTCATCAGAAATTATACTATGGGTGAAGAAATCTAAAAAGGGACTGAAATTTAAAAACGAATTTTACTAGACAATTATTAAAAATTCAGCATTAAAAGTAAAATTGAACAACTCTAGGCCTTTATGTCTACCTAATGTCATAGTTGAAAGTGCAATACTTTAGCATGCTTTGCACACAGAGATTGCCTTACATAATAAGCAGAGAAAAGGAGTACTTGAAAGAAAATTCTTTCCAGTGAATCATGTGAAACTTGGATATCAGTCATAGTTTGGATATCAACTTAGAAAATTTTTTTACGTTTAAAGCAACTGAAGTACTTTTACCCATTCCCTGGACAAACCGAAATGCACCACTGCAACTTTTTGCTACAATTTCTGACAATTTCCAACCTGAAAGTATCTTGCTGTTGCTTCATGACAAAAAATGTTGGCAATGTTTTCTGTATTTATCCACAGTCCTGAATTTTTACTCTTAATTCTTTAAAGAAAAATTCTCACGTTTTATTTTGGATATTTTAAGCTATTGAAATGAAAACTTCTGGAGGAAAAGGAAATTGTATTCATGGAAATGTTTTTTTTTTTTTTGACAAAAAGCAATTTTTGACATTTGTTATAAGATGTTAAAGAGAGAACCATTAAAACAATAAAACAGTATTGTCCTGAACTCCCATTTCTGAAACAAGGTTCAAAAATGGGAACAAATAACATTAAATTAGAGCCCTAGACTGCTCTTCATAGGTAATATATATGTGTGTATGCACATACATAAAATATAAATGATATTGTATATATTAAAATCAATAAAACAAGATTTTCATAGCAAATTGAGAATCAATTATAGGAACACATCACACCAACAATTTCAATCACAAACTAACAGGGCAGATTTTGGGGGCACCTTGACTTATTATGAGTGTTGTTATACTTATTCATATAATCAATTTGTGATAACTTGAAGTCCAATACTTGAATATTACTATAACTCCAACTTTTACCAGGTGCCAACCCAACCCCTTTCCCCTTAACTCAATGTTAATTATTCTCCATATCTTGAGTTTACTTCCTTTAACTCAAAGTTTTTCAATGATGACTATAATAACTGTAAGAACAAGGAAATCTTACCCTACAAATAACAAAGAAAGACATTCTTGCAGCATCTGTTGTAGTTCCATCAAAATATACTGGAAAGTTCTTGTCAAAAACAATTTGTATGAAAACAATGAAAAAATTTTGCATTCAAGATTGATGTACTTGAAGCTAATGAGACTGTTTTCCAGAGTTTGGAATAATGATATAAATGAAGCTACAATATAAAACAGTTCCCAAAAGTGACTTCTTTAAAGAAATACACCACAGCAAGTAGGTGATTATTGAAGTTGAAGAAGCAGAATGCAAGTACTAGGACTTAATAAAATTCGGTTAAAACATCATGTTTTACACTGATGTTTCCAACGAAAGTTTGTACAGCACACGGGCAAACACTTTCAAAACGTTACTGAAGAAGGAACATTAAAGATGTTGGACCCAAGCATAGCAGAAGAGTATGCTTGTCTTGTAGTTCTTCAAAAGTATGCAGAGAGAGAAAAGAGACTGCTTTATGCACAAATGCAAAAGCGAGAGAATGTCCTGTTTTACTAGTCACAAAAATGTCTATTGCAACTTAAAATGATAGTTCATTTTAAGAAAATTTAAAATATGAATTAAAAGTAAGATTTCGTTTGATTGTCTTTTAGGTAACGCTTTTAATTTAACTAATTTATACATATTTTATTAGGAAAACAAATAAGCTATGAAAATATACCAAGTAACTGCATATTTATTAAAACATCTGAAAGCTCATTATTCAAATGTTGGAAACTGAAACTAGCGGTAAGCCAAACTTCAGATAAGTCAAAATTTTTCTTCGGTCCCTCCAGATTATAGTGCTACAGATTTAACTGTATATTTGTAGATACATTCACATATGTAGAGTTATGTTTTTTGCTTTCCTCCAACCTCAGAAACAAGGTGAAATACCAGTCCTGATTCCATTAAGGAAAAGAAATTTACAAAACATGGTACATTAAACATACTTACCATAAAGTCTTATTAAATAATATGACCAAAGTGTAAGGCTCATAAAGATGCAAACACCGCCAATTATGTACTTCCAATCTCCAGTTGGTGCACGTTGTTCAGCAAACGTTGCACAAAAGCTGTGCCTATATACTAAACCAAAACAAAAGGATTGATATTAATTTTAGCTAGTTTTTAATATGAAAAGAAAATGAAAATTTTATTCTTGATGATGTTTTTCTGTATTAAAAAATTATTTATTCATACTATTAGCAAAGGGCACTGATGAACCAAAGATATCTTTACATAGTTTACAGGATGAGCATAGTACAAAAGGATTTTTTATTTTCCCCTAAAGATATAGTTTTCATATGACTTTGCTTACATCCTGAGTCTTAGTGATGTAAAATACATATACCAAATTTTAAGAAGATTGGATAATATTTAAGCAATATCAACAGATCTTTGCAAATCACTTGAAAATTTTATTTTGCAATAAGGAACCTCAACTCTTCTCCTTTAATAACTTGAAAATAATTTCACAATGATGGGCCTTGAATCTAGCCCTAGTGTTGTAAAATACACTAGCTTTGTAAATGCTAGTGTGTATTTCCAAAGATAGTCATGTCCTGTGCTTACCCTAAAATTTGCAAGCAGATCAGCACAAATCACCTGAAAATTTCGTTTTGCAATAAGGAACCTCAACTCTTTTCCTTTACTAAGTTGGAAATAATTTCACGATGATGGGCATTGAATCTAGCCCTAATGATTCTTTTGATGGCACGGTAACAGGCAGAAGGATTAGGTTGAGAGAGGTTAGATCCAGATTTAACAAAATCCTCAGCAAACTCATTGCACACAACTCCAGAAGGACATGATATCCATTGTAGGGCCATTTCACAGTATTTGAATGTTGCGGACTCTACATTGCACTAAGTTTGAACATGAATATTTTTTTCATTAAGATAGGGAAATGCCTTTTTCTTCCTGTGTGGAAGTCCTACCAATACATTACTTGAAAATAAAATTAAGTGATAATTGAACGGTAAATTAAGTGGTTATAACAAAAAAAGTGTCATGTTGCGGACTCTAAGCTTAAAAATACAGCAAAAACTTGATCAAAATTGAGCTCCATTCCCTCTGAATCTATTTATCACATGCTATCAATGCTTTGTTTTTTAAAACACTAGTACACTATAGATAATAAGAATACAAAAAATTTAAATTTTAGAATAAAAAAACTGTGCATACACATTGAAATGCTCAATGTTGCGGACTCTACAATTTGTATCCAATTGATTTATGTCAAAAAAATTTACATATAAATTTGTTTTAGAACAAGAAAAAATAATTAAATATTTTCAATTATAGAAGAAATACATTTTGCTGTTTCTTTATCATAAGAAAAAAATCTGCCGGGTCAATTGGTGCTGGATCGCCAGAAAGTTTCATTAAGTATCCCGTTTCTGGAATTGTTTCAAATTCTGGTTTTTTTAATGGTTTGAATTTATTGTTTCCCACTGACTGAAATACAAATTTTAATTGAATAGAATTATTTAAATCTTCATTGACTCTTTCACCAGCCCGCCACTGGTCATTAAATAGAACAACAATCCATTCACCTTTACAAAGATGATGCTTGTCGTGTGATAAAATATTATTATCTGCACTATGTTTCTTATTTAAAAGCGATATATCTACTTGTTTCAAATCTATGTACGGAGAATTAATACTGTAGATTAGTTCTTCGTCATGAACTCGAAAGTGGTGCATTTTTCGCGTTTGTGGAATTCCTTCACATTGGCTGTATCTCTGCTCTAAGTGAGCAGAGTTTGCAGTTCCATCAATGCTTTCATTGTTCACATATAATATGGTTATCGACTTAGATTCTCTTCTAGCAATATTAAAAAAGCCTTCTGCATCTTTAGGAACATCTTTTCCTTGTATCGTGCACCCCAAACAACTCGTTTTACCTCAGCAACGATGCCATCAACAGGTCCCTTTCCATGTGCTGTGGGGAAGAAATCCCAAGAGGCTGTGCAATTGCGATCTATGGAATGCATTTTTAAATTCATTTTAAGATTAAACTTGTTTTTGAACTGTCCTACACATCCATCAGACCAATAGTAAATATGTCTTACTAAAGGTAATTTAGATTTTACATTTTCTAAAATTTTAGAGTTAAAAGCAAAAATGGGTCATTCCACAGTATTTGTGTGTTGCGTACGGGACACTTCACAGCAAACTTTTGAAGTATTTTTGCCTGTTTTATTATGAAAATATTAATGAAAAGTTTTCAATTTTTTTTAGTATATTTTGTACTTGTGGAGCAACATTAGTATAATTTTTTTTTCAATGGGCCCAATAGTTTTTGACTTAAAAAATATTAAAACTTTGTTATGTACGGGACATCACAAAAAATTTACATTTGAGCTTTTCTCTAAATTTATGAAACTTTTTGAAATGAAATTTTGTAATTCAATGCAGTAACGTTCATTGTTTTAATGCTTGTCGAAACTAGATTTTTAGCTTTACTTACTAATTAATGAGGAGCTAACTACTGGTGTTACGTACGGGACACAACATTTGTTACGTACAGGACATCTGATTAAATAACCAAAAAACTGTTAAAATGATGATTAAAATTTTAAATTAATGTTAATTTCAATATAAATACTGCTCAAGATAAAGTATTTACATGTTTAGCTAAGAATAATAAACTAATATATTTTTAAAAAATTAATTAGTTTTCTTAACTATACACAGAACCAATTTATTAAATAATAAAATTCTAAAATACTTTCTGCTTTTTAATAATAATTTTTATTTTAGAAGTTGAAAAAGTAATAAACAAGACTTAATTGAAGAACAGAAGTGATCATTTTACAAAAAACATTATAGACAAAAATTAATTAAATTATAGATTAAAAAATAGTTCTAGAATAATTATCGAAGTTCCAGCATATCAATGATATCTTCTATTGGATTCACATTTTTGGATGACAATGAAAAATGTCCTCTGCTATTTATTGGACTTGGTGAGTCTTGAGTTTTTTTCAAAAGATATCTTTCTCCAGAATGGATGGCCAAACAAATTGATTCGCACAAGTGGTTTCATAAACAATATCAGAAGGTATTGTGATTCCACATTTTTAACAATCCCTGGCCACCATTGGTCATCGTACCCAGTCTGATTTTTTTTTTTTTTTTCACTGACAAAGAGTCTGTATTATAGTTTCCCTTATATAGAGGCAGCCAAAGCTTTATTTCTTCATGAGGAGGCTCATTCCTTGTGAAGCAGGAATGCTTCCAAAGCCCTAACTTTCCATTTCTTAGTGGCTTTGCAAAATGCATACTATGTATGCCTTGAATGGCTGTTTCCTTTTCCCATTTTTTGGTCAGTCCTTTTACTGATATATGTCTCTTAATATCTTCTGCACTAACATATTTCATTTTAATATTGCTGGCTTCTTTCTGAGCAATTTCAGCACACTCCTCTGTACAATTTCTAATATATTGTTTCCATAATGTGCCAAGCCAAATGTTTTGTTTTATAACTGCGTCAAGGCCATCAATTGCACCTTTTCCTTGGGCAGTTCCAAAAAAACTCCAATCTGCATTAACATCATGATCGTTTTTATGCAGCATCAGATTTTACATATTGTATCTGTTTTTAAACTGTCCTCCACATTCATCTGACCAGAAGTGAACATGGCCAAATGTTATGGTTTTGATATCATTGAGTATTACAGAATTGAAAACAAATACTGCATCCTTAAAGTGATTCAAATAATCAGAAATAACAACATAATTTAAATGCTGCAGCTGTGAAGTAGCTTCATCTTTGTAATATATTATGCATGTAAATAAAGTCACTCGTGCTGAGTTGCAATGTGCAGCCATAATTTCTCCTTGATGTTTAAGAGTATAATTTTCCGCAAAATCTTCATGCATAATAATATTTCCAACTTTTAAATTTTCTTTTAAGTGTCTAAATTCAGCATGTTGTTTATGTGCCCTTTATGTATGCAAATGCAAAGGGATATAATTGGGTGATTAACTCTTCTTTTGCTTGTAACAAAACAGCAAACAAAATTTTGTCCCGTACGTAACATTTTTATTTCCTCTGCTGAACTTAAGAATTAATTGATATTATAAAATCAAGCAGTACTTTAGGAAGCTTGTACACTGGTTGAAGAGAAAACAAAAAACTGTCCAGTTTTAGATAATATTAATTGCATAAAAATTAAAAAACACCCTTAAAATGTTACGAACGGGACAAAAAAAAAAGGCAATTAATTAAAATTAAATAGTAAACATTAAAAAAAAAATTTGACATTTTTTCTTCTAATACTACTTAGGAAGAACCTCAATAACATATAAGAGTTATGAATCTGAACAAAGTATTTTTTGAGTTATGGCCAAAAACATAATGTCCTGTACGTAACACATTTTTTCATGCAATCGGAGACCAAATGCTGTAGTTTTTCTAAAGTGAAAATAAAAATATTTTATTTACAAATCTTAATAGGGGACATTCTTAGCTTCAAAATGATATAAAACACTTATCTTTTTATTGAATTTTATTTTTTTGAGTTGTGAAGTCAAATACTGTGGAATGACCCAAATGGCCTCTTTGTTATGCTCTAGACTATCTGAAATGACAGCATAAGATGTATGTTTCTGTTCATTGTCACTCTTAAAATATATTACAGCTGTATATAGTTACTTGAAGCAGGGACCAATGGGCTTTCATGATTTCACCTTGTTGTTTAAAACTGTAGTTCTCTGCAAAATCTACTTGCATCAGAATATCATTACTTTGTAGGTGTTGCTTCAAAAATGCAACTTTTCATGCTGTTTCTTGACATTTTATGAATGTCTAGCAAAATTGTGTAGTTGTCTTTTTAAGTCTTAAATACCTAATAACATATTTGTTTGGATAAAGTCTTTTTTTACTTCGTCATCTGCTGATTCCACCCACTGATAGTATGAAACCGTTGTTTGTAAGTCATATCCTTCACTAAGTTGATTAATAAAATCTGTTCTGCCATCTGTGCATTTTCGGTCAATACGATCTTTAGTAAAATTTTCACACAAACTTTTAAATTTCAAGGCACTTGTATTGTCTGGTAATGTGTTTACTACATTTTGAATACCTTTCAAACACATATCCAAATTTTCATGATATTCACACATGCAAGTGTCTTGATTTCGCTCTCCTGTAAGAAGTACATTACAAGGTCGTAATGAACAAAACTTAGTAAATCCTCTAGGGTTGCTTGTCTGCTCTTGGTAAAGGGCATATAATTCTCAAAGGCTATATAGCAATACTTTTTTTTAAAGTTTCACTCTTTTACCACTTGGCAGCTTTAGATTTAAAATCTTTTTTCCCTGGCAGTGCATAGCTTACGTCATTTCGATCATAGTATGCATTATGCAACAGCTTCTTCTATTTGCTCTTCTGTACATGCACCTGATCATTTTTTTCTCATCATGGGACTGCTTAAAGTACTGATTTCGTGTTTAATGGATAATAGTTGTTGCAGATTGCGCCAACTGCCTCACCAGACGGCGTGACGTCAAGGCATAAAAAAATAGAAACTTTACTAACCAGATGCTCATCAGAACTGCCCGGAGCGGGTTGTGCATTTTGAAGCACTCGCATAGTGCTAATGTTCCCTTTAGTTTTAATTCAATGTAAATAATTCAATGTAGATAGTTAGTTTTAATTAAATGTTAATTTTTTTCTTTCCTCATGAGTAAGTTATAATTGAATACTTGCCTCACTGAATTAGCATCAAAACAGATGAAGAACTAAGGTGAGTCGAACCTTTGTATTTTTCATTTAGTACATCTCAACTCGAAAATTATTTAGACTGAAATATTGCATTTTGTGTAACAATAGTTGCCTTTTACTTGGTGAAAATGTAGACAATAATTTATCTAAAACTGCAAGAGTTTTCCTGGGTGAATTTGGCGAAACCTCTTTTATTCGACGAAATGCTTTGCCAATTAGCTGCGGCGAATGTTCTACTTTAGCTGCATTACATTCTTCCATTATCTGCTTTTGCTGTTTATTTTTTAAGCGCCATTTTCTCTGATATGATGTATTTTTTTTATTCTGAATTTTCCTTTTTTCAATATTTTTCTTAATTTCCATTCTTTTCAAATGTTTTCTTTCCCTATCTTTCTTCTTTAATAATTCATGAGATTCTATATCTTCATATATATATGTTTTCTATGAGCTGCAGATCTTGCAGTAGAATTACATGTAATAACAGTTTCCATGTTGGCACATAGTGGCACATAGAATTCTTTGTCATACACACTAATCAAGTATAACAATAAGGTTAAACAGAAATTAATAGCAAAACATGAAAAGAAAGATCCTAACTGCTGAATATCTGTTATTTCAGTCTTAATTTTTAAAATAAAAAGAGCTAATGTCACTACAAGAATTCAAAAATTTGGCTTTCAAAAATTCTAAATTCCACTCTAACAAATGGAAAACAAAACAAATATCATACCTATACTATTATGATGCTAAAAGTAAAGTGCAAAAGATAAAAACTAAACAAACTGCCAAAACAAATTATTGTCACAAACAGAATTAAAATATAAGTGAAAACAAAATGGAAAATTGAATAATTGTAGTTAGTTAAGTATAGAGTCCAGCACACTTTTGAAATTGCTATTAATATGAAATTAGTTAACCAGTTTAAATTTTTTTGCCATAAATATGTCAAATGTTGTATAAAATTAGAAAATACAAAAAATTAATGATGTGGGTTAATTCAGAGCAATGAAAACAAAACTTTTTTATGTTTTTTTGTGCTGGACTCTACAGCTACATATTTCAGAATTGAAAAAACAAATACAAATTCCTATTTGAAATTCAAATAGTGTGTGAGTGCATAAATGCTCTTTGTCTTTTTCCATTTCAAGCAAAATGTTTAATGACAATTGTTATATTTGTGATCTATATAAGATTTTATGAAGTTTTGGCTTGTAGAGTCTGCAACATAATTTTTACAATTTTCTGATTAAATACTGAATATCTCTATAAATACTCATGCAAATTCAAAACAACAAGCATATTTTCGTGGTTTAAACACTTGACTTCAGATATTTATTTAAAAAAATTATCATCCATGAGTTTTGTTGCGGACACTGTTTGGACAAAATACTGTGAAATGGCCCTGTAGAGTAACTTAATGTTTCCCCATCTATCAGAAGCTGGCATTCAAGAACAACCCTATTTTTTGAAGGAGTAACCAAAGAAATAGCTTGGGAGACGATAAATATTACAATGTTGTTCTTCACTTTTAATGACTTCTATCAGAACCATGTGCAGTGCAGCAAGTTTTCCACCAAAATTTTTACAATTTGCAATAACGGCCTACAGCGACTGAAGTGCTTGAAATAAGCCCCGGTACCAGCATTTGTATCAGCCCCAGTAGCCATAAACGTACACATGCAACCACAGTGGCGTAGCTAGACCCCAATTTCGGGGGGGGGGGGGGGTTCTTCTGGAGGAAGTTTGGTTCCTCTAAAGAAAAATTGTAGTCAAACCAATGTACGAGATTTAAGTCAATCAAACCTAGTTCTAGACGGAACTTCTTGTTAGATAATGCATTAATAGTAAAAGCGGCAAATATAAAATATTACCTTCAGAAGTGTCTAGTGAAACTACTGCTGATTCTGGAGATTGTGCTTCCTACTCCTCAGAGGGCATCAGCTTTCTCTTTTTATTACAATTATCATCAATTTTCTCTTTCGGCTTAAAAAAGCTTATGATAGGTTTTGCTCACCTCATTATTGCCTCTCATTCAATGCACTTCCCTAAATAAATTGGGTTTGAAAAAAATGCGCAAAACCTGATCAGTACAGACTGACCCACCAATGCATAAGGGGTGCACGCACGAGAGGAAAGTGGGAGGTCTCTGTTCATGGTAAAATATTCATACATTAACCTATAGGCAAAGTAAACAACCATTGGCGGAAAAACCCATTTAAATAAGAATAGTTGATGCTTAAAGAACGTGGGAATTTTTTTAATGGCTGCAATGTTATTTGTTAGGGGAGAGGAGAAATTGAGAATGACATTCATCACTTTACTCTCATTATCTCCTATCTTCGTGTTCAGTGCATCTGTTTCTGTATATCTGTAAAGTAAACGATATCTGTTCGGTTGAGGCGTTATTATTGAACGGTCAGTAGAGAATGGGTTTAAGTTGAAAGTGGAGAGCAATTAACGCAAACCCCCGTGGTGCTTGAAAGCACCTTCTAAAAGGAAGAAGTCATAAAACGGACTTTCTTCCGCTCTGGGCATGAAACGTAGTGAGGGGCTGCTGATAAAATTGTTAAACAAAAGCTTTGAAAGGAGAATTGTGAACAGTCATGGGAAAGATTCTAGTTTAGATAAATTTATCGTTAAAAGTACGTCTTGGTTACATTTGAAAACTATTTCCAGCCTCCTTTTTTTATTCTAATAATGGTTTTTTGCTAGTCCTGTGTCCACTTTCATTTTGCTCCAGACTATAGCGACCCATCTTATTTAATAGGTCTTCTTATTCATAGGTCTCCTAACTGCAAGAATTGCACTGAACATATTCCAGCTTTGTTCGACTGCAAATCAAAAACTTCCCGAGAATGCTGCCAAACCGAAGATTTTCCAACATCATTTTTCATTCATTTTAGCTCACCAGAATTTATTCTCAACTGGAACATTTGATGAGAGTTAAAAAATATATTGTATTCTTTATTTGAAATTAAAAGAAAAATCATTAGAACCAATTGCGATAGCAACAAAAACCTACATTTAATAAATGTAGCACCACATCTATTAACAACACTTTATAAAATAATTTCAGGGTCGGGAGGACTCGGTCTTTGACGCCGAACAGTATCACTCGGGCTCGGACTTACAAAAGTGAGCCCAAACTCATCTGTAGTGTATAATAGGGGTTTGTGGTGGAGGTATTTATGGGAGAAACCCCTAGGAAAGTGGTACGACTAAGGCTGCAAATTTGTCGCTCCGTGAATTCCCTAGATTTTTAAAGCTGTTTCCCAAAATCCGTGATTTTTAAAAAATTCCACGATTTGTGCGAAAATTGTTTAAAATATAAGACTTTTTTTTTGTTTTTTACTTACATTTTAATAGCAATTTATACTGTTCTGAATTTTAAAATGTATAACAGATTTCCCTAAAATTTAGAAAAATTCATCAATAGAAAAATAACTATAAAAGCAGTTATAGATAATCACATTCATGTTTAGAAGAAGTTTTTGATTCTAATCAATACAAATATTTAAACCTTTTTAACAAAGTTGATAGTTCTTCCATTTTTAACAATAACCCTATGATTCACCCCCCCCCCCCACCACCCAAATGAGTTACACGTTGAAGGAGGGCAATTCAATTTTAGAAATTCAAGAGAAAAAGTTTTCCCGACCTGTCCAAAGTAGCAATTCGATGTTTGTCGGTTCCGTCAGTGGCGCAGATGCTAAACGGTCCTTCTCGACATATAAAAACGTATTAAGTCATAGCGAGTACCAAAATTCTGTACATTTAAATAAATACCTAAATATTGCATAAAGTTGAAAGCAATAAAATTGTTCACTTATGTACTTTCTTACTTAAAAAATAAATTTCATTGCAGATATCCTAGATTTTATTACATTATATTTGTGTTCTCGCGAGCATTTCACGAAATTTGCCGCGAATTTTGGGCTCTTTTCTGCGACAAATTTGCAACCCTAGGTACGACCCTACAACCCAAAGGTTCGATAATTGTCTTTTTTTTAGCAGTGCTCTAATCAATTGTTATTTTAAAAAATTAAATATTTTTAGAATACTATAAAGCGTAAAGAGAGTTAAGGTCTCAAAAAAAGTTTTCGGACACCAACATTTCGGTGGGGTCCATCTAAGCCATCCCATATCTAAGTCAAAATTTCGGGGGGGGGGGGGGGGGGGGGGTTGCCCCCCAAAACCCCTCCCCTTATCTACGCCACTGTGCAACCAATGTTATTCTAAAGATCGGCTGAAGTAGCCATTTCAATTCCGTGTGGAAAAGAAATTACAAATAGATCTTTGCTAAAATTCAGAAGAAAAAAAATGTTATAAGGTTGATTTGTACTGCTACAGGAAATTTGAAAAATAACATAAAGCACAGAATAAGCGCCCCCCTGAATTTTTGTGAAAATATAGGAGGGGGCGCTTAAGCGGTACAAGTGAAAAAAGTACCAAATAAGTGCCCCTTCCTGGATAATACAAGGAAAGTAGCCTCAGCGATGCCGCGGACGTGCTATAGCGCATCAAATGTGCAAAAATCGAAGGTGGGGACGCGAAAAAAAAGAGAAATATATATATATTTACTCGTAACCTGGGAAGCGTAATCTTAATAGCGGAAAAAAATTAATACTTTATGGTAAGTAAAACAGCTATAGAATATTTTTAGTTTAATAATTTTCTGTCATGCTTTTGCATAACATTTAATTTATGTAAAATGAGCAAAATTACTCTTATTATGTATTGTGTGTGCTTTTTATTCATGTTTTAAAGATATTTCAACATCTGATTTATTTTAATACTTACAGGCTTTCTTCTCATCTAAAGTTAACTTTTTCCAATCTCCTTTCTCCTTTTCTCGCAGTGCTTTAGATTCTGATGTATTTTCTCGAAATCGAATTGCAGGCATTGGAAAATCCACTCTATCAATGTATGAGTATTCTCCATTAACTCCAAATCCTACAACATCTCTGTTACCAATACGGGCTCGACCATGTATTGCAGCTAAATGTTTTAGCATAAGTGGGCTGTTCATGAACTCTAAAATTTTTCTACGAGATACAGTACGCATCAAGAAAGCCATTTTGTAATGATCTATAAAAAAATAATGAAATCAAAACGCTGAAGATATAAAAATTTTCTGTTCATAATGAATATATTTTCAAATCATATTGAACAAGTACAGGGGCGACTTCAGCATTTTTTGGCAGGGCACAGCGCTCTATTTGTTGTTCTTTTGGGCACACTTATGGTTCCCACTGTCCCAGCAGATTAGAAAATAGGGCTTTTATAGAGCCTTTTTCAGGCCAATTTGTAACTATATATATAGGGTCACATTATGTACTAATATATAGATAAATGTTACACACATTTCAATCATACTCTCACGCATTATTTATTGACCACAGAAAAGATAACCAAATGATTTCATTTAAAATATCAAAATTTTTAAAAACTTTTATTTTTGCATTGATTGTAAATTACATAGGGAAGAAAAATAACATGGTTTACTTTTTCCCAGGTTGCTTGTCGCACTTTCAATTTAATTATTTTGATTAAATTTGCTCTATTATTAATAATAAGCATCAGAAAAATATT
The DNA here is from genome assembly GCA_038502835.1 of Octonoba sinensis. Taxonomy (NCBI): domain Eukaryota; kingdom Metazoa; phylum Arthropoda; class Arachnida; order Araneae; family Uloboridae; genus Octonoba; species Octonoba sinensis. The sequence goes on from CM076602.1 coordinate 66,560,507, forward strand.
TTTATTTTAAATGCTCTTTAAATTTCACTTTTTATAGAAAAAACTTATCACGAAATAAAAACAGAGCGTTTGTGAACATTTTTTACTAAATATACAATTAATTGATAAACATAAAGCTTCAAAATAATCCATGGGTAACATGCCCTTGCAAAAAAAAAAAAAAAACGAGTATAACTGAGAATGTTTGGAAAAAATTAGAATGACTGAGAAAGATAAGTGGAATTGGGAATCAAATGGGTCGATTTGTTTTTCATCAATTTTAGCAAGTGCTGTGATTCATTTAAGATTCAAACATAGTACAATAAGGTACTCAATACTAACCGCAGCCGTACCGTATATAGCATCTGAGGCCTTTACGGATTACCCCCCAGTATGAGAGAGGCACGACTGCGGCGCTGTCCTCCTTGTCTTCCCACAAACTCTCTGACAAACTGACAACCAGCACCAGCCATAGGGGCTGGGCTGGCAGAGCTTTGCATACCTGCTTTACCGACCTGGGGCCATAGTCATGCTACAAAGCAAGCCTTACGTCACCTGGATCGGATAATGCTATTTTAGTCGCCTCTTACGACACGCATAGCTACATCGGCGCTATTCTACTCCTGCCACCGCAGGGAGAGTACAATAAGGTATATTTTTATTCTCATGATTCAAGCGAATGCTAAAAAATACTGCCTTTGATTAAATTTTAGGGTTTTTATCTACTGAATATGGCCTTTAGAGGGCCCCTATAAACCAATCTCAAAAATAGGGCCCGTGGAACCCTGACACTGTTGCCCTTTTGGCAATGGTTAAATTTGTTTCTCCAAATCAGACTACCATACCATTTAATTTGCTATTGGCGATGTTTAAATATTTTTCGAAAAAACAAACTCCACACACAAAACAAATTGATTTAGCGAAAAAAAAAAAATTTTAAATATCACCAGCCTTCCGAAACGAAGAGTACCCTTAAAAATTAATTTTAATATCCTATAAACCCAAGTCACTTTTAACAATTCCTTCGATTTGACAATTTTTGTTCAATTTATTTGAATTTTGATAAAGTTGTAAAATATGAAACTAGCAAGTTTACTAAGATCAACAGTCGGATCTTTGATTCAGACTTGGTTTCAAATAACATAATGAACATAAGAGAAAAAAATAAACCAATAATATATTAGTAATAAAACAAATTGTTAATGTTAATGTGCTTTCGTTTTGAAAATTATTGATGTGGAGCTTTAAAGAATTAAACGTATATGTATACATAAACAGGGGGAAGACCTTTTAACCTTCACATCAACAATTCCTTTTCAGAACAGGATGCTATTTCATTCCCTTGAGAACTCTCTTTTGCAATGGAAAAACTACAATAATTTTAGAAAATTAATTAAAAAAATAAAATTATACTACAAAAATTTTAATTCCTACCAACCTTTAGCAACAGAACCGCAGCAGAAATTGGAGAAATACAACACCGTGTGCTGCCAGGTTAAAAAGAACAATATAAGGTAAAAAGACTGAGGCTTGCTTTTATTACTCAAATCAAATATTTTTTTCATTACAATTTTTCCTTTAAAAAAGTATAAACTTTTAAACTTGTCAATAATAAAAGTTTTTTTCAGTGAAATATAAGGAAAATAAGTTTTAGATAAAAAGTATACATCAATTTGCCCTACATAGAGTTGCCACGAAAACGTTGCATCTGGAAGTAAACAAACATTCTTCATGTGTGAGTTCAAGATTTTGGTAATTTCGGTCTCACACGAAGGAAAACGAAGCTAGAAAGTGTATGCTATTGCAGGATTTTGTAATACTACACGATAACTGATTGATCACAACAGTAAGTATGTTTTCTGATTCTCCGGTGTTAAAAAAGTTCTGTAATCTAAGATTTTCACGAGAAGCAATCTATCAGTGGATGAGCAACCTCTACACGTAGTGTGGTTCTTATATGACAGTAAAAAATAAAAAATAAAAATAATGGAACTCCCTGTTATTAAAAACAATTTCAGTGTTTTTTAAAGATTTCGGAGTAAAATTTTAAGAATCGCTATCAAATCGTAGAAATTTTGTTAATTCCAAAACAAAACAAAATTGATTGAACTGCAGTTAAACTAATTTTATTTGTTTATTATTTAAAGGAATTAAAATTCCTAAAAATCTGACGATCATGTTATGCACATAACGTAACTTACATGTTATACACAACTATTTACATCAATGGTCCCCAACCTTTTTGGACCTAAGATCACTTTACCAGATGAACGGCGGGCACCATTTTTTTTTTCAAGATAAATTTATAGTTTGTGAACATAGTTAATAATACACATTTCATGTAATGCACAAAAAAATTAATTTCAAAAAATAATTTAACATATGAATATAATTGTATTAATATTCATGTGTAAAATAAATTATTACTAAATTGCTTGCAAAATATACGAAGTATTAAAATTATTTATAAAATACAGTCAATGTGATCTTTGCGTTGCATTTTTCTGGCCAGCGCTTCATAATTTAGAGAATATGATGAAATTCCTGCTCGTCAAGGTAAGTTCAAAGATAAAACAATTGAATTTGCGCTTTTCACATTGTTCTATCTTTGGACTTACATTTTAGTACAAAGCATTTTGATAATTTGTCTTATAATTGTCTTAAGGCATTCATCTGTAAGGAGTTATCTATATTTTAATTTTATGATATTCATTGTCATTTATCATTATAGGATTATTCATATTTATATGGCCCTTTATTCATATACTCTAGACTCTAAATGCTCTCTTGTTTAAAATGGAAAATTGAAATATTTTATCCTTGCGCACAAGCAGCGGGCGCACCTAAACCCATCGACGGGCACAAGGTTGGGGACCCTTGATTACATGATAGTAACAATCATGCAGTTGATGTGCATAATTATTGTACTTAGCTTTCATCAAAAACATCCTTCATGGATGTGCTAATAAGCCAGTGGTTGCAAAACTTTAATAATTAAAGAACCAACTTCACCTTCAAAGGCTCTGCAAACATTTTGTAAATGCCAGTTATAGTTCAATAACTAAATTTTTGATTTAAGGGTAAGTCCATGTCAATTCAACCAATAAAAAAGTAATTTCTGAGGTCAGTGTTTTAGATTGTAATGATTTTTTGTCTGTTTATTATATTTACTTTAAAGATGAAAAAAACTGAAGTTTGGAAGTTTTTCAAAAATTCTTTCTAAAGTTATAAATTTTTAAAGTTTTGACAAAATCATAAATTTTTCTTTGTTTGGTCATCTTTAGCTGGCTGTAATTGAAAAATTATTTGACCTAAATAGATGAAATTTGTACTGTTTTGTTCAGTATTTTGTGAGGTTTTATAAAATATATAATATGAGAATATGACACAGCTACTTAATTTTTTTTTTTGTTTTGCAAAAATTTTTTTTATAAAAGTTAAAATAATTCAAAATTGAAATTTTGAAAAAAATTTATTGTACATAGCTTCCTTTTAGCAACATGTATGCAAAATTTCAGGATGGTATTCCTGTGGTATCATGATGAAAAAAAAATTCTCTTTGAACATTTACATTCATATAAGTATTCTAGCTTAATGACTTTTTTTGTATTTTATCTTTTGTAAGTTTCTGGCTGTTTTTTTAGCAGCTAACAGATTAAAATTGATTAACTATATTAGTGTACTGATAACAAACATTCCAAAGTAAAAATTTCAAAACATTTCAATGAATAATGAACGATTTCAAGATTTTATATATCTGGATCATGTCATATATTTTATAAAATATATGACATGACTAGGGATGTACCGGAGTTTAGCCAACCCTTTTTGGCCGAGTACCGAGTAGTAAAAAAAAGAGTATTGATGTGCACATGAAGAATTTTGTATATCTGGAGATGAAAACATACATTTTAACTACATAATATATATAAACTAATAAAAGAAATTGAATGTAAGAATTCCAAAATAGAATTCTTTAAACCATTATAACTCTTTATAAAAATCAGTTTATCAAAAATGATTATTGGTTGCGGTAAAAATTCATTCAATAATGTAAAGTGCCTCATAATCTTCTCCTCCCCCCCCCCCCTCCCGCACCCAAGGAAAAAAGTCTATATTGAAACTGTATATATTTATTTACTTTCTTTTCATTTTTTAATTTTTTCTAGTTTATAATAAAGTGATATTTTTTATATGTAATTCTATTTTTAAAACCTAAGATACAAAATTATTATGGTGTATTTTTATACCATAATTTACGACATATTGAATTTGATATTAATTATCAAAATATTTGTATTTGATAGAATTTTGTGTATTTCCTTTTTCTTGCTGTTAATTTCTTTACTTTAAAGTCGTTTTTGTTTTCCACTTTTACAATTGGAGCTTTTAGGTAGCTAGATTTTGATTTTCATTTAGAATTGTATACATATATATATATATATATATATATATGTAATATATTCAGTTACCCAAAGAGAAATCCTATTTAATGCAAATAAGTTACCACAAATTAATCCATTTAAAAGGTGTAGATGAAAAGACAATCTTTTCTTCATCAGGCATCCAAAAAGATTGCCAGGGCATAACATACGAGTTTCTGACATGTTTCACCGATTTGTTAAATCAAACATGTTGGACGCTACTCGTACAGCTTAAAAAGTGGCAAACAGAGTATAGAAAGTGGAAAAAATAGTCAAATTAGCATATGAACTTTACCAATATATAAGCTGTGTAAAAATATTTTATATACTTTTTTTAAAATTATTTCATATTACATATTTATATTTGCATATTATTGTACTAATCAGTTAAAAATTTATCTACTATTAGTAAACTTTTAAAAAATGACGAAATTTTTACAACTACTCGGTAATGGCCGAGTACTCGGCTAGAATTTTGCTGAGTACCGAGTACTCAGAAAATTGGTCGAGTACACCGAGTATATACCGAGTACTCGGTACATCCCTAGACATGACCCAGTTATGCAAAAAAAAAAAAAATTGTTGCTCTGCAAGGAAAAAATTTATAAAATTGCAAAAAATTCAAAATTCAAATTGGAAATTTTTTTGAAAAAATATATTTTATTTGGCTTCTTTTTAGCAACACTTATTCCAAATTTCAGGCTGGTATTCTTGTGGTATCATGAAAAAGAAATTCTCCTTCAGTTGCTTTAATAGTCGTTATAAGAAACATTTGTTTTGTTGATCCAATTATTTAAAGCAATTTCACCTCTGAAAAATATTTATAATTTCTAAAAATATTAATAAATTTGTGAATTTTAATTAAAAAATTGATTTAAACAACCCTTTTTTTTTTGCAATATTTTTAATAGCAAATCTACCAAAGCTTTAATTCTAAATATTTTAACCTTGTAAGAAATTCTTTTATTTAGTACTACAATGCATATTTAATCCATATATATATTTCACTTAATGTGGACCAGTTATAACGGACTAGATGATATTTAGTCCAAACGATTTTTACATTGTTTTTTCTCATGGTGGAGAAAACCAGAAAATTAATTAAGCAAATCTTGAAATGAAAGAAAGAGAACTCAGTTACTAATGTATAAATTACAGTAGTTTAATATTTTGCAAAATATTTTAACAATTAAGAAAACCTGAAAGTAAGTTAAAACTTGGAAAGTCAATTTTGGAGCCTTTTTTTGTTTCATTATTTGATGTCATTGAAGAGGTACCTACATAATACAGTCGAACCTCGTTTTCACGACACCCGGATGACACGTCACTCCGGATGTCACATCACTTTTTCAAAGTCCCGAACTTGAAAATGATAATTTCAATGTTAAATAACTCCGCAATTCACGACACTACTTTATTGTGGCACTCCGTTTATGACATCACTTCAAATTGGTTAAACGGGCCCGTTTTTTTTTTAAACTGAAACCGTTCAGTAAAATAATGAAAGTTTATCCTAAAATTCCTGAAAATGGATTAGTGACGAGTGTTATCTAGCTATAGTCGAGAAAATCCCCAGCCCCCTCGAATCTAGCCAGCAAGGCGTGCACAGAAGGTTTGAAAGCAACAGGTGGAAAGATAAAGTTGCACTGCAGGTTTACTTGAACTTCTTCGAATTAGGGATTTTAAGTACAGAAAGATTTTTACAATTGCCAGCATTGACAGTCACAAGAAAAGAGTGACAAGTTTCATTCGCATTGCTCGTAGAATTAAATCTCTTCTCAGCAGACTCAGCAGTACTTCAGAAAAATATAAAGAGACCAGGAAAAAGGAAGCATCCATTTTGAAACTCGGCTTTTGCTTCTAAAATTCCAAGGATGTACACAGATTTTAATTTCTAGTCAGAAAGCGTTTAGGAAGACAGGGCAGTGGAGAATCACTATGTCTATTCAACTGCAGTTGAAGTTGAATGGCTTTTAAAAATGCGTGCCATAATCCCTCTTTTAGACTGGCAATTTGTTAGAAAGCATCTTTCTTTGTTCGAAACTTCCAAATAAAACCGAGTCGTTGCATTGCATTGATGTAGCGGAAAAATACCTTTCTTTTGATGGTAGAAGCTAAACAGGAAGATTTTGATTTTTTAGTATAAACTACACCGAAAAATTTTAAATTGTAAATCAAAAAGAAAGCGAACCCTTATTGGAGAATATTTTCTTGCGAAATAAAAAGCAAGTTATCTTTTCTTAATGTTTTTGCATGAAATAATACAAAATGACGGTTGTTGAATCTAATTTAAAATGTAAAATAATTAATATAAACACTTAAATGCATTATTACATTATATGTTCTTTAAATTGTGTTTTCAAGTAATTCCGTTTAAGACGTTGCTCCGCTTATGGCGACACTTTGAGAAAGTCCGCAGGGTGTCGTGATAATGAGGTTCGACTGTATTTTATTTTGCTTAATAACTATTTTTAAAAAAAAGCTTGCCTCCTTACATGTAAATTATTTTTAAATTATTTTCTTTTGTTTTTAGATTTATTTTGAGCAATATGTCAAGTTTTACTGATTCAGCTCTGGAAAAAAAGTTAGGTGAACTGAATAATTCGCAACAAAGTATACAGACGCTATCTCTGTGGCTTATTCATCATCGAAAACATCATAAAACTATTGTTCAAGTTTGGTTACGAGAATTGAAAAAAGGTACATTGGTTATGATATTTTTTTAAAGTTAATGTATCTGAAGCAACACATTATGAAAGTTTTAAATTACTTAAATTCATAATATACAGCAAGCTTTTATCTTTTGAGGAAACTAAGAACCCCTTTTCAGTGCAAAAGGGTTGAATTTACAAACACTAGATAGCAAAGCTTCTTCCTTGTAATCCCAAACTTGTGTCTGCATTATGCTCTGTAATTTATTCTGCTCAACATTTGTTTGCTCATAATTATTCTGCTTAAAGATGTACATTTACATTTTACCAAGAATGGCAAAAAACTACTTCTTTGTTGTTTTGAATAAACCAGTCAAAGCTGACCGAGGCAGTGTTATAGTGCTGAAATGATTCATGTGTGGAAAATAGCCAACATTTGAAACCAATGCCTTCCAAAGAATGCTCGATTTTCTCTTTGTTACATACTTTCAAATTTCTTAGAAGTTTAAACCAGATGGAAGTTATTTTTTTTCTGAAAGGATTACGACCAGTGAATTAAGTCCATTGTCCGTTAAGAATAATCTGGCTAACAACTTTCCTTATCAGTATTATTTTTCCTTTCAATAACTTTAGTGCTAACTCTAAGCCATTTTGGCAGGGCGCTGCTCCCGGCGGCCCTTTTCTATCTTTTTTGCGCACGGCGGCCTCTTTCTTCCCTTTTCTATGCGCCCTGGCGGTCTATTCAGACCATGAAACATCGGCTGACTGGACTTCAAAGCAGGAAGTGCAGTAGGAAAACTTCAATCCAGGATCCCCCCACCTTTATTTGTCCCCACTAGTTTTCTCAGAACGCCAGAGCATTATTGTCTTCTCCCTTCAGCTCCTTGGAACAACTGGGGGTAGGTAGTAAGGGGACGAATCACATGTCTTTTTTTCACTTTACATGTGTTTATAGCTCTCAACAAGTATGAATATCTGCTAGTTAAATTATGCTATTTATAGTCAGGATGGACTGCTTGCGGCCCGCTACCTGCCGATGATGTGTGACAATTCGGAAAACTCCCGATTTAAAAAAAAAAAAAAAATCGAGCAAAAAATTTTTTTATGTTAAAACATAATTAGGGACTTTAAATCCGGAACGCTCGGAGCTGCGATCTCTCCGGATTTTGGTCCTGATTCAACAAATTTTGTAAATAGCATCAGGAACTCATAATTTGCCATTAGCATTTCATTCATTAATAGCATTTTTAATACTGTATATACTCGCTTATAAGTCGAGAAATTTGGCACAAAAAATGAAGTAAGGGTCGACTTACGTTCGTGGCATAACATCGAAAAATCCAGACTTTTCCCATTTTTTTTAACCTCATTAATTAAACAATACAAGAAAAGAATTTGCTCAAATTCTGACATGATTTTATATGCTCTATCCTCTTATTAAAGTCTTTTAATTACAAAAGATCAGATTATTGGAAAAATAAAAGAAAGCCTGCACTTCAATTTTACGAATTTTCTGTATTGCGTAAAATTTAGAGCTCAGTCTAAGAAAACAATAATAAATATAATAAAAGTACAAAAAATTAGAAAAAAGCAAAATGTTATGATATTAACTTAGAATTAAAGCAATAATTAATAAGGACTTTGAATCGCAAAAACGAACCCTTTTCCAGAAATCGTGATCTCGAATATGATAACTTTTTCGGACACGATTATGAAAACTGTACATTTTTATCTTAAACATGTTCATCACAATTCATTTTTTCATATTTTTAAAATGTTTATTTCAAAAACTAAAAAATGCTTCCCGATTTTTCATTGAAATCAAGAGCCGTTTTTTTTTTTTTTTAAATTTTGGGATTACGAATTTGGAGTTCCATGATGCGTACTTGTTCTGGGTTTAGCATTTAGCCCCACTACTGAAAAAATAATAAAATAAAACAGTAAACGGCGTCGGCGTCATTTCGCAAAATTTATATTAAGACAAATCACTTAAATACTATTTTCAAAGCAAAATAAGCATTTCTTTTCTTTTCAATTTAAACATTTTAATTTCTACATACTAATCAGTTTATATGTGCTAAAAATAGTATTTCTGTCTCATGTATATGCTTTTTTTCGTTTGCACGCGGGAAACGGTCATATGCTAATTAGCGAACTGTGCATAATCCGGCAGCAATCTTTTAGCATCTTCTTTAGGTTTACAATACTTCTTATTATTTTCTAAACAGTGAACAGCAAAACGCTTATTGGGCCTAAATACAGTTATTTCTTTCCAAGACTTTGGACCCCACCTCCCGAAATTTATGGCTTTATTAGAAAAAAAACTAACAAATTAAAGAAGGTGTTGAATACAAGCATAATTTGCACACTATTTTCCTCTCATAAAATTTGCCCATAGAATAATAAGAGAAGTAAAGGTTGTACTAGCATGTGACACCCATTTGCCTGTGAAAAATTATCTCATGTAATTGTTGTGTTTTCTTCCATGTAATTAATTGTGCAGCATTTTTTTATCATCTGATATAATTTCTTTTTTAATGGTAAAAAGGACAAAATATATTGAGTGAAAATATAAAGCTATTTTCTCCAAAGTTCCCACCCCTCCTCTAAAAAGAAAAAAAAATTAATTAGAAACAAAATGATTAAGGAAAAATGAAAGCTCTATGATTGACATTTTCAACGGCACCAAGTTTGAAATCCTAGGTTACCGTCACATGAAATACTTGCCAAAAAAAAATCAAAGCCAGCCTTAAGACCTGTACGGCCACATTGGGAGTACTTTTGTGAGGGGGGGGGGAGAGGGGGGGGTCTTTTCCGGATTTGTTGCAACTTTGGTAATCCCCTCCCAAACTTGGTCATGGAGAAATGTCACCAAGACCTAATTTTTTTTTTGTTGAGTAGTTCATAATTTTGCAGCAGAATACAAATGAAGTGCATAAGTGTTACATATATACGTATATATATTTTTCAAAATGAAATCCTATATTTTGAGGTACACATGCAAAGTTTGCAACCTTGCAAGCTTTTTTTTTTAAACGCTTAAATTTTTTTACCTGTAAAAATTTAGGCAAAGCTGCTTTAATGCGGGGGGGGGGGGGGATAAAAAATTAAAGCACAACTCAAGAGTGCCCTTTTTTTGGAATTCCCCCCGGCAGCCCTTTCATCCTGGAGTCAGCACTAATAACAGTATACAAAATCGATCCAAGTGATGAGAAATGCTTTTTTGGAACACTGGCTCTGTCCCCAGAGTAGAATCTTGGTTGCTTCTCACCTTGAAACATGTCTTATCTCTTCTATTCTCCCCTTTTTCATCCACGTGTAGCAAGGGTCGCCACTTTTTGGACGTCCACACATGTTCTACACATTCTGCTGAAATGCATTCACATCTTAATGCTAATTTTAATTAACTACTAATTCAAAAGAGAGTACCAGGGTTATTGTGTTTTGGTTATGTGCTAAATTCTGTAATTTTTTCGTGTTAAAGTGCCTGAATTGCCGTATCTTAAATTTATGTTTTGGGAAGAGGCGATGCTGAATTAACCCTTAAGTAAAAAAAAAGCATCTGCTTAGGACACCAAAAAAATGAAGGGCACATCAGAGAAATTTTCTTGTCCATTTAAATAGCTAAATTAATTTAGTTTGTAAGAATTTTTAAATTTTAGGGTAAAATGAATAGGCTCTGCTTTTCATTTAAAATATGCTGTCGTATCTTCAGCCTGCCAAATAAAGTACATGTAGAGTCCTTTTTTATTTGTATGTTTGAAAGCGCAAGTGAGAAAAATATTCCTGTGAAATGGCATTCTGTTACATATCTGGAGTGGGTGATTAAATTATTTTATGGAATGCTGGGAAAATTGATAATTTTGTATAATTTGTAATTTTATTGCACCTTTATCAGCTAATTCACTCATAAACATAGTTGAAATATTGAGCATTCAGTTTTCTCCAAAAACCATAATCAAACAGCTAGCAATTTTGTGTTGTGTTTTTTCTTTTCTTTTTTCTTTCTTTACCCAAGGTTCTTGTAACTGTGCAAAAAACTTGAATAACAAAATAATTGATCAAGATTTTCCCCTCTAATCCTGAAATGTCTTATTGTTTTCATTTTGAATGTGCAAATGTATGGGCACACTGAAGTCTTTTAGCACTTTGGGCATTTAAGGGTCTTGCTCCAGCCCTAGGGGAAAATAACTTTTTAACATATTCCAAAGTTTTCTATAATCATGTCTATAATTATTAACTTACACTACGCAATTTTAAAATCATTCTTTTGTGTGCTATTTAATTTAAATTTCTTGACTTTGAAAAATATTATCTTTTTGTATTCCTAGTGAAAATTGGAATTTTTTTATTTATGCTTATTATGCTTTGTTAAAAGCAAATAAGTAAAATATATTTTTATTTTCATTAAAATTTTAATCAGAAGGTATTTAAACAAAATTTTGTACTCATTAAAAGTGCAAGCTTTTCAAAGTCCAAAAAGTAGAGTACTGAATCATTGGGTTAATTCTTATTTTGTGATCTATCTTAAACGCTGTAATGTATACATAATATCTTTAATTGTTCGAAAGAAATATAAATAGATAATGAAACTATGAAAAATTAACATTACAGAGCCAGTGTGAGTCAGAGGCAGCGAGGTGCTTGCCTCCCAATTTAGGGAGGCAGCTATTGATAGCTAATTAATTTCTTATGTTGTATTATGTTTCTAATTAATGAGAGGAATAAATGTCTCCCTTATGAGTATTTAATATTATTTAAGTACAGAAATACATATTAATGACTATATTTTTAATTTCTATTCTCTGTAAAATACATATAATGGGGAATTAGAATATTTTGTTACTTCGTGGCACTGCTTACACTTGCGCCGGTTCTGCACATTACATTTGAAAATTAACATTACAAAAATCGGTGTTTCTGCACAAGTTGCTGCTTCATCATTGCGATAATCACTTCAAACTAAACGACTTATTTCTCACAACGAATTGATTATGCCATTCAAGGATACATTTATTATTTGAAATTCATCTCAAATCTAAAAGCTTCATTTAACTCAGTTTTCTACTAATAAATATGTAAAATTTTGGAATTGGTTCTTATTCTATGGTTTAGGAGATGAGTTTATTGCTTCTTGTTAAATTCACAATTCTCTCTTTAGGCTGCACAACTTTAAGAAGTAAATAGCAAGTTGTGCAGCTCAAAGAACCCCTGATGTTCTGCATTTCAAAATAGCAAATTAAATTAAAAAATACAATACTTTTTCATCTTTTCTCCTTAAATCAAAGGTTTTAAATGAAGAATAATATTCACAAGGAAAAAGTAAAAACAAGTAACAGATTGTCTTTGTAAATGCAACTATGCAAACCATTTAACTAGCAACAGTGGAGAATAATGAGCTTTTCTTTAAATTTAAATGTGAAGCATATTTATTCGTGAATGATAATTAAGTTGCATAATTTGTACTTTAATTCTCCTTGTACTTTAAACTTATTCTAATTGCAGATATATTGATATATTTCGAATTTTTTTATATAAATTTGAAATGATATATATAATTTTAAAATCTATAAAGTATACAAACTCTACTAACAAGGCGTGCGTTACGACGGTCTTCTGCTGTTGTAATGCATAAAAATATACATACGTACATAAAACATTGCAGCATAAACAAAAAAAGTATTGTTACTTTAATTAAAGTAGATGTTGTTGATATTGTATCTACACTTTGCGCCTTGAGTGAAACAGGACTGCAACTAAAAAAAAAAAAAAAAAAATGAAAAGAAAGAAAAAGAAAGAGCTGTAAATTTAAAATTAAGTATGTTTTACCGAGTTCTTGTACTACTGCATGTCTTTATAATTTGCATTATTTTTAAGTTACTTGAGAAAATTCAAATTTTAACCAGAACTGAATTATTAGATAATTCTGTAGTTATTGCATAACATTATTAATATATTTAGAAAAGAAAAAAGAAATGCTCACATATCACAATTTTAAAATGTCATTTAAACTCAGACATTGATTAAAAAGAAAACTAGATGTTGAAATCATGGTTAACATTTTCAAGTGCCTTGCTGAAGACTGCAGTCAAGTTGTTAATGGAGTTTCATTATACTGTTATTCAGTTGTTATGAATTAACTCGATTCTAACTTGTGAATGTAGAAGGGAAATATCCTCCAATATGGCGAGTTGTGTTCACTACTATATTATAAGAGAATGAAATATTTATTGCATACATTCACACAAATTATCTTAATGCTTATTAACCTTTATTTTTGTAATTCTTTCTTTCATATAGCTAAGCAAAGTAGAAAATTGACGTTTATGTATTTAGCTAATGATGTTATCCAGAATAGCAAGAAAAAAGGTCCTGAATTTTCAAAAGAATTCAGTACAGTCCTCAGTGAAGCATTTGCTCATGTGAATGAATGGTATGTTTTCCTCTCTAAACTTACTTTTTTGGAGGTAAAAACTTGTGCATTAGTAATATGTATTAAGAAATTCTTATTAACAAATTAAATACAATTAACATTTCACTTATTGAAAGGGTTGAATGTAAAAGCGTCTACTACTGAGAGCTGCACATAACTGAGAAATGATTACGTATCAATTCTTTAAACATGCTATACATGATGACTACTAAACTACTTTAAATATACCATGTGTAATAGCATTTTGCAAGTTAAAAGAAATAAAATTTTATAATATCAAAAATAAAAAAAAAATAAAAAATCTTAGCACATTAAGAATACAATTTAGTTTTATTTTATCTGAAAAGAGTACAATGAAAATATGAGATTTCATTTAATGTTTGAAAAAGCATTAATTAGTTGCTCTTAAATTTAAAAAAAAAAAAGAAGTGCCAATTAGTCCTTTATAAAAAAAGCATGAATATTAGTTTTTTTTTTTTTTTTTCATGTCAGTCATGCTTATGCTCTTTTCCTACTTATCAAATATTTAAAGTAACAAAAATGTTGCAGATGACATCATATATATTTTTAATGCTTCTATATCAGTAGTAGAAGATGGTCTAGTTAGAAAATTGGTTGTATCATCTTATGATCATTCTTTTCTTATGCTGTAATGACATTAGCTACAACTTTCATGTCTCTAGTACACTTGGTAATTAGATTTTTATCAATATTTGGAACATCTTCAAATGTAAGGGAACCTTCAGTTCACTTTGTTCATTGCCCTATAATGAAATGACTTGTGTATAATGTAACTGATCTTATTTTTTTTTCTAAAGCAAAAACAAATTGCTGTGGATGTTACTCTTTTTGTATAAACCATCATATGATGTATAACATCAGTCAGATTTCATAGTTGAGTGTTTTTTTCCTTCTTAAAATGAAATAAAAAATTCCCTTGATTTTCAGCATTATTTATTTATTTTTTGTTTTAATGTATAACTGGGAGAGACGACTCAAAGGTCAAAGCTTGCTGATAAGTTTCATTTTTGATACTCTCCGTATTGCTTCTGGGTCACTAATTGAAGTATTTTTTCATTGTTATTTTTATTGTCACTAAGTCATCTATTTGTTATAAAACAATAGTGCTTTCTGTTGTTATTAATTTCTTCTCTTCTAAAGCTATTGTTTTGTTTCATTTTTATGCTTTAAGTTGATTAATCATGAAACCTGTCTGCTAATGAAATATTTACATATATTTTTCAGTGTTTCTGATCCTAAGACAAAAAGTGGTCTGGGAAGAATCATAAATGTTTGGGCTGATCGCAATGTTTATGATAACACAGTAATTTCTTCACTAAAAGCTGCTATGCAAGACAAATCACCTTCACCAAAACCAAAAGTCATTGCACCAAAACCAAAAGCCTCCGAAACTAAAAGTGCGAAAAAAAGAAAGTCGGAAAAAAAAGTCAAATCTTTGGGTATGTTGTCACAAATAAGATGTATGAGCTGTTTTAACATTTTTTTGGTCCTAAATCATAAGTCATTAATTGTTTTTTTATGCTGATTGAAATTTAGTTTTCAGTTACAAACTAATAAAGTATTTAAAATCTTTTATGATCATTGCTTAAATAATGTTGACGTTGCGGCCGTTTAAATTAATGTCCGGTACATTGGACGCCATGTCTGAAAGGGTTTTAAAACATAATTGAAAAATGAAAATTTTTCAGTTATTTTTGGTGTTTTAGATTTTATTTGATGAAAGTATATTTCAGTATATTCTTCTTAATGTAACATCTTATCATCATTAAAATGTAAATTGTTATTTATTCATCATGAATATCATTGCTTTATGATATAAAACTATGATTGTAAATTATGTAAACGAAGTGGTTGATTAGGGCATTAGAAAATGCATATTTTTAAATAAAAAATACTAGAAAATTTTATGTTAAAAATAATTTCTAATATAGCAATTTGGTATCATATTTATTAATTTGATCAATATGTAGGCACAATCCAAATTTTCAAACAAATAAAATGAACACTTTTAATACTTCAAGAATAAAATTAAAAAAATTATCAATTCCAATTTTTTATGTTAATGTATGTTTGTTGTAATTTTCTAGAGGTAGAACCTGTCCCAAAGAAAAAGCCTGTAGTAAAAGATGACACAGAAATAAGTTCCACATCACCATCAACCACACCACCTGAAGTAAGATTAAGATCCCTTTTTTTAGGATTAGCAAGTGTAAATGTATTGCTATTATTTTTTAAATTTATGTGTAATTTTAATTGCTATCCTGAGTTGTCTATCATAGTATAGAAAAGAAGAGGTGAGTGGATATGTTTGATGTTTTTAAACTAATCTTAAAGAGCACTTTCAAACTGCACAGAGTGTTGCATCTACTTTTATTGCCCACTTTTCCTCTATAGAATTTTATCATGTTAATCTATCCCAAAAGCAGAATTTACTCAAGGTTTCAAAATGCTAAGTAATTTTTGGGCATGAAAACTACAGATATTTTCAAAATGCATATTTTTTTCTTTTTGGAACTTCACAAATGTTCTCATAATTAATAAAACATGTGAGAGTGAAGAAAGGTTTGAGTTTGATCCAGCAAAACTATTTAAGAAAGTAGCTTTAAGTTGTGATATTGAAAATGTACAAAGAACCAATCTTGAAATAAATAGCCCATAATTAGCACATTTCACAATACTGAGTTAAATATTTCAACAGGATGGCCACCAAACAGCAATAAATAGTAGGGCTTTAAAAGAGCTAACATCAGCTTTAACCGACTGATGAACTGAATAAATGAAAAAAAAGAAAAAAAAAAAAAAACAGATCAAAATTTCCTGTGTACTCCAATAGTTTGTATTGACATTATTATCTCATACATTTATTGATGTGAAACAGATAAACCAATTGCGTTAGCTGACTGTTCAGAATCTGAAAAATAATTGGACCTTGCATGAATGTTCCATCGAGAGATACGTAATGTGTCTATGATACACCTTCAGTAACAATGAATATTTTTTAGAAGTTTACTTCCCCCTCCCTACCAGTTCCATTCTTTATAAACTAGAATTTTTGTTTGTCAGTTCTAAAATTATATTTTTTCACTGCATCAGAAGCAAATGGAATTCTCCTGCTTTAAAAATGCCTGCCCTTAGTGCTGAGTGTCACATAACAAATTGAAGAATTTAGTTTTAAGTTTTGGATATGCAGACACAGGAGTGACACAATAGGGACAATTACCCCTCCCCCTTGAAGTTTAAGTATTGTTACAGATTGTATGAATAGCAAATAAGAATTTCATAACTCTTCCACTTTGGCACAAATTTTCTAGGAAATAGGTAAAATCATAAAGAAATCGTCCCCTCAGCAAAATCCTGTAGCCACACCTGCTCTACTGTAGCCTTCACATAGCTATTTGCAGTATTTTCTTAACACTAAGTGCTTTATTTACTTTGATTATTCTACTTTGATTCAGTTTCATCTCATACTGATATATAATAAGGGAACATGGGGCAAAGTAAAATAGTAAAATATTTACTGTTTGTAGATCCACCTATATAATAACATTTTAACTATCTTACATAACATATAGTTGATTCAATTCAAAAAATAGTTAATTGTAAAAATTAATCTATATGATGATACAAACCATTTTCAAAATTTGCTAATGTTGTAATATTTTGTGTTAAATCAAAAATATTTTTGCTATTATATAATGATAAAATTTCTGTTATTAATATTTTAAATATTAATTGAGACCTACTATTGTCCAGTGTAGTGTTCATTTATTTCATGTTAGGTTTGTTTTGATTTCAACTGTTTAGTATAATTTATCATGTGCATATGGGGCAAAGTAAAATACTATTTTATTTCACTTATCAGTAATCAGATAACTAAATTTGTCGTTCATTTACTCATTCATTCTATTATTATTTCATTTATTTAGTATAAATTTTATTTGTTCGTTTAATTCATCATTTTTTACACTCATTAATTCATTCGCTCATGTTATCTATCAATCATTCATTCAGTTATTCATGTTTAGTAAAAAGTACTTTTACTTCCCTGTTTGTGCTCGTAAATATGAATCATTGCATGTTATTTGGACTATCATAAGGTGAAATACAAATGCAAAGGGTAAGTTATTACATAGAAAACCATTTTATTAGGAAAAGACTTCAACTTTTCACTTTGCCCCACACAAGGCTAAGGGATAATTTTCCACTTTTATTTTAATGTACAAATTTACTGCCTGGAATAAAAAATAACATTTCAGTGCAAGTTCTATTATAAAATTATAGTTCTTCCTTTATGTGCTGCTATTTTCAAAATTATTTTCCAATTTATTCATTTTGAAAAATACAATTTATCTTAACTATTTCATTTTGTCCCACATTTCCCTACATTTAATCTAGCTCTTAAAAAAATGTATTTTCTCTTTAAGAAGATTTGTATTCCTATAGAATTTTAGCATCTCAAAAAACTCACTGTTATAGATTGTCTATTGTTTATCTGAGCAATAACAGCAACCACTTTTAAAGTAACTAAAATGCTATGTTTCAACTATTTAGGCTGATGTTTTAATAAAGACTTTACTAGACTTGGAAAATTGTCCTTCTGCTGATGCTGTTGTACGTGAAAAAATTGCTAGTCTACCTCCAGAAGTTTCTGATGCCTCATTGTTAGAAAAAATTCAAAGTAAGTTCAAAAAGTGAAACAGTTGTGCTTTTCTTATGAAAAATGTTGAAAATATATGTTTTGTATTGTGTAGCATAAAAAATTTAAATCTAATATATGCAAGTTATGAACTTTAAACTCAAGCAAAGGTATATTGTAATGCTAAAAATTAAGCCCACACAATCTTGTAAGCTCTGCTCTCATGTATCAGAATTTTGATTAAATTATATTTTGCCTGATGTTTTATGTCCGAAACATCTTTGCCACAAAATGCATAATTGCATATTAGAAAAAGGAATTGTGTCTTAGATTAGACATTTGTTTGCCAGTAGGATCCTTTTTATTGTTATTTTTTTTTAAAAATTGCGATCTATGATATTAATATGTATTTGATTTAATATCAGGGTGTCTACAGGTCACAAAAGTCTCAAAAAAATCACGAATTTAGAAATTGGTCATGAAAATAACAAAAAAATCACAAAAATTGCAAATAGGTTGTGAAAATTTTCCATTCTACAAGAAAATTTCCTGTCCCTTCCTGAAGGCACCGATTATACAGTATCCAACAGGTTTTTAAATATCCCGGATCCAATCCAAGCATTACACGAAATATCCGGTTATCTTGCATGTTGAATTTTATTTTTGAAATTAACATGGTTTGAAAATATGTGAATTACAAACTTACTACTTGTTTGGAAACTGTAATGTTAAGAAATATGTATGAAATTTACAAGTTTTGAACATCAAATTTGGATATCCAGTACTTATGGCATCATACAGGTGACACTAGTTATCCAATATCTGGCTGAATCAATGTCCGATGTATTACCAAACAGACCCGAAAAAGTCACTAAATTTCAATCTGAAAATCTGTAAACACCCTGAATACATACCTGCCAACTCTAGTGGTTTTTCCAGGAGATTCCTGGATTTTCCCCTATTCTACTGGTCTTCCGGTTTGTATTTAAAATCTTCTGGTTTTCATAAATTTTGGTAAAATCCCCTGTAAATAGGGAATTTTATGGAAAAAAAATCACTTCAGCAACGTTATTATCCTGTTTAATTTCTTTGACAAATATATTCACACAAGAAACTTACAGTTTTAGACATTATAAAATCAATTATAACTTTAGAGGACTGAATAGTTTTTTTAGTTATGCTGGGAAACCTATCATGTAAGGAACTTGTCGGTGGTTGTAATTTAAGTGATCATTAAAACTCCTCATTTCCCCCAAAAAAGCAATGAAAAATACATGCGAAATTGTGGTGTATCGCAATCTACTGGATTTTTTGCCTCGAAATGTTAGCAGGTATGTGAATATTCATTTGATTTCTATGAATACTTAAACAAGTGAAGCTTTATAAAAAAAAAGCTATATTTAATTCTTTGAATTTGTGAAATGAATAATTGAGCATTTGGATTAAATGAATTCTTTTGTTTTACAGCTAGAGAAGCTGGGGAGAAATTATCAAAACAAGTTGAAGAAGCTTGTACAATGTTAGCAGAGTACAATAATCGTTTAACTGAAGAGCTTGAAGAAAGAAAAGAAGTTTCAAAAATGTTGGGAGAATTTACACGATATCAACGGGAGCAAGTTACAAAATCAGAGCAAAAAATTGAGGTTTGTAATAGTTTTATCATTTGTAAAATATATTACTTTGCTAGGGATACGGATTAGGTTATGAAACTTCAAATTTATTGGTTGATGTACAGTTAAATACTTGGAAATATCTCTACAATTTCAGTTTATCAGTTATGGTGAGATTTTGCTGCACCTAATTTCCAGATAAAAGTTCCCACTTTCTAAATTTAGTTTTTCTCTGGAATTTTATCCTCCTGGAGTATTTTCCATTTTCTTTGTTCCTTTAAAAATAACCACTTTTTCGGCATAGACAAATATATACACCTTTCCTCAGCTTCTCCCCTGTTCTGTTCAAGTAATCAGGCACATTCTTTGCCATCCTTCAGACTATTATTTATTGTAATGCTTGTGTAATGCAAATACAAAGCTTGTACTGGTTTTAAAAAAATACAGGACCTATTTTTAAATTTTTTTTTAAAAGATGCAATAAATTAATAAAGTACATCAAAGAACTTTCTACTCATTAAAAACAACCCTTAGTGCAGTTGTGATTAATATTCCATTTAGTTTAGCTTTGGAAATTTATAGAATCAGAAAAATTAAGAAATATGATGGTTTTTTAGAGCATCTCTCACATATATTCAAATGAAAATTTATCAACCCCTTGCCGTACCATTTAGCTCAAAAAAACTTGGGCGTAATCGGTAGTCGTCAAAACGAAGTAAACACACAGCACTGATGCTCGAGAAATGTGGCAATATGAGCCGAAATGTAAACACCGGTGATACCTGATGTGTAGTTAGTTTTAATCATTACTGCTATTGAGGTAGTAAACTTTAATCCTTTTCCTTTTAGATATTATAAATTTGTTATGAATAAACAATAATTAAGTTACTACGAACAAACAATATTTCAAGGAAAATTAAAGCATCTTCAAATGTAATTTCGTCCTCAGGAATGTACTATGCAATGTCTGAAAATAAATATAGAATTCTATAAACAAAATGTCCAATCATAAAAAATGTTCACGTGACTATCTCTTCACAAGTCTGACTCATGATGTTCATGTTTGGCCCGATTATCCTTTCACGCGTCTGACTCATGATATTCATGTTAGTGTTAAAATCTTCATCATGAGTCAGACTCGTTAAAGTATGGCAAGGGGTTAACAATTGCTTTGAATAGAAAAATATTGGAAACACACTATTTGTTATAAGCATTGAAAGTAATCAAAAGACAAATTAGGGACTTGCAAAAAGTCAGAAAAATTCATATTTTAGCTCAATGTGCTCTGTACTCTTTACTGATTAAGATATAATCAGGTGTATGGGAAACCAGAAGCACTTTCTAAAAACAGTACTTCATGATTTCATAATGCGGTACCCATTTTCATATTTGAAATAAAGGAGGATCAGAACATCTCTTTATTTATTAATTTCAAATAAGCAACTGTTGTGGGGGAAATACTGTTCAATGGTTAAACATTCAACTTCACTAGTAAATTTTCTTTAAGTTGGATATGTCTGAATCAAACACATTATTTTTTCTTTGGGGAGGGGGGATATTTTGGTTCAATCAACTTTGTTTTGCCTAATTAGACAAATCAAAAGCAGATGCTAAAAGATAGTTGCACAAGCACAATTTCATGCAAAGTTAAATGAAGTATTTTAATTTTCCAGTGATGAATGAAAGACATTTAAATGAGCTATAAATATTACTGGTAGCTAGTAAAGTAAGTTAACTTTCAGCTACAGTTAGGTATGTCTTAATTTTGATTGTAAAATTATTTATTAGGACTAGAATGTCTTCTCCAAATACTCACTCATTTAATTCTCAGAACTTTTGTTAAATTCCCTGAATTTTCCTGGTTCAATAAGTTCTTTGACTATTCCTGGTTTTCAGGTTCGGAGATTACCCTGGAAGAAAACATCAACTAATACGAGGATACTTTAGAGCTTAATATATTCTAAAGTTAAGATTTATAAAACAAATGAAATAAAATTTAATGATAATGCTTATATTAGAACTCCAAAACATTGTTATAGTGTGTCAGTGCGTCTGTGTTTGAAATATTTTTGCAACAAATTTCAATGCTGCATCATTTTGTTTGAAGGAAGGGGGGAAGGGGCGGGTAAGGATAATTTTATCTGAATAAAGATAAATTGTTAAACCACTTTAAACACATTCATTTCAATCCTGATTTGAGGATGTAATAATTTCCATTTCATTTTTCAAGGATTCACTAAACATTAAAAAGTTCTGCAATATGAAATAAAAGAAAGTGAGAATCAAAGTATTAAATCCTAATTTCATGCTGATGTAAAGTTAGGAAAATGGTATCCATAGTTTCCGGCTCTGAATTGTAAATTATTTGGTATTATTATTTCAAAATATATTTTAACTTTCGGATCAGCAGTGTTCTTACACTAATTTAAATTTGTTTTTAAAATGTCGTGAAATGTAATATGAAAATAATAATGTAATTGACATTACCAGCATGAATAAGAATTTGTAATATTTTATTTTTTTCAAGATTATAATTTAAATTTAAATGCAAAACTATTGTTTAAAAAAATCTACTGAAATTTAATTCTTTTTAACATAATTTTTACAGGAATTTAAAGAAATACTGAAACGAGTGTCTCAGGTTAGAAATGATTTGAAGTCACATTTACAAAACCTCCCCGATTTGACGCTTTTACCAAGTGTGACTGGTGGCTTAGCACCATTACCATCTGCAGGAGATCTGTTTGGTTGATTTTGCTCATAAGACTTTGGTATGTTTGTGTATTAAATTTTGATAAATTTATTTAATTTTTACTTATTTTTAAATTTCTTCTTTAATTTATGATATCTGGAACTTCTCTATTCTGCACAATACTTGGTTGAAATAATTTGGATAACATATTCATAAGTAAAAATTAATTTCACACATTAACTACTCATTATGCAAGAAAATATAACGTTCCATCTATAGTCATGCACCAAACAAACAAACTGTTCAAATTACACTTTCAATCAAGGAGAAATTTCAATTCATAGAACTATTGAAACAAACAAGTTTTCTGTGATATATCAGAATTTAAAACCACCATCAATTAATTTCTCTACTAGTATTGCTGAAAAATATTTTCCTTTTTATTTGTAATAGTTTATCAGTGATGTTTCATTACTTTTGTCTCGTACAAAAGATAGCGATTCAGTTTCATTTTGTATTGAAAACTAAAACCTTTTTTATGTAGTATCTAAAATGTGTGTTAATGTGAATGCTATGTTTTAATTTTATGCTTTTTTTGTTCTCAAAAAAATTAATTACTATAGTCAAACCTGTTTATCACAAACCTGTCTATCTCCAAAACCTCCCCATCTCAAAATTATACATTTTTCCTGTATTTGTACCTTAAATTTAATGTATTTTCCACATTTATCTCGAAATCCCACTTATGCAACTTGTGCAAATTTGAACCTGAAAAATTAAACTTCTTAAGCCTTTAAAATCTATTTCACAACATCATAGGAGGGTTTTCTGTAATTTAGGATTGTCCATAGAGCAACTTCAAAAATTTTAGCAATTTCAAAACTTTCAAACTAGCATTCAAAAACAACTTCCTAGCAATGACTTCAGAATTACTGAATGGATGATACAATGGAGGCAATTCACCACTAGAGGGGATTATTGTTGTCACGTCATATCCGCTCTTTGTTTACTAAAATTTCCAATTGAGTTCTACGGGGAGTTCACTAGGCAAAATTAGTTCAAAATTAGTTATCTTAAAATTAATTAGACTATTTTCACAGCTTTTTCTGATTATAACCCAGTATTTACATTTAATTTAATTATTATAAAAGAAATTTATTAATTATAACAATAGTTATAGTGTTTTATTTAGTGTTAATTTTATGTAATGTAGAACTTTATTTAGGCCTAGTTTTTATTAGATTTGTCGAACTCGAAGTCAGGGTTGGCATGATTAAAATCAACTGATTTAAATCATGATTTAAATCCAGATTTAAATCAGTTGATTTTTTAAAAAAAAAATCATTGATTTAAATCATTTTTTTTTTTTTTTTCATTTCTAAATAAGGCTGACTTCATTCCTGACTTACAGGAGAATTGGGAATCAGTCAGCAGAGAAATACCAAGAAGTAAGTGTAAATAGGTAGCAAGTGTTTCCAGGAATTTTGGGAGTTATCAGAAAGAATGTGGCAGGGGCAGGTGTTAGGTAATAAAAAATAGAAAAACTATTAAATGGCAAGACACAGAAATTTAAGTAAAGGAATTTAAAATTACTTTTTTATATGTACTATCTTTTAATAATTTAAATATTTCAATCTTAAATTTTAATTTCCAGAAATAATAAAATAGATCGAATTGTGTTAACTTTAAAATTATAAAATTTATTTTCTTTAAAACTTAAATACTTTAATTTATTTAACTAAAACCTAACAAAAAAAAAATGTTTGCTATACAGAAAATATTTGGGCTTGTTTAAAACCTACTTATCTAAACATAAACATTTATTGTGGAAATGAACAAAGCCAAAAAAAAAATGAAATAAAAAAAAAAAGCTTCAATGTCAAAGTGAAAATTTTGGGTAAAAATTTAGAAAAAGTGTTAGATAAAGATGGAATAACAATAAATAAATATAAAGCAAGATATGAACAACCAATTAATGCATGCCATTTTGCAGGAGTTTTATTAAGTCCCTCTGTCTTAAATCAAGATGAAATTTCAGTTAGTGTGGATGAAAATAATCAAAGTTTAGAATTCATTAAAGAAAAGTGTCCAAGTCTTGTCAGCACTGTAGCCAATTTCCAAGCAAAAAGAGGCACATTTCAAAAATCACCATTGATTGATAAAAAAGTGACAGATACAATGACTGATTATGACTGGTGGAATTCATTTTATGTAATGGGAGGTAAAGAGAGTATCACAGAACTTGAAATCCAGTTTATGTACCAAATAACAACAGCTGTGGCGTCATCTGCTAGAATAGAAAGACAGTTTTCTTCTTTTGGTATTGTTCATTCTAACCTTCGTAACAATTTAGGAGTAGACAAAGCATCAAAACTAGGGTTTTTATTGAAACGATTGAATCTATAATTCATTTGATTAAAAAATATCTGTATAAATTGTGATTGTGGTTTTTTTTTAAAAATAAATAGTTAGTATTAAATAAATGAATATTTAATTTGTTCTTTAAATTTATCTCTTATTTAGTTTGCACTATCCAATTACAAAATAATAGAATGTCTTTAGGTTAAAACTCGGATATTTAATTTTAGGTAATCAGTGAGTAGAATATACAATATAGTTAAGAAGTTATTTCTTATGACAAACTGTTTCATGTACAATGCAAAAAATATTAAAAAAAAATGATAATGAAAAATAGAATTCTAAAAAAATCAAATAAATCTGATTTAAATCAAATAAATCCGATTTTTTTAAAAAAAATCATGATTTTTTCCCAACCCTGCTCGAAGTAAAGCGATGCTACGGCTTCCTTTGTTTACATTGCTTTAATCGCTGCCACGTGGCCAATGACGCTGCTTGAATTGCCTCCATTATCTGTGTACAGTGCTGTAAACTTATTTCATAAAATTAAGAGCAGAAAACTGACGTTAAAACACAAGCAGTGGAGTGCAGCACTAGACCTTCTAGTTTTTTTTTTTTTTTTTTTTTTTAGTCATGGAGTGAATACAAATGTAATGAGCACCTGTTTTAGAGTTGGAAAAAGCCCAGGTCTTCCCGAAAATCCTTATCGAGTGCTTTTTTTTTTTCAAGTTTTATTGTTTTTTAGTTTTATTTACTTATTTTTGAAGGTTAGCGCCTGGTGCAGTCATGTACCATGACCTTGCACATATGGATGGCGTAGGACTGACTGAAACATATCTCAAAATTATAACTCGACTTACGTGAAATCTGGAAGGGACATTAGACCAATATATTTCTCTCGGTTTGCCAAAAAAAAAAGAAACAATGAAATTTTAATATCTTAGTCATAGATCAGTATATTGTTTAAACAATCTATACTTGATTTTAAAAAATCCCATTGAAATTTGAATAAAATTTTAAAAGTTCATTTGAGGTATTTTATCATGTAAAATGAAACTTTTCAGCGAAAAGTAAAATTTTATTGTTGAAAACTATGTTTTGGATCCATTTTGACCGAAAATAGGATTTTTGAATTTTTCTTTTTTTTTTAGTAAGAAGTAAGTCTATTAACTTACATCTTTTGCATTGCAAGCGAGGTTCCTTGTAATTCCGGAGGCTTTTTGACAATTTTTGCTTTTGTAGTTTTGTGCTTCTTCGAAGCACATGGGTACAGAAGAAAAGCTATATTTTGCATATCAAGTTGTCCCATTTCCAGTTTTTAACGTTAGGTTGTGTTTCAAGTTTTGTGACAAATTTTGATAATTTCTTATTACGTAATTCTGTATTCCACCTAACATTTGCCATTCAGTATTGCAGCATATATAACTAAAATATTGGGAGCAGGGGGACTTTTCACTATTCCCGAAATATTAAGGGAGATGCCCCCCCCCCCCTCCGCAAAAGACGCCCGTTGAGATAATGCTTCATATTTGCAATAAAAATGAAAAATATCTGCTTTTCTGGTACTACCTGTGCAAAGCAAAAATAAATGCCTTAATTGGGGGTATTAATTTAAAAAACACACAGTAAGCTGAAAGTGTTGTTTGAAATTGAGAATATAGAAAGATTTGGAGTATGATATGAATTATATGCATTTATTGTACATTCAATCTTAAAGATCTGTGCAGCAGCCGTAGCTTCAGTATTTGGTGCTTCTGCCAAACTGCCCTTCGTGCCATCACTAGTTTTTATATTCATATTTTAAATTTCTCTCAAAATATATAGTAAAATAGCTTTTTTAATCTATTTAGGTTTATTCTGATTCATCAAAGAAAACGTGGAGTTTTTTAAGAAGCAAAGAAAAGTAGAAGAAATTAAAAATCAAGGAAAATGGCAAAATGCATATTTTAAAAAATTATGATTGAATTTATTTTGCACCTCTTCCTTCTGTTTATCACAAACCTTTTTTGCATAAAAACAGATTTGCTTGTTCATTTCTGTGACAATATTTTTTGTGCGAAAACTGCTTTTTTATTTATTATAAATATTTACTTCACAAAATTTACTTTTTTTTAAAAGTTTTGATCCAAATCTTTTAAAAAATGAAATTCATTGTTTCTACCTGCGTCAAATTCCCTGAATTTTATTTTCTCTACCTCTGGACGCCAGAATATTCTTTAAAATTAGAAAGTATGATGCTCTTTGGCAGTGTTTGGAATTCATATCTATTTAAAAAGCTTTTATCAGTATTTTGCATGATAAATGGTATTTTGCATTTCCTATAGACTAGCAGTTTGAATTATGAATTATTGATAACAGTTTTGCTTTGACTTCTCAATTCATTTTAGAAACTGATTCATGAATAATATAATTAATATTGCAATCTTATTGTGCAATGTTTGTTATCATTTCTGCTTTATGAATATAGTAAATGTTACACAGTAGAAACCTAGGAAATGTGTTTTTAATCAATAAGTATTATCATGCATTTTATGTTTCATTTATTTTTCACTTCATTTTTATATGATTGACATTTAAATATCTAGTAAATCAACTTAATTTTGATAACGGAAAATATACAGGAAATATTCAGTTAGTTTTAACAACAACAACAAAAAAAAAAAAACTTTGTCGAGATATTATTTTTTAAAAAGCATTTTAAAAACTACTTAAACAACAAGATCATAATTTCAATGTTTTAAAGTATAAAAAGTTAAAATATTTATCATCCCGTCAACCTGTTCATGATGTACAAAAAATATTTAATATGACATAGACAATTATAAGAGCATTTTGGTGCATAAGTAATTATCACATTTTTATTGACTGAATTTTTAAAGCTACATATTGATCTTAGTTGTTTTTGTTCCTTTGAAAGATATATATGTGTACATATATACTTGAAATTCATTCTTATTTCAGTTATTGTTCAATAATGACAATTTTTGGACAATAGAAAGTTATCAGTACCTGCACTTGCTTACAACTGCTGCTGGCTTGTGCAAATTTTGCATTTTATATTAATTATTTAATTTATTTGATAAAATTTACAAAACAGATGCATATTGAGAGTTTTTACAAAAATATATCTAGAAATATTATTTTTAATGTGCTTCTGCAATTTTATCCAAATATTAATATGCATATTAAAGTTATGCATCAATTTGTTTTATTTGACAAGAGTGTATTATTTTTCATTTTTTTAAACTATTTTCAGCAATGCATGTACTTGCTACATTGCATGTATGTCCTGAGAATGTTAGACAAAGATAAAGCTCAATTTTTCATTCAATTTTTTTTATATAATAGTTGTGTTAAGAAATATGGTTGTTTATATGGTAATGTTTATGAAAATATACTTTTATTTAAAATAACTTTTGATTGTAGGTTACATTTATTGATTTTCAGCACTGAAAATCAAAATTTCTGAAATACATCAACTCAAGTTTATTTATATGGTAAGGTTGTGCTAAGATACACTGCATGAAATATGACTTAAGAATATATATTTTTCCTATTTTTAAGGTATGCTTATGAGGAAGAATCTTTTTTTTAACAGTTTTTTTAAGGCATTTGCTATTTAAGTCTTATTTCTTTTGCTTCTTCCTGTGCATAAGGTTTTTTAATGTTGCCATCAAAGGCACTTAGAAAGAAATCATTTATTATATATATATAAGTACTTCTACATAATGTAAGATAGCTATATTTATAAATGCCATATGGTTTTGTAAAATATTTCTGATCCATTGTATAAATTTTCTATTTACCTGTGATATATAATAAATCTAATTTGCTTTAAAGCTTGTTTCCTGAAACATTGATTTTATGAAAGTGATTTGCATGTGACGTTTTAAAGAAAATAATGTAACTTTAACAATGGAAAAAACAAACCATATTCAGGATTAAAACTAATTTATATACATATTTAAAAATTGATTTAATGCAACTTAATTCCCGTAACATTTTATGTCACAGTCAGTGGGAAATAGTTATCGCCTCTGGCCTGAAATAATAAAGAAAGAGGTTATAGTACTTTACTATTCGTTCCTCTCTCCAGGAGGACCTGTTGAGCGTGAAACTCACTCAGAGCCAGCCCACAGCAGCTCAGTTTTATTCATTAATTTCACACGTGGAGTTTTTTTCAAACTTTTATATATGATATAGTCATACTTTGTGAATCAAGCAGTAGTGAAAATGTCTGCGTCCTTAAAGATATTTATAAATAATTAACTCTTAGAATTACTCTGTACTGGCTGAGTACAAAATACAACAACTGGCAATAATATCATATTTTAATTACCATTTAAATGAGATTAAGTTCAATATATAAAAAATAGTTTTAAGTAAAATATTTCAATGATTAAAAGTTTTGCAAAATATTTTATTTGTTACATCTACACTACATAACTTCTGTAGTAACATTCAACTTTTATGAATACAATACATAATTGACTAGTTAAAAATACAAATGTAACTTTTTTATTTTTTTAAGAGATAGATTTATACATAAGACTCAATTTTGAAATAAGGCTCACTTATTTATATTTTATTTGAAAATTTGGCAGTCAATGACTTTTAGTCAGCAATGTTATTTTCATGATTAAGTAACCACTCCTTGACATGGACACCACAAGAAAAACTACCAATACTCCCATCAGATTTCACAACTCTGTGGCAAGGAATAAGCAAAGGAATTGGGTTATTCTTCATTGCTGATCCAACAGCTCTTGATGCAGCACTATTACCACAAAGTTTTGCCAATTCACCATAAGATAATGTTTTGCCAATGGTTGCATTTGACATCAAAGTTGTCCAAACTTTTTTTGTAAAAGCTCCTGTAAAGTGTTATTAATGATAGAGACAAGTTTTGAAACAAAGTTACACTAAAGAGTTTCAGTATTAGTGAATACCAAATGTGATTTTATTTTACATATGAAATGTCACAAAATTAAAGCAATCACAAATACTATAAACAATTTTGACTTTGAAACACTTATGTTGGGGAAAGTTTCAGGGTGGAATATATGCAACATTGCAAAAATTTTCGGAATTTCGGGGGGGGGGGGGGACAGACTTGTGGGGCCCCCCTCTGGATACGGCCTTGCTTGTAAGTGAAACATTTAAGGTCATATCAATTTCTTTAAATCCAAATTAATTGATTTTGATCAAAGGAAATTATAATAAGCTAAATATATATGTACAGTTCTTTTCATTTGGGTTCTTGGACATTAAGTTCATTCATAAATCCTCAGGTCATTTCCCCTGCCTTAACCTACAAACTGAAGAGCATAAACATATTTTCTTGCCTAAATTTAAGTAATACAAAATCCATGCATTTTTTTACCTATAAACTATTTTTTTTATCATATAACTTAAAAAATGTAAAATAACATAAGATGGGGACTCCGTTGCCTTTACCTATGTTATTTTTCAGAAGGGGGAGGGGGTCAAGAGAACCTGCCCCTCCCGAAAAATAAATTTAAAACTATGTATTTTGAATAAGAGTTTTAACATTTCAAAACTTCAATTTGGGAAGTTATCTCCGTGTTTGGAAATTTCTATATATATACTTCCCTGTGTAGCGGCACCTAGTATTAACATATTGCCACTTCCTTGTCTTCCTGCAAGTTAAATGCGAAGCATATATATGAAAGTTTATATAGTCATGCGGTTGACAACATCAGGTGTCGTGCCAGAGGAAATTTAGGTTTGTTTTCAGACCCTTCACAAAAATCATATTAATGGAAACGGACCCTTCGGTACCGTTCATAAATGATGTCATGCTTTTTACACACATATTTGACCCCCCTTCCCCTTTTGTCACATGTCACGCTATGTTGCATAAGCAGGATGTCACAAGTTCACGACCCGCTCCCGCCTCGAAGAGTGACATCATTTACGAATAATTCCTTCACAAAATTTCAATATCATACTTTTTACAGAATAACTTATTAAACGAATAGCAAAAAATGATTACAAAAATTTACCACTGTGTTTCAATTTTAAATTTTCACAAAATTTTTTGATTTTCACAAAAATCTTTAAAGTTGAAAAAAAATAGACCCTGTTAGAAATGCTGGATCAACACCTGAATATAAAATAAAGAAATTAAACTAGCTTCTCAGGGCTTAATATGCATGGGAGCTCAGCTTCCGTACTTTTCCATTTTATGTGCATTTTTACAAAATTAAGACTTTACGTATTAAAATCAGTTTTGCAGGCCTTCCGGCTCCTGCACCTTTTTTCTAGAAATAGGGCCCAGTCCTACCTAGAATTTTGATCTTAGCCCTTTATACATATGTAGAAACATTGGAATGTAGATTACATAGCTAGCTAAATCATTTTCAATGAAATTCCCTTCAGTTTATAGAAGGTGAATGCTCGGAAGTTAATTCACACATCCATTTGTCTCAAATAGTGGAAAGTCTTCCAAAATGACTCCAGCCGCCATCAATGACAGGAAAGGAATGATTACCACCATATTATCATGTACTTGACAAGTCTCCAGTTCTAGAATACGAACTACTGAAAGACTGTGTCAACCAAAACAGTGTATAACCATACAGTGTGTTAAACAAAATGAATAGATTGCAAGAAAATGTCAGACTTAAAATAAAAATGAATTAGAATTGCTTAGTATCTTTTAAAACAGGATTCAATTATTGTTTGGATATTTATACTTCTTTATTATACATTTCTTTTAAAAAAATCATTTAAGAAACATCATTTGCAATAATATTGAATAAATTGTCATTTTGTATCATTTGCACACAACTTTAATCAAGAATCTTTTTTCATCATTGTTACAAACCTGTTTCTTTTTCCAGCACTATTTACTGTTCCTTTGAAAAAATAAGTTCCAAAATACAATAAAAAGAAAGAAAGAAAAGAACAACAACATGATTGTTTCCCTCTTACTGTGAGAATATTTTCTAACACTTCTAATTTGAAAATGAAATGTTATTTCTTCTTCAAAATTATACCAAATTTAACTGCAATATGAATGTAGCATATGTGAGTTTGTTTTAAAAAAATACCTCTAGCAACAGAATTTCTGGGTTATTCTTTGCTTCCATAAAAAAAAACATGTTGAAAGGCTTAGTTTTTCTTCACAAAACATCTAAACTTACCAAATTTATCAAACTTCTTTATTTCATCTTTTTTCATTTAGGAACAATATTTAAACAATAAGAAAATAATTTTTGTAACAGAAACTATTGCAAAATAAAAAAATGTTGTTTTCAATTAACGTAATTAACACTGTAATTAAAGACAAATAATTATTATAATACAAAATCAAATATTTTGTAATAGTGCTTACTTTTTTAGTATTCTGAATAGTTTTTCCTGTTGACAGAAGCACTAGGAAGTGTTTATTAACGTTGTAAAAGAAAATAATTATTTTACTTCTTCTGTCTTCAATGATAATATTTAATCTTTTGTAAATTATAGTTTACACATTACAAAATATGTACTTGAACTTTTGAAAACTAGTAAACAATTATATTTTTTCATAAATGTAACTGATAAATTTCAATTAAATGCAGAAGAAAATTGTATTAAAGAATGAAGATTAATATATTTAATAACTTTCACTGAAGATCCCTTTATTGTAATAAATGGGGCTTGGCCTGATATTAAAATTTCTGATGCTACTATTTAAAAAAGTTTAAAGAAAAAGCAAGGAGAAAACAGTAGTCGAGGAGAAAGATAAACTCTGAAAGACTGAATAACTTATATACTGTCTTGAATTTTTTTCTTCTGGGCCTTGTGAAATTCATTTTCTTGGAAACTTTTTGCACCCATAATATAGTACGCAAGAACTTCATTCCAATTAAAAAACATGTTTTTATGTAAATAATTGCATAAATAATTATCATATTTGATTGTGAATATCATTATCTTATTATCTTGCTCTCATACTTTATGAATGTAATTGATTTTTGATTTACCTTTTAGTTTACATAACTTAAAGATGAAAAATTTGAAATCAGTCATTACCCTTTCCTAAAAACACAGTAGGACAAATAGGTGGTGAAGTCATTTTAAGACAATCCAAAGGAGTTGTAAAATAGGCTTTTAACCAACTAATCATCGTATGTTTAGAAAATTGCTCTTCTTCATCAGGCAAATCACTGCAAAGTTAATACAAAACAAATAAATACAAGTAATATAAAATAAACTACAAGCAACAAGCTTTGGATCCTGCTTAGGCCGATTCTTGTTGATTTATTAATCCCCTATGAAGATTAAAAGGCCCTTTCGGAATTATATCAACCTCATTGCAAACTTATAACTCTATTGAAAAGGTCATTTCTCCTTATTCAAGATTAGCCAGGAATGCCCACCATAAGCACATCAGAGCTTCAGTAATGAAGGCACCACTGTGCTAATGGAAATACCAATAGCCAATATTTGAATATTCCCATGGAAACTTTTGATAAGTTAAATAAAAAGAAACATTTCTAATGCATCTGAAGTATGAAATTGGATAATCTAAAATGCTCAGAGCTTGCTAGTTTCGTATTAGCATTTTTTTTATGTTCCCAGTAGCAGAATTTTCTGTATCAATGTGCAGCAAAAGCTCTTCAGAAGTCAAAATTTATCTGCGGCACTAAATGATGTGGAACCAAACTTAGAATCTTAAAAAACAACAAACTATGTATTTTTAGTTGACATATAACAATACTGCATGCAGACAATAAATGTTTTAATTATTCAATTTATAAATACATTAATAAAATCTAAAATTGAACATGCAATTAATGCAAGCTAAGAGAAAAATAAATAAAGACAATACAATGCAGTTTAATATTTGAAAATTATTTACTAATAACTTATTGAAAACAGGGTAAACATTTATCTGAGTCATTAATAACCCTATTAACTACTTTTGAAGTGAAAAATTTTTTTGGAAGGTGACTAATTATCTGCAAGCGTCAAGATAAATCTGCAACGCTAGCTGCTGTGCTGCGCGATTTCTGCTACCGGGTTTATGTTTGGAACTGAAGGGGGTGTTTTGGGGTTTGTTGCTAATTCTTGGGCGAGGGGAGGGTGACGTCATGCTTAAGGAGGTGGGAACCCCTGGATTAGCATGAGAAGCTCTTAAAACATTGGTAAAAAGTGAAATACAATATATACTATGCACAAGTTTTTCAAAAGATGACAGACACATGTTTTGAGTTCTGAAGGAACCTCATTTTCAATGCACATAAAGTGAGCTTCTAGATGAAAAACATTCAACCTGAAAATCCTTTGTTCATCTCGAAGCTCAGTTCTTATGGATTGAAAAAAAGGTGGCTTCTAGATGCAAAAACATCCACTTTTGCATTGAAAAAGGTATTCCAAGCAATCCTGAAACATATGTCTGCATTTTAATGCTAATTTGTGCTTTCTTAATGATTTTATTAGTTCATTTTCGCAAAGTTAATTTATTATTATCTTGAAATATGTGTCTGCAAAATTTGTCTGTAATATATGTTGTATTTTCCTTTTTGAACTGTTGTAAAAAGTTTTCATTTTCTTATGACTTTTGGTTCTGAATTTTGTGAAAATTTAGTACATTAACGTTTTCTCTTTTCATACATTTAAATAACTGAATCATATCCTCTCTATTCTTTTATCAGTAGAGACTACATATTAAGCCTCTCAAGCCTGAAATCATAATCTAATGGCCCATTAACAAAACTAATAGCCCTCATTTGAACCCTTTTCAATCATTTCCAAATCAGAATGGCAACATCAAATGGAGGCCTTAACAAGCTACTGAAAGCTATTATCAAAGGAATAAAATTTGTATTGAACTGCAATGCAGTACAGTAAAAATAAGTAAAATGTTTTAAATAATAAGAACATGAAAAATGCCAAGGTAAATACACACACACACGTAATATATATATACAATAATATTTTTTTTCCCTCTCCAGCTAACTGAGAGCTAAAACAAGTTTTTAGAATGTTTCTTCAACATGCCTTGAAATTTATTTATTAAAATTGCCATAAATATTTTAACTCTATGACAGGGTTCCCACTCTCATCTCCAAGTCAAATTTAAGGCCTTTTCAAGGCCAAGTGTAACTTTTTTAGGGCCACATTACATATAACATTTAGAATGACTTTTCTTAGAAGAAATAAGAATGATATCGTATGTCGGGTGAATATAGTCAAATGTTCAACACTGAAATTAACTTTAAAAAAAAATAATAAGAATTCTGCAAATGACATTAAAACTTTGCTATCACAATCAAGGAACTAATTTTTTTTCCTCCAATGGATTTTAATGCACATTTAATGCGTCTTTATGCACGATCAATTCATTGTTATGAATAAATGCTTTCCCCAGAATGATGATGAAGCAGCAACATGAACATCTCACTGAATTAAATCTTTTACATAAGTCAACTTTTTCAAATTTTATCTTTAATTTAAAGATTTATTCCTTTAATATTTATAATTCCTTCAGAGTTATAAATATTATGTTAAGCTAACTTTTCAATCTATAAACCACAACCAGATTTTATTTTGCATTCAACAACATTTCTCAGCACATAATCTGCAGTGCTGCAGTGTATTATCCAAATAATATGATATATCTTATGATTATGCCTTTTATACATGTAAATCCATGCAACTAAAAATTTTGAAAGAGTAAAAACAACATATATATTACGCAAACTTTGCAAAAGATTTTGAGGCTGCAACGAACCCCTTTTTCAATGCAAAAGTGCACTTCTAGGTAAAAGCATCCAACTGAAGATGTATCCGTTTATTGCCTTAAATCACATTTATCTGCTCAGAAGTATGACTTAAAATAAATATGTCTTTTTCCTCATAAAAACGAGTTTTTAAACCATTATAAAGCAAGCAATAACAATGTCTTGAATCAATGTTCTTTCTGAAGGCAGATTATTTAAAAAATAATTTAAGCATTGCATTTTAATAAGGCTACAATAATGAATACTAATCATCAAAATGATCGTCGAAAGTTTGGGTTAAGTTAAAGATAAGGAAAAAATGCTGATTGTAGGTATGTTTCTTCACATTCTTTTTTATTTTCCCCATAACATAAGATTTCTCAAGCAATTTCATGGTATCCTTGATTTCTCTGTGACCACTTAGCTTCTGAGATAATTTGTAAAATTCCAGAACAATCGCAACATCAAATGAAAATTCACTTAGAATAGAAAATCCATACAAAATTGCCACTGTGCAGATGTAAAAATATACATATATATATCAATACATGTAGATTTTTATCCCAGTTACCAGTTTTGAAAAACCCATGTCATGAATGAATCATCAGTGTTCCATGACTATGACTTCTGAGTAGGAAAAGCAAGAGGGAAAATAAATTTAAGGCCTCAAAAATAAAAAATAGGGCCTTTTGAGAGTTTTTGGAAGAAAATAAGGCCTTTTAGGGGCCCCTAAATCAATTTCCATATTTAAGGCCTTTTTAGGGACTTTTTCAGGCTGTGGGAACCCTGTATGAGGGCCTTGCAAGTGATTTCACAGCTGGATATTACTCCAGCAAGAAGTTCCTTACACTAGAAAGCTTACCTCAGATAAGAGTGTAGGTGAATGGCTGCCAAACAAAAGTAATAGGAGTGGTTGAAATTGCACCTGCTGTTGCATTGCGTAAGGAAGTAGCTTTCATAGGAAGAAGAAATTTCTACACCAAGAAAGTAAACAGAGTTTCAAAGACATGGTTGTTTGACACCATTTAATGGTTTTAGTGTTTATAAGGCAGTCATCGATTTCATGCTTGTGTCAGAATGTGAAGTAATTTAAAATTTTAGATGGTCAAAATGATAACAAATCAACATTATTTTTTATAAATATAGATTATAAATGTTATTTAACAAGAACAAAAAAAATTGATATGAGCATAAGAACTTTAGGGTACTAGTAATAAAAAATATAAGTGCAAAAGAAAATATTGCTTTAAATCAAAAGGGGGTGAGGGCATGTAAGTAATAAGGGGGCTAATAAAAGAAGATAATCTAAATTCAAAATCAGAGTTCTTTTTTTTTTCCTTATAATTTTTAAAGAGTGAACTAATTCCAACATCATTTCTTTGAAATGTTTTATGAATTTCCTAAAAGTTAAGTTAACACCATGATCTGTTACAAGCAGAGACGTAACTAAGGGGGAGCATACAGGGCCTGTGCCTCGGGCGCTAAATTGACTAAGTGTGTGTGCGTATATAAGGGTGTGTGTGCTGTTTTATTGTGTTTGTCTGGGAGGCGGAGGGAGGGCACTAAAACCTGTCCTCGACAGTGTTGAAAACAGACCTAGTTATGTCCCTGGTAATGACCCTAAAAGACTTCAATATATCATTCGGTTTAATCAATAAGTTACATTTTTTAGCAAGAAAAAAAATAGCTCAATAGTTCAATTAAATTAGACAAATTTACAGTACATTAAGTGATTTCATTCATATCTTTCCATCAGATTCCAGTGGCTGAACTTGACTTGTTCGCTCCCCCTCCTCCCGGTGCCAGACTGTTTCACAAGGATTTAAAAAAATAAAACTTTAAATTTTGATTTAACGTGCATTAAATACGATTCAAATAGACGATTTAAAAGTCAATACATTCAGTTTCTATAAAAGGTAATAAATTAATTTACTTTATATCAAAATCCACTCCTATGTTTTCTTTTTCAGGAAGAATATTTACACTATGAACACCTCGAATGCAATCCGAGATTTCAATGATTCCAATTTTACTAGTAACACGAATTTTATTTACATTACACGAAAGACTCATACTGAAAGCCTCGTGCAATTTCTCAAAAAAAGTGATGTCGATAATTTTTTTAAAAATGTATGATACAAGTTTTCAGAAACTAATCCCTTTCTATTCTGTATTTCAATTTGAAAATCGAAACTTTCAAAAGCGAATCTTCCTTCCGTCTTCCTTAATAGGCTGGAAGGCCGTTGCCATTGTAAATGTGACAATCTAAAATGTAAATTTGTACCTTGTTTTGTACCGAGAAATAAGTTTATTACTTGAGTTTGACAATGATTTTTATAGATGATTGTTTTGTGCATTGTAAATCTTAATTTAGGACTGTGCAGTTTTTATCGAGTGCTTTTTTGATGGATGGTTGCAATATCTATCTGCCGGTATGTCGTTAAATCCAGTAATTTGTGACATTTAATTAAAAACAATAGACATAACGATTTTCAAATATTGTTTGAATGTCATAACATACGCATTGCGGTTTTGAGAGGTATGTATGACTAAATAATAAGCAAAAAAATATAATTTTCCTTATTGTACGCAGGAAGTCAGAAAAATAGTCAATCAAAAATTATTCTACTAAAAACAGTTTGTTATGTACCCTGAAAACAATTTTTCGAAGATTTTTCTTATTTTCTAGAGGTAAAATAGTAGTCAGTTTTTTCTTTTGTGTTTGTTATGAATTAATTTTAACTTTACCATGGTGGAGGGGAAAAATCGCTAAGAAACAAATTATGATAATTATTTGAATTGATTACAATTACTAATTAACATTAATTATATTTATTATAATTGATTGTATTTGTGATCATTACTGTAAATTATACCCTGTGTTTCAAGAGTATTGTTCATTAGCCTATGCCAATGTGTAAATTTTTAAATAGTGTGCTCTGAATCCTAACAAAGTATTCTTTTGTGAAAACCATTATTGTAATTATGAACTTTTCCTGTCCCTATTATGTCTTTTCAAATTAAAAATTTTCAAATCAACCTGTAACAAAAACTGTAAGGAAAAAAAACTAAGATTCCTATAAATATTTGAATTGTTTCTAAAGTTAGACGGTATTTTTAACTTATGCTACCTTAAATAGTCACTTGCTAATTACATATTTTCATAGGCGTAACTAGGGTTGGTGAAAGGGGGGGGGGTCACCCTAAAAATGTACAGACTAAACACCAATAAGAAGTGTAAAAGAGTTGAAAATTTACTAGTCATAAATACTTGTCTCTTAAGACATACTCCATGTTTATTTCAGGCATCTCCCGGAGGGGGGGGGGGAGCTACCCCCTCGAAGCAAGTCAACTCCCCCCCCCCGGCAAAAAATTCAGATCACAAGCTTAATAAAAAGTAAGAAAAGAGAAATTACGCTTTTAAGACACTTTACTTTCAGAAACACTTTCAGGGAAAGGACATTGAACACTATCACGAGCGACACCAAAAGCAACTTAAAAGATATAAGACTTTATTTTGAAAAAAATTGGGGGGGGGGGGGGGGAGAGTAACCAAACTCCTTTCTGTTTCCTCTAACATCACCAAAGTATCCCGAAATTGCATTGCTAGGAAGATTTCAAAACGTTTCCTGGGGAGAGCCCTCGAACCCTTGCCTCCAGAGTTATAGCTTAAGCATTATAGATGATGTAAGACCAGTTACAGAAATTTAAGTTGCAGAAGCCCCAAATACCCACTCCTCTAATTTCACCAAAGATCTAAACATACATCCACTATATAGAAATCAAAAAGCTATCATATATGTAAAAAAATTCATATTAACATCATTTCTATTCATATATATCTATATATATGTATATATAAAGGGTATGGTTTTGAAACATACACTGCCCTTCCTAATTCTTAACATCCTCCCCCTATTCTGGAGCCAAGGCAGTATCCAGAATTTTTTTTCGGGGATGCCCAGACTTCGACACACTTATGTTAAGCAAAGTTTCAGGGAGGAATATATGAAATATGATACATTGCAAAAGATCCCCCTTCCCCTCTGGATACGACCTTGATTCACAAAAACATTAAACATTCATTACTAGATCTTAATTCAAACGCAATCGAAAATTCAATATTTAGCGCCAAGCAATCTTCCATGTCCAGGCATTCATAAAAAACTGGGAAATAGTGGAATTTTAGAGAAAAAAATAAAAATTCCCCTACAAAAATGCTCATCCCCACAATAAATTTCTAAAAATTTTGTTAAATTTGTAACAAAGCATACCTCAGAAGTGGAAGCGTCGGAATCAAAATAGTTTTGCTTTTTGGATGACGAACGTGTCCATCGCTGGGGTGCAAACATTATTATGTATCGAAAATAATTAAAAATTTAGCTAAAATATAAATAATACTTGATTTTAAATTAAAATGCAGCATTAAACCGTAACAGTGAGATTGGAAACGTTGAACGGATGATTTCCAGAGTCATAATGCAATCAGTGATGGACCATAATAAGAAAAAAAAACATTTAAACTATAAGAGATGAGAGAACATCTGTAAATGAGAATGCAATGCAAATACAGTTCATCAGTTTTCTAATCGGCTCATCTGCAAAAAAGATTTTACCAAAATGGGTGTTTGGACAGGAAGTCATAAATAAATACAAACTGCTCCTTAAGTTGCTTGATGAGCATCCCTTCCTGGCTTTGAGGGTTTAACCCATTAGGACAATTGTTAAATTGTTGGCTAGGGGTCCTTCATTTTCAGACCCCAGCGCCTTCCCAAATTGCTGCCTTTGGGTAAAAAAGACATCAAGAAGGAAAGAAAACCCTCTGGAGTGATTGAAAGGATCTCTGTTTGTCTGTGTGTGGTACGGTGATTGAAGCCACCTTTCGCTATAACCCCCCCCCCCCAAGGTGATAAGGGGGTTGATTATAA
Source organism: Octonoba sinensis (assembly GCA_038502835.1). Lineage (NCBI taxonomy): Eukaryota > Metazoa > Arthropoda > Arachnida > Araneae > Uloboridae > Octonoba > Octonoba sinensis. The sequence goes on from CM076602.1 coordinate 66,600,972, forward strand.
CCAGATGAAAAGTCCTCTATATTACGAGCTGCATACTTTGGTCATGGTCACAACCCTTCAGAGAAAGAGGAAATAAAATCATATGCATATGTGTTTAATTTTCTTAGGGGAAAAAAAATATGTGCTTTGCAAGGAGGTAGCCAGAAATTTTTTTGTGTGCCTAAATAAGTAAATACCCAATGGGGGGGGTTTAAACCCCCAAACCCCCCCCCCCTGGTTACGCCTATGCATATTTTAATTTTAAATTCATAATGCATACTTTTTTAGAAAATTTCATGCTAAGCTCGGAATTTTTTTTGTTCAGAATCACCGAAGGCCAAGGCAAGAAATTTTTTCGGGGGGGGGGGGGGGGGGTGTTTCTTAACTTCGATACACTTATGTTGATGAAAGTTTCAGGGAGGAATATATGCTACATTGCGAAAAATGTTGTGATTTCGGAGGGGGGGGGGGGCACAGCCCCCCTCTGGATATGGCCTTGGAATTACCCATGGTAGAAATTTTAAGTATTATATATAGTCATATAGGGATCATTCATAAATAATGTCACGTTTCCAGGGGGAGGGGGGGTTCATGAAATTGTTACAAGGGAATGGGAAGGGGTAACAAGAAAAGTGTGACATTATGCTTATGCAACAGCGTGACATGTGACAAAGGGAGGTCCTTTGAGGTGTGACATTTTATGACAAAAGGGGGGGGGGAGAGGGGATCAAATATATGGGAAAAAAGTGTGACACCATTTATGGACGGTCCCATAGCTATATTTTTCTCAGACTGTCGGTCTCAAGTTATGTTTATTGGTTTGGAAAACAGATTTAAATTTTAAAAAATCCGATTTAAATCAAATTAACCCAATTTTTTTCTAATAAAAAATCGTTAGTTTCTTTTAGTGATGGGCATAATCGAGAGATTTCAATAATCGAAGTGATTAGTACTCGGGTGGTTTTGATAATCGAGTGATTAGTACTCGAGTGATTATCTCAAGTTCTCGATTGATGATTTCGAGTTCTCGATTGATCTTTTCGAGTTCTTGATTAATCATTTCGAGTTCTCGAGTTCTCGAACGATTATTTCGAGTTCTGGAGCGATTTCAGAATGGAATGAACCTCTAACAGGGAACGTCATTTAGTGAGTCAGAAGGGAAAATTTTCCACCCCCTCCCAAGCCTTAATATAATGTATTTCTCCATAGGTGCAAGTATTTTCGTGTCAGGGAATTGGAGCAACAAAATTTTGGAGTTGCTCCGATCCGACTGTTAAATACTTGTTCCAACGCTGCTCCAGCTCTGCTCCGTGCAGCGAATAGCTTTAATAGAAATCATCTTTATTTAGTTAATTAACTAATTAAATGATAGTAATTTTAGTTATTTATAGACAATTTATTTTGAAAAAAATCTTTTAAAAAAATCACATTTCGTTTTATGTTGTTGTTCACTTAAAACTAGTTTTAATGAAGAAAGATGTTATGTTTGATGAAATTCTAATTTTAAATGATCAGAGCAGTTAAGCGCAACAAGTTTCCGTGTTTTGGCTCCGCTCCTACTCCAAGCAAAAACTAGTTGCTCCACTGCTTCGCTCTGCTGCTCGACGCTCCGCTCCACATCGCTGTTTATTGTTTTTTTTTTTCGTGTAACATGTGCCGAGTTTATACTTTTTGAAATGAAAGGGAATAATCTCGACAAGTTAGGGGTCATTCATAAATAATGTCACGCTTCGAGGGGAGAAGGGGGGGGTTCAATAAAATGTGACAGCTCGTGACGAGGGGGAGAGGAGGGGGTAACAAGGAAGTTTGACATCACACATTTTGATTTCTATAAAAACATTTAAAATCAGCAAATAAAACTTATTTTATGCTAATGTAATATAGCGTGAGGTGTGACAACGGGTTGTAGGGGGTATGTTGAAGTGGGACACTTAGTGAAAAAGGGGGGAGGGGGTCAAATATATTGAAAAAAGCGTGACATCATTTATGAACGGTCCCTTAAAACCCTGATTTTAGAATGTCAATTTAAAAAACTTTTCAGTGGACGAGCAACCGAACCCCCTCCATTTATGCTCTTACCCCTGATGACACACTAGCGATAACCTAAAAATGTGTTTGTAAAACTTAAATTTCGAAAATTTTAGGACCTCCCCCCCTCGTTTCCCGTCATCAAAAACAGCTTACTATTCCGTTTCCTGCAATTTCCGGGAGCAGTCCGGAAGTCCCCTAAACTCCTCAACCACTTCCCATCACCAAAAATATACTAAAGTAACGCACATTTCCGCAGATAATCCCGAATATCAGCTTTCCCAAACAGCTCTATAAATACAGCATTAAGCTGCGAATTTATCACTTAAATTTAAAAAAAATTCTAGAATTGTGCCCCCTCCCCCAAACGCCACCAAAGAGTTCAAAACGTTTGCAATTTCAAAGTAATGCCCTATAAAAATCCCCCCTTAACCCTAATAGCACCACCCAAAATTGTGTTTTCAGGATTTCAATTTCGGAAAATTTCCGTCACTTTTCATTTCGTTAACATGATAGAAATAGTCTCAATTTCTATTTTTTTTTTTTTTTTTTTTTGAATTCGTGAAATTTTTTATTTTTCCTCCCCCTCTTTTCCCAGGAAAAATAGCCTAAAGTAACGTTCTCGGGGAGTCCCTTTTTTACTAACATCTGCAAAATACAACACAAAACTGCGATTTTAACGTCTAAATTTCTAAAACTTTCGGAGAAATTGTACGAACCTGTTCCCCTAATGTCACTAGCGATAGCTTTAAGATATATTTTGAGGATTTTAATTCAGAAAATTATCCTCAAAGACTCCCCCGGGAAACCCCTTTCTTCTGGCACTTCAATTCCATAAACTAATCAATGTAAAGAGATATGTAACCACACCTACTGTTCGTAATTTTTTCGTAGAGCCATGAAAGAATTTGCGCATGCGTCAGGTCTGCTTCGATTTTATCGAAATAGGGGTGATAGGTTGACATGAGACATTACGAGGAGTGTTTTGTTTTTTCCTTTTCTTTTTTTCTCCTATATTAATTCAGCCTAACGGGCGTGGGTTTGTGCGGATGTTTTTTTTTCATTGGTTTATTATTTTATTTCCCTTTCTAAGCGGATCTTGGAAAGTCATATAAAACTTTTCAGCAATGCTGCCGTGATGCATTTTCTTAATAAATAATTTCAACTTGAACTTAATAAACATTTTAATGGTGCGAACTGAAACCCCGGAAATTTTACTGGCCTGTTTTGCATGAGTTACCGGAGTATCAGTGGCTCAACCAGAATTAGGCATAATGGGGGCCCGTGCCCCTCGCTCTGACAATGATGATCTGAAATCTTTTCAAAACTGTTCTTTTTTACTCACGAGCATACATCTGGAGCGGATCCGTGGATCAACGAGATTTTGCTTGGAAACTGAAATGGAGCAGGAGCAAAGAAGTTTATTGTGCTCCACTGATCGAATTTTTTAAAAATTATTTAAATTTTTTTATTAGACAGTAAAATTAATTAACTTAAGAAAGGAGATAAATAATACAACTGTTTAATTTGTTTGGAGCACGGCGCAGCGCGGGCCTGGAGTGGTGCCCGATCAATTAGTTATAAGTTGGAGCGGAGTGCCTCAAAAGAGTGGGCTGCTCCAGATCCCCTTTCCTCAACTACAATGAAAACTTCCATATGGGGAAAAATAGGTACAATTCCCCCCCCCCCCCAAAAAAAAAGACGGGGATCTGTGGCGGAGCGTAGAGCAGGAGCACGGAGCAGTGAAGTAACGAAATTGTGCTCCAACTTGGAGCGTAGCCGGAGCAAAAAAATTTTTTGCGCTCCAGTACTCCATGTATTTTCACTTTTTACTTTTTTATCACATTAAAAAAATAATAACTTAAAAAAAAATGATAAAAAATATTATCTATTAAAATTACTCGGAGCATGAAGCAAAGAAACTCAAAATCACTGCTAAAACTTTTTTGGTAGCGCCAGGCATTTGGACTCGCAACTAAACGAAACAGACTAAAAGAAAAAAAAAGGAAATTAAAGTAACATCGAGGAAGAAAAAGAAAAAAAAAAATCTATGAGATAAGATGTGCACGCTTTTGCCCATCCACAAACCTATCACCCCTTTCTGAAGTGGAACCGCCCGACCTTGATAGGTCTGCGAAACTAAAATGAACAGTAGATATAAAGCAATTCTGCGAAGATAAAAAATCGGGAGGTGCGAATCAAATAAACATGTCAATTTTTAAAAAAATGCATTGCTTTCAAAAGGACGGGAGGTGCTTCCCGTCCTCTAAATTTGTTTATAGCAATGACTTCCTCTTAAATAAGCAACTATCCGCCTTTGTTACCTACTCACACACATAGCCCTTTTTGCAATCACGTGACTATGAATCATCCAAATGTATTACCCGAGAAGAAAATCATTCGAGACATTCATCCGATTCTATCTTCCGAGAAGTAAACCAACCGAGTTCTCGAGAAGTTCAACCGAGTTTTCGAGATGTTTAATCTAGTTCTCGAGATGTTTAATCGAGTTCTCGAGATGGTTCGTCTGAATCGAGTTCTCGAGATGGTCGTCTGAATCGAGTTCTCGAGATGGTCGTCTGAATCGAGCTCTCGAGTTGTCCTGAATAATCGAGTTCTCGATTATTTGATCACTCGATTATGCCCATCACTAGTTTCTTCCCACCTTGTGTTTCTACAATAATCTTATAGTGTCAGTGTATGATTGTATGTACCATATTTTATCTTTCCTACATATCATAATTCTTAATCAAAAACTGATTTCATATTTTCAGGTATAAATTTCTTATCCTTTGTTATTCTGATTATCTCTTAATATTTTAACTATTTTCAGGTGTAAAAATGGCTTTCCCCAAGCGTTACTTCACAAACAGATTGAGTGATTTTACAGGTGGAACTGTCGCTATACCAAAAGATATTTTAAAGACAAAATGTTTAAATTATATTCAACATATTTTGAGCAAACAAGGTACAACTTTTGAGGACAATGATGGTGGACTCTATGTGGGACTCATTGGTATCAGTTATATGTGCTATTACATTTCTCAACATCCTGAATTTCAAGAACATAAAGATGATTTTCTACAGAAAAGTGAAGAGTATTTAAGTCATGCTACTTCATATGCCAATAACCCTCGTGTTAAGTCGGATAAATCTATGCAGTCTGCTTTCCTCTTAGGAAATAGTGGGACGTTTGCAGTTGCAGCTGCAGTAATGAAAGCAGTTCACAAAGAATCAGAGTATAATATGTTTTTGCAATCGTTTGCTAATCTTGCAGATAACTTAATTCCAGTAAATTTTTTGAGATGTGGATCAGATGAATTCTTTGTTGGTAGAGCTGGTTACTTATCTGGAGCTTTGTTCCTTCAAAAAACATTTGGCAAAAATGTAAGCAAAGCTTAGTATGCAAATTTTTTTTTTTTTTTTGCTTTTTTGGTAGTTTTAAGTCTGTAAAATAATATTTGAATCATTTAGAATCATTTGAAACTTTCTTAATTAACTATAGTAACAATTTTATGTTAACAATCATTTTTTTAAAGAATTCAGATGTTAATAGATGGTACAGATGCTCTGTTAGTTTGGAAAAAACCCAAATTTTTAGCAATTGTTGCTTTGTTTAACCTGCCAAAACTAAATATTTAAAAATTTAATAAACATTTTAAAATACTAATCAAACTTGAATTTTATTTTGAGTGTAGTGTTCTGAAGGAAAGACATTACAGTTTTTCTTAATTCTTTGACATTTAAATTTTCATGCGCGCAATGAAACACCCAAGAAATTTAAGTTTGGCTGAAAATAACCTACGAAATTGTTCATCCACCCTTTAATTTGTAATAAACATTGAAAAATAAAGTCCCAATTCCTAGTTGAGGATACGAGAATTTTGATGCTGTAAATGAAATAGAAAAAGTAGATGGGGTGAAAATGATCTTGGTACAAAAGTAAGTTCATCAATTATCATTTTGTAGATCAATCGGCATCAGTCAGTTCACACACACAGTTTATACGTGCTTTAATGAATCTTCTGTGGGTGGGAGTCCTGTCCAAACTACTTTCAAATAATGGATCCTGAGAAATTTTGTTAGAAATCCAGCTACGCTGCCTTGAAATATTAGCCCCTTCTGATTATGAGTCAGTATTACTCTAATAATTATTATTATTTAGTTCCTGTTGTTCAGCCAAAAAAAAAAAAAGATTTAAAAGAAAAAACTGATGAATTTAATTTGAAAGTTTTTTATTTTATTTATTTCTTTTTAGATTGTACCAGATGAGAAAATTCAAGCACTGTGTAAATCTATTATCACTTCTGGACTTGCTTACTCCAGAAAAGTGCATTCTCCATGTCCTTTAATGTATTCTTATTATGACACAGAATACCTAGGTACTTTTAATTATATTTATTGCTTAAAAAATGCTTTGCATGGGTGAAAATGAATTTGTTTATTTATGTGTAGGTACAAACAACAAACTGTAGGATCTTACTATTCTGTTATGATGCTGAATTAGATGTACTGGGGGTGAGGGTACCATCTTGTCTGCTGATATTTAAGAGTTACTTAAAAATTCACTTTTTTCAATTCAGCGTGTCCTATTTTGTATGTTTAACACTTTTCATAAATGTCTATTTCTGCATTCGAAGCTCTGTATTCCAGGGGGCAGAAAGAAACTGTGTGTTGTGTGCTCTATTTGTGCCTTGTATGCACAGGGCTCTATCAAACCAAAGTAATGCCCCACCTATAAAAAATATGTATATTTTCAACATTTTGAAGCTGACTATTTTAAATTTCAACTTTAAAAAAATCGGCGGGAAAACATCTCTCAACATGAAATATATTTTTATTTATATAATTTTTGCTCATTTTTTAACTGTTCAAAAAAATTTAACATTAGTGTCCAAAATTTAACATTCATTAATGTTTGCTGGGAAATTTCAATCCTATATAAATCCTGATCTAAAAGATGGATTTGCTTGAAACAAACTTTATTGGAAGGATCTTGTAGCATAGAACATGTACAGCTACGACGTTCATCCAGAACTAAACAGGCCTATTTTCCCAGGATACTTTTTCATCTGGATTTTTATTGGTGTATACGAGAAAGTTTGCTTGTATAGTTCTAGACCGAACTTCTTGTTGTACAATTTATTTTTATTTTAATCTTTTTCAAAAAGGGATATTTGTCGAATAGTAATATTCATATGAAAGATATAGAAAAACGTTCCATGATGGTCTCAACAGACTAGTTTCTTTGCTTGTTGTTTCTTGTCGCATTTTTTGATTTCCTCGTTTTTCCATCATAGCCAATCACATCCCAGATAGCGGATGACCTGGACTTAGTCCTTGGCTGGGCTATTAAAGAATTTTATTATAAGTCATTCCAAAGGTGAATTGTTGTACTATTACTTACTGATCTGTATCCCCATTACCAATTTTTTATGCTATGCCGCAGTGCATGGTAATCCTGAGGTTTCGTGCTTTCACGTCTAAAGGTAGGGAGTCGAGGATAAAAGTCTTGAGTTTCTATTCTAAGTCTGTCATTTTGTGAAGTGCCTTTCATGCCTTCCAAGAAAAATCACTAGGAATTATAAATTTAGAATTGCTTCTCTGTAGTACTGCATTGCATTGTGTGTTACTGCTTCTAATTTGTATTTGGTAAAACTAGTTTTCACTATATAACAGTTATGTTACTATGTGGGTGCAAAACACGTCCCCCACCAACTACAGTGCATTTCTTTTAAGTATAGAAAGGTTTTACTGTATTTATATATATTTCTCAGGGATGCCTCTCATGGCACGGACGGCGCAATTAAAATTTGGGAATGTTCTGTAGTTTTTCCAGGTGGTGTGCTATCGCCCTGAGTTGGAGTGAACACCCCTGATTACTTCTATGTTAGAAAACTTATTGAAACCTGATGTTGTTTGAATTTATTTCTCATTTTTTTATAATGAATAATATGTTTTATGTCTGTTAAATTTGATCTAATTCCAAAATAAAGCTGGCTGACTTTTTTTTTGCCTAGCTAAAATCCGGCAGCCCCGAGTAGTTGTCGCTTTAAAATGGTTGAATATTAGTTACATCCCTAAAATATATTTGTAAAGGACCCCAAAAGTTTTAAATTTCAGGAGTTTGAGCCAGGTTTTTAAAATTTCTGGAGTTGGAGTCAGTCCAATTCCCAACCTGTAACCCTGTGAAAACCATTATTAGTATTTTTGTATGCATGAACACTGCTAGATTTAAGTGATTTTTTGTTTATTTTGATTATTTATTTATTTAATTTCTGTAAAAATTTAAATTATAATAAGCATTAAAAATATCAAAATTGATTGTGATTTTCTCATTATGATGTTTTATAATCTTCCTAATCTATAACCTATTTTAGGAGCTGCTCATGGTTTATGTGCAATTCTCCAAATGCTTTTGAGTTTTCCAAGCTATTTTGAAAAAAATCCGTCGGATGAGGAAGCTGTAAAAAAGTCTGTTGATTTTCTTCTTGGGCTTCAAACCCGCAATGGGAATTTTCCTTGTGCAATGGATGAAATTCAGTATCAAAGACAAGAATCTGATGAACTTGTTCACTGGTGTCATGGAGCACCTGGTAAATATCATGTTTTCATGCCATATTAGTTTTGACTGTATTCCAGGTCCAGGATACTTCAGATTTCTGATTTGTTTTTAGCTTACATTTCAAGATTTGCAAAGCTATTCATTTAATTTATTATGCTGAATTTCTCTGAAAAAAAAGCAAAATTTGCATTACTATGTTCGATTTGATATGTTGGAACAGAACGTTGCAAGAAAAGACTCTAAATTTGCCCAAAATCCATAAAACCTCGGATGCTTTTCAAAAGAGAAAAGAAAGAAACGATTTTTTCATTTATCCCAAAAAGAAAAAGAGTAAAAAAAAAGAAAAGAGTTCAGATAAAACTATTTCTAGCCAGTTGTCTCCCCCCCCCCCCCCCGGGTGCCTGGTCATGAGTATTTTGCACCTGTTACCCTCTCCTCTCACTTTCCCTGGAGCTGTTGGGCAAAAACATAACCAAAATGTTTTTACCTAGCTCCAAATTCTTGCATTGCGGGCTCTGAAACTCTAGTATGCAGATTTGTTCTTAATGAAGGCAGGGTGTTTCAATGTTTGATAAATTTTTGCTTAACTCACTGGCGGTCTAGGCCGTGATATCACATCATGAGAAATCTTTCTTGAGATGGTCGAAGCCGTGATATTACGATGCACTTTTTCCGCGTCGAGATGGTCAGTAGCGTATATTTGCGAGATTCTTTCCCCTCTTTCCTAGTAGGCTCCCTGGTGCACGGGAGGCGTTGCTTTTCCGGCCTTTCTCTCACATACGCACACAATGACCATTCATTCCCTTTGTGCTTTCAAGTTTCAGCATTCAGCCAAATTTGGCCCATGTCAAATGGGCCAAATTTCGGAAAGTTCCCCACTCGACCCCCTCCGATTTTGATAAAATTTTTATGGCATGTGCATCTATGTCTTAGATGGAGCCATGCCAAATTACAGCTTCATAAGTTGTATTAATTGGGCCACTAGCCATGGTTTTGCAAAGACGCCTTTTTTCATGTCGCAACCAAAATGACTAAATCGTCTACTTTGTGTTCTTATTAATCATGACCTAAGCGGACTAACACTGAAACTTGGTGATCCTGCTACACATTTGGGATATAACAGCCTACTAGTACAACAAAAGGTTCATATATTTTAGATTTTTCACATTTTGCTGCCAAAGTAGCTCATTTGTGCTGATGTGGTGTATTTTGACCACACTTTGCCAGTTTGTATCTGTCGATAGAAATATTTTCTGAACTGGATTCTTTCATCATTTGCACCCTGCTGACCTGTCATAAAGGTGTGCAAGTGGCATCTTGATTGCTTAATTAACTGCCGAGTTATGCTGGCTCAAAATTCAGTTAAAAATTTCATGACTCAATTTTGGCTCATTTTCAAAGAGCCATACCTCAAAAGGGATAACTCGGATTTGGTTTTTCTTTATATCATTAAAAAGAGTTCACTTTCCTCTTCAAGGAAATGTCTTCTGAATTTTTGAGACAAAGCAGTTTTATACAGATGTTGAGGTTGAAAACGATATACAAAATATCGCCAATTACAGGAAATAGAGTTTATTTCATTTATTTATACATGATCTAAGAGGGCTACTGGGCTGAAACTTGGTGATCCTGCTAAACAAGTGAGATATAAGAGCCTACTAGTACAACGAAAGATTCATATATTTTAGATTTTTCACATTTTGCTGCCAAAGTAGCTCATTTGCGCCGATGTGGCGGATTTTAACTATACTTTGCCAGCTTGTATCTGTCGATAGAAATATTTTCTGAACTGGATTCTTTCATCATTTGCACCCTGCTGGCATGTCATAAAGGTGTGCAAGAGGCATCTTGATTGGGGAGGGTCGAGTGGCGACCCCTGGCACACTTGACGTGGAATGACCCATATATATCTGTCCTCTGTCTTATCTTGTTAGTTTCCTTTTGCTTGTCTGGTCAAGGAACGCAATTTAATAAAATTATTTATACATCATCGCATTTATTGAAATTACGAAGTTTGAAAAATTAAATTTTATTCAGGAGAAAATAAATTGATCCTCCTTTTAAAAAAAACCTCATTTGTATGGAGGATATACATTGTATATGAACAAGATATATGCACAGAAATTAAAATCAATAACTTATAGTGGCGAGATGAGAAGATTAAGTTATAGTGAAGATTTTTTACATTGGGTTTTTATTACAATCCCAGTCAAATTTGCTGTGCATTCCGGGCCGATGTCAAGACGGAGCAGTTTTCCGAAAGAAAGCGATAGCCAATTCCGATTTAGCAATGTAAAAGAGAAATTTACAAAAGGAGTTTTTTGTTAAATTCAAAAAGTTCATTCGTTTTAAAAATATTATAGCAATACCGGCCAATCTGCATTATCAAGAGTACCTTTAGATTAACTGAATTGAACAATCCAAACATTTTTTTAAGACAAAACATTTTTAAAACCCAAGCAAGCCTTCAGTTAAGTGGGTAAATAAACGTGATAGCTTCATGGGTTGACACATGGGGCAAAACATTTTTAAAAAATGGAGAAGGATTTGCTACAACCTTCATATTTAAAAGAAATAAAAGGAGGCATAGGGACATAACCAAGGGGGAGGGGGGCGACGAGGTCGATTTCTTCCACTGACGTCATAAAGCTAGCCAAGAAATGCGTATTTAGGACTTGAATTCAATTTCACAATATTGCCCGCAGAGAACACCCGATAGCCCAGTCTTTCAGCGTTACTAAAAATATACTAATATTTGTTTTTAAATACTGTACAGTAAACTCACTTGTAAACCCCGAACCCTCTTTTCTTATCTTCATCACCTAAAATCACATTTTTAGAACCTCAATTTCGAAAGTAACACCCTGGGACAGAACTTCCCCAAACCCCCCTAACATATCCAAGATCGATTAAAATTACGTTATTAGGTATGTATATATATATATATATATATATACGTTTCAAAATGGAGGGACCGCCAAACTCATCACCCCCCTTCCCTCCGTGATATTTTTGTACTCGCAACGACCCTGTCTGGTCAGGATCAAGATGGAGAGGCGTTTTCAAAACTTTTTGTACTTTTTATAACATATGATTATTTCCATGCCTGATAAAAGCTTCGCTGTTATATACATGTATACTATTGCGGACCGAACAAAAACTTCTTTTTTCCTAGTTAATTATTTCCCCTTTTCGTTTGTCAGGCAAGGCTCATTTATAATTGTAATGTTATATTGTTATAGATAGCTGATGACAACATGTCGTGATTGAGTAAATTATTAATTAGGTAATAAATATAAAACTTATTTTTAAAAAGAGCTTGATGCCGTTAAGCAGTAATAATAAAAGTAATTACAATAAGAGTTTGAGTAAAAGCTTCTTTGAAGCAATGAAATTAAAAATGAGAGTAGTGTATGGAAGCAAACATGGAAGTTTTGTTCAACTGCCACTCAGCTTAGTACGAAATGGGCAGAAGCATAAGCTGCTACAAAAAAAAAAATGTTTTCGATGCTAAATTTAATTAGGGTCGAATATCGACTGTTGGGCAAACTCTAGTTATTATTATTTTACTAACTGCCCTAGCATCGAGGATTATATATTGCTACCTAGGATACGACAAAAAGAAAACGAAAAAAATATAGTAACATTTAATATTTGCTCAAAATGAGAATTTTTGGGACCCACGAGGAACCGGTAGAATTAAATTCTCTCAATTTTTCGGTACGCAGATTTCTCTTGGCAATACACAACTTTTTCGCGTTAAGGCATATTGAAAATTAAAAACATCAAAGCTATGTTTTCGCTCCGCATTAAGGTATGCACAAGGGCGCACATTTTGAAAAAAAAAAACAAACTTGAAATTAGAGACTTTTTTACTCAGCAGCGTCATTTTGAGGCCCACTTTTCGAATATTTTAGGAAAAAGGAAGGCGGCACTCCTCTTGTTTTAAAAACAACTTGTATATTTACAATGTCTCTGTGTAAAATGTCTCATTCTTGCTTTATACTTCTAAGACGGACATAAAAGGAAGTAGATGCTTTGTTCTGAATCTTCTTGTACTTCAGTCCTATTAACTCTTTAGTTGTCAAATTACAAAAGTAAGATTATCTAGCATACAAAGTGAGCGTACCACCTACGTTTCATACTGACACTTACGGACACCCCTTTAGCTCTCGCGAAGTAGAGAAAAAGTATTTTATTCTAATAAAACTGTCAGGCTCAGTAATAACCTCAATTTCAAAGGCTATTAACACGTATTTGCTTTCCTATTTATTTGGTTTAGTTGCTTACCGTTTAAAAAATTTCGAAAACTCAGCAGAATGCAGCAGATAACAACTGTCATTCATAGTTAATTGTGCAACTCAAACTGTGCTGCACTCTTTATTTTAATGTGTTTTCAAGAAATTCAAAATTTATCTATACAAAAGAGAAGAAAAAAAAAAGCACTAACATATCATGTGAAATGTATTCAGTGTATTTCATCTGGCTATGTGCATAATGATATCTATATAATGATAAAATTTCAATTTATATATAATGATGAAAAATGCTAATTAAATTCCATTACTGTTTTAAGAAACTAATATCTAAAATGTAATACATAAACTACAATGCAATAAGGAAATAACTTAACGTGACTGCGTCAGAGTGGTATATTTATATGTATATGTTACGGATGTCCGAAATCGGAAAATGAAAAGAGAGAATGTCGACATTCTCCAATTTCGGACATTTGCCTTAACATATACATACGTATAAATCAGAAAAACAACGTAACAAAAGAATAAATTGCAAAAGACACGTGTTTCGGCGTTACAACAAACCTTTTCTATCACCGAAAGAAAATGATCATTTGGATGGCAAGCGAGCACCCTGCAAAAGTTAAAAGCTTTTAAAAATTTATGGTTTTATAACTGCATTTGTTTTAAAGATTATTATTTTAACACTTTTTTGTACCATAATAACCTGAAAAATAATGTAATAAAATCATAAATTTGTAAAAGCTTTACCTTTTGCTGAGTGTTAATTGCCCAAATATTTCATCTGTCTCTCGCTATGTATTTTCTACTCTTTGGGGTAATTTTCGTTGGGTTTTTTTGATTTAAAAAAAGAAAACTGTCGGCACTCCTTATGAAGCTATCCTGCTTATTTATGCATTATTTTTTTACACTGAGACTTGCTTGGGTTTCTATTGCATAATAAATGCATTTGTGGTATGCTTACATGTTTGAAATGCGTGTTTAAGCGGCCTTTAGTTAGGACATCTTTATAAAACAGAGCAGCTCATATTCCTAAGTAATATTTTTTAGAATTGAATTTTCTTTTTAAGTTTTGCTAAAAACATACTTGCAGTTTTTAATTATTATTATTATTATTATTTTAAAGCCAGGAATATTTTTTTTTACATCTCTAAGTCGAAATTGGTGACCCTTTTTCAAGATAACTAAAGGCATGCTGCCCCTTTGATGAAGTTCCTGGTTACTATTGACTTGATATAAAAAAATGAGACATTGATTCTCTTATTTACGTATTCTCTTATTTACGTAAGTGAAGATTTCTCTTTTCATTTTCTATTCTCTTCTTCCTCCTTGTACATATATATATATATATATGTTGTGTGTGTGTGTGTATGTGTATGTATAGTATACACACACACACAACACACAAACACACATAAATATTATTATACATTTACATGTGTATGTATTGTAAAATTCCCCTGTAGCGAACACCAACAGGACAAAAATATTTGTCCGTAATAGTGATATATCCGCAAAAGAGGGATTTCTTTTTTCCAAGTTGAATGATTTGCTACTGGGGAATCAAAAACTAATCGCCTTTTTCCGTGCCCTTGGTATTCACAGTAAACAAGAAAACTAAGCAAGACATTTACCACTTTTCTAATTCATGTCGAAAAATACTCAAACTTTTAACCTGAAATAATTTACCCTTTAATGATTTTAATGTTACTCTGTCACCTTGAACCTATTGATATATGTAGTTTCATTAAAACAACAATAATAAAGCAGATTGCATTTTATTAGCTATGCAAATACTTCTGTATACTTCATCTTTTTCCCTTGATCAATATTACACATGTCATTTGTTAGACTAAAGAGAATGTGACAAATGCAATTGTGCCCTTCAATTTTGTTTCACTACAAACACGTTTTCCAGGTTCTGTAATTGTCATACAGGCTTTGTGCAAACTTCATCTGGCACCGTCTTTTACGAGCTGAATGTGGCATAAACGTGAATCGACATGTAGAAATTCTATGCATGAAAAAGATAATTTTTTGCAAATTTATAGTTGACTGTTTTAAATTTTGGAATTTGAATTACCGGAAATCAATGGACCTCAGTCAAATTTTGCGAACATTCATAGTGAAATGAATTTATATAAAGAACATACACACAAATGCAGAAACCAACAATTCCACAAACATACATACATCGATTAAATTAGATAGATAGATAATATAAAAAAAAGTCCTGTTTATATTTTTCTCAGTCAATTATTATTACTTATAGGGCATGCAAAGATTTACAATTATTTTTAAATGCATTTGAAAATTTCAAACTTTAAGACATTTGTTCCAAAATGATAGGTCGTTTCATATGTTTATATTTCCACAACATAAGTAGGGAAACTTGATCCTAATAAATGCATGAATTCTGACTTATATTTCAATATATTTTTTAATCGAGAAATCATGTCCTGTAGATATTTTTTTAAAAAGAAAAGAAATAAAAAATTAGTGATAAATTGCTTTGGGTATATAAGTTCGTTATATAAGCAAAAGATTCCACAACCATTGCTTTGCAAGCGTGGCTCGGACAAAGAGAAACTTTTTTTCTAAAGAAACACGTTTAGCGGGGAGGGGATTCTAAACAGCTGTCCCTTTCGTCAATTACAATTATTTCCAATTGACCACTGCACGCGCCTACTTGGGGGGGGGGGGGGGGAGAATTTCTCTTGAAAAACCTTCAACCGTTTTGGAAGCGTCAAACCCATTATTGAAGAAACCTTTTTGAAGGTGACATATTGACCTCTGCCTGACCGTGGGTTAGTTAAAGACAAATTTTATGTATTCTTATTGATTAGCAATAATATCCTCAAATTATTTTGAGGCTTGAATTTTTTTTTTTTTTTTTTGTGAAAGTGAATAGAAATAAAGAACTGATTTCAAATATTGTAATTTGTCTAACTTTCATTCAAATCCTTTAAGTGTAGTTTAACAAATAAATATTAATTTCTAAAAGTCGATCGAGAGAAACATTGATCTTTTTTTGAACCTTTGTTAAGCTACTTAATGCTGGCAAATTGTTATATTAGAAATCCAAAATATAACCTAGTTTAGAGCAAAGGAGAATTAGAGGGGATATAATTCAGTTGTTTAAATTCATTAAAACAGGAAATATTGATGGGCTGCAGCTATTCGCTGAAGGTTGAACCGGAGGTCATTGTTTGAAGCTTTTCAAATCTCGGGCTAATCTTGAAACTAGGAAAAATTATTACTTCGATAGCATTATAAGCAGTTAGAATAATTTACCGGAGGCAACTGTTGATTGCAGTGGGGTAAAAACTTTTAAGAAGGCTCTTGTTGTTCATTGGGGAATGTTAAATTGACTAGGACCAGCCTAGCTGGGCCCTGTGCCTGTTGCTGGTCGTCACTTGTGTATTTGTATTTGTAATTCCAAAATGCTGATTTTTACTTTTTCCCTTCTAGGTGTTGTTTACTTGATGGCTAAAGCTTTTTTGAGATGGAAGGAAGAAAAATATTTAACATCATGTTTACAATGTGGTGAAATTGTCTGGAAGAAAGGTCTTTTGAGGAAAGGACCAGGCATTTGTCATGGTGTTGCTGGAAGTGGTTATGTGTTTCTTCTTTTGTATCGCCTCACAAATGATTCTAAGCATTTGCACCGAGCAACTCAGTTTGCCATGTTTCTTTTTGAGGATGAATTTAAAGCTGCTCGGGTTCCCGACAAACCGTTAAGCTTGTATGAAGGACTAGCAGGAACGGTATGCTTTTTAGCTGACATTCTTCAACCAGAAAAGGCTCATTTTCCATTTTTCGATGTCTTTTGAGAAGGAATTTGTTTCAATTTTCTGTTTTGTGTTATAAATGTCCTGCATGTAGCTTCCATTAAAGTTGTAAAATTTTGAAATTGTTTTTGTAATTTTTGCAATTATTAAAGACACTAACAATGAAACACATGAATGCATACTAAAGTCCTACTTTAAGGGTTTAATACAATTTATAGTAAATATTTAAAAAGAAAATTTATTAATTCGCAATTGATTAAGTGTGTGAGGCTGAAGCAAAGCTTTTCTATCATCTCAGGTGCAAAGTTCAGTGTCAACCAGGTTTAACAAATTGGTTATAAATGCTAGTTTTTTTTTTTTCACTACTTACCTTAAACTACTCTCTTCGACAGAATTGTTTTATTTAACATCTTAAAAATTATCTGTTTGAAGGGAAAACTTTCAAACCTAAATTACATAGGTATTCCACCAAATTTTATTAATTGTACGTAATTAGAATAGACATGAAGTTAGCAAATGATTGCCGACTGAATTAGCTTGGAATTTTACGAATATCTATATTGTGAAAAAAATACCTAATAGTACTTCTACAAACTTAACCATATTGAGAATAACATTTGAAAAATATTTTAAAGAATGAATTCCCATATTAATCCCTAGCTTTTGCTGCACAGTTCATTCGAGTACAACACAACTGGGTTCAACCTACACATGCAAGGAATAAAAGTATCATTAGAGAACTGTTTTTTATTACTCACTGATAAAACAAGTGAAAAGCTAGTTAAAAGATATTTTTTTGAGTTAATTTTATTCTTTTTGTACTTATCCTTTTCATTTTAAAATTAAAAAGGACAATAATAATTTATTCAAGGAGTATAGCAACATAGCATTCAATCTCTAAAAAAGACAATCATTTTTTTTAGTAAAAATAAATAGTTGAAATCTGTTTGTTATTATTCTGTTAAGGATCAACATGAGCAATACAAATTGGATTGATCCAACATTTTCAACACTGTCTGTTTTTGGTGAACTTTAAAAACATTTTTGTGAGAAATCTAATTTTACTGATACTGTTGTATTTTTTTACTGTTTTATGTTGCTTATTTAATAAATAATTCTTTAAAAAATATGATTTGGTTGCTTGCAATTTTGCGAGGAGTCCGTTTTAACAGATTGGAATTTTGTGAAGAGTCCGAAAACAGACACGAATTTCCTCTGGTGCTCTGGCTCCTAAATATTCCCTGTAAATGTATTTTGATTTTCAATTATTGTTTCAACCAATTTTTTAAAAGGAGTCTGATCATTAGTTTATATTTACAAGTTTCCTCAACTTAATGACATAACTCATTTCATCACTTAAAAAAATATATAAAATTAACGTTAAAAAAATATTGTCAAAAGTATAGTGGAACCTCAGTAACTCGACATGCAAATAAGTCGACTAGCTGGGTAAGTCGACATTTCCCTCCCCTAATGATTGGTCCAATGCTAATTACAAGGGGTGAAAAACTCTCTAACTCTACACATAATTTCTAGGAACCCCTGTAAGTTAACCTCCAATTAGTATTCTTGTTAACTTTTTCTTCCAGTATTTTCGACAATTAACCAATTATTTTCTGGGAAGAGTTCCTGGAAGATTCCCCTATTCCCCTCGTATCCTGGTGAGCCTCCTCATTTGTGAGGAATATGAATATTGACTCTGAACTGATCACTTCTGGACCTCTAGAAGATAGAGATATCTTAGAAGCTATAAATCAAACTGCAAATCCATTAAATGCTGAAAATAAGTCAAGATCAGATGAAAATGACTAAGTTGCAGCTCCATCTAAGCGCAAGGCTAAAAGCTGTAGATGCCATCCGGCGCTTTCTAGGAACACAAGGTGTTTTCTGTTCAGAGGGGAAAACAAGCAATAATTATGGTTTTTTTTCTCATGAGGTGTTCTGGTTTGATGTATTATGTTTATTTATTTATTTGTAATGTATAACTTTTCAAAATAATAATAATAGGTAAAAAATAAATGGGTATAATTTCATTCACTAGAATTGGCTTTTATAACTTGAATGGTAAGTAAATGACAATACAGACCAACATTAGCAATTGAAACTACGGAACCTCTGTAACTTGATACCTGCTTATTTCGACACGTTTTCGTGTTCCCTTGCGGTGTCGAGTTATCAAGGTTTCACTGTATAATAAATTCAAATTTATAAGGTTTTATTTATTAGTTGCAAATTAAATTATTTATTTTGCTTTACATTAATTTGTCATGTTTTGTGTAGAAATTTGAAAATAGGCTGTTAATTCATAAATGTTTACTTCAACCTCAGTTTTAAAAGAGTTAATTTAAACCACATTGTTCTAAACTATGGTTTAAACCTGTGGTCTAAAAATGTATAATATTTAATATGTTTTCTCCTCACCGTGAGGCACATTTACCCTTTAATTTTTGTTCCTTTTACACATTTTGCTTATCTTTGTTTAAATTTCAGATAAAGGATGCCAATAAAAACATGGAAACTCTTTACCTCTGAAAGTGGTGAAAGTCCTTACATTTACTGAACTTTATAGCTGCATTGGGAAATATATTTATATAAATATCAAAATATTGGATATTAATGGGATATATTGGATGTATAACAATATGTATCCCAGCAACTTTCATGCAAATTATTTTTAAATTGTTTATTTATATGTGATATATAAACCATAATGTTATTGAATGAGTTAATTACTAATTAAAGTTCACTTAGTCAATACAAATTTGCTGGTATCTATATGCATAAAATCTAATTTTGGTGTCACAGGAACCAATGGAATCATGACGGCTTAACAGCAGTAATGAGAAGCAAAATTGCTTTTGTGCTACTCGCGTTTATTGTTTAAATTCATTTTGCAGAAATTTTAAGTGCCAGCACAATGGTTTATGCTTTTCTTTTATTTGATTTCTTTAAATTACTTTTACAGCTAAATATCTAGAGTGGCAACACTTTTGGATATATTTCAATAACTGGAGACTTGTTACTAACTTTTTCCTATCTTTTCATATATTATTTCTCAAAGCCTTTTTTTTTGTCGGTATGCCATAACTTCCTTAATACTTCATCAAATTTCATGAATGAGGTATCATTTTAAAGCTTTCCTTAACCGCTACACCGGAAAAATATACAATATACAATTATACGGAAATATGCAAAAAAATATACCGAATTCCGAAAATTACATAAAGTAATTGTTTTCTATGGGAAGAAATTGTCGCAGACTTTCGAGCTTGATACCATTGAAAAGCGCGTAAAAAACTACTTCAGAAAGAGTTTCCTGCTATGTGCTAAAATTCGAAGTCTCTAAATTAACTAGAAAAGAAGTTATGAGCGTTTTTCTCTGTAGTTCGAAATCATTTTTTCACGGTAATTAACTTTAATTTTATTTGAATTGTTACCATGCCGACTGGCTTATGATCCTTTTCTTTTTTAACGAATTAAAATTTATTTCTTGGCGATTGTTATCATTTTGAGAAGCAGCCGATTTTTTATTAATTAATTAATTTATTTTTTTGGATTTTCATTCTGTTTTAACGAATTAAAATTTATTTCTTGCGGTTTTTATCATTTTGAGAAGCAGCTGATTTTTAATTAATTAATTTCTTTTTTTATTATTTTGATCATTCTTTTTTTTAAACGAATTAAAATACTGCACAGGGTTTTTTAAAGAAATGTTAGCCTTTATGTGAAATTTCATGAATGAGACACCACTTTAAAGCTTTCCTTAACCACTACACCGGAAAAAACAACATGCGGGCTATAAATGTACCAATTTTCTTAAATTTGAAGTTTAAAATCATTTAAGAAGAGGTCTTTCAATGGATGCCAAGTTGGTGTTGTGTTGCTGGTTAGAGGCCGAGTGCCCGAGTGGTTAGGAGCGCAAGGCTGGTATACCCAACACCCATGGTTCGAGTCCCGCATTTCGTTTACGTTTTCTCCAATTAATTGTTCTGCTGGATCGTTGATTTTTGATAAAAAAATTTAAAAAGGGCTCTTTTATATTTTATTTAGTGTTTTTATTTTCAAGCATTAAATTAAAAAATAGTCGAAAATATACTATTAAAATCATTTATTAAATTAAATATTCATAGCATAAAATGTAGAATTCCGCACGGGTCGACTAGTATATTCTTATTTTCAAAATTTTTTTGCCAAGTAGAATGCATTTCTTTAAGCTTTTACCAGATTTTTTTGTCTCCAAATATTAAATTTTTTTACACAAATCTGAAAGTATGCAATGAAGAGTTTAGTACTTAAATTCCTCCTGTTGTCGTAAAGAGTCTAAAAATAAATAAATTCTTAAGAATCTCACCAAGCTTCTGACACTGTGAAATCTAAGAACATTATGAAAATGAGTGCAAAGAGTTTTGTGCAATAAAGAAAATTATGTCTGACAGAGAACCAATTCTTTCTATAAAGCTACTCTAAATTAGTATAATTTGTAATGATTGAGCTTGAATTTGAATACCTCAGAGCTGCGTGAGCAGTTCCGGGAGTTGGCGAGCAAGCAGGGGCAAGAGCCCTCTAGAGTATAAGATTTAATGTATCAAGATTTTTAATTTTTATTACTTCACATAAAACAAAAGTTAGATTCATATAAAAATGTACCCCTTATGTTATTTGTGGTACATTTGATTAAATAGTTACATTTATGCTTGATCAATGCAAATTTGTTCATCATAATGAGAAAATATTCATGATGTTATATGATAGAGTCTCTTAATTTTGGTATAATACAATACTTATAGAACTATAACACACACACACGCACACAATAAAAGTTTACGTAGAAAATTATCATTGAGAGGAAATGAGTTTACACTATTGAGTTTGGTGTGTTACTTGTCTCATAAGCCAAAGTCAGCTTAAAAGAGAATCAATATTGTGGATTTTCTGATACTGTTTCATTATTATCCTTCTCGTCACTATAAATCTTGTTCCATTATTCTTCCACTTACTTCATTATTTTATTAATTTAGAATAGAAACAACGGGCTAATCTAAGGTGAATTTAAAGTGTTTAAACAATATAAATGTGCTGTTGGTTATATTATATATCATGATATATTAGCTGGAAAATATCATGATATCTATCTCATATTTATCATGATTTATATCAAGTGATACATATCCGCCAAAGCTGCTTTATAGGTGTCGAAAAATGAATAACATAAAAGAACAATAGAATTAAGAAAAATATAATTTAATGGTTGTATACGAGTAGATGCACCCAGAGGTACCGACTGCCCGCCCCAGAAGGCACCGGATATTCACTATCCAACTGACTTTTTTTAAATATCCGGAAGCGCCGATCCAGCCGTTAAACAAGATATATGGTGATCTGGTATGTAAAATGTTTAAAATCTGTATAGAAATCGCAATAGATCCAGATATCTGGTATGAATAGATCAAATATGGGACACCAGATGTCTGCTATATCTGGGGAAATGGATATCCGGTTTTTCCCAAATCGAAACCTTAGTCCCCCCAAAGAAAAATCCTGGGTGCCTACTGTATGCACCCATAGTTTTAGTTGTTCAAAACCAGGGTTCGTGATTATTTTAAAAAAAATCAAAAAAATCGGATTTTTTTTTATTTAAATCGGATTTTTTTGATTTTTTAAAAAAGAGCTTAAATATTTTAGATATTTATTATGTTACATTCATAGAAACAATATGGCATGTTAATCAATATGCAATAACACACTTTTAAGCTATTTTCATAACAATAAATATTTTTTAATAATAATAATGATAAACAAATTTTAATACGAATGCATGACTCAAATGAAACTTATAACCCTACCAGGAATAATAGTACACTCATAAGTACGGAGAAAATGAACAAATTTAATCTGAATTATTTTGCTGTTGAAAGCTGTAAAAAGTAACAACAGTGTGTACTTTATTTTTACATTGAGTGTACTTTAATCATTTTTCTATCTTATAAATGAAAAAGTTTGAACATTTTTACCCATTTAGTAAAATCATATGCTCACACCATTGCTAAAAGCTGAAACTTTTTGTTTTAATCAAGTATCTTTATTAAAAACTTCTTAAAAAATATTTTTGAAGGAAAAAAACATTAAGCTATTAGGGGACATGGATGAAACTTTAAGATACATATTTTAAATTCTAACAATTGTTGTTTTAAACACTATCATTCTGAATTATTTATTGTGTGGCATTTATTAAATTGATCCAGTATACTATTTTTAAGATTAAAAAAATCAGAATGGTTCATGATTATTATGAATTCTAATTTGAATGATTGAATGAATGATGCTTTGCTGTTAAGATGCTTGAAGAATACGAGTAATATTGTAAAATTAAAAAAAATAGTTATTTGTTCTAATAGTTATTAAATATGTTATGCACACAGACATATGGACCGAGGAAGTTTTGTTTGAAACAGTGGTTGTAATTGCAACATGTTTCCTTTTTTGTAACACTTTCTAACATTGTAAAATCAATGATTTTTTTGAAAAAAAAAATCACTTGATTTAAATCAATGATTTAAATCATGATTTAAATCAACGAACCCTGTTCAAAACATGCATATAATTTAATCGGCGTACAAAGAAGTCATGTGGTACACCATATTTTTGACTATAGGTAACCAATATATTTAAAAAATCAAAATTTTTTAGGTATGAGATGTATGCAGATAAATCTTGTTATCGATAATCAGTTACATGTATCTCTAAAATGGAAAAACTTTTTTTTTTTTTTTTTGTAAAATGATGTTTTTTTTTTATATCAACTTTTCCTGTTTGGTTTAGAGCACCTCAAAATGAAATTCACAAACACAAAAATATTCTATTTATTCAAGTTACAAAAAAGTACCCAACATTTAGACTTGTATGTCACAGATAGATAAAACAACATATAGGAATGTTATATACTTGCACTATGTGTATGGTATTTAAACTCAGTCTTTCTTAATTTATTATATTGGGTTATGTATGTATAAATTAGTCAATTTTTACATACAAAATATAACTAACCTTGAAATAATTAATGATGTAATATTTGATAAACTTTTTTTTTATTGATGCATCAATATGTGCTTAAGTACTTGTTAAGATAAATCTGTCTCATAACTCAAAATTACTACTTGAAATTTAGAACAGTTGCAAAATCCGCAAAAATGGTTTTTCAATTATTACATTGAGCAGATGAAAAGCACCTACTTGTTTGAATAATTCAAATATAGCATAAGCATATCAAGAAAATTTATATTAGAAGTTTTAAATATGGATGTAATAAATTATTATTCTTGCCATTAAGAAAAATAAAGGAATAACGTATTAAAGTCAAAATATATATTTGTCTTTGTTCACACTAAAAACTTATCAACCACATTTTCCTTAAACCATTTTAAGCTTATAGCTAGATGATCAGCATCAATTTCTAAGAAATGAAGTTTACCACTTTGATCCATTTCCTTAAGTCCAAGCCAATCTTCTTTGTACAATTCTGTGTCTTGGAGCTTCAACATATCTTTGGATTGACCTGGTTTGTAATATCCAAACCATTCAGATTCTTTAGGCTCTACCATATGATCTTGTGAAAACTTAATCATCACAAAGTTTTCGAGCTTTTTCAAATTATTTTTGTATGTTTCGTTTTTAACACGTTCGTTATTGATATCTGCTAAGAAAATACTCTTAGCTTTGTATTCATCTTCATCCAGAGGATCATGCCAATATTCTGCTTGAACCAAGTGATTCTGAATCCAATCAACATAAGCTCCTATGTTAATCAACTTTCGCACGTAATCACATAATGTTGCATTTTCGCCAGGACATCTAGGAAATCCATAAACACCTTGGTGCTGGCCACCAAAAGAAACTAAAGTTTTAATAGCAGGATTGGGACATCTTTGGGCAACAGCTCGAAGAAACTGACCCCCTTGAGAAAATCCGATTGCATTAAATCCGTTTTTCAATAACGTGTCATTGTGCAGCTGTTTGCATGCAAGATCGACTTGATCATTAGCATTCATCAGAAAGCTGTTCTCCACTTCTTCAAGAAAATTCGAGCCTATTTTCAGAGATTTGACATAGACCCCAGGGATACTCTGTTGTAGGAATTTTACTATGGATCCCATACTCAGAGGATTGCAACAACTGTCACCCATACCGTGCCATATTACAATTGGGACAGGAGCTGACAGAATGTCATTGTTCTCAATTACATCTTTCTCAAAACGACTTAGCGAAGCAACCGAACATTTAAAGATGCAGGCAAATAACGCAAAACTGAATTTTACTATAAAAGACATAGTTTACTCCTAAATGTTAAAACGCTTCAACGGTAAGTGTTAAAAACCTTAAAGATGCTTTCACTGATAATGCTATCTATTTAAATTAAGTTTTATCCGAAAATCTATAACTGTCATAATGCTCACGTGAGAATTGTTTTTGTTTTTATTTGGTTATATTACGATTGCAGTTAACAAAAAAACAGTTAACTGGTTTTATAAAAAAAAAAAAAGAAAGAAAAAAAAGGAGGCGTATCTCGAGTTTACTGAAGTTGAAAAGTTTTTTATCATCACAATCAAATCCAGACTAGGGTGACCATACGTCCTTGAATTTCGGCGATAGTCCCCAAATTCCAAATTTCCTTTTTTTTTTCTTGCTTTATGTCCTTAAAAATGGAATTAGTACGTGGGGACGCGATGTCCCCAAGTAATAGCAATAATAGTAGGGTAAAATATTTTATGGATCCTTGTAACGAAAAAATATAAAGGAATTACTATACGTGAATTGTGTTTAGTTTAGAATTTAGATGCTGCCGTAAAGCAATGAGAATGCGGACCAGGGGAGTATAGATATTTTTTCCGGAAAGGGTCGAAGCTATATATTGGGAAGACTTTCTAATAATTGAAGTTTCTAAATATTAAAACACAAGTAACTACAGTGATTTTCTTTAGTATTGAAATTTCAAAGAACTCTTTCTAGACCAGTGGTTCCCAACCTTTTTTGTGCCATGCCCCACCTTAGCCTGAATAAAATTCTTATGCCCCCCCCCCCCCTGTTCTTCAAGCGAGATTTTAAAACGTCCGAGGTTCCCCGCGGAACCTGCCGTCTGCCGCAGTGAAGTTTACTTGACGACGCCAAACACCCAGTTGATATTTTGGTTTCGTCTAGCGAAATTACACCTAATAATTATTTAACGCAATTATTTAAGAATTTGCTTTTCTCATTGAATTTGACACCGAAATCTAGCATTGCATTTAAAGGGCTCGGAGCGAAAGGATTAAACTCGTGTCGATTCCATTTTCGAATTGCCCCCCTTAACAATCAGATTGCCCCCTGTGGGACGTAGGTCCCACGTTGGGAAACACTGCTCTAGACCAATGAACAAAGACCCATGGAGACGCAAAAAGTTCCCAAATTTGACCTATAGTTTTTTTATTCCTAAATTTGCAAATTTTATTGCACTCACTAATTTTTTATTTATTTACATGTTTATTTTCTTAAATTTAAACACATCTTTTAATTTTTTTTTTCCGAAACCAAGGAAAAGAAAAAAAATGTGGATAATTTTATATAAGCCAACGGTACTAAAAATAAATTTTAAGCCGAGATATTTTTATCCACTAACACTTTTTGCAGTGTTTCTTTCGTGCGAAAGTGAAACGTTTAAACATAATAATTTGATAGCACCTGACAAATACTTTTACTTCTTGACGCAGAAAGTCCCCAAATTAAAAAAAATTCTATTCTTTCTCTCCAAATTGCTTCTAGGGGTGTATGAGGCACGTAGCAGACGAGGTTCGGATTCCCCCTCCACACGCATCAACGAATGTGTTTTTCATTCTTGATCCACATTTGATTGACTTGAGCAGCGGCGGACTGGCTATGCAGGCATTCGGGCAAATGCCCGGTGGGCCGGTCGCAAAATATCTATCTTTTTTTTATAAAGTATACAGCTTTTACAATGTTCATAAAGGAACGGGGATCAAAACTTTGCCGTAACCCGGGCTTCAGAGAGTGCAATGCAGCAATGGGGCAAAATCTCTAGGGCCTGGCCGTTGGGCCACAAGGGGGGGGGGGGCAGAATTTCTCAAGGCCGGCTGGTCCCTTATAGACAACCTAAACGGCTGCCTGAGGAGCAAAAATGATTATTTTATTTTTAAATTTTAAAAATAAATAAATAAAACCCATCAGTTTTGCGCTTTAGGCTACTGCCTAAGTCGTCTATATGGACGAGCTCTCGGGGCTGGCTTGAGAAATTCTCAGGGCCGGCTCGTCCATATAGAAAGCCCAGGCGGCCGACTGTCATGCAATCTTTTGAGAGCCGCAAAATTGATGTTTTTAATTTTGAGCAGTGCAGGCGGGGGAAGCTAAGGCGGCGAGGCAATTGCCTCACGACGCAACGCCCTAAAGGACGGCAGCTATTAACAGCTAATTAACATATTACGTATTATTGCCCTTCTATGGGGAATAAGAAAAATTAATCTATCTTGTAGACACTTAATATTATTCAAATACATATCTACATACTTACTGACAATATTTTTAATCCCTACAAGCTACAAAATACGGCCCTGAGAATTTCTCGATGCAGGTGATGCAAATTCTCAGGGGCGGCCCCAGAGAATTTCTCTCCGGCCAGTTGTCTCAGCCGATTGTCTCACTGCGCAACGCCCTAAAGTGCGGCGACTGTTAACAGCTAATTTAAATACAGTACGGGACCTCAAAATCGGAACTCTCGGGGCTGCCATTTTTCCAGATTTCGGAATTTTTCGGATTTTGGGTTCTCATTCAAAAAAAGTAGTAAGTAGCATCAGAGCTCATATAATTTGCTCTGGAAGTTTTTATTAGCATTTTGCTCATTTATAGTATTTTTGGTCACTGGCGTAGATAAGGGGGGACCCCCCCCCCCGAAATTTTGACAGATACTTAGAGACTTAGAGGGATCCCACCGAAATGTTGGTGTCCGAAACTTTTTTTGAGACCTTAACTCTCTTTACGCTTTATACTATTCTAAAAATATGTTTTTTTACTAGCAATTGAATAGAGTGAACACTGCAAAAAAAAAAAAAAGCGCGATAAAATGCAAAATAAGGCAATTTTGGGGCCTTTGGGTTATAGGGCCGTACTAGGTCGCACCTAGTGTTGCAAGTTTGTCGCAGAAAAAAAGAGCATGAAATTCGGAGCAAATTGCGCGAAATGTTCTCGAGAACACAAATATAATGTAATAAAACCTAGAATATCTGCAATTAAATTTATTTTCTTAATAAAAAAGGAATAATTTTATTACTTTCAATTTTATGCAATATTTAGGTATTTAATTAAATGCACAGCATTTTGGTACAAAATATTGTACATGATTAAATTATTTTCTTTAATGCTTCGTCGTTATCACTTAACACGTTTTTATATGTAGAAAAGGATCGTTCAGTATCTGCGCTATTGGAACTGACAAACATCGGATTGCCACTTTGGACAGGTTGGGAAAACTTTCTCTCTTGAATTTCCAGAATTGAATTGCCCTCCTTCAACGTGTAACTCATTGGGGGTGGGGGGGGGGGTATCATAGGGTTATTGTTAACAATGGAACAACTATCAACTTCGTCAAAAACATTTAAATACTTCTATTGATTTGGACCAAAAACTTCTAAACATGAGTGGAATTATCTATAACTAGTTTTATAGTTATTTTTCTATTGATGAATTCTTCTAAAAGTTTGGTACATCTGTTATACATTTTAAAACTTCAGAACAGTATAAATTGCCGTTAAAGTGTAAGTAAAAAACAAAATAAGTCTCAAATTTTAAACAATTTGCGCACGAATCGTGGTATTTTTTAAAAATTCACAGATTTTAGGAAACAGCTTTAAAAATCGAGGGAATTCACGGAGTGACAAACTTGCACCCCTAGTCGTACCACTTTCCTAGCGGTGTCGCTCCTTTAAATACCTCGCAAGCCCGAACCGGAAATGATTTTATATAGTACATCGATTGAAAGTAGGCTTTTTGTTGCTGCCGCAATTGGTTCTAATGATTTTCTTTTAATTTTAAGTAAAGAATATATATATTTTTAAACTATCATGAAATGCTCCAGTTGAGATTAAATTCTGGTGACCTAAAATGCATGAAAAATGTTGGAAAATCTTTGGTTTGGCAGCATTTCGGGAAGGTTTTGATTCGCAGTCGAATTTAAAACTAGAATATATTCAGTGCAACTCTTGCAGTTATGAGACCTACTAATATTATATTTGGGTCTCTAGTCTGGAGAAAATTGAAAATGAAAGTGAACACACACAAAACTAGCAAAAAAGGCATTATTAGAATAAAAAAAGGAAGCTGGAAATAGCTTTCAAATGCAAGCAATCCGAACTTTTAACAGTAAATCTATCTAAACTAGAGTCTTTTCCATGACTGTTCACAATGCTCCTTAGTTTAACAATTTTATCAGCAGTCCAGGTTTCATGCCCAGAGTGGAAGAAAGACCCTTTTATGACTTCTTCCTTTTAAGAAGGTGCTTTCAAGCACCACAGGGGATTGCATTAATTGCTCCCCACTTTCAACTTCAACCCCAATCACTACTGACCATTCAACAATAACGCCTCAGCTGCATATACAGAAACAGATGCACAGAACACGAAGATGGGAGATAGTGGGAGATAAAATGATCGAGTTTCTTTCTCAATCTCTTCTCTCCCCTAACAAATGATACTGTAGCCATAAAAAGGCTATTTTCTCAGGTTCTTTAAGCATAAACTATTCTAATTTAAATGGTTTTTTTCCCCAATGGTCGTTTACTTTGCCTGTAGGTTGTTGTATGAATATTTTAACATGAGCTATCGAGCCCACCCACTTTCCTCTCGTGAAAGCCGTATCCACAACCTCCACCCCTTATTGCATCGGTGGACAATTTTTTTCCAGAATTCCAACCCAATATATTTAGGGAAGAGCATTGAACGAGAGGCAATATTGAAGCGAGCATAAACCTATTACAAGCTTTTTTAATTCGAAAGAGAAAATTGATGATGATTGTTATAAAAAAGAGAAAGTTGATGTCCTCTGAAGAAGTACAATCTGCTGAATCAGAATTAGTTTTACTGGAGACTTCCTGAAGGTAATTTTATTTTTGCCGCTTTTAGTACTGATGCATTATCTAACAAGAAGTTCCGTCCAGAACTATACCAGCCTACTTTCCGTTAAAAACCAACTTCAAACTTATAATCCAGCTATCTCTGTCTCTTATTTAGCTTTAGTTCTAATTACTTCAAATACCTTTTTTCAACGGTAAATACATATTCATTCACTCATCATTCATTCTTTCATTTATTCAGTCATTCATTTACTCATTAATGTATTTATTTATTCATTTATTAATTTTTCCATTCTTTCACTCATTTATTTATTTTAGAATTTATTCACTCATTTATTCATTCAAAAATATCCTTAGAAATCCCGATGAAAAAATTTCATATGAAAATAGGCTTCCTTAGTTCCGATTGAACTTCGTAATTGTACATGTCCTACGTCATAAAATCTTTCCGATGAAGTTTGTTCCAAGCAAATCCGTCTGTTAGATCATGATTTATATAAGATTGAAAATTCCCTGTAGGGGTTATATTAATTTTTTTTTCTTGAACTGTTCGAAAATGAATAAAGGTTGTTCAAATAAAAAAATCTTTTACTCTGAGAGCTTCTTCCAGTAAGCTTGTTCATAGGAGCTTGGATCCTGCGTCTAGAGTTCACATAATTTGCCCATAGGCGCTAATGTTGAGATTTTTTGAACTATTCAAAATTAAGCGAAAAAATGAGCAAATCAAAAAGTCAAATGTAGAAATGAGATGCCCACGCCGAGATCCCCTTTCGATTCAAAAATAAAATATTTCGAATCGGACAAATCCTTCAAAAGTTATTTTTGGGGGGGGGGGGGGGGCAGACAGACCGACAGACACACATTTTCTCCATCTCAAAAGCATACTCTCAAATTTTTAATTTTTCAGTCTTTATTTAATTACTTCACTTATTTTAACTTCTTCTTTATTTTTACTGATATTTTCGCGATACATTTAGCTTTCTTTCATGCTTTATGAATTTTGTTTAAAACTTTGACGGGAAAGTAGGCTAAAAATGATAATGGGAAAAAAGTTATCAGTTGAGATTAAAAATAGTTTTATGTTCTATGCGACAAAAATTTTGATTCCTGTAAATTCGTTAAGTTTGGTAAGTTTTATTTTTATTTTATTTTATTTTTTGTTTTTTGTGAAAGGTATTCTTGTTTTATTGCATATTTAGCTTTCTGTATTAGCAATTTCTAAAAACATTTGGATTGACTTAACATTTTTATTCTTTCCATTGTATTCACTCAACTGGAGATTCAGAAATTGTCTTGTTCGTTAATCACCTCCCTTCCCAAGACACGTAAACTTGATCAGTGTTTAATTTTTAACATAATATTGTACTTTTATATTGTATTTCCCCCTAAAACAGCTTCAGTTCTAGTTAAATTCTGTCTGAAGCGAAAATTATATAAAAACGTAAATTAGATTTTTTTTAAGTTGATAAATATGTTTTTTTCCTTCAATTTTCCCATTAAAATGAGTCTAGTTAGAAACTCCGTTTATTATAATTTTTTTAATCATCAGTTCGACCAATTGTTTTCGTAAAATTAACTGCGAGAAATCGACCTTCCTCCAGAAGACCCCCCCCCCCCACCAGAAATTGGGGTATAGCTACGCCACTGTTTTTGGTTATCGCATACACTCGCCTATAAGTCATGAAATTATCACAAAAAACGAAGTTGGAGTTGGCTTACATTCGAAGGCAAAACATCGAAAAACCTAGACTTTTCCCGATATTATTTTAATCTCTTAACAATAAAAGAAAAGAATTCCGGTAATTTCTGATATGATTTTATATTCTCTAGTTACTTAATTGCAGTAAAAGATCAGACGATCGGGAAAATGCGAGAAGCACCGAATTTCAATTCCGCGAATGTTCTGCATCGCGAGAAAATTAGAGCTCATTTTAAAAAATAAATGTAATAAAACAACAAGAAATAAAAAAGCAAAATTTAATGATATTAACTCACAATTAAAGCAACAATTAATAACACTCTAATTCTAATCGCAAAAACGAACCCTTTTCAGAAAATCGAGAAATAACTTCGAACTGCACATTTCCGATCTTAAACATGCTCATTGCATTTTATTTTCCTTCTTTTTATAATGACATATTTCCAAAAAAAAAAAAAAAATGGTGCAAAATATTTCCTGATTTTTTTTGTAGAAGTTCCGGATTTTGGGTCTTTTGGGATTCCGAATTTGGGGTCCTAAACTGTATTACGTATCATTACACTTTCATGCTGAATAAGAAAAATAACTGTCGCGTGAACATTTAATATTTTAATACATATCGACATATTTACTGACAATATTTTTAGTTCCTGCAATCTGCAAAATACCTGCCCTCCCAAAAGCCGGTCTGTTCGAAATATGCCCGAGCCAAATTTTCTTCCCAGTCCACCCCTGGACTTGAGGACATCCTCCTTGTCAACTTGAGAGCATGCCGGCTAAGGAGTTCCAGGCATGGAAATTGCGACTGCGCATATGTATTATTGATGCGTGAGGCCCATAATTTGAAGAGTTTTGATGTGCTGTACCAATTGAATCAATAAATCAGTTTTTATAAAACCATTACTTTTATAATGCATCCAGTATGAATATGCATTCATACTGGATGCATTAGACTACACATAGACTACACATAGTGCTACACATAGACAACATACATGTATATATATATATATACATGTATATATATACATGTATGTTTGTCTATGTGTGCTATTAAGTATTTAGAAAGAGAGCTACCTGTTAGCAGTACAGGAGCATTCCCGAATTGGGAATGCTGTTGTAGTATTTTTGAAAATACTTAGCTGTTAAAATAACACTTTTCGCATCGTCATATCAAATTCATGGCCATAATTAATAAATTATCGAAAAGTTATAAACACATCATAGTGGGAAAGGTGCGTCACCAAAAAATGGTGGGTGATGGGGGAAAACGGGGTTATTTTAATAGTGGTGTAAAACATAGAGCTATATAGATCTACGGTGTCAAAGTTTTTAAATTGGGGGAGAAAAAAAACCACAGAGCAGTGTAATTAGATAGTAATAAATGAACACAACGAAAATCTTTCAATTTCATGATTCCACTCAAATCCCTGTGAGCATCACTTATCATTATTGTTCTTTTACACACTAAAAACTAGCAATATCCATGAAATTATATTTTTTAAAAACTACAAACGTTATACGTTACGGAATTACCGATGCAAAGGGCCTTCATTCAAAACACTGTTTCTACCATTTGTAGAAAGTTTTTTTCCCGATTTTCGATGCATAGAATTTAATGTTAGCAACATGAAATATCATTAAGTATGAAGTATCATTGCATGTGTGTTCTGTAATTTAAAACGCACTGAACCATTCAATTTTCTCCAAAATCTACCGCTAATCTTGAGTGAGCTGAGTTTTTGGTCATGGTCCAAAGACGCCAACTTTGTTTATTTCCCCAATTGTTAGAAAGAATGATTAATGCCGGGTGATACTTAATGTTTATTGTTCTTCTTTTTCAAAAGGATAATGCATTTTGGTGGAGGTACATGAGGTTCTCCAACGTATTCTAAATTCTCATTCATATATATATACGTATATGTATGTATATATATGGTAGTACGTTTATATTATATTGTGTTTTCATCATATAGTTCTATTTAAGTAACTAATAGTTACCAATTTACCAATAACAGCCATGTTAGGAGTAAGAAAAGAACGATTTCTTGTAAGTATCCTTCTTTATATGTTATTATTATTATTATTATTTGTATGAGAAGTATTAATGAATTGAAATCTAAAATATTTATGTGCACTCATGCCTGGTAGGTTTTATTTGTATTTTTCTACCGTTGTCCACTACTCTGCCCCTAGCATCAGTTTTGGTATATTTGATCCATATCCTAATAAAAAAAAAAAAAAAAAAAGATACCAAAGAGAAGGTTCTATTTCTAGCCGTGATGTGCTTAACTTTTTAAAATTTAGCATGGTAATTAAATTATTCAAAATTTTCCATGTTAAACTTAAAATGTCATGAATTATAAACTATGCAAAAAATTTTTTTTTCTTTATTATGTTGAAAAAAAAAGCGCATTTCTTTTTTCCGTTGGAATGCAGAAAAATGAGGAGCAAACAGTCAAACCGTGTTTTCTCCAAAAAAATAAAATAAATAAAATTAAATTAAAGTTACTTGTTTTTCTTTGAACTCCTCATTAACTGGTACAAAAGTATGTTGTTATTTGTACTAGTTAATGAGGAGTTCAAAGGAAAACCAGTAACTTTAATTTTATTTTTTTTGGAGAAAACACGGTTTGACTGTTTGCTCTTCAAATATAAAGTTTTTAATATTTTTCTCAAACAAGACATTTTAAAAGCGTTTCGGAATAGCAAGTGTCCCAGTAGCTCTTTCGTTCCTTTGCTCCAGTGCATTCATTGTTATTCTGCGTTTTCGTACGAGATTCTATTTAACATTTTGTTAAAAAAATATTTATTGATTTTTATTTACGAAAATTATGTATTACTATTATTGTTATTTTGCAAAAAATATCAATTGCCAAAGAGCTGCATGAGAAATTTGAAGGCGCATCAATCTCTTCCCTTATATTTTGCATTAGAAGCATTCCATTAGTTTAGAAGTTTTTTAAACAGTAATCAGTTTTAACGTTTTTTCGTAATTTTTACTAAAATGAGTCAGTTTTACTATTTTACTGTTGTAATATATTTTTTTTTCACGATTTTTTCCCCTTTTACTCTTAGTTTTAGATTTTATCGATTTTAAATGAAATTGTAACAATTTTTGGGTCGATTTTTAAAGTTCAACAATGTTTCGCCATTTTTTAACGACTTTAATGCAGAAAATCGACAGCGCCCATGTCGTATGATTATGCGGCATGTTAAAGATCCCTTGAGTATCCGTTTGACGTGGATACTCTCGGCTAAATTAAATTCCTAGTGCAGTTTGCATCAATTAGAGCTCAGGCGCCCCCATCTATGGGGGAAACTGAACGTCAAAAATTGCGGCAATGGTAGCATGTGGTGCCACTGAAAGGGCTGGTACCAATCTCCGGGAACGCACTAGGTCTGCAATGGTCAAGAACCAACATATACGCAGCAGATTAGAAATAAATGAATGAATGACTGTGTGAGTGAACTAATATATATATTGAAAGGGTATATTTGAAGTATTAAGAACTGAAGCTGAGAGAGAGAGAGAGAGAGAGAGAGAGAGCTACTAGATTATAAATTTGAAGTTGGGTGTATACGAGGAAATAGTCTCGTATAGCTCTATACCGAACTTTTTGTTTACATGTATTTAATAAATTGTGATTTTTTTTTTTCCGATTGTAAAATAACATTCAACATTGTACGTTATTTTCTGCTGTGAAGTTTTGAGAAAAATCTTCTGAATTCTTCTGCAATAAGTTTGCAGGCATGATATATTGTTTTCAAACGATGTTTTCTCACTATAATCACTGAAGCAGATCACAATAGGAAAACAATTTGAGTTGTCAGCTCTGCGCGAAATCTCTTTCTTGTAGCTCGTTGAGAATTGATCGCTTGCACTTCAAGTATTATTATGTGGAAATCGAATCAGGGTGAAAGACAGAATGAAAAGAATGGATAACTACGATGAGCAAGCAAAGGTTAACTTAAGTATCTTAAGTTTAGGGTCGCTCATTCCTCATAATATTTTGCTTTTTGCATTCGTATCATATTAATAGTCAAATAAGAAAGTTAATATGGTGTTGCATGCGTCACATTAGAAAATATTGTTTTGAAGGTCTGCTTTAGTGTTGAAGCAGAGATTACAGGCGGAATAATGGAAACGAATTTAAATATTAGAGGAATTTAAAAGTTCATAATAATTTGCGAAACCAAAAATAGGAAGACTTGGTTGACAAAGTTTTTCATATAAAAATCTATCGTTTTCAACTGGTTGGCTGGCAATGTTATATATATATAAAACTCTAGTCGAGGCAGAATCAGTAGTGTATCTAGACCCAGATTTCGGGGGAGTGGAGGTGGTTTCTTCGGGAGAGGTAAGCTAATTTCATGGTTTTACAACAAAATTTGGTTAAATTCCAGACAATCTTCACCATTTCAAGGGGGGGGGGGGGAAGGGTTTATCCCCAAAACTACACCCCTTATCCACGCCAGGGGGCAGAATCCTTTTAAAAGTTGAGCTCTGATGAGAATTATAGAAATGTCAATCACACATTTACTTTTAATTCAAATTAAATAATGAAAAATCCAGAAATCCCCATTTTCTTCAGATCTGTACGATAAGGAAGTTTTCCGCGTTTTTAAGAATTAGTGTCAATTAGTTATTTATATTCAACTCGTATTCCTCGCTCCTCCTTAGTTCAGCATTCATGGTTTTGGTTTATATTAGTATTTTTGTTTTTATGACCCTTTTTGTATAAAAGTAATGAGCACTGAGTAAGTTTTTTCTTTCCATTTACTGTCTTTGCTTTTCAGTGAATATTAGCAGAGAGTTGTAATATGTTGCTAGAAACGGTTTTTATTATTTTTTAAAAATTTATTATATATATATATTTTAATCGCATAACTTTACTTTGTAGCATAACTTAACTTATTTGAAATTGCACTCAGGGTAGTAACTTTGTCTCTATCTCTCAACGAAAGATTTGTGTCCAACAGCACCAGGGACCTTAAATAGTTTATTAACCAAGGCTAAATAAAATTGAACGCCACAAACTCCAAGGTCACGTGACTTATCCGTTCTATAATGGTTAAAATATGCGGGGTTATGCATGGTATGCAACTGTTACTATTTAAGCTAGGAAGAATTAATAGAATTGCCTAAATAAAATAAGTTAATGAATGTTTATAATCAAGCAGTAAATTTCGAAAGATAAGAATTAATGTTTTGAATTTAGCAACAACGGTTTATTATTTTTTTTTACTTTTTAAAACTAAAAATACTTTTTCATTTGCAGTTTTACATTGCTATGCTGACTTCTGTCCACTCGAGAATGAACAACTTCTTACTGAAATTCGACTCAAACAGCCAACTCTCTACAACTTATGGATATGAATATTGTTTTCCGAGCACGTCTGAAAAGATGGAAGAAATGTTCTCAACTCAGGAAGAAATTTATTTAGAAAAAGATTTCATTTGTTTTCAAAAACTGTCATATTTTTTCCATAATGCAACAACAAATTAAGACTCTTGTTGGTGAATTTGAACAATAAATTCAAGTAAGGTTTCTTGTTCGAGAAATTGTGTGAAGACGTATTTTGATGAAAAATGAAAATGCGGAAAAGAACTGGCGTTTTGCAAGCAAATTAATAACACGATTAATAATTACGAGCATCTTTCGTGACTAAAGATAAAACAGCAAATGATTTTCTTAACGCACAAATGTAAAAAAGAGCCAATTCCAAACTCTCTCTCCCCCTTTTTTATAACGTTTCAGGGGGGTGGGTCATTATCCTTACAAAGAAGAATTTTTAAGCCACTTTTTATAGAAGAAGACATGTTCATTATGAATTTGAGTTATATGTAAAATGGACGGATTTTCAAAAAAACAAATTCTACTTAACTTTCATATATCATTTTTCATTTATAACTTCATTGACTATTTATTTCATTGCAATTACTGTACTGATTACAGAAACCAAAGAAAATTGTTCAATAAAATTCCTACATGTTCTCTTACATGGTTATTCTTAAACCCTGCTGTATGAGGATAGAAATAAGGAAAAACGTTAAGAAAAAAAAGAGTAGCAAAGAAATGTTGAACTTGAATGAATTTGCAGATGTCAAACAAGTCGAACTAATTAATCTGGCTTAAATGTTTTTGCCACATTCATTTTTTACTTAATTTTTATTAAAATACATTTTTATGTTTAAAGTTATACCTCTTTTGTGAAACAGAAGTGTAACTTTACCTTTAGTATAACATTGTCATGTTAGGTTGCGCATAATCGAAAGAAAAACATCCATGTTTAGATCCAATCATTAAAACATCGCTTATCGATGTTTGTGGAGTCGATGTAATTTAACAAAATACGTAGATCCGTGAAACACCAGCAAGACACTACAGTTCTACCATTAACTAAATCCATCTGCCTGGCAGAGTGCCAAGAAGAATCCATTCAAGTTCAAGGGAGGAACTGCTGGTATAATTAATGTGCCGCTTTTGTTCTCGTTCTAGTTCCTTTAGCATACTTGATTTCTTCCGAATAATGCTATATGCCACTTTATAAATTTAGTTGCTTTCAACAAACAGAGAAGCAAATATATTTATTTGCGTACTAAATAAACGCACCTTTAAAACGAACTTCCCTAAAACTCGAATGGATTCGCTCTTTTCTGCCATGTGCAGAAGCGTCCAAATATCAAATATCCGTTGTCGAACTGTACCTGTCTTGCCTTTTCATGTTACAATTGATGGATTAAGCGGAATTAACTTCTCATAATGATATGTTTCACTAAATTCTTTGTTCATATATAAATTCACGGACATCTCGACACTTGGGAGATCTCGACGTATTTGAGAAAACAATTTAGAAGAGTCGTCTGCATCCTAATATCCCGTATGGAAAGTAAAAACCATACGGACACTATTGGAATATTCTAAAAATGTAGTGTATGGTTATGAATCGAAGCTCTAGAAAATTTAGTGATTAATCAAGTTAGCAAACATTAAAAATCTATCAGGTAAGTTCTTCGGAATTTACAAAGCTTGAAATGTAAGTTTGACATTGATAACGGTAATGACTGTTGATGGCTTTGGTTTTTAGCGATTTCCAAGCTACAAGCCACCGGCGGATCTAAGCTTAGACCATATAGTAACTAGACGAGCCCTTCTATTCACTCGCCATTGTTAGTTTCTAAGCAGGAATGGTGGGGACCAGTTTGACTGACAATGAGCGGAGATCAAAGCTTTTCGCCGTCCCATACCACGTGGGTGAGTCTTCTCAATTTCTGAACTTGCCTCTGATCTGTAAAAGAGCTGAGATTGCTTTCAGGCAAACGATCAAGACCCATTCTGTGCACGAAAGCACAAACCTGATTTATTAAAGATAATAGCAATATTAACAATGAAAAGCGTAAATTTTAATTTTAATCTCTGGAGTATCGTATTCTTGATTATGAAGAACAAGAAAGTCATATATATAAATTAACTAAAGCAATTGTTGAGAAATACTTTAAAATATGACTACACCATTTCTAAAATAATATCAAAGAATACCGAAAATGCGTAACAAATACACAAAATTAATTTTATTTAAAAATCAAGAGCAATTTTCAATAGAAATTAAACTATTTTTTCCAGTAGTTAAATTCCATTCTGCTTTATTAATAATGCCCGCCCCCTAAATAATAAATGCAACGTTGAAATTAACATTTCAATAATATTAAATCTTAAAAGACATGAACGATGCTTGAAATATACTCGCAGAAAGGCCGAACGTTCGTTGCATCATCAAGTATACATATGTGTGTGTTCGCTCCAGTTTATATTTTATTCTCTACTTTTAATAATGTAAGTAAAATTGTTAAATTTTCAGAATTATGTTTAAAATGCATTTCAGGCTTCCCCCTTACCAAAATATTACATATATATTGTATTTCCAATATGACTGTATTGCACAACACTTAGATAATAAATTAATTTATTCCGTTTGTTTGCAATCTAAGAACAAACTTCACCTTGTGTAATTCATTGAAAAAACAATCGCATTTTAATTAAGGGTACAATGGGACCGTCCATAAATGATGTCACGCTTTTTTCCCATTTATTTGACTCCCTCCCCCCTTTGTCACAAAGTGTCACACTTCAACATGTCCCCTCCCCACCCCTTGTCACAATTTCACGAACCCCCCTTCCCCTCGAAGCGGAATGATCCCAATCCGATGTTTTCAGTCCTACAGGCTAATGTCACATGACTATTAATTTTAGATTTACGAACTGTATCGGAGAAACATTAAAGTTTTAACTGACAATTTTCTAAAGTAAACAATTTTCTGAACTTAAAAAATTTAAAAAACTATTTTCAAAATTAAAATTTTTTCTTCATGCTGTTGCTTTCTTTAAATTTATTTCAGATTTTGAAAAGAAAAACAGCTTAAACGCTTTTGTTTTTCCTTCCTTATTTTTCAATGAACTGAAAAAGAAAAGAATAGGTATATTTGATGTTTGGCTTATTAACGTAATATTACAAATGTTTTTACTTTTCGCATTGATATCTCAAGGGCAAGACATAATGAGGTTGAAGTCAGTTAAAAACCTTGTAAAAGCAATGCGAATTGTATTCATTGCAAAGAGCTTTACTGTATGACATTAAGTTTCACAAAAAGGGGGCAAGAAACTAACTCCTACTCTCAATGAGCTCAATATATAAGATCATTTTCAAATCACTATTACTAATTAATTATTGGTAATAACAATAAAAAACACTTGTCCATTAGTCTATGAACTGTTTCCTTGCGTGTGATAGAAAATAATTGTGCTAAAATGTTTCTGTCATACAATAAGAAATTAAAATAAATCACTCTTCAAATCTCTACGAGAATTAACATGGCACGACGAAGCCCTCTCTCACCGAAGGACTCCGTCACCTGTTTTCCGGGGAAAGACTCCTGCTTACCGACCACGCCCCCAGACCTTGTCTATCTAGTTTATGGTCTAAGGATCTAAGGGGGGGGGGGCGATGGGGCGATCGCCCCCCCCCCCTTGGGCTGATTCAAGTGGATACTACAACGACACTCCTAAGTGAGTTTTTACTCTTTGTGCCCTGGGACCAGCCATTTTTTTATGTTCTTGGAATCCCAGCCTAATAGCCCTTCAAGTTCTATGCTTTCCCCCTGTCCCTTTGTCCTTTAGTATTGCTGAGTTGCTAATCCACGGAGTAATGGGAAAAAGATTCCCTGCTCTTTTCTTCTACCCATCAAACTGGTGGCAGCTAGCCAACCCTTAGCACGTGGTGTAAATTCCTGCAGCATTTACGCTAAAACCTGGAGTCTTAAACATTTCATTGAACATTCATAATTACAGATGTTTATATAAATTGCACATACTCGTTGATGGTTTTTTTAGTACATATTTAGTATTACATTTTGAAAATTTTAGAAACTATATTACTAATAATTGCTATTATTTTGTAATTTAGACATATCAATTCAAATTTAGAAAATGTATTTACAAGCCTACATTTTTCTTGAGAAAGCTTGAAGGAATTCCTAACTCGGTTAAAACTTGGCTAAGAAGCAGAATGAGTAATGATAGACTCACTGAATTAGCGTTATTGCATATCCATAAAGATATTACATTGGACGTTGAAAAAATTATAGACAGATTTGCGAAAACAAAAAAACGTCAGCTTCTGTTCCTTTTATAAGGGCTTTGAATAAACGTATATGCATTGAAAAAATGTGCTAGTAAAATTTTAAATATCACTACACTAGCATTTTTTTTTTGTTGTTCCTGCTGTTTGAAAAAAGGGGGGGGGGGCGGAGGGACTGTTGAAAAGGAATGAAGAATCTCCTCCATCCATTATTACATTGAACCCCGAGATTTCCAAAATCGCCCCCCCCTTGAAGATTTTCTAGATCCGCCCTTGCTACAAGCTAACAAAATCAGAGAGTTAGGAACCTAACTGTTCATATTTCTTACAAAATACATTGTTCTGAACACTTGCCGCCCCATAGTCCTGTCGAGATCTCCCGCAGTTAAGGGAGAAGTGAACATTTGGCTTTCATGATTTTTATTCTAATTGCCCACTTTAATGATGTTTTTATACCAAAAATTTTTACAGTGTGATTATTAATATATGAATAAATATTTTATGAAAAAATAAATGATTAAATCCTGAAATGTTAACCAGTTATTTACCATTTTCCTTATGGTGTCTACATGTACCTCAAAAATTAAAAGGGGAGAGAAAAGTAGAAAAGAAGAGTAAGGGGCAAAAGAGGGTTTAATTTCACCCCCCCCCCCCCAAAATCTGATGCAGGTACGTTTTTAATAAATACTTGATGGAGGACAATATCACACATCGTTGTATTAGGAACGTTTTTCTTTAACAATGAATAAGTACTAATAAAAAGTAAAACAATGTTTTAATCTTGATAATATAAGAGAGAAATTTAAGTTATGGAAACAGTATAACAAAATTCTTTGTTCTTTCAATAGTGAGAGGGATCGTCGAATATAAATAATAAAAAAAAATTTCATTGTTTTTTTTAGCCTACTTTCCCGTAAAAGTAAAAAAAAATAATAATAAAGCATGAAAGAAGGCTTAATGTATCGTGAAAATATCGTTAAAAATCAAGAAAAGTCAAAAATAAGTGAAGTAATTAAATAAAGATTGAAAAATAAAAAATTTGAAAGTAGGGTATTGAGATGGGGAAAAAGTGTGTCTGTCGGTCTGTCGGTCTGTCTGTCTGTCGGTCTGTCTGTCTGTCGGTCTGTCTGTCTGTCTGTCGGTCTGTCCCCCCCTAATAACTTTTGAACGAATTGTCCGATTGGAAAAATTCTTTTTGCATTCGAAAGATCTCGGCGAGGACATCTCATTTCTATATTTTACTTTTTGATTTGAACAATTTTTTGTTCAATTTTGAACAGTTCAAAAAATTTTAACATTAGCGCCTATGGACAAAATTGAAGCAAATTCTGTAAACTCTGGGCACAAGAGCCAAGTTCCTATTGAAAGCTTATTGAAAGGAGTTCTCGGCGTGAAATATTGATTTGAACAGTTTTTGTTCATTTTTGAACAGTTCAAAAAATTAACACAGAGCTTACGGGAAAATTTCAACCCTATATAAATCCTGATCTAACGGACCGATTTGCTTGGAACAAACTTTATCGGAAAGCTCTTATAACGTAGAACATGTAGAAATAGAAAGTTTATCTAGAACTTACGAGCCTATTTTGCTATGAAATTTTTTGATCGGGGTTTTCAAGGATATTTCTCAGTGACTCAATGAGTGAAATAATGAATGAATGAATAAATGAAAGAGTGAAAGAATAAATCAATGAATAAATGAATGAGGAAAATAATGAATGAATAAATTATTGAATAAATGAAAATATAAATAAATGAGTGAATAAATACATGAATGCGTAAATTAATGAATAAACACTTGAATGAGGTA
Source organism: Octonoba sinensis (assembly GCA_038502835.1). NCBI lineage: Eukaryota > Metazoa > Arthropoda > Arachnida > Araneae > Uloboridae > Octonoba > Octonoba sinensis. The sequence continues at coordinate 66,643,850 of CM076602.1, forward strand.
ACGAATGAATGAATAAATGCATGGCTGAATAAATGAAAGAATGAATGAGTGAGTGAATGAATATGTATTATCCGTTGAAAAAGGTATATTTTCAATAATTAGAACTAAAGATAAATAAGAAAGAGAGAGAAAGAGATAGCTAGATTATAAATTTGAATTTGGTGCATACGGGAAAGTAGGCTCGTATAGTTCTAGACGGAACTTCTTGTCTTTTTCTATATTCATTTTCATACTTGATAATAGGGATGTAACGAATAGTGATTTGGCCGAATAGCCGAATACCGAATATTCGGCGAATGTCTTAGGCCGAATGCCGAATATTCGCCTGCCGAATATTAAAATTTCTAGAAATTCATTGTAATTTGTTAAATTTAAAATTATTCACCAAGTCAAGCACAAATTACCCACAATCTATGATGTATGATTTAATTCTGTTTGTTAAGAATTTAAAACTATTTAAAAATTATCTATTTTACTTATTGTTTTGAATGTAGTGAAACTAAGAATTTCACCCACAAGTGGAATAGAAATGACAGGTTTTATGGTAGTAAGCATTAGCATTATTTTACTAATTATTTAATTCAAATGAAAGAACTACTTTTGCTTAGTGAACCTTGCGCAAAACTGTTTTATGAAGACATTTTAAGTTTTAAAAGTTAATATTTTTATTTTGTGGGGATCTTAACATACCTATTTTTAAAATATCTATTAGAATTTAATACATTTAACTGGAATATATTTTTATTTTCAAAAACCCCAATAACTTATGCTATCTAAATATTCATGATATATTCTAGGCCTTTCACATTTCTCTCTTACCCAATATTCACAATAAATCAGTCTACTCAAACAAAGTCTGACTTCCCCTTCGTTAATAATAACAAAATGAATTCCTCATATTCTCCATCATAATTAACTATTTCCAGCTTTTGGGAGCAAAAATGCTAAATATAAAATACATTATTACAATTTTAAAATCTGTTTTTGCTCAGTCAAGCCTAAAACAAAGTTTAAAAAAAGTATTTTTTTTCTAAATTATTTTTTTTATTGAAACTATATACTAATGTATTCTTTTGCAATAATCATAATACAATTTTAAATGTTTCAAATCAACTAATTTCTTTATTTTTTTACATTTCTACTGCAGCAGAACTATTCTGCCGAATAGTCAATCAATATTCGGCTATGTGATGAAATGACTATTCCTCCAGGCCGAATAGTCGGCCAAAGGACCGAATAGGCCGAATACCGAATAGTGGCCAAATATTCGTTACATCCCTACTTGATAACACACCTCTGCTAGCCCTAAACTTTATATCCCTTGTCTTGGGGTAGGGTGTGCTTTATTATTTAAGAAATAGGAAGGAAACAGTTTTTCCATCTTTTATTTTTCCCTGTTTTCTTCTCCTTATTTATACTCGAGCACTGCAACACCAGCAGAGTCAGCACCAGTGCCGGGTTGTGTTGAGGTCGAAAAACTGGAGTTTTTAGTTCCAATTTTCGACCAAAATGTTCAAAATAGCAGAGCATGTTTAACGAATGCCTACATATTTATTAGTGCGCATTCTAATTTTGTGAATGAAAGGATTTAAAATAAATTTATGCATAAATTTTCCCAACTATGGTTTTGCGTTTATAAGATACGGTTAACCATTTAATGATTTCTTCTATACAATTATTTAAAAAAAGTACTATTAAAATCTTTGAGCGTCTGTCTTTTTGCCGGGTTTTAGCCAAACTGATACTGGCTGGAACCAAAATTTGACTGGGATATCACCAAGTTGGAGAGGATTTGACGAGAAATCGTCAAGATAGCTCCAAAGTGGAATCATTTTTGGTAATTAATTTTTTCTTTGAGGGTGAGTTTTTTGGGAGGAAAAATTTTTTCCCAGGTTTTATATGAGTAGCACATGCAGCTGGAGCAGAATCAGTTGATGATAACATTATCTTTTTCAGCGAACAGCTGTGGTTTTCAACAGCTGATTGACAAACTCATCCATTGAAAAGCAGCTGAGTATCTTTGAAATAACTTTTCTTGAATCGAGGATTCATGTGCTGTGATTGCAAGCAATTAACAAGAAACTTTTCTTAAGATCTGTAATTTCGCTAGTGGCAAGTATGAAAAAATTCATCTCTTACAATGTCATTTTTATTTAGACGATTAAATTTTAATGTTCAAATTGACAATTAAAAAAATGCCGTTTCTTTTAAAATTGATGAAAAAGATATAATTATTGACCCATCACTTGGAAATGTGTTTAAAATTCATGAAATATTTCTAGAATTTCCCCTGTTAAACAATAATGAAAGAGCAAACATAGACAAGATTAGAAAAACTTATTTCAAGAAAATTTTGAATGATAGTTTAATAAAATATAAAAAAATAAACAATCAAATCCATCCAAAAAGTCACTCACTAAATTACATTTAACGCCCTCTCTCTCTCTCTCTTATTCTCTTTTTAAAAAAATTATTGCATCCTAATAGCAATCTTTTAATTTTCTACAGAATTATAAATATAGTATAACAGTAAATGCTACTTTTATATAACTAAATCGTAGTAGATACATTAAATATTTATTTATTATAAATAAATAAAAGGAAGAAATAAAAAAAGTAAAACTTTCCATTTTTAATTAAAGTATTTAGATTGGTAGTGGGATTACATCATAATGTTTGTAAAATTATGTTCGTAAACATAATTTTAAAATAAATGGTTTTAAATTACTTAGCTAAAACTCTTATTTCTGGGAATAATTTAAAACGGTTGTATAGATAGCGTGACAATACCAAATTCTCCAGCGCATGTTTGTTTTAACACCATATAAAATGAGGTGGAGCAAATATGATGACGAAACTACAACACACCCTCAAAATTTGTGGTTGAAATACCTTGTTGTAATATTTAATAACTGTCTCAAATTTCAGTACAGATCTTTCTGCGATTTTATTACCTCATCATTATGTTTAATTGTCAGATCTGCCGGGAATATATAATATGTCTTGAATTCAGTTAACAAATTATATAGCCTGAGACACAATTCACTAAAACTACACATTCTGGCTGCGAGGTAAGCAGTAATATCACAAATTTTCTACATTGTTTTTAAAACCAATCTTGTCTGTTTTCATTAAAACTATTTTATGATTTACTTTTGCAATATTTATTAAATTCAAAATCAGAAACAATAAGCGTTGTACTATCTTTCGTTATAATTGCAAATAAGTTTGGCTTTTTCCTCGCTGAAAATGGCACTATGCTGCAAAAGCAGGCGCGTCATTTGGGAAAACTTTGTTAGGACGGGTCTGTCCACAGCGATTTTCTTGAAGATGTATCACAATGTATCTATTGTGCTTTTAAAGGCCGTTCAAATATATTTATAAATTTAAATTCCGGCTTTTCAGGTCAACGGACGTATGCGTGTCTTTGATATACCTGTATGTCTAGAGAACGCAAAAATCTCGTTTACTACTCCAGTACACTCCAAGACCCATACTTATACGAAATTTATGATAATATTTTATAACGGAGTTGGTCAACTGTCATATGACGTCACTTATTTTCAAACATGCGGGGAAAATTTATTAAAACTCAGAGGAAATTCTCAAGAATCATGAAAATTTAGTAACTTCGTCTTATATTTTCATCTAATTATTTCAAACTGGATAGGTTGTTTCTTCATACAACGTAACTTGTATAGTATTTTGTACTGTTCAGCCGTTCTTCGAACTGCTGATTTGTGAACAACCCCGTTTGATTGATTCCTTTTTTTCCAAAAATGAATGAAAAACAACTCACTAAATTGCCGATCTCTTTCTGAAATTTCAAGATATTCGACTGAATTTTTTTTAAGTTGCCCTATATACGTGGGTAAGAAACCAGTTTAAATTCTCATAATTTAGTTAATATTTACTTTTTTGATTTTCAACTTTAGTTCGATGTTTCGCTTGTGTGTTTTCATCTTTTCTGTAAGTTTGATGAGATTCCTCGATAAGTTCTGCGCGTTATGGGCCAAAAGCATGCTGTGGAAATGGGAATTTTGGAAAGAAATGATAATAACTCCGTTAATATGCGTGCTAGTTTCATGAAAATTAGAAGACATAATGCATATAGAAAGAAAATTCTTATCTTCTGTGAACTTTACAGCTTTTTGAAAAATATTTTACTAAACAGGATGATCGAAAACATCTTTCCGTTTCATCAATTTGTTGCTTGTCCCCTAAATGCACACCTGAAGAAGTTTTTACTAGAAAGTATGAAGGGAATTGTGCTTTTTATATGACCGAAGATCCAGAACATTTTGTCTTGTACATCTCTAGAAATTTTAAAAAATGTCTGAAATGAAACTGTTCCATGCCTTTTGCCTAAATATGTGCATATGGTACGAAAAGAATATAACAAAATCAAGCATACTATTGCGCTTAGGTACTTTCACCCAAGTTTAGGATGAAAAGAAATCGTTTCTTTCTTTCTTTTTTCTTTTTTATTATTTTTTGAAGACTTACCACTTTTATTTGAGTTGATGTGCCAATTTAGCAGCTTCAAACAACTAGTATCTTCATTTATATGAAAGTATTTTTGATTGAAACAGGTAAACGAATATTATCGAAGTTTTACTGTTGCTTTCGTTTACTTTACAACATGTGACCACTCAGTTTGAAAATGAGTTTTCTTTAATGCCTTAAAATTCAGAGTTTATCACCATTTTTATGGAAAATGAATGGAAACAGCTTTTACAGATATTATTTTCGCACATCTACAGAAAATTTCTTTTTATTCTTAGCTCTTCAGATCTCACATTATCGACAGTTACATGTAAAACACAGAATTGAATGGACTATTTTTCTGGAAGGAATCTGATGTCAAAGTCTTCGTAAATGGTTACTTATAATTCTCGTTTAGGAATGTATTTGTAAATGAATGTTGGGTACGAAATTAAATCATTTGTTTTTTCTATTCATGTAGGTTCTGCAAGATTTTTAAATACTTTAAAAGCATCAGAAGATAATCAAAATGTGGCTTCTCAAAGGTAAGGTTTTGCTCTTGAAGGTTACGTACAAAGCATCTGTCACTGAATTTATAAGTGTAATATCATGTGAAATTAAACCACAACGTATTAAAACGTGGCGATTCACAATGCATTAGTGCAACAACATTCAATGAACACTATTATCAATATTAGCATTTGATAGAGGTACGAGTATGTAACAATTTGAAAAACAAGTTTGTCGAATAAAATTCGCGAATATTGTAGAGTATCTAAGTTAAGATAATGACAGCGAATTCTTTGAGCAATCATTAATTTAAGATAAAGTAGGTAAAAACACCACTCTTTGTAAAATAAAAAATATCTATTCCAGGGAGGAGATAAAAGTAAATCTTTTTTCAAGTTCTGAATGTAATGTGAAGTAGGCAAAACTCCCTTCCCCTCTGGAAATCTAAAATATCTATTCTAGGAAAGAGAGGAAAAATTAACAACATTTTTGATAAAAATTACTTGTGCTATAGTGAAGCAGATAAGTGCATTTTCCATCTCAAGATGAAGAAATATCCATTTCAGCAAGGAGGGAAATAAAAACTTAAGAAAAAAATAGGTGGATATTGTTTGACGTTTCTTTCGTTTTCAAGATCAAACATGTCTATTAAAGTAGAAGAATCAATTTAAATTTTTTAAAATTCTGATTTTTAGCAGTGTTTATTGAACTTTGAAGTAGCTAAACGCCATTTGCCTTTGGAACACGAAACTAGAGAATAGAGCACAATAAATATTTTTTCTTCTAAAAACGGTGAAAGAGATAGGGAAATCATTTCTCAGATTTCCGAATCATTTAACGTAATTAATTTAAGCCATTTACCATTTTGATTTTTGCAGGAATTACTTTAAAAGTTCTATTCGTTTTGTTTCTGATGGAGGAGATGAGTGCATTTTCTTACGATGGCAGCCCAGACATAGTAAATTTAACACCTTCGAACTTCGATTCAAAAGTACTTCAAAGCAGTGATATTTGGTTTATTGAGTTCTATGCGAAATGGTATGTAGTAATTTTACGAATTTAAAAACATTTTATGAAACTTTTCTTCATGTGAATTCTGAATAGGGAAGATAAGAAAGAGGATTTGCACGAATGCAGGTATACACACACTACCATATATTTTAGGCGTCATACATACAAAATCAGGTGCGGATACAGGTGGAAGGCATCAAGGGGGAAAGTGCCTATTTTGAGAGCCAAGCATTATTAAAGATTATTATGAATACGGACTAAAGCTTTATAATTTTGCCTCTTAAAGACAAAATTTACGGGGGCTATGTGAAATCACAAAGACATAGTTCAGAAACTGAAATGATTTTTATTTTGCTAGCAGTCGAGCCACTGTGGGTTTTGTTTAGAAGGGAGCCAAGGTCATTGGGGATGCTCGGATATTGATCGATATTGCCGGATATCCAGTGTTTCTTGTCTGACATCCATTCCGGATATCAGGCTCTGATGTTTGAAAACTGTCTACACATATACATATAGGACTGTGAACAATACTTTCTAAATTAATTAAACATTTATTACGGACAAGTGCAGAGCACATTACAACGCAGCACACACAAAAAAATCAAGCCGACGTATTCCGCACGCATTTGACTGCCACGTGTCCGTTACTCAAGCTGCGTAGTGTCGTGACGTCATCCGATAGGATTATGGGATGGTGGGGTTGTAGGAGTCCCACACATATATAACACCACAAAGCAAGCTTTCAAATCCATTGTAAACTTTTAAATTACATATGTTTTCAAAACATGCTAAATGCTAAAATTTTGAAAATCAAACTTTCGTTTGAGTGGGAAGCTCAAGTTTGCTTCTTCTCGTCAGATACCCATCTTAATATACCATATAACATGATCTTTAATGTAATGGTCAGTTCGAATTTTTAAACAAGAAGTTCCGTGTAGAACTATACGAGCCTACTTTCCCGTATACACCGAATTCAAATTTATAATCTAGCTATCTCTCTGTCTCTGTCTTTCTCGTTTAGCTTTAGTTCTTAATTGCTTCAAATATACCTTTTTCAACGGTTAATACATATTCATTCAATCGTTCATTTATTAAGTCATTCATGTATTTATTCACTCATTTATTCATTTATTCTTTTGTTTATTCATTTAATCATTCATTAATTCAAAAATATTCTTGAAAATCCCGATCAAAAAATTTCATAGGAAAATAGGCTCGTTAGTTCTGGATCAACTTTCTATCTGTACATGTTCTACGTCATAAGAGCTTTCCGGTAAAGTTTGTTCCAAGCAAATCGGTCCGTTAGATCAGGAATTATCTAGAATTGAAATTTCCCCGTAGGCGGTATGTTAATTTTTTTTGAACTGTTCAAAAATGAACAAAAATTGTTCAAATCAATATTTCACGCGAAGAACTTCTTCCAGTGAGCTTGTTCATGGGAGCTTGTATCTTGTACCCAGAGTTTACATAATTTGCTTCATTTTCACCCATAGGCGCTAATGTTAAAATTTGTTGAACTCTTCAAAATTGAACAAAAAATTGTGCAAATCAAAAAGTAAAATATGGAAATGAGATGTCCTCACCGAGATCTTTCAAATGCAAAAAGAATTTTTCGAATCGGACATTTCGTTCAAAAGTTATTAGGGGGGGACAGACCGACAGACATACAGACCGACAGACAAACAGACCGACAGACAGACCGACAGATACAGTTCCCCCCACCCCCCCATCTCAAAACCCTACTTTCAAATTTTTTATTTTTCAATCCTTATTTAATTACTTAACTTATTTTTGACTTTTCTTGATTTCTAACGATATTTTCACAATACATTAAGCCTTCTTTCATGCTTTATTATTATTTTTTTTTAACTTTTACGGGAAAGTAAGCTAAAAACCTACCGGGTACCGGAAATCCGATAGCTTCTGGTAGGGTACCGGCCCCATGTCTTTCCCCGTCGGTGCCTACTGATTGCAAGTACTTTTTCGCCTACTTTCCCGTAAAAGCAAAAAAAAAAAAAAATATTAAAGCATGAAAGAAGGCTTAATGTACCGAAGAATATCGTTAAATATGAAGAGAAGTCAAAAATAAGTGAAGTAATTAAATAAAGATTGAAAAATAAAAAAATTGAAAGTAGGGTTTTGAGATGGGGGAAAAAAGTGTGTCGGTCGGTCTGTCTGTCTGTCGGTCTGTTCGGTCCTAATAACTTTTGAACGAATAGTCCGATTCGAAAAATTCTTTTTGCATTCGAAAGATCTCGGAAAGGACATCTCATTTCCATATTTTACTTTTTGGTTTGAACAATATTTCGTTCAATTTTGAACAGTTCAAAAAATTTTAACATTAGCGCCTATGGGCAAAAGTGAAGCAAATTATGTAAACTCTGGGCATAAGAGGCGAGTTCTTATGAACAAGATTACTAAAAAGTTCTCGAAGGAAAATATTTTTTGAGTTGAACAATTTTTGTTCATTTTTGAACAGTTCAAAAAAATTAACCGTACTTTTTCCTTTATCCCGGCGCAGGCGATAAAGTCGCCAATAATGATTCAACGAACGCCAAACGGAATACCTCCACTGCTAACCTTTTGCGTGTTTTGTTGCCTTGGCGAGATTTGCGCCGGGATAAAGGAATTCATTTTGAAAAAGTTAAAAAAAAAAAAAAAAAGAGATTAACATTAGCGCCTACCGGGAAATTCAATCCTTTATAAATCATGATCTAACAGACCGATTTTCTTGGAACAAAATTTATCGGAAAGATGTTTGGCCGTAGAACATGTACAGATACGAAGTTCAACCAGAACGGAACGAGCCTATTTTCTTATGAAATTTTTTGATCGGGATTTTTAACGATATTTTCGAATGAATGAATGATTAAATGAATGAGTGATGGAATAAACGAATAAATGAGTGAATAAATCAGTGAATAAATAATAAAATAGATAAATGAATGTATGAAGTGAAAAATAAATAAATGAGTGAATAAATACATAAATGAGAAAAATGAATGAATAAATAAACGAATGACTGAATAAATGAAAGAATGAATGAGTGAGTGAATGAATATGTATTAACCGTTGAAAAAGGCATATTTAAAGTAATTAAGAACTAAAGTTAAATGAGGAAGAGAGAGAGAGAGAGAGAGTTAGCTAGATTATAAATTTCAAGTTGGTGAATACGGGAAAGTAGGCTCGTATAGTTCTAGACGGAACTTCTTTTTATTGTTCACATGCGCGTGTGTGTCTTACATGTATACGTTTTATGCATTTTAGACACGTAATACATATAAAATTCCTATTTTATTCTCTGTCCTGTATACTGCTAGGTAATGTTTTTTCCCCTTTAAATCGAATTTAAGTCATTTGAAGTCATTTTTGCTGTAATCTTTATGTAGATCCAATAGAGCTACTATATTTTCGTTTAATAAAGCCGCAAATAATAGTTGCGAACTATTCTATTCGGCAAAGAGGTGTGATACACTGAGATGTACACTTTACGAAGCTATATTTTGGGCTCGTAATTGTTGGTTTTTCCTTCGTTGATTTATTTCCATTTCTGATTTGAATCTTTAACACAAAATGAGAAGTACAAGAACGCTCCTCATTTATTATTTTGCATACAAAGTTCCTCATCTTTATTTCTCCTTTCACCCCTATTTCGATAAAATCGAAGCAGACCTAACACATGCGCAAAATCAAGGAAGGTCACGGTTAAGAAAATAAGACAGTACAGGGGGGCTTCAATTACAGAAGACTTTTTATGGCCATGCAAAACGTACACACGACATATTTTCACTTTTCTGGTTTCGAAAGAATGGAAACCGGAAGTAGAACATTTGCATTCTCACATGATGGCAAGTAAACCAGAATGTATTCATATATTGTATTCATATAATTAGTGTGAGTAGCGAAAAAGTTCATTCATGTATATGCAGCTATAATGTATTTATATAGGTGCCCTCACTGCCAAAAATTTGCTCCGAATTGGATAGAGTTGGCTTCAAGAATGAAGGTAATGTAATAAAAAGTTATCTTCTCAAATATTTCCAGTAATATGATGTATTTCAATTTAGAAATAGTTAAAATGTAAGCAAAATAAACTATAAACTCATTAATCAATTAAATTATAAATGAGCATGATGATGATTCATTATTATGAATTATACTGTTAATTAAAAGAGTTTCGGTAAACATTTTCACCATTGAATTGGTGAATTTCATTATCGGAGATTGGGAAAAGTGCTATAATTTCATAACTGCTACAAAATATTCTATAAAAATTTACACTTGATGATATGCATAGCATTTACTTGCAGCTGTAATTTGAGGAAGTCTGCTTCGTTTGAGCGAGGTAAGTTTGCTTTGCGCTATAGTTAATGTTATTGCTCAGCGGATTTTTTTTTTTTTTTTTTGATAATTTACTTAGGTCTAAAGAAAATTCCTGATAATAATTTGAATAGAATTCAGTTTTGAATAAATTTGTTAGATACAAGTGATAATGAAAACTCAATTTAAATTTTTATTTTTCATGATGAGTTAGCTCTAGCTCCGTAGGGCACGTGTTGGGGGGTCAGGGGGGGGGCGGTTGTACCTTCCCACTCTCATTTTGAGAAATATGATGTATTTATGCGTACGTGTATGTTGTTTTTTAATTCAAAATACATAGAGTTAATAGCCTTTGTTCCTCTTTCTATTCCCTCTTGGAAAATCATGAAGTGACGGTCCTGGTTAGCTTTCTTCGTGTAAAAGTAGAAACTAGAATCCCAGCAAAAAAGGATGATGCAGCAAGTTTGCGATTTGCCAAATGAATTTTTCATTAAGTACAAACACAATGTATTTAACTTTCTCTCGAAAATATAACTGCTTCGTGAACAGCCTTTTGAACATATTTTGCTCTCTGCATTTGCGAATCGGCAGTGTTGTTAAAAATGTAATGTTCATGAAAAACATTCCGTTCAGTTACTATTCTTTCAATTTCAGATTCCTCACTCCAATAAAAATGGTAAATTCCTTTAATCGTTAAAGTGCCCTTCTCTGTTACGCTATACTGTACAGATGTAGGGAATTGAAAGTGAACTAAAAATTTATTTTAAGAACAATGAAACTAAGAAATATAACTTTTAATGTGTCTATGTAATTCATGCACCCATTTTTTTGGTTCTTAAAAAATATATATTATAATTAGTGTATTTCGCTGAAGGTCAAGTGGTGCACAGATCAGATTTTTTTTTCTGAAACAAATGTGCACTTTCTTTTTAAAAGCAATTATATACTATTTTATTTCCATTGTCTCTCTTTACATGAACTGAAATTTCCACATTTCAGGGCATCGCAAAAATTGGGGCTGTGGATGTACCTCAGCATCGGTCTCTAGGACAGAAATACGGAATCGAAGGTTATCCTACAATCCTTATCTTTGGTAAAGACAAAAACAATTACAAGAAGTACTTTGGCTCAAGATCAGTGGATAGCATGGAATCTTACTTCCGCAATGTCGTCTCAAAAGCAAAATCCGGGAGCCGGAACTCTTTAGATGTATAGCTTTTTTTGGATTTCAGCAGATTTTTTTTTTGTTTCTATTTAGTTATTTTAACTTTCAGTTTATATTTGAGCACTGATAATAAAAATATTTAAAATATGTTTTATTCATTTAAGTAATGTTTTGTAATATAATTCGATATTCTGCTCTGTAATTTTGAAGCGAAGTGGGTGTTTTATAGCTATTTTATAGAGTTCTTTAAAGTTAAAAATATACAAGGCACCACGTATATTATATGCGTATGGTTATCAGAAGAGAAAGGGCATATTAGGATAAAGTTTATACTTTCATAACAACTTCGAACTAAAATTATAAAAATTCACACTAGATCGCCTCATATTTTCTAGAATATTACATGCAATCAATGGTTTTAAAAAGAAACTGAAGGAGCACATTGAGGCACTAATACTATATGGGAGTAAATTGGGACAAGCCCAAAGCCTAAAAGATGTTTAGATAGACATTTTCTTGAGTGGTAAAAACTTTTTTGTCCTATTTTATCTTTCGGTTTATAATATTAGGGAGTAGCAGACATTAAATTTTATTATTTTCTTTCTTTCATTATCCTGATGCATCTCTTTTCTAAGCATGCAGATAAATTAATTTTTATACGCATTCTATTAACTTCTGAAAATTGCTGTGCATACAAATATAGAATTTCAACACATATTTGAATGCACAAATAATTATTTGATGTTATTAAAAAAAATAGTCTCAGTTCTATAGTTCAATCGACATTGTACAATTGTTCCAAGCGCACTCAGACAGTTTAACTTTTGTTAAATTTCTTTATGTACTTAAAAAGTCATATTAGAACACTGGTTAAATATTTGTGAGATGACCGATAGTATGACATTCAAAATAAAATAAGCTTTAAATCATAAAAAAATCTATAGTTTTATAGAAATTGTTTCAATATGTTCAATTCTCTCTTATATATTTTTGAGAAGACCATTTTATTCTTTTGTGCGCGCGTGTGTGATGGTGTGCTTGTGTTAACTCCATCACAAACTTCTGTAAACATATATGTTTTAGAAAAAATAACAATATTTATTGCATAATATTACGCGTGGCTGCGAATACATGCAGTGTTAGTATAAAATACTTTTTCCTTATGCACCTTGTACTCCCGTTGTCGTTTTTTCATTCAACACTTTTAAAATCTTTAATCTTGACGCATTTGCTCTTCCTCCGTACATCCTGTTCTACAATCTTCAGCTTCCTACAAGAATAATGAAGCTATATAAGTAAAGAGACTATATATGAATTAAAAAATACATTACTTATTTGTTTAAGAAGAGTATTAATTTAGTTTTAATGTATTCTATTTTCATAAAGGAACCACTTCGTTTCGTTCATTTTAGTTCAATTCAGTCAATCTCATTTTAGTTGTTTTAAAATGAGATTGTGACTGAAATTATCAGGATTTCAAATAAGTATTCATACATTTCTGTTTGAAATCAATGCAAAATATTCAAAAACATCATACGTTATACACAATAGATGACAATACAGTGAAATCTGTGTTAGTTGACCACTTGCGGTGCAGCACTTTAGTGGTCAACTTAAAGAGGGTGGAGTTTTTTTTTTTTTGTCATTTCTTACGCTATGCATTTATTTATTTGCAACAAATTAAAATATAGCTCCATGTATTAACGTTGCTGTAAAATAGTAATTAGATTTTTTTTTTTCAGTTATCTAAAATATCCTTAGAGAAATGTAACCTGAATGACTTACAATGTATCTTATGCAACTTTAAAATTAAAATACTTAGTTGAGATAAAGACAAACATCTAATTAATTATGTAAGTAACTTATCTAGTGGTAAAAAATTTCCCAAAATGCATAATTCTTCAAGATGGCTATATCAGATAGAAGGAAAAAGAAGAAGCTTATTTAAAGTATAAAAGTGCTCATTGTAGTTTTCTCGTATGGATTACTTACAAAGGGGTTTACGCAAATTTTCTATTGATGTTATATTGATATAATTTTATATTGATTCCCTACGTCATATAATATATACGGCTGATTCCGTTCCTGACAAAAGTGGTCAACTTAGACAGGTGGTCGACTTACAAAGGTGGTCTACTTTAAAATATCTTGCTTTACTGTATCTTGAAATTTAAATTTTTCCAAATTTTTTGTAATACGTAAACAGGCTTTTGATTAAAAAAAAAAAATGGATAATTTTTTCTTCAGTGAAAAACACCACAAAAAATGTTTTTTCTGAGAAAAATTGCAGGAATTGAATATCGTGAGCAGATGTTACGGAACCGTAAAATACGTAGTGGGATTTATAAAAAAACTGCTATTGTTGTATGTATTATTCATTTTTAGCCTACTTTCACGTAAAAGTAAAAAAATAATAATAAAGCATGAAAGAAGGCTTAATGTATCGTGAAAATATCGTTAGAAATCAAGAAAAGTCAAAAATAAGTTAAGTAATTAAATAAAGATTGAAAAATAAAAAATTTGAAAGTAGGGTTTTGAGATGGAAAAAAGTGTGTCGGTCGGTCTGTCTGTCTGTCTGTCGGTCTGTCCCCCCTAATAACTTTTGAACGAATTGTCCGATTGGAAAAATTCTTTTTGCATTCGAAAGATCTCGGTGAGGACATCTCATTTCCATATTTTACTTTTTGATTTGCACAATTTTTTGTTCAATTTTGAAGAGTTCAAAAAATTTTAACATTAGCGCCTATGGGTGAAAATGAAGCAAATTATGTAAACTCTGCGTACAAGATCCAAGCTCCCATGAACAAGCTCACTGGAAGAAGTTCTTCGCGTGAAATATTGATTTGAACAATTTTTGTTCATTTTTGAACAGTTCAAAAAAAATAACATACCGCCTACGGGGAAATTTCAATCCTATATAATTCCTGATCTAACGGACCGATTTTCTTGGAACAAACTTTATCGGAAAGCTCTTATGGCGTAGAACATGTACTAATAGAAAGTTCATCCAGAACTAACGAGCCTATTTTCCTATGAAATTTTTTGACCGGCATTTTCAAGAATATTTTTGAATTAATGAATGATTAAATGAATGAGCAAAAGAAAGAAGGAATAAATGAGTGAATAGGTACATGAATGACTTAATAAATGAATGATTGAATGGATATGTATTAACCGTTGAAAAAGGTATATTTGAAGCAATTAAGAACTAAAGCTAGACGAGAAAGACAGAGAGATAGATAGCTAGAGTATAAATTTGAATTCGGTGTATACGGGAAAGTAGGCTCGTATAGTTCTAGACGGAACTTCTTGTTAAGTTTAGGTTTAATCAAGATTGATTCGCTTTTTCGCTCTTTTTTTTAGCCTACTTTCCCGTAAAAGTAAAAAATAATAATAATAAAGCACGAAAAAAGGCTGAATGTATCATGAAAATATCGTTAGAAATCAAGAAAAATCAAAAATAAGTTAAGTAATTAAATAAAGATTGAAAAATAAAAAAATTGAAAGTAGGGTTTTGAGATGGGGAAAAAGTGTGTCTGTCGGTCTGTCCCCCCCTAATAACTTTTGAACGAATTGTCCCATTCGAAAAATTCTTTTTGCATTCGAAAGATCTCGGCGAGGACATCGCATTTCCATATTTTACTTTTGAACAATTTTTGAACATGATTTGAACAATTTTTTGTTCAATTTTGAAGAGTTCAAAAAATTTTAACATTAGCGCCTATGGGCGAAAATGAAGCAAATTATGTAAACTCTGGGTGCAAGATCCACGTTCCAATGAACAAGCCTACTGGAGGAAGCTTTTGGCGTGAAATATTAATTTGAACAGTTTTTGTTCATTTTTGAACAGTTCAAAAAATTAACATAGCGCTTGCGGGGAAATTTCAGTACTATATAAATCCTGATCTAAGGGAGCGATTTGCTTGGAACAAACTTTATCGGAAAGATCTTATAACGTAGAACATGAACAAATAGATAGTTCATCCAGAACTAACGAGACTATTTTCCTATGAAATGTTTTTATCGGGATTTTTAAGGATATTTCTCAATGAATAAATGAAGGAGTGAAAGAATTAATCTATGAATAAATGAATGAGGAAAAGAATGAATAAATGAGTGAATAAATGAAAAAATAAATAAATGGGTGAATAAATACATGAATGAATAAATGAATGAATAAGCACATGAATGAGTAAACGAATGAATGAATAAATGAATGGCTGAATAAATGAAAGAATGAATGACTGAGTGAATGAATATGTATTATCCGTTGAAAAAGGTATATTTGAAAAAATTAAGAGCTAAAGCTAAAGGAGAAAGAGAGAGAAAGAGATAGCTAGATAATAAATTTGAATTTGGTGTATACGGGAAAGTAGGCTCATATAGTTCTAGACGGAACTTCTTGTTTATCTCTGAGGAATGTTAGGGGGAGGAAAAAAATGCAAAAAAACAAGCTTTATAAGTGTACTTATAAAGCTTGTTTGCATTTACCTCATGTTTACACTTACCTCCTCCCCCTCAAACGACACTATTTTATTTTCAAAATGAATAGAATTCTAGATATGATTCTGACGTGAATGTAAGTGTTGTTACTTCTGCCACTCTTCTAAATTTTTTAAAAATGTAAAATATTAAGAGCTTTCTTTAATTTATATTCTGCTGTAATTATTTTGCTTCTACCATTTACTATTTTCTTCAGAATAGTTTCGTAACTGGCACTTTTTGAGCAGTTTGTTTATAGCAATTATATATTTGCTATGAACTGGTTTTTCATGTGAAATAATAGTTTTTCACTTATCATTACATGTTTAACCCTAAATTTAAGAGAAATCAAATGAAAATATTAGAATTACCTATTATAACTCCTTTGTGGTGTTCACATGTATCCAAGGTTGTATATTCTTCCATATCCAACTCCGTATGGTGAGTTATACCCATACACATAAGGATAATCATTATCATAGGATACAGCTTGAATTTTTTCAAAGTATCGGGGACTGCTGTCATCAGCAAGACTGTAAGAACTAACATAATTCGGAACGATGTACTTTTGAACTGTCACCGCTGGAAAATTTGTAGCTGTGACTACTGCCACCAAAAGAAGAAAAATCTGCAAATATATGTAAATAAAATTCATTGATTAACATTGCACAAAGCGAGAAATCTTTACTATAGAAATGACTTTTATATTCCTACTATAAAAGTTATTTCTGTTGTATAGTATAGTACTGTTGTTCTGAAGTGAGTATTTTATATTATAACAGGTAGATATACGTGGTGCTGTAAGCATTTAAAATGCAATATGTCAATGCTCGGTGCTGAACTTGAAAAGATTAATGAATTACTGTCAAATTTCGACCCCTGGGCGAACTCTACTATGATTTAATCGGGGGAACACAGTATTTCACTTTAATAAGTTAAATTAATTAATTCGACAATTGCATGATTGTCATTAAGTGCAATGGAAAAATCAATTTTAAATAGTTAATCGTTAGTAGAAACAAAAAATGACTAGTAGTTTTTTCCCTTTGTTAAAACTATTAATTAAAAAAAAAAGGTTTAACATTATTTTGTTAGAACTGTAATTTTTAATGAGGATGAAAGTTTTTAAAATAATAGGAGTCACTAGTATAAATTACATTTTGTTAAGTTATTGAGCCTTAACTTTTGACACTCAGTGGAATAACGTGAAGTGGCTGCAGTCATAAGTACAAGAAAGCTCTCCATGCTGAATAGTAGGAATCATTAATAGATTTTTAGATTTCAGCTTATTTGAAACAATCTTTTCATTATATTGAAATATTTCATACGAGTATTTGTTTTGAGTTTTAGAAAAACGAAAACGTGCAGCGTATTTTAAAATTGTAACAGGTGTGATAAGTTAACAAAAATTTTGCTAGTTCTCCTTATTTTCAATTGCAATAATATTTTTAATTGTCAGCCTGATAGTTTAAAAATAAATTGCAAAGGTATTTAATTCAGAAGGATAACCAGTGGTTACCTGTTTCCAGACTTTTAGTTCACTTCTAAATCCAAGGGCATTCGTAGGAATTTTTTCGATCGGCCAAGGGGGGGGGGGGGAGGCAAAGAGGAGCAACAGAAATATGAAGGGAGATTTACAAATTAGATCTTTATAATATTAAAACCTTAAATTCAAAATAGGTAATTTTAAATTTATTCCGACCAAGGGACGTGGGCGCCCTTTAAATGAGCCTTGTTCAGATCATTAAATTCG
This sequence comes from Octonoba sinensis, assembly GCA_038502835.1. Lineage (NCBI taxonomy): Eukaryota > Metazoa > Arthropoda > Arachnida > Araneae > Uloboridae > Octonoba > Octonoba sinensis. The sequence continues at coordinate 66,661,576 of CM076602.1, forward strand.
TGATTTTCAATACGAACATTAATGGGGGGTTCCTGAAAGCAAAAGTGAATCGTTAAGTGTTCCGTGGACAAAAAATTTTGGGAGCCACTGATTTAGACGGTTTTATTTGGCTACGAATGGGGATACACTGCCCTCCTAAGCAAGAAAGGCTTGTCTCAAAAAATTAACTTTCCGCAACTAGAACTCTTTATAAATATTTCTGTCGTCTCCCTTTTATTACTCTACGGATGGGCAGACCCAGAGTTTCATGTTAAATCGACGAGATATCTCATCAAGAACCACAAAATAGTGAATATAAATGCACGTTTCTTGTTCTGGAAAACATCATTTCCGAATAAAAAGTGCAGAGCAGAGCTCCCGTGACTTTACATGCAAATTAACCCACTCGTCACTGAATTATGGCAAAATAAGAAAAACCAATTTTTGGCCTACTGAGCGAGAATGAAATGCCACCACAAGTCATGCGTAAGAAAAAAGTAATATTTTTTCAAAAGTTATCTTTTCTGCCCTTTTTTACAAGCCTTATATGACGGTTAAGGTGCTTTAGTGTTATGTGAAGATGGATGCATGATTATTACGTCAATAAAAACCAATAACAGTATTTTCTATTTGTATATTTTTTTATTTTTGTATACTCAGTATGTTTTTTAAATAATTAAGAAAAGAGTAAATGAGGCAGTGAGAAGCAGAGGGATGTAAGTGACTAAAAAACGATTCTGAGTAAAAAAGCGTTTAAAGTTTCAGTCTGAGCGTTCAAACGATTCTGAGTAAAAAAGCGTTTAAAGTTTCAGTCTGAGCGTTCAAAGGTGGGGGGGGGGGGGGAGATCTTCAATGTTGATTCTTTACTAAATCGCGTTGGGGTAAAACACACATTAGAGCTATCACTAATATCCCTTACCACGATAGAGAATGGTGCTTTCTTTATTATTTGCACTAGTTATCTCCAAATTTTCAGTTGTTTCACTTATATCCCTTTGTTTCCGGGTGTCTCATATGAAGAAATTCAGAGAATCTAGTAGTCATTTTAAGGTATCGTATCTGTTATATATGAATAAGACCAAAAAAAAAAAAAAGGATAAATTTCGCAATTTTTAAACAAAATATCTGAGGAGCCTCAGATGAGAATCAGGATGAGGAGAGGGTTGAGTCCTGATGAGGACCAACTTATTATTAATATTTCTTATAATAAAGCGTTGATTTAAATGCAAAGTAAACACTGCAATGGTGCTTATTTGAATAAGAAATTACTTCCTAAAAGAATGATAGCTTAGTTTAAAAAATCTATTTAGATATCTCGAAAGTAGAATTTCTGTCTCTTTAAAAGGAAAACCAGTAATGCTTGCTATAGAGACATAGGTACATTAAAAAAAAAAAAAAAATTATAATTTTTCCGATAATAGAAATGCATGTGCACAATTTAGAAAGTACTAAGAAAGAAACAATACAATAGTTTAAACATAAAACTATTAATTTATAATTATTTCAGTGTATATGCTTACCATTAATTTCATCATCTTGGCTAGATTTCTATTACAAGAAGTTCTTCCTTGAATGAGCGAAATGCGGAGTGACGATACTAGTAGAAAAAGATGGGGATTTTATACTTTACAGTATGCATGACAGAACTGGTACATTGCTGCGCCGACAACAATACGAAATTTGTCTTGTGGGTGATTAACATTAAAATTCGAATGGCAAAGTGGCAAGTTTTACGCTTTACCACCCAAGCGGTGTTGAATGAACTATGACCTTGCATGTCAGGTGATCTTTGCCATAATCATGTCTAAGGAAATGGCGCTAAAATATCGAAATTCCGTGTGGAATGCTAATATTCCTAGGGAAATCGTTAAAATAACTGGTATTATTCATGCAATTCATTTTCTTAGTGTTTTTTTGGTAGTGAAACTGCTTTTAGCAGCTTTAATAAAATGCATATGTATTTTGGTTTTCGTGTAAGAACATAAATAGTTTGTATTGTAGAAGACAAACTCCTTTTTGCCATATATCTCTTTTCTTTAAAAAAATTTGGAAGCAGAAGTTTAGTTGTCAAGTCAAAGATTAAGAAATCTTCTGTCGAGTTCAGCTGCATTATACTGAAGAAGGACGCACATCCTTTTGGCATGTCACCAATTAAGAATTTGACAGCATAATGATGTAACATTTATATCAATATTAAATCATCTTACAAAGAGCACTTTGAAGGCCCCGTGAGCCGGTCATAACCAAGGCCGCCGAAAATAGGGGCAGGACAGGAAAAATTTCTGGACGGATCCATTTGACCGCGGAAAGTTGGGGTGTGTAGATATATATGTAATATATATATATACATATACAGTAAAACCCCGTTGTAACGCGCCTCACTGTGTGCCGCGGAATCGGATATAGCGCGACTATCATGTCTCCCGGCGTTTAAACCACTCTTTATCATTGCCATTTAAAGGTGATTCCCTATTTACCATTGTAAATAACGCCAGCCCGAACACACAAATATTCTAGCCAAATAGCTCCCATCCCCCCACCACACACACTAACAGATAAAACCCTATTGTAATAGGGCTGATGTACACTTTTTTCAGTGGTGTATTCCTGAAAAAAAAGTTGGGGGGACGCTTATACATAGGAAGAGAAGCAACTGAAATCAAAAGTGAGGGGACGCTTATGTTAAAACGTAAAAAATTTGGGGGGACGATTGTATTAAAATAAAAAGGTAGGGGGACGCCGTCCCCCTGCGTCCCCCCTCGACTACACCACTGACTTTTTTCATGCTTTTTCTGTCTTTCAAACCTAGGACACTATACAGCTTGATTTCGAAATCGTGTGCAATCGTGCGCAGTTGAGATGTGTGCTTCTTGCACAATATTTACAGCGAATAAAATGACAGCAAAGAAGAAGAGAAAAAATTATGCTATAGAAGAAAAGTTACGAGTTGATAAAGTAGTAGTGTACGAGTTAAAAATGATGCAGCAAAAGCGAGTATTGTTTCGTGAATGTGGTTCCGCGGTAGAGTTTCACTATATCGCGGTTATGTTATAACGCGGGTGCGAAACAGGTCGCCCGACACCCGCGTTTTAACGGGGTTTTACTGTATTTATGTGTGTGTGCGTGTTTGTTACCAAATTGGAAGGTTTCTTTTTTGTTCTGTTTAATCATTCTTCTCATTTTATTCATCCTCTATGTCTTAGAATGAAAGAAAGTCGCACATAATAAATACCATCCTTAAGAATTGACATTTGAACCACTACGTTGTACTAGATCTAAATCTAGCACTGCAAATTAAGTATTCCACTTGTAAAATTCCTAATAGAGACAAGGTACTCTTGCTTTCGTATGGAAATGTTTTCCTCCATTGATATTTCCTTTTCTTAAAACAAAAAAAAAATCTTTCTTTTTCTTAAAACTTATTTGTCATATTCTCTTGTGGAAAGCAAAGTAATGGCGTACAACTGAACGAAATTCTTTATTTATCTCTTATTAATCAATTTTTTTCTTGCAATTTCCCCTGAAAAATTAAATTTCGAACTTCTGCTTATTCTTTCAATAAATTTGAATAATAATAATAATAATAATAATAATAATAATAATAATTAATTATAATGACGTTACGAGATAACCGTGAGGGTCGGGAAAGTTCCACACAACGATGTCGCATTTCGTTGTCATCCTAAATCATTGTGCTGAATATTGATAAGTTCATCTTCTGAAGAAGTCGAATTAAAAGAAATAATACTTCTTCGGCGCTTATTTTTCCTGTGCTTGAAGTTTAGAATGAGTTTTTCTCATTTTGCTTTTTTTTTTATGACTGTTCCAATTTTCTTGTGTTCAACTGACTAATTTTCTTTTCTAATTTCCATTTGTTGATCTTTGCCTTTTTTGAATATTTAGCTCCAGTTTTTTGAAAGTGACAGAATTTCAATTGCCGTACACTTTTGCATGACGTTGCCCTAGATCTGCCCTCTTAATAAAATTGTAGCCAAATTTCAAATGTTTGCTGGCACCGGGATTTCATGTGAAACATAGCATAACGTCTTTGAATATTGTGTTTGGGTATGAAACTGAACTTCCTTTGCCGGATATCAAAATAAGTACAAAATTTCAGTAATTATAAAGGGTTTAAAACTCTTTACAATTAGAATCACAGCACTGGCTTAACTATTGAGTTATTAAAACATAATAAATAATATAATTAAATTCACAAATAGAGTCAGTTACGAGACAATATCGAAATGAAAAACTGTGTTAAGCATAAGTTATAATAGTTAAAGGAGGCCAAAGGCTCAGGAGGAAGAAAGGCGTGGTTAGCTCCGGAACGCCTAGTTAATGTTAATTTGCCTTCCTTAAGCTAAGTGTCCACTCGAGAGAAAATCTCGAGAGAAAGGCTCGAGATTAGTTCCGAAGTGTTGTCCATTTGAGATCACTTGCGCTCTCGAGACAGCTGTTGGAGACTCGACAGACACTGCAGTCTCGAGATCAGGAAATTTTGTGTACACTTGAGAGTTTACTTTTCAAGTCTCAGTCAATTCTGTGACTTGGTTGATAGAGTTCAGATTTATTTTTCTCACTTTTTTTCAAAATGGATTCATGCCAAATCCTAGCCTTTCTAATTGTGCATACAATTATGAAAAAACGGAAAGCGAAAAAAAAGGCGTGCTGGGTAAGAAAAGGAGTGGCTCGACGAGCCACTTGGAGATTATGACGTATTATTCACTTTTCCAAAATTTGTTATATTATCTGTTATAACCTTTGTTCAACGAATGATATGAAAACTGGTTTTCATGTCCCAGATTCAACGAAATCTTTGACAGGAACTGGGTAAAAAAAATCTCTGGAGACAAACTTTGTTGGAATAAATTTTCGATGCAGAATATGCAGTAAATGGACTTTGTTTGGTCAGTTTAGGGTTCATTTTTGAAAAATCATAAAATATCACCATTAGTGACTATGAGAGCACATTAGTGACTTCAAGACCAAATCAAAGCCTTTTGCATAAAAGCCAAACACCAAACTATATATATATATATAAAACAGATTTCTTTTGCATTAAAAATTGCAGGACATTCCAGAGATTCTGAATATAATCCGTACATTTGCATTTATTTAGAAACAAAGAAACAATAAGTAAATAAATGAATAAATATAAATGAAACAGAATAATAAAAGCACTAAATAAAATAAGATATTAAAAATAATAAAACGTTTTGAGGAAAAGGATATCTGTTTAACATTGGTAAAAAAAAAATTACTAGATTCAACTTTTATGAAATTTAAAATATTTTGAGCTTGTACCACAAAGCAACAAATAATATTTTTATATGATGCAAACGCAGTATTGTGGTGGAAATATTTAATTATTACTCTGGAGTTTTTATTCTGCGTTTTGTTTGGCAATGATTAAAAAAAAAACTTCATCCTTTCTCCATAGAGTTCGAAATCTGCTGATTCTAGATTATAGTAACCAATGCTGAAATTAAATATCTAATTTTAAGCAGTTTTCGGTTTCGTCTTAAGGCGCGTACTTTTTCATAAATCAACTTCATACTTTATTTTACTTTTCTACGTATATATACGGGGCAGACCTTTAGAGTTGCGAAGCCCGATTGGGAGTAATTTTGGTGTCCGGCTTCTCCCGGTCTTAGCGAAATATTTGTGTTTGTTATGAAACAAACCTTGTAATTTTCCCTCTTTGAAACAAATTTTTAGGAGAAATGGGGGAAATACAAAGAAAGTGCCCCCTGACTTCTGCAAAATCCTGTGTATCTGTTTATTCTATCCTATGCATAAGATCATGACAAATAATATGGAGAAGACAGAAGAATACTTGCAACGCTATGCTAAAACGAAAGTAAGCAGGCTCATTGAATTCTGGTAGAGCTTCATGCGTTCGTTAGAATATTTTGGCAAGGTAGGAATGAACAAGAAGTTCCGTCTAGAACTATACGAGCCTACTTTCCCGTATATACACCGAATTCAAATTTATAATCTAGCTATCTCTCTCTCTGTCTTTCTCGTTTAGCCTTAGTTCTTAATTGCTTCAAATATACCTTTTTCAACGGTTAATACATATTCATTCAATCATTATTTATTAAGTCATTCATGTATTTATTCACTCGTTTATTCATTCATTCTTTTGCTTATTCATTTAATCATTCATTAATTAAAAAATATTCTTGAAAATCCCGATCATAAAATTTCATAGGAAAATAGGCTCGTTAGTTCTGGATGAACTTTCTATTTGTACATGTTCTACGTCATAAGAGCTTTCCAATAAAGTTTGTTCTTAGCAAATCGGTCCGTTAGATCAGAAATTATATAGGATTGAAATTTCCCCGTATGCGGTATGTGAATTTTTTTTGAACTGTTCAAAAATGAACGAAAATTGTTCAAATCAATATTTCACGCGAAGAACTTCTTCCAGTGAGCTTGTTCATGGGAACTTATATCTTGTACCCAGAGTTTACATAATTTGCTTCATTTTCACCCATAGGCGCTAATGTTAAAATTTTTTGAACTGTTCAAAATTGAACAGAAAATCGTTCAAATCAAAAAGTAAAATATGGAAATGAGATGTCCTCGCTGAGATCTTTCGAATGCAAAAAGAATTTTTCCAATCGGACAATTCGTTCAAAAGTTATTAGGGGGGGGGGGGGACAGACCGACAGACAGACAGACCGACAGACAGACCGACAGACCGACCGACACACCTTTTCCCCTCTCAAAACCCTACTTTCAAATTTTTTATTTTTCAATCTTTATTTAATTACTTAACTTATTTTTGACTTTTCTTGATTTCTAATGATATTTTCACGATACATTAAGCCTTCTTTCATGCTTTATTATTATTTTTTTTACTTTTACGGGAAAGTAGGCTAAAAATGCGACGTAAGGCCAGAAATCGAAAATTAAATCACATAATGTGAGAAAAATGTTTGGTGCTGCCATCTTTTGTGTTCATTGCACACAATTCTAGTAAATATTTTAGAATTCCTTATTTCTTAATTTTTTTCTTTCTTATTTTTTAAAGTGAAGTTTCACAAGGCAAATTATATCAAAACATAGACATCTTGAAATTTACTGTGGGGAAAATTCCGACAATCGAAAGAAGAAAACTCATGGTTGTATTCCTTGCATTGAGAATAAAATTAGCAATTTATCATTGCATTATTTTAACTTTTGAAACTTAGTTAAAAGAAGAGAAAAGAGAAAAAAATAGCTCTTATTCAAAAAGTGACGAAGAAAATAAATCTCAAAAACATTTTTGTTTTTCAGGCACGGGTGTCAAAAAAAAAAAAAAAAAAAAAGAAAAAGATTCTGTATATACTATTTTTAAACAGACTAAAGAAGGATATTGCTTGAATAACTATTTTCAGTTTTTATGTTTTCCGAGCAGATTTAATTTCATTATGGCACAACTAATTTCTGATATAAATTGAGTTCACAATGTAAGTAGATAAATAGGCTAATACAATTCATATCCATAAAAAGAATGTAAAATGATAATGTTAACGTGATAAAGCGTTTTAGTACATTACGTATTATTAATACCTTTAGTTAGGGGCAAAAAAGAGGGCGCCTCCCCCCCCCCTATAATTTGACCTTGGTAATGCCTATGTTCTAAAAACTAGACGAAAAGATAAAATAAAGTAAAAATAATAGAGCTTGATTACCAACTAATTTTTCTCACAAAATTTGTTTTATGTATTTACTAGCCTGCGGCTAGTGACACCTTCGGCGCACTGAAACCGAGTGCCTACGGCGCACAATAGGGTCATTCCACAATAACGGACGTTACATTTACACAGCATTTTTCAACTGCAACGAGCTTTCTAACAAACTTCTTGGGTATTTTTAGGGTTTTTAACTTTGGCTAATAAAAGTACGTGTGTTCTAAGTATGCAAAAAAAAATTTGAAGATATATATGTGCTTGCTGTCTGTTAAAAAAAATTCTGAAACTTCGTTACGTGTGTTACTTTTCAGGTAACACACGTAACGAAATTTCAAAAATTTTTTAACACACAGCAAATACATATGTATATACAATTTTTTTTTTGCATACTTAGAACACATGTACTTTTATTAGCCAAAATTAAAAAACCTAAAAAGTACCCAAGAAGTTTGTTAGAAAGCTCGTTGAAGTTGAAAAATGTTGTGTAAATGTAACGTCCGTTACTGTGGAATGACCCAATACATGATTACGGCGGTTGCAATTCCTGAAAATACTGCCGAATTTTTAAGCATTGCTGCATTTTTAAAGTACAACAATGCAGAGTGCAATAATGTTTGTTACGAAATAGTTATAAAATAATTTATAACTGTTTTAAAAATTGATTTATCAAAATGTGGGCTCCTAGGTGCGCAACTGCGGCAAACACTACAGCTGTCTACCAAATTTCATCTTTTCCACGCTTTATCGTTTTTTCACAAAGCGCCACACACACACAAACATTTTATTTTATTACTAGCTGTACCCGGCCACGCATTGCTGTGGATCAGTCTGGTTCGATGGAAAATCAAGAGAAAGCACATACTTCTAATATGTTTCATTTTACACAATGCTTGTGTTTCATTGTTTGAAAATATAGATTGTCTAGTTTACCCATTCTACAACAGGCAATATATAATTGACCCCTTGAGAAGCAATCCGTGTCTAGATCTAAACTACTCAATTTGATTGATTGGTCTTGAGCTTTATATTTTTTTCACAATGCATGCGGGCGATTTTTTTTTTGTCGTTCCGTTGTCTGTGAAGAGTTTGATATTGTCTGGCTCGGCACATTGAAAAATTCCAACATAAGCCTTATCCAAACAAAAGAAACACAAACACAAAAATTCTAAATTGAAAATTGCCATTCAAAATTAACAATCTTTGTTTTAAAGTTCCCCTTGGTCATTAAATGAAAAATACTTCAATACAAACACAAAAACACAAAATTTTTAAATAAAAATGAAAATAGCTAAATTAAACTGCTGCCATTCAAAATAAGTAATCTTTGCTTTAAAGTTCCCCTTAATGTTCGAGTGCAAAAATACTTCAATACAAACAGAAAAAGTACAAACTTAGTAAATCAAAATAAAAATAGCTGTACCCGGCCACACGTTGCAGTGGCTCATTCTACTTAATAAAACATTAAAAAAAAAACGAAATAATGAAATTAAAATTAATTAAATGTGATGTATAAAAGCACCCACGTATTCGAACGCAATGTTCTGGTAAAATTTCAAAGCAATCGGTGAAGTACTTTCGGAGATTTGAGGTGTTGAACAAACGAACACTTACATTTTGATTTATATAGATTTAGCTAACACTTTTCAACCAGAGTTGATTAAACTGCTAATTATTAGTTTTGGACCAAGGTAAGCCATAAGAAATCGAACTAAAATGCTTATAACTGGCGTTCTTATTGACTTAGAAACTTCAAGCAAATTTCATCTTGTGCAGAAAAATCAGCGCTTTCGACCGATATATTATATTAATATGTGCAAGGTTTTTTTCACCCCCATATTGGGGAATTTATATGGAAATTTGAGTAAAATTGGAATAAAAAAAAGGAACTACCTGTCGGATTTTTTTCCTAACGGTCTATAAACCTTCCTCTTGAATCACTGTGTCTACTGGCAAACTTTCAAAGCAATCGGTGAAGTACTTTCGGAGATTTGCGGTTATGAACAAAGGAACACGGCCTGCGGCTTGGCACCTTTGGCGCACACAATTTCGGCTTGGCTCCTACATCCCTCTCAACTCAGACACCCTGCTCGGCGACAAAAAATTGTTTTCGGCTGGTGTTAATGCAAATATGCCACCAGTGCCACTTTGTCACCTTTAAGGGGCACAATTTTGACTTGGTACAAGCAGTGCAAACAACACGATTTTTCCGATTACTTATGCAACTTCTGTAAAAACTTGGTTGCCTTTTAAAGCATTGTTGAGGCATGCAATAACATGTTTGTTAGGTGCAAATACATGGCAGCACAAATAATAAATAACTTTCTTTTAAATTAACTTATCAAAATTTGGTCACAAAAAGATGCACAACTACGGCAGAAACTATACTTGTATACCAAATTTAATCCTTTTAGTCCTTAGCGTTTTTTCGGGAAGCGCCACACACAAGCTCATTATTTTATTATATGTATAGAAGATAGATAGATATTCATAGATTATTGCTATTATTATTATTCTTTTTTGTTTTATGTAATACCTAAATCATATACTAGTAAAGAATTGTTCGATCGGATGCAATTCAGAATCAAAGGACAACACATCATTATTAAGTATTAGACACTCTTAATCAATTTCCCAAACAAATAATACTTTTCGTCTGAAATTTTTGAGTTAATGGAAATAACACTTATACGAATTTTTGAAGTAGTATGTTTATTTTTTATGCAAATAAGAACAATATAAAAGCATCTTAATAATAGCAGTACATTGCAAAAAACACATATGAATAATTCAGTTGTGGTATTTAAAACATGCCGTATCTGCTGAAGTTTAATATATTGCCATAGCATTTGAACGAAGAAGTAAAACCTTTTTCACTTTAAGACTTATTACTGAGCCAAAAAGAAAATTTTGTGTCTATGGTTCATTAGCACTTTAGAATGCATTAAAGCTTCTTCTATTTCTTTTGAAATTTGGCTCTTTTCTGAAGACTTATTACATATACTGTTCGTTTGAAAGAATGATTCTTTTTTTTTTTGCACCCAGAGGGCCTATTAGTTTGTCCTAAATAGTATATTGAAGTCCAAGGTGTCCTTGTCGAATGGCAGGAATTCCACGCTCCACAGACTGGTATCTGTAACCGAAGCCGTCATCGATGAGATCTCCATAACCAATGGTGCGAGAATACCCAGGATAACCAAATTGGTCTGTATACCGATCACTGATAGTCGACGGGTAGTGACCATTGTAGTAAGTCATGATGTCCCTTTGACGGAAGATGGAAGGCAAGATGTTGGCTGATGCAACGGTTGCCATCACAACGAAGATCTAGCAATATGGAAAGAATACGTGAAGATTAAAAAAAAAAAACACTGAGCAAGTTTTTACGCAAATTTAATTTTGAAAGTCGTAACGCCAATAAAGCACACAAAAATTTCAGATATCTCCTAGTTCACATACATTTGTTTCGAGGCTATTTAAAAAGCCTTTATTTAATAAAAAACACGAGAAATATACAATCAAAAATTCTTTTAGGGGTTTTTTAAACCCAAACCTTTCTATAGGTTATAAAAAGGGGGGGGGGGGGGGGATGTTCGTCGATAACTTCTCACTAGATGAACCGATTTTGATGATTCCTTTTTAATCGATTAAAGGTGGTCTCCCATAGGTCGCGTGTTTTGGTTTGACCATATTCGATCAATAGAAAAAAAAAGCTATGGGAGAAAAGCATGGTCATTTTTTTGTTTTTTCTTCCATAACTTTTGATTAAATGAACCAATTGTGATGATTTCTTTTTAATCAATAGAGGGTCTAATGAAAAAGAGGTTCTCAGTAGCCTCGAAACGTTCTACGTCCAAAATTTATGGAACTTATTTGTGCGTTGACAATGAAGTTCAATGCGCTATGAAGTGAAAAAAAAATATTGTAATAGATTTTAATTCAAAGAAAATTGTTTTTTGTCACAAAACAATCATACTTTTAAACTGAAGCATAGAAGAAAACAAAAACTGTCTTATTTTCTTTATCATAAAAGGCATTTTTAAATTTTTTTTGTAGAGAAATTGACTCAAAAATTCAGTGGCGTTTTTTATTCGAAATTGATATAAAATGCCCGGTGTTTGATTTAAAAAAACCACAGGCCTAAAAGTCAAGGAGTAGGATAAAGAAGCATAGATAATGATTTTTTGGGATTTATAGATCAGATTCGTTTAATAAATTAATAACTTTAGAACCAAATGTTGGTTACAGCCAAACTTCATCATTTGTTTCATTTTTTGGTTAAAGGTTGAACTCGAATTTTTTAGTGTACTTAAAAAAAAAAAAAAAAAAAAAACAGTTAAGTACATTTTCTCATTTTTAAACACGCCATCTTTAGTAATGTAATAATAAAGTAGAATGAGAGGAGCAAAAGAAATGCGTTTTACATGAAAAATCGTCGAAATGAATCTGAAACTTGTCCTTAAGTTTGCAAGATGATTTCTCTCAAGTAAAAGCACAAATTTTTTACGTGTTTCTATTTCCTCTTTGTAGTATATCTCTAGTCACAATTGTGTTTCACCAAAAGCTTTTATACTCCTATCGTTATTTAGAAACTCTTACGTAAATCAAGCATTTATTTCGTAAAGATATTTGAAAACAAGAAGCATTTGTCAAATGACTACTTTTAAAGTAATAGGAGCATGAAATTTTAACTATGTAAGTAACGCTTGATGTTTCTCTTGTGAGAAACGAACAACTTTGAAAAAAAAATAAAACTTGTACTTAAAATTGAAATAATGAACAATAAAGACGAGTTTTAGAAAATAGCTTCCGAAATATTGTTGAAGCAGAAAGGAAAAGTTATGAGAAAGGAGAAATTATGGACAAAAAGTGAAGAAGAAGGTTATAAAGAAAAATTTAAAATTAAACGAAAAAGAATGACTGAAAAATAGATAATTGCTTTTGATATACGTGAGAGGAAGAAAACGAAACGTCCATCTCGCAGAACGATACAAGCAGAGTTACGATCAAATCAGGGTTACCAAGATGGTGTACTCATCGCCAACGGGATGGGCTCTCCTAGGATTCAACCAAAGAATTCGCCATACTGTTATATTTGCAACAATGTAACAAATAGGACTTACCACCAATTTCATCATTTTTGCTGATTCTAAGTTGCGAGTGAAAGTGAGATTTTTTTTTAACGTTCGAAGGTTTATATTATCCATTTTTATAGCATTTGAGGCAGTGCACGCATGAAATATTTTTACACAACATAAAACATGATATTTTAAATTGCGATATTATCAGTCATAAACTTTCAAAAGGCTCTCGAACGAGAGTCATGCTTCTTGGAGCACGAGAGATTTTCTTTATTCTAATTCAGAAACTTTGTTGCAACTATCAAGCGATAATAATCATGTTTGTGATGATAGCATAAGTTATGTCTCATAAATCATTGTGTTGCCAAAGCAAGAGAAAATACAACTCGACTTTGTTGTTCATACAAAAAATAGTGCTAACTAACCTCATGAAAATTTAATTTTTTGCTGTTTATAAATGATTGTTTTTATGTATGTTGCGTTCTAAATGTATGATGCATTATCTATCATTTTATGGATATCAGTAGCAAAGTTAATCCGATTGATTGAACCTCCGCCACAAAGTAGATTAACATTACAACGGATATGTAATTAATGCATATTTCCGATTACCAGAAGAAAGAATATCATGCATTTTAAACTAAGTTACTTTCATTATGATAAGTTACAAGGCTCATTTTGTAATACATTTTTGTATCTATAATGATATGATTTTTTCGGATGATTTTGACTGCATTTTTCTACCTTTATTTGAATGCTTGTAGATGAAGCACTTTTTTACGTTGATCTCATTGTGGGAGAGTTTAAGAGTCATATTATAATGAAAATCTCGTGTGAACGAAATAGCAAAATTTTGTAAATACACTGTTAAAAAGTTCCTTAAGAAAATAGTAAAATAACCATTTATTTGATTGTTATTTTACCATATTTAACTACAACAGTTTAATGACCATTAAAAAGATGGTACTCAAACCGCTGATTGCGAAAAAAATCGTTTATACTCTGTTTATCCTAAAGAATGTTTAACTAACCGTAATTTTCAAGCGCTCAATAAGAATCGGGCGTCCATCTTGGTTGCGAAACCTTACCGGTCGTACATTGTTTTCAAATAGGAATACGGATTTATCAGTTAAAATCTGCATGTGTATATAAAAAAAGAAGAAAAAAAAAAGTGGCTTAAGCAGTGGTTACTAAAATAGAAACACATACACACGTAAATCAAAAATTGGAGACATCGGATTCCCGAACTGTTTGCGAATGAGCGAACCCATAATTTGAGTTGCTGAAGCTTGTTTGTATTTTAATTTTTGCAGCAAATAAAATGATTTTCGTCAATACACAGTAAATTTAAACTAAAAATGACTTTAGATCCAATCAAAAAGTGAAATCTCAATTTTAAGGCAGTTTGCCTGTTGGAAAAGAAGATTTTTTGATACATAAACGACATCTGTACATGGTGCAGATGGCCGAGTGGATAGCGAGCAAGGTTTGTGCACTATACAGCCGGGGTTCGAGTCCCAAGCACTTCATTTACGGTTTCTTCGCCTCGAAATGGTTCAAAAGCGGTCAAAATTTTGTTTTGAAACCATTTTGAAATAGTTATAAAACCGTAAACTTTTGTATTTACGGCTTTTTAACCAAGTTGATTGGAAATGGTTAGGTCCCGTAAAGATAGAAAAATTTTCCAAACCGTAAATTTAACAGTGAATTAGATGGACAGACTGCTGCTGGTCATTTAACCGTAATTTCATGTTGAAATTTTTAACCGTGTCGTTCCATACTGTTTGATGAAAGGTTCTTATTACACACAAACGGATGTCTGAAAGTGTATTAGTGTATACCTTTAAAGCTAAACAAGAACTGAGCAACATCGTTAATGTTCCAAAACATCGTCAGCAAACAACGCATAAAAACATTCCTACAGTCAAAAAAGATACAATAAGTTTATACACAAAAGAATGCTTAACTAAAAATACATCTTTTGAAATTGTTGCACACACAAATTTCTTAAAAAATCAAAAGGTTACTTTTAAAAAACATAACAAATGAATTAATATACATATAACACAGCAATGTACTGTAAGTTTTGCTATTTTTTCTTCCTTTTTATTTCATTAAAAATAAAATCCATGGAACGTTTTTTAAAATAGAATTAGCACTTCATGGAGCCCAGAAAAAGTTTTTTTTGTCATTCTTGATAAAAATTTTAATTTTTAAAATTTGACAAAAAGTATTCCTTTGAAAATGTTTTAAAATTTTGTAAATTGCGTAAGAAGTTCAAAACATCATTATTTTAGTATCTTTTCTTTTTGTAAAACTGCAATGAGTTATGCTACAGGAAAACGCGTACAGAAAATGATCTAGAAACGACTAAACAGCTAACAAAAAAATTTCTGTAGCTTCTTCCTGCTGTAGTTCAATCGTAACATTTGACTTTGGAAGAAATACCTGTATTCAAAATTTTATGACTATAAGTGTGGTACTTTAGTCTGGACCTTGGGTGCGTGCACACTGCTCCTTATTATAAGCAAGAGGTAATGCTTTCTAAAATGCAGTATTTAAAAATGATGTCGCGGCATATGTTTAATTCCAATTCAGATTAAATTGTGAGTGCGGATATGCTCTTCTCATTTGAAATTTAATTTCTTTGAATCTTTTCACATTTTAAAGACCCTGCTCAATTTAGGTAATGGTTTAGCCGTTAGCGTCCATTCTCTTTCCCCTCAACTTTAGCATTCCTTCATTTAACTTATAAATTCAATTCCATATATTTTCTGGTTTAATGTGTGCTTTTTTGTAGCATTTGCGTATGTTTTTCAGAGCATTATATCTACCAGTTTAACATCCGTTTTTAAAAAAACAAAATGTTTTTTTCTTTTACAATTTGCAGGTTGTTTCATTGCATTTCTTTGTAAAGTTTGCAATTCTTCTCGTGGGGCTACATCGTCTTGGAATGAAAACTCTGCCTCTATTCTTCATAACTGATAAATTTGTGTATGTAATATAATTTCGAATTTTAAGCCTTGTTCACTTTGGAACAAATGTGGTATTCAGTATTTACACAGGAAAATAATTGACCAAAAAAATTTTGTTGGAATCAAATAATTCTTTCAAAAATTATAGAGAGGAAGGCAGATAGACGCATATTTTCTCATAACGCTATTTCCAACCCTTTGCTAATTATTTTAAACATCATTAATAAGTCTATTTTTGATCTTTCTTTCGCTTAGTTTTAATCATATACAGTAAAACCTTTGTAAGTTGACCACTTTCGGTGCAACACTTTATTGGTCAACTTATACAGGTGGTCAACTTATAAAAGGTGGGAATGATTATTATCATAATCATTATTATTTTTATTTTTTCCTTTCTTATGTATTAATTCCTTTTAAACTAAAATATGCTTAAGTATTGCTTCATGTATCAACATCACTTTAAAATAGTAATTAGCTGTTTTATTTAGCAATTACTTGAAGTATCATTAGAGAAATTTAGCTTGAATAGTTTATAATGTATCATACATATTTAAAATTATTTAAATAAGATAAATAATTTATTAATAATAAAGATAAATGTCTTATTAATTATGCATGTTACTTATATGACTCAAAGATTGAATTAAAATAATTAATCATTTAAAATGGCTGCTTCAGATAGAATAACAAAAGAAGAAACTTATTTGAAGAACGAAGGAGTACCACAGAAAAAATACTAGAATTTTTTTTAAATTATTTTTCTTCTTTTCAAAAATAAATAATTTGGTGGTCAACTTAGAGAGGGTTTTTGTAATACTTTTAACCTAATTTGATGAATATAAGTGGTCAGTATAGACAGGTGGTCAAGATAGGTGGTCAAATTACAAAGGTTTCCGTACATTATATGACATAGGGCTAATTCTGTTCTGATAAAAGCGGTCAATTTTTCTGGTTTTACTGTATATCGATACCATGATTTTGAATTAATGTATTTCCTTTTAATAACGTCATCATTTTATATTATATTTCATTTTTATTGGAAAATAGATGAAATATAACGTAAAATGATGAAGTTATTAAAATGAAATACATTCAATGAAATATAACGTAAACAATACAGTAACGAATATTGTTTACGTCAAATTTCATTTTTATTAGAAAATAGATGTCACGCGGTGGACCAGTCGGCAGACGCTCGGTTCCCGTAGAGCACCGAAAGTGAAGCAATATCGACTTAGGTCAATGTTTGGGAGGGTGACAACCTCTCTCGGCTGGTTCCTGTGAGGCCGTGTACGCTAAAGGGAGCTGGTGCGCTTTAACCCTTTATCTACTGACGGTACTTATAAGTACAATTCGCTATAAATTCCATCCCAGCAACCATTATTTTGATATTACTTTGCCGGGACAGTCTTTAAATTCTCCTTTTTCAGGATACATATCAGCAAAGGTTCTATAAAGAGTATTTTAGCAAGGAAAGGAACATAGATAGTTTTGAAACCGATGATGTGTTTTGAACTTCCATTTTGTTCAGATTGCTCCCTTAGAGTTTCGCCCCAGAAAAGTAGTAAAATCCAAGAATTAAGTCACTGATTTTTTTAATGTGTTAGTTAAGAACTTAGAAAACTATGTGACGAAATATTTTGATTAAAAAGTGTATGTAATTAATTTTACAGGGTAAATACGCTATGGCACTTATTAGCTGTAAAGAAATAAATACTTATATATTGATAATTTCCTTTATGTAAATCCCTTAATTTTCAATGTAAATACCTAGACTTACTATATCTGTAAAAAAAATTACTGCAGATCATAATGCGGTAGATAAAGGGTTAACTAGGTAGTGGCTCCAATGTCCTCCAAGTGAAGCGATACTTCTGGGGGTGCCAACCCCAGGTGGTGACGGTCTCTCATCTGGGAGCCGGTTCAAAAAATGAAGAGACCACACATAAAGGGGCGGAAGTCGGACTCCTGCCTATAAGGGCCCCGTTAGACTCAGGAGCAGTGCACCCATTCTTCCTCGCTTCGCGCGAGGATACGACAACAACAACAACATTAGAAAATAGATTAAACATACACGTTTTTGAAAGTCTTATTACTTTATTTGTGCATCTATTTGCAGAAAATGTGAAATTTATACCTTGAGTGCAATTACTGCTAAAACTGAAATGCATTAATGCATTCATTTTTCAGTACATTTATTCAAAGTATACAAGAAACAATGGCCTAAACTTTTCGGAAGTGAATTTGACTACTTACTTGTGCAATTACAAATATAATATACAGTCGACGCCGCTTAATGTGATCACATTTCCAGAAAAATTAATTGATAAGAATTAATGAGTGATTTTCATAAATGGTAAAAGTTTAATGCTAGAAAAATGCATACTTTTGCCCATTAACAAATTGACACTATTGATTTCCGCAGATAACGTTAATTTACGTGTTGCTGAAGTGAAATGAATGTATTCATAAAAATAATAGCAACAAGAAAATGAAATACGAATAAGTAAATTGTTGACTTAAAAAAATGAATAAAAGAAAATAAATGAAAAATGAATAAATAAAACAAAGAAAGGATCGTTCATAAATGATGTCACATTGTTTTGAATATATATGGTCCCTTTGTCACAAAATGTCACACTTGAACGGAACCCCCTTTGTCGTATGTCATAATATATTACATAGGCATATGTACTTGCAGTTCGGAAACAAAGCACTGCATCATAGATCACGTTTCTAATTTTATTTTTGAATTTAAATGACATCTGAGAGCATAACTGACATCTGAGTAATAATGATTATACAGTGTATACTTAATCTGTGAAAAAAAGTTACCCGCGCAAATTTTATTTTAAAAGTGTAAATGCGTAAGAAGATTTACTTTTAAACTTTTAACTGGAAGTAAATTTGGACTTTAATCAGCATCAGTTTTCGATACAAAATTAAATCCTTCACTTTAAAATCAAATTATGAAAATCAAAAAAGCTTTTAAAATATCTTTAATTCGGTGATTTTAAATCTTTTTATAGAAACTAAAATATGTGATGTCACACTTCTTGTTCACCTCTACCCTACCCTTGTCATATGCTGTCACAATTTTTCGAACCCCCCTCGAAGGTGACATCATTTATGAATGACTCGGAAATCATGAATTGTTGATTGTCTGTCATTTTTACGAAGCTTATAAAAGTGTTTGGTGGTGGCTTTTTCATGCCCACATCGACTCAAGATTCAAAGCTCATCCCTCATTTAAGGAAGCACGAATGCCTTTCTATTCGAACTTCAGAAAATAATTTACTAACAGAAAAATCATTCCAGTAGCGTCTCAGTTAGTCTTTAATAAGTTCAAGTAATAATTACATAGGCAGAAGACAGTGATTTTACAATTTTTTTAAACATCTTTAAAGAAATGACTCCTTGCATATCGACGTACAAGATGTAGCAATTTTTAAACATAATTTCCATTACTGCTATAAATTAACATGAATAAATTCAGTTAAATACATAAAATCTTATGTACTTTCTTGAATCAGGATCAAATGTCTTCTCTTAAAAAAATTTTTTTCAGTGTGGATGAAAATGAAGAAAATATTTCCCCATAAAAAAGAAAGAAGCTGTTATAGAAATCATAACTCGGGTTTCTTTTTCAAACACCAAAGCTGACCTGTTTCATCGTTGTCTCCTTTAATGCCATTACCTGTAAAAAAAGTTAAAAAAAATTATACGTTAACAATTTACGTATTAAACTCAATACTCCTCAACTTTTTACAACTAATTTCTGTTTTTATAAATAAATATATGTATATATAAATACAACAGACACATACATAATATAAGGCGATGAGAAGCAAAGGGATGTAAGTGACCAAAAAACGATTCTGAGTAAAACGCGTTCAAAGTTCGGATCTTATGGGAGCTTTAATGTTAATTTTTTTCAAGATCCCGTTGGGGTGCAGCACCTGTTAGAATCATCACTAATATCTCTTGCCACAATATAGAATAGTGCTTTCTCAATTATTTGCATTAGTTATCTCCAAATTTTGTCACTTACACCCCTTTGGTTCTAAGTGCCTCATATATAATGTGTACACAAAATCAAGCCGAATTTGTTAAGTGCAACCTCAGGTTAATCGGTTTATATATTTACTTTTTAGGAAATTTAAAATATTCATTGTAGCATCGAAATGACCATTCGAAAAATGGCTTAACTATAAATCAAAATAATCGATAATGAATGATTGTGCATCCAAGGCCCTCTAATCGGAATGAAGTGCACAGGATGAAACGTATTCGTATGAATTATTTCCGATATGCAGCAAGGAAGCCTATCCCCGCCGTTCATTTTTTTTCTTTTCTTCTTGTTGCGTTTCTGGGAAAAGAGTTACAGGTCAAAGGGTAAGTACACGAAAGGTAAGATAATTTTTGGTTAGCAGAACATGATATTTTGTCTGTGTTTTGTTCGGTTTCAAAAAGGAATACCACAAAATATAAGTGGATCATTTATACGACGCTCAAGGGGCTATCGAAAAACGTCGATAAACGATAACTCCGTATAATCACCCTTCTGGCTAAATCCAAGAATTGGGACCACAAGAAAACGTCATATAAGTGTAAACGTCGTATAAACGACCACTACTATTTGTGGCTATTGACAGAAACTAGCTGATCTCCGGCAGAACCTCTGCGGATCGGAAATTAACCATTTTAAAATTGCAAAAAACGCTTTATAATTCGAAAGGCTTAAGAAGAGATCGCTAGATATAAACATGCTCGATATAAACAAACTAAGGTGTTGTCACTCCAAAGAACCGGAAATTAAAAATTGAGTTATGAATGGAAATACTTTATAAGAAATAGAAATAAATTTGTTAAAGTCCGTAAATTACTATAATAAATATAATAAATGCAAATATTGCGTTACTTTTCCATGCTAATCATTAAACAAATTTTTAAAAATCGTTTTGCTATAGTTTGGTTTTTGCATGATGTCAGTATCGCATCGTGCCGCAAAATTTAATCGTAACTGGTCCACGCTAAGTGAAATATATTTATAAATGCTCAACTGATTAGCAAGCGAGGATCGTTTTGTGATCCCAAAAGAATCACGAAGTAGTAATACTTGGAGGCTGGTAAGCGTTAGCGAGCAGAGGACGGAGCCCTTTAATTCAGAATAATTAACTAGTAATTTAACATTTTGTAAGCAGTGCTTTATTTCGATATCGTGCATTGAAATAAACTCAAGGTAAAGTTTAAAGCTAGAAATCACTATATTTTATCCACAAATATATATATTTACATTATAATTAGTTTTTATTAAAATATCAATATCATATTTTTAACTTTTTTTAAATGAAAAGAGCTTAATTAGTTTATTACTTTAAAAACTTTTAGAGTCTATGGTTTTATAATATTGGCATATAAATTTAGGAATAAAAATAATTTGTAATTTAAATTTTAGAGTTGTTCTAAAACTAAATGAAAAATCAATAATTTACTAGCCCAGAACGAAAAGTGGATGAAATTCTAAGAATTAGCTAAAGAAATCTATTCTTCTTTAAGATGAGTGTTTTTTAAATTTGGTAAGAGTATTCGACATTGCAACTTTGTGCCTTTATTTCTTTATTTATTTTTATGCTTAAATATTATTTAAACGCTTGAAACCCTCATCTTGTTATTTTCAAAATTTTTACGTCTCAAATTGTTTTTATGCCATCCTTAAAACTGAAAATTTTGTTTTGTTTATTTAATTTCCTTTGTTTTCATTTATTGAAAATTCCGTAAAGTTTAAGATGTTCTTTTCTGAACATTCGAACACTTTATTCTAATAGCTGCTTTAATATTCTACAAATTTGCCTCGTAGAAAAATATTTGGCGGAGTATGAGATTGATTTAGGATGCTTCAAAAATGTTTATAAAATAAATGATGAAATTCGCTGATTGAATCCTACATTTGAATCGATCTCGATTTTGTCGGTACGTAGACAAAAACTGTGCACAAGCAAGTCGACACTTACACTGATCAACTTAAAGATGGAGCGGTCTAGGAGGATAGTGATAGCCGATGTTCAGACCTCCGTATCCGATATTTCCATATCCGTCTAATCCACGATATCCGAGGCCGCCGTATCCGAGACCATATCCAGCTCCGATGTAAGGATAACCGAGCACTCCTGCTCCCAAGCCGTACCCCTCGACTTTGTCGAAGTATCTGGAGCTGATGCCGTTGCCCAAACCGTAGCCATAGGGAGAGTAGTGGGGGATCACTGCCCTCTGGGAAGAGATCAGTGGAACGGTGGAGGCTGCAGCAGCAGTCAATAGGATAGCGAGGACCTGAAAAGGAAATAGAACTTATATTAATATTATTATCATTATTATTATTTCTAATGGGCTTCTGTTGGCTTCTACCAATTTGCAGACCGAGTGCGCTTCCCAGAGGTGGTACCCTCTCTTTCAGCGAAAAAAAAAAAAAAAAAAAAAAAAAAAAAAAAAAAAAAAAAAAAAAAAAAAAAAAAAAAAAAAAAAAAAAAAAAAAAAAAAAAAAAAAAAAAAAAAAAAAAAAAAAAAAAAAAAAAAAAAAAAAAAAAAAAAAAAAAAAAAAAAAAAAAAAAAAAAAAAAAAAAAAAAAAAAAAAAAAAAAAAAAAAAAAAAAAAAAAAAAAAAAAAAAAAAAAAAAAAAAAAAAAAAAAAAAAAAAAAAAAAAAAAAAAAAAAAAAAAAAAAAAAAAAAAAAAAAAAAAAAAAAAAAAAAAAAAAAAAAAAAAAAAAAAAAAAAAAAAAAAAAAAAAAAAAAAAAAAAAAAAAAAAAAAAAAAAAAAAAAAAAAAAAAAAAAAAAAAAAAAAAAAAAAAAAAAAAAAAAAAAAAAAAAAAAAAAAAAAAAAAAAAAAAAAAAAAAAAAAAAAAAAAAAAACCTCAAATCTCCGAAAGCACGCCACGGATTTTAATGCGGTTTTCATCAATAGACAGAGTGATTCAAGAGGAAGGTTTATAGACCCGTTAGGAAAAAATCCGACAGGTAGTTCCTTTTTTTATTCCAATTTTTACGCAAATTTCCACATAAATTCCCCAATATGGGAGTGAAAAAAACCTTACCTTGCACATATTAATATAATATATCGGTCGAAAGCGCTGATTTTTCTGCACAAGATGGAATGTGTTCGAAGTTTCTAAGTTAATAAGAACGCCAGTTATAAGCTTTTTAGTTCGATGTCTTTTTGGCTTACCTTGATCCAAAAATAATAATTAGCAGTTTCCTCAACTCCGGGTAATATAAGCAAAAAAATAAAAATGTAAGAGTTCGTTTGTTCATACAAGGCTGAACTTGATCCAGTTTACGGTTACGATCAAGTTCAGCCTTGGTTCCTAACCTCAAATCTCCGTAAGTACTTCCCCGATTGCTTTGGAATTTTATCAGAACATGTGTTTTTATATATCACTTTTAATTTATTTCAACTTTGATTTAAGGCCTCTGGGAGGGCTTGACACCTTCAAAAAATCTATTTTTGAATTTTTGTGCTACTGCGAAGCCACAACATTTCTACACATTTTAAAGCAAACTGCATTAAAAAATTCAAATTATTAAGGGAGTTATGCCTATTTTTATCAAATACTATTTGTTTCGGTTTCGGTATCGTCTGCTACAGTCTTTTTAGTTACACTTTATTTTTAATATTTTGCCTTAATTCCATAATTATTTTAAACTGGAAGGAGTAAGAGAACAACTAAACATTTCGCTGTTGTTGTTTACGCTTCGATCTGCATTAGCACGAGGAAGGCGATCACGTTTTTTGAATTTGAAAGTTTGTTTTTCTTTTGCGATTTTTCAGCGTCATATTTTTTGATAAGCAAATTTGATTCTCATTATACAGTTGAAGTATATTATTTCAATGAATACTTCAGCAAAAAAGAAGAGAAAATCAGGTGCGAGACCGAAGAAATATAAATTCAAAGGCAATCGATACACAAATTCTAAAAATGCATCGGATACATCTGCTTGTGCATCAGCAAGAAAAATATCGTCTGCTAATGAATATGAAAAAATTGAAACATCAACATCGTTTGAAGGATATAGAATTGTTGACATTTCTTCATTTATTAAGGAAATCAGTAATTATGTGTGCTGCAAAATATGTGGTGGTGAAATAAGTATCAGTGAAGTTTTGACTATTGGGTTGTCCTCAAAGTTTGAAATTTCTTGCCACAACTGCGACAATCTGTCATCATTTAGAAGTTGTCCTCTGATTGCTGAACACAAGAATGTGGCATAAATCAACAGAAGAGCAGTGTATGCTATGCGCTGCATTGGTCAGGGATATGCTGGCCTTTGTACATTCTGCTGCATAATGGATTTGCCTCATCCAATGTCTCGCAAAACTTACGACTTGATTTTGCAGCGCATATACAATGCAACAAGTGCTGCTGCTGAGAATTCAATGAAAACCGCTGCCGTCGAAGAATTGTCTGCAACTCGAACGCAGGATTTAGAAAACAATTCGGTTGATTCCAATGCTGGTTGTACAAAGATAACCATAAGCGGAGATGGTACTTGGAAAACTAGGGGGCATCTGTCCAAAATTGGTGTTTGTACTGTTATTGGGGATTTAACAGGAAAAGTAATTGACACTGAAGTGCTGTCGAAATATTGCAAAGGCTGTGACTTTTGGAAAGGGAAAACACACAGCAGTGAATACCAGTTGTGGTACAAGTCGCATGCTCCAAACTGCTCCAAAAATCACAGTGGATCTTCCGGGATGATGGAAGTAGAAGGAATGAAGAGAATATTTTCAAGATCAATATCAAAACGAAATGTTATGTACTCCAAATATATTGGTGATGGAGACTGCAAAACATTTCTTGCTCTCCAAGAGGCCAAACCCTATGGCGATGGAATTAATATAGAAAAAATTGAATGTGTCGCCCACATAAAGAAAAGAATGGGGACTCAACTCCGGAAATTAAGAAGCTCAATGACACCAAAAAAGCTGTCAGATGGCAAAGGACTTTCTGGGCGCGGTCGATTGACTGACAAAGTAATTGAGGACATTACCACCTTCTATGGAATAGCCATTATGGAAAACAGACTCAACTTAAAAAACATGAGAATGGCTATATGGGCTATTTTTCACGCGCTTATTTATTCATACGCGCTTCGGATGAAAATCCATCCCACGATTTTTGCCCGAAAGGATCATCTTCTTGGTGCCAATATCAAAAAGCGATTGCACATGGAAGTGTCGCCAGTTTCAAGCATTCCAAGAAAAACTTACCTGAAGCTGTGATGGACTGTGTAAAACCGGTGTTCCTCAACTTGTCAAGTCCAGCATTACTGAGACGCTGCCTAGGAGGCAAGACGCAGAATTCTAATGAATGTTTGAATTCATTGATCTGGAAATTCTGCCCGAAAACTTCCGGTTGTAGCAAAACAACTGTTGCAATTGCTACAAATGAAGCTGTTTTGGCTTTTAATGATGGAAATTTTGGTCATCTGGATGTTATGAGAAGACTAGAATTGTCAGTTGGAAGATTTAGCATAGCCGCTGCAAAAGCTGCCAACGAACGACGCTTGACAGACTGTGAGCGACAAAACACAGCGAGTACATTAGAAGCTCGAAGGGCTAAAAGAAGAAAAATTTTAGCTCAAAATTCCAAAGAAAAAGCTGTAGAGGGACCCACCTATGCTGCAGGAGCATTTTAAACCCATACTGATTATACTGGTATGTAATTTGTTTTATTTTTCTTAAATCTTACTTTGTTTACGTTTTTCTGAAAATGAGATTTTTCAACATTGCGCGAAAGATAAATCAAAAACCGTAGTACCGAATGACACAAAATTTGGCAGGTAGCCCGAGCACACAGTAGTGCTTTTTTTGTACTACTTTCATAGTGATACAGTAATAATTTTTCGAGATAATGATTTTAATGTGCCGCAATTTTCTCGAAAAACCTTATCACCAAATGATCTTCTACCAAAAAATCCATTGCAAAGAGTAAAGTAATGATAATAGTACATTTATATCTTTAATACTTGTAAATTAAAAAAAAAGTTAAATGGCATTCCTAAGATAATTTGAAATCAATCTACACTGCGCGCAATGTATGCATGTATTTCTCGACGAAAAAAGCCAGTGACCTAAAATAATGCTCCAATAATATTTTATAGGTCATTTTATGACTTGTTAGTTGTATGTAATAAATGTGTATATTGTGTTCTATGAATGAGCCAAAAATCTAGCAGAAATTTACAGTAGCATATTAGATATATACTTTTAAAAAATGCTTCCGAAATGTGCATTTCGATCGATTTAAGCCCTCCCAGAGGCCTTAATTATTTAGTTTTTTAACGTTTAATTAACGACTGCAACTATTGGCAGGGTACAGCTATTCTTATTTAGATTTAATACTTTTTTCTGTTTGTATTGAAGTATTTTTGCACTCGAAGATTAAGGGGAACTTTAAAACAAAGATTACTTATTTTGAATGGCAACAGTTTAATTTAGCTATTTTCATTTTGATTTAAAAAATTTTTGTTTTTTCTGTTTCTATTGAAGTATTTGTTAGTATTTTTGCACTCGAAGATTAAATGGAACTTTAAAACAAAGATTGCTTATTTTGAATGTTAACAGTTTCATTTAGCTATTATCATTCTGATGTTAAAATTTTGTGTTTTTTCTGTTTGTATTGAAGTATTTTTTAAATATTTTTGAACTTAACGATTAAAGGAACTTTAAACACAGATTATTTATTTTGAACGGCAATTTGTTAATTTAGAATTTTTGTGTTTGTGTTTCTTCTGTTTGGATAAGGCTTATATTGGAATTTTTCAATATGCCAAGTCAGACAATAGCAAAATCTTCACAGAAAATGGAGCAAGAAAAAAAAAATGCACGCAAGCATTGTGAAAAAACATAAAGCTCAAGACCAATCAATAAAATTGAGCAGTTTAGCTCTTCTCATGTGTACAATTATATATTGCGTGTTCTAGAATATTTAAACCAGACAATCTATCTTTTCAGATAATGAAACAACAAGCGTTGTCAAATGAAACATATTAGAAATATGTGCTTTTCTTGCTTTTCCATCGAACCAGACTGAGCCACAGCAACGCGTGGCAGGGTACAGCTGGTATAAAAATAAAAATCAATATATATATTTCTCTTAACGTGGACCAGTTACAATTAAATTTTGCGATGCGATACGATACTGACGTCATGCAAAAAGCATACTATGGTAAAACGATATTTAAAAATTTGTTTAATGATTAGCATAGAAAAAGAACATATTTGTTTTTATTGTCGTAACTTACGGACATTTGTTTCTGTTTGTTAAAAAGTATTTTCATTCATAACTCAACTTTTAATTTCCGATTCTTTGGGATGGCAGCACCTTAGTTTGTTCATATATAGCAATTTTTCTTAAGCCTTTAAATTTTAAAGCGTTTTTTAAAAGGGCTAATAGCCCGCAGATGGTCTGCGGGAATCAGCTAGTTATATATAAAATGCTTCTATACTGGTAATAAATCTTTTAAGCAATTGCCTTGTACTATGCCATATTGCATCGTGCTATGTCATAAAAAGCTCTGGAAATTACAAACTAATCATTAGTCTTGTCAAAGTCGTACAAATAAATAAATATATAAACAAAAAAATAAAACAGAAAAAAAATTTAAAAAAAAAAGAAAATTAAAAAACAATCTTTACATTTTATGCTAAATGTTTCATACAAAATACTGCTTTTTTATGTAAAAAGAGAACTACTAGTTAATATAAAAAGGACATTAAAATCATTCTCTCAAACACTTAAGAATTTTGTTTCAGTAAAATTCCAAATATAATGAACTTCCTATCACTAAAATTTTAAATTCAAGAGCTTCTTTTCTAGTATATTTAAGCGTACGACTCTAGGCGAAATAAATTATAAAACTGAATTTAAAAAGAAATCAGGTAAAAAATAAGTAAACAAGCAAAGTGGGAAGAATATTTATAATATTCTACAAAGGCATTTCGTTTTACGTTTTTTGAAACGAAAACAGTATTTTTTTTTTTTTTTTATCGTTGGTTAAAAAAACAGAAAAACAAACACAAAAAAATGAATAAATTAAATTTTAAAAAATAATCTTAATTAATCAGTTATGTTTAAAAATAAAATAGTTCCCAGCTCTTTTTGTTTTGGAGTAAAAAAAAGGGTTTGGATTTTTCTGAATCAATCCATCAATTCCTTACTTGAAAATGGCATGTTCACGAAGAAATGTGTTTCGGTTTTTATTAACAATTTAGTTTTTATTTGTTGAAACAAGAAATTAAAGCTATTTTCAGAATCTCTGTCACTGTTTTGGCTTTTTGTGCCAAATAATAATTTTTAGCGTCAGTAGATTTTTAAACAAAATGGTTTGGACTCCGTTCGTGGACACTAATGGTAAAAAAACTTTTGTTTCAAAAAAATATAATTAAAGATATTAAATAAAAACAGTCGTTTATCTGTACAGGTTCTCTAGAGTCCTCCACAATGAAGTTTTTTGGAAACAAAACGGCCTTTTTAATTTAGGAATTATACTTCGAATTTCTTTTTTTCTCTTTAATTGAAAAACAAATTAAAATCCTCCTCCTTTTTTAACACTTTTAATATTCTAAAAGAGCCCCTTCACCAATTTGTGTGTGTGTGTGTGTTACGCCAAGAGCTCTTATTAGTACAGCTTGGTCGAAGCAAGTTGGCCTTTATGTCCAGGTTATATAAATGCCTCAAATTTCCTTGTAGACACTAGTAATTAAGTTTTTGAACTGTTCAAAGGAAAAAAATCATTCATACATAAAAAGGGAAACATAAGAAAGAAGTGGCCTCGGCAAGATCTTTGGCAGTACAATCTTTGGTAGTTGCATACTGTGGTAAATCATATATTTTTACGAAAAGATATATCAAGAAACATTTCATCATTTTACGTGGTGAATTTTCCGAATTAAATTGTGAAACAACGATTGAAGTAAACTACGTAAAAATTTGTATCCAAAGATAAATTCTGTACCTGAGAGGCATAGCATCTGAGGTTCATTTTTTGAGTTTTATCGCGTTAACACTTAATGGACATACAGAGTACCGACGGCAAAGCCACTAGCTACATGAGGGTTCCGAACTCATAAAGCTCCCACCGGACATGTTTATTCTAAATTTCGCACGGAAAAGTAGAGTTTTATAGTACTAAAAATGTTTATTTTTTAACTTCAACGCAAAAACTCGAAAAATGGACAAAATATTATGGCTCTCAAGTGAATAAGTGAATTATCCTGCCAGTTTCAAATACCGCAACAAATTGAATTTTCAAATTTAATTTGAAAAAGTAAAAGACTTCTTTTAACAAAAATTTATTAATAACAGTTTAACGAGAGTATATTGCATTTACATAAATTGACACATTTGAAGTGACTTTGGTGTAAATAGTATTCAAATAAGAATGGGGGCATTTTGTCTCCCCGAGCGTTTAAAGTGCAACCAAGGGCGTATTTTTCTTTGATGTGTTTTTGTTCATTACAACTCAACTCATAAAAATTTGAAAACATTCATAAACAAATCTTCTGCAATCATTTTAGTTTTACGAAGCCGTAGAAACTATATGAACTTGACGTAACTTATCGATTAACGGTAAGCTCGGCAAAATTCAGAAAAACCATCGTCAAATCAGATGTCAACAGTGCTATTTTCTTGAACTAACGTAAGTAGACGCAGCGTATTCTTATGTATCGGTAATTTATTAACAGCGACATTAGGAATCTCGTCAAGCTTCTGAAACTGTAAAATCTATGTACATTATGTTACAAGATAAATAGTTTTGACTCCAAAGACTTAAATGTGACATAGAACGTTATTTCTGACAAAGAACCGATTCTTTCTATAACGATACTTTAAATAATTTAGCTTGTAATGAGCGAGCGAAACCAGCTCGAATCGAGAAACGATTCAAAGGAGCTGCGATAGAGAACAGGAGGCGGGAGTGCCACTAATATAGTAATATGTAGATAAAACAATCTCCTTACAAAACATAACTGAAGACTAGCATTACTCATTTACATGCAAAACTTATTTGAATATTAGAGATAGCACTTTTTACTTCAAAAGCTCCGCTACTTACGTTACAAATATTCAAATTTTCGCTGATAATAAAATCAAAAAACGATTCCAAAGCTGATTTCATCTCGAACAGCTGTCCTTCGACTGAAGCATAACCTCAAGATTCGTATCAGCGGTTTCCTACAAGAAACTTTTAAAATTCCTGATTAAAGAAGCGTGAAAATGGCGGTCTGCTAATATTTACAGTGAGCAAAAATGAATATTATGATAAAATATTGTTCATACAAGGTTAACATTTATATAATTAGAATTTCTTATTAAAACGATAACGTTCTATTGGAGCGTAACAGCAGGTTTTTTGTATAAAAGCAGCAAGATTTTCGTTCAGATCACTGCATATTTTAGTCTTTTAAAGGACACAATACTCGTGTTCTTTTAACAATCATTCCAAGATGATCAAGGCAGTGGTAAGAGCGACATTTATTATTGTTTTTCTTAACATTTTCGTGTTGATTGAATGCATGAATTCAAACTCCTAAGAACCTATCAATACCTAACAATAATTTCATTATTGTTTTTAAAGTAACTTTTAAACGAAAATCTGAAATACAAGGAGGAAGTTTTTGTTGGATACTTATTTCAGTATTTTTTTTTCTCTGGCATAACTGTCTTGAAAACTCAATCCATCAGTAATTCTCTGTAAAATTTAAACTGCTATCGACAATCAACTATTTGTTTGTACATTCATAAACATTAACAAGAATAACAAATTTCTTGAGATAACACACTGAATTTAAGTTTAGAGCAGTGGCTCCCAAAACTTTTTTTTGGCCATGCCCCAAATCTAAAATGCTGAGGCCCCCTTTGGTGATAGAAAATTTTTCTTACACAAAATAAGAATGCTTTTTGATGTGCAGTGAAAAATTAAAGAATATTAACTTGAATTAAACAATCTTTCAAGCAACATGTAATAATTAAAAAGAAAAATATTAAAATTGATAATGTGAAAAGGAATTCGCTGAAAGTCAAAACAATTAGTAACTCATTCTTAGACTGCCCTCTGATAAAATATTAAAATCTATCTTGGTGTAGCTTGTGCCTCCCGTTGGAAAAGTGGCTTAAAGTAAAAAACCAAATATTTTTAAAAAAACAGTTTCTCAAACCTTTAGTAAATTTTAAATTTCGAGCCAGAAATATATAAAAAAATAATTATCTTTGATTTTCAGTAGAAAAACAAGAAATATTTTAAAATTATCCATTTATAAAAGAGAGAGAGAGCGTATATCCAGTTTCTAAAATGCCAGAGTAAGTTCCAATGATGACTCTGGCAATGATGAGACCACTATCTGGCAAAAACAGGCAAATTCTTATGTCTATCTTTAAATAATTCTTACCTAGGCTACCGTCCCTAAGGATTTTTTTGTTGAATATTTCAGATTTCTTAAAATTTGTATTTGTGTGTAATTGAACATTGTAATGAAATTTTTCCCAAAACTTTATCAGTTTCAGGTTTTCGAACATTTTTGTTGAATTTTACACGCATAATGTCGCAACCAAGCATATTACAGCTATCACGATTGTAAGCATGCGTCTGTTGCTAAAAAACGTTTCTTTTTTATAATGTGTTAAAGTTGAACGGAAGGCAAAACTAAGAACCTTCCACTACTGTTCGTTTAGGCTGATAGTGTTTATTAATGTCTTATCGTCATTATTTCAAAAATGCCATCATTGGTGTACTTACCTTCTTGTTGGCGATAAGTACGATGACTGTGCTTGTGTCGCTGGTGTATAGTTACTTTAAAAAAACCCTGAAACTTAAATATTAATTGATGGATCTAAAGATTGTTTCTTTTCATGTTTTTAAAAAATACTCCCTCCCCAGATACTTTTGGCAATTGTTGGAGTGGCTGCATCAAGCCTCCTCCCTCCATTGGTTCCACTCCATCCTAAAGTTCCTGTAGTTCCTGTAGCTAAAGTACCAGTAGTACCATTTGTGCAAGTTCCTAAGGTTCCTGCAGTTTTGCCGGTTACCAAGATCGGTTACAGAGCCATTCCACAGCCATACGTGAGAGATTATAGAATTGGAGGATTCAATAATCTAGGCTACGTGAAATACCCCGAATACCTATTACCCGGTTACAACGGACTCGCTTATGGATACCCTTTCAACGGATATGGAGCTGAGTTCTCTCATTGATTCTTCAGAAAGGAGAAACATCCAGCTTGGTAAGAAGAACATTTTTTCTAAGAAGTGAAGAGGAATATTGTTATATTAGGCAGTTTATTATGTTAATGTCCCCAGGGTCCGATTAAGACGGTAGGGGGACCAAGGCACAACATTAGTTTGGGGCCCCCTATGGTACGAAGAGTAAAAATACTGGGTATAATGTATAAAGTTAAATAGGCTTGGGGATTATTATTATTAATACTGGGTTCATACCCAATTGACAAGGGGGGAAAAACACTTACTGACACGATATCCTACTATTCTACATTCTATATTGTTTTTATTCAATAAGATTTTTATGTTATTCATTAAATAAGCAAAATTTAAATAAATAAAAAACGTCGACATGCCTCAACGATTAAAAAGCACTATTTAGCACGATAGTCAGTGAACATATTGATCTGATTGGGTGCAGTTTACCTTGTTTACGCAAATACTTTTAGCTCGCCGTTTAAATGAGTTAAGATCTTTCCATTTTGTAAAAATTTATCTTTTAAGAGATATTTTCAGAAATCTTTCTTACAATTTCGGGGCCCCGAAAATTTGGGGGCCCTAGGCCGCGGCCTAGTTGGCCTGCGCGGTAATCAGGCACTGAATATACCAATTGTTTTCATTCGCGAAACTACTTTGTAGTTTCGCGAATGAAACGGGCTTATTATCCTATAAAAACATTCAAGTACTTTTTTTTGACGTATGACAGCCACAGCAGATATATTTTCCGCTTTTACCTGAAAGTTTTAAATTTGAACACATGTGTGGCGTGTTGTTTTGAACACACGATGGCGCAGGCTCAAAATTAAAATGCACTGATTTCAAAGAAAAAGAGAGTAATTTTTAAGGTATTTTATGAACGAAATTTATTATAAAGTTATTTTGAAGAGCTAATATTTTGCTTCATTCGTTCACACATGTTGTTTCTATTTCTTTTCTTTAATTTCAATAAAATAAAACGAATGCAATGAAAAAGTTTATAGCTTCGAAATTAAAACGCACATTGCTATAGCTTTTTAATGCTCAGGATAATTAGCTCTTCATTTTCCCCCAAAATAAGAAAAGAATCTGCGTTTTTAAAAATTAATTAACTATTTTTAAAAATGTAAACATGCCTAATTAGAACTTAGGAGATAAAAATATTAAAGTACCACAAATATCCTCTACTATTTCACATCATTGTAAAATATTGTGAAATGATCTCGAAAGCAAACTTTTTGATCATGTATTTAATTGTTTTCTTTTAGGTCGATTTACTCAGCAGCTGCAGATACGCACAAAAAAGAAGGAAAATTTCTCCTCCCAAAGAGTCAACCACAATCAAATCTGAAGCAAGTTGATGTCCAAATTTAAAAATTATGCATGCTATAAAAAATAAATAAAACTTTTTGATACATATGTTTAGAATCCAATAATAATCCAGTTAACCAAACTGTTTTTAAAGCCCACTTTGGATAAAATTCACCAATATATTATCTTGAAAAGTAAAAGAATAAATGAAGTTAGTTTTTAAGTCAACAAAAAAAAAAAAAAAATAGGTTGATTGTGTATTGGGTTTACTGGCGAAAATGATAATTTGCCATATGGTGCAAAATCATTTTTAAATGTCGAAGACCTAAAAACAAGTAAAGGCTGCCATGGAAATGTAAAAACGTGGAATAATAGCAGGTAAAAGTGTCAAATCCTTTTTGCATTCGAAACCAAATTTTGATTGAAATAAAAAATTTTGAAAGCATAAAATCTTTTGAAGCAATTAGTTGCGAAAAACGTAACATAAGAAAAGAAACATAATACGAGCAAACATGAAAAGCTAAACCAAGTTAAAAAAAATAACTAAATCTTCTGAAGGATGCAAAGAAAAAAAGTTAAGTGAAAAAGGCAATACAGTGTAACTTCATAAAAATGTTATGAATAATAGAAACCCTTTTTTGAATTATCCTGAAAATAGAAATCAGTAGGGGAAGGTGGTGTAGCTTGGCATAATTTTCACTATAAAAAAAATCGAAAAATTTAAGGTTTTCCACGAAGTTCCGATAATTGAAAGTTCAAGTTCATGCTGCTTTCACCATGAATTGATACGAAATTCGAAAATATTAGCTATGGTACAACTAGTTGCTGCAACCATTGGAGTGCGATACATAAGAAAACGCAATAAAATTTCACAGGGATAAATCAGTAAAAAAACAGTAACCCATAACAGTAACAATAATTACATAAAAACTATGCATACACAAACAAAACTTATTTAAATGATGTTTTTGTTAGCTGACCTGTATCCATCAGGTGATATAGGCAGTAGGGCAAGTTGATCCCGAGCCTTGAGATCCCACGTCCGAAAACGGCAACACTATAAAGAATTTCGTAGCATATTTCACTTAAAAAGAATGGGGGAGGGTGGAATATTCCATTTATATTCCATTTAGCTGGCTGCAAAAGATAAAACATACTTTTATTATTTAGTTGAATATGTTGCATCAAAATGTGGTAAAATTAAGCACCATCCTTAGCAGCCAACAAGTTTGCACAGCATTTTGGCGCAAACCACCAAACGTTTTAGTGTCTGAAATAAATTTCAAAAATTACAATTTTGTTTTATATTTTAAAAGCAAATACTTTCTACAACTACTATTTTACCATCCCAGTGTTTTCCAAAACAAAATCAACGATGTTGAAAACAAGAGAAATGATTTTCTGAAATAATGTGAAGTGCCCCCCAAGGCACAACATAGCATTGTAACTTGACCCACTGTGTGGGTCAAGGTACAATAAGTTACTGTTAAGGTACATGACAATCACTTGCCATGATTGATATTTGTTACACAACAGATACGAAACAAATGTATTACAGTGTAAATCATTTATTTTTCAACATAATATCTCGTACAATGCTTCATAACACTTTATGATGAAGCGGCTTATTTTTTATAGAGGCTTTAACATTTATGCCAGAGGCTCGAAAATTTTCTAGATCATCCCCAAAAAACCGCTAAAACAATTCACTTCATCACGTGATACTCTACGTCAATTCACTTCAATCTGCTTAGAAAAGGTTTGGTGAATTTTCTGACAATGATGAAGTTTTATAAACATCAATGCACATATATAAACAAGTACCCAAATCATTAATTATTGCACACGAAATTCTATTAAATCCACAAGAAATGTGAGGCTGTGAAGCTGGTTACCAATGCCTTCCATCATTGCAGTTTGTTGCAGTTTCATTATTATATCTTCCGTAGAAATAAAGTAAGTTTTCTGATCAAAACAATGATACCTTTTGGAATAAGGCACTCGCTGAAAATACTTGATGAACAAATAGGTGCTCATATTTTAAATCAGTTTTTGTGCATAATATTCAATGTTTTTTCTCCAGAAAGTTTTTCAAAAACAAAAAATTTTGTTTTGCAGTTTTTAAATCGTTATTGGGTTTACTTCCTTCTGAATGTAGAATTGTGTGATCTGATGGAAAAGGCACAGTATAGAAAATATCATTATCAAAGCTTGACGAGTCACAGTTAGGTCTGGGAAACAGAGACTTCAATTCAAACTAAATTGCATTTTTCTGTCCTTCAAATCAAACTTCCAGTCCCCCACTTTTTAAACTCCAAATCCTCTTTTGTATAAAAGGCTATATCTGCGTATGTGTGTGCAAAATCCAGACGAATCTATAGCATTTTTCCCTCTTAGAAAAGGCTTAATTAAGCTACATGATATAATTTCGGTTTATCTAAAGGCGCAAGACAGAAAATACTAGGATAATTTATCGGTAAAGTTATTGTGTGTGTTCTTGTTATACGAGTAAAAAGATGGGAAATGTTTTAATTATTTCTTCAAAAAAAAAACACACATGACAATATTTTTACGTCCGTGAGCTTTTTTCCATAATAAGTAGACATCGCATTTTATTGGTTTGCTATTTAACTGGGAATACTATTTTATGATATCATTTTATTGTTTAGAATCCAAGAAAAAACTTTGCCCTAAAATACGCAAGAATTTCCTGAAAATTATTTATCCGGAGTCTGACGCAACATTATTGAGGCTTTAAAACAAGGAACTGCAAAGTCTTTAAAAAAGAAATTACAGAGAACAAGAAACAGTGAACATTCTGCTAATTTGATTGCAACAGATAATGTGCCGCCGTAGAGGCGCCATCTGTGAGTACGCTGAATTCCTATTCCCTGATACACAAAGTGGTGAAGGGTAGAGGGTGAGTTCAGGTCTTAAGCCGCTCGGCCAATGATGACTCCGGAGGCATCATTGGCTTGCACCCGAGGGGTAGCAGGGTGCTCTCTAGAGCTGAAATTAAATTACACGCCAACAATACATAATGTATTTTCGCCACATTTTAAACTGGTAGCCCCAAATCGCAAGCATTCAGCTTTGCGTGACTTTACAAATCTTTCTCTTTTATTTTACAGAGTGCGGAAACACAAGAATTTCATTGAGAAACTACTATGAAAGAACTTGATTATTTGATTTAAAGCGTGTTCTTTGGAAATTAAAAGGAACGCTCAGTTTTCCTTCTGCACTTTTACAGAAATTTTTTTAGTGTAGTATAATATCCAATAATGAAAGAAAAAAAACCTTCAAGGAGAAAAAAAAGAAAGAAAAAGTATGAACATTTAAAATTTTCGATGGCTTGTGTTTAATCTGTTTTAAAATTTCTGCACACGCAAGTTGTTCCTCTTGCTATCATCTAATGCGCCACGTGTTGGTCTCCACTGGTATATATGTTTTTCTAAAACCTATTTTGGCACAAAAATATAAATAAATATAGAAAGAAAGAAGTAAAAAAGTTTAAGATGTGTGGCCCTTGTTTATTTTTTCGTAATTAATTATCGATATTTACGTAAGAAATAGGGGGAAATTACACGAAACATAAATGATTTCCTAAAACTTAATAAGTTTTCTTTTAATTTATGAATATTTAAGAAGAATTTTGAATTTTCTTTTAATTATGAATATTAGAATAAAAATTATAAGTAGTATTGATTATAAGTCAGAAATGGAAGTAAAAACACAAAATTTGAATGACCAATATTCAAAGCAGACATTTAGTTTTCAGTTTACCTAGAAGCTTAACTGCCCAATTCATCGCAATCCAAAAGCAATGTTTGACAAAATAGGGCTTTTTAGCTATTCAGGAATTTTTAATTACAAAGTTTAACAAGAATTCGTGCTATGCGTGTGTGTTTAAGCTATAAAATGAAGTTATTTTCAGAATTTCATGAAGCGTGGGAGAGCGCTTGACGAATAGTTACTGATAAATGGCGGTTTAATGTCTGCATTATAGGAATAAAACTGATTTAGTAGGGTTCCCTTCAAACGGCATGCTTTGAAATCTCATTTGAATGAATGTCGGTACAACGGAGTTTCTTTCGTTCTTTCTGTCTCTCTCTTCTTCTTTTTGGTAAAAAGAAAGTAGCTAAGAAAAGGAAAGTAATAATTTGTAGAAGCTCAATATAAAGAGAGCAGAGTTAACAATAACGAAGAAATTTTGCATTTTAACATTTTTTGGTTAACAATAATGCGACCAAACATGCACACAATTATGTATTTCAGCTTTGAGTCTTCAACTTCTCTTTTTTTTCCCGTACATTCTTCTCTCTTTCTCTTTTGCAGACATTGCATTAATGTACTATTTATTTATTTACTTACTATTTTTCTTTTATAGAATTTAAGGTTAAACGTGAAAAATTGCCGCTTAGTTATTTATTTACTTTTCAATAATTGAAAAGTTTAAGAATTGAAGAAAAATACGTATCAAAATTTAATTTAAAGTGGTTTACCCAAAGAACATTCAAAACATATTTTTAAAAAATGAGTTTCTTTCCCAATTCTAAATTTGAGCCATGGCCCTTCGATCCCAAGAATTGGATAAAGTGAGTTCTGAGTGGGCTTACGATGCACTACAGAAAATTTATATTTAAATTTAAAATCAGTTGCTCGATTAGTGTTCGGCTGTTTTAGTCTACAGGAAAAAGCATCTCATTAATAGGACACATTTCAAACAATCTCAAAATCATGAAGTAGAAACCAAAAGAAATAAATGCAAAATACTTTCTTGTTACACTTTTCAAAAACTTTTCATTTCCATTTCGAAAATTCACGCTAGGAATGTTGCTTAAATTATAAAGTGTTTCCGAGCTATTTATTTTGTGTTACTTTAGTGCAAGCTGAATGTGAAACAACAAATTTTTAATATTCAGTGAGCGAGCGTTTTTATAAACTGAACAGTTATACTGTCATATAAAAATAAAATTATCGATGTAGTGTCCTATGTGTGTATTAACAATTATATGGCAACTCAGAAAGGTTATTTTAGTTCATCAGCATAATAATTACATATTTTGCTTCACTACAGCTATTATTTTCTATGATGGTCCAAAATTTTAAGCAACACTTTTTCTGTTCAATTTTTTGTTTATTCATGATTTTAGTATTAGGCTTAAAAAATAGCAATTTTTGTAAAACTATAAGCTAAATTGTTAAACATTTTTTTAGCTCTTTTCGCACAAATACATTTAGTTATTTCACTGCTAAGCTACTTCTATGATGCCGGTGTAAAACGCACCTACGGCAGATTTCATTAAAATATTGCTTACTGATGAAGTTAGATTTTGACTTTTTAGGTCAAACCTGGCCAAAATTTTGGTTAGATCATTCACATTATTGTAAGACATTTTAAAGTTATATTTTTACAATATTCAATTATAAGAATAAATATATTTATCCTTGTAGTAATTATAATTTCTTTCAGAATAATTATACAGTAAGTAGTATCCACTGAAATAGAATTCACTGCATTTAATTACATGTCATCAGAAAAATCCAACTGTGACATTTAATATGTTACCGTTTCAATATTCCACTTGCATTAGATGTTAAAATTATATCGGCATTATTTATCTGTCTCCGTTTAATATTCATTAAACTGAAATTCATAATTTCTTGTTTTAAAGACATGGTTCATAATGGTTTTACCCAAATTCCAAGAGCTGACGCGAAATAAATATCTATAATTTCCATAACCCTTTAAGACTTAAAATGTTTTTATGCTAAGCAGACAACATAGAGACAAAGCTTTCAGTGATAGTACCTGAAAACTTAAAATGGACTTGTACCACCATCTGCTGAAGAGAATGGGCAAAAAAATATGTACCAAAGTTTAATTTAAATAGTATGGATGAATAGTATATTCATGTCAGTGGTTTACCCAAAGAACATTCAAAACATATTTTAAAAAATGAATTTCTTTCCCAATTCTAAATTTGAGCTAGGGATTTATTCGAAATCAACTCAGCTGAGACGTGTGCAATAATATGAAAATTACAGCCACTATAGTAGAGGAGTCATCAATATGGCACTTCGATCCCAAGAATTGGGAATAAAGTGAGTTCTGTGGGCTTACGATGCA
Organism: Octonoba sinensis; assembly: GCA_038502835.1. Classification (NCBI taxonomy): domain Eukaryota; kingdom Metazoa; phylum Arthropoda; class Arachnida; order Araneae; family Uloboridae; genus Octonoba; species Octonoba sinensis. The sequence goes on from CM076602.1 coordinate 66,700,980, forward strand.
CTACAGAAAATTTATATTTAAATTTAAAATCAGTTGCTCGATTAGTGGTCGGCTGTTTTAGTCTACAGGAAAAAGCATCTCATTAACAGGACACATTTCAAACAAGCTCTATTATAAATCTCAAAATCATGAAGTAGAAACCAAAAGAAATAAATGCAAAATACTTTCTTGTTACCCTTTTCATTTGCATCGCTTCCATGAACGAGCACGATCCTTCGTTTCCGGCGTTTATTACATACGGCAATCCAGGAAAATTTAAGTTTACTTAATGTTTAATTCGAACGATCGTGTAAGCTCGGACTTTAAGGGATAATATACGACCTGTTATTTAAAAACGTCTGAATAAGAATTCTCGCGTGTTAAACTCTTTTAATTCAAGACAACTCATAAAGCAATGTTAAACTGTTAATAATAATTTTAACATGAAAGAAACATATAGAGCCGATATTGGCAAGCTGGAGATTTGATGCAGCCAACAACCAGCAATTAAATTTTGTTTGTGTATATATATTTTTGATGTAATTATGGTTATTGTTATGGGTTAATGCTTTTTTTACCGATTTATCTTTGTGTAATTTTATTATGTTTTCTTTTTGCTTCAATTTTCTGCCTATTTGGTGCTTAGGAGCCAATGCTCTTGCATAAAATAATAATAATAAGAAGAAGAATTTTAACATTTAAATATGAAACTTTTTTTGACTTGATGGAACAAAAGAAAATCATCAATTAACGAATTTGCATATTAACGCCTTTATAGCCAAGTAACATAACGCAATGCTATTAGCAACATAGCATTCGACCTGCACATGTTATCTTCATAATGCGTAATACATAAACAACCGATATTACCTTTTTTTATCAGCGATAAATATTTATTTGGTCTCGATCGCATACATAGACAAGGTTTCGTATGTAATTAATTAGTGCATGTATTTATGTACAGATCTAAATGCATAAATAAGTTTAAGGTTAGCAAAATCGGATAAACTTGGAGTACAACTTTTGTTAAGGTGATTTCATCTCTAAAAACTGTCCTTCGACTGAAGCATAACTTTATGATACGTATCAGCGGTTTTCTACAAGAAACTTCTAAATTCTTGATTATAGAAGCGTGAAAATGGATGTCTGTTCACAATTACCGAGAAAGATATGAATATTCTAAAAATCATTCTCCGATACAAGGTTAACAATGTTATAAATCGAATTTTTTTTTCGGAAGAAGTCAGGGTATTCTAATGAAGCGTAGCTACAGATTTTACTATAAAACTGTTTGAAGTTTCCTTTGGATCACAACACTTTCCAGCCTTCTAAAGCATTCAACAGCACCCTCCTGAAAACTGTTTTCAAGATGATCAAAGCAGCGGTAAGGATTGTCAGTCAAACAATTTTTAACTCTATTTCCATCATTTAAAATGCCCGAGTTCGTTGTTAATTACCTTATTTCTCTAAGTAATTTAAAAATTGTTTACAAAGTTGATAGATTTTCGAAGGTTTTAAATTTTGATAACTTTGAGAATGGTATGCAATAACTGCCCCTTATGATTAAATTTATGTCAAATGCTCCATTCCGCAACTTAAAATTTTTTTTAGACTTATTTGATTCTTAGTTTTAACACAAAAGGAAGCAATATAGTAGTTATCACTACTATTTTTTTATAAAGAGCATTATTTTACTCATTTATTTAATTATTAATTTGTCTTTCGTCGAAAAAAGTTAGAAATCACAAACAAATAAGTGAAATATGTCAATACATTTTTACTCTTCCCTGTAACCTATTTTAGAGCAAGAATAGAAATTTTATTAAAATGTGGTATTTTTTTCATTGAAATATGATTAAATTACATTTATTAAGGCATAAAAAAAGTTTCGTGCGTGAAAAATATTTTATGGGCAAATTAATGAACAAATCATTTAGTTGAACAATTGTATTACATTCGAATTTTTATATATTTTTAAATAGAAATTGTCGAAGCATTTTGAGCGCAAATGGAGCCCTTTAAGGCACCAATAACTCATGTGGTTTTTGCATTTTAGCATTGTCTACGCTAGTGATCGCCAAGCTTATAAAACCGCTTAGAAAACCAACATTTCGAATTCTGCCGAGAGCTATTTTGAAAATTTCTCAGCAGAAAGTGTTTACTCCAATTGAAAAACGAATATTTTATGCTTGTCTTCAAAACCACTAAAAATAGCAGAAAAAAAAAAGAAATTAGTTAAAAAATATATATTGGTTAATAATAGTAAAATAAAAGTATTGAAATGGTGCGTCTATGCACCTTTGGCCGAAAATGGGTTAATAGCTTCAGATTCCTTGTAATAAAAAATGCTGAAATATAATAACATGGAAATAATTTCCCCCAAAAGTACTCTGAAAAACCATGCAAGGAAACGTCTCTATCACATAAGACATTTTATATAGCCATGAAACATACATTTTTCTTTTGGATGCTACATACATTTTACTTTTGCGAACACTAAAGCAGTTCTAGGTGTTTATGGTTGTGAGAACATTTCCTTTAAAGTAAACGGAACGTAGTTTCTTTCTTTATTCAATTTTTACCATTTTCCTCTTTTTATATTCTTATTTCTTATTTTTTATAAAATTATCCTAATTTTAATGCTTAAAAGGACACGATTTTATAAAGCTTTAATTTTATAAATGATGAAAGATTCGACTCGACTGTTAAAAGTGTATGTATTACGGCGTATGTCCGAAATTGGAGAACGTCGACAATCACCGGACTGATAGATGGTGAATGTCGACATCCACCAGTGATTGTCGACATTTTCCGATTTCGGAGATAAACCGTAGCATATGTTTGTAATACTTTTAGATATTGATTAATTTAAAAAACGTTTTATCTTTGGTATTGTTTTCAACGATAAAAATAAAACTGAATTAGAGAAAAATAAATCAAACAAAAAGATCTAATAAAATTTGAAATATCCTTCGAAAATTTGTAATCATGTACAAAAACAAATGTTATGTCTGAATCAGAACCATAAATAAATAAACAAATAAAACAAAAGTTAACAAATAAAATAAAAATTAATAATGCGCGAGGTAACTTGTTAACTTTAGAAATACTCAGCACTTATTTTATTAATACAAAACCAAACTCTTCTTTACAGATCTTCCTAGCCATTACGGGAATGGTTGCATCAAGTGTCCTTCCTTCCTTCATTCCAGCCTACCCAAAGGTGCCAGTAGTTCCAGTAGGTAAAGTACCTGTAGTGCCACACAGATTGCCACTTGTGCCAGTGCCTAAGTTCCCCTTAGTCCCAGTTGGTAAAGTACCTATAGTGCCAAATCACGTGCCAGTTGTTCCGGTTCCTAAGGTTCCTGCAGTCTTTCCTCTTACCAAGATCGGTTACGAAACCATCCCACAGCCCTACGTGAGAGATTACAGAATTGGTGGCTACAAGAATCTTGGATACGTGAAATACCCTGAATACCTCGGTTACAATGGACTCGCCTATGGAGCCCCCTACTACGGTTATGGAGCTGAACTTCTTCGTTAATCTCAGTGAAGTTTTGACGAAAAAATTGTAAAACAGATAAAATTTAACAAAATTCTAATATACAACTGATATTTAGCAAATTTATTGCTAGTTTATTACACTATTTAGCTTAGTTTCTATTGATTTAGTTTACTTCACTAATCGGAACCCACAAAGTACTAGCAGAAAAATGTGCAGAGTATTATACAGAGTATATATATATAATCTATACTATTAAATTTCCATGAAACTTGAAGACGATTTTCTGAATACTTTGGAAACAAAATACCAAGGCATATTTTAAAGCAAATCTATCAATGAATCATGTTTTGCTTGAGACGTGTAATATATATATATATATATGCAGCGAGAAGAAAAGGCGTATAAATGACAAAGGAAAGATTTTGAATAAAACTTAGTTCGAATCATGGAGTGGGATATTTTATTTGTTTATACTCTGCACAAAATTATAACTAAGTTTTATTAATAAAATTAACAGAGCTGATAGGATACAAAGACGGTGATAAATTTGAATAACTTATTGTACTTCAATTGTATCTATCAAATTTAATTTAATAGCTTTTATGTAAATAAACTGCGAAATTAGTTATCTTAGGCGACAACAGTATTAGGCAAATTCATTTTCGAGTGGTTTGAAAAATTCTTCAAAATATTGCTTGTAAAACAAATAAAATATCAGATTTTTTTTCTCTGGTTTTAAGATTTCTAGAAACAGAAACCTTTCAAATATAAATTAAAAATGCTCTAAACACGTATGTAGTGTTCAAAGTAATATTTTTGTGCATTTATTTATCTGTTTGCTTGTTTGTTTGTTTATTTATCTCTAGGCAGTTATGACATGGTGTTTGAGAGAAGAAAAAAAGTGCAAAAAAAAAGAGAAAAAAAAATGTCCTTCATGAGCTGCTAAATAGAATTTTAGAAATTTCTTTCTAGGAAATACATGCATGTATATTTCCTGAAACGAAATAAATATGTTTGACATACGTAGCTATATTTATTTAATTGTTTTGCCTTAACGATTTAAATTCAATCCTGTGCGTAACAAGTGTACTATTTTATTTAAATTAGTTATCAATAAAAGAAAAAAAAAACCTCTCCGATACGTAATAATCACGAATGCTCTAACATCACGGGCAATAACATAAATACACTGAAAGAAAACTTGGAATGATAGGTGAGTTAAAGATTATAATAGTTAACCTTTGAGGATATTGGTAATTTCCTGGTTAGGTGCGTGTGACTGATTTTTTTTTTTTTTTTGTAACATTTTAGTTATTTCTAACATATATCAATTACACAGGTACTTTTCTTTGAAAAAAAATAATTATTTTAATAATAAACTTAGTGTAGCAAGTGGGCATATTTGGTTCATTGTGATACTTCGGTGGCTCACAAATTAAAATCACTTTCAAATTGTGAAAAAAACGTCTCAAGCTATTTTTATTAAGAGAAACATATTGCAATGATTCTTTAAGGCTAAATATTTCTTACCAAGGATATCAGAAAAGAAAGAAGCACCGTCTAGAACTGTGGGAGGCTATTTGCTCGTATAATACCAAAACAATTTATAAACTAGCTATCTTTCTTTGTTTCTAATTTAACATTAGTTCTTTCTTACTTCAAATATACCTTTTCAACGCTAAATTACATTCATCCACCCATTCTCATTCATTTATTACTTATTCGTTCACTCATTTATTTATTGATCCCTTCACTCATTGATTCATTGATTCCTTCACTCATTGATTCATTCATTCATTCACTCATTTATTTATTGATCCCTTCACTCTTTGATTCATTGATTCCTTCACTCATTGATTCATTCATTCATTCACTCATTTATTCATTGATCCTTTCACTCATTGATTGATTCATTCATTCATGCACTCAGTCATTCATTCATATTTTTACGATACATCGAGCTTTCTTTCATACGTATTTTCAAATTTTTTTTTTTTTTTACTTTTATGGGAAAGTAGTCTAAAATTTACAATAAACATTACTCAAAATATTTGTCTGATTCACTCCGAGAAAAAACGGCATATGAAATTTTCGGTTTTGGGTTTTTTAGTAAATTCCTGACACTCATGAACATTGTACAGATCGCAAGCATTGGTTACACTGTCCATTATGTTGTTTCTCTTGAATAAATGGGCTTTCTCGCGATGTCGGGTCTCCTTGGGAACATGCAAATGGTCGTTACTTGTACGACGTAAAGCTATTAATCTGATGAATTTGTTCGAATTAAAATAAATGTGTTTGCGAGATATTAAAGACAACTCAAATTGCTAAGGAGCACATGTAAATTAAAACACCTTCTTGCTTGGAAATTAGAGCGAACACTCCATAAAATTGAAATCAATTCACACATTGGTGACCGATCATGGCATCTATTTAAACTCACCCACGAGCATTTGCTTACACATGCTTTATTATTCAGTATCCTATATTGTGTATAAAAGTGAATAATTCTACGTTTGTGGGAAAGACTGCCTATAGAAGTAAAAACAAGTTTGGATCACCTACCCTAACTTGAATGGTCCGTAGTGGTAGGCGCCTCCTCGTATTGCGGACTGTGTACTACGAAATCTAAACCAATCTGCTTCCAGCGGATGTTAGGCTATCTTTGTAGAGAGACTGCTGCACCGGGACAGTAAAGCAGGTAGGCAACGCTCATCAGTCCGGTTCTGGTTGGTAAGTGTCTTAGAATTTGTGGAAGGTTCGAAGAAAGAGCGCCGCGCTCCATGACCTTCGGGTTAATCTGTGAAAGCCTCAGATGCTACGTACAGTAGGACGTGGTTAGCAATATTTACCCTAACTTGAATATAAGCCTAAGAATAAGAACAGTGTGATTTGCGTGTTTTGAATGCGATATGTTTCGCTGTTTGAAAATTGTCGTCAGGTTTTAAGTGTTTTGATCTAAATCGAATGCAGAAATAGAAGTTATACTTCGTAGAAATACAGCACTTTAAGATATTTAAATAAATGTAACTTAAATGTAGTAATTAAGTTATGCGATATTTTGAAAGAATTTCTCCCCAGAATAAAGGACGAAAAGTGAATGAATATCAAAGTTCAATAAACGAAAGAGAAAAACTAAAACTGATGCTTTACGAAAACAAAACTAGTCAAACGAGGAAAGATGAACTTCATAGTAAAAAACGACATTAGGACTTTTAATAATGAATAATTAAGTGAGGAATCTTACTTTAATAATGTAATAATCATCCTGTATTATCCGTTTTCACTGGTGCTACGGAAAAGGATGTTGTGAACAAAAGAAACAAAAGCCCAATTTCCCACCGTACCCCATCATAATTCCGGAAATTGTCCATTTACGAACCATTAGGCTGTGTACCGAGTAGTTCAACAAACTCGTAAAGGTGCATTTGAAATGGCACTATCAACTATTGATGCCGTAATCTTTTTCAGGTAAAATAAATACTTATAAGAATTTTTGCAAAATTCATTTGCTCACACGTATCAACACAAAGTTCGTACGTCACTGGCGTAGTAACAAAATTTCGTCTATTTCCTTTTAAAAAGATAACACGGGAACAGGTTTTAGGCCATTTCCAAAAAGTATTTTGCTGAAATCAGAAGGAAAAAAAAAAAGGTTTTAGCAAAATGTTAAAATGTATGCTTATGAATTGCGGTTTACATAACTTTGTACATAGCCAAATATCTTTCATTTTCAATTGCAAAATTTAGCGGTAACATCTTTAGAGAATTTTAATGCAGAAGATTTCATAAAAGTTTTTAACTCTTTCGCGACGAGTTTTTTTTTTTTTTTTTTGTTTTTACAATAGAACAATTTTGGTAGCATAAACTATGAGTGGGGCACACTAGAATGCTAAAACTAAGATATTTTTAGGAAGATTTTAAACACTGATTTAGGACCGGGACATATATGTCTCATCAGTCCTGACATCTGGGACATATGTGTCTCAGTAGTCTTCAATGAGTTATTTTGTCAAGAAAACCAATAATTTTCTAGTCATAAAAATTTAATTATGAATGGTATGGTTTGAAACAATCAATGCACAATGAGACATTACACATCGTGCACTTTATTTTAGTGCGCGCTTCCTTCTTTTGTTGTGCACATTTACGGCACCGCCGTCGTGTTTTTGTTGTTACTGGCAGATGGTCACCAACCTTGAGTAAGCTTCGTGATGTTTTGGATGTCCGAAAAGACTTTTTTTGAAATTTGCTTGGGACGTATGTGTCCCGTTAGGCGCGAAAGGGTAAAATTGAAATGGGGAATTGATTAATTGTTTAGCATTTATAGGATTCAAGTTTAATTCTAAGACAGTAGAAAACCCATGCAACTTGCTTGTTGTGGGTCACACTGCATTAATAGTTACATATATTCATTTTCGGAAATATAATAATTGAATCAAACAGCTTTACATAAAGCTATCGAGCTTATACTGTATTTTATCTGAGATATAATAACATAGCCATACAAGAAGATTCTTCCTCCATCCTTTTCCTTTCATGGTAGAATATTACTTTTCATGATACTTTCTTCAGCTCTCAGAAATCTGGACCGATCGCTTCAGATACAACTAAGCAACTCGAACTGGATTGCTCAGTCTTTGTGGTACTCGTATTTCCTTTTTCATGAGTCATTTTTTTCTGCTTTTTTTTTTTTTATTCCTCTCCTTTTTTTTTTCTTTTCTAAATCATTTAGTGAAGCGCATCAGCAAAAAAGTGTAAACGTCTTGCGAAGTTCTCGCAATTTAGACTATCCTTTCGAATTTTGCGAAAAATATGACAGTAGGCTGAACACTGCAGGGGAGACTGTTGTACGTTTAGGCACTTTAATACACTTTAAGTAAAAAAACTTACTCATTTTTGAAACATGTAATTGAATAAATTAGCATCAAACTATGTCCTTACCAATGAATGAAAGAAACCCGTTTTTAAATTGTTAGTATTATTGTTGTTGTTGTTGTTATTTTAAGGAAAAACAAAAAGTTGGAAATTTGTTACAGAATTGTTAGATACATGATGGTCATGTACCTCTGAATACAGAAATCCTTCGTATAACTGATTTAAAAGAATGAAAAACTATGCATTTCCCACAATAATACAATTGGTGTTTATGGGGATAAAATTAAAGTTCCCCTATCATTGTAACTAATCTACAACTCAAATTATACTTATGAGGATAAACTGTTAAAACATCAATTTTATTTTTTAAATTTAAGCATCACACTTTTCATTTCAAACTATAATTAGAATGGTTAGAGAAATTTACTTTAAAAACCAAGTTCTTCAATCTGTCATCCGGGCAACCTATATTTCAGGGGTGATTCCGACTCAAACATAATAAAGAAAAAAGAAAAGAATCACTAATTGAACACATTCCCCAGTTCTCAAAAACCTATTTTTATACATCCCCTCTTCAGTTTTAATAAATACTTATATTTCTATTTATTTATTATTATTATTTTACTGTTAAAATTACGAATAATATGTTTACGGAAAATTCAATGTATATTTCATTGAAGTATGTAAAAAAAAACAACGAATTTAAACACAAAACTAAAATACATAAAGCAGACACGTTTCGGAATGACAAGGAATTCCTTTTTGAGCAAGGGAAGCAAAGGCCCTGCAAGAGTCCCGCCAAAAGCCGAAAGTATAGTATCAAGTTAATTTGTAGAGAGAAAGAGTTGTTTAAAGCTAGACTTGCTTGCATGTGTATTGTGGATGTATTCAGTAAAATTGAGAATTTCGAGTGGAGCCAAAGAGCCCTCGAGTGGAGAAATAAGAAATCACAAATTGTGCTCGTCTTAAATATAATAATAATAATAATAATAACATTTTGTGAATGAATTTAGAAGTGGATGTGAAGTTAATGCAACAAGCAGTTCTTACTTCACCAAAAAAAAAAGGGGGGGGGGGGTTTGAAAACGTTGAGGGTTTAAAGAGTATGTATAAGTAGGTCAAGGCAAATAAACAACAGACATTGACTGTTATCATCTTAAGGTCATCTTAAGGTCACTGACAGCTCTGAACGGAAAGTGAAAACAGCCGCATGTTTTAAGAACCAAAGATTAATTTTGAAAAATGAATAAAACAATTAGTACAAGTTTTTTTTCCATGACGAATTATGGAGTAAAAGTGTACAGTAGTAAACAAAATTTTCAAATAATTGTTCTCAGGTTTGAATCAGCTTTTAAAAATACATAAAAGCGCACATAAAAGAGACATCCGACAAAAAGTATTAACTGTCCGTAATGAATAGCATTTACGCTGCGTAATTCAGAAAGAAAAAAGACCCGCGTTCGGCAAGCACTAAGCGTAACACGTGTGTGCGCGTTCTACCATGCGATATAACAGGAAGCATTGCTTCCTGACTTTTATGTTCCAGGTCATATACGGGAAATATCGAAAAAAGAAAACTTCAAATCACAGGCAGTCGCTATCAAAGGGAAATATTTTGGGAATGATACAGAAAAAAAGGTGCCGTTTGTGTCTTCTTTTGTGCATAGGATTCGATACGATTACGATTTACTCACCGAGTGTCATCGATAATTCATAAAATGGAGCAATAGAGAAAAGAGGAGCATTTATGTTTTATGGTCGCACTAGAAAAAAGGTGCTTAAATTTATTTCGTGTGACAGTGACACAGTTCGGAGATTGGCGTGTAGCGGCAAATTTCTAGAATGGACAGACTTTTTTTATTTATATAAACGCCCCGAGACCAACTGTTTGATCTAAATAGGATTTTGCCACGCTTATGTCTGTATGCGCAATTTTGTATGTTGGTCACTAACTTAACGAATGACAATGCCAAACTTACGAAACTAAACCCCAAATCCGGGACTCAAACGGAATGGCCCAAAAATGAATACGCATGCTTTTATCGTCCATAAATTTCTTATTTTTTTTTTCTTCTCCGGGGAAAATCGATGGCTCAAAGTACTCGATGCCCTTAGATCATAGTTTCTTAACCTGGGGGGCAAGGCCGCAGACAGAATTTTTTTTCGGGGGGGGGGCTGACTTTGAAACACTCATGTTGAGGAAAGTTTCAGGGAGGAATATATACTACATTGCGAAAAAATTTGGGATTTCGGGAGGGCCCGGGACCGTGGGCCCCCCCTCTGCATACGGCCTTGCTGGGGGTATCGAACTCTTGGGTGTCGCTATCTGCCCAAAAAATAAGATCCGTGCACGAAACTTCCTCTTATTACAATTTCAAATGATTAAAAAAGTATTGAAAAAAATTAAATAACGTACTACTGAAATATTGGTGCAATGAAAGGGCAAGGCTTTTGATCTTCGCTTTCTTTCTTTGGGAGATCATTCATAAATGATGTCACGCTTCGAGGGGGGGAACGGGGTTCGTGAAATTCTGACAAAGTGTGACAAGGGGAGGGGGTAACAAGAAGTGTGACACCAAGCATTATGCAACATAACATGACATGGGACAAAGGGGGGAGGGGGCTGCTGAAGTGTGACATATTGTGACAAAAGGGGGAGGGGGTCAAATATATGGGGAAAAAGCGTGACATCTTTTATGAGTGGCTCCTTTCCTGTTTTTTTTTTTCTGGGGCGGGGGGGTATGTATCACATTGTGGACTGTACTCTGTATCATACTGTAGACTGCACTTTGTATCATTGCAGGAAAAATACCATTCCTTTGCTGTTTTTGTAATTTTCTTAATATAACTAATAAAAAAAATCCTCGAATATGTGAATTTTATTTTATTTTATTTTTTATTATTTTGAATCCAAAAATTCAAATAAATCCGAATTTATGAGTGATAAAGGGTTGTAAAAAATCCTGAAATACGTGTGTGTTTATTTATTTTATTAAATAATTTATTATAACTATTATTATTATTATTTTATTATTATTATCTCGAATACAATAAATAGATAAAAAACTAAATCCGAATTTATGAGAGGGTTAAGGTGGTCACAACACTAAAAGATTAAGAAACGATGCCTCAGAGAAATATTTTTAATTGTATGTTCCTTACCATCTTGGAGTACAAAACTCACTTCAATGAAATGTTGTACAAAATTACGACATTGCAGACATTCCACAGATCGTTTGATTCCCAGAAACAGTTGAATTCTTAAAATGGCTTTTACATATAAAACAATGGACAGTGAAAACAATTTACATTACCGAAATTATACTCCTAAACATTTCAGGGAATGGTTCATTTTAGTTTTCCATTTAATTCCTACCCATTAAATTTCAGAAAATTGAGTAAACTAATGCGAAATGGTGAAATCTTAAGTTCTGATCAAATTATCGAAAAGAAATTGAATGTTAACTGACTATTAAAACTAAGGTAACAAAAATAATGTCTTACTTCCGTTGGGGGAGACATGTTAAAAAAAAATTCCCAGGAGGTCAACAGTTCTTTATCGCCCATAAGAATGGAAGTAACTGTGCCACTTTTTAACCAATGAATTAGCGCATTTTTGCCGTACAATTGCGTTATATATTAAAAAGATAACAATGACAAACATGACTTCTTCATTTAAAATCAAATATGTATAATAGCTTTGAGCTACTATATACATTGAACTATGTAAACAAACCGTTTAAAGGATAAGCATGGACTACAACGGAGGGATTCGCATAAGCGATAGAGAACATGGAAAAAAAAACAGGTAAAATTTTACGATATGAATACATATTTTAAAGAAATTATTAATTTCTAAAATATTGTTGTATGAAATGGATTTGTACTGTTCTTTCATAAATATGGGTGGCTACCCTAGACTTTATTTCAAGGAGTCATGAGCTTGTCAGGCGTTTTCTGTACGCCTCTACGCATGACTCTTAGTCAAATTTCATTCTCTTCTACTGTTAGTGTAAGAAAATATTTTACAAAAGGTAATAACTTTAAAAAATTAATTAATAAACAAAATTTTAAATTTAAATTATAAAAAATAAAAATTATGTTAATAATTAATTAGAACTTATCTATTACTTAGAAAAGGTAAAAATATAAAAATCTTATAGCGGTGTGATTTTGTTTATACCCTTGATATAAGTTGTGTAAATGCTATTTATGTACATGAGTTGTTGATACTATGATATAATAAAATTGAATTGAATTAAACTAAAACAAATACACCAAAGGAAATAAAATAAAATAACATTTTTTAAAAAAATCATCACAACTAGTAGAATTCTCCGAAAGAAGGGCCATTTCCAAGTTCAAGCACAAATAAAATATGAACGTCAAACAAACCATTTGCAATTTCACAATCGTTGCCGATATCTGCGCATTAGTTCTGTTTCAATTCCGAGAGCTTTGAAAAAACTTGACAAATATTGGAATCCCATGCGAAATATATTACCTAAATAATTCCTTAATGCTAAGTATATCTAACATTCGAAAGGGTTAAAATAGTCGGTCCGTTTTCGTAAACAAAGATGACCTTAGTGAAAAAACACCCATGTGACTAAAAATATTTAAAATCGTTTATTTCTTGTATGTTAACTTTAGTGATTGATTTTCATGCAGTATCGTGTATTCGAAAGGTCATGTGAAAAATCGAGAGCGGAAGCTAAGTGGACACAAGAACACAAATAACCGGCTTGTTTGACCTGTGATGCGTAAAACAGGGCTTCTCTTTTTTTTCTGTTCGGAGAAATACTCCGGGATTAAGAGCTGGCATGTGTATTCAGCCTTGTCTTCATACCCCACAATAGCTAGTTTGATCCCATTAAAATAATGATGGGAATTTGTGCCCAGGCAATGCTAAATTCTATCCCTAATAAAGATTGAAGGTCGCTTCAGATCGCTATAGTGCCGCGATCTATCAAATGTCGATTTCTGTGGTTCATCAATCAATCCTATTGTCTGACCGTAACAGCAAGGGTGTAACCAACTTTCGCAGATTATGGCACGTATTCAAAGCATTCAGAATAGGCTATGAAATAGTCACTAATTAATAGCTTTAACGGCTATAAGAATTAATGCATGCGTCTCATATTAATTATAAAACTCAGTGTTCATATCGAACTCGGAGATTTCGAATGAAAAAAAAAAGATAACTTATCCCTAAATTATCTCTGACTGTTTTAGATAGTTCTATATTAAAAAAGAAAAAGAACATCTGTCAGAGTCACGCCTGAGTAAATTCGGGTTCATGTTCGGACCCTTCACACTCACAAAATTTCGATTAATCAAAACGAGCTCTTCACAAAATTCCAATTAATCAAAACAACGATCCGTTTTGATTGGGTCCCACCACAAAACTCCGAGTTATCACATCGGACCTTTCACAGAACTATTTATTAAATAAGCGGTAAGCAAGTCTAAACATATTGATTTTTCACTGTATGTTTAAATTTGGAATTTTCACAAAAATCATTTATAAAATTCAAAACAGGAACCTGTGAAAAATGCTTTTCTCCACCAGACACCAGTACACCTCTTTAGCCGAGGCCTTAGGTGCGCCGAAGATAGGAGCTGGTGGCCGTATGTGAAAAATGCTGGATCAATCCTTGTATATATACATAAACTTAAAAAAAACATAATGATAAAATAATATTGATCAACATATTCATTTTTTAGTGCACATAAATGCACACTGAAATGTGGAATATTCCATTTGATCAATTAAAGGCGACTTATAAATATGCAGTTTTAGAAAATGCGTTAGTCTACTTAGGTCCTTTAGAGTAAGTTCTTTTCTTCTCTAAATTCTTTACTTTAATATTAGATACCTTGTGATGACTTTCATGACAATCTTACCATTTCACCACCGTAACTCAATGAAAATTTTTTTTGGTACGGTTCCCCCCACTAGTACCTTGTGAGAATCGACCGACGGCCATCGGCTCCCTACCTAAGGCTTCGGCTAAAAGGTGTAAGGGTGTCCGATGGAGAAAAGTACCTTGTGAGAAGGGGACAGAATCGAAATCACGGTTATATGGGAACAAACAATAAACTCTTTTTGATGGTGGGGGGGAGGGGAGGGGAGGCCGTCGTGAAATGTATTTCGCTCATACTCAATTTTGTTCTCAATGAAATGTACTGCTGAATAAAATGTATTATTCAGTAGTACATTCATGACTTTACTACTTAGAACCGAAAAAGTGACCGCGAATCCGTATTAATAAGTTTGCAATACGGTACCATAGGTATACGCAATTTTATTACCAGATCATTGAAGCTAGTCAAACATACTTGAACTTTTTACTACAGATAGAGACAATATACGTGAATAATGTAAACAATCTTTTTTCACTGATTTCTAGAAACATAATAATCTTTGAAAAAATATCATTTCCTAACGATATTTAAGAAGTTACATGGAAAGCTTTTGAAGATTTCCACCAATCTCTTTCGGACCTAAAAGTGGAAGTAGAACGACAACTAAACGAGATTAGAGTTTCTTAATGTAATGAACTGCACTTCAATTCAATCTATCATGTGTTTAAATAAAACCTGATTAGATTTTATTAAGTCTAGGCTAGCATTTTTATTAATTGAATAAAACCACAGGATGACTGTAAACCATTTTAAAGTGCTCAAAACACGGTTCACAGAACGTTTGGGTTCTTGAAACTTCGGAAGACATGGTGTATTCAATAAATTGGCGTACTAAAGAGTAAAAATTCTTTCATTAATGTTACTTTTGTGGTAGTGTAGAAGAAAAATATCCATTAATTACTGGAAAGAAATTATCAAAGGAAATATTTTTCTCCAAACGTTATTGTTAGTATTGGAAACGTGAAAACCCAATTATAATTAATAGCAAAATTGCCCGGTGTTGCCCACTGCAAAATAGTATTGAGAAGAAATATCAGCCTCGTATACATTTCGTTCTTTACTTTATGAGGAAAAAAAACTGCTACCAAATGAGAAATGCAAAACAGCATTAAACCTAGCTTTAAAAAATTAACAATTAAATTAAATCATGCTTACAACAATGAATTATTAAAATTCATTCCCTCCAAGATTTTCCTTCAACAATAAAGTTTCGCTTACACCTCCGTCGAAGAAATGAAATTTTTAGAAATAACCCAGGTTCTAATAATTCTAGATCTTTCGGATCGCAGTTATCTATCAGCTTCAGATTGATAGAAAGTTTTAGAAAATAAGGTGATTTTTTCAATTTTTTATTGCCGAAACAAATCTTTAAATTGGAATTTAAAACTCACACACATACAAAAATTCGAATTTTGGACTTCGTTACCTTCCACAGGCGACAGAAAAAAATTTTGTGCCAAATTTCATTCTGGTGCGCCATTTAGTGTGGCTTTATATACCAAACATACGAAAATACAAAGACACAAACACAAAAAGAAAGATACCCACATACATATGAGTTATTTCTCATATTTTCATATGCATATAGATTACTTTATTGATTTTCAATTAAGTAAATAACTACTTCTTGAGTTTAAATGAATATTTAAAATTTCGAAGTGAATTTGGAAATCAAAATGTATTTTGTATTGTTTTAAGACGTTAATTAAAACTTTTACAGATTTTTGCAAAAATAACCATTGGTTAAACAATCTGCAGGGTCTCTTTATTAATTCTCATTTAAGGGAAAAAAATAGAAATTAAAAAACCTTTGCTGCATAAAGTTTTACTCTTGCAAAACACTCATCATGCTCCAAAAGTTCAAAAGATGGAACATGCGCAGTGAGGTTCACGCCCCACTGACAAGCAACAACATTATTCAACGAGTGGATCTTCACTATAAAAACAAGTGTTGCATGCGGTCACTCGAGTTAGACCTTCGACTCGTGGCGTCACGGACCGCGGAACTATTTATTTTGTACAGTTACGGATACAGATTTCGTACCCAAACAGAAGGATTTTAAAACGCCGCGAGATGGATAAGCTCCTCGTAAGTAATTTTTCGTTTCAGAATTTAATCGTTTGCTTAATTTCAGCTTTGTTTGATGTTTTTTCTTTTATTGCATATTGAATATATTCAACATCAGAATATGATGAGTTTTTATTTTTAGTATAAAATTTAAAAACATTCATAATATATGATTTTCATCAAAATCTGAACAATGAAAACTAAAAAAATAAGTATGTGTGAATATATCAAATAGAATGCTTAACTATTTAAAGTGCATTTTATTTATTTATTTATTTATTTATTGCTATTATTATTATTATTATTATTATTATCATTGCATTTGCTTTTCATGTTAAAAATTTAAAAATATTGATTTGATTCTATCATTTATATTAAGCATTTACAATAAAGAACAGGCAGCATAAAAAATAATTCAATCAAGGAAGAATATTGCCTTTGCCTCAATGTATGCAATGTGCTGGAAGTTGCAATATGTAATCAAGCAAACTGATTTACATAGTTCTAGAATTATTAAGATCTCGTATCGGATTGTTTTCATCATTTTTTGCAATGTTAAAAATAGTAAGGCAGATGGAAATATTCGACTCAATGTGTATTGAGCACGTTTAGAAATTCGATTGTATAAAATGTATATGAAAAGCAGACTTTAGTGCTAAATGTTGCAGTCAACCTCTAAAGCTGTTTGTAATTAGCATATGCTGAAGAGATTAAGCTTGAAATCAACTTTTACACCAAAATCTTTCATGATTAATGCATTGTTACATCTACTGAAATAAATACTGACATCGTTAGCACAGCTTAAAATTAATGTAGATAGCATTTGTTTGAGTTTTCCGCAGAGAAAACTCGAGATTGAGGAAGCTATTAGTTTTGAGCATAGAAGCATGGATTTTCACTTCAGCTTCAATAATATAACTATGCACCAAAATTGAAAGTCGTGGTCCATCCAGAACGGTTCTGGTTAACAGTTCACCTGACATTTCACAGGCTTCTTCAGAGCACAATTAATTCAAAGGAGAACTCACCTTCATGGTTATCTCGATTTGAATCTTCATTGGATATCAATTTCATAATTGATAGTTCTGACTCTGAGCAAGAAGACTTTTTGAACTGCTTCTGATTCAGAACTAAGGGAATGAACTAATCAGAAATAATGATGCCATCAGATTCGAGATTAGTGTCCTATCCAATGAGGATTAAGCTCAAGATCCACATAGAACGATATGACCAGACTTCTCTTTTGAATTCATTCCAGCTTTGAAGGGACCGGAGAAGTGTTGGGTGAAGCCTTAACCTGCAAAAAAACTGAATGTACCAAGTTTTAGAGACGCAGAAAAAAGTTGGTATTTTTGAAATTTTATACTGTTAAATCAGAATTCTTGTTATTGGGATAAAACGACTTAGTTTCAAGAACATCACGTTCTCGGAATAGTTCTGAGTCAAAATGACTTAGATTTGAAAAGCCGGGCTCTTAATTTTTTAGTGACGCCTTTCTCAAAAATGATCTGGTTACGATCGCATTTTTGAGACCACTAAAAAAAAAAAGATTTCCTCACTTGGAGTTTGAACTCGCACTGTCTTGACTCTACGCTAATACTCAAACCACTGCGCCAGGATGCTAGGATTATATCGAATGGAGAAGGAAGCGTTGAATTATATCGCTTCTGGACGTATCAACTGCGGGTGCTAAAGTACTTCCATGCCAAATTTCTTCATAGAGCAATCCAGAAGAGCGTCAATTTTCCACTCGTCCATTCTGTTTTCTTATTTTGCTGCGCCCAATTTTAACCCCACGAATTATTCATCTTGTATTCGTGCTCTGAAGAGACGAACATACTACTCACATTCTTGAATCGTCCGCGCAGTAAATAGTTCCTTAATTTGATACAAATGCTATTGTTCTGAAGAAGTAATCGTGAAAAAAAACCCTGTATTAATTTTAAACGTAAAGTTGCTCTATAAATTTTTCATTTATTGCAGTTAATACTTACCCTTTCTCTAACTATAACTTTTAAGTAAGCATCGGTACTAAAAACTGAGAACTGCGCTTGCTCATTTTAAGGTCAAGATTACTTAAAAAATAAGAAGGTATATTTTATCATTTTTAAGCACGTCCTTTTTAACAGTGTAGAGATGAAATTTGCATGTAAGAAAACGAACCAATGATTTTTACCATTTATTCGATTAAAACATTTAATTATTTCATAACTATTTTCCGCTCTTTAGCATAAGACAATTCAGGCCTTAACATAGAATTGTCTAAAATACGACTTGCTTCGTAATGTTAATTATTGCCAGGCGTTTAGTCTCTCTTACACATTTTCAACTGTCTAAAATTTTAAACTATTCAGTGCACCAAATTATCTATTACCATTATTCTGTTTTTTTTTTCTATGCATTATGTGTATCAAATGCAAAAATTGCAAACCTACTTTCAGAGTGCAAAAATACGTTACAATGAAATTCCAAAAGAGTACATTTTCAAATAATTAGTACGTAATAATGTTCATGAAACTGCTAAGACTGTTTCTGGCTTTTTCAATAACATATAACCTTTTTGTATGCGAAATTGGACGCATACAAATAAATTTCTCCAAAAAATTTGATTGAAAATCTCAGGTAATTTGTTATATACTAAACCACAACTCTAATTATTCGATTATGAAGTTAAATTAAACGTGATGAAAAATGTAAATAAAAAATAAAACACACACTAATTGAATATTATTTTCCTACTTTTAATATAAACGACCTTATGGCTTTGGAAAGTAAGATTTAAATTAGAAGGGCAGTAACTTTACACTTGCTGATTTCTTCTTGAAAGCTATTTAAGTCTGAGAATCATCGGTTTTTCATTTTATGTGCCATCTAAGCAAGGGTGAATTGGAAAATACGTAACCTTGAAGGAAAAATAAATTAAAAAAAAACGAAAAAAATTTGTTAAATTGCTGCTGTACATTATAGTTGGAATTAAATGCTATTAACAAATTATTTTCAGGTAAGAACAACCACACAGACACACACATCATAATAATATTACAACTTTCACAAAATGATTAAAAAAAAAATTTCTAAGCAAAAACACAGTAAATGAAGATCTACTTGCTAAGCGTTGAAAGGGCTTCCAATTAGCCCGTTTTCAGATTTTTAAGGAATGGGCAAAAATAACTCATAAAAAATCTATCTCACTTCAAAATAGCATGGCATAATAGGTAATCATCTTCATCTTTTATACATTATCATGTTTCTTTAGTTAGCTTAAATAAATTATTTTTATTAGAAATACACTTCATTTGATAAAATATATTGTTTATTGTCCTTCTGCTTGATTTAAAAAAATCTTTTAATACTTAGAAAATTTATTTTATTTTTGGGATAAGCAAACTTAACTATATGCTCATTTTCAAATTAACGACTAAATCCTTACAAGTTTTCGAATAGTATTAAAAATTACTTTTCTTCAATACTTCAAAGGAAGCTTTTAAATAAAAAGATGTTTCTTCATGCATGGAGCTTCTTTTCTCTTTTTCATGAAGTTGGGAGATGCCTTTCACATCCAAATATACGAACATAAAAAAATATCAAGTGAAATTTCAAGAAAAAACTTAATTGCCAGTCTGTTAAATTCTGTAACGATGACCAATTACCCAGGGGAAAAAAAGCTCAACGAAACTGCTTGTAGAACTGCCGTCTTTCAATCGCATAAGTGTTTGATTGAAACTTAGTTTTAACTTTCATCTTAAAGGACTTAACCGTGAGAATTTGTCAGCTGTATTATAGCCACAGAAACTCAACTTTGTTGTCGTAATTGAAATTCAGTCATCAACACGTACTTAATTTAGATTGGCAGCCACCAAAACATTGGTTAGTAGAGTGCTAATGCAGTAATTTATCGATTTAATAAATACCTCTTGAAGAACCGATGTTAAAAACTGATGCTCAGAGGAATAAGAAAAATATTTGCAAGCAAAAGGAGGAGCTGATATTGCACGGTTGCAAATTATTTCCGAGTCAACAACCTGAGAGGAGAATTCGTAGAAGCATGCCATTGCTTCTAATGAGAGAATTGTATAGAATCTAAAGGCACGCAACTCGTATATGGCATGCGAATTTTCAGTTCCGTTTCTGTTTCATTTGAAGCACAAGTGGAAGAGCATTGCCCGATAAAAAAAAAGTATCCAAGGAGTGGAATAAATGGGAATTCAGAATGAATGAAGCTAAATAAATCTGGAGGTAGATGGTTTTTACGTCTATCATTGCCTATAACTGTCAAGATATAAATTTTATATAGACCGATTTATTTAGGCGCAATTTGGCAATAAAAACTGCATGTAGGTGTTTTAAGGCTCACGCAACCGGGTTTTCTGTATAAAAAAACATTTATACAGCTTGAGGCTTGAGGTACGCAGGCCCGTTTCTGAGCAATAAAAGAAAGTATGTTAAAGGCATTTGAAATCTTATGATGGTTAGTTTATTGAGCAGGAGTGATGATCAAACATGCCTGCTATTTTAATTTAAAAGTAGAGTTTAATAACTGCCCTATTCTTTCTTCTTGCAATAAAACATAATAAATACAGTAGAGACTCGGTTATCGGAGCCCCGACTAACCGAGTTTCGGGTTAACCGAGGTACATTTGCGCTTGAAAAAAAAAAAAAAAAATTTTTGGGTGTCGATGGCGGCGTCACTGACTGACGTCAGGAATCCAATTATTTTCTGGTGATATAAAGACCTAGAACAATTTCAACAGACCTTTTACGGCTACAACCATTTCGTAAAGCGGCAGCAAAGAAGTGAGCGAGTTCTGTGTTTGACAGAAAACAATACATATATATATACTATATACATAGACTTTTCAAGGGAACTCTCTAACTGGAACATGTGCTCTATTGATGTGTACATATAAAATTAGATATTTGTGTGTATGTAACGTCATTTTTTTATGTATGTACAGAAAATGCCTTTTTTTTACACCTTTGACGAGATTTTCATTCATTTCAACATATGTTTCCCTCTCGATTTGGACAGAGTTCATGTTATCCAAGTTTTTGATTAGCCGAGGTACCCTTGGTCCACATTACCTCGGATAATCGAGGCTCTACTGTACAGAAAATAAACTGAAGCAAATTCAAAATCAACTTTAAAATTATGAAAATAAGAAGAGGTGGAGAAGATCCTTTGATATATTCACAATTATAATAATATATCCATATTTATGCAAAAAGCACGTTGCGTGCTTCACTTATAATTAATATGCATAGCTTTCACATATTCAATTATCACGCTCCCGCAGTTTTTTTTTCTTTCTACAAATGCGTTTGACCTTATTTTAACCCTTCGCTGCTGAGGTATTTGTATAGTTTAAAAACCCTCCTTGCTGAGCTATTTCTACATTCATATGTATATTAGCTGATAATATTTATTATCTTTTTTATTATCTATAATAAATGGGGTATGCAAAAGTCACTAAGTATTTTTTAATACTTTATAGTGATGTTGCACACCAAGGGAGAATTCATTTTAAAAAAGAAATAATTTTGAAATGTGTAAATTATACCACACGTAACAGGCAAAAGTTAAGGTTCTCCATTAGGACCACAAATATAAGTACACTAATATACATATGACAATTATTTTTTTTTTGAAGATACTTTATTTAATTTTCTTAGCTTCGGTGCACGTGCTTAGCTTCAATAATCTTTACAATTACGTCACTGAGTCATGGCTGTATACGCGCTATAACGAAACAGGCTGGTATAGGTTTTAATAAAATCGTATGCAAAGAGCACCACAAGCCACGGCCGAAATCCAAACACGTTTCATTCTAGTCCCGAGAAATGGCGTGACATAAGCTTAGTTCAAACCGTGTTCAAAAAATTTCTTAGGTGATGTTTCATTATCGTTTCTTGCACTTTTCTTTCGCCATCCCAGTGAAGCCGCACCAAGTGACACATAACAACTGCTCGCCGTCTAAGAGTGGCAGTAGGAACAAAAACGTTAAAGAAATGTTTCTCAGCAAATATACATTTAACCCTAGAATGCTACCCATTGAAAAATCTATCGGAATGGTAACCTAAATAAAACCAGTGGGTTTGTCAAGGTTAGCTTACGGAAAAGAAATAACTCGGTATTATTTCAACTGAAATGATACCGTCCAGTGGTCCAGTTATTAAAAATTATAAAAATCGCGACTCGAATAGCAGCTGTATCGTTTTAAAAAGTAAATCCTCATGAGGTAGTAGCTTTTTGCGATGTAAACTAATCATTTGCCTCGAGTCAGTTAATAGTCAATCTATTTCGGATCAATAAAGAAAGCAAAATTCACTAAAGTAATCATTTTCAAAGAAATGTCTTTAAGCAGAAAGGACGTCATTTAAATTTGTATAAAACTTTGTATTCTGTAAAACGTTAAAATAAACCATAAGATCGCCAAATATGAATTCAAAGCATAAAATTTCCTAACGGCTCTATTAATTACGGCTCTATTGGAGCACGATAATTAAGTGACCTGAATATAAAATTTGTATTTTATGTGCTTCACAAGAGAATGTAAAAATACATCATTAAACAGAAATTTAGAAAGACCGTACTTTTGTAATAAGTTAATTTGCAAAAGAGTAAATAACACAAGTACTACATAAGAGTGTTTTTTCATAAAAGATACGGAAGACGGGTGAGGGCTTTTGGTCTGTTTCTTGCATTTTTTAGAGTAATTTTCCTCCTGCTGACATTAGAAGTAACCATCATATTCGTTTATCATCCCCCATGCAAAAACCATTCAGCTAAATGAAGAGTCTAAGCTGGAAAAACGACCTAAGTCACCTACTACTTGATGAGCTTTGCTTTATGTTTTATTCATTCATTCTATGACGTAAATGTTAATTTTAACTATACTATAAATTAAATTATAAATTTGAATTTGGGTGTTACAGGAAAGCAGGCTTGTATAGTTAAAATTAACATTTATGTTATAAAATGAATGAATAAAACATAAAGCAAAGTTCATCAAGTAGTATGTGACTTAGGTGGGCCGTGGTAGCCTAGTGGTTAGCACGTCGGACTTCCACCTGGAAGGGCGCGCGTTCGATACCCACTGAAGACCACCATGCATACTAGGGGATATGTTCATGTAAAATCCGTAGACCCCACTACCTTTCCCCGTGCGTAAGCAATCCTAAAGCCCTCGGCTAACAGGTAGGGGTCTGGTGGAGAAAAGTATGTGACTTAGGTCGTTTTTCCAGTGGTCCCCTAAAAAGTTTTTTTTTTTTTATGTGGTCAACATTTACTTTGTGGGCATTTAATTTTAAATTTTTGGGCATGAATGAATTACTTTTCTTTATTTTTGTTTTTTGAAATGGATAGGTAATTCAATTTGTTATGTGAAGAAAAACATATTTTTTAGGCTGCAATAAAATTATAATAAATAATAAAACGTAGTTAATTAATTTTACGCGCATATAATAAGCAGCTTATCACATAATAGCTTATAATGATAATGCAAAAAATATGTTTTAAGGTTAAAAATCTTTTGAAATCACTCTATGAACCAACAGGTCACTAGTGAAGGTTGCAACAGGAGTAATTCTATTACTCTACATAACATCACTATCTATCCTCTAAAGAAGAAAGCTACCATACAAGAACAATATATTTGTCAGAAACTTAACCAGCGAAATTTTTGCCTTCTCTGCATACTTTCAATTACATCTCTTTCAGACACACTTGAACAATCGCGAAATAAACCGGAATCCAACCGTTTGAGCACATCGACAACAAAAACTACCATCCAAAGTTCACGGTTGTCTGGTCCTAATTCGAGTTTATGTCCTGAAAACAATTAACACGTCAAAGCATAGGAAGCATCGCGTGCAAAAACATATTATTGCGAAAGGCGTATTGTATCATGGCTGATAACGTGAACGGAAAACAACGAAACAAACACGAATCGTTTCACCTTTTTACGATTTCACTTGACAAAAAAAAAAACTTAAAGAAAAGAAAAAAAAAAAAAAAAAGGTTTTGAATTGCACAGTAAATGTGCAATTCATGCAGCCATTTTATTTTACAAAACACGAAATAGAATTTAGCTTTCGAACATCTGCTCGTTTCCTAATCGTTGAAACCCTTTAGAACTCAATTTCTCAACTTTTTTAGTCAACACCCCAACGCCAAAACAATATATAGCGTCGCAACACCGCAGACTACAAAATTTTGTATGTAAAATAAATAATTGGTCAAAACTTAGTAACATAACTTAAAACTGTTTATCCATTAAAAGGAAATTTTGCATAAGGATATCATTTTCTAAACAGATCGCGATCCCCTTTAATTACACGCGACCCGAGGTGCAGAAACGATGCTTTAGAACAAACCAAATAACCAACTTCTTGACAAGGAAAAAGTAAAGTGACAAAATGTTTTTGAATTACACTGGCAAACTGGGCTTATGTTTCTCATATTGTGTAAGTGGGGATTTTTATTTAAGTGGTGTTGTGTGAAAAAAAGTATGGCATTAAAAAGATTCCTTTGACCTCAGATTTTTAGAGAAAACTAAAAATCTTAAAAATCTCAACTTTATAGTACTTTACCCAATATTTTTACCATATAAGTATTGGCATACGGCATTTTAGTATTTCTAGATGCGGGTAAAATAAGGAGTTATGTAATCTAGACTTTTATCTTATATATTTGTGTTTATGTTGGCTTGTTTTTATGTTTGTATGTTCGTCATACAAAACCACACCAATTGGAATGAAATTTCGCAAAAAATCAGTCATCCTCTGAAAAAAAAAAAAAGTGCACGAAGGCCCATTCGTAAATTCAAATGAGTGTTTTTTAAATGCCAATTTCAAGATTTGTTTCATTAAAGGAAAATTAGAAAAAGTGATTTATTTTCTAAAATTTTATATTATTCTGAAACTGATGAAAAACTGATTCAGATAGAATTTGTTAGAAAAAGGTAGAGTAAATAAAACTTGACTAAAATCTTATTTCTTCTAAGAAGGATTAAGTTAAGCCTTAATCTTAAGCTGTCGTTAAATGAAATTTTGGAAAAAATGAATTCCAATAATTCAGTTTTGTAAAAAAATAAGCCCATGAATTTTGTTTAAACTAAATGATTAATTATTTTTCGACCATGTTTCATGCTGTTTAACATGTCTGATATATTTTCTCAATAGCTTTGTAATAGGCAACCTCGGGAAATTTTGCTAGTAAAGTATAAAGAACCAAAATTACATTATTTATACTTTTAAAAGAATGAAAGGTAATTTGGTTGGAACAGAGGAATGGTATTCGCAAGAAATTTTGGAAATTCATATTTTGTGAAGCATCCTCTTATATCCTGAATCAACAGCTTCTGTAATTAGGTTCCAACATTATTCGAGCATATTAGGGGGTCCATCCTCAAACCAAAAGATAAAATAGACTCAGTATCAATACTTTTAGGAGCCCCTATATAGACAGGTCGACGCAGCCACCATTTTGGTTCAGAGCACGTGTTCCGCGTGGTTGTCTTTTCTAGAATCCATCGCCTTTTGCCAGTGTTTCATTCTCTCTGTCATTTAAACTTTTTCCAATTTGACAAGATTTGAAATGTGATATAACGCCAGAATCTTTTCTTTGCTAGCCCTAGCTTTTCAACAATGAAACATTTGAATATCTGGCGCGTTAGCTCGTACATATATAGTGGCCTTAATGCAGACATATTCGATCAAGGTCAGAAGACTATTAAGCACGTTTTCTTTAATCTTGTTGAAAACTAAGACAGTAATAAAGCTTACCCTTCCCTAATTCTACGAATTACTGGAAAGCTCTCCGGTTTTCTTTCACATCCAATTGGTCGATTTGAGAGGTCCTTGCACGTGATCTAGCATTTCTTGGCCTCCGGCAGGCGAAACTGAGAGAGAATCGTGGTAGCACCGTTTATATCTTAAAGGTATTTGACTGATACTGACTGCTGTCTGGCAAATGTATGTTTAATAAACTCTCCTTATTGCTTCAATATTATTTTTTAGTTAATCGGACTATTGATAGAGATCATACCGTTGCTCACAGCTCTCGAGCCAACAGCCAAAGCGAGTGAGCAAGGCGAGCGCAATGGTCGAGCATGGCACCATGCCCTTCCGCATGCACAGACCCTTCAGCAACACCAGCAAAATCAAGCTCCAGTTTTCCTACAGACTTCCACCAACCAACCAGCGGAGAGCAGTGGCCAACAGCTAGATCCCAACGGATCAGGCAGAACTTTCGAAGAACAAGATAAAGCTATGCCTTCTGCTTCAGAGCATGACTTTATGTCAAGACATTATGGTTACTTCAATATGCAAAGATTTGATCCAAGCTATCCATATTATGACAGAGCTCCTTATCCTAGGTTTGTACTGCTTTGTTTCATGCATTGTGTTTTAGTTCTTCCTGCTAAACAAATTGTGCAAGTTTGGTGGATTGTAAGTTTGTGTTGTGTCATACGTAAGGTTCAGTAAAATATTCAGTAAAAATATTAGACAAATAACGAAGCAAAATCTCATTTTTAAAACGACAAAAATTCTTTTTTTTTTTCTAGCATATATAAATGGAGTTTTAGGAATTTCATTAAAAAATTCAATTTCTGAGAAAATGTTTAAATATCTGAATTGTAGTTTGCAACAGTTAAAAAATATAATTTCACCTAAAATACAGAGGAAAGTAGCCCAAAGTGAATCACTTAAAGTTTGACGAATTTTACAAAATTAGTTTTTAATCCGCAACCTCCAGACGTTTTAATTATGATTTTACACATTAACAATGTATAAACTGCAGAAATTATATGACACTGAACCTGTATGAATGGGGGGGGGGGGAATATGAGTCTAGTAGTCGGCAAAAATCTATTCATTTTGTTCATATACATGGAGGGCAGAATATATAGTCTTTATGGGAAGAACAGGTCAATGACATAAATTTTTAGAAGCAGTTTTTTTATTAATACAAATTACACCTTGTGTTCATTATTGCAAATTGCAAGGATTAATGGAACCATCCTGATTTTAACTAAATTTTAACAGTTTGCATAATTAATTTGCACTCCTTAGGGACTGGAAAACATTCTTTCATATAGCATCAATATCGGCGGATGCCATTATCACTTGATAATTTTGGCTCTGCTTCCCACCAACTGGAGGCACCTGGGATCTAACGATGTGAAACTGCATTAAAAATTTAATTTAGCCGAGAGTATCTAGGCCAACAGTATGTTTTGATACAAAATGTTATATTCCAATCAGTTTCAAAACTCACATCATTTTACTTCTTCAGGTACCCATCGCCACACACGCCTCGATTTGGCCCTGGTTACAGAAAGGACAAATACGGTCATGGATATGGATACAGTTGTAAGCAAGGTGATGACTGCGACGAAGTGAGAGCCGCAAATCAGATTCCAGCATTGCCTCCTCCCATGCCATCTCATGGCCCACATTATCCCAATCCTTCTCCTTTTGGCAGCCATTACCCGGATCTTCCCCCTCTGCCAAGTTTGCCTTCCTTCTCCAATCTTCCGTCTTTCGGCCCTTATCCAGCGTCTTTCCCTCACCCACCAGCAAGGTTTAATGATCCACATGCCCCACTACAGCCACAAATGCCCCCTTCGAGGTTCTATCACGCCAGGTACTTACATGATCAAGACGAAGACAAGAAAGAAGTTGTGGACCCAAAAACTGAGTGAATATCGTGAACATGACCAACAAAAGGAGACAAAACTCACTTATCATTTGAAATTTATGACAAACTGGTAAGGAACAGGCGTAAGACTTTTAGCATTCATAAGAGATGAAAGAAGTGTCACTCAAGTGCTTGGACCAAAAAAATTTGCTTCGTCAAACGTTTACATCATCACAGAATCCTTAAAAATTAAATTTAATTCCAATAAGAGGATATTTAAAATCATTTTAAGTAACTTGTTGTAAATAATGCTTTTTATGGAACGCTGACGATTTATTAATATAAAACTTATTGAATTGAGATAAAAGCAATTGTCCTAATTAAGTGATCAAAACTTAAAAATACAGAGTGGTTATAATAAGAGTTTCCTCGTTGAGAGTTACTTAGAGATCAATCTAATAGACGCATGCTATTGAAACTTACGTTATCTGGAACGTAGGAAAAAGAAATTTGAAATAAGAAAATAATCGTTTGGATTTTACAACCAGGTGACAGCTCCTCGCTATACTCTATCAATTGCAATTCTGATCTTGCAAGTTGTTGCAGATGCTGAAGAAACCCTTCGAACTACTGTTGTGAACACTCTATAACAGTGGTGTAGTCCTGGAAAAAAAGGTAGGGGGGACGCTTACATATACGAACATCAAAAAATGGGGGTATTCTTATGTTAAAATTTAAAACAGGTTGGGGGACGCTTGTGATGAAATAAAAAGGTAGAGGGACGAAGTCCGCCTCGGCTACACCACTGCTCTATAACGAGCTTTAAAAATGTGACATTGGACAAATTCTGTGACAAAATATACTTTTTTTAAATTTTATTTTTGTTCATCACACGCCACCATCTCCTATGGTGTTAAATAATGAATTAATATTTTCTTATTAGACTTCTCTTCTCCAAGATCCCCATAACGTAGATACAAAGTTTCATTGACATATGGATATTAAAACGAGTTCTACGAAGATCTAAAACAAGAAAACTTGAACCGCCCTGTACATCGGATAAAAAAGTTTTCATTTAAGTTTTTTAAACTTTAAAGATTTTACAAAAATCTTCATTTTTTAAATTTCATTCTGCCTTGTTAAATTTTTAACTAGCGACATTAGTTTGGGAAACAACTTGCTGAAAACTAAAATTCCTCATGTTTAAAAATCTAGTGAAATTTATTTGCAGTAAATGCTTAGGCACAAATTCTGTTTTTCTCTTTTTGAGAAAATTATTAGCTGTTAAATGAGCTTGAAAAGAAAATCCTGTAGCAAGAGAAAAAAATCAATTATACAGGAAGTTTTACAAGAATGTTCAATTTTGAAGAATTTTTATTATTTGTTTTAAAGGAGGTGGATTGGAAGAGGAGTTTCTAATGAATCTTAGGTTGTTTTTTTTTTTCAACTATCATTACTCATAAAACTATTTTGAAAAGAAATATAATATTATTTCCGAGGAAACGGTCGGAAAAATGTTATGCAATCTTGAAGAACTTTGCTAAACATGCACATATTTGTACACATTTGTTATTTATTGTTCATAATACTATTGCATTTTCAAGTCTGTTTCATTTTTTCATGCAACGCATAAATTTTTTTTTCCTGACGAACAATTATTAGATTTAAATATTATTTAATGGAAAAATGTATGCTTTTTACAAAAAAATAAACTGTATGATAGCAAGTTTTCAATTGTCATTGTTTTAAATAAATATGTTTTAAGATACATTAAGTGGAAATTAAACGAAAAAAATCAAGATTAAACTATGTAATATAAATGTAAGAAAATTTTTAATTAACGTTTGAGGGCTTAAATTACGTATAAATTCCCGTTAAAAATCAATAATTATTTTTTTCTTGCTAATTAATGATCTGGTAGAATATTAGCAAAATCAATAATCATTTATAAATTTTTTTCTCCATAATGAAATAACCAACAATAACCAATATTTTCTAGATCAATAGGCAAAGGGAAAACAGTTAAGAATCTTTTTTTTTTACCGATTTTTTAACTTTTTTTTGTTTAGTAGCTATCGATGAGCTTTAGTCACATCAATTTAAAGTTTGGAAACAGTTTATTTATTAGTTAATTATTTTCTCTTTTGTTTTGTCAGGCAAGCCTCATTTATAAATTCAATGTTATATTGTTATAGATAGCAGATGGCAACATGTCTTCGTTGAATAAATTATTTGGTAAATAAAGCTCATTGTTAAAAAGAGTTTGATGACATTAAGCAGTATAATTGATGAATAATAGTTATATAATCATATAAATAGCATAATGCTTTCAATGCTAAATTTAATTAGTGCCGAAGAATTTCGACTGTTGGACGAACTCTAGTTCGTATAAAGAGTCACTAAATTAGACCTTTATATGTGACGGTCGCATAAGGGTCCCATCTTGGTCACTGTGCTATTAGGGTATATTTCCTCAGCCTAAAACTGATTTCACATCAATGGTGACAGCAACAAAATCTGTGTCACTGCTTTTTAGTTATTGATTCCCCATATTTTAATTAATGCAGTTGGTATGCTAGCTGTTTAGAGCAGACGTTCTTTATTACGAAATGAACACTAGAAATATAAACAACTCTTGTAATAAAACACTATATCTAAGAACCCTTAAGTAGCATAAATTTTTCCGACTGCGTTTTTTTAAGCGTTATCATTTTGCTCCCTCCCCATCCCCCCATAGTGCATTCTTTTCCTCTATTAAATTTTTAGGGTTAAAAAACCGTAAATAGAGAGAAATAATAAAGAAAACAATTTCATGAGTGTTACGAACACACTATACAATATAGGAAAATTTGGCAGAAAATTTATTTTATATAGATTGTTATGACATAATAAAATTTATATTTCTTAAAAGACCTCGAATCACATTGATAAATTGAACATTTCATAGCAATTTTACTAATATCGTTTCCTTTCTTTAGATCAAAATGATTTTTTTTCCTTAACATGCCAGCAATAGTTTAATGAAATATGAGTTCCAACATCGGATTTTCATTTTCGTTTTGAAACATTCCAGAAGGACTCGGATGCTTCCGTCGTGGATCACTCAGTCTATTCCAACGCCATGGAGAAAATTGGCCGGGAATCCAGTAGAAGCTGGAAAAAGAAATTTTACGGTTCACTCCAAAAAATTATTTTGCCAAAATGTAGCTCTTCTGTAGGATGAATCAAGCATTCAAGAAGATCTGCTCTTTTTGAATACATTACTACTACGAATTATGTTTCTTTATCTAAAACGCAATGTATTATCAAATACAAAAAGTGAATGCTAACAGGAAATTCGGTACTTCTCTGTTACTAGTAAGCCCCGCGGTCATACGAAATGACCGTTGTTCTAGATATTATAAATATGCAATTCTCCCAGTAACCGGAAATGCACATTAAATCAAAGAGATATTTATCAGGCAGAACAGTAAAGTTTAATGAATAAATAATAAACATGTAATAAATTCGGAAAAAATATTCTTACCGGAAAAAAAAAACATCTAAGTTATAGTAATCTGTAACATAAAAATATTATTTACTACATAATCAAATTGTTTGTGAAAAATATTTATTTATATTCAACATAATCATCGCCAAAACAATATTTTTAACGAAACTGGAAAAAAGAGCTCTGCCACTTTAATATATATAAAAAGCGCAGACGATAAATAAACTAAAACAAAGAAAGAAGGGTTAAATTAAATTCGATTATACTGCTGTAAATTCGCTAAGCTTTTGGCGAACTTCTATTTTGTAGAAGTCCGCCGTAAGTTCTCTTCCATAAAAAATGTCTTCATTATAGAAACAATTGTGCAGTTGGAAGCACAATGTAGTTTCCTCGGAGTAAGAAATTTGGAATAAGCTTACGGCGACAAACACACTTAAGCGGCTTATATATAAGATGAGGTCATTCATAAACAATGTTACACATCGAAGGGGGAGGAGGTCCGAGAAATTGTGACAGTTTGTGACTAGTTGAGGGGAGGGGGTAACAAGAAGTGTGACGTCATACATTTTGGTTTCTATGAAAAGATTTAAAATCAGCAAATTAAATTTATTTTGAAAGGTTTTTAAATTTTCATAACTTGATTTTAAAGTTTCATTGATCATTTGGTAAAGTAAACACCGATGTTGATTGAGGTTTAAATTTACTTGTTAAAAGTCTAAAAGGAAATTTTCTGAGGCGTTTACACTTTTAAGATAAATTTGCGTTTGATTTCATGGCCCCTATAGGGTGCATGAAGTCAAACTTGCCAATTCGTTCGAATAATACCAAATGCAACTATTCAACTGGGATCAAAAATACACCCAGTGCAATATATGAACTACGGAACGATTTAAATCAGATTGAGATTCGCGGTAATGAAATGATTATACCTGTAAGATCACTTCACTGTAGCAGTAGTAGCTCTGCAAAGAAAACCGTTCTACAGTATTTGGCGAATTGGTTCTAGCCACGTAATTTTAAATGTTATAACGAAAGACAAATGATTTTTAAATTTTAAACAAAGATACATATTATTTATGTGTACAAAACATCAAGTTGGGATAAGGCGCAAGACCTTCGTCGTAATACATAGCCATTTATTTGCCTACTCTAATGCGACGTAATTGTCCGCAGTTTTTGGCTCGATGCATAGCGCCATCCATTATTGAAAAAATCCTTTCTTTTTCGTACGGTCTTATTTATTTCATGATTTTGAATCAGTATTACTGTTGTAATAAATTTTATAAATAACAATGTTTCTTTAGCTTCAATCGCTAGCTCTTAATCCCTTTGCATGTGTCTGAGCCATTTATATTTGTAATTGATTCATGATTACAAAAGATTTTATCTAGCACAATTTTGCACCGACTTCATAAATTATGTTAAAAGTCGGATCGATGTTGTTTAAAGAATGTTTTTTTTTTTTTACTTTTCAGCGCATTTTTTAATTTGAAGTCGGTTCTAATTATTTTCCAAAAATATTTTATTATATTCTTTTTAGTGTAAGTGCATTTTTTATATGAATACTCAATAAAAAATACAGTGAAACTCTGTTATAGCGTCATTCAAGGGACCGGAATACTTCTGACGCTATAGCCAAATGACGCTATAAGTGATCACCATTACTATTCATGGGCAATTAAGGGACTGAAATTCTTGACGCTATAACAGAGTTGTCGCTGTAGCCAAGTTCAACTGTATATATATATGTTACCGTTAAAGTATATAATGCAGTTATTTCATAGAATGCCTAGTTATTCCATGAAATAACTGATTGTGTCCGTTAAAGTGTGTAATATTTTATTAATTTGACACTTTAACTAGTTATTCTATGAAATAACTAGGTATTCTATAAATTAACTAATGAGAGACAGTTAAAGTGTAAAATAAACAATTTATCTAAAATGAAATAACTAGGTATTCTATAAATAAACTAAGGATAGACAATTAAAATGAAAAAGAAGCAATTTATCTAATTTATGCAGCGTATAAATGGTATTTTTGTGAACGTACCATAAAATCATTTGTTACAACAAGGATTACTAAAATGACACTTGGAATTACAAAGAACATTATTTCTAAAACAAAAACATTTTTTGTTGATACACTGGGTTTTACACGAATATTTTTTAAATCCCTGACCAATACCTAAGCTTGTAATGCAGTAATGGTGGAAGGTAAATGTTTTTGTCGTGCGAGATATATGATATAGATTATTTTACACTTTAACGGGCTGCAGATCGTTAGTCCATGAAATAACTAGTTAAACCATGAAATACAAGAGAGTTTTACACTTTAACGGACACGATCAGTTATTTCATGGAATAACTAGGTATTCTATAAAATAACGGATTTCATACTTTAACGTTAATATATATATGAAATGACACACCCATTTTGGATGACTGGCATTAAAAAATAATCATTTCTATGATAAATTACGTTTCCAGGTTGATTTTAAAAATTCCAAAACTGAGTAAAATCAATTTTTCTTTCAGAGGAGCCTTCACTTCAACTCTTATTGTAATTGATTTTAATATTACTGCTTAATGGCAATAAACTCTTTTTAACAATGAGTTTTATATTTTTTAATAATTTATTCAACAAAGAAATATCAAGCCAAAGCCTTTCCTATTAAAAGAAACATTCTTTCTAAAGAACAGTTGAAGTCAAATCAATGCACGATATTTAAGTTTTTACCCTCTAGCGATTAAAAAAATCATTAAAACCGGTTCATTTAATCAAAAGTTATGGATGAAAAAACAAAAAAATTTACCCTGTTTCCGGCCATAATTTTTTTCTAATTGGCGAATATGGTCAAATCAAAGCACGGGGCGGGGCCTATGGGGGACCACCCTCGATCGATCAAAAAAAAAAAAATCATAAAAATCGGTTCATCCAGTGAGAAGTTATCGATGGAAAAACAAACAAAAACATACATACGGTTTGAACTAATAACCTCCTTCTACAGCAAGGCGGTTAAAAAGAAAAATATGCACTAACTAAGCGGGAATTTTTATTAAGCATCCTTTAATCTGTAACTCAAAATCTTTGACGCACTATGCGTAGCGACCTCTAGCTGCTATACAGTGTTGTCAAGCGGACAGTTCTGCATTATAACGGTCTCGGGATAAGGTTTCTCATATTCAATTTATATACGAACTTTTGAAAAATAAACAAAATGTTTACGTACCCCTCACTGATTAATCACGAAATCTAGGAAAATATGAATGTTACTAGCTTGAAATTTGTCTGGTAGATTCCTCATGAAAAGGAGAATTACCGCAAGGAAAAGATTTTGGAAAGTTCTAATTAGTTTTTTAAGCATAAATTGCTTAATTGGGGGGGGGGGGGATTTCATTTGGCTCGCACACCTTAATATTTTATATCATTCGAAAGAGTAAGAGTTATTTTTTGTGCACGAGGATTTCGTTCCAAGTGAATTAGAACATGAATATTTAGCATCTTTTAAAATAATTCTTTAAGATAATTAACTTTAATTTCTTTCTCACAGACGAAGTCTATATATATATGCACAGAGTTGTCTTCTACGGGCAGCGTCATGGCGGGAGGATACCGCTAGTTTAGTTAAACAGAGGGAATTAATTTCGCCGTGATAGCGATAAAGGCACCCTATACAGAAGCCTCTTATTTCCTGACCACAATCTTTGCTTTTTTTTCTGATGGATGGTTTCCACATAACATACATTTGAAGGCGAAATATATATAATTATCCTTGCGCTTGTCGACTTTATCAGTATTTGAAAATATGTTATAACAAATAACTCATTCTCAAATACCGGCAATTTGTTAATACCGCTTCTTTCGAATTTCGTGTAATTTATTGCTAAAACAGTATCGTCAACGTTCGTGTTAACGATAACTCGGAAACGTAGTCGCCAACACTGAAAGCCTAAAGCTGATAAATACTAAAAATTAAAAATTTTGAAAGAAAAAAAAGAAAGAAAGCAAAGGAAATAAAGAAAGAAAAAGTAAATCTTCGTTACCTTCCTTTTTCGTCAGGGATGACAAGTGGGTAAGCTGGATCAATTTCCATTGAAAATTTTTTGAATTCTTCATCGGATGCTTTTGCCTCGTTTCTGACCCTAGTCATCCAGGGCGTTGAAGGCGACATTCCCTCTTGAGCGTTCATTTTTTCTTCAGACGATTCGAACCTCAATTTCTTTTCTGCATATTTGCGTGGCAATGTTGGATATAAATCCTTTGTAGTTTGAATGTATGGTCTTGCCTGCATTAAAAAAATACCAGGGCTGTAGTTTGAATACTTGCATTTACCTGTGTTAAAAGCTATACAAGTGTTTAAGTGCAATAATTGAATACATGACATTAATAGCCATCATGTATCAAAAACTTCAGAACAAAAAACGTTTAACAGCTAACATTGCTTTATATTCACTAGACGACAGTCCTTTAACCGTTATTGCACTTAACACACTGATATATGATTACTATTGAGGCCATCAAGTCAAAGATGAAAAAAATTGTGTTGTAAGTCTTTTGGGATTGAAAACCTTATTTATAAAAACGAGTATTGGGCTTATTTGAGCAAATGTTTCATTTCTCAAAATACTTATCCACAGTGTTCAAGCAAAAACCGCTAAATAAACAAAACTACAAACTAAAGTACATATTTGACGCAATATTGCCATCAATTTACAATTAGCATTTTCATGGGCTAAACCAAATATATAATTTAAAAGAGACATCAGTAAACTTACTGCAAAAAGGTTTTAAAATCTTTTTTTCTTCTTTTTTTACATATGTACAATTTTATTGTTATTTTTTTTTAAAACGGCGCTGCGTATTGGCTCACATCGTTGCAAACCTAGGGCTTTCCCCAGGAATTGATAACCAGCTCTTTGAGGAGCTTGCCTCTCGGGGTGGTACTGTCGCCACATAAGAATATTGACTTCCAGTTTTTCCACCGATAAAATATTTTTTCGAATTTTTCACTGCGAATCAGGGGTTTAAAATGAAAATATTTAAAAAATAACGCATGGAACATCGTGACATTGGCTTGAACGACGACAATATAATCTCTTGAATCTACATAGAAAAAAAGAACTTTTTGAGTAATTTAAACATATTTTAAATGCTTTTGAGGCCACATTACGCTAGCTGTACTTCGACTGGCGTTTTCCCATATAGCTCTCATGTGAATCACAGACCAGTTCCGTACCAACTGAACTATTAATTATATTGTGTTGGCATTGTGCTACAGAGAAACAACTTGTCCGTGATTTAAGATGAGTTTTTATCTACCAATGTGTTCGAGCTTATAAGATTCATTGTTATAGATTAACATATAAATGTAAAAACTATAAATAACAAGATAGATTGTGTGCTATCTGTAAAAAAGGCTCTTTTTTTTCATTTTTGATGGCAGCTTTCCATGGTGATTTAAAAATGGTAAGGTTGAGAAAAGGTTGCGAATCAATGTGGCTTTATTGAGACAGCAAAGCAAATAAATTGGTAGACTTTCTGTGCAGGTTGTTCATTGTACATAATTTTATTAACACGCTCTCTTGATGTCAATCCCAGATTCATTGGTATTTTTTAACACATCACTAGCTGACATGCCGGACGTTGCGCGGGATAATATTGCATCATTCGCAGGCCAAGTGACACATGCTTAAAATTCTATTGTTAATATATAAGGAAAATTTTTCTTAAAAAATCTAAGTGGAATATGGACAACAGGCCTTAAAAATCCCATTTAAACAGTAAAACTCATCAAAAATCACGATTACATTAAAAGCATCAGCTTCTAAAAATTCCTTTTAGACCAAAAATAACAGTCCATAAAAACCCACATTGAAATGCCAACAGCAGTTTATAAAAATTGCCATTACAGTAAAGGCAGCAGTAACTAAAGTGCCCATATGCCCATATGTTCCAAAATGATAACAAGAGTCCGTAAAAATCAAAATTACAAAATGGACAACACTACATCTAAAAATTCCCATTAGAATGAGAGCAGTATTCTCTTTAAGAATGCCCATCAGATGAAGAACAACGGTCCCTGAATATTTCTGCAACAATAAAGAAAACATTCCTTAAAGCCCTCTATTTGAATAAAGACAACTATTCCTAAACCTCACTAATAAACTAAGGACTTGATTGATTTCAATTGAATGAATAAGATTTCTGTTAGTCTACTGGTACCGAGGAAAAAAAATAGATAATCGTAAAACATGGGCAAAAAAAGAATTTTTTAGAACTTAAGAGGCAATAAAAAGATGACAATGTAACAAAAATATTGTTGTCCTGAAACATGTATTTACAACTAATTTAACGTCTGAAATAGTCATTGAATACCTGAAACTCGGGTTTGCGCCTTCCATAATACTTTTTGCATGAATATTCATCAGATGAGTACCCGCATTTATAATGAGATGAAGGCATATCCATTTTTAAAGTATCTAAAATGAAAAAGACGCAAGTGCAAGTGAGTGGAATCTTTAACTTCAAAAGCGTGCAATCAGATATTTTATAATGAAAGATCAAAGTAAGAATTTTTATATAGATCAGAGATTCTTAATTTAGGTTGGGTCACAAACTTAGCTGTCAGGTTTTCAAGACAAATCGCCGTTCACTTTGATATAGTAAGAGTTAAACTTAATTTTAAATTTAAATATCTTAAAAAATACATTTGATTATATCAAAAACTTTGAAACAAACAGCTATTCAGGAAATATATGCGATCAAAATTTCAAACTAATTATCTGTCACACCAGACACTATTATCTAAAAACCCGAAGCACATGTCAGAATTTTCATTAAAAAAAATTAATAAAATAACTCGATATATATTGTTCTTTCTTTCATTTTTAAAAAAATCAATTTCAGCTCGCGATCTGTAAGGAGAATATTAATGTAAATGACACTGAAAAATTTAACTCTTTCAATTAAATTTTTAAAAGTTAGTAAAACCATGCGGCAGGCTATACTCTCAAAAATAGAATCCTCATTTTCGACCATTCTTCAATCGTCAAGAAAATTTCGTCATTTCTAACGATTCTTTCCTCGCGCGATCTCGTGACTAAGAAAAGTCACTACACAAATTTCGGCAATTTGATGAAAGGTTTACTCGGAGCATTTTTCACGAAGCCATTTCGTCAAATAAGACGAAAGTTTCGTGAGATTTGAGGATCCATTTTTGAGTGTGTATATAATGGTTATTTTGCAATTGTCTTCTTGAACGTAATTTACCTTAATTAAAACTTGCCAACTTAGAAATCCGATATCAAAAATGGTCACAAAAAGTTTTTAAAAGAACTAGAGAGCATTTAACACTATTACAGCTATGATTAAAGCTCTGCTGTCACTTGGCACCCGTTAGATATCAGTTATTTTAGCGCTGACACCGACTACTCCGAAGGTTCTATTGAACTTGGCCCTTTTTTCACACTTATTCTTTCATTGAGATATCATTAATTTTTGAAAAGCTAAATTTGTGTTTTTATATTGGCGATAAATTTTACTAAGTTAAATAAAGCTAACTTAGCGTTATTATAATTATTTAAGATTTTGATTTTTTGGTTTAATTTATCCATGATTAAGTCCATGTTTAATTTTATCTTTTAAAAAGTTGAAAGTTTCTGGACAAGTATTACAACTGGACTAGATTCTTTGTGCTTAGCCTTGAGACAAAAAAATAAAAGCGGAAAGTGAATTTCCATGTATCAAATATTTTCCTTCCAGCATGACAGAGTATTGTTTTTCACAACGCAGGAAAATATGGCTGCCGTTTGAATTTGTGAGGCATGATAGCTAGTTATGAGTATGCTAGTCACATCGATAATAATGTAACTTCTTGAAATTTCGGATTGTTTCCTGTACATGCTTAATGGTGCACCTTGATTCCAAGTTTGGTACTTTTCCGTTTCGGGGGGGGGGGGGGGGATTGGCGATGGTTAAATTTTTTTCGCCAAATCAATTTTTTTTGTGTAGGGAGTTTGTTTTGGGGGAAAATATTTTAACATCGCCAACGGCAACCCAAAATGGTATAGTGGTTTGATTTGGCGAATTAACTATCACCAGCCCCTGAAACGGAAAAGTACCATATATACATATTCACGTCAATACTTCGATATATTTAAAATTGGGAGTTGTCGAGAAATTTTAGCAAGAACCTAATTATTCAGACTACGCCAAATTTCTAGATTTTTCGCTTTCAGAACTTTTTGTTTTTCTTTTTATGTAATTAATCCCTTTCCATTGCTTTATTTACATTGTCAAGTAGGGAAAAAGTTAATGCTTAGGCTTTGGCGCCAATTCAAATGTTCTCCAATTTTCCCAATTAATGAAATCTTCCTTATTTATAATAACGGTGCAATGGAACCTGAAAACACTGTTGTCTATTCCATATGTAATAAAATATTTGAAATTGCCAAAGAATTACATGGTGTCCCTAGAGAGTATAAACGGACTTATTAGTAATTCAACTCGTAAATAAATCAATAAATAAAAAGTTTCATATTTTTCATGAATATGCTCCTAAAAATGCATTAAGGAAACAATAAAAAAGGGGGAGGGGAGGATAAGCATACTTTTAAAATGTACGGCTTTTTACTTACCGATACTGAAAAGCGCTTAAAAAAAGAACTATCAATAGTAATTTTTAAATTCGCGTTTCAAATTATTGATCCACAAATGAAAACATTGGAAGTTATTATCCTTGACACTAACATATTAAAGCCTTTAAATATACCAACATTTTGAAATTTATTTTTAATTCCTTAACGAAGCCTTCACCGTTAAATTCAGTGCTACAATTACGAGCGAAGTTGCAACTGCTGCTGCTGAAAATAAAGTTTAGCTATTTTGTTAATTATTAGCTTCAATTTTGCATCATCAACAGAAAAAATTTGAGGGGGGGGGGGAGTCCTCTCTCTCCAAGAGGTACTTTAACTGCGTTTTAAAATAATCCTCTTATTATTCTTTTAAAAGGATTATTTTAGAACGCATGTTTCTAATTGAAATCTAATTTTGATATATTATGAGATTTACCGCCTGCTCCCTGCAACTCTCATGTCATTAAAATTAAGTGTTTGGTTTTGATGGATCTAATGACCCTGACAGAAAGCATAATTTTATGTTTCTTGACAGGACAGACGGTTAATTTGCAGTAGTCCCTACAAATGGTTGTTGGCATCGCAATCGGAAATTCAAGAGTTCAAAATTAAAGATAGAGATGCGAGTCCGGAAAATTCTCCGAGAACGAGATTATTTTCCTGAAATTGTAATTTGAAGATTAATCGAGAATTCTCTCTCTCTCACTCTTTGTTTTGAGTAAATGAAAAATGTTATAAATATAGTTATTATTATGAAATGATATACATTCTTTAGGAATCAAAGCACATACAGTTGAACCTGTCTATCTCAAATTTCAAGGAAAGGAAAAAATATTCGAGATGAAGAGGTTTTGAGATACAGAGGTTTTGATAAAACTATTAAAATTTGCAATTGAAACAAAGACTATATGTTGTAGGTTAAAAATCTTCTGCCTTAGTTTTATTAAGCATTTCACTGTAATATTATACTAATTTTTTTTAACGAATTTTATACTCGTATAAATAGCATCGACAATAAAGAAATAGTATTCAGCATACCCTTTTGCAAGTCTCTCAAAAACAAGACAAATACTACTACTTTTTTTAGCAAGTACCAGCAAAAATAGACTTTTAGGGTTTTTTGTTGTCTGGTTGTTTTCGACTCGATTATACCTTTGAGGGTAGCGATCGCTGTAAATCCACCTTGACCAAAATTTTCCTGAAATTCGAGGAAAGTTAATGTTTCAATAGCTTTCTCTGCTTCTTTTTACAGCGACGTTCGCGACATCTTTGCTTTTCTCAACCTCCTCTTCTACTTCCGAATCACCTTTTACGTTCTCTACGATTTCCGCATCAATTTTGTTAGCTGCCGAAAGGTCACTCGGCTTCGAATTCTAAAATGGCAGCAAAACCAGAATTCGAGACATGGAGGTTTTGGGGAAAAACATTTCGAGATAAACATGAAAAAAATACATTGAATTTAGGGTATAAATGCAGGGAAAATATAAATTTTCGAAATAGGGAGGTTTTCGAGAAAGACAGGTTCGAGATAAACAAGTTCGACTGTATATGACATTATTTTTGGCTTTACACACCGCAAATTTTCATTTAAAGAGTTTTTATGAGTTCGTAAAAGATTTTCTTCAGCTGAATGGATGCTTTGTAATACAAATGTTGTAAACAATTTGATCTTATGTTGCACCAAAAAATAGCGCAAATTTGCTTGCTACAAAGGATGGTACTTAATTTTACGATATTTTAGTGCTCTGTACGAAAGCAAGCACTATCCTTTACAGCCAACAAATTTGTACCATTTTTCCTTTTCAGCCTACTTTCCCATAAAAGTAAAAAGAAAAATTAATAAAGCATGAAAGAAGGCTCAATGTATCGTAAAAATATCGTTAAAAATGAAGAAAAGTCAAAAATAAGTGAAGTAATTAAATAAAGATTTTTCGTTCAATTTCGAGCAGTTCAAAAAAATTTAACATTAGTTCCTATGGGCAAAAATGAAGCAAATTATGTAACCTCTGGGACATAAGATCCAAGTTCCCATGAAGAAGGTATTGTAAGAAGCTCTCGGCATGAAATATATTTTTGATTTGAACAATTTTTGTTCAGTTCTGAACAGAAAAAAGTTAACATTAGCACCTATGGGAAAATTTCAATCCTATATACATCCTGATCTAAAAGATGGATTTGCTTGGAACAAACTTTATTCGAAAGACTTATTGACGTAGAACATGTACAAATACGAAGTTCTACCAGAACTAAACGAGCCTATTTTCCTATGAAGTTTTTTGATCGGGATTTTGAAGGACACTTTTGAATGATTGAATGTGTGAAAGAATGAATGAATAAATGATAAATAAATGAGTGAATAAATGAATGAAAAAATAAATGTGTATAAATGCAAGAATGAGTGAATGAATGAATGAGAGAGTAAATAAATATGTATTAATCGTTGAAAAAGGTATATTTGAAGTAATTAAGAATTAAAGCTAAATGAGAAAAGAGAGGGATAGAAATAGCTAGATCATAAATTTGAAGTTGGTGTATACGGGAAAGTAGGCTCGCATAGCTCTAGACGGAACTTCTTGTTCTTTTATGAGGGGCAAACATACGAACATACTCTGTAGTATAGCAGGGTTGCGGGACACAGGACATGTGATCAAGCTGCTTTATTGGGTCGCTACCTCCGTAATACTAATTAGTTTTACGGAGGTGGCGATCGAATATGCCACTGGGCGGACACAAAACAGCTAGAGAAGACATTTCGCAATTCAAATGTTGAAGCATTTGGCTACAGCATGGCTAGAAATGTATAGCAATTTTTATCAGTATTAATAAATAATGCTGTAAATGCTTTATAAAATAGTATATTTCTATAATATATTTTATTCTTAAATAGCATTTTCGAAATCGCGAGTCACTTTTGGTGTAAGCAGCATAAACTTGAACTTTCTGCAACCAGAAATTTTGTACCAGACCATGTGTTCAGATTTTTTTAGTGAGTGCCCAAAAAGTATTCAAAGGCAACTAACGAGGAAACTGCTGTTTACTTTTTTAACATTAACTTCTCAAGTTAAATATTTATAGGCTCAGAATGATTTTCATTATTGGAAACACTTTCACTCTTGTTAGGGGATCTGAAGATCACATGATTCTGAATACATCTAACACACAAGCCAATTTCTCTTCAATCTGTCTGCGTACAAACTAAGCCACTTTAATTTCAAATATTGCCCTCATAGATCAAAAACAAGTGTCTTTCCATTTCCTTCACAACTTATCAGTTTAGTATTTCTACTTAAAAGTACTTTCAACCACTGAGCTGGTTGAGAACAATTTTGAGCATTCAAACTTATTCGTTAAAAAAAGTTAGAATAACTTAATGCCAAGTAATAAAGAATGAAAATGTTTTAAGTTTAAATATTGTGTGAATACAGCTATATTGCTTTTGGAAAAATCTTAAAAACAGCCTTTTTTATAACGCAACACTTCTGCTTATTCTAACCAATAAATGGTCATTGTTTAAAATATTAATATTTTAAAAGTATTTTATCTGTTTTCAAATTATTCATTCAAATCTAAAATGTGTAATGTGATATTATTATTGTAACCAATTTTTATGAGAATATCCTCAAATATTACTTTTTATGAGAGTATTCCACAAAAGATTATTACTGAATATTTTACATCACTAGTTAGAAACATTGGTAATTTCTAAATTAAAGGTAGAGAACTGACAGCCCCAGCCCTTGTGTCTTGGGTGGTGCAAGGTGTAGTTATGCCACTGAATGTAAGTATCTCATTGAATAATAGGTAAGTTTTACCTTTCAATATTATCAGAAAAGTAAATAAATTGTTGGCTTCTTAATATGCATATTGGTTATTGGTAGCTACAGTATTATGCACTGTGAGGCTTATTAGCATAGTAGCAAAATTACTACCTGGTGTTGCCTGATACAACAATAAATTGAGGGGGGGGGATCAGCCCTATTCCTATTCCACTTCATAAATGCAATAAACTCACGCAAGAAAAAACCCATTTCTATTTTGAAAAACATTATGGTGTCACCACCCTTTTCTCAACCATTTTCCACTTCGATATGATATTGGTCTACCACCACTTGGGTATATTTCACGAAGTTCAGTAAGTGATATAGAGTTCAATTGTCTATGACATGGTGTGCAACATGGTTTACGGGCACAGGGGGTAGAAAAGTCACCTGTTCAGACGAGTACTAAGTTTAACTTGGAACTCAAATTTCAGGACTAACTAAGCATTTAAAAAGTATTCTTTTAATAATCAAAGACGAATGTAAACAGAGATATTTGAAAAGTAAAAAAATATTCCAATACCAACTTTATTGACTGCATATTGGTGGGAAACAAGTTTATACAAAGCTCATGACAATGCCAATACTGGAACTGAAAGTTGCCTTAGTGAAACTGATATTTAGTGGCCAGTCTTATAACCAGGC
This sequence comes from Octonoba sinensis, assembly GCA_038502835.1. Taxonomy (NCBI): domain Eukaryota; kingdom Metazoa; phylum Arthropoda; class Arachnida; order Araneae; family Uloboridae; genus Octonoba; species Octonoba sinensis. The sequence continues at coordinate 66,745,568 of CM076602.1, forward strand.
AAATACCTGCAAAAACTCTGTGAATGGCTTTACTCCACACCTGCCTAACATTGTTGATACCTGTTATAATAGCTACTACCTGCTGTATTGGTGACCATTTCAGATTTTCCAAGGATGTGCCAAAGTACTTTTGATTTTTTTAGTTGATGAGTAATTTTTTGCTTAAATGGAAAATAAAACCCTATATAACTTGCATTTGAAAGCAGAACGAAGGTAGATAAATACTAGAATTTAATTCTCACAAAGATAAAACACCAACTTTTCAAGAAAAATGATTTTTTTTTGTCAACCCTAACAAAATCCAAAACGCATATGTTTCTGGTACCGTGAACAACACAAAGGTACAATATGTTTAGTAGTTCTTTTGTGATTTATTTTTAAATTGCATAATTATTATTTAATACTACATTAAATGAAATAATTATGATTATTTTAAAACTACTGATAAATGATTAAAAAAAATAATGAGGCCTACAATTGATAATATAAAGAATAATAGTCTGATGGATAAAGCATCTCTACACGTGTTTACCAACCATGAGCAGCGGGGTCTTCTGTAAAGATTAAACCCTATTCAAAAACTCTGCCAAGGACAAAGAAGAGGAAGATAAAAAGGAAGAAGAACTAAGATATGAGCAAACAAATACTAATAACAATAAAAAGACATTGAAAAGTAAAAACAAAAATTCATTAAAGTAAAATTTTCTTCACTAAAGATGAAAAAAAAATCATATCTACTTGTAGTTCTTAAGAGGATTTGTATGAACAGTTGCGTTTATAAAATACAAGTGATGAAAGAAAGTCTTCTGAAACTATTTGTGAATCTCCCGGAAGTGATGATGGAAGGAAAAAACTAGAGGTGATAATACTTATTCTCATGTTTTGTGCTCAGCTCATTGAATTATCAGAAAAGAAAAGCAAGAAATTATGTTACAGGAATTTCATGCGTTACTAATGGTGGATATCATGTTAAGTTCTATAGAAAACTGAACATGATATCCATGTTTTTTTCCAGATGAACATTTCTGATAACTTTAAAAGTAATATTGCAAAAAAGAAAAAGCCCTACCTTACCTATGTGCAACTGGTACTTTTGAATGCCAGTTAACAAATATATTTCCAAACAAACTCCATTACTTACATGTAAAATAATTACTGTTCTTACAAAAGCTATATAAATTGTTAAACTGTTCAAATATTTCAGTGCAACATTTTTTGCTATTTTATAAATGACACATTTAATTTATTTTAGCAAGTCCCGGGGTTTGAGTTTCGCGGACGCGTGTTAAAGAGGACTAATAGAGCAAGAATCAACTGCATCAGGGTTGCCTTAAAAATATTTGCAAGAGATAAAAGTCACAAAGTAAGAAATTTTACTGGATAAAATGAAATATAATCATTGATGTCACTTTTGGCACATTGCATGATTGATATCTTACAAATACAGACTCCATAATCAAGTAATAATTTCAATGTAACAATAAAGTAATGATAAAAAGAAAGCAAATCAGTTAAGAGCAACGTAAAGTCTACCTAAAGGGTGACATCAGGAGCTGATGCGTTAAACAACACCCCCATTTTTTGCCCGTGGGATTTTAAAAAATGAATAAAAAATCAATAATTAGTTTTCTAGGTCTTACATTGTTGAAATATAGTTCTAGTTCATTTGTTTTTGGAGGGTCTATTTTTGCAAGAGAGAAAAAGTATAATCTAAAAAAAATTTACAAACTGTGTACAGCAGCTTTTTGATGTTAAAAAAAATTCTGTAGAAAACAGGAAAAACTCTTAGCCTCACCTATGTACTTAATAGTAAAGCATAAGAGTTTTGGTTTCATTTTTAAAAAAAAATGTAGCAAATATTAAAAATAATGATGCAATGAAAAAATGTTGCTCTAAAGTCTACCTGCTACTTTCTGCTAGTCCAGTTAGAGAATAAAAATCCAATAATTTTCCAATTTTCTTTTAATCATAAAAAAATTACTTTTTGTTGTATAAGTGAAAAATAACTACTGGTCATACTACACATACATATAAGTCGAAGCATTTTTATACAAAATATGGCAGCTGAAAAAGAAGGTCAAACTCATACAAGAGTATACAAGCTAAGCTTCTGTAGTTCTTTTCAATTTTATGAGAATTTCCACATTTTTTGGAAGTCAATTTATGAATTAAAATCAGTTTTGAAGAACATAGGGTTCCCATACTTCTTAATTAGAAATTACGTTCTGACTAACAATTTTATAAAAATTAACTACACCATTAATCTTATGTTCAGGCAACACAGCACAATTTGTCTGCACATTTACTAAAAGTGATCATAACTTTTGAAGCACCAAAGAAGCAGCAATTATAATTTCATTTATTTCTACATCATTTTTAAAAAATAAATATGACTTTTAAAAGATACAGAGCATAAATTATATTGTATTTACATTTTACAATTGTCATCGCTGAATACATAGCCAATTATTCAAATGCTCATAAGGATCTAAGATTATCTTATCATCAAAAGGGATATGCCATCCCTGATCCATAGTTCCTTGTAAAGTAATGCTATGTTTCAATGGCTCCTAGAAAAATAAGACCACAAACATAAAATTAGGTACAAAAATATAAATGCAGAAAGGTTATACAAATCATATTTTTTTTGAACGGATTGAATATTTTTTATGCGGGATTCAACCAACCTGAAGCAGTACTTGGCACACCTTACCATATATTTTGCAATGGCTCTCACAATTGACCCCAAGCTGATACAAACTGCATTGTTCCTCAGGATGTTAAGCTTCAAATTCATAATTAAACTTTAATGGGCACAGAGAAAACATTTCTTCAACAAACTGAACTACAGGTTCTGTAAGTGTGAACTGGCAACTTGCTACAGGCAGGAAAATAGGGCGGGAGATGTGTGGGGTTGAAAAGACACTGAGAAAATACAGCAGTTGTCATTTCTGAAAGGCCAATAAAAAGTAAAATTTTAACCACTTGTTGGCTTTAGAATATTAGTGGTGACATTTTGTTAGCTTATTGGTGGCTCTTCACTCCTAGATTGTCATGATCTTCTCAATCAAAACATCAATAATGTACTACACAGACAAATTTAAATCTTGAAACACAAATAAATATTAGTGTTTAATAACCATACAAAACATAGGAAAATATAAAATGTTACAATAATAAAGTAAAATTGGTTTCTTCCTTTAAAAATCTTTCAGGTAAAAATGGAATATCTCTTAGCTGTTACATTTCTTACTACAACTTACTACCACTGAGAAATCCATACCTCTTTACACCAGGTATGGGTAACCTTCGAAAAGGTGTGGGATAAACTTTAGGGAATTAATAAAGGCGTGGACCAAAGATAAGAAATTGATATTTGAAACAGTACTAACGAAATGGTTTATTTTCTTTTATGTGATTGGAAACATGGTAAATTACTGATATGGAAACTGGTGTAAGGATCTCCAGCTTCAAAATGATTGGAAAGATGGTGAAATTGAAGGAATAATAGAATCTAACCAGAATGCCACGTTCACTCTTGTTGGCTAAAACTGAGAATTTTAACTCTAGAAAAAGTTTAAGATGCTCCGCGGGCCGTATCAAAAGCATTATTGGGCCACATTTGGCCTGCGATGCTTGCATTGCGCATGTATGCTTTGCAAAGCTCATTTTTCAAATAATTTAAGTATTTTTTAAATATTTTTCAGAACTAGCTACAGTGGAATACATCAAGTTAGTAATTCTGGACGTTCATGGCACGAAAACTGAAAACTCTCGCTAGTTAAACTAAAAAAAGAAGAAAAATCAGCACTCCCTCAAACATAAACGCTCTAAGATAAGTAAAATTTTATGTTACACTCCTTCACAGGAACTATGGCTGACCCTAGTTTTGAAAGAATTATGCAAGAGTTCTAAAACTTTCAGATTTTGGCAACAAAACTAATTGACATGAAAATATAGAAGTCATTAAACTCATAAAGTAATTTTCTGCTGAGTCAGCTTTTCAAACTTCAGACTTGGATCACAGGAGGAATTTTGTGTCAACTTAGACAGCATTTGTTACAAAAGATTTAAGTTTATGAGCCTATAAATTCTGCGGGTCTTTAAGGAAAAAATGCAGCCAGAGCCTGTCAAATATCAAGTTACTGTTCTTATTATTTGCTTCTCCAGAGATATCCAAACATAGGAGGGTACACCCAAAAAGAAATGCACACATGCTTGTAGAATGCAAAAAAAAAAAAGACTTTCAGAACTGCATGTGGTGGTACATAGTAGCATCATTCCCTTTATAAATGCATAAGGAGTTTGAAGGCCTTGCATTCATTCAGTGCATTTTTAAGTGTATTAGTGGAAGCATAGAGAAGTGTTCTAGTGCTACGTCAAAGAGAGTTTAACAGTTTGTTTTTATAAAATTTTTAACTGCTGAAAAAGTGACGCTTACTGTGATTCATCTTCCTTTAAAAGATGTTTATAGAGATGATGAGCTGTCAGTCGGTCTACTGTAAATTAATGGGTAATGAAATTTAATGGTGGCAAACCAGGAAAAACCATAATTGCTTATGAAACATGTAGCAGATGTCTGTTTATTGACACCAATTCAATGTTTTGAAGAGTCCAAAACAACCCGACACTAAATTTGTCATGTTAGGGGAAGCCTGGCACTAATGATAAAGCAACATGAGAACTCTTCACGCCCAACACATCTCACATATCACACCCAATTGAAAAGGCTCTGTGAAATTGAAATTCAAAAATTATTCCACATTCTCCTTAATCACCTGGTCTTGCATCTTGAAATTTTTTTTCTTCCATTCATGAGAAACCTCAAGGGTAATCATTATACCTCGGACAAGGAGTTGTAGGCCAGTGCTGTATTCCAGGGGGGACGCAGGGGGGGGGGCGTCCCCCTACATTTTTATTTTAACACAAGTGTCCACCCACTGGTTTTGAATTTTAACATAAGCGTACCCCACTTTTTGATGTTCGTATAATTAAGCATCTCCCCACCTTTTTTTTTTCAGGACTACACCACAGGTGTAGGCAGTAATCTCATCCTGGATTCGAGAAAAGTCGAAAGAATTTTACAGTGACGTATTGAAAACACTACACATTGTCATTCTTAATGCTGATTATGTTGAAATATAAATACAGTTGAACTCTCTTAATATGCCACGGTTCATACAAAATCACGACTAATAAGAATTTATGTTTGTAAAGTCTGGTTTACTATTCAATTACACTAAATATCTTACAAATATTACAAGGATTAAAATTAAAATTTTCAGCTAAAACGAACAAAATTTCTGACCTTTCAGAGAAAAATTTTCATATGCATGATGTAATTTTCTTCTTCAGAATTTGCAAAACATTTTGTGTTATTGTCCAGACCAAATATTGTGAATCATATGATATGTCAATCCTTCCAACAGTGTGGAGAATAAAGCTCATGTACCAGTTAACTTTTGGACAGGTCAGTCTGCTTGGTGATAAAACCGCCTTTCTTCCGTTGTGGATTACTACAACAAGTGTTGCTAAAACAGGTTTGCATAATGAAACTGATCCCCCTCGATTTTTTCCCCCCTGAGGGATTTTTTTCCAAAATTGTTAAATTTTAAAAAGCAACTTCAGTTTTTCTTAATGTACTAGAAAATAGATTTAAATGAGTACATTAGTAAAAATATAGATATGCACTTCTCTTTTTCCCCCACAATTTTACTTATTCACAGTTGTTATAAATAACAGCTAATACGATCAAACTCCTGAACTTTTGGCATTTCACATTAACCGAGTTCAACTGTATGTGATTTTGAAGTTTAAGTGAACTTTAATGTATTTCTTCTTAATCTTGCTATCTGTTTGTGTTTGTGTTCTACACATTGTGTCTTACACATACGTTTTTTCTGTTGTACGCTACTTTTTAGCCCACTCTTGCAGAGCCCCATGATTCACACGGCACTACAGAACTTTTAAGCCAAAACTTTGGATGGCCCTTACTGCTTCCGTTGGGATTTGAAACCTTACCACAGTTTCATATATATATGTTACGGCCAAAGCCCGAATTCGGCCACTTCGCAAATTGGCCGGCCAAATCGCAAAATGGCTAAGAATGCTGTAAATTGACTGGCCAATGTCCGATCTTTTCTTGATTTCGGGAATTGGCCGGCCATATCGTGAAGTGGCATGGGAGGATCAGCCAAAGTGGAAGAAAAAATCATTAGCACATATTATTGGCTCTGAATAACCATAACTTCATTCTTTAAAAATTACTAGCTGCGGTGGGATGTGGCCATTTGAGACAAAGTAAAAAATTAAATTTTTTAAATTTTAATTTTAAAAAGTTGTTTATTTCTTTATATTTTTAAATTAGAAGATTTATATTTTTAAATTAAAAAAGAAAACAAAAGGGGCAATATTAGCAAATTAACTTTTTAATAAAACGAATATTAAAAAATTGTGGTCCCATCGTACCATCCGGTATGTGAAAAAGCATACCACTACAATTCTTTTTCTGTAAAGTAAAAGTTATTAGAAATATAAAAGATATTAAAAAGTAGTTAAATGGTCAACATTCCCGCCGGAATTGCAGATGCGCCGCCTACCGGGAATTCTTGAATGAGCACATAACGTTTTGGCCGGAACATCGTGGCCACTTCGCGAAATGGGAGGCCAAAGTAGAATATTCGCTGATCGTTTCACTTACATCGTACTTTGGCCATACCTCATGGCCAAAGTGTGAAATGGCCGGACTTCAGGCTTTGGCCGTAACATATATAAGAAGCAATATACCAAATTCATGAAGAAAAAAGATGGTGTGGTATAAAAGAGGGTAATTTCAAAAATTGGTCTAGTTAACAAGGAATGTCTCAGATGTGTTGATTGGTGTAAATGAAAAAAATTATCTGTTGTGCACATAAAACATCCTATAAAAATAAGCCTATTGATAACCTACAATTCTGCTGATAAGCCTTTTGAAGCAAAAGTAAAATTTGACATAATAATACAGTAACTATTTTTTTGTGTAAAGAAAAATGTCTTAAGTTATCAGGTTTATTATAAATACTATTGTAGTAATTTTAAAAAGCAAAAGTCATACTCACAATACATTTTATATTTCTGTCCTCATCTGGTAAAAGGAAGATTTGATGTGACTGTTGCCATTTTTTGAATAAATTTATTAAAGGTGGATCATCCAAACGAGAAATGTGATCCCTCATCAAGTCTGAAGAAACAAAATGGGTCCTTGGTCCACTAGATAGAGCGGCATATACAACAAAAGGGTCATCTTGAGATCTTAAAAAGAAAAAGTGAAAAAATTATAAGAATAATAATTTAATTTTAAAAACATAGCACAAAATAGTGTAAAATTTTATTCAAATACAATACCACATAAACTTTTGAAAGTACTTCTAAAATGTATCAAATTATGATTTTGGTTAAGGAAAAAAAAAGGAAAAAATGAAAAAAGGAGAACACAATAAAGTTTCAAAAGCATTAAGCAATAACTCAAGCTCTCATACATTGGAATAAAAGCAATTCCAATACAGTTGAACCTCGAAAACCTGGTCATCTTATAGCTGGACATTTTCCTGATTTCAGTTTTATTAATTTTTAAAATGAGTTTGCTGCATTTACCCTGAAATGCAAATAAATCCTTTTCTTTGACAACTAGACAAATAAATATGGACTAATCTAATATTTTTATACTTTTATTCTACCTGTGATCTACTTAAAGACATTCAAAACTTGATATGTTTAATCCTAATAAAAACAATCAAGTATTTTTAAGCATTTTGATTTAACTAACAGATAAACACACAAGGGGAATTTTCACATGGGAAAAATTATATTTTGGGCTATTACATTGCTTAAAAGTTTGGTTTTTAGTAGGGATGTAACGAATAGTGATTCGGCGGAATAGCCAAATACCGAATATTTGGCCATTCCTTCCAGGCCGAAGCCGAATATTCGGCCATTTCGTCCAGGCCGAATAGGCGGAAGCCGAGTATTCGACCAATGTCTTAGGCCGAATACCGAATATTCGGCGGCCGAATATTAAAATTTCTAGAAAATCGTAGTAATAGAAAGTATTTGTCAAATTTAAAATTATTCACAAAGTCAAACACCAATTACACACAATCTAAGATGTATGAGTTAATTATGTTTGTTAAGAATTTAAAACTACGATTTAAAATTAATATTTTTTCTCTATTGTTTTGAAAGTAATAAAACTAAGAATTTCACCCACAAGTGGAATAGAAATGACAGGTTTTACGGTAGTAAGCATTATCATTATTTTACTAATTATTTAATTCAAATGAAAGAACTACTATTGCTTAGTGAACTTTTACATTGCTCAAAACTTAATATTTTTATGGGGTTTTTTAAATACCTATTCTTAAGAGCTCTATTAAAATTTAATACACTTAACTGGAATATATTTTTATTTTCAAAAACCCCAATAACTTATGCTATCTAAATATTCATGGTATATTCTCTCTCTCCCAATATTCACAATAAATCAGTCTACCCAAATAAAGTCTGACTTCCACTTTGTTAATAAAAAACAAAATAAATTTCTCATATTCTCCATCATAATTAACTATTGCCAGCTTTTGGGAGCAAATGCTAAATATAAATACAGTATTGCAACTTTAAAATCTGGTTTTGCTCAGTCAAGCCTAAAACAGAGTTTAAAAAAAGTATTTTTTTTCTAAATTATTTTTATTTATTAAAACTATATACTAATGCATTCTTTTGCAATAACTATAATAAATTTTAAATGTTTAAACTCTACTAATTTCTTTATTTTTTTACATTTCTACTGCAGCAGAACTATTCGGCCGAATAGTCCATTAATATTCGGCCAGGCCGAATTTGACCTTACGCAGTATTTGGCCAGGTGATGAAATGACTATTCGGCCAGGCCGAATACTCGGCCAAAGGGCCGAATAGGCCGAATACCGAATAGTGGCCGAATATTCATTACATCCCTAGTTTTTAGGAGACCTCCAAAATCTGGAACCACTGCAGATCCGCCAATAACGGATTTTCGAGGTTCAACTGCATTGGCTTACAACTGAAAATCAGAAAAATTGGCTGTCTTAAATCTTAAAATAAAAAAAATTGCACAATATTCAAATTAATTTTGTTAAAAGAGCTTTGTTTTGAAGAATTACTTTGTCTCTTTTTGTTAATTTTTACAATAATAAGAATAATAATAACAAATAAAAATAAACAGAAATAAAGATTCAAAAACTATTAATTGTTGGTAGTACACTTCTAAACTTAATATATGAAAACAAAAAGTTTATTTACGGATTTTGATTTCTTATTATTTTTTTCTGTTCTTGTCCTTTACAGTGGGGAGGGGACAAAATTATTATTTATATTTAAATACAATTTATGCATACTTTGTATTTAAATAATTATGGACTGCATTCAGAGTGGAAATCTTAATATGATACCTATGGACACATTCTTCCACCTACTGTTCTAAGAGGGTGCGGTGTGCAAATGAAGTGAAACCGACAACTCTTTAAAATTTTAAAGGGTTGAATGTTTATAACTTATTATAAGAGATGAAAATTAATCTACTTGTAAATTCAATAATAATAATAATTTGATCATTTTTATTGTGAGTATTAATATTGTGTGTATTAAAAATACAGAGCACAAAATCTCTTAAAAAGCAAAAAAAAAAAAAAAACAGGGCAAGCATCAGCAATCAGTCTGGAGTGAAAAATCAAAATGCGGCCATACAAATCAATGTGGATTGAAAACGTTGTTTTTTTTACGCTTACTAACTGAATGTAAATTTTTCATTTATTTTCTTCTGGTGCTCAAGGTACAAGGTGTTAGCCAAAAACCAGTTTTAGTGCAAATTTAGGATTTAAAATTAAAAAAACAGTTGAAGAATTGATTTTACGGAAGAAGATGTATGGCCTGGGAATGAAAAATCCTCTATATTTTTATCATAGCCCCCTTAACTAGATGCCTAGCGATTTGCGGGGAAAGTTGGCCGCGGATTTTAGTTACCTTTTCCCCCACCAGGAACGCTACTTATCTGCTATAACAAGCCGTGCTCTTTCCATTAGTTTGAAGGGTAGAAAATTGGTTTTCCATTGCTATTTCTTTTTTTCCCTAATAATTTGATTCTTTGGGTTAAAACGGTCCATTTCAGGACCAATGTAACTTAAAGAAAGATGGTTGATTGTGTTGTTCCATTTTGCACATCAAATTCAGTAAAAGAAAAAAATAGTTTCAATCGGACATTAGTTTGGGTGAAAAATGGATCTCCGCTATATCAAGACAAGGGAATTATTATTATTATTATTATTTTTTATGTGTGTGTCTTTCATAACATCTATTTGGCAAAAAATTTAAAAAAAAATTAATAACAATATAGTGCGAAACTATTTTTATATAAATATACATTATTTATTACATTGTCCAATCTTTACTGTAGCTTGTCCTTGGAATATGGTTGATTATATATTATGATGCATTTTATATTATGCAAATATTAATTAAATTGGACTTATTGATTTTTTATTAAAAAAATTTAACTAGTTATACGAAGACATGTATGAATCAATAAGAAATAATGAAAGTTAGTAAGGAAAGAAATACAAATTATTATTCATGCATAGAATCAAATTCTAATCATATTTCAAGAACATATTTAATTCTATGGATGAATTAATGAGAATAATTTGGAAGTAATATTTGCCATATTCTTCATGCCTAAAATATCACTTCAGTACAATGCATAATAAATTGTAATTATTCACATATTTAACCATTTTTATTTTATTTATCTATAATTGCTATTTATTTATTTATAATTTTATTTATTGAAACCAAAAGGACTGGTTTTTTTTTCGGGGGGGGGGGGGGGTGGAATAGAGCAGATTCTATGATAATATTAAATTTGATTCTATTATAAGATTAAAAACTTGACTTTTATGCAAAATTTTTATAATTTGCCTAAATGAAGAATTTGGTTCCAAGTTTCCCAATTTAACGTCCTCATCGTTCTGCTCGTTTTTTGAAGCAATGACTTATTGGAAAATATTAGATTGCGAGAAAATATATCTGATACTCTAAGTACACTTAAAAGCATTCCAAAACTTTGAACATCTTTCAGAGCCTTTGCAAAAGTCTTGACTTTTAAAATTCAGGGAAAAAATTTTAATTTTCAAGGTAACTATAAGTAAATAATAATAATAATAAGACATTCTTCTTTTCTAAAACAAATGAGCGCATATAACTATCTACTCAAATATATATCACATGTATAGCTTGTTGTTAATCGATCATGGAAGTGATACATTACATCTTCTCAAAAATTTTCAAAATGCTCCAAATAAATCTTTAACTATTTTAACCATAGCATCGTTCTGAAACAAATATTAAAATTAAAAGTTTTAGTCAAGAGCTGGACTTTTATTTGTTTCCTTACATCGGTTAAAAATGCCAGTTGAAATTATGTGTATTAAATTCTTTACGTATGAATTGCATAAATAATTATTCTCTTTTTTCGCTGCTTTATTTATTTAGTTATTTATTTTTCTAAATATTTTTTAATGTTTGCAATAGAACCTTCGATTGTAACAAAATTAATATTTCATAAGTTAGATTTTGATTTAAAATCTGAAAGTATTTGAAGTAGTATCTCGTAATCGAAATTTGATGTATTGTCTGTGGTACAGGTTGGTTGAGTACGCGAGTGTTCTCGACTTCTGAAACTGGTCGTATAGAAAAAAATGCTAAAAATATATTTTTTTAATGGAAATGCTTAAAATTTCTTTCTTTAAGACTTCTTTATATACCGTCAAACGGGGTGACTATGTGCCACTTTTTGACGTTTTCGTGTCATATTTCCTCTAATTTTTCACCTATCGGGTTGATTATTTAATGCAACCGTATTACACATCTTAGCTTTCAATTCACATATTAAAAATGATTCTAAGATATCATGGAGAAGAGATATAATTTTTTCTTAGTGGCACTTACTCGCCCCGCACATGGGGGTGACTAAGTGCCACGCATGTTTCCTCCTCTTAAATCTATTAGAAACGATCGCTGGCAACTTCTCACCCTTCAGAATTCATCTCCTTGTCATTTTAGCTATTATAAGTTATTTTTTTATGAGTACACCTTCAAATTTTAAAATAAAAACGGTCATACATGCTATTGTTAAAAATTATAATGGAAAAATGCTATTTGTTAAAGAAACTGTTCAAAATGTTTTTCAAAATAACTCAATTTATTAAACGAAACACAAACTACAAATTTGAGATAGAAATTCTCTCTTCAGTCAATCCGAATTTAGAATGACCTGAAATTTGTCGGGATTTGGCAGAGGTTCGGGAGGCAAAATCTTCTTCAGGATTTGTTTCTTTTTGCACCACAAAACATCAGGGGTGTCAGGCCACTTCCAGAATTGCCCACTTTTCTCCAGGCATTTCTCACATGCCTCGTTGCTACTGTCGAAATCAGAAATCATTTGATCCGGGTACATTTTTCCGTTATATTTTACTAAAACAAAGTCACCTTGCACAGGGCCGGTGTTTTTTGCGTCATTGACATTCACTGCTTGTCAACGGTTGACCACAGTCAACATCTAGGACATCAATGGCGCTCTAGAAACTTAAAAATGACTAAAACACTGCAAAATAAGATGGCACCTAGTCACCCCACACGTCATGGAAAATTGAATTAAGGGTTATAACTGGTAAACAAAAAATCATTTTGAAACGTCGAAGCGTGAAGAACTTCTTTGATAGTTTGGTAACAAAAAATTGAACTTATCTATTTTCTGGCTGCTTCCTGCTGAAATATGATTACCAGACCACACATCTTTTCCAGATCACAACAACACAAATCCACGTAGACACAAACAATGGTAGGTTACAATTTAAGTTATAATTTGATTGTTGTAGTACCCCAATTTAAATAGTCCTACTATCTCGCTACCTACTGGTAGTTTTCCTTTTTCGATCGGTTAATTCCTCTGGCGCCATCGGCCGCTTGAGTTCGAAATCCCAGGATGGCACCGAGTCACTCCGTATGGAACTTAGTCACCCCACTTGATGGTATATATTCCATTAAACTCGAAAATAATAATAATAACAAAGTTAAAAATAAGTGATGACATGCAATTATAATTTTAAGTGCATTTATAGATTACAGAAACAATGTTTTATTTTTTTGGTAGTTGAATGAAAGTGATACAGATTTTTATTACATAGCTATTAAAGGATGTTGCTGCACAGTACGTTTGCAAATTACAAAAAAAAACAATTGTTTCTTAAGCGAAGTTTCATTTTACAAACTAAAAGATTTAAATCATTATTTTAAAGAAAATTCTGTTAATTTGTGTAACAACATTTTTCTTTTAAAATACCTACAATGAGGAGAAAACTACTTTAATAAAATAAAAGTTTTAAGTTGATGCTCCGTTAAAATGCTCCTAGACTAACGAGATATCAAAAATTAATAATATCACTTAATTTCCCACTGTTTTAATGCACCATAAAGTAAGAACGAAAAAAAATGTAATTATTGAGTCATATAATTAAATATGAATAAAAAAATCAAATGATTTTTCTAAAAGAACAATATTTACCGCTTTTTATCGCAATTTACCAAGCGTTTACAAGTAAAACACCGTTTTCCAATAGCAAATAGGTAGTGCCCTCTAGCGGAGATTTCGTTGTCAGCGGGAGAAAATCGTTGCCGGTAGGGTAATGGGTTTCGCTCCATTTCGGAAGGCATCTAGTTAAGGGGGCTATGATTTTTATACATTAACAGTGGAATGTGACAGATCAGGAACATCAAATTTAGAAGCTGCTTTAATTTTCAGTTCTGTTTTAGAACACATTGAAATTTTACATGACGGATATTTTGGATGTAAGTACACTGGAGCAAAATTTGTAGACAGCTTAAAAAAGTTTGAAATGCTGTTGCAAAGTTGAGGAAATTAATAATATCCCAGTCTCTATAATAACCATATTTTAATTTTACAGGAGATGACATAAAAGTGAAAAATATGAAGGGCACAAAGTACTATCAAAAGACAACAAAAGAGGAACATTATACTCATGTGCAGGAATCTAACCGAGTTTAATGGACAAAACTGTTCCAACAGGAGAAGCTAAAATCATACAAGAAGCACCACACAATTGGTTTTTCTTTTGTAGGATATATAATTAAATGAGCTACCAGTTATTAGTTTAAAAGAAAAAATCAATTCTGAGCACAAGAGAAGAGTTATTTGCTTTATAAAGGTAGAGCTCAATATACCATTACAAAGTTGCACTTGTTTGCTTCATTAAATTAGATGTCTCTTCGATATTTACTAAAATTTCTTAGACGCTAGCACAATACGTCCTACATCCTAATCTGTGAGACAACTGTTAAGGCAAGCAAACAAAACCTGTGAGAAGGTGTTTAGAGCTCTGTTTTCTTCAATAGGTGCATTGAACATGCCAAGTAATATGATTAGGATGGTAACCAACAATTATATAAAATATTTATACCACATTTGCTTAGCAGTATCATATGGTGAGTAGCATTGTAACATAGCATTGAAAAAAATTAGCCTCACTCAATGTGTTCTAACCACTGCAAGTATAACCTACAGGTTTTAAGTGGGTACAGAAAAACCAAGAATCAGATGTATAATTTTTGCAACATATATTAAGAAAACATATGCACCTGAAGTGTTTCATATCAAAACAAAGCCAACCATGCAGAAGTGCAGAATATTTGGAGAATTATCTCATATTCTAAATACAATTTGGAGCCCAATTTATGAAATTTAGTAGACACAGTTGTTAAACGAAACAACTTCCGTAGTTGCTCTTCTAATTCTCAATGCTCAGAGAAAATAAAGAACATCAAGTCTTTAGCAATATGAAAACTAATTTTGGGCTAGGGATAAAAACAAAAGGTCATTAATAGTAAGCATTTTTAAAATACTAAAATACTACCTAAGCAAATAATTATTTTGAGATTATTTAACTGCAAAGGAGTTTGATGTTTTGAGGGAAAAGAAGAGGAACAGCTTCATATTGAAACTTTTAAAAATATAAAAATCTTCAAACAAATGGAATTAAAACCATTACAAATAAAAAGAATTATGTAAATGAACATATCTACTACGCAACTTTTGAAACCCTGAACCTAAAGTTTTTTTTTTTTTTTTAAATCCTATACTTTTAGCTCTACCCTAGCTTGCTGTTGGAAAAAGACTATATCACACTCATAGGTTTTGCTTTGCATACTGGCCACGTCAGCAGAAAAAATGCATTTTAGCCTCTTTGTAGCCTCTCACCACAATGCCCGACACAAAACAAATTTCAAATTTGGTAGTGGAAAAAAAGAAAAGAAAAAAGGTACCACTTGTTATCACACCAACTGTAACAAAAAAGGATGCCTGTTGTGAAAATAAGGGAGGTCTTTTTTCCACATTAAAGAAGAAACTTTATCACATAGATACTATATTGTTTTTAACAATATTACTTCCAAAAAATAGGTCTACTGTTGTGCACTAAAAGCATTTAATGGAAAAATATATGATTACATTTGTTTACTTGATCACAACATTCAGTGGTCACATCAGAGGAAATTCGGGTTAGTTTTTAGACCTTTCACAAAATTCTGAGCTACCAAATTGCACTTCTCATGGAATTATTTATTAAATAAGTGGCAAATAATTGTTTTTTTACGATATAGTTTAATTTTGAATTTTTACGAAATTATTTCATTTTTTACAAATATTTTAAAAATTTCCCAAAAACAGAACCCTGTTAAAAATGCTGGGTTGACCGCTGATATTACTAAGCTCCAGCCTAATCATGGATTCATACACTTTGACAAAAGCAACTTATATAAGGAACAAATCTGCAAAGTGCCTTTACTAATTTAAGGGTTCGTCTAGTCTTATGTGGTATCTTAGTTAAGTGTACAATAGGAGCAAAAAAAATTACCGTAATTATCTGTGTATAACCCACGGGTTATCTACAAAAAAAACCCTCCTTTTTTTACTATCTGCGGGCAATATAACGATGATGGTGATGCATATAATTTAAAAAATTATTATTATTATTAAAAAGACAACAAAACTATTGAAATCTATTTTTCCACAAAACAAAATGTAGAGAAACAAATCGTAGCTTTTGAAACAATGATCTAATTTCACCCATCCCTCTTAACTCCCCCATACAAGCAGATTGGGGATCCGGCACTAGAAATGAAAAAACTTTTTGGATGAACATAGTTAGGTTTCAGGCGCCTGAACTGTTTTCTTGGGGTGAATCCCAAGAAAAAGGGGAGTGGCGCTTGAAAACTTTGTAGAGACCTTTCCTTATAACAAAGTTGTATCAATACAATCGCCCTGGTATCAATCCTGGCAATGGTATCCAGTAAAGACCGAAGTTTTCTTGAGGCTTCACAATTACAGAATGCTGTTCTACTATTATGAGAGTTGTGTACGGCATTCGTAAAAAAGAGAGCTAATCTTAAGTGGTTTATTTTATTGCTCTAAAATAAAATGGAATGCACAAACGAAGAGGGCCAAGGAGAGGGACAGAGATAAGCAATCTAGCTGTCAGTCACAGGAGCCTTTTCATCCCCACCATTTAAATCACAATAGAAGGGTAGGACAAGAGGGAAGGTCACCGTCCATACAAAAGTATGCAGCCATGCGTTTGTCAGCGATGCATAAACAAAATATGTTAAAATATAAACTTTTTTTAAATTTCATTTTAATTGTTAAAATTGTTTTGTAATTTAAAATTGTTTCCTTATAAACAGTGTACCTTATAGCGGGATTTGTTTATGTGATTGTTTGTGTACTAGGTGTGGGTTATACACTGAACTTGATTCTTTAGAATAAATTTTTCTTCATGTGGACTATACAACAATGTGTGCTATTTACTGATAATTACGGTACTTATATTGATTTATAATCAGGATTCGTCGACTACAGTCATAAAAATGTTTTAGAGCATTTTTAAAAAGATAAAAGTTTATTGCTAGAATTATGCTAACATCAGAAACAGAGCAGGTTTAAATCATGGTAGCAAAAAACGAAACAATTAGAAGCAAATAAAAGTAAATCTTAAATTATAGATGAAAAAATTAGAGCTACTAAACAACATGAAAAAAAGAAAACTTACATATTCTGAGTAAGGAAAACATGAGCATATAGTTTGAGTTCTTGCAGTTTTGATTTGGGCCACCTATTCATTTGATATCGGCCTAAAACTAAAATTTTCCTGTTTTCTTCAGCCAGTTGTCTAACTACTTTCAAAAGCTAAAAATAAATATTTACACACACCATTATTATTATTATTATTATTATTATTGAGAAACTAATATTCTCATAATAAAAATTCTTTCAGCCATTTGTAATTTACATTCTCTTGTAAGTCAAATTGATTAATAATCTTCATTAAATGATTTTCAATTAATTTATGCAACAATATTGTTAGGGTATAGTAATCCTGAATGGAAAACTTACTGCTGAATTCAGATTATAAAAAGAAAAAAATAAACTATTTTTAAAAGCAAAATTGGAAGTAATTCAACGTTAAAGTGGCACCATGTCACCATAAGAATTTGCTGACTCTGCTTTAAGTTATTTTTTAACATGCTTATAATTTAAACACATAATATTTTGTAACTTTACTACCAAATGCATACATAATGTATTCATGTCTATTTTACTGCACATTTATTGTTATTACTGTATTAATAATATTTCAAAAATCTTTTTACAAATAAATATCTATGTAAAAAATTCCAAATGAGAAAAAATGATTTTGCTTGGCAAAATAAAAAATATTTCATACTATTTACAATGGAACCGTTTCAAGAATATGGAGCTTCAAATATACAGACTGAATTAAAGAGTTTCAAAATAAATAAAAAATAAATAAATATTAATTTATTTTTGAAATAAAAGGATTTAAAATACAACCAACAATTTCAACACATCACTTTCATGTAGCATATCATGTAAATTTGCATGTAAGGAATTCACTTTTTAGCTACCATTTTTAAACTATGACATAAGGTTAAAAAATGCTTTTGCCACAGTTCAGTTAATTTATTTGAGAATGTTTTGGTACATTAAAGCAGCTTCAAAATAGAAAGCAAAATATTTATGCATAAATTTTTTGTTATTAAGGCACCAAATTATCACATAATAATTATTTCAAGCTAAATCCGAACAAGTCATTTAAGTTTGCAAATACATTCACTTTTGCATTAGGTCTGCATTAATTCTCTGGAAAAAAATTATTCATGAATTGTGATTTAACTAGAAATAGAGAGAGAAAATATTTGTATTTATAAAATCAAACATATGGAAATGATTGAGTAAAAGATAAATGTGCATACAAGGAAATTTCTGTTATAATAAATAAATTTTCTGGTGAGTATCCTAAACTTTGTGGGGAGCCTTTTTATGTAAATATCACTGCTACTATCTTTTTCTTTCTTCCTTTTTATTTTGTTAAAGATTAATTTTTGTAACAGAGAATTGAGTAAAGGTTATGTTTAAGAACCTCAGAATAGGAGCCCCTCAGGAGAACAATAATGGTGATTTAAGCTACTTTAGGGGTGGGGGGACATCTATTTTTTCATTTGTGTTAATTTGCCCTATATAGTGGCAGTTGCCTGGGGCCACTGAAAGTCTAAGGGGTCTATTTTATAAAAAGGAAATATTTACCATAAATATAAAGAAAATAATTTTTGTAGAGATGTTATTGTCAATAGTGATTGAAGCGACTATTAAGAACTTTTGTTCTGTAAAGAAAGCAAAAATATAGGTTACCTCCACTGCAAGCTCTAGCTCTAATTAATAATTATTCTAAAAAACTGAAAATTTGCAATTGTGAGTAGCAAGTATATTTTTTGAACAGCATAAAAACGCATGATTTTTCCCTAAGTTTTTTAACATCCCCGAAGTATTTGCTGGTTAGATGAGGTGGTGGTGGGGAGGAGGGGTGAGGGGCAGAGCAGCAGCATCCAGGGCCCAAAGAAGCACCATACTTTCATAAGGTTTAGAAGTAAACACAAATAAATTTGCTACAGCAACATCAATAAAACTTATCATAAATGGCACTGAGTAATGCTTAAACATTTTTAGCAAAGAAATTTTAAGGACATTCAGAGAAAATTTCAGAATTATTTTGGAATCAAAACAAAATTACACGTTGCAGAGCAGTTAAGATGCAATAAATTATTTTAATTTAATGGACTAAAAGTCAGTTTGTAAAGATCAGTCCTTTGAAAAATAGTATAAACTAAAATCAAACTTTTAGATAAAAACATGTGTAAACATTCAAAGTCGCATATTGAGGCCCATGCCTCCCCCCCCCCCCCCCCAAATGTTTCCTAACTTAACATAAATTTTTCCTAGCAGCTTGTTCTTAAAAGTAGTGCATTGAAGTCGGCTCCTTTCTCCTCCCCCCAATATGACCTTGCATACATTAACAATAAAAGATCACTAATTATCATAAGAAAAGCATTAATAAACAGCATACTAAATATCTTTTATAGTACCTGACATGCTAAATTGTAAGAGGTTTTTTTATCTGGATATGTATAAGCAACATTAAGTCCATCAAGAACAACATCAAAAGGCTTTCTGTATTCAATAAACCTTATGAAGTTATCAAATTCTTTTTCAGTTGTATTTATGAACAAGTCACCCTTTCTCACAGACCTCTCTAAAAAGGCTAGTCTCAACTGAGTGAATTCTTCACTAGTGAGATCCGATAGCGTTAAGACTTTTTTGCATTTATTGCATTCTCCATTCCTAAAAAATAAACACAGGGAGTTAGTTATCCATTCAATAGATGAATTATATAAACTTCATATAAAATATATCAAGTTTAACAAATATTCTCATTCATTTATATTAGACTTTAATTTTCACAGATAAATCATATTGTATAAGAACTATTGCTTTTACGACCAGTGTCGACATATAATTCATGAATTTGTGTTCCACACAAGAAGTTTCTGGCTGATGTTTTGTCCGACACCTCTCAGTCTTCTTCAGAGCATGAATGAGTTCAGTGGGTCGTATGGATTTTCCACATGACTTTTGCTTTGGATAGATTCATGCACTGAAGAAACCCGAGACAGGTAAGGTGAGGCACCAACCAAAAGCATCTTTGACAGACCACTGAATAATTACATTGAATTATATCATCTTTCACATATTAATTATTTTTGGAAAACAATTATCCACATTACGTATCTAGCTTTCACAGAAAAATTGTTCTTAAAAAACTTTTCATTTTTTCAATCAATATTGAATTATTTCCATTTAGCAACCAACAAAGGTCAACATTTTTTAAAACGTTTTTTTTTTTTTGCATTTAGTTAAATTAAAATACTATGACTTATTCTGACTGATGTTGCAAATCTTTTAAGGCTAGTATGAAACAGCTAATCTAATAATTAAATTATCATCTGGTCATATTTTTCTATAAAAGTGTACATTTGTCAGGAGATTCATAGCAAAATACTTTGCAAGCATTTTGTTCATAGGGAATCATACTAATCTATTATTAAATATAGTAGCATTAAAACTAAAAGGAATTAATCTATTTTTTAATTGATAACTGCACAGAAATAAGATCAAAAGGAAACATTACTTTTCAATCTTCGACACAGAAACGTTCCATTTTGTTGAATGCCTAAAAAATAAACATTAGTAAAGTATGAAACATATTGTTTTCATATATGTTTATGTATATATATATATATATTATGCAAAAAGTGATAAACATTTAAAACATTGACTTAAAAACACACAAAGCAGTAATAAATTAAGTCAAGCAAATAAAACATTAACATATGTATGCATAACATATGTACATATGCAATTAAAAAGGTGTTCTAAAACTAGATATTTATTGTAATTAACACTTGAAAGACGGAAAATTCCCGTATACCTAGAAAGGCTGAAGGGGCCAGTGTGGCCCTTCCAAGAACTCATTGTTAAGATTTTCCTGTAATTTTTGTCTTGCAAAGTCACAAATATTCAATCATCATTGTGACGCATTTTCCGATGTTAAACTCGTGTTTGCATAACTTCATAAGATGACGAGCTTGACTGTGATTGGTCGGCTTTCTAACATCGGGAAATGCGAGGATGGAATATCATGCAAATGCGCCTGAGTATTTAAACGCATGCTTAGGCAGGCAATCTGTTCCATTCTTCCATTCTGTCTTTTCGCAAGCTTTGTGGAACAGGTTGTTCCTTTGTCTCTCGTTGCCGCTATGATTTTTTTACCGCCACGAGAGGAACTTTATTTTTACTGAATTTATTAAGAAACTAATCATCTGTAAAATATTCACCAAGGCCATTCTGTATATTTTTTCATCAAGGAGGAATAAAATTAATTTAAAATGATAAAAAAATGGACTCTTTACGTTTCTTCAAGACAAATAAATTAAGTCAAGTAAATAAAACATTAACATATGTATGCATAACATATGTACATATGCAATTAAAAAGGTGTTCTAAAACTAGATATTTATTGTAATTAACACTTGAAAGATGGAAAATTCCCGTATACCTAGAAAGGCTGAAGGGGCCAGTGTGGCCCTAACGAGAACACAGCCCCATACCCCATGCATGTTCTCTAATCCCTATACAACAGCTGAGTGTATCATAGTGTACCTGGCATTTACTTTCTCACGTCAAAATGTAAAACTTATCTATCTTTCGAAGAGTAATCGCCATTGTCCAGCAAGCCAGGTGTCGTATTCGTTTAGCATTTTGAATTGAAACCGGTTGTAAAAAGAGAAAGGTCTAGGTCAGACTAGACTGAATCACACTTTGTCAGACTACAGCCAACAAAAGAAACAAAGAATTTAACCAATTCCATTTTAAAATACCTTAGGGGCCACAGTGGCCCCTTCAGTTGTTCTTTAAATAAGCACTTAAATATGATCATATTAGAAAAAGTCAAAAAGTTACAATGCATTCAGTCAATTATTAATGGAATTACTGAGCAGCAAACATCGAGAGGGGCCACACAGGCTCCTTCGTCTTTCTAGTGTTAAAGTATCAACATTCAACATACAATGCAAAAGCATATATCCTCTTGAGACCCGAGCAAAATAAAATACACATATTCTCTCAACTATTAGTTTTTCTGAACAATTGGGCATTAAAAATGATGTTTTTCAAAAAATTAATAAACTTGAAGAATTTTTAAATTTTTCTGGGGGCACATCCATTTGAATGTATGTTGAGGTCATAACTACAGTAGAACTATGCAATACTTACACAAAAATAGGTAAACAAAAAATTTTATTCATTACTTATAATATAAGAAAAGAGATCAAACTTGTATAAAAATCCTAGAACAAAATTAAAAAAGAAAAAAAATAATGTGAAAATCAAAACAACCGCAAGAGCACTGAATTCCAACTTTACTCGTGCTCTTTGCCATATTGTAAACAAATAAACTACCGTTTCCGAATTCTCAAAGTTAAAAAGTAATTTCTTATTCCTCCTTTATAATTCCAGACCAGGTCTTGCTTGCTAAAATAAAATCTGTCACAACAGGGAGAAAAAGCAAAACATCCATTTTATTGGATGCTAGGTCTCAGGAGGATAAACAAATAAACTTTTATTCTTAGTATTAAATACAAAGAAGCAACATCAAAGAATTATAGAAAAGAAAGATAACCACTACCTTGTAAAGTAGGATGCAATAACATTTGCCACATCTTCATCAATAATTGTTCCCCTATTTTGAATGTAACTAAATATTCGTAGAATAAAAACATCGGCCCTACTAGGATCATTTCTCTGCATCTGCAATGCATGTAGCACAAACTGCTTCAATACCAAACTGTTAGGGTGTGCATCAGGCTTTATCCATTTTGTTACTATTTCCCAAGCGAGAACCTCATCCCCATTCTTGATTGCAGCACATGCAAGCGCGTTATAAGTATCCATAGTTGGTCTTTGAGGCAACTTTTTCAGGTACTCAAATGAATCTCGCCAATACTTTGTTGCACAAAGTCCTTGAACCACATATTCTGTACTTTTAAAATCTAATACTGGTGCAGTGTCTACATGAGGTTTGACCTTTTTGAATATTTCGAGAATACGTTCTTCACCACATGATTCTACATTTTTACTACATAATGACAAGTATTTCATATGAGTTAAAAAATTTATGCTTGCATGACTTTTATTCAAATATCCTATAAAATTATGTGCTAAATCCACTTTATTCAAGTACAATAAACATGACATTACTAGAGTACTAAAATTACAGTCCGAAATCATTTCATAAGAAGCCATAATATCATTCTTAACATCAGACCATTCACTGTCACTTAAAACTTCTTTCTGCAATAAAATGTCTTTCAATCTCTCCTCAACCCTTTCATTCATTGGACCTGGATGGTATTTACTACCATGTCCAGTCTCTTTTAAGAAAGATGGTGGAAAGTTTACTCTAGAAAAATGTCGTGTTATTAACATATTCGTAGAAATAGTTTGCTTAGTACTGTGCACCCCACAAACAACAGTCCTCAGGGTCTTTAAACCCATGAAAAAGTTATACTGAAACCTCGATATCATTATAGCTTGTGACATAAAGCAATTTCAGATCATTTAACTCATACTTGAATATATCCTATAGAGAGAGGAAAAAACATTAGAATTTTATAGAGTAAAATAAGCACTAGTATAAGCTCTTTCTTCAAATTAAAAGCAATCAAGTAAACTCTCTGCATTAAAAATTTCACATTTAATGCCTATTAAATTTTAAGATGAATGCATAAGGACATTTTGGCAGTTATCTGTTATAAACCCTACCCTATCAATTGTTTTAGAAATGTCACCAACATGAATTTAACGGTTACAAGTACTTATGTTGTTGAATTAAAACATATGGCTTTGTTTATATTTCATTTGATGATATGTGGTAATAAAAAAAAGTTAGGGCATATAACTGATAAGTACTAAAATTATTAAATATTATTTTTCTTTGCTGATATTTACATTTTCTTAAATGCAAAAAGGAGAGTTGCTACAAATGGCTTTAGAGCATAGTAGCTTCATAGCACAGTTAATCAGTAAAGCTCACACATAGGACCAATGTAATGAGAACTTCAATATCTTTAAAATATACATTTACTGCTTCCACAGGGAAAAACGAACTATGGCAAACAATTCTGCTGTTACTGCTACTTAAATTATTGTCATTGCCATATTTCCAATAGTTTGCAAAAGCTATTACAGCTCATGACAACCTTTTATACTACAAAAACTGATGCTTATTTTTTAGAAGTAGAGAAAGTAAAAAACTACATTGCGTGTTTTGCAATTAAGAAATTGAGAAACCTACAAATAATAATAACAATAAATAAAATTAAATTAGAAAAAATAAAACCACTTAAAAATAAATTATTTTGCATTCAATACAAATATGGTATTGCCGCTCTTTTTTGATGTAAAAGTAACCAGGACAACATTTTATATGTGATCAGTGAAGCAAAGGAGAAACTAGGTCCAAAAATACATTAACATTTGAGAAACAGTGAAAGGCAATTTTTAACTCGGATCAATTTAAAACTTCATTCAAAAAAAAAAAAAAAAAAATCACGCACAAAAAATCGTAAATATAAATGACAATAAGCAGAAGTACCATATTCAAAGATTGCGAAAGTCAATAATTATCTGCTTACATAATTTTATAAATGCATTTTCTTTAGAAATTCTTAGTAGAAAATTAATTTGAATGCTTACAGATTAATGACAATTTTTTTCCGGATAAAGTATAAAGTATGTGCTACAATCGCCCTGGATACAATAAATTCAATATCAAAATTTCACATTCGGCAGAATGAGTTATTATAAACAAGCTTCACAAGTCGCATGAGCGCGACCGCGAGGTAAACAAATGTTCCTACAGTTACAGTTTAAATATCCCAATACCGTTCAAATAAAAACTTATTAAAAGGCTTATCTATTATTATGTAAAACATTTTCTTCATTTCTTCATTGTCAACCATGCATAAGCATCGAAGTTCTGTTTTATAGACTTTCGAGAAAAAAGGGAAGAAACAAGATAATAACTGAATAAAACGTTTACCTTGTGAGCGCGCCGTCGTCAAGGTGTGTGTGGGCGGCCCCCCCCCCTCCATGATGGCCCCAACTGCCTCCCCCCCCCACCATGGAGTGGTGGGGTGTGCCATACACCCCACATTTTGGCGTACTTCGCCAAAATGTCTCTTCAGTAATGAAAAAAAAAAAGGAAGACAGAAAGAAAAAGAAAACATTTCGCAGTAAAAATGAAAATTTAAGATAAAGCAAGGAATAGATTTTTTTTAAAACATACATTTTTTTTTTTTTTTTTAAAAAGGAAATTAAGTCTTTTATTTAAATTTTATGAATATTATTTAGGAATTTTCTCAAATCTGTATTATTTTATAACCTCACAGACCCATGGAAATGCGTAACTTAAGCCTTTAGGCATTTCAAACTTTCTTTTTACTGGAAGAAAAAAGTATTCAATACATTAAGAAACTCATGAGAAAACTACAATCGGGACACCGACAATTTTTATTTCTATTTTTTTCTTCTGTTCCTTTGTTTTCTCTTTTAAATTTAATTTTTCATTTTTAGGTTGTTTTTTTTTTTTTTTTTTTTATTATATTTTACTTTATTTCTTCACATTTTTTGCATCAAAATATATTTACGAAAATCATAGCAAATACGTTTTGAACTGATGAAGGGGGGGGGGGCGGACAGATTCAAAATATTGTAATGAAACGTCAGAGTAGCAGCTTATTTTAAAGATCAGGAGGCATGACATTTAAAATTTAAAAAAAAACTACTTTGTGGTTCAACCTGCGGCCCACCCACTCTTTTTTGTTGGTTTTTGCCTTTACTGGGGAAAAAATAAGTAACTTTTACAATAACATCGTTTATCCTTTTTACTGTTTTTTTAGTTCTTCAGTAACAGCAACAGCAATAAGGCAATATTTGAAGCTTCACTATTCGACCGTTATATTCCCGTGACGCGCCAATTTCAAATTACCCTTCATTCATTGCACTTTTCAACAACACCATATGATGAAACGAGTGAAGTGTCCTACGACCCTCAAATGGAACTTTATGATCTTCAAGCAAAGCCATAATCTTACCAGACTGAAAAGTGTGTTGTCCGTGAAAATTTCTGGAAGCTGGTTTCTAAAGACCGTTTTCCTAAACTGATTAAATTCTCTCTGCAAATGTTATCGCTGTTTAGCAGTAAATGTAAGGGTATTTTTACACCAAAGGCGACAAAGACAAAAAAATTGTCTTTTCTCACTGAGCAAGCGCAGTGCATATTTCAAAGAGGAAAATATGTTCTGCGCTTGCGTAGATGAGAAAAGACAGAAATTTTGCTGTTGTCACCTTTGGTGTGAAAGTACCTTTGTGCGAAAGTGCATTTTCTGCTCTCAAACAAATGAAATCAAAAACGAAATATCAAATGGAAAGTGCTTCACTGGAATCGAGTCTGAGACTTTGCCTTACTGAACTTTCAGTGGACATTGATAAATTTGTATCAGTAAAGCAGTGCCAGTCATTAAATTAATTTTTCGATTACAAAATGAAGTGATATTAAACTTCTTCTTTTAATATAAATTCTAATAAAAGTTTTTGCGTAAAATACGAAAGTTTTTTTTTCTGGAAGGTCTCTAGCCCTCACATTCCTCTACTATTTCTTGATTGGCCCTCGGGTAACTAAAGGTTGAACCACACTGACTTATTAAAGTATCCCTGCAAAGTACTACCACAGTTCGAAATGTTAAAAGTTTTTTGCACGGGCCACGGACGTTTGTATTTCAAACTACCAAAAATATGGGGTGCCCAATATTATTAAGCCAAGACAAAATGCTGCTTGGGAATAGTGTTTCAAAATTGTCTATTATCATTTTTCCTTCAAAATAATCTAAACCAAATAGCGAAGGGCTAATCATGTTAACTGACAAATTAAAATGAATATCAATAGTTCTTATTCTGGAAATTTTGGAGGTGGCCGAGTTTTGACAGAGAAGGTTTCAGTAATGAAGGTTTTGGTGAAATTCGGAATCTCAACCAAGCTCAGACACTGTAAAATATTTCTATACTACGTTACATTTTGAAGTCCGAAGAGTATGTAGAGCATAGGTTTTGACAGAATACTAATTCTGTAAGTGATAAATCAAGACTAAAATACTTTATTGCCCGATGAGCGAGCAAAACGAACTTGGATCGTGAATTGATCCGAAGGAATTGCGTAAGCAGAAGAGATCTGGAGAGCTGTAGCTCCCTAGTAATAATTTATTTCACACATTTGTTTGAGCTTTGAATTTGTGCAGTAAATAAAAGGTTTGTTTTTCTGGAAATCTTTAGCACTCTTTTGTTGCGTGCTTGTTTCGGGAAAACAGGGTGGACATGTCATTATAAAACAAAATGGTGTAGGAACTGTTTCTTTCCTGTTGAAAACTGCAGACGGTCGAACCAATTGTATATTTTAATTGGATTTGTTTCTTATTTCAATGAAGTCCTCATTTCATTCAATAACTGATAAATTAGTGGTACAATATAGAATATTATTAATACGTAACTTATAGATCTAATCAGAATTTACAAGAGAAACATTTCGTAAGCTATAGAAATCGACAAAAAAATAAATATCAGTTAATTTGCTTCTAGAATCTCATACATATTAAATCTTTTGAGAGTGAATGTTTTTAACGACGTCACAAGAAAAATGTTCCAGCTAAAATTTTACACACGAGCAATTTTAAGATGGATATCAGGCTTCGCCACAACTCCGCGCCGTTTAAAAGCCCAGGAAAGGGAATGTTTCGATATCCCTTTTTTTTTTTTTTTTTTTAGATTTAATCATGTACTTGTAATATTAATCTGATATTCAAATTTGAATAGTAATGCTATGTGATAAGTGAAAATTTAAAATACTTCTCTTCGCTCCAAATAAATTTGATTTTGTATAAAAGCGGAACAATTTTTCAAAAATTATCATTGTTGCTTAAAACTCTCATTTCTCCTTCCAAAACAGAATTGTTGAAAACTATGAAGGCTTTGGTGAGTTGATTTTTTAACTTTTCACAATTTCGCATGAAATTAAAAATTAGAATTTTTTGAGACGTTGTCTATCATTTCGTGGATTTACTTCCTTTAAAAATGGTAAATACATGCAAATCCCTAGAATTTTTATAAACATCTCTTCAAAACTCGCTATTTGAACTATCCGTCTTAGTGTACAGATTGAACGAATTAAGCTAAAACTACAAATAAGTTTGTGTGCTTCGAAAATAACGAAATGAATCTTCAGAGCAAGTGAGCTCTGTAATTTCTAGCTTAATTTGTTTGTGATTCATTGATTTCAACAACATAAAAACTTTTTTCTCTTTTAGTTTTCGCTCCTTAACAATTTATATAATTCTCCTATCAGGTCTTGTGACGCAATTAATTCGTGATGCAAAAAAAAACTAAATCATAGGAATTTTCTTTTAACGTTCTTAATCAATTCGCGGTTTTCCAATGAATTTATAGTATATTTTCTTCATTCAGCTTTCATGTTGTCAACTTCGGTTTCATCAGTGGTGTAACGTAATATTTAAATGAGAACTCCTCGGTCCAATTTTTTGAAACATTCGGATTAGGTTATAAAACTCTTGCAAGACCAAAGTTTTTTTAAATTAATAAATATTGATAAATGCATTTTGAATAACTTTTGAACATAAATAAAATGAATAAATCCAAGATGCTACAAAGTTTTTTTGTTCTAAATAAAGCACTTTAAAAGAATTCGTTAAGATACTGTGTTTCAATAGCACTTTCTTTTTTCCTTTTCTTTCATGAAAACGTTTGAGACAATTATTTCTTGTCTTATACGGCATTTCAAAACCAAATTACGAGCTGCATGAAAAAAAAAGTTGTTATGCAGAAAATTTCAGCTATGCAAACATTGCGTAATATGTATATTTTGCACAACATTTGCAGTCATTTAGGGAAACTTTGAACCATGTGAGTTAACTTTGCTAAAACTTCGTATTTTTGTAGTATATTTGACTTCAAAATAAAGTGTAAAAGGGACAGCGCTGCATTCTGCTGATTACGTGGCCAAAAAAAAAAAAAAAAAAAAAAAAAAAAAAAAAAAAAAAAAACGTTTTCCGCTCTTTTAAGAACTTTGATTGTAACAGAAACGTAGGGGCCCCGGAGATCGCTGGGAGGCCAACAGTTTCAAATGGGATCCGTACCTCTAGAGCCGTTCGGAAATTCAAATTAAAAAAATAATTTTGCGTCAAACAGGAGTTATTTTGAATATATATTTTCAATCTCGTTGAAATGTACTTTCTATCATGTTTTTCTTCTACATTTTCTCCCTTCTCTATCACATCAAATTACGAGATGCTTCCTAATGGTCAAACTTTCTCTTCAGTATTATGCAATATAGCATAACTAACTTACTATATTTACATACTTACTAATATTTACTTACTAATTGTATATCAAAACTTATCTAAAGAATAATAACAGCACAGTCGAACTGGGCTATGCTGAAGGTGAAGGGACTGAAGTAATTTGCTCGTTAAATCAGAGTGCTCATAATAACAGGGTTTCTTATAAATTCAATCTTATTTCATGTAAGTGAATTTTATTAAAATGTTAGTTTTAAAAAAAATTACTTTTTTTCTTTTACCATTCACTGTTAAAACAAGAAGTTCTGTCTAGAACTATACGAGCCTACCTTCCCGTATACACCGAATTCAAATTTATAATCTAGCTACCTCTCTCTCTGTTTTTCTCGTTTAGCTTCTTCTTAATTGCTTCAAATATACCTTTTTCAACGGTTAATACATATTCATTCAATCGTTCATTTGTTAAGTCATTCATGTATTTATTCACTCATTTATTCATTCTTTCGTTTGCTTATTCATTTAATCATTCATTAATTCAAAAATATTCTTGAAAATCCCGATCAAAAAATTTCATAGTAAAATAGGCTCGTTATTTCTGGATAAATTTTTATCTGTACATGTTCTCCGTCATAAGAGCTTTCCGATAAAGTTTGTTCCAAGCAAATGGGGCCGTTAGATCAGGAATTATATAGGATTGAAATTTCCCCGTAGGCGGTATGTTAATTTTTTTTGAACTGTTCAAAAATGAACAAAAATTGTTCAAACCAATATTTCACGCCAAGAGCTTCCTCCAGTAAGCTTGTTCATTGGAACTTGGATCTTGTACCCAGAGTTTACATAATTTGCTTCATTTTCGCCCATAAGCGCTAATGTTAAAATTTTTTGAACTGTTCAAAATTGAGCAAAAAATTGTTCAAATCAAAAAGTAAAATATGGAAATGAGATGTGCTCGCCGAGATCTTTCGAATGCAAAAAGAATTTTTCCAATCGGACAATTCGTTCAAAAGTTATTAGGGGGGGGGGGGACAGACCGACAGACAGACAGACCGACCGACACACTTTTTCCCCATCTCAAAACCCTACTTTTAAATTTTTTATTTTTCAATCTTTATTTGATTACTTAACTTATTTTTGACTTTTCTTGATTTCTAACGATACTTTCTCGATACATTAAGCCTTCTTTCATGCTTTATTATTATTATTTTTTACTTTTACGGGAAAGTAGGCTAAAAAAAAGATAAGTCCTGTGTTTGAAAAATTTCCCTTTCCATTGTTTGGCAGATGTCGGTGATAAAACTGTATTTAAAAATAGCCCACACTTTTTGCAACTTTCAACATTTTGTTCAATTTTCTAATGAAAAACCTTATACAATCGACTTCGTTATAACGAGGGTGAAGGAACTTAGCAAATTTGCTCATTCAATACGAATTTTCCTAATAACCGGGTTTACCATAAATTTAAATTTTATTGCATAACAATGAATTTAAAAAAGAATTAATGGTTTTAAAAAAGACTTACTTTATATTTTTTATTATTTATTATGAAAGGGAAAGAAAAAACTTTTTGGTGTTTGGATTATTTTCTCCACAATCGTCCGTTGAAATTGTAGGTGAAGATAAACTAAACTCTCTTAAAATTTCAACATTTTTTGTGTTCTTATCCAATTATCATAGCGTTTAAATTTTTTCAGTCAAAGTTTCAACTGAATTTCGCGTAACCTGTTTCCGAAAAGAGAATTTGAAGACTTATCATGAAAAAAACATGTTCTCTAAATCCAAGTTATGCTAGTAATAACCATGTTTTATACTTGGATTTTAACATTCAATAAACAATTTGTTTTAATTTATCTCGTTAAAACCAATGATTAAAATCATACTCTCGTTAAATCCGGACTAGTAATTTACAAAGTTCATCTAATAACTCGTATGAAAAATTAAAATGTACGTTTTCTATTTCAACTTTACAGACTCCTTCAAGAAATTTCTATTGGTTACACTTTGTAATTCCATAATTTCGCCAGCTAAATGATTTGAAGATAATTACATTTTCTCAGTTTTCAGTATTTGATTTCTAAATAAATGATATGTTACGAATAGAGATAGTTCTACAACAGCTACATTTGCCAAAGAACCCGAGATACTTTCTCCAGAACCTGTGAAAGTTTGTATTTTGCGACGAATGTTGTTGCTTGTTCTGAATTTCAAGCATTGAAAATTTTGGCAACATAAATGCTAATATGCCACACATTTTCAAACCAGACTGTTATGATATTTAAATTCAGGATTTAACATTGGAACACGATTTTAGTATTTTTGGTTGTTAGACCGAACGATCGACCATCTTGTGCACTGATATTTGGCTAAACTGGTCGAGAAGGAAATGCCTCTAAAGATCCCTACAACTGCCAACAATACCTCTGTATACCTTGGAGCTGGAAGTGAATTCCTAACTTTTATGGACTTGGCCAGAAGAAATGCTATTCCGATCAATAACACTATGAATAACACTGATGCCCTTTCCGGGATCAGAATGATTGGATTGCTAGGTTGCGGAAGAGAACAAGGTCCTCCCATGGCGCGGGAATCTCGTGCTCTTTCGCCTATTTCACTGGGAGGCCTGACTACGATTACGATTTAAACCTTTTGAGCTTCAATTGTAAGTATTAAAAGATAAATAAATAAAATACGGTAAATAAAGAATGAAAAGCGAGGAAAAAAAGACTTATCATACTAAGTTATATTTATATATTTTTTCTTTTTTAAATAAAAAAAGATACCTTTAAACTATGTGAACCAAAAAAAACCGGAAAAGTTTTAACATTTTAAAAATGACACAATGATAAAGGAAATTCTCTCCAAAGTCTAATTTTCTCACCGAGTTATTAACTTAATAGGAAAGCTCGAGAATTAATTCATCTTATATCGGCTCTTTGGTGTGGGAGCAAACGTGCTTCCATGACACACGAACGAAATAACTATAATGACGTTGTTCGCTACGAAAAGGTTGCTTGGATTTCGGTAAGAAGAAAATGATTTTACAAAAGCATTATGGGGGGGGGGGAGAAAAAACGAGAGAGAGGAAAAAGAAGAAAAGTGGGAAAATAAAAAGAACAATCGCACGTTAGTTTTAACGATGTCCTCATAGTTAACTCCAATTCAAAAGCGATCAAAAAGATAGGACTTTTAAGAATAATAACAAATACTTTACGTTTGTGGAAGCATTTGGCGAGTTAAAGTTATACAAAACGAGTTTACAATAAAATGAGTTTTCATGTGGTTACAACAGAAATATCTTTTTTTTCTAGGTGCTTTTAGCTCTTGTCAGTGTGGCTGCAGCTGGTATCATTCCCAGCTTTACAACAATCGAAGATAATGGATATGAGTTCCCGAGCTATTACCATGAATACTATGATACGCCTTCTAATGTCTACTATGAATTCCCACAAAAGTATTATCATTCAGGGCCTGAAATTATTGTTGATACGTACTACGACTAGAAAATTTCGTAAGTTCATTGCTTTATAGTCAGAGTTATTGTGAATTTAGAATGATCTTAAAGCTATTTTCTACAATCATTGATTTGTTCATGTTTTTTTTTTTTTATAGCAGGTTGATGAATCAAGCCAAAAAATATTCTTATGACGATTTTAGTTCCATCGCGAAGCAATACTTATTCAACAAACGAAAGAATTTGTATGTAAACGTAAAAAGAATAAAGTTGTTTTGAGTTATTCTACAGTGTCGTCAGTATTTTTAGTTCTCGCCTTTTTATTATTATTATTTTTTCTTTGTTTGATTCTAAACTTTCTGTAGCACTATAGTATTACGGGTTTGCACTCGGGTAGGTTGAAAATACTCCCCCCCCCCCCTCTTCAAGCTAAGCTATAATACTGCGGAAAAGTTGCAAATTGGGGAGACTAAAAAAAGGTAAAAAATTTTAAAAAAGAAAAAGAAACAAATAAAATAAAATCGGTGTGCAACTTCTAGCCGCTCTTGTGCTCTTAAGATTCCCGAAATTTAGAAAAATTTGATACAAATATATGTTTATGAATATTACTCGGTTTAAAATAAACTGTTTATAAACATTTAAACTTTAACGTGTACAATAAAGAAAAGAATAGGGCAGTTGGTAGTTTCTTTTCTCCCCCCCCCCCTCCCTTGAACTGGTAGCTACCTTTTTTCGTAATTTTTTAAAAAATACTAAAAATTGTTGTAAAAATGCGTTTTCCAAATGCGTCAAGCACGACTAGAAGATACCAAACTGATTTTACTTGTCTTTTAAAACTCTTTTAAGTCTCCCTAATTTGCAACTGTTCTGCGGCATTAGAACGTGAAAAATAAATTTTGCACTTTTTCGGTCCACCTTAATGTACACAAACCTGCATCATATGCTCTTATATTTAATAAATGTACCCTTTGAAATATAAAATATAAACGCGATATAGCGATGAGGTATATAACGAGTATCTCGCTATTAGGAGTTATTTGCGACGCTTATTTAATGAACGATTAATTGCAAAACCTAACTTCACGTAATTAAAGCACAAATCAGCATTTTAATGCTCATTTGTGCTTTGATTACGTGCAATTATTTTGTACAGTAAACTTGTGCACAAAGTTCTTTTATTATTTTGAACAATTAATTGTCCAAGATACAAAAAAATATATGTTTTTACAACGTATAAAATTTTTGTTGAGTTTCCCTTATAACGTGAATGTGATGCGTGTGGTAAATTGATAAAGATTGTGAGGTACAGTAAAATGTTCTTATATTCGTAGCAACCTACAAAATGGGATATTCCTTTACGAATCAACTATCTGGATCCTATGTGTTTTTAACAATTAGCAATTTGCGTAATTGTTCAAATGTTACCATACTAGAAATAGCCGCCTTCCATAAAGTAGATTTATTATGTAATTAATCCAATTCACTATTTAATGAAACACAAATTACGTTGAATATGCATTTCGTTCAAAAACGAAGCAAAAAAACATAGGCGCTATTGGTCACTGCATATGACTAATAAAATTCACTCATTTGCTTCTTTTCTCTTCTGTTAAAATTTAGACTTATTTTTCTATGTCTGCTGTTTGCTTCGAAATAACGTTTCAAATGTAGGTTTTTTTGAAAGAAGAAAATAGTTATTATCTACCAGGCAGTATCATGCTGCCAATTTTAGTCATAAAACTGAAACTGAAACTTTTCAAAGTTGGGGTTGTCAAAATCGGGGTCATTATTAATATTTTTTAATACTATTATTAATAGGACCATGGAATGAGGATAGTATTAACATTTAGATTCCTTGACTCAAACATATAAATTGCAATTCCTTACATTATTTAAAATATTTTTCTTATTGGAACTATGTGCCCGCCCAAAAATTATGCATTGTGCCTCGATAAGGGTGCCTCGAACACTTGGTGTGTATAGATATGTCTCAAAAGCTTCGTATTCATTGCACAGTGTCGTTTTTGCAAAGCAATAAACAACTCCAATAAATATGAATCAGTTCAACGATTGAAATAATTTTTGTGATCGAGTGAGCTTGTATCTATGCTATGCATTCTGCAACACGTGAATTGTATGTTAACTACATAAAAGAAAACACGCAACAATTCATTATAATAAACAATTTACATACATTAAAAAGAGTAATATTTACAGATATGATGTTCAAATTCAGCCACTTCGTTGTGTAACTAAATCCATCTGGAAATGATGTCTTTCTCTGCACAGAAGCATTTCTTGGTACTAAAGCTGACTAAATTATTATCATACAAAATCAAGACATTTTAATAACTTAAATTGCTGGCTGAAAATCTGCACACTTTAGGAAGCAAAACTCAGCAGTCTTATAGTAACTTGATCTTGGTTTTCTGCTTCCTATTTTGATATCCTATTCAAAATGAATAAAAAAATAAATAAAAGAAGTTGAATGAGAAAATATTTCAAGCAAAAAGCATTGAATTATAGAAAACATTTCTGAAATAAGAGAAATAATTGCATTATGAAGTTTGATTCTGCTTGTTGCATTTTTCCAAGCTTTATATCAGGTCTCAGTTTTCCCCGCTACATGTACCAGGTACCCTGTGACCCGTGTGTCATCGAGTGACCCATTTCATATTTCTAGTTACCCGTAATAAAGTATAATGCACAATGGAGGCAATCCACCGCGAGAGGGGGACTCATAAGCGATCATCTTTGTCACGTGATATCCGCTCTTTGTTTACTAAGATTTTCAATTCAGTTCTGAGTTAACTAGGCAAAATTAGTTATCTTAAAATTAATTAGGCTATTTTCAGTTTTTTCTGATTGTAACCCAGTATTTACATTTAATTTTATCATTATAAAAGAAATTTATTAATTATTACAATAGTTATGGTGTTTTATTTAATGTTAATTTTATGTTCTGTAGAACTATATTTAGGCCTAGTTTTTAATTAGATTTGTCGAATTCGAAGTAAAGCGATGCTGCGGCTTCCTTTGTTTACATTGCTTTAATCGCTGCCACGTGACCAATGACGTTCCTTGAATTGCATTCATTGAAAAAAAGCCATACAGTAGACATGTGAAACTAACACTTGAAGAATGCATAAAAAATAAACTAAAAACTAGTAATTTTGAATACTAAATAATTTGGTCTGAATACTAAACTGTAGCAATGATCATGCAGTTCTATTTTAGTAATAAAAATTGTGTCACAATTTCTAGGTGAAATCGATAAGTTGGGATAGTTGAAAATGCAACTTTCATAAAACTAGTGATAGTGAAAATCCACAAAGGGGAAATTGTGGGGCTTTCGTAAAGATAAGCCCAAAGACGCTTTCCTGCTGAAATTATGCCCAAATACCAAACACCCGTCACAGCTCACGTAAAGAAGCATCTTCATAACCCCCCCCCCCCCAAAAAAAAAAAAAAAAAAAACCACACCCATACATACACGCAACGAAGTGTGTTAAAGAATTATAAATATGAAAGTATGTAAGCAATTTCAAATGCTCATATACCAAATATTTGACTCTTTGAAAGATAAAAAGCAATCTAGAAATAAAATTAATTTAAAACATCAGTAACCAAATTGCAACATTTATATCTATTCCGATTTGAAAAAATAATGACAGAACTAAATGACTATTTCTGAGCTATACGTAGTTATACATACGAAAAGTGTTCACATTAATATTTGCCCTTTCTAAATCAATTAAACAGGAAAATCAAAATAATTTTTCAACAACTGCAACAAATTAATTCTAAACAACTGCAAGGAAAGTAATCAAAATTACTCGAGAACTGATAACAGTGGATGTTTTTTTTTCTTCACCTTGCAAGATTATAAATTTGCGGAAATGAGACAGAAATATAACAAGAAGTTCCGTCTAGAAATATACGAGCCTACTTTCCCGTATACAACAGCTTCAAATTTATAATCTAGCTATTTCTCTCTCTTTCTCGTTTAGCTTTAGTTCTTAATTGCTTCAAATATGCCTTTTTCAACGGTTAATACAGATTCGTTCAATCATTCATTTATTCAGTCATTCATGTATTTATTCACTCATTTATTCAGTCATTCATGTATTTATTCATTCATTATTTTGCTTATTCATTTAATCTTTCATTAATTCAAAAATATTCTTGAAAATCCCGATCAAAAAATTTCATAAGAAAACAGGCTCGTTAGTTCTGGATGAACTTTTTATCTGTACATGTTTTACGTCATAAGAGCTTTCCGATAAAGTTTGTTTTAAGCAAATCGGCCCGTTAGATCAGGATTTATATAAGATTGAAATTTCCCCGTAGGCACTATGTTATTTATTTATTTATTTATTTTTTGAACTGTTCAAAATTGAACAAAAATTGTTCAAATCAATATTTCACGCCAAGAATTTCTTCCAGTGAGCTTGTTCATTGGAACTTGGATCTTGTACCCAGAGTTTACATAATTTGCTTCCTTTTCGCCCATAGGTGCTAATGTTAAAATTTTTTGAACTGTTCAAAATTGAACAAAAAATTTTTCAATAAAGAAATAAAATATGGAAATTAGATGTCCTCACCGAGATCTTTCGAATGCAAAAAGAATTTTTCGAATCAGACAATTCGTTCAAAAGTTATTAGGGGGGGACAGACCGACAGACACACTTTTTCCCCATCTCAAAACCCTACTTTCAAATTTTTTTATTTTTCAATCTTTATTTAATTACTTAATTTATTTTTGACTTTTCTTGATTTCTACCGATATTTTCGCGATACATTAAGCCTTCTTTCATGCTTTATTATTGTTTTTTTTACTTTTACGGGAAAGTAGGCTAAAAACCCGTGAGAGCACGGTGAAAATGATGTTTGATTATTATTTTCTTCAATTATTTCTAATAGTTGCATATTGACTTGGAATTTACATTTATTAGTTGAAAAATAAGAAGTAAATAACCTAAGAAATTATTTTTACAAATAATAAACAATCACTCAACTGCATAAAGTAATTATTTAATTTATAAAAGATATTTCTGCGGCCTTATTTCTATTAAAATAATTATGCATAGTTTTAACTACTAATAGCAGGAATTAGTTAAACCCTTACTTAATAATAATAATAATAATAATATTAACTTTGATTGTGTTTCTCGATTAAATAAGAGCAAAATGCTTAAAAAATCATATTTCAATTTAAGTATGGCTTATGGTAAATAATTGTATGACAACACTGTTTTAACCGGAAAAAAAAATTTTATTCAAATATGGTAAGCATTGCTAAATATTGTAAAAATACCTCACAATTCACTTAGGAATTATTCATTTTCCCCCTGAATAAGATGGAAGTACGGCATCCTTAAACAAGTAAGACTAAATCAAACGAGCACGTAGCAAATGCTGAAAAAATAAGTAAATGCTATAATAAGTAAATCTTTAAGTAACAAGAAGTTCCGTCTAGAACTATACGAGCCTACTTTCCCCTATACACCGAATTCAAATTTATAATCCAGCTATCTCCTTCTCTGTCTTTCTCGTTTAGCTTTAGTTCTTAATTGCTTCAAATATACCTTTTCAACGGTTAATACATATTCATTTAATCATTATTTATTAAGTCATTCATGTATTTATTCACTCATTTATTCATTCATTCTTTTGCTTATTCATTTAATCATTCATTAATTAAAAAATATTCTTGAAAATCCCGATCAAAAAATTTCATAGGAAAATAGGCTCGTTAGTTCTGGATGAACTTTCTATTTCTACGTCATAAGAGCTTTCCGATAAAGTTTGTTCCAAGCAAATCGGTCCGTTAGATCAGAAATTATATAGGATTGAAATTTCCCCGTAGGCGGTATGTTAATTTTTTTTGAACTGTTCAAAAATGAACAAAAATTGTTCAAATCAATATTTCACGCCAAGAACTTCTTCCAGTGAGCTTGTTCATGGGAACTTATATCTTGTACCCAGAGTTTACATAATTTGCTTCATTTTCACAAATAGGCGCTAATGTTAAAATTTTTTGAACTGTTCAAAATTGAACAAAAAATCGTTCAAATCAAAAAGTAAAATATGGAAATGAGATGTCCTCGCCGAGATCTTTCGAATGCAAAAAGAATTTTTCCAATCGGACAATTCGTTCAAAAGTTATTAGGGGGGGACAGACCGACAGACAGACAGACAGACCGACAGACAGACAGACCGACAGACCGACCGACACACTTTTTCCCCATCTCAATACCCTACTTTCAAATTTTTTATTTTTCAATCTTTATTTAATTATTTCACTTATTTTTGACTTTTCTTGATTTTTGACGATATTTTCACGATACATTAAGCCTTCTTTCATGCTTAATTATTATTTTTTTTTACTTTTACGGGAAAGTAGGCTAAAAAATACAGCCGCATAATTAAAGCAATGTACTGCAAAGTTATAAGTATCAAAATTGACAAAAACTGGAAAAAATGCGCCAAAATTTCTGGGAAAACTGGAAAACACTTGTCAAAATACGCCAAATGAACGTATGCAATATTCTGGGATTGAACCAATTTGTGCATTACTCAAGGAATACATACAAATACAGTAAAACCTGTAAAGTTGACCACCTTTATATGTAGACCACCTCTCCAAATTGACTACTTTTGTCAGGAGCGGAATTAGTTTTACATTATATAACGTAGGGAAAACTTTGTACCTGATTCTATCAGAAATAACACAACTCATATGAATCAATAGTACGTCGTCATTGGGAGTACTAAACCGTTGTCAACGCTGGGGTTAGAGCTCGGACTGGCCTAACTGAAAGTTAATGCCACTGTGCAAAGGGGTCATCGAGCGGACAGAAAAAAGTTAGGTTATGTAGCTTCCAAACGCACCAGCAGCAGTTGGTAATTCCATGTCAAATTTATTCATATCCCATTCCAGAAGAGCATTACTTATCCACTCGGACATATTGTTTTCTTGTTTTTCTGCGTCCGATGAATTAATCATCGAGTATTCCTGCTCCGAAGAGACGCATAGACTACTCAAATTGTTGAATGATTCTGATGTCTTGCGCGGTAAATAATTCCTAAATTTTGATACTAATACTACTATTGTTCTGAAGAAGTAATAGTAAAAAAAGCCCTGTATTAGTTATTAACGTGAAGTTGTTCTATAAATTTCTAATTAATTGCAGTAAAAATAAAATAATGTTTGCCCTTTCTGTAACTATAATTTCTTAGTAAGTATCAGTATTTAAAAGCGAAAACAGCGCTTACTCATTTTTTAGTCTCAAAATTACTTAAAAAGAATAAGCAGCTTTATTTCTTCTCTTTTTAAGCACATAATTTTAACAGGGTGTGAACTAAAATACCTAATTATTATTTTAAAATAACGTTAATACATGAATCTGAACTTAAAAGTATTTTTGTTTGTTAAAAAGGAATAAATGCAGAAATGAATGAAAATAATGCAGAAGCGGTAAGAAGTGCAAAAAAAAAAAATCATTCAAATCCACTATAACTTAACCTCTAAAGCGCGGAACCGCAAGTGGTAAGTTTACACAGGTTTTATCTATTTAATAATGGTGATGTATTTATTATGCAATAACACTTAAAACAAACCTATTGCTATGATGCCGAAAATTATGTATCTAAGGTAAATGCGAATAAGAGTGTGTGCCTTCAATTACTGGAACCAATGAAAGAGCCTGTTTTTTTAAATTTAAAATAGCCTTTGGCTTTAAAAACGGTCATAACTAACAACTGCTGCAAAGCATAAAAAAATAGCCTTTAAAATCTAGTTACAAAAATAACTGTACATATTTTAAGTTCCATTCAAGATGTCGCTATTTTTAAAAGCAAACTCTTTGTTTTTAAGCAGATTATAAAGCTTTTGTTTAGTTCTAAAATAAGGAAGTTTGTTTCTTCTTATATAAATGGGTGGAATTGCGAAAGAATTTCAAAAGAATTCTAAACATAGATCGTCAATTGTCATATTCCTGATGTAAACTCATATAAGTCACACTGTCATGTGCCTAACAATGCATTTCATTTTTTTTTTTTTTAAGTTCTTTTCTGTATTTCTTCGAAAGCTCAAACGAAATTAAAAAAGTAGCCCAAGGAAAAGAGGCAGAAAACTAACAGGTACTAAGAAATTTTACTTTTCTGAAAATGCATCCCAATTAACCGATGTTTATTTAGCAATATAAAAAGCAATACACTTTTCTCTAGTTTCTTTGCGTAAATGCAAAGAAACGTGAGAATATCATATATTTCCCATACTTTATATTACAATAAAAGTTGTGGGTAAATGCTATTAAATTAATAATTTTAGAAAAAATTTTCGCAAAATTTTTCCAAGTCTGGAAAGAAAAATATATTAAAAAATTAATATAATTACAAACAATCTATAGAAGGTGTAAATGTCTTTTAATTCATAGCTGTTAAAGTTAGTTAATATTGCCTTTATGAAACAATTTTTATCTTTATTTTCGTGAAAAAGGAGATTTGGAGCTCATTTCTATTTTATTCTATTCTATTCTTTTTTTCTCGTGATTATGATAAATTTTTACTCTTCGTCTAAAAGCAAATTAATTTGGGGTTTGTCATTTCTTTTATTTTTTAGAAATAATTACATCAGATCAAATGCAAATAAATTCATAACAGTTTTGCTAACAATATAGCAGGGCAAAGCGCAGATTCGTCTCCCCTTTCTTGGATTGCGCATCAGTTGTTGAACGGACGTTTACCAAGCAAGATCTTACATGTTTTGGTTGAAATTAATCAACTGATAGATAGTTCATTAGTATTAGTAATCTTTCGAATAAAATCGGTATACGTCATATACCCTCCAATGCGGCACTGATCAGCCATAGATCCTTTTGGATATCTAAACTTAGAATTTGGCATGACGTTACCCTTAACAGAAATTCAACCATTACTAGTATAGCAGTGTTTAGTTATGATTTTTTACAAGGACTCTAAACAAGACATTTGTTCATTGTTTTACCATGCTTTATATCTAAGCTTATGAATTAAGATTCTCTTTGTTTTTCAAATTATTAAGTAACAGCAAGTTTTTAGATACTAACGAATTTTACTCTTTAGCAAAACATCTAAAATTCCTGTTAGAGTCTCCAGAAAGGTCAACAGTTTAACAATGAAGTTTTCAAAACGATAGCTAGAAACTTTGGAATTTCAAGTCAATGGTATGCTTACTTTTTTGATTTAGAAATGTTATGGTAACCTTCTTGGCAAGAATCCACTTCGCGCAGAATAACCACTAGGACTTAATCTTCGGAAAAAGCTTGTTTGCACTCCAGGCTGACCGAATCCCTGGCGCTGGTATGCAGGGCCTGTGCTCTCAGGAAAAGCTGCATTGATTTCTGGTCTTTGGTACCCGTCATTTTCTTCTGAAGAGAATGGGCCTAATGGTTGAAATCCAGTGTTCTGATTCAAGGGAGCTGCAGGTGGTTGTCGATTGAAGCTTTGCAATTCAAATCCACGGACCGGAGAAGAAGGTCTCTGTCTCCCACCATATTGTGCCAAGTTAATAGCGGGGTATTCGTAGCCATGGCGAGTGTAGTGCGGAATGGCACCTTGCTTCTCAGCAACGACGAGATGGATATCGTATGCCAGAGAGGCACCGACGGCCACGGCGAAAATCTGGAAAAAGAAGAAAATACATACCTATATAAAACCAACATCGACATAAATTTAAAACAATAAGAATAAATATCTGAGCATATGTGTTGCTTCTGGATTTTTGAAAATTTTGTTGGATCATACATTGAATAATTTTTAAAATGTCAGGCGAAGAGCTTGTTAAATTAGTGTTCTTAATATTTAGATAAAATATCTTATTTTCAAGCATCACATCTTGTTCTCACAATAGCTCCGAGACAAAATAACATAGATTTGAAAAGTGGCGTTCTTAGTTTTGAAGTAACCCTCTTCTCAAAAATGATTCGGCAAGATCTCATTTTTGAGGCAACACTATAATGACTATACTCCAAAACGGTACAATAAGTTCTTATTTTTAATATTCTTATTGCCAACAAAAGCCGAATCTTTTCTATTTATTGAGATAACACTCTACTCGAATATGATGCAAAATGTGTAGGAGTAGGTTTCTGTTGGGAGCAGCGGATCATCGACGAGTTCAGGACTTCGGGACTTCGCGAGGGTAAGGTAGAGCTCTACCGCTTTGCCAGAAGGCATCCTGTAACGAGTAGGAAAGTTGGATTTTATATGTTACAAACGTTCGCTACAAGAGGCTTATTTGTGAAATTCTTATTTTCAAAACTTGTACGATTTTTTTCATATCCCTAATCCAGAAGAGTGCTAATTATTCACTCGTACAATTCTGATTTTTGCTTCGCTGCGTCCGATCCGAAGCCAACGAATTATTTATCTT
Organism: Octonoba sinensis; assembly: GCA_038502835.1. NCBI lineage: Eukaryota > Metazoa > Arthropoda > Arachnida > Araneae > Uloboridae > Octonoba > Octonoba sinensis. The sequence continues at coordinate 66,788,908 of CM076602.1, forward strand.
GCATTCCTGCTCTGAAGAGACGAATAGACTACTAAAATTCTTTAATCGTTCTGACGCCTCACGCAATCAATAGTACCTTAATTTCGATACAAATACTGTTGTTTTTGAAAAAGAAATCGATAAAAATAAATAAATAAATAAATAATCCCACACTCTATTAATTATGATGGTAAAGAAGAGTTTCTCGATACGTGTTTAATACATCACTAAAAATAAAATAATATTTGTCCTTTATGTAACTATAATTTCTAAGGAAGTATCGGTACTTAAAACTGAGGTAAGGGCTTACTCATTTTTAAGTAAAAACTGCCTTAAAAAAAGCAATATATGTTTTCATTTTAAATAATTTTTAACAGTGTATTGTGTGAGCTGATATAAAGAAGATATACTGAGGTATGAGCACTATAAGTTTTCTTTTAACCCGGAAATATCACATGGATTTATACTTGATGCGTTCAGATTACACAGTCAACCTACACAAAATATGAAGAAACGATTTATATTATGAAGAAATTGAACTATTTTGTTCCAATTGAAAAACTGGAATGATAACGACGTAATCATACATTTTTGTAGAGATTGTGAAACGAGGATGTGCACTTTGATTTTCAATAACAGATAGTTGATGAGTACAAGAGTTGATGAATACAAAATAAATACAGGATCCATAAAGGATCCTGTATTTATTTTGGATTATAAAATGCACATAATTTTTTGACTTTTGTGTTTTCGTTATACTTTTTTTTTTTTAGAATTTTAGAATTTTTTAATATCTTCAACTCCAACCATTTTTTGGAGGGTGAAAAATAGGTATGAAATTTATATATAGGTGAAATTTATATCAATATGCTGGGGCATGCAAACTTAAAGGAAATAGGGGAAATGTTAACACATTATACCATAGCGGAATATGCTTCACGACAAAACTCATAATCGCACAAAAAATCAATCAACAAGGAAAAAATTAAGAACAGAATGGTAAAAAAACGTGGGGATGCTATCTTTTAAAATGGTGCTTTAGAAAACAAGTTTTATTATAATTGCAAGCAGAAACATATTTTAGCTTCGAATGTTGTTTATGAGCAAGTTATTGCAGAATTAATACAACAAATAATAATAATAATAATAATAATAATAATGAGTGAATGAAATGAAAGAATTAACAATAAAATACTAATAATTAGGAAGCCAAAAATATTTTTTCATTGAAACAGTGAAAGAAAGAGATCGAAATATGTATAAGTCCTATTTTCGAAAGGAAAATGAAGAGACTAAATGGTTGCTGAAGCTTACCAGCAGTTGAAACATTCCGATAAGCGAGCTGTTTAATGTGTCACAAGATTTGCTACAGCATCAACCAAACTGATCACCGGGTTCATTAACTGTTTATATACATTTCTCCGCTTGACATACTTCAGGTAGAGCACACTCACGTGACTTTTCCGGCGTTGTTCCATCGAGCGGAGCGAGTTGCTTTTTTTTTTTTTTCCCTGTTCTTTTTTGGAGAGGAAAGAAAGTTTCGTTTTCATCTCTTATTCGGGGTAGAACATTATGTGACGTTGTTACAGATACATAATGCAGGTGTTGTCACTGTTTCGATGGATTGGCATCAGAGCGAATTTGATTGATTAAAGGTTTAAAAAAAAAAAGGCTGGTTATCAGGTAGCTCTGATCTGTTCAGATAGCGCTTTGAAATAAGCATTGGGAAATTTAAGTCTTTAATGTACAAAAAAAAGAATGACATAGTTTAATTTAATTTAATTTAATTTAACTAATTAATTAATTAATTAGTATTATTATTGTAACACATAATATCTAACAAAGTAGTGAATGATTTTGAAATGGAAATAATAAATTTATTTAACTGAATCAATGCAATATTACACATGCCCCCCTGTTGTAAAGGCGAGGGATCTGGAGCAGAGCGTAGAGTAGTGGAGTAATCAGATTCTGTTGGAAGCTGGAACGGAACTGCACTAAAGAAATTTGTTGTGCTCACTGCACAGACTTTTTTCTTTGTTTTTTAAATTACACTCAAAACATTACATGTTATCATTATTATTTTTTTTGGGGGGGGGGGGCGGTTCCTTACTCTCTTATTTATTTGTTTTTTCTTTAATACTGTGCATCTAAAATATTATATATTTATTGAAAAATAAATAATCTAAGGCAATGTTTCCCAAACTATGGGTCGCGACCCAATGGTGGGTCGCGAGCGAATATTGAGTGGGCCCCCGCCACTGTACACATGAATTTTAAAAAATATGAGGTCTGCGAATAAAAGTAACTAAAGTGGAGGTTGATGTTAAAACTTTATTGAAGAGAAATAAGAAACAAATACATCTTTCCCATTGAAATAACTTTGGGGAAAAAACCTTGTAATGTAACCTTGTGTATTTAAGTAATAAAAAAATATTTTTCTGTTACTTATTTCAAAAGTCTTTAATTCGCATTGGTAACAATAATTTTTTTTAATTTCAATTAGAACAAATAAGACAGCAATAAGTAGTTTCACAACTCGCCACTAGGGAAGACGAGCTTTAACAATATTTATGCCCTCTTTTATTAAACAGCTAAGAGGTGGGTACTAAGATTGGAAATTTTTGTTATATGGGTCGGAGACCAGTCAACTTTGGAAACCACTGATCTGAGGTAAAGCCGGTTGAGTTGGCTCACAATTGAAAAACATGATAAAATTGAAAACGTTAATTTTTAACTTAAAGTAAACTTTTGGTGATTATTAGAGACTACATTCCTTCTGTATGCCTTTATATCGCTATTTCTCTCTTTATGCTGTAATTTAAAACGACAGCAGGAATAAAACTAAGACAGATATTTTTCGCTTCTCTCCTTATAGGAGGGGGGGGGGGGTAAGATTGCGCACATGGGTAGTTTGCACGCATGGGAAATGCCTTTCGATAATAATTAGATTATATCAATAACAACTGTAGGTAAATTGTAAAAATAGCCCAAAAAGCGTTTGCTGAAAAAGTATCTTGCAGTACTCACATCACAATGAAAATCAGAGGAACAGTAATGAAAATTCAAGCCCTTACAATCGGAGAGCAAACAATAAATACGGCATTGTGTCATGCATTTTCAGAGAAAAAACTTACGCATTCTGAAGAATAATTATTAAATAAAGGGATACAGTTAAACAAATGAGTAAGTCTTGACGAATTATTATCAAATTAAAAGCACATATTTGCTTCAATCTTAAATCTTAGCAAGAAGTTCCGTCTAGAACTATACGAGCCTACTTTCCCATATAATACACCAATATCAAATTGATAATATAGCTATCTCTCTCTCTTTCTCGTTCAGCTTTAGTTCTTAGTTACTTCAAATATACCTTCAATATATATTCATTCATTCATTCTGTCATTCAGTTACTCATGCATTTACTAAATTTATTCATTCATTCTTTCACTAATACATTTATTCATTCTTTCATTCAGAAACATACTTAAAACCCTAGATCAAAACGTTTCGTGGGAAAATATGCTCTTGTTCTGGATGAGCTTCATCTATACATAACTTACGTCTTAAGCTCTTTACGATAAAGTTTGTTTCATGCAAATCCGTCTGTTAGATCAGGGTTTATATATTATTTAAATTTCCCCGTAGGCGCTAATGTTAAATTTTTTTGATGTGTTCAAAATTTTCAAATAAAAAGATATTTCTCGTCGAGAGCTCCTTCCATTAAGCTGCCTGAAGGAACTTGTATCTTATGTCTAGGGCTTATAAACTTTGCTCCATTTTCCCCAAGAGAGAATTTATGAACTGTTTTGAGAATTTTTGAACTGTTCAAAACCAAACGAAATATTGTTCAAATAAAAAAATAAAAAAAGTGGGGATGAGATGTTCGAATGCACATAAAAAAAATATTTCAAATCTTAATATTCCCTCAAAAGTTATTAGGTGCGGACGGGGCAGACTGACACACGCATATTTTCCCACTTTGAAATGTTTTGTTTTGTTAATCTTAATTTGATGACTTAACTTATCTTTGAAGTTTTCTTATTTTTAACGATATTTTTACGATACAAATAAGCCTTTTTCCTACTTTTTTTTTTTCTTTTTTTTTTTCACTTTTACCGGAAAGTAGGCTTAAAAATGACACATGCTTACATTCATTAAAGAAGTCTTACGTGACTCCATTAAAAAAAACAAAAGTGCTTTTGCATGAATTAAAGGTTGCGTTTCTTAATGCTGGTATCCAATGTATAAATATGATAGAATTATAATCCATATTCATGCAGGAAATTATGCGTTTATGTTCAGGATTAAGGTACATCAATTCGTCAGAGTCTTTTTTTCTTTTATTAATTCTGAAAATTTTAATTTTGTTGGATTTTTCGGATTTCACTGAATGTAAAATCAGCGTAATAACACATATTTGCACATCTTAACTCAATAAGACAGATTTCCGATATTAATAACATTCCTCAGTATGAACTGCTGTTTAATGCTTTTCTATTTGTTTTTCATGGCTTATCAGTAATTTCACTTTAAATCCGGAAACTGGTCTCAAACCTGTCAACTCTGGGAACAAATTCTTCCTGATAATCGATTTAATCTTCTTGGGAGGAAAAATACTTCTAAGTTTGAAGATTTCACGTGATTAAATATCAAAGACGACGAATGTAGAATGAGAACATTTTTCCGACAAATGAAATGTAACACTTCTTGTTTCCTGATTTAACACACCAGCTTAAACTAGCCATCTTTGTTGAGAAATCAAAAAATCCTCATAAATAGTTTACTGTTGTTGTTGTTACTTATGACACTGGAACAATCAAGCCTGATTAGAATAAATTACCCGATTTAAGATTGAGCGACTTACATAAGGATAGAAGTCCAAATTAGCTCAGCTAACACCCGATGATTCGAAGCACCAACTACAGTTTTACCGTTCTACCATCAGCCAAAGCGATCTGCCTGGAAAAGTGCCAAGAAGAATCCATTAATGTTCATGGGTGGAACTGCTGGTATAAGGAATATGACGTTTTTGTTTCGTTTTAATTCGTTTAGCTTATTTGATTTCTCTTGAACTGATGTTATGTGCCAGTTTATAAATTTAGTTGTTTTTAACAAACAAAGAAGCAAACATTTTGATTCATGTACTAAATAAACGCGCCTGCAAAACGAACTTCCCTAAAATTCGAATGGATTTTTTCTTTTCTGCCATGGGCATGAGCGTTCAAATTTCAAAATTCCGTTGTCGAACTGTATCAGTAATCCAATATTTTGACTCGACCCTGAATCCTTTGAACAATCCCTGGTTCAGGAGCCCCAGAGTTATTGATTTTTTAATTTAAACTTTGGGAGGAAACTTTGGGACCAAGATAAATTTAACGTACATTAGTCGCCATTATCGTACAAGGAGGGTCGTTGATAAGGCCTCTAATATCGAACTCGCGACTTTTCGGCCACAAGCCTGGGATCTAACTGATCGGGCTACCTTACCTAGAAATCCATTACGTGTAAACGATACATACGAGATATTCTCCCACATATTCTACATTTTGGCACATAGTTAATATCTGTGATAACAAAACCATATATGGCTATTTTATTTTGTGTTTTTTTATTAAAGAGCCTCTATGAGGACAACCACGTTAGACGAAGTTTATTTCGTGATTTTTTTTGGGAGGGGAGGGCATAGCACTTGGTGAAAAATGTCCTTCTTGCAGGAGTACCAGGTGTGGCTGATCCGCATTTGAGTATTGAATAAGAGAGAACCAGGAAAACTATCAAGATGATCAGCAATGGTCAGACAGTGCGTCACAGCAACCACCTTACACCATTTCTCAAAGCAACGATTGCTAAGCTGGGATTTGAACCCTAGCTTTCTCTTCTAGCTTTAAAGTAAAAATATTTTGCCTTTGCGCGATAAGTAGCGAAGAATAATGATGTTTCAAAATAAAAAAAACGAAAATCTCAAATTATGAAAGTGAAAACTAATTAACTAATTTTAAATGAGCACCGAAACTGGCTTCAAAAATACTGAAAAACAAAAAGAAAGAAGTGCATTAAAAAAAAAAAAAAATATAGAAAGAAAGAAAGAAAAGAAAAAAGAAAAGCAATACAAAACTACGGCTAACTGAAATTTTCAGAATTGCGTACAATATTAGACTAATGTTATGAATCAATTTAGGAAGGTCCCGATCAAAGTTTTAAATTTTACGTCACTTAAGAGTGCAAAAAAAAGCAGAGTAACTAAAAAAGAGAGAAAAAAGACTGTCTTTCAAAAACAAAGGTAAAGAAGAACTACGAGTTACCAGTAACCGTTCAGTCATGTCAAGTTATGAAAACTTTCGTCGTCAGAGGAAAGCGGAAAAAATACACTGAAAAGTTAGTTACAATTTGCACTACTTAATTAACAGCGAGTCGAAAGAAAATAATAATAATAATGATTCATTAGCTTTCATAATTATAATCTAAACATCTGAGAAATACGGGTTAAGACAAATTAGCGCAATATGTACTTGTTCTTGCATTACGATATTTGTACTTCATCACGTAAGATTCAATTCCAAATTATGTGGTTGAGGCAGCCTATGTTAAATTGTTAAATGAGTCGTCTAGACTCAAAACCAGATACATCCATTTTTTTCGATTTCAACTTTTTTACACTTTCTAATAGTTTAAAATAATCTCCATATGGTGTTAATTTTTTAAGTTTCTAAAGCAGCTACATCATGCTAAAAAGTATGTTTGAACTGTGCCGGTTAGTTACAAAACCAGATCCCCCATCGACCATGCTTGTCAGCTATCTTCCAAGGAACATTTTTTTTTTTTTTTTTGTGTGTGTTAAAATTTCATCAAGTTAAAAGTCTATCCCAATGCTCTTAGCAAGAAATTCGTATTTCTTAGATGTTAGTTTTTTGCCCGCCGTGAAAAATTTCCTCTTTTGGATGCAGCTGGTTTTGAAACTAGACGACTCAAATTATCAGTACTAACATTGGTTTTCTATGTAAAAGTTAACCAATTATATTTTATGAGTATTATCATTTAATAAATCTTTTACAATAAACAGGACCGTCTAAATTTCTTATCAAGTCTGTATGAATTCAGTATGGTTTTTCCCCATTTATTACTTTAGAAATTAACATTCCAATATAGTTTTTTGAAACTCGTCTCAAAAAAAAAAAAAAAAAAAAGTGTAGTAGCGAAGTTTGTAGACTGTCAGTGTCTCAGTGAGGCTTTCTCTATTTCGTCACACCTCCGAGACACATATGAAGTACTAAGTACTGTTATAAGGCGTTGCCAATTGTTGAACGGTTTTAATGCGAAAATATAGTAGAATAAAAGTAAAAAAACTTTGGTAATATTTTTGTCTAATTAAGTGTTTCGTTTGCATTTTATAGGTGAAAATTAGCGATCGCCACTCGCTACGTCGCGATTAAAGTAGTAAAAGTGGAGATTGAAAAATGCACCATCGATTGCCACCCCTGCCCGGTCACTTTTTAGCATATTCTACTGTAATTGATTTTTTTTTTCTTTTCTTCTCCCGCCGTTCGGAATGAATTTTTTCCATTTTTTTCCCCAGGACTTTTTTCTTCTTCATAGAAACATGTCAATATTGAACATGTGCTTTGCCGAAAATTGCATGTCGAATTTCAAATTTCAATCTTTCAGCATCCTGTACATATTTAAATCATTTTAAAAGTTCGAAATAATTTTATCATGTGCAAATTCAAATCTGCATATTTTTTGTTTTATTTCAATTGTTAATTTATTTTCTAAACAATTTTAGAGTTAATTTTCAATTTTTATTGGCAATTTTAAAAGTGGCGACTAACGAAACTTAATCTACCGGCTACTGGCGACTAACCAAATTTCCCAGTTTTCACCTATATTGCATTTCTATTATTACTAAGTAAAAAAAGTCTTCATTTCGCCAATAACAACATTAGCACATGTAAATAATGGTTTGGCGTCTCGATAATTATTTTTTTTTTTTTTAAATTGGTCGGTTCTCTACCGATTGTGATGCATTTGATTCTGTGCATTTTTCTTTTGTCCACGTGAAGTTTATTTTATCTCACGTGAGAGAAGACATCAGTTTGTCACAACAGAAGTTGGAGATTATGTGCAGGATTTTACGATTTCGAGCAATCGTCGCAGGAACGACAAAGATTTCCCAATATTAAAACGCTGAGGGAAAAATCAATTGAAGCCTCAACTTCAATAGTTTAAAAAGAATAGGCAATCCTTACACTCTTGAGTTTTATAGCTATTCAGTGGATGATTTCTAAATGAACAATGAGGTTTTACACACACAAACGGAAAATAGCTGTTGGCTAGTATAAAAATTGAATTTTACTCGCAGATAGGGGGGGGGGGGTTGTTTGTCTAAAGAATGCATCTTTTAAGAAAATTCTCCACTCAAGTTACTCCTCTTTCTTGCATATTTTAAAAAATATTATTATTAAAAAGTAAATAAATAGATAAAGAGGCGAGAAAAATCCCCGGCATTAGGGGTCTGTAAAGATCTTACACTTCTATAAGCGGCTGCCATTTGTTCTCATCATGGCCACTACGGCGTAAGCTTAACGGAAAAAGTTTTTGCATTTCTTCGTTTTTTAAATATAATTAAGGCTTAGGAGCACACCTTTTATTTGTTTCAACTACAGTTAATCAAGGTGATGATGATATCAATGAGCTATGGGCTAGCAGAAAGTATTTTCCTCAGTCTTCAAGAAGTGAATTTACAAAAAGTTCGTAGACGTTCATTGGCATCAAGCAGAAACGAATTTTAATGAGAGAAAACGCCCTTTCACTTTCGATGTGACACGACCCCTTTACCTATATCCTCCTTGCTCCGTTTTTGGTGGTAGCTTTACATGGCATAAGTTTCAAACACTTGATTAGTGCTGCAGTTCTTTCTTTTTTTTAATTTTGTTTTTCACCAAAATTCCCATTGTATATTCTCATGAGGTAATGACATTATTAAGCGATAAAAGTTTATTCTTGCTCTATTTGGGAGTGCAATATATATTTAAGGTACGCATTCTTCCTTTTATTCAAATAAAAATGGCGGATACTATCTTCGAAGATTTAACTTACTCGGAAAAGATACGTACAAACAATTCCATAACTACATTATTTCGAGTTTTATGGTAATGACTTCAATAGTAATTACTTTAGTGACTGGATTATTTATACGATAACTAAATATTTTTGGTCTTCCTCCTTTTTTGTATTCAATTAATGGCTACTTTTTTCTTTTTTTTTTTTCTAAGTTAAAAAGGACTTTGATCAATTTCTCCAGTTTTCTCAATCCTTCTAAATTTGGGGAAATATCTTCTGGTTTTTTTATTTCAAGAGGTTGACAGGTACGACAAATGGAATGTAATCAATGTCGCAACTTTTACCAAATTCAATGTCTGGAAATGATAGCTTTGAAAGCATATATTAAACAAAATCTTCCCATGCAAGCAATAATAAAATAAAATTTGAGCGATTTCAAATACAGTTCATTCAAAAAAATAATAAAGGAACTTTGTGCACAAGTAAATTGAAAAAATAATAATTGCACTCTTATTTATACACAAATAGGCATTAATGCTGATTTGTGCTTAAATAAGCGTGCAATTATTATTTTTTGAGCTTACATTTCTTGATGATAATTAAAATATTTACCTAGTTTTTATTATTTATTTGAATATAACAAATAATCACTCTTTTACTGAAAATATATTTCCAAAGTTTTCTTCTTTTATTTATTGTTTTTTAAAGAAGTTTTATCTTACTTAGTATTTTTTTAAGCTGGATGTATTCTAAAAACATGCTGATAATTTTGAAATCGGAAATCATACACTAATTCTCTGATATTACATTAAGATTTCATTTGCTTTGTGTTAATATATTCCAAAACTCAACCTCGCATGAAAATAAAGAATAATGAAGGATTTATAAGTAGAAACTATGTTTGCTTTGTGTAAGAAAATGTACACTTTTTAAAGCTACACGCTTCGTAAGTTTTACGAATGAATAATTAAATTGAGCCCTTTAACTAATCTCGGTATTTTCTTTCTCTTTTCAATCTTCTGGTAGGTGCTTTTTGGCCAAAGATAAGTTCAGTGGCATCAAAATGCATTTTTCAGCACGAAAATTGACAACTATTTTCTTTACCTTACAGAACTGATAATATTGCCTCGAAACGTAATAATAAATTAGTATATCTAATTAAAAGAAGTTATTAATGTTAGCGTTTAAATGTTTTTTCAATAAGATAAATAAAAGCAAAATAATTAAATAATTAAGTACATTAAAATGACCTCTGTTTACTTCCGGGTGGGAGGGGGGGGGGAATCATGAAACAGAACGAGTGACTCTCAAATTTAGTGGGCATGGGGAGGTGTTGCTGAAAGATCAACTTGAAAATTCAAAAATTGTTCTTATTTACTTATTTAATTTTGAAATTTAATCAATTTTTTTAATCAAAAATATTTCAAAAGCGGAACAGTATTATTGGATTATCCCGGGAAATCATTCGATTAAACGGGGATCTTTATCATTGCGTCTATGGGGAAATATTCGGTTCCGGAAGGTTTTATTCTTATAAGCGGGGTATTCCTTTATCCGTTACCCGATTAAGCGCGGCTGACAGTATTTAAAACAGATAAATTAAATACTTTATTTGTTGTCATAAAACAGGTCTCAATATTAATGAACAACAGCACAAGTAATTTTTGCTGAAATAAACAATATACAAATGAAGGGTCCACTGGAAAAATGACCTAAGTCACATACTACTTTTTGAACTTTGCTTTATGTTTTATTATAAATTATGTATTATAAATATGTATTATAAATTTGGGTGTTATGGAAAAGTAGGCTCGTATAGTTAAAATTAACATTTATGTTATAAAATAATTGAATAAAACACAAAGAAAATTTCAAAAAGTAGTATGTGACTTAGTTCGTTTTTCCAGTGGACCCTTCAAATTTTAAAAAATGAATTTTTTTTTGACAAAAAAAAGTTTCCGCAATCAAAGATTGTGACACTTATAGTGGAGAGTAACATTTATTTAGCAAATTAGCCCATTATATATGTCAGTATGAAGTACAGTTATAATTGAGAAAAACACTTTCAAACTTTAAAATTTTTTGTAACAACTAGCCCCGGTCTCCCCTTTACATTTGAAATTTTAAAAAACTACATGTTGACAATTTTAAAATTTTTTTTTAATGAATTTGAGAAATAAATGCACATAGGGCTTTGAAAAGTTAATTACAATATACGAGGGTCAAACAAACCAGGTGAAAATTAGTTACTACATTTACTGCATTGACAGTATCTTTTTTTTTTTTTTTTTTTTTTTTGTCATGGGGCTAAGCAAGGGTCATTTAAATGTATCTAAAGCAATCATAATTAGTTGAAATTCACTTGTATTCGTTCTTCATTGGACAGAAAATAAATTATGTGTGCGTGAGTGACTTATGCATACGTTGGAGAGACGCACAGAAAATGACTTATGTATACGCGAAAAAACGACTTATCTATGTGGGATTACGACATTAAATTTTCAGGTGCACTAAAAACCCGCTAGTGATAACTCATTTAGGTTTTCAAAGCCTTCTGAAAAGGATTTAGCTTGCACAAACCCTGATCTCGTGTTTGTTAACGCATTTGACTTCTGACCTATATTTTAACGATAAAGGGGAAGTTTCTAGTGCCAGTTGGTACCAAGCCATCAAGATACGCCCAAAAGATTTAAATGAGCTGGAAGAACCACAACACAAAAACAATGCAGTACAATGTTTGAAGTCAATTTGAACAAAAAACATTAACATCCTTCTCGCTATTCTAAAGTCGTTTTTTAAAAATCTTAATGGGAATTAAATGGATTTTGATTTAGCAGGTGTTGAAGTATTTATGATACCTATGAAATAGCCCTTGAAACCACAAGTGACTACACTCGAGGGTCAAGATTTATGATCTACACGTAATTTGAAAATTTGAATAAGTACTTTACCCATTTACTAAAGAATTTTAATGCATTTAAGGGAATAAAAATACATAAAGTTTAGATGAAGGAAATGCATTCGAAGATACAAACTTGGAAATCGCATTAAATGTAATTATTTTCCAGAGAAAAACCTAGAGACCTAATTGATAAAGTGTTTGTTTTTGGTATTCATTTTAAAAGAGTTATTAGAAGTAGATATTTAGATTTGTTTTTTGTTTTCCGACGCGAGAGCCTCAACAAGTTATACTGCACCAATTCGGTGCCGAGCACTTGGAGGGGAAAGCGACTTTCTTGTGGACTTCTGGTATTAAAAAACTCTGTATTTATGAACTTTTCTCCACCAGACCCCTACGTGGTGTAGTCTTGAAAAAAAAGTTGGGGGGACGCTTACGTTAAAATGTAAAAAGTTTAGGGGGACGCTTGTATTAAAATAAAAAGGTAGGGGGACGCCGTCCCAGTGCGTTGCTTGCGCACGGGATGAGGTAATGAGGTCCGCGGATTTTACATGCACGTATCCTCAAGTGTACATGGTGGGTCTTCAGCGGGTATCGAACGCAGTAGGAAGGGGGTTCCACCTTCCAGGTGGAAGTCCGAGCTCTGACCACTAGGCTACCACGGCCTCGTGTATTTATGTACTTTTCTCCACCAGACCCCAACCTGTTAGCCGAGGCCTTAAGCTGCATTTCCATATCGTCCGTCCGTTGAGGTTCCGCACGATTTTTTCACCCAAAACCGGTTTCCTCTAGTCGTTGGCATGACAGCAAGACGATTTGACGGGACCCGTTTTGTATCAGGAAATCTTGATATTTGACGGACGTCCAGAAAAGAACAGCCAATCAGAGACAAGGTGGGCGCCATTTTGTTATTTTGAGTAGCGGCGTGGAAGATTGTTTTTTTTTTTCTTCAGTTTAAATTGCAGCATCTAGTTCGGTCGATCTATCATGCAATAAAAATACTTTTACACTTAAAACAGATTACAAGCAATACATTATTTACTCCCAATAAATTAATAAGCAAGACTTTAATTAATAAACAAACTTTTGTTTCCCTTTTCATAATGTCCAGTATGCATAATTGGGTTTGGTGACATAAAAATGTTTGTCAACATAAAATGTAAATAATAGATTTAATACAAAATAAATGCAAAAATTAAATTTTAAGAAAAACAGGTAAATACACCCTTTTGAAGTTAAATTATATTTTCCCTGTAAAAGAGTTGTGGGCAAACTTTTTACATGCTTGGGGTTTATTTTTCTTTATCTCAAAAAATTATTTATGTTCGCTGTTTTTCCCCTTGAAGGATATATTTTAAACTAGCAGTGAAATATGATTGAGTTATAAATGAAAAGCAAATAAAAAGTATTTAGATGTATATTATTAAATCAGGTCTTATTAAATAAGTTAACGGTATTTTATTAATATGTTTGTTATTGTTAATTATTTATTATTATTTATATATTTAACTTAGTTTTTATTTTTCGGAGCAAATGGTATTTTACATTTCTCTTTTTCTTTTTTTTTTTGGGGGGGGGGGGGATTGGGAATTTAAGCAACTTTTAAAATTTAATACATTTAAAGGTTTTTAATTATTAAATGCCTTACTTTTTTGAGTAAACCCTGAAGTATGTGAAGAAAGTCTCCTGGTCTTTGGCTTTTAAGTCTGGGACTAAAGTGATAAACTCGCCTCTTGTGTTGCGAGTTTGAAGGAACTCTGTAACCCAAATCTTCCGCATTGAAGACATTGCTTTATACCGAGTAAGAGCTTTCGCCGTTTCTCTAATTTTTTTGCTTGTTATTAATATGCCTCTTTCGTTGTTTTGTTGTATATATTTTCTTAAATTTGTAAACAACTTAATATATCGATTTCTAGAAAGATTTATCACTTTCTTGTTATACTGCCGCCCTATCTTTAATGCTTTTCCTGGCACATGTGCATCATTTCCACTAAACATCAACAATAATAGCCAAGCAATCTTGATTGCAGTGGCGTACATAGACTTGGGTGTGCCTCCCCGCAAGATTTAGAAATGCGCCCTATCTTTGGCTTATTACAAAAGATTGAAACAAAAACACTACGATGAAGGTATATTCGAGTATTATAACCATTAGTTTTCTTTAAGATAATTAAAATCATATTTATCATTAAATGGCGGATTTTCGAAAAAGTAACGAATTGAAACATTGCATGCACTTACTAGTTTGGAATGAAATTTATCTTAATAATACGAGAAAATAACACCCTATCTTAAAGTACTAAAATTTAAAATTTCGTTAAGGGTTCTGTTATTTATTTATAAGGTGAATTAAGTAACACTAATGATACAAAGGAAACTATTTGTTCTCAAAATTAGGCACTATTTGGACAAGAAAATCAATGTTATATTAATCTGTGCTAATAGATTTCCCTCTTCGTTTTTTACAATTAAGAAATTTTTGAACAAGTTCGTCGATGTTTAAATTAGGAATCCTGACGCCTTTTATGCTTAAAACAGCAAGACCGCTCAATCTTTCTTCTTTCATCGTACTTCTGAGGTAAAATTCGATTAGCTTCTGTTTGCATAATGATCTATCTGATGATGCTGATGGTTACTGGTAAAGTAAGAAAGATATAAAAGGCAATGCGAGACTTGTCTGGGAGACTTGGATGATAAAACATTGTTCTCCATCATTACTAAATGAGCAACTTCAGCTATATTTATTTGTCAAGTTTCTCTCTCCTATTTCACTTTCCAAAATGTTTCGTAAAATGATAATTTGTGATGCAATTGAGATTGCTACATCGTTTTGGTTCTTCTCACAAAATTTAGTCACTGATTCCACAAGTTCTTTATTTGTGCACTCGAAAGCGTTAATGGATCTGTTAATGCTTTGGGAGTTAAAAAATTGAACATATTGTTAATTGAGGACATGCTCTCAAACCTTTGATGAATTTGGTTTACCATTATGCCCAATAGCAGCATAGAAAACTTTTGTTTTGAAACAGTAATATGGAGCCTTAAACTGAGAAAACATTGAAAACAAACTTTTTCTCTAAAAGATCAATTAATGCTTTTTCGTAGCAAATAATGCTATCGTAGCATTATACTTTTAAATCGGAGCTTATTTGCATGGGGGAAACTCAACTCCTGCACTCCCCCCCCCCCCCCCACTGAGATTTTTTTTTCTTCTTTTTTTGACGGATTTCAGATTGTTCTAAAGACAATGAGATGCAGTGAAAAGGGATTCAAAATATCATTCATTAAAAGGTCATATCACAATCGCATTTATTTCCATCCCTCTTCAGTGCAAAGTTTTAAGTACCAAACATTTGTGCACCATAAATTTAAAAAAAACTTACAAGTATTTTGTATCAAAGTGAATACATTCATCACAAGAAACAAGGTATACGGCATGTAAAGAGTTAAACTGGCGAATCTTAAAAACATATTAAAACATCAGTGACAGAAAAAATGAGTATTTTAAAAGTATGGACTTTAATTTAAATTCCCCTGGAAAAAAAAATTGAAATTTTTATTTTGTATCTCTATTTTCCCCTTTCTATTGCATTTCGGCTAACAGAAGCTCTCGCAAGGGGGGGGGGGGACGTAAAATCTTCAGTTGTCCCTGGGCGCTGAAAACCCTAGCTACGCCTCTGAACGAACTACCAGCAGGTCTATTCTGAAAACGATCGAACTTTTCCCGCCTTGATGAACTCGAATAACTCTTCTTAAAAATTCACGAAAACAAAAACAATGATCGATTGTAATTTATTTTGTGAGGGAGTAATATTAAGTACAAAATGATATCTGGGTACAATTTCATATTCTTATAGTTCAAACAAATGTACAGTACTTACGTAACTTGCATTATACGTACTTGCATTTTGACACTATGTAATCTCTTTTCCTATTTTTCCTTATGATTGTATGCATAATGTAATATTAATTAACAGTTACTGTGTACACTGAACTGATGGTTTACTTTTAGCTCCCTTTTGAGGTTTTTCCCTTTGCGCGTTTTTCATTTATGCGCGTTTTTCACTTATTATGCGCGTTTTTTGGGCGCTCTCTTCCGCCCGCGCCATAAGTATGAGAGATCCCTATAATATAATATGCATGTACACAGGAAAGAGGAAGTGAGAGGGGATTAATTGTGCATTATGTGGCCGTAATAGCAAAGAATTTTACTCAGAAAGCTTAGGAGTGACATTGCATTAGTGGAAAAGAAATGCTAAAAAAATATGTATAAAAACATTTTGGCATATATATTGTATCTCGTGAAGTTTTTTTTTTTTTTTTCTTCTGGAGCTAGCACCCTACAACCTCGTGCGCCCCTCCCCCCCGCGCCGCGGGGGCAGCGGGTGCGTTATGTACGCCACTGCTTGATTGATCTCTTAACTAACGAGGAATGCAAAAATTTGCGCTTAGCACTGAAAGTAATGCTACCGCGTTAAATAAATTCAGCTTCATTATTAATTAGTAACTTCAATATTGAACGAGAAAATTTGGTGGGGAAAGAGTGACGCTGAGAATATGAATGGGATGAGCGCGTAAAAAATCTCATTTCATTGGTTTCCGCCCGATGAGCGCTCTTTCTCTCTAGTGGGTGAAAATTATCACGTGTTTGATGAACAGACGCTGTATGTGAATGTCCCTATATCTGTGTCGGGTGCCCGTCCGTTCGGAAAGAGTGACGAACGGGACGGACGGACGATATGTGAATCGACCTTTAGGATTGCTTGCGGACGGGGCGAGGTAGTGGGGTCCACTGCTTTTACATGCACGTATCCCCAAGTGTACATGGTGGGTCTTCAGCGGGTATCGAACGCGCGACCTTCTAGGGGGAAGTCCACGCTAACCACTAGGCTACCACGGCCTATGTATTGATGTACTGATTATTGAATAGGGGAAAACAAGGAAACTTGTTAACAAGCTGCACGAGGAGTGTAAGGATGCATACACATTATTAGGGTGCTTTCAAACCAAAGGCGACAAAGCAAAAAACATGTCTTTTCTCACCTGCATAACCGCAAAACCTATTTTTGAAGGCCAAAATATGCTCTGCGCTTGCGCAGTTGTGAAAATGACGTGCTTTTCGTCTTTGTTGCCTTTGGTGCTTTTACACCAAAGACTTCCTGTCTTTTCTCATCTGCTCAAGTAGGTTCGTCTTCAAAAATGTGCTCTGCGATTGCGCAGTCGAGAAAAGACAAGTTTTTTGTTTTTGTCTCTTTGTTGTGAAAGCACGCAAAGATTGCTTCCATACCATAGGCGACAAAGACGACAACACTTGTCCCACATCTGCGCAAGTGCAGAGCATATTTTTGCTTTCAAATCTATGCTTAGCGCTAGCGCAGATGAGAAAAGACATTTTTTTTTGTCTTTGTCGCATTTGGTGTGAAAGTACCAGGGGCGACGGAGACATTTTAGTTCTATCGTAATAGGTAGTTGCTATGGACAAACTAATAACGAGGAATAAATGACATCATTGCGTAATCAGTCAACAAGCCACGTTCGTTTGTGGGAAAATTCCTTTCAATGACGCAACGAAAAATGCCAACTAGTCAACCCGAGGGCGTGGCTGTTAACATAAGAAGAACCAATGATGAGCGCTGAAAGTTTCGTTGCCGTCGCACGTCGCTTGTCGCCGTTGGTGTGAATGCACGCTATGACAGCATGTCGCAATAAGCCTCTCACCTCCTCGTTTTCGAAAACAGCTACTTCAATCCCGGGATCAAAAGTAGGGCCTTGCTGCTTCCGAACCAAATACGTTACCTCCAGGCCAGGTATCAGGCTAACGAGGATGTAATCGAAAATATAAACCTGAGAAAACTGCATTTAATAGAATTGCTTGTAACCGACTGGAAAGTTAGCGACGCAATTCATAAAATAATCGCCGTTAATGTTCGTTTTAACGGAGTTGTTAAAAATAAATAGTACTTTGAAGAACTATATTTTAACACATAAGACTCATTTATTGTTAGATTTGAATTTTATGTATTTTTCTGAAGAGTAAATTTTAAGTATCTACGAAATATTTTTATCAGCAAATATTGAATAAACTGCTTTGCCTAGAAAGCAACATTTCCAATTAAATAAGCTCAAGGGAAAGGAAAAAAAGAAAGAAGAAGAATTTTTTTTTGAAAATAACATCTTGTTGTCTATTTTCTCCTACCGCTTACTCAGTCATGGATTTTCATCAGATTTTTTCAGGAAAGAGAGGAGGGAAACATCACAATCAGACCAATAATGTCTTAGAATATATATGATTTAAGAAATTTCACTTTTGCTTCGTTGAAGGAAGGATTCTGAAACAAGTTGGCGTTTCAAAATTATGCAAAATCCTTTCTTAACAAAAACAAAAGCTGCATTTCTGATCTCAAATGCATATCTAGATACGTAATTTTTAATGAAATTTTCCGTCAGTGCAAAACGAATTTTTCATTTTAGCCCCACTTATTTCAATGACATCTATGCAGTGCTGGATTAAACCGAAAGTAAAATAAGCACGTGCTTACGACCAAGAAAACGAGGGGTACTTTAGAAAAATTTTATTGCTGGATTAATCCGAAAGTAAAATAAGCATGTGCTTATGACTAAGAAAACGAAAGGTACTTCAGAAAAATTTTATTGCTGGATTAATCCGAAAGTAAAATAGGCACGACATCAAGAATACGAGGGATACTTCATAAAAATTTTGTTGTCCATTTAAGTAGCAAAATTAATTTCATTTGTAAACATTTTCAAATTTTTGGTTAAAATGAATAAGCTCTGCTAAAACATAGTGTTTTATCCCATCATGCTTATCCTGCAAAATAAAGTATATGTCTATTCAGTTTTTATTTGCCTGTTTGAAACAGCACTAGTGAGAAAATTAATTTCTGTTTAATGGCGTTATAAGCATGCATAATTTTTGAACATCTCGAGCCAGAATTGATTAGGAGGAATTCATCAGATTTTACAAAGAAAATTAATAAAAGAGATATATTCAATACCACATGTAGTTAAGCTAGAAGAAAAAAATGTTAGTTTGCGATACTAAAGAATTTCTTTTCATCTCAAAAGATTATTTAATTTTTATTAATTCACTTCTAATGTTATAAACAGTAACCTTCAGTTACATGCATTTTGACTTTTCGCATTTTCAACTGTAATCTCAGCTTTTAATTTCCTTCTAGAAAATTAGAAAGTTTTGTATAAATTTGATTTAAAACAAAGTATTCCGACCATAAGCTACAACTTAATTTCAAGGAACCCTTTAAAGGTCTAAAGAAAACTCAATATTCATTACATTGCCCTTAGATTTATAGAAACCATTATTTCCTTGCCTGTGCATGAAGAAGGAATTCAGAATTCTCGAAATACTTGTCGCTTTCCTTTCTTTCTTGACCAAAATGAGCTATTTTCTTCAAAACTTGTTCTTGTTATCGAGAAAATTTGTATTTATTTTAATTTGATTTCAAGATATTTGAGAAAATAATAGTTATTTTACAAAATTAGGAGAATCAATTACATATAAAAAGCATCAAATCGGGGAAAAATAATGACATTTTATTTTTTGAATTAGAAATTAACAACGTTGCTTTTGATATTACATCAAAACACTTCGCTTGAAGGCTTTTGTTTTCGTAACTGCCATTCGTCCTTCAACCTACGAGAAGAAACAGAAATTTAGCATGTAATAATTAACAATTTTCACAATTCTTTTACAAATATATAATTCAACACATTCATAGCAATTGGGCTGCTGTTGGCTTTTGCCAATTGCAGACCTAGTGCGTTCCGTAGAGATTGGTACCCTCTCTTTCAGAGGTACGACAATGAGAGTGGTGCCATCGCCGCATGTGAATTTTAACGTCCAGTCTCTTCATCTGAAAGGTGGAGCATCCGATCTCTGTTGATGAGAAATTGCAACAGGAATTTAATTTAGGCCGAGATGTATCCAAGCCAAATAGATACTCGAGGGATCTTTACCATGCCGCACAATCATACGACATGGGCGCAGACCATTTTCTACATCTTGAAAATCTTCCGACACTGCCAAGTTCGATCCCTTGAACTGGGGCGTATGAGGTCCACGCCTTACCATGACGCAACCGTGTGAGCCGTAATTCTATATATAGATATACAAATTGAATTGTAAATCAATTGTATTTATTTGCCCCCACAAATAGATGTATATGAAAAATGTACGTGTGCACACGCCAGCAACAAACTTTTATAGTCTGTAATAGATAGTTTATACAGTAAAACTCCGTTAAAACACGGGTGTCGGGGGACATGTTTGGCACGCGCGTTATAGCATAACCGCGGTATAGTGAAAGTATACCGCAGAACCATATTACGAAATAATACTCGCTTTTGTTGCAGCATTTTTAACTTTATAAATCATCCGTAACTTTTCTTCTATAGTACAATTTTTTCTTTTCCTTTTTTGCTGCTGTTTTATTTACTGTAATTGCTGTGCACGTGGCACACATTTCAACTGCATAATCCGTAAA
Organism: Octonoba sinensis; assembly: GCA_038502835.1. Taxonomy (NCBI): domain Eukaryota; kingdom Metazoa; phylum Arthropoda; class Arachnida; order Araneae; family Uloboridae; genus Octonoba; species Octonoba sinensis. Next base: position 66,809,368 of record CM076602.1, read on the forward strand.
AGGGGTGTACATCAGGCCTGTCACGATAGGTCTTTATCTGTTAGTGTGTGTGGTGAGGGGAAGGCAGCCCTTTGGTTAGAATATTTGTGTGCTCGGGCTGGCTTTATTTACAATGGTAAATAAAGAATAACTTTTAAATGACAATATTGAAGGTTAGTTTAAACGTCGGGGGACATGATAGTCACCGCAGCATATCCGATTCCGCGGTATACTGATGCGCGGTATAACGGGGTTTTGCTGTACATATTTTCAACTGGACGGCAGTGCTATCTGGCGGAGAGAACTGAAATCAAGGAGAACGATTGTGGACGTATTCTGCGCTAACAGAATAGTCTGTTATCAAAACAGACGGTTTCGACCATAATTTATTAAATGAGTGTAAACATTATAGTACTTTTGCAAGTATAAACGATGTATTTTTGTAATACAGATAATTTAATTTCAACTAATGACCCTGCATTATTGTAAAGTGTGAATTATATGCAGATTCCCAGACAACCATGGAACTCCCCATATGTACATATCTCATATATTATTTCTCCAGCCTGTTTTTTTTTTCGGTCCTCGAGATCTTCCTTATTTCTTAATCAAATTCCATGATTTACTCCTCATTTTAAAGCTTATCGTGCCGGATAATCACGAAAAATAGATCCATGGTCTAAAATGGTACTTTTCCGCTAAAATGGCACCTTCCGCTTCTCTAATATTTGAGACTTAAAATCATCTAAGAAGAGGTCCTTTAATGGATACGTCATTTTTCGATAGATATAAAATAGGATTCGTTAAAAAATATCAAATCGGATGACGTTACACAACGCTCACAAAGGCAGGAGTATATTTACCACAACCAGTTTTTCACATATACGATTATATTTAGCCTTTTCAGGAGTAAAAACTTTTAATGATATTCATGTTTGTATTGAAACAATGAACGATGATTACATCAAATCATCATCACTTCGAAAATTGCATTTAAAGAGGTTTTGTAAACGCTTATATTGTTGGCATGTTTCAATATAATACTGCTGTAAAAAAATTGTAACAACTATTTGTACTGATGTGTTCAATGACATGTCTTCTTTTGTACCAACACCCGTTTACTTCTTTCTATTCTTCTTCATAACGTCTTTTCTCCCAAATGTTTAAACAATAGAATACCACACAAAACGATTTGGTGCGCAGTGCAGAATTATGCACGGGTCGACTAGTGTCTGTCGCCGATAGCTTATTGGTTGCTTGCGTAACTGTAATGCAGTTGCCATTGTTGTAACACATGTCAAATATACTAATAATCAAAACATTTCTCTAGCATTTTGAGTGAGGCATCGCCAGATTTGCAATCTCCGTTAAAAGTTAATGTAAACGCGAATTTAATTTAATCCTTCTTTCCTTGTTTTAATTTATTTAGCGTCTGCGATTTTAATATATATTAAAGTCACAGCGCTCTTTTTTCCAGTTTCGTTAAAACTATTGTTTTGACGATGATTATGCTGGGTGTAAATAAATATTTTTTACAAACAATTTGGTTATATAGTAAATAATATTTTTATTCTACAGATTATTATAACTTAGAGGGTTTTTTTTTTTTTCGGTAAGAATATTTTTTTCCGAAATTATATGTTCATTATTTTTTTATTAAACTTTACTGTTCTACCTGATAAATATCTCTGTGATTTGATGTGCATTTCCGGTTACTGGGAGAATTTAATATTTATAATATCTAGAACAGCGTTCATTTCACATGACAGGAGGGCTTACTAGTATATATATATATATTTGGGTATTCTCTTTTTAACTTGAACTTTTATTAGTAAATAACTGAAATTGCTGACTGCATGTTCCCTAAGGCAATCAGTTTCACACATCTGATAAGAGATATTTACTTAAGTTGAGTATTTACCTTATTCAAATGTTTTTATTCAACTTTTTGTAAGTATACTTACTTAGTGTCTCTGTTATCTCACCACAAAAGGGGATGGTGGTAATATGGCAGCGGTAAGGCAGCAGTGTTGTACACTTTGCCTGTAGCTGAGCTTGCGTATTGACCCGTCGTGAAATCGTAGTAGTTGCCCGCCCAGTCTTTGATACCTCCGGAAGTCAGTATCTGTGCGCTGGCAGCGGCAATCAAAGCCATTACAATCACAAGTACCTGAAAGAAATACAAAACGTTGTAACAATATCAATGCAATAATTATGAAACGCCTATGATGGCCTTAGAGAATATTTTGAAAATGAATTTAGTTTAGTGAATATATTTTTCCCTTTTAATACTTCGGTGCTTCTCTTCTTGGCTTCTAAAAAACACGCTAAGAGAAAATTTTCAGTCTACCCTAACTGTTACTGTCTTGAGAGTTCATGCTTTCTGGTGATTCCAATAGAATTGAGCTCTTGTAAGTAATTTGGCTAGAGTTCCACAAGGCAGAAGTGAATTTCGAGACTCGACTAATCCCTATTTTACTCATTATTTTTATTATGGCTTCAATTAATCATAATATAATACTCGTAATATGCACGTTTATACCTAATTGGCTACTGTTTATCATTCGGAATAATAATTTTGCTTAGTTAAAAACCGAAGTTACAGTGTTTAGCCACGTAACAGCAAAATTTATATTTTGTTTATCTGATGATGAATTATGTACTGTAAAAAATTCACATCTTTCACCAAAAAAATAAAAAATGGTGAAATTTATCTGTAACCAATGTTTGGTGCTAAAGCGGAAACATTATAATAATGGTTCCTAATTTCATGTTCATGATGAAACTAAGTGAAACTACACCATTCTAATGGTTCAACTTGGTACCGAGTGTTGGTTGCAGCTAAATTTCCCCATTTTTTTGGTGAAAGATTGAACTAAAATATTTTACTAGTATTATACTAACATTATTCGGAGCACCGAGCGGAGCCGGAGCAAATATTTAGAAGTCGGAGCGAACCAGCTCAAAAATGTTGATGCTCCAGACCTCTAAATCAATAAATAACCTCTTCGCTAAAAGAATGTTGTAAAAATTATTTAACCGTTTTGAATTCCTATTTTACCTCCACACAGTAAAAAATTCTACTTCAACTTTTCATCAAAAAATGGAAAAAGTGGTGAAATTTGGCTGCAACCAACATTTGATACTAAGTTAAACCATTATAATGGTGTAGTTTCATCATAAAATCAGCACCATTATAATGGTTCAACTTTAGTACCAAATCAAACTTCACCTTTTTTTTTTTTTTTGTAAAAGGTTGAACTACAATTTTTTTAGTGTATTATCCATCTCTTCTTTTTTAGTAAAGTTCACACTAAGTTATCTTGCTCCAGCTTTGGGCAAAATCTCGTGGCTCCACTGCTCCTGCTCCACGCTTCGCTTCAGATTCCTGTTTCGTTTTATTTTTATTACTATTTCCCCCCATATTTTATGTGTTTTCTGCAGTAGGGATATTTTTTCGATCACACCAGCCTCACATTTTATCCCAAAAGGGTTCGTTCATAAATAATGTCACCCTTTTCTTCAATATATTTGACCCAACCCCATTTGTCACAAAATGTCACACTTCAACATACCCCCTACCCCTTGTGTCACGTCATGCTATATTAGCATATGTACTTGCAATTCAGAAACAAAGCGCTTCGTTATAGATCACATTGCCAATTTCCTTTTTGAGCTTTTAATGACATAATAATAATAATGGCTATATGCGTATTTTATTTGCATAAGATGAAATTAAGGTTTACAACAAAAAAGATAATTAGTATATAACAGTAAGTAAAAAATATAAACATTTGGAATTCTGTAAAAATTAAATGCGCTATATTGTCTTATAAGTGTACATGCCCAAGAATAGTTCCTTTGAAATTTAAACTTTTAACTGGAAGTTAATGAAAACCTAAATCAGCATCGATGTTTTTGATTCAAAATAAAATCAATGAGATTTCAAAAAAAAAAATAAATAAATAAATAAATAAAGTTCATAAAAATTTTTTAGCTTCTGGTTTTGAATGTTTTTATTTTAAGCAAAAAGGGCGATGTCACACTTCTTGCTACCCCTCCCCTCCCCTCCACTTGTCACAATTTTTCGAGCCCCACCTCCCCCCTCGAACCGTGACATCATTTATGAATGACTCTTTCCAACAAATATGTCACTTCCGTTTCCGTTGACGGAAAACTAAGCGGAGAATCGCGAGTTGATCAGTAACACATATTAATACAACATCAATTATATTTTTAACGTTCTTAATGCTTTCGTTTAATATTCCTGAACAAAGGCTCTTAATTTCCGGCAATTTTTCCCTCAGTATGTGGAAGGAATTATTTTCTTTTAATCACCTCTAATGCTTGCGAAGGAGGAAGGGAAACTTTCAGCTAATTAAGTTAACAGTGGATCTAGAAATAGAAAAAAGGTATTTCGCTTTAGGATATTTGCATTTCCTTTTGCTCTTAAAACAATCTTTACATGTGTGAATCACGGTTATCAAGAAATCGCGTTCAGACAAGATGATATTGATCTGTTTCAGCAGTGAGCATTTTCGCAAACAAAACAATTCATATGAGATAATAATATTATGAGAGAGATATTTTAATTAATTCCCATATATACTCGTGTGCAGCTAATACAGCAATTGTTCGCACATGGCTTTTAATTTTATTCAAGCTCAAAACTTAGTTTTTTTTCATCTATAAACATTCTATCATTCAGTTGCTTCTAACTGTTATTGGTTAAAGGCGGGAAACTTGTTTAAAATTAATTCAGTCTTAAACATTTTATTGTACATTTTTTTAGACACTTAAAAATTTTAAGCTATGCTCCTAAAGTTTGATCGGTTTTATTTCACATAAAAATATATATATATAAATATCATTAAATAAATTTAATTAAAAACCAAAATAACACAGACACAAATATGTCTATATATATATATATATATATATATATCATTCATAATCGTAGATGCTTAAATACATTATGAGCTTTTACGTGTGAATCGCAAAGTTATATAAGAAAGGGAAAAAAATCTTAGGTAATTTTTACATTACATTATTACATTAGGTATTTTTTTACTCGACTTTACGGGTCATTGAAATTTGGCATACAATGCATAAAGTTTTTCTTTTACTTCTTTACTTCTTTTTCTTTTCTTAATAACCATTTTAGATGTTGCATTGAAAGTACTCGCATTAAAACATAAGTTGTATAATTGTTTCAACAATCTAAAAAAAGGCAAATTTTTGTTTTTGCAGTTGAAGCGTACAGAAGTAAAACTATGATTTATAATTAAAGAAATGACACCTCTGTTTCTTTAAAATCTCTACTCATTTTAATCAAATTGATTATCAGAAAAAAATATCGCACATAATTTCTATTTAAACGAAAGCTTTAAGCAAAACTCCTTATAAATTTCATCGTTCGTTTTTAAAATAAATGTTTAATTTATAAGTTATTAATAAGTAATTAATGATAACAGAAATTGTATTGTGGTGTTTCAGATTTACCTAAGCAATAAAAGTAACGTTTCGCCAACTTACCAGCTTGTTCATGATGAGTTTTTCGGTTAGGTTACAGATCTTCAGCAATCTTTTAACTAATGGAAGAAATAGCTATGTTTATATATGAAACATATGTCCTTGCCACACCTCTAATCGTAGAGTTGGATCTGAGACTCATTAAAATCAAATGTGTATACGAAGATGCATTTAGGAGGCGGTGCAAGTTTGAAGGACATGCAGAATATTTCAGCAACTCATTGAAATTGAAGAGTATCAAAAGATTTATTAATTAGCTTCATAAGAATTTTATTCAAGTTGGTAACAAGTGATTACGAAATCATATTTTTAGTTTGTCTTTTTACCCTGAAGGATTTCTTATTTTTGCTAATAATAATGCATTGAAGGATGGACAGTCGGAATATGGAATAGTCAGCGCAGATGTGATCGAAGAGTCACCCGAGATATGGTCAAAGAACCGCTCAAGATGTGACCACATATTTAGCCAAATTAAACGAATCGCAGTCAAATATTAAAATTCTTTGCATTTACCAGCTAGACTTCAGGATTATGAAACTCATTTATAGTAGTTGATTGTAATGTTAGCCATATTCTATAGATTCAAACATAAGATATGAGCCATAAAAATAAATAATGATTCTGAAAAAGAAGAAAAAAGAGAATGTTTTAAAATATCATAGAGATATTATTTAGTTATATTGCCTGCCCCCCTCCCCATTGTTATATTTTTATAAATCCTTTCCTCACATCATTATTATTTTCAATCTGTCACGTCGTTTTCATTGGCGGTAAGGATTATTTTTAAGACATTCTAAGCTTAAGGCAACTTTTATTCCGAAGAAATCAATTGTTTCCAAACCCTGGGTCCGATTTCAAAACATCTAAATTTCTATTTTCTGTTTTACCTACACCGAATTTTTTTACCTTCCTTTTTCAATGATATTACGAGAGAAAATGCTTCTAAAGAAGAGCCTTTACTCGCTCAGGAACATATTAATCTTTTTTCTTTACTTTAAACTTGATTTTGAGAATCAACTCCATTTGGTTTATGTATTTTCTAATGCACTCTACACTGTTAGAAATTTCATCATGAAATTACGGTTAAATAACCGGCAGCAATCTGTCCATCTAATTCACCGTTAAATTTACGGTTTGTAACATTTTTATATCTTTACGGGACCTAAACCATTTCCAATCAGCTTGTTTAAAAAGCCGTAAAAACAAAAGTTTACGGTTTTATAACCATTTAAAAATGGTTTCAAAAACAAACCCATTTTTGAACCATTTCGAGGCGTAGAAACCGTAAACGAAGCGTGTGGGAATCGAACCTCGGGTGTATGGTATACCAACCTTGCGCTGTAGTCATTCGGCCATCTACACCACTTAAAGCGGCCGTTTAATTATCAATAAATCTTCTTTTCCAACAGGCAAACTGCCTTAAAATTGAGATTTCAGTTTTTTATTGGATCCAAAGTCATTTTTTGGTCTAAATTTACTGTATATTGACGAAAATCATTTTATTTAAAGTTCAAACAAGCTTAAGCAGCTCAAATTATGGGTTCGCTCATTCGCAAACAGTTCGGGAATCCGATGTCTCCAATTTTTGATTTACGTGTGGATCGCCCGATTCTTATTGAACGCTTGAAAATTACGGTTAGTTAAACGTTCTTTAAGATAAACAGAGAATAACAGAATAATTTTTTTTGCACAATCAGTGGTTTGAGTACCATCTTTTTAATGGTTATTCAATTGTTGTAATTAAATATGGTAAAATAACAATCAAATAAATGGTTATTTTACTATTTTCTTACCGAAATTTTTAACAGTGTAAAATGCTTCAATATTGGAAAAAATTCGTATTTTTACAACAATTTTCAATAATTTAAAACTCGCTCCCTCCCGAATTTAATAGCTCCGTTCTCATATATTAGAACTACAGAAAATAATCTTTAAATATAATTTAAATACAACAACAATAAGGTTTTTAAAATATTTTTAAAAAAGGTAGATCACAGTTCAAAGATGAAAAAAACGAACAATATTCCTGTTCTTTTTCTAATTGAATTCAAGTTTAAATGTTTAGAAACAATATTTTAGACCGTACATAATATTTATGAACACATTTTTTAATCAGATTTTTTAAAATTTCATGAAACTTCAGAGCACATACGCGATCGGAATCTGCACATTGACTTCATTTCTTCTTCTTCTTTTTTTTTAACCCCTTTTCAATCTCTCCAATTCGCTTTGCGTAAAATTATGACTTGAAAAAAAAAGTTAGTGTTTTCGGCCCACCTTAGTGTGCAAGCGACCTGATGATACATTAACTATATAAATAAATAAAAGTATGATAATGAATTCAAACTTTTTACTTTCAATCGTTCTCGAACAAGGCAACAAGAATTGCTTCTATTGCTTGAAACTAATCTTGCTGTGTTCAAGTTTTTTTATTCTTTAAAGATTTAAGATTTTAACACTTTCGTAATTTTTTTATGACAAATAAAAGTATGGAATTTCTAGAGCAGGATAAAACAAAAGCTTTTATTTTAAGTTTACTAACACCCTACTAGCACCAAAAATTTGAAGTCGTTAAGAATTCTGAATAATCTCATGGTACGTAAGGAGAAAGAAAACAGAGTTTGCGTATGTAATTAATTATTTAAGAGAAGCATAATCTTTACTGAAGGCAAACCAATGGTTAACATTTATTAAAAAATCAGATTGAGTATTTCTTGAAATGAATGTCGATGTTATAATGATGCTTCCTCTTTACACAATCATGGAATACGAAATGAGAAAGAAAAAAAAAAGTTTTTGGGTCAAAGTAACGTCTGAAGAAAAGGATTTAACGAAGCATGAAAATTGCAATTGTTCCTAACACAAATAAAAAACATTAGTCTCGAAATAAATGGCAGTAGCAAGGATTTCCGAGCATCGAGTGTATCTGTTGGATTTAATTAAAAGCCAATCTTCTCTCGGTTTATTGGTGAGTAATTTTCTTCGACCATAATTGGAGTAATTCGGCAGAATTTCATCTGTCATGCTCTGTATACCTTAAGCGATATTTTGCAAAGAAAGAGAAAAGCTTTGTTTACGTTTCAATCTCGTGGTGCTTCCGTGAAAACAAGATGTTTAAATATTTGGGGTTTTTCTGTATTAGTTAAGTTACATAATTAAGTTCAAAGCGAAAATTTTTTCTTTCCTCTTTTCTTGGGTTTTTCATTTGAAATGACTTGAAAAATACTAATATTTTTATGTGTCATTGAATGGAAAAACGTTGACCTCTAAACTTCCTCAACCTTTTCATTTTTTAGAACCAGTTTGAGAAGGTCCAAGTTCCAGATATTCCGTGTACTAATAATGTCAAAAAAAAAAAAAAAAATTTCACCACTAAAACATAATGATTGCACTAAAAAAAATGAAAAAAAAAAATACAACCAACTTCAAAGCAGAACGGTTATAAATTGCTCTTAAAAGCAAAAAATAAATTTTGTTTAAACAACATCGATACTACTATTAAACATAATTCTTGAAGTTGGGGCAAAATTGTGTCAGGGCATTTAAAGGGTCGGGGTCTTTTCCATTTTAATGAATTTAAATAATTGAAGTATGTCCCTTCTTACTCTCCGTTGCTCGAGACTATACATTGTATTGATTCTTTTAGGCCTGACCTCATAATTTGAGCCAGAGAAAAAGAAAAAAGAGAGAAACTTAAACAGAAAAGTAAATTTTTTCACTGAAAAAGTAAATTTTATACCGGTAAATATTGTAAAGCAACATTTTTGTGTATACTTTTTCTCTTTCCGTCGTGTATCATTTTTCAAGTAAATTTAATTATTTCATGCCCACTAAGAGTACGGCATTAGAGAATTTTAAAAAAAATTTTTTAAATTTAAAAATTTTTTAAATTTCTTTCTTAAAGCTGAGTTGGTAAACAACAAGTAAATAGCTGCGAAAAATGCGAATCTAGCTTTGAGCGCCACTTCTTTGAAGAAAGTCACTTTCTCTTTCAACGGTTCTAGCGGATTTTGAACACACTAATTCCATTGATAGATGTTATCAGATATATGTCAAGGTCAATCCGTAACTTCACGACAAATGAACAACAATTTTTTGGTGTCCACAAGAAAGGAAGTGCTGAAAACTCTTCTTGAAGGTCAGGGCGTGGTAAAAGATCTCACCTTACATTACTTAATAGTGATACGTGATAAGGCATCTAAAGTGATTTTCATAGACCAATTTAGGGCTAAGCAATTGTCTTTAAAGTTTTCTTGTTGGAATCTTATAGAATGTTCTCGTAAGAAACTGTTCTCATCCCTACACATCTTGAAATTCAATCAGTTTTATTACGTCTTTTTCGAAATTGATCCTTTTACATAGGAAACGATAGCCCGTGATGAAACGACAATTGGTGTTAATAAATACCATTAAGTTCTTAAGAATTCTATCACTCACTCAGAATTAAAAATGTTAGTGCTTTTGAAGATTTGTTACAACTTCGAAATTTAGCTAAAATACTAAAAGGGAATAATTAAGTATATTAGTACACCAAGTATTAATGGATTATTGGAGCTTCGTAACAAATCATTTTTGATCTAAGATGTGCCATTTCATTTGCTTTCAATTAAGTTCTTTAGAATTTCTACATCTGGTGTGGCGCCAAATCTGTTGATAAAATGTCAGTAATAAGTCTCTCAATAAAATATTTTTCTTACTTATTTTCAAGTTTTTGGTGAAGTCCAATATCCAGAATATAGAATCCATATAGAATACAAATAGAACTCTTAATGGAATAGCAGTATAACTTAATTATATACAACTAGCTTCATAGAGGGGTCTGTATAAATTTTATCGAAACGTTTTCTTTGTAGTTATTGCTATATCTAGGGGATACCGGTGTTAGTTGTTAGAAATTAGTTCAACCCTCTCATACGCATGCATTTATTTATTTGAGTTATAAGAAATATTTTGGTATGCTACAAACCCATTTAGTATCCCAGGATTGTGGTGTAATAATTTACTTTCAGGGAAAATTTTTTTCCTCTATAAGTTAAAAATTGGTGTCTTCGTATGAGGACATTTTGTGCTTTTTTGCCATATTTAATCAATATAATAATAATAAGCACGCCAAAACCGAATGTTCAAACTTCATCTATAACAATAAGAAGACCAAACTTCCCCGTAAAGTAATGTGCTATTCAAAATAAATAAACAAAATTTGATCTGAAAATGAGACTTCCACTTCTTTTTTTGAATCTCGCATAGACTTCTAAAATAATCATATTCTTTAATGGTCTATGAAACTTTGTGTGGTTTCTAGCAACTGTTTGGATGCTGAATACATTCAAATTGCAGCAAATAATTTTTCTAGAAGTAAATATTGCGAGTACTTCATGAAACATGCTTCACAATTTACCCTAACTATTGTAGGTTAGACAACGGCACTTTAATCTCTGAACAGTTTTATACATTCATGCATTTTGTAACACTTGTCCCACAATGAGGCATGTTGTTACACGTGACCGGAATAAGTAGTTACATGAACTTTTTTAACCTCGCATTAAAAATAGATCTAATAACTTTATGTGTATTTTTTCGTATAGTAATTTTTCGTTATTATCTTGTACTTTTTGTCAGAAATTCAAAGGTTCGTCGTTTTGGTGGACATTTATTCTTTTTTATGAGTGATAGTTTTCTTTCATTGGTTGGAGGTATTTTTCCCCCCAGATTTTACATTTTAAGTATTTTTTACTGCGTGAAACTCAAAATAGTTTTATACATTCATGCATGAATACATTGTCATGCATTGATCCGTAAGGAGAACACTTCCCATAAAGTTCTCCTTACGGATCACTTTTCTTTTGCAGCTTTGGAAAATGCCTTATTTCCTGTGGACTATGTTTGAAAGATAGTCAGAGCATGAAAGTCAAAACAATTTATTGCATTTTTTGATTCAGAATTATTCTAGATATGTCGGATCTTACTCCGTAAAAACACAGTAGCAAATGATTATTCCTGATATAACTCCATTTTGTGTCGTGATGTTTTGATAAAATTAAAAGAAAATTATAGTTGTTCTGACTCGGGATAATTCCATAAAAATTGGACATTACTCCTTGAACATACAATAGCGAATGATTATTTTCCCGCTATGATTTATTTTGTGTCATGATGATTTCATAAAATTACGACAATTAATTGCTATTGCGACTCAGAATTATTGCACAGAAAACGGCACTTACCCTTTTTTAAAGGGTTTGGGAAATTTCAATTTTGCTCTATTTGCATTTATTTGTAATCTCGTTCTATTCATATAGTTTTGAAAGTTTTTTTTTTTTCTTGAACGGCTTTTGGGTAATTGCAAGCAATCACTCAATAATTACCCCTTTTAAAGAAAAGTCAAGAAAGTGACGCCTTAGAGTGGGTTGTGCTTCTTAAAACATGACCTATAAAGAAATCACGAGCTGCTAATTTCAGTGAATGACCTAAGTCAAAGTATGCTTTAATTTACAAAGAGTTGAATGAAATGTTATACATTAATGGCTCTTGCGAAGCAAATTTGAATTTGATGAATGCTAGAAACTCATAATTACTGAGTAAGTATCACAGGTCTTGACTTGCAATAGATACCTAACGGGAATTGTAACCTCATTATTTAAAATTCAAATTTTAAATTGACTCTTATTCTTCCAGCAAGGTACAGTACCGCTTTATCAAACAAGGAAATTGCAGCAAGGCTGTTTTTTTTTTAAAGAATTTCACTTAAAGTACTTATTTTCTGTCTAAATAAATACAATTCGCATATCAAGATTTAAAAAGAGGGATTTTATTTGCACATTGATGCAGAGATTAAGCTCCTTGCCCCAAAATAAAATTTTGTCTACAACTCTTTACTTTTAGTTGCACTTTCAGTCTCTATTTTTGATACTTGAATGTCACTTATGTGAAATTTTGTAAGTGGAATAACCTGGATTATAAAAACGAGTCTTAAAGCAGAACGTTAAAAGAAATTGAAAAAAAAAATCACCTTAAGAAATCCACATTTCAAAATTTCAATGGTGCATTGTTGTTTTACAAATAATTTTGCCATTCAATCGATAGTATCTCCTACCTATCGATAATTCGATATCACTTAGATCGATCGAGCACTTAGATGCTTTAAGGATCCCGAATGTGCTTTCTCCGTGTATTTAAATGTGAATAAATAACAATTTTCTCCATCACAAATACTCCAGAAAAAACCCCCTTCCTCTTTTTTTTTTACATTCTTTAAAATTTTCGTTGAAAAATTATAAAATTTTCACAAAATGAAACAGGTTTTTTTAGCTAGTATTTTTTCTTTTTTCATACTTTTAAGAAAAATTCGCTGAAAAAAATATCTTTTTTTTTTTTTTTTTTTTTTTTTTTTTTTTTTTTTTTTTTTTTCCAGTTTACTCTCTATTTGACTCTAAAATATTTATGTCTTTTAAAAGAATTTAGCATTTACTCATTGGGAAAAAAGTAATTTTCATCATTCACTATCTAATCAATTTTACGTACAGTTGTAAAGAAAAAGGTGTTCCCTCAAAAATCTGACAAGAGTAAAAGAAACTTGCGTGTCAAATGCTTTAGACTTCCAATCAACTCTTGTCAAAGCTTTATCATTCCAACATGTTTATGACCTCAATAATCCCACTTCGTAAGTTGCTTGAAGGCATTGACGAAAATTTGATACTTTCTTCTCTAATTCGAATTTGAACTGAGCCAATCATTCAGACAATCTCTCATTTAATTTAGATTTTTACTTCTGCCAACAATACAAATATCAACGGATGTAATCATAATATATTTAAGTTTCTAATAAGGTAAGAAACTGATAACTAATTTTTGTAGTAGTCTAGAAATACAATCGCTTGAACAATTGTATAGTTAGCGCTGACTGAATTCCGTCTAGAAATGTTTTGAGGGGTTCCTTTCTGCAAAACAAACAAAAATGAACGGTCCACTGGAAAAACGACCTAAGTCACATACTACTTTTTGAAATTTGCTTTCGACAGGGAAGCATTAGAAATGGTCTGACAATGTGGATAAAATTTATTATTCACAAGAAAAAATAAGAAGAAAACTACACTAGATATAGTAAATGCACGAGGACACTTTTTATTTCCTGAATTGCACTAAAAACATCATTTGTAAATTTATATTTATTTACTATTATTTATTTTTTATCATTTAAGTAGATTTGTGTAGTTTTGTAAAAAAATTGCTATTTTGACTTTTAAGGAGAAATAAATTATAATTTGAACCAATTAATGTTGGTGTAACATCAGTCTCAAAATGTTTGTAACATCAGTCACGGAAATTAAAAATTTCCTCCACTGTAAATTTTAAAGTTTTTTAAATGAAACAAAGTGTATTCAGAAAGTTTGAAATCTCTACTTGACAGGAAAAAAAATAATTTTAATTTTCATGTTCTTAGTTTGAGGAGAATTTCAATTAATATAAAAGTCGTTTTTCCCAATGTCTCTTTTGTGTAACATCAGTCACAATTTTTGATTTATATTAATTCCACACAAAAAAGCTTTTTATGTCTAAAAACAGGTCTGGGTAGCACTATCAAATCAATTTCAGAAAAAATAAAATTAAATTTCAAGACAGTGCGGATTTTAAAAGTTAAAAAACTTAGTCAGATTGTAACGTCAGTCACAGGTGGAATGACCCTAGTGTAAGAAAAATTTATTTGAAAGGTTTTTTTTTTCCTTTCAAATGGGGGGGGGGGGAGCTGCGTATGGTCACTAACCTTTGCAGACCTAGTGCATTCTCCGAAATCGGCATCCATTCTTTTAAGTAGCACCCCTATCGGCGGATGCCATTACCACTTTGAGAATTTTAACTCTCAGTTTTCCCTTAAATGGCGGCACCTGAACTTAATTTAGCCGAGATTGTCCAGGCCAAACGGATACTCAAGGGATCTTTCACATGTCGCATAATCATACGACATGGGCGCTGACTATTTTCTGCATCTTGAAAATCCACCGACTTATTAGGCCAGGTTTGACCCTGTAAACTTGGGCGTACGCCAGTGCCTCACCACTGCGCCACCCTGCTGACATTCATTTGAAAGTGTTAAAAACGAAAATACATATGTATGTAAGTACAAAGATAAAACAATGTGAAAAAGCACAAATTTAGATTAAAATTAACGCAAATATCTATTTCGAAGCTACAAATGGAGCCTCTTCAGTGCATAAAAGAAGAAGAAACGCTCAACACACAAGCAAGAAAGCTGTGAGTGAACCGACACTCACAGTGTTGGTTCACTCACAGCTTTCTTGCTTGTGTGTTGAGCGTTTCTTCTTCTTTTATGCACTGATGAAGAGGCTCCATTTGTAGCTTCGAAATAGCTATTTGCGTTAATTTTAATCTAAATTTGTGCTTTTTCACGTTGTTTTATCTTTGTACTTGCATTTTTGCACAAAGTATTTTGATCATTTTGTCTTATACATAGGTATGTATTAGAAATTGTATAACTAAAAGAAATTCGAATAGTTAAATTGAGCTTGATAAAATAAAATGTTTTTTTTTTTTTTGGAAATATAATGAATAGGTTCGAAAAATATCCTTTAGACATAAGTACACGCATACAAGCTTTTTTCCCTCTCCTCGGGCATTTCCTTTTTTCTTTTCATAATTGCAACAAGTAGAAATATGTTGATGGCATTAGGGGGAGGTTTGACAACTTCTGCTATCCAAGGGGATTTAGAAAGCCTTTAATCAAAGTTCCAATAGATGATTTAAATTTTGAAATCATTTTGTTAAAAAAATTTTTTTTCACCACTTGCACCCTTTTTGGTTCCTGCTGCATCAAATGTAAGTCTTACGTCCACTGGATGTTGCATTCCGTGAAACTGATGACTTCTTGTGCCGCTATACTCTCTAATGATTGAATAACAGTTCGTTAAAACTCTTACTGGAACGAAAATTAAAACTTCAGTTGAGAGTCGACACGCAAAGTTTTGAAATGTTTGTCAAATTCATGCACAGATTTTCAATAACTGAAAACAAAAGCAAGCATTCAAATGTTGCTTTATTAGCTGTATTTAATTTTAATACCGCCATCATTCAACACGATATATTATTTTCGGATCTTTCTTTGAAATATTAATGTCCTTGGAAACGAGGCTTTGTATCCATCAAAAACTTATTTTTTTGGAAATGACTCCAATTTCTTGACTGAATAAATATCTAGCGTTAAGTGATACGTACAGAATCGTATAAATGCGTAGGGATGTATCGGAGAAAAAGAAATTAAAACTTCACCTGCCAAAGTTGATGAACATTTCCTCCTAAAATTATTTCATCCTTGGAAGAAAAGAGCTCCACCCTGTGTGAGAGGAGCTTCTTCTGTTTTATTTGTATTCTGATGTCTAGTCTTAAATCGACCTTGAGTACCCCCCAGCTGTCCGAGGACGCCATATAAATACTGTGCGTGGAAGGAGTACAATGTTCTTCAGTTAATTTAGAAGTGACTCAATTTATCGATGATGAAAAGCTTCGTAAGTAATCATTTTCTTTTAGTGAAAACTAGCATTTTAGAAATCGTTATTTAGTTTTCACTTGAATTTTGGGACAGTTCCTAAATTTCATTTCGCATTTAATAGATTAATTATTATTATTTATCATACTTTCCAATGCGTTTTAAGAATATAAGATATCATTTGTGATGAGTTGTATTTTCAAACATTGCTCGTGATTTATAATTGAGGAGGGGGAGTGGTGAAATAAGAAACCCCAAGCTGAAATCGGTTAAGGAAAGCCTTGAAATTCCCCCCTCATCAATTCAATGTTCTCTACGCTTTATAACAGTCTTTAACACTAGATTCACAAGACCAGTCATTTTGACTGTTTCGAAGCTTCCATTTTGTATGATTTGTTACTCATTATAGTGCAACTTTCAATTAATATAGCTTTTCCTAATACAAGGTAAGTACTACAAGATAATGAGACTGAAAGTTTTGTTATAATAAGTAGCAACTTGGTGTAAAATGAAAGCTTGAAATGGTTGAAAACGGTCTGGAAAATCTAGTGTTTTTTATTAAAAAAAAGGGCCAAGCCCATTTTTTGTTCTTTAGGACAGCAACATATTGGAATATTGTTGTTCAGCATCTCACACGACGTTAGCCATGTCATACTCTTATTTATTTCCATTAATTCCTTCACAAATAAATAAATAAGTAAAATAAAAATAATAAATCACCGGAAAAGTAATAAAAACATGTAATTTTAGAAAAAACTACAAAATACGAGAATTATATTTTGTTGCTCTAAATCTTAGGCATATTGGTTTATCAGTACGCTTTTTTAGATCACTTTCTTTTTTTCTTCTTTTTTTTTTTTTTTTTTGCTGTTATTAAACATATTTTTAGTTAAATGATTGATCTTTCTGATTTTCGCATTTGATATTATTCTCAAAGGCCTTAGTGTTCCTTTGAACATTTAATAAGCTTTAAAGACATTTAATTTTCTTCACATTTTAAACTGGATTTCGCCATAAAATATTTGAGAAATATTTCTTACTATGAAGTTGTGTAGCCAAAAACCCATTCGCCTAAGAGCTGTAAAATAATTTAGTATTATTCTGAATATGCTCGTTTCGTGTTGCAGAATAAGAGCTGTAACTTGTCATTGTCAATAAAATTTATATTTTAGTAAACGTAGTAATCTCTCACTTATACAACGTTGCCACCTCGTAATGTTAAGCTATTTTTGATAGTTTTGCCTGTAAGGTCTAAATTACTACTATTGTGCTTTATTAACGTGAAAAAATTTTCAGTTTTATGAAATTAATATTTGAAAATCAATTGGTCTGCAACAGTAATATAGTTCGTTGAAAAATATTTCTGTGGAAGCTTTTATATGGATATCCAAAGTTTCAGTTCAAAGTATTCAATGTATTTTTTGCTGCCGTCTTAAAGGCCGTGCAATATTGCTGAATGTATGAAGTTCTGCCTTTTTGGTAATAATAAGAAAGACCTTAGCAATCTTCACACAATTGCAACTAGTCCTTATCTCTTCACAACAACAAAATGCTTGTTTTCATGAACAGTTAAACCTGTAAAGTTGACCTCCTTTGCAAGCTGACCGTCTAAGTTGACCACTTTTGTCAGGAACGGAATTAGCCCTATATTATATAATATAGAGAAAATTGTAACTTGACCACTTGTCTATACTGACCACTTATGTACGTCAAATTTGGGTGGGAGTATTATAAAACACCCTTTGTAAGTTGACCGCCTAATTATTACTATATTTATTTGTTTATCTATTTTTGCAAAGATAAAAAAAAAACTTAAATTAACTTATCCAGGATATTTTTTATGCTATAATGTTAAACCAGTATTCGGCTGAATGGATGAAGCATCAATCCCAACAAAACATAAATGTGAAAAAAGGGCCAAGTTCGATAGATCAAAAACGGCCTTCAGAGTAGTCGGTGTCAGCGATAAAAGAATTGATATCTAATGGGTGCCAAGTTCCATAGCAGATCCTTTGATCATGGCTGTAAGAGCGTACAATGTCCCTTAATTTATTTAAAAACACTTTTTTAACGGATTCCTAACTTGGCAAGTGTTAATTAAGGTAAATTACATTCAAAAAATTTAACTCATTCAAAAAGCAATTTTTAATAGTTAGTAAAATCATGTGGCAAGCTATTATAGTGAATTTCTAATTGTCTTCTTATCGTCTTCTTGAACGTAACTTATCTTAATTAAAACTTGCCAAGTTAGGAATTCGTTAAAAAAGGGTTTTTAAATAAATTAAGGGACATTGTACGCTCTTACAGCCATGATCAAAGGATCTGCTATGGAACTTGGCAGCCATTAGATATCAATTCTTTTATCGCTGACACCGACTACTCCGAAGGCCGTTTTTGATCTATTGAATTTGGCCCTTTTTTCACATTTATGTTTTGTTGGGATATCATTAATTTTTGAAAAGCTAAAATGTGTGTTTTTATATTGACGATAAGTTATACTAAATTAAGCCAAGCTGAATAGTCGCTATTAATTATTTAAGATTTTTTTTCGTCTGTTTACATTTCTCCGTAATAAGTCCGTAAACCTATCTTTACTTAATTAATCTTTTATTTAAAACGTTGAAAAGTTCTGTATAACTACGACACTGGATTATTTGTAGTCAGCTTGAGTTAAGCCTTAAGGCGAAAAATTAAAGCGGAAAGTGAATTTTAATGCATCAATTCTTTTATCGCTGACACCGACTACTCCGAAGGCCGTTTTTGATCTATCGAATTTGGCCCTTTTTTAGCCTACTTTCCCGTAAAAGTAAAAAAAAAAATAATAAAGCATGAAAGAAGGCTTAATGTATCGTGAAAATATCGTTAAAAATCAAGAAAAGTCAAAAATAAGTGAAGTAATTAAATAAAGATTGAAAAATAAAAAATTTGAAAGTAGGGTATTGAGATGGGGAAAAAGTGTGTCTGTCGGTCTGTCGGTCTGTCCCCCCCCCCCTAATAACTTTTGAACGAATTGTCCGATTGGAAAAATTCTTTTTGCATTCGAAAGATCTCGGCGAGGACATCTCATTTCTATATTTTACTTTTTGATTTGAACAATTTTTTGTTCAATTTTGAACAGTTCAAAAAATTTTAACATTAGCGCCTATGGACAAAATTGAAGCAAATTCTGTAAACTCTGGGCACAAGAGCCAAGTTCCTATTGCAAGCTTATTGAAAGGAGTTCTCGGCGTGAAATATTGATTTGAACAGTTTTTGTTCATTTTTGAACAGTTCAAAAAATTAACACAGAGCTTACGGGGAAATTTCAACCCTATATAAATCCTGATCTAACGGACCGATTTGCTTGGAACAAACTTTATCGGAAAGCTCTTATAACGTAGAACATGTATAAATAGAAAGTTTATCCAGAACTTACGAGCCTATTTTGCAATGAAATTTTTTGATCGGGATTTTCAAGGATATTTCTCAGTGACTCAATGAGTGAAATAATGAATGAATGAATAAATGAAAGAGTGAAAGAATAAATCAATGAATAAATGAATGAGGAAAAGAATGAATGAATAAATTATTGAATAAATGAAAATATAAATAAATGAGTGAATAAATAGATGAATGCGTAAATGAATGAATAAACACTTGAATGAGGTAACGAATGATTGAATAAATGCATGGCTGAATAAATGAAAGAATGAATGAGTGAGTGAATGAATATGTATTATCCGTTGAAAAAGGTATATTTTCAATAATTAGAACTAAAGATAAATAAGAAAGAGAGAGAAAGAGATAGCTAGATTATAAATTTGAATTTGGTGTATACGGGAAAGTAGGCTCGTATAGTTCTAGACGGAACTTCTTGTTCACATTTATGTTTTGTTGGGATATCATTAATTTTTGAAAAGCTAAAATGCTTTTTCGACCTTCAAGCGCGAGAGAGTATTGTTTACTTTAAACGGCAGAAAAATATGGCTGCTGTTTGAAGTCGTTAGGTATGATGCTACTTATGAGTACGCTAGTAACTTCGAAGATAATGTAATTTTTTGAAGTTTCGGATTTTTTCCTTTATATATGCCAAATTATCTACCTTGATACCAAGTTTCAAGTTTCTAAGTCTCCTAGAAGTAGGTTAAGTTTTTGATGAATGAGTGAGTGAGTGAATGAGTGAGTGAGTGAGTGATAAAAATGCCACTTTTCAAACCTTAATAATTCCATAACCATAAGAGGTACATCAATAAAATTTGATATTCTAGGGGTGAAGGGGATCGCTAGTAGACGTACAAAATTTCAAGTATGTAGGTCTAATAGTTTTTGGGTAATGGTGGGGTCAAATGTAGCTCGAAATGATTCGGGTAAATATACACATTGGCCGGTGTCGCAGTATTTTAATTTGGCTGACTTTCTGAACTTGGCGGACACACTGCCGTGTGTCTAGATAAAACGTTTGCCTAAACCTCTTTTGTAAGTTAACAAAATAGGAAAACTACTATAAGCACTCTTTTATTCTTTCAATAAGTTTCTTCTTTTAGCTTATATGCAGCCATTTTGCAACCTTATCTATTTTTAGGAAATCTTTACCATCATTTAAGTAACTGACATAATTAATAAGATATTTATCTTAATTTTAACTAAGCACTTTACTTTCAAAGTTGTGTAAGATACATTGTAAGTCATTCAGGTTAAATTTCTCTGTTGGATATTTTAGATAATTGTCAGGAAAAAAGAGCTAATCACTATTTTAAAGTTGTAGCTATATTTTAATTAGTTGCAAATGAAGAAATGCATAGTGTAAGAAATAACAAAAAAAAAATCCATTCTCTATAAGTTGACCACCTGTCTAAGTTTACCACTAAAGTGCTGCACCGAAAGTGGCCAACTTACACGAGTTTCACTCTATGCGTTAAGTTCAACTTGTATAAATTAGCATATCGAAAATAATGATGTTTTTTTTTTTTTTTTTTGACGATAGCTCCTTTTTTAATGGTCAGAATTCAGTATTTAGCATAATTCAGGAACGGCAAATTCCTTTTCGTTGTCAAAATTGGGCCATTGTAATCAGATGTTTGCAGTTAGTGTTCATTTTAATATGAATATGACCCTAATCGAAATTTCATTTCAATTACTCAAAAGAAGACTTCAATCAATGGCGACTGACACCTTACTTGTTTTCCTGAATCGCGTGATGGCTGACTAATTAGAAGTGTGTCCCCCCCCCCTCTTCAGTAATGTACCCTTAAGGGGCACAAAGCGTTAAAAGGCTAAAACTGGCAACGTCTTCCAAAGAGTTACATTCTACCCTCATGTCTCACTGCCAGCCCAAAATTAATTCATAAGTTCTGCATGCTTATTAAAGGAAGCTTCCTAATGCTACATAAATTGTCTGTACGAATATCCTGTCCAGACAACCAGCCGACCAGCCCTTAATAAATGGTTTGAAAATTGTGGTAAGGGACCGTCCATTAATGATGTCATGCTTTTTCCCCATATATTTGTCCTCTCCCCTTTTGTCACAAAATGTCATACTACAGCATACCCATCCCCCCTTTGTCACATGCCACGCTATGTTGCATAAGCATGATGTCATACTTCTTGTTTCACCCTCCCCTAGAAACAGTTTCTCACAATTTCGCGAACCCTTCCCCCTAGAAGCGTGACATCATTTATGAATGATCCCTAATGTTCTCAAGATATTTTTTAAAAGATCCTTTCACAGGTTGCTGTAACTTTGGCCGTTCTTCTCTTGTCCGCTGTATGCTCAGCGGAAGAGAAGAAGGAGGAGCAAAAGAAGGTAGAGAAGGTGGTTTGGCCCGGACTGTACTCCTGGAATGTCCAGCACCATCCCGTCCAGCTTAAAGCAGCTCCTCTGGTGCATCCCTTCTATTACAATCCCGTTTATGGCCATGCTCCAGCTTGGTGGTGGTAAATTAATCGGATGTAAGGGCACTTTTTATATTTATGCTAGTTTATAATGTTGTGCAATCTAAAAATAGCAAAAAGAAATGGACTAAAATATAGGAATAAATCAATCACCCAGTACAATTATTTAAATTTCTTTGTACTGGAAACGTGTTTTCATTTTCGAGAATGGCTTCACGAGGAAGGTTGTTGGTTCAAATGGCTCTGGCTAAAAATGTTTTTTATAAAACTTATAAAAGTGCTGTACATAGTTTGCCAAAAAAAAAATCTTAGTTTTCACGAGGAAAATTTTGTTCCCATCAAATAAAAGTACCTAAGTTGCGAGAGGTAGTATTTCATGAAAACAGTACACATGTACGATATATTTTAAACAATATTATTATTTCGGACAGCATGGGATGTTTAGAATAAATAAAAATGCTTTTTAGTTGAAAATATTTTATTTGCTATCATTATTTGCGTGAAATATGTGGTGTGAGAAAAATGCTCACGCGCGAGTTCTCAGGTTACTTGTTTTGGCATGAGTTCTGAAGGGTTAATAAACAACTGAGTTATGTCTCCTCTAACTTTCCTTTGTCCGAAAGTGCACGTAAGCATTTTAAGTCTGGCACCACACAATCTGAATCCGAAACTCTCTTTAGTAATCTAGTATCCCTCTTTTGAATCCTTTACCAATAAGATAATTTTCTTCTACCAAAACTAAACGGC
Organism: Octonoba sinensis; assembly: GCA_038502835.1. Taxonomy (NCBI): domain Eukaryota; kingdom Metazoa; phylum Arthropoda; class Arachnida; order Araneae; family Uloboridae; genus Octonoba; species Octonoba sinensis. The sequence continues at coordinate 66,831,995 of CM076602.1, forward strand.
ATACTCCAAATGAGGTCTTACAGAACTTTTATAGATAGACATACATAGACTTGATAGTGTTTATAAATATTTACTGTATATGTCACCAAAAATATGATCTCAAACGCGTCCATAACTGTTGGAGTGCATTTCAAATAATTTCGAATAAAATATTTTCGAAATTAGTTAAAATGCATGATGTTGACAACACATTGTATAATTGTGAAATGCTTAAGAAGGGCGATAAGTATTAAAAGAATATTGAAAATTACGTAAAAGAATTAGTTCCCCAATTTTCGAATAGGTTGGCATTAAATCGTTGTAAAACAGCAAAAAACTGGTAATGATTGCTTCAAACCCCATTCAGAGTTTGCTTAATAATCTTTCGTCATTAGTATGCCAAAGTTGAAAAATTATGCAGTCTGTTAACCATTATCTTTTTAAAATCTACATGAGATAAAATAACGAAACAGTCATGCGTACTGAACCTTTCAAATAAATGCTCGTACGTGATGTGTATTTTTAATAACAAGTAGATAACAGTTCCTAAATACTTCAACAAGAAACTCGTTTTAAATGTTTTTTTTTTTTTTTTTTTTTGTGGAATCCATGACAAGTCTGAACTTATTCAACTGTTTTATGAAACACAGCTTAGATTTTCTTGCATAATTAAGAAAAAAACTTTAGAAGTCACTTAATTATTAAATTATGAAATGAACCAAAACTAAAATTTTTTTATTAATGATCTTTCTTAAGCTTACACTGATTAAACAAGGAAAATCCACTTTAACTGCTAGTGTCCGTAACAGAATGGCACTGTGAATGAAGTAAATAATTTATTAAGTAGTGTTACAATTCCATTCACGGATTTTATGCAATGGCGAAGCATAGATATAGCTTCATTTCTTGTCGTTCGGGATGGAAAGTTCAAGTTTACTAATTATCTTACGTGTTTAAGAGAATAAATTAACTTTCCTTGTTTACACAGAAGATATGTATGTTACTACTTTAGAACTTTCTCGGACCATCGTGCTATCAAGAACTTAAAATAATAATAATAAATAAATAAATAAATATCTAAAGTACATTTTTTATTTATTTGGTGTTCTCTAATAAACCTTTGTTAAAAACCTTAGTAATATAACGCGCAAACCTCCGTGTTAGTAATTATTTTCCTTGAATCTTTATATTAGCAGAATATAAACTACTAAACTTCATTACCGTCTCCTTCAGGAATAATTATGTCGCCGAGTACTTTCAGTCAATGAACTTTGTTATAGTGGACTTAAGAGGGACTTCTGTTACTTTTCGCTTTCAGAAACAGTACTTGTCATCATCTAATTCAGGGGTTCCCAATCTTTTTTCCCATACGAAGCCCTTCTAAGGTCTGAAAGAAAACGGCGAACCCCCTTGTGTAGTCCTTAGTAACGGATAACAAAACTATTAAATTTGTTGGCTCATTTATTTTTCTTATTGCACAGTATAGTTTATAACAAGAAATGAAACGAGAATTGTAAAACATCTAAGTTTAAACCAAAACAAGAATACAGCTACAAGAAAATAAGTATGCTTTTTTAATTAGAACTTTTTATAAGTTGTTCTTTGTTTTTGTTTTGTAATACAGGTCAGTAAACATATGTATGCGCAAAAGAAATCTTTAAAAATTATTTTTTCGGTAGTGCGAAAAAATTGTAGAATGACATAAGAATTAACTGTACGTACAAAATTTTGAATCAATCAAAGTATCTTTCGGTTCAAAATTTGAAAAATTGTGGAAATTTACAATATTAAAATTCATATATTTTCAAATTTCTCATTGCGTAAATGCAAAACAATTGGAATAAAGTGATGAATGTGAATACTAAATTTAAAATGAATGGTTAAATATCTTCGATGATGCTTTGGGGTCTGTATGAGAGAAATTAGCTGAAAATAATGCAAAATTTTAGCGAAGAGTCGGAGTGAACTTTCGCGTAGTAGCGAATTCTCGCATAGTAGAGAACTTTCGTCGCGCGAGCGAGGAAAAAGGGGAAAATGGTAGATGAATTACACGGGGACAAAATTTAAAATGATCCATGAATTTCTTCCGATACCACTTTGAGATTGAAGTTTTCAAAATCAGACCAATAGTGGAAATAAGTGCATTTCAAAAGTATAATAAATTAAATGTGACATTAATATTATTAAAATGTTCTAAAATCAATTGTTTCTTTTTGAAAACTCCTAATTTGTATTTTTGCAGATTACGGTAGTTTTACTTTGCTAATAAATGTTTTTTTTTTTTTTGTAGATATTCTCAATTTTGAATATAGAATCTATTACTGCTGAAATTATAAGAAATACTCTGTAGAGATAAAAGGAAAAAAATGTACATGTATATTGCATTCTTTAAAAAGGAATTTTACTTTGGATTCTTAATAAAGTATTTTTAGTGAAATTTCTCGTAATCAATTGTTTTGTTAAAGCTCTTATAGAACCATGTCGATGCATCCGCCATTTTGACGATGTTTTTACTCGCTGGCATTTAGGCTTTCGCCAATTTGGCGTGATATGATAAAACTCTTTTCAACAATGAAATATCTAATCCAAAACGGCTGATGCCATTATCTCATATATACAGGGGCCTATAGATATATGTGCTAGTTATATTTAACAATAATCACTGTCGAAATAACTGGTTGAGCAACCTGGTGCTCACCTTGTATTGAAGCTTAAAGCAAAATTGGGTCGATGCTTAAAAAAATGTCCAATAAGAAACAGTTTTGGGAATTGCACCCACACAGCATCTTACGGCACAAAACTACTGTAAATACCTATGACGCGGGTCAAGTACAATTTCAAATTTTAATTTGCTTGGCTACAAGGCAACGTTCACGTGAATACAATACAACAAGTGGTCACTTTCAATGAAGCAGTTTGAAAGCGGTATCATGAAAAAAACTGAAAAATATCGAAATTTTACTCTTTTTGCAAGAATGAATAATCACTTAATAAAAAATTGCTTAAATGTGCATAAATAACTGTCGAAGTGTCCTAAAAGTTCCAAAAGCATCACGGCAACAGCAGCGGACAAGAAGAGCAAACGTTCTCAGCGCGCATCAGTAATTCTATGTAATTTAATAACCACCTCTTATTAACAGATTAGCATTTATTATTGCGTCGTTAAAAGGGACTTTCCAACAGATGAACCGTTGGTTTTTCCATTGCTCTATTTGTCGCTTGGAACTAATGGTTCCTTGCTGTTAGTTTGATATCCGTAGCAACAGTATATTACTACGGACGCGAAAGGTGGCTATCGCCCGTGATCTGATTTCACTGATATAGTTCTTTTTTTTTTATTTCTGAAAGAACTAGTCCAATCACGACACTTGATTTCTCTCACAACCCTCATTAACAATCCTTCATAAAAGCCAAAAGTTCTGAGAACTTTGTTTGGCTGATGTAAACGGTGCTTTCAAATTTGACACTAAAAAGTTTAATTTGAAAGCAGTGGAAATCAGCCTTGAGGGACAATTTTATTTATTAGTTGAAGCTGTGACATTATGTTGCAATTGTTGCTCAAAACTTGTGCAATGACTTCGTGTACAGTCAATGGGCAAACCATTCGGTGGTGTTTTGTGAAGTCACCATCCCAAATTATAAGACAAATTATCAAAAATGCTTTGTGCTAATATATGAGGAAAAGGAAAAAGCAACGTAAAAAAACGTCCCAAATTACCTTTACATCCCAGAAAGGACATATTCATTGAATGGTGAACTGAAATGAATTCATCGCAGTTTCCTGCCAAGTGGACAAAAAATCCTTTCAGAACGTTGTTGCGATAAATTATGATAGCACCAGAAATTAAGAGTGAATCAACCAGCTTTGTTAAACTAGGCCAGTGTTCTCTTCTTGTAAGATATCATTTTCCTGAAATTTCATTTACACTGACAAGTATATAAGCCTGTAAACAAATATATTATATATATATATAATATAAGTCTGTTCACAATATATAAGCCCCCAAACCTCCATACAGACTTTATACAGTTATTTTTTCCCACGTGAAACTTGTATTCCACTTTTTTGGTTCAGGAAGTATTTTCCTAATTTTACGGGGTACGCTGTTATATATATATACCGCTGCACTCTGCCTTGCCTTCATGGTTTATGATATGGCTGTACTTTTCTTCATACCAATGTCAATTGGCACGACAGGCCGTCCTCCTTCTTTTTTTTTATATTTTCTTTATAATTATATTTTGTGGGGTGTTTGATGCATGTTTTTAAAATAAACAAATCACAATAAGCTTCGTTTCCATTAAGAAGTTTTAATAGATAACCAAAGAAAGTGTAAACATGAATATATAAATGATGTCTCGTTTTCTACATTACTTAGTGACTTCCTCTCAACCACAAAATATATATCTAATCTAAAATTGTTTCGTCCAAAAAGGAAATACCTTTCTGGTTTTGAATACTACACATAAAGAAAAAACAATTATAAGAAAAAGAACTTATCTACAAAAATAGCCATTTTGAACTAAGGATGAAATATGGTTTACAAAACTACACTAATAGTGTAAACAGACAGATTAAAAAAACATAAGTTGATAAATTTATTTCATCACATTTCTCAAAAAATGGCTGCTTGTGTGAGGTAGTAAGGTTATTTTTTCTTTTTCTTTTTCTTTTTTTCTGTTTTGTCAAATTTTTGATAAATGCAATTTTAGAGGATAATATGATACTTTTGACTGTCATACTCGACATACACTTCAAACAATAAAATAATTCACCAATAAACAAACAAAAGATTAATGAATGAATTGAACATTTGCTATATATTGCATTTATATAAAAGTTATATTGCATTTAATATTTATTAAACAACATATTTATAAGACATTACTTAACACTGAGAACAGATACATTTAATACACATCATTCTAAACCGATTGTTTAACTCATAAATTAGTATAGCATGAGAGTATATTTTTTAAAAACATGAGGATATAGTTCAGGTATTTTTCTGAAAACATGCAAAATAAATTACTCCAATTAACATTTTTCAACTAAAATCAAACACATTATTGAGAACTCTTCTGGTGCCTGTCTGAATTTCGAGCCAAAAGCTTAAATAATTAGGGGAAAACTGAGACTTCTTTATTGATGTTGTTTCTAATTCCAGATGGTGTAGCCTCACTACACCATCTCCATAAAACCAAAAATAGTTAAAAATCCAAAAATAAAATAGGATCCGTTAAAATTTCAAGATGGGTAAAACCCAAGCATAGGAGAATATGGTTGGGAGTGGCTTGAACAGCCTTGCACCTATGACACTCTGGAAAAATTCTCTCGCCCTGGTGACGTCTTTATCACCTCTAATGTAAATTTATTAACAATTATTAAAACAACTTATGTTTATTTTTCCAACATTAAAGAAAAGCTGCCACCTATTAAGTTTCCAAAAACATTAAAAAAATAATTACAATGCAATTAAAAGTTATTAATAAATAATTAGTAAATGTACGCATAAATAATTGATATTTACCAAATCAGATATCGGAGCACAGTAATTCGGGTATTTATTCCTCAAGGCCCTATAACAGTACTTAAAATACGGAATAAGATATAAGCGTTTGTGCTACAGATCAAAGAATAAAATACAAAGTATAGTACGCCCAAAAGATTGCAGACACGTGTTTCGAGGTCACAAGGTTTCAACAGAGAAGAAGTGAGCTTCTAGATGATTTTTGCCTTCAATTGGATGCTTTTCATCTAGAGGCTCACATGTTTCGCATTCAAAAGCATCCTTATCAGTGGTGTAATCGAGGGGAACGCATGGCGACGACGTCCCCCTGCCTTTTTAATTTAACACAAGCGTACCCCCACTTGTTTTGAATTTAACCACAAGCGTACCCCCACTTTTTGATTTTCGTATACGTAAGCCTTCCCCCGCTTTTTTCCCCAGAACTACACCACTGATCCTTATGGCCTCGAAACATGTGTCTGCAATCTTTTGAAAAAAAAATGTGTATGATATACGTTGTATAGTAATTCTAATGGTTAGTTCTCACTCTTGTACAACTATGAGGATTGACCTCATGGAAAATATTACCCCAATCTCAGTCCGTTGTTAGACTATTTAAAGATCATGTCGGGCAGAGTGTTCTATGGGTACGCAAGCACACTTTGTGTGATTGGAAAATGAGAGTTTTTCAATTTTGCGCTCGGCAGGAACCCCATGGCCGAGCACTTTCACACTGAAGAAATGCAGGACAACTTTTTCTTTGTGGGCTGCAACGCAACGCAATCGATCCGTGCCGCAGCAACCGGCATGTTTGCCGCACCGGTGGAGCATCGTGCAATGCGGCAGATAGTATCTGCCTGGGTAATGGTCGCTGACGTGGATGACCTGCAGCTTGGGCACTTCGCAACTTCCCAGCTCGGACATTCTCTGGCTGTGTAGAAGAGCAAGCTGTTCATCGTCTTCGATTTCGTTGTTACGGGCAATAGGTGTCTCTTCATGGGCAATAGCCTTCTCTTCATGCGACAGACGTGAATGATGATGATGGTTTCTCCTTGGGGAGTGTTCACTCAAGTGGGGAACAGTCAGAAAAGAAGTGATAATGAAAACTATGCATACCAGATGCTTGAACTCCATGATGTCTTCCGCTATGCTTAATAACAGACAACCCGTTTTTAGGTTTTATCTGGCACCTTTTATAGGAAAGTTGATCCCCTGAAAACATTAAAAAAATCATTTCTATATTCCGTTTCATATTTTTAAAACAAATAAAAGAGGAAGGACGGGGGGGGGGGGGGTAAAATCGTTTGAAAAACAATTATTGAATGTTACCATTAAAAAGCTTTAAAAATGGTGGTAAATAATGTTTTGAGAAGGAACACTGCATGTCTTCAGAATTCAAAAGAATGCAGTCAAACTCTGGTAAAACAGAAAACTCATACATCGATTACGCTTCAGGGTGGGGTACCATCGATTTATTGACATCATAACCAATGTGTCGTTATAAACTAGTTGGATTGCACACAATATTTTTATTAGAAGTTTGTGATTGCTGTCAACCAATGACTTACACTGAGCTCTTGATTATCCGTTTGTGGATCGTCAGGTTTATGAGTTATCTCTGTGCAGTTTTAAAAACATTGTACTATCCGGATTTAGTGAATTTTCTGTGCATGGCGGAAATAAAAAATTTAAAAACCATGGAAGTGTCAGAGTATATTAGTGCATAGCCAAAAGGGAATTGTATCTTGTGACAGATACATTGTCAAAAATCACGTAATACCGCAAAAAAAGGGTTTGCTTTGCTCTTTTAAAACTTATTTAAGGTTTCCGGAGTCAATATTCGAGTGTCCGTGTTTTTTCGTTTTTTTTTTCGGGGGGGGGGGGGACAGAATGATTACTTACCACGGATAATCAAGAATTCAGTGTTAAAAAAAAGCTCATCGTAGTATTGTTCAGTATCGATATAAGATGAGATGTAACCATGAGAAAAAACATTTGTTCTTGGGGAATTCAGTGAAAGGGATAAGGATTATTGTCGCGGAGTTGAGTTGGGTTATTGTTGCAGTAGTACTGAAAAGGTGATAGTCCAACTGGACTCAACAGACAACCGCGACAGTTACAATTCCATTTTTCACTGAATTTCCCAAAAAGAAATGAATTCTCTCAAGATAATTCCTCCACTTACCGTAGCCAAAGATTAGCAACAGAGGTAAGATGTAAAGCAAACATTTCAGATTAAACAAATATGCACGTTTAGTCTTTGAAATCTGCGCATTTGTACACCATTAAAATATTTATTATATATAAAGTAATATAAAATTAAATTGGAGTATCTAGTCAAATATTTAGCGGACGTGTAAAACAAACGTCCCAGTGTGAAGATTTCATTAAATTACGCAAGAGGTGCAAAATATATATTTTATTTTAAATTTTTTTTATTTGCAATATTGTGAGCAATTTATTGTATGAATTTTGAATAAAGTGTTCATTGAAATTTTAGTTCAAAATGCTTCTAAAGTGTTTGACTTGTACAAACCAAAATCAACGTTAGAATCCACAAAATAGCAGTAAACATTTCAGTCACGTGGGTGGAAGTTTCAAGAAACTCCTTTTTCGATGCAAAAAAGACATGAGCGGAACGAATATTGTTTGTAAATAATAAGTTACATTCGTGAAAGGAAACAAACTTTATAAAAGCATTTAATGCTTTTTTTTATGCTAAAATGAAAATTTAAAGGCATTTCATTTCTGATTTTGATGACATTTATTTCAAAATCTGATTAAAGAAACAATACAGTGTTCTCTCGCCACTTCGCGCTTCATGTTTCGCGGCTTCAGTGCTTCGCGGTTTTTCCAAAATATTGATCAAAAAATAAAAATGAAAAAATACAACCATGTCGGCAGCCACATTGCGGAAAGAAGCGTTGTTTCATGTTGATGCGCGAGAGAGAAGGATCTCTGCATGTCAAACAAAGAGACGAGTTGACTCAAGTACATACCACGGGCTCTCAAAAGCTCCCACCAACACAAGACTCTTCGCCTCTCTCAAAAAGCAATGTTGATTAATGTTTTTTATTGTACTATAATGTTTTGTAATTAACCTTAGTAATTAGAACCGACACGTTTAAGTAATTACGTATACTGTCGTAATTTTTGTCTTAAATGTGTGAAGTATAAATACTGTTTACATATTTAAAACATTCGTGTACCCGCATACACGAAAATTCTTAGGGGCAAATCCTACTTCGCGGTTTTTCAGTTTTCGCGGAAGGTTCTGGTCCCCATTAACCGCGAAAAACGAGGGATCACTGTAAATAAAAACGAAAGGATAAAGGATTTTTCAATTTTAAAACCAAAATTGTTTACCAAAATTTTGTACTTTTTCATTTTTATTTATTCATTTATTTTTTAAAAACAACTCAAAAATACACTGAATATGGAATTATATATTTTCATGTAGAAATTCCAAAAGATTACAAAAACAATTATTCAACTATGAACTTAAAGTTAGACCTTTTTTATAGAATTTAAAAGACATCCAGGAAATATATCAGAAAAATATGGAAAGTGAATAATGTTGAAAAACCTGATTTTTATCACGACAAAGAAATTAACATCAGTTCCTCTTTTATTGTTCAACAAACTTCTAATTCTTGTGTTATCCATATTGAAAAAGTAAAAACAAAAATGTAAAATAGACAACCAATTAGCTCATTATGATTTAAAATCAAATCACCTAATCATAGAAAATGCAAACCATAATCACACAGATGAAATGTAAATAGAACAATGAAAGGAGTAAACATACTCATAAACCGGTCATCCGTATTAAAAAAATTGGTCTTACTGGAAATGGATTGTTTCCTGCTCCTCTCACATCACAATTGGACTCAAAAATTAGCAAAGAAACTGATATTTAACAATATGTGATTCATTCACGAAAAAAAAAGAAAAAGAAAAAAAGAAAGGAGCATCCGATAAAAGTTAGGCCGTTCACCCTTTCTCTGGTCAATTTTTATCTTTCCTGTGTTTATATTATCAAAATAACGATAAGCTTTTACTTTAAAAAAAATATTAACAATCTTACTATATAATAACTTTTAAGCAATCCAGTTTCTTTTTCGTCAGTATGCAGATTTATTCATTTCACAACTTCAAATAAAGAGATTTTCAAAAAAAAAACACTTTTTGCTTGTTTTCTCTAATGAAGTCTAATCTATACATTTGATTTCTAATTTGCTGTTCACGTAAGCATTGTTGTTCCCTCTGTACGCAATGTTTCCAACTATTCTTACTCACAATCTTCCCTTAGTAATATGCAAATTGAGTTCCAAAGAAATACCGCAGACATTAAAATACAAGAAACATGTGTGCAATTTTTGGAACTCAATTTTGAAAAATAAATTCATTTGCTACAGAATATCAATAAACTAACTAACTCAGTGGCGTGACAGCTCATCGGGGGCCATGGCCTACTGTGTCCATCCCAGCTTTCCAAACCGCTGGGCCTGGGGTGCAGAGGCAGATGTCCCGGTCAACTGGTCGTCCTGACGCGGAATCCCCAGTGTTAGTTCCCAAGCATGCTTGGTCCCCATTTTTAAAGGGAAGAGAGGCTGAGTCGACCCTGCCCGGGAATCGAACCCCGGACCTGTGGCATGGTAGCGCGGAAGGCTACCACTCAGGGCCTCACAGTATATCAATAAAGGAAATAAAAAATAAACAAATAGGAAACATTTTTGATCTGAAGCTATTGAAAGAGCGTTCCGCAAACCGTAACGACCTTTCAGCCGTTAATAACAGGTGTAATTCCTTCACTTTATTATTTATTTTTAATATAGCATATTAAATATGTTAGCCGACAGGGTGGCGTAGTGGTAAGACGCAGGTCTCGTATGCCCAAGATCGCAGGTTCAAACCTGGCCCAAGTCGGTGGATTTTCAAGATGCAGAAAATCGTCTGCGTCCATGTCGTATGATTATGCGACATGTTAAAGATCCCTTGAGTATCCGTTTGGTATGGATACTCTCGGCTAAATTAAATTTCTAGTGCATATTGCATCAATGAGAGTTCAGGTACCGCCATCTAGTGCTAACTCAACGTCAAAATTCTCATGCGGCGAAGGTACCACACTCATTGTGGTGCCGCTGAAAGAGATGGTACCAATTACTGGGGAACGCACTAGGTCTGCACTGGTTGAGGACCAATACCGCAGCCCTATTGGAAATTTTTAAAAAATATATTGCATATTACTTTTCTTTGTTTTGCTTGGCGGTGCTTAAAAAGTAAACTAGTTTGTTCTTTTGAAACGAAGTACTGCATTTTCAATAATTATTGTTTTTAAATTATTGAGTCGCCCATGAATGGTATAGTTTTAAAATCGTTCTTACTTTATTTTTATTTATGTTCATACAATTTTAAAATTTTATATTATAGTTATTTTTTTGGTAGGAGAGACCTTGGCATAATGATCCTTACTGCAAACCGATCACGTTCACTTTTTGCGCGAATTAATGGAGTCATTTCGTAAAGGATGCTCTAGGTACTGTATAATCCTGAATACTACTCGCCTCCGAATATGACACGCGCTCCTATTATTACTGGAAGTACGATTTTGGGGAGAAATATGACGCACTATTTGTACGACTGATACATTAAACCTTTCAAACTAACTCGAAAAACCCGTTTTAAACACTTCACTACAGATCTGCGAATAAGACCCGTACCTCATTTTACAAATCTACTTTTGTGTAAAAAAAGAGTGGGTGGTATTCGGGATTATACGGTACACCCTCAGTTGAGGTTAAAAACCGCGGTTTGACGAAGAAAATTATGTGACCTCTGGGCACAAGATCCAAGTTCCTATGAGTAAGCTTATTGGAAGAAGTTATAGGCGTGAAATATTGATTTGAACAATTTTTGTTCATTTTTGAACAGTTCAAAAAAAAAATTAACATTAGCGCCTATACGGGAAAATTTCAATCCCATATAAATCCTGATCTAACCGACTGATTTGCTTGCAAACAAATTTTAACGGAAAGATGTTACGATGTAGAACCATAAAAGTATATTCACAAGAATATGTACTTTAAAAAAAAAATCTTAATATTCAAACAATACTAGTCACTGAAATCTTCAAAGTTTTGGTGTCTTATGTAAGCATGGTGAAAATGTAAATCACGTGAATTTTTGAACTAAGGACTTTGAAAATTTAAAACCAGAATCACATGTAGTCGCAGAGCTTTCAAGATTCGAAAGAAAAAACGTTCCATGAAATCTCTCTCCAACGATCCAACGCTACACTGTTAAAAATTTCCGTAAGAAAATAGTAAAATAAACATTTATTTGATTGTTATTTTACCATATTTAATTACAACAGTTGAATAACCATTAAAAAGATGGTACTCAAACCGCTGATTGCGAAACAAATTGTTTATTCTCTGTTTCTACTAAAGAACGTTAAACTAACCGTAATTTACAAGTGCTCAGTAAGAATCGGGCGTCCATCTTGGTTGCGAAACCTTACCGGTCGGACGTTGTTGTTAAAATGCGAATAAAGATTTATCACTTCAAATCTGCATGTGTATATAAAAAAAGAAAGAAAAAAGTGGCTTAAGCAGTGGTTACTAAATAGAAACACATACACACGTAAAGCAAAAATTGGAGACATCGGATTCCCGACCTGTTTTGCGAATGAGCGAGCCCATAACTTGAGCTGCTGAAGCTTGTTTGCATGTTAATTTTTGCAGCAAATAAAATGATTTTCGTCAATATACAGTAAATTTAGACCAAAGATGGCTTTGGAATTAATCAAAAACTGAAATCTCAATTTTAATACCGTTTATTTATCAATAAATCTTTCTTCTCCTGTTGAAATGAAAGGTTTATTGATAAATAAACGACCGCTTTGTGTAGTGCGGATGGCCGAATGGTTAGACAGCAAGGTTGGGCATGCCGTACAACCGGGCTCGATTCCCGCAAGCTTCGTTTACGATTTCTACGTCTGGAAGATTCTACGCCTCGAAATGGTTCAAAAACGGTAAAAATTTCGTTTTGAAACCATTTTTAAATGGTTATAAAACCGTAAACTTTTGTATTTACGGCTTTTTAACCAAGCTGATTAGAAATGGTTAGGTCTCGTAAAGATAGAAAAATGTTCCAAACCGTAAATTTAACGGTGAATTAGATGGACAGACTGCTGCCGGTCCTTTAACCGTAATTTCATGATGAAATTTCTAACAGTGTACAAAGAGAAATAGAATGAAAGAAGGTAAGAACAAAGCTAATTTCCCTCCACAATTTTTCACTTTCGTCTTGAATATTAATTAATTTTGTAACTTTACTGTGACAGGTATACCTGATGTGAAGCTTACATATCATTTCACCTGTACAGTTTAATTAAAAAATAGAGCCCGTTCTTATTTCATTGAAAAGATTTTTTTTTAACGTACCACTTCGATTTATTGTTTCCTTGGAAGATAGACAGTACCATAAAATTTTTCGAAATGCCCAATCACGTGTTTTTTATTCATTAGTGAATGCTTACGTAATACCAGCACAATGATAATAAAATAATTGCAACTCACTGGCAATATTTATATCCGAGTGTGATTTTCTAGACAAGAAGTAAACTGAAATTTAAATCGAATTATTGCGTCATTTAACAAGCTCCCTCCATAAATTAATAGAACGATGATCTGACAATTTTAAATCGGATGCATTCCTGAATTCGAATCTGGATAGATTTTGTTCATATAAGAACCATTCATTACAAAAAAAAAAAAAAATTCTTACCTTAACAATTTTAACTCTTCAGTATCACAGACGTTCTTCCATAAGCTCACGATAGCTTAAAATGTTTTAAATTATTTACATTTTGAGTGTGAGGAAAGGTCTTGTTTGTTAGACCTGCACAATTAAAAACGTTTAGTGAACAATGACAGGTTATGTAACTTTCCTCAAGTAGAAGGAAAAGTAGCTAGAAAATTGCCACTGACGATCAGAAACACGGAAACAATGGAAATTAATCCAAGGCCAAAAATTGTGTTTTTGTTACATGAACTTCTAACACTTTTCTGTCTAAAATATACATACATCAGGATTGTTTAATAAATTATTAAATAGCATCAGTGTCGATTCCATTATTAGCTTAGGACCGACACGGTCTTAGAACAATATTTATATTTGTGCTCCCTATATGACGAATCATTATTGTCTCTTCTGATATTAAACTGAATGAATTTATTTTTCACTTTTATAAAATCACAATTTCTGGAATTTGCGTCATAAGTCTATCAAAACTAAACCTCCTTAGGGGAGAAATCATTTACTTATGAGGTTTCTATAGACGTTTTTTGTTTTCTTTCCCACTTTTAAAATGCTGGAACAGGGTATTTACAGCGAACTCTTTCTCCTTTGCACATACACCTGAAAAGTTACCTTTTAAAATTCATAAAAAAATATCCCAGTTTTTCTAGATTTTATACTTATTATATAAACATCAAAAAGAAAATGGGGAGGGGGAACACAATTCAGTTTTTTTTTTTTTTTGTGAGCGTATTCGGTCCCGTAGCCTCCTATTTTAAATTTCTTCACGGGTTTCCAAGCTCTGTTGCTTAGCTGTACGATTCTAGAACCCTAGTTTCACCGTTTTGTAATAAATCTAGAAGTACACTTGCAACTTAAATGTTTTTTTACGACTAATTTTTAAGTTATAGCTTAAATTAGAATTATTCGGTAGCGCGTCAAAAAACATTTAAAAAATAAATTGATAATAATAAATAAATAAATATAATAATAGTAATATGTAAATAAATAAATAAATAATAAAATAAAATCATATAAATAAATCAATTACTTGCAGTTTCACTTACCTTCCAACTGCGCAACGTGAATTGTGTGGTACAAAAACCTTTTTTCTTGAAATATTTGTTTTTTTATTTAGATTTACACTTAAAACCTTAGAGTGCGGCGAAAACGATTACACTTTTAAGTAACATAAAGTGAATGACCACAATAGCGAGATTGAAAGTATCTAAAATATCGTGCCTCTACAAATAAGGGGGTAAAATCCAATCTGATGCCTTCACTTAGACCATTCAATGTAAACATAAACACTTAAATACTTCATCCCGCGTTTAACTCTTCACCAGAAGCTCCTCCGATACTAAATAAAATAAAAAAGCTGCCACTCTTTCGTCTGGGATTCTTTTAGGAACTTGCTTTTTATTGATGAGGAAATACCCAGAAATTGTTCTACAGGTGCACACTTAAGTACCTGACTGTCATCTTAGATGACGTCACACAGCGATGTAATAACGGGGGAGAAAATAGGGTCGGGGTTCTTGCGATCTTAAGTGTAATCATTTTCACTCAGTAGATGATCGAGATTACTTCAGCAACCACAACATGTTAATTGCTTCAGTTGTACGTGATGCCAGAGCACGTAATTCGGGAGCAAGTTTTTGGCAAAGAAGGGGTGAAATTAAAAACTACACTGCGATATACGTTATCTTCTGTTTAATGATACCTCAAAAGTTCGTTAAATAGAGCATGTTTGAACAACCATAAAATCGTGTATATACACGATTTTATGGTCAGTTATAACATAACAAAAGATTTTGCTAAAAATAGAAAAGGGCACTTTTCATATAAAAGGGCACTTATTCAGCATTTTTTCAAAATTTGTCATTCTAAAATATATAATCGAAATATTTAGCCTGCCACAGCAAGTAAAAAAGACACATCTAGTACTACATTGTGGAGCAATACTGTTATTAAGACTGAAGGGTAGGAGGAAAAAATTTAAGGGAAAAACGATTTGAGCACGATTTCTACGTTCGTTAATTATCACATGTACAAAAAAACTTTTAAATCTTTTTTTAATTACCGGTCCCTCTTAGCCTCTTTATTTCAACCTCGCAAAATGCTCCACTCTTAAAAAATATCCGACACCCTAAGTGATGACCCTGAAAATATCTTAAATTACTTTGTAATTAAAGAAACTTTAAATTCTCTGAAGTGCAAAAACCTTCTACTTTGTTTGCATCACCTATTCACTTTTCAAAAAGCCATTCTTAGCCTTCACAATGGCCAAAAAAAAAAAAAAAATCGGAAATATTTAATTACGGCTTTTAATTCGAAAAAAGTAATGACGTTTAACAAATTTTCTAAAACCATCATACTAGTTTTAATTGCGAGGGATCCTTCAGACAGCATTTTATTTTATGTGTTATCACTTCAATAGAATAAATAATACAAGTGGTTCCAGAAACATACACTTGTGAGACAATTAGTTGCACAGAAGCTAGCAAAAATAACAAAAATCGAAACGATAAATGCCTGAAAAAATTCCCTACACGAAAATAAACACTTTGTTATATGAAGAATATTTTGAAGGTTATGAAACATTTCAACTAAAAATTTCGCGATAGGGAGAAATTCTGACACCAATTGAATTCAGCAAGCACAAATTAGCCAGAATATCAAATTTGAATAAATTCCGACCATTATCACCTGACCGAATCATCATTATTTTCAACTTGTTAATTTACAGGTCGAGGTTCGTAAAGCGATGAAAACAAACACTTAGGTGTTTTTTTAAAAGAGATATGAACTATATTACTTTACACAAGTTTTGGGGAACTCTCTAAGAAATGCTGTGATTTCCGTAAAGATTTCTTACTTTTTATCCAAGAAGTAGAATTTTATACATTCAGCAATTGTATACAGACCCCAAAGCAGCAACAAAATACATTTTTAAGAATAGCACAACAATATGTTGAATATTTTTAGCTGAAATTTTTGATATCCATGTCAAAGTTTTGTCATTTTAATTTTTCATCGAAATACCATAACATTATTTCAGATCATAAAAATTTAACAATTAATACAAAATACTAAATTATATTAATATTTTCAGCCACACAAAACATGTTTTATACTGTTTTGTTCATAGTTTCGTTTTAAAAAACACAGAATGCAGTAACCATGTTACTTTAGATAAGCAAACATATAAAAAAAAATGTTTCAACATAATGAGGTGGATTTTTATAATGAGGTGGATCATCCTCGAAAAGGGGCTTAGGGAGAACACCGATATAATTGATCAGATCTACCATTATAATTGGCAAAGATAAGGCCTAACGAAACTCACCATATGGATTTCCAGACCTCTGAGCATCCAAAAAAGTGTTCTTGCTCTGTGGTGTTTGAAAACAATTTTAAGGTCCCAACATATTTAGTTTTTTCACTTTAGGAACCAATAACATCCTTCATAAACTTTGTAGTAAGAATTTAAAAAGTACACAAATAAAATTTTAAAAATATTCTTGCAGTCAAAAATCGATGTATATATCAAATTATCTGCATCAGCTAATGAGATACTTATGAAGAAAAAAATCCACTGGAGCTTCTTTATTAACGTAATTTCCCAGAAAAATAATGGTTTCTACTATGAAAAATCTTTTCGGCCAAACACACAAGAATGAATAGAACAGCTTTCCTTAAAGTTTAAACAAAAGTAGCTACTTTCCGAAGCAGCTACCTTCTTTTGGTGGGTTTTTGGTTGGAGAAGAAATGCCATCTTCATAAGCAACGGGGAACATTTGATTGAACCTCTAGGGAAAAGCGCGTTCCAAAGGGTTTATCTCGCGTCGCTGTAGTAGGATTTGATGCTTTGGGTGCATTTTAATGAGGGCGAAACGACACAAAATCCGAGTCTGTAAATATTTCAGAGTTCAATGAGAATATTACCAAACTAAAAAATCCATCTATTGAATGAAATTAACACTTTCTAGCCAAAATAAATGGGAAATATGAATATTTGCAGTTCTTTTGAAAATTTTGACACAATAAGATTAGCTATTTAAACTGGGACACATTCTTTTTTAGTAAAGTAAATTTGCGCAGAAATATGTGCTCCAAGTCCAAGTGCAGCTGGAAAACCAGCATAGTTGCCATATGGGAACCTCGCCACTATCCTCAACAAGTAAAGTGCAAGGCAAAGGAAACACATATTTATAAGAAGTAATCTCTTTTTTGCCTACTTTTCTGTAAAACAACAAAAATGAAAACTGGTTTATTGTATCGTAAATATATCATTAAAAATAAGTCAAATAAATGTTGAAAAATAAAAAAATTCAAAGTTGTGTTTTGAGGGGGGAAATGTGTGTCTGTCTGTCCCCCATAATAATGTTTGAAGGAATTGTCCGATTCAAAAGATCTTGGCGAGGACGTCTCATTTCCTTATTTTATTTTTTTGATTTAAACAATCTCTCTCAATTTCATACAGTTCAAAATATCTTAACATTAGGGCCTATGGGCAAGAATGAAGCAATTATGTAAACTCTGGGCACAAGATCCAAGTTCCGTTGGAAAAGCTTATGGAAGAAGCTCTCAACGGAAACATTTTTTGATTTGAACAATTTTTGTTCAATTTTGAAAAGTAAAAAATAAATAACAGTAGCGCCTGCAGGGAAATTTCCATCTTATGTAAATCTTGCTCTAACAAACGGATTTGCTTGGAGCAAACATTATCGAAAAGCTGTTATGACTTAGAGCATGTAGAGATACAAAGTTTATCCAGAACTACTAAGCCTATTTTGCCACGAAACTTTTTGATCTGGATTTTTAAGTATAGTTCCGAATGAATAAATGAGTCAGTTAATGAATGAATAAATAAATGAATGAATATGTATAAACTGTTGAAAAAGATATATTTGAAGTAATCTGTACTAATAATAAAGCAGCAAGTATATAGCAGCTGTGCATCTGTCCGTGTCCGGAGTAGGACCAAGACCGTTAAGCGTATTTTCATGAAATTTGGCACAAAATTAGTTTGGAACATGGAGGTCAGAGGCGTAGCTAGGTGGGGGCAAGGAGGGACGACAGCTGTCCCCGGGCGCAGCGTCAAGGGGCGCCAAATTAATGTGAATTTATTTTATTTTTAAATGCGAAAAGAAAATTATTTGAACTGAAGAGGTGTGAATATGTTCGACAAAAAAAGTGGGAGCACCGCAAATTATACCGAGAATGATAATGTAGCACAGGAGTGCGTGGGAAATCAGACAAATAATTTTGCGAAGCCAAAGTGCCCCTTTTTTCCCTTAGAAGTGAATGGTCGCTAATAAAAATGAAAGTTAAAAGGGCTGCTTTTTAGAGCTTTATCATTCAAAAGCATAAAACAATTTTTAATTCCCTTTAGGGGCGCCCCTAGGCCCCCAAGGGCACAGGGGGGCGCAAAATCTTCAGTTGTCCCCGGGCGCTGAAAACCCTAGCTACGCCTCTGATGGGGGTGTGCACCTTGTTGCACAAGAGTTTTTTTTCTAAAATTCGAATTTGTTCTTTTTTTATTGCAATTTATAGCCGAAAATTGCATAAAATTGTTTTTTTCCAGTAAGAAATTATCATCGTTTTGAGCTTGGTATCATTGAAAAACTCGTAAAAAAACCGCCCCAGAAAGAGTTTTGCTCTTCGTGCTAAAATTCAAAGCCTCCAAACTAAATTAACTAGAAAAGATGTTATAAACGTTTTTCCCTGTAGCTTGAAATTATTTTTTTCACGGTAATTAACTTTTATTTTATTTTCCCCAGGCGATTCATAAAGCACTTTAGTTTTATTTTATTTGGAACGTTGCCAATTTTGTGTACTTGCATATTTGCTAAATAAAATTATTTTCATAATGTTCTTTTCATTTTGAAGAGCAACCGAATAGTAATTCAGCTTTTCCTATTTTTTGGCTTTTGATTCTTTTTCGTTTTTAACTGATTAAAAATTTATTTCCCACAGCCGGCAACTCTCTAGATTTATTTTGATTTCTTTATTTTGACAGGTATTTTTACATGACTGTTCTCCATACTCTACAGGGATTTACTAAGAAATCTTATTCTCTATAGCAATCTTTCTTATTCGAAATTATTATTACTATTTTTTTCTCCAGTCAATTAGCACACGTTATTTGCCTATTTAAGCTCGGATGAAATCTTTTCCTGCTTTCAAAGTTTTGCTTGCTACTGTTAGTTTCTGCAAGCAACAAAATTTTGTCCTTCTGTTTTACTGTCAATGAATAATAGATACAACTCAATTATATTAAAAATTCATGAATTTAAACCATTGGCTTATAATCATCCTTTTTGTGCGGGTACTTGAACTAGACAAACAAATTGCGTTTTTTCTTAAAATAGTTTCTTATTCGTTTTTCTTTTTTCTTAATATGTGTATTTTGTTAAAAATAAAAAAAAAAAGAAAAAAGGTTGCTTAAATGTGTAGGATTGGTTGCCGTGAACGGCTATTTTTTTATGTGGAATGTTATACACTTTATTGAAATAACATAATTTACATATAAAAAAACTTACCATGGGACCATTCATAATAATAAATGATGTCATCCTTTTTTCAAATACAGTAAAACATCTCAGTAAGGGACACTAAAGGGACTGGAGGTTTTGTCCCTTAAATAGAGGTGTCCCTTCTTCGGAGGTTCATAAATTGATGCATACTCATATAGTGTATTAACTTAGTTTAATTCAGTAATAAACACTCGTTAACATTTAAGCTGAAATACTGCTGAATGTTTCATGCATACAAAATAAGTCAACATTATTAAAATTTAAAATTTTTTCGTTGAAAAATTAAAAAAAAATTAGCAAAAATGTTGTATTTGCAAAGTTTTGTTACTTACAGAAACTTATTTGAAGTAATCCATTAGGTTTGTTTTGCAGTATGTAAATTTTAAGGAGGGGGGGAAATACAGTATAAATTGTATTTTGTGTGTTTTTTTCCAGTCCTTGCCTAAAAACCTTGTTGACAGCCGGGGTACTGTCTGTCAAGGCTGACCCCTCATGTATTCTATAGTACCAAAGAGAGGAAATCATTCATAAGTTGGCAAGCACTTTAAAGAGCGCACTTGTTTCTTAGTTAATTCTTCTAGAACTCAGCTAACTTTCAGAAGTTAATTTTTAGGAGAAAAATAAAAGAACCTCAGCTTCCTGTAAATATTTCTTATCTAGATAATTTTAAATTTTTTGAAACTTTTATCTTTGAATGTCCCTTAAATAGAGTGTCCCTTATCCAGAGGTAAATACATTGTGGTCCCTATTCAAAGGGACTGGGACCAGAAAAAATGTCCCTTAATTAGAGGTGTCCCTTTTTCGGAGGTGTCCCTTAAAGGAGGTACTACTGTATATTTGTCATGGATGTTTGATGTCATCCATGACCCCTCCCCCCTTTGTCACAAAATATCACACTTCAACATACTCCGTCCCCTCGTCCCGCTGTTTCATAAGCATGTCACACCTTTTGTTACTCCCTCTTCTCCCCTTGTCACAATTTCACGAACCCCTCCCCCCTCGAAGCGTGACATCATTTATCAATGATTACCACTGTATATATGATGGTGAACCGACTGGTCTTTTCTTATTTTAACACGGGCATGGCTGTGTGGGTACCGCTAGTTAAGAAATAAAGCTAAGTGAGAAAGAGATAGTTAGATTATCAATTTGATATTGGTGTATACGGGAAAGTAGGCTCGTATAGTTCTAGATGGAGCTTCTGGTTTAGTAGTTCATGAAACGTCAAAACAGTAAATTTACCACTAGTGTGTTTAATTTCACTTTTAAATAAGGCTTGAAATTTTTTACACACCACAAAAAAAAAAAAAAGAAAAAGAAAACAGCTTTGGAACGAAAGTGACAGCAAATATAAAACTAAAAACTAAAAGTTTCATGGATGTTGTGTGAAGTGTAGTTTCAGTCAGTTCAGACATTAGCATCATTGAGCGGCTCATTTTAAACCTAAAGCCAGTTAGAACACTTATCCCTCTGGAAAAAGTTCCCTAGTCTCCTCTAATGATGAAATTGTTAAAGAGCTTTGACAAAAGAGGAAGAAGGGAAACCTTTCCCCCTCCTTTTCCAGAAACATGACATAAATGAATTTTCAAACAATACAAAACGCAGCCTTTTTTTTTAAACTGTTTTACCAAAAACTTAAAAAGCTAGAGTCTAACATTTTAAGATTGCACTTCTGGATGAAATGGTTAATTTGTTTCAGAGAATTATTGCATAAAGAGCTTCAATAAAAGAAAAACAGGAAGAGTAGACTTCCAAACAAAGAAAAAAAAAACATCAAAGTACTTTTTGTTATAATTTAAAAATTGTGAAGAAAAAAAAAAGTTTTTTTTCTTTTAAAAAGAAAAAACTTTAAACGACATCAATGCAATTTTAGTGGCACAATTGCTCCCACACCGAGCGGCCGAGTTTTAATCCTGGAAAGTACATGGATGCTATTAATCGGTATAGCTCTTCTACTCATGTCCGAGGGGCTCAGATTCCACTTTAAGCTGTAAATTCCCTGTGATTCATAAAGGCACTTTTTGTTTGGCCTTTTTAACCAAATAAAAGTGAACAAAATGGAAGGTCATTGGGGTTACAATCAAAAAACAAAATATTTGAAGCTGGAGCAAATGTATGTGTGAAACATAATTTACTATTACACTAATATACTGCCAGCAATGCAATCTGTATCTGAATATTACATAATTGATTTCACGTAACAAGGAATTGTTGCAAACTATCAAGTTCAATAAAATTTATAATTATAATTTATGGTTATGTATGATTTTATGCAGTTTTTGGAGCATTTAAATAATAATAATAAAATCCAGATACTATGCATTATGGTTACAAAACTGAGTTATATACTAAAGCATATTCAATAAATAAACAATGTCAATATTACTCTAGTCGCATAATCGGCTACCATATTGAACATTTAAACTTCTGGCAGATTTCACAACTAAAACGATCTGTTAAACAGAAGGTCTGTATTTTCGAGCATGGTGGTATGATGATTATTAAAAAATACATTTTGCTAGCAATTTTGAAGAACCACCTAAATTTTTAAAACGTAGCTCTTGAAAACAAAAAAAGAAAATCTAATTTGATAAAAATTAAATATTTATTTTAAATTAAAAGGCTAAAATCATCATTAAATCTGAATAACAACTAATTTCTTAGGCAATTGCTTACAAAATAACATTAAAAAAAAAAGTATAATTGCCATAGACATCTAATACTACATCATTACTACAGTAACTAACTCTGCTTCAGAAGCACACATGTTTTACACATGTTTACTGACAAGGCCCTTGTGGCGTGCTGATTCGCAATGATATCAATTGCATCAGCACACCTTCAACCAATGAATGTGCACAAAACCAATTTGCTTGGGAACACGTAGCTGTAAACAAATAATCAACAAATTTAACCCCTTAAATGATGAGGAAAACTAACTGCATGTTCTATGTGCACCTGTGTGGGGAAAAAAAGTTGATAATATTTCACATAAATATGTAATTGTTTTATAATTTATGTTTGATGTTTTTATTCAATTTTTAGATTATTTCTCTAATATTTGAGAAATATATAGATGCATGATTTAAAATTCATGTATAACTCTATGAAATGTAAAAATGACCAAACAATTGATTGGTACAATGTTTAAATAGAAATTGAGATTTAAAAAATTTCCTGAAAAAGCCCATTTTCCACCAAAAACTCAGGTAGACTAAGCTTAAGTTTTCCTTGAAATTCCGTTTTCAAACCAGATGACCAACCTTGTACCCATTATCTAGAGGGCTGAATAAATCTCTAGAGGGCCTAAAAAGTACAAATAATACAAATGAAAGAAAGACAGGTTAACAAATTTGTACAAAATTTATTTACAATATCCGAAAAATTTATGGACGGCGACCAGGTTTACATCTAAGTCCAAAACAACCTGTGCCAACACCACTTAATTTTCCTACGATTATATTGGCAGACGGAGATTTCAATCGATCTTCCACACCTGCAACAATAAGATTATCATGACAAAATTAGTTAAAATATGCCAATCTGCACTATTTATAATTTAAAATAAGAAAAGTCATACAAGGTGTCAGAAATAATTTAAAGCTAGACATACTGATTATACCTAGGATAAGCTTACTAATCATCAATCTGAAAAATATAGGTGCAATTTTAAATAAATCAAATACACATATGAAATTCACTGCATTAAATAGAAGTTACCCATGTAGGATAGCATGAGATAATACACATTTTTCAAAATGCCACATTCAGGGAACCAATCCTTTTTTTTTTTTGAGTCTATCAAATGTTGTGATCACTAGGAGTCAAGAAAGGAAAAGTTGAATGTGATTCGAAATTTTAAGTGTCAAATTTGATTTGTAAATCTGGACATCAGAATGAAGTATTTGGTTGAAAAATGAGTGCTTATTCTAAACACTGGCAGTAAGAAATGTTTTGCAAGTTAAAAGAGAAGAAAGAAAACAACCTTGTTGAGGCAAGCAATAATTATAAATTCAGGGCTTAGATTAAAAACAGACATTTAACTATTTTAAATATGGTTAAATTTTATAGTGTTTTGTAGAGTACTGCTCTTCACTAAATTTAAACACACGGTTAGTCAGTTAACATGCGATGCAGGCATCTATTGCAAACAAGAAGTAATTAGAGAAAGGCATAATAATTGGAAAATTTGCAACTAATCCCATTTTTAATTGCATACCTTTCAACACTTTCACTTTTAGAACAAATATAGAGTTGAATGCATTTATAAGAAATTTAGATCAATAATGAAATTTTTAGAAATGAGGTATTCATGGAAAATATCTTTTCTTTAAGCTTTCAGAAGCATTTATATTCAATGAAAATGCTATATTATTCATAAGTAAGCATGTTACAACAAAAGAAATCTTGCTTGTTCATAATTTTTAAGGTTTTTTTTTTATATTTAAATGTTTACAAAATTGAATATTGTAAAACATACCATTGAACATGGCATCCACCATGAAATTCTTGGTCGTTTCAAAAGTCATTTGTTGTAGTGGAGATGCATTTGCTTCCATTCCTTTTCTGTTACAGGGTCGATAATACCCACTACAAGTCATGTAGTCTGATATCAAAGATAAGTGCCGAGAATCAACTTCAATACCATACGCAGCGAAAACATTCACTATTTCCTGCAAGTAAAACGTAAGAGAAAATGTATTACATAGAAACACAGAATTATAATGAATCCAAATAGTTGTAAGACAATATTTAAATGGGGACTAAAAACCCTGTGTTTGACAATTTCAAAACGGCTGATTGCAAAGATGTGAACTTTTTTATAGAACTACCCTACAATGTTCAAATTTTAACAAGTGCTCCACTGGGAAAATTGAAATTTCGTTATAAAATTCTAACTTTCCAAAAAAGGGGCAGGGGGCTTTTTTTAAAACTAAAAACTTGAGATCTAAAATTTTACTTTCATGCAGATAAATTGCTCCATAATGGAAATTCTATCATAATAACTTTGCTTACAAAGGCAGGATACATAATCTTAAAATGTCAACCTATAATGAAAGAAAAACTATAAATTTTTTAATACATGGATAAGTCATCCCAACAGTGATGAAAAAAAATATCTTCTGTTAAAGCAAAAATACCCATTAAAATGGGACTTACAATTTAAGAAGTTGGGGAATTGATTCTGCAATTCAAAGTTTCAAAAAGGACTAGAATAATAAAAACATCATCATAAAATGAAATAAACAGAAAAATGTAGTGCACACCCCTTTTGCATAATGTACAACATTATAAATTTTTAAAATATAGCACAGAAATTTAAGATAAAAATTGATTTTTAAAGACAATGAAAACATTTGATTACCTTTCTTATTGCTCTTGCAGCTGCCTCAATTCCATAATTTTCAGCAATAGCATGTATGTTATTGCTATAGACTTTATTTATGTCTAAAATATCCACATACTTGAAAATTTCCTAAAAAAGGACAAAAAAAGGGGCTTTAGGTATTTGTATCGATAAAATATTAGTGAAAGAGAGAAGAAATTAAAAAAATAAATCAAGTTCTTCATACTTGAAAATTGACTCCATTTGTTTGAATCTTGAATTTTGGCTCATCTTTGGCATCAGGTTTTTTCAATAGTATTGCTTGTTTAATGTTAGGAACTGCATAAACATAAGCTTTATTTATTTCTTCTTCAAGAAGTGTTTTCATGTCAATTCGACTGCTGTCCAAAGCTAGCTAAAATACAAAATACTTTAGATTGAAAGAAAAAAAAAAACATTTTACAAACAGAGTGCACACCTTTTTATTATTTTAAGGCAGACATGGGCTTTTTGCTTGCTTTGCTATTGATTCTAATAGGCATCAAAAGATGCAATTTTTATAAAACAAAAACTGAATTAGATTTGGGTATAAAGAGATGTTGTACCAAGACACAAGTGAATCTGAAAATAATATAATAAGGAAATAATGCTTCATCAAAACAGCTAAGGGTAATTGAGTGAAAGTATGAAATATAAAGCAGTTAATACTGTAATACAAACTGTTACCAGCAGCAAATACATAAAACAGGTAAAAAGATGTTTAATTCTGATGCTAAGACTGAAAGCAAATGCATAAAATGTGTACGTGGGGTGCAATGTAGACCTACCTTCTTGCAATGCGCCCTGATAACACTTGTGTGGCTAAGTGGTCTACGATTTCGACTCATCTTCGTCCAAAAATGTAAGAGAAGCAATTTTGGGAACAAAAGGCTTTTTAAAAACTTGACATAAAATGTGTGACTGTGAGGAAAATAAACCTTACCAAAATGCTTTGTAATCTTTTAGTTGTTTATAAACTATTATCTTAGAACAAATCAAGGAATGAACAAACTAAATACATTTATTTTTTGCTTACATTTCAAGATTACTTATAATAAATATTCTAAAGTTATTACAGGCATTCATTTGCATTTTTTTTTAAATGTTACTTTCAAACATTGTTAGTAAAAAGTTACCAAGTTGCATAAAAAGAAGTTAGTAAAAAGTAGTTTTGCATGACACATTTACTTCTAAAATTTTCCTAAAACTTTCAGTATGTACAATTTTGAACAGAAGTTTTATCATGCATGATTTAAAATATGCATATTATATGAATTAATTTAAATGCAAAGACAAATTCAGCTTGCTAATTTATAATTAAAAAAAGACAGAAAGGAAGGAAAGAACAATCAATATAAATTAAAGCTTCAGCTATAATAACATCATGCCATAAAATTGCAAAATCTGAATTTGCTTTCATAAATTAGGGTTCAATACTTTTCAAAATTTTTTTTTTTTTTACATTTCAAAGACCTTATTTAACATTTTTAAGGATCGGAATTTAGAGAAATGTTACACACATAAAAACATACATTGCACTGTTGTTCTAAACATATGTACTTTCAATGAATTGAAAATATAACAGTCTACCAAGGAAAATATAAAATCAGATTCCTTTTTATTTTATTCATTTTTTTAATATGATTATTTGTAACAAGCTTCAAACGTGAGATTTATTTCTAAAAAATGACAAGACAATTTTTATGCTTAAATTGCTGTGACAAAAATAGAAACATACCTGGAAAGTAGCTTCACACCATCTTTCCCTCTGAGCATCAAAGTCATAATCAGAAATCCAGCTATGTATGCATTTAACTTTCTAAAAAAAAAATAATGCAATATGAATCAAAATGTTTTTTTTTTTTTTTTTAATTTTGACACTATGAGATTTAACAAAAAACAAATTAATTGTATTAAAAAATTTTGTTATTTATTAGTAAGCATTTCAGGAAAGATTAAAGA
This sequence comes from Octonoba sinensis, assembly GCA_038502835.1. NCBI lineage: Eukaryota > Metazoa > Arthropoda > Arachnida > Araneae > Uloboridae > Octonoba > Octonoba sinensis. Next base: position 66,859,156 of record CM076602.1, read on the forward strand.
AAAATGCTAGCATATTTATGCTACTTAAAATGAAAGTAGGATGTCCTATGTAGAATGTCGTATCACAAATGAATGACATGGATTACCCTAATTGAGTAATAGCTTGGTATATTTATTTGGAGAGAAAGCAGTGCAGCACTATTTTGCATGTATATCTGCAAAAAGTGCTATTAGGTAGGCCTTTGACACTAAATTTTAAAATCAAAGGTTGTTCTTAACTTTTCCTAGCATATTCCAATGATGTTTTTTTTTTTTTCACTTGATGATAATTTGTTGTCTTTGATCTTTGTAGATTGCCTTCATATGAAAAAGGGGCTGGTGTTGTATGGCAGTTTAACAACAAATATCTAACTTTTCCAGAACTTCTTTTCTCAATTTGAAAATGATAAAAATGAGAAGCACTAGCGGTAAAACTGAATACAATATTGAAGACAACTAAGTCTCAAGTGATGTTAACAGAAAATTATCATACTGCTGTTAGCTATGGCAAGTTTACTTACATTTATTCGAAATGCTTTCTCTTTTTCAGTGATGCTAACTTTGTGATACTTTTTCCCTTTTACTTCAACATTATCATTTAAATTTGTTTGCTCTTCATTATCAGACACAATTTCTTCTTTAACACGAACTTCCTCCTCAGCACCACTTTCTTCACCTATGAAATTGTTCACATTATGAAGTACATAACTAAATTTAGAGAACTACTGTAAAGAATAACATTTTCATTTTACCCCTCCTTTTTATAAAAATCCTTTACTTTCTTTAGTCATTTTTTAAAATCTAATTATTTACTTTATAAGTGAAATATTATTTACAGAAACAATTATCAGGACAATTTTGAAGCAATTTTAGCAAGAGGTTTTTTTTAAAATAAATATTTTGGCATTTGTTAAATTATAAAAATAGAGACCACAAGAGGGCTGACTGCAATAAAGACGAAGTGTGCATTTTTTTTTTTTTTTTTTTTTGCATTTCAGTTAGCCAGGTGTAAGAAAGAGACAAAAAAGCTAGTGTAAAATTATTTATATATTTATTTCTTTAATTAAGCAATAAAAGCAAGGACAAGAGAGCAACTCTAAAACTATGAGTAACTGAATCATACTTAATTAAGACTATACTCGGAACAAATCATTAAAACAAAACACACATAAGTGATTTAAATGAGGTTTTACGTTATGCTTTATATCTTATCAACATAAACATAGGTACTTTGATTGCAAAAGATGTGAGATGCTGATATAAGTTAAATTAACCGTAAAATAATGATAGAAAAGATAAAGGAAGACAACATGCAAATGTTTCTCTAAATGCAACACAATGTCCAGTTCTTAATACATGAAACATTATACAGTAACAACACAGAATCTTTCATAAAAACAATTTTTTTAGATTAAAAGCAAAAACCTGTAATTAAACACTAAACATTAATTTGTTTATAATGTTGCAAGAATTAGGCTTGATAAGATGGTTTACTGAGGGTTGATTGCAGATAATTAAACAGATGGGATCAGCAACAAGACAAAAAAAAAATAACATGATTATACATAAAATCATGGTTTTGCAATACTTGGTTTAAAATAATAATTATTTATTTACATAAAAAAGCTTTCATGTAAATAAATTCGTGTAGACAAAGTCATACCTGACTCAGGCAGCATTTCTTCTTCTTCAGGATCTTCGTATTCTAGTTCTTCACGGTGCATTTTGTTCTTAGCCGTGTCCGTATCTAGCTCTGTTTCTTCTTCACCAGAGCTTTCTCCTTCATCGCGTTTGGTTTCAGTATCTGCTGCTGGCATTTCTTCATCAAAATTTCCTTCAACAGGACTTGCATTTTGGTTGTCTTTCATCTCATTCACAATCCTGGTCAAAAAAATTCAAAAGTATGTTACCTAACTTGAAAAGACCATTTTAATATAAGCACTTAGTGTATCTAAAAAAAGGAATTTTAGATACACTTTGAACCCAGATGGTAAAATTAATTTATTAAACATAAGTACCTTAGAAATTTTATGCACACTTTAAAACAAGAAATCTGTACTTTTAAATACAATTTAAATCAACTTGACTATCTAATTACTTTTTTCAAATATCCTTATAAATGAAGAAACGAGAAAAACAAAGCAAAAGTATATTAATTTTTGCAACTGGAGTCGGCTTGAATCAAATGGGATACAGATTTTAGAGTGGATGTGGCAATAGGGTGTACATAATTTAAATCAGCTGATTTTTAAAAAAATCAATGCTTTAAATCAAATATTTAAAAAAAAAAAAAAAAAACCTAAGAAAGCAAAAATGTTAAAGAATTCATAACTAATTTGAATTAGAAAGTGAGCTGTGATATATGGCATACCTAATAACCTCATGACCAACCAGGGTTCACCAAAGTGGGCATAGTCCAAAAAAAAAAAAAAAACCTCCCAGTTTTTTTTTTTTTTTTTTTGGGAGCGCTGAAAATGCAGCTCACAATATCAACACTTAAAGTGTTGATATTAAAGGTGAATTAGTGATTCCATTAAGCATCACCCTTTCTTGACTGCAAATTCAGATGGACATTAATTACTACATGGCTCCAAATCCAAAAACTAACTTTTAAAAAATAAAGTAATAAAGAAACTAAAACTTCAAAAAATAGGTGTAACTTAACAAGTTTAGCTGGCAGCTGCATCACAAACAGGAGCTGTGACCCTCACCATGCCTGATTGACTGAAAGACATTTCTGCCTTGCGGGTGGATTTATCAAGTCCAGGATAGAGGAGGGAAATTTGCATACTTACTGCGGGCGGCACTACGTTCCCTGCAACATTCACTGGGTCACCGTAAGATAATGCTACACTAAGAAAAGTATGCTATCAAGTGATTTAATCTGCTTTCCAACATTGTATTTCTTAATCAATGCTTTTGCAGCATTTCCTTTATATTTAACACCAGTGATCTGTTCAGTCATGCCTATTTTAATGTAATACTCAGTGCATCATGCAAAAGATTTATTATGATAAATGACAGCATGCTTTAAAAAAATCATTGTCCCAACATAAAGGCAAGAAAATTATATAATGACTTTTCAAAATAAAAATCTGAAGAATATGAACTACAAAAATGAAAAACATTCATGTTCTGAAAATTTATACACATTTTTAATGCTATTGTCATTTTTCAGCAGAAGTTAGCACAAGTAAATTTTCATTTAATTTTGAATAGGATCTTTTAAAACAAGTAACAGGGAAAATCAAGGACCTAGAAAGGAAAGATAAGAACCAAGGAGTTTTCACAAAAACAAACTAAAAAAAAAGGAAAAATTCAGAACCCTTAAAAAGAAAAGTAAAACTAATGCGTTTTTATACACCTTAAGGGGCATATGTAACCTGTGATATACCACCGGCACATGAAATAATTATTTTTTACCGCAAGCGATATTTTTTGGACAAAGTGAAAATGATAAAATATATTATTACTGATAGATTGATTTACCTGGCCATTGAAGCTATTCGCAGTTTCTTTCTTATAGCTTCAAGGATTTTCTTTAAAAATGTGTTTTCTATGTACTTTATGATTTCTGTGGGGGTAGTGTAAAGGTATCCTTTATACTCAGAATACTTTAAGAAATGCATCTTTATCTGGTAGTTTCTTGTATTCATTCTGAAATAGAAAATCTAAAGATTAAACATTTATTCAAACTTAAAACCAATTGTGAAAACAAATACATTGCAAACTATTCCATTCAAAAATCACACGAAATGTGTGATAATGAAAATTGTTGGTGATTAATAACCCTTCAGATTATCAGGCAATGTCATTTACATTGTGTTAATTTTAATATTATTGCATTCTAATGAACTCATATTCATATGCTTACAACTAATAACCAAAAACCAATCTTAATTATGTATAACATTTTTTTTAAAAAATCTAGTGACAACTCTAAGATATGAATAAAATTAAAATTCTATACATAAAAAGCACAAAACACAGAAGAATTACAGACTGTGATGGAAAATTCTTTATGCAACATACAACAGCAAGCTTGCAAAGCTGTGTGTGAATGTAATAAAAACAAAAGGTATTTATTCCAAAAGTCAGATTAGAGACAACAAATAAGAATCCAAAACAAGGTAGAAAACAACCAATGAGAAGTCACGATACATAAGAAGAAAAAGAAATAAGGCACAATTGGGGAAAAAAATTATAATAATGGTTTAGACATCAGGAAGCATTTCTGATTTGTTCACTGTGCGAGACATAATTTTATATGGTTGTATATACAGTAAAACATCAAATTTTGTTATTAGTTTTCAGTAAAGCAACAGGATGCAGACTTGCGTCATCTAAAATTGGGCAAAATATGCCCTTATGAGCCCCTGTAGACAGCCTGCACATTTTGTTGCCTGTAAGATATCCTTGCTATACTGTAGGATCACAATCGAATATCATCAGGATGCGATTCCTTAAGGAAATAATAAAGTGATGCGTCAAGAGGATGCCTTAAGCACAATAACATACTTTTCTCCTCAATCCCATTTCCCTGTTCTTACAAGGTCTTAGGGACCTTCCCCTTGCTCAGGGAAGAAAAGGGGCTAAGTGAGAATGCCTCCTGGATCAAAAGAGCAGTTACCTACAAGGAAAGAGAGAGAGAGCAAACCTCCGGCATCACAAACTCTCCTCCCATTATATGGTTACTTTTATTTACCAAAACAAAAAAAATATATATATGATGGTTTAAAATCAATGTCAAATACGAAAACCATTTCCTTTAACAAAAAGATTGAGACGAAGGGTGAAAAAAATAGAATTTCAATTATGAGAAATTCAGTGGGAAGTACATTTATTAAACATAGTGTAGGCAGTGCGAGAGTGGCTGTTCCGGAGTCGGGAGTCGAACCAAGATCTTTTCGGTGCTTTCGCAAAAGGCGCACCCACTGGACAGGGGCAAAGATGGCTATTTGAAGCACTGACTCACACCGCTACAATAGATTAAAAATACACCGACGTTTTTGTAAAATTGCATGAGCGAAGATAACTGAGAAACTCAAGGCAACAAATGTTTTCAATCTTGTAAAATGTTTTTCCACATGGATATTAAAAATTTCTGAGCTTTCAATAGAAATTTAAGAAATTAAAAATAAAAGCAGTGACTTTTATTAAAGAAATTTAAAAAAAATAAATTTGAAATTATGCAATTACATTTGAAAGAAAATATGAAACAAAAAAAAAATACCTCAATACACTGAATACATAAATAATTTTGCAACTACTATGTTTTAATAAATATTACAAATAAACAAAACATTTATATACTTACCCATTACCGGGTACAGACAGATATTCTTTAATGTTCACATATTCAAGTAACTGAAAATTGTTAGTCAAAAAAATCTATAAGTTGAGAAATTTCTTGCAAAAAAAGGCAGAAATACAAGTATAAATATGTTAAAGTTCAGAAAAAGTACTTTCTTTTGACCAAACAATATACAATAATTAACTAACATAAAAATATGCTACATTATTCAAGTATAAGTAGCCATTTATTCTTATGATTTCTTCAGAACTAATTACCCACATGAAATTAAGAATAAAAGTTCAAATTGCAGTGAAGAAATTAAGGGTTTGAATAAATTTTTTTATTGTGAATTGAGTCCAGCAATATTTTTTACAGGATTTTTCATTGTTTTAGTTTTTGCTTTTTCTATCTTTCTTTTCTTTTTTTGTACTTGGATATCATGCCGACAATTTGTTTTGAAAGAACTGCAATTAATAGAGGATTAAGGGGGTATTCTAATCTAGAGGGACAACTTTTAGGTGCTTTTAAAAACGCTGTAAATAAGATTTTTATCATCGGGTTTTTATTGGTTGTTTATTTATGTTTAAAGAGCACAAAAAAGAAAAAAATATAGTAAAAAAAAAAAGTTCAAAATTCAAAAATGTACAGGCATGCAAACTGGAGACTCAAAAGGAAAAGCTGCCCCCTAGTTGACATGACTCCTTCATAATCTGGAAGTAGTTTTCACTTGATCGGAGCGATTTGAAAAGAAAAAAAAAAAAAAAAAAATTCGCAAAATGGCAGCCATGTAAAAAAAAGTAATTTTTCCCCCTCAATTTTTCAACTTTGGAAATTTTAAGAAAATCATAGAAAACTTTTTCTCAAAAAAGCTCTGATCAAACTATAGCCACATATATTAAAAACATCTGTACCAAATTTGGAGTAAATCGATCCTCTGAAACTTGAGATATCATGTCAACCGTTCCGAAAAACATAGCTTCAAGAAAAACGCATTTAAAGTTTTGAGTCCAGTTTCAGGCAGTTTAAGTAATTTTATATGATGTTTTATAGTTACATTTAACAAGCATTGACAATTTTGTTAAAGATAAAAACTCACATTATTTGTTAGTCTATATTATCACATCTATGTTCCTAACCATGAAAAAAATAAGAAAATTAAGGCAGCTGCACTTGGCATTTGCAGTGCAGGTGCTATAAAGAGAAAGGTGTTGAAGGAAAGCAAAGGAGGAATCCGATCCAATAGTTGTGGAGTTTTTTTTCAAAGAGAAGAACCAAGTATTAAAAATCCTCTGATAAAGCTGTTTTTTTACCACCAAATAGTTTAATTACTTTACTAGACTCTTTTAGTTTTAATTATTATGTAAACTTCCCCCTAACAGTCTTTTATGGTGCTTGAATAATGCATTTATGTTTCTATAAATATAAAAATAAATAAATTATTTAAATGACATTTTGACAAGCATTCTACACGTTTTAAAGGTTTATATTGAAAATAAAAGATTTTGTATTACACAGGGAGCATTCAGGTAGCTAGGCCTACGGTTGGCTATTCATTCACTACGATCGAACCGGTTAAGTTGAAATGTCACTAATAATACGGCTGTAACTTTGAAAAAAATGATTTTTTTAAAAAATCCTTTTACAGGCATATTTTTGAGGGTCTAAACTTTGAAAATATGCAAAAAAAAAAAAAAAAAAAAGAAAATTGATTTTTTGAAAATTCTAGACTAGAATACCCCCTTAAGAAGTCTCAATCTAGAGGGGGAGGGATATTTGATAGATATTTACGCCCTAAAATTTTCATATTGCACACATTTCTTTTCCTTATGACTGATGCAATGTATACAAAGTTTCAAAGACGTATATCTTTGAAACTATGTATGCACACTTTGTATGTATAATGTTCTAGTACTCATATGTGTACTAGAGCGGACTCTTTGAAGGTCTATATATATGAACAAGGTAACTTTTATTATACACAATGAAGGTTCACTTACTTCCTTCAGAGTAACTGGTGAAAGTTTTAGTTTCAATTCTTCAGCTTTCTTTTCAACATTTGGATGATTCAACAATGGCAATTCCATCGTAGGAGTCGCAATGTTTGGAGATGCAGTCATTAAAATTTCACGAATCCTTGGAATACCAAGGGTTACATTCATTTCACCTTTGCCAGCAAAATGAAAAGTATTCAAGGTCATCTGAGTGGATGGCTCACCAACTGACTAAAATCATAAGACAAATTCATTTCTGAATTTCCAGAATTTTCAAAAGATATACAGCAGTGGCCAAAATTGTGGAAACTTTTAAAGTAAAAAAAAGTTTGATAACTCATAACACTACTTTGGTTTACAGTAGTACCTGAAAATTATATACCAATGCAGAGATAATTTTATCCGGAATATAATGAATAAACATTTGTTTAATCATATAATTTCTATCAAAAGTTGTGTCCACAAAATATAAAAGGAAGCACAAATAGATTAGCTTAATATCAAGTTGATTTCTTTCATTTGAATTTATCCAATGAGCAGATGTGTTTAGAGAGTAAATTAGTGAATCACATAGGTAACAGGACAGAAAAAAGATGTGGGCAAAATTTGTTTAATTAATAGAACCAGAAATGATCAAAAAAACAATTGATACACAAAATCTCAAACTCAATATTTTTGCAAGTGTTTTTTTCCAAAAATAAAGGATTTACATATGGAATCAGTCCCAAAATCAAATTTCACAACAGGAATGGCCTGGGAATAGCCCGGCCAGGAGTAAACGACCCAATAATGAAACCCAAGTAATAGAAGTAATAATCACATTCTTGGTGTTACCACATTATAACAATTGTAGAACTTAACAAGAAGTTCCGTCTAGAACTATACGAGCCTACTTTCCCGTATACACCAAATTCAAATTTATAATCTAGCTATCTCTTTCTCTCTTTCTTATTTATCTTTAGTTCTAATTATTGAAAATATACCTTTTTCAACGGATAATACATATTCATTCACTCACTCATTCATTCTTTCATTTATTCAGCCATGCATTTATTCATTCATTCGTTACCTCATTCAAGTGTTTATTCATTCATTTACGCATTCATGTATTTATTCACTCATTTATTTATATTTTCATTTATTCAATAATTTATTCATTTATTCATTGATTTATTCTTTCACTCTTTCATTTATTCATTCATTCATTATTTCACTCATTGAGTCACTGAGAAATATCCTTGAAAATCCCGATCAAAAAATTTCATAGCAAAATAGGCTCGTAAGTTCTGGATAAACTTTCTATTTCTACATGTTCTACGTTATAAGAGCTTTCCGATAAAGTTTGTTCCAAGCAAATCGGTCCGTTAGATCAGGATTTATATAGGGTTGAAATTTCCCCGTAAGCCCTGTGTTAATTTTTTGAACTGTTCAAAAATGAACAAAAACTGTTCAAATCAATATTTCACGCCGAGAACTCCTTTCAATAAGCTTGCAATAGGAACTTGGCTCTTGTGCCCAGAGTTTACAGAATTTGCTTCAATTTTGTCCACAGGCGCTAATGTTAAAATTTTTTGAACTGTTCAAAATTGAACAAAAACTTGTTCAAATCAAAAAGTAAAATATAGAAATGAGATGTCCTCGCCGAGATCTTTCGAATGCAAAAAGAATTTTTCCAATCGGACAATTCGTTCAAAAGTTATTAGGGGGGGACAGACCGACAGACAGACCGACAGACAGACAGACGACCGACAGACAGACAGACACGACAGACAGACAGACACACTTTTCCCCCATCTCAATACCCTACTTTCAAATTTTTTATTTTTCAATCTTTATTTAATTACTTAACTTATTTTTGACTTTTCTTGATTTTTAACGATACATTAAGCCTTCTTTCATGCTTTATTATTATTTTTTTTTACTTTTACGGGAAAGTAGGCTAAAAACTGGGTTCATTTCAAGGAAAATCATTGCAAGGCTGTAATTAATGCTAAAGGTTACCCAAGTACTTACTTAGAATTTTTGTTTATTTGATTTTTTTCCAAGTACTTCTCCTTTTGGCTTTGTAACTTCTGCTCTAATAGAAGAATCCAGAATAATATTCCAGTATAATAGAAGAATCCAGTATAATACTTCGCGCACTATATTCTTGATAAAATTATCTTTCCATCGATATATAATTTTAGGGTATTACTCTAAAATAAAATAATGTTATGAGCCATCAAACCTCAAAAATGCAGCAGTTTTTCCAGAGATTTCCACAATTGTGGATACTATTGTATAATAAAAATTAAAACTACTTCGATTATTTTTGGAGGTAATAAAAAATAGATCTTGCTTTGTGTCATTAAAACATCTACAAGAGTTCCAGCCTTTCTTTTTAGAAGAATTTTATTATGATGTTTTACACATGCAAAATAAATGATTAGCAATGGATTCTGACTAGAAGTTGGTTCTAGTTAACTTATCGATGCTCAATGATGATCTTCTGCCCTATAGAAACTACTACTTACTCCATTGAAAGGACAAATGGCTTTGGGCAATTTATTCCAAAAAACATACATTCCGATTGAAGTAACTCTATTTCCTACTTTCAAGATTTAGCCTTCTACGTTTAATTTTCCACTTTCTTTTCTTTTTTCTGCTTCCTTTCTCTATCTTTGTAGTACCACTACACAACAGTTGAGAATGAAGTTATTTTCCAAATAACAATGGACTTAATAATATAATTGTTTGTTACTTTACTGAAATGGATGAAACTTTCTAAAGGGACTCGATAAGGAACTATTGGACACCATTACAAATAAATCAACTTCATGTTTTTAATCCTAATTTTAATAATTATATACATGTATAAAAGTGAAATAAATGAAATCAGGAAATTATTGCATATTTATTTTAATGTACATAAATGCATTTACTGTGATCAAAACATTAATTCTCTCTTTAATTGCACTTACTTGTGCAGCTAATAGACCAACAGGCTCTCCAGGTTCAGCTAAACTTCTGATGTACCGATAGTAACAAACGTTTTTAAATTCATCACTTGATATAGTTCTATTTTGTTTTAACATGTCATCATTTAAAAGTTTGTGTGGATTCTTCTTCACATAATTTGATATCAGGTCTTCAATTTTTTCAGAGACAGAACCAAATGTCAAATCAGACCTCATGTAAGAGTTTACTGGGTCTGGGCATCTTTCTCGTTGTTTTTTATAACTGAAAAAATGAAATTAATAAAACAGACATAAGCTGTAATACATTTTTAAAGAAATTTTGGTACAATGTACATTAAACTTTTTCAAGTGAAGTCTATCTAACAAACTAAAATTGAACTTGTTGTATTTAATGACTATGTAAAAACTTATATATAATGTAAAAAGCTCTAGAACAAAATTTCAGATTGGGGGAGGGAGGATCGGTTTGCTTGTGGACTGGGGGGAGATGGGTGGGATCACACATCTTACTGATGGTGTGATGAAAAAACTATTATAAGGTGCAAATCAGATTTTGTGGTAACTCTTAGACATCTAGATTGCTTCTGGAGCTCAGAACTAATGTGTTATTTTATTTTACAGAGCCAGACTTTTAAACACGAGAAATCATTTCAACAAAAAGCCCTTTGCAACGCTTTGGACAGAAGCAAGTACATTTTGTGAAATGACACTAATTTGACAGCTGTGCATGTAATAAACAATACTTGCTATGAAAATGATTAATAATTAATGTTTCATTGTTCATTAGTAATTTTGGAAATTTTTTCAATTATATCTATTATATAAATTCACCATAAACAGCTAAAATACCCACCTCTTCTTTTTTGCAATTAGAAATCAGATTAAAATATAAAAAAATTTAAAAGCATAAAATAGCAGCTAAAGAATTAAAAGTAATGCTTTTAACATCATTATTTATTTAATTATTTTATGCACAAAAGGCATTTTTTACATCTGAAAACAAGATAGTTTCTTAAGCAGTAAAACTTTTGTAATTTATTGGAAAGATTCAAATTTTATTGTAACTATTTTATGCATTAAATATTTCTAAGAATAATAATCTCAGAGTTAGTTTTGAATTAAAAAGGCATAAGAAAAACTGCAACTTGTAGGAAGTAAACGTCATAAATATTCTATTTGAACATTAGTAATATATTACAGTGAAAACCCTAAAGATTTGGCACAGTTTATTAGATAATCACAAGTAAGTAATAAAAGTGCAAATTTATATTAAGCTATATATAAAAATATATTATTAAAAGTGCTTAGTTATAATAAAAGTAAGATTTTAAAATGCAATTTGAAAACAACTTTTTAAATAGTTTTACTTGTTTTAAGCCTACAACAATTATTTTACTAATCCAACTCTTTCACACAAACAGAAAAACATATTAACAGCAAAAAACTCATCTAACTTCCACAGAAACGAATTCAAAAAACAGTAAAACCTCACTACAACAATATCCGATGCAACAATAAATCCCTTCACATTATTTTGTGGTCCCGTTAAATTTTCATACAATCTAATGTAAATCACTTATTTAATAACATTCTTTATAGTTTTAAACCTCTGTAAAATGATGGTTTTCTTTATTAACAGTTTGATAACTTAAAAAAATCATCAGCTGCATCATAAATATATAAAACTAGCCATAATTTACTAAATTAAATTAATGTATCACTCTCAATATAATGATACATCTCTCTATACCAATGGTTGTATCGAGGTTTTACTGTAGTAACAAATGCTCAAATTACATTTATGGGTCAATTTTCAAAATGAAGTTCATAAAAGACATTGAAATATCTTAACTCGAAATGACTCAAAATACATACTCTGTGAGATCATCAACACTTAAAAGAGATTTTGCTTCTAAGATTGCATTATTCCATGATTTGCAATCAAATTCCGCATTTTTATTTTCAATACCGGTTATGAGTGATTTTCGATTTTCGTTTATTATAGAGTGCTTCTTTTTCCATCTTCTTATCTGAAATATATATATATAAATACGAGGAAAAACAGTAAATTCACATTGAATAAATAATTTTAAATAAAAGTACAGTCATACAAAAGTTAATTTAAAGTTCAGCTAAAATTAAAAACACATACAGTGAAGCTCTAAAAAGTTCTAAAGTGATAATTAAAAAAATTAATTTTTTTTTATGCAAAAAACTCACACTGAAATTGAAATGCTAGCAAATTGATACATTATTCAGTTTCTAAGACTTACATTTATGACATTACAACACAAACAACAACAAAAAAAAGGAGGGAGAGAAGACTAGCAAATACTTTGTTACTCTTATTTACTTATTCTTCTTTTAAACACTAAATATGTGTAGTGGAGTAGAGGGGAAAATAGTAATTAAACAACTATTTTAAATTTCTGTTGGTTTTAGGGGGAAGATATTTCACTTTTTAAGACATGTTCTTCAATATTAACTCTAAGGTTTCTTTCCATAATTTTCACTTGTTTGCGAAACAATCCTGCGGATCTCATCTGCTCAAGCCATATACAGTGGTACCTCCCTTAAGGGACACCTCCGAAAAAGAGACACCTCTAATTAAGGGACACTTTTTCTGGTGCCCGTCCCTTTGAATAGGGACTGCAATGTATTTACCTCTGAATAAGGGACACTCTATTTAAGGGACATTCTTAGAGAAAGATTTCCAAAATTCAAGTTATACAGATAAGAAAATTTACTGGAAGCTGATGTTTTTTTTCTTCTGAAAATGAACTTCTGAAAGTTGGGATGAGTCCTAGAAGCATGAACAAAGAAACAAGTCAAGTGTACTTTAAAGTTCCCTTTACAAAACCTACTTGTAAAGGCTTTTCCCTCTTTTGTACTATGCAATACATGTGTGTTCAGCAAGGACAGACAGTACCCGGCTACCAACATTTTTTTATGCAAGAATTGGAAAAAGTACACTAAACATAATTTACACTGTATCGCCCAAATTACGTATTTTGAAACAAACCCATCTAACAGATTACTTCAAATAAATTTCTGTAAGCTCCAAAACTCTGCAAATACGACGTTTATGCTAAAATTTTAGTTTTTCAATGAAAAAATTTTAAATTTCAACTTATTATTTGTATGCATGAAACATTTTTAGTATTTAAGCTTAGATGGTAACACATGTTTATTTTTAAAAAGTTGAACTAAGTTAATGCACTATACGTGTGTGCATCAATTTATGAACCTCCGAGGAAGGGACACCTCTATTTAAGGGACAAAATTCCCAGTCCTCTTAGTGTCCCTTATTGAGAGGTTTTACTGTACCAGGTTCCACATGACTTTTTCTATGAGAGATTGCTTTTAAAATTCAAGTGTGTCTTGCACTCAAACTTAATATTAAAATGCCTGGGGTTTCACTTTAAAATTTCTGCCAGTTTTATAAACGGAGATTTATTTGAAGCCACGAGTAACTGATTGGTATCTGGTAACATTCTATTCAACTAGTAGGAAGAAGAAGAAAGTACTAATGATTTTTTGGTATTTTAAAGCGCAAGTTTGACTTATAAACTAATAAAAAATTATTTTTTTTAGCCAAACAGCAATCTACTAAAAAAAAAGATTTTAGCACATTTAAGGAATTATTATACAGGGCACCTGGTAATCTCCTGCATTATGTGCGCAAAGCTAAATCAATGTCAGTTGTCAAATTTCTTGTATAAAAAACCAATGCATAAATTTAAAAAAAATGATTTAATAAATTCTGAAATTAAAAAAAAAAAAAAAAAAACAGTAAGAACTCCCTGCAAGGCAGGAAAATGTGCCAAGAAATCCTTTTTTATTTGGGATTTTGTTTCTTCAAGTGAAAATTTGCCTTGTACCTAGTTCGGACACACTACCTATTATACTTTCTCTCTGGTCGACTATGCTTTTGCATGATTTGTTAGCATGTCGACCAGATTGAAGAATTATTGCGCATTGTTTAAGAATTACAAACTTAATTAAATGAGCTTCTTGTGTATTTGGCTGCATTAAAGATTAATACTTTAGGCTCCCTGCTCGAGCAGACTTGAGTGCGATATTTTCCTCTAAATGATGATGTTCGAGTGACAATTTAAAACTAAACGATTTCATTTTTTCATGTAACATTCGAGTGTAGACATTAACAATGTTCTTAATTGAGCCTTTAGTTTTCTGAAAAAATATGTAGATTGCTTCCTACGTACCAGTTTATCAGTTTTTTTATGATTTAGCATCTTCAATTCTGCGTTTGGAATAATATCTCGCCATTTGAAACTTGAACAATTATTTCTTTCCAGGGTTGGAAAAAAACTGTTTTTTTTTTATTTAAACCAGGTTTTTTTGGTTTAAACCGGGGGGTTTTTTTTGGTTTAAATAGCATTTGTAGGAAAAACAATTTGACTTTTAGGAAATCATGGAGATTTTAGATCCTTAATTGTAAACAAATGTTATTGACAGTTAATTTATTGATAATTAATTAAGTAACTATAAGTTAAAACCTTAAATTTTAATCACCTTATATAGGTGCAGCACTTTAGCCGTCAACTTATAGAGGGTGGAGATTTTTTTTGTCATTTCTTACGCTATGCGTTTATTCATTTGTGCCTAATTAAAATATAACATCATGTATTAATGTTACTTTAAAATTAGTAATTAGCTATTCTTAACAATTATCTAAAAAACCATTAGATAAATTTAATCTGAATGACTTACAATGTATCCTATACAACTTTAAAATTAAAGCACTTAGTTAAAGATAAATGTGTTAGTTTACTTATTTGACTGTAAAGATTCCCTAAAAATACATAATTTTTCGAAATGACTAGATCATTTAGAAGAAAAAGAAGAAAGTTATTCAAAGAACAAAAGAGTGAGGCTCATAGTAGTTTTCTAGAATAGTTAACTTACACAGAGGTTTAGGCAAACTTTATATTGATGTTTCATCCATCCAGACAAATACTGGTCTAACATTATAGCATAAAAAATATTATTCTGAAGAACTTTAAACTGGAAGTTTTTTGTATCTTTGCAAAAATAGATAAATAAATAAATATAGTAATAATTAGGCAGCCAACTTACAAAGGGTTTTTTATAATACTCCCACCCAAATTTGGTACTTAAGTGGTCATTATAGACAGGTGGTCAAATTACAAAGGTTTTCCTACATTAAATATAGGGCTAATTCCGTTCCTGACCAAAAGTGGTCAACTTAGACAGGTGGCCTACTTACAACGGTGGTCAACTTTACAGGTTTTGCTGTATTAACACGTTATAATACTCTACTTATACAGGCCTTTCAGCAAATTATTAAAGAAATAATTATTATGCGGGTTGAGTTTTAACAAAAGCATATTTTACTAAATCAATAAAAAATAAGCAAAAATGAAAGATACATTAAAAATCGTGTGTTAATTTAGAGTATCAGTAATATCAACAAATGATTACACCATAACACTTATACAAATCAGCAACATTGGCTTAGAAATTATCACTATAATTTTTATTTTTTTTAAAATACAATTTTTCCTGATTAAAGAATAAATATATTTTTAAAAAGAAGAGAACAATTTAGGAAAAAAAGAAAAATTTGCAGATTTAAAAAAAGTTTGTTACTTTAAAAATTCAGTAATTCATGATTTATCTAATGCTGTGCTTGCAATTGGATTTTGCAATTGGATTCCGCACAAATTGGATTTTGCAATTTTTTATAATGCGAAAAATAAATGAAAAAAGATTTGGTTTCTTAAAAATTGTTATCTGTAACATACATTTGCAAATTGGTTATTATGAAGTTATTTTATTGTTTCTAATTCCTTAAATCCAAGAATTACAATTGCAATATCATTTTAATTTTTATAATCACCAAGAAGAGTTTTTCGCAAATTAGCGTTTTCAGAGCTAATTTTTGAAAAACCCAAATAGTCTGGCATAGGTAGTCTGCAGATAGGAGATGAGAAAAATTTGTACTTGGTTTAAACCAAGTGGTTTTTTTTAAAAAAGACCATGGTTTAAACCAAACAACCCTGTTTCTTTCAAAGTCAAAACTTTAACAATTTGTTTGTCAATTGTCTGTTTGTTACAAAAAAAAAAAAAAGCTGTTACAGCTACTGTTCAAATATTTAAACATTAAAAAAGAGGAAGAAGTGATCTTTGAGTTAAAAAAAAAATCATTATATTTTAATAACTATTTTTGAAAAAATTACTGAAAAGGGACCAAAACCTACAGACCTGAGGGAGAAATACAGTATTGAGATTGCAAAGTGTTAAGGAGATTATTTAAATTATTACTACATAAGGGCAGATTTATAGCTGTAATGGGAGAGCATTGTTTTCATCGCCCCGACATCTTGGACCTCTACTAAACATTTGGTACCAATTACTAAAATAACAGCAAAAATCTCTAATTTCTATGCAACAAAATTTTCTCAGCAGCAAATTGTTCAACTTGAACCAAGCAATTTCGGTATATGGGGACTTTACTCTATATTACTATGCTTAACCAAATTTGATTGGGAATTTCTTATGTTAATCAATTATGTTAATGTTGTGTCATTAGACACAACATCAAATTGCATTTCATTTTCTTATTATCTTAAAAATAAAAAAAATATATGAGAAAAAATAAATTATTATTATTCTCACATAAAGTCTTTCAGTTTTTCCAACATAAAATGTTAAAAGAACAAAACCTGTAATTTCATTGCACTAGATAGTTAAATGTGACTTAAAAATTCTAAAATAAAAGATATATTTGCAATATTATACACACCTTTCTTTTGGGTCTTTCTAGATCACATTCCCTAATGTTTACAAGTTGTTCTATTTCATTTCTATTGATTGCAGCATCATAATTTTGAGCTAAATGGTGTAAAGATTTCTCTTTCAGCATTTGCGATTTAACAATATCTAAACCATCTTCACCATACAAAAGCTGGAACGAAATAAATAAATAAACGTTTAAATACTGCTCCAACAAAGCAAAATCATTTCACAAACTGAATATTGTTAATCTAGCTATATATATATATATGTATGTCTGCATATATATATATAGCTAAATTAATAACATCCATACCCCTACCCTATCCTTGCTGTATAGTGCTGTAGTCTTTTCGGAAAAACGTGGGGAGATGCGTACAGATGCAAACATAAAAAAGCTGCATAAAATGAAGGGGGGGGGGGGGTGAGGTGCACTTCAGTTAAAATTTAAAAGATGGGGTACGCATCCACCTCAACTACACTGCTGCCCTGCTGAGATTCAAATATGTGCCTTCAGAGTGGGAGCAATCTGTTCTACTGACTATGTATTGGCCAATATGGTTGTGTGTTTTGCACTTGGCATTTTACACTGTATACTTGTGCAATTCTTTTCTTTCTTTTTTTTTTTTTGATCAGCTTTTATCTTTTCGAGTGCATGTGCTGGTTTGTTTTCTACATTAAAGTAATATTGAAAACACTATTATGAAATGGTCTGTATAAGAGAATCTTCACTTAAACATTAAATAAAGGTCAACATTGCAACTTATTTCTAAGGTGAACTTAAAAATCCATTTTGAACACTAAAAACTAATTACTGAACCCAACAGCAAAAGGAGAGACATTAGTGGATGCTAATAAAATTTCTGAACCACATTTAAAATTTTCTGAAATTATGAGCACTTTCCTCCCATCCCCATTCCCAAGAAATCAAAGATGATAAACTTTTATTTGCAAAAGGGAAACAAGGGTATTTTCAAAAAAATACCCGAACATAAAGATGAAAAAATTTAAAATTTTCGTTTCTTTAACTGTTGTGCACCTTTCTTTCTTTCTCTCTTTTTTTTGTTTCAGAAATAATTGAATTTTTGAAATATGGTTAGAATAATAATGTTTAACACAACAAAACATGGCTGCAAACTACAATAAAGAATTAATCTTTTTAATGAGATAAAACATTTTTTGCTATACCATTGCAAGTTAATGGTAAAAAATTTTATAAAGCAATTTTTTAAGTCCGTACTTTATACCTCATAGCTCATTTTTCCTTGAAAGTTTCCAAAAAAAAAAAAAGCTTAAGGAACGGAAAGCTTTTAACAGTTTTTTTCCCTAATAGTGAAATTTTTTTTACAGCATTAGTGCCTAAAGGAGAAATTCAAACTGTTTTAAATTTAAAAACCACTAATGGTAAAAATTATCTAGCACCAAAGCATTTTCAAGAAAAGAAAGATTCTGAATAAAGTTTAGTTTTCTTGTATGGTAACATGTTACACCATAGACATAATATTGATGATAGTAGCTTGCTTGATTCAAAAAAGGTGAAACTTTTCAGTTTTCATCCCAAAAAGAAACAGATGAAAACAATTTTCTGTTCGATATAAATGATTTATTAGGCTATATAATTTTCCCTCCTTTTCCTCTCTCCCCCTCCGCCTCCTTTTATTTTTTGGTTTTTGTTTTAAAATCATTAAAAAGTTTTTTTCTTTTTCTTGTTTTGAAATAGCTTAAAATTATTTACTCATTTTTTTTAACCTATAAGTATTTAAAAATTTATATTGTGATAATTTTTTTTTTGTAATTCAATTCCATAATTTGTCCTACATTTGTATGCTTAAACATAGGGAAAAAAAAGTAATACATCTTAATTTAAAATGCCCCGATAGAAAAATTTATTAATAATAAAAATTTACTGAAAAATAAAGTCCAATATTTAAATAAAATGACTTTGATATCTTTTTTGGATTATTTTGCATTAACTAAATTTTTCTGTTAACATTAAAAATATATATATTTTTTGTTCTCAAAGTTTATTTTTAATAGATAAAAAAGTATAATTTTGCAATTTTAACTAATAGAGAAAGTGGGATTAGAAAATCAATGCTGGTATTATAGGAAGTTTAAGCTAATTGAGAGAGAAATTTTGCTGGTGTTGGAAAATTGATGCTAGCATGTTGGGAAGTAAGCTCGTTGAACTCTGGATGAACTTTTTGTTAATTTTGTAAAGATTTTCTTTTCTTTTATGGAGACGATATGTATAAATTTTAGGAACTGACACAGCAAATTTTTTTTAATTTTAGGAAATGTCAGAAAACTAACATTCCTCAGAAAAAGTGCATGCTTGCTTCAAATATCAATAAAAACTTGAAAAATTACAAACAAATGTCTTGAATGAATGGCATTGCATATGACTTATATTTGTACTACATAACTATTCAGAAAAGTTTTCATTTATGTTAAAATTGATTTTCAATATAGTACAAATTATTTCACTTACAAATAAGTACACAAGAAATAAAAGTTCATGCAAAACCAAACAAATCTATTTTCCTGTATGTATACTTTTCTCCACCACACCCCTACCTGTTAGCCGAGGCCTTAGGATTGCTTACGCACGGGGAGAGGTAGTGGGGTCTACGGATTTTGCATGCACATATCCCCAAGTATACATGGTGGTCTTCAGTGGGCATCGAACGTGCGACCTTCCAGGTGGAAGTCCGACGTGCTAACCACTGGGCTACCACGGCCCTTCCTGTATGTATACTAAAGTTGATTTTAAACATTAGTAACATTCATAATTTTCATAATAAAAATTAGATACCTGAAGGACTGTGCCATCACTATCTCTTACTGTATAATCATAATTCACTGTTATTCCTTCCAAATGCTTAATTAAACAACGTTGCAAATAACCACTTCGACTTGTTTTGACAGCTGTATCAATCAAACCCTAAAATGACAAAGTCAGTTTCACATGGTTTTACTTTACTTTTAAGCAGATATTGCTTCCAAAAGAATCATTTATTTATAATACAAAAGTATATATCATGCTCATGCACAAATAAAAAACACTGCAACATAAAAGTTTATCACTGTGGAATATTTCTCTAATTTGAGTTTTTATTTATATTATTACTATTATTAGGTTGTTTTAAAAGTTCTGTCCATTTTAATGTCATCTGTTTTTGTAGCTCCATATCTCAATAAATATTTATTCTACTGTGTTGTGGTATATACTGATCGATGGAGAATTTTGTGCTCTATACATTCATGCTGTTCATTCTTTTCTAATCTTAATTTTTTTTATTCTTTTCAGTCTGTTACTATATGGTATCATTAAGCGATTTCCGGTCAATTTTTCTTTACGAATTCAAATTGAACCAAAGCTCTTCCGAAATAACCCGAAAAAATAACCAGGTATTTGGCAATGATAGTGTTAATGAACGCACCATTCGATGTTGGGTTGCAAAATTTTGTTCCGGAAATTTTAGCCTTGAAAATGAGCCCCAAAGTGGTCGATCTAGAGTAATCCAGGATGAGGATTTGAGGACCCTGGAGGAGACTAATGCCTGGGATGGAGGAAGAACTGGGCATCAGCTTCCATGCGGTTTTCGATGGTTTAAAACGTATTGGAAAGGTCAAAAAGCTCGAAAAGTGGGTGCCCCAGGATTTAAACGATTGGCAGAAATTGTCACATTTCGAGGTTTGTTCTTCATTGCTTTTGCGCAACCAAAATGATCTGTTTTTGGATTGGATCGTCACGTGTGATGAAAAGTGGATTCTCTTTGACAATAGGAAACGTTCAGGACAGTGGTTGGACATCGATGAGCCACCCAGGCACTTCCCAAAGGCGAAACCCCTACCAAAAAAAGATCATGGTTACTATATGGTGGTCAGCAGCTGGTGTGATTCACTATAACTTTCTGCATCCAGGCCAAACCATCACAGCAGAGTCCTATTGTGAGGAAATCAACGAAATATATTGAAAATTGTGTCGGCATCAGCCAGCAGCTGCTTAACAGAAGAGGTCCGATCCTGCTCCACGACATCACCCGGCCCCTGACACACAAATCACCATCTCAAAATTAAAGGAATTGAGTGTCAAAGTTCTGCCTCACCCACCATACTCCCCAGACCTCTCGTCAACAGACTACCATCTTTTCAAGCACTTCAATAACTTTCTCACCAGTAGAACCTTTGCCAATCAGGACCTAGCAAAAACATCCTTCGTCGACTTCATCGAATCCTGAGCACCCAAATTTTATGCCGACAGAATTAATTGACTTGTGTTGCATTGGCAAATGTGCACTGCTTCAAATGGCGCCTATTTCGATTAAATGGAATAAATATTCACCGAGATATTACAGTATAAAGTAGACTCATAAACACAGACAAAACTTTTGAAACGACCTAATATTTTTTTAACCTGCAGTTGCGGGTCCAAAACTGTGACATGTATGTAAAATCATGTTGCCCCCTTAAAAAGAAAAAAAAAAGCCAGCTTGTCATGGAGGTTAATTGTTATGGTGGTTACTTTTTATTCCCCCCAAATTTAACTTTATTACCCCTTAAATTAGAGTTTTTAAATAATCCCCCCAAAATAAAGCCAAGATAAACATAACAAACTGCCAGACTGATGATCGAAAGTTGTTAGCAAAAATCATGCGCTATAAGCCAGGCCTGAAACGTGTGCCATTTTTGTGAAAAGAAGAAATGTGGAACACGGCTTACCTTAAATCATTCCTTTATTGGTTCAGAAAATAATCCTGGGAGCTCCACTACAATAAACTAAAAAAATACACAATCTACATTAATCCATCTAGGCAGGCACGGGAATCCGACATTTCAGTGCACTCTCATGAGCACGTAGCTTGAAAAAAATTGCTTCAAAAATCTAATTTGCTAAAGCATTTTGAGACGCTTCTTGCACTCCTTTAATGCATCATTTATATTGATGTGCCAGGCTTGATTCTTTTATTTGTTGTTGTGGATGCATTCAGATTTTCTTTTCTTTTTTTTTTTTTTTTTGGTGGCTTCAAAGCGTCCTTTGTGCTTTGCTACTTTCTGTCCAGACGCCAAAAATGACAATTTATTTCACTCTGTCCTGCTGGAGAGAGAAAGCCCTAAAATGTTGGATTCCCATGCCTGCCTAGATGGATTAATGTAGCTTGTGTATCTTTTTTAGTTTATTGTGGTCGAGCTCCCATGATTATTTTCTGAGCCATTAAATGAACGATTTAAGGTAAGCCATTCCACATTTCTTCTTTTCACAAAAATGGCAGGCCTGATTTATAGCGCATGATTTTTGCTAACTACTTTCGATCATCGGGTTGGCAGTTCGTTACCGAAACTATTCAAGTTTAAAAGGAAATAATGGGAAAAATCATCACAGAAAAATGTCTGTGATGCAATTTTTGTCTAAAAAATTGTTAATAAATGTTATTCATTAAGGGAAAAAAGTTGAGTAAAACAAACATGCACAAGCTAAAACACAGATCAGTTAAACAAATTTTCGAGAACAAGAACTTAATAGTAAAAAGTTCCTCTATACCTCACGTCCAGCCATACAATGAAAGAAAAATTCTTGTGGGTTAAGGCCCGATAAAAAGCGGCCCCCAACAAATCCTCCAGCTTGGGGAGAAGAATCATAAGGAAGAAAAGATGGCAATGTGCTGCCATTCATCATCAAAGGCATACGGCGTCCTTCTAATTCAATTTGACCCAGAAGACACGAAATTTGCATTGCATTCACCTTAAAAGAAATATGACTTTAATGATGTAGATTTGAAATGAACAGTTTTGAGAATCTTTTTACAAACTTCTTTCACTCAGCCACCGAGAAAAACTTCAAGAGATACTTTCCAATCAACAGTTTGCTAAAAAACTTATTACAGAAAAAATTGAAAATCTTCTAAAAACTTACAATTCACACATTAATGGAAAAGACACAGTACTGTTTTTAACCATTTTTGTTTTTAAGCCTTGCTTAGCTGTACAGCCCATTTACTTTCTTAACAAAAGATGAATAAGATCAAACAAAAATGTGTATACACTATCTAAGTCCCAATGATTTTAACTTCCGTAATCTGAAAGTTTACTAAATCTAAAATCAAAAAATGTATTTTTGGAGTGAAAAAAGCCAAGGTTACAACAAAACAACAATGATACTGATCAGTGTAAAATATATTTATGAAAATTACAAAAAAATTCAAAGCAAGACAATATCACAAGAGACAATACCTTCAGATAGGAGGAAGCAATACCTCCTATCTGATTTTAATGAAACTTACAGGAGGCACAAAAAACTGTTGAATCTCTAATAGGGAGCAATTACAATAAAAAAAGTTCATTCTGCTTTTTTACATGATATAAAATTTTTACCTTCACGAGAATTCTAACGTACATCAAGAGAATTAAATAAAGTTAATAAAAAGGTAAATCCGAAAATCAATAAATTTGTAAATAGGAGGTACTGTCAAATCTTCAGAGATATACTGAACTAATTATTATTATCAACTACATGAGTTTGAAAAAAAAAAAAATTTTGTCCAGCTGAAGAGTACTAAATTACATGTTTGAAGCTCAGAAAAATGGTGTCTATTGAAAGGTTGACAGGTTCCTTCAACACCATTTTAATGATGCTTATTATTAGCATGGATGCTTATTATCAGCAAAGTTTAAACTGAACTTAGAAAATACACTCTAATGTTAGTATAATTTAAATTCATTGTAAGAATGATTTTACTTAATCCAAAAAAAAAAATTACTAATCCCTAAAGGTCCAGTGCCAATCATTTTGGATGGTCAGGACTCGACTGTAATAAGTTTTAAGAAATATCACAAACACCACAAAACTCGAGAACAATTCTCTCATTTTCCTTCAGGTCTTAAAATGAGCTTCTAAACAAATATGCATTATGTTAAACTTAAATGAAATACATTCACTTAATTTTAATATGTCGTACCCCCAAACATTTATTATGTTTTGGGGTTTTGGGGTACGACGAAGGCTCCTGAATTTGTTGGAAGGGTTGATGAGAGATGTCTATGATATAAAGCTCTTACACCAAGAAAAATTTGCAGTGGCACAATTACGCACTTTCCTTCCAAAGTAACAAAATGGCTGAAAACAGCTGTACCAAGACTTTCACTTTAAAAATATCTTTGATCCAAACTAAAAATAAGTTTAAATTAAACTTTTATATGCTTTGGCAAACCTAAAAATTTAAACTTTACTCTAGCAAAACTCAAACTTGATATTTACTCAATCTTAAATTTCCCGAACAAAATTATACAATGCACTAAGCAAAAGAAATTATTGAAAATCACTTATATATATAAAAAAATATTTATAACATAAAATATTATTAGCATAATACCAGAAATTTCGCATTACCAACAAATTTATAGCAAATAATAACTTACTGATGAACCTTTTGCTCCAGATTCAATCATCAACTGCAAATTATTTTTTGGAAATCTTTTCTTTAATCCATTCGTAATGCAAATTCTAAAAGTTAAATAGTAAATAAATAAGTAACATGACACGTAAAATCAATTTAAAAAAAAAAATACATAAGTTTAATAAAAAAAATTTTAGATACTTTGTTAAGCAAAAAATTATCATATACAAAATGTAAGTTAAAATGTATTTCAGAAATCACAATTTTACAATAAATATTCTCTAGAAAATAATGTAAAAATTATTTTAACATGCTGAAGAACTTGTAATTCTGAAATAGGTGTATGCCTTATTTGTTGCCATTTATGCCTTACTTATATTTGTTTCATTCAAGTATAATGATTTTTTAAAACTACCTTCCAGTTTTTAAGGAAAGCTCTCATCTATTTAACATGTATAATTAATTCTGAGAATTACACAACCAGTTCAAGGTTTATCCTATGGTCGCACTTTTTTCAAGATGTGAAAAGATTATCTAAATTATGAAAATGAAACAAGGTGTTTTCTTTTTTTTCTAAAACATTTATACTAAATGTTATTTTTGAAACAAAACTTCATGAAAATCATGGAGAATTCCAAGATCTGTTTGAGCTGCTTTGCTGTGTTTCAAACAATAAGTGCGAATCCTATTTAGTATTAATGGAACTGACCACCAATTAACATACTACATTGGGCTTATGCTGTCTTAGAATGAAAATTGGGTTCTCTTAATGGTAAGTTATTAATTATTTTTCCACTTCAAATTTCAAAAGCTGAAATTTTTAACAGATGTGGCAATTAAATTCTAAGAATTCAGTTGCAGCGTGAGAACCAGCAACACTGCATAACTGGCGTGCATGCGCCTGGTTAAATAGGTCCTTCCTCTCAGTCTCAGTGAAGATTTCATGGTAATCGGAGGTCTTGTTCACATTTTATGGTTGTTCTTCAGATACAAGTTTTTTAACTCTTTGCAGAAATGTCCGACTGTGATCCATTTTTGGTTAAAACTGCAGAAAAACTTGAAGGAATCCTACAAAAATTACGACAGGTGTATAGAGATGAGTGTCTGATAATCAAGCGTGTTCGAATGAGCAAAGCTAAAAAATAGCTAAAAAATGGTTGTGAATTGTTGGATGACCATCCACCGTCAGGAGCGCTAATTTCCAAATGTCAACCGTCTTCAAGAGCTAGTTCCGTCTGACAGTTGCCTAACTTTTCGTACATTATCATTCGAGTAAAATATAAATAAAGAAACTATTTGAAAGATGTTACAAAAAAAATTTATAAATGCGAAAGCTCTGGGCGAAGATGGTGCCCAAAGTCCTCACAAAGAAACAAAAATAAGTGCAAAAATTCACCTTACAGCCCCGATTAGGCACTTTGTGGCTTCTTCTTGTTGATTAAATTGAGGAGTCACCTCAAGGGAACCAATCATGGCAGCGTAGAGGCCGTCAAAATCAAAGGCCTACATTTATATGACTATAAAGGCTGCTTCCAATAATGGGAGAAACATTGGAAAAGTTGTTCTGAGTTGGGAGAGGACTACCGTGAAGGCTATTAATAAAGTTTGGTGCCAACTTGATTTGCCTGTGTTTTATTTAAAAATTCTCAGAACTTAATTGTCACACATTGTATTGCTCATCCTTTCAGATGTTCACATTATACTATTTCTTTCAGCAAATTAAAATGTACTTTTTACATGACTCTTTGTAGAAAGACAGGCCTTTCACAAGCAGATTCTGCTCAGCTGTGCTGCTATCCTTTATATTAAGCTCTCAATTAGATACAAGATACAAAGAATTGTTCAATCATAAAATCAAGAATTAATTATGGTCAAAATTTAAAAATTACTTTTTTTCTTTTTTTCAAATAAAAAATCAACATAACTTACTCATTTACATCATTATTAAGTGACTGAGTCACTTTTTTCATTTCAACATCAAGCATTTTCAGACCAAAATCATCTCTGTTGAAGTGAACTTGCTTATATTTATATAACAGTTCATCTTGGTTCGGATCATCAGGATTATTAACTTCTAGTGCTATAGCAGTTGCTCTAAGGCCATTTCGTTTTGCTTTACGTAATGTTTTCCTACGAAGCTTATTGGCCTAAAAACATGAAAAATGAGACATACAAAAAACAGTTACATTACAAACAAAAGCAAATTTAAGAAAAAAAAAAGAAGCATAGGGATCAAAAAGAGATTTTTTGATAAATTTTAAAACTTTCTATTACGAAAATATTTTGTAATTAGTTCAAACAGCCTGGCTACTCATTTAATCAAAATATACATCAACGTAGAAGCCATTAAAGTTTTGGTTAAAAAAAATCACTCTTTATAAACTAAATAAATGTAAAGTGAAAAAGTAAAAGAAGAAAAATCACAAGTTCAATAATGTCTGCATTAACAAAAGGTTCTTGATTTCTTATTAAAAAGAGAAAAATTCTTCAGATGCTTTATAATTTCCCATGTAACTTCCCTTATTTACTAAATTTTAAAGTTATGGAATTTAAAACAAAAAAAAAAGCAAGACATTATACATTGCAATTTTAAAATCATATTCAGTAAGCAATCCATAGTAAAAACTTATTTGAAATAACTTTCTAATATGTGTCTAAATACAAACAACACAATCGGTTTTTTTATGGTTTTTTCTTTTTTTAAAAAGAATGTATTCCTAATAGAATTTACCCCCTTGCCACCTAATTCTGCAGATAAATGGGGATTTACTGTATATATCTATATATATATATATACTGGCTCCACTGTTTATTACACAACATTACACATTAAATAGAACAAAGTCAAAATTTTGATAACAGGTTAGTTAAATGTGAAAAAAACAATAATAAAAACTTTTTTTTAAACAAACTAGTTACAGAATCGTTTTTAAGGTAACAAATATTTAATCTCAATGAATATTTTGATGTAAAGGCACTCGAATTTTTAAAAGGTGATAGGGAGGACTGAGGCTTTTAGAAAAACATTATTTTTGCGGCCACCTCGAAAAAAAATTGTATGACCAAGAATTTCATTACTAAGAAACCTGATCCTCAGTGTTTCTTAAGTGAAATTAGAGGCAATGAGCTTTTATGTGGAACTAACTCAAATTAATGCAATTAGGAGTTTCATATAAATGAACATAATTACACAAAAAATATCAACTTTACCTCATTAGTCACAACTATATCTTCAATGCCAAGAGAAAACCCAGAATAATACTGATTAAAATGAGTAAAAAGGCGGGTGAAGGCAGTGAGGAGAAGGGTAGAAGTTTCCCCACCATAAAGCTGGAAAAAAAAAAAAACTTAGATCAAAATTTATTTAAGCACACATACAAACCCTAATTTTAAAATGATCTGCATATCACTTATATATAAAGGATATAAAATTTTCAGAAAAAAACATAGCCAAATGTTTTTATATTGAAAAATTTAATCTTTATAAAGCAAGCTTTATAATGTGATGCGCAATAGAGTATGAAGTTTATGAAATTAGATCAAACATAAACTAAATAAAGTTCAAACTCATAACCTTCTTTTACCATGACTAGAATGATCTAAAAGTGTCATTTAAAGAAGATAGCTCTGATAAAATACTTAATCTTAAACACATTTCATTAGTTTTACAAAATAAATAATACTAAACACTTAGCTGCACTGAACAAGAAGAATCATCAAATTTTGCTGAATGCAAAATTTTCATTCATTTTTACTTTTGTTTGAAATGTAGCTCTGATAATGTTGCATCCCGACAGAATTAATGGCATCGAAACAAATTAATTTTTAGTAGTGGGCAGTTCTTAAAAGGTGGGAGATTGACATAGTTCAAGACTGTTAAGTTTTGACAGCAAATAAATTTTCATTGCAATCAATTTTAGAATAAAATTATAATTATGTATTATCACATTAATCAACATAAATAATTGTAAAAGTTTTCTTCAAATGCCTTAAAATTTTTTTTAGTTAAATGGACTAATTTTGAACATTCATAACGTTAATTGAGATAATGTAATACCAAAAAGAAATTAAATTATTTCCTCATATTACAACATAAAAATAAGGGAAGGAGGCTTCAATTGAATGATTATTTGATAATTCTTCAACAGATGTCTGAAGTAATCACATGATAGTTGTTCTAAAAATGATTTTAGAAAAAAGTAAGTTAGGAATTTTGATGAATGTCCAAATGCTAAACCAATGCTAGACCAATGTTAAAATTTGGCAACAAGATGTCAAATTAAAGCATGTGAGTACAGTAGGAGTGATGTAAGTGCTTAACATTTTTTTTATCCATCATTAAAATCATTTAATTATGTAGAAGTATTTTCACATATTTTTATGCTGTATATTTGCAATAAAAGCACTTTTCTTGAACATAAAGTTGTGATGCCAAAATTGCATAATGGTCAAAACACAAATAAGATCCTTTTCAATAATTATTTAGAACATTTACTGCTCTTCTCTCTTTTTAAAAAAATATAATTAAATACTGTCCAAATCAAAATGAATCTTTTCCCCTTGTTGTAACAAGGGAATATTTTTTTGTTTCAATGGCGAAATTGTTGCACTTTTAAAGTATTAAGAGAGAAAAATGAAAAGTTAAAATATCCTCCTGAGACCTGGCATCCAATAAAATTGGATGTTTTGCTTTTTCTCCCTGTTGTGAGATTTTATTTTAGTAAGCAAGACCTGGACTGGAATTATAAAGGAGGAATAGGAAATTCCTTTTTTTTTTTGTTTATCTATTTTTGTGTAAGTATCACATAGTTCTACTGTAGTTATGACCTCAACATACATTCAAATGGATGTGCCCCCAGAAAAATTTAAAAATTCAAGTTTATTAATTTTTTAAAAAACATCACTTTTAATGCCCAATTGTTCAGAAAAACTAATAGTTGAGAGAATATGCGTATTTTATTTTGCTCGGGTCTCAGGAGGATATTATCTAAAAAATTCAGAGGGCAATGAGGGCTCATCTATTGGGCCATATTTAAGACTTAAGCTAAAGGGCGAAAAAAATTCATTACTAAGCGAAATGCCACAAATGGAAGAAAGAGTACTAGTGTAGTTCTACTATTGTAAATAGTTAAACAACAAATTTTTTGACTTGTCTCCAATGCATTTTTAAGCAAATTTAAAAAACAATTTCCTCAGTCCCATTATATGAGTCATTTATCCATTGAAAAGCCTCAGGTGGAACGTATTCATTATTACTTCATTACTATCATTATCTCCTGCATTTGACTTTCAGCAAGGATTAACATAAAGGTAAGACCATGACATTGTCATTACTTACTTCATAACATATGTGTATGAGACTGTATGGCTGAGGTCCGACTTGCGCTTTGTCTATGACACCACACAACAGTTCTCCGTCTCGTATAATCACTTCTGACTCGCTCATACTGTCGCCTGTCAAAGGTGTACCACCAGCTGTCCATGACCTTTCAGGCACTCTTTTCCAATTCTAGAATGCAAGCAATAAAAACTAGATATAAATATTAAACATGCATTGAATTTTATTTTAAATATTTTGTTGAAATCTTATTGAATAAATGCAATCTTGTCATAATACATATGTGTCTTTCTTATATATAAAAAAAGAAAAGTACTGAAACAAAAGTACAGTGGAACCCCACTATTCATTCCAGGAGGCAGTTCGAATGGCAAGTTGTATGAATGGGGAAATTATTTTTTCACATAAGATACAATGCAAATTGAATTAATCTGATCCAGACCCACAGATGGTTGCTTATTTAAACCTATGAAAAACAAATGTGAAGTACTGTACATGAAATTTACATAAATAAAAAGTTTGCTTGTACTGAGGTGAGCTGAAAGCATAAGTGGAATGTTGAGAGGAGGAAGAGAAATGGTTAGAAGAGGAGTTTTTTTCTAAAATGGTCAATAACATTGTCGTTGAAAAAGTTAATGCTGTTGACCACAGCAGTGTTGGGATGCCATTTTTCCACCAAGCTCTGTGTTTTCCCGCACGCAGGGGTAACACAGCTCTTTAATTGCTGCAAAGGAAATGCTTTCCTAACTATTTTCGTCCCCTGAAGAAGAAAGTTCAACCACTTCCTCTTGCTGCCCCGTTAGAAAGTTAAAATTGCCAGTGAAATCTCAAAAAGTATTAAAACTTAAAAAAAGTCCAAAATGCCAAACAAATTATTTCCAGATGAGTTCAAAATGAGCATAATTTCTCGATTTTTTCTTAAAAAAAGCCTAACTGGCAACCCAGCTGGTCCCTGGCGCCGTACGAATCGCGGGACCAATACGCCGACTAAATGGCGAGTTCAATTTTACTTAAACAAGTTGGACGAATTGCGAGGCGGACGTAAGGCAAGGTTCCACACTGTAATCATGGGCGTAACCGGGGGGGGGGGGGGGGCAAGTTGAATTTTACTTGAACAAGTTGGACGAATAGCGAGTTGTACACATAGCGAGGCGGACAAATGGCGGGGTTCCACTGCAGTTCGAAATGTATTGAATGTTACACAATTTGTTATTTAAGTGAAAACGGAAATACATACACACACACCCGAGTCATTCTATTTCAAATCAAACAGGCATGCTTGAAACATTTCACATGAAGCACATGGATTTTTTTGAAAAAAAAAAAATTCAGCAGTTAGAACTAAAGGACATATAAAATACCCAAAAGGATTTTGCAACAAATTTTTTTCCCTCCACTTACAAACCTATAAAATTCAGCACAAAATTGGTCGTTTTCAAAAAATCAGCAAAACAATCACTTTAAAGTGTAATTGAAAGAAAAATGAAGAAAAAAATGCTTTGAAAGTATTTGACGGTTTCGAATATTTTTTTTCTATAAATAATAAAAGAATGGTATTTTATTTAGACAAGATTTTTGAGAATCTATTTTGCTTTACTGATAAAGAAAAAAGCGGTTTCAAGGTGCAAAAATTGTATTTTTACCAATTTTATAATTTTTTTTCTTACAAAAAAGATGCTGTTGTTGTTTCTAATGCCCCTTGGGTACCCAAGCTCCCCTTCAAAAAGAGACCAGGAATTGAGGCGGTAAGTAATCGAGGCATTCCGTTTATAGACGAGCAGCACAACGGTGGAAGTACGACTTGGCTCATTATGTATTTGGATAACACCAGATGGCGCTACCACAAATATGCCACCTTCCTTTTTTTACCTAAGAGTGAAGGGAAGGGAAATTCACCACCCAACGGTACCCTCTGAACTGCCTCAAGACTTCAGGGTCAACTGGTTGTACATGCCCAAGACCAAAGGTAGGTCTTCAGTGCGTCGGGTATCGAACACCAAATCTTCCGGTAGGAAATCCGACATCCTAACGTTTTCGGCTATCATGGCCATTAAATTACAATGTGGAACTTGAAAAATGTCCTTTACATGAAAATGTTTTTTTATGTATGAAAAAAGTTTTTTTTTTTTTAGAAAGGCGATGGCAATCTAAAGTGCAGTTTTGAAATATTTATATACCGAATTTTATTATAAGCGTGAAATGAAACCACCTGAAAAATTAAAGTTTGAAATTCCAAAATTTTCAACATGTTTTAAATGTGATGTTACAAAAAAAACATTTTTTTTTTTTTTTTAAATCTGAAAATTTGTTCATTTGATGTCCTTTAAGCGCCTTAACAAGCTGCTATTAATCAAATTGTGTATTTTTCCTCCAAAGATTCTAGCTGATTTTTAAAAAGTGGTATTTTGTGTTTTTCATAAAACCAGATATTTCCTAATTAAGATTAAGCTTGTTCTTATTTAATCATTTTAAATTGTGATGTAGTCAATTTTTAATAAGAAATATACTATATTGTTAAACAATTACTCTAGCTGAATTATACTTAACCCTCTTAAAAATTAAATACCATTAAGAACAAAGTGTAGCTATTATCATGATTGAAGGCACGTCATCAAAGATGGTAGAAAGAAGAAGAAGGGACACTTCGGTTTCGGTATTGCCGAGAAAACAACCGTGGCAGGTCTGAGGTGTACAACAAAAAAACAAACATTTAGGGCAGCTCGCATGCATTTGCCGCCAAACTTCAACTGATCTTTCTTGGAAATTGGCGAAAGGTTTGCCATAGCTTTTCGCTCGGAATTCCTAGAAATTATAAGTTGTTCAGGGGGGTAGGTCGTTATCATTATCGTACCATCTTCCGGGGTCTTTGCTGCTCTCAGGCAAACCGCAAAATGAAAACAGATGTTTGATCTTTCTTTCTTAGCTGTGTTAAGAGCTAAAGCATTACACTTGTATTTTTATACATGTGGGGTCGTTTGAGTACGAATACACATAATAGGCTTGTTTTCGCTATTCACCTTTTTGAGTTTAAAAAGGAAACATGAATAAAGATTCAAGTTAGGAGATAAAAATTAATTTAGCTTAGCGAATAAAAATACTATCAGTATTATTGAGTTTTCTTCAACTGTTTATTTTATTAGATACAATATGAAGTATATCTTATTCAAATTTTCACTTCAAGCAAATGTGTGAAAAAGGTCAGTACCGGGTTTGAAGTTTTCCGAGGCGAGACAAAACTATCCCTCCCCTCCTCTCCATCCAATTATTACTCACATTTCATAAACTTTTATGTACTGGGCTTTTTTTTTTTTTTTTTTTTTTTAGGATTTTCTACTTGGTGGCCACTGATAAACCCAGAAAACTTTCTTAGAGTTCCCACGACATGGCCCTTTCATCTCGACATTAGAGTGCACCCCCCCTTAACTGCGTATGTGAAATTCTGACAGTTGAAGGGATGGATTCTCCATTTAAAAAAATTTGAGGCCTTAGGAGATGCATTTGGGATTGCAAAAATATTAGGGAAAAAAGCAAACAAAACTGCTTAAAATTTAAACGATTTTACTCATAAAAATATTCATAGAAATTCAAAACAAAATGAGCATTTTTTTAAATCCAGGGAGCAGGACCCCCCCCCCCCTCCCCTCCTCTTACTAACGTCCATATCGAAAAGACACACGTCTGCCTTTCCCCCCCCCCCTTCCCAAACGACACTTACAAGATCCCCTTTCCCCTCCGACCTCCCGCCTCTTCCCAAAAGGATGCTTTGAAAATTTGGAAAAGAAAAACTATTTTATTGTTTAAGCATAGCATGAATTATATTTCGCTATTACAAGGGGAAAAACCCTTGACTTTTTTTAATTTAAATTTTGACATTTGCAAAATTTGGGCGCTCCCAGAGGAGCGGCCGACTAATCAACAACGCAACATATTGAGTATACCTAAATTTTAGTTTCCGACAGTTTAAACAAATAAATAATTGTATTAATCTGTTTTAATCGTTATCAAAGTAGCCGGTCAATGGTCAAATCAGAGCTCTGAACCAGAATTTTAATTCTCTTTCCAAAACTTAAATTTTCTTAATTAAATATTTTCCCATTTTTTATTTTATTTTTTTTTTCTTCTTCTTTTCCTTTGCCTTTTTATTTTTTGCATCACAGTTGAATTTGCCCCCTCCCAGAAGTGCCTCCAGGGTGACATTGCCCCCCCCCCCTCCTATATCCGGCAATGAAAATGTTCATGGATTGATGATGTTTTTAAGATAAAGTTAACATCAACATCCCCAAGCAACAGGTTTATTTTCATTAATGTGTATATTTTTTAATCTCACTGCCCCGACCGTTAAATAACTGCTCATTGTGCGATCGTCTTGCAACATATGTTTAAAATTTCACTGGATCAAAATCAGAAATGTGTACCTAAGTGATTGAGAGTAAAATGAAGGGAAATAACAAACAAAACTGATCGACCATTTTCATTTCCGTTTCTGGTTTTCTTTACGAAACTCTACAC
Source organism: Octonoba sinensis (assembly GCA_038502835.1). Classification (NCBI taxonomy): domain Eukaryota; kingdom Metazoa; phylum Arthropoda; class Arachnida; order Araneae; family Uloboridae; genus Octonoba; species Octonoba sinensis. The sequence goes on from CM076602.1 coordinate 66,893,403, forward strand.
TACATTTAGTTACAGCCAAAAGAGTTTGTTGCACAAAAATTCTGCTGTCAAGTATCGACCTAGTTTTATAATAGTTCTACGGAAGGACAAGATGCATTTTTTAATTATTTGTCACTTGTTAACAATTTAATGTTCTAAAAACAAAGCATTTTTCTTAATTTTACTTCTATTTAATTGAATTTTATACTATGCAACAAAATAATTAATAAATATTTGACGGGTGAGAGTAATAGCTTGAAAGAAAAATGTGAACATGCGTAACTTTCAAACTTTTTTGAAATAGTTAAATTTTATTAAGAAATGTATGCATTTTTTAAAGATTAGAAAAGCATTTAATTATGTTAGGAAATACCAAGCTCCAGAAAAGACTTTTGACAATAAAATTAAACATTTTGGGATTAATGCTAGCGTGTCAAAAAATTCAGTTCATGAAATAGGTAAATCTCTCAATCTACAGCATGAGAATTTATTCAAACATTTCACATACGTGCTGAATAAGAAATTAAATAAGTGATTTTTAAATTAGTTTTTCATTTGATTATGTATTTAGTTATTTATTTATTTGCGATTAACTGCAAATATTTAACATGTTCCTCCTGCGCAGAAGCAATTTATATGATGACTGAATGTGTGTAAGAGAAAAAACATTATCGTCATAAGTGCATAGTTAATGACTTTTATTTTCTGAATTTTTCAAATTTAAAAATATTATTTAACAGTTTCCACCTTTATTTCAAGTATTTTAAACGATGTTAAGAATTACGCATGCATAAAGAAATTTAAATAAAAATAAAACTAAAGATATTATCTTTTGACGTTTGAAAGTTCTTCCTTACGATCACGATTCACGAAATTTTGATTAAAAATTTCAAATTAAAGTGCTGGTGAAAAAAATTGTTTACCTTTTAACAAAGCATAAGAAACATCGAAAACTTACAAAGTCCAGTTCCCATTGCGGATGCAAAAAGATCACATTTTTTTTATATGTGGGCAAAAATTTATGAAAAACGGCAATTAAAATTAACTTTTTTGAGTAAAATAATTTCAGAATTAACTTTTAATAAGGGAACGTTGAATCATTTTAATGATTACAGATAAGTTCATTGGAACTCTGGAATAAATCAAAAACAAAGAAAAAATTACCAGACTTCCCTGATATCCCTGATTTAAAGGGTTCTGTCACCACCATTTCAAGGGTTCTGTCGGGCGCTTTCATGCTGCTAGGAACGAGGGGGGGGGGGGGACAAATAAGCCAAGTTAAGCGAATGTTGTACGCAGGAAAGGGCTTTCAGAAATTTCCAGGTTCTCCACTGGTAACAACTAATAAAATTTGAACTATAAAAAACAGTAGGTGTAGGTCGTGAAAACCATTAAGACAAATGAATAGGAATTTTGAGAGATACTAAATCTAATCCTAATAAACTTAAGACTTAATGTTACTTAGTAGCATTATTTTTTATTAAAATAAACAAAATTGTTCAATCAAAATATTCAGTAGAAATAAAAACACTACGTAATATAACAGCAGCAGTATACAATATGATATAAATAATGATCTGATAAATGGGAATACAGCTGAAAATGTTTTCAAGCTTTGACAGCTTTTCTCCAAAAACAAATACTAAGGGAACAGGAATGTGAATTGAACAGACTGGTATTCAAAGCGTTTTTTAAATAGCTATTCAGGCAACATCCCGTTAGCCGGCATGATTATAATAAATGTTTGCTTCACTAGGCTAATTTTTCGGCTTGGCTTAATGTTTTATTTTTGAAGATACTCCTCTAATACTTGATAAAATAACGATTCCCTTCGCTTCTGCCGCTAATGTCTGAGACAATTTTTGCGTGCACGTTCGAACTCTTACGGGGGAAAACCTTTCAATGAAAACTTGGAAATAATGAGTTAAAGAGAACTTTCTGGTGGAAAAGCTGATATAAAAAACACTTATAGATGCGAATTGTAGTTTTATAATTATTCAATTTGAAATTCGACGTACTTTTTTCTTCTGTTTTGCCCACGCAGATCTCAATTTTTAATGAATGAAGAGCGCTGGAGATACCCTTTGTGCATTTACTCTTAATGAAGCCTTTTTTTTCTTTATATGATGATTGTATTTAAGTTAAAAAAATTAATTTTAAAATTCGGAACTGCAACTTAAAAAACTACATCCATAAGAGAAAATTTTGAAAAAAAAAAAAAAAATTTAATCGTTAGAGGAGGTTTCGATCATTTGACCAAAACAGAATTTAAACATATTAATAAGCAAAGCCCAACAATTTTAAGAGCCATAAAGGAATAAACACAGAAGAAATTTGTTATTAGAATTTTCTCTATTTATTTTTTACTATATTTGTATGTTGAAACAATACTTTAAAATATTTAAATCAATTTCCGGGAATCCGTGTTTCAAATTGCTCCAGCATTGGATGTCCATCAGACAGAATTGGGGCGCGGCCCCCGATGCAAACTAAAAGTACTTTTTGAAGAAAAAAAGTTTGTCTAAACTTCCGATTTTGAAGGAAGCTAAAGATCCCCCACTCCTTTCGCTGATTGACTGCCGTCATCTAAAGTATTTTCAATTTTTTTAATCCGATAAAATTACCCTCCCTGTTTCGGGACTTTCTAACGGCAGCGCTTTGTACTATAATTTACATGCAGCAGCAACAAAATTTCTTCTGTAATTGAATTTTTTCCAAAAAGGAAAGCAACTTATCGAATCTTCCTTAACAGGAGCAAATAGGTTTCATCCTGACAGTTGGGAACACTTCTCGTTTGCTTTTATTTTCCCTTGTATATTTTAACTATGTGAAGCTCGTTAAGAAGTGATTGACACTCGCCTAATAATAGCAGAAGGGTCGACCATGAACAACGTACCTCAGGCTATTTCAGCGCTTTCTGGCCCCTTTTGTTTTATTACCTCTCTGATACACGATCCGACCCCCGGGGTTTCGGACGATCTCGCTGTACGTGCCTCAAAGGATCAGTGCATCCACTTTGGCGACTTACTGCCGCAATGACATCCTCAGTATGATTTTCACCAAGATTCTCTTGCCAATCTCATCCTAAATGTTGCTTTTTTACTTATACTTCTCAGACCCCTCTCCTCCGAAGCATTTAACATAGGTTTCTACCAGAGTGTCCAATCTTTTCGAGTAGAAGATCGTTGACGTCATTCTGTTCACTCCTATTACCAGTTTTAAAGTCGCACCAAATATCATGTGACAGCAAACGTAAAATATATTGCAGGAATACAATCAAAACTTATTGGCCATCTCAGAAATATAATGCTTACATAGGATTAACAATCAAACATCAAGTGGAAGCTCTTTAAAGTTACCAGACCAGCATGTTTAAAAGAATAATAAGAAATAAATGATTTCCATTAGAAGAATTTATTGCATGTGTAATTGAAAAATTTTGGATGGGAAAAATCACAATGGTTTAGAGCAGGGTTTGATGATTTTAAATTGGCTTGATTTAAATCAAGAGATTATTTTAAAAAATCATTGCTTTAAAATATTTTTGAAATTTTTACTTAAAAATTGATTTTAGTGTTGGAAAGTCTTCTTCTAAACATTAACAACCTTTATTTCAAGCAAAACATTATAGGGTCCTCTGTGTGTGTATGTGTGTGTTTAACATATTTCATAACTTTTGAACTCATTATCATTATTTTAATTTTACAATATTATTATTCTTCAGAAATTTCAACAGCAAAGCATAATTTATTCACCCATTCATATTAATCATGATCCACTTGATCAGTTTTTAATTTTAATGACAGCATTTTACATCTATTTATTGAATACTACACAATAAATAAGCCAGAATGATGGTACTTAAAACATCATTTTTTGAATATACAATACATATTCTGAAAGAAATATTTGATCTATGTGTTCCATAATAGCTTAAGAATTTTTTCTTTTTCACGGAATTTTAAATGTCTGTATGTACGGAATAAAAAAATATCTTGAAAAATCCTCTAGAGATGTTTCATATGTCCCTTAGTTCTAACTGCTGCAATTAAAAAAAAATGTGATGGTCATGTGACACGCCCTGCCTGATCTGAAATGGAATGGAATGGCTCACACATTAAATTTGGTGTTCTAGAAATGAAATTAAGTAATAGGGGAAGGGACCCAGGGAGAATGCAATATTTTATAAATTTTAAATTAATTTAAAGACTCGCCAAATCAAGAATAACATTAATGTATTATGTTTAAATTATAGTTTCATTTTAATAACAATGTGTGTTGGCTTTATTATTAACCTTTTCACTGCTGGGCTAGGACAATGGTAGTCCCAGAGAAAATTACCTTTTTGCTATAGTATTAGCATAAATATGACATCCTAAGATTTTTCTCATAATATGGTACCTATATTAATATAAATTTTGCGAGACAGCAAAAATGTGTCAATTAACTAATATATAATAGCAGAAAGATGTGTTAAATCGACCTTTAATTTCGCATTGGTCTCCCATAATCAAAAAGAGTTAATAAAACATAAAATTTATATCAATAAATTTGAAAACATCAGTCCGTCAAATTGCATAATAGGAAAATAAATTGCTAAACTGACAGTAAATATACCTTAGAAGATATTTTTGTTTTCCCTTCAAAAGTTGGAGGTTTTTTGCCATCAGGAATAAGATTGATAATAATGGTTGATACAATCTAAAAAATAAAAATAGATCATGCATTAGTCAAATTGCAAAACTTTAAACATAAAGCTTTGTACAATGCACCTAACTCGCTTTAATATTTGAAGAAATAAAGTGCATCCAAGATAATTTATTTTCCTTGAAGTGTATATATAGTAAAGCGTGTTTAAGAAGGTTCCGATTAGGAAGTTTTCCAGTTTAAGAAGTTTTTAGTTTCAATACCAGTCCATTCCTTTCTTCCCTCAATGTTAAAATAATCCTTTTAAAAAGTTTTGATTTTATTTTTTTCCCACTTAATAAGTTTTCAAAGTGGTCGATTTTTTTCTTTCAAATGGCACCTTAAACTTCTAAAGTTTCCTTTTTTTCCATGTTACGTAGTTATTTTTCTTTCTAATGGAAAAAAGATTAGAAGAAGGTTTAGAAAAGCTGTTTTGGTCAGCTCTTTCTCAAGGGTACCTTTTTCTCAACACCAAAAATTACAGCAAAACAGGTGTTAGACAGATTTAGTCAGTTGTCACGAGAACAATGATGACTGATAAGGGGAGAAAGGAATGTTTGCAGAGTCTCCTATGGGGGTTATATTTTAAGTCTAATTTAAATATTGCCAAATAATATCATCCCTAAACATCATAAAGTAAATTCATTTTCAAGCATAGAGCCTACCCGTTTAAGAAGTTTTCCAGCACAAGGATCATTCATAAAGGATGGGAGGAGGGGGTCCATGAAATTGACAGTGACAAGGGGTAACAAGAAATGTGATATCATGTTTATGCAACATAGTCTGAAACGTGACAAAGGGGGGGGAGGGGTATGTCGTAGTGTGACATTTTGTGAAAAGGGGGAGGGGGTCAAATATATGGGAAAAAAGCCCGACATTATTTATGAAAGGTCCCTAAAAAGTTTTTTCTCTTGGTAGCCTGGAAAACTTCTTAAGAGGGGTTTAACTGTATTCTGAATGTAATTGTAAATGTATTGATTCTAAAACAAAGAAACCACACTGCAGAAAATATTTTAAAAAATTATTGCTATATAAAGAGATCCTTTTTGTCCCATAATGGAAATTTTCAAGAATTCACAATCATAAAAATGGATCCTTCACGAAATGAACATTTATTAGTACTAAAATATAAAAAAAATTCCAGAAGACCTAAAAGTGGGAGAGAAACTTGTCAGCACAATATAGTTAAAAATGCTAGTAGGGTATTTGAAAAGAGCAACAGGGCACTCTGCTAAGACAATATGATGAAGTCACGGTCCTGCGGAGAGCTGGATTTTATTTACTAAATTTAAGATTCAAATAAAGGTATCTAACAGTAATGAAACATGTATGTTAATTTTTAAAAAATCATACCTGTTTTCCAGACCACAACTTGTAAGGACGCAAAAGAGCAGGTGGAAGGAATTTCAGAGCTTTAGAAGAGAAAGACAATGCACTGTATATTAATCGATGATACTTTTCCCTGGAAAATATCAAACCATTCATACTTTACTCTCTCAGAATACAATTTTACAGGAGTATTAAAGTAAGAGTGTGCATTAACAGATAGATAAACAAATGAATTGATTATAGACAAAAATGTGAGACAATTGATGCTGTAATAAAAAGACAGTTTTTGTCTTTTTAAAAAAAAGACCATTTTGGATGTCTCACGAATAAAATGTCCATGCCTTTCTATGATTTTCCATGACTTTTGCCTGTAACTTTCCATGACTTACACGGCAGTTTCCCCGCAAAAACATATACTTTTCACAGTTAACTAAAGCAGTCATTTGCAAAAATCAAATTGCATTTATTAAAGCCCCAGTAGCAGAAATCGCGCAGCACTGCAGCGAGCACAGCAGATTTATCTTGAAGCTTGAAGATTAATTAGCAACCTTACTTTTTTTTATAAAGGGTTTTCAAAAAAGGTTCTAACATTTTACTACTTTTTTTTGCTTTATTACTTGAAATTGAAATGAGTGAAAAAAGTATGTTTTAAAAATATTTTTACTTATCATTAAAAAAAAATCAACTCACTCGGTAAAAAAACGTCCACGCATGGTCAATAATGTACCACCAATAATATGATCTTGAATAAGACCACTAAGAGGCGTTCCATCCTTTGGTACTAGATACTGATGATTTACATTTACAATGTAACGACATTCTGCTTGTCCATGATATGACTGTGGAAAATGAGCGTTCATTTCATCACCATCAAAATCTGCATTATAAGACTTGCAATTGGCATAGTGAAGTCTAAGTGTTTTCTCTCCTGGTAGCACTCTAGCCTAAATTTTAACACAAGTTTAAAATGAATGAAGTTGATTAGGTAGGACAACACCACAATTTTTTGAATTGGATATTGAAATTTGCACCAAAAAAAAAAAAAAAAAGAAAAGAAAAAGTTACTGTAAATAAAGTTTTTGTCATTTCTATTTCCTTTAAAATAAGCTTTTGTTACATAGCCCTAAGTATTTGAATTTTTTCACTTTAATTAGGCTTTATATATTCCGATAAAATAAATAAAATATCCCTTTATTTTCATTAAAAACATCTAAAAGATTCAACAATATTTCTGTTATTTTTCAAATAAGAGTTTATGCTTCAATTCGGGCAAAAAAAAAAAAAAAGAAGAGAAAATAAATTAAAATGAATAAGCAAATAAACAAGTTAATATAATTAATAGTGCCTCTTCTCAATATTAAAATTTGATTGATCAAGAACTTTTTATGTGTGGAATTTGAATTCCTACATTGCAGTAAATTTCATTTCAAATTGAAAAGAAAATTAAAAATGGGAGGGGGACAGATAATTTTTACTGGATACCAAAAATTTCTGCAGGTGACTATATTTTTTATTTTTTCAAATTTCTGGAGCCCTGCGCACAAAGTTCTGTAATATTCAATTCTAAAGCTAAGTAATGATAATAGGATTAACTAAATTCATAATAAACAAAACATACCTTATGTGCCATAATACTGGGCTTGTGAAGAGTGGGCTGGCGGTTCAAAAGTAGCATATCACCATTTTGAAGATGTCTATGAACTTTCTTAATGCCAAACGTCATTTTGAAACTACCCGTTGGAGTCAAAAGTGTGCTTGCTATAGCATGTCGCTGAACAGCGTCATCAGCAGATAACCTCACAACTCTTCCATCTTCATATTCTATCAGTGTTGCCCTAAAAAAAAAAGAAAAAAAGATCAACACTGAAATAAAAATTTTAATTATTTGTAGCACAGTAACAGTTATGAACTATGAATAATTAATTAATAAAATCAACTTTGCTCGAGGAAAATTTTAATTTCCTATTTTTTCTTTTATTATTATCTGAATTTGAACAACACATCCAAAACTATTTCTTCTGTTTTAATAAACTATAATAACTTCAATATTGAGTCCTTAAATTTATTGAAAGTTTATAGGTGCATAAAGCAACAGCATCCTTTTTATTTTTAATCAACGCAAAATACGTGAATTAAAATGTGAGCACAACCAAAACATTACAAAATGTTTCTTGTATTTTGATTTCATATGGTGAATAACAATTCTGAATTAAAGATGTATAATCTTTTAAAGGAAACGAAATTTTCTTGCATTTTAGTTGCTTGATGACAAATGCTCTGGAAAATTCATTCAAAAGGGAATTTAATAAATTCATACATCTATAATAGTATTTATAAAGTGGGTGTATCATTTCAATAAGCACGAAATAGTACATTGAAATGAAGTGTTGATTTTTAAAGTAATTTATGACTGTACAATGTACATTCTGTTTAATATAAAAAGTTCAAATTTAGTATTCTATTTCAATTTTTAATTTGTTTCAAACAGCATTATCAAGTTATTCTTTATTTCAAGTACTGAGTTGCAAAAAAAAAAGTAAAGCTTGGAGAAAACATTAATATTTTTATTCAGTACTTTTATTTTACTAACAGATTCAATAAATTTTTTAAATGACGAGATGCATCTTATATATTTTAAAAGATAGGGTTGACAAGTTTTTACAACATGTGGACAAAAACCTGGTAAAAACAGTCCAGGTAAAAATAGGTTTTTACCACCCGAGAGGCAAGAATAGGATTCACTGTGTCCATTTTTTTCCAGGTTAAAAGTAAACTAAAACATCAGATAAAAGAAATTTTAGTCTCAAGTCGATGTTTTTTATATTTAATTTGAACCAAGTTAAATAAGTATTAATTTGTGCATTATAGTATTAGAAATATGCATTTTATGGGAAAAAAAACTTATAACACAATTAAAAATGAAACTATATACAAAATTTATAATAAATAAATAAATAGAAAATTAAATGGACTGTTCATTTTGTTTATCCATTTACTTTTCCACTTTCTACTGAACAATGTTAAAGTGTGGGTGCAATACGGTTAGACGTGGGGTTGGTTAGATGATTATAGGGGAGTGAAACAGTCAAATACCTACCTCTGATGGTCAAGATACATGATAACACAAGTCATTTTCAAAATAGGATAATAATAATTGTAATATTTTGCGGTAAGTCAATTTTTTTTTTGTAATTATAAAATGATTAAGCTTTTGTTATTAACATTTTAAATATTAATTTAGACTTTCTAATGTTCAATGCAAAATTTCTTTCTTTTTTTTTTTTTTTTTTTTTTTTTTTTTTTTGAAATTAGGTTTACTTTGATTTTAAATGTTTTGTACAATCAGTGGTGCACACAAAGGGCATAAAGGGGGATTTTTTAATTTTCAAAATAAATTTCCAAATTTTTCTTTGTGAAATCTGCATGTTCTTTTAACTATTTCACCTTGCCCCACATTCCCCCACTTCTGTACTTGTTGTCATGATGTAAGCATTTGACAATGCCATTGGTGAATTTCAGGATTTGAATAATTAAGACACAGAAAAATGAAAGTGATGGTAGTAACTTAATTGTTCTTTTCTCCAAAAAGAAAAGGAAGAAAACAAATCAACTTGCTTTATAACTCATAACAAAAGCTTTTTCATTGCATAATTTTCAGTTAATTTTAACTACTTTCTGAATATGTAACTCAGAGTTTCATCAAATAGTTGTTTTAATTAGTGTTTATTAATTAGAAAAATAAAAGTATTCAATAATACCCCTAAAATATTTTAATTATTTATGATTTTATTAAATTACAGACCTTACTGAACATTTTTAAAGTACAGAAAGTATTTTTGCCATTTTTTCTCAGTTTTTACCACTATCCTGGCAAAAATACCTTTTTGGAGGCAAAATACCAACCCTGTTAACAGATAAATAATGATTTAAAAAAATGATAATAAATCATCAGCTAGAGAAAAATTCAAAATATGATTTTTGACAGCAAACAGATTTCATCAGTTTTTAATAGTCCAAGGGGTCAATCAAGCAAAGTTTTTTTTTTTTTTTTTGTAAAAATTCAAAATTTTAAGCCATACAGTGATATGTAAGAGCATATATATATATTTACAGTAATATTTCTCTCATCTATCCAGTATTCAATTAATTGAAAAACTCAAAAATCCAGAACTTTTATCTATCATCTTTATTTTTATTTGTTATCTGAAGGATCCTTAAACGGACCAAAGTTTCCTCTGGCACAAAGGAGAAGGAAAAATTGTTGACTAGTAAAGACTTAACAGGAATTATAAAATAAATAAAAGAGTATTAAGAATACTTGCACAGAATTTTGAAGAGAAAGTTTTAAAAAATCTCTTTAACTGTAAGCTCAAAGAGAAAAACTAAATAAAAATATTAGTAAAGAATTAAGTACACAGATGTCAGATTTCACAATAATTCTTCTGTTCAAATTACCAAAATTCGTGAATGTTGAAGGCTTATTCTACTGAAAAGGAGCTTTTAAAAATCTATAGTTTTTCTTTTATTTCAAGTTCCTTCAGCAGCTAAATGCTTTGCAGGACATAAACGTTTACATCATTTAAAAAGTATGTTACATGAAAAAGAATACAAACCCTGGATGAACATTGGGTCCATTTTTTACATTATGATATAACTTCATAAAGTTCCTCGGTGAAACAGGTTCAGAAAAAGTCAATTTTTTTGCAAACACAAGTGGTACCCCAATTTCATTCACCATTATATAAGGGTCAGGTGAAATGACAGAGCGAGCTGCAAAGTTCACTCTTTTCCCCATCATATTCATTCGAAAGAGGCCTTCTTTCTTCTCAAGAATCTAAAAATGTACAAAATATCTGTTACTGTGAAGTCCAAAATTGGAGAACCAAGGATATGTTTGATTAAAAGGCAAAAAAGAGAAAATTCAAAAGTGCCAGAGAAAACAACACCCAAAGAAAAAAAGATGCAAAAATATGCATTAAATATTCAATGCATAGAATAATTATCAAAACTGTAACCCATTTAACTTTATAATTCATTTCGAAATACTTTTAAAAAAGCAAAAAAAATCAATAGTATATGATTTTTTAAAGACAGCTCCTGAAATATATTGTCATGGTCAAATTTAAATGCACAGTAAAACCTGTAAAGTTGACCACCTGCCTAAGTTGTCCCGCATATGACCAAAACGAAATAAGACTTATATTATATAATGCAGGGGATACCTTTGTTACTTGACCCCTTATATACAACAAATTTGGGTGGGAACACCGCAAAAATACTTTGTAAGTTGGCCACCTAATTATTGCTATGATATTTATTTATTTTTGAAAAGAGAAAAATAACTAAAATAACAATCTCAAAATATTTTTCATGCAATAATGTTCTACCAGTATTGTGTGGATGGATGAAACAGCAATATTATTGTCTAAACCTATTTATAAGTAAACCATCTTCTTTCTTGTTCTATCTGGGATAGCCATTTTGAATAATTATGTGTTTTTATGAAATCTTTACCATCAAACAAGTAACTTACATAAGTAATAAGATATCCATTTTTATTGCAACTAGGTACTTTAATTTTAAACTTGTATCATACGTTTTGCATCCAGGATGCAAAAAGTTTGGTTACTTGATTTTGTGTGTGCTGTAAAAGTACAATCGGACCTCTATTAAAGCCTTATAATCCAGCAAAGAACTTTGTTAAAATGAGAGTAATACTTCCTATTACTTTAAGCCCATGGTTCCAAACTTTTTTTAAGATGTGACCCCATTTAAAACAATTAAACAGCCTGTGACCACATATATATGTGTGTATATTATATAATGTATATACTTCTTTTACACATGTCTGGACACAAACAGAAAATGCTAGATTCGAAGAATAAAATCCCACTGTAAATTTGTTTATTTTCATATGTTAAAGGACACTGTAAAATAAACAAGTTTACAGTTGGGGTTAGGCTGAAAGACTACATTTTATCAAATTTCTACAATATTCTACAAATTCTTCACCTCTTAATGATCTCTTCTGATTTTTCAAGTATCACCTATCGTCTTATTTAATACAAATGTCTAAGTTACATGACATTTTTTTTTTTTTTTGGATGATTTTGCTGAAAACAAAATTTAAATCGTGGGAAGAGAAAAGCCCAAAATGAATTTAGTGCTATAATCCACATTAAGTATAAATACCACCACAGTTGAAAGTGTTACCTTCAAACAGCTGCACAACCAGAATTTTGTCCTGGTGGGTGATGAAGGAGATTCTTATATGTATGCCTGCCTTTTTTTTTCTGCTAGTGTTACCATACGAGGACTGACAATATTTCTTAAAACCACTAGAATATGAATATTTTGAGAGTGAAGGGTCACGGGCCTGCATTTAAAAGTTTTTTTTTTTCCTTTCTTGTAACATATGAGAGTTTTAAACAAATGTCACAAATAAGCACTTTGCCTCCAGAAATTGGGTACGGAGAACTTAGATATTTCTTCATACCAAGGTTGGTATGGGACGTTTAAGTGCAAAATTTAAATTACTTGAGTATTGCATGTATTCTTACTTCTGTAAAACGGAAGATCTCTTTTGAAGAAATTGCATTTTTAATAATTATTTGCAAAAGGTTTTACCTTTACTGTACTTTACATATTTTTATCATTCAAAAGGGGGAATTCCAAAACATCTGGTTATTTTAAGAAACGCATTGAACCAGCACAGTGCAGCTTTTACTGAGAAAACTGGACAACTAGTAGTATGAGACGGAGTAGTGAAATGCGTTTGGGATAGTACTGTATATAAGGGAACACAGAGAATGGGGAGTTGGGGGTTAATCTTCCTCCCCTCAAAGAACTTGGTTTTAAACCATATTGCCAATTCTAGTAAGGTAATATAAGCATAATTTAAAATCCTTACATGCCGCCCCCCCCCCCCCCTCCTCCTCACAAGATTCTGGCTGCGTTAGTGTAAAGGACATATGGCAACTTTATTGATACCAAAATAATAATTGATAGCAACAACCCAGTTTTATATTCTGTGCATTCTTGGGCCCACAAAGCACAAAAAAATAAACAGTTCAGATAAAGGGGGTTAAATTACGCATGGAAACTTTGGCTTCATATTGATCATCCTTTCTGTTTTTGTGCAAGCAGTACGGCAGCCGTAATTAACTTAGTTAATAATAGTTAATTAACTTAGTAAATAAAATTAATGTTAAAAATTTTGTTCATATGTTTTAAAACTTAATGATAATGTAAATTTTAAAATTGAAATAATGCCGTGACCCAATTTGGGGTCGCGACCCATAGGTTTGGAGCCCCTGCTTTAATCTATATAAAGGCACATTTTCAAAGCATAATCCTTAACATGAATTATAATCCTCAATTTCAAAATATTTAACATTAATCTCTAAACTGTGAATATTTTTTGATATTATTTTAACTTTTAAGTGTTTTCAGAACTTTAATACTTATAGAAAGGAATTGTCAAATACATTGACTGCAACTGCTGTTATACAAACAAGGGTGCAGCCAGGGGATGAAGGATTTAAAAACCGTGAGAGCCCTTAATTCAAAGCAATGATGTCAATCCTGGTATGGTCATAAAAGATTTATAATATAAGGAGTAATTATATTGCAGCATGTAAGGACTGTCATAACCTTCCTTATTTCCTCCTCCTAGGAGAAATTTCAAGTTCTGTGATTTTATAACACCATTCTAGTAAAATAGAAAAATTTTTACAACGTAGGAATACATATTTAAATGCTAAAATAGTAAAAAATTACTCAGCTTAGTTTTTCTACCTTCCAAAAAACTGCAATCCTCTCCATACATAAAGCTTGGAAAGGAGTGTCAACTCCACTTGAAAATTTCAATTTTAGTATTGATAGAGAATACAATGAGAAATGCTTATTTTCATCCCTTTCTTAGAGGTAGAATTTTTCATCACAAGTTTATAAAGACAAAATTATAATTCATTAAGTGGCATTAAAAAAGGAGTTTTACACATAAATGATATAAAGCAATGAACATTTCATTTTCATAACATATAGATATTTATAAATATACTGACTTGTTTAATTCCTTTAGAGGTTTTGTTTTTATCCTTGTTTATGTCGCTGTCAAAGATTTCATATACATGTCTTTGTAACTGTTTCCTACAATAGTTCAGTTTTTCTACATTGGTTTTTCCAGGTAATTTATTGATAACATCCTAAAACATAAATGACTTAACGTAAAATGTATTCTAATCAATATAATATTATTCTTTGTAATTCAAATATTTCTTTATAAGCAAATCCTAACTGTTACCTGTTCAGTATTGTTAACAGATGCTCCTTTCATGAATCTGTACACAGTTTTAATTAGAACACAATCTTTCAGCACTTCATTGAGTAATAGTGTCTGACTATCAGCATATGCACTGCCTTTCATATGACTTAGCTGGAGGAAAAAGAATGAAATAGTTTATCTATTATGCATAAAATACATCTGAAACACAAACATAAATTGCATTTTAAAACAAAGAGTTCATTTTTCATTATCACAGCTGAACCTTTGTAACTCATTTGTCACATTATAATAGAGCATAAAGGTTCTTGAAGTTGAAATTCAGCATGGATGCTAGGAAACTATTTTATGCTTTATAATAAAATTCTAGCTCCTCAAACCGAATGTTAAACTATTTTTTTCCATATCCACATTTTAATTTTCTAAATTTAATATAGAACTCTAAATGGGAATTTTAAAAATATTCAATTAATTACTTCTACAACATCTCCAAATAAAGGCTAAAAACAGCCAAAATGTAAAAAAGAGAAAAACTTATACACTTGTCTATTTTAACTAATGAAAGTACAAAATAGTTGAGTAAAATATACCCTCTTAACCTGTCCCTCACAGAGACAAAAGTTTTCCTTATATTGCAGACATTAGTTATTGTCATAATGTGAATGTTTCAAGATTAGTAGTAGGTATAACATGAACTACACAAAAAGAGGAGCTATAAACAGGAGATTGAGAGAAAAAATGCAGTTGATCAAAAAGGACTCTTCACAAAATTCCAATCCTTCATAATGGACTATTCACAAAATTCCGAGCAACCAAATCGTACTTTTTACAGAAGTGTTTATTAAATAAGCGGCAAAAAATAATAAATTTTTTCTACCACTGCATGTTTAAATTTTTAATTTTCACTAAACTATTCGATTTTTCACAAAAATCTTTTTTAAATTTACAAAAATCGGACCCAGTTAAAAATGCTAGATCGACCCTTGAATCAGGTGACATTATATTTTGGATTTGCTTAAAAACGGGCTGCAAATGGGTACTCTTGAAAAAAGGCTATTTCAGAGGAATTGTAAAATGTAGGGTGGAATAGGATTTTAAGGTAATGGATTACTTGAATGCTAACATATTTGCTTCCATTTAAGTTGCTGCATATATACTGCATATAGGTTGCTAAATCAGAACAATTAATTTAGCCTCTAGTTGACATTAAATTAGTTTTTACTACTATTATACAAACCACTCAATATTATTATTGTTTTTTTTTAAATATAATATTTATTTTATTACTATTACATTTATTACCCATCGCCCTTATTTACTTATTTATTTTATATAAAAATTATAGCTTAGCAATTGATGTCTAAATTCTAGAATATTCACTACATTCACTTTACACCATTCACAGTACATTCACCAAATATTTAAATCTTGTTCAAAAACCAAACTCTTACGCTATTTACTAATGTGTATTTTGTATGAAATATTGCGAAAACTGAAACATTAGACATAATTGGTAAATTCGAAACTTCACTAATTAAGAATACATGATACAAGCTTTAAGTTCAACAAAAAAATTAATTTGAAGAAACATTTTATTCTGTTGTGCAGGGAAAAAATTCGGACAATTTTTACTTCCATTTAGAAATAGAAAATCATTTATAAATGCTAATCTTTTCAGGTTTAAGTAAACAAAACACTTTTCTCCATGAAAATTTTCATTAAAAAAAGTAGTTATTGTAATTTCTTTCTTAAAACAAAAATTATTTCCATCTTTTTTGATTCAGCAAAACAGTAAATAGAGTTGAACCTCCAGAATCTGGACATTTTCTAATTTTAATTTATTAAATTTTTTAAGGGAGCCTCGTGATATTCGCCTCCTTCCTGTCTCCAACGAGTTTGATTGCAATGGGCATGCCATGTGGTGTGTCCTAGTCTTAAATGTGTACCTAATGCTTTAATTTAATGGATTGTACAATAAAAAATTTAATTTCAACATAAGTGTTGAATGTGTTTTTTCCATTATTTTAGTTAATTCCCCAATTTGACAATTGTTTATTTTCACTGAGGAAAAATTACATCTTGTATGTTATTACATTGAGTTTCTCAGAAAACCACTAAATCCAAATCCGACGTGGTCCACCCGATTCCAGATTTTCGAGGGTTCCACATTACTACAAATTAAAAAATAGCATTAAATTTGATCACACTCTTAGGTTAAGATACAAAAATATCAGGATTACTTAGAAACAAAAAATTTTATGTTATAATGTTTTAATTCAAAAAAGAAAAAAATTAATGCTAAATATTTAGAACTAACCCATTATGATGTCAGGAAAACTAAATAATACACTAACCCTGCGAAATCTTGAAGGCGGAACTGCGATCACGTTCATAAAAAACATGTCGATAGCAAGCTCATCCTGAGTATCTTCTCTAAGCAATGTTTTATAAAGCTGTCTCAGAAGCACTTTTTCATTTTCCCATAACTTCCGCAGACACTGTTTAGCATCTTCAGGTAATAATTCTTTATTTGTTAATTCCAGTGCAACAACATCTGCATCTCCACCAGTTGAGATCCTAAGCGCAAAAACATATGTTTGATGAAATAAAACAAATTCATAATAATAAAATAAATTTCCTGAAGAATACTTTTTTACTTTACCAATAAATTCTCAAAATTACAAGAACATATTTATAGCTATTGATGTCTTTAGATATGAGCTTTAAACATCTAAAATACACAAAGAAAACTTTTTGAAGTTCAGAAATATGTGAAAAGTTAAAACAAAATCATACTTAATTTTTTTAAATAATTACTTTTATTCTGAAAGCAAACTAAATTGTGTAATTATTTAGGAAGTACAGATTGAAAATGTAATATTAAATTAAATAAGTTTTTATGATGTAACAACATAATAGTTGAAAAATAAATTTCTTTCTAAAACTGTCTGGAATAACCGGAATAAATATTTTTCAAGTAGAAACCTAAAAGAATAAAAAATAATAATTATCAATAAAACTATTTCATGCCTTGTAAATACTGTGCTTTATGTGTAAATTAATATTTAAAAAAAAGACGCATTTTTAAATAAAACTTAGACTTGCTTTACAGAAAGAAAAAAAATGCAGAGCGCACCCTTCCAACCTCAGTCCCCCCCCCCCTACTCACCACCAGTTAATTAAATTACTTGTCTTAAACAGTATTTTTCAGCACATATTCATTAGCAGCACATTATCCAGGAATAATACATTATCTTATTATTATGCATAATATAACGTGCTGATGTAACAAAAAGAAAAAAAAACTTAATTATATGCTTTGTATTGTTTAAATACAAAGCTTAATTATATGCTTGCTATTTTTTATGAAATGAAAAAAATAGCAAGAAACATCATAAACTGAAAGCAGATGCTAAAAGATTGCTTCACAATTAACAAGCTTTACATGTGACATCAAAGAGATCCCATACAAATGGGCCAAAAAATGTGAAGTATTTAACATATAGGTAAAACCACAATGGACTCATTTTGAAACTTCAAACTTAAAACAAGGACTTTGAGCTTTGAAAGTTTCAGAAATACCAAGTTTTATTTATTTATCTTTTCAAAATAGTAATCTCCCCCCCCCCCCCCCACAACATTATCTAAATTCTTGACAATCGCTTACATTTACTTACACAACTATCCCAAAATATAATATAACAGTTAATTAAACAAAATATAATAAATATTATAATTGGAACCTCGATTTTTATGTTGTCTGTTTCGGAAGTTATACGGCCTCCTACGTCATTTTATGCTGGTCCGTGAAAATTGCCCATGCCAATACAGTACAGTCTCGATAATCCGAGTCTCGATAGTTCGAGTTTCCCATAAATCCGAGCTAGCGAAAAAATATCGGCTTAGCTCCCAAATAATGACCAACAACAGCGAAACTCGTGAAAGAAATAACACATCTGGTTTTTATTGTTATTCAATGGTTAATGCATAAAAATATCGAATTGTGCTACTTTTATCTATGACTAGTGACCAAAGATTTCATTAATAAGTAGGCTGGCTACATTTAGACAGATTTGAAATGGTGGCAAATTTTAAAATATAATCAACTTTCAATCATGTAACTGCATGTATGTACATTTTTCCTTTAAATATACGATACAGAAATTTAAAATTTTTGCTTTACTCCCTTTTACTTATTTATAAAATGTTATGATTTCTATAATTCGAGTTTTTGATAGTTCAAGGTAGCTCCGGTTTTCCACCTCGAATTATAGAGACTCTACTGTAAAGTTAAAACGTCCTGGATTTTACGTTACCCATTTCAGAAGTGCCCGCATCATACATTTCTCTGAAGGCAGATCAAAGTCATTTTGCTCTCACACAAACCTCTTTCGAGTCCTTTTAAAAGAAAAACATGTTTTGCAGCTGTTTGAAGACATTCCGGCATTCTTTCTGTTCCATTTTATTGTCCTTTTGTCTTTGTGTGTGGTAGGCAAGGCGAGAGGGGTTTCCTTCACAGGAAAAATCAGAGGGGGAAGGGGAAGGCAAAGCACGATGTCCCTACAATTTGAAAGTGAGGGGGGAGGCACGTGATGATAGAGCTGGTCAGACGTGATGGTGGTTTCAACTCGTCAGAGTTTGTTTGAGCACCGCAGCCGTAATAGTAGCCACGTTGTTATTGTCATTTTGTTGAAATCTTCATCACTGTGCCAGGAAGGATGTCTAAAAGAAAATGTTTTTCTCTATCCCAAAAGGCCGAAATCATCAAAAAAGCAAAAGAATTTCATGGCACGAAAGTTGACTTAGCTAAATCTGTAGGAATTGGCTATTCCACATTACAAATGATTTTAAAACAAGAAGCTTCAGTTGAGTTAACGAAAAAGAAACGAAAAACTCTGAAGACATCTCCGTATGACGACTTAGAAATTTTTTTAATGGAATGCTTCAAGGAAGCTTGGGCAGCAAAAATTCCGATAAACAAATCCATTATCAAGGAAAAGGCTCTTCAAGTTGCTGAAAGACTGAAACTCCAGGGCTTCTCTGCATCCAGTGGTTGGATTGACAGATTCAAAAAAAGAAACAACCTATATTTCAAATCTATCTGTGGAGAATCAGATGGTGTGGACATTATAACTGTGCAGCAGTGGAAAGAGAAGACTTTGCCAAATTTACTATGGGACTACAAGCCAAGAGACATATTCAATGCCAACGAGATGGAGCTATTTTTGTTTCCTGACAAAACATTGGCGGTCAAAAGTGAAAATTGCCATGAGGGAAAACTTTCGAAAAGACGATTAACTGTGTTACTACATTCTAATGCCGACGGAATTAACACCTCTTGTGATTGGAAGAGCAAAGAAACCATGGTGTTTCAAAAATGTAAAAAGTTTGATTACAGATTACACTGCGAATAAAAAGGCATGGATAACTCAATCGCTGTTCGAAGATTTTCTTCAAAAACTGGATTAAAAAATGCGACTACAAAAGCGAAAAATCATTTTGCTTATTGATAACTGTTCCTCTCATTTGGATCTTAAATTGAAAAATGTGCGAGTAGAATTTATTCCAGCAAATTACATAAGCCAGTTGCAGCCTTCAGATCTAGGAATTATTCGATCATTCAAAACTCACTACAGATAACAACTGGTTAGGAAAGCACTTCTTTCTCTTGGTTCTGGTGGAATGCAAGATGCATCTAAAAGAAAGATAAATGTCTTGGAAGCTCTGAATTTGATTTCCGCAGCATGGGACAGTGACGACGGAAAATGCAATAGCAATGGGTTTAATAAAGTATACTTCTATGAATCCATGGATGAAATTATTTCTTTACCTTCAGATTACAATGAAGCGGAAGCACAAGATGGTGTGGCTGAAGGTGGCAATCTTCCGGAAGTCAATGATACGTATATGGACTGTGACGCACTTCTCATCACTTCAGAAATTCCTTCAATATCCGATTTAATGCCCACTTACGATGATAGTGGTAATGAAGATGATGAAGGAGAAACAACGGAGGATGTACCCACAGCTGATCAAGCAATTCAAGGCATAAAATCTCAGAGACAATTTTTAGCTTCGAATGTAAATCAAGAAGAAAATTTGCCAAAAATGCTTAGTATTGAACATGCTGCACTTGAAATTATGTGTAAAATCAGAAAACAAATAAAGATTACCCAGTTTTTCCAATAGTTTATCTGGTAAGTCAATTTTTTAACAATGTGCTTTAGACTCCTATTTTACGTTTTCCCGTTTCGTACGTATTTTACAATGAGTCCCGTAAAAATCGTAGAATCGAGGTTCTAAGGGCCGGCCTGATGGTATTCGGCACCTTTGGTCTTTATAAAAATAGTCGCCACTAGCCCTCTTTCATCATACAAACTAAAATAATATAAATTCAAATTGCGTATAATTTTATTGCGTTTTCAATTACTTCACAAACTTTAATAATTACATACATGAAACAAATAACTTATTTTTTTCTTTCTAATGGGCTGATGTTGGCTTCTCGTAATTGCTGACCTAGTGCGTTTCACAGGGATTGGTACCATCTAACTATCTCTATCAAGCACCACAGTGGATATAGTACCATCGCTACAAGTGAATTTTGACGCTAAGTTCTTTCACTTGAAAGGGAGTATCTGGGAGGAGTCACTATCATTGGGTCTGCTTACATTAAGACAACTAGAATTGTTGAATTAATTTTATGAAACACGGATTATTGTTTTTTTTTCCTTACGCTGAGGCGCCCCCAAGATGCTGGCGCCTTTGTACTTTGCACATTGATAGGGCCGGCCCTGGTTCTACTGTAATTAAATATTGCTTTATTATTAATAGAATGGCATTAAAGAGGAAGATTATTATTTGTAATGTGTTTTGCAATTTCTTTCCTCACATGCAATAAAGAGGAATGAGAAGCTTGGATATTGGGACGAGAGCAGCAAATTCTTTAAGATCATTAGCGAAAATGAAGCCTGGAAGGAGTATCAGTTCAACACCATTTTTATCTTTATGTTATTTCTACTGATACACTCACTGGTATAAAACTATTTTAATTTAATTCACTCAACAGGAAAAGAAGAAATAGTTCCACTAAATTTTATAAATGACAAAAATAACATTAAGAAAACATAAAAACTTGCAAATGAATAGAGACATATTTTCAGGCTAAAAATAACTTTTCATCAAGAATTTTTTGTGCTTATGGACTAAATATAGAAGAAGAAAAAAAGATGCAAAGAGAAATGATCCCTTTTATCCATAAGCTCACTTCTTCTGCATTGAAAACAGGGTTCCTTGGAACCTTAAAAACGTAGTATGTCTCTGCAATCTTTTGTACATTTTTTGAGCTGTACTAATGTTGTTTTTATCATTTATATTTTCAGTATGAAGGCATCGCTCTTATTTTCCACCAAACTGTAGTCTTCTTACAGGAAAGCGAGCATTAAACAGAGTTGGTCACTTACAGAGGATTTAGAGAAGAGTGTCTTCAGAATCAACTAAAAAACTTACCCAGAAGTTTCCCTTTTTACAGTTCCTCCGTCAACATAGAGTATGCTCATGTTATTACGAGTAAGCTTTCGCCTTGGATGTCGACAATGAGGACATTTCCCGCTCACTCTCATCATATACTTGGAAATGAAATTTCTTGTGGTATCCCTTCGGCATTCTACAATGCTTTTGCAAGGTTCATTACTTAAATCTCTATTTAGTCCTAAATTAAAAACAAAAAGAATGTTTACTGCAATGTATGAGCTTTAAAAATTAAGATTTCTGGTAATAAAATAATATAACTGTGCTAAGCACAAAAGTTGCATCTGCATTCAAAAAAGCATTAAAATTTAAAAAGCAGAATGTGCAATTGACCCCCTGCACAATGAGGAAACCTGATCCCCCTAAAAATTGAGCCAGTATTTTTATCCAATTGAGCAAAATATTTCAAAATAATAAAGATAGGTTACAATCTTTAACTTGAATGAGAGCTCACAAGAACTTGGCTCATTCACTTCCCCTCTATTTTATATACATTTTTTTAAACAGAATTCAAACTATTTATATGTTAAAGTAAGTCCTGCACTCTTTTTGTTAGAAAGTAGGGCCTGCTAAAGGGTGTCCCAAAATAAACCAAAATTTTGAATTAAATCTTTATTTAATTATTTTGTGGCACTATCAGAATAGAGTTTTAAGATATCATTCATTCAGGTTAAATTATACAAACTTGCACAAATGAACAAAGGACCGTGGTAGCCTAGCGGTTAGGATGTCGAGCTTCGGATTGGAGGATCTCGGGTTCCATAACCGAGCCGCGGAAGACGCCACCATGTACACTTCGGGATACGTGCATGTAAAATTCGTGGAGCCTGAAGTAACGAGGCGGGTCCGAGGGTACAGGTGGGTGGAGATTTTCCCTTCCCTTCACCCATAGGTCTAAAACGGAAGGTGGCGTATTTGTGGTGAGGCCATCTGATGTCATCCAAGTACATTATGAGCCAAGTCGTACTTCCACCATTGGTGCTCAGCTTGAAACGCTTCTTACTGCCTTAATTCCTAGTCGATGTACGACAGGGAGCTTGGATATCCAAGTGGCATCATAAACAACAAACACAAATGAACAATGAATAGAAAATGTATTATTTTGCTTCAAAAACAGTAAAAGGTTTACGGAAAACATTTGTTCACAGATACTGAAAGTTTTTCGGTCATTTTAATCCACCATCTGATAACACTGTGGTGAATTTAATAAATAAATTAAAGCCTACCGATATCAAGATTTTGGATCAGAGAAGTGAAAAATAATTTTTATAAAAAAATAGAACTGACTTCAAATTAAAAATTGCGCTAAAAAGTAAAAAATAAATTCATTCTTTAAACAACATCGATGTGACTTTTAAACATTTTTAGAAGTCGGTGCAAAATTAGGATTGATAAAATATTTTGTAATCATGAATCAATTACAAATATATATATTTCCGCAGAATTAGCAACAGTTCCAATATGAAGTCGCAAATGGTATAATGGTAATTAGACCCATAATTTTGCACCGACTTCTAAAACTATGTTTAAAAGTCACATCGATGTTGTTTAAAGAATGAATTTACTTTTTACTTTTTAGCGCAATTTTTAATTTGAAGTCGGTTCTATTTTTTTATAAAAATTATTTTATTTTATTCTTTTTAGTGTAAATACATTTTGTACATAAATACTCTATTTTTTAAAAAATCCATATCAAAGGGCAAAACTTCTTTAAATTAATGGCACTAAAAACTAATCATTTGCATTTTAAATTCCCTTTTGAAGTCTATTTTAGCAAACAAACTGATTGGATTAATTTTTGCCACAGAGAAGCCTTCAGTCAAACACTTGCTATAATTTCTTTTAATATTGTAGCCCATGACAACAAACATGTTTTTAACAATGCTTTTATATTTATTAATAGATTTCCCAACAAAGAAAAAACAAGCCAAGCCTTTCCAATTAAAATAAAAAATTCTTATTTTTCACTCGTAACGTTTTTTCTAAAAAACAAATGTAGGCAAATTGATTTGCAATATTTGAGTTAGATGACCCTCTATCGATTAAAGAAAAAATCATCAAAATCGGTTCATTTAGTCAAAAGTTATGGATGAAAAGACAAAAAAAAATACTACATTTCTGCCCATTACTTTTGTTCTAATTATCGTATATGGT
The DNA here is from genome assembly GCA_038502835.1 of Octonoba sinensis. Lineage (NCBI taxonomy): Eukaryota > Metazoa > Arthropoda > Arachnida > Araneae > Uloboridae > Octonoba > Octonoba sinensis. Next base: position 66,917,365 of record CM076602.1, read on the forward strand.
CAAACGAAAGTACGGGTCCTATGGGAAACCACCCCTGATCGATTGAAAAAAAAATCATGAAAATCGGTTCATCCGGTTCGAAGTTATTAGTGGACATACAAACAAAAGAAAAAAACGACATACATACAATACGAATGTATAACCTCCTTCCTTTGTGAAGTCGGTTAAAAATATAGTGAATTACTTTCTACAGATCTAAGATAATCAAATCATTTCTTTGATGCATAATTTGTGCTTCACTCCCGCTACTGCACTTTAAAAGATTTTTATTAATCCAAACAAAGACCTAATAAAGAGATGTTTAGCAATAGTTTTCTACTTTACTACTCTTAATTGATCAAAAGAAAATTTTGGAACCATTTTAACACAATTGAAGATATTACGAAATCTTCAAGATTCAAGTGAAACGCGTAATGAACCATGATTTGAAAAAAGTACTGCTGTGCAAATCACTCAAAAATTCTTAATTAAAAATGGCAACATTTGAGATCATCTATTACTAACTAATTTATCGCTGCTGCTAAATCAACATTGTTTGCTGATAACTTCTGCTTAAGAAAAAAGATTGAAGGGTAATGCAAAAATCAATACCAAAAGACGAAAAATGAGTGGAAAGGGAATAAATACTACATGCAAAACAAGGCTTTAAACTCATAGTTCACTTTATTTTCTTTACCAACCAGATTTCTTTTATTACATAACTCAATTACAAAAAAAGCTTTTGACAAATGAAATTATTAAACACAATAAATATTTGGAGGAAATAAGGGACAAACCTTCAGTTGCTTCTGTAAATTTTTTCTGCAATTTATCTTGCACAGTAGATAAAGCAGTTGACACATCCAATTCCGTTACATCTGTCACGATTTCAGATAATTCTTGAACTATGCCGATCAATCCATAGTCCAAAGCTTGAAGCTGGTACAATGCTAAGTGTTTTGCAATTGTTGGAGCTAAAAGTTGATGGCAATTGAAGCATATTCCTCGCAACAACTGAAAAAAAATATATAAATATGAAGTTCAAACACAGAAGTTTTTCAAGTTCAGAAATTTCACAACTAGAGCAATTAAAGTCAAATTAATATTATAACAGAAAAATTTATGAACCTGATATAATTGTAGGAATATTGCAGGATTATATACTGGCACAGGGAGACTAATGTGGCCCAGATGACCAGGACATTTAAAAAAATTCAGTCCACAAGTTTCACAAAACTCATCCTTTTCATTGGGGCCTGAAAGAAGAGAAAATTCTTACTGTCGTACCACTCAATAGAAATTATCAAAATTACAATTATTTATTTACCATAAAGAAATACACTTTCCTTCTTCCCAGCGGAAGGGATGCATAATGTGAGTGAAACACAGTCAGGTAAATATTTAAATATTAGGTAAAGGAGTGAACATGGCCTGAATTCAGTAGTATAGAAAATTGCCGTAGTAAAATCTTAACATTGTTATACATGTAACTCATTTATTTTCCCTTTTCAGAACCTGACAATAAATAAGTCCTTACCACTCCCTTATTTACACTTCTGAAAACCACCGATAAGAAACAAATAAGTTGCACTATTATTCTATTTTATTTATTATTTGTTTGATTTTCCCCTGGGGAAAATATAAATCTTAAACAAGAATGGTGAGGCGAGATTCAGGAAGGATCATGACCAGAAACTTCTGGAAAGCCAATCACAAAAATCCAGAAATGAGAATTGTTTTTTTTTTTCGAATAGAATCCTTCCTGAAAGTGTTAACTAAAAGTACATTAAACATGAACTAACTATATAGGTGTAATTTTGACCTGAAGTTTTTGACAAAGGTTAAAATGGATAAAACATCAAAAAACTGACAGTTGATCACAATCACTTCTGGAAGTAATTACTAAAATTACAATTCTTCAACCTGAATTAGCAGTTTTATGGATTTTAAAAAGGATTGGGATAATTCATGCGATGAAACACTACACATAGTTCCAACAAAAATTAAAAATGCCTAAGCAGTAACTTAGTGAGGAAGTTAAAAAAATGAATTAAAGTAACAATAACGCCTGGGAAGCTCAATGTTTGATGATAAAAGAAAAACATAATAAATATATTAAATGCTAAATTTTTGTTCAAAATATGCTCAAATGTTCAAATGTTCCTTACAATACATAACCTGAACTGTCTGCTTCAGCTTCACCTTACATTTGCACAGTAAACAGAATACTTTTACAATATCACTTAGTAGTCCTAATTAAAATATAAGCCCCATTCATCCCTAAAATAATTCTAATCAATCAATCAAAATTTTTTTACAAGTACAGTGGAACCTCGGTAGCTCGACACGTGGATAAGTCGACTACCTTGGTAAGTCGACATTTTCCCCCCTAATGGTTGGCCCAATGCTAATTTCAATGGGCGAAAAACTCTCTGACACACAATTTCCAGGAACCCCTGTAAGTAGAGGGCAACACTGGAAAATTTCTCTAGTGGCCAGTGGCCAGTAGAGGTAGATTTTGTACTGGCCACTTTTTTTGAAGCAGTGGCCACTTTTCTCGATGAAAAATGCACAACAGTGTTTTAAACTTTTTGCATCGATTAGTAATGATATAAAATTAAATATCCCAATTAAATGCGCTAATATTTATAAAATTAAATAATTTTTTTTAAGTTATTAAAATAAAATTTTAAAATTTCTTTAAAGATGAACTCACAAGAGTTCAATCTTACTTTGATTTTCAGGGAAAACATTTTTCCTTTTCTCCCAATTACTAAAAACCATTGTACATTCATTAACTTATGCAAAAATGAAAGATCATTGTACAAAATATTGCTTACTACACTGAAACAGTTGATAAAAACTTAGCACATTTTGTTTTTAATATTAAGGGATTTTTGTCAATACTTACAGCAAATGAAATTATATATTAATATATAACTTATGAACGAAGATTAATTACAGAAAACTATGATTAACAATAAATATGGCTTATAGGTTTTGAAACTGGTTGCAAACTTTTTTTTTTGAAATACAGTACCGAACCCCAAATTCGGAAAATCCTAAAATTCGGCACTTTTTTGCCGATAATTTCCGATTTCAGAAAAATATTAATCTCAGAAGCTGTTAAATTAACAAATGCCAGTAAATTATGATTCAAAAAGAAGCAGCAATCCTTGTAGATATATTTCTGATTTATATGAAAACTCAAGAAACCAAGATATAACCAGAAAACCCTATTATGTTCAAAAGTGAAAATTGGTTTTTTGGGAGTAGTTAAGTATCTTTTTTCAAATGTAGTAAGTATCATTTGTACAAATTGCAAAGCTACTGGGCGCCATTTATGACCACAGAGAAATAAATAGAGCAAATTCCTTTATCTTTCTTTCTCTTTTTTTTTTTTTAAGGGAATAAAACTTGAAAAACGAACTTTTAAGAACATAAGGGAAAAAAAAATAATTTTTTATAGGGAAAAAAGATGTTTAACTGAGCTCAAAAAATCAATTTTCATCTTTCAACATAGTAGGGTTTTTTTAATTTTATCTTGGTTTCCAGTTCATGTAAATCAGAAACATATATACAATATTGCTTCTATTTGAATAAAAATTTACTGGTATTTATTAATTTAACAGCTTCTTAGATTAAATATTTTTCTAAATTGGCCAAGGAAAAAAAAAAATTGCCGAAAATTGGGAAAAGTGCCGAATTTTACGATTTTCCGAATTTTGGGATTCTGAATTTGGGGTTCGGTACTGTAGTAACGTTGAGAGTATATTTTTACTCCATAGTTGAGGATTTAACATGAATAAATTTGTCATCGGCAGATTGTGGCCCAAAAATATATTAGTTTTACGTTTGCAAAAATGACTTTTCTGCAAAACCAGTTTGGGACAAAATCAAAGCGGATTTCAGGTTGGCGGATTTGTGGCGCTCGACTGTATTACCTTCTGGAAAAAAAGGGTACCTTATTTATTTTCCAGTTAAGAAAACAGTGCAATTTGAAGTAAAAATGCACATATCAGCTGTGATATTTACGCAAATCCGCCATTTTGGGTCCCTTAAGTTCGTCATTTTGAGTCGCGTACCGAAATTCGGCAAATTTCGAAACCCGGTCTAGCGTCGGTCCCGAGCACGGCGAATTTGGGGTTCGGTACAGAAAAAAAGATGGGAAAGGGAAAGCATGTGTTTTTGAACTTAGCAGTGTATTTCTTGGAAATTTTTAAGGGGAGAAAAAAGTGGCGACGAGAGTGGCGATTGTTAGGTAATATTTTAGTCGCCACTTCTTTTCATCTAGTCGCCCTGTGGCGAGTGGCGACCGCTAATTTTGCCCTCTACCTGTAAGTCGACCTCCATTTTGTATTCTTTTAAAATTTTTGTTCCGGTATTTTTTCACGGTGTACAATTCTGAGAATTTTACAGTGATGTTTCTTTTGCCAATAAATCAGTTATTTTATGGAAAGTATTACTGGAAGATTCCCCTTGTACCCTGGGGAGCCTCACCATTTGTGAGGAATATGTGAATGTTGACTCTGAAGTGATCACTACAGGACCTCTAGAAGATAGGGAAATCTTAGAAGCTCTAAACCAAACTGCAAATCCGTTAAATGCTGAAAACGGATCAAGTGCGGACAAAGATGACAATTGCACCTCCGTCTAGGCGCAAGGCATTAAACTGTAGATGCTTTCTACGAAAACAAGAAAAAAAGTGAATTGCAAATTAGCAAGCCTAATAGCGTTGAGGAATTTATGTTTTCTGTTCAGAGGGAAAAACAAACAAAAATTATGGATTTTTTTATCATGAGGTATTTTGATTTGATCTACCATGTTTATATATTTATTTATTTTTAAAGTATAACTTTTAAAAATAGTAATAATAATAATAGATAAATAATAAATAGGGATAATTTCATTCACTACAATTGGCATTTATAACTTGAATGGTAAGTAAATAATAATACAGACCAATATTAGCAATTGAAATTACAGAACCTCGGTAACTTGACACCCGCTTATCTCGACATATTTTTGTTTCCCCTAGGGGTGTCGAGTTATCGAGGTTTCACTGTATATTAATTTGCATGAACTTCATATTTATTACAAAACTTCTTCGCCATTCCACGCCACAGTCGAGTCACGTTAAATTCTTGTAAACCTTGCAAAATAACTATATATAAAAGGGGCATTTATCCTATTCTTTTCATCATGGGCCCAGCCCCAATTGCTGTGTTACTGCCTAACCCCCTGTGTTAGAGCCATGTGAATATAGGTTTAGAAGATAATTTGATACATTACCTAGGCGAAGATCATGGAGACCACTAGGAGCTGCATGCCCTAAAGAGTCCAAAATTTCTGTATTGGTGACTTCAAGAACACTTAGCTTTTTTACTTCCTCTGTTGTGTATACTCCAAATGACAAGCCTTTTACAGTTTTGAAGGATTCAATTTCCATGATAAAAGCTCACAATTTAACTTTTTTGAAATGCTACCTAAAAGATAATTTAAAAACTCATATAATATATATATACATACTATGTTCAAACAGATATAGCAGATAGGGATGAAATGGATATCCGGCAACTATCCAGTATTTGGCTAATTTTTAACTATCTGATCCGGCCCTGCAAAAAATATCCGAATATCCGGCATATTAAGAAATCTATCCAGCGAGGTATCCGGCAGTAATTTGGGGAGAAAAATTTTCTATTATACCCTTTCAAAAAATTTTACGTGCCAAATAAAGCTAATTTTTTACCAAAATTTTGCATGACACGAAAATTTTGATTTTTCCTTTCATAGATCAATTTCAGCTCTTCAAGCAAAAATAACAGGTTATAAGTTCAACTTTCTTCTGAATATTTATTTATATAATAAATTTTGACATAGTTTTACTTCATTTTTGTGGGTTACATCATTTTTAAATAATAAGAAGGCATTTCCCATTTTAAATAATGAAAGAGCACTAACAGAAAATGAATAGGCTTTTTCTCTAGCTAGGTAAGAAAACAGTGAGATATATCAGAACCTAATAGGTGATCACTACAAGCTTGAATTATTAAGATACTTTTTGTTATTCACAACAGTAAATTGCGACCTAGAAAGTTTTCCACACTATTCTCTGCTTTAGAATTAATCACTTGCTTTTAAATTTTACTTTCTTTGTACGTTAATTCTGCTTCTTCATAGTAACTGGCCTGCACAGTGTCCTAAGATTATGATCATAGGCAAAAGATAAAATTAGATTGTGTTAGAGTGTCTCGAATTTGGTTACAGAGCTAATTTTGCTTCATAGTGATGGTGATAGAGGCCCTAAATTAAGGCCTTATCACCCCCACCACTTTTTTTTTACTTCAAAGTTTGCTGCTTGCTGCTTTCTGTCTTGCCTTAAAAGAAGCATGCAATTTACCTTTATAAATAGTTTGTGATTATTGTCACTTCTGTCCCTCTTGCTACATTAAGAGGTGAGTCCAAATTTTCAATCCCCGATACATTCAATACAAAAATGGCTAAAATCGTGATTTTAAATTCTAAAAGGTTTAAAATATAAAAATAAGCAGTTAATTGCACTTCTTAGCCCCAAAACCTACATAACAAATAAATACATAAAAGAAAGCAAAATTTTTAATGCTAAAATTCACTATATGTGACTTTGCTATGAATGAGCTCAAGTGTATTTAACTAACATTTATTCATTTAATACGCTGTTTTTGAGCAATTAAAAAAAGAACTGTCAATGGTAAAATGAGTTACAACAGGTTTTATTTACTTCATTTTATTGCTATTATTATTACTTTCTTACATGTGTATGTATAAAATAATTAGACTCAAAATAAAACTAAGTGATTTATAAAGCTGGTAAATAATAATAATATTTAAAACAGTACTGAATTACACTTTATTTTTTAACCTATATTTAAAAAAAAATACTTCTAAGATAGCCATAGGTACTTTAAACATTCAAGAAGGACAAAATACATACATATGTATAGAGGCTTTCTATTGGAATTTTAACTTTTGGTATTAAGGTCACATAAACGTTTAAAACTTCCGAATAAAGTTCTTCAGAAGTAAAACGATTTTTTGTCTGATTTTTTTTTGGTCGTGCCAGAGGAAATTCAGGTCCACCACAAAACTCTAATTAATCAACAGTAGCGGATTAGGCCCGGGCCTAAAGGTCAAGACTCAGAAATTTTGGAAGTGACTTGATTAACTTGGTGGCCACCTATGCGGGAGGGGGGGGGGAGACATGCCCCCCTTCCCCTGCAATTCCTTGTGTGTCTTATTTTCAGTGAAGAAAACATAATAATTTGCCAAAATTATTAAGTTTACAAAAAAAAAAATCTTATGACTTTCAAATTGGAAAAAGAAAAAAGCTAGATTTGTTGGTGATTTTTGCGATATAGTTTTTTGTGTTGAATGTTATACAGTACAAAAGATTTAAATGTAAAATTTTTGGTAAAATAGAAGCAACATAATAACAAAAATCCCAATTACAGAAACGAACCTTTTACAAAAAACAGTGATCATAAATACGGACCATTTTCGAACACAATTATAAAAAAATGCATATTTCTAGTTCTAAATTTGTTCAGTACAGTTTATTTTCATTCAATTCAAAACTTTTTTTTCAAACTTTCACACCATTTTCAAAATGGCGCATGTTGAAATCACAACGTTAAAATCATTGTTTCAGAAATTCATCATCAATGGGCCTGCATCTACCAGATGCGTTTGCAAACAACAACACAAACATTTATTCAAGACTGAACTAACACCAAAAGAAAGCGCGAGCTTCTACATTTATTCTTACCTTATATACGTAACAGAGTGGCACTCAGCGCCCTCTTTAATTTTATTTTCAACATCCCCCCCCCCCCCCCTTGTGACTTGGAATGAGTCTCAAGCTCGTAAAAGACATTGTTGAACAAGTCAAGGCTTTTCGGAACTCGTACTTATCTACCAGAGGATGTGTATCTTTTCAACACTAAGTTATCAGGTGCTGATCCACTTTCAATTTTTCAATCAGCGCAAGAATTAGATTCCTCTGCACTCAGTTTCCCATAGGAAAATTCGCTTTTTTCATTTGCCTGTAACTCTAAAGGAAAAATTCGCTGAATTGGCCGTAAAAATGATCCATGCTGAGTTTTAAGTTTCACTGTACGAATCTTTCCATCACGTCCCAGAATAACCTCGATAATTTTTGCTAAGGGCCAAAATAAACGTTTTTTACTGTCGTCTCCAACTAAGACAACCTCTCCAACAATGGGCTCACAATATTGTTTTTCATTATATTTTTGCACCAGTTGACTAAGATATTCCTTTCTGAAGCATTGTCGTAAATCCTTTAACAATTTACTTCTATATTTAATTCTTTTATTAAAATTAAAGAAATTTAACTCATCAATATCCTCAACATTGGAACTTCTATTCTCGATAAGGAACATTGCAGGTGTCAGAGGTATCAATTCTTGCGGGTCTTCGGAGACATAAGTTAAGGGTCGACAGTTAATTATAGACTCACAATCACAAATTATAGTATAGAGTTCTTCGTAAGATAACACAGATTTTCCTAAAGTGCGTTTCAACAATTCTTTTATAGTCCGTACCAACCTCTCCCACCACCCACCCCACCAACTTGCGGTAGGGGGAATGAATTTCCAACGAATTTTCTCAATTCTCACTTCTTTTAAAATTTTATCCCAATTCAATTTTGCAAGATCATTATATGCGCCTCTAAAATTGGTCCTGTTATCACAATAAATTGTTCTAGGCCGTCTGCGTCTAGAAATAAACCGACGGAGTGCCATGAGAAAAGAATCTGAAGAAAGAAAATTTACAAGTTCCAAGTGAATATCCCGATACACTGCGCAGGTGAACAGCGCTATCCACAAATTGCCTTCATTTTTCAAAAATATAGGACCTGCCAAATCAATTCCTAGAATTTGGAATGGTGCACAATCCGAAAACTGGTCAGGTGGCAGAGGAGTTGGTTCACAAGACATGGCTTTAACTTTAAATCTCTTACAAATTATACAATGAAAAATAAAATTTTTTATGACTTTTCTAGCTCTAACTATCCAAAAATTTTCTTGCAACAAACATAGCATCATTTGAATCCCAGCATGACACTTTTTGTTATGCACATTTCTAATAAGTAGCCTAGTAAACTTACATTTTTCTGGTAAGAATATTGGGTACAAAAAAGATTTATTATCATCAAAATCCTCGTTTTTACTCTCAAAATACTTTCATCATCTAAAAATGTTTCAATACAATTTGAAGATTTAGGATGCGCCAAATAATATTTTTGGACTAGCCGAATTACATTCTTTTCAGAATTTTCAATTTCTAACTGTGAAAGTTTAGAGTCCTTAATTTTTTCATTACTACTTCTGCAATTTTTTACGAATCTAAACACCCACGCCAACACTCTTATCATAACTCGAAAACTTACGTTGAAGTCAAGGGGGTGCGTCATTTGATAGATCAATATCCACGAATTTCGTTTTTCTTCTTTCCAATTCTACCTCATCAGATGAAGAGACTTTCCCCAATGGGTCAGTTCTCAGGTTTTTCTCTTAACCACAAAGGGCCTTCCCACCAACGATTAAGAAGCATTTGCTTGGGGGAACATCCACGAGATAATACATCAGCAATATTCATTTTACCTGGTACGTGTTTCCACAAATGACCCTGCGTTAAATCTCGAATTTCCTTAATTCTATTTTCTACAAAAACGGACCAATTACACCGTTCATTAATCCACCAAAGCGCAGTTGTGGAATCTGTCCAAAAGGTAACCTTTATATCTGGTAAATTTAAAGCATTAGTAATCGATTTTACAAGTCTAGAGTCGATATAGCACGCCATTAATTCTAAACGAGGAATACTTAAGGGTTTCAAGGGTGCTACTCTAGACTTGGCTCGAACAAGAGTAATTTTAACCTCTGAATTATATATTGATCTTACAAAGACGCACGCAGCATAGGCCCCTTGGATGCATCTACAAATACATGAAGTTCAGACATATCATTAACTATCATGTAACGAGACAAAGCGACATCTTTTAAAATACACAGTTCTTTACACCAATTGACAAATATATTTACACCTTTAGTGGGCAATTCATCGTCCCATCCAATTTTCAATTTCCACATACCTTGTAACAAAAATTTTGGAAGCAACATGGCAGGTGTTAACAAACCAATGGGATCACAAATTGTCTGCAGAATTCCCAAAATTAATCTTTTCGTAATTTTTGTATCACATGTCAAGGTATCAGTAGTTGTGCAACATTTTAGAGTATCATGGTCCAAATCCCAAATTACTCCCAAAACAGAAGTTTCTCCCGAGTGTTTGTCAACATTTTTTCCAGCCACATTACTTTCAAAACAACGTAAGTTAAAACATCCATTTGACATTATACCTTTAGCCTCTTCAATAAAACTTTTTTGTTCACTTCCATTAAATACACCAGAAACTAAATTGTCAACATAAAAAGCATTTTTCAGTCTTAGAGCTATATCTTTATATTGAGGAGGGGAATTCTCTAAAAGGTGTATTATAGAAGCATTCAATAAAAAGGAGCTGGAATATATCCCGATGGGATAAGTTCGGAAACGATCTATAATATCGGGTATTAATTCAATAAGATTGACCCCTCGATATAGACATTCATTCAAAGAGGGCTTTCCCCTTTCCGAAAAGGAAGCGTCAAAGACCGGCCTTATCTTTGTAGTCGAGCTATGTAATTTTATTACGGGCCTATGAGGCAAAAAATGGCAGTCATTATTTAATTCTTCTTCAGGTACACGCTCAATAATATCTAATTTTTCCCAATCATCAAATACCTTCTGATAATCAGTAAAAAATTCCCCACAACTTAATTTATTGAACATACCCTTGTGTCTTTTCCACACCGATTCTTTATTTGTGGGTAAATTCGCCGAATTATTTTTCCGAGGTAATTCCACTTCATATCTTCCATCAGGAAGAATCTTTAATTTCTCATTAAAATCACGTAAATTCAGCTCAGTTTCATATTTCTCAATTTGGATTGGATCAGAAATTCCCAAAGTTTCCAGTTCCCATAATTGATTTATAGGTATTTTCATTGAATGCATTGAAAAAGGTTTTAAATGTTTTCTTTCGTCCGAATTCCGTTTTCCAAACACTACCCAACCCAATTTTGTTTCGATAGCCATTAAACCCGACGATAATTTAACAGAATTTCGAGTTAATAATTTTCCTATTGTATCCGAACCAATTAAAAGGTCAATTTCTGTTTCCTTTCTGAAGGAATCGGAAAAATATATTTTTTTTTCTTTTAGTTCCCCATTCAAAATTTCTCTATCTTCAATCTTTGGAATAAAACCGCAAATTTTTTCCTCTGACAGTACTTCGAAAGAACAAACAAAATTCCGCCTCAGATTACCGACTTCGAAAGAAAACACCTCATGTTGTCTTGGTTTAGTTTCTTCTCCCCCGAATAGCGCGTGAACTACTGTCTCACGCCGTATAGGCACGGCTCTGAGCTTTCGCACCATCTTTTTGCTAACGTAACTGCTTTGTGATCCGGAATCAAATGCAATTCTTATTATTTTTTCGCGGCCTTGATATCGAATAAAACCGCAAAGGGTTTGCAAATACACAGTCTCACTTTTATTGCAATTAGAAAGAGAATTTTCTTTTGAAATAACCTTTTGATCTTTATCTTTTACTTTAGAACACATTATATCAAAATGATTATTTTTACAATTGGAACAATTTAACTGATTTTTTACATTACAAAATTTACTTAAATGATAAGCTTTTTTCAAGCAAGAAAAGCATGCACCCTTTTTTAACAATATCTGCTGTTTTTCAGCTAATGACATTTTTCTCGCCGAAAAACATTTCTCACTAGGATGGGATTTCTCACAAAAAATACAATTTGACACACATATTCGCTTGCCTGAATTATCAAGGCTTACCAGAGCTGATGCCGTTACCGCATCAGTAAATCTTGGTTTTTCGACATGAAAGTCCTTTTTTCGTTGATTCTGATGAGAAGAGAAGCCAGTTCGAGCTAGTAGAACCATTTCCTCCCCTTTTACTTCCTGACGCAGAAAGTTCATCAGTTGTTTTAGGGTTCTAGATTCATTTTCAGTAGAGTCGTGATTTCTGCTTCTTTCTCATGCTACTAATACATCTTCTGGCAAAGAACTTTCCACTAAAGGGCTTAAAAAATCACCATATTTTTCTTGTGTTCCTCCTAAACTATCAAGGGCCTGCAATTTACTTTCAAGTTCATCATATAGAACAGGTAAATCCGTTTTAGCTCTTCCAGTTGCAGCATTCTTCATCACAAGGCTCAATAAGTCGGGTACATAAATTTGTACTAATAAGTCTTCACGTCCAAAACGCTCACGTAAACGTTCAATCGCTTTAGAATAAATAGCCGTTGTTGCCGGAAAACTAAGTACTAACCTTTCTGCCTTCGATTTAGGTTCCATGGCTTGCAGTAAATACTGCATTTTGTCTTCATCAGTGATGGGTCATTATCCCTTCTAAAGGACCCATTATTTTTGCTAAGAAATAATTCGAAGCTAATACAATTCTTAAAAGAATAGCAGAGATTTATTTATGAAAAAATATCACAACTTCACAATACAACATTAAAAATATCACCTAAAGCCATTCGTAAAAAATAAAGTTGACTAGATTTTTATATTTTACAAAAAAAAAATTTAACTATCGGGCATTTCACACAGAGTCGATGCAGCTCAAGAAACAACTATCCCTAATAAAGTATCCTAAGGCATATGGTCCATTTCACCGGGTAAAAACGTCAACTTCCCGCTTGCCCCCTGAGCGAATGTCTCAAAGGAAGTTCTAAAAGGATTAAGAGAGAGAAGCAAGCGAGCACTACGCTTAAATACCAGAGGGTGATTTGCGTATACCGCTGAGCACGTGTACGCACATGCGTCGATGACACGTGATGTGCATTCGAGAAAATTCTCGATCGGGAAAACCGGCAACACCCCCAAGTGGCGGATTTAACCAACTAATCAGTTTGAAAAAGATTTGAGTGTCGGGAGGTACGTCGCAACTTAGCTGACTTTTATTGTTTACAATGTTAAAGGCTTAAACCAAATAAAGAAGTAAGTTAACAAAATTAATTTTACTTTTGAATTAAGTGGTGAGAATTTAAAAAATAACATTTCCTATCAATGCCTCCCCTTCTCATCATCTTAATGAAAAGTAAAAACACTATTACTATAAAAAATATCACATGGATTTAGGCTTTAACATATATGTTAAATTCCTTTTACAAAAAGTGAAACTTGTTAATATTAACACCAGTATTTTTCTTTCATGGGTAAAATACAGAAACACCCATTAACATTTCTAATATATTGAAAAACATGAACACTTGACGATCACAAACAGCAACATGATCACATCAGTAGCACTTACAAGTCCAAATATCGAATTAGAGTCACTAATTTCAAATTTACAAAGTCCCAGGGTATGAATGTAGATAAGCACACTTAATCTGCAATACAATAAGAAATACTACAAGTAACAGTTCAAATCAGCATATTATACACAATTCTATTTTTAAAAATTTATGCATCAGTTATTTACACTTAATATACTTTTATGTTTCTAATGACAATTTTGCTTTTAAATTCAATCATAAAAATTTCCCATAACAATTTATATTAAACCTTGTATAAAAGTAAAATAAACTGACTGATGTAAAAACAAGTACTTAGAACATTCATACAAAAATTGATATTATATTGCACTTATTTAAAAAAATTTTCAACAAATTTCTCTAATTCGGCTTGGGTCGGCGGTTTCGTGAAAATATCCGACAAATTATCTTTACTAGAAACATGTCCAATATTAAAAATATTTTTATACACTAAATCTCTAATGAAAAAAAGTTTAACATCAATATGCTTGCTTCGGTGGTTTTCTAATGGCGACTTTATAAATTCAATTGAAGCTTGATTATCAGCAAAAAATAAAGATTTAGCTTTAGATCTATTTATCATTTTATTTTCAAAACATTCGTCCAAGATTCTGTCGAACCATATTAACTCCTTCACGGCTTCAGTCATTGCGATAAATTCGGCTTCCATGGTGGACAAACTTACACTCTTTTCTTTAAAGGTTCGCCACTCAATGGGTGAATTATCAAGCAAAATTAGCTGACCTCCGATTGAAGTTCGGTCATCACGATTTGCCGCGTAATCGGAATCAGTGAACGCGATAATTTGAGCTTTATTGCAATTTAGAAAAAGTTTTAAATCCTTACTTTAATGAACGTAGCCTAATAACTTAACAGTCCATTCCAATGAACAATTCCTGGATTGTTCTGGAATTGACTAAAGATGTTAACTGCATATGATATGTCAGGTCTGGTTCGATTTGCAATAAAAGTTAAACATCCTAACAAATTTCTATACGGTATGTTTGACATTTCTTTAATTTCTTCATTGGTTTTCGGACAATTTAATTTAGAATAAACAATTCCCTTACTAATAGGTAAAGATGCATTGGGAATACGAAAATTTTTATATCTCTCACATACTTCTTCTATGTAAGAAGTCTGATGCAAGTGTAGGCCCTTTTCGTCCTCTCCGAATTCTACACCACGTAATTTTTGCGTCCTTCCCAATACTTTTAAGTCAAATTGTTCATTCAATAATTTTAAAGCATACTAATGTCCGAATCCTTTCTTCCAAAAATTACAATGTCATCAACATATAACAATAAAATTACTTTAGAATTAAAATAAACACAATTGCAACTTGAAAACTTTTTAAAACCTTACTTCATTAATACACTGTTAATTTCATAAAACCACAAGCGGCCACTTTGATGTAAGCCATAAATTGCCTTATTTAATTTACAATATAATTTCTCTTTTCCTTTTTCTATAAAACCTGAGGGTTGGCACATAAATATTTGATCATCTATAGGAGCATACAGGTAAGCATTTTTAACATCACATTGAACATTTAACCATTTATGACACACAACTAATAATGAAAAGAAAAAACGAATAACACTGAAATTTACAACAGGGCTGAAGGTCTCCTCAAAATTTAATCCTTTTACTTGAGAGAACCCTTGAGCACAAAGTCTAGCTTTAAATCTGACAATTTCCCCTTTTTCGTTTTTCTTTAATGTATAAACCCACCGACATCCTACTGGATTAGCATTTGCCGGTAATTTGGCTAAAGTCCAAACATTCCTTTCCTGCATAATTGCAATATCTGATTCCATTGCTTTACGCCTTTCCTCCCGTTCTGTAGATTTTAAGGATTGTTTATAAGAATTAGGCACTTTAATTTCGCGGTCTAGTCAGGACCCGCTAACACTTGAACTAACAGAATTACTTGGAATTTCCTCTTGAAAAGTATCCCGTCCACTAAAAGAAAAAATTTGAGGATTGTAGGATATATTCTTATTTTTACAGTATTGTTCTACATCATTTAGGCTTCTTAAACGGATGGTGTGACCTTTTTCAAAATAATAGATATCGTTACGTGATCCATCCGGTCTTGGAACTACCTTTCTAAACCATATAGTATCCCTTTTAGTCTTAAAACTATTATCTTCATCAGACGATTCCCCCTCTGAATTTGATTCTATCTCAGAAGTCGATTCCTTACAAGAATCGTCCAAAGTTTCAGGTCTCTGATTCTCCCTCGCTTCTTCGTAATCCGAATCACTTTCCTGCTCAGAATTATTAGGGGTTGTTAGAGACCAATTTATAACATTACTATCGGGTATATTATTGAAATCATCCTTATAAAAATAATTTTCTTTAAAAGAAACATTGATGGTTTCCAAAATTTTCCCCGTTTCTGGTATCCAGATACGATAGCCTTTTGTCTTAAATGCGTATCCCACCAAAACGCCTTTTTGAGCTTTAGCATCTAACTTATATCTACGTTGATGGGGGATTCCTGCAAAAACTATAGTACCGAAAGGTCTCGGATGTTTTACTGACGGTTTATTGCCTCCATATAATTCAAATGGGGTTTTATCCAAGTTACTATGGCAGACCCGATTCCATGTATAAGCAAAATACAATACGGCGTCTGGCCAAAATTTCTTTGGTAAACCGCTTTCTTCTATTAGAACTCTGATACAATCAGCAACGGTGCGATTAAGATTTTCGGCAACTACGTTCATCTCAGGAGAATATGCATTCGTTAATTCATGTTTTATCCCATGATTATTACAAAAATTATCAAAATCTCTATTTACAAATTCTGTCCCATTGTCAGTTCTAATACATTTTACTTTTCTGCCAAGAAACCTCTCCGATCGTAAAATATGTTGCTTAAAGATCTCAGAGACTTGGCTTTTATTTTTAAATGGGTATAATGAACATCTCCGTGAAAAATCATCTATTATAGATAAATAATATTTTTCCCCGTTCCTTCCTTCAATGTTGCAAGGACCCCAAACGTCTGCATGAAGAAGTTGGAGCGGGTACTTTGATCTTATACCGTGTAATGATTTGAAACTGACTCTTTTAAATTTTGATATTTTACAGCCGTCACAAAATATATTGGAATTTTTAAATTTAGGCAAACCGTTAACGCTTTCTAGGTCACTGGTTTTCTTAATACTTTTAACGTTAACGTGAGCCAGGCGTTTGTGCCAAAGTTTCAAATCATCCATTTGATTATTTCTCACTGGAGTTTCATTATTTATATGACTAGAATTTATAAATTCTACTTGACTACAATTTAAAGGGAGCTGACTAGACTTAACAGAATCTGTAACATAAACACCGTCTTTTAAAATAGCTTTTAAAATCAACTCGTCATTTTTGTCGGAAACTCTCACGAAACCTCCTTCACCCCAAAATTTTGCACCACCCTGGTCAAATTTTGCACCTGATAATATGTTTCTTCTCAAGCGTGGAGAGTACAGGGCATCTTGTAAAACAACAGATCGATTGCCAAATCTAACTTTGATCTCCCCCTTTCCCTCAATTGGAAAACATTGGTCTTTAATTGCGACCGCAATTTTTACATTTTTAACAGGGGTAAAAGTTCGGAACCAATCTCGATTAGCACAAAAATGGTGTGAAGCTGCAGTATCAAAGATCCATTTTGAGGGTTTTTCATTTACCTCACTAATGTTGGATTCTGAGATAAAAAAGTCATGGTACTCTCATCGTGTACTGGATGGGGAACGGGCTCGCTCCTTGGAGAAACTTGGATATCGCTGTGGACTCCCACGTCGGCCTCTGTATCTATCGTCAGTAGACTCCGGGCTCCTCGTTGTCCGTTGATGGGAAGCATCCTTCCAGAGTGGACAGTTCCTTTTGATATGGCCATTTTTATGGCATTTGTAGCACTTGGTACTTCTTTTCCTTTCAGTTTGCGAGACTTCGATTTTACACCGATTACTATCGCGTAATTCTAGACGACTTTCTTCGACTATCAAGTCCACTACGATTTTATCGAATCTAAAAGTTTCATCTGGTCGCAACAATATTCCTTGTATGACATGATCGAATTCTTCGTTTTATCATCGTGGATCTTTTGAAACCGACTCCAAAATGTCAAATAGTCCTTAGCTTCACCCAAAAATTTCTTAAGTTCAATTTTAGGCAGTTTAAATCTTCTCGTTTCTTTATTTTCATCCAGAAGAACAGACATTCCCAACTCAGAATCAATTTGAGCACCGAGTTCCAGAAACCGATCTCTATATCCTTCAGCTTCTTCAAAATCTTTACTATATTCAACTTCGCCATCGGCACTCATTAAAAGATTCTCCGAAATAGAATTTTGGCATTCTTCAAGTCTTCGAAATTTGTCACCTAGTTGGAATTGCAAAATCGTAAGCGTTTTCAAATCTTTCATTTCTTTAGCTAATTCAGCTTCAATTTTCTTTGAAGTGTTCGTAAATGCCGTTCTCAAACCTTTTCTTGCAGGTCTTCAAAGTATTAAGTTCCATTTTTAGTTCTAAATCAATACTTTAAATTCAAATTTAAAGTCCAAATCGAATGAGGGTCAGTTTCAATAAGTCTCAATTCAAAACAAAATTTCTAAATTCCAAAAATTCTAATTTTTAAAGTTCAAAACAAAAGTTCTCAATTCAAAACACTTCAGGAAAGTTCATTAAATTCAAATCTTAATTCAAACATCGTAATTCAAAACTCAATTGGAAACTAAGGTTGGCTCTATTGGTTCTAATATTCGTAGTTCAGTTCAAATAAATACGCACCTATCCCGCAGAGAGTACCAAATATGTTGAAATCACAACGTTAAAATCATTGTTTCAGAAATTCATCATCAATGGGCCTGCATCTACCAGATGCATGGTGCGTATATGAAAAAATCACACAGAGACGTTTGCAAACAACAACACAAACATTTATTCAAGACTGAACTAATGCCAAAAGAAAGCGCAAGCTTCTACATTTATTCTTACCTTATATACGTAACAGAGTGGCACTCAGCGCCCTCTTTAATTTTATTTTCAACAGCGCAACACTTATGTTTTATAAGTTTTTGCAAAAATGGCCGAACTGAAATGCAAGTGTTGCGGCTATGATAAAAAAACATCAAGATTTAGATTGTTTCCCACTGTATTTAAAAGATTTATATGCCAGAGAGAAGGATTAAAAAAAAAAACAGCTCAATCGGGAAACTTTCTCGCCATTTTTTTCTTGTGAAAAGGGAAATGAAGATTATCGACCGTAATTCGATTACTTGAATACCGAATTGATGCGTTTTTATTGTGTTTGTGTGCATGAAAGAAGCAAGAGTTGTAAATTCTATAGATGTATTTGAAAAGGAAGGATTTACTTTAAAAATTAAAAAAAGGAAAGGTGGCGATCGCTCTTAATTTTTTGAATCGCCACTTTTTCAAACAAGGTCGCCTCATGGCGACCGTGAATCTGGACCTTTACCCGGGCCTAGGGCGGCAAATTTTGAGGGGCGCCAAAATTTTTAAGACAACCAAAATTAAAAATCAATTAGGTTTTCTGTAAACTGTAAGACCAAATTTGAAAGTTTATTTTATTTCGCTTTTACTATCTAAACATAGTACCATTTTGAGGGTCGAATTCCTTTGTTAAAATAATTTATCAGGCTAGTAATGAAATCTGAAATATCTAACAAAAAGAGTTTAAAAAAAAATTTTTAGTACTAGAGGGAGCCATTCGTCTCGGGCCTAGGGTGCCCGCAAACCTAAATCCGCTACTGTTAATCAAAGTGGACCCTTCTCAAAATTCTAATTAATCAAAGAGGACCCTTCACCAAATTCTAATTAATCAAAGAAGACCCTTCACCAAATTCTAATTAATCAAAACAAACTCTTCACAAAATTCAAATCAATCAAAACAGAACACCCTTCACAAAATTCAAATCAATCAAAACAGCATCCTTCACAAAATTCCAAACTGTACTTTTTACACCATTATCTATTAAAAAAGTGGCAAATAGTAATGAATTGTTTCATCACTACATGTTTAAATTTTCAATTGACACAAAAATCTATTTAAAATCCTCAAAATTTGACTCTTAAAAATGCTGGATCGATTCCTGGGGGACCTTAAATATGAATAGGCACTTTTCTAAATCACATTGGATAGCTGCACCCAGGGGCGGACTGGGAAGAAAATTCGGCCCGGGCATATTTCAAACAGACCGGCCCTTGGGAGGGCAGGTATTTTGCAGATTGCAGGAACTTAAAATATTGTCAGTAAATATGTCGATATGTATTAAAATATTAAATGTTTACGCGAGTTATTTTTCTTATTCAGCATGGAAGTGTAATGATACATAATACAGTATAGGACCATAAATTCGTAATCCCAAAAGACCCAAAATCCGGAACTTCTTCAAAAAAATCAGGAAATATTTTGCGCAGTGTTTTTTTTTTTTTTTTCTGGAAATATGTCATTTTAAAAAGAAGGAAAATAAAACACAATGAACATTAAGATCGGAAATGTGCAGCTCAAATTTATTTCTCGATTTTCTGAAAAGGGTTTGTTTTGCGATTAGAATTAGAGTGTTATTAATTGTTGCTTTAATTGTGAGTTAATATCATTAAATTTTGCTTTTTTTATTTCTTGTTGTTTTATTACATTTATTTTTTTAAAATGAGCTCTAATTTTCTCGCGATACAGAACATTCGCAAAATTGAAATTCGGCGTTCTCGCATTTTCCCGATCGTCTGATCTTTTACTGCAATTAAGTAACTAGAGAATATAAAATCATATCAGAAATTACCGGAATTCTTTTCTTTTATTGTTAAGAGATTAAAATAATATCGGGAAAAGTCTAGGTTTTTCGAGGCTTTACCTTCGAATGTAAGCCAACTCCAACTTCGTTTTTTGTGATAATTTCATGACTTATAGGCGAGTGGTATACGATAACCAAAAACAGTGGCGTAGCTAGACCCCAATTTCGGGGGGGGGGGGGGGTCGATTTCTCGCAGTTAATTTTACGAAAACAATTGGTCGAATTGATGATTAAAAAAAATTTTATAAATGGAGTTTCTGACCAGACTCATTTTAATGTGAGAATTGAAGGGAAAAAACATATTTATCAATTTAAAAACAATCTGATTTACGTTTTTATATAATTTTCGCTTCAGACAGAATTTAACTAGAACTGAAGCTGTTTTAGGGGAAAATACAAGAGAAAAATACAATATTATGTTAAAAATTAAACACTGATCAAGTTTACGTGCCTTGGAAAGGATGGTGATTAACGAACAATTTCTGAATCACCAGTCTGAGTGAATACAATGGAAAGAATAAAACTGTTAAGTCAATCCAAATGTTTTAAAAAGTTGCTAATACAGAAAGTTAAATATGCAATAAAACAAGAATACCTTTAACAAAAAAAACAAAAAAAAAAAATAAATAAAAATAAAACTTACCAAACTTAACGAATTTATAGGAATAAAAATTTATGTCACATAGAACATAGAACTATTTTTAATCTCAACTGATAACTTTTTTCCCATTATCATTTTTAGCCTACTTTCCCGTCAAAGTTTTAAACAAAACTAATAAAGCATGAAAGAATGCTAAATGTATCGTGAGAATATCGTGAAAAATAAAGAAAAAGTTAAAATAAGTGAAGTAATTTAAAAAAGACTGAAAAATGAAAAATTTGAAAGTATGCTTTTGAGATGGAGAAAATGTGTCTGTCGGTCTGTCTGCCCCCCCCCCCCCCCATAATAACTTTTGAAGGATTTGTCCGATTCGAAATATTTTATTTTTGAATCGAAAGATCTTGGCGTGGGCATCTCATTTCTACATTTGACTTTTTGATTTGCCCATTTTTTCGCTTAATTTTGAATAGTTCAAAATATCTCAACATTAGCGCCTATGGGCAAATTATGTGAACTCTGGGCGTAGGATCCAAGCTCCTATGAACAAGCATACTGGAAGAAGCTCAGAGTAAAAGATTTTTTGATTTGAACAACCTTTATTCATTTTCGAAAAAAGAAAAAAAAATTAACTTAATCCTTACGGGGAATTTTCAATCTTATATAAATCATGATCTAACAGACGGATTTGCTTGGAACAAACTTCATCGGAAAGATTTTATGACGTAGAACATGTACAAATACGAAGTTCAATCGGAACTAAGCGAGCCTATTTTCATATGAAATTTTTTCATCGGGATTTCTAAGGATATTTTTGAATGAATAAATTCTAAAATAAATAAATGAGTGAACGAATGGAAAAATAAATAAATGAGTGAATAAATACATTAATGAGTAAATGAATGAATGAATGAATATGTATTAACCGTTGAAAAAGGTATTTGAAGTAATAAGAACTAAAGCTAAATGAGAAAGAGAGATAGCTGGATATTAAGTTTGAAGTTGGTTTTTAACGGAAAGTAGGCTCGTATAGTTCTGGACGGAACTTCTAGTTAGATAATGCATTAGTACTAAAAGCGGCAAAAATAAAATTACCTTCAGGAAGTGTCTAGTGAAACGAAATCTGATTCAGCAGATTGTACTTCTTCAGAGGACATCAACTTTCTCTTTTTATAACAATCATCATCAATTTTCTCTTTAGAATTAAAATAGCTTGTAATAGGTTTATGCTCGCGTCAATATTGCTTCTCATTCAATGCACTTCTCTAAATATATTGGGTTGGAATTCTGAAAAAAAAAAACGCGCAGGACAGACCGACCCACCGACGCATAAGGGATGGAGGTGGTGGATACAGCTTTCACGAGAGGAAAGTGGGTGGGCTCGAGCTCATGGTAAAATATTCATACAACAACCTACAGGCAAAGTAAACGACCATTGGGGGAAAAAACCATTTAAATTAGAATAGTTTATGCTTAAAGAACGTGAGAAAATAGCCTTTTTATGGCTACAGTACCATTTGTTAGGGGAGATGAGAGATTGAGAAAGAAACTATCATTTTATCTCCCACTATCTCCCCATCTTCCTGTTCTACGCATCTGTTTCTGTATATGCAGTTGAGGCGTTATTATTGAATGGTCAGTAGGGTTTAGTTGAAAGTGGAGAGCAATTAACGCAATCCCCTGTGGTGCTTGTAAAAGGAAGAAGTCATAAAAGGGTCTTTCTTCCGC
Source organism: Octonoba sinensis (assembly GCA_038502835.1). Classification (NCBI taxonomy): domain Eukaryota; kingdom Metazoa; phylum Arthropoda; class Arachnida; order Araneae; family Uloboridae; genus Octonoba; species Octonoba sinensis. Next base: position 66,939,940 of record CM076602.1, read on the forward strand.
TCTGGGCATGAAACGTTGATAAAATTGTTAAACGAAGGAGCATTGTGAACACTCATGGGAAAGATTCTAGTTTAGATAAATTTATTGTTAAAAGTTCGGATTGCTTGCATTTGAAAGCTATTTCCAGCTTCCTTTTTTTTATTCTAATAATGTTTCTTTGCTAGTTTGTGTGCGTCCACTTTCATTTTCAATTTTCTCCAGACTAGAGACCCATATCTAATATTAGTAGGTCTCATAACTGCAAGAGTTGCACCGAATATATTCTAGTTTTAAATTCGACTGCGAATCAAAACCTTCCCGAAAGTGCTGCCAAACCAAAGATTTTCCAACATTTTTCATGCATTTTAGCTCACCAGAATTTAATCTCAACCTCAGCATTTCATGATAGCTTAAAAAAATATATATTCTTTACTTAAAATTAAAAGAAAATCATTAGAACCAATTGCGATAGCAACAAAAAGCCTACATTTAATCGATGTACTATATAAAATCATTTCAGGTTCGGGCAGGCTCGGGTTTCGAGGTATTTAGGGAAGAAATCGCTAGGAAAATGGCACGATTAGGGATGCAAGTTTGTCACTCCGTGAATTCCTTCCATTTGTAAAGCTGTTTCCTAAAATCTGCGATTTTTTAAAAAATACCACGATTGTTTAAAATTTGAGACTTATTTTGTTTTTTTACTTACACTTTAACGACAATTTATACTGTTCTGAAGTTTTAAAATGTATAACAGATGTACCAAACTTTTAGAAGAATTCATGAATAGAAAAATAACTATAAAACTAGTTATAGATAATTCCACTCATGTTTAGAGGAAGTTTTTGATCCAAATCAATACAAATATTTAAATATTTTTGACGAAGTTGATAGTTGTTCCATTGTTAACAATAACCCTATGATATCCCTCCCCAAATGAGTTACACGTTGACGGAGGGCAATTCAATTCTTTAAATTCAAGAGAGAAAGTTTTCCCAACCTATCCAAAGTAGCAATCCGATGTTTGTCAGTTCCGACTAATAGCGCAGATGCTGAACGGTTCTTTTCTGCATATAAAAACGTGTTAAGTGATAACGACGAAGCATTAAAGAAAATAATTTAATCATGTACAATATTTTGTACCAAAATGCTGTACATTTAATTAAATACCTAAATATTGCATAAAATTGAAAGTAATAAAATTATTCCTTTTTTATTTAAGAAAATAAATTTAATGGCAGATATTCTGGTTTTTTAGCCTACTTTCCCGTAAAAGTAAAAAAAAATAATAATAAAGCATGAAAGAAGGCTTAATGTATCGTGAAAATATCGTTAAAAATCAAGAAAAGTCAAAAATAAGTGAAGTAATTAAATAAAGATTGTAAAATAAAAAATTTGAAAGTAGGGTATTGAGATGGGGAAAAAGTGTGTCTGTCGGTCTGTCGGTCTGTCTGTCTGTCGGTCTGTCGGTCTGTCTGTCTGTCGGTCTGTCTGTCTGTCGGTCTGTCGGTCTGTCCCCCCCTAATAACTTTTGAACGAATTGTCCGATTGGAAAAATTCTTTTTGCATTCGAAAGATCTCGGCGAGGACATCTCATTTCCATATTTTACTTTTAGATTTGAACAATTTTTTGTTCAATTTTGAACAGTTCAAAAAATTTTAACATTAGCGCCTATGGGTGAAAATGAAGCAAATGGTGTAAACTCTGGGTACAAGATATAAGTTCCCATGAACAAGCTCACTGGAAGAAGTTCTTGGCGTAAAATATTGATTTGAACAATTTTTGTTAATTTTTGAACAGTTCAAAAAATTAACACAGAGCTTACGGGGAAATTTCAACCCTATATAAATCCTGATCTAACGGACCGATTTGCTTGGAACAAACTTTATCGGAAAGCTCTTATAACGTAGAACATGTAGAAATAGAAAGTTTATCCAGAACGTACGAGCCTATTTTGCTATGAAATTTTTTGATCGGGATTTTCAAGGATATTACTCAGTGACTCAATGAGTGAAATAATGAATGAATGAATAAATGAAAGAGTGAAAGAATAAATCAATGAATAAATGAATGAGGAAAAGAATGAATGAATAAATTATTGAATAAATGAAAATATAAATAAATGAGTGAATAAATACATGAATGCGTAAATGAATGAATAAACACTTGAATGAGGTAACGAATGAATGAATAAATGCATGGCTGAATAAATGAAAGAATGAATGAGTGAGTGAATGAATATGTATTATCCGTTGAAAAAGGTATATTTTCAATAATTAGAACTAAAGATAAATAAGAAAGAGAGAGAAAGAGATAGCTAGATTATAAATTTGAATTTGGTGTATACGGGAAAGTAGGCTCGTATAGTTCTAGACGGAACTTCTTGTTATTACATTATATTTGTGTTCTCGCGAACATTTCGCGCAATTTGCTGCGAATTTCCGGCTCTTTTTTTCTGCGATAAACTTGCAACACTAGGTGCGACCTAGTACGATCCTATAACCCAAAGGCCCCAAAATTGCTTTTTTTTTTAAATTTTATAGCGCTTTTTTTTTTGGCAGTGTTCACTCCATTCAATTATTAAAAAACATATTTTTAGAATAGTATAAAGCGTAAAGAGAGTTAAGGTCTCAAAAAAAGTTTTCGGACACCAACATTTCGGTGGGGTCCCTCTAAGTCTCCAAGTCAAAAGTTTGGGGGGGGGGGGGAGTTGTCCCCCCCCCCCTTATCTACGCCAGTGACCAAAAATACTATAAATGAGCAAAATGCTGATAAAAACTTTCAGAGCAAATTATATGAGCTCTGATGCTACTTGCTACTTTTTTTGAATGAGAACCCAAAATCCGGAAAATTCCGAAATTTGGAAAGATGGCGGCCCCATGTCCCATACTGTATATAAATTAGCTGTTAACAGTCGCCGCACTTTAGGGCGTTGCGCAGTGAGATAATCGGCTGAGACAACTGGCCGGAGAGAAATTCTCTGGGGCCGCCCCTGAGAATCACCTGGATTGAGAAATTCTCAGGGCCGTATTTTGTAGCTTGTAGGGATTAAAAATATTGTCAGTAAGTATGTAGATATGTATTTGAATAATATTAAGTGTCTACAAAATATATAGATAGATTAATTTTTCTTATTCACCATAGAAGGTCAATAATACGTAATATATTAATTAGCTGATAATAGCTGCCGTCCTTTAGGGCGTTGCGACGTGAGGCAATCGCCTCGCCACCTTAGCCTTCCCCGCCTGCACTGCTCAAAATTAAAAACATCAATTTTGCGGCTCTTAAAAGTTGGCATAACAGACGGGCACCTAGGTTTTCTATATGGACGAGCCGGCCCTGAGAATTTCTCATGCCAGCCCCGAGAACTCGTCCATATAGACGACTTAGGCAGTAGCCTAAAGCGCAAAAGTGATGTATTTCATTTATTTATTTTAATTTTTTTTAATTTAAAAATAAAACGTAATTATTTTTCCTTCTCAGGCAGCCGTTTAGGTTGTCTATAAGGGACCAGCCGGCCCTGAGAAATTCTGCCCCCCCCCCCCTTGTGGCCCAACGGCCAGACCCTAGAGATTTTGCCCCATTGCTGCATTGCACTCTCTGAAGCCCGGGTTATGGCAAAGTTTTGATCCCCTTTTTTTATGAACATTGTAAAAGCTGTATACTTTATAAAAAAAAAAATAGATATTTTGCGACCGGCCCAGGTTAGACCGGCCCACCGGGCATTTGCCCGAATGCCCGCATTACCAGTCCGCCGCTGGCTGCACCTGTCAAGGCTACACTAACATCTGGTGTCACAAAACAGTATGTGTTTTCTGATCATTAGAACTAGTTAAATCCAAATTTTCATTTTAGTCATTTTTACACCCCTTTGCTTTTCAGTGCTTCAATATAAGTCATTTGTAAACATTGTTTAGTTTTATGGCAAATATAAAAGATTAAATGAAGTTGATTGATATACATTCAAAACTGAAATATAATAAGCAGCATAAAATTTCTCGGAGTAATATCCAAAATATGTACAATGTTGAAAGAATAGTTTCAGATTAAACTTACCAATTAAAAGATTACATTACTAAACATGATTTGAAACTAATTCTAGGGCATGAAACACACTTAAACAACACTGTTTCGGTTGGCTTTAAATTATCATTTCATGTTTTGAGTCAGATCGAAACGGAAACCGGAAATCGCTGATATAATAGCACTTAAACTAAATCTTCTACCTCGAATTTACCACTCTCTTCTCACGTGGAAAATTGCGAACTTCATGCGGCGCTTCATGTTTACAGTTTATATCTTGCAAGCATGCCAGATTCTTTTACTAAATAAAATACTTTTCATACACTTTTAAAATAAACTCCATGTATATAATTTAGAATAAATAATATTATGGAATTTATTTTACATAAAAAATTTCGTTCTTTAAATGAAAATTAATATCAGAACTAATACAAAAACTGAAACAATCATTATTGCGTAAAACATTAAAAAGGTCTTTGAGAAATTTGAAGAGGTGAAGTGAAATCGCACGAAATTTTATTGGCGTTTTTTTTTTTTTTTTTTGTAAACAAAACGCTCTTAGTATGAAAGTTTAATTGTTTTGCGTTAAAAGTAAAAATATTCTTTCTGTATATCTGCATTTTCCTCTTCATAAGCAGTTTGTGTGAATAACAATGGCAGATTCTGACCGAAATGGCAGTGGAATACTCGAGGCTAAAGAAGTATTTAGGCTTTTACAAGAAATGTCTCGTCTTCTTAATACTGGATTAGATGACGAAACTTTAGCCATATGTGTCAGACTTTGTGAAAATGGTGCTAATCCGGAAGCATTAGCATTAGTTATTCGAGATTTGCGGCGCGAAGCTGCTGCTGTTAAATCTAGCTCTGAAAAATAATTTTTTTCTTCTTTTTTAATGCAAGTTTATCTTCTACCCTTTTTTGTGATGAGAGCATGATATACTAATGAAGTTTCAACAGCTTTATCTTATAATTCGAGCTCATCGTGTTTCATAATTCATTAGAATGGATCTACTTAAGAATTTGATTAACTATGCCCAGTTGTGCATTGCCATTTGTTAAAACTTCATAAGTCATATAATTTACTTGCACCTTTTAAATGTATATTGCTATCCTGGCTTTAACTTATAATGCTGTTAATTACAGAAAATAAGCTTGTGATTATTATTGGTTGTCGTTATATTTTTTAATTTAAAAAATTGAATTGTAGATTAAAACTGCTTTAAAATATTTTCAGAGAAAAAGCACGTGTAAATTTGTTGATATGTTTCTGTTGTTAAACAATAAATAAAAGTGACTGTTCTTGTAGCACTTTTAATTTTTTATCAAAATGTACAAACATGTACTAAGTTTAAAATTCCTTTAAAGTGTGTCTGTGCTTCTAAAACGGGACTCAGAATGTTAAGAAAGTGTGCAAGGAGAACTGGAAGAGGACAATGTAGTGATGATATTTAGTCCTGTTCAGTCTGATGAGAGTTGAAGTGCCTCTATGCAGCATTAATGGTCTTTTCAGTGAAGCACTGTGTATTGTTAAGATAAAATGCTACAGTAATGGTCTTTTCAATGAAACAATGTATCGTTACAATAAATTAAAATTTATAATAAATCAATTGACGCTTGTTTATGAGTTTCAATGATATACTTGTTTTATTTTCTGTTTAATGCTTTCTTTTTTTTTTTTTTTTTTTGTAGTCTGACAATCACTATGTGTTTTATACCTTAACATTAACTCTTTGTATTTTTTTCCCTTTCATAGAATTTTGACACTTTAAAAGCTATAGTGACAGTCCAGCTTTATATTTATATTCCTTTGACTGAATATTCAGCTTGGGCAAATAGTGATTTAATAATTAGATGAACATTCAGCCTGGCTAAGTAGTTGGCTTTTTTTTTTTTTTTTTCAATTTTTATGTAGTTTAGTTATTTGGATATAAAATATACTATCATAAGTATTATATTATGTAGTGTACTACTTAAATCAAAATTATGATGTAAAAACATCAGTTTTTCTAGGTAAATTGTTACATGCTTTTTCATGAATGTTGCCTACTTGCATGAGCCAAGGCTGAACTTGATCATAATGTTACCTATCAGTAACAGTAAACTGGATCAAGTTTAGCCTTGCAAGAGCAAATGCTCATTAGGATGGACAAAGTGATGCTTTTATTTCGCTTTTGTTAACACAGAGGACAGATAATGTGGGCTGTGAGGTTAGACTGGTTTATTGTGAATATTAGATAAAAGAGAAATGTGAAATGCCTTGAACATATCATGAATAAGCTAATATAATTTATTGGTGTTAAATGCATAAAACTTTTTTTAAAAAAAGTTAACTTCTCTTGTTAAAATATGTACCTACCATAAACTGGGGGAGTTGGAACAGTTTTTCAACTTTGAAGGTAGTAACTAGCATCTTTTTTATATAGGTCTTGTAGTTTTGAGCAAAATTTATATATTTTAATAATTTTTTATTTGTTGTTAATAATGTCCCAATTAAACCCTGCAGAGGTGCCTGAACAAAAGTTAATATTGATTCAATTCAGACCTCACTCAAATGAATAGAAACAAATAATAATGATGAGGGGAGTGGAAATAGGAACAAGTAGTTACTATCAAATGTAACCTTTATTTTCTATACAAGTAATTGTATGAATTTTTGAATTTAATAAGTTTAAATTTTAAAAAGTTAATAAATTCAGTTCACCCATGCTCTCAAAAGTTATCACGTCCTTGAAACTAGTTGCTGTTTGTATGTTGTCGTTTCTTTGAACTTTCATTACAACATCTTCTAGAAGGAGAAATTTCAAGGCAAGAAGGACGCTTCTGTAAAATATTTCCACTTATCTATTGTCTTCAGGGTATATAAGTTTGGCCCCATCGAACCTGTATGCCTTGTTTTCTAACATTTTAACAGTTTTTGTTTTGTTTTTTTGGCAAAGGAGTAATAAATGTTGCTATATTCGCCCCTTTAATTTTAAACCTATGGCATCTAAAGCATTTTTTTTAAAAATTTTCATGAAGCAATATTAGAAATGCTTAACACTTTACTGACCGTTAGTGGTTCAACAGCATACGCAGTGGCGTACATAGACTTAGGTGCGCCCCCCTGCAAGATTTATAAGTGCGCCCTACCTTTGGTTTACCCCAAAATGTTAAAACAAAAACACATACGGTGAAAAGATATTCGGGTATTTATTATTAAAAAGCAGATTTTCGAAAAGTTAGCGAGTTGAAACATTGCATGCCCTTAGAGGCTTGGAATGAAAATTATCTTAATAATGCGTGAAAATAACACTGTCTTAAAGTAATTATATTCAAAATTTTGTTAGAGGTTTCTGGCATTTATATATGAAGTCAATTAAGTAATAATAATGAGACAAGGGAAACTATTCGTGCCCAAATTAGGCACTAGTTAGACAAGAAAATCAATGCTGCATTAATCTGGGAATAGATATCCCTCTTCGTCTTTAACAATTAAGAAACTTTTGAACAAGTTCGTCGAGGTTTAAATTATGAACCCTGGCGCTTTCTATGCTTAAAACAGCAAGACCACTTAACCTTTGTTCTGTCATCGTACTTCTGAGGTAAGATTTCATTAGCTTCAGTTTGGAAAAGGATCTCTGCTGATGTTACTGGCAAAGTCAGAAACATCAAAAAAGCAGTGCATACATCTGGCAGACTAGATGATAAAACACTGTTCTCGATCATCACTAAATGAGCAACTTCAGAGATATTTGTCAAGTTTCTCACTTTTATTTCATTTGCCAAAATGTATCGTAAACTAATAATTTGTGTTGCAATTGAGATCCCTTCAAGGTTATAAGCACGTTTGTCCCGTAGACTTGAAGCATGGAGCTTTGTGGGCACCCGTCACTTTAATAATGAGCTAAAAGGAAGACATCAACAATATTGGGACAGTTTTATGGTTTTATTGCAGAAACAGAGCATTGTAGAGCATTTGCCTTGTTTTGTATTGTTACTTCCAAGGGGCGACCTTCACAGAATCCTTCTCTGAGTGGGGTATTCTTTAGATCAGATACAAACATTTAACATTGGTCTCTGTCTAAGAAATACAAATACATTTGCGCTACTTAGTGAGCTCTCCTACCCCCTCTTTCTCTCTTCGTCCATCCCATCTACTTTTTATTCGCGTTAAACCAATACTAAATTTAACTCAGAATTTAACTTTTTTTCTTTAATTCTTTTAAGAAAATTAAAACTAGATTCCCCCGCTAGTTTTAGTAACAAAAAACAATTACATTGCACACACACACTTATTTGATTTAGCGCCCCTTAAAATCTGGCGCACGCCCCGTCTGCCCCCCCCCCCCCCCCCCCCACCAGTTACGTCCCAGATAGCACATGGCAGTGATTGCTAACAAAACCTTCAGTGTTAGAGCTATATTGCTTTTTAAAATGACAAAAAGAACGAACTTCCAGTTCAATTATAGAAACTAACGAACTTTCCTTGATGAACTCGAATACTCTTTTTGTAAATTCACGAAAATAATAACAATCCTCAACAAATAACAAAATAATAACAATCAAGTGCAAAATGAAATTTGGGTGCAATTTCATATTCGAGTTCAAGAAAATAAATGTACAGTACTTACTTAACTTGCATTATACGTACTTGCAGTTTGACGCTACGTAATCTCTTTTCCCATTTTTCAGTATGACTGTATGCATAATAATATTAATTAGCAGTTATTGTGTGCACTGAACACAGATGTTTTACTTTTAGCTCCCTTTTGGCGTTTGGGGGGTTCCCTTTTGCGATTTGGATCAGGGCCGCACGAATGGCGCCCTGTGGCAAAAACTTTTTTCCTCCCCTACTATATATTATGGAGGAATAGAGATTAAACATGATCGATACGAACTTTAATTATACATATCTTAACTTTCAAAAAGCTGCAGGAAAGCAATCGCTGATCAGAATGGACTGAATAAAAAACAGAAAACGAGAAAAAGCAATAGATTGCGTTTTGCTCGTCATAAAATAGAGAAGACACTTTCTGGAACTGCAAATACTTATAAAGCGCCCCCTCCGGATACACTAAAGCCGCCTGTCGCTGTGGAAAAGAAAAAGATAATGTACAAAACAAGAAATAACCCAGTAAATAATATGTCCTTTGAACAAAGGAGAGAAAGTGACGGAAACGTTTCAAGATGTTCCTGAAGTGTTTCTGTGTTTGATTTTATCGAAATTAAACATGTAATATATATTAATGCAAAAATGAAATTAAATGAAGTTTTGATGCATCATTTGTAAAACTAAATAGTTTAAATATCATTTTATTATTTTTTTTTGAAAAATCTATTGTTTGTTACTTGAAAAGATGCAGTCAATATTTATGGCCAATGCGCCCCTAAGAACGACGCGCCCATAGTCGGGCGCCTCAGCCCAGCGCTGGCCCTGATTTAGATCCCTGTTGTGGTAATTTTTGCGCGTTTTTTCCGCGGGCCCTTGCGCCCTCACATAAGTGAGAGATCACTGTACTGGAATATACAGGTGCACACAGGAGAGTGGAAGTAACGGGGAGATGATTAATTATGCATTATGTGACGCATTAGCGAGGAATTTCATTCAGAAAGCGTAGAAAGGACATTGTATTAGTAGAAAATAAATGTTAAAAAAATACGTGTAAAAAATACATTTATGTATATATATTGAAATTCATGGAGGTGTGGCGGTTAATCTGAATATTCTATTTTCTTGCTTTATATTTACATATTGTACATTTGAATGTTCAAACTTCAACCATCGAGCGGGTGGCAACTGCCGATTGTTTGTATTTAAAGAGATTCAGATGTAGTCTCTTCAGCTTGCTCACTTTTTTGTTTGATTCTGAAGCGACCGTGGCGGAACGGTCACTTGTTATGGCTTTTAGTACTTTTGTTTAAATTAAAATGTAAATAGTTAATAAATGTAATATTTAGTTTTAAATCTTGACTACGTATCCAGTCAATTACAGCATCTACAAAGATTGATCGACCAACCCTACACTGGTGACCTCTAGGACATCGAATTCGCCCTTAGAATGGATTTTTTTCTTCTGTGTGAGTTTATTTAATTGTTTTGCCTTGGAAGCTGATAATTTAAGATGACTGAACCCCAGACTGACACCAATGTCAATAAAATTGGCATGAAAATGCCTATTTTTTCACCATTAAATGTAAAATTATATTTCGCGCAACTTGAGGCCAATTTTTCTATAGCTTGTATAACTTCTGAATCAACTAAATACAGCTATTTAATCGCTTCAATAGATGCTGAATATTTAACTTATGTGTCTGAAATTGTTTATTCGCCACCGAAAGAAAATCCTTACATTAAATTAAAAGAGAAATTAATCGAGCAATTTGAACATTCTGAAACTAAAAAAATTAAAACTTTATTACAAGACTTAACTTTAGGTGGTAAAAAACCGTCTCAACTCTTGCATGATATGCGTAAACTCTAACCACAAACTTGATGATAGTTTCTTAAAGAATTTATGGTTAAGTCACTTGCCCGCTAATATGCAAGCTATTCTAGCAATAAGTTCTGAAGGGTTGTCTCAGCTAGCACTAATGGCTGATAAAATTTGTGAAGTTGTGACTCTTCCGTCAGTAGCGGCAGTAAATTCTCCTCAAGCTGAAAATTCACGAATTTTTGGTTAGAGAACCTAATTGAGGATTTATCAGAGAAAGTCCAAAAATTGTCTGTGCATAGACCTAGGAGTAGGTTTCGGAATTTTCCAAAGTCGCGCTCGCGAAGTAAAAGTTTTAGTCGAAATTCAAACAATTCTCAAAATGTTTGTTGGTATCACGCGAATTTTTCTGATAAGGCAACTAAGTGTAGACCTCCATGTCATTATAATAAAAAAAACCGCATAAGCCCTCGCTAATGCGTCACAGTAGATACGGCGTCAACTGTGCAGAATTATAAAAATCGACGTCTTTTTATTAATGATAAAATTACAGGCGCTAGATTTTTAATAGACACAGGAAGCGATATAACGTGCATACCCCGTGCGCGTTTTAAAGCCTTAAGACAAGTAATCTTGTTCTTTCAGCAGCAAATAATTCCTGTATAAAAACTTACGGCAAAACATTGATGACTTTAGATTTAGGTTTACGACGGAAATTTACGTGGGAGTTTGTCGCTGCAGATGTAAGCAAACCAATAATTGGTGCGGATTTTTTGGAACAATACGGTTTAATAGTTGACATCAAACGAAAAGTGCTTATCGATCCGTTAACATCTTTAACTTCGAATGGCCGCACTGGTACAATCTAAAATGCCAAATATTAAAAGTATTTCGGGTAGCTCGCGATTTCATAAACTCTTAGAGGAATTTAAAATTATTACGCAACCCAGCGCCGAAGTTAAAACTGAAATTAAGCATAATACATTGCATTACATTCAAACAACAGGTCCTCCAGTTCAGGCGCGTGCATGACGTTTACATCCGGCGCAACTTAAAATTGCAAAAAAGGAATTTGAATACATGTTGGAGCAAGGAATTTGCAGGCCGTCTCGCAGTAATTGGTCTAGCCCGCTTCATATGGTTCCTAAAAAGTCCGGAGATTGGCGTCCGACTGGGGACTATAGGTTGTTAAATAAAATCACACGGCAGGATAGATATCCTATCCCGTATCTAAAAGATTTCTCACAACAAGTCCACGGTACTAAAATATTTTCTAAGCTAGATTTATTGAAAGCATATCACCAAATTCCTGTAAATCCAGATGATGTATGCAAAACCGCAATAATAACTCCGTTCGGATTATTTGAATTTCCCTATATGAATTTTGGATTAAGCGGAGCGGCACAAACATTTATGCGCTTCATTCATGAAGTTGTTCGTGGCCTTAATTTTTGCTTTGTATATCTGGATGATGTTTTAGTTGCTAGTGCAAATCTCGAAGAACATGAAAATCATCTTAGAATCCTTTTCCAGCGCTTTAAAGACTATGGGATAAAAATTAATTCTGTAAAATGTACATTTGGAGTATCACAAGTTAATTTTCTGGGGCATTCTATAAGCGAGTCGGGTTTTAAACCTTTGCCAGATCGCGTAAAAGCCATTTCAGAATATAAATTGCCAAAAACAGTCAAGAGTTTAAGAGCTTTTTTAGGTATGTTGAATTTTTGTCATAGTTTTTCACCGGGAATCGCAGAAGTGCAAATCCCACTCAATGAGTATTTAAAGGATAAAAATAAGAAAGCTCGATGCGAAATTAGTTTGTCGGAAGAAGCAATTTCTGCTTTTAACACATGTAAGTAGGGGAATAATGGGTGTTCTGCCCCAGCAGCGGTGGAAGGGGGCGTGGCCCCACCGCCTGCCAGTGCCCTCAGGCGTTAGTTGAGTGGAGTTGAGTTGTATGCCCCCAGGCATTTTTCGAGTGGAGTTGAGGTGTTTTTGCCCTCAGGCGTTTTTCGAGTAGAGTTGAGTTGTTTTTGCCCTCAGGCATTTTTCGAGTAGAGTTGAGTTGTGCGCCCTCAGGCATTTTTCGAGTAGAGTTGAAATGTTTTTCAAAAAATTATAGTTTTGGAATGGCAACACTTTTTAATTTAAGTTTTAACCCTATTATTTCACCTCCTAGCGGCAAATAGTGGAACCACTATACCGCTGTTTTCAATACTACGAAAAGCGTTTTTTTTAAAGTTTATATTTTCATGGATGGCAACACTTTCTCGTTTAGAATTAGAACTTTGATGTAATGCGAAGTCGATTGAGGAGCCACCCACGAGAAGAAAAGCGAACTATTATTGAACTTAGAATTTTTCCACTGTTTTCTCTTAGAATCCAAGCAGAAACTATTACAAAAAATTAATTATAATGTATAATGAATTAAATTTAGTCCTCTTAATTACATCCTGCTATGTCTTTATTTTTTCGACTTAGAAATATTTTCTTTGTGGATTTTTTTAAAAATGTTCTCACTTAGCATTCACGCAGGAACTATTTTATAAGTTAATTATTTTCACACTGTAATTAGAAAATCTTGTAATTTTTACTTAGAAAAGACTCAGAATTTTTTTTTTCTTTAGTCTTTATTTATTTTTATTTTTGGTTTTTAGACTTCGAAAATTTTTCAGTGGCAAGTGATTTTTTTTCTCTCTTCTAAGTATGTAAAACATAGCACAGCAATATTTTTCTGATGCGTTTTCAAATTTTTTCTCCATGTCACATTTCATTCTAAAGTTGTCTTCTACTTCATATAATAATTACACTTACTGTTTCCTTCCAAGAGTATTTTATAAAACTCTAATATTTCACACAAAAGTGCAACAAAAAAAAAAAAAAAAAAAAAAACCTAGATTGAAGTAAAACTTAGAAAAATAATGTAAAATTACAAAGTAGGAAATGTTTAAGCAACAGGAAAATGTAAAAGTACTTGATACAAAATGCTAAAACAGCATGAAAATATAAAAAATACCAAGTATGAAATGTTAAATCAGCACGAAACGAGAAAAACATTCATGGTCTCAATTAGCAAAACGCTTTGCTAACTAAGTCATGAATGTTTTCACTTTAATACGTTAGAATTTGTTTCTAGTAGAACGCAAACAACTTAAATAAAATAAGTTTATATTTTTTGGAATGGAAACACTTTTTTTTTTGTTTTTGGATTGGGATATTGATGCGTATTAGATTGTAGCACCATCTAAATGGACAATTATTAGTGTTGAGTTTAGACTTATTTAATATTTTCTTTCAGCATTCTATCAGGAACTATTTTCCATTGCAAGAAATTGATTATAATGTATACATAATTAAATTTAATCTTATCATCATTTATTCATTTATGTCATTTTCAGAAAGAGAATTTTTTTTAAACATGGAAAACATTTCACAGTTAAAAGTTATTTTCCTTCCTAAGTATATAAAACTTAAATGAAAGGTTGAGTAAAAATTTTCTGGTGTGTTTTCAAACTTGTTTCTTTTAAGTCTTAACACAATATGTTTAGGAACACATTTAATTACAAAACTACATTTTACTTAAAATTGACGAAGTTAAACTTAAAAAGAATATCAAATGTATCTTAAAAAGATATTTCACACAAGAGTGCGAATAAAAAACCCAGTTTTAAGTCGAAAAACTTAGAACGATAATGTAAAAGTAGTAAGTACAAAGCCTATTCACCCAGTATAACTTAGTACAAAAAAAATTTAAAATTTTCTAAGTACAAAATGTTCAAACAGCATGAAAATATAAAAATACCAAGTATTAAATGTTAAAACGGCCTAAAACTACAACTGCTAATACTAATGCTTGTTCCAAACTTAGATTCTCCCAGCAAAATTCAGCGCAAAATGTAAAAGTACTATGTCCGAAAGGTTAGAACTTCATTCCGTAAAACAGTAGAGAATGCAAGATTTTTTGTTTATACTTGGGGAAAAAATTCAACATTACAAGTGATTTTCCATCCAAAGTATATAAAACTTAGGTGAAAAGTTGAGTAAAATGTTTCTGATTATGCTTCTGAATGTTTTTTTAAGTCTTAACTTAACAAAATGAGTAGCATATTTTTTTTTTTTTTGCTTTCATTACGATGATATCCCACACCATCAAGTAATGTAGCTATTTTCAGCAGTTAAAAATTAAGTACAATGGAGATACTTTGTAGGTTAAAAGGAAAGTGATCTTTGCCAATTGCTTCATTCAACGTAGAAAGAGAAAGTATGCCTACAGGGGTGAAGAGAGAATCTTTTCTTTTCTGTCCGATCGTCTCAAAGGACCTAAACCCATAAAAAACATCTGCACTATGATTTCAATCTTTTATCGCGTTACAAGGTTGTTCATGTCTTTCAGAGCTTCAGGAATTATAACTTTTGACAAATGTGCTTCAATGGATACAAAAAAAAAAAAAAAAAAAAAAAAAAAAAAAAAAAAAAAAAAAAAAAAAAAAAAAAAAAAAAAAAAAAAAAAAAAAAAAAAAAAAAAAAAAAAAAAAAAAAAAAAAAAAAAAAAAAAAAAAAAAAAAAAAAAAAAAAAAAAAAAAAAAAAAAAAAAAAAAAAAAAAAAAAAAAAAAAAAAAAAAAAAAAAAAAAAAAAAAAAAAAAAAAAAAAAAAAAAAAAAAAAAAAAAAAAAAAAAAAAAAAAAAAAAAAAAAAAAAAAAAAAAAAAAAAAAAAAAAAAAAAAAAAAAAAAAAAAAAAAAAAAAAAAAAAAAAAAAAAAAAAAAAAAAAAAAAAAAAAAAAAAAAAAAAAAAAAAAAAAAAAAAAAAAAAAAAAAAAAAAAAAAAAAAAAAAAAAAAAAAAAAAAAAAAAAAAAAAAAAAAAAAAAAAAAAAAAAAAAAAAAAAAAAAGCTATATATTCTGCTATAGTGCACTTCAGATTTATGTTAGAAGCGCGTCCTTTTTTAATTTATACAGATCATAAACCGTTAATTTATGTGTTTAATCAGAAAAACGATTCGAAATACTCTCCTAGGCGTTTACGTCAACTAGATTTCATATCGCAATTTTCGACAGACATTCGTTACGTAGCAGGTCGGGATAATATCGTGGCAGACACTTTGTCGCGTATTGAAGAAATTTCTATCCCATCCTCTATTGACATGGAATCCTTAGCTGACGCGCAATCGAAAGATTCTGATTTTTTGAAGAATTTAGACGACTCAAATTTTAGCCATTCGCTAAAAATTAAGAAATTTCAAATCCCAAATTCAAACAAGCTTTTATATTGTGATATTTCAACCTCAAATATTCGGCCTCTTATTCCAAATTCTTTTCGTAAAGCAGTGTTTAATTCTTATCATAATTTATCCCATCCAGGCATACGTGCTACAATTAAATCTATTTCCGAAAAATATGTTTGGCCAAATATGAAAGCCGATATCAAATTATATTGTCAGACTTGTTTAGATTGCCAGCGAACTAAAGTTCATAGGCATACTAAATCTCCTTATGGTGAATTTCTCCTACCTGACGGAAGATTCAAATATCTTCATATTGATCTAATTGGGCCACTTCCGGTCTGCCGTGGATATACGTATTGCTTAACGGCTGTTGATCGCTTCACACGCTGGCCGGATGTTACCCCCATAAGTGATATAACAGCGGAAACTGTAGCTAAAGCTTTATATTTTTCTTGGGTATCACGTTTTGGTGTTCCTTCAGTCATTACTGGTGACCAAGGCAGGCAATTTGAATCCTCGCTTTTTAAATCTTTTACCGCCCTTTTTGGAATTAAGCTCAACAGAACATCCGCATATAATCCAAAGTGCAATGGACTAGTGGAAAGACTTCACAGACCACTAAAACAGGCATTAAGTTGTCTGTCGCCTCTGACGTGGGTCGACGCTCTCCCTGCTGTACTCCTCGGACTACGGACGGTATACAGAGAAGATCTGAAGTCTTCCGTTGCTGAACTTGTCTATGGGGAGACAATTCGTTTGCCCGGAGATTTCGTCGCTGAATCTCCAGTTCCGGTCCTAATTTCGACGTTTCTCCAACAACTGCACAAAGTCATCGGTTCGCTTCGTCCAACGCAAGCATCACGACATGGAGTGCCAACATTTTTCGTCCCTAAGGATTTGACGACTTGCACCCACGTCTTCATTCGTCATGATGCTGTCCGACGAACCTTGCAACCGCAATACGATGGACCTTTTCTGGTGCTCAAACGTCTTGCAAAGGACTTTGTTCTTTCTATAAAACGGATAGCTAGAACTGTTTCCATCGACAGATTGAAACCTGCATATATTTTAAATCAAGATTTAAGACTGTGAACGCGAATATTGTCGGTGTAACTACACGTTTCGGCAGGAAAGTACATTTTCCGGACAGATTCGTCTCTCCCTGATCTGCTCGAGACTCAGAGGGGAGTATTGTGGCGGTTAATCTGAATATTCTATTTTCTTCCTTTATATTTACACATTGTACTTTTGAATGTTCAAACTTCAACCATCGAGCGGGTGGCAACAGCCGATTGGACCGGAACGGCCACCGGAAACCGGATCGGCCACTTGTTATGGCTTTTAGTACTTTTGTTTAAATTAAAATGTAAATAGTTAATAAATGTAATATTTAGTTTTAAATCTTGACTACGTATCCAGTCAATTACAGCATCTACAAAGATTGATCGACCAACCCTACAGAGGGTTTTTTTTTCTGGAGCGTGCGCCCTAAAACCTCGTGCGCCCCCCCCCCCCCCCGCTCCGCGGGGGTTGCGGGGTTGTTATTTACGCCACTGAGCATTACGCACGTCCAACCGTCCAGATTCTCCCAGGCAAAGCAACGCAAGTGAGCAATGTACCTCAATACTAATAATAAAATGCAGATGATGTAACAAATGGCAATTGTTTATCGCCAGGTTACCGATTGATAAGCTATTTTTGGGTAGCCCCGAGAAAAAAGCGATGAATAGGCTGTCGGTCGGTAGGCATTGGTGATAAAAAGCCAATCAATAGGCAATCGGTTGATAAGCATCGGCAACAAAAAGCCGCTTAATAAGCTATCGGTCGGCCCTATCAAATGCCCTATATCTTGTATATATGCCTAACTGGTTTGTTGTGGCCATCATGGAATTTTCTTCTATACTCTTCTTCATATGAATGTTGCTACTCACCAAATATCCTTATTATGACAAATCCTTATCGAAAAAAAAACAATAGTAAGGGAACTATTTCAAACCAGGATAATCTAATTAAAAAGTTTGCTCTACCAGCGAAGCCTCAAAATGCCAAAAACGTTTGTAAGAATTTTATTTGTTATCGTAGGCGAAATCCCCAAAAAAAAGCATAGATGTGAAAAAAAGGCCCAAGTTCGGTAGAACAAAAAATGGCCACAGTAGTCGGAGTTAGTGATAAAAGAACTGATATCTAACGGATGCCAAGTTCCATAGCAGATCCTTTAATCATAGCTGTCACAACGTACATTGTTCTCTAATTTATTTAGAAACAATATGTTATTTTTTTTATATCGGATTTCTAACTTAGCAAGTTTTAATTAAGGTAAATTACATTAAAAAAATTAAGCTCATCCAGTTGGAAATTTTTAATAGTTAGTAAAACCATCAAGGCCGTACCTAGAGGAGGGGCCCACTGGCCCGGGTCCTCCCCAAAATTTTTCGCATTGTAGCATATATTCCTCCCTGATACTTTCCTCAACATTAGTGTTTCAAAGTCAGGAACCCCCACCCCCGAAAAAAATTTCTGGCTACGACCTTGAAAACCATTTGGCCAGCTATAAGAGTTAATTTCTAATTGTCTTATCATCTGTTCTTGAACGTAACTTATCATTTGTTTTTTCAGTTTGTTTTTTATTCTCCTTTCTTAGCGGATCTTGGAAAATTGTATCGAACTTTTCAGCAATGCTGCTTTCATGCATTCTCTTAATAACTAATTTCAACTTGAACTTCAAATATTTATAGAAGTTTCTCAGTGAATCTTTTTAATGGTGTTAATGAAACCCCGGAAATTTTACTGGCCCGTATTTTAGAATGACTTACCAAAACATCACTGGTTCAACCAGAAGGGCCCCTCTCCCCCGGAATGATTATTT
The DNA here is from genome assembly GCA_038502835.1 of Octonoba sinensis. NCBI lineage: Eukaryota > Metazoa > Arthropoda > Arachnida > Araneae > Uloboridae > Octonoba > Octonoba sinensis. Next base: position 66,958,438 of record CM076602.1, read on the forward strand.
AAAATTTTTTCCAACATGTTCTTTTTAAGGCAAGAACAGGGATCTGGAGCGGAGCAGTGGATCAACGACATTTGTCTCGAAATTGGAGTTTAGCCGGAGTGTTCCACTGCTCGATTGTTTAAAAATATTTTAAATTTTTATTAGACAATTTAAAATATTTTTAAACAAAAAAAAATTTAAATAAATAACACAATAAAAGAAATTAAATATAAATAATGTAAGCTAATTTATTTGAAGCACTGCACGGTGCTGAAGTAGAGCCTGTTTAAGTATTTATAAGTCAGAGCGGTGAAACTCAAAAACGCAGTCCAGCACTTCACAAGTTTGGTCATGTACCACAAATGAAAAGATGTCATTCTAAATTTGAGTTAAATATTCAATTATACCTTTTTCTTAAATATTTCTTGACATCAATGGACTTAAAAGGCGAACGAATTTATTAGTATTTTAAAATAAATGCTAGTACTAAATGTTGCATGTTCTTTGTTTTGTTGTAGAATTTATGAAATCAATACCAAATCAATGGTTAAAATTCAAGGTGTTATTCCCGCCCAAATTTTTCAGATCCCCTCCTTGAAAATAGACTGGGCAGGAGTGTCTCTCCCCCGGAAGATTCGGAAAATTTCGGTGAAAGTGCGAAAATCCGCATTTTTTTAAAACTTGTATATATAGTTACCGATATTATTATTTGAAAAAACGTTTTGCTGCTTTCCAAAAAACTGCAATCTCCTCCATGTATAAGCTTGAAGGGGAGACTCCCACTTAAAAAAATTTGCATTTCAGCCCTTTCCAAATATTATTTGCGTAGAAAATCTCACCTTTTGTGTTTTGTTTGTATTTTACACTCTACTTTGTCTTGACTTTGTTCATCATCATCATATTGAACGTGGTATTTTTTATTTTACGCAACAACACAATACTTTTGTAAAATACATAACTTTATTTACAAAAAATAGTAACATGAGTAAAATTTGATTTATTCCAAATTCAAAGCTCTTGCTATACAAACGTAAAAAAATATTTGATTTCTTCTATAAGCAAAAATTATGTATTACATTTATACTTAATACAATCTTCAGTAAATTAAAACAATTTATAATCTTGAAGAACTCAATTTCAAAAATACTTTGATTCAAAGCTAATTTAGCCTATTTTTGGTTTATCATCATACAATTTATTAACACACGTAATGCAAGATTCGGTGTTCTTTTGATGTTAAAAATGATTTCGCGAAAGTTTGTTTTTCCATAATATTTCTTTTAATAATCGTCAAAGGAAACCATTATGCAATTTTAAAAATCTAGTCAACGTAAATGCTTTTAAATGTATCATCTAAATGCAAATTAATTCTGTCATTTTTCCCACTTGTACTTTCTTTTAACTTTTTGTTTTGCCTTGCATAGCACTTTATTTACTCTGTTAAAATATGCTTTCAAAATTTAAAATGTTCTGCCCAAAGAACGAAGCAAAGGAGTTTTTTCTTATATGAAAATTTAGGAGTTCCAATGGTTACGAAGATTCTTCCTCTTTTTCTCTAAAATATCGTTGGACAAGCGAAGACATAAGATTCTGAAAATAAAACAAATGCGTTAAAAGCTTTTTCATAATTAAATAATAATAATAATAATGATTTTTTTAGATGCTGAATAATGTCTTTGCAATTTCAAACGGAATAAATCCTTCTCTTGTAACAAAATAATTTATTTCTCCGATATTGTTTGAAGGCAGAGCATCTTGATTTTTATTCCTGTCTATCTGTTCTGTTAGTTTGCTTCATTTGCCATGGAACCTCAATAGAGATGTTTTAAGTAGTAAAATGTAGTTCTAAAGATGAATTCAATGAACTGCTAGAAAAATGCACATTTCCAAATCCACCTCAAGAAATTATAGGTGTTTCCAAAATATTATAAGTGGATGATATTTTCTTATAGCAGGTATCCTCCAAGTTCGAAAGAGTAAAAAAAAAAAATCTTTCGCTGTTTTTTTATTTTTCCACAAGAAAGGCTATAGCAGTGCTCCCACCGGCTTCACAGAGTTTGTATCAGATTTTGGAGCAGATAAAAATGGGCTTTTGTATCAGATTTTGGAGCAGATAAAAATGGCCTTTTGTATCAGTTTGGAGCAGAAGAAATCGACTTTTGTATCAGTCTAGGAGCCGAAAATATCAACTTTGTTCCATTTTTGGAGGATTTTATTTTCTTTATTTATTACATATTAAATGGCTGTTTTAAAGCAATGTTATTTTCATACATCAAAGGTAAGAGCAGTTTCAAGTCTTCAAAATGATAGGAAATGTAAACATCAGTCATCCTTCAAAAACTGGATTATTTTTATATATTTTAAGACATTATTTATAACCTATTCAAAACATAGGCGTAACTAGAGTTGGCGAAAGGGGGGGGGGGTCACCCTAAAAATGTACAGACTAAACACCAATAAGAAGTGTAAAAGAGTTGAAAATTTACTAGTTACAAATACTTGTCTCTAAAGATGTACTCCGTGTTTATTTCAGGCATCTCCCGGGGGGGGGGGGAGTCAACCCCCGACCCGGCAAAAAATTCAGATCACAAGCTTTAAAAAAAAAAAAAAGAAAAGAGAAATTACGCTTTTAAGACACTTTATTTTCAGAAACACTTTCAGGGAAAGGACTTTGAACACTATCACGAGCGACACCAAAAGTAACTTAAACGATATGACTTTATTTTGAAAAAAATTGCAGGGGGAGAGTAACCAAACTCCTTTCTGTTTCCTCTTACATCTCCAAAGTATCCCGAAATTGCATTGCTATTAGGAAGATTTCAAAAAGTTTCCTGGGGCGAGCCTCGAACCCCTGCCTCCAGAGTTAGCCTAAGCATTATAGATGTAAGACCAGTTACAAAAATTTAAGTTGCAGAAGCCCCAAAGTTTCAGGGAGGAATATATGATAAATTGAGATTTCTGAGGGGGGGGGCGGCCCGTGGGTCCTCCTTCCCCTCTGGATACGGCCTTGATTCACAAAAACATTAAACATTCATTACTAGATCTTAATTCATCCGCAATAGAAAATTCAATATTTAGCGCTAAGCTATCTTCTATGTCCAGGCATTCATAATCTTAAAACTGGGAAATAGTGGAATTTTAGAGAAAAAAAACCGAATTCCCCTACAAAAATGCTCATCCCCACAATAAATTTCTAAAAATTTTGTTAAATTTGGTAACAAAACATACCTCAGAAGTGGAAGCGTCTGAATCACATTTTCTTTTCTTTTTGGATGACGAACATGTCCATCACTGGAGTGCAAATATTATTATGTATCGAAAATAATTTAAAATTTAGCTAAAATATAAATAATACTTGATTGTAAATAAAAATGCAGCATTAAACCGTAGCTGTGAGATTGGAAGCGTTGAAAGGATGATTTCCAGAGTCTTAATGCAATCAGTGATGGACCATAATAAGAAAAAAAAACATTTAAAATATAAGAGATGAGAGAACATCTGTAAATGAGAATGCAATGCAAATACAGTTCATCAGTTTTCTAATCGGCTCATCTACAAAAAAGATTTTACCAAAATGGGTTTTGGGACAGGAAGTCATAAATATATACAAACTGCTCTTTAAGTTTCTTGATGAGATCCCTTCCTAGCTTGCGGGGTTAACCCATTAGGAGAATTATAGGCTAGGGGTCCTTCATTTTCAGACCCCAGGGCCTTCAGCACCGATTTATCAGAAAACAAAACTCCATCACAGTAGAGAATATTTTCCACGAAACTTATTACTTGTGCGATTGTATTACCAAATTGCTGCCTTTGGGTAAAAAAGACATCAAGAAGGAAAGAAAACCCTCTGAAGTGATTGACAGGATCTCTGTTTGTCTGTGTGTGGTACGGTGATTGAAGCCACCTTTCGCTGTAAAACCCCCTCCAAGGTGATAAGGGGGTTGATTATAACCAGATGAAAGTCCTCTTTATTATGAGCTGCATACTTTGGTCATGATCACAACCCTTCAGAGAAAGAGGAAATAAAATCATATGCATATGTGTTTAATTTTCTTAGCGAAACAAAAATATGTGCTTTGCAACGCCGTAGCCAGAAATTCTTTTGTGGGCCTAAATGTGCCTACATAAGTCAATACCCAATGGGGGGGGGGGTTTGAACCCCCAACCCCCCCCCCCTGGTTACGCCTGTGATTCAAAAAGTAAGACTAATTAAACCAATAACCCTTTAAAGGTGTTTTTCAATACTTTTCTCAAGAAACGGATTATATAAAAAAAGTTCTCATTTTTTTCTTCTTCTAATAGTTAAGAATAGCTGGAAGAAAGCGTAAAATTTTCTTCTTTTTAAAAATTATTGCATTCCTTCCTTTTTGTGTAATAGCTAAAACACTATTCTTTCAAGAAAGTAAGAAAAAACTAACTAATATGAAAGGTTTAACTATTTTAAACTATTTATCATTAAATATTTTTTTTAAAATGGTACTCATTTAGGCATAATCATTGTGATTATAGTAACAGTAAAATTTTGAGTGAATTAAATATGATTTCATATTTTATCAAAAAATATATTGGAAATCGATCTTATTTTCTATCTGCAGTAATATTTATTATTTTTCTGATTAAGAAATATTCCTTTAAATTTCAATCCTAAATATTCCCTTAGATGCTTTTCCACCAAAAGAAAATTGCTGAGTTTCATAATTTTGCAGCAAGAAAATTCAAGAACCAAATTATATTTTTCAGTTCTATAATAGAAAAGCAAAATGTACTTTTTATTATATGTTTATAATTTAATGTCTAATGATTTATTTATTTTTCCAGCAAATAATTTTTACATCTTTTAAAAATTCTCTAATAGTTGCAATTAAATTTTAAGAGCCCTAGGGTTACAGCAATTGGATGCTGAAAGAAACTAAATCGAAATAAAGGAAAAAGGAAAACCATGATAATTTCATAACTATCAAATCTAATTGAAAAATTGAAACTTTAAGCAAGAGTACTTTTATGGGGTCGTTCATCCACACCAAAATTTCCATTTTCTCTAATAATATTGCGTAACATGTTTGCTAAAGATCATCAATTCATTAAGATATACATGCTTTTTTTAATGATTTTTCTAACTTAACTGTATTTCTTTTACTTATTTTGTTCTTTATATTTATGTTTTCTGTCTTCAATTGCTTGTGGCTATATGATATAGATTACAGAACTTAAAGAGCATTGAGAAATGAAAAAAAGCTGCAATTCAATGTTTAATGCTACAGCGTTTGAAATCCCATCTCTAAACACTTTCGGGAACAAATATATATTTTCAAACAATATTTTTATTTAAAATTTAAAAAAAAATTGTTTATTTACTTTGATAAGAAACATTATAAATGGTTGAAATGAAAAAAAATCCGATTTTTGAAGAGGATGCAAGAAGATTGCAGAACGTATGCACACTTTTGCTTGCACGTGGAAAGTAGGCTTAAGGAATTTTAAAGAATTGTTATAAGGGAGCAGCAATCTTTTTAACATCTGTTTCGTTATTGATTTTTCAGAGTGATTATTATTTCCTAAACATTAGAAAACACAAAGTGCATTGAGGAAAAACGCTAAGTTTTTTTTCCACATTCCATGAAATTGTAATCTGTTTATCTACTTCAAGAAAACTTACAAAATAAAATGTTTAACATAAATAGTGATAAGATGAATAATTTTTCTCTATGATACTACAAAATATTAGAAATCGTCTCACTGTTTCTTCTACAAGCGTGGGATACAGCGCTCAATCTGCTCAATTTTCTCATCCATATTTGACGTACTTAATAGAGAGGGTAGAGATAATATTCATTAATAAACTGCTGAAAAAGGTAAAATATTAGTTGACTAAAGGAAAAATGTAACAAATGATGTCGATTTTAAGGTGAGAGAAAATAATATCTACAAATTTTTCGATTTTTTTTCCGAAAATAGCGATTTGGCACAAATTTTCCGAAAAAACACATTTTATAGCAGCATGTAAAAAAAAAAAAATCGTTTTGACGCAGTTTTGCGCAATTGGCGCAGCCGTGGGATCCCTGCTATAGTGTTAGTTTCAGTTGTTTATCAGGTTTATAGGCAGCTTCTTCACGAAATTGCACTCAACCAGAAATATTCTTTGAATATGGCTCTTTAGATAAAGTTTGAAAACTCTCTTTGTCCTCCCCTTCTTATAATTGGACAAGGTTCAATTCTTCCTTGTAAGGTATGGTGCACGAAAGGTTGATCCTTACGTGTACCATATTAACATATTTGGATCGACGAAATGCTTAAAATTAAGAGTTCTGGGATTTTGATCCCGCCCTCCTGCTTCGCGAGCTTTGCAACTCCCTATAGGACATGCATTATACAAGAAAAATAAAAGACCTTTAAATACGGAAATGACTAACTACGTTTATATTTAAACTCAAAATACAATTCATAAAATAAATGCTTTCTGAAGTTTATTTTCAATAAAAACCGAAAAAATTCATCATGTAGTATTTTTTCAGTGGAAGTTGTTTATTTATCGTAGAATGTCATAAAAATAGTTTTCTCGTCTAACTTTGCTGTAAATTTGCTTATTTTATAGTGCCCAAAGATTAAAGTAAACAAAATTACAGTGGGTTGTATTCTAAGGCAGCTCGGAATCGAACTCGGTATATATATCAGGGATCTGGAGCAGGCAGTTCTTGGATTTGCTCCGTTCCGACTTCTAAGCACTCGCTCCGTGCTCCTGATAGTTGTAATAGGAATTGCATTATCCATCGCTTTTATTAAATTACATTGTTAATAGGCGTGCAAATATGCGATAAAAATTAAAACAATATTCATAAACTAGGATTTATTTTTCAATAAATATATATTATTTTAAATACACTGTGTTGAAAAAAATGGAGGAAAATAACTTATTTATTTATTCCAATTTTTTAAGAAAATGGAACAGTGGGGAGCAACATGATTTTTTGCTCCAACTCCTCTCCAGTTTCGATCAAAATCTTGATCAAATTGTTCCGCGCTCCTCCTCCACACTATATCTCGGATATATATATATATATATATATATATATATATAACGACAGACTTGACACCTTCCATCAACATCTTAACTTAAGCAACTTAGATTTGAAATTGACTCAAAGTTGTAGTCCTATAGGGCTTTGAAAATCCCATAGCTTCAAGTAACTATTTTCCCAAGTTTTTCCCAACTCAAATATACTGAAACATTTGTCAGTATGTTGCACTAAAAAACAGTGCACATTTCATGGCTACAAAGAATAGTACTTATTACCACATCTCGCTTCAAGTAAGCACTGGAGTTTCACGAAATTCTTTCAGTACTCCCAGGTGGGGCCGTGGTAGCCTAGTGGTTAGCACGTCGGACTTCCACCTGGAAGGTCGCGCGTTCGATACCCTCTGAAGACCACCATGTATACTTGGGGATATGTGCATGTAAAATCCGTAGACCCCACTACCTCTCCCCGTGCGTAAGCAATCCTAAGGCCTCGGCTAACAGGTAAGGGTCTAGTGGAGAAAAGTACTCCCAGGTTCGAACACGCAACCCAAGGGAAGGAATCGGCGTTTTGTATCGCCAAGCCACTGAACAGTTACACTTCAACTGCCAAGACATCATTTAAACATGTTTACGGTTACCCAGCGAACTCTCAACTATCGAAACTTTCACCATATTGGGTTAAAGTTCACTCACTTCGTTTTACAGTGTACAGATCAGCAAAGAAAGGACATTTTTTAAACAAGGTAACAGAGAACGCACTCCAAGCGTTGGCTGCCCCGCAGCTGAAGTTTATGATGAAAACAACATGAACTAAACTAAACTTTGGTGCATGAAAATGGGACCCGCATATTGGTTTAAAGTTTACCGATTTTTTTTACAGTGTAGATGGACAGATATTTTTCTTTTTTGGAAAAATTGCTTGAATTGTTATTTCTTACGGCGACACGCGAATTGTGTGTGTGTGGTACACCAAACAGTATTTACGCCAAAGCTCACTTTGACGTGAAACTAGGGACTGTACGAATCAACTCACAATCTTGAAATCAGAATGAAATCTTGCCTCTCATAATCCACTCCAGTGGACGACTATTTTAAGCACCAGGTTCAAATGGATAGTATAATACACCCACCCAATTCTGAAAATTATGCTGCTGTGCGTTCTGCCAATTGAAGACCTAGTGCGTTCCCCAGAAATTGGTACCATCTCTTTCAGCGGTACCACAATGAGTGTGGTACCAGCGTTCCGCTTGAGAATTTTGACGTCCAGTTTCTCCATCTGAAAAGGCGAGCACCCGGGCTCTGGATGCGAAATTGAGAATATTTAGCCTGGAGCATCCAAGCCAAATGTCTACTCAAGGGATATTGTGCTTGCCGCATAATCATACGAAATAGGCGCAGACGATTTTCTGCATCTTGGAAATCCACCGACACTGCCAGGCTCGATCCTCTAATCTGGGGCATACGAGTTCCCGCGCTTTACCACCATGCCGGCAAAATATACTAATTTGTGATGTATATTTCTTCTTTGTGAAATGTGTAACTGATAATATAATATCTTAAGTATTGCTTAGTGAATTTGATCTTACCTGATATGTAGTGGCGTCCACTGGAGATTCTCTGTCGTATTCAATATAGCAACACCTCTGGAATATATTCATTAGCACTTAGTGTATACGTTTTAATTATTAAGCAAAGTAAAAGTCGTGTATCAGAAAATTATAATTTCTAAAAATATAGTAAGAAATTTTAATTGGTTAATACATAAAAAGCTTGTGACACGTGTTAATTTTCGGATTCATTAGGGCAAATGTTTAGATTTTCACCTTAAGGATTAGTACAAAAACTTTAATAGCGTATGTTACAACTTTACAAACTTAAAGAGCGTATGTACAAACGTTAAAAGCGTTGTATGTATTAAAAAAGTTATCGAGATGATAAAAGAATGTTTTCTGGAAAGTTTCAAGCATTTCAAAAAATAAGAAAAAGAAAAATCTTAGACCGCATGCGGGTGTAATTTGCAGGTAAGGATGGGTTTGATTTTTCAAGAAGTAATAGTTTATTATAATTAACAAACGATGGTTGGACAATTTACTTACATTTGAATGAGAAATAATTAATAGTTAATGCTTCGTTTGCACTAGGATCTTTACTTAGAAAGAGCGGTTACTACAGTAATCTTTGACTTTTAAAATGTTGATTGCATATTGACCATTGATTTTATTTATTTAGTTTTTTGGAGTGGGGGGGGGGGAGGGTTACAATTTAAAGATACCTTTGCAAGCTCTGGAGCAGAATTAATGGATACACTTGCTTTTTTGAACAATTTTAATGTTTTGTACTTCATATACAGTTTCAACAACACTGGTTAGTTACTGCGCTAAAAGTTACATTAAGAGACCGTTTGAAAAGTGCCTCTCAGAATGGCATTTAATACCAGTCTGCAATTTAAACTTTTTTCATAGGATTTCTTAAAAGTAAGTTTTCTTGGATCAATTTCTGATGCTGATTCCTGACTTCAATCTTTGGATATCACGTCAGGTTTTTACTAAAGCAAAGAAGTCATGTTTTCAATATTTTAATGTAATCAGAAACCAATCACCAAACGTACAAAGCATTTGGTTACACATTTTAAAAAATAATGAAACGAACTGGCCTTATAAAGCTCATGACTAAATATTACCTTTTTGTGATAAGTTAAAAATCATAAAAACAACGTTAAAAAGACCTAAATGTAAGTAAGAATTCCGTTTCATGCCCGGGGTTACAATAGAAGGAGTAATGTACCACTACTCCTTTTTCAACGCGAAAAACTGAGTTTAAAGATAAAAAGTAGGTTTAAGCTTTCTAGAAGGACTGCCTACAACACTGCGCATGACTATTACAGCTCTGGTGTAGTCAAGGCCGTAGCCAGAAATTTTTTTCGGGGGGGGGGGGGGGCTTTGAAACATTTATGTTCAGGAAAGTTTCAAGGAGGAATATATGTTAAATTGCGAAAAATTTTGTAAATTATTTGGGCCCCCCCCCCCCTCTGGATACGGCCTTGGGTGTAGTTCTAGATGTCGCTTATAGAAATGAACAGTGTCATGTCTGCAAAAATGGACATTTTTCAAGAGAGGCGTTTGAACATTTACAATTTGTTTTATTGAATTGCCTTATTTGTTTCAATTATTATAATCGATTTTGTTCGGAAAATAGTTATTATTCTAGTTTTTTCTCACATGATGGATGTTAATGATGTCAAAAAAAATTGGAAATAAGTATAAAAAGTAGTTATTACAGTATTGCCCCAAAGGAATACAGTTGGTCTCTAGCTTTAATTTTTGAACATTTACTTACAGCAGTATTCCCAATATTAAGAGCGCAAAAATCTGAAAATTTTGATATAAAATCAAAAAAAAAAAACGATTTTTTTGCAGATATGACACTGTTTATTTCTATAAGTGATGTAGCCAAAACTAAATAGTACCAGTTTTCAATTTCTCCTTTCCTTTTCTTCTTTTTCTTTTTTTACACGTTGACGGACACTTGCGTCTATAGCCGTCAAAGCGAAGTTCACTAGATGCGGCGTGACGGCAATAGCCGTCATGCCGCATAGTGTACTTTAAATATACTGCAAAAAATTACTTATTTTAGTCATTAAACCTGTCATTTACGTTTTTAATTTTTTGCTGTTATAGCCGCCATCGTCCCATTACTTAGTGTCTAGAGTTCGCTGGCGCCATGACGATTATAGCCGAAACCTAATTAAAGGTGCTGAATTAATCAAAATTAAGTTTATTTAAGCAGAAAGGGTAGAACTATACCTCTAATACTCAAAAAATTACAAAAACATATAGTCTCAATTTTTGAACTTCACTTGTTCCTACTGTCCGTCAATGTGTTAACATATATAATGAATTTTTATATTCTATTTTACACATTCGAAGCTGTTCAATTATCAGTCACTGCAAAAATATCAAGAAATTTTTATCTCTTTTGAAGGTAAGATTTAAGTTATCAAAAGAAATGTTAATTACTAAGCAAAGGGAAATATGCGCATTGCATAAGTAAACATCAACCGTATACTATCTTCAAAACTCGGAGAATCTTAAAATTACATTTGTATACGTCAAGCTTTCTGTCTGCATTTTTTTAAAAGTAAAACTCCTTAAAATTCTAAGATATGATTTTGCATTATGACAAGATACTTACATTAAAAGAAAACTTTGCTTTTGCGCCAGGAACAGCGTTCGCCATTGCTTTGAAATACGTATAGCAAGAGGTTAATAAGGAAAGAGATGGTATTAAATTGAAAGGACTTGGAATAACAGTTGAATCGTGGAAAAAGTGCATCCACAGCTTGGTTCGTGCAAATTTAAATTCGACATCTGCATTGTCCTATAAAAGTAGTTTTTAAAAAATGTGTTCATTGTGGCAAAACTTTAGCAATCATTTTTATTAATTTCAACAAACTCATTTTATGTTAGATACTAATTTTAAAATCAATATTTCATGAAACAAGAATCAGAAATTTAGTATAATGTGTTCTATATGAATATACATGCTAATGATAAAGTTTGCAGTTTATTTTCTTCTTATGTTTATTCTAATTAAAACTCCCTAACCCTTTCGGGCATAGTGTCCGGTATACCGGACATTAACTTTAATTGGCATAGCATCTATAATATTCAAGTTAAGTCTATCTATAGTATTCAAGTTAATCAAATTAATTTTAATATTTATTTTAATTTACGACAGGCGGCGTGGCGCCCCCACGCCGCCTGTCGTAATGCTTTTGTTACAAAATCGCCAACGACGTGGCATGTACGTCGCCATGCGATTACGACGTGCGTGGCACGTTGGCACTTTGCATGATTATCTATATAAATAAAACCAAAAGTTTGTGTGTGTGTGTGTGTGTGTGTGTGTGTCTGTCTGTCGATCGCCTCCTGGCGAGATGGAACGGTCTAGGAGTACGAAATTTTGGTTACAGGTACCTTGGACCAGGTCCTCGTGCACCTCGAAGGGTTTTTCCGAAAATTCGAATTTGTTCTTCTTTTATTCCAATTTTGAGCAAAACTGTTGATTTGGGTTTATCTCATCGAAGAAACGTCCCACGTATTAGTTTTTTTCAGCATTTGAATGCCCGTAAAAAACTGCACAAGATGATCTCTTTCTGCAATTCGTAGAACAAATAGAACACGCGCAGTATTCGCTTGAAGTAGTTTTCGAACTTTAAAGCAAGGCTTACCTCTGACTTTATCTGCTCAATTTGTGTGTTTTCGCCAAAATAAATAGTACTTTTGTCGCCAAAAGGAAAATTTCTGCTGAAGCAAAACTAATGAAAATTCCTTTCGGATTAAATTGCAAACATATACTTTTCTCGCCAAGAAGATATAACTTTTTTTTCCGCGTAGTCAGTTGTTTTTAATTCATTATTTTACGTTTCGAATTTCTCTGCATAAGATGCATAACTAATTTTTCTGCATAACTTCATAAAATGATGTCTTTTTGAAATTCGTAGAACAAGTAGGACACACACAATGTTCATTTTAAGTAGTTTTCGAATTTTAAAACGATTCTTAAATTACCTCTGAATTTATTCGCTCAAATTGAGTATTTTCGCTGAAATAAAGAGTACTTTTGTTGCCAAATAGATTATTCCTGTTACAGTAAAGCTAATAAAAATTGATGTTTGGATAAAGTTGCATACATTTACTAGGTTGGAAGGCTTTCGATATTGCTGATTTTTGATGAAATTTAATATTTCGCCAAGAGGTGATAATTTATTTTCCCCCGTGCAGTATTTGTTCTCAATATACTATGATATTTTACGCTTCGTAACTTTTCCAAACGGGGCCAAAATTCCTTATTAGTAATATTGTTCTCATTCAATTCAATACGTGATTTACATTGTAGGATCTTGGCGCATTTGCGTTAAGCTTCTATTACAATAGTGCAATTTGGCGAACTTTTACTTTATTTTAACTTTTTTACGCAGCGGTTTTAATTGATTCCATGTTTTACTCAAGTGATTTATTTTATAGCATTTATTTATTTTTTGTACTGCATATTCGCCACCGTTTGGACAGAATTTAGTTATCTCTTTCTGTCAATTGATATTTCAAACAGTATTGGCGCAGTACTAAACATTTTCCAACTGAAATGTGCATGTTTCTTTGCCTTTGGAAATAATGCTTTTCTTTCTCCCGTTTTTAGCCGAATTTTATAGAAGTGCTATTTTATTGAATTTTAGTAAATGTTTTGAAGATTTCGCAAGCGGGATTTTTAGGAACTGGTGTAATTATTCTGATGGGTATTTTCAAGTGGACTGTTGGAAATTTTAGGAACAGCAGGTCTTAAATTTCTGTAGTCTAATGGTCATTTTTAGTCACTGACATCTTTATTCGAATGGAGATTTTTTGGGACTCATGTCCTTATTATATTAGGGATGCTTAGGAATAGTTGTCTTTACTCAAATGGAGGGCTTTAGGGAATGTTTTCTTTATTGTAGCAGAAAGATTCATGGGCCATTGCTCTTCATCTGATGGGCATTTTTAAAGAGAATACTACTCTAATTCTGATGGGAGTTTTTAGATGTGGCGTTGTCTATTTTGTAATTGGGATTTTACGGATTCTTGATATCATTTTGGAACGATTATCCTGATGCATATGAGCATTTTAGTTACTGTTGCCCTTACTCAAATGGAAATTTTTATGAACTGCTGTTGGAATTTTAATGTTGATTTTTACAGACTGTTTGTTACTTTTAGTTCAATAAAAGAAATTTTTAGTGACTGCGCTTTTTAATGTTATCGTGATTTTTAAGAAGCTTTACTGTTTAAATGGGATTTTTAAGGACTGTTGCCCATCTTCTGCTGGAATTTTTAAACTATATTTCTCCTTATATAATTACAACATAATTTTGGACATGTGTCACTTGGCTTGGGAATGATGCAATGTTATCCCGCGCAACGCCGGGCATGTCAGCTAGTTAATAAATAAATTTAAGATTTATTTTCCCTTCAAAAAACTATTAAAAGTCCTAGGTCAAAAATAAACTAGTTTAGAAAATATAAATCTTTTCCCGTTTCCCTATTTCTATAAGGCATCGAACACTTGACGCTTCTCAGCGAGTTACACTAGACCGTTCTGGTACACGCGTCGGTGAATTTTTTGCCAGTGCAAGTGGTTAAAGCTTTATGTGTTCAATTTTTTCAAGAAGAAGGAAATAGTATTTCTTCTTCCTCCAAATTGCAATTTAATTATTCATAATGAAAAAATGAACTATTTAAAATTTCAATACAAAGGCAAAAAGACGAACAGGAAAAAATGCATTGAATACATTTGCTGATTTCTGTTTGTTCACTATTGTTCTTATGCAACGATTACTGGATGCTTAGAGTTTTTTGAGATGTAAACATTGGTTAGAATATTAACAGGAGCTTCTAGCAGTATGTGCATAGATAGGGCGTGGTAGCCTAGTGGTTAAGACGTCGGGCTTCCACCTGGAAGTCGCATGTTCGATACTAGCTGAAGACTCAGGGGTACGTGCAGGATCCGTGGACCTCGCTTCCGGATTGCTAACAGGGAAGGAGGTTGGCGAAGAAAAGTATGTTCATAGAGCAAAATAATATTCATACTGAAATCTTGGATTTTTTTTACCATACATTGACTGTAACCCCAGACGACAGATCATCTTGTGCATTTGTATTTCTCTAAGCAGGCCATACAGACAATGCCTCTAAGTGCCACTGGGGAACTTGCAGCTTAAAGGGGATCCGAGTCACTAGAACATAATCGAAAGAAGTTCTATATTGATCAATAACATCCATGCCCTTGCCGGATCCGAGTATGAGAGCCTTATGCTGTACCACCTATGCCAATGGGTGGCCAAATCTTTGTGGAGGAAATTCAACTAAAATTAGGTATTCAATTTTTTTTGAAAGTCCAAAAAATATGGGCATTTGAAAAATAGATACCCGTGTAAATGTTTTGTCCAGTTCAGTTGTGCAATATGAAATTCAAAGCTTGATTGAAAAGTACGTAAAAACATGTTTTAAATATAATTTTAAAAAATATTTTTAAAAAACTTTTTTTTTCAAAAACATTTTTAATTTCGTATAGAAAATTAGTAAAATGAGTGGAATTTTTTTTGAAAAACGTTAGTTTAAGAATTAAATCGAAGTTTAAACAAATTTTCCAAATCATAGAGGTCGGTATGATTGTTAATTAGATCTTCGATCTCAGTCAAAAGCTGAAAGTTATCATTATAAAATAGCAATTTATTTCAACCAAACAATTACGCAAAATATATACATAATATTTTTTGCCTTAAAATGATAAATAACACAAAATATGTCGCAAATTTTGTGTTATTCTTTTATTGAATTAAGAACCTAATTCTTGAAGATGACTCAATATTTTAAATTATGAGGTGATTGCTATAAATATTTATATGCACCACGAAGTCTTTCACTATTTGGTAAATTTTTTTCTAACTGTCAGTTCGGGAATGACATTTTACTGGCTGAAAAATTTATTTCATGCCTTTTATCATGTTTTATATGAGGTCCCTAATATTTTTTCGAAGACTGTTGATTCTGACTGAAAAAATTAGAGCAAATGTGACTAAAATTCGTATAATTAGCGGTGATAAGCAACCCTATCTAATGTTGTTGTTGTCGTGTCCATGGATAGAAGATTAGAAAGTCAAATAGGGTCATTCTATCCATAGAAGAGGGTTGCCAGAGCCTTAAAAAGGTTGGACTTCTGCAGCAGGTAGGATCTGGTTTGCCGTACAACAAATATTTATGTGTGAGTCCAGTGAGACCAATAAGCATCTGAACTTGTTGTCTACTGGTTAACTTTCGCCTTAAGATGCTTTCATACCAAACGCAAGAGCAACATACGACAAAGACAAAATTTTTCGAAGCAAGTCATTGGTTCTGCCTAATTTAGAATTGGTTCTATCATTCGCATTTAGAATGAATGTTTTACGTACCACAACAGTCTGAAAGGTGTTCGATAGAATTGCAATCAGCGTATTGATGAGCGCTATGACCATCATGAGTTCAAAACCGGCGTATAGTGTTTTGCCAACACCCTCAGTGAAATCGTGTGTGTTAATGACCGGGTTTTCTCTGTCGTACACCAAATTCGATATGACGACATCTGGGGACTCAACGGGAGCCATGCAAAACATGGCCCAGAAGAAAGTTGCAAAAGCTGCTGAAAACCTACAAAAATGAAAAAAAATAAATAAATAAAACAGTATTTTTAAAAAATTAGTCTTCAATATAGATTTATTAGAAACACACCAGTTTGAATATTATGTATGCATGAACTCAAGAAAATAGTAGCCATAAATAAATATTTGAATAAATACATCATCGGACAAGCAAATGAAGTTGAAACAAGGTCATTTTTCAAATTTTCAGTGTACTCCTTGTGCAAACTGAATTGTACAATGAGCAAACTGACTGTGTGATTTTCACACAATCGAAAATTCATTGCATGATGTTGCAATGTTCGCATAAGGCCGTTATACCACACGATGCGCCAAACCCCTTCCAGAGTTCGACGTTTGATGGTTGCACCGAGTCAATGTTTGAAACGTTGGAAGCAAGTCATTCACAGGAAACACGACTGCGCAATTTTTTATTGATTTACCGGCTGTTTACTATTTAAACTGCACCCAACTTTTACAGATCATTAATATTTTCACATTTTCTACCTTTTGTCTTAATATCTGTACCAGAGAGCCATAGTATCTTAAGTCCATTTTTC
This sequence comes from Octonoba sinensis, assembly GCA_038502835.1. Lineage (NCBI taxonomy): Eukaryota > Metazoa > Arthropoda > Arachnida > Araneae > Uloboridae > Octonoba > Octonoba sinensis. The sequence goes on from CM076602.1 coordinate 66,975,200, forward strand.
GGGTTTCTACAATGAAGTTAAAAAATGAACATTTTTAGTACTATAAGACCAGACTTTTCCGTGTGAACTTTAAAATAAAGACGTCCGATGGGTGCTTTTATACCCTCCTGTAGCTAGTGGTTTTGTCGTCGGTACGATGTATGTCCATTAAGTGTAAACTCTCAAAAACTCAAAAAATAAACTGAAGATACTCAGGTACAGATATTATAACTCTAATTCTTCTTAAAATTGTATTTTTTATGAATTGTCTTGCACTTTAAAAGTCGTAAAACCCCATTATAACATAGGAATTAAGATCGCAGCGTCTTGTACCGGCTTTCAAAAGTTGTGCTTGTATATTAAGATTTTTTTGCTGTAAATTTTACTCCAGTACCAATACTCAACTCAACTCAACTTCTTCCCCATAAAAGGATCGTCACAGAAAAATTCACACATACATGTATGATGATTTCTTAAGCAAAAAAAGAAAAAAGAACATATTTTCATTAACTTTTAAAGGTTGTTATTTCCTTCAATGAGATATAGCTGTAGCGAGCAGGACTTAAATTTCTGTTTTCTGTGCAAAAGGGTCCTAATGAAAATATTTTTCTTTAAGTGGCTAATAGCTATGCATTCTTATCTTAACGGAACAAATTATTATACCACTTATACAGGTTCCGCTTCATTTGCAAGGGATCAAAAATTCCAGTTTATTCTGTTCACTTTTAGAAGAAAAAGCATGTTTTTACGCTTTTGCACTTCAAACAAATATTTACGATAAAAAATTCCTTCAATATGCTGCCGGGCCGTGGGCCACATAACATAATCATCTTTGAAGCAATTTTATAAAGCATAATAACTCTTTCAACGATTTTCATTTTCGACCTAAAGTATATAAAAAATATTGTTGCTCAAATTTCATTTATGGACGTTTCAGAGGTATCTCTCTATTCAGCGTCTTCAAGCAAATTTCTACATGGTACTTTTGTTAAAAAATTCTTTTTGAACTTTAAAAATTATTTCACTTGAAGTGCTGAAGTTCCTCTTTTAACGCATAAACATTAGAGACAAATTGAAAAGATTACTTTAAAATGAGTTGAATAACATTCACGATCTTCTCTTTTTTAGTACCTTAGAAAACGTATAATGTGAGTTTCGTTAATTTTATTCATTTATATTTACATCGTTTTCACTCTCAAATTTATTTATTAAAATGAAGCTATAAAATTTTCTGCATTTTTTCTCGCAATTGGTTATTTTTAAACTGAACCTGATCGAAATAAGAACCGTCCATAAATGATGTCACGCTTTTTTCCCATATATTTGACTCCCCTCCCCCCCTTTGTCACAAAATGTCACACTTCAACATACCCTCCCTCTCCCCTTTGTCACAAGGGGGGAAATTTCGAGCAAACAAGAAGTAATGGAAGTTCCTATAGCAACCACTTGTACGAAATGCAGGAATAATTTGTGCACTTACGAACTGAAGGATGGCAGTTGCGACCGAGACCCATCTTTAGTTACTTGAGTCATTCCAGTGTAGTAAGCATACAACCTGGCCATTGGTACAGCGAAGCTGGTAATGATCAAAAAGCATAGGATGAGGAAGAAGAAGATCTGTGTAGCCATTTTACCCATGGAAACCTATTTATTCAAAGATCGATTCATTTTATCATCATAAATCAAAATTTGAGGAAAAAAATTAGCTTCAATTTTTAAAGGCTATTTCTTAAATACAACTCTCTATCATGAACGTTCTGTTGAATCCACACTCTCAGAAACGCATGCCCAAATCTCACGAAACTTTCGTCGCATTTGACGAAATGGCTTCGTGAAAAATGCTCCGAGTATACCTTTCGTCAAATTGGGGGAAATTTGTGTAGTAACTTTTTGAAGTCATGTCATCGCGCGAGGAAAGAATTGTTGTAAATGACGAAATTTTCTTAACGATTGAACAATCGTCAAAAGTGAGACCTCTATTTCTGAGAGTGCACTTGCGCACGATAGCACAGATTCGTAGCCGTCTTAGTAATAGATGGCGTTACTAGCTTATAAAGTAAACAAATTTTAACGAATGCTAAATGCTGTTTGCTGAAACAAAAAAAGCTAAATATAAACGAAATATTAAGAATTTCTAATTCATAAAAAAACCTCAAATGAATTTCAAATTAAAAACAAATAGTAATAATTATAATGCAACTGCTTGGGACCGTTCATAAATGATGGCACATTTTTTTCTATGTATTTAACACCCCTCCTCCCTTTATCACAAAATGTCACACTTCATCCTACCCCCTACCCCCTATGTCATATGTAGAGCCCGGAAGTTCAGGCAAAATGCCATAAATGCCCTTTTCTGCCTTTTTTAAACGTTTTCTTCTGAAAATGCCTTTTTCTTTCTTTTTGTTCATAAATGCCTATTTCTGTCTAATTTAAAATTTTTCTGCAAAGCATTTTGTGCTTTTGACCGAGCATAAACGCAAAATGAAGAAACTTTGAAGTACAGAAGTGGTTGTCTGTCATCCGACGTATTGTAATGCATTTATAGAGATTAGGAGTTTATTCCTTTTGTGACAACTCCCTCCCTCTGAGGCCCTCGTACAGTACAATGGCTATTCCTCTGAGCTGATAGGGTACACGTGCTTGTGTGAGCAAGGCAGGTGAAAGAGATTTTTCTGTATGAGATTGACAGTGTTGATTGCATAGAGAATAGATTACAGAAATGAAGCTTTGCTTTTTTCAAAGATGGCCACACCCACAAGAAAGGAGATTGCTACGCGCTTGCATGGCACCTTGTAATCCATCTTTTATCGCCCAGAGGGATAGTTTGGGAGACAAAGAGCTTGATGGGAATTCGTTCGCTCGGCAACTAGCGGGAGTGCGTGGGGAATGCTGGGAAAAAGAATATTTCCTCTCCGTTTCCCCCCCCCCCCCATCCCCCAAGGGAGGGATTTTTACTTACAGTCAATAGGAGTTATTTTTACTTACAACCAATAGAATTTATTCTTACTTACGGCCCATAGCCCGTATGCTCTCTTATCTACAAAACGAATTCACCAAGCTGGTTGAGCACATTGTAGCAGGAGCACGAAATAGTTTTCTAGTACTAGTTATTTCAAAAATGCCTAAAGTAAAAGCCTGCACAAGCAAAAAACTGGACAGTTTTGTGAAAGAGTTTGGGTCGGATGTGTTTTCTACTTACTGATGGGAGCATTCTGTTTTGTAAGGCATGCGAGAAGTCAGTAAATTTTGAGAAGAAGTATTTTATATCTCAGCATTTTGAGACATCTAAGCATAAAACAGCAAAAGATAAAAAAGATGGGAAAACATCGACTCTGATTCCCACCTGTTTACAATTATCTTCTCGCAAATCGGAATTTGCAATGGATTTATGCAGATCATTTGTAGATGCCGGCATTCCGCAGTGAAAACTTGAAAATAAAAGCGTACGAGCTTTTTTGCAAAAATATACGAATCAAAGTGTGCCCTGTGAATCAACTTTAAGGAAAACTTATTTAGATGACTGTTACACCGAAGTTCTTAAAACTATTCAAAATGAAATCGGAACGAAAAACATATGGCCATCTATAGATGAAACGACAGATGTAACTGGACGATATGTTGCGAATGTTATTGTTGGTGTTATGGACCCATTTGAAAAACATAAAATCTTTTTGTTGACATCTGAACATTGCACAGTTATTCACTAATGCACTGGCTTTACTTTGGCCAAATGGTATTGAGCATGAAAGAGTGCTATTATTTCTTACAGATGCAGCCACCTACACGAAACAAGCTGGAAATGTCTTAAAAGTTTTATTTCCTAATATGATCCATCTAACGTGCCTTGTGCATGCATTGCACAGGATATCAGAGGAAGTAAGAGGTCTCTATCCTGAGGTAGACTCGCTTGATTCTAGTGTTAAAAAAGTATTTGTGAAAGCCCCTTCAAGAGTTCAAGTGTTCAAAGAAATTGCACCAGACATTCAATTACCTCCTAAACCGATCCTTACGAGATGGGGAACATGGATTTCAGCAGTCTCATACTACTGCACAAATTTTGAGGAAGTTACTCGAGTCCTTATTAGCTTTTCGGATGAAGAGGCAATATCCATAAGAAAAAGTAAAAGTCTGCTTAGCAGTTCTAAAATAAAAAATGAACTGACTTTTATTTCAACTTATTTTGGGAAGCTCCCTGGAGCTATTGAACACATGGAAAAAAGAAATATGTCTTTGTCCGAGTCACTAAAGATTTTCGACAATACTATTGAAGAACTAATGTCTGTGCCTGGACCAGCTGGTGACAGAATAAGGAAGAAATGTGAAAACGTCATCTCTGCAAATACAGACTTTAAATGCATCAAGGACATTGCAAAAGTACTTTCTGGTGATACTACAGTTGAACTTACCATATCTCCTACCATAGCAAGTTGTTTTAGGTACGCGCCCATAACCTCTATCGAAGTAGAAAGATCCTTCTCTTTGTTTAAAACTATATTGACTGACAGGAGACAAAATTTCTCTTTTGAAAATTTGAAAAAGCATCTTGTTGTGATGTGCAACAACAACCAATCATCAGAATAAATCTGCATACAATATTATTGTAAGTATGAGTTTTCAATTTTTATTTCACACTTACGCAGTTGAGGGTTTGTTTGTTTTTTTGTTTTTTTTTTGTGCAATTATGTCCGCTTCTTTTGTACTATTGCTACGACAGTCGAGTAAAATGAATATGTAGGTATACCGGATACTTCTAGCAACTTTTTTTATACCTTGGATACCTATATGGGCTTTTAGGCATTACCAACTACCATTTTGCTCCAATTTTAAGTGCCTTTTTTAAGTGCCTATTTCAAGCTTTTTAAATGCCTTTTTGCCTGCCTATTTTTGAATTTTTTATTGCCTGAAATTCCGGGCTTTAGTCATATGTCACGCTATATAGCATAAGGGTATATATACACTTGCAGTTCAGAAACAAAGCACTGCGTTGTAGATCACGTTTCTAATTTTATTTTTGAACTTTTAATGACATTTTTGAGAATAATAACAATAACTGGCTGATCCCTCGCAGAACATCTTCGGGCTATTAGTTCAACAATCAAACTCAAAAAAAAAAAAACTCTTTCAAATTCGATAAAAGAAAATATCGCTGGATATAAACATGAGAATGATCACTCGATATAAACAAACTAAGGTGTTGCCACTCCAAAGAATCGGAAATTAAAAATTGAGCTATGGATTCAAATAGTTTTTTTAAATAGGAATAAATTTGTTAAAGCCCCGTAAGTTACGATAAAAATGCAAATATTATTTTACTTCCCTACACTAATCATTAAACAAATTTTTAAATATCGTTTTACCGTAGTTTGTTTTTTGCTTGATGTCAGTATCGTATCGTGCAGCGAATTTTAATCGTAACTGGTCCATGTTAAGTGAAATATATATATGGATGTTACATGTGTACTTAATTTGTATAAAATGAGGTTAAGGCTTACAACGCAAAAGATAATTAGTATAGTACAGTAAAATATATTAATTGTTCGAATTTTGAAAAAATGACTCACGCAATTTTATCTAAAATGTGTAAATAAATGCCTAAGAAAATTTCCGTTTAAACTTTTAGCAAGAAGTAAATTTAAACTTTATTTAGCATCGGTGTTTACGATACAAAATGATCAATGAAACTTTAAAGTCAAGTTATGGAAATAAAAAAAATCTTCAAAAATAAATTTAAATTGCTGATTCTAAATGTTTTTATAGAAACCAAAATATGCAATGTCACACTTCGATACCCCCTTCCCTTCCCTTGTCACAAACTCACAATTTCTCGAACTCCCCTCTCCGCCTTGAAGCGTGACATCGTTTACGAATGACCCCCTATCTATTGTTTAATTTAAAGTAAAATTTTGATAAGAGAAGAAGAAATAGCAAGTATAATAAAAGAAGGCATCATAAAAAGGCAATCATTACAACGAGCAGAGCGCTGCGAAATTGTTGAAAATCCACTTATACGTAGTTATGGTACTTCGACTTCCATGAATTTTACCTGCAGTGGTCCTAATCGTGAGCTCTGAAGGCAATAATAGGCAAACTTGCCGAAAGACAGAATCGTGGCTATAGCGAAAAAACCTTCGTGCAAAAGCGTTGCATCGTTGTGAGGCCAAAACATCCTTTCAACGTTCTTTCTTTCGTGGATAATGTCATTCTTGGCGTCAGCAGCAGATTTGAGCCAAAGCACAAAACACATGAAGAAGATAAACTCCATCGACACGTCGTACCTAACGAAAAATCAATGATGACATTGATTTAAATGAATTAAAATTTTACAGACGCTATAGAATGAAATATTCTATAGCATAAAAGTTGTTATACATTTTGCTATATCTTATAAAATAGCCGCTCTCGTAAAACGGTCGGAGTTTATATTTTTTCAAAGCTGCCGCTATTATATTTGGCGATGACACCGGCAGAGTGCTGTAAAAACATCACCACATTTATTTTACTCCCGTTGAGTTGCGTATTATCATTGTCTGTCCGTTTTGTGCTTTTCTGCAGAGGCGTAGCTAGGTGGGGGCAAGGAGGGACAGCTGTCCCCGGGCGCAGCGTCAAGAGGCGCCAAATTAATGTTAATTTATTTTTTTTAAATGCGAAAAGAAAATTATTTGAACTCAAGAGGTGTGAATATGTTCGACAAAAACGTGGGAGCACCGCAAACCATATCGGTAATGACCAATGTAGGACAGGAGTATGTGGGAAACGTGGGAAATCAGACAAATAATTTTGCGAAGCCAGTGTCCCATTTTTCCCTTAGAAGTGAATGGTCGCTAATAAAAATGAAAGTTAAAAGGGCTGCTTTTTAGGGTCTACCCCACACTTCGCCCTTCTATTGTTCGTCCCTACCTGTCACCATGAATAGAAGGGTCTTGGGGGATTAAGAACGGACAATAGGAGTTGGAAGCGAGAATTGGACATCTGACGTGCTCCTTGAATTTAGGGAAAACATTCTTTCATAGGGATATTTAGCGGGATTTTACTTATCGTGTGGCCCCACATTTCGCCGCTCCGGAGACTGGCTCCAGATTTTAATGGATTGGGGACACTCCCCCTGCCAATCAAACACACAGGAGATTTCCCCAATTGCAGGACGGGGTAGTGAAGGGATTTTTTTCCCCTCTAACACCGACACGTGGTGGCTTTCGGACTTTGGCCATTTTTATTTCCTTTTCATTAGCGCATTCACGTCTTTAATAGTTTAATGAAGTTTAATTTCACCGAATCAAGGCGGGGAGGGAAGTTATTGATGCACAATGAGTATGTATTTAGGATACACTCCAGAAGTGGGATATTTAACACGTCCTTTGCATAAAATTTCATGTCGCATTTCAACTTTCAATCTTTCAGCATCCTGTATGTATTTAAAATGATTTTAAAAGTTCGACATAATTTCAGCACGTGCTAATTCAAATCTGCATATTTCCTGTTTTATTTCAATAATTTATTTATTTTCTAAACGATCAGTTTAGACAGTCAGTTTTCAATTCTTATTAGCAATTTTAAAACGTGGCGACTAACAAAACTGAGCCTACCAGCCAGACGACTAACCAAATTTTCCAGTTTTCACCTATATTGCAAGTCCTTATTAACTCTTCACTCTGGTACTGATTAATAGGGATCCACGTAGTCCTTGTTTTCCAATTTTTCAAAATTTAAATGTTTGTTCAAATTTGATAGTTATGCTACTTTGGCATTTAAGCAACTTTGGTGGTTGAATGTATATCCCAATATCAATCAGCTTATATCATAATTATTGTGATATTTATCATCTTATATAAATATATATATCTATTAACACTAATAATAGCACTAATAATATTCCTGGTCCTCTCTTTACAAAGTGCTTATCTTTCACTAAGCAAATGATGTATGAATGCTTGTATTAAGAGAATAATATTTTTTATAAATAAAATGCCTTCTTTTTGTTCTGTTATCAGTTTGCTACTTATTTATAATGCATAAGGGCAAAGTACCAAATTCCTTTAAAGAAGAGTTAAACTTTACTAGCACCATTCATTATCATATTAAGGGAGACCAGGTAGGAATGGGGTGCTTAAGGTTTGAAGCGAAGTTTTAGGTCTAAGATACTAAAAAAAAAACCATACCCTAGGTTAAGAAACAGTTTCTTAATATATTTTTAAATACACTTTTATGTACAAAGTTTTTTTCAAAAAGTTAAGATATAATTTTTAAAAATGAAAAATAAAAGTAACTCGATCAACCCCATTCTGCCCCTTGCATGGGGCAGAATGGGGTACAATGGGTTTTGGAATATTATAGATTATTTTTTGTATTTAAAGTATTTCGAAGTTCACACATCAGTACTGAATGTAATAAAAAGAAGGGGGGCGGGGGCATTTTATGGCCATATGAGTGTGTATCATGTTATAGTGATATGAGACTCAGACAGAAGAGGGTAAGAATTTTTTTTTTAATTTTAAAACCCAGTTTGGTCCAAAATAAAACAAAAAAACTTATTTTTAATGATAAAATTGTGTTTATTTTCTATGAATTTGTAAATTATTAAGTGTTAAAGTTATACAGTAAAGTAATAAGTAGTATTAAGTTATACAATGCTTATGGCTTGCAAAAATCATATATGAATATTGATTCATCATCGTCTTCTTCAATACCTGCACATGAGTTGTATGCCCACTTTTCGCATTTAAAGCATATGATGTTGAATGCAGATCATCACAATACAAACACAAACATGACGCGTCTTTATCTTCTTCAGAGCTTTCATCTGAGCGGTCCTCTAACGCCTCATTCTGTTTGTTTGGTCTCTGCTTATTGGGCTTAGGCCCTTTTTCTGAACCAATAGGTATATATGTATTATATATTTGTTATATAAACGGGGCGGAACGGGGTTCCACGATCCCGTTCTGCCCAGCGTGTTAAAATGTGAGAAAAGTTACGTGACTACCATTAACCATTTATGTTTCGATCATTGCATCATGGAAAAATATATTTAAAAACATGACTAATTCAATGGAATTAAAGTTAATTAGGGAAAAAATACGGAAAGAAAGCTTATCTCGCTTCGAAACTTTCCAAATATTGCACTTGCACACAATTTATAGCTAAAAGCTGGCAAAGGGAGTTAATGAACTCCAGCAATCAGACAGACGCTACCCATCAATGTCCGACATGCAACTGAGGCTTGTGAAGCTTTGCTGCGTTACTCTGAAATAACGCCACTGGGAAGGGGGAATAAATGCCGTATCTCGTTCTATCCCGGTCTCACCTACTTATAAACTATTATTTTATTATATAGGATATAGATAATTTCCATAACATTTCCATAATGCACTCTAACGGAAGTTATTGAATTCTATTGCAAACTGCTTCTTAAGGCTATAGCAAGAGGCATCTACAGTGTGCAACAAAAGAAAAAAATTTGAATAAAAATAGTTAAATATAAAAATAATCTACTGATCTATAAACAGATTACCTAACGAGTTTTATTAACCCTACTCCTTGCCGCTCCTAGTTCTAATAAAAATGGTATTAAAATATTTTTAAGTATTAAGTGTAGAAGTTCAAATCTGTAGTTTCAAGCTAATTGTATACTTATGAATTACCCAGCTATCCTTCCTTTTCATACCCACCCTCCATTCATTTTATTATCCCTTTCCCCACAAAACTTGTAATGACTAAACAGAAAATGAAATAATTAAAACCTGGTTTACCTTATTGAACATCGTTGTTCTGTAGAGACTTACTCATAAAATTGAACAGCAGCGTTGTCGCTTGCATTAATGTAAGGAAGAGTCACTTATGCGAAGTAACATGAATTATTACTTTAAACATTGGGCGATGAACTTTTCCAAAAATATGACTGCATATGCAATGCGAGTACTTTGCAACAAATTCTCAGACAGCTCCAGATCTTAACCCATTAATAACTGACGCGAAAACGAATTTTTTGCCGTTTTTCTTATGTATATTTTTAAGTAACTTTTTTTTTTTTTTTTATGTGCTACACAACGTTTCAATGAGTATAGGGAAAAAATTCCACCCAAAAAAAAGTTACCTAAACATATACATAAGAAAAACGGCAAGAAAAAAGTTTTCACTAACGTTGCGAAAACGCAACGTCAGTCATTAATGGGTTAAATTTTGCAAAGAACACAGCCGAAAACATAAATTGAACCGGTTCAATTTTCACCATTCGTTTCGAGTTCTTTGTTTTAAAGAACAATCCCTAAGTTTTGTCTAAGAAATTTACTAAACATAGAGAAATTGTATAAATATAGACACAAATAAAGTCGTACAGAAATATCAGCATTCATTGAGGAAAAAAAAATTACTGAAATATCACGACAGTATGTTGTAAGCTTAATAAAAAACCTTATAATACAAACATAAATTACTATGCAAGAGAATAATAATACAAATCAAACTTAAGTCATTACTTTACACTTTAATATAAAGGAGTAATTAAGGCTTAATGTCTAACAAAAAAAAGTGCAGAAGTCCTACATTCTTCGGAACTTGGTGAAATCAGTGCAAGCTATAAAAACTAATTCCATTTTGTAAAGAAATAAACAGGCTTTCAAGCATTAACGTTTTAAACTGAAGTAACTGTTTCATATCTACCAACTGTTTAAAACATTAATGAATAATGTGTGAAGTGAAAAATCTAGGGAAGTGAAGAAAAATAAGAATTGCAAAGTACCAAAGCATCATATGAGAACAAGAGTATTAATACGCAATGTAAACACACAGTACTTTTATTTGGAAATACAGTAAAACCTGTAAAGTTGACCACCTTTGTATATTAACCACCTAAGTTGACCTCTTTTGCCAGGAATGGAATTAGCCCTTCACCCTCTATAAGTTGATCACCTGTCTAAGTTGACCACTTAAAGCGCTGAGCCACACGTGATGAACTTACACAGGTTTCACTGAGCTACTTGAATAATGAACTTCTAATATATCAAAAAGAGACACGATCAAAAAACTTAGGTTTATTTTTTTCTCAAATTTAACAATTGTTTTATAATATTGGAAAAATCGCCCAACAGGCAATTGCTGATTTTTCTCATGCTTTTTAATTATATACTGAATGAAAACAGAAGAAATTGTTAATGCATTTTGTAACGTTATGTACTCGAAAAGAACAATGAGTACTTGAAAAGAAAAAAACCCCAATGCTAAAGACAACCGAAAATTACAAAAACTGAGATTAAATTGCATACAAAAGGGGGACATTTTGGGCAAAAATATTTTTATAACTAGATTAATTAATAAGGATGTAATATTTAATATTTATGATTAACTGATATGATCACTGAAACTTAAAATAACTTTCGAGAAATTCCTTATATTTTCGGCCGAATTTTCAAGTGATCGTGCCAAAATTACGTCCGTGCAAGTTGTTTACTACAGAAGTTGAAACTTTAAAAAAAATGGTAAGCTCAAAGTTGTTAATGTTAAGATTCAGAATCGGATAGTAAAGGAAAACTAGGAAATTTTACCGAAGCCGAACCAATCGGATTTCGAAATGCACGAAAAATCGGGACCGACACCTAAAAGCACAAAAAAAAAACGGACAAAATGCGTAAATTTTTCTCGTATTTTTTAGCAGTTGGAAGTTGTGCTAAATTAATAAATAAATAAGTTTCCTCCAAGTAGGCTCCTTCACTAAGAATTTACAATGTAAGTTGTAATTTGATAGCATATTTATGCATCAAATTTGGCTAGTTAATTCCGAAGTGGAAAAAAATCATGGAAAGAATCAGCCAGAATTCTTGGAAAATCTCCTGCCACTATTTCCAAAGCAGGTATGAAGATGTGTTAGCATACTAAACAATATTCAGGGTTTTTTTTTTTTACTATATGAAATCAAACAAAAATTTGAGTTTTGTCACGTCTATCACATACACCAGTGGTTCCCAATCTTTCCTTCCTTGCGAACCCCTTCTAAAATCTGAAAGAATGGCATATATTTTGAAAGTTGCATACTTTTAAGCTCTTACATTTTCTAAATTATATTTCAAAATTAGTTCTTTTAAAGTAAAATTCCACTGGAAATAATGTATAGCATGAGACATAGTGCAGTACAAACCATTTGAAAAGAAAATACTGCAGATAACAACAAAGGTCTTGGGTCTCAACACTAATCAAAGATTTAAACAGGGAAAATCTCCCCCGACCCCCCCCCCCCCTTCACATTTCTGATACTACATGTAAACAAATTTATGCATTCCCTTTATTACCTTAAAAAGTTTAATTTCAGAATTAAAAAAAGAAAAAATGCACTGAACTACATGTAAGGTACAGTTGTTTTCGTAGTGTTTTTTGAGTTAAACCAGTTTCTGTTATTTTTCTCAGTACTTTTTAAACTTATATAGAATTCGAATTACATCAAAGTTTTCTATTTGAAGTAGTACTAAATCCAAAAAAAAAATTTGAGGATTGTACGGCAGTAATAGAAAAAGATTTATTAAAAAAATTGTTTGCTCTTTTACCTTAAAATATCAAAATTTCTCTTTTACAATTAGTTTTTAACGATCAAATTTTACTGTAAATGACATAGCGCATACATTTTAAATAAATACATTATTAAGGCAACAAATAAGGTCACATGGTGCGGACTCCCTTTAAAATTGTAAATGATGTTTCAACATTATCAAAGATTTAAACAAGGAAAGTTTTAATGCTGGTTCAAAAGTTTTTTTTAGTGAGATTTAGTGGAATCCTAATACTACATTTAAACAACAACAAAAAAAATTAATAGTTTAGAAAACCTGAAGTGAACTAGTAGTGAAATTGCGCCAAACATCCCTAGGAAAAAATGTTTTCCCTAAATTTAAGGAGCACGTCTGCTGTCCAGTACTCCCTTGCAACCCCTATTGTCCGTTCTTAATCCCCCCAGGTCCTTCCATTCATGACGACAGAGAGGGCCAAACAACGGAAGGGAAAAATATGGGATCGACCGTGGGGATCAGTGGAAAAAAATCCCTTCACCACCCCGTCTTGCAAACTTCTGTGAACTTGATTGACAAGTAGGCGTGCAGCCAATCCATCAAAATCCGGGGCCAGGGCGAAGTGAGGGGAACACGCTTTTTTTAGAGCTATTTGTCATTTAGGAAGCATAAAAGTTTTTTTAATTCCCTTTAGGGGCACCTCTAGGCTTCCAGGGGCACAGGGGGACGCAAAATCTTCAATTGTCCCCGGGTGCTGAAAACCCTCGCTACGCCTCTGCTTTTCTGCAATAAATCTACAATATCCACATTGTAAAGGCAAGTCTGACGAAACCCTTTTCCTCACTGATAACTCATTGTGGCAGTTAGAGTTTTAGATTATGAAAGGACGAGCATTTCCTGTGAAAGCATGGCCTTCAGTGAAAAGAAGTTTGGCTCGGTACGTTAGATTAATGTTGTTATCTATGAGTTAGGTCTTGTAAACATGAACAGCAACCTGGCCGTTTTGAAAGACTCGGTTGAAATTGTACCGAACCCACTGTTTAAAATTTAATGGAACAAATAAACACAAATTGTAACGTTCTGCATACATTTAATAACCACTTCGCTATTTGGTTCGAGAACGATTTGGTTCAAATTAAGATAGGGGGGGGGGGGGGAGTAACAAAATCTTCCATCCATGATGGGCAAATCTGAGCGTTATCATTGCCTTACTGGACCGACTGCTTAACAAGTTTAACTGTGTTTTCTTTTACGTTTTCTGTTGAACTTTATGATCTTTAACACTAGGTTTACCAGTCCGTTTTCAACCATTTCTAAACTTTCATTTTACACTTAATTGCTACTAATTATAATAAAATTTTCAATCACATTAACTTGTCATAATGACAGTGTATCAGCAAAAACCGATGCATTTGAAATTTGAACTATAATTAGTAACAAATTATGCAAATTGGAAGCTTCAAAACAGGCGAAATGACTGGTCTGGTAAATATAGTGTTAATATTAATCGATTAAATTAGAATTTACAAAAATAAAAGCTTCACAATTTTTTTATGAAGATGTTAATTACCAGTTCCATGGAATTCGTAAAAACCGTCTCCTTCCTTGAATCCAAAATTGCCGCATAGTAGAACAAATGAACCCTATCACGTACAAAATGACTATTCCTTCAAATCCTAAAAACAATTACAAGGAACATTAAAGAACGGTTCATTTTATTAAACTTACAACTTATTACATGCAGTAGAACAGATTTTATTTTTGCTTCAATAAAAGTTGAACATCAGTAAGCTCACAATGGGTATGTAAAATTCCGTTTCATCGGTTTCATATTAAACTGGATCTTGCCGCAGTACATATATCGAAGTTTTTCTTGTAAGTTGGATGCTTGAAAAGTACGAGAGCTTGAAAACTAAAATACGATCGTTCCCCCCCCCCCCCCAATGCATCGCATACTACATGCGCCTATTAAAAAAACGTGGCGCGGGCAAGCAAATCTTATAAATTTCCCTCGGCAGTAAAGGGGGTTAAAGGAGTTAAAATGGTGTTTCTAGCAAATTTCGTCAAAGAAGAAATTTAAATTCGTGGTGATTGCGAAAAAGACACCAAATACAGAATCCCCTGACTTTTTGACCACAGTCTGAGTTTTCATCTTGGCAGCCAATTTAAATTTTGGAAACATCAAAAGGAAAGCTCTATATTATCAGTACTTTGAGATAATATCCAAGCATTTGGCAGGGACTAGACTAAAAAATAAATCAGAGGATTACATGATAAAATAAATAAGCATGCCTGACACATGTTTATAACTCAATATTTATTTAATAGAATTAAAAACTAATAAACATTTTTTTTTTTTTTTTGTTACCTGTACGTGGTGGACCTCTTCCAGCTTTTCCGGTGTCGAAGTAGTTCAACCCATATACACAGAACACGAAAAATATGTACGAAGCCAGAGACATCAGATACCGGTTGAGAGGTGCCCGCCATTTTTTTAAGATCTTTAACTGGGGGATAAAGATTAGACCAATGCAGATGAAAGGCAGGAATAATATCCTCATAAGGACCCGAAGGCTTTTTTCCCACAGAGATAATCGTGGCCAAGACCTGAATTCTCCCAGCCAGTAAGATGTCAGAATAGTCTGAACCATCGAGTGGGCCACGAACTGCAAAAAGGAATCATTATTCAATCAAAAATATTAACGTCTTAGAAAATTTTGTAGACATAACTTATCTAAACTACAAGATTGTGTTATATATATACTGGGTGTTTAATTAAGACCGTCCAATAACTACACCCATATTCCTCGCTTGAATTATATAAAAAATGCCCAAAGAACTGTACCTCTACAACACACATTTTTCAAAAAAAGTGCGAGGGAAAAGTATAATGATATGTATATGATATGTATTTTAAAATTTAACGTTATAAACAAATCGCTAAAAAGCATTGTACTAACCTGAAGTCAATGCTTTCAGATGAAATCGTATCTCATGTAAAGACAAATATAATCTTCAAAGTTTAGCAATGCATCCCAAATTCTAGTCTAGTCTGTGAAACCATTGAATGTTTTAGATTATTTACCCGAAAATATCTTCGATTCTAATAACTTTTTTGAAATTAAAATTAACGAAACACTATTCAAGAAGTTCAATAAAATAGGCTAAAGAAAACAGATGAATATATCATTAATTTCTTTTGGATATACATTGGCTCTTACAAGTAAGAAAGGTAAAACTGTTGCAAGTTGTTGTCAATAATATCATTATTTTACTGTATTTAATATTTGTAAAAAAATTAGTCGTGCATTTTTTTTTACATTTAAAAGTTTAGGTTATTGAAACAAAAACAAAAAAAGAATTAAGGGCGGCATTTTGAACAGTTGCATCTTACTGACAAAACCTACCGCACAACCTGTAATAAGTGTTTATGCATAGAGCAATAGAGCAGGGAGTAATGGACAACACTCGTAGTGCTGCCATCTACATGAAAGAAAAAAAAATTGTTGCTCTATATTTTGTAGTGCTGCTATCTACGGGACAAAAGAACTAAGTTTCTCTGAGTTCGGTAGTGCTGCCACCTATTGACTAGTGTTGTCGTATACTCGCCCCGCCATTCGTCCGCCTCGCTATTCGTACAACTCGCTATTCGTCCAACTTGTTCAAGTAAAATTCAAATCGACATTTGTACTTGTCCCGCAATTCGTATGGCGCCAGGGGCCAGCTGGGTTTCTAGTTTGGAAACATCAAAAGCAACATCTATGTTGACAACATCAAAGCAACATTTTTTTTTTTTAATTGAGAAGTTATGCTCATTTTGAACTCGTCTTTAAATAATTTGGCGTTTTGGATTTTTTAAAAGTTTTAATACTTTTTGAGAATTTACTGACAATTTTAATTTTCTAAGGGGACAGCAAGAGGAAGTGGTTGAGGAACTTTCTTCTTCAGAGGAGGAAAGTAGTAAGGAAAGTATTTCCTTTGCAGAAATTAAAGAGTTGTGTTACCCCCTGCGAGAAAGCACAGAGAGTGCTGGAAAAGGGCATCCCAACACTGCTGTGGTCAACAGCCTTAACTTGTTCAACGACAATGTTATTGACCATTTTAAGAAAAATTCTGAACAATCGTCAAAGGCAGACAACAGTGGACAGATTTTTAGAGAAAGAAACCCAAGATTCTTCTAGTGCAAAAAGACAGAAAAAAGAAAGAACAGCAGAAAGGAAGAAAAGCCCTGAAGGGATGTTACCTGATGTTTTTAAAGAAGGGGACTCCTCTTCCAACCATTTCTCTTCCTCCTCTCAACATTCCACTTATGCCATGAGCTCACCTCAGTACAAGTAAAGTGCAGTTAAATTTTTATTCATCTATAACTTCATGTACAGTACTGTACATTTGTTTTTCATAGGTTTAAATAAGCAACCATCTGTGGGTCTGGAAGGGATTAATCCAATTTACATTGTACAGGGTGCGGCAGCATAACTTTCTTTTTTCAAAACTGAATGAAACGCGTTTTATGAATCTTATAAACTTTAAATTTTTTTATAGTGTAGGTACATGCATAAAGTTATGTTTTACACACTTTTGAAAATCAAACCAGGTAGGCGACGCCCCCTATTCCTCATGCACTGAAAGCCGAATTCTAGCGCTTGTCACGATCCTACCAACATAGCAGTGGGTATGTTAGCAATTTGAGCCTGTATGCTGGCCTTTAGGTGTTGTAGGGTCATTGGACGATTGATATAAAGTCAATATTTCAAAAAAAAAAACCGAAGAAAAAAGCACAAGGGGCCAAATACGGCTGGCCACTTCAAATCACTGAAAGTTCATTCGAAAAGTTGGCCTCTATAAAAAACGCACTCTCTTTCGAGATTCCAATGCAGAATGGCTACTGACTAAGGAGGGAACAAAACTTTAGAACCATCCCTTTGGAATGAGACAATTCCCACCCCGCAACGACATTTATAGCCTGAAAGTCGCACATTTCAAAAAAGAAAATTATGCTGCCGCACCCTGTATCTTATGCAAAAAAAATTATTTGCCTTTCGAACAAATCGCCATTCGAACTACCTCCTGGAACGAATTGTGTACAAATAGCGAGGTTCCACTGTAAATGTATTGTAATAGTTATTACTATATCTACTTGGAACAGTCGAATTCACTAATTTAGGGAAGTTTGGAAGGGGTATCTGCCTCCCTTGCTTGTAGAATATAATGCATTTATACGCAAGTGTAAGCATTTTGCTGTTGCACACTGCCAACTAATCATATAAAATCTTTACGAGACTGTACACTGCTCTTTGTATGCATGACACTAAGTTTGGTGAAGTTTCAAGCTTTAAATGTTAAAACTAAAATAGTAAGGGCCATTCAAGGTTTGGACTCAAACTGTCGTGATTATTACGCAAATCAAGTAGCTATGCTTGAATGTCCCCCTAGAGTGTCAAATCATAACAACACCAACTTAATATTTGGTCTGCCCAGGCAGTCTTTTTTACTTAGTAGAGCGTCAAAATGTGAAGGATCATAAAGTTAAAGATTTTGTTGCACATTGCAGTCAAATTTGGCACAACATTTACTGTCTCGATCAAAACCTGAACTTAGAAGTGAATTCAGTAGCAGATCAATACCTGAGACATTCTAAAACATCCTTTACACACTGTTGGTTCCGTTTGGTTTCCTTCTTAAGCATGAAAGGGTTCTTCTGGCGCTCCGTCAGGCAGAGCTTTAGAGTTGATGGTTGGGCAGTAAATAGCAAAATAGGGGCTACATCTCTACGTAATAGTTGAGTGCAACGTACTAATTGCGGCAAACAAAGACAACTGCCTGGCAGAGAGCCAAGAAGACTCCATTCATGTTCAAGGAGAGAAACTTGTTAGTATAAGGAATGTAGGCCGTGGTAGCCTAGTGGTTAGAGCAGCGGACTTCCACGTGGAAGGTCGTGTATTCGATCCCCGCTGAAAACCCACCATGTACACTTAAGGATACGTGCATGTAAAATCCTTGGGCCGCACTACCTCGCCCCGTGCGTAAGAAATCTTAAGGCCTCGGCTAACGGATAAGGGTCTGGAGGAGAAAAGTGTAAGGAATGTGCCTTATTATGGTTTCGTTTTAGTATGTTTCGCATACTTTATTTCTTCGGAATTGCCAGTTCAACTGCAAGGATAAGCCAGTTTATAAATTTTGTTGTTTTCAACAAACAGAGAAGCAACATTCCTATCCGCGTGCTAATAACGAACTCCCCTAAAACTGGAATGGACTCGTCCTTTTCTGCAATGCGCAGTATCCCTCAAGTGTCAATACTCCGTGGTCGCACTGCATGAAACGTATTTTCTAATCAGCAATAGCGAGTGGAAGGTGTTCTTACTTCTTTTTGATAATTATCGAGAGCCAGTTGCAATCTCGGGAAGGGAATCTCTCCAAGTGCTCCTTCGTATCCCCAGTCTAGTTTCAGCAGAATCTCGATTTCGGATATATCGCGACACTTCGTTAGCAACGTAACTGTGAAGTTTCGGACATCTTGCGCTAGAGCTTCGTATTCTGCCTGTCGAAAAAGTATGAAAGGATGGGGAAACAATCGATGGAAAAAGGATAATCTTTCTGCTTTCAGCTACATTACCGCTTATTGATTAAGTTACTGCGACAATTCAGTATTGAATGCTGAAAATTACACTGAAATTCACAGAATTTTTTTTTTTTTTCATTTTTGAATTGAATTGATTTTCTTGATATTTCATCATTGAGTAATCTAAAATGTTTATTCCATAGTTCATGTAAGGAGCTTTATGATAACAGGCATTGCAAGAAGCAAATGAGTATAAGAGAAATCTTGAGCAAAACAGATGCAAATTTTGAATTATATAAAAGATTCTACTTATTAGAACTAACACTAGCATCTCTTGCCACAAAATAGGTTAGCATTTCTCCTATAATTTGCAATAGTTTTCACCAAATTTTCATTTTTCTCACCTACACTCTTTTGCTTCTGGGTGCTTGATTTCACCGTTTTTTTTTTTTTTTTTTTAAATTCCTCTTTTATTGATTTATTTCATTATGCCACTATGCCGTTATCCACTTCTTTTATATGTTCCCCCCTCAATTGTTCGTCGAATTGCAAAAGTTCCGACAAAATATATATAAAAATTGATATTATTTTACTTTCATTTCTGCATTACTTTCAGTTATGCATTGGTGAATGTTTTTTACACGATAATTTTATTTGTCTTCTATTCTTTTCAAAACATTATTTCTCAAAAATAGTCCTTACACAAAATGCCGATGTACCTGTTTTAAAGCACAAACAATTTAATGATTGAAAAGTTTTTTAATTGATATGTAAAAGCAATATGGATCTTCACTTTTGAAGTAACTTCAAAAAAATTGAAAAACATGTAACTTAATATGCCTTTTATTTTACTGTAGTTTTGTTCAGGCAAATTAAATAAATTAAAATGAATCTACAACTTTTTATATTGTTTCTGCTGTCTAATTATCTTGAATCTTAATTTAATATTAAAATACACTCGTATTTCGTTTACAGATCTTTCTCACGGATGTGTTTTTTAGTCGTCCGTTGAGCCGACATATACATGACAGGTTCCTGTATATATATATATGTGTGTGTGTGTGTGTGTGTGTGTATTGCGTGACTATACGGTAAGGATATATACCGTACTTAGATTAGAAATATGGCTTAAAACAATGGGTTTTAAGAAAGAATCGCGTGGTCACCACTTAGCCACCACTTCACCGCGCCCCTGCTGTGTATGCCGACATGGTCCTGTTTTGAAATAGTTGTTTTAAGTGTCCTTCAGTCATTGTAACGCCAGTCCAGAGATGTACAGCGCCCAGTCCAAAGAAGTACAGCGCCAGTCCAAAGATGTAAGTGCTCTTTTGAATGAGTTCGCTTGTGAAAGTTGATTAAGATGATATACTTCAATTTACATCCGAGCTCCAGATAAATATGTGAGAGTGCGTGTGTGTATATGAGGCAGAAGAATCACTCTTTTTCATAGCAGTTTTAACGAATGAAGTGAAACGGAAACTCACTCTATATTCCTTGTTCAAGAGTCCACATTGTTTGAGCTCCCTGTCCAATCCGAATCCATATAATATGGGATCGTCTGAGATCTGACAGATGTAAGCTGGGTTGCTGATGGCTCTGTAAGAGTTCAAGCGAATCCTTGAAAGGGCTGTGCCCGTCTGTTCGATCATTATCTTGCATGTTGCACAAAGACCTACATTTCGTGCGAAAAAAAAGTATAGGTAAATAAGTAAAATAATATTTTGACAATTGCATTTCAAACGTTAACATCACAACATCACTTAGACGTTGTGAGTAGATTGTATAAGAAAGAAATTATTAAACCCCATGGCTTCCTTGTTCGCTCAATGAAGTATGTATATGTTTTGATAAACTAAAATATGAGTACATTTGTAATAAAAACAACGATATCAAACGCAATAAATAATAACAGACCTTAAAAATCTTTGTGATTAGAAAACTTCTTTTATGTTTGTAACCAATTTTTAAAAGGTAGTTAGAGGTTTCTGTCGCCAAATGATCTCCAAGTGGCGCGAAATATGATCTTTACTGCTTACAATCTGTTTTCTAAAGGATTTGGCAGGTTCGGATAGTCGATTAGCCAATTTGCCACGAAAAATTATTCTACTAAGCGGAAAATTCCATTATCCCGTATCACAGAAACATTATACTATGTTCTGGTACATTGAAAATTTATTGCATTAAGCGGGATATTCTTTTAACCGGTGCTCCATTAAGCGAGCTCAAATGTGAACGTTACAGCAAAGTTAAATAAGTTATAAGTTTGTGACTTAATTTACTTTCTGCTATATTTAAGGTATCTTTTCCGATTAATTTCCGAGTAAATGACCTGAAAGTGATAAAATTTTTGTGTTTTCCACAATTTCAGGTCAAATATTTCTATACTCCAAAAGTTACCCACACATATTTTACTCTTTTTCGGCACATTTTTACTCTTTAGTATATGTATTTACTGAAATATATACCTTTGTGATTAATTCTTGGCACAAAAGGGTTTTGACGGTCAAAGTTTCAGAAAAAAGGATTTTTTCGTACTTTTAGTGACCCTCGGCCCTTTGTGCTTACATCAACCATACTTTTCTGTAAGTTTTATGCTATGTAGAAGTAATATAACAAAAAATCAATAGTCAATGTCATGGTTACTCTTGGCACAAAAAAGTATTGCCTTTTCCCAAGAAAATGGACGCCTTTTGACCTCCCCAAAATAAAAAATATCAACTATCTGAATCTGCCTGGTTTGTTCGATAACAATTATACCAGTAATAATAAAAACGAAAGACTGACTCTTAACATATACTAACTGATGCTTTAATGAGAAAATTTGTGTCATACAAAGCACGACTTGAAATGTACTTTGGCTTGACACAAAAAACGAGTTCAGCGCCTTTTAGGACAACCGAATGTACCCAAAAAGGGAGGTTCCAATTACATTTTCTACAAGTCCCAAATTCAAATGGTACGTATCATGCTAAATATTTTTGAATTTAGCGAGATACGTACAAACGCACGGCAAAACTTGTCAGAATAGGTCAAGGGTGGTACCAGTCGGTCTTTCGGGGACAATTTATTCAAGAATGGTTGAAATGTAGATTTGCTTTGAAATCTAAGTGGAAAATTTTTCGTGAATGTGTACTATGCCGTTAGTTCGTACAGGGAATTTATGAGATGGCATTTATCAGAGGTTTTAGGTCGCTATTGAACTATTGATTGATTTTTAAACTGTTGTGCTTCTCAACTTCCACGATGAAAAGGTTTTACTTTAATTTGAGTTACGTGCATAAATATTTCGGATCCATTTACTTTCTTAATGAATTGAGAAACTTATATGAAAGATACAAGGTCCATCAAAGAATCTTTCGTGACATCAAATGCGTTGCAATCAAAACAGCATCCCTCCCCCAAACCCTTTCCATTTGCTTTCAATGACAGTTGAAAAGCCAAGTGGCTGAAAACCAAACTGTTGTGTTCACCTTACCAAATGGTTACGTGATTTTGGTCAAAAACACTGTCATGAAAAGTAACCCTAAAACTCGCCCTAGTTAGACAAATACAAATATACTAATACCAGATTGTTCTAGGTCAGACTAACCTAGTTTTACAAGTACCACACTGATGAGCTTTCCAAAGGTAACGTGCTTTTTGTCAGAAACGCTCGCTCTACTTGCACAAACAAAAATACAAAAACAAAAGTAACGACTAGCAACAGGGTCTGCACCCATCTTGGCTGATAATAGTCTAGTTATCATTCGCCAATGTATATCAATAACCTTATTTAAAACATTTACCTCATTGCAAGTAACAGTTTTGCTTCTGGTCAACTACTCCAAATGCCTATAACCCTATGGAAGTAGTAATTTTTCTTAACTTCAAGATGAGTTTGAATTGAAAAGCTTAAAACAATGGCAAAGACCAGCGATGCAAGGACATTTGCATTCTAACAAAACTATGAAACAGCAAAGAAGATATATATATATATATATATGTGTGTGTGTGTGTGTGTGTGTGTGTAAAAAACTGTGTGAAGGTAACAAAGTAGATCAAATACTAACAGCTTGGTAAGTGGGGTTTTTCAATGATGTGGTCTCTCTCCAGAAGCATCCGAACCATCTTGTAATCTCCACACTGGGCAGCAAGAATCAGAGGAGTAATCTCTGGAGAATAATTGGGGCTGTCCGGGCATCCAAGCATTTCGTTCTCGGGATCCGAACTCCTACAGTTAAAAAATGAAGGTTTTTAAGAGCAACACAATTTTATTCAATAGTTTTTTTTTAAGAAATTAGCTGAAATTGTAGAAAAAATTGTAGGAAAAAGCAGTCCATCCTTTGTCCTTATCATTTCATTTATTTTATTTTATTTTATTTTTTGTATTAGAAAGAAGCAGAACGTACAGGACTTTCTCGCATCATGATTTCATACAAATCTATCGATATCGTGACTGCGCGGTAACGCATTTGTCTAGGAATCATGTGCTCCAATATCCCGAACCAGCGGCGGATCCAGGAAAAAATTCTGGGGGGGGGGGGTGCACAATGTGACTGACGTGAGTGGTTTCATCTTAAAAGCAAAATAAAGGGGGGGACACAACTCCTGTAACTGTGTTCCGTTTTTATTTCCAAATATAATTTAATCAATTATTTAATTAAACTTAATTGATTTATTAAATTTAAATTATCAATAAAATTTTAATTAATTATTCTCTAACTAAATAAAAAAACACATTTTTTTTAAAACTGAATATATATTACAAAGGAATAAATACTGTGAAAGCACTTATTTTCTCGAGCACTTATTATTTTTCGCCTCAACTAATAATAAAAATTTAGAAAAGGAAATTTCTTAGGGTTTCTATATTTAGGTACTTTCGGAATTTTTTAACTTATTCATATAAAATTCGCGAAATTTTCAGCTCGCAAAATCAACGATAACTTCCTTTTCGCGAAAATTACAGCAAAATAGTTTCTTTTTCCTCGCTTTTAGCGTAAAGGAAGAAAAAAGTCAATTCTTTCCAGTCCTTAACTAAAGCGTCTGGGGGGCACGAGCCCCCCCCCCCCCCCCCCTGGATCCGCCACTGTCCCGAACCCTATGGAGTCCACCATTGATTGTCTCTTTCAAATAAAAGTGAAAATCAATCAATCAATTAACATTAACTTTGCTTCAGAGATCGGAGTTTTGCATGCGATGCATATATTTATTTATTTATTTTAATTCGAGGTTACATTCCCAGAGACGGAAGAGAATAAGAAGCAACACAAGTCCAAAAATATAAAGTTAGCTACAAAACTGTTTATTAGTTTATTCTGCTAACTAGAAAACAGTACCCAACGTTACCTACTAAAATAATCATTGAAAAAATATATCAATCCCATACATGTTAGCCCCTTGAAGCACAAATTTTTTTTTCTCAGAAAATTGGTTTAAAAAAATTATTGATTTTTTTTCTTTTCTGACAGAAAGGGAATGTATAGGTATAGTGTAAGGTTTTTTTTTTTCAATTACAGTTGTGAGGGATGACTAAGGATCGGGGATAAAGAAAATTAATAAAAAATAATTAGTTTTAATCTAGCCTATCTCTTTTTTTTTTAATAGAGGGGATCTCAGACGGCATTAGAAATAAAATAACGCAAGAGGCAGGATCGCCGTCGTGAGACACGGGCAACCTTAGAGTGTTAAACCTTACAGATGAATCAGTCAAAAGCAGGAAACTTGGGCGCAGAATATTTATAATTACGTTTAAATTAAAATTTACAGGCTTTTTTTTTACAAAATTGAATTATGTCTTTTTAATTTCCCTTGTGCAACGTCCAAAATGGGCCCTAATTTGACAAAAGATTTGGCAACCCTTTGGTTAGGCTTTTCTAAAAGTCAGTTTTTCTTAAATTATTTTTATTTTGAGTGGTATGTTGGTTTTTGCTTAAGTATTTCTTTTTCTGCCTTCTGGTTTGCTTAAATTAATTTTGTAGTTAAATATCTAGAGTAGCAAAAGTTTTTTTTGGATTTCACAGTAGAATTGGCATTTTTTTCGTACTGTCGCCAACCTTTTTGACATCAAATTTTTTGGCGACAGGCCAACACAAAAAATGCTAATGTCATTGTGCCTGAATGAGAAGCTATCTTCCATGTGCATTCGGTTATATTTAGGGCATAAGTTGGCATAACAGGAGAAAAAAGAATTAAATGTATTCTCTTAATGCGAAAATTTTTCACCTTTTACCTTTTAATACATATGGGATTCATTCCCAAACAAGAATGGAACCAGAAGAGTGTATGGGTAATTGCTTGAATGCCTTGGAAAGATTGACGCGAAGCGAGACGTGAAACGCAACAGACGCTTAGTAGATGGAGAAAGGAAGTAAGAAACCCATTCATAAATGATGTCACACTTTTCCCCCATTTTTAACCCTCCTCCCCCCTTTGTCACAAAATGTCACACTTCAACGGACCTCCTCCCCCCTTTTGTCACATGTCAAGCTATGTTGCATAAGCAGGGATGTCACACTTCTTGTTACCCCCTCCCCTCCCCTTGTCACACTTTATCACAATTTCACGAACCCCCCTACCCCCTCGAAGCGTGACATCTTTTATGAATGATCCCTAACGACGAAAATCAACGAGACTGATTTAAAGATCTAAGACCACTGTATTTATAGAAGACGAGCTATGAAAGGATGCAATGTGTTTTGATTAATCTGTATGATGTATAAATAGTTTTTTACTTATAATTTTAACCTTAAGCCTTGAATTTTTATCGACTCTCTCCCCCACCCCCTCTTTTCTCCCGCACTACAATGGGAAAGTTTTCAAATTTTCGGTTTAATTTTTATCTGAGGGAATAACACGTATGTAAAAATCCTCTGGGAGAAATGTACTACTGTAATTATTAATTATTTATTTTCTTTTTTTAATGTCCAAGCGTTATATAAAAGACGCAAAATGAATTTTCTTCGCTTGTAGGTTCTCTAGTGTAGCTGCGTCATCCCGCTGCGATGACACAATTACCTAACGCCAATGAGAAACATGCCAAAAAAGACGGTGGAACTAGACTCAATTGCATCACAGTTACTGTAAAATGTTTGTAATAGAAGTTTGTAAGAAATTTGTCCTTTTCTCATGTCTGGAGCATTGAGCTCTGATAAAATCAAATAACGCCATTTATGTCACCTTTGGCCACGCTACACTTAAAAAATTCTGTAAAATTTACGGCTTAAACTGGCAGCTGAGTTGGTTGTGCAAAATCGCAAAAGTTACGAAGTAAATCCGTAGTCGTAACGGTTCTTTACGGTCCGAGGGAAAAAAGTAAAAGTTTTCTCGTACGGTAAAAAAAACCGCTGTGACTACGGATTTACTTCGCAACTTTTACGATTTTGCACAACTTACTCAGCTGCTAATTTAAAACCGTAAGTTTAAAACCGTGCGGGATTTTTTAGTTAAATTAGTTAAAAGCAACGTCTACTGTGGAACATGCCGGATGGCACCAGAGTCTGACGCGTTAAGTTCCAACCCCCCCCCCCCCCCCTTTATCTATTTTTAGGCGGAATGGATTTTATGAAAATTAATTAAAAATTACTTGTAACTGTCATAATCATATTTAACTCTCAAAATAAGAATTATCTAATAGGTGGAAACTGCCCTATTGCAAAGTAAGCAATATGAATCAGGAAGCTGCTTTGAAAAATAGCTAACATAAAATAAAATTTCTCTCCTTACTAACTTGATATAATCTAAGATGATGGCGGTTAAATCTTCGTTTCCTGTCGTAATGGCATACAAAGCCGCATCTCGAACTTCCAAATCTGGACGACGTAATAAAAATTTCACCATATTTTCGTCTTCTTTCTTTATAGCAATTTGTAGAGCATTCTGTCCCTTGTAATTGATGCAGTTGATGTTTAGATTTCGATGTTCCTGTTCAAGAAAAAGAAAGAAAGAAAGAAAGAAGGGCAGGATGAATGATTGAATGAAAAAAGTCAGCATAATAAGTTAAGTGAATACACGATTTTTCCTTTTTTTTTCTTTTTTGAGTGTTTAGACGGTTTTGAAAGTAATTTTTTATTACATTAGTATTTGAAATAAATCCATATAAATACATTACACCCAAAAGCTTCGTGGAAAAAAAATCAAGTGTATATTGATAGGAGAAAAATAATCAAGAAGCATCTACATTCTTTTCGTGTGCAAGTGCGCAAGGTTTTTGTCCTATGATCAATAAAAATTATACTTAATCAGTTTATTTATATTTATTAATTAGTTTTTGCCTTGGCATTGGATAGAATGTTCGGTGCAAGGAAGAAGTGAAGGAAAAAAAAAAATGTCGAAATACACTTAAACGGGACCCTAAAAGCAAATGCATTATTAAAGTGCCACTTCTAGTTCATTAAAAATACGTGCAGCTTTTGCGTGTGGCATTTTACACCTTTTGATTTGACTTGCTATAGTTTATCCACTCGGCAGATGAAGCCTGCTAAAAGTTTTAGTGATATCCATAAAATGATGAAAGAAATAGTTAAGATTTACAGGTTAGGGATCATTCATAAATGATGTCAGGCTTCGAGGGGGAGGGCGGTTTGAGAAATTGTGACAAAGTGTGACAAGGGGAGGGGAGGGGTTAACAAGGCAGTGTGACATCAGGTATATACAACATAACGTGGCATGTGACAAAGGGGGAGGGGGAACGTTGAAGTGTGACATTTTGTGACAAAGGGGGGGAGGGGGATCAAATATATCGGGAAAAAGCGTGACATCATTTATGAACGGTCCCTTAGTCAATCATTTTTTCTTTTAATTTTATTTTGAGTATGAGTTAAGAAGACAATTGTATATTATTATCTCTCTTATCTGACATAACGTCGTACAAAGGACAGAAGAAGGTACTAAAACTGACATAGGTATGATTCAAATGTAACTTTGAAATATGAACGTGATTATTAACGTTCAGTTTGATGTAATTATGAGTTAATAAAAGAATAGTTTTGGTGTCTGGTTGAATCTTCAGATAATTTTTGCTGGCATGTCGGTTTTTCGGTTTCATGTCTCACGGTGTACTTTGGTGACATCGAAACAAATTTACATTTTCCAAATATATGCATCACTTTTCACATAATGTACTTAAGTTTTGGGAGAAAATTGTTTTTAATTTACTTAGCTGCATAAGCTCATTGATCTCGGATTTAGGTTTAGAGCCCAAAAACTGAATGGAATATCGGTTTCGGTACCTTACCTCTACAGTGGGTACGAAGGTTGCAAGAGAGCGACCGATCAGTTTGTGAGAACGTATGTTCAGTTAAACTGGCAAAGCAAACCCATAAGAAATACTGCAGGACCTACAGCTTAGCCTGGATTCCGAAATAAAAGTACATAATAGGAAGAAGGTGTTACCAAAAAAAAAACATTTTAAATTTCAATATATAAATATCACAATGGAGGCAATTCAAGCAACGTCATTGGTTACGTGGCACTGATGAAAGCAATGTAAACAAAGGAAGCCGTAGCGTCGCTTTGCTTCGAGTTCGACAAATCTAATTGAAAACTAGAACTAAATAAAGTTCTTCTACATTACGTAAAATTAACACTAAATAAAACACTAACTATTCTAATAATTAATAAATTTCTTTTATAATGATTAAATTAAATGTAAATAATGGGTTATAATCAGAAATAGCTGTGAAAATTGTCTAATTAATTTTAAGATGACTAATTTTGCCTAGTGAACTCCACGTAGAACTCAATTGAAAATCTTAGTAAACAAAGAGCGGATATCACGTAACAACGATGATCGCTCATGAGTCCCTCTAGCAGTGAATTGCCTCCATTGTCAGGACTGAGACATCTTCTTATAACACTTACGTTTAGGAATCTTTCGACTCTACTGACGTTTCCACTTTCAACTGCTTGAAAGAAGTCCTCTTCCTCCTCTTTCAGTTGTGCCAAGGGCAGACTCCCGCGTCTCTCCTCTAGCTCGATCCCGTTGTTGGAAGAGGGGGGCTGCCCTCCGGAAGATGAGGGCGGTGGTGGAGGTGGGGGAGGAGCCCAGGGATGCGGAAGATTAAAACTACTGGTTGAAACAGATTTCCTTGGCATTAAATTCTCCCTCGACATTGCTCAATAGTTCTGCAATATTATCTGTAAGGGGAAATTGAAATGGAAATATTAACCCATTCTGGACAGATCATAAGCTTATTCGCGAACCAACTGCCGAAAATGTATTACTCGTGTGCAGTGCTTTTATATGTCACCTGCATTGATTTGCCTAATTAGGTGTCCGCATCAATAACCAACGTAGAAAAAAAAGAAGAACAAAGGAAAAATAGATACTTACCGTGAAAAGTACTTTGCCTCTGCCACTACCAAAAGTAGGGGGAAAAATAAGAACTTAAAGTGGCTAAAAATCGAGGGGTATGTGAGCGAAGTGGAAAAGAGGCTTAACCCTTATTCTCATAAAGTAGCATATGTGCTACTTTATGAGAATAAGGGCTAGCAAATAATAATGCATCATACTCGCTGACGTCACTTAACAAGTAGAAAGTAGGGGAAAACCTCAGGTAGCATATATGCATCTTTATGAAAATTAGGGTTAAGGCAAGTTAAGAAGTTGCGCGCCTCACATATCCCAAGCTGTTTATGTGCCCCATAAGGTTAGAGAAAACACTGCTGGAAAACGGATTCCTTACCATGTGTAGTTGCAAGCTGTTTATTTTCCTTAGGCAGAGAAACTATATTGTATGGGTAAAATAGACCGTCATATTAGTACTGCTCTAAAACTGTGTGGTACTTGCATGTCTTGTGCTCTAAGCATGACGGTACTCTAATTGTTTGCCATGCTTCGTTTCTTTATTGCTAAAGAGGGCAATCAACAAACAACCGACAAATAATGCCAAAATAGTAGTGAAATGTAAAGCTGGAATTAACCAGGGGACCACTATAATGCAAAAGCTGAGTCCTATATCAATACCAGTATTTATTTTGCAGCTGTAATTCCCTTATACAAACTCTAAAATATATGTTTTTGGTGACTTCATTCCCAATATATGTTTTTGACGATTTAATAAACAAAGTATGAAGTAACGAAACTACTTAAACTTATGTAACATATAAGCATTATTAGTAACGAAATAAAAAAAATGACGCCTGCAGAATATTTGCCAAAACTTAAAAAAAAATAATTGGATAGAAAATTTCTCCAAGTCATATCATACCTTAAAATGGAATTCGTTTCAAATCATGAATAAGAAATGACGCCTGCAGAATATTTGCCAAAACTTTAAAAAAATAATTGGATGGAAAATTTCTCCAAGTCATGTCATACCTTAAAATGGAATTCGTTTCAAATCCTGAGTTTATGGTAGAGTCATGGTACTTACCGGTTAAAGGGCATACCGCGTTAAGATCGTCAATAGAACTTTACGTAGCCAAATCAAGCGTAAATAAAATAATTTTTGGAGAAAAATATAGAACAGTCTTCAAAATTTGAAATACCGCTAAAGAGTAAAAAGTCGGTACAAAGTTATGACATCTAATTATCATTACACCAGGTGTTACTTCATATTGAAACTGTTGCAAACACTGGGTCATTTATACTTGTAATTGATTCATGCTTACAAACGATTTTATTTATCTCAGTTTTGCACCGACTTCTAAAACCATGTTTTAAAGTTGTATCGATGTTGTTTAAAAAATTAATTTATTTTTTACTTTTTAGCGAAATTTTTAAGTTGAAGTCGGCTCTACTTTTTTCCCTCAAAATTATTTTATTTTACTCTTTTTAGTGTAAGTACATTTTTACAGAAATATTATATTGAAAAAAAAAAAAAAACATATGAAAGGGCATACCCACTTTGCATGACTGCCACTAAAAACTAATCAGTTGTATGATAAATTTCGTTTCGAAGTTGATTTTAAAAAGTATAATTTAACTTATTAACTGAAAGAATTTAACTTTTTTTTTCAGAGAAGCCTTCGCTCAAACTCTTATTACAATCGCTTTTAATGTTACTGCCCAATGGCAGCAAACTCTTTTTAAAAATGAGTTTTATATTTATGAGTTTAATAATTTACTAAGAAATATGAGGTCAAACCTTTTCAATTAAAAGAAAATTTATTTTTAATCCTTAACGTTCTTTGCAAAGAACAAATGTAGTCAAAGCGGATGTGCGCTATTTGAATTAGATGAGCCGGTGAGATAGGTGAGATAGGGGGTGGAAATGGGTTAAAATGTCTTTCCACTAAATCAATTACGCCAAACCAACTTGTTTTGTGTGTGATGATTGTTTTTGCAAAAAATATTTATACATCGCCAACGGCAACCCAAAATGGTACAGTAGTTTGATTTGGCGTGAAAAAAAATCAACCATCGCCAGGCCCTCCGTACCTGTTTTACTTTTTTTATTTTTAATATTGTAATTAATAATAAAAATATATAGAGGTAGAATATAATATTTATTCAAAATAAGAACTACTTAGAGTACTGTACAGCCCCACTGCAGCGTTTGGCGATTTTATGGTGGTCGTTTAGAATCGCCAACCGCTCCTTGATTATGTAACAGTTGACTACATTATCGCTCAATATCGAAGGATGGGGCTAAACGGCACTTTCATGTAAAAACGCATCAAAATATGAAATTTTAATAGTAATTATGATCTAAATAATTTCTTCTTACGATGTGGTAAACGTTGATTCATGATCCTTTAACAATTATTGCGGTCAATATTCGTTCAATTCAAAGTAGCAGAGGGTTTTCCCCTGCTAATTTGTTTCCAGCCTTTGAAACTAGTCCTAAATCTACAAGATATTGCTTCGAGACGTAGAAGCAATTTTTTCCTAATTATTTTACTTCCTTATTACCTTCTTTATTGATATTTTAGAGACTTTTGGCAAGTCGAAAAGTATTTCCAAAGCTACAAGTTTGGCACGCGTGATGTGTAGTAGCCACAATTTCCTAACTTGACGCGATCAATTTCATAATTAAGCTTATAATATGAAATTGATATTATAAACTTAATTATAACCCTTCTTATTAAGTTTATATTATGACTAAATAAAAACAACTTTTACTCTTAGTAAATATTAAGTATTATTCTGTTGTATGACATGCAATTGGGGTTTCCACATGTTTCAGTGAATTAAGATCGTAAATAAACAGATAAATAATTTAATAATTGAACGTGGTGAAAATGCTATTTAGCCCTCTGCTTAGTGATTTTTGATAAATTCGCCAAAATGCATCCATAAAGTCGCCACTTGAAACAAAATCCAGGGATTATTGAACTGAATCTAATTTTAAACGATACCCAGAAAATTCGGCAAACGCTTCAATAGGCTAAACAGCACTTCAACCTTGAACGTTTTTTCACTATACTTTCTAAAAAATAAAATAAGCTCAACAAAGTTCTCTTTCGTAGTAAAAAAAAAAAACTGCATAAAATGCGTTTATTGAAAAGAATTATTTTGAGGAAGAGTACTACTAGTAACAAATTTAATACTTACCAAAAATTATGCCATATAAATTAATTAGTCATTTGTTTACGTTGAATAACATCAAGAGTTTCCATGTGCATTTTCTATTATTGCAAACTTTCAAAAAAATTAAAGTACAAACTATTGCCATATCGTGTGAATATGCGCGACTTGGAAATATTTCATTAGCAAAGCCAAATATTGAACCACAATCATTCTTACTTTACCACACGAGAATTGAATACGCGTTTAATAATTTCCTAGCTGACAAAAAATTATCGTAATCGTCTCGTTCTTAAGAAAGTATTATTGATGGCAGCTTAAAACTTTATTTGTAATATTTTGGTTTTGAAAAAGCACCAAGAATAACTTGCTGCTCAGAAAGATTATAAATGTACAGTTTAGTTACACCCAGGGCTGTAGAGTGAGAGTTGGTTTGATTTTGAGATAGAGGAGTCGGGAGTCGGAGTTGCTTGGAATTGTGTTGACTGCTGAATACCGAAAGTTAGCCGGATATCCATAACATATGTTTGTAAAGAAGTCGTAGTTTAAAAATTTCAGGAGCCGGAGTCTGTTCTTTTCCAAACCGACTTTGCCGCCCTGGTTACAGCTTTTGAAGTCATAATCGCTGACAAGCAATTTACTCTCGACAAAGCATCCGATTTTTGCTTGTTAATTAATAGTCGCCAACTGTTACATTATCTAATTCTAACTGATCAACAAACGCTGAAGGGGGAAAAATAATCAAACGGTTGTGAAACTATTAGGTGAATAGCTTCTTCTTACATGCTTAAAGTAAATAAACCTATTGTTTTGGGTCTCTTAAACTTAATAAAAATGATTTCACGCAAACTCACGAACGGGCAGTGGTATTAGAAATTCTTTAATTGCATAAAATATGATCAGTATTGCTTATCTTTTTAACCGACTTCACAAAGGCAGGAGGCTATACATTCATATTGTATGTATGTCGTTTTTAAAAGTAAACTAGAAATGCTTCAGAAAATGCCTAATATATGAGCAAAATCGATTAACTCCACTTGGGGAAAATATTGTTCAGGTACCTGCAGCGCTTGGCGATCGTTTAGAATCAGATATTTGTTTGTTTGTTTGTTTTACAACCAGTTCAGGTCATATATATTTTCGAGTTTATTTACTTTTCTCAATGGATATGCCTCAAACTCTCGTCCAATATTGCAGATAGAACAGGACAGTACGAAATTAGATATTATTCAGTTCAACTAAATTCCTTGATAATGTAACAGTTGGCAATTATATCGTACACTATTGGCGAACAATAATCGGATGCCGTTTCGGGATTGAAAAGATAGCTAATCGCTGTAGTATATTGATGCTATTGGGAGGATTTTGATAATTGGGAAATTTGACGACCTTCTGGATTGACGCTAAGGATTAGACGCTGTCTTTCTCCTTCCATTTAAAAACTATAAATAAACAACAAAAAGAGTAAAAGAAAAGAAACGGTTAAAAATTAATTATATGAAAGGTAAAATAAATACTGAAAGCCTAAAAATCCGAAATTCCGAAATTGGTTTGGCCAGAATAATAAGGTTATCGTCAAAGTTTGACAACCGCCTTCAGATTCCCAGTTATCGAAATATTGTTTGTTCCTAATACGTCTGCTTGCAGATCTAGTGCATTACCCAGGGAATGGAAAAGCATTCATTCATGAGGCACCACTTAGGCTCTGACGCTGCGTTATCGAAATATCCTCAAGCTGTTTGAATTTGCCCAGTATAATTCTGAACCTGGGGGGGGGGGGGGATGATGGTCACATTACGCTTAGATATCAGATTCTCACCTTACGTCTCATATCGCATTTTCACCTAACGAAGGTCACATTATAACACTGCTTTAAAAACCGAACGTAAAAACTGGAAAAAAAAAAAAAAAAGATTTCGCTGCCTTTAGGGTACAAAACATTAGCTTTGACATTAAAAAAATATGTATACTTTTCTGAGGTACCTAATTAATCCTTAGATTGTGTTTATTACTTTAATATCTTTTTTAACTTAAGAAATACACAAGCACACGCATGGGAAGAAAAAAAAGAACTACAAATTTCATATTTTAACGTTACATGTTGCTTCTGTGAAAGTTTTGGAAAAGCAGAACAAGTACAACCTATTTCATTTCATCCAGTGCGGAACCTAAACATTTCGATACCATTAACGATTGTAAATTACTAGTGGTCGAATAGTGGTTGAAATTCAATGTCAGAAAGATCGGAAATGCTTCCTCGTCGTAAATAAATAGAAAATTACTGTTCTTTGTCAGAGTTTTTCTATTAAAAAAAAGTAAATATATTCTAACTTTAAGCATAAGTTTATGAATAATTTTTTAGTCGTTAAAATTTTTTTCTTAAATCATATAGAAATATCATAATTAAAATTCCGAATTCCAAACCATTAAAAAAAAAAAAAACACTCAATATTAACTTCTCGCCAATGATTATAACGAAAGAAGCAAGGATCAAGTCCCTCCTCTCCCTCTCAAATGATGTAGCTCGAGTCCCATGCCAAAAAAAAAGAAAAGAAAAAAAAAAACATTTAGCATGCGAAAAAAAAAAAAAGGAAGGAAGAAAGAAAGTGCGCGAGATAAATCGCGGGTACGGAGATATTTCAAGAGCGCATGCGCCGCGATGTATCTCTGTTTCATCCAGACGTGACTGCTTTCTACTTGCTTGAGGCCTCTGGGTAGAGAAGGTCTTGTGTTTTTGCTTGAAGTTTCCAGGCAGTGACACTCGTGTTTAGTATCCTTTAAAGACACCAGCTTCTGTGACACACCCGCTATGCCTCCCATAAGGAATCCTGAAGTAAAATTTACAAAGGTTTGTCAATTTAATTTAATTTTTATTTGTCAATTAAAATACTGCTATGAATATTGCAAAGTTAATATTAGGACACAACTTTTGAATAATTAAAATGCTAAAAAGGAATATAAAAGTGTTCCTTCCTATTACCCGCTGTAAAATCCACGAACAACATGTAACAAAACAACCAAAATTCTGCCCACAAAAATGATATCTAAATGATGTTTTAGCAGAATCTTTCTTTTTTTTTCAAATATGAATATGAAAAAAAACTGTAGGTTATTTAAAAATACTTGTAGGTTGGAGCAAGACATGTGCATTTACAGAACGATTTGGATTCCTGTCACGGGCGAGATTTGTCGCAGGCTTTCTGAGTTAAGGATGAATGTACAATTAATTTTTATAGAGTAAAATTATCTTAAGAATCCATTTGCTTGTTGAAGAATGGGCTGCAAAATTAGCTGATTTAAGAGATAAATTTTCATGTTCCAAGATTTTAATTTTGAATTTACAAGGAACTTCACTCAAGTTCCATTTATTCAGTAGAATAAATGAATTTAAGAAACAAATTTGATAAAATAAATAACTAGCTGATCCCCTGCAGAACATCTACGGGCTATAAGTTCAAAATTCAAACTTAAAAATCAGCGCTCGATATAAACAAACTAAGGTGTTGCCACTCCAAAAAATCAGTAATTAAAAACAGAGTTATGAATGAAAATACTTTTAAAGAAAACGCTTTAGAATTCAAAAGGCTTAAGAAAAGATAATAATCAAACTAAAGTGTTGGCCCTCCAAAGAATGGGTAATTAAAAATTGAGTTATGAGTGGAAATAATTTTTAAGAAATAGAAAACAAACTGTTAAAGCCCGTAAGTTACGATAATAAATACAAATATTATGTGACTTATCTATGCTAATCACCAAACAGATTTTTAAATATCGTTTTACTATAGTTTGTATCGTAACGCAAAATTTAATCGTAACTGGTCCACATTAAGTGAAATATATATATAGATATTGATGTATTTATTAACTATTTCGATTTTGTTAATTCGCAGCAAAGATTTACCCTCAACAGAATAAATTATCTGCCAAAATTCAGTTGAAAAATATACTAAATCGCTTTTCCTTATACTTTTACCTGCCAATTTGCTGAGATAAGAACTCGGAATATTTTTCTAAAGTTTTCAGAAAAAGCGGAGGATGGTTTCTGATTACCATTTATTAAATGCATACAGTAAAAAAAATCTCTATTTTATTCTAACACAGTCATTAACAATCATAATCATTAAGGTATGTTAGCAGGACAAGTCGATGCCTTTTAATAGCTAACTTCTTCCCTGGCCATTAAGGTACTTTTTGGCAAAGCGTAGAAGTACAGGCTTTTTGCGCGGAAGTCCAAGGTTCTATCCCCGAATCCCCCTGCTCCACCACCCTCACTACGTCCTCGCACCCGTTCACCACTACAAGTTAAATAATTCTGTCATTTTTAAAGTTTCTATAAGCCAATTATTATCATTAGAATCCACACAATCCAGTCATCAAACCAAACTTGGAGAAAAAAATTGCTAAAATTAGTTGAAAATGTATTCAGTATTATGACAAATCGCTAGAATGTCACAAAAAATTGCAAAAATCTTAGAGAGCAGCGTAAAAAATGGATTACGATCGTAAATCGTAAAAACTAAATCTATATATATAAAAATGAATCCTTATTTCCCTTGGTCACGCCATCACGCGTGAACGGCTGGACCGATTTCACTAATTCTTTTTTTTGTTGTGTTTGTTACTGTCAGGAGAAGGTTCTTGTGAAAGAAGAAAATAGCTAAGTTAGCGGAGATATTAATTAAAAACGCAATTTTTAGCAAGTTTTATTTTATTTTTGCATTGTTGCATCGTTCCAACAATATATAATACAGTTGTTGTGTGAATTAAAATCAATGCCGTTGCCATTGTTGTAGCAAATAAAATCAATGTCTCTCTAGCATTTAGAGTGATGCTTCGCTGTATTTGCAATCTCCGATAAATTTAATCCTTCTTTCTTTTTCATTTATGTATCGTCTGCTATCTAATAAAAGCTAACGGGGATTTTTAAAGATTGTGTTAATTATTCTGAATGCATGAAACGAAAATGGCGTAAAATCGAAAAAGCATAGAAAGGGATAATTAATTGTCCTCATTCTGAAGTGAATTTTTTGAATTTATCTATTATTAATATCGATACGTGTCTGTATGTCTGTGTATGGGTAGATAATAAGGAATTTCAAAGTCGTGTTGTATTTAAGCTCGCGCAGCGCCGGGCGTACAACGGTTTCTTAACAAAAATCGAACGCCAAAAAAAACCTACTTTTTGGGAGCATTGTACTTAATTAATCTATGATTTTAGGGACTGTTGCTCTTATTTCGGCTCGTGCGAGGGCCGTTGCTTAGCATCAAAATCGATTTGCAAAAAAAAAAAAGACGACTTTTGGGGAGTATTATCCTTAGGATTCAAGGAACTTTTGACCTTAATGTATTTCTTAGAAATTTTACATGGACTATTAGCGTTATTTCAGAATTGTTCTCTTTATTTGTTTAGCCCGTGCAACCCCCGGGCGGCAAGCCTAGTAGTTTCATAAAAATGACGAAAAAATCGTAAAAGAAATTGGCAGACATGCTTCTATACTTGAATAATGTTATTCATATTTGATGTTTATTCATCACATTTAATGAGCTCTAAAACCAGAAAGAGATTTTTTTTTAACAATGACAAATTCTCCTGAAATCTTCTTACAAGTGATAATCTATACTAATATTATAAAACTGTAGAGTTTGTTTGTTTGAACGCGCTACTCTCAGGAACTACTGGTCCGATTTGAAAAATTCTTTCAGTGTTGCATAGCTCAGTTATTGAGGAAGGCTATAGGCTAGATATCCTCACGCTGAAACCAACTGGAGCGAAGTTCCGAAAATTGCATAAAATAGTCCTTTCTATCGGAAGAAATGATCGCATCCTTTCGAGTTTGATACCATTAAAAAGCTCGTAAAAAAACTACTTCAGGAAGAGTTATTCGCTTCGCACTAAAATTGGAAGCCCCTAAATTAATTAGAAAAGAAGCTATAAGCGTTTTTCTCTGTAGTTTGAATTTATTTTTTCACGATAATTAACTTTAATTTTATTTGACCCAGAAGACAACCGATTTATTTCATTTGCATTGTTGCATCGTTTCAACAATTGGTACAGTTGCCGTCTGAAAAAACAAATCAATGCAGTTGCCATTGTTAAACAAATCAAATATAATAATAATCAACGTTTCTAGCATTTTGATGAGGCATCCCCCCTGTATTTGAATCTCCGTTAAATAAATGTAATTTATCCTTCTTTACTATTTTTAAACAATTGATTATATTCAAACAATTTGATTATATGTTGATCTTATTTCAAATGTTATCTTTATTCTGTTAAGGATTCTTTGGGATTGTTCTTCTTATTTCTAATTGGATTTGAACATGTGCCACGTAACATCACTTTGTTTCAATACTCGAGATTAGCCCGTACAACGCCGGGTGACTCTTCTAGTCTTCTTAAAAATTTTGGTGCTTAGTTGCCACCATTTTTGGTGTTCAGTGACACCAAAATTTAAAAATTATTCATTTGATTCACAACTTGGGCAATTAGTCACAACGTAGGCTATTATTATATAGGGGATTTTAAAACCACTTTTATCCTACAGATGATATCTTGTGATGAATCATTTTGTAATGCAAGTGGCAACGGTGCTGTGATAATCAGTTGTATTGAGAGTCGAGAAGCTCACGATAATCTAGATTCAAGTTTCTGAAAGTGTGCTTTCTCAAAGGACATGCTTAAAATAAAAATATTTTTATTAAACAGATTTTTAAATTTTAAATGAAGAGTAACTTTTCTGTGCAAAAAATCTTTGAATATTATGACCTTTTGCGATCTCTGTGTGTAAGAAAATATCAAGTGTAATTACCAAATACAGTACATTCTAGCGAGCAGGGCTCGACTGACAAGTTTTCCTGCCCATGCATGCATGTGTGCATGTACTACGGTCAACGTTATTATTAAGAATAGCCTCTTAATATGAAGAATTACCAGGGGCTATTTTTAATAAAACTGATCATTTTATGTTGCAACTTTTTAAAAGGAAATTTAAATGATGATATGGAAAAATGCCCCTCAGAGAGTTCCTGCCCAGGGCACTGGCCCCGGATGCCCGTGCGATAGTTAGGGTCTACTTGCGAGAAAAATTTACGTCGAATTTCCAATTCCAAACATGCAACATCCTACACAAAAGTTTGAAAACCTGCTATATCTAGGTTTTCTGAAAAAGTCTTTCTTTCTACGCAAAACAGTAGTAAAAAAGAAAAAATACGTCATTACGTGTGGCTCGTATCGCACTCCGGCAACAGAAAATGACGCATGACAAAATTTTAAGTTTGTGATTTTTTTTGCTTTCTTGAAAAACAATTTACAAAACAATGTAAACATCGTTCTGAAAACAGGATGAAACATAATTAAAATATTATAAATAATATTTATTAGTTTATTACAATATGCAATAGAAATTTATGAGACTTTTATTTGTCAGTTTGTAAGATGATTTGGTTTGACTTTTTTGAGCTATGTCATTTCTGTTGTCTACAGACAAGCGTTACGTGATTACTAAGATCCTCTTCATCAATGCATAAAGTGGGTCTTCAGGATATGTTTAATTCATCCTCACTCGTATTACTTAGGGACCATCCATAAATGATGTCGCGCTTTTTCCCCATATAGTTGATCCCCTCCCTACTTTGTCACAAAACTTCACACTTTAACGTACTCCTCCCCCTTTGTCACATGCAACGCTATGTTACATAACCATGATGTCACACATCTTGTTACCCCCTCCCCTTGTCACAATTTGTCGCAATATCACGACCCCCCCCCCCTCCCCCTCGAAACATGACAGCAAAAATGAATGATCCCTTACTTACCGAGGTTCACAACATATAGAAAGCTCTTTTGCACATATATACATTTTTTACCATACGTGTAAATAGTTACTTAAAAAGGCTCTATTTTATGTGATTATCTTTCTAAAATTACTTTACTTCTATCACTACACTTCAGCGTGAAAAAAATGTTCGTTGAAGAAACGAAAATGTTGAAAATTTTTAAAGCACATTTAATTTAACTATCATTTTACCTTAATTGTGGTTTTGATTAAGCGGTTACCGTATATAAGTTCAAGCGGGGATTAGCTCAAAAAAAATCTTTCAAAAATGGTTGACCTATGTATAAGCATAACCCTTACATTGAAAATATAGTTTATATGAATTCGAAGAAAAATATTGGAATAATGTTTGTACACTTTTTTTTTAAAGTTTTGCCTTTGAACTAAAATACCAGATATTTTGGATTTTTATTCCACGGATCCAACTCAGAAATTTTTTGTTCGTCCAAAAAAAAAAAAAAAGTGTTTATATGCGAGTATGTATGGTATTTTAAATCTAAAGATAAGAATTATCTTGCATGACAGTGGCTTCTCAATTTTCGACTTCAAGAGTGATAAATTTTTTGCTATGTAATTGTAGATTAGAGATCAAGAGAAGAAAATAGAAACGTTGAATTTTCTGCTTCATCCATGCGATGATTGGATGGGATTGACTTAGGAGACCCATAACTCTCAACCTCTATACTCACAACTGCAGACACGCCATACAGTAAAATGACTTTTCGTCCTTGAGATTGAAAAGTTCAAGGGAGCGTAAGGATTTTAATTGCTGCTTCACGATTAAAACATCATTATAAAGGCCGATAAACGAGATATTGTGCAACTTCTGACTTTAAAATGTGTGCACATGGATTTTTATTATTCCTTATATTTTCCTCTGAAATGACACGAAAATCCACAATTTTCTTCAAATCGTTTGGTTGGAAAGAACGAACGCACGGGAAATTCCACGGTAATTGACGCAACATTTGGAAACAAAAAGTTAATTTAAAATTATTTGAATAATTAAAGTATTAAATATAAAAATAGTTTATTTTACTGTCTTATACAGCTACCTTAATACATTAGTATACGGCCTTATTTGAAACCCTTTTATTCTACTCCTAATGATAAAAATTATAAAAACATTACAGTAACTGACGCAACATGAAGTGGACATACGTACTGGAAAATACAAAACAAATTCAAAAATCTGAATTTTGATCTTGTGACAAGCAAATTTTTATTTAAACGAAAAGTACGAGTAATGTGAATGCTTAAAAGATGTACACTTGTGTTATTCTTTGGTGTTAGGCTAATTATTTATGCATACAAAAAATGGTAGTAACTGACGCAGCACAAAAGGAAAACGGGCTTCTAATATTGATCAACTGACAGCCAAATTGTTTATTGTGAAGAAGTTTTTTCTCACAAGGGGGTAGGAAGAGTTCTTGCAAATAACTTCTGTATCCCAAAAAAACACACGAAAGTAATACTTGTTAAAATATTTTATTTTAGTATTTCCCAAAGATGTTTTTACATAAAGTTCACCGAACATTAATTGTTTTTTCAAGACCTAGCCGTAGACTCTCAAGGCCTTAGCACTGTTCAATAAAATATTTGTCTGCAAAACTATTTTAAGGTTTTGGAGCTTCCTCTAGCAGATTTCATCGAGATGATAATTTTAAGAATGGGTTCTCAAAGACTGAATGCGAGGTTTCCCTTATACCAAGTTTCAATACAGTCTTATTTAATATCTAAATTATGAAAAGTGATATTAATAAGGTATGACCAATAACCTGCTGCGAAATGTGACCTCTTGAAATTATTTATTTACTTATTTTTTTAGTTTTCAGAAAGTGGTTAAAAGACAGCATAATACTCTAAGCGCAAATAACACTGTGCAACACGAAAAATGTCCTATCGATGAAAATGTCTGTTTCTTATGTATTTTTGGCTGAAAATTACGAATCTGCACTTATTTTTTGCCTATCGCGCACCATTTTCCCAATATTCCACATTTTAGCTTTTTACGTTTTTTCTGGATAAATGTGCATATTTTTGTAATTTATCGACTTAATTTATTGAGAATTATATATTTCTCATTGACAGTGAGATCATTGCCATTCTAGAGACCTTTTTAATGAAGTTGGGTTATTTTAGCGACATTTTTGGCAACAAAAGCTTTATCAACTTCTTGAAGTTTCGAGTCTTTTACAAGACGACAAAGGTATTTTGTAGACTATTTTACGGAGCAAGAAAAAATAGTATACTGCTGTGATGGGGATGTACTATTTTAAGCATTAGGACATGAGCACAATTCAGCATAGTGGCACTTTTTTATCAGTGCTCCTCCATTTAAGTATTTTTTTCCCTATTCATTCCTGTAGCATATTCTGAAAACACAAAGGAAATTTCAAAATTACAAGTGGCAAAAACATATCAAATGAGCCACTTGTAAATCTACAATGTGCCTTTTTCCACAATTGCGCATTAAACTTGGTTTATTGAAATATTT
The DNA here is from genome assembly GCA_038502835.1 of Octonoba sinensis. NCBI lineage: Eukaryota > Metazoa > Arthropoda > Arachnida > Araneae > Uloboridae > Octonoba > Octonoba sinensis. The sequence goes on from CM076602.1 coordinate 67,018,008, forward strand.
GTAAAAGCTCTGGACAGAGAAGGAGTGGCTTTCTTGCCACTCCTTCCACTTCCTTCTTGCATTTCAGGAACAAATTCAAAAAATTAAGTGAGGCAAACGTAAAAGAAAGGATTTTTATTGGCCCACAACTTAAGGAAGTCCTTTTATGATAAAGAGTATGAAAAGAAACAGTCAGAATCCGAAAAATCCGCCTGGCTGGCCTTTAAATCAGTGCGCTCACGTTTACTTGGAAATGAGAAAGCTGAAAACTCCGAAAATCTTGCTGGTGACAAGATAAAATGCTTTTGTATTATTAGGTTGCTATATTTCACTAAATCTACACTTTTTGGTCTCCCATATGGACTATTTCTCAAAACCTTGGTGCAATTAATGATGAGCATGGAGAAAGATTTCATCAGGACAACTCTGTTTGAAAAGCATTTCAGCGGTCGATAGAATGGATATATACGAATTGAATATTGCTGATCTGTTATCAGGGCACACCAATAGATGCCCACAAGAAGAATCGGCCAAAAAAGACATTTTAGCGTTTGTGTTTTCAATAAGTGAGCCTAAGTTACATTCTTCTATAACCAAATTGTATAAATATGAGAAGTGGGTCTCCAGCAAAAACGCTACGTGATGGACCATTTTGGATTGGATATTTGAATCAAGCACCTTTTGTTTATATGGAATCACATAGTTTCATCTAAAGGACAAAAAAAAAAGTTCAAATTTGTTGCACAGTGTAATCTTATAATGTTGCACTAATGTTAGGTCGTTTCGAAAGTTTTGTCCGTTTTAATGACATGCGTTTTTGTAGCTCCATATCTCAATAAATATTTATTCCACTGTGTCGTGGTATATACTGATCGATGGAGAATTTTGTACTCTATACACTGATGCTGTTCATTTTTTCCTAATTTAAATTTTTTTATTATTTTCAGCCTATTACTATACAATGTCATTAAGCGATTTTCGGCCAATTTTTCTCTACGAACTCAAATTAAACCATAGCGCAGCCGAAACAGCCCGAAAATTTAACCAGGCATTTGGCAATGATGGTGTTAATGAACGCACTGTTCGACGTTGGTTTGAGAAATTTCGTTCCGGAAATTTTAGCCTCTAAGATAAGCCCCGAAATGGTCGATCTAGAGTAATCCAGGGCGAGGATTTGAGGACCCTGGTTAACCTATCACAAACGGTGCGTGGGACGGTGGAAGAACTGGGCTTCAGCTCCCATGTGGTTTTTAATGGTTTAAAACGTATTAGAAAGATCAAAAAGCTTGAAAAGTGGGTGCCCCACGATTTAAAAGATCTGCAGAAATTGTCACGTTTCGAGGCTTGTTCTTCATTGCTTTTGCGCAACCAAAACGACCCTTTTTTTGATCGGATTGTCCCGTATGATAAAAAGTGGTTTCTCTACGACAATGGGAAACGTCAGGACAGTGGTTGGACATCGATGAGCCACCCAGGCACTTCCCAAAGGCGAAACCCCACCAAAAAAAGATTATTGTTACTGTATGGTGGCCAGCGTCTGGTGTAATTCACTATAACTTTCTGCAACCAGGCCAAACCATCACAGCAGAGTCCTATTGTGAGGAAATCGATGAAATGTTCCAAAAATTGCGTCAGCAGCAGCCAGCAATGGTCAACAGATCCTGCTTCACGACAACGCCCGGCCCCTGACACACAAATCACCGTCCAAAAATTAAAGGAATTGAACGTCGAAGTTCTGCCCCACCCACCATACTCCCCAGACCTCTCTCCAACCGACTACCATCTTTTCAAGCACTTCTATAACTTTCTCACTGGTAGAACCTTTGCCAATCAGGACCTAGCAAAAACAGACTTTTTCGACTTCATCGAATCCCGAGCACCCAATTTTTATGCCGACGGAATTGATCGACTTGTGTTACGTCGGCAAAAGTGCACTGATGCAAATGGAGCTTATTTCGATTAAATTGAATAAATATTCACTGAGATATTACAGTCAAAAGTAGACTCATAAAAACGGACAAACCTTTCGAAACGACCTAATAGATCTTCTAAAGTTGGATGACCTAAACCAGCGGTCGGCAACCTAAAAACCTAAATTAGCTGAAGATCTACTTTCCAAGAAACGCAAAACACCAAGATCGACTCAGAGGACGGGGGGGGGGGGGTACATGCACAATTAATAATTACTAGGACAAGTTGGGGCTGCGCCTGTCTTCAAATTATAGGTTAATACCTGTCAGAACAGGTTTTGATGCTTATAAAATACCTACTTTAAAATTCCTAAAATATTGCTATGTTAACAACCGTCAAATCGCATTTAAAAAAATAAAAAAAAAACTCAGATACTAACGTATTATTTCTTTTAAATTTGATAAAATTCTAGTAGTTTGTTTTGCTTTTTAAATAAAACACACATGTGAAACGCCGTTACATATTTTAATTAACTCACCGAGAGCACAGCTAATTTGCCGACTGAACTGACATTCCATATTGTGTTGCCAAGTTTTTTTAGGTCCGAAGAATGGTCTGACAAATTAATAAGCATTTTCTGAAGAAAAAAAGATTCGCCTTCTGATCCAAAAGTCATTTGATTTTTTTCTTTTCAAAACTGTCCCGCGATCGACCGAAAATGGGCTCGAGATCGACTGGTCGATCGCAATCGACGGGTTGCCGACCCCTGACCTAAACCATCATTTTGTCTTCAACGCAAGTTTGCTCTCTGCAATGTTATCTGATGATTTCAAATTTGGCGTTCTCTTCGCGTGAGGTGGCAATGTATTTTCTAGTAATCTGAAATTCATTTTGCAGTAACACATCTACCAGATGCTGAGAAAATGTAAGAATCACTAAATAGGGATCTAGATTTATTGTTTGAAACTTTTTTAAACTGAAGCTGTAATGCATTGTATACAAACCTCGAATGCCGAATTAAGTCGCTAGCATTTATAAAATGTTTATTGTAATAAGTGATGTAGTCCTGAGAAAAATTTAGGGTGACGCTTGCAGATTACTAACTTGCAGATGTCTCGCTTCTTTTAGGAACACGAAAAAAAAGCAAGTTTTTTTTTAGGAACAAATAAAAGCGAGAGAACGCCAAGCCTAAATTAGAATTTAAAAAAAGGGGCGTCCCCAGCTCCTCCGTCGACTACACCACTGATTGTAACCCTAATCCGTAACAAATGACGTTCGGGACTACACAAAGCAGGGAAACAAAACGTTGATCGAGCCAATTCAGAGCAATTAAGGGTTCTTAAACGTAACGGTTCCTTTGACTCCATTTTGAACTAACAAGATATAGATTCCTATTCGAAAGACACACGTACTGCAACATTGTGGAGAAGCACGACTGCAAACTTGGTGCTTATATCAGCCTGAACAAGGGACAAAGTCCTTTGCCTGTTTTACTTAGGAAAAGATAAAATATTATGTTCTTTAAGAATTTTAGCATTATAAGATTTTATCTTCATGATTTTTGAGGAATCAACTGAATTCCATCTACCAATTTTTGCAATTTTTAAAATGTATTCAGTAAATACCTATCAATTGTTATGATCAATTGATTTTCCGCTGTTTTACTAGCAAAAATATGTGTGAGTTAGCGCCACGATTTCTGAAATATTTATAGTAATATCATCTCTGAATTATTTTCAACTGTTGAAATGTGAAACAAACTGCATACTTTCGGAATTTATAAAAGCCTAATTTATACGCTACTAAATATCAAGTTGAGCCAAAAGGTGAGGTTTATTTTTCAACTATGCAATAATTTCTAAGCAACAATTACTATTAAAAATGCTCCGATCTTTTGAAACTCTCGTACTTTTCTACGAATGAATGAATTTGAACTGTGGTAAAACTTCGTATCATTTTGAAAGACATTCAAATTATTTTCAAGATGAACAATTAGGGGGGAGGGCAAGCAGCGGATGGGATATTTTTAGGGTTAATGCCCCCTCTCCAGAAAACGTATCCTTTGGCATGTTCGCCAACTCATATATATTTGAAATGCACGCACATTGTACATGTATATATATACACACACGCACGTTCATTTCTATTCATTTTTACTTTAACATCTTCCCAGTTTTTAATCCCCAAAATTTTCAATTTTCTTTCTTTTCCCCATTTTATCGGCTTGTTTCATTTTATTGAAAATCTATCAAGATGGAACGCATTTTTTCAAAAAATTAAAATAATTCGTTTTACTAATAGTCATAATTTAAATGATGTTTTTCCTTTATATTGGTAGCTTATTAGAAGTAAGCATAAAGTGTTATTTACTGTGAAAGTGTTATTTTATGTGAGTTAGCTAATACGTTGTGAATTTTCAAATAAATGCAATGTCACTCATTGACTGTCAGTCGAAACAATGAGTGACAGTTAATCAATATCTATTCTATAGACTTCAGTATCTCAGAGTAAGATATAACTTCTTATCATATCCAAATGTAGAGACTAATCGTCAGTTTTAATGATTAGTATTGTTTCGTTTATTAACATTATCTAAAATTTGATCACTTTCCTTAGAAGTACTTACTGATAAGTACTAGTTGAAAGACAATTTTAAGTGTCGTTATCAAATCTCAGATATTTCTTATTGGTGTTCAAGACTAAGAATAAATGGGGATGGGAATTTAAAGAAACCTTTCTTGGAAAACTCTGCATTGATGTAATAGGGTCCACAAAAATAGTATCAGACGTAAAAAAGTAATGAAATAGAAAATTAGCATACATATTGGGGAGCATCAAAGTGTTTTTCTACGACTTGTTTTTCCGATAATGCGCATATGTTGCAAACTGGCATAAAAAAACAGACCTACAAAATTTTAATTTAATTGCACAATATCTTTGGGTTTGAATTGCAAATTAGATAAAAATATTGTTAAGTTTTCGCATTTTACTGAAGTCTTTGCTTTTCTCTAAGTTAGTGCCGAATAGTTGATGTAGTGTATGAGGTACAAAATTCAAAATTGATCAATACATGCATTCTGGTCGCAGTTTATTTTCCAGTTTTCAGAAATCTGGTATTAATGCGCGAGGCCACGTTCTCCCAAATTTGGGCATGGGTCAACAAGCATTATACGGATTTTTCAGGCTATTATGAGTAGTTTATTTTTCCTTGGGCGACGGAATCCACAAAAACACTATAAAAAGTTCAGGAAGATTTTTAGGTAAAAAGCATTGGCATCCATGTTGCCAGTACTTTTTACGTAAATTTTCACGATTTTTTTTTATTTTTGCAATGTAGCTTGAAGTTGTAAGCAGCGATGCTTGAATTGATTTCCAAGTGATGGGATTTAGTAAAAACTACTCAAGTTTGTAAACTTTCATGACGAACTTAGCTGAAGTTTGTTTTCACAGAGCCCCCTATAGCCCTATACTAAATGCCTTCCGATATGAGAGAAAAACGGCCGTGAAAAGCTCTTCGCTAGGTGGCGCAAATAACTTGCTGTATCAACTTTGAATTTCGTTTAAGAACTAGTTAGGTTTCAATTTTAGTCAAAATTTGCTTTCTAGAAGCTTTTATTTGCTGATATGTTAAAAATTAAATAGTTTATGTAATTTAAACACTCAGTTCATTAATCTTTGCCATATGTATCTACTTATAAAAGCAGTATTATGAGCAGCGAACTAGCTCCCTCTATATAAAAAGTTAATGGATTTAAAGCGCTTGTGTACAAAATGTGTATGGATTTAAAGCGCTATCGGAGGGCATTTAGTATAGGGAGCTCTGGTTTTCAATGGAGTGTTCTTGAGAACTAACATAAATATGAAAGATTCGAATAGCAGTTGTAAACCAGCAAGCATGAGAAAGATTTCCAATGTATCTGCAGAGAAATTGAATCGCTTATTTCGAAAAAGTAAATTCTTCGTTTTGAAAAAGAAAGAACTCTCAGTATTAATTTTATGGCATAATTAACGAAAAATCGTTTGAATTTTTCTAGTATTGCATTGCAATTACCTACCAAAATAAAATAGTAAAAGATCACACCCGTAAAGTTTTCCAACTTCTTATAAGCCATTTTTTTTCTATCTCCTAATTTTTTTTTCCAGAGTTGTTACTTTTTTGAAAAAACGATTCAATTGTTTGTTATGCAAGTATTTGGGAGATATTTGCTCTGAACGTTTTCGTCTGCAAAATGAATCCATTCCACTTTCTTTTATAATCCACCCTTGGCAAATGTTCTCGGTGCGTTACAAATTGAATCAGAATATTAAAAAATTAAATGACTGATAAATAGTGCGTTATCATGAAGTTGGTAATCAAACCAAAGTAAGGGTTTTTTACAGCACAGCTATATATAGTTGTTCGGAAAAACTATTACCAAAAAAAGAGATTTTTTTTTTAATGCATATTTTTTGCAATGTTAATATACTTCAAAACAATAAAAAAACTTTGCTTCCAAATTTTGTTTTCTTGCCGGGCTACTAACGTCTTCATAAGGGGGGTTACCATTTTTTTCAGGGGGAGGGAATTAAGAAGGGGTTCGCAAGGGGAGAAATGCTGGGAACCACTGTCATAGGACATCCACACCTTTTTCATTTCTATATTTCCCTTCAAATCGTTCGATTCTTTTGAACAAGAAATTATGAAATAAATTCTTGGCACAGTTCTGGTCTCTCAGGTCTTTAAAAAGATCTTGAATACAATATGGATCATATGGAATCCACGTCAATTAAATTAACTCTTGTTTATTTCTTCTGCTTTTAAAATATTAAAAGTTCTCTTTTATTGCAAAATTACGAGCAGAAAATATTTTTCGTGGAAACCTTCTAAGATGTTATATAGGGCTCCATTTAGTTTTTTCAACGAATTGAGTTAACTAAACTTTTTTCCTTTCAGATTTTCATTAACAATGAGTGGCATAATTCTGTGAGTGGAAAAATCTTTCCTACTATCAATCCTTACACTGGAGAAAAAATATGCGACGTCCAAGAAGGTGACAAGGTAATAATTTATCTTTAGACTTCTAAAGAATTGCTCCGGAAAAATGCTCAGGTAGTAATTCAAAAAAAACTCTCAAATATTATTTAAAAAGAATGACATGAAACATGACGAAAAAATTCGAATTCTAAAAAGTGCAGCGCGCCAGTTTGTATTGTCATCGGCTCTTGAACGTGTGCAAAATTTCAGAGTTTGGCAGTTTGGAAGAGGGTAATAATTGAACTGCACGATTTGATAACATACAAGTGAAACTAATAAAAGCGTATTAAAATTAGTACAGTTCCACCATCAACCAAAGCAATTTTCCTGGCAGAGTGCCAAGAAGAATCCATTCATGTTTAATGGAGGAACTGCTGGTATAAAAATTTTTTTTTTTTTTCTTCCCGTTATAGTTCGTTTAGCATACTTTATTTCTTCAGAACAAATGCTATATGGAAGTTTATAAACTTAGTTGCTTTCACCAAACAGAGAAGCAAACATTCTGATTCGCGTACTAAATAAACTCCCTTGCAAAACAAACTTCCCTAAAACTCGAGTGGATTCGTTCTTTTTTTGCCATGCGCAGAAGCGTCCAACTATCAAAATTCCGTAGTCGAACTGTACTATAGTCAGAAATACAATACATTTGTACTCTTAATAAGCTTTAAGAACGCGAAAAACAAACAGGCTTTTTAATTTAGGGTACCCTTTTTCTTCTGAAATTAAATTTTTACCGCAGTGTTATCGTGAAAAAAAAAAATTGATGTTGAAGATTTCATTCACTTCTCACGCAGGCAGACGTTGATAAGGCTGTTGCTGCTGCGAAGGAGGCCTTCAAGTTGGGATCTCCATGGAGGACCATGGATGCCTCTGAACGAGGAAGGCTGCTCTTCAAGCTGGCTGATCTCATAGAGAGGGATGCAGATTACATTACAGTAAGTGTAAAATCCCATCTCGTTCGTCCTTACATTAACCCTCTGACTGCTCTTTTTATAGCGAATTCGATTCGCTAAAAATTGGTCTACTTTGTGCAACTAAAGTCATCTCTGGAATAAAACCTTAATAAACGTCCAAATACTTCCGAAATTGCATTACTGACGTTTTAACGATGAAGCAGCGGTATAATATTTTAAATACACTTAAAAAGCTCATCCCGCGGAAATCGTGGGATGAGCAATTTTCTTTGCATTTACGTTGCACTTGGAAACCGCAGGATAAGCAGTCAGAAGGTTAAAAGCGTTGCCTTAATCACATAATTTCTATAGCAATGGTTGAATCAAGCTGTCTACAGGTCACGAATTTGGAAAACAATCACGAAAATAACGAAAATTTCTCTAAAATGAAGAATAGATCACGAAAATTTCCCATTCAACGAAACCCAGAAGACATCGAATAGTCTGTACGGTTTTTAAATATTTGGAATCCAACACTGCATGAAATACCCAAATCTGTGTATCCGACTAGTCTAATTTGAATTTTAAAATTTGATTAAACTTGTTTGAAAATATATGAAGTCAAACTTACTACGCGTTTGGAAGTTGTGGGTTGATTAAAAATATGCTTAGAATTTACGAGTTTCAAACGAGAGCCCGGATATCCGGTATGCATACGTCATGCAGAGGACATTGGGTAATCGTTATCCGGCAGAATCAATATTCGATTCAACACCGAATTGTCCCGAAAATGTGGCGAAATTTCACTTTTGAAAATTTGTAGAAACCCTGTTGAAAATAAATCTCATAGTTCATGGGGAATACATTGTATTTCAACGGATGCATTGAAGTACTTTGTACCCTATTCAAGACAATAATTATTCGTAAAATGTTTAGTAGTTTGGGATTTTTAAAAGAATAATAGAGTCCAACCTTTCGGTCAAAAGTCAACGAGTAGCCTAGTGTTAAAAAAAGAGCGATAAAGATATTTGCTAAAGGCCCTGTCAAAAATATTTTTCAAAAATAAAAAGTTGAGAAACAGCCTTGAAAATGTTGAGGTGCACTGCAGTCATGGGCACCCTTTGGTTACAAACAGGGCAGATATCTGAATCTGCCAGCTCAATAGTGTAAAAAGTAGTTCTTTACATAGTTATGACCGTCGCAAATTTAGAACAGGCCGCACCAACGGCTTGAGGTAAGTAGCTGGAAATTCTTGTTGACTGTCTAAATTGGGAATTCCGCGGTTTGAAAAATAAATGGAGGTGGTATATGACCGTGAAAGACTAACGATACTGCAAATAAGGAAAATCGTGTAAATTAATAGCCCTGTGCCATACTTTCAATAGCAAATACTCGCGTTGGTGGATGCTATTGGGTTTTATTTTTTCTCTCAACAATTTAAGAATAAGCTATGTATTTTTCAAATAAAATTAAAGACGTCGTAACATATAAGGTTTGCTTAGCGTATTCGTGTTAAATCCATTAAAACTAACATTGACACAATTAAAAAAAGAAAAACCTCGAGTGTTTTTTAATTTTTTTTCGTACCAAATGTTTTGATTCCAATTGATCTATTTTTATTAGAGCCTAGAGGTGTTGGACAATGGCAAACCATATTCGGAAGCGATTTTTGACACCCAAGCTACTGTCGCTACTTTGCGCTACTATGCAGGTTTTGCTGACAAGTGTCATGGTAAAACAATTCCTTCAGGTGAGTAGTATTATGGACACGAATTCCTTTTTTTCGTACGAAATGCATGTGATGTGTCAAAAAAACGAATTTGTTTTATGAATTTACGACAAAATGCCAAAGTATTATATATGTATATTTTCGTATTAGATAAATTGCAATAATTGAAAATGAATGAATAAATTCAGCGACGAAAACTACAAATTACTGTAATTCCAGTTTTCAGTCAAATGAAAAATAAGCAATAACATTACAGTCCATGAACTCCTACAGCAGGTATATGCAGCAGCCTTTCAACTTCTAAATTATGTATCTGTTTGCATTATGAAACAACTAATTGTAAATTCTAATTCACTTCAGCAATCGGTTAAATTTTTATTTTGAAGTTAGCAACTTTTACCAGAACACAGACTGTATATTTGAATGTTTTGTTCTGCAGAAAATATTTTAATCATCTCTTCTTTTTAATCATCTACATAAATGCTCTCTGTAAAATGACAAAGTACTATTTCAGCTCGCTATTTTTTCCTTCGATCTAACATTGTTTACGATTTTTACCATGTCATGCAGAATCGGTTTTTCCCAATAAAGAGTTTAGGAAATGATGAATATTCTGGTAGTTGTACGACATGAAGCAATGTTATCGATTTCTTCAGTGAAATTATCCGCGAGAAATTTTCTCACACGCAAACTAGAATTTTCAGAGCTGCGTTTTTTCCACTATCAACTTTGATAATGTTTTACAGATGGAGATGTCTTCACATACACCAGAGTGGAACCGAAAGGTGTTTGCGGTCAAATTATTCCAGTAAGTTTTTTAACCTTAATTATTTTAATCAAACAAGAATCAACCTTACTTAGCAGTTAAAGAATCATTTTAAAATCATTTTGTCTCTGGTAATAGAAAGTGGATTAAAAACTTAGCAATCGGAATTACCTGTTTTCTTTTTTTTTTTTTTTTAAACTCTTACGCACGTCATGAAAATTATAAATAGATCTTAAAACATTTTTACTTCAGTGAAGTTTAAGTAAGGCCTTTTCCTCGATACCTGTTTTTTTTTTTTTTTTTTTTTTTAAATCTGTTTTAAATAGAACTGCTTGCTTTCCATAGCATTAGATGCATTATTAGGTATAAAATGTTAAAAATGAAATTACCAGTTTTTGTTCAAAATAGTTTTGGTTTCGTTGGAATTTCTAGTTTTCTTTTGGTTTTGCTTAAGGCCACTCTACTTTTAGCTTCTTTTTGGAGATGCAAACAATTAGCAGTTAATCTCTTATTAAGACATTGAGTTAATTGAATAATTGAAAATTATCCTCGTAGTAAATTTAAAGCCAACTGACTTATATTATTCTATGGAGTTCCATGACACTAGAACAAGCTTTTTAAAAACTCTTTTCACCGGGATTTTTCGACTCATTGTCCTTAGCATCATCAAAATATTGAGATTCCACAATGAACTGTAATAAAAAATAATTTCACGTAAAAAAGCACAATTATTTTTTTATTACAATTTACTTAGCACAAAGTTAACTTATTATTCTAGAGTGAGTTTTAAAAAAAAAAAGTTTGCTGTGAAATTTAAAACCGTTTCGAACCTTTTTTCCTAACACCAGTGCTTAATGTAGCAGTAGTGGTTACAATGTTCTGATTTAATATTTAATTTTATGTAATATTCCCTTTTCAGTGGAATTATCCTATGGTCATGCTGAGTTGGAAAATTGGACCTGCTTTAGCTACAGGAAACGTGGTTGTTTTGAAACCAGCGGAGCAGACTCCTTTGACCGCGTTGTACTGTGGAAGCCTCATCAAAGAGGCTGGGATACCACCCGGTGTCGTCAACATCATTCCAGGATACGGACCAACCGCTGGAGCTGCCATTGCTGCTCATCCAGAGATCGACAAAGTTGCATTTACTGGATCAACTGAGGTAATAAAGCGTTTATAGGTTGGATCCTAGCAGAGCCCACACGCTTGGCACGAATTATTTTGGTTGGAGATAACGAGATGGCGCCAAGTGAATATAGCGGGACATCTCGTTCTGGCTTGGCACCTTTTTTCGGTTTGTCGCCAAGGGTCTGGGCTCTCCTAGGATTTTACCAAGCTTTGTTTTTCTAAGGAGACCAAGATCAAATTGGCATAGTAAATATCAAATTCAAGGCAACTTGTTCTCGGCAACACAGCTCTTTAAAAATTACCAGTACAAGGTGAATTTTTGTGCTTAATAAGGATATTTTAATTAGTGTACGCATGCCTGCCAATATTCTTAGAAAAAAATAAAAATAATTGTTGAAGGTTGAAGATCCAGTAGATGATTACAGTGCCAACACCAAATGTATTTTCATTTATTTAGGGAAAAAATAAGGATTCATGAATGATCTCTTAAATTTCAATCACATGCAAATTCCTTGTGTGAAATCTCAGGATAACAAACAAAATTATCATGCTTCTATGACTGCAGTTCACCTTATAACTTCTGAAACCCTAAGTTTCTTGAGAAAATAATCCCTTTGTCAACGAAAAAAAAATGTGAAAATTGTTCCAAAAATGTTTTAAATCCCCTCCTCTCCCTCAAAACTCTGTTAATATAGGGGTTTCTCCCAAACTTACAAAAACCTGAAGAAATGGAAGAGATAGTGCAAAAAAGTTGTGGAATGGCAAGAGAAATATACGTAGAAAATTTTGAATCGATCAATAAACATTGTTCGGTTCTATTTTGGGGTTTAAATGCGTAAAATTTGAAAAAGTTGGGAAAACATGTGATAAATATGAGTACAAAATTTAAAATTAATGAATATTTTCCGGTTCCACTTTGCGGTCTATGTATGAGAAATTAGCCGAAATTAATGCAAAATTTTACATATTAAATTTTTATATTTCCTACTCTGTCTTTGCGCTGTGGAGAGCGGCAGGAAAAACACAAGATCAGAATTTAAAATAAATCAATGAATATCAATAGTACTTCGAGATTTAATCTTTCGAAATCAGGTAACAATAGACAGGGTTCACACTGGGGAAAAACATAAGGTGGGATTTTCCTCCTTGACCAAAATTTTAAGTGGGATTTTTAAAGTTTAAGCCTAAAAAAATTTTTTTTTGAGTGGGATTTCAAAAAATATTGCGGGAATCGCGCGATCGCGCGGCCTAGCGCGAACCCTGATAGATATAAGCGCATATCAAATTTTGTACGTATGCTTCCTGTGCCATCCACAACTTTTACGCATTATTCAAGAAACAATTAAAAAAGCAAACAAAAAAAAGAAAACATTTTTACACTCCGTCCTAATGCGTTAAATTTGCAATTTCCCTTTTTTTTTTTTTTTTTTGTAATTAATACTGCACACTAATTGAAAATCTACATTAAATTTATCATTTTCGCGAACCACGCTGTACTAAGATGATCTATAAATTCATCTTGTATGAGGGTTTTTTCGCATATAACTACAAAGGTTCATTTTGACTACTTGCCATGCTTTTTTTTTTCGTCACTGTTTGCCTAACGTTTAAAATAGAATCCGATATGTATTTCTTGGGAATCTTTCTTTTACCTCATAAAATATAGTAAACAATTAAAATATCGAGTTATTGAAGAGGATTATTACAGCAGTTAAATGTTCAGTAGATAAGAAAGGTTAGTGCGAACATTTCTTAGAAATTTTCAGAGTGCGAAACAATCGCTTACAAGCACTGTTGAGTTATTCTGCCTGCTCGTCTATATTATTTTTTAAATTCAAAATGTAATAAAATCTCTGTGAACTACATCTTAAATGACTGAAAGTTTTATAAAAATTCTGTAAATTTGAATTTTAAATCTTTCTCAAACATTTAAAAAATAAATTAAGTAACTTTTTTGTTGTGTTTTCAAAAGCACATTTCGGACAGCAGTTTTAGAGCTAGTTATAAAATATGCCGGCTGAGAATTCTGATATACTTCTAGGTTGGCAAACTCATTCTTCAAGCAGCAGGTCTGTCTAACGTAAAGAGAGTAACACTGGAGATGGGAGGAAAAAGCCCTCTTGTGGTATTCAACGATGCTGATCGTAAGTTTTTAACATTGTGAACAATATTTTAAAAAATCTTTAATGGCTCTATCCATAGCGTTTTACACTGAACAATGAGCCCTTTTTCCAAAATTGAATTCTGAAATCGGAAACCGTTAAAATTTATACAAACTTCTGCAGCTGGGTGAGTTTATAAATGTTACCCAGAGCGCAAGATTAGCTTTACTTACTTTAAATATCAAAAAAAAAAAAAAAGAAAAGAAAAGAATAAATGTGAGCACAGCCCTAACTATAAAATAATGCTTTAAGCCATTGTGAAACCAGTAGCTCCAATATAAACTAGGCCGTGATAGCCTAGTGATTAGCACATCGAACTTCCACCTCTGGAAGGCCGCGTGTTCGATACCCTCTGAAGACCCACCATGTACACTTGGGGATACTTGCATGTAAAATCCATGGACCCCACTACCTCGCCCCGTGCGCAAGCAATCCTAAAACCTCGGCTAACAGGTACGGGTCTGGTGGAGAAAAGTAGCTCCAATATTCGTAGTACGATACTGCTGGTCTGTATCTGCTCAGTACAGTTCTACCGGAATCCAGAGCAATCTGCCTGGCAGAGTGCCAAGAAGAATCCATTCATGTTCAAGGGGGCAACTGCTGATATATGAAGAGTGCCGTTTTTGTTCTCGCTCCACTTCGTTTAGAATACTTGATTTCTTCCGAACTGATGCTATATGCCAGTTTTTAAATTTAGTTGCTTTCAGCAAACAGTGAAGCAAACATTCTGATTCGCGTACTAAATTTGCGCGTTCTGATACGCGCAAAACAAAGTTCCCTGAAACTCGAATGGATTCGTTTTTTCTACCATGCGCAGAATGCGTCCAACTATCAAAAGTTCGTAGTCGAACTGTAGTAGAGGCTATAAACCTGGTTGATGCCCTGCTTTGTGTGTCACGCACCACTGTAACGAACTTGGTAGCGTTTAGCACCGCTCTCTCCCTCCACCCGGGAAAGAAACTGTACAAATTCGCTAGCTACAAAAAATAGCTCTTAATTTTAATGCTTACTGGCGTTGTTGCGCCAAAATATGGTAATCTTGACACCGTTCTTTGTAGCCATCAAATTTTCACCATTTTCATAGCAACATACCGTCAAATTTTTGCAGTGCAATAATGATGCTTTGATTTCGTACAACCTTTTGTATATCCTTCGTAAGTTGAAATACCTCTAAAACTTTCTGTTTGTCTGATTTCTAAACTTAGTGCACTCTTAAATTGTAAATGTGTTTTGAAATGTAACATATGTAACAAAAATATTTTTTATCAATAATTAAGTTGATGAAGCTGTTGACATTGCTTATGCTGCTCTGTTTGGAAATATGGGTCAGTGCTGCTGCGCTGGAACGCGGACCTTCGTTCAAGAGGGCATTTATGATGAATTTGTGAAAAGATGCGCAGCAAAGGCTCAAAAACGAAAACTAGGTGATCCCTTTGATGAAACCACCGACCATGGCCCACAGGTAAGTACTTATACCGAGAAAAATGTAACTGCAATTTTCATGTTATGCATTTTAACGCGAAAGCGTGCCATTGGCAATTAAATTCATCAACTACACACCACTAAAAATTCTTTCCACCAAAAAAGAAAAACAGAAGCGATTCTCGTCTTAAAATGTAATGGATTGAATTAATTCAGGCGCAGATACAGGATTTTTCTGTTGGTTATGTAAGAGGCAATTTTTGTAATTGTAATCTGTCTGCGGGAAAAATGTGTTCCGAAGAAGGAAAATGATAAAGATTTACTTCGTTATTTAGGTAATTTTTAGTAATAATTAGTGACTCTCAGGGAGGGGCAAGTGCCCTTATTGCCTGCCCCGCGCCTGTCTGTATTGCGTATGTTACTTTAAGCCTGGCATTCAGAATGTTTATTTTGTGGGAAATTCGTTGAAAGGCGCAAGTGATACTGGCGTTGACTTGAGTTGAAATTATTGTTGGAATACCACTACAAGGGCCAATGAAAACCAGTTGCATTATTTGGCCAGAAAAATGGCTAGCGAGCTGCTGACGGCTCTTTGGCTACTTGAATGCTGCTCGACAAAATATATAAATATTAGTCGACACGTGCAGAAGTCCGCAATAATTTCTTGGAAAGGACGTTATGAAGAAAAATATAGAAAAGTAAACGGGTGTTGGTGCAAAAGAAGACGTGTAATTTAACACATCAGTAATAATAGCTGTTACAAATTTTTTCCCCACTATAATTTAGATATTCAAAATAGTAAAATAATCACAATAGTAATGATAATTACTTTTATTATTAGTACATATATTAAAATACAATAACGAAACAGTTCCCTTACTTAAAATATAGTTACTGCTGGTTGGTTAGGCTCTACACATTCATACTATAAATGAATGTGTATAGCCTAATTATTGAAGAAGTTTAACACCCAGACGCAGCTAAAACTGTCAAATTTGCTACACAATAGAAACAGAAGAGATTCTTGTTTGTCTACTTGATAACAGATATCGCCAGCGTACACAACACCAATTTCGCATTGATTAAAGGACCTCTTAGATTATTTTAAATCTCAAATTTAGCGGTGCATTTCTTGATCGTGGGTCTATTTTTCGTCATTAGCTGGCACAATAAGCTTTAAAATGAGGGGTAAATTAAGAAATTTGATAAAGGAAGATCTCACGGCCCGACAGAAAAACAGACTAGAGAAATAATATATATAGAT
Organism: Octonoba sinensis; assembly: GCA_038502835.1. Taxonomy (NCBI): domain Eukaryota; kingdom Metazoa; phylum Arthropoda; class Arachnida; order Araneae; family Uloboridae; genus Octonoba; species Octonoba sinensis. The sequence continues at coordinate 67,034,276 of CM076602.1, forward strand.
ATTATGTACATCAAATAAATGCTGTACACTGATTATTTAATAAATTATATATTTTTTTAATGTTCATTAAAAAATAGGTAGTCTCTTACACATTTTTTTTCCTGAAACCTTCAATGGTGAAATTTACTATTAAGGGCCTTATTCACCAGCCGATTTGAACCTTCGAACTGCAGATCAAAGGCTTCCTCAACCAATTAACATTTCCTTTTTTCGTAGGCCTAATAGTGTTTTGGTGTTAGTTTAAGTTATCTAAGGCTGCAATTTTTAGTTGAAATTTAGAGCTTTATTTTGAATTTCAGTTCCTATTTGTATATTCAAAGATTTCCGCATCATGACGCCCAATACATTTAGATGCATGGAAGTTTCTGAACTAGTACGGGAGACCGTAGCCCATTTTCCATATGGCATGTTTATCAACTTGCTTTAGTTTTAAAAGGATCAACTCTATAACAGAACTAACTCGTGGCTGAAGTCGTTGAAGCTTCAACACTTTACCCGCCATCTACGAAAGTTTTACTTTGGTAGCTGCTGTTATTTCGTCAGAAGGGAGTCGTTTTCTTGCTTTATTTCAACAATGAGTGAAATTTCAATTCTTACTGAAAATTTAAATTAAACACACTAGATTTTCGATTTTATGCTTTTACTTTGCAAATAACTTAACTAGAATAAATCCTAATTTATTCTAGAATTTATTCAACGCCCGGCAAGAGTTTTAGTATTCAAAGAATAGAAAATGCATGTAACTGTGGATTCGTTACTGTTAGCGGAGTTTTTTTCTCCTCACTGCTTAGCTGCTCATTTCAAAACGGATCGCTTCATTTTCACTCCAGATATTACATACAACTATCGAATGAGGCTTTAAAATCGTTGATGCCAGTACTTCTTTCACTTGGTAATAAAATGATTCAAATTAAGGCTTACCTTTCAGGTAGATGAAGAGCAATTGAACAAGATTCTTGACCTTATTGACTCTGGGGTTAAGCAAGGAGCAAAGCTGCTTTGTGGCGGTAAACGAGTCGGCGAAAAGGGCTTCTTTGTTGCCCCCACTGTGTTTGCTGACGTAAAGGACGACATGAGGATCGCCAGGGAAGAAATATTTGGACCCGTTCAGCAGGTATTGAAGTTTAAGACTTTGGAAGAAGTAATTGAAAGAGCAAATGACACCACATACGGATTGGGATCTGGAGTGATTACAAAGGATATAAATACCGCAATAACCTTCGCCCAAGCGGTAAAAGCTGGATCCGTTTGGTTAGTAACTTCAATGTATGACGATTTCTGTGTATTCACTGTGCCCTCGCTCTCTCTCTGTCCTCTCTCTCTCTCTCTCTCTCTCTCTCTCTCTTTGTGTTATAATATCATTAAAATAATTGACTGGTTTTAATAAAACCGTCAAGCAGGCAAAGAAAATGTCATAACTTTTAGTTTATTCACAAAGTCGATGTTCTTTCATTCCTATCGTGGACATATTTTAAACTCTTGTTTATTTACACGAACTGAATTCGTGTGAATTCTAGCGGAATAATGTTTGACAATCTATTGTTAATCTTATCGATCAAATTCAACGAATTGACATTACCAGAAGGTGCATTTGCAGCAGTGGTGATGATAACATTCCCGTTCGTCGGAATACATTGTTGCTGTGATTATCGATTCAACCGCAATGATTTTTTTCCAGTGACGTCACAACACAATCAGCAAACCATGGTACTCTGAGTGAAAGTCATTTTTATGACGCAATAAAAAATGTCAAAGTCCATGGGAATGCAGGGTTATTAAATTATATAGAACTAATGACGCGTGCTGAGAGCCTGCAACAGATCTCTCGTTTCTATCCCCATAGGTGTGAATGCACCTTTGGAGCTAATGAAGCTAGGCTATTTATTTAAACTTGCAGATTGAAAGCTGTAGAGTCTTCTTGGCAGAACGAATTTTTCAGTTAATTATTTGTTTTTGAATGTTTCAATTTTAATTCTCTTAATTTTTGCAACTAAAATTATTTTATAGCGCTATAGTTTTTTTTTTTCTGGATATCATTTAATGCTTAAGGTAATTTTTAGAAATTAAATTGTATTTCACTGTTATGCATTTGTTTCAAGCTCCACACATTGAAATGACAGTGACTATAAACGTTTTTACTTTCATTTTCCTCTCTGCAGGATAAATTGTTACGACACCACTTCACCACAAACTCCTTTCGGTGGTTTCAAAATGTCTGGACAAGGCAGAGAATTGTAAGTCATTTACATTTATTTCATTAAATACACTTAATTCTAAAAATATCTTTCATATCTAAAAAATAATTTATTTTCCGTTTCATTTAACCGACTAGATGAATGCAATAGAACTTTGATCGATCGTTTCCGCCTCTGTCGTTTCCCGTATGCATAGAGTGCGTGCACCAGGGATGGACACCTTATTTAGAGTGATTTATCACATTTTTAATAGTTTAATCATCAGAAACTACTTTTATATAGTTTTGAAAGTGACATATGTTTTAATAGACTTTCATGACCATGTATGTGTTACAGTTTATCCCACCGGTAATTAAAAGTTTTCTAATGAATTTTATTTAAGTATTTACGTTTGGTATTATAAATTCCTGATTTAAAATAGTTTATTTTTAAGTTAGTGACACAAAAGAGCATTGTTAGAACGCTTTAACAATGCGCACTTTAAGACACATCATATCGTAATAATTTAAAGCAACAACCAAGGTGATGCAAACGCATATTAACCAAAATAACTAATGTGAATACCAAATGTGGCAACCGTAAAAGCATATAAAACGGGATGTTTAAAAATTAAATAATTGTAACTGGATGTCGTTAAAGTAGCTCCATTTTTTTTTTTTTTTTTTTTTTTTTTTTTTGTGCGTGAGGTTATAAAATTGATTTAGAAGGTAACGTGTGCTAATATTGTACCTGAAAAACGGGGAGATACTACCTGCGTTAAATTACCACAGGACTTTCAAAAAATAAAATTGTGAGCTGATACGTTTTTGAAATTCACCAAATCAGAGTTAATTTTAGCCCTCTTTGGCTTAAAGTTTTCTTTAAGACTCTAAACGGCTGATATAAATATTCCAACTTAGAATGATAGCATTGAATGTCTTCTTAAAAATCAATCAAGGGGGGGGGGTTGAAAAATTGTGACATCTTGTTACAAGGGGAGGTGTAGCAAGAAGTGTGGCATCACACATTTTAGTTAAAATAAAACATTTAAAAATCAGATTATTTTTTTTCTTAATTAAATTTTTTTAAAAATTCTCATTGATTTCATTTTGTATCGAAAGCATCGATGCTGATAAAGGTTAAAATTAACTTCTAGTTAAAAGTTTGTTTAAAAGGCACTCTCCCAAGGTATTTACACTTTTAAGACAAAATAGCGCGGGTCGTTTTTACAGAATCGAACAATTAATATTTGTTACTACATTTACAGATTTTCAGAACATTAATCTCAATTTGTGCAAATTAAGAACACACATTATTATGTGATTTATAATAATAGAAGATATGTTGAACTAAAACTTCCTGATGAAGGGGAAAGGGGGTTAAATAAAATGAAAAAAAGTGTTGCCTCATTCATAAACCATCATCACTGATTCGTTTTTTCTCCCCTATTTAGAGGAGAAGATGGGTTGCATGAGTATCTGGAAATTAAAACGGTAAGTACTTTTTAAAAAAATTATATTGGACAGCAAGAAGCGAAATATGTACGTAACAAAAGAAAGGTGTTGTATAAAGTGAGGGAAAAGTCCTAATAGTACTGGGATTTTATAAACATGTAATATTCAAGAATCCTTTGTTTGATGACTTAGATTTGGATGTGGACGAAATCTACATAGTCCTCTTATGTTTCTGAAATAATTGGCAAAGATTCTGAAGAATAAAGTTTCGTGAATATTTTTCTGGTTTTCAATTGTAACCGAATGTGTTATTTAACAAAAAGAAATGAGCTACGCGGGGAAAACTCTGGGAAAGTATCAGACTCTTCAATAAAGAACCAATGAAAAAAGAAACTTTTAATGCATTGTTTCTTCAAGCAAACGTTCCTCCAACTCACCAGTTGAAAATTTTGAATACATAAATTCGTTTTCAGAAAATTTGAAATGCGCTTTATACTTGTACACACAATGCTGCTCTTCTGGTGGTACTTGAAGCAATATGTCTTTATTGCGCTTTTCCTGGAATAGTTTACTTTAATTTGGGTTTTGATAAAATGACATGTTTGATATTTTTTTTTCTTACCTCTTCAGACCCCAGAACTAAGCACAAACATTTTTGACGCAATTTTTTGGTTCTATGATTTAAAAAATGATTGCAAAACAAAATAACTAAAAAAATCATTATTTTTTAAATTTTGATTAATAATTAGTTTTAAATAATATTTAATGCCCAATTTCCATGTTTAAAACGAAGTAAACTATCTGTTGATTAATTTCAAAAACAATTGGGTGTTTTAGCTTTCAAATTGTACAAACAGTAGTTAATAAACAGTATTTTAAAATGTACCCAATTGGGTACACTTGGAATGAAGAGGTTAAAGCGTCAATATTTTGTTCCCTCTGTTTCGAATTTTGTAATTTCTAGTTTTTCAGTTTAGTGAATACCTCCCAAAATTGATGCAATTTTGTGCTCTTGATTTCTTATTAACAAATTCTTTTATTTTAAATATCTTTCATCTATTATTACAGGTTACGATACGCATACCACAGAAAAATTCTTAAAGGAGAAGTTCTTATGAGATGTTCTGATGTGATATACCTGATAACACGAAATGTTCTTCTTTTTCACCAAGAGAAAAAAAACTGTTGAATGACAAATTCGTATTTTCAATAAAATATTTTTTTATATTTGCATCAATTATGTTGTTGCCTTTTTTTTAGTCCCTATAAAATTCAAAAGTTTTAATTCTTTAAATTAAACCATGCCTGCATACTGCATATGTGAATGATAGTCAAAAGGCATAAAAACTCCAAAATCGAAGGGGACAGCTTTATATGCTCAACCTTTCTCCAGACGAATAGGGGCAGAGCGTTCACACTACAGTAGCACACTATACCAAAGAAAGGGAAACTTTATTTGAAAAAAAAAAATTTTTTTGTTTCTTATCCGCCTGGAGTAGGAAAGCCTACATAGGGCAAGAAGATCATATCGCTGAATACGACTGATTCATGGCTAAGGGCGATATGCAGCTTCGCTTGAGCGAGGAACCACGAGGGCTGAAAACTGACTAAACATTTATGTGAAACTGAAAAACAATTATTCACGTAAAGAAAGTACAAATGAGCCTTAAGATACAGACATATGTTTCGGGGATAGCTTGAAATCCCTTTTTCAATGCAGTAGTGGAGCTTCCAGATGCAAAACCATGCAAATGAAGGCTTCATTTGGATGTTTTTGTGAAAAAAATTGATTTGGCATAGTCTGATCTAAAATTTTGTGGTAAGTAGCTAAGCTTTCGTTAAATAAATTGACAAATCATAATTTTTCTTCGTATTTATCATGAAAGTAGAGTATTTAAGCTATTATTTATATGTGTTTAAACTGGCGTCACGTACACACTGTTTGTGTCAGATCATTTTCTTCAAGAATGTTGCTTGAGGAGACTCAGGACATTTGTCCCAAATCTCCCCTTGTAGTCTGTTTGTACGTTTCACGCACGGAGTAAAAAGAAGGAGACGAATCTCCATAGTAAAAGTTTGTCCGGACGATTTCACTGGCGCTAGATGGCGCGCTTGTAAAATGTCTTGCCATGAGGGTGATTCGCAACATAATTTAGTGTTACAAATAAAATTATTTAAAAGGGTTTTTTAAGAGGATTTAAATCGATATAGTCAATTTTTGTGAAGCTGGTTATAGGATCATGGACTACTTTTAGATTCAGAATGTGTTTGTGATTTCTTTTTATTATATTTGGTTCATTTTATTTTAGTTCGATGGTTTCGGTTTGCGCCTGATGGTTTCAGTTTGCGACTGATGGTTTCGGTTTGCGACTGGTTTCGGTTTGCTAAAAGCCCGTAAATTTTCGGGAAGAAACTGGGAAATTTGGGAACATTGGGAATTTTGAGATGTTTTCAGTCTTAAAATATTGTTACAGAACATATAACATTGTAACGCTATATTATTTTTATTTTAGATACATGACCAAGCGTCAAACATAACATTTTATATCAAATCTATAATTGAGAAAATTAACTAGTAAATTCAATAGGCTTTTTTATTGCAGTATTATTGATTCTAAAAATTTATTTGATTTGGTTGCTTTCCAGAAAATAAGATTAACCTTCAAAAAATTTTTTTTCTTTACTCGTTGATTTAAATTATTATAAGCAATAATATATCTGTTTTATTCATAGCATTTTATTACAACTTTAACGACACATTTGAAGGGGTAATTTTTTGACAAGAAACACTGTTTAAAGCACTATTATACATTTCAACAATTTTTTTTAAAGGCAGGTTTTAAATATTTTTATGTGTTATTTTGTTTTTTATTGATGACTTAAACAACTATCAAGTTTCACAATGGGGCCGTTCATAAATGACGTCACGCTTTTTTCCCATATATTTGACCCCCTACCCCCCTTTGTCACAATATGTTACACTTCAGCGGACCCCTTCCCCCCTTTTGTCACGCGTCACGCTATGTTGCATAATGCATGATGTTACAATTCCTTGTTACCCCCTCCCCTCCCCTTGTCACACTTTGTCACAATTTCACGAAACCCCCTCCCCCCTTCGAAGCGTGACATCATTTATGAATGATCCCTATGTAAATAAAAAATATTATCAACTTCCTTTTTTTCATTCTCAACAGAAACATTTTTTACAGGTACCAACATTACGAAATAAATATGTTGTCTGTTTTAAAATGCTTTAACAGTAATGTTCGGGAAAATAATTCTATTATAATGAAAATTTCATAAAAATGTATTTATTTTTGATGTGTTAAAATTACTATTTCAAAAAAAAAAAAAAAAAAAAAAAAAACGATCCCAGTTTTTAGAAATTTGAAACTTCCCGATATTGCTTTAAATTCTCGGCGGGGGGGGGGGGGGGTTTCCGGAAATAAAGTAGGCGTTTAGAAATCCGTGCAAAGCTAATTGTAACTTTAATTTAACTAAAAACGGTTTCAATTTTAATGTAAAGTTAAGTAAAAAACATGTCCATTAAATGTGATAACGCACGCCTCCCCAAAAGCTGTGGACCCTCCCTCTCCAAGGCGTAACAAAGTCAGGTCCCCCCCCCCCCCCACAAAAAAAGGATGCGAGCTCCAGTGGTGGTGGGCATTGTGCAAGCCGCACGCCATTGAAGTTTTTAAGGGGATTGTTTTAGGTGTCTTTGCTTCTTTTAAGGGGTGGGAAAGGCTTCTTTTTTTCAGGGGTGAACAATTGGGGGGTAAGTATATATTTATTAGGGGTGCCCTTTGGGGTCATGGCACAGATTGCTCCATTAAAATTTTTATAGGGGTCGTTTTGGCTTTGTTGAATTTTGAAGGGAACATCGTTTTGTGGGATGCACCATCCTCTTGGAGCGGAAATGGTATATACATAAATATAGTATATATCAAGGGCGCACACGAAAGGAAGGAGGGGGACATGTTGCCGATTGCTCCATAGAAAATTTTAAGGGGTTGTTTACGAAGGGTGAAGGTGAGCCGAATTTTGAGAGGGGTCATCGTTTAGGGGGAGTGCACCGCAAAGGCCGTATCCAGACAGGGGCCCTTGGGCCCGCCCACCTACGAAATCCCGAATTTTTTTTCAATTTAGCATATATTCTTAACTTCTGAAACTTGCTTTGACATATTATAAGTGTGTCAAAGTCAGGTGCCCCTCCCCCCGAAAAAAATTTCTGGGTACGCACCCTCGCTCATAGTGGAATGTTGAACGATCACCCTAGGGAAATGTTCATAAATGATGTCACGCTTTTTTCCCATATATCTGGCCCCCTCCTCCCTTTGGATATACAGTGGCGTTCCTATCATGAATGCCACCTGCCGGGGAGGTAATTTGTAATTTGTGGGACACAGCCCCTTTACACGCAAAAAAAAAAAAAAAAAAACTCCACATTTGTTGTGTTGTATAAACTTATAGTTTATATATTTTCAATCGTGCAAAAAAGAATCTTAAGAAATTCAATTTTATTTATTTGTGCAAATTTTAATTCACTACATTTATTTGCAGTTATAATGCGTTGAAATAGCATTAGGTGCCACCTTCAACATTCAACAAAATGGTCCCCCGCGTGGTGACGCCACTGATATGTATATATATATATATATGTTTTTAGATTGGGTTTTTATGGGGTCCTTTTCTAGGAGTTTAGGGATCATTCCAAATGATGTCACGCTTCGGGGGGGCGGGGGGGTCGTGAAATTGGGACAAGGGGACGGGAGGGGGTAAAAATAAGTGGGATATCATGCTTATGCAACATAGCCTAGCATATGGGACAAAGGGGGGAGGGGTATGTTGAAGTGTGACATTTTGTGACAAAGGGGGGAGGGGGTCAAATACATGGGAAAAAAGCGTGACATCATTTATGGATGGCCCCTTAGCAGAATTTTGAAAAAGGTCACCGCTCATAGGTGCGGGCGCCATTGCTCTGGGGAGGGGAGGGGAGGGGGCATCGCCTCAATATATTTATATATAAAAAAGCATGTGTGTGTGTGTGTGTGGTGTGTTGGAAACCGCTCAAAAACATTTACATTCCTGAAGTTTATGAACTAACTGATTCCAGATTATTAAGAGTATAAATAATGAAGTACAGCAAGCGTTAGATAAAAGAAACGACGTGCGGAGTTCAAAAATCGGGTGCCCAATAGACCCGTTGTGTTAGGGGGATCAATTGCACCTCCCCCCTCACTTGGAAAATAATTTAATGTATTTCTTCGTATGTACATGTATTTTGTGTTTTTTTAATGCAACGTACAATGAGTTTTTACTTCTCTCCATTTAAGAGGGTCGGGGGGGGGGGAGTGCCCCCTGGCCCCGACATTTTCCTCGTATTCATTATGGCACGAATACCAGCTGACCGTCTGCTACCCCTCTTTTAATCCTAAATTATCTAGTCACTAGCTAATTACAGTGATTTTTTACGAAAGCAAAAAATGCATTAAATAAGATACTAAAATGACCTTCTGATTATATGTTTAACTTATAATAAAATGCAATAAAATATTGCAAATAATAATTTCAATTGTTGGAACAACGAGAGACTAATGCGTGCCCGAACGCCCGAACCGCCTGGCCGCTGCCGCCAAAACGAGCTGATTTTCCGCTACCTTTCTCCGAATACTCGGGGTCAAACGAAATTTCTCTTTCCCTACTTGATCAAACGGCAAGACATTTTACTCTAGCGCCATCTGACGGCGGTGGAAAAATCGCGCCATGTTTTCGGCCCGTTCCCCGCTTAGTTGAGGCTCCTTCCTTTAGACTCCCTGGTTTCACGTATGCAGGATTGCCACGTGCACTCCTGAAAAGGAAGAAAGGGAGCAGAAGCTAGCACCCGAGCCGAAACGCACACTGACTTTCAAACAAACAAAAAAAAGCAATAGTAAAAAAAAAAAGGAGACCCAACTGTGACACGAAAAGCTCGGATAGCGACATCTACATGCCTTCTGCATCATCTGATCTTGATATTTCGGAATATTCAGGAGACGAAGAACATCAAAAGGAAGTGCCAATTCAAAAAATCGTAGGAGAATATGTCGCACTTAAATATGACGGCAACGTCTTCCCGGGCGGGAATGTAAATGTGCTAGATGACGGACTGGAGTTTACAGCTATGATAAAAGCGGTTTATTGTGGAAGTGGCCCGTTTGTGATGACATTTTTTATGAATGGTCCTCAGTTTTAGGGCACCTTGAACCTCCTCAACAATTCAGCAAAACTCGTCAAATTTTCACCGTACCAGATTTATGTAAATATATTTCTTGAACTATTGCTCATTGTTACTTAAAACGTTCTTATTAAACATTTAATTCTTGGGTCATTGGTCATTCTTTTGTTGTATATACCCAGCTTTCATTCTTTAAAGTAACTTAGTGTCAACTTCTTAAAACACCGATCTCCACTTTCCCATGTCTCTTAAGTCTCCCCGCATGGCGTCCGCAGTCTCCCCATGTTGGGGAGACCGCGGACACTTTCCCTCTTTGCACTAAAATTCATACTGTCCTTATACAGAGCGTCCTAGGTAATTTAAAAAATCTCACGTAAATCTGAATCTTCAGGACACACAAGAAAACACTTTCTGAAAATTTCTACGTTGGCAAGTTGGATAAAAAATCGTGAAGAAAAATTGTCCGATCTCTTCCCGTTCTCCCCTATATAGCAACAAATACAAAAAAGGAAAAATGTTCAAGACCCGATTAACGGGAATATTTTGAATATTTTTTTATTTATCCGGCACTCGTAGAGAGGATCCTTTCTCATATGTATAACTTGTGAACTGGCGGAAAAAAAAAGTTGTGAATTGCAATTCTTTAGTTTTATTATCAAACTAATTGCAAGAAAACCACTCCAAGGATTTCATTCGTGTTTACAATCAACAACTGTATGAAAGTATATTTTTTCTCCAGAAATTATAAGAATACAAGTTCTGTGTTTACATGCTCATTTCTGTTTAATAATAACAATGTATAAAATATGTTTTTTCCTTCTTGATTTTTTGTTAAGGGTAGATTTCGGTGATGTCCCGTTTCAGTCGTTTCAAATTGAATTGGTCGAAGAATTTTGTCCCGATTCAGAATTTCTTCCCTCTTCTACAAGTTTCAATTTTAGAGTAATTATATAATGAGCTATTGTTAAATTACCGGTACATAAAAATGAGCGGCATCTAGTTAAATTTTTCAAAAAAATAGCATTTTGACATCTGATTTGGCGCTGATTGACATCTGATGTTCTTGCTGAATCTTGGCGTTATCCGATATGAAAAAGTGAAAGTGTAGTTTCCTCAAGTGAAAGTAGTAAACCTTTAATGTGTAGTGTAAGTAAATGGTCAAGTATTTTAAGTGTAAAAGATTACATATTTACTGAAAGAGAAAACTTTTCTGTTTTTCTTACTTATCCCCAAAACAGAAGAAAAAATAATAAAATTCAAATCCCTCAAAAATATGATTTCAGTCAAAGATTCATAATTGATATAATATTTATTAGTTTTTCCTAATTTCATTGAAATGTATACATTTTCAGACAAATCTCGGTTTAGAGGTATTTAATTTCTTCAGAAAAGTAATTCCTTAATAAATTGAAATAACGCTAACTACTAAAGTGAACTACAGAAGAATATTTTTCATCTTTCATTATTTTGGTGAGGAAAACCCCTTTTTCTTCTTTCTAATGGGACTGCGTATGGTCATTAACTCATTTGCAGACCTAGTGCATTCTCCGGAAACCGGCATCCATTCCTTCAAGTAGCACCACAAATGGTGGATGCCATTTCCACTTGAGAATTTTGACGCTCACATTTCCCGTAGAGGGCGGCACCTGAGCTCTAATGATGCGCAAGGAATTTAATTTAGCCGAGAGTTATCCCAGCCAAACAGATACTCAAGGGATGTTTAACATGCCGCATAATCATACATAGAAGCTGACGATTATTTTCTGCATCTCGAAAATCCAGACTTGGGCCAGATTTGATCTTGCGAACTTGGGCGTACGAGACCAGTGCCTTACCACTACGCCACCCTGCCGGCGGTGAGGAAAATTCTTTGAGGGAAACTTTTTTTTTTGTTGTTCAAATCCTTAAATCACGGGTGCCACTCTTCAAAATTTTTTTGACTGAACTTTTCACCATGCACATAATATCCAAATCACTTATTTTTTTTTACAAATATGTGGATTTTTTAAAGATAAACACATATTTGAATGTACCAATATTTTCTTCAAAAAAGCCGAAAATTCGTGCTTTCTGATGTAAAAATATCATTCAATATATTTAACCAAACAGTTTCGCAGGGAGATAAAAAGAAGCGCACAATATATCTTAATCTTTCGGCAGTGATGCCGCTAGACTTCGAAAATTGGAGCTGTAAAATTCCGACAGTTCAAGGGGGTCCGGGGGGATTCTCCCCCGGGAAAATTTTGAAAACTATATGCAAAATAATGCATTTTGAGGATTTTGGAGAAACATTTGGGCTTGCAGAAGTATTAGGGAAAAAAAAAGAAGCGTAATAGAAACATTTTTGAAATTTAAACGCTTTTACTCATAAAAATGCAGTACAAAATTGGCATTTTTCTTTTATCTAAGGGGCAGGACCCCACATTTTTTCTAACGCCCATATCGAAGAAGAGCTCTATGTCTGCCTTCTCGAACGACACTTACAAGCTCGCCCCTCTCTTCCCAAAAGGATGCTTTGAAAATTTGTAAAAGAAAAACTATTGGTACCATTTGAACATAGCATACCGTATTTCATGATTACAAGGGGAGAGGGACCTTGACTTTTTAAAATTTAACTTCCAAAATTTTGACAATGCGAAATTTTCTGCCCCCTACTTAAAATTTTAGAGTTTCCAACAGTTAATACAAATAAATAATTATATTCATTGGTTTTAAAAGTTAGAAAAATAGCTGATCAAATCGGAGCGCCGAACTAAGATTTTAATTTTCTTCCAAAAGTTAAATTCTCTTAATTATTTTTCTTTCTTTCTTTCTTCTTCTTCGCCTTTTTTTTTATTTTGTGCATCACAGCTGATTTTGCCGCCCCTCAAAAGCGCGGGCCCCGGCTTGCCCTGCCCTAGATTCGGCACTGCATATCATGGTTTTAAAGATATCAGGGATGGTAGCAGTAAAGATTTGCATTTCCTGAAATTTCAAAAAAAAATTCCTGAACATTGATTCTTTTTAATAGGTACTAAGGTACTGTAATGCCAGACATATAAGACGAAATGTGATAGTACTTTTTAGGGTTGCACTTTATGAAAAATACTGGGATCAAACAGAAATGGATAAAATTACTTATTTTAACTAGGGATCGCAATAGGACAAACAGAAAAATAGTTTTAAAAAATCGTGTACTATTTTAATAAAATGTGTGGATTATTAAACGAAGTAATGCAGTAACAGCTAAATAATCATCAGAATGTTAAAGAAACGGTTTTAAAATTATTTGCATACATTTAATACATTTATTTTTACTACTACTTTACTACTACTTTAGTTTATTATTTCCTGCTTCATAACTTGCATAATTTTTCGTTTTAATACTGCTTGCAGTCTTTTGTGTCCTTCATCTTCTAGGCAAAAAGTGCAGAAACGACAAAATTCGGATTCACGAATTTTGCGTAATTGATCGAGTGGAGCTTGTTTTAACAAAAATAAATTAAATGTAATATTGCAAGAAATTAAAGCGCAGAAACTTATTTTTATTAATTCAGAATAAAAGCAACAATTAACGAGAGACATAACTGCAAAAACGAACCCTTTAGAAAAATCCCAATCGCAAATTGAAACTATACATTTCCGATTGTCATTGCATTTCATTTCCCTTCATTTTAAATAATTTGTGTCTAAAAATCCGCAGCAAACACGTTCCCGATATTTCTCTGAAAGTATGGAGGTCGACTTGCACAAGGGTTTCCGTTTATTTGTCTGAAGGTTGGAGGTTCGGCTTACATGCGAATCTACTTACACGCAAGTATAAACGGTAAAATTTTGATAAAAATAAGAACATTTTTTATTTGTTTACTTCCTTATTAAACCTACAAAATAAGTGAAATGAAAAAAATGCAGAAAGAAAAACGCATGCGTTTCTTTGCTTGCACATGGAAATTAGGCCTACGTAATTTTTAAAGTATTGCTCCAATTAACCGAGAAATACACGTGGTTGCAATTTAAAGGGAAAAAAATAAAATGAGGGTAAACAATTTAGGGACATTGAGCAAAAAATTTCCGGTATTTGTGGAACTCTACCATTCCTGAGATATAAATGAAAAATAAACCTTTTATGACAAGAAATTGTTTTCCAATGCAATTAGCAATTGATTCAATAACAATTCGACCAAGAATTAAAAAACAAAAATCCCATATTTAAAAGCTAAAAATCAAGTCATTGACTTTCAGACGAATGCCAGATTCGCGAATTTTCCGCAATGTAGATTACATGAACTGTGTAGCATTATTTCTCTAAATAGTGAATGCAATAAGGCACAAATTAAATAGGAAAATTTTGTTTATTATTTTAATTCAAAATAAAAGCTCAGCAAAAATCGTAACTGCGAAAACGAACACTTTACGAAAATTCTCAATCGTGAAAACAAAACCTTTTCACACCAGCAGATTTTAAAAAACGCATATTTCCAAACTTATTAAATATCAGGCTGATTATATCCTTACAAAAATCTTTGGGCATTGAATCTCCGAATTGTTCACCTGTTTCCCTTACCTAAGCCACGACAGCGCAAGCTAGCGCCGTTTTCCCACCTTCTCTTCATCTAAAAAAAAGCTGCAAGAAAAATGCGGGTCAAAGACGAGCAAAAAATAATTTTGCGTATCGATTTTTTATATATTTTACTCGATAAATTATTTTCGCGAATATTCAGTATTTTTTCAAGACAGAATTTTTATTTTAATTTTTTTAAACTAATAATTTGCGAGACGGAAAGTTCCGTTTGGATCATCGTAAAACGGATTTCCGTTTCCAGGACGGAAGAGTGGCAGCCCTGCCTTAAATCCATTTCCTTCATTATTTTAAGCGCATAATTATTTAATTGATGATATACATTTCAATGACTAGTAGATTTAGTTACGATTACAAAAACAGTTAGCTTTTGTCTTGAAAAATATCTACATAAATGTAAATAACCTGGATACACAAAACTTTTTATCACACTAGAACAGCATTTCTTAAATTGTGTTCCACGGCACCTCCCCTTATGGTTGAAATTGAATATTTCAAAAGGGGTGTATGTTATGTGCTTTTGCGTCTATTGCATGCGAATTTCCTGTCGTTTCCAATACCAAGATATCTAAACACACGGCAGTGTGTCCGCCAAGTTCAGAAAGTCAGCCAAATTAAGATACGGCGACACCGGCCAATGTGTATATTTACCCGAACCATTTAGAGCTACTTTTGACCCCACCATTACCAAAAAACTATTAGACCTACATACTTGAAATTTTGTACGTCTAATAGCGATTCCCTTAACCCCTAGAATATCAAATTTCATTGATGTACCTCTTATAGTTATGGAATTATTAAGGTTTGAAAAGTGGCATTTTTATCACTCACTCATTCAGTCACTCATCAAAAACCTAACCTACTTCTGGGAGACTTAGAAACTTAAAACTTGGTATCAAGGTAGACAGCTTGGCATAAATAAAGGAAAAAATCCGAAACTTCAAAAAATTACATTATCTTCGAAGTTACTAGCATACTCATAAGTAGCATCATACCTAACGACTTCCAACAGCAGCCATATTTTTCTGCCGTTTAAAGTAAACAATACTCTGTCGCGCTTGAAGGTAAATAATTGATGCATTGAAATCCACTTTCCGCTTTAATTTTTCGCCTTAAGGCTTAACTTAAGCTGACTACAAAGAGTCCAGTGTCGTAGTGATACAGAACTTTTCAACGTTTTAAATAAAAGATTAATTAAGTAAAGATAGGTTTACGGACTTATTACTATGGAGAAATGTAAACAGACGAAAAAAATCTTAAATAATTAATAGCGACTATCAGCTTGGTTTAATTTAGTATAACTTATTGTCAATATGAAAACACACACTTTAGCTTTTCAAAAATTAATGATATCCCAACAAAACATAAATGTGAAAAAAGGGCCAAGTTCGATAGAACAAAAACGGCCTTCGGAATGGTCGGTGTCAGCGATAAAAGAATTGATATCTAATGGGTTCCAAGTTCCATAGCAGATCCTTTGATCATGGCTGTAAGAGCGTACAATGTTCCTTAATTTATTTAAAAACATTTTTTAATCGGATTCCTAACTTGGCAAGTTTTAATTAAGATAAGTTACGTTCAAGAAGACGATAAGAAGACAATTAGAAATTAACTATAATAGCTTGCCACATGATTTTACTAAATATTAAAAATTGCTAACTGAATGAGTTAATTTTTTTTTAATGTAATTTATATTAATTAACACTTGCCAAGTTAGGAATCCTATAAAAAAATGTTTTTAAATAAATTAAGGAACATTGTACGCTCTTACAGCCATGATCAAAGGATCTGCTATGGAACTTGGAACCCATTAGATATCAATTCTTTTATCGCTGACACCGACTACTCCGAAGGCCGTTTTTGTTCTATCGAACTTGGCCCTTTTTTCACATTTATGTTTTGTTGGGATTTAATTTACCCAAAGGCATTACTCAAAGCCAACTCCATAGTTAAGTATATTGGCGCCCATCAGCGCCGGCTCTAGCCCTTGATCAGGGTAGAGCGAGATTGTCTTTCGGCGCCTTTTGGTCGGCGCTTTCACTTCACGTCAATTCTACTCTTCTTTTATGTTAAATAAATAATAGTTCACAAATTTTTAAAAATCGACTTTTATTGCAAATATTAACACTTATTGACACTTATTATTAAGAAAGGTTTTACTGCTATATATAATTAAATTAGTATTTGGTGTGAATTTCAATCGCTCACTAAATAAAACTGTTACCTATGTAGGTATTGAAATAACTAATTAAAAGAAAATATTCCTTATGTCGATCTAGATTTACATTAATCTATACAAAGTTTATCTTTCTTGCTTTTCACTGGTAAATTTTTCAATTAAACTATCTGTAGGTATGGATTGAGCAATATCATTTACAATGGGTAAAATTGCCAGGTTTGACAATTTTTTTATGAGTTATTAGGGTCGATCTTTGGTAGGTTTTTATCAGTTTAAGTTTACTAAAACTTTGCTCACCTTTTGCGACACTTACTGGAATAGTCTGTAGTAGCGGAAGGGCAGTCCAAGTGTTTGGAAACAAATCGCACCAATTATTTTTTGTTCAAGACATTAAGAACATCTTTCGGTTGTCCTTGGTCTGTGTCTAAGAATTGCTTCAGGCTTAGTATTTCTTGAGCCAGATCTGCGCCAGAAATATCGCTGTGTGAATCATGTGTCAAAATATTTTGCAAATTTCAACAGGATTGCTCCAATTCAGGCTTATCGACCGGTCGCTTTATATCATATAAGAAACTCCAACTAGCATTAAAATTAGACAACTGTTCGAAACGTATTTCCAGCGAATTTAGAATTGCATCTATCAAAGGATAGAACACAGTGGTCTTAAAATGTTGTTCCGAGTCTATTAGCGTTTAATCTTGAGATTCATAGTCATACATTCTTTGTTTCTTTTTCGGTTTCTTGTTTTTTGAAATACAGGTGGGATTTCAGCTTTTTCGGTAATTTCTTTTGCTATGATTACAGCTCATGCGTAACCAGTATCCCTACACTGCTTAACAAATTGGCAACATTTGTGTAAAAGATTCGTTGCATTTAACAAGTCTGCCGACTCTGATTGCATGGATTTGCTAACAACATTTATTTGGTACAGTAAATCATACCAAATCACAAGAACGAGCAAAAATTCATATTGATCCACGTGGAGGGCGAGAGACTCGGCTTCTGAAGCAGCAACGGGGTCGGTACTATCCTCGTATTCTTCTTGTAGTGCATCTTTCACTTCCTTACATTGATACTTAATAGTTTGAAGGCTTGAGACTCTGCTTTCCCAATGTGTCTCACAGATTTTTTTAATGTCAAGGCTTCTGTATGTTTTGAGATTACTTCCCATCTCTTTGTGGAAGAGAAGAAAAAAAGAAACAGCCGTTGGATAACCCCGAACAACGACACTGATTCAACTAAAGTTTTAGCAGCGTCACAGAAATAACCAAGTTCAAGCTGTGACAGCCGCAAGGATTCAAAAAAGTCCTTAGAAATTTTCTAATAATACGGCTTTGGACGCCTTTCTGTTTCCCCACCATATTGGCACCATTGTCAAAGCCTTGGCCCCTACAATGATGCATGTCTAAATCATGTTTCATTATCACCTCATCCAGAAATAAATCTGATATCCTGCCACTGGAGTCCGATACTTGTGTATATGTAACAAAACATTCACGTATGCAATTGTCATCAATATCAAAAAATCTAAATTCGACACTTAACTGCTCA
The DNA here is from genome assembly GCA_038502835.1 of Octonoba sinensis. Classification (NCBI taxonomy): domain Eukaryota; kingdom Metazoa; phylum Arthropoda; class Arachnida; order Araneae; family Uloboridae; genus Octonoba; species Octonoba sinensis. Next base: position 67,052,406 of record CM076602.1, read on the forward strand.
GTGCGGCTGATGTTAGGTGTACAGTCTAAAATGATTGAAAAATACTTAGATTTCTTTATTTTCATAATAGTATTTCTTACTTCATTTCCAAGTAATTAACTGAATTCATTTTGAATGTTTCTGCTGAAATAATAGTTTTTTGTTTCCTTACAAGAGAAACCTAGGTCTAGCCGTTCCAATAGTTAAAATAATAGTTTAGCTAAAAAAGAGGGAGGGATTTATCTGATCTGGCAACACTGTTCCAGCGCCTCTCAAAAGGCGCGATCAATTTTTTTCTTTTTTTTTTTGCGGTGGAAATTAGTTTTCCGCATTTGACTTTTTGGCGCCCCTTGCCATTCGGCACCTAGAGCGGCCGCTCCACTCGCTCTACCCCAGATCCGGCACTGGCGCCCATTTGGTGACAACTTGTGCATATTTCGGCAAATATGTCGCCAGAATAGTGAAGCCAAATCCAGTGTCGGTTTGGCGATTTATGCGCTATTTGGCGACTTTTCCGTAGAACTCGTATACATGCACCCAATTTTTTAGCCTACTTTCCCGTAAAAGTAAAAAAATAATAATGAAGCATGAAAGAAGGCTTAATGTATCGTAAAAATATCGTTAAAAATAAAGAAAAGTCAAAAAAAAGTGAAGTAATTAAATAAAGGTTGAAAAATAAAAATTTGAAAGTAGGGTTTTTGAGATGGGGAAATGTGTGTCTGTCGGTCTGTCTGTCCCCCCCTAATAACTTTTGAACGAATTGTCCGATTCGAAAAATTCTTTTTGCATTCGAAAGATCTCGGCAAGGACATCGCATTTTCATATTTTACTTTTTGATTTGAACAATTTTTTGTTCAATTTTAAACAGTTTAAAAAAATTTAACATTAGCGCTTATGGGCAATAATGAAGCAAATGATGTAAACTCTGGATACAAGATCCAAGTTCCAATGAACAAGCTTGCTGGAGGAAGCTCTTGGCGTGAAATATTAATTTGAACAGTTTTTGTTCATTTTTGAACAGTTCAAAAAATTAACATAGCATTTAAGGGGAAATTCAAATTTCAATCCTATGTAAATCCTGATCTAACGGACGGATTTGCTTGAAACAAACTTTATCGGAAAGCTCTTATAACGTGGAACATGTACAAATAGAAAGTTAATCCAGAACTAACGAGCCTATTTTCCTATGAAATTTTTTTTTTATCGGGATTTTTAAGGATATTTGTTAATGAGTGAAATAATGAATGAGTGAAAGAATGAATCAATGAATAAATAAATGAGGAAAAGAATGAAAGAATGAATCAATGAGTAAATAAATGAGGAAAAGAATGAATGAATAAATGAGTGAAGAGATTAAGAAATAAATAAATGAGTGAATAAATAGATGAATGAGTAAACGAATGAACGAATAAATGAATGGCTGAACAAATGAAAGAATGAATGAGTGAGTGAATTAAGATGTATTATCCGTTGAAAAAGGTATATTTGAAATACTTTAGAGCTAAAGCTGAAAGAGAAAGAGATGGCTAGATTATAAATTTGTATTTGGCGCATACGGGAAAGTAGGCTCGTATATTTCTAGACGGAACTTCTTGTTAGCTCTTAAAAAGGTGTATTACATTTAGTGTAGTACAAGGTAGTCATGAAGTGCATACATTAGCTCGTTTTTTTCCAAGTTGTGAAGCCAAATACTGTGGAATGACCCAGAATAAGAAAAATCTAAGCAAAATAATACATTGCCATAATCTTAAATCAATCTTTTTTGGTCACATCGTGAGTCTCCCTTTTTTGTTCTTACTGTTCATCAGAACGTTATATTTGACTGTTGTAGCTAGAAAAAGATGGATTCTATAGTATTTCGTTTGACTGCTAATAAGTTGAAAAATTACATTCATGAAGAAAAAAAAATCGAGAAGCTATATAGTACTGCAAACAAATAATACAAAAAGAAAATATTAGACAATATTAGCATAAAAATGTTAAAGTTTTATTGTGAACATGAAATGTATATTTTTATGAATAAGTCCATTCAAGACTTTTGAGCTGGCATAGGATTTCTCAGAACAAGAATCACTGAATCACCCCTGAGGAACATCTTTGAAATAAAACGATCTTTACTAACAGGCTTGGCCTTCTTTTTGCCCTTTCCAGTTCTAGGCATTTCCATCCACATCTCCTTCACATTCTCTAGAACCATGTTGCAGTGCCTGAAAATTTTCAGAAATAGCTCTCTGAAACCTCAGGTTTAAAACTAAATTTATATAGAAGTTTTCATAATTTATTCGAATACATAAAGGACCAAGATCAATAATATTTGCAAAATAAAATATTTTTAAATTCAGTCATTAATTAAAATTGATATATCCTTTCCGGACAATATATTTTAAACCAACATTATCCCTTTGAGAAGATGAGAAAATTATACAGTGAAACCTCGATAACTTGACAGCCCAAGGGAACACGAAAACATATTGAGATAAGCGGGTGTCAAGTTACAAAGGTTCCATAATTTCAACTGCTAATATTGGTCTGCATTGTTATTTACTCACCATTCAAGTAATAAAAGAAAATTCCAGTAAATGAAATTAGCCCCATTTATTTATTATTATTATTTTTAAAAAGTTATACATGGCAAATAAAGAAATATATAAACATAGTAGAATACCTCATGAGAAAAAATCCATAATTTTTGTTTGGTTTTCCCTCTGAACAGATAACATAAGTTCCTCAACGCTATTAAGCTTGCTAATTTGCAATTTGCATGTTTATTGTGTCCGTAGAAAGCGCCGGAAAACATCTACAGCCTCACGCCTAGGTGGAGCTGCATCGTCAACCAAACTTGATCCGTTTTCAGCATTTAACGGATTTGCAGTCTCTAAGATATCTGTCTTCTAGAGGTCCTGAACTGATCAGTTCAGATTCGATTTTCATATTCCTCACAAATGGTGAGGCTCCCCAGGTACAAGGGGAATCTTCCAAGAACACTTTCCATAAAAGAATTGATTTATTGAGGAAGAAAGATCACTGTAAAACTCTCAGAATTGTACACCGTGAAAAAATACCGGAAGGAAAAATTAACAAGAATACAAAAAAATAGAGGTCGAGTTGTGTGTCAAGTTAGAGGTTTTCGCTCATTGAAATTAGCATTAGGCCAACCATAAGGGGAGGGAAATGTCGACTAAACGAGGTAGTTGACTTATCCGCCTGTCGAGCTACCGAGGTTCCACTGTTTAAAAAGCATAGATGTAACAAATATTCAGCCACTATTTCATATTCAGCTTATTTGGAAGACTATTCGGCTTGGTTGAATTTTGATTTGATAATCTAGCAAAATAGTTCACTAGATCAAACCAAATACTGATAAACTGTTCAGCAGAATAGCTTATTTGTAATTTATTCAGTTACAGATAAACTATTTCACGGCAGAGTACCTCTACTATAGCAGCATTATTTAAATTTACATTAGTTATTAGAACATTGTCTATAAGTTTCAACAGTAAAAGTTATAATGCAAAAATTTTATGAGGAACTAGTACATTTTGAATATAGTAATAAGTTATTAGGATTTTTTAGGTAAAAATAATACTGCAGTTAAAAACATTAAAATGAAAATACTAACTTACATAATTTAAAAAATATTTTAATAAAATTATTTCGAGCAAGGAAAATACAGATGCTGCACATAAGTTTCTTATGTGCCAACATTATATTAATTTACGGGTCATTCCAGTATTTATGTGTTACGTAAGGGAAATTTCACATTAAAATTTTAAAGCACTAATGCCTTTTTCATTACTGTTACATCTGTAAAATATCATTCAGAGTAACTTTGATCCATGGGAAACAACTTTCCACCAATTCGTATTTTTTAGAATATTCGACTTCAAATAAAACTAGAACACGACCAGTGCTACTCTCCTGGCAAGGTTATAAAATCACTTTTCTCTTTATTTTAGTTTAAAAAAATAGTAACACTGTGCACAGCCAATTGTATAATTCAATAACTTTTAAGTTACAGCATGGAAGCTATTTTGGAATGATGATTAAAAGTGAATGAAAACATTTTACAGTAAGTAACATTATACTAATTTACCAATCATTTTATCTTCTTAATATTGTGAATTTTTTAGTATGTGTGATTATTTATTCAGTAATATTTAGTAAAATGTCAAACAATTAAGACTGCAATTTTATACCATTTTCAGGGTAACTTTGAGCAAAGTTAGCCTTAGATTTGTTTATTGATTATAGATATATTCTACATACAAACTAAAATTTTATTTCTATTTTTATGCATATTATTAAAGTTTGTATATAACTCAACAGTTTTTCTCTTTCTTTATTTCTTGAGATCAAATGAGAATTTTTAATGCATTAACAACCACTTGCTTAAGCAATAATGGAACTAATGTTGCAGAATAAAAAAAGATATAACTTGATGCTGCTGCTAAAGTACACGTTTTTTTTTTTTTTTCCTCAAGTCCTTAAAAGTTCCGTTTTCCAAGTTTTATTCCCTTAAAAAAAAATGCTGTACTTATTTCTCTGTGGTCATAAATGGCGCCCAGTAATCCTTGCAATTTGTACAAATGTCTGGCATTTTGATTTGACTTCTCTGCTAATATTTTACAGATGTAGCTCTATTTCCTTTTCATGCAATTGCAGGTGAATAGTAAAATGGTTAACTACCATGTGGGTATGGTTAATTTTTGCTGAATTGTGAGTTGTAATTTGGAGCGTTTTATTAAAATCTATGAATAAGTTATTTTTTGTTTGGTAAAAGTATAACAACACATGGATTTAATTATTTTACCTTCTAGAAAAAAAAGCCATCTTATTTATCTTCCAATTAAGAAAACAGTGCTATTTGAAAAAAAACGCGCATATCCGCTGTGATGTTTACATAAATCCGCCATTTTGGGTCGCTTTCCGAAATTCGTCAAATTTCGAAATCTGCCCTAGCACCAGTCCTGAGCAAGGCAAATTTGGGGTTTGGTATTGTAATAGATGGGAAAGGGACAGCACGTGTTTTTGAACCTAGCAGTGTATTTCTTGGAAATTTTTAAGGGGAGAAAAAGTGGCGATGAGAGTAGCGATTGCTAGGTAATATTTTAGTTGCCACTTTTTCCATTGAGTTGCCCTGTGGCGAGGTGACCCCTAATTTTGCCCTCTAACATTTTGCAAATAATTAAGGATAAATATAATTAAGGATTTATTAATTACATCTTTGCTGAAAGTAATTTAAAGTATGCATTCATAATAAAATGATTCATTACATAATTGTTTGCCAATTTCTATGAAAAAATTGTCACATTATAGTCTATTATCAGTTCACAAAAATGAAGTATTCTACAAATAGAATGTATCTCAAGAATGCAGTGGCAGGACACAGCAATTAATGTGTTTTAGGACTTAAACCCCTACTACAGCATCAGAAAACAGAAATCTGTGTTTGTACACTTAAAAAACAACTAACTGATTTTTTAAAACGATTCTTATGAATAAAATCACTCTCAGGCATAGATTCTGGCTGTGCTACAAAACTATAATTTTGTAGTTTATACTCGGCAGTTTTAATGCATTTATGCTGCTTTATTTAAAATTTATTGATTAAAGTCTATCCAATTCTACTAAATAATTTATTTGATGATTTTTTTTTAGAAATTTACTGTGGAATGATCCTTATAAAAATATTTTGTACGAATATGAAATTTCTATTAACAATATGATATATAGCATTTGTACTACATATTATAATATATTATTTCAATAGCAAACAAGAAAAAATTACATAATAAAGGAAATTTATTTGCGAAATTTTTAAAAGAATGGAAAAACAAGTTACCTGTCAAAAGCTTTCACTCTGCCTAAAAGTTTTTTGTTGTTGCGACAATTGATCAAGACTTGAGTATTATTTTTAACAGACTGAGTTAACACAGACAATGGTCCAGTATTAAATTCTTCCTCTTCTCTTTTTGCTAATTCTTCAGGCGTCATTTCACTTTTGGGCTTTTGTTGCAAAAGGCTACAAGATACAAAAAGCGTGATTAAAAATCAAATATAATTCTCTTTCTAGCTATTTCATAACAGAAAATGCAATTACGAGATCTATTCCAAAAGCATCAAAATTGAATTCATATCTCTGCGCCACAACGCTCGGGCGATCTCGGTTGGGTATGAAGGCCACCAATAACTCCTAACCTTCTCCTCAGATGCCTTAGTTCCTGCGCAGCGTGTATTTGTTTGAAGTTTTTTTTGCGTATTCGTTGGATTTTGTTTATCACTAAATATGACAAAAGGAAGAGAATAGCAAATTTGCAAAAAATTTTGTTTCAATCTTGGTAAAAGTTGTGTAGAAACAAAACTATAAAACTATTAAAATGTTAAAAAAGGCCTTTGGAGACAAAGGCAAACGGAGTATGGGCAAAACACAAATAGAAGAAAATCGTACAAGTGGTTTAAAAGTAGCTGCCATCTGTTGACAGTGATCCTCATTCTGGTCGACCTTCAATAGGAACCACATTGCATAATCTTGACCGTGTGCAAGTTGTGATTGGACAAGATCATCGTTTGACTGTGAGGGAGCTAGGAGATGACCTTGGAATACCAAAAAAGTGCCGTTTGGCAAATTTTAAGCCAGTTTTGGTACATTCCAAAACTGCACTCAGAACAGCAAAAAACCTTCGATTTAATAATCAATAGCTCCCTGCGACTTTTGGTTATCTCCTTGATTAAAAATGCCACTTAAAAGACACTGATTTGATGACAAACTGACTGTTGAAACTAATGCGATGATCGATGAATACATTAAAGGAGATTCCAAAACCGGACTTTCAAGACTGCTTTAGAAAGTGGAAGGATCGATATGAGAATGTTGTTCAATCAAATGGGGACTTTGAAGGATGCCACCAACCGGATGACGAACAAGTCAAGCCCCGAGAAATAGAGGTAGGTCGGACACTTTTGGGACATACATCGTATATCTTGCTACAGTGAAACTCCTCAAATCTGAACGAGTTTTTCTTAAATTTAAGTTTGAAAAACACCCACAAAAAAAAAGAGAAACTTATTTATTTTGCATAAAACAATTACTATAACCATATTTTATATAATTAGTTGAAAAATTAACTAACAAAGAAGTACAGTTAACATACCTAACAAACTGTAAATGAGTCTACATATTTATGTCATGCCGGATTGAAATAAGGTAAAAGTTGGTTATTGAAATTTTTTAGGTTTATCACTTAGCAAAAACAATGAAATAACAATAGAAACTCACAAAATATCATTTAATCCTTCACTTGAAATCAGTTATATGCAATTGTCGAAGTGACGAGGGTTCATTAAGTTATGGATAGTTTTCGGCTAATCTGAGCGAATTGAAATCCGAACAGGCTACAGCCCGAATTGGTTTGGATTTGAGGGGTTTCACTGTACATAAAAATGTACAAGAAATGGATACTGAAACAATATTTTAAAATGTTTCAATGGTACTTACTATCTAACATTTTGATAGAATCATTTTCATGATCATATTATAAGTTATTAAATGTCATTCTTCAAATAATACAGCACAAATCATAATAAATTTCATTTAAAAGAAGCAACATACCCTCTTTTTTATGAATTTCTAAATCAAACAGTAGATAAATACCTATGATTTATTTTATCATTATGATTTACTTTGCATGTAATTACCACTTGTCCACCACATCGTTTATCAACATTCTTATTGTAGTGACTAGTGATGGCATGAAACAGTTTGGTTGAATCTTTGGCTGCTGTACATATCGAATTTTAGCCTTCAACATACTTATAATTTGATATATCATATGTTCTATATGTTTCAATGTTCTTTGTTTCACAGAAACATTTTCAGCTTACTGTGCACTTTTTAATTAATGTCATTAATTTAGGAACATTTGAAATGTTAAAAGCTTATTCTGCAAGTAAGTTGATGCTTATAATAACCAACTGATATTGATCAAATATTAAAGGACATGTTCTTTTCGTTGTAACAAAAATGCTGGTACATTTTGTAAATTCCTTTTATATGCTTTTTTTCATTCATACTTTTTTTTTCTCTTCATCCCTTCACACATAAAAAACCTTTACTATATTTTGACTTCTAAACTTTCAAACTTCATGGTTCTACAACATACATTTTTATTGCAACTCAAAACACCTTCACGCAAATAAAAGATTCAGACATTGTTTGATATTTTTAAGCAAAAGGATGGCAATTATTAAAGGGCAAATGGTTTGATAAAATGTTACAAATTAATTTCAAATGCAATGAAATGAATTAACTTCATTACACAAAGAAATTATATACATAGCAAAGAAACAGATAAATACTCACGAAGCCATTTTGATGGAATATATAAGTCTATGAAATAGATCGAAGACTAGAGATAGATCGAAATATGCTGGTTTATTAGCAAATCAAGCCGCCGAAGTAGCGAGTAGCGAATAAAAGCGAGTTGAGAAATAATATAACCGCTGTTCACCAGCAGGAGATTCATTAGTCGGACTGTTTCAGGATTTATTGGCGAAAATCGTAATAATAAGGCAACCCTGTACTTTGGGCAGTGTTCCAATACCGCCAATTAAATGTAATAATATTTTCCCTGGACGTTTTCATCATGGTTTATATTTGCGAGATACAAGACCAAACACTATCTAAATTTTTGGCTTTGTATGTCTCCCATTCATTTATATTTTATATTTTTATTTCACGAAATTTATAACTCATTTTAGTTTATATGCCATAACTGTGACCGCACGTTAAATGATGAATTCAACTATGTAGTAACCCAAACTGTACCGAATAGCCAATCAAAATTGTAGAAACCACGAATCTTGCCTGTCTATTGCACATGTGTGGTTTTATGCCAAAAAGAAAAATCCAATGAAAACTCAAAATTTGTTTGTTGTATCATCCCTTGGAAATTTTCTTTAAAACAGAAGAGAGCATTTAATTTCTGTCATACCCACTCAGTTTGTTGTCAATTTTTAGCATCGACTTAATTCGTTTAATCCAAACACTAATCGTGGATTCGCCTTCAATTGTCTGAACTTGTCACGATGATAAAGCTTTTAAAATATATTGTATTAATTTTACTTTTTGTATTTACATTCGCTTGTTTAATAGATACCGTGTCAAATGATGAGTCTAAAAGTGGAACTCAAAAAATAAAAAAGCTTCAGATAGGGGTAAAGAAACGTGTTGAATCATGCGACAAAAAGTCCAAGAAAGGAGATGTGCTGCATATGCACTACAAGGTTAGTAGTAATTTCAAACAAAGATAAATAAATAAATTGAAGAGGAAAGGAACATTCTCTGGCTGGGGGTAAGGTCGGGCCAAATGAGCCTGATAATGCATTCTCAACTTAAGATCAGTTTAAATCAATTAATTTTCTCTCTTCATTGTAGCTTATCGTTTTTCCGGCTGTGCCACTCAAGTTTAATCATCCCTTTAGACTACACATGAATCTATTTACAGGCTGACAATATTTTCTGTATTTTCCTAGGTTGTCAAAATTAAAATTTGTAAGATCGTAAGTGATATTTTTAGAACTTAAGCAAATTTATCAATATAAAACCCAGCTCAATAAATTAAAAAAATTATATCCTCATAAAATTTATCTTCAAAGCGGGATCTTTTTCCAAAAGTGATACTATTAATTTTCATGCGTTTTTTTACTGGGCTTAGGATTGCATGGAGTTGATATATTCTGCTCTGTAGGTTTTAAAAAATGTTAAGCAATAGTAATATTATTGGCAGTGATTTGAGTCATCATAAAATATTAAAAGACAAGCAAAATGGGCATGCTTAAGATTCTGTATAATAATGCTCGTAGTATCAGGAATAAGATGGATGAATTGAAAAGTTATCTCAGGTGAGAAATTGGGTATTATTGGAATTAATGAAACATGGCTTTAGTATTGCTGTTTCTGATTTGTTTAGACAAGTGGGGTGGAGGGATTTTATTTTAATTGACACTTTTATTTGCAACCAGCAATGAATTGGTCATTACTAAGAATATTGATATGGTTTGTGTGGAGTTGTCGAGCAATATGGGTAGGAGTTACGTTTGGGGAATATTTTCAGGCCACTTAATGTTAACAAGGATCAAGATGAGGAGTTGTATTGTGGTATAAGGGACATGTTCGATCCCATAAGGGCTCTGTTATCATGATGGGGGATTTCAACCTCCCTAGGCATGGACTGGAATAGTTTTTTACACTAGCACAAGGCAGAAGAGGATTTTTTGAAAGTGATGACTATTTTTTTTTAACTGTGTTGGAAGTTCTGTTTAAGTATTGAATATAGTTGATCATTTTCGAGATAGTGATTATAATATTTGGTTTTGGATCAACTTCTATCCTTACAAAGGTGAAAATCTCAGATTTGTACCCAACTTCAGGAATGTTGGTTATGTCGCACTTAGGCTGGGTTTAAAAGAAGTTTTTTCTTCTGGGTTGGAAAATAGTGAAGCTGATCTTCAGTGAGAAGAGTTTAAGGGGAAACTGGAAAAAATGTTGAGGTATTATGTTCTTTTTAGGAAAAAAGGGGATTTCACAAAAATTTGTCCCATGTGGTTCTCTACAGTGGTGTAGTCCTAGAAATAAAGATGGGACGGTTACATATACAAACATCACAAAGTAGGAGGCTAATCTTGAACTTAGGAAAAATTACTGCTTCAATAGGGTTGTAGGCAGTTGGAATAGTTTACCGGAAGCGCCTGTTACTTGCATTGGGGTAAAAACTTTAAAGAAGGCTCTTGATGTCCATTGGACTAGAAACAGCTTATCTGGGCCCTGTGCCTGTTGCTGGTGGTCACATTTTATTTGTAGGGTCAATGGATAGAATTAGATTTCTTCTGTTTCTATTTTACTAGGGAACATTTTTTTAAAAAGAAAAATTCTGATTGAAATGTGCACATATCTGGGAGCATTCTAACCTGAAAATTTTTTTTTGCCAACAATTTCTATAGGGTCAGCAGCCATTTTGTGTCTTAGAAGATACACTTCGTTAAACTTCTCACTATAAAAAATTACAGGAATATTTTAACAAATATATTGCTTGAATTTCATAGAAGAAGGTTTTTTTTAGCAGGAAACTCAAACAGTAATGAAATTTTATTACTCACAAATAATTAATCACTTTTTTAGTTACACGGGGTAAAATGGATATAGCCAATATTTTTGTGTTTAAGATGTGAATGTATGAAGAATAGTGAAAGTTAAAAGACTTTTGAAGCCAAATTGTAAATATTTAACTTTTAAACTAAAATAATGTTTTGTAATTAGGTACATAAATAGTATTCTATTTACTAGTAGAGTCATTCAGTAGTACATTTGGCTTCACTTTTTGGAAATGTAATTTTCAAAAATAAATAAACGGACATTAAAGAGTACTTGAGAGATGGTTTAGAGAGAGTCAATTGAAGAAAGTAGATAAGGCTGTATTTCCTTCTCTTATAAAACAATTATTTGTAAATGTGTCGGAAAGAAATGCAATCGTAGGTTTTCGAGGAATTGTACTTTTTCTTTTCAACCAAGACGCTGTTCAGCATTAGATGGGTTCACTTAAACCCATCCCACATCCAATCAAAAAAAAAAATCCTGATGCTTCACAACAAAGTGCAATAGGGGATCCAATTTCTTCTCCTTTGAAACAACCGAGACAAGCAATCATAAACACCCTTTCGCCAACACCATCTTCGAGCACTCACGAAGTTATAAAAAAGTCACAGAGGAAACTCAAGAGAATGTACGCAAAGATGGGAAAAGTTTTAACTACAAAGCATGTGGCTGAGAGACTTCATGCAGAAGAGCAGGCTAGAAGTACAAAAAAAGGAAAAACAGTATGAAGAATTGAACCAGTCAATTGAATAGAAGCTAAACCAGTGGTTCTCTCTGCAGTGATTGGTGACTGGGTCATTATAAAGAAGTCTGCTGATGAATTTATAGGTCTAATTATGGAAACCCCTGATCAAAATGAATACGCTGTAAAGTTTGTAACCAAGTCCTCTGCTGGGTTATTCTACATCTTCCCTGAAAAAGATGATAGCTGACGGGCTGGCAGCAAATAATCAGAAAGTTACCGCAACCAAGCTGCAACAGACAACAGACGTTGAAAATATACATTTTGCCCCTGAACCTTTGCCCTGATGAAGTGTAAAAACAGTAGCTTTTGATAAAAATTTATTTACCTGTGTAACTTGACTTTATTTTCTCTTTATAAAATTAATTATAGTGTAATTCACCTTTATACCCATTTTACCCCGCCCCATGGGGTAAAATGGGTATACACCAGGGTAAAATTAGTATAGCACTTAACATAAAAAATAAAGCAGAAAAAAATAACGAACTATGCTTAATTTAAGCCTACGATACACAATGGAAAAAATATTGACGAAAAATATGTTGATGTATCTGCTGCCAAACACTAAAATGAAAAAAGTTGATTTTTATACCCATTTTACCCCGGGTGACCCTAGGTGTATTATGGTGTTGACTTAAGTGCTATAATGAAAATTAAATGATTTGAATTGATTGTAACAGAATCCATTATGTTGTGTGGTTGAGTGATTCTTATTAAAGGAGTACACACTGAGTGAAATATTATTTTTAGAGAAAAATAAATATTTTGTTTCTCTCATAATTTTATAAAATGAAAATATTTGTATATTTATCTAAAATTATCAGGCACTACAGACCTCTCTTTTCTCTCTCTTGCTCTCTCTCTCTCTCTCGTTCCACCCTCCATCCACTTCTTTTTTTCTTCTTTTCCCTCTTAATGCTTGCCTTTCCCCTTTTTTTCCTGTTTTCATGTGTATTCTGGGTTATGCTTTTTTCATTCTATTCCATAGTTTCAAAAGTGATATCCAGATCCTATATATATAGATATATATTTTCCTTTAAAACTCGCAAAAAAAAAAAATTAATTTGCTTTCTTGAGTGCCTATTTTCCTAAAGTTTCCACAATCATTTTAGTAATTGTTTGTATTAATTAGGTTAATCTTATTAAGATGTAGTAATTCAAAATTATTTTACTTATAAAAGTCTCTTTTATTAGCTGTCATGCTTCTAATGACCAGATTTAAAAATTGTAGTAGTCGCTTTTGAACTACATCTGTAAAGTATGAACTGTCAATTTTATTTAAAAATATGTTTCTGTTAGCATCATTTATGACTAGCAAATTAATTCATCAAAATGAAAATACTGCTGAAAAACTTTATCTTGTTTGAAAATTTTTCATTAGTACAATAGTTTGATGAAAAAGTAAAAACCAATCAATTTTGAGCATTAAACATTTTTATTTTAGGGTACATTAGAAGATGGAACTGAATTTGACAACAGTTATAAACGAGGAGAGCCACTATCTTTCACTCTTGGATCAGGCCAAGTTATACGTGGATGGGATCAAGGATTATTGAAGTAAGTTAAGTGTTTTACAGTCAGTGGCAACCATAGTCTTGCGAGGCCCTGGGCGAAATATTTTTTTATAGCTTAATGAAAAGATTGAGTAAGAAATGCAAAAAATATATAAAAAGAGGTTCCTTATTATTTTAATTCTAAATGAAAGATGTGTATTCTTGATTAATGTGTGTTAAAAAAAATTTAAGTCATATCAATTCATTAATTAATTACAATTAACAAAACATTCTTTACTTTGTAAAGCTTTACATATGCATTATTTTAAATTCAAAAGTTAAAATTTGTGGGGGGTTTTTTTTGGAGACTGAGAGAAAACCTCGTATACCCCAAAAATCACATGATGCTTACATAGTAAGTACATAAACAAGTTGCGTACTTTATAAAGAAGAACAAAACATAAAGTAAACTAAATGAAGAAAAGCAAACATAACAAAACATTAATGAATAAACATAGTTTTGTGAAACAAGTTCCAATACAGGTAGGAAATACTTAATACTTAAAATGATCATGCATATTTTCAAATTAGCCTCTTTACCTGTTCAATATTAATCATCTTGTATACCTACCACCCTACATGCAGACATATCTGAAGAAAATACTTTGAAGCAATTTAATCATGCATTGAGTTTTCCATGTCCAGTTCAAAATTGAATTCTTAAATTGCTTGCAAACTGTATACCGATGCTGTGTTCGATACCCGCTTAAAACTACCCGTGTACACTAGGGGATACGTGCATGTAAAATCTGGACCGCACTACATCGCCCAGTTTGCAAGCATTCCTAAGGCCTCGGCGAAGAGGTTCTTTTCTCCACTAAACCCCTACCTGTTAGCCTAGGCCTTAGGATTGCTTGCGCACGGGGCGAGGTAGTGGGGTCCACAGATTTTATATGCACGTACCCCCAAGTGTACATGGTGGGTCTTCAGCGGGTATAGAATCCGCGACCTTCCAGTCCGAAGTCGTAACCACTAGGCTACCACGGCCTTCTGGTAGGGGTCTGGTGGAAAAAAGTACTGTGGTATTTGCCACTCGCAACGCCACACAACGGCGTAGATAAGGGTTAAATTTGGAGTGTCCCTCTCTTCCCCGAAATTGTGATGTAGACTCAGCAGGGCTTATAGAGGGAGATGAAATTAGCTCCGAGCATCCTCTGAAATTAGGATCAAACTACGAACTGCACCACAGCAAAAAAACTGGTATTTACTGTTCTGGGAAATGTTCAGTTTTTACCTGTGGGAAAAACTAAAGAACGTGGCTATATTGGAAAACCAAATGAATGATGAAAGAAGTATTAAATGCATATCAGGGGCTAAAATTAGAATTTTTAAAAGGAGGGGAGAGTCCCCTCTAAGTTTTATGTGTGCAAGGTATCCCAAATTTTTGGGAGAAAAAATAGCCAGATTTTGCTATTTCAAGCCTTTATGTAATCCCATTCTAAAATTTTGCATTTTGTGCCTTGCGTATGTTTTCCAAAATTCTATCCAAGCTCTTAGCAATTTTTCACTTTTGTTACATTGAAATAATCTTAAAGTTTTTAAATTTAATAAATATTTTAACTCCTTTTGTACCCACTAATAATAAATATTCCTGCCCAACAATTATCAAAAGAAAGAGTTTAAGAATTTTCAGTGGGAATCCCGCCCTGCAATTTAGCCTCTGGTATATTATATTTATTTATCACATTTTCAATATCTACAGAAATTGAATTCAATACAAAATAAATAGTTGTTTTGTACCATAAAAAATTGAGGTAATATAAAAGAACGAGCTCTGATACAATTAATTGTATGACAAAGATGTAGCTAACTCTTGTCCTGTTACAATAATAGTAATTTTTGGTATGAAATGTCTTAGTCAAGTATGAATTGTGTGTCACAATATTTAATGGTATTGTTGCATATTTATCTATCTAATTTGTCGGTAAATTAACCAGTTTCCTTTGCTCCTGGGCAAATCATAGGGTAAAGTTTGCCGATGTATTTCTTGCCTCCATAAAATGTCAGGGCTTTGTTATACAAAAGAAGGTCCTAAAAGTTAAAAACAATCCAATTTTTATGATTAAAAAAATTCATATTTCACATATCAAGAACCAGTACTAGATTATTAATAATATAGTTCGAGACAGCTGATTTATTTCACAATTAGCACATAATGTTTTTACAATTAATGTGAGTAAAAATTGATTACTTTTGTTACTGTTATCGTGAAAATAATATGATTGTTAAGGATAGAAGAACTGTAAATAATTTATACTCGGTCAAAATTTTTATACATAAAGACATTTTATGTTCAAAATCAGCATTAACCTGTTAGTTAACAAATAATTTACTTCAGAAATATTCATAAATCCAGTTTCATTCACGAGGTATATTTCTTATATGCATATTTTAAAACAATTACTTGACTTCATGCCATCTATAAATTTTCAATATGTATGTTTATTGTCTTTTAGATAACCTTTTATTTTTTCTCCCCACAGAATGTGTGAAGGTGAGAAAAGAAAATTGGTCATTCCTCCAGATTTGGGATATGGATCTGCTGGTGCTCCTCCTACGATTCCAGGTAATTTAGTAAAAATAATGTATAGTTAGAGCACGTGTCAATAATGTATAGTTAGAGCAAATCTTTTATGATACAAAAATTGTAGATGTACGCAATTAATTTAGAATTTTTAGCATGTTAAAAGATGCAATTGATTTTACTGATGCTTCTTCAATTGAAACTCCAAAGAAGCAGTTACTATCATATGAAGAAAAGAAAAAAAGTTGAAAAACTGTGTAGTAAGTAAAAAGATAGCCAACACTGGATGGTATTTTGGGAAGTTGTACTGTATATCAAGAACAGGCCCTTGCATTCTGCATGAAATTTCTAAGGGACAGGAAATTTTCCCACAATGTCATTTCAATTTCTTTTGAAAAAATTTTGACATAAAAGAAGTGGTAATTCTTCATCATTACAAATTATTCTTAGTGATTACCAATTTCACATTGACCGTAGCACGTACATACACATTCATATATGCATGTAAAACGTAAACCAACCATTCAAAAGAGCAGGAAAACTTGAAAGTGCCTTGGGCATGAAAAGTTGCAAGTTGAGCCCTGATTAGGAAGTTAGCTGATTAGGAATATGCGTGTGTTTGCAAAGTCCCCCTTCCCCCACACTCACATACTGATTGTACCTAGTATTTAGCGGTTAGAGCGTCAGACTTCCACTGGAATGTCGCACGTTTGATACCTGCTGAATGCCACTCATATACACTGGGGATATGTGGCTAACACCTCGGCTAACAGGTAGCCGTCTGGTAGAGAAAAGTATTTAGGTGTTCTGTTTTGTTCAATGTGTTTCAATGATATGCAATATATGATAGTCTACTTTATTTAATCTAGAATAACATAACATAATTTGCATAAATATTTACCTGTTTAGGTTTTTTTTTTAATAAAAAGGCTTGGAAAAACCCTCAGAACAGTCAACCCAGCCTTTAAATGTGTTACGTAAAGACAAGGTTTTAATAAAATTTTATGAACATTTTTAGCATTGAGTTATGCATTCTTATAAGTTGAGGTCATTAATTTTAACCTCATTTGAAGTATGCTGTTCAGTTTTGATCTCTATCGAAAGGAGGGTTAATAGGTTGGTAAGTGGCTTCTGGAATTTAGATTATGATGTGACCGAAAAGACTTGATATGTATAGTCTCAAGCAAAGGAGAGTTAGAGGAGACATGATTCAATTATTTAAATTTATTAAAATGTAAAATGTTGATGACTACATTTATGCACAGAAGGTAAGTCAGAGTTTTAAGCTTTTCTCAAATCTTGGCCAGAGCTACTATTAAGGCAAACTAGGCAGCTCCCTAGGGTGCAAACCTTGAGGGATCGCAAAAATCCAACCACTTTTTTAAAGCAACTCGGTTGTTAATTATATAATTTTAGAAAATGTAAAGATGTTATTCAGTATGTGTAGTTGATCACTCCCTTCCCGTGACGAAACTTTAAAACATTCAAACTCCAAAGGCATGTGCCTTCTTTCTCTATAGTTACATAGAATTATGCTCCCCTCCCATCCCCTGGATGAAAGGCTCATTGTTCAAAATTCTCTGATTTCAAATGGATTTCGGGACACAAAACCAGCGCGGAGAGCCTTCTACACTCTGTATGGGAAGAAAGAAGCACATTTGAATGAAGTGCTGGACAAAGCGCCCAACATTTTGGGATAAATGTGTTAATTTTGAAGAATGTTTAATTAATATATAAAATACTAATTATTTGTTTATTACTGTTTTTTTTTAATCAAAAAAAAAATAAGTTTGTAAGGAAGGGGCGCACCAATCAACTTTGCCTAGGGGGCAAAATTACCTCGTGCCGGCCCCGATCTTGGCCAAATTTTGAAATTAGGAAAACTTACTACTTGGGTAATTTTTCCTAATTTCAAGGCATTTGGAATAGTTTACCGGAAGCAGCTGTTATTTGCAATGAGGGACAAATTTTAAGAAGGCTCTTGATCTTCATTGGGAGTTGATAAAATGACTAGGACCAGCCAAGCTGAGCCCAGAGCCTTTTGTTGGTTCTCACTTTTGTTTTAAAAATCTGTGTTTTGTTGTGAATTTTATATAGCTTATTGTGACATAATGAAATTCATCTAGTTGAAGTTATGTGTGGGAAGTTTACAGTGTGTTATATTTATAAAGACTTTTCTTTTTCATTTTCAGGTTTATTCTTTCCTTTAATTCACTCAATAAAACCCTAGTATTTATCGAACTTTAACTCAATAAAGCAATTTTTTTTTAATGACTATTCTTCATTTTTCAAAAAGAAAAACTAAATTTTATCTTTAGAAATGAAATTTAAGTGTTAGATACTACTAGAAGAATTTGTATTGTTTTGATATTTTCCCCCTTTTAAAATTTGAAATGTTTTCAGGTAATGTATTCAATTTCATGTCACATGTTTGATGATATTTCTGATTTCTGTGTAATTATCTTCTTTATAGTTCTTACAATATTTTTTGTAATTTTATCTTTTTTTATGACTAATGACAAGATTTTTAACTGTCTTTAATCAGAATAGTTGTTCGCACTGATAACTGTTGCTTTTCTAGGTGATGCTACTTTAGTGTTTGAAGTAGAGCTTGTGAGAATTGAAAGAAAAGCAGAACTTTGACATTGAGGATTTTTATATGATTGTATTTTTCATGAAAACTTATTCAATTGCTTCATTGTTTTTATTCTATATTACATGAATCACTTTTCACTTAAAATAATGTTAGAAGTCTTTAAGCATATATTTATATAATTTTCATATTGCTACTTAATATGTATTTATTTAATTAAAACAAACTTCATATCGACAACATTTGTACACACTGTTTAAATTGAAATTAAACTTTAAATTTGATTTTTATTTGTTTATGAATTATGACAATCTGTTGTTTTGAATTCACTTTATAAGAAATCTAGTCTCTTGAACAAGGTATCGCTTTTTTTTAACACATTAATACAAATGTCAAAAAAGAAAGCAAATTTATATACTTATTAACTCACATAAAATTTTTGTGAACTTTCAGGCAATTTTCCAAACATCTGAAAAGCACTCCTAAATTCTTCATATTTTTGCTTAAAAAATATATACAAAGTACACATATGTTACATGCACCATGCTGTTGCTCAAATTCATTTCTCTATCAAAACATTTTTTTTAGTTTTCAAAAAATATTTTTATTAGTGTGAAATTCTTTTTCAGAATCAAGTTGCACTTCAATTATAAATCAGTGAAGTTGTGGTAGTTTAACTTACTCTTAAAGCAAAAAGATATTACTTTTGTTAAGCTTCTTTTTTGACATCATACTTGTATCTGTACCTTCATAATATGCTTGTTGTTTTCACCAAGCCCTGTGGAAGCTTCAAAATAACCGAATGCCCTGCAATTGATCTTTAGCTCATTGGAAATGTTCTGCAAAAGATCTGCACATAATATGAAGTTATTCAGGGTATCATGCCTAGTTCCATTGCATATACAGGGTGCATTCCATAAGTAATGCGACCAATTTTTTCCAGATGGACTGTATACCGCAGCGCCCTCTAACTGGCTGGGCTAGGTGGAGGGGGGTGTTAGCTTCATACCGTACCCATTCTCAGTCGGCCCCGAGCTGCTGGAGAGTCAGGGCGTGTGATTTCGTGAACCCATTTTGAGCTTAACGTAACACGGCGCGATGGATCGGGACTGCTGTGAACGCAGCTTTTTACCTGGAAGTGCTCAAAAGGCTGAAAAGGAGGGTTGCGTGCTGTCGAAGTGACATCAAGGATGCGGGGAAACTTCATCACGACAACGAGCCGAGCCACAGCGCCTTCCTTGTTAACGATTTCTTGGCCAGGACCCACACCCCATTGGTTCCCCAGCCACCTTGCAGTCCTGACCTGGCTCCCCCAGACGTTTTTTTGTTTCCCCGCTTAAAAGGAGTCCTGAAAGGGAAACATTGGGACACGATTGAAAACATCCATGCTCATGTTACATCCGCTCTAAAGGCCATACCGGAGAAGGCCTTCCAGGTCTGGAAACACCGCCTCCAGAAATGTATTGACACAGGAGGGTGCTGTTTTGAAGATTTTTAGGTAACTGTACAAATGTGTTTAATAAATCATTTTTTATGAATTTGGCCGCATTACTTATGGAACACACCTTGTATTCCTCTTTCAAAGCTCTCTTCTGAAGAAAGAAAGAGGAATTTCTTCCTCAAAAGTTTCGTGGGTTGCTCCTAGTCTGTACCAAGACATTCATTGACATATTATCTGTAATCGTCCTGCATCAAAACCCTTTGTTCTGCAAAGTACATTCCATTTTTCTGCTCATTCTGTTTTAAAGGAGAAGTCCTTTGAACTAATCGAGAACATGATACTGATCTAATCACTGTAACTAGTAAAACTTTAAACCCAATGTTTTGTTTTCATATGCTTACTCAATGCTCTTTTTATCACCAAATAAATAATTAAAAATTAGTGAAATGTTTGAGTGACTATTGAAAATCATAAAAACATAACCAAAATTTTCAAACACATATTATTTGCAGTGTGGGGCTGAAAATGAATTGTTTGAATACATTTTGTAGCAGGGTACTTACAGGTCAGTTAGAAATCGGGCACAAAAGTAACAGGAAATCAAACTGCTATATCTTAAAGGAGTATAAAACAAAGTTGCTTCCCGCCATCTGTACGCTTTGATCTTTTAAACTATGCAATGAATTTTAATGCGGTTTTCATCAATAAACAGGGTGGTTTAAGAGGAAGGTTTATAGACCTGTTAGAAAAAAAAATCCGACAGGTAGTTCTTTTTTTATTCCTATTTTTGCAAATTTCCACTCCCCAGTGTGGGAGTTAAAAACCCTTGCACATATTAGTATAATATATTGATTGAAAGTGTTGATTTTTCTGCACAAGATGAAATTTGTTCGAAGTTTCTAATTCTTTTTCAATAAGAACGTCAGTTACAAGCTTTTTAGCTTTATTTCTTAAGGCTTACCTTGACCCAAAAATAATAATTAGAAGTTTCCACAACACCGGGTGAATATGTTAGCTTAATTTTAATTTAAAACTTATTTTTCAAAATAGAGAGACATTAACTTAGTTTTCAAAGGAAAAACAATAATAAAGATATTTTCGATTTAACGTTTTTCTCAAATTAGCAATAGGTTTTTAATTCAAGATTGAACTTGATAAAAGTTCTGTCTCCCGGGTTTAACAATTTCCTTGATTTAGCAATAGCATTTAAAATAATATCTCCAGGAAAAGGAATACGTACGGTTTGTTCTAGATTTCAAATAATGTGGCAAATGACGACACACAAGTTTGACTTTTTTAATCAGTCGTTGGCCATTCCAGATAAAAAAATAACGCAACAAATGACGCCGTGGTACAATTTGGCAGTTTTAAATTACCCCTTGGTGACAGATCTGACCCTACCTAAATTTTCTTAACTGGCCCATTTATATGTTATATTACTTTTTCAAGTGTTAACAATGTAATTTTTTTTTTTTTTTTGACAAATATAGACAGAAGACGTTTTTCAAATGCTACATGCTTTATGCCGCAGGCGATACGTTTTATACTCTTAGCAAGGACAGCACAGCATGCAACATTTTAAAATTCAGTACGGGCAAGGCCGTGCGGGTACTGCTAATGTGTAATAAATTTTATGATATCTTTTTTAATGAATCAGTCCTTCATTGAGGGGTAGTATTGTTTAGTCATGTTTTTTTTTTATTATTATTATTCTTTCTTTTCCCGATAGAGTTTTTATTCCAAATTTTGTAAGAAGTTTTGCAAGGTTTAGTTTTGTAAAAAAAAATTCTTGATGTCATGGATTTCCCAAATTTTGCATCAGCTGTTCAACTAAATACTCCAGTCAGAATAAAGAAACATTAACAATGTCTTATAATCATCTATAAAAGTATGTTTGCGCAAAACTGGGGCATTTTTTTCTCACAAATGTATAATACACTGGAAATGCTAATACTGATGACCTATTTTGATAGCTATAGAGAGATAAAAGAACTTTTTTTCTGTGAAAAAAAAAGGGTGAGAAATTTTTTGTGCTTTAATGAATGGATTATAGTGAATAATCAATATAAATGAAGTATTTCAAAAATTTACAGCAAATACAGCCATTTTGTGGTTACTATAGAGCATCACCATCAGTGCGAAAACTAGAAAAATTGGTGAGTGAATATAACAATTAAAATTTTTGTTGGCTTTTTAATTTAACTTTTATATTTTAATAAATTATTCAAGTGGCTCTAAAATTTATTAAAACTACTTTTAGACAACAAAAAGGATTTTTTTTAAATTATTGTTATTATTATTATTATTGGGCTTTTTACAAGGAATTTTGTACTGTAAAAGGGAAATACTGCACATGTATTATCTGCAAATTTTTCTATTTTTAACAGATTACTACTTCCCATTCTCTTTTTTCTTTCTCGGCCAACAAGCGCAATCATTTTCATGGTGGATTGTACTTCTCTTTTCTTCGTGGTAACAAATGCTAACTAAAAATCATTGATGTTGCCAAACTTCACCTCATAGGCATGGAAAATGTACTTTTTTTCCCCGCCAATGTCTAACGTTACTGATATTATTTTCCAAATGTAGTATTTTATAATGTGTCTTATTCATGTGCTTATTGTTATCCTTTAATTTATTTATCCTAAATATGAGGAAAATATTTACATAAACAGTAGGCCTTAAAAAACTATTCACAGAATTTTTTCTGTACTGTATTTTATTTAGAGCACATGTAATGAAATCTTCTCGTATCTTTAAAATGAGAATTGGAATTTTGTCTTTTAAAGTGTTTTAACAATCCTTTTTAAAGTGAATAAATGTTTTGCCATATTGTTTTTCAGTGGACAGTTTTCAGTGATTTTTTTTTTTTTATTCACCTTTATGGAAAGCAAATATTTAAAAAATATATATGATACATAATGTAATGTTTTCTTTTAATGTACCATCCATTTTAAAATAAAATTCTAAATTTGCATATAACTTGAAATGGTTATAAATTATATAATGGTTTGTGCTGTTTTAGTATATTAAAAAATGAAACAATTGCTAAAAATTTGTATGAAAGTGGAAAATGAAATGTGTTGCCCTTTCTTATACTGTTGTTTATTATCTTGTCCCAAATAAAATGTATTTATTCATGAAAATAGCGTTTAATAAATATTTTAATTCCTTGAATTTTTGGAAAACTACAGATCTTAATAAATATATTCTTCTGAAAACTAACCACTGAAATAGTAAAGCAATAATATTTAATAATTACCAATATTGCTCAGAAAATTGCTTTGAAAAAAAGTTGGGCTAATGAACTCAACTGTCAACTCTTTTAGCGAAGTATTTTCCATTTTATCAGATTTAATGCATTGAAAATTTTAATCATTGAACTTTCATGACTGTCACACTCAATCCAAAAATGTATAAGTAGGTAAAAAAATCTTTCTGCTTATGTAATGCAGGGTGTCTCGTAAATGCCAGGGTTCGCGCTAGGCCGCGCGATTCCCGCAAAAATTTTTTGAAATCCCACTCCAAAAAAAGTTCTCTTACGCGCTGTTCCTGCAACTAGCGGACACGCGTTCAAATGATCGCGAAACGAAACTACTATTCAAAACTGATATTCAACACAAACTAATAGGAGTATGTTAGTTTTCAATTGCCATCTTATCCTCATTAACGAAAAGAAGAATTTAGAAACCCTATTTGTCATATATAATAACAGAAGGGAAAGATTGACAACTATTCAATAATCCCAGAGAATGAAGAAGCTGTAACAGCTTCTTCATTCTTTGGGATTATTGAACAATTAAAGACCTTTTGGAGTGCTGACTTATCTTCATTCATTCAATTCACACAGGACAAAATCAAAGAAAGGAGTGGAAAAAGGGAATTTCTTGGTCCCTGAAAAACCAGGGGGAGGTAAAACAAATTCAAACCACTAGCGAACCAGTTATTTCTAATATTGGCTTTAGAACAAAAGGGTGGAACACATACAGTTTTTAAAACAATCTTCTTTTCCAAAAGGGCATTTTATTTAAAATTTACGATCGCAAAAACAATTAATCTTTCCAGAAAATAAAGATGGAAAAAAGATGCATATGAAAGTATCAACTCTCATTAGCATATTTCCTATGTTGACATTCTTTTATTTTTGTCATTTAGTTCTCTTTATAATAGATTAATGTTTCAGCCTGTGTTTAACCAATTATCAAAATATGTATTAAAATGCCTCGATTATTAGGAAAGTATAAAAGGCAGAGTTCCATATGCACGAATTTTTCAGATAATTAAGCGCGTGAAAATTCGAGCGCATTTTAAAATATTGAGTGTAATGAGAGAGAGGTTTCAAGAAATCAAACTGAAATGTGAATATTTTTCTCATAGAATAAAAGTGATAGTTTTTTTAAAAACGCAAAACCGAACCTTTCCAAAAAAAATCGCGATAATGAAAGCAAATTCTTCGGAAAAATCGCGATCGTAGAAACAAACCGTTCTTCCAAATGGGGGTACGAAATTTCATTTATTTCAAAATATTCATTTTGAATTTTCGCATTGTATCTGAAGCAATGCGTTTTCAAATTGACGGGAATCGTTTAAGTTGTTACAAGTGCTAGACATTGAAGAACCTTCACTTTTACAAGTTACAAGAGAATGCTGGTTTCTAAAATATACTGTTTTCATTGGAAAACATCAAATTTATATATATAAAGATAGATAAAATGGCATATGATTAGAAAAAATAGAAAAATTATTAAACTAATGTGTGTTTTGTTTTCTTCTTTTTTTTCTTCTTAAATCACACATCAGAGAACTTTGGTTATTTAAGAGGATATCTTTCAAGCTTATAATTTTATTGAGCGCCCATTTTTGCAATCGTGAATTTTGTGAAGGATTCGTTTTGTTAAAAACATTGTTAATATTTATTCTTTCCTCGCTAAGCATTGATTAGATTATCATTTTTTTTTTCACATAATTAGTATCAGATCATGTTCGGACAATTTAGTAATACTTTTAAAAACGGAAGCAAAAGGAAAAGTTTTCACTTAAGGTTTTAAAAATCCTGCCAAATATTTTGGTCAAGGTGGAAAATCTCACCTTGTATTTTTCCCCAGTGTAAACCCTAAATGTGTTAATCAAGCAGTGCTAATCAAGTCAAGCAGGAATTGCTCATCTATTCACCAACCTTGTTGGGCCTAGCGCCTGTTGTTGGTGTACTTTTTGTATTGTATTGTATTGTATTGTAATATTTGAAAAATGTGTAAAATTGGAATATTTGATTGTGGTTTTTAACAATGTTATTTTTTTAATGAGGGGCAATATTACGTTAAAAATGTATTTATTAATGGATAGTAATTAAAAATATAGTGAAACCTGTGTGTAAGTTTTGCGGTGCAGCACTTTAGTGGTCAACTTATAAAGGGCAAAAGTGGACAACTTACAAAGGTGGTCAACTTTACAGGTTTTACAGCAACATATAGAAACTATAATAGTTATAACAATCTATAATGAAAACAGAAACGAAATGTTTACATTTGCAGAATGCATCTAAATCCACTACAGAAAGAATATACAGATTCTTAGAAATTGAGTACCACATAATATTAAAATTCCCACTACGGCAGTAATTAATTATCATATAAAACATTTTCTGAGAACAATTACTGTCATTTCCAACAGGCATTCTTGAAGTACTGGAACGTGTAATTAAAGAGTATGAAATATTTACATTTGAAAAATTTCTCAAGTTGGTAAGAATGATGTTTGTAATTAATGGAAGAAAAATTAAAATTTTTAAAATTTAATACAATAAAGTCAAATGAATATTATCTTCATAGATAACAAAATATACGAAACATAATCATTCACACATCATATCAGCATTTAATAAATAGTACATTTACTAAAAGAGAAACTTCACTTGTCGCATAGCATATTTCAAAATGAGTAAAACCAACGTTAAAATGGAGAAAATCAAAGATCAAATGGCGCTGCTCTGCTGTTTTAATCTTTGACTTGCTCCATTTAAAGTTGTTTTTACTCATTTTGAAATACATTTACAGTAAAAATGTATGTGAGATAATATCACTAAAATAAACATAGTTCCAACCTCCCCCCCCCCCCCCCGTATATTTACGCATTGCAAGTTGGAACCTTTCTGGTTCCCCTTTCGTCTTAGGAAATGATCTTACAAGAATATTTCTGCAGTAATATTAGCTAAGAGTGGTTATTAAAAAATTACCTATATGTACTTGTTTCAAACGGTAAACAAAAGGATAAATGGATTGTTGCCGTCTGGGAAAAACAAAGAAAGGCCCTTTTCCGCCACTTATTCGCGTTTTATGCGTATAGATTTTTACCATTTATTTACTAGTTTAATAGGGCATTAGCCACCACAATTTTCTTCAAAAAAATGTTTTGCTACTTTTTCAGATTCGATTAATATTGTCTTTCAGATCATTTCTACCAGTGTAATAAAACAAGAGTTTTAGTGCGCCAATTCTTGATTAATTAAGGCAAGCCTTTTTATTTGTTCAAGAAAAATACTTTTACATCATTTTAAAAGTTTAAATCGATATCTTAATTTAACCAATGAAAACTTTGTTTTTATTTGTGTTCAGTTTCTACAGAGTTGTTACACACTGAAAAATCGATTCCGTGTTATCGTTTTAAAATTTGAGAAAGATAAAGTATGGGACCACGGGAGCTATCATCCAAAGTTGTTCAAATGGAATTATTGCCAAACATCGGGTTCCCTGATGCTGGTATAAGAATGAAAACTAACGCTTTTATGCTACCCAATTTCATTGAAAATGTGACTCAAAGCGTTTTGCATGCAATAAAGATTGAATCAGCTTCTGTAGTAATTGGTGGTGATGGAAGGACAGGTGTGAAATCTGCAATAGATAGACTTTTGCGAGTACTATCTGGAAATTGTGTAAGTACTAATCGAAATCCAAAAGCACTGCTTTTTCAAATTCCAAGTTGTCACTGACGATATTCTATAATTAGGGGTTTTCAGCCTGGGTTCCACGGAATCCTACGGTTCCCTGAAACTTTGACCGGGGTTCCGCAAGTACTGTTTGCTTAATCAAGTCGCCAAAATTAAGTAAAATTTTAATCTTATAAAAGATTGGATTCTTCAGGACAGTTTGCTTGTAAAAGTAAATTTTAATCACTTTCTAATTATGATGCAGTATGGTAAAATAAAGGATTGGGGAGAGGTCTGGGGTGGGGAGACCTCTCCAAAGTAATAGTTGTGCTAATGATGATAATAAAATAAAAGCAACGCCAAAATAGTAATGGTGCTTTCACGCCAAAAGCGACTAAGACAAATAATAAACTTGTCTTTTCAGCTCTGCGCAACCACAGAGCATATTTTTGAAGGCAAAAATATGCTCTGCGCTTGGCAGATGTGGGAAAAAACATGTTTTTCGCCTTTGTAGCCTTTAGTGTGAAAGCACCTAAGAGACCTAATTCTCAGTTATCAGCCATTAATCAACTCTCAGTTACTATATGATATGCCAAAAAATTCGAGCCGTCCATACTACTAATATTGGCACAGTTATCAACTATTTATATACTTAATGCCAACTGGTCCGCTCGCACGGAGTTCAAGTCTTTAGTTATGGTAAATAGTACCACCAACAAAATATTCTTTAGTTTCTTCTTTCCGATCCCCTTTCTATTCAATGCGAATATTGGTGAAAGTCTGAAAATCAACTATCAATCGTTGGTATAATATTGTGCAGACTAACCACTAGAATTTGATGGCGATCCACCGAAAATTACCCTGCGAGCTATTAGTAGCTCGCGATAGACGGTTTGGCGACTACTAGTTAAAATGGATAATTATTACTGTCCATACTTGCGCATATACTAAAATATGTACAGAATTCTAAAGCACGAAATAGTTTAGGATTTAGGTATCATCAGAATGGAAATATTAACTAAAATCTAGTGCAAAATGTTTCGTGATCACAATGCTTCTTTTGCTTTAGGAAATGAAAATACAGTAAAACTCCTCTATGGTGGGGGGGGGGGAATCGGGAAAAAAATATATGTCTGTAATGCAGAGGCATCTGCAAAAGAGGGGTTCTTTAAGCTCAATGATTTGCTTCTCGGGAATTCAAAACTGTCCGCCTAAGAGAGGTGTCTGCATTTGGGGGGGGGGGGGCTCCGTTAGGGACAGTTTTACTGTATTTTAAATTCTTCAGGAAGGGTTTTGAAAGAATCCTCTTTTTTATATGTCATTGCTAATGCCAACAATTTTGTTGTACCGCTAAAGTGATGACAAGTTGATTTCCCTGCATATACACTACCCTGGCAAAGAAACAACTTTTACAAAATTTATTAACCCTCTTTTATACGTTGTAGTCTTCTGTTCTGTGATTTTCAGCTATCCTTGCCAGAGATATAGCCTCTACAACCTGAAGCAGTGTTGGAAAATATTATGACATAGTTTAATAATAATAATAATAAGAATCCCAAAGAAAACATAAATGTGAAAAAAGGCCCAAGTTCAATAGAATAAACGACCTTCGGAGTAGTCAGTGTCAGCGATAAAAGAAAGGATATCTAACGGGGGCCAAGTTCCATAGCAGATTCTTTAATCACAGCTGTAAGAGTATGCAATGTTCTCTAATTTATTTAATTTTTCTTTTGAATTGAATTTCTAATTTAGCAAGTTTTAATTAAGGTAAATTACGTTTAAAAATTTATCTCATCCAATTAGAAATTTTTAATACTAAAATCATGTGGCAAGCTATAATAGAAAACTTCTAATTGTATTTTTAGCGTCTTCTTGAACGTAATTAATCTTAATTAAAACTAACCAAGTTAGCAATCTGATATTTAAAAAAATTAACTCGTATAGTTCTAGAGTCTGTACAGATTTAAGGTTACCTCTGATTACTTTGTCTGATGTCTCTTACAACTTGCGTCTATCAAGGCACTTCTAATTAATTGTGAATACTTGGTGTTACAGTAATACAGTAGTGTGCCCTTGTGTGTGTCTTAAATCTTATATTGTCTTATTTTATCCAACTTGCTTGTCATTGTTACGACCACACAACATGGTATAGTAATTTCTTAGTTGTAGAGTCTGCTGAAAAAAATTGTGAAGAATACTTTAACGTCTTGAATTTAACTTTTCCATTAGATACGTAGAGCTGTTGTTGGTCCTAATGGGTGGCTTTCCATGTCTTCAGCTACTATCCTCATGCGCGAAATGCACTGCCATTATGGATTTATTTTTACTGCTGGACATTATCCTCCTGGACTTGAACATGGGTACATGGGGCTGAAGATCATTTCCCCACCAGGAAGTAACAAAAACTTTATTATTATTATTATCATTTGATAAATATTTCAGATATTTAACTCATATTCACTTGGAATATGTTTTTGAAGCAATTTTCTTGCAACCCCAGGGGGAAAGCAAACAGTGGTGCATCAATTTAAAAAAAAAAGCAAAACGCTACGGTGTTTTATAAAAATATTTGTTTTAAGTTTTTCTTTTTTTTTTTTTTTCGGCTCAGTTTTACAACGCAAAAAATAATTTAATAATGCCATAAATAAGAACATTACTAGAACATATTTGTTATACAATTGCAAACAGGGTACAAACTCTGCTGAAGCATGCCAAAAAGTTTTCCTGTCATTCTGCTGCAAATGTGGTTATTAAATTTGGAGACATTGTAATTTTGTAGCATCAAATCGATCTAGATGGTGTAAGCTGACTGAGACAGCGTTGACAGGTAACCGGTTGTAGTGCTTGGGAAGAAGAAGATAATTTTGTTTGCATCTTCAGGCCATTCAATACCTTTTTAACAAGAAGTATTTTTAATTTTTCTTATATTTAACCAGAAACTCAAATGAAGTTACATATCTGGTAGTATTAATAATTCTTGAAGATTTGCAATTGTCTTCTGATCCCAAATGCTCTTTTATCATCTATGTGAAATGCTACCTAGAAAGAAGTACTTTTCCTTGCTTTGAATAAACGTTCAGGTTGTAGTTATCAAAATATGGTTGAGCAGATGATGTGAAACCCTTGAAATTTATTTATTTGCGCTTTAAAACGTTGCACTTTTAGTTAATTTCAACTTTAAGTGTATTTAAACTAGCGCGCACCGTTACCTATTATCTGGACTTGTTTCGTAGGTGCAAACGACTCGCCCACAAGATCAGAAGGAATGCTTTAAATCAAATCCCATATTTTTTTAAAACACAAATTTTACGTTTTTGGTCTTCTTTTCAGTGAATTTGAAAACTCTGAGTTATATACAGAAATAATTACAATTTTTTAAATTTTCTTTCCAAGATTTTGGAAAAATTTATTACAAACGTTTTTTCGTCGCCCAGCATATCTTCTATCACCTCCAAAATGATAGAATTGCAAGTACTCGTGCATAAGAAATATGTACAACTAGAGCCAAATATTTTGCTAACTTGAAAAACCAAGTTTACAGATACTTTGATCCACCAACGAATGACTTTATACTACATATACACAATCAGGAGGACGAACGAGACTGGTTTCCCCCAGAATGCATCAGACATCCGGTATCCAACCGATTTTTCAAGTATCCAGAATCCTATCTGGTCATTTCACGAAAGATCCGGTTATCCGGCATGTCAAATTTGATTTTGAAAATTTAATTAATTGATTAAAATGTTTTGAAAATATATTGTTATGGGTTCTTCGTCTTACTTTAAATCAGTGACCGTCTTTCTTGAAATCAATGACTGAGTCCTTGTACAAAACACAGAGAGCAATTTATTTTACAAACTATTTACACTTATTTACACTATATACAAATTTCTCATAAACATATCTCTCGGAGTTCACACATTCCATAAGACCAACGGTAATCCCGTATTTCTTAACCAAAATACGAAAAGAACCAAGCACGAAGCGTGCAGCACAACGGCTCAGACTTTCATCAGGCACTCGGCCAAAGTTTAACACGTAACTGAACGCTCCGAACTCTACCACTGAACTTCTCGCCGGAGCTATTTATACTTTTCTCCACCAGACCCCTACCTGTTAGCCGAGGCCTTAGGATTGCTTACGCACGGGGAGAGGTAGTGGGGTCCACGGATTTTACATTTATGTATCCCCAAGTGTACATGGTGGTCTTCAGTGGGTATCGAACGCGCGACCTTCCAGGTGGAAGTCTGACGTGCTAACCACTAATCACGTGACAAGAATATTCCAGAAATTTCCATCAAAGACTAGAATTACCTATCACGATCCGAGATGGCGCCAAGCTTGGCGAGAAACAACATCGGTACCCCAAAATTCGTAACATTATGTGAAATAAAAGATTACTACGTATTTGGAAGCTTTGGGATGCTTAAAAATATGTCTAGAATTTACGAGTTTGAAACATTAGGGCCGAATCGGATACCCGGTATGACTCCGCCAGAAAGAGGACACCGGATATCAGGTCTGGCAAAATAAATGTCCGCTGCATCCTTAATCCTGCCCTTGATTCCCCTTCTCCCCGAAGCAAAACCCTGGTTGCGCTGTTGGGTACAATAAATTTAATTCATAATTAATTTTACATAAATGAAGTATTCTACATAACATGTCCAAATCATTTATTCATCTCCCTCTCTCTCTCTTTTCCAGTAGATATATAGAATCTGTTGATTAGGGCTGCGATTAGTGGTTCTGCCAAAATATAATACAGAATAATATCCGAGTACTACAAATTATTGCTTACTTAAACTAAACTCAGCGGCGCGACAGCCCATTGAGGTCCATGGCCTACTGTGCCCATGCCAGTTTTCGAGACCGAGGGCCCTGGAGTGCAGAAGCAGATGTTCCGGTCAAGTGGTCGGCCTGACGTGGAACCCCAGTGGTTAGTTAGTTCCCGAGCAAGCTCGATTTTAACCACCACACTGAAGGGGTGGAAAGCTGAGTTGATCCTTCCCAGCCCGGGAATCGAACCCCGACCTGTGGCATGGTAGCACGGAAGGCTACCACTCAGCCACTGAGCCTCAATTGATTACTTTACATCCATAAAATTCATATAGCAATAATAACAAACATGGCTTTTTTTAGGCTCGATAAAGATTAAAATTTTTTTATGTAATTTATAATAAAATAGAGCTTTTTTGTTTCATTTTTAAGTTGTGTCACTATATAAATCTTGTCAGCTCCTGAGCTGAACTCGGGTGCCTAAGGGCACATATGGTGATCACCTAGGGTGTCCGCGGCAGCCGCGAGAAAAGACTCCCACGGACGACCGTGAGAACAGGGGAGAAGAAAGGGGCATTTTTCTACGCCTGGACACTTCTCCCATGGACTTGTAAAGAAGAGGACGCAATCCTCGATACCTTTCAGGATAAATGTTTCTAAAGAGTTATAACATACTGTATATATCAATGTTTTAATCAAGAGTCTGAATAAAAATACTAAAAATGCAACAAGTGAGCTTTTGATACCCGTAAACGTTAGAGTACGTTCCTGAATTACATGCGAACCCCACAAATCTAAAAACGCTTTAGTTATATGTTTCATATGTGAATTCTTCCGAAATTCCCAAAAGGTTAGTAATTCTTAATTTAACTGTCAAGAATTTTCATAGAATGATGCATCTATTGTGTATGGATTATGAATGTTTATGGTAGTGCAATTTTAATTAATAATTTCAGTTCCAATGCACAGGGAAATTATCGAAAAAGCGAAAACGTTGTCGAAAAGCCTGATGACTTATCAATCCTGTGATACACTAGTCTGCGACATTTCTGAGTTAGGTGAAACGGAGTACATTGTTGACAATAAGCACCGATTCTCCATAATTGTAACAGATCCTGTCAAAATGTACGTTCGAGAAATGAACAACATGTTTGATTTTTCCGCCATTAAGGATTACATCGAAAACGGATTCAATTTGAAGGTTCATTGCTGTAATGGAGGTAAAGGAAACTTTGTATTATCGTGTTGTTGTTGTTGTCATGTTTTTTTTTCCTAGATAAAGTACTGTTTTATCATTTAAAGCCCAATTTTACGGTAACGCAATAAAATATCAAAAGTACTGTTCTAGCACCGACAAAGTAGAACGGTAAAAGTCTCTAGGTGGAAGCGTATTCCTCCATTAGCTTTTAGGAATAATAATAATAAATTTCATGCTAAAACTAACTCAAAATGAATTATTCTTAGCAGTTGTAACTATTTTTTTTTTTTTTTTTTTTTTTTTAAAGAAATACTGTGTTCTAAAAACCAATTTGTAAGTATGAAGTTTGTCGGATTTAATGTTTCTGACAGCAACAATCCTTTTTTCAAAGATTGTTAAAGCCTATGTATTTTAACAGTTTAATAAGATGCATCTTTGAAAAATAGGGGTGCGAACTCTCTCTGTCACATAATATAATCTTACAACCATTTATATACCACAGCATTGATTTTATTTGACCCATCCTGACATTTTGCAGAAGTTTTACAAATTCAATTGCATTACTTCACAATGTTGTTAGATGCATCGTTGAAAAATAAGCGCAAACTTTCAAGTAGTATACAATCTTACAACCTGTTATAAAACACATCATTGATTCTATTTGACCCAATTGATTCTATTTCGCAACAGGCCATACTTGGCCTGTTGCGAAAATTTTAAGAATTAAATTGCTGTATTTCATAATGTTGTTAATATATTTTCGTATTTTGTAATTTTGTGGAAGGAAAGTTTATTACTATTATTATTTATTTATTTATTTACTTATTTATTGAGTAAAACTAATCTTTTAAATATAAGTTAATGCATGTGTCTGTACTGTACAGTTATTTTCAGTTATGAATTACTCTACTCATTTTACTTTGAAGAGCATCTGCGTGACGAGACTCAGCATTGCCTGATTCATTTAAAAATGTTTAAACTGTCTTTATATTTAATTTTTGATATATATTGTACAACTTTCAGTGTCTGGACCTACTGCAGAACAAATTTTCATGGACGAATTGGAGGTGGCAAGCGAGAACATTTTGAACAAGATTCCTCTCGAAGATTTCGGTGGTTCTGCGTCGCATCGTGGCAGTGAAAATCATGAAGACTTCGTGCAACTTCTGAAAGAGCAAAATTGTCAATTCGGAGTCGTAATCAGCCCAGATGGTGTATGTCTTTTTACATAAAAAACAACAAAAACTTTCTATTCGACAAGTTTAAGTTTCTTCCACGTTTAAAAATGTTTTCAGTGCTTTTTTTTTTTCTTATACTAATAAAAATTGGATTTTGTTATTCGTCACACGTGGGAAAACTGCAATGGATTTCATGACTAAAGCATTAAAGCATGACTAAAGGTGGGCACCTCGCCCACCAGGGCGGGCGCAGATTGCGCCATTGAGATTTTTTATGTGGGGGGGGGGGGGCGTTTCAGCGGCTTTTGGGGGACTTGATTGACTGCTTGGCCAATTTTGAGGGGGTCGTCGTTTTGGAAAGGGTGTTCCGTAGTTTTCTAAGGGACTGCGTCATTGCTCTGAAGGGCGGCGTGGGCAGCCCTGCATAAAGAGGCCATTTTCTCTTTTTCTTACTATGGCCTCTTTTTCTTACTATGAACAAGAGGTAAATGTACCAGCATTGGGTTTCTTTGCTACTTAAGGGTATTTCCTCAGTTATCATTAAACCAGTGGTAGCCAAACCGTCGACCGCGAGCTACTACTAGCTCGCAGGTGCTTTTTTGGTTGCTCGCGGCTACGTTTAGGTGGTTAGTCTGCATATTATTACAGAACCATTGTTAGTTGATTTTCAAAATTTCGCCAATATTCGCATTGAATAGCTCGTGGCTCAAAAACAGCCATTAAATTTTTAAGAATCTTAATAAAAAGCTTTACAAGCAACATTTTTTAGCATTTAATATTTAATTTTACGCTAAATTATTACCACATTTGGCAATTGCAACCATTTACTAAATTCTGTACATATGTTTTCTTTACAATACGATTATTTTAGCAGTGAAACGCTTGCTTCAGAAGGATGAAGCAATGAAACATTTCAAGTTATTGTCGTGAATGATTATATTTATCAACTTTAAAAAAAAAAAAATCTTAGTAAATGTAAAATTAGTAAACATATCTTTTAGAACATAGTTAATTTTGGGCCTTTTTTCCTTTTCACATCAACATTTGTTACTAGTGAAAAACCTGTATTTTTTTTTTTTTTTTTTTGAGGTACATATTAATTTCAGAAATATAAATTTTTTTTTTGTTTATATAAAAGAAAAAATAAGTAAATTTACCTTTTCTAGAGGGTTTTAATGATTTTCATTGAAATTCATTACTTTAGCACAAAATTTTTTAAAAAGATTTCTTAGCACTTGATGCTTAATTATTCGTTACAATTTCATCACCACATTTTTGGGATCAAAATCGATAACTAAATTCTGTCTGTACATGTTTTCTTTACAATACGACTACCTTAGCAGTGAAAGAATTGTTAGTGCCTTGTTTCATATAACAACTGATAGTTGATTAATAACTGATAATTAAGTTTCTTACTATTATAGAAGGATGAATGATTTTTTCAGGAACACTTAATAACATTTATTGAATCACGAACACATAGCACATTACAACATAAAGGATTGGACAGACACACAAAAATTTAAGCGGACGTCTTCCGCGTACGTCTATCCATCTTTCGTCTCCCATCCGTTCTGCTGATGCATCGCTTCGTGACGTCATCATAGAATTACGGGACAGTTGGATAGGATGCGATGGGGATTATGGGATCGTAGGATCGTAGGATTCCCACACTATTTTTGGACCTTCAGAGTTTCTTTCTTCGACGGAGGTGGGGGGCGAGGAGGGAGTAGCTCACAGGAGCATTTGGAAACGGTACGGTTGCTCAGTATGCTCAAAAGTTTAGCGAATACTCATCTAAACTTCAAGGAATTTTCGGTAATCTATATTTTTTTACTGTTATCCAAACTGTTATCTAAATAATCACTTCAGTATCAAAATAATAATACAATGTCTAAACTATCACTCCTGTTATCCAAAAGTGGTATAGAAAACCCCTGCTGTACCAGTAATGGGCCACCGAGATTTATCAAATGTGTTACACGGAAGTCATTCTTACTATATATTGACAATTTGCACTATAGAAAATAGAATAAAAAAAGCATGATATAGATCAAATCTTTTGTTTATGAAATGTAGTCACATGAAAAAATTTCTTCCTCCTGACAAAACATGAAATGAAGACTTCTAATATATATTTGTGTTGACAAATGAGGATTCTAATGCGCAAAAGAAAAATTTGAAATTTTTCGACAAAAATGAAGCATACTGCGTCCACATAATGACTAGAGCCTACAGTAATAAAAGTTTTCACGTTAAGAAAGCACAATGTGAAAAGTTTTATTACTGTTTACTTGTACAAAGTGAATTTATTAATTTAGATCCTACAGTATTTTTAACTATTATTATCTCTAGTTTTTCATGTTTTATACTTGCATCTCTTCTTGGGTTTCACTTGTTACATTTTAAACAGCGCAACGCAGGACACATCATCTAGTTTTTAATTTTTAAAAAAGAATTATACATACTCTATATATTATTATTATACATACATATTCTGAAATTTATTGTACATATTCTAAAATTTTCATTTTATACCTTCAAAACCCTCAAATAGAGAAAAGCGTGCAAATTAAAAGTCTAGCACACTGAAATAGAACAAAATACGACGCAAATCAAATTAATACATTGTTAAATTATTTTCAGCAATTAGCTAAAGGGTGGTTTTTTTTTTTTTTTTTTTTTTACTTTCAGTGTCGCGTTTCAATTTTTGGAGAAGAAGGTTTCAGAGTGACTGCCTCGGATTCTTTAGCTGTGATTGCGGAAAACTCTCTTTTCATTCCTTTCTTTAAGAAAAATCCCCTCGAGAGAATTGTTCGCAGCATTTGCACTTCACATGCGGTAGACAAGTAAGTCAGTTCTGTCGTTTAAAGATTTTCAAAATATTTAAAAGTTTTGAGTGCAGTTTTAAAAAAAATCGAAGCTAGAAAACAAATGAAATCTTACATTAGAGATCGTTTGTGTGTTTGTATGTTTGTCTCCTCCATGTTCGCGTACAAAACCTCTCCAATTGACGGAATAGAATGGAATTTGTCACATTCAATCATCCTTTAAGAAAGGTAACGCAATAGTCGCATTCGAACATTCGAATTAGTTTTCTTTTTCTTTTCTTCTTCTTTTTTTTTCTAAAATTTTAAATCATTTTGAAACTAATAAAAAACTACATCAGACAGAATTTCTAGAAACTCTAGAGTAAAATAACGTGAGTTATTGCCTAGAATCCCATTTTTTTCTAACGAGGATTAAGCTAAGCCACTTTGTTAAATGAAGGTTTTGTAGAGAATGAATTGCAATAACTTATTGTTGTAAAAATAAGCCCGTGACTTTTAATACAAACTTAATTGTTAATTAACATGTATGGAGGCTGGCATATTCTCTCATTGTTGTTATTGTAGCGAGCGAGACCTACGATATATTGTTATAATGGAGGTCTCGTTAGAGGGAAACGAAAAGTAATTTTGCTAGTAAGTCAAAAAATACTGAACATTTCTTATATGAAATCCAATTAGTTGAATGTTTTATTTATTTATTCATCTTTATATCATTATAAAAAAAATCTCGTTAGTAGAAAGGCTGCACAAGCCCGGTTTTGAATGCATGTGATATCAAGGCTGTTTCGTGGTTCGTCCCATTGGGTAACAAAAATAATACCAAAAGAGGAAAATTTGTACGTTGATTTTGAATTAACTTTTGAGTATAAATATATTATTCAATTTTAATATTTATTCGTGCCTCCTTCCTACTCCCTCTTCGTCATTTAAAGTTACATCAGAAAACTTTAGATCACCGCAAAAATAGTAACGTTTTTCGTAAGGATGAATTTAAAACTTTACATTTAAAACGAATATTTACCACAGTAGAGATCTGTCTTATGTAGAATCCCTTGCCTAAGTTCTGTGCACTCTTATATCTATAATATACGAAGCCAATCATCTTGAGGCAAAAATCGAAGAGTACTCCGACAAAAGAAAGAAAAAGAAAAAAAGGTCCTTCCTCTCAGTATTATTTCAAAATTATACTGTGTTTTTTTTTTTTTTTTTGTTAATGTTCTTTGATTTTCTACAGGGTTGCAGAGAAATTATCCCTTTTGCTGTTTGAAGTCTTGCCAGGCTGGCGTAATTTTCAATGTGCCATGTTGTCTCCAAAATCGCGTTCCATCCTCTTTGGCGAAGAAAGTGATGGGGTTGGAGCTAGTTCATACGAGTAAGAGAATATTAAAATGCATTGTAATTAGGCAGCTTAAAATTAAACTGAAACTACGGATGCACCTCCTAATATTTGAGGTTGGAAAAAAATTCGGTAAGATAAAAGTGATACAAAATTTGTAACAGTTGTCAAAGTAATACTGAGCATTGTTGAAATTCGAAACCAGATTAACGTTTGAAGCTTCGAAGATGATGGATGCATCAATTATTTAACATGGCTTCGTTATTGTCACTAAATAGTAGTTGGATTAGAAGACATTGCATAGAATGGTCTCCACTTCTTTTTTTTTTTTTTTTTTTCACTGTTCTATGGCTTAGAGTTTATACTAAAAACTGACTAATACTGACTAAATACTGACTTCATTTGGTTGATTGAAAAAAAGAAAGAAAAAGTAGTAATATTTTCAATGTTGCCACGCTTAGGAGAAACAATCGCATTAACCCTTTCCGTCTCAGTAATATCGTTTGGTATCATCATCACATGATGTTGATGCCAATATCTTATCTATGCATAGAATAAAATAATTTGTTTGTGTGTGTCTGTCTAAGTGTGACGCGTTCCGAAAAAACGCTGAGGTCTAAAAAGATGAAATTAAGCATACAACTATATTTTTGTCAAAGTTGTGCACTTCGGTGACCAAATGTTGATAAATTAATTCAGAAAAAAGTTATTAATTATTTTATGCAATTTTTGGGGGAAAGGTGCTGCTATCTATTGGATTTATTTATAACTAAAATTTTGTTATTGTTGTATGTTGCAACAATGCTTTAAAAGTGCTTTAAAATGCAACATTGTTTTCAGGAATCATTTACGCAACCGCCGAAATCGTTATGTGCGCCGTAGGCGCTAAGCCTAAATGGTGTGCTCCGAAGGCCCTACTCACGCAGCAGGTTTGCGTCAACAACCGCCAAAATCAGCTTGCGTGCGCTCTGTAGGCTCCACTAGCAGCAGACTAGTCATCATATATATATATATATATACAGTAAAACCTGTAAAGTTGACCACCTGTCTAAGTTGACCACTAAAGTGTTGGGTGCTGCACCTCAAGTGGTCAACTTACACAGGTTTCACTCTGCATAAATTAGTGTTAAAAAGTTTATTATAATTAACATGTTAAACTTTAAAAAAATTTTTATTGTTTTTTTAATTTATATAAGACTCGTAAGACATGTGAAATTAATTACTGCAAAAATATTATAAATAAATTTTTTTGAGGAAACAAACGATATTTATATGCTAAGTATGGGATATTGTTTTATAGTCCATTAACTAATATAAAAATTATTAAAATAATATAAAACTATGAAATGTTACAAAGACAGAATGGGAGGGAAGTTTGTCATGACACAGCTGGGCTGAAATTCAGAAAAGTTAAAACTACTAGTGTAAGATAGTGTAAGGTAATTTACAGTCGTATTCTATTTCTGAAGGGAAAACAATTTTGCAAGTCATTTTAAGATTTGCGGCATGATGAGTGTCATTAATGACGAAACACATTCTCTATGACGAAATTCAATCAAGTCAGATATTGAAGTCAAAGTAATGCAGTTCGGAGATTCTGTGCCGAGTCTAGAATAAGACTATGAATCTTCACAATATCTTGTCCTTGAATTCAACAGAATTATATCACTCACATTTTAATGAACCGGTATGAGAATTTGACAATACGTCTTGCAATGTAGGTGTTCAAGAGGAATTGACTGCGACCAACAAGTTTTTCCGTGTTAGAGTATAGGTAGTTTTCCAGCTTTTTAGAGCTTTCAGTTATACTTTTTGGCGCTTGACCGGACCTTTAAAATGCTTGCGCTAAGTTCTATTCACTCGCTTCAAAGTCAGCTAAGGCAGAATTCACTGCATTTTAATTTCACAATCTGATTTCTCCTCCAGATTTTGTAGTGAAAGGGACGGAATCTGGACTGCTTTAGCGTGGCTGTCTATTGTATCAAGCACACGTAAAGGAGTTCGGCAACTAATGGAAGAACATTGGAGAAAATATGGACGCTCATTTTTCGCAAGGTAGCAAAAAATGCACATGCATTATTTAATTTTGTTCAGAAGGGAAGTAATACGGGGTGGGGCACAACCAGTGTAGGAAGATTGCCAGGGTCAAGCCAACAAAAGGATCCTTTTGGTCGCGAGCTGTGATTACTAAACCTGGCATGTATAAATGGCGAGGCGTCCAGTCATCTATAGATGCGGCGATGACCACAAGAAAGAAATAGATGCAGGGAAACACCGATTTTACGTTTCCCAAGGGACTAGATTAAAAACGTAAAGTACGGGAAATACGTAAAAAGCAAAAATCAAATAGGAAAAAAAACGAAAGGTTGTTTAAATGACTTTTTCAAAAAGTATAATACATCTATACTTTCGAAAAGAAAATTATTATGCATACCATTTTAACACGTTCAATTACGAATCCTGGCAAATAGGTTGAAAATAATCCGTAACAGTGGATTGTTTTTTAGTCATGGAGTTCAAAGTGAATGCGGCATCCTCCAGGATTGAAATACTTTGCAAGTGTTTGTCTTGGTATTTATGTTAAAGAAAATAGTTTTTCCCTATTTGCAAGCTGTTTCGTCCAACAAAAAACAGAACATAGCACGTGGTAGTGATTGCTAACGAAATCTTTTTCAGAGTCGAAGTGTTGGAGCTTTGTTGCTTTTTAAAATGGCAAAACGAACGAACTTTCAGTTCCATTCTGGAAGCGAACGAAGTTTATCACGCCTTGATGAACTCGAATAGACTTTTTTTGAAAATTCTAGAAAACAAAAACAATCCTCGATTGTACTCGTAATTTATTTTGTGAGAAAGTAATAATTAACTTTGAACAACGTGGATCAGCTTTTAAAACAAAGCACAGAAGGAAAATTATTGCTAATTTTAGAACACGTTTTTCCTTTTTTACTTTCAAGAAAAAACGTAAAATTCGGGAAATTCGACAAAAAACAAACTTAGAATCCGGATTATCTTAACATTAATCCGCATACAGAAAAACTGGGACTTGATGAAAAAAACGTAAAATGCGGGAAAAACGTAGATTGGGGGGACGTTAAATCAGGATTTCAGTGGTATCATTTTATAAAGTTCCGAATTCCACATCCTAATTTTAAATTAATGTATTTGCTGTAAACTCTCATGATAAAATAATTTCTTATTAAAGGAATGGTTCTTGTGTTGCAATTTTTTAGTTCAAAAGGAGATGTTGCAAAGTGATTCAACAAAATGACAAAATATTTTAGACTGGGCAAGCGAAACTTTCTCCAATCATATCTCATAATTATACGAGTTTGAAACATTACGCATAGAAGCGTATCAAAAGAATAAAAATAATAAAAGGCTTTTGGTTTTTCATACAAACAAAAAAACAAGTACCTATAAGGGATCTCTCCAGCCAAATATCGTGTCTTAATTATTTTGTTTATGCGTATCAAAAGTTTACTATAAAAATCCGCTTACGAAATATTTAATGAAAAAATGGTTTTCGTTTCTAACAATAATGTGGCCTTGATTCATTTTAATAATTTCAACAAGAAGTTCCGTCTAGAACTATACGAGCCTACTTTCCCGTATACATCAAATTCAAATTTATAATCTAGCTATCTCTTTCTCTCTCTTTCTTATTTCTCTTTAGTTCTTAATTATTTCAAATATACCTTTTTCAACTGATAATACATATTCATTCACTCACTCATTCATTCTTTCATTTATTCATCCATTCATTTATTCATTCATTCGTTACCTCATTCAAGTGTTTATTCATTCATTTACGCATTCATGTATTTATTCACTCATTTATTTATATTTTCATTTATTCACTAATTTATTCATTCATTCATTCTTTTCCTCATTCATTTATTCATTGATTTATTCTTTCACTCTTTCATTTATTCATTCATTCATTATTTCACTCATTGACTCATTGAGAAATATCCTTGAAAATCCCGATCAAAAAATTTCATAGCAAAATAGGCTCTGTAAGTTCTGGATGAACTTTCTATTTATACATGTTCTACGTTATAAGAGCTTTCCGATAAAGTTTGTTCCAAGCAAATCGGTCCGTTAGATCAGGATTTATATAGGGTTGAAATTTCCCCTTAAGCTCTGTGTTAATTTTTTGAACTGTTCAAAAATGACCAAAAACTGTTCAAATTAATATTTCACGCCAAGAGCTTCCTCCAGCAAG
The DNA here is from genome assembly GCA_038502835.1 of Octonoba sinensis. NCBI lineage: Eukaryota > Metazoa > Arthropoda > Arachnida > Araneae > Uloboridae > Octonoba > Octonoba sinensis. The sequence continues at coordinate 67,094,856 of CM076602.1, forward strand.
CTTGTTCATTGGAACTTGGATCTTATACCTAGAGTTTGCATCATTTGCTTCATTTTCGCCCATAGGCGCTAATGTTAAATTTTTTTGAACTGTTTAAAATTGAACGAAAAATTGTTCAAATCAAAAAGTAAAATATGAAAATGAGATGTCCTCCGCGAGATCTTTCGAATGCAAAAAGAATTTTTCGAATCGGACAATTCGTTCAAAAGTTATTAGGGGGGGACAGACCGACAGACAGACAGACCGACAGACCGACCGACACACATTTTCCCCATCTCAAAACCCTACTTTCAAATTTTTTATTTTTCAATATTTATTTAATTACTTCACTTTTTCTTGACTTTTCTTTATTTTTTAACGATATTTTCACGATACATTAAGCCTTCTTTCATGCTTTATTCTTATTATTTTTACTTTTACGGGAAAGTAGGCTAAAAATGTTTTTAAAGCTCTTAATTTAGGATACAAATCAGTATAGATAAATTCGTAACTTTTAAAGAGGTTAGTGTGTTTAATATTCATACGTTCCCTTCTCGAACTTTTATTTCAATAACTTTAAAGACTTTAATCGATGAGGATGACACATTCCTTTTTGGGCTGAGTAATTAGGAGTATTTCGTTGTGTGGTGTGTTCCCCCCTCTTTCTCTCTCCCTTTCTCGCTTTCTCTTCCTCTCTGACTATACTAACATGAGCAAAGAGTTTGGTGCACTGTCCCAGGTCCAACAGAATCTGCTGAACTAAGAAAAACTTCAACTCACTCCTGCATTGTGTTATGAGCTATGGGATAAGTTTTAAGTTCCCACGCTCTCGAATGTATCCTTCAAACAATGTCAACTGAGCTGGATTGCTACTAAGTAGAATAAATAAAAAAAAAAGTGCATGAATCTGATCGAATAAACACTTTGTTAAATTGTGAGAACTTGCTCATGAAGCTGCTCTTTTATTGTTCTGACTTTCTTTTCAATCATAACCAAATTATTGATTTTTAAAGCTTGAGCTTCTACGTGTAATTGAAAATTGCTGGATAAGCCAAGTGTGACCCTCGTGCCATGGGTTGTCGCTTTGACACCAGGAGCAGCAGTGCTCCTTCTAAAAATATTTCTAAGGTCACCTTTTTTTGCCTCATGTAGTCGCCACCTATTAGAGTGCTTTCTCACCAAAGGCGACAAAGACGAAAAACTTGTCTTTTCTCGTCTGCGCAGCCGCAGAGCGTATTTTTGCCTTCAAAAAAAGGCTTGCGGAGATGAGAAAAGACAGGAATATTGTCTTTGTCGCCTTTGATGTGCAAGCACCTTTACACTTGCAAAGTGAAAAAATTGAAACATTATGTACTACACTCACGCAATTAAAATTTTAATCTATTAAGTATAATTTGTTTCAAATTTGAACAACTTCTCCCAACCTCCAAAGCACGTCAAGTTGTTGAATAATGTTCAAGTTCTTTGTTTTTGTCCGTTTCGATATACTTATTAGTCTGATTCTCGCACGCCTCGGATTAACTTTTGTTAACTTTGATTGTTTTCAGCTCGCTTACGTGACGAATTGGATATCTGATTGAAAAATCGAGTGCGATTTTGTAGCGTGATTAATCAACAACGATAACGAAGTTAATCCGATACAGACGAGAATCAAACCGATAGACACTTAATCGATTTTTCGCAATAAATTTTAATCAACCTGTTTTTCTTTAGGTTGGACTTCAGACGTGTTCCCTATGCAGCTGCGGAACAAATGCTCACATTTTACAAAGAAAAGAGCACATTACGTTTCGAAAAAATAAAATACGAATCCTTGGTTGGTGTCGAATATTTAGATCCTTTTGGCTTGAATCCCAAGTTTCAAACCGAAGATGCAAAAGTAATGTATTCCTTGTCCGAAGTTAGGTATCCCCCACCATAGCTTAAGACACTAAATATGTAGAGTGTTTTCATGCATAAAAAAAACAGTAACTTGAGGGAGCCCATTATCTTTTTAACAGTTAATTTTACAGTGAAATAAATAAATATTTAAAACAAAAACAAGCATTACTGACTAAACTATGTTAGTAGCTTTATGAAAAGAATCCGCTCTGTGTCAGAAATAAGTTCTATATTGCACACAACTCTTTGGAATCAAAATAGCGAATCGTATCCTAAGGTCAAAATTCTAAATTCTAAAAGCAATTTACTCATATTTTTAAGTACACGTTTTATTTATTATTATGACTCTTGGCGGCGACAGGAAGAATTTTACTACGCAACCCTTTATTGCGTATTTTAAGATTTGTGTAAAGACGTTTTCATATTTTGCAACAAAGAAATCGCTTTAAAACTTAAAGAAATATAATGTTTTCCTTGGCGAAAATTTTTTTTTAAATATGAATGCATGAGAAAAAGTTAGGGCAAAAGTCTGCTATTGAAATATCCCCAAAAGTGTTGCTACTTTAGATATTTAACTGCAAAAGTAGTTTAAATAACTCAAATAAAAGAAATGCATAACCAAGCAAGCTATTATTTGCAAGGTTCTGTCATTAGTGAAGTAGAAATAGTTGTTGATCTATCTAGGAGTATTGGTTAGTCACGACTTCAAGCAATGTAGCATAGTAAGTAACAAAGCTAACAGGATGCTTGGGTTTATCTATAAGGCTATTTCAAACATGTCTAAGGAAGTTGTATTGCCATTATACAGAAGTTTGGCAAGACCTCATTTGGAATATGCTGTTCAGTTTTGATCCCTTACCTAAAGAAGGATTATTACCCTTTTTGGAAAGGGTTCAAAGAAGGGCTACTAGGTTGTTAAGTGGTCTTTCAAACTTTGATTATGAGGTTTAGGCTAAAAAAGGCTCAATATGTATAGTCTTCAGCAAAGAAAATGTGTGTCTGTCGGTCTGTCTGTCTGTCGACTCCTCCCAATAACTTTAAAAGAAATAATTGTCTGATTCGAAAAAAAATTCTTTCATTCGAAAGATCTCGGCGAGGACATCTCATTTCCGTATTTTACTTTTTGATTTGAACAATTTTTTGTACAATTTTGAACGGTTAAAAAATTTTTAACATTCGCGCTATTAGGGGAAATGTTAAACAAATTACATAAATCCTGCACATACGACCCAAGATCCTTCAGACGAGCTTATTAAAAGAGCTGTGTGCTTGAAATATTTCTTGATTTGAACAATATTTGTTAATTTTTGAACAGTTCAAAAAAACTTAACATAGCGCCTACGGGGAAATTTCAATCCTATATAAATCCTGATCTAACGGATCGATTTGCTTGCAACAAACTTTATCGGAAAGCTCTTATGACGGAAAACATGTACAGATAGAAAGTTCATCCAGAACTAAACGAGCCTATTTTCCCACGAAACCTTTTGATCTGGATTTTTAAGGATATTTCCGAATGAATGAGTGAAAGTAAATGTATAAATGAGTGAATAAATGAAAAAGTGAATAAATGAGTGAATGAATACATAAATGAGTAAATGAATGAATGTATGAATGCATAAATGAATGCCGTTGAAAAAATATATTCGAAGTAGTTAAGAGCTAAAGCTAAATGAGAAAAGGAGAGGAAGATAGATTGATTATAAATTTGAAGTTGGTGTATACGGGAAAGTAGGCTCATGTAGTTCTAGACGGTAATTCCTTTTTATTATTTAGAATACACATTCATTAACCCCTTGAAATACGGGGGGGTTTTTTCGGAAAAAGTGGTAAAAAAACGATCGAGTTTTTTTTTTTGACAGAAAATGAATATATGATTATACTTTTCACCACCAGACCCCTAGCTGTTAGCCGAGGCCTTAGGATTGCTTACGCACGGGGAGAGGTAGTGGGGTCTACGGATTTTACATGCTCATATCCCCAAGTATACATGGTGGTCTTCAGTGGGTATCCAACGCGCGACCTTCCAGATAGATGTCCGACGTGCTAACCACTAGGCTACCACGGCCCATATATGATTATACTATAAATTGTTTTTGGAAATGTCTGTTCTAGGGGGAGACTAGAGAAGTGGGGGTAACAGTTATATAAAAAATCATTACACAAACAAAGTGCACACGAACCTCGAACAAGCATTAGAAACAAGTTAACGCGAGATACAAGATCACTCGTGTGAGACACGGGCATGTGCAAATTTGCCGGTAACTTTCACCCGTGTCAGACACGGGCAAATGCGTTAATGGGTTAAACGATTTAGACATACAGTAGAGCCTCGGTTGTCCGAGCCCCGACTAACCGAGTTTCGGGTAAACTGAGGTACATTTGCCCTTGAAAAAAATATTTTTTGGCGGCGATGGCGGCGTCACTGACTGACGTCAGTCATCCAACTATTTCCTGGTGATATAAAGACCTAGAACAACCGTTAAACAGAAAACAACATATATATATACTATATATATAGACTTCTTCAAGACACAACATTAACTGGAACATGTACTCTACTGATGTGTACATATAAAATTAGATATTTGTATGTATGTAACGTCATTTTTTTAATTTCATAATATGTACAGTAAATGCCTGTTTTTTACATCTTTGGCGACATTTTCTTTCATTTCAACCCGACATGTTTCCCTCTCGATTTGGGCAGAGTCCGTGTTATCCGAGTTTTCGATTATCCGAGGTACCCTCGGTCCACATTACCTCGGATAATCGAGGTTCTACTGTACTATCATCAAAGTAAGGTGATTTTTTTTCCTTGGACTTTTGAAGTTTTGTTTTTTGACGTTTCTTTATTTATTTCTTCATCTTTTGATTCAACAGTCACATTTTTGGGGGGAGAACATTTAAGGGAGAATGCCAAATCTAACCTGAAAATTTGAACGACCTTTCTTTCTTTTCTTTTTTTTTTTTTTTTTTTACGAGTAAATCCAAACTTAGGAGTGTGTCTCGTTTGGAGCAGTGCGCCCAGAAACCCCCCGCACCTGCCATTTTCTGGCCTATCGTATTTTTAGATGCCTCCGAGTGCAAGCCCTCGGGAGCAAATGGGGTTCCGGGAGAACTCGACCAACCGCAAATTTATGAAAACCATTAAAAAAAAAAAAAAATACAGGTTATTGTAAAACACTAAATCACAGTAGAATGCAAAACTTTAAGAGTATGCATTAAGCGCTATATGACATGAGACAACAATGAGAAACCGTGCAACACTATAAAAAAGTACCAAAATCAATCATACAATATAAAAACAATGTGAAATGGTACACTCAAAAATATACACAAAAACAAAGGAAGATAATAGCCAAAACTTAGACAAACACTAAGTTCCCTGAAATAGATACCCCTCGCTTGATAAATGCAAAAACAAAGAAGCAAGGAGGGAGCGTGCATGGGGATGCTGGAACGCGTTACGAATAGCTTGAATGGGTGAAATTTGGCTGCTAGCCCGAATATGATACTTACTGGTTAAAGGGCAATGAAAAACATAGTGGTCAGGCGTACCCATCGCTTCACAGGAGCAATAAGGAGAATCAGAAAGAGCAAAGCGATGAAGATAGCTCGGGAAAGGGCCATGGCCAGAAACCAGGATTGTTTCAAAACGTTGGCTGACCCTTGGAGAAAAACGAGCGATTGGAAAGAATTCAAAAACCCGGCGACCAGTATCCGCCTCGTTCCAGCGGTACTGCCAATCCTCTCTAGTTTTGGCTCTAATTTGTTGTATGAAATTGGATTTAGGAAGGGGAAGGGCCGTGTAGGGTAAAAATGCGGGATCCTCAGCTGCCGTACGAGCTAATTGGTCAGCTTTGTCATTTCCCACATTCCCTGAATGACCCTTGACCCAGTGAATTGAAATTCTAGGATTCGAAATTAGCATGCTTTGTACTGAATTTACTAGAGGACTGCGCTGAAGTGGGTCTTTGATAGAAAGGATAGCAGCCTGACTGTCTGAAAAAATTTGAACGTTAGATGATGGAATTGTGAGCGACAGGTTCGCCGCTGACTTAATAGCAAAAAGTTCCGCCTGAAAAATTGAATTACCAACAGCATGCCTCATTGCACACTCCCCCACTGCACGGTGTCCCTTGTACTGAACCACTGCCGAAGCCACGCCGACGGGCGTTTTGGATCCGTCGGTATAAAAACGATTAAATGATAAAGATGGGGGGGGGTCACTGTCAACACTACAAGGATAGTCAGAAATTTGCACCCACGAACGCTGAAACCATTTTGGTGCCGCGTGTTCATACAAAGAGGGATCGAATGTTACCCCATCTAAAACGATGGTCCTCCTCTCTACATAGAACTAGGTGAGCCAGATCTTCTCCCTTATCGTCAGGTCTATAGGGGGCACTCCCGCCAGAATGTATAGTGCTGAGTGGGGGCACGTTGCGTACGCCCCGGTTACTGAGAGCAGTGCTCTGCGTTGGAGAGTGAGAACCTTTTTAGCCTGGCGGACTGTTAGAGTGCGTCCCCACAGTCCCGACGCATAAAGGAGAGACGTCTCAAAGACCTGTTTATAGATGAGGATCCGTTGGCGAATTTTCAAGCCCCAGTTACCCCCAGACGCTGGAGACCACTTTGAATGAAAATTGCTTTATTCCTTATGTAATCAATGTGTGCATCCCAAGTCAAAAATTGGTTAAATACCACACCCAAATATTTTAAAGTAGGGCTTCGTTTAATTGATAAATCACCGATGCGTAAGTATGGTGGTCGCACCAGGTCCCGCGGTACCTTGAAAACCAATACCCTTGACTTGCTGCCGGAGGCCTCGAGGTCGTGCTCCCTCAACCAAGCATCCAGTAAAGAAAGAGAAAAGCGACCATTAGCCTCCAGCAGTTGGTTCGTGCGGCCATGAATTAGCAGAAGAAAGTCGTCCGCGAAGGCCTGTATTTAAGTGTGACCGGGCCAGTCAATGGAAAGGAGCGATGCTGCCACTAAGTTCCATAGCTCCGGACCACTACAGGAACCCTGCGGGCAACCCTTCCACTGTGATGTCCAAACGCAGCCGGAGGAGGTTTGAGCATAAACTGTGCGTTCGGATAAGAAACTGGCAAAAAGGTTCAAGACAGCCGGGTCGAAATTACACGAAGACATATACTGTAGAATTTTTACCCAAGGGAGATTGTCGAAAGCCGACACAATGTCAACCGACCCTGCCGCCATTAGGGATTCAGAGCTGATACCTTGCAATAGGTTATTGTAGAAGTGAAGAAGGGCGTGCTCGGTCGAGCGCCGAGGTACGAAGACAAACTGCAGTGGATGATGTAGGTTATTAAGGGATAAGTGGCTCTGAAGACGAAAAAGCATTAGTTTTTCAAGAATCTTTGAGATTGTGGGGAGAAGGACTATAGGCCTGTAGGAGGCAAAGCTCGAAGGGTCCTTACCATTCTTTAAAAATAAAATGAGAAAACCTTCCTGAAATGCTGGAGGGAAATAGGAAAGCTGTAAACATAAATTGAATAAGGTACAAAGGAAATCATGGAAAGTCGAATGGAAAGTTGACCAAATAACTCCGTCCAAGCCGTCACGACCCGGGGCTTTCTTGCGTGGGAGGAGGCGGACCGCCCTGTCAACCTCGGGATGCGTAAAAGGTGCGGATACCCTCGCTGTGCTGATTTCTGGTTGAAGTGACTTAGGGGTAAGAGTTGGAGCAGGATAAAAATGATTTAGAACAGATTTACAAAAAGTCTCCTCTGGGGTTGAGGAAGGAAAACGCTCCCTGATTGCTGCGGGAGTAAAGACTTTGCCAAAAGATACGCGATACGGTTTGCCAAAGGACTCCGAGCAGTTTGTGCAGAAACGTTGCCAGGCCGCTCTCTTTGTTGATCTCATTAGTTTCTTGAAGATGGCCAGGGTATTGCTGTACGCCGTTTTGTAGGCTGGCTTAAGTAGAGGGTCCGCACATCGTTGAAATCTTTTACGAGCAGCGTAGACCCTCTTCTTATGAATAGTTAGAGAGTCATTCCACCAGGTGGACGGGGAATGTGGTGCGAAAAATTTTTTCCTAAAAGTTTGATCCGCGCAGCCCTGTAAATTTTCAGTGAGGCCGGTGTACAGCCTGTCCAGGCCTTCCCTAGTTTTAACAGAATTTAACAATGCAACAAAAGGATAAATCTTATTTGATATTAACTTTTTAAATTTATCTGCATTATAATTTGTCTTATATCTTAAGAAACGCGAATGTGAAAACGGAGCGTCTAAAACAATTTTAATGAACTTGCGATCACTGAGTGAGATCTCTTCAGAGACCGACCAAGACACCGGCACAGGCAAAAATCTCGCCAGGGTCAAGTCGGGCCAGCCCTTAACATGGGGCGTCTCGAAAGTCGGGGGAAAATTTTGTGAATTTAAAACCATTAGGTTATGTAAAGCAATAAAATCAAGAAGACTCTGTCCCCTTTCCTCATTTTTCCTGTATCCCCAACTGCGGGAATGAGCATTAAAGTCGCCCGCGAGGATCACAGGCGCAGAGAAAAGAGCCAGAAGGAAAGTGTTCAGTTCCGACAAAAGAGGTTCCAGGGGCTCAAGGGGGGAAGCGTATGCCGAAATTAATACGAGAGGGCCGTCCTTGACCATGATTTTTGCAGCGACGAAGTCATGTGCCTGGTACGTTGAATAAGGACAAATCACACCAGAGGGAAAAAACAGAGCTGCACGACCACTGCCCGACAGAAAACGGCCCCAGCCAGAAGGAATACAAGAGACCTGACCGTGCATCAGGTATGGCTCCTGAGCCAAGATTACATGTACTTTGTCCCTGTTAGCAACTACAGAAACATGTGAAGTTGGTGCTCTACCGCGCTGCAAATTAATTTGGAGAAGACTAAGTGCCGGGGCCGTCGACTTACAGTAAGTGGGTGGAGCAGCAGTATTAAAATCGGAAATACACAAATTTACATTACATATATTGTCAGAGGATGAACGCAAAACAAAAGAATCAACAGAATTTAAATCGATTATATCCATATTATTAGCCATAATTGATATTACGTTTCAAAGTATTAACAAGTTGCTGATAACAAATACACTTAGAGGCAAAGGAGGGGTAATCCACAGGGACGTTAGAACCATATTTGGAATTATGAGTCAAACAATTAGTACAGATTGGAGACTCGGCCTTGCATTTTTGGCCGTGGTGAGATTCGGTACAGAATGCGCAATAGTGAGTTTTTTCTGTGCAGTTCGCCGCTGTGTGCCCGAACATTTGGCACTTGTAGCAGCGACGGACTCCCATGAACTCCTTGACCGTGTGAACATCCCAAAGGAAGTTCACACGCGGAGAGGACATAATTTTATGAAAGGCGGGAGGGGAACATTCAATCACCAGGCTGACATTTGAGGCCTTGCCACTCAGTTTAAATTTGAAACTGAAGTGCTTCTCCTCTACCATGCCAAATTGGGTCTCAAAGGCAGTGACTACAGTCGACCATTGTACATTCGGGTCGACATTATGGACAATGATACGAGGCAATTTTTTCCTTACCACCCTGGTGCGGATCATGGCCCCCAACTTGGGATGATCTTCCAGGTGGGCTCTAAGAGACTCTGAATCCTCAACCGAGGGGACGTCCACGGCCAGACCTCCCTTTCCCACATAGCGAACTCTGGAAACCTTAATACCGTCCCGCGTTGGGTCGTAATTATGTTTGAGTCCCCCTTTTTGAGATCCCCGGAGGTTACGTTTGGTGTATCCTTGCGAGGGTAAATTAGTACTGTGCTTCCACTGCGCAAAGCTTGAACAAATGTAGGAACAGCGGGGAGACGGTTACCATGCTCCAACTCCGTTTCCTGGACCAACTCTTGGGAAACCCGGCCTGTGCCGACGAGAGGTGGGAAATCCCGTTCCAGGGAGTCGGCCTGGACACCAACATCGCAGGTGACTCTCGGAGGAAGATGAGGGGAGTCCCCCGCCTCCATCTGAGTACTCTGATCTTGGCTGGAGGCCCTTAAAACTGGAGCCTGAGTGTTAGCAGAGTGGAGTGAAGACGACGTGCGAGAAAATTTATCCTGCAGGATATCCAACACCTTGATTAACTCGCTCCTCATCCCCGACTTAAAAAAAAAACGCGCTGATTAGGATCTTTAGATTCAACGAGTGTTCTTAGGAACCCAAAGATCTCCTCTGATGCATTGACTACGGACACGTAGTCCACTGCAGGCTGACTGGAGCTATGAAAGAAGCGTTTTAGCGGGCCAACAGTTTTGACGTTGGACTCCCCACTACTTGAAATCAAGTCCACATTTGACGGATGGGGCTGAGAAGTAAAAGTATTTAGCGCAGTGGGAAAGGGAGAGTCTCAACGTACGAGAAGTTTTCCCGCGAGAGTCTGCGGAGTAGAAGTTATCCTGTTTAAAACAATTTTATGAGTGTTCCTACCGTTCTTCGACTTTTTCGCACTCATGTTTGCTCGGGAACACAGTAAATAAATATTTAAAACAAAATGAACAAATAATTTATGGGCCCTAATGGCCCGCTACTCAAAATTCACCAAATGTCCTACTTTTTGCCTTTTTACATTATTTCAAAAAAAAAAAAAAAATTCCAACAAAATTCCACAAAAACCCAAACATCAGGAGAACTAGTCAAGTTATCCAAAATCTGACGGCACTGTACTGGTAGGAGATTTTACCCTGATTAAAATAAGTACCTACAACATGGGGTAAATCCTAAATTTAATTTTCAGTGACGTCACAACTCATAATTTTAACACCAGTTAGGCTTCTCATTCTTAACCTAATTAATTTAGAACCCACAAAATTTAAAATTCTTAATCCTTACTTTAATGCGAGTACAAAGAGTACTCACAACCCCCTCTAAAACCAAATTAAAAAAAAAATAATAATTAATTAACTTTAACTAATTAAGCAAATATCTTCAACTGTAATTAATTCATCAAAAAAAAAAAAAAACTGACATCACCTGGCCCACGTGAAATCTCCTGCTGATTACAATGCTGGGTCACACTTAAATGCTTAAATGATTTTGAAATTATTGAGTCCTCTCAGAGGGCACCAAAGTACACCATAGTAATACTTTTCGCGAGCAAACTATAGATGACTCGAAAGCACCGCCTACCCGAGGCGTCCCAAAACTACAATAATAAAACAATTACAATTTTCAAAAAAAAAAAAAAAACACCTCTTAACAACTATCAACCATCCGTTAATATGCAATACATATTTCGAAACACAAAAAATAACTCTATCATTCAATATATGATACCAATTTCTATCTAAAACTCAAAAATAATTACAGCTTGACAAAATTTCACAATGTTATAATAAATGTAAACACAATGTTAAAGTTGGAATCGAAACATTCAAAAACTAACAATAACATATATTACGAACCCCTGTTCATAACTTAACCAACCAGGATTCCCCTGGTAGATCTCGGCAAGGACTTTCCAAAAATATTACACTTGATGCGGATTGAACCGGATTACCGGATCTGCAGACTTGACAAGCGAGGCGATGATATAATAATTGTAAACGCAATGTTAAAGTTGGAATCGAAACATTCAGAAATTAACAATAACACAAGTTACGAACCCCTGGTCATAACTTAACCAACCAGGACTTCCCGGATAGGTCTCGGCAAGAGCTTTCCGAAAATATTACACTTGATGTAGATTGAACCGGATAACCGGATCTGCAGGCTTAACAAGCGGAGCGATGATAGAGCACGTCCTATCTCAACGGGTACGACGGTCGAGCTGTCCTGTTTGGAGCATGCATGCATTTTTTTTTATAAGTATACACACACAAATTGAACTAAATTTTGTCTGGTATGAATGCATGTGGCACTAATGCTCAACGACATAGACAAGAAAAAGTGTGGGAAACATTTAACATATTGCTGTTCAAGTCAACCAAATTTATTTCTATGTTTAATTAGACCTATTTTGATACAAATTTTCAAATAATGAAACTTACCACCTACAACACTACAATGGCAAGATTAAGCTCGCCTAGCTTCCTACAACCTATAATACCATCACCATTTGTTTCCTTGTGACAAGTGTATTAGCACTAGAAATAATATTCCCCAAAATGTCCCAAGTTAGTATGAGCTTACTTCACTGTTGCGAAGTTGGAGTGCTTAAAAGTGATCATTAAGATGTTACAAGTAGGATTAAACTTTTTATTCTATGCGCATAAATTATGGTTCAACTGCTTAATCACAATCGCATGTGTAACAGATATTATGCAGGCAACGGTGCAGATAACTGTGCTATGGTTTATGAAACAATGGAGGCAATTCAAGGAACGTCATTGGTCACGTGGCACCGATGAAAGCAATGTAAGGAATCCGTAGCAACGCTTTACATCGAGTTTGACAAATCTAATTAAAAACTAGGACTAGATAAAGTTCTTCTACATTACATAAAATTAATTTAAATACAACACTATAACTATTGTAATAATTAATAAATTTCGTTTATAATGATTAAATTAAATGTAAATACTGGGTTATAATCAGAAAAAGCTGTGAAAATAGTCTAATTAATTTTAAGATAACTAATTTTGCCTAGTGAACTCCTCGCAGAACTCAATTGAGAAACTTAGTGAACAAAGAGTGCATATCACGTGACAACGATGATCGCTCATGAGTCCCTCTAGCGGTGCCCCCTCTAGCAGTGTCCCCTCTAGCCTCCATTGAACTTACAGAATTGTTCTATATTTTAAATTTCACAGAAAGCCAATTCATATGCAACTGCCCGAAAATAGAAATGCACCAATTAATCAGCAGTAATCGGTATTCGGCCAAAAAAGGCCCTTTGCCTATTATTTATCACCGACCAGTTTATACCGTTTAATCGTCAAAACAATTATTTTTTAATCAAAATTACTTTTAATACTTCAAGAACAAGAAAAATGCTGAATGAATTTATTACTAAGAAAATGTAATTTTTTCTCTAGGTAAGGTTGTCATGTAAGTTGAAGGTGTACAAAAATTGCAAATGAAATAATATTAAAAAAAATAATGTTCACAACTGATGCTGACATAACACTGTTATGAACAAGGAAGCCCCAGTAGTTTTAAATTGTAAGATGAAAATATCAGAATTTCGGTAATTTTCGATTTCTTGCATGTTCATATTGTGTTTCTTCCTAAGCTAAATATATTTCACTAGCTACAAATGAAGCACTTGCACTTAAATTATTTCATTAGTAATTTGTTAAGATGTGTAAATTTTCTTTCTCTGACTACTATCATAAAAAGGAAGCTTCATTTTTGGCATTAAATTTGGTTGTAATTCATTTGAATTAAGTTTGGAAAGTTTATTTGAAAAAAAATTATGGGAAAGGAGACAAATTCTTCACAGAAATAGACACAATATTAGCTAGATCAAAAAAGTAAAAAATTGTAAATGAAAAGAATAGTGATGGAGAAATTGTAGTTTAAAAATACCATTATAATTTATCAACCGATTATCTACTCCCGATTAATCGGCTGTCGGTAATCATCCAATTTGCTTATCGGTGCATCCTTAACTCAAAGTAAATAATCAACCAAATATTTAAAGATTATTTTAACTATCAAAATGGTTCTGAAGAGAAACTTTTTAATACTTCTGAATCATATCATGAAATGAAATAAATAAATACGTATTGCTGAGTATTTTCGCCGAATGATGATTAGAAGTCGTATATCATATTTTCATCCAATGGTAGTAATATTTTTTTCATTGACGAACGGTTTTTGATTAACTTTAAATCTTGCACATTGTGGCTGTATGCGAGTGGTAGTCGCGGCTTTCATGACCAAACAGTGTAGATGTTTTTATTTCCTTTTCAGAAAACAAATACTGAAATTATTTTCGAAGTCGAAAATTACGTTCATCCTTACGGATTTGTGAAGAAATGTTTGATGAATAACGATGAATTTCAGGTAGAATCTTATCATTCTCTTATTGATAAAATCTAAATCAGGTATTTTATTTATGACCATTTTTTGTTGTATGCTTAAATGATTATTTACCATACATTTTTTTTAAAAATCCGAACATTCCTAAAAAAAAAAATAAAAAAAAAACTAAAAGAATTTTTAAGAACTTTACATTTAATTACATGTTCATAGTTTTTACAGATTGAGAAATATTGGATGAGTTTAGTGGAGGGTAGCTTCTAATAAATATGAGGAGCAAAATGGAGCTGGAATGCATTAATCTTCCGAAGATCACTTTTGGGTCTTCTACTGAGTATCGGGCAAATGGTCCCTTATTCTATGTATATTTATATTCACACCAAAAATCCATAGATCTGTGAAAAATAAGGTCACTTTCGCGTATAGGTTTACTGGTTCACAAACGAGCGTCCCCTTGCCGAAATCGATGGTGAGTGGTGCCGCCTATTATCAGAATTACGTTTTTCTACATGAAAAATGTATTATTTATTAAGGTAACGTATTCCAAAATTCGGAATCTATACATAAATAGGAAAAGACAAAACAATTTTAGTACCCTTTTCTCCTCTGCTTATGAGCTGATTTTGGCACTTTTTTTATTTAGTAGCTATTGATGAGTTTTAGTATTATCAATAAAGTTTTTTTGTAAATAGCCTAATTATTATTATTATTTCCTTCTTTCGACGTAAATTCGGAGCCTTCTTTGGAAGTCTTTGTTAGTAATCTATATGAGTCGTCTAGATTCAAAACCAGATACATCCACGTTTTTCGATTTCACCTTTTTCGCACTTTTTAATAGAATCTTCATATGGTGTTAATTTTTTAAGTTTCTAAAGCAGCTACATCACACTAAAAAGTGTGTTTTAAATGTGCCGGTTTGTTACAAAAACAGTTCCCCCCCCCCCTCCCCATCGACCATGCTTGTCAGCTCTTCATTTTTTCCCTCCAAATATCTTCCAAGGAGAAATTATTTTTGTGTTAAAATTTCAGCAAGTTAAAAGTCTATCCCAATGCTCTTAGCGAGAAATTCGAATTTCTTATATATTAGTTTATTGCCCGCCGTAAACAATTTCATTTTTTGGATATAGCTAGTTTTGAAACTAGACGAGTCATATATAAATAGGCAAAGACAAAACAGTTAAGTACCATATTTTACTCTGCTTATGAACCGATTTTACTTTTTTTTTTCCTTCATTTATTTAGTAGCTATTGAAGAGTTTTAGTGTTATCGATTTTAAAAAATTGGAAATAACTAATTCTCCACCCCCCCCCCCCTTTCTTTCGACGTACATTCGAAGCCTTTTTTAGAAGTCTTTGTTCTCAATCTATATACAAACCAGTTAAGTACAGTTAAGTTATTTTCTCCTCTGCTTATGAACCGATTTTCGTACTTTTTCAAAATTATTATTTAGTATAGCTGTTGATGAGATTTAGTGTTATCAAGAAAAAAATTTTGGAAATAGCTATAATTATTGTTTCCCCCCCCCCCCCCCCTTCTTCCAAAGTAGTTTCGAAGCTTTTTTTTTAGAAGTCTTTGTTCGTAATCTATATATAAATAGGCAATTACAAAAGACAAAGTCAGTGGCGGATCCAGAAAAAAATTCTGGGGGGGCACAATGTGGCTGATGTGCGTGGTTTCAGCTTAAAAACAAAAAAGAGGGGGGGGGGACACAACTCCAGAAACTGTGATCCGTTTTACTTTCGAAATATAATTTAATCAATTATTTAATTAAACTTAATTGATTTATTAAATTTAAATTATCAATAAAATTTTAATTAATTATTCCCTAATTAAATACAAAAAAACACATTTTTTTTTAAAACTGGACATATATAATAAAGGAATATATACTGTGAAAGCACTTATTTTCTTGAGCACTTTTTTTTAACTTTTGGTTTTGTTCATATATAATTCGCGAAATTTTCAGCTCGCAAAATCACCAATAACTTTTTCGCGAAAATTTAGGGGGGGGGGGGGGGGTCAAATGGAGTCTGCTTCAAGTCTATTGAAGATTTAACGTGAGCTTAAATCAACTGTCTAAGTGATTTTGCAGGTGTCTGCTTCTTTCTGTCTTAGCAATTACTCAGTTATCTCAGTTTGTCACATAGAATTGAAAGAATAGAAGTCACATAGAATAGAAGTTTTATCGCTCCATCTGCAAAATAGTTTCTTTTTCCTCGTTTTTAGCGTAAAGGAAGAAAAGAAAGTCAATTCTTTCTAGTCCTTACCTAAAGCGTCTGGAGGGGGCACGGGCCCCCGTGCCCCCCCCCCCCCCCCTCTGGATCCGCCACTGGACAAAGTTCCATTTTCTCCTCTATTTATGAACTGAATGTCGCACTCTTTTTTATTACTTTCAAACTACTCCTTACATCTACAATATTTTTACAATACTCAATACATTTTTTACTATTCATAATTCAAAGAAGACATGTCAAGAACAAAACGAAAGAGAAAATGTAATCTATTATGTGAATGCCAATGCAAAATGATACCACTAAGTCAGTTACCTCATTTCAGAATCCTCAATCTCGAATTGATCACGCAGTTGGAATCTAGCATACTCGCTCTTAAGAGCCACCTGACATTATTTTTGTTTTATCTGTAGATATATCGGATTCAGTTAACTGATGATGCCTCCGTAATTATTCGAAAAAGCGAAAGCTCTGTGAACTCGTTGATTTTAAGACTGTACATTGAACACACCGTAAACCCAGACAGTGAAGATCTCTTGGCTGACAAAAAGGTGCATATTTTTGTATTTCTTCTTAATAAGAAAAATTAACTTCCAAATTAACTTTGCTGGATTTCTCGCTAGAAAACTGTCCACTCTAAACGGATGCACAACATAGCTGAAAATTAGAGGTCGCCACTTGACGATTAAAGTGGTAAAAGTGGAGAATGCGATCCTAGATCGTCACTCTTGCACGATCACTTTTTAGCATATTCTACTGTAATCTTTTTTTTTTCTTTTCGTTTTCTTCTCGCGTCGTTCGGAATGAATTTTCCTATCTTTTTTGCCATTATTTTTTTCCATAGAAACATGCCAATATTGAACACGTGCTTTACCGAAAATTTCATGTTGAATTTCAGCTTTTAATCTTTCAGCATCCTGTATATGTTTAAACCATTTCAAAAATTCGAAATAATGTTAGCATGTGCTAATTCAAATCTGCATATTTCTTGCTCTATTTTAATAATTAATTTAGTTGCTAAACAATTTTAGAGTGAGTTTTCAATTCTTATTTTAAATTTTAAGAAGTGGAGACTAACGAAACTGAGTCTTCCGGGCACTGGCGACTAATCAAATTTCCCAGTTTTCACCTATAATGCAAAAGTAAAGCTAAAGTAGTTGTGTGGTTATAAAAATAAAGTTTTCCCTATTCTGAGCATTCTGTTGCTAAATCCGATCAGCTGATTGATACCAAAGTAGGTGTTTTCCCAGCTTAAGGGATCGACTTTTGTCAGGAACGGGGTGGCTTTAACTTCTTGAATCAAACATTACTCAACTTTCAAAATAAGGTCTTTATTTTTTGCACGTCCGTGCGGCGAAAGTCTAAGCGTTGAATGAATTGAATGAAATTGGAATTGAACCGCACCTGGCGGCGAGCTATATATTACTGAAAAAACGCACATGCGCAAATGAAATTATGCAAAATGAAGGGTGATGGGCGAATCCAAACAGTAGGTATATGGACTAAACACCAAATGCGGTAAAGAAAATTGTACAAAAATGGCGAGAAATTAAACATTAACCCTCTAATGCCCAAGTTTTAATACCGTCGTTCGCTTTGAGGCGGAGTTGGGAGTTAGACTGTTAACCCCCTACGCCCGCACCTTCCATTCATGGTGACAGGTATGGGCGAGACCACGGATTGGCGAAACCTGTGGTTAACCTAATTGGCTAAGAGCCAATTAGGTTAACCACAGGTATAACTCAGTAACTGCGCCTTCGTATTGACGGATTGGCGGTTTCTACAGTCAACACGAGGATGGGTTAACCCTGTAATGCCCAATTTTTTTATCGTCGTCCGTCTTGAGGCGGAGTTGGGAATTTGAGGGTTAAACAGTGATTCAGAAGTACATAAATCAGGGAAAGGTCGCACGATGCATCGAGTCACTCTATGCTTACCGTTTGTGCTTTGAAACATATTCGAAAAGTAATTAATAATATTTTGAGTACCCGCCTATTAGATGATTCCATACGCATGTACACTGTAAATTAACATTTCTGGAGATTTTACAAACGCTTCTTTGATTACATGTTGTGGTTCGTACACTCTCAGGAACGCATGCTCAAATCTCGCGAAACTTTCGTCGTGTTTGACGAAATGGTTTGTGAAAAATGCTCCGAGTAAACCTTTCGTCAAATTGGCGAAATTTGTGTAGTAACTTTTTAAAGCCACGTGGTTGCGCGAGGAAAGAATTGTTGTGACGAGATTTTCTTGACGCTTGAAGAATCGGCAAAAGTGAGAGTTCTATTTCTGAGAGTGTAGGTTTACTCAGTGCTCGGCGAATCCATTCCTCTGGTTATCTGCATTATTAAAAACAAGTTATAACCCAAGCATGGCGTGTCTAAAAAGGTTGAGCAACAGATGTTACACTAAATAGGACAAATGCGTGTAGTTTTTGTATGCAATACTTATTTGTAATACTATTTAATGAATGTTCTTTCTTTTTCTTGTTTCTTTTTTTTTTTATTTGAGAAGTATAAGAAGCGAATTCACGTATTTTGGTTCTTGCGATAGCCAAAACGCATAAATTCGCACAAAATTAACTTTAGAAAATTTTCAATTAATCTTTGATTATTATTATTTCCTTAGTATGTATGTAGAAGCTGTAGAAATTTTCAATGAACTAGCTCGTTAACATCGTTTTATTCGAAAGCAGGTTTTATTCTCAACTTTTTATTCTTATTCTTTTTCTTTTACTTGGTACAGCTGTGTCTTTGATAATTTGTCATAATTTGGGGTGCTGATTTAATACTTATTTAATTTTAGTACCTTGAAACCAATGGCTTGCTTAGGTGTCGAAATGCAAAAACTCTTTTTATTACAAATATAGTTAGTTTTCCACATAACATGATCTATATAAATATTTTTCGTTCATTGTTTCTCTTTCCAGGAAATTCTCAAGCCTTTTGTCAGTGCAGCATTGAAAATCACTAAAACAGAGGATTTTGTATCAAAAAGCATTCAACCAGTTTTTGTTTAAGACACATGTTTTCTTTTGTGTTTAAGTAATGCATAAAGCCAATTATTTCATGACTTTGAAAAGTTAATAAAGTTATATTGCATCATATTCAAATTTAATCCTTACGCATAATGAACGATCGTTAAACAAAAGAAATTTTAATGCATATAAATGTATGTTAAATAAAAAGCCGTTCTGCAAAAGCATCTAGAAAAGATAAATCATAAAAGGAAAAAGTTTACAGACTAAATTTTATAATTCTGTCTTCGAGTGCAAAACCCTACCTGCCTCCAGAATAACTGTGATTAAATGTTTCTGGAAGTGTGATGAGATTCACCTGGACATCGCCACACACACATATAGACCTGCAGGCACTGCCTTTTATAATACACGGGGTTAACTCTGGCATTGAGTCCCCTCTCCGACTTACAACCGTATTCATCCAGATTCATCGCGAACTTAGAACTGAACTTAAATAGCGCCAGTGAACGCGATTGGCCAACTGTGACCACATGGTTTTATTTACGACGCTTACAATTGCGATGAAAACTTATATAAATAATATATATCTATTCAATAATGAATCCATTCAGATGAATATAATTAAAGTATTGTTGAAAAAAAAATTGTGTTCTAAAAAGGTGAAAATATGTTTTCATTATAATTAATTCAAAACTCAGCAAATGCATTGAAGGTAATTAATAATATTAAATTTTATCATTGATCAATAGATCAATTACAAAAAGATTAACAAATCTTAGTTGATAGAACAGTTGCGAAAACTACCACTTATAAGGCTTGGGACATTATTTTTTCCTCAGCTACAGGGTGTGTTTTGGAATAACTGCTCTATTTCAGCATTCATAGTTGGCATAGAATCATCTGAAACATAAAATTTACAGTAAGCCCATAGTTAAGCCAAAAATATTGACACGTTCAAGTACATTCAGAGAACCACACACCTTCCTTGCGAAATATAATTCAAAAATCACAGATAGTACAAGTAATAATTTATGTGAATGATGTGTTTATGTTTAATGGTGTTTTCCCCCAGAGTATCATGATTTTCATTGGGAGTTTGATTTGCATCTGAGCTCCCTCTTATACTTTTTCTATATTTATGTGAATTTTTACATTTTGATGGAATTCAGATTATTTGTGAAGACAAGAGGTGATGTAGTGAAAAAGGATTTCAAATCTAACCCATGTCACAATACACAATCACATCATAAGGACATCTTTATCGTTCTCTTTAATACCAAATCTTAAAAAGCTAAGACATTTGTGAATCTTAAATGCAAAAGTACATAGAAAATATTTTGTAGCATAGAAATATATGAGTACATTCATATTCATACCAACACGACACGAGGAACAAGGTACGCGGTATATGTAAAGAAATATTTCAGAGTTCACGGTTGAATTGGTAAATCTGCGAAATAAATTTTTCAAAATTCAAAAAATCGACGAAAAAAATTTTACTTTTGACACAAAATATTTTTTAAAACTGCCGAAAAACGGGAAATTTTCAACTTGTCTGAGTGACGATGAAGAATTTTAGAATGTTGTTGTTTACCTTTCCCGCGCGGCCAGCAGGGTGGCGTAGTAGTAAGGCACTGGCCTCGTACACCCACGTTCGCAGGATCAAACCTGGCCTAAATCGATGGATTTTCAAGATGCGGAAATCGTCAGCGCAACATGTCATATGATTATGGGGAGTGTTAAAGATCCTTTGAGTATCTTTCGGGCTTGGATACTCTCGGCGGAATTAAATTCCTAGTGCAGTTTCGCATCATTTAGAGCTCAGGTGCCGCCATCTAGGGGAAAACTGCGCGTCAAAATTCTTAAGTGATAATGGCATCCGTCGATAGTGGTGCTACTTGAAAGAATAGGTGCCGGTTTCTGGGGAATGCACCTGCAAAGGTTTGTGACCATACGTAGCCCTTAGACGAGGTATAGGGTAGAGAGAGCAAGCCCATTCAATCCCCAATTCAAAGCCGCGTCAGAGTAAATCAGCTGTTTTGCGAATCTCGCCAAACGGGATTTCAGTTACGGAGCGCAATCGCTACTTTGGCGAAAAGTACCTTAATTGCCCGTCGCGCGCTTTCTGTTTGGATTTATATTCTCTTGGAATCACGTATATTTAGTTTTGCGAAGTCTTGAAGATTAACTCTTAGTTCGCTGTTAAATGAAATTTATAGAAGTTGCACAAAACCTTTCAGCACATAAAAATTTTGTGTTATCTTCAGATAGATAATTTTATGCATAAATAGTACAATTTTTTTAGAGGTTATTTCATGAAAAAATATTTGTTTGTACACATTACTATGAGCAAATTTATTGTATAATAAATTCATAACACTTAGAGTGAAAGAAAAAAAGTTTTTTTTTTTTTTTTTTTCTACCTAAATACAGCTTGGAAAAAAATTACACTTTTTCGGTACAGTGCGGCAAAAAAGAACTAAAGCGTACAAATAAAAATTTTCAGACGCATATATACATAGGGTGAGCAGAAAAAAAAACTTACTTAACATTTTCTTTTTAAATCGTGATACCGGGGAAAATTTGCGAATTGGGGAAACTAAGGTGAGGTAAAATAAATAAATAAATAAAATCAGTTTACATTTTTCAGTCGCGCAAATTCTCTATAGTTTGCCGAAAGTTGGAAAAAAAAAACGATTAAAAAATAATAATAAATTATGCTTACAAGTGTTACTAATGGCATAAAATAAATTGTTTTTAAGCATTTAATCTTGAACTCAGTAAAGGGGGAGGAGTAGAACTTGTTAGCAAGACGAAAGGAATTTCATTAGTCATGAAATTTATCTTCATACTGAATAAAACACATTTACATTATTTCTACAAATGAAACATACATCGACTATTTAAGTCAAGGAATGAAAAAAAAAAAAGAAAGAAAGAAAAGAAAAATAAAAAAATACTTTTCTTATCTTCATATTTTACATAATAATAACAAAAATATGCCTACGCATTCGATTTCAAAAGCTTGTATACTGCACATTTGGCGAGAAATAAATTCGCCAAGTACAATTCGAAAACTTAATAAGAAATATGCTTAAAACAGAATAAAAATAGCTTCAAGAAAGAGATAAATTAGTCAGATAGTATTTGTACATTACTATAATGTATTTTACATTTTAAAATTTGATTTATACGAATAAAAAATTAGCATTTCTAGGTAAAATGTGAGAACAGCACATGTCCAATGAACAATTGTTTAAGTTTTTTAAGGAAAACAATGAATAAAAATGCAAGTTTTTTATTGTGAAATGTTGTAGGATTCTCGGTGACATGTCTCTCAGTGCATACATTAGCACAGCAAGATATAACCATTTTTAAATGAATTTATTATCCACGATTCGTGATGCTAAAGCTAGGCCTCCGTAGAAATAACATAGGAACGGGAGACACTGGTAAAACTCGTTTGCCTAAAGTCACATGACTTTTACTTTGGATCGGGAGCTGTAGGGTTGCGCTCTCTCTACCAACAATTTCTCCTCTAAGACGTAGCCCCGTAAAGAAGTAGGGGGGGGGGGGACCTCGCCCGCGCTAACTTGAATCGCGTTAAGTATCATGGATTGTAAAAGTAGCTAGGATTATGGATTATCAGCCAGTTTTCTTATCAAGCTAAGTGAGTTTTATTGATTTAAAACTTGCAAAACGTGTTAGTTAATAGTAATGTCTGTAATTTTACTGGTAATTATATTTTTATCAAAAAATAGTCCTTTTCCATTTGCTTAGAACAGTTGCTAATTAAAATTTTGCATTTTTATTCATTATTAAGAAACGAATTTTATGAACAAAGTTTCCTGACAAAGAATTTCATGAAAACTACACTTGTACAATATATTTTGAATAATATTTTGGGTAACATTTGGTATTTAGAATCATTCGCAGTAATTCATCTCAGGATCACGTGATACTGAGGACCAACCAGAGTCGGTAAATAAAATTTCGCCCATCGTTGGGATATTTAAAATATGTGCAGAATGTATACTGGTTTACGCATTCTTACAGGTTATACAGAAATTTACAGGTTTTAAACACCAGAGCTGGGTCAAAAGTGTGCAGTGCGGTATTTCTTTTCTTTCCTTCTTTTCGTTTTTTTTCCCCGGTTTGTACTTTTATGATGGCAACAGCAACAGTCTCACTTATCAATGCGCATGTCATTCTACCGGATCGTCAGTGGGAACTAAAAGTGTTGGTATAAAGTAGAATTTGTTCATATAAGAATTTTATTTTTGGAAATATATTGCATTTCGACTTTTACACAAAGTACAACTGCAATGGGTGATGACCGGTAAGAATTCTTTCTAATATTGGACGCTTATATTCGTTCTTTTGTTCTACCATGAAGCACGATGTAAGGCGTGAGAGTTTGCATTTAAATGTTTTTACTACTACGTTTTTTTTTAGTGTTTCAAAATTGTCGCTTGATGCACATGTGTAAAGAATACCTCTCAAAATTAATATTTATCGTTTTATAATAATATTTTTTTTGCTGTATCTAAACTTCCAACAGAGTGCAATTAATGAGGTAGCAACGCCATCGTACGTCATAAATATTTATCATATAGTGTTCATTTTTGAACTAAACTAATTGTTTTATATCGACTAGTATTTTCCAATAACAATAGCATTTATTGAATTTTCAGTAAAAATTGAATAATTTTCGAATATTCGAGTAATTTTTCCTTTTATTGAAGATCTACTGGCAATGCCGATATAGTTTTAAATTTCCCAATAATTACATTTATTTGATTCCTAATGATAGCTTAATATATATATTAAAGTTCTCTAAGGCCCTTTGCTCTTTTTTTTTTTTTTTGCATTTTTTCCCTCTAACTTTCCAAGTTGCACCATAAAATGGACTAATGTAAGATGTTTTAATTTTCTTTCAAAAATGCTCTTTTTTTCAATATTAGTTTGGAAGCAAAGATGGACAAAACACCGAGATTGTCCTTCATCTTTTTTCCATGCAAACATTACGGTTTCTTTCATCAGTAAATTAATGCGACAGCAGGGTTACCAAATTTAAAACTGCAAACACACTAAGCACTCCCATGTCTCAGGGGGGTATTAGGCCGTATTTTTTAAATATCCTACAATAAAAAGAAACTAACATTTTGAAAGGTTTACAAATCGAAATTTCTTTTTAATGTTTGAGAATGTCACAAGGACTCATCAGTGTTGGTTTGTTTTTGTGTGTTACTTAAATTTTTGCTCATGTTCAGGTGATAAGTGTTTATTTTTTGTTTTTATTTTTTTCAAATCTGTCTTCCTTTGTATGGATTAATACACATGCACTATGCACATTTCTTTTTTAAGGGATTCGCAATCACTCGAAGGGGGCCCTATTATACAGTTGAGTTTTTTTCTTTTTTTGATTTGCTGAAAAATACAACTGGTGTAATTACTTTTCCGACTCCTTTCAACCATTCTCTGAATATATGGGCAGTCATCCAAGCTGTTTTATTTGACTGGTACGATCAAGTCCGTATCTAGAGGGGGGATGCTCCCCCCCCCCCCCCCCACGAAATTCCAAAAAAATTTTGTAATGTAGCAAATATTTTCCCCTGATACTTTCCCCTACACTGGTGCTTCAAAGTCAGCCCCCCCCCCCCCCCCCCCCCGAAAAAAATTTCTGGCTACCGCTTTCGGTACGATATCAGGAAGGATATCACTTTGGAGCCCAATGGCAGAATTTTCTGTATCAATCTGCAGCACGAGTTTTATAAGTCAAAATTTATCTGTGGCACCAAATGATGTGGAACCATATTTACAATCATAAAAAGTAGCAAACTATGCATTTAAAAATAGTTGACATATAACAGTAATGCATGCAGACGAAAATAAAAATTAGAATTATTTAATTTATAAATAAATTGATAAAATCTAAAATTGACATGCAATTAATGCAAGCTAAGAGAAAATGAAAAGACAATACAACAGTTTAATAGTTGGAAATTATTTTTGTATAAGTTAGCAAAAACAAGATGAACATTCATCTGAATTCTTAATACTTAAAACTAAGATTAGTAGTAGTAAAAAACTAACTAGTATTAAAATTTTTTTTGTAAGGTGGCTAATTAATTTGCAAGCTTCAAAATAAATCTGCAGCGCTCGCTGCCGTGCTGCGCAATTTCTAGATAATTGATAAAACTCATATTTTTCTTTTAGACTCTATTCTTTGTTAGAGTTTTAGAATAAATTTAATTCTTCATTTAGTTTTCAATGTAAATTTCATATTGAATTGTTTTGTTTTAAAAATAGGCTTCTACCACCACCTGTTTTTTGGGCTCAACGAAAGAATCTCCTCTATGTAAAAGTTCAACTAGAAGATTGCAGGAATCCCACAATTAAACTTGAGAAAGACAGATTATATTTTAAGTAAGTATTAAAAACCAAAATGTGGTATAATGATAACTTATTTTTTCCTGCTTCTCTTTTTTTACAGTTCAGCAGACGTGACAAATACAGTAAAACCCTGTTATACTGCGCCTCGGTATGTCGCGGAATCGGATATACCGCGGAGACTATCAAGTTCCCCAACCTAGCGCCCGAGATTTGTTGGACCCGGGTTATACGTGTGTAACTTCTTTTATCGCGCTATTAACCTTTGTATTCCAGATACTTTAGCATTCCTGAAAAGTAAACTTATTCTCGGGTGTATGCAAGCTTAAAACATTGTTTCTTTAAGAAGTGCGTTCCTCCCCTTCCAAATCTAATTTTCTCTAAAGACCCTTCACAATTGGCATTTTGACAACATAGAGATTTTTAAGCCCCTTTTTTTCTCGGAACACGGTTTATAACCTATCACTCAATAGACTGATTGAGCAGTTGAGATGTGTGCTTCTTGCACAGCAATTACAATAAATAAAATGGCAGCAAAGAAGAAATTATGCTATAGAGGAAAACTTACGGGTTATTGATAAAGTTACATATGATGCAACAAAAGTATTATTTCAGGAATGGTTCCACGGTATAATTTCACTATACCGCAGTTATGTTATAAAATATACCCCCACCCCCCCACCCCGGACATCTGTGATTTAACGGGGTTTTACTGTATGTATTTAGTATTCCTGTTCCACATAGAGTTTTATGGGTGAACGCTCCCAATATGACCTGTCTCTAGATTACGCATCTGATTTTGTAGAAAAATTAGACATGATGATGTAACGTTGTCACTGAAGTCTGTTCTGAATTTTTTAAAATCGATTTCAAAATGCAATTTATCATACAAATGATAGTTTCAGGGAAAGTAACTCAAAATAGGTGTGCTCTTGCCATTTTCTTTATTTTTAAATAATGTATCCAGTTGAAAAATAGTTAGACTAGAAAGAGTGAAATTAAAAAATTTTGGAAGAAAAATAGAAGACTTCAAAGTGACAGTTTGCATTAAAAAGTGAAGAATAAATTAATTCTTTAAAAAAAATCAATAAGAGTTTTAAACATAGTTTTAGAAGTCTGTTCAAAATTATGATAAATAAAACTTGTTGTAATCATGAATCTGTTACAAATATAAATGGCCCAGAGTTTGGCTATGCTGTGATAATAATCTCCCTTGGCGACGTTCGAGCTAGCGCGCCAATTTGTAATGATTTTCGGTTGCCGATATCTTTTCGTTTCAGTGGTAACCCAGCGCCATTGATGTTGGCTGATGTAATGTGTGGCAACCCTCAGTGTATGGGGATGGGTGTGATTGTTGAACTTTTAGATTTTTTTTTTTGCTAATCAGTAGCTTTTTAGTAGTTTATTTTATGTTTAAAGTTTGTGGAGATCTTTCCTGTTGCTAAAGGAAGAATGTAAAATGTTAAGGTGCATTGATTTGGTTCAATTGTTTTCTAATATGGCCAGATGAATGATTCTAGTATATTACAATAGTTTGTTAAGGCGCCATGTTTTCGAAATGTGTTAAAATGGACAGAATCGTCGTTTGGTGTTTGTGCTATCTGAAGTATGAAATTGTTTTGGTTGATGAGCGCATAAGTTTGGTTAGTTGTGACTAAAAGCAATGAAAAATAAAGTGATAATTTTCGGACCATTTCATCATATTAGATTGTAAGTCTGTAGTGATTTGGGATTAATATTGAAAAGCCAACTGGTTTAGAGTAAGTTCTTTATTTTTCTAAATTTATTATTTGCTTATTTTATGTGTTTGTAAGGTTATAAAACAATGAATTTTCAATTGTTCTAAAATATTAGCTGTAGTAATTAGTGGCGTTGTTAGTGTTGATAAAATGGGTTTCCCGGTTTCCATTAGTTTAATGTAAAATGTACTTCAAGTTTTGCTTGGAATTGCGCGATATTTTTACTATGTTTTTCGTTGAATAATGCATATCATTTTATGTAATGATAATTAATTTCAGTAGTCATTATTGTGCATAAAATGCGTGTTTTTGCAACGAATGGTATTTTTAATGGTAGGCTTCCAATAGTTTAATGCAAAATGTACTTGAAGTAATGATTGTTATTAATTTTGTCTAGGGTGGTATTTAAAAGTTTGGATAGCTTTATTAAACATTGCTTTTTCGTTGAATTGTGCAATATTTTTAGTTTATTGTTGAATAATGCATATCATTTTATGCAATGAAATTAATTGTAATAATCATTGTGCCTAAAATGCATGTTCTTTCAAGAAAGGGTTTTTATGCTAGTTTTAGTGTAGGATTCCAAGAGATTGATGTAATATGTGCTTTTATTGATCAATGTAATATATTTTCTAATGGAGTCTCTTATTTTAAAATTCCGACATATTTCTTTAATAAACATTGGTTTTGTGTTGAATTGCGGGATATTTTATGTTTTTCATTAAATAATGCATATCATTTTATGCAATGAGGAGTCATTGCGGTAGTTATTATTGGGCATAAATTGCGTGTTCTTTTAACGAAGGGTTTTTATTAAAGTTTGAGTGGTTTGGTAAAGTAAATAATTCTATTTTTCGAGTAATTATCAATCCTTACATAGTAGCATCGATATTGTGTGTATGATATAATTTGCAATTTTTGGTATTCTACTGTTTTTTAGTAATTTTCCTTGACATGTTTGCTATGCGTATGATGTGACATTGTTGGCGATAAAATAATCGCCAAGAGTGTTGTATTCTATTTGAAGTTGGCGACATAAAAGTTTTGTTGTTGGCGACGGTTTCTTGGCGCCAACGAAAAGTCGCCTAGAGGGGATTATATCACATTAGTTCCCAGAGTATGAGATAGTTTAAATATTAAGTAACTTGTGGTGTAATGAGATTTGGACTTGTAATTATGCACCAACTTGAAAAATTATCTTTAAAAGTTGTATCAATGTTGTTTAAAGAATTGTGTCGATCGCTGGCACACTCGCACTGCATTAAAAAAAGAATGGCTTACTGTTACCTAATTTTATTGCAGTAGCAGATAACATAAATTTTCTAACTTTTTGACACTTTTGAGAAAGTTTTTTTAATATGACACATAAATCCATGGTTAAAAGTAGTTAAAAACCTCAAATGCCAAATCTATTCGATTTGACATTTTTATTTCATAAACCCGAAATTTGGCTATATATAATGTATAATTCCAGTAGCAGAATTTTCTGTATCAATCTGCAGCACAAGTTTCAGAAATCGAAATGTATCTGTGGCATGTGGAACCAAATTTACGATCAGAAAAAATAGCAAACTATGCATTTTAAAATAGTTGACAAATAACAATAACACACGCAGACAATAAATAAATATTATAATTATTCAATTTATAAATAAATTAGTAAAATCTAAAATTGAACATGCAATTAATGCAAGTTAAGAAAAAAAGAAGTGAAGACAATACAACACATTTTAATATTTGAAAATTGTTTATTATATAACTTAGTGAAAACAGGGCAAACATTTGTCCGAGTCATTAATAAACCTACTAACTACTTTTGAAGTAACTCGTTAAAAAGCAAAGCAAACTTTGTGTGGACACTTTCTTAAAATGTTGAAAGTAGGAAATCCCATATATTTTTCAAGGTGTAAGGTGGCTAATTTATTTTGCAAGCTTCAAGGTAAATCTGCAGCGCTTGCTGCCGTGCTGCACGATTTCTGCTACCGGGTATATAATCAACACTTTTGTCCAATTTTAACTTAACAGCGCTGCAAATATCCCGTTAAAACTAAGTACAAAACTGATTTTTCCTGTTCATATTCCCTCCACAAGAAATAAGTCATATGATTTGAAATTCATTCTACCTATTTTCTGGATTTCATATGTTTTGGACAGTAACATAATCCTTAAAAATAAATTTAATTTTGAAAACATATTTTAACTTTTGATGAAAGCTCATTTTATTTATTATCTTTAAAAATATTTTAAGTTTTAAACTTTTTGTGACAGATATTGTTTATTTTCAGGGGAAAAGGTGGTACAGATAATAAAGATCATGAAGTAACTCTAGAGTTTCTTAATGAAATAAAACCAGAAGTAAGTTTTTATTATTTTGTATCTCCAAAATATTATATAAGAAATTCATCTGTATTTAAATTTTTACTATATAAATTAGGAATGTAACGAATAGTGATTTGGCTGAATAGCCGAGTACCGAATATTCGGCCACTTCTCCCAGGCCGAAGCCGAATATTCGGCGGCCGAATATTAAAATTTCTAGAAAATCGTTGTAATAGAAAGTATTTGACAAATTTAAAATTATTGACGAAGTCAAACACCAATTACACACAATCTATGATAAATGATTCAATTCTATTTGTTAAGAATTTAAAACTATTTAAAATTAATCTATTTTCTCTATTGTTTTGGATGTAATAAAACTAAGAATTTCACCCACAGTTGCAATAGAAATGACAGGTTTTATGGTAGTAAGCATTAGCATTATTTTTCTAATTATTTAATTCAAATGAAGGAACTACTATTGCTTAGTGAACTTTTACCTAGTTCAAAATTGTTTTATGAAGATATTTTAGAAGTTATAAAAGTTATTATTTTTATTTTATGGGATTTTTACATACCTATCTTTAAACGATCTATTAAAATTTAATACACTTAATTAAATTTTAATAGATAGATCTATTAGATTTTAACTGGAATATATTTTTATTTTCAAAAACCCCACTAACTTATGCTATATAAATATTCATGGTATATTCTAGGCTTTTCACATTTCTCTCTTACCCAATATTCACAATAAATCAGTCTACCCAAACAAAGTCTGATTTCCACTTTGTTAATAATAACAAAATTAATTTCATGCATCATAATTAACTCTTGCCAGCTTTGGGAGCAAATGCTAAATGTAAAATACAATAATACAACTTTAAAATCTGTTTTTGCTCAGTCAAAACTAGGTCAAGCCTAAAACTTGGTTTAAAAAAAGTAGTTTTTTTCTAAATTATTTTTATTTTTTAAAACTATAACTAATGCATATTTTATAAACTAATGCATTATTTTGCAATAATTATAATACAATTTTAAATGTTTAAAATCTATTAATTTCTTTATTTTTTTTACATTTCTACTGCAGCAGAACTATTCGGCCGAATAGTTTATCAATATTCGGCCAGGCCGAATATTGACCTTACTCAGTATTCGGCCAGCCGAATATTCGTTACATCCCTAATATAAATTAATGTAAAACATTATCAAATTTCTAATCATGCAGCAGCCTGGGGCAGGAAATTTTCCTTTTTCTACACCTTTTACTATTATTGCATAATTGCCAACTTTTGTGGATTATACGTAAAACGTAAGCAGGAGTTGGCTGTTTTTTTTACACAAGAGTAGCGTGTTTTTTAAGCAATTCTAAATTCCAATTACACCTGCTATTGTAAAGCTTGTTTGATGTAATTTTCTATGATTCTGCCATGTTAGCCATTATTCTCATTCTTTCTTATATTTAATCTTCTGTAATAGAAAACTTTCACTCTTGCCATTTTGCCACGTCCGCTCAAAGTTTTCAATCCAGTTGCATCCAAGAGTATGAAGCAGAATAATATGTTTTCGAAAATGAGAAAATAAATTCTACATACCAACTCAGGATAATTATTAGCTAGTAAATAGTTATTTATAAACAGTTGTTTTAAGGGGGGGGGAGTCAAAATACATTTTGAAGTTTTTGTACTCCAAAGAAAGTTGCTTCACTTTAAATTCCCATTAGGGGTGTAAAAAGATATTTCACTTCATATGTGCTGTAAAACAAATGATAAAAAGTTTAAGCTGAAAAATTCCGTTTTTAGCAAAAGAAACATTTTTCTTTCAAATATTTATTTGGTCAGTTAACAGTTCCTGCATATACCGGGGGGGGGGGGGGGGTTAGAAGTAATGACCCGGTTTTGAAGGGTTATAGAAAAGAAAAACTAATACAGTTTGGGACTTAAAACTTTTTTATTTTGTTTTAAATTTTAATAAACATTTTGAACTACATGCAAACACTAATAAACTAATAAATCTTCGTGGGCTAGAGTCTCCTGTCCAACTGCTTAGCTCTAAAAATCTGCCAACTGCTTATCTCTAAGAATTTTTAGCAGGAATCCTGCTACCTCCCTAAATTTAAGTATGTCCATTTGTTACCACTCTGTTCTACATATTATATTTGACATTAAAATATTGCTATTTGCATTTAATGTTTTTCTTTTTAATTTATTTTAAATTTATATGTTATGCAAGGAAAGAAATAGTTCAGCTCTTATAGTACACAGATATTTTCAAATCACAAACATTAATATTGCTTCAGTGAGGTAAGCGCATTAATATAAAAGTTTTACAAATGTCATTTTCAAAAGTTGGCAAGTATATATGTACTAAAGAAATACAGAAGAGAGGAATATAGAGCTCTGGAAAGAAAAAATAATGTACCGGTTTGACATCAGTTTTGTATCTAGAAGCTCCACTATTGCATTGAAAAAAGATTCCAAGCAATCCCAAAACTTGTGTCTGCATTTTAATGTTCATCTGTGCTTTCTTAATGTGATTTTTTTTTTTTCAGTTTTACCAGTACCTTCCTTTCTACATTTGTCTTAGTATATATTTAAAATTTTAGTGTCATATTTCAATTTAAGTACTACAAAGCTACCAGTAATTATGTTTCTGCTGTGTAACATACTAAAAAAAAATGCTGTTCTCCAAATGCTTAGTAATTATACACAAGTTTTGAATTTTATTGCTTTTGAACTTTTAAAGCAGTATTTTTTTTTTTTTGAGGTACTTTATAATTTGACTATGGTTTATGTTTTGAAGGATTCCAAATATTCTGTTCGAGGAAGAGCTACAGAATTTGTTTTAATAAAAGCTGAAGAAGGCTTTTGGAAGAGGCTCTTGAAAGAGGATAAAAAGGTATTTGATTTTCAGGTTTTTTTGTATTAGGTGCTCTGAATTAAGCAAAATTTAAACGTCATTTTATTAAATTTGATAAGTTTTTATTAGAATGGATGCTTTAAATACTTGCAGTTTGATAATACTAGTCTACCGGTGCAGAATTCTGCACTAATGTGGGAGAAGGGACATTATGAAGAATAGAAAAAAGTAAATAGGTGTTGATACAAAAGAAGACGTGTAATTGAGTACATCAGTATAAATAGCTGTTACAAATCCCCCCCCCCCCCTATTATTTAGATATTCAAAACTAAAATAATCACAATAATAATTGGAGGTAGTAAAGTTCAGATTTTTTTTTTTTTTTTTTTTTGCCGCAGTTCCAGAAATTTTTCTCTTTGACCCTAAATTTTCCGTCCCATTTTGGTTTTTCTTTTAAATTGCCGCAATACATACTTTTTAATTTATGCAATTCTTTAAAATATTGTAGTCCTGATTTCCACGTGCAAACAAGAACAGCTGCATTCTTTTCTTTGCGCAATCATTCTGCATCCTGTACAAGAATCGTATTTTTTCCATTTCAGCACTTTTTAAAATTAAACTATGAAGTAAGCAAATAAAATTCTTTCTTATTTTTATCAATATCTTACTGTATATACTTGCATGTAAGTCAATTCGCATGTAAGCATGAAGCAGAACCCCAACTTTCAGACAAATAAACTTAAACCCACGTGTTAGCCAACCTTTCGGAGAAAAATCAAGAATGTTTTTCCCGTGGAATTTTAGACATGAATGTTTTAAAAAAGGAAATGAAATTTAACTACAATTGGAAATGTGTTGCTATGAGGAATAGTTTCATTTTTGCGATCGCGATTTTCGTAAAGGGTTAGTTTTTGCTGTTAGATTGTCAATTGTTACTTTTATTCTGAATCAATAAAGAAGAGCTTTTGTGTTTTAATTTCTTGCAGTTTTATTTGATTTTTTTTTTAAAACAGGTTATAATTTCAACTCTATCAATTACGCAAAATTCTCGAATCTAAAAGTTGGTGTTTTCTGCTCTTTTTTTTGCATAGTTAGGTGATAATAGTGTTAAAACGAAATACCGTGCAAGGTATTGAAGCAGCAAAAGCCAAAATGGATGCAATAAATAATAAACTGGTATATGCAAGGAGTTTTTCTTTTGAAGATTTTTTAAAGGAAATTGTTGTTATTTCTTATAATAATCTACACATTTTATTAAAATAGTACACCCTTTTTGAACCATTTTGCTGTGGTCCTAGATCTTATACATGTTCCATAGCAACCCCTGTTAAAATAAGTACTTTTTTCCATTTCTTAATCAAGTAGTTTTCATAAATTTTAACTATATAAATTACATTTTGTCTTATATGCCAGAAAATACAGTACCTATGAAAAAAATTAAAGGTTCAGGAAATGCAAATTCTTACTTCTACCACCCTTGAATAATAATTATTGTTATTATTAGTATACATAGCATTGAAATACAATAACGATAAACAGTTCCATTACTTAAATATCAAGAAGTAACTATATTATAGTTATTGTTGGTTGGTTAGGCTCTACACATTCATAAAATGAATGTATGTGTAGAACTTGACGATTGAAATTTAACAAACAGACGCAGCTAAGACTGTTTAAAAAGTTTCTTGTTTGTGTACTTGATAACCAATGTCGTCAACATACACAACACTAATTTGGCATCCATTAAAGGACCCCTTCTTAGATTATTTTAAATCTCAAATTTAAGAGAAGCGGTACATTTTTAGACCGTGGGAATATTTTTTATCATTAGCCGGTACGATAAGCTTTAAAATGAGGGGTAAATTAAAGAACTTGATAAAGGAATAAGGAAGATATCACGGAGCGACAGAAAAGTCTAGAGAAATAATATATATAGGTTCTTTTAATCTAACAAACGAGAGTTAGTAGTAAAAATGAACAGAGGAATAATTTTAGGTGTTGAACAGTAAATATTAAGTAATTCTCCCTCAAAAACTCCATAATATAGTTCTCATACGAGTTTTTTTTTATCGAGAAAACTATTTTATTTACTTTAATGTTCAGAAAAATAAAATAAGAGGTATTCTAAAGTGTACTGGGTTCTTATTAACACATTATGAGCGAGCCAGGTACTAGTACCCGTTTCGTGCATTGCCATTTAAATTTAAAAGCGGGGCTGGTATTTGTACCCGTTTAAAATCACCCCTTTTAAATCACTTAAGGGAAAAAGTAATGTTTCATATAATGTATGAATTAGATGCTGTATTTTTTAACTTAGTCAGCCCGCTACGCAACATACTAGCGCATGCTACGTCGCCTGCTCATAATGTGTTAACATTTATTTAAAAAGTTATTCTAATTTAGTTCTAGTCCTGCTTCTTTATGAGGGTCTTTTCGAATTAATTTCCAACAAAAATCAAGTATCCGCTCTTTTTTTTTTTAACCTTTTGAGTTGAAAAATGCTTAAGCAAACCTTGAATGCAATTCTTTTTCCTAAGTTGTTTCCTGTACCTCAAACTAAACAACAAAGCTTATTTAAAATTGTCATTTTATTTTCTTACTACAGAGCATGTAATTAAAAGGTGTTTTCTTTGAATGATTTTTATCATTTTACTTTTAGTTCCATTGGTTAAAAGTTGATTTCAATAAATGGAAAGATGAAGATGACTCTGAGGATGATGCAGAAGTTACAGATTTTGAAGAAGTAAGTTTAGGATGTATATTGTTCAAAGTTAAAACAAGTTTTTTTTTGTATTCTGACGAAAAACATCGGTTGGAGTTGTACTGTATGGTCTTCAGTTCAATTGTTACATATTTTGTGCTGTAACATAGTACACAAAATTACAATTTTCTTTAACTTGCAAAGAGATGGAAATGTAATTTTTTAAACATTATTCTACTGTTTAAATTTTGACTGATTTCTTCTCAACAAAAAAAAAATAATCAGAGAGCAAGCAGTTGAAGTGAATAAGCATTCATTCAAAAAATTATTGAGAACCTGAAATTCATATTTTCCAAATTGAAGCAGAGTAGATACAAAAAAAAAAATGAGCATTGAAAACACTGTCTATGTCCGACCTTTGACTATGTCAGTAGAAGAATAAAAGCATTTTATTGGAGTGTGGCCATCTTCACTGGGGAACTTATCGGAAACTTCTTTGGGAAATTTTTAAGGAGGTTGATAATCCCCTGCAAAACTAAGTAAATGTTCTTTTTTTGCATGTTTCTCCTTTTCCACAGTTAACTATTCAAATGATTACCTTCCTTTACTGACATGCGAGTAGTTCTTCGATACTATGAAATGTTATTTGCATGAATCACATTGCTAGTCAAAATGTTAATGAGCACCATTGTCCCCTTGAGAATTTAAAATTATTAGTATTACCTTTTTGTAGAATTCTGTTGCTTTTTAAAAGATGAATTCTCTCTTACTGTCAAAAAATGTCATGACGGCTCTTTTACCATTTACAATCTACATTTGTATATGAAACAGAGAGCTTTTTAAAAACTTGCGCCTTGACTTAATTTTCGATAGGACATGTTGAAGGCAATAAAGATTGTTTTAAGCAACTGTCAATTTTCCAAATGCTGCATTCAGGTGCAGATCCAGACACTCAAGTTGAGAAAGGGTTGATTTCTATCTGTCTGTATTTCACAGATATGTGTAAACAGGGTTCGAATAAATGCCCTTTGCCTTCCAGCATTTCCTTCCCCCTTTTGTGAAACAATAAAATTTGTACTTGTTGGTATATTTTAAGCTAAGATTTAATTTTCAGTTCTTTTTGAACATGAACAGAAAATCCCGTGTAATGTGCTTAATTTAATAAAAAAAAAAAAGAAACAGTTGTAGTTCTACTTCAAGATTTGTATTTAATCCTTTTTCTGCAAGATTTGTTTAAAAAATTTGATGTATGCTGAGTGTTTAACTCTGAAAAATGCATTTTTAATTTATGTAAACAATATTCAGGGCTTTGCTACGTCCTAAGTAGCTTATTTCCAAATTCACTTGTCCTGCCATCAAATGAATTTTGACTTACTATTCTCTCCCATTCTTAGTTGTTGTTTTTTTCTTTCAGATGATGCATAAAATGGGTGGAATGAGTGATAGTAATGATGTTAATTTTGTAAGTATAAAAACTTTTTCTTTTGTTGTAATAACTTGTGAAAATTTTCAATAGATTTTAGAATAAATCTTGTAGAAATTAAAGTCATTCCCTGTCAGAAAGAGGAGCAGAACTTATGTACTTAAAAGAGTAAATATTTTTCATCATTACTGTCGAGCTCTTTTTCTGTATATGTTCTCTCCTTGCCTTATTTAGCATTAAAAACTTCATTATTCAGACCTTCCCCCAGGATTGAAAAAGGGCAGGGTGCTACTGTAAAAAAAGGGGCATTTTTCCGGATTTAGGGCATCTTACCAAAAAAAATGGCACACGTAATTTGAAGTAGGAACCTTTTGTAAATGATGTCTCTTTTTTCCGTGTTGGACCGCCCTCCCTCATTGTCAGATGCTACGCTATGTTGCACAAGCAGAATATCACGCTTCCTGTTACCCCTCAACTCCCCTTGTCACAATTTCACGAACCCCCCCTCCCCCTAGAAGCGTGACATCATTTATAAATCCTCCCGTAGTAATACTTTATTGTTGCCATAATTTAACATTTTAGTCAAACATCAACATCACAGTGAAACTGAACATTGAAAAATATATACAGTACCGAACCCCAAATTCGGAATCCCGAAGTTCGGAAAATCCTAAAATTCGGCACTTTTCCCGAAAATTTGTTTTTTTTTTTTTTTTTTTGTGTAAATTCAGAAAAATATTAATGTAAGAAGCTGTTAAATTAATAAATGCCAGTAAATTTGGATTCAAATAGAAGCAATCTTGTAGATATATTTATGCTTTATATGAACTAAACTCAGGAAACCAAGACAAAACCAGAAAACCCTACTATGTTGAAAAGTGAAAACTGATTTCTTTCCCTATAAAAAAATTATTTTTTTCCGAAAAATCTTAAGTTCGTTTTTCAAGTTTTATTTCCTAGAAAAAAGAAGAAGATAAAGAAACTTGCTCTATTTTTTTTTTTCTTTGTGGTCATAAATGGCGACCAGTAACCCTTGCAATTTGTACAAATGGCCTGGCATTTTAGTTTGACTTCTCTGCTAATATTTTTTTAGATGTAGCGCTATTTTCTTTTTCATGCAATTGCAGGTGTTTTTAGTGAAACGTTTACTACCATGGTCCGTATGATTTATTTTTGATGAATTGTGTGTTGTAATTTGGAGCGTTTTATTTAAATCCATGAATAAGTTATTTTTTTGTTTGGTAAAAATATTTTAACACATGGCTTTACTTATATTACTTTTTCCAAAAAAAGTTATTTATGTACCAGTTAAGAAAACAGTGCGATCTGAAGTAAGAATGCTCATATTAGCGTTGATGTTTTCGTAAATCCGCCGTTTTTGGTCCTGTAAATCTGCCATTTTTGGTCGGCTTCTGAAATTCGGAAAATTCCGAAATCCGACTTGGCGCCGGTCCCGAGCATTCCGAATTTGGGGTTCGGTACTGTATAAACTAATTTGACAATATTCATTTTTAAGATCGTTTTCAATATTTGAAGTAAATCATGAAAAAATTCTGCTTGTATATTCAAGGCAACATCAACCAATAATGATTTTAAATTCAATAAAATATCTAGCAAGGATTTTGAGTTATACATTTTTACTAATTTATGAGTGTTTCTGTTCATTTCAGTACTCCTGAAGATCTGATCACCTCTGAGGAATAATAAGAATATATATCTTCTTAATACAATAAAGCTTCAGCAATAATAATTAGAGCCGGGATTTTGATGACCTAAACGATCACTGAAAACGCCCTTTAAAATTTTTAACATATCCTAAAAACAGCAAAATTGCAAAAAATGCCATTATAATTAATCAAGAATACCAATTGAAAGCAATGGTATAGGTTAAAATGACAATAGTATTTAAAAAAAAAAAATAAAAGAACCAAAATTAATACAATACATTTTCAGTAAAGATTGAAATAAATGTTTATTAAAATAAGGAGAAAAAATGTCGACTATATGGATTCCTCGTCTGTTGCCATTTTTTCCCCGCAAGTTTTATTACATTTTAAAACTTTTCTTTCTTGAAATAACTAGAAAGCACCATTAGATTGGGATTATTAAATGCTTTTTCATATTTTGAATAGTAAATAGTTTCTTGTTTGAAAGAGCATTCTTATATTTTGGTTAGTTTTCTCAATGTCTACAGATGTAATAAATGCATATTTGACCCAAATGGGTCCTTATAAAGATGAAAAAAGAATTTTCTTATTAGTCTTTGGGAACCTACTGTTTTAAATTTTACGAGATAGAGTTTTTAAGAGCTGCAATATAATCAAGCACAGAATCATTGGAAGAGTTTCAGGCTTCACACAAAAAATTACCCAAAGCCAAAAAAGAGACATAAAACGATGGGAAAAAAAGAATCCCCAAAATCTCAAAAAGTGCCCGAAAAATCTCGCAACTTATCGGCCCTAAAAGAGATCATTATTAACATTATTAATTTTGTAAAATGTTTAAACTAAAAAAGAATTCTTTATTTATTTTATGATTTGTGTTAATACTACTTCTTTTCAATAATTGTTTATTTAGCAAACGGTTTTCAATAATTGTTTATTGTTTTTTAAAGAATTTGGATCCAGGTTAATTAACACTTTTCTAAAAATTTCTTATTTATCCACAATTTAGTATTTTATAAAAAGTAAATAGCTGTCAATACTAAAATCAAATTTGAAGTAATAAATAAATGAAACAATAATAGTGATTTAATAATGGTGAATAATTAGTGATAAACGCAATTTTCGACAAACACGTGTTCAATATCGGGACAGTTTAAAAAAAAGAAAAGCCAGAAACTATCAAAATAAAATGCAAAATAAGCAGATTTAGGGTAGCATGTGTGAATAATATCTTCTAATTTAGAAAATAATTGAAATTTGTACCCGATGCAAAAGGATTAAAATCTCTAATGTAGAATAATCCAATTTTCGGCGAAGCACGTACACGATTTTGGCTGTTATCTTTATTCTTTTTTTCTTTTTTAATTGTTAAAATAAAACGACAAATAAGCAGATTTAAGGTAGTGCATGCAAAAAATATCTTACAACTTTCAGATCAGTCATAAAACAAGAAATATTGTGTAAATAATTGTTGACTAAAGTAATATAGCAGAAGAGCTTAGGATTTCACAGTTTTGATTTCTGTTTTAAAAAAATATCTTTAAATTATTGCATGCTATTTATTTTTATTGAAATTTTCTGTTCTGTAATATCCTAATGATTTTGACTTGTTTAAATGGAATTGTATTTTCTTTGATTAGGAGGATGGTGGCATGGATAGTGATGATGAAGGTATGTAATTTTAAATTACTTATAATTAAGTGATACCTTTTTGACAATTGTTACATTTGTATGACAGTGTTTTGTTACTGTTCTATATGGTACAATTTTTTATCTTATCACAAAAAAGTTACGCTTGGCTAATGTTCATTCAGGGTGAAAGGATTTAGGCATTGATAATGAATATCCCTTTATTTTATTGGTAATAACCTTTAATTGATTATTATAATATATCAACTCTAGATATGTTAGTTTTCTTGCATCATTATTGCACTTTGATGCAATTTAAATTTTTTCTATCCATCCTTTCTGCCCCTTATTTCCATCCCTTTCATTTGCAGGGCTCTCATGGCTGCGCAAAACTGCGCCAAAACGATTTTTCTGCTACATGCTGCTACAAAATACATTTTTTTGGAAAATTTGCGCCAAATCGCGATTTTTGGGGGGGAAATCGAAAAAATTTTAGATATTAAAAAAATTCTAGATATATTTTTTTCACCTTAAAATCGGAATCATTCGTTAAGTTTTTCCTTTAGTCTACTAATTTTTTACCTTTGAAGCAGTTTATTAATGAATATTAGCTCTACCCTCTCTTAAGAACATCAAGTATGGATGAGAAAATTGAGCAGAATGAGTGATGCATCCCACGCTTGTAGAAGAAACAGCGAGACTATTTCTAATATTTTGTAGTATTATAGCAAGAAAAATAATTCCTCTTGTCACTATTTATGTTGAACATTTATTTTAGTAAGTTTTTATTGAAATAGATAAAAAAGTTTAAAATTTCATAGAACGTGGAAAAAATAAACTTGGCGTTTTTCCTCAGTGCACTTTGTGTTTTATATTCTAATGAAATACTAATCAATGTGAAAAATCAATAACAGAACAGATGTTTAAAAGGTTGCTGCTCCATTATAACTATTCTTTCAAATTCCTTAATCCTACTTTCCACGTACAAGCAAAGGAGTGTTCTACAATCTTTTTGCATCCGCTACAAAAATCGGATTTTTTTCATTTCAACTTTTTGTAATGTTTCTTCTCAAAGAAAAAATAAAATGTATTTCTATTTTAAATAGAAACATTGTTTGAAAATATATATTTGTTCCCGAAAGTGTTTAGAGATAGACTTTCAAAAGAGCTATCTTTTCAGCTATCTAGAATGTTTCGTTTTCCGAAACAGTATTGATTACATTTTCTTTCCACTTGATTTTTACTATGAACTAAGAATAACAGCTCTAATTTGAGAGGAGGCTGGGACAATGGTTTTCATAAAGCTTTTTAGACTATGCATGTATAACTGCTGTACGCAAGTGACTATGATTAGGGTTGCAAGTTTGTCGCGCCGCGAATTCCCGCGATGATTTTCGCGATTTTTAAAGCTTTTTTCTAAATTCCGCGAATTTTTCCAATTTTATTTTGTAATTATTGATTCGCGAAATGTCCGATTTTATAAAATTTTCAGAAACCAAGGATAAAATCTGAGCATCCAAAAGCCTAAAAAGGCTCTAAACTTGTGCCAAAAAAAATTCAAAATGTTTTTTTTTAAAGCAGTAACAATAAACATAGATTTTGCCAACTAGCTTAAAAATTTTTTAATGTATGCTGAGTTTTTGATCCTAGTCGATACAAATATTTAAAATTCTTTTAACGAAGTTAATAATCCTTCCATTTTTAATAATATCCCTATATTTCATGATGAAGAGTAAATTATGCAGCAGTTTTCAAAATCTTATAGACTAGCTCAGTTTTATCCTTGTATAAATTCTCCTACTTCTATTCACTTTGCTTATCTTTTATTATTTCATTGATTATTCAGGTTTAAATACACTTATATTGTACACAAAACATTGTTTTCAAGCTTGAAATTACTAAATTTTTAGGGATTTTGATTATTAGATTTTCTTTCGGTCATAATAAATAGTTATTGTATAGTCACAAAAGTATATGTATACAATAGTCTCTTTACAATCAGGTCTCCCTACAATGAAATTTTAATTGGAATGTGTAAATTATGTTTAAATATTCTCCATATAAGAAAGTAATTATTGCTCTCCTTTTAGCAATTTTTTTTTTTTAAAGACAGTTGCTAATATCTGTGCAACCAATTTGCTCACACCTGTGTTTCTGAAACCACTTGCATTTTTATTTTGACAGCAACTCATAACAGTAGAATGCTATTGAAGGGTATTGCACACCAAAAATTGTAAAGTAAAATGATGTATTTTATTTATAATTGAAAGTCATAAATGCTTTTGAATTTATCACATCTAATAAAAAGATTCATTTACGGTATCAACTTAAATAACTAAAAATATATAATCTCTGTTAACAAAACTTTCCCTACAGTAATTTAATCAACTGAAAATGAGATTTCGTTATAGAGACTCCACTATATAGTGTTTTGTTATTCATTTTAACGTTAATTCTGTTTTTATTTTAGAACTTCCAGATTTAGAATAATGGCCCTAATGCAGCAAATCTTCAGTGCAGACTGTAATATCACATGTAATTTTCTTTCATAAAGTCACTTTTTATATAAAAATGTATAATAAAGTTGTGGCTTACAAACTTAAATCATTCAATAAAATTCCATTTTTATTAAAAATAACATGCTGTTACCTGAATTTTGTGAGCCAAGCATGTATAAAAGCTATGCAATTTGTCTTTTTCTTCATTGTGCAGATGTTATGTTTTTAGTAAAATAAAATTCTTGTCATTTTTTCTTTCTGTATATTTTTTTATGAATTTTGTAACTGTTATGAATGTAAAAAGATAGCATTCAAAATTATGATCTTAAATATAACATATGCACATATTTATTTTTCAAAATTGGTGGTTCAGCAAAAAAGATGAGATACTGGGACTGAAACTTCCAAGTACTTTTAACCACAATTTATTTTGAATGTTTCTAAATAGTAAGTTAAATATGTTTTGATAACATACATGTTAAAACACTAAATATTTGCATTAATCTCTATTTAATAATAATATAATGTAAAAGGTAAATTACATGGCCTAATTTTTTTGGTTTTTAATTGTTTGTCTTGCTATTATAGTGAGTATATATTTTTTGCCCAAAACAAAGTATGCATTATGTATTTTTACATATGTATTGTAAATATATATATATATATACAGGGTTCCCACGATCCTTGAAAGTCCTTGAATTTTTATTCAGCTATTTAGACAATCGCCGATCCTAGCTAAACAATTCGAAAGCTTAAACAGGGTGCGAAATGTCAGGGAATTTTAAAGTTCTGGAAAAATGGGGGAAAAGGCTGGGAAATTTGCAAAAATGTCCGAAAATCGGGGAATTTCTTTTTTGTTTTTGATAAATCAAAAACAAAGAAGAAATTCTCTCACGAAGTTTCAATAATCTTATCTGCAATCATTAATAATTATTAACGTTCCCTTATTA
Source organism: Octonoba sinensis (assembly GCA_038502835.1). Taxonomy (NCBI): domain Eukaryota; kingdom Metazoa; phylum Arthropoda; class Arachnida; order Araneae; family Uloboridae; genus Octonoba; species Octonoba sinensis. The sequence goes on from CM076602.1 coordinate 67,138,038, forward strand.
AATTCTCTTCTAAACTTATTTAACTCAAAAAAGTTCTTTTATTTCCCGTTTTTCATACATTTGGTGCCCACATATCGAAAAATGCGATCTTTTTGCATCCACGATGGGAGCTGTACTTTTCAAATTTTCGATGGTTCTTATGTTTTGTCAACCGATAAACAAAAAAAAATTCTTTTTATTTTCATTGAAACTTAATTTAAGATTTTTAATCGAAATTTCGTGAATCGTGATCGTAAGGGCGAACTTTCAAGTGTCAAAGATAATATCCCTAGTTTTATTTTTCGTTTCAACGTTTTAATGCATGCATTATTCTTCAGATTGTTTTAAATACTTGAAATAAAGAATGAAACTCTTAAATAATATGGTTAAATTTGAAAAAGTCAGAAAACAAAAATCATTAACTACGCACAAGTTTTGGCTTCATCATGGAGATGAATTTTTTTCTATTACACACATTTATTTGGCATATAAATTGATTCTGAGCAGGAAGAACATGTTAAATATCAGCATTTAATCGCAAATAAATAAAATAAAAAATAAATTGAAAAAATCATTTATTTCATTTCTTATTCAGTACGCATTCATTTCTTATTCAGTATTCGGGAGTCTCCCGCATTTTGCGGGAGGCTCCCGAATTTGGGTTTCTTCTCCCGTTCTCCTGAAACGATCCAAAATCTCCCGAATTGAAACTGGTCTGTCATCGAATTTAAAATTACTGCATTTCCCCCCCTGAAATTTCCTTTTCTTGCATAATCGACTCCCTACCATTCACGAGGCGGCACGGCAGTCGCGGCGGCGGCCGATGGCTGAACACGTTACATTATTAGAGGAAAAGCCGGCGCATGCGCTAAATATCTTGAAATTAAAGAATACTATTGGGTGAAATATAACAATATTTCAGTACATTAAAAGAAGAATCAATAATTCCATGACAACTCTGAGCCCTGATTAATATTCAAGGATGATTGTGTTCTTGTTGCACACTGGAGTTCCAGTATTTTATCGCACTTTAATGCCGGAAATAACTTACATTTTAATGCCAGAAATTTTGATAATTGGTATTTTCATAATTTCGAAAATTAGCCGAAATTTCTGAAATTCAGCGGATTTTTTTTTTTTCCCGCTATTGTTTTCGATTTACTCTAAATTTCCGACGATAATACCAGTAGTCATTACTGTTGATTATTATAGCCTTATTAAAATGAAATGTTGAAGTTATTCTACTTATATCAAATCTTTTATTTTCTGTCTTTGTATTTGATGCTTACGTTTCAAAAAAATAGTCTTTTTGCATCTGCTGTTAGAATTGAATATTTTCTGTAAAATTTTGATTTAAAATTTTTGAAACGAAATTCTGTGCTTGTTGGGAGCTCTCGCATATCAAAAAGTTAAATGCTGAATTCAGGTATATTTTTATTTTTGTGTCATTTATTTAGGTTTTTGTAATGCATATATATGCTACCAAATCATACTTTTTGCAAAATTTTTTATTAAATAAGCAGCAAACAATAACAAAATTTTTTATCACTTTGTTTAATTTTTGAATTTTCACAAAAAAGCTTTCAAATCACAAAAAAAAATAGACCTTGTTAAAAAAAAAAGCTGGATCGACACCTGTACATCTTTATTAATAGGAATATTAAATCTTAGAATCAGTTCTCATAGTATAGATTAGGAAATTTGCTTGCTTATTACAGCCCATTTAATTCTTTTCCATATTTAATAGCATACACAATTTTCATTAATTTAAAAATACTGGGTTTCTAACGGCATAAATCTTCTCTTTTTTTTTTTTTTTTTCAAAATTACCTAAATCAGATTTGGGAATTTGGACCCTGCTATTGGAAAAGATAGAGGGTTTTAGGACTGTATTAAGGGCTAAGAAATATATAACACCTGTTCATAAAAGTAATGAAAATTTCAAGGTACCATTTTACTTTAAAAAAAAAAGAAAGTTCAGGCATCTTTTCATGAACTTACTTAAAATCGCCCTAAAATATACGTATTATGCATTTGAAATTTAGATTAGTTAAGTGTACATTAACAACAATTGCAATGAAAAGTGTAAAATCTTAATTTTTTATTGCCCTCCTGAATTCTTGATCAGAAACCTCCTGCATTTCAATTCTGGCAGGTTGGCACGTCTGTGTTCAAAACAAAACAATGCGTTCATTTAGTTAGTTTAGTTTTAATCGTATCAGAAAATTGGTGAAAATTCGTTTTTTCTACCTCGTTTCTCTCTGCTGTGAACAGGTCCGTCATTTCAAAATTTTCCGGGGGAGGTGAGGTGTAAAGGGTATATTTTCGATGAATATTATAGCTAAAAACAAAATACTTTGTATTTCTGAAGGTCAGGAGAAGTCATCACCTCTCCTGACCATTTGGCTCTGAGAATAAAACTGCTAAGTGTATAAAACCTGCGCATGTTTTAGAATGCGTGCAGATGCTACTTATGAGATAAAACGCTATTTTATATGTTATAACGCAACGAGGTATTTCATAATTTTATGTGGTTAACATGGTAAACAACATGTAAAAATGAGATTTAATGCACACCCTATTGTTTTTTTTTTAAATCTTTCAATGCTAGTTAGGCCTGGGTCAGACAATACACTTCTGGTGTGCTCCAAAACAGTTGCATCTTAAGTAAAGTGTATTTCCATAGCTCCACTCTACAAAACTGAATATCAATCAAGAAATAGTGTTATATTTACTTTATAACAACATAGTGTTAGTGATAACGATAATTCTTTCTAGCAAAACCGGAGGGGGAAAAATATTGACCATAACTAATATGACAAGATACAGTAAGAAAAAAAATACTGTTTAAACTTCAAGTGTTATACAGTATATAAAATAACACCAGACTTTGCTGTTTTATAATTATTTTTTTAATGTAGATTCGAACTTCTGCTTATGGATTGTAATTAACGTAATTTGCATATCATTCATATTTTTAGACTCGGGAGACCTTAATATGATAATATTTTATTTTATTTTTAAATTTCTTCTATTCACTTTGCTTATTTTTTATTTAAGGGTGTCAGCTTTAGGGCACTTTACCTTAATTGCACATCTTTAAAATTTATTTATTTATTTATTTTTTATTTATTTTTTCAAAAAATATAGCAACTATATTATCAATTAAATAATTACAAAACTCTAATTATAAAACAATATTGAAATGAAAAAAAGGCGATGTGAAGTAGCTTATGTTAAATTCACTTCCAACTTACAAAATAATAGAAACGTTTGTTGGATGCAAAAAGATAAGAATCTTAAACACAGCATGTAATTTTGAGCGAAGCATGTGTTCAATGCTGACATTTCCAAAATATATAAATAGATTTTTTTTCTATTTTTTAAATTGCTGAAAATGTAATTAAAGCACTACAGAATGTTTATGTGCATTCGTAGAAAGGAGCTTAACAAACTGGATGATATTTGAGTTTGAGCGGAAGTTGTCATAATATTTAATTGATTGTCCTAAATATGCATAAAAACATTAAGGATTTTTTTTTATAAAGCTTTCAGTGACGAAAAGTGCAATTAATTAATAGCTTTTATTTGTTACCTTTCAAAACATTTTAAATTATTAAAATTTGCTGCTCAGTTTGTCGCAGAAATCGCGAATTTTAGATTTTTAGAATCGGGAATTGAAAACTGGCGGAATATAAGCGCAGATATTCCACTCCTGCGTATGACTGTGCAACAATATGATTAGTTTGTTACTCATTTAGCAAAAGAAGAGTAATCATGTAAATTGCGAAGTGCTTTGTTATTTTCATTTCAAGTCGCAAACCAAGCAAGTCTAACCGAGTTTTATAAATGTCCAGTACGAAGTTGGAACTAGAGCCTGAATTTTAAGTTGAATCAAGTAGAAATCGATCAATTAAAGAGCTAAGTGATTAAAGAAATTATGGAAAAGTTCAGTGCCGGATTAGCTTAGTAGCAGAAGTAGCAAAATGTTACGGAAACCCCACCCATAGAAATATTTTTTTTCTCTCTCTCACATTTTGTTTTTCTCAGCAAAAAGATAAATTTTCTGATAAATGAAATTTCATTTTTTCCTTTTTTATTCGAGCAAAGACGCTCGAAACATCGGATATAGTATTATTCTACCGCCACCAGGGATGTAAATAGGTCATTTTTCAACAGGGGCATGACCAGACTTTAGCGACCGCCTCCCCCCCCCCCCTCCTACTACGGGGGGAACCTTTTCACTAAGGTGGGGAATTTTCTCAGGGACGACAGTAGTACCTGAGAAAATTCCCTCTTTGTAATATCATTAGTATAAATATTAACCAGAAGAAGATTTTTCCCATACTACGATACCTATATTTGTATAAATTTTGTATCAATCCTAGGACCTCGGCTAACAGGTAGGGGTCTGGTGGAGATAAGTACGAATTTTGTTCCACCAGCTCCCGTGCGAAAGCAATCCTAAGGCCTCGGCTAACAGATAGGAGTCTGGTGAAGAAAAGTATTATTCTACCATGATATTTTAAATGTACCTGCTATTTTTAATAGGTAAATAAATATTTCGCAGTTGTTTAGACAAATATTACCTGTAGCTTGTAATAGCATTCCTCTTCGTTTTTAACCCTGTAATTCCCAACTCCGCCTCAAGGCGGACGACGATAACAAAACTTGGGCATTAGAGGGTTAATTACAGCTGTGTAATTTTAATAACTTTTGATTCCTGTTAAATCAAGCCTCCCTCGAGTAATGAGGTTTGTCTCAATTTTTACATTCATAACTTGGGGATCGAAAGAATAGCTATTAATTTTTTAAAAAAGTAGGGATAAAAGATGCGCAATAGTATGAGCTAACAAGTAATGTCAGCTTGGAAATTTCATGATGGACATGGTCAAAGAAAAATACTTTTATAAAAAATGGGTCAAACCTCACTAGTTCCTTGCTGATAGAGAGAAAATATTGATGCAAAATTAAAAAGTCATTTGGAACTTTTTTTTTTTTTTTGGCTATGGAAATTATTAGACAAATTTAAAAAATATCTTTGCGATGCAAAGATAATGATTTGAGATAAGTTTATTGCATAATTTACTTGTCATCCTATTTACATTCCTGTTTAACGTAATTTGGTAATGTATATAGTATATAGATATTAAACACTATAAATAATACTGCCTGACAAAACAATAATAATAAAATTTAGATTGGTAATTGAGTTGTATGTATTCCGGTGCAATGCTTCAATTCATATTCATTGTTGTGTTGTCTTTCTTATGGACTGACGGATCTGGTGCTTGGTGGGGGGGGGGGGGGGGTCCGTCCAGTGAGCAGCAGATTCAAATGTGGAGCCCGAGGGCGGTTTCAAGAGGACCAATGATAGCTAAAGTCTAAAAGTACGTTTTTTACCATCTTTGATTTCGGAAAATTTGCGGGGGATAGTCCGAAGTAAGTATGGCTGGGAGGGGTTCATCTGATCTTTTTTCACTATCGAAAAGGTTGACCCCCTCCCCCTGCCCGGAATTCGCCTCGGGATCACCGATTTAAAAAAATAAGAGATCTAATAACGGTGGGGGGGGGGGGGGGGGGTTGCCCGTCCCATAGCAGATACTTTAATCATAGCCGCAGGATTGTGCAACTTTCTTCAATTCATTTTCTTTGATTTTGGATTCCTACTTGGCACTTTTGTCTATAAATTACGTTCATAAAATTTAATTCCAGCAATTAGAGATTCCTAATTAAAAAAATCACGTGGCAAGACTGATTTCTACTCGTCTTTTTGATATAATAAAGTAGTTTATTTAGCCGATCAGCATCATACTGAAAGTAAAAGGGGATTGATTCATTTGGGTCGTCTACTAATATGAAATTTCAAATGTTTTTTTTTTCTTTGTGCCAGTTTAGTAACTACTGTTAACTGGGAAGTTTTCGATTTATCAAGAATATGTATTAGCGGTGCACTCGTAAATTTTCCAATTGTTGATTTTGTACCCGAGCGCAGATCGAAGGGGTAGGGCGTCATGGGCGATTTTCAGTTTAAAATACTTTTGTAAACTTCACACAAAATTTTCGGAAAAATAATGCACAACGAATTGAAAATAAAAATTATATGATTAAGTGCCCCCCCCCCCCTTCCAAACAACACATGCGTATATATAAGCACAACAAACAATCGCTTAATTGAAATATTAGCGGGGTGAAACTCACTCAGACTCAAAAATCGTTGACTTATCCCCCCCCCCTTTAGGCAACAATATTTTTTTTATTAGATTATTAATAAGGCTGCAATAAAAAATAAATAAATTAACTGATATGACCACTACTTCTGATGTCTAAGAGGCAGAAGAATCGGACAGTAACTGACAACTAGGAAATGTTTCCGAAGTCGATGCATTGGGATTTCGAAATGCATAAAAAATCGGGACCGACCCTTGAAAGCGCAAAAAACGGACAAAATGCGTAAATTTTACTCGAAATTTGTAAAAGTTGGCCGGTATGTATGTTGACAGGTTACTTTCAAAATTTTTCATAGAAAGTAAAGGAAAAAGCCTTCCAAAAGTAACGATTTTCGCGGAAATGAAATTCTTAATTTTTAAAATTACCGAAAATACGAAATTCAGTCAAAATACGGAAAAATCACATGTCTGAATATGTCTTCCAGTCTATGTGGAAAAGACACGGCATCATTGCTTTTACTATCTAATAACCTTAATTAAAACTGACTTTTCATTAAATTTTCTGCAAATTATCTTTCAATGGATTCATCCATGGGTTTATTACTACAAAGTAGAAGAATTTTTAGATAAAAAATATTGCTTCACATTTTGTACAGAATATAAGCTTCCAATGTGTAATGGTTATCAAAACGTTTTTACGGCGAAATGTCTAGAACATAGGTTCTCAAACTTTATTATCCCGTGGACCCCTTGCCATTCCGTTCTGCTTTTTGTGGACCCCCTTCCTAGAGGATCATTCTAAAAAAAGTCGGTTAGTACAACATTTATGTTTATAAAAGTTTCAAAACAGGGTAAAACTAAGTGTGAAGCTTTTCCCACAAGTTCTAAAACTGAAACAGTAGGGAGATAGAGAAAAATATCCTGAAATGTCGCGTGAAAGTTACAAAATTTAATTTAAAATAAAATGTTAAAAATTATTTTTATTATTTTTAATCATATAAAATTTATACTTTAATATATTAAAATTTAATGCCGAGGTCTCCCCGGCTACCATCCTTCTACTAACGTTAAAAGTGCAAGATTTTACTTGCTACAGACTTCAAGGGAAATGGGTACTTACTAGCACAATTTATGAAATATATTTTACGAATACATTATTAGGAAATTTATATGCCAATTATATAAATAAGTGTAAGTGACATTGGCAAAATTACTGTTACATGCATCATGTCTGAAATTTGGTGATAACTTACTTAAATAAGATAGTCTCATGGACCCCTATTTTCATCTCATACACCCTCATTTCCTTCTTTCGTTGACGTGGACCCCTTGTAGGTCGCAATAGACCCCTGAGGGTCCATATGGACCACTTTGGGAACCATTGGTCTAGAATATAAGAGGAAAAAAAATAATTAAAAAAAAAAACTTCGCTTTTGAACGTTATTTTACCATGAGACTAGGAGAGTAAAATACCGAATATCCGTTTCCTCCTCTTCTCCTGAATTTCCCTAATTTCCCCACCCATCTAGATTACTATTGAAATTATAAACAAGGAACAGAAGCAACACAATTAACAAAATTTGCAAAGGGAAAAACGAACTCTTAACAATCGCGATAGAAAAAGCGGATAATAATTCAAAAATTTTGAGCAAGGGATCATTCATAAATGATGTCACACTTCGAGGGGGGAGGGGGCTTCGTGAAATTGTGACAAAGTGTGACAAGGGGAAGGGAGGGGGTAACAAGAAGTGTGACATCATGCATTATGCAACATAGCGTTTTTTAGACGTAATTTATGAACGGCCCCCAACTGCGTTTTTAAGATTATATTATCATTTTAAAATGTTTATTTCTAATTCGTGCGCAATTTTTTTAAAAACAACTCGCTTTCAAATAGCGCAAGATAGGCGATTAAGATATTTTTATTTTAAAATACAAAATGTTTGATCTGAAATAAATGAGCTACAAAAAATAAAGCAAGGTGTAAAGGATTCTTTGCATCTAAATCAAAGGATTAATTATTGATATGACATTCAACAAGGAGAACTAATTAGTCCGAAAATGACGAAAGATGAATCACCGGAACGAAAGAAATATTTTTTTTTGATACGTGGTTTACAAATTGCTTTGGTTGCAAAAAAGGCGATTTGTGTTTATTCTCTTGAGGGCGAATCCTCGCATTGCGCATATAGCGCTTTTACTTTTCCTTTTCTTTGGCTCAACGGCACTCCTAGTATAAAGGCTCTCTACTAGAAGACGGTGGGAAGCTCCGCTAGCGGTCGCTCTTGCTTTTGAATACACGTGCGTGCTTGCTCGACGTTCGTAGTTCGTTGCGTACATACATATCTTTGTTCGCTAGAATTTGAAACCACCTTCTCCCTATAGTTAAAATCCTTGCTTATTTCCAATGGACACGAAGAGCTATTGCGTTGAGTTTTACATTTGTAACTCATGACGTTCAAGCACCGGAATTCCGGGTTAAGTTCGATAGAAAAACCCCCGAGTTCCGGGGTAGCCCCGGAAAAATTTCACCCCTGATATTAAACCTGAAGTCAATTTTCCAGGAACATTACTCTAAATTTTAAACAGATATTTTGCTTGTCTCAAAGTAGAGAGACAAGCAAAGATATGCAAGAAAAACTTTTAATAGATAAATTTTTCGGATTTTTTTTTTTTACTTGAATTTTCAGACGGAATCACTTGTAGGCCTCGTCACAATATAGTACAAGAAAATTTTTTGGGAGACCACCTCTTTATTTTTCCTAACGTGAGCAACGATCAAGGCCGTATTCAGAGCCCCCCCCCCCCCCTCCCTATCCTGGAATTTTTCAATGTAGCATGTATTCCTCCCTGAAACTTACCTTAAGTCAAAAGTCAGCCCCCCCCCCCCCTGAAAAAAAATCTCTGGATACGGTGTTGCCAAAGATAAGTTAATGTTTCGTGAAGACCTCGCGTTACAACAGCTAGGCATGGAGTTAAGCCTTTATTCTCGTAAAGTAGCATTTATGCTACTTGGGGTTTCCCCCCTATTTTCTATTTGTCAAGTGACGTCAGCGCATATGTTGCATTATTTGCCAGTCCTTAGTCTCATAAAGTAGCATTATGTACTACATGGGATTTTCCCCTACTTTCTACTATTGCTTTATGAGAATAAGGGTTAACAAAAAAAAAAAATTGAAACAAGTTGTTTTTGCAAAAACTAACTTTGAAAAGTTTCAGCCTTTTAGTTTTTCCACTTATCTATTTAATTGAACGCCACATTGCTTTTTTTTTTCTCGATGATTGATCAGATATTTAGCAAATTAATTTCCATTAGTTCAAAAAATTTTCCCTTTCCCATAGTTTTTTGAAGTTTATTTAATTTATGAGAAAATATCAGGGAGGAGACAAAAGTAGACTTGATAATATAAAAAATTATGAGGGTATTCTGACAATATTTCAAAAACCCAGAAATTGATTCATTTTTAATGGTATCAAGCCACAAAAAAAAAAACTACTTTTCTAATATTAAGATGAAAGGTATGAATGTTAATTCTGAAAAAAGTAGATTATAATATTCAATTTCTATATAGTAGTTTATTCCCCCTTTTATTATCCATGCGAGATTTAGAATTTTACCCTAGACACCAACTAAAGATTTATCACTTAATGCATTTCCAAAACTTCTATATTAATACCTATATTGGTGCTTATACTGCAAAATTAAGAATGAATATTCTTATTCCAAGCTGTAAACTAAAACTTTAGGAGTAGAATGTAGAAAAGTACTTTCAACCTTATAGTTCCAAAATCATTTGGAATATTCTTCAATATTGAAATTAGTTTGTCACATAAATGAAAAATTTAACACAAGGTCAGTAGGAAAGCTATTTTAAACTTAGTTTCAGAAACTAAGAATCATTATCAAATTTCAATTTATTAAAATTAAAAGTTTGATTTATTCAATAAAAAACAAAAAGGAACATTTAAACAAATGCTTGTTATTTCACTTTGTAAACAACACAATTTATAAATACATCTAGACATAAGACTGGTACAGAAGCAATTTCTGCATTAAGAGTCCTTCGTGCATCACTAAGGAAAAACAGTGGCCATCATCTCGGCAATTTGCTCTGCAAACAGTATCACAACTGTACAAAATTTCAATACTTCATGGAGGTACAGTCTTAAAAAAATGAAAGTCATTTACTAAAGACTTCTTTGGGGAGAAAACGAACGGATGTTTTCTTTTGATGGTAATTCAGCATGATTTATTTCATTCTTTTTAAGATGAAAATTTCTCAGCAAAATTGTGCAATTATTTCATAGTTCAGTTCTTAGAAACATTTACGATGAACAATGCTGGGCCCAGATTCATCATACTCTTGTTTAGAAATCCACATCTGCTGGAAAGTAGAAAGAGAAGCCAAAATGGAACCTCCAATCCAGACAGAGTACTTCCTTTCGGGAGGAGCAATGATCTTTATCTTCATTGTGCTAGGGGCTAAGGCAGTGATTTCTTTCTGCATCCTATCAGCTATACCAGGATACATTGTGGTTCCTCCAGATAAAACAGTGTTGGCGTATAAATCTTTACGAATATCAACATCGCATTTCATGATAGAATTGTAGGTTGTTTCATGGATGCCACAAGACTCCATGCCCAAGAAGGATGGTTGGAAGAGGGCTTCAGGACAACGGAATCTTTCATTACCAATGGTGATTACCTGCCCATCAGGTAATTCATAAGATTTTTCTAATGATGAGGAAGATGCTGCAGTTGCCATCTCTTGCTCGAAATCTAATGCAACATAGCACAATTTTTCTTTTATGTCTCTCACAATTTCTCTTTCGGCTGTAAAAGAAAAAAAACAATAAGACTACAAAGTGTAAATAATGCTAAAAATTATCAGAAAACCAATACCTTGCATTTTGGCTATTTTTTGCAAAATGATTTGTTAGGTATATAAAGGTTAAGATTCAATGGAAAGAGAAACTCCTAGCAAATAACTGACCGTTAGTACAATTTATTGGGTTTGTTTTATTTCGATCAACCCTTTAAATAAAAAAAATCCTGAAATGAATTCTTGATAATGAAGCAAACAGAAGATATGCTTTATTAAGCAAACATTCTTCCTTGAAATTTTATTCCCTTATGGGATAGGACGAGCATATTACATATATTATAAGACTTTAAGATATAAATATTAGTTTCAAGTTATTTTGACTATTGAAAGTAAAATCTGGATTGCGAACTTGCATTGAAGACAATGTCCCTAATTTAGAAAGGCACATCATATTACTTTAACTCTTAATTCAAAAGGAATGTTATTAATCTAATTTTCCTGAAGAACTGCCCAATTGTGAACGCTATGAAATAAATGCCTTCAGCAAAAAGTCAGAAGGTTTTAAGGGCACTATGCATTTGAGATTTCATGTTCTAAAACTAATTGGACAAGTTTGCTTATGAACATTATAGAACAACTATAGGTCTATTGTACTGTATTATGTTTACAACTGCAGTTTCTGATGTACTATACATAAATATCTAATTTACTTTACTGAAATTCTGATATTTTTGTGGAACATACATAAACTCATTGGGCACAGGGCTGCGAGAACATTCTAATTTACTTTTCAGTGATTAGCCACATTTGCTCCAAAATAAAAAAATGTTCCTTCGACCACCTGTTCCACATTTCGTAAATACTTAGTGCATTAGGATGAATGTTTTTACCGTTTATGAAACTGCCAAAAGATTATGAATTTTATTTAAGAAAGGTATGTTTAATGAAGAAAGAACTTTGTACCCTGATATGCATCATAATAGAGATTCTCTTCAAGTTCAGAACTTGACCCAAACATGTAAAAACTTTGCCCCGAAAATTGCTTTACGGCCGATTTCTTAGTGAGCAATAAATAAGGACTGAAATGGTACAGAAAATTAAACCTACAGAGAAACTGAATAGTTTAAGTTATCATATAAATATACCTGTGGTTGTGAAAGAATAGCCTCTTTCAGTAAGAATTTTCATGAGATAATCTGTTAAATCTCTGCCAGCAAGATCAAGACGAAGAATGGCATGGGGAAGAGCATATCCTTCATAGATGGGTACAGTATGCGACACTCCATCACCAGAATCCAACACAATACCAGTTGTTCTACCAGATGCGTAGAGGGACAAGACAGCTTGGATAGCTACATACATTGCTGGGGTATTGAAGGTTTCAAACATTATTTGGGTCATTTTTTCTCTATTGGCTTTAGGATTAAGAGGAGCTTCAGTAAGGAGGACAGGATGTTCTTCAGGGGCTACTCGAAGTTCATTGTAGAAGGTATGATGCCAAATTTTTTCCATGTCGTCCCAATTGGTGACAATACCATGCTCAATTGGATATTTCAAGGTGAGGATTCCTCTCTTGCTCTGGGCTTCATCACCAACATAGCTGTCTTTCTGACCCATGCCAACCATGACACCCTGATGACGAGGTCGTCCTACTATAGATGGAAACACGGCCCTTGGAGCATCATCTCCAGCAAAGCCAGCCTTGCACATTCCTGATCCATTGTCGACTACAAGAGCAGCAACGTCGTCGTCACACATGATTCAAAGTTGATAGAAGCAAAAACCTAAAAAAAAAAAAAAAGAGAATCTTATTAGCTATAACACATTAAATATTGCAACTGGTTAAACTAAGTTTATAAAAAATGAAAGACATTTTGTAAGTCCATTACAATTGATTTTACACTGAAGCAAAAGCTTTAAATTCCCTTTACTGCCCTATTATACTTTCATGAAATAGTCGGAAATAAATAGACTTACTAATCGGAATGGCAATAGAGCAAGCAATCAACAACTAATAATAATTTAGAGTAGATAATGGGACTAATAAGATAAGACTTAGTGCAAAATAATTTTATAATCCAAGTCCTGGCTGGAATTTGATGAATGTTAATTTCCCCAACTCTATGATATCCTTAACTTAACAATAGCATTTACAACCAGTCCATCAACTATTGTTAAATCAGGATTATACTGTATTTATATTGGTATTAGACATCTTAATTTAAATATTTAGTGCTATCAAAATATAGCGAGTACTATTTAGCAATATTTTAGTATATATTACTTTCCCGATGTTTTAAAGTCGATCAGTGTAATTGCATTTGCAATTTAGTTTTCTTTCAATAAGCTTAACTAAAACCTTATAAAATAAAAATAGTTTAAAGGAAAAGAAGTCAAACATTATTTCATACATAAGTTATTGAACAATATTAGAAGTTTTTTTGCATCACTAGAAATTATTAGCATCTTGTCTCCTTAGTTCTGCATCATATCCCATTAGATCTTACATAGTACAAAAGTGAACCCTGATGGTACAAAAATTATTTCAAATAATAAGACTTGTGGGAAAAATGTCTCCCCCCCCCCCCCCGAAATAAAAAAAAAATGAGCATTTTTTTATTAGATGCATTTTGTGATTTTGTATAACACCTGTTTTATAGTAGTACAGAATTAAGATTATTCTTTAGACCTCTGTCTCTCCCACACTAAATATATCTTTGTAATCCAACAATACTAATTTTGAGAAATATTTTTAAAAAATCATCAAGATATTATACGGAACTTTTCAGTAGAGATACTGTACAATTTGAAGAATTAACCAAAACTATGGGCATTTTGTACCATTTAAAGCTTTGTTTACCAGATTACAACAGAAATATTGAAGTTAGCTATGAAGAAACTTCTTTTGCAAAGGCTGAGTTATTTAAAATCGCCAATATTGGCAACTGAAAAAGCAATACTACACAAATTATAAGCAATACAATTTAATCTAATCTATACAAGCATTTTAGGATTTTGATATGCACCTTCTAGAATATTTTGAACCACCTTACAAGATATTTTGAACATGGTCGCTATATTTCAATTGAAAGCGTACTTTGGCATTTAATAACTAGTAAGAAATATTAAAATAAATATTCAAGAATGATAAATCTGAAACAACCTGGCTTTTCAATTTCAACACATTATAAAAAAATTATTTTTGAACACCAATTCTCACATGAGAAATTTTAAAACAACCCCATTTTGTTGAAACTGATTACAAGCTACGTGAATATTCATTTTGATTATAGAAAGAATAAGGAGCAGATAGATATCTATTATAGATTTGAGTTTGATTATAAATCAAAAAGGGGTATTAATCAAAAAGGGGCATTGCTTAAATAATTATAATTTAAATTAAACTCTTAATTATGTTACAAGAATAAATCCATATAACTTTTCCTTTTCTTAGCAATTTGTTCAGGAAATTTTTTATTGAAAGGAATGATAAGCACATACCTTGCTACACACATGCTCATTTAAAAGAAATTGAGCCATTAATCGTAATTTGTCATTACTGATTAAAATTCAATTGAAACTACACACAAATTAATTTACTGTGGATATATACTCTGAATCTCGATAGTTCAAAATACATTAGTAATAACATTTTGATTTCAAAAAATATTCAAAAATTCAAGATTCAACGAAGTTATGCAAACTGTACGGAAAGAAACATTTCCCACTAACATAAGTGAATCTAACAGATACAATTCAACATTTCATAAGGCAGTTATTATTTCGTTAAATTGTCAGTTTCATGCTTCATATGCAACTCATTTACTTAGTAAAGTGCTTCTCTCCTAACAAAATGACAGGGCATATATGTATAACGCCTTAATTCCCATCCGATTATTTAGCGGCTCACAATTGTTCTGAGCGATTGCGCTATATAATTAAGCTATCGGCCTATTTGGAGGTTAGGACATCTGAATTAACTTAAGTAGCCAGCATTTACGATGATTTATCGTTTAATTACAAAAAGTTAAAATAATTTTGTGTTAAGCTTATGTTGCTGAACGCACATAAATTTACAGTTATACAGACAAGCATTTTTGGTGAAACTATTTTAAATTGATTCAATGAAGCACCAAAATATGTTCAACATTCAAAATTTGGCTACCTAAATATTCAAGAAAAATTATATGGTAGTGTCTAATTTTGCATTAAGAGATTCTCTAGCTACTGTATTATATTTCGAGACAGTTTAAAATTGAAACTTTAATAGTTTCTTTCGCTGGTGTAGGTGGTTTTCTGGGTTGGGTACTCTAGATTTCTAAATATGGTAAGCATATTTTCATTATAATACAAGTTTAGTTCATATATAAAAATAAAATATTTCTGCACTAGTTTGCAGAATAAATGAAAATTAACACACAAAGCCAAAATTTAAAGTATCAGATTGTAGTTGAAATTCTGTTAAAAGAAAACGCCTATTAATGAATTAAATATCCAGGAGTTACAGAATCGGGAACACGCCCATGCGTGTAAAACTGAATTTTTGCAAGTTATAGCTCTAATCCGTAAAAATTTGAAAAATTATTGTTGAGAATATTTAAATTTATACAGCTCACCCACTTCTTCAGGTAAATAGTATCCAAATATAAAGATTTTTCAATCCAAATAAAACTTACACCAAGAAAAATCGACAATAGCTCCAACTGCAACGTCTACAAAGCTCAAACTGCGATTAGAATAGCAGAGATGCCGGCTTTTATGGCACGTGTGCATTGGAAAATTTGACATCCCGGTCTTGACCATATATGGTATGGCTCCTCGGCCACCTTTCCAATGATGGTTACATTGGGAGTTTGCGATTGGCTGAGATCTTTCAATATTCACAAACTGCCTGAACCTCTCGACCAATCAGAGACAAATTTGACTTTTTGTGACCATATATGGAATCTGCAAAGCTGACCCGGAATCGCGCTTTTGGAACCGAGATCTACAGAAGAGAGGGATTCAAAAACGGAAATTTTATTGTTCGTCACGATATATGTATTTATCGCCTATTTGGCGAAGTGATACATATTTTGCCAATGAATCGAATAACTAAGAAGGGGAAACGTTTTACAATGTACGATGGAAGATGCATGCACATACAAATAAAAATAATAGTAATTGTAATGTTCTGATTGTGAAACTATGTTATATTTTTTAATGCTCCTTTGAATATTTTAGATAATTATATTATTAATTAGAAACAAAAAGTAAAATTTGTTTCATGAATATAATGGATATTTACTTATTTAATTATACTATTTGAGCCAGGTACAGGATTTTATGCAGGAGGCAGGAGAGAGCAATTTCTTTGATTTTACCCATCTCACTGAAAATTTGGTCCAAAGATAAAAAATTATTTAGTTTTATTTCGTTTTTTTCTATGATTGACTGACTCGACTTAATAATGATTAATTCTCAGTGTGTGCGGAAGGGGGAGGAGGGCTTTCCCCATTCACACCCTACTGTATCAGTGTTTGATTGATTTGAGTGTTCAATAACGGCATGTGTTTTTATGGCTACTTGTGGGTAATTAAAGCGTGTAGTCATATTATGTATGAAAATTTAAATATGTACTGTTTGTAGGCCGAACCTTTGGGAAATCAGATGGGGAGCAAGTGCTTCTTCTCTCGAATGGCCATTACCTGGGGTGAGGATACTGGGATAGGCTTCCCCCCCCCCCCCCGGAATTCCGATATCTATTAGGAGCCTATTAAAAGATGGCTCCCAAGTTTGGCCAGTTGCGGTGCAGCACTTTAGTGGTCAACTTGGACAGCTGGAGATTTCTTTGTCATTTCTTACACTATGCATTTATTTATTTGTAACTAATTAAAACATAGCTTCGTGTATTAACGTTACTTTAAAATAGTAATCAGCTATTTTTTTTTTCACAATTATCAAAAATGTTATGAGAGAAATTTTATCTGAATGACTTACAAACAATGTGTACCTAGTGGCGTACGCAAGGGGGTTAGGGGTTTAAACCCTCCCCCCTTGAGCCCTAAATAATAGTGCTTTATTACATACCTGAATTTCTTTTAGTAGTTTCAGAACATTATGACCCCCCCCCCCCCCTTGGAAAAATTCTGCGTACGCCACTGTGTGTACCTATACAACTTTAAAAGTAAAGTACTCAGTTAAAATAATAGTATATATCTTATTAAAATGATTTGTAAGTTACTTACATGATGGTAAAGATTTCCTAAAAATACATAATTTTTTTAAAGGGCTCAGACAGAAGAAATAAAGTCATTTTTAGATAAGAATAGAGCCGTCTTCAAATTATAAATTGCGCTAAAAAGTGAAAAATAAATTAATTCTTTAAACAACATCGATGGGACTTTTAAACACAGTTTTAGAGGTCGGTTTTAAAGGTGCAAAAGCATCTTTTGTAATAATGAATCAATTGCAAATATATAAGGCAAATATAAATGTAATGGTAATTAGACTCATAATTTTGCACCGCCTTTTGAAACTATGTTTAAAAGTCACATCGATGTTGTTTAGAGAATTAATTTATTTTTCACTTTTTAGCGCAATTTATAATCTGAAGTCTTCTCTTTTTTTCTCTAAAAATTAATTAATTTTTGTTCCTTTTAGTGTAAATACTTTTTTATATAAATACTCTATTATTAAAAAATCCATATCAAAGGACAAACCAAAGTTTGAATGAATGGCACTAAAAACTAATCATTTGTATGATAAATTCCGTTTTGAAGTCGATTTTATCAAACAAACTGATTGGATTTAATTTTTGCCTCAGAGAAGCCTTCAGTCAAACTCATGCTATAATTGCTTTTAATATTACAGTTTAATGGCAACAAACTCTTTTTTTTAACAGGGACTTTTATATTTATTAATAGTTTTCCCAACAAAGAAGAATCAAACCAATCCTTTCCAATTAAAATAGAAAAATACTTATTCTTCACCCGTAACGTTTATTTAAAAAAAACAAATGTAGTCAAATTGATGTGCGATATTTGAGTTAGACAACCCTCTATCGATTAAAGACAAAAATCACCAAAACTAGTTCATTTATTCAAAAGTTATGGATGAAAAAACAAAAAAAATGACTACATTTCTGCCCATAACTTTTTTTTAAATTATCGAATATGGTCAAACGAAGGTACGGGACCAATGAGAAACCACACTTGATCGATTAAAAAAATCATTAAAATCGATTCATCCGAGGAAAAGTTATGAGTGGACCAAAAAAAAAAGACATACATACAGTGTGAATGTATAACCTCCTTCCTTTGTCGGTTAAAAAGAAGGAACTCATTTAAAGAATAAAAGAGTGTTCATAGTAGTCTTCCCAAATGGTTAACTTTACAATGGTGTGCAGGCAAACTTTATATTGATGTTTTATTCATCCAGATAAATACTTGTCAAATATAGATAAACAAATAAATATCGTAATAATTAAGCGGTCAACTTACAAAGAGTTTTTTATAATTTTCCCACCCAAATGTGGCGTACATAAGTAGTTAATACAGGCAGGTGGTCAAGTTACAAAGGTTTCCCTACATTATCTACTATAGGGCTAATTCTGTTTCTGACAAAAGTGGTCAACTTAGAGAGGTGGTCAACTTTACAGGTTTTACTGTGTCTGTTTATTTTGATGTCACTCCCTTCATATAAAATGCATTGAGTATATAACCTTGGGATCATTCATAAATGATGCCACGCTTCGAGGGGGGATGGGGGTTCGTGAAATTGTGACAGTTTGTGACAAGGGGAGGGGAGGGGGTAACAAGAAGTGTGACATCATGCATTAAGAAACGTAGCGTGACATGTGACAAAGGGGAGGAGGGGGGTCCGCTGAAGTGTGACAGAATGGGGGAGGGGGGTCAAATATATGGGGAAAAAGTGTGACATCATTTATGAACGGCCGCCTTTGCCTCTTCCTTCATGGAACACTTTGAAATGATGGGCCTGACTGTTTAGTGTGTTAGCAATTCATAACATTTCTCTTAATCCTTGGAGGACATTTTGTGCACACAAATGTCAACTGTTTGTAGAGGATATGCGTCAAAATTTAAGAAACTGCGTGGTTGTGTAGAGAGACACGCTTAAATTGGGGGGAGGGGGGCATATGCCCTACCGATGCAAATCGGAAGCGGTCTATATCCAGGGATGCCTGCCGGGGGGGGGGGGGGGCATGGCGCAGACTGAGCCATTGAGATTGGGGGGTTCGTTTCAGGGGCTTTTTTGCGGGGCTTGGTCGACTATTTGGCTGATTTGTGGGGTCATCGTTTTGGGGGGTTCCGTAATTCTTCAGGGGGTCACCCTGCTATATCTGCTTCATTTTGTGCGATTATGACAAAATTGTTTCCACATTAATTTGTTCAATGTTTGCTCTCAGTAGCGAAACTAGCGACTGCGGAGTGGATGGGGGGTGCAGGAGGCTAAGGGTAGCTTGTCAAGTTTCAAGTAGGCTGGGAGCGTGAATATAATTTTAGATTGAGAGGGTGCTTTTATGCTGCACTAGGAGGAGTTAAGTTACGCCACTGCTGCTCCTTCCGCCCTTATAATTTCAAGACTGAAACTGCAGTATTTCAAACAGGAATTAAATTTAAGACGAAGTACAAATCTTGTACATTACCTGCAGTGGTGTAGTGATGAAAAAAAAAAGTTGGGGGGGGGGGACGCGTATGCATACGAAGATAAACAGTTGATATCAAAAGTGGGGGGACGCTTATGTTAAAATGTAAAAAAAAAAAAAAATGGGGGGATGCTTGTATTAAAATAAAAAGGTAGGGGGACGCCGTCCCCCCTCGACTACACCACTGATTACCTGTCGTTGGAGTAATACGCCAGCAATTCATAAAAACTGGATTGGAACCAATTTATTATCAACAATTAACAAACATGTAAAAATAGTTGAAAGTTATAAAAATAGGAAATGAACTTGAATCCTGGCCGTACCGAGAAAATATTTTCGGTGTTGGTCCCGTCAAGGGTAACCAAGGAAATATTTTCCGGGGGGGGGGGGGAGTCCCGTATTGGAAGTACGTCGGAACAAGCATATTAAAGGTGTTGATATAACTCCCTGGACCGCCCTCCCTTTTTGCTTCAAAATCTTACAATTAATTATTCACTTATTATTTTTTTTCCTTCAAAAATATCCAACCTCTTTAAAATACTAGATAATTTCTTCCCTTTCCTTCTTCTAGCTCTTTTAAAAGAGTAACTTTTCAAAATTAAGCCTAGTGCATCCATGCTACATTTATCGACCCTTCTAGTTTACATATTTTCCATTATGTGGACCGTTTCATGACAATGTTACAAGAAATTTTCAACTAGTCAACTACATTTGCATCCATAGTAATTGAAATACAATACAATATTATTTTATTATTATTATTATCATTACTTTTTTTTAAGGTGCAACATTATCGGTTACATCAACCTATCAAAAGATATAGCACGGGAGTGGCATCCTTAGAAGGGGGCTTCACATGTAAGCTTTTCTCATACAGGTCCAAACGTAAAATTTCACGAGGGGTTTGGACCCGCTGGCCCCGCCCCCTCGCTCTCTGGCCTTGTTGGAATGTATCTGTGATGGATGACATAATCATCAAACAAAATTCATTCTTTTGAGTATGCATCCCGGAGGGAGTACGTTTTTAGAAGTTAGCATTTTTCTTTTTGTTTTAAATATGCAATAAAGAAAAACAGAATTGCCTTTTGCATTGCAACAGCTGGCTAGCATGCGTGAAGTTTCTCCCTTTTCTGCTGAGATACTTTGATGAAAATCTGTTGCACTTGGCGTTGCAGAGACACTGCTAGGATTGCGAAAATGAAAAAGAATTTCTCTAAAAAAATATTTAAAAAATTCGCACAGATTCAATTTTTTTATAACTCTTTACAGAAAATTCTAGACGGTTGTACTTTCTGTACAGGCACATAATACAACGTTCAGATTAAAGAATTGTTCTACTTCTACCGTATAAATATGTCCAAGCTTCTGTTATCCCTCCGTCAGACGCGCGAATCTGCCAGATGCATAGATAAAATAGCAATGAGCGCATTTAATTCCTAATATACTGACATAAAGTGCAGTATTTGTTACTGAAACTAGCATATTACATGCCTATCAAAAATAATGGATTGTTACTGAAGTAATATAAAAATTAGCACCTATTTACCTTCATCGCTATTTTATTTATGCATCTGACAGATTTGCGCCTATCGGAGGGTTAATAACAAGTCCCTTCTGCTTTTCGAAGAAATGATGATGCTTCATAAAGATATACATCTATTCATATCCTAACACTAAGCCCAGTGGCTGAGCGGTAGCCTCCCGTGCTATCATGCCGCAGGTCTCGGGTTCGATTCCCGAGCTGGGCAGGGTCGACTCAGCCTTTCATCCCTGCAGTAGGATCGATAAAATGAGGACCAAGCGTGCTTGGGAACTAAACACTGGGGTTCCACGTCAGGCCGACCACTTGACCGGAACTTCTTCTTTTGCACCCCAAGGCCCTCGGTCTCGAAAACTGGGATGGGCACAGTAGGACATGGCCCCCAAAAGGGCTGGCGCGCCACTGAGTTTAGTTTAGTTTTTCATATCCTATAACGCTATTTCAAGTCACTTTTTGGGGAGCCAAAATAAATATCGCCTTGGATTTTGGAGGATTAATTAAAACTTCACATAGAAAAAGTTTTACTCGCCATCAATGAAGAAATTATTGCCTTTTTAAAAGTCGATTAAAGATAAGAAATCAGCAAACATTGCCGATAACATAATTAAAATAGGTAATAACAGCAAACATAACCATTGTTTGGATACCTCAGAAACAATAGCTACAAAATAGCGCACGTGCTATGGAAAGGTTAACTATGAAAGATATTCAGAAACTGATTCTATCATGAAAATGTCGTCCTCCCCCTTTTTTGGGGAAGAAAATCTGTATCTCTGGATTCTTAACAAGGTCGGTGATAAGATTCAGACCGAAGATATGACGTCAGAGGATCTCTTTTATCAATCCTGATGGACTTTGATGCGAGTGAGCACTTTTTCTGGAGGTTGATATGCGGTTTGGAATTGAGTGTTATTCCTGAGTAAATTGACACGGTTACTTTCTTAACCGCTTCCTGTTTTTAATTATAAATTGACATGTAGGGAAACGGTCATCTTCGTTAACCCCTTAACGGTCGGGTAATTTTCAAGAAAACAGTCATAAAAGTGCCTATTTTTTTTATCCCTGAAAATTATATAAAAATATGTGTATGAACAATATATATATTCATTTTTAATTTTTGATTTGTTTTTATTTTGAAATTTTAAACACTCCAGCCCGAACATGTCATGGGAGCGAGAAATAAAAGGCGAAACCTCAGAGTCGATACGCATGTTGTTTCGGATCTACAAGGAACTGTTTTATAGTTGTGAGTTTTGTAATATAAGTCATCTGCACAACTTTATACACTGGTAAAGAAGTTTCTTGTAGTGCTGAAACACGTGCATGTACATTTGCGCTAAAATAACGTTATATTGTTCGTTAAAAAGTTGACGAAGTTCAGCAGAACAAGATTGCCTCGCAATCAAAGAGATGCCTTGTCAAACCGAAAGAGCTGATTTACAGAACTTGCAGTATCTGCTGCCGTTTGTACGATTATGATTATGATAGAATTTTTTTATCATAAAAACATTCAATGGTTGCTCTCAATGGCGTAACTAGCGACTCGCAATGTCCCCGCGGGGGAGGGGGATGTTGCAGGATGCTAACGGACCCTTGATTAAGTTTCAAGTATGCCATATTATGCTGGGAGCGTGAATATGATGTACGACCGAGAGTGCGCTTTAATGCTGCGTGAGGGGGAGGAAGGGGGGACAAGTTACGCCACTGCTGCTCTTCACGCCCTTATAACTTCAAGCCTGAAACTGCAGTATTTCAAACAGGCATTACAAATTTAAGACAAAGTACAAAAGTTGCATATTACCTGTAATTGGAGCAATATGGCAGCAATTCACAAAAACTGAATTGAAATCTATTTGAAAATCCGAGGTGTTGTCAATAAATGTTCGTCCGAATGAGAAAAAGTGAAATTCCCTTTTAGGTAGTAGAAGTCATCAACCATTACGAAATATTCTTATAATTCTGCATAAGGGAAGAAAAATCCTATTGTTTTTTTAAAATGAACTTTCACTTCTTTTCCGAAAAGTTTTAGTTTTTGTCTCCATCTCTCAAGTAATCAGGGGCCTGAAGCAGCCACTTTTTTCAGTTGCTCCGCTTTGTGCCCCAAATAGTTTTAATAGAAATCATATTTATATCTCTTTTTAGCTAATTTATCAATAGGTATATCTGTGATAAAAAATTTCAAGAAGTTTCTTATAAATTATTTAATTATTCAGTAAACATATAATTTTTTGTATACACTGTGTTGTGAAAAAATAATTAAAAATTAGCTGAGGCTCAAGAAAAAAAGGAGCTGAGCAGCACAACAAACTTTATTGCTTCGGTTCCGCTCCAATCTCAAGCAAAATCCTGCTCCACTCTTTGCTCCAAATCCCTACAAGTAATATTTAAACCAATAACAAAATTATGATTTAAACAAAACGGAGCTGAGGAGCACAGAAAACTTTATTGCTTCGGCTCGGCTCCAACTTCGAGCAAAATCTTGCTTCACTCTCCACTCCAGATCCTTACAAGTAATATCTAAACCAATGGAAAATTATGATTAAAAAAGAAAAAACGGAGCTGAGAAGCACAACAAACTTTTTTGCTTCGACTCCGCTATAATTTCAAGTAAAATCCGTAGGGATCTCTCCGCTTTAGATTCCTGCGAGTAATGTTTGAACCAATAACGAAATCAAGATTAAAAAAAGAGAAAAAGAACTTGGAAGTCTTGAATCTTAAAATGTGACCTTAATATTGCATGAGAGGGAAAAATAAATTCTATAAGAAGACTTTTTTTAATGTACTCTTACTTTTCCCCCGAGAAGTTTTGGTGAATTTTTCCTGCCATCACGCGAGTATGTACTTCTATAACAGAATTGTGAAGAAAAGAAATCTTGAATCTTAACATGTGTCCTTAATACCGAATGAGTGAGAGAGAATACCTAAAGTATGCTTTTTTATTAAAATTTTCCCTTCTTTTCCTTTTTTTAGTTACCAACTCGCAAGTCATGTTTAAACCGACGCCAAAATTGTGACAGAATTTTTTAAAATTTCTTATGTATCCTATTGACCACGCCACAAAATAAACAGTATTAAAAATTTCATAAATTAAATGTTTGATACTTGTTTGCACTGCTAGATGTCTTGTATATTAATTTGCACAAAAACAACAACAAAAAAAAAAAAGAAGTTTATTCAAATTCACACTCACAGATACATACATATATATATATAGTTTTGCCTCCTAATAATAAAATGAAGTATGAAAGAAGGCTTAATGTATCGTAAAAATATCGTTAGAAATAAAAAGTTAAAAATTAGTGACGTAATTAAAGAAAGATTGAAAAATAAAAAAATTGAAGAAAGGGTTTTGAGATGGGGAAAATGTGTGACTGTCGTAATCACTTTAAGGCACTTGTCCGATTCGAAGATGCATTCGAAATATCTCGGCAAGGACATTTCATTTCCATGTTTGTTTTTTTTTTTTTTTTGTTTTTTTGGACTCGAACAATGTTTCTTTCAATTTTGAGTAGTTTTTAAAAACCTTAACATTCGCGATATCGGGGTAAATATGAAGCAAATTTTTATAAACCCCACATAAAATCCAAGTTCCTTTGAACAAGCTTATTTGAAGAACCTCTCGACGTGAAATATTTTTTGATTTGAACAATTGTTGCTCAATTTTGAGCAGTTCAAAAAAAAAAAAAAATTAACATTATCGTCTACAGGGAAATTTCAATCCTATAATATAAATCCTGATCTAACCAACGGATTTGCTTGAAACAAACTTTATCGGAAGGATCTTACGTGCGGTAGAACATGTACAGATACGTTCAACCAGAAGTAAACGAGTCTATTTTCCTATGAAATATGAACTGATCTGAATTTTTAAAGGAATTTCTTAAGAATATGAATGAATGAATGAATGTGTGAATGAATGAGTGAATGAATGAATGAGAGATAGAGATATGGCTAGATTTTCAGTGTTTTAGTCGGAACTTCTTGTTGTAAAAGATTTCGCGAAATAGCTACCCTACTTTCTAGTTTTAGAATGATGTACAAATACAATGCAATGATGCAGCATCATTTGGCGAATTTTTTCTTTCTTTTTCGTCAGACACTCAATTTAGTCAATTTTTCGAAACAGATATTCACATAACCACCAAAAAATAAAGCAATTGGCGAAGTCTGGAGCTTTGCTTTCAATGATATCCGAACACGGTCATAGAACTCATAGCTCATTGCTCGATTTATCTCTTGTGCGGGAACAGTTTTGGCAGCCATTAAATTCACTTATTTTCTCTTTTTGGCGATATATTTGGGCCACGGTCAATCCTTCCCGCCGATTCAAGAACATGCTGTGATTGACCGAGATTCGGGGAACAGTTGAGATGTTTTTCGGAATGCTGGAGATAGCGGTCGTTGCTCTTGGCAACCCGAAGGAGCCAGCTCCCGCTCGTCACGTGACCTTCCGCAGGTGTTTTCATCTTTGCCGCGACCAGAGATTGGAAGCTAGCAGGGAAAGGCGCAAAAAATTCATTTTACTTTAAAAATTTCTACCAACTTTGGAATCAGTGCATTGCCAGAGAGGGTTATCGCGGGGGAGGAGGGGATATGGATATTGCTTGGTAGTCATGAGTTAATCCTTTTTTTTAATGGCTTTTATCAATTATCGGAATATCTGAGGGGAGAGGATATATCCCGATATCCTCTAACGACCCCGTGAAACCGTCCATGAGGATTTTTGTTCGTTGTGGGTCTCTTCGTACTATCCATTTTTCTAGACAAGAAATCGTTCGTGTTAATCTTTTAACAATTGTTTGCAGGGATTTTGCGAGGTTAATTAGCGTTTCCTCTTCATTCCTTTCCTTTTTCTTTCTTTTCTTTCTTTTTGCCTTTTAAAAACATTTTGCTCACTTGAATTAGAAATGATAAATTGCTCATCGATACCTTAATGCGACATTTTAAGAGAAATCATTACTTGTTTGAAAAGGTCTCCTTGTTAATTAATCGCTGCATTCTGTTCATTTCTTTTAACTAGTGGAACATAACTGCATTTAGCTTCAACTGTAGTAATTTTTATTAATTGCAGCATAAATTAAATACTGAACCCGAATTTCTCTACAAAACGGCTACCCCTGACGTAAACAAACAAAAGAAAAATGTGTACATATACTATGTGAATCAAAACATTGATTCTTTGATCGTACCGAAACGATCGACAAAGGTCTGCACTCATATTGTCTCTTCAGGCCAAGCGCGATGTGCTCCTAAGGATCGCTGTGGGGCATACAGCTTAAAGTAGGTTCCGAACTCCTAGGACGTGATCGATAAAAGTGCTGTACTAATTAATATACTAAGGCCTAGGCAAACAAGTAGTAACAATAACGTCTATGCGCTCGCTGGGATTTGAGCTCGGGCCTCGACACGCTGCACGGGAGCCTCCTGATCTATCGACTATGACATAGTGAGGCATCAAAGTATATATAAAATGCGTGTCATTTCAGTTGTAAAAATTCATTCCCACCCATAAAATGATGGAATTAATTAATTTTACTCAAAAGACAGTTTTGAATACGATTTTAGTCTACAAATATGAATAGTAAATTCGGAAGATATGCGTAGAACTAAAACAATGGGAGTACCACTGTACCGAGAGTGTTTAGAGAACTCACGAAATAGTTTTGAAAGGCATAAGGTATTTACCCTTTGACTATGGGAGGGCGATAAGAAATTTAATTCAGCTTTTATTAGTTTTTTCTTCTACTATTTATTAATTACTAGACATATTCGTGCTATAATTTTGCTATAAAGCAAAATTTATACTTTTCTCCACCAGACTCCTACTTGTTTGCCTAGGCCTTAGTATTTCTTTCGCACGGAGCTGGCGGTGCAAAATTTATACTAATATAGCTATCGTACTATGGGAAAAATCTTCTTTTAGTACCATATTTATACTAATAATATTATTAAAAAGAGGGAATTTGCTCAGGGACTACTGTCGTCCGTGAGAAAATTCCCCTCCGTAGTGAAATGGTTAACCCCCGTAGTATCTAGAAAGTAGCCCCCGTACCCGTAGTGTTGAAAATTAGCCCTAGCCCTAACAATTAACCCCCCTAACCAAATAATATGTTAATACCTATTATTTGGTTAGAACATTTTGTTTTTCGAAAATAAATAAATAAATAAACTGTTCGAGAATTTTCTGTCACGAAAAGAATGTGAAACACTGAAGCCACAGTCGCAGACAAAAAAGGAAGCATGATGCTCGTTTGAATGAAAGAAAGATGAAACGAACGAATACGCAGCGTTATCTCTTTGAGGGTGGGGCGACGCAGAGCAGCAAACTGGAAGAATTACGTTCTGTATGTTCAATCTTCAGGTTAACGCAGACGATGACACATGATGTATCTTTATAGAGATGGTGGAGACATGTTTCAAAATCTTTTCAGGGTTTTGGATGTGGTGGGGATTTTTTCTTCTTCTTTTCCTTGAAGATAAATGTTGCTCTCGAAAAGAACAAATTCTTTCACACATTTGAGGCAAGTGGGTGCAGTTTTCTTCCGTTTATTGCTAAAAGGATTATATAGTGCTGTCAAGCGTGGGAGATGATATTGATGAATTTTAGAACACCAAAGTAGGGTTTACAGCAGTCATTTTTCACAGGTATAGGACAAAAATTAATAATGGTTTTCAAGTTTAGAGGTAAAGAGAAAAAACAACGCAACAACAATTACCATTGTGAAAGCCTTATGTAAACCTTTATCTGTGAAATAATTTTCACTCACTAGAAGAAATGAAAATATTTTTTTTCTTTTTATTTCAAATGTGGCTGCGTGATTGGTTATTATTTATTAACCTTTGCAGACCAAGTGCATTCCCGTTGACCGGTATCCATTCTTTCAAGTAGCAGCTCTATCGACGGATGCCATAACCACATGAAAATTCTAATGCCTAGTTTCTTCACTGAATGAAGTACCTGGGATCTGACGATGCGAAACTGCACTAATAATTTAGTTTAGCCGAGAATATCCAAGCCAAATGGATATGCAGGGGATCTTCACCATGCGACATGGATGTTGTCCATTTTCTGGATCACAAAAATTAGCCTACATCGGGCGGGGTTTGAACCCGCGATCTTAGCACCAGAAGCCAGATTCAAACCCCTACGCCACCGCTGTTGAAGAATATGAGATGAAAAAATATTTTTTTTATAACTCAGGAAAGAAGAAAAACTCTGTTTTCTTGTACGAGTAAGAATAATTTAAATTCGTAACGCTTTCAGGAACAAATACCATCTCACTCTGGACAAAAGTCCCATTCAGTTCTTCTCTTCTTAAATGGTCGTTGAACGGAAAGGCAGCAAAAGTTGTACTAATAGTTCTTTCCGACGTTTTATTGCAATAAACATCCGTTCTCCCACACAGGATGAACCCAACACCGTACTAGCTTTCTGGTCGTATCGTATTAGAAGACATGATTTCGAGTTAGACTTTAAAAATACAGAAGTTTCGACACATTAAAATTTTCTATTTTGACAGCTAAATATGGTTAAGACAATGAAAAAAACTTTAAAATTCAGCAATGCCAGACTCAGAAAATCAATTATTAATTTTTAAATAATTTTTAAAAGGCCGTACACAAAAAAAATGTCGTGGAGCTTAACGCGTCAGTCCCTTGACATCCCTCTATTATGCTTCACTGTAGAGACTTTACGTTGCTCCCAACTAGTTTGCTTTCTTCTCATCGTTATTTCATTGTTATATTGAAATTATTACTTCATTATGGCGTCTAGATTTGTAAAAGGTCAATCAAGCAACGTGCCAAAAGTAACATCAATTATGCTATTTCTTTTTATCTAGTTTTATAAAGCGAAATTTCTTACTTGGCGACTTTTATCGCTTGAGAGCATTTTAAAGATAAACCTGATGAAGTTGAAATTTGTTCTGTGAGTCCCCTTTGGTGGACATCCCCTGAATTCAAACCTCGGAAATATTGCTCCTGTTGTAGCCAAGCTCTTGTGTCCCCAGATAGTGGTGACGTTTTCCCCTAAAGAATGATGCACGTGCGCAGAACATAGTTTTTGCTTCGTTTACTGCGCTTGAACTTTAAAAAATACTTTAAAAATAAATTCTTATCGCTGAACAATTTTTTTTTCGGAGATGATGTTTATAGACGTTATTCCATCAAATAAAAATAAAAACAAAAAAATCGGAAACTTCCCTATTAAAACTCCAATTCTATAAAATATTTAAAAGTAACTATTTGGGATGATTATTAGATTGCAATTCATTTAATTCAAACAGCAAATCTGGTGTCAATACTTCAAACTCAACATAAAAAGGACCTGTCTATCGGAAAATTTGTTTTAAAGAGGTAAAACTAAAATACTTTTTTACTTGTTATTAATATTATCTGTTTTCCTCTCTTTCACATATTTTTGCTTCAAGTAAATATTGCCGAAATCATTTAGATATATTTCTCCCCGAATATTACAAAATAATAAAAATAATAACTTAAAAAAAAAGTTAAAAAATACTGTTCATAAGTATGTATAACTATTTCAGATGCCCATTCAATAAATTAATATTTTGAAAATAAATAAATAAATAAAAGGAAAAAAATATGTGTATATTTCGTGAATAAAAATTGCCCAATTAAGTAACTAAAACCCATTCAATTTAGTTCATTTAAACTTTGTTCTTGAACACATTTGTTTTATACTTACAGATTTAGGAGGATATTATGAATTAACTCGGAAGGCAATTAATTTCCGAAGGCAAGTTTAACTGACTGGAAAAATTACTAACTAAAAAATAATAAAGTTTCACTGTTGAATATAATTCCCCCTCCCCCTTTTTTTTGTCTTGTTAAAGTTTTCAGAATGCTTTACTTAAAGAGGGGCAATTGTCCTTATTGCTCTGTAAATGCACCTGAAAAAGGATGATTTAATGCAACTACATCGTTCATATGAAAAAATGGAACACCCCTTTAATGATTTTGACCGCGTGAAGTTAAAAATTTCTATACTATTACTTTAGGATTTGTAAAATGCTGTATCGAACCCCTTATCAGACTGCATTTTGCCTGCTGGCTATAGTTAACTCATCACTGACAAAAGCATAATTTCACCAGGATAATCGAGAAGTGTGTTTCTTTTCGAGGATTGGATGTGGCTTTAAATAGAACAAACACATTATTTCATGATTAGAAATACCGAAAGCGAAATTGTCTCATCTGTCACATTTTAACAAATTTCTCGGACTCTGCGGGAATTCAGTTCATTTTTCACCCCATATTTGTGACAGTAATAGCCGAGCCTCACACATTCGCTCAGACAGCGCGGTAACCTAGAAACAGGCAAACGATATCTCTGGATGTGAAATATTTGCATTTTTTCTGTCGGTATCTTCAAAGCGGGTCATTGTATTGTCTTTTTCCCCCTGTTCTGCATTCGAAATTGTCCGGCTCCAAGTCTTCACGGTGTCTACGGGTGGATTAATGCTAGAGGATTTTCGAAGTTATTCTGCATTTTCCTTGGAGATTAATCAGAAAATAGAACTAGAATTAGACCCAATCCATCCCGAGAGTCATTTTTCTATTCATCGTCTGCTGTTATCAGTCTTTGGAATCATATTTCGAGACAGAACTTTCGGCAAAAAGTTGATTCATGTTTTATTTTCAGTATGAATAGTGACCTAATAAAATGCGTATATAGGAGGTTTTTAATATTTCTTGCTTTTTCATTTGGTGTGTGTGGGAAAATTTCGTCCTTTTAAGAACATGTTTAGAGTACTTATTTACTAAAGAACAAACATGTTTTGAAAAAATATTTAGTAAGAATTAGCTTTTTTTATTTTTAATGAACAATGAAAAAAAAAAAAAAGCTACGTTCAAGAAGAGCAGAGCAAAATATTCGACGCATACATTTCTGCTTGAAATTCCGCGTTTTGTGGTTAACTTGCTAAATAATTTTGCGATTTTCTTTTCTTCGAATCTTTATTTCATAACTATATCGCAACTCCAGTCCAAAGGGGCCACAACTAAAAATCGACTACTTTCACAGAAGACGAGCTAGAAAATTTTAACCATGAACTTAATAAAAATCTGTTCACATTGTTTTAATTCATTTATCCGAAATTAAAGAACGTTTCGTATTGTTTTTCTCTTATGTGGGGCATTGTTGCTTTTAAATATGTGCGCAATTTTGTGGGAAAAATATAAAACTACCTCCTAGTCCAAATCTAGATATAATTGGAATAATCTAGAAAAATCTAATGCAAATAAAGACATGCCATTAGTACCACAAGAACTCGGTAAAAACATACTTAATTCTGCATTCACTGTCATCTTCACTTTCTTTCTTTTTTTTTTTGAGTTATACATTTCTTTCATTCTAGGAGTAATGTGTGGCAATAATATCTAGTATATTTTTATTTTACGAAATGACTGTGTGACTTGAGAAATAGACATCGCGATGAAACTGCAGGGCTGCTATAGGTCACACAATAATCCTTTTAAAACATATACTTCAAAGACTTAGTTGCTAAAAATCCACATCAAAAAAGACGTTATGAGGTACTCTATGAAGTAATAATGATGACTACCATTATTGGTGGAAACTAATATCGTTTTTGTTGTTGTCAGGGCCCGACTAACAAGTTTTCCTGCCCCCTTTGAGTGGTTCACTTACATGTATATATGTATGTGTGCGTTTATTACGGTCAACGAGAAATCGGTTATTATTAGGAATAACCTCTTATTATGAAAAATTACCTGCGGTTATTATTAATTAAACTGATTATTTTGTGTCACAGCTTTTTAAAAAGAAATTTAAATAATAATATGGAAAAATTTCCCGCCCCTTAGAAAGTTCATGCCCAGAGCACGGGCCCAGGGTGCCCATGGGATAGTCAGGGCCTGATTGGTTGTTGTTGTTAGGTATATTGCTAAATGTTTTCACTGTACAGAACTCACTTTTTATTGCTGGCATCCACGTTTTATTTAGGATTTTGTGAAGTATAGTTGTCGCTAATATTCGCAATAAGCATTCACCGCAAATTAGTAAATCAACAATGTATAAAAAGTCAATCCTTCGGCATCCTTGAAATAAGTAATCTCTTTTTCAATTTATTCATTCTATTTTGTTAATCAGTTTGAGTTTATACGATTTTAAAAATAAAGTGTTTGTACTGCTTTTGCGAAATAACATTAATATACACAGTTCTCTACCATTTTCTGTTGTTGGACCAGTAAATCGAATGGCTGGTATTTTGGATTGTTAAATTTTCGTTTCCGGTGCCTACCAGAAAAAAACTGTTTTGATGCCAACAATGTTTGAAAAAAAAAAAGGAAAGTTATATGTCGATTAGGCAGTGGAGGACCATGATTTTGTGGGGCCCCAGGCGCAACCTGATCTGGAGGCCCTCCATTGACCCCACTGAAAATAGGATGGTTCACTAACAAGAACAATGTAGAACAACCATAACGTTTTTTTTATTTGGAATCAACAAGCATGTAAAGACTTAAAAGGATGATACAGAACAAAACGTATATATATATTTATATTATATAATATATATTTCGTTCTCAATTATTTAAAAAAAAAAGGAAAAGAAAATCTTGCATCCTGGTTTAAAAGAAAAAATAAATAATTCCATACAAGAAAAGAAAAGAAAATCACTAAAATTCTGCAATTTATTGTTGGCAATTTCATGAAAGGCGGTTTGGGGACTCTCCCCAGGGAATGTTTTAAAATCAAAAAAATGAGGACGCAGGGAGTATCGTTCCTGTGGACGTCTTTGGTAGATACAAGAAAGTTTCGGGCGCTCGACCTCGAAGAATTTTGAAAACAAAAGTTTTAAAAACTCAATTTTAGGCTATATTTGGTTAAGTTAAGGAAAGTCCTAAGAACGCGAATTTAGGGTGTTTGGTAATGAGAGTGAAAGGGGGATTTTGAAGATTCTCCCGTGGATATTTTTTGAAAACTGAAATCTTAAAAGCGCCTTTAGTCTGGATGAATTTAAATAATACACACAATTAATACTACTCTAAACAGAAAAATACTGCAATAGCTTCCGTCTTAAACTCGCCCGTAAGCTCAACAGGTAACATGCATAACCGACAAAACTTTTGGAGCCGTCATTTTGGAGTTCATCACTTTTCTAACATATATTCTTAGGAGGAGGTGCTACATGGCTTTCAAGGGTGTTACCATTGCTCTTTGGAGCATTGAGCACCCCTGTTGTGTATATCTATGTACTACACAACGTATGACACGTGGAAAAAAAATCTATACCAATATTATTAGAAATTTTTATTCTTAAAGTTGAATGGCATTTCTCTTTGGCATTTTTTAATGCTTCAGCTCGACAGTACCGCAAATGCACTTCGTAATATAACACTACTTTAGTATTTACTATCCTACACAATTGATGAAAGGAAATACTAATAAATAACAACGTCAACTCTTTGCTAACCAAGGGCTTCACGATTGAGGGAACTTCAGCTCGATCTATGTCTCAATATACAAAATTCTGGGAAGGTTTTTTTTGGTTGTTTTTAACACCCACCATCCCTTTAGGAGGAAGGCCCCACAAGCTGATTTTTCTCCTCGGTCCACTCAAGAGAGGGGGAACCCGGAAACTCCAAAATCTCTGCGAAATAAATTTTTCTCTGTACAATGGATAAGATAAGAAACTACCGGATTCGAGTCTTTATATCCATATATGAGGGGTTATCTTACTCCGGCTCTTCCGTTTCAAGTCGGACATCCTCGTAATGGAAGGGAGCTTCCCGATTACTTTTCCGCCGTTTTTCGCTCCTTTCAAATAGATCATGCAATTATGGAACTTTTATTGGCATTCAAAATGATCCATCGCATGGTTGTTTTCCAATACCAAATATGGAAATACAGGTTGTCTGAAAACCGTCCAACTATTTTGATTTAACGCAAAATTTTTAGTCCAAAACTTCGAGAAAAATGGGCACTACGCTGTTAGAAATTTCATCATGAAATTACGGTTTAATGACCGGCAGCAGTCTGTCCATCTAATTCACCGTTAAATTAATGGTTTGGAACATTTTTCTATCTTTACGGGACCTAACCATTTCCAATTAACTTGGCTAAAAAGCCGTAAATACAAAAGTTTACTGTTTTATAATCATTTAAAAATGGTTTCAAGACAAAATCTTCACCGTTTTTGAACCATTTCGAGGCGTAGAAACCGTAAACGAAGTTGCAGGACTCGAACCCCGAATGCGAGGTGTACAAGTCTTGCTTTCTATCCACTCGACCACCGTCATCACGTAAAGCGGACGTTTATTTATCAATAAATCTTCTTTTCCAACAGGCAAACAGCCTTAAAATTGAGATTTCAGTTTTTGATTGGATCCAAATTAATTTTTAGTCTAAATTTACTGTATATTGACGAAAATCATTTTATCAAGCTTTAAACTAGCTTCAGCAGATCAAATTATGGGTTCGCTCATTCGCAAACAGTTTGTTAATCCGATGTTTCCAATTTTGGATTTCGTGTGTATGTGTTTCTATTTAGTATCCACTGCTTAAGTCACGTTTTTTCCCCTTCTTTTTTTATATACACATGCAGATTTTAACTGATAAATCCGTATTCCTATTTTAAAACAACGTACGACCGGTAAGGTTTCGCATCCAAGATGGACGTCCGATTCTTATTGAGCTCTTGAAAATTACGGTTCGTTAAACGTTCTTTATTATAAACAGAGAATAAACGATTTTTTTCGCAATCAGCGGTTTGAGTACCATCTTTTTAATGGTTATTCAACTGTTGTAATTAAATGTGGTAAAATAATAATCAAATAAATGGTTATTTTACTATTTTCTTACGGAAATTTTTAAGTGTACAACCGCCTTACACGGTTCCAACAAGATACCACGGCGCATACCACTAACAACTCGCGAGCAGCGCTGCAAGAGTTGTTTCCCGAAAAAGTGATTTCTAGAAGAGGTGACGTTGAGTGGCCACCACGGAGCCCTGATTTAACCCCACTTGATTTTTTCTAGTGGAGTTTTCTTAAGAGTGTTGTATACGAGAATAATCCACGAACTTTGGTAGATTTGAAAAGAAATATTGAAGAGAAGATGAGATTGATTCCTCAACAACTTCTTACAAAATTCTTCAATAACGTCCGCACAAGGTTTGAAGAATGTCGTCAAACAAACGGTCGTCATTTAACTAATGTAATATTTAAAAAGTAAAATTTCCTTGTTTGTTTACATTTTGGTATGAATAAATAAATGATTTCAAAGAGCATTTTTTAAAACTGGTGAACGAAATCGTTGGATCGTTCTGAGACACCCTGTCGCTCAAAATTTGTTTGCAAGTATTTCTTTTTCTTCTCATATTAACTGACAATTAAGATTCTATTTTGGTTCTGAGAATGAGACACTAGATGGTTTCGAGGCCCCTGCTTTGGTGAGGCCCCAGGCATGCGCCTCCTGCGCCTGTGCGGTGATCCGGCACTGCGATTAGGATTACCAGAAAGTGAAGGATTGCACGGTTCTTAATTACTTTTCAATACAGGAAGCGACCACACGCGATCAAGAGTCCAATTTCTGATAAATGCAAATGGTTTTTGACACGAAACCATTGCATGAAAAAAAAAAAAAAAAACTGAATATTTTTTGAAGTTTCCGAAAATGACGCTGTTGATGTTGCAAACTTCTTGGCAGAAATTTGACCGATAATCTTTAAGAGATTTCAAGAACAAGATAAGCCGAATAAGAACATAGTTGCGTGTAGATGGCAACTAGTTCAGCAGCGCAGAAAATTCTATCACAAGCAAAATGATTCTATTTATAAGATCAGTGTGGTCGATTTATAAGCAAGACCGCAAAAGTATTGCTGAAGACATAAGGGAATGTGATAGTAAAAATGTGAGGGCAACTGTTGTATATAATAGAAGTCTGAATACAGAACCAAACAAAAAGTAAAAAATGAAATATTTGCACTGAAAAAAAAAAAAAAGGTGAAAATGAAAAATTGTGAACTAAACTGTGTAAGAGTAAGCTGATAAAAATTTCAAAACTATCAGCGTAATTTAACATTGAAGATGGAAGTGAAAAAAGAAGGCAACAGAGATTAACGCCCAGAAAAAAAGATGAAGTTAAAAAAAGAAAAATCCCGAAAAAATGATAGAGAAATCTAATATAAATGGGATTACAATTCATTTGGTCAAAATGACAAATACACATCTTAACAATATTTACACATCACATATCTCGAAATATTTTTTTTTCTCTCTGGATGCCTAATTTGTGTTGCAACACGGTGTGTATAAAACATGGTACATTTATTGATAAATAAAGAATCTATTTGTAACTTTTTAGTTTTCTACTATATAAAAAATAAATTAACTTGAGCAAGATATAAGTAACACAATTCCGAATTGAAACTATTCGGAATACGGAGCTGAACCAGAACAAATATATATGAGTCGCAACAAGCTGTAGTGGTGCTACTCAAAAAAGTGGATACTCCATATAGTTCCTATGAAACACTAGACTAAAAAAATATTTTTCAAAAAATTCCTGAAGACTGAGGTGCGTCTGCAACGTTTGTAAAAATTCTTTTAAAGAAAATTGTTGTCAGTATTTTAGATTATAATTATGAAGATGCAGGCTAAAAAATATTCTGGAACAGTTTAATGAAATTAACAAGAAAAATTCAGAATGACTTCATCTCCGATGAACACATGAAAGACATTTAATTCTTGCTTATTATCTGCTATTTATTGGGCCAATTTTTCTCAAATTTTCATTTCGGCTCTGCAGTGTAGAAGAACTCATATTTCGAGATTTCATTCGGAACGGATTCGCTCGGCCGGCCTCACTTCTATGGAATCTCTTTCTATCTCGCTCACGTTGCGTGTCGGTAGTATTGATGGTATGATGCTGTTCGATGATAACCGATCGGCCTGCTTTTTAATTCCAGTTTAGGATGGATGTGGTACAAAGAAAAAGAAAAAAAACGAACGAGTCACATTTTACGAAGCCATTGATATCATTTGCAACTGATTAAATTCTTTTTGAGTAGCTTCTGCAATAATAGCATACTAACTGAATACTATATCTATAAAGCAGAAGCAGAAGTGCCCACTAGAGGGGATCATGGCGCAAACCGCGCCATTGAGATTTGAGGGGGGGGGGGAGGGTGTTAGTAAACGGTTTAAGCAGATTTGAGGGGATCTTCGTTTTTGGGGGGTCCCGTAGTTTTTTAGGGATGATTGTACCATCGAACAGCTTGATGGTTTCTGTTCAGGAATCATGAGCGGTCAGATTGTTAGGTATTGGTTGGTGTTGTTCCGCGGTCTGAATAATTTTAATACGAATCATATTGTTTATCGATTTTGTTTTGTTAATTTATAAATACACCTATATCTGTCAAAAAATTAAAAAAGTTATTCGTGTAGGGAAGTGGAGCAACAAAGTTTTCGAGTTGCTCCGCGCCCTAAATATTTGCTCCATCTCCTGCTCTGCTCCGTGTTCCGACTAGTTGTAATCGGAATCATATCATTTGTTTAAAAATATT
This sequence comes from Octonoba sinensis, assembly GCA_038502835.1. Classification (NCBI taxonomy): domain Eukaryota; kingdom Metazoa; phylum Arthropoda; class Arachnida; order Araneae; family Uloboridae; genus Octonoba; species Octonoba sinensis. Next base: position 67,175,750 of record CM076602.1, read on the forward strand.
GTTGCTCCAGCTTTCCGCAATCCTCTCCAGATCCATTCTCTTTTCGCTGTTTTCTGCCCTGCCTCCTTTGAGAACGATCCCATACGTTGAAAACAAGGTTGATTCATTTGCAGTGAATATTTGCATAACTTATTTACATATATCTCAAAGAGTGTTCCGTTATAATTTATCAATGTTCGAATATAGAAAACGCGCACATGATTACGAAATTTACGCAACTTGGAAAGTTTTATTTCTTAAATATTTTCAATTTCAACTGCTTCCTCAATTTGCGCAAATGAATGAGCATATAATTCAAAAGATTTTGTTATTGAAATTTATTAGTCATAATAGATTGTGTGTAGTATGTTGCATCCTTTATATCTTATCAAAGCGTAATCAAGGGGATTCAAGGTCAAAATAAGCAGGATATTGAAATTGTATTGTGACTCATTCAAGGTAATACTCTGGAGAATCATTCGCGCTGTGAAAATTAATGAAAACCTTACAGGCAGGAAGGAGGGTGGGATGAGAATGATTCATTTTAATAAGGTACCTTTGCAAACTCCCTTTTTTAAAGAATTATCTCCTTATTCCTTGCTCAGTTCAGATCCAAAAACTTCATTTCTTTCACAAAACTAGTTTTCCCCCAAGTAATAGCATCTCTGCTATCATCCAGCAAAAGCAGTTATGGAGGAAGGGGATAGGGGATGGGGACATGACTTGTCATCTGTTATGAGAAGTTTAGTTTAGACATTAAATTTTGTTTTCCGTACAACTACATTTTCTTTTGCATTTAAAGAAAGTTAGCTTCGGGCTCGAAGACAAGGGCATAATTTCGTAAATCTAGTTTCCTTGTATTGTATAATGCATTTGAAACATTTATAAGTAATGCAGTTGACACTTTATTTTACGGACCTCTAATCTACAAACATTAACGTTTTTACGAGTTTACCAACCCCCCAACAACTCTGCTCGATTTTAAACTTCAACGTTAATAAAGCACAAATTTGAGAGAAGTATGGTTCAGAGATATAAAGCCTCTGAACCATGAGTTTTACACATGGTTCAGATATACACATGGGAGTACACATGGTTCAGAAATACACATGGGAGTATTCAGGGTTCAGAGATATAAAGAATATGTTTTAAAAAATTTGCGTTTTTTGGAGAAACACCCGAATTAATTTATGGTTGATTAATATGAAACTTTAGACGGAAATTTGAGGGGGAATTTTTCGCAAACACAATCCTGCACTTCGTACAATGAAGTAGTAAAGCAAGAGCAGTATTTTGCTTTAACCATTAACGTAAATCCATTTTATAAAGACTTATGAGTTATGCGTATGCTCGTAGACCACACCGGGTGATAACATTTTAAAGAATTTTATTTCAACTTAAAACATTTTTGCTCAACCAACGAAAATTTTGAACAGTTCTTTATCTAATTCCCTCCAAAGTTACTTCACAGAAGGAAACAAGTAAATTTGATTAGAATCACCGCCCCCAACTTTTCTCAACATAAATTTCTTTTCCTGTTAGAAATACTAATATACTATTTTTAACATCACGACGGCGACGCTCCGTTTTTCCACTACTATTTGCTGAAAACAAACCCTTTTTTCGATCGTCTGCGCTCGTAAAACTGCCATTAGCCGAAACAATGAACTAGTTTGCGGTTCTCTCTTTAATGCGTCATAAAAGGGCTTACGCATTGTCTTCTTTGATGGGTATGATGCAGGAGCAACGTCCTCATATCCCGTGATATCTCACTGTTTAGATCAGTGGTCGGCAACCGTCGATCGTGATCGACCAGTCGATCGCAAGCCCATTTTCGGTAGATCACGACATCATTTTGGACACTTTATATGGTTTTTAGGGGAAAAAAATCAACTGACTTCTGAATTAGAAGAATGTTTAGTAATTTATCAGACCGTTCGCCAGAACTAAAAATACTTCCCAGTAATATGAACTGTCATTTACTATGCTCTCGATGAGCGTTAATTGAAATATGTAACGCTATTGCACATGTGTGTTTTATTTAAAGAACAAAACAAAAACAGTGTTTTGTAAAATTTAAGAGAAATAATATATTAGTATCTGAAATATTGGTTTGATGCGAGTTAACGGTGTTAAGATAACATTATTTTAGAAACTTTAAGGGAGGTATTTTATAAGCATCAAAACTTGTCCGGGCAAAAATTAACCTACAATTTGTAGACAAGAACAGCCCCAACATGTCCTATTAATTCCTATTAATTTTGTGTATGCACCCCCCCCCCCCTAGTCCTCTGAGTCGATCTTGGTGTTCGCCGAACTTGAAAAGTAGATCTTCAGCCAAGTTAGCTTGCCGACCGCTGGTTTAGATTGTATTACTTCGTTATCAATAAATAGCTAAGATATATTCTCCCCCCTCCCAATCCGATTTTCGTGTTCTTGTAATGAAAGTATTTTCGGCGACATGAGTTCTTAAGCACAGAAATTGTAAGGGGAGACTTAAAATGCGGGAATCTATTTCTTTGAAGCTTTTCCTTAGGGGGTTATATTTTGTTTGACTAGAAATGCTTCCTTCCTGCTACATGCTAACATGCTATTGCATTATGAAGGAACCAATTCGTCTATTCTAGGAAATTGCATTTCATCGTGCTATATCTCTCATCGTACAATGTGTAAAGTCATAAATGTATGAATGAAGTCCACTTATCGTAGTGTGAATGAAATCACTGAAACGTACCAAGTATAAAGAGACTCATCAAAATCTTTAATCGTGTTTTTTGTGCTGACATCTTGAGTAATTAATACTTAAAATTTTAATTGTGATTGTAGCACTACCATTATTTGTTCGATGCATTATGACACGTTAAAAGACACTATCCCGACATTTCTTTTACCTTTTGCCACTCCCAACATTTCCATCGGCTACAGATATTGTTAATAATGGATGCCGACACGTTAAACATTTGCAATGCAGCAAATCAGTCATTTTTTTTTCTTACGGATGCATTGTAGTGCTAATTATCGCTTTTGTTATGAAATGGAACCTCATCATCTGATGACCTCTTTTTCTTTCCTCTGTTTCTTTTTTCTTCCCTTTCTGTTTTTCCGTATTTTTTTCAAATAATTTCAATAAAAATTCAAGTTGTTCTAAACATGAACGTCAATATTTATCTCTATACATGCATTATCTTATAACTTATTAATTTTTCAAATGTCAATTGACTTTTGAGTTCCTCTCGTTGATTGATAAGATTCGATTACATACATTTTATTTCTACTTTATTTTTAAAAGATGTGCTTGCATAATACATAGTTTTTTTCGTGTCATCGTGTGGCTTAAAAATAGTCGCCAATTCTTGGCAAGGAGAGTTTTCCCGTAACCGAAACTTAGTCGCCGTAAAGAAACCACAATTTTCACTCGAATGTTCCAAGAAGTAAGCACTAGACAAACTTGTGATAAAAGAAGCTACGTCAGAATATCTTGTGCCGTCACGACTTAAGTGAAGAAAAAGAGAACCTAAGCTAACTTGTGACGTCAACTTTCAAAGGAAGAAAACGTGAGGCCGGAGAAGCGAAATGGAAATACCTGTCTCACTGGGAGGAAATGGGCAATGAAGTCATAAAAGAAAATTATTGGAGAAAAATTCATTCAGAGTCTTGTATACGTTTAATTGCAGAACGTTTTCATTCAGATGTTGGATTTCAACATTGAGAGTAGGGGTGGGAATAGTTAAAATTTAAGTTTAAAAAAGGATATATTTAAAAAAAATGTATAAACATAAAATCTAGTTTAATCAAATTCACAAAATAAATAAATAAATAAATAAAATCTCACACAAGTTCAATCAAAATCAAATATAAAAATAATTCTCGACTTTTTCAATATAAATGTAATTACTTCCTAATTATTTTCATGTAAAATGTGCCTTAAAACTACTCCTAACAAGCACCCCTCAAATGTGGAGACTTTTTTTAGGCGGACAGCTTTTGATTCCAGGGGCAAATCATTGAATCCAAACAAACCTTTCTTTTGCGGACACCGCTGTATTACGGACAAATATTTTCGTCTCGCTGGTGTCCACTATAGAGATTGTTCAAGTGTCATTCAATTTTAAAGGTAAGAAGATGTAAAAGCCAGGAACGTAAGAGAGGGTAGAACATGAGGAAGGGAGGAGGGGGGGGGGGGACATTGCAGCTACTTTGTTCCCTGAATAAAAACTCTTGTAGCTGTGACGTTATTCATCAGAACGGCATTTCGACACGTGCTTTGAAATGCATTAACCGATTCCAAAAACCATACGTTGATGAATGTTTAAACGAAAACGGTTTTGATGGCAACGTGGGCGTTATGTTGATTCAGTTTCTCATATCAGCTAACAGATTAAAAAAAACAGTTGTTTTATTGTTATGATTTAGGAATTACATTTTCGCTCGTGTAGAGATAAGCAAGATTCTAATCAGCATTGTTTTATGATAATGAAATGAAAAATCATCAATAACATATAAACTTTTCAAATTTGTCTTTTATTTCACGGTATGATTCATTTCACTGATTGATTTTCTGTTACATTTTAAAAATTATTTTATTTTGCTTTTCACTTTACTTGTTTTTTTTACATTTAGTTATTACTATTTTGAGTAGTTTATCTTGCTCATTAAATATGTATGAGGAGGAAACTTTTCGACGGAAAATTATTTATTGACCTGCGCTCCTAGGTTTTTGGATAAAAAGATATTTTCCTCTGCAACTGCTGCAATTTAAATGCTTCGCATCTTTTCATCTTAAATAGGACCTGCAAAACTCAAACTTCTAAATTGAATTGTACGTGAGAATCAGTTGAGCTCGTCCGTAGCTCAATATACATTTATGGAAGGGGATTTCTAGGCTTTAAACTTATGCTACGAAACTAAATGAAGGAAACGAAAAAGGGGGAAAATTGTGCAAACAGCTGATGCCGGGCCAGGACGTTACACAATTCCTAAGTTGAACGAATTCTCCGACGAGACATGATGTATAAATAGATTTCAGATATTGAATATTTATTATAGCAGACAAATCAATCGATATCGAAATAATTCGCAGTCTGTAGACATAATTCTTATTCACTAAGATTCCACTAATTTGCGGATATTTTTTTTTTTAAAGACCATTAAAAATTAATTTCCTTCCCTCATTTCGATAAACTAGGTATTCTGTATAAATTTTCTAGTCTTAAGCTATACACCAGTGGGGTAGTCGAGGGGGGGGGGACCAGAGATACAACCAACAAAGAGGTGTGAATATGTTCGACAAAAAAGTGGGAGCACCGCAAATCATATCGGGAATGACCAATGTAGTACAGGAGTGCGTGGGAAATCAGATAAATAATTTTGACATAATTCTTATTCACTAAGATTCCACTAATTTGCGGATATTTTTTTTTTTTAAAGACCATTAAAAATTAATTTCCTTCCCTCATTTCGATAAACTAGGTATTCTGTATAAATTTTCTAGTCTTAAGCTATACACCAGTGGGGTAGTCGAGGGGGGGGGGGACCAGAGGCGTAGCTAGGCGGGGGCAAGGAGGGAAAGCTGTCCCCGAGCGCAGCGTCAAGGGGCGCCAAATTAATGTTAATTTATTTTATTTTTAAATGCAATGCGGAAAGAAATTTTTTTGAACTGAAGAGTATTAGGTTTGATATTTTTTATTTGGCAACCAGCAGTATGCAAATAATTTACAGTATTATATCCTTTTGATTTTCAGTATTGGCCTTTTGATTTTCAGTCTTTGTTAAAATATCCATGTGCCATGTTTTCTTGCCTTTAGCCCGATGTGTGTTAAACGTTTTTTCCATGTATGTGTTTGTATTGTGTCTTAAATTTACGTTAGTTAATTTTGTTACTTTTTTTTGCCATGTTCAATTCTAAGCCAGAATAAATTTTATTTTATTTGAGAAAACTCCCTATCTCTGCTAAATACAACCAACAAAGAGGTGTGAATATGTTCGACAAAAAAGTGGGAGCACCGCAAATCATATCGGGAATGACCAATGTAGTACAGGAGTGCGTGGGAAATCAGATAAATAATTTTGCGAAGCCAAAGTGTCCCATTTTCCCCTTAGAAGTGAATGGTCGCTAATAAAAATGAAAGTTAAAAGGACTGCCTTTTAGAGCTTTATCATTTAGGAAACATAAAAGTTTTTTTAATTCCCTTTAGGGGCGCCCCTAGGGCCTCCAGGGGCACAGGGGGGGGGGGGCGCAAAATCTTCAGTTGTCCCCGGGCGCTGAAAACCCTAGCTACGCCTCTGGGGGGGGGGGGAAGCAGGAGGACGGCGTCCCCCTACCTTTTTATTTTAATACAAGCGTCCCCCCAAATTTTTTACATTTTAACATAAGCGTCCCCCCACTTTTGATTTCAATTGCTTAACTTCGTATGCACACGCGTCCCCCCAACTTTTTTTTCAGGACTACACCATTGCTATACACCGTATAATGGTAGATTGCATGGATATTTCGATCAGATGTCTTGAAACACACAGAAATGTTTTGAAATTTTCATCATAATTTAAGAAGGTTAATACGTGACAAAAAAGAAAAGACGCCAAGATATAAAAATGGAGAAGACATGAGCGTATCTCCGCATATGACATTAGTATCGATTCATCTCGAGGGAGGTATCTGCAAAGAACTTTAAATGCCTCTACACATTTTCCATGAGAGTTTTACAACTTTTATAAAAATCTGACGTTTTGCATTGTAAATTGCATCAGCGCATGTCCATGGGACAGCACATTTTTTTAAAGATTCTTTGAGCAATCACCTGATTCTGCGGACATTTCCTATACAGTTTATAAACGTTCTGTGCAGATTCATTCGATAGACGTTTTAAAAATCGTTAGTAGACTCCTCAGAGTTTTTATAGATTTTATTAACATTCTCGATAGCTATTTATCTGTGCAATGAATCACGTATTCTGGAAATAATGATGCGTCATCCAAATTCAAGCTCCTTGAGGCAATTGTTTCATTAGCTTCATTGGAAACGGGTACAAGCGAATTTGAAGACACGTGACGTTTGCGAATGAATCGATAAAAAATGAAGAATATGTTAATGAGAAATTTCGAGATAGCGTCGTTAGATTCGAAGGAATGGGATTTTACTTTGTTGAAGATCAAGATATGTTATAGAAGTCAGGCAGAAACATGAAAATATACTTGTTGAAAGCTATTTAGCTCAGCCTTTTTGCTGCCTACATAACCCCTTCATTCCGATTCCTGAGGTTCACATAATGTACTCTTCAGTACTTTAAATCAAAACTTTTTCTTTTTTGAGGTTTTGATTTAATTCTGGAAAGCAAAAAGTTGTAGCTTTTAAAAAATATCAATAAACGGCTGAGTAACCTGGATTTATTTATAAATCATTAATGGTTGTTTTATTTGATTTCTCACAATCTCTTCAAGTCAAAATGAGCGAAAACAGAAGTAGAATATCAACTCCACATAAATGTTATAAATGTTCTTCCCTGTGGTCTATGATGTTATCATATGTGTGTAAAAGCCATGAAAAAGCATTTATATTGGTTTTAAAGCTTCCGGGCGAAAGAGATATGGTTGTAATTCTGCATTTCAGAAAATTTATGCACTTGTTACTATTTTAAAATATACAGTCCATTTAATTTCATAGTATGCATATGGAATGAGAAATCAAAGCTTTTATTCATGCAAGTACAAATAAAAGTTTCGAATTTGGTTCAGTTTGGTATGCAATTATGCCACTAAATCTTTGAATTAAAATAATAATAATAATAATAATCGGAGGCATTTAATTTATCAGGGTGCCCTCCATAGCTCAGTGATTTCAAAGTTTTGCATGGGGAGGGGGTGGACAGAGGCATACTTAACATTTGTCATAGAAGAAAAACAATAAAATGCTTACACATAGGAATTAATAAAGTAACTATATGCTTCTAAAAACCAGGAGAGGCAATAGCCCCCTTCTGACCCATTTTTTCTTACAAATAAAATTGCAGACTCTGCCATGTATAAAATTTTTTTTTTTTTTTTTTTTTTTTGAGGAAAGGGGGGGGGGGAGGGTGCTTTTACACTTTTTAAAGTGTGTAAAAGCAGATATACCACTTGAAAATGACTCGTATGAAATTGTGCAGTGATTTGTATCTTTGCTCACCTGGCATGACTTCTAAGAATTTCCGCTTGATTCATGAAAATGACATCTTATACGAAATACATTCAAGTTCAATCATTCATTCCCTGTAGAAACAGCTGCAAAATGCTTCTCAGAAAATGTTAGTGGTGACAACGCAGTTATTTAATCAGAAATGAGCCGTGTGTAAAGATAACTTCCCTCAACTGTCGATTGTGAGTTTATTTTAATATGTCATTCAAATTATTAGACTCTATTTCAAATAGACACAATGTATTTTATTCAGTCCATATAATAAATAAATATTTTTAAAAAAACGTTAACCTGTGCAGCGTTACGTTACAGAAGGAAAAAAAGTACTCGCATTTCAGCCATAACATAAAACAAAAGGGCATTTAATAACATCACTTTCATGAAACGTTATAATGTTAACATTGGTGTTCAATGTCTCAAAGTAAACAGGACTATTTTATCGGACATGATTTCGGATGTAACGTGAAGTTTTTTTGTTAATCGAACAGTGTTCAAGATTTTAGAAGTCTAGTTAGTGCTTCTAGAAAAACGTAGGGTAATTTTAAAAATATGAATGTTATAAACCTTTAAAAGTAATATTAGTAATTTGTTACAAAACAATAACTTTTAATTATAGTAAATTTAATAATTAAAGATCACAACCATCTCACAAAGACGTAGCAAAAAAAATCTCATTTCAATGCTTTCTTTCAGATTCGGGTCTTTCCATAGACTAACAATATAACGCAGAGCTTTGGGGTTGTCATTTTTCATACAATTTGTATTCAATTGAGAAAAGAAGGGGGGGGGGGGGGTTTACTTAAACTATTCGCTATCAAATTGTAAAAATATTTTTTTTAGTAGTTTTTATTACATTGCTTTCGAATTATTCAAAAAAAAAAAAAATCGATTGAAGACATTAAATCGATAAATATCGATATATAGTTTTATAAGTACACCGTTATTAGCTTTATTAACGATCTATTCAGCTTGAAAAAATGAAAGCGGTGCATGGAATTGAATGAAAACGGTCTTAGACTTAATATGGAATTGAGAGTCCGTTCGATTGCTTGTAATATGATTACGCATGTACGTTGATAGCAATTATGAATGCATGTATTTTCCTCAAATCTATAATCAATTCAAATCATTAGGAAGGAAGAAAAAGAAAGAAAAAAAAAAACGTTTCATGATAACCACTTAACAGCCATTGAGAAGTACATCATAGATTTTGAGAACAACCACTTCGAAATTGTTTCTCATATTCCAAACATTTTAACCATCTTTGACGTCGTCACCGCCAAGATAATAATAGCGAAAAGTATCAATTTCTCTTTTCCAATCCATTTTCTGGCTGATGTGGACTTGTATGGTGCCCTTTCCTAGCACAACCTCAAATCTCTCCTCCCAATTAGAGATGATGACTCACTCTTGACCCAATAAAGAACCTCTCCTCTACTCAAGGGCTCTAGGAATGACTCCTCTACGAGGCTCGCCTCTCCGGCCTTTAATTTTTGTTTGTTTCTGAAGCTTGGGATCTGGCAATGTCCAAAAAGGGCAACGCCGAGCGCGGAGGGAAAGTGTTTTTGAAGATCAAGACCTTGGGAGAAAGCTGTTGGCACACGACACGTTCTGAATTGAACTTCCTGTTGAGGTTGGATAGATGAATGACCGAAGCATATACACGAATAAGGAAATGTGAATTTTTGATCTTTCCCGCTTTCGGTTCCAATGTCGTCGTATTCTGTTTGTTGAAGACAAAATAGCTACATCTTTGGAAAAGAAGGAAACAAATACTACTTAGTATAATACGAATTTTTGATCTTTCCTGCTTTCGCATCCATTGTCGTTGCATTTTTTTTCCTCGGTCAAATTTCGGAGAAAATTTATTAAATTTGTGTCTTCCCCTAGTTTGAGTTACAGGGAATCTTTCTTTGTGGAGTTGTAGGAATGGAGAGAGAAATAAAGAATCAAAATTGAGAGAGGTAAAAATGCCGATGTGCTATTCCTATTAAGCAACTCATTTCTGCGAGTTGATAAAGTACTGAGAAGTTTGAAACTTTGGAATGTATGTCAGAAAATTTCAGCATGAGTAAAAACTCATGATGAAATTAAAGCAGAAGCTTTGTGTACGATGTTTTTTTTTTTTTTTTTTACAGAAGTTAATGCAAGATTGTTTGACTCTTACTTCAGAGAAAATGTTGCATCATACGAAGAAAAATGAAAATACAGTAAAACTCCTCCATAATGGACATCAGCGGAACAAAAATAGTCCGTAATAGGGAGGTGTCGGCAAAAGAGAGGTTTTTAAGGCTCAATGTTTTTCTGATGGGGGAGTTAAAAATTGTATGCCTAAGAAAGATGTCCGTATTTGAGGGGTGCCCGTTAGGAGGAGTTTTACTGTATTTCATTACACCCAATATCGTTGACACATCACTGCTGTACAAATAATTTCTGATTCATCCAAGAGAAACAATGCAACAAGTGCGAATTAAAGAATACGAGCATTCTACAAAAATTTGGAGAAGTTTTGGATTTATTATTATTATTATTTTAAAATTTTATCATGCATTCTATTCTTTTGGAAAATCACAAACTTCAAATTACTAAATAATGCTTTACATGCGACTTTCTAACATCTCGTTACAACATCGAGTAAAAATTTCTGCTTCTTTTGAAATTCTAATTATAATGTGACGGACTAAGAAAAACAATCACTTTATAACAATATTCATGTTTTATAATGCATATTGGATTATACACCAGAAAAATTAATAAATTTAATTATATTGCATATTTATAATTTTGTTTATAGTAAAATATATATCAATCTATATTCTTATAATAAAAATTATTTATATTAAATAAATTTAATTCTTTATTTTAATTAAATATGATTGCGTTAACTATAATAATTATAAATTAATTTTAATTTTATTGTACAGTAAAATACGGGGTTTAAAAAAAAAGCAGTTTGAAACCCAGAATAATGAAATCATCTGTCGAGTTGTCTTAATCTCCAAAGAAATACGTGAAAAAATTAAAAAGAGCAAATTCCTGTCCGTGTATGCTCCTTTTCCGATTTTCGCTACCCTCAATCATTGCCTTCATAGGCTGTACTCTGTTCATATAGAGGAATGCTTATAAATTTTTCAAACAAGTTTCAATTTAATATCTTGAAAACAACAAGGATACAAACTTCAGATCTAATAGAAGAGATGCCACGAAACTTTAAGATTTTGAGATACAATAAGAGTTTGTAGATTCATTTTCTCGATTCCCACGTGGATTTTTCTTTTTCTTTTTTTTTTCTAATTTCATGGTTGGTAGGTAGATAGAGTGGGAAAGATGTCATACTTTAATTAAAACGGAAGGTATTATCAAACAAAATGGAATGTCAGCAAGTTAACCGATTACTGTGCCATGTTAAATTAAGGCAATTTCTAAGTAATCTGATCCCTCACGGGGGGGAGAGGTGCGAAATGAGACTGAGGAAATGGTATTATAAAGACTTTTCCAATTTTATATTATACCTATTAATCATTTCTTGAATTCACTAAAAAATTTTGTGCACAATCACAGATTTTTAAAATTAAAAATAATTATCCAATTTTCACGATTTTTGTTAACTGTTACAAAACATGTGAATAGTTTGTGAAAAAACCTCACGTGGTAGAAAGAAAAAATCTTATTTTTAGATTTCGCACTGAAAATACCACAAGAGTCAGTATTCGAAATCAAAAAGTTTTTTTGTTGATCGGTATTATTCAGTAACTTAAAAAAGTTACTACACAAATTCTGCCATCTTAACGAAAGGTTTACTCGGTGCACTTTTCACGAAGTCATTTCGTCACATACGACGAAATTTTCGTGAGATTTGAGCATGTATTTCTGAGAGTGTGGATAGATATGTTCGATTTGAAACCAGAATGATAAAGTTACGCATCTTAAGCTTATTTCTCAAAAATCCGCCTGAAATCAACTCCAACTCTTTTTTCTCCCTCGTAATGTAAACCTTCTGGAGTGGATGCTGTATTAGTGTAAAAATGGATATCTTAGCTGTTCAATATTTTTGTTTAAATCAGGAAAATAGTTCTTCGGGCCCACTTATAAATATTTTTCTAAACTCTGTGCAAATACATTTCTGAGCATTAGCTTCATTTTTACGAGACGAACGTGCTGTGAACTCATAAGAAAGAGAAATAAGCCAACAACTTTATTACCAACTATCTTTTGCAACAAGTTTAAATTGTATTGTGTTAGCGTTCACTTGAACTCATATTGAATGTGAAACAATATAGTGTATTTGAATTGTAACGATACGTAAAGACAATTAATTTAAAGACGTTTCGTTTATCCGATTTCTCAGCCCAGTGCTCCACGTGCCCCCACCAAGCTCTTCTGTACCTCAAGGGGTAGGCGTACCACAGTTTGGGAAACACTGACTTAGTGTAGTAAACAAAACTAGCTGACTCCCTCACAGAACATGTGCGGGCTATAAGTTCAACAATCAAACTTCGCTGAAAATTTATGTAAAAACAGTTTTCAAATTTTTTATTGTATGCTATTACCTTGAAAGAATTGTAAATTAACCATTTTAAAGTCCTAAAAAACTAACCATTGTAAAGACAAAAAAAAAATTCGAAAGACTTAAAAAAAAGATCGCTAGATATAAAAATGAGAATGAACGCTCGATATAAACAAACTAAGGTGTTGCCACTCCAAAGAATAGGAGATTAAACATTGGAAATACTTTCTAAGAAATAAAAATAAATTTGTTAAAGTGCCCCTAGTAAGTTACGTTAATAAATACAAATACTATGTTACTTTTATATGATAATCATTAATTTTAATAATCGTTTAACCATAGTTAGTTTTTTGCATGATGTCAGCATCGCATCGTACCGCAATATTTAATCGTAACTGGTCCTCGTTAAGCGAAATATATATGTTACCGGCAAAGTTTGAAATCCGGCATTCTATGGAATACCTAGGCATTGCATATAATGCCTAAAACTAGCCGGCAATGTATGAAACGATTTATATTTCACACATTTCCTAGGCATTCTATAGAATGCCAAATGAGAAACCAGCAAAGTATAAAATACATCTGTAATTCGTTAAGAACCCCGTCCGTAAGTGCAAAATAAGAGTTAACGCTGGAAAAAATAGTGTTTTTTTAACCGAAACTACTCACCAGAAGCTAATAAATGATGTATAAAAAGAGAAAATGACTACTAAGAAGGAACCCAGGGACTATTGGTTGCTGAATCGCTACGGTGTAATGATTGTGGAAAACAAAATTTTTTTTTTCAACGGCACTCTCCTTATTTTTTCAGAATAACATTTTTACTTTTGAGAAATGCACGTCATTTACATTACACATCGGGACGTTTTTTCATGTTTTGCCTAAATAGCATTTGTCATTCTATAGAATGCCTAGGTATATTATTTTCAATGCCTAGGGAAAGTTTGTAATACTTCTCATATTTCATACCTTGCCTGAAAACGTCCGGCATTATATAAAATGCCGAGGCATTCTATAGAATGCCTCGGCATACTTTGCTGGTAACAGACATATGGGGCAAAAAGCACCCGATTGCTCTTCCTCCTTGTATCCCGAACGTCTGACGCCCTAGTCTTCCCGCCGCCCCGTGTCTCCGATCATATGATCAATACATGAAATGGGAGCAAGGGGAGATTCCAGTGAAAATGAGAGTAGGGGAGGAGGAGGAGGAGGCCCCGGGCGAGAGTTATCGGATGACACGAAATCGATACAGAATTCTCGGTCGCTCACCTCATGGTATGCAACAGAGCGGTATGAATTGAGTTGTCTGAGTGCTCATTGCGGAGGTCCGACGCAGACAAATTAAATTCTCAGAAGCCGCGCAACAGGAATGTGTTCAGAGTGGGAGGAATGCTCTCTTCTCGCATATTATTAAAATCATTAGTTGTTTCACGCCATTCCGTGACTTTCAAGCTACTTTCTCGCTTAACAAAAGTTTCATCAGTCAGTTCTACATTAAAAGTACGATTTGTTTAACGTATAAATTTATGCCGTATGATTCTTGAAAATTAAGTTATTAAACCTAGTTTATATTTAAATTCTTCTATTCATTACAGTATCTGCTGGGTGGAGAAATTAGTTAATTCTGTGTGCGGTTTTCACATATATAAATACACATATATGTAGGAGCACACCGACGGAATCGGTCACCTTCCAGAAAATTAAATTAATAAAGCTGCTTATTATCATAAGTAACGATAGAGTTCAAAAAATAATTCGTTATTAAATAAAACTATTATTCAATGAAATATGATCCTCTAGACAGAATGGGTGATTAGTAATCATGATAAGGTGGCGGATATTTGAATCGTGGCGGAGGATGTGGATCCAAAAGACTGTAGGTTGCTGGTAACTAAACTAATAAAAGATGACTTCAGAGACGAATTTTTTGACATTCCTCCTGAATTTTTCTTTGCATTACTTTTGTACCCAGGATTTTCTAGGTTTTTATTTTATTTTTTCCATATATATACTCTGACCTGACCTTAGTCATCCACCCCTTCTATCTTCTCCGAAACTTCTTCTTAGTTGTTAGCTATCTATTCTTGTAGGTAGCTGACTTATCTGCGATATTCTGGAGCACTTCGTTCGCATCATAGGCATTCAATGGAATCCCGCTTCTGAAACCAAATTGTATGAGGTACGTGTCCGTAAATGAATAGAACAGACCCGCTGAAAACAAGTGTAGAACAATTTATTTCTGGAACATTTTCTACACGAATCGGGCGTTCTCCATGGAAGATCTCTGTCTCATATAGGTCTTCCTGAAATGAACCGAGCAAAAACAGCAGCTTGCAAAAGTGCAATGAATCCAAAGCAATCTAACGAAGCTTCTAGAACGTTCTTCACAAAGACACAGATTCGCTTGTTCTTAGGGTGCTTTCTCATCAAAGGCGACAAAGACAAAAAGAACTTCTTTTCTCATCTACGTAAGTGCAAGCAAATTTTTTCTTTCAAAAATTCACTCTGCGGTTGGTTGTGCAGACGAGAAAGGATGAGGTTTTTTTTTTTTTTTTGTCTTTGTTGTCTTTGGTGTGAAAACCTCCTAGTAACACAGATCTATAAGTATAGTAACACAGACAAATAAACTCACTATTCAAAAACATCAGCTGACAAAACTAGCACTTTTAATACAGAGTGAAGGCTTCGGAAGCACAGCAAAATCGCTTCCATGGTATTAGTGCCAAAACTGAATCTAAACTCTAATAATTTTCTTTCATTCTGTGGGCCATTTCCGTAATTTTTTCCTAGCCCCAAAACAGACATTACTGCTATAATCAGAAATAGACAAGAATACTATTGAAATTAAGCGGCTTGGCAATGATTTGTTAACAATATTCAGCCCCGCTAATATCTCACCAACATTGGTGCGAAGAAAGAAATGCGAAATCCAGTGTCAGCTTGGCGATTTTTGACAGGGATCCCATAGACAGAGCTTCACAGTTTAAAATCATTGGCGAGATTTAGTATGTTTTCTGTGGAGAATCTCTGTAAAACTGTCTTCTCTGCCTCTCTTCACAGCATAGCAGGAATTGCTTTCTAGAAGTATTTCACTATTCACAAATGTTATATACATAATCTAACTGTTTATAATTAATGGGTTAAGCAAAATTAAATTACGAAATATATTCATTTATTTCATAATTCCGAGCACCGTTTAAAAATTTATTCCAGGGAGGATTAGTTTATTTAAAAACAAAATGTATGTTGCTTTGTGCAACTGTTTTCCTTTTTGTTTAACGGGTTTTACAATTCGTATTGGTCTGCAATTGAAACAGTAGTGGATTCAAGGACATTTTAAAATGAATTGCTTGAATGTCTTTATATTTTGATCTAACACAAAAATGAAAAAATAAATAATTAAGTAAATAAATAAATAAATAAGCCCTCAGAAATTAAAACACTTGCAAAATGAAAACTACCCATATTTTAGAAATAATTTTATTTTCTTTACACAATTTCCTATTCTTTCTATTTAGAATGCACTATAAGCAAAACATTTCTGAAGATTTCTAAATGTTTTACTGTGCTTTGTAACATAGCCCACAATACTATAATTTCTCTAGTTCCGAACAAGTCGTCAATAACATAGTATTTATGCAATGCAAAATTTATCATTATTTTCTTAGAAGAACAAAAATAAACTTTCGAGCTCTCGGAAATTTAATGTTATGTTCACAGTGTTGTTAATGTAGATTTATTTATTTATATATTTTATTCAATCATTGTCAAACTTTTATAGGTAACCTTAAACCTTGAACGTTTCCACTAACCTAATCGGTCCTTTCGTTCTCTCTTAAATTATTTCTGATTTCATTGTAGAAATAGTGTTATGATAATCAGCCAAATCACATTGGATAAAATGCAAATTTAATTCTTTCGGTTTTGGACTTCAAAAATGCCATATGGAATTAAAAATTAGTCTGTTAAATATGTTAAAGAAATAACTGAATTTTTGGTCTCTTGATCGAAAAACAAAATTATCAATATAACTTTCTGTTTCATAGTTAGTTATAGTTTTGACACTTATCATCATTTATTTGTTCTCATATTCAATATCAGATCAAAATTTCTTTTTATATCCATTATTAACAAAAGTAAGTAAGGAAAAGGGTATTCTGATGGTAACGTACTCTGACAATGCATCAAAAATTACTTGTCATTTCAAACAGGGAAGTAGTTTTTTTTAAATGTCTTAGACTGTAACCAATTAACAGGCACGGATTAAGATATAAGTACATTGTACTCATTCAAAATTGCTAAAATGGACTAATATCAATTTAAAAAAAAATAACTTAAAACATTCACGATAATAAAAAATTATATTTATTATCTGGATATTTTTGAAGTTACTTGGGTTTCTATGAGGCGTAATATACAAAAAAGAAAGAAAGAAAACGAAAGGAAAGAAACAAGAAAAAAAAGGGAAAGCAATCATATTCATTTATTTTTAGGTTTATGAGTAAAATTCAAGAAGGAAAAAAAAATCAGAGCGATGGAGAACAATAAGTTTCTCAGCTTCAGCTCCACTACAGTTTTGAGAAAAATAAAAAATCTCGTTGTTTTATTGCTCCGTGCTCCGTGCTCCCGCTCCATGCTCCGCTCTAGATCCTTTGCGATTAATGTGCCAGAAACTTTTTTCTTTCTTTTGCTGCTTTCAAATAGTTAGAGTATAGTACAGTATACGACTTGAATGTCAAGCAATGGAAATACTATCAAGTTTTGGATTGACCTTCCCCTATCAGGGAAAGAGCCGCTCTTTCCGTAAAAGGACCAACAACCCTTCGGTGGGCGCCCTGAAATAGGTCAGTCGGCCGCGACCTTCGTCACGTGGGAGCGACCTTTGAGCGTGTGACGTCAACCTTCACTCTCTTTCGTCCTCGAGATCTCCTCTTTCGCCTCCAATTTCAGTCTTTCATTTTATAAACTGAAAAAGAATCCCTTGTCCAAAAAAAAAAAAATTCTGTAGTATATACATTTTTTACCCGAGTTCCGGTTAGAACAATGATGTGTTACATTACATCGTACGATTCAGTAAAAAAAAAAAAAATTATGCCATTTTTTTTCTCGAAATTTCGTATTTGTTTTCGTGCCTTTTTTTGTCACTGTTGAGTAATACAATGAGCAAAATTGCTATTACATGAACGGTGCATAGTTTGCCTGATATTAAAATGAAAAACAAAAGTCAAGGTTGTTTTTGAAAGAACATTGTTACCTGATCCATTCTTTTTTCAGTGGAATTCCGGTCATTTACATGCAAAGCCAACACTAACATCTCTGCTTTCTTTCCTTCATTAACACTTCGAGCAGTGGCTTAACCCGTTGAAGCACGAGTTTTTTTTAGAAAAACTGGTAAAAAATGATCACGTTTTTTTTTAAAAATGAATATATAGGTACATTATAAATTGTTTTTGGCAATTTCAGTTGTAGAGGGTGACTAAAGAGCGGGAAGATCGCCCGTGTGAGACACGGGCAAATGTGTTAAGGGGTTAACTGGTCTTGAAGAACAATTTAACCACAAAAACAAATAAAACCGAACGTCTCATCATTGCATTTTTTAATTTCAAACACATTCGCAATAAATAATTTTACAGTAAAGTTTTTATTTAGTATTTAACTCTGCCAAATACTTAAGCAAAACAGAAAAAACTTTATACGAAAAGAATTGTCAGGTGACATAACGTTGTTAAGCAGGGTTTAAGCTAGAAAAAAAATTTCCTTTAGCAAAAAAGCTAAAATGGGAAAAAAGTCTTTAGCAAAATGCTAAAATGTAAATTTACATCTAAAAGAAAGATATTTGCAATATTTAAAAATAATAACAATACGAAAAAAAAAAAAAAAAGGAATCTCAACTGTGCAATAAACTATTAAATTTATTTTTTTTCGAAACACTTAGGTTTAGAATTTACAATTTTTCTTTCTTTCAAAGAGCCCCATTTTTCAAAAGCTTTTTTGAAATTGAAATATTTTCTTTCTGATCCTTCAATTTTTATCATCAGAAGGTTATTTACATTGGATACATTTTTCCGATTTCTGATGTCCGTTTTTATCAGGTTTAATGCACTGAAGCCCCTTTCACAATCTGCTTTGTGAAGTGGTATGCACAAGGCATACTCTAGAAGGGAGCAAATGATAGGATATTCAACTGACATTTCATTAACGAAAGCGAACTGAACCAGCTCTTTTAAACTCATTCCTTTGCACCTTTTTAACATAATATATTTAAACATATCCCACTCGGCTAACAATTCAGATGAATTGAGTCCCACCAATTCGGATATCTCATCCATTTCCTTTTTGCCATACATCTCCAGCTCACCGGGTGTACTTGGTAGATTACAAGGCAATAAAACATTAAAAATTGAAATTTTTTCCATGTCACCCAACCTATCTTTAACATGTGTGATTATTGAATTTAAAAATTTTTCCATCAAGTCTTTAAATTTTTTCTCTTTGTTTTTTATTATCTGTTACAATATAAGATTCATACTCAAAATTTTCACTGTTGGGAACATTTTTGGGAATTCTGTCCAGGAAATCCATGAAATTTGTACCTGTTTTGTTTTTCATCATTTCTAAATTTTGTACACAAGCTTGTGCACATGCTTGTGCTAGTTCAAAGTCCAAATTCTGCTTTTGAAAAGCTAAACTTAAATTATTAATGCAAAACATTACATCATTTAACATTGCAGTAGTAGCAATAAACATAAAGGATGACATTTGTTTTAGTAACCCTTGAGCTACAGGTCGTTTGTCTTCTGCAAAAACAGAAATAAGAGCAGACCAATTAGAGTCGATATTTAAGATACTGTTTCCAAGAGATAACCACCTGGTTGCTGCTAATTTTAATATTTTAGTTTCCTTTTTTTCCAGAGTATTTTGAATTTATTTTAAGCGCTTTGTATTTACTGGAGACTTTTCAAAGTATGAATGTACACGCTTCAAAATGTCTTGGTATTTCACCAAGTAAGGAAATTCAGCAGCAGCCTGGCTTGAAGCAAGTGCCAGCAGAGGCGTAGCTAGGGTTCTCAGCGCCCGGATACAATTGAAGGTTCCCCCCCCCCCTCATGCCACTGCGGGCCCAGAGGCGCCCCTAAAGGAAATTAAAAAAAAAACTACTTTTATACTTCCTAAATGATAACTAGCTCTAAAAAGCAGCCCTTTTAACTTTCGTTTTTATTAGCGACCTTTCACTTTTAAGAGAAAACTGGGACACTTTGGCTTTACAAAGTTATTTGTCTGATTTCCCACGCACTCCTGTGCTACATTGGTCATTCCCGATATTATTTGTGGTGCTCCCACTTTTTTGTCGAACATATTCACACCTCTTCAAATCAAATAATTTTCTTTTAGCATTTAAAAATGAAATGAATTTGCATTAATTTGGCGCCCCTTGACGCTGCGCCCGGGGACAGCTGTCCCTCCTTGCCCCCTCCAGCTACGTCTCTGAGTGCCAGACTATGTGCAACACAATGCACTGACAGAAGGTGGGTATTACGTCTTTTAAGAAGAGTAGTTCCCCCCCCCCCCCGATTTGTAGGCGGCCTAAATGCCACTGAAACCTTGGTGCATTTTTGCGAAAACGGGCGTAATTTCTTTCGCATTCTGAATTTTTCTTTCGCATTTTGCGAAAAAAGCGACCGTAGCTTAAACCCTGTTGTCAAGTCAACTGCACCTTTTACTCTCTTAGTATTTTAAAATATAAACCACTAAGTAGTATCAACAAGCCTATAAAATAAAAATAAATTTAAGTCATGCGAAGTGGTCCCTTAACCTCAGATAAGAATGAGTAACTAGGAAACATAAATAAATAAAAGGGAAATTCCAAAGGATGGAATATTAAAAAGAAGAAGCATTTGCAATGAAACTATGTTCATCAAAATGATTTTTTTTTTTTAGCATCTAATTGTTAGCAGTTAAAAGATGACAAGATACTTAAAAAAAACCATGCTTTCTAAATATATTATTTTATATGTTTTTTTCAAATGCTTAGAATTGTAATGGATGGACTAAATTGTTATTCCGTTACAAATCTAAAAACATTCTTTTTTTAAACATTAAAATAGTTTTTCCTTTTTATTCAGTATTTTATTATTTTTTTAATTGTGGGGATTACGCTGAGATACTCAGAAAACAGGTTTATGTTCTGTTGATCATAGCACCACTGTAAGCACTTGAATTTTTATTTTCTTCAGAAATGTTCACTTTTTTTTAGGAATGGAGATACCCACAACCCACAAGCTATTTTTATAGCTTTTAAGTGCTATGAAAAATATACTATTAAAAAGCTAAGGTTTTGGAAAAGGTGAACTTTAAAGAAGAAAACTTCACGTAAAATGAATTGCAATGTATTCAAATGATGCTGTTTTTTCAACTCCAGCAGAGTTCAAGGCTTGAAAAGGAAAACATTTCCCACAGGATCTATTGTTCTCGCGATGCTGATGCTGAAATGCAGTAGAAAGAGGCTCTCTTTTTCTTCATCATTAGCGTCATCCTCAAACAACATTCTCTTTAGATCAGTTTTATTACGGTTGGTTGTTTTGTGTTTTCATTCCGTCATTGTTCCTTTTTACTGTTTTATTTTCTGGTGCAGTTCTTCTTGTAAGTTTTTATTCTCTCTTTTTTTTTCTTCTTTCTCAACTTCTGTAGATCCAAGTTCTGTATGTGGAACTTGCTGTCAGCATATTCGTAGAGTCTTTTCTTGACCTTAGGTTTTGCCTTTCACCGGGTTGTTTCTCATAAAACAAGAGCAATATACTTCAGGCTCGCTGAAAAAATAAGGTCTCGGTCATTGGTTGAAACTCCGAAGCGTCATAAGTTGATCATAGTGCAATTTTTCTGTATTTTTCAACGCTTTTTTTGTTTTGGAACCTTTTTGGATTTTTTTTGCTCATTTTCAGAACATTTTACTGTTTTAGCTCTTTTTTTTCAATTTTATTGATTGAAATTTAGTTTGATTTATTCATTAAATTTTATAAACCACTTAAAAATGTCGGTAAACGGTAGAATAGCGAATCTAATGGCTGCAAAACTGAATGAAGATTTTGAGTGTGAAAAAAGTTGCTGGTGGCTTTGAGAGGAAGAATTTGAATTTGAAGAAAATATTTATCCATGAGTGATTCCATTTATTTATTTTAAATTTGTCTCAACTATGTTTGCATTGAAAGACGTTTTTCGAGAAATAAAAAATTACTTTCGGATGTGATCTTTGATAATGTAGAAAAATATTCTTAATTATTCAGAGTAATTCAGATTCTCTCATTTAAGATATCAAAATTGTCAGAACACATGTTTCCTAGTTATTCGCTGTATTGTTTTTATTTTTCATTTATTTATTCTTTTAGAAATTCATTTAATGATGATTTTGTTATAATTTTTCAAAAAACAATGTTTAATCTGCTTCAATGGAATTTTGACCTCAGATACAAAGTGACTTTTTAAGTGCATTTTTTCCGTTTCAAAGCATTTTTTGTATATTTTTAGAGTATTTTTAGGGGTTTTTTAGGTCATCAACTTCCCGGGCCAGGTCATAAGCTAACACTTTTGTTCGACTGCATGGGATTAACTTACTGCACAAGTTGAACTGGCAATGCAGATGTTGCAACTTCCAGAGGAAGGGAATTTTTTAATATTTCGTCAACAATGAATACTTCTTCAACGAAAATATTCGTATCAAGTGACACAACACAATTCTTAAAGCCATTTTCGTCAACAATGAATACTGCTTCAATGAAAATTTTCGGATCAAGTGGTTCACTGCCACAATTTTTAAAGCTATTTTCTTTAAGAGTGAATACTGCTTCAAGGAAAATATTCGCATCAAGCGGTTCACTTCCACAATTTTTAAAGCCATTTCGGCATTTAATAGTTTCGGAACTTTCAAGTAAATTTCTCTAATTAGTCACTCTTGGCCATTTTGCCAGTACAGATACAATGACACAAAATCCATTAGAACACCTAAACTTGTTGACCGAAAAATTCGTGTGGTCGAAATAGGATTTTTTAAAAATATGTGATTTTTGAAAACACTTTGTGTGCGAATATATTGGTGTTGTTCAAGCCAATGAAACTAGTGCTAGAAGGGGTGTAGAACGAATAATCCCTCTATCATTTAGGAAGTAATTACTACCAGGAGAGTTATTTTTAAAGATCCTCATAATCCTATATTGCCTATCCTATTATTTTTAAATAAATACAGGAAAGGAGTGTTATGACCCCTTCACTCCCCCTCAGGAAAAAATTCTAGTTATGCCTCTGATTAGTTCGAAGGTCAATTTTTGCGTGAACGGAACACGGCGAAAAGCGAATTTTTCTTCAACGTCAATTATCATATGCGTTTTCAGAGCTTTAAAACTGTAGGTACCATTTTATAATTGCAGGCCAGGAGTTCAGGTTACCCCCTGAAAGCAAGGGTATCAAATGGTCGCCCATGGAAAACTTCGAAGAATTCATAGAGCATTTTCAAGCTATCTGAGGTATGGAATTAGTGAATACATACAATCTAAAAAATTTGCCACTGTCGTATTACGTTCGTTTTTATGAACAAAGGAGGGCACCACGGTACTTCTGGTGACAATTTTGTAAATTGCACGTGTTTTTTCTATTTTCTGTGTAAAAGTCGAAATTAATTAGCAAAGGATAATCCAGAATAATTCTAGTTTTATGAGAACAATGTTAGCTTCACTCTTTTTCTTCCGAGTTCCAACCAAGGAAAAAGCACATTAAAATAATTCCACGCTTGCCTCTAGTGAGGCGACTGACCAAAAGCAACCTCCGCTGGAATTGATGAATGGGAACTGAAGATAAGAACTATCACGTTCTTACTCATCCCTCTTACAACATCGTAGTGATGAACTGCATACTGCGACGACATCTTTCACTCGATGAGGCTTTCTCATGTTGCCCAAGTTGGACACGTTGCCAAACTCAAGTGATAAAATGCTGCTTTCGTTTTCTTTTTTTTCTTCTTAGATGTTTCATTCTCCGTAGAGAGTCATTGACGTGACGTTCGAGCCGAAATGATGTCAACTAGTTCAGTAAAAAATGATACTACGACAGATGTATTACAGATTTTTACACTTCAAGTGTTTAGAAAAAATGTGTTAAGTGACTGTTGCAAATCATTTCTGAAGGCAGTCTAATATGTCTTAGTTTGAACCGTGTTAGACAAACGTGTTTTGAAGGTAGTTGCATAATCTCGGATTTCTTGTGGATAGACTCATCCATGGGAGTGCGCCAGCTCCGTCCTCAGAATAATTTTAACAGAAATTATAATTATCATCGTTATTTACTTTGATGATAAATGAGAATGATCATAATGTAATTCCTATTTCGTTATTTAAACATATTATTCATAGTTTTACAGTTGTTGGCAATGACAGACAAGGTATTAGTTAAAAGTTATTTACTAGCATTTTTTGTCTTTTTTTTTTTTTTTTTTCAGATGAAAAATTATCTACTGTTCTTTGTTGCTGTTCACTCGAAAGTACCATGGGTGCTGGAAAATGTAGTTTTTTTAATTCGCAATGAATTGCTAGATAGAAAATATCTGAGTCATGGAGCACGACGAATTTACATTCCCTAACTCCGAGCAACAAGTCATTGCTCCATCACTCAGCGCTACGCTCCAAATATCTAGTTTAGAGGCAATCTGTATTATGGAGGATAATTCAGAAATATATGGGAGTTTTATATTTTACTGCAAGATTGCCTCATTTAATCGAAAACTGCTTCAATAATCATAAATAACTGTCAAAATGTCTTAACAATTAATGGAAATAGCACATGCTTTTAAAATTAATTAAAAATTACCAATCGTTTCATTTTTGCGTTAGAGAGAACTAGTAGACATTCGATACTTTTGATCATTTGTAGAATACTTAACTGTGTTTCGCCAAACCCTATGGTTGCATCAGACAATATTTGAGGAAGTCAGGAGGGGGCAATGCCCGTCTCCCTGACTTTGAGAACATAATGAATTTTCCAGGATGTGTATATATCTTGTTGGATTTTTTAAGAATAATATGTAAGAAGTTTATACCCTTTTCTTCTCTCCCCCCATCCGGAAAAATGGGAAATGACGGACCTGGTGTCCAGGGAACCTTGGTTGGTAAACGTTGCTTTAGAGTAGTAGGCAGTCTTTCGCCTGCTAACATCGACCGACGGGAATTTTTTAAAAATAATGTAGTGGTTACATGGAAAATGCTTTCAATATTCTGTTTAACGCAATAATTACATCATTTCTTTTAACCCTCTGTTACTCAACAACTCGGATTTATTTGAATTTTTGGATTCTTGATAGTAAATATATATACATACGTACATACATAAATACCTACATACATATATATATGTATGTATGTATTTTATTCCTCTATCCCTCATAAACTCGGATTTATCTGTTTTTTTTTTTTTTTTTTTGATTCGAGATAATGACAAAAAAAAATCGATATACGTATTTCATATTTTTTTGAAATTATTTATAAAGAGCATCAACTAAACAGCGATTTAACAGTATATTGCCTGCAGTCTACTCTATGGGTAAATTTTTTTCAGTAAAATTTAAATAAAGGTTTAACTACAAAAGGATTCGAAATTACAATTGATTTTATAATGTAGTATTCCGAGGATAGATTGGCAAAAAGGATATTTCACAATATTTGAATGTTGAGGACTCTACATTTCATAAAGTTTGAACCTGAATATTTATTACGTTAAGATAGAAAAATTCATTCTTTTTTGCCAGTTTGGAAGTCCTACAAAACATAATTTGAAAATAAAATTAAGTGATAATTAAACTGTAAATTAAGTAGTTATAACAAAAAAAGTGTCATGTTGCAGACTCTACATTTGGACAAAATACTGTGAAATGGCCCAAAAGAAAGTAAAGAAAAGAATATATTTTCCTTTTCTCCACGGAAAATTTTTCCGACACAGAAAACGTAAGGGAATCAGTTACTTAATTAAAAATATTTCCAATGATACAGATTAGGTTCTTGATTGAATTATTTTATGATCTTGAATGTGAAAACTGGTTTTAATATTCAAGGCGCAAGGGAAAATGGTGTTTCTGCAAGCTCTATAGTAAAATAAAATGCTTTCCTAAATTATTTTCAACAGTATGTTTAACAAATTTAATATGTAATGAGTAAGCAAACAAAAAAACTTCATTCTTAACGTGTACGAATAATCTAGAGGACCTGCGATTCATTTATCGGAATTAATCTGATTTAGAGCAGTTTGAACTTCTATCACAATCACAAACAGCTAGTATCATATATAAAATTAAAATTTCTGCACGAAAGCACTTCAAATGTTTCAGAGATGGAAATTCGGAGCCTTTTTGTCCCCAAAAATCGTTGCCTCGTGTTACTTCCTCTTTTGTTGTACACAAATCACAATGTGTTCTATTTTTATGCGATGAATAAAGCGTGCCCGATATTCTGGAGCTTGGACATTAATGTGAACAACTAACCCGTTGTCGCCAATTTGTCATCTTGCGACGTCTGCACGCTATGCCGACATGATTTGCGACTTCCGAAAACAACGAACAACTGTTTTCTTTTGGAAAAGGGCACTTTCCACGTCCCGAATTCCAAATAGAATGCCTACTGCTTCCGGATGAGATCGTTGTCACAGAATCCTGAGATTTCACCAAGAGGGAAGCATTTCCGTTCATGCCGGATGTTGTCGTCGCTTCGGTGAAAGACATCGTCCAGATTAGGTGAAACGGATTTGCTTCTCAAAATCTCCTATTTCGTGGAAAAGTGTCCAGAGCAAGCACGTAATTAACATTTGGTTGCAATGTGGATCTACTCATTATAGATTAGTAACAGGGCTTTATTCTGACCTACATTATCAATGGCACAGCAAGAAGTTCGAGGAATTTTTGGTCCTTACGTGCACTGTACATATATGATTAACATATTAGGTGCATGGTTTCCAACCAAGGTAAATGTGAAACGTCAGCTTTTATTTTCTTCAAAATAGTAAACGGTGTAAAGACATCGTCCAGATTAGCTGAAACGCTTTTGCTTCTCAAAATCTCTCATTTCGTGGAAAAGTGTCCAGACCAAGCGCGTAATTAATACGTAGTTAGTTGCAATGTGGATCTAGCCATTGTGGATTAATAACAGGGCTGGATTCCGACCTACATTATCAATGACACAGCAAGAATTTCGGAGGAGTGTTTGGTCCTTACATGTACTCTACATATATTACTGATATATTCGATGTGGCACAATGGCTTCCAACCAAGGGTCCCGGGAGAAGTTTTAACTGGCGTTCTGCCGTATGGGAAATGTGAAACGACAGCTTTTATTTTCTTCAAAAAAGTAAACAAAGTAAAACGAAAAAAAAAATCATTAACAATAATAAAAACTGAGTTTAAAAATTGACATCGTTCAAGTATAATGTCAAACAGTAACAAATTAATTTTCGACATCGCGTTTTAATTCTTGGCTTTGCGGTACTACATTTGAAGGAAGGAAAACAGTTTCCTTTCTGACAAGTAATTACACCTCCTTATCGCATCAGATAAAACTTCCTTCCTTCTTTTTGTTCGAAAACACAAAAATCACTCCTATAATGTTCTATCCATTCGATTTTAACTTTGAAATTAATATTTGCTTCCCTCACTTATGCGTCTTTTTGGGGGAGGACGCATAAATGATAAAGTATTGTATTTTAATTGAGCTGCATGCATAAACAAGGTTAAGAATAACTTTTTTTTGTTTTTCTTTTGTGTTGACCAATGAAATCAATTCAGTAAAATTTTAAATGTAGCAAGCCCTATTCTCTATTTTCCAGCCAAGCACTTTAGCTCCATATTTTGGCTGATTCACTGAATCATCACTTACCTATATAGTTCATTAACTCAGGTAAAGGGTACAACTTAGCATTTTTATGACATCTCTGGTACGGATGTAACTTAGTAATTAAGTAAATAAAATGTATACATTGACTGACCTCCACATTTCATTAGATCAGTGGTTCCCAACCTTTTTTCCCTTGCGAACCCCTTCTAATATCCGAAAGAAATTGGCGAACCTCCAGTAGTCGTTAGTAACGGGTAACAAAACTAAAATTTGCTAGCACATTTATTTTCTGTGTTGCACAATAGTTCCTAACAAAAAATGAAAATATAATTACAAAACATCGATGCTTAAACAGAAACTAAAATAATTTTTCATTATTTGTTCTTTTTGAACATACGTGTGTTTGCAAAAAATATCTAACAATTATTTTCCCAATGGTGTGGAAAAGTTAGCGAATGGCATGAGAAATATACGTACAGATTTTTGAATCAATCAATGAATATCATTTGATTTCATTTTTAGGGGGAAAAAAGTTTGATTAATTTGTGGAAATTAAAAGAGATACATGACAATTTCAAATGTTGAAGAATAGGATTTTCCGTCTTTTGTTCGTATAGCCTCTGGAAATAATATAGCCAGTGGCTCCGGAATTTGAAAATCGTAGGGCGTTTTCAATTTGGACTCCAAACAATTGGAGTCCAAAATGATAAAGAGGGGTTATAAAAATTAGGTTAACTTTTAAAATTTAGCCCCATTAATAATTATGTACTTCATACAGGGCTTATGCATTTGCATGGGAGCTCATAGGCGCTCAACTCCTACACTTCTTTTAAATTTTACGTATTCGGCAGAATTTCGACTATTTTAGGCATTAAAATAAAACCTAAAGGCTATAGGGTTCCGAACTTCTTTCGTTAGAAATTTGGCCTTAGCTGCAGGTATTTTTCTTATAATGAGAAATACTTTATGGAAAGTATTATCAATCGTTTAATATTAGGTATTCTTTCCGGAATGCAATGTATGAGTACAAACAAAAAGTCCACATGGAAGCAGAAATTCTACATAACTAAAACTATATTCCAATTGCGAAAATATTAGAGATAATCTTAGTTATAGCAGTGATTCTCATTCAGTGATCAGAGGAACATTAGTGCTTCTTGAAGAGATTTCTAGTAAGATTACTATAACTTTTTTTAAACCTCACTCGCTGGATAAAGTCTTTCCTAAAATAGTTGCATTTTCTTAATTTTTCGCAAAAGGATCGAGGCGTGACAAACGATGTCACGCTTCGAGGAGGGGAGGGGGTTCGAGAAATAGTGAGTTTGTGACAAGGCGAGGAGAGTGGGAAACCAAAAGGACGTCTCACATATCTTGGTTACATTCAAAATCTAAAGATTAAATTTTTATATAATTTTTCTTTATTTTTTTTTTTGTTTTGTATTCTTCTGATTTCATTTTGTATGATTCTTCTGATTTCATTTTGTTTGTCACATCGATGATCACCATCGATGCTTGAATTAACTTGTAGTTGATTGAAAGGAAATCTTCTTGGGCATTCACCCTTTTAGGACAAAATAAATTGGGTAGTTTCTACAGAATTCGAACAAATAATAATTTTTTTTGTTGTATACTAATTATGCTTTTTGTTGCCAACTTTAACTCGATTTCATACAAATTAAATTCATACATAATCATTACTGTTTTTATGCTCACAAATATATTTAAAATTCAAAAATAAAATTGGAAATAAAATTGAATCTATAACGTTGTGCTTTGCTTCTGAACTATAAGTACATAGGCTTTGTGTAATATAGTTTGACAGCTGACAAGAGGGGTAGGGGGTGTTTTGAAGTGTGATATTTTGTAACAAAGGTGGGAATCAAATATATTGAAAAGAAGTGTGACATCATTTATAAATGCCCCCGTAGTGATTTAATTTTAGTCAAGTAAAATAAAACTGTCAGCCCACAAACTGCTTTGGAACAAAAGCAAATTTAACGACTCGAATGAAGATCTAGCCATTTTATTCATAGAATATTGAAAGAAAACTTGGCGATGCAGCACTTATAACACTGGCGCACATGTCCCTTCCTTTGAATTCCTCTTCGCATTGGAAAAAGTTTCTGGTGCTTAAAAGAAAGATGAAATTCCCGGTTCTATTGCCATGGCAACCGACGGGTTGTCTGCCGTTTGGGGATGAGACGTTCTTTTGGACGGGGTCAATGATCGTGAAGTGCGGGGCAGTGAGGAAAAGTCGAACTTACATGTTCGGAGCGTGCATGGGGTAAAGATGTGTGTGGAATGTCGGGGTCAAGGTGAAGAATTTCGAGTACATTCTTCTTTTTTTTTCCTTTAAAACATTACAGCCAACTTATTTCATTTGAAGGTACGAATTTGATGCCACTCAACATATTTTCTCATGAGGAAATTAAGCAGTAATACGAGTAGAACGAAAAATTATTAAAAGGAGCAAACACTTCATCGCTTATTAAATAAGACCAACTACAACATCTTCAACAAAACTACATTTGACTGAATTATTTTGTTGATGCTTCTAGAATTAATGGCTGAATCTATACGTGCTTTAATGGCACGTGACTTGATTCTTTATTCCAACTTTCTGGCATTAAACAGCACTTAATTTTTCAAGTACTTAGAGAACGTTATTTAAAAGTCAGTATTTTTTGGATAGTGTCGTTCGACATGGAAGCAAAGATTTACTTAAATAAATCGTTAAAATTGCGAAATAATGTATTTTTAGCTCTCTTGAACAATGTTAGTAATTTTTATAATCGGAAAAAACAAATCAAAACATCCCCCCCCCCCTTTTAAAACAATAATCCTTGCCAAACATCTGCACCAGGCATATTATTACGATGATTCTCTGCTGCCTAATCTTTAACTCTCAACATTAATTGGAAAAGTATTTGTCTAAAAAGGGTGAAAAATGTTTTGGTTTGTTCTTTTCTGATCATAAAAATTTCTGAAATTGTTCAAGAGAGCAAAAAATGCATTATGAACAGTGATAGTAAAATTTCTTGTCTGCTATTATATATCGCTTTGCAGTTTGTGCGCGAACACTCCATTGCATTATTTGGAGCATTAAATTCTTTAAAACTTCATACAGGTGGTTCTTTTTTAAAAAAGAACTTAGTAAAGGTATAGCAAAGCGAGATTACACTTGCCCCAGGTTCCGGGGTAAAAAAAAAGCACTAAATTTTGAAAAATATTATTTGACCATTGAAAATGTTTCCCCAAAGCGAACTGTAAAAGCAATTAGTTCAAGTTTATGCATGACAAATTTCGGAATTATTCCCTCAGTAACAAGTTTTCAATTTTAAGTCAAAGTTGAACTACGTCAAAATGTGGTTACTTTGATTTTTGACTGGAATATTTTTTTCAGATTTAAGTAAAGGTTTAATCTAAAAACTTATGAGCAAGCACATTTACTTAAAAGATTACGATATTAACTTGATTGTATTGAAAATACCATTCTTTAATGGTAAACTATTTTAAGTAAGAAACATAAAACTGATTAGTATTGAGCAGAACAATTTTTTTAGCGACAGAACTTTATTTTTTCGACCTTATTATGTGTCTGAATTTGAAACCAAAGGTTTTTGAAAAAATCCACACAGAATTTATTGATAGATAAAAAATTAAAATTCACATGGAGAACATTTTAATTTCGGAGTAAAAGCCGTTGTTTGGGTTATTGGTAAATAAAAATATGTCGTCACCTTTTCAATAAATCTCAGTGAGTAAATATTTGACTTTATGTAAATGAAACCAGCTTATGACGTCATAATTAATTATCTACTAGTACAATTTATTATCTATTCTGTGTGAAACTTCTTTTTTGCTTCCTGAAAGAATTTAAAAAAATGTTAAGTGCAACTGTTGATATGACACTTGACTGAAGATTAAAAAAAAAGCTTTTTTCAAAGTGCCATATCATAAATATTATTAGTAACTAATATGACATAAAGTCAGCAAATGTTTAACAGACCCATTAACGTCTATGTTTTGGCAAATGAAAATGATAGTGAACAGAATGAAAGTTGATTGTACTATACTTATATAGTATTTCCCATTTTCCTGTTGTAGAGTAACAGGCCAGAGAACTGATTAGCTACATGACTCAAACCGTCTTTTTCTTAAAGTAAACATAGAGAAAAGAAGGCAGTCAAAACCGGTTTCTTCCTTCCCCAGGTATGGATAAAATCACGAGGTCGCAGAATTATCTGGCCTATAGTAAACCAGCTGGCTGTGCCTGTACGAGATGTCTTTTAGAAGGCTAGAGTATAAACTTTTTACTGAAAAGGTTGGAAAAAAATTGAACATTTCCTCCGACTAATCTTTTGTTTTGTTCTAAGCCAAATTAAAGAGAAAAAGCAATGTGAAGGGAAAGGAAGACATTAATTTTGGACATTCTTCTTCTTTGTCTCTGTGCAGCCAGCAACCGAAGACAAATTCCTAAGATACTTTCAGAAGCACCACGCAGACCCTAAGTGTAGCTCCAGGCCTATCAAACGCTGAGAAATTCATCAAACTGCCAACCACCCTTCAATTTCCCAACAATTTATTACCGTCATGTCAGTGATACAACCCCCAAGGGAAAAAAATTCTTGCTCAATATTGAACAACAGATCAGAAGCAGCAGCACTTTTCGTATTTACTTTACACATTTTTTTTCCTTGTAACCTTTTTAAACTTGAGGAATGAAAAATCAGAAACTGCCTTTAAGGCTTTTGAAATGGAATGCACAATCATTAAAGTTAGCAAAAGTAAAAATTTTCTTCCAAGAGTGTTTCGATCTATTTCTGTGCAATATTTTTTAAACTGAATTTTTGGAAAAACTTTTACAAATTAAATCAATGTATGTCAGATTTAAGCAACTTTTATCAGTAACTAGAAAAACACAAATGCGAACTGCATGAAGTTAATACCATTTGTTTCATTTTTTCAGAGAAAAAGTTCTGTTCGTATTAGCAAACCAGTGAAACAATGTGCAACAGCCAAGACCTCACTAATCGAGAAAGGAGCTAGGACAGATAATTCCCGACCTAGATTATTTTTTGTCCATCCACAGATGTTATTTGAGAATATCGTCGGAGAACGAGAATGTTATCCTGAAGGTTGAAATTTGGCGAACAATCGAGAATTTTCCATTTTAAGAGTAGTAGTAAATGTAAAATTTAAATGTGTCATTAATGTTATGTAACAATCTTCAATTGCCTTTGTAAAAACTTCGAAAAAACACCCTTTTTTGGAGTCTTTTACCTCTTTATAATGATAATTTCATTTTGGGATTTTCCTCAGCATTGAAAAGATTTTTCCCGATTGAATAAATTTTTTTGTAATGAATTAATTGAGTAAATGTGTATCAATCAAACGTAATTTAAAATGCATTTGTTAAATGTATATTCATCATCTTCTTCTTCTGCAAGGGTTAGGCTAAAAGCCTGTACCTGCTTCTTGGTCTAATCACCGTTTCTAGGTCTGCCATGGTCTCGTTTGCCTTCTAAAAATGTATATTACAGAGGAAAAACCTGAAAAGTTGAAAGGGGTCGATAAAAAAAGCTCTTTTCTTAAAAATGCAAACTATTGCGAAAAATGAATTATATCGAGGTGATCAGACTGCAATTAAGCTTGGTTAGTTTTAATTTAAATACATCCAGTGTTTTAGACTAATCTTAAAATCTTTATAAGCACCTGAATTGTTTCTATGAACAATTTATATTATTTTTGCGAACAAGTTTGGACACTTAAACTTGCTTAAGAACAATTCTAAATGTTCTCGATTAAAGAATGTAAATGTTTAATTCTGATTCTTTGAACAGCTGTTCCTGCTTATGGAAGTTCTTAAAAACATTTTTTAAAATTAATAGATTTATTTAAACATACATATTCTGTAAAGGAGGGGAGGGTTTTTTAAAAATTGAATTTATTTCAGCCAAACGACACAAACTCAATCCCCTTGCATGCCATGGTAAGAGCATTGATCTTTCCAGTGCACTTTGTGCCAACGCCTGATACTCCTGAGGTTTACCTCTAGACTGTAGGCAGTGTTGCTAAATTAAAAAACTACAAATATAGGAAAGCAGGGGCACCGACGAGGGGGGTGGGGCAATATCCGGGCATTGAATTGGATGTTCGATCGATTTTAAAATACCCAATATTTGGTTGGTTTTCCGGAACGTCAATTTTGATTTTAAAAATTTAATTAGCATATTCTAAAAACATGTACAAAATAAAAACTTATTACATACTATTGGAAGTTGTGGGTAAAAAGTGCATAGAATTTACAGGTTGGAATCTTAGAACCGGATATCCGGCTAAATCAATATCCCGGCAAGAATGGGACTTTTGCCGTCCCGTATTAAACTTCCCCGGGACGCAGGACAATTTCTCAAAATACGGGACTGTTCCGGAAAGTCCGGAACGTTTGGAAACCCTTAATGTAGGAGAATGTAATGGAAGAAAAAAAGTGCTGAAAAATTCAATATTATACGAAGCTTTTTATGCATACACATTTTAAGCATTTAAAGGGTGCGCACTGCGAAAACGGTTTTGTAATAGTGCATTAGAGAATCAGAAATAAACAGTAGAAAGCAATTAAAATGACAGCCGCAGAAATTGATGGTTGTAAACTTTGCAGAAATTTCCACCAAGGGAGACCTGTAATTTTTTTGAAAATCTTTTACAGATTGATCAAAGCTTGTTAAATTATGCAGCAATCAAAGAAACAAATAAACAAAAAAAAAAAAAAAAAAAAATTATATCCACACACACCAGAATTATGTTGAAAAATTAAGGGGAAGTTTTTTTTTAAAAGGACATTTTTCATACACGTTTTTAACCTGCTAGACTCATATATAATAATGATACAAACAAATAGCTGGTATTAAAGAAATGTTTACATGAATATAATCCTATAGATTTTTAAAAATATTTTTTGTTTTCTTTATTCTGATTTAAGAATGAGAGCTTAAAAGATTTAAGAATATTTCCCAGCGATTTCTGTCAAAACTGCAATTCGATGTTCTTAGAAATCTGAATTCGATAATCGGATTACAAAATTAATAAATCAATGAACAAAAATAAAAATAAAATTAATCCGAATAAATGTAAACGTTTTGATGTAGTATGAAAAAGACAATCTACGATGAAGTTCACGGGAAGAAAAACAGATCAAGGATTATTATTTTTTGGCATCGAAGAACTTTCTTTTTACCACTTTTCTTAAGTATGTGGGATAAATCTTTTGTGGACGTGCCAACAATGTCAATGCTACTTTCAGTTTTTCCGCCTCTTAAACATGTTTACGTTCTCTACTCCACGAAGCTTTACTCTACTATGATTTTGACAACTGTAAAAATGAGCAAAATTGCGCAAACCAGGAAAAGTAGATGGTGTATGGAAATTTTGAAAGATGTAATGATCTTGAAAAATTCAATTTACAGCTTGTTTTGTTAGCAATATTTTTTTTTCTTTCTCTTGTAGTTGCGTGGAATTGCATTATTAAAATACTATAGGCATTCTTTAAATAGTACTTCTATGTATTCCTGACAACACATAACTACATTTATTTAGAATATTCACTAACGTATACATTATGTACATGCAGCGAAACTGGACTGCTGCTCATTGTACTTTGAAGGAAAAGGAAACTTAAAACAAAACGATAAGTAAAAGTAGTAGGGGAGAGGGAGGCACATGTGAACAAAAATGACATTTTTGTATATTTTTCAGTATTGGTTTGAGATATCGGTGAAAAAAGCGGTATATATGATAGTTTACACATTTCCTGATATTTCCATGAAGTTATCTAATATTTATATCAGTAAATTCGAAGCTAAAAATTTATTACAAAATATGTTAAATTTTGTTCACATCTGCCTCAGTGGGGGGGGGGGGGGGGAAGAGCAGTTGTGAACACACCTGGGGCACATGTGAACACTAATACATATGTGGTATAAAAGACTACTAAAGATGTTTTTAAAGAATAATTTATGCACATTAATAGTTACAATGAAAGTAACTGAAATTTAATCTTTTTCATGATTAATAAATCTTAATTAAATAGCTTTAACGAACATTATATAGGATCGGTTTCACAGAAAAGAATTGGAAGATGCAGCTCGATGTGTTCCACCTGAAATTGTGGGTGGTGGTCATTTCAGCTCAATATTATTAGTGTTCATCAAAGATGAACATCTGTTCCTGGGAAAATAAAGGTTCTATTATTTTGTTTCCTAATGAATTTCACATACGCTCCATCACTTTTTATTTTTCTCAATACGGCCAACATAATGAATTTCTTTCTTTCTTTCTTTTTTTTTTTTTTCCCCCAGCAAATTCTGCACAGACAAAATCATTCGCAGCTAAATTTTCCGGTGTTATGTTAACTTCTGTACCAGTACCTTGAGAATTACTCTTTTCCAAACTGAAGTCGGAATCAGAGTCACTTTGACTTTTCTTTTTTCAACAACTTTGCAAGTTCTTTCTTTTCTTTGAAGCTTTATTGTTTTAATATCAACTTCTAACTATTAAATATAAAAATTTTACCTATTCAATATAAGAAACTTTAAGTATTCAATATTAAAATAACTAAAAGTTCCTTATGGGGCACTTGTGAACTCTTCACATCTTCCCCTATATAATGTGTTCACATGTGCCCCATATATCAACTTAAGCATAAGTTCATAAAAAAGATATTTTTTTCATGAAATATTGAAATAACACTTCATAAAAACTTACTGCATGAATGCCACTTCAAAATGAAATGTCGAATTCCCATTAAAAAACTGCGTAGAATGTGTTTTTACACCAAGAACTGGAACATATGTTTTTACTTTTGCCTTCCAAATCAGGTAGTGTTGTGATAACTGAAAAACAGAATGATAGAGAACTTTGAAATTTCAGGCTGGAGATAGTATTTCTGATGCCATCTACATATATTTTTTTCAGATTTTTTCCTTTATATTAATCGGGTGAAATATAGTTTGTTCACATGTGCCCCGTGTTTACATGTGCCCCCTAGTCGTATATAAATATTGGGAGTTAAAGTAATTGTTTTGAACAGCAGACGATAATTAATAAATAGAAAATAGAAATAAAATAAATATATAACACTTTCTGTACTACTATTTTTTTTTTTTTTTTTTTTTTGCATGGTAGCAAAGAAAAAATGTCGCTCGGATTGGTTTTGTTCTTTTGCAAGCGCATTACAACTTATTCTTTTGTTATTTGATAGAAGAATTTTTCCATGTGAGTGCTGTGAATTTGATTATTATTATGTGACTCATAACCCAATAGAAACATACCCCATTCGGGGCTGCATGGTTTTTGGTTTGAATCCTAGCGTTTCGGTGTGAATTTCATTATGGCCTCCACAATTATTACTGTGCCTGTTTGTCATATCATGCTACAGGTCCTCGTCCATTTTCCTCAAACTTAGAAATAGGTGTATGATAAGTTTTAATCTCATTTTTTTCTTTTTTGCCCCTTCTGCGGTCCGAACTCTATTACTGTGATGCCTTCTAGAGCCCCCGGCCCAACTCCTTTCCGTATGAGGGCCCTGGATTTCATTGGATACTGATTATCAACTGCAAAGCTTGAAAAAAAAAAAGTTTCTTTGAAGCTATAGAAAGCGCGTATTTTTAAAGTTTTTTATTAATAACCTAGTTGAAAACTTTATTTCCATTAACGACTAGAATTTTGGTAAAAATATGTTTGCGTTTTATATTTGATGTACTTTAGTGAGAATTTTATTTAGAAACATTAAAAGGGAAAAAATATTTTATAGCAAACCAAACATTCAATATTTCTCCTTTGTTGCTTTGATTTGAAATTATTATTTCCTTTTTATTATGTAAAATACAATATTCTACCTTTAAAGTGATACAATTTCAGCATAAGGGATGGCAAGAGAACGTTCATAAATGTCTCGCAATCAGTCTCCCAGATTCAAATTTCGGTTTCATTCTTTGTGAATCTTAATGTTAAAATTTTTTATTTCTGAAATATTAGTGATAAGTGCTCGGATATTCTAATAATTGTAGTTAAAAAACTATCCCTTGCTTCAGTATCGAATAAAATAGTGAGTCATAAAGAAAAAGAACAAGATTTTTTTTTCTCCCTTTGTTTATTTTTTATTTTTATTTTTTGCATAATTTCTTATATGCTGTTGCAACAACTACTAGCATTTGGTTCGGTCTTGTCACTTGCGCTTAAATGTACTGATCTGAAATTTTAGCCGTCTGATTGTCACGGTGCTAAAGTATTGTCATGGAAGCATGAGTTTTGTTCAGTGTACAGAAAGACCTTGAACTCATCAACTGAAGTAAGAAGCGAATTTTTTTTCGTTGTGAACCAATTACATCGTTTCTGAAAATCTCTTGAGACGTTCTACTAAGTCATTCTGATTCGTTCTGGCTCTCGTGTTTTATCAGTGCATTATGACGGCGACATTTTACTTCAAGCAGCATTATTTTGTAAAAAAAATATTTCTGCATATAAAATGTAAGGCAGGCAGCGGAGAATAGATAATATAGAATAGATAATTTCGACTTCTGTCTTCTATTACGTTCGGTAAGTGACGTCACGTGTTAGTCTGTACGCAGCTTTATACTGGTTACAAAATAGGCGTGTACATCAGGCCCGTAGCCAGAGGGGGGCCAGGTCGGGCAATGCCCGACCTGGAAAATGTTTTGCCCGTCCTAGCATGATTAATTGGACCTTAATAATCTACGTTATTTCTGTTTAAACCTTTTTGATTTTTTTAAACGCAAAGTCGTATCGAAAAAGTCATGTTCCCATGCACTTTTATCTCTTAATTCAAATTTTAGAAATAAATGAAAAACATTACCTTTTTCCTTTATTCAGCTCATTTTTTTCCTGTTTTCAATCTAAACTAGGCACTAATGAAAGGATCATGGGCAGTCCAGTTTTTTAGTGTAACATAACGATACATGTTTTATGCTTCAATATCTTACTTTGAATTGTGGGGCTGTGAAAATAACAGCCCACATTTTTCTTTCAAACACGTGCAAAGTTTTGTATCCGGTCTGAGTTGAGGGAGTCAGATAAGAGAGTATTAGATTGCGTTGCTTTTCCGGTCATCGCTGCTGTCCGCTTCACTTTCTCACGGTCAGGTCCGTTACCCATTTCTGACCCTCTGCATTCCAACACCCCATATATAAAGCACGGCCCCGAACCCAAGAGGGGAAGACTCACATGGGAACCAGCTTATGTCGGATCTGAGGATGCAGACCTCCGCAGCAAATAAGATGTTTTCGCAAGAAGGGTATGTAAAATCTCTGGGCTCCCTTATCCCATTTCTCCTTTCCGATCCTTCAACTCTTAAATAAGTTTTACTTAAATCTCTAACTATTGAAAGAAATCATAAGCTTAGAAATTTTAATTTGTTTAATTTTTTTTTCCGTGGAGAGCTTTAGACGCTTTAAGAAATAATACATGTTTCTTCTGTAAAATTCTGTTTGGGTTTTTTTAAACTCCCATTATTTATTTAGACTTTGATTATTAATCTAATTTGAAATGCACACACAACGCAAATGTACAAATTTTGTAGGGCTACGGCCCAGCAGAATGATCGTTCAC
This sequence comes from Octonoba sinensis, assembly GCA_038502835.1. Taxonomy (NCBI): domain Eukaryota; kingdom Metazoa; phylum Arthropoda; class Arachnida; order Araneae; family Uloboridae; genus Octonoba; species Octonoba sinensis. The sequence goes on from CM076602.1 coordinate 67,214,886, forward strand.
ATTAAAATTATCTTTGAAAAATGTTCACTTTTTAATGTTATTTCATATATTTTATTAATTTACAAAAGACATTCTTAGAATAAGCTTTAAAAATTCAATTCTGCCTTTTGTAAGTTTTAATCAAGAATTTTTTTTAAGATCAAATAATTTCAGTATTGAATTAAATTAGTATTAGTTTCCTTAATTAATTGTTTAATTAATCAGTTAATAAATGAAATAATTGCATTAATTATTAAACAAATTATTAATTTAAATTTTAAGAAAGCGGCCAAAATGGAGCATAAATTCTAACATGTTAGAAGAAAATTGAAAAACTAGTCTGCCCCTCCTATTCAAAAGCTTGCCCGCCCTGGAGTCACAGTCTGGCTACAAGCCTGGTGTACCTATGTGATAAAAAATAATAGACTATTTATTTAATAATGAATATATAATATTTTCAATGCATTGTTTTCAAAAAATAACGCTCTACCAGGTCCCTGTTACACATCAAGTTTCAATGACAAGCATAAAAAAAGAACGAACCCAACGTAGGTCCAAACGGTTTTGCTTAAAATTAACGCTAGCTCTACTGGAATATAATCGCCTATTAATTACGCCTACAGATCTATCTAAAGCAACATCAAACCCAGTCACAGAAATAATAGGCTGCTTTATACAAAGACAAACGAATTAATTTCAGACCAGAAATGGTGGCTCAAATTCTCTTTGTCAGGTGAACGCGGCATTTAGATGTTCATCGACACCACGTGCACGCACTACTTACTGCAATGCGTGACCCGCAGGTGCTACGAAAATGGAGGGAAAAGGGGCAAATGCTCCGTCTCTCTTTCTTCCATGACATCTTGAGTTCGGGATTATTAAATCATTTCCTCCCGTGCGGCATTCCAAAAAGCTGTGTTCTCATGTGCAAACAAATTCTTCTCTCATCGTCGGATTTCCTCTTCGTATAAAATGACTTGGAGAAAATCTAGAATTTCCATTTTAAAGCAGCCATTATCGTTTCGGCCTCCTACTATGATTATGATGTTTCTCTAACATCTGTGAAAGATTGAAAGGTTTCACTATTCCAATAAGTGAATACAACTTTCTTAAACTCTTTTAAAAAACGTGTTCATGACGAACAGAGTTGTTGAAATATCGCAGAGTATGCTGGGTGCTAAATAAATTGAAAAACTGATAAAATAACATCATTTATTTTCTTTCTAATTCCGGAAGTGCAAAAGCGAAGTGCTCTAATTTATACTTGTTTTAGACCTTTTTCGTGTAATCCTGTAATCGTATTCGTACATCACAGAAACAAAAATATTGCAATTAATAACTTTTGTCGAATTTTGTACAGAACGTTTTTATTTTCGTCAATGCTTAGCTTTGGTTTTGGTTTCCATGTCTCAAGAAGGATTGTTATCTTATTGGTAAAGGGTTCAAAAGAAGGTGATTAGGTTCGCAAGTGATCTCTCAGATTTAGATTACAATGCTAGACCTCAAAAGGCTTAATATGTATAGTGTCGAGGAAAGGAGAGTTAGAGGGGACATGATTCAGTTATTTAAATTTATTAAAACAGAAAATATTGATGGCTCAGAAGGTAGAACCAGAGGTCTTAAGCCTTTACAGGCTAATCTTGAAATTGGGAAAAATTACTATTTCAATGCGGTTATAGGCATTTGGAATAGTTTGCCGGAAGCAATTGTTACTTGCAGTGGGGTTAAAAGTTTTGAGCTTTTGATCTTCATTCGGAATTGGCTAGGACAAGTTTAGCTGGTCCCAGGACCTGCTGCTGGTCGCCAATTTTATATTTGTTTTTTAATTGAGGAATTTTATTATGCTGATAAAAACGCATAAAGTTCCAATTGTTTATGCGTTAAAGAAAAATTCGTTTGTAACTGTAATTGGTTGCGAATCTGAAATTTCTGCGGCAATTTTGAGGCCTAATATGTTAGATTCTCCATGAACCCCTTTGAAATTTTATTGCGTGCATCACTCATGTTAACTTACTTGTTTTTTCGAAGTATTCCTTTCTATTAATTGGGTTCTGATATTATAATTTTAATAAAATAATTTTTTTAGTTTCTCCTGATAGCCATCATTTAAAATTTTTAGACGTTCATCTTCTTCAGGATGTTTAGGAAGTAAAAAATGAGTCAAATATAAAGGTAAAGTTAGTTAAGCTTGAAAAACGTCAAGAAAGCAGTTAATGCATGGGACGCATCAATATTTTGCATCAGAATAGTAGAAATTTATCTGGGTTTAGTTGTGACTCATTCAACCCTTTCCATGTTCGCTGTTGATAATCATGATACAATTTCATTAGCCCTTGTAGGCTGAATGAAAAAATTATGGTAATATATTTTATTATAGAAAGCTCTTAATCGCTCGAAATAAAATTTTATCTTTTCATTCGATGACGTCAAAATGGAAAAAGGATGCTGATTAAGTTGTTTTATGCCATAAAAATCCCCCTGCCGAACAACCTAATTCTAAATTCAACCGGCAAACATCAAAAATAAACCAACGTCCATTGTTGTTGATATTAAATGACCGACTGGCACATCCACAGAATCATAAACGCACTCAAGAGCATTTTAGAAAACGTGTCAGACAATTCCAGTCCTTCAGTCCGTGACTCCGATCTAAGTGATGCCATTCTTCTCAAAGAATTTTCTGATTCTCGCGGGCGCTGACACTTTGTCACTTTCCCGCCAGAGGATGTGCACTGATGATATCTTTTGTGCCTTCCTGTGCCGCGCGGAGTTTGACCTCTTTCACCTTGACAATGAATGGTGAACCGTGATTTCGTCCTATGCATGAGATGCTCTACTAATCTAGAAAATGACTGTTGGAGTTAGATGAATGCATTAGATTTCAGATTTTCGACCCTAATGAAATGTTTTTCAGAGGGAGACCCTAACAAAACTTTAGTTTAGTTCATTATTTGAGTGTACAGTGAAACCTGTGTAAATTGACCTCATGCGGTGCAGCATTTTAGTGGTCAACTTAGACAGGTGGTCAACTTATAGAGGGTCAAGGGCTAATTCCGTTCCTGACAAAAGTGGTCAACTTTACAGGTTTTACTGTACTTCAATTCCAGTTATTATGTAATACAATTTAGATTTTGCACTTTATTATGAAAATGAAACCGATATTTTGAAATATTTAAATTAGCGAAAGCATCAAATATCAGCTATGAATATCGGATTGTATGATAATGGGAGAAATGATAACTTCTTTCTTCTTTCGTCTTCCAAAAAATACTATTCGTATTTTTTCGCAAAAAAGGGAGGGGGTCTTTTTTTACAAAGAAAAAAACTATTTGTCTCAATTTTATATCACTGTATAGAAAACAAATATAAAGCACGCGTTTCTAAAGTCAAGGCTTAAAATATCCAAAAAAAAAAAAAAAAAGAATCCAACTTCATAGTTAGAATATTTATAATTTAAAATGATGAAGGATTATCCCATCCTCGTGTTGACTGATTGGTACTTTTACTGACCCAGTAGAAACCGCCAATCCGTCAATACGAAGGTGGAGTTACTGAGTTATTAAGAGCCAATTAGGTTAACTACAGGTTTCGCCAATCCGTGGTCTTGCCCATACGTGTCACCGTAAATGGTAGGGAAGGGCGTAGGGGATTGACCCTCTAATTCCCAACTCCGCCTCAAGGCGGACGACGACAACAAAACTTGGGCATTAGAAGGTTAATATATGTAGAGAAAAAAGGGAGAAAAGTTATATGCATCAAAAAAGGAGAATAAAAGAGCATTCCTCTTAAAAGAACAAAGCCATAAACTTATAGGAAAAGGTTTGAGCAAACTTGGATAACAGCATAATAACATAGTTAAATTGCAACTGCATTTCGAATCCATTCATAAGAGATTGATGAAAGTCGCATAATCTTAGGTTATAAATGAGAGCATATGGAACCGTTGGTTGTACGATTTGAATATTTAACAAATTATTCCAATTTCAATATAAAGAGCGATTTTGAAAAGCTTCACAAAGTTATTAAATTATGCAGTATCAAAAATGAAATTTTCTCTTATAATAATTCTTGAGAATTTTGCATTTGAAGAATTATATATTTTTAATGATGCTGGCAAACATGGCTAATTTTGAATATGGTTCGGAAAAGTATTTTGGTGATCAATCCTACAACTTCTCCTCCTTTTCTATGACTGAAAAAAAAAGAAAAAGATCTTTATCAGATCCAGGAAATTTATTACCAAACATAGCAAGTGATCTTGGTATTCATGGAATATTTGAGCTCTGATGAAATCTACTTTCGAATTATTCCAATGATTTAAGGGGAGGAGGAGGGGGAGGGGCGGAGGAATGAAATTTTTTTATTGCAACGAAGAAATACTCAAGAAGAAAAAATTAGAGTAATTTTTGATCTGACATGGTGCTAATCGATCCCATTTTCAATTTTTTCAGATGTTGAAAGAACGCTAAAATATTTTAAACAAAATTCTAAGGAACTAAATTTGTTTTGTACAATAGCCTGAATGCAGTTTATTGTTTTGATGTTTTCTGATGGAAATCATTCATTAATTCAGAACAAAAAGTTTAAAAAAAATATTTTTTAAACAAAACACCTTCCACGCTTACATTTTTTTAAAATTGAAAACCGTAACCATATTATGTTGATTTTCTCCAACACATTAATGTTAATTTATAATAGACCTGTTTTTCTTAAAATGGTACAGCATTTCGTGCAAATAATAATAAATTAATGCATAGAAATTTTTAAATTAAAATGTTGCGGGGCATGTCGTTCAAATATGACAAATAAGTAGACCAGAACTAGAAAACTAATAACACTACACGCAAAAGCTAGTACATGTAATCCGAATCTTCACTTACATAAAAACATAGAATACTTTCTGTTCAGTTTTTACATCTGCACACAACATGCTATATGCGGCGCAACCGGCGCAACCCCAGAACGAAACTTGCTGTTGCTGTCATGTTTTTCGCCGACCACCTGTTCAATGTCACGTGATTTGGCACGGCAGATGTTTACTTGAATGCTCCATGTTCTTCCCCGTAGTCCTCCTGCTGTTCCTCCCTACCAAGAATTGGTAGAAGGCCAAGTAGGCTAAACACTTGGCATAGAATATAATAAAGGCCGAGTTCTTTTCTTTTCTCTCTCTGCTTTCCTTTAACTTCAAGGTCGTGTATTGTCATTAAGCAACAATGCGCGGCTTTAGACAAAGCCTCGTAAACTATCGTTGCTGTAATTATTGCCATCTTAATTATGTTTCGGAATGTGGCATCAGCAATCAACGAAAGAATCGCGGTTTTAATTACGGATCTCCGATCGAAATCGCATTCTCAAATCGGTCATTCTCCCATGCCCGATATAGGATGAAAGCTCAGTATCAATTATTGGCACGAAAGATTTGTTTGAAGTCTCCATCTCCATTCAGTACGGAGATTGAACCCCGATACGTTGTACATAAAAACTGACCGACAGAGATATAAAGATACTGTACATAAAAAGAGAGAGAGAGAGAGAGAAAAAAAAACTGGTCAGTATACTCAACTGGCACAAATATCTATCAAGTTATGAAGCATTTTTTTATTTATTGGTCGTCCTTCTAAGTAATTTGTGCCATAGAATAAAAGTAAAACGGGTTTTCTAGTAAAGAAAAATTGCAAATTATGTACTAGAAGAAATTTTCAAAACGAGCACTGTATTAAAAATAGGATTTTTTCTTTCACATATTTGTCAGTTGTGCATTTCAACTAAGCTGCCAATTAAAGAATATTCGGTGACATCCATAGTCGGTTCAGATAGGAGTGAGAACGAAATTAAATAAAGTCACTCGAGATATAGCGAGACCGACAACGTAACAATAACTTCAATCCGTGTTAAGCAGATCATGAGATTTTACCAGAAAAACGTGAACTTTTCATAATAACGCCTATTTGAACAAATTAGCGTAAAGCAACACACGACCGGCAACTTCGTTTTCGGTACCTCTCGGTATACGAATTGTATGTACGACTATGATTTTATATTTCAAAAGCCTTTTTCATCGTCACTAAGAGCGCAGCTTAAAAGACTATCGAATTTCAACCGTACTAATTAGTCAATTTAAAAAATACGGAATATGTCTTTAAAATAGCAATTTTTTCATTAGCAAAGAAAGTTCTTTCATCAAAGCGATTTTCCTTCTGTGAACTCGAGCACAATTTATTTTGCCTCTTCTTTTTTTCTTTCTTTCTTGCGTGATAGGTTTTTAGGGCAAATTGTTTAGTACCTGGGAAAGGGTTAGTTGTTTCCGCTAACATGCTTTCTACATTCATGAATTTCTCCCAGTAGATAAGTCATACCGTGTTTCTCAATCATTTGCGCAAAGTAAATAAGAAGGAAAAGAACACGATAACCAAATAGTGCAGCCCCTAGCAATAAATATGAAACACTCTAAAAAATTATATTGCACTTGTTGCTGTTTCTCTTTCTTTCTTTTTCTTTTTGCTTATGTGATTATTTTTCTATTTAAATAGTTTTTCGTATTTTTGGAAGAAATTTTCTAAGCTGGAGCTCGTTACCATTTTGCTTTGTAATTATTATATTCAAATTCAAACATGTTTTGTCTTTATGGGCCCCGCTCGTAAATGATGTCAAACTTTTTTCCCATATATTTGACCCCCTACCCCCCTTTCTCACAAAATGTCATACTTCAACATTCCCCTCACCCTTTTGTCACATGCCAAGCCATGTTGAATAAGCATGATGTCATATTTCTTGTTCCCCCCTCGAAGCGTGACACCATTTATGAAGTGCTTTTTTCGTTTTTTGCTTCGTTACTTCTGTTCACTTTAATGCGAAGTAATAATTTCATTTGAGAACAACTGAATTAGCATTTGCTTCGATTTGTTCTTTAAATTTCTTTTTCCTGCTTGAGTGTCCTTCAGGCCCATCATTTGGGCGATCGAGGGGGGGGGGGGGGTCAATTGATCCGCCTGACTTTAAGAAATATATTGTATTTGTGTATGTTTTTATTTTAAGTATTTTGTTATCTTCACCTATATTTGCATTGAAAATATAGCCTTTGTCCCTCCCCCCTTAAAAAATTTTGAAATGACGGGCCTGGATTCATTGGTGACAGTTCGAAAGTAACTCTTTAATTAAGACCTTGTGTATTTTACAATTACTTTACATCGTACTTTCATTTTTTGTTGTTAATTATAAAATATATTATGGTGAGGTAAGAATTATATTTACTAATGTGCTTCATTAAATAAAATTTGAGTTCTTTTTCTTTTCGAAGAGAGGGGAAGTGACATTCCGTTTTAGATACTTTTGCTATAGTAATTTTTCATAGATAAATTTCATGCTTAATTTTAAATAAATGTTTTAATGTTACATTTACGCCTCAAATCTTGGGCTTTATTAATCAATCCAAACAAGGTTAAAAGAACATGATGCTTTTCCCTCCTCCTCAGCTGTCTTATTTCAAGAACAGTCTTCAAAAACGTACAAAATTGTAATGTTCACGTTAAATGTTCATTTGCAGTTTCAATTTGACTTTTATATTCAATTTATAATAATTTCTTTCTATTTTTATCATTAGACATTATATTTATTCTCAATAAAACTGAAGCATTAACTTTGTGTACGTTCTCTTTAAAATGTTAACCTATATATTTGAGCATTATTCGTTCTCCACACAGTGCGAGCTGCGAGCCACTCAGTAGCATAGTGGGTAAAGCTAAGGCCTGTAGTGGCCCTAGGTAAAGCCAAAGGCCTTCCCGTCTAGGACACGGACTCGCATCCTGATTATGTCATGGAAATTATTGATATGTATAGCAATTTCTCGAATCATCTCCTAGTGGCTCGGAATCCATTTAAAGCTATAGGCCCTTGAGTCATCCATGGGGGCATTTTGCGCCTCGCTTGTTTAGTCAGACATTTGGTGCGTTTTGGGTTACAACTCAAAGTACGAAATACAGGGCTCAATTTCTATTGAAATAAGATCGGATGCAGTACCCTTTTCAAAACTTATTTGCTTAACCCCTTAAAGCACGAGTTTTTTCTGAAAAACTAGTATAGTGTAAGTTATTCTTTTTTTCAATTTCAGGTTGTAGGGTGGGGGTGACTAGGGAGCGGGGGGGGGGGGAGTTACATAGATAAAATATATTATAAAAACAAAGTGTAAACGGATCTCAGACGGGCATCAGAAATAAAATAACGCTCGGGCATGGGAAAACTTTTCGGTGACTTTCGCCCGTGTCAAACACGGGCAAATGCGGTAAGGGGTTAAATAGTCGAAGTTCTGTCTAATATGTGAAAAGTCACAAAAAATTGAAAACAGGCTGAGCTTTCGTGAGCACCGATGGAAATCAAGCACCTAACCGAAGTACTGTGAAATGTGTTTTCCAATTTTGCATTCCGGTATGTCCAGAGCGAGTATTGTTTGAGTATACACGGATCCACACATTGGAAATATCACCACCATTTTGGATTTCTCCAAATATTTTCTGCTACAAAAACCACACAAAAAATAACCGAGGCAGCGGCATCACTGTATTTCGGAGTGAGCGAAGAGCGAACGGATCCATCATCTCTCTTTTGCTCCCATCGCAGGTGAAAAAAGATACGAGGAGGTAGCGTGCCGTGTCTGTGAAGAAAGTTTTACAGGGGGTGCGCTGAAGCGTTGCGTTTAGGAACGAGCATGACCATATATGGAAATGCCACGGCGGGCATATTTAAAAACATGGGATTCGCTTCAGTTCACCCCGCCTTCGATGAGAAAATCTTGATTGTGATCAAAGTGGCGTGACAGCCGTAACCGTCTGCTGTTTAGCCAGTCGTCCTGTCGGTTATCATTCGAAACTAGGGGCATCCTAAAGGACATTTGCACCACAAACCTTTATTGGTTACTTTTATTGCAGTGAGAAAAACATCAAAATGGCAAAGAGCAAGTAAGAACAGGCAGTTCGCATCACAAATAAAACGTTCTTAGAAATAAATTTTACGTTTCGGTGTGATAAATTTTTTCCCGGGTGAAATTTTTTTAATAACTAATAAACCGTGTGTAAAGTAGGTTTATCATCGCAATAATCCTAAAACTAAATGAGTAAAAAAATCTAAAGCTTCACTTCAGGAACAAGTCTAAAAATATTGGAGATTTTTTCTCTTCCATTTTCATTCGCCATTTTAAAGATATTTTCTCATCCTGAATTTTTCCGATTCCCCAAGGATGAAATATTATATATTGAGAAAATATTTCCTTTCAATAGTTCAAATTGCTTCTGCAAATATAAGTCGTTTTTGCACAAACTCATACCAATGTTTTCTGCCGTATTTTATTGCTCCCCCGGTCCTTTTTTTATGCAGTCATTACGTGCTCACGTATTGGATCGTCGCAAGCAATGACTGCATAAAAAGAAGGAACTAGTAGTCCAAAACGGGAGCATTGGCGTATACGTCCAATGCTCACACATTGGACTACTAGTTCCATTTCCACAGAAACACTATAATTTATCAAAGATTGTTGTTTTAAGCTATATAGTTAGAATTTTGTTACAAAATGAGGCACTTAGAGTTTTTTTTTTTTTTTGGAAGATATTTCAGTATTAAACTAGAGCAGCGGATTGCTTTTGTTCTTAAAAATGACAATTTACGTAGAAGCAAAGCTTTTTTTTTTTTTTTGAATTAATCCTGCTGCTATTTACCGACGAAATTCTGTCCATACTCTTTATTGAAATAATAAATTTTATTTGAATGTAGTGTTCATCAATGATGAATACTCTTTTTAGTGGCCGTGGTTAACCGTCAGGAACTTTTTCAGTGTTGCTAGTCAACCATATAAAAAGTAATTAGTATTTTTTTCAAGAAGTATGTTGAATGTAAAGAAGTCACATTAAGCTTTCTTGCTTTTTTCGCGAAGATCACAGAGGAGAGAGAGAGAGAGAGAAATGATTTCTCTACTTTTAAATTTTTGATTCTGATGAGTCAGTATGAGTCAAGAAAAGAAATGGATGATTTTATAAGTATGTAAGATTGTGAATACAATTTATGACGCATTATGATTTGCACCATTCAATTATTGCAATGAATTTCGCGTTAGCAACTTGACTATTTAAATAAATACATATATTGAAATATTAATTCAAGAATGAAAAATGTTGCGCTAAAAATATTTTATAGTGCGAACTCTCCTAATAATAAAAATAAATAAATAAATAATAATTGTCGTTAAAAAAAGGAAAAAAGAAAGAAAGAAGAATTTTTTTTTTAAATAGGCAAAGACAAAACAGTAAGTACCATTTTCTCCTCTGCTTGTCAACAGATTTTCTTACTTTTTTTTATTTACTAGCTATTGATGAATTTTAGTGTCATCAATAAAAAATATTAAAAAATAGTTAATTTTTTTCTCCTACTTTCGACGTAGATTGAAAGCCCCCCCCCCCCTTTTTTTTTATAGAAGTCTTCAATCTTCATACTTTCATACTATTCCATACATCTACAATATTTGTACAGTTCTCAATACAGTTTTGACCACTTATAATTTGAAAGAAGATATGTCAACAACAAAATAGGACAGAAAATGTAATCTATTAAATGAATGTCAAAGCAAAATACAGTAAAACCCCGTTAAAACGCGGGTGTCGGGGGACATGTTTGGCACCCGCGTTATAACATAACCGCGATATAATGAAACTGTACTGCGGAACCATATTCACGAAATATACTCGCTCCTGTTGCACGGCTTTTGACTTTATCAATTACTCTTAACATTTTTTCGATTTTATAATTGTTTGTTTTCTTGTTTTCTGCTGTAATTTCTGTGCAAGAAGCCCTTTTCTCAAGTGATAGGTTATTCAGATTAAATTTTTCTGCTCTTTGAGACTCCTAACGTAAGCTAAAACCATATCAACCGCAACAAAAACAATTGTGTTCTGAGAAAATGTGGGCTTAAAAATCTTGTTAAGTTATCAACATAAGATGGTGAAGGGGAGAGATTCAAAGAAAAATGTAAATTTGTGTGGAAGGGGAGGAACGCACTTTTCAAAGAAACAATGTTTTAAGCCTTTATACACTCCCACAGACTAGAGAATATGTTTACTTTTCAAAAATTTCATAGAATCTGCAATACCAAGGATGGTTTGTAATGATAAAGGGTGGATTAAACGTCGGGGGACATGATAGTAATCGCGTTATATCCGATTCCGCGGTATATAGAGGCGCGGTATAACAGAGTTTTACTGTAGTACTAATCTTAACGTGTCAGTTAATCCATTAACTAATATGATAAGTCAGTTAGATAGTTTGTACAGTACAATGTCAGACAAAACAAAGTACAATTTGAAGCTAAGAATGTATAATATAATATAAAGTGAGATAATGGCTGAGGTGAAGCGTTAGTTTGCTTCGAATCAACGTTTGTTGATTTGCATTAACGTTTTGAACTCTCGATTAAATTGAAAGTGAGTGTTTGCATTCCTAATTTATACAATAATAATAGGTTGGCATGAAAATTTTTATTCCTTTTTTCTTAATTGGAGAAAAAATGCAGAAAGACAAAATTTATGTATAATATGTATAATATGTGTTACAAAAGCATTAAATTAAGTAACTAACACAGTGATCAGTCAGTCGCGCCGAGGAGAGATTATCGCTTGTTGAAATATGTAAACAAAGCAAACTGTTGTCAAACAGAAAAACTAAAAGTTTCGTAATATCACTCCCATCATTTCAAAAATTTTCAGTTTGGAGGGGGGGGGGGGGGGAACCAAAGAGTATGATGTACTCCTTTTATCTTAAATTAAAGAAACAACAAAATAAATTTACAGTTTTTTCATAAAAATACACTACATTCTCTAAGGGGTGGGAGGTGGTGGGAAAGGGGATTGCTCTCTCCTGACGACCCTAAATGACAGGCCTGCGTAATATTATTAAGTAATATTATTAAGCAAGGAAAATGTTTCAGAGAGAGTTAACTACCCCTTTTGCTGACGTCATCGGGTACCAATTAATGGTCGGCATGCTGCTTCTGAGTCTTGACCTATCACTGTGATATCAAGTCTCCTTTATTGACGTGATTGAGTCACATTTATGGATGTTATCTGAACTATTTTCCTTGCTTATGATTATATCACCAAAGAGATATCTCGCCGAGCTCTTATCTACTCAGTGTGTGTTATCGAACCATCAATGATGCGATGCGAACTGGAGCGACCTATACTCATCTAAAGCAACCCTCTTGGCGATTTTTCTACTAACGCCAAATGTTACACTTGGCTTGATCGAGACTTGGGAATATACTAGGGGTGAGAAACCTTTTTGGGAATGAAAAACCACATAATTGAGTATTTGGGTAGAAGACCACACACCACACCGGGTAGAATTTCAAAGCGTTATTATTCTGTATTATGTTTTTTCCTGCAGTCATGCAAAAGGTGAACTGGTATATATATATATATATATATTTCTTCATACAAATCCAATAAGACATCACAATAATTGTACCTAGTTGATCATATTTTATGCAACTGAACATTTTTTTGGAAATTCTGACAGGTAAGACAGCTGGAAAAACTCAAGAAGACTGCAAGTTCCCTACCGCTGAAATATATAAGTATGTGTGTGTCAGAGGGGGAGGGGGAGGCAACGTCTTGAGGGACTAACCACCAGCGTGAGCGGGTGTTCAGATACTGTAGAAGATGTTTAATTTCAAATTCACCATTGTATTAAAAGGAAGTTTTCGATTCAGTTTATATGTTTTTAAAATTTTGTTGAATTAATATATATTAAGAATTATTTTATGAAAACAATGAATTCGAAAATCCATCAAGTTAAACTCTTCTACACCTCTCTATACTGAAAAAAGAAAAGGCTTTTAATGATTCCTTTGAACTTTAGAAAATAGTGTATATGTCAGTACAATGTTTATTATGAAGCAACTTGAGCAACTAAGTTTAACGAAGTTAGCTTTATCAACTCAGGTGTATATTTTGTATAAATTCCTTTTGTGTCTAAAGAAATTATTTTTTTGCAGGCGGAGAGAGCAACCCACATTGTACAGCGTCGTATATAAAGGGGAGGGGGAGGGGGCTCTTCCGAAATAAATTCAAAGTTTTGAAACCTCAAATAAGAAAATTATCTCAATGTTTAGCTTGAAAAAAAACAAAAAAAAAAAAAAAACAACAACAACATAAAATCATTATACTGCAAATAATATCGCTATAAAAAGTTGTTTTGATTTTTGATTTTTTTTTCTTTCTTTCTAATCGAAGAGTTCCAAGACGAATATAAATGATAAGCGTCTCTTTTATATGCAAATTTACTCTTCGATAAATTTAACAGAGCAGAGCTAATTCCCGATTATTTCTACTTTGGTTGAGGTAAAACATTATTTCCTCAAAGCTTAGCTAAACGAATGAAATTATCTTCAGAAGAAAAAAAAAGTGTTCTCAATTGAAATTTCCAAAAATAAAATGAATGAAACTTATGCTCTGCGAAAATCAACTTCATACCATATTGATTCAAAACCAGATGAATTTAAAAATAGAAATAGAATTTTCATCGGTAATATCAATTTCATAGAGATTTACTGTTGGCAAAAGTTGTATACATTTAATTAAAGACCAAAACAAAAGAAATTCCTCGCGTTATGTATTTGTGCTAATTATTACGCAGAAGGTGCCATTGTATTTATGGAATGAATAATGACATTTCTCTGTCACATGTTGTGCAATAATGATAGGTATTCGATTTCATTTGTCGAGTAAAGAGTAAATTTCACAGATGAAAGAATGCAAACAGTACAAGAGACAACTAGCCTGGACTCAGTCATAGACACACCTGTTATCCTCCCCCCCCCCGTTCATAACCATAATTTTAAGCATACTGTTTTTTTCTTTACTTATTATTTTTTAATTCCACTGAATACTTTGATCATAATCCATAGCATATATGGTGCCCAAAACAGGGGTTTGACAAAACAAGAAGGGGGATAGCACCGCCAGGCAAAATATCTACAACCTAGGATCTTTTCACACTTAAAGTAGCATAAACGAACCCGTTTACTGACACCGTAAAAAAAGTCAACCAAAATGCTCAAAATGACGGCTAGTTATGGCTTGCGCGATTCACACCATAAATTGGTAATTTACTTATAGTAGGATACGCTAGCCTTAATTTTTAAATAAAGCAAAAGCAACTATTATTTGACTGAAATAATTTCGTTAATTTATATAGCAGGCAGAATGAGAAGCACCAAATATATTTTTGAGTCGTTTGTTGGCATAAACCTTTAAGGGCTTACAAACCCTCGAAGGAAAACGTCGCATGGCGTCGAGTCTCCGATGCCAGGATGGCCAATTTTAATGCCAACATTTCTGGAAGTCTTACGAACAGGATAATGTTGTTTTAACAAAGTGATGGTGTACGTTGTTGTATGTCACACACCATTTTCTTGTTGAAACCACCTTGTTTCGAAGTCCAGATTGTCTAGATGAAAGATGATGAGCATCAAAACAATTAATTGCTGCGGAGAAAATTAAACCCGCTGTACCGGATAAATTATCTGGTACTACAAAAAGTATTTTACTTGTGCTTGGTTTAAATGCATTAAATCAAACTTCCATGCCCATGTGACATATTCGATACAAATATAAATGCAAGTACAAAAGTAACTACCAGCAACAATCTCAAAGCCCAACTAGGCTGGTCCTAGTCAATTTATCAATCCCCGATGAAGCCCTCAAAACTCTTTACGCCATTCAAAGTAACAGTTGCTTCCGGGAAACTGTCCCAAATGCCTACAACAGCGATTCTCAACCTGTGGGGCGTGCCCCCTAAGGGGGCGCGAGCACACGAGAAGGGGGGTGCAAGAATATCCAAGAGAAAACATTACTTTAAAAAATTGATTAACTGACTAAAAGGAAAGCACATATAAACATAAAAATCAAAATACATTTCGACATATTTAATAATTTATTAAAGTAAAACAAATTATTAAATTAAAACTTTCTCGATCAAAACATACTAAATGAAAAACAAATTTAACAATTATTAGTGACATCCTTGGGCCTGTCTTGCAAAGCAAAGTTTTTCGTAGGAAGGCTTAATATTAGAAATAGCCACTCTCAGTTGTTTCTATATATATATTTTTTTCATTTCTAATGGCAAGGTTACAAAAGACCTCTACACCACGAGGCAAAATGAACAAGAACAAAAACAAATAAACATAATAATGTGGCGAGAAAAGTCTATGAACCTAAAAGCTCCCTAGCGCGCCAGTAGCGGTCACTCAGCGAGGAATCGCCAAATGCCGGGCAGCGGAGAATGTGGCCAGCATCCATGTCCTCCAGAAGATCAGAGAGTGTGCAGAAGGGGGCCTGAACAACATGGATTCGATGTAGATGTTTTAAGAGGCAGTCATGTCCTGTGGCCAGACGAAACTCAGCTACTGCTTTACGTCTTGGCCACTTGGGAAGATCCCCTAGTTTATTCCACCAGATCTTATTAGAATTTCTCTCAGCGTATTGATGTAGCGTGAGATCATTCATCTTTCTCTTGATGATACGCTTGGCACTAGTATAAGGGACAGCTTTCTTTGATGTTTGTATGATAGAAGCTCCCTTTTTTGCTAGCTGGTCCGCTATTTCATTTCCTGTTATACTGCAGTGTCCAGGGATCCACTGCAAGGCGACTTCTTTAGAGTACTTTGACAGACTCTTCAGGAGTTTCTTACACTCAAGGGTGTTAGAGGAGGCAGGATCAGAAAGAGAGTTTATTGCCAGAATTGCTGCTTTTGCATCACAGAATATAGCAGCTCTTACGAAACTATTTAGGTGGCAATGCAGTTGCGCAAGGGCTACTTGAATAGCAGCAACCTCACCATCAAAAGCAGTTGTGAATTTACCAGTTGTTAGATAAAAGGAGAAAAAGTGACAATACACCCCCGCTCCTGCTCTGTCAGTGTCCCTCAAAAGGCTTCCATCGGTATAGATATGCACCCAATCAGGTTCGGGATACATGGTTTCAATCGTTTCCAAAGCTAACGACCTTAAAATTAAGGGTGTTTTGTTCCTTTTTTGGAAACCACCTGGGTAAGTTCAGTCCGAATTGGAAAACCTCTATCAATAATTGGATCTAAAGATGACACCAGAGGTTCGGGGATGAAGTCAATATCAAGCAATTGCTTTAGTTACAGAAAACCCTGCACAAAACCATGTTGGGTCTTCAAACGCCTTCCTGAATCCAAATGAAGATTGCACAAAAGGGAGAGGCCGTCTGGTAGTCGTGTTAATTTTTCCCATAGCAACAGGGCTCTTTCTTGAAAGATATTCTTTAGAGGTTTATTTTTTGTTTTCATAAGCATTGCATCAATTGGAGTTGTTTTAACAGCCCCTGTGATGAGCCGTAGGGCCTGGTTTTGGGTTCTATCAAGTAATTCAGTCACAAAGCCAGATGCAGTAATCAGTGGCTCACAACAGTAAGTCAAAATAGGTAAAATAAATAACTTATAAGTCAAATTTAAGGTGTGACTAGAACAGCCCCACCTAGAACCAGCAAGTCTTTTCAAAAACGTCATTCTATTTCAGACACGGTTTACAATATTTTCGGTATGGGCTCTCCAGGATAACTTACGATCAAATGTAACTCCCAAATAGCTAAAACTATCGGCCTCCTGGATGACATGTCCTCGGTATAACAGATCAATATGCAATGGTTGGTGTGTCGATGAGAAACTGACCGAGACTGTTTTATCAAGGTTAACATTCACGTTATTTTCGTCACACCACTGCCCCAAGATCTCAAGTGCCAAATTCAAGCCGTGACTATTTAATTGTGCGGCCCGATTCTTGGGAGAGTCAATCCAGATCACAAGGTCGTCAGCATAAAGCAGGCATCTAATATCAGTAATCTTCCTGAGCTGGTGGACAAGATCATTTATGTAGATGTTAAAGAGTGTGCAGCTGGACACTGAACCCTGAGGTAGTCCCGTTTTAAGAACACTGTATTTGGAATAACTTTTTCCATATCTGATCTTACATAAACGCTGGCAGAGAAAACCACGAAACCAACTGAACATGTTATTCTCAATACCAAGAGAAGCGAGTTTTAGCAGGAGTTTGTCAATCCAAACAGTGTCATAGGCAGATTTAAGGTCAATGAATACCGCTGAAAGTATTCGGCTTTTATCCAAGGCATCTTTGATAGACTGGCTGAGCAGTGCTACCTGTTAATTGGAAGATCTAAATTGCCTGAATCCAGCCTGTTCCTTGGCAAGGAGGCGGTTGTTCTCTAAGAACCAACTGAGTCTTTTAGTTATAATTCTCTCCATAGTTTTCCCCATTATACTTGTAAGTGATATTGGTCTATAATTTAGAAGATCCTTTGGATCTTTATCCTTTTTGTGGATTGGTAAAATTATGGCTCTAAGCCACTGAGAAGGAATAACTCCCGAATTCCAAATAAAATTGAAAAACTTTAAAAGAGTGCTCAAGGCACAAGTGCCCAGATGTTGTAGGAATTCAGAATGTATGCCATCTTCACCTGGGGATTTTCTACTTTTAAGGCTAGTTACAGCCTGAGTGAGCTCTTCCATGGATAGAGATGAATCAAAGATGGGATAAGAAGATGTCCGAGCACCAAAACCCGTGACAAATGATTTAATTTCACGTCTTAATACCTTTGAAGATGTCCTTGCGTGTTTATTCTTTTGGTGACATTTAGAAAAGTGTTTAAAAAATGCATTAGCAATTTCTGTATCAGAAGAGATCGTTTTATTAGCGACTTGAAAAGGTTGTTTAGGGGTACGGGTGCCTTCATTTTTTATACGAGAGAGGAAATTATAAACTCTCTTTCCGTCTCGCTGATAATTGGCGCCAGATATGAAGTCATTAAAAGATTTCCGTTTTTCGACAAGCACAGTTTTTCTGAATAGGGCTGATTGCTTTCTCCACGCCTAAACATCTGAACACCTATGTGTTAGTTCGGCCTTTCTTCTAAGTCTGTTGCGCTTAATCTTCATATGTTTTAGTTCTTCCGACCAAAAGCATCTATATTTCTTCACTTTTCCCCTAGGTATACTCTTTTTTGCACAACATATAATTTTATCATTGATAAGTTCACATATTCTATTTGGGTTCAGGGTAAAGTCAATAATGTCTAGGTGTAATTCTTGCTCTGTCATTGCGATAAAAGCAGTCCAGTTAGCTTTCCCGAAACTCCATGAGGTTTTTGGGAGTGACATGGGCTGCCTTTATTGTGAACCCAGAGGGATTTCTGCTATGACTTGACGGTGGCCGGAGCCCGGGTCGTCAATAATATATCGACTCGATTGTTCACTAATATCTGAGGTGACCAAAAGAAGATCGGGAGAAGTGGACGTTACATTGTAGTGGAGATAAGTGTGAGGATCATTGTGGCTATAGATTAACCTGAAGGTACTAGAGTTCAAGAGATCCTCAACTCTTTTCCCTGCTTCATTAGAGTCGATATACCCCCATATTGGGGAGTGAGCATTGAAATCTCCAAGGAAGATGGTTCGACTCTGAGAATTAAGGTAGGAGAAGTCAGGTTTATTGTTAGGTGGGCTATAGATAGCAAGGATTTTGAAACGTTTTCCGTTTTCCCATAGATTTAGCTCAATAACTTCGCTCTTATCAGAGGAGCATTCCATGTCTTTTATTATACGGAAACCAGCAGTGAGCCCAATTTTAACTCCAACTAGGATGCCACTCGCCACTTGTCTAGACTTAGGAAGGATATATAGAGAGTATCCCCTAAAAGAAAAATATTTTAATTTATCATCAATGAGGTTAGCCTCCATAATCGTAAAGGCATCAATATCATGAGCGTTGAGCGTCTGCACTAACTCCGCTCTCTTGGGCTGAGACAGACCACCCGCATTCCACTGCAAGACACGCAGATATATAGAAGGCATCGCTGGCATCATAGGGTTAGCCAAAGTTGTAGATCATTTAGCCGCAAAAGCGTTACCAGGGTGCACCACGATTAGGTAAATCTACACTGCAGCCCTTGTTTCTATATTTAGCCGAGATTTATAGTTTGTCTTCAAAGAAGCCACAGCAGAAAATCCACTTTCACAAAAGCAGGATGTTGAAAACGGTAATAAAATGCGAAATACCCTTGATTTTAGTGCAGAAAAATCATACTCTACTCCTACCCAAAATTCAAATACTGATTTATTACTAAACTAATTTTATTACTAAATTACTCGTTTTTACTCTTGTTTTGGCAGTAAGTTAAAAATAATTCAAAAACAGAATCCAAAGTATTCAATATACATTATTGTTGTATACATTTTATGGTAAGGGGGGGGGGGCGATGAAAATTTTGATAGAAAATTGGGCCGCGAATACTGAAAGGTTGAGAAACGCTGGCCTACAACCTTATTGAAGTCGTAATTTTCCCTAATTTCTAGGTTAACCTGAGATTTCAGAAGCTTAAAAGAATGACCTCTCTGATAGTATATGTAATTCTCACATGAAATGTAGGGAAAAAAACTATATAGGCATTATACTATATGATAGAAATCAAAGGCAAAGAATACTGGAAACTAATACGGCTTCCTTAGGTCTTCTTCTTTATTTGTTTGGTTAATTTCATGTCCTTATACTTAAACCATGTAGTTTTTAAAAGATCATGTACTATTTGTTTTACAAAAGGAATTGAAACGGAGTAAAGTACTTTCTACAAAAATACCACAGTAAAAGGAGGATAAAAAGAAACTAAATAATTACTATTACTAATATGAAATTCACAATGTAGGTAGTAATGATTTCTTTGAATTGAATGCAAAAAGAAGTTTTCACTTGGATCTCATTCACCTTTACTTCTTAAATTGCCCTTGTCGGTATGATTTTTTTAAATAATAACGGCAATTTAGAACAGATTTCATGTTTTAAAATAAGTCCTGGAACGTATTTCTTGTTAAAATGGCATTCGAAACAAAGCAATAAAATAAACATATTTCTTTTTGGTAATTACGAAGAAAACAAAATATTTGCCAAAAAAAGCTTGTTATTCTTTAGATTCTTCTTCCAAGAGTTTTGTTGAATACACAATATTTACTTTTGTGTTCAATCTAAATAATGAGATGAAAATTGCTCCTCTGTTCGGTAGAGAAAAAGAAAAAGAAAAAGAAAAAAAAAACATCCACAAGTAGTAATACCCGTCCTGACCCACTCCCCTTGCATTACCCTGCAATTCGTACATTTACGTTTCTATGGATGATCCTAGAATGAAGGGATGATCCTCACTCTCATCCCAAAATTTCTACCTTCCACGTTACGTCAACGATGACTCAGAAACGATGAAATTACTATTCCCTAGGTAACCCCCTCACCCACCTTTATTTTGTAAGGTGACAACGTGATTCAGCGCCTCTGGGCAGAACGATGGTTTTTTCCGATCAAAGCAGTCTGACATAGATGAGACATTAATCCCACTGGGTTGCTGGAATCCTTTTATTCGTCGCCAAGCATTGGCGGTTATGTGTTTTCTCAATCTCTTGACGTTAGTCGGAAAATCTCGGTTGCATTTTTAAAAACATTTATACGGCATTTAATATTTATACAGTATTTAATGCTACAATAAGATCGTGTAAAAAAAAAAGGAAAAAGAGAAATGAGAAAAATAAGTAGATGTAATGAAAATAAGGAACAGAAAGCTTGCATCAAGACCAATTCTACAAAAGATGGTTTTTGAATAAAATGAGAAAATATTAAAGTTTAAATTAAGAAAAATTGAAAAAAAAAAATAAGGTCAAATTTTGGAAAGTGTGTTTGTTTAAAAACGTGAGATCTAATGATCCATTAATTTACGGATATAACTGGAAAAATGAATAGATATTATTAATAATTTTATTTTTGTTGTTTTTTTTAAATCAGCGCTTTATTTATTTAATTAAAACATACAAAAAATATTCTCACCACAGTTCTTTCCAGCAGCAGTCCCTTAAAAATATCCGTTATAATAACTACAGCAGTGTTATTATTTTCGAATAAGGGCAACAGTTCCTAAAAATTTATATCAGAATACAAAAAAAAAAAAAAAAGTTGCTAAAATTCTCCATTACAAAAAGGAAATTTCCTACGTAAGTGCAGAAGGCTCTGAAATTTCGCTTCAATGACAATAGTCGCTTAAAATTCTCATTGTATTGAGGACTAGAGTAATGCATGCTCTCTAATAGCTGCATCGTCACATGATAACGAAAAAAAAACATATATATATATATGTAGCCATCCTTCTGATACACCACACTGGTTGATTCTATCGTACAAAGTTAGGCCAGGCAATCTGCACAGTTCCCAGCGACGCATCATCAGCTTCTGACAGCTTCATATTTACTTGGTCTTAGAACTTCAGCAGGGTTCGCGCTAGGCCGCGCGATCGCGCGATTCCCGCAATATTTTTGAAATCCCACTCAAAAAAAATTTTTTTTGGGCTTAAACTTTAAAAATCCCACTTAAAATTTTGGTCAAGGAGGAAAATCCCACCTTGTATTTTTCCCCAGTGTGAACTCTGTTGAGTTAAATTAATATGATGAAACATTTCCAAGCTGTAGAGAAATAAATCCCCCCTTTCCTATTGATTTCGAACAATGCCAGTAGTAATGTTAACAAACGTTGTTTTACAGCAATACAACATTTATTGCAAAAAAGCGACATTTACAGAAATGATTCTTTTGGTTTCTTCTTTTTTTTTCTTAATTTGTATGAGAGCTTACTTTTGCTCAGTTTTAGCAGTACATTTTTTTTCTTTTTCAGTGAATTTTCCCATATTAGATGGAATTTCAGACTATTTACGCATGACTTGAAGCTCTAAAGAATATAGGGCTCCTGCACGTTTTTGTTTGATATTGAGCGTTGATGCTAGAAATGGATGTCTTTGTCATGAAGATGAAAATTATGATATTTTGAGAAATCGCTACGTAGAAATTTTGTTCCCACAAGAGATCGTCATTTTCTGACAGTTTTATGTTTACTTAATTTCAGCTCAAAGAATGCTGAATCTTTCCGACCTTCAGATGAATGAATGTGATGAAACATTCCCAAGTTGGCGAGAAACAAATCCTTTCCATCGACTTCGGACAATTTAAGTAGCAAATCCAAAAGTAAATAACTAAATAAATGATTTTTCAGCAATACGATGGTTATTGCAAAAAAGCCAAATTTACCGGGCTGACCCTTAGTTGGTGTTGGTTCGCTTGGCTTTAACGACACAAAACCCTTAATAACCCTTAAAAAAAAGGTCAAATTTTGGATGACGACGACCTTAATAAGGCCGAAGATAAAGAAGGGGTAGGGTAGGCAACATACCCCCAGTTTTTTATTTCAATTAAATCGTGTTCTCTCCATTTGTAGTAGAATTTTTTTTATTTTCAATAATTTATGAGG
Organism: Octonoba sinensis; assembly: GCA_038502835.1. NCBI lineage: Eukaryota > Metazoa > Arthropoda > Arachnida > Araneae > Uloboridae > Octonoba > Octonoba sinensis. The sequence continues at coordinate 67,237,274 of CM076602.1, forward strand.
ACAATTTGCAAGCATTGGGCCACTTTTTTTTTCAGGACTGCACCACTGGGTAAGTGGGGGGGGGGGGGGGGGGGTAAACATTCTCCGAAATTCCTTTTCAATTACACAAAATCATAAGGTTGTATATATATGTATAGATATAGTATACACAAACACACACACACACACACACATACATATATATATATATATATTTGAAAAAAAAAAAAAAAAACACAAAATATAATAAATGAAACGCTTTTTTTAATCTTTTTTTCTATTTATTTTCATGCATAAAAAGTTGCTTTATGATCCACTTTCTTAATTGCGATCTACCTAATGTGTGTTCTGTTGTTAGAAAATTCATTGCCACTTGTCTTCTAGCAATTTTGGAAAAGTGACACTTCAGATAACCAACTTCCTGAGGAGCAACATTAGCTTTGCCTCTTGTTTTGCACTTGAAAGTCATTCTTGCGCAATTTACTCATTCTTATTTACACACTCAAAAAGTTGAAGGCAAAGATTTGAAAAAGTTTCCTCTCAGTTCTCGTAAAAGTTGCAATTCACGATAACAAATGACGTCACGAAGTGAAGGGAAAGTAACGAGTTCATTTGTAGGTGCATAGAGAGTTAATAAATCAATTCTGATTTATTAATCTAGCTGAAACGTAGTTTTTTAGTTACAACAGAATATTAACCATATCGGATCGGAGAGAAACTCCAATATACATGTACGTGAGCGCTGTCTGTCTTTCCGGATACCTCCGGAGAGTATAAGTTTGTGAACCAAGAGTATTCATCTCCTCCCCCCCCCCAAAGCGTTGGCGCCATCCCCCAGCAGTCAATGAGTCAGAAAGTCAATGCTCCCTCTAACATCCCTCGAGAACTTTACCCAGCGGAGATGTTACTTGCAAAAGTATGCCATTACTGATGACCTTAAATTTATATTAAAATAACTTTAAATATTGCTCTATTAACATAGAATACGGGCCGTTCATAAATGACGTCATGCTTTTTTCCCATATATTTGGCCCCCTCCCCCCTTTGTCACGCGTCACGCTATGTTGCATAATGCATGATGTCACACTTCTAGTTACCCCCTTCCCTCCCTTTGTCACACTTTGTCACAATTTCACGAACCCCCTCCCCCTCGAAAAGTGACATCATTTATGAACGATCCCATACTATAAAATGTATATTTTTTTTACAAAAAACTCTTTATGTATGTTGTTCTTAATGCCACTTGGATAACCAATCTCCCCTTAGCAGAGCAACCGGAAATTAAGGCAGTAAGGGAGCGCCTTCCTTTCATAGATGAGCACCACAACGGTGGAAGTACGACTTGGCTCATTATGTATTTGGATGACACCAGATGGCGACACCACAAATACGCCATTTTCCTTTTTGGACCTAAGAGTGAAAGGAAGGGAACTTCTCCAACTTCCGGTTTCCTCGAAACTGCCTCGTTACTTCAGGGTTCACGGATTTTACATGCACGTATCCTCAAGCGTACATGGTGGGTCTTCAGCTGCTCGGCTATCGAACACCCAAACATTCTAAACACTAGGCTACCACGGCCTAGAAGTCTTTATTTTTAAATGATATAAAATGTTGTTGTAAAACGTGTGCAAGACTCCCCCCCCCCCCATATTACTAAATTTATGTAAAAAAGTTTACTTTAAATGTTTTGCTATTAAATATATAAATAATAATAATAATAAACGAATCTTAGAGAAAAGAAACCGTCGAGATGTGCACCTACACTATGGACATGAACGAATTTTGTGCCAAATCATTCTAGTCCCTACGCGCAGCACAAACAGACAAGCATATGTTTCATCTTTTATTATTAGTATTGATAAATTAAAGACACTACCACCATATTGTTCCAATTAAATTGGCATGACAAATTAGGTTTGTAAAAAAAATTACTATTAACTAATTTTAATTTTTTATTGCAAGTTAAATCTTTTCATCCGGTGATACGTTAAAACGAAAATATGAACAATAAAGAGTGCATATGTGTTTTAATAAAAGTATCATTACTAACAAAAAGTGACCCAATTTTGAATGTTTTTTTCCTCTTTTGTGACACATGTTTAGGTAAATTTAACTAATTAATAAGTGAACTTAATGAAAAGTAAATCACCTATCAGTTTTTATTGATCAGAGATTGACAATGTTGTACAAAGAAAATATTTTGGTTAATCTAAACGTAGGGACAGTGGGGGCGTAGTTAAACCCTAATTTCGGGGGCTGGGAGGTGGGGGTCTTCAGGGGAGTGACCTAATTTTATTATTTTACAAGAACAATTGTTCGAAAATTCTAAACAATCTCCTCCATTCCGGGGGCGGGGCAGGGAGTGTATTCCCCTTATCTACACCAATGCGTAGAGACTCTTGAGAATGAATAAATACTCTGACCCAAAGCGTCTTCTTTAATGCACACATTTTCGTTAATTCATAGAGGATGCTCAGATTTTTTAAAAAATATATTTTTAATTTTCAAACAAAATTTTCATTTTTTTTTACACTGATTAATAATTTAAATGCCACCCCCCAAAAAAAGTTGGTCACGCTAAAAAAGGAATGCTACGCATCAATTGATGGGGTGCGTTTGTGTTTTATTTGTTTTGTGATTGGTAGATGTAAACAGCCCTCCAATTATCACCACTTGAAATATTTTCCTTGCTTCACTTTGTACGACATTTGATTACGATACTCTGACGACGAGCCTTTTGGCATACCAGTCAGACAGTGGTGTAATCTAGGAGGGGTACAGAGAACCGGCAAATCCCCCCATATTTTTATTTTTAGCTGAATAATCCTCCAAGCTTAAAAATTTAAACACAAAGCATATCCCACACCCCCCTTTTCATTTCAACAAATTTTACTGTCGTCATCTTTAGGCGTCCCGTCACTTTTGCTCCGAAAACATACACATGCAACACAAATGAATAAAATTCGGCAGAGAATTTGTTCGTACTTTTGGTTCGACTAGGATCAGCCTAGCTAGCCCCAGAGCCTTGTTCGTTGTTACTTTTGTATTTGTATCTATATTGGTTTTTGGAAAACTTCACCTAAAGCGCTTTAAAACTAGTTTCCTGATAAGTCATTTAAAATAATGGAATAATTTTTGTTGATGCAAATTTGTGTTGCGTCCGCTACAATTCTAATGATTTTTTTCTCGCTGATCTGCTGTCAAGACTGACCTTCTCCTTCTCTTTATTTTAATGCGGAGCGGAACAGCTATCATTAGCGTCCTACAGAAAGTCAATATTTACCGCTAAATTTTTTGAAAGTCAAACAGTGAAATATATGTTGTTAATATTGATCATTGATAGAGAGGCCCGTCATTTCAAAATTTTCCGGGGGGGGGGGGGCGGGCAAAGGGTATAAATTCAATGTATATTGCGTTAAAACAGCAAAATATATGTACATACATATAAATACATTATATTTTCCAAGCCAGGGGGGATTGACCCCTTGGGCCCCCTAAATGACGGATCTGTCGGCCTGTGAACAGAGTCCATCGAACAAGCCTTAAGGAATTTTAGTAAAGAAATAAGGGTAATCGTAACTGCAACTATGCAGTGTTTACAACGTTGTCAGTTTGTTTATGTTAAGAAATTGTTTCTTCATCTTCAATATGTAGAACAGCAGAATTAAAATATTTTTTATCTACGCTTGGGCACCATTAAAAAAACACTGGTAAAAATATTAAACAAAATTTTGTGTGTTCATAATTTTTTCGTATCCATAAAATACATTATTAGAATGTGTCGCTTGGAGTTAATAACAAATTCAAAATTTTATTAATAAGCTTGTTTAGTTATGTTTTAAAAACTTTTTATATACGTTTGTTTGAAGTAAAAACCTTCATTTCAGTTCATAATTAATTTTTTCATGTGGATAAAATATTGCTAGTTCAGTAATATAACTGTCAAATCAAAAGGAAATAAAAACTGTCAAGCATTTTATACTCCTAATAAAGATCGATTGTTCTTTTGAAGAAATTTATTGGTATTAATGTTCTAACTATACACAGTTATCAGGCACATTTCAGAGGTTTTGGCAGTTGTTATGAATATAGTAATATTGTTATGAGTCCACTTCTTCGTAGCTGAATGATCCTAAATGTATTATAAATCAGTTCGGTGAACATAACAATGTTACTTACTAACTGATTAATCAGTTAATAACTAATAAAATACATTTTATAAGTAAAATAAGGACTTGTGGATCTAAGTATTGCTATTTCTTTTTTTTTTTTTTTGCTGACATTATTTTGTTACATTAATGATCTACGGGTTTTTCCTTAAGTACCTATACTTTAGGAACTTTATATTAAGCATTCATTTCGTTTAATTCATGAATGAAAAGGCATTCTTCAGGTGTGATCCCTCAGAGACATGACTAAAAAGCTATGTAGCCCTCTTGCCCCCAGTGACGGGGTGTGGGCCATTCAAACGGAGGTTCACAAAACACATTTCATAAATAAAAATGCAGGTGTGACATAACTTATGAGTTAAAATACACTTCTCAAGTCTAATTTTTAAAAAGGGAAATTTTCCTTATTGTTATTACATAAGTAATAAAACCATAATATTGCTTGCTTATGTATTTTTGAATGATGATAGCAATTTTACAATACACTCAAGTACAATTTTTGCTCATTAAATCCACTTTTCTGCCTTTCTCCCCTCTCTTTCCTTTTTTGATTTCTTTCTTTTATTTTTTAGGCAAAAAAATTCATAACATTCCCATTAAAGTTATTTGCGTCATGTATCATGTCAATATTATTTATTATACATCATTTTTCCTATGAGAAAATATCTAGAAAGCTCTTAAAAATTTCTTAACCGCTTCTATTCATAGAAACTGAAACTAAAAAGTGAGGCTACAATTTTAGCGTATGATACCATTGATGAAAGAATACAAATATGGATAGTTTTCTGCTTGGAGGGGCTGTTGGCGATGGTTAAATTTTGTTTTGCGAAATCAAACTCCAATTTAATGCAATTAATTAAGCATCAATGCTGTCACTGTTCCGTGACTTTTTTTAGGCCACCTGAAACAGAAAAATAACCAACTTTGTTTCTTAGATTTCTTGCTTATGTGTATTATGTCTTATGCTGTACTAATTATTCAAGTCAGTATTAAATTATTTTATTTGATGAGTTTGAAGTTTGCACACACGTATTGTTACAATTATGGCTAAAACTTCTGTGTACAGCTTTGCATTACTTGAATAATTTACATTTTTTGAGAATTGATAAGACCTAATAAGTTGCTTTTAACATTTTTGCCCTTAGTTTTGTTTTTTGTAATTTAATTTTTGATTATTTTTTCTTGTGTCAATAAATTTCAGTTTTGTCCTATAATATGAAGCTCTACAGAACCTACTTTCTGATGGGTTGTGCATGTGGTAAAGAAGTCATTGGTGTGAATGGTAACTCGTATATAATCAAAACAAGATTAGGAACTGGGTATGTAATTTCTATCTTTTGCAATTTTTTTGTTCTAATTCACAATTATTAATGACTGATTTCTAATAGTATTAATGCAAGAATTAAAAACAATGTAAATGTTAGGGCTATGTTGTAAAATTTTCTTTCATTTCATGAATTTGTGTTGATGAATTATTTTCTTGTTGATGAATTATTTAACTTTTGTATTAATTCCATTTTATTTCTTGTTTTTTATAACCATTATATTGAACTGTAATGATACGTACAAAATGTATGGATTTTTTAAAATTAACTTTCTAATTATTTTTAAGTTTTTAGTATCAAAAAAAAGTTTACCTGCATTTTTAAAAGCTTTTTTATAAATTTTAAATAAAAATTTAAAAATGATCAACTTACTTTACAAAATAATTTTAGATCTTCATGAGTTTGGGTGCAACTTTTTTCAACTACCTTACTTGAATGTTGCATTTAATTTCATTTGATCTTATTTCATGTATACGTATGCACGTTTTTTAAATTCAGAGATCAGTATGGGTGACACAGTAAAAAATTAAATAATGTTTGCTCTAAAAGTTTTTCTAATTGATCCATTCATCATCAGAGCATAATAGGTAAATTATTTAATTGTTTAAAATTATTTATAAATAAGAGTTGGGGAGAAATTACTGTTTGAAAAAATAAAACATGTGCATATTTATATATATATACATATATATATATATCTTACGCATACAGATACATATTTATTACATTTTGCTGCTTGTATAGGTTTATTTCATGATTTGTCTTCTACATAGTTAATACATACCACATATTTTTCATCTTCTAACTATCGCAATTATAATGTGTTCAACAAATCTAAGCATAATTTTAATAAAGAAATATGTTTAGGAAAGATAGAGGGTATTAGCATTTTACAAATTGAAAATTGAGCTTCGAAATTATTTTTACTTTTGAAAAGTACAGAATGAATGTAAAGTTATATATTTTCATATAAAATATGTGATATCCTGAAGTGCTTTTTTCATTTTTTTAATGTAACAAAATCTTTAATTTCTTCAAATCTAAACCAAAACTGTTTTTCCACTAAATAAATTTTGTTCTGATCAAAACAAAAACTATTCTTATCATAAAAAAGAAGAAAATTCGAAACCAAAACTGCTTTGGTCTGAAAAGTACAGAAAATAAATTTATACATTTTCATATAAGATATATGATGTCTTGTAATGATTTTTTCATTAAAAATAAATCCTTTTTTAATGTAACTTTTCCAAACTTTTATGTTAATAATAAAGATAAATTTTTGCTTTTTAACTGTGCAAGTTATTTTCCTCAACTTTCTAGTAATTGTTATTTCTTTTTTATTATGACATAATTTTGAATTTTTTCTTTGTATACCTATTTTTTAATTATGGAAATTAAAAACAATAAATTAAATATTGAATAGTATTTACATATGTAGAATTTTCATCAAAAAGAAATATTTTACAAGGGATTATTTGTTTCTAAATTCTTAAAAAACCCATTTTCCCCAAAAAACCCGCAGGTTTTTAAGGTAAAAAACCAAGCCCAGTGGGGAAAATGGGTAGCTACCCGGGCAGCAAATCTGACAATCCTGGTTGATTGGTCACAATTTCAAAGTTTAGTCGGTAATGTAGCATAGTAAGTAACAAAGCAAACAGGGTGCTTGGGTTTATCAATAAGGCTATTTCAAACATGTCTGAGGAAGTTGTATTGCCATTATACAGAAGTTTGGTAAGACCTCATTTGGAGTATATCGTTCAGGTTTGATCTCCTTATAGCTAAGAATATTACCTTATTGGAAAAGGTTCAAAGGAGGGCTACTAGGTTGATAAGTGGTCTCTCAGACTTAGCTTATGAGGTTAGGCTTAAAAGGATCAATATGTATAGTCAAGAGCAAAGGAGAGTTAGAGGGGACCTGATTCAGTTGTTTAAATTCATAAATATGGGAAATGTTGATGGGCTGCAGTTATACTCTGAAGGTAGAACCAGAGGTCATTGTTTTAAGCCTTTCCAGGCTAATCTTATAATTAGGAAACATTATTACTTCAATAGGGTTATAGGCATTTGGAATAGTCTTCCGGAAGCAACTATACTTGCAGAGGGGTGAAAACTTTAATAAAGGTTCTTGATGTTCATTGGGATTGTTAAATTGACTAGGACCAACCTAGCTGGGCCCAGTGCCTCTTGCTGGTCGTCACTTTTGTATTTGCATTTGTACTAAAAATGTTCTAAATTTTTTAAAAGAAATACATCCAAAAAAGATTTATAAATGACAGACAAAAAAAAAAAAAACCCTCCCTTTTATTTTTAGCAAAATCGAATAATATATATATAGTAGGTTAAAAATGACTGTTTGAGAAATTATCTTAAACTTACCCTAGTGAATCACATTATTTAATACCACTTATGTGTTTAATGAGTGTTCTGACTCTTAACTGAAGAATATTAAAGTACTGTAAATTACTAACTACAATTTATAAGAAGTTTAAATAATTGAAATTTGTACTGTTAAAATTGAAGTTAATGGTAGTACTAAGTAGTTTAATTATTAATTCATCTTGTTGAATCAACTATTTATAGATGGTCTAATTGTATGTACTTAAGGTTACCTTGAATAATATATGTTTTTTACCAAACAAAATTTCAACATATATGGTAAATTCTTAAGAAGTAAGTTTCTTCAATTTGGAAGAAACCTATGTTTTCCTGACGTTTTCTGTGCATTGTTTTTTCCCTTGGTAACCCTAATTGCATTAACTCATTTTAAAAGAGTATTGCAGAGAGTGTACAGGTCACAAAAGTCCCAAAGATGTCACAAATTTGGAAATTAGTCACAAAAATTATGAATAGGTCACGAAAATTTTCCATTGAATGAGACTGGTCTCCACCGAAGCCATCAATATCTGGAATCCAATCCGGCAACTGCGTGGTTATCTGGCATGTCAAATTTAATTGTTAAAATTCAATTAATTAAAATCTTTTGAAAATGTATCTGAATTAGACTTACTATTTATTTTGAAGCTGTGGAATGTTTAAAAATATTTATAGAGTTACAAGTTCAAAATGTCAGAGCTGTATGTCCGGTACATGTGCGTCATATAAGGGACACCAGATATCTGGTATCTGGTAGAATCAGTGTCCAATGTATTACCGAACAGTCCGGAAAATATCATGAAATTTCAGTTTTGAGATTCTGTAGACACACTGTCTATCTATAGTTTTGAGGAAAATTTTACTTATAGCCCTATAAATCATTTTTTAATCTGGCTTTTAACGATCAATATAATATTTTGTGAATTATTCAAGATTTGAAGAAAGTGTATTATTTTCTTACAACAGTAATGTATGCAAAATCAGTTCATTTCATTTTGAGGCACTTTAGCTCAAATTCTGGTATTCTTTTTCAAGTGGTTTTAGCATAGTGGATTTAGTGCAAGATCAAAAAACGCACCGTTTTTATGCTCTTAAGAGAATACCTTGCCACAGCAAAGAAGATGAACGAAATGCAATGAAGGAAGCGGAGTACCATAACATGTTCAACCATCCAAACATTCTGGAATGCATTGATGTTGCTTTAGCTGAAAGATATGATGGACTCAACCCTAATAAAAATGAAGTTAGACTACTTCTGCCATATTATAGAGTAAATACCATATTTTTATCTAATATTTTATTAAAAAGTGATGCCTAAAAATTCCATTTATTATTTTTTAATTCAATTGATTCTTAAAACTAGACTTTTTTCCTTCTTTTCAAACATGTTAAATAAAAAAGGAATAAATTGTTTTAAAACTAATTATTTAAAAAGTAGTTTACTCACCTGAAGAATTATAAATTCATTTATGATTCTTTAATTCCTTAGAATAATTTTGAATGTGTTGTATAGTTTTATGCTAAATTTTGTGCTTTGAAACAGTTAACATACTATACTTTTGATGAAATATAAACTATTGCTTTTGAACTATCCGTACCCAAACAATTTAAAATTAGTTTTAATTATCATAGGTTTCAGTTAGATTATGTAATGATGATGTGAATTTTTAGGTCTCTAAAATACATTATTTAATGCATTTCCAATTTTGTCACTTGCATTTTTTACGGGAAGGTTAAATTTGATTGTACAGTAGAGCGCCGATTATCCGAACTCCAATTAACCGAACTTCCATTTATCCGAACGGTTTATTTCTCTATTTATTTTTCCATATCCGAACTTCCAATTATCTGAACAGCCTATTTCTCCCCCACCTAAGAAAAAAAAAACCTAACCGAACTTCTAATTATCCACACACGCTATTTTTTTCAATCCCCTCTTCCCCCTCTTCAGATTTATTATGTGATATCAAATTCCAGATAAGTGTTTCGTTGGGAGCAGTAACAAGAGAATAAAAGGCTTGGTGAAAGGGGGTATAATCAAAAGCAAAGCGCAAAATTCCTTTTCATATCACCTCCCATTTGCAGTGACCATTTCATTGTAGTTCTTTCTACACCGTAATAGCCCTATATAGCCGATGCCTTGAAGTGTGAAGGTTTTTCTATTGTCACAATATCCCTTAAATTGTCCGTCCACTTATCCGAAATTTTGCTTATCCGAACTTGGGTCTGTCGCGACATGTTCGGATAATCGGCGCTCTACTGTAATGTGTTTCTCATGAAACCTGATGCTAGAGTTTGATTTGGTAGAAACATCAGCACCCATATGTGTAACTTTAGGGGGTGGGGGTGGAGGGCTGTATGTTTTACGTTAAAAATTTTGTAGTAAACGGAAATTCATCAGTTGTGACATCTAAAAAGCTCTATTTTGATTTTGAATGGAGGGGGGGGGGGATCTTAATAAAATTCTGAACTTGTTACTTCCCCATGCTTTAGTTTTGACTTAAAAATAATGATTTTTTTCAAGATATATCCTGTGGGGTTGTTTCCCTCATGCTTTTTTTTTTAATTTCTCCTGTACCACTCATTTTTATGAGAATTTTCATTATAACTTGATAAGCTGTAGTTAAAATATGCTAGTTGCAAATAAATTGCATTTAGCATCAAAATATGCAAAGCTGTTGGAAGCCCCTACACAATATTTCTTGGTATTTTTATACATATTATATATATGCTTTGTTACATTTCTTCTTATGATATAGCATGTTTTTTCTGTAAAGCACTTTAAATGAATTTTAAATATTTTTGCAGACATCATGTTAGTTTGTATTTGGTTTATGTCTAATAACAGACCATAATTTAGATGTTAATTTGAAAATGACCAACCAACTCATGTGCTATCTTCTCATTTTTGTTGCTAATTCTGTGTACTTTTCCATAGTTTACTTAACTGTCAACTTTATCTGTAAATGAAATGTTAAACAGTTAAAACTCAAGTTCACTTAATTACTGTTGCAGGATGCTCATAGAAACTAAACAATTGAAGATTTCTTACTTATAAGAAAACACAAGAAAATTAGCCATATTTAAAAAACAAAATTTCAGTGACAGCATTTTGGTTAGATCACTTTTACTTTTGAATTAAACCATGAACATTTTGAAGCAATTGAATTTTGATATAGGACATTTACTACTACCTGCACTTTTTTCCTTATTATGAATTAGTATTGAATTTATTTAAAATAATATTACTGAATTTACAAAAACCATAATTTCATACGAGTCAATTACATTGACAATAGAAGTGGCTGATTTTTAAAGCATGGAGCATTTATCAACATTGAAATAAATTTAGGTTCTTAGAACTTTTAGGTTTTTAAAATTCACTCTTTTTCATAAATTATGTTGTTTAGATGTAAATAAGTGATAAACATTTAAAACATGAGTTTATTTAGTTTCTGTTTTACGTTGCATTCATAATACCGAAACTAAGCATTTGAAAGCAAGAAAATTTACCAAAAAGATTAACATTTATATTTTTACTTATGCTTGATATATAATAAAAAGCATTACTGGAATAAGCACTAATCCTCTCCCCATGCATTCAGAACTGAAACAACAAATGACTATTTAATTCATTTTTTCTTCAATATACTAAAATAATAGTATAAATAAATAAATAAATAAGGGTACTTTTAAAACCAGTTTCAATCTAAATAAACAATATACATATATATTTTTTTGGATATATGTTGTAACTGATCAAAAACTAATGCAGTTCAATACAGTGTGGTGTTTTAATAGGGTTTGATTGGTTAATTTGCTTGTGTAGTCTCCTAACCCTTTATTTATTTATTTATTTTTTGTACTATCCAGTAGATTTATAATAATGTATCTCAACTTAGATTTATTTTTAATGTTATAAATAATTAATAAAGGAAGCTTAGCTTTCCCATGCATTTTTAATGTTTTTTAATTTTTTTTTCATTTATACTTAAAGAGGATTGCTTCTATGCTTCAAATGCAATATTTATTGTTCACTAGGTCTCCCTCATTCTTTTGTAAAGAAAAATATTATCCTGATGGAAAAGATGCTTTTATTTCTGCACCATTTTTAATGTTCTGCAACTAAAAATCCACATAACTTATTTTTTTTTCGTTCATATGCATAATTTTAACAGACTTACCAATTTAAATTGAAGCTATCAAGAATCATTTATGCTTTTTGAAGAGATAGTACTGATGATAAAAAATCTATTTTAGCACATCTTCTTTTGATTACAAACTTGAAAGTAATTTGATTCATTTCTGAATTCAAGCATTAAAATTATCAAGCATTAAATTAATCATTCGAACATTAACATTTTGGATTTTTTTTTATTGATCAAAATATTAATATATTTATATTACATACTTTCATATGTATTTGACGTTTTAATTTACTAGGTTTTTTTTTCAAAAATATATATAAAATGTTGATTCTTATTTCATCAATGTTATTATATCATAAAATTAATTCTGCTTGAGTGGAGAATTTAAATGTGAAAAATATAATCGCCTTCCCCTTTACATTGTAGAAAGGAACTCTGCAAGATGAGCTTACAGTTCGAGCCAAGAGTAAAAGTTATATATCAGAAGAACGAATTTTAAGAATTTTCAGGCTGATGTGTGAGGGCATCAAAGTAATGCACAATGCACAACCATATCCACTAGCTCACAGGTAATTGTTAGAATATTCTTTGTATAGCCGAAATTCTGTTAGATGCATTACTTCAAAAGATTTTGTATACACATGAACAGTCAAAGGCTCAAAATTAATTGCTGTGAAAAGGAAGAAAAATGACTGGAACCTGATCTTTAAAGTATTTATTCTGAAAAATGTTTTTATGCAAAAGATACATTCCAATTAAGTTATTATGGGGCATTAAGCAATTGTCAGCCATAAAACTCTGTATTGTCAGGAAAACAACTGGAGTCAACCAAGGTTTTTCCATTTGACATGGGTATAAATGTTTTTAAAGTTTGAAATTTTCTATGATTAGCATATTGCTTTAAAATTGAAGCATTCAATTTAAACAAAATGATGATACAGTAAAACCCCTCTCACTAACAGCACAGAAACCAATGGTACAGTGGGAGGAACACATTTTTTAATGAAGGAGGAGTATCCAAAATATATTTTGGAATTTTTTTTTTCATTGATCAAAATATTAATATATTTATATTACATACTTTCATACAAACTATGACGTTTTAATTTACTAGGTTTTTTTTTTTTCAAAAAATTTATAAAATGTTGATTCTTATTTCATCAATGTTATTATATCATAACTTAAATGATCTACATTCAAAAAAAAAAAAAAAAAAATTAAAACAAAAGTAAGAAAACTCAAACACACACACACACACATATATATAATAGAAATGTAGTAAAATAATTATGTGAAAGGTTTACAAATAAAAAAATTTTAAAGGTTTGAGAATGAGTCAAGGACTCATTAGTGTTTGTTGGTTTGCTTCAAAGAATGAGTGATGAAGAGCCCCTCTCACAAATCCCAAGCAAAAACACAGTAGAGCCGACAACAATATAGGACAGAAAATCGTCAAAACAAGCATAAGAAATAAAAATTGAAACACAAAATGTTGGGTTTCGTCCATTCCACAGTAAACCACTCTTACCTAAAAAATCCGAGTAAAAATACAAAATCCGTGTCCAACTTACAAATAATATGTATGTATATATCTATATATATATATATATATATATACATATTATTTTTTCTTTTATTTCCCCTCCTCCCATGATTTGATATTCTGTTGATGAGTTGATGAAAAAAAAATAGTTTTGTTGTAAAGCAAAGAAATGTGACATATATAATGAAGATGATAATCATTTAGGGGGAGGGTCAAGGAGAGAACAATTGCCTTCCCCCTGGCTTTTACAGTATAATGTACTTATAATGGTGTGTGTGTATCAGGGCTTGAAACATATATTGCTCGACATGCCGGGGCATGTAAAAATTATGATCAGGCATGAATCTCCTGCCCTTACATTCCCGATAAGTCATGTATTTTTTTACTCAAATATTTGTTTCTAAAACTTTATTATTTCGTATTTTATTGAAAATTCACCGCATCCTTACCAGAGTTAAAAATTGACACTTTGATGGATATGCATGTCAACAAAAAAAAAGGTAATATAGTTTACTTTTTGGGTAAATTTTGATTTGTTATGCAATATTTTGTTTGTAATGTAATCTTTCAATGATTTAGATTAATGTTAAAATAGTTCTTGATTTAGATACAAAGCTGGTAAGTTAATTTTTTGTCTGATTAATGCTATACGACAAATATTTTTAATGTGCAATAAAACAAATTCTCGGCAAGCTAAAATTTAGTTTGTGCATGTATTTTTTAGTCAAATATGTGCAGAAAGCATGTTAAACTTTAAAGATTTTTCGAGCCCTGGTGTGTATGTATTTTTTTGACTTTATGTTTATTGCCTGAATACCCTTTATCTTCCACTCTTCTGAAAAATTTTGAAATTACTGGCCTAACTTTAAAAAGTTTTATAATGCTACAGATCATGTTTAGAAGGTTTTCTTAAAGTAAAATGCTATTATGAACCATCTACATAATATTTGACATTTTTCATGAATGTCTAAGAGAAAAATTTGTTTAAAAATACTTTTGACAAATTAGATTAAAAATTCTGTCAATGTTTATTGTTAAAATTGTTTTGGACATTAAAATTTAATACTATTAAAATTTTGGTAATTTCTTTTTCAAAACAGTGATGTTATTTCCTGCTAAATAATCAAACTGATATTTATTCTTTTGACCTATTTAAAATACATCATTGTGGGTACTTTAAAATGAATGGTCAGTTTAAAAAAAGAGATTATTTCCTTTAGGGATGTAACAAATATTCGCCCACTATACAGTATTCGGCCCTTTGTCCGAATATTCGGCCCGGCCGAATGGTCATTTCATCACCTAGCCGAATATTCGGCGTGGCCGAATACTGGGTAAGGTCAAATTCGGCCTGGCCTAATATTGATGGACTATTCGGCCGAATAGTTCTGCTACAGTAAAAATGTAAAAAAATTAAGAAATTAGTAGATTTTAAACATTTAAATTTGTATTATAATTATTTCAAAAGAATACATTAGTATATACTGCCGTGGGCAGGTAAACGGCAGTATCTACACAAAATGAGTTTTCGAGATATTTGAAGAAACGCGTTTTTGAATTCCCACAAATAACAATAAAACACTGAAATTTGAAGTAAAGTGATTTTATGAGTTGATATTAAGATATTTTTTTCGCCCTAGGTTTTATTTTGATTTTGCGTTCCTATTGATTGTAAAAGCAGTTACTGCCGTTTACCTTCCGTTCTCAGTAGTAATTGTCATATACAGCTGGCTGGCAGTTGGCAGTAACTGCACATTTCTTTATTAAATGCGCAGTAGTTAAGCATTGCGAAGTGCATATGATGCAAAATAGATAGGTTATTGCGAAAAATATTATTACGAAGAGTGTATGTATTTTTATTTTATTAAAGACATTTAAATAAATACTATGTAACCACTGGATAAAAAGTTAATATAAATAAAAAATGATATAAAACATACAATTACAAACCATAATATATTTTATTATATAAAAAACATATATAAATTTCATGCATATGTTTCATATATTTAACATAAATAAATAATAATATAAAATAATAAGTAGCAATATAAAAAAATGTAAGTAAATTATATGTGCAGTGCCAAAAAGACACATATCAACTTGATATAAATTTAAAATTGCAATGATTGCATAACGTCAAATACCAGAAATATTTGCATAAGTAAATGGGCATAGTTATAACAAGAGCCTTTTCAGAATCCAGAAATTTTAAGTTAAATTAATCACTGAAAAATAAAAAACTTCATGAAAAGATTTTTTTACTCATCTATTAAATCTTCTGTTTTATCATTGACTGGAAGTGTCTCCCAAAAGGCTCTTCAATTCTCTGGCATTAAAGGGCACAATTTCTGAATAATGTCGTGTTTTTAAGTCGAATTCTTTGAACCGACGCTGTTTACGATCCTCTTTGTAGAAGAGATTCCGAGATCCTCGGCGGAACTCAACTTTGACGATTTATTATGTCGTCTAAGTACGGTCTGTCCTTGGACTTCAGTTTCCATTGGGATTGTCCTGCAGGGAAGTCCAGAAAGTGAAGTACATTCATGTTGATAACAGTCATCTTCCTGCTGTTGGAGGAAGCCACAACTTCTTCAAAGTCGGGGAAATCAAAAACATTACCTCCTCGTCTCCTCATCTCCTATTCCCATGCCATGGTGAACGGAATTAGCGCTCATGAAAGTGGGCCCGGGTTCAAAATATCAGAAGGAAATTGTCTCTGCGCTTCTCTTCTTGCTGTTTACCATGGCAGTCATGGTGGTAAATAGGCACCAACTTTTATTTTGCGCCGTACAATTGTCCAGCCAGTAGACGACCGTTTTGCTGTCTCTCTCTAGTTATAAGGCCTTGGCGTAAGAGGAGGCAATTTTTTCGGCACTTCGCCCAGCCACAGCTTCATGCCAGATCAGTTCCTCTTTTTGTTGGATACATTTTGATTCTTCCGTTGATCTACAACTGCAGCGAAAGTCTCATGAAAAACTACAAACTTTTTTCGTAAAGCAGACTGATTTGTGACCAGGTACTCGGGGTAACATTATGACCTACTGCAATTTGACGCTGCGAATGACGTGATATGGGTGAGAAATTTGTAAAGAATTTTCAGCATCAACCTTGTAACGATCCCGAGGATCTTTGGTTTTTGCAGATATGTACCCCATGACTTACATACAAAGCAGTCGGAATGTATGGCATGGTTACTATGGTTTTGACGTTCATATTCTAAACATGTGGAGCAGTGTTCCCCTCCGAGTTTGGGAAAACTAATGTTCATTTTAGTTACCTCCTTTAGGTAAATCTAGTAACTGCAGGGATTTTCCGTATGTTTTTCCTTATAATCCTTGTGCATGGAGTTTACTGTAAGTTGCTCGGAAGATAAAGTCATTTCGGAGTGAGTTCCCTCCTATAATTGCTTGTGCATGGATTGAATGACAAAATGTGGATCCATATAGGCTCCCTCTCAATTTTGTTCGAGGGAGTTTGGCGGCTGCGTTGCGAGGGACGAGGTGAAATGAAGTCGAATTCAGATGTCCTAATTGCCGTCGTAATCATTTCTCATTTTTCGGGTGGAATCCGAGGGTGTTTAGAAAGAAAACTTTGCAAACACTGTAGGTTCCGGTAGATATCTGGAACGAATACCCATTAGAATTTTTACGTCGGATCGTTTCAGTGGTCTTCCTTTGTATTGATTCTTTTTAAATTCTCTGTAAGACCAAACATTTTTTTCTCGTGGCTAGACATCTTTGTGAAGTATTCATGAATTTTCCTTTTTTCTTCAAGGGAAATTATTTTGCAGCAGTTCAGCTGGCAAGTATCTGCATTGCAAGGAGACCGCAGCTGTAGCTTTTCTGCGTCTCTAGCAATACGTTCAGTCTGAGTTCGGCACCGCTTCTTTTTTTATAAGCTACTCGCAATTTTTTGTATTAAGAAGCGACTCATCATCTTCCCACATGGAATTTTGGCTACAGGTTGACATAGACGGGAGTTCTTGCTCCGAGTTTTCTGACACTGAATAGGAAACAAGGGAAATTTTTCGACTATCTACAGCGCTTACATCCATTTTAGGAAGCAACAATTAGTTACAATAAAGTAACTAGTTAATTTTTCACACTTTGCGACAGAACACTAAATCACTTTGAAAGAGCAAGATCGAAGAAAGTGGCAAAACCGGTTTTTACGCCTGTGATTCCGCAATTTTCGATCGCCAAGACAACGCTTGTGGGAAGGTAAAGAGCAGTATGTACATACTGCCGATTACCTGCATAATGTAGCGTTAAAAGCAGTTACTGCTAATTGCCACTGCCAAAAAAATGGTTTATTTGTAGTGTAAACCAAATAAACATGTTAGTACAATAAACTTGAAGTAATATAGATTACAAAAATGCGAAAAAACGAAAATCGAAAAATTTGTAGATACTGCCGTTTACCTGCCCACGGCAGTATAGTTTTAATAAATAAAAATAATTTGGAGAAAAACTACTTTTTTAAACCTTGTTTAAGCTTGACTGAGCAAAAACAGATTTTGAAGTTGTAATATTGTATTTTATATTTAGCATTTGCTCCCAAAAGCTGGCAATATTTAATTATGATGAAGGATATGAGAAATTTATTTTGTAATTAATACCAAAGCGGAAGTCAGACCTTGTTTGGGTAGACTTATTTATTGTAAATACTATTGGGTAAGGAGAGAAATGTGAAAAGCCTAGAATATGAATATTTAGATAGCATAAATTATTGGGGTTTTTGAAAATAAAAATATATTCCAGTTAAGTGTATTAAATTTTAATAGATCTTTTAAAAAATAGATATGTAAAAAAACCCGTAAAATAAAAATATTAACTTTTATAACTTTTAAAATATCTTCTTAAAGCAGTTCTGAGCAAGGTAAAAGTTCAGCACTAAGCAATAGTAGTTTTTTCATTTGAATTAAATAATTAGTTTAATGCTAATGCTTACTACCATAAAACCTGTCATTTCTATTCCACTTGTGGGTGAAATTCTTAGTTTTATTGCATTCAAAACAATAGAGAAAATAGATTAATTTAAAATAGTTTTAAATTCTTAACAAATAGAATTAAATCATAGGTTGCGTGTAATTGGTGTTTGACTTTGAATAATTTTAAATTTGACAAAAACGTTGTGTTACAACAATTTTCTAGAAATTTTAATATTTGGCCTCCGACTATTTGGTATTCAGCTAAAGACATTAGCCGAATATTCGGCTTCATCCTGGAAGAAATGGCCGAAGATTCGGTATTCGGCTATTCGGCCAAATCACTATTCTTTACATCCCTAATTTCCGTATCTGTTTTCTGAGCTCTGACATTGTTGTTTTTGTGTTTCAAATGTTGTTTTTTCACTTTAGTATTTGTTTCTTTTTAAGCATATTTTAGCATTTATAGTGAATAAATGTTCCTTTATTTCAGAGACATTAAACCAGCTAATGTTTTAATGAGTAATGATGACTCTCCTGTGTGGATGGATTTTGGTTCGATGGGAAAAGCACGACAAGAAATTCGAAAAGCTGCGGAGGCCAGAATTCTGCAGGTATAGAATCCCCCCCCCCCTTTAAATACATTTGTTGATTTTTGTTCTGTTTTGAAAGCAGAACACTTGCTCTTTTAAAAATGAAAAGGGCCTGATAGTGTCAGCCTAAGTTTTTAAAAATAAATAAATAGATAAATATGTAAACTTGATTTCTTAACTGCAGTAAAATCCTTTAAAATGAATTCCAAGAGACTTTAAAATATTTCTTTGCAATGGAAAATTCATTCTAATATAATATGTGTTATATTATAATGATTTTTTTTTATCCCCAGGATTTGGCTGCTGAAAAGTGTTCCATGTTATATCGAGCACCAGAACTGTTTCATGTTGAGAGTCATTCTTCTATAGATGAGCGAATTGATATCTGGGTAAAATTTCTTGCTTTGAAACTTAAATGTGTTGTTATATTGTATAAAACTATGAATTGTATCTTAATTCGGGAAGCGTACTCCCCAATCCTTCCTTGTAAAAGAGGAATATTTTTTTTTGTTTTGAAGAAACAAAATGAATTTCATTTCTTAAACCACTCATAATCTGAAGAATATAGTTCAGCATATCGCTACTATTAAAATGGTCCTTAAAGTAATTCCAATTAATTACTGGAAACATTTTCAACCAGTAATCATTTTAAATTTAGAGAGACATATTTAAATGGTTTTAAGATATACATTACAGAGAAAATAACTTGAAAGTTGAAAGATATTCCAAAAAATCTTGATAAAAAAATTACTGTTCAAGCTAATATGAAAAAATATCATAATTGAATGTGATTAGTTTTTAAGAATATTCTTAAAAGCTTTATTTGCACCTGGATTGTACATAAAAACTTCCAGACTTTTTTCTAAGAGCAATGTTTCTTTCTTTTTCTTTCTCTTTTTTTTTTGAGAAGTTTTTGACTATCAAACTTATTTAAGAAAATTTCTGAAAGCTATTGAACAAAAGAATAAATGTGTAGTCAATTGTTTGAATAGCTACTTTTGTTTTCTGAAAAACAATAAAAACAGGTTTAAAACCTACTGCATTTAAATTAAACCTTATTCTATAAAAGGTAACATTTTCCCAAGTATTCTTTGATTTTTAAATTACTCATTCATATTCTAAAATATGTCATGTTGTGATGTTTAATAATTACATTTTGGGAGAATACTCTTGAATATTCTCTTTCATGAGAATTTTCTCCAAAAGATTATTACTGAGGATTTTACATCTGCAAGTACACGTATTTCAGCCCCTTTTTTTACTTGTAAGTAATAAATTTCATATAAATATTCTACTCTGCGGCATTCAATAGCTGTTTAATCTCTTTCTTTTTTCAAGAGATTTTCCTTTGAAGGGATGTTGTTAAGTTATTATTTATAAGTTATTGCTTGTGTATGTCTCTCTCTCTCTCTCTGTATATATATATATGCAGCCAGTAGTGCACCCAGATTTTTTTTGGGGGGAAGGGAGGGGGGTGAGTGCGGGCAATGTCAAGATTTGGTATACACCAGATATCGAAGATCTGGTGTCGTATGTTTGCAGGATCCATTCTAGAATATCTAGGGCTATGATGTTTAAAAGCAGTAAATTCTATAAATATTTTTGAACATCGCCCTGTTTCCAAATTTGGAAATGCATGTAATTCACATGCATTTCCAAAACATGCTAATTAATTGAATTTTAAAATCAAATTTGACTTGGAAGACATTTGTATTTTTTGTGT
The DNA here is from genome assembly GCA_038502835.1 of Octonoba sinensis. Lineage (NCBI taxonomy): Eukaryota > Metazoa > Arthropoda > Arachnida > Araneae > Uloboridae > Octonoba > Octonoba sinensis. The sequence goes on from CM076602.1 coordinate 67,258,057, forward strand.
AGTGGCTAAATTGGATTTCGGATATTTAAAAAATGGTAGGATACTGGATATCTGATTTATTCTGGAGGGGGAGATGGGCCCTGTTGACAACCTGTGTGCACCTGTATATAGCTGCTGTATGTTCTGTGGAAAAAAGTGGGGAGATGCCTATGGATACAAGGATAAGGCCTTGAAATCAAAAAGCAAGGCGTGCAACACTTTTTGCTAAAATTTAAAAAAATGGAGGACTCTAGACAATAAACCCCCTTGACTGTATGACTGATACAGACATACACACACACAAATGTATTTATTTGTGTATATTATCAATATAATTGTTGTAGTTTGTAAGATATGTAATTATAAAAGCTATTTGAAATCAGGGTTCATTGATTTAAATCGATTTTATTTATTTATTTATTTTAAAATTAATTTTGCAGTTTTAGAAAGTGTAGTTCTATACAAAATGTTACAACCTCTATTTTAAGCAACACTTTATAGGTCAATCTGCCGCCTATGTGTGTGTAACACATTTCATAACTTTAAAACTATTATTATTATTATTTTAATTTTACAAAATTATACTTATTCTGCAGTCATTTTAACAGCAAAGCATCATTCATTCAACCACTCATATTGCAATTCTTAGTGATCATGATCCACTTTATGTGTTAACAATTTTAATAATAGTATTTGAGAGATCTATTTAATGAATAACACACAATAAATAATCCACAACGACGGTGTTTAAAATAACATTGCTTAGAATTTAGAATACATATCCTTAAAAAAATGTTTCATGAATTTTCTGTAATACCTTAAGGTTTTTTCCCTTGTAAAATATTTTGCATCCTAGAAATTTTTATTAAAGATATTTGATTAGAGTTTTTAGTAGTGGAATGAGCATATGATTTCACTAAATGGATAAGTTAAAAATATTTCAAGTTGTTTAATTTATAAAATATAAAATTGATTAAAAGAACTCCATGTAAAAAGTGGACACAATTGTTTCATTTTTTTGAGCTTTTACCAGCAAAAGAATTCAGGTTAAATTTGTTCATTTTTTATGTACTTAGAGTGCACTATTATTTCCGGTAGAGTTAAATTTCATTTGTATCAGGCATTTGTATTAAAATTTGTTCATTTATATTATTTATTAAAATTATTTACTGCAGTGAAAATAGCTTAAAATGCGTTTTTGCTTAATGTTAAACATGCCAAATTGTTTTCCATAAGAAAGGTAATAAATGTCCAAAATCTGTAAGGTCTGTTTAAAAAAAATTCATTTAAATAAAAAAAACATTTGATTAAAAAAAGGGAATCCTGTTTTAAATTAATATATTTGGGCTAGCTACACAAACATTGTTGTGCAATTCTGCTATTGTATTATATTTGCACAATTAAATAATTTCAATGAGGAACTCTAAAATTTTATTTGCAATAAAAACTACGAAAATTGCATATCATGTATCCTTTAGTTCAGAGATTTCCATACTTTTTGAACCTATAACGCCCTTAAAGTGAAAATATATTTCTGCTATGCCCCTGTTCTAAATTGACTATTTTTGGTTACAACAAAATTTAAATTACATACCTATTTAACAAATTTATTTTTTAACTAACACAGTAATATGCAAGTAGGTAGTATGTTACAGTTATGCATGTCATATATAATTTGTTTTGTGGCAGTAAAGTGCTTACATTACACACTTTTGCTTAGCCAGGACCATCAATCAGCACTCTAACTTTGTTTCTTTATATTTTTATGAAAATAGGTCTTTGCTGACAAATATTTGTAACAATAGCTTTTTAGGTCAAGAATCCACAAAGTACACACAAATTACATTTATGTCTGAGATACACAAAGTACATTTTTGGCATATCTATTTTTGAAAAGCGAATCTTTGCATTTTAAATTAATTAGATTAAAAAAAAATATTGGATGGCTGTTAAGTTTTGTACTCTTATGAAAAATAAACAATCCTTTGTAAATCTAGGTATGTTCATCATTACAAATACAAATAAAAAAAGAGTGAAAAGAACAGTTCAATAGTTGTCTGATTTTTTTTTAAAATGAGAATTATGAACCTGTTTGTCTTTGACCAGTTCGTTACATCTTGGTGTAATTTTTATAAGGCAACCACCTGATTTCCTTTTCAATGTCAAGTTAAGATGTATACTTTTATTTCATCACAGCATCAGCAGAAAAGTCACACTCGGCAAAACTCTAAAATGGAGTAATTGCACAAACCACCATCTTCCTTAAAACTGGGTATTCATTACCGATTCCGCACCAACTTCAAAAAGAGATTGAGATTGAAACTTTGACTTTAAAGACGACTGATTCCATGTAATTTACATGTTCGGGTCAGAGACACACTATGACGCCCCTGCAAAGACGGATCTAGAAAATCTTCAAGGGGGGGGGGGGGGCGATTTTGGAAATCTCGGGGTTCAATCTAAGGATGGATGGAGGCGATTCTTCATTCCTTTTCAACAGTCCCTCCGCGCCCCCCCCTTTTTTTTCAAACAGCAGGAACAACGAAAAAAAATGCTAGTGTTGTGCTATTTAATATTTTACTAGCACATTTTTTCAATGCATATACGTTTATTCAAAGCCTTATAAAAGGAACACAAGCTGACGTTTTTTTGCTTTCGTAAATCTGCCTATAATTTTTTCAACGTCCAATGTAATATCTTTATGGTTATGCAATAACGCTAATTCAGTGAGTCTGTCATCACTCATTCTGCTTCTTAGCCAAGTTTTAACCGAGTTAGGATTTCCTTCAAGCTTTCTCAAGAAAAATGTAGGCTTGTAAATACATTTTCTAAATTTGAGTTGATATGTCTAAATTACAAAATAATAGCAATTATTAGTAATATATTTTCTAAAATTTTCAAAATGTAATACTAAATATGTACTAAAAAAACCATCAACGAGTATGTGCAATATATATAAACATCTGTAATTATGAATGTTCAATGAAATGTTTCAGACTCCAGGTTTTAGCGTAAATGCTGCAGGAATTTACACCACGTGCTAAGGGTTGGCTAGCTGTCACCAGTTTGATAGGTAGAAGAAAAGAGCAGGGAATCTCTTTCCCATTACTCTGAGGATCAGCAACTCAGCAATACTAAAGGACAAAGGAACAGGGGGAAAGCATAGAACTTGAAGGGCGTTTAGGCTGGGATTCCAAGAACATAAAAAAATGGCTGGTCTCGGGGCACAAAGAGTAAAAACTCACTTAGGAGTGTCATTGTAGTATCCACTTGAATCAGCCCAAGGGGCGGGGCGATCACCCCATCACCCCCCCTTAGATCCGCCGTTGCGCCCCTGACAATGAGCCATGACGCACACTGTGGAACCACTGCTTATGTTACTACAGAATCTGAAAAAAGGATGCTATAAAAGTGGCTGTTTTTTGTCCCTGAGCTCCAGCCTTTATACATATATATATGTCACACAATATAAACCACAATAGCTAGAATTTTTGTCACTTCCGCAACAAATTTTCACAATTTTTTTGTATTCTTTCATTTTATCCTTAGTTCAATTGCCATGTGAGAATGTTTTTAGCATTCCACATGCACTCATTAAAAAAATTTAACTCGGAAAGTAATTAATAATTTGAACGATTTAAGAGAAAAAATGACAAAATATTTGCTGCAGAGGGGACATTTTATTATCATGGTTTGGCCCATGTATGTATATGCAAATATCAGAATAGCAAATAATAATAATGAAATATTTATTATACCTCCAATATATGTGTGGTAACTGTTTTGTTATTTATGTCATTGTACCTAAATGAGTAATCTTTTTTTTTCTTTTTTAAATTCCCTTTTAGTCTTTAGGTTGCTGTTTATATGCAATGTGTTACTTTAAATCCCCTTTTGATGCTGCCCATCTGAGAGGTGATAGTGTAGCCCTTGCAGTTGTCAGTGGAGTGATTGAGTTTCCTGAAACTACACCGTATGTCTTTTACCTGAATTTTTATAGTGAAATTTATTTTAATGATTAAGTTATTTTAGGATACAAATTAATTTTGCTTTGTTTCTGTTTTGATTAATGCTAATAATTAAGAACAATGGTATTAATTGTAAAACCTTACTTTTGCACCAGGTGTGTACTTACATAAATCTAACATTGTTAGGTGCATATTTGCAATGAATGAGGCACATGATTCAGAGTCACGAAGAACCAGGCCTCTGTGAGAAAAATAGCAAAACAGTTATGCAGCAATCAATATATTCTAATTATCAGGTAATTAAAATAGGTTTTTGCAGGTAATATCTGCACAAATCCCTGGGAAGAGAAAGAACCTTTTAAAAAAATGTAATCTTAAGCTGTAAAACATGGTATAAAATGTATAAATTACAAAATCAAGTATTGAAATCGAGAAGAAAAGGAATAGATGTTTAAAAGGAATAGATAGTAATCAATAACTTAGTAGCACACATTCCTCATAATATGAAAACTTCCTAAAAATCATGGTCTGAAGAAGATGAACCTTCAAACTTTTACCCGTGTTAAAATTAAATGAGATTTGAGTTTTAAAACTTCTGCACAAAATTCAAGGCTTTCAAATATAATATGTTTTCTGGGGTTACACACCTGCTCCAAGAAGGAAAAATCTACTACAAGTTGCTAAAAAAGTGTTATTTTGTCCTTTTGTGCACTAAAACAAAAATTGTGTTGACTTTTTTTTTTCCAATATTTTTTTTTTTGGTTAGGGGAAAGAAAAAGAAAAAAAAAAAAATTGCATATTATGGTGCTAATAATAAAGGAGATTTTTAAGAATGGAAAACTTTAGCTTATTAAGTGCTGAAAATCAAAGCATTTGAACATTTTTGTGGTTCAAAAAGTAAAGCAACCAAATTCTCCTTCATATTGAAAATGTATGTGTGTTTCAATTAGTATTGCTTTTAAAGTTTTATTGACATTCATTATAATTTTTATTAAAAAAAAAGTAAAGTAAAAGCATGAAAATTGATTTGTGTTTTTTAAGTTTTTTTTTTTTTTTTTGCACTTTATACAAAATATTACTGAATTGTGTTCTTTTGTGTTTTTTAGGTTTTCTAGTGGTATGCATAATCTAATCAAATCCATGCTGGAAGTGAGTGCCTTGCAAAGACCATTTATTGATGGTGTTCTTTTACAAATTGATTCTTTGCTTCCAGTTATTCAGAACAAAGTCTAAAGAGTCGAGTTTCTCCATCAAATGGTGATTTTACAACAGTTCAGCAAATATTGAAGTAAAGCATTATGGGCATTGAAAACTGTACATGCATTCCAATGTTTTATATAGTTTCTTCATTATTATTGGGCAAATCTTTAGAAAACTTTTATAGAATATACATATGTATATATACATATATTGCAAAAACTGTTTTACGATTTCAAAGTTTATTGTTTGATTTTAACATATTTTTATCTATCAATAAAACATGCAAAATTTCAATAGAAAGCATATTTATTGCTTTTTTAAACATTTTCAAGTATATTAAAATGGAATGTAGTACTTTTATTACATCTATGACAAATTATATAGTACTGAATGAAAAATTACATATGTTTATTCTTCCAATGCTTGTAAGTTCAAATGGTTTCTTCCTTTAATTTTCAGGTTATTATGTGAAATGTAACATACGCACACACACATGCACAAAAAGAAGAAAAACAAAATCTAATGACAGAGTGTACTATCTATAATACTTTTTCATGTTAGAAAAAAATGAATGTGCCAAAAAGAATGCTGTATTTTGTTGCGATAAAGTAAGAGCTCTCTTTATAAAACAATTAGCATTGTAGTTTCAAAACAAACTGGCAGGTGATATGAATTTTGTCACTCATGTATGAAACATCCTTATCTTCATTTTTCGATTCCACTTTCAAATTGACTGATGCACCAATTTCTGATTTCTTCATAGCCTTATTCCACTGAGCATCACACATAAAATTTAACTTTGTATTTGTATATTTCCTATGTTGAGAAACTTATTACACTAGTTTCTTTGTGAACAATTTCATCACTGTGCCATTTTCGGCCGTCTTTTCTGTCAGAAATACCTTGAAAAGGGCTGGTTTGTCACTGACAAAATTATAAATTTTGTCTGACAAATTTTTGATTTTTGTTAGCAGTGATAAGCCTATGAGAAGAAAACTATCGTGTAACTCTGCCATAATTTACATATGTTTGAAATATTTCTGTCTATCCTGATCTTACATGTGTGTATTTTGTCCATACCAGATGTTTGAGTGAGGACATTTGTTGCATGATCTTCTACTGATTAAACTAGAAAAACAGTTAAATGTCTCTAAGGTTTTTACGCTTAAAATTTAAACTTTTCTTGATTTTATTGTTCTTAAAATTATTTTGTTGTAAATTATAGTTTTTGTCCCTATCGTTCTTCAAACTCGGCATTTACAATATTGTAATTTCCCCTTGCCCTTTTTTATACAATATGCATTTCAAAACTCGCTTAAAAAAGAAAATTTTTAAGTCAAAATTGGATTGTTGTCAACTTTTTAAAAGGATTATAAAGTTAACAAAAATAGTTTTTTTATGAAAACCTTTTTTATTTGCTAATAGTGCTGGTAACTTTTTTAATAGTTTTTTTTCTTTAAGAAAAGCTATATAATGTGTAGCCATTAAGATTTTTAAAAATCAAACAAATCCTCATAATTCAACCTTATTGAAGCACAATTTTGTGTAATCAAATTTATGTACCAGATTTTAAATGTCAACTTTTTTTTTTTTTTTAAATTTTCTAAGTAATTTCTTATAATTTAAACAGGGTTTCTATGAGTCAAAAATGAATGAAATTCACAATCAGTCAAGAAAGTTTTTGAAATTTGAGAAATTTCAGTTCTTCAGAAATTTTCAAAGTGCAACAAACGTGGGAAGTATGAAGCTCTTCTAAATATTGATAAATTTTGTTTATTTACTCATTCTTTTGAATAAATATGAAATTTCATATATATTAAAAAGAAAAAAAGTTTCATTTCTTGTTTCAATAAATATACTTATAAATGAAAATAAATAAATAAATAGACATTAAAACCTGCCAATTTTGGGACTAACTCTAAACCTATTATTCTTCTGTGAGCAGTAAATACTGAATGATGTGCCACATTTTCAGTATTAATGGCTTAGCAAGCATTCATGATGATATTGTACTCCAAAGCAAACAATTGAAGGAATCTAATGCCAAAAGACTTGATTTCACAAATTATCAAACGTCCTAATGTGATATAAAATATGAGTGTTAGATATGAAAATAGCCACAAAGTCAGCTTCAACCATAGGAACAAACTGATCGAACAAAATATTCTGTGCCTTAAAAGTGTTTCATTTTTTGAATTAGAATATGATTTGTTTTAACTACAATATGATGGACATATTGTGATAATGAGGTTTCCATATTGGATTTCTTCAGTTGTATAGTCAAGGGAAAAGGTAATTATATATTAATAGTTTACCCCTTCTTTGTTGCAGAAAAATTTGATTGGGAGGTATTATACTATATCGGTCAGAACCAAAATGTTTTAATTTACTCAAATTTAATAGTTTTAAAATGTTTTATTTTAATTACTTTGTAAATACGTTATTGCTATAATTTTTGTGTATATACAGTGAAACCTTTCCGAATGGCCACCTGTGAATAGCGGTCACCCCGCCTAACGGCCGCTTTTTCGTTCCACGGAATTTTCGGCCCGTAGGTTTAATGTTAAAATAACCCTTAGCAACAGCCACCCAAGCCTCTTTGAACAGCCTCCGAGTGGGTCCGTCCATCGCATTCTTGCAGAAAAAAAATACTCACTCCCTTCTTAAATTTACTAATCAATTTTTGTATATGATTTTACAAATGAATTTTTGTGCCTTTGAGGCGCTAATTCCGCCTCTGAATTGGAATTTTCCGACATGTTTTGTGATGGTGAGCAAGCTAAACTTTCAACTTAACAGACTTTGGAAAAAATAGACAAAGTCATTGGCACTTCTGACGCAATGGAAAACAAATCAGCTAGAGATTTACTTTTTAAACTGAAAAACGAACTTGAAAATATTATCGTTTCCGATAAATGTAAAAACTTAGAACAGTCTCAAATTCTATAATTTTTTGTAAATGTAAAAAAATTCTTAAAGTTATAAATATCTCTTTAGATAAATCTCAAAATTCATTTTAAGTTAGAAATATATGTACGACTTGTTTATTATTTCATATTACATAAAACTGTACCTTATTAATTGTTAACTCTTCAGAGCGGCCAAATTTTCACGGAACGTCAGGGTGGTCGCTCAGAGAGGTTTCACTGTATATTACATACAACATATGTATTTGTAGTATAATATGTATTTTTTGGCTCAAACTTTTTACATTGCTTAGGCTTTGTTAAATATTTTTTATTATTCATGGTTACCACTAACCAAGAAAAGGTTTAAACAAAGGTTGAACAATTTTTATATTGTTCTTTTTTTTCCTTGAACTTTAACAAATACTATCAAACTGTCACTATAGTAAAAACACATCAAACTTTCCTTGCTTTTGTACAAAGTACATTTTTCAAAATAAAAAGCAAAACACTAATGTAACAGTATCGAATCCAGGCATTTTTTCGAGGGATGATGTTGCTTTAGAACTGTTTATTAATTACTTTTTAAAATGGTTTCTTTTATACATCAGAATTTTAGAGGGATAAGATCTCATTATTGTCCCCAATCAATGCTATATAGTACTGATTTTTAAAAATACATGTATCTTGCAGTCACAGAAGTCAAATTACATAAATATATATTGTTGATTCAGTTAAATATTTCAGTATGTATTTAACATTAGCTAAATATTGTTAAATGGATTACATTTTTTACCATGTGGTAGACTATTCCGCTAGCGAGAATGTTTTACCAAATAACTGTTTGCTATATAACTACCATATATCACATTCAATGTTCAGTTATTAGAAATAGCAACAGTTTGAGATATTATCACTTTTTACTTTGAAGTTTGGATATCAAAAATGTGGTTTTCAGTTTTCGCTAAAATTAATTTAAATATTTCGTTTGTATTATTGGGTGGTAAGCAAGGGTATGGTTTTCCAAAATAAGACCACATATCTCAACCTTAAAATTGAATTTTAAAAGAAAATATAGCCATGGTTTTTCATTTCTTATCTTCAATTTTTTTAAGAGCTGCAGTTAATCTGGTGAATGGTTCAATTTTTAATAACTCAAGAAAAAAAAAAGATCTTTCCCTTTTTCTTATCAGAGACTTAATTTCTCATCTTGTTCCAACCAAGAGAAACTTTAGGTTATGTCTTTATCACTTGTTATGTATATAAATGCATACTGCTTTTTACCAATGAAAAATAAACTAATCAATATTTTATCTCAACTTATTATTAAAAATTATAGCATATCCATTATGTGTGTATACAAAAAGAGTTTTATCTACGATCAACCCCACTTTAATGTCACCTGAATTTAATTCCTGCCTTTTTGCATTTTTGTCTCGGTCCAAAGTTTTCTTTAATACTGTTGATGTTATTTCTTCCCTTGTGTTAAGTTTTACAAATCATTGTTTCCTTTTGCCTCCCCCGCCCCTGTAAAAAAAAAAAAAAAAAAACGAAGAAAGGAGAAAAAAAAATCTAAATTTTTTCCTGATTTCTTTTTAGTTTGCACTAAATTTTATTTAGTTTAAAGGAAGAAAAATGTTTTAAGGGGAGGATTTCCCTTATCATACTTACTAAGGGCTGACAAATTTTCAGAGCTCGGTTTTGATCCGGAAGCATTTATGTGTTGTGTTGTAAATGTCACCTCGGCAATTCCTAAAATATTCAATTTAGTAGAGTCAACTGACACTTAACCTGAAGATGGGGAAATTTAATTTGGAGTTGTACCATAGAAAACTATGTTCATACCTCTTTTTGATGTTTCCATAAAAAGACTGGATGTTTTAAAAAACTTTTCTACTGATATAATCTGCAGGAATATCGCTATAAAGTAATTGAGGGAGCTCTTTTAAGACTAAAATTTTAAAAAATATGATTCAGCCAACAATTGGCAAATTTTTAAATTTAACTAAATTTGAAAGTATATCATATTTTGTCAGTGAACCCATAATAAATTTTAATGTAGTATAATAATTTCAATATTTTCTTGCTTATTACATTCTCATTCTGTGTAGCCAGTCCCACACAAAATGTTAAATCAGAGCTCTACTGTAATTATAAATATTATCATGCTATAAGTTATCACACTAAAAGTGCATGTAAATATTGGAATCTAGAGAAATGTGTATATAATAATTGTTTCACTTCTTTTTAAACTGTAATTTAATCTTTAAAAGGTATTTTTAATACCAAAATGATGCACAAGTGTAAATAATTTTGTTTTTACTAAACAAGTTTTATAATAGAATAAGTTTCAGGTTGTCTTTTTGTATTTTTCAGCATGATTGTGATGAACTTGTGATCCTTATGAACATATTTTTGTACATAATTCTCTTTCTCTTTTTGTGTGCATATATAAATATAGATAGATATTCAGTCTTATGTTAAAACTCATTCTCATTAATCAGTAGAACAAAATGAACGTCATTATAGTTACTTCGAGCATTGTTTTTGTGTTCATCATTTTTTGCATTGCAAATTTCGTTACATAAGAAATTTTACTAAGTGTTTGTAACGTCAAAACTAGGGGCTGAACACAAGGATGTAGATCTAAAATCTTGAGAAATTAGATGAACATAAATCTTTATAAAGAAACCATTAAGTACAAATTAATGTTCGGCATTCTTTGAGGACTCTTTCACTCAGGGAAGCTAGGAGAACAGGAAAAAGTCCATCCGTGCCAAATCGATACTCTAGGGGGAGGGGGACACATAATAGTGGGGGCCTCCTCTTGGGGCGGCCTGTGCCACGCTAAATCTCCACTGATCCGCTCCTGCCGGATGTTAGGCTCACTTTGTAGTGAGGCTGCGGCACCGGGATGGTAGAGCAGGTAGGCAACGCTTGCCAGTTCGGTCCCTATGCCCGGTTCTGGTTGTTAAGCTGTCTTGATAGTTTGTGGGAAGAATATTTTTAAAGCACTGTGTCCGTGCCCTTCTCGGTAACCTGTGAAGGCCATAATTGTTTCTATATGAAGTAGGACGCTGTTGCAATGTACATTCTGGGGGGGTTAGAGAAGCGTTGCAATGCAGCCAGCTGACTTTGTAAAGGGGTTTTTTCATCTGCAAATCCGCAATGTGTGCAAGTCATTTTATCAATTCAGGGTTCCTACTTGGCATGTGATCATTCGAAGCTTCATAGCGGGTCTCGGTCTAAGTTCAACACCTATCAAGTCGTTGACTATATTTTTACTTTTTTAAAATTATGCTTCTTTTGACACCATGAAGGCAAAATTTCAACAAAAGGTAAAAATTCAAGGAAAGTAATGGACAGGAGGTGACGCTATAAATTGGCGATCATTTGTCAACAACTCGCTAATATGTGGGGAAGTTTCGGTAAAATCCTACATTAAAGTATTGAACAGATTTTGCTTGACAATCTCTGTCAAATCGGTTCGCAACAAAGTAGGTGGTGCAGGTATTTAAAATGCTCCTCTCTTCTTTTTAGGCGCTTTATTTTGTAATTTTGTTCCTTTTACATTCTATTCAGTCATTGCAATTTCACATTGTAGACGCCAGCAAAAACATTAACTTTAATGAAAGTTAATGTTTTTGAGTAAGTTAAAGTTTGAAAGTACCATGCTTTGTTTCTACTATACTTTATACTTACATGGATAATGATGTAGGTAAATGTCATTCTTTATACCTATTGGCTCTATACTTTGATTAAAAAATAGGTAATCATATTGCTCTATCAACATTTTGAGGGGAGATCTCAATATATTTTATCCGTTTTTTTTTTTTAATGTTTACTGAAAATCACTATTTTTTATTTAGAGCCATTCCATTTCAGATCAGGCAGAGGGTGTCACATGACCCTCACCGTTTTTTTTGAAAAAATTACAGTAGTTACAACTAAGGGTCATATAAAATATCCCAAAAGGATTTTGCAGAAAAAAATTTATTTCTCTAGTTACAGACGTTTAAAATTTGGGACAAAGTTGGCCGTTTTCAGAAAATCAGCAAAACACTCACTTTTAAAATGGCCACTGTTTCAAAAGTTTTTAACTGATTCGAATGATTTTTTTTCTATAAATAATGAAGGGATGGTATTATATTTAAACACTAATTTTAAAAATTTAGTTGGCTTCATTGATAAAGAAAAAAAAGTGTTTCTGAAGTGAAAAAAAAGTGTTTGTTCCGACTTCCATGATTTTTTTTTCTTATGAAAAAAAGAGAAAGAAAAGAAATGAAAGAAATTTATTTTTGACAAAACAGAGGTGGCGATCTAAAGTGCTGTTATGGAAGTTTTGTATCAAATTTTATTGTAAGCATGAGATGCATATCCTCTCAGAATTTAAATTTTGAAATTTGAAAATGTTCAAAAATTACGATTTTTGAAGTGTGATTACTCAAAAAGGCATTTTTTAAAAATCTGAAAATCTGCTCATTTGTTGCCCTTAAAGTGCTTAATGAGCTGCTATCAATTATATTGTGTATTTTTGCCCCAGATATTTTATATGATTTTTCAAAAATGACCTTTTGTGCGTTTCTCAAAAAAGCCAGAAATTCAAACTCCTTCTTATTTAATCACTTTAATAATATTTAATCAATATTTATTAAGAAATATACTGTATTGTTACACAATTACTACAGACAAATTGAACTTAATCTTCTTAGAACTTAAATAGCTCCTAGCACAAAGCGTAGCTACTGTGATTTATTGCATGTTATTCTGTTCAATCCAATTACTAGTTTTAAACTCGCACACTTTACATAAAATATGTTACAGCACCGATATACATAGTTTTAAACGCATATGAAATTATGTACTTAAAGCAAAATAAGTAGAATCAAGTTCTTGAATCATCTTCTACTCGTTATTACCAAAAAAATGCAAAGACTAGGAGGGTTCAGATGGTGTTATATTTCTTGTGGTATTATATTCTGGCTATTGAAATATTTGTTCTAGATTATCTGTGTACAAATTATTCGATAGTGTCCCTAAACCATCGGTGATACATTCTTAATTTGCCCCATTCAATAATTCTCATTCACACTTTCAATAAATTTTCCTATTTAGAAATCATGCATTGAGTTATATATTTTTTAAGAGGCTGTTAGTTTTCTAACTGTTTTCCACTTCTTGTTTGCTCGTGCGTCCCATGTAAGCATTACTATTTTAGGGATTTTTAATATTTAGCAGTATTTTAGGATAGCCAATAATGTTTTGATTGTATTCCTACAATAAATTTTACATTTGCTGCTGCTTGGTATTTGATATAAAGCGTGTGAGTTTGAAACTAGTAATTGGATTGAACAGAATAACATGCATTAAATCACAGTAGCTACGCTTTGCTAGAAGCTATTTAAGTTCTAAGAAGGTTAAGTACAATTTATCTGTAGTAATTGTGTAACAATACAGTATATTTCTTAATAAATATTGATTAAATATTATATTAAAGTGATTAAATAAGAAAGAGTTTAAATTTCGGGCCTTTTTGAGAAACGCACAAAAGGCCATTTTTGAAAAATCATATAAAATATCTGGGGAAAAAATACACAATGTAATTGATAGCAGCTCATTAAGCACTTTAAGGGCAACAAATGAGCAGATTTTCAGATTTTTAAAAGATGGCTTTTTTGAGTAATCACACTTCAAAAATCGCAATTTTTAAACATTTTCAAATTTCAAAATTTAAATTCTGAGCGGATATGCATCTCATGCTTACAATAAAATTTGATACAAAACTTCCATAACAGCACTTTAGATCGCTACCTCTGTTTTGTCAAAAATAAATTTCTTTCATAAGAAAAAAAAACCATGAAGTCGGAACAAACACTATTTTTTCACTTCAGAAACACTTTTTTTTCTTTGTCAATGAAGCCAACTAAATTTTAAAAATTAGTGTCTAAATAAAATACCATCCCTTCATTATTTATAGAAAAAAAATCATTCGAATCGGTTAAAAACTTTTGAAACAGTGGCCATTTTAAAAGTGAGTGTTTTGCTGATTTTCTGAAAACGGCCAACTTTGTCCCAAATTTTAAACATCTGTAATTAGAGAAATAAATTTTTTTTTGCAAAATCCTTTTGGGATATTTTATATGTCCCTTAGTTGTAACTACTTTATTTTTTTCAAAATAATCTGTGAGGGTCATGTGATAAGTTTCAGACCTGCCTGCCTGATTTGAAATGGAATGACTCTTTAGAGCAAAATTGTATGTTTAATTCGTTAAAATAGCTTATTTTTCTTTTTGGATAGGGATTTTGGCTTCTAGTTGCATTTTCTTAAATATTCTCTTTCATGTTGTTATCAATAAACATTTCTTTGAGCGGAAACTCTGGTTTAATCTTTATGGTATCTTACGATCTTGCGCACAATGTCCTTCGCATATTTTAATTTCACTCTCATTTTAACTAAAAATTCACTAGAATTAAAAGAAAAGAAGTATTGCTTCTTGTGCTGCTAAGTATATAAATGCACGCAGCCCTGTCTAACCTCCCCTCCCCCCTCCAAAAGAAAGAAAAAAGAGCGAGAGAAAGCTAATCGATTGGTTGAATTAAAGTGAAGTGAAATAATGCGTTCTATTTTTCAAGCAATAAGGAATGGTTACAATCTATTCTATTGTTCTTATAAATAACTACTGAGACGATTTTTTTTCATTTCTAATTTATTTATTTATTGTCGCAATGCACACTGACAGTCTATTTTAGGGTCTCCCGAATTAGTCCATATGAACCCCCAGGGGTCCACGTCAACGGAAGAAAAAATTTGGGGTGTATGAGATGAAAATAGGGGGTTTATGAGACTGAATCTCACTTTAGTAAGTTATCAGTATCACTAACTTTTAGGCATGATTCACCCAATAGAAGTTTTGCCAATGTCGCTTATTTATATAAAAAGCATATAAATTTACTAATTATATATTCAAAAAATATGTATCACAAATTGTAAAGCAAATCTGCACCCATTCTCCTTGTTGGTTGTAACTAGTAAAATCTTTTAATCTTTTTTCGCTTTTTATGTCATTAGAGAAGCCGTAGCAGGGGAAGGGGCTGTCTCGCCATTAAACGCTGGTGTATAAAGGTAAAGGTTTCCATGATAGAAAAACTATTTACATTTTGTTTTATATTACATTGTTCACATTGATGAGACATTTTTCTCTAGCTCCGTACTGTTTTACAACTTTCTGGAAAAAACTTTACCCTCAGTTTTACTCAGTTTCGGAACTTTCAAAAGTAAATAATGACTTCGTTTAGAATAATCACCTAGGAATAGAAATAAAAAAGGAATAAACAAAGTTTAGGAACCTATAGTCTTATTTGCTTTGAAATAATACTTCACACTGAAGTACCACTTTACTAGGAATATGCGATAACAGTTAAAATTTAGAGGCATATTTGAACTTGCATGAATTGATGCGATAATGCCATATCCTCTAAAACACGATTTTTTAAAACGGGGAACGTTTCTTCGCATTGTGCGGGGATTATCTGTAAAAATTTCCTAATTAAATTGTGCTAAACCCATTAATTGTCTATTAAAATGTGAAGGAATAACATTCGTAAAGAATCAAATACGCATGGAGTGCGATTCCTGTCGTGCCCCGAGCGAATGCAGAAAAGACCGTTTTACAGAGAATCTTGACGTCGTCGTGTTTTTTTGGTTCACAGAAATGTTACTTGGCAAAAAATAATTGCTACTTAATATAATTGTAATATTTTAAGTAACATTTGCGTTGTAAAGTTGAGAAATTACTCTACTATTATACGTAAGAAAATGTAAACTATTGGGAGGGGGATCGCAAAATTATTGTATACTGGAAATAAAGTAGTGGTTTGAATACTACAAAATGAAAATCCATTATTTGATCTTTATTTGGTACATAAGGTTAATGAGAGGAATGCTGCTGGCTCTTCAATTAACTTTCATTTGCGGGCTATAAATTAATCAAGCAAAGTCGGAGCGACCGAAAATCAATGTCTAATTTAATTTTTTATTTTGTTATAAATGTTTTTTTTAAATAATTTTTTTAAAATCCAACGTATATCGAAGAAAGTACTGAATTAGCGTGAAAATTTTCGATATTCGAATTTTGATGTAGTTACGGTCAGTTGGATACTTTAGATCCTTTGCATGTCTCTTGAATAGATCGCAAGGTATAATTTTGGGCATTGTAGCCAAGAATATACTTCCTGTGAGTAATTGTGTACACTTTTAGAAATTTAATCGTGAAATTACGGTTAAATAACCGTCAGCAGTCTGTCCATCTAATTCACCGTTAAATTTACGGTTTGGAACAGTTTTCTATCTTTATGGAACTTAAACCATTTTCAATCAGCTTGGTTAAAAAGTCGTAAATACAAAAGTTTATGGTTTTATAACCATTTAAAAATGGTTTCAAAACAAAATTTTTACCGTTTTTGAACCATTTCGAGGCGTAGACACCGTAAACGAAGCGTGCGGGAATCGAACCCCGGGTGTATGATATACCAACCTTGCGCTCTAGTCATTCAGCCATCTACACCACTTAAAGTGGTCGTTTATTTATCAATAAATCTTCTTTTAAAGCAGGGAAATTGCATTAAAATTGAGATTTCAGTTTTTGATTGAATCCAAAGTCATTTTTGGTCTAAATTTACAGTATATTGACGAAAATCATTTTATTTGCTGCAAAAATTAAAATACAAACAAGCTTTAGCAGCTCAAATTATGGGTTCCAATGGGAATCCGATGTCTCCAATTTTTGATTTACGTGTGTATGTCTTTCTATTTAGTAACCACTGCTTAACTCACTTTTTTTTTCTTCTTTTTTTATATACACATGCAGATTTGAACTCATGAGTCTTTATTCATATTTTAACAACAACGTACGACTAGTAAGGTTTTGCAACCCAGATGGACGCCCGATTCTTATTGAGAGCTTGTAAATTACGGTTAATTAAACGTTCTTTAGGAGAAACAGAGAATAAACGACTTTTTTCAATCAGCGGTTTGAGTACCATCTTTTTAATGGTTATTCAACTGTTGTAATTAAATATGGTAAAATAACAATCGAATAAGTGGTTATTTTACTATTTCTTACGGAAGTTTTTAACAGTGTACTTAAGGTTTTACTTTATTGTGTTTTATGAATATATGTTTCCATTCAGAGTTATGTTTCCATTCCAAGACTAGGGGATAAATGCAAACAGCGATTCTCTTGGGTGCCGTTCATAAATGATGTCACGCTTTTTTCCCATATATTTGACCCCTCTCCCCCCTTTGTCACAATATGTCACACTTCAGCGTACCTCCCTCCCTCCCCCCTTTGTCACATGTCACGCTATGTTGCATAATGTATGGTGTCACACTTGTTACCCCTCCCCTTGTCACACTTTCACGAACCCGCTCCCCCCTCGAAGTGTGACACATTTATGAATGATCCCTTGCTCATGAGGTTCATGTAGGTTGAAAATCGTGGCATACCTACTCCGCTTGTAAACTTAAGAAGTTATTTCGCAATGCTTGACAAGCCGCGATAAACAACCTTTTTTGTGCAGACACATCCTAGGAAAGCTGTTTTTGAACTTCTCCCAAACCACTGCAGATTGTTTAACCCTGCAAAGTAAGATTAATTGGGCGGCATTGTCAAAAAAGAAAAAAACAGAAAAAGAAAATCATGCCATTAAGTTATTAAGGTTAGCTAGTTTTTATATTGCTTCCCACCCGAAATACTTATCGCCTGTATGATGGTCGAGAGAAAAATAGGTTGTGTTACTTATTTGTTATTTTAAAAATTTATTTCTTTATTTTACCTAAAAATCGGTAAAATGAGCGGAAAAAAGCAAAAATGGTTGCAATGTGACTTGAGATCAAAAGCGAAATTTTTTCCAAAAAACAAATCATGTACTAAATGTATGCAAAATTCACATAAAAGCATAATGAACATCAAAATCAAATAATCTTCCCGAAAGAAAGATTTAAAGAAAGCTTAATTGTTTCCAATTACCCGGGTTCCAAATTTGGCATATTGGTACTATTTGGCACAACTTCTGTTTTATTTTTTCTTTCATTTAAGGCAGTGAGAAGCAAAGGGATGTAAGTGACTAAACAACGATACCGAAAAAAACGCGTTCAAATTTTGGATCTTATGGGATTTTTACTGCTATTTTTTAAAAATATGTTGCGGCGCAGCATCTGTTAGGGTTACGCCGAACATATCATGCCACAACATAGAATAGTGCTTTATCTATAATTTGCACTATTTATCTCCAAATTTTCATTTGTGTCACTTACACCTCTTTGCTTATAGGTGCATCATTTTCAGATCAAAGCGAAAGTTCATCTGTTAAGTTTGAACAAAATTGATTTTTTCAAAGACAAAGTAGGCCAGTGTGTGCCCTATGTTCCCCTACTTTCCTTGCCACCTAAACAAGTTTTAAAATAAGATTTGAAATTAAATTTCTAAAATTTTGAATCTTGAAGAATGCTCTGTCTCTCTCTCCACCCCCAATTCCAATTAAACTATTTAAAAAAAATGCGTCA
The DNA here is from genome assembly GCA_038502835.1 of Octonoba sinensis. Taxonomy (NCBI): domain Eukaryota; kingdom Metazoa; phylum Arthropoda; class Arachnida; order Araneae; family Uloboridae; genus Octonoba; species Octonoba sinensis. The sequence goes on from CM076602.1 coordinate 67,276,674, forward strand.
AGCAGCTAAATTAAGAAAAAAGAAGAGTGACTAGGCAAATTGGCAGTCATCTGTCAGCATTCATTAATTCCGGCTGCCAATTATCGTTGACCCATATGCGATTTGCATCGCGGCGCTTTCCCTTTTGGACACTTTTCCAGTCCCTGATAACGGGCGGGATAATCTCATTAGCCAAAGATATAAAGCGGAGCCGGAAGGAAGCGTTTGAGCTCATGGACACAGGACGCTGAAGAATAAATACTGTTAGCTCACGATGGCTAAGTATATGCATCGGGAAACAAAAGCAATAGATAGAAATTTCCGCCAAACTTTTAGCCTTTTGCTTTTGCGGAACGGGCCATTCTTAATTTAAGCTTATCCATGATGGAATGGTGTCTTCCAGTAGTATTTCTAATTACACTCGGGAGTGATTTTGATCCGAATCTCTCCGGTATTTGCGAAAATTTTTGAGAACTTGATCCGAAAATTGAAAATTAATTCGGTATTCCGAATTAATTTTTCAATTAATTAATCTTAAGATTTCTTTGACGATACAGAGTTGTCAACTATCCCATTTATCGCTTTTCAGCCAATCTTCCGATCTTTCGTTTTTTAGTTTATGTCTACCGATTTTTTAAAAAATTGTTCCTAATTAAGCTTCACGTTTTGATTTATGAGCAAAATTCTTGGCAACCAATATTATCGCTTCGGAAACCGTTCATTGCATACTTTACTGTGTGAGAAAAGAGATTTTTAGCTGCCCCTCCCCCTCCTTCACCATCATTCACGCATTAATCAAAATGCGTTATTGCGGGATTTTCTTTCAGTGGCACCGTGAAATCAGCGACAAATTTGCATGAACGTAGATGATCTCTAATGTTTTAATTGAAGTTTCTTATTTTCTACAAGGTGTAAGTAAAAACTTATATTCTGAAAGCCTGCCAACATCGAACACGTGCTTCGCTGGAAATTAGCGTGTTGTGCGTTGCAATTCTTTTGCATCCTATAAATAGTTGAATTGTTTAAAAAGTTAGAAGGTATTTTAACATCTGCTACTTTAAATAGTCACCTAATTACATAATTTTTGCTTTAAATTAAGGATGTAACGAATAGTGATTTGGCCGAATACCGAATATTCGGCCACTTCTTCCAGGCCGAAGCCGAATATTCGGCTATTTCTTCTATGCCGAGGCCGAATATTAAAATTTCTAGAAAATTGTTTTAGTAGAAAGTATTTGACAAATTTATAATTACTGACAAAGTCAAACACCAATTACACACAATCTATGATGTATGATTTAATTTTGTTTGTTAAGAATTTAAAACCATTTAAAATTAATATATTTTCTCTATTGTTTTGAATGTAATAAAACTAAGAATTTCACCCACAAGTGGAATAAAAATGACAGATTTTATGGTAGTAAGCATTAGCATTATTTTACTAATTATTTATTCAAATGAAAGAACTACTATCGCTTAGTGAACTATTACCTTTCTTAAAACTGTTTTATGGAGATATTTTAGAAGTTATAAAAGTTAATATTTTTATTTTATGGGATTTTTTCCTATTTTTAAAAGATCTATTGAACTTTAATACCATTAACTGGAATATATTTTTATTATCAAAAACCCCAATAACGTATGCTGTCTAAATATTCATGATATATTCTAGGCTTTTCACATTTCTCTCTTACCCAATATTCATAATAAATCAGTCTACCCAAACAAAGTCTGACTTCCACTTTGTTAATAATAACAAAATTGATTTCTCATATGTCATAATTAACTATTGTCAGCTTTGGGAGCAAATGCTAAATATAAAATATTACATCCTTAAAATCTGTTTTTGCTCAGTCAAGCCTAAAACAAGGTTTAAAAAAAGTAGTTTTTTCCTTAATTATTTTTATTTATTATAGCTATAAACTAATGTACTCCTTTGCAATAATTATTAAACAATTTTAAATGTTTAAAATCTACTAATTTCTTTACTTTTTTACATTTCCCCTGCAGCAGCACTATTCGGCCGAATAGTCCATCAATATTCGGACAGGCCGAATATTCGGCTTGGTGATGAAATGACTATTCGGCCAGGCCGAATATTTTTATCGTTTAGTTTATGAAATCGGTTGCATTTCGCATCATGGTCATTTTATGACGATTTAAACGAAATGAAACAGCATCTTTTTTATGATCGAGACCTTTTGTGTGTATGATCATTTTGGGATAGCACTGTTTTTGCCATTTTGAGTTTCCAGCACTCGAGGGAAAAATATAGTCATAAAATGCTTTGGTTGTACTTCGTAGAATAATAAAATCAGGAATTCGGCCTGGCCATCAATATTCGGCCAGGCCGAATTTGACCTTACCCATTATTCGGCCAAAGGGCCGAATACCGAATAGTGGCCGAATATTCGTTACATCCCTACTTTAAATTCGAAATGTATGCTTTTTTCGAAAATTTCATGTTAAGTTCAGAAATTTTTTCTTCGCTCAGAATCATCCATGATTACACTATTGTCACACGCTGCCCCAATGCGGTAATTTGTGGTGTTCCATCCATAGAAATTTAATATTAGCAGATCCTCCTCTATAAATTTCGGCCTTTTCAAAAACTCAGTTAGACCTCCCATCAGTGTATTGAATAGCTATAGCGAAGAAAAAATAATATGCAATGAGTTGCCTAGAGCTGCATTTATTTTACACATTGTGCTTCTATTTTAATCCTTTTTTTGCAAAACTATTATATTTTTATTACATTTTGTGCTTGCTGGGATTGACAGAAAATAATGCTCATCATTAACTACCTTAATTTAAAAATTCCTGATTTTATTATTCTGCGCAGTACAACCAAAGCATTTTATGACTATATTTTTCCCTCGAGTGCTGGAAACTCAAAATGGCAAAAACAGTGCTATCCCAAAATGATCATACACACAAAAGGTCTCGATCATAAAGAAAATGCTGTTTCATTTCGCTTAAATCGTCATAAAATGACCATGATGCGAAATGCAACCGATTTCATAAACTAAACGATAAATTATGCCCGTCAGTTCAGCCCAGAAAAGCGATTGTTCCCCGTATTTGCTTCGATGTTTTTTCTTATGTCGAAAATTTCATTCTGAAGTAGCTTGTGGTAAAACATTAAAATGTGTTTTCTTGTTTTATTTCTTTGTGTAAGAAACTGAGTCTGTTGGAGAAATGTTTGCTATAACTGAAAAGGGAATTTAGCTTTTCAACACAGTACTGTTTACCTTCAAATCTTCAACGTGTGCTTGGTAAATCTAAATAAATTTAGGGAAAATGAATGGCTAATAACCATACCTTCTCATTCTCCTGGTGATAGATAGCAAATAAATTTTGAAAAAAAAATTAAAACGCAACATATCTTTACCCTTCTGGTAATCGACAACATGTAAAAAAAAAATCTTATGAAAATGCAGCGAAATTTTATTTATTTGTGTACCCTTAAAGTACGTCCTTTACTGTACTTCGATCCTTTGTTGGGGAATTAAATGTTTTATAACATTCCTTGTATTTTCTCAATCCAAGATTTTCCGTGTAGAATACATTTTGATATGATACTTGGTGATTTAAATTCACTCGTTTCCCACTTGAACCAAATTAAGTAGGTTCTTTCATTGTCCTTAAAAAAAGGACGTTTCTTAGTTTTGCTCGCAATCTTAATTTCACAGCATTGATCTTTGGAATATCTATGTATATATAAAAGCTCGTTCATTTGTTTGTATACTTTCACTACACAAAGATACATCGTCAATAGAGGAATTGTAATGCGTCACAAAATTCTATCATCCCCTGAGAAAGCTAATGCCCGAAATTCCATCCGAATATTCGAACTAGTGTGTGTGTGTGTTTTAATTCTTTAATTCCAAATGCAAGATTTGTTCTGAAAATAAAATAAATAATTAAATAAATAAAATTAAATTCAACAAAATAATATATCTCTTCTAAAATTTCATATCATTCTGAAACTAATAAAAAACTACGTCAGCTAGAATTTGTTTGAAACCTCTAAAATAAATAGAACGCGAGCGTCTATAAGGCGACTCGGGTATCGAACACCAAAAACGCAAATGAACACACCTAAATCCGACGTCCTAATAACTAGCGATACTTCGGCCAAAGGACAATTTATTATTAATGTTATTAACTACTTTTCCTGTACTTGAATGATGTTTTCGAACTTCGTGAGAAAGTTTTCTTTTTGTTTTTCATTTTTTAGAAGATGTCTTAGAAGCATTAGTTAAGATTGTGAAGCCTTTTCTATTCCAATATGAATGATTTTAGATGAAAACTGAGAAACTGACATTTTAAATCTCGGAAATATTTAATTTTTCTTTTTTTTTTTTTTTTGCATTATGGTAAAGATAAAAGAAGACTATTCTGAAATGCGATTCTTACATCAAATGTGATAGCGCAAAAATACTTCAGCAACCACTGACTGTTTAAAATAATAATATTAATAACAATAATGATAATAACAACAATGAAATTATATAAATAATATTAAAAACCTCTTTGGTAAAATTAAATCTGACGAAAAGCTTAAGTTTTAAACATGCGGTCGTGATGGAAATACCATCTTAATGCAATAAATAATGAATTGATGGAAATAAAACCTTATAACGACTTCATGGCCAAAAAAAAAAAAAAAAAAAAAAAACTGATGAAGATTAGTGGAGGAAAAAATTAAACTCAGAAAATGTTTCTTCTAATGCAGCATAAAGCAGAAGTTATATTTGGTTCATTATTGGGGTTTTTTTGTGAGAATTTTTAATGTATTTTTATCATCAAACTCGTGAAGAAATTTTGTTAATGCCCCTTTATTATCTTAAGCTTTGCATATAAAACGTCACAAAAATAGAATCAACATTTTTTAGGTTTCCAACAACGCTCCAATTTTAAACAGCTGATGCAATTACAACAAAATTCATCAAATAGAACTTTTAAAGAAAAATTCTTAATAGAATTCTCTTATAAAGAAATCTTCTAATGTAAGATTGACAAGTCGCTCATAATGTTGCTATTCATTTCGTAGAATGTCCTAATTTTTTTTTTGCTAAAAATCCTTTTAAGAAATTGGTTGCTAGAAGAGGGGTGGAGCTCTGTTAACACGAGAAATACGATTCTGCTTGTAAGGGCGTCCTATTTGGGAAGAAATATTTCGTAAGACTAGCCATATTAATATCTGTTGATTTTATGTTCTTTCTCCGTGGAACCTCACTCGGGCATTTTCCCAGTGTGAGTTGTGATTCACACTGTATTATTGTCTAATGCAGCCAAAAGTAGAATTGAATTTTCGCCATTTCCTTCTTTACATTTTGCAATTTTTCGTCATTTTTAAGACAAAGTCTGCACAGAGCGAAATATGAAATACTAAAGTTGTAAGCTATTTTACTTAGCTGCTATGCTCCACATGTCTGAATTATGTTTCTTATTTGTCAAAAGTATATAAGTAAAATCGGATTTTCAGCAGCCTGTGTTAGTATTTGTAATTACATTAATTTTGTAAAATATATGTTCCACACAGAGAAAAAAGTAGTGATAAAAAAGGGGAAATGATGCAGTGTGTAGTACATGTAATGTATGTATAATAATATTGAAATTTTTTCATAATTCAGTTTCTGCTATTACTCGATTTATCTCGAATAATTTAGAAACTAATGGAAATAAAGACATACCATTAGTACACGAAGAACTCAAAAAGCGTAACTTAATTCTAAATTTACAGTGGACACCGCATAATGTAATTACATTCGGTCGAAATGATTTGATGAGAATAACCGATTGATAATAATAAACGATAGAAGTTTAATCCCTTAACGGTAGGGTAATTTTCAAGAAAACGATCATAAAAGTGCCTATTTTTTTATCCCTGAAAATTATATAAAAATATGTGTATAAACAGTATATATATTCATTTTTAATTTTTAATTTTTTTTTTATTTTGAAATTTTAAACACTCCAGCCCGGAAATATCACGGGAGCGAGAAATAGAAGGCGAAACCTCAGCCCGTCATTTTCATGGGAGATAGAGGAAAAGGGTTATTGCTGGAAAAAATGCATACTTTTTGCCATTGACAAACAAGGCAAATAATCATTAATCGTCGATTGGCTGTAATATTCACGAAATTTGTTCTGCGGCGGCTTTTTTCTGCCCATTTCGTGCAGAACTCAAGGTTCGAATTCGCCTACCTCATATGAGAAGGCGTGAATACCTTCGTCTGCAGTTCAGAAACTAATTTACAAACAGGAAAAAAAAAAAAAAAAGTTATTTTCCCTAGCTTTCGCCGGTTTACGGAAAATAACTTGTTCAAATATCATGATAACAATAAACGAATTTTTGATTACAAAAAACGATGTTTGTTTAATGTAATTATGTACAAGTTTACGGGACTTGGCGATTTCGTTAACGTTAACTAACTGATAACATTAACCGTAGTCACATAAAGCTACGCTCACTGTACTACCATTTTCTTTTTTTTTCTTTCTTTTCTTTTCTTTTTCTTTTATTATTATTATTATTATTATTATTATTATTATTATTACATTTATTTTTTCTGTTCAGAAACTAATTTACAAACAGGAAAAAAAAAAAAGAAGAAAAGTTATTTTCCCTAGCTTTGACCGGTTTGAAGAAATTAACTTTTCCAAATATCATGGCAACTATAAACGAAGTTTTGATTACAAAAAACGATGACTTAATAATGTATTTTTATACAAGTTTACAAGTAGTTTTGTTAACGTTAAATAACTGGCAATATTAACCGTGATCACATAAAGCTACGTTTCACTGTACTACCATTTTCATTTTTCCTGCTCTCCCAACAATCTTCTAAACCCTTTTCTTTCTTTTTTTTGCATTTGTTTTTATATTGGTTATTTTTAAAGCACAACAAGTTATTTTTTCATCAAAATCACAAAAATTATAAGGATAGATTACACTGAAGCTACAATTTTGTTTAATATACTTAGTTCAACGGGCATTTTAATTTTCTGTCATTCGTTTCCGTTTACGCTTTTCCTTTTAGTTTATTTAGACAAATCGAAGATAATGCAAAGGTACTGAACAATAGTTTTTACATGTTTCACTGCAAATCTTCATTCACACCGAGGGTAATAATAAATTATTTGGTCTGTGGCAAAAGTTGTATTATTATTTTCAAATCATCGCATTTATTGTTTTGGTATCTTTCTTTTCTTCTACGTTCCCTCGTTTAGCTTTTACGTTGATAGATTGACAATAATTAGGCTGAACTGTTTCAGGAATTGCATGCACTCTTCTACTCATTTCAGTTGCAGTGGCATGGAAATAACTTTAATTCAGTGAAACTACTCAACCAAAAAAGGAGTTATGGTGCTGAGTGCTGAATATTTACGAGTTTTCTCACATACACATTTTGAAACTTTAAAAAATTAAGTTATAAGACAATGAGAGGATGTTAAAACGAGACCATTTGATATTTCGAAATACTAAATGAGGAAAGGTTTTATAAGTGTAGTGTAAATTTTAATTTGCAAACTTTGGTATTATCACTTCCCCTTTAGAATGGAAAGCGTATAAGAGAAAGGCTTTTTTGATTTTGAGCATGATTTCTATGTTTATTATACAGAAAAATGCGTATACTTTTACTTTAAAAAAAAATCTGCTTTTAAAATTTTTACACTTCGAAATTTGCAGTCCTAGGCAGTAGTACGGGCCCCATTTACTAGGAGCCGGCCACAATGGTTGTTTAAGTGTTCAATAGCAATATAGTACCCAAGCTCTTCCCTCAAGAAAGGGAAAAATTTAAACAAATGCTGAGCACATGATTTTTTGTTTGGTGGTGCTCATTTGTTGATTGGTAATATTTTTATAGAAAAAATACCTTGATAAAAAATAATAATGAATAATTTAAAATCTTTGCTAGCATAAATCAAATTAGTTCGATGTGGGGGAAACAGGTCTCCGGTGGGTAGCACTCATGCTCGAAAGGGGGTTAAACTCTAATTTCCCGCTTGAATCGGAATATATTTCGGGAAATAGTTTATTTATGTTTCTAACTTAACATCTCCTTTCAAATCCGTGTTTGATTTATCAAAAATGATCGTCGCTGCAAGTACAAAACATCTATTTGTTCGAAACGTATCTGTGATATTGACTCGGACGCTTTTTTCCCACATGATGTATACTCGCGCAGGCCATTCACGCTATGGCCCGTCGCAAACCGAGTGCACTGGACCATTGCGCTACATAATACATCAACAAGGCGAATGTCGTTTCCCATACTGAGTCATTTCGCAGATTCGTATTAGAGGTGACACATAACTCTTCTTTCGATATCTGTTTCAATGGTTGCCGACCAATCGTTTTAACATGACCGCCTTCCATCTTCGGCAGCAAATCTATCACCTTTGTAATCGAATATGGCGCCCGCATCGAAATGTTTGGGCGAAAGAATTATTTGAATGTTTTTGAGAATTAAGTATAAAGTGTACATAATTATCCGCAAATCGTCCCTTCAACCATGGGTGGTTCTGATCCGAGATTCTCCGAATGTTTAAAAAAAATTTAAAGCACCTGTTCCAAAAATTGAAAAAAAAAAAAAAATAAAGAAAAAAAAAAGTTTTTCTAAATCGTTTTAATTTATCAATCTTAAAATTTCTTTGCAAAATAATATCTGTACTTTTCTTTTTATCCCGGTATCTCTTTATATCTATTCTGGTATTAATATTGCAGAACTTTCATTTAATTTCTAAACTTTTTTTTTGATACGCATATATATGTATGTATCCCCCCCCCCTCTCTCTTTATCTATCTATATAGATATATATGTATATATATTGGGTTTCAAATAGTTATTCACTTTTTCCGAAACTTTTGTGTGAAGTTCATTTTTTTACTGAGAATCACCCATGCTTTCACCGTTGAAGATGACTACAAAATCTGGAGAAGGATTGCTTGACTTATTTTGATAATGCCTCTAAAACTAATAAATGGAAGTTATTTTGCTTTTTTGTGGCCCGTGACTTAAATAGGAGTTAAAACATCTGCCATTAAATAGCATTTATTTTTCACGTAGTACAGAAAGAAGCAAATTTTACAAGAATGTGAATTAATAGAGAAACATAATAGGGGGGGGGGGAGCACCCCTGGCGTTTTGCATACAAAAGATCTGCATTTGTTTTTCACTTGATTGAAATCGAAATTCTAGAGTTAAAACGACATTAATCTTATTTTTGTACAGTTGGTCAGGGGAGAAGATTTTTAAGAATTGAATGAAAAAGGTGGTTCAGAAATAATCTGCATTATAATTTAAATAAGGTTAAAATTTGAGAAGATTTATCTTAATAAAAACAACAAACGTAGCTTCACTTGATCCCCTTCGTCTTTAGCTCCTTCCGGAACACATAAACTGAATCGTGACGTCATAAGCAAACTCCGCCCGTTTTGAGTTACGTAAATTTGGTTTCTTTTTAAGCTGATTTTGAGTTATAATTTTATAAAACAATCCACATTCGGTAATTACATAACATCGCATAATTCTATTGCCTCAAACTGAAAGCGAAAAGTACAAATTGTAAAGTACTAAAACTAAATTTCGGTCTTAAATTTAAATTAGCATATAAAAAAAACGAGCTAATATGAATAAATATATACATACCACTCGCAAGTCTTATTTTAAAACTTAAATTCGCTTCCATAAGTATACAAGAAAATCAGTCGGTTTTTAAAGATACATAGTGAAAATGGAACGATATGAAAGTAGAAAAAGCAAAACAACTCGTTTTCTGTTTTGTTTGCTCCTGGTTCGGGAATTATTGACCTATCGGTCAGAACTGTTAAATAATATTGTAAGTTCTGAGGCTGTTCGCATCATTAAACGTTGCGAAAACTGAACGTTGGGTAAGGTAATCAATTTTGTACGGGACGGAATCTCTGTAAATGTACTGAAATGTCACTTGTCATAATACTAAATGCTTTCTGAAAAACACGTAAATGTTTTGGGTTGAAAAAAAAAACAAAGCTACAAGATGCCTCAGTAAGAAGCATGCATTGAAGATCAGTACTTTGAAAAAAACTTGACAATATTTTTGCACAATGAGTAAATATTTCGATTCGAGAATGCCACGTTTGATCTGAGCAACATATTTGGTGCGTTGGTTGGCAACACTGCTATGATCCGAGTTATTTCGCTATTCTTAGTCCTCTCTTGCAATGGTGAACAGAAGTTCACAGTTCCCCTTGTGACCACATCTCTTTAAGGCATTTGAAATAAAAATCTATCCATGTAACCAGTTCCCGAACAGTACAAAAAGTTGAGCTAAAAATTGACCGTGGTCGGTATCTACCACATTGCGTGAAAATTTCGCCAAGAGAGTGAAGTACTGCAGAGTGCAGGGCCACACGTTGAAAGCTGTGTTTCATTTCTAAATCAGGACAACTTCCCATTGTAACGATGTAAAAAGACTTGCATTTTGTAATTGTATGGTGTTTTTTGAAAAATACTATATGTGTCGTTCTTATTAGTGGCATATCATTTGGTTAGGACGATTGGGACGTTCTTATGTTCTTGTTGATACTCTTCTCTAAGATTCTGTTTACTTTATGAAATAGGACTGACGCAAATACTATAATGCTTTTCTGTTCAAAAAAGTCGTTAATTAATTTTCTGCCTTTTATCCATTTCCTAACAATTTAGATAGTTCAGCCCACCTTGTACTACATAACTTGGAGCAGAGCAAACTCCATTTTTTATAAAAGTAAGAATCAATAATCCTAGTTCCTAGTCCCTGTCTTGAAATACTCATTGCCACTTAATGTTGAAAACTTCCTACAATAGAGAATTCTTCAATATTAAATGACTAAGATTGACTTTTTTGGTATCTTAGGAAAAACAGATCCATAGTAAGGCCTAAGAACATGTAGCAAAAGCTTTTTGAGTTTCGACTCACTTATGCTACAGATGTAGCAAAAAGTAAAGAAAAATTCAAAAAGCTTTTGTTACAGTTATAGAACAGCGTTGTCTTACTTCTCTAGGAAAACTATTTAGTACTCACAGACATTAGTTCAATCTTGATGAAATTAAAGAACTTCAAGGTGAAAAATTATTTTGAGCAGCTCGAAACAGAAAATGCCTACCTTAGCGTTTAACACGTGATTTTTTTTGCTGTAAAATAACTAGCACCATGCTACCTTTCATGAGACTTCATATGGACTAAAGAAGTTGGATATTTATAGCTTTACATAGAGGAAGATGAACTGTTCCCTATTATGTCCTAATTAGCTTCTTAAAGATTATTCTATTGAGTATGTTTAGTTTTTAACCTCAAAAGCAATAAGCAATATAAACTACAATTGATGTTTTAAAATATTTTTCTTTCAGAAGTATGAAAACCAACCAACCGCATGTAACGTTCCACGCTAAAAAATTCTACTTGAACCTTTCACCAAAAAATGAAAAAAAAAAAAAAAAGTGGTGAAATTAGCTGCAACCAACACTTGATACTAAAGTTGAACCATTATAATGGTTCCTAGTTTCACATTCATTGTGAAAATAGGTAAAGCTACACCATTATAATGGTTCAACTTAGTACCTAATGTTGGTTGCAGCTAAATTTCACCATTTTTTTTGGCTGAAAGGTTGGACTAGAATTTTTTACAGTGCAGCTACAGCAAATACCATTGCATAAAATGGGTTTTATGATGTAAAGCATTAAATACATGTTTTCTTATTTCATTTCGCGAAGTTCAACAGCGGAACTGTTGCAGAAACTCTTCAGAACTTTCATTTCGAGGCTTTACAAATTCGAAGATCTTCTTGTACATATAGATTTTTATTTCATTTGCCTTGCTAATAGAAACCACAATAAAAAGACCCAAGGACGCATGATTCACAGCAAAAAATCATTCAAATGCCTCAATTTTTTTATAGCACCGGCTCCCCTCATCCGTCACTCGTAACGGCCCGTGTGCATTGGGTAATAAAATCAGCCAAGGTCCTCCAGCGTTATTGTTGGCAAAACGGATTCCGTTTCAGTCACGAAAGTGAACCAAAAGATTTTTTTTTTGCTTTCATCAGCAAGTTAAAGATGATAATTTTGCAATCCCGATATCATTCAGGTCGCCATTTCGTGCTTTTGAGTTCCAAATCTCTGCGTAACGCTTCAGTTTGGTGTTGGACGCCTTCCCATTTACATGTTATGTGAGAGAAATTCATAAATTTAGGCATGCATGTCACATTCTCAGTTTCCACTCATGGCATACTGAACCCATGAATGATGAAAGAAAACGCTTAACCACTTAATAAGTTTTACTCAAACACTGTTTGGGTGATGGGAAAAAATTGACTTTCCGTAGTGCTGATTCTAAAATAAAAGGGTAGGAGGGCAGAAGAAATTTTTAAAAGGACACACTTCTCCAAAAGGGTATTAAAGTGCACACCTTCTGGATTTCCCTTTTTTCTTCTTCTCTCTAGCTTGACCCTTTGTTTTCATGCTAATAGAGGAATGGCTGTCTAGTTTGTCTGTGGATGAGGGATCAACCCATTAATTTCAAATCATGCAGATATGTACTAAAATTTGTTGTTTGTTCCATCTAGAAACTTGATACTTTGTAAAAGACGACTTTCATGCCAGCAAACGCCATCATCTAAAGACGGAAGTAAGATTAGAGGGAAAAGAAAGAAAAAACGCTATCCCGCTTGATTTTTAACTACTGTATTGGACATGAAGAGCCACATATGGACGGCGCATTACCAACAAATTTTTTACTGAAGACAAAACTTCTCGGTAATGATTTTTCTGACGGTAATGTAACCGCTCTCTAACTAGTGGAATATGTTAAGAACAAAAAAAAAAAAAAAAAAGTTACTTGAAAAGGCAATTGTAATGGTCTTTGGGCGTTGAAGTGGCATAGATGGTACTTATTGAACTATTTGATTTTTATTTTCTCTTCATAGAGTGTATGAAAGGCTCCGTGATTTGTGCATTTTGCAGTGACCATTTATTTATTTTGAAGTCCATTTTGGCCTTATAAATGTTTGGTGATTTTTCTAAGATTGAAAAGTGCAGACCTCGTGCAATCTTGGGTGTAAAGAAGCATTTCTCGCGTTTAGATTTGGGATATTATTACTATGGGGGGGGGGGGGAAGTACATCGTAATATTATTATCCCCCCATATCATAATATTATTATGATTTGGGATATTATTAAATTTTTTTAAGTCGATTATATTTAGCTCTTAATTCACGTTTCTTGTAATATTTGTTTTATTGTGTACTACTCTCCCTTTCTTGGGTCTCCTCTCGATGGAATGGTCTTTCTTTCCGCTACATCAGTAGTAGTGATAAGGGAAGGAAAATGTTCCACTATATTTTTCCAGAAACTTTTTCGTTTCAAAAAGTCAATTTTGTAGCATTATTTTTGTGTATACAATAAACCCTTTCATATTTCTTTTCATTAATCAATTTTAGCATCATTCAAACAAATATTTTAGGTTAAAATTCCAATTTTTCATTGGAGACCTATAAAATTAAGTTTGCTCTTAATATTGTTATGTTTTGCATATCTTTCCATTTGAAAATAATAACAAAAAACTTTCCAATGAATACAATAACAATCACTAACAGGGGAGTAATCCTTCTCTTGTTGCGTGAGAAACAAACAAATAAGATAGTGGTAAAGAATCATTGGCATTGCCACTGTCAAAAGATGGCGACATTAGTAGCTTTAACTGCGAAGGGACTTTTCCTTCATGCAAACAGCAATAGATTGCCTGGAGTTCCCCATCCCTCTGAGCGATCGAGCACCTCTATCAACTACAGACCCCCCCCCCCCCCCCAAAATTTGGTAAAGGCTCCCGAAGGGGTCAACCCTCTGCTTTATCACAAGGCTTTCTCATCATGTATTCTTGGTTGAATTCCCATCTAAAGTAATGGCTTTAATTGATTGGGTATAGAACTTGTTGTCGTGTCCTCGCGCGAAACAAGGAAAAGGGGCTGCGCTGCTCCTGAGTCTAACGGGGCTCGTATAGGAAGCAGTCCAACTTCCGCCCCTTTGAGATGTCTCTTATTTTTTGAACCCAGGTGAGAGACCGTCCCTTGAGGTTGGCACCCCCAGAGGTACCGTTTCACAGATCATTGGCCCCTGGACGGATTTAACGTGCACCGGCTCCCTTTAGCGTACACGGTCACAAAACAACCACCCGCGAGAGGTTGTCACCCTCCCAAACCACTGACCTAAGTCAATGTTGCTTCACTTTCGATGTTCTGCGGGAACCGAGCTTCTAGCGGCTGTTCCACTGCGGGACTGTGTATAGAACTTCTTCCAATCATATGCAACTACAACTAAAAAAATTGAGCTCCGACGCGAGGTTCTGGACCAAGTGACGGGTTCTTGGTCAATTTACCAGTCCCCAATAAAAATCAAAAGCCTTCTTAAAACTGTTCGCCTCAATACAGATAACAGCTATTTCTGGTAAATGACAGACTATTCCAAATGCCTATTGAAGTGGTTGTTTTATATATATATTTCAAGATTATAAAATTGAAAATTTATACAGATAGTGATAAAAAATGTTATTCTTGTTTTCCGCTTCTTTAAGAAATAACTCTGAAAAGTATGATTTAGTATAAGTCAAATGATCAAAAATGCTTTGGGCTAAAATATAAGTACAAAGAAAAATGAAACGTAAATAAAGAAAATTGTCAAAACAATAATGCAATTGTTTTGCAAAAGTGTGCTTTATTTACGTTGTTTTTTTTCCCCTTATATTCATATGGTTTAGTAGCTCGGAATTTTGTAAAGAGTCTGCCTTGATTGATTCGAATTTTGTGAAAGGTCTGCTTTAATTAATTGAAATTTTGTAAAAGGTCTGTTTTGATTAATTGGAGTTTTGTGAATGGACGCAAAAGCACATGAAAGGAATTCATTCGTGGTTTTTTTATTTGCAGCCTCTAGTGCGCAATTATTTAATTTTACGAATTCTTCACAGCTTAGATGCTCGGAACATTTTGCATCTCAAAAATTTCCGGAAAACCCACATCTCTAATCAGAAGTCTCGCATTACATCATGTTTCTGCGCTATGCATCTCTCTTCGTACTATAAGCAATGTACAAAACAGAGCGCAAGTTGTATTTATTTATTTACATTATTATTATAGTTATTATTACTGAAAAAAAAAAAAACAGTGATGTTGAATAAATGCAAATTTTATAACTAGAGGGAAAACCTAGTCTGGGCTTAGAAGACCTAGAGCGGAAAATCCTAGTGTGCGCTTCCCTACAAAAAATAAAATTAAAGAATTTCGTTTTCGATGGTTAGAAGTAGTCCGTCCGCGGACCCTCATATTAAAAAAATGATATTTTTTTTAAACAACGACTCTACCATTCTTTTAGAAACTGATCACCTCTATTCATCAGTTCAGAAATGTCGAGTAAGGTCCTCTTCTAGGTACATCATAAACTCAAAGGTCAATGGCAAGAGATCAGTGAAAACAAAATGTTAGCCATTTCCAGTCTTGTCGGATCAAGTTTCCGTGCCCCATCCGACAAGCCCCGTCCGCTCCTCCTCCCACTCTGTCTGTGAAGAGAGTGCAGAGGAGAACCGGTGGCGGAAGAAAAAGCATTTGGGTCATCCCGAACTGCGCGCATGCGTGGGAAAGTTTTCAATTTAGCGGTGGGCCGTAGGTGGCAGTGGCCGAAGCCGCACTTGTTTGACGCCTCCACTTGAGAAGACATGCGTATTGGACAGCCCTTTGAGGGATTGGAAGGTCTCCAGTGAAAAAAGGATGCTGAAGAGGTGAGAACTCTTATCGACATCTGAATTTTCTCTTCCCTAGAGAGATATTTTTCTATACTGATTTTATATTTATTAGTATTCATTTGAATTTAAAAAAGGAAAAGAAAAATCCCGCTCACAACCCAATAAAACATGCTTTAATATTTATTATTGTTGTTATTTTAATCATAAAGCGAATTGACAAGTGAGAAGTGAGTAATAGCAGACATTAAAAATTCCTGGTGAAATAAATGCAATATCGAAATGATTTACGTATAAGTTTTGCTCGATTTGCAATACGCTAACAAAAACTTTTATCTAAAGCTCTATATATATATTATTTTCGAGTATTTATGTTTTTTAATCTATTCTTCTCCATTTTTTTATTATTTATTTTTCAATTTATATATTCAGGAACACATTCACGTAAAAATAAACAAAATAATAACAATAATAATAATAATAATAATAATAATAATAAATGCACGCAGAGAATTTTTATGATAATAAATTAATTACTAGACTGCACAAAAGTTTCACTGAGAAACTTATTTTATTTAATCGACGCATTAATTTTCAAACGTATTTCTTCTCCTAAATTCAATAATTGTATCATATGTTTTCGGGAAGGTCTGAACAAATTTTCAATAAAATAAGTATTACGTTCTAAAAATTGTAAAAATGTTTTTTTAGTTCACTGTCGCTTTATCACATTCTTTCTTTTTCCTTTTGGAGTAAAAGATCTTTCAAGCATCAAAAAATTCGATCCAATTATTCACTTTAAAATCAACAAAAAGAAGGGGGAGGGAGACCGACCAATAGCCGGGAGACACATGTTCGACACATATAGCCGAATTTACCCCCCATGCCGTATATTCCTATGTGCGGCATTGAGGTAAATTATGTGAAATCTAAGCCCCGTTGCTCTTAACCACTTCGCTCTTGCTCCCGTGAAAATGACGGGCTGAGGTTTCGATTTCTGTTTCTCGCTCCCGTGAAAATGACGGGCTGGAGTGTTTAAAATTTCAAAATAAAAACAAATCAAAAATGAAATATGAGTATACATATATTTCATACACATATATAATATATATTTTTATATAATTTTCATGGATAAAAAAATAGGTACTTTTATGACCATAAAAATTTAACTTTGTGCAAGTAAACAGTAATAGAAATGTAATTTCACGTTAATTTAAAGCACAAATGAGCATTAAAACGCAGTTATTCTCATTGGTTTACAGTTAATTCTTAGGCTATATAATATATAAGCTTTGTTTTTGTTGTTTTGTCTGCTTCATTTGGATGTTTTGCATCTAGAAGCTCCCTGTCGCATTGAAAAAGGGATTCCAAGCAATCCCGAAACATATGTCTGCGTTTTAATGCTCATTTGTGCTTTAAATTAACGTGAAATTATATTTTTATTACTTTTATGACTGTTTTCTTGAAAATTACCCGACCGTCAAGGGGTTAAAGAACCAAGCAAGTTCTTCTTTTTTTTAGATAAAAATCGTCCACTTAGCGCTTTTTAGCCGCTCCTTCTGTAATTAATTTATTCCTTTGCTTGGAAAATATCTTTTTGTACACTGTAAAAAGTTTTGGTGTTACTGAACACCACTTTTCGTGTTCAGTCGGTGGAAAATAGAAAATTATTCATTTTGTGATGTATTTTAAATTCTTTTAAGTGTCTCTCTGAAAAAATACAGACAGCAGAATGTTTATTTAGTATATGATGTTCGTAAACTCATCTACGCATTAAAAAGTCATTACGATTGCTCATTTATCATATTTTCATAAAAATGAGCGGTCGCAATGAAAGTTCGATACGTAACGGAGTTAACACATTTATTCCTTTCGTTATACTGCCTATATTTTTTTAGACAACCACATAAAAAATTAAAACACTATTATACATCAGGCACTTAGAAGCAAAGGGGTGTAAGTGACCAAAATGAAAATTTTGAGATAGCTAGTGCAAATGATAAATTAAACACCCTTCTGTTTTGTGGGAAAAAGATTTTAGTGGTAGCTTTGACAGATACTGCAAAAAAGTGCGGCTTAAAAAAATTACTAAATAAAAGCTGCATTCCGTTTAGTGGCAAAGGGATGCGAGTGCACTTACATCCGTTTGCCTCTAAATAAAATTATTTGATTTTTGAGTTAGTTTAAATACGCGATGCAGACGATCTATTTACGAAACTTAAAGCGGAGAAGAAGAAAAAAAATAGTAAAAGAATTCCGAATTGTTGAATAATAAATATAAAAACAAGGGTTAAATCGTCTGCAGATTTTATTTTTGTCATGTTTTATTTTCGGCAATTGGCAATTTGTCTAATGGCAATGATTTTTAGTTTGTTGATAAATATAATTATTCGAAATTTATATTATGCAGTTTATATCACTAACAAACGATCTTTATTATTGTATAAATTAGCAAAATGAACAAGACACGTTTTTCACTTAGTGGCAAAGGGGTGTAAGTTAACTATTTGGAAGCAAAGGGGTGTAAGTGAAAATAAGCTATTTTTTAAAAAAATCCTACGCCAAATCTAATCATCAGAAACACTTCAAACTTCATACTTAAACTAACACATACATATAGGACTCGAAAATAAAAAAAAATATTTACACGAAGAACCTCTAGAATTTAGTATAGGAATTAAACTTTAAACGAGTTTTACTCAAAATGATACCTTAGTCACTTACATCCCTTTGCTTTTCACCGCCTCACATCAAAAATGAATAATTTTCAACTTTACGTCAACGGAACACCAAAAATCGTGCTCAGTAACACCAAAAATGATGGCAACTAAACGCAAAATTTTTACAGTCTAGGAAATGGATGAAAATAAATGCTATTTAATAGTCGGAAATACAGATAATAGATAGTAGCAAACAAAAAATTACTGATCGATTTTGTTTTCAAGAATATTTAAGAAAAAAAAAAACATCAACAGTGAAATTTGAGGCTATTCTAGGCAGTTGCTTACACTGCCTTATTAGAAAGTAGGACCGGACGCATATCGCACATATGAAGCAACAACGTCATAACTTTGAAAAAATTAATTTTTGATGTAAAACCAAATGATCGTTCGAGTGAGTTTAATAGGAAATTAGATACTTAAATTATCAATTTATTTCAATTTCATTAGTTGTAGTTATTAAAATGTATTCTACTTTTCCATTTTTTTTTTTTTTTTTTTCAAGAGTAAACACTCTCAGACACGCATGCTTATCTCTCACGAAACTTTCGTCATATTTGACGAAAGGGCTTCGTGAAAAATGCTCCGAGTAAACCTTTCGTCAAATTGGCAAAATTTGTGTCGTAACTTTTTAAAGTTACATGATCGAACGAGGAAAGAATCGTTGTAAATGACGAAATTTTCTTGACGATTGAAGAATCGTCAAAAGTGAGAACTCGATTTCTGAGAGTGAACAGGCTAAAAATACTCAAAACTTCACCAGCGGCCAACTTTCGTGGTAATCCTAATTTTAAAACTAACGACATCTTTTATTTATGGCTAATGAAGAATTAATCATTAAGGTGAATTTACTCTTGACAAAATAATTAATTCACCATCGATCATTCAAAAAGTTGTCATTAATGCAAGAAATTACATATTGAGGGTCTCCCTTCTTTCCTAAAGCAAAAGCTTATTCATTATCTTAAAAAAAGAAAAATAAATAAAAAAGTATTCGGAGGCAATGAATTATGCATAAACCATTTGGTTAGTTTTAAAACTTTCACAAGCAAAGTGTCATTTTTTATGGAGTCACTTTTATCACCAAATTAATTACATTTACTCAAGTTACGTCAAAGATCCTCAATGGAGAAAAACTAATTATGCAGCAACAAGCGGATTACCTGAAATATTTAAAAAGATATTGTATTCACTAATAGAAAGAGTACATTTCATTCATTCTCTCGTTCTTTTTTTTTTCTTGCCAGTGAAATGCATGGCCTCCATTTCTCTTTAACCAGTTTGATAATATTAGTATAATTTTACTGCTGCTGACTTATTGTAATATTAAAACTCCAATATACTCTCAGAGCCCATACTAACTTCCTTTTTGCTCATTCTTAGCTTTTTTAGTTGTATTATTATTATAGTTTTATTTTTTATTATACATATTCATGCGAATTTCTCAATTTCAGAATAATGTATTCCTTTTAGCTGAAGCACATAACTAAAATATTTTGTAAAAGATTGTTATGAGATGTTTATAATAGAAATTAATCAACAACACAAGTGGCTTGCAAAGAGCAAATAAATAAAAATAGTACAAAGTAAATAAAAGTATAAATAAATAAATTATTTTTTATTTTTTTCTTATGTAACTTCTTTTCTATTTCTTTTGCGAAGGGGAAAAAACTAAAACACAACTTTCAAATTTTTCGACACTATATATCTAAATATTGTCTCAGAATAAGCTTCCGTTAAACTTTTATTGCTACATTTAGAAACATGAAATTTGATTTTAAGTTTTAAAACAATAATAATGTGATTAAAAAAAGGAAGGAAAGAAAAATTCGTAAAAGGAAATGAAAAGAAAAATAAAGGAAGAAAAGGAACACTTTTAATACAACTTTGGAGGCAAGGGAATCCATTGAAATTTTCTTTTATAGCACGAGGAATCGCACACTAAAAAAATAAATAAATAAATATACTGAATCTCTGTGTGTGGAAAAAAGGAAAAAAAATGAATATCTTAGCTGACAAACTGTACGACAAAAGCTGCACAAAATGAGACAAAGCAAAGGATTCGCAGGTAATTTACGGATTCCAACACCGCCACTTTTTTCCCCTCTTGAGAGATGAAGTGAAGCCACCGTTCTCCATCAGATTTGCATGTTTATGGTTTGTTGAAGCGAATGTGAAATCCGTACCTAAGAACCTCCATTGTTCTTCATTAGATAGCCATGATAACTGTGCACTACTGTAGTGTACTTTAATGAATGACCTTACTGCACACGGATAATTTAAGATGTCATTGCAGCTTAATTCTAAGTAGTCGGTGCAGTTAGCAGCTTAGGGCTTAATTTAGCTCCATGCTGCCGAAAGATTGACCTTAAATCTGCCTCCCCCTTCTCGCCGCCAAAAGAGGAAGCAAACCAACGGGCTCGTTCCTTCAAATTTCAACGGGCGTATATTTTCCGATGCATATTATAGGTAAAAAACAACAAAATACATTAAAAAGTCATGAATTCAATGTATTTTTAAAGCCGCGTACAGCTCGCTGGCAAATGGGCCAGCGAGCAAGATTAGCTCAGTGGGGGGTTGATAAGGGGGTTTGACTACTCCGAGAACCACCTCGGTAGCGGATCTATTAAAAGTAAGTGGGGTTTCAATCGACCCCCCCCCCCCGAACACCCAAATGACGGGCCTGAAAACCTACCTTGACTCTGAACCCCTTTTCAATGCTTCCAAAAGGAGCGTTTTAAAGGTATAAAGTCACACTTGTGCAGAAATGTATATCTTTTAAGTTATTGTTTTTCTTTGCATTTATTTATTTATTGTGCTAACCGGGCAAATACTAATCTAGAGAAGGTTGTTTTGTGATTATCTTAGTACCATTTTAACCCTACATTGGGCCGTGTTGTTTTTAAACAATACATCTATTTTTCGTTCACTAAGCTCTTGTTTTGTATTATTTGTAAGTGACGCATTGTTTCGCTTTATTTTGTATGTAAGATTATATTAATTAATATAGTTTCCCATAGATCTTGTAAACTGGGCTCAAGGTTCATCCTTTTTCACAAAATCGTAAGACAATCGTAACAAAATGTTATTTTTTTGAAAAACAATAACTTCTCAATTTTGTTTTACAAGTTTTAAGCAACAATTTGATTTTAAAAGGTAGTTTTTAATTGCTTACATAGTTTTAAAATAAAATAAATATAAGATGTCCTAAAAATTTCGTGGAAAATATATACTAGGGCGGCGTTTTTACTTGTTGTTTTAAAACAACAACCGCAAAAAAAAAAAAAAAAAAAAAAATTGCGTAGTGTCGGGTTAAAATATCTCATCTTCATCAGATGATTAAAAGAAATATTATTTGATGAAAAAAATATATACTACTATGTGGAGTAATGGAAAAGAACTAAAAAAAATTGATAGTCGGTTTCCAATTGTAATGCAAAAAACGAAATTTGTTCAACAAATTTTCCTCCCTAAGCAGTTGCCTGCACTGCCTGCTTAGAAATTCGGCTTCTTTGTATTACGACTTTTACTATTATAGGTTATTCAGTAAGAGATAAAATACTGTATTGCGACATTGACAGCAATGCTGCATCTGAAAGTAAAGTTTCATTCTGTTCGTATTAAATTTAACTGCTCAAGGGGAAACGAGGATGAGGATGACATTAAACGTGATGAGGAATCAATCACATCAAACGTAGCAAACAAAGCTATAAATGTTCTCCGAGGTATTCTTACGGATTCTGCAGCAACACAAGAACGTCTAAGGATAACTAGGAATTGAAAGAAAACTGTATTAACAATAGGGAACAGAAAACAGAGACAATCTTAAACGACATAATATTTTCAGTAACAGAATAAAATATATAGATAATTTGGTAGTTAAATTTCTGTTATTTTGCATAATAGTTTTATATTTGTAACATGGAGTCTTAGAATAATTGTAAAATTTTAACTGCTTATTCATTTAAGGGTTTCTACTGGCGACTAAAAAGCTACTATTTGCTACTAGAATTGACCTTGGGCGAGTATTGCAACTATTTTATCGAAAAATTGGCTTAAAAGCAACTGTTTTCTCTAAATCAGCAACTTTTGTTTTGAAAAAGCGACTATTTTGAATAAAAAGGGATCCTCTTGGATCCTGTTCTTTTGTTTTTTCTTTAATTTCAACAAAATTAACAATCACTGCCTTTCCCCCCATCAGCAGATAGAATGCTAGTGACAAGGGTAGAACAATCGTGACGTGCCTATGTGGGTGAAGATTTCGCTATCGCTGTAGCAAAAATCTCTGAAATTTGCGGTTAGTCATTTTGGTTTCTAGTGAACATCGATGAAAGCAGCGCACTATGTCTTTTCCTGGCAGATGCAGCAAATATTAGACAGTTTAATTCTTGCAGTGTGCAACAATATCAAATTGCATTTCATAAATAATTACTTCTGCAAGTTTGATTAACGACATTTAATCATATTTAAAGTGGTTTAGTCGATTTGTGCAATAAAAGGGCTGAGAAACTGCTGTTAATCCCCGGAATGAGGTGGCGCAATTAGAGAATTCCGTGGGTAATTCGCAAAGTAGCTGAAAATGGAAAAAATTCTTCACAAAAGCACATTTAAACTATTTTTATCAGTCACAACACTTAGACTTTACGTTACATTGACCGTTCCTTAAATATAAGCCCAAACATTTCCAGCTATCACATGTGCTATTTAGGAAAGGAGCGCAACCTTTGTTGATCTGTATATTGTGAAGAGGGGACGTAGAATGAAATAAGATTGTCTCTGAAAATGTGTGGTGCGTAGAATTTTGTATTTACTGCCCTAAAAGAGGATTCTGTGTACTGCTGATTATGATTTATACATTATTCTTTCTACAAATGCCCCTCCTTCATGTCTTGTTATCATTATAACAAAAAGAGATTGCAAATGACCTAGGTTAATAGGGCATATTGAGAGTAGTGTTCGGCAGTAGTTAACTCGAGGTAGTTAACTACTAGTGGCAACTACTAGTTAACTACTAGTTAAACTACTTTATTCCCAACTACTAGTTAAACTACTTTCAAAATTTCAACTACTACTTTCGAAAAACAAAAAAAATTAATTTATTCTTTGAAAAGAAAATAACTTTTTAAAACATTAAATTATTTAAATTTCATGTTTTGAATATTACTCACACAAATGTATTCTTTATATTATGTTATATAATGAAAAAGTACTCATAAAAGATCATAATATTTATTGCAGCATTTACTAGAGATGTAACGAATAGTGATTTGGCCGAATAGCCGAATATCGAATATTCGGCCATTTCTTCCAGGCCGAAGCCGAATATTCAGCCATTTCTTCCAGGCCGAAGCCGAATATTCAGCCATTTCTTCTAGACCGAATAGACCGAAGCCGAATAATCGGCCAATGTCTTAGGCCGAATATTAAAATTTCTAGAAAATCTTTGTAATAGAAATTATTTCTCAAATTTAAAATAATATTCACAAAGTCAAACACTAATTACACACAATCTATGATGTATGATTTAATTCTGCTTGTTAAGAATTTAAAACTATTCAAAATTAATCTATTTTCTCTGTTGTTTTGAATGTAAAAAAAGTAGGAATTTCACCCACAAGTGGAATAGAAATTTCAGGTTTTATAGTAGTAAACATTAGCATTATTTTACCAATTATTTAAATCAAATGAAAGAACTACTATTGCTTAGTGAATTACCTTGCTCAAAATTGTTTTATGAAGATATTTTAAAAGTTATAAAAGTTAATATTTTTATTTTAGGGGGTTTTTTACATACTTATTTTTAAAAGATGTATTGAAATTTAATGCACTTAACTGGAATATATTTTTATTTTCAAAAACCCCAATAACTTATGCTATCTAAATATTCATGATATATTCTAGGCATTTCACATTTCTCTCTAACCCAATATTCACAATAAATCAGTCTAGCCAAACAAAGTCTGACGTCCACTTTGTTAATAATAACAAAATAAATTTCTCATATTCTCCATCATAATTAACAATTGCCAGCTTTTGGGAGCAAATGCTAAATATAAAATACAATATTACAATTTTAAAAATTGTTTTTGCTCAGTAAAGATTAAAACAAGGTTTTAAAAAAAGTAGTTTTTTTTACTAATTTTTTTTATTTATTTAAATTACATACAAATGTATTCTTTCGCAATAATTATAATACGATTTTAAATGTTTAAAATCTACTAATTTCTCTATATTTTTTTCATTTCTACTGCAGCAGAACTATTCGGCCAAATATTGCATCAATATTTGGCCAGGCCGAATTTGACCTTACCCAGTATTCGTCCAGGCCGAATATTCGGCTAACTGATGAAATGATTATTCGGCCAAAGGGCCGAATACTGAATAGTGGCCGAATATTCGTTACGTCCCTAGTATTTACGCAAATTAGAAAAAGCTTTCTAATAATAGTCAATAAATAGCGCCCGCACCAGCACATGCGCAATGAAGTTTCATTTAAAGACGAAATCTTCATTATAGGGAAGCTTTACCTCCAGTAGCATGCATGCGTTTGGGAAACCATAAAAACACAAAAAGAAAGAAAAAAAATACTGATTTTTAGGATTCTTTTAGAAGAAAATACTGATTTTTTGTGATTTTCTTTTTAGAAAAAAAATACTGATTTTTATGATTTTCTTTCTGGAAACATTACTGATTTTTATGTTTTTTTTTTCTTTCTTTTTTTGAAAAAAATGATTTTTATGATTCTTTTTTAGACAAAATATTTATTTTTATGATTTTAAATAATATATTTTTATCAGCTTTTTCTAAATTATTAAAATATAGATATTTTTTATTATAAATTTTAATATATTCTGGGTTCAAGTAGTTCATTAGAATTTTAACTCACTATATGGTAACCGTAATACATCTGGTCCTTTAGGGAAAGGTGGAACAGCTTCGTTCAAAAATATTTAATCTATTAGTAAGTACATTATATTTCTGCTCATATCTTTACCATCCAGTTTTGCTTTTTTAAAAAAATTGTTTAATTTTTTAGTGTTTATTAGTTTATTTTTTTTAGAATCAAACTTTTTCTTTTTTTTTTTTTTTTTTTTTTGAGGGGAGGGAGGGTTGACCCCCAACTTACCGCACGGGGGACACCCATTCTATGGCCACTGACTAATTATCTTTTTTGTTGTGAACCTTTGTATCTTATATAAATTCAGTACACATGTAATCATTATTATTGTTATGCTCACAAATGTCATTAAAAATTTAAAATAAAATTAGAAATACGATTTATAACGTAAAATTTTGTTTCTGAACTGCAACTCTGCAAGCAAGGTGGGGGGTCAGATATATTGAAAAAAGTGTGTCATGATTTATGAACGGTTCTTATGACATTGAACAAAGAAAACGTCGGAGTCCAAAGTCCGGATTGGAGGAGGATAAATCACCGGAACGCAGATGTTTTACATGTTTTTCTCAAGATCACTTTAGCCTCAAAAAAAGATGTTTCTTGTGATTATTTACTTCTTATTTATTTATTTATTTATTTATTTTTAAGAGAAAAGCGTGTGAACAAAGGGGGAAAATCCGAATTGTGTACTTAGCACAATTAAAAAACTATGAAAAAACTATGCACCTTTTAATTTTTGAGGGTATCAAAATTAAATATTGTTATGGCAGTTTAAGCTGGTTTAATTAATTGTTATTTTAAAATGAATAAAATTAATAATCAAGTAACGAAGCATTTTTACCCATCTAAGTATGTTTTCATTACAAAAGAGGGGGGCATTTCTTTTGCATGAACTGAATTATAAAGTATTGAGAAATTATACTTCAAAAATTTTTGACTTTCATTTTTTCTCGTTTCCTTCATATTTTATTTGAAAATCTCGTTATTAAAGGAATCCCAAAATTATCCCTGACTATCTTCAGTTTTTTACTATTTTAATTATAAAGGCTAATAGTTTGGCAACTATAGACTACTATTTTGGGAACTATTTTTTTATTCTAAGGCAACTAAAGCAACTGTTTTTGAGGCTCTACCATGGTAGGAACCCTGTCATTTGCGTTGCAGTCTGAAGGATAGGTTGTAAAGTAGTCAGATTTTTCCATATAATACTAATACATACATGCATACATACATACATGCATGCATGAAACATACATACATACACACACATATGTATGTTTTTATATGTATGCATATATTTATATATATATAGAGAGAGAGAAAGTGTATAACTTGGAAAATAGTTTTCATTTAGGAAAAACCTTTGACAGTCCAGCTTCTGTCAATAACAACAACAAAAAGAAAGAAAAAAAAAAGAGCTCTTGCGTTTACATACTTATGTTTTTTGAATCTGTATTATTGATATTTAGTTACAATATTTTTCTGTCATCATTTTCAACTTTTTTAACGAATTATTTTGAACCTCAAAGTACTTTATGAAATTTTCCAAAATATTTACTTTATTTACTTTACATTCAAAAAATAAATCCGAGATATTGTTCTTAAAGTAGAAACTTATCACAAAGGTTTCACATAGTGAACCTTTGTGATATCATTCGTCATTATCAATATAAATGTCGAATTTCTCATGTGAAAATGGCTTATACTGAAAACTGTTGATATAAATTAAGAAAATAATTAGTTTTGAAACAACAAATTAATTTCCATAGTCGAGAAAAAGCTTTTCAAAAGCATTCAATAAAAAAACATTAAACATTGTAAACTTCAAAAAAGTACGGTTAAGACAACTGATTTTTAAAACTAAGCACTAGGCACACGCTAAGAGCGCACAATCAAAGACGTTAAGGGAGTTTTTGAAAATGGCTAACTTTGCACCAACCCTTATGCCCCCTGCCTTCGTGCATAAGAGTGTGTGACAAAAATAGCAAAAAATTTTCTGCTAAAAAAGTATTTTCTACCCCAGAAAGTTATTTTGCGCTTTAAAGAAAAAGAAAAGCGATTTATTTACTATTACTTTCAGTTGAAGGCAGGGGCGTACGCAGAATTTTTTCAAGGGGTTGGGGGGTTTATAATGTTCTGGAACTACTAAAAGAAATTCGAGGATGTAATAAAGCACTATTATTTAGGGCTCAAGGGGGGGGGGGCGGTCAAACCCCTAACCCCAACTTGCGTACGCCACTGGTTGAATGTTGAGGTCTGTGATAAGATGCAATCTTCATATTGAAGTCGAACATTTGTTTTTTACTCCTTTCGATTTACAGAACTAGTTTAGTAGTTCTCAAACTGGGTGCCACGGCATCCTGAAGTGCCACAACGAGAAAGGAGGAGTGCCATGAAGCGCTCATGATATTAATTCTTAGTTCCTGAAGAAACGAAAAAGTTATCGCGAATGTTTGATCGTGATAATGAAAGAAATTTTCATAAGTTTTAAATGTGAGCTATAGTCTTTGTTTGTATATTCTTGCCATTTTCTTCTGTGATGTTTCATGAAAATCGTGCAACTGTACAAATATATAAATAAATAAATAAATCAATATATATATATATATATATATATAAGAGAGAGAGAGAGAGAGAGAGAGAGGAGGAGGAGAAAGAAAGAGAAATTATGTGACTAGGGTTGCCATGAGAAAACACTAATTAATCCACGGGTGCCGCGATTTGTAAAAGTTTGGGAACCCCTGCTGTAGTTATTATTTTATTAAAACAGGGTTCACAATGGGAAAAAATACAAGGTGTTATTTCCCACCTTGACCAAAATTTTAAGTGGGATTTTCAAAATTTAAGGGCGAACAAATTTTTTTTGAGTGGGATTTCAAAAAATATTGCGGGAATCGCGCGGCCTAGCGCAAACCCTGAAATGTATTTTACTGTGCCTCAGCTGGAAATTAAATCTTGAATCGAATTGGGATCAAATTTGAATCATTTCTAACAAATTAGGTGTTGCGTTCGAACAATGCTCTTGAAACAAAGAACAATAGATGTGTGTACTCCGCTTTCTGTGTCAGCCCGAAAATATGGAAATAAACCTTTAATTTCTGTGTCTCAGATGGGTTTCGTAAGTTGTTTTTCTGTTCAAAAATAACATATATTCGGAATAATTTTCGTACTCACGAATTCGAGATGATTTGTAATATTTGATGTCTTTCAGCTGACACAGATTACATTTTTATTCACTGAAGATGACATGTTTAGTGAAAGATAGTGAGTACGACGTTAAAGAAGTGGCTGCAAATTGATGGGAGCAGGGCATTAAAACGTTATTATTTTGCAGAGCTAAAAAAAAAAAATAAACAAAGAGATTCTTTTTCTATGAAGGACTTTTTTTAAAGGGGGCGAGGGAAGTAAATTTGTGAAACTAGATGCTTTTTTTAAAAAGAAACATGACGCTTGTAGACTTTTGTTAACATTCACAAAATAAGTTTGTTACTCGAAAATAAAGGAGAGGCTGTTGTTGAATAGCATGGCTTATTTCAGTTTTGCATGAGATTATTTTTTTTTACTCTTTGTTACTTTAAATGCTATTAATTTTGAAAACATGTCGTTCCTTTTTGCGTCACGAATGAATTTAATTCAACGCATATTTGTAATGTTGTGTCTTGTGTATTGGTTCTTGTTATTATTATTATGTTCTTTTTATTCTTATTTTGATAACTTTCCTTTATTTTGGATTGAAATTTACCCGTAGGCGCTAATGTTTTTTTTTTTTGAACTGCTCAGAATTAAGCAAAATTCGTTCAAATCAAAAAGTATTTCACGCCGAGAGCTCCTGCCGATAAACTTGTTCAAAGGGACTTATACCCAGGGTTTATGTAATTTGCTTCAAATTTCTACATAGGTGCTAATGATAAAAATTTGTTGGACTATTCAAAATTGAAGGAAAAATTGTTCAAAAATGTAATAAAAAAATAAAATATAGAAATGAAATGTTTTTACTGAGATCTTTCGGATGCAGAAATGTTTTTTCGACCGTACAATTACCTCAAAAGTTATTGGGGAGGGGAGGGGATAGGAGGCAGACCGACAGGCACATATTTTCTCCATCTCGAAACCTTACTTTCAATCTGTATTTAATTACTTCCCTTATTTTGACGATATTTTTACGATAGATTAAGCCTCATTCATAGTTTTCCCCCTTCTTTATTTTTTTTTTTTTTGCTTTTACGGTAAATTTGGATAAAAAAAAGGTCACTTCCATTCTGTAATATGAAAAGAAGAAAAGAAAAGCATATAAATGTAATTAAAGAAGCTAAATATGGATGGATAACCATAAAAAAAAATTGAAACTCACAAGACATTTATTAAATATACTTTTATATTCAGTAATCTTTCTAAAAATTAAACTGGAAACAAAATTTTAATACTTATGTACTCTACTGTAGAAACGTATTCTAAACATGTTGTTATACCCAAAATTCTCCCAAATCGGTAAACAATTAATTTGATTAAACCCTTGAAATGCTACTTCAGACGCACCGCTTCTGGAAATGTAGTTTCCCTGCCATAATAGTTTAACTGCAGCAAAATTCACCACTGCAGTTCGTAATTAAACGATTTTTTTCCCTGCAGAGAAAAGTGAATGCACCATGACTGAAGATGTTCTCGAGTGTTTGGCCATCCTTACTCAAGCGATGTCCGCAGACGATCAGCAGGCTCATTCTTCTAACCCTTGCAACTTTGGGTATCCTAGGATTCCTCATCAACATGCACCTTTCGTGAGTTTATCTTATATATATTTTTTTCAACACCAGAAAATGCCGATTTAAATTGGAGGTCAGAAGGAAAGCATTCTTTAAATCCGTATCACTTGTCTTGTTTGTACGTGTTATATATTTCATTTATATGTATTTTATTTCATATTTTCTATTTATTAATTATCGTCTGAAGTTCAAAACAATTACTTTAACTTCCAATATTTATACGCGACTACTACTTTTTATTTATCGTTTGTGTTTCACGTTTCCTTCCCTTCTAAGTACAATGAGCAGTAGTTCCGCTGTATGTATGTAATGTATATGGGAATTGTGAATTTTTAGCTTTAAACAGTGTTTCTGCTGTACCTTATGCGTATTCAAATGGGATATCCCGTCTACTGATCACCGATTTTCAGTACGACGATGCACCGAAGTTTTAAATTAAAAACAAAAAGCAATCTGATACTATATTTATGAACTCTATTGCTTTGAGGTGTTTAAAATAAATACACTGCTGGCCACCGTAAATGCAACACCCTGAAGGAAGCGTGTAAGTAATATGAAATTTACAACATGCATTAGTGGAGGTGAGATATGCAAATGATTAGAATTTCAGCGCAGACGCACATCACGCGCGCCTGTGGCGCCACTTGAATGTGCTTTTTAAGGTTTGGAGATTTCGACGATTTCAAGTACGGAAATTGTGTTATTCTTGTGGTTTTTTACAAAAAACGATCAATTATGCCTCGTAGAAAACAGTGATCATCTTTTGATCAAGTATCCGAGTTCGACAGAGGAAAGATAGTGGCCTAGCGAGATTATGGATTATCTTTCAGGAAAATTGGTAGTTGTGTTGGACGAAACCAAACAACTCTAATGTGGATATGTGATCGTTGGATGCAGGAGGGTACGGCGGACTGACGTGATCGATCACCATCCACCTCAGTGCACCACTTCACGTGATGACAGGCATATTGTGGGCATGGCAGTGAAGGATCGCTCAGTCACATCACGAACCATGGCACAGCAGATTCAGTCTGTAACGCATCATCCAGTGTCTGCGCGTACCATTCGACGCCGTTTGCAGCAGAGTGGTCTGTCCGCAAGACGTCCGCTGCTTCGTCTACCCTTGACACAGAACCAAAGACGTCTTCGCCGCCAATGGTGCAATGAAAGAAGGATGTGGACGGCAGAATGGAATGAAATTTTCTTTACTGACGAGTCACGCTTCTGTCTGCAACACCATGATGATCGGATTCGAGTCTGGAGACACCGTGGAGAGAGGATGCCGAACAGCCGCGTTATGCACCGCCACACTGGCCGTGCACTGGGTATTATGGTATGGGGCGGTTTTGGATATCACTCTCGCACTCCTCTAATACGCATTGCTGGTACTCTAAACAGCCAGCGCTACATCTCCGAGGTGTTGGAACCAGTTGCCCCTACTTACCTTCAGGGCTTGCCCATAGCCATATTTCAACTGGATAATGCTCGACCACACGTGGCACGCATTGTACAAGGGCTCTTCGTCAACCGCCAGATTGAATTGCTTCCCTGGCTGGCGCGCTCTCCAGATCTTTTGCCGATAGAAAACATGTGGTCCATGGTTGCTCAACGATTGACCCGGAGTACATCCCCAGCTGCCACACCAGATCAACTTTGGCAACTTGTGGAAGCTGCTTGGTCTGCTGTACCCCAAGAACACATCCAAAGTCTCTTTGAATCAATGCCGAGGCGTGTGGAAGCGGTCATCTCCAACAATGGCGGCTACTCAGGCTACTGATTTTGGCAGGAACCACACTTCACAGAAGTCTATAAATTTAATCATTTGATGCTTGGGCAACATGTTATCTACAAAATAAATTTTGTTGTGATATCTCTTGTCTTTCTTGGTGTTGCAATTTGGGTGGCCAGCAGTGTATCTAGGTAAAAATCGCTTTTAAAATTACGCAAAAAGTATTTTAGAAAATGGTTTTACAACTCACTATTAAAACAGCTTTACAATCTGCCTTGGAGATAAAGTAAAAACCACATTAATCATAAAGCTGAAATCATATATTCAAGGGTTTTTTTCTAATGGTTAATTTGTCACTGTCCTTCGACTCATTCTTTGAATACATTTTAAAAGTTATTCTGACATGCAAAAATAACACTAATGAAAGCAAAATTTCAGTAAGTACAAAATAATTTGATTGGAATTCAAGACGAATATCTCACTGTGAAGTTGTGTAGAAAATAGGATTAGTTGGCCATTTTTTAAGTGATGGAACTCAAAAATAATCGAGGCGTTTAAAGAGGCGTGTAAGTAACGATGAATTCAACTTCAACTATGAAATGTTTCTCTTGTTGGCGTGCGACCAAAACGCTGAAAGTGTGCGATGCGACGCCGAACAAAAAAGTGTTAATTTACAAGTTTTCTTCATTTGGGAGAATGCATGTCTCATTCCTAGAAAAATTAATAATTTCTACGTATGTTTCTAGCAAACTTTTCTTTCTTTCCTTCTTTCACACAAGAAATCAAATGTAATAAAAGAAATGCAAATTTACAAGCATGTTTTATTTACAAATTCAATAAATAGTGAAAATAATGTACAGCTCTTCTTTACTTGGACAAATGCATGTCCCATTCCTTGAAAAATTAAGTGCTTCTGTGTGGTTCTAGCAACTTCTTTTTTTCATACAAAATTAACGGAATATAATAACGAATCAGTGCTAATTTATGCGTATGTTTTATTCACAAATTCAATAAATATTTAAAGTAATGCACAGGTCTTCTTCATTTAAATAAACGCACGGCTTATACCTTGAGATATTAAATCTGTGTTTCCAGCAAGTTTTTCTTTTTTTTCTTTCTTTTCACTCAAAAGAAGCAGAACAGAATGTTATAACGAATCAGTGTATGAATATACTTCTAAGTATATTCATACAATCTATAAATATTGCATAAGTGTGTGGTCGAGTGCATTAAGTATGAAACTCAACTTTTCATGGTATATCTTTATCAAACAAAGGATGAAATTAGAGCCTACTTAGTGTTGGAGGCTCAGAAATTCACTGCAGCAAAAAATCTTTTTGAAATTTTGTGCTTCAATAGCGTTGATTGTGTCTTTTTACTCTGTGCAAAAGTAAGCGCTTGGTTTTTCACCTTACTTTGTTAGGATTAGTTGCAAAATTTTAGGAAGCTTTAATCTGTCTCCATGAACCTATTCATGATAACCTAATATTTATTTTCAAAAAATTAAGTAAAAAATAGTTTTGATAGGATAAAAGTTAAAACTCGAAGCCATCACTCAATAAATTGTCATTACACTTATATCTGCACCATTTCTAAACTTCCGTGTACCTTTGGACCACGTATTTTCAAGGCATAAAAACAGAGCCACTAACCTGTTTAAAAGTTTGAAACTGATATGCACACATTGTTATGCAAATTATCCTTTCATTGAGATTAGTGCTGCTTGGCTTTGACAAGAAGAGTCCCGATTATTAAAGGGTTAAACGATTCCATTTGTTAAGTAGGGGCGTTGTCGTTCAACAGCATTACGATGGCTGTTGGCTCTGTACCAATGTAAGGATTCTTCCTCTTCCTCCCCAAAACGGAAGAAGATCTCTCAAAGCACCTTTAACTCAGAGTCACTCTATATCGATACTTAAAATACAAAGTTTGTCAAATAGAAAGTGGGAAAAAAAGCCAGGCCTATTAAGGCCAGTAGCTAAACTACCGAGGACCAGTCCCGCTAGGATGTTTCCGCAGAACACCGAAAGTGAGGGCAGGACCCCCCCCCCCCCGCAGTCAGGGTGTGGGAGGGGGACGACCTCTCGTGGCTGGTTGCTTTGCGACCGTGTACGCTAAAGGGATCTGGTGCACGTTAAACCCGTTGTGGCTCCAATGTCCTCCAAGTGAAACGATCCCTCTGGGGATACCAACTCAAGTGACCGTCTCTCACCTGGGAGCTGGTTCAAAAAATTAAGAGACCTTTCAAAGAGGCGGAAGTCGGACGCCTGCCTATTAGGGCTTTGTTAAACTCGGGAGCAGCGCACCCTCTCTTCCTCTCTTCGCGCGAGGACAGCAACTGATTCCAAACGTCACTCAACAGAATAATAAACTTATAGCTTAAAGTGGTTAGGGCTTAGCTATATGATGATTCCATTTACGTTGATTTCCTCCTTTTTATAATGAAGTAAAATGATGATGATGATTTTTTTTTTTACTTTTCAGACTCATATCATCTGTTTACGGTGTTTGTTTTCCAAAGACGAACATAGTATTCTTGAAGACGCACAAATGTGCCGGATCATCCATCCAGAATATTCTGATGCGCTACGGTGACAATCGCAACTTGACCTTCGTCCTCCCCAAAGATGGTAATTACCTGGGTCATCCAGATTACTTCAATAAAGCCATGGTGTCATGGCCCCGCTTGCCCAGTTACAACATCCTCGCTCATCATACCAGATTCAGTTACTACGACATCAGGAGCCTTATGCCTTGGAACAGTGTCTACATAACAATTGTGAGGGATCCTGTTGAAATATTCGAATCTTCCTATGCTTATTACGGCTTGGACAAGTTCTTTGGTGAAGACATTCACAGTTTCATCCGTAAGCTTCCAAAAGCGAGTGAGAAAGTCGCCAACAGAAGGTACCGAGAAAAGTTTGGTGTGAACCAGATGATGTTTGACTTAGGTGCCGATCCAAAGATCTTCAACAATGAGTTTTCGATTCTCCAGTACATATCTAAACTGGATTCTTGGTTTGATCTGGTATTGGTGGCAGACAGAATGGACGAATCTTTGGTACTTTTGAGAAACTTGCTTTGTTGGGACATAAATGACGTTGTGACTTTTAAGCTAAATGCCAGAAACCCCAAATTTAAGAGTAAGCTAAATGACAACGAAAAAGAAAAACTTCGGAGACTTAACCGCGCCGATGATCTTTTATACAAACACTTTTTAAATAAGTTTGAGCGGCAAATTGAAATATTCGATAAACAGCGCATGTCTTCGGAAATAGCTGAACTGAATCTAAGAACGCAAGATTGGTATGATCTTTGCGTAAAAGGTGAAAAACCAATTACGACTCCAAGTTCAAAGCCAAAGTACTATTACAACCCAAGAGTGATGATTTTAGAGACAAACAGTAATTCAAATAATATCACTTGCAAATCAATGACTATGGAAGAATTGCTATATACAGATATTTTACGGAATAAACAGATGGCAAATCTTCCTAGAACTTACAGACAATTGTTACTGCGGAGTAGAATGTATTCTAAAGACTACAATGCACAATTAAAAAAGTTTACAAAACTGTGACATAAAATGAATAAAATATTTTCAAATATGATTCAAAGATTCTCTTATTGCCTTTAATTGTATATTATTTACAATTCCTTTAATCATCTTTATATATAATACGTGACGCTAAAAAAGGGTTGAATTTCTTATTTCCCGAGAGATCGATTTCAGTAAAGATTTTTATATCTTAGCTCGCTACTATCTACAGGCTTATGTGGAGGGAGAAAACTAGTTGTATTACACATAGTGTGGGCAATGCTTGGATTTTTACTTGAGAGTTGTTTTCACTTAATTGCTGGGATTTTTACTTGAGTATTATTAACGATAGGTACACCTTATCTCATTTGCCTCCCCCCTCTAATATACATATAATTATTTCATGCAGCCACTAAAAAACGTGTTATTTAGCAATTTGGCTTGGAAACGGGAAGAATACTTATTTCAGTTCCAGCGCTACCTGTAGCGATTCAGGATTAAACGATTAGAAAGACAGAAAATATCAATGTATGACGCTGGCAAAAAAGCAGACGCAATATGTAGCCTCAATTCAGATATCCTGGATAATTTGTCTCTTCATGCCGATTATTAGAAATTAAGGAATATAATGTTAAAATAGCCTTTAAGTTAATGTCTATTGAAATATCAAACAAAAACATAACATTTTTTTCCTAACAGTGCAATAGTTTTGGGTTTTACAAAAATTTGACCTAACGCAAGAGAAAGAAAGGAATAAAAATGAAACAAATTAACTTTCATTGCAATTTTGTTTTTTTTTTTTTTGTTTTTCTCAATCTGTCCTTGCAAATTGAATGCTAGATGTTCTCTTCTCACTCTGGTTCATCACAGGTCTGATTTTGAGAGCTCAAGCTCTGGGCTGTATAATATTTATTGTGTTTTAGCACAGTAGCCCTGGCGACATTCATACAATTTGTGTTACGTTTTAAAAACTTCTACTTTATTTTGCTTAAATAAATAAATAAGGAAGGTAAAAATATAAAAAATAGAAACTCTACATACACATAAATCTTATCTTACCTCTCTAAGTTGACCACAATTTCATAGGTTGAACGTTCATATAATGCGTTCTCAATCGAAATCAACCTCTCTATATTGATCACCTCTGGAAGTTGTATGTTGATCACCCAAAAATTATATGGACGCTTGCTCACTGTGTTAATTAACTCTCTGTAACTTCACCACTTTTTTCTATTTTACTTCTTTTGAATTTTCTTTAAAAATCCTTCATGTTCAGTTTCCTGTAATTTTTTTATATGTTTTTTTTCCTTATTTTCCCTCCCGTGTCGAAGCCCTAGTGCTTCATTATCCATTAGGGATTATTCATAAATGATGTCACGCTTCGAGGGGGGGGGAGGGGCAAAGTGTGACAAGGGGAGGGGAGGGGGTAACAAGAAGTGTGACATCATGCAATTTGCAACATAGCATGACGCGTGACAAAGGGGGGGAGGGGGGTCAAATATATGGGAAAAAAGCGTGACGTCATTTATGAATGGCCCCTTTCATATGTGCGATATGGGAATTAATAAGAATCACGACTAGCGTCGCGTCGTCAAAAAAAATTCTTCATTTGGTTCAGCCGACACCTGGTACGGATCTTATTCTTTATGTTGACTTTGCTCCAATTTTATCACAAACTTTCAAGCAATACATAGCCCAAAGAAAAGCACTTCTAAATTCTCTTCAAAACATGCCTGGAAATGTCACAAAGGGGACAAATTCAAGAAAAAAAAATCACTCCAAGAAACAATTTAGAGTTTTGCGTTCTAGTTCTGACGGGGGAAAATCTGAAATCCTTGATGATTGACAGACAAAAACTTGATGATTGACAGACAAACCTTGATGAGCGACAAAACCACGTACATTCAAGAACACGAGGCCTCCATGTTTTTTGGGGATCAAATAAATCGACCTAGTTGATTGATGTCCCATTTGAAGAGTGGGTACCAGACATCGACAGAGATATGCGGAAGAAGAAACGGTTCATTCTGCTTACCGTGGATAACGCTCATTTTCCAAATATGCGCACATATAATACTGTACCAGAGTGAAAAAAAGTGATTTTACTCAGAATATGTTAATTTCAACTGACTAAAAATGTCACGTTTCCTTAGAATACGCAATACAACATATTTCTAACACAAAAAATATCATTTACATATTTTTACCTCAAAGGTACTCACTTTTATATCAAATGAGTTACATGGTAACGTAATTGACATTAAGAGTGAAATATCTTCCAAAATCTACATGCTAATTAACATCACTAAGAAACAAAGCAAAATCTTTAAAAAACTAACTAGAAAATAATATTCATGTAAAGGGAAAAATGAATTTACATTTTAAACATAAGTCTAGGTAACAAGACTTGACATTGAATAAAAATACTTACCTTATAAGAAATTGTTTACACCACTAAACTGTTGTTTTCAACTGCGAAAAAAAGAAAGAAAAAAAATGCTATAGTTAAATACTTAACTAGTGTACATGCTTTTTTTGAAAACGTGTTAACATCTGGTTGTTTTCTTTCTTTCTTTTTTTTTTTTGCCGGGATAATCACAGGAATTTAGATAATGGTGGTTTACCTAATGAGATGTCTCTTTCTTTTGTCCTTTTGTAGTGAAAAACAAAGTGAAAAAATGTTACTGAATCATAAAATAGAAGAGGGGACTGCTATGTTTTTCATCTACTAGATACAAAAGTCTGTATCTTTGCGCGGTACAAATACAAATTAATATATTTTTGCATTAGAAATATGTTGTGTAGTGTACCCTAAAGAAATTTAATATATATACAGTCTGTCGAAATTAACATATTCTGAGTATAATTACTTTCTTCACTCTGGGACATATAAGCATATTTTGAAAAAGGCCCATTTGTTCTAGCCACCATCTCACAAATGTATCTACCCCCAAACAGAACTTTAAGAAATCCAACCTTTTGCCCAGTTGGTTTTCAACCTTTTTCACATTATGACCCTATTTTTAAAAGTTATAAACCGCTCGCAACACCCTCCATATACATATAATGGAAAATAAAAAATAAATAAATTCTAACATACATTCTTGAGACTTACAAATCTCACAAAGCTATACTTTGGCGGGAAACTGCAAATTTACATAGTTCTTCCATACAGAGCTGCGAGAACTGCCAAGATTTATAAGTGCTAAAGCAAAATTATTCGAGTACAGCCTACAGTTTTGTAAAAAGTTTTGGTGATGCTGAACACCATTTTTGGTCAGTTGGTGTGTGTGGGCCGTGGGTAGCCTAGTGGTTAGCACGTCGGACTTCCATCTGGAAGGTCGCGCGTTCGATACCCACTGAAGACCACTATGTATACTTGGGGATATGTGCATATAAAATCCGTAGACCCCACGACCTCTCCCCGTGCGTAAGCAATCCTAAGGCCTCGGCTAACAGGTAGGGGTCTGGTGGAGAAAGGTCAGTTGGTTAAACTTGAAAATCATACATTTTTTGATGTATTTTAAATTCTTTTAAGTGTCGGTCTAAAAAAATGCAGACTGCAGAATGTATATGCTAAAAAATGCACGTAATGTTCGTTAACTGATCAAAAAATCATTATGACTGCTCATTTATCCTATTTTTATAGAAATGAGCATTCGAAATAAAATTTCGATACGTTACGGAGTTAAC
Organism: Octonoba sinensis; assembly: GCA_038502835.1. NCBI lineage: Eukaryota > Metazoa > Arthropoda > Arachnida > Araneae > Uloboridae > Octonoba > Octonoba sinensis. Next base: position 67,315,751 of record CM076602.1, read on the forward strand.
AAATTTCATGTGCTAAGAAACGTTATACTGTCTATATTTTTTCGACAACCACATAAAAAAATTTAAAGTATCTCAAAAATGAATGTAACTTTTATTTTTACGCCAATTGAACACCAAACGTCGTGTTCAGTAACACCAAAAATGGTGGCAACTGAACGCAAAATTCTTAGTGTAGAACAACATATTTAGATGCAAAAAAAAAAAAGAAAGAAACGAAAAGAAGAGGGGGGAGGGGTAGCTATGCGTATGACAACCCTATCGATATTGAAATTGATCGCTATATACGACCAAGTTTTATAAACGAGATAAGATATACCGAAAACATTATTGGTCACATCCAAACTAAAGTAATCAATAATAATATTTAAAAAAAACCCCACACCGCTATGCTTCTCAATAGTCTTCGTCTTGCTTGACCAATGCGGAAATATTTCTGTTTCTGTAAAAGTATTACACCGCAGCGGTAATTCTCCTTGTAATATAGGAAAAAAATTGAAGCCATTTTTTTTCGTTCATGCGCAATTCTAAAACTTCATAATGTTGTTTATTTTTAAGTTAGGAGGGACTCCATAAAAACTGTCTCGAGATCTCCGAATCCGGGAGAAACTTCATAGGTTGAGAGCCCAACAGGGGTGAGAACTACCGAGCTCAACTCATGGGACATCGTGAAAGAGAAAAGCTTCGATCCTTCTGCGCGTCAACTTCATCCGTTGCGTCAATCAATGCTCTTAGTCGGTAGGGTGGCGCAGTAGTCAGGCCCAGGCTTCGTACGCCCTAGGTCGTAGGTTCAAACCTGGTACAAGTGGTGATACTTTCAAGATGCAGAAAATCGACAACGCCTATGTCGTATGATTATGCGGCATATTAGAGATCCCTTGAGCATCCGTTTGGCGGGGATACTCTTGGCTAAATTAAGTTCCTAGTGCAGTTTGCATCAATTAGAGCTCAGGTGCCGCCATCTAGGGGGAAACTAAACGTCACAAATTGCGGCAATGGTACCACACTCATTGTGGTGGTGCTGAAAGAGTAGGTATCAATCTCTGGGAACGCACTATGGTTAAGAATCAATACTACACAGCCCATTACAAATAATAATAATAATCAAAATGCTTTGAACAGACGTTATTTGAACTATTTTCGATGATTTTAACTAGAGTGCCTCTAGAGGCATGCTAATTTTAACCTTTTATTTTTCATTCATGTTTTAAATTTAGCTTTTAAATAGTTTAAATAAAAGTAAAAACAATTTTAAAAACTTCACATAATGTATGCTATAATTTCCATCCACCTTCACGACTTCTGGGTACCATGCTGACAGGATTTTGTATTGTGAAGCTAGACGTACTTTCAAGTATTTGGTACGGAGTAAGAAAAGGGAATTGGAGCAAAAGCTTGCAGATAACATCGAAAGGAATCCTAAGAATTTTTTTGCTTATGCTAATTCAGGGAAAGCTCGTAATACTCAGGTAGGCCCACTAGTGAATGAGAATGGGAACTTGATTCAAAATGAGGGGGATATTGCTGATATTCTAAATAATTTTTTTTTCCAGTGTATTTAACAGAAACTGTATCTCAACAGCTGACATAAGCGAGACACAAGCTAATACACAGCTTGAGGATTTTGTATTTTCTAGGGATGATGTGTTGTTTCATTAGAAAAAGATTAAAGCAAATAAGGCTCCAGGACCTGATAATGTTTATCCAAAAATTTTAGTAGAATGTGCAGAGGAATTAGTGGATGTTGTCTTGACTATTTTCATATCTTCTTATAACTCGGAGATTGTGCCAGTGGATTGGAAGCTGGCAAACATAACGCCGCTCTTCAAGAAAGTGTCTAAAACTAAGGCAGGAAATTATAGGCCTGTGAGTCTTACTTCAGTTCTTTGTAAAATTTTTGAAACTCTGATAAAAATCAAAATAGTGAATTTCCTGGAGGCAAATGGAGTGTTGACTGATTTTCAGTATGGTTTTAGGAAGGGTAGGCCCTGTACAACTAATTTGTTGCATTTCTATGACAAGGTTACCGTGGCATTAGATAATAAAAAGTGCGTATATGTTGTTTACATTGACTTTCAGAAAGCGTTTGATAAAGTACCGCATGAAGCTCTTCTTAGCAAACTTGCTTATATTGGTATTGGTGGAAAAACTTTAATTTGGGTTAAAAATTGGCTGACTGGGAGGAAACAGAGAGTAGTAGTGAAGGGCAATTATTCTCAGTGGATTGATGTTTTGAGTGGTGTTCCACAAGGTTCAGTTTTAGGGCCGATATTATTTATTATTTTTATTAATGATATTACTCAGAGTATTTCTGGGAACATCAATATTTTTGCTGATGATGTCGAAATCATGGAAATTGTGGACACGGAGGAACAAGTCAATCAGTTTCAAGAGGATTTAAATCAAATTTCTAGGTGGGCAATTAAGTGGGGTATGTCTTTTAATATTGGGAAATGTCAAGTGCTTCATTTTGGTCATGGGAATAAACATGCAACCTATTATTTACAAGGTTCCGTCATTAGGGAAGCAGAAGCAGTTGTTGATTTAGGAGTATTGATTAGTCTCGATTTCAAGTCCAGCCAGCAGTGTAGCATAGTAAGTAACAAAGCTAACAGGATGCTTGGGTTTATCAATAAGGCTATTTCAAACAGGTCTAAGGAAGTTGTATTGCCACTATACAGAAGTTTGGTAAGACTTCATTTGGAATATGCTGTTCAGTTTTGGTCCTCGTACCTAAAAAAGGATATTACCTTATTGGAAAGGGTTCAAAGGAGGGCTACTAGATTGGTAAGTGGTCTTTCAGACTTAGATTATGAGGTTTGTTTGTTTGTTTGTTTGTGTACGACCATTTCAGGTCACATAAATTCATAAATATTCGAGTTTATTTGCTATTCTCAAGGATATGCCTCAAACTCTCGTCCAATATGACAAATACAACAAGACAGCAGAACAGATTTTAATATACAAAGAAGGAAATACACCCAGGGCAAAGGTGGGAATCGAACCCACGCCTCTTTCTCTCCGCGCAGGGAGGCACCGGAGCCAGTCGATTTGACCGCTCAGCCACTGAGGCCCCATTTTGAGGTTAGGCTTAAAAGGCTCAATATGTATAGTCTTGAGCAAAGTAGAGTTGGAGGGGACATGATTCAGTTGTTTAAATTCATTAAAATGGAAAATGTTGATGGACTACAGCTATGTGCTGAAAGTAGAACTAGAGGGCATTGTTTTAAGCTTTTCAAATCTCAGGCTAATCTTGAAATTAGGAAAAATTATTACTTCAATAGGGTTAGAGGCAGTTGGAATAGTTTACCAGAAGCGACTGTTAATTGCAGCGGGGTAAAAACGTTTAAGAAATCTCTTGATGTTCATTGGGGACCGCTAAATTGACTAGGACCAGCCTAGCTGGGCCCTGAGCCTGTTACTGGTCGTCACTTTTGTATTTGTATTTGTATTAATAATTGGAATATGTGTTATCTCTCACAACAAATAGCGATAGATAGAAAGAATGCCTAAATACATATTGCAGTGCACTTATTAAATTTTTTACATATTGTAAAATTCAAGTTGCATTACATTATATTTATCGTCTATGAGGATAAAGACACGAGATGTATATGTTTTTTTTCCCCTCAAGTGTCAGAAAGACAAAAGTTAACTGTGATTGTAACTGCTATTAAAAATGTCAATAAACAAACAAGATGCTTGCTTTTTTCCGTGGGAAAGTCGACTGTTAACTTTATTGTAGCATTTCATAAGGATCTGAAACATTTGATTGTGAGTGTAAAAACAGTAAAAAATTTTCTTTGAGTTATATTGAACTGGTTTGGTTGCTTTTCGTATTTACTTTAAAAATTTGTTAAAATGTTAAGGATCCCAAAACCATACACTTCCATAAAAGTCAAAAAACGTTTGCATAATTACTGAATGTGTTGTAAACGTTTGGAACTCATTATTGATCTATTCACTTATTTAGAATGAGTATACCTTGATGTGTCGATATGATGTCAATATTATTTCACATTGAGGCAAATCCGCCACATGATTATCTATTTTGCATTAGATTTTGATAATAACAGATCAATTTCTTACGAAACTCTGAAAAGTTGGTACTTCCTAAATTAAAAATTAATTTGCGTTTAAAATTTGTTTTAATGTTCAAGCGAGGAAGAGTTTATGTAAATATTATATTTTATGGGCACTGAAATTCCTCTTTCACCCCATTATTTAATCTTTGATGGATATTTAAAGTGTTTTGCTTAAGTTTTAAAACCTTTGTTTTAACGTCAAGAAATTCTGGTCCCTTCATTCACCAGATATAGCTTAATGTTGATTGCATATAACGTCTTTCGGTTATAGCCTCAAAAATATTACATTCATTAAAAAAATTGCCTTTGTTGACATTATAAGAGTATACCACTGTATGTAATCTACAATAGAAAGTATAAGAAACCCATGGATTTGCCATGCTTTCAACTAAACCATTATTTTTTCCTCACAGAAAAGCTGTTAATATTCATTACAAAGGGATACTTTATTCCAAATCTAAGTAATTAATTTAAAGAAAAACTACACAAAAAGACCCGTATTCGTCAGTCTTCAAAGAATTTTCTGAATAACAATATCATTTGATGTATTTTAGTCATTGGGAGAAATGCTCTAAAGTCTTTTTCATAGTTTTTTTTAAACAGGCTTCATTTTCATATTATCTCATAAATGTAAGCAGGGTGTGCATGCTTGTATTTGATTCGCTGAAACTCCAAGTTTCATCAGTAAATAAATTTTCCCCTCCCTTTAAATATAAGTTGAAGGTACCCCTGACTCTAATAAATAGAAATAACTAATGTTTCAAGTCTATGTCTCTGGATTTCTATATAGTATATCGCATTCGACTTAATATTAATTGTCAGTATATTATCCATTGTATTTGGTAAAATTTCATGTTTTTATGTTTCAGTTCACAAATATACAAAAATGAGTGGAGGTTTGTGTCCTAGTAAAAGTACAGTTTATATAAGTAACCTTCCCTTTTCTCTGACCAACAATGACTTGCATAAAATTCTTCAGAAGTATGGAAGGGTTGTTAAGTAAGATTTTTGCTCATTTTTCTTGAAACATTAAAATTTGTCTCCTGTTTTTAAATTCAGTACTAAATTGAACTACTTCAAGAAATTCTAAATTTTATGAAGTACATTGAATTTATATTGTTAATATGAATTTACTCACACAAATCAATTTGTTGAAATGCTCTTTAATTATTAAAATATAACATAATTATTTAAAATGTTGATACAGTAGTTCTGTACAAAGGCCAGGGGTTTATTTTGTTATTTGATTATGGCAGCTCTATATGGTCTGTTATATGATGTTATGGAAATTGTTTAGCATATTAAGCTAGGATACAGCCTTTAAACCATCAATGCTGAACATTAGCCATAAGCTGCATGCAGTCTGTCGAACTTTTGCGAACAGCCCAATCATAGGTTAATAAAGGCAGTCGAGAAACTTAACCAGCAGTGATTATAAGTTTTTTTGTAAGGGTACTCCAAAGAAGACCACTTATTTTGTTTTTGCAAGCAATTGGGCTAGCACTATTGGATTGGGATGAAAAAGACCATTTGTGGGATGAACTCGGCAATATTATCAGACAATAATTTTCTTAAAACAAACATTAATTTTTATCTTGCTGTCAAGCACGTGGGAAGGGGGCTTAAACAAAATCAGGAAATTTTCACTTTAATGCCAAATCAGATAAAGCTGCTTTTAAAGCAAAAATTTTAAAATAAAAACCAAAATTTAAAAACCTATATAAGAAGAGGAAGGCGAGTTAATTGAGGACTTATTTTTTTAAAAAAACAAATACAATATTTAAATATGATCTGATAATAAAATCCATTGAATGACAACTGATCAATGGCACTGAAGAAATAAACTCGAAACTCAAATAAAAATACCAGTTAATAGAAGAACACGTAATTTTTATTTTTAAAGAACATTTAATAAAATATTATAGTACATACAATATGTAAATAAAAGTATTATGAAAAAATGGAATCAATCTCCATGTTAAATAGAACCAAAGTCAGTAGACCTCATACGTTTTTGGGCTGTTCAGAAATTTGGCTGTTGATATTAAGGTTTTCAGTTATTTGCATTGAAAGTCTATAATTTTCTTTTCTTTTCAATTTTTTTATTTGTTCCAATGATTTGCATTTCTCAGTCTCTTTTTTGTTCATTTCATGATGTCGCACTGAACAAGTTTTTTAACGATTTTTTATTTGCTTGGTAACCTGACATCGCGACGAGCATAGGTTCCCTCCAAGGGGGGGGGAAAAAAAATCCCCGACTTCTCCAGGTTTTGTAAAAAATTTACGCTTTTCCCTGACTTTTCCATAACTTTTGCAAAGGATATCAATTTCCATGACTTTTCCAGGTTTTCCAGGTGGAGTATGAACCCTGATGACCGCTCAACACCTGCAATATTTCCCCTCAAAATGACCTCATTTTTTTTCATTCAATTTGAATTATGATTCATAATTTAATTCACGTGATCATTAAGATTAGTAGAAAAAATTATTAAAGTTTGTAAACACCTATTAACAGGTGTTGCCTTTTTAAAAAAAAATAGCTCATTCTTGCCCAGCTGATTGTCATTGAAAATTTTTGCTTCAACAAGATTTTCACTCATTCTAAACCATGAGTTTTGTTAAGGTTTAAATGATCCTTGATTTTTTTATTCAGAACTTAAACCAGAGTTTCACAAACTTTTTTCACCCTTGATTTGGCTATAACAAGAAGTTTATTATGAGAACAAATGTTTCATATTTTAACTTGCTGCATTTTTGTTGATTTTTAAAGTATGCTTTTCATTATTTTTTAGAGTGACAATAGTAAAAGATAAAGAAACTCACAAAAGTCGAGGAGTAGCCTTTGTTTTATTTTTAGAAAGGGAAGCTGCCATTGAATGTGTAAAAGCTTTGAATCGAAAAGAGTTATTTGGAAGAACTCTGAAAGCCAGTATTGCCAAAGATAACGGGAGAACAACTGAATTTATACGTCGAAAATATTATGCAGATAAAACACAGTGTTATGAGTGTGGTGTAAGTCGTAATATATTTTATTACTTTATTATTTATTGCAACATTGCCTTTTTTCTCCTGATTACAATAACTTAGAACAGTAGCATAGCTAGACCCAGATTTCAGGGGGCTGGTTTTTTCAGGAGAAGTGAGCTAATTTTATGGTTTTACAAGAAAAGTTGGTTAAATTCCAAACAATCTTCATTTCAGGGGGGTTTTATCCCCAAAACTACCCCCTTATCTACGCCAGTGACTTAGGAAATTAAAAATAATTTATAAAAACGTTTATTATAGATTTTGTTGAGCAGCTATTACAAATTGCTATGTTAATTGCAAATTTCAGGGGAGTTGTAGTTTTCTATATGTTTTTTTTTTTTTAATTAGATTTAATTTATTCCAAAATAATCATTTTTCCCTTTAAAAAATGTTGTTTAAGTATAAAAACAATAATAGCTTTTCGAATTTTAACTAGAATATTTCTGGAACTATCTTTACTATTTGTAAAAAATAATCTTGTTTTTTTTTTGTACATTTCTAGGAAGTAGGTCATCTCAGCTATGTTTGTCCAAATAATTTGCTGGGTGACAGAGAACCAGAAAAAAAGAAAAAGAAGAGAAGGTTTCACAAAGATGAGGAGTAAGTATTAATTTAAAAATTTAAATATTACAAGGACATTACCTACTTAATAAATACTTGATTTGAATTGTAAAAAAAACTTAAAGTTTAGACTTTAAATAATCAGGAAATAAGAGCCTAGCTTATCAGTAATTTTTATATATAAACTACATCAAAATTACTGCATGCTATGTCTTATGACATCGAAATTACTATATGATAAATTTAAGTTGACCAGGTTTTAACAGGGGTAAAGCTGAACACCAGTGATCAGGGGTGGGGTTTCTTTATTAAAAATTTGGTCTATATATAAGGAAGAAATAAAATTTTCGTCATTGCCAATGCCAAAATAGAAAAAGCCATTGTTCATTAAGTCCAAACAATGGTGGTCAAATTCTAACAACTGATCAATCAACAATGTGAGCTTGGATAAGCAGTTCTTGATAATCAGTTCTCAATAATTATTTATTATTAAAGTTTCACATTGTAAAATTAACAATATAATAGTTGTAACAAAGCGTGTGTAATTGAATATGAACATGAAATTAATGACATTTAATAGGCAACAAATACAGTATAACGAGAACACGAAAATGAAACATAAACAGTTGAAGTTAACAGTTAGTTATTACAAAAGTCATATCCTGATGAAATAGCCACATGGCCATCGAAAACCATTTTTTCCTTCCCGTTCTCCCACCATTCCCTAGCTTGTCATGCATTCTTTCTGAAAATTGAGACTTTTTTTTAAATGCTGCGGGACCAGGGACGTAACTAGGTCATTTTCTAACTGGGGCAAGACCAGGATTTAACGCCCCCTCCTCACTTAGATACACAAAAAAAGTATATGTATTTAGGCAAACACACACATTTAGTCAGTTTAGCGCCCCTAAAATAATCTGGCGCCCGGGCATACGCCCCGTCTGCCCCCCTCTAGTTACGTCCTTGTGCGGGACAAACTATTAAAAATCAGTATGTATGGTTGCATCTCACATTAGCTAAGTTCCATAAAAGAAAAGCAAAATTGTCTGATAGAAATTAAATGTAAGTACATTATCTGCAATTTCCACTTAGAAATGTTGAGGTGAAAAAGGCCAAATTATAAGCAATTAAGTTCTCTTCTTAAGAAGCTGGGACCGTGTGACAAAATCAGCATTGTAGTTGAAACTTTCCAAAAACTCCATGTATTGTTTAAAATTCTTTAGCAATATATTTATTGGTATTTACATTAGTAAGGTGTAAGGAGAAACATTTCTCTCCACTATTAAATACTGCAACATGTTTGCTGAAATAAATTATAAATGTGGATCAAAAATGTGAAATTTTCAAGAAATCTTGCCCTTTACTAGAAAAAATTCAGCAGGCACCCTTGAAAACATGGAAGCAATTGTAGATATCTTTGTGGGTGTGGTTGATGAGATACGGATATTCAAATGTTCGTTGTGAACTTTCTTTTTTTTTTGTATATTACCTGTTATTTTATCCTTATAGTGCCCTTACATTGCCTTTGTTCTTCTGTCTTATTTGAGTGTTATTTTCAGTTATAATGTATTATTTTTGCAGATGTTTTGTTTCTGGTAAAGTAACAGGTGGGATCATAAAACAATTTCTAGTTTGTAATAAAAATTTTCGCAACACACATTGGGATTAAAATGCATTTTAATGTTAATTTGTGCTTTCTTAACGTGAAAATTTAGTTTATTTGCACAAGTTATTAGAAGACTATCCTACTACACAGGGGCTTTTTTCTCATTCTCATAAGAATATTTATGATGTTAACGAACAATTTTTGTATTTTTTACTTTTTGTCAACAGTTGTTAAGAATGACTTATTTAGAATTCATAACAGAAATGATATTTTAAAATTTAAAGTAACTGAAACTCTGAATTGATTTATTAAATAAACTACAACAGCAAAGTTGAAAAACAAAAGTAAAAGATATAAAAAAAAGAAGAAAAGTGTTTCCCAATAAAGTTCTCCAATCAAGTGAGAAAAGTAATGAAGATAACTAGGGCTGTCCTGTTTTCTACGAAGTCTATTTTGCAGCGGTCGGCGCGAGTCACTTTTTTCACTAAAAGTCACTTTTTTTTGCATTGGTCACTTTTTAAAAATTGGTCACTATTTTCACTTTTTTGCCCTTTCTCTGGCAGAGCAACCAAAAAAAGTTACTTTGTCTGTCTATGAGTTAAGAAAACATTGCAATTTTGCATAAAAATACGTGTGCCAGGGTTGAAGCTTCCGCGTTTCCGCCATTTTTGGTCCTGTAAGTCCGCCATTTTTGGTCGTATTTTGAAATTCGGCGTGGCGCCGGCCCCGAGTGTGCCGAAGTTAAGGTTTGATATTGCAGTGTGGTGCAACCAGAAGGGGAGGCCTAGAGGGCCCGTGAACTCCCCCCCCCCCATCTAGAATGATAATTTTAATTGTTTTTAACTTTTTTTTACTCGAAAAGAGCAAATCCTAAAAAAATTAAGCGATATTTAAATTAGAATAGAAGCTAAAAAATTTTAGCAGTTGCAGATTATATCACACAGAAAATTAGCTTACTTTCTCTTTTCTTTCACCCCCCCCCCCCACTCCAGAACTAACTCACAATCACAAAAGAAAATTTTTGGCGGGGATTTCTTAACAAAAAGGCAATACGCAATTTTGAGAAAATAAAGTTAAATTTTTGTCAAGAATTCATTAAATAATGATGCAAGGGAGGGGGAAATCTAAATTCTTAAAAAAAAAAAACTTTAGATCTGAAAAATTCTTAGCAGTTGCATATTATATATATTGCTCAGAAAATTACATTATGACCTCTTTTCCATCCCTCCCCCCCCCCCCAAAAAAAAAAAAAAGGAATTGCACAAAGTTCAGGTAGGAAAAAAAATAGTGCACCCCTCCCCCCTTTGAAGAATTTTTCTGATTGTGCCACTCATACTGTCATTATGTATGACAGTTATACCGTGTAACTAAAATTATAAAATCAGGGAATTTTTTGGAGCTTAATCAGGGAATTTTTCTTGGATTTTGTTACTACCATGAAATTACAAAAACAGTATTGAATAATGAAACAGTTGTTTCCTACAATGATACAGAAGATTAACACAATAATTTCAGTCTGAATAATTTTGATAAAATATCAAATTTAGCTTTATTTCAAGTGGAATTTTCTAATCTTTAAACAAGTATAAAAAATATTTTAAAACGAGCATTTGCAAAATAAATTTTGTTCAATGTTGAACATAAATTAAAATTTGAAATTTCTGCTTTTGATTTGAATAAATATTTATTCATTTATATTTTTAAATAAGTAACAATTTGAGAAAGAAATTAATTAAAAGAAATAACTTTTGTCTCCCTCACTCTTAGCCATTTATGGGTTTTGAAAAAGGCATTTATGGAGATTGTCACAGGTATAAAAATTTGTATTTTTGAATAGGCTATGAATTTTTTTTTTTTTTTTAAGTTGGGTAAAAGCTCTATTTATTCAGGTTTAGTTTTGAAAAGATGTCGAAACTGCTCTTTTTCAAGTTATATTTAGTTTAAATGAAAAAAAAACACACACAAGTTTACATTTTAATGGTCACTATTTTAATCACTTTTTTCACTATTTTGAACACTCCAAAGTGCGCCGAGCCCTGATTTTGAGTTTACCAGGAGAAAAATGGATCCAATGCTAGGTTAAAAGAATCAAAATATGTGACTGGCAATGATAATTACTTTCCTACTTTACATAGATGTCTTTTTTTATATTAAACCCAATCATCACATAAGTAAAAGTATGGTTTTGTCTGTATTGATTACATTTTAAAAATTTAATATTATAAAAAAGAGTGGTTTCATACCGCCCCCATAAGGCAAACCAAATTGGCTTATGGGGGTGGGGAAAGGGTCAAGCATATTTTTACTTCTAAAAGTCTCATTTATTCAAGCAATAACTGCAATATATATATATATATATATAACTAATAAATATATTTTTGCTTTCAATAATGCCAGGTCCAGTGAAGAACATCAATCAGATGAAGACATGGGGGAAGATCCAGCACTTGAAAGTCTTAGTGCTGTTATCAAAGAGCAGGTAAAAGTTTAGCAAATTCGCATGCCTGTGCAAATAATATTGCTTTACAGAAGCTTTTTTTTTTCTTCCCAATTTATTTGAATTTGTATTCATATTGGGGGAATGCAAGACCTAAGCAAATAATTAAAATATCAAACTTCATCAACTATTTTTTGTTTCTGTAGTATCAGAACATGTTCATAGTAACTTCTCATTGGTTCAAAAGAAATAAAATCTTTGCTAATAATAAAATTAAAAAATGTACATCTGTCTATAGCTTGTGTAGGTAGCTAACAGTTGCATGTTTTTCTAAAACGAGATACAGAATTCCTTGAAATAGATTTTTTAAAGAAATTTTAATACTTTTAAACCAATGCATGGAAATGAATATGGTTAATAATATTATAGCAGTCAGAAATAAAAGTTTAAACTTTGTGCTGAAAATTCTATTTTGTGTATTTTATTAAATCTATTTTTGGTTTTGAAAAACCAAACATTGATAAAATTTTGGGCTGAGAAGCCGATATTATGTGAAATAACTAAAAAGAACATTTGAAGAACAAGGTCTCAGTCCAGTAAAGCATGTATTCCCGGGAAAATTTTCCTGTACCCCTGGGGATACAACTTTGAGAAACACTGGCTTAGCAAAGATAAACATTTAGAAATTGCTTTTAATTGTGTAGAAATGTTAATACATTACTTAGCAAATTTCATTGATTATTTTAGCAAGAAAAGATTGAAAAAGAAAGGCAACAAATGAACTATGGTGAGATAGGTCTATTTTCAAAGGATGAAGAGAATACCATACATTCTGTAGCTGAAACAAGTTCAAAAAGTGGTGCTGCTCGGAAGAAAAAAAAGTATAAAAAGAGCGAATATTTTAGTGACGAGGAAGAAGTAGAAGAAGATTAAAGAGTCTTAAATGCTCATTATGTAAGAGCAAATATTAAGTACTTAGCCTGTATATATTGTGCAAATAGTGTGTGGATAATATTATCTTTACAATATTATGCTGCTCTAATGCAATAAATATTTCATTTTTAAATTTTTACCATGATTTTACCTATTTATTAAGTTTTGTTTTTGTTTAAAAGTGGCCTCCCTAGAATATTTTAAAATGAAAAAAATCTACAAAAGTAATGTGTAAGGCAAATCACTTAATTACTTGAATTATAAAATTTTAAAAATCTGTTTCATACATTCACACACCACCACAATTGATTCATGAATGAAAACACAGTAATAAGGTGTAAAGAAAGTTAAAAAATGTATCTGATAAATGCAGTAAAACTTTCCAATAGCAGCAGCTATAAGAACGGTATTTAAAAAATTTTTATCTGATAAATACAGTAAACTTCTTAATAGCACACAGCTATAGGAACTATGATTTTATCTGCTGTATACAGATGTTCTTTATTTAGAGAAGCTATCATCAGTGCTACAAGAAAAAAAGAGAAAAATTTATGTAAAAATTCTAAATATCTTTCAAAGGTTGAGGGGGGGGGGGGGGGGGCATTTATCATTCTACAACAAAATGAACTTAAATAAAAAAAAATCAGGGTGGGCACAGCAATTAAATTACTTATATTTTCTAGTTAAATCTTTCATTATTTAATAACCAATTAGCTTGAAAATTAGTTTTAATAAAAAAGATTACCAAATTTGTTTAAAAATTTGCTTATGCTCATAAGTTCCTACTGCGTCCTATTATATATCCCTTTTAGTGAAACATTATAGTGAATAAAAAGTAAAAAAATTGGAAATATTTACACTTTATTTGACATACTAAATAATACAAAATGACATGAAAGCTCAAACATGGCTTTAAAATGAAATTTCAATCTTGTTGTGAAAGGAGTGGTATGAGATTGGATAGCCCAGCTGCCTGGAGTGCTTTTGTAAGAACACTGAGACTACCATCCCTCTCCATCCAAACAGTAAGCATTTGATGAGTTTGAAGTTTACTTTTTGGAAATGATTCTTCAAAGTATTCAATTTCATCATCTTGAAAACCAAGCTGAATAGAAAGTGGTTGCCAATTGGATTGAATTTTGCTTGATAGAGTCTCAATCAGAGACTTTGTAAGCACATCCTTTTTCACTTTTTCTAGGAAAAAATAAAGCAATCAAAAAAAAGTTTGAAAAGACTAATGAAAGAAAAAAAAAGATGATTGAAAACTGCAGAATTTAATAAATAGCATTATTTTAAGAATTTTCCTTAAATTTTTTTCTTTTTAGTAGAAATAGGTATATACTTCACAACAACCTATTCTTAACCGTTTTAATTTGTTTGTAAATAATTTTAACAAAAACTTGAGAAAATTTTTTAGATAATAAATACGAATTTTCTTAAATAACAGCACATATATAATAATGCAACAGCAATGCAACAAATATTTTTATCACATAATGCATAGTTGCAGTAAACTCAATTTAGGCTATTAATGAGAACAAAAAATGCTTTATCTCTAATCTCCTAATTTAAGCAATTTCTAAACTACTGTTTTATATAATAAAAAGGGGTAAAAAATTTTCTTTTGCCAGAATTTTAAATGAATAATGCTTAAATGTCTCTAAAGTCAAAAGTGCTATAGCTTTTAGATTTATCAAAATGCGAAAAAATAAGCTAAAGGATAAATTAGTTAAAGTATATATCAACTTACCATCTTTAGAATCTTCTTCAGATGCAGGAAGAAATTCATCATTTCCATCTTCTATGGAATCTTCTCCTGCCGTTTCAGCCGTCATCATATCTTGTTGCTAAATTAATGAATTAAAATTTGAATTAAAATTAATGAATTAAGTAGTGGTATAGTCCTGAATAAAAGTTAGGGGGACACTTATACATACGAAGATAAGCAACTGAAATCAAAAGTGGGGGTATGCTTAGGTTAAGATGTAAAAAATTTGGGGGGACACCGTCCTCCTGCGTCCCCCCTCAACTACACCACTGGAAAAGTTATAAAAGAACTCAAGGACCATTTTTTATAAAAAGGGTTTATTTTACGGAGTAGTTTGTCTAAATATTTGTACAGTTTACTCTTTAACATCTTGGTTTCATTTACTTAATTATACATATATATGTTTCTGTGAATGTTTGAAATTGGAGAATGTCGACATTCTGTACTTGGTGTATTCATTGGTGGATTTTGGTGACATTCACAGGTGATTGTCGACATTTTACGATTTCAGACATTCACATATATATATATATATATATATAGGGACTCTCAACTTCTTGTTACAGATTTCAGTAGTGACCATGTTAATTTTCAGTAGTTTTATAAAATCTATATATTTCTATAAATTTAACGACACTAGGCAAAAAATGTGGAAATTTAGGTTCAAAATGCACAGCTAAAATTCATTAAAATCCAAATATTTGCTTTTAATAATAATACTTGTAATCATTGCTAAATAATAATAAGAGTGAAAGTCAAATAAAAATTTACTTTTAAATGAACTAAAAGTTATGTTAAAGATACATTTCTAAAAAAAGAAACATGCACATGCCTTATTCAAAATGGCGGTTTGCATGCTCTGTGAAGTTCACATTTGGTAAAGCCAGAGATACAAGCTGTTGAGTCGTTCTACTTACATAACCATACAAATAAGGGTTAAAACGCGGGTGTCTGGGGACATGTTCAGCACCCGCGTTACAACATAACGGCAGTATAGTGAAACTATACCGCGGAGCCATATTCACGAAATAATACTTGCTTCTGTTGCATCACTTTTAACATTATCAATTAGTCGTAACTTTTCTTTCTGTATAGTATAATTTTTTCTTTTCTTCTTTGCTGCCATTTTATTCACTGCAATTTCTGTGCAAGAAGCACACATCTCAGCTGCGCATCCAGCGAAAGGTTATAAACCAAATGTGTTCCGAGAAAAAAGGTGCTTAAAAATCTCTTTATGTTATCAACATGGGATTGTGAAGGGGTCTTAAGAAAAAATTAGATCTGGTAGGGGAGGAACGCACTTCTCACTGGGGAATATGTTTACTTTTCAGGAATGCTACAGAAAGGTTGATAGAGCTATAAAAGAAGTTACACACCCATAACTAGACTTCTGAAAATGGAAAAGTTAAGCATTGAACTGAACAGTCCCCGACAGATTGAGCTCCGTCCATGTCAAGAGAAACAAGTCAGGGCGATTGCACCCGATTTTGAAATCAAGCTATATGTTCAAGCTAAGGTAAAAGAGAGAAAAAACATGAAAAAGTACAACACGCCTGTCACAATAGGACTTTATTTGTTAGTATGTCAGGTGGGGGGATGGGTGCTCTTTGGCTAGAATATTTGTATGCTCGTGCTGGCTTTCTTTACAATGGTAAATAATTAATCATCTTTAAATGCAATGATAAAGGGTGGTTTAAACTTCCAGGGACATGATAGTCACCGCGGTATACCGGGGTTTTACTGTATATATAAATAGTGACATCACTAGATGGTTGTGGTCCGCTCCGGGGACACTCGGGGATGATAACCAGAATGGATTAAAAGCTCACGAAAAATAAATGTACATTGATTGCACAATTTTTTTATCATACACTTTTACATGGATTTGCATGTACAAACATATTTAGAAATAAAATTAATAATAAAAGGCCTTTTTCATTGGAAAAGTTGCATGTTGATAAATTAGGATTTTTATACCATCATAGATTTCAAATTAATCTTTAACCTATTTCAGGGGGAGCGAAAGGGCAGGGGATATGCTTTCTAAAAGTGAAAGAAATAGGAAGAAATCAAATATGCATGCTTTACTTACAACTGGTGGTTTATCTTTAAGCATTTTCTGTATTACCGACTCCAAGTACTCGGGAACACTTTTGGCAGGAAGAGAATTTGAGGTAAATATATGAGGAGATTTCATGCATAAGAGTCTCAAAGCTTTCCAAGCATATTTTGAATCCCTCAAATTTCTATAAATATACAAAAAAAAAAAATATATATATTACAATCGTTAAACAAATACATGAAATTGTTTTAAGTAATACATAAAGTTTTTCAAAGTAGTAGGATCATTTTATTTCAGCTATACACCAGTATTTTTTATTTTGCATTTCAGAACCCGCAATACACTGGTTTTCCTGATCAGTTTTTTAAAATTATAACAACATTGAGTATGTCTTCCTGATATTCCAATTCTACATTCTTGAAACATTTATGAAAATCATGCTCGAGATTCAAATACTTATATTTATTATGGTCAATTTAAAAATTCTATCATATTTATCTTTGCTTATTAGAACCATCTGAAAGGGGCCTAGCAGTTGGTTCCTCTAATGTGTCTAAACTAGTTGTGTCCCAAAAATTCTTACCTTGAAATGAGTGCCCTATTATTATCTGCAATTAATATAACATAGAATATACAGAAATAATATTTCTTTAGTTATGCAAAATTATTTTTAGAACCCTTAAAAAAGTCTGGCTCATCGTACATTGCTCACATGTTATTGCTACATTACTAGACATTTTATGTTGCATACAAGTTGGCCTTAGGGATGGACCTCTGTAATGTTTGTTATGAATAGTTCTTTTTCTGCTTCCTTCCCTTTAAAAATTTCTTTACAAGATTTTGTTTGAAAGTTCCTAATTGAAATTTTAAAGTAATAATTGCAACTGTGGACAAGGGGGAAACAAGGGTTAGATTTTTACCAGATTCTTTAATCAAATTCATAACAAAACAAAACATGGAAATTGTTTTTGCTATTATGCAACTAAACTCAATGTTCAGCACACATTTCTGAAAAACTTGAAATAATTTGTATGAAAAGTGACTGCTTCTCAAACTAAAGTCCATTTTTGTCACCAGGTTTTGTCTACAAGAAATTTTAATTTACTGTTTTTTAAGTATGATAAATATTTTGCGAGACTTAATAAGAAAAACTTATTAAATGCAAAAGGAAGAACTTAATAAGAAAACACTCTTCATTAAATTAACTTAATTAATTTTCCAACTTAAAAAAAAATTGTAATATATTTTACTTGCCTTCTGTAGCTACTGTCTATTTTCCCGGAAGAAATTCCAAAAAATGATTCCAAAGATGGGATGAAATTTCTGAAATAACAATGCAATAAAATGAACAAAAATCTTTCACTGAAATGAACTAAAGTACATAAATCTTTAACCTCTTATGTGTGTCGTATAGCATTTGTATCAGAAGTATTTCCTCCTCAAAAGACAAATAAAAACATTGGCCTCTGTTGGTTTTTACCCTCGAATCTTGGGAATTTTTGAGACTTAAAAAATTAAAAATTCTAGAGAAATCTAATTCCAAAGGTCAACAATAAAGTTTTAATCCCCGACTGCTCAAGGAAAAATGCTTCTAGTACTTTATGTTTACGAAGTAATTTTTTTTTTTCTAGGTATAGCTTTCTAATATTTTTGATTTCCTACAATGAAATTTTGATGATCAAATAATTTTAAACAGTTTACTATTTTAAAGAAACTATGTAGGGGGGGGGGGGGGTCCATGACAAACTACTATTTGCAAGGTTATTATTACGTTATTGTAATATCTAAATAACACACTAATTCTAAGATTAAATAATAATAAAATAATAACAAATATTTCTTGCATTATTTAAAATGCTATTTTATTTCAGAGCTGAATAATATTTATGTCACATTATATTATAGTAAACTTAAGATGGAATATTTCACTTCAGTCAGTACATGGAAGTTTCAAGTTGTTTCATGAAATAAATAGGACCAGATTTTTTTTTAAGCACAGAAAGAACATCATTATTAAATGAAATTTTATATTAGCAGATTTTTAATTCATTGAATTATACGCAGCAAATATGAAGTCCTTGCAAAGCAGCGAAAAATGATTTGAAAGGAGAAATTGGAAAAAGATTTTCAAGAAATTTTTCAAACTTGTTCACGCTTTTAAAAATTTCTCATAAATATCAGACGTAAGTACATGTATATTTCCTAATGATACTGCAAAGGAACAGTTCTCAACATTAAATTGTTTCACTGTCAGCGCACACCTTTCATAACAGGGTAACATATCAGGTTTTGGTGAGTTTCAGGCTGACATTCTTTTCAATGTGATTTGACCATATACTTTACATTGTAACTTTGGCAACCATCATGTCCACAGTTACTCGGCAAACATAAATTAGTATATCTAAGAGTAGGGTTTTCTATACCTTTCCTATTTTTATATAGTAAACATCGATTTTGTTGGGTAATTTTGGCAATTGTGCTGCTTGTTTGCATTAAGCAGCTAACAAAGCTGGAAACTATTATTTATTATTTTATAGTCTAATCTATAATTTCTAGTAAATTGTATCATGTGGATTTTGTTTAGTTGTTTTTTAGTTAGATTCCTCTATCATTATGTGGCTAGCATAATATTCCTCTCCCATACTTAGCTTAACTTCAATAAATAATAAATAAATAATTTATGTATAAAAATGGATAATTATTAACCCTGTTCCAGTGGTGTTGTTCCAAAGTCATGCATTCAGTATATTGCATGGAAACTGCAGGCTAAAACCAAATAATTGTTGCCAAACTAGCTTCAAATGTTCTAAACACAGACCTTCAAACTGTATGGAACTAAATGTCTTATTCACAGATTTATTCAAATGCTTTGTGATTATTTGATTTTGATCAAGGTTCGATTTTAAACCAAGTAAAAAGTTAATGCTGTGTGTACCTCAACGTAAGACAAATAAAGTATAAATGAGCAACACAGATCAAAATATATTGACACATTAAGAATTACTCACAATATAGAAAAGTAAGGTGTTTTGAAATGTTGATGTGAGGTTTGGCAACACCAGTTTTTAGATCATGTGATATCTTTTGTGGCAACAGCAAGTGGTTGTTGTGAATGTTCACTTGGAGTGTGAGTGGTGAGCTCCGTGATTGAGATTCAGAGATGCTTTTATTAGTAGATTGTTTTATTCTAAATTGATATGCATTACTGAGATATCTTGTTTTTAGACTTTATTTGAATGTTCAATAAACATATTTAAAAAGTTCTCAGGTTATGGGCCCAGTCTCATACACCTGCTGCAAGTGCATGCGGATTTTGTTAAGCCTAACGTTCCAAACTAGCGCTAGAGTGACTGTTGATTGTGTATAGTGATTATAAAAACTGACTCTATTATAGAATATTGATTGAGAATAAAGGAGATGGAAAATTCGCCGTCAATAACTTTAAAAGGAAGTGAAAATTGGAATGTTTGGAAGTTCCAAACAAGGATAACCCTACTTAGCAAAGGAGTTTTTGAAGCAGTGAATGAAATTCAGCCAATTAAAAAGGACGACGATAAGGATGGTAGCGTTTATCTTAAAGAGAGTTTTGACTACAAAAAGAAAGATCTTAAAGCGCAAGAAATCATTGTAAGCAGAGTGGAAGATGGTCCGATGTCCCACATTCTTACATGTGAAAATGCAAAAGACATGTGGAGCAAACTTTGCTCAGTTTATGAGCATAAATTGGAAGTAAGCATTCATATGTTACAGAAGAAATTTTTTAATTATACACATGATGGCAGAGAAATTTCCACTTATATTTCTGGTTTGGAAGAAATTAAAACCAAATTGATGCAGCACAAGGAGGAAATTTCCGATCAGATGTTCATGACCAAAATTTTGATGGGACTACCATCTGAATTTAATTTCTTCATAAGTGCATGGGAATCTGTTCCTTCAGATAAGCAAAGTATCAATGAACTTGTTAGCAGGTTGTACATAGAAGAGAAAAGAATGGAAAGTCAGAAAGTGAATGTGAAAGCGGAGTCTGCATACACAAGCCAAAAATTTCAAAACAGTGGTGGAAGAAAATTATCTGGAAACAATAACAGCTGTAATATTTGCCGAAAGATTGGACACCTGGCTAATGAATGTTATTTAAAGAAAAATTTTGACCTTAAGTTATGTTTTATTTGTAACAAACCCAACCATAAGGCTTAAAGAAAGAGGTAAAGAAAATATGCAGCAAAGAAAACCGACACATCATCACTCTGCATATACAAGCATTGCATTGATAGGGGAAGAGGAGTTGTTGGATCAAGATTGGTATGCTGATTCTGGAGCAAGTGAACATATGACTCACAACAAGAAGTGGATTCATAATTATAAGGAATTACAAGATCCTATCAAGACAAAAATTGCGAATGTAAGTGTCATTGAAGCTGTAGGTCATGGTTATATACAAGTAAAAACCTTTGATGGTAGACGATGGACAGATGGTGAGCTGAAATCCGTATTGTTTGTTCCAGAGCTAAAATGCAATTTATTCTCAATTAGTGCAGTGACTGAAAAAGGTTATATTTTTGAAATGGAAAGAAATGGTTGTAAAATTATTAAAGATAGTGAAGTCAAAATTCTCGGAAAAAGAGAGGGTAAACTGTATAAGTTAATACTTAAGTATGAAGAAAGTGCCTTTTTGGGAACCTATTGTGGAAAAACAGAAAATCTACTTCCATGGCATAAAAAATTAGCCCATCAAAACATTCATCAAGTTAGAGCAATTTTGAAATCACAGGATATGGAGTTTCAGGATGTCAAGGATTTCTTTTGTGAAGCGTGTATTTTTGGCAAGCAGCTATCCTGCCATTTGGAAGAAGCACACGAGTTGCTAATTTACCTGGAGAAATAATTCATGCTGATGTTTGCGGACTAATGGAAGAAACCTCAATTGGAAATTCCAGATACTTTTTGTTGTTGAAAGATGATTACAGCCACTATAGAGGTGTTTATTTTTTAAAGAAGAAGGCGGAAGCCACAGACAAAATCAAAGTGTTCTTAGAGTTGGCTGCAAATGTCACAGGAAATAGAATAAAAATTCTTAGAACCGATCAAGGTTTAGAGGAAGTTAATAAAGAAGTCACTCAATTTTTGAAAAACAAAGGAATTAGGCATCAGAAATCATGTACCTACACACCTCAACAAAACGGACGTATTGAAAGGGAAAATAGGACAGTCGTGGAGCTGGCAAGAACAATGTTACAGGCTACGAACTTGAAAAAGGAACTCTGGGCTGAAGCTGTCGCCACAGCAGTTTAAGTTCTTAATCTAAGTGGAACAAGTACTGTAAAAGAAAAGACTCCACTTGAATTATGGTTCAAGAATCTCCCCAACTTAAAAGGACTACATACATTTGGATCAGAAGCATATGTCTTAATTCCAAAGCAACATAGAAGAAAATGGGATGCGAAAAGTAAGAAAGGAATCTTTGTTGGCTACGGAGAAAATATTAAGGGTTATAGGATTTATTTTCCAGCAGAAAGAAAGATTGAAATTTCAAGAAGTGTGATATTTAAACCTGAACTTGAAACACATAGAGGTGAAAGTAATACACCAATTAAATCAAAACATCCGTCAATGGACAATGAAGAAACAAGTGAATGCCTAAATTATTCTGAAGATTCCGAAGCTCGGTCAAATGAAGAAATCGTGGACCTCACACCTACAGATGACACCGCAGAGAAAAGGCCTGAATGTGAAACAGAAGAAAATCTTGATTTATCTAGTGATGTGATAGAAGATGATGCAGATACCAATGAGTTAGACACTGTTATTAGAAGATCTCAAAGAACTACCAAGATTCCAGAAAAATTTAAAGATTTTGAACTGTATTCAGCTTGTAGTTTCCTTGCTGAAGCAGAGGATCCTGTCTCGTATGATGAGGCTATTCAAGACCCTGAATGGAATGAGGCATTGAAACAAGAATTGGATTCTCTGATACACATGAACACTTGGGAAGAAGTTGAGTGCCCTTCAAATACAAAAGTTATTGATGCAAAATGAATTTTTCGTAGTAAGAGTGATGGAACGAAAAAAGCTAGACTTGTTGCCATAGGGTTTCAGGAAAATGTAACTTCAGAACTTTATGCTCCAGTGGCAAGATTATCTACAATCAGAATGCTACTATCTATTGTACTGCAGAAAGACTGGACAATAAGACAACTTGATGTTCCTGTTGTGTTTTTAAATGGAACTGTTAAACAAGCAACCTACATAAAACCACCTGAAGGCATTAATGTACACAGAGGAAATGTTTTAAAGCTCAACAAGGTGTTGTATGGACTTAAAGGTGCTCCACGTTGTTGGAATGAAAGATTTAATGAATTTGTTTTAAAAAATAAGTTTACAAGATCAAAGAATGACTTTTGTGTATACACGAAAGAGAATCTGATTATGGTTATATATGTTGATGATATTCTATTGAGTGGGGAAGAAAGTAAAATTGAAGAAGCTGTACTACTGCTGAAGAGTGAATTTAAAATTCGAGATCTTGGAGAATTGAAGAATTATCTTGGAATACAGATGGAAAGACGTCGTGATACAATTAAGATCTGCCAGGAAAATATGATTTGTAAGATCCTGGATAGATTCGGAATGAAAGACTGTAAAGGATCAAAGATACCTATGGAAAAGAACTTTACAATTGATAGAAATGAAGCAATTAATGAGAAGATACTGTATCGTGAACGTGTTGGCAGCTTGATGTACATTTCACTTGGCAGCAGACCAGATATTACGTTTGCTGTATCTTATCTTAGCCAGTTTTTAGACAAACCAACAGAATCTTTGTGGAAAGCAGGGAAAAAGGTGATAAGATATCTAAAAGAAACAATATCTTGTGGACTGTATTATACTAAACAGAACAGATGGGGTATTGATGGCTATTCAGACTCAGACTCACTGGGCAAGTGATCCGGTAACCCGAAAAAGTATGTCTGGGTGCGTAGTCTTCCATCATGGTAATCCAGTTCAGTGGTTCTCCAGAAAGCAGAACTGTGTAGCTTTATCATCAACAGAGGCAGAGTATATAGCTGCTGCATTAGCTTCTGCCGAACTCATATCCATTGCTCAATTGGCATCTGATATGGAAGACAAGGCAGTTGGTGCTGGGACATTGTACTTAGATAATCAAGGTGCAATTCATTTGAGTAAAGGCTATGAAAACAATAAGCGATCAAAGCACATTGATATCAAGTATCATTTCATCAAGGACTTGATTGAAAAAGGGCAAATCTTGGTGAAATATATATCGACTCATGACAACTTATCTGACATTCTCACCAAGTCATTGACTTCAGTTATTTTCTCAAATTTGAAGGACTTGCTAAACTTGAGAATTTAGACTCTTTGGTTGTAATGTTCATATTTAGTATTCAGTGCATATGTCATTTTTTTTTGTTTTAATTTGCTTATTACTATTTGTGTGTGATCATTTCCTTATAACTGTTTAGATGTAATTGTGAAACTTTATGCAATTTTCTATTAATTTATAATTTGAAAGAGAAAATTGAGAGAGGGTGTGAGGTTTGGCAACACCAGTTTTTAGATCATGTGATTTCTTTTGTGGTAACAGCAAGTAGTTGTTGTAAATGTTCACTTGGAATGTGAGTGAGTGGTGAGCTCCATGATTGAGATTGAGAGATGCTTTTATTAGTAGATTTGTTTTATTCTAAACTGATATGCATTACTGAGATGTCTTGTTTTTAGACTTTATGAATGTTCAATAAATGTATTTAAAAAGTTCTCAGTTGAAACAGAAATATATTACTAAATGGAGCTTAATCTACTGTGCACTACATTAATATTATAATACTTTATCTCTGTTTAGAAAAGTACCTTTTGTTTGATAAAAAAAATTGAAAGGAAAAAATATATTGCAAGTGCATAATTTACCCTAAACTGAATACAGATGCATTTTGTTAACAAATAAAAATATGTGATATTAAGGCAAAAAGTCACAATACAGCAATTTACCTTTTAGAATTTCTGCAAGCTTCCCAATTGTTTGGCGTTGCACTCCAGAGCTTAATTAAGTCAGAACTAAAATAAAAACAGCGTGTGTAAATCAGAGGTTGAGCCAGAGGAAATTCAGGTCCGTTTTCAAACACTTCACAAGATTCCAATGAATAAAAATGGACCCTTTAATAAATTACATTCTATTAAAATGGTCCCTTCACAAAATTTCAGTCAATCAAAACGGGCCCTTCACAAAATTCTGAACTACCAAATCTTACTTTTTACAGAATTATTCATTAAATAAGTGGCAAAAATAATAACAATTTATCACTATGTTTAAATTTTAAATTTTTACAAAATTATTTGAGTTTTCACGAAAATCTTACTAAAATTCACAAAAGCCGGGCCCTGTTAAAAAATGCTGGATTGACGCCTGCTGTAAATATAAATTATTTAAAATTTTGATAGCATGAAATCAATTTACCAGTATATTTAAATTTAATAACATCTCTACTAATAATAAAGCAGCAAGTATGTCTGTCTGTGTCCGGCATAGGGCCAAGACCATTCGGCAGATTTTCATGAAATTTGGCACGAAAGTAGTTTGGAACATGGGGTTGTGCACCTCCTCAGAAAGTTTTTTCTGAAATTCAAATTTGTTCTATTTTTATTCCAATTTATAACCGAACATTGAATAAAAGGGTCCTTTTCTATATGAAGAAATTGTCGCATCCTGTCGAGCTTGATACCATTGAAAAGCATGTAAAAAACAGTTCAGGACGAATTTTTCGCTACGTGCTAAAATTTGAAGCCTCTAAATTAACTAGAAAAGAAGTTATAAGCGTTTTTCTCTACAATTCGAAATTATTTTTTCACGGTAATTAACTTCAATTTTATTTTCTCCAGAGGATTGATAAAGCTCTTGCTTTTTATTTTATTTTGATTGTTACCATGCGGACTGGCATATGATCCTTTTTTGTTTTTTTGACGATTTAAAATTTATTTCTTGCATTTTTCAGCATTTTGAGGAGCAGCCGATTTTTAATTAATTAATTTATTTTTTTGGATTTTGATATTTCTTTTTTTTTTTTTTTAAACGAATTAAAATTAATTTCCTGCTGCTCACAGGCAATCAATAGCTTTATTTTGATTTCCTTATTTTGACATGTATTTTACGGGACCATTTTCCATACTGCACAGGGGCTTTTAAAGAAATGTTATGCTTTATAGCGATTTTTATTATTCCAACTTATTGTAACTATTTATATTTTTATTTTATTTTTTTCTCTCCAGTGAATTAACACATATGTCATTTGGCTATTTGAACTCGGATGAAAGATTGTTCTGGCTTTCAAACCTTGGCTTGCTGTCGTTTGTTTCTGCAAGCTATAAATTTTCGTCTTTCTGTCTTACTGTCATTGAATAATAGATAAAAACCAATTATACTAAAAATTTATTAATTAAAACTATTCTAATAGATTATAATCGTCCTTTTTGAGTGGTTACTTGAACTCAACAAACAAAATGCGTTTTCTTTTAAATATTTTCTTTTTTGTTTTGTTTGTTTGTTTCTTTTTTCCTTTTTTATTGTGTGTGTTTTGTAAAACAAAAATGCTTAAATGTGTAGGATCACTGGTTGATTGCCATGGGTGACTAATTTTTAATTATGTGGAATGCATTTTAATAAAATAACATAATTTACACATAAGATAAAGTTATAGCTATATACACAATGGCAAACTGACTGGTCTTTTCACTTTTTAACATGGGCATAGCTGTGCAGGTACCGCTAGTGTCATATAATCATGAATGCATAAAATTTTGAAGAATTAATAGCAGAAAAAACAGGTTACATTCAATTTTTGCATAGCTTTAGAAACATTTCCTGTGTTTATTAATATTTTTTAGCAATCTTTAGAATCAATTACACAGGAAATGCAACAATAGAAATATAAATTGCTTAGCATAGCATTAATACATACTTTAACTTTGGTTTATATGTGTGCAACTCTTCAAAAGGACGTTTTTTACCCCTATAAATGAATTATAACATGAAATTAAGAAAAGTTTTTCATAAAAATATCAATATACACATAATACATAAGTTAAATATACATTTAGCACAATAAGTCAGGTTTTGTAGATTGATGATATAACTTAACATGCACAAAGAAAAAAATTAAAATATTTTAATTCCTTGAAAAACTTCTTTGAAAAACTAAAACAAGTTTTGTACAATGTGAAGCAAATCAAATAAATGTTGCAGAACCAAGGTCTTTCAATAGAAATCTAACAACACACAAATACAACAAAAATATTGAGTATTGGTTTTAAGTTTACCCTCTGAGGGATCAATTTTTTTGGTGAATTCGCTTCAAAATATGCATAGTTTTTTTATTTCATATTTAATATCTAAATATGTTTTGGAGTTTAAATCAGTATTATATTTTTTCAACAAAGATTTTTTTAATTATTTTTTATTATAAGAATAGATGTTCTAAAGCATCAATTTTAGCATGAAATTCTCAAACTTTATGCAACTAAAGCCATCTCTGGAATAAGACCTTAATTAAAGTCTAAATACTTCAGAAATTAAATTACTGAAATTTAAACAATGAAACAGGGAGTTAATATTTCAAGTTTACGTAAAAAACTCATGCACGTGGAAATCGCAGGACGAGCAATTTTCGCTACATTTACGTTGCACATGGAAATCGTGGGGCAAGCAGTCAGAGGATTAATCATTGGGAAGTTTACAGTTGTCAATTTTTCAGATTTTGTCAGTTCGTGAAAATGCTGAGATTACGCTCTTGTGTTTTGTCTATTGTGGAAAAAACTTAAGAATGTTGTGATGACATGCACTGACAATTTTGTTTTATACTCTTTCTGAGAACACTTATGTTGCATGCATTAAAGCAAAACACAATAACTATTTTGCGAGGATAAGTAGTTTGCTGAATTGAGGTATGATCTATAAGTATTTCCATGCATAACCATTTAATTATTTATCCAAATGTTAAGCTGCTATTAGCATTTGCATAGATAAACACGCAGTTTGAAAACATAATTTTTTCAAAAACTAAAAAAAATTAAATTACCTTTTTTCTAAATCCATTTTTTCAGTAACTTGCTTGAAATCAGGACACCCTTCATTTTTCCATGCATTCCAATATTCTTCCCTTTGCAAAATTTTCTGCATCATTATATTTAAAAAAATTTTTAGCAATAAAAAGGACAACAGTAAAATTACTTAAGCAATAAAAAGTAATCCTTTTGTGAAAAAGACAAAATCAATAAAAAACATTTTTAAGCATAAAATTGCTATAAAGTTTCGGACATGTGTTTTGGAATTACAAGGAGTTCCTCTTTTAATAGAAAGATGTGAGCTTATAGATACAAAGAGATATGATAGAAGCAAAAGCTAACATAATTACTATTTTCAATCGGTTATAGTACAGTTACTATTTACAATCAATAATGTGTAAAATTATACTTCATGTGGTAGGGCATTTCTTGTAGAACAATAATTAAAAATAAAAAAAAAGTTTTATTATCCCTTTCCCTTTTGCTAATATGCCAGTAAGAGTAAAACTTTTTGTTTCATAAAAATATTCAAAACAATATTTCAGGATTTTTTAAGTCAAAATACTTAAATCCTAAATTATTATAATTATTTTTTTTAAATTCCTGACAGATTAAAGTATGTTCATAAAAGAAATCATGAATATTGGTTTGAACCCAACAAAGACATAATTTATATTCTATAAACAAACAGATTGCAGTTTCCTCAGGTGATCACAAAAAACCATGAAATTCCAAAAAGTTGAAAAAATCTAAACTGCTTGAAACATGCCAGAAATATTTTGTATATTTTCTTAAATACATAAAAGGAACAATCATGCCAAGTTTCATCAAAATATGAGACTATGGGTGTCATGGTGTGGTTGAATTGGCATGGAATTAATATTCATTATTACAGAAATGATTACAGAAAACACCGTTATGTAAAATAAAAGCGAAACAGGTTCAACTAAATTGTATAGACTAACCTCTACATCTCGAGCAAAATCTATGCCATTTGGTGGTGTCTCTTCTAAGAGCTACAAAAAGATGATTGCATAGTTAATAAATTGCATTTTTTTAAAAATAAGGAATTGATCACAAACACGTTTTATTCTGGTGTACATTTCTATATAAAGCTACATACATTGAAAAAAAATAAAAAATTCTTTGTAGAATTCATAGATTATGCAACACAAATAAACTGTTCAAGAGCAAAGTGCCAAATTTTTGAGTAATGATGACAACATAATTTTTTTAGTAGCATTCTTAATAAGCAGTTTGCTCATAAGGGAAAAATCTTCAATCTACAATTAAATCTGCCGTCTCTTGAGTGGTGGCTCTTTCTTATTCATTGCCGGTCGGCGGAACCCTCCCAACCGCCATCTTTGGTCAGAAAATAAAAAATTATCTGAAAAATCAAAGAAAATCTGTATCTCCGGTTCTATGGGAGATAGAATGTTCCAACTATGATATTTGGATTTATCTCAGAAAATGGGTGCGGAAGCCACCAACGCCAAATGTGTGTGGTAAATACGGTTGCCGAAAACCCGAGTTCCCAAAAACCGCGAGTACACGCGCTTCCAGTGCCGTGTGGGCATAGATGTTCTTCACTGGTATAAAAGTTTTTTCAATCACATTCTAATGGTTAGAAATCTACTTCAAGCTGCAGGTCCACTAGTAAATATTAAGCCCTTTGTGCTTGGCCTATTTAGCCAAATGTAAGCACATAAGATAACCATTTCTGAGTTTGTACAAAGTAATTATCTTTATTAGTATCTTGCTATTCAGCAAGAAATTAATGCAGGACGATTCTCCAAGTTCTTCTGTAGATTCCAGGGATGCATCAGATGGAATTTCGGATACTTGACAAAATTCCAATTAATCAAAAACACTCTTCACAAAATTCAAATCAATCAAAATTGACCCTTCACAAAATTACAAGCTTCCAAATTGTACTTTTCACACCATTGTTTATTATAAAAGCGACAAATAATAATAAAATTTTTCATTACAATATGCTTAAATTTTCAATTTTCCCAAAATAATTCGACTTTTCACAAAAATCTCTTTAAAATTCCCAAAAAATGGACCCTGTTAAAAAATGCTGGATTACTCCTGGAATCTGAATAACAAAGCCCCCCCCCCCCCTTGATAGATGAAAGAACTAATAATCGTTTTCCAGTCTCAGCATGACAGACCATAATATTTTTTGAGCCTCCTCAATTTCCTGACCTAATCCTATTTTCTGTTCATTACTGAAAAATATAAAGCTACATTCTCATAAATATGGTTTTATAATTTATTTCACCTTAGCCTGGCAGCATGAAAGATGCTATAACGTAATTGCTGTACTTGTCAGGAAAACTTCAGTTTACTCTAATGCAAAGGGTTAAGAGTTAACATTAATGAACTTGCTAGCAATGGTAAAAATAAAATTAGAAAGAATTTATCTCAAAAATAAAAAAACAGAAAGTTTATTAATTTAATTGATAACAAAAACATTTGTCGAGAATATGTTTTTCTTTGCAAATAATATTAATGAGAATTCTATAAATAAATAAAAGAACTATTTAGATTACTAAAAATGTACACACTTACATCATTTATATTTGTGTTATGTATAGTCTTACTATCATAATTCTGAATCTGGCCGTGATTAATCAATTGCTGAATCAATCAATTTCTTTCTTTTTCTGCTCTGTTGTTGCATGATTAACACATTTTTTCTAACATTAAATACTATTTCCTTTTTATACTTCATGGATTATGAAATATTCTGATATAAATTTTAACTTTTTATTTTGGTGAACAACATTTCTTTAAATGTGACTCAAAATAATTATTTCATTTGGACACACTGGTATAAAATCTCAAAATTTCATGCTTATACATTTTTTCCCAATTACTTTTATTCAATATTTATGATAAAAATACTCTTGAGGACTTTTGCAAGAGTATTTTTGCTCCAATTCATTTTAGTTTTAAATTGGGAAGAACATTCTCAATTCATTTTTCAAAACAGCTAACATATTTGTTTTGTGATAACCTTTAATTTTTTTCAAGATAAAAATGCCTGCTGAATCAAAAATAAAATTATTTTTGCTTCCAATATGAGCAACATTGTCTCTTTCTTTTGTTTTTACACTGATTTACAGCAAAATAAGATAATCAGGATAAAAGACTTAAGAGTTTGCTGGACAAATATTTCTATAATGATTTACAGAGAGATTTTAGAATTATTAAGTATGTTTCTTCCTAAGATTCCTCAATGAAACTGTGAAAAGATAAAAACACTAAACAATGCACTCTGCAGCAGCATTATTCAAAAGTAAATTTCAATTATAGCCAAAATTATGGTTTTTAAGTTTACACATTTGCACATAGAAGAGTGTCAGCAAATTTATTTGAAAATCATTCAAAAAAAAAAAAAAAAAAAAATTAAACCTGCAGTTACTATTATTAACAGCAAACAAAAAGAATATTTTTCAAATTTAAAAACAAACTTGCAAAAGTTTTAAAACTTTAGAAGATTGGTTAAAATAAAAAAATAGTTAAATCTCTTACTTTATACACTTTCTTAGCTGTATCTTTTATCCATGATTGTTGATCATCAGTTAAGACATAAGATTCCCTAGAAATAAATGATAACAGTTATTTAAAAACCAATAGTCATCCGCAAAAATACTCTTTTCATTTTAAATTCATTCTAAACAAGATCACAAAATTTTAACACTTTGTGATCTTGTGACAAAAAAAAAATTATTTTGTTCAAGTATTTTGTTCTTTAAATTTGAATTTTTAACATGAATCTAATAGTGGTACAAAAGGGATACCATATATCTGAGGAATACCACATATAGAGTAAAATGTTTTATTCAATTGTTTCTGATTAATAATTTTATGGAAAATTAAAAATTTTAACGGGTAAATAGAAGTAGTTAAAATAAATGATGCAATGAATCATGATTTTGCTAAATACAAAATACAGTCATGTTATAGTGACCACACCTAAAGTCATGTTATAAAGACCACCTTTGGACTTTCCTACTTCGGTCATTATATTAAAGGGTTGTCAAATGAAGCAATAATAATATTCAAATAATTTCCCTTTCATTAAATTTGATTGAAACATTACTTTCAGATCACACACAAAATGTAAATTGCACTACAGTTTTTTATCAATATATTTTTTAAATGGTAACCAATTAAAAATAATAATGACATAGGATATATTTTAAATATTATATATTTTATCTTGAATGAAATGATTTGAAGCGACAGTTTGAAATAGTTGTACTATTAATGTATTTAAATAAAAATTATACAACAAGAATTTATAACTGAAATAGAACTTAAGGAACAATTCATATTCTCATTTAATATAAATCTAAAATATTTCATCCAGGGAAAAAACAGAAGCTCTTTACATGCAGTGTGTGTGGAGGAACATGAGGTGGAAGAGGGAGAATATTATATTGGGGGGAAGGAGGAATAAGTTTTCTATTTTTTTAATGAAAGTCAACATTTTTCTTGTTTTAACTGCACATAAATGCATCATTCAAAATTTACAGATTAGAAAACCCCTAGTCTTGTTCAGACTCATTATGTGGGTCTTTATATCAAGTCCTGATCCTTCAGGTTGTTAAATTGTGCGTGAAACAACACTATCTTAAAAGGGAAACAATCAATTATTTGTCAAAAGTTGTTATAAGACAGAGCTGTTATAATGCCAGTTGAATGTGCTAGATATTCAGAAAAAATTGTGGCCTACAAATTGACTATTTAGCCAGCAAATACCAAAAATGTTAGTGCTTTGATATAACAAGGAAAATTATGTTTTATAATACAGAAAATATTTTAATGAACAGCCTCCTATTTCTCTTTATTTCTCAGGTTGAAACAAATTTGACATTTAATTACAAAAGAAGAATGGACTTTTTTTTTTGTTAAAAAGAACCAAGTGAAAAATAATTCGGAACAATATTCCCTAAATTGCAATGCATTAAAATACTTTGCATACACAATAAATATAAAAAAATATTTAAAAAGATTTTTACAAAATTTTAGATTTAGTCTTAGATTGCATTTTAATCAGTAGTAAATTAATATTTCACACTACTGGACTGGAGTATTTTACTAAGTTATTGTGCATTAGTTACTAAAATAATGCATAAAAATTACACTTACTATAACATACCTACAAATGTTTGCCTCTAAAACTGCACTTTTAGTAAAAAATATTGAAGACTAATCAGGTAAATTTTAGGTTTATAGTTAAATTTACAATTATTATACATTTCACTTTATAAATTTACTTTTAAATTGAATATAAATGAATTGAAATACTTATTGAACTTAAGGTCAGATTTCTATCGAATAAATTAGTTTTGATTTTTACAGACCCAAATTTAATCAGGACTTTCAACTAATTTCCTTAACGTCTAAGCACTCAGTTTCAGAACCTAATCATTCCCTTAATAAATGTATTCAGTTTTCAACAGTTTTTCCCATTTACAAGAAATATTTTTTATAATAAGGTTACTAGAAAATTTGGTTCATTAAATTAATAATTTATCCTACCTTAATTTCATTCAAAAATAATTTTTGTGAGTAGGACATTACATTGGTGAATTGCCATGCATAAATTAGAGTATCATTTTTTATCCTAATTTAGAGACTAATACTTGATGAATTATTCAGTGAGCCGAAGTTTCTAACATTACTGGATTTAGTAAAGTATTAAAATTTGTTCGAGTAAAAGTTTCTCATTGGGTCATTTAAATAGGAATTTTCAAGTTAGCAACAGAACTTTTCAATGGGGGGGGGGGGGGATACTATTCTGTATTACTAGAACAATAAACAAAACTTACAACTTAAATTTAACAGGTGAAGTAAGGTACTGGAAAAGAATCAAAAACTGGACCAGCACATATCGACGAAAGTGACTATCACTCAGTTCAAGCTCCAAAAGCTGTAAGAGATTTTGGAAATAAATTGTTTTATTCAACAAAGAATACATAGACAGACAATAAAAAGGAAATTTAAAAACTTCATCTTTATTAAAAAAATACCTTTGGGCTGGTGAGATATTTAGCAAAATAAACACAAGCGCCATTAGGGGAAGGTAATTTTGCTTGCTTCCATTTTGAGGAATTAGCATCATCAGATTTGAAGCTTCCAAAAACAGTGAGAATGTCAGAAGTACACTAAAAATAGAAAATAATGGAAAATTTAATACACACAGAAAAACAACAATTGAAGAGATGGCAATATTTTTATCAATAAGTAATATAATAATCCTTTGAAATAATAATAATAAACAAATAATATATCTAGTCAAAAATATAATACCCTAAAATGCACTTTTCTTGCGTTCACCCCCCCCCCCCCCTCAACAAAACTCCTGAATATCAAGAAAAACAATAGTTATTAGATAGAAAAATATTAAGAAAAACATGCAGTTATTTGCAGTTTGTAAGACAATAATTGTGGCTTGAAATTTGGTCAAAAGTACTTATTCTCTTTGATGGTGTTTGACAGTTGTATTTGAATTTCTAGCACTATTCTAAAAATAGAAAAATCGCAGATAAAGCCCTCAGCAAAATCACCATTGCAAATTTGTCAACCTAGACAGTCAAAAAAAAAAAAGGCTAAGATGTTTTTTCACAATACAACATAATATTATAGGTAACAAAAAAATTCAACCACAAAATGTGAGATATGCGAGTGTCTGTGAATGATTATATTCGAGTTAATTATTTGTTGCTTAGAATGTTACCCCGTGTTGTCTAAAAAAACTCAGGCTTTTTGAATTTCTTGGTTGGGAAATTTGTCCTTATCTTCTCCAGAATTGGATTGTTCAGAAGACTTTATTACTATAAACACAACTTACATTTTCAACCTAGGGAGGGGGGGGGGGGGTCAGTCATTTTTAAAAGCTTTTTTGTTGGAAAGTTGGAGGGTAGGCATTACACACGTATTATACAGTAATATTGACAACAAAATGGGGGATTTTAGAAAACATGTGATTTATACCAGAAATTCAATCAGTAGAAACACAACGGGTCAGAATTCAAATAGGCATGTGTGCGTGGAAAGAGTGTGGGAAAACAGCTGTTTTGATAGGGGCAAAAGAAAGGGGTGAAAAGTGGTCAGTAAAACATGTGTTCTCAAGAAAGTTAAAAACACAAAAGGTCCATATATTGGATGCCTAAAACTATGCTTGTTTTTATCAGTTGAAAACATGAATGAAAGCAACAGAATCTTAGAATTTAAATAGCAAAGGAAGTTCTTACTGAAGAATTTGTACTCCTAAAAAACATTTTCAAACAAAAAATAAACTGATTTTTACTTACACTTGTAAAATGCCTCCATTGCATCTTGTTATAACATGTATTTGGGCTGCGAAAGAAGTCTTGCAATGACCAAAATTTTTGATATAAGTTTTTGTCAGCAATTATAAGACTAAAAAAATACAAATGAAAACAAATTAATTAGTTGTTGACATAGTTTAAAATAAAGTATTTTGCAACGAAAAAGAATTAACAAATGATTTACTTTTTAAATGCTCCAATTAAAAAAATGCACATAATAAGAAGTAAGAGCACCATAAGTCAGTAGTGTGAGAAGGAAAGTAACTAAAATGTTTAAAACAGATCAAATCAAATTTGTGGCAATATTGCAGTAACTAAAATATGTTACTTTATTACAGACTAATTATACATTGAAATTTAGCACAGTATAGAAAGAGAATAAGGGACACAACTACATGTCTTATTGCAATCTAATTTTAAAAGTGATTTTAAAATATGAATGACATACAGTCAAACCTATTTCGAAACCTGAAAACCTCACATTTTAATAATTTCCTGGCAATCACAATCAATTTTCCTTGCCTTTTCCCTGGTTATCTCGAATATTGTGTGTACAAAACCCATGGGTGATTCTGTTCCAAAATTCTCCGTCATTTCGAAAATTTTCAAAGACCTGTTCCACATTTAAAAAAAAAAAAATACGGTTTTTCGAAATTTTTTCAATTTGTTAATCTTAAGATTTCTTTGATGAATAATATCTGTGCTTTTCTTTCTTCCTTCAGACAAGCAAAATATTTTTTACTACTTTAAAAAACTTTCAAGACAATATAATAACATTTCTGGTGAAAAACTTCCAGTTGGAAAAAAATACTTTCAGTATTCATATTAGACCTCTGATTTAATTAAAGCATTTTTTTTTTTGAGCTTATATATACCGTATATTTCCGAATATAAGCCGATCCGTGTATAAGCCGAGAGTGCATTATTCCTTCAAAAATGTGCCAAAATTTCAAAACTCGTATATAAGCCGAGATAAAAATTTGAAGGAAAAAAAAATTACAGCTCAAAGAGAGTCGCCAAACGGGGCAAAACATTTGCCAAGCAGGTAACACAGGTCAAGTATTTTCCAATCAAGACGTGTGAAAGTGAGAAGCTTGGCGGCAACGGCGATAGATTGATCTCTGGTAACCCTGTCTGAGGCGAGTGCCGACCGCTGAGTGAGCGAACACCAAGCACATTTTCCCGCCCTATTCATTCTTTTTCATTGCTTTTTGCCCCTGCGTTTGCTTAGTTTGTGTTTTACTTTTTTTATTGTTTTTAATCAGTTATTTTTCTACATTTATATTAGAAGGATGAGCAGGAATAGAAAGGCATACACAGATAGTCGGGAGCAAATTTGTTTCTGCGATGATTTCTCAAAATCCAGCCGTAAAATATATGTATATTCTTTTAAATAAAACTCTACTTATTTTAAGCTAATTATTTCCTTTACGTAGGAGACATAAATTACATAATTAGAGCTCTACATTAGTCGATATTTCGCGATATATAGACCGACTTTTTTTTTTAGATTATGAACCCGTATATAAGCCAACCTCCCCAATTTAGCTTCCAAAAAAGTTCCAAAAATTCTCGGCTTATACACGGAAATATATGGTAAATATATACACATGTAAGTATTGTGTATTGGGTGGGAGGGGGGGGGGGTGGCATGTTGACCTAAGCACTCAAATAATTTAAATTTTAAATCGATGGTACACATTTTCCGAAAATGTGTGAAGTTCCGAAAATTTCTTTTTGCTGAGAATCACCTATGGAAAAACATGTACTTGTCGAAATACAGACTTGGTTACTAAAAGAATCTGAAGTATGACCTTGCATTCTTCTCACCTTTTTAAAGGTCAAAAGTGTGCAGGAAAATTGTTCTTAAGTACGAAATAATAAAAGAAACTGCTTAGCGATGGTCAAGGAAGGGTGTGGCCCACCCACAACCCATCTGGGGGATTAGGAGATGAAACGTGTCACTTCAGGTCAACAAACTGGGCATGTGATGGTCTATTTTTCAACAGATATTTTTCTTGTGGAATGTGAAGGGGGGGTATATTTAATGATGTTTTATTTGCTAAATTATACAAAAGGGCATAAAAAAATCCACACAAAATGATAATAGCCATGATTGTTTCTCTCTAACAATTAATATAACTAGTAGACATCCCCCCATTTATACATAAGCCACAGAACATACATGTGGTACAGATTCTCTATTATCTGTGGTTAAAATGTTCAAAACCATCAAAATAAATTCAATTTTTTGAGAAACAAGAGGAAATTAGGACCTTTCAAAGTAAGATCTGACATGAAATCAGACTCTTTCAATTCAACATATTACTATTAATTCTGCAAACTACCAGTGCTTCCCCCAGGCTTGGGCGGGAGGGCGCCGCGCCCTGCCCGCCCTTGGATTCGGGAAACGCGCCAGTTTTGCCCTTTTGTTAGTGAAACTGCGCCCTTATTGTAGAGCTCAAAATTCGCGATCGCCAGTCGTCAAAGGCGACCAATTTTCACGTTTTGGCTACCATTGTTTTCATTGAAGTCGCTAATGTGGCTACCATTTGCTAACGCTAAAACCCTTCCCCGAACTTTCATCTTGACACGTGACCTTTTCCCAAGTTCTCTTGTCCACTAAAAATTAAAGAAGAATGAAATAGGAGTTCATTTTTGGGCCACACGGAAACTAGTTTTTCCTCCGATTTTCACCGGAAACTGCTTACCGTGTTTGAAATTTCAATCTTTTTCCATCCTGTAATTATTTCAATTATCTTGAAAGTTGTAAGCTTTTTTTTGCATGCACTACCTTAAATCTGCTTATTTGTCGTTTCATTTTAACAATTAAAAAAGAAAAAAAGTATAAAAATAGAAACAGCCAAAATTGTGCACGTGCTTCGCCGAAAATTGGATTCTACGTTAGAGATTTCAATCCTTTTGCATCGGGTACAAATTTCAATTATTTTCTAAATTAGAAGATATTTTTCACACATGCTACCCTAAATCTGCTTATTTTGCATTTTATTTTAATAGTTTCTGGCTTTTTTGTTTTTGAACTGTGCCGATATTGAACACGTGTTTGTCGAAAATTGCGTTTATCACTATTATTCACCATTATTAAATCACTATTATTGTTTTATTTATTTATTTACTTCAAATTTGATTTTGGTATTGACTGCTATTTACTTTTTAGAAAATACTAAATTGTGGATAAATAAGAAATTTTTAGAAAATTGTTAATTTACCTGGATCCAACTTATTTAAAAAACAATAAACAATTATTGAAAACTGTTTGCTAAATAAACAATTATTGAAAAGAAGTAGTATTATCACAAATCATAAAATAAATGAGGAATTTTTTTTTTTTTTTAATTTAAACATTTTACAAAATTAATAATGATGATCTCTTTTAGGGCCGACAGTTGCGCGATTTTTCTTTATGAGATTTTAGAGATTCTTTTTTTCGCATCATTTTATGTCTCTTTTTTCGCTTTGGGTAATTTTTTGTGTGTAGCCTGAAACTCTTCCAATGATTCTGTGCTTGATTATATTGCAACTCTTAAAAACTCTCTATCTCATAAAATTTAAAACAGTAGGTTCCCAAAGACTAATAAGGAAATTCTTTTTTTCATCTTTATAAGGGACCCATTTGTGTCAAATACGCATTTATCACATCTGTAGACGTTGAAAAAACTAACCAAAATATAAGAATGCTCTTTCAAACAAGAAACTATTTACTATTCAAAATATGAAAAAGCATTTAATAATCCCAATCTAATGGTGCTTTCTAGTTACTTTAAGAAAGAAAAGCTTTAAAATGTAATAAAACGAGCGGGAAAAAAGATGGCAACGTGTGAGGAATCCATATATTAGACATTTCCTTTTTCTCTCCTTATTTTAATAAACGTTTATTTCAATCTTTAATGAAAATGTATTGCATTAATTTGTTTCAACATGTAAAAAATGTCCAACATGGAAAAAAGTGTGACATCATTTATGAACGGTCCCTACTTCAAATTACATGTGCCCTTTATTTCCGTAAGATGCCCTAAAGTTGGAAAAGTGCCCTTTTTTTTACAGTAGCACCCTGCCCTTTTTCAATCCTGGGGGAAGGTCTGAAACTACTAATAATTGATAAAAATTTTTTTGTAAGGAAACATATAATAAAACAATGATGTACTTTTGGTTACGAGAAGTAATTTCCCCTTCTTCTTCTGTACTATCTCCTTTATCAGGAACCATATCACTAAACATGTCATCATTTGTGCTGTAAACAGTAGTATTTTCATAGTTAAATTCACTTATGATGTTTAAGCCTGAAATAAAAACTCACATCTGAGAAATCAAGCTCATATATATAATAATACAACCTATTTATTTTGAAAATATTTAGGCAAACAAATAGTTTATTTTTAAATTTAAATTATGAATTACAATCTACAACATTTTGCCCATGTGTAAACAAAAAGGGGAAAAAAAAAAAGCTTTATTCTAAAATCACAGGTTGTTTTTTTTTTCCAAATCTCCGAGAAACAACGTTACAAATATTTAGGTTCTATGAAATTTTTATTAGTAGTTTTCACAGGATTTAGATGACTTTGAATGGAAAAATATTTTGGAACCAAAAGTCACCACATGCTTTGAGTCAAAAGATAAAAAGGTTATCAGGTCAACAGGCAGTTAACTACTTATATAATATCTTTCTAGAATAGTTTCCAATGTCTTCTTCACAGAAAATGAACGAAAAGCATTTCCCGAAACGAAAGCAATAAATAATGGAAGAATTTGTTATTGGCTTAATCATCTGGCAGCATAGATTTTAAATCCACTGAAGTTAGGAAGTTATTTGAAATCGCCTAATAATGGAAGAGTTTGAATGGCACCAGTAATGCAGTTAAAGTAGATTTTGTGCATAAAACATAAAATATATTTATAAAACATAAGAGTCAAGGGTGGAGCATTTTTTAACAGGGTCCCTTTTTTGTAAATTTTAAAGAGATTTTTGTGAAAAAGCAAATAATTTTGTGAAAATTGAAATACGTCACTATTAAAAATTTTATTATTATTTGCCGCTTTTATAACAAATAATGTGTGAAAAGCAAGATTTGGAAGCTTAAAATTTTATGAAGGG
Source organism: Octonoba sinensis (assembly GCA_038502835.1). Lineage (NCBI taxonomy): Eukaryota > Metazoa > Arthropoda > Arachnida > Araneae > Uloboridae > Octonoba > Octonoba sinensis. The sequence goes on from CM076602.1 coordinate 67,355,771, forward strand.
TCTGGAAGCGGACCCTAATTTCCTCTGGCGTGACCCCCGAGAGTTGAAAAGAACAAACAAATTTACAGACCAGAACAATATTGTGGCATAAAAAGTAGAGCGGATTTTATAGTGGAATTATTAAGTGGATGCAATTGGATTTCCAACTGTGTGTTAAAAAACGGAATTGGGGTGTAAAAGATAGGTATGTGTAAATTAATGCCCTGTATAAATGCTGGCAGGGATGAAAATGCTGCAAAAATACTTTATTTAAAATTTAATAGGGTTTGCATTCGTTTTTAAAGGAACATTTACGCCATGATGGATTTTTGTAACATTGCCACATCTTAGCTTCAGAATGATATCATTACTATAGAATATATTTTTTAACTATTACTCAGCAATTTAAGATTTTAAATACATATTTACGTGCATACTTTCTTCAAATAAATACTGGGTTGCTATTTTAGGGAAACTAATATTTTTAAAAGTCTACTAGCAAATATCTTTCACTAAAAAATAAGTAACAAAACTGTTAATTGATTTTTAAATTTATTATTCTTATTTTATAGTAAAATATCACAATACCTGAACGTTCAGACAAAGGAAAAATACGTGCAAGGAATAATAAGATGCGCCCACAGAATACAGTATTTTGGGATCTTGAGAGACGTCGTAATAAATCTAGAAAATTTATTCAAAAATAACAGCCAATATATAAGTAGTTGTCACAAAAATGAAAGAATAAAAATCATAATAATTCTAACTATGCAAATTAAAGAAAATAAAAGTAGCAAAGAAACTTTGAGCTTACCATTGCAAGATCTCAAAAGATGATTTTTACAACTTTTGAAAAATAGGTCCTAAGGAAAAAAAAAAAAGAGTATAAATAAAAATAAAAGGGGAAAACACACGCACAAACACACCATTTAACAAGTTGAAAATTATAGAAATTTGATCAAAAAAATAAGGTGTTACCTTTTTGAAAGTTTCCACTCTACTTTCAACAAAAGCAAATATTTTTTCACATTGAACTATCGTGGATGATTCAAACATGTCTCCCAAAACAAGAACAGGTACATTTCCGGGGGCAAGGTCTTTTAAATAAAGAAAATGAGCAGCATATTAAACAATTTTGAAAGTTGATACTAGCTAAATTGTGATAAGTTTATATTAGGGGCCAAAACTCAAATTTTCAGTGGAGAAGAGACTCTCCTGCAAGCTTTAAAATAGAGGGAACTGATATTTTTTGGAAGGGAAATAACATAATTATTCAACTTTTATCAACCTTTTCCAGGCTTTTGTGCATTCCCACATTTTACCTTTTTTTAGACTGTCCTACATTATTAAAGTTTAAAATTCTAGCCACACACAAATTCTATTTCTAGTTAGAAAAGTACACAACAAAGTAGCCAAAATTTTCTTTAGAGATGGAAGGGGGTCTTAGCAGTCCTTATACACATATATATTACCCTACTAGAATTGACAAATAGGGTTAAAACCAGGTTCTCAGGGAGGTAAACCTTCCAAACTTCTATGGTTGCACTCTTGTTTGTATAAAAGGAAACATTAGTACTTTTAATGTATTGTTTCTGACAATTTGTTTCGTGACCGTAATAAAGTGCTTCAAAAATTAAGTTAAATAATATCAATAAATATTTTTTCACACTTTAGAGACAAATATTAAATATTTTGAAAGAGAAAATTCTAATTTCTATTAAGGATGCAAAAGGAATGTACAATTCTGTTTTCGCACAAATAAGTTTTCACATATCAAAAATACATGTTAATTCATCATTATAAACAATATCTACACATTTTTCACAGTTGCTTGTTTAAAAAAAAATAATATTGGTGGCAACTTAATATTTGGGTGGAAAAATACAAATTTTCGAATTTTCACCAAAAATTTTTGAATTCTTTGCAATCGGAAGTTTTTTGCCTAATCTGTTTTCAAGGAGGGCATCTGAAAAATTTGGGAGGGAGTTTGAATAATGCTTGTATATAGAAACCCATTAAATGCCACGTATAAATACTTCTATCAAAAACTTACCATGGAGAGCAGCTTCAATTGAAAACTGGAATACTAATTCCAAGTATGATATATCTGTATCTAAGCTCTGAAAAACAGACATAAAACAATAATATTTCACATTGAGGGAAATACATTTTATGTAATGTATAATAAATATGTTAATATATTCTTACAATCAATTCCACAAGGACTTCCCTAATGGTCAATTCAACAATGGATTTCAAATCAGTATCACTACAAGGGGAAAAGACATGAAATATTAAAAATGAGTAAACTAACTTCAATTGAAATTTGTTGTTTTCTTATTAAAAAGTTCATGGAATTGTTTTGATTTCAGCTTCGATTTTGAATTTAGTGCTAATGACTCTCCCCCAAAAAAGATAATATTTTAGTCTACCATTACTACTATCATGGAATGAATTTGTTAAAAAAAAAGAAGCGCTGCAATTGAGATAGAACACACCTTTAACATTTTATGTAACATACATAATTATACCAGGTGTTAAAATTAAAATTTTCTGGTGCAAGACAGACTCTCCTTGAAGTTTTACTTAAGGAGGGTTTTGAAGTACAAAATTGCTCCGAGAAGAGTAGGCCCCCCTGAGAAAATTAGTAATATAAAACAAGATTACAATGTTGTTGATGTCGTGTTCTCGCTCGTGGCAAGGAAGAATAGGTACGCTACTCCCGAGTCTAATGGAGCCCTTATAGGCAGAAGTCTGATTTATGCCTCTTTGAAAGCTCTTAATTTTTTGAACCAGCTCCCAGATGAGAGACCATCACCTGGGATTGGCACCCCCAGAGGTATCGTTTCACTTGGAGGACATTGGAGCCACGACCTATTTAACGTGCACCAGCTCCCTTTAGCGTACACGGACCACGGTAACCAGCCGCGAGAGGTTGTCACCCTACCAAATGCTGACGTTAGTCGATGTTGCTTCACTTTCGGTGCTCTATGGGAACCAAGCCTCTACTGACTGGTCCACTGCGGGATGAAAGATTATAATAAACTGTTCAATAGGGTGGTCCAAAATTTCGAAGGTGAAAATTTTTTCGGTGCTACCCTCCTATTTGGTTCCAATACATTAGAAAATAAATCAGACAAAATTTGAAAACATTTCACTAATATTAAGAGGTAGCTCAATGCAGATGAAGTTTCCATCATTGCGGAATAGAGAATGTATTGACAAAGGACTAAATTAATCTCAACTAAGCTTGCAATTTTTCTCAACAGAAAGTAATTGCATTATAAAAAGGCTATTTTATATGCATTACTAACTGTAGCCATAAATATATTCTGTAAATATAAACATAAAAATATGTCCTGTAAGTGTAATGTAAAGCGGAGGCTAGTTGAGCATATGGGTAAATTGGGCAATCGAAATATCTCGAAAATTTCACATTGTAAGCTAACTTATCAACTGGAGGAAAGAAGCTGCCACAAAGGAGGAATTCACAGCACGATCCCTAATGACGATTTGTCAATCGAGTGAAGTATACACAGGCATTGTTTGTTTTGCTGTGAAGTTAGTTTAAATTCATATTTCTTCTGTATACGTCAATAAATCATCCGTTCTTGACCATGTAAGTTTTAAATCTCCATAAATCTATTACATTTGATAACTAGAAAGGATTTGTATATTGAAATGGTCTTTTCATAACCTGACTTTGGTCTCAAATACTAGTTAATACTAGTTGGGCAATAGCTTTTTTCCCGAAGTTGTTTGAACATACTCAACGGAAGGTCCAAGAAAGATAGACAGTTGTCAGCGCAAAGATGAAAAATGCTGCCCAGGCAGAAACTCCAGGAAAAAAATGCATTAAAAAAAGGAAAAATATAAAAACTATTAAAGTTAAAAAGCAAAAGAAAAAAACGAAGAGAAAGAATTTCTAAAAAGTTATTTCTTCAGTCAAGTAAGGAAGGCTTTGAAGATGAGTATGACAGCCTGGATAGACTGCTTATAAAACAAGAATCAACAAGTGGCTGATGTAAAAACAATTGAATTAAATTTGCTGATAAATTACTGCATGGCTCCCACTCAAGAGATGATTATCGAGTATTTCTTAAACTGATTTTAATATGTTTCGGCAAAACCTCTGCTTGTGGAATCAGATATGTAGAACTTGGAGTTATGCATCTTGCTCCATTGGTGTCAAAATCTTGCACTGACTTAAAATATGGATGTTTTCTGCCAGTTCACCATCACTTCAATAGATGAAAAGGGATTGCAAAAGATATGCATTTTCGTTATATGTGCATATTTAAAAGCTAGGATTACAGCTTCTTTACCTCAAAAAGCCCATATAATGGTTATAATCCAATTACATTTTTATTGCTGTAAAAAATATTAAGGACAAATTTAGCAAAATTGCATCAGACAAATTAGCCAGTCCCTTTTGGTATTTATCAGAGGATCTTGCAACCTTGGCTCTTTTTGACAATTGAGTAGTAGCTATGAAAGAAGTAAATGAAAAAAGTAATACTGAAAATCATCCCTAGATTATGCTGCAGAATTTTATGGATATGAAATTAATGGACTTTGTAACAAAGTAGTCAGCTTCATTATTAACGCAATGAGTTTACTTGATAGATAAATCCACAAATCTGGGATCTTCAGGAGGATTTTCACAAAGCACTAAAAATGTTTGAAGGAATCCCAGTTGTTATAATGATCATGTTGAAAGAGTATATCTCTTGCAGAAGAGCTTAATGGGAAAATAATACACACTGACGATCAATTACAATTCTTGTTGCAGGTTGTCGAACATCGTCAAGCTTATTCAGATTGCAAAAAAGCAGAGCTTGGAAGGCACTGGCACAATCACATTTATAGTTGTTTTAATATATTTGTTGCATTATTATTAGTTTCTACTTACAAAATATTGGAGATTTCAATGAAATAAAATTGAATTCTTTTCCTAGCTTGAGTTTTGTTTCTTTCCTTGTTTAGGGTATAAATCGAAAAATGCAGAACTTTGAGGTTGTTGAGCTACCTCTAAATATTAAAATTATGAGCTGAAACTTTACAATAATTATTTTTTACATAAATGGAACCAATTAAGAGGGTAGCCCCAGCAAAAATCAAAAAATTTTTTTAAAGGGCCTTTTTTGGACCACCCTACTGTTCAATTAATCATTAACATGAATAAATTCAATGAAACATGAAAAATATTATGAGGCCATTACTAATTATGTCTTGGGATAAAAAACTGTTCAACAAAATCACCTTTTCTTTCAGTTGCCTATGTACAGTTATATTAAGCTACTGGAAGATTAAAATATTCAAATTAGCTTAAACTTACTTAAATGATGATAATAATGGACGGGCTTTTCCCATGAAGTCATCAAAATCATTCAGCTTCACAGCTTTTTTGAAGAAAGTCTATATATAGAAAAAAAAACAAGAATTAAGTAAAAGGTTATGCAATTTAAAAAAATCTTTCATTTAAGCATGTAATCTTTTTGCTTGTTAAATAAAACTTAAGTTAATCAAATTGTTAATTTAAAATTATGTTGAAACTCAGTTAGGAGGGGGGGGGGGAGGGAAAGCATGAGAAAATCACATCAAATTCAGTGATTAAATATTGCACAGGATAGCATTTTTTCTTTCTTTTCCCCTTAGCCCTTATTACCACCACAATATAAAACTCCATTTTTAAATGATATGTCTATTTAATTTTTTGACATTTGAATGTGAAAATCGTAAGCAAAATTCTGTAGGCATTACAAGCATGATCTTTCAAATATCAAAAAATGAGTACACTGCTTCAGAGTTTTATATTCAAAATTTAATTTTTACTAGTAAGACTTCATTCATAAGTTAAAAGCATTATTGCCGAGTCTGTCCTGAGAGGTCTGCATAATATTACGGTAATGCTTCAAACTATAAATTTAATCTAAATTTTTATAACACTTCGAAGCAGAGCAGGTAGGTAAGTTTACAGCTTTAAGGCTCATAGGATGATCTCAACAAAAATCACTCATAAGTTCTATTATACGGAAGGGAAAATTTGCGATATACACATAGGTTATTTCTTTTGAAGCATTAAACTTACGGAAAGTTCATTTTTCAGGTACATTATATCAGTCATGTTTATTAATTTTTATAATTAATACACAAAATCAAACATTTGAAGCTATTCCGTTTTTTTTACTCCCACTCAAAGCTCAAACAAACTCAGCAAATCATTGCTTGTTTGTTTAATGATTACATAAATCTTTTTTTTGTTGCAATTTCGATATTTTCGATGTCTTTGAAAAAAAAAATAAACTCCACGGCGTCCACGAGAAAAATAAATAAATAAGAATAAGAATCAAGAAAGAGGATTGCCAAATCATGAAACATAAATGTTTTAAATGTGATGCAAGCATGGACGCAAGACTGCAGTCGATTCCCTAACTCATTACATACAGAAATAAAGCGTTAGTAATAGTAGTTTCCTCATAAACGTTGATATAAATAAGCTCTGATAGAAACAACGTGTGCCAGAAATTTTGTTCAAAAGTTTTAATATGGAAATTTTCTTTTTATCTTTTTAAGTTTTCGGTTTATGTATGGCAGTGCTATATGTCAGTACAAATACGAACGGATAATTTTGCAACGGTTTAAACTTCTGACATCACTAGAATAGGTGGAGCTACGTTGCGTCCGACATCACAATAATGGGTGGAGCTATATTTTCGCTTCTGTTTGATGGTTTCGTTTTTCGCGTTATGCCGATGATTTTCTTTTCTCCTTTAAATCTTACTTTCATTTTTTTTAGTTTGAATTTTAATAAAGTTCGTAAGAAACGATTTCTGGTTTTATTTTTACAGAGAAACAGGTGGTTTCATTTTATATTTCACTGAAATAATTTATAAACCTATTATTATTTGTATTAACGATGGATATGCTGAAGAGACATTTTGGTGCAAAAACAATCATATTAGATTTGGTTGTTGTGAAAAATTGTGACTCTTAAATTGAAAAGAGGAAACAATCATTATTATTATTATTATTAATTTTATATTAATAGAGAAGATAATGTAATTTTGGGGTAATGACAATCTCCATTTGGTTATTATTATTAAAACGTTGACCCTTTGATTCAGCAGGTGACTTGATTGTCACAGCTTGAACATCAAATTATTTAAATGTAACATTTTATAATTTAGTTGCTTACAGAAACTTTTTTAGGGAAGGGATAGACTTTTGCTTCTGTGAAATAAAAACCGGGGGGGGGGGGGGTGAAATAAAAGGGGTTGGGGTGGGGAAGTTTAATTATCATAAAATATAATCGCTTTGGGATAAGCAATAATGCGAAAAAGAGAGTTAAAGAGAAGAAAAACAAATGTTGCACAAATAATCGAAAACGAATTACACGCTGCGACTGTTTCAAGGCTATATGAAACTTTCTCTTCAGTGTCAATCTACAAAGTGCACTCAAAACCAGAAGAAATCTTTGAATAAGCATACATGTTTTCTTTACATAATGATTCGTTTGAGTTAACTTTGTACAGTAGAGAAACTGCTCCGATAAGCTTCGAAACAACTGTAGCTTTTTTTTTTAAAAATTTTTCATGTTGTTTAAGATTGCCTATTCCTTGCATTAGAACTTAAAATTTTCTTTTTATTACTTTATTTTTTTCTTTTGGAAAGGTGGTTAAATTTCTAAAAAGGTATTTACTACAAATATTTAAACGTCTCTGTGTATTTTTGCAAATGAATTACACAAAATGCTTAAATGAACACTTGACAACCACGGGCGGCCGAGATACCAGTTCTTAAATATGTATTATTAACTGCCATAAATGCAGGGTTGCCCCCCTAAGAGCGATGGCACACCCCCTAAAAGTTTATAGTCCCCCAAAACGGTGACCCCGAAACCGGCCAAACATACAGTCAATTCCCCCAAAGCCCATGAAAGTGCCCCCCCCTCAAATCTCATTGACTCAGAGCCGGCGCTAGGCTGAGCCGGTGAGGCGCCCGCCTCAGGGCGAGTCGTTCTTAGGGGCGCATTGGTCATAAATATTGACTGCATCTTTTTAAGTAGCAAACAATTGTTTTTATCTCAAAAAAGTTAAATAATATTTAAACTATGTAGTTTTACAAATGATGCATCAAAATTGCTTTAATATATATCACACGTTTAATCTTGATAAAATCAAAAGCAGAAACACATCAGGAACGTCTTGAAACGTTTCCGTTTCCTTCTTTCCTTTGTTGAAAGGATATTTTTTTACTGGGTTATTTCTTGCTTTGTACATTATCCTTTTCTTCTCCACACCGACAGGCGGCTTCAATGTATCGGGAGGGGGCGCTTTATAAGTGTTTGCAGTTCCAGAAAGTGGCTTCTCTATTTTATGACGAGAGTGTTTGCAGTTCCAGAAAGTGGCTTCGCTATTTTATGACGAGAAAAACACAATCTATTGCTTTTTCTGTTTTTTATTTTTTCTTATTCAGTCCATTCTGATCAGCGATTGTTTTCCTTCAGCTTATTGAAAGTTAAAATATGTAAATTAAAGTTTGTATCGATCATTTTTAATCTCTATTCCTTCATAATATATAGTAGGGGCGGAAAATTTTTTTCGGCTTTGAGGGCGCCATTCGTGCTAGCGCCGGCCCTGCATTGACTTAGTCTTTACCATTACCCCCTTTGGTACAGGGGGACAACATACAAATACAGCATTGTTTGAAACATATTTTGAAGGATCTCTTCTGTCACATTAACACACAATTGAGTAAAATCTCATTATAGGCAATACGCAACTGATTTTTTTAAATAGAAGATTGAAAGGCTAAGTTACTTGAAAGATGTACTAAGAAAGTTGGAAAATAAAAAAAAAGCTCGTCATCTAGTAATTGTGATTTTACTTAATATTCATACTTTAATCCAGCGGTTCTCAAACTTTTTTGACCGCGGAACCCTTAACGGTTCCCTTTAACTTTTAGGAACCCCATTAGTGTTTATATTAAAAATCAAATTTTACGATCTGAACAAGGCTTATTAAAGGGCTCCCAACGCCCCCGCGGGAAATAAATTTAAAACTTATTTTGAATTAAAGGTTTTAGTATTGTAAAATTCAAATTTGGACAGCTCCCTTCGAGTTTATCCCTTTCCCCCTTTCCCCTCCATCCCCGAAAAAAAGCAATTACTTCCCCTGGATTTCAAAATCAACAAAAAAGCTCAAAAATGATGACCATTGGTTAACCTTCTGAGCTACCTATGTGACCTATTTTCAAGGACGTCAATGAAAGATACTTATAATGTAAATAAGAATAAATAGCAATTTTTTTTGTAAATTATCACATAAAGGTAGGAAATTTTATCTCATAGTTAAATATACAGACCTGGAGTAGCGTCCAGTCTAGATCTGAATTTGTAGTTAAATGTATACACACACAGGCCAAAATATCTTGATTTTTTTGCATCCATATGTTACTGCGAAGGTTAGAAGGATTAAAATAGCTTTATTAAATAGAAATAACAAGTACAACAGAAATAACGTTTACTTTTGCAACTTCGTGTATCAGAGAAAATGCAATTTAAATAATTTAAAATAGAACATGTAGTTAAATAAATGAATACGTAGCAATTCTAAGAGTACTTTTTTCATCCCCTTAATTGCAGTAAAATCTCTTTTTTTATGTGTGTATGTTATAAACAGTTATCATTATTTTTCTCCTTCGCCCTTTCCAATCCGACTTTTTTATTTCGCAGAAACGTAAAAAATATATTTTCTTTTGAAGAAGTTTTTCTAGAAGGTCTAAACTATAAAATATTACATTTTATGTGACTATTGAACAAAACTGAGAATTTTTGTAACTAATTATGGAAAAGCAAGTTTGAGAAAAAAGAAAATCTTGAATAATATTTTTCATTATTTTTGAAATTAGTGCGAGAAATCATTTATTCAAAAACGTAGCATAGCCAGGATTTCTTTTCGAAGGGTTGTTGAAAAAAGTTTTTTTCTTATCACAGAATATTTTTGATTTTCTAATTTTCAAATTGTCGCCCTCATCATGTAAAACTCGGGGGGGGGGGGAGTCTTTCCCCCTCCCCCCGCCGGCTACGCCTTAGAATCAAGCAGAACAACTAATTGAATTTGATACAAAAGTGTATTATTTTTTAATTTTCTAATTTTCAAATTATCATTGACAGCATGTAAACAGGGCCTTAATTACCATTAGGCCCGTGCGGCTCGGACCTAGGCCCCCACTTTGAGGGGGGCTCCTAATTTTGGTTATTATTATTTTTTTTTTTGTAATTTAAAATTTTTTCGAAAAATATTTAAAGATAGCATATTTTAAAAACAAACTGTTAGTGTTCTGTCGCTTCACAGAAAATTTGTATTATTAAATTATTTGAAAACCACAAGGAATTTTCACTTTGGCTGCCCCCAAATTTTGGTCTGACTGTTTGGAATTTGAAAAACAAAGTCGATTTTGCACTTTGGGGGACCCCAGATTTTATTCAAACGTTTTGTAATTTCATGTTAGGGGCTCCCAAACGAAGTAGCTCCACCCACTGCTCTGACATCAGAAGTGATCATTCGCCGCTTCGCGTGACGTAGATGGTTAACCGTTGCAGAATTATCCGTTCGTCTTTTAATTAATGTTTCGGAGTGTCTATTGAACCGAGCACTCGGTTCAATAAGACTTCATTTTGCTATTGCGCCGAGCAGACTTTTAACCAATCACAGGCTGGATTTCTTTCACGTGATTTTCCTGCTTTGTTTGTATTTATTGTAGTAATCATGGCGGCCACAATAGCTGTGGGTGCACGGTTTTATTCGTATGAGGAATTAGAGAAATCTGTTTCTCAATTCGAAAAAGGAAATCAGATAACGTTCTGGAAGAGGGAGTCGAAAACATTAGCTAATGCAGCTAACAAATACAACGATGTAGACCGTTCACGACTGGAATTGAAATATTATACGATCACGTGCATTGGCAGGGGGAAGATTGCATAAAAAGTGATGCACGGATGGGAGCCGGCAATCCAAGTATGTTTATTTCTTATTAACTAATTAATTTGCGAAATTATTTTTATGTTCTTGCCAAAATTCTCTCAACGTTACTGATTTTGAGAATTAAATTTTTCTATGTAGTTGCATGCATATTGCCTCCCCCCAGAACCTTTCGCCAAGATTGCCCGGCTCACATTAATGTGCTGCTGTCTTGCGACAGACAGTTCTTGGAACTAAAATCTATAAATGAAGACCACAGACATGTGGTTTCAGAAACCTCATTTAATTCTTTACCGAAAGAACGTTGACTTCCAGCTGACTATCAGGAGAAAGTCAAAAAGTATTTGAATCGACAGGTATGTTTTGGTTTTATTTTATAAAACTCAAAATTTATGTTCGGTTTTCCATATCTATGCTAGTTTTCCTTATTTTCGGCATTAATGTATGCTTTTTTACAAAATAAAGTATTATTCTTTTGTTATTCGCAGTGTAGTACATGGTTTTCTTACTATCCTTAAAAGTATTCAAACCTATAATTACTGCTCAAGGTATTGTTTTGCTTTGACATAGTCTTGAGCAGTGGTGTAGTCGAGCGGGACGGCGTCCCCCCAAATTTTTTGCATTTTAACATAAGCGTCCCCACAGTTTTGATTTCAATTGCTTATCTTTCTATGCATAAGTGTCCCCCCAACTTTTCTTCCAGGACTACACCACTGGTCTTGAGTGTTTTAGCTACTTCTGTATGTGTAGAATATTACATTTACATTTATTTTCCAGTTCGTGTGCTTAGTCTCGAGACTTGCTTATGAACTGTCGTCCAATATGACAGATAGCACAAGACAATACAAGAAAGATTTTATTACATCACAAAGAGAGGAAATAAGAGAAATACACCCATGGCAAGGTGGGAATCGAACCCAAGACCTCGTTACTGCGCGCAAGGAGAGGGCGGAAACTGGTACTAAGACAGCTCGGCCCCTGTGTAGAATTATTCCGGTACAGTTGTAATTTTGAATATATGTTAAGCCTCAATGTCAATTTTTATATGAACTCCATAAAAATTGGATACAAGCAGAAACACAAATTAAAATTCAGTGTTTTTGACTCTTCACATATCAAATAATATATGTATTAAAATTTGAAGAGAATTGCTACTTTTCTTACTAAAAGAATTTTCTTTGAAAGTTTGCCTGCTGTATATTTTTATCAATCTTTAATAAGTATGGAATTTTATTACATTCTGATTACTTTATTTTGCATTTGTTTCTTAAACTTTTATTTGTTGTAGAAATGAACCTTATAATGTTTTAATTTTAAGAAATGCTTTACACTGTTATTACATTTTTATTAGTGTTTACAACTTTCAGTTTTCGTAAAAAAGGCCACGCAACTCATTCTGTGGAGCTTTTAAAGTGGTCTTTTCTCCTTCATTGCTGAGCAACACAAGCAGTTTCCCACTTGTTTTGAACAGCTTTTTTTCCAGGACTACACCATTGCCGGGATGGGCTGCCCCAACTTAGCTACGTCACAGATTAATGATGTGTGTTTTTTTTACAAGATAAGGAATTATTCTTTAAGTTGGTGTACAGAAACATGGTTTTCTAAATATCCGTAAAAGTATTCAAACCTAGCACAATAAAACACTCTTAAAACGAATTACTGCTAGGATAAACTACATTTGCAATCTCCGTACTGATGTATTGACAAATGTTATTTTTTTGTTTCAGCCAAACACACTTAATTCGAACCTGTCGGATAAGTCAAACACTTATTTGTGGTCCCTACCATTCAAACTTTAATTCAATATGAAACAAACAACCATCATTTTTCACTTTTACCAAACAGCTAAATAACAAATGGATAATTCATCAGAATGCCTAAACAATTTAGATGCCATTAAAGAGCAATTGTTCAGAAAAGAGTTATAACCGAGTATTTTAAAAAACAATATGTTTTATATCTACAATAATTTTCTCTTGATATGTATTTGTTAATAAATGATTAAAGTTATTTACTTTTAAAACTTTTTATTTCAGGGCCAGAAATTGTTTTTTCTTATGACAAATTCGAAATCTATAGCATTAATTTACATATGCATTAGGACTTAAATCGAGCATTGTGTACTGTAGAATATCGTGAAATTCCTCTTTCCCTTTTTGCAACGATGCCTTTAAACCAAGCTAATTTTAAAAATTTATCATTCTAATTAAGTACAGCTCAATATAGCATGTGCATTGTGAACAATATTTTTCATTTATGCTTTATTGTGTAATTCCCAGGTGATAGGTATATACTGAATTTTCAACAAGATTGATGTTTTAGAGCTCAAAACTTGTCAGGTATTTATGAAATAGTAATAATTTAACTTTGTGCAAGTAAACAGTAATAGAAATATAATTTCACGTTAATTTAAAGCATAAATCAGCATTAAAACGCAGAAATATGTTTCGGGATTGCTTGGAATCCCTGTTTCAATGCGACAGGGAGCTTCTAGATGCAAAACATCCAAATGAAGCTCCCTGTCGCATTGAAAAATGGATTCCAAGCAATCCCGAAACATATGTCTGCGTTTTAATGCTCATTTGTGCTTTAAATTAACGTGAAATTACATTTCTATTACTATTTATGAAATGTTTTATATTTTATTCACTCTTAATGGATTTATATTTTTGCTTTCAGAGAGTCATTACACATTAGTTCTAGTTGAATTTTAGTCCTGATGCAGATGTTTTGAAATTCTGCATCATGGTTTTAATTTTACTGGTAATGCATACATGAAGAATGCATCCATGACGAGAGACAAGAAGAAGAATGCATACATGAAGAGGAAAAAAAAATCTTGTTTTAAAGTAGAAGCTTTTGTCTAGTAGGTTCTATTATTAGTCCCCTACAATTAAGTTTGCACTCTTCTACTTTTACATTTTATTTGTTCTTAATAATCTGTTTATGCTTTCAAAAATGCAAGTGGAAAAAAGTCCTAACTAAACTAGGTGAATTTTAGCCCCATTGCAGAAGTTATACCAAAATGGATCAAAGATTTAATTACACTTGTGGATATTTTTAAAAAGTGTTGGTAGAAATAAAGTATGTGTATGCTCTTGATAATATATTTCTGTGTGTGGAAAAAATGCATTAAAATATTTTTTTGAGTATAATTATTCTATAGTTTAGCTTTCACTCTTACGCACATTACATCACTAATAAATCGTAAATGCCCCTAATTTATTCCAGTGTACTATATAATATATATATATAAATTGTATTGATTAGATTGTCTTAAGTAATTGTTTGGTTAATATTCTCTTTTTCAGGACTTGGGCAATTCAAGGTTTTGTAGTAATCTAATTAAATTGCATAATGTTTTTTTTCTGTTCGTTTTTAAAGTGTTTGATATTTTGTGGGATAAAGCACAAGAGATGCGCTTCTTTTATGCATTACTATGTTTATATCTTGGCAGATATAAAACAGCCACTTCAATTTTTATGTAATTTTTTAAATTTTTGTATTGTAACAAATTTCAAATTGAAAGAAAAGTTTAAAAAGGCTGGGAAGGGGGAGGGGATACTTTTTACTGGTTACATTTTTTTACCAAAGTCAATTTATGCCTGACAGTTTTGTGCAGATAAATAAGTTTTGAGAACTTAATAAAATTTAATTGATTTAACTTTGTTACACTCTTCCCTTTTGTATTATAGTATTATTTTCTTGAATAAAAATTCATGAAACACATCCCTTTCATCTTGTTTATTGTCGATACATGGTTTTTTCATGTAATAAAATACTTGTGGTTAATAAATTATTGAGTAATAGTATTGGATTTTTCACCTTTTTTCACATTTCATTCATCATTATACACAAGTGAAATTCAAAATTTTAAAGGGGAAAAAACCTCTGATGATATACATGTGCATGCATAACAAGGCAATTTAAACAAAGGCTTTATATATACATATAAATTACGAAAGGAAAAGAAAAGTATTACTTGATATGTAACCACGATAAAAGGTTTATTTTAACAAATATGTGTTGTATATTGAATTAAGCAATTGATAACATTCATTCAATGCAAATTTGTAATAGCATACTGTTGAATAATTCACATTCCATAAGCAATCGACTATAACAAGCACATTTGGGGTGAGGGGAGGCACTTCATTTAAAAATTCTCCATGGGGGGGGGGGGGCAAAAGGTATTCTTTAATGCATATTATAGGTAAAAATGCAACAAAATACATAAAAACACACAAATTCAGTGCATTCTTTAGGTCGGGGGGGGGGGGATCAATTGACTCCTCCCCGCCTAATTGCCAAAATGAGGAGCCCGGATTACCCCTCTTGAAACAAATTCAAAACTGCACATTTTGATTAACAATTTTTGGGAAAATAAAAATACCTTAGAATTTTTTGAATAAATTGGCCTGTTTTTTTTTAGATTGCGCAGGAGAATAGGGCGATCACTCCTCCCTCCGGCCGGCCCTGATACGGGAAATGTAAACCTTTTTCCTTCCTTCAAAAAGGCAAATTTAAAGCCCTTTGAAAGTGGGGGGGGGGGGGGGGGGAGCTCCTACTTAAATAACCCCAAGTCCATCAATTTAAAAAAGGAACTTTTTTCCAAACATCTTTCCAACTCACTTTATACCAAAATTATTCTCTTATATTAATTTTTTCCTTACATTAATTTAATCTGCAATTTTACACCCAAATAAATTTTCTGGTCAAATTATATTCTTTGTTTTGTATACGGATAAAACTGGTATGTAGTAGATACATAAATGTCGAGTACAATTAGACAAATAAATTACGGAATTAATAATTATTTTTGTGCCCTATTTTTATATTTATATATATAGCAAGTTGGAACTGATCTGGGGGCTTGCCCTCCCCCCTGCAAAAATGTTTTAGGTAAGCTAATGCTTCTGAACACATACGAGGACAGTTTAAACTGAAATTGAGTTTAATTATTGACAATATTTTTTGAATATGATTATAGATATGTATTGAGCAAAATTAAGGAATGCGCACTGTGGATACTGCAAAAAAAAGAAAGAAAAAAAAAAGTAAAGATTAATTCAAACTGAATTATCAAACGCAATTTAAGAAATTATCAAACAATAATCAATTCGTTCAATAATGTTCCGATTTGGGATTCACGAAGATTCAATAACATTACCGCTACTGAACCGAACACCAAACTCATGTGCGACAGTTTAAGATCGGTTGAATAACATAACCACTATTGTACCGAGCAAAGAAATCGGTTCAATAATGTAACTGCTATTGAACCGAGCAAATGCACGGATTAGTTCTTTTAAAGTGGCGCTGTTGTCACTGTTCGGCTAAATAGCGGTGGAGCTATTTTACCGACTGTTCGGTTCAATAGCCACGGCCTTAATGTTTGTCTTGCTTACTATTTTGTTTACCATATTAAAATATCGGTGTTTACTGATTTTTTTTAAAGATCTGAAGGATGTCTGGGATTGCAAATGAAGTCATAGTGATATAAAAATTTTTTTTTCGAAAAATGATCTAAAATCGACATAAAATATTCAGGTAGGTGCATCACAATTGGTTTCATTCATTCATTTAAAAGGCTAAATGAACTTTAAAGGTTAAAAGGCTACCCTCCCTGTGAAAAGTAGACACTAAAGAATAATAATATAGTAGATATTTTCAAATGCTGTTTGATTGCAGAAAGAGAAGCCCAGTACAAAATAATCAGGGGTCGCGCCAGAGGAAATTATAAAGTCCATTTCGGACCCTTCACAAAATTCCAAACTGTCAAATAGTCGCGCAAGGAGAGGGCGGAAACTGGTACTAAGACAGCTCGGCCCCTGTGTAGAATTATTCCGGTACAGTTGTAATTTTGAATATATGTTAAGCCTCAATGTCAATTTTTATATGAACTCCATAAAAATTGGATACAAGCAGAAACACAAATTAAAATTCAGTGTTTTTGACTCTTCACATATCAAATAATATATGTATTAAAATTTGAAGAGAATTGCTACTTTTCTTACTAAAAGAATTTTCTTTGAAAGTTTGCCTGCTGTATATTTTTATCAATCTTTAATAAGTATGGAATTTTATTACATTCTGATTACTTTATTTTGCATTTGTTTCTTAAACTTTTATTTGTTGTAGAAATGAACCTTATAATGTTTTAATTTTAAGAAATGCTTTACACTGTTATTACATTTTTATTAGTGTTTACAACTTTCAGTTTTCGTAAAAAAGGCCACGCAACTCATTCTGTGGAGCTTTTAAAGTGGTCTTTTCTCCTTCATTGCTGAGCAACACAAGCAGTTTCCCACTTGTTTTGAACAGCTTTTTTTCCAGGACTACACCATTGCCGGGATGGGCTGTCCCAACTTAGCTACGTCACAGATTAATGATGTGTGTTTTTTTTACAAGATAAGGAATTATTCTTTAAGTTGGTGTACAGAAACATGGTTTTCTAAATATCCGTAAAAGTATTCAAACCTAGCACAATAAAACACTCTTAAAACGAATTACTGCTAGGATAAACTACATTTGCAATCTCCGTACTGATGTATTGACAAATGTTATTTTTTTGTTTCAGCCAAACACACTTAATTCGAACCTGTCGGATAAGTCAAACACTTATTTGTGGTCCCTACCATTCAAACTTTAATTCAATATGAAACAAACAACCATCATTTTTCACTTTTACCAAACAGCTAAATAACAAATGGATAATTCATCAGAATGCCTAAACAATTTAGATGCCATTAAAGAGCAATTGTTCAGAAAAGAGTTATAACCGAGTATTTTAAAAAACAATATGTTTTATATCTACAATAATTTTCTCTTGATATGTATTTGTTAATAAATGATTAAAGTTATTTACTTTTAAAACTTTTTATTTCAGGGCCAGAAATTGTTTTTTCTTATGACAAATTCGAAATCTATAGCATTAATTTACATATGCATTAGGACTTAAATCGAGCATTGTGTACTGTAGAATATCGTGAAATTCCTCTTTCCCTTTTTGCAACGATGCCTTTAAACCAAGCTAATTTTAAAAATTTATCATTCTAATTAAGTACAGCTCAATATAGCATGTGCATTGTGAACAATATTTTTCATTTATGCTTTATTGTGTAATTCCCAGGTGATAGGTATATACTGAATTTTCAACAAGATTGATGTTTTAGAGCTCAAAACTTGTCAGGTATTTATGAAATAGTAATAATTTAACTTTGTGCAAGTAAACAGTAATAGAAATATAATTTCACGTTAATTTAAAGCATAAATCAGCATTAAAACGCAGAAATATGTTTCGGGATTGCTTGGAATCCCTGTTTCAATGCGACAGGGAGCTTCTAGATGCAAAACATCCAAATGAAGCTCCCTGTCGCATTGAAAAATGGATTCCAAGCAATCCCGAAACATATGTCTGCGTTTTAATGCTCATTTGTGCTTTAAATTAACGTGAAATTACATTTCTATTACTATTTATGAAATGTTTTATATTTTATTCACTCTTAATGGATTTATATTTTTGCTTTCAGAGAGTCATTACACATTAGTTCTAGTTGAATTTTAGTCCTGATGCAGATGTTTTGAAATTCTGCATCATGGTTTTAATTTTACTGGTAATGCATACATGAAGAATGCATCCATGACGAGAGACAAGAAGAAGAATGCATACATGAAGAGGAAAAAAAAATCTTGTTTTAAAGTAGAAGCTTTTGTCTAGTAGGTTCTATTATTAGTCCCCTACAATTAAGTTTGCACTCTTCTACTTTTACATTTTATTTGTTCTTAATAATCTGTTTATGCTTTCAAAAATGCAAGTGGAAAAAAGTCCTAACTAAACTAGGTGAATTTTAGCCCCATTGCAGAAGTTATACCAAAATGGATCAAAGATTTAATTACACTTGTGGATATTTTTAAAAAGTGTTGGTAGAAATAAAGTATGTGTATGCTCTTG
Organism: Octonoba sinensis; assembly: GCA_038502835.1. Lineage (NCBI taxonomy): Eukaryota > Metazoa > Arthropoda > Arachnida > Araneae > Uloboridae > Octonoba > Octonoba sinensis. The sequence goes on from CM076602.1 coordinate 67,374,689, forward strand.
ATAATATATTTCTGTGTGTGGAAAAAATGCATTAAAATATTTTTCTGAGTATAATTATTCTATAGTTTAGCTTACACTCTTACGCACATTACATCACTAATAAATCGTAAATGCCCCTAATTTATTCCAGTGTACTATATAATATATATATATAAATTGTATTGATTAGATTGTCTTAAGTAATTGTTTGGTTAATATTCTCTTTTTCAGGACTTGGGCAATTCAAGGTTTTGTAGTAATCTAATTAAATTGCATAATGTTTGTTTTCTGTTCGTTTTAATGTGTTTGATATTTTGTGGGATAAAGCACAAGAGATGCGCTTCTTTTATGCATTACTATGTTTATATCTTGGCAGATATAAAACAGCCACTTCAATTTTTATGTAATTTTTAATTTCTGTATTGTAACAAATTTCAAATTGAAAGAAAAGTTGAAAATGGCTGGGAAGGGGGAGGGGATACTTTTTACTGGTTACATTTTTTTACCAAAGTCAATTTATGCCTGACAGTTTTGTGCAGATAAATAAGTTTTGAGAACTTAATAAATTGAATTGATTTAACTTTGTTACTACTCTTCCCTTTTGTATTATAGTATTATTTTCTTGAATAAAAATTCATGAAACACATCCCTTTCATCTTGTTTATTGTCGATACATGGTTTTTGCATGTAATAAAATACTTGTGGTTAATAAATTATTGAGTAATAGTATTGGATTTTTCACCTTTTTTCACATTTCATTCATCATTATACACAAGTGAAATTCAAAATTTTAAAGGGGAAAAAACCTCTGATGATATACATGTGCATGCATAACAAGGCAATTTAAACAAAGGCTTTATATATACATATAAATTACGAAAGGAAAAGAAAAGTATTACTTGATATGTAACCACGATAAAAGGTTTATTTTAACAAATATGTGTTGTATATTGAATTAAGCAATTGATAACATTCATTCAATGCAAATTTGTAATAGCATACTGTTGAATAATTCACATTCCATAAGCAATCGACTATAACAAGCACATTTGGGGTGAGGGGAGGCACTTCATTTAAAAATTCTCCATGGGGGGGGGGCTGCAAAAGGTATTCTTTAATGCATATTATAGGTAAAAATGCAACGAAATACATAAAAACACACAAATTCAGTGCATTTCTTTAGGTCGGGGGGGGGGGGGGGATCAATTGACTCCTCCCCGCCTAATTGCCAAAATGAGGAACCCGGGATTACCCCTCTTGAAACAAATTCAAAACTGCACATTTTGATTAACAATTTTTGGGAAAATAAAAATACCTTAGAATTTTTTGAATAAATTGGCCTGTTTTTTTTTAGATTGCGCAGGAGAATAGGGCGATCACTCCTCCCTCCGGCCGGCCCTGATACGGGAAATGTAAACCTTTTTCCTTCCTTCAAAAAGGCAAATTTAAAGCCCTTTGAAAGTGGGGGGGGGGGGGGGGGGGGGAGCTCCTACTTAAATAACCCCAAGTCCATCAATTTAAAAAAGGAACTTTTTTCCAAACATCTTTCCAACTCACTTTATACCAAAATTATTCTCTTATATTAATTTTTTCCTTACATTAATTTAATCTGCAATTTTACACCCAAATAAATTTTCTGGTCAAATTATATTCTTTGTTTTGTATACGGATAAAACTGGTATGTAGTAGATACATAAATGTCGAGTACAATTAGACAAATAAATTACGGAATTAATAATTATTTTTGTGCCCTATTTTTATATTTATATATATAGCAAGTTGGAACTGATCTGGGGGCTTGCCCTCCCCCCTGCAAAAATGTTTTAGGTAAGCTAATGCTTCTGAACACATACGAGACAGTTTAAACTGAAATTGAGTTTAATTATTGACAATATTTTTTGAATATGATTATAGATATGTATTGAGCAAAATTAAGGAATGCGCACTGTGGATACTGCAAAAAAAAGAAAGAAAAAAAAAGTAAAGATTAATTCAAACTGAATTATCAAACGCAATTTAAGAAATTATCAAACAATAATCAATTCGTTCAATAATGTTCCGATTTGGGATTCACGAAGATTCAATAACATTACCGCTACTGAACCGAACACCAAACTCATGTGCGACAGTTTAAGATCGGTTGAATAACATAACCACTATTGTACCGAGCAAAGAAATCGGTTCAATAATGTAACTGCTATTGAACCGAGCAAATGCTCGGATTAGTTCTTTTAAAGTGGCGCTGTTGTCACTGTTCGGCTAAATAGCGGTGGAGCTATTTTACCGACTGTTCGGTTCAATAGCCACGGCCTTAATGTTTGTCTTGCTTACTATTTTGTTTACCATATTAAAATATCGGTGTTTACTGATTTTTTTAAAGATCTGAAGGATGTCTGGGATTGCAAATGAAGTCATAGTGATATAAAAATTTTTTTTTCGAAAAATGATCTAAAATCGACATAAAATATTCAGGTAGGTGCATCACAATTGGTTTCATTCATTCATTTAAAAGGCTAAATGAACTTTAAAGGTTAAAAGGCTACCCTCCCTGTGAAAAGTAGACACTAAAGAATAATAATATAGTAGATATTTTCAAATGCTGTTTGATTGCAGAAAGAGAAGCCCAGTACAAAATAATCAGGGGTCGCGCCAGAGGAAATTATAAAGTCCATTTCGGACCCTTCACAAAATTCCAAACTGTCAAATAGTGCTTTTTACAGAATCATTTATTATATCAGCTGGAAAAAAACAAGTTTTTTATCACTCTATTTTTAACTTGTGAATTTTCACAAAATTGTTTGATTTATCACAAAAATCTTTTTAAAATACACAATAAAACGGACCCTGTTAGAAATGCTGGATCGACCCCTTAAAATAAAACTATGTAAAAAAGCACAATATTAAAATATATATATATGCTGATCAGTATTTTTACATTAGAAAGAACCCCATACATTTTATGACATATGCTTTAAAAATAGAATTTCAATAATTCTATGTTGTAGAAATAAGCCCATGAGTTTTAATTTAAACTTAATTGTTAATTTTCCTAGATCAGGTTTACTGATTAACATATGTGGGGCTAAACACGTTCAAAAAGAATTTTCTTCCAGGGCACAGCATCTTGTTGCCCTTCAAGTGTCTAGTCGATACCAAAATCAAAACTGATGACTCAGTTTTATAAATTAAAGAAGATCAGTGTTTCTTTCAAACCTTCTGCGCTGGGATTGCACATTAAGTACGAGGTAGAACACAAAGCCATATCCAGGGAATATTTTTCCAGGGGGGGGGGGGGCGGACTTCAACTTATGACCCACTGTGGCCACTGGCAAGCACAGTACCTTTTTTCTCTCTAGGAAGTTGTCATGAAGTGTAGGCAATTTTCTGAAAGGAAATCATAATCCCCACCTATTATAAGTGTATTTTACACTGGACTACAATTTTTAAATCTTTCTAAAATTTAAAGTAAATTGTATTATGTTGTAAACCTCTTCTTTTATGTTTTGAAAATTACTTATGATTTTTCTTTTTGTTTCCAGTTAACAAGTTGTTTCCGTCTAAATTTTGAGAATTCTGGATGAAAATATACTGTAGAGAGACAAGAAGTTTGAAGTGTGTGTTGGTGAGGAACTGAAAAACTCTTGCGAGTAAATTAAAAGCTTCTTTTTTATTTTTTAAAAACAATTGATTTAGATTGAACTATTTAACATCTTTAAAAGTAGAATTCATTTCCAAATTTTTGCTTTGTTTGCTGTAATTTCTAATTATGCACAATTTATTTTTTAATTGACTGATAAGTTTTCTTCTGATTTGAAAAGGTTATTGAGCTTTTTTCTTGTCATATTTAAGCATTCATTTTTTAAAAAGAAATCGCGTATAAGTTTTTGTCTAGGTCAAAGAAACTCGATAATATCAGAATTAATTTTAAAATTTTTCCAAATTTCTTAGTTTTGATCTTTAAGCATTACATTAACTTATAAATAAATGTTTCGGAGTAATTTTCATTTTATTAACTTGACTGTTCTTAAATTTCATAAAAAAAGTCATTTAAGTGACTTTAGGATTTGCTATTTAAGCAGGATTAAAATTTTAACAATTAAATAAATAAATTTAAAAAATCAAAATGTTTCTTCTGTAAAAAAAACAAGTAAATTTGAGAGAAGTTGAAAAGAACTTAAAAAAAATGGAACAGCTGCATGCAGGAAAAAATATCTCTTGTGACTTTTGTGGTAAGCCATTATCTCAGTTGCATGAATTAAAAAAACACTTGAGAGTTCATACTGAAAAAAAACCTTATGAGTGTGAAAGTTGTCCAAAAAAATTTGCAAACAAAGGCAATCTGTCTCTTCATGTGAAAACTCATCCTGAAGGAAGACCATATTGTTGTACATATTGTGAAGGTACATTCATTCGGAAAATCAGTTTGGACGATCACTTGAAAGCCTACGAAGGAAATAAACCTTATGTATGCAAATTCTGTGATAGGAAATTTTCAAGGAAAAATAACTTCAAAGTGCATTTGAGGACTCATACTGAAGAAAAGCCATACATTTGTGATGTTTGTGGAAAACAATTTATTGCATTAGGTAACTGGAAAATGCACTTGGTAACTCATACTAAAGAAAAGCTTCACTCATGTGAGTATTGTAAAAGTACATTTGCTCAAAAAAATGACCTTAAAGTACATTTGAGGATTCATACTGGGGAAAGACCCCATTCTTGTGAAGAATGTGGAAAGTCTTTTGCTCAAAAAAACAAACTCAAAAGGCACATGTTGATCCATACCGGAAAAAAGCCATATACGTGTGAGCATTGTGAAGATAAATTTGCATATAACCATGGTTTAAAAAGACATTTGAAAACTCACTTAAAAAAAACTGTTGATAAGAAAAATGTTAAGAACTCATTGCAAGAGAAGAGCGAGCCATTGCCTTCCCCCAAAACTAAAGAAATGCAGCATGCCTGTAAATTTTGTGCAAGGACATTCAAGAGAATCGATAATCTGAAAGATCACATGAAAAGCCACACTGGAGAAAAACCATTTGCCTGTGATTACTGTGGGTTGACTTTTGCAAGAAAAAATAATTGCAAAGTACACATGAGAATCCATACAGGAGAAAGACCATACTCATGTGACTTTTGTGGAAAAACATTTGCGTTTGTAAATAATTGGAAACTGCATTTGAAAGTTCATTCGGGTGAGAAGCCATATGCTTGTGATTATTGTGAAAAGTCTTTTTCTCAGAAAAACAGTTGGAGCAATCATTTGAGATTGCATACTGGGGAAAAGCCTTTCTCTTGTGAAGTATGTGACAAGTCTTTTTCCAACGAGAGGAAGTTGAAAGTACATTTGTTCGTGCATACCGGGGAGAGACCTTACTGTTGTGAATATTGTGAAAAGAAATTTTTGTACAAAGTCAGCTTAACAAAGCATTTGAAAACTCATTCTGCAGAAAAGGTCTAGTCAGTCATTGGAAAAAGAAAAAAGTTCGAAACTTTACAGGAGCTAAATATCTCTTCTTATTTTCACTATAACATGATTGTAGTTCTTGTATTGTTGTTGTATGTTTCCCTTACATTAGTTGTACTTAAAATGGTACTGTAGTACAAAATTACTGGAAAGAATGCCTCATTTGCTCCATTTTGGTTTAAAATAAAAGAAAAACAAATAAGATAAAATACTACATGTACAGAAATGTAATTTTTAAGCTTAGATTACGTAAATTAGTTGTTAAAAGTTCTTTTCTGCTAGAATGAGGTGTTTTACATGTTGTCGAATATTTTACTTTTAATGTCTTATATTTTACTCTACTTTTCCATAAAAACCATCAAGTGTATTGCATCAAATGCATATAGTTTTAGCATTTTCCAACTGTAATAAAACCTGTTTTCCATGAAATTGATATCTTTATTTAGAATTTGGAATTATATTTTAACATTGGACATCATTGTGATTGCAAAATCTACAATGTACATATCTCAAGAATTAAAGAAATGAAAAAAAAAAAAAAACATGCAAGGTAAGGGGGGGGGGGGATACTTATAAAACAAAGATGAATCTACGAAAAAAAAAAGAAAATATTTATAGAAATGTATTTATGAGCTTTAAAAATGTTTTAATTTCCAGATCGAACGTGGGGCTGGGAAGGGATGATATGACATTATTGTCCAAGTCAAATAGCCAGGAAAAATGAAACATAGGTCATTCATTAAAATGAATTAACAAAGTTGCAAATTATATTAAAAGAAAATCAAACAGTTACAACTAAAAATGATTGAAAAAGAACGTCTTTAAAAAACACTTTAATCCTTAGACCAAGTTTTTACCATGTGTAGATTTTTAGGAATGAATATTTTAAATTTAAACAATTTAATGTTTCTTGTGCAAATGTTTCTCCGTTAAAATCACTATACTTTGGCGTTATATATTAACCCTTTCTAAGGTGGTGATAGATGTTTATAGTAAGCTATTTTACCCTTTCTGATTGACAGAATCTTGCAAAGACTCTGGGAAATATATTTACCACCACATGCATCAATATTCAAATATTATAACTATTCCCCCTCAAAGGGGGGGGGGGGGGAATCATGCTAATCTTATTTACTGTCCTATATGAATTTCTTTTTTGAAACAAAGCAAACTGAAAATTGACTCTGAAAAATATTTTAACATACCGATATACTTCAAAAAAAAAAAAAAAAAAGGCCCTTTAAAAGGATAAATATATATATATTTTTTAAAAAAAGCTAGGAAAGATGAGCAGAGCAAGTTCAAAAAGTTCTAGGACTGGTTCAAAAATGTCAGGCTCCAGTCATCTGACAGCTTACTCAAAAAAAAAAAAAAAAGCAGAAAATTTAGCTGCTCAAATGGGCAAAAAAAATTTCGTTGTAACAATTCGTTGGTTCCAGCATTGTAGGAAACCTGAAAAGCGTTGTTTTCAAGAGAATTCATGTTGAATGAAAAGATTTCGACCAGCCAGCAGGGAAAAATTGGTTGCAAGAAAAATGGTCGAAACTAACTGCCTCATATTCACCAGAAAATGTGTACAATGCCGAGGAAATAGTTTTGTATTTTAGAGCTCTACAGAAACATACATACTTATTCAAGATTGAATGCTCACGTAAGGAACATAATATCTCAATGAAACGGGTCACTTTGTTGTGTTGTGTCAGTATGTCTGAAAAGTAAAAGAGGTAGTTATAGGGAAAAGTCAGAATTCATCTAATCATTGACTCTGGTAAGGAATAATATTTTGTAGAATATTCTTATTTTATTTAAACTGAATATTGTTTGTAATGATAGGCAAACTAAGTGCCTTGAGTCGAGGAATGGGGGGAGGCGGACCTGTCTTGTTTGTTCCTTCCTGGTGGTGCGCCTTTGCATGTACATGTAATATAATATGTTTTTATGGACAGTATCACTATTCTGGTTTATAATACTCATTGTATTAATTTTGCCTGAAATTAAATATTTTCTTCTAAAAATTATTTTGTCTCTTTCGCTAAATTAAAAGTGTCTCCTTGTTAATAGTGTAATTGCTAATGAGGAACAGTATCACTATTCTGGTTTATAATTCTCATTGCATTAATTTTGCTTGAAATTCAATATTTTTCTTCTAAAACTCGTTTTGTTTCTTTCGCTAAATCAAAAGCATCTCCTTGTTTACTGTGTAATTGCTAATGTGTAAAGTTTTGAAAATTTCAGATGCATTAATTATCAAAAATGCAATAAGTTGTTCTCTTCCATAGGAGCAATATGTCGAGATAGCAACAAGTGCCAATGAAGAGAAGCAAAGCATGAAGACAGAATTAGGAGAACAAACTAGGCTTTGTGGAAAGATGGACTGTGGTGGTGACTTAAAAATGGATTTAGAAAATGTTATCAGTGAAAAATCATACACTTGTGAATATTGCAAAGATACATTCAGTGAAATTATTCATTTAAAAGTACATTTAAAAATCCATTCTGGGGAAATTCCCCCTAAATCCTGTGCAATCTGCACCAAGACGTTTTCTTCTACGCATTCTTTGAGCAGGCACTACTTGACACATACTGGCGAAAAGCCTTATTCTTGTATTCATTGTGAAAAATCATTTGCTTCAAAATATTGCTTAGACAGACATTCCAGGACCCACGATAAGACAAACTCATATTCTTGCCTTTATTGCCTCAAATCATTTTCAGCCGAATTCTCTTTGGTGCAGCATTCTAGGTTCCATTGCGAAGGGAAAGTACATTCTTGTGATCAATGTGAAAAGAAGTTTTCTTCTAAGTTTTGCTTAAACAGGCATATCAGACTTCATGCAGGGGAAAAACCGTACACGTGCACCGTGTGCGAGAAGTGCTTTAGTACTAAATATTGTCTAGACAGGCATTTCAAGACTCACAGTACAGAAAAGCCATACAATTGTAGTTACTGTAGCACCTCGTTTGATCGGCATTCCAATATGAAAAGACACATGGAAAATCACGAAAGAAGGAAAGAACATTATTGTGAACTTTGCGAGAAAAGATTCACACGAGCATCATATTTAAGAGCACACATGAGGGTTCACACTGGAGAGGAGCCCCAGAGAGATCATTCTTGTCCGTACTGTGAAAAATCGTATACTCGAAGACGGACTTTGGAGGACCATGTGAAAGCTCACACTGGCGAAAGGCCCTTCTCATGTGAGTATTGCCAAAAGACATATGCCCATAAGCGAGACTTGAAAGTTCATTTGAGGGTCCACACGGGTGAAAAGCCGTTTTCCTGTGAAGTTTGCTGCAAGGCTTTTACCTACAAGAAGACTTTCAATGATCACTTAAGAACACACCAAGCAGCCTGAGCTCTGTCTTGCTCCAAATTTGTCTTTATCAAAATTCCCCCCGATTTTCGAGAACGAAAGTAACAGCAGATATTACGTCATACTTTTCTCTCGTATTTTTCTCAAAAACAATGGGTCATAGAGGCATAGATTTCGTGGCATTTTTTATGTACTCCAAGTGAAAAATCTGGAAGTGCAGGAATTATGTAATTTTGATGGAGCACCTTGTATATCAAGGTTTTTAACAGTGAGTGCCAGCTAAGGGGAAATGTTGAAAGAAAAAAGTTGTAACTAGGAATCTGGAGCAGCCATTCTTTTGACTTGCTTCGCTCTGACTTCTCAATACTTGCTCCAGTGCCGCTCCATGCTCTGAATAAGTTAATAGATCATATTATGTTTCTCTTTTTTATTTAATTAATTTTGTTACAAGATAAAAAATATAAAAATAAAAAAACAAATCAAAGCAGTAGAGCAAAAGAAATTTCTTTGTTCTGGCTCGACTCCAGTTTTGAACATAATCTGATTGCTCCTGCTCCATGCAATGCTCCAGATCCCTGTTTGTAACCCACTGGTGGTTAAAGTATGTATCACATTTTGTATTAATCAGTGATTCCTAACCTTTTTCATGTCGCGACCACATTTTTAACATATAAGCAATCTGCAACCCGGTGTATGTACACACAAAAACTTTCACATAGTAAGTATTTTGACACAAAAAGGATATGTGAGATTCCAAGCTCTTTTTGAATCCAAACCCTATGAACGCAAGTTTATTTTATAATGTCCAAGGACTAAAAAAAAGAAAAAAATATAGTGGATTTAGACTGAAAGATTGCAGTTTTACTTTGACACTTTTTTGTGTTCACTATAACTGAAAATATAATTACTTGGATTTTAACAAATTTGGTATGCACACGGAGCATAAGGAGGGGGGGGGGGATAGTGCTGATTAATTTTCAGAGGCAATGCCGTCGAAAGTTGATGGCCCGTATAACTTCTCTCAAGAAATAATGAAAGGATTCAAACAAAAATCGGTTGTCGCTATATAATGAAAAAGACGGATTTTATTTGAATATTTCTGTAAATTATTTGAATTCATTTAAATTTTGTATATCATTTGAATTTTTTTCAAAGAAATGTTATTTGAATATTTCTTTATATAAAATTATAATCTTCTTGTACATTTCTTTCTTTTAAACGTTTTTGATGGATTTTATTCTAGTTGGATTTAACAAATTTGTCATGTCATAGACACTTTCCTTTTAGTTTATCCCTTTAAGTTTAGCACAAAATAATTCAAATGATATTTAGTATAAAAAAGAGTAATTTTGTATATGTGGTGAAGCTTTTTGATTTAAAACTAGAAGCATTATATGGTGACCACATGAGAAGTGCTTCACGACCCCATAGGGGGTTCATAACCAACAGGTTGGATAGCCTGGTATAGATACCAGGAACCCTGGTATAGATATTAACTGTAACCAAGCGTGGTATTCCTCTAAAATTATCCCACAGTGCCTCAAGTATAATGGTATTTATATATTTTAAATAAATTTCATGGATCGTGTGATAACTTGTACCAATAGACAAATTATTAAAGATACTCTCCTTTTTATTTTGTTGTATTTCTCATTATTTTCTTAAGAATTGGCAGTACAAATCACTCACAGCTTTCCTAACGCCTTGCAGCATGGTAATCCTAAAGACGTTATTAAAAAAAAAAGAGTGAAGTAGGGTGTACAGATTATACTGATAACTGATAAAAAAAATGCAGAATTTTTTTTTTCATGCTTGGTAAATTTTTAAAGTTTTAACTTAAATATAAGAATTTATTTTTCATAAACATTACAATAATTAAACTTTTTTTTTCTTTATAATACTATGAAGGTTTTTCATATCAAAAAGCATATTATGATTTATCAATAAAAAGTTTCCTTTTTCATTCAGTAAAAGGTTTTGTTTCAAAATATTTTCAGTAAGTATTTTTCAAAACAATAACAAAACTTTATGAAACCTTACGATTTTCGGTTTTTATCGCATTACATTTTTCAATATTATGAATTAAGTGTAGCATTTTATAGATTTGATGAAAAATAAGTCATATCTAAGATATGATATAATTTTTGACTTAGTGTGTTTCACTTGTAACTCCACGATATTGTAATAGAAGAAAATAGCATTGACGATGCAAGCAAGTTTCATCATTTAAATCGTGCAGGACATCAGAGTTCCGTGCTTAATTTTCTTTTTTTTCTGTTCCCGTATAAACATAATAAAAAATAAGAATAAAAACAAATAAATAATAATATTAAAAATAAAGAAAAAGTATTACTTTAATTTTTAATATGTAATTAATGAAAAATATATTTTATTTTAAAAGTATCCGTCACCGAGCAGTGAGAATTGTTTTGCAGAGCACTAAGTAGTGCTCCCCAGCGTGCTCCACAGTTTGAGAAACTGCTTTAGTTACTCACTTAAGTTTAATCAAGGAAACCAAATTTAAAATGAAACCCTTGCTGTTTTTATTTTTTCAGAGAACACATGGCTATTTAGAAAATAAAACAATTAAATCAGTGCAAAAACTGCTAGATTTTGAGATCAGAAGACACAAATGTGCTCACATTTTAATTTGACGCTTAGTATTCTTCTAAATATCAGATCAATAATGATTCTTTATGCAGACATTTGACTGTAAAAGTATGTGAAAAACCAGATATTCGTAAAACCTTGATAACAAAGCAAAAATAATAAATTTTGTAAATTTAAAAATAGTTTGTATTTCTGTTGCTAGATGGCAGCACCATTTATTAAGTTGAGTGGTTGACACTATAAAGAAAGCGGATAACAGTGAAAAAACTACGATTTCCAAAAGGAATTTAGTGTTTTTCAAATAATAATGGTACATAAAATATTCCAACTAAATCTACAACCGTCAGAGCGTCAGAGCTTCTGAGAAACTTATAGAAAAATAATCTTTTACCGTAAAGAAACAAACAATATAGTACACAAAATAAAGTCTGCATTTGGTTGTAACTTTTACTAAAACAAAGTCATTTTCAATGTTCGTTAGTGAGTTTTCGATATCGTCATCGTCTTCATCTGATGAAAAGGGAGCATTCCTCCCTCTTGAACGCTCTCTCATTTTATAACAATATGAATCAATCGTTCCTGAAAAATGCATGAAAAATTGAAATATTGAATTGGTCAATTTCTTTAAATATTTCAAAATGATAATGAACAAGACAAAGTAAATTTCACAAAAAATATTTAAAAGAGAATTGGTTATTTACAGCGTAAGTTTGGTGATTTTGCACAAAATAAAATTTACTTCAGTTACAACAGAATGAGCAGCAGTGAAAATTTTACAAGATAGGTTAAATATCTTAGTAATTTGATAGCAAAGCTGGGAAAAGAATTTTCAGTTACATTTCAGTTGATCAGAATAGAATAATTACGTAAACATGACAACTTTAATCGTTAATTAAGAGCGAAATTTCAGTTAGAATAACATTTCTATTAATTTACTTTAAATTTTGTTTCTTACTTTAAATTTTGTTACAGCAGCATACTAAACTAATTGGGGAGGTTTGACCTTTGTCAAACATCCCAGGAATTGATGTGGGTAAAATCTTCCTTAATAACCATTTCGGAAAACTATGTAAAACTATCATGTTTAAATAAAAAAATAAGCATGCGGCCAACCCCAGTAAATTAATCTGAATGCACAATCAAGTAACTTTTATTTATGTGCAGAGGGGATTCTGATCCGAAAATTTCCAAATCCTCCGAAAATTGAAAATTAGTTCAGTTTTCCGGATTAATTTTCAATTCCTAAATAATTTGTCAATTAATTAATCTTAAGATTAGTTTGACGATACAACCCTCTCAACTATTGAAGGAGACGGCCGCTTTTCAGCCACTCTCCCGATCTTTCGTTTTTTACATTTTCTCCTGATTTTTAAAAATTGTTCTAAATAATTTCCCAATGTTTTAAAATTAAGCTTAACGTTTTGATTTATGAGAAAAATTCATTGCAACCAATATTATTGCTTCGCAACCGTTCACTGCATATGTTAATTGTGTAAGAAAAAAATTAATCAAAATGAGTTATTGTGAGATTTTCTTTAGATTGCACAGTGAAATCGGCGACAAATTTGCATGAACTTTTACAGATCTCTAATATTTGAATTGAAATTAATTTCTTCAATATATAAGTAAAAACTTATGTTTTGGAAGCATGCCAACATCGAACACATGCTTCGCTGAAAATTATCGTGCCGTGCTTTACAATCCTTTTGCATCTTATAAATATTTGAATTGTTTTAAAAATTAAAAAGTATTTTATTTTAACATGTGCTACCTTAAATAGTCACCTAATTACATAATTTTTATTTTAAATTTGTAATGGTTTTATTTTAAGTTTGTTTGGTACTTTTTCCGAAAAATTTCATGTTCAGAAATTTTTTTTTGCTCACCCATGGATAGGTGGTGTAGCAGAGAACTGCTTGTTACGAAAAAAATTACATCTTTAGATAAAATGTTATCACATGTGATTTTTCTTTCAGTATACTTGCAAATGGTTAAATGATAAGAAAAGCGCATCGATAGCTGTTTCTGATCCGAAATTCTCCGACATTTCCGAAAATTTTCGAGCACCTGTTCCGAAATTATTAAAGAAAAAAAAAAAAAAAAAACGAAAAGAAAATCGGTTTTCGGAATTTTTTTTCATTTATTAATATTAACATTTATTTGGCAATTAATATCTATGCTTTTCTTTCCACCTTCAGACAAGCAAAATATTTTGTAACTACTTAAAAAAATTTTCAATAGGACTTTTTTCGTAACAAAATGACTTCTAATATTAATATTCGACCTTTCATTTAATTATTTGAAGGATTATTTTTGATCTTATATACATCTATGCGTATGTATTGTGTGTTGAGGGGGGGGGGGGAGGCGTGTTTACCTAATTATATAATTTCGGTTTTAAATTCATGATGCAAACTTTTTCCGAAAATTTTGTGGAAATTCCGAAAATTTGTTTTCGTGTAGAATCATCCATGAGCGTATCATTCTTCTTGATATCATGCTGCCATATGAAGCTGAGCCGACAAATAAGTGCTTAACCCATTAATGACTGACGTTTTTTTTAGGCACAGTGTGAAAAGTACCTCTGAAGCACCCAAAAACAAACATTTCAACGAAAAATTGTTTTAATCTAATCATTAACCAGTTATTTTAAGGTTAGGGATACATTAAAACAATTTTTTGTTGAAATGTTTATTTTGGGGTGCTTCAGACGTACTTTTCAGACTGTCCCTAAAAAGGGACGATAGGCATTAATGGGTCAAATGTGAAAAACATCGGGTCGTTCAAATCTCAACTATGGTCAAACCTCCATAGCTTTCCCTACAGTATGAGGTTTTTTAAAAAAAAATTAAAATCGTCTGCGAGACTAAAAATCTACTCAATGTACTGTGCCTCTTAAACTTTGGTAGTGTAGAGTGCGTATTAACTTAGTTCAAACTGAATAAATATTTTTCACGTTCAATTGAGTTTAAAGCGCATCTTTTTCTGCCTCCTGTTCCCCCCAAATTCCTTTCTATCTCCCCCTATTCCTTTTCGAACATATAGTTATGCTCATCGCTCTAAAATCAACTTGATCCCAAAAAATATGAGCAACAAATGAAAAACATACTACTGCAAAATAAGTAAAAGAATTTTCTGTTATTTCGAAATAAAAATATTTATTCCGAATTTGTGCCGAGTTGGCTGCGTTTTTTTACTTTACGTTATTTATTTACCGTTTCATGTCTTTCTTCAATGCAAAAAAGACACAAACCGTTTAGATCTTCCGTTCAACACAGTTCACTGATCGTTTCCTTTAAAAGAATGAAGCTGATGTTCTGAATGCAGATGCTATTCTGATTCAACATAATTAAATTCTACTTCAATTGAAGTGTAACTCTCGCTAGCAAATGTATTTTCATTGCTTTCGGATTTAGAGGAATGGATGATGGTTTTGTTGCTGTGCAACCTTATTAGAGGAAACGAGAGCCACCTACCTATTCAAGCGTTTTGATTATTTAGGATGACTAGAAATAAATCTCCAAGAGTGTTTGAGAAAGTAGACTCTTTACTAATCGGATTAGCTGTCCCTCTTCATCTTTCAGCATACCTTATTTTCTTCGGAGGATAAAACGATTGTTTATTCTGTGACATTGTCAAACATGCTGGAAGTGAAGAGAAGATTCAACGTGAACAGCGATAAAATGAAGTGAAGTAGAAAAATAAAAAGAAAAAAAGGAGGAGATATAATTCTAGGATGTCATGGTCATATACGTCATGCCTTTTATGTCAAAGTGTGTTCGCATACATTTATATATTTTTGAAAAATTCGGTTTTGCTCGGATTTTTGTGAGCATTTTATGTTTTTTCAATCTGCATTCCCGTTGAGTTATTAATTGTTAGCTGTATAGTTAACATTTAATTTGAGAAAAATTTCAGATTTTTTGAGTCAATTGCAAGTTCTGATTTTTGTGATTATTTTAAATTATTCATGTATATTTATTTTAATATTCATAGCATAAATAGTAAAATTCAGAGTACATATAGTTTGATTTTCCACATAAAACAGTGATGTGTCTCAAAATTTTGACCTCACACGGTATTTTTAAGCCTCAGCGCTATTTGTTATACATTACATGAGTAACATGAGGTTACTTAGGCAAATTGGGAACTTTTTCTCTAGTTTACGCAATGGTGTGGTGGTGGGGGAAAAGTATTTCGCCAGGGAGGACGCTTGATTTAAAACTAAAAAAGCGAGGGTGTGGGAAAAGAATCCTATGTATTTCCTATCATCCATCCCCCTCTCAACTATGGAGTGCACTAAATGTTCATGTCTTGAATGGGTTGATTGTGTGTGAAATGAAGGTAAGTCTTCGCACTTCGACAATTGGGAATTGCCATATATGATGATGAATATTTTTTTTTTTGCTTGCGGAACATGTTTTAAATAGTTAAAAGCATATGAAAGTGTGTGTTCGAATTCTGTGCATACATTTACTTCTGTACGTAGTGAACTCGTTAGTACTTACGAAGAGACGAAACATGGATTATCTTGAAGAACGTCTCTACTCGGGTCACACCACTTACATTTTCCATATATTTTAAAGACTTTTGACATTTACAGAATGTTGCGTTGAAACAAAAAACTTGCAGATTCATACAATGACGTTCTAAAAGCATATCTCCTCTTCTTTCTTCCTTACTCCACTTAGGGTGCATTCACACTAAACGCAACAACGACGAAACCTTTGAAGGCGCTTCCTTGGCTCTGCATAACTTTCAAAAACCACTCCCTCGTATTGACTACTGGGCGTTTTTTTATTGTGTCATTAGAAGTAATACTCACTCAGACGATTGTGATTTGTTAATTGCACTGAGGACGAGATACGTCATCGCTGTTAGTTTGATTGCCGTAGCAACAGTCTATTACAACAGAGACTAAATGTCTCCCTCGCCGTTCTTATGAATGCATCCGTCCTTACCGCCGATCACAGCATCTCAATTATTCGATACTGAAAAACAGTAATGGGCCTGTAAATAGTTAATTTGCTTTAAGAAACGACCAAAAAGACTATTTTTGCGAAAAAAAATCGATTTGTTTTTTTTTAATTTTATATTTAAAAAGAATAAATATTCACGATTTCAAAACTGTTTGGTTTTTGTTTCTACGATGCATAGAAACGAAGTTACACGCAATTAAGTTAACCAGAAGTCCATGTTATTTTCATCTAAGTAAAATTTTTAAATGCGTTTTCCGAAAAACTACTTTTTTCGACATTTTTGTTCACGGCAGATCTCATAACTTGAAAAGTTTCATACCCATTACTGTGATTTTTTAAGGTATTGTTTTATACATTGCTATCTGTGTTTTGAACTGAAATCTAAGCTCTATGTCAGTATTTAAAAATGTTACAGACATTTATTGGTGAAATATTGTGTTTTTTTCGGGGGGGGGGGGGGAGGAAATATATGGATTTCTATAAAATTGCTATATTTTTCTCAGTTTCGGACATATTACAAAACTTTTAGTTCAGAACACAGTTAAGTAACATAGAAACATGTCTTATCAAGTATTTTAAAATATATCGAGTTAAAGTGAGTATAGGGTGTTTGGCATAAACTGTAAATATCGCCTATTTTTGGCTAAAATTTCGCAATTTTTCAAAATTTTGTAAAAATATAGTTATTATTTTGTTTGTTTTCTTAAATTGAATTACTTTTTACCTTTAAAAAAATTATGCATTTAGTAATTATTTCATTGTTTTGAAAAAAAAAAAAAAAAAAGCCTCCGAACTTCCCGCAGTTAGGGATCAATCATAAATGATGTCACACTTTCCTTCAATATATTTGACCCCCTCCCCCTTCTTTGGCACAAAATGTCACACTTCAACATACCCCCTTCCCCCCTTTGTCACATGTCACGCTATATTACATAAGCATGTGTACTTGCAGTTCAGAAACAAAGCGCTGTGCCAAAGATCACTAATCCTATTTTTGTACTTTTAAAGACATTCGTGATCATAGTAATAATAATGATTACATGAGTAATTAATTTGTATAAAAAGAGGTTAAGGTTTACAACACAAAAGATAATTATTGTAGAACAGTAAATTTTACATTAATTGTTCATATTCTGAAAAAATGACCCACGCAATTTTATCTTAAAAATGTACAATGCCTAAGAACATTTCTTTTTACACTTTTAATAAGAATTAAATTTAAACCTTAATCAGCATCAGTGTTTACGATACAAAATGATCAATAAAACTTTAAAATCACATTGTCAACAGGTGGCGTAGTGGTAAGACGTAGGTCTCGTACGCCCAAGATCGCAGGTTCGAACCTGGCCCAAGTCGGTGGATTTTCAAGATGCAGAAAATCGTCTGCGTCCATGTCGCACGATTGTGCGGCATGTTGTTAGGTGCCGCCATCTAGGGGAAACTGAGCGTCCAAATTCTCAGTGGCAATGGCATCCACCGACAGTGGTGCTACTTGAAATAATGGATGCCGATTACCGGGGTACGCACTAGGTCTGCAAAGGTTAATGACCATACGCAGCCCCATTAGAAAGAAAAAACGTTAAAATAAAAAAACTTTAAAAATAAATGTAATTGCTGATTTTCAATGTTTTTATAGAAACTAAAATGTGTAATGTCACACTTCTTGTTACCCCCACCCCTTGTCACAAATTGTCACAATTCCTTGATTACCTCTCCCCCCTCGAAGCGTGACATCATTTATGAAAGACCCCGAATGTGTAAAAAGGTTACACGGTAAAATAAATCCTTTGTAATAATTTCAACAATCTAATTTATCGCAACTCATTTCAAGTTCTGCAGCATTCTAACTCAAGGTAGTTAAAGCGTTTTAATTAAAACTAACAAACTATATTTGCATCTTCAATCCTCCAAATTTCATTTTCAAAAGTGCTGTTCACTGAAATTTGAATTTACTGGAAAATTAAATTTAACGAGTAAACAAGAATAGTTTATGCGTGTTAGAGTTATGATCCGAAAAATTAGCCTTCCGCAGCTTTAGATTTTTGTAAAGTTTTAAACTGTGTTAAAAAGCTCAAACGTTTTGAAAGAATTCATCCTCGATTTAATTAAATTTTAATGGAAAAATTTAAGCAAAATATTGTAAACATTTTTTAGAAGATCAGAGTAATTAAATGAAGGATCAAACTTTGCACTTAAATAATTATACCTAGAAGCTTTAATGGAATTTACTTGTTTTAAGAATATTTACACGTTATTTCTGATTAACAATCTTCAAACACCAAAAGTATTTTTCAGGGAACGAGGCCGTGCGCTAAAATATTTTTCATATGTTGGGATACTTTAATTATCTTTCACTCTTGATGGGGCTATATTTTTGAGTAGTTTTTTAGTCTCTTGGTAATGAAAACTCAGGTGTGAGCTACACCAAATGGAAAGTGATTACATGGAAACAAAAGAGAACGATAGTTTGGGAATATTTATTTAGTTTCACAAACGCTAAAATTCAATCAAGTTACTTGTAGCATTTGTCAATGTTGTCGCTTTTTTATTTTGGTTTCAGCTGAAATTAATATTTTATAAGCATTTTTCGTCAATTTTTATTACTCTGAATAAACTAACCAAGCAAATAAACACAATGAAAAAACAACGTAAATGTAACAAAAAAAAAAAAAAAAAAAGCAACCTTCAGAAATTTAGTTTGAAACTGATGAATATTTTATCCAGAATCAATGCACCGGACACAAGTGTAATGATCCTGCATTTATACCCTGTTTTACCAGAAGTGATAGTGAAAGTAAACATAAAGGATGGCGCTTTTATCGCCTACATTTACTGATGGCGCTTTTATGCCGTATTTATGATTTCCTTGATGGACAGGCGATCAATTCGAATTTTTATATTTCTTTAACATCTGTGCGTGAACACAAGAACCAAAAAGCTTCCACACAAGAAATTTTACAAAACGAAAACTCACTCTTTCTTCTTTCAGAGTTTACTATTTCTTTCCTTCTTTTTAAATGTTTATTTGTAATATAGTTTTAGAAAGAAATCGTAAAAGTCCAAAACGCTGCCTCTGAAATGCGTCACTCCTAGGGGCGTTGTTATTTGTCTTCCCCAGCGCCAAGCAGACAACGGTATAGCCGAGTTTCATGTTGCTCCGAGTACCTCTGCTTTCACTTCTCGTGAAACATGCTAAAAGTGATTTTAAATCGAAGCTGTTCTGTTTGTAAAGAATACGCAAAAAAAAAAAAAAAAAAAAAAAATTGCATGCTACTTATTTCTTTTATACGAATATATAAAGTTCAATGCTGTTTTGAAATATATCCGTAAAAATTTAACATGCCGTCTGTTTTCATCTGCATTCATCTGAAAACTTAACGGACAAAGATATACAAGACTAGGATGCGTGAAATTGAAAATGATCACAGAAAAAGTAATCTATCGGGAAACCGTTTGTCAAACAAAATAGGAGAAGGTTTAGAAATGATAAAATGTGGGAAATTGTTGCCCTGAACTCAATAACTGAACATTTACACGAAAGAGAAAATGCTTAGTTGTAAACCTCAAATTCAGTTCTAGCCACCGTAACAATTCATCATGCTCCCCACTTGTTCGTTTTCTGTTTCATAAATTGAGGCACTTAGAAACAAAGTGCTCTGAGTGACAAAATGGAAAAATTTTTGGAGATTATCACAGTGCAAATAATATATGAAACACGCATCTATAATGCGTTATTTACCGATTAATGTTTCATATAACACGCTGAAACTGTTATATATTATTTTAAAGCATTATAGATAACCACAGCAACATAAACGTATCGTCAACTTTCTCATACACATATGCATCTAAATTTCTAGCTATTTTTCTTCCAGTCATCCATTTAAACTGTTCTATGGCGACAGCCGTTTGAAAAAAACATTCCTTGGGAATGCTTTTCTGATATCTGTTGAGGATTTTTTTATTTAGCAGTAAATTGCGTCGGAAACATGTAAAATTATATAGAACATGTCTTTTCCCAATTGAATTAATGCATTTTGTAATCCAAAATCGATAAATCTTCTAGTAGTACCCGAATTGTTAAAATTAAAGGGAGAAGGCATTTTGTCGAAAGATTTTGGAAATGTAATGTGGGTAGGTGATGCGCGGGCGAACAGCTGCCTATTTTCGCACTAGTCCGGTTGGAGAGATTTTGGTTGCTTGTTCCTATTGGAGGGGGAAATAAAAGAGGAGCAAGAGTAAGAGTTTAAGTAATGAACCATTGGCCGAGATTTTATGAGAAACTTTGTGCCGTTTTTGCAACTTAAGAGTTGTTACACGGGAAAAGCTATTTGCTATTTAGTAAAAAGAGAGAGCGAAACATTTTTAAGATACTAGCACCGAATATTAAAAGCCTATTTTGTGCGATAATGGAAATAACCTTTTAATTTGTTTTACTTAAAGTTGAAAGCAGAGATTATATTTTATATATACGAGTATATATATATATATGTAAACGGGGAAATTTTCCCAATTAAGTAATGTAGACGAACTGAGCTATATATTATGCACGAACAATTACTTAGTTGTAAGGTGTGACGCGGCAGTGCGGAAGGAGATTGATTTGGATTCGGACGATGAGAGGGAACGAAGAACAATGTATGACGATGATGGTATTTGATTTCGATGTTTTATTATATGTTTCTCAAAATGACATGTAATATGTGGTCCGTAATTGCAATAAACGTGGGGCTTGTGCTAATGATGTCTTTTATATCGTAGAAGTACCCCCAGACTAGATCTGAGACCACATACATATATAAAGTAACCCCTGTTATACCGCGCCCCTTTATATCGATTATTCTATGTCTCCAAAAATTTTAAGTTTGAGCTCTCGAAGGTAAAAATATTGCATTTCTAAGTAAGTAAAGCCCTTTTCCTCCCATTACGCAAAGCCATCGTACAGGAATGTTTTTCTTTCTTCTGACGTTGACACTTAATTTACTTGTACTTTTTAAGTTATTTCTAACGGCATCGGTTATATCGCGTATTCGGATAAAATGTCCTTTTTTGCTGTCCCAAGACTAGCGCGATATAACGAAAGGCTACTGTATATATTAAGGGAATAATAATAAGCTGTGGGTAGCATAGTGTTCTGAGCGTAGGGTTAGAAGATTCGAGATTCGAGGCCCGTCGCTGCCAAGTACTCTCCAAGCACATGCGGAGAACGGGCTCGCAAAATCCATGGGTTAAAAGCAGCGTAAGAGGACGGAATAATAACAAATATACAAGTTTTCCATCAGGGCAATGTATCCTTAGCTTTAATGAACAAGATTGGTGTGAAGGTACGCTCAGATTTAAGGTAATAGGAAGCATTTTTACAAAATTAAAATATGTTTGTAAAGTAATCGATATTAGTGTTTTTCCCTTAACATTATTACAGTTAAATGACTGAATATCGCAACTTCATTGAGGATTTGAAGTGTAAAAATCATCGTTTTTGCTTTTACGAATGAATGAATGTAGAGCACAATATTACGGAGGATTCAGAGAACAAAGGAGCCAAATCCAACCTTTCATCTAATTTCTAAAAATTCACTTTTAAAGCTTCTGAAATAAGTGGAAAGTTAGAGTCAAGGATGCGAGATATGGTATAAAGGTTTAGCTAATTGTGCAGCACAGAAAACTTTTGTTATGCTAATGCTGCACGAAAAATTTTAAAATGTGCGTATGTATGTGGGGAAAGGGCTCTTAATCTTCCATATATGACAGTAAAGGTCTTTGGTGGCTGGCTCATCGTTGCTAATTTGCGGCAAAATAGTTGTATTATACAAATATCATTATCCTCTAATTTTAAAGTTATACAAAACACAAAAGTTAAAACTATTGTCACCAAAAATAAAACTTAATTATTAGTCTATTTATTTACTAATCGTGTGATACAGGATGAAATTCAACCATCCATCTCAGTAAGAATCTTTAAAGTAATTTTCAAAAGGAGATGTTGGATTGCTCGGAATTGTAAATGACTTTTTTTGTGTTAACAATCATGCTATTATACTGTAATTTTCATGCGACACTTTGGAAAACATAATAATATATCGTACTTTCAATGCAAGAAAGCCACAACTCAAAACCGACTAGTTTTTCAGGAGGGGCATCAGAAAACTTTAACCAGCTTTTTAAAGTTTAATTTTTATTCAGGAATTTAGTTGCAAAAACACTGATAAATGAAATTCATTTGCATTTTTTTTTGTTTTTCTGATATGCGATCCTGTTTCTGACAATTCTTATTAAACAAATAACAACCATCTCATGTTTATCTTAACCATTCCTTTCAGGGGATAAAATTCAAAGCAGGATGATTCCCCGAAACTTTTCAGATCCTTTCTTTAAAGTTACTCCGGGCGGAAGATTCCCGTGCGCGGAAGATGCAACTCCCCCTGGATGGCGCTACCTGAGCTCTAAGTGATGCGAAACTGCAGGAGGAATTTAATTTAGTCGAGAGTATCCAAGCCAAACCGATACTCAAGGGAACATTCTGCAAAATCATACGACATGGGCGCTGACGATTTTCTACTTCTTGAAAATCCAATGACTTGGGCCAGATTTGATCCTGCGAATTTGAGCGCACGAGGCCAATGCCTTACCACTACTCCCCCTTGCCGGCTTTGATGTATTTATGTAGTTTTAGTGGACTAAAAGTAAGCATTTGTTTAGAATTTGGATAATTTTATGGAAAAGAAAGCGATTGCAAAATTTTAGAATCTGGGAGAATATTAAAGATCGAAATAATTAAGTATGATGAAAAAACTAAATGTAGCGCTTTCAAAAATCGCAGCGAAAATTCTTAACATTTGAGATAAGCCAATCATAAATTAAAAGTTTTTTTTATATTGGTGAGAAAAAGGAAGGAGAAGGGATTTTAAGATATTGCAATAAATATAATTTATGGACGATTCCCCCAACTTTCAAAATATGTTTTTCACATTTAAAGCTTAAATGTTCTAATTAATTCCTCATGCACTTTGAATGAGAATAATTCGGAATAATTTTTTGAATATCAAGCAATGCAATTTAGCAACAGTGCTTCGAACTTCGCTGATTTAAATTATGAGTACATTCTGCACATGAATAATGTATGCTTTACCTCAGGAACGACGTTTTCGATAAAGATGTAAATTTTAGGGCTGAGGTGGCACTATTTTATAGCGTTTTTTTATGTTTTAACTTTTCTACCTTGGAGAAAGTTTTTGTACAAATTTAAAATGAGGAAAATATGCTTAAGTTTTAGGGGTAAAAAGAAGAAGGAGAAAAAAAAAAGAGCCCAAAATATTAAGATTATACTTTATGATCTTGAATAATGTTCCGAAAGTTTCTTTTTGTTAGAAATAAAAGCATGAAAGAATAAAAATATTGACTTAAGTTATTTTCTGAATAAAGTTTTGAAAACTAATCAAGAAACAGTCATCGTGGAAAGTAAAAATAGTTTATATAAGTAAGATAAGGCAGGGGTAACTTTGACATCAGTAAGATAAGTCAGGGGCAATCAGAAGGATAACAGGGGACATGGCGAACTACTAAGCCCCCCCCCCCTTTGTAATAAGTGTACGCCTGTATTATTAGACTAGAAGAAGTATGATTTTCATTGCATACGAATTCGAGCGCGGTTAACTTTAAAATTAATATTATTTTGAAAATTCAAACTATTAGATCTTGTGTTTAAGTAAAATTTCCTGCTTAATTCGATCGAACTATAAACTGATGCTTCGTTGACTCAGATCAAAATTATTTTGGGGGCCTGTAGGACTAGAACAATATGTATTAATTTAGTGTTAGAGTCAAATATATCCTGGTAAGGTTACGTGTCCATCGAGTACGTGGAGTACATCTTTCGTTGCATTATGGCGTTCTTACAGCACTAAGCACTAAACTGTTATAACTTATTAGATCCTTTTATTTGCAAGTAAGGATTGAATGAATAACCTGAATTTGCGTCAAAAGAGGTATATAAAAAATTCGAATATGAATAGAGTACTGAACACAAGAAAATATAATTCTAAATTGGAAGAAATAATAAAAATAAAAAATAATAAATTCTGTTTCATGTTCTTAAGTTAGACCCCAAATTTTTCTTCTTTCGCTATGGATAAACGAGGAAAAAACCTAGTATCCCAATTTCCATTTCGAACTCTAATAAAAAACAAAAAAAGTTCAATATTCTGTTTTGTTATTTATTGTCTAGTACCTATCTGATAAATTGAAACATTTCCTATATATTTAAAACTAGTTATTACAGCAGACAATAAATAAATTAAAACAAAGAAAGACGGATTAAATTAAATTCGCGCTTACATTAATTTTTGACGGAGATTGCAAATCTAGCGATGCTTCACTCGAAATGTTTGATTATTATTAGTCGTTTTCATTATAGAAACAATTGTGTAGATGGCAGCCTGATGCAGTTTTCTCGGAGCCCGCATGAAATTATGTATTGCTATTTTGTGCTTTTAACGTTGTTTTTTAATTTGATAGTACGTATGAACGTTTTACTTTTAACATTATGCTAACATAATAAGTATTCATATTAATGTTCCCCTCCAATAACAGCCCTCCCCCCTCTTTTAAAAAATGTCAGTTAAACGAGCAAGATTAAATTAACAAAAATGGAGTTGCATTGCACAGGTGAGAGGGCCTCATTCAAGTAGTCCCACCTGATTTTCTACCAAGACAAATGTACAGAAAACGAGAGAGAGGGAGAGAAAAGCTTTCATTGCGAGTCTTTTTGGATTAAATCTTCACCCAGAAGTAACAATATTGACTACCACTCACACTACTACTCCACGTAGTAGAGATGACTGATAAATGGAACTGTATTTTGCATGCGTATCGTTATCAAAGTTAATGCTCAAAATCACTGGGGCTTAGAGGGCTAATAAATTACGTCGAGGATTTATCCCATAATCTGATTCTCCCCCTGATGGCTATCTGAGCGGTTGGTTGTTGCCTGCAGAAACTTCGATTTCAGTAATAAATCTAAAGTTTTTAATTAGTTACCTTTTATTTTAAGTGCAAAAGCCCTGTGACGTACTTAAGTTGAAACGTTACAAAAACCATTTTGTGTCAAATTCATTCAAAGCTGAAATGGTTACTTTGAAACGAATGTAAAAGGACAATATAAATATCCTTAATTAAATATGGTAATTTTTTAAAAATAAAATGGTAACGTAATGTCCTGTATTCGAAGGATTGAGCAAACACATCCATCATATGGTTTCCTACGATAATTAGTTTCCATTAAAAACTTCATATTTTCCTTCATATCTGTTAAGAAGAGGTAGGGCGGCGCATTTTCCCACGGAAACACAGCGGATCAGCGAGCATTTGGTCTCAGCAAACAGATGAGACAAAAGACGATGTACTGAGACGAAGGATGACACTGGATGATCGGATTCACATGATATCTTGTTAATCGGTTGCTCGCTAAGTGAAGAGAAAAGCACAGTATCCCCGTCTAGATTTCAAAGGTCTATGCTAAAGGCCTTTTTATGTTAATATGGGCAACCATTTCTCAGGTTATTATTATAGCTATTTTCTGTTCTAGTATACCGTGAACTATATTGGATTCAGAGAAGAATTCAGTCGTAAGCTGAAGAATCCTGAGATAATTCTGAGCGTCTCAGGATTCTTCAAACATTAGACTGCAACATTAGTCACACAAATGTCCTGGATGAAAGACAAAAACGGATTCCCTGCCCGAAAAATATATTCCTCTTTCCAGCATCTTCGTAAAAGAATCGGGAGCAAAAGCATACAGGTACATCTCAAAACATCTTCAAACGAAGAAATTCCCAATACTATAATAACAGGAATCGTGTTAAACGTTATACCATTCATAACAATGCATTAAAATTATTTCTTGGTTTGGAATTAATCTAAATTTACGCTTGAAACAAAATCTGTTCCAATTAGAAAATTATTATTACTTTACATGTGTTTTGATTACTTTGGCACTAAGCAGTTAACATACAATTTTTTTTATCGATTAAGAATTTTATCAAAACAATATAATTTACATGCTTTTTATCATGAGGTGCAATAATTAATTATAGAATGAATTAATCCGTTGGCATCGTACTCTCAATCTGGCGCCTTGTTTGGAGGAAGGATGTTATGCAGTATCCCATCGAACAAATAGTACAACTATAACAAAACCCTCTCTTAAAAATATGCTTATCCAGAAAACGGTAGAATAAATAACTAAATTTATGTACAATGAAAATATTCCTAAATTTATCAACCCAACTTCTTTTTTTTTTTTTGAAACTATACAACTTGATACATCAAATAAATAAATGAAATAAAATTTGAATAAAGTGAATTTGAATGAGGAACAATAAATAAATAAAAGTAAATAATATGCAAAAAAAAAAAAAAAAATCAAAAAGTAAATACGTAAATAAATATTGTAGTGGCATGGCAATAAATATGAATTATTTTTGCCACAATTGGCAAAAATATATACACAAATGTGGCGACATTTGTCAAGACCACACATATGGTAAAAATATCAATGCGGAACCCTTTCAGAGTTATTTTTCATTAAATTTGTAATCGTTTTCTATTATTATTATTATTACTTTTTTTAAAAAGAAAGCCATGCTGAAAGAAAAAAAAAAGGGAAAAAAAAAAAAAAAAAAACAAACACTATTATCAACACTTACAATTTACTGTTAAGACTACATTGTAGTTATGATTTATGAAGCAAAAAAGCGTTTACAAAAATGTAAATCGGTTTTAATGTTCCAAGATATAGTGTTTATCAACTTTCAATTCTCTTAAAGATTAAATATTGTTAATTTTAGCTTGTTTTTATTTGATAATGGTTCTGACACAGTGTTGTTTTTTCAGGCAACGTTTGTATACAATACTAGAAAAACGTATTTGTTCCCGTGAAAGAGTAAATTATATCGCTATTTTGTAATCATAACACTCCTATTATTATTAATAATTCCTTAATTTAAATTTCACTAAAGAAAAAAAAAGTGAAAAAAAGTATTTCTTATGATTTGGTTAATTAGAAGCGTCTGTACATTCTAATTTATTGCTCTTTAAATTTTTTCCAAATCGATTTCATTTCTGCCAAGAGCACGAAGTTAAGAATTTTTCATCTTAAAAATTAACTTCGCAAGTGACGTAACTTGAAAAAAAAAAAAAAAAAGAAAACCCTATTATTTTTACTCGCTGCATTTTATATGAACTTTGAATTAAATTTTCCTAAACATGAGCAAGGTAAAATTGTGTTTTAAATGAAAGAGACATTTGATCAACAAAAAAATGCGTTTTACACAGTAAAAGAAAGAAATCAAGAAAGAAGTAGCTTTGCATTTAAAATTTGTTTCCATGATTACTTCAAGCTGATTGCATTACGTTTTTTAGTCTGAATTAAATCCGTTTAACTGCCGTTTTGCCTTTGGTGTCTTTGTATTCTTTTTGATGGTTAAAAAATAAGAAGCTAGAGTGAAAGGTTATTTTAAGTAATTTTGAAGCATCCATAACATATGTAATCTAATGAATATTTAAGGAATTTCACTGGGTCTAATGAAGCATTTCCCCTATAATAATAATAATAACAATAACAACAATAACAGTAATAGCAATAACAACAACAACAACAACAACAATAATAATAATAATAATAATAGTAATAATAATAATAAGAATAATAATAATAACAATAACACGAACAGTAACAATAACAATACCAATAATAACAATAACAACAACAATAATAATAACATTAATAATAATAATAATAATAAAATAATAATAATAATAATAATAATAATAATAATAATAATAATAATAATAATAATGAATAATGAGAACAATATAATAACAATATTGACTTTTTTAACGGCTATATCGAGGGGAACATGTGATTTTACCATTATGATGTAAAATAAGAATGCAAAATACTTCTACATGCTTATAAAGTATTTTGCTTAATTTAATTGTGAAATTTAATTTTGTGGCGTTGCTAATATTGAAAATTCTGGAAGATTTAAGACATCGGTGATCAGTCATCAGTGTTTCACGTTGATGCGAAGGAATTTGGATCAATATTTAAAAGGAAAATCAATTTGCGTTGGCACTTGAACTTAATTAAGAGCATAGTATTTTCGAAATCTAATGCTTTATTGAAGGCAGTCATTCCGTGACTTCATGAAAAAAAGTTGCATTTCTTATAATGTGAAGAACAAAATTGCGTCGTTGGAATAAATGTCAAAGCATTTAAAAATAAAGGCGTATCAAATTTCGAGTATTTATGGTTGAAAAGAGTCACATTTACATCTCCTTCAACACAGATAAAAAAAAACAGCAAATTTGGGAAGCTTTGAGACATTTTGAGCATGATTCTGATGTTTATCCCTCACCAGTAAAATAAACCTTTACCTTTTTTCTTTTGTCGGCTTTTTTCCCTTTTAACCCTTGCAAAGCTTTCTGCTCTCCCAAATCTTGCATTACTCGGTGGCAGGATCCAGTCATCGAAATATGGTAAACTACATTGTAAGAAAATAAATTTTAAAGTCATCGAAGATTAAACCTGTCATTTTTTATGTATTACTTATTCGCTTTTTAAAAAGTCATTCTTAGTCACATTTACAATATCAGAAAGTTTTTAAGACTATATAGTATGATAAGGAAAAAGAGCGTGTTACAATTTTTTTTGGCTCTACAGGTTAGAAATTTTCTATGTAGATGTCGATGCTTTCAGCTTCGACTTCACATCAATTCATTAGCGTTCTTCTCAAGTCCCATCTCGCTTTACCAAACCAGCCTGGAGCTTTTCAACAGATGTACAGGCTGATGAACTGCTATACATCTGATGAACCCTTTCTGCCTACCTTCTCCTGCTATGCATACACATATAATACTCTGCAATCTTTTTCTTGTACAAGTCATTGAAATACTGGTAATACTTTCCCATTTTCGTCTTAAAATCTGACTTATAAACTTTATAGTTTAAAATTAAATTTAAATTCATACTTCAGCAAATAGTGCTTTGTTCAATGAATTTCATTTGAAATGTGAGGTCTTCCTAATGAAACAAGACGTTTTTAAAACTTAATTTTTGGCAATGAACAACTTTGAAAATATTTATTTCCACCCGGCTTTGATACTTACACTTTTTTTATCTAAGCAAATAATTTTCCCTTATTTGTTTTGTTGTTGTTACTAATCCCCCTGGCATTGGAAAGCTTATAACCAGGTCCAGAAGTTCAATGATCCACTAGCTTAGGGTGCATCATTTTAGAGAGAGGAACCACGAGGGCTGCAGACTGACTTGAGCTCAAATTTTGTGGTCTCTTAATTTTGAACCAGATCCCAGATGAGAGACCGTCACCTGGGATTGGCACTCCCGGAGGTATCGTTTCACTTGGAGGACGTTGGAGCCATGACCTATTTGACGTGCACCAGATCCCTTTAGCGTACATGGCGCACAGGAACCAGCCGCGAGAGGTTGTCACCCTCCCAAACACTGACCTAAGTCGATGATGCTTCACTTTCGGTTTTCTGCGGGAACCGATCTTCTACCGATTGGTCCACTGCGGGACCTTATTTGTTTTTTTATTTAACTAAATGAAAAGGTGTTTATAACGATATCATATCTTTAAAATAATTCTTGAACTGATACTTTAAAGCGATTCTGAAACATTTACTTTGTAAAATATTTAATTTTCTGAAATAAGTGTTTAAAAATGCTAGTACTTTAACTAGCAATAATAACTTTAAATAACAATTAGTAACTTTAAATAACGATAATTTAACAACAAAAATTTTGAAATGCGTAATATAAGAAGTAACAAGACATAATTTAAGTTTTCTATTTCTGACGGTGTTCAAGATTTCCTTAAGAAAAATTGAAACATCAAACTTCCAACTCATAGCGACGACTTTAACACAGAACTTCAACTTCAACCTTTTGATACAGTTTAAACACTTTCCGGCTATAAACGAAGCAACTCCATGAAAATGTGAAACAATCAAGTAGGTTAATTAACACTTCTGCCACTCATTTCTTTCTTTTTCCCTCCTTCATTTTCCCTCTTTTGTGCTAATATCCTTGGGCACAGTTTTGAAGAATAATGAATTAAAGTTATGACTTTAGATATAAGAAATGATATACATAATTTACTACCTAAAGTAATGTCAAAAAGAAAATATGAAAATTACTTTTTTTGAGAAGGAATGCTCATACAACTAATTTTTCAAGATTCGGTGTTTCAGGAAAATAAAGAAAAAACACCGATAACAATTTTCTAAGTGCATTTGGTTTTTATAACTTTTTTAGGAGCTAACTTTGTAGCCACAAAACGTAAAATGAATTTCATTAAAATGGATTAATAACTTGTAAAACTTTAAATTTATCATTTAGATTTTATTAGTAAAATAAGTCACATAAAAATTGATTTATCCGAGGTTTTCCTTCCAGTTTAATTCCAGTTTGTTTCTAATATTAAAGAAGGTAATTTTTAATGAATAGTAGAGTTGGCACAAATTATGCAACCAAAAGTTTTACCGCGTATGTATTGATATGCTTTTTATGCTTTATTACTTTTATATCAGAATATTTATTCTAAATTTCATAACTAAAATTTTGAGATAAGTAATCATTTTTAGTAAAGAAATCTGTCATTTTTTATGTAAAATTTTCAGTAAATTTTTCAAGTTTTCTCAGTTTGCTCAACATTTATTTTTGCAGTTACTTAAAGCAAATATTTTCATTTTTATGCAAATTTCTAACCTTTCAGCACTTCTACATTTCTGTTTTCCATTGAATCAAAAGTAATAGGCAAAGTTTCACGAATACAATTAGAAATATCCTTTTCAGTTTACTTTCTAGAAGCCTCATAATTTTTTTTCTGTTATGCTTTTTTGATTCATCATTGTATCACAGAGTGGAGCCCCGTCATAAGAAAAAAAAAAAAAAAAAAAACGCTCAAAAATTGTTGTTCTCTTTCCACATCCAGCAGTTGTAACTAGAATGTGTATGCTTACCCTTCGTCTGTATTGCCCATTGTTTCAACCTAGAAAACGTAATCTCTTAGATTTGAACAGATTTTGATTCGAAAATTTTGAGGTTCAGCAAAACGTGGGTGTACGTTAAACTATTAACTTGTGGAACTAGTAAAGAAATAATGAAGGCCTCTGAGAGTAATCGCGACATAACATATTGTTACAAAATGAGAAATGCACACGAAGTGCTTGCCTACTCTTATAGAAGTTTTGAGCACTTTAAGAACAGTATAACCATTTTCAAAAACCAGAGAAAGTGTTTAACAACTACTAAACAAGTATGGTATCGAAATGATTTGAGAACATTCATTGATATAAGTACAAAACTTAAACATTAAAGTAAAGACAAGAAAGAAAAACTTATTTTTAGTTTTCTATTAAGTGATTCATAAAGTTAATGCAAAGAAATTTGTTTTACCTCGCTTCAATAATATCCGATACAACGATAATTCCCTCTATAACAATGATATTTTGCGGTCTCTATGAGTTAGTACATACAGTGTAATGTTAATCACCTTTTGTTTTAACAATATTATGTATAGAGAGAAGGTAGAATTATGGAACAAGGTTGTATGAAATTGCAACGTTTTTGTCAAATGCTGATGCTACTTTCCGGAAACTCGTCAAATTTCTGTCGGCTACTTCCCATTTAACCACTAAAGGCAGCTTACTTTAGTATAGTTCTACCATCAACTAAAGCGATCTGCCTGGCAGAGTGCCAAGAAGAATGAATTCATGTTCAAGGGAGGAACTGCTGGTATAAGGAATGTGCCGTTTTTATTCTCGTTCTAATTCGTTTGGCATACTTAATTTCTTCCGAACGAATGCTATATTCCAATTTATAAATTTAGTTGCTTTCAACGAACAGAAGCAAACTTTCTGACTCTCGTACCAAATAAACGCGCCTGCAAAACGAACTTCCCTAAAACTCAAATGGATTCGTCCTTTTCTGCCATGCGCAGAAGCGTCCAAATGTCAAAATTCCGTGGTCGAACTGTATCACATTTTGTATGATTGTGAGAGCAAATGTTCTGTTTTCGGAAGCTTGAAAGTTCCTGTAGGGTAAGATTGAAAATTTTTTTCTAGTATCTCTACCACTCATGTTTATTTTTTCCAATGGGATGCAATTCTGTGGCAAAATAAACATACTGGAGTACTGAAAGAAATCTATTGTTCAAAATAATATGTAAAACAAAAGTTACGTTTTTCTTTTAGCAAGTATTTCATATTACAACCCCAGTCTCCAATATTCATATTTTGTGGAATGTCATAAATAATTACATTTATTCTAAATTTTAAAATGTCCATTTAAAACGCAAGTTATATTTCGTTTATAGAAATGAACAGTGTCATATCTGCAAAATGGACATTTTTCAAGAGAGAACGTTTTACAATTTGTTTTATTTAATGACCTTATTTGTTTCAATGATTATTATAATTGATTTTCACAAAATAGTGATTGTTCTAGTTTTCTCTCACATGATGGATGTTATTGATGTCAAAAAATTAGAAATAACTATAAAGCGTAGTTATTACAGTATTGCACCAAAAAAATTAATTTGTCCTCTAGCCTTAATTTTTGAACATTTACTCGCTGCAGTATTCCCAATATAAAGAGAGCAAAAATATGAAAATTTTGCTATAAAAACCAAAAAAAAAAACAAAAACCAATTTTTTGTTCATTCTATGAGCGATTTATGTAACACAATCATATACGAATGTTACTGAGGATATTTAATACAATAGATGCATTTCGAATTCTAAATTTTGTCCAAATTTAAAAAGTGGTCCAAATAACCACCTTCTCCCCTAATATTTTAAATCTCTACAAAACGATGTTTTTCTCAAGAAAAAAAGTTGTTGTTCAGGTAAGTCCCTGTGCTCTCCTAATAAAATTACAAATACCGGTGAAGGAAAGAACATTTTCTTATTTTCCACCTTTTCGTAAATTATTCCGTTTAAAGACAAGAAAAGTGTTGATTTAGAATGTTAAAATACACATCTGCAACTAATGACAAGAAGAAAAAAAAAAGAAGAAACACCACACACACAATCAGTTTTTTAGTTTATATTGGTTGAGATTTGATTTTTTTCTTTGTCATAAACATATCAAGGTAGCCATAAATTATATTTTAAATCTAAAGTACATCGCCGCTCGATATAACGACATATCCCTCTATAGCGACAGCTGTACCCTTAAAGTGTTATTGTGTCGAGGTTTTACTGCATAATGGTTCTTCCGCCGTACATGTAAGGTATCTTTATTGTACTATAGTACATATTTGGTTTTCAACCCATAAAATAGTCCTCGTTTATAATATCATTTAGGTTTTAACGTTATAAATATTGCAGCGCAACGGATGACGTTATAACCGAGCATTGACTGTAGTTCACTAAATATAAAACTTTCGAAGTATAGAACTAATTAAGTAACTGCAGTACTAAGCCGGAAACTTCAGTTCATTGCATTTGCTTGAGCTGTAGAACACTAAACTTGATTACGAACAAATGGTGATAATCGGAAAATTGCCGGGGACCATCTGGAAGACAGTGAGAGGAAATATATGTGCTTTGAATCCGAATAATTCTGGCGCACGTTGAAATCGATAAATTCGACCTTGAAGTCTCCTTCACTTGGATCGCTTTCCGAAACATCTTAGGCACGCCTACCTCATTCTTTGCTTAAGTTCGGAGAACTCAAACTGTTAATAATAAATGTGCCGCTGAATTAAACTGGTTAAATAAATGAAAATCATTTGGACTTACAATATAATTTCACAACGGATGTACTATTCCCGATCACCGGAAATTTATAAGACGAATGGCTTCATTTGGGTATTTTTGCATCTAGAAGCTCCACTACTGCATTGAAAAAAGGGATTCCAAGCAATCCCGAAACATATGTCTGCATCTTAATGCTTATTTGTGCTTTATTAACGTGAACAAATGTTTTAGTTTCACGAATAGGAGATTTTAGATGGCTTGATGGAATTCATTTGAACGGAGATGTAGTAATAACAGCTTTATTTATAACTTGCTAAACAGTTTTTCATGTTTTAAATTCAGAAGTATTAATACAAAAGCAAGTCTTGAAATTAAATATCTGATTTAGAACTAAATTAGCTATAATGGTTTTTAATATGTAGTGGCGACTTAAAGTCTTCACTTATACGCAGTTCGCTGTATTGGTGAGTATACGGCGGTACATTGCGTATATCTTCTTGTCTGTTGCGAAAAATAGCACATACCGTCTGCTGAAAATTCATAATCTGCAGTAGAACCCTATTAAACACTGCATCAATTTTGCCGTACTCAGAGGTGAACATAGATTTAGTGTGAAGAGCAACATCATAACTGATTTACAAGCATCTTCACTTTCTACAACTTCATCAAATTCAATACTTATTAATGTTAAGGCTAACGGAAAATCAATGGAGGCAATTCAGGGCTAGAGGGACTCATGAGCGATCATCGTTGTCACGTGATATCCGCTCTTTGTTTACTAAGACTTTCAATTGAGTTCTACGTGGAGCTCACTAGGAAGAATTTAAAATTAATTAGACTATTTTCACAGCTTTTTCTGATTATAACCCAGTATTTTCATTTAATTTAATCATTACAAAAGAAATTTATTAATTATGACAATAGTTATAGTGTTGTATTTAGTGTTAATTTTATGTAATGTAGAAGAACCTTATTTAGCCTAGTTTTTAATTAGATTTGTCGAGCTCGATGTAAAGCGATGCTACGGCTTCCTCTGTTTACATTGGCTTCATCGGTGCCACGTGACCAATGACGTTGCTTGAATTGCCTCCCTTGATGACTTTCAATCAAAACATATAAGATCTTGTTTCATAAATGATCGTTCAGCAACTGATGCGCAGTCAGAAACAAGGCGAGGCAAATCTGCGTCTCGCCCTGTTATATGGGATGTGTTTTTAGGGAAATAAAATTTTTTACTACATTTTAATCTAAATTATACCTCCAAATCAGGATTGCCAAACGTCCCAGATTTTCCGGGACAGTCCCGTATTTTGAGAAATTATCCTGCTTCCCGGGGAGCTTCAATACGGGACCTTTGCCGTCCCGTATTTCTTGCCAAGATATTGATTTTGCCGGATATTGGACATCTAGTGACCCTTCTGTGACGGGTTCGTACCAGATATTCCTACTTTCACTTGCTTAGTTAGATGCAAAACATTGACATTGGGATGTTGCCTGAAACTTGATTTTCTGCTAGTTTATTTCCTCTTTTTTGTTAAGTTATAGAATTATTTACAAGAGTGATTGCTTAATGGTGCAATAAGTAATTTAAAAAACTATCTAATTAATGCGCCAATAATTTGGACTAACAAATAATAGAAAACCACTTGAACAGAAAGGAATTAAATAAATAAATAAAAGTAAATAACTGAATAGACAAAATAAAGGAAGTAAATAAAATAAATAAATAAAGGGAGTAAAATAAGTTTAGAAATATTAATCAGTAGATATCGAATAAAAAAAACCTAAAAAATCTCTAAAATATGCATGCTTAGATGCACTAAAATACACAAAATATGTGATTGAAATTAAAAAATATGCATGAATATTTTTCTCTTTACGTAAAAAAAGGTTGTCTCATCTGAATACCAACATAACTAAATAAATAAACAAAAAAAGAAGTTCCACATTCAACTTTTTCATTTCGTTTTCCAAGCGAAAAGCATTAAACATGTGAAACAAATCACTTGTGAAATAAACAATTATGGAAAATAAGTTATTGATCTCATTCAATATAGTATATCTGTATATCCTTTTTTTTTTCTTAAAACGTAGTTGGATTTTCTTTGAATTTCTCTCTATTACGCAAATTACACAATAAATTAAATTTTCATCTTAGTCAAATCTTAATCACCTTTTCGCAAGTATACGATATTAATTATTATTTTTAGTTACAACACGTGAAAACGGGAGTAACTGTTCTGAAAAATGAAATTATTTTTTTGCAATTCGACAATTTCAGTCGTCAGCTGTTACACCTTCTGAGACGTGTACTAGAATATTTTGATTCAAGTTCTCTCGTAAAAAACCCATCTTGAAAACCCATCCTCTGAAAACTCATTTTCTTTTTTTATTGGCTAGAGCCATGGCTGCATACGGTTCTGAGTACTACAAACAAATGTCAGCCATTTTCCGAGATTAAAGAAAAATCCCAAACAAATATATACAGCATGTTTTAAAGAAAGGAGCTTAGAAATAGTAATTTCTCAATTCTGGCTTTCAAATTCATATTAAAAAAATAAAAATCGTCTGTGAATAATATTTTTTTCGGGAGCAAGAGCATGGGACAAAGTTAAAAATTCAAGATGAGATAGTTATTAAGAAATGCTTTTCTGTTTGACTCTTTAAAGTCAAAAAAAAAAAAAAAGAAAAAAAAAAAAAAGAAACCAAGTCTGTTCACTTTCAAGTTTCCTCGTAATTTCATTTTTCGAATGCCATTTTAATGCTTCACGCGATTATGAAAATAGGCTCTGAAATAGCTTCTTCTTCTTCTTGATAGCCGCAGTTTTCTTTTAATGGGAAGCGCTTCGAAATGAAACTAAAATTCGAAAGTCTGAGCATTGCATATTTTGTTGAAAAAGTAAGACAATTTTATACGTATTCTTTTAGGCTTAATAAAGTCACGAAAATATTAAAAATTGTCAAGAACGAACATAATTTCTAGGGCAGAAGTAACTGCAAACTTCAATTTTCTTAACTGATGCAACCATTTTTAATTTAGAATCTGTCTAAATTTCTCGTCAATTATATATGTATCTGAAAGTTGAGAAATGCAGATTTAGAAGTTTAGAATAAAAGCAAACAGAATTTTTTATTTTGAACATTTTACTCTTCAAAGCATATGCCATTCATAGTGCCTTGAATAATTTGTTTTGTCCGAATGGGAGGTTATCAATTCATACTGTATATATGTTTTTTTGATGTATACTCATGTATGACTAGTCAAATCGATGTACGGTATTTAAGTAATCTTCTATCGATTAAAAACCCCATTGAAATCGGTTCATTTAGGAAAAAGTTATGGATGAAGAAACAAAAAAATATGTATAATTACACCCATAACTTTATTTAAATTATCAAATATAAATAAAATGTGGGATCTGTGGCATACCATTCTCGATCGATCGAAAAAAGAATTACCCAAATCGGTTCATCCAGTGAGAAGTTATCGATGAACAAACAAACAAGAAAAATCTTTTTAAAACTTAATAAAATTTTAATTAGGATTGTGTTGAAAAAAGCGCTAGGCAAACTATTAAAACGATGACATTGTAACATTTTCCTCAAATTATCACCAAGTCGTGCCTCCGCGAAGATATGGCGTGAGTGGAAAAGCATTCAGAAGAAGACATAGCGTGCTGTAAAATTGGAGAAAGGTATAAAATTCGATAATTGGTATTAACAGTCAGAGACTTTCGGGCATTGATTCTAGTAGAAATGTCAGATGGTGGCCACAGAGTTCGATATCGTTACTATGTAGTTTTATTAACAGAAAAATTAAAACTATAGGTGAGCACAATGGGTGCGCGTACCCATGTACGTACGTTAGAAGCTGTTTCCTCTTAAATTCCCATTTTAAAAAAATAATTTTTAATATTTTTCATCAACTTTAAGACATTTTTTGGAACTGTTCAAAAATGAACAAAAATTGCTCAAATCAATATTTCACGCCAAGGGCTTATTTCAATAAGCTTGGTCATAGGAACTTGGATATTGTACCCAGAGTTTACATAATTTGCTTCATTTTTGCACATAACGCTAATGTTAAATGTTTTTGAACTGTTCAAAACTGAACAAAAAATTGTTCAAATCAAAAAGTAAATTATGGAAATGAGATTTGCTCCTCAAGATCTTTCGAATGCAAAAAAAAAAAAAAAACTTTTGAATAGGACAATTCGCTCAAAAGTTATTAGGGGGGGGGGGGGGGAGGGTGCAGACAGACCGACAGGCACATTTTCCCGTTCTTAAAACTTTACTTTCAAATTTTTTATTTTTCAATATTTATTTAATTACTTCACTTATTTTTGACTTTTCTTAATTTTTTAACCATATTTTTACGATACATTAAGGCTTCTTTGATGCTTTATTAATTTTTTAAAAACTTTTACGGGAAAGGAGACTAAAAATGGTTAAGTAATTGCATTTGGATGTAAAATATTATTATGTTGAAGTGATATAATGCAAAAGGAATACGTTTTATTAACCAAAGATATTTTAGTACAAAGACCTGTTAACTAAGTATAGCATTAACATCTTCAAATATCTACACATCTTCTTTCCGTATTCCACATCTTCTTTCCGTATATATTTTTAACAAACACAAACCAACGGAAGTCCAGCAGTTCTTTTTGTTATACTTTTCGTAAAAGAAGTTTGGTACATCGAGATCTTAATGGTTTTTCGGATTCAGGTACTGTGGCTGAACTTGTGTGAACTCGGTTAGATGTATCGAGAACGTGTTTTCTTGTGACAAAGCCAATAAGAAACTCGAAGGACTTCTGGAATTCATGTAGGATCTTTGAAATGGATGCTTGTAGTTATATGTCGCCTCCTGACGCAACTTTTGTCAAAATATGGTGATGTGGCTTTACTCCAGAATGTAGTTGTTTTTTCAGCAGAGCCTTTGAGTCTGATTTGTTGAAACGTTCTCTTGAAATTGCGGTTTCCCGGAACAATATTCTTTTCAATTCATTCGAAATAGCATTCCCCCTCCCCTCTTTCTTCACTCCAGCTTTTTTTCATCGAATAAATTTGAAATCAATCTTTTTAAAACTCGAACTAGATGCAAATTTAGTGCATTTTACTTTCGTTTTCGGAATAGTTTTATTGAGACTATTATCCGTTTTCGCATTTCTAACATTTAGTATACTAAAGAGTGATGATGGAACTATGTTTCTGCAAACGAAATTCAGTTTAAAATATTTAGATAAATTAAATAAAATATAAATGAGAAAATAATATTAAAAATTAAGGAAAAACTTGACCGATTTATCAAGAGTCGTATTTAAAATTGGGCCAACATATTCAATATTTTCAGCTGATGGCTGTTCATTAAATCCCAGGGACCAGTCTCTTGCAAGTTTTTTCATCATGATAATATTGTAATAAGGATACTTGATCCCGGGATAATGTATCTCTGAAAAGAAGGGATCAAGTATTCCTAATTTGAGATTCATATAAAACATCTTGAATAATAAACAATTAAAAACGTTTACGAAAGAAATTACTCAATTATTAAAAGATTATCTATACTTTAAAATCCCACTTAGTTAAATGTTATAAATTGTATATAACAGACAATAAAAATATTAAGATATTTAACTTAAAAAAAAAAATGTCCTTGCAACATTCAGACAATCATTTTTGAGGTAAAACAAAATATAGGTGAAAAAGATTAAACGTTCCCTGCTTTAAGGAAGCAAGATAACTTTAACATTGTAGACAGATCTTAATGCTCTACAAATTGATTTTAATGCATTTTTTGCAAAGGGATCAAGTATCCAGTCTTCCCTATTTATTATAATTTGAAAATTATACTCATAATTATCAAAACCAGTTTACTTGCTTTGGTCAGAAACAGATTCTTGGAAAAGTGAAACGCACTCTTTTCAATGCATCCGAGAATGAAAATTACATAAAAATAAGGTTTTAAATGACTTTACTGGTTTTTTAAATTAAGCTTCGAACAGCTCAGCTTAGGGTATTCTTCACTATGGGATTACTTTTCTTGATTTTGTATAATTTTTGAGTTTCGCAAATACGAAACTATGATTTTTTAAGTAAAAGTTGTATTATAAGTTATTTAAAATTAGCAGTTTTATTTAAGAGGAAATAATGTAAACTGACTTTTCATTTGTATTAAAAAAATTGAGTTCACATATTTTGAGCATATAACATTAATATTATTAAAAAGGTTTTATGATGTTTACGTACGTTTCCTTTTACTGAAAATTATGATCATTCCTGATAATTACACATAATTCCCCAAATTTGCTTATAGCAAAAAAGTAAATTAGTATTTGTTCAGTTTAATTGAACTAAAATTTAAAAAGAAACGTTATTATTTCTGCTCATTTGGACGTAAGAAGCTTAAATAAGAAAAGAAACTAATTAGGGAATCGCATATTTCTTGTCTTTATTGATAATCGTAATATTTATCTGAGAATGAAAAATTAACGATAATTATCTCATACTATTTTTTACGTAATGTCATTAAATGCTCATTCAAACAAGCGTTCCATCGTAAGTATGTTTTACGTGCATGGAATGAAGAAACAAAGATCCTTGAAGTTAATTAGAGATATTTTAATCTTAAATGTTTTGAAGCTTAATTATTAAATTTAAAGATAGTTCCTGAGAAAAGAGGGCATTATAACATGAAAGAATTATTTGCGAGAAAGAAAACCAAATTTTTCCAGGGACAATACAGTCAAGAGTTTTAATTAAAATTTCAATTTCAATGATGACCTGATAAAGACATTTTAATATAAGGGTATAAGGGCGCAATTTGGCTGTTGCAAATGTGTGAAATTGCAACAGCCAAATTGTGCTGTAGCAAATGTGTGTATTATTGAAAGAGAAAGAAAAACAGCAGGGAAATAATTGTTTTAGAGAGACAAAATTAAAAAACTTTGCATACATCTTGCTTGACATACAATCAAGAGATAAACAATATCAATTCCAATTATCAACACTGTTAGGAAATTTTAATTAAGAGGAAATTAAAATGGTCGCTATCTCAAATGCGTTTAATACATTCTTGAATACGTTGCTGCACCGAAACAATAAGTAGGGTAAATGTTTTGTTAAAAAATGCAATTCTTGTTTTCAGTCTGACACTAAATCGTAATGTCTTTCTCTTGGTGGATGGACCGCTCAATAATACCGTTGGTTTGCAAGAGATTGTAGGAAGCTGTGTTGTTGTTGTCGAGTCCTCGTGACGAGGAAGAATGGGTACGATGCTCCTGAGTCTAACGGGGCCCTTATAGGCAGGAGTCCGATTCCCGCCCCTTTTTTTTGAAAGGTCTTAATTTTTGAACCAGCTCCCAGATGAGAGACCGTCACCTGGGATTGGCATCCCCAGCGGTACCCAATGAGGCTCCCATGTCCTGCTCCACCCGTAGGTTTCTCAGGGATCTAGCAAGCTAGGGAGACCTCTGTTCCAACCATTGTCGAAAGCCAACCAACGACCCGGCTGTGTTCCTCGTGTTTTATTGTTTGGTTTTACATTTTTGGTACGAGTGCACCATCTCTTGGTTACTATAAAGATAAAACATATTTACAAAGTATTGCCAGCCAGGGCTGGCGGCCCTCGGGAGATACATGAGATGTTGACATCTCATTACAAGAATGGCCCGAGACCGTGTCTCTTTTTACATTTCTCTTCCTTCAGTCACGTTCGGTGTTGTACTGTCAAAGTTGGGTTGGTCTTGTCCTTCTCCTTCTTCCTCCTGTTTCCTTCTTCGTATTTGATCAAAACTGGTACTTCTTCATTGGCTCCGTGGTCGGACATCAATCTGAAATATGGGGGAGGCGAGTAGCTTCTGTTTCACATTATTACAATATTTAATAAAATCCTTATTGTATAGGTACCTGTTCCCTCTATTGTTGGTTTCATATATCGGTGGGCGTGCGTTATTTGTTCTAAGTTCCTCTGTAATTCTGCAATTAGTTAGATAGTGTCTTGTCGTCCCAATTTCGTCACAAAAGGTGCACATGTTGTTATCGCTTATGTTAAATCTGTTTAGATAGCAGGGTATTTTAGCATGATCTGAAATGTATTGGTTAGTGATGGGATCGGGATTTCTTACTCTGCATGGTATTGGTATTTTTTCATTTGTTTCCCTTAGCATCCCCAGCGGTACCCAATGAGGCTCCCATGCCCTGCTCCACCCGTAGGTTTCTCAGGGGACTAGCAAGCTAGGGAGACGTCTGTTCCAACCATTGTCGAAGGCCAACCAACGATCCGGCTGTGTTCCTCTTGTTTTATTTTTAGTTTTTACATTATTGGTGCGAGTGCACCATTTCTTGGTTATTATATGAGTCGAACAAAACATATTTACAAAATGTTGCCAGCCTTGCGCTAGCGGCCCTCGGGGAAGACAGGAGATGATTTCATCTCTTTACATTAACGGCCCGAGACCGTGTCTCTTTATACATTTAGCTTCTTCCGTCACGTTCGGTAGTGTTGTCATAATTCGGTTTGGTTTCATCTTTCTTCTTCATCTTTCTGGTTTCTTCGTATGTTGTTCCTGAGCAGGTATTTTCTTATTGGCTTCTTGGGCGGATATCCATCTGAAAAATGGGGGAGGCGAGTAGTCTCTGTTTTACATTATTGCAGTATTTAATAAAGTCTTTATTGAATAGGTACCTGTTTCCACTATTGCTGGTCTCATATATTGGTGGATGCGCGTTATTTATTCTTAGTTCTTCTGTAATCCTGCAATTAGTTAAATAGTGTTTTGTTGTCCCAATTTCGTCACAAAATGTGCACATGTTGTTGTTACTTATGTTGAATCTATTTAGATAGTATGGTGTTTTAGCATGGTCTGATATGTATTGATTTGTGATGGGATCGGGATTTCTTATTCTACAAAGTGTTGGTATTTTTTCGTTTGTTTCTCTTCCATTTTCAGATACGTCCCATTGTGCCTGCCATTTTATTTTAGACTGATTTCGTAGTATGGTTTTAACTCTTCCTTTAGAGATGGGTTCTGAGTTTATTATTTCTAATTGTGTTGCCTCTTTTGCTATCGCGTCCGCTTTTTCATTTCCTTCCCACCCAGCGTGCGCTTTAATCCAGTGAAAGTGTATTTTGATGTTGTATTCTCTGAGTGTTTTAAGGATAGCAAATATTTCTATCTCTATTGGGGTGTGTTGTTGTCGTGGATGAGCTATTCTACTTAGTGCCGCTTTGCTATCCGTATGGATATGTACTTCTGATCCTCGCCTAAGGTTCTCACAGATGGTTAGTGCCTGTTTGATTGCAGTGATTTCAGCTTGATAAACTGCATCCCCAGCGGTATCGATTCACTTGGAGGGCTTTGGAGCCACGACCTATTTAACGTGCGCCAGCTCCCTTTAGCGTACACGGGCACCACAGCAACCAGCCGCAAGAGGTTGTCACCTTCCAAAACACTGACCTCAGTCAATGTTGCTTCACTTTCGGTGTTCAACGGGAACCGAGCTTCTACCGACTGGTCCACTGCGGGACGTAGGAAGACCATAGATTTACCTTCA
The DNA here is from genome assembly GCA_038502835.1 of Octonoba sinensis. Classification (NCBI taxonomy): domain Eukaryota; kingdom Metazoa; phylum Arthropoda; class Arachnida; order Araneae; family Uloboridae; genus Octonoba; species Octonoba sinensis. The sequence goes on from CM076602.1 coordinate 67,418,386, forward strand.
TACCTTTCAAAGTTGTTTTAATGGCTTCATGGTAAACCGAGCAGAATGAGTGGTTAAGCATTATTTTTAAGACACAGGTCTGTATGCATATAGTGAGGTAACCTTGCATCATTAGAATAAGTAGTGAGGGGAAAAAATGGCTGAAGAGGATCTCAAGAAAACGCATTACACTGTAAAAGTTCTAGCTCAACCTTTTACCAAAAAAATGGTTAGATTTAGCTGCAACCAACATTTGGTACAAAGTTGAACCATTGTAGCGGTGTAGTTTCCCCATGAATGATAAACTAGGAACCATTATAATGGTTCAACTTCAGTACCAAATGTTGGTTGCAGCTAAATTTCGCCATTTTGTTCATTCTTTGAGGTGAAAGGTTGAACTAGAATTTTTTACCGTGTATGAACATAGCTATAACATAAAAATAGATCTTTATGGATCTGATTAAGGAAACATTAATCTCAAAAAACTTGCAAAAAAAAAAAAAAAAACAAAAAAAAACATTGATTATTTAAGTCTGATAAAACACTTATTCATATTACTTCAATACAAAATTAATTTCCTGAAGAAATCAATACATATCTTGGAAAAAATGAATTGGTTGTTTGTCCTTTGCGCGGAGCATGTGTCTTTGTTCCGAAAAACAATACATCGCATTCTTATTCCATCGATTTCATTGCAGCATTATTTCCCCCTGCTATTAATACATACCTTGGCAAGATGGAAGAGCGAACAGTTCCAGCTTTTTCCTCGCTGAGAAACACAAGAAGCTGGATGGTGGGGCTTTGGATCCAATTTCTTCCTAATCTTCTTTGACACATTCGCAAACAGTGCTAAAGCCCTGTGGAATCTCCTTGTTCCTATCGCATTTATTACTGATTCGAGCAACGGGAGAAAAAAACATCGTTTAACTGATAATAGAATGTGTTCTACAGCCTGAAAACGGGCTTTTCTGTAAGTTTACATTACAATTTGTCATATTTAACGAAATGAAAATTGTTATTCGAAATAAAATTGTTCACGCAATAATTTTGTACAATTGTAAAAAAAAAAGTGGTTGCAACGAATAAATTACAACTTTTATTATTTTTCAAAGAGAGTTCTTTTTTTAATATCTATATCAGAAAATTTCCTCAAATTCAGATAAAAATAAAAAAATTAAAATGAGTTTTTACAGAGATTGTGAAATTCATAAAGTGAATTCAAACAAAAATTTCTCAATAAAATTTACAAGTGTATGTTTTGTTATTTTTAGAATTCTAGAAAACTTTAGTAAGTTTAAATTAAGTTTCTAAAGACGAATAACTACTAGTAAAAACAAAAACAACATGAAAGGGAAAGCACAAGTATAAATAATGTGGAGAAAGGAATATCTGATGCACAATAAAAAATGTCGAGGAACTTTTAATTAAGTAAATAAATGCGCCTAGTTCACTAATTAAACGTAAAAATTCTTACATAAAGAAAAACAAAAACATGTATTCTTAATTCATCACTATGTCTAAGTCATAAAAAAATAAAAGTGCTACTACGAGAAACTGAATGCAACTTCTGCTGCAATTAAAATAAAAATAATTATTACAATAACAATAATAATACTCGTATTAATAGCGAAGCTACTTTTTTGACGAAATAATTAATTAAGAACTGAAAGTTGGGTATAAATGCTAGCAATCATACTCGTATATGCAAGTATGATGAATTATTCTATTTTGTTTCATTACCCAGGGTTTCACAAAGCAGGAAAAATGAAGAAAACATATTTAACAACAAATCGGCATCTTATGGTCTTAACAGAGTTAAAACTTGGTTGGAACCGCTTGATATTTTACTGGCAGAAGTTGATTAAAATTTACCACGTTACCGTACAACTACAAGTGTGATGAAGTTTGATTCCTTTCCTTTTTTAGTGTACTATTGTAATATAAAGTAAATAACATTTTATCAAGTAAATAAGAATGTTAATTAAAATTTTATATTCAAAACATTAGTTTAAGATTATTTTTTTTTATCAATGCACAGAACTAAGCTAAGATTAACTTAAGGATTAATTTTTTAAGCATAAAAGCACTCTTATTTAAATGAAATACATTTTTAAGCAGTACCTCTTTTAATTTTTTGAGTGATTGTTATCAATTTTTCCATATAAATATGTTCTAGCTGTTTGCTATCCCGAAATCTGAATGACTTAAGTAATTGCAGCATTTTTGTTGAACAAATAGATTTTAATTTAATAAGAGTTTTGTAAAACATTTACTAAAGTGCGTGGATAAATCGGAAATGTTTTTTTGTGGAAAGATGACATCGGTTCCATTTCCACGCCGCTCAACAAAACATATTCTTAGAAGTCCCATGATGCAGAAAATGTTTATTTGGAATAGCTTTTGCTCTCTCTCTCTACATTTTAATTAAAAAGTATCAAACTGTTAGATTATCTTACAATTAAATAAAACATATTTGTTGCACTGTGAAGAATGTGAAACTGTTTTAACGGTCTTTTTTTTTCGTCGTCGTTGAAGTTGATGATGAACTCTTTATTTGCATGGATTTTTTTATTTTTTATTTATCAACTAGCGGTACCCGGCGTTGCCCGTGCAAAGTTAAAATAGCGGCGCCTGCGGCGCAACTTGTTTTTCCCCCCAAGCAAGACACCGAAGGCGACCTCTTAAGTCACTTCTGAGCCGATAAAAAACTTATTTCAGCCAGTCTTTTTCCACAAATGCATAGCTACTTTGACTTATGTATAAAATTATTTCAATCTATCACTAATAACCTATATTTATTGATATATTGTATCGTGACATAGTTATCTTTATTACATCATCAAAACTTTTACATAGGTTTTTTTACTCTGAGTCTGATAGATAGCAAGCAGTACATTCTTTCTGAGTCTGAATTCAAAAATATAAATGTTATTTCGTAAATGTTTATTTCAACCAATAAAAAGAATAAATTGTGATACAAAAATTAAAAAATAAGTATTGTAGTAGTTTTATACATAAACATACATTTTGAAATAAAATCAGAAAAATGAATTGATATAATTTTAAATATGAAATTTTAGCTGCTACAAATTAAAGTAGGCTAAATGGAGAATTGATAAATTGATCAGACAATGCCATCTAGTAAAGATTATCTGAAAAATGAAACAGTTTCTCATCACCCTTAGCCTATTCAAGAAAAGCAAAAGCTGCGGTGAAGAGATGCTGGACTGTATATGTAAATAGTTTGATGAAATAAAAACGGTTAAAAAACATTGCAAATATATCGTTTTAAGGAAACGCTTTCCTTCGTTCAAAAGAGAAAAAAAGTATCCAATTTAAAGTATTTGTTTTATTCTATGGAGCTTTTAAAGGTTCCATTTTTTTTCTCCGTCCTGGCTGGGTGTCACCCCGAAAGTCAAATAGACATTTCTTTGGTAGCGGATATTGGAATATCCTGTGTATAAGATTAAAACTAAAAATTTTCCTACAGACACTGTTCACTCTCCGCTTGATAATAGAATAGCCCCATATAATGCAAAAAAGATCTTTTTATCTAAGATACCTTGAAACTACTTTTTGAAGATGAACAAATTTCTCAACATGTGTACTTTAGCAGCGGCATCAAGTTATTTCTTGTTTTATGCTGAAAACCTACTTTCTACCATTATTTTTCAAGCAAGTGGACGTTAACGCATTAAAAATTCTCATTAGATCTCAAAAAATGAAGAAAGGTTAACCAATATACTAAAGTATTAAATTTCCCTCCACAATCAAATACAACACTTAACTGCATAATACTGATTGTAACCATTGATATTTGTATTATGGCAAAGTGGATTTACAGTCCAGTCAAGGGGGCAGTGGTTGGAAATCGTGCCTCTTGCCCCCTCCAAATGAAATGCTTTTCAATATTGAAGTAGTAAAAAAACAATTTTGGGTTATCTTTAGTTATGTAATAGGAAGAAAGACGGCAACAGCTCTTCCATAGAAGTTTTTCGAAATTGAAATTCGAAAAACTCAATTTTATACTATGTTTGGTAAGATTAGGGGAAGGTAAAAGGGGCTCTTCCTCGAAATAAGTTCAAATCGTGGTTCTAAAATTACTTGTACAGGCTGTCATTCGAGGCGTTTAGCGTAAGGTGGACGGTCCTAGCTCTCTTCCTGTATTTCTTACAAATTGAAATACTAAAAGCATATACTTATTTAAGCTAGGTATATTATCGACATAAGGGGAAGGTTCAAACTGCCAGAACATTTTTGCCATTGAAATTTGAAGATAAATTTTTTAGTCTATTTCTAGGAGACAGGAGAATGACCAAAAAGTATCCACCCAAAATTTTTTGGAATTGAGGTTCTTAAGAAAAAATTTTACTCTAACTTTGGTGACGGAAGAGAGGACAGTTTGGTCATTACCAAAAGAAATTTTTAAATTCGAAATCTTCAAAACACAACTTTAGGCCATCTTAAGAACATTAGGAGATTCCGCGGCTCTCTGCGCAACATTTTATGAAATTTGCAAAAAGAAGAGGTGTTCGGGTTCCATTCTAAAATCGTTTTCGTAACTAAAGTTGGATTTACACTGCCTTTGGTGAGATTAAGGGAAGGAAAAGGGATTTGGAAGCTTTTATTCAAGTCCTAAAACACACTTTTGAGCAATGTTTGGGGGCATTAAGAGAAGAGGGAGGAGTTGTGAGCTTTCCAAAAAACTTTTTGACGTGAAAGTTCCAGAAATTTAATTTCAGGCTACCTTTGGTCACATTAAGAGGGGTCATGAATCCTGTTTTGATTCATGCTTAGGCTTCACACTTAAGCTTGCCCCTCTATATTTGGCATTGTTCATGGTATCGAAGGAGGCTTCCCGGTTTCTTTAAATTCTCCAGTTTCTAATCAAGTGGAAATATTTAGAACTAATAATGAATATGTAAGTAATCATGAAATATTAAGCAAACATTTGAAGTTTACATAATTAAAGTGCCTAAATACTTCAACTATTTTTTAAATCATTTATTTAAAAACAACATACTTATATTATGTTTGAGTAAAAGTCTTTCCTGTGAATATTTAATATTTAAATACAGAAATACATATTAATGACAATATTTTTAATCGCTATTCTCAACAAAATACATAAAATAGGGGCACAGGATATTTTGCTGCTTCATGGCAACGCTTATAATTGCTCCGGACCTGTTTACATGTGACCGACAGTGCTTTTAAAAAGATAAATAAATCCTTGACACCTGCAGTTAACATGAAATTGTAGTAATAATGCACTTTTTAGGAATCAAAGAAAAATTGATAAATATTTGCTAAAAATAAGGATTAAACTGCAAATTTTAAGGCTGCATCATCTGTGTACACACACAATGTTGTTACGCTACAAATATACAGCTTTTCATTGTTTTGAAAATTGAGGATCTTTCCTTGAAATAAGTTGTAAGCTGATTTTATGCACTTTCCCAATAGAAAGCAAATTAACAGAAAAAAAGCAAAAAAAACGCCAAAAGGGAAAAAAGAACATTATTATTCCAAGGAATAAAGCGTTGATTCCTAGAAGTCCTTCTAGAAAAACAAAAGCGTACAACAAAAACAACACAAAATGAATATGAAACTTAAATTATTATTCTGTATAAAAAAGGTAATTTAAAAAAAAAAATGCTGATAGAAAACAATATTGAACATTTCAATAAATAATCCAAATCCAGCAGCATTTGAAAAAAAAAAAAAAAACCAATTATTCCAAAACATGGAGCATCAAATTTTAACAGGATTATTCGTAATAAGGCAAACATCTAGAATGAAAAAATTAAATCGGCAGACATTGAATCGTTTCGAAACAACCAGAGATCCCAATGCTGTTTACATTCATCTGTGGGATTTCTACAATTATCTTCATTATTTTGTAAATCATTTATTTAAAAACAACGTACTTATATTATTTTAAATGTGTGCATCATATGAGGGACACCCCCCCCCCCATAACGTCACTGAAGCAGTGCCCCTGTCAAAAGAAAAAATAAATTCTTCACCACTCGAGTGAAAGTTGTTTGTCACTTGTTTTTTGTAATGAATGATTATTATTTTTACGAACATCTCAGATTAATTAAACTAATTGGTCGAGTCACTTAGTAGAGTAATAATGGTTGAATTCGATATAAATTGCTTAAGCAGGCCCAAGAACATTCTAGGTTCAACACAATAAAGAGCGGAAGCGATTGACATTTCTGTATAATAAAAGGTAAATTTAAAAAACAATACTGAAAGAAAAGATTATCGAACATATCAATCAATGACCAAAATTCATTAAAATGCATAAATACTAACTATATTTTAAATTCTTTATTTAAAACCAACGTACTAATTTTATTTTGAATGTGTGTATGCACGGGAGGTTGCAAATTAAAAAAATAATGCTGAACGAAAAAAATATCGAACATTTCAATAAATGATCAAAATCTAGCAACAACATTCTAAAAAAGGAAATCAAATTTTTCACCTTTCCAGTAAACCATGGTTCATTCTTAGCGGGGGGAAAAAAATCGGAGCTTCACACAAAATTCTCGGAAAAAGTATGCGCCAACAATTTAAAATATAAAACTATGTACTTAGGTTAACAATCCCCCCTTCCAACCATATGAAAAGATTTATTAGTTCAAATCTGCATGTATACAAAAAAAAAAAAAAAAAATAAAATAAAAAAATAAAAGTGGCCTAAGCAGTGGTTACTAAATAGAAACATATACCCACGTAAATCAAAAATTGCAGTCATCGGATTACCGAACTGTTTGCAAACGAACGAACCCATAATTGGAGCTTCTGAAGCTTGTTTGTGTTTAATTTTTGCAGGAAATGAAATGATTTTCTCCAATATGCAATAAATGTAGGCCAAAAATGATTTTGGATACAATTAATCCTCACATAAATAAATAAATTAAAAAAAACAAATGTATACAATCAATGCAAAAGAAAAACAACACGGTAAAGCAGAGCTGAAATGAAAAAACTACACGATTAGCGATCAAAGAAGAGCAATAAAATTAAACCTAAGTAAACATCCTCATAAACTACACGATTAGCAATAAAGAACAACCATGAATTGAAAAAAATTAAACTTAAGTAAACATTATCATAAACTACACGATTAGCGCGATAAAAAACAATCATAAATTGAAAGAACAGCTGAAACTAAAAAAGAAATCAGTTGAGAGGAAGGGAACTCAAAATTAATTAATCGTTAGGCATAGAAATACACAACAAAATAAATCAAATTAATGGAAATACATAGAAACAAAATAAATCAAATTACTGGAAATACATAGAAATAAATTTCAAGCAAGGATATACTGAAATCAATCTCATCGAATATCCCGGTATCTGACGAAACCAACAACGATTGCTATAGCTCCTTTCACTTCAATTCGCTATGAAGAGCTAGCGTGACGTAAAGAAAATGCTAGAGGATGCTGAAGGTTGCAAATTTTAATTGTTAAATTTAAAGAATATAGAACGAATAAAAAAAAATAGCTTTGAGGGGCAAACCACCAAGATATAATAGAATGTTGTGCCAGTTTTCGTAATCGTACGTTGCGTAGATTTTGCTGTAGAGCGTATAGTCACAAGGGAGTTGCCAACTCGAAAGTTCATCAAACTTTCATTTTATATATATAGATGCTGCTGCTGCTACTACAACTACTACTACTACTACTACTACTACTACTACTACTACTACTACTACTACCACACTACCACACTACTACTACTACTTCCACCACTACTACTTCCACCACTACTACTACTACTACCCAATAATAATAATAATAACAGTAATAATAATAATAATACTAATAATATTAATAATTAATAATTGTTTTTTATTTAAAATATTTTCTTTTGTCCCGATTTACAACAACCTTGCTTCTTACATTAACAGGGCGCTTGATAATCTTACATAAGGTGTTTGTAAGATATTTGTAGTAATCAGTGAGCTTTCAGAACAAGTGTTAGAAATTTAGTAATAAAATAAATACTCCTGACGCACCATGGAATCAAGATTTCTATTATAAATTTTAGTACAATCTGGAGGCATTGAAATCGATAGAAGCATAAGGATAATTAAAAGTTTTACTATTCCTGGTGATACTTTTCAGTTTATCGTTATTTCAATATGAAACAATTATAGAAATTATGGTATTTCAGAATTTCTTATTTTCAACTACGGGTGCTTTGCTTTGTTTTTCTTTTAATCATTTGAGTTTCACATGACAAAATATAACATTGATTGTATTTAAATTTTGTTACAATACAGATAGTTTTCCTTTGCGTATTATGTAAACATCACGGATCCTTTAAACATACAATCCAAAATGCACTCTGTGATTAATAGCCTTATACGGATGAACAAATTCAGTGAAACTTGAATCCTTAATAAATTACTTTTTAATGTGCAATGGCATTGATCACAACTGAGTTCTCAGGTATCCCACGTAAGTGCTTCATGTACATTCTTTCAACCGCAAGCAAAGGATTTAACCCATGATCGTGAGTGCCTGTAGTTGGATTTACCTTCGTGTTTCCCAAAATTGTGCCCGACATCCTCCTTTTTCTGCAGAATTGCGAGGAGCTGTAAAATAAATTTTTAAACTTTTTTTTTTTACTGATCAAAAATTGCATTGAATTTTTTGTATTTTTATAACTATATAAACCGTACTGAATTTCTATCGCCATGAAAATGCAACAAATATAGATGCCGCTTATTATGAAAACCGCTTTTCTTTTTTTACGCTACTTAAACATGTCGCTTTTGTTACAATGCTTTCATAAAATATTTTCCCAATATCCTTCAGTCTGGAAGCTGAGTAAAACATGTTGTCCATTTTAATTACCCAGAAGGGAGCAATCGAGCAGTCTCGCGGTTACGGTTAGTCTAGTTTATTAGTTTATTTAGAGAAAGCGAGAATGAGCATAAGAGTTGCCCCGAAAGCGCCATTTAACGTAATTTTGCCGACGCTTTTATATTGTTACGCTAAATTTAATAAATATATTCTGTTACATAACCCATGTTGGGTAGCATTTTATGTTGTGTACAATTAGGATCTGCCAGTTCTTATTTGGTTATCCCTTCCGCCAGGGACACATGAAATAGATCAATGCATCGGAATATTGATTGTACTTTTATCACGAAGAGGAAAAAGTATAAAAGCCGAGAGAAAAAAGTCACTTTTATACTTGCTGTATAGAAATTTTGAATTCCTTTTTTTAGCCTACTTTCCCGTAAAAGTAAAAAAAAAATAATAATAAAGCATGAAAGAAGGCTTAATGTATCGTGAAAATATCGTTAGAAATCAAGAAAAGTCAAAAATAAGTTAAGTAATTAAATAAAGATTGAAAAATAAAAAATTTGAAAGTAGGGTATTGAGATGGGGGAAAAGTGTGTCTGTCTGTCGGTCTGTCTGTCTGTCGCTCTGTCCCCCCCCCCTAATAACTTTTGAACGAATTGTCCGATTGGAAAAATTCTTTTTGCATTCAAAAGATCTCGGCGAGGACATCTCATTTTCATATTGTACTTTTTGATTTGAACAATTTTTTGTTCAATTTTGAACAGTTCAAAAAATTTTAACATTAGCGCCTATGGGTGAAAATGAAGCGAATTATGTAAACTCTGGGTACAAGATATAAGTTCCCATGAACAAGCTCACTGGAAGAAGTTCTTGGCGTGAAATATTGATTTGAACAATTTTTGTTCATTTTTGAACAGTTTAAAAAAAATTAACATACCGCCTACGGGGAAATTTCAATCCTATATAATTTCTGATCTAACGGACCGATTTGCTTGGAACAAACTTTATCGGAAAGCTCTTATGACGTAGAACATGTACAAATAGAAAGTTCATCCAGAACTAACGAGCCTATTTTCCTATGAGATTATTTGATCGGGATTTTCAAGAATATTTTTTAATTAATGAAAGATTAAATGAATAAGCAAAAGAATGAATGAATAAATGAGTGAATAAATACATGAATGACTTAATAAATAATGATTGAATGAATATATATTAACCGTTGAAAACGGTATATTTGAAGCAATTAAGAACTAAAGCTAAACGAGAAAGACAGAGAGAGAGATAGCTAGATTATGAATTTGAATTCGGTGTATACGGGAAAGTAGGCTCGTATAGTTCTAGACGGAACTTCTTGTTATTACATCAAATATATCTTCCTTTGAAATCAATAGTAAAACTGCAATTAAGTACAACATTCTTGTTTCTTTGATTTGAATATTTAAATTACAGTTACTACTCGTGTACTTTTATTTTTATTCTCTTTTATATCAATTTTTCGAAAATGAAAGAAAAGTCACATAAGAATAACCTCTGCAATGGAATTTTAATGCAACTTTATTCCTGTATTGTTTTTTTAAAAGAGTTTTGTCGAAAAATTAGCAGTTGTTCTAGTGTTAAAAAAAGTCCTTCTCATATAGCTTTTAAAGGGAATAATTTTGGCAAGTCTGTGTAATTAAAAAAATTTATGCTGAAAGAACTTAAACTCATGTTTGCGAAAATTGCAACACCATGAAGGACTTACGCGAGTGAGCTGAAATTTTCAGGAAATGCAAAGTAGCGCATGATATGCAAATGATTAGAATTTCAAATCCGTAGCGCATGCGTATGCTGAGCAGCACCTTTTGAACGGCGGATGGAATAAATAGACGGCTGTAGCGACGCGTGTATGGTTATCGGTGGTTATCTGCTAGTGGTAAACGTTAGCTCAATCTTTACTTATGCCTCTTCGACGAAAGAGAGTGAGATTTGAACAACTTACAGAGTCTGAACGGGGGAAAATCATCAGCCTTCGTGAAGCTGGATTGTCGTATCGTGCAGTAGCCGCTCGCGTGCAGCGTAACAGCAGCACAGTGATGCGTGTTTGGAAGCAGTGGACGGACGAGGGTCGGACAGCTCGGAAATCCGGGAGTGGACCCCGAAATGTGACGTCAACTCGCGATGATAGACACCTGGTCCGCATGGCGCGGATGGACCGTACAGCTTCCACTAGACAATTGGCAGCACAGTGGTCAATAGCTACAGGTGTTTCATTGTACTTCATCAATTCGTAGACGTCTGCTGCAGCGTGGACTGCGAGCAAGGACTCCTTTATACAGGATTTCCCTCACGCTAAACCATCGCCGCCTGCGGCTACAATGGGCCAATTAGCATAGAGACTGGCGCGCTGATTGGCAGCATGTCGTGTTTTCAGACGAATCCCGCTTTAATTTGTGGTACCATGATGGCCGCATTCGTGTCAGACGCTATGCCGGTGAACGCCACCTTCCGGAGTGCATTATCGAACGCCACAGTGGACGAACACCCGGAGTTATGGTCTGGGGTGCCATAGCCTCAATCGATCTCAATTGGTATGAATTGTGGGCAATCTGAACAGCAACCGGTACATCAGTGAAGTTCTACAGCCCCAAGCTGTTCCCTTCCTTCAAAGCTTGCCAGGCGCTGTATTTCAACAGGACAATGCTCGCCCTCACGTTGCTAGGACTGTTCAAACCTTCTTTGCAACGCAGCAGGTACAGCTTCTTCCTTGGCCCGCGTATTCCCAGGATATGTCGCCAATTGAACATGTGTGGGATTTCGTTGGTCTGATTCGTTCTCGTGATCCTCGTCCTGTTGCTTCTGTTGACGAACTTTGGGTACTCATACAAACAATATGGAATGCTTTTCCTCAGGCAGACATTCAAAATTTGTTTGACTCCATGCCACGTCGTGTAGCAGCACTTATTGCGACGCGTGGTGGCTACACAAAATACTGATTCCGATCTCGTGTTATTGTTTGTTTGCTTTGAAAATTTAATCATTTATTTGTACTACTACCACTCAACTGTGTATTAAATTTCATTCAGTTATGAAGATTCCTTCATGGTGTTGCAATTTTCACAAACATGAGTTTTATTTTCTATAAAATAGATGCATTCTGAAAACGTTTTTCTTTGCTTAAATTAAGTAAATTTCTTTGATTTTAGAGATTCTTTGACTCTTTAGAAAGCGAACAGAACGTTTACGCACGCTTTGGTACCTATTGTTTTGACGCTGCCGTTTGGACATTTTAAATAAAGAGGTCATTTAGGCAGTAAAAAAATAGTTAACTAGATTTGAAATGCATAACTTTCTAAAATACAAGGTGCGGCAAAAAAACATGGACAAATTTCAACACGTCCTGACACGAACGAGTTGTACCGTATCCAGCTAATTGTTTTTTTAAAGATTCTCCATGTTTTTCTGCATTGATGTGTGCAGTTCCGAGTTTGTATTCATTATTTTTGTTTCGTTCACAAACGTGTTGCAATTTTGGAGTTTTTTCGCGCTGGAAAACGACAATGTAAAGTTGTTCTCTTGCTGAAAGTTCCTCGACAGTCTGTCTCCGATGCAATTAACCGGTTCAAGGAGCTTGGTCAAGATGGTCGCCGTTTAGGGAGCGGAAAAAACGCACCATCAACACATCTTCCAACCGAAGGCTCATCAAAAATTCGAGGTATCCATGCAAAAAATCGCTCGTGAAATCGGTATTAGCGACCGATCAGTTCGGCTAATGGCCAAAAAGGAACTCAATCTCAAGCCGTACAGGCTCCAAAAAGTTCAACTCCTCACGGAAGAGAACGAGCTCGTACGGCTTCAAAGCGGTTGGAGGATATGTTGATGGTGCGTTTTTTTTCGCTCTCAGACGGCGGCCATCTTGACCAAGCTGCTTGAACCGGTTAATTGCATCGGAGACAGTCTTTCGAGGAGCTTGAGCACCAGCTCAAGCGTCTGGCCGCAGGGGAGCGATTGGAGCACAACCTATTCACGGATGAGAAGCTGTTCACCGTCGAGCTGGCACATAGCTTCCAAAACGACAGATTCTGGTCCGCCGAGGCTCCTGGCGCGTCGGCCATCTCCGAACACTGCCAAAATCCGCAATCGATGATGGTCTGGGGCGAAATTTGCGCTGGCGGCAAAACCACTTTCGTTTTCGTGGATCAAGGGGTCAAGATCAGCCAAGAAGTGTATCGCCGCGACATTCTTCTAGCCGTCGTACTTCCGAGGGACCAGCAGCACTTTGGCGATGCGAATTGAACGTTCCAGCAGGACTCAGCGCCAGCTCACAAGGCCAAAACGACTCAGGACTGGTGTCGGGCACATTTGGGACTTCATCTCGTCTACAGAATGGCCGCCCTGCTTGCCGGATTTCAATCTCATGGACTACAGCGTGTGGTGCATTTTGGGGGGCCGGGCCTGTGCGCAAAAGTTTGGAGTCGCTTCACCGATAATGGGACTTATTGTCGCAGGAAGAGCTGAGGTCCATCTCTGAAAATTTCAAGTCGCGTATGGACCTGTGTATCGCTGCCGGAGGAGGCCACTTTGAAACCGACTGAGTATATTATTGCTAAAGTGCCATGTTATCTTTATTAATTGCTATTTTGCTACATTTCGTACATTTAATGAAATTATCGCAAAAAAGTTCGTCCGAGTTTTTTTGCCGCACCCTGTAATAATGAAGTAGTACAGAAATATACTTTGTGGAACAAATTTGCTCAAACTCACCAAGAAAATTTAGTTAATTTTTACAGAATATTTTAATAATAATGAAAAATTCATAGATTAGCTCCTCACTCAACTCTTAAGCCGACTATCGTAACGAAGAGCTCTTATAACAAAATCATTCCTGACTTTAATAATTTTAAGGGGATAGATCGGATAATGCACAAGGCAGAAGAGGAAACGGTAGATTTTCACTTTTTTCTTGCGTCCTGAAATGTCACCTGCATCACCAGATGACCAGGAAGTCAACAGAAGTGCGTCTTATATTTTTAAACGTCCCACATCGAATAATTTTGGAGCGCAAGATTTAAGGCAATATTTCTGGCTTTAGTAACAAAATACAAGCCCCTATTACTAACTTGACATTTCACAGCTCAATCATGGAGCTTTGAAATGATACCAAGTTTGAAATTCTCGCCAAGGGCTGATCCAGGAATAATTTTTGTAGGGGGAACCAGGAAGTAAAAAATGGTTCACCCTTGTAAAGGTTTTTGTAAAAAAAATTCTTTTTTATAATAGCAATTTTATGCATCTTAAGATCCCTTAAAACCAAATCATTTATTTTGATGTTCAGATCTTAGCTCACCACTAGCACCTATTTCATCAAATTTGAGTAAAAGGTGTCAATGATTGGTAGCATGTCAATAATAGGTGACTTTACCCCCGTGGTTGCGTAAAATGATCATCATGTCTTATGTTTTGTGCAATGGTAAAGAATTTTCCAGAGGCTTTGTAACCAGAGGTATACAGTTTACCGTAAACTAAACAAGTCAAGCTAAAATGTTGATTCAATTGACGATGTAGCTTCGTAAGCTTACACCCACAATATCCGGAACATTATAGTACCAAACAGTATTCCAGCATATCGGTGTTCTTTTGGTAATGTTAAAACGTTTTAAGGTTTCAGTTCATCCGGTTGACAGGTATGTCATGTAATTAGTGTAAGTGTTTTAATGGCTCAAATTGCCATTTCGTTTATGATGTCATAACAGTTCTATGCGATAGAATTAAAGCTCCCCTACCGATTGGTTATGAATCAATCTCCGATGTTGCAATCAGCTCCGGTAACGCATTAAAGCTTTTGAGTTTTGTCCCTAGACGTTTCAATTTCTCAATGTACTAATTACTTAATTGAAAATGCATGGGAACGTTAGAATCTAAAGAAAGAGTTTTGTCAAAAGATTCATAATATTTTGATGCATTATCTCAGAGCTCGTTTTAGCTGAAAAATACGAGTATGAAGGATTCTTATTTAGTTTCTTTAATTTATTAAAACTGATTTGCTTTTAAACCTTTTTTTTTTCTTTTCGAAATTTATTTTTACCTTACAATATCAACATTAAACTTTTCAATCAACATTCAATAGATGGTCCCCTTATCAAACGATACAGTCCAAATAACACTCTTGAAGTAAAAGGAAGAAAAATCAGGCAAAAGAGAAAAATAATGTCTTTTCTTGTATCTTATATTTTATTTCATGCAAGTGTTCTACAAGCTTTTCTCTTCTTAAGAAAAGACACTCTTGTTAGAAACCTCTCTCCCGTGAAGGAAAGGCATACCAATACACAGTACGAACGAAGTTGCTTTGAAAAAGGATAAGATGAAATCATTACTGAATATTGGGAATTGAACATCCGGTCTTTTGAACAAACATTTTCTTTTCATTATCCCTATTCTAATCACCATAATCGAAAACACAAGAAGGAAAATTTTAATCCTATTTCTTTATTCTGATTCGTTTTATCCGAAATGGAAACCTTAATTCACTTCTAGACTGGCTAATAGCTAAATAAATTTTTCCACGTAAAATTCGCTTCACTGAAGAAACTGAGTCAAGTGGATGAAAAGGAGCATTTAAAATCCGAGTTAGAAATTGTTTAAAGAAATGTAATGGGAATTAAGAATAAATTTGTCATAGAGCTCTTGCTTTTTGCTACAATATGAACAACAAACAATCAACAAACGTTTGTTTTTAGAAACTATTGGTGATTGAAAAAACAGTTCTACAACAAAAATAATGACAGCTATACAATAATAATATTTGATGTTTAAAGAATAGATCTAATATACTGACCAATGATTCAAAATGAACTACCGGAATAATTAGCCAGACAGTGAAATACGGGCCAATGGATAATTTTGATAACGTTTATGAAATAAAAATATACATTAATGTGCTAGGAATAAAAGTTTTAATTTTATTTTGTATATTGTGCTTGTTTAAAAAGCTAGGTGAAGTGGAAAGAGTAAAAAGCATAGGGAATCTGAAAGAGTTTTAGCCATCCAGAGAAAAGTTGTTTCATTTGGCATATTTTGAGAAAACTATTGACGGAAGAAAAGCGTATCATTTCTCAAGTTATTTTGTAGTGTCAAAGTATAGAGTTGACTTAATTTATTCCTCGGCCGTTGCTGAAGAAAGGTGAAGGAAAAAAAAATCTTTCAGTTCCTATATTTTCCTTTATAAAGCTTGCATTGTGTCAAGAAGGAATCTTTCCTGGTCTTCGCTTAATAGAATTTCGGTGTGAACAGAGCAGGAATGTTAATTACGTTTTGCTGGTACTTCCAACCTTTTTTTATTATATATTTTTTACTACTTGGGAAGCGGCGCTTCTTTTGAATGGAAGGAAATGGTGGAATTCTTTCTTAAACTGACAAAGACATCCATTGTTTAACTTATCACCGTGCACCAGCTTATCATTTAATATTGGAATGAGAATTTTTTTTCTAAATTTATTTAAAAATTCTTAGGAAATGCTATCTAGAGTAAAAACTCATTGTAATCCCATCTCCAGTGCAAAAGGCCTCCAACTCAAAACCGACTACTTTCTCAGGAGAGGCATCAGAAGATTTTAACCTTCATTTTGAAACGGAGTTTTTTTTTTAATTCACGTTTATCTGACATTGAATCACATTTTGGATTGTTGCAATCTTATGCAGACATTAATGTTCTTAAATGTGCGTGCAATTTTGTGCAATTACTGCGGAATTATCTTATATTTCATGTTCAATAATTACTTGAAGTATATCGAATAGCTTAAATAAACATCCTGTGTCTGTAACTTAATTTTATATACATCTATTTTTTACATTACTTTTGAGGATGAAATAGCAGTAAATTTTTAGTTCCTATAACCACTCCTTCATCGTTTCGTTAAATAATATTTATTTGCATCCATCTCATGCGATATAATTTTAAATGGTTCAAAGTCAATCGTTAAATAACCTGCATTCGGCTCATAGTTGCGTTTGTCATTACAAAAAATAAAAAACATAAATCTATATATAAATTGGTAAAGACAAAACAGTTAAGTACCATTTTCTCCTCTGTTTGTCAACCGATTTTCTTAGTTTCTTTTTCTATAGAAGCTTTTGATGAGGTTTAGTGTTATCGAGCCTTTTTTTTTCATCATACTTTTATACTACTCCTTACATCTACAATACAGAATATTTGTACAATACTCAATACATTTTTTACTATTATATAAATAAGTAATTTTATAAATAAGTAGAAGGGAGTAAAGCAAATTTTAAATTTCAGCATCGTATATTTACAGGAAAAATGTACGTACATACAGTTACTTGATTGAAAGTTAATTATATTTTTAAATTTTCCACCATTTCAAATCGCTCCAAATGTAGCCAGCCTATATATTAATGAAATTTTTGGTCACCAGTCACGGATAAAAGCAGCCCAATTCGATATTTTTACGCATGAACCGCCGAATAACAATAAAAAATAGATGTGATTTTTTTCGAGTTTCGCTGTTGTTGGTCATTATTTGGGAGCTAAGCCGATACTTTTTCGCTAGCTCGGATTTATGGGAAACTCGAACTATCGCGGCTCTACTGTATTTATCGTGGCTCTACTGTATTTATAATTCAAAGAAGAAGACATATCAAAAACAAAACAAAAGAGAAAATGAAATCTATTACATTAATGTCAAAGCAAAATAAGACTAATCTTAAGATGTCAGTTAATCCATTTCGAATATATATATATATATATATATACACATATATATATATATATATGAAAAATCAGTCAGATTGTCTATCAAATACAATGTCAAACAAAATCAAATACAATTTGAAGCTAACAATGTCTAATATAATATAAAACGACATAATAAGTGCGATGACGCGTTATTTTGTTTCCAATCAACGTTTCGTAAGTTTGTGGATTTGCATTAGCGTTTTGAACTCTTGATTAAATTGAAAGGGAATGTTTGCATTGCCAATTTATTCAAAAATAACAGGGTGGCATAAAATTTTTATTTATATTTTCATAACAAGAGAAGGAATACAGAAAGATAAAATTTATGTATAACATTTGTTACAAATGCATTAATAAAATATCTAACTCAGTGGTCAACCATTCGCACCCAGGAAAGATTATCACTAACTGAAATATTCAAACAAAACGAACTGTTTGAAACAGAAAAAATAAAATATCTGAAAGTTGTTTAAACTTCAAAGCTGAACTTAGAAAAAAAAATACGGTCAACTTTCGACCGCTGGGTAACCTCTAGTAAATAAAATATCATAAAAAATCAAAATTTCTGCTTCAGCTTCATTTTTTTAAATTTTGAAGAGAAATATATATGTATATATATATATGAATTAATTTTTTAGACTCGCTGTTTAGGTTTTCAGAGTCAAGCGAGCACTGAATTCAGGCTTACAAATGATCGGCTTGGAGCTATATTTTGGCTCTGTTTAACTCTGATAGTTCTACGTTGTTCCAACAGAACATTCACGCTGTATGATTATTATGTGCCGATATCGAGTTATCTATGGTTCCAGAGCTGGGTTGAGAACAAGGAAAACCAAGCTTCTGGATCATTTTGTATGCTTTTACCAATGCAAGGGATATGAACAGCATTAAAAAAATAAAAAAAATAAAAAAACAGCCCAAAGCTGCTGGCTAATAGATACAAGTTCAAATTTATAGTATATGGGGCAATAGGCACGAAGATAATAGTTATAATTGCATTAAGATGAAGAAAAAACAAAAGATTGAAAAAGAGTTTTAGCCATTATTCATATTTTAACTTAAACATTACGTGGGAACTGGAGACTTCTGAAAGCATAGTGCAGTTGAAGTATAAGGGCTTGTACTTTAATCAGGAATGGATACAATTAATGCTTTTCTCCCGCAGCCGGTAGGATTCGAACGTACGTGGGGAAACCCGAATTGAGTTCAAGTCCATCGCCTTAACCAATCGGCCACGACTACTTGTGCAACTGTAAAGGGAGAGGGATTTTGTCGTGAAAACATATGAATGTGGACAGTTCTCCATGAAGAGTGCAGAGCAGAGGCCCCAGAAATACGAAATGTTGGTTGCCGGCATCTTGGACCAAGGCCTAATGCACCTCGAAGTGGCCCTCTTTGATCATTTTAAAAACTATCCGTATGGAAAGATATAAAAGAAAGTTTCATGATGGCCACAGTCGGGCCCGCTGCGAGGCGGTCCCGGCACAATACACTAGTTCAAAAAGTCTGCAAGCAATCTATTTAAAACGTGGTCTTTAATATTTTTTTCTGGATAAGTAGCAGTGTAAGAATTAGAGAAAACGAAGTAAATTTCAGCGATGCCACATCCCCATAAGGAAAGTAGAATGATTAATTTTCAGGCTGCTGCGCATGGCCGGAATCAATTTGTTTGCAAAAAGTCGTCTTTCATACTGTTAATGTGGTGTTGTGTTTGTGTGGGTAACGTCATAAATGTTGTTTTAGTGTATTTCATGCTATGTAAACCGTCCTAGAAAATATCTAGGGACAAACTTTTTAAAAAAGGTAAGGCAGTTTACTTCCATTTTATGCTTTGTTAATTATAAAAACAAATGGATGACAAGCAACATGACTTACACCGCGAAAGGAATCACGATTATCTTTACCAGGTAACCTGAACAGTTGTATCGTGGCTTTTTGAGAGGCTCTACTGCAAGAAATACATTTGTTGCTCTTTAATTTTCCTCGAGACTGTAGGAATTTTTTGGCTCTTTAGATCTTTTACTATTTTGTAAATTTCATAGATTTTAGCTTAATTTTTGAATATAAAAAGCATACATTTAATAATAGCAAAGCAAGATTGATATTTAAAAATATTTTTCACCCGAGTACACATTAGTATCATTTCTGTCAAATCAAGCGGAATATAATGAATAGAATTGCTATTTTTTTTTTTTTTTTGCAGAGAACACAAAACTAGAGGCTATTGTTGAAGTTTTTGAAATCCCAGTCTTTGAAATTAGTAAAAGATACTAGTTCAATAGTTCTGTAGGCAGGGGTGCAGTGGGGCCGGAAAGCGCCGGTACGGCGTTCCAGAATGTTATTTCAAACAACACTTATTTTATTTGAAACTCACTCCAAAACAAGCGTAACCTGACTGAAAATTTTTTAAAACCTCTCTTCACATCATATGCAAAATAACTTTATTTTAAATTGCGAACACCAGTGTTGATCAAGACAAACGCTGGCGTAGTAAAAGACTCCAATAAAAGCAAAAATCCTCGTTTTGTTTTTTAAGTAGTGTTTGCATTAAAAGATTTTTCAAATATGATATATACATTTAAAGCGAATGCAAAAATTTGCTATTGTAAAATACCAATAATATACATTTCCTGTGATTCTTTAATCACAGTTCAATGTTTAATGGCTTAAACTTAAGTGTTCGTGTTCAGCTACATAGCGTTCAGCTTATGCAATAATAAAGTAGTTTCCCAGAATTTTTGACTTTTTCAATTTTGTCGTTTCCTCGTTCGGGCAGATTTAACCCCGTTGAATTTTTTTCATGTTGGAGTATGTTAAGCATTTCATTTACAAGACTACTTGTTCTGGTGTATTAATGATGTAGAGGAACTCAATCAGCGAATTATAAATGATTTTCAGTTCATAACTACTTAGATGTTTTCAAATAGGGTAAAAAGAGCTCTTGTGTTGATTATTGTGAAATATATAATTTTTAGCAATTAACACAACAAAAACCTTGAAAAAATTTAGGCAATTCCTTTTCTGATTACACTTTATCTAATTGTTTGATAGCATAAAGTAAAAAAAAAAGCCTGCTTAAATATAATTTTAGTTATAAATGTACCACTAAGATAGTGCTTGAGTTCAAATATTGATACCTTATTCATATTAAAGCATACAATCTACTAGCATAATCAACTTGTACTCTCTCCCCTCCCCATTCCCCCCTTTTTTGTTGCCCTGGATTTATCCGACCTCATATTGTTTTCATTAGATAACTGCTTACAGAAATGGTTTTTTGGATTCCTTTTAACACTTATTATTACAAAAAAGTCTTCAGTCGAATTATTTTCTTAATTTTAATACACACAACTGATTTTAAACGAACTATAAAGCATCGATTAAAAGCTAAAAGTAAAAATTTTGTTTCATTAATTTTATGTATGCCAAATTCCTCTTAACCATGCTTTATTACATTTTCAATACACATACTCCAGTTTGTTTTGTCCAACTCAGTAATAACGAGTCGGTAAATTCCTCTGAAGTGTGCGAACTTTTCATTTATATTCGAATTTGAAGATTAAACTTTTGTTGGAACCGTGAACAAAGGCCTTCATTTTCTATAATGATCCCTTTTGGGGCGCATGAAATAAATGGCAGCCATTCGCAAAGCTTAAAATGAACGCATTTTATCAGTGGGTTTCGAGTGCATATAATTAAACTAACTCTTTTAAAATGGAGGAAGGAAATAAGTCGTTTAATGTTATGTTCTAGTGTAGAGGCAATTTCAGTCTCGAGCAGTGTGTTTAAAATGCTTTTGTAATGATTGCAGTCAGAAATGAGCGTCTCAATTCATCGACATAAGTGGTTGAATTTTTCAATGCTTTCAAACAATAGTCAGTTCAAAAACAAAGAATAGAGCCTATTTTAAATTTTGACTGGTTTGTATAATTTACAACTTTGCTAATCTTCCCTTTGGTAAAAGTAGCTGCCCTACGTCCCGCAGTGGAGCAGTCGGTACCAGCTAAGTTCCCGCAGAACACCGAAAGTGAAGCAACATTGACCGAGGGCAGTGTTTGGGAGGATGACTACCTCTCACGGCTGGTTGTGCTTGGGACAGTGTACGCTAAAGGGAGCTGGTGCATGTTAAATCTGTCGGGGTTAAAATGTCCTCCACGTGAAATGATGCCTCTGGCCCCAAGTGACGGTCTCTCATCTGGGAGCTCGTTCACAAATTAAGAGAACACATAAAGAAGGTTTAGTTAGTCTTCAGCCCTAGTGGTTCTTCGCTCAAGTGAAGCTGCATATCACCATATCCATGGATCAGTCGTATTTGCGACATGATCTTCTGGACCTGGTGCAGACTTTCCTACGCCAGGGGGCGATATTCTAGCATTGTTTGATTATCCAACAGCCTCAATACGTGCAGAGGGGGGGGGGGGGCGGTAGTCTCTCCTGGATGACACTTTTTTTGGGGTGTTGGGGGTGATACCCAAAATGGTTTAAAGTTTTTGAAACATACATATGTTTTTGAGTTATACTATGTTACTGCTGCTATTTCATCGTATCATAAATGAAAATACATGTAGTTTACTAAAAGTTACACTTAAAAAATAACATCGAATTTGTAAGCTTTTTTACTACTGAAAATAATATAAACTACAAAACTTTATGAAACACAACAAAGTGTTTTTTAGGGGTGGGGTGACTCTTCAAATTACCACCTCAGATGATATCCATGCTAGGAACGCCACTGGATTATCATTTATGAATTAAAAACCAAATTTTCAGGAAAAAGGGGAAGGCATTAACAGCCCGAAATCCCCCTGTTTTTGTTCCTGTTTTCCTATATGTCGTAAATATAAAATATCTATCTCTTATTTGCTGCAACAACGTCATAACTTGTAAATTATACTATGGTGATTTAAGTGTTAAGTATGGTGATTTTAAAGTTAATATTACTGAACAATTGCAATCATCATTGCAACTCTTCCTATGTTATTCACTCAATTTTTTTTCTGATTGTGGTTTTAGATTGAACGGTACAGGTATAAGTGCAATAATGACTACAATCATTCTGTGGTATTTACGCAAAAATGTCATAACATTAAGTATAAGCAGTGCAACATTTTTACGTTACACTACTTGCGTAATAGAATACTGTACACAAAAGGTTCGGAAAGGGCATCGCAATTTTATTCTTAAACTCCAGAATTTATCAGAGAAAGAAATATTTGAATTGCTAAGATAAGATTGCAAAAATTACGAATTCTGTTTGATTTTTATTCCAAGCTGTGTTGTTTTTCATTTATAGGCTACGATCCCGTAAAAGTAAAAAAAAAAGTATGAAAGAAGGATTAGGGATCATTCATAAATGATGTCACGCTTCGAGGGGGGAGGGGGATTCGGGAAATTGTGACAAAGGGAGGGGAGGGGGTAGCAAGAAGTGTGACATCATGCATTATGCAACAAAGTGTGACGCGTGACAAAGGAGGGGGAGGGGGGTCCGCTGAAGTGTGACATATTGTGACAAAGGGGAAGAAGGGGTCAAATATATGGGAAAAAAAGCGTGACGTCATTTATGAACAGCCCCTTAATGTATCGTAAAAACATCTTTAAAAGTATAAAAAAGGCAAAAATAACTTAAATATAATTATTTAACAGATTGAAAAATAAAAAAAAAAAGAAAGTAATGGTTTTGAGACGGGGAAAATGTCTGTCTGTAGGTCTGTCTCTCCCCTTCCACCCTGGTCACTTTTGAGGGAACTGTCCCATTCAAAAGTTTTTTTTTTTTTGCAATCGAAAGATTGCGGGGAGGACACCTTCTTTCCGTATTTTATTTTTTGATTTGGAAAATTTTTCGTTCAATTTGAAGAGTTAAAAAAAATTAACATTAGCGCCAACGGAAAAAATTTGAATCATATATAAAACCTGATATAACAATCGGATTTCCTTAGCGAAAACTCGATCGGGAGGAGCTTGTGACGTAGAATATGAACAGATACGAAGTTTATCCAGAACTAAAAGAGCTTTTTTTTTCCTATGAAACTTTTAGGAGTGGATTTTTAATGATGTTTCTCAATGAAAGAATGAATGAATGAATGAATTTGTATTAGCCGTTGAAATAGGTATATTTGAAGTATTTAAGAGCCGTTGTGTAATAAGAGAGAGAGAGAGATAGCTAAGTTATAAATTTGATGCCGGTGTATTCGGAAAAGTAGACTAAAATGCACAATACAAGAGTATAGTTCAAGACGAAACTTCTTGTTTTTTTTCTCTCACGCGAAGATTTCAAAATATTTGTTTACTTGCGATCCCAAGTTCTGAAAATTTACCACTTTTTGTTACTCTCCCAATTAACTAGGATTAGCGAGAACTAAGCCGTAGAAAAGTATGAAACAAAAACCAAAGTCCGATCTTTTTATTTTTATTCTTATTGATAAAATTTGTAGAATAGAAAGCGGAATCGATGTAGATTCTTTCTAAAAATATGGCAATACCTCGGGAAGCTAGCCATCTTTTCTATCTCATTTGTATTAGAAGATTACTTAAAAAATAAATAAAGTACGTTGAAAATTAGAAATACAATTATGGGACGTCATTTATGATTTCTAAATCAATTATTTTAGCAAACTCTTTAATATTATCTTAAACTCTTTGCTATATTTATAGTTCTTCAATGATTGATACTTAGCTACTCTTATCTGTTTTTTTTAAGGTCCTTTTGTAGCTTGTGATAAAGAGGGGTTCTTGGGGGTGGTTCTTATTACACTAGGTCTTCTTCTTGCCTGTCAAACATACTTTTGGAGTATTGACAGTCCTTGGTGCTACCATTTAGCTGACGACTGAGTTGAAAAATCTTTTTCTCCTAAGTCCTGATCCGCGCAATATTGAAATATAGTGATCAAGGGAACAGTGAAGTGGTGCTCGAGTACAGATCGACCACGGACTTATATTTGGACGCTTCTGCGCATGGCAGAAAAGAACGAATCCATTCGAGTTTTAGGGAAGTTCGTTTTGCAGGTGCGTTTATTTGGTACGAGAATCAGAAAGTTTGCTTCTGCTCATTGAAAGCAACTAAATTTATAAATTGGAATATAGCATCCGTTCGGAAGAAATCAAGTATGCTAAACGAGTTAGAACGAGATCAAAAACGGCACTTTCCTTATACCAGCAGTTCCTTCCTTGAACATGAATGGATTCTTCTTGGCACTCTGCCATTCAGGTTGCTCTGGTTGATGGTGGAACTGTAGATATTGATGCGATTAATTGTTTCAGGCCTGGAATCTTTAACCTGAAGAGTCTCTCCCTCATTCACCATTCTCCCCCTTCTCCACACATGGCTTCGTATGACTGCTAGTTGTTTCTGAAATTGAAAGAGTTCCGTTTGAGGGGGCGGGGGATGAAAAAATATGATGCAAAAAGCGACGATAGAATTAAATTAAGCACTGGTTAGTTGTAAGCATAAAAACTTTCTTTTCCTTTTTGTGTTAAAAACTCTAACTTAAAAACTATCAAGGTCAGCCACCACCCCTTTGAGGCGTAGGGAGCTAAAAATTATGCTGCGCCGTTCGCGTTCGGGATCCATCGATATGTGAACTTCCGTTTGATTCCTTGCCAATTGTTTTTCAGATTTAGCAGTGCAAATTAAACGAGAAATACATTTGATAAAGCCACTTACCCTCTCTAAGTGCTTGACAGCAGAATCTAATCAACATCAGTTCCTAAAAGGACCATGGATTTTGAAGAGATACTTTTTCAAGGTTGATTTTTAGATATTTTGTCTTTCGTATTTCCTGATTTCAAAATCTTTAATTCTTATAATTATTTAGTGATTTAAAAAATGCATCTGCTAAACATTTGAAAACCCCATTTGATAATTTATTATCTTTCAAAATTAGCACGATCTTGTCACTTTTTTCTAGTTACAATAAAATTCTTTGACTCTGCAGCAATTATAGCATTTCTGAACTTTCAATTTTAAATCAAAATTGCTTTTAAATTTGCTTTACATTACCTCACATTGCAGAATAGAAAAGATAATCCGTTTTTGGAAGTTTAATTTTGTTTATTAGCATGGTAAAGTTTGTTAAAACTTTTAAAAATTCAGCCAGCATTATTTGTTCAGTACATTTTGCAAAGTCAATATTGAAATCTTCATTTTAACCAGTATTTTCCCCTGTCAAATTGTGTTTTGTTAGGATAGGAAAAAAGGAAGAAGTTTTCTTGAAAATTTTGTCTTGAATACAATTGAATGCCTCATTTGCCAAATTGATAAACTTCACTTTTTGAGAACCTCCTTATTTCCGCTTTAAAAGTTTTCGATTGACGTGTAGAGTGCGCGAATTTAGAATTAAGTTTTATTTTGTACATTTCTTACCGTGTGACTGTAGAAAATTTAACACGAGTGCCCAATTATTTTCATTAGAGGCGCACCGAAGGGTGGGGGGAACCCACTGGACCGGTCCAGAAGTTACCTGATATCCGGTATCCGAACGAATTTTTTTAACATACGGTCGCTGTACGAAAAATTCAGCCATCCGGTATGTAAAATTTTCTTTTTGTGTATAGAACTTACAAGTTTCAAACACCAGAGCCGGGTATCCGGTACGGATAAATCACACGATCGACACCAGATATCCGGTATCTCGGGAACTCAATAGCTGCTTTATCTCTAATTTTGACATTGGTTACCCCCAAAAAGCAAAATCCTGGGTGCGCCACTGATTTTCATTGACGATGTCACGATCTTTATCATTCCTTTTCTCTGCTTTTTGTTTTATGGAGTTAATCGAATTGGGTATGAGGCATTCAGTCAAAAAAAAGCCCTCAAAGAGACAAAACTGAAAGTTCTGAAATATATTTATATTTTATTGCACCTAACATCTATAAACGTACATCCTGTGTTTCCTTTTACAGCTGATAGTCATCATTTGTTTTTTTTCTCGTTAAACGATAATAAATCGCGGCTCAATGAATCTTTCCATGTTAGTGCCTCAAGTGCAGTTTCCATGGCTACTGAGAGCGAGATAAATGTCTGTTACTCACCATCTGCGGTGTTTTTTCTGGCTTCATCTTGATTGTTGCACAAATTTTTATTCTTTACCTCCGGCAAACATAATCCAGATGAATTTCTTTCTATTAGATACGTTGTTTATTCAACCGTAAAAACACAAAATTTATTAGGACCTTTTTAAATGACTTTCTTTGTCTGAGTTTTTAAAGTGTCGTGTATTTATTGCATTATTAATAATGCGAATGTAAACGGCTCTTTAGAAAAGAGAAAAAGTATTAAACAAAATAACTGCTCATTTGTTTTTGTTTTTTAAATGTTTTTTGACACCAGCTTTGATGGCGTTTCAAAAAAAAAAAAAAAAACGCTAAAAATATTTCTTTTGCTCATTTGGAAAGAAGGCGGCTGGTGTGAACAGCGTAAATAATTCTGTTACTTTTTGGTTCAAGCTTCTCAGTAATTTTTTTTACAGTTTTGTAACACTGCACACTTCCATGTGCAGTTTCAGAAAAATACATTTCGTAGATCATCAAGATTTTCAGAAAAAATACTTTCGACAATTCTAATTCAATTTTGACTATTTTAATTAAAAATTTCAAACGAAAAGGAAATATTGTAAACGATTATAATCACTCCATGTTTTGATACTCACTTTTGTTCTGCATGGTTTAAATTTTCCAGTGTTGACTCGAGAAGATTTGACTCCAAAGGGTAAGCGTGGACACGTGGTAGTGGGGCTGCCTGTGGACATATTAATTCACAATAGGCTAAATCCGTTTTAGTGGAAAAAATATTAATTTAATGGATGGAGCATATAAGAAGACAGTGTAAGCAGCCTTTCTGACATGGAAATTGATGTATTAGAAATTAAAGTATTGGATATGACTGAAAAACACGAGCTTTTTTGTTGTATTAAAGCACTTTCTACGTGACAGCGGTTGAACGTGGCTACATTCAACCGTTCACTTTTTATATATTATTCAAGAAGGCAGAATGCTTGCTTGCAACGTAGTTTTCTGAGTGTGTAAACACTGATGAAAAAAATTTAAATGCTTTGTTCCTTTTGACAGGTATTGTAACTTTACGAACATGATAGAGATTTTAAGCCCACTTCGACGGGGGAGGGGGGTTCGTGAAATTGTGACAAAGTGTGACAAGGGGAGAGGAGGGGGTAACAAGAAGTGTGAGATCCCTGTTTATGCAACATAGCGTGACATGTGACAATGGGGGGAGGGGGGGGGGTCCGTTGAAGTGTGACATTTTGTGACAAAGGGGGGGGGGCGGGGGATCAAATGTGGGAAAAAAGCGTGACATCATTTATGAACGGTCCCATACTTGGAATCGGGCAATGCTGCTAAGAACAAAGGAAATCGAAGGGTTCAGAGGGGAGAGTGGAGTTTGGCCCCCTAAAATCATCCCCGATTATGCTCTTGAGAGATCGTCAGTTTTCATTGATTAAAATTTAAGCGTATGTTTTAGGGCAATACTATATGTGACGGAATGACAATTTTGACCAGAAAATAAAATTCAAGGGACTAAAGGGGGCTATGTTCATCAAAATTTAATTTAAATTTCGCTTCATCTCACAGTTAATAGTTTAAACTTGACAATATAATGAAAAAGCTGTTTTTCCAATATTAATTGTTTGTAAATAAATATTTAAAAACGACTTTTTCGGTGTTTTTACCCCTTTCAACTATTAACTATGATATGAAAGGAAAAAGAAAAAGGAAAGGGATTATAGGGGGGGGGGGGGAGTGCAGTTCAGATGTACTACCGTCGCCCGTGGTATTGAGAAGGTTCTGTGTAACGCTGGCTAGAAGACGCCTGATTTCTAGAGAGTTTGTTTGCTCTTGGGGAGAAAGAGCACGAGTTCCGACATGGGATACATAACCAATAGCGATCGTAAAAGTAGAGGCGATCAAAAGAGGCACACTTGTATTGATCGCCCCTATTTTAAAAAATGGAATCGTTTAATTCTTTTATCATTGGAAGTCTTCCTGTTAGAGCCAAAAGTAGTCCACCTCATCTTTTCACCACACACAACATTTCCTCCTATAACTGAACTTCCCGAAATCGCTGAAATATCCTTATGTGAACAGAATTGCATAACTAGTTTTAAGAAAAATTATTTAACAATAATTAATAGAATGTTGTAGTAGTTGTCCCTTTTATCTTATTTCATATTAATTTTATTATTCTTTTCAAATTGATCTCTTAACGGCTTTCGTTATTTCCACTGTATTATTTGGTGTAAAGAATATCCGTTAATTTGGTGATCATCTATCTGCAACTGATTGGTCTCAGGTGCGTTTGAGTAACATCCCCCGTTCAGCAATCACACGAAACTGAAGAAAATTCAGCATCTGTGCTTTCCTTTACTAAAGGTTCCGGTGTGACATATTGTGATGATAAGAAGTCAAAGAAGTGCGAAATAGTTCAAAGAGTAGCCCTTGATCTCCTTGGCGACTTTTCTAAAGATGTAAATTAAGAATCTTTAGCGCAGCAGGGGAACAACGAGCTTTTTATTAGAGCAAGAGCGGAGCAGGAGCACGATAACTTTTCGTGCTCCACTGCTCCGATGTGGTTCTTACGAAAAGTTCCGTGAACCAAACAAGTTCGCCAAAGGTTTGGTGAATTTACTTCAGAATAATCAAAAAGAACAAGAAGTTCCGTCTAGAACTATACGAGCCTACTTTCCCGTATACACCAAATTCAAATTTATAATCTAGCTATCTCTTTCTCTCTCTTTCTTATTTATCTTTAGTTCTAATTATTGAAAATATACCTTTTTCAACGGATAATACATATTCATTCACTCACTCATTCATTCTTTCATTTATTCAGCCATGCATTTATTCATTCATTCGTTACCTCATTCAAGTGTTTATTCATTCATTTACGCATTCATGTATTTATTCACTCATTTATTTATATTTTCATTTATTCAATAATTTATTCATTCATTCTTTTCCTCATTCATTTATTCATTGATTTATTCTTTCACTCTTTCATTTATTCATTCATTCATTATTTCACTCATTGAGTCACTGAGAAATATCCTTGAAAATCCCGATCAAAAAATTTCATAGCAAAATAGGCTCGTAAGTTCTGGATAAACTTTCTATTTCTACATGTTCTACGTTATAAGAGCTTTCCGATAAAGTTTGTTCAAAGCAAATCGGTCCGTTAGATCAGGATTTATATAGGGTTGAAATTTCCCCGTAAGCTCTGTGTTAATTTTTTGAACTGTTCAAAAATGAACAAAAACTGTTCAAATCAATATTTCACGCCGAGAACTCCTTTCAATAAGCTTGCAATAGGAACTTGGCTCTTGTGCCCAGAGTTTACAGAATTTGCTTCAATTTTGTCCATAGGCGCTAATGTTAAAACTTTTTGAACTGTTCAAAATTGAACAAAAATTGTTCAAATCAAAAAGTAAAATATAGAAATGAGATGTCCTCGCCGAGATCTTTGACCGACAGACAGACAGACAGACAGACAGACAGACCGACAGACCAACAGACACACTTTTTCCCCATCTTAATACCCTACTTTCAAATTTTTTATTTTTCAATCTTTATTTAATTACTTCACTTATTTTTGACTTTTCTTGATTTTTAACGATATTTTCACGATACGTTAAGCCTTCTTTCATGCTTTATTATTATTATTATTTTACTTTTACGGGAAAGTAGGCTAAAAACTGACGTCTTCTCAATGTTACACAAAGTCACGAGTATTTGAAGGAAGGTTCTTGTTTTTTGGCGAAAAATTGCTTTGTTTGGAGGTTTTAGCTTCATTTGACGAAAATGGTGGATGAGTTTCTGATATTGTAAGTAAAAATTTCATTAACAATTTAAAAATAAATTTCTTCCACATTGAAATTAGTGTTGGGTGAACATCGGCAATGAAGGAATGAAAGATGATTATTCATCTGTAACTTAACGTATTCTAAAGCATCAAACAAAAAGGATAATGAAGTATAAATCACATTTTTACTAATACTTAATGTTTTTCGTCACTTAATTATTTCATAGATTTGTAACTTCGGGAACGTTCATAAATGATGTCACACTTTTTTTCCATATATTTGACCCCCTCCCTTCCTTTGTCACAAAGTGTCACACTTCAACAAACCCCCCTCCCCCCCTTTGTCACAGGTCTCGCTATAGTACATTAGCATAAAATAGGTTTAATTTGCTGATTTTATATGTTTTTATAGAAATCAAAATGTACGATGTCACACTTCTTGTTACCCCCCTCCCCTTGTCACAAACTGTCACACTTTCGTGAACTCCCCTCCCCCCTTGAAGCGTGACATCATTTATGAATGACCCCTTCCATACTTTTCCTACCATGCCACTTTTGGACAACTTACTGCGCATTATGCAGTTTAATAGCATTATTTGTATTTTGATATGCATCAATGTACGTATTTTTATGGCATAACATTAAATATTGTTTCTATCTCTAATAATAATAAAACAGCAATTATGTCTGTGTATGTATGTGTCTCTCTCTCTGTGTTCGGCGCAGGGCCAAGACCGTTCGGCGGATTTTCATCAAATTAGTTTGGAACATGGGGAGTGCATCTTGGAGAGTTTTTCCTGAAATTCGAATTTATCCTTTTTTTATTGCAGTTTATGGCCGAAAATTTCAGAAAAAGGTTATTTTCTATGGGAAGAAAGTATCACATCGTTTCGAACTTGATACCATTGAAAAGCTCGTAAAAAACTACCCCAGGAAGAGTTTTGCATTGCTAAATTTCGAAGCCTCTAAATTAACTAGAAAAGAAGTTATAAGCGTTTTTCTCTGCAGTTTGAAATTATTTTTTCACAGTAATTAACTTTAATTTTATTTTCTACAGACGATTGATAAAGCGCATGTTTTTTATTTTATTTGAATTGTTACCATGCTGACTGGCTTATAACCTTTTTTTCCGATACGAATTTTTTCCGATACGAATTAAAATGTATTTCTTGCGGTTTTTAGCATTTTGAGGAGCAGCCGACTTTTAATTAATTTGTTTCCATTTTTGGATTTTGATTATTCTTTTCTTTAACGAATTAAAATTTATTTCCTGCGGCTCACAGGCAATCGATTGCTTTATTTTGATTTCTTTATTTTGACGTGTATTTTACGGGACCATTCTTCATACAGCACAGGGTTTTATTTAAAGAAATGTCATCCTTTATAGCGATTTTTCTTAATCCAACTTATCATTACTACTTATTTATTTATTTATTTTCTCCAGTGAATTAGCACTTGTGTTATTTTCCTACTTCAGCTCGGATAAAAGGTTTTCCCACTTTCAAAGCCTTGCTTGCTGCTGTTTGTTTCTGCAAGCTACAAAATTTCGTCTTTCTGTTTTAATGTCAATGACTAATAGATAAAAATTAATTATACTCAAACTTTATTAATTAAAACTATTCTAATGGATTATAATCGTCCTTTATGTGTGGGTACTTGAACTAAACAAACAAACTGCGTTTTCTTTTAAATATTTTCTTTTTCGTTTTGTTTCGTTACTTCCTTTCTTTTTTCCTTTTTTATGGTGTGTGTTTCGTAAAAAGAGTGCTTAAATGAATAGGATCGCTGGTTGATTGCCATGCGCGGCTAATTTTTAATTATGTGGAATGCTATACATTTTAATAAAATGACATAATTTACACATTAAAAAGTTATCACTATATACACAGTAGCAAACCGACAGGTCTTTTCATTTTTTAATACGAGCACAGCCGTGCGGGTACCGCTAATAATAAATAAAACTGCTTGTAATTAATTTTTAATGATGGAAGCACAAATATATAATCAATGTAAGTAAAATTAATAGATTAAAAATATTCATAGCACGGAGCGCAGCTGGAGCAAGTATTTAACAGTCAGAGTGGAGCGAGAGCGGAGTTACTCACAAAGTTGTTTCTCCAGTTCTTTGGCATAAATGAGAGTTACTACAAACTTTCTGGCATTCTTATGCGGATTATGAGAAAGTGTGTTCGATATGATATATGTAAATCAATGAATAGAAGCATCTATTCATTGTCTTGTTAAAACATCAAGAAATTTTTTTTAAAAAATCGGGTTTTTAGTTTTGTATCAAAATTTTCTGGTGTTCCTTCTTGTTCTCTTATGTTATTGCTCCCTATTTTTTATATCTCCTATGATTTATTATTATTGTTGCTATTATTATTGCTATTTGCTATTATTATTATTATCATAATAATAATAATAATAAAAATAATAATTATTATTGTTATTATTATTATTATTATTATTGTTATTGTTATTTTTATTATTATTATTGTTATTTTTATTATTATTATTATTATTTTTATTATTTTTATTATTATTATTATTATTATTATTATTATTATTATTATTATTATTATTATTATTATTATTGTAATAATAATAATTATTTTTTTATAAATGTTTTGTAAATTTAAGTTTATTAAAGTGAATAACAAAAAAAAATCATTGCGAGTTTTAAAAGTATGATTCAAAAGGAAAATTCGTGAGGTATAAATTAATTGAAACATTTGTTGCAAAAAATTACATGAAACTCAAACAATTGTGCACTTTGTGTACCGGGAGAAAACTTTAGTAGTGTACAAAAAAGAAAGAAAAGGCATAAGATATTGAGCATTTAAAAAAAAAAATTTTGTCACTGTTTTACCTCCGAGAAAATAACGCGAAGAAACGTAACACTTGCGCTTTGAGTATTGGAATGATTTATGTATAAACATTTAGGCGGCGCTGAAAGCCAAAGGTCGTGTTTCCTCAAAACGAAGGTAATTAAGAAGGATCGTACGGAGTCACTTGCTTTTAAAGACGTTGGAAGTGATGAATGAATGATGCCGGAAGCTAACTGTTTCTTTGAGAAGTTTCATTTCTACCAGCTGCAGAATTCGCTGATAAGTTGAAATTTCTAGAATATATTTTCATCCAACCATCAAATCGCAAATCCTGCTTATTAAGAGGCGCTTTGAATTCAGATTTTTGTGAGAATTCAGAGCTAATTTATGAAATGTTTTAAATATTAACTTGACAGGTCATAAGTAAAACAAATTTGGTTCTGTGAGTTATAAAAAGTGATAAATATATGAAATTAAATGAAATAAATTACAAATAAATAAGAGCGTACATGCCTCGTAAAAAATCTCTGAAAATAAAAGCAAGTAAAGTAATTAAATCCCATCAATAAATAGTTAAAACTAAAAAATTCAAAAACAGGCTTATGAGAAGAGGAATTGTCTTCCTAATAATCTTTGAGTGATATATATACTTCTTTTGTCCCAAAGATCTTAGCCAAGCATCTTAATTCGATGTTACATTTTTTATTTTAAATCATTTTTCTTTTCAATTTTGAACATCCCAGTAGACTCTAAGCTAAAGGGAAATATTGAGGATTTGCTACGCACAAACTTCATCAGAAAACAACTTTTGACTCACAAAATGTTTTTTTGTTTTCTAAAAAAAAAGTTATTTTTGTACAGTTCAAAAATATTTAACAATACCGTAAACTAACGAAATCTTTCAAACCATTGTATTTCAAGGACAACACTACAAATAATATTGTCACGTAGTTTTTCGTGAATAATAAACCAAGGGTAATCCCAACTCGAGAATTTATTATTAACTACACATAGACAAATTTAAATAATAGCTGAATAATGAAAGCGTTTCACACGGTCACTCCAAGGTGCACACACGCTTCACCGCCTTTATATCCTACTTGTTTTATATCGTGCGCATGGGCAGTTCTGCAGGAATTGCGTATTTCCGCCGCTGGAATGCTCTAGAACAGTGGTTCCCAACCTTTTTCTCTTTGCGAGCCCCTTCCAAGATCCTAAAGAAAATGACGAACCCCTTCTGTAGTAACGTGCAACAAAAATATAAAATTTTTAGTACTACATTTATTTTCCATATTGCACACTCTCAAAAACGCATGCTCCAATCTCACGAAACTTTCGTTGTATTTGACGAAATGGCTTCGTGACAAGTGCTCCGAGTAAACCTTTCGTCAAATTCGCGAAATTTGTGTAGTACCTTTTTTTAAGTCACGTACGTGATCGCGCGAGGAAAGAATCGTTCTAAATGACGAAATTTTCTTGACGATTGCAGAATCGTCAAAAGTGAGCGTTCTATTTCTGAAAGTGCAATAGTTCGTAGCAAGAAATCAATATATAATTGTAAAATATCTTAAGTTTAAATAAATACTGAAATTACCTTGTATTATTTGTTCTTTTTGACTAATTAATAGGGCACTAAAAATATGTATTCGTGAAAAGTATTGTTAAAAACTAGGGATGTAACGAATAGTGATTTGGCCGAATAGCCGAATACCGAATATTCGGCCATTTCTTCCAGGCCGAAGCCGAATATTCGGTGCTTTCTACTAGGCCGAATAGGCCGAAGCCAAATATTCGGCTAGGACGAATACTGAATATTCCGCGGCCGAATATTAAAATTTCTAGAAAATCGTTGTAATAGAAAGTGTTTGTCAAATTTAAAATTATTCACAAAGTCAAACACCAATTACACACAATCTATGATGTATGATTTAATTCTGTTTGTTAAGAATTTAGAACTGTTTAAAATTAATCTATTTTCACTATTGTTTTAAATGTAATAATAAGAATTTCAACCAGAAGTGGAATAGAAATGACAGGTTTATGGTAGTAAGCATTAGCATTTTTTTACTAATTATTTAATTCAAATGAAAGAACTATCATTGCTTAGTAAACTTTTACCTTGCTCAAAACTGTTTCATGAAGATATTTCAAAAGTTATAAAAGTTAATATTTTTTTTTATGGAGTTTTTTTACATACCTATTTTTAAAATATCTATTGAAATTTAGCACACTTAACTGGAATATATTTTATTTTGAAAAACCCCAATAACTTATGCTATCTAAATATTCATGATATTTTCTGGGCTTTTCACATTTCTCTCTAACCCAATATTCACAATAAATCAGTCTACCCAAACAAAGTCTGGCTTCCATTTTGTTAATAATAACAAAATGAATTTATCATATTATCCATTATAATTAACTATTGGCAGCTTTTGGGAGCAAATGCTAAATATAGAATATAATATTAGAACTTTACAATGTGTTTTTTCTCAGTGAAGCCTAAAACAAGATTAAAAAAAAGTAGTATATTCTAAATCATTTTTATTTATTAAAACTATAGTAGACTAATGTATTCTTTTGCAATAATTATAATACAATTTTAAGTAAGTACAAAGATAAAACAACATCGTGTTGTTTTATCTTTGTACTTTCATTTTAGCACAAAGTATTTTGATCATTAGTCTTATACAATTTTAAGTGTTTAAAATCTACTAATTTCTTTTTACTTTTACTAATATTTTTTTACTTTTTTTACTGCAGCAGAACTATTCGGCCGAATAGCCCATCAATATTCGGCCAGGCCGAATTTGACCTTACCCAGTATTCGGCCAGGCCGAATATTTGGCTCGGTGATGAAATGACTATTCGGCCAAAGGGCCGAATAGGCCGAATACCGAATTGTGGCCGAATATTCGTTACATCTCTATTAAAAACTATTTTCCCGATAGTGCGAAAAAGTTATGGAACGGTATGAGAAATATACGTACAAATTTTTGAATCAATCAATGGATATCGCTCGATTCCACTTTAGGGTTGAAATATACGAAATTCTGAAAAGTTGGATATAAAGTGATAAATGTGAGTACAAAATTTAAAATTATTGAATAACTATCTTCCGTTTCCACTTTGAGGTCTGTATATAAAAAAATAGCCGTAGTAATGAAAAAAAATCATATTTCCGATTTTTCTTCGTGCTAGCTAGAAAAAATAAAGAGGAACAAACGTTTAAATTTTAAAAAAAATCAATCAATAACTTTCGACACCACTTTGAAGTTCAAATTTTCGATATTATGTAGCAGTAGAAATATGTACATTTCAAATTTTGTACGAATGCTTCCTATGTCAGCTTGCAGCTGCGTTATCGAGAAAACACTTTATTTGAAAAGATCATTTTTGCACACCATTCTAATACGTGTGTAAATTTATTGCTTCATCTATTCTTTCACGTCAGCAATTAAAAGTTCCGCCATTGCAATATTATTTTCGCGAACCCCCTATCTACACCCCGCGAACCCCTAGGGGTTCGCGAACCACCGGTTGGGAAACGCTGCTCTAGAACAAGTGACTCGTATCCGGTCAAAAATAAATAAATAGCATTTCAAATACATTTAGAGAAAATTCTGATACTTCCCCGGCCGGGATTCGTACGAGGGACGCCTGGGTGAGATGCAAGAATCCTAGCCACTTGACCGCATGGGAATGTAGTTTCCGTTACAATATTTCGCAAAAAAAAAAAAAAAAAAAAAAAAAAAAGAAAAAAAAAATTCTGAATGTTTAATATTTTTTTTGTTTCAAAAAGAAGTTCAAAAGTTATGATAGGTAAAGAAATTCGTAGACTTGACACTGACGAAGGCAATTTATTTATTAGACAATATGACTCAATATATTAGCTCCCGGAATTTAAATCGCCTTTTTTTCACGTAGAATGAAAGTGTCCAAAAGATTTTATTTTATACATTGCTATTTTTCTTTTGTTTATAAACTATTAAAAATTAAAACATTGTGTTTAAAGGAATAAACTATTGCAGCCAAGACATTCTGCTTAAAATGAAGTAAAATGAAAATAAATAAATATATAAATAAAAAAAAATAAAAAAACTAATTTAAAAAAATGAATAAATGGTAAATTATAAGAAGGTGCTATTTTCAAATTTTATTTTTATTCATAATTCAGGTAAGATAGTACATGCACGATTTTTGATATTACTTTAAGGAAAAAGAATTTGGAAAGTTGTACCGTTTGTTTGAACACTTAAAAAAATGAATAAAATGAGTTATCAATACAAAGGTTATAAGTCTCTGAATAATATTTTTCTGAATAACCTAACTTCATCCTCTTTTTATGAAATTAATAGTTACCTTTAGCAATATTTAGTAATAATTGTTGGAATTACAATAGCAATATGTCAAAGGTAATAAGTTCATTTCAACATATAAGTTTCTTTAGAACCTTATTGTGAACAAAGCGATATTAGTTTACACTCATTCTCTGGGTTTTTTAAACGATAGAAGCAACACGTCTTAATAATAGCCGAACGAGTTCCCTTGTAAAATTACTGACATTTATGACTAAGTTAATTTGCTCTTTAATTGTATTTAATTAGACAACCTGCAGGCAAACATCACTTCCAACGTATTGAGACACAGAAAAAATGCCCAAATGGTTCATTAATCTCTGCCTTAATTAATCTACTGGTGTTTATGACATTTAGGCTTGTAAAAAATTGTAATTTCTGAATTTTTTTACTTGTTTAGGAAGACTGATGAATTTTACTCTAAGTTTTCGAGAGGAAAAAGATCCCAATTTTAATTAGTTTATTACACGCAAAATCATAATTAAAATCACTTCGAAACAATGGCCACAAGGGTTTGTAAGTTTAAATTCCTCAAAGGAAGATCGATTTTTTGATTATGTCTTGCCATTTTGTGGAAATTCTTTTTCAAATCGAATATTTTCCTTTCTTTTTTTTTCAGGAAAATTCTTTTCGGTGCGACGAAAGTAAGATCTCAGCATAAAATAAAAGTAATGAAGCGATCATTCATAAATGATGTCACGCTTCAAGGGGGAGGAGGGTTCGTGAAATTGTGACAAGGGAGGAGAGGGTGTAACAAGAAGTGTGACATCATGCTTATGCAACATAGCGTGGCATGTAACGTGGGGTGTGAAGTGTGACATTTTGTGACAAAAAGGGGGGGATCAAACATAAGGGAAAAAAACATGACATCATTTATGGACGGTCCTGAAATGGAATTCCATTTAAAGTGAACATCATAAATGGACGATTTAGGGATAGCTTAGGGAAATATATTGCCAAGTTGTATCACGGATGATCTGTCAAACCCAGTACGTTTGGCAATATTGGTGAGATCACCATAGAGCCACATGTTAAACAATTGTCGAGATTTTCGTTGGAAATTTCTGTATAACGCTTTTATGCATAGGTTCACAACAAAAATTACGAATATTAGAAGTAAATGTTACTTTTTACGTGAGTAACATGAGTAGGCGCACCATTATTATTATTATTATTTAAATTTATGAAGAGTAACTTTAAAAACCAAAGTGTTAGTTCCAGTGACTTTACATTAGACATTTGATTTGAGCACACGGTCAAAATTAAACTTATCTAGCAATGCAACCCAACGTAAAACAAAAAAATAATGGTGAGTACTATTTATTTCAACCCAACGACCAAAAAGAAAAAAAAAAGTGAGTATTGAATAAAAAGGAGAAGCTATGCAATTCGACTGTCTCGCTCATCCCTCGTTGCTCTTTGGCACAGCGCTTGGAGACAGGAAAATCAGAGTTCGATTCTCGAGTGTCGACAGCGGTCTACCGTTCTCAACGACAACGTACTCTTGCTTCGCAGGTGTGTGTACTTTCTGACAGTGTGTTGCCTCAAATATGAGGGAACATCGTTTTTTTAGTGATGTCTCAAAAATGAGATTCATTTTTGAGATAAGGGATAAGAGAGAGGTTAAGTGATTTTGAGAAAAAGTTTATTTAAAAAATAAGAACTCAGTTTTTCAAATCTAAGTCATTTCCTGTCGGAGCTATTCCAAGAACGGCGATGTTCTTGAAAATAAGTCACTTTATCCCAATAATGAAAATTCTGTTCTTTAACAGTTTAAGTAATTAATTTTTAAAAATTAATTGCAGAAAAAATTATTAGCAAAAAATTAATTTACAAAATAAATGAATTAAAATTTTTTAAAAATGAGTTTTTATTTTGTACTCACTCAATGCTCCAGTGCTTGACGCTCCAATTTTCCATTTTACCAGTAATTGACACCATCAGCTCCAGTGTTTGGCACACTGCATTAAAGTTAAAATACGTAAAGTATAAGGCTCGACCGATGCATCGGCGCCGATTGTTCAACAAAATTGTCATCGGCATCAGCCGCCGATGTTAACTTTAGAAAAACATCGGCCCATCGGCCATGTAAAACATCTAAAAGCCGATGCAAGGCCGATGTTTTTCGCTTCCAGAAAACATTGTCTTTAACTTTCTTTTTTCTCCATAGCTAGATTTCTATTTCCATACAATAACAGGTAGCACATCAGTTTAAAAAAGCACAAAAATAATGTCATTCTACAAAGTATTTGATAACAAATTCGGAAAAATAGTTTAAGCAATCGCTGCCCGAAAATCTTCATTAATTAAATTATTTCTCTTTGAACAGAATGCTTGCGAAATAGAACATGTTAAAGTAAAAGTAATAGAGGCGTCTTATGAGTGCTATTTGTTTTTCGCACTAGGTTAGTTGCCTCATTTTTGTCCGTTTTTTGTTTAATAATGATAGTGCATTAGAAGTCATTGTGCAATAATATTATGACATCTGCTTTTTGTTTGTCATGTTTCTTATTATTCCGAAATTGTAAACAATACAAAGTCAACTCAATCAAAGTACGATAATAATTTTAATTTTTACCAGCGTAAACTTTTTTTCTCTTAGCGTTTTTTTGCTTTGATTCCACGTGTTATAATTTTTCTGCAATTGTGCAGCAATCTCGTTGCATATTGCTTTTAGTGAGCGGTTATTCTCATTATTTCATTCTTAGTTTACAACATAAAAAAGATTGGTCAAAAATAAGAAAAAAATTCCAGTAAAAATGTTTATTGATCGAAATTTTATGTATCCTAGTTCGACTTAACATCTTAATAAAAATGCTAAAATTTCTTTATTTTAAAAGATTGATCAATGTATTTTTTTTTTCAAATACATCTTAACTTTTTTATGCGATAATTATTTTAATTTTCCCCCATTTATACTTCGTTTTTTTATGGCATTTTTTTTTTTTTTGGCTTCTTTGATGCCACGTGTTAGACAGTTGACAGTTTTTCTGCTATTGCATAACAATCTTGTTGCATCTGCTTTCATTTTAGAATATTTTTGTTATTTTATTGCTAGTTTACAACATAGAACATATTGATAAAAAATATGAATTAATTTTTCAGTATAAATGTTTATTGATCGAAATTTTATGTGTCCAAGTTCGACCTTTTTTTTCAAAAATTTAATTCTTAAAAAAAAGAGTTTGCGCGACAGGGTGGAATAATACCACATAATAAAAATGCTACAATTTCATTAATTTCAAAAATTGACAACGTATATATAAATATATATATATATTTTCGCAAAATACGTCCTATTTTTTATATACGATCTCGTGTTCTTCAGAAGATTATTTGTTAACAGAAAATTACTGGTGCTCAAAATATTGGTTTACTTTGGTGACCTTACATTGCTCTCATGAAAATATAAGGAATATGTCAAGTATTTCAGTGTAATTTTCAACTCACAAGAAAAAAAAAGCTAATAAGATTAGTTCTTTGTTCCCCAGCGTTTATTTGTAATGACAAAAAAATCTCCCGTCTATGTTTTTAAAGCAATATTCAGTATTTCTTGCTTATGAACAGGGGGAGGGGGGCGTTACTGCAAGCGAAATTTTTTAATATTTTATTTTTATTTTAGAAAACGAGCTATTTTTAGTTAAAATAACTTTTATAATGAAAAATAAACACATAATCGTTCCCGCTTTTCTTTTAAAAACGGGGGAGGGACATGAAAAAAATCTTCGTTAAAGATACAAACCCACATTATTTGTTAGTCTGTATTATAACATCTGCATTCCTATCCATGAAAAAAATAAGAAAAACACGACAGCTGCACTTGGCATTTGCAGTGCAGGTGTTTTAAGAGAAAATGTTGAAGGAAAGGGAATTAGACCCGTTCCGATCCAATAGTTGTTGATTTTTTTTTTTGCAAAGATAAGACAAAAAGAATTAAAAATCCTCCGATATAGCATTTTTTAATTTTTTTAAAACCTCCAAATAGTTTAATTACCTTACTAGAATCGCGAGTGATTCTTTTAGTTTTAATTATTATGTAAACTTACCCCAAGCAGTTTAACGGTGGTTGAATATTTTAGAAATAAATGCATTAGCATTTATGTTTTTATAAACATAAAAATAAATAAATTATTTAAATGATATTTTTGACAAGCATTCTACACGTTTTAATGGTTTAAAAAGACTTTTTGTCCATCGGCCTTTGGCATCGGCCATCGGCCCAATGGAAGAGGAGAATAATCGGCAATCGGCCATCGGCCGATCTCCGAACAATCGGCCAACAATCGGCATCGGCCCATCAGCAAAAAAAAAAAAAACCATCGATCGAGCCCTAGTAAAGTACTTTCTCAAAATTATCTTAACTAGGTTCACCCACTCGGCGTTGCCCGGGCTGAACTTTTAAAAGTCCCCTACGGCGCTATCCTTGCTAAGATTATAAAAAACGTCGTGTGCTGCGATGTCCTTGATAAGAACGTAAAAAACGTTACCTGAAGCGTTGCTATAGCTAAGAATATAAAAAACGTCACGTGCAGCGCTGTCCTTGCTAAGAGTATAAAAAATAACGCCTGCGGCATAAAGCCAGCAGTGCTGGAAAAACGTCGTGTGTCTATTTGTCAAAAAAAAAAAAAAGGCCTTGTCAACGCTTGAAAAAGTAATATAACATATAGAAGGATCAGTTAAGAAAACTTAGAAACAATTCCGTCAGCAGGGTCAGATTTGTCACCAGAGGGTAATTAAAACTGCCAAATTGTAGCACGGCGTCTTTTGTTGTGTTACTTTTCATCTGGAATGAGTCTTGGCGAGGGATCTTAGATGCAAGGATCTTAGATGGCGAGGATCTTGGATGATTGCAAGGATGAAATTTCAATATCATATTAATTTTGTTTTCCGGCCATGGTTAGCTGTGGTCTCGCTAACAGAAAAATAAGTTTCATAATGAAATTAAGCTTCGCTACCGGTACCTGCAAAGTGACGTACGTGTAAAGCGTTTAGCAAACGTCGTTGGTGGCGTTGCCTATGCAAAGCATTTAAAAAACGTCGGCATTGCCTGTACAAAGAGATAAAAAAAGCGTCGTCTGTCTATAATTAAATGATACTGTAAATCATACCTAAAAAATGTATGCACAATTTTGTTAGTATCCTTTATTGCCGGTTTATCGCCAACGACTAATTGAAAAAGTCAAATTGTAGCATGTCGTCATTCGCCACGCTATTTGAAATTTAGAATAAACTATACGTCCGTAACCTTTTCCAGGAGATATTTATTTAAATGCTATTGCTAAATCAAGGAAATCGTTAAATCGTGGAGACAGAACTTTTATCAAGTTCAATCTCGAATTTAAAACCTATTGCTAAGAATTTAAACCTATTGAGAAAACGTTAAATCGAAAATATGCTTTATTATTGTTTTATCTTTATTAAACTGAACTATTTTGAAAAATAAGTTTTATATTGAAATTAAGCTAACACTATTCATCCGTAGTTGAGGAAACTGCTAATTATTATTTTTGGATCAAGGTGAGCCTAAGAAATCGAACTGAAAGGCTTATGACTGGCGTTCTTATTGACTTAGAAACTTCGAACAAATTTCATCTTGTACAAAAAAAATGAGCGCTTTCGATCGATGTATAATATTAATATGTGCAAGGTTTTAGTCATCCCTATATTGGGGAATTTATGGGGAAATTTGCTAAAATTGGAATAAAAAAGAGCTACCTGTCCGATTTTTTTTCTAACGGGTCTGTAAATCTTCCTCTTGAATCACTACTCTGTCTATTGATGAAACCGCATTAAAAACCGTTGCATAGTTTATACGATCTCAGCGTACAGACACGGGAAGTGACTTTGTTTTATACTCTTTTAAGATGCTACATATAAAATAATTCTCCTGTGACTTATAAGACAAAAGAAAAAAATATTGTATGCATTGTTTCATCATACATTCTCTAAAAGCATCTAAAATTATAAAACTGTATGCTTTACATCTGCAAATGTATGTTTTACATCTAAAATGAAAAACATACATGTTTTTAAAACTTTATGTGCCAGTAGTTGGCATAGCTGTTCAGTAATCG
The DNA here is from genome assembly GCA_038502835.1 of Octonoba sinensis. Classification (NCBI taxonomy): domain Eukaryota; kingdom Metazoa; phylum Arthropoda; class Arachnida; order Araneae; family Uloboridae; genus Octonoba; species Octonoba sinensis. The sequence goes on from CM076602.1 coordinate 67,462,001, forward strand.
ACACAGCTCCCTTAATGAAGCAATGTTAGGAATGGAACAAAAATTGTATAGCAATAAAAATGTAAACGTGACTGTGCAAAACTTATTATCTTATTCATTTGTTTTATTTTTTCAGTCTTTGTTGCATCTCTTTTGATGTGCACAATATTGAAATACCGAATTTCTTAAAGCGAAAACAGTTATTCTCACGCTTCAAATAAGTAATCGGAAACGGGAAAAGCGTAAGGCACATAAGGGCGCCAAACGGGTTGTTAGACAGCTCATAAAATAAGCTCAGACTTTCCTTAATATCAAACGCTTTCAAAAAACTCGATAAAGAATTTTCCGTTGCCTTTATGAGGTCTCGCAAATTGCGTTTCTTCTTCCGAAGAAAATAGTTTTTAAAAAGTAGAAAAATTATTTAGATATTTTTATTTCTTTCAAATTAAGACAAATCGATAGCCAACATCCCGTAAAATATATTTACCTTCGCAAAGGCTCAGGGGAGTTAAAATCGCTTCAATTGTTATTGGTATTATTATTTAAGAGCTTTTACCCGTACGTTCTTAAAGTTTTTAATAATATTAAATCGCCAAAAATGTTTTAAGTTACATGGTTTTATTTAAATTCAAAACATCGTTGCATTATCCAAACAAAACTATTGTTGCCAAACGGCAAATGATAATGCTGATAATTTCCTCAGAGCCAAAATTATGAATTTTTTTCCTAATTAACGTTATAATAAATTATAAAATGGATGGATTATTGTATTGTCATCGAAGATAAGCTTGTGTGCAAAATTTGAAGATAATTTATGCAGTAATAGTTGTCGAAAACCGCCTTACAAAATTCCACCACAAGTCAAGTTAAATAAAACCATGTAAAAATAGAATCCTATATGACCTTATTGTTAATCGCAGAGACCATATATAGACCTTATTTATTTATTACAGTTGTTGTGTTATTTTTTCGTAATTAAGATATTTGGCAATTCTAAATTTTTCTTAAAATATCGAGAAAGAATTTTTTTTAATGTCTTTCTTGATACTTATTTAGTTATTAGAATCATATAAATTATTCGCATGGTAAAATAAACAAGAAGTTCCGTCTAGAACTACACAAGCCTACTTTCCCGGTGTCCCAACATAAAGTTGTAAATATAGAGATTTTCCTCTCTTTTTCTCGTTTAGCCTAAAATCGTCATTATTTCAAATTTTCAAATAAAACTTTTTCACTGTTATTTTCACTTAATATCGAATCTATTATAATCCCATTCAAAAAGTTTGACTACTTGTGAATAAGGTCGATGACGATTTTATTGAGAAAGAGGCATAACTGCTTAAGCCGTGAAGTTACGAAATTGAACTACACACAACAAAATAAATCCTGCAGCGAACTAAAATACAGCTCTCAAGGTATTTTCAAAATCTTTGCGCTATCTATTCCCCTCACAGACGCTAAATTCAACATTTTATCTTTAATTCCAATGTAGAAAAATTCCCAATCTTGTCTTATAGCCCGTAACTCTTTCTTATCACGTTTGAATAAGCTATTCAACAAAGTTTTCACTTTTTATTTCTTTCCTGCCGTCTTTGCGCTCAAGTGGGCAGAAAAATCTGAAAACAAAATCAATAATCTAGTTTTATTATTACACCGTTTTATTTAACTTTATTTGTCGCGGAAGTTTGTTACGCGGTTTTCGACCACTATTACTGCATGAATTATCTTCAAACTTTGCTCACATTTTTATCTTCGATGACAATACAATATTCCACCCTGTTTTATAATTTATTATAACGTTAATTAGGGAAAAAACTAATAATTTTGGCTCCGAGGAAATTATCAGAATTATTATTTGTCGAATGGCAACGATAGCTTTGTTTGGATAATGCAACGAAAATTTTGAATTTTTAGCCTACTTTCCCGTAAAAGTAAAAAAAAAAATAATAATAAAGCATGAAAGAAGGCTTAATGTATCGTGAAAATATCGTTAAAAATCAAGAAAAGTTAAAAATAAGTGAAGTAATTAAATAAAGATTGAAAAATAAAAAATTTGAAAGTAGGGCATTGAGATGGGGAAAAAGTGTGTCTGTCTGTCTGTCGGTCTGTCGGTCTGTCCCCCCCTAATAACTTTTGAACGATGAGTCCGATTGGAAAAATTCTTTTTGCATTCGAAAGATCTCGGCGAGGACATCTCATTTCTATATTTTACTTTTTGATTTGAACAATTTTTTGTTCAATTTTGAACAGTTCAAAAAATTTTAGCATTAGCGCCTATGGACAAAATTGAAGCAAATTCTGTAAACTCTGGGCACAAGAGCCAAGTTCCTATTGAAAGCTTATTGAAAGGAGTTCTCGGCGTGAAATATTGATTTGAACAGTTTTTGTTCATTTTTGAACAGTTCAAAAAATTAACACAGAGCTTACGGGGAAATTTCAACCCTATATAAATTCTGATCTAACGGACCAATTTGCTTGGAACAAACTTTATCGGAAAGCTCTTATAACGTAGAACATGTAGAAATAGAAAGTTTATCCAGAACTTACGAGCCTATTTTGCTATGAAATTTTTTGATCGGGATTTTCAAGGATATTTCTCAGTGACTCAATGAGTGAAATAATGAATGAATGAATAAATGAAAGAGTGAAAGAATAAATCAACGAATAAATGAATGAGGAAAAGAATAAATGAATAAATTATTGAATAAATGAAAATGTAAATAAATGAGTGAATAAATACATGAATGCGTAAATGAATGAATAAACACTTGAATGAGGTAACGAATGAATGAATAAATGCATGGCTGAATAAATGAAAGAATGAATGAGTGAGTGAATGAATATGTATTATCCGTTGAAAAAGGTATATTTTCAATAATTAGAACTAAAGATAAATAAGAAAGAGAGAGAAAGAGATAGCTAGATTATAAATTTGAATTTGGTGTATACGGGAAAGTAGGCTCGTATAGTTCTAGACGGAACTTCTTGTTAAATACTTAAATCATGGCGAAAAAAGAAACTACGACACAGCGGTTTCTACTACGCGATTAATGTCATAAAGACCACGGAGAAAATAGATTGAATTTCCTTTCAGTCATACACAATATTAAAAATGCATAACTGTTAATTATCTGGTGTAATGAGATTTAGTTTAAAACCTCTGAAGTATTAAATTAAATGATTTCTCTCTTCCGTTTAAACTGCCTTATTGATGCACAATGAAATGCATAAAAGCATTTTTTATTTTAAGAAAAAACATAGCTGAATATCGTGATGAACTAAATTTTAATTTTTACCATACATTTCAGCAACTGCACATACAATGTAATTACGTTGTAATAGTGTTAACAATAAGCATAATGTCGTTATAACGCGAGACCGTTATATGTTTTACACCTTTATAATTTGTGTGTACATACAAAAAGTCGCCATCACCTATGTCGTATGAGTATGCGTTATGTTAAAGATCCCTTGAGTACTTCAGATGTTAAAGATCCCTTGAGTTCATCTTGAATACTCTCTCGGATAAATTAAATTTCTAGTGCAGTTTCGCATCATTTAGAGCTCAGGTGCCGCCATCTAGGGGGAAACTGAGCCTCAAAATTCTCAAGTGGTGATGGCATCCGCTGATAATGGTGCTACTTGAAAGGATGGATGCACATTCCGGGGAATGCACTAGGTCTGCAAAGGTTGTGACCATACGCAGCCCCATTAGAAAGAAAAAAATGTCTGCATTTGCAGAAAGTTTTCTTTTTGACAGAAAAGAAACTTGTTTCCTATATGCTTTATTGGGTAATTTATTATTGCTACGATTCATTTTAGCCTACTTTCCCGGAAAATTTTTTCAAAAAAAAAATCATGAAATTAGGCTTAATCTATTATGAAGATTTTGCGAAAAACAAAAAGAACGTCAAAATAAATTAATAATTAATTAAAGATTGAAAAATATGAAAGTAGGGTTATGGGGGAAATGTGTTGGCTGTCGATGTGTCTGTCGGTCTGAGCCCCTAATAACTTTTGATCAGATTCGAACAAAACTTTTTTTATTCATAAGATCTCGGTGAGGGCATCTCGTGCCCATGCTTTGGTTTTTGATTTGAACAATTTTTCGCTCAATTTTGAACAGTATAAAATATATTAACATTAGCATCTAGGAGGAAATATGAAGCAAATTATAAACCCTGGACATAAGATCCACCTCCCTTGGAACAAGCTTAAGGGAAACAGCTCTCGGCATGAATTTTTTTTTTTTTTTTTTTTGATTTTAAAATTTTTTGCTTAATTTTGAACAGTTTATGAAAATTTAATATTAGCACCTACGGGGAAATTTAAATCCTATATAAGTCGTGATCCAATAGTCGGATTTGCTCGGAACAAGCTTTATCGGAAGGAACTTTTGACGTAAGATATGTTCAGACAAGAAGTTTATTAAGAACTAAACGAGATTGCTTTCTCATGAAACTTTTCGATCGAGAGTTTTTAAGGATATTTGTGAAAGTATGAACGAATAACTGAAGGAATGAAAAATGAAAGAATAAATAAGTGAAAGATCCAATGAGTGAACGAGTAAATGAATGAATAAAGGTACGAGTGAATTCATAAATGAATGAGTGCATGAAGAACTAAACAAGCCGATTTTTCCCGCGAAACCTTTTGTTCTCAATTTTAAAAGATATTTCAGAATGAATGAATGAGTGAGTGAGTGAGTGAATGAATGAATGAATGAATAAATAAATAAATAAATGAAAGAGAGCTTGAATTAACCACTCAAAAGGTAGATTTAAAGTAATTAAGAACTAAAGCTAATTGGGAAAGAAAGAGATAGAGATATGGTAGCTAGAGATTCAAAAGTCTGATGTTGGTATCCGGGAAAGTAGGCTTGTGTTCTTCTTGGCGGAACTTCTTGTTAACTAATGAAAGTATAATATTTTGATCTAGTAAAAGTTATATACTTCTGATGTGAGAATTTACATTAAAGTAGCAATCACTGAGCACAAATGTAGAGTGTTGAGTTTTGTATAAATGTAAAAACTTTTAAAACGAAATAATTGAATTGTTGGATATGAATTGAGCTCTTATGATGATTAACGTATTTCAATCATTGCCCAGTATTGCGTGAATAACGCCCTCTTGCGAGTAGCATTTAATTAACATTATCCATCACAAGTTGCTTCCCGGAAATCAATCTTCAAGATTTATGGTTCCACGAAATTGCGTGTGCACACAAACTAAGTTCTGAAATTGTCATCTTGTAAGTAACTGAGATATATTAAGGTAAGGGAGAGGAATGTCACAAATGTTACTTTTAGAATCATGTGTGTTAGAATTATTTGCAAGTCGTTGGGCAAAACTTAAGATTTTCAAATTGAACAAAGAATGAAGGGGTAATTGACACCTTTTCATTACTAAGGAAAGTAATAAATCAGTACATAAATGATGCCTAACGATATTTACTTCATGAAATTACTGATTTATTTTTGAGTACTACATTACTCAACATATGGGATTTATATCAAAAAACGTAAGTGAAATGTGTGGAGTGAAAAACGCAGCAACTTTTTGTGCTTAGCTTGCTTGGAGACTTAAGGTGAATTAATGTTTTAATCATGTTACATCTTGTTAATTTCAACAATATTTCTAAAAGGTTACAATTTTAGATCTATAAGATGTGAGGGAAAGGAGGGTAAGAGTACGCACCTAGTGGATTGTTCGCTATAAAAATGAGACGTGAAAAGTGAGAAACTTGAAAATTGACTGAATCATAGTGTATTAACTTAGAAACTTAGGTACACAAAATAAAAGTTTTATCTTGAACAAATCTATGAAAGAAAGCAAGCGGAAAAAAAAATTGCAAATGCGTACTCTCACCCGACCTGGCGGATAAGAATTCAGAAAATTTAGCAATAGTCACATACAAATGCTCCAGTGCCTTCGTAACTGGAACATTTATCATGCCACCACTCCTTACATAATCCACACTGGATCCAATCTTCATCATATGCTTGTTCGCAGCCTGGGCATATTGTCGCCTCATTGTTTGCTGAACTCGTTCAGGTAACTGGGTTGTCGCTACAATGCAGAACAAGTTTTTTCTTTGCTTTCACGGTTTTTCCTTTTTCAGTTTTGGCCTCATTTTTACTTTTCATAGCAGCTCGATTAGCCTTTGCTTCTTCTAATTCTCTCTTTCTCTCTACCTTTTCCTTATGTGCGTACTCTTACCCGCCGATGTATTACTCCTCAAAATCGTTCATAGATGGTTGTAGCATTCACAATAGTTAAATTCGGACACGCCCACGTTGTTTGGAAGGAAACCAAGCTCATAATGATATCTACTTAAAAAGCAAACATCAATCCTTTATTGACAAAAAAATTAATATTTCTTCACAGAAAAATTACATGCCAACATGCAGAAATCATATTTTACTTGATAAATAAACGACAGCAAGGATGAAAATAACAATGGCGGTCTCTTGAGCCAGCTGAAAACAAACGTGTTGAGTTGATCACACTCACTTCTGCTTGCAGTGTTGCCAACAGGGAAAAAAGCACCTGCGTACTCTTAACCGACTGCGTACTCTTATCCTCCTTTCCCTGACATATTTAACTACTAAAATGTAAATTTAAGTGCTTGTTTGTATTTTTATGAATGATGTCAATTACTGGATCATTTATTAGACTATGCACCAGTGATTGGCATAGGAATTCAGTCACAGGTCGTTTGATTGATACACTTTGGTATTAAATTGAAATATATAAACTTTGAGGGATTTTTCCAGTAAATGAAATTTATATCACTTCTGATTTATTTTTTATTCAGATTTTCCAGCATTCGAAAAAGAAATTTTTGAAGAATTTTGAACTGTAAAACATAATTTATTTATCTAAAAACCTTAAATCAGACTTCGGAAAAAATTGCGCTTTGGAGTTAATATATTTTGGAGTTTAAACATAGTGTACCCCCTCCACTTTGTAGCTCTGCTACGGGGTTTCACGGTTGCGAGGGTGTATTTCGGGAATACAAGCTACTTGTATTCTCGATTTTCACGGAAGTTTAGTTGCTAATCTGCTTTGCAATTTTATGTGAACTTTTGTATATTAGCCGGAATTCAGACTATTTAAGTATGAAAAATAGTTCCTAGATCTATTTATAGGGCTGCTGCACTTTTGTTAAAATTTAAGCCTTGATTACAAGGAACCAACCCCTTTTTAATGATAAAGGGGTTCCCTTTAAACCCTTTTTTCCATTGCTATATGGAATTTCCGATTGCTATTTTGACTTTTTAACGTTTTTTTTTTTTATTTATGATTTCAAAAAAAGAAAAAAAAAGATGAAGTTTTAAGTTCTCATAGTGTACAGTAATCTTAGAATTCAAACGAAAAATGTATACTTTTTCTGCGTGCATCTGGAAAAGAACTTCAGAGAATTTTTTACCCGAAGCTGTTGTAAAAGTACTGCATCTTTTCTTTTCATTCAAAAGTACAAGCAGCATTTCTAGATATGCTGAACATGAAATTTATATTTGCTCTGCCCCTTTTCGAAACTTAATAGCATAAACCTTTTATTCTCTACGTAACTTAGCTCTTTTAGAACATCTGATGCCAGTAGTATCACGTTCGTTTTTATGATTTTCCATTTGTTCTGAAATGTTTTTCCATTTTGAATTTAATGACGAATTGTTTTTCTTTGATTTTAAGTGAAGCCCTTTTTTTATCATTCTTAAGAAATGCCTGATTTTCATTTTCTACATTCTAACATAAAATATCTTTATTTTTCTTCAAAATGATCCAATGATTATTGCACTTTAATAAAAGCAATTTTGATTAGAAAACAAATCAATTTATCTTGCTAAAAAATGTAAAGTTTAGAGCGTATTTTCATTATGCTACAAGATTTCCCCTGACGTAGTCCAGGCGTCGGCAAAGCATGTCTCGAGAACCACACGTGGCTCTTTCTCTACTTGAATGCGGCGCTTCACAATTATAATGAAATTCAGAATTAGGAAAGAAAAAAAAATGCCCTTTGCTCTCAAAAAGGCATTCTAAATATTATCAGAAATTTACGAAATAAAGATAATGTATCTTCAGTACCAAATCTTACTAATTCGAACTTGAGTTCATGTTTGAAATTAACGGGTTACTCATGTAACAAAGTAAAGTAAGTAGCTACAAATCCTTGCTCCCATTAATTAACATGTTTACAACTTGCAGAAGAATTTTTAATGAATATGTTTTTTACATAAACCTATGCTTGATAGAGTAGTCATTATTCAATGAATTACATTAAAATATTTATTAAAGTGTAACTATGGCTCTTTCAAAAATTTTCTTTCTTCTTAAACGGTGAAATTTGCTCTTCAACTTCTTAAGTTTGCCGACCAATGAAGTATGCGATGGCTTGCACTGCACGTAAATTAAATTAGTCTGCTGAAAAGTTATTCTAATCAGGCTACTATTACTGCAATTTTGTAATGATGACTCATGGTGATACCTTCTATGCACGATCGTTGTAAGAAATTAGATCGCAGTGCTTTTGACTTATTTTTTAAAATGTATATTCAATTAACAATTGAAGAGACTTTTTAGTCACATGCGAAGTTTATTTTTGCCATTTTTACTTTATTCATTTGTTTTTACTATTTTTACTCATTCATTTTTTTTTTACTATTTTACTTTTTTTTCACTACCAAACTGTACCAATACTTCAAGATATAATTGAAGTTATTTCCTATAAGTTTAAACGTAGATTGGGGGGGGGGGGGTTCACGTTTACAGATTTGGCAGACATTTACAGATTACCTTTACAGCTAAAAAAACTTCCTTAATTGTTTAATCTTGTAATCCGCGCGCTTCAGGAACTCTACTGCTCGATTGATTTGGTAGTGAAGTTTAGACAACCACGCCATTTTTTTTTTATTGTTAATTAACCGTCTTCATCCTCTTCTTTTTTAAACTAAGGGGTCTGCAAACCTTGCATCACCTTTTTTCAATGCGCTGAAACATAGCCACTGACTCTCCGAAAAGTGTGAAACTGTTACACCCAACGTTACGCGAATCGCAATCCCTTCTGTATTAGATGAATGTTTAAAATAATAAATTTTGAGAAAAAAAAAAAAAAATCATAAAGAATTTCGCAACTGGCTCTTTAACAAGACGCCATTTCTCCCAGGGCCAATATTGTTTGCTTTTTTTTGAAAACTATTTTTCGAGCTATCAAGGATTGCTTAATGATTTTTCATCATTCCGCGACTGGTGTTACATTTCATTTTATAATGTAAAGAAAGGTAATATGTTGGAATAACAGGTAGGGAAAGTATGAAACGTATGCAACCAGAAATGACGTGATAAACTGACAACTATTTGATATGAGTTAGGCTGTCTGCCTTCAATTTGTCGACAAATTTGGGGTCAAAAAACAGATACCAAATACAGTATCCGTTTGGCGATATTGATGATATTTGCGAGATGCCTAACCTAATGTTAGCATTCCTCTGCATATTACGTTCAGTTTTTCTTATTGCAAATTCAGGTCAGACGCAAACGAAAACAGGTAATATTTTTTAAATTTACCATTCAAAAAAAAGTGCCATTATTTACATACACGCATATATGTATACGTAAGTGTCAATCCTTCCAACTTAAGCATCGCAATCCATGACTGCGAATGTTAAAGTTTAAACTAAGTAAAGTTTAAACTAAAGTTTAATTTGACTGCTCAATCCTTGACTGCGAAAACTAACTCAACCCTTTTTAAAAATAAATTCTCATGTTTTTACAATCAAAATAATACAGTAAAACCTCCAAAGTTGACCACCTCCCTACATTGACCACCTCTCTATGTTGACCGAAATTTTATAGTTTGAATGGTCCCAATGCATTTTCAATGGAGATTTACCTCTCTATGCTGACCACCTCTATAAGTTGTATGTTGACCACTTTTTAATAACTCATTTGAAATAAATATGTATAATTTACTCTCTGTAAGTTGACCACCGATGTTTTCTTGAATTTGTTTTTTCCCCTGTTTGTTTTCCATCTGGTTTCCGGAAAATTTCTTGATCAGTCATTCACTCTTGTGGTGCTAAATTCACATTGTTCACTTCCAGTATCGAGAGGGAAATTCCGGAGATTGTTGCCAGCCTTTTGTTAAGGAGAAATGATATTCTAGCCCTTTGAATGTTTTCATTTCTTAGACTGCATACATTGTCTGTAATTGCTGAAATCTGTAAAAAAATCAGGGGAGTGAGAGATGTGCGTAGAATCGGAAAACAACGTGTATCGCTCGCACATTCCGTTCTTTTTTCTCGCTTTTAGCAACTTAAAGATTTTGCTGCAGAAAAGCGTCCAAGCAAGCTTAATGGACTCGTAAACTATGAAAGTGCTTTTTACAGTTACCTAATAATGAACAAGCTAAGGAATCAAACAACAACTGAATCACTCCTTAAAAAAATGTAAAACTGTGCTCTACCTTCAGTAAAAATAAAAATGAGTAAATGCTAAATTTTCCCTTAAAAATACTAAAAAAGTTAAAAAAAATTTCTCTAATGTTGTACAAAATAGTTTCTAAAAATTCTCTAAGTTGACCACCTACGTATTTTGACCACTTAGTTGCAGTCCCTTAGGTGGTCAACTTATGGAGGTTCTACTATCGTTATAAATAATAATAATAATTAAATAATAATTATAGTACCGAAATAACAGTACTACTACTAATAATAATAATAATAATTGCAAATTTTTTATTATGCAAGTGTATTGAAAGTTCTAGAGTAGGAGACAAACCCATCTCATTTAAATGCCATTCAACGAAAAAGAAAAGAGAGAGAAAACTTGATTGAACTGAAATCCCTTGATCATCTGGGCTCCTCCCGTTTTTGCGAAAACATTTTGAATAAAGTAACATATGGTTTTTGTTGAGGTGGGGCCTTGAACAGCTTGAACAACGTTGAAATAGTGAGGAAAGTTTAATTAAAAAAAATCCCACATTTGGCTTTTTAACCGACTTCACAAAGGAAGGAGGTTATACATTCAGATTGTATGTATGTCGTTTTTTTTTGTTTGTTTGTCTACTTATAACTTCTTACCGAATGAACCGATTTTCATGATTTTTTTTTAATCGATCGAGGGTGGTTTCCCATAGGTCCCATATCCTTGGTTGACCGTATTCGATAATTAGAAAAAAATTATGTACTGAAATGTGGTCATTTTTTTGCTTTTCATCCATAACTTTTGACTAAATGAACTGATTTTTATTATTTTTTCTTTGATCGATAGAGGGTCGTCTAACTCAAATATCGCCCATCAGTTTGACTACATCTGTTTTTTAGAAAAAACGTTATGGGTGAAAAATAAGTATTTTTTCATTTTAATTGGAAAGGCTAGGCTCGATTTTTCTTTTTTGGGAAAGTTGTTAATAAAAATGAAACTCATTGTTAAAAAAGAGTTTGTTGCCATTAAGCTGTCATATTAAAAGCAATTATAACAAGAAATAGGCTTCTCTGTAGAATAAATTAAATCCAATCAGTTTGCTTGCTCTAGTGACTCTTTAAAATCGATTTTAAAACGAAAGTTATCTTACAAACGGTTAGTTTTTAGTGTCATCCCCTTTGGTATGTATGTTTTAAAAGTAGAGTTTTTATATAAAAATGTATTTACACTAAAAAGAATGAAATAAAATATTTTTTGGGAAAAAATAGAACCGACTTCAAACTATAAATTGCGCTAAATAGTAAAAAATAATATTATTCCTTAAACAACTTCGATACGACATTTAAACATAATTTTTGAAGTCGGTGCAAAATTATGATGGATTTTGATGCATGATTCCTTTTGTAACTATGAACCAATTACAAATATAAATAGGGTAGAGTTTGTAATAGTTTCAGTGTAAAATAACGCATGGTGTAATTACATAATTAGACTGTCATAATTTTGCACCGACTTCAAAAATTATGCTTAAAAGTAGTATCGAAGTTGTTTAAAGAATAATATTATTTTTTACTTTTTAGCGCAATTTATAGTCTGAAGTCGGTTCTGTTTTTTTCTAAAAATTATTTTATTGACTCCATGACACTATGAAAGGGAATAAATTGCTCTACTTGAATTATATATATTCAGATAATAAATTTCAAACTAAATAAAATCATACGCGTGATGTTATTCCAAACTGACATTTTAATAACATTATTTAATATTTAGTGCATTATATTGCATGTTTCTTACAAAACCCGAAAATTTTTTCATGTTTTAAGACTCCAATCACTTTTACTGATTTTCAAATGAAGCTAGAATCCTGAAATTTATCCCCTCTTAAGAAGAAAATAAATTTCATTTTAAATGAAGAAAAAGGTTTCTGACTTGTTAAGATTAAGTGGAGAAGAAAGTATGGGATTATTCTTCCCCTCAGAGAATAAAAATAAAATTTCAAACTTTAAGTGCTTGGTATTATAACTCCTTTTTTTTCTTGGTTTCTCAGTCCTTTATTTATAGTTCTCCAATGTTCATTTTTTACAGTTATGAAGATTAAAGCTCTATTTAATAAATTTAGTGTAACGAATTTTATTTATGCGTGCTATTAATGGGGTTTTACAGTAGATGTTTCTTGTTATTAAATACCTGACAAAGAATGGTGGCTCCCCCCTCTCTTGATATGAAGAAGCATTTATCAAGTCTGGAGAATCAACTTTAGTGTTCCTTAGGCTTCCTTTTGTTTGAGGTCTTTACGGGTACTAAATTATTTCGAAATAGAAACATACAAAATCGGGAACTGCTTTTGACGCACCCATCCACCTTAATTTCACAGTAATAATAAACTTGTGAGTCTTTGAGATTGCCAATTTCGATTTTTCCCCCCAAAATTCACGAAATTCGAGAAGAACAAATTTTAATTTTTAATACGTAACACAAAGGATATGATAATAAGGAGCATGGGTACTTCTGCCTAAACAGACCAAATTGATGTAACTGAAGAATATTTTTCAATTTGCAACAGAAAAATACAATAAATTGTTGATTCAAGATAGAGTTTAATGATGGTTTTGCTCTATCTGCTCATAGAAATTGCAACATTAATAAAAATAATATAATTTGTTTTAATTTTTAAATCTATGAAATCTCACTTCCTCACTCGTCACAGTATCGCATAAGCATATAAAACACATTGGTTCTTCTAGGGATGCACCGTTTAATCAGCAGTAATCAATATAATTGGTCATAATCGTTCAATGTTTTCTGATTAATCGCAGGGCACCCCGGGTCTCTCCTCCAAAAAATTAAAGAGAAAAATATCAGAGTAACATTTATCAAAATGTAATTTCATAGAACTTAAAAAAAAAAAAAAAGGATATATAAATGGAAACGGTAATTTGCAACAGCTCTCTTTAACCACTTAACGCATTTGCCCGTGTCTGAAACGGCCCGTGCCCGTAGCGATCACACGGGCGATCTTTTATCTCGCGTTATTTTATTTCTAATACCCCTCTGAGATCCGTTTGCACTTTATTTGTGTAATAATTTTTTATATAACTTTTACCTCACCCCTACAGCTCAAATTGTCAAAAAACAATTTATATTTATATATTCATTTTTGGTCCAAAAAAAAAAAAAAAAACCTCGGGCTTCAAGGGGTTAAATTGGCTTCTCGGCATCCCCTTTCTTAAAATTTCTAATACGGCCAATCTGTGCCATGAACCCCTCCTCATTGCGGGCAACACTGTAGTAAGTAAATGTAATTTTTCGCAATATCAGATGTCATGTAAATACACACGTATACATTACATTTCTCAAGCTGGGGCAAAGCATTTGCTCCCTCCTGACCTCCCAAGGTCTGAATGTCACACATGAAGATAAAAAATCCTAATTTGTAAATAGATTCGCAAATTACGACTAACTAATTACCAATGGTTTCAAACTGTAGCTGTTTTTTCCTCCCTTCCATTCAACGTATTGCCCTCTTCCAATATTCAAAAGTACCCCCAATATTTACAAATAATTTTTTTCACGAAAACAAAAATTTAAGTATTATATTATATTTTAACATTTAATTATGTTATTTTTTCTTCCTTAAGTACCTCCTCTAGTATCTTTCTAAAAAAAAAAGGTCTGACATAATTTTATTTAATTTATTTGTTTTTTACACTTTGTATGCACAGAATCATATGCATGCTCAGTACGTCAGTATATGTTAAATGGAATCAAAGAACAGGAGTAAGTACTTGAAACCTTCTCTACACATTTATTTGGCATTTGAAAATCATTACTATTATTGGTGCTATTATTATTATTACTGTTTATTTAGTTTTGATTCATTTACATTTTAAGTAACCAAGTAGGAATGGTGTAGTATTAGTCGTTCAGGGGGCGTTGGTAGTATGGGCCATGTTGCGTTTCTGGAGAATAAGGGTGTTTTCACGTCAAAATCGAAGAACTCACTATTCCTGCCTTTTCTCATCTGCGCAAGCACATAGTACATTTTTGTTTCTTTATGAGAATAATTTTGGAGTAAAAGCACCCTAAGACGTTAGGTAGAATTACCTAGCGTCTTTTACTGATTAGTTCAAGAATGAATTAGCTATTTGCGTGAATTTGATTGACTAGCATGTTTGTTTGCGTTGTTCCGAACATTTTTTTGGTTCAGGTTAAAAAAAAGTCGCTTTTTTTTCTAGTTTTAACGCGTCCCAACACAATGACTGTCAATGATTTATCTGAAAAACTAATGTTGCATTATAACCTATTTAATTTAGTTTGTATTGTAGATGTTTGTCCAGGGTTCGAAATTAATGGTCGTTAGTAGTATTTTGCAACTAAAAATTCCCGTTTGACGACCGCGATTTCACATTCAGTCGTCACTTTTGACGTCTACCCTTTCAAAAAAACTTTTAGTTTGACAACCACAAGTTGTCATTTTTATTTATTTATTTTATTTTTTAAATCTAGCACAACTTTATTTTTATATAAATCATCTAATCTTCAGTATGTCTTCTTCAGTATGTATCAGTCTAATCTTCTTACAAATGAAGTGAGTAACACTAAACCGTAAGTTAAGCCAATTAATATTAGAATTAAAAATAGACATTTATATTGATTTATAAACTTAAGTAAAATTGCCAAATTTCTTAAAAGTTACTAACAGAAATTGATTTTCAAACACTTTTCTTTTATTTATCAATAATTTTCTCTAATATTTAGGTTGTGATGTTTTGAGATATGTTTTAATAATTGCACAACTGTATTCATAGTTACCAGTTGTTATTTCTGCCCAAGAAATTTGAATCATTTTAAAATTACGCTTAGCAGAACATTTTTGGCAACTAAAACAAAAAAGTTAGGGGCCAATGGTGCCTAACTTTTACATCCTAATTTCGAATCCTGTGTTTGTCATTTTAGCTTACAGGTTTTTTTTTTTTTTCGTAGCTTTTACTTTTTTTTGTCCGAATGTCGTGGTGTAGGGCGAAATACATATGCATATTACCCGACGAGCGATGCGATGATCGGGCAGTATGGGCTGTGTAATGAGGGGGGTGGAGGTGTTACCCCATAATTCCATTTCCCTGAATTGTAAACCTGAAATTCCTATTCCATGTAACTCTGAAACACGTGTAAGCGTATGGAATTTCCATTCAACATTTGTGCCTAATTAGAATGGATACATAAATGTATAGTGCAGTTTTTCAAAGGTAATTTTTTTTATTTGACCATGCGCGCGTCATGAAAACTAGTGTTTATTTAACTAAAACCTATTACATTAATCGTATTTGAATAACGATTGCTCAAAGCTTTAGTTCACGAACGTTGTAGTAGTAATGAAAAATAAGCAGCTCTTGAAATTTTACTGGGTAGTAATTCTTTTCATGAAAGAGAAGATGCGAAACATCAAACATTCCATCTATCTGTTTTGTGAAGTGCGTATCGTGCTTTTTCTTCCAAGTCCCGCGTTGCTAATAAAGTAAATGTGCAATTATAAAGTAAGTCTGGTAATTTGTAGAAAGCGGAGACCATTTCTCAAGGGTGAAATTCCAATCCTTCGCAATGTTTCTAACGGGACTCATTTTGCTTTAAAATATTTCATAAGGTGCACTGTAGGGAGAATATATGATCGCGTTAGAAATATGATTTCGTAAATTGTTGTATGCTTATACCACGCAGAGTTAGGATGATCAATAAACACAATTTAAATTGCTAAGAAATTTTAAAACACTTCTGTTTTATTCGTTTAAGAGCATTGAATTTGGAATGAAATGTAATGGTGAGCTTCTATGCCATGTATGACGAATTTCGCAAGAAATGCTAAATTGAATTTTTGTTGTAAACAAAAATGATGGGTGTGCTTTAATTTTTATTTTGAAAGCACATAAAAATAATGATAAAATATTTTTCGAAATGCCTGATGTCTTTCGGAAGAAATTTTTTTTTTCTGTTTGTTTTTATTGTTGCGAAACATTACTCTTAGTGTATTTAGTTAATTAAACTACCCTTTTCTTATTTTTGTTTTTTATGAAGAACGACTTACTGATAAAATCTTCGCAAGGTGACAGGTATGGTGTTTAATGAAGGAACAAACAAACAACAAAATAGATAAAAATTTTAATATAAAGTAAATCAAAATAAAATATATCATACTTAAAACCTGAAATATAATAGAAAAATGAAACTCGTAAAATGATCCCTCTAATGTGTTGAGAAATTTTAGCGAAGTTAACCTTTACTTAAAAAAACAAGATACTCTTATTCACGCTACGTGGGGGGAAAAAAAAAAAGGTTATTACGCCCTTTATTTTTTTTCTCGCCAAAAATCGCCAGGTGAAATGTAAACAAATCGATGTTATTAGATTTAAATAGCACGTGATTTTATTAGATTTTAATAGCATGTTGGTGACATTTCTAAAACCGTCGCCCACGTAGAACGTATAATATGTAAGTACCGAGAAAAAACATATTTATTTAAAAAAATGATAATATTATTTTCAAACAATTTAGGCTAACTTAACATTTTCACAAAAACAAACAATACATCAAATTATGGAAAGAATTAACCTTAGTTATTATTAAAAGGACATTGGAGTATGAATTAAACGTTTCAAATGCTTCTCCTGAGAAAGTAGTCGCTTTTGAGTTATGTCCCCTTTGCCAGATACGAATGTCAATATTCTGTGACCTATTAACTATTCGAATTTAATTTCCAGTTACTTTTACATCTGTCCCCTCCGTAATAGAGCTTGTTAGTCTTACCCTGGTTACTTACTTCAAGAATGTCTTGCTACGTCTTTGATATCACGTAATTAATTTTCATCCCCATTCCAGGAATCATTAATTAAAATCTAATCCTGGATACGTGCTAATTTACTGCTTAAACTGATTAATGTACTGCCACGCAAAGAGCGTGTTGCAATTCCTTTAAAAAGTGTTGATGCAAGAATTAATTATTATGTTTCATTTATTCATTTTTTGGGCAAGCAGTGAATATATTCAAATTGCAACATAACTATTGGAAATTCAGCACCGAAATTCGGATACACAGGCACTTTGACAGAAATAGTTGAAAATTTGCAGATCATCATCAATCTTCTTCATAATACAAAATGCAGTTCGACCATGGAATTATGACATTTGGACGCTTCTGCAGAAAAGAACGAATCCATTCTAGTTTTAGGGAAGTTCATTTTGCAGGTGAGTTTGTTTAATACGCGAAACGGAATGTTGGTTTTTCCGTTCGTTGAAAGCAAGTACATTTATAAACTGGCATATAGCATTAATTCGGAAGAAATCAAGTATGCTAAACGAACTGGAACGAGAACAAACACGGCACATTTCTTCTATCAACAGTTCTTCCCTTGAATATTAATGGATTCTACTTGGCCCTCTACAAGGAAGATCGCTTTAGTTGTGATGGCAGAACTGCAAAAATACTGTTTGGGTGAATAATATTCAAAAATATTTTACATTGTTTTGAAAAGTTTTCGGTGTTCAACATAACACGGTATGTTATTTGAACATTGGAAAGCTATGTAGCACACATTTTACTTGAACCACATTTTCAAGAAAAAGAGAAAAAATACCTTAAATGGGGGTAATGAGGATTAATAATCTTTCATTTGTTTTATCATCAACTTGATGCAATTTATAATTGCCTTTAACCTTTTCTTTGATTAAAACTGCAATTTTTAATAATGCTTCTGTAGAATTTGACGAGCTATATTTGAAAATGTAAGCAAAATTCAAGCTTTGATTTAATTTTACTTTATTTTAGAGATAAATTTTGAAGCTCTTGCGTGGTGCAAATTATTCTGCTCTCTGCGTATTTCGCAGCATGTTCTAGAGTTTCCATGACAACCAATTAATTTCCACGAGCGCGATCAATTTGATTTGTAGCGTCATCGGCACTGGTATTGAAATGAGTCGGCGAAAATCAGGCATAAATTTTATTCTGAGAAATTTTATTCCCCAAGAACTTTCGAAAAAGATAATTTGATTTGACTGAAAATAAGACGGAATATGCCTTTTTCTCCTTCAGAATTCCAAGAATTAATTTGAACTGTGACAAGTATACATATGCATGACACTTTTATGTGTCATATGAAAGGAAGTGTATTGACTTGTCGTTTAGCGGGACAAATATGCGTCACTTATCATGCACATCATATATCACTTTCATCTTTGCAACTGGTGCAAAAACACGTGGCATATGCTGTCGCTGCATCAAAGAAAAAAGGTTTTGGACTTGGAAAGCAAAAAAAAAAAAAAAAAAATTGAAATTAAAAAAAAAAAAATCAACAAATTAATTTTTTGCCCGTTTATGGAAACTTTTAGTACTTTTTACTTAAACGTATTGCTTAATATGAGTCACAAAATCACTTATTTTAGGTAAGCACAGAGAGTGTAAGAGAAGGGGGAAGGGACGTACGATCTGGGACCCGTTGGGGGTCCTGAGGCGGGGCACGTTTGTCCCTTCCCGCCGGTGCGTCCCTGATTGAGTCAAAAATTACCGAAATTATGCTCAAAAACCCCCAATAAATGTGTAATACAAGCTTTAAAAAGCAGTTTGATCTTAAAATTACTAAGGAAAACACAAAGAATCTTTTTCAGATTGAGTAAATTAAATTACTGAAAGTTATCTGTAAGTGGATTGAATCGTTCCAGCTCTTTGTATTTTTTCTGGTCTTGTATAAGAGCAAACAATATGTTAATTTTCAGGTTTTATTTCTGTCTCATTTGGCAACCCATTTTTTGTTTATTACTGCAATTAGCTTTAGATAAAATATAAAGAAAAAGAGTAAAAATCATTAACGCACAATTTCGTCCATTAATTCAGTTACCAATCTAACGAAACTGGAGAAGAAATTTAAATAATTGGGAGAATAATTACCTGATGAAACTCATTTGTTCCTTTTGCTTCGCTTAAATTTTTCCAAAAAATGTGCTTATTATAAGAAAGTATGGGAAGCATAATCATCTACGCACGCATTAAAAAAAAGAACACCCATCCTATAAAAAATGTTTAATATGTGTAGACGAATTCCGTTGAATTTATTCATAGGAAGAGAAGCTTATATATATATATATTTAAATTTCTCTTAGAGTTTTTTTAGCGCAAAGTGAAAGTTTTGAAAACTAATTACTTTTAGCATAAAGTAAAATTTTAAGAAAAAGGTTTTTTTTTTTCCTTTTTCTTTTTTTTTTTTTTTTTTGCGAAAACGAATGATAATTTTCAATCATGAGCTCAAAATTTAATGTGCAGTGCCATAGATTTTTATTAGCAATTAAGAAAACTGCTTATTATTTTCTTCACACTTCTAATTTTTGAGAAAAAAAGAAGAAATAATGTATGATGGAAACGGAAAGAAAATGGAATTGGCCTCAATAAATAGGTGACCATTTGGCCAAGTTGCAAAAATTTTGGCACTATAAATGAAATTACAAATCCAGCATCAGTTTGGAGATATTAACAATATTTTGGAGATAGTTTCATTGAATATAATGTTAAACAATTTCTAACATTTCATGCTATCCATTTTTGCCGTTGTGGCATTTCTTCGTATATATTTTTACTGTAATTAAAAAACTAAGTTTTAGCTTTTGATTATCATATTTTAGACTGTAACTAACCTTCGGGCATCTTAATACAAAGTATGAAGTTTCTAAGGCAAAATGTTTTACTTAAAAAATTAGCTTGTGTTTGTTGCTGGTGTGATATTGCCCCACCAGCACAAATTATTCTTTTTTATATAAGACTTTTTTTGAGAGACTTGATACTTTGTATAAAGATACATGATGGTTTCTGACATTCAAAAATGTAAAAATTAAAAGCAAAAGGTAAAACTTCTGTGTATAAATGCCACACCCGCAACAATTGATTGAGTATTCTATTACACTGTTAAAAATTTCCGTAGGAAAATAGTAAAATAACCATTTATTTGATTGTTATTTTACCATATTTAATTACACCAGTTGAATAACCATTAAAAAAATGGTACTCAAACCGCTGATTGCGAAAAAAATCGTTTATTCTCTGTTTATCCTAAAGAACGTTTAACTAACCGTAATGTTCAAGCACTCAATAAGAATCGGACGTCCATCTTGGTTGCGAAACCTTACCGGTCGTACGTTGTTTTAAAATAGGAATACGGATTTATCAGTTAAAATCTGCATGTGTATATAAAAAAAGAAGAAAAAAAGTGGCTTAAGCAGTGGATACTGAATAGAAACACATACACACGTAAATCAAAAATTGGAGACATCGGATTCCCAAACTGTTTGCGAATGAGCGAACCCATAATTTGAGCTGCTGAAGCTTGTTTGAAGCTTGTTTGTATTTTAATTTTTGCAGCAAATAAAATGATTTTCGTCAATATATAGTAAATTTACACCAAAAATAAATTTAGATCCAATCAAAAACTGAAATCTCAATTTTAAGGCTGTTTGCCTGTTGGAAAAGAAGATTTATTGATAAATAAAAGTCTGCTTTCGTGATGACGGTGGCCGAGTGGATAGAGAGCAAGACTTGTACACCACGCATTCGGGGTTCGAGTCCTGCAAGCTTCGTTTACGGTTTCTACGCCTCGAAATGGTTCAAAAACGGTGAAAATTTTGTTTTGAAACCATTTTTCAATGGTTATAAAGCCGTAAATTTTTGTATTTACGGCTTTTTAACCAAGTTAATTGGAAATGGTTAGGTCCCGTAAAGATAGAAAAATGTTCCAAACCGTAAATTTAACGGTGAATTAGATGGACAGATTGCTGCCGGTCATTTAACCGTAATTTCATGATGAAATTTCTAACAACAGTGTATACTAGATGATACCCGCAGAACATCTGCGGACCAAAAATTAACCATTTTAAAATCGTAAAAAAAGCTGTAAAATTCGAAAGGCTTAAGAAAAGATCGTAAGATATAAACATGCTCGACGATATAAACAAATTAAGGTGTTGCCACTCCGAAGAATCGGAAATTAAAAATTGAGTTATGAAAGGAAGTACTTTGTATGAAATAGATATAAATTTGTTAAAGTCTCGTAAGTCACGATAATAAATACAAATATTATATTTCGTCTCTTTGTAATCATTAAACAAATTTTTAAAAATTGTTTTACCATAGCTTGGGTTTTTGCATGATATCAGTATCGTATCGTACCGCAAAATTTAATAGTAACTGGTCCACGTTAAATGAAATATAAATATAGATAGATATTGTAATCGCAGTCTCAGATTACAGACGCCTAGAAAAGCTGTAAATTTCTTTAAATTTGATGAAGGTAAATAAAATGTCATTCTTTTTATATGTTACACTATATTCTTAAATTAAGAAATGTAGGCACTTAAATTCTTCTTATCAGCGTTTTGAGTTGAGATTCTAATAAATTTTGTTCCTGTTGTAATAAAGCAGTTACTTTTAAGTACTACAAGTCGATATGCTTTTCTTGCCATAGAAAAAATTTTGTGTTTAATCCCTTATCCATGAACCGAAAATCAAAGAAATAAAAAGTTAACTGCCGTCGTTGATTGCAAAAACTAAAATTTGTCAAAAACAAGTTCAAATTTTTACATTTTTTTTCATTAATTTTCTTTTATGTTTTATTTGTTTGATACAGGTTCCTTTTCCCAATTCATTCCAAAATTATTCACAATTAAAAAATCGAATTTTTTTCTGTGGTATTATTTTCCGTTAAAAGTTGAATTTTACTCAGATAAATAAAGTATGAAACGCAAAACAAACAAATTTGACTCACTAATTTCAAAAAGTCGTTTTCTCAAAAGTTATTTTCAGTTTGAAAAATTTTTATCAGTGGTTTTCAGATTAATTTCTTTCATGGTTTTTTTATGTGTAAAATTTATCAAATAATAATAACAATAAGGAGAATAAATCAAAAGCTTTTTTATTTCCCTTTTTTTGACATTGTTTGCTTCACCATAATTAATTCACGTTTTAAGCTGTAAAAAGGTGCTTTTAATTTTTACGGTTATTCTACATTTATAGAAACTTTAATTTAATTCGAATACAGCTCTGCGTAGAAGATCAAAATTATCTAATTATACACCGCAACAAAAATCTTTCGCTTTTAGAAACTTCAACACATTATTTGGAAGACTTTTAACTCGGAAATGAGATTTCTTTCTCTCTCGGTGTCTCGGCTAATGGTTTTTTCCTTCTTGAAAACTAAGTTGATATTTTCTTTGTTAATAAACCAAGTTTTTGGTGAAGGAATTACGTTAAAGTTTGTTGTTATTTTTTTCCTATTCCAAATTTTGAAGCACCGGGGAAATTTGTTTTAGGAAAAATTACGTTAAGAGGAAAATTTTATGTTATGGTACAAAAAAGAATATGTTTTCAATGAATAATATGAGAAATGAGGTTTTTGAAAAAGTGTACAATTCAATTTATCCTGCAGGCTTTTTTAATAATAATAAAAACAATCAGCTATTTAAACTAATTTTATTAGTTTAAATAGCTGATTGTTTTTATTCAAATTAATTGATTCAAATGATTGAATAAACAAAAGTATATGGTATTCTCACACACTTCTTATTAATCTGTAGCTGCGACAAATATTATGCATAGATTGCCTGCTTATTGCCGATGAAGTTTTCCCAAGAGGTAACCAAGTATATTCTAAAATTATTGTACCAATTTTCAAAATTCTTTACTTTGTAATAAGATTCGATTTTCAAGCGTTCCATAAGTTATTTTAAAACTGAATAAGAAAAAGAAGTATAAAACTTCACTGAAAGTAGCGTAATATCTTCTTTGTAGATCTAATATTTTTCTATAGTGTTGCTGAAATTGATGGAAAAAGTGTCTGCAACTGATGGACATTTCCTTATTTTAGGATAACATTTTTTTCTTGTTGTTTTTGTTTTTTCCATCCTTTTCATTCATTGTGTGTTTTCTTTCTTTTTGTTTTTAACTTTCTTTGAAAAGGTTTTTTTAAATATATTTTAACGTTGCATAACTTAATGTTTATATTAGTGAGCCTTTTGTAAGATACTATTTTCCTAGTTTAAAGTACAATGACTAAGGAATTATTCATAAATTAAAGTAATCCTTATACTGCAGATTTTCCTGTTTTCGCAGATAAGATTTACTATGAACTATTTATCAACATTATTTCTTCCAAGACTAATGAAGATTTTACGTTGCAAGACTCCTATCTCCTCTCCTAACATATCTGTCATTTTCTGCAGCAAGTTATAACTTGAAAAAATGTGGTTTTGACTTGATACTACCGTGTGAATTTGTAGGGATGACCAAAAATAAGAATTTTCAAGTTTGACGTTGGTGCAGCAAATGAACGATAATATCCTGAGACTTAAGCAATGAATAAGCTGCAAATTAAGAAAATTACTGCGAAGTATTCTTTCTGGTATAGATGAAAATCTGAACTATTGCTAAATGTATAGCGGCTTTTCATCATAAAATACATCAAAGCAAACAGAATAAATTGGGATGTCTCCTCTTGATCTGAACACAAGATGACAATGTTGTTAAGAAACTACTGAGTTTAAACCTACGGAATTGGAACTAGACCACGACTGAAATCGGTTGGTTCAGTGGCGTAGTATTTTTTTAGTAAATGATGAAAAGACTTGCTGAGTTTGAAGGACATCAATAAGGTCAATATGGGGACATTTTCGAAGGACAACCCACATTCATCTATATAGACGTTAATGACGATGATTCCTAACGTAGCCCATATTGACAGTATGTAAAATTATGTTACGCTGATCATTCAATTATTGCTTTCGCTTACACTCTAAATACTCACTTCAATAGGGTTGTAGGCAGTTGGAATAGTTTACTGGAAGCGACTGTTAATTGCAGCGGGGTAAAAACTTTTAAGAAAGCTCTTGATGTTCATTGGGGACTGCTAAATTGACTAGGACCAGCCTAGCTGTGCCCTGAGCCTGTTTCTGGTCATCCCTTTTGTATTTGTATAAATCTGTATGAAATTATTTTGTATAATATTTGTAAAGTTAAAATTTTCACAAATGATTTTTGATCTTGCTTTGTTTTAATCGAGAATTTTGCGTTTTTTCTGACTTGAAAAGTCACATTCCATCCCACAGGCCGAACAATACGGTAATTAATATAATTTGGGAAGTAAGACAAAATATTCAGATTTTTTTCTTTTTCAATTATCATCCAGTTTACTATTGTTTGTTTTATTTTTTTCTGACGAACCAAAAAGAAGAGAAGGAAGATGAAGTTGAAGGAAGAGAAATGTTAAACTAATAATAGCTTGTAAACTGAAGACCACTTTGCTCTCACTAAGTACAGTCCAAGATTCAGAAAAGTGGGGAAAACTTATAAGCAAACACGTTTCCTTCTTTCCCTAGAACTTTCAGACATACGATAACATTTTGTTTGAAGAAAAGATGCGGGGAGCAAGCTGCGGGGACGGAAGGGTGGAACTCGATTCCTTGCCTGAAAGAGACAGCTGTCGTCTCGGATGCCCCACCTCCTCCCCTTGTGCGGAGAAATGTGTTTGCAATCAACTAATGGGTCATCTTCAGCTGTGTAAATGCCTGACGTGTCAGGAGACACAAAGTACCTATTTTTGAGAATGTCGATTGCAGAAAGGAATCAGGAAAATACCGTAACAAGAACTATGACATCAAAATAAATATCGCATATGCTTTTTAGTGGAGGCTTTCTCTCTCGTAACGTAAGATCACAAATGAAGTTTTAAACATCAAATGTCAGTTAATATGGTATAAGAGGTGACATTATGTGATTTCTTAAGTTAGGTAAACGCCCTAATTTTTTTTTTTTTTTTTAACATGCCTTGTATCTCTCTAAAATTTACATGTTTATTAAAAATGCCGTAACTCCTATTTTTTAACACGTTCGCTGCCGTTCTCTTTAAGGATGAACTTTTACATTACGTAGTATCAGGAGACACACCTAACAAACGATGCAGATTGAAGCAGATTGAAACAAAGGCGAAGCCTTCCCTGCCGCGAACGTGTGGATGGTTACTGAGACATCACTCACACCACGCTTAAGCCTCTAAAGCTCACTGACGGTCACTTAGGGGTGAATCTTTACGCAGTAAAACACACCTGAACTTCCCGCTGCAGCGGGGAGCAATCTTTTTTTTCGCGCGAG
The DNA here is from genome assembly GCA_038502835.1 of Octonoba sinensis. Lineage (NCBI taxonomy): Eukaryota > Metazoa > Arthropoda > Arachnida > Araneae > Uloboridae > Octonoba > Octonoba sinensis. The sequence goes on from CM076602.1 coordinate 67,487,574, forward strand.
CTTGTGGCTGGCTAATTGAGACATTACTTAACACAACGTTGTCAGCTCTCACACGTGGTTGACACTATGGAAAGAGATTGGCATCACGCGCTGGCGCGTTGTCGGCAGCGAACGTGTTAAGTAGTGTTTTAAAAGTTTTTTTCTTCCTTTTTTTTAAACAAAACTATTTCTAAAAATCAAGACTACCATTTTCTCAACACTTCGAATTCGTTCGCTTTTTCTTCGTTTCAAACTCTTTTTATGTCTAACTCCACCATAAACGCCACTAAATGTAATGAGTCTCCGTAATTATGAATAAAAAAACTAATAACAATACTTAAATTCCCTTTAAAAACGTAGGTTTTTATCACCTAACTTTCATTTATCTTTATTAAAAGACATATATTGTATATACATAAGGTTTTAAAGGTTTATTGCACCGTAATATAAACGTATTTAAAAAATTTCAAATGATTGAAATTAATGCTATATTTTTTCTAGAGCTGTTAAAAATGTGGTTTTTGGGAAATTCAAGAAATGGAAAATTAATCCTGTGTCTAAAAAAAAAAAAAAGAATTTTTGCTTCAATATAAATTTTAATAAAAATTTATTGATTAAACATTTTTTGTAGGCTAAAAGAAAAAATGTTTCAAGATATCTGCACTTTAAAAATCCCCCAATGACTCTCTTTATATATTGTATATACGGAGGATTTCGTTTTTTCCAAAAAATAGTGTAAGGAACCCTGTTGTTCAAACAAAAGCTGATCGTTATAACGTAAAAGTCAAAGTATTGCATATTATTTATACAATTGAGAATACTAGAACAAGTTTATCAAAACTATGCTTTCAATATAGAAAAATATAAGAAAATAATAGCGCCTCATAGTAAAAAACAAGAGTTATTTTAAATTTTATACTATAATATCAAGTTATAATCAAGTTATTTATAGGCTTAAAATACTCCATTAAATGACATATGAAATAACTTACAAAAATCAGTGTCCTTTCTTAAACTAACCGGAGATCACGGTCTGTTTTTGATTTGCTTGGGGCATTTTCAAAATGTGTTTTTCCATCTCGATTGGAAATGCTTCCCTTAAATATTTAAAAGAAATATTTTTGGCGGTTTATAGTAAAATTTTTAATGTTATTTTAACGTTATGTGTATGTTTTTGTTTGGTAACAGCTAAAAATTAGAATTTTTTTATTGATTGAAAAAAGGATTGCATGCTGTATACAGTATGCTAAAAATTAAGAGCATTTTTATGATATTGTAGAAAAGCTGATTTTACGATATTTATTCACTTGTTTCATCTATCTCGTTGTAAAGTTTTATGTTGGGAGCCATTTTTATTTCATTCACTTACACGTTTTCTTACGTATTGAAAACTCTTTGTTTTAGAGATTTTCCATTGTTTTAGAAATTTTCCTCTTAAAAACATTGATGCAAAGTTATAAATTTCTGCAATATAATGGCTGACAGTTTGAAAAATTAAGTTTGATATTATTTACATAGCAGGTAATAGTTCTTTTTATTAAGAGAAGCTAAGCAAGAGAAAGTGGCAAATCTCTTATTTTTAAATTCGATGTTAGTAAGCAGGAGAGTCGACTTATTTAGTTCTTTTAGCTATTGACAAACTTTTGTTTATTTATTTTTTGATATAATATAAGCTTTTTATTTGATTTTTTACTAAACATAAACTGACGCAATAAATACTCAGGAATTCATGCTTTTGATAGTCGTAATTCAATTAAAAAGTTCGTTTTACAAAATCAGCTAACTTTCATGATGAAGTAAAACTGAAAATCTTGTATATATAACTAACATACCGGAGTAGATGAAAGCACAAATTTAATTATTATTAGGCAAAATTCAAATGTTTTTATACACCAATTGAATAAACAAAGATGCGCAATCATAATTTTTTTTTTGAAAATAAATATCTAAATAAATGGTGAAAATTCAGAGATGAAATTTTCTCGGAATTCAATATTATATGATTATAAGATTTGATAACAGAAATAAGAGTCCCTTTAAAAGTTTCAAAGCCAAAAAATTAAAGTAAGATGAAAAGCAGCAGAAATAATGCCCAAGAACTCCCTAGTCAAGTTTAAAAGGAACTGCTTCTTTTTCAAAAAATACAATGAACTACAGACTATGTTGTTTCTATTGCTTCAAAATGAGTGGTATGTTTGGAAAATATATGTTTTTCTCTAAAATGTTGAGAGGCTCTTCAGATGGAACGCAGCTGTTTTGTTCGCAACAGAGTTGTACATGCCCATTGGTCTCTTATTTATTTCATTTCAAGAAAAAAAATTGCTTTGTGTATGTGTGCTGAAGAATTGTTTTGTTTGGTAAACTTTTTGAAGATATGTTGTTTCCATAAGAATGCTTCCATAATAGGAAAACTGCAAAGTTTTGGAAAGGAGAACTTAGTTAATTTCTTTTAATAATTCATATATCACATTTTGACAAGAGAGTACAAATGTTCTTTATGAAGTACAGTGTAGAAGGATTTTTAGGGGGTGTTGTAAGTGAAAATAGAAGTTTTGCTGTTTTTTTTCTCATAACCATAATTTCGAAGTCCATTCTTGAGCTTGAGTAGCATCTTTTCATTAAAAAATTATGTCATTCTTTATATAAGGAACACTTTTATTACACATTACTCAAATCCGACTTTTAAGCGCTTCAGTTCTATGTTGTTATTATAGACTTTTACCTGCATATCGTCAGTTATGTATAATGACTTTTTTCTTGTCTGATAATAGAATTATATCCAGCTTAGTGCTTATTAAAAAACATTTCTTGGTCCACATTTCGTTCACTTCAACACGCCAGTTACTCCAAAATACGACAAGAAATGCAAAAAGGAAAACAAAACATTTCAAGAGCTGACGAGAATGCATTGATTTAAAAAAATGAGCTACAAATTGGAATCTTTTTTCACATATTGCCACTTAGTCACTCATTTATTCCATCTTTTATTTACTCATTTTTTTCCTTCACTCATTCATTTATTCACTCATTCTTTCATTCATTCCTTTATTCATTCATTCATTCAGAAATATTTTTAAAAATGCCGATTAAAAATTTTCTTGGCAGAATAGGCTCGTTTAATTATGTATGAGCTCCGTATTTGTATATGTTCTGCATCATAAGATCTTACCGATAAAGTTTGTTCTAAGCAAATCCGTCTGATAGTAGATCAGGATTTGTACAAGGGGATTGAAATTTCCCCGTAGGCGCTAACGTTAAATTTTTTTTGAGCTGTTCAAAAAGGAAAAAAACTGTTTAAATCAAAAAACATTTCACGAGAGCTTTTCTTAATAAGCTTGTTCATAGGAACTTGGATCTTATGCCCGGAGTATACATAATTTGCTTCATTTTTCCCCATAGGCATTAATGTTAAGATTTTTTGAGCTGTATAAAATTGAGAGAAAAGTTGTTCAGATCAAAAAGTAAAATATGAAATTGAGATGTCCTAGCCGAGATCTTTCGAATGCAAAACAAATTATTAGAATAAGACAATTCCCTCAAAAGATATTATGGGGAGGGGGGGGGGGGAGACAGACCGACAGACACACATTTTCCCATCTTAAAACCCTACTTTCAAATTTTTTATTTTTCCATCATTTTTTAATCACTTCACTTATTTTTAACTTCTCTTTATTTTTAAAATACATTAAGCCTTCTTTCATCCTTTATTTATTTTTTTCACTTTTATGGGAAAGTAGTCTGAAAAAGGGTAAATGAAAATTTTCTACTGAACGTATTGAACTTATTAAAGTGTAATCTAAAAGTTATACTTCATAAAATGTTTTCTATAGTTTCGATTTATTTCTCGACGCTCTTAAAATTTCTTTCTTGACTTTTATGTCTCACCTCTAAATGAGCGAATTATTTTCGAGGGGAGTGACTTTGTCTCCGAATGCGCTTTCCGTCCGTCCATTTCGATCTCATGAAAAATTAAAAGAAGGAAAAAATTTATACTAGCAGTTTCGCGAAAAATGTCATTCTTTTGGCTCTTTGCCTTCTTTAATTATAAATTATCTCAAGGTAAGAAATACCTGCTTTTTTTTTAAACCTAAGGCTTAACAATTTTATCCGGAGATTGGAGCCACATTAGAAATGTAGAATTAGAATTAAATGAGAAATTATACTTTAGGTATGGTACAAAAAGATTTGCAGTGAAAAAAGCCCACAAGGTTTAGATCATATTCTGCTCTTGCGTTGAGTGAACTTATTTTCAGATATTCACTGGCGTCATTTACAACAAAATAAACTGAAGCATTCAATATTTGCACTAAACTGAACATCTCAAAAAAAAAAAAAAACCCGTTGACGCATTGTGCTCATCCATATCCGTTAATTTTGTCATTTAGTGACTAATTGGTGGGTACTAAAATTAACTGAAATACTCGATTTTTACCATGAAAACATTGAGGGCCAAAAAGCTTCCTAGTTAGTTAGTGGGGTGAATTTTACATTATTTATTTGGCATCTCTAGGGAGGAGAGGAGGGAAGAATATTTATTTTGTGCTTTTAAAAACAATGGGACCCCTCAAGTCACTTGGATTTTGAAGTTGCATAGATTACTCTTTATTTCAACATACTCACGTGGAAATTGATTGCAGGCAAGAAACTCGAATGAACTTAAATATTATACTGAATTCACACCAAGTGCAACAACGACGGACGACAGCAATGAAAAATTTCATCCCTCGTCATTAGTTCTACATAATTTAGTATCCACGCAATCGTATTGACTCATTAGAGTCGGTTTATAGCATCATGAAAAAGGATTTTCCCCCAGACGCTGCGGAACAAATACATCCTCGCAATTAGGTTAATAACCATAGCAACAATCCACTATAACAAACGCAAAAAGGCTCAGTCATCATTGGTGAAATGAATGAAATGCACCATATTAGCCTTTTCGCAGAAAAACTTTTCCATTAGAGGTACTAACACTACAAACAAGAGAGAAAAAGATAAATTCTGGAAACACGCGAAAAGTGTTTTGGTACGTAAGTTTTTGTGAAATAGAATATTCATATTGCCTCTTTGCCCAACCATTGTCATTCTAATGCGAATATTTTAAGCAATATTTTCAGTTTAAATCTTTTATTTCTTAACGAAGAAAACTACTTTAATATTCATAAAGCTATGTTTTAAGTTCTTGTTCAAGATTTTTTTCTTCCGTCAGAAATCATTTTTCTTTGTTCTGCCACATGACATATAATTCAATATGAATATAAAAGGCGAAATTTGCAAGGGAAGTGACTTGAGGTTTTTGGTGCTTTTGACAACTTTTGCATTTCTGCGATTTGTTTGCTTTTCAATGAAAAGATGAGGCTGGTATTTCTAAACTTAAATTATTTAAACGCATTAGGGGCCGTCCATAAATTATGCCACGCTTTTCCACCCATATATTTGGCCTCTCCCCCCTTTGTCACAAAATGTCCCACTTCAACATACATTCATCACATTCCACGCTATGTTGCATAAGCATGATGTCACACTTCTTGTCACAACTGCACGAGCCCCTTCTCCCCCTCGAAGAGTGACATCATTTATGAAGGATCCCTTAGATATTAATTTTTAAAAATTATCATACATTATCCGCAAGCATTGCGATAACTTAATTTCTAGACAAACAATATTAATAAACTTATTTTACTAATATTGCATTGAAAAAGGCATTCCTTGTACAGTATTGGAACTCAGTATGCTTTCTAATAAATCAGTGTTACGGAATATGTTTTATTGTTGCAACGTTTTTTAATCGCAATCAGTCTCAAATTTTTAAAAATTATCGCTTCTGAGAGTCTCAATATTACAATTTTATGACATCCTATTATATCGTAACTGATGCTCATTAAAATTAAAAAATCCTTATATTTAAGGTAAAGTGATATAAATCTGACACCCTAAAAACGGTTCCTAAGGCTGACACTCTCAAATAAAAACATTTAAAGAATTACCACTTTAAGGAGATTTAAAAAGTGAGTGGGGATTTAAGAAGGGATACCATTCAAAAAGAAAGAAACTCTCATTTAAAATTATTTTAAGGAAATTGGTAATACTTTAAATGTTTTTTTTATTTGAATGTGTCAGCTTTAAGAACCGTTTTCTCAAAGTGTCAGCTTTTGGGCACTTTGCCTTATGTGTTTAATGAACATAAAAAGGTTATTCATGCAGAATACAAATTAAATAAAGTGACGCATTTGCCCGTAATTGCATAAAAAACAAATTTACAGACGAAATTTTAAGCATTTGTTGAGGGAGAAGAAAAGATTCACTAATCCTCACTTAACGTAACTGAAAAAAATATCGCATCGTTTTGAATTTGGTACGTTGGAAAGCGCGTAAAAAACTGCTCCCAAAGGGGTTTGGCTCTTCTTGCCGAAACTCAAAGCCTCTTATTTAACTAGGAAAGATGTTATAAGCCTTTTCCGCTCTAGTTCGACATTTTTTTCACGGTTATTAACTTTTATTTATTTTCCTCCGACGATTGCTAAAGCACGTTTTTAAAAAAAATTCATGTACCATTTGCCGTTTTGTCTACATACATATTTTCTAAATAAAATTTTGTTCACAACGTGTTTAGCATTTGGAGAGGCAGCCGATTTTTAACATTTCTTTCTCTTTTATTTTGGTTTCAATTTTCTCCCTTTTAAGATCGAATTGGAATTTCTTTCTTACAGCACATGGGCGATCGGGGGCTTTAGTTTGATTTCCTAATTTTAACAGGTATTTTTACAGGATCGTTGTTCATACTCTACTGAGGCTTTTCAAGAACAGTTATCCTCATTATTCTAATGGAATTTTTTTCCGAACTTTTGTCTCTTTTTTCTTTTTTTCAACTGGTATATTTCTGGTGACGATTTTTAGAACTACTGTTGGTGCTATTCGATAACTTTCGTCCTTTTTCTAGAACAGATTTTAAGGGACAGTTGTCCTTATCCTAATAGGTATTTTTAGAGAGACTGTTGAGGTTGTCTGAGAAATGATACCCTTCGTATATTAGGGATTTTTAACGACTATTTTCCTTCTTCTGATAATGATATTTTGCTAACATTATTTAAGAACTGTTGCCCTTATTGTAGTGGGAATTGTTCGGGGCTAATGTTGTCGACGTGAAGGAGATTTTAGGGAGTGTTGTTTTTGCTTAAATGGCGATTTAAAAAGATTGTTGTCCTTATTGCAATGGGAAGTTTTTACTAACTTTCTCCCTATTTATATGGAATTAAATGATGAACATGTGTTATGTGATATCAGTCTTCCTCCGCCGCGGAATGACGTAATATTCGAGATACCCCGTGCAAAGCGTGGCTACGCAGCTAGTAAATAAATAAATATAGAAAAAAAAAACTGCGCTTGTTTGTTGCATTCGCACTGTTGTGTAGTAGGATGCAAATGTTATTTAAGAATGTAGTATTCATTTAGAAGTATAAATAAAGCATTAATTTCTTTGCATTTATGAAGTCATTTCTTCCTACATTGAAATGAACATTAAAGCATCAATTTAATACTTTAACATAAACCTGATGTTTAATACAAACTTTCATAAAACAGTATAATCCATCTATAGCAAATACCAGCGGAACAAAAATATTTGTCCGCAATATACAGGTGACTGCAAAAGAGAGAGTTTTTAGGGTCAATGATTTGCTGCCGAATAATTAAAACCAGTCCGCATTTGAGGGGCGTCCATTACGAGGAGCTTTACTGTACTTGAATTTTGAGCTTTGAATTTTTTCCTTCATAGAAGCACTTTCATCGTGACTGTAACTGAAAAAAAGTTCCTTACTTGAAATTTTAATAAAGAAAGGATTTAAGTTTTTGCAAGCTGAAAATTAAAAATGCTGTTTTCTCTCACTTTGTTTTTTGCGCATTTCATCTCAATTAAAATGCAAAAGCTTTTTTAAATTTGGATCTATAATGTGGATTTTTCCCCCCACATGTTCCTGAAACTATATATAACAAATTTATGCTCTACTTTAATGATAATAGTTTTTCTTAAAAAATTCTTTTTGTAGGTTTTTTGAATTTTTCGTTGTTTTTTCTGCGTTACTTCAGTTTTTAATTTTTTTACCAAAAAGCATTTCACTTATAAAAAATTCAAAGCATAAAGTTTTGCTTTGTGGGTAATGAATCAATAAAATAAATTTTGCGAATTTACGACAATTTTTGAAAAAGAAGATGCATTTTTAAAAATTGCTAAATTACGTTTTAAAAATTAAAATTTTCAAATTATATTTAAGAAATCCAGTTTTTTTTAGTATTAAATTTCTTATGAAGTGATATAACATGACATGAGACGGAAATTGTAAATAAAAACACCATAGAGAAAAAAAATGGTCTTATGGTACCCGCTCCCCTTAATTATAAAAACCTTAAACTATTCAGCAAACGATGCCAAAAGAAAAGAAGAGAAATTTTTTTCCGCCGATATCAGTTCGCAATTTTGCTTTTAGCAATTACATTAGCTCTGAGTGAAACGATAATAAAAGCAGAAAGATAGCATCGTAAAAGCAATTTTTGCCTTGCTGAAACTTAAGACCATTTTCCCTTATAAATTAAGCTATACAAGCGCATTTTCATGTTTTACAAATCCCAAAAGGCAGTGAACGCACTTTTGGGAATAAAGCATTAATTGACAGGAGCTACGCTCACAAATCATCAACATTTATTTTTCTTCTGTTGCAAAAAAAAAAAAAGAGTAAAACATGCGCGTGTGAAAGAGTGATGAATTGCGAAGGAGTTAAAAAAAAAGGGGGAATGTGTTAATAAGATAAATGGCTTTTGCAGCCTGTAAGTCAAATTGGAATGTGAAGAAAAAGAGTGTAAAAGCAAATTTTATCGTGAAATGTGTGTAACTTTAATTTACCTTGATTATGGGCTACTACAAATTCAAGATCTAAAATAATCTATCGTATCTTTCATCGACATACTGTCTGTTTTTCTATACCGAAACCGTCCTTCGTTCTACGCATGCGTCAGGATTACTTCTATTTCATTGAAATAGGGGTAATGAAGAAATAAAGATGAGGATATTTTCAATTTTTGCGAAGAATAACAAACTAGCTGCGTTATACTCATTTATTTTGTGCTAAATATTCAAATAATAAATGGAATAGTTCAACGTCGAGAGAAATGAAAAAAAACTTGGCTAAAATAAAACTTCCAAAACTGCGGTTCCAGCGTATCACCCCTTCGACAAATGGAATCGTTCCCGACCAGTAGTCGCGGCTTTCGAGAACAAACAGTACATTCAGACAACATTCATTTTCCCATATAACTAGCATGCATGCACTTCTTTATCCTGGACGACACATGGGAAAAGATTGCATTTGTGCCAACTATGCATCGGAATTTTCTACGTTATTAAGTACTGCAAATATTCAATAAAAGAATCCTGGACATGTTTCGGAGTTATAAGAAATCCATTCGTCAGTAGATCAGTGTAATACATGGAGCTATGCGAGGAAGCAGTCTGTTAAAACTATACTCGGTCTCTCACATAATCTACTTTCGCTCATTGATTTTTTTAAAACTGAAATTACTTGAATACAATTTTTTTTACAAATTTACGCTGATCAGGGATGGATTTATCGATGGCTTTGCACAATCTTTGCACATTTTTCTTTAAGGGGTTTAAAAAAATGTAACGAAGCATCTGTGCATGGAAAAGTGCTGAATATATTATTGATTTTTATAAAAGTACTTTTTTGCATTAAATACAAATTATTTTTATATGTACACACTTTACTTCGGTTTTAATGCTTTAAATACAGAAAAATCAATATTCAAACATCTTAATTTTAAATGTGGAAATTTCATACATAATTGTAAAAATAATAATATTTATAAAAGTTTAAAGGTGGAATTGTAAATATAATAAATGAATTATAAAAATAATAAAGTGTAAAAATAATTAATAAAAATAACTTGTAATAATAAACCAGTGTAAGTAAAAACTAAATAGTCTGACATCATGAATTTACTTTATTACTTGAACTAGACAGGAATAAGAACTATTAAGAGTGTACTCCTGTGCCGAAAAGACTGCAGTTTCTTAGATGCCGATAAATCCAAGTATGGATTTCCTACCTATATGTACCAATATTATTGGCAGTGGTTTTGAAAGCTTATACTAACTCAGAAACTCGATGAAGTGATTTACCTACACTGCAAAAATGTTGGTCCTTAGTTGCTACCACTTTTGGTGTTCAGTAACACCGAAATTGAAAGTTATTCATTTTTGGTATATTTTAAATTACTGTATGTGCCTGTCTAATAAAAAAGGAAGGATATCATTCATAAATGATGTCATGCTTAGAGGGGAGAGGGGTTCTTGAAATTGTGACAAAATGTGGCGACGGGAGGGGAGGGGGTAACAAGAAGTGTGACATCATGCATTATGCAACATAGCATGACATGTGACAAGGGGGGAGGGGGTCCTCCGAAGTGTGACATATTATGACAAAGGGAGGGAGGCGGGGTCAAATGTATGAGAAAAAAGCGTGACATCATTTATGAACGGCCCCTAGGCAGTGTAATATTTTTTAGCATATGAAATTTGTTAACTCAGTTGCGCATCAAAATTTCATTACGATTGCTTATTTCTATGAAAATAGGATAAATGAGAAATCATAATGAACTTTTGATATATAAATGAGTTAACGAACTTCATATGCTAATAAAATATTATACTGTTTTTAGTCAGACACTTAACCCTTATTCTCATAAAGTAGCATATATGTTACCTGGGGTTTTCCCCTACTTTCTATTTGTAAAGTGACGTCAGCACGTATGTTGCATTGTTATTTGGTAGCCCTTATTCTCATAAAGTAGCATATATGCTACTTTATGAAAATAAGGGTTAAAAAAAACTAAAATATATCAAAAATGAAGAATTTTGAACTTCACACCAACTGAACACCAACAATGGCGTTCAGTAACATCAAAAAGGGGGCAGCTAAAAGCAAAATTTTTATAGTGTAGGATACGGTTGCATAGGGTGGTAAACCTTGTTTTAGGGACTTTTGAAATATAGCCGTGGAGACCTTACTGAAGAAAAATTGATTTTTTTTTTGGAGGAAGATAGCACATGCACTTCATGCGGTGAAATTCCTAATAGCATTATGTAATAAATGTGAAACCATTGTTTGGTTTTACCCTCATAAATATATCGTCATAAGGCCAGTTAAAAACATTTTAATTATGTTTGGTAACAAAATCTATGAATTGAGTCGTTCGTACAAAAATATCTCTTACAAAAATAGATGCATTTATGTTCATTGTTTGAAAGAGATGTCTAGTATAACTATAATCGTATAATTTGATGCATGCCATAAAAATAATACACTACCTCAGAATTGTTAGAGTTGATTACATGTGAACTTTTCTTGATTGTATTTTTCAAACAACTAGCAACAAAAGTTCAAACAGAAAGTTTCCTGGATCGTATCTATGTATAATGCAATAGTAAATATTATGATTTAGCAACAAAGATTGTCTCCTTAGTTTGTGTTATTTCTAAATTGCTATGGCAACATATCCGTTTAAATACCTGCTCTTCAGTTTAAATTAATTGTACTACGTGTAATTTATAGCCGTGTACGCAGAAAGCTCGCTAAGAGAAATAAAATTAAATTTTTGTCTGTTTCAATATGATTATAGTTATTCATTAGTACATTTATATTTTAGTAAACGGTGCTTCCAAATTATTCATAGTAAGTTTATATTTAAGTTTGTTTATCTGCTGTAAACTAATACTGTGCACCCTACATGCAATACGTTCGTCGATTGCCACGTTCAGGTTTTGTGCATCGGCCTACAGCATCACATTCCAGAGTTTTACGTGCATGTGCAAAAACCTTAATTAAACCTAAGAAAAAGAAAATAAGAATTAGTAATTTAACAGTAAGTGGGGAAAATTGCTTAATTACAATTTTGCTGAAATAAATCAAAAATAATTTATTTTAAAAATTGAAATGCACATTTGCCTTTTTGTCATGAGCTTTAAAATACCCAGACAAACTTTCTAATCTCTATCTAGTATAGGTTAGATTAAAAACTTCACAAAATCAATAACTTACTAATAATAAAATATTGGAAATAATAATAATAAAATATTGCGGGGGAAAACTTTCATTTTTAACTTTCATGTAGATTCACAAAACTTTCCTGTAAACTATTTAAGCGAATTGTAATTTGTGATAAAAGACTAATAGAATGGCTAAAGTAAATATTTCCCAAATATTTTACTTGAAATAAGTAACTGCAAATATCTCTGAGAGTTAGTCTGCTACTTAGGTCCACAGAGGAATGACATCCAACACTTGAAGAGCAGCAGTTTCCACACTCTCAAACATGAGGCTTCACCTCAGGTCTATCCTATTCTTCCGTTGTTTTCTTGGCCGGATAATCCTTTTACTCATTTCAGCCAAGGAAAATTCTATTTTCTTCCTAACAGAATCAGTATTGTCGAGAGGAAAGAAATCTTTAAGGAAGAAGAAAAGTTTTTTTCTTTTCCGATCATTACAGAACTAAACCACAGATGAAAATCCCCCTCCTACCTTTTTTATCTGATCTTTGTAATATTATTTACATTTCTCTTTCCAAGAAACAAAGCTTAAGGCACTTTAACTTTCATTGTAAAACTATAAAAGATATAGAACCTGTATATATACAAAACAGACGACGTTTGATTATTATCTGTATGCGATGAATAGGAGCCTTTACAACGCCTCGAGTCTTGCGATTTATTTACTCAACTATAAAATACGAAATTTTTCAAGGATTGTGCGGTAATAGTTTTTTTGTGTCTATAAAATGTGCATTTTTCAGTGCTTTTTTGTTTTCTATATGCATTTATCATGGGCAATTCCATGGTGGGAATTCTTTACTTTAATTCAATCAATAAACAAGCTTTATTTATATACATTTTTTCAAGACGGAGGGAAGGGACTGTTCTTCAATGTCACCGCAGTGGACTTTTTAAACTCTTAAAGTCATTCAAGAACCAAATATTTATTTATATCTTTATTTATCAATAAAACAAATCAGAAATGATTAAAACCTTTACAAATAACTTGTTTTAATATTGATAAAGCAATTTAATAATAGCATAGATTAAAAGCATCACAAAATAACTAACTTAATAATAATAAAATATTGGAAATTTAACAAGGCGAAATACAAAGTGCCTTGAAACTTTTATCGACACCTCCAAATTTCCCCGCACTTTTGAGAAATCAGTTACCCTTTTGAGAAATCAAGTATAACAACTTATCATTGCATAAATAACCCCAGTGTGCCTATAGATAACTTTTTAAAGCTTCATCTGTATGCTTTCTAGAAGAAAGACAAAATCTCAAATGAATAAATAAGTGATCGGGTTAAATTTTATCAGAGACATCCCTGCCCCCCCCCCCCCTGATGTGGATCTGAGGCCTGAAGATATTGAAAAAAGATATTTACCAAAAAAATATTCTCAAGAATTCTCTAACTCATGAAAACGCGTTTTTGGTATTAAAATGACCATTTATGAGATAGTTTTAGACACCAATTTTTTTTATTGATATGATGCTGATTATTAAAATTGTCACAATACTTCTTAAAATGTTCAATAAATAGAAATGTTAAATTTTACACTTTTATTTACTATGCTCACTACGGAAGAACAAAAGCTGTCAACTCCAACATTCGAACTTTCATTATCTTGAGTTGAATGCCAAATTTTTTCCCGAAATATTCATGACAAAACAGAAATATGCAATTTACATATATGAATCCTAACTGCAATTGTTTTTACTATTGCATCTTTACTTTCCTTCGTGAATATGCAAGCGAAACATTTAACATCGAACTCAAATTTTCGAAAAATCGAATATTTAATCGTTTTTTCCTCCACATGGAAAGTTTATTAAAGCAACTAAACAGATTATGAAAAGAGTTCTTATCAAAAAAATACATTCTGTAATGAAATTGAAAACTTAATAAAAGTAATAGCTAGTATACTAATAGTGTAAGTCATTTGGATTTTCAAGAATCTTCCGATATCGACTCATTTGACATCTGAGATATTTTTAAATGCAAAAAACGCTTTTCTTAGCGATTATCTGAATTCTAAAACAGTGTCGGTCGTAAATCAACTATACTTCAAGCGATCCAATATCCGAGAAGAGGCTAGTTTTTATTTTATTTTTTCAAGTGGCAACAGGACATTTCGCAAACATAGTAGTATCTCTTCGAATTGTGTTAACGAGGAAAACTTTGAAGCACGTACAGAGTACCAATCGAAACTCGAGCCGTGATGCCACTAGTAGTCATTGTGGAAGTACCGAACGCTCGTTTACGATTGAAACACGTGGCTTTTAAAATAGAGTGGCGTTTTTTTCTTCTCTGTCTGACATTTATCGCCACTGAAGTAGCAGAGCCTTCGCTTTCGATTAAAGTTGTATCATTTTCGACATCGATGAATAATACACCTGTTTTTTCCTTGCCGAAAAATAGCTTTCTTACAAAACAAACACTCATATTTATATTTTAAGGATATGTCTTTATATTTTAAGGGTTCTAAAGTCATTTTGCATATTAAGTGATTGTACTTTCACTGAAAAGGTAAGCTTTGTTTTTATCGGTAATAGCACATTTGTAGATGAATATCCAAGACGAATTCACTTCGAGTTTTTGAAGAATAAATTAATAAAATAAAAATAAATAAATCAATAGAAACCTCAAGGAAAATAATTCTTTTTGTCGTCATTGTGACAGCATAATAAAAAAAAAATTGTCACACTTGCATAGCAATAAATGTTAGTTTCAACTACATTATTCTAACAGCTGTAATAGTTTTAAACTATATTTTCAAAATTATATTCACGTTTATTAAAATTTAAATGTTAAAAATGCAATACAATTATTCAAAATTATGCTTTCATTCATATACACACAGTTTTAAGCAAGTGTATGTATAAAAGTTTTTTTTTTGTACTTTTTTTTGCAAGTAAACTCCCCCTTTCTTTTTATTGTCTCAACACTAACTTTTAAGCCGATATTGGCAATTTTTTTTAAAGGTTTCCTTTCTGCGGTGATATTCGAAAATGATTGTATAAACTGAGCGTTCACTTCAACAAAATCGTTTGACTAAAAATTGGAGACAAAATGGCCGCCAGGTCTTTTGAGCTGCTCTTCAGAGCATTCAATCTGAAATAATTTTTTCCATAAGAACTTCAAACTGTGCAGTTGCCCATTGTTCGTGGTGCATTTCAAGTCGCCTTGCAATTTTTTGTGGGGATTTTTAGATTTTTAATTGACACAAAAGTAAATAGAAAACAAAAATAATTGTAGCATTGGACTAATCTCCCTATTTAAGTGCTGCCCAATGTTTAGAGATACATTAAAAATTACATTTAATTCCTCATACAACTACAAAATAATTATGTTCTTTGAACGGAAATGTTTGTTTATACGCTGACGAAAATTCATCGGAACTGAAGTAGAAAGAAATGAATTTCATTGAACAAGCATGCATTTCTTTCAAAAATTACAAAAAAAGGAAGGTCAACACAAAAAAAGTAGCTGCCCGAAAACTATCTCTTTTTGTTGCATAGCTTCATTTACAAGCATGAAATTAGAACCTTGTTCAGTTTTATATGATTAAATGTTAAAGAAAGCTGGAGGGGGGAGGGATCGAATTTACAGCATCCATTGTTGCACTGAACATTTTGACAAGCATAGTCGCAACTATTCGTTTTTAGTGCTTAGAAAAAAGTGTCAATTTCAATGGCATCGAATAGCCTTTCACAGCATTTATTTTACCACGATGAAATTTCATTTCTGTCACAAATTCGTTGGCAACATGCCGCATATCCAGTACAAGAAGACTACAAAAAATCGACTAGTTTCTCAGGAGAGGAGGTTGTAAAGTGCAGTTCTACCATCCACCAGAGCAGTCTGCCTGGCAGAGTGCCAAGAAGAGTCCATTCATGTTCAAGGGAAGAACTGTTGGTATATGGAATGTGACGTTTTTGTTGTCGTTCTAGTTCGTTTAGAATACTTGATTTCTTCCGAACTGAGGCTATATGCCAGTTTATAAATTTAGTTGCTTTCAACAATCAGCGAAGCAAACATATACTGATTTGCGTACTAAATAAACGCGGCAAAACAATCTTCCCTAAAACTCGAATGGATTCGTTCTTTTCTGACATGCGCAGAAGCGTCCAAATGACAAAATTCTGCTGTCGAACTCTGTGTGCAGTTTTATGGGGAAATTACGTTATTATCTTTTGTTAATTAAGTTCCAGCTAAAATATGAGTTCTTTCGAATAGCTTAATAACTAATGCAAAAAAGGTATGCCACCCAGTAAAATATATACTCAATTTTGCATCTACTGCTGTTTTATTATTTATTTATTTATTTATTTTATTTTTTTGAGTTGTGGCTCTCTTGCATTGGGGATTCGATATCTCTTGCAGTATCAATTTAAGTTAATTCTCGACTTTTTCTCCGTTAGCGTTATATTTGTGTCCATTCGTGAAACATGTTTTTGCACTTTTGAAACATTTTAATTTCAAATATCTCCAGTCTCTAACAGACTACTTGCAGAAAAAATGCTACTTTAAAGCATTACTTTTCACAGCTCTGATATCTCAAGAGCGAATCTTGCTCACCTGCAGAGAAACTTACCAGGGTTTCTAATGCAATCGCAGATAAATTTTTGTTTTCGAATTTGTTAGATTCAATTTATGGTAATTTAATTTTTCTTTCCCTTTGAAGAAGTCTCTATTCACCTCGAGGGGAAAAGTAAATTTTCTCTCTCGAAGAAACGCGTTCTCCAAAAAAGCAAAACGATGTTTGTTTTTCTCCGAGTTAGACTTTTCCCAGTAAGTACATTATTAGAATTTCGGAACGAATTGCTAGCTGATTAATAGATTTGATTTCAGTGTCGTTATTTGGTTTAAAGGAAAAACAAAATTATGGAGTTCTAGTAGATTTTTGTTTTTATTTGTAATGGTGAAAATGAAAAAAAGAGATTTTATGCTCTTCATATATTAACTATTACTTAAGTTAATAAAAAGAGTGATGCTAAAGCAGTAACTATAAAATATAAAAATATGTAAAAACTACAAGATGAGTACAAGGTGAGTCACGGGATACGGATGTTTTTTGAACGTACAATACTCTGTTTGTGGATGGAGTAGGAAGGTGCGGGAGGTGGCATTTAACTTCCATTGAGTTGCCAGTTAGGATCCATCATGCCATTGTGGATTCTACAGCACTGAGTGTTTGCTTACGACACTATGAATGGAAAAGCGGTGAGTCTGTGCGCGGTCCACATTCCTTGGTTTTCTGGCGGTTTTGGCTGGGCCAGGTGGTTTCCTTTTGATTAAAGAAACAAGTCCTTTGCAGTACATTAACCTACCTAAGATCGGTATTTAAGTGTGGAAATCCCCATGACGACCGATGCAGAATTTTTGTCTTCGTTGGGTAGATGTCACACACTTTGGGTAGTTATCGCTGTTTTCTCACGTCCGATACGCAGTGTTCTCGAGTCCAGAAGGGCATGATGGGTACTTAACCCTCTAATTCCCAACTCCGCCTCAAGTCGGACGAGCATATTAACCGATGCTACCTTGTAGTGGGTTTAAGCCACGCCTCCAGCTGACGTTGCCCATGACGTCATGATTTTTAGATGACTCTACTTCTCTTCTTCTTGAGTTTTGAGATAAGAAAGAAACGAAATGAAGAAAGAACGAAATTGAGTTCGAGAAAAGAAACAGAAGACTAGTGATAGCGCCATCTAGAAATCATGGTGTCATTGAAGCCGTCAGTAGGAATCGTGGTTTAAGCCTACTACTGGGTGGGATTGGTTGATATGCGGCGGACGACGATAAAAAAAACTTGGGCATTACAGGGTTATTGGAGGCTCAATGGGAGTTGAATGCTACCTTCCCTACTCTCTCCAGAAGACGATATTCGCACGTTCCAAAAACATACGTTTCCCGTGGCTCACCATTTATTAGGGTTTTATGAGCAATATTTCTGCTTTATTTTACAGTGTTTATAAAAAATACTGCGTCAAAGGACTTAGACTAACCTTATAAGAGAAAATTATTAATTGTGTAGTTGCATTTGCAAGATCAAGAAATTTTTGCAAAGAGGTATTTCGATTCTCTTATAGAGAAAAAGATTAAACAAGATATATAGAAGCTACAAAATGAAACATCTAAATGATGGAGTTGTAAACGACTAAGTGAATGCTACTAAAACGCAAAATATCAAGCATTAGCAATAGCATATACCTTAGTTCAGTGGTGGCCACCTAAATTGACTGAAGATCTACTATCCAAGTTTGACGAACATTAAGATCGACTCGGGGGGGGGGGGGGGGAGGATACATACACTATTAATAGGGCATGTTGGGACTGCGCCTGTATTCAAGTTGTAGGTTAATTCTTGCCTCAGAACAAGTTTTGTTGCTTATAAAATACCAACTTTAAGATTTCTAAAATAATGTTATGTTAACATAACACCATTAACTCCCATCAAAATAACATTTGAGACACTAATATATTATTTCTTTTAAATTTTACATGATACTGCTAGTTTTTGCTTTTAGGTGCGACCAATTAGTAAACATTTTCTGAAAAAAATAAACAAATAGGTTTGCCTTCGAATTCAAAAGTTATTAATTTTTTTCCTCGAAACTATATAAAAAATGTCCAAAATGTTGTCGCGATCGACCGAAAGTGGATCCGGATCGACCGGTCGATCACGATCGACGGGTTGCCGACCACTGCCTTAGTTGAGTAGAATGCATTTATGTGCAACATTTTTATCAAGTATTTATTTTAAATACTAATATCTCACATTGTTTTGCAGTCAGTTACTTGATATAGTTTTATAAGTGTTCAAATTTATGTTTATAAAGTTCGTTTTAGATGCTTACATTAGAATATTGAAGATACATTAAGAAAAAAAGCAAATACTGTCTAAACAGAGAAGCACGCTAGTTTGAAACGATAATTAATATGTGATACTTAAAAACTAATTTTGTTAAGGTATGAATTGTTGGATTCTATCTATACTAATATTATAAAGTAATTTTTGGAAAAAAATAGAACCGACTTCAAACTATAAATTGCGCTAAAAAGTAAAAAATAACATTATTCTTTAAACAACTTCGATACGACTTTTAAACATAATTTTTGAAGTCTGTGCAAAATTATGACAATCTAATTATAATTACACCATGCGTTATTTTACACTGAAACTGTTGCAAACTCTACGCTATTTATATTTGTAATTGGTTCATAGTTACAAAAGGAATCATGCATCAAAATCCATCATAATTTTGCACCGACTTCAAAAATTATGTTTAAAAGTACCCAACAAAGAAAAATCGAACCTAGCCTTTCCAATTAAAATGAAAAAATACTTCTTTTTCACCCATAACGTTTTTTCTACAAACCAGATGTAGTCAAACTGATGTGCGATATTTGAGTTAGACGACCCTCTATCGATCAAAGAAAAAATAATCAAAATTGGTTCGTTTAATCAAAGGTTATGGATGAAAAAGCATAACAATTACCACATTTCAGCCCATAACTTTTTTTCTAATTATCGAATATGGTCAACCAAGGTATAGGACCTATGGGAAACCACCCTCGATCGTTTAAAAAAAATTCATGAAAATCGGTTCATCCGGTAAGAAGTTATGAGTGGACGAACAAAAAAAAAAAAACAACGACATATATACAATACTAGCGGTACCCGCACGGCTATGCCCGTGTTAAAAAATGAAAAGACCAGTCGGTTTGCCATTGTGTATATAGTGATAACTTTTTTATGTGCAAATTATGTTATTTTATTAAAATGTATAGGATTCCATATAATTAAAGATTAGCTGCCCACGGCAATCAGCCGGAGATCCTACACATTTAAGCATTTTTTTTTACAAAACACACAATAAAAAAGGAAAAAGGAAAGAAAGAAACGAAATAAAACAAAAAAGAAAATATTTGAAAAAAAAACGCATTTTGTTTGTTTTGTTCAAGTACCCACACAAAAAAGAAGATTATAATAAATTAGAATAGTTTTAATTAATAAATTTTTAGTACAATTAATTTTTATCTATTATTTATTGACAAAGCCGGGTCCAGACGCTACGTTTTGTACAACCTTTTGTCTGCGCAGTCTTAAGACTAAATGAAAACGTTGCAGTTTTTTATGCGTCTACATAGTGCAGAGATATCTGTATATTTCACTCAGTTTTGTGCGATATCGTCATGAAGGAGGTACTACTCTGGTCAATTATGACATGGTGTCATGTTAAAAAAAAAAGACTGGAACGTCTCAGAAGAACCCGGCGTTCAAAGTGGTCAAATGATTACATAAAATAAATATTTTTTTGTTGCCTGTTCTGGTGGTTCGACAACTGCAATCTCTTTATTTTCATCCATAGTATTCCTAGACTGCCTTGGTGTCTCCTGATCATTTAGGAAATGTAACAAATCAAAGTACCAGAGAGATGGCTTGTAAATTTCGTCTCCAACCCCAGATCGAATCGATTTATTAACTTTTGCCAATTATTTCCGGTAAACACTTCTCAAAGAATTAATTATTTACAAATGTTTCTCTGTTTGCGGTTGCATGAATGTCTTTGATTTTTTCCACTAAACTCTCATAAGCCTCCCCCTTTTTATCCTTGTCACTATACTCCTTGGATTTTACACGCCAAACGCGTGGGAAACTTTCGCATAATGCAATAAATTTTGTGAGAAACTCCCGAGAACATTGCCGAAAGTCGGCCATTGTCGCCTGACGAATTGAAACTGAGAAACAAAATGAATCGGAAAGGGGTGCTACCGTCTACATGTGCCGATTTGTCTGCACAGTTCAAAGACATATGCTTTCTAGCTCAGTTATCGCTGCAACTGTACAGTCTTCGCACCGGACGCAAAACTGCGCACTTTTCCAATCTACACGCAACGTTTTATCTGCAATGTGTTGAACTTCGCAGAAAAAAGGTTGTTCAAAACGTAGCGTCTGGACCCGGCTTAAAACAGAAAGACGAAATTTTGTAGCCTGCAGAAACAAACAGCAGCAAGCAAAGATTTGAAAGCGGAATAAACCTTTCATCCGAGCTCAAATAGGAAAATAACATATGTGCTAATTCACTGGGGAAAAAAAAGTAAATAAATGAAAGTTTAAATACTAATAATAAGCTGGAATAACAAACATCGCTATAAAGGATAACATTTCTTTTAAAAACCCCTGTGCAGTATGGAAAATAGTTCCGTAAAATACATGTCAAAATAAGGAAATCAAAACAAAGCTATCAATCGCCTGTGGGACGCAGGAAATAAATTTTAATTCGTTTTAAAAAAATAATAATCAAAATCCAAAAAAAGAAATAAATAAATTAAAAATCGGCTGCTTCTCAAAATGCTAAAAACCGCAAGCAATAAATTTTAATTCGTTAAAAGAAACAAGAAGTTCCGTCTAGAACTATACGAGCCTACTTTCCGGTATACACCAAATTCAAATTTATAATCTAGCTATCTCTTTCTCTCTCTTTCTTATTTATCTTTAGTTCTAATTATTGAAAATATACCTTTTTCAACGGATAATACGTATTCATTCACTCACTCATTCATTCTTTCATTTATTCAGCCATGCATTTATTCATTCATTCGTTACCTCATTCAAGTGTTTATTCATTCATTTACGCATTCATGTATTTATTCACTCATTTATTTATATTTTCATTTATTCAATAATTTATTAATTCATTCTTTTCCTCATTCATTTATTCATTGATTTATTCTTTCACTCTTTCATTTATTCATTCATTCATTATTTCACTCATTGATTCACTGAGAAATATCCTTGAAAATCCCGATCAAAAAATTTCATAGCAAAATAGGCTCGTAAGTTCTGGATAAACTTTCTATTTCTACATGTTCTACGTTATAAGAGCTTTCCGATAAAGTTTGTTCCAAGCAAATCGGTCCGTTAGATCAGGATTTATATAGGGTTGAAATTTCCCCGTAAGCTCTGTGTTAATTTTTTGAACTGTTCAAAAATGAACAAAAACTGTTCAAATCAATATTTCACGCCGAGAACTCCTTTCAATAAGCTTGCAATAGGAACTTGGCTCTTGTGCCCAGAGTTTACAGAATTTGCTTCAATTTTGCCCATAGGCGCTAATGTTAAAATTTTTTGAACTGTTCAAAATAGAACAAAAAATTGTTCAAATCAAAAAGTAAAATATAGAAATGAGATGTCCTCGCCGAGATCTTTCGAATGCAAAAAGAATTTTTTGAATCGCACAATTCGTTCAAAAGTTATTAGGGGGGGACAGACCGACAGACAGACAGACAGACCGACAGACCGACAGACACACTTTTTCCCCATCTCAATACCCTACTTTCAAATTTTTTATTTTTCAATCTTTATTTAATTACTTCACTTATTTTTGACTTTTCTTGATTTTTAACGATATTTTCACGATACATTAAGCCTTCTTTCATGCTTTATTATTATTTTTTTTTTTACTTTTACGAGAAAGTAGGCTAAAAAGGATCAATAGTCAGTCGGCATGGCAACAATTAAAATTAAAGTTAATTACCGTGAAAAAATAATTTCGAACTGCAGAGAAAAATGCTTATAACTTCTTTTCTAGTTAATTTAGAGGCTTCGAATTTTCGCACGTAGAGCGAAACTCCGTCCGGGGTAATTTTTCACGCGCTTTTCAACGGTATCAAGCTCGAAACGATGCGATAATTCCTTCCTATAGAAAATGACTATT
This sequence comes from Octonoba sinensis, assembly GCA_038502835.1. Taxonomy (NCBI): domain Eukaryota; kingdom Metazoa; phylum Arthropoda; class Arachnida; order Araneae; family Uloboridae; genus Octonoba; species Octonoba sinensis. The sequence continues at coordinate 67,510,385 of CM076602.1, forward strand.
TTATGAAACTTTTGGCTATAAATTGGAATAAAAGAAGAACAAATTCGAATTTCAGGAAAAACTCTCCGAGGTGCACACCCCCATGTTCCAAAATTTCGTGCCAAATTTCATGAAAATCCGCTGGACGGTCTGGGCCCTACGCCGTACACAGACAGACACACACACATACTTACTGCTTTATTATTAGTAGAGATAGAGATGAATGTATAACCTCCTGCCTTTGTGAAGTCGGTTAATAAAGCTGTAGAGTTTGTTTGTTTGAACGCGCTAATCTCAGGAACTACTGGTCCGATTTGAAAAATTCTTTGAGTTTTAGATAACTCATTTACTGAGGAAGGCTATAGGCTATATATCATCACGCTAAGACTATTAGGAGCAGAGCGCCGAAAATTGCATAAAATAGTCTTTTCTATCGGAAGAAATTATCGCATCCTTTCGAGCTTGATACCATTGAAAAGCGCGTAAAAAACTACTTCAGGAAGAGTTTTGTACTTCGTGCTAAAATTGGAAGCCTCTAAATTAACTAGGAAATAAATTATAAGCGTTTTTCTCTGTAGTTTGAAATTAATTTTATTTGACACAGATGATGACCGTTTTATTTTATTTGCATTGTTACATCGTTTCAACAATTGTTACAGTTGCCGTGTGAACAAACAAATCAATGCAGTTGCCATTGTTAAACAAATAAAAAAAAGTAATCAACATTTCTGGCATTTTGATGAGGCATCGCTGTATTTGCAAAATATAATTTAAGATAGACCATGCAACGCCGGACGTCGCAGCTAGTCTGTTATATTTCATGTTATTTCTTAATTTATATCTTGGGATTTCTCGGTGTTTGCTTGGTTTTTTAATCTGCTGTATTTATTGTGAATAGTTTGCTTATCTCTTCATGGTTGGTTTTGATGTTTAGAACATATTTTCATTCTTTTATGTTATTCTGGCTTTCAATTTTATGTAAATGTTCTTCTCATGCGTTTATGAGATCGCTAGCTCTTACCATTGGGCAATGTCTAAGCAATTTGTACAAATTTTGTTGATCGATATCTCGCTCTCCTTCTTGAATGGCTTCGACCATTGCTCAAACTTTCTCATGTATTGAAAAAAGGGTTCTTTATCGCTCCGAAACATGTGTGTGATTTAATTATTTATTTATTTGCTGTTTTGTACTTAAATAACATTGCTTTTTCATTCAATCATAACCTAATTCACTAACACATCCCAATGCAACATTATGAAGAGAGCTGATGCTTGAAGAAGGAGTGGAACGTTCATTTTATTGAACTGAGAAAACAAATTGACGAAAAAAAAATGTATCTGTAGGCCTCCAGGACAGCATGTCTCAACCAAGGTTCCACAGAACGTTAGTTCTTCTACAAGAGATCCGGACTAATGATTGCACTAAATTCCTCTGAAGTAAAAAATATAACTGTAGGTAATTTCAATTTGGGTAAATATTATGTTTTTTTTTCAATACCATATGCTATTTGTACTTACTGATAACATATTCCGAGCATTTATTCATGCGCATTTAAGCAGTTTTTAATAAAGGTAGGGGACAACCCCTAAATACGGCAAACTCGATAAGAGGAATACTAAAATTTAAAAGAAAAAGAAAAATTAAGGGAGGGGGGAGGCTTGACTTACTTGTATGGTCAATTTTGAGGTAGTACAATTTGTATAAATTGTTTCGCGCAGGATTATTATTATTATTATTTTATTTATTTTTGTTTTCTGAAGAGCTGCGTTATTCAGTTTTTCTGTTGCAAAAAATCCGATTTCTGAATATATTCTCAAGGTGTTGAATTAAATTTTTGTTTGTATGTTTCGCTTATTTCGGCTTACGTTATGAAGCAAAAAAGGGCTTGTCAAAATGTATTTATTAATTTTAAAGCTTTTTCTTGAATTTGAAAAAATGATAATGTTTCCTGAAAAACCTACTGTGTGCATAAGAGTTCGGATATTTGAGTAACTTTGAAAGGTATTTGGAATATTTTGTTGCATAACGTAAGTGTTTTACTAATATATTGTTAAAAACAAAAATGAAAAATATTCATTTGAATTTGTTATACAAGGTTTAGCATAAGCATGATTTTTTACTATAATTTGTGAAAATATAGTTTAGAAAAATTAATTAAAATCGGATCTGATTTCATCGTTTTATTTCTTATTGAAAACGTGTATTTCATCAAAGTTTCATATGTTTCGGAAAAAGTGCCCCCCTTAACCTTAAGTGATTCAATATTCCAGAGAAAAATAAAAATCGGAAATTTTTCTGAATCGTAAGAACTACTTTTCAGTTGCTTTTAAAATGTTTTTTTTTTTTTTTTCTTGTACTCTTTATGAGTTAATAAAAATTCCTGCTCTAAGAATAATTTTTCAGAAATATTTGTAGCCCGCGTTTGTGTTCCTTCGAGTGTTCCAAGGGGTTCCGTAAGAATAAAAGAGTTGAGAAACTTTGCTCTCTAGGGTTTGATTCGACGTTGATTAGTGTGTTACTCTACCCTGTGCAACTATACAGAAGAGGCGACGCATCAGGTATTTTGAATAAGATTTTTAATAGTTAAAAATCCAGAGCGAAGTTTCTGGCATTATGTCAAATTACCGAATCTTGCCAAATTGGGAAAAATTTTAAAGCTGGAGAGAGGGGAAACATCGCCAAAAGACGATACATGGCAGAAAAGACAACCACGCAGAACACGTACTTTGATCCAAAATGGCAGATGCGCCGCCCAGTTTATATGGCAACTGTAGCTTTACCTAGACTTGGCGATATAACTACGCAATGCAGTTCCTTTTAATTCTATGTATTGAAACAACCAATAGTTCTGATCGATAAATGAGCTGTATTTACGAAAAAAAGAGGGGGGGGGGGACGGAATTTTAAAAATCGATTTATAAATTTATTAACTGCTGCAATAACTGCGTTCGTAGTCACTAGTAATGACAGTTCATTCAATCTTTCTAATAATCATAAAATATACTTAACCATACACCGTTGGGGAAAAAAAAACCAGAATGACAACTAGAACAATGTTTTATATATTTTATACACATAGATTTGCATTTTGATAACAAATTCAATTCAAAATGAAAATCAAAACGACATTCTGCACTCGTCGCTTTCAATACATAGATGAGAAATATAAAGACATCACACACACACTTTTATTTACATATTATGGCAAAAAAGTGGACATTGTTTGTCTCGTTAGCTGCCTTTGAAACGGCAGAGTATGCAGGTGGCACTGCGAGCAGTCAGTTAGCTGGCATATTCAAGTCCTCGGTTTGCTGATGCCTTTCGACTTGATGGGACAAGGCAAGGTAACCCATATACAAGCAAATAGAAATGGGCGATGCTCGGAGTCGTTCTCATTATGCAATACATGTAGGTGCGTACATTCCAAGAATATATATATTTATTGAGTGCTGTACATGTTAAGCCCGTTTGAATGATAGGCAAACTTTAAGTTCAGTGGAGAGGCAAGCAGATATGTTTAGTTGAAGTGGCATTTGCTACTGAGGGACGTTTAAAGATGCGTCACAAATAGCAAGAAAAGCTGCAAGAGCGGATATATATATATTCCTTCCATTTATTTATTGATAGAGCTTTGAAATATTTTACTGCATGCAGCAACAACATTTTGTAAGGATTTAAACATTTAAATATGTCGCTGACATGTAGTTAGGAAATATACATACATTTTATTTTATAAATTTCTTTAATGCCCGTAAACGCCGAGAAAGAAACTACTGTTTCGGTTGAAATAAGGACTATCTGTACTGTTTATGTGACTCTCTTCTTTGATTCTAAAAAGGTAAAAACCTTTTAAAATTTATCAACCGTAATAAACGAATTACTCGTATCAAACGTTTGAAGATCATTAAGTTTGAATTTCTAAGAATTCTTAGTGTTTTTTAAATTCACGAAGCGTTTTTCATTTTCTGACTTGAAAGCAAATTCTTGCTTTGATAAAGCAGTTTAAATTGATGTCAATAATATTCTTGTTCAATTGTTAATAAGTAAATATTGATATCAAAGAACTTTAAAATATTGTGCTATCTCTATTTGCACTACCTTGAGGTACGTTTAAACAGTACATTGACGTAGGGTTTAGCTTTTATAAAATCTTCCCACTTTTTAAAGTTTTAATGACGCCAACTTTGCTCTATTTATTTTATTATTAAAGTTTTCAAAATTTTCTTATTTTTTTCTAACAAGAATTTACTTTTATTTACTGAGTAGTAGATATGTTTAGTAATTTGTTTATTTAAAAAAATCATAGTTATTTTATTTGATTATTTTTAGACTGTCATGCTCCGCATACTGTCACGTAGAAACATGTGCATTTTGTATACTTTATGCATATTTTCTTCTGAAGAAATTAAATCGATAACACCTAATTATCTAACAAATGAAAAATAAGTTAGTAACTACCAAGAAAACGCATAAATACCTAATTCCAATCCTAAGGTTGAAAAACAAAATATTCATTAACAATTTTATTATCAACTAGCTAAAATTTGTGATTCAAGAATGTGACAGAAATTCTATTACAAGTAGATATTTAATTGCTAATGCTACCATTTCATGTTGTACGGAATCGAATGTGTTGTTCAAAAGATTTCTGAATATGTATGTCCCTTTAGTAAGTTAAAATCCATGACCACTGAAAAAGTCACTCTGTATAAAGGTCAAAATATCATTGGGATAAATTTTTTCTAATTTGTCAATTTCTATCAACTGTTGATCGCTAATTTGTTCAAAAAACCTGTAAAAATCGCAATGCATATAAAAATGGCTAATACGATCAAGGTAATTTTTAAGCTGGATTGTTGAAAGAAAAATCGGATTAGAGATGTGGTTTAAGCTCTTTTTATCTAATAGGACACCTCAGAATAAGAGCAGTACATGCATATTCGCATTTTTTAAAAAAATTATATAAGGTCAACTATTTAAAAACAATTATGTAAAATATAAACTAATAACTAAACCTTTAAATGTAATTATCAAATTAATGATTTTATTTACTTACGATAATTATTGAATAGCAACATTCAAAAACTTTTTATTGCATTTGATGTTTACAATGACATTAAGATATGAATATCATCTTAATTTATTATTTTTCTAAATTTGTGCTATTACAGTTATTCAATATCTTCTACTTATAAAAGGTTAGCTATTGTCTCTTACAATAATTAATAACTAAAATTAGTTCTTAGTGTAGTATTGATAAATACAAAGTAATTTAACTATTGACTATAATTACATGTAATTTAAAACACGAGCAAATTATTTTCATTTTGCGTTGTTAAATGTACGTGCATATAATTTTTGCATTACATACTACAATTTATATATTAGGTGAATAAAAAACAGAGAGCTAGGGAGAAAAAACATGGGAAATGGAATGCTTTTTTGTGATTTTTATAGACGGAAAGTGTTCTTTGTAAAAACTTAGAACTTTTATACAATATATTTATACTATTTTGCTTATGTATTTTTCACATTCCATGGATAATTAATGCGATGTAAGTTCAGTTTTCTTTGGTATAATTTTCTGCAAAAGGTATTTCGAGCTCTTATTCTGAGATGTCCAAAGAAAGAGGTTCACACGTGTTCGATAGGTTTTCATCTCGAAGAAAAACACTATGAAACCTTCGATTGATATGTTTATTAATATCACATACAGCTTCTACTGAAGCTGTGATCAATTGGTTTGCAAGAGCAGTAACTGATTCGAAGTCACTTCAGAAACGTTCCAAAATATTCTTTGATTTGAAATTTGTCTTAATTTCGGTGCAGGGTTGACACGTTTAATTTGTCTGCTTCATTCCCCGAAAATTCAATGGTGGGAAAACTATCAGCGAACAATATTGTTTCTCAATATAGCAAAAAATGTAAAACATACATTTCATGCTGACTGAATCACATCAAAACGTAGAGCAGTGATTTTCAACCACTGTGGCGCTGCCCTTTAAGATATCGCAAGATGCTTCAAGTGTGCAAACAATATGAGTACACATTCGCGACGTCAGGTTATAGTTCAGTTGGTTCAGCCTTCCTAACGAGACTTTATTCGGAATTAACCCCAACAAAAGAATATACCTGTTATTTTTTAATGGTTTTTGTCCTTTATAGTCTTAGATTTATAATCGTTCGTTTAATATACGCATAGGATTATATAGCAATTTACACATGCACTTTCGAATGTGCAATGCCAAACTATCATGCTGTCAAACTTAATTAAAAAGGATTCCATTGAAAATAATTTCATCAAAAATTGTTACCGTATGCTATTTTCATAATGTTATACAGTAAAACCCCGTTAAAACGCGGGTGTCGGGGGACATGTTCGGCACCCCGCGTTATAAAATAATCGCGGTATAGTGAAACTATACCGCGGAACCACATTATCCAAGCAGTACTCGCTTTTGTGGCACCATTTTTAACTTTATCAATTACTCGTGATTCTTCTTCTATAGCATAATTTTTTCTTTTCTTCTTTGCTGCCATTTTATTGACTGTAATTGCAGTGCAAGAAGCACACATCTTAACTGCGCAATCAGTCTATCGAGCGATAAGTTATAAACCAAAAGGTGTACATCAAGCCTATTACAATAGGCTTTAAATGTTAGTGTGTCTGGTGGGGGGATGAGAGCTCCTTGGTTAGAATATTTGTGTGCTCGGACTGGCTTTATTTACAAAAGTAAATAAGGAATCACCTTTAAACGGTAATGATAAAAGGTGGTTTAAACGTCGGGGGAAATGACGGTATATCCGATTCGGCGGTATACTGAGGCCCGGTATAACGAGGTTTTACTGTAGTATCATAAATACATCATCCTATTGGGCAAAATAAAATCCATTAATAGTCGTCAGATTGTAAGGGTCCGAATTCATTTTGAAACTATTAAAAAGTTGACCGTGACGAAGAAATGGTTGAGAATCACTGGTATTGTTTGGAAAGTATGGAGAGTAGTTTATGTAAGGTCTTTCCTGGTTCTATTGTGTTACCTCGACGTTTCAAGCGTCATTAGTTTTATCTTTATGCGCGTAACAACATTTGTAGTACATAAGTTGTCTAATTTTTAATCATGTTCTCACATTTACGCATTCTGCGTCTTACAACTAGCAGAGAGGCTGCGACACAACCTCATCTGTTCCTATTTTTTAATTTGTATTTCTAATTTTTTGACTTTGCTTAATGAGTTTATGCAGTTTAACATTTTTTTAAATGTATGCATTTAGTTTTAAAAATACATTAAATCCAAATTTTAAAGGCGAATTAACAGACAGCATAAATATGAAGAAAAATTAAATATTTTATGTTTTGGTGAATAAAATGATATTCGCTTAGTTGGTATGCTTTTCGACAAAAAAGCGGTAACGTTTCCCCAACAACTATGAAAACTATTAAAAAGATAGAGATTTAGTAAGTAAAAAATTTGGAACTTATGTAATAGATTTTTTTAATTAACAAGAAATACGAACTCTTTGAGAAAAAAAATGTCCTATTATATACTTTTGTTCTTTTAAATTCATAAAAAAAAAAAAAATTTTGCGGGAAAATACCTTTTTTTTATTAAATGGGTTAAGATATCAAACAATATGATTTTGAAAACAAAAACAATAATTTATAAGATACATTTACTAATTCTAAATAACTTCTCATTTTTATAAATATATAACTTTAAGATATTTTCGCATACTTTATTAGTATATATATACAATCCTCTTTATATAAATCTCCTTTCAATCTAAATTTTTCCAAATCTTAATAGTGCTTTGTTCACTAGAACAAGATAGAAATGGTACTGAAATCTTAATATTTGATATATTCTTTTGGCAAGAGCTACGGTTATAAAAGGTAAAGGTCAAAAGCGCAAAAGCTGTTAAAAAATAAATGTATATTTTGAGGCTCTAGCTACACCGCAAAAAAGTTATGTTTTGTGTTGCCTCGCAACGGAATGCTCGCCATGCCACCACTTTAACCACGTGTCTGTATAATTGAAAGCACCATTCTCGTAACGAAATCTCCTTACAAAAGAAAATTCACACATTTCATGATCGCATGTTCCACAGTTAAAGATTCGGCTCATTTCCACATTCACAACGGAATCCAAAGATTACAAATTGATCACGTTCTTCTTCTTCGGATCCTGTTAGCAACCTTTAAAATGTCAGCTCATTGAAACAAGAACCTCGACTTTGCTGGATTCTGCTTAATGTGATCGATTGTATTACCTTTTGTTAAGTGAATCGATCGCAATAACCTAACAAAAAGTTAAACATATCACTTATTTGTCATAACTTGAAAAATTAGGATTTTTGTGTTACACAACAGGGATAGTTGCAATGATGATTGCAATTATATTGTACCATTAACTTCAAAATCATAATTTTTGAATTATGACGTCGTTGCAGCAAACAAGCAATACAATGAAATTGTAAAATATTAATAAACATAGCCATTGAATTATTTTCATTATCGCCCTGATCTACTTTAATTCCCAACAATATCATTTCGCAACTAATTTCGTCTTATAAACGCTGTTTAGAATGTTATTTTTGAACCAAATCCTGATTCCATGTTATTTAGTCTAGTCAAAAAGTACAGATATTTTAAATACTACACTTAAAAAAAAACCTGAATTTCCAGATTGTTTTTTGACTGATTTTAACGGAAGATTTCCGTAGTGCTTCAATACATGGTTTTTCTTTCCAAAAACGGAAATATCACGTCCTGAAAATAGGAGAACGGAGCTTTTCCGTTTTACGGTTGCTGCATTTTCACAACCTCGTTTAGATTAACGGAGAAAAAAGAAATGGAACTTCTGTCGAATTTCGGGAAAATATTATCAGAAACGGAATATTTCCGGCAATTCTGCTGCCGTACTTTTCCCGTTATTTTCAGGAGATTATTTTCAGTGTAATTTAAACACTGAGAACATCGTGACAAAAAAGAAAAATAATTAACTCATTTGCACTTGTAATATGCGTGCGATTTGGGCTACTGTAGGACGACATATGAGGGCAAATAGGTAAATGCAGTTCGATATTTTCAACAAGTATAACAATTTTTGAAAATTTGAATCTCATGTCGTAAACCGTTTTATATTTTTGTGGTACATTGCAATGTTCGAGAAAAATCGTTTTAGAGTGAAAAAATTGGGACATTTCTAAACACGATTTGCAACGATTTTAAAGAATCGGTTTCACTAGACATACAAATACTACCAACTACCCCTCTTTCTTCTTTTTCTCAGTTGTTCTTATTTTTGTTAGAACTTTTAAAGTACTTTATATCTTTCAATTTCAAGGAAACAAATTTAAAAAACCAAAACCCATCGTTTTCGATTTATGTTAAAAAATATAGATTTAAATTAAAGAAAAATTAACGAAATCAGTGTCGAAACAGCAAAAAGCTTCGTTGGGCATTTCCCGAGATCACATTATACATGCTTCTTGCAACATTCATACTAACCAAGTCTTGTTTCTGTTGAGAGATCTAATAATCACATTAAGCAGAATGAACAGTGACATTCTTTTAACTTTCACTAAAAGTTGGTATTATTTTTATGGTCTATTAAATATAATGAACTTTATAAACAATACATGCAAAAAAAACATTTTCATACTTTTTTTTAAATCCATGTATAAGATTGTGCATTAAGCAATAGTAAATAAACACGATTTGAAAGGATTAATGAACTGAGATCATTCATCATTTTAAAGTATTTACAAAAACACAGATTTTGTATTATATTATACAAAATATTTCCTTGTACTTCTTCATTTGGGTTGTTCGACGAAAAAGTAACGTTAACTTCAAGCCTACTGGCATATAACTACGAGCATTACATAGTTACATAATGATTTTTTGCCATTGCAGTTTTTAACCCGATGCAGTCGAACTGAATCAAGGATATCGTGATTGTTTAAAGATAGTCTTAGAGATAAACATTCGTGACACGTTATCTTCAATTAAAGTTTTTCACGTTTCCATAATAATAAGTAATAGCATATAAAACCTAGGAATGAGACTTACAAATAGACTTATATATCATTGCTTTTTGTCATAGTCTTTTATCCAGAGGTTTGCCTTAACTCGTTACAGTAGAACTGAATTCAACATATTGTGATCGCCTTAAAGTAGTCTTAGAAGTAAACATTCGTGACACGTTATCTCCAATTAAGACAGAATAAGGGTTGCAAAGAGACTGATGCATCGTAGTTTTTTTCCCTCATTGAGTCTTTAGGCCAGAGGTTGGCCTTAACAGGACACAGGCAAACTGAATTAAAGATACCGTGATCGCCTTAAAGTAGTCTCGGATGTAAATATTCGTCACACGAAATCTTCGATTAAGATTTTTTATGGTTTCATGATTATAAACGATGGCATAAAAAGCCCAGGAATGAGGGTTACAAAGAAACTTATACTATGTCATAGTTTTTTGTCATTGAGTCTTTTATCCAGAGGTTTGCCTCAACCCGATACAGTGGAACTGAATTAAAGATACCATGATCGCTTAAAGTAGTATTAGATTTAAACATTCCGGACACGTTATCTTCAATTAATTAGGGTTACAAAGAAACTTATGTATCGTAGTTTTCTGTCATTGAGTATTTTGAGTCGGAGGTTTGCCAAATTAATAAAACGTGTTTTTTTTTTGGATTAGTACTGCTCTTATATATTTTTACTAGTTTTGGGAAACTAGTTCGCTTCTAAAAAATTGCGAATTGCTGACGCGATTAATATAGGACCCCATTACCAGTGATCTAATAAAAGAGAAATAATATATTAAAATTATCCGGAACATGGAAGCTGAAACGCAGTAACTCAAAAAAGTGGTTGCTTTAGAGCCTTGCTTATTATGTAGCAAAATATTCAGAAACTTCAGGCTGCTCTCCCCCAAACCAACTACGAAGGAATTTTCAGTAAATTAAAATGATTTGGGAAGGACGTTGTCAAGGGACTAAAGTCGAATGCTACCGAATTTTCCCCAGCAGAACTGATACCAGCAGAACTGATTACTGTAACAGATTTCTATTAGTTACTGTATGTAGGTAGTTAGATACATTTTGTTTTTATCGTGTCTTGTTTTTGAAATACTACATACCGATAGCTTTTTAAAGAACCTCAATTTATTCCTATCGTTAAATGTTATCGTTATTGATGAAGTAGTTATCACATGTTATTATTGTTACAAAATGGTCTTTTATAATAGCTTCCTTTTGGGTAAATTGTGTAACTAAAATTGCCACTTTCAATTCTACATGAAATAAATCAACCGTAATGGCTTAGTTATGTTCAAAAATAGCCTATTGTTGCTTCTTTGAATACAAATTTGGTGAGAAACTTTGTGATATTGGCGAGAAACTTGGCGCCCTTGGTTAGGGCCTTCTTTTATCATGCGAAGTACTGGTAGTATTCGCAAAAAACTGTCTCGGTCAAATTTCAACCTAAATTTCCATAATTAATCAATTTTATGTAAAAATTGGTAGTAACCGTACCTCAAATATAGCACGTGTCAGAAATAAATTACATTCATATTTTTATTAAGCGGTAAGTACACATAAATAAGGAGGCAATTTTTAAGAGGACACCTAATGTTCTTTTAAATTTGTAGCGTAGTGTAATAAAAATAATAAAAACCGGTCCTTTGAATTAACATTTCAAAATATGTGTACAAAAATGCAATGGAAAAAAATGCACATTTTCACTTTCATTTATACCACTCAAGTTCATACTTTAAAAAATGATTAAAGAGAAATTTTTCTTCAGAAGATTTAAGAATGAATATCAATAATAAAGTTAATATCAATACATTTTAACAACATTCTTCTTGAGAGCCGAAATCGTAAAAAGTTTAAAACATTCAATAGACTATCAAAACATTCAGAAACATTTCGTAGACCACTTAAGCTTCGAAACAAGGAAATGCCGAGTTCAAGTCAACCACAAAAATAAGTTTATCTTAACAGTGAACAGATATTTTAAGTATTCATACGTTACAATGCAACATGAATATGAACGTACATCGAAAAGAGCTCTCTAAACTTGCCAGAGATGGAGTTGAGATGTGTCCTATTTAATGTTTTTAATTTTTATGCAATAATAAACGGGTTTTATAACAGTTAAGAGAGACTGGAAAAACATCTTTATCACCACCATAAATATGAAAATGTAGCAAATATCATCATTTAGAAGTTATGCCCATCAGTGAGTAGGCTTGTCACGTGTTCTTCCAAAAAAATAACGATTTAAAAGGAAATGGGGAAGGGGAGGGATGGTAAGTAAAAATTAAAATTAATGTTTTCACTCATATAATGTCTACTATTTTTTTAAAGCAAATGCAGTGAACTTATGTAAATATCCGACTCTCTGGTCAAGTTGCAGACACTTGGAAACCCTATTGGTGAGTGAAATAGTATTTACAGAAGACTGTTATCCAACTACCAAACAAATTATCGCCAAAAAAGGCGAAAATTCTTCATATTCCATTCGTTTGTCAATATATGACATGGATAAGCCAACCGCCGCCATTTACAGGCAGTCGTCTATCTGTACTTGAAGAAATACCTTTTGCTTTTTTAATACATAAATGCATAAATCTTCGTGTTGCAAATGTTTTCAATTTTTTTCATGCACAAGCTATCTTTTGAATAATGACTAAAGATGAAGAATTGTTTTAATTCCAATATTAAATGCATGATTCGTTACTAGCTGCTGTTGCAACTTACAGTATAAAAAGGAATAAGAATAGAAATTTACCTAAAATAGAAAAAAAAATCATATTTGGTAATTTCACAACGATCTTTAAATGTACGAATATCGTGTATATATTTTTTTAATTAAAAAAAACAACAGCCTCTGTCTTTAAAAAAAACTGTCCTGCAAGCTCTTAGCATCGCTGGCAATTGTATTTACTTTATTTTTTTATAAATAGAAGAAGTGCAGGAGGGTCTTTCCTTCCCAACTAAATATTTCGTTTTTTTCCCCACTCTCTGTGCATAATCAAGTTAGGAGGAGGATGTGCGACAGGGACACATCTTAACGAATAATGCTATGAAGTGAAATCCATCTCTGGCTTTGATGACATCCAAAAATAACTCCAAGAATTAACCTTTTCGCAGCTTTTTTTGTGTATTATGACTCATTTGTCTCTCGCAACATTTACCTGTTGTTTGTCATCATCAGGAATGATGAAAATTAGTTTAATTCTTTTTCTTTTTTTTTCGTTCGAAAGTTATTATCTTGTTGCATCTTGTTCACGGTAATTTTGAAAATATTTTTAAAGAAGGTTTACTGATTGAACGACTTCATTTTGTACTGTAAACACTTCAAAACATTTATATTAGTTGCTTTTTGAGGCCTCAATTATTTTCTGATTAAAGATATATATATATGTTCTATTGTACACGTGGGCTACAGCACAAAAATTAATTGATTTGTATTTAAACTCTACCGTATGTTGTGCTTCCTATTTGGAAATCTATGCTGAGTCACATATATTTAATATATAGCAGTAAATTGGATTGATTTACAATCATGTGTTACAGTAGCGATGTTTTCTTTGCAATTATTGGAATTTTCTAATTACGTTTAATTATTATTTTTTAATGGAAATTGAAGCAAATGTAAGATTAAAGTTGCAACTGTATATGAAAGCGCAATGGAGGCAATTCAAGCAACGTCATTGGTCACGTGGCACCGATGAAAGCAATGTAAACAAAGGAAGCCGTAGCATCACTTTACATCGAGTTCGACATATCTAATTAAAAACTAGGGCTAAATAAAGTTCTTCTACGTTACATAAAATTAACACTAAATACAACACTATAACTATTGTAATAATTAATAAATTTATTTTATAATGATTAAATTAAATGTAAATACAGGGTCATAATCAGAAAAAGCTGTGAAAATAGTCTAATTAATTTTAAGATAACTAATTTTGTCTAGTGAACTCCACATAGAACTCGATTGAACATCTTTGTAAACAAAGAGCGGATATCACGTGACAACGATGATCGCTCATGAGTCCCTCTAGCGGTGAATTGCCTCCATTATTAATTGAAGAGATTAATGGATGAGTAGGCGATATTTTTTGCAGAAATTAATATTTTTGTGTGGCGGATCATATTATCTCATATACACGTAAAACGTTTCTTATTTTCACGTACCTTGAAGTTCGTTTAATTTATTAATACGATCCGTCTAATGGCTCAGATTTTAAGAGAACGCTGTGCTCGATCTCAATGGTACAAGTCGCCCTAACGCCACATATTAGCTGATCTCTAATGTGAGTGTTTCAGGATCTGCAGCACAGTATGGACGGTCTGTGTTTTTGAGTTCGAGTGTTCTTGAAAAATGTGTGCCTTACATTAAAACAGTTGAATGTCAAAAATACACTTACATACACCCTTCGAAATTTACAGCAGCAATTCTTCTCTAAGTAATTCAATTATATCGAATAAGAAAAAACACTGGCTGTATGAACAAAGAAAAAAAATAAACTAATACTTTTAAAAAATAAAATAATACTTTTTAAAGTTTTTTTTTTTCTAAAAAAAATTGACTACTTCGCGTTTCATAATAGTTTCCATTCACTAAGCTTTTCAATTATGACTCGGGTAACTACGTCGCTTAAATGTGATAACTTTGAACACGTATTTAAAATTACTTAGTATGTATTGTTTGTAAGATATACTCATATTGTAATAACGATTGGACAAATTCTAATGCCAATGACGAATTGCATTTAGTTTATTCATTTCCCAGAATTGATTGTTTTAATGCATACAAAATCATATTATACCAATGTACGATTTGCTGCCATTTTTACCTTCATTTAATATTTCCTAATTTTATACTTCTATACATTTCCAGTATATAATTAATGTTAGATACCATACATTAGTATTGGTTTTATATACTTCGAATACTATTTACTAAGATTTAAATCACAGGACATTTTTTAAATAGCGTTTCAAATAATGGTTATGTAAACACTGTTGTTGTATGGAAAAACTGCGTTAAAAATGTAAATTCCCTGTTAAATTCATTTTATTGCCCTTAATTATTACTATTTAGTGTGTATTCGGAATGAATTTTGAACAGATTAGTTTCCCAAAAAGTGTTCTCTAATCTCCCGTACAATATAATACTCTGCACTCTGGAGAAGATTCGAATGGTTTGTCTTTTAATTTCTATTAAGTTACTTTTTTCTGCGAAAAGGTTTAATCAGGAAAACGTCATAATATCTTTTTTTGGTATTTTTTGCTTGCGCTTCAGAAAAGAATTCGAAATATTATCCGCTCCTCTATCACTCATTAACTCTTTTGATCCCAACCTGCCAATACCTGCCGTATAAATTCGACCCCAAACGATCTCGTTGCTGTCGAACTTGTACGGTCGTGGAGGTTTCGGCGGTTTGATGCCGAAGGAGTTAAAGTTTATTTCCAAACTGGGGATTTCTGTGGGTGTTAGAGTTCTCTGGCATCAATACCACCATGCATGTAAGTATCTTGGGCTGCTGGTTGAGCTAACTCTTCTCTTGTCTCAATGGTGGCACCGTAGCTGGGCTGCTTCACCCCATTCAGCGAGTTGGAACTTGTTCTAAAAGCGTGTTCGAGTGGATTCCAAGAGGGTCCTTCATCTGGGTTGTCGTCATCCGGTGGCTCTGCCCATTTTTGTTTTTCTCCTGAGGCAAATAAACCATAAAATATGACTCCAGCAAAGTGAATCAAGCTGGCTGTGATGAAGACGCGCTGCCATTCATCAGGTGTCTGGAAAATGTTCAGAAAAACTTTTAATGCAATTGTTTTTAGGTATATTATTGAACAAAAAAAAAAAGTGATAATAATATTTATTGATCTTGAATTGTATATTTTTAAAATTAGAGGAATGGGTACTTACAATTTTAATATTTATAGAAGTATCTTATTTTAAATGCACAGTATGCACTATTATTACACATTATAGTATACATACAGCACATTGCTTCTATAAAGAGATGTTAATTAATATTATATTATCTCGACTAATCAATATATATTTATGGAAAATTACTTTAACTATATATTAAGGAACAGTACACTATCTGTTTATTGAAGTGTAGTAAAAGCAATCATGATAGATTTGTGCAATAAAATAGAAACTCTTCTCGAGATTAATTAGTATCTAATGATTGTTACCAAAAACCTCCGATAGGCTTTCAAACCTATGCAAATACTGTCGAATAAGTTTTTTTTTTCAGAAAGAGTCCTGTCGAACAGTTGTTTAAAGAGCGTATTCAATACAAAGTCTCAAAGTTGGTAATTCTGAATATTGGACTTGCCGAAATTCAGATCATTATCATTTTGCATGTCAACATATTAATTTTTCCAATCTTGCTAGAAGATGGTTTAATTTTTCAATGGGTAAAAAATAAAAATGTTTTATTACAGCGCAAAATACCCCTTATCTCAAGGATATAATTTACGTATCGTTTCAGATAGTTACACCAAAATATCCTTTATTTTGTGTTGCTTAATTTGTATTTTCCACCAATAACTTTTCCCTTTATTTTGTAAACAAGACATAAGTTTGGACGATTTATAAAACGAGAGGATTTTAGACAGTTCCGATTTTCGGACGTCCGGATTTGAGACTATTTACTGTAATGAAATTCGAGGATACTAGGGATTTCACTCGAAAGGATCGAAATTTATTATGAATGGAGCTGGTGAAGGAATGGCCAGTTTTTCCTCGTTCAGTATCAAGTAAATTGTCAAATCTTTTTTCAGCACAACGCAAAATTCTGCAAGACATTTTATAATGGTAAGTTGAGGCTAATGTTTGATTAAGTATTATTCAAAAGATCTCTTATTACAGTACTCTACATCACCAAGCGTTATTGTATTGCAGTCCAATTATATAACAAGCGAAGAAAAGAGTAACCAAAGAAAAAATGGTGTATATACAAACTCCTACCTCAAAAAATAAGTAAAATGAATGAAGAAGAGACATAAATTTAGTTGCCAGTCACGATGAGAGTTGTCATACTTTTTAGAGCAATTAAATTTTTATTTTCCTTAGATATTTTTTTATCCTTCGATGTTTTTCTTAGACGATATATTTAGATGCTTTTAACTCTCTAATGCCCAAGTTTTGTTATCGTCGCCCGCCTTTAGGCGGAGTTGGGAATTAGAGGGTCGATCCCCTACGCCCTTCCCTTCCATTTACGGTGACATGTATGGGCAAGACCACGGATTGGCGAAACCTGTGGTTAACCTAATTGGCTCTTAATAACTCAGTAACTCCGCCTTCGTATTGACAGATTGGTGGTTTCTACTGCGTCAGTAAAAGTACCAATCAGTCAACATAATGATGGGTTAACCCTGTAATGCCCAAATTTTTTTATCATCGTCCGCTTTGAGGCGGAGTTGGGAATTAGGGAGTTAATTTCATTACTCCACGCTTTAAAAATGATACTCTGGCACAAGGTGAGTTCTGCAAAAAATCTCTAAACATTGGTTTATTTATGCCTTACAAATATAGCAAATTTTGCAGAGCACTGCCGTCATAAATACAGAAAAGTTTCAATCTTGGACGACAAGTCGAGGAAGAGTTAAGTTTAATGTTTAAAGAGGAATGTGACGCTTTGTTGTTGAAGTTATTCTTCATCTCATCGAAATTCGCTATGGCTTTGCATTTTTCTTATCGTGACTTTCATTATGAATGTTTTTGAAAAATTGTGAAATGTGTCAAGAATTTGCGTTAAAGATAGCAATTTGATAACTCATCAGGGCATTTTATTCAGAAAGAGTTACTAAGACGAAACCATTTCCTTTAACACGTTGAGGACGGCGTGTACCACCGGCGCCTCACATGCGAATAGTTTATCTGCTGCCGTGTATCACTGGTGGCTCACACACTTTCAGAAACGCATGCTCAAATCTCACGAAACTTTCGTCTTATTTGACGAAATGGCTTCGCGAAAAATGCGCCGAGTAAACCTTTCGTCAAATTGGAGAAATTTGTTTAGTAACTTTTTAAGACACGATATCGCTCGAGGAAAGAATCGTTGTAATATGACGAAATTTTCTTGACGATTGAAGAGTCGTCAAGAATGAGAGATCTACTTCTGAGAGGGCACACGAATGGGTCATCTGGCGGCTTATATCAGCTATAGTCTTATAACAGTTTTGTTAGATGAAAAAAACTTCATTGGGGGTTAAAAATAACTTTTTTTCTGAAAAATTAAAAAGCGTATTTTAAGAGGTAGCACAAATCTGCGCCGTCCTCAATCTGTTGAAAACAAAAACTAGTGCTTGCTAGAACAAGGTTATAGATCAGAGATGGCGAACCTTTTTCAGACGTGGGTCAAATTTTGTTAAAATTTTTTAGTACTATCTGGTGGGTCGCGAATGCCCATTTGCACTAAAATTTAAAAATTTTTAACTGAGTATCTTTAAAACTTTTTTCTAAAATTTTTTTCAACAAGCAAAATGTGAGTAAAATTATACACTTCATTTGATATTTTGTAAAAACTTTTGCTTTATTTCAAGTACTACAAACCCATTTCTCGTCATTTGGGTAAAGCTTTAGAACTGTAAACTGATCAAACTGAAGGTTATAGACTGCCTTTAAATTGCTTTTGTGCCAATGCAGTACTTGAAAAACTGAAAATAGAATATAAATTATCCACACAAATTATAAAATCTAAATAAACCCTCGTAAACAAGCAAATGGTTGCCTAGCAATCGTGGGTCAGTTAAAAACCTTACGTGGGTCAGTATCTGACCCTCAGGTCATAGGTTCGTCACCAGTGTTATAGACAAATGGCTCCAGCCCGTCTGCTCGTCCAATCGTGCTTTCTGATTATCCTTTTTTGGAACACATTTTGCTTTTAAAAAGCTGACTTATTCTTTTATTTATAAATGTCATGATGTTTTAGTTGTAATACCTGAATAATGTAAAGGAAAAAACATACTTTATTTCCAGTAAACATATTTGAATCAAACGACAAAAGTCTAATTTCAACCAATTAAACCAGGCACAAACACAATTGGCGTTCAGACAAAAATCGCCGAGTCCAAGACTCTAGTCTTTAGAAATTCTCAATTTAAACTTCTTCATCTTTAGAAAAAATGGTATAAATTATTTTACAGACCAATAACTTTTAAAGCAGGTTTAAAGGTGTAAATTTCCAATTGTGTAATTGGTTTGCATGAGGAAACAACTTGTAAATTCTAAATGACTGTACTAGTCTGTCAAATGTTTTTATGGAATTTGTGAGTTTTGCTTGAACGCCGAGAATGTATCATTGGGACACTCACTCCTTCAGCTGTGATGCTTTCTTCAACTAGAGGGCAGATCATGCCGGCTAGCGTTCCAAAGCCGTTGGACATCCCCATCAAAATACTCGCATACCGCGGTGCTATGTCCAGATGGTTAACGTTGAATCCTGTAGTAATAAATTACACATCAATAAAAAGATCTCAACTTCCCAGAGAAAAAAAATAACGCTGCGTCCTTAGCATTTCAGTACTGTGTTAATAAATTCGGACAAAGTAAAAATCTTTTTTTTTTCCTTTATTTGTGCCTGTGTATACTCTGACTTTTTATGCTCCATTAATCATTTAATATTATAACGTATGCCATCTTTCAGCGAAACGTATTCCCTAAATTCGTTATTGCATTGATTTCACTTTAAGATCACATTATTATTACCGAATTCTCGGATATTTAATAATTGGTCATATACCAGATATCCGAATCCTCCTTGGGTGGGGAGGTTATTGATCCCGTTGCTCCCTCCCTTGCCCCCTCCGTGCCTTGCGGCTTTCCCGTATTTGCAGTTTTTAAATTCAACAGCCCTGTTATTAACCGTTCTATTGTGCTATCTATTTTACAGAAAACTAAACTCCTCAAAATATTCCACAATTTATATTTCATTACGGAATGGGAGCAATAAAGTGTTTTTCTTTAAGAATAAATTATTTCCCTGCATTTCTTTGGAGTAATAATGCATAAGTATACGAAAAAAATTCTGATATCATGCCGAGCAAAAACTTACATTTACCTGTCATAGATAAAATTTACAACTTACGGGAAAACTCATACTCCCGCTTTTAAATCAGGCAAACCACATTATTCTCAATTTGTAAATCAATCAGCAATCTCGACAATTCAGAGTAAAAAGTATCGCTTGTCCCAATTAATTTGCACAGTAGTGTGAAAGAGAAATTAACAAGTAGTTGCGATGGAATTAAGAGTGCAACTTGATATAAGATGTAATGAGGAATACAGGGTTTCGGCAATGCAGATAAGACTTCCATTATTGGTGCACACATGTGCTAAGTGACTTTTATACTGATTGTGCAGCATTGGGCCGATTTTTATGCAACAATAAAGTATTCAACGTTTATTGTTGCATAAAACTACAAATTTGTTATTCAATGCTTCTGAAAGCTCATTATTCAGAGTGAGCACAAAATTACGAAAGGTGTTTAGGACTCTGTACTGCACTGTACAACGCAAAACGGAACAAAATTTGGCGTACATGCACAATAGAATATACTGTTTGGATTTCTAAAGAAAAATAATTAATACCTAAAGTTGCCGCTAGGGGAAAGTTTCCCATCAAGTTTAGATGTGTGATAATGGAACGCCTTAATGTCAATTCAAGCAGCAAATAACAACTTTGTTAGTAAGGAAAAATAAGTTATATTTATTTATTAATGTTCCTAAAATTGTGGAATTGAGACACGCCTTTTGCTGTAGTCATAACATCCCAAAGTTCAAAAGCATAGTGTCGTGCCTGGCACAAATGACGGAATATGTCACTACAATTCCTATAGATTCAAATTGTTTAAGCATTTTCCATAAGTTGGTTATGCTCATGGGTCCTGTTTCAACCCCAGCGTGACTAATAATGCACACAGTCAAGGCATACGAGAGACTTTTCAAACAGTTTTGTGGCAACATATTGAAGTAATCTCTTCTAATTTTGAAATGTTTACTGATGATCGTTTATAACTATCATACATGAATTTTTAACATACTAAATCACTAAATTGTACGACACTACTGTAGTTCATAAAAAAAATTACGGTGATTCGTGTCCAGATGTTGCTTGTTGCACGTAAAAAAACAAAGCAATAATCTTGTTAAATGAAGAGAATTACGTACACTACTAATTAGATTTAAAGAAAAAAACTAAGATTTATGAGAGGACGAAGCAAACGTACCTGATATGGCAAAACCACTAAATCCAACAGCTAGTGTCAGAGCAATAATTACTATCACATTGCTTCTCGTGTAAGCTACGATTAGAAGAAACGTTGCTTCTAAACCAAAACCTGAAACGGCAAAAAATTAAGCTTTATTATTTTATAATGTTACAAAAGTTAATGACAGTCGATATTTGTATCAGAGAGGCGGCCTCTCTCTGGCACAGAACATTTCCCTTTCGAAAACATTATGAAGATTAGATTCCAGTGCTTCGAGTTTGTGATCATTTTAAAAATTCATTTAAATCCACGTAGTTTTTTAGCATGTTTTGAAAATAGACTGCAAAATTCATAAACGATGATTGGTTGCATATATATGTATAGTAAAAGGAAGAGGTTATGTGTGCGATTCTCTTCTTGTGCCTGGGGAAGACGGTACGGCCTAGAAACCTGAAATTCGGTATAGCGGTGCAGTGTTGCCATAATTTTGCACCTCGAAGGCGGATTTATGATTTATGGATTTAAAAAAACTGTTATTGCTTTATGTGAATTTTAGGTGGGAAAATGTACTTTACATCCTTTAATGCACCCATAATGGGTACTAATAACTACCGTACAAAAAAAGGTAACAAAGTCGCTTTTACAAACTTTTTTGATTGTGTATATTCGCTCAGTATTATGGTTTAGTTACGATAAATTCGTGCTTGTTATTTTTTTCCGTCGTATATAAACGAATAAATGTTTCTGTTGAAGTTTATCTTAATTTCTCATTATCAACCACAACTACTGACTTTCTGCTACACCTGCAGCTTTTAAGAAGTTCGATTCCGCTTGTAAGTAATAGATTCAACTCAATGTTTTCCCGTAATTAAAGTATAATTCAGTTAGATGGTAATGACCCATTTAACACGCTCGTGGCTTGTAAATTTTAGCGAGGTCAAAAATAGCCATATTATTTATCTTAATAATAGAGATATACAATTTTTTAAACTTTCATTTTGACCAAATCCTCCACATACGTAATTTTTATAGTTATTTATAATGCATGTTAATTGTTTTATAAATGTGAATAATATGGCATTCATGTCGTTTTACATCTAATTAAAATGAACATCATCACTCATGGTCCAATTCTCTCACACCCAATAATCATATTTAATTCAATTTGTGAATTGAAAAAAAAAAAAAAAAAAAAAAAAAAACCATTAAAAAAAAAAAAAAAAAACTTGTGCATCTGCAAGTCTCAATGCAAGAACTTACCTCCGCAGTTGAAGAGTTTGCGTACTCCCGTAGTGGTAAGGATTTCTCTCCTTCTGAGATGATCTGCGAGATAGCCTCCGATGGGTACTACTATAGTCATCAACAAGTGTGGAAGAGCACCAACGAGGCCCGACTGTCAGAATAAAAATTAATAACTTTAGTATACGTTCAATAAACTCACATATCTTGAGCATATTGTCTGGAGAACAAATGACTGTCAATCCGGGATGCCCAAAAAATGTTTAGTTCCTTTCTTACTGTATAAAGAAAGAGCCAAAAATTTTTTAATAAAATAAATTTAAAAAAATCTTCTTAGCTTTCTAAGTACCTCATAATATTGTTCAGAAATTTTTGAATTTAAGAGTAAGATAAGAGGTAAGTAAGTTTTTCGATTGAACTTACTTAGTATTTGTTTAATGTTCGAATTCGACCGAGTTCAATCGGCATTTACCGAAAAAATCATCTGATGTTTGTACTTGGACCAAATTAGATTGCTGATTGAGAGGTCATTGTTTAGAATAACTTCCGTTGTTGTTACATTTGGAAAAAACCCATGATTAATTTTTTTTCTTTTCAATTCCATTATAAAGCAGTATAATTTATACTCTTAAGTTTTGCCCCAAATAATTCGTTTAAAGTTATTTCCATGCTTTATTCCTGTAATCTGGTCTTATGAGATAACTCTAACGCTAAAGAGGAGCTTAAAAAATATTGAGTGTAAAGTTGGCAAAAATGTTCTGTTTTAGGGACCGGTAGAGAATTATTACCTGATCCACTTCAAGCTGCAGGACTTCGCTGAAATACATCGGTTGCGAGAGAATAAGCAAATAGAATGTCCAACTCCGACAAAAGTTCGCTACGATGATTGCCCACACGGGCATTGATGTGAACATAGATTTCCATGGTGTCGTCCGAAGCTAGGAATAAAAATTTAAATCATGAATTTGGATTAGACATGATCATAAGTCTTTAGACATGATCATAAGTTTAACATTAGAATTTTTAGTGCAGTTCAAATAAAATAATGTTTTATAACATTATTAGTTTGAAAAAGTTTAATCAGTGCTCTTATTTTAGGCCAAATTGCAATTCATTATGCTCACCAGACATGACGTGTAACGAACTATCCCAATCACATGCACAATGCAACCCTAAAGTTGGGGAATTCACCTTCTGATGTAAAAGGGTTTTCGAAGTAGGTCAGATTTAAAAAAAAAAAAAGAAAAATGCATACATATATACAGTAATCCTCAATATGATGTGCGAGCAATAAGTATGAACCAGCTATCTTTTTGTATATTTCAGCAAAACTATACTAAGCTGCAACGTTTCTTGACAATGGCGTCACAACGCGCGGCGGAAGAAATGAGTAAACCGCGCTTCTGTTGGGTTATAGGAGGAGGGTCGAAAAGACGCCAAGCTACCAACTTGGAGAATAATCCGATTAAGCACTCTATTTGGCTCATTGCATGTTTGAGAACTCATTTGTCTGTTTATCAGAAAAAGACAATGTAACAAACTTAAAACCTTATTTTTTTTACCCAATCATAATTGTTTTTATTTGGTAAAATATTAAAATATATTTTCATCATAAGTTATTCCTTTCGACAAAAAAAAAAAAAAAAAAAAAGCGAAATTATACTCTAAGTACTTTTATGCAGATAGATATTTTACAAACATCAAAAACCTTTTTTGTATCACAGCTACATTTTGAAATGCACTATGGTTTTTTTCCATTCTAATAATAATAACGATATTAACGAATATAATAATAAGAAGAAGAACAATATTAACGAATATAATAATAATAATAACAAGAACAATATTAACGATTACAATAATAAGAAGATCGATATTAACAAAAAAAAAATAATAATAATGATATTAACGAATGGAATAATAATAAAAAGAACGACATTAATGATAATAATAAAAACAATAATAACGGATAGACTAATAAAAACTGTTTAGTTTTAAGATCAAGTCACAAGTCAGCGAGTCAGACATAAATATAAACAATTCCAAATCTCGCCGAACCGCTTATCGGAAGATCGCTAACAGCTCATGAGCTCTTATTGCGTGGCTAGAGCGTTAGTTCTAAATGAAGGTATTAGTACGCGTTTCGCTTCTCGTAAAATTGAAAATATATAACATTTTATGAAAATTATGTCAAATAATATACGTGTAGGTTAAAATATCTTATCATATTTCTATAGCGCAGTGCTTAGTTTAACTCGAAAATCGGACACCGCGCGGAGAACTACTTTCTTCGCTTGCTCTCAGCATATTTCTCCATAGTCAAGAAACTTTGCAGTTGAGTATAGTTTCTATATTTTAATATAAACAAACACATAAATAAATCAAATGAACTAGAACGTTCTATTATATATGTACGTAAACTCTGATCTGTGCTATCGTTAAGTTTTAAGTTTGACGAAATTATCTTTAATTTTTGTGTATGATTACAGTGAAAGGAGATAAAGGTTGGATAGCTCCTTAATTTTTGTTGATGTTTTTTTTCTTTACATTTCTTATTTGAACAAATTGAGAATTTAAAATAATAAAATGTTACAGATAAATTGCAGATATTATACTGAAACTTCATTTGCTGTGATATGGAATCGTTAAGTGGTTTAGTATCAATATATATTTTTTAATTTTGTCTATCGTGAAATTTTTTCCTCTTATAGCCATCATCACTTTGATCATACATTTCTGAAAGCTAAGCACGTAATTTTCATGTCCTCCCTTAAACGAAGCGCATTTTAAGTTAAGGGGTAGTAAAGATTTAAATGATTGTCATTAGATGGCAGCACACTGCATTTTTGCATTCATCATTCCTTTCCAAAATGTTCTCAAAATTATCGTTACACCCACAGAGCAATACAAGGCGTGAAGAGAAAATTTCTTCCCGGACAAGCCTAATTTTCCTGTATACAATTATATAACATTGCATCATAAGTTCGGCATTTTTTTTTTTTTAAACATTTTTAATCACAACCTATTTCTGTGTTGAAAATGTTGTTAATTATAATTTATCAATCGTTTGTATCATTTATTTGTTCGTCGAATGGCAACGCGAAAGGAAAGAAAAGTAATATTCGTTAAAATGTTTCGATGAAATACATTGTTTTTTTGCCCATAGTAAACGGAAAAAAGCATTATATTATGTGTGTAATTTTTTAAAATCACATTTGCAAATAGTTAATAGAGACACTCGTCACACAATTGGCATCTTAATGGAGGAAATAATAGTAGTGAAACCAAAACATCTCTCTCACCGTCGGTAGAGTCTTGGCCATTTGTCCAAGGCTGTTTTCGATGTAAATGAGTTCTGCTTGGCTGATTGTAGGATGCGTAGAAGGCCTCTCGAATGTTAACCATAACCAAAAAACGTACCATATGAGCCCAAAGAGCCCTGTCAAAAAAAAAAAAGAAAAAAAATCATATGCACTCATATTTATCCAAGTGAATTTAATTTTTATGGAAAGACACGTCATATGGAAGATCAAAAGAGGGGGGGGGGGTTGCGAAAGGGGTAATTAACTGATGAGGCTTTGTATACCGTACATGCATGCATACACGCAAATGACTATGTAACTAATTGAAAAATCTATATAAATATTTCACAACGTGGACCAGTTACGATAAAATTTTGCGATACGATACGATATATTTCCATTCATAACTCAATTTTTTATTCCCAATTCTCTTGACTGGCAACACCTTAATTTGTTTATGCCAAGCGATCATTCTCATGTTTATATCTAGCGATCTTTTCTTAAGCCTTTCGAGTTTTAAAGTGTTTTTTGCGATTTTAAATTTTCACTCAACGAGGACGAATCAATTTCACTTAACGCGGACGAATTAATTTTGCGGACTAAACGATTGAATTTTGCGGAACGGATCGATACGATACTGGTAGCATGCAAAAACAAACTGGTAAAACGATATTTAAAAATGTGTTTAATGATTAGCATAAAAAAGAAACATAACATTTGTATTTATTGTCGTAAGTTACGGACTTTAACACATTTATTTCTACTTCTTGAAAAGTATTTCCATTTATAACTGAATTTTTAATTTATGATTCTTTGGAGTGGCAACAACTTAGCTCTTTTATATCGAGCGATCATTCTCAAGTTTGACTGTTGAACTCATAACCCGCAGATGTTCTGTGGAATATCAGCTAGTATAGTATTGTTTTCTTTTTCTTGACTACGTCTTTTTCTATCAAAGTGAAATAAAATGAGCTTTACTCATTCCTATGCATTCTGACACAAGGTATCAATGTATTCATGTTAACTAAAAAATCGTTTATTTCAGAAAAAAAATTTAAAATTTGATTAATTTTTGCTGTTTTATACATACAGATATTGCATGAAAGTTGGAATTTTAATTCTTAGAACTTCTATTGGGATTTTTTTAAATTCTCTTTCATCCTTACATATTAGCAAAATATATATCCTTAACTAGCCGGCAGGGTGGCGTAGTGGTAAGGCACTGGCCTCTTACGCCCAAATTCGCAGGATCTAACCTGGCCCAAGGCCGTGGATTTTCAAGATGCAGAAAATCGTCAGCGCCCATGTCGTAAGATTATGCGGCATGTTAAAGATCCCTTGAGTATCTGCTTGGCTTGGATACTCTCGGCTAAATTAAATTCCTAGTGCAGTTTCGCATCAATTAAAGCTGAGGTGCCGCCATCTAGAAGGAAACTGAGCTTCAAAATTCTCAAGTGGGAATGGCATCCGCAGATAGTGGTGCTACTTGAAAGAATGGATGCTGGATTCCGAGGAATGCACTAGATCTGCAAAGGTTAGCGAACATACGCAGCCTCATTTGAAAGAAAGAAAAATATATTTCTCTAACTATACAGCTCTTAATAGCTAAATTTTTGATTTTGTCTCATGATCACTGGTTTTCTACGTTCTGTATTTTTAATTTTCCTTGAACTTGAAAAAAATTCTAGAACCGTTTGTATTTGTAATTACAATTGTCCTTCTGTAAGCCTCGTGTTGTACTTTGTAGTGTACGAAGAATTATTCCTTTTATTAAAAAAGAAAAAGGTATTAACTATTTCTTCTATCAAATAAAAACATGAGTGGAGAAAAATTTTATTATTTGCATGCATGAGAAAAAACTGAAACAGAAATAAAAAGAAGCTATTAAGTTTGAGAATCCACTCTATCGATTATAGAGTTGAAATATTTAATCTTCATTTTAAGTATTTGGTCATTCGTGAAAAAAGAGAGAGAGAGAGAGAAGGGGAAGGGGTATCTAAAGCGTGGGAAGATTCTCTTCGAGGGTGCAAAGATAATTAAGTTTATGCGATTAAATTCCTTAAGGAGTATAAAATTGAAGACTGGCCTCTGGTATTGCTAACTGATTTTTTGGTACTTATTGATCTTTCAATAGCTTAGAAGATTTTATTTTGGTTTTGGATTTGTTATTTAAGGATTACATTTGCCTCTGAGGAATATCTTCTCGCCGAATGAGAAACTACTACTTATCGATCGGGAATTCTCCCGAATCGGCTACGATCGATTCGAAAACTAATTTGAGGATATCGATTAAGAAACTAAAAATAAATCTGTTTGAAAAGTTTGTTTAGGCAGAAAGTTCAGTTTTAAAAAAGTTTAAGGCATGAACATGGTGAGTTTGAATGTTAAAGTATTATCTAAGATTGATTCAGTTTTTTTATTGTTGAACATTTTATTGTTAAAGAGATGACTAAAGAGAATCTTATTTATACGAATGATCTCGAGCTTGCCAAATCAATTTATTTTTAATTATGCCAACAAGTATAAGGTACTTTCTTTTACCCTAAAGATAATTTTAAAAGTAAATAATATTAACATATTACTATCACTAATAGTAATAATACTTCTTATTATTTGCTTAATATTTCTGTAAATTGTAGGGTAGAGGTAAAAAAAAACTATATGCTTTTAGAATTGTATTTGTATAGTCGTACATAGAACTTTTCTTGCAGTTAAAACATAAATAATTAACGCATAAGTTCATGCATTCTGCAGTGTACAGTTAGAATATACTTTAGATTTCATAAATAGCAATCAATTCAGAAAATAATTAAAAAAAAAAAATGTAGAAAACTTCAAAATCGTTCCGGAACTGCTGAAAAATTCTTCCTTCTTACTATTTATTCAAAATGTTTTCGAAAATAGCTTGTTATTTGAAATATCTATTATTATTATTGTTATCCTTTTCTATTAAAAAAATAATAATTGTTTTCTTTGCTGGAATATTTCATAAAATCTTGACAATTAAAAAAGCACTTGAAGGTACTATCGTTTTCAATTTTCCCCCCTCTATTATTGGTCAGTGCGTTATTTATTTCCTACGCACTCATATATTCATCAAACAAGAACTACATACAAACTAAGATTTCTTTTTATACTCATTTACAAAATGTTAGGAAGCTTTGTCTTGGGATAATATAAAATAGGCTTAGATACATAATAAATTTTTAAACTGTAATTGAAATATATATTATTGTTTCATAACTACGTCTTTCTCTGTCAAAGTGAAATAAAAGGAGTTTACTCATTCCTTAGCATGTTGGAATAAACTATCAATGGATTCATGTTAATTAAAAAGTCCTTTATTTAAAAAAAAATTGAAAATTCGATTAATTTCGTTGAAACAATGATGATAAAATTATTTTTCAAAAGGCAGTATTTGTTTAAAGAGAAGCCTGGATCTTTATTTGGAAGTATTTGTTAAAAATAAGAAAACTAATTAAATGAAAGCAAACGAAAATATCCGGAAGAGTATTTTTTCCAAATAAAATTTCTCTAACGATGTCCCATAATTCAATTAAACATTGTTTTGTTTCATTTATTCTTTTTGTAAGACTGATATAAAAGATATAAAAATGGCGAAGGGAAAATGGCAAAATAATGCATTTTCCATCATAAAAATCTGAGTTGAACGAAACAAACAATTGAAATATAATGAACTTAAAATTTATTTTTGTTTAATGTAAAAATTTACTTAGTCACCCATATAGAAATACATTAGAAATGTTCAGTTAAAAGTCGAAGAACGTAGATATCACACGATTAAAATACAAAAGTGGAAAAGGAACTCGTGCAGAAATATCATTATTGAAAACTGCTTGAAGTACACATTTTTCATCATTTACGATGATACAGAATATCTAATTTTTCTGGTCATTTTGAAAACTATAGTCATGAAAATGTCACAAAAGAAAACATTTGACAATTTTTGCACTCTTCCTAATAATATTGTTCGAATTAGCGTTAAAACAAACCGTAACTTGAAGCACATTTTTAGTGATTTTACACCAGTTGCGACAGCAACCAAAAGATTGTCGTAGAATTTCTGCGCACCTCATTGGTTGTAGATAATATAATTGACCATCCTCGTGTTACGAGTATAAGTTAATTGGCTTCCCCCTCCTTTATCATTAGAAAATAATTTCACCCAGGCCACCATGATTTGTTGATTGTGCGGTGACGTCTTTCACCCCTTCCCTCTCGCTCCCGTGAAAATGAAAGGGCTGAGGTTTCACCTTCTATTTCTCGCTGCCGTGATATTTCCGGGCTGGAGTGTTTAAAATTTCAAAATAAAAACAAATCAAAAATTTAAAATGAATATATATATATTGTTCATACACATATTTTTATATAATTTTCGTGGATAAAAAATAGACCCTATTATGACCGTTTTCTTGAAAATTACCCGACCGTTAAGGGGTTAAGAATAGCTAAAAGATGCTAATGTGATTACCATGATAAGTCTATTGCTGTGGTTTTCAAAGTTGACATATGGATTCATGAGAACTATAAGGTTTTCTCGTGGAACTCACCGCTTAAAAAAGGTATCGTAGAGGGCTTTCACACAGCGTGCAACACCGTCGAACGGCGGGGACGAATTACTCGTATTTCATTCGCGTCGTCATTGCTGTTACACAATAAATAAACCATATCCTGGTACTGACTATTCGCTTTGTTACAATTTGCGTCATTAAAAGGAACTTTCACCAAACGATCGCCATTTATTGATTTGGCTTACCGTCTCGGCATTAATTTAAAAACCATAGCATCAATCTACTACGACGGAGGTACAAAAAAAAAAAAAAAAAAAAAAAAGGAGGCGACAAACACAAAAAAAAAAACCTAAGTTTTTTATCATTTCCGCAAGAGCAGAGCATAGTTTTGGAAGCAAAAATTTGCTCTGCGCTTACGCAGATGTGGAAAAGGCAAGTTTTTGGTCTTCGCCGCACTCTTAAGAAACGCATGCTCAAATCTCACGAAACATTCGTCGTATTTGACGAAATGGCTTCGTGAAAAATGCTCCAAGTAAAACTTTCGTCAAATTGGTGAAAGTTTAGTTGTAACTTTTTAAGTCACGTGATCGCGCGAGGAAAGAATCGTTGTAAATGACGAAATTTTCTTGACGATTGAAGAATCCTCGAAAAGGAGAGTTCTATTTCTGAGAATGTACAGAATAATAAGAGTGCTCCTCGCGCGATCACGTGACTTAAAAAGTTTCTGCACACATTTCGTCAATTTGACGAAAGGTGTACTCGGTGCATTTTTCACGAAGCCATTTCGTCAAATACGACGAAAGTTTCATGAGACTTGAGCATACGTTTCTGAGAGTGTATGCACCTAAACTAATGTACAAAGCAAATCAATGTACGTTATGGGTACTTTCAAGTAAAATAAAAGAAAAGTACCTACTGTACATTAACATGCTTCACGTACCATCTACCCTATCAATATATTTAGTGACTAGGGTATGCTTCACATCAACAGTCTAAGTCTCGCCTTACTGATATTCTACGGCAGTGTCATTTCATATTTACGTCTTCTAGTCAATATGCACTAATAGACTAGTAAGATGCTTTATATTTGTATTTATTTTCTAATTTTAGCCTGACAACACTCATAACTAGTAATAACGGAAAGCTCTATGCTGTAAATTTGTAGAATTAGTCATACGTAATTCGCCAAATTTAATAAATAAGAATATAGATAATGCGAATTGAAAAAAATAAATTCTACCTACCGTATATGTAAAAACACGCTTGCCAACTGATATTTTCAGTAAGTATGGCTGATAGGGGCATTCCCACCACTGCTCCTGCGTATGACCCTAAAAAAAAGAAAAAATAGAAGCAAAAGTATTCAATTAATGTGCTACGAGCAAAAACAAAACTAAAAATATTCGGTTTACTTTGAGGAATTTGTAAGAACATTTTCATTATCATAGCATTATCCCAAATTGTAACAGAAAAAAATTAATGGAGGCAATTCACCGCTAGAGGGACTCATGAGCAATCATCGTTGTCACGTGATATCCGCTCTTTGTTTACTAAGGTTTTCAATTGAGTTCTACGTGGAGTTCACTAGGCAAAGTTAGTTATCTTAAAATTAATTAGACTATTTTCACAGCTTTTTCTGATTATAACCCAGTATTTACATTTAATTTAACTATTATAAAAGAAATTTATTATTTTTTACAATAGTTATAGTGTTTTATTTAATGTTAATTTTATGTAATGTAGAATACCTTTATTTAGGCCTAGTTTTTAATTAGATTTGTCGAACTCGAAGTAAAGCGATACTACGGCTTCCTTTGTTTACATTGCTTTAATCGCTGCCACGTGACAAATGACGTTGCTTGAATTGCCTCCATAACCTCTGATACTTTTGCTGAATAAGGCAACTGATTTAATTATCAATAAAAAAGCATGCAGAAGTGTTAGTAGCATACGATAAATAGATTTCATTTCTAAATACGAGTAGTACAAAGTACGTTTCACGTTCTTAAGTAATATGTTTTAAAACATAGATATAATCTTATGAACTCAGAATTTGGGTGTTTTTCTGTTGTAATTTAAGAGTTTTCCCTTTAAGTTCAGTTTTCAGAAATTTAAAAAAGGTTCAAAAATAAATACTTAAATATTCTGTTTGAAAATAAACGATTATTTCATTTTCAATAATTACGGAATTGTAAAAGGCGAAGTGGTTAAATAGAAAACTTAAAAACGAATTTCATCCTCTTAACGAAAGTTTACTGAGAGTAAGGCGGAGGAAAGATCATTTGATAACTATGTATACAAAATTTATTCTGCGTAAATATGTATTTTTATATTTTTCCGGCTTGTGGATACGAATTATGCTTGTTTTCAATGGTAGGAATGCAAGGAATACTTGGCCTGCTAGAGCTTCGATCTGAAAGTACAGTTCTACCCTTAAAACGAAAGAGCTCTGACTGGCTGAGTGCCAAGTAAAGTCCATTCATTTCCAAGGGATAAACTGCCGCTATAAGGAATGTGCCGTTTTTGATCTCGTTCTAGGTCGTTTAGCATATGTGATTTCTACCGAACTGATGCCATGTGCCAGTTTATAAATTTATTTCGCTTTAAACAAACAAATATTCTGATTCGCGTACTAAAGAAACGCGCCAGCAAAACGAACTTCCCTAAAACTCGAATGGATTCGTTCTTTTCTGACATGCGTAGAAGCGTCGAAGTGTCAGAACTTCGTCGTCAAATTCTGTTTTCCGTTAACCCCCCTTAAAGCACGAGTTTACCCCGCAAAAACTGGTAAAAAATTATCGAGATTTTTTGACCGTTGATGAATATATAGGTTATAATGCTAATGTATTTTTGTGGGGGGTGGGATAAAAATTATAAAAAAATATATTTTTACACAAACAAAGTGTAAACCATTTAATCTCATGAATAATTTGAATTTCACAATGTTAAAATAAAATTAAAACAATGTACAAGATACAAGATCGCCCGTGTGAGACACGGGCACGTGCAAATTTGCCTGTAACCGTCGCCCGTGTTGGACACGGGCAAATGCTTTAAGGGGTTAATAATTTATCATGGTTATTGTGTAGAAATCACAAACTGCAGTCGATACCTACCACAGAAGGCGATGGTGGCGAGTCGACTCCTCTCCATGGGAGGCGCCCAGTACTTCCAAATTCCATGACAGGCCGGATAGGTGACTCCCTGACAGTGGGACAACACAGAAATAAATACATAAAAAAACACATATTCTGTTAGATTTAAAGCCTCAAAACGTGCTTATGAATTAAATGTATATTTGTATCGGCATAACATAAAATATCAATGCAATTTTACGCAAATTTTTTTTGGCTACTTTAGTATTAACCATGACCTCACTCGATAGTACGGTCCGTCACAATTTACAAAATTCTTTATATTGAATGGAAAGTGGACAGTTTCCTGTACTGGCCACTTGTAATGCTTCTAGCGATGCTGCACCATGGTAATGTATCAACGTCGTCTTGACGGCGAGAGTTTTAGAATGCTGTTTATAATCCACGCTAACTTCAACCGCGTTAAGCATCATGTATTGTGAAAATAGCATTATGGTTTATCAACAAGTTTTCTTAACAAGTTAAGTGAATTTTCTTGATTCAAAATTTGTCAAAAGGTTAGTTAATAGTATTGTGTGTCATTTTACTGGTAATTGTATATTTTTCGCTAAAATAGTTTATTTTCTTGTGATTAGCACACTCAATTTTACACTATCGCCAAACTTGGCGAAATTTTTTTTAATAGTTGCTACTTAAAATTTCGCATCTTTTATTCATTATTAAAGTAAAGAGCATTCCACTTATTTGCTAATATAATTCGATATTTTTAAGCCCTTATTTACACTGTTTAAGATTTTAATGTTCAAAAGAATTCTATCTTTAAAAATATCGGAAAATTGACAAATGGAATTCCATATGGTGCAAGTACCTCTTCATAGACAATATTCATTTTATATAGAAGAATTTTAAGCGTAATATCAAAAGTGTATTTATTTTTAAATTATCAGTTGAAGAATTATCTACGCACCATCATTGAAAAGTATGTTGATTAGAATGTTTATTTTGTACTATATGAATTTAATTTTGTTCGTTGAAATGTGCAGAAATTTTTTTCAACAATGTTAGTAAATAAGATGAATCTTATACGATTGTTAAGGATTATGGGAATGTAGTCTCTTACGCAAATTCTTCTATTTGATCATTCATTTTCTCATTGTTATCTATTGTTTTAAAATTGGAGGCGCCGTCAAATGACGTAATTATCTGCGATGACGTAAATTACGTTAATGACGTAATATCTTGCATACCAAATAAAAAACACGTTCAAGAATAGATGTTAGATTTCAAGAGCGCCAACATTCATTATATGCGCCAAATGGATCTGTGAAACCACCCAATCGAGGCAATTAAAGAAATAGCTCGCTATCCATCATTTTTAGCCATTGTGACGGCCAGTATACATCGGGTTAACATAAATATAAAAATATTTAGAGCAATTACAATTTTTTAGGGTTGTGGTCAAGAAGTCATGTAATTATTTTATTTCTTACTTTATAGAGCAATTCAAGCGAATATAAATAGTGTTTCGATTATTATTCTTGTTTTCAATATATAAAAACCTTATAAGCTTAGTTTAATTATCTTGTGAAGCAAACATCTGATACAGAGTTTCAATTTTGCTGATCCCCCATGGACAACCTGTAGAATGATCAGATTGCAATTGTTTGTTTAAGGCTAGTCACGTGGCGGTTTGCGGCCGTTACGTTCAAGTTATGGTTGTTTGAAAGTAATTTTTAAGAATCGCGAGTAAGAATTTTTACCTCCACAAGGCCTTGGCAAATCCTGACGATTATAACGACACTCTCGTGGATTTGAGCAGATTTTGGAATCAGGAGGTTCAAGAAGGCCGAAATCGCTATCGCTGTACCGAATATCCTGAAAAACAGAAAAACTAATTACATTAAGTTGCAGTAAAATGTTTTTTCTTAGTTTTATTTTTATTTCTGTCGGCTGCTTCCCTTCAATCAAAACAAGCAGCTAAATTTTCGCATGCCTCGAATTAACTTCGCTACCGTTTTCATGCCGGTCACGGGACAAATTTGATATCTGATTGGAAAATAAAATGCGGTTTTATCACGTGACCAATTGACAAGAAGTTCCGTCCAGAACTATACGAGCCTACTTTCCCGTATATACCAACTTCAAATTTGTAATCTCTCTCTCTCTCTCTTTCATTCATTCTTATTTAACTTTAGTTCTTAATTTCTTCAAATCTACCTTTTCAACGGTTAATACATGCTCATTCACTCACTCATTCATTTTTCATTTTTTCAGTCATTCATTTACTCATTCATGTATTTATTCACTCATTTATTTATTTTATCATTTATTCTCTAATTTATGAACTTTATTGATTATTCCCTAATTTATTTACTCATTTATTCACTCATTCCTTCACTCATTCATTTAATCATTCATTCATTCGAAAATATCCCTAAAAATCCCGATCAAAAAATGCCATAGGAAAATAGGATCGTTTAGTTCTGGTTGAACGTCTTATCTGTACATGTTCTACGTCCTCTTTCCGATAGCGTTTGTTCGAAGCAAATCTGTCTATTAGATTACGATTTATATAGGATTGAAATTTCCCCATAGGCGCTACTGTTACATTATTTTGAACTGTTCAAAATTGAACAAAAGTTGTTCAAATCAAAAAATATTTCACGCCGAGAATTTCTTCCAATAAGCTTGTTCATAGGAACTTGGATTTTACGCCCGGAGTTTGCATAATTTTCCCATAGGCGCTAACGTTAAGAATTTTTGAACTGTTCAAAATTGAACAAAACAATATTCAAATCAACAAAATAATTTTTGGAAAAAAAAATAGAACCGACTTTAAATTATAAATTGCGCTAAAAAGTGAAAAATAAATTAATTCTTTAAAGAACATCTATGTGACTTTTAAACATGGTTTTAGAAGTCGGTGCAAAATTATGAGTCCAATTACCATTACACCATGTGCTGCACCACTGTTGCTAATTCTGGGCCATTTATATTTGTAATTGATTCATGACTACAAAAGATTTTATCTATCTTAATTTTGCACCGACTTCTAAAACTATGTTTAAAAGTCACATCGATGTTGTTTAAAGAGTTAATTTATTTTTCACTTTTTAACGCAATTTATAATTTTAAGTCGGTTCTATTTTTTTCCAAAAATTATTTTATTTTATTCTTTTTAGTGTAAATACATTTTTTATATAAATACTCTATTTTTAAAAAAATCCATATCAAAAAGAAAACCTTCTTTGAATGAATGACACTAAAAACTAATCATTTGTATGAAAAATTCAGTTTTGAAGTCGATTTTAACAAACAAACTGATTGGATTTAATTTTTGCCTCAGAGAAGCCTTCAGTCAAAATCTTGCTGTAATTGCATTTATTATTACAGCACAATGGCAACAAAAACTTTTTTAACAATGAGTTTTATATTTATTAATAGTCTTCCCAACAAAGAAAAATCAAGTGAAGCCTTTCCAATTATAATAAAAAATACTTATTTTTCACCTGTAACGTTTTTTCTAAAAAACAAAGGAAGTCAAATTGATGTACGATATTTGAGTTAGACGGCCCTCTATCTATTAAAGAAAAAAACATCAAAATCGGTTCATTTAGCCAAAGTTATGGATGAAAAACCAAAAAAATGACCCTATTTCTGCCCATAACTTTTTTTCTAATTATCGAATATGATCAAACAAAGGTACGGGACCTATGGGAAACCACCCTCGATCGATTAAAAAAAAATTCATGAGTTCATCCGGTGAGAAGTTATGAGTGGACAAACAAACAAAAACAAAAAACGACATACATACAATATGAATGTATAACCTCCTTCCTTTGTGAAGTCGGTTAAAAAGTAAAATATGGAAATGAGATGTTTTCGCAGAGATCTTTCGAATGCAAAAAAAATCTTTCAAATCGGACAATTCGTTCAAACATTATTGGGGGGAGGGGGGGGGGGCAGACAATCCGACAGACATACATTTTCTCCCCTCTCAAAACCCTACTTTCAATTTTCTTATTTTTCGACTTTTATTTAATTACTTAACTTTTTAAAACTTTTCTTTACTTTTAACGATATTATTTGGATACATTAAGCCTTCTTTCATGCTTTATTAATATTTTTTTACGGGAAGAATGCTTCGAAGAATATACTGGAAATCCCTCACTTCTTTCGTTACAAATTAAACTACGTAAAACTAATATTTTAACTTAGCGTCCTTCCCCTTCAATACAAACAAATACATGTGCAATTAAAATAAACACCTGAAAGAAATTTATCCGCTATTCATTCATTTATTTATAGTAAATTACTATTTTAACTTAGCTTCGTTCCTCTTCAAAACATACAAATACGTGTGAGTAAAATAAACACTTGATAGAAATTGATCTGCTATTCATTCGTTTCTTTAACATGAAAAAGTTCCTTGAATGTATATTTATTCACTCGCTTCTTTAGTGTGCAACAAATTTTTGTTTACGTTTGGAAGTTATTCAGTGAAGTTATTTGTTTTCTATTTTTAGTATGTAGTGAAGGTTTAAAGTTTTTTCCGAGAAAAAGAAATACAGCTTCATGTTTATAACAAAAGGGTAATATTAAGGTCTGCTTTAAAAAAAAAAGTCATAATGCTAGTGGAATTTTATTCCAAATTCTAGGAATTCCCGTTTCGTGGTAATATCGGTGCATAAGTAGTTTACTAAACAAAGCATGTCTTTTAAATTAAACTTTTAATTCATTTTATCAGAGAGCAATTTATCTTTTTTTCCATCGAATATGTTTAGGTACATATAGAGGCCAAACTTATGTGTAAAACAAAAATTTGAAAATAGGAAAGGATTTGAATTTTAATCATTTGAGATAATAATTTTACCCGTATCTTTTTTGAACAAGTAACAAAATTAAAAGTAGCAGAAAGCTGCTACTATTTGTAAGAGATTACATGAACAAACACGTATGCATCAGATTTATCACTTGAAAATCATAAAAAATATAAACTGTGGCGTAACAAATATAAAATTTCAAAATGTATCGAAATTAATAGATGTTCTGTGTATGTCCTCTAAACGTAAAGATTCAGTCCCAAGAATTTTTAAATCCCCATGCTTTTCACATCAGCAGATATTAAAAATTATGATTCTAACTCACCTATTGGCCGGATATTTAGTGGCTAGAAACCCACCCGGAATCTGGGTGAGGAGGTATCCCCAGAAAAACGATGAATCCACTAAACCGATGGTGCCGGTTGTCCATGTAAATTCTGGCGTCTGAAAGAAATAAACAAATATATTTAAATGCACAGAAAAAAGTCAGTAGCATTCAGTTTGACTATCTAGTTACAATGTATATTCGAACCATCGGCAGAAAGCTTTTGAGATACATGCAGACAAAATAGACGATGAAAAAAGTATTTGAAGCATAAAATTGAAAATAGATTGTAAATAAAAATTCCAGGCATCACAGATTCGCTTTTATGCACCGGAAAAAGCCGGATTGAGTATGCGATTAGAAAAGAAAAACATTTTACGGAGCTGATTTTCAAAAGATGTCTAGAGTTTGAATAAACTGGAAAAATATGTACACTCAAGTAACTTGCTCTTTTCTTCTGAATACGATGTCATTATTTAGGACATCAGTATAAGTCTTACTTTTAAGCACAGCCCTTAACTTCAGGTTAATTCCAAAAAGGCATACATTACCTTGTTTTGTGTTTTGTTTTCCGGTGCTAAATATTAAAATAACTAAATAAATTTTGGTGATCTTATATAACTATATGTTTTCTTTAAAATACAGGAAACATTTTAGTCTAAGAAATAAAATAATATTAAATCAAGAAAAATGTTTTAAGTTACATGGTTTTATTTAAATTCAAAACATCGTTGCATTATCAAATGATAATTCTGATAATTTCCTCAGAGCCAAAATTATTATTTTTTTTACTAATTAACGTTATAATTAATTATAAAATGGATGGATTATTGTATTGTCATCGAAGATAAGCTTGTGTGCAAAATTTGAAGATAATTTATGCAGTAATAGTTGTCGAAAACCGCCTTACAAAATTCTGCCACAAGTCAAGTTAAATAAAACCATGTAATAATAATGAGTTATGTAAAAACATGTCTTAAAACCATGTCTAACCTTTATCATGTTTATGTCACGGCATGTTGCCACACAATAGTTTAGAATATTTATTTCATAAAATAAAATTCTGCCACCATTTTTAAAGTACAGTTCGACCACGGATTTTGACATTTGGACGCTTCTACGCATGGCAGAAAAGGACGAATCCATTCGAGTTTTAGGGGAGTTCGTTTTGCAATTGCGTTTATCTGGTACGCGAATCAGGATGTTTACTTCACTGTTTGTTGAAAGCAACTAAATTTATAAATTGGCACATAGCATCCGTTCGGAAGAAATCAAGTAGGCTGCACGAACTAGAACGATAGCAAAAAGGCACATTCGTATACCGGCAGTTCTTTCCTTAAACATGAGTGGATTCTTTTTGGCAGATAGCTTTGGTTGGTAGTAGGAACTGTAAGCATACAGATGCGTAAGCACACCAAAATTTATACAGTTATTGTAACATTTAGTATCTGAAGCGAAACAAAAAATGTCTGACAGGAACGACAGAAGCGCAATTTACATTCTGTGCTGGGTTAATAAAAGTAATGGTTTTCAATCAGGCTTTTGGTTTTTCAAAATCTTGCTGTGGTTTTAAAATAAACAGTAACATAAGCATAGTGAGCATTCAGAACGGCTGCATAAAATGAAACAATTGGTTAAGGCAAAAATATCTTTTGTTGCTTTCATTGAAGCTGAAAATTTCATCGATTTCCTCATTTGAGCAGCCTTCTAAGATTTATTTTTCATTTTGAAGATATAAATATCACTCCTCTTTTGAAATATTGATTTAGAATTTTTGGAAAATTAGTTTGGAGTATGAAGGTGTCTATATGTATTCTGCTTTCACACATCCCACGCAGATTTTGCTGTTACGACGTCAAAGGTATTCAATTCATTTGATGCTCCAAGTTTATCAAAACATTCTGGCTGTATATTTTTATTAATTTTTCCTTAACTTGTGTAAGGACTTCCGAATGTAAAATATTTTATTGTTCCTTGTATTTGCACTTATTATTTTGGTGTTCACATTAAACATCATGGCAATTTCTTCTGTGCGCTTAAGTATTGATGTTATGGAAGAACATTACTACATGGTGTTAGAAATAAACCATTGTAGTGGATTATTGTGCAAAGTAAATTGAAGAATAAACAATACTTAATAATCACATTCATTTAAATTTAGTGTATAACACGTGAAAAGAAATTATCCTCAACCTGAAATTTACCAAACCAATAATGAAAGTGTGCATTCATAGAAGACTTGAAGAGGCATAATACTGCATTTCGAAACTTCCGTTTCCGGCAGAATCAAAACTTTTCGATATCAGCAGTAAGGTAAACACACCATTAGAGGATAGTAGAACCAGATCGTTTAGCCTTTTTAGGTTCTAATAAAAAACTAATTTTCAGCTTCAATTATTTTTTTGACTGTTATGTTACAAATTGATCGTATTATCCGTTGATATAACAAACCTGGACATTTTAGAGAAATTAAAACACCTAAATTAATAATTTTATGTAATGATAATATGTACTAGTGGCGGATAGTGAAAAAATTTGGTGTGCTCTAGGCGGATAATTGCTAACCCAGAAGCGGATAGTGGAGTAATTAACGAAAAAGAACCACTTTACCACCATGAAACCTTTTGATTTATTTCAAACGGAACAATAAGATAAATATATATAATAGATATACGATACGAAAAATAACACAATATGGTTTAAGTATTGTTTTACTTAAGTACCTAAGCATCACATTAATTTCGATCACAAATTCGTTTATCATCACAAGAAACTTGTTCAGGGATAAGAGTGGCAGTTCTAAACGTAAGTTTCATGCTTTTAGAACCGTCACACTACTTTCATCATCGGTTCCTGGGTCTTCATGCCAGTCTTCATTTTCAGAAGAAGATGATGAAGGTCATTTTCTTTTTCGGGGTTTTACCCTTCGCTTATTGGTGATTTTGCTCGTTTCCTCTTTTCGAAACTCTTTTTTTTTCTTTTTTAATTCTTCTCTGTGTTTCAACTTCAATTTTCTTTTTTTCCCTCTCCTCAGCTCTCTTCTGTTTAGCATTTTCCATTTCCAACTTTTTTTTTGTATTGTACTTACGCTAACGTTCAGACGTCACAACGGTAGGAAAAATCTCACGTCTACGTTTATTTTTCACTTCTTGTCTATCTGGCCAAAATAAAGCCCGTTTAAACGAAGAGGGTATATTAGCAGAAGTGGTCTGTAAAGGAGCTTCCTGGCCAGATGGTGCACAATGTTGCGGAATACTTTCTTCCTTCTCTTTAGTGTCTTGTTGCAAATGTTCTCGGCCCATTATTTTGGTAGTCATCGCTCTCCATACCTCATACAGCGATTGATCCTCTAGTTGGCCTTGCCAGGTTGAGGTAGTGTCTTTAAAAGCTTCGACTTTCTCGAGTCCTATGATATCTTCTAGAACTGAAAGAGCAATCTTTGTATCATTAATTTGCACATCTTGTGAACTCTTCTCTCTGATCTCTACAATGGAAACATTCTTGCTAGTCTCTTCAATGGGAACATTCTTGCCGGTAAGAGTATTAAGTACCTCTTCTGGATTCCAGGGAACTAGCCCACATTTTCTAAATCCATTTTGAATTGTAGAAGATGTAATTTCTTCAAGTGCTAGTTTTAATAAAGGGGAGAAATCCGTTTTCTTCAAAATTGGTTTTGAATTTATATTTTCTAACCTCCACTTGTGAACTTTCTCTTGCCACTTTCGTTTTAGAAATTTAAATACTGCAACATCCATAGGTTGTAATATGTGAGTAGCGTTAGGCAGGAGTGCCACTAGAATTATACCATTTTTATTGCAAAACTCACTTGTATGCGAAGTAACGTGGGAAGCATGTCCGTCTATAAACAATATTATGGGCAGTGGTATTTTGCTCCCAATGAGCCATGGGTGAAATACGTTGGTGATAAACTCAAAAAATAAAGCACCATTTATCCAACCGCTCTCAGATTTGCCCATGCCCCAAAACGGTGGAATACTTTCAGCAATATCTGCAGGTATACGTTCATACCTGAAGACCACTAATGGTGGAGCCAGAATCCCGGCAGCATTAGCTGTCACCAATACTGTAATGCATTCCTTCTCGTCTGCATTAATTTGTTGGTAGACGGTTTTGTCTCCTTTATTTGCCAATACTTTTGAACCTTTAGGATTCAAGAAAAAGGCACTTTCATCACTATTAAACACACGGTTAGGGTCTGAAAGTATGTGGCCTAAATTGTTTTCCTTCAGGTAATTAAAAACTGAAGAGTACCATTCTAATATCAGCTGGTTTGTAATGGACGCCCTTGATATTGTCAAATTTTGAGCCACCCTTTGAGAAATAATCAGATGGCGTTTCAAAAATGACTGAAACCATTTTCGGCCTGGTCGGTTCGCATTAAAAATTGTAGTACGACCCATGTCGGTGAGTAAGCGTTGGACGCTGTCCAAAAGTTCAGTTTTTGAGACAGGGAAACCGGCCTTAGATATAGCTATTATCCAATTTTGAAGATGTTGCTCTTCTTGTTTGGTCAAAACTGTATCCGGCCCCATCCGCCTTTCAACCGGCCTTTTTCCTTTAACTTTGTAATTTAGGCTAGATAAAGGGACACCATTTTCTTTGGCAGCTGCAGAGATGGGTTTCCCTCTCGAAACCTCACCAAGTGCTTTTAACATATTCTCCTCCGGGTACTTTAATATTTTCGGAGCCATTATTATTATCAATCTACAAGAAATGTAAACGAAGGTCGTCAGTTCTTCTTTAAGTACTAATACAAAAGTAAATTGGAAAAATGACAAAGTCTGATAGCACAAAATGCATATCACAACAAAAATTTTCAAGATAGAAAGAAAGCTCTAGTAGCGGATATAAATAACACCAGTAGAGGATACCCCTATCCGCCTTTGGTTTCTTCACTGTAGAAGGAAAAAGAATGGCACTGGCATTAGTTAAAGTAAATTTCGGAAAATATAACGCCAAAAAAAGATCCATTGTACACAAAAATTTAATCACCCAATAGCGGATAAGGGTATCCTCTTTTGGTAAAAGCTATGAAATCCGTATCCAGTAGCGGATATACATTTAAATCAACTTAAAATCAAGAGATAAAAAAGAAGAGACTTAGAAATGTATTTAAAATATATTTGAAAAACAAATGGCCAAAAAATTACCAAGATATAGAAAGAAACATGAGGGAAATACCTTATTTCTCAGTACACCTCCTGTTAGCAAACCACACATAGAAATGGGCGGGCAGTGACTAGCGGGAAACCTAAAACTGTGAATCTCGTGTTTAACCCTCTTGCAACGTAGGTACACTCTCCCGGTTTTGTGATGAAACTGTGGAATAAGGCTAGTTAATTATTTTTTTTCGGGGGCCACCTAGCTAGGGAAAAAGTCTTATTATCTTCATTTTTTGAAGACGTTATCCGCTTTTGGTGCTGTATCCGCTATAGGTGCGCTTACCTTACATGTGCTAATTTTAAATTTGTAAACTAAAAATAGCAGCATGAAGAGTTGAAAAATTTTATTGGAAGAAACGATCTTAATTTTACTTGAAAAAAAAAGAGAAACATGTAAATTGCATATATTTATTAAAATTATTACTTATTTATTTATTTTTTAAATATTAAGCATAAAGACCATTACAA
This sequence comes from Octonoba sinensis, assembly GCA_038502835.1. Taxonomy (NCBI): domain Eukaryota; kingdom Metazoa; phylum Arthropoda; class Arachnida; order Araneae; family Uloboridae; genus Octonoba; species Octonoba sinensis. Next base: position 67,554,581 of record CM076602.1, read on the forward strand.
AAATGTCAATGTCTTGTAATAGTCGTTCTAGTGCGTAAACGTTTCTTTAAGCTTGCGTACCAGAGGTTTTTTATTTTTCGTCGTGATGGAGCATGGCGTTCGGATTTTAAAGTCTGAGACTTATTTCGAATCAAGACAAGACCTAACCTTGGTTTACTAAAACGTTACTCGACAAGTCTAATTTCATACGAACTATGAAGTAAAAAAAAAAACAAGTAATGCGTAATAAGGAAACTTTTCTTTGTGATCCTTGTTTGGTCGCTCAGGGACAAATTCATGACTTGCGTCCAGAAAGAAAGACACAGCGTGAACTTTGCACAATCAACTGAGATTTGGAATTTTTACCATACCTTATAATATAAGCTATGGTAAAAATCTTCTACAACTTTTAAAGTAGCATTTCCCAAACTGCGGGTCACGACGCACTGATGGGTCTCGAATCGACTTTTAGTGGGTCACAACGCTCTGTATACCAATTTAGCATTAACGTAAGGCTGAAAGTCTTTGTGCTATAAATCAAAAAGTAAAATACAACATGCATGACTGAAGCTGATTTCAGTTGGATGTTTCTCACCTAGGTGCTAACTTCTTCTTAATTGAAAAGGGGGTTCCTTGCATCCATGGAACACGAGTCTGCAATATTTTAAAAAATTTGTGCGTAATATGTTATATTTCGCTTTTTGATAAGAGGATTGTTTTTCAACTTCGTTTAATAAGTAAAGTATTTTTAAAAAAATGCAAAAAACCACGAAACAAGTTCTAAAATTTCCAGATTTTGGTTCACGTCTAAAATAAAGACAATTTGGAAAAATTAACTGCAAATAAGAAATGTAAAAGTACAACTTACAGTTTACATCGTGAAATTTAAAAGCCATTTTCTTAGAGTGTATGTGTATGTCAGTATATAAACTACGTTTTGTAAGTTTTCAAGGATTACTATTTATTGTATTGCAGTGTGTAGGCTTTATTTGAATCGAGATCGAAAAATTTTAAGAAAAATGATTTAGCCTATGTTTCCTCTGCATTTCGATATATCGTAATTATCTGTGTATAGCCGGCGGGTTATCTACGAAAAAACTCTTTTTTTTACTAACTGCAGGCAATATAACGATGCGGGCAATACATGAAATTAAAAAAAAAAGTATTATTAAAAAGACAACTACCGTTCAAAAATATCGAAATTTCATTTCCTGCAAAATAAAATGTAGAGAAATAAATCGTAGCTTTCGAACCAATGGTCCATAGCAGATTGGGGCTCGGCGCTACAAGCGAATGTATTGTTTTCTAGGGGTGTACCCCATGTTTTTTTCTGGGTGCGGGTTATACAACGATGCGGGTTATACACCGAACCTAATTTTTTTAGAATGAATTTTTCTTCCTGCGGACTATACAACGATGCGGGCTATTTACCGATAATTACGGAAATTTAAAATCTGGTATACCTCCAGTCTACCTGCTATCTGCCGAAGTAGTTTCTCAAGCATCTCAGTAGTAGAATTATTATTTAATAATTCTATACACATTTCAGACTTTAAGGCTCCCTTGAATAATGTGAATAGTGGCTCAAATTTTTGTTCAATATAAACAAAAATGAAGTTGGACCACTATTCGAAGAAGGCCTTCGCGTAATGCCCTACGTACTTAACATAGTTTGGAGATACGGCTTTGTTTTATAAGATAGGTCTTGGTTAAACACAGTGCTAATAATTTAGCATAAGCTTATTCCGTTTTGATACATTTTATGAAGCAGGATAAATTCGAACTGTTGCTTCTCCCTACTGCTGAAGAATTTAAATGTAATTTGGTTTTAAGTTTTTTTTAAATATCGTACATATGTGTACACATTTGAACAACGAATGTCTACTATTTATCATCATCAATGAAAAATCATAAAGAAAAGATGTAGCATTGGCCAGAATACTTCTATAAACGAAATATTGTCTGAGGTAATATGGTCAGAATATTTCTATAAAAGAAATATTGTCTGAGGTAATATGGTCAGAATATTTCTATAAAAGAAATATTGTCTGAGGTAATATGGTCAGAATATTTCTATAAAAGAAATATTGTCTGAGGTAATATGGTCAGAATATTTTTATAAAAGAAATATTGTCTGAGGTAATATGGTCAGAATACTTCTATTAAAGAAACATTTTTTCTTGATTTTTTGCGTGCCTCACCTTTCCGCCTTTGGCGTCTACCATCTTGACAACTGCCACACCCATATTGCACCGGATGCCGAAGCTAATAATGAAGCCGAGACTGCTCATAAGAGCGATGGAGTAGCGCTTACTCAGGTTGCGACAACAGGGACAGTCGGGCTCCATGAAGGCCCGGCTGCGCACCTTGCGCGCAGGAGCAGACAGGTCCTCGTAGTACTCGGAGCCCAGTTCGTCCTCGCCGAGGAAGCCATGTTCGTCGTCTTTCTTCCTCAGTTTGCTGAAAGAAAGAGAAAAAAAAAAGCAAAAGTAAGCTTGGGAGCCTTAAAATGTATACACAGAAACTATCAGGAAAAGTCTTGTCTGCCATCCACAGTAGGATAAATGGAAAGAAATGGCAACATTTGCGTAAAACTTCGCATATTTATAAACTAATTAGTTTCAATAACACGTGAAAAGATCAGTAGCATTCTGTTGCTATCCACTCATATTGATATTATTTTAAAATATGTTCTACGCCGTCAACAATGGACGTACATCCAGAGCTGTGGTCTGGGAAACAAAAGTATTGCTTTGCATATGACAGCAAAAGCGTTCTTCGTTATTCCAAGCGCATTTGAACGTAAATTTCAACATCAGACTGACGATTTTTCATTGTTGCAAAGAGAGTTTTCCAACTCATTCTCGCCCCCAGACTGCTGCTGTCACCAAGTACTCTGTAGAAAGTTGATGTACTGCTAATTTTCGAAGTCACCAGGAATTTGACCTTCGAGACCGCACGTAATAGTATTAGACGCCATATCTAGCGTCAACTGCAACTAGAACGGATCAATCCTGATTTGACTGACCAAGGCCTTGAGCTCTATCTCACAAAATGGTTGTATAGGCGCAATGTGTTCAAAATCATGTATATCCGAGCGTTACAAATTTACAAAAAAATCCTCATTTTCAATGCGTGTTCTTGAGTATACTTCGATATGTGATTTTGGAACTTTAATCAAGTAAAATTATGCTATCTATTCTTCTCAAAATTTCATTGTTGTAAAGTATTTTTTTAGTGATGTTTTTTCTGCGTGTGTAATAAGATCCCCCATATACTCAACAAAATCTGCCAAGAATATACTAGTAGGAAAATCTCAATTTTTTCGTCCGTAGTAGCCTAGTGATCAGGGGGACGAGCTTCGGATCGGAGGATCTCGGGTTCGATACCCAGGCCGCTGAAGACCCACCGTGTACACTTGGGGATACGTGCATGTAAAATCTGTAGACCTTGAAGTCCAAAGGCAGTTCCGAGATTGCCGGTGGGTGGAGATTTTCCCTTCCCTTCACCCATAGGTCTAAAACGGAAGGTGACGTATCTGGAGTGGCGCCATCTGGTGTCATCCGAGTGCATTACGAGCCAAGTCGTACTTCCACCACTTGCTCATCTAAAAACGGAAGGTGCTCCTTACTGCCTTAATTCCTAGTCTCTCCGCGACGAGGAGCTTAGATATCCAAGGGGCATTAGAAACAACAACAACAATCTCAATTTTGAAACGGAAACAATTGCAAAGAACTAATTAGGACAAAACTTGTTATAGGTAATAAAATTAATGGGCAAGTACAATGTACAACACGCCAACTGCCTAGATTGTGACATCGCTTTTGATTACGATAATGATGTCTAAAAAAGCTACACTAACTCCAATAGATCTGCGGCACTCTCATAGAACCCCTGAAGTGAAAACAAGAAGACGAACACAACGTTATGGCGGAACTCATCTTATTGTATGGCTCAGAGACATAGACTCTATATATCCAAGATACAAACCGAATTCAGACAGCAGAGAGATGATATACTTTCATTTCAAAAAGGACTGCTCTTAGAAAGATAAGAAATTAAGATATTAAAATAGAATGAAGCAAAGGCTTGGAAAAGACATGTCTAACGAATGACACCCAGGACGCTACCTAGAACTGCCTTTTATTACAGGGAGAAATGCAAGTGAGACAGTGCAGACGCTGGAAACGGTTGTTACACCAAGATAGGCATTTTGCTTGATCTTCGAAGAAAGGACCAACATTTCACATTTTTCTAGGGGAGGAGAGAGGCAAAGGGACATAGCGTCACTACAGGGGGGAGATGAGGGGGTTCACCCCGGATGACATCCAAAATGAGATTTGAGTTTTTAAAAGATACATATACAGTAGAGCCGCGGTTATCCGAGCCCCGACTAACCGAGTTCCGGATTAACCGAGGTACATTAATCCTTGAAGAAAGCGACTTTGGTGCAGGCCATTTTTCTGCAGCAGTTGACTGACGTCAGTTGCTTTCCATTTTGCAAGTGAACAGTTTATTTTCGCTTGTACTGCTCTGAGTTTTTACGTGTTGAGTGTTAAACGCAAACGAATTGCTGTGTCTTTGGAGACTAAATTACAAGCCGTCAATAGACTCGATAAAGGAGAGACAATTGAAAAAGTAGCTTTAAATTTAGATGAGAGAGAATCATCATTTCACATTATGTACAGTAGATGCTTTTTTTTCACATCTTTGACCACGTTTCCCTCTCGATTTTGACAGTCCGTGTTATCCGAGTTTTCGATTATCCGAGGTACCCTCGGTCCTCATTGCCTCGGATAACCGAGGCTCTACCATACTTCAATTATACAATTTTACTGATCATATTTCACCATATCTCATAACTGAAAATAAATATAAGTTACTGAAAGTTACACCAAATAAAGAATATAGAATTCCCTAAGGTTTTTTTTTTCTTTTGCACAACTGAAATAATCTAAACAATTACAAAAACACAAATTTGTGCAACTCAACAACGGTGTTTTTCTGGGGGGGGGGGGCGGTGACACCACAAATTACAGCCACGTATTACACCCATGCTAGGAACTCCACTATATAAGCTCAACGTTTTCTGCATTAAAAAAACCACAAAATGCGCACACACGAATAGGAATATATTATATTTCTCAAAACAAGAGTCAATGCCCTTTCTTGACCTCCCTAAATTACGGGCCTGCTCGAAGATGAACATGATGCTCGTGTAATTTGTTGTGAATAATTCTTGTAATTCCATTCTGGGATATTCAATACTCGTTTCTAGGCATTTTTTATCATCAATCTTTTTTATGAGCTTTGAAGTTGATAAATAAGTACAAAAAGTCAAAGGTATGCATATTTTATTTTGTGTGATTAATTTAAAAAAAGGTTCTGTAGGAAAAGTAAGGACTCATCTTGAAATATTTCCTTGTTTATTATTTATGTGAGACGTTACTAATTCTCTAGAAACTAAAGAACGGAAGAAAGAAAGTAATTCATCCATGTTTATTATTGAAATGTACGTAATTATTAACTGTTGAAATATTACAAATTAAATATTCTTTGCTTATTTTTCTGTGACTGAGAACTTCTTAATTAAGAAATTTTTATTCTGGGCACACCTCAGACAAATTTTGTTTATAACTAAAATTAAATTGCCAAATACTGAATCTATTTTACGAACCAGCGATAATTATGTAAGCTACTTTTGTTCCTGTACAGTAAAATAGCAAATATATTCATCGTGGTTTTCGTTAAAATACAGACTACTATATATATTTACTTAACTTCCCTTGTAAGAAACAGTTATAATTCTCCCACAACGTCCTTCGACTTTTTACACGCAGTTTTATTTTTCGGAATTCATTTTCGATAAATTCGCATTAAAAGTATTTTGTTTCAATAAACCGTGTATTTGATTTAAAAACCGCAGCACATCAACTCCAAAGAGCATCATCGCAATAGAAATTTGACACAAATTCATTGTGGTATAAGTTCATAGCGTTCATTTTCTAGTGTTCAAGGTAATACCGTTTTATGATTTGTTGAAATATGTCTTTCCGATTAATGTAAATTACTATTAATTTGAATTAAAGGTCGAAGCAATACTGAAACTATTTATTGTTGTTGTTGCAAATGCCAGTTGAATATCCAAGCTCCCTTCACAGGGCGGCCAGGAATTAAGGCAGATAAGGGAGCGTCTTCCGCTCTTAATGATCACTGTAAGCGGGGAAGTACGACTCGGCTCAAGTACAGATTTGCATTCGGATGTCACCAGATGGCGCCACTAAAAATACGCTACTTTTCGTTTTTGACCTAAGAGTGAAAGGAAGAGAAATTCTCCCCCCTCCGGTACCCTCGGAACTTTTCAGGATCCACGGATTTTACATTCACGCATCCTAAGTGTACAGGGTGGGTCTTCAACGGGTCACGTATCGAACACCCAACCCTCCGGTTGGAAATCCGTCATCCTAACCACTAGGCTACCACGGCCATTAAATATTTATCAAATCCATTTTTCACGTGTTTGAATGCACCAGAATGCTAAAATGACAGAAAATCGATAATGATATGGTGGATAAAAACTTCTAAAACTGTTTTGATAGTACTTCAGCAATGCGGGAAATATTTTCAACGCAATTATTCATTTTACTTTCATGTTATGTTCGTTTTCTAGCTGTCTGCGAGTTTTTGATGCATTTATCCTTTTGTGCTAATGTCTTTTTTTTATTTACGTGTTTCTCAAAAACTCATTCACCACACTTTGAGCCAGGCGATAAAAATAAATTCGGTAATCCTATTTCTAAATATGTTTTGAATAGGAATAATTGATTCGGAAGGAGAGGGGGATGAATGACCCCCTTACGGGAGGAAGAGAGATGTAAACAAACTTGAGTGCGTTTGGATTTACAATTTCAAACGTTTGCGTACTTGTCCTATTGCAATTTCAATCATGTATTGTAAATTTACCCGAAAGATATGGAAAATATTCTCTTCGCAAAAGAGGAAATACTCTAAGAGGAATACCTTCCAAAACTACATTTCCGGAGCATATTGTTGTATTTTCCCGCTGTTAATGCATTCCAATTCCGATTTGAAGCTTTATCAAAAAAAAAAAAAAAAAGAAAGGAAAAAAAGAAAAGGATGATTTATAAACAAATAATTACATTATGTTGCAGAAACAAATTAATCAGGGTCATTCCACGGCAACGGGCGTTACATTTATACAGCATTTTTCAACTTGAACGAGTTTTCTAACAAACTTCTTGGGTATTTTTTAGGTTTTTTAATTTTGGCTAGTAAAAGTACATGTGTTCTAAGTATGCAAAAAATTTTTTGAAGATATATATGTATTTGCTGTCTGTTTAAAAAAATGCTGAAATTTCGTTACACACGTAACGAAATTTCAAAAAAAATTTTAACATACAGCAAATACATATATATCTTCAAATTTTTTTTTGCATACTTAGAACACATGTACATTTACTAGCCAAAATTAAAAAAACTAAAAAATACCCAACAAGTTTGTTAGAATGCTCGTTGAAGTTGAAAAATGTTGTGTAAATGTAACGTCCGTTGCCGTGGAATGACCCATCAGGGTTTTGTTAAAAAGTGATTTAATTTAAAACAACACCTGGAAAAATATTTCAAATAACTTCCCGTGTTTTTTTCTCCTTCTTTCTCTCTGCATTTTTCTTTGATATTTTTTGCTGCGTAAAGAGAAAAAAAAGATTTTTTAATGCTGTGTTCTTTTAGCCGCACCTCCATTAAATGATTTTTCAGAAATTTAGTGTATTGTTTCTTTTATTTTGCCAAAATTGCTTATAATCAAACATAAAATTAGTTTTTATAAGAAATTACAAGGCTGAACTTGATCGTAATCTTTACTTAAACAGTAAACTGAATCAAGTTCAGCCCTGGAAGTTATAATTATTTATCTGTGTACAACATCATCAAAACCCATTAGTATTTTCTAAAAACGTTTTCATGTCATCCAACAGACCGGTGATACGGAACTTGATGTATTTCTTAATTTTGCGTGCATTAAAGGTTAAAATATTTTACGATCTCTAGGTTTTGAATTTCTCTCCTTATATCTTCTCAAAATTCATTAAAAGGGAGGCTTTTAATAGAAAATTTATCGACTTGATAACTCTCTTTGGACTTCCAACATTCCAAGTAGGTACTAAAATATCGAAAAGACATTCTCCCTTTCTGACGTCACGCAATCTATTCATCAACTAGGTAAAGTTCTTTTTCCTTTTTGTCTCATTATGATTGATACATTTCCAACAATCTGCTCATCTTTTGTGACATCAAATTCTATTAACATCAATATCGATTTATTCTTGTGTTAAATTTCGGTTCAATACGTATAAAATTCCTCTTTAAAACGTTTTTGGCAAATATTTTAATTTTGCTGTGTTAAAACAAGGTTTCACAGCAGTGAAAAGTGAGTCGAGAATATTTTCATGAGAATATTCTCGGAGATGAATATTTTCATGAGAATATTATCGGAGATGAACATTTTGAGAACGTACATCTGAAGTTGAAAAGAGGAGAATAATCGAGAACATTTATTTCGTGACGCTTTTGGCGAGAAGCAAGGAGAGCAATATTTATTTAGTAAGCAAGAAGAAATCGTTCGACGGAATAAATTTTTTTGAGATTTTGTTGGGACTGGAGATATTTTTCAACCAACTTAAAATCACCTGGAAAATTATAAAGCGTTTTTTTTATTATTATTAGCAATTATCCTTTTTTATCAGAATTATAGGTTCAATTAAGCAGTCGGGCATTAGCAAAAAGAAAATGGCGACGTTTGTAATTTTCATAGAAATATGCACATTGTACATGCGAGGTTTTTTAAAAATACCGACTGCGCCATATAAAAGATTAATCATAAATACATTATTTAGTACTTTCTGTAATGAAAGCAACATAAATATTTAAAACAACGTTCAATTATTAACAACACATGCGATTAGCGACACACATTCTAAGCGTGCATTTTTCAACTGTCTCACTAAAATTATTTATTTTTGTTGCCATTCGGCTTTTTTCAAAAGTTCAATATAAATATATTTTATATTTGGTACTAGCTGACATGCCCGGCTTTGCGGGGGTTAATATTGCATCATTCGCAGGCTAAGTGACGCATGTTCAAAATTCTGTTGTAAATATGCAAGGAAAAATTTTCTTAAAAAATCCAAGTAGAAGATGGGCAACAGTTCTTAAAAATTCTAATTAAATAGTAAAAATCATTAAAAAGCATGGTTGCAATAAAACGAACAGCCTAGAAAATTTCCTTTTAGATGAAAAACAACAGTCCATAAAAATCCACATTAAAATGCCAACAAAAGTTCATAAAAATTGCCATTAAAGTAATTGTAACAGTAATTAAAATGCACACATGCATATTAAACATGCATATTATATCATTTTGGCATATAATTGTGCTAAAATGATATCAAGAGTCCGTAAAAATTGCAATTACAATATCTGCTGCAGTACATCTAAAGATTCCCATCAGAATAATGCTGACTTCACACCTATGGACACGGACACGAAATCTGCGTCTCCACGCCTCTGCGCATGCGCAGTACATGGGATACATTTTGTTGCCGTTGCTCGCCTCCCTGTGTCCAACAGTTGAACACAATTCAACTTTTGTGTCCGTTGCCAAGCATAGCAGCTAATCAGAATCGATTATTCGTTTGTGCTACGTTTCCGCGCAAAAATTTGGCTTGCAACTCTTTTTTTGTTTTTGCTTGTTGTTGTTTCGCTGTTTCTTAATTGATATTTGCTTTAAAAATGGAAGCAATTATAAATTTCGTCAGCGAATGTACATGACTGTACATTCGCCTGTCGAACAGATTTCCGAGATGCAGAAGAAAAGGATAATTCGTGGATGACACTTGCCGAAAAGTTACACGTGGATGGTAAGTTTTTTTATTTACAAAAATTCTATATTTGTTTTTCGAATCTGTTAATTTATTTTATTTTGATACTAATTGTCTGAACATTCAATTTCTTGATTTTGTTATGATTTCACTAGGACAATAGCCGATACGAGTAGTAAAAATGAATAAAATATCTATTATTTCCAAAAAACAAATTGTATAATTCAAGGCCGTCAGGGGGCTAAGACCCCCCCCCCCCCCCCCCCGCCCGAAATTGTCTGAAGTTTTACATATAAGTAACAATTTGAAAATTAAGAATTTTCCCATAAGAAAATACTCTCCCATTTGTATAAAATTTAGTTAGTGCCTTTGCTTGATTCCATAGTCGTAGCCAACGGTAGAGGGGGGGGGGGGTTAGTTATACAAGGCAATAAATGTAAATCTGAAAATTATGAATGTTCTGATAAAAAAAATCTGTCTTCACCATATATCCCCTTCTCCTAAAAAAAATCTCTTCTTTCACTTTCCAATCCTGCTAAATCATTTGATTTTTTTTTACAAATTAGGTTTTTGACAGGGAGGTTTTTTACAAGCTGGTTTTAACTAGAGATGTAAAGAATATTCGACGACTATTCAGTATTCGGCCCGGCCAAAGAGTCATTTCATCACCTAGCCGAATATTTGGACGAATAATTCTGATGCAGAAGAAATGTAAAAAAATAAAGAAATTAGTACATTTAAAAAATTTAAAATTGTATTATAATTATTGCAAAAGAATACATTAATACATAGCTTTAATTATTATGGAGAATATGAGAAATGTATTTTGTTATTATTAACAAAGTGGAAGTTAGACTTTGTTTGGGTGGATTGATTTATTGTGAATATTGGGTAAGAGAGAACTGTGAAAAACCTAGAATATATCATGAATATTTAGATAGCATAAGTTATCGGGGTTTTTAAAGAAAACAATATATTCCTGTTAAGTGTATTAAATTTTAATAGAACTTCAAAAAATAGGCATGTAAAAAAATCCCATAAAATAAAAATATTGACTTTTAAAATACCTTCATAAAACAGTTTTGAGCAAGGTAAAAGTTCACTAAGCAATATTAGTTCTTTCATTTGAACTAAATAATTAGTAAAATAATGCTAATGCTTACATTAAAACATGTCATTTCTATTCCACTTGCGGGTGAAATTCTTAGTTTTATTACATTCAAAACAATAGAGAAAATAGATTAATTTTAGATAGTTTTAAATTCTTAACAAACAGAATTACATCACACATTACATTGTGTGTAATTGGTGTTTGTGAATAATTTTTAATTTGACAAATACTTTCTATAACAACAGTTTTCCAGAAATTTTAATATTCCGCAGCCGAATATTCGGTATTCGGCCGAAGACATTGGCCGAATATTCGGCTTCGGCCTAGAAGAAATGGCCGAATTTTCGGTATTCGGCCAAATCGCTATTCGTTACATCCCTAGTTTTAACCATGCTTAAAACTGTCGCATGTCAAAAACCTGCCAACCCTGGTTAACAGTGAGGTAGAAAATTTAATGAATTGTCTTATTGTTCTACAGAAGAGACAATGACAATTCTTGAAATGTGTATGACAACATATTTCAAGAAAACTCAAGTGTCGTACAAAATGAGGGGCCAGTTTCTCGAAGTCAAATGAAAGTATTATGAGCAATTATTTATTACCTAATTTGGATAATATTAAGATGGTCCTACGGTCATGCGAGTAATTTCAAATAATGAATGTTATAAAGTAAAATTTGAATTCTCAGGTATTTTTTATATTTTCCAAGCTACATTCCAGATGCTAACTTTTTTCTTTTCAGGTACTCCAAGTTCCCCAAAGCATAAGGAAAAAGAATGCCTTTTTGATATCTAAAAGCAAATGAAAGAGGCAGAATGAAGCTTTGATGGATGCACTTGCATCCACAGATATGATGCTGCAAAAATCTTTTCAAGAGGACATTGATAGGTCGTTTTGCAAGACTGTTAACACATCATTTGAGGTCTTTTGACGAAAATAAAAAATAGATATTCATATATATTGCAGTTAGTGCACGCAGAAAAAGCAAATAATTGGTAATAATTGTAATTAAAACGAGTATTTGATTCACACCAAGAATTTTATATTGTATTGATTTTATCATTAAGTAGAACGAACTGCGCGCAAAATTCAGTTTGCTTACAAAATAAAAACGGTACTGAACATGCGCGAGATAGTATACGGTCTCTACGCCGCTGCTAGATGTGAAGGGTCTCGGACACAATTTCTCGGCAACGCAGCGACGGCGCGTGTATCTTGTTTCCGAGTCCTTAGGTGTGAAGGCAGCATAAGAGTTGTATTCTGTTTAAAAATGTCCATCGGATGAAGAACAACTGTCCCTGAATATTTCTGCTACAATAAAGAAAAAAATTCTTAAAGCCCCCCCCCCCCCCATTGCAATAAAGACAACTATTCCTAATCATTCCTAAGAGAATAAGGACATTAGTTCCAAAAAATCTCCATTAGAATAAAGACATCAGTGACTAAAAATACCCATTAGAATACTGACCTTCAAGATCTACTATTCCTAAAATTACCAACAGTCCATCTTAAATTCCCCATCAAAATAAGGACACCAGTTCCTAAAATTCCCGCTTGCAAAACAGTCAAAACATTTCCTGAAAATTCAATTAAATATCACTTTCATAAAATTCGCATAAAAACGAAAGAAAGGAAAGCATTATTTCCAAAGGCAAATGCACATTTAAATTAGAAAATGTTCAATACTGAACCAATTCTGACGTGTGAAATTTAAATTGATAGAAATAAATAACTAAATTCCGTCCAAGTGGCGCCAAATAGACAGTACAAAAATTAAATAAATGTTAGAAATAAATCACTTGAGTAAAATATGGAATCAATCGAAACCGCTATATAAAAAAGTTAAGATGAAGCAGATCACCAAATTGCACTATAGTAATGGAAGCATTTCACAAATACTCCATGATCCTATAGTGTAAATCATGTATTGAATTAACTGAGAACAATATTACTGATAAGGATTATTGGCGCAGTTTGGAAAAGTTACGAAGAGCAAAATAATATATTGAGAACAGTTAACTGAATTGGGATCGTAAAAAGTTATCAACACTTGGCGAAATTTAAAATTTCATCAAAAATAAGGCATATCGAAAACCTTCCAACCTAGTTTTATTGAAGGAATAAATATTAAATCTCCAAAAAAGAAAGAAAAATCAACCTCAAAATAAAGTAATTGAAAATCGCCTGCAGTAAATAATCCACAAAATATGCATCAAAATAAAAAGAATTTTTAGAATTTATTTCGTTGATAAAACGGATACTCTACCATAAGAAATAACATGATTCATGAAATTGTTGAACTGTTGCCATAATATTAAATCGCCAAAAAAGGAAGAAGAATCAACCTCAAGGTAATTAAAAAGTCTGCCGTTAATAATACACAAAATAAGTATAAAAATGAAATGAATTTTTGGAAATTGTTTCGCTCATAAAACGGCCTGAATAAAGATAAAATAGCATTTTTTCAATCTTACGTTAACAAAAATCATCTAGTTGGCGACAAAAGTACTATTTATTTTGGCGAAAACACGTAAATTGAGAAGGTAAATTCAGAGGTAAGCCTCGTTTTAAAATTCGGAAACTACTTTAAATGAATATGCGCATGTTATATTTGTCCTATTAACTGCAAAAAAAAAAAATCATCTTGTGCAGTTTTTTACGGGCATTCATATGCTGCAAAAATCGAAATCGTGGGACGTTTCTTCGATAAGATGAACCCAAAATCAACAGTTTTGCTTAAAATTGGAATACAAAAAACAAATTTGAAGTTTAGGAAAAACGCTTCTAGGTGCACGAGGACCTGACCCAAGGTACCTGTGACCAAAATTTCGTACTTCTGAACCATTCCATTTCGCCAGGAGGCGATCGACAGACAGACACACAAAAACACACACACAAATTTTCGGTTTTATTTATATAGATTAGAAAATACGAAATTACATTATTAATTTTATAAACATTATAAAACATTCAATTATCATTGTAGAAGCATATCATTATTTTTGGACTTATTCCCCAATTATAATGATAATTTAATTTACTAGAAATTCATTTCAAAAATTTTCTCTCAACAATGCAAGATTTAGATTAGTTGAGTCAATTTTTTGTAATAAAGTATCTGAGTAAATGCTTATCAATTAAAGGTATATTACAATGATTTTTTTAATGTATGTAATAGAGAAAATAACTTTAAAAAAATTTCATTTTTAAATCTTACTATTCAAACTATAAGAGAAAATGAACTAAGAAGTAACATTATTAATTTTTAAGAATATTCCAAACAAAAAGTTGCGTTGCATTGATTTGTTCTTAAAAGCCCCTAGAATTGCTTCTAAGAACAATATATGTTATTCTTAAAGAACAGTTTTGAGGACCCACACTTAGTCAAGAACAATTCTTAATGTTCTTGAACAAAAAATGTAAATAATATTTTTAATTGTTTGAATAGTTACTTTTGCTCTTAGAGAAATCTTAAAAACAACCTGTTTAAAAAGTAATACTTTTAAGTTAACACTTATTCTGTAAACTCAGTAAGTATTTTTATATTTTTCTCTTGAAGTTATCAGCTGTATCTAAAATATGTAATGTGATGACATTAATGTAACTAAATTTTGGGAAAATAATTTTCAATATTCTCCTTCATTTGAATATTCGTGGAATATATTTGAGAATTCTCTAAAATATCATTACCAATAATTTTACATCCCCTAAATTGCAGCGACTGTATTATTTATAAGTTGAAAAACTTATAGCAGATTTCTAATTTTATTTCTGCATTTAATGTATATCATTCAAGAACTTAATAAGAGGGAAAATCCATTCTTAAATCAAATTTTATTTCATTGCAATATATTATTACAAGGGCAATCGTTTTTCTTCGTGTTTCAATGCTTCGATATTTTATTTTGGAAAATTCATTTCAAACAAAAAATAATTTCAGACTTTTGTTTAAATGAATATCTTTTTTTCATGTTCTTTTTTCCTAAGTTTGCGGGACACTTAATATTAATGAATTTGATACACCTTTATTAACGTTGGTGATTGTTAATTTTACTATACTGTATAAGGTATTCGAAAGTTTACATTTGTGTTATTAAACACCTATGGCTGCTTACAAAATGGCATTAAATCTTTTTTATATTAACAAAGATATTTGCATGCTGTCTGAATTTTCATGCAGAATGGTAGTTTGTCGCAGTGTATTTTTGAAATCATTAAATGCATCTTAATGACATTCCTAAATTAACAATCAGATCTTTATTTGGTCATTTTATGTGTAAACAAATATAGATCAGTCAATTTGTTTATATATAAAATAAACAATGTCTTTTATTTATTTACTGATATTTATTTATTTAGATTTTATCTTCATTTATGTATGTACTTTTAGTGTTTATTTTACTTATTTATTTGCTTATATTTATTTGATTTAACTGATTAACTTGCTTTTATTTTGCTTAATTAACTAACCTTTTTTTTACAATTAATGCGATAAACATCTCTTTGTATTGCATGAATCAGCACACGTTTATTATAACGCCGCTTTCGTTGATTATAAACAGCAGAATTTACTTTATACACCAACTGTTTCAATTGCAATTTCCGAGAAAATACACTCTAAGACTTAAACTCTGTTTCCCTGTACTTATAAAACAAAATTCACCACAAGTTCATTTTTCATCTTTAACCATTTTTCTGGACAAACGTTTGAAAAATCGTGCTCAGGTCGAGTTAGTGACCTTTCTCTCTCTGAAATGGGATAAATACGCTACGGAGCGGCGGTGTGCTCACCCTTTTAGTGCTGTCTGCCCTTTCGACATTCATTGATCGTTTGTTCAGGTGAGTCAAGCAGCCGGAAAGCACATCTGCCCGACAGATCGCCCCATTCATTAGACGGGAATCTACGAGATATCCCTCCTTCCGTCTCTCTCTCTTTCTCTGTGAAAGGGAGCGAGGGAGGGAGTACCGCATCTTCCGTTGATCTTGCGCTTCCTTCCTCTGGCTGTGCGATATCGAACCAACAGAAGCGAAGGGAAAAAATAAAGAGAGAAAGGGAACAAATGTTTGCTTGGGGGAAAAGTTCCTAGATGAAAATGTTTTCGCAGAACGAATCAAACGTTTTAAATTTTTGTCACCCGGATTCCGTAAATACTTTGTGTGGATTTCTGTAGGGAGTGCTTGCGATAAAACTCTCCCGCTGCGTAAAGGAATTTTTATGAGGTTGCGTACTTTACACTTCGTGATGCCTTTCACATTTGACTACTTTAGAGTTTCTATGAGTATATTACTGAAATTGAAACTTCTTCCTACATTTAAAATTGAATATAAATAGAATTCGTAAACAATAATACGTATACAATAATATTTACAAACACGTGCTCCAAGGTTAGAAGGAACTACTTCTTCAGTGCGTAAAAAATGGAACAATATCAGAAATAGTTAATTCATACCTACTACGGGAAATAAAAAGTACAATTGAATTATCGAATACTTAATATAGAGTATTATCTTTGAAGATAGTACTCTATCTCTCCTGCAAAGATGGAATTACTATCAGGATATAGTACAGGATAAAGTACAATGATCTACGGAATAAAGAAGGCTTACGTTCTTTGAGCATACTTATTGCAAAGATTAAAAAAAGTATGTTCGAAGTCCTCCCCCGCTCAAAGATATTTTTTCATTGATCATTTTACTACCTGCAGTTTTTAAATTCGTTATGCCATTGTTAATGTATTGTCCTAATATGATGCATTTCATACATTTAAATGTCATTTTGAGTGTGTATTTTATACTAAAACTATTATATATCCTAAGCAATTCTTTCAACATGCAGCAATTCAAAGTATTTATGTCTAGTACATTTTTTCTGTTCCTCAATTTTTGCTACTTCTGCTATGTACGTAAAAGAGGATATAGTAGTTCTGAGCTATTAATAATATTATAAACACATTTAAGCAATATTTTTTAACAACTGTTTTTTGTAAATGCCAGAAAATTTTTATTTTGACTGACATCTGTAATTGCATTATTAACATATCTAATTTCACTTCAAGATCAAAATCAGTTTCTTGTGAAATATAAATATTTCCTTTGTGCGATTACATGTGCGCATTTCAAGAATATGTTTTACTGTGGTTTTTCAGACTATACCAGCGATTCTCAACCTGTGGGGCGTGCCCCCCGGGGGGGGGGGCGCAAGAGCATCCAAGTGAAAATATTATTTAAAAAAAAAGATTTACTGACTGAAAGGAAAGAACACATACACATAGAAAAAAATACATTTCGACGTATTTAATAAATTATTAAAGTAAAACGACTTACCTAATCAAAACGTAATAAATTAAAAACAAATTTAATAATTATTAGTGACTTCCTTGGGCCTGTCTTCCAGAGCAAAGTTTTTCGAAGGAATTCTTTATATTAGAAATAGCCACTCTCAGTTATGTTTCTATATTTAGTCGAGATCTATATTTTGTCTTCAAAGAAGCCACAGAAGAAAATCCAGTTTCACAAAGGTAGGATGTTGAAAATGGTAATGGAATGCGAAATTCCCTTGTATTTAGTGCAGGAATACCATCCTCTAATACTGCCCAAAATTCAAATAATGATTTATTACTAAATTGTCTTTTGGTTTCGCCACTTGTGAAGTCTATGAATTTTCTTATTCATCAATTGAGAGTCCTTCGGGAGTCTTATGAAATGGATCCCCAACCCACTCGTAACTTCCTATCAGTTTTTCGCCAGCAAGGAAATACATTTTTAAATTCTTTGCCAGCATGGCTATATGATTTTCAATGATTACAAAAGCAACTTTTACGTATTTTTCTTCAACCTTGTAAATTTTAGTACAATCATCCACTTTTGAAAACATTGTTAGGTTTTTTTGCTTTAAATTTCTGCTCCACAATTCCAATTTTCTACAAAACACATAAACCTCATCACTGGTACCCAACATATGTGTATTTGCTTCTTGGAGTTGAAGATTCAAGTTATTTAATTTCTCGAATGTATCGAACAAGTCGCTTAATTTCGTCACAAATAAACCATCGCGAAAATTCTTGGCTTCTGGTCTCTTTTTTTTCTTCTAGGAAAATGGCGATTTCCTCTCTTAATTCATAAATACGTTGCAAAAAGTTTCCCAAGTGATAACCGTCTTGCCTTGCAGTAAAATAGTAACGCTGAATGTACAGAACCCATATCTTTACAAAGTGCGGGAAAGATTCTCGATTTCAGGGGTATCGTTTTTATATAATTTACTATCGTTACAACCGTAGTAAGACCAGGACTCGTTTCTTTCGAAGCCAAAGCTCCTCTGTGGATCATGCAATGTGTCCAGACGCACTGATGCGATTTTTGTTTTACATGTGCTTGTATAGTTTGGAATTTTCCAAAAATCCACAAACACATGTAAACGACCACCACCGGTGCATATTTCAACACAATTTTTCCATTCTACGCTTGCCTCGTTCATAAAATCATTTAAAACAGCAAATAATGCGAACGCTGTTGTTTTGAGTTCTATTGGTTTGCAGAAAAGTAGTTCTTCTACTACTGACATAGTGTCACAAAGTCAAACATAGGAAATTCAATGAGCATCTTTATCACTATCTGGTGCTTCATCAAGCTGTATTGAAAGTAATTTGTCACACAACTTCGAGAAAAGTTGACACTACACGTTCAGCTATATCACCAAGTTGGCGAGCAAAAGTATCATTTGAAAAAGGTATGGACTGCAACTAGATATTGATAAATACTTAATATATCATTGTTGCATACATTTTATTGTAAGTGGGGGGGGGGGGCGGCGCAATGAAAATTATGATTGAAAACTGGGCCGCGAATACCAAAAGGTTGAGAAACGCTGGACTATACACAGTTCTGAAAATTTTGTACACCTATTAATTCTCCAATTTTGTCCATAAAAATAAACTTTTACTGCTAAATGAAGAAATCCATAACAACATTATATTTATGTCCTCGAATTAAAATATAATAAAGCGGAAAAAAGAAGAAGAAAGAAAAAGACGAATCGTGCTAAACGGTTTATAGTTCTAGGCTTCTCCAGAAAATAGAAGTCATTCTGTTTTTGATTTCCCAGAGGATATTTTGCTCAATGGAACAAGGCCGTTTATTGCTTTCCCCGCGCACAGACTCTTTGTCGATTTTCGAATTGATTTCTTCACGTTTACGTAAAGATTCATGCCCTGGGAAACAACGGTTGATGATATTCTGTTGCTACAATCAATGGCTGAATGCGCACTGCCACATTGAGTTCCAAAGTTCGAGGCTCACGCAAGCTCGTCATATCATTTACATTAGGTAAAATTTGCTCACCCCCACCCCTTCCTTCCCCTTTGCAGCATAAATGCGTATCATGAAACAGGAAGAATATGATGTTTAGAAAAGTCATTAGGATTGCTGAGTATGGATTGGATAAAAGCAGCATTGATATTTTATCAAACAAATTATTCGTGTAATGTAAAAGCCCACTGAAACTTTGAATGATAAATTTGTGTGCGTGGGGCCTGAGACACAACCTCCTTTTAAAAACTTTAAATTATTCTGTAAGACGTGTCCTTTGTGTACCCTAATCTGGAAGCAATTAAATAGCAAATCAGACAAGAAACTATTAACTTAGATGTTTTTTGTTGAGAAAATGAGTTATTTCGTTACTTTCGAGGATTTTGGCATGCAATAGAATGCTTAAGTCAGAAAAATTCACTGGAAATACCAAGTTATCAATAATGAGATCGTTCATTATTGATAATTATTGTAATAAAACATGTTGCTGCTATGCTACCGTTCCTTAAACTTACCGACTTTATATGCAAGTAGGGGTGATAATGTATGTTATAATGGGAGTACTAAACAATTCATTATTACATAAGATAAATTCTGTCTGCTAAAATACCCTCCTGAAATTTGCACGTAAATATGACACAAAAATATCCAGTAAAATCGACAGCCACTTAAAAGAAAAATCATCCGAAAAAGCTTCTACACATATCTTTCTAGAAGTTTCGTCTTCCAAATAGCTGTAGAGATTTGCGAATCTCTTACTGTTTTTTTTTTTTTTTGACGTTGTGAGGTTCTACGTTGTATCTCAGCACAAACAACTATGTATTTCCAGCTGTTTCGTTTGCCCTAAAGAAGAGGTTCAAGTAGCTTTGAAATCGACAGGAAATATTTATTCTTTATTAGCGTTGCAACTTTATACATTGAATCCATCAACAACAACGTCTTCTCTGAAGAAGTCGCAGGTTGTTTTAAAATATAGCTGTGCGTCATAGTTTTGGAAATATTAATTCTTTATTAGTGTGTACAACTTTCCACAGTAAATCCATCAATAGTATTTTAGTAGAAGAAGCTCATCTCAAAATAGCGATATTACTGAAAATATTTATTTTATTCTGACGTTGAAAATTTTTACTAGGGATGTTAGTCGAGAATATTGTCGTGAGAATATATTCTGAAGTTGAAATGTGGAGAATAACCGAGAACATTTTCTTTTCTGAAAAATTTGCTATAAAAGTTTCTAAAAAGTATTAATATTATGTATTAACATTCAATTACTTTTGCTAAAATATGTTAATAACTTTTTTTGTGTGTGTTAATTCGTTCCTTGTAATGAAAGTTTTATTAGAGAGAATTTTCTCTGAGCAACATAAAAGCTTTTGACCGATTTAGTAAATGCTTTGTTGTTAAATAATTGAGTAAATGTTTATAAATTAAAGGCACATACTTAAAATGATTTTTTAAGTTGTATATTACTGAGGAAAAAATAAAAGTTGAAAGATTGAAAACAAAAAGTATTTTTCTTTTGATCCTGTATATCAGACATTATGAGAAATGAATTACAATTAAACATGAGTAGTTTTAAGTTTAAAATAATTAATTTTTAAAAATACTCATATTATAAACTTCGTTTGCACCTTAATTGTACGTAAAAACCTGCAGAATTATTTCTAAGAACAATTTATATTATTTTCGAGAACGGTATTGCATTCAATCTCTTTGCGAGCAATTCTGAATGCTCTTATACAAAGAATATAAATGTTATGTTCAATTCCCTGAGTACAGTAGGGTGCCGCTATTGCGAAAATCTGTCAATTCCGAACAGAGTTCAGAAAATTTTCCGATATTTTAAAACTAAAAAACAGAAAAATTAAAAAGACGTTCGCGAAAAAACGTACATCTCATAATTTTATATAAAAGAAACAATCTTTGACATACCGATGGGTGTTTAGATATTATATGCAAACATACCAGAAAACTTTTAACATTACAAGACGTGTTTTTCTCAAGTTAATTCTGAAACAACGGGTTAACGGACTGCAATAAAATTGGTATACAATGTTTTGTTTTGATACTGAATGAAAAAATAGGTCATAAAAAAGGGAACTTGTCATTCAAAACTTTAAATTGATGATCATTTTAATATGAAGGCCACCCCTTAACAAAAATCTAATAACATATTTTTAAAGAGTACATTATTCCTGATAAATGTATCTCTAGTGTAAATAGTGTTCAAATTCGAAGAGCTATTTCTACACCCCCTCCTCAAATGTACATTTATTAATATATAAATAAGTTAAATAGAGACATACATAGAGCCTAAGCTCAACGTAAGAAAACTCCTGCCTAAGAAAACGCCAGAAACCGAATTGGAATAAAAGCTGGTAACTTATAACACATGCCGGCTTCATTCCACAATTCTATAGAATTATTTTTAATGACTGGCTAAGCCCAAAAAATAACTACGCATGCTTAAGATGTAAAGCCAGTCGTTTTTTTTTCTTTTTTTCTTTTCTTTTCTTTTCTTTTTTTTTTTTTTTTGTCAAATTTCACTAGCAGATGTCTCCACTCTTAATTTATGCTTTAAGATGTCAATACGTTGAGATTACTCATGAAATCCGTCTATTCCGAATTCCCACTAAACCGAACACTGTTCGGTCTCAAATCATTCGGAATAGCGGGATTTCATTGTAGTAACTTTCGCCTGCAGAAAAAATCATTTAAAATAAACAACATTTTTTTAAAAAATGATATTTAAGCTAATGTTTGTTCTGTAAAGTATAGTAAATTTTTTTTTTTTGTATTTTGAAGTTACTTATCAGCATCTAAGATGTTATAATTCTATGATATTATTGCAACTCAATTTTAGGAGAATACTCTCGACTAGTTTCCTTCAAGATGATTCTTGACAGCATTCTCCAAAAGATTTACTACCGAAAATTTTGCCTCTGTACTTTTTACATTGTATCCATAGATTGCAATCAGTACTAGAATCTTCACAGTTGTAGGTTCAATAATATAACACACATTCTGAATAAATAAGGTAACCGTCTATACAAAATGTGGAGGTGAAAATAATGTTCTTTCCTTCCACGAGTAAGATACAGTTTCTCGGAGTTGTATAAATGTTGGAGGTTAAAGGGAGTTGCTCCCACGCACCCTCTTCCGCCTGATGGCAACATGCTTTCAGTTAATATCCCGCCTCTCATTTGGAATGATGAGCTTGCCTCTGCGTCGTTCTTGGTTTTATCAGGAGAAGTGCTTCATTCACGGAATGCTCTCCCCCTTTTTTCCGCACGAACAGAATCTTAGTTGAAAGAAATCAGCAGGCGTTCGGGGAAGTAATGCTCAAATGCCAAAAACGTTGCCAAAACTGCCTTCATAAAGTATGACCTGTGACATTTCTCTTGTTTTATGAAAATCGTAAGGAGAAAACACGAAATAATTTTATCTTTTCAAAAAAGTGACTTTTCTGTCATCGAAAATTCGTGCGAAAGGCAAATTTAAACGTCGATAGTGAAAGAAATCCTGTTTGTACTTGCGTTTTGCATATCCCTAGCTTTTTCACTTTAAATAATATGTAAGAAAATTCATGAGTTCATTTTATTTATTTATTTCTTTGATAGTTTGAAGTAAACTGCTTAAGAGCCCTTCAACGGGCGTATGATTTTAACACCCAATTAAATTTCGTTTTGATAAAGGGGGTAAGTATAGTGAGGGTGAAGTGAAAAAATTTCATTTTATTTCATAGTGCTTGAGAAAGACGTTTAACTTGCATTTTAAAAACATCAACTCCCACGTTTTGTGAAATGTTTAATAAAGGGAACTTTTTAAAGCTTCCAACTTACTTCATTTTTTAAGTTTTTTTCTTTACCAGATGAATACATATTTAATTTTCGTTTATTTTATGACTTACTTTATTATTAAGTCATTTTTCGCATTTAAATATTCATATGTTGCGATATCGATACATAAATAGGCAAAGACAAAAAAATTAACATTTTCCCTTCTGTTTTTTGACCGATTTTCTTACTTTTTGTTATGTAGTAGAAATTGATGAGTTTTGGTGTACTTAATAAAAAAAATTTCGAATAGTTTTTATTCTCTCCTGCTTTCGACGTAGATTCCAAGCTTTTTTTAAAAGTCTTGATTCAACATTCTTTCATACTACTCCTTACATCTGCAATATTTTAATAATTGTGCAATAATCAACGCATTTTTTACTATTTAGAATTCAAAGAAGAGGAAAAGTCAAAAACAAAGCAAAAGAGAAAAGGTAATCTATTAATTAAATGTCAAAGCAAAATAATAATAATATTAAGGTGTCAGTTAATCCATTTCTAAACTACTACAGATATATGGTAAGTCAGTCAGATTGTCTGTCGAGTACAGTGTCAAACAAAATAAAATGAAATTTGAAGCTAACAATATCTAATATGATATAAAAGGAGATAATTAAATGCCGTTACGCATTATTTTGATTCGAATCAGCGTTTCGTAAGTTGTTCGTCGTTTGTTGATTTGCATTAGCGTTTTAACTTCGTGATTAAATTGAAAGAGAATGTTTATATTTCTAATTTATTCAATAATAATAGGGTTGGCATGAAAATTTCCGTTTCCTTTACAGGATAAGGAATGCAGAAAGATAAAATTTATTTATGCATTGTGCTACAAACGGATTAAATTAAATAACTAACACAGTGGTCAATCAGTCGCACTAAGGAGAGAATATCGCTAATTGCTATATTTAGACAAAACAAACTGTTATTAAACAGAAAAACTAAAATGTCTAAAAGTTTATTTAAACGTTTGAGGCTAGTCCTCAAAATTTAATGAATTGCGGTTGAATTTCGACCGCTGGGCTAACTCTAGTATACCTAAAGTATACCACAATATTTATATTTTAAAGTTCATCTTTTGAAAGAAAATATGCTTGAAGTTAATTATTTTTGAGAATGAATAGAAGTTACATTGCTTGTTTGATGTAATTCTAAAAGACTTTGAAAACTCTTTGCGTTCGTTTGGAATCTTAGAAGTTCTTTGTTTCTACATTATGTTGAAACATATAAAACTCCACCCGTTTTTACATAGTACATATATGAATTAAATAGCTATTGTTCCGTATTTTGCCACTTGGTAATATGCCCAAGTTAGTGTAAAATATGGGTTGAAAATTTTGGTAATTATTGAGTTCCGAAAAACGTTTGCCTAAAGCGATTTGGCAACACACATGTAACTCATTTTTAAATTGATCGGTTCTAACCGTTTAACCAGTAGATGAAAAAAAAAAAAAAAAAACACATATCCTTTTTTTACGAAAAATTTTGTAAATGCAACATGTATCTTGTTGTACAGGTTAGAAAATAGTCATATACGACGAACTTACTGCCTAGTCAGTAGAGCACATATGCAATTTTCTAACAAAGTTTGCTTTTAGTGCGTTGTTTCACAATAACATACTTGTTAACGCAGTCCAACAAACACACTACTCCGATTATTTAAGAAATCCACCAAATTTCGAAGCACGTTATGTTTTGGTCCATTGAACAGAAAATTCTGGTTATTTATTCCTTCCTCCCTAGATTGTTTATGTAAGTTGTTCTTGTGGGGAAAAAAAAAGATAGTTGAAACGATGTTAGACCAACAGAGGCAATTCACCGTTAGAGGGACTCATGAACGAAAGATTTTCAATGGAGTTCTACGTGGAGTACACTAGGCAAAATTAGTTATCCCAAAAATAATTAGACTATTTTCACAGCCTTTTCTGATTATAACCCAGTATTTACATCTAATTTAATCATTATTCAAGAAATTTATTAAGTATTACTATAGTTAGTGTTATATTTAGCGTAAATTTTATGTAATGTAGAAGAACTTTATTCAGGCCTAGTTTTTATTAGATTTGTCGAACTCGAAGTAAAGCGATGCTACGGCTTCCTTTGTTTACGTTGCTTTAATCGCAGCCGCGTGACCAATGACGCTGCTTTAATTGCCTCCATTACTTTGACAAAACTTAGCAACGAGTTTATTAATGAACATCTAACCAAAACTTTGTGATTCCTCTTTTGGATTCCCCACTAATTTTACAGTAGCTAGTAGCTGAATTTTCTGCTCGGAGAAATTCAGCTTTAACATTTTCTGAGTTTTTTAGAAGTATGTTGTTCAAAATGGATTAGAAAATTTCAAGACGTAATTTTTAAATGCAGTGAGTAGACTTTCTCGGTTTAATCATGTACTTTTTTTCGATCTGTAAAACAACATCATTCATCTTGTATTCCTTTCCCATTCGCATACTCGAAAATATTAAGATCAGACCATTTTTTACGCACTTTAACAAATGCCAATTAAGGAGCTATTATTTTACTTTTGCCATTTGGCAAGATGCCCAAATTAATCATCTAAAATATTAGGAGAATAAAATTCAAACTTTAATGCCTGTTGTTGTCAATAAGTTGACACTTTGTAGATACTATTAAATATTTTTCCCACACACAAGTGCTGTTGAAAAAAACACAGACTTGCTTTTTCAGCATTTGCTGCATGTAGCTTTTGTTTAGTTATTGTATGTTTGAGATTACAGTATTTCGCGTTCTTCAGGGAAGAATTTTTTTAAAAAATCTACTTGAAAAGTTAGGTATTTTTATAATATTTATGAATGTTTTCAGGATATTCGACTGTAAAATTTGTTTTTTGTTTCTTCAGTCAAATCTATATATATTTTAGAACTTTTTTCTTTACCCACAAACCATCGTGCAATGGTTTTTAAAGCATTTTCCAGCAAACAAAAAATAATTTAAAAAAGCATTTTCAAAAATATTTTTAAAAAAACATGCATTTATGGTTTAAATATTAATTATCAAAAAAAAAAAAATTATGCCGAAGCCGAAATTTAATTGTAGACATTATCAGTTATTGCGCAATAATTTTAACTAAGAGGGAGTTTTCAAATGTGTTACTTTGATTATCCATCTCTCAATTTCAGAACAAAATGTCATTGCGAAATTAAAAGATAAAATACTTTCCTGAAATGCATATTTATTTAACATATTTTGTTAAAAAATGGCATACTGAAGATTTAAATATATATATATCTATCAATTAATCATGGCTGATTTTTTACGTCAGGAAATCTAGTTATTTTGAATCAAATACTACAAACATTCCATTTTTCTCCGTCCCGTTTATTTATTTTACTACACTTATAATCCATTTATCAAACAGAAGAAGGATAAAGAAACAGTAAAAGAATTGATGTCTAAGCGGTTTGCTATGGATTTTTCTGGGGCTATTTTAATAAATATTTTCTCTTTATCAATTCACTTAGAAACTAATGCATTATTTGAGAAACAAATTACACATTTTACTGTTCTACTTTAACTGTTATCAAAAGATTTATCTTTGCTGAGTGGAAAATGGTCATATATATCATTTCAAATATTAAATCTATTTTGTTGATAATATATTACTGCATTTTGAACGTGTTTAATTTTTTTCTTTAGTCAGAGATTATTTATAAATAATGAACTGTATTTTGAAATGTGATAAATTTAGTTGACTGAGCGATAGCGAGGTCTTTGTTTCAATTCCGCCTATTTTGCATTTCACCTGTTTGTAAATGAAGTTGTGAGTCAGTTGGGGGCAAGCTGCAGCTCGATTTTCTTTAAATTTTGCAATCGTGCTACCTGAAGTTATTACAAAAGCATAAATACTACTACTTTTTGACACAAAGTTTTTCAACCGTGGGTTTTTGGTGCGATTTCGAAACTTGGTAAAGCATATACTATTTTAATAAGGCATTGCCTACTAACATACAATAAGTCAGTATTTTTGTCACCAATCAAATTTTACGTTTAATCCATAAGTATAATTATAATTTTATTTTATAGTTAATTCATAAACACATTCATTATCATAATTTTATTATCAATATTATTATTATTTTGAAAATTAAGGAAAAGTAGGCAAAAAATTATCAAGGAAAAACTCGCTCAAAAATGTCGTAGGTCTTGGAAACCAACACATAGAGATCTGTTCGAAACTTTCACTGGTCTCAAATATCTCAAGGAATTTACTTATTGAATGGCAAGTTTGTATGCGTTTATTTCGAATAAGTTAATGATTTTGAGCGTATTTTAGTTTTGTAAAAGCAGTTCAATGAGTAGCTTAGTTTCCATACTTTACTAATTTTTTTTGTATTTTTTTTTTGTTTCAAAATAAAGGTCAGGGGATATAAGAATAGATGACGACTGCTTTATTTTAGTCTACAGCGCTATCTAGCGTGTTGAGAAAATATTGTCCACTTTAACAATGAAGTATCTTTAGCGTTTTTGATACAGCTACCGTTTTTTTCTTTTTAATTAAAAAATATTAAGAATAAATTCAAGTGTTTATAGTTGTGCCGCCTAGTGGTGTGTTCGGAAAAGCAGAAGGCTCTCACCATGGGTTCGATTCCGGACAAAGGACACCAAGTAGCTTTGTATTTGTATACGTCTATTTCAGGTCACATTTATTTTCGAGTTTATTTGCTATTTTCAAGGATATGCCTCAAACTCTCGTTCAATATGACAGATAGAACAAGACAGCACAATAGAATATTGCAGTACAAAGAAGTAAATACACCCAGGAGAGAGTGGGAATCGAACCCACGCCTCTTTCAGTGCGCGCAGGCAGGAAGCGGAAACTGGTTCTAAGACCTCTAGGCCACTGAGGCCCCCCAAGCAGCTTGATGCATTCTCATTTAGATGGATCGCTACTTGTCCACCTGGTGGCAATAACTCAATTTTGCCAAAAATTGCAGATACGATTTTTGTTATTAGCACGTATATTGTTCCCATATTTAGCAGTACTTCAAAATCATATTTACCCAAGTAAGCATAATGGGCAAGAACCAAACTTTCTGCACGCTAAAATCTAAAAAAATTACAAATAAACGAGGTATTCTTAAAATTATATACATTTTGTGAAATTATTGAAAAACTGGCTATTACCTGTTTTTAGTATTTGACACAAAAGTAATCTGATAGGGTGGAAACTACCCATTACAGTGTTTTTGCAATTCGGTTGGAAATCCCAAAACTCAATAAAATCATTTATCATTTGAATTTTTATTATTAAAAAAAGTCCATGTATTGGGCATGATTTTTAAGGTTAATTATCTTGATTGCACCAGACAGCAGAAAATCCGCCGTTTCTTTAAAAACGCCTGTGCACGCAATAACTGAGAATAACTCCAGCCTGAATTTTCATCGTAATACATTATTGCACTTCGGTAGCTCAAAATAGTTATGCATTGTGAGTAAGTCAATTAAAATTCCTTTTCTTCCTCTTCATTAATTTTCTTATTAACCAATAAAGGCGTGTTCGTTACTTACAAAGTGCGTTAATGACGTAAAATGAATAGCTTTCATTGTCTTTGAGGAGAAAATTTAATCAGCCTTAAACTTTCATTATCGAGAAGAGCCGGCTTGATCAAATTAGGAAGATGTACTCGGAAACGCATTTCTGGAGGAAGAGGAAGAACTACACTCACTGCCACCAGTTTTGAAGAATTAATTACGATCGAAAATAATGAATACTTGAAATGTCCAATTTCCTTTCATTGGAAATTTATCAGTGGCGAGGGAGGAGGGGTTACAAGTTGAAACCTTAATATTTTAAAATTATTCGATAGATTACAATTTCTCTGTAATGGGTTAAAGGAAATTATTTTTCTGTTAATTTTTATCTGTGCACAGGTATATTACTAGTTATAAGGATGTCAAGAAAACGAGTTTTTAGTGTAGGGATTTTTTTTATCAAATAGAAATATACTTTGGGAACACTTGCTCATATTTTTAATTATAAGTAGTAATTTCGATATTCGTTCAATTTTCTCCGTTAATGTTTTTCATAAAAAAATATGTGTATGGTTTTTTTTTCCTTCACGAATATAATTTTAGCATTTATAAAATAAGCATAGATTCGGCACTTCATGGATATTCGCGCTACTTTTGTAGAAAATTATTATAAAAAATAAATTAAAAATTGTAACATGATTTAAAAAAATACAGGTCAGTAAAATCAAATTCGTTCTAAAAACCCTTGTTAACACAAGAATAATTTTTTTTAAATCACACAACGCAGAACATAGTCATAGGGTCATCCTCTAGAAATGTAACTTATTTTTGCACCCATGGTGATATTTTCTCATGTGCGTCTGATTTGGATTTACATTATCATGTAGAATTAGAGCAAATGTTAATGTAAATGTTATGTTGCATAAATGCACTCATATTCCCAAAGATTCTAATCTCAGTTTTTATATTTTTAAACTTCAGTCTAATTTGATGAATTGTTGGTCAGTCTTTCAAAATAATTTGAAGCATCATGTACTATGGTCTGGAACTTGTAGGTTCAGAAAAAGCTAGATCAATAGAAATGTTCCACCTCTTCGCTATCAAAAATCAATGATTAACGCCAAAGGAAGTTTAGAGAAAATATGATATCTCAACATAGAAATACGGATTAGACCTTTCTTTTGAACTTTATGAAACTGCTTTTTTTTACTAATTGGACTCTATGTTGCTTGAAATTAAAGTTGTGTTATTTAAACTGT
Source organism: Octonoba sinensis (assembly GCA_038502835.1). Taxonomy (NCBI): domain Eukaryota; kingdom Metazoa; phylum Arthropoda; class Arachnida; order Araneae; family Uloboridae; genus Octonoba; species Octonoba sinensis. The sequence continues at coordinate 67,584,459 of CM076602.1, forward strand.
CATATACTGACTCTTTTTTTTTTCCTATCTCGTTTCAAGTGAAGCATCATCAGCTGTACGTAACAGCTCGATCTCGGAATTTTTCACACTCCGTTAATTTTTGAGACCTTTCTTTCTCACCTTTTCTCTTTCTCTGTCTTTTATAAAAATTTTACGGATTAGCAAATATGTTGAGTAAAGATAAAATGACTCGGGAAAAGATTCTATTACCCTTCCTTTCAGGGCTTTTACACACGTAGTTTCATTATAGCTCACAGAAAGCAAATACGTTTACATGCACTTAATAATTTAGGCAGCTAATAATTTGAAGACCAAATGTGTTCTCATAGGTCAAGACACGATTCCTGAAAAATAAGATGAGTAGGAAAACAGGGAAACCAAATTAAATTAGAAGCTGAAAATTTGTGAAAAATCGAGAAAAACTTTTTTAAAGGAACTAAATCACACTGAGAACTTTGGACACACTTCTAAAAAATGTTTTTTTAAAAATCATTTTGTTCTGTCAAAATCCCCATAATTAGAGTATTTTATGAATTAAATAATTTCATTAAACAAAATTAACATTTTAATTTAGTAGGTTTTTCTCGTGTAAGTTTTAAATAAGAGCTTTTATGTCTATACGAGAGCTTATATTTAAACGAAAACGAGTTATTAAAAATGGTAATAATAAAGTCAATGCTGGGCAACATTTAGAAGATTTATTTAATTGGTTTCTTTCTGGCTCTGTCAAGTTTTAAGGTTTAGGATGTAGTAGTTTTTGGAACTACAAATACCGTAAAAGTGGATTAAACTGGTTTGCATCTGTAACCAGGAGGGATTTAACAAGGTTTGGAAATGGACATGCATTTCACAGTAGGTTTTTGCAGAGTTATAATTAGTTTTGTTTGATATCCCTTGGAAACAATACTCCATTAAATAAAGATTCAACATCAATAAATATCTAATTTTCTAAAAACATGGGTTTAACGGGTTTGGCCTTTTGCGCCTACTCTAATGAGGATGTCGGGAATACAGAGGCTACACATCATTCTTGCCGACTCAAAAGCTCAATCAATTCTTTCGTTAAAGAGCTGCAAGACACTTGCACGAGCCCAGATTTTAACTTGTAATCCGTAGTTGAATTTTGAGAAGAATCAGTTTCGGACCGAGCAAAATTCCTTAATCAGAGATGAAAGAATTCTTTAATCAGGCGCTTCAACGATGTACAAGTAACATGTTAAAGAGGTAATTTCCTTTTTCCTGAAAATAATGCAAATGATAGTGAATACAGAATGATATTCCAATATTTTAGTTACATGGATTATTAATCAAGAAATCAACATTCGGATCGCAAATGAGGGATTGGGAATAATGCAAATGAACAAACAGAAAATTTTCAATTCAATTTCAGCTTAGGTCCTCACTAATGATCAAAAGGCGAAATAACTACCTCGGCGGTAATTATGTAAATTGCAATGAGCGTCTCTCAACTCCCAAAGAGAGGGAAAAAAACAAAAAGACTGAAATGGGTTGCATTTTCAGTTCTGTTTAATCGGAAGTTTGCATGTTGGAAGATAGCTTTATATCTTTGGCAGCTATTTTCAAGTTGAAATAGAATAAGTTGTAACTTCAGTCAAAACCCTTAAATTTATTTCCCCTTCAAAACTAGTTATTCATTGTGACTGAAAAAAAATGTAAAAATAACAGCAAATACTTTTGAGCTGAATGAACTGAAATATTTTTAAAAACGAAAATTTGACTTTTAAATGTAATTAATTAGCATACTTTGAAAATATACGTATATAAACTTACTTACATCCGATTTGGAAACTTTGTGGTCTTAAATAAATGCATAGAATTTACAGGTTTCCGTCATCAAAGCCGAATATCCAGAAACGAATCTGTTTGACAAAGAACACTGAATAACCGATATCTGTTAATATTTTCTCACAAGCGGAAAAATATTTTTACTATTGACAATAATATCTTTAACTTTGGTGTTAACGTACATGCATCTCGTGATGTTATAAATCGGTTTTCGATCGTTGTGTGCTCTTAGATATATGTAATGTATGTTTTATATGTTTATTTGTTTGTTAAATGTTTTTTTTTTGTGTGTGTGTTTTTGATAACATAATTTGCCACTTTTCCATCCAATGCATCCTTAATGTTCATAAAGTAGTATTATGAGTCTGCTACTGTTTTTTATGGAGCCGTTCATAAATGACGTGACGCTTTTTTCCCATATATTTGATCCCTCCCCCCTTTGTCACAATATGTCACACTTCAGCGAACTCCCCTCCCCCCTTTGTCACACTTCAGCGGACCCCCCCCCCCTTTGTCATGCGTCACGCTATGTTGCATAATGCATGATGTCACACTTCTTGTTACCCCCTCCCCTCCCCTTGTCACGCTTTGTCACAATTTCACGAATCACCCTCCCCCCTCGAAGTGTGACATCATTTATGAATGATCCCTATGTATCAGTTACAGATCATTCCAGAACTATTTGGAGATAAATTATAAGAAGAGGTAGGACGCGTCAAAAATATTCAGAATTGCGAAGCAATTTATGACCACAAACGTCATGGAAAAGTTGTATCAGAAGTATAAGAAATGAAGGGGAACAAGTTAGAGAAGTTACAAGAAATATGTTTGCTCGTGAATATTACAGAAGCTGTGGTAAATAATAACACTTCGAAATGCTACAAAAGCGGGCTCAAAGTGTCCACAACAAGAAATGCAAGAGTCAAAACAAAGTATCATGAATTGGCGGTGTACGTTCAAGAAAACATGGATTTTCTTGGAATCGGCAGCAGCACAGACGACTTTAGAAATCAGTTTCATTTTAGATTCGACAAACGTTTCATACACAGAAGCTTTAAGTGCTCACCAAACCAAGAAATCCAGGCTGATTAAATTCGGTGAGCAAATTTAATTTCTCTTCAACACTATCTAATTGCGTACGACGAGATCTACGGTCATGGGTTGTTGTGCTATTCTAAATCTTGTTAAAATGCATTACATATCTCTCTCAAATTTGTCCTAACATTTATGGATACTTTGTACATATATAAATGATTAAAATATTATAATCGAAGATACAAAATTGATTTCTTTGTCACAAAAAGGTAATAATGTCATACTTGAATAGCAGCTAGAAAAATTAATTACAGTAGCATATTAGAAATTCTGCTAAGAAAAATAAATTATGGATTTTTCGTACGTAAATATGAAAGCAATCATCGAATAAGAATTACCGTAAACGGTGCTTAAAAATACTAAAATAAACCGAATTCTTTGAGCGGATTGTATTAATGAGCACATGTGGATCAACTGGCTAGCTTGTAGGCCTAAGTGATTTGCACGAATCGCTACCATCTCGTATTCTGTGATGTAAGGCAAGTGGTACTGTACTGGGCAAATCAGATTTTCGTCACATCATTATAAAACGCCGCCTGTGTATTAAAATAGAAGCTGACATCACGTATCAAAATGGCGAAAGCATCTCTTTCGAATAGCACGTAAACTGACGAGCATCTAATCAAGATAAGAATGGAAATTTTTCCTTAAGCAACAGTGATTACTGATATTATACAGGTAAATTCTTAAAACTTAGGGTATTAGAGACAGTACCAGCACATTAAAAAGCGTGATGGAATTAAAAATACAAAATTTGTCACATCGAAACTCTATCAAAGCGGGAGAAACAAAGAAACAAGAAATCTGAAGAAAAAAATGTAATTTTATGGAACGGTTTATACAATAACTGAAAAAGCTATCATGCATATATACCAACTGATTTCATAACTTCAAAACAGAAGAAAAATGAATGAAGGGAAGGGAAAAAAAAGAAAGAAAATTGAGGGTGTTGAAAGTTCTTCCAAAGAACAAAAGCTTCGGGTTCTTTGTTTCCCAACTACAGATGTGAAAACGTACTTAATAAGGATTCTCAAACTTAGAAAACGGAAGAATAAAATAATAAAGAATAAAATACTAATGAATTTGGTTAAATGACCTTCTCACTCTTCAGAACGACAATATCAACATACATTGACGAAAAAAGTTATAAAACAAAATGATAAGCTAAAAGACCCCTTTTAAACTTAGTTCTACAGAAATATTCAATATTATTATAGTTATTATTATTCATTAAATGTCTTTAAATAGTTCTTGAAACGGACAATGAGACTTTTTCCTTTTCAAAACGTGGAAGTGAAATGCATATTTTTAACGCAATGTAAGTGTTCATTTACTTATTGATATTTTTTATTGTTTGAAGTATGTTCTTATTGAATAATGAGCATTTAAAAAATCTGTAACTAAATTTTAAAATGATTTTTCCAATATTACAAATTGATCCACTGGAGAAATTGGGGAAAATAATCGTTTGAACAGAAATTAAGATAGTTATAAAATTTAGTTAACACTAGCACGTTAAGCCGTCTACTACGCCGATAGAAATTTGCATATTCACTGAATTGAAAAAAGCGTATTTTTAAAAAATCATAATTTTATTACGAATGTAACCGTACTCCTAATTTAAAGCATAATTCCGTTTCATGTAAGCACGGATGCAGAGGGGAGGCAATGGGAATAATTATCCCTCTCCCCCTGAGTCGAGCATTCTTATACATTCTAACAAATAATAATGATGATGATAAACTAAAAAATAATTAAATTCATTTTTAAATAACTAAATCGAAATTACTTATTATTTTAATTAAAGTTTTAGTTCTATATAAATAAAACTTTAACATATACGAGCATAAAATTCGGTTGAATTTCTTTACAGCTGTTAGCAACAATCACTTTGTCTTTTTAATACTAACGGACATGAGGCTATTTTCTTATCACACATTTTTGAGTTTTTTTTTTCTTTTGTCTTTTTTTCTTTTATTTTTTCTTTTTTTTTTTATTGCGGAGCAAAGAATCTAATTCTAATTGCGATGTGCACTTGAATGGAAAAAATTACTATTATTATTATTCAAAGTTAGATTAAAATTTATACTGCAGCCGAATTTACCCCAGTAGCTGGTGAAATTATGATGAATGAAACAGATAAAAATATAGATGAGTAGAATAAATATTGATAGATAGTTAAGTAAATATAGCTAAGCATAGATAGAAAAGTATAGATACATAATCATAGATACATAACCAAAGACAGATATGTATAAAAACAGAGAGACACAGGTAGAAAACTACATAGAGATAGATTGTGTTTTTAAACTTCCACTTAAGCAGCCTGCTTCGTATAAAAATCCATCAAAGGTGCCCCTTGGCATGAAGAGGGAAATGGCATAAAAACTGAATTACCTACCAGTATATGAAACGGCTAGTTTTTATAGAAAAGTGAGATTTAAAAATAATTTTTAAGAGTTATTCTGTTGAGGGAAACGATTCAGTCTTTTAAAATAAAAGTTTCTTTCTTTTTATCCAAACTTGCAAAAACAGTACATTTCACCACTATCGCGAAAGAAGATTTACGATTGCCTTCTACAATTTGAAAATTTTCTAGAACAAAGTCTGTAAAAGAAAAACGGAGCTTTTCCCATCTGTTTGTTTTATGGGCCATCGTTGGAGACGAACTGGAGTAAATTTTCCGTGAAGGTACGCAGTCTGCATAGTAAACGCGGAAGAGTAAAGTAAAAAAAACCGTGATTCACTATGTAAATAAGTTCCAAAGACAATATTCGTCAAACCCTCTTGTTTCCATTTTCTACATTAAAGCAACATTGTAAGTTATGAATGATTGTGGAAGACAATCCGCGTATCATTCAATTACAAATTAAAACAAGTAAATGCTTAATTACCTTATGATCTGTTATGATGGAAATATCCACTTATCATCGGTGCTTTGACGCAACGTTTAAGCTGCACCAAATACGTTAGCAATATTGTTTTATTTTTTAAAACTTAATGCCTATTTTATGTCTTCATAAATGTATAAATGTTTTCATAAGCGGAAGGAAACTTGGATTTTTTTTTAAATTTTCGTTAGAAAAAAAAAAAAAAGAATTAGTCAACTGCTTCTTGTTGACATCGCTGTAACCATAGAGCCTTATTTTCATCTCATGTGCCCCAATTTTTTTGCTTTGACGTGGACCGGCCGCAGAAAACCCCTTTTGGCCGATATGGACCACTTTGGGAACCACTGATTTGGAGACTAAAATAATTTCATGTGGTACAGAAAAGAAAAAAGAGCATGACCGAGACAGTAGCCATAACCCCGAAATGTAAATATCTATGGTATTAAAATCAAGGTTACTCAAAAAAAAATGAAAATGATACGTATTAGATTCGGATGTTTTCTGCAGCAAAATGATCTTCAATTATATGGCTTTGTGGTGGCGAATGCCAAATGATCACCTCTCATCATCCACTGAAAAGAAACATGTAATATCTTCCACGCAGTTACGCCAATAAGTCAAGTAGACTTTTTATCTTTCTTACCTCTTTTATACGTCTACTTAACGTTATTTCTTTTGCTTGTGTTTTCTTCTTTGGAGCTAAGTTACGAGGAATTATTTTTCTTCATTTTTAGCCTTAGGTTTCTTTTAAGTATTATTTTACTTATTTTTTTGGAGGTTTTGGGTTTATGACCGGTGTTTTGCGGCATTTCTTAACTGGAGATAACAATTAAAAGGCAATACAAAAAATATAAGTTGTGATAAAACTTCATGTGAGTATGCTATTACAGTAATGCCCAAACGGGGGTTATGCCGCCGACTACGCTAATGAAAATTTTAGGGAGCCTATTTTGATGAGTTTCTTAAGGGGTTTTTCCCGCTGTAGGGTTGGGGAATTGTTATTGGGAGTAGGAGTGCTGCCAAGCTTTTCAAAGGGCTTTGCTCCTGAGGAACATGGACACCTGTGATAAAAAAGTAATTGGAGTTTATTTTAAGGTAGAATACAAATATTATGTGATTTTTGGTACATTTACTTTTCAATACTTTTAATCCTAAAAATATACTAACAAAAATATAGATTGTTCCCATTGTTATTTAATAACAGTTAGTGTTCTTTTAAAAGCAATGAGCAGTAAAACTGAAAATGAAACTCACTGTAAGGAGGTAAATTACTTTGTGGATCTGCATTCTTTCCCTGAACAGAAAATCTGCAAATTAAAGAATCAAAAATAAGTAATTCTTCTAATCTTAATTATTTTCCAGGTATTTTTTCCTTTAATGGTCATCACACTTGGGCCCTCACAATTTTCTTGTTGTGTGTTGAGCACTTTTCTTCGTCTTTGCACTGATAAAGGGGCTTCATTGTAGGATCGAAACAGATTACTGATTTGACAATTTGCGCATTATTCACGTTGTTTTTCCATTTAGCCCTATTTTAACACAAAACAATTTTGATCATTTTTCAGTTAATATTGCATACTGCATCTGTCATCTAGTGGTTTAGCTCGTATTTTGTCAAGCTTCAACATCTTTATTATGTATCGAACAGTTGCACGTGTTCATTACTTATGTTAAAGACAAAACTTCCAACCCTTCGAAAGATTTATGAAAGATATTTATTTAATTTAATTAAATCAGGATAAATTCGTATCAAGCACTTCAGTAGTACTCTCTATAAGGAGGAACAGCTCTTCAAAAGTTTTCTCGCATAATTAATTCATTTCACAAAATCTGAACTAAATTAATTCGCCTTTCGGTCGAAATGGACCTGCAGAGCTGCATTAAGCACTTAAGTCCTTAAAATATCTCCCGTTGTTCCTTATTATTAGGGATCATAAAAGAGCAGTTTCCTAGTTCTGATCGTCAAAGGACAATCTAAATAGAGATGCTCAAGTTCCGCTAGCGTCCGTTTTGAATAAATCATTTCCCTCTCTTTAACGTGGCATTGGAGCGCGTTTGTAATCGGATGGAAATGTTATTCGAACGACGAGAAGAGACAGATTCCACAGAAAGGCTGTACACATGGGAAGAGTAGAAATAAGTTGGAGATGCAGTAATAACAAAGTATACCCCCATTCAGGAATACGGATGGGTCCGGATTAAACTTTGCAAATGAACTAAAGTACATTTTGTTTTCATAATGTCTACTATTTTGACGTTATTGCAGTATTCATTTATTCATAGACATCAATATTCACAGCATAAGCGTGCGCTGAGCTTTAGTATTGTGAGTACCACTCTATAGGAAGCCAAGGTAAATTACTTTGGGGGACAAGGGTTTTAGATTACGTCTTGAAGACGGGGGTACCAAGTGTTCCCTCACAGAGAATTTTACCATGCAAGCGTTTTTAAAACATCTGAGGCGTGAAATTAGTAAACGTATAACGTCAAACTTTTGCCAATTTGGTATTAGCATTTATTTTATGAGCTAACTAGCTGATCTCTCGCAGAACATTTGCAGACCGAAAATTAACCATTTTAAAAACGTAAAAAAGGCTTTAAAATTCCAAAGGCTTAAGAAAAGATCGTTTGATATAAACAAACTAAGGTGTTGCCACTCCAAAGAACCGAAAATTAAAAATTGAGTCATGAATGGAAATACTTTTTAAGAAATAAAAATTAATTTGTTAAAGTCCAGTAAGTTAGGATAAATAAATACAAGTATTATGTTCCTTCTCTATGGCAATCATTAAACACATTTTTAAAAATCATTTTACCATAGCTTGGTTTTTGCATGATGTCAGTATCGTATCGTACCACAAAATTTAATCGTAACTGGTCCACGTTAAGTGAAATATATATATAGATAGATAGGGATACCACGGTATCTCTGGGGGTCGTATGCCTATGATTCACAGCAAAACGAGGTCATGTAAATTCAAGGACACAATCGAATGATCTGAAACTCGAAAAAGAATCTTTTTTAGATCAAATGCTAGAATTTACCCTCCTGGAATAAAATAGATGGCTGGTTCCCACTCGAATACTCAGCACAAATCTCTAGAGCAGTGGTCGCCAATACGTCGATCGCCATCGACCGGTCGATCACGAGCCCATTTTCGGTCGATCGCGACAGCATTTTGAACAGTTTATAGTTTTAAAAAAATAAATAAATAACTTTTGAATTGGATGGCGAGTTTATTATTATTTTTTCCTTCAGAAAATGTTTATTAGTTTGTCAGATCATTCACCGGACCTAAAAAAAACTTCCAATAATATGGAATGTCAGTCGTCACTTTAACTATGCTCTTGGTGAGAGTTAATTCAAGAATGTAACTACATTTCACAAGTGTGTTTTAGTTAAAAAACAAAAACTAACAGTTCTTTTTATCAAATTCGAAAGAAATAATATATTTGTATTGTTTTGATGCGAGTTTGATGCGAGTTGATTGAAGTTTTAGCAAACCATTATTTTAGAAATTTTAAGGTAGGTGTTTTATAAGCATCGGAACTTGTTCTGACGAGAATTAACCTACAATTTGAAGACAGGCGCAATCCCAACATGCCCTATTATTAATGTATACCCCCTCCCCCCTACCGGTCCCCCGAGTCGATCTTGGTGTTCACCGAACTTGGAAAGTAGATTTAGGTTGCCGACCGCTGCTCTAGAGAATCGCAGTTGGCTTGTTGATTTTTAACTCGGCACAATTTCCTTTTATAGACAGTTAGACGATGAAATATAATAAATATATTTTCCATGAAGAGAACATGAGCAAATAATTTTTACCCTCCAGTTTCTATCTAAAAGCGAGAAATAAATATTTTTAATTATTAGCATTCATTTGTATCTCCAAGAAGTATCGCATTTTATATTCCAGCGGCATATGATTTTGACAGTATCAAAGTATATTTGTGCAAAAATCATGAAATGCTACATGTTTACTATACATATTTACATTTTGAGCTTTTGTCCCTTGCATTGGTGAAATACCCTAAGGAATTTGCTAGGTGCTTTTCTTAATGCAGAATACCCGTGATGGGAGTCGTACAAGAAGATTTTTGATGTTATACTTCGATTTTCAACAGCACTCTTATTGTTGAAAAATATATGTTTAAAATATATTTTTCCTGATCTGTATTTTTAGTGTATGCTTTAAGAATATCGTTTATCACAAAATGGATCAAAAGATGGTCTTAGCTATTTAATATGTATTCTTAAAGTCGAAATTGCTAAAAAAAAAACCTCTTTTATTCGTCAAAGAATAATAAACAGCAGAAACTGAATAAAGATTGTTTGAAATATTTAACATTAAATAATTTTCGTTGAATGATAATCTTTTATGCATCTTGTTAAATAACAAGACATTACATTCGCCACGAATGGAATCGACAAGTTATGTTTGAGAAATGTGTACTAAAAGGCTAACACTACCCCGAAGTAGTCACTTAAAATTGATTTGAAAAATGCCTTAAATTCATTAGAATCGATATAGTCAAGAGGAGTCATAAGGTATATCACAACCACATTAATTTTTTAAAAATTCATAGGCATGTAAACCAAAAATATGTTCAACGAAAATAACCATCCAAATGTAGCGAGATCAAAACACAGTCTTTAATGACGCAATAATCAGAAATAACATTTGAGCAATCTATGCAAGGATGGCACAAAATAAAACACAAAAATGCTAAACATGATAGTTTATACAATAGGTAAACAACCGAATTGTATTAGCATCTTTGCCACAGCCAGCATATATTTTTAATATATTTACGAATTTCAATTATAATAATCATAATATAAATAAAATGATAAAAACTTTCAAATTGAAGAAGTTTAATACCCATTCACTTGGAGGAAGTAACATCAGCAGAAACAATCTCCCAATCAATGCGGCTCAAAATGAAAAAATGCTTTAAACGTATCAGAATTTGTAATAGGCAATCAAATCCGTAGGTAACGTTTTGCTTGTTTGTTTGCATTTGCCTTGTCGGCATTCGCCCTTTCCAATGCCATAGAAATTTCTGGACATATTTGAAGGGTCAGATGATAGGCAACAGTGACCCTAAACCGCTGACGTATGATGACACCAGATTGCGCCACCGCAACTACACGGGAGCGAAATATTCTTAAGCCTCCGGAAACCTCGGGGCTTCGGGGTCCACAGATTTTACATGCACGTATCCACGAGTGTACATAGTTTATCCATAGCGGTCGGGTTCCGAGCCTCAAACCTTACGGATTGAAGTTCAACGCCCACCCATTAGGCTACCACGGCCTCGTGTAAATTTTTCTTAACCGCATTACTTTTCCGAAATCCTTCTAAAACTTTTATTTCTAATGTGTGACATATATAACCATTCAAATTTTACAGGATTAATGCCAGCACTTCATGACACGATAATCAGCGCAGACAATCTCGCAATCAATAATCGGAATATGCACAAAACGACCATTCGTATAAATTACAAACTTAGAATCGGCAAAAAAAAAAAAAACGAGCCGTCACGCATTGTTGTGGTAAATATTCTCTTACGTGTGTCAGTGGCTTAGGGACCGTCCATAAATGATGTTACGCTTTTTTCCATATATTTGATCCCCCTTCCCCCCCTTCGTCACAATATGTCACACTTCAGCGGACCCCCCTACCCCCCTTTGTCACATGCCACGCTATGTTGCATAATGCAGGATGTCACACTTCCTGTGACCCCCTCCCCTTGTCACACTTTCTCAATATTTCACGAACCCCCCTCCCCCCTCGAAGTGTGACATCATTTATGAATGATCCCTTATCAGCAAGAGGAAAAATTTCTAGCATTTTTTAACAGCTATTTAAAAAAAAAATTTTCTTTTTTTTTTCGCGTATTTCTAAACATTTATTCCCCATTTCTTGTTATCTGCACTTATACGATTGTTTCGATTTTTTTTCTTAGAAAAGAAAATTGGGCAGCACTTTATTCCTTTCTTAGAATCTTGTTTGATTACGTTTTAACTCTGCAAAAGAAGGGACTATCATGTTATTACTTAGTAAAAAACATTCTGTTCGAAATTATGTATTTCTAAAGTTTAAAATTACGGAATCATAAGTAAAACATCAATGGTAATATAACGTACCTAAATATTTGAATGCAGTAAGGAACTCTGAGGTGAATAGAATATCATTACAGATTTTGTTAAAGCGTATCAAGCAGCTTACAAGGCTTGTTATGCAATATCATTTTCGAGATGACAATTTCCTCAGTTGGGCTAAAATTTACTATACGGTATTCCATGTTTTTTCGCCAAATCTAGAAGCCTATCGCGCCCCGCCCGAAATCCGTTTTGCGGCAACCCTAATGTGTTTTTTCGGCGGCTTTTTTGGAAAAAGCGCCAAGGGTTACCGTGCAGTAAATTTCTCGCCCTCAGTTGTGCACATGAGAAAAACTAATGGATATATCAGCATTCAAGAGTAAATATGTTAGAAAAGCAATGTACTTTCTGCGCTCCTTTGCTAAGAACATTGCATTATTATATTTCCAGAAATTTATTTTTGTAAGTTTTAATTTGTTGTTATTATTATTATTATTACTATTTTTTACTTTGATATTTTTCTCCGCACTAAGAATTTCTTACTGAACACATATCTGAAGTGTTCATTGAAAATTTAATATGTGTTACATATGATGATTTTTTACGAAACTTGTAGTTCGCATAAGTTAAGATTTTCGAACTATGTTTTACTGGACTGGTATTCCGAACCTGGGGGGTGGGACAATTTAAATATTTGATGAAGTATATTTATGATTGATCTTTGACAAAAATTGTTCACATTAACTTACTATTGCTACATTTAGGCTGTGTTACCATACTAGTGTGGTGCACATTTAGAAATTTCTTGTATTACTTTTGATTTGGTAAGAAAACATAAATCTCTGAATAAGGGATAATTATTTTAAACTCTATTAGTCTTTGCACATAGAAATTTAATCTAATATGAAAAATTTACATGCAATGTGACGTCTCTTTATGAAATATGATGGGTTTTTTCTCTAATGCAATAGCTCCATTCATTTCCTTAGCTTTAAAATGTCCATTAAAAATTCAACCACCGGAAAGTTTCACGCCTTACAGCTACTTTCGTTAGAAAAAACATTAAGAAAAAAGCAAGTGCCAAGTAAATCGACTCTGAAATACATTTTATTTTCGAATCTAATTAAGTGTGGAATGGTGGGCAGCAAAAAATTTCAATTCATAATTTTACTCACATTTTCCTTCATATTTACAAGATTGTATTTTATTGGAAATGTTTCATTTGTGCTGGTTGTTGTTGTTGAGTCCTCGCGCGTGGCGATTAAGAATGGGTACGCTGCTCGTGAGTCTAACGGGGCCCGTATAGGCAGGAGTCCGTTTTTCGCCCCTTTGAAAGGTCTCTTAACTTTTTGAACCGGCTCCCAGATGAGAGATCGTCACCTGAGATTGGCACCCCCAGAGGTATCGTTTCACTTGAAGGACATTTAACGTGCACCAGCTTCCTTTAGCGTACACGGACCGAAGCAACCAGCCGCCGAGATATTTTCACCCTCCCAAACGCTGACCTTAGTCGATGTTGCTTCCCTTTCCTTGCTCTGCGAGAACCGAGCTTCTTCCGACTGGTTCACTGCGGGACTTTCTTTGCGTCTATTTAAGAATAATTTCACAGTAGGTGTCCACATTTTGCTATATTCTTTAGAAGCTATTCGATCAATTACTGCTGATCTGTCATAATTAACGCATGATTTTGAGTAATGTCCTATGAAATGATTTAATAGAAAACATTTATTCTTCTTCAAAGTTATTTTTATTTTTACTACAAAAAAAAAAAAACCTAAACCCTGTTAAGCTACAAAAATAAAACCTAATGGCGCTGTTGCTGCAAATGCCATAACTTCCGTCAGATATTCGAATTCATAAAAATAAAAGTAATAAATAAAATAAAATTAGCATAAATTATTTATTTAAATTAATTTATTTAAATTAATTAATAAAAAGTACTTTTTCAAAAAAAATTATGTTTTAAAACATTTTTTCCCATTTTCCTTTAAAATGATTTTTTTTATTTACCGGAACCTTTCGGTACAAAGAAAATCATTTCGAAAAATATTCTTTGCATTTAAAAATGTTTTCACGAAATACTCTTTTAACTTCTTGAAAAAAGAAGACTAGAAAAGGTTTCTGTAATGTTTAGTAAAAAACTGCAACATTTTCAGCTTTTGGCAAATTACACGGAAATGTAATGTTTTTTTCCAAAATAGCAAATATGTTTTAACAGATGTCACAAAAAGAAGTGTATAAGCGAATAACATAGCGGAATTCAAAAAGACATTTTTGTTGCATTTTTAAACTTATTTTTATTTATTTATATTTTTGTTTTTATTTATTTATTTTATACTATTTTATTTTTATTTATTTTAATCTATTTAATTTTTATTTACTTATTTTATTCTACTTTACTTATTATTTATTTATTTTATTTATTATTTATTTATTTTATTCTAGTTTATTTATTTATTTTTAGTTGTTAACTACTGTGATTGACTTATGTTAAAATGTTTCATACTACATTATCTTACTTTTTTTCCTCTGTAGTTCATTGTAAAGGTAGTCCAAACAAAACAGATTTTAAAGACTTTTCTTCTTTAAAAAAAATTCTTTGCCTATTTTCAGATTTGTGATGGAATGATGTTTCTGTCATTCAATCAAGAGCGAGATAAGGGGAATGCTACACTAATAAAAAAGGGACAATTTTTTAAAAGCATGTTGTTGCAGGGTCAATCCATGTGAAATCATCCAGGTCATGTTGCTCGATGATTTTGATTTTTTTTAAATTTTAGCAGTCAATTTATTGTTATCTTGAGACCCCAAAACAAGTGTTAAAAAGTTTTTTAATTCTTGAAATTTTTTATTACAGCCGTTTTCAAGTCACATCTTTAGTGGTTTTTCATGAAAATACTGCTTTACATAAATCTTTGTAACTTTTTTATTTCTGAATATTTCAAAATGATTTAAAAACCATTATATTCTGTAAGAAATGAGAAAAATTTTGCTTTCGGTTTCTTTTTTGATATATTTTTTAAAAAATGCGGAAATGGAATTTGAAAATACGATTTTCAAAACGAAAACTTGCGTTTTTCATGTTAAAATTTTTAATGGAAGAAACTAAGACTCGGCTGTACATTTTTTGCCCTGAATAGATACCTTTTGGTAGTTTCATCAGAAGTAGTTGGAACAATTGAAGGGTTTCCTTTATTTTATATAATTAGCCAAACTTGGCATCTCGGTGTAGAAATGCTAAATTTGAGACGCAATATCTAAAAAGGGACTGAATGAAATTTTATGAAATTTTAGGGGAATAATATTTTTATAGATATAAATATGTAGTAAAGTTTTTATAAGTGATATCGAAGTTGTTTTAGAAATACAGCACCTCGAAGTCAGGCAAAAAATCACGTGTCTTTCCGCCTTTTTTCACATCTAAATGTCATCATACTGTCTTATTTATTTTACTCAATGCTTCAAAACGTTTATAAGATCTTCCAAGGCTTATAAATTTACTTACAGCGACACATAAGCAACAAAATCAACGATCAAAGTTAAATTTCAAAATCCATGTTTGTTTTGTTGTAGTGAGCCAGCACAAAAGTATATCATTTCTTAACTAGTAACCTTTTATTGCTAAACTTTCTAAATGATTTGAAGAAGAACAATTAGTCATGTAGTCTAATTTTTATATTTGTCGAATATTCAAATTTTGTGTCTGAGACTCAACTTTAACTAATGCAGAGTTAACGTAAAAACTTTGCTTTCTTACTATTTTGTTTACTTGCGATGAAGTGAACTAATATATCGTGTTTTAATTTAATTACTACAACAAGTAATTTATCTTTTTATTAAAAGCACTAAGTCACTCTTTGTCAAACGAAGAAAAAAAAACGAGTATTTTAAAGAGAATCCAATGGTAATTTATGTATTACTATTGTTTCCTTTTTAAATTGTTTTGCTTGTGTTTAAACAAGGTAGAGGGGAAAAAATGTTTTCACGTTAAACTGCATTAGTTAAAGTTGCAGTTTCAACGCAAAATTTGAATATTCGAAAAATATAAACATTAGACTACGTGACTAATTGTTCTTCGTCAAATCATTTACTAAGTTTAGCAATAAAAGAATACTAGTTAAGACATGATATGCTTATGTGCTGGCTCACTACATCAAAACAAACATGAATGTTAAAATTGAACATTGGTCGTTGATTTTGTTGCTTATGTGTCGCTGTAAGTAAATTTATAAGCCTTGGAAGATCTTATAAACGTTTTGAAGCATTGAGTAAAATAAATAAGGCAGTATGATGACATTTAGATGTGAAAAAAGGCGGAAAGACACGTGATTTTTTACCTGACTTCGAGGTGCTGTATTTCTAAAACAACTTCGATATCGCTTATAAAAACTTTACTACATATTTATATCTATAAAAATATTATTCCTCTAAAATTTCATAAAATTTCATTCAGTCCCTTTTTAGATATTGAGTCTCAAATTTGGCATTTCTACACCGAAATGCCAAGTTTGGCTAATTATATAAAATAAAGGAAACCCTCCAAATGTTCCATACTGCTTCTGATGAAACTACCAAAAGGTATCTATTCAGGGCAAAAAATGTAAAGGCGAGTCTTAGTTTCTTCCATTAAAAATTTTAACCTGAAAAACGCAAGTTTTCGTTTTGAAAATGGTATTTTCAAACTCCATTTCCGTATTTTTAAAAAATATATCAAAAAAGAAACCGAAAGCAAAATTTTTCTCATTTCTTACAGAATATAATGGTTTTTAAATCATTTTGAAATATTCAGAAATAAAAATGTTACAATGATTTATGTAAAGCAGTATTTTCATGAAAAATCACTAAAGATGTGACTTGGAAACGGCTGTAATAAAAAATTTCAAGAATTAAAAAACTTTTTAACACTTGTTTTGGGGTCTCAAGGTAACAATAAATTGACTGCCAAAATATAAAAAAAATCAAAAACATCGAGCAACATTTTTCGCTTTTTCTGGATGATTTCACATGGATTGACCCTGCAGAGAAAGCAAGTTTTCCCTGAGCAAAACTTTCATTATAATTATCATTTTTAACATGCTTACCACCAGAAAACTCATTCTCTCATTTTGATGAAAACTGTAAAATCTGATAATTATATTATTTTTAATAATAATGTAACGACTAGTTTGCACTCCTTTTTAATGTATTGCTACAAAAAAATAATAATAATAATTTCTGACACAATGTATTTATTTAGTTATTTATAACACTACATGAAGAAGAAATATTTGTGCAGAATCACCCACATACCGAGCCATTCACACATTCTCATAATGATTCGGGCTAAATTCTAACAGATATTTAAAAATTAAAAAGTAATCTTCGAAAAAGTAAGAAATAATGTTTCAAGTTTTTGATTTGTATGCACCTCTTTAGATAATACGTCTCCATTGTGTTTCCCGTTGACTGATTTCCCCAAAAATTGACTGTTCTTTTTATTCCCAGCCCTTTTTGGATAGTTTTGGGAACCAATCGATCCTAGTTGGTAACCGATTAAAAGAAGCTTTTGAACAGTAAAATCAATTCGCAAGCTCTTGATGTACCCTTATAATTCATGGTAAAGTTTTTGCATGATGTTCAGTTCATCAATTTAAACAGCAACAAGATTTTTCCTCCATGTAATATGTCCGAAAGCTATTTTACTTGATGTCGAATCATTGGAGTTGGAACAGGTCGAAATGTGGTTAACGTTGCCAGTAATTTTAGGACCGCAGCATCCTGACAAAGTTGTTTATCATTCTGAAGAACAAATTTACCAATTATCATCCGGGTTAACCTAATCCCTAAAACCTAATCAAATGCAGTTCTACCATCAACCAAAGCAAACTGCCTGGCAGAGTGCCAAGAAGAATCCATTCATGTTCAAGGGAGGAACTGCTGGAAGAGGGAACGTGCCGTTTTTGTTCTCGTTCTAGTTCGTTTAGCATACCTGATTATTCCGAACGGACCTTATATGCCAATTTATAAATGTAGTTGCTTTCAGCAAATGGAGAAGCAAACATTCTGATTCGCGTACTAAATAAACGTACCTGCAAAACGAACTTTCCTAAAACTTGAATGGATTCGTTCTTTTCTGCCATGCGCAGAAGCGTCCAAATGTCAACATTCCGTGGTCGAACTCTACAGCATTGATGGGATACTATCAGGAGTCAGTGGTTATCTATCACTGTTCCAGTAGTAACACGGGGGTGAGAAAGAATTCTGTAATAAATACTGAATTGTTTTTATTTATTTCTTTCTTTTTTTCGGTCTCCACGCGAGATGCGAGATACGAGCATATTATGTTTATATTAAAATTTTCTCAAAGTGTGCTATCTTTAAAAATCGTTTGAATTCCGTTTTAGACGATGTTTTTTTTTTTCGATAGTTACTTTCTGTGCTATTAATTTTTGATGTCTTATGATAAGATTTGGATATATTTTGGATATTTCGGTCAGACATGACAATATCCATCTTCAATATTAACCAATACATGTGCAGTGTTGGTGGAAAGTAATCAATGTTCGTTTGTCAGTTTGCCTGAGCTCCAGAAGTTGTGCTACGGGGCCGTACAGAAATGATGTCACGCTTTTCCCCCATATATTTGACCCCCCTCCCCCCTTCGTCACAATATCTCACACTTCAGCAGACCTCCCCCCCCCCTTTGTCACATGCCACGCTATGTTGCATAATGCATGATGTTACACTTTTTGTTACCCCCTCCCCTCCCCTTGTCACAATTTCACGAACCCCCCTCCCCCTCGAAGCCTGACATCATTTATGAATAATCCCTACGAGTGTTACTGAAGAAGTTTCAAAAGCTAAGTTTATGATAGTACTTTCATGCCATTCGAGGTTTGAGGATTTATCTAACTGTACATCTGTATTTTTTTATCTACATTATTAACAAAGACATTGCATCAGAATGATTTCGTTCGAAACATCTATCTATCTAAAGATCGATCTGAGAATGCTACGAGAATTTAAAAAGAAAGGGAGGTGAAGGGGGGACGCACAGCATTTTGCCTTTTGAGTACCTAATAAAAAGAAAAAAAATTCGTTTAAATGTGAAAACATTAATTGCACGATGTTTTTTTGAAGAGAAAAACTCGATTAAAAACGAAACGTGACTCTGTCGCTTAAACAACACGGTTTAAATCTTTAATGGCTGATAAAATATTCATTTCTTTCTTAGATATCACGTCAGTTCCTATAAAAGTGAGGTTCTTCTTCATTAATATTTTCCCAAAATAGCACCATTTCAAATGTAACGTATGGTAACTAAAGAAAATTTGAAAGGGGGAAAAAGTACATTTATGGAAGCAGTTGCCAGTACTTAAAACCTGCAATAGAAAGATATATTTCTATTCATTTTCTTGCCAGTTGTTTTCATTTTTCATTAAGTGTTATGAGCAGCAGACATTTGTAATATTCTCTCAGAAATAAGTTCGAAAAAAATATTTTACAATTTCCGTAGGGTAATGATAATAATTAAAATCGTCATATTTATCTATGATATAATTGTAAGAAAACGTGCATTAAAAAGAAAACATTTAAATATAAATGCTTATACCAAATGCGTATGGCACTTTTAATTCTTTACTTTTTCTGGAATGAAGGCGCAATTTTAAATAATTGATAGAGCGACAGTATTGGCCAAGACCATATTATAACTAGAAGTCATTTATTTGTACTATTTAGTGTGGGAAATATTTTAAATGGTGTTTACTTTTTTCCTTTGCGCATTGAACCGGCAAAAAAAAGAACGAAAATTGAGGTGAAAAAAAGAAAGAAAGAAAGTCAAGGAAAAGAAAAAAAAACTTTTTAAAATTTTCTCTAAAGAAGTCTGATTTGCTATCGTTTGAGAAAAGGGGGAAAAGGGGAATTTGCAAACAAAGCAACACATTCTTTTGTTTGTCCCTTATTTTTGAATGTATTGGTTTTTTTTTTTTTTTTTTTTTGAAGGAATGGAGCTCATAGCTCTTGAAATATTTTATATGTGGAGTATTTTCAAAGTGTATTTCCCATTGCATTAAACAATGTTTTTGCGTATTACACCTAATGTTTACATTTTATATGTTTTACAGAATGCACTCATATTTAAGAGCAATACAAGAAAACGGAAGGCCCAAAGTTTGTACTGCTGTATAAATCCTACAATTTTTGCATGAAAATATTGATCCATGAATGAGCAACAGAAAGAAATGGTACGTCTTGATTTTGTTTACATTTCAATTTGAATTATATATGTAAAAAATAACTTATAAATTGACACAATCACTTTCATTAAATAGGAAATTTTCCGAAATTCCCTCTACCCTAAAAGCTAGTTTTCATTCCTTCAGCTACTGATCTTAAACAGAGTTATAAAAATTAATTTGTTTGGTTGGTGCTGTTATAGGGAAAAATATTTATTGCACTATTCATGAAACACACGATGTCCATACTTTAAATTTATATGTGTATGTAATGTTATAGTTTAATGTATACTTGCTTTTTAACTTTTTTTTTTAAGAAAGGAAATTTTAGTCTGTGAAAAAAGCGGCATTTTTAACCGCGCGACACTCGTGGAAGAAAGTTTAACCGATTTTTGAACCGCATTTTTTCTCTTTCTTCTTATCTTTTCTTTTTCTTTTAAAATTTATTTGTGTATTTTTCTTATCTATTGTTCTAAGAGCCATGTCGTATAAAGCTATTTATTGACAGTAATGATAACTTGTAAATTTTACTGAGGTAATTTTCATACAAATAGAACAATCCCCTGCTTTTTGTCTGTATAAAGGAATTTATTTATAGCTTCTTATAGATCGTTCCATTTACTTTTTTTTTTTTTACAAACGACCAGTAACACTTGTTTGTAAAAAAGAAAGTTACGCGAGCATTACTGTCACTATAAAAATAGTCAGTTGTAAATTAGAATTTATTGCAAAATATATTTTAAAGACCATGCATAACATTAGCAACACTCGATGTTTTATTTGTGCATCGTTGAAAAATTCCACAGGCCAGTTGTTCGCAAAGTGCACATAAATCCCAGGGGTGTGTTCCGACCTGCAAAGAGTCCTTGGCAATGAAACAGAAAATTGGGAGTGCATAAACCTGTAACTGAGGGTCTATGAGATTGTCTCTCAACTTTTCACTCAATTTTAACCATAATACTCTTAACAAAGTTAAGAACCTTTTTTTTCTGAACGTGGACAACTCGTGATAGTTGATGTGTTTACTTTTCCTAAAACTTTCAGAATATGTTAGCGGTACTGTGATAAGAAAAAGTGAAGTATGTCACCTTTTAAATCTTACTTGTTCGTACTTGAAGAGATATCAAAGTTCCAACTTTCAAATATATGATGCAAGTTGGTACTTTGATGCCGGAAGGTCAAGATCGTCTTACCTTTAAAGCCATGAGTGACCCATGCTTTTTTTTACATATGGACACTACCTGATATTAGGTACATATATAAGCGTTAATAATTTGTTGATTTACAATCAATCTGTCATTATGATTCACTTTATATGTTAAAAATGTGTCGCAATCTTAATTAGAACTTTTTTTGTTTGAGGGGGAGAGAAAGATTTGAGCAAGACATTTTAAAATTTTTGTTTATCCAAAGAGGTAGAAGCGGTTGATTAAGTAACACACAAAAGAGAACTAACAGAGCAATCACTACCCATATGTTTATAAAAAAATGAATCAATGAGAGGGGATAAGGGTCAGCCTTTTCCAATAAAAAGTCATATTGTGCAGCATAATATCTTGTCGATGTTCATTTTTTGTTATTTAGATACCAGAAAACTAAAAAAATCCTCTGTTCAGAAAGAAAGCAATGTAATCTCCCGATAATTTGCGTAGATCAATTAGAAATCACATCACAATATACCCGATATCCATCGACCTGTTGCCTACCCCGGCTCTGGTCCATAACGTGTCTGTTTTAGCTACCGTATGAGAACTGTTTAAAGTTTCAGGAAGCAACTCAACTCATCTTGTAAAAAAATGTGCGTCTAGTTACCACCATTTTTGGTTTTATTGAACACAATATTTGGTGTTCTGTTGGTGTAAAGTTGAAAATTTTTCATTTTTTATGCATTTTAACATTTTTTTATATGGTTGTCTAAAAAAATATAGACAGTATAACGTTTCTTTGCACATGAAATTTGTTAACTCCGTTATGCATCAAAATTTCATTGCGATCGCTCATTTTTATGAAAATAGGATTAATGAGCAATCGTAATGAGTTTTTGATGCGTAGATGAGTTAACGAACATCATATGTTAAGAAACATTCCGCTGTCTGTATTTTTTTAGACAGACACTTAAAAGAATTTAAAATACAGTAAAACCTGCAAAGTTGACCACCTTTGTGAATTGGCCACCTGTCTAAGTTGACCACTTTTGTCAAGAACGGAACTAGCCCTATATTTTATAATTTAGGGAAACCTTTGTAACTTGACCACCTGTCTATATTGACCACTTATGTAAGCCAAATTTGGGTGGGCGCATTATAAAAAACCCTGTGTAAGTTGACCGCTTAGTTAGTACTGTATTTATTTATTTGTCTATTTTTGCAAAGATTAAAAAAACTTAAATAACTTCTCCAGGGTATTTTTTTTCTTTTTTGCTATAATGTTAGACCAGTATTTGTCTGGATGGATGAAACATCAATATAAAGTTTGCCTAAACTTCTTTGTAAGTTAACCTAATGGGGAAAATATTATGAGCACTCTTTTGATCTTTAAATAAGTTTTTTTTTTTTTTCTTCTATCTGATGTCGTCATTTCGAAAAATTACGTATTTTTATTAAATTTTTACCATTAAATAAGTAACTTAAATAATTAATAAAATTTTTATCTTTATTTTTAACCAAGTACTTTAATTTTAAAATTGTAAAATATACATTGTCAGTCATTAAGATTACATTTCTCTAATGATATTTTAAATAATTGTAAAAAAAAGTAAAGATAGCTCATAACTATTTTAAAGTAACGTTAATACATGAAGTTATATTTCAATTAGTTACAAATGAATAAATGCATAGTGTAAGAAATTACAAAAAGAAAGAAAAATCTACACCCTCTATAAGTTGAGCATCTGCCTAAGTTGACCACTAAACTGCTGCACCGCAATTCGTCAACTTACACAGGTTTCACTGTACATCAAAAGATTTACACCGACTGAACACCAGAAACGTTGTTCAGTATCACCAACATTTTTTAGTGTGCAGCAATATTAGTAATCTCAAAGTTCTTTCCCTCAGGTTTATAATTTCGATACAATATCGCGGTAATCATGATAACGAATTTTTTGCATTTTAAAAATATTTTCAAGTGTTAGAGCCAAAATTTAATTTTGAGAAGAGAGCATAATTTCAAACCGCCTACTACCATTTAACTACTATCACGTAAACCCATTCTTTACGGAAATAATGGAAAATGATTTAATGGGGACTAATTATTTAAAATTATCTGTCTCGTATTTAATGCAGTAGAGAAGCATGTTCATTCTATTTCATAAACGCTCTTCACATTTGCTCAATAAACATTACAACATATGAGTAATTCATGCATTCCACGACGTGATCTCTTGCCCCAATTACACGTAAATTTTAGATTACCAATTACTTGTGAGTAAATTTTACGCTGAACTTACTTGTTAATGGAATAATTGAAATATTGATCACTCCAAAACCAACCAAGACGGTAATGTCAGTTTATACATGATTAAATTTTATAATTCTCCTTTTGCTGCTGCATTTTACTGCGCTGAATCTATTTCTGCTGTTTGCTTGCTTTGAATTGAGTTCCGAAAAGAGACGACGCCTCAAAATAACGGAAATTGGGGGGGGGGGGGGATGTGCGATTGAGCAATTAAAAATTGCATTTGGTCTTAAATGTATTTCAAAACTAGTTTAAAATACTTGACTTATGCACTGATGCAACTCTACTTAAACTAATTCAGCTTAATTATTATGTAATGCTTACTAAATACTTATAAACAATTCTTAAGAATTCAACTAAAGTATTTCTGCTTATGATGAATTACTTTCTTGGAACCTTTACATTTTCATAATATGACGGGCTTACTGCGATTTCAAAGGAACCGAGTTTAGAAACGAATTAGTTCATTTACGACATATTTTTAAACTATTTAAAAATAGTACTTTGTTGAAACATTTATGAAGCTCCACGTAGCATCTTTAAATAGTTCAGTTTAAACATTGCGAAAGCTTTCTAAATACCTCCTTACAAATCTTAAGAATTCAACTAAAATATTTCTGCTTATAATGGATTACTTTCCTGGAATTCATACATTTTTATAAAAACATTTTTCAAAACATCCGAATTCAGCAAAATAGTGAATTTTCTATAAGACAGTCTCTTTTTATTTCAATGCCATTGTAAAACCAGCATAAGTAAGTTCCTTCAAAACACACTGGTATTTCTTTATGAAACATTTTCCACAACCAACGTGAAAGAACCTCTACTTCCAGCCCCCTCCCCCAGATTTTTACTTACTCTTTTATTTGTTATGTTATTTTATTATCATTATGTTACTTATATACTTTCATTTATTTATTATTACTATTATTTTGTTTCATTTACTTACTTATTTTATTTGTCAATTCATTTTAACCCTTTGAGAAACATTCCATCTTCGACAATTGACTACTATTCGGTAGGGAAGCTTATCCGGCACTAACATTTCCAGCATATAGTGTGACACTACCTAATTTGTATTTCATAAAGTGTCAATTTAGTAACTTTCAATTTATGTTTGAAATCTTTGTATAATACAAATAGTGGGTATAATTGATAATATTGTAAATGAAGTCCTTAAAACAGAGAAAAATTCATTTTACTTAACTCATACAAGATGTGAAAACGAAAACAGTTAGCTTTCGAATTAAACGATAAAGCTTAGTGCGTTTTTTAAAACTCCACTCAAAATGAGTATTTTGAGAGCTTTTAGTGGGAGAAAGTGATAGCTAAAATTTGGAAGGGTTTTACATCAAACCATGAATTAGAAAACTATTTTGGAGGCTCTAAAGTTTGATTAAATGCCGGCAGGGTGGCGTAGTGATGAGGTACAGGCCTCGCACGCGCAAGTTCGCAGTATCAAATCTTGGTGGAATTTTTAAGATGCAGAAAATCGTCAGTGCCCATGTCGATGATTATGCGTAGGGTTGCAAGTTTGTCGCGCCGCGAATTCCCGCGATGATTTTCGCGATTTTTAAAGCTCTTTTCTAAACTCCGCGAATTTTTCTTCTTATTATTTTTTAATCATTGACGCTCGAAACGTCCGATTTTTAAAAGATTTCAGAAACCAAGGATAAAATCTGATGACTAAAAGTCTAAAAAGGCTCTAAACTTGTGAAGAGAAAAAATTCAAAATTATTTTTTTTAATCAGTAAAAATAAACATAGATTTTGCCAACCAGCCTAAAAAATGTTTTAAGCATGCTGAGTTTTTGATCTTAGTCAATACAAATATTTAAATGTTTTTGAGGAAGAGAAATAATCCTTCAATTTTTAATAATTATTTAGGATGTAGGGATTTTATTTTAGGATGAAGAATAACTTTCATAGCAGATATGCTATCTTTTGTTATATTTGTGTTCTTGCGAACATTTCGCGAAATTTGCCGCGAATAGCCCGCGAATTTCGCTTTTTTTTTTCCGCGACAAACTTGCAACCCTAATTATGCGGCATGTTAAAGATTTCTTGAGTATCCGTTTGGCTTGGATACTCTCGGCTAATGAAATTCCTAGTGCAGTTTGCATTAATTAGAGATCAGGTTCCGCCATCTAGGGGGGAAACTCAGAATCAAGATTCTCAAGTGGTAATGGTATCAGCCGATAGTGGTGGCTACTTTAAAGAATGAACGCGGTTTCCGGGGAATGCACTATATCTGCAAGGGTTAATAACCATACGCAGCCCCATTTGAAAGAAAAAAAAGAGAAAACATTTGACTAAAAGTGTTTAATAGAATAGTGGTACAGTCGAGTAACATTTTGTTCTTAAAATATTTTAGTGCTTATTCAAATCAGCGTCGAGAAAAGTAGTATTTTCCCAACTTTATTTATTCGCAGTTAAATCATTTTCTTGCTTCCATTGTAGCGTCGATGACATTTGACAATCGCTGCCATTTCGAAGCCTTTACGTCCCTCGCCATGACAGTTGCTTTTAAAGCAGAAAGATTGATGCTTCCTATTCCCTTTAAATGCAGAAAGCATAAATTTCTTTGATTGATTGGAATCCACCCTTGTCATGAAATGAAAGGGTGTCCTGCCTGAACATGTCATGAATACATGTCACTTTTTAAAGACATAACGACGTACTTCATAAGTGGACAGAAATAGGAACTTACGTAGATCATTTTGATAGATGACTATTCATAGCCTTTCTGCTCGTAACTTTTTTTTTTCTTCTAATAATGCGGCGACATGATTTCGAATCGTGCTGTACATTTTTTATGGATGCCGTAGCAAAAGCAATAGTTTCTCATAAAATCCAAGAAAAAATAAAATTTTAGATACTATATTAAACAATGGTACATAATGTAATCGATTAAAAAATCCTTCGTGGACTATGGTTGCCGTATTACACAAATATAAAGATTAGAAAAGAGGAACAACTTATTACACGCAGAAAAAAAATATTTTCATAGAATTCAAGCAATTAAAACGCTTTTGCCATAGATTTTAAGCCACGTTTGCAATGACATGCAAAAATATAAGTTTATGCTATGCCGATATTTGACTTTTCAGAGCATATCAAGGAATTCTGTAATTTTGAACTTTGAAATTACACATGTATGTTTAATTTCAAGATTTTTGTTTTCTAATTTTCTAACAATTCTTATCCACGCGTATATGATGGCCTCTTTCCTCGAAGTTTTCTATGCCTTAGTTAATGTGTGAATTTTATCGAGACAAAACTTGAAGCATTTTTGGCTTAAGTAGCTGCTTCAATGAGTCAACGCGGAAAAGATGGTCGCATGCAGTTGCACTTCTACTGATGCATCTGCTACTCACGAAGAATCATTTTTACAGTATTAAAGCAGAACTTTTGTATGAAGTTATCATGTTTGTGACATGACCCTTTGAAAATATTTTCATTTCCTAACTTTAGAGTTCCATTCTGATATCTTTAGTTGGGAAAGTTAGCTACGTAGGATCACGCAATTTTTAACCGATATTTCCATGAGCTGAATATATTACAATGTAAAATCATTCACGTAAATTATGTTAATCGGTGCATTTTTAAATTCATTTGCACCATTAACTTAATTTCAAGATTGCGTAATCCACTTACTAAGTAGTTTCTTCTATTGACTCTATTAACTTAAACTTGGATACAGGTCTGTCATGAAAAAAAGAGCTCTGACTTATAGAGTGTCAACAAGAATCCATTCATGCTCAAAGCAGGAACTGCTGGTGTGAGGAATATGGCGTTTCTGTTCTCGTTTTAGTTCATTTAGTATACTTGATTTTTTCCGAACTGATGCTATATGGCAGTTTATAACTTTAGTTGCCTATTCATCGGATAAAATAAAAATTACAAAATTCTTTTTTTATTTTTTTGATAGCCCACAAAAACAATATTTTAGGATAACAACTAGTATTATTCCAAATATAATATTTTCCGGACTTATAGGCCGTGGTCCAACTGAGATGTTTATGGCTGACGTTTCGCGTGACATGTTTCCGGCTTATTCAGAGTGAAAATGAAGTCAATTCAGAGGTCTGGTCCTTATATATGAGGCAACACATGTGCTTAAACCTGATTGGATAAGCCACCAGTTTCAGGCTTGTTGGGAATGATTCTGGTTGGTTCTTCATTTTTATTCTTGGCATTGATTGGCGCTTTTTAAAGCAGTGGAACCCATAACTTGTTCACTTTCAAAATTTCTTCTTTTCTATTTATGTTGTGAGAATGTTTATGTATTTCAACAGCTTCTCTGTGAAGGCGAGCAAAGTAATGAATACTAGTAGAGAGCACTTTAGTTTCTTCAAACGGGGGCTGATGTCTCGTTGCAATAATATTCTCAGCATTGGCTGACATCTGAGAATGTTTAATACGGCAGTGTCTCTCATGCTCTTTTATTCTTGTACTGATACTCCTCATTGGGGCGCCTATGTAAACCTTAATACAGTTACAAGGGATTTTGTACACACCTGCCGAGGTCCCTCGTGTCTTTCAGAATCATTCATCAAATCAGAATCATTCCCAGAAAGCCTGAGATTGGTGACTAATCCAATGAGGTTTAAGCACATGTGTTGCTTCATATATAAGGACCAGTCCTCTGCCTTGACTTCATTTTCACTCGGAAGAAGCCTGAAACATGTCAGGCGAAACGTCAGCCAGAAACATCTTGGTTGGACCGCAGCCTATAAGCCCGGAAAATATTATGCTTGGTATGGACACCGGCCGTGAAAGCCTAAGTTACTATAAACTAGAATTATTGTTTATTATTTATTTATTATTCTTTATTTATTTAGTTATTTTTTTATTTATTTATCGCGAAGTACATTGACTTTGTGCCAGCAACTTCAAAGAAGTTCAACATCTTTTTACAGTTCTTAAAAATGTTTCAAAGCTTTATTTCCACCTCGACAGGGACTAGGTAGGCCTAGTGTCAACGATGTCGTACCGCAAAGTTGAGTTGTTAACATAAATGGTATTTTAACCACTTTAACCGCACTTGACGGTAGTTTATTTTATTTTAATTCTATTTATTTATTTAATTTTTCTTTGAGTTTACCCCTTTCTTTTGAGCTCACAAGTAACCTGTATTTTCTATAGCAATCAATTTAGAAAATTAGCATGTGACGTTGAAATAGTTTTATCTTAAAGATTTTATTTTAAATATCACAATGCGGCTGAAATTGCAAAACATAATAAATTAAACGAGGGGGGAAAATAAAATCAATTTATATCTTCCGGTCTGGAAATTGGCCACATTTTTAAAAATTCAGTTTCTTCAATTCGCAGTCTTTCTGCTGAGTTATGACTTGGAAAAAAAAAGTATTTTTAGTTTTTCGGCTCACCCGAACTGTGCTGCATCCGTATGTTGTTTTTTCCTTTAATGGTATGCTGACGATATAAAAACCGTTTTACAGTAATGCAGCGTGATTGAGACGAGTGTGGGTCATTCCATATCAAGTGATCCAAGGAATTTTACCTCACCCTTTTTGATTTATTTCAAATTCGGCTCATCAACTGCACCCCTCATGGTAATTAAAAATCCAAATTTTTAGATTTTTATCTTGTTTAGTTTTTTAGCTATCAGGCTTTGATTTTGTAAAAAAACTCACATTTTTACATGCATGCTTCAACACAAAACAGGCCATAACTCAAAAACAAATAGAGATAAAAAGTTCTAGTAAAAAGCGTTTTGAGGTATATTGAATGCAGTTTTATATGATATGCATCATGAGAAATTTTATTAAAATTTTAAATTTTAAAAAATGACCTTAAAATTTAAATTTTTAATTTTTAAAAAACGTATCATTAATTTTTTTAAAAAAATTCTCAAATATTTCTGTGCATTTTATCTTTGCCTATGCAAAATTTCAGCTTGGGGACTCAATGGGATCATATTTTCCCAAATTTTCAAAAATATTTGATTTACCAAAAAATGAACATTTTTGTGATTCAAGCTATTTTAAGATGATGGTTTCTTAAAGGAGATGATTTAATTAGCCTTCTAAATACATCTATGCATAAGTGAACAAGCATGGTCATGTCTGTGCAAGAAATGAACAAGTTCAAAATTTATTTGGGGGAGGGGGCAACGAATCCATACACATTTTTGTTTTATCATAGTTATTTTAAAGTATTGTTTTCAAATTATCCAATAGTTGTTTTTGAATGAACAAATTGACTTATTTCATGCATTAATGATAATTTTTTACTGATTAATTGTTTGATTTCAGATATATTTTAATGAGATATTAATGGTATGAGGGGAAAAAAGTATTCAACTAAACTCATCTGAAATTGTGATAGAAGGGGCACAACTGCTAGAGTTTGCAGCTCTTGGTTGTTAGTCTTGATTTGCGCTTATGAGCTAGTATTTGACAAAGCAAGAAAACAAAAAACTATGTAGCTTACCCCTCCGCCCTGAATAGGTTGTGGGTTACAAATAAAGTTGAAAAAAAGGAAGCATATAAGAAAACACAAAGCTATTTATTTTATCTGCCTGTATATCCTAGCATTTCCGTACCTCTCGTCCAAAACACGAATAACAGATAATATAAGAAGGAAGGAAATTTAAAGGAGCTGCAACACAGATATTGCAGCTGCTGTGGAATGGCATTTCTACAGATCATGCAATGCTACAGATCATGGGAAAGGAGTATGTGTTGACTTGGGCGGGACAGTGAGAAACGTCTTACTGCCAAAGCTAGCCTTCAAAAACTGCATTGAGATCAAATTCTAACACCAATTCAACTTTTCAATTGAAGTGTTATGAACATTCCTTTAATTCAGTTTTTTTATGTAAATGTTCAGGAATATTCAGAAGAAAGGGAGTTATTAAAAGATAGATTTTTAAGAGCACTATCAGTCGAAGGAACACAGAAGTTTCACAGCTTTGGTCCATTCAGTGAACATGAAATTACTACAAAAGTGTGTTCACATAGTAATAACTTTCAGAAACAGAAATTCTTCGAAGAAAGTTCAAATGTATGAAAAACCTGAAAGAGTACATTACATGTGAATATGATGAAAGGTGTTGGCTGGCTGAAGTAATTTAAACAGATGTACTTTTTCCCCTCTCATAGGATTAATATCTCAGTCATAAAATATATCTGAAATCTGAGTATTAATCAGGCACATTAGTAATAATGCATAAAATAAGTCAATTTGTTCATTTAAAAAAAAACTATTGAATAATTTGAAAACAATACTTTGAAATAGCTATGATAAAACAAAAATGTGAATGTATTCGTTGCCCCCCTCCCCCAAATAAATTTTGAACTTGATCATTTCTTGCACAGACATGTCCATGCTTGTTCACTTATGCATCGATGTATTTAGAAGGCTAATTAAATCATCTCCTTTAAGAAACCATCATCTTAAAATAGCTTGAATCACAAAAATGTTCATTTTTTGGTAAATCAAATATTTTTGAAAATTTGGGAAAATATGATCCCATTGAGTCCCCAAGCTGAAATTTTGCATAGACAAAGATAAAATGCACAAAAATATTTGAGAATTTTTTTTTAAAAATTAATGATACGTTTTTTAAAAATTTAAAATTTAAATTTTAAGGTAATTTTTTAAAATTTAAAATTTTAATAAAATTTGTCATGATGCATATCATATAAAACTGCATTCAATATACTTAAAAATGCTTTTTACTAGAACTTTTTATCCCTATTTGTTTTTGAGTTATTGCCTGTTTTGTGTTGAAGCATGCATGTAAAAATGTGAGTTTTTTTACAAAATCAAAGCCTGATAGCTAAAAAACTAAACAAGATAAAAATCTAAAAATTTGGATTTTTAATTACCATGAGGGGTGCAGTTGATGAGCCGAATTTGAAATAAATCAAAAAGGGTGAGGTAAAATTCCTTGGATCACTTGATATGGAATGACCCACACTCATCTCAATCACGCTGCATTACTGTAATACGGTTTTTATATCGTCAGCATACCATTAAAGGAAAAAACAACATACGGATGCAGCACAGTTCGGGTGAGCCGAAAAAACTAAAAATACTTTTTTTTTAACGTCATAACTCAGCAGAAAGACTGCGAATTGAAGAAACTGAATTTTTAAAAATGTGGCCAATTTCCAGACCGGAAGATATAAATTGATTTTATTTTCCCCCCTCGTTTAATTTATTATGTTTTGCAATTTCAGCCGCATTGTGATATTTAAAATAAAATCTTTAAGATAAAACTATTTCAACGTCACATGCTAATTTTCTAAATTGATTGCTATAGAAAATACAGGTTACTTGTGAGCTAAAAAGAAAGGGGTAAACACAAAGAAAAATTAAATAAATAAATAGAATTAAAATAAAATAAAATACCGTCAAGTGCGGTTAAAGTGGTTAAAATACCATTTATGTTAACAACTCAACTTTGCGGTACGACATCGTTGACACTAGGCCTACCTAGTCCCTGTCGAGGTGGAAATAAAGCTTTGAAATTTTGCATAGACAAAGATAAAATGCACAGAAATATTTGAGAATTTTTTAAAAAAAAATAACGATACGTTTTTTTTAAATTTAAAATTTAAATTTTAATGTCATTTTTTAAAATTTAAAATTTTAACAAAATTTGTCATGATGCATTTCATATAAAACTGTATTCAATTTACTTCAAGGGGGGGGGGACAGACCGACAGACAGACAAACCGACTGACGCACTTTTTCCCCCCATCTCAAAACCCTACTTTCAATTTTTTTATTTTTCAATCTTTATTTAATTACTAAACTTATTTTTGACTTTTCTTGATTTCTAACGATATTTTCACGATACATTGAGCCTTCTTTCATGCTTTATTATTATTTTTTTTTACTTTTACGGAAAAGTAGGCTAAAAAGAGACCACGCATTGGATTTTAATTTCATCCTGAAACCAGTCACGTGCCGAGTAGAAAGTTTGGACGTTCCTTCGAAATCATGTTGCGTTTTTATTAAATAATAATGATAAACTGAAATTGATACTACATATTATAAATCTTTGACTCTCTCTTATTTCATAAGTTTTTTCTCTCGGAACTGAAATAGTTACTTCAAATTCATAAGCTTCATTTCAACCCTTCATTGCATACCTTACAATTTTTTATAAAGAAGTTTACTTATTTGGTGGCATATAAAAGTTGAATAAATGTTTGCATATTTAATCGATAAAAATATGTGATTGTAGTCACAATAATTAATTTTTATTTCTAGAACAAAATTACGAAGTAAATATTAAAATATTAATGACGATTCGATCGTTTTAAGCGTACATTCCATTATTAAATTGCTCATGCTTTTATACAAACTAGCAATTTTAAACAAAAAATTGTACAGTTCTTTAGCGAAAAAATTTTAGTATAAGAATGAATGAAAATAAGATTATGAAATGTGATGGATAAAAATATAGCCAAGAGCCTCAGTTATTGAAATATTCTCAAAGTGCTGCTGTTCTAGATATCTAACTGTAAAAATAATTAAAAGAAAGCAGAAATAAAAAGCATAACCATCGTCTTCCACTCAAGATAACTATAGAATTAATTTAAAGAAAACAGGCTAAAGAAAGTGTAACCAAAGTAATGCCAAATCTTATACCTAAATTAAGGCTGATTTTGAACGTTATGTAATAGAAATTAATATCAGAGATAAAATTTTACTTTCTATCTTCCTATCAGAAGCATTAAAAATGCTGCACTATGATTAATCCCCACAAATGTACAAACTCCATATTCCATGAAACAAAATCCCGAAAACTTCTAATTCGAGAATACCATGCATGAAAACACAGAAAGCTTATTCAATATGTATTACTTAGGCGCACTGGAATACTACTCAGACATTCTTGAAAACAAAAGCTTTTTCTTCGCAGGATTTTGACATCATAAATGAAACTCACAGTACTAAGTTAGCATATTTCATCCGCCTGAAAATATTATCTTAACTTCGTTTATAAGAATATCGATTGCATAATTTGGTAAGTTATTCTTTACATGATAATACGATTCTAAGAGAATATGATGTAATCAAAAGTTTCGTTGTAGTAACGCGTCGCCATTACGCAAAAGGGTAATTTGTACTACCTTTCAGCAGAAAAGGAATTTCAATTTATGTTTCATTGAGGAAGAAGCCCCAAACAGAGAATGCTTTTGTTGAAAAAGGTGTATATACCTATATTTATAAATCTGAATCTCATTTGCTCGTTTATTTGTCTTCTTTAAACGATATATAAATAAACAACACTTGACTTATTCGAGCAAATTTTGGAAATAAATTTATTCATCTTCAATTATATACGTTCCATTTTCTAATAAGAATTCAAAATTTTAATCAGGTTTTCAACATGCTTCGACAATGAAAAAATAGAGAAAATTCTCTAATCTTCCAAAGTTTTATATCAGGTCAAAATAAGAGAGAACGGCTTATGATGAAATTTGTTTATATGACCTGTAACTGAAATTCTAACTTTTGATTCAATCGCAATGATATATATATATATAAAGCACATTCTTAATTGAAAAATTTCTTTTCAAAGCTGCTAACAACAGAAACTAGTCATCAGAAAACGCAAATTTTATGAATTATTTAATAAAGAAATCTTATGGGCGTTATATAAATAAAGTACACAGATACCTTTACTTTTACAACCGTTTTTATTATTTTGTTGAAAAATTTCTTATATGATTAAACGTTGTTTATTTGTTGTCGTAACTTACTAACCAGACAATGCATAAAATGCTACAACTAACAAAACCAAAAACCACACGAACTGGCCTTATGTAAAATGTGTGTTAAGAATGTTCTTAAAGCACCGTGCGTGCTGTGTGTGGAGGAGTTCCACCTACTAGAAAGGTTGCGTGTAAAGTGCAAAGCAAAGTATTGAGGTACTTAGCCGAAATACTTTCGTTACCCGAAATATGAGGCATGACGATGCACTACAATCGAGCACGTCACAAGAAAATGATCCAGAAAATCTACATTATATCGCCACTTCTGCGGAATGTTACATCTCGAATTGAGCATTACAGCGAGAAATCACTAGTTTTAGAAGAGCTGCTAAAATATTTCTGCCATATTAGAAGCAATCTGAACGTGGAAAGAAAGCAGTGAGAGTTTAATTCGGTGCCCGATTGAGCCTTCGATACATTAACTCAGTTTCTATACCTGTAGATCACGATTTCAAAGAGGGTCACGTTTAGGTAAAGGGGAAAGGAGTTGAAATTCATCCACAAAAGTATCAAGCTTTTGAAAATTCAATATTACTAAGCAATTATCCGCTTGTGAAATGAACTAACAGGTGGTTTTAAGAAATAATGAGTCATTAGTTATTAATGCGGCGGTTTGTTTTGTGTCTACGAGAAGGTAAGGGGTTCGAAAAGTTTTTTTTTCTTCTTTCTTTCTGAATTGTAAAAAGGTCAGCATTTTTATTATTTTTTTTAAATTATTTACTTTCATAAAAAGATTTTAAAGGAGTTTGACTTTAGAAATAAACTAGTAGTTAGTTTCTAGAAATAATCATTAATTATTAATGTCATGGGGGGGGGGGGGTAAATACGATGTAACTTTTAAATTAATAGGCTTATATCATGAAGTAACTAATTGTGGATTCTAATTCTTTTTTTTTTTTTGCACATAGATAGTTTTAACCAGAACGCCAGCGATATATAGTTCATGTATATATAAAATATAACAATAAGTTGGGATGGGCACAGTAGGCCATGGCTCCCATTGGGATGTCGCGCCACTTAGTTAGTTGTATATAAAATAGTCAAATAGTTTATGAGTAAAAAACACAATAGAGGATTACAAGCATAAGACCAAAAAATCTATTACTTGATTTATTCAAAACATTCTGCACGGAATTTTTTAATTTAACTGTGTGTTGCCAACCAAAAGTAACAAATATTTAATAATTATTTCTTAAGAAAATGTTGGTATAATAAACCAGAGCCATCTATACTGAAACAAATTTTAAACAAATTAGAAGGCCTTGCAAATGTTTTCTTAAATTAAATAATCACATCGACGTATTTTCATCACCTATTTATTTATTCATCACCCTCATTTTTATCCTTTACATCAAAAACACAATACGTAGCCTTCAAATAAATCTCTTTTCCTTTGATAAAAAAAATATTAAACGGTTTCGGCAATCATGTTTGCATTTTTTTCGAGTTGAATACTCACCATATAAAGGTGCTTATT
This sequence comes from Octonoba sinensis, assembly GCA_038502835.1. NCBI lineage: Eukaryota > Metazoa > Arthropoda > Arachnida > Araneae > Uloboridae > Octonoba > Octonoba sinensis. The sequence goes on from CM076602.1 coordinate 67,620,271, forward strand.
TTGAAACATCCGATGCATCGATAAAATAATCGATTTTGATAGAAATCTCTTTTCGGGACTGCTGCTTTTATTACACCGTATATAGTGTTTTCCGATATTCTCTTCTCAACTCGAACGTGTGTATTCCCCAGCTACTTTGTATTTTCGATTTTGGAATTCGTTAATGCTTAAATCTTTCACAAATAAACTTTCTTGTTTAACTGATTTTTGATGAGCGCGTTGTTTCTAAAGCCGAGGTACGAAGAACAGATTGCGGTTTCCAGCCGGACTATTGAAAACGTTATCTCCATTCTGAGAAAGAATTTAAAAATCGTTTGGATTTTTTGCATCGAAATTATGAGTGTAATGTAATAAACCAATCAACGTACAGAATTCTAAGGAATACTACTACCTTTTTACTGCCTTATTTTTTTTTCAAGTAAAAGGCACTGCGTTTTTATTATGTTTGTACCAAGATATTAACTGTTTTTAGCCTACTTTCCCGTAAAAGTAAAAAAAATAATAATAAAGCATGAAAGAAATCTTAATGTATCGTGAAAATATCGTTAGAAATCAAGAAAAGTCAAAAATAAATTAAGTAATTAAATAAAGATTGAAAAATAAAAAATTTGAAAGTAGGGTTTTGAGATGGGGAAAAAGTGTGTCTGCCGGTCTGTCTGTCGGTCTGTCGGTCTGTCGGTCTGTCCCCCTCTAATAAATTTTGAACGAATTGTCCGATTCAAAAAATTCTTTTTGCATTCGAAAGATCTCGGTGAGGACATCTCATTTCCATATTTTACTTTTTGATTTGAGCAATGTTTTGTTCAATTTTGAACAGTTCAAAAAATGTTAACATTAGCGCCTATGGGCGAAAATGAAGCAAATTATGTAAACTCTGGGTACAAGATCCAAGTTCCAATGAACAAGCTCACTGGAAGAAGTTCTTGGCGTGAAATATTTATTTGAACAATTTTTGTTCATTTTTGAACAGTTCAAAAAAAAAATTTAACATAGTGCCTACGGGGAAATTTCAATCCTATATAAATCCTGATCTAACGGGCCGATTTGCTTGGAACGAACTTTATCGGAAAGCTCTTATGACGTAGAACATGTGTACAGATAAAAAGTTCATCCAGAACTAACGAGCCTATTTTCTTATGAAATTTTTTAATCGGGATTTTCAAGAATATTTTTGAATTAATGAAAGATTAAATGAATAAACAAAATAATGAATGAATAAATGAGTGAATAAATACATGAATGACTGAATAAATGAATGATTGAACGAATATGTATTAACCGTTGAAAAAGGCATATTTGGAGCAATTAAGAACTAAAGCTAAACGAGAAAGAGAGAGAGATAGTTAGATTATAAATTTGAAGCTGGTGTATACGGGAAAGTAGGCTCGTATAGTTCTAGACGGAACTTCTTGTTTAACTTTCAAGTGAACAAATATTTATCATTAATTTAATGTGATAACTCTGAAATTACTCAAAAAAAAAAAAAACTCTTTTTTGTGCCATAGTTCATTTTTACATTTTTAAGTGGAGAACTAAAAAACAAAGATATGTTCAATTTTGTATCTTCTATAAGCATGTAAAGGAACTTGTTTCTGATTGCATACATGCATGAATGTATGTATGTGTGTATGTGCACTTTTACCTTAAAGTCTCTGGGTATTTTCAGTTTCAGACTTTTTTCGAATTTCTAAAGGAATCCATGACGAATTGTTTTAAAACTTCGGTCATATGAACACCGAATGAATAATCCGGTCATATTCACCGAATGAATTATGAGAACACTTCGGTACACTCTTTCCAGTAAAAAAAATTATCACGCGTGCATTTAGGGTACCATAAATTAATTAAAAGGAATATATTTTTGATCATCCTGCATCGTGAAAAGCTGTGAATAAACAGTAAACTCTGGAAGTTAGTTTACTTGCTATGCACAATATTTCTACTCATTTTCGTAAAACTAGCACGCATATTCACGAAATTTTAAGAATTTCCGTCGAAATTGCAAAACTTCCTGCCTAGTTTTGGCGTTTAACACGCAGTTTTGCACGAAATTTCACGAAAGCATTAAAAAGTTGTGAACATAGATAAAAATACTAAAAAAAATATGAGTAAGTAAAGGAATTATTTTATTATAGCAGATGAGCAAAATATAACAATTTTTAAGTTCCTCATGTTCTTACCCAAATATATAGAGCAACTTATTAGAAAAAAATCCAGTTGAATATTATGGGAATTCAGAAACCCTTAGATGCTTTAGTGCGTTGTTGCTATATCTTTCTTCAAAACAGAGCAGTTGTTACCAAATCAGTCGCCCGTGTTTGCAGGCATTTATTTTATGCTATGAGTTATCTAAAAGTTGAGTATTTGTTAGCAAACTCCGGCTATCACAATCTAGCCGGAACAGTTTCGTGGTGGTTTGATACTGGCTCCGTATACCCAAAATCGCGGGGTTCAAGCCCCGACCGATGTTGGTAGATTTTCGAGATGCAGAAACTCGACAGTGTCCAGGTCGTATGATTATGCAGCATTTTAAAGATCTCTTGAGTATCCACTTGACTTGGATACTCTCGGCAAAGTTAAATTCCTGGTTCAGTTTCGCATCATCAGAGTCCAGGGGCTTCACCCTTTCAACGAAGAAACTACACGTCTAAATTCGCATGTGGCGATGGCATCCGCCGATAGTGGTGCTCCCTGAAAGAATGGGTTCCGGTTCATGGGGAATGCATTAGATCTTCAAAGGTAAATGACCATACGCAGCCCCATTAGAAAGAAAAGAAAAAAAATCCCTATCCAAAAATATTCAACTTTTGCGTTCACATGTTTCTTGTTTTCGTGATGGTATATTTCGGTCACACAGTGATTGGCTCTAGGAGGCTACTCTAATGCATAAGTACGTGCACTAACGTTAAAATATGATTAGTAAAAAATGTGTGAGCCGCAGTTTTGCGATTTTCCTACAGTTGAACGTGAGAAATAAATAAATTTTAATGAAGGAAATGATTTACTCACTTCATTAGCCTGGTCATTCTGTCAGTTTTGAGGGCTTTCAGGCTGGGCACGAATCCGGCGGCAGCGCCATTTTCCTGTGGGGGAGGATCCGGCTGCTGGGGTGCACGCCTGAAAGAAAAATAGAATATAATTAGCATGTATCAAAAATGTTTCAATATAAAAATATCTTTCTTTCAAATATCCATCTGCTTCTTGTTTAAAGCTTTTTGCTATAGTTATCAAATTGTCAATTTATCGGTTTCAAATGACGTCCCAGCCGAATCAACGAATTGTTCCACTGGGTAAAAGTAATTCCAAGTGATGGAATGAAAAATACCAATGAGTTAATGGGCAGGTTTGTTAATTAAATCATGTAGTGCGATGGCATGCACAACGAATATGATTGGTCGGCGACGAACGTTTTGTCCATGAATTTCGATGAATATAACGTCTGTAAGTTTCTATGTTTTTGTGTGTGTGTGTGTGTGTGTGTGTGTGTGTTTAAACGCTTGGCAAAGATAAATTAACACCCGTTGAAAGAGTTGAACATGATTTGGTTTGAAATTATGTCAACCAACGGGGTTATTGACGAAATCCCAACTTAATTTTATTAATTTTTATTTTTAAGAAAACTTTGTGGTACAGCATTGAAGAATTTCACCACAAGGTTGTTATTCGGAAAAGTACAAGGTACTTCAGCTAGTATTTAAAAAAAAAACATGCACTACACAATTTTTAAAAAATTCTGTAGGCGTTGCTTACCAGTATCATTTATTTATGTAAAGTATAGAACACCTTTTATCGCTGAAAGATATCACAAAAACCAATATGATGAAGTCCAAGTCAAACATTTTTTATGTAAATTACTATAGAACACCTCTTATCGCTGAAAGATATCACAAAAAACAGTATGATGAAGTTCAAGTCAAACATTTTTAAACAGACCTAAGAGCTCTCAAATGAATTCTTTTTCAGTAGCTGTAATAGGATTTTTTCCCAACGCTTAAAACGTGTGATTTTTAATGAAAAAAATACTTCTAAAGCCGTTTCAACTCAACAAGAAAGAAAGCAACTCATAAAATATTTGAATAAAACATTATTCAAATATTTTATTCGAAAAGATTTTTTTTTAATCCACATCATGTACATTCAGTGATTTTCAGTGGTTTAAATTGTGTTTTTAATTTGTTGATATATAACATCTTAGGTAGGGCTGGGAAACTGTTTTGAAACAACTATTATGCAGTGGTACCTCCTTCAAGGGACACCCCCAAAAAAGGGACACCTCTAATTAAGGGACACTTTTTCTGGTCCCAGTCCCTTTGAATAGGGACTGCAATGTATTTACCTCTGAATACGGGACATTCTATTTAAGGGACACTTTTAGAGAGAAATTTCCAAAATTCAAGTTATATAGATACAAAAATTTACTGGAAACTGAAGTTCTTTTTTCCCCTAAAAATTAACTTCTGAAAGTTGGTATGAGTCCTAGAAGCATGAACAAAGAAACAAGTGTATTTTAAAGTACTTGACAAAACCTACTTGTAAAATATTTTCCCTCTTTTGTACTATGGAATACATGTGTGTTCAGCAAAGACAGACCCAGCTACCAACACCTTTTTTTATGCAAGAATTGGAAAAAGTACACTAAACGTAATTTATACTGTATTGCCTAAATTACGTACTTCGAAACAAATCCATCTAATAGATTACTTCTAGTAAATTTCTGTAAGTTACAAAACTTTGCCAATATGACATTTTTGCTAAAATTTTAGTTTTCCAATGAAAAAATTTTAAATTTCAATAATTTCAACTGATATTTTGTATATATGAGACATTTTCAGTATTTAAGCTTAAATGGTAACACATGTTTATTATTAAAAAGTTAAATTTATTTAATACACTATATGTGTATGCATCAATTTATGAACCTCCGAGGAAGGGACACCTCTATTTAAGGGACAAAATTTAAAGTCCTCTTAGCGTCCCTTATTGAGGGGTTTTACTGTATAATAATTCTTTTCAGTATTACTGCTTAGTGGCAAGAAATTCTTTTCAACATTGAGTTTTGTATTTATTAGTTATTTAATCAACGAAGAAAAGTAAAACTATGCCTTCCCAAATTGAAAGAAAATACAAATTTTTCACAGACAACAATAAAATAAATAAATGAATGAATGCATACATGAATGAGTAAATGAATGAATAAATGAGTGAATAAATGATAGAATAAATAAATGAGTTAATGAATAAATAAATGAATGAGTTAATAAATAAATAAATAAATAAATGAGTGAATAAATGCATGAATGAGTAAAAGACTGAATAAATACATGAATGAGTAAATGAATGAATGAATAAATGAAGGACTAAATAAATGGAAGAATGAATGAGTGAGTGAATGAATATGTATTATCTGTTGAAAAAGGTATATTTGATGTAATTCAGAACTAACGCTAAATGGAGAAAGAGAGAGAAAGAGATAGCTAGACTTTAAATTTGAGTTTGGTGTATTCGGGAAAGTAGGCTCGTATAGTTCTAGACTGAACTTCTTGTTTCTTTCTAAAATTCTTTTTGACGTATTATACTGTCTGAGACATTGATCGTTATGAACTTTAATACTTTGTGCAGAAAAGAATCAGACATAACAACCTGACGTAAGACTTAATATGTCTGTGAAATAAAATAGAAAAGCAAAATGTTATTCTTTTCAATCGTTATTTTTATCTTATGAAGATTACGAATTTATTCTGAATCGCTGAAAAGATTAGTCTTTGTTTACTCGACAAGTTCTTTTTTCACAAAAGAAAAATAAATTCTTCCTTCTATTTACCTTATTCTTTTTAGTCATAAAAAATATTTACTTTCATTTTCAATGGACAGCATTTACTGTGTGCAATTTTTCTTTTATCTTAACTCGTATCTAAATAAGCGGCGATATCTTTTGCAATGTTGTTCTTTAAGTAGGTAAACATCCACAACGCATCTTCCATATTCGAATTTACTTTTTCACTTTTCAAATTTGATACACGCTTATTTTATTTGCATTACAGTTATGGTTTATAGATAACTTTATCAATCTGTATATTCATGAGATTAAATAATTCGTTATGCAAACACATACGGGTTGGTATTTTTATGTATACCATTGGCATTAAATAATTATTCAAACTAAAAGAAATTTGTACTAAGCCATTGTTCATTTACAAATACCTGAATACCACTCGCGGGCGATTCTATTCTACTAATGAAGTGATGATACGCTGAGATTGACATTTTCCAAAACTATATTTTAGGCACGAATCTGGTTTTTCAACCTACTTTCACTTAAAAGTTAAAAAAAAAAAAGGTATGGAAGAAGGTTTAAGGTATCGCGAAAATATCAATAAAAAACAAAAAAAAAAAAAAAAAAAAAAAAAAAAAAAAAAAAAAAACGACATACATACAGTATGAATGTATAACCTCCTTCCTTTGTGAAGTCGGTTAATAAAGATAAGTCAAAAATAAGGGAAGTAAATAAAGATTTAAAAGTATAAGATTTTAATGTAGGGTTTTGAGATGGGTAAAATGTGTGTCCGTCGGTCGGTCGGTGTGCATGTCCCCCTTCTAATAACATTTGAGGGAATTATCCTATTCAAAAGATTTTTTTTAAACTCGAAATATCTCGGCGTCGACATCTCATTTCTATATTTTATTTTTTGATTTGAACACTTCTTTCTTCAATTTTGAACAGTTCAAAAAATCTTATCATTAGCGCCTATAGGAAAATATGAAGCACTTAAATAAACCCTGGACATAAGATAGAAGTTCCTTTCAACTAGCTTATACAAAGAAGCTTTCGACGAGAAATGTTTTTTTAATTTGAACATCTTTTGTCCAATTTTGAACAATTCAAAAAAATTTAACATTAGCGGCTACGGCGAATTAGGAAGCAATTATATAAATCCTAGACATAAGATAGAAGTTCTCTTCAACAAGCTTATACGAAAGAGCTTTCGACGTGAAATATTTTTTTATTTGAGCAGCTTTTGTTCAATTTAGAACAGTTCAAAGTAATGTAACAGTAGCTTCTATGGGGAAATTTCAATCTGTATAAATTCTGATCTAAGAGACGGATTTGCTTTTAACGAGCTTTATCGGGAGGATCTTATGACGTTGAACATGTACAGATACGAAGCTCATCCAGCACTAAACGAGTCTATTTTGCCATGAAACTATTTAATCTAGATTTTTAAGGATACTTCTGAATAAATAAATGAATGAGTGAATGAATATGTATTAACCGTTGTAAAAGAAGTACTTTCACTTGTGTGTTCATGTCTGTCACACATGGAATTAAACATCTTCATAATTTTGTTAAAACTATCTTAGTTGCAAGATTAAAAGATACTTATACGTAATTATCATCCATTTTCTTCAATATTGTAATATATATATATATATTTAGTATAACATGTCGCTGTTTCTAAAAAATTATAGTAATTTAGCATCATATCATAGTTAATGCATTCTTACAGGAAATAGAACATCACCGTCAAAAAATTACACCATTTCGTGAGGGAAAAAATAATAAATTGTTGTTTGGAATCAGACTCCCAACAACGAAATAAAGAAAATATCCACGGAATTATAATTAGTAACGCATTATTATTTGTTAGGAATGAATGATAAGTTTTGAATACCTGAAGTATTAGATTTTGTTACTTAGATCAAATGTTAAATTTAATGGTTTGGATTTTAACTATTCTATACTTAAGTAAGCTTAAAAGACATCGATCCAAGAAAATGCATTAAAAATAACATCAACACACAGCATAAACCACAGCATATCCTCAGAATCCCCTACTTCAACACTGTACTCAATAGCAAAAAGATACGAGTCCCTTTTCCTTTCTATTTATAACTATAAATATAATAATATTTTATGCCTAGATACGAAACAGTTTGTTGTTGTCGCAAACAACGTTATTATAGGATCAATAGATCAGCGTAGCAACAAATTATTAGCAAATCGGTGAAAAAAACTCTATCAGGAGCTCGAGAAAGTTGTATGACTGGCTTTCTTTCTGAGCTTCGAAAGTACGCAAACTAAAGGAGTTGCCCTTAACTTTTTCTGCAAAGTTTAAAAAAAAAACATTTTGTCGCTGCCACGAGAATAACTCTTATAGTGCTTTAGTAGAAGTGTTTGTAAGGAAATAAGTTGATGTAGTTATTAAATGGTAGCAATGTGGTTGCGGTTTTCTAAAAATTAAGTTAATTATTTTAGTTAGCTGTTCAAGGTGTGCAACAAGGGGTTGAGGAGGAGGAATGGGATCGGTTCCCCCAAGAGGCGTCGGATATCCGATATCTTACCGATTTTTAAACATTCAGAACCCGATCGAGCTATTGCATGAAAGATCCGATTGTCGGCATGTCCCTTTAATTTTTAAAATTTAATTAACTAACCTATTTTGAATATTGATGTAAATTACAAACCAACTACGTATTTGGAAACTATAACATGTTTAAAAATATGTATAAAATTTACGGTTTCAGACGTCAGAGCTGGATATCCGGTACGGATCCGTCAGACAAAGTATACCGAATATCCGCTATCCGGTGAAATCAACGTCCGATGTATCCCTAATCTCTGCACAGAGGCTGATGTTCCTATGAATTTTTCAGAGTAAAGAGACAACATTTGTATGGAAAAGAACGAAAATGAATGCAATCGGAAGTGATGTAATAAATTGGTTATAATTTTGCGATATAGAAGCGGTAAAATTGGCGCGAAAAATGATACGTTAAATACAGTGTCAGTTTGGCTACATTCTCAAGGAACCCAATGTTTAATATTGTAGATATTTCTAACGTCATAGTTATTGCTATTATAGTTTCAAATTTCAACTATCAACAAAATAATTAAAAGTATTTACGTTTTGTGTAGGTAAATATCATTATCTGTACTTATTACACTAGTTACGGAATGCAGACACTCAAATTGTTCCTATCAATATTCTGAGGGGATATTTTGATAAAGTATTTACACTTCTTCCGGCAAAAATGGACCATTGCCTGGTAGCCAAGAATAATCCATTCATATTCAAAGGAAAAACTGCTGATAAAGAATGTGCCGTATTCCGTTCTTGTTTTAGTTCCTTTAGCATACTTTATTTCTTCCGAGTTGATGCTATATGCCAGCTTATAAATTTAGTTGCTTTCATCAAACAGAGAAGCAAACATTCTTATTCGTGTGCTGGTAAACGCACCCCAAACGAACTTCCCTAAAACTCGAATGGATTCGTCCATTTCTGCCATGCGCAGAAGCGACGAAGGGTCAAATTTTAGGGGTCGAACTGTAGTTCTGTTTCGATAAGGCACTTACTTACGAATATACTACAGGTCAACATTTTTATCACCAAGCAAAATTTTGATGTTAATACATAAGATAAAGCCATAGAAATAGGAAGCTAACTGCAATCGTTGATAGTAAAAACTACAATTTTTGGAAAGCCAATTCAAAATTTCTATTTTTAACTTTTATTTTTATAACTAAATGAATATTCTGAGAAACAAACGCACTAAAGGATTTATTTTGTTAACACGATTACACACTCAGAAAAGACCGTTCCGTTAGGTCATAGTCAAAACCCATGCAAGTTATTCTTGCGCTCGTCTTCAGTTCATTTCCTTTTCTTCATATCGATATAATTTGAATTTATTATTATTTTTTTTAATCTGTCAACCTACTGTCACCCATTTCTCTCCCATCTGCTTTGCAGCCGTGGAATAAATGTGTGCGTGGGCGCAACACGTGACATGACATCAAACGCAGCGAACTCCCCGAGCACCCCCTCCGCAGTCCGTTATCGAATTAAATGAAGTTCCTGGGCAAACAAGCGCGAAATTCAGAAATCAACCGCTGGAAAATCTCGATGTAAATCTTGCCCGAAGGAAAGCGAAAGATCCACCTGCAAGACCGATTTCGCCGCCATGTTTGGTCCCCCTCTTTCGGTTCGCGCATAGCCTTCATTGTCCCATATCATTACTTAAGAGGCAGCTTTTATCGATTGACCAATCAAATCGAAGTACATTTTCCGTACCATCCATTTCGGGAAAATATATGGAGGAGGCGTTTGACATGGCTCTTGAATGTTTGCGATGAAAATATTACAACGAAAGATCGCGACGGCTGAACTTTAATTGCAATTGAACGTAATCATTCGTTTCAATTTTTGAGGAACAATGACTCACTAAATTACATTTATGAAATATGTTTAAATTTCAAATTATTTGCTCAGCTTGCATCCGGAGTGAATGCGGTTTTTCAGCAGTGAATATGAGCTTAAAAGCAATTAGCAAGAAGGAAACTTCATAACTTATTTAAATTACAAGTTTTTTTAATTATTTTTATTTACTCGTGCTTCAGAATAAAGCCCGAGTGTAAACCAACATTAGCTTTATTTTCTTTCTATGCTGAAATATTTACGCTAGAAAACTTTCAAACATCGGCTTTATAATTTCATTTAAGATGTGTAAGTCAACAAAATTAGCATTTTATTTACGAATTTTCGAAGATACGATATCTAAAGACAGCCTTGAGTCTTAATAAATTGAATAAATATGGTGGGTTTGATCAACTGTACTGTTAAAAAAAATAAGAAAATGAGCGCTTTTACAGCGAAATTCCAAACGCACTGCAGACACATGATGCGAGCTTATGAGGAACGTTTGTCAATGCATAGAGTTGTGAGCTTTATGCTCCTTTATGCACTGATAAAGAAGTTTCTTGCAACTGCAGTCATGTCTAATATTTTTGCATTTTGCTCCTGGTGAACTTGTTGTTTCAGTAGAGAAAACTTTTAAATTTAATGCCTCAATGTCTTCTAAAAAAGAGTCTGCTTCGAATTTTATGGTTTCCAATGTTGATTTCAATTTAAAAAGTTTAAAACTAGTTTTTGTCCGTTCAACCGGCACTTTTGTCTTAAATTGCAAATTCGATACAATATTAGATGGTCATGCTAAGAGAAACTCTCCTTGCCCTTTATAAGTTAATTCATATGCCTTATTTTTAAGTGAAATTACTTCAAAAACTGCCTTTACTAGCATTGTTTACATTCCAAAGATCCCAACTTTATGCATCGATAAAAGGGCCCACTTGTAACCACGAAATACGTGTCTGCAGTTAGTTATCGCTTCAATTGCATTGATTTTATTATTTTTCATTTATTTTTTCCCCTTAAAGGTAAGTCTTTTGCTCCTGATAACGTTGAATATAAGTTAATCTGAATTATGGAGCTGATTTTCTGCCAAAACATTTGGGGAAAGTTAACTAGATGCTTAGGCAAGAGAGATTCATACCAAATGCGCCCTATAGAGTAAAAAGTGTACAATTCTTTTATTTTTCTTTCGAAAATTTCTTTTGGCGCAGGCGGGAAAGTTTTGTTTTAAACATATTATTTTACGTATATATATATATATAAGTTGAAACTCATATCTTTCAATGCCAGCACCTTAAAAATGGTTAAAAACTGATAATTTTACAAAAATTTATTATTGTTATTATTTGTTTATTAATTTTTCGAAATCATTTTTTGCTTAAGGTGGGAACATTGTTTGTTAAGTAAGTACTTTACACATTCTTTTCATTGAAATCCATTCATATCTTCCAATTCCCCAAGCACCTTAAAAATAATTAAAATTCATAAATTTATGAAAATTTACTAATACAGTTATTTATTTATTTAGGAATTATTTTTGGCATGCGCTGGGAACATTTTGTGATAAGTATAGTATTTACACATTCTTTTAAATTTAAATCCATTTATATCTACAGGTTTTCAGAGCTCCCCAAAGCATATGAGAAATTAACATTTATAGAAAGATGTTACAACTGTAAATTATTTTAAAATGCTCATAAATTTTGGAAATTATTAAGGCTTGCCCTTTTTTCCCTGTGCAATCGATTGTTTAACCCATTTTTATTTATAATTTTTAATTCGAAATCTCCATAAAAATTGATTTTTAACACACATTAAAGTGGCTAGGGGCACCGGAAGATATTAACTAAAATTTGGCATGCTTGATAACTATTTTTAATAGACAACTTTTGCTCCACGGGCCGATAATTTTATCCGTATTTTAATTTGTCGCTCCACCGTGGTGGTCATTTTATGTAAAACATGACGTAATGACGGCAGGCACAGTTTAGGAGAAATTTATTCAGAATTATCATTATTTTTAAACTGGTCCTGCAAAATAATAATGATCGAGCAGTCAGAAGACAATGACGAATGGTACTCAATATATATATATATATATATATATATTTTTTTTTTTGAGTTATTAATATTACATTATTATAAAACTTGCTCGTGAAACTCTTAACATCTGTTTCTGATAACATATTGTACGTAGAAAGTTAGAACAAACATCCTTTATGGAACATTTTTGAGTTTCCCAGTCATTCCACATCCATTCAATACAGTGTTTAAACCTCAAGATCTCAGATTGTCTTGACCCGGGTGTACCACTGGTACGAACTTGGAAAAATATGAATTTTTCCGGGACTTGTATATTCATTCTTTTTTTACAGGGGAGTAAATTTCGTAAATAAGGTGCAAAAACAAGGAATGGCTTGAACACTGAAAAGTTGTTTGAGCTGTTCTAAATTCTTCCCCATTAAAAACGAATTTAGGAAAGAATTTAGAGCAATTCTGACATGAAATAGGTCTCATTTTTCTTCCCTTTCTTATGATATGCTACACTACAAAGTTTATTATTTAAAAAAATTTACATTAAATAGGTCTCATTTTACAGATTTTTCTGCTCTTTCTTATGATGTGCTACACCATATAGTATATGATTTTTAAAAAAATGTCACGAAATACGACATTTTACAGCGTCTCTCTGCTCTTTCTCAGGATATGCTACACTATACAATTTATGATTTTATAGAAAATTATATGAAATAGGTCTCATTTTACAGCGTTTTCCTTCTCTTTCTTATGATATGCTACACCATATAGTTTTAAAAAATAATTTTAAAAATCTAATTAAAAATTATAATTTTAATTTTTTTGGCAAAGTAAATAATTAAAATTTTTTAAATGAATTCCATGAATACTTAGTACTATCCTATGTCACACGCGAAAATTAAAATTTGGGACCATAATGGATTCATCGTTAAAAAAATAGGAACTGAGGATTTCCTTTAATTTAATTCTATATTCAGGTTAACTAATACATCAACGCTAATATTGACATTTTCCAGAAAAAAAACGTAGGTATGAGTAAGGGGCATGAAAACAACATTGGTTTACAACATTTACACCAGTGAATAAATAATGAATACACATATCAGGGTAAAATTTCATGTTTTTTTATTCAAGTTTGTAGCAATAATACACCTGTGCCAAATTTCAAGAAAATCTGAGATGGTAAGGATCAATATTGTCTTTTTTTGTGTTGAATTGAAATGAAATGACTTATGCATTGAAGACTAGAAATGCTAGAATTGATGCAACAATACTGATTACTTTTGATTTCAATGGAAAGTTAAAATTCCCGTCAAAATTGATTCGAGAATAACAACAATGAATTTAATCCAGAGTACCTTTTAAATTGTCATGCGTTAAAGAAAACTAGGGTAAATAAACTAGAATATAGCCTTTTATTTCGAAAAGTCATTGTTTTATACATAATTCAATTTCGAGCTTAAGAATAAAGTTCTGCAGATTTAGACAACGCCTAGATGTATGGCAAAGTAATTCCACTGTCTGGGAATCTTCTTGGAGCTATTTTATTCTTTGGGATTCTTAGAACTACTATACCGAGAACGAATTTTCTTAAGCTTAAATGAAGACCTTTTGTTCAGCTGTTTCTATAGCCTAATCATCTGCCTGAATGCTTCCTTCCCATTGGTGCTGAGATGACCAGACGACGCATAATTCCGGATTTAAGCAAATGCCGCCTTTTGTCTTGTGGGGAGCCTGGCGGACTATTTAACGCGTCACTGACCTTGATCAGTGTCATTAACGGCTTTTAAAGACTGAATGAGAAGACGGAATTAAGCTTTAAGGAAAGTTCTCCAAACCTGCAAGAAAGATAACCGCAGCTAAAAGGGGGTGGGGGAGGGATACTCTTGATTCAAAAGACTATTCTGCTTCAGCGAAACTTAACCTCTAAGATGTAAAGTGAAGATTGGAGAAAAACTCCGTCAAAGAAAAAAACTTTCCCTCTCTGATAACACTGAAATGTTTAAGCAAATATGAGCATGAATTATTAATTTTGAACAAGGTACTTTTAATTATGAAAAATCATTGAGGAATGCTAGATTTATGCTTTTGGACAATGCAGTATGAAACATGTAACTTCAAAATAAAAATATAATAATAATTAGCGTATTATTTATTAGGTTATAATGTTAACGAAGCAAAGAGAAATCCATTGTCGATGCATCTGATTTGCCAACCAAAAAAAAAAAAAATGTGCCAAAAAATAATAACACCAAAGAAAAAAGTATTTGCTGTTAACTTGCAACCACAAAAACAGCATAAAGGTTTTAAAATTTGAGCATTTGTTTTTCAAGAGGAATGTTATGTTACAAAATAACCTAATTGCAGCTCAAAATGTAACAGTTAAGGAAAACATAAATGTTGTTAAAACGAAACCTTATAAATGACTTATCAACGAATTTTTCAGAACGTGACAGGCTCATTTTAGAATTTCTTTTCTCATTTCATTCTTTTTCCGTCTGGTGATTTTTCGGTGCAAGGAAAGCAACAAAATAAATTAATGAGATTAGAATTCTCTGCAATTCAGCAGATTTCCTCTTTTCCCAAAATTTCTACCTCTGTTTGCAAACAAAAAGTGAAGTTTCTGCATTTTTAAAGAACAATTTACTTAGAAAGTCTGGTAGATCTAAATCTCCACTCATTCGAAAATGCACCTGTTCTGTGATGGACAGCAAAAATTTTAAAAATAAATTTTCAGAGGAAGAGGCAATTTAAAAAATTTTGCCAATTTGTTTATTAGCTGTTATTATTTCGGTAATAAAAAATAAATAGTACTGCATTTATTATTCGAGAGATATGTGATTGATTTATTTAAAATGTATTTCCGTAATAATTCGGAAGCTGGCGGTTTTGACTCAATGGAGGTAATTCAAGCAACGTCATTGGTCACATGGCGGCGATTAAAGCAATGTAAACAAAGGAAGCCGTAACTTACTTCTAGCTCGACAAATCTAATTAAAAACTAGGCCTAAAAAAATTCTTCTACATTACATAAAATTAACACTAAATAAAACATTATAACTATTGTAATAATTAATAAGTTTCTTTTAGATTAAATTAAATGTAAATACTGGGTTTTAATCAGAAAAAGCTGTGAAAATAGTCTAATTAATTTTAAGATAACTAATTTTGCCTAGTGAACTCCTCGTAGAACTCAATTGAAAATCTTAGTAAACAAAGAGCAGATATCACGTGACAACGATGATCGCTCAGGAGTACTTCTAGCGGTGAATTGCCTCCACTGAGAAAAATTTTAACATCAATCATTTGGGAAATATCGCCGTGAATAATTCAAGATGTAACAAACTAGTTGATAAATCGCACCCAATCGATTGCCGTTTCACTGATGGTGATGATGCAGTGTCAGCTTGTCTATTTGTGCACATGAACACATTAACCCCCGAAGGAAAACGAAGAAATAAATTAATTTAAAAATTAAAGGGCTTTTTTAAAATTGAATTATGATTTGGTTCTTTAACCCTCTGACTGCTCTTTTTTTTTTAGCGAATTCGATTCGCTAAAAATTTGTCTACTTTATGCAACTAAAGCCATCTCTGGAATAAAACCTTAATTAATGTCCAAGGGGGGGGGGTACTCGAGGAATTGCCTTACTGACGTTTTAGCGATGAAACAGCGGGATAATATTTTAAGTACACTTAAAAAGCTCATGCCCGTGGAAATCGCGGGATGAGCAATTTTCGCTACATTTTTACGTTACACGTGGAAATCGCGGGATAATCAGTCTGAGGGTTAATGAGGAGGAATACATGCAGTAGAGGAATTAGGACATAGGTTCAGCTGATGTATCACAATGGCTAGTATTTTCCGTTTTAATCAGCATGTATTTCCTAACTAATTACGTTCACAAAACCTTCGTATATTTAAACACTGTAGACTGAAAACTGCATTACATTCCATCAAGATGTAACGTAAGTAAAAATGATTTCTGTGGAATATAACTTAAAAATTCTCAAAAAATAAAGAAAGTGTACTTTGTAACAAAATTAAAGAGTTTAAAGGATTGAATTTGATTATGTAAGAAAAGCATCCTTTATTCAATTTTTCACACCCACAAATTCAATAAAGAATTTCGCTTTCGTCACGTATTTGCAGAAAAAGTTTAATTATCTCTCGCGAAACATGTAGATTCTCGCTCATTTTATTGCACTGTAATTAAATTGTGAATCATCGGATGCAACATTCCTGTTCGCATGCTTCCCTTTCTCATCATTTCGGAGTCTTGTGAGCCTTCTTAAATATTTAATAAACAAAGCGTTTGTTCATTCCAAATTTTATCACCCTTTACCATGAAGCCGAACTCTAATTTGCATATCTATCGTCTTTATGGCACGTTTTGAATATTTATGAAGATTCCGAACAAAAAAAAGGGAGGGGGCGGGGAATGGGAGCAGCTGCTTTTCTGAGCTCGGCTCAGTGCAAAAGTGGGCTGAACAATAAAGAGATGGATACCCGGATTACTCTCTCATTTCCGGTACTTGAAGGGGGAGTTCTTGAAGCCAAAATGCACCACAGACTCTCCCATGGATATAAGTGGCGAAGTGGGAATAAACTAAAAATTTATTCTCTTTTTTTTTGACAAAGAGAGCGTTCCATATGCAGCTCAAGTTTTTCAAACTCATTGGAATAAATATTTTATTCTTGATAAGATATGCTAAAAGTTCTGAAGATTCTATTTCTCCTGTATAAAAAATATTCGCAGATATAGAACGCAAATCAATAAAAAGATATTTCTGATGTAACCGAGTAGGGCCCCTAGCACTATGATAGGCGATGATTTATGGAAATTTATAATCTCAGAGTCAGAGAAATCAAAGACCTTTTTTAAAATTAAGTTTCGGGGGAAAAAATTCTGTAGATGCTTTCCGTTGCTTTGTGCTAAGTACGACATAGTGCAGCGCTCATAACGATAGTATTAAATGGTTAAAATCCTAGAAATCATTACTATTATTTGTTATTTCTAATATTCAAATACGTAACGATTTTTCTTAGTTGATTCTATTATCCTCAAAATAGAAATTGAATAAACCATGCTTCTATTCCAGAGCAATGGCTAGAGTAATTCCATCTGCGATTTTTTTCAAAATTACTGCTGTACTTTTTTATGTTACAAAAATGCTCATGACAAACAAAAACGTAATCTTAGAAAGCAAGATTGACTGTTTAAATTATTCAGCGAAGAAATGGAAGATTATGATGAAATACAAAGTCAAAATAATAACATTGACTTAAAATGAGAGTACTCATTTAGACCTAAATGTGAAGATAGTTGTTTAAAACAATAAATTTACTTTGTGCTAAGTAAACTAATAAAAAAGGTTTTAAGTAAACTGTATTAAAGAAAGCACAAATAAGCATTAAAATACAGACATATGTTTCGGGATTGCTTGGAATCTTCACATGTGTACTTTTTTTCTGAATTTTGTTTTGGTTCTTTCTGTAATTATTTCTATTTCCATTTTAATTCTTTGCATTTTATTTTATTGTTTTTGCAATTTTCACGTATTTTCGCCTTTTTATGCATGCTGTGGTCTTTTTTGCTTTTTTGTATTTGATATTCCGTTTTTACTTTGTGTACTTTTAACTGGGTTCGTTTGGTGCTTTCTTATTGGTGCCTTCCGTGTTACTTCTACTTCCACTTCACGCTGCCTTTATTGTCATTGGTTTGCAAGTAAATCTTAGGCTATATAAGCCGTGTTTTTGTTGTTTTGTCTTCTTCATTTGGATGTTTTTGCATCTAGAAGCTTCCTGTCTAATTGAAAAAGGGATTCCAAGCAATCCCAAAAAACATATGTCTACCTTGTAATTGTTTATTTGGGCTTTCTTAACGTGAAAATTTTTGTTATTACAACGATAGTTGTTTGTTTCCAATCATACTTTTAAGAAGTATGTTGAAAAAATATTTTTTTGCCGTGTGATAATGAAGCACTAATACAGATTATTTACGATTATATATCTATTAATCTATAAATAGTGAGATATTAAATCCTTATTGATATTTATTTGTAGAGGCTAATGACAAATCATAATATCGCCTTATTTGACTCACACTGATAGGGGCGAAAATTAAAACCAGAAGCAACAAACTGCTATTTAACCCTTTCGAAGGCGGTGGTAGGTATGCTTCTCACCAAATTCATCAAATTCTAGATGTTTATAGTGAGCTATTTTACTCTTTATGATTGATAGAATCTTGCAAAGACTCTGGGAAGTACATGTACCACTACATGAAGGGGGTTCAAAGGGGTTGTGGGAAAAATCATGTTAATCTCATTTAATGTCCTATATGAATTTCTTTTCTTGAAACCAATCAAAATTCGAGAAATAATTTACTATTCGGATAATGCAAAAAAAATGGCCTTTTAAAAGGTTTAAAAAATCCGTCGCTCACGTTATGCGGCTGCGCATTACATTCAGTATTTCATTTTTTCACTCAGTGCGCATGATCATATCTTGAGCTAAGGGATTTGGGATCATTCATAAATGATGTCACGCTTCGAGGGGGGGGGGGTTCATGAAATTGTGACAAAGTGCGACAAGGGGAGTGGAGGGGGTAACAAGAAGTGTGACATCATGCATTATGCAACAAAGCATGACGCGTGACGAAGGGGGAGGGGGTCCGCTGAAGTGTGTCATATTGTGACAAAGGGCGGAGGGGGGGCCAAATATATGGGGGAAAAGCACGACTTCATTTATGAACGGCTCGTTTTGTAAATTTTACTTCCGGTGTTCAACCATCGTGACGGCCCGGAAAACTCAAACATTGCTATACTTGTCGGTTTCGATTAGATTTCTAAATTTATGTTAGATCTTTCCATGTACGTTTTTAGCTGTTTATTGAAAATATAAAATACAGTGATTTGGAGCAGCCGATCTTTTAAGCTGCTCCGCATAATTTTGATAGATTATATTATTTATCCCTTTTTTTTTACTTTAATTTTTTTGTATGATAATTTTTTTTAAAAAGTCGGAGAAGTGGAGCAGAACAAATTTTTCCGCTTCAGGTTCGAGATAAAGCTCTTTGCTCCGCGTTCTTACTCCATGCTCCACTCCGAATCCCTGATGAAATATTTATTAAGTGCTATTAAAAGAGAGACATTCACTTTGCGCATATGTATTCAAAACTAGTAAGCCCAGCGGTCATACGAAACGACCGCTGCTCTAGATATTATAAGTATACAATCATCTCAGTAACCGGAAATGCACATAAAATCAAAGAGATATTTATCAGGTAGAACACTAAAGTTTAATGAATAAATAATAAACAAGTAATAATTTCGGAAAAAAATATTCTTACCGAAAAAAACATCTGTAGTTATTAAAAAAGTTATAATAATCTGTAAAATAAAAATATTATTTACTATATAATCAAATTGTTTGTGAAAACGTTATTTATATCCAACATAATCATCGTCAAAACAATAGTTTTGACGATGGGATCGAAACAGGAAAGAAGAGCGCTGCCCCTTTTATATATATAAAAAGCGCAGACGATAAATAAATTAAAACAAAGAAAGAAGGATTAAATTAAATTCGTGTTTACATTAATTTTAACGGAGATTGCAAATCTAGCGATGCCTCACTCAAAATGCTAGAGAAATGTTCTGATTATTAGTATATTTGACATGTGTCACAACAATGGCAACTGCATTACAGTTACGCAAGCAACCAATAAGCTATCCGCGACAAACAGACACCTAAGCGGCTTATATATAAGATGAGTAAAGGCAACGTTAAACGGCTCATATAAAATGTTAAAAATGACAGACAGGTCTCAAGAGCAATCAGCCCGCATGGGTGATACTGATCAAAAGAAAATTTCTGAAATCATTTTATGAAATTTTCGGAAAAACTATGCATTAGGAATTTAAAATAAAAATTATGTAATTAGACGACTATTTATGGTAGCATATGTTAACATACCTTCAAACTTTTAAAACAATTCAAATATTTAAAGGATGTAAAAGGATTGTAGCGCACGGTACGCTCATTTTCAGCGAAGCAAGTGTTTGATTTTGGCATGCTTCATTCCAAAATATACGTTTTCACTCATACATTGTAGAAATTAAGAAAATGCAATTAAAATGTTAGAGACCTTTAAAAAGTCTTGAAAATTGGTAGCCGATTTCACGGCGCAATTGAAAGAAAGTCTCGCAACGAATTTTAATTAATGCGTGATAGATGGTGAAGGAATGAGGGGGGGCAGCTAAAAATCTCATTTTCTCACACTGTAAAATATGCAATGACCGGTTGCGAAGCGATAATATTGGTTGCCAAGAATTTTGCTCATAAATCAAAACATTTAGGTTAATTTTAAAACATTTGGAAATTATAAAAAACAATTTTAAAAAATCGGAAGAAATGGACTAAAAAGCTGAAGATCGGGAGATTAGCTGAAAGGCGGTAGTCTCCTTCAATAAGTGAGAGAGTTGACAACTCCTGTATCGCCAAACTAATCTTAATATTAATTAATTGAAAAAAATCGGAAAATCGAATTAATTTTTAATTTTCGGATTAGGTTCCCAAAAATTTACTTTGCCCCACCCTGTGTTACAAAACATAAAAAAACAATGCCTTTGTTTTGAAAATAACAAAGATAAAATCAACCTCAATAACAATTGTACATTTTTGTGCTTTATTGACGTTGTTTTTCTGATTAAAAAATTTACATATCTTATATATGATGGATGAAATTAATTTCAAAACACCTACGGGTAACGAAGTACACGAGTTGATCAGTATTTTTCTTGCAACAATTTTTATATATATATAAGTATTTCGAAGCTCAAACTATTATATAGGAGGTTCAGTTTATAATAATAATTTAACTTTGTGAAAGTAAACAGTAATAGAAATAAAATTTCACGTTAATTTAAAGCACAAATGAGCATTAAAACGCAGACATATGTTTCGGGATTGCTTGGAATCCCTTTTTCAATGCGACTGGGAGCTTCTAGATGCAAAACATCCAAATGAAGCAGACAAAACAACAAAAACAAAGCTTATATAGCCAAGGAATTAACTGTAAACCAATGAGAGTAAGGGCAGTGTGAAGTGGAAGTAGAAGTAGCAGGGAAGGTACCAATAAGAGAGCAACAAACGAATCCATTGAAAGTATAGGAAGTAAAAAGGAATATCAATAAAAACAAAGCAAAAAAGACGACAGCATGCATAAAAATGTGAAAATACATGAAAATTGCAAAAATAATAAAATAAAATACAAAGAAAAAATGGAAATAAAATAAGTACAGAAAATACCAAAACAAAAAGCAAAACAAATTACACATGCAACGGCAACTAATTTGGTAAATACCCCAAGTGTTAAGTTGATCGACAGGATCTTTAAGAGAAGAGAAGGAAAGTTTGTTGATAGACATATGTTTCGGGATTGCTTGGAATCCCTTCTTAAAGATCCTGTCGATCAACTTAACACTTGGGGTATTTTCCAAATTAGTTGCCGTTGCGGCCTTTCTTACATTGGACAGACAAAGCGTGCTCTGAAAATTCAGTTAAATGAGCATAAAGGTTATGTACGAAAACAAGAGTTAAATAAGTCTAGTATTGCTCAACATTGTTGGAATTCCAACCACTCTTTTGATTTCAATTCTGGGAAAATTATTCAAAAATGTTCTTCCCCTTTAGAGCTTGACTTTTGGGAAGCTTATCATATTAACAGGAATAGTTCTAATTTGGTTAATGATTCTTCCTCAACTCCTTATTTTTCACAGGTCTGGCATAAGTTCCTTTAATTTGTTGTTCTTTCTTGGTTTTCTTGTTAGTTTTCCTTTTCTTGTGTCATTTTTTTCTCCCCCCCCCCCCCCCCCTCCTTTACATGTGTAATTTGTTTTGCTTTTTGTTTTGGTATTTTCTGTACTTATTTTATTTCCATTTATTTCTTTGTATTTTATTTTATTATTTTTGCAATTTTCATGTATTTTCACATTTTTATGCATGCTGTCGTCTTTTTTGCTTTGTTTTTATTGATATTCCAATTTACTTCCTGTACTTTCAATGGATTCGTTTGTTGCTCTCTTATTGGTACCTTCCCTGCTACTTCTACTTCCACTTCACACTGCCCTTATTCTCATTGGTTTACAGTTAATTTCTTGGCTATATAAGCTTTGTTTTTGTTGTTTTGTCTGGTTCATTTGGATGTTTTGCATCTGGAAGCTCCCTGTCGCATTGAAAAAGGGATTCCAAGCAATCCCGAAACATATGTCTGCGTTTTAATGCTTAATTTGTGCTTAAATTAACATGAAATTTTATTTCTATTACTGTTCAGTTTATAGTTTATTATTGAGACTCAAATCTATTAAGTTTAGGTGATTCTACTCTTGATGGGGTAAATGTATAGTACTGTTGCAACCAGTATACTTTTGTATAAGCCTACGAAAAAAGCCGGATAACCTACCGGAATCCGGACCTTAGATTTCGTCTCTACAGTCTGTCCAGCAATAAACACCAACCTTAGAGGAAGTATACCAGTAGAGAAAAAAAATTTTGGAATCACAAGAATAGCTGCGCGAAGTTGAAGCATTTTCTTTATTGATACGTGACAGGTCTCGCCTTTCTCTTGGCACGAGAATTCATTGGCGATCATTAGTTAACTTGAGTTACAGTTCGATCACGGAATTTTGACATTTGGTCGCTTCAACGCATGGCAGAAATGAACAAATCCTTTCGAATTTTAGGGAAGTTCGTTTTGCAGGTGCGTTTATTTAGTACGCGAATCAGAATATTTGCTTCGCTGTTTGTGGAAAGCAATTAAATTTTTAAACTGGCATATAGCATCAGTTCGGAAGAGATGAAGTATTTTAAACGAATTAGAACGAGAACAAAAACGGCACATTCCCTATTTCAGCAGTTCCTCCCTTGAACATGAATGGATTCTTCTTGGTCCTTTGCCAGGCAAATCTCTTCGGTTTATGGTAGAACTATAAGTAAAACATAGCATTTTGCGTCTAAATTCGGTAGGCTGGCGAAGTTTCGTGGGACAATCAAACAAAATCGGTTTCATGTTGGTGTCAGAAATAGCAAGCATAATCTTCCTCCACAGGATATCTACTCTAAAAAGAACACAAAGCAATGTCACATTTCGCAATATCGTTGTCTGCTTGGCCCTGGGATGATTTCCAAACGCGCTATTTCGACTGAAAATTTTGGATGCATAAAATATTTTGCTAAAAACATTCGGCTTTTGTGATTTTATTCTAAATGAATAATAAAAATACATACGTATTTAGAGAATGGTATTCTCTGAAAAAAAAGAAAGAATTAGCCCTTTTTTTTTATTTAAACGTCATATTTGTGTCAGCTTTCATTGAAGCAAATGTTGCCGATAAAAAGGGGAATCTGAATATTTGCTTTCTATTCAAAATATTGCTTCTGTTTAAAATCTTCATGATTAAGTGGGAAAAAAGTGATAATGATTAAAAATTTAAAAACGCACGAAATTTGTTGTACTTCAAGAGCGATTACTATTTTTGTTAGGCAATTAAACGATGATCAGCATAATTCTCAAGTAAATAAAACAAGTAAAATTATTCATGGTACTTGCATATAGAATTGAAAAAAAGAAAATTTATGGATTTTGAAGTACCATTTTTTCAAAAAATTTGCTCCTAAAAATGCACAGAACATCAGAATAACGGCATGACAAGATAAAAAGAATAAATCATTAGATCTCTCGAAGATGAAGGGAAGGGCGGAAGGACACATTATCTTTCGTTAACACAAATTTTTATTTCAAACTATAAAGGGGAAAAAATTCTCTCACTTGTTTGTAATTAAGGATTAATATTTTAGTCTCTCTAAAGAAGAAGAATGCTCACATTTTCTTTTTTGCTCTAAAGTGAACGACTTTTTTTATATATATAGCTACTTAAGTATATTATAGAAAAAGTCGTGCAGTAAGTTCAAGAAAAATTGGGTTGGGAATGGTAACACGCTTTCCTCCACTAAAAATTAACTCGTGTAAAGTTTTTAAAATTTGATTTTAGATATAGATTTGTATCTTCGCCAAAAATTGTAGCGAAGTTAAAAGCTCTGTTGTATTTGAAATGCATTAAATGTTTTCTTGTGTTAATTTGAATGTGTCTTCATTTTTCTTTGCAAAGCTGCTGTAAGGTCATCGGGTAGATGATTTTTGAATCAGCCCCGAAATTTATGAAACATAACAATAGAAACCAGGAATTTAGAAATTTTGATTTAAGCCTCAAAAGAAGTCTGGTAGGTTTAGTTTTAATTTCATTTATTTAATTTAAAAATTACTTCGCTTTGTTTTAAAATATGGTGTTTATCTAATATGAAATGTCCAGCCTCAACATTAAGTTAAGATTTACTTATTGCAATTTAGTTTGTATCCTTATCTTACGATTTTGATTTGTAAAAGTAACCCAAGTGCGTTCATGTCGTCAAACCTCTAGTTCATTTTTAAAAAGTAATTCTCCCATTTATTTTTAATTTTTAATCCAAATATTTATCAAAAGCAGTTGAAAATTTTATTTGTATCACATATTGGTTTAGTGTGTGCAATTAAATTACCGATGTCAATTCTGTTTTAAATGTGGTAGTGTTGACAACGTGCTACAATGGAAAATAAATTACAATTTCTTTTTTCGGCGCGGAACGGTAACACAACTTCGTTTCAATATGATGCTTTGTTTCTCCGAAAGTCCATTAGCTGTCTCTGAAATCACATTCCAAAACGAGTTTTTACAAAAAAATTTCAAAATATGCTTCCCATTATTTCTCGATATCCTATTCTTTACGATTTGTGGTAGTGAACTGCTCCAGATTTAAATTGAATTTTATTCCAGGTGAAGTAATCAATTTGAACTGATAATCCGTTCACCAATAAGTAGATCTTTAACGTCTTATAGCTTTAGAATTGCCATGTGTTATCCTATGGTAATTCAATAGTTATAATTTAATAAATATGGTGTGAAGGAGAAAAGTACAAGAAAAAGTGGAGTATTTTCCATTCCTTTACTGACTTTTTTTCATTCTCCAAATTTTTTTGTTTCCTTCATTTAAAAAAACTAATGCAGGAGCTACATTTTCTCAAAATTCTATTTAATATTAAATGAGGCGTTAATAATCTATTGAATTTTCTCCCTCTCAACTGCTCATTTTCCATCTTTTTTTCCCCTTATCACAATTGATGAGCATTAACCCATTCAAAAGAATCTGCAAAAAATTCTACAGGGCCTTATTCTGCCCGCAGCTAGAACGCAAATTTTGAATTGTACAAAAAATATTATTTCTCGAAAACAAAAAATCAATGAAAGCCCTCGCATGTCATAAGCAAGCTATGAATACCCATATGACTATATACCTATATATTCTTTATTCTTTAGCTCTACCTTCACCGTGATTCTCTATTATTGCAAAAAGGAAAAGCTGGGAGTTGATTATCTTGATCAGCAATGAACGGTACTGTTTATATGAAAAAAGGTTCTTATGGGTATGATATTCAGCATCGAATGTTATCGGTGAAGGAGGGGCCAAGACGAACTGTAAACCACATGCTGGTAAAGTTCAACAACTTTTATTTCTATCTCAACAAAGCCAAAAATTTTCAGTCTAAGATATGTACTCTAGAAGACCTTTTCTACATTGCAGTCGGAAACAAATGTAGACCCACCGTGCATACCCGATATGGCTCTTTCAGACGATCGACAACGTGAATGTATCTGCAGAAGATCGACAACTGCAGTGTGATAAAGCATTGTATTTTATTGTCCATATATTACACATCAACATATCCTAAGAAGAAGTGACTGCGGCCCAAAAATAATCCGGGTTTTAATGAGATTCGCGATCTAAAAGTTTCAGGATTTCCACGACCTTTTGCGAAGCATGATAGCCTTACTATTCACGCTTATTTAATTTTTTTTCTATTCCCTCCAGAAAAAATTACAAGTAGATGAATATCGTAACTTTGTTTTTTTTTTATCGATGGTTTTCAGAAAAAACATACATAAGCTAATGGTAGGCACTTTCCTTTTAATTACCTATCTATAAGAAAAGGAAGGGAGTTTGTGAAATAAATGAGTTATAACAGTTAAAGGTACGTCCATAGTGATCCACTTTCAGTTTCCTGCATAATCGCGTCACATGACCATGAAGAAAAAATAGTATAAAAATTAACCGGTATGGTTATAATCCACCTGCTTCCCTGTTTTTATCTCCTTCAACCGGAATTAATTATTAATTATTTCTCTCGCTTAAGCAACTCTCGCGCGTTTAGTTTTCTGTGTAATTTCAACCATGGTTGCCAGTTTTGATGACATTTTGCTAGAAAAAATGTGAAAGGATTGAAGAAACTTCTTTTTGGAAATGAGAGCAATATTAACATTTACTAAGTGACCATATAAACCTTGCATATACAAAAGCGAGAATTTCCAATAAAATACACAATAGGTCTTCATGGCGAGATCTCCATGTTGCAATATAATAGGCATCCTCTGCACGTTGCAGATTCGCACGGTTCTGCAACGCTGTTTGAACTTGCCATGGTTTAAGCGATAGAGCGAGGAGCTGAACGCTCTTCTCTTGGAACGTACCGTAACAATGTTACAAAATTTGCAATAATAAATTTAACTTTAATTGGACTTTTTAACTGTGCTCAGAAACTCCCGGCCGAAGTGGTAAAATATTTTGAATTAGGAATGTGTCTAAGTAATGTAATATTATTTTTTTGTGAAGAGATATTTTCCACCCAGCGACTACATTTATTTCTATTTGTAGGATCTCATTAATTCACCAACGGAACTGAGAAGTGGACTTCCCCCGGATAAATTTGATGGCAAAGAAGTTTTAGAGGTAAGGATATAAATAAAAGATTTTTCTTTCTACGATCACATTAAATTTACTTTTTATCTAAGATTTAGTTTTTCACCGTTGAGTTTATGTTATATTTCTCGAGCTGTTCAAAATAGAGCGCAAAATTATTAAACACCAAGAACTGAATGGGGATGTGATGTCCTGGTCGAGATCTTTCGGACAGAAAGGATTTAGTTCGAATTAAGTTTATAAGTTAGTTCTTAAAAATGTTATAAAATTTGAATTAAACTCCTCAGAAGTTTGCAGGTGTGTAGACAAACCTACAAACACATCCTTTTCACCTTCTCATTGCCTTTGTTTCTTCTTTTAAACATTTATTGATTGAATTGCTTATTTGTTTATTTTTAGCGAATGTTTTGTGAGTTTATTTATTTAATTATTTTTGAGGAAAAGTAAGAGAAAAACGCTATTTTTTTTTTCTTTGTAAAGCTTTAGGTTAGTCTGAAATGGTAATTTTAAACCGATTTCCAATATAAGGATGGTTATTAACTCATACAGAATATGTTTGTTTTTTTGTCTATAGATAACTTTTCACAGGATGAGCTGACTTTTATGATTATGTTTTTTAATTGATCGAGGGTGGTCTTCCATAGGTCCCGTACCTTCGTTTGACCATATTCAATTATTTCAAAAAAAATTATGAGTGTAAATTAGCATTTTTTTTCATCCCTAACGTTTGACTAAATGAACCGATTTTAACGATTTTTCATTCGATCGAAAGAGGCCCGTTTAACTCGAATATCCCACATTGATTTGACTACAATTGTTCTTCAGAAAGGAAGTCCTCAGTGAAAAATTAGCATGTTCTTTTAATTTGGAAAGGGCTTAGCTTGATAGGTCTTTACTGATTAAATTATTAACAAATTTCAAACTCATTGTTAAAAACAGTTTGTTGCTATTAAGCAGTAATATTAAAAGCAATTATGTTAACAGTTTTCTGTGAAGGCTTCTCTGAAACAAAAATTAAAATCATTCAATCTGTTTGCTTTAGTGGCTTTTTAGCCTACTTTCCCGTAAAAGTTTAAAAAATATATGAAAGAAAGCTTAATGTATCGTAAATTCATTTATTAAAATCGATATTACTTATAAACATAAATTTGTAAATCGGCGGAAAGTTATGAGAGTCTAATTACCATTACATCATGTGTTACTTACTTGCCTGCAATTTTTAGGCCTGCTTACTTACCTGCAATTTTTATATTTAATTGATTCATGATTACAAAAGAATTTATTCATCATAATTTTGCGCCGACTTCAAACAATTGAGTTTAAAAGTAGTTTAAGTCATGAATTTATTTCTTACTTTTAGCGCGATTTGTAGTTGCTCTTCTTTGAAGTCTATTCTATTTTTTTTTTCCAAAAATTATTTTATAACAGAAGACTAGAATAGACAACTAGGTATAAAATAATAAAAAGAGAAATACTTTTTAGGGGGAGCATAAGTCAAAGAAACGAATTGTGTGCTAAAAAAATTGGCTTGATTGAATCTTAAGCATTTCTTCCTGTTACTTTTCCACAACCAATTCAATCGAACCTCTAATGGGCCCATTGTCTCTGATGAAATCTAAGAAAAGAGGAATGTCAATGGATGCCCCCTTATGTGACTTGTGCCACTTTCATTCCAAACCTTGAATTTAATAAAAGCATTGAATTATTTCGTTTCATATTACGGAGGAATTTAAAGCTTTTTTCCCTTCAACGTATTGTTCCACGTTCATTCAATTTATTCATTAACGAACTCAGTTTCGCCATAAATAGCATCACAACTAATAGCGTTCTTCCGTGCTATGGAATTCTTTCATTTTACAGGGGAAAAAAATTCATAAAGCCCACCATTCCCAAACTTTTTTTTTCTTTGCACGTTTTATCCTTTAGTATATTTTTGAAAAAATAAGTTCGAAATATATAAATTCTGCATTTAAGTCAAAAAGGATCATAAATAAGGTATAAAAACTTGCGGTAAAGTTTCATTTTTCTTAACAGTCCGAACATTTTTAATTGTTTGCAGCTCTAATATATTTTGTCAGTTCGTTACATTTTTTTATTACTTTGCCAGAAATAAGGATTCAATTGTCTTCTTTAATACCTGCCGGATTAATGTGTTTGAAGAGTAAAGTGCACCAAAGTATCAGTATTATCTTTTTCTTTTCGCAAAATATTATTATTAGTAATAATAATGACTTTTAATTTGTAAATGCACAATATTTAATTAAAAGAAAACTTTAGCAGAGGTTGTGTACAATTAATTAAAATGTATAACAAAAATTACAACGTCAAAATGTCTTTGCATTAACAAAATGTATAATTATATACGTGTAAGAAATGAGAAAATTTTTTAAATTATATTTTAAACTAACTATTTATTTCACTAATATGAGGAAATGCTGCGAACTGTTAACTATTATACCTTCTAATTAATTTAAACTTGATGTTATACTTTAACGAACAATTTTTATTTTTGAAAAAATATTTTAAGTTTTACAAGCTGGAATAATCATAATTATCTTTTCAATTCTTCACTGAAAAGTAACATTTAATTTCTGATTAAAGGTACTTCAGGCTTTTGCTGAAAATTGTCACATGAACAATTTACTATGCATTACACTATGCATATAACTGTAGCATTCAACATATTCTTAAAATGAAAACTGCTCTAACATTTTTTTTTTTCAATTTCATAGAAACTACATTAAATGTGAATAATTGTCCTACTAAAGAAGAAAGAGACAGGCCTTATAAACCATTCGTTCAATTCAGCTGAAGCTTAAAATTCATCTTCGGTAAGAATTCCACTCAGTGCACTTTTTAGCGTACATAGTTCTCTAGGATAAAAACGCTTCGCTACTCACTTATTTTAAGGTGATTTCATACCAAGCGCAACAGCGGCGTACGCAACCGTCGCAATAGCGACGTAGAATAAATTTTTCAGAGAATGTCATTGGTTCTACATAATTTCATAACCACGCCCTCTCGTTGACTGATTGGGATTTTTTTTTTCCTGCGTCATTAAAAGGGACTTTTCATAGCCGGCAGTAATTGGTTGATTGCGTTACCGAAGGCATACGTCATCGCTGTTCATGGGGTCACGTCATCGCTGTTCATGGGGACGCCCTCTCGTTGACTGATTGGGATTTTTTTTTTCCTGCGTCATTAAAAGGGACTTTTCATAGCCGACAGTAATTGGTTGATTGCGTTACCGAAGGCATACGTCATCGCTGTCAATTTGATAACCATAGCAACAATTTCTTCCAACGGAGACAAAAATGTCTCTGTTTCTTTTGGCGTGAAAGTACCTTTAGTACTAACTAATGAAACGCGTACGGGACATGCAATGGGTCAGACATGTTTCAATTTGTACTTAAAAAAATTGGCAGTGCAATTAAGAAACACAACCATCCTATTATTATAGGAGCTATTATAGGAAAACTAGCTTTAATTTTGATAGGAATTCTATTATTATAGGCTTATTATAGATATTACTCTATCACTGTAACTTTAAAAGAATATTCTTAAATGTTTGCTTTATGAGGTTATTTTCTAAAATATTATTACCGAGAATTTTACATCACTATACATAAGAGTCCCACAGAGCTTCTTTTCTTGCTCATGGTAATCTTAGGCTGATTCCAATTATCCGTTTTTTCTGCTCTTTAATAGCAAATTTGATTCAGGTATTTATTTATTGGTTCTTTATAGTTTAATTTTATTTAATAATTTATTTATATTTTTCCCATTTTTAATATCCCTTTTTTTGAAGCGAATCCAGCATACATATGAAGGGTCCACTGAAAAAACGATCTACTAATTTTTAAACTTTGCTTTATTTTGAACTTTGTGTTATTATAAATTATGTATTATAAATGAATATAAATTATGTATTATAAATATATGTATTATAAATTTGAAATTGGGTGTTACGGAAAAGTAGGCTCGTATAGTTAAAATTAACATTTATGTTATAAAATAATTGAATGAAACATAAAGCAAATTTCAAAAAGTAGTATGTGAGTTAGGTCGTTTTTCCAGTGGACCCTTCATATAATATTGTCGAATTGGCGAAGAAAGGATTCAAAAAGCTACAGGATTTTTTTTCAAACATTTTTTAACCAATGGCTTATTGAAGGGAAGATCAGGGGGAAGGAGGGCCTTCCGAAAAAAATTCTGAACTACCTATCTTGAATAAAAAGTTTAGTTTGAAACTTCAGCTTGAACTATTCTCTTTGGTCCATGTTTGGCTTATGCCATTTCCGAAATAAATTTCTGTATGCGCCCCTTGTCTGTAGATTCAAGACATTTTATTTCTTAAACGAGTTATAAAAACATTAGGACTTATTTTTACTAATTTATGGTTAAATAATTTGTTAAATAATTAAATTTATGCTAGACTATTTTAATTATTTATCATTTAAAAAAGATTCTAGCCTTCCCTCCCTCCTCCCTAAAAAAATCAATTTGATTATATAAACGCCTGAAAAAATCAAAAGTACTATATTTTTAATTGCTATCTTTTCTCCAAGTTTAAGATTATCTGTTTTGAAAATTAAAATTAACGCATTATTTTTAACAAACAAGTTTCTTTAAAATGTCTTAATATTGCCATGCGACAATAAGTTATCCCCAACTGCAATCTAATTCTAGCTTGAGCATTTATATGAAGCGATAATTTCATATTAAAAGTGTAGAACATGTTTCCAATCATACTGAAGATGTACCCCTCCCTTTTCTCTCCTCTACGCGCTGTTCTTTCTCACAGTCCCTTTGAATTCACTAATGATCCCAGCAGCAAAGAAATTCTACAATCATATATAACGCTATAATTTACTCTCAATTTGCATTAAACGCTTTTAGCGAAAACAGATTGAATTCTACAAACTGCTGTTCTGAGAGCAGTGCCAATCGTGCAGTCATTAACATTTTCCCCTGAGCGCTGATTTTCAGGAAAATTAATGACCGCTATCAAAAACTCATCTGTTGAATGAATAGGTTGCTCAATTAGTAACACTTGTTTCGAATTCTCCAATATACTTAACCGTGCTAATGCATTGAAGAATTGATGTTCGTGCCACTGCATGCCGATAACAATGATTGATCAAGAGAAATTTAATTTGAAAAAAGATAATTTTTCGACTGCATGCAGTAATTATGGGGCTTTCATTTATATATGATTTCAATTAAAAAATGTTTCAATCTATTCCGAATTTCTGCTTACTTTCTCTCAATATGCTTTCGTTTGAAAATTACTCTTTACTAGGACACTACTCTAGACATGTATTATATTTCTTACCATTTCAAAATATCTTTACGGGGATGTTACGTCTGCTGAATGTAAAAAAAATATAGTAATTTCACAACTATTTTGTTAGTTTCGTTGTTAGTATATGTTAATAATTTGCTCTTCACGTCTAACTGCAGCATGAAAAAAATAGGAAAAAAATCTATTAATTGCTTAAATGCTAGGTAAAATTTCATATTAAAGGTTATACATTGCGATTAAATTTTTTTTAAAGTAATTGCATAAATTCACCATAAAATTGTGTAATATCATATATGTCGGTGGTCATTTCTGTAGTTTTAGAGAGTCTTATTCGATGTTTCTGAACATTTGGCGCCGCCAAAGTCAAATTATACCTCGATATCGCAAACCTTCAAATCTTATCAAACTTACCACTTGAAACAAAAGAAAAATTCCTTACACGTTATACTTTACAGCAGAGGTTCCTAAACTGGGTGCCGCGTTACTTAAGAGTGCCGCAGCGAAGGATGAGGGTTGCCGCGAAGCACCCACGATAAAAAATCTTCTTTGCCGAAGCCAGATAGTATAACACTAGGGTGCGCGAGAAAATTCTAATACTTCCAAGGGTAAAAGTTGGTAACTCCTACTTTACAGCAAAAAAAATTCTTTGAAAATTTTCCGGTTCTGAAGAAAATCTTCCCCTGAAAAGAGCTGCCCCCTGATCCAATGTTTTAAGCAGAACCTGACGAAAAAGCGTTCTACATAATACAAAATGAAAATATGCACAAAAAAATTTTTCATTAATATTTTATTTTGTTCTTACCCATTATCTTCCAATGTGGTGCAACAAAAGATTCTGATTTATGCTATATACATTGATTCATTTATTTAATGAGTAAACTCAAAACAAGACATGAGATTTTCTAAAACTTAGTGAAGATCTCCCAAAATTTGAAGTACAAATTATTTCTTTTTTTTTTTAAGAAAAGGTAATTTAACATAAATGTTTACCAATTGTATACTTTTAAGACAGGGGATTAAACCGCGTTGCTCATTACGCTCTTGTTTATATCCATTACATTTTTTTTGGTTAGCAAATCTAGTTTCCAGTTTGTCCTTAACTCACTCTGAAGAGTATCAGAAGTTTAAATATTAATACGCAATTGCTTTATTACAGATTCCTACTTATTTTATTGAATTTTCTTTAACGATTTACAAAATGCTCAATCAATATATTTTGCAACAAGTTGTCGTAACTTCAATTTCAACGTTTATTAGTTTCATTCGGTAAACTTTATAAAGAACAGAATATAGTTTCGCCGCAAAATTAAAAACATAAAATATTCTATTTTTTTAAAAATTCTTATTGCATAAACTGTTGAACATTAAGCACTAAAAAATAACATATATATTTTTGTAGGTTAATTAGAATGTATTTTTCTGTTCTGTTCTGTTTTATTAACTGCAATCAACTACTACTACTTCTCATTAAATTTATGTAAGATACTAGTTTGAACTTGGTTTTAAGAACATACGAGGTATTTTCCAGTATGACTAAAACTTTTCTACCTAAACAAAAGAGTGTTTAAAACCTTTAATTAAAAAATGTAAGGAAAATTATTTGCTAAAAATACCAAAAAAGCCTTTTCTTTTTAACTGAATTTCTAAACGCGCACAAAACTGCTCTTTTTATTTTTCTTTCAGTAATCAAGTTACTGCGATAATCATATTTCCTTGATCCTAATGAAGTTTATCTTGTAGGAAACTTCTTAATGATACCTTATGTTACTTCGAAAAAAAATTTTTTTGGAGAACTAAGTACATTTTTTTGTGGCACTCGCACCTTACTCAGCACTTTTTTCTTTATAATTTTATTGAAACTTATAAATTCTGGCATACAAATAACTTATGAAAGTTTTGCGATTAAATACAGATTCTCCTCCTATATTTTTTATTAATTAATTTATTTATTTACTCATTTATGTATTGCGCAACATAACACGCACAAAAGATAAATTATCCAATGATTATTAACATGTACAACCAACCATGTAAGTTAGAACATGCGTTTAAAACAGGGTGAATCAAATTACCTTATTCTATTTATAATCTAGTGTCAAAGTTGCAACATGAAGATATTTTTTAACTGTTACCGAGAATATAATTTTGAAAATTATTAGTGTCAAACACTTTTGTTCACATTCGAGGGTTAGCGCCTGTTATCCGAAAGTAACTCCCAGTTAAAGGGGAAAACATATTTTCATAATCCAGTCCTACCAAACTACTAGAGATGCTATCAGCCTGATTCTCGTGCGTCTCGGACTAACTTTGCTGTCATCTTCAAGATGGTCATTGACCAAACATGATATATGATTGGAAAATCCAATGTGATTGTGTCACGTGACCGGTCAAAAAGGATAGCGAAGCTAATCCGATGTTGAGGAGAATCAGGTTGTATGTTAACTTTTAAAGATTTAGGGCTTACTGAACTCACGGGTTAAAAATGTCATCTACCCGATGAAACCGCAGCAGATTCAAGAATAATAACACCACAATTCAAACTTAAATAAAACATTTAATTTATCGTAAACATTGCAGCGCTCTCATATCTAGTTACAATTTTAAAGTCACAAATCGATTGTTAACGTCGAACTGCTAAATTTTACACCAATGCTAAGCCCAGTGTCAGTTCAGAAATATTTGGTGATATTTCCACAGAGCCCTGTGTAAAGACATTGTTGAGAATTCCATGGCCAGTGTCTGCAAAACTGCTTTTCTGCAATGGTTCTCAGCACCGAAAGACACTAGTTCCCTCTTCACAAAAACCAAATTTATTAGATAATCAACGAGATAAATTCAAGACTTGTACAATCATTCGTTAAAAAAATTACTGTTCTCTTATTGGCAGCACGTGATATGGATTGATCAGTTTTTTCTTCGAACAGACAACGTTACACTGTACTCTTCATCTATAAGAATCGTCGTAAACGTAGACAAAGATAATATCAAAAATTCGAGCTTAGAAGCATAATTTCTTACTCTAGTACTTGAGTACAAACTCACACATTTCTTCTTCTTAAGAAGAAAAATACGTGTGTTCTTTTTCTTCTTCTTTTTATTATTATTATTACTATTATTATTATTATTATATGAACTAAGTTTTAAAAAAAGGCAATATCCTAAAAGGATGGGCATCAAAAGAATGAATTTCAATAGAGACAGAATGTGTCGTTATGATTCTTTCACACACATCAGAGAAATTGTGCCGTTTCGATCACATTTTCGAAAAATTAGATTTTGCAAATTCCCGAAATGCTCTGTAGAAATTAATCCCCTTCTTCACGCCAAGCTAACATATTGGACGCATTTCAAATTTTAATGAAACGCCAATGGTGACCTTTAGAAGTTGAGAAATCCAAACTAATTTCAACGCTATATTTTCAGAAGTTAAACCCTTTGAAACTAATCCATGAAACGCTTTTAGACAACGTTCCACCCCTCTGCTCTGTCAAGTCTAAGCTTTCAGTATTTCGAGAAAATGATTATGGTGTGTAAGTTAAAATATCAACCTCAGCCTTAACCTCACTGCACGAAATAGTAAACGTTCTTTTATAATAAATAAGTATAGGTATCTTGTTATAAATTAATTAATATGATTCATTTGAAATTAGAGATAATGATGCAGATTTGTTCAAAGCGTTCACTTTATCAAAAAAATTAAATGAATAGTTCAGTAAGTTGTAACGCTTAGTAATGAATCTATTTATTAATTAGTAGTATTATTTAATTACTATCTCTCTCTCTCTCTATATATATATATATATATGTAAAGTTACACTTATTTCAGAGAGTGTTGCACGTGAAATTTAAACAACAAAACGCTTCTGACGTCATTGTCTTTAAAATTTGTCCCAAAACTTAAATGGCAAATTTAGTGTCAGCATGGTGACATTGGCGATTTCCCGCAAAACTCCGTGTTAAAACTTCTATCGAGATTTCTATCGGCTATTTCTGTAAAACTGCTTTTCCTGCATCTGTCCGAAGCAAACTGGGAAATTTGGGTGCTCGAAATGTTCGCCTAATGCGCTTTTATATTGTATTTTTTATCCTTCTAGACCTTCCATACAGCTATTGTTATCGCAATTTCAGGGGGTCATTGTCGGGTGTCAATAAATTTGAAACTACCAATCTCTATTACAGTACTCATGGAGATTATGTAGAAAAGTGTTTAAGAATTCATAGAAAAAATTTAAGTTGAAAGAAGAAAAGAAAGCGTTTCTCAAATGGTTTTATTTAGAATTCATTTCAAAGTGTTGCTCTAAATTCCAAACACAACTGTAGAAAAGAAAAAAGAAATTAATGTAATTGTTTCCTCACAATGAAAAAGGATTTCTTTAACTATTTTCTCCAAACAGTTGAATGTGAAACCGTTGTTTGAAACGCTCTTTGACATTTGTTACAGTTTGTCTCTAATAGAAGAATTCAACAATACTTTAGTTTCTTAAGTCTATTTGTTGTATACTTTAATTTTTTTAAACCTGTATTGATAAATTAGATAGGGGAGTTGTTGGTATTTTTCCTAGATTACCACTAGTATGCCTACCATTACTTTTATACAAATAACGTTGTATTTCCAGGACATCTAAGAATCAAATGATATGGCGCAATGATTAGCGAAAATTTTACTGTAACCAGAATATCGAAAAACATGCTTAAGGACTATATGGCATCCCAACACTGCTGTGGTCAACAGCATAAACTTGTTCAACGACAATGTTATTGACTATTTTAGAAAAATTCTGAACAATCGTCAAAGACAAACAACATTGGACAGGTTTTTAGAGAAAGAACCCCAAGATTTTTCTAGTGCAAAAAGAGGGGAAGAAAGAAAGAACAGCAGAAAGGGAGAAAACACCTAAAGGGATGTTACCTGATGCTTTTATGGAAGGGGACGCCTCTTCCTACCTTTTCTTTTCCTCCTCTCGACATTCCACTTATGATATCAGCTCACCTCAATACAGGCAAAGTGCAGTTAAATTTTTATTTATCTATAATTTCATGTACAGTACTGTACATTTGTTTTTCATAGGTTTAATATAACAATAGGTTTAATATAACAATAAATAACAGGGTGTCTACCGGTCACCGAAGTCACGGAAGTCCCCGAAAAGTCACCAAATCGGAAAAGGGGTCACGGAAGTCCCCAAAAAGTAACGAAACTGGATAATCGGTCACGAAAAAATTCGACGGCACTGAATGTTTTTTTCTCGGCCATGATCGCCACAATTCGCAGCTATTTTTAGAACTGAAAGTGGGGTTGAGTGCAGTAAATGGTAGATATAACATTGATTTTAAATCATTTCACACTTTCGTATTATCAGACGTGTGATGTTTCCGTATTTTCGGTGAAAATGGAAATTAAAAATTTCGTTTTCGCAAAAATTCGTAATTTTGGCATTTTTTCTTTTCTATGAATTTTTTTTAACGTAGCCTACGTACATGCCTGCCAAATGTTACAAATCGCGAGTAAAATTTGCACAAGTAGTCCGTTTTTTGCGCTTTCAAGGGTCAATACCGATTTTTACGCATTTCAAAATCTAGTTGCATCGGCTTCGGTAAAACTTCCTAATTCTCGTTTGCTATCATATTCTTCCTCTGGGACATCAATAACTTCGAGTTTACCATTATTTTTAATCTTTCTCAAGTTTCAACTTCTGTAGTAAAGGACTGC
Organism: Octonoba sinensis; assembly: GCA_038502835.1. Lineage (NCBI taxonomy): Eukaryota > Metazoa > Arthropoda > Arachnida > Araneae > Uloboridae > Octonoba > Octonoba sinensis. The sequence continues at coordinate 67,658,363 of CM076602.1, forward strand.
ACGGACGTCATTTTGCTGCGCCCATTCGAAATTTAATCAAATTAACGAGTTTTTTAAATTCAATTTTAGCCTTAAGGTTTTAATGATCATATCAGTTGATTATAATTATTAAATGTTGCAGCCTTATTAAGAATATAATTTTAAAAATATTTCTGCTAGAAAAAAAATTTCTCTTATTTTTTTGCATGCAATTAAAAATGTTTTTCAATATTAGATTGTCTTTAACATTAGGTTTTTACCCTGCCAAGTGCTCATTATATATTTTTACAAAATAAATAACATTTCTTTCTATTTTCTTTTAATATATATTTTTAAAACATGTAAAAAATTTAGCAATTGTTTTTCACATACTATAAAGTGATCATTAAATTCGGCAAAATACTAATCCTAATGTTTTTAATTCTGCCTCTTTTTAATCTTAGAAATTCATTAGTCAAGTAGCTCAAACTAATACACATATATATTAATAAAACATCTACTATGGTGTGCACAAGTATTAAAAGTTGATGCTCGAAAACATGTTTATTTCTTTAAAAAAATGCAACGAGTTTTTACAGATTTAATTCAGACTTTTCGTATTAATATAAGTTCCGAAGAATATAGAACTGACCACACTTTTTTTTGTTAGACATTGAGCTCCAGTAATAAAAAAATGTAAAAACTTAAAATTAAGCAATTTATAATAAGAAATTCAGCATTAATTTGTCATTTCAAATCATTATTAAAAATAAAGTTTTTAAAAACAGATTTTATGAAAATATACTAGGTCACTAAATAAGTTTACAAAGTCCCCGAAAAGTCACTAAAAAGTCACCAAATTGACTTTGTGAAACTTGGTAGACACCCTGAATAAGCAACCATCTGCGGGTCTGGAACGAATTAATCCAATTTACATTGCATCTTATGTGAAAAAATAATTCGCCAATCGTACAAATCGCCATTCGAACTGCCTCCTGGAACGAATTGTGTACGAATAGCGAGGTTGCACTGTATTATTAAAAGCAAAGCGCCATAAAAGAATTCATTTCTTCAAAAGTATCTATTAGGACGGCTCATTAAAAAGTTCGTATTTGTTATGCTGCATTAAAGCATGATTATACATTAATTATTAATATTGATATTAAACTAGCAGTAAACACGTGATGTGCTTAGTTAGGCATTCCTGTTGACCTGATTAGATTCTGAGAACAGAGTTCTCAGCCTTTAAAAGAAACCTCCAACAGAAAAGGCAGATAAAGTTTATTGTTATAAAAAGGAGCATTACGGAAAATATGACTTTGATTTCATTATTCTCCATAATAATGAAATCAGAGGAAGTTTTTTTTATGAAATAGTATTCCTATAATTCTTAAACAAATGAAAAGTAAAGATAACATACGTGGTCTAAGTATTTTCTAAGTTAATTTTTTTATGACAAAAGGCAAAAATACAAAAGAGCAATTGTGGAGGAAAAATTCCGTGCTGTAAATTTTATTTAAGAAGTGTTTCAGAAAAAATGTGATCATTATGCTGTTTATCATTGCTGAACGTGTGAGGCTATATCGAAACAAGAAACGTTTTCTTTTTATTTCTTATCCTCCTGCCCCCCCCCCCTTTTTTTAATTAATTTTTTCTTTTTCTCTGTCTCGTTCTCTTTCTTTTAAAAATCATAGCATACGTAGTTAGAAATGTAATTGAAAATAAATTCATAGTCTCTCAAATGCTCAGCTTATAGGATACTTCTTGAATTAGTTGGATCTTTTGCTTAGTATGGGGGTTCTTTAAAAAACATTTATTTTCGTTGCCACTGTCCAACGGTGTGCAATTATGTTCTCTTGAATTCAAATAAAATGCTCGTAACTATCATAGTCTTAGACAATGCGATGTATGCTTTATGTATTCGGGCTTTATAATAAATATCCGATGTGTTCAATTCACTGTTCTTACTTCATTAATGTCACATTTTTATCTTGTTTAGCTTAAATTTTAAACCGTTAAGGTTACTATACTATATATCTATACATGTATATATATATATATATACAGTCATTTCGCGACAGCTCGAATATTTTGTCAAATCCCGACTCCTTTTCCTTCAATTCCATATTAATTATTCTCCATGTCTCGACGTTAACTTCCTTTAACTCAAAGTTTTTTCAACGTTGCACATCGAAATTTGACAGCTAAATGAGCAGGAAAATCTTGTCTTAACTGTAACATAGTGAAACTTTCTTTCAGTTATGTTGCAATTACATCAAAATCAACCCGAACGGTGGTATTGTAAAAGATTTGTATAGAAACAAAACGGTCGGGAAAAAAATGTATCATTCAAGATGGATGCGCTTGTAGCTATCAGATTGCTTTCCGATGCTTGGAATAATGACGTTGTGAAACGACAAAATGGAACTTTTTCCAAAAGTGTGACTTCTTAAAAGAAACACACCACAGCGAGTCGGTAATTATTGAAAAAGTTGAAGAAGCAGAATGCGAGGGCTAGGACTTTATAAAGTGTGGTGAAAACAGCGCGCTTTTTCCGACGAAGTGTTCGTACAAGACAATGAAGAAATTGATGAAAGTGCTTCTACTAGAAGAAACATTACACCATGCCGGTCCCAGGTATATCAGAAGCGAGTTGTTTGTTTTACGAGTCACAAAAAGATCTATATTAAAAGTTAGATTTATTTGATTGTCTTTTGAATTATGTTCTAATGAAATTGTACATGTTTTCTTAGGAAAACTAATCAGTTACGTGATTTTGTCAATGACCTTCATATTTGTTGAAATATCGTGAAATTTTTTATTACTAAAACTTTGAAAACGAAAACTAGCGGTAAGTTTTTCATTAGGTATAATGCTATACTCCATGGTCTGATGCTGAATTGTGGTTGTCGTGGTTACGGGATTAACTGTACTTTTATTACGGAATATATTGTATTGTTTATGTTTAGTAGCTTTAGTTTTAGTTTCGTATGGTTACTATTGAATGTCTTTTCCTTATGAACCATTTGTGCTAATTAAAGAATACATTCACGCCAGATATAGCGCTCGGATGTACTTACTATATTAAAGGGTACGTAACTACACAGTAAGTCGAATTTCTGATAAGTCAGAGTTTTTCCTAGAGTCGAGTTATCGAGAATTGACTGTATATATATATATATATAACTACGTTTAAGAATATAATAATGACAGCAAGTTTTAGAATGTTATTTATTTCATCATATCTTACCTCCTGGTTTCCCTCCTGGTTTCTCAGAATATTATTTGGTTTTGAGCGATGCATAAATAGAAGGGTATATAAGGTGCAAAATCAAGATGAGAAAAAGCACAATTTGTGCATAATCACAAATAAAGCTTTCGTGTTTTCTTTGTTTGCTACGACAAAAAAAAGCAATTAAAAAACAATAATAAAATTTTAAAAATAAAATATACCCAATCGTGATGTTGCGCAATTGATTTAAACCGAACGAAGAATTGTTTATTGTTGCAAAACATTGATTTTCAATGATTTTCTTTTTGCTAGTGAATTTTTCTAATAGTTTTACGAAATTATAAAAATTCATTGACATTAAGAAAGTTAACAGATGATACAAAAACACGCGATAGTGAATTGACCAATTATCTGTCTTTTCTCAGGAGATAATTTATACTCCAGTTAAAATGTATCAATTAAAATATGTCTAAAAAAACGCGTCACAGCACTTATTTCCTCACTTCCTATTATATTAGACATTGTTAGCTTTAAATTGTATTTTATTTTGTCTGACATCGTTATTGACAAACAATATGACTGTTTTATCATATATATTTTTATTGGAAACGGATTAACTGACAGCTTTAAGATTATTATTATTTTGCTTTGACATTCGTATAATAGATTACATTTTCTCTTTTGTTTTGTTCTTGACATTTCTTCTTTGAATTGAAAATAGAAAAAAAATTTGAGTATTATACAAATATTGTATATTGGAAGATGTAAGGAGCAGTATGAAAGAATGGCGAATAAAGACTTCTAAAAAATGGCTTTAAATCTACATCGAAAATAGGAGGGGGGAAATAAGTACAGTGAAACCTGTGTAAGTTGACCACTAGCGGGGCAGCACTTTAGTGGTCAACTCATACAGATGGTCAACTTATACAGGAAGATTTTTTTTATCATTTCTTACACAATGCCTTTATTACTTTGTAACTAATTAAAATATAGCTTCATGTAGCAATATTACTTTAAAATAGTAAGTTGGTATTTTTTTTTTCACAATTATCTAAAATATGATTAGGTAAATTAAACCTGAATGACTAACAGTTTATCTTATCCAACTTTGAAAGTAAAGTACTTAGTTAAAATAAAGATAAAATATCTTATTAATCATGTAAGTTACTTGTATAATAGTAATGATTTCCTGAAAATACATAACTTTTCAAAATGGCTACATCAGATAGAAGAAAAAAGAATAAACTTATTTAAAGAATAAAAGAATGCTCGTAGTAGTTTTCAAATATGGTTAACTTACAAAGAAGTTTAGGAAAGCTTTACATTGATGTTTCAACCATCCAGACACATAATAAAATTATACCAGACACTGGTCTAACATTATATCATAAAAAATATTCTGGAGAATGTATTTTAGTTGTTTTATCTTTGCAAAAATAGACAAACAAATAAATATAGAAATAATTAGGCGGTCAACTTACAAAGCGTTTTTCATAATACTCCCACCCAAATTTAGCGTACATAAGTAGTTAATATACACAGGTGGTCAACTTTGGTGGTCAAGTTACAAAGGTTTCCTTTCATTATAAAATATAGGGCTAATTCCGTTCCTGACAAAAGTGGTCAACTTAGACAGGTGGTCAGCTGACAAAGATGGTCAACTTTACAGGTTTTACTGTACGTATATCCAAATTATTTTTATTGACAGCGCTAAAATTCATTACTATCTTCTAAACAACAAAACAGTAAGAAAATCGGTTGACAAACAGAGGAGAAAATGGTACTTAACTGTTTTGTCTTTGCCTATTTATATATAGATTTAATGAAATTGACTGGAGCAGAACCCGATTCCCAGTTGTTACAAATGGTAGTGAAATGGATTTTAGATAATTAGTAGCGAAATCATATATTCCCTTTTCTTTCCTTTTTTTTTCTAGTTGGCACTACAACCATCTAAGTTTTAATTAAAGAAAGAAGAAACTCGAACACGAATTTTCGAAAGTGCCATTTCAAAAATAGCCGATACGGAATTTCCATGACGCAGAGGGAAAAAGGCGGATATTCCAACCACTAGTATTGTTGCCAGGTTCCCAAATCACTTGTTAGTGTACGAGGCGAACGCAGGCACAGATGGTTTTATTCCCAAGAAAAGAAGCTTGCGTGATTATCATCCGTCATTTTGATTTTAAGGGAAAAAGTGAATCGGGAATATTCATCACTACTTAAAGCTACAAAATAGAAGTTTGCCTGTAAAGATTTCTACCGTGCGCATTTATTATCTCTCTTAATTCTTGTGAAAAATAAAAAGAACTAAATGAGCCAACTTTCCTCGCTACTAGTATGGATTTCCTAACCTGCGTAATCGCTAAGCACAAACTGTTTTTACGCAATTAAAGTCCTTCTAAAAGCAGACTTCTCACGATCTTGGACAGCTCCATTGTCTCATGTTTTTGCTTTCACACCAAAGGCGACAAAACATGTCTTTTCTCATTTGCGCAAGCGCAGTGCGTATTTTTGCCTTCAAAAATATGTTCTGCGTTTGCGCAGATTAGGAAAGGCAAGAATATTGTCTTTTCTTATCTGCGCAACCGCAGAGCATGTTTTTGTAAAGCAAAAATAAGCATTGCGTTTGCGTAGATGAGAAAAGACAAGTTTTTTGCCTTTGTTGCCTTCGGTGTGAAGGCACCCTTAGTCTAATTTACTTATATAAGACATAGCAAGCAGCTATCGCAGACATAATGTTTAGGGATCGCAAATGCGCGATTTTCTGCGTTTTTTCCCTCTATTTTTCCCTTTTCCACTTTTTGTTTTGTGGGGGGAGGGCACTATTCGTGAAGTTTTTTTTTTTTTTTGTTCCATTTCCAACTCTAACGGAAGAGAATCATGTGCTATTGAATTTTGCTTGCTACATCCAGCTACAAAAACAAAACTTTTTTTTCTTTTCTTTTGTGCCAAAAATTTATTTATTTTCTTATTTTTATTTATTCATTTATTTTTATTTTTACTGACTTTTTTGTTTATTTTAAATTTGTCATCTTTTCAAAACTGGGGGAACGTTTATTTGACTTCCGTTTTTCTGAATAGAAAATTCAAAAAAAGTATTACAGCTCAATGGAAAATTTTAATCTGCTATCACTTATAATCTCATATTTATTTGATTTTTTTTAATTCGAGATAAGAACGGAAACATAAAATACACTTGGCTCAGAATTTGTATTATTGTTGTTATCATTATTATTATTATTTATTGAAGAAGATTACAAAAACAGCTATTGGACGGCGTGTTTTTTATAGTTTATAATATGATACAGATGATTAATGATATCAAAATAATACAATTAAAATAACAAATCATTGAAGAAGGATAATTTTATGCTAAAGATTATATTAGTTTTGTGAATGGTCCGTCTTACATTTCAAACTAATTAAACCTATTGTTTTTTCTTTGTTTTTTTTTTTTTGTTTTTTGATTGAGGGATGTTTTTTTTTTTTTTTTTTTTTTTTTTTTTTTTTTTTTTTTTTTTTTGGATTTGATCTTTTGAAACTCAAAGCATTTTGTAATATAATCTGAGAAATAAACGTAAAAAAATGGTATCACTGTCTCTTATTAAATATTAACTGAAACTAAATTTTCAGAAATCAGCATCATGCTGAGAACGGCTCAAATTGACAATAATATGTTCTTGCAAAATTTGTAAGATTTTCCTTTAAAAGTTCTACTGAATTCTAAAATCTCAAATAATTTCCTAAGTTGTTCCAACCTTAATTTATAACTAACACCTGTTGGTATTTTATAGCAGATATAACAATAATTTCACATCATTTTAACAATCAGAACGTTCTAAACGATGATATTTTTAAAAATGGCGTTTTCGCTCATTCATTCCAAAAGTTCTAAACCGGCCAACGAATAATTTAAAACTTGTATAATTTTTCATTTTTTTCTTACGAAAATCGATGTGTTTCCATTAATTCTGAAGAATGGAAGTTTTATTATTATTTTTTTTAATGATATTGTCCCCTCAAAAAGCCTATTTTTACACACAAGCAGAAGAAAGAATTCTGGTTCTTGGGGGGGGGAAATATTAATTTCAAGCCACGGACATCTTTACACTTTCCTTGGTGGAATTCCATTTATCGTCCTCGCGAAGCCACGCCCAGCTCGATACTAGAGAGCACGAGTGTTCTTTTTCCCTGAGTGGTTTCAGTGACTAACTTAGTTACCTATGTTACTACATGCAATAAAACTAAGCTTCTCCAGCAGAAAATAGGCTCTCAGTCTCTTCTTGCTTCAATATAGAAAGAAAATAATGTCAGGAATGGAAGGAAAAAACCCATGAATATTTTTCTTTCTTATTACGTATCTAATGTGACTAAGAAAACTGTTTTGCTGATTAACTGCAAAAAAAATATTTTTTTATTGTTCTATGATTAGTTATTTTATAGAAAAAAATGTGCTAAAAAAATATTTTCATTTATATTGTTTTCATTTTTAAATGGTATACCTAAAAAGTTAAATCTTTTCTTAACATTGCATTAATTTTATTGAACATACAATCTCTCCAAAATCCCAGAGATTGAAATATTAAATGCTACCCAAAATTTTTAGTCTTCATTTTGTTTTATTTATTTATTTATTTTTCTTTCCAAATTATTTCATGTAGCACAGATGTGATATTGAGAATTGCTTACATTTCGTTTTGATAAAATCTTTAAAATAAGAGAAGATGATTCAAGAGTTTAACTCCTAAACTATTTCGTTGAAAACCCAACTTTGAAAGAGATTACATTCTCGTTCTTAATATAATTTTATGTTTATTTGACATTCTTAAACAAAGTCTTTTACCATTTACCAATTGTTAAAATTATGCAAGCATTTGAGACAAAAGTGGTTATCAAAAACTGTTTGGGGATCACTCATAAATGATGTCACGCTTCGAGGGGGAGGGAGTTCATGAAATTGTGACAAACTGTGACAAGGGGAGGGGAGGGGGTAACAAGAAGTGTGACATTATGCTTTATGCAACATAGCCTGATGTGTGACAAAGGGGTAAGTTGAAGTGTGACATCATTTATGAACGGTCCCTTGAATAAGAACTAAATCCCTTCTGTATATCAAAACATAACATATTTATGAAAATTATGTTTTTAAACGTTTACGTGATCGAAAACGAATGATTCTTCACGTGTGCAGAAGAAATATAAGTTAACCCCAATTTTTTTACATTTTAGTGGCAAAACAAACAACGTCTACATATCCGTCACTCGTTCAACAAATCGCATCTTAGAGGCGCGTGCAGTTAAATTCCCCTTTGTGGCTTCTTCCTTTCACAGTTTGATGAATTAGAGTACAATGCATAGTTTTCGAGATATTTCGATTGCCTAACTTAACCCTATGCTCAACTAGCCCCGCTCTTACTTAGCATTTTTATGTTTTCAAAAACCAAAGCTTTTACCTTAATTCGGCTAACAGGATGCAAAAGCATTAACTGTCGTTGATATTCTAATTTTGGAAAGCAATTATTTCTCAAAAATCTGCCCTCTAAACAAGTAAGATTTGAATTCCTAATCTTCCTTTCATTAAAATATTTGCAAAAGTTTGAGATTTATAAACCTAAATGTGCTTTTCGGGTCAATATAGATATTCATATTTAGGATCTGTTTGCTTTTTAGTCACACGGCTCATTTGCATGTATTGAAAACAAGGAGGATCTTTTCAGACGTGTAGCAATTTGAATTACCAACGAATTACCAAATGTTGGTTCTAATCCAGAAATACCGTCAAGTGCGAACTTTGTGCCACAACGTCTTTTTAGACGCTAGGACTGCCTAACGGCTGTTGAGGTGTAACTAGAGCTTCGAAAAAATGTAAGAGTTGTAAAAAAAGTTTCGAAGCTCTATTTACACCTCGGCATCAGCTGGCAGCCCTAGCGTCTGAAAAGATGTTCTGGCACAAAGCTGACTTGCTCGCAACAAGTTGACGCACTTGACGGTATGTTTCTAATGAACAAAAAAAATTTCTTTTTGATTCTGTGGACAAAAAAATTGTCTTTGGAGCTGTCAAAACCTAAAAGAAGAAAATTGTTATTCTATTTGACCCGTGAACTACAAGACCCCCTTTTTTATTTCTAATGGGCAGCTGTTGGCTTCTGCCACAATTGCAGACCTACTGGTTCCCGAGAGGTCGGTACCATCTCTTTCAGCGGCACCACAATGAGTGGGGTACCATCGCCGCATGAAAATTTTGACATCAAGTTTCTCCACCTGAAATGGGGAGAGGAGCACCCGGACTTCGTTTATGCGAAATTGTATCAATGAGCTGAGCTTAATTTAGCCGAGAGCCAAATGTCTACTCCAAGGACAAAATCCCTTATTTGAGGAACACATACTTCGCTAACAGCGTTGCTCAATACTCAAAGAAATGTATTTTACTTTCTCTGTATACATGCTTATTTACCAATCTTTTAACCAGAACAGTTATATTTTTTCACATTTTCATCACACAAGGCACTGATATCCCTTGGATGATTTTTGAAATTTGTTCCCCCTTTTTTTAACTCACGAAACGTCCGCAAAAATCGGGTCAACGGGTGATTTCCAAGATACATGAAATAATCCGCAAATCGGATAGTAGAAATGGGATAACCAGGGAATTAGTGAACATGTTATGAGCAATGAATAAAGAATATCCTGTCTGTAAAACTGGTATTTTGTGGAATGCTTGGTTTACACATTGGATAAGCCGGAATTATGTATAGAATGCCGACTTTGAAACTTCGGTCCGGTCAAGTATAGAACGCATGATCAGAAAAACTGGCATTGTATCGAAATAGTGGCGTTCCTAGCATGGAGGCAGTATTTTGTGGTGGTGTCATCCCCCCCCCCCCCCCCCCACCCATTGCACACACACGATCAAAAGAAAACTTTGTATAAACTTGCAGTTTTGTAGTTTAAATTATTTTCAAAAGTACAAGAAAAAAACATTTTATTTATTTCATGTAACTTTCAAGAAACTACATTTATTTTCAGTTACGATACGTTGAACCAGCATCAGTAAAATTTTATAATTCAAGTATATGTATTTTTCAAAAACTTTGTCTCATATTTTGTGTCACTTCCCCAATAACCCCAAAAGGTTGTTACCCAGCGCAGATCCCTACCCCCGTAGATAGAATACCTCTACTGATAGAATGGCTATTCAAAAACGTCGGTGTATATGTAACCGGCACTGCATGAAACGTTTTCATTCTATGAAATGCGACGAGACGACTGCATTTTATAGAATAATTTTGTATAGAATGCTTAGAATAGAGTATACAATGTCGTATTGCACACATGTCGACACTTTATCAAATGCCGGATTTCATACATTGCCTGCAAAGTATTCAAAACGTAGCAAAATAATACATAAATAATAACACAGTGCACGGTTAGACAGTGAAAAGCTAATTATGATGTATTACTGTCCAAAACACATAAATTACGTATTTCTCTGGTGGAGGGCTAAAATATTTGCATTAAAGTACGGGAACGAATGGGATCTGCACGCAACCAGATATCGTCCCTTGTTTCGTAAGGCGTCAGATCCATTCTCCGAAAAGTGCTCTCCGAAAACAAACCGTTCTGCGTTTTATGTCCGCATAAGGAAGAAGGCACGAGATATCTTTTTCCCCGAGGTGTTATATATTCATGAAAATGGGAGCAGGTGGTGGAGGCTATCGATTGTTTTGCCTCTCTATCATTTCTGTCGTTTTTGCTTCTCGAGAAAGCCGCAAACGAAAGACACTGAATCGAGAGAGTCGTTCATATATAAGGTCAGTCTGAATTAATAGGGAGTCATTTTTCATATGTAGCCGCTTCTTGAATGCTTTTTTATTACTATTTTTCTTGTAAGAGTATATTTGATTCTAAAGAAAAAATATCAGTTTTTTTTTAACTAAGAAATCTCTATGTAACAATTTTCAATTCTTAAACAATTATTCAGAAAGAAAAACTCATTAAATAACTCTTTTAAGGTCTTGCTAACTTAAAAACAAGTCAAATTTGTTTCGGCTTATTGTTATAATTATTAAGACTTCAGTTTTGACAAAGTTACTTTAAGACACGCTTTTATAGAACGTATTTTGAAATCACATACCGACGCTAAATTGTGATTTTCTTTCGCCAATTGCATATTAAAGAAAAATGAGTGTTAAATCCAGAAACACATCTTTTATGGTTGCATGGAACTATTCCTTCAGTTCGTAAAAAAAGTCTGGGGGGGGGGGGCGAAATCGAATTGCAAAAAAAACCTTCCCCTAGAAAACCAGTTGAATAAAAATTTACGCAAAACGTGCAAATTTTCTGTCTACCTATTTTCATTTAGTTGTAGCTACACAATAAAAATTTATTTTGAAATTATGTTTTGCTATCTTCCCAGAGTTCCTTTACCAGTCTCTGAAGAAAGAATTCTTGATAAATATGAATTGTGTGAATGTAGTTTCAATGCAAATTTGTGTTGGCTACCTAGTTTCTTCAGATTGAAAACCCACGTTTGTTTCATGGATTTTTACATACAGCAGGTTTTTCGCATTAAAGAAGCAATACTGTTAAAAATTGAAACTAGTTTAGGCCTTTATGTTTTTTCAAAATTGCAGATTTGAATACTTTACTACCCTCATTGATCATCCAAGTTATTAATTGAAGGAAATAAATGGAAATGGCTGAAGCGATCGATCCAGAAAAGAAACGACTATTCTTAGGAAAAGCACCCTCATTTCTTTCATCCGACTTATTTCTTAGCCATTTCCATTTCTTTTCTTCAATTTCCATTCTTTGCCCAAGGTAGATGAAGAAATACGAGTCCATCAGATTAAATGTAGACCACTTTATTATACGGAAGAGCACACAGTTAGTTCGAAGAAAAGTACGATTGGATGGAAATAAATCTGAATCAAAAAACCTTTAACAAAAGTTTATTCAGTATTGATATAGCAAAAGGCGGAGTTACTTTTTTAAATCCAGCAATGATGCATAAAAAAAAGATTTACAACATTAAATCAGTGCGTCAAATTTATATGAATACGGCATGTTTAACACTTCAGCAATGAGGACCTTCGTTATTCAAGTTCTTTAACGTTTTATTCTGAGCACTTAACCATCCTTGCCGTGCGTTAAATAAAAGCAGCACATAAAATAGGTTCAAAAAAAGGAATTTGTTTCACATTTGATGAGGTAGTATTGTAGGGAAATAAATTCTTTCAATCATGTCAACGTATGTCGTACTGCGGTAAGAATAAAATAATTTTTATAAAAAATAGAACCTACTTCAAATTATAAATTGCGCTTAAATGTGAAAAATAAATTAATTCTATAAACAACATTGATGTGACTTTTAAACATAGTTTTAGAAGTTGGTGCAAAATTAGGATAGATAAAATCTTTTGTAATCATGAATCAATTACAAATATAAATGTCCCAGAATAACAACAGTTCCAATACGAAGTAGCAAATAGTGTAATGGTAATGACTCATAATTTTGCACCGACTTCTACAACTATGTTTAAAAGTCATATTGATGTTGTTTAAAGAATTAATTTATTTTTCACTTTTAAGCGCAATTTATAATTTAAAGTCGGTTCTATTTTTTAACTGACTTCACAAAGGCAGGAGGTTATACATTCATATTGTATGTATGTCGTTTTTTTTTTTTTTGTCCACTCATAACTTCTCACCGGATGAACCGATTTTCATGATTCTTTTTTAAATCGATCGAGGGTGGTTTTCCATAGGTCCCGTACCTTTGTTTGACCATATTCGATAATTAGAAAAAAAGTTATGGGCAGAAATAGGGTCATTTTTATGGTTTTTCTTTCGTAACTTTTGACTAAATGAACCGATTTTGATGACTTTTTCTTTAATAGATAGAGAGCCGTTTAACTCAAATGTCGCACATCAATTTGACTACATTTGTTTTTTAGAAAAAACGTTACGGGTGAAAAATAAGTATTTTTTATTTTAATTGGAAAGGCTTGGCTTGATTTTTCTTTGTTGGGAAAACTATTAATAAATATAAACGTCATTGTTTAAAAAGTGTTTGTTGCCATTGTGCTATAATATTAAAAGCAATTTCAGCATGAGTTTTACTGAAGGCTTCTCTGAGGCAAAAATTAAATCCAATCAGTTTGTTTGCTAAAATCGTCTTCAAAACGGAATTTTTCATACAAATGATTAGTTTTCAGTGACATTTATTCAAAGAAGGTTTGCCCTTTGATATGTATTTTTTTTTAAAAATAAAGTATTTATATAGAAAACTATTTACACTAAAAAGAATAAAATAAAATAGTTTTTATAAAAAAATAGAACCAACTTCAAATTATAAATTGCGCTAAAAAGTGAAAAATAAATTATTTTTTTAAACAACATCGATGTAACTTTTAAACATAGTTTTGGAAGTCGGTGCGAAATTATGAGTCTAATTACCATTACACCATTTGCTACTTCCTATTGGAACTGTTGCTAATTCTGGGAAAATATATATATTTGTAATTTATTCATGATTACAAAAGATTTCATCTATCCTAATTTTGCACCGACTTCTAAAACTATGTTTAAAAGTCACATCGATGTTGTTTAAAAAATTAATTTATTTTTCACTTTTTAGCGCAATTTATAATTTGAAGTCGGTTCTATTTTTTTATAAAAACTATTTTATTATAAAAATTATTTTATTTTATTATTTTTAGTGTAAATAATTTTTTTATATAAACACTCGATTTTTAAACAATTCATATCAAAGGGCAAACCTTCTTTGAATGAATTGCACTAAAAACTAATCATTTGTATGATAAATTCTGTTTTGAAGTCAATTTTAGCAAACAAACTGATTGGATTTAATTTTTGCCTCAGAGAAGACTTCAGTCAACATCTTGCTGTAATTGCTTTTAATATTAGCACAAAGGCAACAAACGCTTTTTCAACAATGACTTTTTATTTATTTGTAGTTTTTATTTATTGGTAGTCCCAACAAAGAAAAATCAAGTAATGCCTTTCCAATTAAAATAAAAAATACTTATTTTTCACCCGTAACGTTTTTTATAAAAAACAAATGTAGTCAAATTGATGTGCCATATTTCAGTTAGACGACCCTCTATCGATTAAAGAAAAAATCGTCAAAAGCGGTTCATTTAGTCGAAAGTTATGGATGAAAAAACAAAAAAAAATACTACATTTCTTCCCATAACTTTTTTTTTAATTATCGAATATAATCAAACAGAGGTACGGGACCTATGGGAAACCCCTCTCGATCGATTAAAAATTAAATCATGAAAATCGGTTCATCCGATGAGAAGTTATGAGTGGACAAACAAACAAAAAAAAAACCACATACATACAATACGAATGTATAACCTCCTTCCTTTGTGAAGTCGGTTAAAAACATCCCAAAATAGTAGATAAGGTAAAATGGCTTACTGGTGAAATTTCAACTTTGATTTTACGCATTAGCTGCTTAAAACGAATCGGGTGCCAGAACATGGTTTGATCAAATTTAGCGTTGACAAAAATTATGTACTTTCTTGCTACCATTGTTTTCAATGGAAGTTTTCCGTTTGCTTTCCACTTTTTCTGCATCTAGTTTCGGATTGAAAGGGTATTGTATTACTCCACTCGGACCGCTCTCCCTCTATGTTAACGCTACGGAAGATGATCACTCCAGATTATATAGAACTCATCGGTACTACTACGTATGACGTGAATTGCAGTAACAATAAAAGGCAGTCGGTTAGCATAAAAGATAACCTTAATTGAAGTATCCTAACTGGGTTTAATCACTTTGCAGATTAAATACGTGAGCGTTTGATTATCTTCTATTAATTGACTATAATTAATTAATTTTGCGCATAAAATAAAACAAACTAAAGATTGCAAAGTTGATGAATAAAATTCCATTAAGAACAAAATATGCAGTAAGAATTTAAGTATTTGTTTTTTGATCTCAAGTAAAACTTCTTTAAGATGCATAGAGGACAGTAAAAAAGATTATTGCAAAAAAAGAAGAAATAAAACATAAGGATGTGAGTCGGAGAATACTCTCTAGGAAAATATTCTCGGAAAACGAGAATATTCTGAATATGTTCTCCTGAAGTGGAACTTTGGAAAATAATCATAAATGTTTCTTCTTATCAAAGTAAATATGAAATTGTATAAACATATTATGAAAAATAATTCAATTGCCATTGTCGAAGGATGTAAATAACATTATTTTTGAGTTTTTTACACCTTATAATGATAATTTCATTTAGGAGAGATTCCTCTGAACTATGTGAAGGCTAAACTAAAATTATTTGCACCTTTTTTAACACAAATGATCAAATAATTTTGCAGTTTATTTGTGCATGAAGTTCCTTTATTAGTATTATGTGAAAGAATTCGCCAATTGAGTAATTTTTTTTTAAATTAAAGCTATTTAAAAATTATTTTTTAAATGAATATTAAAGAGAAAACAATTTGAAAGTTGAAAGTTATTTCCAAGAAAAGCCTTTTCCGAAAAACTATCCTACTATATGGATTAATTGAAAAGAAATTTAAGATATGAAAGAAATGTAATTAAATATGGTTGGTTTCATTTGAATATATTTTTTAAAAGATTATTTCTGAAAACTTATGCCACAAAGAACAATTTCTGATATGTTTTCAAACAGTTTTAGACAGTAAAATTTATTTAAGAAAATTCTAAATGTTCTTCAAAGAATAAATGTTTCTTGATTGAATGACTACTTTTCTTGTAGTAAAATCTTAAAAAAACGGCTTTTGGTTTAATTAATGCATTAAAGTTAATGCATATTCAGTAATTTTTATTAGGTATTTGTTTGTTTTGGCGTGGCTCGCACGGTGACGTCGTGGTATGGCGCGAGACTCGTACGCCCGAGTTCATACGACCCAGCCTGGCAATGTCGGTGGATTTTCAAGATGCAGAAAATCGTCTGCGCCAACGTCGTATAATTATGTGGTATGTAAAAGATCATTTGAGTAGACATTTGGCTTGGATGCTCTCGGCTAAATTGAATCCCAACAAAACATAAATGTGAAAAAAGGGCCAAGTTCGATAGAACAAAAACGGCCTTCGTAATAGTCAGTGTCAGCGATAAAATGAGTGATATCTGCCAAGTTCCATAGCAGATCCCTTAATCATAGCTGTAAGAGTACAATGTTCTTTAATTTATTTAAAAACTTTTTTTATCGGATTCCTAACTTGGCAAGTTTCAATTAAGTAAATTACATTCAAAAAATTTAACTTCTTCAATTAGAATTTTTTAATAGTTAGTAAAATCATGTGGCAAGCTATTATAGTTACTTTCTAATTGCTTTCTTATCGTCTTACTGAACATAACTTATCTTAATTAAAACTTGCCAAGTTAGGAATCCGATAAAAAAATGTTTTTAAATAAATTAAAGAACATTGTACTCTTACAGCTATGATTAAGGGATTTGCAATGGAACTTGGCACCTGTTAGATATCACTTATTTTATCGCTGACACCGACTACTCCGTAGGCCGTTTTTGTTCTATCGAACTTGGCCCTTTTTTCACATTTATGTTTTGTTGGGATATCCTTAATTTTTGAAAAGCTAAAATTTGTGTTTTCATATTGACGATAAGCTATACTAAATTAAACCAAGCTAAATAGTCGCTATTAATTATTTAAGATTTTTTTCGTTTGTTTACATTTCTCCGTAATAAGTCCGTAAATCCATTTTTACTTAATTAATCTTACTTTTTAAACGTTGAAAAGTTCTGTATAACTACTACTAATGGATTCTTTATATTTATATAGCTTGAGTGTAGCCTTAAGGCGAAAAATTAAAGCTGAAAGTGAATTTCAATGCATCAATTATTTTCCTTCTAGCGCGAGAGAGTTGTTTATGTTAACAGCAGAAAAATATGGCTGCCGTTTGTAGTTCTTAGGTATGATGCTACTTATGAGTATGGTAGTAACTTCAAAGATATGTAATTTTTTGAAGTTTCGGATTTTTTCCTTTATATATGCCAAATTGTCCACCTTGATACCAAGTTTCAAGTTTCTAAGTCACTTAGAAGGGGGTTAGGTTTTTGATGAGTGGAGTCAGTGAGGCAGTGATAAAAATGACACTTTTCAGACCTTAATAATTCCATAACAATAAGAGGTACCTCAATGAAATTTGACGTTCTAGGGGTTAAGGGGATTTCTATTAGACCTACAAAATTTCAAGTAGTAGGTCTAATAGTTTTTGCGTAATGATGGGGTCAAAAGTGGCTCGAAATGGTTCGGGTAAATATACACATTGGCCGGTGTCGCCGTTTCTGAATTTGGCTGAGTTTCTGAACTTGGCGGACACACTGCCGTGTGTCTAGATTCCTAGTTCAATTTCGCTTCAACAGAGACCGAGTGCTCCCCCTTTCAAATAAAGAAACTGGACGTCAAAATTCTCATGCGGCGATGATACCATACTCATTGTGGTGTCGCAGAAAGAGTTAATACCAATCCCTGGGAACGCACTAGGTCTGCAACGTTTAAGAACCAATATATATTCTCAAATCATTAATATATATATATATATAGGCGTTAATCATTCGCCTATAAAATGTGTTATGTTGTTATTTTATTGTAGCCAAATTTTGGGAAAATATTTTTGTACCTAATGTTAAAAGTCCTTCATGAAAATATAAAAAATTATTACCTGGAATTTTACATCTCTAATAACAGAATTGCAAATGCCTAAATGTATCGATTGAAAAAATCAAAAGGACAAAATAGTAACCAAAATGTACGAAAAAAGTCATAACAAATGGTAACATAGACTTCTTCAAAGTAGAAAAGGAAAACCATACGAATTCAAAAAATAAAAGGAGAAGTAGAAAACAGATGCTGAATCATTGCTGAAATACGGCAAATTCTTTAAATCATGGAAGGCTTCACAAAAGTCAAGATCCGGAAGACAAGAATATCCTGCTACGTTTGGCTAATGATTCATTTCCTTCCGTTTTTCCCACTCAAACTCACCATTCAATTACTTTTTTTCCCTTTTCCCCAACTTCAGTGCAACAAAGTATCTTATTTTTGTAACTTAAAAGTAATTTTGGGTAAAGATTTGTTTACCAGTATTTTGTAATGCGGTTTTTTGTAATTTTCACTGCTGAAAAAAATATATATAAAATTTCGTGGAAAGCTAATTTTATTTATTTATTTATTTATTTTGATTCAGAAATACGTTTAAAATGAGCTTGCGCATTTATGCATAAAACAGAATTATTTAACTAATCTGTAAACAAAGAACAAATCTGTTATTCAAAAATGAAATTTTTGCTAACAAGAAAAATGTGTTTACCAGAGGAAATTTTTCTTTTTTTTTTAAATTCAGAATCAAAAACAAAGACAAGCTTTTTAAAAATGAGTTGTAAATCTTGACTACAGTCGGTAAATGGTTCTTGATCTCAGTCGGTAAATTGAACAGCAACCCCCCCCCCCCCCCCCCTCCTAAAAAAAATATTAATATTTGTACAAAATTTCTTTCGATTCCATGCATTATGTTTTGAGTTAGTTGGAGCTACAAAAAAAAGTTACTACATACAGACAGGTACATAGACAAACATTTTCTAAAAATGTTTAAAATGTTTTCAACACACCTTAAAACGATGTAAATCCGTCAAAATACGAATATCGCAAATTTTTACGAATCCAATGCTGTGATCTATCCATTTTGTATATAGAAGAAATTAAAAAGTAAATCTTAACTAATTCTATAAGAACTAACTATGCAGACAGTGATAAAATGACGTAGTTGTCATATTTGTCCTTCAGGTAACAGTTTTTACAGAGATCGAAGCAAGACTTGAACACATATTGAAATCGAATACGAAATACTTATTTCATTTCAACTGATCAAAAACTTGAACAGCTTTACGGAATCTGTATCAGCCTTTTTACGTGACTGACATTTTGTTTTCAGAATTCAAAATAAAAAAGGTTTACGTTTTCAATTTAAACAACAATTTGTTCATAACATTCTCTAAATGCAAAACCATTTCTACAAACATGTTAAGACCTTTTCCGCTGCTGATTATCAACCTGTTCTATCAAGTTCTAGCGAATTCTGTCTGGAAGTCAAGAAACCCAATTCTGGAAAATAAAGTTTAGAAGGGAAGGAAAAGAATAAAATGTCGTTCTAAAAATGGAAAAATTCTGGAGTCAGCAGGTTTTGACATGTTGTTCAAACAAAAGAGCGGCGCTGTCTGGTGTGGGCGAGCTACTAGAATAGGATGCATTTTTACGTTAAAGGAAGAAACGACGTACGCTCAAATGGAGAAATATTATATCTTTCCTTCCCATTCTTTCTTTGCATATAGAGTAGCTAGGTCAGGAGGGTGTATTCAAAATTTCGTTTTAACCCCTTAACGGTCGGGAAATTTTCAAGAAAACGGTCATAAAAGTGTCTTTTTTTTATCTCTGAAAATTATATAAAATATGTGTAAGAACAATATATATATTCATTTTTATATTTTTATTTGTTTTTATTTTGAAATTTTAAACACTCCAGCCAGGCAATATCACGGGAGCGAGAAATAGAAGGAGAAACCTCAGCCCGTCATTTTCACGGGAGCGAGAGGAAAGGGGTTAATGTATAGTCAGAGGCTTATATAGGAATGAATTTCGGAGGTGGTTTAAGCCAAACATTAACCCTTAATTACTCGCGCTGGTGCACTTTACACCATTGGAGCTTCAATACCCGCTGTTTTTTTTTTTTTTTTTTGCTTCGCTTTTAACTTTTCCTCCTAGGTAACTTAAAGACGAGTGCATGGGAATTTTTTTTACATTAATTTTAATCTAAGGCTGCTTTTACACCAAAGGTGACAAAGACAACATGCCTGTCTTTTCTCATCTGCTCAAGTGCAGAGCTTCTGTATAATTTTACCTTTTGTCTTTTCTCGTCTGCGCAAGTGCAGAGTCCCTGCATATTTTTGCCTTCTGTCTTTTCTCATCTGCGCAAGTGCAGAGCCCCTGCATATTTTTACCTGCTGTCTTTTCTCGTCTGCGCAAGCGCAGAGCTTATTTTTGAAGGCAAACCCATGCTCTGCGCATGCGTAGAAGAGAAAAGACAGGAATATTGTCTTTGTTGGCTTTGGTGTGAAAGCACCCTAAAAAAGAGCTTGAGTGATATTTTTGTCTCTCGAGTGAACGGAATTCAATACGTTGGAAAGTCTGATGATGAGAAATTACTGTGCAGGCAATTCTGGGAAAAAGAGTAAACCATGTGCACTGTGTGCTCTTTTTTAGGCATGCAGAAGATGTGTTTGTAAATAACATTTCCCGAAATCTGTCAAGTGTAAAAATTGTACTTTGTTAAACAATAAGGAAAGCGACACAATGTAATGCTTTTTTTTCTTTCTTACTGAATGATTAACTTTGTCTAATACCTGTTTCAAGAGAATTTTTATTTATTGCAACGTTATATTATCATATAATATATTATTTCTCAAGGCCTTTTTTTTGGTCGGTACGCCATAACTTCTTTAATACTTCATCAAATTTCATGAAGGAGGCATCATTTTAAAGTTTTCCTTAACCGCTACACCGGAAAAATATACAATGTACAATTATATGTACCGCTCCTTTTAAATTTGAAATTTGAAATCATTTAAGGAGAGGTCCTTTAATGGATGCCAT
This sequence comes from Octonoba sinensis, assembly GCA_038502835.1. NCBI lineage: Eukaryota > Metazoa > Arthropoda > Arachnida > Araneae > Uloboridae > Octonoba > Octonoba sinensis. Next base: position 67,679,233 of record CM076602.1, read on the forward strand.
ATTGGTGTCGTGTATGTTGGCTAGAGACCGAAATGGATGAACGGTTAAAGCGCAAGGCTGCTATACCCAACACCCGTGGTTCGAGTCCCGCGTTTCGTTTACATTTTCTCCAATTAATTGTTTTGCTGGACCGTTGATTTTTGATAAACTAAATATAAAAGGGCTCTTTTATATTTTATTTGGTGTTTTTATTTTCATGCAGTAAATTGAAAAATTTACTTTAAGAATATATTTTTTAAAATATATACTTTAGGTAATGGAACTTTTTTGTTAGTGTACTTTAATGCAATGAACACTACTAATAAAAATAATTATCATTATTATTGTGATTATTTTATTATTTTGAATATCTAAATAATAGTGGGGGAATAAATTGTAACAGCTATTTGTACTGATGTGTTCAATTACATGTATTCTTTTGTACCAACACCCTTTAGCCTTTTTTCTATTCTTCATAATGCCCTTTTTCCCAAATCAATGCGGAATCCCGCAAGGGTCGACTAGTTTGACTTCAAACTAATCAAAGTAATCTTATAGAACATTAATTTTTTAAACAGAAATTTAGAATTATATGCTACTTTGTAAATTTCAGTAGTTTCAAATTGTTAAAATATTTATTCAAGATAGGCGTTTTTCAATTTACGTTGGGTAGGGCCCTAACTTCCTCTCTCCTTGAATACACCCTTGTACGTAGTAAAATAATAAAGTAATGAATAGCACAATGCGATTAATAAACGTTATTGAAATATATATATTCTATAAGAAATAAATAGAATGCCTTCATACTAGAATTCATGATGTTATTTTTGCATAGGTCAGGTTAATTTGAAGACTTTTACTATACAAACGTAACCCTAAATATGGTAAATAATATACACATACATGAGGTAATTAAAGGAGTACATTAAACAATATGCTACACATTATGCTACAACAATATGCTACAACATTAAACATCTATTCAAACGTTTCAACAACCACCTCTGGTAAAACAAATTCCCTTACAACATAATTATTATTTCAATGAGGATAAAAATCCGAGAGAGTCCTTGGAAAAACTTTCTGTTGGTAACCAAAAGTATGAAGGAAATATTTGCGGGAGTCGCGAAGCTCTTTCGTTTAACAATCACTTGCACAAAGATTTTACTAATCAAATCGAGAGGAGGAAAAACAAGAAATTCGTCTAGAACTAAAAGCGCCTTCTTTACCGTATACCAATATTGATTTTTCAATACCTGCTAAATCTTTCTTATCAGTTGGGTTGCGGATTATTTCAGATATGTAGATCTTTTAATATTTTAAACACATTTCTGACCTCTTAAGTGTTTGACATCTGTGAATTCATATGAAATCTGATTACAGGTAAGCTTCCATCCATATTTCTATAGCATCCGGTGGCAGATTACAAAACAAATCTATTTCTTTAAACAGCGGAAAAGAGGATTGGATGTTGTTAATAATGTATTTTTTACAGCGCGAATGTTGCTCACACTATAAAGTTTTTTAAAATCAGAGATCTGGACTGGACCGCAGTGTCAGGAAAATAAAGTTTAGAAGGGAAGGAGGGAAATACAACAAGATTTAGCTCATAATTGAGCACAGCATTTTGTGCTCAATTGCTCATCTTGTGCTCGTTTTCTTTCTGTTTTTTGAATTATATCTAAAAACCTAAAATAAATTAATGAGATTTTGTGTGTGTGCGAATAATTTTTCACGCATTAATGTACATAAAACAATATTTATTTAGCGATAAATACATACCTATTATTAAATGAACTAAATAAAATAAATGAGCCAATATGATTTTTACTAAAACTATTCGGAGGACAGAGAGGAACAACTCAAAAAAAGGCTATTCTAGATCTCTGTTTGAAATCCTGCAATTTGCATAAATTTCAATAACATTTTAAATCTTGCTTTTATACTCATATTTTCTAGTTTTTAGAATGTTTTAATTCCTTTTTTCCCATATAAAGTGCAAGTAATTGAGTGTTCGTCTCAAATTCAATTGAAATTTGGGCTTCTTACAAGTCAGTCACTTCTTTGGAAGAATAAAGGAAATTACTTCATTTCCTTATAAAGTAAGAAAAAAAAGAAATAATGCATAAAAAACAACATGTTTCCAATAAAAACAAAATAAAAGTTTTTTACCATTTAACTTCTCTAAACGAAATACAAAGCTAATGATGCCGTTATTTTAACATTTAGGCTTATTGGAAGGCAGAATTTCTTACTTTGGAAGTATGAAGTGCTTTCCCTTTTTCGTCTCATTTATTTAATGCACGTCAGGAAGGCAGCTTCATGTTTTCCCAGAATTGACTGTATCGAATTGGAACGCCTGAAATTCTAGGAAAGCCTAGGAAAAGAAGTTTCTTCTTTTTCATGAATAGTTCTATTGCGCATCTGGTAATTACGTGTCATGTTGTCGCGACTTGCGTGGGCGTGGCATTCCCTGTCGTATCCTTTGTTCCAAGCCCTCCCCACAGCTGTGTTTCTGACACCTGCTGTTTTCATATCTTGGGATTAGTCTATCTAACGCAAATTAGCTGCGGTAGTTCATTCATAGCAGAGGGTCTATTAATGTGCTGGGAGATTTTCATTATTAGAGGCAACAAAACGTGCACTAAAAGCGCTTTTATTTTAAACAGGGTAAAAGAACGAGTTGAAGCGCGAAAACTTAAAATTGTTTCTGAAAAGCAGGCTAGGGAAAAAAATTACAATTTAATAACTCTTGGAGTAATTGCTTCTGCTGTTAAATAATAATTTTAAATGCTACCTAAAAGCATCAACATATTTATTTTTAAAAATGCGTAAAAACGTTAAAATTTATTCTTAAAAAATAACGACTTCAAATGTATCAATCAAAATAACTAAATCAGTCAAAACGATATTCAAGTTCGTCTAACTTCGTCTGTGTTTCCATTTTTTCTTATATTGTTGATTATTATAAAATCGTTAATTCCATTATTCTGAAGCAAACATATATATTCTGCAGCAAAGGTTCACAAGTTTCGTTGTCTTGTGTATGATTCGAGTCAAGGTATTTATGATTAAAATACATTGATCTTGCTCATGAAATTGTTTGACTTGAAACTCGTCCAAGAAAAATACTCTTCTGATCCCTTTTTGGGATTTGTATTTAATGAAATGCCTCCCCTACCCCCCTTTTGTTTCTACATTTATTGAAGATGTCTTGAGGCACTGAGAATAAAATTAATTAGCATTAACATGTGCGCTCCCATTAGTGAAGCATGGCGCTCGAAAGATCTGTTAGGCTATTTAGAGCTACTCTCATTTAAATAATGTGTTGTAGGATATTTAAACCAAAATAGAGAATGCTTTGATGAAACTTTAGAAACAGAAAATGGTTTTCTAAACTAGGAGAATTCCTGTTCCTGCACATTGATCGGATGCCCATTGTAAATGCTGATAGTTTCTAAGTTGTTACCAACTATTGCTTTAGCAGATGGATGCAATGACAGATTTTTATCAGATTTCACCAAAGTTGAATGTCATGGGCTTTTCATGGGTTCATATCTCCTCAAAAAAAAAAAATATTAGAAAAATTGTAACGCTACTTTAATGCATTTGATGAATATGAAAGTAGATTAATTTATTAAAAATTTTCTCTTGTAACGAACAATTTTTCGCAATCAATCGCAAAGTATAAAGTTTCTTTTAAAAAATTAAGAAATTATTTTAAAAACAATAATTTGTCAAGATACGTAACTGTTGCTTAAACTCAAAAACATAAATTAAAAGCTAAAGTGCAAAATTCTTTAATTATATTACAAAAATGTGGACACAAATGGCACATCTGCAACAACGGATTGAGCAATCTAAAAATTACACTACCTTCAGTATATCGCAGTTCATTAACATTACAAAGGTGACTATATTGTTAATGGGGAAAAATGTATCACGATGTATTACCAAACGGAAATCTTCAGTTGCATTCATTTTCTGTCAAATAGAATTCTGAATCATCTAAGTCCCTCTCTCTCCCTCACTCTATTTACTTAAAATATAAATCACCAAGTTCTACATCGCCAACGTACACATGCATAAGCACGCACACTTTGTTTTATTATCGCAGACTAAGTATAGACAGCCTGCGAATCTTCATTTCCCCCCACTCTTCTATTGATCCGTTTTCTTAAACCAATACCGAGTACTTTCTGTTTTTCAACCGGGAGCCTCCTCACGAAAAGCAATCAATCAATGCCGCCAGGTAACCCGATTGCAGACGAAACCTTGCCTCATTTTTCATCAGTCAATACCTCTCTCGAACGCTCCCACGATGTGATAACTGGCGGAGAATCAGGCAACCCCTTTTTTTCCTCCTCCCCCCAACCCCCAACACTGTTCGCCATCTCTCTAGCGCTGGGAATCAGAAAGTATTCCTTCTAACCTTTTCTACCTGTTTCTTATATGTTAATGAATGCACTATCGATATTAAATATCGGAAAATTTTAGAACGTACTGCCGGAAGAGAAGTTTTAGTGTCGACAATGTTTTATCTGGAAGAGTGACTTCCGGACACTTAACAATGAAGTTTCATGCCTAACTTAAAATCCAGGATATTCTTTTGAATATATTACATTTTGTTTACCACCTTGATCCTCCCGTATTTGGGATTTATATTGGTTCTTCTAGATGACTGCCTAAGAGGTCTATGTAAAAGAAGGAAATGAACATGAATTTTAAACATCTTCTAGATTTGAAAAACATAAGACCAAAGTAGATGTTGAATAATGTCAAACTTACAGTTTGATTGGGGAGGGTGAAGTAATTTTATTACACCTTAATTTGCGCTACACGTTAATGGATTTATTCATAATACAATAAAATATGGCAGTAATTCATTGTTAATTGTCAAAAAAATGTTATTAACTCCTTGTACATAAGGATTTTATTCACTTAAAATCAAAGAGGAAGTAAAATATCTGGTGGTAAAACCGATGATTTTAAGATCGAGACATATAAGCTTTCTCAGATTAAAGTCACACATAAAGTTCATACTCTGTCAATAGTACTGACGGAGTCGAGTGTTGAAAATAGATATCTTTTCTTTATTTCCTTTTATTTTCAATATTGTTCTCGTTTTTATTTTATTATTTTTTCCCGAAAATAAATGAGGGATCCAAAAAGAAAATTCCGTTGTCGTACTCATGTGAACTTTTTAGATAAATAATTATCGATCTTTCAGGATGGTGCGCAATGCAAAATGAAATTATCATAACCCCATTGCCTTTTTAAGAATTTCACCGGTGAAACTATGCAAATAGTTTGAATAAATAACAAAACGCCTAAAACTAATGAAATATGAAAATATAAAATACCCAGACACATCATGGGACCATTATTCCATTACAAATCGTGTGTTCAACTTCCATGAAGCGTTCGTATTATGCAAAAACGAAAGAAAGAAAACTACGAGGAAATGTTTTTCTGCAATAGTATCATTTGAGTCCAATCAAACCCAACCAACATCATTAACAATCACCTCCTGCAGGGTAAAAAATGCATTTCCGTAATCCACGTTATTTATTCTCTGCTTAAAGAACCCGACATGCACACGTAATGGCACGATTATGGGGAGCGAGGCAGTAAGCATTGTCTGCAAATCGTAAACACTTTTTGTTTCGCCCTCCTTCTGCCTTTCTTCTGCTGCATAATGAGCCCTCTGATATGCATAATGAGAATGGCCGGGTTATTGCTCGCAGAGTCCCAGATGTGTGAACATTAACGGCGTTTGAATGAAGGAGATGAAGCTCTTTATGGTGCGCCGGGGATCGGAAGACGGATTTTTACGGGCTGGGGTTCACGTGCAAGAGTGTCTGTGCGCCATGTCTTAGTTGGAGAAAATGGTGGAAATTTGTAATGCAAAAATCAAATTCAAAATAAGGTTTTCGAAGTTTTAAAGCAGTTTTGGGCAGACCCATCATTGTTGCGATCAGAGGAGGGGGCAATTGCCTCTCCCCCTGGCTTTTAGAAATGCAATGTATTTATATAGATTGTTGTGTTTTACACCTATAATGTGCATTGAATATATACCCCCCTTTGACCTCCCCTCCCCGAAAAATTTTTAAATGACGGGCTTGGTATTGTGGTAATTGAAAATGTTTGCCGAGTTCGACTACGGAATTTTGACTTTTGGACGCTTCTGCGCATGGCAGAAGAAACGAATCCATTCAAAATTTAGGGAAGTTCGTTTGCAAGTGATTTTACTTAGTACGCGAATCAGAATGTTTGCTTCTCTTTTGTTGAAAGCAACTAAATTTATAAACTCTCATATAGTATAAGTTCGGAAGAAATCAAGTATGCTAAACGAACTAGAACGAGAACAAAGCGGCACATTCCTTATACCAAGAGTTTCTCCCTTGAACATGAATGGATTCTTCTTGGCACTATGCCAGGCAGATAGCTTTGATTGATGGTAGAACTGCATTTGCTTTGATTGTAGGTGCGATAAATTCAGTGTTTTTCTGGATTTTTTCGTATAAAAAGCATGCCCGTACAAAATCATTTAAAAAAATCATGTTTTTTTTTTTTTTTTTTTTTGGGGTTATACGAAATGAATGATTGAGTAAGGTAAAGCTAGGAGAGTCTGCGCACAATTGGAAAAATAATTTTAAAAATCGAAGTATGATTTTTTTGTTAAACTATTGATGAATAACTGTGACTTCATTTGTTTTTTATGCATTTACATTGATATTTCGTTGTTTTGCTTTAATTGAATGCAACAGCTGTAAAAAACCAAGAAGTCTAATTTGCGTACTCTGTCCTTACAGGGTAGGTGTGATTGCGCACATGGGTAGGAGAGATTGTTATTCATAAAAACTGCAATTAAATTGTTAGCAATAATATTTACACTAAAACTATGTTGTTGTAAGGGTTTTATAAACACATACATTTGTTATAGGAATAAATATTTTAACTCAATGATTACAGAATCGGAAAAACAGTTTTAATTAAAGAAGCAAAATAAAGAAGAAAAAAAGGTTTAAATTGTAATTAATCTTATTCATTTTCAGTTTCAAGGTCTTTTGTTTGTTAACCGAAGTTGTTGTCGTCTACAATCGGTATACTTATTGTTGTAAGTAGTGCAACCATCTGCTAGAAATAGCACACAACCCATTAATGCCTACCGTCCCTTTTTAGGGACAGTCTGAAAAGTACGTCTGAAGCAACCAAAAATAAGCATTTCAACAAAAAATTGTTTTAATATATTCCTAACGGGTTATTATAAGGTTAGGAATACATTAAAATATTTTTTTGGTTGAAATGCTTATTTTTAGGTGTTTTAGACGTACTCTTCAGACTGTCCCTAAAAAGGAACGGTAGGCATTAATGTCACTGGTCGAAGTTTTCTCCTGGTACAGTTTCAGACATTCAGTGCACTCATCCTCGTTGTCCTGTCTGACATGGTCTCAAAGATCCAGTATTTTGACATTATGTTCTTCTGAGGTGGCTGATGACGAAGATGTTTCAAAATTCAAACATTTTTTTAATTTCTTTCCTGCAAGCTTTTGGTTCCCAGTTTTTCTGGAAGCATCTTATCTTCAGACGTTCGCTTCTTTTTTTGTAGTGGCTTCTTTCTTAATTTTTCTCTCGAATATATGTGCGGGTCAGTAACATTCGTTGCACTTTGTTTTCTTTTTAATTTTAACGGCATTAAACTGTTTGGAAAAATAGTTTATTAGGAAGAATCTTTGTATAAAACTAGCACATTATTAATTTATAAGCAAAATTTTCATCTAAGAAAAGAAATTTGTTCACAAATTACTTCATTTGCACATTTAGTTCCAAAGCATATATTTCATAACTTAAATCTTCAAAAGAAATAAAATCGCACAAACTTGTTTTCAACGATTTATTCGACATAAAAAAGTACAGGCCCTTGAAAACACAAATTATAAAGTCACGACAACTTTATCCTCTCAATATAGAACTATAGTCAAAACATTTGATTAATGCCTGTTAAAGAGACACCCGATTTTTTTGTGCAAAGAAATAACTTCAAAAATCAATTTAAAGTTTTAAAATATTCAAGTCTTAAAAATGTGTTGAGAGGGCATAAGTGTTTCATACGTTTCACATGTAATTTGCAATTTATGCTGCATTACCAACAAGCTATGGGTAATAATATAATGCGCAATCTCTCCTAGCATGAAAACTAACGGGAGAAACGCGCAATCTCTCCTATGTACAAGACGCGCAAACTATCCTATTTCTCTAGGACAGATGCGCGGACTTTTACTTAAATATGGAGGCTTCTATAAAGAAATGCTGGCCTTCCCACTGTTAGTCAAGCTTAGTAGCTTACGAAAAATCGGTTAAGTTTAGAATATTTTGTACTACTGCTACTCTATAGAAATTCAAAGGACGCATTATGAAAATTCAAGCACTTACCTTGTGAAAAGAATATAGAATATCGATGCTTAATCATAGACGTTCATATCGATCAACTTGCACTTTCAAGTAGACATTCCACTATTGCCGTTGTTAAAATGTATGGCGTCAGGTCGCGTGCACCCTACTTCTTCCCCCCGAACTTGCAGGTGCGCAATCTATAATAGCTTTACCATACGCAGAGTTGCGTAGCAAATATAATTTAGTGTCACATACCTACAACCAATCAAATATTAACAATGAATACACATACATCTTTCTGAGATGCATTTGTATGATTTTTCTAAAACAAACGAAGCGTTGAAAACGTTTTTAAAATTAATTTATACGACGAAAATTAAGATTTAAAACACGACTTAAAATAATTTTTCGACGTTAAGGTAAATAAAAGAAATGTATTTTTTTTTTTTTAAACAAGATGAGCCTTTATTGCTGACTCTTGCTCATGAAATTATGCTATTTGTTTACCTTATTTCTTTTTTGTCATTTCATTTAAAATGAACTGTAAATGATAGATAAGCCTAGTAATGATACAGCTTCGAAGGTATCTTAATAACGCAAGATTTTTGACAATTATAATACGTGAAAAATATAAATAGATAACAAAGTAACTTAAATGAGAAAAATATTTGGTGGACAGTACTAACGGCAAATGACGAAGTAGCTTTATACTGATATTGGGTTATAGATCAAATAAATAAAATTTGCAACTAAATTGTCATTAAATGCAAAATGTGTGCTATTTCCTAAAACGTAACATACGAACAACGTCACAAATGACTCATTACTGATCATCTCATTTCACAGATTAGCAGGATGGGACATTTTCTCGATCAAAGTTCCAAATCTCTTTTTATTTCCAGCTGCTGAAAAGCATTTATTCGAAGAGCAGAAGGAATAAAAGGTCCATTCTGAAAATAAATTCCAGGAAATAAGGGAGGAACGGGCCGCCTAAGAGGCCCTATCGTTCGAATAGACACGCGCCGTGGAACAATCGACTTATCACCTGCACTCTCCCGCCCCTTCCTCCATCCCGGTAGGAAGATAGAGAGGAGGGGGATTCGTCTCTACTCAATCGACTTTATGCCCGACTCGGGAAGCTATGCAGAACTCCCCGGCGGACATGTTTGGTCTCTGGTTTATCATACCGAATTCAAACATCCATCATGAATTGCATCCATGAACACACAGAAAGCGAATACAGATGCATGAGGGAAAAAGACTAGAATAATGTAAAATCTGTCATTTTCAAGTGGTAAAGAATTAAGCTAAAGTGTTTTTAATCTTTTATTTCGTTTTATGATTCTTAATATCTTTTAATAATAAAGAACAATGTCTGTGTGTGTCTGTTGGTGATCTGTAGAATTGAAAGTAGAACCTATAGAAATGCCAAACTTAGCAGAGATATATTTTAGATGCTGGGCAAACCCCGAAGTTTTAAGCAAATCTTCTCATGACATAAATTAACTAATATGGAGACGAAATAATTTTTTCTTGCATATTTTAAATTTCTATACCATTCGAAAGCCTGGATTTTTTCTTCACAAGATGGAATTCGGTTGAAGTAAAGTAATTTTTTTAAGAACTGAAATACAAATAATAATTATTGCAGCACAAATAAGTCCTTTTCCCCTCCAGATCTCCAAACAAATGGCCTTTTTTTTTTTTTTTTTTTTTTTTTTTTTTTTTTTTTGATATTTTGTGTACATTTTCGCAGACGATTTACATTAACCGCAAGATGAAAATAAAAATTAGTTTTTTTTTCGTTTAAAAATATAATTTGGCTTTGCCATAGTTACACATTTCAAAAACCATAATCTTTAATTCCACGCTTGAAGGTTCACTGCATTGTTGGTTTCGAGTTTATGCGGTTTCTGATTTGGTTTCAGATTTTTTACCTCTTGAATTTCAAACATTCTAATGCGTTACCAATTTTTAAAGCATATGTTAATTAACTAGACAAAACGCATATTTGCTTTGGATTTATAATTTCAAAATGCGTTTACTTAGGACTACTTTATACTTTGCTTTAGACCAATCATAATAAGCCCCCTTCATAAAAGAAATGTTTCAAGCAAGCGAATGAACTCTGTAAAACGCGTTTCACTGTCATGATAGTGTCAGTGCAGAGGAAAAAATCACATTTTCTGCCCTCACGCTACGTTATAAGATACAAGTGTTCGATTCGAGATTTGTGTTCTTAGTTCCGCTAAAACGCATCTAACGTGCACCAACTGAGCCCCAAGAATAGTTTTCTAACGCAAAATTTTTAGTGTCTAGCAAATCAACAGCTTTGCAAAGTATACAACACATTTTTCATATCAGAATAAATCCTTCATCAATATAGAAAAGTTTCATCATGTAATTAGGGGCAAAGAAGAGTTATTACAAATAAATTTTGCGATTTTCTTTTTTTTATTGCTAAGGATGAATGTGTCACTTTTCATTTAGATACTGGTGACGTTTATCGCAAAAATATATACAACGATATTGTGAATAATAAATGTTTCGTAGCTATAAATTCCAACTCTGAAATCAGTGTAAACCATTTTTTTTTTTCAACCTCTAAATAATTTTCGCAATGTACACAAGTGCGTTTAGGAGTAAATTAAATTTTCGCAAAAATAAATTAGGGCCCAAATACAAATGTCACCCAATTTGTTTATCAATATTCATTTACTAAAATCTTTATTCTAATTAAACATTAATAAAAGTTTTTGGCAAGCTTAACGTAATCATGCTACTGTCATTGATTAACCACAGAACATTTACCACCAGATTTCTTAAGCGCAAAATTGCACTCTTAATCTTAAAGCTGTTGTATCGAAAAGTATTCTGAGAGAAATAGCCAAAATCATGCTGTCAAGCACACATTTTTTGGCAGTAATTTATGACCCTCAAAGCTTTCCAAGTTGTCAAATCCTTACATATCTCCAGGAGAGGAATAAAATCGCATGCATTTTTAACTTGTTGGAGCCGCCATTTTCGGAATGGTTCTGACGTTTACAAAAAAAATCCATTAATGGGCTTGTTATAAAAGTTCCCCATAATGAGTTACAAGTAAAAGAAAATTCCGATTTCCCTTTTATTGCCTCCTCGCGCAGAGATAATCGACCTAAAGGGAATTTCTGTCTTTTAAATGCTGCCACTAACTTGCTTTATGACCACCGTGGCTCATCAATTATGTGCACCCTTCAATATTTCGAACAAACCACCGGAATGCATAATTAAAGAACTCATTGTTGAAACTGTCATTCCATTAAGGAACTGATCGAAACGGATTATTTTATGAATACATTATAATAACATTGAATGAAATTATTTATGGTAATCCTGGACGAAATTTAAATTTTATAATGCCTTAGAAATAAATATATTTATTCGCATTTTAGCTTCTTTGAACATATTTATAAAATTTGATACTTTTTTAACACTTTTGTTTAAGCACAGTTGAAATAAAAATGGCTCTTGAATAAGAACAAGAAAGAGAAACGGGATTTTTTCATTAAGATATAGTATACCCACGCTATAACGACAAAATTCGTTATAACGACCTTTGATTAAAAACGGATCGACATTGTGAAAAAAGAAAAAATATTGATCTTCATTTCAAAAAAATATATAAAACTTTTTGTTCAGAAAGTAAACACTGTCTCCTCTCACAGTACACATGACTAGCATCCGTTTCTTTATGTATAAAATACTTTCAAGGCTTTTATAGTTCTAGTGCACTGCGTAAATTGTTCATCTCTTCTTCCTCTTCTTCTTTTTAATATTATCTTAAATTTATAATTTATCTATTTAAAATTATTTTTTATTTATAATGTCCCTTTTTATATTTGCAATGCATTAATCGTAAAACTATTTCAAATCCTCATATAAAATCATTACTTTCGGCAAATTTTTAAAAAAAGCATACACGACTTTCCTACGTTATTATTATTTTCGATTGGTTTCCTTCAAAACATTTTTATTTGGTCCAAAATTTTCATATCTTTTGTATTTTATGTTTTCTGTGTCATTTGAAAATAATGTTTAAATAAACTTCAAAGAAAATGGAAATATTAGAATATTATCGATTCATTTGATGAAGCTACCATTTGATATAATGACCCAGGAAGGGATGGGGTCGCAATAATGCGAGTCGAATGTATTTTGCGTGAGCCAATAAAACATGCAAGAAATAAAGCTCAAGAGTTAGAAAAATTGTCAGTTGAATGATGATAGTTTCTTTGTATGATTTAAAACAGCTGTTTGGATTACACTCCAGAAACGTAGTAAAAACGCTATTAGATTATCAGCAAGAAATTTTCTTAAAGATTTCTTTAGTAACATATTATTATTATTACTTTTATTATAAATGTTAATACAAGAATTTTTTTAGAAAATTTTATTCAAACGTCTGTTTGCTTTTAAATTTTCAAAAGAATGGATTTTAGTTGAAAGATATAATGCATGATGCATGATAGTCCAAATAATAAAAAAAGAAGAAAAAGCTCAAAACTAAGACATGCAAATAATGACATACCAAAGTAACTATTTTTCTTCAAGAATGTAATACACTTATTTAACTTAACTTTCGCATAGAGCTCATTATTTTTAAAAATATTTCACATGAGCAAAAATCTATTTTTACTAAAGTAAAACAATATTTTAGTATGTTTCCATCCTATTTAGTGCAATTCTTAGATTTATTCAACTATCGTATGAATTTTCTTTAACAACTTTTTTTTTCAATAACATTTCTGTTTTTTACGAACTGTCATTTTCTTTTCATAAAAGCTAACGAAACGAAATCATGTTTAAGTATCTAAACATTTTGTCCAAAACGATGCAAGAATTTTTTAACATTTAAGTCTTCATTTTTCATCTCTGTACAGCAAAGTGTTTTTCAAACAGTTTTGAAATCATTTTTTTTTAATATAAAAATTCAATAAACGCTGTTTGAAAAAATTTTCGTTAATGGGAACTTAAGTTTGAAAAAAATTTTAATTTAAAGGCATTTTAATTTGATTTTAATGGATTATGGTTATAAAAGATACGATATAAATAAAATAAAAATGTCTGGTGCAACGCGTTATAACTGCATTCCATTAGAGATTCATTAGCGGAAAAACATGAATAGATTCTTTTTTAATAAACGTTATTTTTGAATCAATGTAAAATAAAAGAAAATTTATAACGTTATCACAGTATGTTGGGAAATTTTACGACGCTTCGAAGTGGTGTTCCATTATGGAACTTTTTTTTTCTTTATTTGAAGGAATGCAAAAGCAATTCTACTTAATTTAAAGGAGGAGAAGAAATTTTGATACTCCTTCTAAATATTTGTGACTAATTTAAGTAGAAAATTACATGAATCTCTGCTCTGTGTCGTGATATTTATTCAAAAGCATGAAAAATGAATTCATTTCAGTCCACTCTAAGAAAATTGACAAGTATAAAAAAAAAGAAAAAGAAAAGAAAAGTGACTCCCTAATCAAATGATAAAACAACTTCCACATGCCTATTAAAAGCTAAATGTTTTTCTTTTTTTAATTTAAACTTTATTTACACAAAGTTATCTAATTCTTCACTGTTTATAGATGCTGTTAGTTTACTTACCAAATTATAATGTTAACGACATACTGCTTTCTCAGAACTAGCAAACACCATTTTAAGGTGTTTGCCGGGGGGGGGGGGAATCGACTTCTTTTACAATTTCTTGAAGTTATTTCTGTTTTAAGAAATTATTTAAAAATATACCTCTTCCCGTTGCAAGTTCAGATTTTATTTTTTTTAAAGCCAATCTTAATCTTTAATGAGATCTAAAAAAATCTATGTTTAAAGAATTATATGTTTTTTTAATGAATTCTAATTTATGATGTATCGATAAAAATCGTACAGTTAAGTGCAAGTAGAAAAAAATACTCTCGTATATTATGCAAAGGCTAACGTATTTAAGACATATTTTTGTAAATAAAATGCACGACAATATTTTTTTTTAAGTTTCGAGAAAGCATTTATTACAAAAATAGAAAAATAAAATAATTAATACTCTTTAGAAGCGATTCTGAAAAAACTAAATAGTATGTTGAATCCTAAAAGAGTGTTTCATGATGAGCAGTGTATTTCAACAAGCTAGTTTGCAAATAAACGTTTAATTATGTATTTTAAAGCAACGTAGTGTTTTCGATATTTTTTTCAGCTTGTTAAAACAAAGTTATGGAAAAACCTCTAATCATATTTTTATGCTTCACGAAAGCATATTTTAAAAAATATATATTAATTATAAACAAATATTTTTTTTAACCTTTGGTTTTACAATATAAAGAAAAATTTAAACAAAAATGCTGCCTCTTTTAAGAGATAAAATTCAGTCGAATCACAAACTAAATGAAGAAGAGTAGTTAATAATTGTGAAAAAACGATATAAAAGTGAACATCGATAAAACATTCAGTTTTACTTTTATAAATACAAAATGTTTTTAAATTTAAGAATGTGAATTTCATAATCAGGTTTTGAAGCAAAACCGCAATATTATTTCAAAGCATTAAAAAATATCTTCTAAAATAAAATACACATGTATATTTAAGTTGAGAATATATTTCTTAATGCTTTGTAATGCTTCAAAAATGTACCACCAAAAAAGGAAACTAAAATATTTTTCTTTACGCATGGAATGTAATTTATAATGAGTTGAAAATTCACGACACTCTAAATAAGAGAACGTGAGAAAGATTGGTTTCAAAATTTTCAACACGAAAATAAAGTCATTAGCGTTTTCCCTTTGGGCACATCAAGAAACTCCAACGGCAACGTTAGCAAACAAAGCTTTTGTGTAAAAAGAGGTAAAAGATATTCTTTTGGATCGCAAGCTCAAAACAATTCTACAAATTGAAGAGAATAATTAACAGGAACAGAGAGTAATCATTTAGATGAGGATTATATGTACATTAAAAAAAAACTTCCTGCAAAATTACCTTGCGGTATTTGTCATGTGGGTGGTAAATTTTGGCAAAAAAATTAAATAAACAAAATCGTGCGCACAGAATGGCGGTTGAAAGAAAACGGAGCACGCAAAAAAGCAACAGTGTACAACACGATAAATTAAAAATTGCATTATTTTTTAATTGTTATTTTTGTAGGCTATGCGCAGCGCAATAAATATCAAGCAGTTCGTGCAAGACTAAAAAAGCTTACTTTTCTGTGCGTCTACATCAAGTCTTCTAACATCCGCTATAATTTTTTTTAACTGGCTTAGCCTTCACATTATTTCAAAAGTGAATATCGTTTTAGTGTTAACAACGAATTTATATAAGCTTTTATGAAAGATAACTATTAGTTAATATTAAAATTACATTGTCTTAAACTTGGTCCTTATGTTTCAGTAAACCAACTGATACTTTTGATTAAAATATTTAAATTTAAGCAATTTTTTTCAAAGTGAAAGAGTAGAAACATAGGAGAAACAAATTACAACAACAATTTCCCCCAAAATATTATTTTTAATCTCAATAGATAAAGAAAAAGTACGAAAGTAGGAACAATTTTAATTCATCGCTTTACAAATGCATCTGAAGCACCTAATTTTAATCAGGTTATGTATTTTTTAAAATAATCTCTATGACAGAAGAAAATTATTTTAATTTTTTTGACCGTTAGCAAAAACAAAAACAAGAAAAGAAAGTAATTAGAATGCAAATTTAAAAAAAAAAAAAAAAAACATCTTAATAATTAAACATTTTAATCAAAAATTAAACATTTTCCATTTTCTTATTGAGAGAGAAAAACTCATTTTTTAAATTTACTAAATCAATCCCATAACTTCTTCAATTTTGAGGTTGCGAAAAATAGTTTTAATTTTTTCCCCTATTTGCTACAACAAGAGAACTAAATATATATTTAATGTTTCTGCAACTTTTTACATTTTTCGATTCAAAACTATAATTTTTAGGGTTTCTGGCTTTTGAATAAAAAAGCTTGAATTGATCTGCAGATGCTATTATTGGTTTTTACTATTATTATCAAAAAGAATGCGCTTAAAATATTCAAATCGAAAATTCCTCTTCTGTTTATGCTCTACGTCGAAAGTTCTTTGCGATAAGAAATTGGTTCGAATCAATCCGTCTGCTGGATAAATATTTACGTATAAAGGCTTCAAACGAAGAAAAATTGTTGAAGTCAAAAAATAAAATGTGGGAATAAGCTGTTTTTCCTAAAATCTTTGAAACAAAAAATACTTTTTTCAAATCGGATTAGAGGACCGTCAAAAGAGAGACACAGATGAATGAACAAACACACCATATTCCCCATCTCATTCCCCTATTTTTCAAGTTTTCATTTTTAAGTGTTTATTTCAGTTAATAGTTATATTTTTTACTTATATTAGTTTTATAAATATCTTTACGAGGTTTTAAGCCTTGTTTGATGCTTTTATTTATTTATTTATTTTTCATGAAGAAATGGGCTTAAAAGCAAAAAATAACTCGCACTTCAAGATTATTTACAGATCTTCGTTTCAAAAAAGATCTAAAGCAGTACATAATTATTTCTCCTTAGGTGATTTTCCATTGTAGCAACTGCTCGTTGAAATGCAATCCCAAGCTGTATGTTTGCCTCTCTAAAATCTCTTTACTAATGTAAATGTTGCGGATAAGTTATCAGAGCCAATAAACATATTCATGTTGAATACATGATAGACATAATCGACTAATGCCGTACTATCCCAAATGCTATTTACTGCTACTTTTCTTGGTTACTATTAACCGTAACCGTAGCTAAGCTTGGAACGAATTGCATTTATCCACACCACAGCACGTTCCTCTATGTGTGTAATTAATATTTGTGTCTCATTATTAGCAACAGAAACAATCGGTAATTTGTGTTAATTTATGAAAATGGTTTCTTTATAACGACTGTTTATGTCAGAACATCCTTGAAAACTTTCTTACTTACTGGATTACATTCAAATTTATCTTTATTTCAAAATTGTTTTATCTGAAAGAATCTGAATTTTCTCGTATGTTAGATGGGGCTATGAATCTATTTGTGTAACAGAATCAGAAAATGACTTGAAGAATTTGGTGAGCAAAAACATTTGGTTGCAATTATTGAAAATGGTGCAATATTTCTGAACAGATATTTGTTGAAAACAAATGAGGATACATCTTTAAATTCTCCTTAAGGCGTACTGCTTGCCCTGAAGCATCAATGTAACGAGCGATGCGACATATTTTTTTGTTAAAACTTCAGTTTTCTTGCCTTCCATACATTAAGGGGGACTTTTTTTTCAAAGCTGATGTTTTGTGTTCTATGTGTTTTTCGGGTGTCAATGTTTTAAAAAGAACAACTTTGTTTTGTCAGTTTAATTTTATGGCTATCAGTTAATAAACACACACATTGCCAAATCAATCAGCTCCCATGAAAACATTTGTTACAGATTATTAAGTATGTGTATAAATTTGCAATGCTTTACTAATAGTGATAAGTTCCTTCTAAAATATGGTTGAAATAAAAATTCATTAAAGAACTTAATTTTTTTAGTGAAAATCATCTTATTTCTTCGTGAAAGAAACGCAATTTTTACTTATGTTGCCCATGATGCAGCTACCAATGTTCATGTGTCAAACACTAATTATTTTATACTCTGTGTTTTAACATTTTGGTTCCTTAAATTGGTATATTTAGCGCTACTGAATGAGAATACGAATACAGTACGATTTAATGAGCGAAATGTAAAATACAGTAAAGTCTCAAGATATCGCGTAGTTATGGTGGGCTTATAACTAGAATCTTATTATTACGAATGATTTGATAGACTCCGTGAAAGGGCTAGAAACATACAGTAAAATGTTACAGGACGTTCGTGGCAAATTAAATGCAATCTACTATTTTTAATCAAAAATAAACTCCTTTATGCGCATATTCCATTATTTATAACACAAAGTAAATAGAGAATATGTTTCATTTACTTTTTATCTATCTATACTTTAGTAGAAGTTAAAATTTGTTAACAAAGAAAAGCTCCTATAAAGAGAACGCTTCTATTGTAAGTTTACGGCTTTCATTGTATCACATGATTTAGGCCACGGTATCACAAACTTTCATTCAATATCCATAAGTATTTAAAAAGATCAAACGGTTAATTCCACATAAGACAGATTTTTTTGTTGTGTTTTATAAACTAAATATTAAAATAACTAAATAAATTTTGGTATGCTGGCGCATCTTAATGCCTACTTTAAAAATAGTGGAAATTTTTAGAATAGAAGAATAGAATCTAAGAATTTTTTATTAGAATCAAAGAAATAAAATTTTGAATTATTATGTTAAAAAAGTATTGAAAACCATGTCCAATTTTTGTCGTCTGTCACGGCATGTTGCCACATAATAGTTTAAAATATTTGTTTTATAGGTTGAAATTTCCCACTATTTTCGTAGTATGCATGCAGAGGTGTAAACACACCAAAATTAATGTAGTTATTTTAATATTTAGTACCTGAAACAAAACAAAAGAAGCGTGACAGGCATTACAAAATACATGTCGGAATTAATCATTTAATTATTTTACATATTTTTTTATTTCTAGTGTTCACCTCAACGATATAATTGTGCATAGTATTCATATTCTAAGAAATAAAAATTCTCTGGTCTTGTCCGCCTTTATAAAAACTGGGATAGATTCTTATCTGGTAAAATATCCTTTTTTCTGATTTTCTGCATCGATTTACGAACCCACAATACGGAATCACTACGAAATTCAATGCATTTTCTCCTGTTAAAACTTGGATTATATTTCTTTTTCTTCGCGTTCTTTGCGGAAGAGCTTTTGGATAAAGTATCCAAATAGAACTCTTCGGCAAAGGTTTTTTTCCCCTTGCTGAGGTCGTTTCTTTTGTGAATTTTCTCGCGCGTAAATATCCATGATTATGGACGCCTATGCTTCGGGCGTCATTTTTTTAATATTTTTCGATTTGACTTTCCTGTAGTTCTTTTTTGACGGGGAAGGAGGCAAGAGAAAGATTTTTTTTATGGTTGACTCTTTTTCATATTCAGTCGTTAAAAGAGCCTTTTCAGTAGAGCTCTACAGGTGGTCAAGGCTCGTTGAGGTGCGAGGTACGAATTGTCATCGGTTTTATAAAAAAAACTCCCGCCCCCTCCGCTTTTTTTTTCAATGCAAAATGGCAAGCATGAAAGTGGTTTTTATATTTCAGCGGTTTTATGGATAAATACACCGTGTAGCCATTGGGAAGCTACAGGCAAAATAGTAATATTTGTTTGCATTAATCCATAACTCATATTGCTATCTTGTTTACTTCCATGTCAATATTTGATCTGCCTGAACAAAATTATTCTTGTTGAAAGGAAATGTCAATAATCGTTAAAGCTTACATTTCCACTTCTAAGGCGTTTTTATCAAACAATATTTATTATTTTCTTGTATTCTACATAAGAATTAACTCGATTTTTGCACACACTCATATCGTTTAAGGGGGGAAATACGTATAAAGGTCTCAAAAAATTAAAAAAAAAAATTTCTTCATAAGTCGATTCTACAACTATTCAATAATATACCCTGAAAATTTCAAAGCAAAATTCCAAGTCGTTTAAAAGTTATAAGCATTTGAGCGAGCGCCTCTTTTGGAGCAGTTGAGCAGGTCCCTCAGTCCCTCGTGAATGACCTGAGGGGTTTTAGGGAACCTTAGCAGATGTCCTTTTATTTCTTGTAACAATTGAGTCCTCGGATATAAATTTCTATAAGTTTTAGTATCTATAATTATTAAAAAAAATTGATTCATTACTGCCTTAAATTTACCTTAAATACCACTCTTTTTTTTTTCAAACGCGTTTTTCTAGAAACTACTTTTTTCGAATTTGCGTACACTCTAGCTCGCAGAGTTTTTGATCAATCCTTATCAAATTTAGCACACATTTTCTTTATATATATATACGCTCTAGTTGAACTATAATCATAAGCCTATCTTTATTTTTACTTTTTTATTGTAAAAAAGAGAACAAAAAACAACGGTCAAAAATCGTACTTAATTTTCCCAGTCTAAAAAAAAAATAGAAATTTTCAATTTTTTGTGATGATTTTAGTTCAACTAGAAGAGACACTTATAAAAAAAGTAGATTTAAAAAAAAACTGATTTCAGATAAAAATTGTGACCTCCAGGTTGCACGCAAACTGCTGACCCGGGTGGCAACTTACAGTGCAACAGCCGGTTGGCACTGGCCAACAGTGCCAGTAACTTCTGGATTTTTCAAGAAAAACGTTCGAAAATTTCAGTAAATGTTCTTCAATATATCTATAAAGTAACCTCAAAATCTCAATAAAATATATTTATTCTTTATACGTTAAATAAATAATGAAAATTTCTCTTAATTCGCCGTTTTACACGTATTTCCCCCCTTAACTGGGAGCAAGAAAACCCACATATCTTCCTTCCTACTAATTTGATTAACTATTCCTTCTAACCATTAGCCTTTCGAAATACATTTCTAGATTTCCTACCTTTCTGATGTTCGGTTGTCATCCATGAGTCCAATCCAAAGCTGCTGCCTCCATGACAGTTTGACTTATGTTCGGTCATTGTTCAGAGAGAAGCGTTTCATTGGCAAAAGGATCTTCGCCTCTCGTTTGCTGTTTTGACGCAACCGCGTCGGTTTGATTTCAGAGCTCTTGAAATGCGTTGCTACGGATCTCACTCTCCGCCAAAGGGAAGCCATAGAACGGAAAACGTTCCACTCCGAGCTGCTCATGAATGGAATGGGCTTCAGCAACAACTGAAATCAAAGCTTGGGGTAGCTTTTTTTAGCCTTTAAAGCAAGTATGTCAAAGGTTTGTTGATTCTTGTTTCTAGCATTCGACCATATTTTCCGTGTCAGTCACACGAAAAGCTAAGAATCATTATCGTTTAAAAACATTGACCGCTGTGATTCTTTCCGAATTCTTGCTGACTGAGCAAAGTGTTTCGAAAATGGCGACAAAAACATTTCCTGGCCCACACTAAAAAAAAATAGTGGTGCGTATAAAAATAGTGAAAATTTGTGGGCTACAAATGATGATGCTTTATTTCAATATATTTTGGTTCTAAATTGCTTAATTTGCACCTAAGTATAGTGAAATTTAGCACCATCCCTTGCAGGAAGCGACTATTTGCACTGTTTATTAGTGCATTTAGTATTAATTTGCAATATTTTTTGATGCAACATACAGCTTTTTTTTACTGTACAGGGTAGTCTGAGAATTATTGGTGTATTCAGTGTTAATATGCACTATTTCTTGGTGCAACATGCAGCTATTTTTTTTTTACAGTACAGGGTAATCTGAGAATTATTAGTGCATTTAGTATTAATTTGCACTATTTTTTGGTGCAACATACAGCTATTTTTCATATTTTTTACAGTGCTGTGTAGCTTGAGCAGTGAACCAACAGACACCCTTCAAATGCAGCCACTCCTCTTGAACGGACAATTTTCAATTCACCTCCATCAAAGAATTGAGTCTTAAAAGAAACTTCTTTTGCCTCGATGGTGTCCACTATGGAGAAGTTTTACTGCAATAGTGTTTTTTTCTTTCTTTTTTTTTTCGTTATTGCTTTGTGAATGAAGACAGACATTATTATGGGCATTGAAAAATGGGTTTTCTTATCTTATTCATATTTTACAACTAGGGCAACATAATTTTGGCAAAGATTGGCTGTAAAAGTGAGTTTCACACCTAAACATCAAAGAAGAGTAGTGGAGTTGTCCCTTTCAAAACTCAGTTTCGCTTGGCTTCAATTCACTTTTGCTATGTGCTTTTGATGCTTAAAATACCTAGCACGTTATACCCGGGGAATCAAATAAGATCTTTTTTTTCTTTTCACTCCGCGTTAATTTCTCTATCTGTCTCACTCTTGTGAGAGAGAGAAAGAGAAAACGGTGGTAATGGGAAATATTTGCTCCCTTCCTTCTTAATAATGACACGCTTTCAAAGTCGTTTGGTGGGAATTATTTGATCGATTGAAACGGGGTTTTTGAAATAAGTGAAACAACGTCACTTTAATTACTCAGTTATGAATGATAAATTTCAGCATCTCTGCATGATGAAATATTGATACAAACGGAATAGAAATCAGTTAATAAGATGTAATAAAAGTAGAAGTATTTCTTCTTTTCTCTACAAAAATCATTGCAATATACTGTATTTTTAAACTGGAACACAACCGGAGTGACTAAGGGTGATTCGGATGCTAAATACCTCCAAATCCTTGGTTTTGAGCCATACTGCTAACCATAGTATGTTAATGTATGAGCCAGTTTCTTTTAAAGTGGTGCATGTCTATTTTATCTTACATTAGGCTCCAGAGTTTCCGGCTAGCGACTACCCAGCGTCCGTACTATCTGGTCTAATTTTCTTTTCTGGACTAGTTTGTTTTTCTCCGTATTATCTCTTCCTAGTTTATTTTTCTCCGTATTATCTCTTCCTAGTTTATTTTTTCCCGTATTATCTCTTCCTAGTTTATTTTCCTCCGTACTATATCTTCCTAGTTTGTTTTTCTCCCTATTATCTCTTCCTAGTTTATTTTTCTCCGCACTATGCGGCCTAGTGGCAAGGCAGTTTTTCACATTCTCCGTGACTTGAGATAAATGGAAGGCCTTGTACTAAATAAGAAGTAAGAAAATACGCATTATAATTGTGGGTTTTAGTATAAAAACTTTGTCTTCTCTTATTGGTGGCGAAAAAAAGGGGAATTTACATAACTCTGGTCTATTCAGTTTTTTTTTTTTTGTTATCCTGCTTGCCCTTCTGCCCCATTAGCCCGATACTTGGGGGTCTACTGTATATGGAGATATTTAAGGGTCTGTACCTGAATGGTTTGAAAAGTACTGGTATATGTTTTGTATACTGATATACATTTTGCTTTTTAAATATAAGTTTAATTTTTAAGCTTGTAATGTGATCGTTTTTAAAGTATCAGTTAAAAGAAATTTACATTTCATGACCTTAAAAGGACTAACTAATTTTAAAGTCGTGAAAATCACACGTTTATGAAATATTAAGGATGGGACTTATATTAAACCCCACAAAACAATTTTACTTATGACATTTTTATTAATTATGTCAAAACAATTAATTAATTAATTAGTAAAAAGACTTTATTTTAATATTTCTGTAAATACTGTCATTTAATTACTTTACTTACATCTTCGCATCAATGTGTGATATTTTTATTTTCCTAAAAACTAGATTGCATCAATATTGGCACGCACACCACTTATATAAAGCAGGGTTGACCCAGCATTTTTTAACAGGGCTCATTTTTTGCGAATTTTACAGAGATTTTCGTGAGAAATCAAATAATTTTTTGAAAATTGAAAATTTAACCATATGGTGATGAAAATTATTATTATTATTTGCCACTTTAATGGTTTGAAAAGTACGATTTAGAATCTTCGAATTTTGTGAAGGGTCCGTTTTAATCGATTTTAAGTTTGTGAAGAGTCTGTTTTAACTGATTTTAATTTTGTAAAGGGACCGTTTTAATTGATTTTAATTCTATGAAGGGTCCGTTTTAATTGATTTTAATTTTGTGAAGAGTCCGTTTTAATTGATTTTAATTTTGTGAAAGGTCCGTTTTGATTGATTGGACTTTTGTGAAGAGTCCGAAAAAGGACCCAAATTTCCTCTGGCGCGACCCCTGTTAAGGCTTTCCAAAAAAAAAAAACTTTAAATACGTGGGATATACGTAAAATGTAAACTACAATTCATTCCATATAAGTGACTACATTTTTATCTTTGATATTGAAAGATATTTAGTTATTCAAATTAATCAGTCACACGAGAGGAATGTCTTTTTCATCTACTCGCTTAAGGTTACATACATGCATTTAAATCGGTTAGGAAAACTCTTTGCGCGGAATCGGACAAAGCAAAAGCATTGAGTGTCGTTTCATCATGCTATAATCTCGTTAGAGTTTTCCTCTTTTTGATTACTATTGAAATACATGATTACTTTTCCCGCAGATACAGTTTAACTTCTGTTCACAAGTGGCAATGTGTTTTGTTTTTCTGTTTTTTTTTTTTTTCTGTAATCTCTCTTCTCTTCTAAGGGGTCATTCATAAACGACGCCACGCTTCGAGGGGAGGGGGGTTCGAGAAATTGTGACATGGGGAGAGGAGTGGTTAACAAGATGTGAGACATCACACATATTAGTTTTAATAAAAACATTTAAAATCAGGATATTTGAAAGTTTTTTGATTTTCATAATTTCATTTTAAAGTTTTATTGATTTCACTTTGCATTGGAATCACCGATATTGATTAAGCTGTCAATGTACTTCCAGTTAAGTGTTTAAAAGGAAATCGTTTTAGGTATTTACACTTTTAAGATCAAACAGCACGGGTCATTTTCTCAGAATTCGAACAATTAATATATTTTAGTATTAAATACTAATAATCTTTTTTGTTGTAAACCTTAATCCCTTAATATTATGATAAATTAAAATTCATTCGTTTTATATGTTGTATATGTCTTATTTATAGATGATAGGCAATTTAAATAGCTTATATTGTTTTTATTCATAAAATTGCTGTTTTGATAATAAATACAAATTATTGATAATGAAGCTGAAATCCTAAAAGAGTCAGAATTCTAAACCAATTATGAAAACCCATTCGAAGAATATTAAGCATCAATTTAAGCTCGCCCATTAAAGAAACAAATACTTTTTTCATTTTTCCGTTGGTGTCTCGTTGTTGCTGCAATTACATCAACTCTTAAGCTTAAAAAGCATTCTAAAGTCCTTCTTATTTTCATTATAAAGAATCGAGCGTTTTTATTAAACGGTGGCTCCCTCCTTCCAGTGAAAGCTTTCTTCCAAGAGGTTAAATGAGAAGGATAAAACACTGCTCTCTAAAAGAAAGATTTGTGATCCGTTAAGCGGATTAAAAGAAGAAAGATGTGAACTCTCAACTTGTTAAATGCCTGAAAGTATTTTTCTGAATCAGTGACTGTTTATTGTAGTCTTAAATATGTTCGATAAGTGATTATTTAATGTCTATGAATCTGAATATCTGTGGGATTGTGCATTCAAAAGCTGTATAATTCCACGTGGCTTTAAACAAAGTAATAAGTTCGAACGAAGTTTTGAACAAACTTGTTTTGATCTAAAGCCGTTTTCACATTATTTCGGCAATTTGAAACCGAAGAAATCCTCTTGTACTTTCTTTTTGCTCAATTAGAAATCTAAAAAGAAGGTTGTGATTGGAGCCACATAAATTATGCTAAAGTCGTAAATCGACAATTGTAAAAAATGCTTGCGTAAATCAATTTATGATATTTAGGGTAAATAGTAATTCTACCACAAACAAAATATGTTTTTTTTTTTTTTTGTAGAATTCGCCCTTAAAACAACAAAGCTTCTTGCACCATGACATTTTTTGTCTCGTTTCTGATTAATAAATGTAAGGCAAACTTTTCTATGAAATAGAAATAGTTATCTAACTATACCAACATTATTTTCCCCACCATGAAATCGAAACATTAAAAACTCAGATGTTGGTTAGATCAGTTAGATATATGTCACATAAGGAATGACATATGAGCTAAAAATTGGACATAGGGGAAGGTAGCCAAAGTGGACTAGAAGCCTAAAGTGTCACAATTGCTCAAAATTCAGAATAGATGACGCCGCTGTTTTTTATGTATATTTTGTGAGCAATTGGTGCTGCATTAATATTTGCAGAAACAGGATTTCAAAAGCAAATAACGAAAGCAAAGAAAATTTGGCCTAACTTTTAAAATGACTAGTTCAACAAATTTCACCAATTTTTTTTTTAAATAGACTTTCAAAACTGCACTGTTTGATTTGCTGCACCCTGTATATTTCTACAATTCCAAAAAAATCAAATTCCTTCCTATCTCAGCAGATCCTATGACATGTAAATTTTTGCAGCCCCTACGGTGCTCGTGTATGAACATATACCAGCAATGTTTCTAGGACGTAGAGTAAAAATTGATTTTTTAAAAATTTTCAAACTTTAAGTGATCCCACTTTGGGCTAAAGTCCCCTACTTTTTATTTATTAGCTCATTTTCTGAATTCCAGTTCACCTAGAATAGATTATAAACAATGTAATTCTTTGTGAGTTTTTGAAATTTCGTTCTACAATTCTCAAATAATAGTAAACATTATCAACTAGTAAAACCAATTTTCTAACGAGCTCTCGGAAACAAGAATTTTATCTTATTCCCACTATTCTTTTTCTGGATTTAATATTTTTTTTAGTTTTTATGAACAGAAACAATATTTTCAACTTTTAAAAAGAAAAAAATCATTCTTTCTCGACTGAACAAATCAATGCGGGTTTTTTTTTTCAGTCAGGAGTAAAAAGAAAATTTGAAACGCAAACCATGACTTCTTTTTATTTATTTCTTCGGTTATTTATAAAAGAGAAAGAGGAGTCTTCATTCCCAGCGGAATTCTGGCAGAAATCGAACATTCCGGGAAAGGAACGTTCGCTCAACCCCCGCTTTGTTTTCATTCCCTGATGAACGTGATCTCACTGCTGAAGCTCCCTCGGAATGTGTCGATGGCTCACAAAAGGAACATTTCCTTAATCGAACCAGGGAACGGAAGATTTTTCCCGCCAATTTTATGCATGTATCGCATGGCTTTGGCGTATTGGGATGGAAGAAGAATGTTTATCCTGATACCATTTCAAATCGCGTCGTCCTACTTGGGAAATTCTAGGTTAAGTGGAACGATATGTGCTTTCCGAATGTAATTTCCATCGAAAACATGCATAGGCGTCTTCAAGTCAGTTGAAAATTCTAAACTGAATTTATCATGCAATATGGATGCATTTGTTATCATACATGGTTGTTAGTGTTTGCAATATCGGATCAAGAATACAATACCGGTATCTGGTATTTTTTAAACTTGATGTCTGAATTCCGGTATTAGAATTTTTTCAAACAAGGAGTAAAAACGAACTTGTTTTATTGCATATTTTGTAGTCCCGTGCAAAAAAATTCATTAAATGAAATATATAGATAATTTTGTTATGCACAAATATAAAGTGAAAGAGCAAATGCTATAATGAAATATTTATAATAAGAGTAGTATAATAACGTACGGAACAGCAGAAACTTCACCAAAAAATTCTAGTTCAACTTTTCCCCAAAAAAAGGGGGGAAATTGTGAAATTTAGATAACATTTGGTACTAAATTGAACCATTACAATGGTGTAGTTTCACCTAGTTCCACCATGAATGTGGAACAAGGAACCAGTATAATGGTTCAACTTTAGTACT
The DNA here is from genome assembly GCA_038502835.1 of Octonoba sinensis. Classification (NCBI taxonomy): domain Eukaryota; kingdom Metazoa; phylum Arthropoda; class Arachnida; order Araneae; family Uloboridae; genus Octonoba; species Octonoba sinensis. The sequence goes on from CM076602.1 coordinate 67,706,934, forward strand.
AAATGTTGGTTGCAGCTAAAATTCACAATGTTTTTCTTTCTTTTTCATTTTTTTTTTCGGTCAAAGGTTGAACTAGAATTTTTTACAGTGTCCGGAAAAAATATCAATATTTTGATCGGTAGTATTAAAACGCAAGATATACTAATCTGGTGAAAAGAATCTCATCAACAAAAAACAAATTTCTAAATATTTATCTAGTGATAAAAATATCTTCTTGTACTCCTTAGATGCTTTTATTCATTGATACTGCTTTAATTCATGCTTTTGCAGCAATATTTCAGCTTCAAATGATCGGTATTCAAATAGCAGCAGATATCTTATAAGTTAAATTAAAATCTCTTCAATGGAGGCAATTCACCACATGAGCGATCATCGTTGTCACGTGATATCCGCTCTTTGTTTACTAAGATTTTCAATTGAGTTCTACGTGGCGTTCACTAGGAAAAATTAGTTATCTTAAAATTACTTAGACTATTTTCACAGCTTTTTCTGATTATAACACAGTATTTATATTTAATTTAATCATTACAAAAGAAATTTATTAATTAAAACAATAGTTATAGTGTTCTATTAAGTGTTAATTTTATGTAATGTAGAAGAACTTTAACCTAGTTTTTTATTAGATTTGTCGAACTCGAAGTAAAGCGATGATACGGCTTCCTTTGTTTACATAGCTTTCATTGCTGCCACGTGATCAATGACGTTGCTTGAATTGCCTCCATTGAAAAAATATTCATTCTTTATAACTAACAAAGAAAATACCGGTATTTTACCTGAGCAAATACCAATTTTACGAAATTGCAAAATAACGGTATTCGGTATACCGGTATTTTACCTAAGCAAATACCAGTTTTACGAAATTGCAAAATTACACAAAATAACGGTATTCGGTATACCGGTATTTCAATCACCATACATGATGTTAAACGAAATTAGCATGAGTTATTTTATGAAAGTTAGAAAGTAAATTGATCAATTTTAGTCAGGGAGGGCGTAGCACATGTTAGAACCCAAATATAATAGAAATGTATACTAATTCAAAAGTAGAATTTGGTTTTTTTAATTTATTACTGGATCATACGGAGTTTACTCTGTTGGATCGAGTCAGACGGTAAAGATTTGAAGAAATAGTTTTGGTCTGTAACCAAAATTAAAAAGGCGTATATGTGTCTGACCCAGCAGGTTCGCGTTAAATAATGCTGTAGAATAGTTTTGTCTGTTCTACAGCATTATACGATATGTAACGTAGCTCACGAGACGAAATATTAGAGAAAATTAACATTGGAAATTGATTCTCACTAGGAGTGTTTGTTACATACAATTTAAACAATCCTTATAGCAGAAGCACCTTGAACGAGAAAGAGAAAGTTAAGGGCAAATAAAAAATATTAAATCTGATGAGTTAAAAAATATTAAATCCGACTGGTATATTTTTCATTTTACTAAATAAGTATTGAAGACGTTCGTAATTAATTTACATAACTGATTTATGACTGCCTCAAAATATCTAACAAAACACAAAACAACTGTTCTCAATTTAACTCATGTTACGCATGTGTTTTGTAAAGTACGATCATAGTTTAATTCGGACTCATAATAATTATTTTATTATTATAATCATTGTTACTTAATTTAAAAGTTAACGCATCAGTTTTTCCCCCTTTTCCTAATAAGAGAAATAAGATAAACAATCTTTACATATATATATATATATATATATATATATATATAAAAATATGTTCCAAAAGCGCTTAAATATTATTTAAGTATTTTATTTGGCATATGAACGAGTACACAAAAAAATAGCTTAGCTGCAAGCGTTCCTTAACTTTGTTTTCACTCTTGCAGAAGTAGATATTAAAAACACGTTTATGTGTAACAGGAAGGATCCACGAAAAAAAATCAACAAATAATAGAAAACAGCTTGGGTTGAGTAGGACATTATTCCGAAGACTAACTACTACATAGTATTACTTGAAAATAGGTTGTATACCAAAAATATTAAGAATAGCACAATATTTTGCAGGCGGGTTTCAACACATTTGCGTAAAAATTTTCTCATTCACGATTTAGTCTGTATTTTCTAATTTAAGAGAAAGGGATTTAAATTTGTGTAAAATAGATCCTTTTAAGCAGCCATTACATAAATTTTCTTTCAAAGTCATTAATATTACGTTTGATCGTTTTTCAAGTACAAACCACAAACAATATGCAATTAATAATGAATGCACTTAAAAATGAAGTTATACAGTGAAACCCCGATTTTACATACCCCGAATCTACGTTTTTCCCGCATTTTACGTTTTTTTCATTAGGTCCCAGTTTTTCCGCATACTAATAATGTTAATTTAACCCGGATTGTAAGTTTGTTATATATGAAATTTCCCGCATTTTACGTTTTTACTGGAAAGTGAAAAAAAAAATGTTCTAAAATAAGCAATATTTTTCCGTCTGTACTTTTCGTCAGCGGATGAATATCAACAAAAAGAACCCGAAGTACAGCCCGTCCCTTCTTTCACTATTGCAATGAAAAGCTTACAAATAGTGAAAGACTAACTATTTTCTTTCTTATAAAGACAAGGAAAAAAACTTGCAACGTATTTCAATCCTAGAAGATGCTACATTCACTTTGAACACAATGACTAAAAAACAATCCACTAGTACGGATTATTTTCAGCTTTAACGCCAGCAATCGCATCTAAATGTGTTAAAATTATCTTAAAATAGTATGTATAATAATGTTCTTTTCGTAAAATATAGATATTATCCCTTTTGAAAGAGTCATCTTTACTACCTTTAGTTTTTTTCTATTTGATTTTTGCATTCTATGTATTTCCCGTATTTTACGTTTTTTTGCCCAGTCCCTTGAGAAACGTAAAATCGGGGTTTCACTGTATTTCATTTGATTCCTTTATAAAGGAGAAGAATAATAAATTTCAATAAAAAGTAATAATAATTTTTACGTGTAACATCAAATTCTGTCAAAAAATCTTTTTTGAATTGTTTTTTTTTCTTTTTCCCCCCAAGATTCCGTCTGCAATTAGGTGATGAAATATATCCTCGCAGGGAGAAGAAGTAAAATAAAAAAAAGTAGTATAATAATTTTTTAGTTTTTGCTAAGGGAATCAAAATTCCTTCCAGTTCTCCGTTTCAAGTCCTCAACGACTGAAGTAGAACTGGTTCGATTGACTCCTAACGCAGAATTCAAAAATGATTTCCTTCATATTGGAGTTTTCTTTCGGTGAAAAATCGAATATCGATTTTATTTCGAACTTTTTCTACGTCATTTCAAAGTTCTTTGACATTAAAAAAATTATTTCTTTCTAAGAAATTTTGCTTTCATTCTTTTGTAATTTTACAACCTGAATATTCTTCTAATTCAATTTTTATCCTTTAATTTTTACATCGTTACAAAATTAAATTTACAGCAGCTTGCCGCAGGAATGTTCTTTGATTTTTAAAGTGTTCATAAAAAACATAAAGTGTCATAAGTTTAAAAATGTATTGCAAAGCAATAATGTACTTGTTTAGAATTTATATCCTACAAAAACGCAAAATCTATATTTATTAATGGATAAAAACCCATTATTTCTTCATGTTTGAGGAATTTCTTAAGATTTCTTAAAATTTTTTCTGCTCAACAAAAGGTGAAATTTTTTTAACACCTTTAACGGCAGAGAGCGGATATATTTATAAAAGATATCAATAATAATATCATTTTCGTATATATATATATATGCAGCTGAACTTTCTTAATACAAACACAGTTAATACGAAATCACGGCTAAAACGAACATTTTCTTCGTAGAGTTTGGTTTGCTGTTTACTTACACTAAATATCTCGCGCATATTACGAAAGTTGAAATACAAATTTCGGCTAAGACGAACAAAATTTCTGACCTATTCACGAAAAATCTCATTCACGTGTTGGCTTTCGGACGGGTCAGTCTGCTCAGGGATAAAACCCTCAATCTTCGAATCATTCTTAAATAGGAGTAATTATTTTTAAAATATAAACGTGCATTTCTAATGAATTTTTTACGCAATTTTACTTATTCACGGTTGTTACAAATAACGGTTAATACGAACAAATTCGAGATTTTTTTTACATTTCGTATTAAGCGAGTTCAACTGTATATATATATATATATATATATAAATAGATAGATAGTTATAGATATTTGTCCAACACATTCCACTGATAATTCATTTGTAAAATTTGAAAGAACTTTCAAATCATAATGTTTTTTCTCTCGAAGAGAAAATTACTTCTATAGGAGTAATATCCCCATGTGATATCGTTTTGCCAAAAAAAAAAAAAATGTTAGTTCAGCAAGGAAAACAACATACGTAACTTCTTCAAATAAAAATGAAAAAAAACCGTAATGGTTATCGATAAGAAAAATACCTCCACCAATTTCAGTTCCAGTCATTCATACAGCTCCAGACATTACGGAAAACCCCATACTGTGATTGTTATTTGAAATAGTTTTAAAGAATCAGTTTATCAAAGCGGGAACAAAAGAAGGAGCTGTCGCGACATTTTATGTAGGATGTGGAGGTTTCTTCACTTCATTTCTCAAAGCAACAGCGAGCTTAGTGAAATGGATCGGCAATTGAAACAGATAAGGAGATTTTCCACTTAAAAAATGGTAATGAAACTATTTGAATATTAATAACAGAATCTATGTTTGGATAGTTATACGGCTGCAGATAAATAAATTTAAAAGCAATCGCAGTTTGAAGACTAACTGTAAAATAATGTAGTTCATGTACTAGTACAATTATCGTTTTTTCCTCGCGTGATATGCATTGTTTAATTTAATGTAAAAATACATGGTAACAGTGCCAATTGTTATTTCATTCTAGAGATTTTTAAAAGTAGTTTAGTTTGAGTTTTGTAATGAGCGATAGAGTGCTATAGTTGTTCATGTCAATAAGTCCATCCTTTTTCATACGTAATTTGTTTTTCTGCCCTTTATTGTGTGTGATTTAAGTGCAATGTTTTTTGTTTATACCTACTATTTGAGGCATTTAAGTCATAACTTCTGATTACGATAGGAGTAAGCATATTTCTAAGAATAGACATGCGATGAGTTATTGAGATTTTTTAGGAGACAGAGATCCCTATTTGAAGAAACCGGTTATGAAGTTACTGTTTAGCGGAAGTGAATTCTCAAGCGCCATCCGTAGCTTCAGATTACGAATGAATTCCCAGATTTTAAGAATGACTGGGGGGTACCAACCCTGCTCGCCCCCGTTTTTGTGGTCCATTAAATACTCGGATGTGCAGACGGACCTGTCCTGTCCCCTAACACACTGACAGCCCGGAGGAGACGTGGTTACAGACAGACAGATGCTAACAGATTTGAATTATATAGATTGTATTCCCACACTAATGTACTTAGGTCATTAAATTAATAGACATGTTCAGACATAGCCTCGTGTAAAAAGTTGAAGCAGGCGAAATTTGTGTATCCTCTCTTGCAGATGTACTTTCAATCTAGGAAACAAATCGAAACCTACAGTAAAACCTCCAAAGTTGACCACCTCCCTACGTTGACCGAAATTTTATAGTTTGAATGGTCACAACACATTTTCAATGGAGATTTACCTTTCTATGTTGACCACCTCTGTAAGTTGTATGCTGACGACTTTTTAGTAGGTTATTTGAAATAAATTTCTATAATTTATTATTTGTAACTTGACCACTGATGTTCTCTTGAATTTGCATTTTCCTCGGTTTGTTCTCCATCTGGTTTCCAGAAATTTCTTTATTAGTCATTCGGCTTATCTGAGTATCACTCGTCCCCCGCACATTCCGTTCTTTTTTCTGGCTTCTTTGTAATTTCTTCTGAGCAACTTTTCTGTAGAAAAATTCCTAAGCTTGCTAATAGACTTGTAAACTATGAAAGTACTTTTTACAGTTGCCTAATGCTCAAAAAGAGGACTCAAACAAAAATTGGATCATTCCTTTAAAAAATGAAAAATTTGCTGTACCTTCAGAAAAAATAAAAATGAGTAAGTGCAAAATTTTTCTTTAAAAAGTTTAATAAATAAATCTCTAAGTACTAAATTTTTCCTAACAATTTCCTAAGTTGACCTTCTCCGTATGTGGACCACTTAGTTACAGTCCCCTCAACTTATGGAGGCTCTACTGTATTTCAAAAACAAGAATGCAGAGTTGAATGCAATCAAATAATATTTCAGTATCGTATAATATTCTTATATCAGATAACATTCTGAAGCATGAAAATTAAAAACAATGTCACTCTTTTGATTTGCATTTTATATTTAGTAATATTTATTTTTTTTATCAAAACTTCGTAAAATCTTTCTCGTCATTGACATTAAGAATTTTTTTATTATTATTTTAATATGGCTTCAATTTAATTTGTTACGTTACGGCACTCTTTTATGTTCATAAGGATACATGGAAATGTTCTATTCTCGGATAGTCAAAATAAATCAATTTGCCGCAACGACTTTTGTTATTTTCAAGTTTTGCTTAGAATTAATAGTTTTCAGTTAATCGATTTCAAATTATAGAGGCATTATTTGATTATCCTTCTTTATTGAAACATCAGTTATTCATTGCTTCAAAGTGTCAAAAGTCATGTTTTGATTCACAAATAACATCATAGAAAAATGTAATAAAATCATTGGATGAATTGAAATATAGAAAGGCATTCTTCAAGATCCATCTTGTTTCTATGTGTAATCATTTTTTATGATTTTTTTCGACAATTTAACTTATACATAACAATTACATTGTTTATCTTTACACTTAAATAATTTTGTGAGTAAATGATAATAATAATGTTACAATCAACCTCTGTGGTAACTCTTGAGTATCTAATAAAGTGTTTTTTTTTTTTTTTGTTTTTGTTTTTGTAAAAAAAGCCACCTGTCTGTGCAATATGTTTTCTCGATTTTTTATCGGTCCGCGGACTAAAAAAGGTTGAGAAAGGCTGGAACAATAAATTTGAGTTCTGAATGCGCTCGTGCAGAAAGATACATGATTCCGTTTCAGTATTGTTGTAAAAATAGTAAAATTCACCTAGTACACCTCAAAATATTTCACGAAACTCATCAAACGTAGGTAGATACAAAGTCACCCAATAAGTAAATAACACACACACAAAAAAAAAGAAAACACACACACAAACATGAAATTGGCAATAAAACAAAAAATTGAAAAATCAAGAGGGAAAGGATAAACAAGAAGTTCCGTCTAGAACTATACGAGCCTACTTTCCCGTATGCACCAACTTCAAATTTATAACCTAGCTATCTCTCTCTCTCTTTTTCTCGTTTAGCTTTAGTTATTAATTGCTTCAAATATACCTTTTTCAACGGTTACATATTCATTCACTCATTCATTCAATCATTTATTTAGTCATTTATTCAGTCATTCATTCACTCGTTTATGTATTTATTCACTCATTTACTTATTTTTTCATTCTTTCACTCTTTCATTCATTAATTCATTCATTCTTTCCCTCATTCATTTACTCATTTATTCATTGAGAAATATCCTTAAAAATCCCGCTCAAAAAATTTCGTAGGAAAATAGGCTCGTTCAGTTCTTGTTGAACTTCGTATCTGTACATGTTCTACATCGTAACATCTTTCCTTTAAAGTTTGTTGAAAGCAAATCCGTCGGTTAGATCAGGATTTATATGGGATTGAAATTTCCCCGTAGGCCCTAATGTTAAATTTTTTTTGAACTGTTCAAAAATGAACAAAAGTTGTTCAAATCAATATTTCACACATAGAGCTTCTTCCAATAAGCTTACTCATAGTAACTTGCATCGTGTGCCGGAGTTTACATAATTCGCTTCATTTTTGCCCATAGGAGCTAATGTTAAAAAAGTTGGAACTGTTCAAAATTGAACGAAAAATTATTCAAATCAAATTTGTAAATTTTTCAAATCAAATTGCAAAATATAAATTGTAAAATACGGAAATCAGATGTCCTCGTCGAGATCTTTCGAATGCAAAAAGAATTTTTCGAATCGAACAATTCGTTCAAAAGTTAGTAGGGGGAGGCAGACCGACAGACACACTTTTTCCCCCATCTCAAAACCCTACTTTCAAATTTTTAATTTTTCTATCTTTATTTAATTTCTTCACTTATTTTTGACTTTTCATGATTTCCAACGATATTTTCACGATACATTAATCCTTCTTTCATGCTTTATTGTTATTTTTTTTTACTTTTACGGGAAAGTAGGCTAAAAAGGAAAAGTTGATACATTATGAATAATTAAGTAAAATCACTTACAATGTGCAAAATAATAGTCAGGGGTTAAGTTTTCATACCCAAAAACGGGTATGTAAAGTTAACCCGTTTTACTTTACATTTTTTAAAGAAAGTTTCCCTGGTTTTATAAATTCTCTTTTCTGGTATTTTAAATTAAACGAACACATCGCAAGCAATTAATTCATATCAAATCGGATATAATTGGGATGTTATTTTCTCTCTGCGTATCAACAGAATGGATGGGGTCGTTGATAGCATTAAAAATATTGATAATGGAATGGAGGCTAGCTCTACTGCATCCATTTAAACGTGCTTTTGCTGCTGGTTATGGCGAAAAAAGTGGCCTTAAGTAAGCATAGCGGGCCCTTTCGTAATCTTAAATCCTGCGCCCATAAAACAGCTTCTGATCCGCCCGTTGCGGCGCCGCCTAAACGAGCGCCTTATCCCAGCGAGATTCCTCTTTCGCACAGACCTACATATATTGAGCGGTAAATGAGATTTTGGAGGAATGCTTTAGCCTTTGCATCAACTTCGCTGCAGAAAAATCGTAAGAGAGCCCTAAAATTTAATATATGGAATATTTACTTTTATGGGCCCATTTCAAGAAGTTGTATCGCAAATAATCAAAAATATTGAACTAGCCAGCCAGGGGTTGCCCAATTTTAAAACTGCAAATATGGGACAAGAGGGGGCGCAGCGACGAAGGGGAGGTTCGGAAATCCGGTATCCGACCAATTTTTATCTTTCCGATACGGGCACTACATGAAATATTCAGTTATCCGGGATGTCAATTTTGTTTTTTTTTAATTTAATTAAACCCTTAACTGGTCAATTTTTTTTACAAGTGTTCCTAAAAAAAGCATATTTTTATTGCATATAGTTAAAGTTCTAACTTGGTATAAAAGGAAAATGAAAAAAATTTTCAAAAATTTCATAAATAATGAATTTAAGCATTATTTTTATTTTATAACTTTAAAACACAAACGCCCCTGAATGACTCTCTTTCAATCTATTAAAAATATGGCAAATCAAAACAAGAAAGACAGAAATATCAATACCCGTACGCTGTACAGGCAAACCAGTTGAGGCCAACTTTGGGTAGCCCGTACGCCGTACGGGTCAACCAGTTAAAGGGCTAATCAGCATATTTTGAAAATTGTATACGTGAATTATAAACTTTCAACGTATTTGGAAACTGCGGGATGTTTGAAACATCTAATAGTATTTACAAGTTTCAAAAATCAGAGCCAGATACCCGGTAGACATATGATATCCAGCAAAATCAATATGCTGGCAAAAATACGGGACTTATCGCGTCCCATAGTGAAGTTTCCTGGAAAGAAAAACAATTTCTCAAAATACGGGGCTGTCCCGTAAAATTCGAGACCGTTTGCCAACCCTACTATCAGCTGCATTCCAACCAGAAGAAAAAATGTCTTGAGTCATTAGTATGTTCATTTCATTTGTTTCTACACAACATCTTATATGAGAAACTATTTTTCATAAATTAATTTTGTGATAGCTTTATAAATAATGATTTTATAACTATTTTATTATTGTAGATTTTAATAACGAAATAAAACTTCTTTTCATCATCGAATGATGAAATAGGCTTTAGGAGAAAAAATTCATATTTTATTGCCTCAACTAAACAAATTCTACACTCAAATACCATTATTATTCGAAGTCATTTTGGTTCGCAACTAAATGTTTCCAATAAAGAAAACTGACTTGCATTTGCATTCCATAAAAAGGGAAAATACACTTTAAATCGATTTTTCCACTTTAATTCAACTGCTGAAAAAGAGAAGTTTTGTATAGAATAAAAGCTGTGGGTATGGCTTCGCTGTCAGCAATTCGTTCATGAACTAATCCGTATCATCACCACAGAATCTCGGAGATGTAACAATAATGGAGCAAAGGAATTCCAATATGTGTATAATCAAGGAACATGTGAAGTTCAATTTGATTTGCTTAAATGATGGGAAAATAGAATACGAATGTTAAGCAAAAAAAAAAAAAAACAGGCCGTTGTGCGTTAATTTTTTTTTTTTTTTTTCATAACTTTAATGATGACTGTCGATGATCCATGATCAACTCAAATACAGAGAACATTTTCTATTAACTATGATTGAATTTTAGGAAAATTAATCAAAAATGTTATATGTGATTTACCTTTCAAAATTTTAAATGGATGGCATTTGAAATATTTTTTTGATCAAATTAAAGCACTATCTCTAGCAACATCGGGAAACGAAGTAGTAAAAGTTTAAATAAATTAGTGAAAAAATGAAAATTTTAATTAGAAATGGTAATAAAAAATTATTTTCATCCTTCAGTTCAAAAATATCACATTAGAGAGAAGAAATATGCTCCACGTTCTGTAAAAACACATTTAAAAAGCATGCTTGACTAATATAAAAGTATTTGAAACATAACATTCAAACAACATAATGCAAAAATTGCTATTGAACTTGCGTATTCAGTTTTGGTGTTGCATGAAACACTTCCTGTAGTGCTTAGAAATATAACTATGTGCAGGCTTAATCTTTATTTTTGTCATTTGGTACCTCTCGTAATACACAGTTAAAAAATAACTGTTAGTTGAAATCTTTTCTTCGTTTTACACTCATAAATTTTTTTTTAAACCCTAAACGTATTTGAAATTACATTAATTTAACAAACTATTGCACAAATGAATGCATGCCTTTGCTACATTAGGTAATTTTTTAAAAAAAGAATAATTTTGTGGCATTGGTGTGGTCGAGGGGGAGGCAGGGGGATGGCGTCCCCTCGCTTGTTTTTTATCTTAACATAAGCGTACCCCCCCCCCCTTTTTTTATGTTCGTATATTTAAGCGTCTGCCCGCCTTTTTTTTTTCCGGGACTACAACACTGGTTGTGGAAATAAGGAAAATGCTCTACATAGGCTTCCTTATTTTTTCCTTACCCTCTCACCAGCTTTTTATGTCCTTTGCTTTGATGTTAAGTGTAGTGGATTGCTAAAACAAGTTTGTTCTTTTTCTTTCGTTCCCTTTCATGCATTTAGTATCACCGAGAAAAACTTTCTTTGCACTAAATACACCTTTGTTAGAAGTGCCAATCCAATAACAACTCAGCAATATGTATCTGTGCACAGAAGTGAAAAAAAATTCAATAAATTCTAATTATAAAAGTTAGAATTGGTACTGTTTTTGCAAGAAATCTACCTCTTTTTGCAACGAAAGCTTTCGTTCATCTGCTGAGCCATTTTTGTCACCGCAAAACTGGAACGCAGAAAATAAAAATGAATCTCTTTTGTGTTCGGAGCACATTTATTTCTTTCTTGTTTTGTGTCTTAGAAGTCATTAAGCTGTTACTTGGGGTTAATTAGTTGAAACGTTAATTAAGGTTCCTTCATTAGTATTATCTAGTTTTCTTAAGGAACCACCTTTTCCTTCTCTGTTTCCATTCAATAATGATAGTTTTAGGGGGTTTTTTCTGTTAAATCTTTGGTTTGAACAAAGTGAATTGTAAACTTCTTCATGTTGAGAATGGCAACGTTAAATGAAGACTCCTTACCTAATAGCATGCTTTTTAGTGTTCTGGAATCATACCGAGGAATTTTTCGTTGATGAGAATAGTTGGTTCAAGTCTTCCTTGTGCCTGTTTTATAAGTGTGCTTTAAGGCAAAAACAATTCATAGTACGTACCAGGGCTCAAAAATTATATTGTCCGACCTGCCCGGGGCATGTAAAATTTCCGATCGGGCATGAATTTGCTACGCCGGGCATGTAAGTTTTTAATCAAATATTTCTTGCTAAAACTTTATTATTTTGTATTTTATTGAAAAATCACCGCGTCCGTACCGGAGCTCAAAATGGACTTGTTGACGGACATGCATGTCAACAATAAATTTGGGAACACAATTTAAATTTTTCAAATTTTGACTTGTAGCGACTTATTATGTAATATTTTTTGTAATGTATTTTTTAATGATTTAGATTAACATTAAAATAATTCTTGATATAGATTTGTAAAGCTGTTAATTTAGTTTTTATGGTATCTGCTTGGAAGCCGCCGAGGAAGATGAAGGCGTCTAATTTTTCAGCATTTTGTGGTTACTGAATTTCTTAAGATTTCACATGTTGTCTGCAGCTTTGTTTAATATCAAGAATGTTTAATGTATTTTCATAAATGGTACATTAATGTATTAAATGTATATAAAAATGTAAATAATGTATTGTTTCTACATCGTAGTCTTATTTTTAGCAGTGAAAAGTTCATTAACGAATTAAGTAGGACAAGAGTACATGTCCAGGAATAATTATTATTTTATTTAAAACCTTTGACAAAAGTTAATAACAAATTAGCCAAAAAGGGACATTCTTATGGATCTGCTAACAATTGCAAAAAGATTCCATTATTTCCATTATCGACTATATTCGTTGTATTTGAAAACAAAAGTTGTTTTTCCAGATAATCTCAGAATTAGTTTTTGGACTTGTACTGACTTTTCACTCACCGATTCAATTTAATTTTTAAAGAGTTAATAAGTAATTTTTTCACAGCATCCATGATTAATTTTACGGAATGGTGAGGAACACTTTAAAAACGAAATTTTTACATTAATGCGAGGTAAATGTGCACATAAGTTACGTATATTTTCTTTGCAATTCAAAATTTAAATCTTCCTAATTAGAGTAAAACACATATTATCGATTTGTAACATGTCTATACTTTTAAAGAACAAAAATTATGGAAATTGAATGAAGGAAATGTACATTATAATCCTTCTTTCCCATCTAGTTCGAGTTTGACCACGGCAAACTAAAAGCTGGAGAACTAGCTGGTCAGGTGACGCATTCAGTCCTCTGATTTAACGTAAACGAAGAGTGTTTACGTTAAAAACAGAGGCTGTCTAAACCGATTTCCTTCCAGCTTGATGAGACGAATACACTTTCTTGGTCGCACAGTACGCCGGCCTTTAGTATCTAGTTGGCAGTGGTTTGATATACTTCACTAAGTGCACTTCATCTGCTTTTAGTTCATCTGTTTTTAACCCCTTAACGGTTGCATAATTTTCACGAAAACAAAAACAAAGTGTCAATTAGTTTTTCAGAAAAAACATTTAAAAAATTTTTATTCTCTAATTATACTATAAATAGTTTGATAGTATCATCTAGTATGTAAAACAATAAATAAATAAGTTTTTTGGGATATTAAGGAGAGTATTTTTTTAAATGTTTTGGTACGCTACTTTGAAACATTACAGCCCGTGAGTTTGACGGGAGCGAGAAGGAAGGGGTTAATATTGTTTCTGAGAAAAGTAAAAATATTTTTATTGCTTGATATTGCTACCATTTCATATTAAAATATCTTTTGACGTATGCTTTGAACGCTTTCTAAACTTTAATTTCTTAGTTTCGTAAAAAATTTAAAATATGTTTTGGTATAGCTCATGCAAACTTTTACCATGACGTGGAAAAAGATATTTGAAGCGAGTATGCAAAATCACTTTCAAAACAAATTAGAAAGTAAAAAAATGTAAAAAGGAATTGCTACGTTTCTGTGGTAAAGTTATTTTGAAACATCATTTCAAAATATAGATACAAAAACTTGCTTAAAAGTTACAAAACATGAAGTTAATCATAGTAGAAAAATTATTTTTATAGCAGTAATATGAAGAGAGGAGAAGATGGTACGCTTTAATATTAAATTATATTTTTCTCGCTTGCGAGAGTGAATAAGTTTCTGCTTTCCTGTGTGTCTAGACGAATTTATTTTATCTATTTTCAAAATATCCTTCATAAAAATCATTTTATTAGATAAAAATGGAAGTTTTTGTTCCTCAAAGAGTTGACAGTTTCATCTTATTACAAGGTTTCTTGCAAGTGTGTGTTTATTCAAAATAAATGAAGTGATTGTATTGACTTTTATTTTTTTTAACTTACAAATTTTTTTCTCATGTATCAGTTGTCCAATTTTGTACAAAAAAAAAAACAGTCTGTTATACTCAATGCAGCTTATTGCCCCGAATTATAATTTATTTATTATTCATACATAGTAACTTTTATTTTTTGAATATAAATCCTTTCCAACTCTGGAAGTCCAAAAAAAGTGGATTTAACTTTAACAGAAAAATTATTGCCCAAAAAGTATTTTATAAATATTCTTTTAATATAAAGTCTGCTTACAATTTTTTTTATAATTACGTATGTTATCTTTTTGTTAATTTCAAACATGAATCCGAATTCTAATCAGTAAGATTTGGTACTAAAGATAATTTCATTTTTATTTTGTAAATTTTTGATAATATTTAGAATATATTTTGAAAGCAAAGTGCATTTTACTCTTTCCTAAATTTGAATTTCAGTATAATTTTGAAGAATTGCCTTCAAGTTGCCAAAGAGTCACACTTTGCCGACCCCTGTCCTAGAACACAAAAACATGATGAAATTTTGTTCTAAGGTTGCACCATTTAGGTGATTGTTAAAATGTTTTCTTGCATATAGTGAAGCACTAAGATATAAAGAACTCGCATACCAACCTGTGTCTTATTTCAATTATTTAAAGTGCTAAAACTATGTAAAGCTCCTCTAACAGTACATAATAATTTATTTTAAAGAATAGAGAAATAGGGTTAGCTGACAATTCCAAATTAAAACTATCTTGGACAGGTTGCGTCATAGTGCTATTTTCACTCTTCGGGTCCTCAAAGTTGTTTTATACCTGCAATTCCACAGTCCTATAATACATAAAATGTTTCCTGCTAAATGGCAGTTCATTGATGGAATTTTTATGCATGAAAACCAACTGCTTGTCTGAGCGTGTTTTGGGAGAAACGTTCTAAAAGTACATAGAACTCAAGCACCATTAGTTGGCTATTTATTGCCACAATTAAATCTTCGGAAAATAGCATTGCAATGATTTTTCCTCATGGAATTATTCTTCCGATTAAATATGTATTCGATTGCGTAGAAAAAGAAGGGCTTGTTCCATCTGTATTTAGCTTGTAGCTAATAAGTGGAATGAGCTTAATCTCTTAAGCTCAGAAGTGTTGTTAGCCGCCTTTATGAATAATGGATGGGAAATATGTGTTAATTACACGGGATTTATTTTTATTCTCTTGAACTTTGCTAAGAATAATATTTTCCATACCCAGTTATAAGCACTCCAGCTTCAAGACCGAGTCATTGAGAATTTGTGAGAAAGAATCAGTGCTGGAAATACCGACGCAAAAAATATATAGTAATAAAAAAAACATTTATATTACTCTTTTCTTAAACTTATAATCAAAAAATAATAATAATAACTAAAGAAAAACGCTGCGGCAAATGTTTTAACGCTTTGCACTCGGCTTTTTTCTCTCATAAAACTTTCAACAGCAGCTATGATCTTTTTTGTATCTGCCCACGTAATGTAATTTATTTGACGGTGAAATTTGCCCATAAAATTTCAAAGGCAAGATATTTTTAACATTATCTCATTAGCATCATAATGGGAACATTTCGTAAATAAATATTTAATGCTATATAATGATGTCTATCAAATCACTAATAAATATTTAACTAAAGTATTCAAAGGGTTCCTTCAAAGTATTTACCAGTGGTTCACATGTTTTCCATCCAGTTGAAAGATCAAAACGCTCTGGAGTATTGTCTTCTTCAACTGTTTGTTGCCTATTCATGGACGATTTTCGCAAACACAATCTAAATTTTCTAACACGTTTTCCTCCTTTTTGCTAGAAACACTATATTGCAATACTTTTCTTTTCTTCTTCACTGGTAGAGTATTGTTGTTGTCGCCAAAATCACTTTTATATTCATCCACACTAAATTCATCGTCACTTCTAGCTAAAGGTCAAGACTAGCGGTCGCCACTCGACATTGGCGAATATAAATTTTTATTTGGCGACCACAAAATGTTATGTCGGTCACCAAAACTGGCGACTAGAAAAGGTTTGTAAATTATTATTATTTCTTTAAAGATAGAGCTTTGTGTAATTTTGTGACCAAGTGTAGTTTGAGATATATGTATGCGAATGTTTGTATGCAAAATGAAGCCGCGGTTGGGGAGGGAGGGATCAGTTTGAAACATGGTCCAAAGTGGCGAACAACAGTTTCAAAGTGGCGATTAACTTTTTTCGGTTTACCGGCCACTGGCCGCCATCAAATTTTTTTAGTCTTAAGCGCTACTTCTAGCTCAACACAACGCTTCTTTTATCACATTTTTCGCCATGGTGGTTTGTCGGCCAAACAACTGACTAAATACTCAAATCGACGAAACTTTAAATCACATGAAGTTAAAATTTTACTTAAAACTACAGTCGTTTGATCCTCAGTGCAGTATATTGTTGGTGTGCCTGAGTACACCAGCAAGTACACTACGAGTACAACGCCAAATTTTGGCAGTGCCTGTTAGGAGTACTTCGAGTGCAAAGGGTTAATATTCTTTTGTCAAATATGGAACTTAGAACACATTGATGAAGTCCTTCTTTTCCCCGACGGTAACTCAGTAAGGTTCTTTCGTGACTTACATGATTCATCCCCGAAAGCTATTATTTTAACTCCGACATTAATAGCCTGATGGTATATTTAATGGGCTTCATGATTGACTAAATGGCTACCAAATTTGGATACAATTTTTTCAAATTAGTAGTAGTCGTGCTGGCGTTCCGCAATCGAAGAATCGCGGCAATATTTTTAAAGGAGTTTTGAAAAGTTTTGAATTTAAACTGTCAAATATTCAATTTTAATGAAAAAATCGTTACTTTTGCGGTTAAAAAAATCACACGCGCTATCAAATAACCCACTGAAATATTTGCTACATAAAGATGAATAACATCGTAAACAAGCATATACAAACAAGTACAGTAGAACCTGCCTAATGATGTGATCATCCTCTGGGTCGAAAAAAACGGGTCAGCTTTAAGTAGCTTAAGTAGGTGGTCGCTATCTAGAATCTTCTTCAACCATTTTATTTGCTGGCATCGGTGCCAGCAAATAAAATTTTTGCCGAAGTGGCAACTTTACATAGGTGACCACTTTACAAAAGTGATTACTCTGTTCGTACACACAAGTATGAACAATTTGAAAGTAGAAAGTTCTCTCCCAAAATGCATATAAGCGCATTTCTGAAAGCATTTTTAAAGCTTTTATTTTGCCAGAAATTGCCCTTTAAAATCATTCATCATTAAAATTGGCTCATTTTGCAAACAATTCAAGAATATTTTGCATTCCAGAATGTCAAATGCTTTGAAAATGGTGTGTAGCCGCAGGGGAAAGATAATACGCTGCTTGTTGTTTGAAATAAGACGTAGTTAGACTAAAAGAAAAACGGAGAAATTATTCATAAAAATTATGCTTTTTTTTGCAAGTTTAGCTGAATAATACTCGGATAAGATCAGTCTTTGGAATAAAATAAAACAAATATTTATTAGAGTAAAATAAGTCTGCTCATTTCGTATGCATTATGTGCAATCGATTGAGGAATATCGATAACTCTCGATGGACGAGGGTTGAATAACATATCACGAACTCTATCTTAAAGTACGAATAAATAGAAAATATAGAATCCATTCCATTCTCCATATAGAAGTACGTTTTAATAACGTCGCACACGTTCTTGAAGCACGAATGAATAACGTGTATTTTTTTACCAGTTCAATATTTTTTCTCGCTAAGTCATTCATATTCAGTTACTGTTCTCTTTACGTTGGTTTTGGTTTTTACTTTCTGACAAGCATTTTATTTAATTAAGTTTTTGTTTTCTCAGATTTTATTCAATATAATTAAATGCGTTATTTTAAGTATTTATCTTTAAATACGTTTGTTTAAGATATAAGTTTTTTTTTTCAATTTTAAAAAACGAACTTATTAGTTTTATTCATGTTTATCTTCTAATAACATTTGAAAACCATCTAAAATACTGAGCATATTATGAATAAAGAAATTTTATTTCTATTTAAAGCTTTTTTTCTTAACTTTTACTCCTTATTCATCATTTAAAGACGTATTTCATGTGAGAAAACGTAAATTTTACTTGCTGTAAAATTTTCTTTTGAATATAAAATAAAGGATACAAATGTGTTAGTGAAAAAAGAAAACTGATGAACGCGATGATGAAAATATAAAACTTAATTGTACCTTTTCTCAGGACTCTTTTTAATGAAATCTATAATTATGGGAAAAAAATATTTGTGCTTACTTTATGCTATAAATTATAATCTAATTTGTAAGTGATATAATAGCCTCATGAGCAACCACAAAGTATGAGTGGGAAAGTAGAATTCGGATTATGCTGTTGATAGTTCGAAAAAAAATTTGTTCATTTTAGGCAAAAATCTACAGTTTAAATAATAAGTTATGTGAAAACATAAACAATGACGCAGTATCAAACGGGACAAATAACGCCGAAAGCTTAAGAAAGATTACAGCGTATATATGTGTGCAATTTGCTGATAATTATCTGAGTATTGTTGCGAGTATTTTCTTTTTACAATTCATCTGGTTTTAAAAGACATTTTTTTTTCCAGGTATTTTGCATTTTTCATTTATAATGCTAAATCTTTGCAAGTAATGGTGCGCTATAGCTAATATCCGATTGCGATAGAATGAGCTTAACTTCATTTCAAAAAGTGAGTATTTCAACCCCTCAGGAATTATGTATTTTAAGAAACATAGGACGAAAAACAGTTACGTTTCCGTGCATTCGGTTGACGAATTTTTTTTTTTTTTCAAAAGATTTTCTTTTAGCCAACATGACATCGTTTTAAACGCTTGTAAAATAGACCTTTAACAAAGCCATTTACTTCCTTTCCCCACAATATTGTATTTTAATTAATTTCTCTTTTTTTTAATGTTTCAATTTAATTTGCTTGAATTTTGTAATTAAATTGATGCAGGAGAGAGATAAAATGTTGTAAATAAAACGAAAAAAAGAGCCAGGAATCCGTCTTTGAAGACGACTATATATACGTCGATGTAACAGCCATTTTTTTAGATAAATTTTAATCATATAACAAAAATCAATGCTTTTCCTCTGTAAGATGGATAGATTATTTCAGAAAATTCTTTCAACCATACGAATCAGTTAGAAGCCGTTCCCTCAGTCATGTTCTTGGAAAACTCAATAATTGAAAATCATTCTTTGGAAAAGTACATTTGAAAATTTTCCTCGATGAATAAATAAATTAAGAAAGTAAAACATCAAACGTTAAAAAAATAATGAATAAACCTGTTCAAAAATATTTTATGTTACACGGTTCTATTTTTTAAAAAACTAAAACAAATTCGCCATGATTTGAGTATTTTAAAATTCAAAACATCGTTGCATTATCCTAACAAAATGCCAAGCAAAGCTATCGTTGCCATTCGACAAACAATAATTCTGATAATTTTCTCAGAGCCATTATTATTATTTTTTTACTAATTAACGTTATAATAACTTATAAAATGGATGGTATATTGTATTGTCATCGAAGATAAGCTTGTGTGCAAAATTTGAAGATAATTTATGCAGTTAATAAGTGGTAGAAAACCGCCTAACAAACTTTCGTGACAAATCAAGTTAAATAAAATCGTGTAATAATAATGTTTCCGGTATCTTACAAACGTTTTTGGTAGCTTATGAAATTAAGTCTATCTCTTACAACAGAGAGATTAACTTAATTTCAGAATTTCATATTCGTAGTTTTTACTACTATCACGCAATATCTCAATTAAACTCATCATCATAGTTGTATTAAATAGTATATATTTTATATGGTACGCAGCCCAAAAATGTAGGAAAGCAGCAACAAACAGGTGTTTTTTAAAGTTTGAAAAATTTAATTAATTTTTAAAAATATATATTCCCGCGAAATTTACATTTTTTAAACAAAAGGTAACAAAAAACCTAAAATTCATCTCATAAAATCATTACCTTTTGAGCCGTGCACGCGTTTTAAAATAAAATATCAGGATTTAATTATGTAAGTATTATTTTTTTTTTTTATTGAACACCGTAAAAACGCTATTCAAAAGTAAAACTTGTATAAAAAGAGAATTACTGGACAAAAGTATCATACGTTAGCATTCAGACTGCATTTAAAATTTATTAATAATCAAACTTTCTTATGTGATTTTTTTTTAAATTCAATTTAAATACATTTATCGTTGTTTGGTTAATCATAATCTAGATCCATCCCTGATGCATTTGTAGAGGGATTTTTCTCTATCGTAATCCATTATGATATTCTTAAATTTGTTGATTATTCTCCTCCTTCTCTAAATTTTTCTAAAATTTGTCATGTATATAATTATTTTTCTCCCGAAATCTGTTTAAATTTCGATTTTCTTTCCTAAATGCGCTGTGGAAAAATTCGCTTGTATTTTTTCAAGTTAATTACTGTAGATAATTACTGTAATAATTACTGCAGCTAAAACTAGTATAGTTTATTTTTAATACATATCATGAAACCCTCAAGGTTTTAATTAGATGAAGCAGTCCATCATACTTATCAAAAAAATAGGATCGTCTTTCTGCGAAAAAGCGTTAACTTCTTTCAAAATATGAGACGAAGATTTCTCCATGTATCTAAAACTACTAAATATCTTTTATAATTTAATCTCTGAATAGTTTAAATTACTACTATAAATGATTTTAACTAATGACTAAATGAATGATAGTTTGCCTAGTTAAATCTTTTTAGCAATTAAGTCGAGCACTTCGCAAGTTTTTTAGTGTTTTGAATGGTTTGCATGCATCAGTTAAAAAAACGATTAAAAAATAGCATAAAGGACACTATTATTTTTAACAGAAAAAACAGTGTATCAAAAAATTCCACAAATATTCCTTCCTCAGAAAATGCAATAGTCGGAATATATTTATGCCAAAAAAATGTTTTATCTCTTCACAAATATAATCTCCAAATATGTATTATTATTATTATAATGAAATTCGTTTGACCGTTAAATCGGAAGTAGGAATTTTTGTAACTATAAAAAGAATATTTTTGGGGAAACTACGTTCAGAAAATACTCATATTCGATTTATGCGTAATTAGCCAAGAAGAATGCTGATGCATACGAATGCATACTACACAAAGATCGCATAATTTCTCTAATTAAATAGAATAAGTTCATTAAAGGTGGAATTAAACCTTTAACGAACGAGTTTTTGGTACGAACAACTGAATGATTTTCGATATGAACGAAGAAGATTCGGTATTTGAAAGATTTTTGGTACGAACGAAGAAGATTTTGTACTTGCGGGATTTTTGGTATGAACGAAGATTTGGAATTTGAAAGAGTTTTGGTATGAACAAAGAAGATTTGGCATTTGAAAGAATTTTGGTACGAACGAAGAAGATTTGGTATTTGCAAGATTTTTGGTGTGAACGCAGAAGATTTGCTATTTTAAAGATTTTTGGTACGAACGAAGAAGATTTGGTATTTCAAAGAGTTTTGGTACGAACGAAGAAAACTCGGTATTTGAAAGATTTTTGGTACGGAAGAAAAAGATTTGATATTTGAAAGATTTTTTGTACGAACGAAGTAGATTTGATATTTGAAAGATTTTTGGTACGAACATTTGAAAAATTTTACCTGTACGATATTGAAAAAAAAAAGCGGCTATCCTGATATACATGTCTATGGGGAACAGATAAATTTTGTCTATTAGCAATAGTCACCTTTTTCCTGCAGATTATTGTAGGTCATTTTCCCCGCCTTTGGACGTACTTCGCGCCTATCTTCAATCAAAAACATTTCGAGGCGCAGCAAAATGCCTAATGCGAAATGATCGAGCTTTGCTACTCATTGACACAGTGTATAAATTTCTTTCGAAAGTATCAAGGAATCGGGAACTTACCCCAGTTGATCGTTGGTGACGGTCATGTTCCGGAAATAAAATATCACACGTTGAGAGAACTTGTTCAGTGAACCACACTAATGTGTTCCAAGGCCGTGAGAGGGGCGCAGCCACCGATTGGAAGGCAGGGACTTCTCTCGGTGGGGCGGCGCGCTGCAGCCGATCGCCCGCACTGACACTGAGAACGGGGCTTTGCGGGCTCTTCCGGCGTACGCCGCTCCTGGCCGATAGAGGGCGCAAGGCTTCCGAGGGGCTGACTCGGTAAACGAGCGGGATTTCCGCGGAAGACATTTTGGATCATACGTGAAATTAATATTGGTGTTCCGATACTAGGATTTGATAAAGAAGGGACGCAACCAGATTTTATCTGGGGGGGGGGAGGGGCACCATCTCCAGATACAGCCACAGGCGCAAGCAGGGGAGTTGTACCAGTTCCAGAGTTCAAAAGAGCCCTGACCAATTGCCTTCTAGTTTTTAAATTTGTGTGCTTTTTCCGTTTACTAATAATGTCATGAACAAATAATTTAGTTTAGGTACCGGAACTGACTTAAAAATAATTAAATGCTCTGAATGGACTTATTAGATGAAACAAAACTGTTTTATATAATAGTTCTCCAGTTGTACTATTTTTCTTGCATCTCTTAACTACTCTTTACGCTCCTTTATCTTTCAATTTGTCAGTAGATATCGAAATGTGAATGCAATCACCCAGTTTTTTTTCTCCGTATTTTCAATTAAGAGCCTAGATAAGAAGGAGCTGGTCAAACGAATTTTTCAGTAAATGAAAAGTTACCTCAATCATATGACTGCATCGTTTAATGCTTTTGATTGCGCACCTCAAATGTATGCACAAAATAACATTTGGAAGCATTGAAGAGAACCGGGAAACGTCAAAAGACCTTTCACACAGCATTTTTAAATTACGGCTGAAAGGATTTTTCTAGAAAAACACACATTGATCAAGATTTTTTATACAGTTGCAACAATATTTTTTGAAGGAAAACAAGCATTTAGCAAAATGTCGTTAATAAGAAACTTCCTTCGTACAACAATGACGCAAGACCGCTTGAACTGTGCCTCGAGCTGTCAGTATTCAAACTCAGTGCTTTGCTTCCAATTGAACAACAAATTTCGAGAAACACAGATTTTTGAGAATGCAATAAGAATCTTTGCTAGAGCCAAACTTGGAGGATTGCTTTATTGATTCAATTCAGAATTTTAAAAAGAACTTACCTTCAAAAATTGATCCTTATAAGTTTCTTTACATTCATCTTTTTGTGGGCGTGCATAATTATTTTCGTCGAAGACATATCTTCAATGAACAGTAAACTTTGAATAATGTGTTTCAATTTAATTTTCCAATCACTCTAATCAAATGTTTTGTACTTAAATTAAATTCTATTCTTTCTAGTCACTCTTCCAAACATGTATAGCATTTAAACATGACTGTAAAGGTGGTAGTGGGTATTAACCAGTACTGGATTTAAGCAAATACTACAGAGGCTAAAGTAAGAGTCCCACTTTGTTGGTTCCGCAAGCTCTCCTTCTCCCTAAGAAAAAAACTGTCCAAATGAGCAAGTGTCTTATACGTTTAAGTGTACTGCAGATTTATAAAGAGTCCCACATCTGATATATACCCTAGGGCCCATCCCATTGTTGGAATAAATAATTTGTTGTGATCTGTGAGCCGCAGTGGGAAATAAAGCAAAAAATAACGTTTGCTAACAAGAACTTTCCTCTAATTTCAAAAAGAAACTTCCATGGAAATGCGGACTGAAACTGTTAAAACTTTCCGGAAGTTCCACGTCCCACCACCACAAAGAACTTTCTTCTGACTTGAATAAAAAACCCATCGCGCGTGTATATATGTCCAATGTTATTTAGAGTTAATTCTTTATTGTCTATTTAATTAATGTAATGATTACTTTGTTAAATATTCTTTAAAATGTAAAGAATGTGGATCATAATTTCACATAAAGAAATGTCTTAATAATAGTAGACAGCTAAATGGATGATTGAAAGTGTTTACGAAATGCGTTCTTGTGCCTGATAAACCTTCAAGAAATTAAGAAAGGTTTACAATGTGCAACAAAGAAGAATATAGAAGGTAAGGCATTCCTCCTTAAATATGAAACAGCTGCTTAAATTCATATTCGAAACCATTTAAAATTTTAAAACCCATAAAACAATGTGTTACAACTATCACAACACCCATTAGGTCTAAATCGGGAAAGATACTAATCGCTATAAATCGGCAGCATTAAATCGTGTTGCTACCATGGTTGCAACTTGTGACGTTGTTTGATATTTGGCTATCGGTTCAGCAAGAGGACTTGTGCCTACTGTGCTAATAGGTTCCAGATCCAACGATTTCTGTTCCTGCCATTGAAAAAACACCGTAGTCTTTTCAAATTCCAAAAGGGATATTGAGAGAAATGTGATTGATCTCACCACAGCGTATTGTAGAACAATGTTATTGATGGACTTAGAACAGTATACGAATACAGTCGACAAGCGTTATGACGAATCTATCCGTACTCCCCTATTTGGGTAGTTGCATAAAATGGTCGCTGTATCAAATGAATCAAAAATATAATGCTAAATAATTATCTTTTCTTTATTTTTATTTTTTAAAGTTAATTACAAATAGATAAGGTTTTAGACCGTAAAATCCCGGTAGAGAATATTCTCGAGAATATTATCGAGGTGAATATTACAGAATATGAGATGAAGTAGTATTTATTGCATAGAGAGTTGAACTGTGCGGGAATGAGAGTTATTAAGTAAGTTACAATATGTTAACTGGAAATGAATGTTTCTAACGACATTTCAAAAAAGAAGAAAGAAATTCTCAGGGGCATTAATTATTTTATTATATAGTAAATAACAAAAATTTCAGTTTTTTTGTGATATCTTATGCGACTCTGACAAAAAGATTGATTTCACTTTTAAAAGAAATGGTGAAAGTTATGTCCTTTACTACCAAAAACAAATCCTATATACCCAAAATATGCCTATTTCGCAATGCGATTCATTAACATTTGAAAATTATGTCGATTGAATTGCGACCGTCAGTTTTCATGTATTTTTGAAGCATTCGGGGAAATTTTTGAAACACCACTAAAAAAACGGGTGTTTCCTCAGATTTGAAGTATTTACACTATATCAGAAATAACACAACATGCGTGAAGCAAGAGCACAAGAGAGTACTTCGTTGTTGGGAACGGTAAACCGCTGTCGACTCTAGGGTTAGAACGCGGACTGTCCTGACTGTAAACTAATGCTCTATCACTATGTCAGGAGGATATCGAACGGACTGTGAAAAGTTTACTTACATAGCTTCCAAATGCACTAGCTGTGGATTTTAAAGCACTTACGGGTCAAATTTCATCATATCCCAATCTAGCAGCGTTATTTATTCATTCGTCCATTCGGGTTTCTTGTTTTGCTGCATGCGATCCAAACCCAACGAATTAATCATCTTGTATTCCTGCTTCGAAGAGACGAACATTCTACTCATATTCTTGAATCGTTCTGACGTCTCATGCGGTAAATAGTTCGTTAATTTTGATACAAATACCGTCGAAACCTTGCTATAGCGAACCCGGGATATTACGATCTTTCAGGTGTAACGAACCTTCCAAATGGTCCCAACTGAAACCCTTCGTCATTAATGCATTTCCAAACGTTTTTAACGATCGCTAAACGTTAGAAAATTGGCTATAGCGATCCAAAATTTTTTCTTTATACGACTTGTCTCAGCAACATTCCTAGACATTTGTGTTCTAGTCTAGTCACACTGTCTTTTACAATGGTGTATATAAAATCCAGAAGTTTACAGCCAATAATAACATCTTTTTCTCATACTAAGGATAAATAATACGGTACGTTTTAAAATTTGTTTGTTTATTATTAAAAACTATATTTAAAGTTCATATTTTACTCCTCTCCCCTGATTATTGTTAGAAATATGGTACTCATATAGAAGTATCTTAGTCAGTTAACACATTTTTTTTCAAAATCGGATGCAGAGAACGCTCGGTTTTAGCGATCTCCGAAGTCGGTTCATTGAGGGTTCGTTATAGCAGGGTTTGACTTTACTATTGTTCTGCAGAAGTAATCTTTAGAACAGGCTCTGTATTAATTATGAACGTAAAGTTACTCCATAAAATTTTAACTTTTTGCAGTAAAAAAAAAATATTTGCTCTTTCTGTAACTGCAATTTCAAAGTAAGTATCAGTACTTAAAACTAAAAACAGCACCTACTCATTTGGTAAGTCAAAATTACTTTTAAAAAGTAAGCAGGTGTATTTCTCATTCTTCATCGCAACAGTTTTAACAGTGCGTTTCGATGCTTCTGATTTTACAGTAGGAAATAACTGAAAAATTTCGGTGAAAATAAAATTTAAACAAAACCCATCATTTTCAATGTTTTTGCTTCTCGTTGAGCACTGCAGCCTGTTACAGACCACGGCTTTCTCTCCAAGTTAACTCCATCTGTCTCTACAGTTCTACAACGGAACTTTGACTCTTTACAGCTTTAGCGCATGGCAGAAAAGAACGAGTCCATTCGAGTTTTAGGGAAGTTCGTTTTGCAGGTGCGTTTATTTAGTACGCGAATCAGAATGTTTGCTTCTCTGTTTGTTGAAAGCAACTGAATTTATAAACTGGCACATAGCATCAGTGCGGAAGAAATCAAGTATGCCAAACGAACTAGAGCGAGAACAAAATCGGCTTATTCCTTATACCAGCAGTTCCTCCCTTGAACATGAATGGATTCTTCTTGGCACTCTGCCAGGCAGCTCGCTTTGGTTGATGGTAGAACTGTATCTGAGGCCATACTTCTTTCCTTCGGTCAACTAAAAGTATTTTCAGTTCTCTCTCTCTCTCTCTCTCTCTCTCTCTCTCTCTCTTTTTTGAAAGTTATATCTCGTAGGATGTGTATGCCAATGTCAAAAGTTCCTCGTAATCCTTTGAATCACATCCTGTGGTAACGTATTGATTTTTTTGAGCCATTGCTAGCATTACATCTAAGATGAATGTTGAAATCGTTAAACCCAAGAACAAATTACTTTTCCGTTAAATATTAAGACCACCTGCACCCCTTTTTTCTCTCACACGCCGATGAACACCACCTCTTCCAAGTGTACTAAACCTTTTTGCCAAGCCACTCACCATGTGCTCAATCAAATTGCTTTTTCTATTCTAAATATTAAATTCTAAAAAAATAGGAAGAATAAAGGCAGAAAATGTTTGAGCTAAGCTAGCAGTTCTGAAACTTTCGCCCTTATTAAAGCGCCTCCGTTCTTTTACCTTTTTGTATTTCGCGCCTCTCTACATAATGTACGATAAGAAAATATTTTTAAAAATAATACAATAAACGGAAGGGAATCAGAAGTTATGCCGTATTATTACATGATATACAGCAGTGCGAATGTTTCTAGCAGATACCAGTAAATCTCGAATAAAATACTTGACCACAAGAAAAATCTCAATTTTTTTTATGTTTAAAAATTTTGGTTGTAAACAGCATAAAAGCATAAGTCCATTATTATTATTATTTATTATTATTATTATTATCAATATTATCATTATTATCGCTGTCGTTTTTTCTCTTTTTTTTTTTTTTTCTTTTTGCAAAGAAACTTAAATTTTTGAAATACGATAGAGATTTTTTACCTCTTTTTTCTTGAAATAAGGGAGGGAATTTTAGTGACATAGCACAGAATTAACTATAGAAACCACATAGTACTGTTACAGAAACATTCTTCCTTTCATTTTTTATACAAATAGTATGATCAATGTTTGGGGAAAGGCGCGTAAATACACTCTCAAAAATAGAACTTTCACTTTTAGGGATTCTTCAATCTTCAAACAAATTTCATCATTTACAACGATTCTTTGTAAATGATGTCACTTGACCTCGCACGGTCAAGTGACTTTAAAAAGTTACTACACAAATTCTGTCAATTGGACGGAAGGTTTGCTCGGAGCGTTTTCCACGAAGCCATTTTGTCAAATGCGACGAAAGTTTCGCGAGATTTGACCATGCGTTTCTGAGAGTATACTACTCCTCTGTAACATTCCTCTAATCATGCTCAAAAAAAAAAACCCTAAAACAGTAGTTCCCAACCTTTTTCTCCTTGCGAACCCCTTCTAAGATCCAAAGCAAAATGGTGAGCCCCTTCTGTAGTCGTTAGTAACTGGTAACAAAACTATAATATTGGCTAGCATATTTATTTTCCATATTGCACCATAGCTCATATCAAGAAATAAAAATATAATTGCAAACCATCTTAGTTTAAATAAAAACTACAGTTACTTTTCATTTTTTAATTATTAGTAGTTCAGTAAACAGATCTATTCGTAAAAAAAAAAAACTTTAAAAATTATTTTCCTGATAGTGTGAAGAAGTTGTGGAATGGCATGAGAAATATACGCTCAAAATGTTCCATCAATCATTAAATATCGTTTCGTACCACTTTTGATTTAAAATATACAAAATTCGCAAAAGTTATGATGAATGTGAATGCAAAATTTAAAATTAATGAATAAATATCTTCCGATTCGAATTTCGGGATATGAGAAATTAGCCGAAAATAATGCAAAATTTTATGTGAGTAAATGTTCATGCTTCCCACTCTTTCCTCTCGCGAGTGAGAAAAAATTGAAAAATGGTAGGAAAAACAAAGGTTTAAAATTAAAAATAAATCATTGAACAGCATTTACTTTCAGAATCAAATTTTCAAGTAACATGTTTGAAGTATTTAAAATAAGATAACAGTAGAAATAAGTGCATTTCAAATTTTGTACGTATGCTTCCTATACCAGTCCACAGCGTTTTCTCATTAACGGGAAAACAATTTAGATTTTAAAAAAAAACATTTTTACATTCGATCCTAAATACGTATGAATTTATTATTCAGATTTTCGTTATGTTAGTAATTATAAATTCCGCAATTACAATATTATCTTCGTGAGCCCCCTTTCCACACCACGCGAAAACCCTGGGGGTTTGCGAACCACCCGATGGGAAACGCCGCTCTAAACAGATACATTTTGCGACAACTCAATGCTGTATCTGTGAATATATACAAAAGATTGGATTTTTTTGTAACATTTATAAAGTCATAAAAACTCGATGTGTCTCCAAACTATATTTTCATAAGAAGGCACAAAAAATTAATAATTTTAAAATACTGAATAAAACTTTTAAAATTAAAAAATATTTTCTTCCCATGCTCGCGTGCCCCTGGTAACTATATCTCCTGTTAAGGTGTCTATCTGTCAGGATAAAATCTCCATATGTAAAGAATAGGGTAAAAACAAACAAAACCGAATTTATGCCTCGAAAAAAAAAAAATATTCCCTTGATGCACCGAAAAATTAACTGCATTTCAAGGGACAAAAAGCATGTGTTTTCATTTTATTTTATCGAAATCCTGTAATAGCGCAAAAGCTAAAAAGGCTTCTCAATTTCGCCATAAATGTTTTGAAAAAATCTCTTGTGACAGATGAAATGTACTGTCTCATTGTGTGACTGAATCATCTAAAAGCTTCCTGTAATAGTACAACACACTGGTTGAGGGTTTCTCCTATTACCTTTCAAATTCAACTAACTGAAAAATTAATGCTATAAAACAGAGATACTTAATGCGGCCCGTGGAGCGTTTTTAGTGACCTGCTGGTAAAGGAAGTTCAGAAACTTGACAAGCTGTGATATAAACCGATTCTGGTGAAGACACACCCTAAAAAAAGCACTTTTTTCCCCTTTCTGCATGCAAGAAGTTTAATTTCGTCGTGAAAAGAAAAGTTTCTTAAAAGAATTTAGCAACATTTTTTTTAATGCACGTTAATTCTTATATTGCCACCGGCGTAAAATAATCATTGTGTGTATGTGGCCGTAGATTAAAAAATAAGTTTAGTACCACTGCTCCGGAATCCGATGTATGTTTTTGTGATATCATCTGTTGCTGCACTCTCAGAAATAGAATTCTCATTTTCGACGATTTTCCAATCGTCAAGAAAATTTCGTCATTTAGAACGATTCTTTCCTCGCGCGATCCCGTGACTTCGCTGTTGTTTTTGTTCTTTTTTTTTTTTTTTTTTCTTTTTGCAAAGAAAATTTTTGAAATACGAGACAGATTTTTTACTTCTTTTTTCTTGAAGTTAGAGAGGGAATTTTAGTAACATAGCACAGAATTAACTATAAAAACTACATAGAACTGTTACAGAAACATTCTTCCCTTCATTTTTTATACAAATCGTATGATCAATGTTTGGTGAAAGGCCTGTAAATACACTCTCAAAAATAGAACTCTCACTTTTAAGGATTCTACAATCGTCAAGCAAATTTCATCATTTACGTATTTACAACGATTCTTTCCTCGCACGATCACGTAACTTTAAAAAGTTACTACACAAATTTTTGCAATTTGACGAAAGGTATACTCGGAGCATTTTTCACGAAGCCATTTCGTCAAATACGACGAAAGTTTCGTGAGATTTGAGCATGCGTTTCTGAGAGTGTGCATAGCGCAATGTTGATTAAAACAACGGTACATTTTTGTTTCGGAGGTTGTTTGAAATTTTTAAATAAAATATCTTTAGTATTTTTTTACACATACTGAATGGAAACTGTTACATAAATCCTGGATAATGATCGTACCTAATCTGAGGCCTAAAAGGCTGAAATGTAGAGTTTTATTAATGAAATGCTTAGACTCTAAACTAGTGCAACGCCCGATCCCAATTCTGACAGCTGTGATTAGCATATTGAACGATATGCATATTGTACTGAACGCTGGAGCAATGAGGCAGCCATAACTCTGCTTGAGAGGAATTCTTCATTAAAATAAGCATATGCAAGAGAAGTCCTGTTAAAATGCCGCAAATGCCAGAGATGTTTCGTACTATTTTCAGTCAACATTTAACTAGCTTTTGAATGAAATGCCCTCCCCACTCCCCTATTAGTATATTTAGAACAATAATAAAAAGTAAAAGTAATGTAAGTAGTATAATATTTTGTAAAAATAAGTAAGTAAAAAATTAATCCTACACTGCGCAGTGTTGGTTTTTAAAAACACCTCTATTTTCGTTCACTAAGCTCTTGTTTTGTATTATTTTTAACAAGTGGAGCATTCTATCGTTTTATTTTGTATGTAAAAATCATATTAGTTAATATAGTCTCCCCTAGATCTTGTAAACTGGGCTCAAGGTTCATTTTTTTTCACAAAATTGAAAGCAACCGCAAAAAAATATTGCGCAGTGTAAGATTAAACCTCGTTTGTTAGAAAAAGGTAGTTGTTAAGAAAAAAATGCTGGTTCGAATGGGGGGGGGGGGGACAGAATAATAACGGCAATGCAAACTTCGTAAATAATTAAATAGAATTAATTGAAAACTAATAAAAAAATGTATGAAATGGTCATTATGTGAAATTTTCGTAATAAATTTCGTTAAAACTATAGAAAGACATAGAAAATAGACTTAGAAATAGGCCTAGAAATGACTAAATTTTTTTGGCCTTCTTTACAAGATCCATTGTCTCTCCGTGGAGATTTTCCCATGGATGGAAAATTCATCCTTCTAACAGTCCTGTTATCCTATAGTCAGATCCGCACTTTTGGCACATACAGCTCAGATTTTCGATGCCTTGTTCATGTGCCCAACCTTTACATCAGGAGTTCAGCAACTTGTGGGTCACGAGCCCATTCGGGGTCGCAAGAGATTTATGATGGGTTCCCGACACTATTTCTTATTTCAAAAATTCACAGAATAATTCAATTTGAAATTATTTCATGTATAAAATTTCTAGCATCAGTTTATTGTCATTTATAACGAGTTTGAACGGGGCTGCCTTAATGTTATTTCCAGTGAAAGTTGCCAAGGGTTACATAACACATGTCCTGTTAATCCCCTCCGGCAGAACTGCTTATTCGTTTGTTCTGTGTGAACCCCAGAATGCAAAGCAAAAAAAATGAGTTGTCATAATTGGTTTGATTTCGGTACAGACAGGATTAACATACATCATTTACACACAGTCAGAATTTTATCGTTTATCATAGGTGGGGGAGGGGGAGAGAAGGAAGGTTGGTTCATAAAAGTCCGTAGATGCCATAACTAGGATTGGTAATAATTTTATAATACTCTACTAGAATTGGGCAATGTAGCTTAAAGCCAAGTGCTCTGGGGGAGGGAAACCCCAAATCCCGCCTTCGCTGCGCCCCTGATCTCTTACATACAGTAGTACTATCCCAGATGCATTTCACTGCCCAGTCTCGCGTTACAACTTGTTCTGTTTTCCCAGTTAAGAGAACTCTAGAACGGTTCAATACATGTTTTAAGAAAATGGTAGCAAATGATACGGAATCCCTCGTTTTAATGATAAAAAGAAAATTAAATACGAAAATGGAATAAAGCTCAAATTTTTGCAAATAGTTATTAACAGCGCAATTTCTTCAGAAGAGGTACTAAATATCCCCTTGTATAGATAAGAATGTATATACAGTGGCATGCAAAAGTTTCGGGCCATCCTATTTTTCATACACATTGCACAGAAATACGATGGTGAAAGAAATATAAACGATCAATTATAGCAGATTTTCACTTATATTTGGAAAGATTGAGTTATATACATTGATATTACTTTCAAATATTTATTTATTCAACATTTTTTTATTAATGACTGTGCAAAAGTATCGGGACACATACTACTTTTTAAAAAAATGGAAAAAAAAATAAAGAAGAATTGGGGTTAAATGTCTTGTACTCCTTCACTCGACTCAATACTTCGTTGCCATGCCCTTAGCAGTAATGACTGCAGCACACCGACGAGGCATTGAGTCGATTAACCGCGAGATTCGTTCTTTCGGCAATGACTCCCACTCTTGTCGCAAATGGTTCCGCGATTCCGGCTTGTTGGAGTGATTTTTCGTTCTAACACGAAGCTTTAGGTCTTGCCACAAGTTTTCAATGGGATTTAAGTCCGGTGACTGCGATGGCCGGGCTAGGAGGCGAACTTTTCGGCTAAGAAGAAATTTGTTCACAAGACGCGAAGTTTGTTTTGAATGGTTATCTTGTTAAAAAATCCAACCACGAGGCAAATTTTTCGTTGCAAATGGAAGCATATGGTCTAGGAGAATGTTCTTGTACATTGCAGCGTCCATATTGCAGTGAATGTCCAACAGCGGACCGACGCCATCAGCAAAAAATGCTCCCCAAACTTTGATGTTCCCACCAGCGTGTTTAAAGTATTAGTTTGACACCTTACTTTATATCTGGTACTTGTTGGAGGTCTTACGTATTTCCCACCCCATCACTTCCAAACAATTGAAATTTCAATTCATCAGAAAATAACACTTTCCACCAATCCGATGCCGTCCAGTGCTGATATTAAGTCCAACCTAGCCGTCTTATTCTTTTTGCTAATTAATGGTTTCTTGACGCCAATCCGTCCAATCATCCCTACAGCATTCAGACATCGAGACACTGTACTCTGGCTATTATCGGGTAGATTTTTACTTCGTAATTCTCGTGAAATATTGACTGCGCTTTTTCGAGGATCGACAACACACTTTCTTCTTATAATTTTGCCGAAACGACTCACAGTTTTTCGCGGACTACCGCTCCGTTTTGTATCACACAAAGCTGTTAGTTGTGTTATAGTTAGAAATAATACGATTAACAGTACTTTTACCAACAGATAAAGCCCTTGCAATAAAACGTGAACATTTTCCTTCTGAAGAAAGTTTCTCCACGATTTCTCGAACCTGAATATTCGTGTGTTTCTGCATCGTCGCCACAAGAAGACTAATTTTCCTTTGTGTAGCATGTTTTGAAACCAGCAAGCCTAAAATGTAAACAAACCGGGAGTACAGAGCCGCGGCGAGTAGTGGCCCAATATTATTGCACACCGACGAAAGTCATTTTACGCAGTACACGTAGAATATGCTATGAACCAATGTAATATTTGATGTTTCTGTGCATATTCCAACCCTCATATATTTCGGACAATGATCGAGTGGAGGAATAACATTTTTTAGAAATCATATGGAAAAATCAGAGTGGCCCGAAACTTTTGCACGCCACTGTAGAACTGAAATAATTTTAATTTAGCAATCAAATGTCCCGTTTCAACCTTGGTAATTGTGGCAACCCCAGGTATGTTTAATTTCTGGACGCAGAAGTGTACGTTTGGGATATTTGTCCGTAACTCTCAAAAATATCTATATAACAATTTTTAAAAATGCAGGAACATCCCTCTCCCTCTCAACTTTGCTTTTCCATTGGTTTTAAACAAAATTCCAATCTTAATACGGTAAATACCAAAAACTACCTGTAAATACTTCTCCCCCATAAGAAAATTCTGGTTGCACCGCTGTTTAACACTTGCCTAACTATGTTGTATTTAAACTTAATATGGATTATAATACTAAGTGCATTTTAAGGTTTCCTTTTCTCATTATTGGGCTTTTCTTTTTCAGGAAGAACATTGAAAAACTTGTCTTGTAATTTGAGTTGTAGGGGAAAGTCGGACAAAACCGGGTCCCAAAGTGTTTTTTTTTTTTATTTCCTAAGCGAATAAATGAATAAAATTGCTTAAATTTCTATTTGAATGATAAATTAGTTCTTTAGTTACAGAAATAAATATTTTTCAATGTGGAAGAACAATATTTTGAAGGGTAAATAAATTTTTTTTGGAAGTATAAAAGTACCCGGTTTTATCCAACCAGGTCGGATAAAACCGGATATGTTTAGGAACACTTAAAAAATGCTGTTGTCTTACTACTGAAATATGTATTAATAACAATAAATTGGTACAATGGCCGTCCTATACTGAGAAACATAGGTGGGTTAAAAATATCTCTTCGGGAAATTGTATTTTTGAGTTCTTTTTTATGTGTAGACTTCTTAAAAGATGTCTTCTTTTTAATTAATTTCCCGAGGAGATATTTTAAAAAATACGAAAGCATCACACGCCCAAACTTAACATTAGTGAGCTGAATTCGGATATTGACTGACGAGCAGCCTTAATTTTTATGGGTGCAATTTTTATTCTAACAACATTATAAATTTGTAAAAGCATTAATTTTTTCATTCTACCCTACTTAAAAATAAGAAGAAAAAACAATTTTTTGGAATAAGCTAACACGATTTAATTTTTAAAAAATAACTTTTATTTTAAATGTTATTAATTTTAATTTTATATTTGTACTAAGTGGGAAACTATAATATAGTAGCCTATATTCATACGAAGTCTCTCCTAAAAAGTAATAAAGATTTAATTTCATACCGTTTATGAGATGATTATTTAAGATTTATATTTTACAAATTAAACTATTTATATTTCACACAGTAAAAAAAAGGTCGTTCAAAACCGGGTACTACCCGGTCTTGTCCGACTGCCAAGGTCCCGGTTTTATCCGACAACGCCACTAATCAGAAAAGACGGCTTAGCACATTTCAAACATGATGCAAAACCTGGTTTAACAATTTAAAATAACTGCTGAAAAAGGTGTTATAAAATGCTGTACTTACCTAAAATAAATCTCTAAGCAATTAGAAACTACAAAGTGAGATCGGTGGTGTAAAAATCGAAACTTTTCCACTCGAATTTTTCAAAACATCAGCGTTGACAAACAAATAAACAACACTGACTTTCATTTAACTTCAAATAACATGGCTATTGTTTGCAATAAGTTTCAAGCGTTTTCAGACAAATAGCAATACTAAGCAAGCTAAAACCGCTGGGTCCCGGTTTTATCCACCTACCCGGTTTTATCCAACTTTCCCCTACTAAATAAGACTATAAAGTGTTTCCACAGTGATCGGAAGAACTCACGTAGATGAGACGGCAGTTACTTTTTTTACGTAGATTTTTTTTTAAACTGCAGTCTTTTAATCTAACCAACCCCACTGTAAACTTGTTTATTTTACAGTGTTCTTGGATATAGGAAAATAAACAAATTTACAATTGGGTATGATTTTGATAATGTAGCATAAAGGGTCAGGGCTGTTTATTTGTTTAAAATAAGGTTATGAAACAAAAAAGGTCGCTAACTACTGCTTTACATTCTGTAACACTGTGCCCATTTCTCTTTTGCGCAACTACGAGTATTTGAAAAACTTGCCCCAACGATTTTCTGTAATGTCTAACCATGCTCTCCGGAAAAAAAATTATTAATTTTTTTTTTGTCATCCCGATTAGGCCCGTCATTTGGAGCTCCGATAAAAGTTACCCCTCTACCCCCTGACTTTTGAAAAAAAAAAATATTTTGTTGTTTTTTACCCATAATAAACATTGAATTAATGCCATTTTGGGCGAGGCCGAATACTGGTCAACTATTCGGCCGAGTACTTGTTCGATAGTAACAAAAGTAGACAAATATAGAAAGATAAATACGGAACAGAGTTTAGTTTATATTACTACTATCTCAAAAGAAACATTATAAATAGGAATAATTAGGAAATAAACTACTGCTTTTAAAAAATTGCTTTTAGTTTTGACTGTAACACCTGCATATGATTTCAAAACTCGTTACGTATTGTTCTAGTTGTCGTCGTTGATACAGCAAAAAGTCGTATGTCAAGTGATAGCTGATTTTCAGGAGAACAAAAAAATATATTTTTTTTATTTGCATATATTTTTTTATGTTTAATGATTATTTTTATATATTTTTTTAATTTATTTATTTATTTATTTATTTTTTGTAAGTTCACATTAAATTAGGTACTCTTTTTAGTTATGTCGTCTTTCACAAACCTCAGAACTGCTTATTTTGCTTACAAATAAAATAAGATCCCAAAACGAAAAATTTTTCACGTAGGACTTTTTGAAATATCAAAACGTTATATGTATAAAATACAAATGTTTAATTTAGCCTGTTTATTTATTTTTAATGAAGTTATTTGGGTATGAAACATAATAATTAATGTACTATCATAGGTATCTAATTATGCGTTTTTATAAAAATAGAAACTATAATGTAAACACATCAGTTTTTCTGGCAAAGATATTACATGATATATTATGGATATTGCCTACTCCTAAGAGCACATGCTTACTATGATACACAAAAAACTTAGCATGTTTAAATTTTAAAACAATTTTTTTTAAAAGTCCGTAAAATAAAACATTTAACTTTAATATTTTTTAGAATATCTAGGTAGAACTTTCGAGCAAGATAGGAGTTTACAAAATAATGGTATTTTTTACTTTGGATTAAATAAATGATGAAAATGCTTACATTAAATATATGTCATTTGAATTATACTTAAATGAAATTATCAGTTTTATTGCATTGAAAACAACATTAATATTATGTGTTTGTGAAACTTTAAGCAAACCTAATTAAAGCATAGAAAAATAAGTTAAAATATCTGAACTCCGATAAAAATCAAGCACTATTTATTTTTAACATTCTCTTTTACAAGCAGACGTTTACAAAGACATAAAAACAAGTATTAAAGTGTATTAAAAAGAAATGACTTAAATATTCATTATAATCGGCAAGTTTTAAGTAACTGCTCATAAAATACTCTGATTTTGTTGAGCTATTTTACATTTATCAAAGAGGAAGAATTTGATACATAATACCAAAATAAAGTAAATGTCAGAACCATCGCTCGGAGGGGGGGGGGGGTAGTCAAGTAAGCTGGCACCATTTTTTTGGTGCAACATATCACTTAATCTTGTTAATGTTCGAAAATTACACAGGAACTGGTGTTTGGTTTTGTGATTATTTTTTTAATTTTAACAAATACTTTTAACTACAATGAATTTTTAATATTCATTGTAGAAGTTTTAATATTCGGCCCCCGAATATTCGGTATTCGGCCAAATTTATACTCGTTATATCCCTACTATTTATACAAATTAGGGCACTAGTGGCCACAAGCCTGTCATTTAAGAGGATCAATTCCCCTCCCCCCTCCCTCCCCCCCAGTGGCTTGGGAAATATAATGTATTTATAAATGTATGTACATGTACTTTGTTAGTTCTTTAATGCAATATGCATTGAGTTAACAACCCTTGCCTCCCTTTGGAAATGTTTGAAATTACGGGACTGACTGCCCGAAACCACCAGAACTTCTTCCGCTGTTCTTTCGGATAGCTTTGCGATTGGAGCTCGTTTCGCTCGCTTATTACAAGCTAAATTATTTTAAGCTAGTTTCATAGCTACAACAGGAAGATTTGGTGCTTTGTCAAAAATAATGTCCTATTTAGCATACAATTCTTCTGAATCAAAAAAATGTATGTTGTAAAGGGGTGCCGCTGGCGGGCCGAACGTGACAGCCCTCCCTCCTCCCATAAAAAGTATCGTATATCTGGTATTCGGTCCCTATTATTTTTTTTAAATATCCAAAATCTGACACGGCCATTGCAATAAAGATCCGGTTTTGTATCAAGAAGATGGACCGCTATCTGCGTATGGTCATCCGGCAGGATATCTGGAAATAAAAAGCGGACCGTCCTC
Source organism: Octonoba sinensis (assembly GCA_038502835.1). Classification (NCBI taxonomy): domain Eukaryota; kingdom Metazoa; phylum Arthropoda; class Arachnida; order Araneae; family Uloboridae; genus Octonoba; species Octonoba sinensis. The sequence continues at coordinate 67,745,508 of CM076602.1, forward strand.
TCAAACGAAATTTTGATTTTTAAAAATTAATTATCATGCTTTGAAAATGTATGTAAATTAAAACTTACAACAGATTCCAAGGCTTTGGGATGTTTACAATTTACAGGTTTCGAACATCAAATGCTGATATTAGGAACGGATCCGTCAAACAAGGGTATCGGATATCCGACAAAATCACTATCCAATGCATTCCCAATCCAAAACTCCCCCCCCCCCCTCCTTCTGAGCAGAATCCTGATTGCACTACTGATCTTGTTTGATAGTGCACAGAGACTTTACACTATGTCATAAGTAGATAGAAAATGACAGTTCTGGTGCAGCAGGAGGTGTGAGGTGGAACCACGCCCCCCTCCACCTCCTGCCACGCCCCCCCCCTTGCGCCTGCCCCCCCCCTCCTCTGCCTGTCGAGTGGGGTTGAGTAGTAGGGTTCCTGCTGCTATCCTCGTAGAAGATTACGAGGGTTTCTCAGTGGAGTTGAGTTGTTTTTCTTACTTGTTACTCTGCGTCTGAAGTTTAGCTTTTTGGGGATGGCAACGGTGATACTACATGTAGCGGTTGTCATGACAACAGTTACCAACTAAAATTGCTCATGGCGCCACCTAGTGAGAGAAATATTAATTCACTCATTTAAATGATTTTTTTTTTTGAAAGATATTATACACATGGCACCATCTAGCGAGAGAAATTATTTTTGGACTTAATTGACTTTTATTTCTGAAAGGGAAATTAATTTAATTTTAAGTTGATGGTCCCACCACCATCCCGATGTGATTTTCTTAAAATCACACCCCATCAACTTTTTTTTCATATCTCAATTCAAATTAGAATACATTACATGAATAATCCATTAAAAAATACTGCATCATAGAATTCAAAATAATCAGAAAAAACAAAAGAACGTTTCATTGACCCTAGATGTCAAATAAAATAAGTCTCAAACGGAGACTTCACTTCTACAGTCAGTGAAACAATATAAATGTAAAAATATCTCGCCTAAATCTTGTTACACGAAAATCATCCATTGGAACCTGAAATGAAACAAACAAAAACACGGGCCTTTGCCTGAGTTTGAAAACTCATGACACCTGGAGGTCTCAATCAGGGTATCATCATTTGGAGGTTTTTTTTGTTAACCCAGGTATCGGCCACCTCTCCAAATTCAACCATTGAAATCATTGACCAGCTTTCATACATATATACATTCATGCACACATACAAACAAGTTTGCAAGTGTGTGTGTGCATATATCCTTCTGTACTATCTTCAGAAGTTTTCAAAATTTTGTTGATGATATCCTCTGAAGGTGAGACCCATTCAAAATTGCCATAGGGTAGGGCCTGAGACATGGCCCACCCGTACAAATTATTGGCGTCCCAGTACATAGTATAACTGGATTCTTCATCAGAGTTATAATCTGCCAAGTATTTATTATTAGCCGTAGCTTGGCGATGACTGATCATAGAAACGCCCCCTCGAATGCCACGTTCAATGAATAAATGCATATCAAGGTCCGTGAGCAATTCGAGAGGTTGTTGGCTAATTTTCAAATTCGCCTGCCAAGCTAATCCTGGAGCTGTCATGAGGTGAGCACAGTCTAAATTATAATTAGTTTTGCAAATTTTCCTAAAATTTTCAAAGACATCGGCGAGTTGTAGAACATCACTCTTTACATAAAGGTCGTGATACTCGCCCATGTTTTGAATGTTGAAGGAGGACCAGACATTTTCAGCATGTTTGTAATCTTCTATAGAAATATTTTCATTACTTAATGTACTATAGCATAAATCAATAGATGGAAGTGAAGTTTCTTCAAAATTAATGAAGTTATCCATGTATTCGTAAGGGTAAACACCCTTACGTAGCAAGAGGGAAATATTAGAATTTGGCATATTTTCTTTTAAAATGCTGAATTTACCTTCAGGGAGATTGGCCACTAATCTTTGAAGGCTGGCATTCATAAACTGCAGGCTGTCTGTAAACTGCAGAGTCACTCTTTTATTGTCATATTTTTTTGAAGCCGAAAAAGAAATATATTTTTCCATGTTGTTGGCTATTACATGAAAGACATGGCCTTCGATTTTCCCAAATCCTTGCATGATTAAATGCCCATCGTAATGTTTCAAGTTATGAAATACGATGGGTATTTTTTTTTTGCAGCCGAAATTTTAAATTACAAAGACCGTGCAGTGCCCCACGATATTGACCTGTAAGATGGTCGTGATCGCGTACACGGTCCTTAAGTAATAATTTTTTGCACAATATGCAATGGGTAGCTCGTCTAAAATTATCCCAATCATTTGGCATCATTTGAATGGGGACTGCTTTTGTGAGGATGTTGGCAATTTCTTCTTCTTCTTTTAAAATCTTGTTAATAAATATTTCTACAGCATTGGGTCCTCTATAGGTTTGAATGGGCTTGAAACGTCTTCCGTCTGGTCCAATAATAACGTATGCAAATCCACAAGGCTCATGTTTGCTTAATTTTTCAGTAAATGATGTTGAGGGGTTGGGTTGAGAGGAATTCATTTTAACAATCAAACTTTCAAAGTCTGCATAAATAATGTAGGGGATGGGATGTTCGTATTGAAAGTTTTCAAAATTTAAATATTTTTCATTTTCTTCGGGCATTTTTATTTTTTGAGCTGTATGTTCTTGGCAGTAAATGATATGTTCTTTTAATGATTTTTCTTGACAAAATCTATGTAGACATCTGTAGCAATAAAAAAATGCTCCATCATGCTTGGTGAGCTTGCCCAGGAGTCGAGACATGTTTGATATGAGGCAGTAGTGGTGATTCAATTCATTGGCTATTAGCAGTAAATTTATACAGTCATGATTTTCTTGTTTTGATATGTATAATGGGTAGACCTCCTCTTCTTCATACCCATAAACATTTATTCTAAGGTTGTTCATTTTTTCCACCTTTGAAATTTGAGTTATGGGTACTGGATATTGTATCCCATCCATCTTGATTTCAGCTTCATGGGTTTCATAATGAGTGACTCTTTCAGCATTGCTTTCAATTTGCATTTTATGAGCGAGAATGCACCATGTGAGGCATTTATGATCTGCATTTTGAATGTTAATAATGGCCTTTTTAGATGCTAATTTTTCTGGCAGGCGAATATAAGAACTTTGCCGCTAAGGGTTGGTACTCAGCGACAAGAATTTCCACATTTTGAATTTTTTCAAGGACCCACCCTGATCCTAATTGAATAAAGTCTTCTAGGCTTTTTTCTACAGAAGCAATAGCTTCCTCTAAATGTACTGGGACGGTTTCTACTAGTAATTCCGTTATAAATTTGCAGCTGAAATATGTCGAGATGACTTCTTCTTCACCATCCGCTCCAATTCTAGATAATAGTGCCTTCATTAGAATTCTCCATTTAATGGATTGCTTTTCCCTCATTTCAGCTGTTAAGATTTGAAGGATTTGAGGACGTAATTCTACAAAGCATTTTTTAAAGTCCTCTGCATTTTCATCAGATGGAGTAATACATTCCGATGAAAATACGTTGAGAGCACTTCGACGTGAGGGTTTTTGCTGTCTTTGACGTTTAGGGGCTGGACCCTGTTCAACAGCCTTACGTTTAATAGGGGCACTATGCATGACTCTGATATGCTTCAATAAATTTGATTTTTTATTGAACACTTGTTCACAGTGTTCGCATTTATACTCACTATGCGCATGGATAACGCGCATGTGAGCATTTAAATTATCCTGACGAGTAAATTGCTGCTGACAGTCGGGGCACTCGACTGTAGCAGGGTTGTGAACCCTCATGTGCCTGTTAAGGTTCTCATTACGATCAAAAGTTTTCCCACACTCCTCACATGAAAAATACTTTGTATTCGAATGCGTCTTTGCATGACGTTTAAGCGCGTCTTTCCTTGAGAAAGACTTGCCACATGTATCACAGACCTACAAAAGAGATAAAAAAAATCTCTTTTAGAATAATGCTTAATCAAAAGCCAAAATTTCACTAAACTATTTCCTAACTCAATGTTAACACCCAAAGCACATCATACACATCTCACTTACCATATAAACAGAAAAACACATTATTTTAAACACATCATACAATTTTTCAAAAAATTCAATTCCCATTCGCGAAATCTGTAAACACTGTATACATTTCCCAAATCCAAAAAATATTTCTCACGATCTAAAAATATAATTCGCATACAGTTCGCCTTTGCTTTCATTCTGAACAATAACAAAGCGGAGAGAGAAAATGTCCACTTCATTTGTTTCGAAGAGAAACTTCTCCGTTTCAACCCTCCCTCTCTTTTCTTATCAAGCGAAAGAGAGGGGGTTCAACCTGTCACCATCATGAGTCATCGGCGCAAGTTAGGAGAAAAGGAGAACTTTTCATTTCTGAAGTTGAAATAAACAGAAAAGCTTTGAAGCTAAATTCTACACAAATCAATGTTTTTTTTTTCGATAGAAAATAATTTCGAATCTCAAATAAAAGCAATTTCGAATCTCAAATAATTCTTTAAAAAATATATATCCCATACGCGAAATCTGAAAACACATTATGCAATTCCCTTCCAAAAATCCCATACACGCGAAACCTGAAAACACATTATGCAATTCCCTTCCAAAATATATCCCATACGTGAAACCTGAAAACACATTATACAATTCCCTTCCAAAATATATAAATTTTCTCTCTCTCTCTCTTATATTTCTTAAACCTTTTAGCGATGTGTACTTATCATGAAATTTTACAAGTATGATAACGTCTTTACAAAATAGTAATCTCGGAGTAAATAAACTTTACAAAACAGTTTTGCAACAAGTACAAAAAAAAATCAATCATGAATAAACGAGAATCATTATAAACATCTCAATCATAATCTCTGAGTAAAAGAAATTTTTACAAATTCAGAGGGTTATATAAAAAGTGTGCTACATAATATGTAAAAAATGCACAATCGTTAAAAAAAGAGAGAGAAAATCTTTTTCACAAAATAAGTCAAGAAGCATGGGGTGTTTTTTCTCACGTTAATCAATTCCAAAACTTAGTTCAAAAAAATTAATGAAATCAATTCAAAACATACAATAATGTCTTTAAATTCACTTATAACAAGCAAAGAAAACATTTAGTTTAGAAACAAAATTTATACTATGTCTGAATAAAAATAACTGAGAATCATAACACCCTATACTTGCATAGAAAAAATAGAGTACTCACATGCGCTGGCTTAGATTTTGCAGCGGAGGTGGTAGGTTGGAAGGGCCCTTCCATTCCAGAGGCGATGGAATGCATCGGCATACTACTTGGGCCAGCAACGGGAGCAGCGAGTTCAACATCCTATTCAAAATAATAAAAGTATAAGTCACACATTTGAAAAATATATATAAATTCAACAGCACATTTTAAAAATTCAAAGAGATTTCAAAACTTACATTTTGCACAATCGGGGCAAAGCCCGGTGGTGCAGGTAGCGAAAATGTAGACTCTGGCATTGATCGAACGAGACGATCAAACTCGTCCTCATCAATTCCAAAGTTGACAAACTGAAAAGAACACTCTTTAAGTAAAATGTACGCTTCAGAATTATGGAATACAATTCAGAATAAATTACAAGTTGAAAAGAAAAAAAAATTCGCTTAAGAATTATAAACAGTTGAATAATTAAGATTTCATTCAAAATAAGTGAGAATTAAATTTATAGATTTAACAATTAAATTTATTATGGAAATGTCTTTCAGAAATAATTAACTGAGAATTAAATTTATTCTGAAAATGTCATTCAACAATAAATACTAAGAATGAAAATCCAAGAATGAATTTACTAATGAAAATCTAAGAATGAGTTTATCAATTAAAAAAAATATTTTACCAATGAAATAAATAGATTTAACAATGAAATAAATGAATACTTACATTTGCAACATTGGTAGAAGTAGAAGCAGCGTTTCTTAAAGACTCCATCACAGAAAATTCTCAAAAAATAATAAACTTGAAGTTAAGAATCAAAATCTTCTAGACTTCAAAAAATCTAAACGTGAAAAAAGCTGGAAAATAAATCTAAGCTACGAAAGGCTAAAGGAACCTCTTGCAACCACGAAAGTTGTAGAAGAAGTGATCGATGATTGATAAAATTACCATTTATACAAATTAGTGACGTAGTGCTTATAGGTTCCTATTGGTTTTTAGAAACGATGACATCAAATGTGAACAGAAACTTTCAAATACCTTGACCAATCAGAGAATTAGTTCGAGTTTAATTTCGTGTGCAGAGAGGGACGTGTGCAGACTATGATTTCACCTTCTAATCTTACTGAGTAATTGATAACAAGATCATGTGGTCGTGATTCAGACTGTACGACTGTACGAGCACGCGAGCGATTCTGCGTCACCCTCTCTGGTTCAGGGACAGCGATAAGCTTCGATCGACTCATTCACTCTCCGAACTTGTATCTGTGAAGACGTTTCGCTTTACGTAGCTGTTAAACTTTTACAATATGGATTTCATTTTAAATGAAAATGATTTACACGTCCGAGTTTTCGAACACCTGTACCGTCGCGAGGAAGCTGATGATTTATTCGCAGAACTTTTAAAAATTCCTTTCCAAACAATCAATGTTACACTGCATGCGAGAAAATATACTCCGAAACGAAAATCATATGCGTTTGGAGATGGTGGTCTGGACTTCTGTTATTCCGACACGTCTAACCCTGCTCAACCCTGGACTCCGCTCATGCTAAAAATTAAAGAAGATGTGGAGAAAATTACCGGCTATAAGTACAATTATGCTCTTGTGAATTTCTACCCAGATGGAAGATCTGGAATTGGTTTCCATAAAGACAATGAATCCAGTATTGATCCATCCTGCGGAATTGCATGCGTTAGTTTCGGCGCTTCAAGAATTCTTTCCTTCGAAAGACTAGGATTTCCACCGCAACAGTTAGTGTGTCATCATGGAAGTCACTATCATATGCTACCACCAACAAATAGACTTTTCTCACATGAAATACGTCCGGAACGAACTGTAACAACTGCAAGAATCAGCATCACCTCCAGAAGCATGTTACCCGACTCGGAGCCCCTGCTCAAGCGCCCCAGAATGGAGGTACAGATGGAAGCGCCCACTACTGTCCCGAAACCCGTGGAGATGATCACCCCTGACCCCTTGGAGACAGCCGCCCCAGAGCCCGCAGAGATGCCAGCCCCAGCGCTCGTAGAGATGACAGCCCCAGCGCCCGAGGAAGTGTTCACGCCCCTGGAGCTGATGGTTGAGACAAGTGAAGTGCCCCACAATTCCGAGACGAACGCCCCAGCATCACAACAAGACAGCCCCATCATATTTTACGAAGTCGAAATGCCGTGGTTAGAAGGAGCGACCCGTAAAATTTCACCGATATGCCAAGAACATTGTGAGACAATTCCCTTTGGACCGTCCGCAGACTTCGAGAAGACCCCCGCTGACTTTGCTCCTATTCACTCGGAAACAGAAGAACTCCCCTCTGATGACTGGTTCGAAGGCTGTGTAAAGAATACTTTTCAACGTTTCGAAGAGAAAAAAAACATCATCGCTGAACTGCATCCAAATGTATGTATAAATATGTTACTTTTGAAAACCGGGCAAATTCGTATACAGTTGGAAGATACAGCTACCGGTAATTCGGTAGAATTCGATCCGCAATCATGGATTGATTTCATTAGTAAAGTATGGAATTTTAATTTAGTTTACGTAAATAGTAGTTTTATAGCAGGAATAAGCGCGCTAATCATATGTAGAGAAGGTCGATGCGAAATCTATCAGCTGGAAACCTCTAACGAATTCACTTTAAAAAGCAGTCCTATAATTCTCGGTGAAGATGTCCTAGAAAAAATCAAAGAAGATGACGATAATCTACAAGAAAAAAATTTACAGCACGTTTTTGAACTGTTTCGCGAAATGTTACAGATTAATGCACAGAAAATTCATTTCGATGCTGTTGATGAAGTTGAAGTATATGAAAAGTGTTTTGACTTGCTGTTAGAGGAAATGCGTGGAACAGTTACGAAAAATTATCAATGCTCGGGATGTAAAGTGCGACATCCCTCCCAAAAAAGGCATGAATGTTTATATTTAAGTGTGAAGGAAAAATCTACCTTGCTAGGCGATTATATTTTCATCACAATGGATTTTACAGAACTCATAGAAAAACTCTCGAACAATATTAAAATGTCTAAAAATATAATGTACATGTTCACTTGGGATTTTGTGAAAAGCCATCTCGACGACTTGTAAGTACTTTTTTTTGTAAATATTATTTTACTTTTGTTCTATCAAATGTATTTTATGTTTAACTTGAATAAATGTATGTTTTTAGTTTTAACCATTTTCTATTTTATTCAATGTTTTAAATGAGAATGCTTTTAAAAATAATTTCATGTTGAAAGTAAATAATAAGACAGATAATTTTTTTAAAATATACATTTTGTATTAATACATTTTTATTTATACATGTGTTCCCATTTCACATTGGAATTTCGTTTCCTTTTCGGTGTAAAAACAGGTTTCACATTTTCATTTAACATATGAGTTGGAGATGACAAATTTTTATTTTTCACGAAATGCTTCGGTATATTCATTTCTTGCAATGAACTTAAAAATTCATTTGTCCATGGTACATGAATATTTTTTTTATGACTGAAAATTAAATTTAATAAGTCTGCAATGTTCGTATTCTCAATTTTCTGATTTTTATAAATGACTTGTCCTTTATCGTTTCATGTCAGAATATCAGAATGCCTTTTCATAATGTCTATCAAATTTCTTGCTTGATGTAGATACTGCTTATTAATACTGTTGAATATGGTTGATTCATATTGATGAGAACTTTCTTCATTCTTTCTTACATCTTCCTGTTTATTATTAATTTCATTTGGTGATGATTGTATCCATGGAGAATTAAATTCCGTCATCTGAATTTTCTTTTGTAAAATGTCATTATATCTCATCACCTTTTCATGTTCTTCCAAGTTGCTGTTTAAAATCTTCATCATTTCTTTATCCAATTCACTGAGTTGTTTTATTGTCACTGTGTGTTTATTCACCACCTCTTCAGGTACGAGCGCAAATTTCTTAGCGTGTTCCATTGATAAGGGTGGATAATACACTGACTGCTGCAGGAATTAAGAAATTTAAAAATCCACCTTTTTGAACGACTAACTTGCATTTCGTAGACAAAGCAATGTTTCGATTCGCTAACTTGCGTAGTGTCGTCTTGTGTTTAGAGAGCTTCTTTTTTTGATGTTTCGACAATGGAATATTACCTTTCAATGTATTATGACAACATTCGCAGATTGCTTTAATACAGTTTAGATAAATCTTTCGCAATAAATCCTTTTGAAGGTTTGCAGGACAAATTTGTAAAAGATGAAGTTGCTTGAGCTGTTGCTTCGTCACAGTCATGTTGCTGTATGAGCACCTCTTTACATGAGTCTTTTCTTTTATATTATTTTTCTTTGATAGATATATTGAGTTTGATTGGGTAAAATATCTGTACGTAGTCTGAGTTCTTCCGGTGTATCGTTTTTCAAGTCGATGAGCAGATATGAAAATTTCTTTTTCGTTGCATCTTCATACACTTCTTGGAAAAATTTCAAATGTCTCGGAAAAATTTGTTTTCCTAAATGTGTAATTTGTGCCATGTCTCTCCTGTTTTTAAAAAGAATAATATAATGTGCATTTAAAGTAATTTCACGCATTTCTTTTCCTTTATGAAAAAAATTTTGTGTGATGAAAATAACTGATATGTTTAGATGGGGACTACCACGCGTAAAAAGTTTGGTGGTGGATTCATTTTTTCCACATTCAGACATTAAATCATCAATAATGAATAATGTATTTGTTCCTAAATAGTCTTTGAAAGTTGAAGGGAATCCTTCGACGAATGTCACATCTGGAATCTCATCGTATAAGGGCTGGTGTATCCCGTAAAACCACACGACTTCATCGGGTACTGTGGAAAACATTTCGCGTCGCAATTTCAACAATTGAGATATGAAAACGCTTTTGCCGCTTCCAGTAGGCCCTGAAGCAATCATTGTGAAAGGGACCTGAAGTTGAGGTGACTTGTAGGTTAAGTTCTCCATCGTGAATGACACATAAACACAACTGATTTTCACTTAAATATATTTATTGAAAGAAATTTGGATGTACATGAAAGTGTTTAGCAACAAAATTATACACTCGCTTATCATTACACACATGTGTGTTTACAAAAGCAGTTATCATAGATTTTAATGAAGTACCACGACACTTGGAATATAAATAATAAATACAATATTGTCCACATACAGCGGTGGAATTACTTTGCAAAGTCATGGGATTATATACCACTTTTGAAAATTGTGATATAAAATCATGAATAGGTCCTTCGAAATAGAATGGGCTATACCCATAGGAGTCAAAATTCCACTTTCTCTTTTCCCTCGACATAAATTGCAATCCAATGCGACCCTGCCTGAGATGCTGGGTCAAGGTTCGTTACAAAACATGCCGGAAATGTATGAAAATCTTTCGGCAGTTGATCACTCGGAAATACATCTAAGAAATAGTTTGTAGTAAATGGATCACGAAATAGAATATTTCGTATTTGTTCGGAATCCATCTTAATTGGCAAAGTCACATAGAACGTGACGTGATTTTGTAATTTCTATCACGTTTTGAAATTCAGCATAAATAATTAATGAAAGAGTTTCAGCAATTGCTTTGTTAAATTTAATTTCCACTCTTAAATTCCCTTGATGTTGTAAATTTAAATGAGAGCTGGAACACAAATCGGCATTCAAATTGAAGCTGTAGATTGCATGTGAATTGGCATACTGCTCCCGTGACAAATAAATACCTTTATCACTATTAAATCCATCGAATAAACTGTGATATGCTCGAATGTAATTATTATTCTTAAAATCTAATTCCATGGGTTTGCTTGGTACGGGATGCGCATCCACATAAATAGATATAAAATTCACATCATGATGTGAAAACATGAAAGGGTTCTTAGAATATTGACCATTCATAGCAGCATTTTCGACACATGTGATGATTACTCTTTTAGGCATGACACCTAAAAAAACATTATCTTTCATGAAGGAGAAACTTCCCTTTGAAATGGAATAGGTTTTACACAAGACTCTGTCGATGGGATATTTAGCTGAAAATTTCTCCAATGCTTTTGCATGTCCAAGTAAAACTCCTGGGTTGACTTTAACTTTACGAATGAATAATGAAGCATGCTCCAATATCACTTTATAATCGGTGTCCGTTTTTGTAGATAAAAGGCAAAATGGTGCACTGCTTCGAATCATTTTAATTTTAATATCCACCAAATTTAACATGAGTCGATTCTGTTGAAAAATGTCACAATGTAATTGTCCTATCATATCGAATGTTTTGCTGTTTTTGCTGAGTTCATATCGTGATTTCACTCCTTCGTCCGCATCGTCAGCTGTAGGATCGATTTTTTCAGGATTCAACTCCTTGAAGAACATTTCACAGGTAAGTAAACTTTTCTTTGCATCTTCTCCATAATTCAAAAGAGTTTCAATGTATGATCTGAATGGATATGTATTACTTGCAGAGGAAATATTTCGCTCGTTGAGACTGACGTCTACTTGAGAAAAAAGAGAATGTAAGAATAAATTAACTGGAACAACGGGTTCTTTGTCGGGTAACGGGGAGCCATCCGCTTTGACAATTTTTGTTATGACGTAAATGTAGGAGGCACTTAGGCCGTTGTATTCTTCACCACTTCCTGAGATGTTGAACTCCACGGGGCCTCCATCGCGAATATTTGCTATGGGGTGATATTCCACAAATTATCCTTTTTCGATAGCAACTTGAGTAGGTGGGAGAGTGAAAAGGTCTAATTCACTCTTCACACATGCAGGAGAATCTTGATGGATGAGAGAAGACATTTTAGTAGGAGAAAATATCGTGTGCTTTCACCTTCTTGGTTTTGCGAAAACTGACTCGTTTCTTGGAGAGCTTGCGCTTTTTATTCCTTCTACCTGATCCAATCATTGTTTTAATCTTAATTGCAGCTTTATCCGTCAAATTCTTACTCGCTTCTTTCAATCGTCGTCTCGCTGCTGCTTTTATATTTTCACCACGCGATACATCGTTGAACACATTCACTCCACTACTTAAAATTTGTTTTCCGACTGCCTTGGCACCCGACTTGAAAAGGGGGACTGCTGCCCTAAAAAGCGATTTAAAGAGTCCGCCTAAGCCGTAACCGCTTTGATATGGGGCACATTGATAAAAATTAAGTCCGTTTCCAGTTTGATTCGTATAATAATCTTCGAAGGATTTTTCACAACAGCGGCATGGGATATACATCATGAGAGATACTTTTGACGGAAGTGAAGTTTCACGTACGAGCGTCCGCGTTCAAATGGCACTAAATCTCCGCTGTTCGTCCTTATAACGATTTCGATTGTGTCTATAATTTTCCGATTGACAGGTAAGTAATGAGGTCTCTCGTATTCTACACTGACGACCTCTCCATCGTTTCCACTCACTCTAATTGTTCTCAATAAAGGGGCGAAAACGTTTCCGACAATTTGAGGCTCGATAATATCTGTATAAATCATTAATACTCTGAAATGCGCGTTTGGATCGGCTATTTGAGGACTAAACACGGTATGTTCAATATTTTCATCGGGTGGTCCACTGACGATTGTAGGAGGGAACCCTAACATTAGTGATAATCCATTATGAAAAATATGGCTTATGAAAAATAATGACTCTTGCATTATTTTTCACTCTTACTCGAACACGTTTCGTTACATGATTGTAATTAAAAGATATTTTATTTTCATGATCTGGAATAGCAATGGCTTTTAAAATATCCGGTACGTTTTCGTAACATCCCGCTGGAATGTTTCTACCTATTTCTTTCTTATCACCAAGATCAAAACCAATTAAACTATTGCTCTTATTCACATTATGCCAACTGCGTGGGTAAATAAATTCCGAGAGCACATTCCCACTCTCCAGTCAATTCTATGGGTGTTGGTAATCGCGTAATAAAATGAGAAATCTTATTCTCGGGGAAATAATTCATAGAGCTATCGCTCGGAAGTGTCACGTAGAAACTCATGATACAAAATGAGAAAAATTGAATGGCACGTCTAGCATTTATAGGTTTGATAAATGAGAGGCTGGAATCCATTGATTAAATTTGTCGGGATGTCCGCGAAACTTTACAAAATATTCAGTCTTATTTTTCATTTTCCTCTTTTTCAGTATTTTTTCTACTGTATAATCTTCCTTCAATTTTACTTTTTGTAGTTCTTGAGAATAAAAAGTACCTTGAATAGGCTCTCCAAGTAAATCTTTCACCCGATATACGGGGATGGTTTTTCTCACACATTCGGTTACAATAAATAACTCCTCCGTCCAGTTTGTTTCATATCCTTTTTCGAAAGTAAGCTTTTGCTTTGAAATACGAACAACATCTCCAACGGTATAAACACAAGGTTTTCTTTCATGATGTGGAACGTCACCATACACAGTAAAATATACCTCCCTTTCATTGTCTGCATTCACTTCAATGGGTGCTCTCTTGATGTTGGAATGGTAAGTAATACTATAACTTTTCATTAAATCGTCTAAAACGTCTATAAAATTATATGTATTTCGACTAGTAAAATATTTCCACATTTTCGTTTTCAATGTGCGATTAAACCTTTCCACCACTGATGCCTTTGTAGTATTAAATGTAGTAAAAAACTTGACTTGATTCTCAGCCAGGAACTTTTGAAATGTGGCATTTTTAAATTCAGTACCTTGATCAGATTGAAGTAATTTAGGTTTTCGCTCCGAAAAGATGGATTGAAAAACATTCATAATCTCTCGCCCTTGTTTTGTTTTCAGTGGTTTCGCCCAGGCATATTTTGATAAAATGTCTATGCATGTCAATATGTATCGTTAACCTCTATTATGTTTTTGTAAACTTGAAACATCTACCAAATCTGCTTGCCATTGATGATCGATGGAATGAACGATGACGTGGTTTGTCGGAAATTTCTTTCGCACTGGTTTGTGCAATGCATAAGCGTCGGTTTCCATCAACCATTTCCGGATGTCTTTCTTGGATACTTTTCCGCGTGCAGCACGAAATAATGCATCGACACCAGTAAAACTTGCCTCTCGAGCCGGATCCAGGTAAGCCTTCTTCATTGCAGCAGGAAAAATGATTATTTGACACGTTGAAAGTAATCATCCCCGAAATGATATGACTGAATTAGAAGTATCGTTCGGAAAAAGTAAAAAATCAGCTGCGAAATCAGTTTTTCTAGTAGCTTATACTTATATAAAGGACAACTATCCACACAACCTCCTCTCTCGATGTCATGATTAAAAATAAAATGATTCTCATATAGCATTATATTCATATAATCTGTAAAAGAAAAAAAATAATATTATAAAAAGTCCAAAAATAATTTTTCTCTCGCTAGATGGCAGCATGATCGTTCTTCTCAAACATCTAAAAAAGAATTATAATAAGATTGATTTAAACTGTACTTTACTGAAATCATTTGGCGGTCTCATGGTTAAAGCGCGCAACCATCAGAGCGTCAAATGATTTTTGGAGCAGGAGGTCGCATGTTCGATTCCCGATCTGGGAAAGAGAAAATTCGAATTAAATAAAATAATTCCAAGTCCTAAAAATATATTTAAATGAGTTTATTAATATTTATCTCACTAGATGGCGCCATGTGTATAACCTCAGAGTTCAAAAAATAATTTATCTCACTAGGTGGCGCCATGAGCAATTTTAGTTGGTAACTGTTGTCATGACAACCGCTACATGTAGTATCACCGTTGCCATCCCCAAAAAGCTAAACTTCAGACGCAGAGTAACAAGTAAGAAAAACAACTCAACTCCACTCAGAAACCCTCGTAATCTTCTACGAGGATAGCAGCAGGAAACCTACTACTCAACCCCACTCGGCAGGCGGAGGAGGGGCGCAGGCGCAAGGGGGGGTGCGTGGCAGGAGGTGGAGGGGGCGTGGTTCCACCTCACACCTCCTGCTGCACCAGAACTGTCATTTTCTATCTTCTACTGTCATATAAGTTATGGCGAGATTCCAAATGTCGCCAACAACCTTCAAATCGAAGTCTCCTGACAAAATTCGAATACATAAATCTTAAAGTAATAATCAATGATATTCACATTTCGTAGTTTACTTTTTTTGTTTTTTTCTGTTGACGATTTGATGGTATTTCGGTTTTTCTAAGCTTCTGTTTCAGTTCTAACTGATATGCTTTGAATAATTTCTTTCCAAGTTTCACTTGGATGGTATTTCTTCCTAAATGTATGAAGAGAAATGTGAGAACTATGTGAACGCTACATTATGATTACTTCCTTCATCGGTTAGTTCCAAAATTTTAATATTCGTAGCAAAGTAACAAATTAAAATACAAAATAACCATTGTGCTAAGTAAACTGTAATAAAAAAATTTACGTTAAGAAAGCACAAATCAGCATTAAAATGAAGAAATGTGTTTCGGGATTGCTTGGAATCCCTTTTTCAATGTGACAGGGAACTTCTAGATGCAAAACGACAAAATAGCACATAATTCGGACCAGCCAATAATAAATAAAATAATTTGGGGGGATAGCACCGATTCAAATTAAAAATAGCGCTAAAAAGTAAATTCATTCTTTAAACAACATCGATATGACTTTTAAACATAGTTTTAGAAGTCGGCGCAAAATTATGGTAGCCTAATTACCATTACACCATGATTACAAAAGATTTTATCTATCATAATTGTGCACCGACTTCCAAAATTATGCTTAAAAGCCGTATCGATGTTGTTTAAGGAACGAATTTATTATTTTTTACTTTTTAGCGCAACTTTTGATGTGAAGTCGGTTCTATTTTTCACCCAAAAATTACTTTATTTTACCTTTTTTAATGTAAATGCGTTTTTCATATAAATACCCTATTTATAAGAAAAACATACAAGAAAGGGCACACCCAGTTTAAATGACTGGCACTAAAAACTAATCATTTGTATGATAAATTCCATTTTGAAGTTGATTTTAAAAAGTCTGATTTAAGTTATTAATTGAAAGAAATAAACTTTTAATTCAGAAAATCGTTTTCCCAAACTCTTATTACAATTACTTTTAATATTACTGCTTAATATCAACAAATTCTTTTAATGATAAGTTATATTTTTTAATAATTTATTCAAGAAAGAAATATCAAGTCAAGCCTTTCAAATTAAAAAAAAATTGCTTAATTTTCACCCATAACTTTTTTTTTTTTTTCAGGAAAAAATGTAGTCAAATCGATGTACGATATTTAAGTTACACGACGATCTATCAATTAAAAAATACAAATCATTAAATTCGGTTTATTTAGTCAAGTTATAGATTTAAAAAAAAACAAAAAAATGACTATATTTTCGCTCATAACGTTTTTTCTAACATTCGGATGTGGTCGAACCAATCTACGGTACCTATGGATTAAAAAAAAAAAGAATCATCAAATTCGATTCATCCAGTAAGAAGTTATCGATAAAACAAACAAACAAAAAAACATACATATGGTTTGAATTGATATCCTCCTCCTTTGGAAAGTCGATTAACAAAATGATATAATGCGATGTTAATAAATTGCCGATACATGAAAAATAGCGCCAATCTTTTTGAAGAAAATAACATTGTTTACGTCTGATTTGACGGTGCAAGATTGCCATTTAATACTTGAAGTTTATTAAGTAACTACGGCTTTGTCAATCTAAAGCAGTGTTTCCCAACCTTTTTTCCCTTGCGAACACCTTCTAAGATCCCAAAGAAAATAGCAAACCAACTTCTGTAGTCGTTAGTAACGGATAACAAAACTATAAAATTTGCTAGCGCATTTATTTTCCATATTGTACAATACTTCATAACAAGAAATGAAAACATAATTATTGTAACACATCTAAGTTTAAATAAAAACTAAAATCTAGCAGCAAACATTTTTCTTATTATTTGTCCTTTTTTAATCAGTATTATTAGAGCAATGAACTAAAAAATTTTTTTAATTATTTTCCCGATAGCATTCATATTTTCAAATTTCTAATTGCGATATTGCACTAAAGCAGAAAAGTTGGCTAAAGTGAGATAAATGCGAATCCGAATTTAAAATTAGTGAATAAATATCTTGTGGCCCCACTTAAGGGTAAAGCAGCCTAAATAATGCACAAATTTACATTTTATGTAGTAAATTTTCCCATTTCCGACTCGCTCTTCGTGCTTGCGAGGAAAAGGGGGGAACTGGTAGGTGAAAAATACAGTTTAAAATTTAAAATAAATCAATAAATATCTTTCGGTACCAATTTGTGATCCTAATTGGTACCGAATTGATAAAATTGGTTGTGATCCAAATTATAAATCAAGCAAAAGCAGGAATAAGTGCATTTCAGATTTTGTATCTATGCTTACTATTACATTTCTTTCTTATACATATGTAAATTTATCATTTTGTTTTTTTGTTTTACGTTAGCGATAAAAAATTCCGCAATTACAGTATTACTTTCGCGAACCCCCTTTCTGCACCGTACGAACCCCTGGGAGTTCGCGAACCACTGGTTGGGAAACGCTGATCTAAAGTATTTGCAAATTATTTGTTTATGAATACTTTTAAATGTTGTTTTTTGTGACCGAATAATTAATCTTTGCTGTATTTTTTTTTTTTTTTTTTCAAAAGTGGGTTTTTGTTCTTTAATGGTATTACGGGTTCAGAAAACTGCCTATCTAGCATTAAAAAGTGACGGTTTTCAATTTGAATTGATGACTTGATCGAAATTCGAAAGAAGTGCTCCGTAAAGCATAAATATGCACGTTCCAAAAATCGTATTGATTCATTAAAAATTGATCTCTGAGGAGCGGATAAATAGAGGAAGGGGAGATCGTTGACTTTCATATTAAATACTTCTAAAATTACTATTCTAAGCTATAAATGAAATTCTCTATAATTCATAAAATTTTTATAATTTTTCTTTTAATAGCTTTTGACTTGTAACAGTTTGATGAGCGCAAGGCAGAAATTCTTCAAAACAGCGGTGTTGTCAGAAGCGGAAGTTACCCATTTTTTAGCATAGAGAGATTATAGATGAAATGAGTTTGCATAATTAATTTTTATTAGTATTAGCATTTTCTTTTTCTCTTTGGCATCGATTAAAATCCTTATTTTTCCTTTCCTATTTTTTTTTTTTTTTTTTTTCTGGAACGAAACGATTGCAGGCTCACAGAGTAATCATAAACCAGAGGGTCAACTCTCAAGCTGTTTTGTAGTGTCGATTTCACTAGCGCACCACGGGGAAAAACATGAACTAAATTACAAGAGTTCGCATTGAAGTTTAACTGATGTCTCCTCTACGACGATATTATCTTTGTTTTGAAAGGAGATTGCATATTTCTTCAGAATCGGTTCGCTCACTTGCAGCTTTGCGTAGTTCTTTCAGATTGAATCATTTTTACACTTTCATTATTTTTGTTCGTCATTTTCTGGAATATTTTTCAACGCTAAAGTTTATTTACGGTATTTAGAAATGATTACTTTTTAAAATAATATCTAACTTAAGAATTTCTTGATACCAAATATTTTTAACTGAACTTATTTAGAACAAGTTCTACATTTTCATTTTTATCTGTTGAAAATTAATGCTAAATTTATTTATCTTTTTTATATTGGACTTTATTTAACAGGATATATTTTATTGATTTTTATAATTGTGCACTTTGTCTTACTACATAGAGAGTTTAAATAAAGATTTTTTTTTTTGTATATTGTTTTATGATTATACTTCTGCTCTAATGTTTGGTTTTTCCGATTCAGGGGGCTGGCGATAGTTTTTTTTTTTTTTTTTTTGCTAAATCAATTTGTTTAGTTTGTGGAGTTTGTTTTTGCGATTAATATTTAGACATCGCCCAAAAATGATATAGTAGATTGATTTGGGTAAAAAAAAAAAAATAATAACCATCGTCAGGAAACGGTAAGTACCCGATGTTTAGATCTTTTTGTATGATATTTAATGTCATTTTTAATTCAAAAAGAACTAAGTAGGTTGAATAAAACAAGATGGTAATCTTAAAAACTATTCCGATTCATGCAACGCTATAGGTTTTAGAAGTATAGAATAAAAGACTGTACCAACGAAATTAAAAGAAACCGAGTCAACAAATATAATGCTAGGCGAAGTAAAAACGAGAAAAGGGCAAACAAATATTTAGAATTCTGAAATGGATTAATATGTTTTGAAAGTGTTATTTTAAGTATGACTGCGATACGAAACATCAGTGTGAAACATCTTACTTGCAGTTTAATTCTATAAAAGGGGAGGAAGAAAAGGAAACAGTATTTTGAAATCAATTTTTAAAAAAAATGTCGGTTAGAAAATTAAAGACGTTGGCAAAAATTGCATTTTATTTATACGAAGCAGAATTTCAAAGTAATAGAAGCATTTTTCCAAAACCGATAAAAATTACTGACAATTATTCCCAAATAAAAGAAATGAGCAATGATTATAGGGGTGACGTCAATAACCGTAATAGCCCAGAATGGGGAGTGACAACAATTAAAGTAACAGCAAAACCGTCAAAAGAAGTTCCTGTTTTTCTCCGTGGGGGCGCTGAACGCAGTTTTTGACTACATAGGAATTAACATTAAGATGTGTCTCTGGTTTATGATTACTCTGTGTGCAGGCTTTATATATCGGCTAAGAATACGGGACAGTTCAGAAATGATGTCAGGCTTTTTTTTCAATATATTTCAACTCCCTACCCCCCTTTGTCACATGTGACGCTATAATACATAGGTATGTGTACTTGCAGTTCAGAAAAAAAGCACTACGTTATAGATCACATTTCTTATTTCATTTTTGAACTCAAATGACATTTTCGAGCATAATCTATATACATATAAAAATGAATCCCTATTTCCTTTGGTCACGCCATCACGCGTGGACGGTTGGACCGATTTCACTAATTCTTTTTTTGCTGTTTTAGCAAGCTTGTTAGCACGTGCAATAAAATTAACATTTTTACTAAAAATTGATAATTAGTTAATCATTAAATGCGAATAGATTAGTTAATTAACAGCCTTAATGGAAAAACATAACAAAATTTAATTACGAAAATAATAAGAAGAAATACATGTCTGTATAATATTATCAGACCGAACCGCGTGTACGCAAGCACAGCACAGACTACAGAGTGACTGTTGAGAATCACATGTGGAGAGCTTTTTGAGACAGTCCATACAGTTACAGTTTTCTTGCCAACTGGCGCACTAGGGAAAGTTCTTTATTGCCCGCGTTGGCATAGTCAGTCGCTGCACACTCCCCCCGCAGTGTCATTCAAAATGGACATATCTACGGGGCGGAATTACACCCCGTCCTGTACGGGTTGTCCTACTCGATGGAACGGGAGTTGCTGGAATGGTTTGGCCAGCTACTGTAGGTGTGGTCGAGTCGGACTGTACATTAGTATCTGAAGCAGTTGGTACAACTGGGCGAGTTTGTCCGTCCAGAGTTGTCTGCTTTACTGGAGTAAAATCTGCGTCCATCGGTATAAAAGCTGGTTTCAGTCTGTCTAGCGAGATGGTTTGTTTTTTACCCTTAACGTTAACATCGAAGGTCTTTTCTCCTCTTGTCAGGCCTCGATATGGTCCGTCGTAAGGCGCTTGGAGGGGAGTTCGAATTCCATCATGTCGAACAAACACATGGGAACACACTCTCAACTGGGGGTGCATGAAAACTTTTCTGTAGCCATGACAGGAAGTCGGAACTGGTCTTACTGCTTCGAAGTGCCTTTTCAATTCCGCCACTAGTTCTTTGGGTGAAACGTCAGTAGGTGATGGGTTAAAGAACTCGCCTGGTAAACGTAATGTCTTCCCATAGATCAACTCAGCTGTCGTTGCTCCAATATCTTCCTTCAGGACAGACCGGAATCCAAGGAGTAGTGTGGGTAGGACTGCGGACCACTGGTCTGTGTCGTAGGCTTTGAGAGCTGCCTTTAAGGGGCGGTGAAATTGTTCGATTAAGCCGTTTGCCTGGGGATGGTATGGAGATGTCCGGATGCGCTTGATACCAAGGAGCTGGGAAAGGGCCGTAAAAAGTGAACTCTCGAACTGCCTACCTTGGTCAGTTGTGATATGTGATTGACAGCCAAATCGGGCAATCCAATGAGTGAAAAAATTTTTTGCCACTGTCTGTGCCGTTATGTCTGGTATGGGAACAACTTCTGGCCAACGTGTATAGCGGTCGATCATTGTTAAACAATAATTATTACCCTGAGGTGGTGAAAGAGGACCGACGAGATCCAGATGTACATGGTCGAATCTTTGTGATTGGTCTGAAAATTGCCCTATAGGTGTTTTTGTGTGGCGGGTTATCTTAGACTTCTGGCAAGGGATACAATGCCTTGCCCAAGTTGTGCTATCTTTGCGAATGGATGGCCATACAAATTTGGATCTGTAATTTTGAAGTGCTTCGGATACTAGGATGAGCTAAGTTATGCAAAGCCACAAAAACTTTTTTACGAAACGCTTCAGGAATATAGGGCCGAGCTGTACCTGTTGATAGGTCACAATATAGAGGAATTTCACAATTTGGAAAAGTAATTTTTTTAAATTCCAAATTCTCAGAATTGTTAATTAAAGTTTGTAGTTCTGAATCGGTTTGTTGCGCTTGAGCAATTTCGCTATAATCAATAGGATTAGGCATGGTAATCGCATTTATATGCGAGAGGGTATCTGCCAAAATATTTTCGGACCCTTTTATATGAAAAATCGCAGTGGTAAATTGGGAAATAAAGTCTAATTGTCGGGATTGTCTTGGGGTAGATTTATCTGAACGTTGTCTGAAAGCATAAGTGAGCGGCTTGTGATCGGTGAACAAGGTTAAAATCTCTGGCTTCAAGCATATGCCTAAAATGTTTGATAGCAGCATATGCGGCTAATAATTCTCTGTCGTATACGCTATAGTGCCTTTCTGTTTGGGAAAGTTTTCGGGAGAAGAAATCCAGAGGCTGCAATTGTTCATCTACTACCTGTGATAATGTTCCCCCAATTGCAAAATCGGATGCGTCAACTTGTAAAATTAGTTTTGCGTCGGGTTTTGGATGTGCCAATAAGACTGCATTCGCAATTAATTGTTTGCAATTTTGGAACTCATCTTCCGCCCTGTCGGACCAGTCAAGTTTGATCTTATCGTTCTTTTTTGCCCCTTTCAAATATGACGTTAAATAAACCTGATGCTTCGCAATGGTCGGTACAAATCTGCGAAAAAAATTCAAAAATCCTAAAAATCGCTGAAGATCTTTGACAGTTTCAGGACGTGGATAATTTAAAATTGGTTCGACTTTATTGGGTAAAGGTTTTGTGCCACTGCTTGTAATTAAATGACCCAAGAAAAGAATTTCAGGTACGCCAAATATACATTTTGAGACATTTATGTTTAGACCTTATGCGTTCAATCGCTCAAGTACAATTCGCAAATGAGCTTTATGCTCTTCCTCAGTAGTACTAAATATTAAAATATCATCTAAATAAACATAAGAAAATTTGAGATCACCAAGTATTTCGTTCATAAAACGTTGAAAAGTTTGTGCTGCTCCGCATAATCCAAAATTTAAATAGGAGAATTCGAACAATCCAAATGGAGTGCAGACTGCGGTTTTCTGTATATGATCAGGATGCACAGGTATATGAAAATATGCCCGGACTATGTCCAGTTTAAAAAAATTTTCTTACCATAAAGTGCATTGGAAAAATCCTGTATGTGGGGTATGGGATAACGATCCGGTACAGTACAAGCATTTAACCGTCTATAATCCCCAACAGGGCGAATGCTACCCGAACTTTTCGAAACAACGTGAAGAGGCGATGACCACGGAGATTTAGAGGGCCAGCAAATACCCTGGTCCATCATAAATTGGAACTCTTTTATGACTTCCTCATACAGCTCTGGGTGGAGCCTTCTGGGTTTACTATAAATTGGTGGTCCAGTTGTTTCAATATGATGCACTGTGTTATGTTTCACTGATTTTGCCCCAGATGATAATTTCGTCAATTCTGGGAATTCTGCTAAAATTTGGTGATATAAAGAGTCTTCAGAAATGAGTTTTAAAGAAAAATACTCTGTAGACTTTGGAATAAGTCCGGATTTGCTAAGTTTAGTAATATTATCTATAAGTTTGCGGAGTTTATGGTCTATTAAAAGATCAAAATGTTGCAAAAAATCTGCTCCTATTATAGGAACAGGAATGTCAGCAATAACAAATTTCCAAGTAAAATTTCGTCTTAACCCTAAATTTACATTCATTAGTTTGGTTCCATAAGTGTGAACTTTTGAATTATTAGCCGCAAATAATTGTAGCGAATCTGGCTTGAAATGTTTTAACTCTTTGTTAATTGGGACACAAGAGACATCCGACCCAGAATCAATCAAAAATCTGAGATGGGATTTACTATCATAAACATATAAGCGACATGATTTCGCGACTGCCGCTGACATATTTCGGTCGACAGCCGCTACTGTGAGTTTTCCTGATCGGCACTAGCGGAATAAGAACAGGGTGATCGGCATTTTGTTGCGTTTTTGCCGAATCGAGCATGATAATAACAGTTTTTATGACGTTCGCGGGAGGAATCCTTATTACGATCGTAAGAGCGCCCGCGAAAATGTTTCTGTTTGGCGAAGTTCCGTGAGGGTCCCCTACTCCTATCGCGGGAAAGCAGTTCGACTTGTTTACGTAAAGCGGCGACTTCGTTTCGAAGCGCGCGAAAGTCATTCAATGGAGAGCCGCACTGAATGTTATCGCTAGTGGCCGCGGCAGCCTGTCCAACGGCGAAAACGCTAGCGTCCATTGACGTAGTACGGACCTCAGCAATTTTATCAGCCATTTTGGCTAAGTTGTCTAAAGATTCAGTTCTAATGGATAAAATAGCTTGCATTTCTGCTGGTAGTCTTTGGAGCCATAAAGTTTTGAGAAAATCATTCTTAACAGATGCCCCTCCTAACGCACGCATTTTCCGCAACAAATGTGACGGCTTATCATCACCCAAATGTAACTCTGAAATTAACCGACGAATTTGTTCGTTCTCAGATGCCGAAAATTCAGCCGAAAGTCTGGTTTTTAATGCAGTGTATTTATCTGACGCGGGTGGGGTAAGCAAAATATCAGAGACAGCAGTTAAAGTGTCAGGGTCGATAGAAGAAACGAGGTGGTTATATTTAGTTTCATCGTTTGTGATTCTCGCGAGAGCAAAATTACTTTCAACCTGAACAAACCATAACTGGATATTAGTTTTCCATAAGGGAGGAATTTTGACTAAGATATGGGATACCTGAGTCGGCGTATTGCCGCTATCTACTTCCTGGCTTTCATTCATAATAAAAACTAAATGATGGAGAAATATACCACACTTTTAACTAGGAATACTTTTAAAATATGGCAAAAACCTCAACTAAAGGGCAGACAATTTTGAGAAGAAAGCAAAGTATTAAAAATAAGACCAATCACAAAGAAAACTTCGAACACATACCTCGTTAGATGGTTAATCCAAGTGTAGAGCAAGTGCAGAATTCATCTTGATAATCGATTCAAATTTTTGGAAACGAATAGAAAAGAAAGAGTTATTAAGGATGAGAGAAGCATATTTTTGAATAATTAAGGCTGGGCGTTTTGAAATATTCACGATTAAATAAGATTTGCCGGGTCACCAGTTTAGCAAGCTTGTTAGCACGTGCAATAAAATTAACATTTTTACTAAAAATTGATAATTAGTTAATCATTAAATGCGAATAGATTAGTTAATTAACAGCCTTAATGGAAAAACATAACAAAATTTAATTACGAAAATAATAAGAAGAAATACATGTCTGTATAATATTATCAGACCGAACCGCGTGCACGCAAGCACAGCACAGACTACAGAGTGACTGTTGAGAATCACATGTGGAGAGCTTTTTGAGACAGTCCATACAGTTACAGTTTTCTCGCCAACTGGCGCACTAGGAAAAGTTCTTTATTGCCCACGTCGGCATAGTCAGTCGCTGCACTGTGTTTGTTATTGTCAGGAGAAAGTTCTTCTGAAAGAAAAAAATAAGAAAATAGCTAAGTTAGCGGAGATATTAATTAAAAACGCAATTTTTTGCAAGTTTTATTTTATTTTTTCATTGTTGCATCGTTCCAACAATATATAATCAATATAAAATCAATGCCGTTGCCAACGTTGTAACAAATGTCAACAATACTAATAATCAATGTCTCTCCAGCGTTTAGAGTGAGGCTTCGCTGTATTTACGATCTCCGTTAAATTTAATCCTTCTTTCTTTTTCATTTATTTATCGTCTGCTATCTAATAAAAACTATTTTTCGTATTTTAACGGGGACTTTTAAAGATTGTGTTAATTATTCTGAATGCATAAAACGAAAATGGCGTAAAATCGAAAAAGGATAGAAAGGGATAATTAATTGTCCTTATTCTGATGTAAATTTTTTGAATTTCTCTATTACTAATATCGGTCCGTGTCTGTACGTCTGTGTTTGGATAGATAATAAAGAATTTCAATGCAGTGCTGTATTTAAGCTCTTTTGACCTTATATAGTAATTCTTAGAAATTCTACATGGACTAGCGTTATTTCAGAATTGTTCGCTTTATTTGTTTAGCGAGTGCAACGCCGGGCGGTACGCCTAGTAATAACAATGATTGTATGGTGTGTATTTAATTTGTGTAAAACGAAATTTAGGTTTACAACGAAAAAGATAATTATTATATAAGCGTAAAAAATATTAATTGTTTGAATTCTGAAAAAAAATAACCGCTCCATTCTATCTTAAAAGTGTAAATGCCTAAGACGATTTCCTTTTCAACTTTTAACAGATGGAAAATTTAGACTTTAATCAGCACGGGTTTTTTCTTTTCAAAATGAAATCAGATAATAAAGATCAAATTATGAAAATTAAAAGAATTTTTAAAACAAATTTATTAGCTGATTTTAAATATTTTTTATAGAAACTAAATTGTAGGATGTCACACTTTTTGTAACCCCCTCCCCTTGTCGCAAACTGTCACA
This sequence comes from Octonoba sinensis, assembly GCA_038502835.1. Taxonomy (NCBI): domain Eukaryota; kingdom Metazoa; phylum Arthropoda; class Arachnida; order Araneae; family Uloboridae; genus Octonoba; species Octonoba sinensis. Next base: position 67,771,610 of record CM076602.1, read on the forward strand.
ATTTCTCGAACCCTCTCTCCCCCCTCGAAGCCTGACATCATTTATGAATGACCATTTTAGCATAGTTCAGTCGTGTGCTTATTTTATACTCAAAAAAAAATTTTTGTTGTAATTCAGTTCGTTTTTCTATATAATGAAAAATTTTATTTGATTTTAAGAATTCTCCCATCAAATATATACTGATTGTTTGCTAGAAATTTACTTGAATGCCCAACAAGAGTGTGAGAGGTAGTATTTTTCTTGTTTATTAACAGAAAAGTATTATATTTCGATATTAAGTGCATTAACTGTTGAAAAGTTATATTTAAAATAACTGAAAATTTATAAAAGCTAAACGAGAGAGATTTACGGATTTGTTTATTACACATGTGGGTATGGGAATCGGAAAGTAGGGTCGTACATTTCTAGATGGAATTGGTTATTATTATTATTAATTCATTCAGCTCAATGGTATCCATAAAAACTTCTCTGGTAAATAATACAAAATATTCTTTAAAAAAAATTATTTTTGTTAACCTATGCTCCTGCATCCTTAAAATTAACACAACGTCATGAAAAGAAAATGCTTGCTGCATTAGGAAGGCTACATTACAATGCACTTTTTTTTACTAGGGAATGTAATAAAAGTATTGTCTGAATCATACTTTATACTATTTTTTTGACATCATTGTGCGGAGGTTTATCTTCATGCCATATATTTTAAAGTTTAATATTATGTAACTATAACCATGACTACTAGTTTTTTGTCTAGTTTTGGCAACACATAACAGTGTACACAAATGTCATTGTCATGTGACGTGCCAGATTATGTCTTGTGTCTGATTAAGCATTCTTAATTAAATATCATTTGCCTCTGGTTTTATTTTATCTTGACACATCAATCCTCGTTTTAAACATCTAAACTTTGCGCACAAAGAGCAACACTATTTCCATTCGAAAACGCCCATTTACCGCCCCTTTCCAAATCTTCCAGACTATCTAATTTCACGTGCTTTATCATATGTTGAGACAGATCGTGTCTGCTTTTTGACATTGAACAGTTTTTAGAGTGTTTAACTACCAGAAGTAATAGCCGTATTTTGTGATAGTGTGCATAATGGGGATTGAAAAAGTCTTCAGGTTTGTTAAAATATTTATGCTTTTACTTCGTTTTCGCATAACTTTTACAATTTTTTTATCTTAGGAGACTTTTATACTGCATTGTTTTAGATGCACTGAATTATAATTCGCTTTCAAAATTTGTAAAATTGATTCACTCCCAGTAATAGCGTAATACGCGTTTAAGCAAATATCACATTTTTGAAATGTCATGTTTCTGACCGGATTAAAAAGAATAAAGAGAATTACCATTAACTTTGAAAATAAAGTGAAAGGTGTCATCATTTAATCATTGGAGTAAATTGTCCTTTCTCTTGAAATTTTAGTTCTCATTTGAGGAAAAATTTCATCTCCCTGATCCAGTGCATTTGATTTTTATCGCAAAATCCAAAATATTTAGCTGTACTTGCTTTTTTCATTTGCAGATTTCATTTGATTGTTTTACTTTTATTACATGTTATAATCTATATGAAATCACTGAGATGATCGCAAAATTCGACAAAGAAAGAAAATAGATGCATATTATAGTATAGAGTCAGGTGGGGTAAAATGGGTATAACAACAGGCATTTTTGAAATGAATAAATGAAACTGTTCAAAACTGATAGCTAACAATTTAAAACCAATGATTGAGTTTTTACATTTCAACCATACACTTCACGTATCCACTGTTGTTATTTCTAAAATAATGCCATTATTGATTGAAAATGCCACTGTTTCAAAGATTGTATTTATACCAATTTCACCCCATGGGTTGGGGTAAAATGGGTAGTGTTACTTAAGAGTTAATTTTATAGTGAAAACATGAATTCATTTACTTGTTTCCTAAACAATAAATATTTTTTTAAAAAAAACTTAAGCAGAAACTACTGGGCAACATAATCGTAATTTCATTGTAATTAAAAATATATTGCCCACAATTGTTGAAGATTAGCTTGCTCAGTCTTTTGACAATCTTTCTTTTTCGATCTCCATTTCTTCATCATTTAGAACAGTAAAAAAATTTCCCATGAATGATTTCTTTAAAACTCTTACAATGAAAATACAAGTATCTAAACATTCTACTACTTCAGTCATAAAGTATTTTTTAGATTTTTTTGCAAAGTATTCAACAATCATTTAATTTCTAGTAGATATTGTTACACTCAAACCTAAGTTTAGTAAATTAGATTCTTGAGCAGACTGCTTTAAAATTTTGCTGATCTTAGACTTCAACTTGTTTCCATGTATTTTTATTTTGCTTTCTCCCTCCTCTGATTTCAAGCGAACAATTACCTCTTCCAAAGATAAAACAATTTACGATTTAACTTTCAATCTTTTTCTCTTCGCTTTGGAATTTTCCAATGTATTCTGAGTTAAAGTTGAAGGTTTGGGGAAAATAATATTTATGATTGCTTGCTTCAGATCTTTATATGGCTAAACTGCATTTTACTTATGCACTGTTTACTGAGGCTTGATAGACCAAGCCAAAGTATAGGAGAAATTCCAATGTATGTTTGTATGTATAAGAAAAAAGTACTTTTTCAACCTTTAACTAATTTAGTGATTTTACTTGAATTGAATCAAAACTGATGACTTACACAGAAATAAAGAGATTAAAAGATGAAATCTGACAGTTATTGAATGACATCTCAAAAATTTCTTATTTTGTCATAAATGCTTCCCTCTTTATATAAGCCAGGTTGTTTAAACACAGAAAAAAGGGGAGAAATTTATCAAGGATATTTAAATTAACCATTTATTTGATAGCACACTGGAGCAAACATGGGCAAAAATATTAAAATTTCGGTAAATTCATCAATGAGTTTTTTTTCTTTCTTTTTAGAATCATTTAGACACATTGCCTGCTATGGTGCCCACCAGGGAGGAGTGGTGTAGGCTGCGGCATTGAACATTTTAGGAATGTGTTGTCAGGGGCTTTTTGGGGGCTTGGCAATCAGTATGTTTTTGTACATGATTTGGGGGAGTTCCAAAGCCTTTTAGGGCCTTTGTCGTGGATCTAAAGGGGAAGGGAGGTTCCCCTGGCCTACCATAATAATATTGTCACAAACTGTAACTGTATATCTATCTTATAATAAAGCAATTAGATAAGATGTTTCAGTAATGAATACTTGAGAAAATTTTAGTAATTTTGTTGTTTCACTTTTTTCTTTATTGAGACGTAATTTCAAAGCTGTATAAACAATGAGCTAAAGTAGTTTATTAAACTTATTGTGAAAAATTTTGTACTTATCGATTAAAGGTCCTTAAGCTCGCCAAGGGAGATATGTTTATGTATGTTTTTGTACATGTATTTATCGCCAACATAAAGTACTTGTTCTGGTAAATTCATGTTGGGAACAGTTCAGGCAACCTTTGCCAAATATAGGCCTTTAAACCGATAAGTACCAAAAGTTTTATGTTGCTAGTAATTCCAACATCTTATTTATTGTTTTGTTGTAGTAGTAAATTACAAGTTTGAAAATATTCTCTTTTAGTTACATTGATGGTCATAAGGCAGATTTTATCAAAGCATTGCGTGAAGTTGTTGCTATAAAAAGTGTATCTGCATGGCCGGAGCATAGAGAAGATATCGTAAAAATGGTCAAATGGGCTGCTAATGTAAGTAATTTAGAAATATCTTTACTGTGATATATAGCCTTTAAAGCAGATTGCAAAACTTATAAAATAGAATAAATAAATATATTTTTCTATGCATTATAAGCAGAAATAGTACACAATATTTTATTGCTCAAAAATATTTTTATATAAGGGCCATTTCACAGTATCTTCTAAAAATGTAGAGTCCGCAACCTGACACTTTTTTTGTTATAACTACGTAATTTACAGTTTAATTATCACTAAATTTTATTTTCAAATAATGTGCTCAACACATTATTTGAAAATAAAATTTGGTGATAATTAAACTGTAAATTATGTAGTTATAGCAAAAAAAGTGTCATGTTACGGACTCTACATTTGGACAAAATACTGTGAGATGGCCCATAAATGAATTTAGTATAATCGTTTTTTTTAAACATTACCTAAGTCATAGTTTAAGATAATACTTTGATATAAGCTGGAATTTCTGATGAGCAATATATTAAAATATCAAAATAATACTTATTTGTGCAATGAATGATAAAGGATGCACAGTTGTTTTGCATTACTGTCGTGTAACAACCTTCGAAAGAGAACCGATCGACTTCCTTTTTATATAGTGTTATGAACAAGTAAGGAGTTTTCAATTCTGAAAATTGAGAATGTTGCATTTTATCTGCCAAAGAGAGAGGGAAAAAAGTGTTACCTTCATTAAAATTTAAAAAAAACTGACAACCACTTTTTCGGAAATGTAATACTTATGTTGTCACTGTCCATGTGATGAGCATATTTATTTTATGCTTTCATGAAACCTACAAAATCATATCCTAAAGATATGACTAAGCAGGTTTCACCAGTAGGAATATTTCAGTTTTTGAGGCCAAGAAAAGCTGAAAATCCAATGGTCAATAATTTTGACTTAGTGTCTTTCGCCTATAATCCCACAGCCTATGAATTTTATTTTTTTAATTTTATTTTTAAGAAAAGTCATCACAAGGGTCAGGGGATCCCTTGGATACACTTTTGCCGACACTTGAGCTTCTGAATTGCTATATCTTAACAAAATATATAGTGTCATTGAAATTTTGCTTGAGTATATAGTTACGTGAATAGTAAAATTCCAAAGTGCTTTTTTAATTCAAAAATCAAAAAAACTTTTCAGTATTTGGAAAGAGAAGGTGCAAAAGTGTCCCTTGAAGATGTTGGAACGCAAAAGTTATCAGATGGGAAAGTCATCCCATTACCTCCTGTTCTTCTTGGTGAATTAGGGAAAGATCCAAAGAAGAAAACAATTTGCATTTATGGCCATCTTGATGTGCAACCTGCTTTTAAGGTACAGTAAAAGAATAAAATTCTTACCGTGAACACTGCTTTATGTGATTATGGTTAATGATATTTAAATATCCGATCCAATATTTTTAAACTTAAATAATCAATGCGTATGTTTTGAAAATATATCTAAATTGTGAACATTCTACATATGTAGAAACTTTTATGCTTAATATGTATAGAATTAAAGGTTTGAAACATCAGAGCCAGATATCTGGTTTGACAAAGGACACCTTATATCCAATATCTGTCAGAATCAATATTCAATGTATCCCTAATCCTGACCTTAATCCCCCCCCTCCCCCCCCCCCCAAGAAAAATCTTGGGTGTGCTACTTCTCATTTTAATTTGTTGAATGTGTCTTAAGTAAGTTTTAGTGATGAAATTAGTATGCATGTAGTGTATCAAATTATGAAGCCAATGAAATGCTTAAATATGAAGAACCTTTGTTGAAATGCGAACTATGCAGGGGCTATGCCCCAAAGTAGAAGTGCTGAAAAGTGAAAGGTACATCACAGAACAAACAGCTCTGCCGCAGAATAATTACATATAAATCACCCTCGGCATATTTTCATTCAGGAACCCTCATTCAACCAACTCCCTCTTCTTGGACACCAGTCTTGTGCCATTGAAAATTTGTCTGTAACTGTTTGTAGTAACTGGGACTGTTGTTATTATTTTTCAAATTTTGTTTAATGCTCTAAAACTGGTTACCAAACCATCGATCACAAGCTGCTAGCAACTCGTGGGAAAGTTTTCTGTCGATCCCGGTTGTGCTGAGACGGATTTCTGCACATTACTATACTAATGATTGTTAATTGATTTTATGTATTAGCCAATCTTAGCATTGAATGATGTGTGACTCAGAAAAAAACTAATGAACATTTAGTTGACTTAAATATAAAGCACATGAAAAGGCGGTTAACTGACAATCTAGTAGTGTGCTCATGTTTTGTCATATCATTTTTTCCCATTTCCCCTCTTTGCTTAGAAATGAGATAAGAAAATTTTGTATTAATACATAGGTTTAAAAAAACTACATTTCCATTTCATTTTTCAAACTTTATGCTAAAAATATATATGATGCTGTAAATTTCTGTTACTGCAATATGAATATATTTTGCTTGTAAATAGGAAGATGGATGGGATACTGAACCATTTGAATTGATTGAGAAAGATGGCAAGTTGTATGGAAGGGGAGCAACTGATGACAAAGGACCTGTTTTGGGTTGGCTTCATGCCATAACAGCTTTTAGGGAAACTGGCCAAGAAATACCTGTCAATTTAAAGGTGGGTCTTTTTTCAGCTCTCTGATTATTTGTAAAGCCTGATCAAGGGCGGATCTAGAAAATCTTCAAGGGGGGGGGGGGGGCGATTTTGGAAATCTCGGGGTTCAATGCAAGAATGGATGGAGGAGATTCTTCATTCCTTTTCAACAGTCCCTCCGCCCTCCCCCCCCCCCTTTTTTCCAAACAGCAGGAACAACAAAAACAATGCTAGTGTAGTGCTATTTAAAATTTTACTAGCACATTTTTTCAATGCATATACGTTTATTCAAAGCCCTTATAAAAGGAACACAAGCTGACGTTTTTTTGCTTTCGCAAATCTGTCTATAATTTTTTCAACGTCCAATGTAATATCTTTATGGATATGCATTAACGCTAATTCAGTGAGTCTATCATCATTCATTCTGCTTCTTAGCCAAGTTTTAACCGAGTTAGGATTTCCTTCAAGCTTTCTCAAGAAAAATGTAGGCTTGTAAATACATTTTCTAAATTTGAGTTGATATGTCTAAATTACAAAATAATAGCAATTATTAGTAATATATTTTCTAAAATTTTCAAAATGTAATACTAAATATGTACTAAAAGAACCATCAACGAGTATGTGCAATTTATATAAACATCTGTAATTATGAATGTTCAATGAAATGTTTCAGACTCCAGGTTTTAGCGTAAATGCTGCAGGAATTTACACCACGTGCTAAGGGTTGGCTAGCTGTCACCAGTTTGATAGGTAGAAGAAAAGAGCAGGGAATCTCTTTCCCATTACTCCGAGGATTAGCAACTCAGCAATACTAAAGGACAAAGGAACAGGGGGAAAGCATAGAACTTGAAGGGCGTTTAGGCTGGGATTCCAAGAACATAAAAAAATGGCTGGCACAAAGAGTAAAAACTCACTTAGGAGTGTCATTGTAGTATCCACTTGAATCAGCCCAAGGGGGGGGGGCGATGCCCCCCCCCCCCCACCCCTAGATCCGCCGTTGAGCCTGATAATGCTAATTAGCCCTACTTCTGTGGCAAAATTGTAGCACAAGAAATATTCATTTTTAGTTACTGCACTGTTTTATGTGTCATATCCAAAGAAAATTTTCTCTCTTAGTGCAATAACTGTACTACTAATTGAGTAATATATAGTAACAGTAATAATACAACCAGTGGGTTAATCCCCCCCCCCCCCTTGGTTTTCGCTTTGTTATCGATCCTAGTATGATAATATATATATACATATTGTAATGACCACTCTCTCCCCAGAGGAAACTCTGGTTACGCACGGAATAATGCCACCAGAGCAACCATCTATAATATTTGCATGTTCAATTGGTCGTCTTGGTATTGTGTAGTTTCTTTCCTACTTCTTCCACAAGAGCATTTTACAGTGGGCTTATTTATCAGTGATTAAATATTTTTTCAATTAATTCAATGAAAATATTATTGCATTCACTAAATATAACTTCTTGCAGTTTTGCTTTGAAGGTATGGAAGAATCTGGTTCAGAAGGTTTAGATGATTTAATATTTGCTCAGAAAGACAAATTTTTTAAAGATGTTGATTATGTTGTTATATCTGACAGTTACTGGCTTGGAAAAAAGAAACCTTGTTTAGCCTATGGATTGAGGTAAATAATTGTCTGGTGTGTAAGCTTTATGTTATGTGTATTTGTTCCTACATGTTTTATATTAGAGTTGTAATCGTACATTTCTTGAAAGTCAAAACAGTATTGATATAGTTTTATAGATTGCTTGATATAAAGTATTGATCAACTTTTCAAAAATTAAAAAAAATGTATAAATTTAAAACAAAATTGTAATTTTATGAAATTAAAATGATTTTTAAAGAACACCTGTCATGAAAGATTCCATTGCCATCAATGACACAAAATTTGATGTATTCGAAGCTCACAATTCTTGACACTCTTTATTTTTATTTTTATTTTCCATTACCATTCATATTAAATTCTGTCTTTTTTGCTTCATTCTTCTCTTTTTTTCTTAAAGTATTGTTCTTTGTCAAAGTCTGAAAAGGTACAGATGTCTAATTTGTACACACATTTTGAACAATGCTCTGAGCCTGTCAAATTAACACATTCTTCCTACAAAAGGCTAGATTGTGCACCACACCCCCATACACACCTAAATTGTTTGTTAAAAATAACACATTTTTTAAAGAATCCTCTATCTGCTTATTTACTTCAACATTATTTTTTTTTTTTTTTTGGGGGGGGGGGGTTAAAAGAATAGAAAAATACTCAGATGTGAGAATTTTCTCTGGTTTGGCAAATTTGTCTCCCCCTATCCCCATCCCCCTTATTCCCTATTTTGCTCTCTCTCTTTCCTGTTTTGCGTTGGCTGTTTCAAGCACTGATTTCTTATAAATGTATTTGAATATTACTAATTTGTGGTATCTCCTCATGAAATTAACAGAATACCATGAAATTAACTGCAAAAGTCAGTAAACTACAAAAATTAACAGATCATTTCTATTCCTTTTCATAATTTTTAATTTCAATTTTGGGTTTTTCAGTGAAAAATAATGCAGTAGAAAAGGGAACTATTAATATTTAAAAGCATACACTTTTAACTGATTTTTCTCATGTTTTCTGGTTGACTGTTTTATGGATATTTCAAGTGTTTTCTATCCTACAAATTTGATTTAATTTGAGCATTAAAAGAATTTGATACATTTTAAAAACCCTATCATTTACGTACGCCAACTGAATTTTGCAATTTCTGATATAGTCAAGCAAAAAATATGTTCTTAATCCAAAAGTTGTAACAAATAACTGCTATGCTGCAATGTCATAAATCAAAATTATGATTTTTAACAATACTATAGGATATTTGCAATCATTATTGCTGTTATCCCTAGAGTATTTAATCGAAAATGATCTTTTACAAGTTCTGACATTATGGCAGCAAATGTGTTATAAATATTTATATATATATATATATATACATGTATGTACATCTTATTAAGTCTTTAATTCCCGGGCGACAAAATATTTTTTCTCCTTTGCTTACCAGAGAAATAGCCCAAATCCACGAGCAAATGCTTTCCCCCTTTAGTCATTCATGTGCCTTCAGCGCTGACAGGTTGTATCCCGCCTTTGACGGGAAACAGAAACAGTGAGGTACGAGGTTGGCCCTGAAATTCCTTTCGAATCCGTGCATTTTCTTAAAATTCGGCTAAAAAAATGGATACATAGATAGTGCTACATCTGTTTCTTTCTATTTTTTTTCTTTCTAACCTTATTTTACACATGTGTATATAAGTATTGTTTCGTATGGGCTTTTTGTCTTTTATTTAAATATTCAGAACTAAAGAAAAATGATTTGTTTCCGTATTTATCTAATATTCAAGCAGCTACTTCCCAATTTAGCACAGTAGAAAACGTTGTTAGTTCCTATTTTGGGAAAATAACTTATATTACGGTCAGGAAATAAATTTCGATATCGTACCCTGAAAACTCATTTTCGGGGTACGTTTCTCCAAAAGATGTTAGATTTTAATATTTTCTATCCTGAATAAATTGCGTCTCAAAACGTGTGTCAATGTGCGAAGTTTCGATGTAGAAATTATAGGTTACACAAGACTAGATAAGGGGGGTTTGTGGAATAACCCTACTGAAATGGTGAAGAATAGAATTGGACCAATTTTTCTTGTAAAACAGGGAAATTAGCTCATTTCTTCTGAAGAAATCCCTCCCCCCCAATCCGGGTGCAGCTACGCCACTGATAGATTATATATATATATATATATATATATAGTAATATATAATAGTAATAATAACAGTAAATTGTATATTCCCTCTTTGAATGAATTCAAAAAGAATGGAATTATATTAGTTTTTTTATTGGTCATGAAAATGTTTCGCATATAGTTCTTTGGGGCCGTCTAAAAATGATGTCACGTTTTTTCCCCATATATTTGATAAATGGGGAATCAAATATAATCTCCCCCCTTTGTCACAAAAAGGGCCACTTCTACATACACCCTCCCCCTTTGTCATATGAAAAGGTGTGTTGCATAAGCATGATGTAACTCTTCTTATTAATCCCTTCCCTTGTCACAATTTCACGAACCCCCTCCCCCCCTCGAAGAGTGACATCATTTATGAATAATCCCTTGAGAAGATTTGGGTAATTAAGAAAAACTGTAAAATAGCGTTGCCTGTGTTTAAACGATTTCCTTTCATTTCATTCATGTTTCAGTGTTCGATATTTATACTTCATGCATATATTATTAGTTCATTGGTCACTCCAATTCTTCAAGATTTTCTATAATTTCATCAATATGGTAGAGTACAGCTATATTCTTATATACTTATACAGGTGTGAGTTTATGTATACGGAATTCTTCTTATCTTAAACATTTTTGCAGCAGTTCGCAAACGTTTGAAATCAATCGAAAATCAAGTTCGAAATTAAAGAATGGTCAATAACAATTCAAAAAAATTCCAAAGGCACGTTTTCCGCAAAACCTGCAAAAGTGCACACTATTTCTCTCGATGTTGAAACAGGGTGAAATATTTGTAATTGTCCTAGAAAGAAAGAAACCAGTTTGGAGGAGGTATTGGGAAGCAGCTGAATAGGGCTTTTATCAGGGGGTCGACACCTGTCATTTAACGATTTCACGCTGGTCGCTTCGGAGGGGAAAGAAATGCTTCTGGCTGCTTTCGGCTATAACGGGAATGTAGTGGTTGGGCTATTTCGGCTATTACGGGTTTTAAAGAGTTAAAGATAGTGAAGCAAATTTGGAATTTTTAGTAGATTATCAAATATTATATAAGTTAATTTGAGTGAAAGGCTTCAAAAAAATTTCTTACATCATCATCTAAAGCTGAGAGGGTGCTTTCATGTATTAGGTAGTAACAAAGTTAAGCAATTAGCTGAGTGATATGAGTGTACATAGCTCCTGCTTTCTTAAGTCCAACTTTAAAAGTGAATAATTATTATATCTTATTCATTTTATAGTGCATTGTAAGAAGGAGTAAAATTTTTGCAATTTATGAATGCCTTTAAAGGGGGCATTTATTATTGATATCAATTAGAAATAACATTGTTAGATTTTTTTTTTAATTTATTAATTTTTGAGAACCCTGAGAAGGATTTACGTTCTCGGAAAAGCCTGGTAAAGAAAAAGGAGAAAAAAAATCAGAACCCTGAAACACTGTTTCACTTGAGACCTTCCAATTCCAGATTAAGTAGAGGAAATAGGTAGTGGATATGTTCCTTTCAGAATGGCACTTCAAATAGCAGCGATGATACATCAGGTATACTGGTGCAAGCACTTAAGGGATAAATTTGTGTGAGTGTCTTAAACAATGTTTTGAAATATTGTTGCCTTATGATTATTCTCCGTCCTTCCTTCCTGCCAAATTTTTATTTGGTACTCTGATTGTAACTGAAATAGTCGGATCATCTTGTGCATTTACAATATAGCATTAAAATGAATAAATACTTCATTTTCATCCTTTCTTTGATGATATATTTTCTTTATTTTAGAGGAGTTTGTTATTTTTTTATTGAAGTAGAATGTGCCTCTAAAGATCTGCATTCTGGTGTTCTGGGTGGAGCTATGTAAGTTTGTTCTTTTCCTCTACAATATTCTTTCACTCTCTTATTGTAGTCCATACTATTCTTATCAAAAATTTTGCTCACCTCATGAATGTTATTTACTTTGAAATGAACTTCGAGTTCAGAAGTTGTACTGGAGCTTGTATGTTAAAAAAATTTCATAGACCATCGACTCTACAAGACATCTCTTTTAGATATCTACAATCTATTTTGGATGTGCACAAGTTTTTTTTTATTTTGAAACCAAGTTTTACCGTATTCATAAAACTTAATATAATGAAGCAAATTTTTGATCATATTTATTAAAAAGCTATTAATATTTGTCAGCACCTTAATTACTGCTAAAATCATGTACAATTTTCATATTCTACTGGCTGAGAACTCTGCTATTATTGACATTTGAAATGTAGGCAACCATTTTGTGTAGGAGAATAAAATAGTTAATAGAATTTTTCTTTCAAAATCAGCTTGCTTCAAGTTATGCCCTCAGCCCTTAATACAGACGCTGATTTAGGGCTCATTTTAGCACACAAAAAAGGGATCTCATGGAGCTGGAATTATTTATTTTAGTTAACGAAAAGATATTTCATTAAAATATGAATAAGAAATTGAATAGACTTTGCTTTTAACAAGATGTTAGATGCACAATCTGTAAATTATTTTCAGAGATTAAAATAAAGGGTGTAAACAAAAACAAATTTTACTTGATAATAAATTGTCTATTTGAAAACTAATGTATTTATTTTGTAAAATTACACTGAAATTCATTTTTGCAAAACTCAGTAATTGGTCAATAATGCTTGATATAGATTTTATAAGAGTTTTCTGTTTAAAAATGATGTATTTTTAAGTCTCAACTCCTAAACTATTTTTAAATTCTACATCTGCATGTGTAGAAATATCATAAGTTGGATCTTTTTGAGTTCTGCTTCAGTTTTGTAAAAATCATTGATAATTCTGAATTATATACTATGGAGCCGCACTAATCAGCAGTGCTTGGAACTAGCCTGATTTCAGATTGCTAAATTTGTCAGATAAAGTGCATTTATTTTTAAATAAATGTAAAGTATTAATAATGCATCATATCCTCCTCACTACTAACATAACTATTTGCTTCGTGCCAGAGTTCAATGCGATTGAGGTATCTCAAACTATCAATCAGGAAAATGTTCCCTAGATGAATACAGGAAATCAAAGAAAAGTGATTGATTGGAAAGCTCAAAATGCTAAGCATTAAACATGTCATTTACTGGATAGCAGTTTAATGGGAATTGGTAATGGAGCAATTGTGGGAAATGTACGGAAACTAATTTTGGCGTATTGTTGGGCAAACTTCCATAGACAACAAAATATAGAAGCAATCATATTCTGTATGGAACAACAGATACAAGAGCTCTGCAAAGGCACTGGTATAATGCTTCAAAGAATAAGTATTTCTCTTTTTCAGGGAAAAATGAAAAAACTTAAGTAGTAGTTCAGTACATTGCTTCACTTCAAATTTCCATTTAATTTTCGAAAATATACTTTACCACACTTTATATCACTGGTTTAATTTAATCTTTGTTCTTTTTGAACTACACCCTAATTTCGGTTTCAGACTAAGCAGATTTTCGAATTTGGATTATTGGGACTCTAGTGCATCTGTATACATTGCGTAATTATAATCTAATTAGTGTCTCATATTTGACTTAAATTTGTAGTTGTGTTATTCCTTTTTTATTTCTTTGGTGTATTTTTAATCATTTAGTTATTTATATTTCATTTCTATTTTTCTTGTTCTAGCCATGAGGCAATGGCAGATGTCATTGCTTTAATGAGTTCATTAACAGATGCAAGGGGAAATATTTTAGTTCCTGGAATTATGAATGATGTTGTTCCTGTCACACCTGAAGAAGAAAAGTTATATGAAAATATTGATTGTGACATGGTATGATATTTTTCTTTTTAACTCCTCCTTATTCTTTTTTAAAATCTGTAACTACTTTTACAAAAATTTAGAATCGTATTTAGTAAATACATTCACAGAAAATTAAGCCTGCAAAAAATTTTTGAAGCTGTTAGAAGTTAGATTTCTTGCTTTATCCTAACTTTTGAAAAAATGCATAGTGTAATAAAGTTTGAAAAGCAAATTTATTCTTATTTTTCTGTAAGTGGTCAAGGATTTAAGAATGTTGCCGTTGTTTTAGTGCTATGAATAATTCAATCATGTTTAAATTGCTTTATACAGATAGCTTCCACAGCTATATTGTTTCAAATGTAATTATGAATATTGTGGCATTTTAATCTCCACTGGAGATTGAATACACTGTAATCTCCACTAAAGAGTTTTGGTAAAACAACTTTTTCGGCATAATGAAACTTTTAATGACATAAAACACATTTTCTTGTAACTACCCGGGATGATTCTGAGTTTTTAACAAAAATTGGAGCTTTACAAAAAATCTTAAAAGTATTATGAGTTGAAACATTTTCGGAAAACCAATTTTTTTGAATTTTCGGAACCGGTTCTCTAAAATTTTTGGAAATTTCGAATCGGAACCATCACCCATAGTAACTGCATATAGAACTACTTCATTAGAATGATTTCTCTTCTTATAAATTTTTGGATAATTTACTGCAGTAATAAAATTTATTTTCATTGCATTAGATTCTTTGAAAATCAATTTAATAACAAAACAACAGATTTTTAGCCATTTGGTGCAATGTACTACTGGTTTTTTGAGACATAATTAATTCACAGAAAAGTGTTGCAAAAAAGGGGGGGGGGGTTCATATTGAAATACTCTTTGTAGATTTAAACTGTTTAATAAAAGCACAAACTTCAGAATAATTCAATTTCATGGACTTTGTTTTTTGCTTTAGAACTGTGGTGAATTTTGTTTTAGTAATAAGAAAATATGCATATATATATATATATATATAATATTTATTTATTTATTTAATATCTCCCCAAATATATTATATTGTCAATCTATTAAATTGCTTAGTCTAGAATTGTGAAATTTTGTAAGGTCAGTGAAGAAAATTAACCTTGAAAAAAAGGACTGAAGACTCTTAACACATATGAGCGGGCGACGTAACGCGCGCAACTATGTTGCATAGCGGGCTAAGTTGAAAGTTGACTAAGTTTTAAAATGTTCTAAAAAAATACACCAATTCATACATTATATGAAACATTATTTTTCCCTTGTGTGACTTAACCCTTTGACGCGCGGTGGTCGCGCCCCGAAACCACATTTTTAAAAAAAATTTTCCAGTCTTCTTTACGAAAATTTCTGGTTAAAACCGATCGATAACAATACTTTTACCTTTAAATAACGCCTACAGATGGCAGCACCATATTTATTTACGGTGTTACTTCTTCCAATCAGACTTTTTTTATAAGTCGTTTTGAAGGACACAAAATAAGTACTTCTTATTAAAGTAAAAAACCCTAAATTTCAGAAATTATCCACTGTGCATCATCATTTCGATCATAAATAATAAAAATCTACCATTAATTAAACTTTATACATGAATTATCTTTGTTTTTTTATAGAATTTCCCATGTGGTCTCACTGCGAAACCACCGCGCAACTACATCATTCATCATCCTACCCAGTGGAACAGACGTAAACACTCTTGGAATGAGCGGACATAAATCCTTTTCGAATAAACACAAGCGGCTTTTGCTGCTGTGAAAGATAGTGTTTATACCTTCTAGGGATATAAATAAAGGGAGATAGACATCTTCAGAAACATTTCCAGTAAACAAAAAATGCTCTGCACATGGCCACTTGTAAAAAGAACTTTCATTTCTAGAGATTTTGCTCTACGCTAAACACGCTTATTTCTAGTTTTTAGATTTCCTAAATTATTTTCTGTGATTTATACATAATGTAAATATATTTTATTTTATAATTGAAAATAGTAATTTCGTATAATTTTTGTTTAGATTTATAACTATTGATAGCTATTAATTTTTAACATTTTGTGCAACTGCTGAAATTTAAAATGCCTCGCAAAGGGCTAGGAATAGCTGAGGCATTAGCTCTACTGGAAGAGCTACCTTCAGATCCTGAATCAGTGGTCTCAGAGGATGAAAGTGATGGAGAGGGAAACATTCCTTTGCCCCTCTCTCCTCTTGCTAGTGTAATTCCTGATTCTGAAGGCAGTGATGAACAGTCAGAAACTGATGATCCCCAGTTACCAGGTCCTTCCAGAATCACGGAGGTGACTTGGAATAAAAAGAAGACTGTAACTAAATCCATTCCGGAATTTTCAGAGGATTATGGCCCTACCAATGAGTTAACTTCAATGGATGATCCAAAACCTGTGGACATTTTCTTGTCTTTTTTTACTGTTGCATTTATAGAGAAAATAGTATTTCAAACAAATCTATATGCAACCCAAAAAGGTAAGCTGTTTTCACCAATTTCTCTGCAGGACATGATGGTTTTCCTCGGAATAAATATTCTAATGGGAATTAAAAAACTCCCAAGCTACCGAGACTTTTGGTCAACCAATGAAATCCTTCATGAACCATATGTGACAAAGCAAATGGCAGTGAAGAAATTTACATGGATTTTAGGCAATTTGCACCTAAATGACAACAGCCTAATGCCAAAAAGGGAAGAAAAAGATTTTGATAAACTTTATAAAATTCGCCCTCTACTCACGCATTTGTCGGAGAGATTCGCCTGCTTATTTAGACCGGGGAAAAATCAATCTATAGATGAATCAATGATTCGGTTCAAAGGCAGAAGTTCTTTGAAGCAATATATGCCAAAGAAACCAATAAAGCGGGGATACAAGGTGTGGATGCGATGCGACGAAAGTGGATATGCATCACAATTTGAAATTTATACGGGAAAAACGCAGGAAGTAGAGAAAAATCTGGGGGAAAGAGTCGTGAAAATGCTAAGTGAACCATTATATTACAAAAATCACAGAGTGTACATGGACAATTTTTTCACTTCGTATGCTCTTTTTCGGTTTTTGGAAACAAAAAGTGTATTTTGCTGCGGAACTGTGAACATGAAACGGAAAAACCTTCCGAAAACGCTAACTGAGGACAAAAAATTGAAACGCGGTGACTTTGACTGGGCAGTAAGTGACGACAAAATCACTTGTCTAAAATGGAAAGACAAGAGATGTGTCACTCTATTGTCCAGTCTTGCAGACCCCGTTACCCCATCAATTGTGGAGCGCAAGGAAAAAAACGGAAAGAAAGTTCAAGTGCAGTGTCCCAAGGCAATATTGGACTACAATAAAAATATGGGATATGTAGACTATTTCGATCAACTAAAAAGTCTGTATGAGATAGACAGAAAGAGCAAAAAATGGTGGCATCGAATTTTTTTTCATTTTGTTGATGTCACCATCATAAACGCTTTTATTATTTACAGAATGCTCCCAGAAAGCGACCAAAAATTTAAAGTGCTCAAGGCTTTCAGAATGGAAATAATTGGCAGCTTGATGGAAATGGGTAGCAAAGCATCCACACCAAAACGAAAAAGTTCCAGCCCTGTTGTGCTGAAAAGTCACAAACCATATGTGCCAGAAGAAAAGAGAGTGAAAAATGCGGAACACATGCCAGTGAAATGCAAACCCCGCCGGTGCGCGTTTTGCAGCACAAGGGAAAAACCCCATAGAACAAGATACATGTGTGAAACATGCAATGTTGGCCTTTGCATGTACCAAAAAGACAAAACATGTTTTCAACAATTTCACAAAAAATAACTTTAATATTCGTCACTTGGAGAAAAAAAAATAGAGTTTTTATATCCTTTTGATATTATAGTAGAGAAATTATATAAATATTTATTTTGTCACTTTTTGAAGATTTATTTTTAACAATAATGGGAAAGAGATACATAATGCAATTTGAAGTGGAATTTATCATTGAAATTCCCAAATTACGCCATTTATTGGAAATACGCACGGAACAAGGTAAGTTTTTTTCTCCCAGTAAGTTTCAATGTGCTAGACGCGCGCTGGTTGCAAAGTGCGACCACCACCCACAGATGAATGGGCTAATGCAGATTTTTTTAAATTCATTTTTTATTTGTCTTTAGGGTCATAGCAATTGGTTTATAATGTTTTTTAAATAAAATATCACAAAAATAGTATCGTGCGCGTCAAAGGGTTAAAAGTGGTGATTTTAAACGGGTACAAATACCAACCCCACTTTTAAACGGCAATGCATGAAACAGGTACTAGTACCTGGCCCCTTATAGGTAGCAATCTGCGAAACAGGTACAAATACCCTTGCTTGCTCATAATGTGTTAATTATCACTTTCTAATAAAAGTTACACTATTAAAGAACTACTATAAACACATAAAAAGGAAATACTTTAAGATAAAAAAAGATATCATTAGATATTAATCTGTGTATTTAAGACTATGAAAAAGTTTTTAATTTAATGAAGTTCATTCTAGGAGGCAAAATATTACTCCTTTGGTTTTCTCTGAGCTGTAATAGTAATTTTTGTTTATTTTATTTTACTCATTTATTTTTACATTGCACATGTTGACAATCATAATTTCCATTTGCAGACTATTTAGCATCTTAGATAAAGTGCACATCTTCGTATAAAGGTCAGTAACACCTAACAGAAATTTTAAAACAGTTTGAAAATGAAATGTAACGGTTCTTAATGTATCTTGCGAAGTGGCCTCAATATGCATAACTGTCTATATTTTATTCTAGGAAAAACTTTTTGTATTTTTCAAATTGTTCTAAATAGTTTTAAGAAAATATTTTTACTTACTTACCTAGGAAGAGTTCCGTTGCGATATTGGATGCAACAAGTTGGTTCGACCAGACAAGAAGAAAACTCTTATGAGAAGATGGCGTTATCCTTCCCTATCATTACATGGTCTGTGTATATTAAGTGTTTAAAAAATTGATTTTGCGTGGTTGCATGAAATTTTTTTTAATTGTTTTATTTTTGGAAATATTACCATAATAATAGTAGTAATAGTAACAATAATAATAGTAAGAAGAAGCAATCAACACAACTACAAAAATATTTAAAGAACTCGAATAATTATGAGGGAAGATTTAAAAGGTGTTCTGAATTATTTTAGCATTTTTGAATCTGAATCAAGGAAAGCAAATGCTAATAATATCAGAATAGGGTTTATAATTTTTCTGAAAGCAGATATTGATTTTAAAAAGTTTTACTTAAATTCAATTTTTAGTAAATAAAGTACATTGAGTTATGCAAAGATCAAATATGAATCATACTGTTTGCTTTCTTACATTAGCTATGTATTTGGCATGTTTTAGCAAGATCATAAAGTATTGCATTTTAATGTTTTGTATAACATGATTTGTATAATCTGTGTATGTTTTAAACAGGTATTCAAGGTGCCTTTCATGGGGAAGGTTGCAAGACTGTGATCCCTGGGAAAGTGATTGGTAAATTTTCCATACGTATTGTCCCCAATCAAGAACCGTCTCAAATTGAAGAAGTAGTAGTCAAATATTTAAAAGAAGTTCATGCTTCTAGAGGATCTCCCAACAAATTAAAGTAAGTTGTAGTAAAGTAGACCCCACTTAATGTGATCACGTTAGGAGGAAAATAATTTGGTAGCGTTAACTGATATATAGCAAGTGATTAAAAGAAGATATCAATTCTGGAAAAATGCTTTTTTTTTTTTTTTTTTTGTATGCATTAACAAATAAAGACTTTGTTGATTTCCGCAGACAATCTTAATTCACATGTTTTAAAATGAGAACTTTAACTTGGAGATCGGGAGGGGGCTGCATATTTCTATGTAAATTTCGTCAAATCACAAGGCCAAAACGCTTTTTCTACTTTTGACTGTCAGATTTGAATCAGCCCCTTCAAGACGGCTTTGAATGATGCCCTTCTGATCAGATATCAGAAAACAATTTACAAGCAACATGATGTTTTTCCTAATATTTCAATGATTTAGAAGAAATAATTTCTGTTAACAATAAACCAAGTTTTGATTACAAAAACATTTGGTTTTTTAATGTATTTTTATACAAGTAGATGAGACTTAATGATTTTGATAACATTAACCGTGATCACATAAAGTGACGTCCTTTGTACAATGTTCTGTAGATGATAAGATAAATTTCAATATATTTCTTGATGAAAAAAGTTTTTGATTATTATATTAGATCTTTAACCCTCTAACTGCTTAACCCGCAATTTCCATGTGCAACCTAAATGTAGTGAAAATTGCTCATCCCACGATTTCCATGGGCATGAGCTTTTCACGTGTATAAATATTAACCTAATGTTTCATCGTTTCAACTTCAGTAATGCAATCCCAGAAGTATTTAGGCTTTAATTCCAGAAATAGCTTTAGTTGCATAAAGTTTGAAAACTTTATGCTAAAATTGATGCTTTAGAATACCTATCTGTTCTTATGATCAAAAATAATTAAAAAGTCTTTGCTGTAAAAATGTATTTCTGATTTAAACATGTAGATTTTAAAAATATGCATATTTAGAAGCTAATTCACTAAATTTGAAGAAAATTGAGCACTCGGATTGTTAAAAAATATTTCTTTATGACTTGCTGATATATTCTCTGATACAATTTCTTTAAAAGATATTTTAATAATGTTTTACTAAATTTTATGCTGGTGCATTTTTCAGCGTAGCTTTACAACATAGTGGTAAATCATGGATGTGTGATCCTAATGACCCTAATTATACTGCTGGTCGAAAAGCTATGAAAAGAGGTAACAGTAATTTATAATCAAAACATGCATTCAGGGTTGGTATTTTTGCCGGCAAAAAGGTCTTTTTGCTAGGATGGTGGCGAAAACAGGGCAAAAACGGAAAAAAATGTCAGATGCTTATTGTTCTTAAATATTGGGCAGAAAGATCTACAATTTAATTTATTTAATAAGGTCCTAAATAATTAAAGTCAGTTTGGGGTATTATTGAATATCTTTATTTTGGTTAACTAATAAATATTACAGTTGAAACAACTATTTAATGAAAGTGTTAAGTTACAAATTCAGAAAACAAAAAAAAAAGGTATTTGAAATAAACTCAAAATTAATAAAATCAAAAAACTTCTGTTATGTTTATTAAGGCTACTTAATTTATTTTCTTCCTTTTGCTTTTGGAAAAAAGAACAAATAGTTACTTACACTCATTTTATTTTTATGCGTCTTTACTATTTGAGTCCTGAAATTCACCAATGGCATTGTCAAATGCCTACATCATAAGGTCTATTATAAAAGTACAAAGGTCCCCCGCCCCCTCGACCCCGCTTTAAGCTCGTTCAGTAGAAACTGTAAAAGAAACTGGATAAAATCTAAATAAACAATTCATTTTGTTTTTTATTTACTTATGTACTGTATATTTTGTATACAGTTTCATTTTTTATTTTATTATGAAATCGAGTATTTTTTCCTAACATGCATAACTAAGTATGAATAGCATTGTTTTGAGGCTAAAATTTCTTTATCTGATGCTTTAATTTAGCTGGCAAGAAAATAATGGACACATGGGATGCTATTTTTGCCAGAATGATTTTTACTAGGTTTTTTCCGTCAATGGCAAAAACTTGCCAACCCTGCATGCCGTTTACAATTTTTGTGCTGTTTTTGTAACATTTTTATATTTACACAGTACATTTTAAGTTTCTGAAGTTGTATTGATTAGCCTGTTATTTATGTTGTTCATTTTGTTTAAGCAAGTGTTTTTGTGCCTTTTCTTTTTGCCTTGCATTTTACAGTACCTATGATCAAAATTTATAACATCTTGCATCCTCCATATGAATTGATTTTATGTAAAGTCATTTAATGAATTTTCCTGCTAAATAAACAATTAACTAAATAATACTTTTTCCATTAACATTTACATTATGGATGGGACAATAGCTGTCACAGAGAAACTTTCCTTGCTATTATGCAATTAGTATAAATTATTATTCAAAAATAGATTTTCCCCATTGTATGATGCCTATAATAGTATAAATTGTTTTGCAGTAAAAAAATATTGCAAATATGTATATTAAATAATATATAACAGCAGAAATATGAGCTAAAAGTGCAATAAATCAAGGTTGGTTTTTTGACATCAAACACTAAGCCATAAAAAAGGGCTGTATGTAATTCAATTTTGTAGAATATTTTTATTTCGCATTGAACTAAATACTATATAATAATATTTATCATACCAAAAAATAGAAATTATGCAAGAAAATGTATCCTTGATCAATAATATTCATTAATAATTAGTTACTTATCAATTTAGGATGCAATTTTCTAAATTTAGTAAAGTGTGATCAGCAGTTGCTGAAAAGTTTGGAATTAAAATGCAGTTAAATATTTCGTAGAAGCAAATATAAAGCTAGTTTTTTACTATAATCCAGCATTTCCCGACCGGTGGTTCACGAACCCCTAGGGGTTCGCTGGGTATAGATAGGGGGTTAGCGGTATTCATTGCTTGATTCGAAAATTTGTACGTTTATTTCCCATACCGTTTCATAACTTTTTCGCACTATCGGAAAAATACGTTCTAACCATATTTTTTGAGAATACATATTTTTACTGCCATATTAATTAGTCAAAAAGAACAAATGATTAAAAGTAATTTTAGTATTTATTTAAACTTAAAATATTTTGCAATTATAGATTTATTTCTTGTTATGAACTATCGTGCAATATAAAAAATAAATGAACTAACAAATTTTGTATTTTTGTTACATGTTACTACGAAGGGAGGTTTGCCATTTTCTTTCGGATCTTAGAAGGGGTTCGCAAGGGAAAAAATATAATCTAAATACCTGAATTGAAAAAACTAAAGGAATGAGAGTATAAAAGAAAGAAAAATGTATAGATAAGAAAATCCACTGAAAACTTAAAGCTGTGTTCTATTCATGTTCCTTCCTTAGAGCAATTTTACAACAATGAAACATATTGATAATATGCCATTGATATGTTACTTTACTTAAAGCTGACAAGCAATGAACAAAATGTCTCTCCCCCCACTTGTTTTTTTTTTTTTTTTTTTTTTTTTTGCCTGTTGATAATGATAATTTTAATGTCATGCTGCAAGGCTATTATTTTGAATATACTGGATGTACAATAAAATTATTTTCCCCTTTCGTTTTCTCTACAACATGTTTGCTAAAATGATTATCACATTTGCTCAGCTGATTTACCATATTTCTTAAAACAAAAAAAACAGGTATTAATATTTTTCACTTACTTAAACAATATTGTAATGCGCTGTAAAACACACCTATAATAATATTTATAACACTACAAAATGTGTAATATTTGAGGATTTTGACAAATGGTTTTCGACTTGACAGTTTAAACCATGGTTAAAACTATCAAAAACTCATTCGTCAAAAAACTGTCAATCCTGCAATAAATTCCTTCTGGTCTGTATTCAGTTAAAAACCAGTAGAGTTCCATGCTAAGCAATGCCTATGAAAAATGAATGGATCTTGCTTTAGAAATACTGTTTCTACCCTTGAAAGCTACTGTTCTACCCATGATTAAAATTCATTTTTGTGTGTAACTTTTTACAAGTGATATTAAACTTGAGGACGTAGCCTATTGGCTATGCAGTCTAGCCTGGCTAGATTGGATTATATCCCACTGATTTATACAAGACCTGATAAATTATGTGGAAATATTTTTTAAATTATTTGGCATGAATGCAGCAATTTACTAGAATAGTGTAAAATTTGTGGATGAGCTAAAAAAACATTAAAAATGAAAAACAATGCACATTAATGAAACTAAAAGCCCTTTTTTTTATATTCATTTTCTTCCTTGTTTTGATTACAATTAATGATCATTATTGCAAAATTTATATTATAAGTTAGTATATTTCAACGTTCATCGCAGTAATTATCAAAGTTTTAAAACCAAGTGATGTTAGTACTCTAGTAAAAAAAATACTATAAATTGCATGTTAGCTTTGTATACTTAGTTGACCGTAGCATGATAACATTTCTTTCACAATCAATTAAGGAAGTAATACTGAGAATAATTGCATCAGCTTTCACGTCAGTCTTAGATTTCCAGAATAACAATTAATCTGAATTTGAACACTCCAGCAAATTAATTGTGTCAGCATACTTAAGTCTTTTATTGTCTGATCACTCATTTCTGAAATACTTTGGAACCCTACAACCATATTCAGGTTGGCTGGTTGATCTGTGTTAAACAGTCAAGCAGCTTTTATTAAATTCAAAGCAGGTTAGTAAACTTGGGTCCTCTATTGTTTGGAGACTTCTAGCTCTGGACAGTAGTCGATAATTCAATTTCACTATTGTTTTGTAAAACACTACTCGTAAAAATAACCTACAAGCAATTTTTCAACAGCTCTGATTTGAACTGCAATTTAGTCCATTGATTGAATACATTGATCTTAGATTCCACTGCAATTGCAGTAAATAGTTTTACTGACCATTTAAATTATGATTTGTGTAACTATCATCTTGCCTGCATCTTGCTTTTAACAGCAAACCAACTGTCTTAATTTTCTTTAGGATAAATTTGCATAGCCACGTCTGACATTAAGTAATTAAGTATATGTAATTTTTGAGGAATATAAATGAAAAATTTAGCCTTTAATTGGCATAACTCCACCAATAGAAAATACTTTGTAAATTTGCTTTTTAAGAAAAATACCAATATAGTTTAATGAAATTGCAGTTTCACTGAAAAATAAAAATAATGTGACAATTTGGATATTATGCAGAGAAAATGCCAGAACAAAGTTTAGAAAAGCTGCAATTTTCCTGAAAAATAAAAAAATATGTGATAAATTGGACATTATGGAAACAAATATAGGTTAGACAGGATTTTCTTTTATCTTTGTACAGGGTTCCCACGGCCTTAAAAAGTCCCTAAAAAGGCCTTAAATTTGGAAATTGATTTAGGGGCCCCTAAAAAGGCCTTATTTTCTTCCAAAAACTCTCAAAAGGCCCTAATTTGTATTTTTGAGGCCTTAAATTTATTTCCCCTCTTCCTTTCCCAACTCAGAAGTCATAGTCATTTAACACTGATGATTCATTCATGACATGGATTTTTCAAAACTTGTAAATGGGATGAAAATCTACATGTATTGATATATATATATGTATATTTTTACATCTGCACAGTGGCAAACTTGTGTGGATTTTCTATTCTAAGTGAATTTTCATTTGATGTTACGATCGTTCTGGAATTTTACAAATTATCTCAGAGGCTAAGTGGTCACAGAGAAATCAAGGATACCATGAAATTGCTTGAGAAATCTTATGTTATGGGGAAAATAAAAAAGAATGTGAAGAAGCATACCTACAGTCGGCATTTTTTCATCTTTAACTTAACCAAACTTTCGACGATCATGTTGGTATTCATTATTGTAGCCTTATTAAAATGCAATGCTTAAATTATTTTTTAAATAATCTGCCTTCAGAAAGAACATTGATTCAAGACATTGCTATTGCTTGCTTTATAATGGTTTAAAAGCTCGTTTTTATGAGGAAAAAGACATTTATTTTAAGTCATGCTTCTGAGCAGATAAAGCGTGATTTAAGGCAATAAACGGATAAATCTTCAGTTGGATGCTTTTACCTAGAAGTGCACTTCTTCTGCATTGAAAAAGAGGTTCATTGCAGCCTCAAAATCTTTTGCAAAATTTGCGTAATATATGTTTTTACTCTTTCAAAATTTTTAGTTGCATGGATTTACATGTATAAAAGGCATAATCATAAGACATACATTATTTGGATAATACACTGCGGCACTGCCGATTATATGCTGAGAAATGTTGTTGGAGGCAAAATAAAATCTGGTTGTGGTTTATAGATTGAAAAGTTAGCTAAGCATAATGTTTATAATTCTAATTATAAACATTATTCTGAAGGAAATATAACTATTAAAGGAATAAATCTTTAAATTTAAATAATGATAAAATTTGAAAAAGAGTAACTTATGTAAAAGATTTAATTCAGTGAGATGTTCATGTTGCTTCTTCATCATCATTCTGAAGAAAGCATTTATTCATAACAATGAACTGATCGTGCATAAAGATGCATTAAATGTACGTTAAAATCCATTGGAGGGAAAAAATTAGTTCCTTAGTTGTGATAGCAAAGTTTTAATGTCATTTCATGAATTCTTCTTCTTATTATTAATTATTTTTTAAGTTAATTTCAGTGTTGAACATTTGACTATATTCATTTGACATACGATATCCTTCCTATTTCTTCAAAGAAAAGTCATTCTAAAAGTTATATGTAATGGGGCCCTAGAAAAGTTACACGTGGCCTTAAAAAGGCCCTAAAAAGGCCTTAAATTTGACTTGGAGATGAGAGTGGGAACCCTGTTGTATAATTTTTGTGACTAAATATATGTTGAGAGAGGGAGAGAGATAGATACATGATTACTCACACCCAATCATGGAAATTTTTCAAATATTTTTCGCAAATCAAGGAACTTTATTTCTGAGGTCCCGTAGATATCCTGTAATATGTTGATCATCACCCCGTCTCTAATTTGTTTGTTTAACTATAACATAAAATGAGTAAATAAACATTTTATATAAATAAAAATATTTAAAAATCACTGTTCATCCTAAATATGGCAACATATTTGAAAAACTTTTGATTTTATCATCTTAGTGTTTGGAGTGGAACCTGACCTCATCAGAGAAGGAGGAAGCATTCCTGTCACACTTACATTCCAGGAGGCTACTGGCAAAAGTGTAATGCTCCTGCCTATTGGAGCCAGTGACGATGGTGCTCATTCCCAAAATGAGAAGATTGATGTTTATAATTACATTGAAGGGGTAATGTATTTAGTTTGACTTTTTGAATGCTTGAACAGGGTTCGTACGCTTTTGGCAAAACAAAAAATAAAGACTTTCTAAGGACTTTTTAAGGACCTACAAAAAATTTTAAGGACCTCACAAATTTTTCGAAGTATACAAACTGTTATGTTTATTTCAGAAGGAAGCATTATTGAAAGAGGAAATTGATTTAACATCGTATTTTTATTAGGGACACAACACAAACACTTTTATGGAGCTATCTTTGACTTGTAGCTTTTCTAATGTCCAATACAGTCAGGGAGTTAAATAATTATTGGAGCTAGTAATAAGAAGCACACAACACAAGCATTAATCATATATTAGCAAATTACCATGATATGAAAAATTACCAAAAATGGTTAGTGCTATAAAATACAAGTTAAATGAAAAAAATAATTTAAATAAAAAAAATTATTAAAGAAAACTCTGCACTTTGTCTTGAGAGTTTTTGTTTAATTTAGATTTTTCTTTTCATTTTACTTAACTTATGTTGCCAGCATCTCAATTTAGGCTTACTTAAATTTTTATCTCTGTCATAAATAATTTTTTTTAATTATTATGAAGAGCTTAAAAAATTCAGAAAAAACTTCTTCAACTTGAGAAAAATATTTCATTTTGGAAACAATATACAAATAAAAAAATGGAACTAAATCGCTTAAAATTTGTACATTACCCTCAAAATAGTAACTATCAAAATTTAAGTAAAATAAAGTTTCAAAAAATTGAGCAAACTAAAAAAAAAAAAAAAAACAAGCAGACTACAGGCTGCAAATACTAAAACAACTATCAACTTTTTAAATAATTAATATCACCATTGCATTTTGTACAAATGCTTGGTGATTTGATTCAACTTGTCTACTAATATTTTTTTTTTTCTTTTTTTTTTTTTTTTTTTAAGATGTAGCTCTATTTTCTTTTTTATACAATTGCAGGAAATGGCAAATTGTGAGCTGCCATGTGGGTGGGTACAAGTTTACTTTAACTGAATTGGGTGTTGTAATTTGAAGCATTTTATCAAAATCCATAAACATTTTTTTTTTCTTTGTAAAAATATATAACACATCAATTTAGTTACACCTTTTCAAAAAAAAAAAAAAGTTGCTTATTTATCTACCAATTCAGAAAGCACTGCAATTTGAAATAAAAAATGTGTTGATCTTTATGTAAATCTGCCATTTTTGGTCCTGTCAATCCGCCATTTTGGGTCTGACCGAAAGCCGCGATAGTTCCGGTCCCGAGCAAACCACATTTGAGGTTCGATTAAGTAGTTGAAATGAAAGAAGTTTGATTCTTGTGAAGAATACAAAAGATTGCAAAACAAATAAAGCGCAGGGGTATCTTATTTCACCAAAAAAAATTTAAGCACCTGGAATAAAAAATAAAGACTATTTAAGGACTTTTTAAGGCCTTAAAAATGAAGATTAAGAACTTTCTAAGGACCGTTAAGGACCGTACGAACCCTGTTGAAATGCCAAAACCTTAAAAGGAAAGAAATAATCTCTCATATTCTGAGTTATAAATTATTCACCCTTGGGTGCATAATTTATTTGTTAAGAGCTTTTTAATTATCAAATACTTTACTATGTGCTTGGGCAATGTAGGATTTTCAACATCACACTGTAAAAAAAAAAATGAATTCATGTTAAGCTGGTTAAAAATACGGTTAAAGCGGGGGATAGCAGAAAATTGGAGATTTATTGTGCAATTTGAAAGATAGTGGCAGTGCGATGATTTATTGTGTTTTGGTACAGTGACTTTGACAGTTACATATCAGTTATCAAGCACTAGTAAAGAAGTCTGTTACCCATTCTTGCTGCAGACAAGAAGCCCTGCACTTCCCTTGAGTACCGCAGCACCTATTTGTTCTATATAACTAGTGCTCTAAATTTATTTATTTTTTTTGAAAATATGGGCCGGATCAAGCGAATGCCGGTTAAGAGAGGTTCTACTGTACTATGGGTCACTATTTGCTGATATATAAAGCATTTATGAAGAGAGCTGTTACACATTTTATATAATTATGAAGTGCTTTCTGCTAATAGGTTTAAAGATCTAGGGAGATTCATGATGGGGGATCATAGGGGCATGCTGAACTTTGTTTCAGCTATGGGTCTCTTAAGAGTCATTTGGGGTTTAATACAATAGACCTTTGGTCACACTGTTTGGTTCATTTGAGCCTCTCCCTACCCCCTTTTCTTTTCCTCATTTCATTTCAAGCATTAGTAATAAATGATTCAACATATGTTGTTCAATTGAATATAAAACAAAATATGATCTTTATTGAAGTTTCACATTTTATTTACATTTTTTTCAGACAAAAGTATTAGCAGCATATTTACATGAAGTGTCGCAAGTATGAATCTACAGAAAATGTATGTATACACGTGCAGATTACAGCCTACAACATTTGTTCATTCTCTAAATGACTTGATTGTTCAAATGAATATAAAGACAATATTTTGAATAAAGTTTTTTCAATTTAACAATTTTCATTCTTATTATTCATATCAGTTGAACACTTCATTTCTTCCATTTATAATTTTCAAATAATAAATGACTAATTTCCAATTTGATACTTCGGTTTTATCTTTAAAAAATTAAGTTTATAAAAAAAATGTTTAATGCTCAATTCTATTTACTCTTTGTTCCTTAGAAATTTGATTACTGCATGCTTTAAAATATATATAAACCCAATTCTCAAAATCGATATAATGAATATAATTAAATTTCTGTTTCAAACAGGTATATAATCTAAATTAATGTACTAAAAGCTCATTTTCCAAAAATAAATAATTCATTTATTTTTAAATAGGTGTAAATGCTTTTTGCACTATACATTAATACCCATACAATAACAAAGTTTGAAATTCATAAGAAATTTCAAAATGGTCCAATTTATAAGAAATAACATTTCTGAGTTTAACAAAAAAAGATCACACAATAATCACAGACTACAGTGAATTTTAAATATGGCAGCAAGTAAGTACACACAATGACTTTATAGATGTAGCACACTTGAAACATCAAGTACCAATTGTGAAGACAAAACTACTTTTCCAAATCCATTCATTTTAAAATGCTCCGTAAAAAGGTCTCTGAGGCTTCATATTTGTCCACTATACAAACTTTTCTGTTTCTAAACTTATATTGCACAAAAAAAAATTTGCCATTCTGATGCAGAATAAATGGATTTGCTTTTTTTAAAAACAAATTACACAATGTTTTCCACCTTCATGGAATGTAAGATATTTTACAAAGCAATGTTTGGTGAATTTCATTTAACTTAAGAGATTCTACTTTCTCAAGATTTTTGCATTATCTTTGAGAAGACTACTCCACAAAACAAAAACCTTGCATAAGTCAAAACTTGCTACTGATTACTGTATGTGAACACATACCAAATGCATCTATTTTGCATTAGGATACTGCATTTTATTTTAGCTTCTGTGCTGTTGTTTCTGCTAATAATTTTGGAGCAGAAGAAAGTACTTCATTGTTATTCAGTCCATTTATGTACACACCATTATTGCCATTTCTGCACTTTGGATGTCCAGGTAAATATTTAAGGGTAAAGATCCATATGTCTAAAGCATCCCTTAAGTCCCAACTGATGTAAGTAAAATATCGTGCAACATCCATTAAGTTGTAAACCTAGAAGAAAAGGAATGATGTAATTACTAACAGCATCACTTATATACATCTCTAGTGCAAATCTTAAGATTCTGGCCTACTTCATTCAAACACATTAAAATGCAATGCTTTGAATTTTTTTTTTTAATACAAAAATGACTTGAAATGAGCATTTGAACTTGCTTAAGCATCATATTTATCAATATTTTATGGATTGGTGAAAAATTAGGTTTAGGATATTTTCTTTTACTTATTTTCGGCATGTATATGACTTATTCAACATGTTGTATTCATTTCAAAGAAATCTTGCTGCATTAAGTTTTTATCATTTTTTTATTGTTTAATTACTTTCATTTGTCTAATTCTGTATAGAATAAAAACTAAAAAGTTGATGACCTAAAAAATCTCTAAAAATGCACTTTAATTCTTAAAAAGGCTTCTTTCAAAGACTTAAGATCTGAGGTCAAATCAATTAAAACAGTTTAAATGTGGGGTTTTTTTTTTTTTTTTTTTGTAAAATAGTAACACCATCATCATTGAATGATTTCATAAAAAAATAAATGAATAAAAAATAAAAACAATACCAATCAGTAATTGAGAAACGTACTTTGACTACTTTAACATCTTAAACGAGAAAATCTAAATTACTCTGAATAATTAAGAATATTTTTTACATTATGAAAGACCACATCCGAAAGTAAGTTATTATGTCTTGAAAAATGTCTTAATGTTGAGAAAAATTTCACATAAATAAATAAGCATTCATGAAGAAGTATTTTCTTCAAATTCACACTGAATCTCTTCCTTTTAAAACACCAGCAACTTTTTTCAGCATCAAAAATTCTTTGTTTTCTTCAAGTTGTCTTCATTCTATTTTGTAGTAATAGATTCGCAATTTTACCAATCACCAACTTTTTTTTTTTTTTTTTTTTTTGTAAAATTTAAGGAATGAACCAAACGAAATTTTAATCAGAATTTTTTTTAAAAAAAGAGCTAAAACATAGAAAAATACTTAACAATGCAGAAAAAATGCATTATCAAATTCCGGGGGCTGGTGATTACAAAGCTCTTTTTTTAGACACTTCAACAAAAAAAATTAACTCTTAAATCTGTAACTGAGCTCAAAGAACAAAATTCATAAAAGTTTTCAACTTCCATATTCTTTATTATATTTATTATTTAATTATTTTCTAATATTTCCCAGATAACAAAACATTGTATTAGGTAAAATAAGTGACAAAGTGACCTGGGTTATGCATCAGTTTCTGGCATTTTTATTGCATTGTACGGCTATTTTTTTTTTTTAAAGGTAAAAACTTGTTCTGAAGCAAATTTTATACAAGAACAAAAACTATGCATTGTTATTGAAAGTAATATTAAATTAAAACTAACAACACCTTGTCCCATTCCACGAAATGTGTTCTTTCAGAGAATATTTCATTCATTGCCTACCACAATATTTCAGTATAATAAATGATTTCAATAAAGTAAAATTTTAAAATGCAACAATAAAGATTCACAATTACAAAATATAAACTGTGAATACAAATAGAATTAACACAAATAACTTAGAACTAAGAAAGCAACTGTTACTTGAAAGCAATAAATAAGAATAACCAGAATTTGTTCAGCTCAAAAGATTAAGATTATTTTACTTTTGAAAAATCCAAAATATTGTGTATTTCATAAGTTGAATGGTATTATTGCTATCCACATTAACGAGGGTTTTTTTTTTTTTCTTGGCCTTAACTTAATAAAAATATAAAACCCATTGAGAATACTTACCAAGCCACAAAGGAGGGCAGTAGAAGTTGGTAACATATAAGATGAAGGCAAATAAGTATTCAAGCACAGAAGAAGAGGTGCTATTAAGCTGCTGTCCCATAAATCCATGTCTGCACTGGTTACATTTGTGATCTGTAATTTTTAAATAATTGGCAAAATTAAAACAGCATTAAACAAGGAAAGCAATTAATTTCAGTTTTTTACTTTTCAAAACTTTTTAAATATTATTGAAGAAAAATGAAAAAATATGGGATTTAAGTTTTCATCTACAACAGAGACAAAACAATAAAACACATTTTTAAAAAAGCTTAATTACAAGGAATTTTAATATAAAAAACTTTTCTTAATCCAGCATTACACGGATGACAAAAATGAGCGGGATTACACGTGCAGGGTATCTCATAACCCAAGGGTGTTTCCCCCACCCTTTTCGTGCATAAAATCATTTCAAGAAGGGCTAAAAAGTAAATAATAAAACAAAGTACAGTTGTGACGACATAACGGTGCAGAAAATTTCTATTCCAGTGCCATCTGTGGTCCGCAATTACCTTACATATACATGGGACAATTTGTGTAGATCACTTATGTACAACAATCTAATCAGTGCCTTCATTTATGCTCATTCATTGTTTTGTATATCTTGCACAAAAAAATGCTCTTTTACAGAGTAAATGTGAATGGTGCATTTTACTAAGTTATCCAATTTCAGGAGAAATAAGAAGATTCCAATCTTCCAAAAAAGAAGTAACACTTTTTGAAATCCTTGTATATTCAGGGTGTTGAGAAATAATCTTTTCTACAGTAATTCTTACATTAGAACGGATTTTTTCTTTCTTCCAATTCATTATATTATTCCTTCCTTTAAAATAATCATTTTATTTGAGTCGACAACTTCAATTTCTACGTCTGAATCAATTTCAGTGGATGAATCAGGATTACAATTCTATTTTTCATAAACTTCATTTAAATTTTCTTCATGAGAAGAAAATCTAATAAATTTCTCAAATGTTACGATATTTCATCATAATACTTCTCAGCTTCCTTATAACATAACGAGATATAATTACAGAATAGTTTTAAAGAGTGCTTCTCTCAGAACGAAGTTACACTTGCTTAGGCTACGACACACCCATAGGTGGGGGGGGGGGGGGGGTGATTCCATAAAACACTTCTTAGACAGTCCAAGCCGTTTCTACCCCTACAAAGTTATGACCTTTGGGTCAGCTATATGAGGATTCATCCATTTTCGAAAGAAGGTAGAGGAGAAACTTAAACAAAAGTGAGGCAGTGGGTAGGTATAACCTGAAAGAGCAATCTTGGATTAAGTGTTTATGCTTTTTATAGTACTATTTAAAATGTTTAGTTTTAAGTAATTAATGATAAAGTTATTTTATTGTTAGACATCATAAAAGCATTACCCTTTCAGCCCCTCAACACAAAGGGACCTGTTCTATGTCAAGCCAGGTATTCACTAAAATGCCATTGATGTTCATGTACATCATGACATTGTTAGTTCTTATACAAAAGGTATTTGAACATTTGGTTAGGAATAGGTTGATTTGGACTCTGATGCTTATATGTTACATAATACAAAATTATATTTTACTAGCTGTTGGCCGCGACTTTGTTCGTGTAGATACTTTGATGTGTATGTGTGAGAACTGACAGTCTGATCAAAATGTGATCAATGTAGGCTAATATTATAAAGGGCATCCTTTTGGGTGCTTCATTTCTTGGGGGCAGAAGTCCTAAAAAAATTAAATGCCGCTGAGCCATCGATGGCTTAAAAACCAGAACATTATGGCAGTAAACAACCTTTTTTTTCGAAGTGAGTGATCAAACGCCCACTTGTAGATGCTTATTTCTGGGCAGTAAATATTTTGTCAATTCTGGAGTGGAAAGCACAGCATTAAGACCAAACTATACACAACAGTTTATTTCAAAAAATAAATTGCATTTTTTTTTTTTTACTCGGTTAATGTATAAAGTATATATTGAAAAAGTTTAAATTTAGGTTTCATTATATGAAAATGGTGCATTACCGTCAGATGAACGGTTTGGCTCTATAGTTATAGATGAAATTGAAAGGAAATCAGTATATACCCGATAGCTAAAATGGTAGAGCACTCAGCGCATAACTGAGGGACCTGGGTTTGAGTTTTATTATTCACAAATTTATTTATTTATTGAAGTAAAATTTTTCATAAATTACAAACAAATTAAAAAGTTTTTTAATAATCTAAGTGCCCTCCTCCCCACAGATAATATCAATTATTAAAAGTACTTACTACAAGTTTGATTGAAAGTTTGGCATAAGCAAAACCAAAAGCTATTACGAATACACAGGGACTTGAATGAAACATGCCTGCATTAAATGCATGCAAGGCAAATATAGTCAAAATAGACACTGACACAACTGGATTCCAGATTGTTGGACTCTGAAAAAGGATTAAAAAATTAATCAGATAAATGTTTTTAAAATATACTACTGCAGTTACAAAAATGTTTAAAAATAAGAAACTAAAGATTCACAAATTAGAGGGAGGGAAGGGGAATTTGAAAAATTGCGAGTTGTGACAAGGACAGGGGAGAGGGTAGCAAAAGGTGTACCAGCACAACATTTTGGTTAAAATAAAAACATTTAAAACCAGATGATTAAATATTTTTATGCATATATTTTTTTTATCATTGATTTCATTTTGTATTGAAAACACTGATGCTGATAAGGTTTAAATTAAGTTCTAGTTAAAAATTTAAATGCAAAAGGAAATTTTCGGGATTTACACTTTTAAGACAAAATAGAGTAGGTCATTTTTGCAGAATTTGAACAATTAATATTTTTTACTGTTATATACTAACTATATTTTTTATTGTAAAACTTAATTTCATTTTACAGAAATTAAGTACACATTTGCTCATTATTATTGTTATGCTCACAAATGTTATTAAAAGTTAAAAACAAAATTGGAAATTTAATTTATAACAAAGTAATTTGTTTTTGAACTGCAAGTACATATGCTTATGTAAAATAGCATGACATATGACAAGCGTGGGTAGTGGGTATGCTGAAGTGTTAAATCTTATGACAAAGGGAGTAGGGGATCAAATGTAGTGAAAAAAGTGTGATATTGTTTATGAACCCCTAGGTACCACTGCAATTGTATTTTTCATGTTTTTATTTTACCGAAAAAATTATTGTAATACATGAAGTAAAATCTTTCATTATGTGAAATATTCCTTCAAGGTTTCTTCCTTTTTTTTTCTTCCTTGGATAGTATTTAAATGGAATGAGATATTTTGCTTTGGAACTTTCAATGTGATCGACACAAAAAATATGTTTGCTACTATCATATATTGTTCAAAGTTATTATTTTGTTCAAATAAATGTGATAGTTTATTTTTAAAAAAAAGAAGGAAAAGTTACTGGCTTTAAACCGTGTCTTGTATCAACGGCCATTTGTGAAATTTCTTAAGAAACTTTCTACTTGACAGCATTTATTATTTTGAACATTTATACAAATCCCAACAAGAATGTAATTAGTATAACTATGTAGCCACCAGCTCCATGCGAAAGCAATTCTAAGGCCTCGGCTAACAGGTGGAGAAAAGATAAAACTATGCATATTAATTTCCCTTTGAGGCTTTGTTTTTGGACCTTGAAAAATAAAGATAGCCCTAGGTCCTTATATAATATAAAACAACTAATAGAACAAAATATTTGGGTGCAGTACGACATTTTTCTGAAACTGACCCTATATTGTATTACTGGTAATTGTAGAGTAATACTACTACTATTTCTAGAAAAACATTCCCTTATCTTGTTTTGTCACAATATTTGGTAACAAAAACATTTTAAAAATAAATCTTAAAGTGAAACATACCATTTTTCTAGGAATTGAAACAAAGTTATCTAAAGGAGTTTTGCTTCCAAGAACATATCTCACATTAGAAATGATATTGCCAAACAATGACATCAAAGTTAAAGCACCAACAAAAAATCTTAATTCCAATCCAAAACAAACCTAATTAATACAAAAGAAAAAGATATTAGTATATAGTATTTTTATAAGCAAATTAACATATTTTACAAATACAACAAAATGTTATATAATTTTCTGTTGACAGTTCTGTGGTTCTGCTTCAAAAATTTCAAAAAATCTGCAGCAACATATTATAGGTACATCAAATTAATGTTCTTTTTATGACTAGTGAGCATTATACTGCTTGCACAGTGCAGCTTATATTATTATAAATAATCTATTATTCAAGTAGAGCTACAACCTATGCTAGGTTTTTACTTTCTCAACAATAAATTTAGAATTTATTTAGCCTTTTCCCAGATTTGATTCACCAGTTTTTGATCTTCCTGATTTTCAAGTGTACAGAAATTGGTTGAAGTACATTGATTTAGGTCTATAAATTTTTCTTGCAATAAAGAATTTTTCTTTAGTAACTCATTTGTCACAGCAATTTTAATCATTTTTTCAAAATAGTTTTTCTTTTAATAAATTCTGAAAATTGCAATGTATTTCTTCAGTGCCAAATTCCCTCATGGATCCAAAAATTGGTTTATTACATTTTAACAAGTTTCGAGAACAATTCTTGGCAATATACTGAATATAAAGAGAAGCATAAAGAATCAGCTCTTTAAATTTTTACCAAAATTCATATTTATTTACATAAGAAATGACAAAACTTTTCGAATAGTTTGTTATAGAAGAAATAAAAAACAAAAATTCAAAAATAGAAATTTTCAATTTTTTTAATCAAAATTTAATTGTTAATTCAAACTTTCACTTCAAACTTTAAATTGCATTTTCAATTGAAGTTCAAATTGCATCTCATTACAAATATTATAATAATTAAATTTGTTTTATGTATCACATAAAAGAAACCTGAATGAGTTATTACTGTTTAAAAAATGCATTAATTACCTCGCTTCGCCAAAAAGATTGGCCATAAATGGCGGTTAACAGATGAATCGTTATCACAGAAAACTGGGCTTCTGATACATCAATCCTAAATAAATCATAACAATATTAGGGAAACTTAAAGAGTAAAAAGTAACAAAAACAAACTATAGAGAAATATGATTTTTATTTTTAATATAAAAGGAAAAACTAATAATTAATCTGTTATACGAGGGTCATTTTTTAAGCAAGAACCGTTTTGTAATGGAGTAAAAGAAACTTTATTTAATAACACAAATTGTATCAAAAACTAAAACATGAACATTTTTTCCCTTTTCGACATAGTCGTCATAAACATTCAAGCATTTGTCAAGCCGTGATACCAGCTTTTGTATCCCTTCATCCAAGAACTCGCCGCCTGATTATTAAACCAGTTCATAGCTGTTTCTTTAAGCATGTCATCCTTTTCCAAACGCTTCCCGCTGGGAAGGGCCTTAAGTTTTGGAAAGAGATGAAAGTCTGTTGGTTCCAAGTCTAGACTGCAAGGTGGATGATTCAGTACTTTCCAGTGCCAAGTCCAGTTGCGTTTTTGTTTCTGAATTTCAGCAGAACTACCGTTTTTTGCATTCAAAAACAGAATAACGGCACACACTTCACAATCGGCGGCATTTCTGATACACATGAAGACAAAGTACGCAGTATAACCACACAACCAGCAGTGGCAGAGACGTGAAACTTCATGGCGGTGTGGTGGGGGACCGGCCAAGAGTTGCTGACGTCACCCGACTGGATGAGCAGACACGATGCACAATCGGATCTTACTTAAAAAATGACCCTCCTAAATGATTCATATATATTCTGAGCAACAATGGTGAGAAAATAAGCATGTGAGTGAGCTTCCTTACGTGAATAATTGTTTTTCCGTTTTACTAGTGCACAAAGTTCATTTATTTCATGTGAGTGATATGTTTGTTTTTTATTTAATAAGTAATTTTTCTTCATGAAATAAATTTAAAATCTTATTAGGGAAAATTCATTCTGTTGAGCTTTGTTTTGATGGGCAGAAAACAAGTGCTCCACACCCTTTTCTCAATAATGTAAAACTTTGCACAGTTTTTAAATTATAAATAAATATGAGCATTATAATACTCAGCTCTCCCCCCCCCCCCCATTTCTTAGATTATTGTTATGGTTATGCTAACATGAGAAAGATAGACACGACTCCCATTTGATAAATTCAGCATACACTTAAAAATCATTTTAAGATACACATTTCAGAATATTTCCAAATCATAATGATACAATTTTTTGAAGATGAATACAGTGGTTTCACTACAATAAATTATTTTAACGAATAATTTTCTTACAATTCAATTTTAAGCTGAGACACTAAAAATTCTCTGAAAGTGGTTATCTCTCAGTTAAAAAGCTTTCTACAAGTTTCTCATTCCAATTGCTACAATATGCTACGAAGTTTTTAACTTTTCAATGCATTAAAATGCAAGTCTGCTAAGTGAGTTATTGAGAATGTGAAAATGAGTACAGCCAAAACCATATCAAATTGAAACGAAGATCATCAGAAATCATTAGCAGCGGTCTATAACTGGGGGGAAAAAGTGGTACCCACTTCTATTTGAATTCAACATTTTAGTGAGTATTTAGTATCACTAAAACCAAAATAAACAGTCCATTAGTCTTCCAATTTGTAGAGTAATCAAATATATATATATATATATATATATATATATATACATTTTAAATTGTCAAATCAACCTTAAATGTACTTATATCCCAGATTAGTCTACAAATTGTTAAATTGTCTTCACTTTAGAATGCTAACTAAAAGCACAACAATTATGATAACATTTTTTCTTTTTCATTTTAAATTAAAGCCAAAACTAAAAATTCCTAAATTATTAAAAGTTTAGCCTCCAGGTTTTATTTTTACTTAAATAAGTACATAAAAACCTAAAATCCATACCAAATTGTCCCCATAACGAATTATTTTAACTGCAAACAAACTCATTTGTTAGAGATTATGCTGCAGTTGTAAAAAAAAAAAAAAGGTGATGCACATTGCATTACTATGTTTACCAAATTTCAAGCTTGTTTTGTTTCGATTAGATATAGATAAAATTTTGAAATTGATTTTATAAGTTTATTGCAGGGTTAAATATAGAGTTGAAATTTTATTGGCTTTGGCTGTTTGTAGAAGGCTGGAGCATGCCTTCATTTGTCTTATTTTTAACAGCTTAGGTGAATGAAGATTTTCATTTCCTAAGGATATTTTCATTTTTGTAATCCAATAAAAGTTTAATATAGTCAACTATACACCCTGCGATTTCACTGAACTAAACCTAGGTTGAAGTTTGACTTCAACCTTGCTGAAGTTCAACTTCTTGCTGAATCGTACTCAAGTAAACGAAACGTGATAATTTAAGCTTCACACGCACACTAGACAGTGGTGTAGTCCTGGGAAAAAAAGTGGGGAGACACTTACATATACAAACATCAAAAAGTGGGGGGACGCTTATGTTAAAATTTAAAATAAATGGGGGACCCTTGTGATAAAATCAAAAAGTAAGGGGACGCCATCCCCCCCTCGACTACACCAACGACACTAGACTTCTTAAATTCCACTCTCTATAATTCCCCACACTATAATAAAATTCGAGCAACTCAAAAATCCAAAATGGAATCAAAATTTTGACTTTGGGCTTTTATAAAATTTCCCTTTGCTTCTGGCAAGATCATACAACCATGGGTGATTCTCAGTATAAAAAAAATTTTTGAACTTCACACAGAATGTTTGGAAAACGTACGCACGACACATTTAAAATATAAATTATATAATTATATGGATACTCCCCCTTCAGCCATATTTATGCATGAATACATAAGCTTAAAAAATTAATAAGATGATTAAAAAAAGACAAATACAAAAAAAATCCAAGTGCTTAAATGAAAGTACTGTAATATTAATACTAGAATTAATTTTTTTTCATGAAACTATATTGTTTTTTAAAGCATTAAATATATTTTGCTCATCCCAAAGTAGGAAGAAAAGCACATATTATTCGTCAAAGAAATGTCAAGATTAATAAATTAAAAATTTTTTGGAAAACCAATTTTTTCTCTCTTTTTTTTCCCTCTTTATTTGAGATCACCCTTGCATTTAGCCTACCTTCATTTATCTTACTTTTGTCAGCAATGGTGACAAAGGCAAAGGTTAAAAATCTATCCACAATATTCCATAATTATTTCTTTTCATGTAACCTCTTTATCAATTTTTTCCTACTGTATCCTCATTGTAGCATTTCAGAAAAATAGTAGTCTTGTAACATCCCCGTAACTGCCTTCCCTAGTTCTTCACGTACATAGCAAATAGATGGCACTGTTGCCACGATATAGTGTCGTTAGTCATGGAAGGGTAGCTTGTTCGTTCTGTATCTGTATCGTTCTTGAAAATGTGTTCTACATGTTCCAGCAGTGTAATTTTGTTTGTGAGTCCATTAAATGTTATTTTGTAATTGAAGAGAATGTTTGTCAATTACAGTCTGCATTATTTATTCTTCAATGGCGAGGTCAAAAATTGAGGTCCTCAATGTACTTTTATATTTCTGATTAGAAAATTTTCACTGATGGTGCTAAACTTTTTCCCAGGGCTGGCAAGTTTCTGTCGGGGTGGTTAAAACCAGTGGCTATAACCGGTTTAAACCGGCATGGCAGAAACTAGTTTCTGCCAGTAAATGGCAAAAACTGGCAGAAACTGAGAAATAATACTAATAAGAACTTTAATCCGCGATTCATAATTCACACATGTATTTGATATGTAAACAATTAGGTTAAAAATTTAAACTAAAGATAATGAATGTAATTCAAAGTAGCAAAAAGTTTCAAAATTATCATATAAATATACTTTGTTCATATAATACTAATTTTCTTTCACTTGAAAAAAAAAAAACATAATGGTAATCTGATGCTGTACAAGTTTAACTATTAATATCATTGTTTACAGTTGAATTTCTATTTAAAGGTAAAAAAATTACAAAAAATTCTATGATATTTTAACAAATCACTTTTCAGAGTATTTTTAAATAAATAATACAATGCAATGGCAATAACTTTAAGATTATCTATTATGTACAAATAGAAATGGTTCTTGAGAAAAATATATCAGTAAATAATTGAAGCACATAAAATATCAGAGAACGTTTTTTAAATGAAATATCTCTTACAACAATTTTACAAAATTACCACTCGAATTCAAATATACTATCACTTTTTACACGGAGCATTTCATAGCATACGACTCATTTTGCTAACCTTTCTGAACCCAGACTGTTTCTTAATTTGTTCTGAATGAAAGAAAGCTTTAAAATATTCTTTCAAGGACCAGCATTTCTTTGCTGGCAATGTCATTATTGTGGATGCAAAAGTTACTAAATTAAAAAAAATCTTCATTTTTACCAGTATTTGTTTTTAAAGACGACATTACTCATTTTTCTAATATAAATTTATTTTTTAATTAAAACTATCCACAATATTTTTTATTTATTATTTATTCTGAATAAAATGTACTTTGGGAATTTAATATTACTAAAAAATTCTTAGATAATGTCACAAAATGTGTTTGTGCCAGTTATTGCCAGCTTCTACTGGTTAAAACCGGTTATAACCACTTTCTGCCACTGGCAGGGCAGAAACCACTTTCTGCCGGCAAAAACCCAGCCATGCTTTTTCCATGTTCAAAACCTTAGCCCTATGAGAAAACCTTAAATTTATTTTAAGTTTGATCTATACTGTTTTAGGTTAAATTGGCTAAAACCTTAGAAACTAAATTAATACAGGCTATATTGATGAGTCAAATTATGAAAATTTTAATTATTATGGAGTTGACAGATTCAGTCATCTGAATAAGAACATTTAAAAACTTTCTTTTTTTTATGTCCCAGTAAGCAATAAGTTTTCAAATCATCAAAACTACTCCATCTCTTCTTTTCCTTTCAAACATGCAAAGATTGATTTGAATGCAACTTTATCCATTTATGCAAAAAAAAAAAAAAATACATAAAAGGAAAAATAATATATAAGCCTGCACTTAAATATAAATGGTAGATATATCAATTCATTTATTCTTGTAGGGGGGAAAGCAACAACTAAAGCACATAAAAGGAAGATCAAAACAAATTAAAGATCAAAGTTTTAACTGTTTTTAATTATTTTAAATAGTTAAAACTCCAACAACTAAAATCATCAAATTTAGTAGTGCAATTTTCTCTAATTAAAAAACAGTGAACATCACCAATACTTGCACACACACAGCATTTTTATTTCTAACAAAGGAACAAGCAAGATCACTGGGAATGAAATTGAGCAGCATATAAGGACAGTTAAGCTCCCAACTGGAATTAAGTCTTTTTTTTCCTGGAAGACAGACAAACTATAACACATATGTAATGCCAGAAGGCATATATTTACATTTCAAAGCAATTGCTGTCATCCACCCTCAGTAATACTGCTGCATCTCACATTCATACAATGCAAAAATTTAGTGGAAAAACAATCATGTAAAGGACAAAATTTTTTATTCATTTATTTAAAATATTTTTACTTTTTATCATTTTTTAGACTAAAAGTGTGTTAAGCATCTGTTTTGACAAAATTTTTATACAAATCCCGAGTTGGTTGTATATCAAACTGTAGCCTATATTTATGCATTTAATTATTTATTTATTCAAATTTTTAAGGCCTCGGCAAAGGGGATGCCACAAAAAGAATGCCATATAAAAAGGGAGTTATCTCTGCATGGAAAACTAGCTAAAACAACTCTAAATGTGTAGGTTGTCACATTCCTCCTCACAAAACACCAACAGTTGCCATAGCAACACTACTGACATGTGCTTTAGGAAACTTATTGAAATGAAATAAATATTGCTTTATATAATGTGAATTTAAAGCAACAGAAATAGGTCCCACCCTTTACAAAAAGAAAAAAGTGGAAATGAACACCTCTCTGTATTACATTTTCACTTTTATGCAACTAATATTTGTCTAGTTTCTCAACTAGCCCAGTTAAATTGGGAGAAACGCCACTATACCTACATATGCATACACATAGCAAAACATGTTCAAAGCTAAGTAGCAAGCGGGCAAATACTTCTTCACAGATTACAAGTTAAAATTAATATTGTATATGGATCATAAATACAGCCATATTTTGTTATAAGGTCACTCATTTTTAAGAGATCGTCCCACATATCAGGCCATTTTGAAAAATCTGCAGACTTAACGAGAATTCTATATATTTAGTTCTACCATTTTCATACCCACCTACCAATAAAGTAACTTTCGGAAATACTTCTTAAAATTAACAAATTTATTATTCACTCTGAATTTACAAAAAAAAAATTTTTTATGTGGGGAAGAGGGTAACACTACAAATTACGACCCCGAGTGACAACCAAGCTAGGAACACTACAGCTAAATTTTTCTTTCCAGAAGCAATTACTTATTTAGAATTTTTTCATGTGATTATACTCAGAGAGGACATGCACTTGATTACACAAAGGGCATTCTTTTCATTCACCAGCAGCAATCCTCCCCCACCCCCTCCTCTCAAAACACGGAACTTTGTTAGGTGTTTTTTGCACATTCAGTACTATCAGATGAACATTTTAAAACTTAATAAACTAGAACAAGGGTCGGCAAAGCGTGCCTTGCGAGCCACATGTGGCTCTTCGACTACTTGAATGCGACTCTTCACGATTATACTGACATTCAGAATTAGGAAACAGAGAAAAAGGCATTTTGCTTTAAAAAATACATTTTAAATATTATCAAAAATTTACAAAATAAATTATGTTCAGTACGAAATCTTACTGATTAGAACTTGGATTCATCTTTGAAATTAACCGTAAGTTACTCATGTAATACTATAAAATTTTGTAAGTGGCTTCAAATCATTGCTCTCAATATTTAGCATATTTACTACTTGCAAGAGAGTTATTTATGAATACATTTTTTACAATACATAAATGTATGT
This sequence comes from Octonoba sinensis, assembly GCA_038502835.1. Taxonomy (NCBI): domain Eukaryota; kingdom Metazoa; phylum Arthropoda; class Arachnida; order Araneae; family Uloboridae; genus Octonoba; species Octonoba sinensis. The sequence goes on from CM076602.1 coordinate 67,815,640, forward strand.
ATGATAGTGTATTCATTCATTAATGAATTACATTAAAATATTAAAAAGTGGCTCTTTCAAAATTTGTCCAACTCCTTAAATGGGGAAATTGGCTCTTTAGCTTCTGAAGTTTGCTGACCACTTGTCTAGAAAAATTATCATATTAGAGCAAGTTTAACTAAATAAAACAACAACAAAAAAAAAATTTAAGGTCATACTACATATTACTTTTGTTTTAAAAGTTGACATTTTTAACTTGCTCAGACACTTCACCTAACTTTAAAATGCTGGTAATAGGAAATTCATTAGTAGTTGGAATTAACTGAAACATAACACCTAATAGTTTGAGACAATGGAATTAGATTTTTTCTCTTAATTAACTCTTTAATTATTACTCTTTAATTAACCAATAGTTCTCTTTTTTATGAAAGAAACATATTTCGTTTTTGGAAAATTATTTTAACTGCTATAAAGGTATATTTTAAATAATATGCAATCTAAATCAATGAAGAAACGAATCTAGTTTATAAAATCTATGTTGGAAAACCAGAAAGCTTAAGCCAATTGCAAGAGGGATTCAGCCTGATGTTAGAAAAAAAATGTTGGTATACGGGAAAGTAGGCTCCTTTACTTCTGGATGAACTTTTGGTTTTACTCTCATACAGAAAGTTCAAAAGAATCTGCATGAATATTGGCATTAAATAGTATAACTATAAGGCGCCAAAATAATTAAGATTGCTCAACATATTGTAAAATTTTAACAGAAGAAAAAAGTAAGTTTATCTGTCTTGTTCAATCATATTCGAGAAATCTTGTTTAAGATTTATTTTTTTATTATTTTTTTTCATCAAGAAAACATTTTTTTTAAATTATTGTTATTTTTTCTTATTATTTATTTACATAATACATTTTTAGTATTATCACTAAACTATCTTGAAAGGAAAGAAAATTTTGGAATAAAAATTATACTCATCTTTTTTAAAAAAGAAAGAAAGAAAAGAAAGGAAAAATTAAGAGCAAACTGTTTACAAAAATTTGTCAAATTTTAATGCAGCAGTTCAATTTTTATGAATAACAGTAAAAAGAGAACACATAAAAAACTAATTCAATACTTCTTTAAAAAGTAAAATCCTAGAAGGAATCAATTACCTTGGGCAAAACTTGCTAAATTTTCAAGGACTTCAATATTTTATTCTAAACAAAACATTCTTTTTAAAAATTCCCCATAAAAGCAATGCTTTATTTCCTAAAGTAATGTAAAACTTAAATAAAGTATTTTAAAAAAGCAATGGCAATCAAACTCATTTTTATGCAAGTGATATTGATTGCATAAAATAAAAATTAAAATTAACTATACTGAAATTTAATGCATAGCAATAAAATAGTTTATAACACATTAAAAAAATATGCAGCTTTATTAAAAAAAATTGCAACAGAAAAAAAGGAAAAAAAATAAATGAAAAACAAGTGCATAGAAACAAGTTTGAGTGCACATAATTTCACTATAAAATTTTAATCTTTTACTGTGATTTAGAAGTCAAAATATTCAATACAAAATACAAGATGAAATAAATATAGTAGAGTATTGTTTATATGACGTTGACATTAGTACAACATTTTAGTGTGCTCCCAATTCTTGGATTCAGCCAGAAGGGTGATTTGATTATATGCCATTGTCATTTATACGACGATTCTCAATAGTCCCTTCAGTGTCGTATAAATGATACTCCACTGTAAACCATGAATAGCTTTGAATATTTCAACAAATAAGTCACAACCATACTTTGGAAATTATTTTTTCAAATTGCTTCATGTGTTTCATTTTTAAAGACAATCAACAGATGCAGCTGGGAAAATTATTAATAAGAAAGAAATATTTAAAACTCTAATATTACAACACTACAACTTTGGTGCATTGGTCCTTTTAATAATTTTAAACATAATTAAGAAAAAGAAAAGATTTCTGAAGATAGTAGAGTCCATATTTGCAAACAAGAATTCCTGTTTGGAAAATTATCTTGGATAAATCTTCATGGTGTCATATTATTTATTAGCACTTTTTAACTTAATGAGTCTTCAGCCTCAATCAAACATAGCATAAGAGTTTTCGTTAATTGCTAAATAGAACAACATAAAAGAAGTTTAAATAATTTGCACTATTTAAGTTGAAGTTGATCGTAGAATTACATAGTTTAATTATTATTATGTATAATGAAATGTTCATAGGTCTAACTATATATACATTCAAACCTTTCTTTAAAGATAGATTTACTTCATTTTTCAAAACTGCAACTTGTAAGGTAAACTTTTAATGAATAACTTTCTATCTTTCACTTGAAAGAAAACTTATGTCCAGCTTTTTCCATATTCCCTCTCCCATTTTGGAAGAAACTTGCCAACCTTACAAAGAAAATCTTGAAGATTTTTTCAGTGTGAATACATTACATTAGGCTATATTCAGAAGTATAAAAAAATTTTGACCGTAGTTGTGCAGAGAAGATCACTAGTAATAGTAAAGTAGTCACCCATTAGCTTACACAGATCTTTTAGATATTGGTCAAAAAAAAAAAAAAAGTCTATAACACCTGCAAACATTATAAACCATTTCCTGTTTAAAGTTTTTTAAGTAATCTGAATCATATTTTAACTCAACCTATACATAAACATCAAAAACCTGACCCCCACTTAAAAATATTAAATGAAAAAAAGTGTCAAATATTAAAGTCAAAACTTTGTTTATATATATTTTTCATTTCAAAATTTGTCAAAACAAAACCAACACAAAAGTAATTGTAAAAAACAAAATGAAACAAAACTCATCAGCAGCAAAAAGAGGGTAAACCACAGACAACCAACTTAAGAAACTTTTTAAAAATCATTCTTTATGATTTCTCACAAGCAACATTCATTTAGTTTAACACACAAGAATTTAGAAGCATATGATGAATTAAAAGCAGTTAGTAGCATTTTATTATTTTGATTTTGCAGAAAATAAAAATGGGTGGACAACAAAGATTTCATTTCATAAAAGAGAGACATTTAATTTTGAAACTATGCTCAATTTGTGCAACAATTTGCCTAAAGAATACATTGCAAATGAGTTCCTGTTTGCAAAGAATTAAAATTCCTTATTTGCACTTGCAAATTCAAATTTGCTCAAGAAAAGGTAAAAATTCATAGAAAATGACATCAATTCTACAACAAAATACAAATGATGATTTAAGAGTTTTCTTACTATTAAATCATTCTATATGAAATAAGATAATGAATTAGCGAAGCATCGGTATATCCGATTCCACGGTATACTGACGCACGGTGTAACGGGGTTTTACTGTAGTAGTAATAGTTTTGTCTAACTGTAAAAAAATCCAAATTAATTTTACATTATAAGCTAATAAAATTGTAATCAGAAAAGAAAAAAATGTACATTATAAACTTCTGCATTAAAGTAATCCAGACAAAAAAAATGGAAGACTAACTGATTAATGAAATGCTAAACAAAACTGGAAAACACTGCATCAGTAGAGTAAATAAAACAAAAATGTGAGAAAAGATAAGGGAGACTAAATACATAAATATAACTTTGAAGAAAATGACAATGTCCATTATTTGATAAGTAAAAGATGATGAAAGAATAGAGGATAAAAATACTAATAAAACAAGATAATTAACTAATAGATGAACAATTACACAAGTTCTGCATTTTCTACTATATAATATTAAATCCTGCATGAAATAATCCCAAAAGGAAAATAGGATATAATCCTTAACATTAGTCAAGTTTGAAGTATAAAAATACCAAGGGATAAAATTTCATTATACAAACAATTCAATCTCAGTGCAATTCAAACTTCAGCACAAAGGAGAAAAAATTTTCCTTATAATATAAATAAGCTAATAATATTTAGAAACTAAATGCTTGGTAACAAAGACCACTGCAAAAATGAGAGCACATCAAGTTTTTTGAGCAAAAATAAGAAAGTATATAAATATAATAGAAATGAAACAGAAATAAAGCCAATAAATTATGCATAATTTAAATAACTAGAATTCGCCTAGCAGTAGAAATTCGACCGTAATTTGTTACATTTTTCAAACAACTTTTAAACATTTTAGTTTTTTTTTTTTGTTTGATAAAAGTTTTTTTTTTTTTTTTTAATATTTCAATTAGCGATAGTCTCTCCTCAGTGTGACTGATTGACCGCCTAGTTAGAAATTTAATTTAATACATTTGTAACACATATTATACAAAATTTTATCTTTCTGCACTCCTTCTCCTGTAAAGAAAATAGAAGAAAAAAATTTTCATGCCACGCAATAATTATTATTGAATGAATTAGAAATACAAACACCGACTTTCAATTTAATCAAGAGCTCAAAACGCTAATGCAAATAAAAAAATTGGGAATTGTTGATTCAAAGCAAAATAAGGAGTCACCGCACTTATTTCATTTTATATTATATTAGACATTGTTATCTTCAAATTGCATTTTATTTTGTTTGACATTTTAAAATGGACAAACAAAACTGACTGATTTATCATATATATCTATGTTTTAGAAATGGATTAATTGGCACCTTAAGATTAGTATTATTTTGCTTTGAAATTCGTTTAATAGATTAGATTTTCTCTTTTATTTTGTTTTTAACATTTCATCTTTTTTACTATAAATAGCAAAAATACATTCAAGTATTGTACAACTATTGTAAATTGTAGATGTAAAGTGTAGTAAGAAATTATGACAAATAAAAATTTCTAAAAAAGGCTTTGAATCAATGTCTAAAATAGGAAGGGGGGATCAACTACTTCCAAAATGTCTTTTCTTTTTTTTTTTTGATAACACTAAAACTCATTAATAGCTAATAAATAAACAAAAATAAGAAAATGGGATCACAAACAAAGGAGAAAATGGTACTGATCTGTTTTTTTCTTTTCCTGTTTATATGCTCATAATATTTAAGAAAATTTCATGATTAAATTTTAAAGTTATTACTAAATTAAATTAAAAATAATCTTCTTGCTGAAACTGATGAATCTGAATCTCTTAAAGAAAAATCTAAAAGCCAATGTGCAAATAACATGCAAAGTTGGTAAATCAATCTATTAAAAAATAAATAATACTTACTTTCCAAAAATCATAACATGAGTGACATGATCTTGCCAATGAGTTGTATAAAATGCAATCATGGAGGTAATGAAGAATGAAAACATCAGAAGGGGACAGTTACCCAACTGACAAGCTGCAGCAGTTGTAAGACCAACAAATACTGCAATTTAAAAAGTAAACAAATATTAAGAAAATAATTGCAGAAAGCAGGATGGTCAACTGTAGAAAAAAGGGCTGCTTTTGTACTATTATTAACTTATAAGCACAACATTATAATAATTTTTTTTAAATAATAAAATATATACTGTCAAATGTAAGAATTTAAATAATAAAAGTATCAATAATATAAAAAAGTCTTTTACACTAGCTTTTTCATTTTAAAAATGAGGCTAGAACCGATATTTGAATAAACAAATTTTACTTATTATAAAAGCTAAATTTAAAAAAGCCATGTTATTGTTTCAGTGAAGAAAATATGTAACATTATTACTTAATTATTATCATTCTTAGTGGTAGTAGAATTTTTTTGATTAAAAAAAAGTTTCTTAAACTTTTTATTAATGTTAATAAATTACATGTAACATACATAAAAATGCTGTATTTTTTGGCATAAAATAAGGGATGTTTTCCTGAAGACAACTTTACACACATGTATATAACCTTCCAAAAAATGGGGAACAGTCACTGAAAAAAATAGTCCCTTCAACTGATGAATGACTGCCTGCATAAAAGAAAATGAACAAAAAATTATTTTTTCCTGCTTCTGTCAGACCACAAGACTTATACTTCCTCTTATTGCTGCTTTTTTATAATATGGGAAGGGGAAAATTGCTAGCAAAATAGACCCTTTGTCCTTAGGCTTTTCATCACTCCCTCAACTCAGTAGAAAGCAAAATTTTCCCTTCATATAGTATCATCATTCATTTTTGAAAACAATCCAACTATGTCGGCTCCAAACAATGGCCATCAGAAACAACTCCAATAAAGATCATAATTTGAAAAGGCTATCTGCAAACAACCCCCCAATAAAGACTTTTACTTTTTATTTTTAGCAACATTAACAGAACTAGGCTGCAGTTTAAGTGGCTTATATTATGGTTGAAAGGAAGAAGATTGGTGGGATGAAGAAAATCTCATGGCTTAAAAGAATCTTTATCATTACTTTATCTAGGAAATTAATCTGCACTGCACTGAGAGTTGGTTTTATGACATCTCGTCATTGAATTGTTCTTTAAAAGGCTGTTTTCTGATGTGTTAACTTTTAATTTTTTTCTGTAATAGGATAGTAGTTTTTCCAAAGAACAGGAAACAGAAGAGAGAGTTTTCTCAAGATTGAAGAGGGTGTATAAGGTATTTCAGTGCTTGACACCTAGCTCAAGAATACTAATGTGGTGAAACACAAATTAAATATTCATTGTAAAGGAGCAGTTAATTGAAAGAAAACAACAAACAAGGTTTTTGATAATTTGCTTTTAAAGTGGTTATCAAACTGTAGGCAAAAAGTTTTCAACTTCTGCCTTAATGCTTGAAACTAGCGCTATTGAAACCGCTTTTAGTTTAGCAACAAAAAACAATCAAAGGCATGAAATTCCACCTTTAGAGCTCCAAGTAGAAGATGATTTATTCATTGTTCTCTTTCAAAATACAGCGCATGTGGAAATAAAAGAATTTTTTTTTTTTTAAGTAAACAAACAAATAAAAAGGACACAACACTTAATAACGAACTTTTAAAAATATTTTTCATGCATTTAAAAAGTTTTTAATTTTTGTACAATATGAAAAATTCATATTTAAGGTGTATTTTATTGCTCACTGTATCCAATCTATTTTCCTTTTTTTCTTATCAAATTTAAGACCTTTTAAGTACACAAGAAACATGTTTTAAGTGTTATATTCAAACATTTTGACTTTTCGCAATAACCCACTTAGTTCAGCAATGATATATTCAATACATACAAAGTGGTGCATAAATTGGTAATTTAGACATAGTTGCACAAAACAAACTTACCAGTCGAAATAGCATCACATCCATGGTCATATACTTCTTCAATTTGAGTATCTTGAACTTTAATGGCTTGTTTCCCATCCAAAGCATCAAGTGTTTGATATAGTAATACGCCTACAGCACAAAGAACATAGGTCACAGATGGAGCCTGCATAAGAAGAAAACTAAGTTGTAGAAAAATACACACATCCCATTAGCTTCACTATTTTTAAAGTAATATGACAAACTAAATAAATAAACTTCATTCTAAAAAAGCTTTATAGAAACATGCAATAAAACAAATTATAGCACACATGGAATGCAAGTTAACATAGCAGTTGAAAAAAATCTACAATTAAAATAATAACGAAAAATATACAATTTAGTATATAACATGTTGTTCAAAATCTACTAGAATCAAAAAGATATGAACACTAACTTCTGTTCTTGCATCTGGGCTAAAATAAAGGAGTGTCAAACAACAACTTAGGTTAATGCCCAATCCTAGACAAGTAAGAACACAAGGTGCTACTCGAGTTGGAACGTATTTTATCAACCATGTCCAGAACCTAAAAAAAAAGGATAAAATAAAACATTAATAATCACAAATTAAAAATAAAAACAGTGAAGGAAATTTCTATTCATAAAAAATATGGATTCAAGAAATCAAACATAAATTTTTCTGTTTGCTAAATCTATGTACTTCAGTTAATATATACAGTAAGCAGTAGCTTCAAAACTAATGTAAAAAAGGCAGAAATAGCAATTTTATGGTTACAATGAACACTTTCTCAATGCAAAAGAAATCAACTTATGGATAAATGTCCAATAAAATATACAGAAATATTTCTTAAATTATGTAGCACTAGTAAACTTGGCTTTCTAACCCGTAACCCGCTTTGTAAATGCTTTTTTTAAAATAAGTGTTTGTTTAAATTTGTAAGTTTGTGACCCATACAAACACTTTGTAATTTCCTAGTTTAAATCAGCAGTGTCATGCTGAATAATGGCACATTTATGTAGATTTAAATATTTAATAGACTTTACTCCTGGAAATTTCATGGAAACTACATGGAATTCACTTGCTATTTTCCTTCTTGTATTGAAAATGACATTCCATGTAATTCCGAAACGCGTCTGCTTCTTGTATTGTAATTTTGTGCTAAAGTTCGTTTATTTTTTTCTTACTTCATTTGTTGCGAAAAAGGTAAACTTTTTAGCACAAAGATATAGGAGTTCAAAAATGTCACATCAAGGAATAAAAATTATCTACGTAATAAAAATATATTATTATTGCATAGCTCTAAGAGGACACATGGCAACCCTTCCATAAAAAATATCTTGCCTGCGCACACATTTGTTGCCACAAAAGCCAGCTCTATCAGAATCATAGGCGTAATCAGGGGGGGTTTTGGGGGTTCAACCCCCCCCCCATTGGGTATTTACTTATTTAGGCACTTAGGCACACAAAAAAATTTCTGGCTACGGCCTTGCAAAGCACATTTTTTTTTTCCTAAGAAAATTAACCACATATGCATATGATTTTATTTCCTCTTTCTCTGAAGGGTTGTGATCATGACCAAAGTATGCAGCTGATAATAAAGAGGACTTTTCATCTGGTAATAATCAACCCCCTTATCACCTTGGGGGGGGGGGGGTTACAGGGAAAGGTGGCTTCAATCACCGTACCACACACAAACAAACGGAGATCCTTTCAATCACTCCAGAGGGTTTCTTTCCTTCTTGATGTCTTTTTTACCCAAAAAGTAATAAATAAGTTTCGTGGAAAATATTCTCTACTGTGATGGAGTTTTGTGCTTGGGTCTGAAACTGAAGGACACCTAGCCAACAATTGTCCTAATGGGTTAAACCCTCAAGCCAGGAAGGGATGCTCATCAAGAAACTTAAAGAGCAGTTTGTATTTATTTAAGACTTCCTGTCCAAACACCCATTTTGGTAAAATCTTTTTTGTAGATGAGCCGATTGGAAAACTGATGAACTGTATTTGCATTGCATTCTCATTTACAGATGTTCTATCATCTGTTATATTTTAAATGTTTTTTTTTTTCTTATTATGGTCCATCACTGATTGTATTACGACTCTGGAAATCATTCGCTCAACGTTTCCAATCTCACAGCTACGGTTTAATGCTGCATTTTAATTTACAATCAAGTATTATTTATATTTTAGTTAAATTTTTAATTATTTTCGATACATAATAATGTTTGCACTCCAGCGATGGACACGTTCGTCATCCAAAAAGAAAAGAAAATTTGATTCAGACGCTTCCACTTCTGAGGTATGTTTTTCTGCAAATTTAACAAAATATTTAGAAATTTACTGTGGGGATGGCATTTTTGTAATGGAATTTGGATTTTTTTCTCTAAAATTCCACTATTTCCCAGTTTTAATATTATGAATACTTGGACATAGAAGATTGCTTAGCGCTAAATATTGAATTTTCTATTGCGTTTGATTTAAAAAATAAACTAATAGATCTAGTAATGAATGTTTAATGTTTTTGTGAATCAAGGCCGAGTCCACAGGGGAAGAGGGACCCACGCCCCCCCCCCCCCCGAAAAAATATTCTCTATACTGCCTTAGCTCCGGAGCAGGGGGAGCATGTTAAGAATTAGGAAGGACAGTGTATACTTCAAAATCATACCCTTTATATATACATATATATAGATATATATGACTAGAAATGGTGTTAATATGAATTTTTTTACATATATGATAGCTTTTGATGTATATATAGTAGATGTATGTTTAGATCTTTGGTGAAGTTAGAGGAATGGGTATTCGGGGCTTCTGCAACCTAAATTTTTGTAACTGGTCTTACATCTATAATGCTTAGGCTAACTCTGGAGGGATTGGTTCGAGGGCTCTCCTCAGGAAACTTTTTGAAATCTTCTTAGCAATGCAATTTCGGGATATTTTGGTGATGTTAGAGGAAACAGAAAGGAGTTCAGTTACTCTCCCCCCACAATTTTTTTCAAAATAAAGTCTTATATCTTTTAAGTTACTTTTGGTGTCGCTCGTGATAGTGTTCAATGTCCTTTCCCTGAAAGTTTCTGAAAGTAAAGTGTCTTAAAAGAGTAATTTCTCTTTTCTTTCTTTTTTTAAAACTTGTAATTTGAATTTTTTGCCGGGGGGGGGGGGTAGGAATTGACTTGCTCCGAGGTGGTAGCTTCCCTCCCCCCCCCCCCCCCCGGGAGATGCCTGAAATAAACGCGCAATATATCTCTAGAGACAAGTATTTATGACTAGTAAATTTTCAACTCTTTCACACTTCCTATTGGCGCTTAGTCGGTACATTTTTAGGGTGACCCCACCCCCCCTTTCACCAACTCTAGTTACGCCTATGATCAGAATTACTAAATTTCATTTCATTTGATCCATTCTAACATTGTTCAATAAATACAGCTCAAAATATACACAGAATGAAAATATATAGAAAGCTACTATAAATTTGATAATATTAAAACAATATTTCATACCACAAAATTCTGACAGAATTGTACTTTTTTCCCACCCTTTTCCTGTTAGCACTAGGCCTTAGGAATCTCTCCTACCACAGGTACGGGGAGAACAGAATTTTACTGATGAAAATATGCACTTGGTCTTTGGTCACTATGAAAGGAAATTGACCATAAACTATATTTTCTACGCCTGCACAGTTACTAAATAAATAAACTGCCCTTCATTAAATTAACAAATTAATTATTCAAAACTCCATAATTTGTTTAACTCATTCAATGTAATACCATTGCATACCTCATTTCAAAATTAAAACTGAATAAGTGTGAAGAAAGGCAACATTACTAAATATGATAAATACCACACATTAAACATAACCAATAACTTATTAAATAAGAATCAAAATATTCAGGGCTGTATTACTTTTGCAAGAAAAGTAACTCCAAAATAGATCCAGCTGTAGCATTGTAGGCATATGGTTTTTTACTCAAGACATCAATCTGTTCTGGAAGAAGAATCCATCCAGGATTGCTGACTGAACTCTTTTTGCTTTCTTTGGAGTACATGCTACTGAAATGTGAACCTGTAAAAAAAAAAAAAAAGTATAAATATTTATATTCCATTTATACAGAGATAGATGTTACTACATACCCCCCCCCCCCCAAAAAAAAAAAACAGCTAGAACCACTGGCGTAGTTAAGGGGGTAGTGTTACGGATAACCCCCACCCCTCCTGAAACGGTGAAGATTGTCTGGAATTTAACAAATTCTTCTTGAAAAACCATGAAATTAGCTCCACTTCTCCCAAAGAAACCCCCTCTGAAATCTGGGTTAAGCTACGCTACTGGCTAGAACCCCCATGAATTTCACCCACTATGTGGACAACCCTTGATATATGTAAGTTGTAAAATAATTCATGCAAATTGTTTTATTTACTAGCTATTAATTACTTTTCCTAATGTTTTCCACATTTTCAAGAAGGAGTTTTTTTGCTTAGCTGTGATGAAAAATTAATATTTGGCTTTGTGTTTAAAGCTTATCAGTAACCTAAATTTTATTATGAACAACATTGAAACAAAAGTTATAAAGCTTCTTAAAATGTCTTGCCCTGAAATACACTGAACAGTAATTGAGCAGAACATAAACTGAAAATCATTTTGAAAGTAAGAATTTTTGATTTTCCGCACACATTTGATTTCTTTGCTACAACAAATGCTACATGGAAAAAGAAGCATTTAATAGAAATTGAGAAAGATGGCATCATCAGCAAGCAGATATTCTGGCAATGCTATTAGGGATGAGTCACAGAATATAATGCTGTTATGATCAAAATATATTGCATAATGTGTTTCAAGGTCAAAGAATACCATTTTCATTGCAAAAACATTTTGAGATTTTAGATACAAATAATAATAACAATGAAGAGAGACAAAATTACCTTTTCCCTTTTATTTAGTTTTTGCAAAAGAAAAACCTTTATTATTAATAAGAACTTTTTCTTCCATAAAGTCAAATTTTTGACAAAATTAACCCAACAGATGCTTTAAATAACTGAATTTGGCATTTCTTAATTTTCTTCAGAAAAAAAAGAGAAACAATAATTAAATAATAGGCCAGAAAAATTAGCTAAATGTTGTAAACAATGAAAGTATTAATTGATGAAAGGATTAAGAGTTTACATGTATGATTTTAATAATTGTTTCGTACTACTCTTTTTTTTTTTTAAATATATGGTCTTACAAACCCGTTCTAAGCACTTGTTAACATAAAACATGTGTGGTGAATTAGGTCCAATTTGAAATCAAATAATTATAGACCGTGCCAAAGATATAACATTACATTGATTTTCCTCATCCCACACACACCCCTCTCTTTCTTTCTTTCAACAATAATACAAAATATTTTGATAGGAATAAAAATTCACACAACAGCACTTTAATAGCAAATTTGTAAGCTTCCTTTTAAAAAATATTAAAAAACGTCTCAAAAGAGAATAAAATAATGTACTAATAAATCACATATCATCTTTCCTGAAGTTTTTCATCGATTAATCCTATGAAACAATACTCCAATTTGCTGTTCATTAGCTGTTGGCGAAAATAGTTAATAGTTTTGACATTTTATGTCAATCTTTTTCACACTCATTTCAACGCCCAATTAAACTGAATCAAGTCAATTAATACAAACCTGGTGCACAGATCACAGCTTTGTATAGGATAGAAGCAATCCACAATTAATTCAAATATAATATGAAACCGAATTAAAAAAGCAAAGACAAAAAAGATATTTATCTGTATTAAAACTTAAATGGTTTTCACAAAACTACACTCAGCTTTCACCGGAACTTCTGCACCAAACAAAAGCAAACCATTAAATAAATCCGAGGGCTGGTGTCGCTGTTGTCGTATCTCTTTACCTTTGCATCATGAAAGATTACATCACGTAAACGCAGAACTATGATTGGTCAGAAGAAATAACGTCACAGCCATTTATCACTAGGATTTTTAGATTTTTACCATTCATTACATAAAAAGAGTAAAATGTTTCAAAACAATGAAATTTAAGGATCGCCGAAACAATATTAAGGAGACGCTGCAATCAATTTTCAACAACTACATTTTGGCTTTTTACATTTTTCTTTGGGGCTAAACACTCAAACTCTTAATTCTTTATTTTTTTCATTTCTTTTGCTTATTTATTTATTTTTCCTGAAAAGATGAAAAACGAAATGAGCAGGAAAGAAAACAATTCAGAAAAAAGCTGAGACTGTTCCGTCTCACACTCCTTTCGCACCGAGGAGTTTCATGTACTCATCTGAAATGTGTTTCGTGTGGTTCAAACGTCTGTCTGCCATAAGAAAAAAAAAATCCAGGACCGTCATTGGGGGGGGGGGGGGGGTAAGGAGGGCTATTGCCCCGCCCTGGGAAAATATAATGAATTTTTATAATTTTGTATACTTTTTCTTTTTTTTTTTTTTTTTGTAAAAAAATAAGGAAATTGGATCCCCTTTTCCTCTTCTCTCTAGAAAAGTTCGAAAGGACGGACCTAAAGAACCCGAAACTAAGTATTGGTATCGAGTAATATGTTCTACTTTCTCCCCATTTTGTGGGGAGAGCTCCCACATTTACACATACTCCCGCAGCTCCCTCCACTACCAAAAAAATTCCTTGTGCTAGGAGAGCAAGAAATATGTCACCCCCGCCTGGAAAATCTAAATTTTATTATCAGTCCAAAAAAAAAAGCGCGTGAAAAATATCATTAGAGTAAATTCCATTTTTTCAATCTGATCAAGAACATCAAGATGATTTACTGTATGTATATATGTCATGAGTATGTATGTTATAAGTGAAAACTTTTCCCTGGAAAAGTGTTGTCCCATGAGTCTTGAGGGCATGACTTTTCAAGGGTAACGTTTCCACTTATGACGACCAAGGCCGTATCCAGAGGCCTTTAGGATACTTTTCTCCACCAGACCCCTACCTGTTAGCTCAGGATTGCTTGCGCACGGGGAAAGGTAGTGGGGTCCACTGATTTTACATGCACGTATCCTCAAGTGCACACGGGTGGTCTTCGGCGGTTATCGAACGCGCGACCTTCCAGGTGGAAGTCCGACGCTCTTACCACTACACGGCCTTGGCCCTTAGGATACTATCCACCCGGCGGAAGCCCGGTATTCTTCGTGCAATCAGGCTATTCTGGTAGAAAAGAAAGTAGATTGTCTTCATATTCTAGGTATTTTCTAACCTCCCCCCCACCCCCGAGCAAAATCCTGGGCCTCAATACACTATTAGAAATTTCATCATGAAATTACGGTTAAATGACCGGCAGCAGTCTGTCCATCTAATTCACCGTTAAATTTACGGTTTGAAACCACTGACGTGTTTGAAACATTTTTCTATCTTTACGGGACCTAACCATTTCCAATCAACTTGATTAAAAAGCCGTAAATACAAAAGTTCACGGTTTTGTAACCATTTAAAATGGTTTCAAAACAAAATTTTTACCGTTTTTGAACCATTTCGAGGCGTAGAATATTCGAGGTGTAGAAACCGTAAACGCAACCGGGAATCGAACACGCCGTGAATGGTATACCAACCTAGCGCTCTAGTCATTCGGCCATCTGCACCACGTAAAGCGGCCGTTTATTTATCAATAAATCTTCTTTTCCAACAGGCAAACTGCCTTAAAATTGAGATTTCAGTTTTTGATTGGATCCACGTTTATTTTTGGTCTAAATTTACTGCATATTGACGAAAATCACTTTATTTGTTGCAAAAATTAAAATACAAACAAGCTTCAGCGGTTCCAATTATGGGTTCGCTCATTCGCAAACAGTTCGGGAATGCGATGTCTCCAATTTTTGATTTACGTGTGTATGTGTTTCGATTTAGTAAACACTGCTTAAGCCACTTTTTTTTTCTTATTTTTTTATACACATTATTTTTTTATACACATTCAAATATACACATGCATATTTGAACTGATAAATCTTTATTCATATTTTAACAACAACGTACGACCGGTAAGGTTTCCCAACCAAGATGGAAGCCCGATTCTTATTGAGCGCTTGAAAATTACGGTTAGTTAAACGTTCTTTAGGATAAACAGAGAATAAGCGATTTTTTTCGCAATCAGCTGTTTGAGTACCATCTTTTTAATAGTTATTCAACTGTTGTAATTAAATATGGTAAAATAACAATCAAATAAATGGTTATTTTACTATTTTCTTACGGAAATTTTTAACAGTGTATGGTTGCATGCTATGTTTTCTTGGAAGCAACCACAGTCCCACTTTACAATTAACACAGATGATTGGATTGCTAAGGTTCGCTTTAAAAGGCTCTTCTGCATCTTTTTACAGGTTTCAAAAATTAATAGTGATATGATAACTTATCTTGCGAGGTACATTATATCCTTTTAAGACTTACTTTTACAAATCTAATCAATATTCAGCCCATCTAATTCACAAAAATCGAAATCACGAAGTGCAATAAAATACACGCACACTGTAAAAAAATCTCCTGAAAATAACGGAAAAAGTACGGCAGCAGAGTTGCCGGAAATATTCCGTTTCTGATAATATTTTCCCGAGATTTGACAAAAGTTCCATTTCTTTTTCCTCCGTTAATGGAGGGAAAAAGAACTTTTACCACACGATTGCTATCACAGCTTCATTCAGCTGCCCTGAGAACGAAACACGTGTAACTTTCAATGCAAGTTTGCACTTTACGTACGTATTGCATTTTTCTAAGTGCAAGAGCGTTTTTTTTATACTTATCAGTAATAGAATATCAGAATTTAACTTGTTTTGTCAAAGATTTTTATTGTTATAATAAGTTTTATCTCTTAAAAAAGCTGAAATACTAAAGGTTTTCTGGGGAAAAGGAAAATGCATTTAGCTTTTTAAGTTATTGTTTACCAACCGTCATTTACCAGATAATCACAGAATTTTAGATTATTGACTGCCCTTCAAAACAATCAAAGTAAAAAGAGATTAATACATTTGTTTTTGATCTACACATAGTTATACATACACTCAATACACACACACATACATACGATTTCTATCACCTACTCCTACTAAAATTTTAAGCAGTTTTCTTCAACTCATGGTGTTGCATTTTGGAGGTGCAGAGGTGGTGTGAGTGCGTGTGTATATACGAGGAGGTAAAGAAAATGTTACAAATTTAATTTTAAAAATATTTAATAATAATAGGTATAAAATACATAGCAATTAAGAGCAAGGACGGATCCAGAGACTTGATTTGAGAAGGGTGAGGATTAGAATGGGGGCGGGTCAGGAGGGGAGTTATGCCCTCCTGTCCTGAGGAATATATTTATGCCTAAGTGTATACATTTTGCAGTTTTTTTAATGCATTAGGATTTGTGTTTATATTAACCTTAGCCCCTCCACCCCTGGAAAAATGTGCAAATAATGGCCCTGGGCGATTCTATCATTGTCATTCGACATACGTCTTCAAGCGTGTATGAGCACAGAAGATATTCGACTGCAAAATTCCATTTCTGTTCGGTTTAGTTGTGATTTGCAAATGAGGAAAACGAATTTCATCTTTTTCCCTTTTGTTTTAATGTATCTTTTCCATTCCGTCATGGAAAATAAACGGTTTTTTCCTAAGAGAATCTTTTCAGCTGTGTAGATGCTTTGTGATAAAAATATTCTAAAAAATTTTACAAACTGTTCCTAAGAATAAATTCAAAAGCGACTAAAAAAAAAGAAAATCCCTTCTACAGTGCGATTCCTATTATGCAGCAGAGAGAGGCAAGAAATACTGTTTTACAGAGATAGTGAAAAGGAAATATTCGCTAAGTTGACACTGGGGTTCTGCATCTCGTTTTTAGAGCCAAATTAGACATATCTCCAAATTATCGCGAAGACTGGTAAATTCTAATCATTCTCAGGGGTTTAACCCCTAGTTAAAAAAAGAAAAAGTAAGAAAAATATAAATAAAAATCTAGTAAGGGAAAAAGTATTAATTTCAAACAAAGATTGTTTTTATCAAATAAACAAATATTGCTTTGATTGATAAAATTAGGCAGTTTTTATTTAAAAAAAAATATTTTTTAGAATTCTTCAGAAATTTCTGTGGCAATATCAGTAAATTTTTGGAAGATAGACTTGTAGAAAATCAAAACATATTTCTAGAAGGTAGCAATCTAGTTTTATCCATTTTCAGAATATTAATTCGAGTTTCGAAAAGTAGCAATGTTCAGGGTTTTTTGGTAATTATTGGCAAATGTTTTTTATTCTACAGTTAGAAATTTCTTCATGAAATTACGGTAAAATAACCGGCAGCAGTCTGTCCATCTAATTCACCGTTAAATTTACGGTTTGGAACATTTTTCTATCTTTACGGGACCTAAACTATATCCAATTAGCTTGGTTAAAAAGCCGTAAAGACAAAGGTTTACGGTTTTGTAACCATTTAAAAATGGTTTCAAAACAAAATTTTTACCGTTTTTTAACTATTTCGAGGCGTAAACGAAGCTTTCGGGAATTAAATCCGGGTGTATGTTACACCAACCTTGTGCTCTAGTCATTTGGCCATCTACACCACGTAAAGCGGCCATTTATTTATCAATAAATCTTCTTTTCAACAGGCAAACTGCCTTAAAATTGAGATTTCAGTTTTGATTGGATCCAAGTTTATTTTTGGTCTAAATTTACTGCATATTGACGAAAATCACTTTATTTGTTGCAAAAATTAAAATACAAACAAGCTTCAGCAGTTCAAATTATGGGTTCGCTCATTCGCAAACAGTTCGGGAATGCGATATCTCCAATTTTTGATTTACGTGTGTATGTGTTTCGATTTAGTAAACACTGCTTAAGCCACTTTTTTTTTCTTATTTTTTTATATACACATGCATATTTGAACTGATAAATCTTTATTCATATTTTAACAACAACGTACGACCGGTAAGGTTTCCCGACCAAGATGGAAGCCCGATTCTTATTGAGCGCTTGAAAATTACGGTTAGTTAAACGCTCTTTAGGATAAAGAGAATAGACGATTTTTTTTCACAATCAGCGGTTTGAGTACTATCTTTTTAATGGTTATTCAACTGTTGTAAATAAATATGGTAAAATAACAGTCAAATAACTGGTTAATTTACTATTTTCTTACGGAAATTTTTAACAGTGTAGACAGTGAAAGTGATACTTGATAGAGCTTATGTCAGAAAATGAATCATTTCCGAAATGACTCCTGTTCGACACCTGTCTTTTAAATCAATAGGAAATAGTTGCAGTTTTCGCTATTCAATAAAAAGTATTAATGAAAAAAGAAAGAGAGAGAAGACTGAAAATTTGAGATGAGCACTTTTTGAAATGACCGATCCAACTAATCATTTAAAAGTTGCGTGGACTACATAGACGACCCGATGGGAGGTTACAGTGACCTCCCAAAGGGAGTTCATTTATTCGGCAATTTTTGTCTGACTATTAGGAAAATTTGGAAAAAGTATTACTATCATTTTTAATTTTGTTCATTTATTATTAATTTCATTTTTATGTTTTATTGGTTGTACATTTGATATTTTCATTTAAATTATGGATAAATATAATTTTGCTTCGTATTTATTAATTGTGAATTATGGCAAAGCTGTATACGGAAAAGGGGTCCGCATCCTCCCCCCAAATTTCTGCTAAAGTAGTGTGTCGAAACAACGCCTTTTATTCTGGAGGTTTTTTTTTGTGTGTGGGGGGGGGGGGTGTTTTTTTACGTGTGCTTTTAGTATAGTTTTTTCTTGCCCAAAATATGATGCTACTCCAATATGACTTATCTCCATCTATTTCCATGTCGTATCGGAGAAAATTACGTGTAAAGTAAACAATTCAGGATCAATAATAATAAAATTACACGTTAATTTAAAGCACAAATGAGCAAAAAAATGCAGACATATGTTTCGGGATTGCTTGGAATCCCTTTTTCAATGCGACAGGGAGCTTCTAGATGCAAAACATCCAAATGAAGCAGACAGAACAAGAAAAACAAAGCTTATATAGCCTAAGAATTATCTGTAAACCAATGAGAATAAAGGCAGCGTGAAGTGGAAGTAGAAGTAGCAGGAAGACACCAATAAGAGAGCAACAAACGAATCCAGTTGAAAGTACAGGAAGTAAAAAGGAATAACAATAAAAATAAAGCAAAAAAGACGACAGCATGCATAAAAATTGCAAAAATAATAAAATAAAATACAAAGAATAAAATTGAAATAAAAATAAGTACAGAAACTACAAAACAAAATGCAAAACAAAGTACACATGTAAAGGAGGGGGAGGGGAGGGAGGGGGGAAGGAGAAAAATAGACACAAAAAAGGAAAACAACAAGAAAACCTAGAAAGAACAACAAATTAAAGAAATTTATGCCAGACCTGTGAAAAATAAGGAGTTGAAGAAGAATCATTAACCAAATTAGAACTATTCCTGTTAATATGATAAGCTTCCCAAAAGTCAAGCTCTAAAGGGGAAGAACATTTTTGAATAATTTTACCAGAATTGAAGTCAAAAGAGTGGTTGGAATTCCAACAATGTTGAGCAATGCTAGACTTATTTAACTCTTGCTTTCGTACATAACCTTTATGCTCATTTAAGCGAATTTTCAGAGCACGATTTGTCTGCCCAATGTAAGAAAGGCCGCAACGGCAACTAATTTGGTAAATACCCCAAGTGTTAAGTTGATCGACAGGATCCTTAAGAGAAGAGAAGGAAAGTTTGTTACTAGGAGCAAAAACGACTTGAAATTGAAACCTTTTTAGGATTTTAGCAATACGGAAACTGACAGAATGAAAGAATGGTAACACAACCAAATTCTTTCTAGAAACTACATTATTGGGACCAGAAGTTTTCTTAGAAAGTTTGTTATGAATAGAATCAATTAAAGAGTGAGAAAATCCTCTATCAACAGCTACAGCTTTCAGATAGTTGAGTTCAATCTTGAGAAGCTCAGGAGAAGAGCAAATATTAATAGCACGATGGACCAGAGCATTAAAAGCCGAATATTTTTGGTTGGGAGGATGAGACGACAGTCTGTGAGGAGGTAAAGAAACAGCGAAAGGTTTACGATAGACAGAAGTAGTGAAACCAGACTCACTCTTAGAAATAAAGACATCAAGAAACGCGAGGCTACTATTAAGTTCTTTCTCACAAGAAAACTGGATATTAGGATCAATGGAGTTCATAATAGAAAGAGCATCATCAATACCTAACAAGTTACTGTCCGTTAGGACAAAACAATCATCCACATAACGAACATAAAATTGAAATTGCAATTTCTGGAACAGTTTTTCCTCAAAATAATGCATATAGAAATCACTTAAAATAGGACTAAGAGGACTTCCCATAGCCAGGCCATCTACCATAGCATAGAATTTACCATTAAATACAAAAGTGCTCTGTTGCAAGCACACACGAGTAAGGAAAACTAATTCCTCAATTTCCACAGAAGTAAAATGGAATTCAGAAAGCCTTTTCCTGAGGCAAGTCAAAGCGCCATCAACAGGAACATTAGTAAACAAGGAATTAACATCAAAAGAGGCCATAACTGAATTATTCGGAACGAAGTTATGAAGTTTCTTAACAAAATCGGTGGAATTTTTAACAGTGAAAACATTCTGACTCCTAAGTGGAGAAAACACAGAAACTAAATACTTGGAAAGTTTATATGAAGCAGTGCCAATATTGGAAACAATTGGTCTGAAAGGAATACCTGCCTTGTGTACCTTTGGTAAAGCATAAAAACGTGCACAATTAGCAACAGAAGGAATCACAGACCGTTTAGCAATCAAAGGAATAGAATGAACAGACTTAACAGCAGAAGAAATAGCTTTTAACTCTTTGTCACTAGGATCTTTATAAATTTCAGAATAAGGACCAGAAGCAATTAAGTCATCAGTTTTTTCAACATAAGATGATTTATTAAGAACAACAATCTGACCACCCTTGTCTGCTTTGGTAATGACCAAATCAGAATTGGAAACTAAATTATTGACACATCGTTTCACAGAATGGGTAAAACCAGTATTAGGAACTTTTGAATTGAAATCAACATTGGAAGCAATAAGATGCCGAACCGACTCTTTTTGAGTGGCAGTTAAGGCACTAAATTTGAAAGCTTTTTCAACCGGAGCAATAAGTTCAGAAAAAGAAGGCTTTTTAGCCAAAGCAAAATTGTTATTACATTTCAGAGCATTGATTTCATTACTATTCAAAGGAAATTTCGAAAGATTTACAACCGTGTTCCTATTAACAAGAGGCAAATCAGCCGGAACAGGAACATTTGAATCGTTACACAACTTAGTAAATTTCTTATTTAAAGTAATTTTGTGACTGTCGGATGAACGAAGAGCTCTTGCCCATGACATTCTATCAATAGACTCAAAATCGAAATTAGAATTAGATACAGAAAGATGTAAATCATAAAGTTCACGTTCTATGAACGAAAGTTTTTTCCTAGTTTCTTGGATAGAAGCTCTAAGTAACGCTAATTTAGAACGAAAAATTACCTTATCAACCCTAACAGAACGCGGTAAATTACACTTCAAGGTGATAAACTTAGGAATAACTTTCTTGCGCCTGCAAGACTGGAGAAATTTTAAATGGTTCAAAAACCGAACCTTTTTAATCCGTAGATTACAAAATCTGTTAACCTGAGACATAACCAGAATCAGAACAACCAAAACATAAGGGGAAAAACAATAGCTAAACCGTTCAATAAATAAAAATAAACAGAAAGAACAAAATTCAAAAACAAGTGCGAAACATACACAACGTAACAATATGCGGAATAAATGTCAGAAAACAAAAAAGCGAAAACAAAAAAGCAAAAACAAACACAGTCAAGAAAAGCAATTAAGGAAAGAACAAAAAACAAACACTCACCAAGCCGCGAACAGATGGAAGAACAAAAACAAAAGAAAGAAGAACAAAATTCAAGGCACGTTAAGCCTAACGGATAAAAATAATTTAACTTTGTGCAAGTAAACAATAATAATAAAATTACACGTTAATTTAAATCCACTTCACGCTGCCTTTATTCTCATTGGTTTACAGATAATTCTTAGGCTATATAAGCTTTGTTTTTCTTGTTCTGTCTGCTTCATTTGGATGTTTTGCATCTAGAAGCTCCCTGTCGCATTGAAAAAGGGATTCCAAGCAATCCCGAAACATATGTCTGCATTTTTTTGCTCATTTGTGCTTTAAATTAACGTGTAATTTTATTATTGATTACTGAATTCCATTTTACTTCTGTGGAAATTGAGGAATTAGTTTTCCTTACTCGTGTGTGCTTGCAACAGAGCACTTTTGTATTTAATGGTAAATTCTATGCTATGGTAGATGGCCTGGCTATGGGAAGTCCTCTTAGTCCTATTTTAAGTGATTTCTATATGCATTATTTTGAGGAAAAACTGTTCCAGAAATTGCAATTTCAATTTTATGTTCGTTATGTGGATGATTGTTTTGTCCTAACGGACAGTAACTTGTTAGGTATTGATGATGCTCTTTCTATTATGAACTCCATTGATCCTAATATCCAGTTTTCTTGTGAGAAAGAACTTAATAGTAGCCTCGCGTTTCTTGATGTCTTTATTTCTAAGAGTGAGTCTGGTTTCACTACTTCTGTCTATCGTAAACCTTTCGCTGTTTCTTTACCTCCTCACAGACTGTCGTCTCATCCTCCCAACCAAAAATATTCGGCTTTTAATACTCTGGTCCATCGTGCTATTAATATTTGCTCTTCTCCTGAGCTTCTCAAGATTGAACTCAACTATCTGAAAGCTGTAGCTGTTGATAGAGGATTTTCTCACTCTTTAATTGATTCTATTCATAACAAACTTTCTAAGAAAACTTCTGGTCCCAATAATGTAGTTTCTAGAAAGAATTTGGTTGTGTTACCATTCTTTCATTCTGTCAGTTTCCGTATTGCTAAAATCCTAAAAAGGTTTCAATTTCAAGTCGTTTTTGCTCCTAGTAACAAACTTTCCTTCTCTTCTCTTAAGGATCCTGTCGATCAACTTAACACTTGGGGTATTTACCAAATTAGTTGCCGTTGCGGCCTTTCTTACATTGGGCAGACAAAACGTGCTCTGAAAATTCGCTTAAATGAGCATAAAGGTTATGTACGAAAGCAAGAGTTAAATAAGTCTAGCATTGCTCAACATTGTTGGAATTCCAACCACTCTTTTGACTTCAATTCTGGTAAAATTATTCAAAAATGTTCTTCCCCTTTAGAGCTTGACTTTTGGGAAGCTTATCATATTAACAGGAATAGTTCTAATTTGGTTAATGATTCTTCTTCAACTCCTTATTTTTCACAGGTCTGGCATAAATTTCTTTAATTTGTTGTTCTTTCTAGGTTTTCTTGTTGTTTTCCTTTTTTGTGTCTATTTTTCTCCTTCCCCCCTCCCTCCCCTCCCCCTCCTTTACATGTGTACTTTGTTTTGCATTTTGTTTTGTAGTTTCTGTACTTATTTTTATTTCAATTTTATTCTTTGTATTTTATTTTATTATTTTTGCAATTTTTATGCATGCTGTCGTCTTTTTTGCTTTATTTTTATTGTTATTCCTTTTTACTTCCTGTACTTTCAACTGGATTCGTTTGTTGCTCTCTTATTGGTGTCTTCCTGCTACTTCTACTTCCCTTCACGCTGCCTTTATTCTCATTGGTTTACAGATAATTCTTAGGCTATATAAGCTTTGTTTTTCTTGTTCTGTCTGCTTCATTTGGATGTTTTGCATCTAGAAGCTCCCTGTCGCATTGAAAAAGGGATTCCAAGCAATCCCGAAACATATGTCTGCATTTTTTTGCTCATTTGTGCTTTAAATTAACGTGTAATTTTATTATTATTGTTTACTTGCACAAAGTTAAATTATTTTTATCCGTTAGGCTTAACGTGCCTTGAATTTTGTTCTTCTTTCTTTTGTTTTTGTTCTTCCATCTGTTCGCGGCTTGGTGAGTGTTTGTTTTTTGTTCTTTCGTTAATTGCTTTTCTTGACTGTGTTTGTTTTTGCTTTTTTGTTTTCGCTTTTTTGTTTTCTGACATTTATTCCGCATATTGTTACGTTGTGTATGTTTCGCACTTGTTTTTGAATTTTGTTCTTTCTGTTTATTTTTATTTATTGAACGGTTTAGCTATTGTTTTTCCCCTTATGTTTTGGTTGTTCTGATTCTGGTTATGTCTCAGGTTAACAGATTTTGTAATCTACGGATTAAAAAGGTTCGGTTTTTGAACCATTTAAAATTTCTCCAGTCTTGCAGGCGCAAGAAAGTTATTCCTAAGTTAATCACCTTGAAGTGTAATTTACCGCGTTCTGTTAGGGTTGATAAGGTAATTTTTCGTTCTAAATTAGCGTTACTTAGAGCTTCTATCCAAGAAACTAGGAAAAAACTTTCGTTCATAGAACGTGAACTTTATGATTTACATCTTTCTGTATCTAATTCTAATTTCGATTTTGAGTCTATTGATAGAATGTCATGGGCAAGAGCTCTTCGTTCATCCGACAGTCACAAAATTACTTTAAATAAGAAATTTACTAAGTTGTGTAACGATTCAAATGTTCCTGTTCCGGCTGATTTGCCTCTTGTTAATAGGAACACGGTTGTAAATCTTTCGAAATTTCCTTTGAATAGTAATGAAATCAATGCTCTGAAATGTAATAACAATTTTGCTTTGGCTAAAAAGCCTTCTTTTTCTGAACTTATTGCTCCGGTTGAAAAAGCTTTCAAATTTAGTGCCTTAACTTCCACTCAAAAAGAGTCGGTTCGGCATCTTATTGCTTCCAATGTTGATTTCAATTCAAAAGTTCCTAATACTGGTTTTACCCATTCTGTGAAACGATGTGTCAATAATTTAGTTTCCAATTCTGATTTGGTCATTACCAAAGCAGACAAGGGTGGTCAGATTGTTGTTCTTAATAAATCATCTTATGTTGAAAAAACTGATGACTTAATTGCTTCTGGTCCTTATTCTGAAATTTATAAAGATCCTAGTGACAAAGAGTTAAAAGCTATTTCTTCTGCTGTTAAGTCTGTTCATTCTATTCCTTTGATTGCTAAACGGTCTGTGATTCCTTCTGTTGCTAATTGTGCACGTTTTTATGCTTTACCAAAGGTACACAAGGCAGGTATTCCTTTCAGACCAATTGTTTCCAATATTGGCACTGCTTCATATAAACTTTCCAAGTATTTAGTTTCTGTGTTTTCTCCACTTAGGAGTCAGAATGTTTTCACTGTTAAAAATTCCACCGATTTTGTTAAGAAACTTCATAACTTCGTTCCGAATAATTCAGTTATGGCCTCTTTTGATGTTAATTCCTTGTTTACTAATGTTCCTGTTGATGGCGCTTTGACTTGCCTCAGGAAAAGGCTTTCTGAATTCCATTTTACTTCTGTGGAAATTGAGGAATTAGTTTTCCTTACTCGTGTGTGCTTGCAACAGAGCACTTTTGTATTTAATGGTAAATTCTATGCTATGGTAGATGGCCTAGCTATGGGAAGTCCTCTTAGTCCTATTTTAAGTGATTTCTATATGCATTATTTTGAGGAAAAACTGTTCCAGAAATTGCAATTTCAATTTTATGTTCGTTATGTGGATGATTGTTTTGTCCTAACGGACAGTAACTTGTTAGGTATTGATGATGCTCTTTCTATTATGAACTCCATTGATCCTAATATCCAGTTTTCTTGTGAGAAAGAACTTAATAGTAGCCTCGCGTTTCTTGATGTCTTTATTTCTAAGAGTGAGTCTGGTTTCACTACTTCTGTCTATCGTAAACCTTTCGCTGTTTCTTTACCTCCTCACAGACTGTCGTCTCATCCTCCCAACCAAAAATATTCGGCTTTTAATGCTCTGGTCCATCGTGCTATTAATATTTGCTCTTCTCCTGAGCTTCTCAAGATTGAACTCAACTATCTGAAAGCTGTAGCTGTTGATAGAGGATTTTCTCACTCTTTAATTGATTCTATTCATAACAAACTTTCTAAGAAAACTTCTGGTCCCAATAATGTAGTTTCTAGAAAGAATTTGGTTGTGTTACCATTCTTTCATTCTGTCAGTTTCCGTATTGCTAAAATCCTAAAAAGGTTTCAATTTCAAGTCGTTTTTGCTCTTAGTAACAAACTTTCCTTCTCTTCTCTTAAGGATCCTGTCGATCAACTTAACACTTGGGGTATTTACCAAATTAGTTGCCGTTGCGGCCTTTCTTACATTGGGCAGACAAAACGTGCTCTGAAAATTCGCTTAAATGAGCATAAAGGTTATGTACGAAAGCAAGAGTTAAATAAGTCTAGCATTGCTCAACATTGTTGGAATTCCAACCACTCTTTTGACTTCAATTCTGGTAAAATTATTCAAAAATGTTCTTTCCCTTTAGAGCTTGACTTTTGGGAAGCTTATCATATTAACAGGAATAGTTCTAATTTGGTTAATGATTCTTCTTCAACTCCTTATTTTTCACAGGTCTGGCATAAATTTCTTTAATTTGTTGTTCTTTCTAGGTTTTCTTGTTGTTTTCCTTTTTTGTGTCTATTTTTCTCCTTCCCCCCTCCCTCCCCTCCCCCTCCTTTACATGTGTACTTTGTTTTGCATTTTGTTTTGTAGTTTCTGTACTTATTTTTATTTCAATTTTATTCTTTGTATTTTATTTTATTATTTTTGCAATTTTTATGCATGCTGTCGTCTTTTTTGCTTTATTTTTATTGTTATTCCTTTTTACTTCCTGTACTTCCAACTGGATTCGTTTGTTGCTCTCTTATTGGTGTCTTCCTGCTACTTCTACTTCCACTTCACGCTGCCTTTATTCTCATTGGTTTACAGATAATTCTTAGGCTATATAAGCTTTGTTTTTCTTGTTCTGTCTGCTTCATTTGGATGTTTTGCATCTAGAAGCTCCCTGTCGCATTGAAAAAGGGATTCCAAGCAATCCCGAAACATATGTCTGCATTTTTTTGCTCATTTGTGCTTTAAATTAACGTGTAATTTTATTATTATTGTTTACTTGCACAAAGTTAAATTATTTTTATAATTCAGGATCAATTTATAAAACAAAAATTTAGTGAAAGTGCTTATACTAATATGAAAAACAGCCCAAAATAAACAAATTATAAAACAAAAACTTATTCATTACAAATGAGGAAGACAGATGTCGGGGGTCTAGAAGCAAAAATTTTAAAAATTTAAGAATACTAGAGTTTAGTAATGATTAAACTTGGTGCAAAGTAATAGAAATAAAATTACACGTTAAATTAAAGCACAAATGAGCATTAAAATTGTTTTTGTTGTTCTGTCTGCTTCATTTGGATGTTTTGCATCTAGAAGCTCCCTGTCGCATTGAAAAAGGGATTCCAAGCAATCCCGAAACATATGTCTGCGTTTTAATGCTCATTTGTGCTTTAATTTAACGTGTAATTTTATTTCTAATACTAGAGTTTGCCTAACAGCCGAAATTTGACCTTAATAATTAAATTTAGCATTGATAAAACATTATGCTATTTATATAGTAATATAAGCATTATTCATCAAATTTGGCGATTTAACGTCGAGTTCATTTTGATAATCCTCACTTAAAGCACACGTATTGTAAATCATTGTCGCCGCAGGGCCAATTGCGCTCATAAATGTAGCCGGTTGCACCTCTACCGATTTCGTACAAAGTTAAGTGGCGGTTGAATGAAACGTAAATGTTTGCTTCCATACACTACTCTCATTTTTTATTCCTTTGTTTCAGAGGAGTCTTCACTCAAACTCTTATTATAATTGCTTTTAATATTACTGCTTAATAGCAACAAACTCTTTTTAACAATGAGTTTTATGTTTGTTATACCTAATAATTTACTCAACGAAGACATGTATCTGCTATCTATAACAATATAACATTACAATTATAAATGAGGCTTGCACGAGAAAAGAAAAGGGGAAATAATTAACTAATAACAAACTTTCCAAATGTTTTAGCATTGATACCACTAAAACTCGTCAATAGCTAGAAAGGAAAAGAAAGTAAGAAAATCGATTGAAAAACAGAGGATAAAATGGTTCTTAACTGTTTTGCTTTTGCCTTGTATCTTATATTACTTATGTCACGTGATGATAGTCAGCTGATTTCTTTTTTTTTGCATCAATAACGAAGGAACCCTACGAACAATTTTTGATATGACAAAACAAAACGAAGAATAATTACCTTCCAGCTAACCGGTATTTTAATCAGACTAGTTAAAAGAAAATAATAATTAAACTTTGTGCAAAGTAATAGAAATAAAATTTCACGTTAAATTAAAGCACAAATGAGCATTAAAACGCAGACATATGTTTCGGGATTGCTTGGAATCCCTTTTTCAATGCGACAGGGAGCTTCTAGATGCAAAACATCCAAATGAAGCAGACAGAACAACAAAAACAAAGCTTATATAGCCTAAGAATTAACTGTAAACCAATGAGAATAAAGGCAGTGTGAAGTGGAAGTAGAAGTAGTAGGAAAGGCACCAATAAGAGAGCAACAAACGAATGCAGTTGGAAGTACAGAAAGTAAAAAGGAATATCAATAAAAAGAAAGCAAAAAAGACAACAGCGTGCATAAAAATGTGAAAATACATGAAAATTGCAAAAAAAATAAAATAAAATACAAAGAATAAAATGGAAATAAAATAAGTACAGAAAATACCAAAACAAAAAGCAAAACAAAGTACACATGCAAAAGAGGGGGAGGGGGGGAGAGAGAAAAAAAAATTGACACAAAAAAGGAAAACTAACAAGAAAACCAAGAAAGAACAACAAATTAAAGGAACTTATGCCAGACCTGTGAAAAATAAGGAGTTGAGGAAGAATCATTAACCAAATTAGAACTATTCCTGTTAATATGATAAGCTTCCCAAAAGTCAAGTTCTAAAGGGGAAGAACATTTTTGAATAATTTTCCCAGAATTGAAATCAAAAGAGTGGTTGGAATTCCAACAATGTTGAGCAATGCTAGACTTATTCAGCTCTTGCTTGATTGGGACCAGAAGGTCCCAATCAAGCAAGGTCCCAACTTCTGGTCCCAATCATGTGGTTTCTAGAAAGAATTTGGTTGTGTTACCATTCTTTCATTCTGTAAGTTTCCGTATTGCTAAAATCCTAAAAAGGTTTCAATTTCAAGTTGTTTTTGCTCCTAGCAACAAACTTTCCTTCTCTTCTCTTAAAGATCCTGTTGATCAACTTAATACTTGGGGTATTTACCAAATTAGTTGCCGTTGCGGCCTTTCTTACATTGGACAGACAAAACGTGCTCTGAAAATTCGGTTAAATGAGCATAAAGGTTATGTACGAAAGCAAGAGCTGAATAAGTCTAGCATTGCTCAACATTGTTGGAATTCCAACCACTCTTTTGATTTCAATTCTGGGAAAATTATTCAAAAATGTTCTTCCCCTTTAGAACTTGACTTTTGGGAAGCTTATCATATTAACAGGAATAGTTCTAATTTGGTTAATGATTCTTCCTCAACTCCTTATTTTTCACAGGTCTGGCATAAGTTCCTTTAATTTGTTGTTCTTTCTTGGTTTTCTTGTTAGTTTTCCTTTTTTGTGTCAATTTTTTTTTCTCTCTCTCCCCCCTCCCCCTCTTTTGCATGTGTACTTTGTTTTGCTTTTTGTTTTGGTATTTTCTGTACTTATTTTATTTCCATTTTATTCTTTGTATTTTATTTTATTTTTTTGCAATTTTCATGTATTTTCACATTTTTATGCACACTGTTGTCTTTTTTGCTTTCTTTTTATTGATATTCCTTTTTACTTTCTGTACTTCCAACTGCATTCGTTTGTTGCTCTCTTATTGGTGCCTTTCCTACTACTTCTACTTCCACTTCACACTGCCTTTATTCTCATTGGTTTACAGTTAATTCTTAGGCTATATAAGCTTTGCTTTTGTTGTTCTGTCTGCTTCATTTGGATGTTTTGCATCTAGAAGCTCCCTGTCGCATTGAAAAAGGGATTCCAAGCAATCCCGAAACATATGTCTGCGTTTTAATGCTCATTTGTGCTTTAATTTAACGAGAAATTTTATTTCTATAGTTAAAAGAACTCCATCTCCGGTTTCATGGAGAGATAAAATTTGTGTTCGTGGGTATATTTCATGTAAGGATTGAGTTTTCGTTCTTTGTGTACATTTTTTAATTTTCATCGGTTTTTCGTTCTTATTTGTTTTTCAAAGAAAGCCTAACATCCGCCGGAAGCGGTAGATGGAGATTTAGCGTTACCCAGTCCGCACCACGAGGAGGCCCTCAGTATGGCAGACCGGAGGGCAAAGGGTATAAACTCAATGTATATTGCATTAAAAGAACAACAAAATACACGTACATCCATATAAATACATTAAAATTCCCAAGCCTGGGGGTAATTGAACCCCCCCCCCCCCATAAATGACGGGCCTGCTGATAATCAATATTTATTAATATATGAATTAAATATTCTTTTCAAATATATTAGAATCTCGATTATCCCCATTAAGTGGGACCGATAACTTTCGGAAAATCGAAATTTTCGGATAATAGAAAATGCTTCCATTTTCAGATTAAGCACAATTTCACATGATGTCTCTTATTGCAAAAGAGTTATTTGAAAAGTAAAATTAAAAAAAAATAGAATGACAGAAAAATTAATACACCAACTACGTATATATATTTACTTGTACTTAAGTTTTGAAATACCTTATTATATGTAAATAATTTCCTGACGAAAAAATCCAATTCCGTTAACAAAGGGTCATGAAAAACTGAGGTTTTAATGTAATTAAAAAAATAAAGAAAAAGAAAGGAAACGGGAAGAAAAGTATAAAATAACTTTTCTAAATATAATTTTGACTGAATCTACTCCAGTGAAGGAAATGTCACGAAAGAACTGCTTGCTGGTGTTTGGCATATTTTTGTACACAACATGAAGCTCAGCCAAATTGAATACATTATTACCGAAATAATCTTGTTTCCCTTTTGCTTTCGAAAACAATTCCGTAATTTCAAGAGAAGCATCTTTTCTAAATGGAAGTAAACAGGCCACCTTATTAACACAGTTGGATATTTTCCAAAGCTTTTTTCCGCGATGAATGATTCTCTAGTGTTGTTCTACATGGCTAAAAAACAAACAAGAACAGCAGAAAAGAAACAAATTCGTTTGGCGAAAAGGTCGTTGAGGAAACTCTTCGTTTCTATGATTTTTGTAACTTAATATTTAAAATTGTTACAATTATTTTGTAACCATTTGAGTACAGGTTTATTTCAAGATTTTTATGCACATGAACAGATTTAATTTGTTGGCATGGGTTAATATGTGAAATAGACTTTATGTGAAAATATAGTGTGTCATCTATTTTAGTGACCGCACGAGTCAAAATCGTTAACTGCAATTTTGCACAAATATAATAATAATTTGACGATATTCAGTCGCCAAATGCTTCCAAAGGGTAATTTAAAGTGACGTTTTTCAATAACGTTACGAGTTCTTATGTAAAACTAATCAATGTAATTTTTAGCTTTATTAAATACATAATAAAGGTTTTGGCAATATTACCATTCTTCATACAATTATAATGTGATAACAATCCATTAAAAAAATTTACAATAGTGTATTACGTATATTCAAACGTTTACTTACAAAATATAAATTTAAAAAAAAACAATAAAAATAATTTAATTCTGAGTGAATTTATTGATCCAGCCGAAATCTAAAATTGTATCATACTCAAATTAAATCCCATTTTCTTATTATAACAAAAAAGCAAAGCCATTTGAAGTGGCAGATATATCAGTAATAATAAATGTAACAATAAATTCTAAGCTTAAATCTAAGCAATTTAGTTATTTATCCAAATCGAGAAAAATTTTTAGATTTTGCCTTTCATTTCTTTATCGCATGAACATAAAAGCTATACCAAATATCAAAAGAAAACAATGGAGTTTAGTAAATGAAAGACAAGCGTGGCATTTTATGTTCACTATATATACCCTCATGCGTCCTTATTTTTGGCTCTTTTTACAAAAACACACCAAAACAGCTTGGTGTATGTCTTTGCATTCATAAGCGCATTTCTTTTTGCCTTGAAAAGGAATTCCGAAACACGTCTGCAATTTTGTGCTTAAAACGTTACTTCCTTTATTTTTAAAATATACAATATTTTTATGTTTTTTTAAAAAAAACTATGGGTTGTGAGGCATGTTTGAATCAACCATTGGATAGATAATTTTTAGTTTTCTCCTCATTTATCATGAGAAGCGCTCGAGTCCCTTGAATGAGTGACATATGAAATTTTTTAAATTAAACCACTTTCAAAAGCTATTTTCATTAGTTGTCCTTATTTTTAATGAAATAGCATACTTTTCGCTTTCCACCTTCTTAATTTAAACTTATTTGAGTCTGTATTATTATCATGAAATCATTTATATGTATAATTTATTCATGGTTATACGGATACATATGTTAATAAACATATGTACGTATGTTATCATAGGAGAAAATTTTCGTATACAGAGTGAAACATAGTGCAGTGATTTAATACTACAATACTTTAAAATAATTTTAGTCATAAAGTCGTTGTAATTTTTGCCGCTCTTTTTCATCCCATTTTAACACATATTCCCCCCATCCCCGCAATATTTGCTGTGATATTACATCACGTAAGTATGCACTAATTGATACACATTAGAAAGTCCTGCATTAAATCTTTTAAACATGGGATAATTCTCACCAACATGTTTCAATTTTCAACTAATTACACTAGTTTGTTGCGTGAATTTGTGCTAAAACATTTTTAAAAATGGATTTTTTTGAAATTTTAAATATTTATTGATTTTTTTTAACGAAAATTCTTGGAATCAGATTGAAGTTGAACGACGTGAAAAAATATTTTCTATCTATTTTGAGCATCATTTCAGTAAATGAAGCTTGAAATTGAGATTCCCACACTGATATCGCCCCATTCTATTTGAGAGCAAACACTGATGTAAAAGACCTCGGAACAAAACAGCAAGCTTTGACACTGGTGGCATTTATATAATGGAGAAAAAAGAAATTGTCAGATAGCCAGGATTGCTATTCGTTTTTGGGAAACATGTACACTGAAAGGAAGCTGCGCTTTATTTACTTATGTGTCGCAAACTTCAAAGTTCTAGAAAAATAGAACGTTCCTCTCTTTTATCTCATTATATTTGCCACTTTTTCTAGATAAACATTCACCTTTGTATTCAGTATAGTAATAGTAAACAATCATGGTCTTATTTGAAAAATCGATTTTTATTGTATTAAAGATTATACAAAAAAAAAAAAAAAGAACAATGAGGTTATAGGTATAAAGTTTAACTCAATAATCTCAATAATATATATAGTATATATATATATATACAGATAAACATATATATATATATATATATACAGATAAACATATATATATATATATAAGTAAAAATATGTAACTTAATGAAGAATATTAATTTAACACTAAAATATTCTTTATTCCCTAAAACCCTCATAACTTCAAAAATTAATCATACATACATAAATTACAATGGATAAAAATACTGAAAGAATCTAAATTGTTGACACGTAGAAAATGCAGGTCGATCGGTCTATCTGCATCAGATAGCCCAATCGACTCATATTTTCTTGTAGTAACATTTGAGATGTCGTACGGATTTAGATTGATCCTTTTTGATTGAAAAATATTTGAGAGAACAGAAACACATGTTCTGTTGATTTTGATTTGAGTTTTGAGTTGTTCAGACGTTTCTACATTCAACTCGTCAAAATAAAGAATCTATGCGCGATTTTGATGGTTAAATATTCGATATAAAAATTGGTAGTTAAATATTCGAGTAGTGAAAAATTCAAAAAATTAAAACGATACAAAATATAAGCACATTGCTACTCCACCAAATAGATAGAGGTTGTAAGAATAACACAGAAAATGATTTTTCTCACTACAACTACTGTCTGAAACTTTTTTGCCCCATTTAACACTTATTTTTTAAATTACTCGAGTTATAAAATATAAGATAAACTCCGTTTGAGGGGTGAAAAATTGGGCTTACCCTTCATTAACGAAACCAAATTATTTCATTGTATTTTAATGGTGGAAATACTGTTCGAGAGCCTTTGAATAAATACGTTTTAAAAATTACTTAAAAGGTTTAACTTCGGTTTTTTAAAAACTGCTTTCCATTTGAAATTAACTCTTTCATTGTTGAAAATAGTTTCAGAAAAGATTTTTAAAAAATAAAAGGTTAGTTTAATCTATTCCCAAGAGATGACTAGAAATGCCTGCAAAGTTTCAATAGTCTAGGCCAGCGTTTCTTAAATTGCGTTCTACAGAGATCTCTGAAGGGTTCCATGGCCACTTGTAGGCTTTTCCTTCATAACATGCACAAAGGTCATTGAAAAAGCAATAAAATTTTGAAGAGGTGTTATGCCTGTTCGAAATTTAAAAATATAATATCTCACCTTTGCTTCCATTTAGTAACTAAAATAGTTGGTGCAAATGCGACCGTTTTGGCGCCGCGAGTTTATTTTTCAGTCGTGTCTCAAAAATCGGAAAACAGAGGAGAGTTCTCTATACACAAGTAAAAAAGTACTTTCTTGCCAGAAGGGTGGCGTGGTGGTAAGGCACTGGCCTCGTGCGCCTAAGTTCGCAGGATCAAACCTGGCCCATGTCGGTGTATTTTCAAGATGCAGAAGATTGTCAGTGCCCATGTCGTATGATTATGCGGCATGTTAAAGATCCCTTGAGTATCTGTGTGGCTGGGATACCCTCGGCGAAATTAAATTCCTAGTGCAGTTTCGCATCCATTAGATCTCAGGTGCCGCCATCTAGGGGGAAATGGAGCGTCAAAATTCTCAATGTGTTAATGGCATCCGCCGATAGTGGTGCTACTTGAAAGAATGGATGCCGGTTTCTTGGGAATGCACTAGGACTGCAAAGGGTAGTGACCAAACACAGCCTCATTAGAAAGAAGATGAGTTCCTTAAGTTAAAAACATGCATTGAGTTTTAAGTTTTCTCTTAACAGGAGGGGACATTGGTTCATAATAGTCTTTGCATTTGAAAATATTAACATTTCAGGCTTGGAAATATAGCTTAAAAGAAGGGTTATGGGATGTAACCCTCAAAATTCCCACTTGGTTGCGCCCATGAAACAGCCCCGTGCTTCTCGTTAACAATACTGTTAGTATTTTTATCTTAAAATAATTTTGCAAATTTTGTAGCAAGATAAAAAGGGGGGTTTAATAAGTAACCAGTGTTTCTTTCAGACCTTTTGCTCCGGGAGGGCACGTGAAGAATTAGGAGGGGCGGTGTATGATCCAAAGTCATATTCTTTTTTTATAGAATAGAAATGATGATAATATGGACTTTTTTATTATATATAATATATGATGGATTCTTGATAATATACAGTAGAAGCAATTTTAGACTATGCTTAATGAAGTTAGGGGCGCGGGTTTTTGCATCTGAAATTTTTCTAATTAAAATCTTAAAAATGTAATGCTTATACTGGCTTTGGGGCGGGGGGTTCGGGAGCCCTCCCCCGGAATTTGTTTGAAATTTTAAGTCCAGAGAATGCAATTTTAGGAACTTAGGAGACGTTCGGGGAAGGGGGTTCAGGAGTTCTCTCCAAAGAACATTTTCAAAAGTATTCTTAAAAATGCAGTTTTACTCGATTTTTGTCAAAGTTACTGGAGACAGGGGTGCGAGGGCTCTCCCCAGGAAACCTTTTGAGACCTAAGTCCTAACAATGAAATTTCAGATACATCGTCTGGAGATGTTAGAGGATGCAAAAAATAGTTTGTTGACTCTCCTCCCGCAAATTTTTCGAAACTAAAGTTTTACATTTTAGGCTACTTTTGGTGACACTACTGACAGTGTTTGGTGTTGTTCCCCAGAAAGTATTTCTGAAACTGAAGTCTTGAGCGCAATTTCATGGTATCTTAAATGACGTAGGAGAAGGAAGAGAGAAGCAGAGGATCTAACTCGAAAATTTTCCAAAACTGATGAATTTCTAAAAATAGAATTTTAGGCCATCTTTGGTCAGGTTAAAGGAAAAAGGAGTGAGTCCCTGCTTTGAAAATTTTTCCAATCTGAAGTCTTAACAAGAAGTTCCGTCTAGAACTATACGAGCCTACTTTCCCGTATACACCAAATTCAAATTTATAATCTAGCTATCTCTTTCTCTCTCTTTATTATTTATCTTTAGTTCTAATTATTGAAAATATACCTTTTTCAACGGATAATACATATTCATTCACTCACTCATTCATTCTTTCATTTATTCAGCCATACATTTATTCATTCATTCGTTACCTCATTCAAGTGTTTATTCATTCATTTACGCATTCATGTATTTATTCACTCATTTATTTATATTTTCATTTATTCAATAATTTATTCATTCATTCTTTTCCTCATTCATTTATTCATTGATTTATTCTTTCACTCTTTCATTTATTCATTCATTCATTATTTCACTCATTGAGTCACTGAGAAATATCCTTGAAAATCCCGATCAAAAAATTTCATAGCAAAATAGGCTCGTACGTTCTGGATAAACTTTCTATTTCTACATGTTCTACGTTATAAGAGCTTTCCGATAAAGTTTGTTCCAAGCAAATCGGTCCGTTAGATCAGGATTTATATAGGGTTGAAATTTCCCCGTAAGCTCTGTGTTAATTTTTTGAACTGTTCAAAAATGAACAAAAACTGTTCAAATCAATATTTCACGCCGAGAACTCCTTTCAATAAGCTTTCAATAGGAACTTGGCTCTTGTGCCCAGAGTTTACAGAATTTGCTTCAATTTTGTCCATAGGCGCTAATGTTAAAATTTTTTGAACTGTTCAAAATTAAACAAAAAATTGTTCAAATCAAAAAGTGAAATATAGAAATGAGATGTCCTCGCCGAGATCTTTCGAATGCAAAAAGAATTTTTCCAATCGGACAATTCGTTCAAAAGTTATTAGGGGGGGACAGACCGACAGACAGACAGACCGACCGACAGACAGACCGACAGACCGACCGACAGACAGACCGACAGACAGACCGACAGACAGACAGACCGACAGACCGACAGACACACTTTTTCCCCATCTCAATACCCTACTTTCAAATTTTTTATTTTTCAATCTTTATTTAATTACTTCACTTATTTTTGACTTTTCTTGATTTTTAACGATATTTTCACGATACATTAAGCCTTCTTTCATGCTTTATTATTATTTTTTTTTACTTTTACGGGAAAGTAGGCTAAAAAGGGAAGTTTTGGGCTAATTTTTTTGGTGGCAAAGGGGAGGTGTCTAAAGTTCTTCCTGGAAAGTTTTAAATTGAAGCCTTAAGTCACAATTTTTGGTATCTTTCTTCACATTAAGAGATGAAATGTTTAAAAAAATGTGGAGCACATGTACATATTTATGTTTTTACTTGCTTGCAAAACGATGATCATTGGTCAATGACCAGTCACGAGTCAAGTAGAAGATTACCAGAATCTAGATTTAAATGTTTTTAAATAAAAATGTACATTATTTTTTTAAAAAGATATTTGTCATTGTTTCTGGAAAATTTCCAAAAGTACTCTTAATGTTGACCTGAAATAAACGATTCAATTTCTAAGTAACAGTGTGAAACATTTCATTGAAAACCGTCCTCTCATTGCAACTGGATATGGAAATATTCGGATGACAGAAGTATGGATCAAAAGTTTCCTACCATATGTAAAAAAAAAGAACCAATACTAAATAATAAAAAACAGCTTCTTTTAGGAAGGGGTTATATTATGAAATTTAATTTAATAAATGGAGATGGTATTGTTTATCCTGTACTCTGAACCAGGGCCACCGAGAGCCAAGGCGGGCCCAACGTCAGTTTTATCCACCCCCCTTCTACCTCCCATTATACTTGCATCTTAGCCATAGAAAACTTTTACCCACTGCACTACTCTGATGCCGAACCATGCCCCATGAATCAGCCACACCTGACACCCCTCTCAACAGCCCTGCTCAGAACCAGGTCTTCTCTGAAGGAGCGAGGCTTTGGCGTTTCACATTTTGTTGGCCAGTGAGAGACCAGTTTTATGACTACCCAAAATAGAGGCCACTTTATTTCCTCTATACTTTAGAATTTTAAATTTTCATTCTTCCCCCCTCCCCTTTTCTTTTCTTCTTCTTTTTCTTTTGAAATTGTGATCTGAATTTTTTCTCCCGAAGGGGGGGGGGGCAGTTGACTTGCTCCGAGGGGGCGGTGCCCCCCGGGAGAGATGCCTGAAAGAAACACTGTAAGTAACTAAACTGCCTTTTGAGCTAAAAGACGAGGCGGGTGCCTTTTCTAAAAAAAACGAGACTGTTAGCCATACTACTCATTTTTATAGCAAAATATTCATTTCCAGAATATTTCATCAATATCATACTATTATAGAAAACATTGGTTCCACGGTAAAAGTATACTATAAAAAGGATTACACTTATCAAAGAAATTAAGAAACGCTGCTCTAGGCCTATAACCACCTCTCGATACGAAAGAGAAAAACATAATCAACCAAAAGACGCAGCGCGAAATTCAACTGAGGAAATCGGCAGCACAAAGATCACAGGCTTGCGCCAACTGCTATTTATCTCCTTCAGACCCCAGAACTAAGCACACAGAATTTTGACGCAATTTTTTTTTATTCTCTGATTTAAAAAATGATTACAAAACAAAATAACTAAAAAAAAAAACTTTTTTAAAAATTTTAATTAATAATTAGTTAAATAATAATTAATGCCCCCATGTTTAAAACAAAGTAAACTATGTGTTGATTAATTTCAAAAACAATTGGGTGTTTTAGTTTCAAAATTGCACAAACAGTAGTTATTAAACACTATTTTAAAATGTACCCAATTGGGTACACTTGGAATGAAGAGGTTATGGCAGTCGACCGCGATGAAAGGGTTAATCAACCACAGAGCAACGAATGTATGAAATAATAGGAAAAGAAAGGTGCATGATTGATTTTCTTAGCCGACACTTTCCTCGAATTTGCTCATGCGTCAGGTCTGCTTATTCTGTTTCATCGAAATAGGGGTGAGAGAATGAATGAAGATTAGGAAATGTTTAGTTTTTATGAAGAATAATAAACTCTCGGCGGGTTTTTTTTCTTCTTTTTTGTGTTAAAGATTCAAATTGGAATATATCATCATCGATGAAAAGCAAAAAATGACAGTGTAAAATATAATTTCGAAAAGTGCCCATCTCAGCATATCGCCCCTTTTGCCGAATAGAATCTTCCCGACGGATAGTCTCGGCTTTCGTAAACGAAGAATAGTTTTCGTGGAGCTTCTTGTTTTTCACTTTATTCATAAAGCGAAAATCTTTTTTTTTTCTCCAAGTAGAATAAATAAAAACTCAAGGTGGTTTGACAAGAAAGGAAGGTCTTCCGCTGTTTATCTTATTCAGCCATTGCACTATCATCAATCGTCAGTGGAGGGAAAAGCACGCAATATTGAAGTGTTACTTTGTTTCCACAAACTGATTCACAAAAAAATATTAAAAGGGTTGAGATTTAAAAATCACAAGAGAACGAAACCCATCACATACAATTCCTGGAAATTAGCTTCCTAAGTCCTTCAATTAAACGGAAAACTATGGCCAAAGATATGATCAAGCAAATGTCCTGCGTTAGCGTTGTTATGGTGA
The DNA here is from genome assembly GCA_038502835.1 of Octonoba sinensis. Classification (NCBI taxonomy): domain Eukaryota; kingdom Metazoa; phylum Arthropoda; class Arachnida; order Araneae; family Uloboridae; genus Octonoba; species Octonoba sinensis. The sequence continues at coordinate 67,855,379 of CM076602.1, forward strand.
ATCAAGGGTGTGGTTCCCAAACCGGGCTCCGCGAACGCTCATAATATGAAATCTAATTTGTTGTTAAAAATAAATGTGAGAGTAGGGTAATAATTAAAGTACTTTCCTGAATTTTAATCATTAGTTTTATTTTCTTAAGACTAGGATAACACCCAAGAGATATTAACACTCTCGATTTCTCCAGGAGGTCCTGTGGGTGCACAAAGTTCATAACAGACAAAATAATAAACTCGGTACCGAAAAAGATGCATTTCACCTAGGTCATTTAAAAATTTAAAAACTGAAAGTATTAATTGAAAAACGCATCTTAAAAAATGCAGGCACATAAATAAAAGTTTGATACTTGGTTTGGAAATTCTTTACACGTCTTTAAGGCTCCTGTTCCATGACACACTTTTGGAATCAGGAAACACGGATAAACAAACAATTGGCTCGTAAACTTCGGATAAATTTTAGCTTGTGTAGCTTACAAGGGTGCCCACGAACAAGGGTCATGGTGCACTATACCTGAGGTTCCCTTAAGGATTCACTTTTACTTTGAGGAACCCCCCTTAGTGTTCATATTGAAAATCAAATTTAACGGTCTGATCTGAAAGAGGCTTATTTAAAGGGGAAAATTTATTTCCATCCTCCCCGGAGAGAAATGAATTTAAAGCTACTCATTTTGAATTGAAGGTTTTAGTATTGTAAAATTCTAAATTGGTAAGTTCCTTTCATGTTTGTCTTACTTTCCTTGCCCCTCCACCCCCAAAAGAATTGCTACTTAATTGCCCTGAATTTCGAAGTCAACTGAAAAGTTGAAAATGGTAACTATTGGTTATCCTTCTGAACTACTTTTGTAACTCATTAAGTTATCAAGCTGTCAATGTAAGACACTTTTGCAATTGAAAACAAGAATTAATTGAAAACATTTGGAAATTATTACACCTGTCGCTGTATTGTTAGTAATGATTATTAAGGTAGGAGGTTTCATCTCAGATAGTACAGACATAGACCTGGAGTAGCGGGGTTTTTTTCTTAACTTAAAACAAAAATTAATTCATTGCGCGAAATATTGCAATAGAACGAAAAGATTGTTTCAAATAAGATGCACTCTAAAATTGTTAGTTTCTCCAAAATTTTATTAGTGATTCATACTATTCAGCATTGAGAGATTTTTTTGTACTTAGAATGCAACCACTTCAAGTTATCGCACTGAATGTCAAAAGTTAAGGTTCAATAACTTGTTAAATGAAAGTTATCCTAGTGACTCTATGATTATAATAGTTTTCATACACATTAAAAACTGCAGTTTTAACAAAATAATGTTGAAATCTTTATTTTAAATTAAGTTTTAAAAAGGGTGAAAAGTACATGAGCCATGTTTTATCTATACTAACAATTAAATATTTAAAATTAATTTTTCCATTACTTAATAACAATCCTAGAATTTTCTAATTTATTAATTAAACTTAGTAAAAGGAAATGCTGCTTTCCACTGATAAAATCATATTTTGTAACCATTTCAGCTCCAAATCAAACCAGTTTTAGTTCCACAATTGACTTTTTACCATTTTGATAAAATTATTGTTTAAGAATACTCCGATTTTCTTTATTTTATTTAAATGGGACTGAAAATGGAAAAATTCAAAACTGTTCGACAAAAGTCATTATTGAAAAGTTGATTTAAAAATTGAGCGTTGAGTTCAAGCATTTTCCAACAGAAAAAAATTATTTTTAAATGGAAGAATCATAAACAGAAAACAAATGAGACATATGACTGGTGCACATTAACTTCCAATATTTGTTGTTGTTGTTTTCGTATCCTCTCGCGAAGCGAGGAAGAAAGGGTGCTCTGCTCCTGAGTCTAACGGGGCCCTTATAGGCAGGAGTCCGACTTCCGCCCCTTTGAAAGGTCTCTTAATTTTTTGAACTAACTCCCAGATGAGAGACCGTCACCTGGGGTTGGCACCCCCAGAGGTATCGCTTCACTTGGAGGACATTGGAGCCACGACCTATTTAACGTGCACCAGCTCCCTTTAGCGTACACGGACACCACAGCAACCAGCCGCGAGAGGTTGTCACCCTCCCAAACACTGACCTAAGTCGATGTTGTTTCACTTTCGGTGTTCTACGGGAACCGAGCGTCTGTCGACTGGTCCACTGCGGGACTCCAATTTTTGTGAACCATTAATATGTACAAGAGGCATTTGACTATAAAAACAAATTTTTTCCAATACCATCATCAAAACAGCAGTTTGTTGTTTACTATACGTAGCTAGTTCGGTGAAGTAGTGTAAGGTGCGGGCGTCGTACGCCCAGTCAAACAATGTATAGCCTTTTTTAACCACTTCAATAGAGTTTTAGAGTCGTCTGAATCAAAGCAAATAGTCATTTTACAATTTTTACATCAGTTTTACATTAACTAATTTAAAAACATTCTCTGAAGAGTTTTTTTGCTTCCTTTAAATGTATTTTTATTCTGAGAATGGGAATTAACTACGACTTTCAGCTAAATTTCTTCGCGAAAAATTTTCTAAACGTGTGTTACTGAACATAGTTTTATATAATAATAAATTACCAAAGGAACCTACTTTGGGAAACGCTGCCCTACACCAGCGTTTCCCAACCGGTGGTTCGCGAACCCCTGGGGGTTCGCGCAGTGCAGAAAGGGGGTCCGCGAAAAAATTATTGCAATGGCGGAATTTTTTATCGCTAACGTAAAAAATAAAAAAATGACAGAATAAATTTGCATTATTAAGTAAGAGAACAAAACGATTTTTTTTAGTATGAACATTGTTTTCTAGATAATGCAGAAAAGAAGTGAACTGGTATTGGAAGCATACATACAAAATTTGAAATGCACTTATTTCTACTTATGCCGGATTTCTAATTTGGATCACAATCCAATTTATAATTTCAATACGAATCTGGATCACAAATTTGTACCGAAAGATATTTATTGAATTATTTTTAATTTTAGAACGTATTTTGCTCCTACGATTTCCCACTTCTTATTCACAAGCGCGATGCGCGAAGAACGAGTCGGAAACATAAAAATTTACTCCATAAAATGTAAAATTTTGCATTATTTTAGATTAATTTTTCACTACGCAGAGCCTACACTGTTAGAAATTTCATCATGAAATTATGGTTAAATGATCGGCAGCAGTCTGTCCATCTAATTCACCGTTAAATTTACGGTTTGGAACATTTTTCTATCTTTACGGGACCTAACCATTTCCAACCAACTTGGTTAAAAAGCCGTAAAAACAAAAGTTTACGGTTTCATAACCATTTAAAAATGGTTTCAAAACAAAATTTTTATGGTTTATGAACCATTTCGAGGTGTATAATCTTCGCGGCATAGAAACAGTAAATGAAGCGTGCCGGAATCGAACCCGCGGTGCATGGTACACCAGTCTTGCTCTCTAGCCATTCGGCCATCTACACTAGAGTTCCTTTATAAGACGTAGTCTTCAGAGTAACGACAGATCGGGGGAAAACTGCCTCCGGACGAAAAACAGGGTTGCCGCCGAGTGCAAGGTTGGCTTCATACTCGCGCAAGGATTTCCGCTAAACGATAATCATTAACGGGAAATTTTGTCCACTTGAAAGCATAATTTCTGTTTGAATTAAAAGCTACTTTTTGCGTAAGCCACAAACGTTTTTTAAAAATATCTTTGGTCTCAACAAGTCCAGGATAGTTTAATCATTCGCAGCTTTAAATTACGTTATGTTAAATATGAAAACATGGAAATTGTTACTCTTTAATTGATTCAAAAATAAATAATGATATTTATAAATTTATTATTTTCAATATAATTTCTTGGATTTTTAATTCTGAAAGTTTTTTTTTTTTTTGTGTGTGTGTGTTGATAATATTGCATTAATAAATCATTAAAAGATTGCTCGTTTTTTTTTATTTCTTAGGGAAACTAAAGGAAAATTAAGCAGTAATGCTAGAAATATATGAATGGTAAAATAATGAATTGGTAAAAAAAAAAATTGGAATTATTATTTAATCAGTGATATTTTTATATAACACTCGTTATGTAAAAGTTATGTTAAAAAATGTTCTAAGAAGAAAGAATGTACTTAGAGACCGTTCATAAATGCACGCTTTTTTTTTTCATATATTTGACCCCCTCCCCCCTTTGTCCCGCTATGTTGTATAAGCCTGATGTCACACTTCTTGCCCCCTCGAAGCGTGACATCATTTATGAATGACCCCCTTATGTGAAAAAATACATTTCCCCATGAAGGTAATTATTAAATTAAGAGCAAATACGGAAAACTTTCTCCGAGGCCGAATTCAGCTCCGCATATGCGCCCTCCCCCCTCGTAACTCCCTAACTTCAAGTAATTTAGTAGGAAAATGAAGATGACATTATAGAGCATTTTTGAAATTGATAATTGGTTTTGAATTGCAGTAAAATTTGGCCTCCTACACAGCTAACTACCCTACCTATTTTAAAATTCGGCAGAAAAAGCCGCTTATATATAAGAAAATCCGTTCGTAACTGACTGACAAGAATGTGTGGAAGCGGCCGATATGTTTACATTACACTAGTCGCCAAGCATAAGCAAATCACGCCAAGTCGAAGATACAAAGTATTCGTTTAAATAACTTAATTTTACTAAATTTAAACACTTTCTTAATCTTGAAGCGATGTTTTTTAATTACTTTAGGATACTAGCTATTTATTTATTAGGGAAAATGACAATTAGGGCCAAAAATAGCGGGTCAACATGGAATATTAGCATTAAGAAAGCATGCACTTATTTTAACAAAGAAATAAATAAATAGGAGCATATGGCCCAAAATAAAGCTACATTCCTATATTTTAAACATTTTAGAACAATAATAAAAGAATTTTAAAAATGTATTTGCCTTTAATTTTACGGATTCTCGTGTTTTTTCATGGCATTTAATCGTCTCCACGTTAAAGCTATGGGACGAAAGAAGGCACTGCCTCGGGCGGAGGGTTCAAACCTTCCACCAATAGGAAAATGATACCGCTTTGACGCTACTCTCGCTAAGATACAGGGACTCTAATCTACACCACGTAAAGCGGCCGTTTATTTATCAATAAATCTTCTTTTCCAAGAGGCAAACTGCCTTAAAATTGAGATTTCAGTTTTTGATTGGATCCAAAGCCATTTTTAGTCTAAATTTACTGTATATTGACGAAAATCATTTTATTTACTGCAAAAATTAAAATACAAACAAGCTTCAGCAGCTCAAATGATGGGTTCGCTCATTCGCAAACAGTTCGGGAATCCGATGTCTCCCATTTTTGATTTACGTGTCTATGTGTTTCTATTTAGTATCCACTGCTTAAGCCACCTTTTTTTTCTTCTTTTTTTTATACCACATGCAGATTTTAATTGATACATCCGTATTCCTATTTTAAGACAACGTACGACGGTATTGTTTCGCAACCAACATGGACGCCCGATTCTTATTGAGCGCTTGAAAATTACGGTTAGTTAAACGTTCTTTAGGATAAACAGAGAGTAAACGATTTTTTTTCGCAATCAGCGGTTTGAGTACCATCTTTTCAATGGTTATTCAACTGTTGTAATTAAATATGGTAAAATAACAATCATATAAACGGTTATTTTACTATTTTCTTACGGAAATTTTTAACAGTGTAGAGTGTAACCAAAAGATATTTATTCATTAATTTTAAATTTGGACTCTCATTTATCACACTTTATTCCAACTTTTCTGCGTTATCGCAATATCACAATTAGAAATTTGAAAATATGTATATTTTTATTTTTCTTTAAATTTCCAAAATATTTCCGAATTTTGTACTTTACAACCGGAAAGTGGTACCTATCGGGAAAACAATTTAAAAAATGTTTTAGGCATACATATGTTTAGTTTACTGCTCTAATAATAATTCAAAACAACAAATAATAAAAATTATATTTGTAGCTGCATTTTAGTTTTTATTTAAACTTAGATATTTTACAATATAATTATGTTTTCATTTCTTACGATGAAATAGTGTGCAACATGGAAAATAGATGTGCTAGTAAATTTTGCAATTTTGTCACCCATTACTAACGACTTCAGAAAGAGGTTCGCCATTTTCTTTCGGACCTTAGAAGGGGTTCGCAAGGGAAAAAAGGTTGGGAAACACTGCCCTACACCATTGAAATTTTTAGGGGGACTTTCTTTGGGGGGAAGGGCTCCGTAGATTTTGGGAGGTGTGTTGTCGCTCTTTGGGGGAGGGGTATCCCTGGCTTATAGGTTATTGTAGCAATGCCAATAACGAGTCACAGGCAACACCGTGCTTTTACTGTTAGTTTTCTGTAAAATTACAAGATCGGGAAATTTATAACGTATTTAAAATCATGAATATAAATGTATGTTGTTGTTTCGTATGCCACTTGGCTATCCAAGCTCCCTTCGCAGAGCGACTAGGAATTAAGGCAGTAAGGAGGGCTTTCCGTTTCAAGCTGAGCACCAATGGTGGAAGTACGGCTTGGCTCATAATGTACTTGGATGACACCAGATGGGCGAGGGGAAGGGAAAATATCCACCCACCGGTTCCCTCGGAACTGCCTCGGGAATTCAGGGTCCACGGATTTTACATGCATGTATCCCCAAGTGCACACGGTGGGTCTTCAGCGGCTCGGGTATCGAACCCGAGATCCTCCGATCCGAAGCTCGACATCCTACTGCTAGGCTACCCCGGAGCATATAAACGTATGTAAGTGATAAAGATGCCAGTGCAATTTCATTCCAGGAACGTTGTTAAAAAACTTAAGTTTCACGTTGGTTCGATGTAGCGTCCCCTAAAGGTAGATTTGCTCTTATCCCATGTCGTCTAAGCCGAGACCTGTCAACGAGTTAGTTTAATATGAAGTATACTTTTTGAATTGAGCTGACAGATGGCAGGTGAAAAGAAAGGCGCATCACCTCGTCTTATCACCTTCATGTCAGCTGAATGGACTTCAATTTGAATTTTCTCGAATGCGAAACTTGTCGCTTATCACTCTGTTTAAAGAGATCGTAAGTACCTCATAGCTTGCTTTCATGATTGCAATTCTGTAACCCATAAAGCTCTTAGGAAACGCGTCTTATCAATTTTACGTCAGAAATAAGAGTTCTTGAATAGCTTACATGGTCGTCTACGTTTTAAACCGTCAATCTCAATATATGTTGCATTGTTGCACAATTCAATTTTACAGCTACTTGAAACGTTTTATACAAAGGGACCTTCTGACCTTTTTTGCTGAAAATTCTTAATACTATTTGACGCATTAGCTTTAGTTACTAAAGAGTTCTTATAAGTGTTCCAAAATGCGTGATATATTTCTTCCCTTGTAAAATAATCCCAATTATGCACAAGTATATTGCTAAATTGTTATATTTGTTTCAGAAACATGAAAAACACGATATACACGAGTCTTAAATGAAAAAAAATCTAAAATTTTATTACATGTAATTATGGGCATTGTTAAGAATATTTTTTAAAAACGTTTGTGCGCCACATGAATATATATCAATGAAGAAAAAATCAGAAAAGGAATTTGAAACCTGTTGGCTCGTCGCTCCTTAATCAAAATTAACGAGGAAGTGATTTTCTTTCCTTACACAATAAATTAAAATTTAGTATTGCAATATTAAAGTCAGTATTGTTTTAAAGAAAATTATTACCATTTTATTGTGCATAGTATAAGCTAAGTTATTTTGATGTAACTTTCACTTCCAGCAGAATGCGAAGAAGATAGCGTCAATGGTAAAATGAGCTCGCATATTTCAACAATGTAGTCATTCAATCGGGGGCAGTATCACAACTTCAGTAGGGTCAGGTGAGGTAAAATGGTCATAAAATCCACGTTTTTCAACCTTCGTCGGCAATAAGTATATATAGGAATTTGTTCAAAACCTTCAGATTTTTTGCTTTATAATTTACATTACATTATTGAAGAACAGATTGCAGTAAATTTTGAGCAGAAAAAATAAAGTAAAATAATATTATAACGCCGTCTTTATGGGATGTATTTATAACCACTTTACCCCATGGCGTGGGGAAAAGTGAGTAGGGCATGGGGTAAAGTGGTCATAATTGAAAAAAAAGAACATATAAAAGAATTAATACTCATAATATTACAAAATACTCAATAAAGGTTCATTACAACTACATTTCACCCAACTGAATTTATTAAGGCCCTCTATTATGGTCAAAAGTTGGCCTCATCTTTGTAACGTCTGGTAAGGTATTTCAGTCTCTTCAGCAGCTGCATAGATGGTCTTAAAACAAAGTTATGTACCAAATTATTTTAGGATTCATAATTAACAGGTATTATTAGGTTTTAATCCCTAAATATTAGACTGTATATCTGCCCTTTAATTTAATACATATAATAAAACATACATATGAAAGTCAAAATTTCACATGAAGAAATTTAAAATAGCTTTTAATGAATGACTAGATTATATAAATTAACATATTTAGGAAACAATTTTAGTAAGACAGTTCTGAGATAATTACAGCTTATTAAAAATCAAAATGGGAGTAAAATACGTATTTTAACCTAGCTATTTTTAATTCTCTCTCTTTAATGTTCTTAGTCGAAGTACAGCTAGTTCTAAACATTTGCAGCTTAATAATATTTATAATAAGGCTGTTTAGAAAGGAATTATTCTATTCAGATAACTTGAAAATTGTTCTATTAAAGGTGCTTCTAAAAATTTGTCAATACTAGACACATCATCGTAAGACTATCGTATAGTAATTTCAATCTCTAATGCATTTGAGCTGAGTTGTGTGTTTAAACCTTTTTATTAAAATAAAAGTAAATTTAAAAGTTATATTTTAAGAAGTAATGCAGTATTTGTGACATTAATGTTTAAATAACATCTACTTTACGACTTAATTTCAAACAAAATAAATGCGCAGCCCTGTAGCCTTCAAAATTTACCTTCATGCATATTAAACTTGAACGCCCTCCAATAATTAAAAGTTCGCATAAAATTGAAAATAAATATGCATCAAGCTGAATTCCCGTAAGTTTTATGCAAGTTAAGTCATAGTCTACTTCATAAACAGGGTTCGTACGCTTTTGGCAAAACCAAAAATAAGGACTTTCTAAGGACTTTTTAAGGACCTACAAAAACTTTTAAGGACCTCACAAATTTTTCGAAACATACAAACTGTCATGTTTATTTCAAAAGGATAAGCATTATTGAAAGAGGAAATTGATTTAACATTGTATTTTTATTAGGAACACTACACAAAAACTTTTATGGAACTCTCTTTGACTTGTTGCTTTTCTAATGTCCAATACAGTCAGGGAGTTAAATAATTGTTGGAGATAGTAATAAGAAGCACACAACACAAGTATTAATCATATATAAGCAAATTATCAATGATATGAAAAATTATCAAAAATGGTTAGTGCTATAAAATACAAGTTAAATGAAAAACAATTTAAATAAAAAAATTGGCAAAGAAAACGCTGCACTTTGTCCTGAGAATTTGTGTTTAATTTAGATTTTTTTTCATTTTACTTAACTTATGTTCCCAGCATCTCAATTTAGGCCTACTTAAATTTTTATCTCGGCCATAAATAATTTTTTAAAATTATTTAGAAGAGCTTGCAAAAATTCAGAAAAAACTTTTTCAACTTGAGAAAAATATTTCATTCTGGAAACAACATACAAATAAACAAATGGAGCTTATTCGCTTAAAACTTTGTACATTACCCTCAAACAGTAACTACCAAAATTTAACTAAAATAAAGTTTCAAAAAATTGAACAATTTTTTTAAAAATAAAAAATAAAACAAGCTGAATTCAGGCTGCAAATACTAAAACAACTGTCAACTTTTTAAATAATTGATATATTTACGGGATGCAAAAAGATAGAAGTCTCAAAAGCTGCGTGCAATTTTCGGCGAAGCACATGCTAGACGTTAGCAAGTTTCCGAAAAATAGGTTTTGACATTTTCACGTTATAAGTTGTGAAAATTCATGTAAATGAATACATGTCTTTTTAAAAAGTTTTTTGAAAATGTTTCTTGTTTTGCAGTACATTCCCCACATTCCGCATTTGGCCACAACGGTGTATAGGTTTAAGAAGAGGTCGATTCCTTCAATTTACTGCAGATTAAGAAATTTCACGAGATTCAAATTTTGATTAACGCAGAAAATATCCATCATGTCTCACACAACAAAACCCCACAGCGAACGATCGAGAAGCCAAATTGGTCGATAAAAATTTAATAAGTATTAAAACATTGCTTTAAAACAAATTTTCAATACGGGAATTTATTTCATCTTAAAAAAAAAACAATGTTAGAACAAACTGTTTAGCGAAAGATCAGCTGAAAAGCGATCGGGAGAGTTGGTAACTCGGCGCTTATTATAGTGTAAGACGTAAGAAAAATGATAATAAAAATAAATCACTTTTACTTTTAACAGTATAAATAAGCGATAATCATACTATGCGATTGGTCAAATGCAAAAAAAAGCTGAAAGTTTTTTTTTTTTTTTTTTGTGCCTACATATTAGTTAAATGTATCTCTTTTATTGAGCTAGATGTCAACAATATGCCTATTTGAAGTATTCCCCCCCACCCCCCTAAATTAAAAAAAAAACTTCAAGAGCAATATTTATTTACTGATTACTTGTTAAGAGCTGCTTCTACTTGCTTTATTGATAATTGTTTAGAATGTAGATGATTTAGTAACAATTTTCATGCAAAAAAATATTCATTTACTTTGTAACTAAACTTAATAAATTGTATCGAATCCCAAATTTGAAATCCCAAAATTCGGCTCTTTTTCGAAAATTTCCGATTTTTATTTATTTATTAAATTTTTCCCCCTCGAGTCCTTAAAAGTCCGTTTTTCAAATTTTATTCCTTTTCCTTTTCTCTTTTAAAAGCAAAATGAGGGAACTTGTGTGATTTGTTTTTCTGTGGTCTTAAATCAGGGCTGCCGGATTTTAGCCGGGCCAAAAAAAGCCGGCCGGCTTTTTTTGGTTTAAACCGCTTAAAAAAGGCCGGCTTCTTTTAATAAAAGCCGGCTTTTATTAAAAAAAATTTTAATCATTTTTTTTCCAAAAAATAATTAAGTAAAAAATTATATTTCTATCATTTATACAATTAAATTATTACTGCAATAGCAAAATACTTGAAATAAGAATGAAAATTATTTAATAGAATGATACATTACAGAAATAGCAAAGAGAAAGTGCCTTATTAGAAATTTAGTTAGATTCAATACACTTTAAACGATTTATTTTCAAAGATTTTTACTAAGAATTCAAAAGTTCACTTGACACTACTATATGAACTAAATATTACCAATCCTTTGCCTTATAGTCTTTAACTAATAATCTTTGGTATATTTTACAGCACCTTGATTTTTTTTTTTTACTTTTTTCAGAACCTTAACTAGTCCTCTGATGCAAATAAAAATAAAAATGCTATTTGTCAAATAAATTGCATAAAATAAAAGATGCCCATCTTGAAGCAAACCAGCTGGTCAATGTTAAATTGTACTAGAATGATATTCATCTTTAAAAAATTTAATGTTATGTATATATATAAAAAAAATTCCTTACATTAAAGCAAGCCAACTACTCATCACAAACTTCTTTTACATTTTTGCCATGAGTAGTGCTGTAGGTAAAAACTAGTTTAGAAAGTTAATTCAGATTATGTAAGTAATATTTTGTTGAAGGAAAGGAGATACTTCAAATCATCATTTTTCATACTCTCAGGGCTCCCACCGCCTTAACACAATTTGTAGCAGCTTTCGGAGCAGGTAAAATGTCATTTTTGTATCAGTTTGGAGCAGAAGAATTTAACTTTTGTATCAGTTTGGAGCAAAAGAAATAAGACTTTTGTATCAGTTTAGGAGCTGAAAATATCAAATTTGTACCATTTTTGGAGGGTTTTTTTATCTTTATTTTTTAAATATTAAATGGCTGTTTTAAAACAATGTCATTTTCATACATCAAGGGTAAGAGCAGTTTTAAGTCTTCAAAATGATAGGAAATGTAAATGTCAGTCATCCTACAAAAACTGAATTAAATTATTTCAAAAACTGGATTATTTTTATATTTCTTATAAGAAATTATTCATAACCTATTCAAAAAGTAAGACTAATTAAACCTATAACCCTTATAAAGGTGTTTTTCAATACTTTTCTCAAGAAACAGATTATTTAAAAAAATGTTCTGTTGGTTTTTTTTTCTTCTTCTTCTTCTTCTAATGATTAAGAATAGCTGGAAGAAAGCTTAAAATTTTCTTCTTTTCAAAAATTATTACATTCTCTCTTTTTTGTTTAATAGCTAAAACACTATACTTACAAGAAAATAAGCAAAAACTAACTAATATGAAAGGTTAAACTATTTAAAACTAATTATCATTAATTAAAATTTGTTTTTTAAATGGTACTTATTTAGGTATAACCATTGTGATTATAGTAAAATTTTGAATCAATTAAATTTAATTTCATATTTTATCAAAAAATATATTTGAACTCGATCCTATTTTCTATCTGCAGTAATATTTATTATTTTTCTAATTAAGAAATATTCCTTTAAATTTCAATCCTAAATGCTCACTTAGATGCGTTGGAAGTAATTAATGGCACCAAAAGTAAATTGCTGGGTTTCATAATTTTGCAGCAAGAAAATTCAAGAACCATATTATATTTTAGAAGGGCAACATGTATTTCTTATTATAGGGGTTGATAATTTAATGTCTAATGATTTTTTGTCTAACAATTTATCTTTACATCTTTCAAAAATTGTGTAATAGTTACAATTAAATTTTAAGAGTCCTAGGGTTACAGCAATTGGATGCTGAAAGAAAAAGATCATCAACTCATTAAGATATACATGTTTTTTTTTTTTATGATTTTCTAACGTGACTAATTTTTTTACTTATTTTGTTCTTTATATTTATCTTTTTTAATTGCTTGTGGTTATATGATATAGATTATAGAGCTCAAAGAGTAATGAGAAAAGAAAAAAAGCTGCAATTCAATGTTTAATTTTACAGCGTTTGAAAGTCTATCTCTAAACACTTTCGGGAACAAATATATATTTTCAAACAATGGTTTATCTTAAAATAAAAATACATTTTATTTATTTACTTTGAGAAGAAACATTATAAATAGTTGAAATGAAAAAAATCCGGTTTTTGTAGCGGATGCAAAAAGATCGTAGAACGTATGCACTCCTTTGCTTGCATGTGGAAAGTAGGCTTAAGGAATTTTTACGAATTGTTATAATGGAGTAATAATCTTTTTAACATCTGTTCTGTTATTGATTTTTCACATTGATTAGTATTTCCTAAACATTAAAATAGAAAACACAAAGTGCACTGAGGAAAAACGCGAAGTTTATTTTTTCCACGTTCATGAAATTTTAAACTTTTTTATCTATTTCAATAAAAATTTACTAAATAAAATGTTCAACATAAATAGTGATAAGAGGAATTATTTTTCTCTCCGTAATACTACAAAATATGAGAAATCGTCTCACTGTTTCTTCTACAAGCGTGGGATACATCACTCATTCTGCTCAATTATCTCATCCACACTTGATGTTCTTAAGAGAGGGTAGAGCTAATATTCATTAATAAACTGCTTCAAAGGTAAAAAATTAGTTGACTAAAGGAAAAATGTAACGAATGATGCCGATTTTAAGGTAAAAAATATATAATATCTAAAATTTTTTTTATTTTTTCCCAAAAATCGCGATTTGGCGCAAATTTTCTAAAAAAATGCATTTTGTAGCAGCATGTAGCAGAAAAATCGTTTTGGCGCAGTTTTGCGCAATTGGCGCAGCCGTGGGAGCCCTGTACTCTTCTAGCCTTGAGCAAAAGACTTTTGTTTGTAGTGTAAAATATATGATAAAAAAATTAATGAACATAGTTCTTTATTGCAAGTTTCAGTATTCTGAATTATTTTGAAGTAACATTAAAATATCAATTTTGAGTGAGAAGTATGTATTTGAATCTAATAGAATAGCTTCTCATATGTATTAAGATAAGGTATTGTGCTCGACTATAGACAGTAGCGGATTTAGGTTTGAGAGCGCCCTAGGCCCGAGACGATATGGCGCCCCCTAGCATTAAAAAAAAATTTTTTTTAAATCTTTTTGCTAGATATTTCAGATTTAAGTACTACCCTGATTAATTATTTTAACAAGAAATGCTATCCTCAAAATGGTATGTTTAGATAGTAATAGCGCAATAAAATTTACTTTAAAATTTGGTCTTACAGTTTACAGAAAACCCAATCGATTTTTAATTTTAGTCGTCTTAAAAATTTTGGCGCCCCTCAAAATTTGTCGCCCTAGGCCCGGGCCTCACAGGCCTAAGCCTGAATCCGCTACTGACTATAGAAGAAGCCGAATTTCGATTCCTCTCCCAACCTGGATTTAATTTCCTTCTTTTGTGTTGAAAAGAAAATAATATTAGGCAAGGGTTTAATGAGAGAGTCTCCCGAAATTAAGCACACAAACACGAAAATGGTTATCAGTGTTGTAAAATGCATTGAGATTGTGTAACAAAATAATTCTGAATCTAATTTTAAATAAACTCAATTGAATTTCAGCTTCATATTATACAAATTAACAGTAGCGACATAAATTGACATAGTACAGGTGCAAATAGTAAATAGTATTGTGTCTAATTCAAAAAGGCCAATAAAGACCGGCTTTTTTTAGAAAGACCGGTCTTTAATAAAAGCCGGCCGGTCTGGCCTTTTTTAAAAAAAGCCGGCTTTTTTGCAGCCCTGTCTTAAATGGTGCCCAGTTACTGGGCACCATTGCATTTTGTACAAATGCTTGGTGTTTTGATTCGACTTCTCTACTAATATTTTAATTTTTTTTTTTTAGATGTAGATCGATTTTCTTTTCATACAGTTGCAGGAAATAACAAATTGGAAGCTGCCATGTGGGTGGGTACAAGTTTATTTTAACTGAATTGGGTGTTGTAGTTTAAAGCATTTTATCAAAATCCATGAACATTTTTTTTTTTTTTTGTAAAAATATATAACACATCAATTTACTTATACCTTTTCAAAAAATAAAAAACAAAAAATCGCGGAATCTCCAAAAACTAAGAAAAGCGGAAAATTGCGGATCCGCGGAAGAATCTCATGCCTGATATATATAACACATCAGTTTACTTATACCTTTTCAAAAAAAAAAAAAATTTAAAAAACAAGAGTTAATTATTTATCTACCAGTTGAGAAAGCACTGCAATTTGTAGTAAAAATGCGATGTTGTTATTTAAATCCGCCATTTTTGGTCCTGTCAATCCACCGTTTTGGGTCTGTCTGAAAGCCGCGATAGTACCGGACCCGAGTAAACCAAATTTGAGGTTCGATTAAGTAGTTGAAATGAAAGAAGTTTGATTCTTGTGAAGAATACAAAAGATAGCAAAACAAATAGAGCACATGTGTACTTTCTTATTTTAACAAAAAAAAAAAAAAAAAATAAGCACCTGGAATACAAAAATAAGGACTATTTAAGGACTTTTTAAGGCCTTAAAAATGAAAATGAACATTAAGGACTTTCTAAGGACCTTTAAGGTCCGTACGAAACCTGATAAATTAACCAAAAGTAATTTTATAGAATCGGTGCACGTTAAGAATAATACTATGACCACTTTACAATATGTTACTTAAAGTACTGTAAAATAATATATAAACTAAACCTAGCTTCATGGTTAGTGAGGACGTGTTTTTGGATCTGTGCAAAGCTTCCTGAACCGTCAATTAGATGCAAATTCTATAAAACAAAATGTCAGAGAGAAGTTAAAAGAGCTGTTTCAATTTCAAAGTGTTGTATAAACAAACAAATTAACTGTTTTCTTCACCTAAAAAGTTGCTATCAAAACAATTTTGAATCTAAAATTTAATTCATAATTATGAAAATCGAAAATAAAAAAATAACACCAATTCCTTTAGTTATTCCAAAGCTTATAGCCATTTCTTTGCCGTATGACCACTTTACCTCATTGACCACTTTCCCCCACCTGACCCTACTGGCTACAATAAATAATATTAGTTTTTATACTTACTTGCAGCGCATACTTCCCAAAACTTAGGATTTTAGCGGATAAAGTATATTTTCCAAAATCCAGGCAAAAGATAATATTGAAAACATTCTCCCAAAATAGCTTTTATATTGAAGATTTTTTGACATTAAAATTGCAAAAGAATATCGGTGTAATTGAAGACCTTAAAAAGCATCGACAGTTAATTAATTAAAAATGTCGTTTAAAAATGAAAGAAAGAAAAAAGAAAAAAAAAAGAAGAGAAAAGAAAAATCACTTCACTAACAGTTATTACAAGCCAGTAAAGGCGGTTGAGAAAGTCACGCTTTCTGTTATGTTTACACGCGTGAGTTTTCGCTTTCATCATCGCCTACGTCACTTGCTGTTCTCTGGAGAGCAAATTCCAAGAGTTTTTCCGACTCAAGGCTTTCCCTTTCGCTTATCAGGTCACCAGTGACGTAACGATTTCTCCTGTATCAGCGACCTCCTCGCACAGAACCACACCATCTATCTTGCACTTCCATCCACACACTGCACAAGATTCTGCAGCAAAGCGACCTGCTTTCTTCATGTGTATATTCACGATCAGGATTGCCAAACTTCCCGGATTTTCCGGGACAAGGGACAGTCCCGTATTTTGAAAATCTATCCCGCGTCCCGGGGAACTTCAAAAGCCGCTTATTTTTGACGTGATATAGATTTTGCCGGATATCTGGTGCCCCTTGTTTGACGGTATCGTACCGCGGATATCCCGCTGTAATGTATGAAACCTGTAAATTCGATACATTTTTTAAACATCTCACAGCTTCGAAAAAGGAATAAGTTTTTAATTTACGTATGTTTTCAAAAATTTACTGATAATTTAAGTTTTAGAAATCAAAATTGACATGCCGGATAACCGGATTTTTTTTTTTGACGTGATACTGATTTTGCCGGATATCGGATATCTGGTGACCCTTGTTTGACGGGATCGTACCGCGGATATCCCACTGTAATGTATGAAACCTGAAAATTCTAAACATTTTTTAAACATCTCACAGCTTCAAAAAAAGGAATAAGTTTTTAATTTACGTATGTTTTCAAAATTCACTAATTAAATTTTAGAAATCAAAACTGACATGCCGGAGAACCGGATCTTTCATGCAGTGGCCGGTCAGATACGTTATATCCTCCCCCGTTAGTGACCCCTGCTGCCCCGTATTTTTTTTAATTGTCAACCCTGTTCCCGCTACAATGAATAATAACGTAACTAGAAAAATCAACTCCTTTCATACCGTCGTGCCCGAATTATATTTCTAAAAGTCAACCCCTCCCCCTCCTTCCTGATCGCCCAAATGTCAGGCCTGCCCTCTCGTGTATTAATGTACACAGACATAAATCTATTAATGTATGGCAATTAGAGATATAGGTTTTCCGGAAAATTTTCCGAGCATCTAAACTATAAAGGCTTCGTAAAATTAAATTCCTGCGTACTAGAGGCTGCAAATAAACAAGCTACGGACGAATTCCTTTCATGAGCTTTTGAGATCCTTTACAAAATTCCAAGCTACTAAATCGTATTTTTCACAAAATTATTTCTGAAATAAACGGCAAATAATAGTAAAATGTTTCATCACTATTGGAGAAACTACGAAATATTTGATTCCCACTTTGGCTTTCAATTTTTTTCTCTGCTGCAAGTTATCAGTTTTCAGACATTTTTGACATGAACAATTGTAATTTTTTCCTTTCAAGGACTTATTTTTTATCCCTTAAAGGGATCATGTATCCTCCCACCAAGTAATACATAAACATTTCGCAAGGGATTCTTAATCTCAATCTGAAATTACATAGGCTATTCAATAATACTTTATCTGTTTATTTTAGTTTACTAAATAGTATTTCTAATTTTTTTTTTACTTAGGTGTAATACCTATATGAACACAAATAACGTTGCTTTCGCTTTGAATTCAACTCCAATTTATGAAGTTTTATAAATATGCTATAACGCTTTTGATCAATTTGCCATTGTACACTGTGCAGTTATAAGTAAAACTATATTTTTCCTTCCTTCCTTCCTTGTCGTTTTTTTTTTTTTTTTTTTTTAAAAAGTGCAACTAGAGATAATGCTTTTTACATGCAAATAGTTATAAGGTCAATTCGCCGAAATGCGACGCGATTGCCCTCTAAGTTTCTCACATTTATGAAGTTTTTGACCATATTTATGGCATATTGGCATGTAACAAAATAAGGATTGAATGCACTTAGTCTTTCGATGCTAAACAAAGTTTGTATCGAAGAAATTGAACTTTAATTATACTTCTAGAAATAATTTGCATCACAGTCGCAATTAGGACACTTTTGCCGCATTTAGGGTATCTAAAATCTAAATGCGACACTCAAGTACCGAAAAATGCGACATTGCTACTTATGCATCCCAGTTATTACTTTTTATCAATTTACAGTATTACACTTTTCAGTGCACCTAATTTTATAAATCAGAGGTTCTCAAACTGAGTGCCGCGGCACCCTGTGTGGGGGGGGGGGGGGGGGGTGCCATACCGAGAGATGAGGGGTCTTGCCGGTATCCTTCACATCGTTTTCTTCCAAAATCGTAAAAATACACAATTATCACATACCACGGATAGGTATTAGATGACCAACAAGGGAAGTTTGGTTTTGACGGAATCTAGAAGCGCGTTTCAACAGCGACGTCAAGAGAACCAATTAATTCTTTTATAGCCGAAGAGAGGTTGTTTTGGGCGAAACGTAGAAACATGGTGGTTTCCGGTTCGTGTGTTATACGATGTTTAGGATATTTTTGGAAAAGAAAAGTAAAATTTTTAAGCAGGGGTGCCCATTCCACTTCAGAGCCATGACGAACCCCCAAAAGAGCTAGGAAGCTCTTTAGGGGGTGCGTCAGAAGAGCCCCCCCAAAAAACCTCCTGATAACACCCCTAAAAACTTCAATTCCTATTTTTTTTTTATGGAATAAGAGCATTTTCGGCATTTTTTATGTTTTACTCTTTTCTTTTGCAAAACAAGATACTAAATCAGGGTGCCGCAGAATGATAGCGCCCCCTAAAAAGTTACAAACTATGACACCATTAAAAAGAGAAACTCCCTAAAAACACCCTATTTTTGATTATCTGCTTCTCATAAAAAGCTATGCCCCCCCCCCCTACGAAAACGATAGCACTACAAAAAATTGGCCAAAACCCATTTTTTAAAAAAATTACAACCCTCTTAAGCTACGTAGCCCCTACACCAAAAGAAAAAGATGACACCTACAACAATCGGCCAAAATCCCCTAAAAACAGTCGCCCCCTCCCTCATTTAAAAAATATCTCTTTTTGATTCCCCATCCCCCTTAAAAAGCTACACCCCTCAAAAACGATGGACCCCCAAACATTTGCCAACCCCCATTTTTTAAAATTACCACCTCCTTAAATAGCTACGCAGACCCGCTCAAAAAACACCGACAAAAATCAGCCAAAATCCCCTACAAATTATCTACCACTACAAAGCTACGGACCCCGCCCCCCGAAAAAAAAAAAGCGATGATTTGAAATGCTGTGGAGTGTTATCGTAACTCCTGCTCAAAAATCTTCAAGCTCTCTAAACAGTGCCCATTACATTTTGATAGTCCTAGAGTTCAGTCTATTTATCAACACAATTCTCAAAATTACATTTTAGCTGAAGAATGCAAGTGTACAGATTTGCTCTAGGAATCTGCAACACTTTCTATATATGGTAGGTTCAGCCTATTTCAGATAAGTCACCCACCCATTAAATTTGGCTCTAATTTTGTTGATATGTGTCCGGATACATTAGGCAGTTGATAAATATCACACGAAAAATGGAGTGTATACCCCTAGAAATACATTCAAAGCAGTTTGATTTAATTCTGCAACATATATAGGCTCTCATTGCTATTTGTAATGCCACCCACATAAAATAATTTCACTTTTTTGCTTAGTATAAAAATGATATGTGAAATAAATTTCTTTTTTTTCTGATTATTCCTTCTTAATGTATTGCAATTTTTAATGGTCATTAATACATGATGTGATGCAGAAAGGTCAATGAATACTTTAGTACAATTATACAAGAAATACCTCATGGTTGAAGTTACTGAAGAATCTTTGCAAAAGACATAGGACCTGTAAAACATGACACCAAGACTCTTTTTAGAAGTATTGTTCATAAGATTAAATATTTTTAGCCTTATATTAATACACAATTTCATAAGTAATGGACAAGCAGCTTGTTTCTTGTTCTCTTGGCATTTATGGGATAGAAGCATTTAACAGATTATCCCTTCTCATATCTCATATTAATAGAATGCAAAATAAATGATTTATCAATTATTGTTATTATGAAGCTTTTTCTTTTCTTTTCTTTGCAAAATACAGAGCTGAAAACCACTTCAATAAGACCAAGAGAAAGCAAAAAATGACCTAATAGTACAAACTGATTGAGTTGAACAATCTATACATATCAAATATAAAGTACATGGCCCCCACACATAATTTTTTTTTTTTTTTTTGATGGATGGCAATGATGCTTCTTTTCAATGAACTCCCGTTGGGCATTACTATTTGGTGAGTTTATCAATGACTATCAGTTGGATGCAAATAGTTATTCTTCAAAGGAAAAAAAAAAAGCGTTTGCAACCTAGCACTTAAAATACAGAATCATTATTCAGGGAACATCAGATAGAAATGAAAGATTTGTTTAGGACAAGGAGTGAAAACTGTGGTTTGCAAGGCTTTCTTTGGCTATTGAATGTGGCTCAACAGAATGTAAGAATATATTATTTACATCAAAGTTCATGTGGTGGTGCATTGATTTTATTTAATAAATTATATTTAAAATGTTTATTAACTACAACTATGGCTCTTATAAACAATTTCTGACATCTTTAATAATGAATTGGATATTTATTTTCTGAAGACTGCTGACCACTGCTTTGGATAACCATAGAATGCCTTCAATACCAATGTCAAAATCAGCCAAGTTAAAATGTTTATTCGAAAATTGAAGTAAACATCCCATGAAAAATTTTTAAGTTATGAATGGTGTGCAAGATTTGTCCTCAAAGACTTTGTTTGAAGGTTTTTGACAACATTTGGAATCTAGTCAAGCCCCCTGACTTTGTGTAAAATCAGTGTACAATATTGTGTTGCAAAACATATATTTTTTAATTTCAAAGAGGAGATACTTGTGCGCAATTATTGTGTTCAACTTCTGTTCTGTGTGTTATTATAATTTGAATTCATTTTTTCCCCAGTATACATTTTATAGTCATACTGCCAGTGTTACCATTTCTATTCTATGCAATCTTGTTTTTACTTTTGCAGCAATTCACCAGCACATTTTTAAAATGTTTCCCCCTTGAATTAACAAGCTTTAGTGTGACTTCACTTCAGCAGCTATTTACAATGCCATTTAAATTAGATCTGAAGAAATTCAAAACAGAAAGAAATATTTTTGAATTTTCAGAGTAGAATTTTAAAAATTCAAACACATTTCTTCGTGATTTCTGGAAAAGGAGCATGGTTATTTGGAAAAAGTTTCTGTGGTGCTAAAACCAAACAAAAGCAATGGATTCTTGATGTTTTTGTAGGAGGCCAAAGTAATGAATTGAATTTTGTCCATTCTGCAACTTTTTTTAAAACCCTGTATAGTGTATAATGGAATGACTAAGTATGTAGCTTGTGAATTCAATGAATCCTGCAGTTTTTGCTCCTTGCAGCTCACAGATCAGGCAGACCCTATTAACTTCTCATGGAAATACCCCCATGTAAAACAAAATCTTTCTCTTCTTCAGGTCGTTGTTTTGCAGCAGATGTATTTTCCAAGAACAGCACTAAGTCTTAAAAAATATGTATGTTAAGAAAAAAAAAAGCGGTGCCAGTAAAAGACATAAATAGAAACATGAACATCAAAGACAAAAGTATAATAAGCATAAAAATGCAGCTCCATACAATATTCTCTTCCCTGTAGATAACTTGTTTTTTTTTATTATTATTTAATGGGGTGTTGGGAACACATCCCAAAATATTTGAATCAAATACATTTTATTTTACATGGATATTAATCAGATTTTTATGAGTATTGCCTGCACGTTTTGCACAAACGGTTCGATTCTAAATTCCTGTATTCTATTTGTCAAAATGTTCCCCCCCTTCTCTCTTAAGGCACATTAAATAAAGACACTTCTATCCAGCATTCATCCCTATTTATTCAAAAGAAGGTATTAAAGATTTTGCCAAATTCAACTCAAATCATTTACTAAAACATTCACTTTAAAAGTTCCTTGAAGCATTTTTATTTATAACGCCAATGATTCTTGGATTCACCAGGATTTGTAGTCTTTCCCAATATCATTGAGATTTACATACAACCCGATTCCCTAGCCAAACACCATTTTGCAAACATTTCCAATTTTTGGTATCAAATCAGGTGACAGAAAAAATAATTTCTGAAAAGTGGAAAAGAAAACAAAATGTGTCTGCATTGTTTCTTTTGTCATTTTAATCATTCACAAAACAAATCCACAAATCATATACTTTCTACATGAAATATATTTCATAGCAATGGATGCACTAATAATAAATATCAATTCATTATAAGTCCCACATATGACAGACCTCTATGTACATCCAAACAGGGTCACAAAATTATGGTAAAACCTATTTGGTCGGAGCCAATTCTGTGAAACATATAAAAATGTGAAGAGTCAGATTCTTTCCTCCTCCACATACATGTTCTACACAACTGAGAGTTCCAGAAATCCTAGCGTATCACAAAGTATTGTTTAGGGTTCCACACAAAAGAGAAATAAGCAAATAAAAGAAAAACATAAAGCTTTTATGAAAGGAATGCAGACTAATGTGCATCGAGTATTCTATTTGTCTGATAGAAGCTTATAACAAAGAACTAATAAAATATACACTTTAAAACATTTTCAGAAGGTTTGTAGCTATTTATTTATTTTTCTTTCTTTTTTTTAAAAAATTCACAATATAAATTATGTTTATAATCCCATTAGTTATATTTTTAACTAGAAGTATTATGGACAAATTTCGTTTTTGTAAAGAGCGGTATTTATAAAACTGTAATTGTTTTTTTAAATTAATAATTAGAAATTATAGTGCTTTTATTTCATTTACATTAACAAAAACATCAAATTAACTACAGGTTTAAAAGAAAATTATCTGTACTTGAAATTTTAGGATTCCTGAAGTTTTAAACTGTAAAAAGGGTCCGGTTCAGTAATGATGAAAAGGTTAAAAAACACTGCTTCATTAAATTTGCAATTTTATATTAAAAGAGGCTGTCAAAAAATGGAGGAAGTCAATTTGAAACCCAGTAATGCTAAATCTATTCCTGCTCAAAAATATTCTTGACACCATTAATTTAGCTGCAATCAAGTTATGAATCAATTCAGCATAATGGAGAGGATATGTTTTCTTTAAACAATCCTTTTACTTGACCAAAGCATTCCACCATATTTAAAGATTAATTGTTGCAAATGCAAATTTTGTTGACATCAATTAAAACTGCCTCTTCTGAACGAAGACCCGATTTTTTTCTCTCCCACCTTCGAACATTACTAGAGGCAATAAGCAAACATCGAGATATGATACTGGCTATGACAAGATTTTCCCCCTTTGATATTAAAAAAATAAGCATTTGCAGTGATTTCAACTTTTATATTAGTAATTAACTTAAATGTTTTAGCTAAATGAAGTATCTTTCTCAATTACAGTAGGATTCTCGGAATAAAAATTGAGTTAGCATTCAGCATATTGCAAAGCTTGAACATTTTTCATGACACATTTTCAGTACAAATAGCACACATACACACTTTCAATCACTGCATACAAACTGAAGAGGAAAAAAAAACTTTCACTCAATTTTGTTTGACCCTAATAATTAAAACCAAAAGAATTTTTAACATTATCCTTCTTAGTATTTTAGAAAGTTTCAAACAAAATCAAGGATGCGCACATCCAGCCGGAAAAACGAAAGAATATCACTTAATTTTACCATGAATTAAGGTTTGTAAGGACCTTTCCACAGCTATGACAAGCCACAATACTTTTCTAACTCACGTGGATCAACAAAGTTCTGCCGTCATTCATATCCGATTTGTACTTGAAACAAAAGATTCCCCCCCCCCCACGAAGTCTAGGACAGACGGCCCGCGGACGCGAGCCATTTTTTCCGAGGAGACACGTTCGGTACAACAAAAGAAAAAAAGCACAATGCAAGTGATATCGAGAACAAAGTATGCATTTGAAAAATAAAATGTACAATGATAATACAGGGTAATTTAAATAAAATCCGGGCAATTTCAGCTAGAGCCATATACAAATCGATGAGGACTTTAAACACACCTTAAGATATAAAAAGTAAGCCAGTTGTTTTTCTCGGATTGCAAACAAAATACATATATATATAACGCGGCCTCGCAGTCGGTCGGTGAGTGCTCGGAGCGGCCATTTCTGACCGGCGAGGCCGCGGACCGCAACGCGACGAGTTCGACGGCTACGGGGGGTCGTTCCTAAGAGTCCTTCTTGGGTTCCTTCTCCTCATCGTCGTTGAAGTTCAGCCAGCTCTGTTCGACAATGGTGGCCACCCGTTTCTCGTACTCTCGTCGGTTCTCCTGGTACAGCTGGGCGGCCAGGCTGTTCGCCGGACTGTTGGGGTTCGGCTCGTCCAGCAGGGACTGAAAACACAAAACCACATGCTCAGTCCTACGAGTTAGTACACGAGAATTCAATGAAGCGACACCTCAAAATCAATCTCTATGGGACAAAGAACCCCTTGTATTGAAAAAGTCAAGTAACAAAACTGGAAATTTGGAGATAGCTAACATAAATGAAATGATAAGCACTAAGCATGCTTTGTGCTAAACAATATTAGTGGCAGTTATTGTAGGGGTAATTTCATTATATCCCTTATTATTTCGTTCCTTTTCTATTTTTCTCATATTTTATTATGCTGCATTTTTCTTATCACAATTTTTTATTTTTTGCAATTAGCATTTAAGTTTAGTCTTTCGTGTAAATTAGTGGATTAAGTTTAGCCTAGGTTTGAGTTGCAAAACTCAAACTCAAAAAGTATGTGTTTGTGATGCCCTAAATAAAATGAATGTTGAACGGGAAATGTTTTACTCAATGAGCTTTCCCACTACAGCTCTAACAGGTGCAGCTACATAACGTAATTTAGAAAAAAAAATTACAAATT
The DNA here is from genome assembly GCA_038502835.1 of Octonoba sinensis. Lineage (NCBI taxonomy): Eukaryota > Metazoa > Arthropoda > Arachnida > Araneae > Uloboridae > Octonoba > Octonoba sinensis. The sequence goes on from CM076602.1 coordinate 67,880,648, forward strand.
CCCACACATAATTCAAACTGTGCAGACACTCAATGTCTTTCTCTCCTCTAACCAACATCTCCTTATATCTATCTCACTGCATTGTCTTTTTGAAAACCGGAAAAAATAACCTTTAAAAAAATTGAATCAGAATCTTCCCTGGGAGCTCTGTAGCTTCTTGGGGTAGGTGAGCAATCACTCGGAGGGAGGGGGCATCTGTGGATGAATGGCACGGTTTATGAAGTGGAATCTTATATTTGAGATCTACAACAATTTTCTCTTTTATAAATAAGCTTGCAATGATGAAAGTGTTTTTGCTTCAATTTAAATAAAAATAAAATTTGAATAAATATAACATATTTAAAAATTGCAGCAAAAATCTACTAGTCTTAACATTAAAACAAATTCTTTACACTTACAATAAAGTTAACTTAAAATTCAATCTTTAGTGCTTTTGTTGAGTGTTACGTATAAGTAAACTTTATTATCAATTGTTAACTTACTTCAAAGTTAAACTTAAAGATTTAAAATGCTGTTGACCAGAAATCCAGTAAATTATGGATCGTCAACATGACTGCATGTTGGGAGTGATGTCACTGATCTGCTGTGATTGGCCAGGCAGGTATGTCCTAAGCCAAATTCTCATTGGTTGTAAGCCATGGACAACGTAGCTTTAAGATAATGATGCTGGGTATTTAAAAGGGAAGCTCTGGTTGACAGACAGAACTTCTGATTTATTACTTTTGAATTAAAAAACATCGCCTGCCGCACTGTCCTTGTTAAGAGCATAAAAAACGTCCACAGCAGTGCTGTTCTTGCTAAGAATATAAAAAATGTAACATGCCTATTTATCCAGAGAGGGGGGGGGGGGGATATTGTCAAAACGTGAAAAAGTAATATAGCATGCAAAAGGATCAGTGGCAACTTGGGAGCAATCCCCGTTAGTAGGGTCATTGTCGCCCCAAGTGATAAATAAAACTGCCAAATTGCAGCAAAGTGTCATTTGATGAATTATTTTTTATCTGAAAAGAGGCTTGGCAATGATCTTGGATTGATTGCAAATTTGTAAGACTGCAATATCATATTAATTTCCCGCTTATGTTGAACTGCTGTCTTGCTAACTGAAAAGTAAGTTTTATATGGGAATTTCCAGAGATTTTTGGCATTATTCAAAAATTTGCTTTAATTCCATTAAGGATTCCTATTAAAATTTGGTTTTAGAGATTGTTGTCATTTTAAATGGAGTTTTTAGTAACTGCTGTCATTTCAATAATGAGAATTTTTAAGGAATAAATACTGTCCTAATTTTCAAGGTAATATTTAGGTTGGTTGACACTACTTAAGATTTGCCAACAAGGTAATGTTGGTAAAGAGTCTAATGAGGATCTTTTTGGCACTGTTGTCCATATTTTCAAGCTGCCATTGTGGTTTAGTAGGTAAAAAGCTATAATCTTTAAGGAACATCATTTCTCAGCTAAGTGGTGGGACGTCATGCTTTAGGCAATATCCCCCTCTTTTTTTTTTTGTTTTGCTCAAGGAATGACGCTATGTTTAAATGACATGTTTTATGTGCCATGCATCAAAACTTTTTTGAAAATGAAGGCAGATTAAAAACTACATACCTGTATTGACGTCAAAATTGCGGAAACGTCATATGTGGGACTCCACCGGTTTTGAAGAATGTCCAAGCAAATACTTCCATCTGCATAAACTGAAAACAGAAAATATGAATAAAATCTTTCAATTCTAAACTATACACTAAAAGCCAACATAATTTTACAGCTTATTCTCATGATGTCTTTATATATATACAGTGAAACCTGTGTAAGTGAACCACTAGTGGTGCAGCACTTTAGTGGTCAACTTTTATAGGTGATCAACATATAGAGGGGAGATTTTTTTCTTTTTTAGTAATTTCTAACACTATGCATTTTGTAACTAATTAAAATATAGCTTCATCTATTAACATTACTTTAAAATAGGAATTAGCTTTTTTCCCCACATTTATCTAAAATATCATTAGAGAAATTTAACCTGAATGACTTACACAGGGTTCGTACGCTTTTGGCAAAACCAAAAATAAGGACTTTCTAAGGACTTTTTAAGGACCTCACAATTTTTTTGAAATATACAAACTTATGTTTATTTCAAAAGGAAGCATTATTGAAAGAGGAAATTGATTTAACATCTTATTATTATTAGGAACAAATCACAAACACTTTTATGGAACTCTCTTTGACTTGATGCTCTTCTAATGTCCAATACAGTCAGGGAGTTAAATAATTATTGGAGATAATAATAACAAGCACACAACACAAGTATTAATCATATATAAGCAAATTATCAATGATATGAAAAATTATCAAAAATGGTTAGTGCTATAAAATACAAGTTAGATGAAAAACAATTTAAATAACAAAAATTGGCAAAGAAAACGCTGCACTTTGTCCTGAGAATTTGTGTTTAATTTATATATATATATATATTTTTTTTTTTTCATTTTACTTAACTTATCTTGCCAGCATCTCAATTTAGGCTTACTTAAATCTTTATCTCTACCATAAATAATTTTTAAAAATTATTTAGAAGAGCTTGCAAAAATTCAGAAGAAACTTTTTCAACTTGAGAAAAATATTTCATTTTGGAAACAACATACAAATAAAAAATGGAGCTTCTTCGCTTAAAACTTTGTACATTACCCTCAAATAGTAACTACCAAAATTTAACTAAAATAAAGTTTCAAAAAATTAAACAATTTTTTGAAATAAAAAATAAAACTCTCAACTTTCTAAATAATTGATATATTTACAGGATGCAAAAAGATAGAAGTCTCGAAAGCTGCGTGCAATTTTCGGCAAAGCACATGCTAGATGCTAGCAAGTTTCCGAAAAATAGGATTTTACATTTTCATGTTATAAAATATGAAAATTCATGTAAATTAACGCATGTCTTTTTAAAAAGTTTCTTGAAAAATTTTCTTGTTTTGTAGTATAATCCCTTTAGATAAAAATACTTGTACATGAGCTTGAAAAACTGGATCTTTTTGCAAAAAAATTGAATTTTCTAAGTTCTCAAATAAAAACAGAAAAACTAGGGGAAAACGGGGCGTTTGGCAACTAAGGTGTATAGGTTTAAGAAGAGGTCGCTTCCTTCAATTTACTGCAAATTAAGAAATTTCGCGAGATACAAATTTTGATTAACGCAGCAAATATCCATCATCTCCCACACAACAAAACCCCACAGCGAATGATCGCGAAGCCAAATTGGTCGATAAAAAATTACTAAATATTAAAACATTGCTTTTAAAACAAATTTTCGATACGGGAATTTATTTGATCTAAAGAAAAACAATGGGAGAACAAATTGTTTATCGAAAGATCAGCTGAAAAGCGATCGGGAGAGTTGGCAACTCGGCGCTTATTATAGTTTAAGACGTGAGAGGAATGTTAATAAAAATAAATCATTCTTTTACCTTTAACAGTATAAATAAGCGATAATCATACATGCAATTGGTCAAATGCAAAAAAACATGAAAGTTTTTTTTTTTGCCTACATATTAGTTAAATGTATCTCTTTTATTGAGCTAAATGTCAACAATATGCTTCTTTCAAGTATCCCCCTCCCCTTAAATTAAAATAAAAAGTTTCAAAAGCAATATTTATTTACCGATTACTTGTTAAGAGCTGCTCCTACTTGCTTTATTGATAATTGTCTAGAATGTAGATGATTTAGTAACAATTTTCATGCAAAAAAATATATATATATATTTACTTTGTTACTAAACTTAATAAATAGTACCGAATCCCAAATTTGAAATCCCGAAATTTGGCCCTTTTTCGAAAATTCCCGATTTTTGTTTATGTATTAAATTTTTCCCCTCGGATATTTAAAAGTCCGTTTTTCAAATTTTATTCCATTTTCTTCATCTTTTAAAAGCAAAATTAGGGAGCTTGTGTGATTTGTATTTCTGTGGTCTTAAATGGTGCCCAGTTACTGGGCACCATTGCATTTTGTACAAATACTTGGCGTTTTGATTCGACTTCTCTACTAATTTTTTTTTTTTTTTTTTTCCTAGATGTATCTCGATTTGAATTTCTTTTTCATACAATTGCAGGAAATAGCAAATTGGGAGCTGCGATGTGGGTGGATACAAGTTCATTTTACTGTATTGGGTGTTGTAGTTTGAAGCATTTTATCAAAATCCATGAACATTTTTCTTTTTTTTTTTGTAAAAATATCAGGCATGAGATTGAAGAAAGATGAAAAAAGAGGAAAAATGCGTGATCAAAAGTTCAGTTATATTAAGAGACGAAATGTTCAAAATAAGTTGTTTTTTTTTCAATCCTATAGATTTTCATCCATTTAATGTGTTTGTATTACATTATAAAAATATTTTTTAATTTACTCACTTAAGGTTTCTTAATTAAACTATATAATATATGCGCATTATTATCAAAAACTGAAAGATAAAAGAATTGCCACCTTGCTAATGTACATAGCTGAATTTTTTAAAAAATGTAAAGTTTTAATGAAAATAACAGAAGGATAAAAATATTTTTTAATTTACTCACTAAAGGTTTCTTAATTAAACTATATAATATATATGCATTATAATCAAAAATTGGAAGATAAAAGAATTTTCACATTGCTAATGTACATAGTTAAATTTAAAAAACAAAATTTAACGTTTTAATGAAAATAACAGGAGCATAATAATAAATTCATATTCTTTTTTTTCTTTTTTAATAAAAAAAAGCTCAAAAATTTATTGACAAGAATTTTTCAGGTAGGACCTAACAGCATACATTTCTTTTGTGGTTAAACTGGGTTTACTTGTTTCAATTTTTTTTTTTTTTTTTTTAATGGTGGTCTGAGTTTAGTAGTTGCATCTGAAATTTATGTGGGTGGCATTAACCATTGTACTACTTTTAGTGCTTGAGGAAATGTTTCTAGCTTCTTATAGTTGATGTTGCTGCACCTGAATTTTTCCTTCATTTTTCTTTGAGCAGATTGGTTCATTTGTTTTTTCTTTTGTTTTGTCTATGTGTTTGTTCATTTATATTTTCATAGCATTAGCCGTAATTTTTTTGGCTGCCGCTTTAGACAATGCTTTAATTTTTACAGTATTTTTTCCCTCAATCTTTTTTCCCTTAATGAGACTGTTGTGCTGATTTTCTTTGTTACATCTTTTACAAGATGTTCTCATACTCTTACAAAAATTGGAATTTACCTTTTCCTTTAAGAAAATCTATCCTAAAAATATAACTAATGATTTTTCTTTTTTTAAAAAATTCAGTTCGTACTTGATAGCTTGGATGGCATTGAAAGTTGAAACATTTCACCTACTGGTCTGTGGGGTAATAATATTGTTCACATGGAACTGAAACTGGATTCAACTTGAGGGCCATGAAAACACGTAAGAAAGGCTAGTGCCAATTTGGACAGTAAATGATATTTCAAAAAGTTCCTCACATTCGTCCACCAAACATCAATAGTGTCACTTTTGATTGGCTCAGCAAGAAAATCAATACCAAGGATATTTATGCACTTCTAAATCATACTGCTGTTTTTCATCTACATTTATGATATTTGTTGCAAATGCTGACAGTTCTTTCATAAGCAATAATGAAGAAGAGTGCTACCTATTCCAGGGTTCATTCAAACTGAAAATATTTTTCTAAAATAAAATGTGGGTTCAAACTTTGTGCTCATGGATTTTTGATACAATTTTCATGTTATTCATCATGTCATGTCAGACAATAAAATTCCCTGACGTTTAAAGGCAATTTTAGGAAAAATTCCAGGTTAATCAATGTCAACTAACATTATCAAATATTAACATATATACTATGTTTTAGTTGTGAATAAAAACTTTCCTTATTATTTCAAATATAATTATAAAAAATTTCCAATAATGATTACCAAATTTTAAATGGTTAAGTTGCAATAATTTAAAGTTTACTTACATTTGTTATGAGCAAAATTTGGAATGCAGTAGGAAATGTTGATATATTTGCAACCCAAAGTCTTATGTTTTATAGCTTTTAGTATTGTCACAAATCGATTAACTTATTTTGTAAACATAGTCGATGAAATTTGGAACATAGTAAAATTTTGCACAGCATAAAAGAACTTCAGGATTCAAATAATTTCAAATCCTCAATAACATTCATTATCATTCGGAAATGCAGAAATGCTAATAATTGTTAAACGTAAGGTAACATTGTAAAATTATCTAATTAAATCTAATACAATGTGTAGATTGCATAAGTTTTACGCTTAGTGTCAATAAGTACATGCAGTGCTTCAAAAAAATAAATAAATAAGTAATAATAATAATAAATATTTTTAAAAATCCTCAAATATATGTGTGCATATATATATATTTAAACTTACTTTTAATAATTGACTTTTAAATTGCACAAAGATGTAAAAAGCAAGAAATAAAAATTGAAAAAATGAGGTGAATTATAGGTTATCAGACACGTGACTCACTGAGGGAAAAAGTACTGAAATATCAAGACAGAACGTAAGCTTATATAACAAACACACATTGCTATGCAACAGAATTATCAAACACAAAGCAAAGTCAAGTCATTACTTTACACTTTAATATAATGGAATAATTGGGGTTTGATGTCTAACAAAAAAAAAAGTGCAAAAGTCCTACATTCTTTGGAACTTATATTCATAAAGGGTCTGAATTCAGTGCAATATATAAAAACTAATTCCATTTTTTAAAGAAATAAACAGGTTCCCAAGCATTAACTTTTAAAACTGAAGGAACTACTTCATATCTACCAACTATTAAAAATATTATGAATAAGGTGTGAAGTGAAAAAAAAAAGATTGCTAAGTACCAAAGCATTATTTGAGAAGAGCAAGATTATTGATAGACAATATAAACATATTTGTGATTTAAACACACGGTACTTCTATTTAGATATATGTATAACACTGAACTGGGTTAATGAACTTCTAAGATCAAGAAGAGGCACTATTAAAAACCTTAGGCCTATTTTTTCTCAAACTTAACAATTGTTTTATAACATTGAAAAAATTACTCAACAGACGATTGCTGAATTTTTTTATGCATTTTAATTATATATTAAATAAAAACAGAAAGAATTGATAATTTCTTTTGTAACAATATTATAATGAGTACTTGTAAGGAAAAAAACCCTAATGCTAAACACAGCTATAAGTTTAAAAAACTCATTTTAAATTACATACAAGGGGGGGGGGGGGACATTTTAGGCAAAAATATTTTTTTAACTAACATTTAGTTATAAGAAACTGATATGATCACTACAACTTAAAATAACTTTCGAAAAATTCTTAAAATTTTCGGCCGAATTTTCAAGTGGGCGTGGCAAAAATTACGTCCGTGCAAGTGCTTTACTATTATAGAAGCTGAAACTTAATAAAGATAAAAATAATAATAAGCTCAAAGTTATTGATGTCCGTGAGCCAGAATCGAACAGTAAATGAGAGCTAGGAAGTTTTACCGAAGCCGATGCAATCGGATTTCGAAATGCTTAAAAAATCGGGACCAACCCTTAAAAGTTCAAAAAACGGACAAAATGCATAAATTTTACTCGTATTTTGTGAAATGTTGGGAGGCTACTTTCAAAGATTTTCATCGAAAAAAAAAAGATAGAGAGTTCTCCAAAGTTAAGGATTTTCGCGAAACGAAATTGTTAATTTCCAAAATTGCTGAAAATATGGAATTTCGCCAAAATGCGGGAAAATCACATGTTTGTAGGTTTATTCATTTGTTGAGTCATCCTTAAATAACCCTGCACTAACAGAAGATGAAAGAAATTCCCTGACTTTTTCAGGAATTTCAGTGAAATGTGATTTTCCCTGACCAATTTAAATTTAGGTCATTTTCATTTTCCCTAACAATTCCAGGTTTTCCCGGTGCGTGGCAACCCTGTTCATATCTTTACATTTTAGAGCTCTCATTCTTGCATGTATTCTATTACTTTATGATTTTATACGTAATAGGGAATTGAAAATTAATAAGAGTGGAAGTTTTAAATAATTGTCAATTCTTTCAATCAATTGAGTTTGCAGACATTCTCAAATCTCCAAAAATAGCGCTAAATCTTTTAAAAATTGAAGGCAAAAATTCAGGAGTTGCAAGAAAACTTTTGTATTTCTGCTCAACAAGCTATTTTTTCTACCTGTCTGTCGATATGAAATAAAAATCAGATGCAAAAAGATTGAAACTCAATTAACGTATTTTCTGGAGTATAATTCGCGGGTAGTATATTTTGCGAAAAAAAGTCTACAGTAATGTGCCGGTGCAATAAAAAATCTTATTCCACTAAAAATTGCTTTGTATATTTTCTTAGTAGGCTTTGTACTGTGCGCTAATGAGAAAATAATAAGAAATATATTAAACTGAAAGCAGATGCAAAAGGATTACTGCAAAATTTCAGCAAAACGGTAACAATGCGCCAACACGTGACATTGAGGAAACAAAAAAATAAGCGATAAACTTGCGATTCTTAATATATAAGAGCTAAATTTGAGTAATTTTAAACGTTTAAAATTAAAAAAGAAAGTAAGAAAACTTTAGCACTGAAAGTTAAAGAATTATCAACGTTGAAATATGGCGCCATTTAGTGTTTCTTTTTCTCATCATGAAAGTGTTTGATTCTGGAACAAATATTACTGTAGTACAAAAAATTACTTAAAAAACAATATAAATTGTAATAATTAATTCTGAAGATAAAAGTTCAAAAACTTAAAACTTTTTAATTTAACTAACAAAATGTTTACTCGTTTGCATTAAAAGGAAACTCTACATCTTCTGCCATTTTGAAGAATGAAGCTTTTGCATTTAAATGTGCGATTTGGGATAAAACATGACTTCTTTTATGTAAAAAAAAAAGTAAGTATCAGCGGCGATTCCGATCGTTGTTCTTGAAAAATCTAGGTTTAAAAGTATACTGCAAAAAACATCTTATAATACGCAGCCCGAAGTCATGAAGTTAGGAATGTCCAAATGCTGTTGGAAAGAATTGTACTGGCTCTAGTGTTCTCCAAGATCGCGATTTCAGAGCGTCAATCATCAGCGTGAACGAACCTAGTTTTGCAGCGTTTGTGTACACAAAAAAAGAAGAAAAAAGGGAAAACAAAAACGAATGAAAAAAAAAAAATTCCGAGACGGAAAATTGAAAATAAAAAACAAAAAATCGCGGAATCTCCAAAAACTAAGAAAAGCGGAAAATTGCGGATCCGCGGAAGAATCTCATGCCTGATATATATAACACATCAGTTTACTTACACCTTTTAAAAAAAAAAAAAAAAAAAATTTAAAAAACAAGAGTTAATTATTTATCTACCAGTTGAGAAAGCACAACAATTTGTTGTAAAAATGCGATGATGTTTATGTAAATCCGCCCTTTTTGGTCCTGTCAATTCGCCGTTTTGGGTCTGCCCGAAAGCCGCGATAGTACCGGTTCCGAGCAAACCAAATTTGAGGTTCGATTAAGTAGTTGAAAAGAAAGAAGTTTGATTCTTGTGAAGATTACAACAGATAGCAAAACAAATAGAGCGCAGTCTTATTTTAACAAAAAAAAAAAATAAGCACCTGGAATAAAAAATAAGGACTACTTAAGGACTTTTTAAGGCCTTAAAAATGAAAATGAACATTAAGGACTTTCTAAGGACCTTTAAGGACCATACTGTTACAATGTATCCTTTACAACTTTAAAATTAAAGTACTTTGTTAAGATAAATATCTTATTAATTATGTAAGTTACTTATTTCATGGTAAATATTTCCTAAAAATACATAATTTTTCAAAAGGGCTAGATCAATTAGAAGAAAAAAAGCAGAAACTTATATTTACTGAATAAAAGAGTGATTTTCCCATATGGTTAACTTACAGTACAGAGGTTTAAGCAAACTTTATATTGATGTTTCATCCATCCAAACAAATACTGATCAAACATTATAGCATAAAAATATCTTGGAGAAGTTATTAAAGTTTTTTTTCCTTTGCAAAAATAGATAAACAAATAAATATAGCAATAAAAGTTCTCGAGTAATGTTTTGATCTCCAGTAACAACATTATTGCTTAATTCTTAATGAATTATTGCCAATTACCACTTTAAATGCATTCTTTTGTATGTTTTTGCATTAAGGACTAGTAATATATGCTTAAATTATATTAGTAAAGTGATTTAAGTTTATTAAATTTAAGAAAGAGAACACCTCTAACAGAAATTCACCATCTAGAAAACATAGCCTGAAAACAAAAAGGGTACTTGGAAACTTAGGGGTGGATTCAACTCAATTTTCTCTTGATCAAATCCAAAATGATCGAATTTTCAACTCTAATTCGATCATTTCCAAACTGATAAAATATTGCCATTCAATTTGTTTCCTGGACTTCGATCAAATCGCGTAGGGTTGAAATTGAGATTTGTAGGGTTGAAATTGAGATTTTCTCGCTGGGCTTTTCGTCACATGACCGAAACTTTAAGTGGAACCAATGAAAGAATTGAATGAGAAAGCTAAGCTATTTTAACTGTAACATTATCTGCTGGTGTTTTGTTTATTGTTTTGGTTTGATCCATTTGTTTTGCTATGCTGTTCCCTGTGTTGTTTTCTGCTGATTGTAAATATAGTCTCTGTTGTTAATAATCCAAGTCTAGGGACCTAATGAGGGAGAAGGGGGGAGATCGTATTCCGGCAGAACATCGACAAGTGACATTATCACTTTGGAAATTTTCCTCGATACTGTTGATTATAATACATAGTGAATATTTCAAAGGTAATAGTTCGTATTCTTACTAAATTGTATCTTTCTAGAGAAGAATCTATACCTTTCTTTACTTGGTACAAATGGCGAATAGCAGCAGGCAAGGAAATAACTTTATCACACATTTAGAATCATTTAATTCAAAAAACATATAGGCTATAAAAACATGGCAAAGGAAAAAAAAAAGACGCCTGCAGACGATTTAAGGACTTATGTTTTTTCAATGACAAATTCGCATTTTTTTTCTTTTTTCCTGTCAACAAAAGTATTGAACTTTTAAAAGCACTTTCCAAAATAATTACTCAATTGCATTACTGTTAAAAAATGGTCCCTTGGAATTCGATCCTTTGATAATCATAAAGTTACAACTTTATTCATTTATTTCTTTACACATATTTATTCAGCATTTATTTATTTTTTATACATTAATAGAAATGAAAAAAACTTCCGGTAACTCTAAAGGATAGATAACCTGACGTTTTTTGTGTGCCAGTTCTCTTTCCAGCTCATCGCACAAAAATAGAAATGTCTGTCTTATCTAGGCGATATCTTTGAATAAATTCTTGTTAGTTCACATTTAATGGATTGCTTTGGATTTGCAAATATCATGGAACTCTTTGCATGCTGCAACCTCTGATCGCCAAAATGGTCGCCATTACTGCAAGAAAATCAATCGAATTGTGAAAATGATCGAATGAAAGCAATCGTGTTGGTCACGCGGTTAAAAATGATCGCCGCATTTCAGTTGAATTGGAATTACATGATTTTGATCGAAGTCTTCGAATGAATACGGCAAAATGATCGAAAAGCGTTTCAATTGAATCCCTGCCTTAGATGGCTGGTAATTAAAACACTCAGAAAGAAGAAGAAAATTAAGCATAAATGAAGAGGATTAGCTAGAACAATATGAAATTGAAACAAAATTAGCCTGTAGAACAAAGATAAGCCAAATGAAAAATAACTAAAAATATCGATAATGTTATCAACAACTATCCACATTTCCCTCTACCACACTCTAGTAATAAGAAAAATATATATCCACCAAAAGTCCATAGTAAAAAAAATCTTCCTATAGAGATTATGTGATGTGAATAATTAGAGTGAAACTATTTTGAAAATAAAAAACATGCAGAGCTAGATGACTGCATAAAAGCATCATGCAAACTTGATACCCCGGATTTTAGCTGGGCTAGAAAAAAATGGCCAACTTTTTTAGTTTAAATCGTTGAAAAAAGGCCAACTTTATTAGAAAAATATTTAAATTTTTTTTCCCAAAAAAGTATTAAATAAAAAATTAGATTTAAATTATTAATCCAATTTAATTACTACTGTATTAGCAAAATACTTGAAATCAGATTTAAAAAATATTTTGATAGAATTATACATTAGAAAAACAGCAAAACAAAAAGTGCTCTTTATTAGAAATTTACTCACAACAAATACAATTTAAACAATTTTCAAAGGTTTTTACTAAGAACTCAACAGTTCACTTGATGCTGCAATATGAACCGAATATCACCAATCATTCGCCATTGCGTTTCATTAACACTTAATTTTAATGTATTTTAATGCCTTTTCAGCACCACAGTTCGTGATTTTTTTGATTTTTTAAAAAAAACCAAAAGAATCGGATTTTTTTTATTTAAATCAGATTTTTTTAATTTAAATCGGATTTTTTTGATTTTTTTAAAAAGACCCTAAATTATTTGGATATTTATTATATTACATTCATAGAAACAACATGACATCTTAATCAATATGCAAAAACACACTTTAAGCTATTTTCAGAGCAATAAATATTTTTTAATAATAATAATGATAAACAAATTTTAATACAAATGCATGACTCAAATGAAACGTAACCCTACCAGGAATAATAGTACATGCATAAGTACAGAGAATATGAACATATTTAATCTGAATTATTTTGCTGTTGAAAACTGCAAAAAAAGTACCCAATTAAGTTTTACATTGAATGTACTTTAATCATTTTTCAATTTTATAAATAAAAAAGCATGAAATATTTTTACCCATTTCGAAAAATCATATGCTCACACCATTACTGAAAACTGCAACTTTATGTTTTAATCAAATATCTTTATTGAAAACTTCTGTGATAAAACAATATTTTAAAAGGAAAAAACCTTAAGCTATTAGGGGAGCTCAGCTTTTAATAATGGTACAGCAAAATAATTCAGATTAAATTTGTTCATTTTCTCTGTACTTATGAGTGTACCATTATTCCTGGTAGGGTTAAGTTTCATTTGAATCATGCATACGTATTAAAATTTGTTTATCATTATGGTTGGGCCATTTCACGGTATTTTCTCCAAACGTAGAGTCCGCAACATGACACTTTTTTTTGTTATAACTACGTAATTTAGTTTAATTATCACTAAATTTTATATTTTCAAATAATGTGTTGAACACATTATAATTTTGGCAAAGTAAACAATAGCGTTCAAATTCAGACTCCATAAACACAAATAATGCAATTTAATTCAGTTTAACATCTGTCAATTTTCCAATTTATCATGCAATATAAAAATTTGTGGAAAACCCCATATCATTTTTCTCCAATTTGAAGGCTTGCTAAATACTGCTCACAGTATGGTGTATATCTCTTTGAAAAATATCAATATTCAACTGAAACTTTTACATAACTTGCTCCATAGATCTCACTACCAAATTATTAAAAAAAATAATTAATATCTTTTGCACATGCGCAATCACACTTGTTTTAATAAAACTGCTCAAATCTCATCGACTATTTATTACATTTTCCCCACGTTTTGGTACCATACTTACTTTTTATTTTGTGAAGTTGTCTGCAAGTTTCATGTAATTTGAGATAGAACTTAGTGAGTTATAAGCAAAACACTTGCGAAAAGTTTCGAATATTTAAAACAAATGCCCATATCTTCATGAATATTACTGCTATTCTGACGAAAGCGAGTGTAAGCATTGCGTACATAATTAAAAATGTTTCGCGAAAGTTACAGGATATTTCGATCATTTTTTGATACAAGATGTTCAAAAGTGTTTTTTTTCCCTTCTTTAATTTTTTGACCGCCCCCTAATTGCCCTAAGCCTGAATTTTGTTCTTAAATGTGAGTTTAAGTATGTTCATTCCATTGTGCAACATACAGAACAACAAGTTTAATATTTCTCCAGAATTTTTTAAAAATGTCTGAAATCCAAAGTGTCCAAATACTTTTTGGTAGATAGTGTATAACAACACAAACTTGAATCTAACTTTGAATACCATTGAAGAAGAATAATCAAGATTCATTTTACATAAATTAACATAGTATAGGTGCTAATTGGGATTAATATTGTAAGCATTTATTTGGAAAAGGTTAGCAAAGACCATGTTTTTCTAAAAAGGCAGGTCATTTTTAATAAAAGACGCCCGGTCTGGTCTTGTTTTTTTTAAAAAGCGGCTTTTTCACAGCCCTGCTTGATGCAGACTAATTTTTGAGGCAAAGATGAAGTTGACAGCTTTTATACAGTACTAATAAAGGAATATTTGTCTTGTAAACATTACACGAGTACAATGTTATAACTCTACAGAAAGTTTACTCAAATTTCCAAACAGGGCTGCCGGATTTTAGCCAGGCCAAAAAAAGCCGGCCGGCTTTTTTTGGTTTAAACCGCTTAAAAAAGGCCGGCTTTTTTAAATAAAAGCCGGCTTTTATTAAAAAAATATGTTACATTTTTTTTTTCAAAAAAAGTATTAAATAAAAAATTACATTTATATCATTTATACAATTAAGTTATTACTGCAATAGCAAAATACTTGAAATAAGAATGAAAATTATTTAATAGAATGATTCATTACAGAAATAGCAAAGAGAAAATGCTGCTTATTAGAACTTTATTTAGATTCAATGCAATTTAAGCAATTTATTTTCAAAGATTTTTCAAAGAATTCAAAAGTTCACTTGACACTACCTATATGCACTAAAGATTACCAATCATTTGCCTTAGTCTTTAACTCATAATCGTTTGTATATTTTAAAGCACCTTTATTTTTTTAACCCGAGAGAACGCAGGGGGTCATTTTATGACCCCAAGCTATAGCCGAATTCCAATTCCTAGAAAACTAGCAACCTGCTCCTTCCTTTCTTATCAGTAGCTGAGTTTTTCCTCCCATCAAACTAATGTTTAAATGTAAATTTTAATGTTTAGAAAAGAGACGGTATGGTTTTGACATAAATAAGTAAAGAGTTTCAAATAAAAATATTAGCAATTTGTCAAATCAATTGCATAAAATAAAAGATGCTCATCTTGAAGCAGACCAGCTGGCCAACGTTAAATTGTACTAGAATGATATTAATCTTAAAAATGTTTAATGTTATGTATGTATAAAAGAAATCCTTATATATAAAAGCGAGCCAACTACTCAACACAGACGACTTCTTTTAAATTTTTGATATGAGTAGTGCTGTACGTAAACACTAGTTTAGCTAATTAGGATTATGTAAGTAGTGTTTTGTTAAAGGAAAGGAGATACTTCAAATCACTGTTTTCCTACTCTTCTCGCCTTGAGCAAAAGACTTGTTTGTAGTGTGAAACATATGATAGAAAAAAATTAATGTATATGGTTCTTTATTGCAAGTTTCAGTATTCTAACATATTTTAATGTAACTAAATTCTTAACATTAAAATATCAATTTTAAGTGAGAAGTATGTACTTGAATCTGTAGTAGGAGAGCTTTTCATATGTATTAAGATAAGGTATTGTGCTCGACTATAGAAAAAAACAAATTTGATTCCTCTCCCAACCTGGATTTAATTTCCTTCTCCTTTTGTGTTGAAAAAAATCGATTCTGTATAGCTATAATATTGGCAAGAGTTTAATGAGAGAGTCTCACGAAATTAAGCACGCAAATAGGAAAATGGTAATCGGTATTGTAAAATGCATTCAGGTTGTGTAACAAAATAATTCTGAATCTAATTTTAAATTAACTCCTATTAAAAGAAAGATTTGAGCTTCATTTTACACAAATTAACAGTAGCAACATAAATGGAATAGTATAGGTGCAAATAGTAAATAGTATTGTGCCTAATTAAAAAAAGGCCAATAAAGATCCGGCCTTTTTTAAAAAAAGCCGGCTTTTTTGCAGCCCTGTTTCCAAATAAAAAAATTAAATAAAGAGAATTAAATGTGTAAATTCAGGTAGTATAACAAGGCTTGTAGCTGTAATGAGATTTAGACCAATGTAAAATGGCCTATTAAATCTATGCATAGCATACACTTAGCAAAACCATTAGACAATGGTAATTTAGGTTCTTAGAAGCACTCAACATTAAAAAAAAAAGAATTGAATATCCCGATGAAAAAGAAAGTTTTTGGATTATCTTAAATAATAATAAAAATAACAATAAAGAACTCCCATTCAAATAAATCAAACATGTATAAAGTCAAACCAATAATAGTCAGTTATTGCAAAAAATGTTAATAGTCAGTATTTTTATATATTGATTTGTGGGATCCCCAAGCTACAAATAGGATCATTTGTGGTCTTCCAACCCCCCCCCCCCCCTTAAAAAAAGAAAGGACATTTTGAGTACGCTTCAGAATGGACTTATCAAATCCAATCAATAGGAGAGGATAAGTTCTTTCGTCACTCAAAGAAGTAAAGACAACAGAAAATATTCTTGATTTGATTTACTGTGTTAGATAACTTTTTTGTTGCTTCTTATGTTATGTCATGCTGCAGAAATCCATCTCAGGCTTTTTGACTTCCTAGGTAGACAAGTCTGGAGAAATATCGGCTGCTTTAAATAATTTGCACGTAGATAACTAACCTAGCTAAAGCTGTTGAAATTTTGAAGATGTTTAGAAAATAACATAAAGCAGCAAGATAAAGCTAGCTACATTTTTAAAAGATACAAACAAGCAGGCCTGTCATTTGAGGGATCAGGAAAGCAAATAGCAACGGAGTAAGTTGACTTTTAAAGTAATAGTAGACTACTACAAAATCACAGATCTGGTAAAGGATAGTATAATTTTGGTTAATGAATTTTCACTTATAGATATTGCTCTCCTTTTATTTTCAAAAATTTCATTATCATTAATGTCAGACATACATAACTTGAAACAAATAACTGTATACAAATACAGTGGATGCTGCTTTACGTGATCACGGTAATGTTATCAAAATATAAAAGAGAAAAAGTCCTGTCTACTTGTATAAAAATACATTATATAATCATCATTTTTTAAAATCAAAACTTTGTTTATTGTTATCAACTTACAAAAAAAAATTTCTTTAACTAGCAGAAATCAATAGAAAACATCCCTAAGCAAGAACCCTATTATTTTTCTTTTATTTATTTTTTAAGTCAATATTTTACTTATTTTATATTTTTCTTGTATTATTGCTTTTTTTTGCTAAATAGGTACCTTCAAATCACCTAAGCGAATGGTAAATTAATGTTGTCTGTGGAAATCAGGGGTATTTAATTGTTATTGTACAAAAGTATTCATTTTAATTTTTAATTGTTTATTATCACTGGGTTAATGTTTAAATAATTTTTGTCTGGATGAGATCAATTAAGCAGCGTGCACTGTATAAATAAGTATACAAATAATTGTTCTAATTATTATTGCTATTATCACTATTCTGGCAAAAAATGGTTAAAATTGTATTTTTTAATCACTTGGGGTAGCTTGGTCCATCATACACCAAAAAAGGCGGACCAACGTACACCATGCCCTCAGATTTATAAAATGCTGTAATAATATCTATCTTTATCATAAAAACTAAACAAACAACAAATAGCTATGAAGTAAAAGGACTCACCCTTTCTGAAAGAAATTCAGTTTACTATTCAAAAATTAGTAATAAATAAATGAAACTGCAAACTTCTGAAAATTACTCAGGAGTGCTGGAATTTAACTTCCTGGAATAAAAGTGGCTCAATACCACTGAAGAATGTGATTTCATTTTAGGATATGAAGAACTACTAGAGCCAACTGTTGGTCATAAAATGAATTAAAAAATAAAAATATTAAAATAATTAGGACTGGACCAATGTGCATGCCCCTAGGTTCAATGAGCCCACCCAATATTCACTTTAAAGTGAGGGGGGAGCCCTTACTTTCAAGTTATAAAATGTACACATGGTAAATTATTTAAAGTATGGGGTGATTCATAAATGATGTCACGCTTTGGGGGGGGGGGGGGGCGTGAAATTGTCACACTGAGTGACAAAAGGGAGGGGAGGGGGTAACAAGAAGTGTGACATCAGGTTTATGCAACATAGCATAAGATGTGACAAAGGGGGGAGGGGGTCGAATATTTCAGAAAAAAGCGCGACATCATTTATGAATGGTTACTATGATTAAAGAAGAAGCATTATTGAAAATGTAACAAGATACAATGAATGAATGAAAATCTTACCATTGGGGTGAAACATTTTAGATACAAATCGCACCGTGGGTGGCTTGTTGGGATACTCTTCAGTAAATTCTAAAGTTAATTTAAAAGTGCCATCTTCAAAAGGAGTGTCATGAGGGCTGAAAAAAAAGATAAGATTGCCATAAAACAAAGAATTTAAATCTAGATCACACAATGAAGCTTGGAACAAGTTTGATAGGGTCAAAATGATAAACCTGCACACCATTTTAAATAAGACAATTTTATGCAAGATTACACATTAGGGATGTAACAAATATTTGGCCCTTTTGCCAACCTTTTGGCTTAGCTAAATAGTGATTTCATAATCTAGCCAAATATTTGGTCTGGCCAAATAGTGAGTGAGATAATATTTGGCTTGGCCAAATAATGATCAACTATTCGGCCAAATACTTGTTCCATAATAAAAATGTAGAAAAATTAAAAAACCTGTTGATTTAAACATAATTTACATTACAGCTATTGCAAGAGAACACAATTTAGTATATAATTTTCATAAACAGAAATAATTTGGGGAAAAACAACTCTTTTTACTTTCTTCTATATCAAATGTATGTAAAAGTGTTGGGTTCATGGAAATTTTCAATTGTCGAGGGATTTACTTGGAACCCATTTCAACAATTTTTGCAATTTCTGCCTGCGGTCCCTTTCTTTGTGGCCACTGTAACTCTTAAAGTAATGAATGGAATCGGATGAAATTTGGTGCACACATTGACCCTGATGGAAACCAGAGCTGATTAATTTTCAGTGTGAATCCATTTGAAGGGGGCAGAAGAATCTAATGTTTTTCTTGATTAGCGTGAGTGCTATACCTCAAGAAATAATGAAAGAATGCAAACAAAATCTAACACACACAAGTGGACCACAATAGGAACAATTGCTGATTACATTTTTACACCATTTGCTTCAAGGGGAGTGGAGCAATCCAACTTTTTATTTATTTTTGGTGGGCACTCTCACTTGAGACGTAATGCATAAAATTAAATGAAATTCGATACACATATACATCTTGATAGGAAGTGGTGTTGATTAAATTTTTGTGCCATTAGCACCCAGTTTTTTAAATTGAATATTGAACAAGAACAAACTAACCTCTGTTCCATTAAAATTTCTTTTACTTTAAAAAAAAATTATCTCTTCCCCTCCCCACTTTGCAAAAAAAATTATGCATATAGCAACGACTCAATTTGAAGCGTCCTTGATTTCGTATTTGCTGATCATCAGTACCTGTACCTGTCAGGCATCTGAACCCCCCCCCCCCCCCCTTAATTTTCCACAAATGCATGCAACACTGGTTCCCGATATTATTATTATTATTATTATTAGTGCTAGATGCATGTGGAAATTGTTAACAATGATAAAAATTACAATATTGCTAAAATAAAAAACTTTTTCTTGTAAAAACAGGAGCTTTCCGTTTGCCATTTCAGCTTTTATCTGCCGTATTATTTTTTATCCTTTATACTTTACCTGCAAAGGAAAATGAGCAATCATTTTTCATCCTTAACAGGAATTATAAGTTTCTCTTTAAAAATATTTAAGACTAATCTCTAAAGTGAGACTGTTTCTTTTCTTTTGCTTTGATTTTCTCAGCACTTTATTACGTTCATCTATTATTTAAAACGTTAAATACAAAATACTTTTATACCAACAAGGGGCAGGGTTAGAAAAAGCCGGGTTTTTGATCAAAAACATGCATTTTTTTTTTTCAGGAATTTAAGCATTGTATTGAACTATTGTTTGGCTTTGATTACATTGCATAGAGCTATATATCCTTTTTAAATCGTGCTTTTTCTTTTTGCGGTGTTTACCCAAATATTATGCAAAAATCTCGAAATTATTGGAAAAAAATTAAATATAATTCAGGAGATAATTGATTATTGTATAGGAAATATATTCACAATTGTTTTTGCTAAAATACGACCATTCAAGAAGCAACGATTTATTTTTCAGAGCAGAAACAAAGAAATTGTGCAATTAACACTTTTTTTGCATTGTGAAAGATTTTCCTTGTTATCTCAAAACATGCTTTTTTGCAATTTGTAATTCACAATATTGTTGTATTATTTATCAAAATTTATAAGTTCAAAAGATATAGAGCATAGGATCCCAAACTTTTTTATCCCTGTATCCCTTTTGTTCTGTTTCTTTTTTGTAGACTAGAGCAAGGGCAGGGTTAATGATCTTTTTTTCCTCTTTTAATATTGCCTTGAAACACAAGTTTTTTCGGAAAAAACCGGTAAAAAATTATCGAGTTTTTTTTGTTCAGAGAAATGAATATATAGGTATAATAGTACAACTTATTTTTGGCAATTTGAGTTGTAGGGGGTGTTTAGAGAGGGGGGGGGGTAAAAGTTATATAAAGAAGTATTATAGAAACAAAGTGCAAACGAATCTCAGATGGGCATTAGAAATAAAATAATGCGAGATACACAATCGGACGTGTGAGAGACTGGAATGTGCAAATTTGCCAGTAACTTTTGCCCATGCCAGACATGGGCAAAATGCGCTAAGTGGTAAAATTAAAAAAAAATCAGGATTTTTTTATATTTATATCAATTTTTTTATTCTTTTACACAGACCTTTAAGACTTTGGATATTTATTACATTGCAGTTCTAAAAATAACATGACATGCTAAACATTATGCAAAAATCACTTTAAGCTACTTTAAATTCTAAATTCTAAACAATGTTTTCTTTAAACATACATCATTCTGAATTATTTCTTGTGTGGTATTCATTAAATAATCTAAAATACTATTATTAAAATGGAAACACATAAAGTAGATCGTTAATCGAAATATGAATGGTTGAATGAACTATGCTTTAACATTAATGTTTGAATAATATATTGTAGAATTAAGAAATAATAATTACATACACGCACACAGACAGAGAGACCTATGAAGTTTTCCTTGAAATAGAGGTTATAATTGCAACATATTTTACGTTTAAAACAACACTTTCTAACAAAAAAATCAATTTTTTAGAATAAATTTTAAAATGATATTAAAAAAACAATCCAGTTGATTTAAATCAACGAACCCTGGACAGGGCCGGGTAAACCGGCCCATCAAGCAAGACATTTAAAAATGAGCATTTGCCCAAAGCATTTTTAAGTACCTAAAATTAGGGTGTTTATTGCATATTTCAATACTTTTAATGAGTATTACAGTTTATAAATAATGTTATAGTTATTTTGCACATTATACATTTATTGATAAAAGTATAAAGGGCTTATAAATTGCTATATCTTTATCAGTATTGATCCTAAAACATGGAGGTTCCTAAAACAGTGAAACTTCGTTTAAAAACTAGTTGAAAAACTTAGTTAAAAAAACTAGAAATCCCTTAAATTTTCAAAGCTAAAAGCATTCTTTAACTTGAACTGTTTACAATAGCTTACATCTGCCTTTCGTACGTTGAAAACAATGTATTTTTAGCTTATTTTTATGTTTTTTTTTAAAGTCGCGTATCATGCGCAATATTAGCGTTTTACCGTAATTAGACTTTAATCTTTTTGCATCTGTTTTTGATTTGCGATATTTCTTATTATTTTTTCATTAATACACAATTCAAATCGTATTCAACAGAAATATTAAGTTATTTTTTAGTATAAATTTTGTATTTGCATCGATTTTATGGTGCAAATGCTCTTCCTCCTTGATCTAATTAATGAAGACTATTTTGGTCACCAATGTGGCGATCGGCAATGACATTTTGGGTCATCATTAAAAAAATTTTGGTGGCCAGTTGGCAAGTGGCGACCACCAATCTGCACCTTTACAATGTAGTTGAATTTAAAAAATCATTTAAAGTTCACACACATATATATTGTATTTATTTTTTTATAAATTTTCTCTTTTTCCTATCAATCTTTTTTATATATTCATGCCTGTTTAATTAGTGGTTTATCAAAATATTTTTTGAGTAATAAGTAAATAGGTGAATGCAACATTATAACCTCGCAAAATGCTTACACCGACCAATAACCCGAAATCTGCCAAATTCTAAAATCCACACAATCCTTGGTCCCAAGCAGTGCGGATTTCGGAGAGTTGATTATACTCTGCCACTTCTGGAAAATTTTTAAATGACGGCCTGTTTGAGAGTGCCAAAACAGCTAAGTTGAGGGTAAAATTTCCCCCAAGACATTCCATAACAATTCGGAGTGAGCAAAATGTGGAAGTATCACACGAAAATTGTAAATTTAAGTTGAAGCAGAATTTCAAGAATTGTTTTGTTTGAATTATTTTATGCCATCATGCAAAATTCTCCTCTTATGTGTCTCTTACGAGGGCTGTAAATTAAGTAATGGCAACATGGATGGGTAAAAACTAAATTTTAACGACTTGACAAGTACAATTGTATTTTATTCCTTCTACGTAATCACCAGCAAAGTGTCACCTTTTGCCAAATGTCAGGAAGTCTTTGGAGACCACTGGCAAGGTGTTGATTGCTGAAGTGGGCGATGGAGCGCCCTACTGTACAGAGTAGAGCTGAAACGTCATGAATTTGGAAGCTTCGGAAGGGTCCCTTGAGAGGGGTTCCGACATGGTAGTGCATTTTTGCCACAGGCTTCACGTAATCCTTGATAACATTCTGTTGCATTTTTCTCAAGACAACCTCGCTCGCTTTTAAGCCATGACCGCCAATTATCTTTTGAAAAGATGCTTTAGGGCGATAGAAACAAAAGGGCCATTTCACAGTATTTGAATGTTGCGGACTCTACATTTCACAAAGTTTGAACCTGAATATTTATTACATTAAGATAGGGAAATGCCTTTTATTTTCCTGTGTGGAAGTCCTACCAATACATTATTTGAAAATAAAATTAAGTGATAATTGAACAATAAATTAAGTAGTTATAACAAAAAAAGTGTCATGTTGCGGACTCTACGCTTAAAAATACAGCAAAAACTTTATAAAAATTGAGCTCCATTCCCTCTGAATCTATTTATCACATGCTATCAATGCTTTGTTTTTTAAAACACTAGTACACTAAAGATAGTAAGAATGCAAAAATTTTATTATTTTAAATGAAAATTTTAAATTTTAGAACAAAAAAAACTGTGCATACACATTGAAATGCTCAATGTTGCGGACTCTACAATTTGTATCCAATTGATTTCTGTCAAAAAAAATTACATATAAATTTGTTGTACAACAAGAAAAAATAATTAAATATTTTCTATTATAGAAGAAATACATTTTGCTGTTTCTTTATCATAAGAAAAAAATCTGCCGGAGTCAATTGGTGCTGGATCGCCAGAAAGTTTCGTCAAGTATCCTGTTGCAGGAATTGTTTCAATTTTTGTTTTTTTAATGGCTTGAATTTATTGTTTCCCACTGGCTGAAATACAAATTTTAATTGAATAGAATTATTTAAATCTTCATTGACTGTTTCACCAGCCCACCACTGGTCATTAAATAGAACAGCAATCCATTCACCTTTACAAAGATGCTGCTTGTGTTGTGATAAAATATTATTATCTGCACTATGTTCCTTATTTAAAAGCGATATATCTACTTGTTTTAAATCTATGTACGGAGAATTAACACTGTAGATTTTTATTCTTTGTCATGAACTCGAAAGTGGTGCATTTTCGAGTTTGTGGAGTTCCTTCGCACTGGCTGTATCTCTGCTCTAAGGGAGCAGAGTTTGCAGTTTCATCAATACTTTTATTTTTGACATATAATATGGTTATCAACTTAGATTCTCTTCTAGCATTATTAAAAAAGCCTTCTGCATCTTTAGGAACATTTTTTCATTGCATCGTTTACCCACAAACAACTTGTTTTACCTCAATAGGAAAACTCTTGCAGTTTTAATTTATCTACAACTGCAAGAGTTTTCCTGGGTGAATTTGGCAAAACCTCTTTTATTTGTGGAAATGCTTTGCCAATTACCTGTGGCAAATATTCTACTTTAGCTGCATTACATTCTTCCATTATCTGCTTTTGCCGTTTATTTTTTAAGCGCCATTTTCTCTGATATGATGTTTTTTTTTAATTCTGAATTTTACTTTTTTCAATATTTTTCTTAATTTCCGTTCTTTTCAAACGTTTTCTTTCACCATCTTTCTTCTTTAATACATGAGATTCTATATCTTTATATATACGTTTTCTACGAGCTGCAGATCTTGCAACAGAATTGCATTTAATAACACTTTCCATGTTGACATAGAATTGTTTGTCATACACACTAATCAAGTGTAACAATAAGGTTAAACAAAAATTAATAGCAAAACATGAAAAGAAATATCCTAACTGCTGAATATCTGTTATTTCACAGTCTAATTTTTAAAATAAAAAGAGCTAATGTCACTACAAGAATTTAAAAATTTGGCTTTCAAAAATTCTTAATTCCATTCTAACAAATGGAAAACAAAACAAATATCATACCTATACTATTATGAAGCCAAAAGTAAAGTGCAAAAGATAAAAACTAAACAAACTGCCAAAACGAATTATTGTCACAAACAGAATTAAAATGTAAGTGAAAACAAAATGGAAAATAAATTTGAATAATTGAAGTTAAGTATAGAGTCCAGCACACTTTTGAAATTGCTATTAATATGAAATTATTTAACCAGTTTAAATTTTTTTGCAATAAATATGTCAAATGTTGTATAAAATTAGAAAATATAAAAAATTAATGATGTGGGTTAATGCAGAGCAATGAAAACAAAACTTTTTTATGTTTTTTTGTGCTGGACTCTACAGCTACATATTTCTGAATTGAAAAAAACAAATACAAATGCATATTTGAAATTCAAATAGTGTGTGATTGCATAAATGCTCTTTGTCTTTTTCCATTTCAAGCAAAATTTTCATTGAGAAATGTTATATTTGTGATCTATATAAGATTTTATAAAATTTTGGCTTGTAGAGTCCGCAACATAATTTTTACAATTTTCTGATTAAATACTGAATATCTCTATAGATACTCATGCAAATTCAAAACAACAAGCATATTTTCATGGTTTAAACACTTGACTTCAGATATTTATTGAAAAAAATTATCATCCATGAGTTTTGTTGCAGACACTGTTTGGACAAAATACTGTGAAATGGCCCAAAACTCTTCACTTTAATGCCTCGTAACAACTACGCTTATAACTAGATCGACTGATTTTTGTACTCTACACATCATCAATAGCGCCATCTCACCACTCCCACATTGTATTTGCACGGGCCCACTCTTCTGCATGGTTTTACATTAAGTTGCCTTATTTAATTTACAGCCCTCGTATTACATAATATATACAGTAAATAAAATTGAATTAAAATACTCTAATTACATTTAAAGTTTATGCAACAATCTGCAAGAAACACTTATATAAAAGAGCTGAAATGCCAAAAAAGAAGTTACCAAATGAAGCTCTTGTTAATGAAAAAAAATATTAACATAAAAATGTTTCTAAAGTAAAATGTATTCAATGTGTGTGCAAATTCTGCAAAAATACCCACTTTGCCGAGTAGGGTATTTTTTCAAGTGGGTCCCCCCCCCCCCCCCCCCAGGATTTTTCGGGCAGAGACGACTGCGATGAAACCCTGAACCTGGGGAAAGGGGGGTTGGAGAGTTAACTTCCTTTAGAACTTAAGCCATACTGTAAATCTTTGTATGGCAACAAAACATTCAGAGACTCTTATAAGCTCCTTCCCCCTCGCTCGGAAATAATTTTGATTGGGCCACTCTAATGCCAGCCTACTACAAATAGAATTTATGTTTCACTGGCATTTTTATCAACTTTCAATGTGGGAATGTGTGAAATAGTTTAAATATATCACTTTTTTTTTCTCCCTTCCAAAAAGTTGCAATCTCTTCCATACATAAAGATTGGAAGGGGTCTTAGAAACGAGACCCCTTCACTTGAAAATTTGAATTTTAGAGTGTGTTATAACCCGATTTTATAGGAATTTTTATTAGTTAAAATAAAAATAGCAAACTGTAGGAAAAAACTTCTCTTTAAACAACTCACCCAAAAATCACAGCATTCCATATCATTATGTTATTGTCCGTGGGAGCACCGCTGACACCGGCAGGTGGATCTTCCTGCAGTCTTCAATAAAAAGGTATTTCATTTAGTAATTAAATCAAAGTATCACATCCAGAACAAAAATATAACAAAGGAAAAACACACAAAAAACAGACAATCAACCTTGTTTGTTACAAAAATGTATATGCTGCTACAGAATTTTCAATTCTTTCGCATATTTTAAAATATTCTGCAGATGTTTTTGTTACATACTTTTTTGTTCTAATATTGCTAGTGATGTAGGCTGGGCAAATACCCACTGGGTGGGACGTTTATAAATGGGCATTTGATCAAAGCATTTTTAATTGCCCAAAATCTGGGCATTTATAAAATTATATTTTATTTTATACTTTGACATTGTTAATGAGTATTACAGCTTATAAATAACATTACAGAGTTATTTTACAACATACATTTCATTGAAAAAAATATAAAGGGCTGATAAATTGCTACATTTTTATTATTATTAAACATAAAACATGGGATCACTCTATGTTAATTCCAAAACAGGGCCAAAATCTCACCATCACATTTTCTTGAAAATTCGCAGAGAGGTACTATAGACTTAGAGGGAATGTGAAATTTTTAGGAAACCATCACTTGTTTTTGATTTACAAGAGGTGTAAAATTCCACTAAGAACAAAAGATGGCAAATTGGGAATGCTCTAGAAACTTCCCTAAAAAAGAAGGAAGATACTTTCGATGTTTGCAATGTAATTTTCACAATGGCTCAAAAATTAAGAAAACCTTGTTTTCAAATGAAAATGAAATTCTAGGGTTTGATGAATTGGGTATGCACAGATCTGAATGTCAAAGTCACTTACTTCCTTTGACACAGCAAAACTATAAAATGAAGCCAAGGGGAAAAAATAACAGATTTTAAATCATTTGTGTGTGTTTTAATTATTATTATTATCAGGTGGCAGTGGTGTGCAACCTAATAATATGTTAGGGGTTAGCTGTTAGCCTATTTATAACAGAATATCAAAAACCAACTGAAATGTTTCTCAAACTAAAATCATTTTAACCAAAGCAAAAAACATTTTATATCTGCAGGAGGCAATATTAATAATAACCACATTGAACAAATAAATTGCAAAACATTACATTACACTTATCAGGTTTGAAGTATTTCTGATTACTAAGAAGAATTTGTTCGACTGTTCAACATCAACGATAATCTATAATTTCTATTAAAAAAAAAAACTCCTAAATGCCCAGGCATTTCTGTATTTTGGGAATTTGCCCAGGCATTTTACCCAGTTTATAAATGCCTGGGCATTTTACAATACTAAATACTGGTATAGCTCCCATTTCACATGAAGTCGTAAATTATGATCGCTTAATGATTTTTGAAACAATTCATTCAACTAAAATGAAGTCAATACATGACTGAAAATAAAATTCATGTTTGTTTCCACAATTTATACCAAAAACAAGATATTCGCTTGACCAGGGTTCGCGCTAAGCCGCGCGATTCCCGTAATATGTTTTGAAATCCCACTTAAAAAATTTTTTTTGGGGCTTAAACTTTAAAAATCCCACTTAAAATTTTGGTCAAGGAGGAAAATCCCACCTTGTAATTTTTCCTAGTGTGAACCCTGCTTGACTGTAGACAAATTGCAGCTCTGTTCCTTTAAAATGATGCTAGGTAACAAGTGACCTTGAGACTCTCACAAACATTTTTATCTTCATTCCCTTCTTGGCAGTGTTATTTTTTGCTTTCTACAGATTATTTAAGAAAGAAAGAAAGAAAGAAGGAAAAGGGGGAAAAATACCACACATCATTTAGTTAAGCTTGTCATTTTTACTGATACATAACTAGGAGATGCCTCTATATATACTATCTACAGAGTGGTACAGTGATAAAAACTTCAAACTCAAATAAATGAAAGTTAAATTACATTACATTTTTGCATAGTTTTAGATGAAGCTTTTGAAAATTGACGTACAACTGAGAGATAAAAGAGGCAGTGCAGATACTAAATTTTATAATACCCATGTTCTTTAAGGCTTTTAAAGGCCTTGAGACATTTTTTTCATACATTACAAAAAAAAAAGAAAAATTAACTACAATATAATAGAAATGTAGCAACTGCATTAATAGATAAAAAAAAAAGAAGAAAGGAATAAGGAAAGAATATCTTAAATATTTTTGATTCATAAAAACTAATTTTAGAGGATAAGAACATTACATTAAGGAAGAAAATGAAAGAAAACTCATTAACTGAATTTAAAAAAGAACAAAAGTGGGTGCAACTTATAATAAGCAAAGGAAATACTCGGTAAAACATTCGACATCCTGTCCTTAATTTTACTAAATTCAAAGCTTTAGCCGCTATTTGAACGACAACATACACAAGAATTTCATTTAAATAAATATCAAAATTGCGTCACAAAATATGTCAACAGAAAGAAAAATTTATAAGAAAAAAATTTTATCTCAAAGGATAAGTATTGAGTAGACCGATTTCAATCCGCTTTTGCACACATTCTTAATTATATATTTTCACGGCACATCCCTTCAGGATCGTCACAAAAATAACATCAAGAAGAAATCATCTTTCGATCCTTGAAAGGAGAGGCTGAATCATGCTGGAAGCACTAGGAGATTTAAACACATAATGACTACAGATGATAGCCAGCCATTTAAACTATTCAAGCTTGTTTAACTGTTTTTCAAAATTTATAAAATTCATCACAAAGTACGATGAATTTAATCCTTTACTTACCAAAACATCACACAAGGACACATATTATGAATCATTTTAGGCTTAAACATAACCAAAATATTCAATAAAGGAAAACAAATTTGAGCGTAGGAGACGATACTTACCTTTTAAAATCACGCATTAGTCGTCTCCGAGCTGGAGTAGACATTACCCTAATGTTTTTAAAAGAATTTTCAGATTGATATACAGAAACAAAACGCACAAGTACTTAATTTTGTTTTCTTCTTTTATGCGTTGCTTTCCTAAGCCTCAATGCAAACAAATTTTGCTCAACAACCCTGTCACCTTTCTAGTTACCACTCGATAGTTCGACTCGTCGTGACGTCATAATACGAGAATCGAAATACGTCAACATGAAAGAAATGACTCAATCGAAACAAATTTTTAAATCATCCTACATGACAAATTTATTTTGGACTCTGAACTTGTAATTTTGAGCGAGATTTTGAGTATATCTACAAAAAAAACAACACATAAACTTCAATGCACGAGAACTCTAATATATTCTTCGCAAATCCATGAATACAAAAGGCTTTCCTGGAGGACAATTTTAGTCAGGATTGGACATGAATAAGAATTCAATTGTTTGACATATTTACAATTTTTAAGCTCCTTTGGAAAGCAATCAGAAATAGATTTGATGGGGCCTCAGCGGCTGAGCGGTCAAATCGACTGGCTCCGGTGCCTCCCTGCGCGGAGAGAAAGAGGCGTGGGTTCAATTCCCACCTTTGCCCTGGGTGTATTTCCTTCTTTGTATATTAA
Source organism: Octonoba sinensis (assembly GCA_038502835.1). Taxonomy (NCBI): domain Eukaryota; kingdom Metazoa; phylum Arthropoda; class Arachnida; order Araneae; family Uloboridae; genus Octonoba; species Octonoba sinensis. The sequence continues at coordinate 67,910,371 of CM076602.1, forward strand.
AATCTGTTGTGCTGTCTTGTTCTATCTGTTATATTGGACGAGAGTTTAAGGCATATCCTTGAGAATAGCAAATAAACTTGAATATTTATGTGACCTGAAATGGTCGTAAACAAACAAACAAACAAAATAGATTTGATTTCTGGAAAGTTAAGTTTTGTGCAGCGTTGATTCAAAGCATTACCATATCAGAAAACGATTAGGAGCTAAACTTTAAATTTAAGTCTTACAAATGATTTAAACTTTTTTTAACTTTATTTTTATTTCGAATTTGCCTTTTCGAACCTTCCCCAACCCCCCTTGCAAACAGTACATACATCCGAAGCCGAGCCATTTAATGTAAAATCTTAAGTATTAACTTTAACTTTCATAAGTGCAGACGACAAAAATGACAGAAAAACAACAGATGACAATGCTGTTTTCTTTGTAAATGCGAATGAATGCAATTGTTCCAATCAGTAGAATATTTCTTTTAATAACGTATAGTCAGATAACAAAACGTTAAAAGAAAACCAGAATTTTAGTTAACGAAGCAAGAAAACGTATCATAAAATCGTTTGTAATACCTTTGATATCAACTTAATACTAAATTGAATTTTGTAACATGCTGTTTCAATGGCTGTTCCAAATTTAAAATTTAATTTAAATGAGTTTCTGGAAGAGATAAATGGGTTCAAAAATGTATGAATGTCTTTAAAATATTTTTAGTTTATAAAATTTGTCCTTAAGTTCAGTCATTATCTAAAAGTAAAAAATCCTAGCAGTATTAAATCAAAATATTTGCTCCAACAGTAAAGAATGAATTTTATTGGAAAATAAAGAAAAAATATTTTCAAAAATATATGTATGTTGTGTTTCAATTTGTTTTTATAGTTCTTATTTTAAAAAAAAATGTGAGAAATGGATTTTCGAACATTTATTTTAGGTGAGATATAAATGGGCAAATTCCGTTTTTCTTATGATTTTTAAGATTGAAAACTGTTCATTTATGTTTTTATTTGTATTTTGATTGTGATCTGCTGTTTTTGGAGAGAAATGTAAATTCATTATTATTATTATTATTATTTTATTTATTTATTTTTTTTTTTTGAGTTTCTTTATCATAATTTTATTAAAATTGTTTTGCATTTTGAATTGTAAACTTGTAGACTGCTTTAAAAATTAAATACTGTTTGGATAGGATTATATTAAAATTTTCTCCAAATGAATTATATTTTGGAAGTAAATGTTTTTAATGGTATTAAAATGAAAATCATTAAAGTATGAGTTTTCTTTCTTTTAATCAGCTACTTAAAAACAAAGATGAAGAAATACATAACCTCCAGAAAGAAATTTTGCACTTAAGAAAGCATGGGGAAATTTTAGAAGTTTCAAATTCGCTTCTTTTGCACGGTATGTATTGGAATATAATTTAGCAGTATCTTATTTAATTGAATGTCTTTTAATAACTTTGTATCACACTGGAAACATAGTAATCGGGGCTCAAAATTAGCAGTCGTAAGTCTTATATTTCACTTATATTGACTAACTGTATAAGACTATATACTCAAATATTGATGACCACAATTTCACATCTAGTTATTATTTTTGATGTTCAACTTCTTGTAAAAATTTTAGTTTAATGACCACAATTTTTCACCCAGTCAGCATCTTTTTCATTAAACTTTATATAAATATATTTTTTATTCACTCCATCCCATCTGGTAATCTTTTGCTTTTTGATCTTTTATGGTAGCTCATAAAGAATATCATAACTTCTTGACCTTCAAATTTTTGTCTGTCAATTTTGACTTACAGAACTACTTTTTTTTGTCTCTGCACTTTTCATTACGTGAAGAATAATTCCACGAAAAAAGAAATAACAGGAAACCCAGTAGTGTAGTCAAGAAGGGACGCCAGAGGATGACATCCCCTCACTTTTTTATTTTAACCCAAGCATCCAACCACTTTTTTAAATTTTAATACTACTGCCTCCTACTTTTTGTTTTCAGTAATTTATGTTCATATCTGCAAGAGTCTGCCTTTTTTCCCAGCACTACACCACCGAGGAAACCTAATATATGAGTTTACTATGTTCTATAATAAGTTTAAGCTATGTTTTACTTAAAACTGCTAATAAAGAGGGCCTGATAAATAAAATTTTAACACAGTAGTCCAGAGACATCTGTAAGGCCTTTTTGCGTACCACAATGGAAGAAAATGCTGTAGAGTTGCAATCACACATATTTTTGTCATTGCATCTGTTTTAGGCTAGGGTTTACAAGGTATTAACAACCTAAACTACAAGGGCGGATCTAGAAAATCTTCAAGGGGGGGGGGGGCGATTTTGGAAATCTCGGGGTTCAATGTAAGGATGGATGGAGGAGATTCTTCATTCCTTTTCAACAGTCCCTCCGCCCCCCCCCCCCCTTTTTTCAAACAGCATTAACAACAACAAAAAATGCTAGTGTAGTGATATTTAAAATTTTACTAGCACATTTTTTCAATGCATATACGTTTATTCAAAGCCCTTATAAAAGGAACACAAGCTGACGTTTTTTTGCTTTCGCAAATCTGTCTATAATTTTTTCAACGTCCAATGTAATATCTTTATGGATATGCAATAACGCTAATTCAGTGAGTCTATCATCACTCATTCTGCTTCTTAGCCAAGTTTTAACCGGGTTAGGATTTCCTTCAAGCTTTCTCAAGAAAAATGTAGGCTTGTAAATACATTTTCTAAATTTGAATTGATATGTCTAAATTACAAAATAATAGCAATTATTAGTAATATATTTTCTAAAATTTTCAAAATGTAATACTAAATATGTACTAAAAAACCATCAACGAGTATGTGAAATTTATATAAACATCTGTAATTATGAATGTTCAATGAAATGTTTCAGACTCCAGGTTTTAGCGTAAATGCTGCAGGAATTTACACCACGTGCTAAGGGTTGGCTAGCTGTCACCAGTTTGATGGGTAGAAGAAAAGAGCAGGGAATCTCTTTCCCATTACTCGGAGGATTAGCAACTCAGCAATACTAAAGGACAAAGGGACAGGGGGAAAGCATAGAACTTGAAGGGCTATTAGGCTGGGATTCCAAGAACATAAAAAAATGGCTGGTCCCGGGGCACAAAGAGTAAAAACTCACTTAGGAGTGTCGTTGTAGTATAATCTTGAATCAGCCCAAGGGGGGGGGGGGTGATCGCCCCATCGCCCCCCCCCCCCTAGATCCGCCGTTGCTAAACTATAGTCTGTGTAATTAAAATCAGTGTGTCAAGGTCACACGACAACTCTACCTTTTTCCCTTCTGGTTGCCATGGTCAGGGCCTGCGCTAGCACGAATGGCGCCCTGAGGCAAGAAATTTTTTTCCGCCCCTACTATATATGATGAAGGAATAGCGATTAAAAATGATCGATACAAGCTTTAATTTACATATTTTAACTTTCAAAAAGTTGAAGGAAAACAATCGCTGATCAGAATGGACTGAATAAGAAAAATTAAAAACAGAAAGAGAGAAAAAGCAATAGATTTGCTCGTTATAAAATACAGAAGACACTTTCTGGAACTGCAAACACTTATAAAGCGCCTCCTCCCGATACATTGAAGCCGCCTATCGGTGTGGAGAAGAAAAGGATAATGTACAAAACAAGAAATAACCCAGTTAAAAAATATCCTTTCAACAAAGGAAAGAAGGAAACGGAGACGTTTCCTGATGTGTTTTTGCGTTTGATTTTATCAAAATTAAGCGTGTAATATATATCAATGCAATTTTGATGCATCGTTTATAAAACTACATAGTTTAAATATTATTTAATGTTTCTGAGATAAAAACAATTATTTGTTATTTAAAAAGATGCAGCCAATGCGCCCCTTAGAACGACGCGCCCTGAGGCGGGCGCCTCACCGCCTGAGCCTAGCGCCGGCCCTGGCCATGGTTTCCGGGCTAGAAACTTTTCCTCCACAAGTTGGTTTGGCGAATATGATAAGTACGTTTGTTTTTTTAGTTATAATAATAATAGACGGATTCAAATTAGATGTATTTCTGAATGGCAAAAATAGATTGCATCAGAAAAAGTGTTCTAATATTTTGAACCAATCTAAATCTTATTCTAATATTTTGATGTGTTTCAGAAAGCTATTGTATACCTAATTTATTGTATTTTATATTTTGTAAATGTTAAAATCTTATCTAAACATTGCAGATTTAATTTATGAGAAATTTAATTGCATTTACTTAATACATCAAAAATAAATAAATTTAAAATAAATTCTTTCTTCTTACTTTTTATAAATTATTCTAATATTTTGAATTGGAAGTGCAGTAATGCAATTGCCTTAACTGCAGTGCAAAAAAAAAAAGTGTGGCGCTGTTATCTTTCTCGCAGTTGCCATGGTAACGAAGCAGGAAACGCGACCTTGATGTGTCTATTTTAATTACAGAGACTATAAATACTAAGCAGCAGTAAACGGCTATGATTTATTATTGAAAGGCACATTGCCAGGGCCTTTGAGAGCAGTGGTGTAGTCCTGGGAAAAAAGGGGAGGAACTCTTAGATATACAAACATCAAAAAGTGGGAGTATGCTTATGTTAAAATTCAAAACAAGTGGAGGGGACTCTTGTGTGTGAAACAAAAAGGTAAAGGGACGCCGTCCCTCTCTCTCCCCCTTTGACTACACCGTTATTTGAGTGTGAGGTGGAGCTAGCCTTCTATATCACTGAAGTTTCAGAACATTTTGTCAAATACTTCTTTAGAAATTTGAAAAAACGTGTAAAATTGAAAGTGTTCGGTTACTTTCGGTTATATACGAAGGCCTGTCTAAAAAGTATCCAACCTTTGGCCAGAAAAAATATTTCGAATACCTGACGGAGTTGGTACCCTAATTCCCTTCAAAGTAGGCCCCTTGTACTTGCACATAGTTAGCCCACCGATCCTTCCACTGCTGGAAACACCTCTGGAAGTCTTCTTTTGAAATGGTGTTCAGCTCCGTTGTCGCGTTCCGCATTATCTCTTCTCTATTCTCAAAACGGGACCTTTTCAGTGGCGTCTTCAATTTTGGAAACAACCAGAAGTCGCAAGGAGCCAGGTCTGGAGAGTAGGGAGGTTGGCGAATGGTTGTCATTCCATGTTTGGCTAAGAAAGTGTGGATCAATTGGGATGAATGTGCAGGGGCGTTGTCATGATGCAAGTGCCAGTTGTTCGCCGTCCACATGTCTGGTCTTTTGCTCCGAACCGCGTCACGGAGAACATCTTGATAGTACTTCTTTGTCACTGTTTGTCCTTTCGGTGCGTTTTCGTCATGCAAAATTTCACGGACATCAAAGAAAACAGTCAACATCACCTTGATTTTTCTTCGCACCTGCCGCGCTTTCTTCGGTCTTTGAAAATCGGGATGCTTTCATTGTGACGACTGTCTTTTTGTTTCTGGGTCGTACCCGTGCACCTGTGATTCATCTCCAATTATCATGCTGTTCAGAAACCCAGGATCAGTGTTGGCGGTGTCTAGAAGGTCCTGTGCAACGTCAAAACAGAGGTCTTTTTGTTCCGCGACAACTTGGGTACAAATTTCGCAGCCACTCGGTTCATGTTCCAGTCTTCACGCAAAATTGCGTGTGCAGAATCTTTACTCACTCCAACCTCTTCTGCTATCTCCCGCACTGTCGAACGACGATCTGCCATCACCAAATTTCGCACCCTCTCAACAACAGCTGCACTCCGAGCAAGTTATGGGCCAGCCCCCAGCCACAACGCTGCTCACTCTCTCCGCTGATGTGCGGCCATCTTTGAATCGGTTGAACCACTCCTTAATTTCTGTTACACCCATCGCATCTTCTCCAAACACCTGCTGAATCTTAAGAATTGTTTGGCTTTGATAATCACCAAGCTTTTAACAGAATTTGATGCAGTATCTTTGCTAAATTCGTTCAGTCATCTTGCGAGAAAACTAAATCCGACGAACACGAATACTACAAACATCACCTTACTTGTCGACCACCAGCCAGCGACTGGCACGGCAGTCAATGCACGGCACAAGCGAACGCGTTGAAAAACTTCAAGCATGCTCATTAAGGTTCCTCCTTCCACCGAGCACTGCAGCGCCGCCTCCGAATTACTACTTTGCGCGGGAAAAATTAAGGTCGGATAATTTTTAGACAGGCCTCGTATAGTGTGATATTTCTAAAGACGTTGCTCTCGTTGATTAAAAGCACTTACTGCTAACGTGTGAATAATTTCTAAGTAGTATATTATTTGCAGAAAGGCATGTATGATGGAGCATTGATTATTCAATAAATTATATTTTAAAATATTCATTAAACTTTAGATATGTCTCTTACAAAATCTTTCTTACATCCTAAATAATGAAATTGTTTTTTTTTCAGCTTCTACCGTTTGTGTAGGGCGAACAAAGTTTTAAACAGAAAAACTATATTCTTGTGCTTAAGGTCCACGGACCTCTTTAGTGTTAAAACAGCATTTTCCTGATCCTTGCAGTGTTCGGTCACCGAAAAACATCGCAGCAATAATAAGCGTGCATTCACACCTACGGTGACGGAGACAATTTCTTTCTGTCTTAATAGATTGGTTCTATGGGTACCAAAATAACAACAAGGAATAAGTGACATCCTAATGCAATTAACAAATCACGGTTGTCTGGTGGAAAGTCCCTTTTAATGACGCAATTAAAAATGACAACCAGATAATTCAAGAGCGTGATTATTAAGAAGAACCAATTATGCCGGTCTTAAGCTTCGTTGTCGTTGTACGACGCTTGTCACACTTGGACCTAAGCATCCTCAGACATGCTACTACTGCATCACAGGATGTGTGGAGAATTTGTTCTGAGCGTAATGTGGTGGAGAATTTTACGCATGGATCTGAAGATAAACATATGACATCTGGACAATATTGCCTTCAAGGGCTACTGAAAAATTGAATGTGTTAGGGTAAATAAGTGTAAAAAAACACACAACTCTGAAAGGTGGTAAAATAAAATGTTCACCTTGATCAATGTTGCTTTATTTATTGTTACAATGAAAATGGGTATATAACATGACACCGTGTATTAGAACCGCCGGACCCTCTATTTTGAAAACATGCTTTAGATTATTTTAACTGTATTTTAATTAAACTACGATAATTATTTCACTGTTTAGAGCATTTCCATAATAACTAGTAAGCCAATATCTCAAAAAAAAAAAAAAAAAACTCACAGAGAGAGAGACATCGTTCTTTCCATGTAATCCTTATATTTTGCTTCCGTTTTAAACACCGTAGACATGCAAATAAGCACCTTGCTTAACAAATATTAAAAGCAGAGGAGACAGAGAGGATTTTGTTCGTAGGTCTTTTGTTCGTAGAAAAAAAGAAGCCCTTTTTTGTATATTTATAATAAGTACTCGATTACTGGATTCATTTAACCAAACTGTCCAATTATCCGAACACCACGTTTCTCTTATATTTTTAGGTTTGAATATATGAAATTAAAAACATACCCCTGATCATTGTATTGTTGGTTGCAGTAAGTAGAGAATAACAGCTTGGGAAAAGCGGGTGAAATCAAGATCAAGTCAACAGAATTGAATCGTTGAGTTCGGAAATTTGCTGTCTGATCTTTTTAAAGCTTTTGGTAAATAAAAAACATTATCTATGATCATGAGACGTTCTTCGGCTCAACAAAGTTTACAACGAGAACTACTGAAGAGAATGTTGCTGGTAGTTACATTGTAATAATAACCTCTAAATTCAAAAATAATGAGCAAAAATTTTTAGGTACAGGTCTTTGCAATAAAACTAGTTTTTTTTTCCCTGAAAAAAAAATTTATAGGTAAATGATAAATGTTGATGTTGTATGATTTATTTTTGCTTGGCGATTTATTTTGTTTTCCCTTTTTAGATCTATCTCAACTTAATGATGCAGTGCCTTCTATTTGGAAGGCTCTTTCAGAATTACATCGTCATGAAGGTACTAAATTATTTATTTTTCCTTTTTTGAATAAGTATGGAAATAAAATTGGTATGTGTGATTATTATGAGTAAAAACAAGAGGCATATGAGAACATAACTTAGAGAAAGAGAAATAAAAGGTACGCTTTTGCATTTCGTTATTCCCAAGATTATTATATTCTTAAGCATGGACGGATTTACATATTTTTATAACCTAGGCCAAAGTACCATTTTGCACCCCTTCCTTCAATTTAAATTTTTGACTTATAACATTAGATTTAATATACACAGAGTTTTTGAAACATATAAACTTAATAAACATTTCAATAACGTATTTTCAATAAAAATTTACTACATAATTTCTTCTAATTTATTTAAAAATTACAATTAAAAATTTTTCTTTCGTGCTTTTGCACATGAAAATTCTTAAATAGTTTCATTGAAGTCAACAGATCTTGTTAAATCTGATTCAATGCAAAGAAGTGCCAAGGCATTAAGTTGGTCTTGTTACAGCAAAGATCTTAAATGATCTTTGATTCTTTTTGGTGGTGAAAGAGATCTTTCTGCAGAGGCATTTGTGGCAGGTGGGCACACAAACATTCTCAATAATATATCAATATTTGGATACACTGTTTGCAATAGACTTTGACGTAGCCACTTGCAAATCGGGGACTTGTTGAACCAATGCTGCACTCAGTTATGTGAGATTTTAGTTGTTGCAGTTCATACATAATGCAGGCTCCAAATCATCTTTAAAAATTGCCTGTAACTTTCTTCCCTCTTCTTCAAGCTCATGAGAAGTCAGTGATCAAATTTTCGTCATTCCTTTAAATTTTTCACCGAGCTCTCTATAAGCTTGTGACCTCTTCTCAAGCTCTGCTTTGAGTTTGTCCACAATCGTGAAATAGGTATTAACTCTAAAGGTATCACGCCCATTTAAATTTACTTCGCCTTGACATTTTCCGTCAGAAAGAAGTTTTCTGTAAACCTGACGCTTTTCATCGCGTTCATAAACTTTCTTTTCAGAAATATCGAGAGCTTTGTTTTCGTATATATCAAATTGTTCTCGCAGTTCTAACAGGAACTTTACGAATGACTGAAGAACTGTGGCAACTTCTGAAACGTCAAGTTCTACGTTTTGTATATACTTATTGACTTGGTAAAGTCTAATCAGCACCGTTCCCCAAACCTGTGCCATGAATACTGTTTCGAGCCTTTGCAACTTTGTTAGTAAACCTCTAGCTTCTGCTCTTGTTCCTGATTTTTGACTTTCGTCACTTTCAAAGTATTTTAGAGCGTTTATACCTACAGACCAATCTTCTTTTAATGCTCTACGAGCATCATATCTTGCCAACCATCGTGTTGTGGAGAGGCTTTTTGTGGCAAGAGTGCTATTTTTTTTAATGCTTCCCAACTCGCTGTAGGCGACGAGCAAAAATTATAAAGTTCTTGAAGCAAATTAATAAACGACGTGGCTTTAATGCAGCAATCTGCAGCATGTGTTTCCACTAAATTTAAAGAGTGTCCTGCACAAGGTATGAAAGATGCAAGAGGAGAAACTTCAAGTATCCTCGCATGAATACCTGAGTAAACACCAGCCATATTGTCATATCATTGACCACGACATTTCATGGGCTTTGTGGCCAACGATAGGTAAAAATTTCATAAATCTCTTAACAGGTTTCCCATTTTTTTTTAACATAACACAAAACAAACGACAGCTGATCCACATGCGAGATATCAGGAGTTGAATCGATAACAAGTGAATAGTACTTTGTTGTTTTAGCTTCATTAGCAATATGCGTTAGTACTTTTTTAGCTAGGAGCTCGATGAACTCATCACAAATAGTAGATGAGAGATAGGATGTCTGTCCTCTATCCTGATGTGATCAGCTAAAAATGGATGAAACGCAGAAATTGTCTCCAACATCAGCATGTTGTTGCCATTATTAACAGAACCAAATATTTCTTTTCGACATCTAACTGGCAAGCCAAGCGAAGCAAGAGCTTTAATTACTACAACCACTCTGTGAGATACATTTCTCCAGTATGCAGTTTCTTGATCAACCATTTTGCTTTTAGTTGCAGATCGATTCTTCTAAGTTTAGCTCCTCTATGTTTTAAAATTAGGACGTTATTTCTGTGACAAACCGAATTTTCGTGTTCCTTTAGTCTAGATGATTCGTTTTACCAGTCATTAAATCCATTTTTTACAGAAGATAATTCAATCTTTGTACCAGAATGGAATAAAAGACGGTCCGCAGAAGACACTTCCTTTATTCTGTGAATATACTAACCAACCACGGTCTTGCCTATCACCGTTTACTAGTTTGCGGCTAAAGTAACTACCATTAAATGACCAGCTTCTATCGCCGTATAGCCTCTTCGACTTTGAGAAATCTGCATTTTAATTCTGATTAAGACCATATTGAGATACGTAATCACGTAAATCATCGTTGATAACCCAGTGTGATGGAACTGGATCATAAGAAAATTCTCGATGCTGCTTGCTAGAAGAAGACTCTGATGTTGAGGTCACAGACGCTCAGTATGTAAAAGCTCTTTTTGCTCCCCATTCATGAATTGTGCAGCTTCTAAAACTTCCTCGCTATTTACACTACGTTTTTTTCATTACAACTTCGTTTTTTTGAAACCCTTCAATCAAATTTTGTTCTCTTGTCTGAATTTCAGAGTTTTCATCGTGAGAAGATTGTGATGGATCTGAATCATAAGAAAATGTGAATATTGCAAATAGCATTTTTAGCGATAGTAAGAATATATAAATGAAAAAGAATAAATTGAACTTTCTCGTTTTATATCGATAAAAATTTTATAGCTTGGTTGCTACATCTCCCAAATTTATGCCCTCTTAACGGCTGCTCCCTAGGCCATGGACTAGGTTTCCCTTATGGGAAATCTGGCCCTGTTCTTAAGGTTTATAACTTACATATCGTAAACACTTTATTTATTTTTAAATTTTATTTTTATTTAATATCAAGTGTAAACTCCCAGGAGTTACAAACTCAAGAGTAAAAAGCGGCGAAAACATAAACTAAATTGATATCACTCTAAAATTGAACCTGTAAAGATGGCACCTGTATATACTTCTGAAGAACAGGCGGAAGGATGCCTTGTGCGCCACTTGAATTCTTTTGATTTAATGCCTCCTCTTACAGTTGGCGCACGAGCCACAACTTGACTATCCGTGCTCTGCACTTCACACAAATTCAAGATCTCGTTGCACCAAAGGCACAAGATTCCCTACTTAAATGAAAATAAAAATCTCCCATTGACTACATTTAGTCTTTTCAACAATTATTTTCAATTACAATTTATTAATTACAAGTTTTTTTTCTTCTTATTTCTTTCTCTTTTTTTTGGGGGGAGGGGGGGTTATTTAAAAAGGAACTTTCTCAAAACACAACGCCGAGAAGATAAAAGACCGTCAACGAACTTTTGTATTGTTAAATTTCTTAGTACACTGAAGAGACAAAAAAACTGGTACAGGCATGAGTATGCAAATAAAGGGGTATGGAGTCAATCAGAATACAGCGCTGCGATTGGCAACGCGTATATAAGACAACCAGTGTCTAGCACAGTTCTTAGATCGGTTACTGCTGCTACAATGCCAGGTTATAAAGATTTAAGTGAGTTTGAACGCGGTGTTATATTCGGCGCACGAGAGATGGGACATAGCATCTCCGAGATAGCAATGACATTTGGATTTTCATGTACGACATTTCACGAGTATACCGCGAGTATCGGAAATACGGTAAAACATCAAATCTACGACATCGCTGCTTTTGGAAAAAGATTATGCAAGAACGGGATCAACGACTATTGACGAGAATCATTAGACGTGACAGACGTGCAACCCTTCCACAAATTGCAGCAGATATCAATGCTGGGCCATCAACAAGTGTCAGCGTGCGAACCATTCAACGAAACATCATCGATATGGGCTTTCGGAGCCGAAGGCCCACACGTGTACCCTTGTTGACTTCACGACACAAAGCTTTACGCCTTGCCTGGGCCCGTCAACACCGACACTGGACTGTTGACGATTGGAAAAACGTTGCCTAGTCTGACGAGTCTCGTTTCCAGTTGTATCGCGCTGATGGGCGTGTACGGGTATGGAGACAACCTCATAAATCCATGGACCCTACATGTCAACAGGTGATTGTTCAAGCTGGTGGAGGCTCTGTGATGGTATGGGGTGTGTGCAGTTGGCGTGATATGGGACCCCTGATACGTCTAGATAAAAATTTGACAGGTGACGGGTACGTAAGAATCTTGTCTGATCACCTGCACCCATTCATGTCCATTGTGCATTCAGACGGACTTGGGCAGTTTCAGCAGGACAATGCGACACCCCACACGTCCAGAATTGCTACAGAGTGGATCCAAAAGCACTCTTCTGAATTTAGATACTTCCGCTGGCCACCAAAATCCCCAGACATGAACATTATTGAACATATTTGGGATGCCTTGCAACGTGATGCTCAGAAGATATCCCCACCCCTTCTTACACCCACTGGCTTATGGACAGCCCTGCGGGATTCATGGTGTCAGATATCTCCAGCAGTACTTCACACATTGATCGAATACATGCCACGTCGTGTTGCGGCACTTCTGCGTGCTCGCGGGGGCCCTACACGATATTAAGCAGGTGTACCAGTTTTTTTGGCTCCTCAGTGTATCTAATGCAGTATGCATTTCTTAGTATCTAGTTCGTTCTGATTTGGACGTCATTCATTTGCAGAAGATAAAAAGAAATTGGAAGAAGAAAAGAAGACCTTGAAGTCGCAATTGGAAATGGTAGAAAAGGTAATATATAATATATTTTCTTTTCAAAAAATGTGAATTTTTAAAAAGACAGATCTTTCCAAAATAGGAACCGAATTGTAACAGAGTTTGTTCTAATAATACGTACAAAGGGGATTGTTTCGACGTACATCAAACGATTTAAAAAAATAAAACCCGAGAATTACAAAATCTAGTAATATATTAATTGCAATCTCATAATGCTTACATCTGCAAATTTTCTCCTTTGATTTGTTTTCAAAGTGTTCTATGGTTCAGGAAAAAGCTTCAAGATTCTTAAAGATTCAAGGTAAAATGGAAATGTAATGGGCATGCATCCATAATTTTCTGACCACATCACATAATCATTTCGGAAGCTGAGCAGTCTTCAGCCTAGTGGCGTTTCAACAATGGTATTTCTCATAAGTTTAGTTAAACAAAGGCAATTTAATTTCGACGAGATGGTGATAAAGGTACCATAAGGCAGAACTCTGCTTACGGAGCCTTTCTTGATCACAGTCTGAATCAGGTCTTTCATCCTGACAGCCGCTTTCTCCCTTATTCACTGTAAGGGTGCAGGAATTATTAATATTATTCTGAGGTCACATCTGTTAAAATCTTGAAACGCCAGTGAATCACTAAGCAGAATAAAATATGAAAAGTGGTTTCTATTCTTGGTTAACTATTCTTAGAGTGGAGTTGACGGAGTTGAAGGTGAAGGCACTGGGGTTTCAATTGAACTTGTGCTGTTGGGCTCCATTTAAAGTTTGAAATGTCATTTTTCAGCTTCACCATGAAGAAGTGACGAAAATGAAACAAGAAGCGGAGATATTGAAAGCAGCGTACGAGCTCGAGACAACCAGGAGCTCTGAGAGAACCCGGAGAGAAGGTAATAAGTTTCTATTTTGGGCAACTGTTCATTGTTGGTCTTATGAGCGACGAGAGATGAAGAGAAATGAAATTGAAAAGATCTATAATACTCCTCTAAATGGAGTAATCAACAATAAATGCTGCAAAAATATTAAAGAAAAACGTTAGCAGCAGTGCAAAAAAATTTCCTTTTTCTCCCCAATTTTACTAAATAGAACCATTAATAATCCTCCAAAAAAAGTTCTTAATACTTTAAATATGTGATGTAAACATATGTAATATCAAAAATATTTTAAATGAGAAGCGAAAAAACGAAAACATACTCTCTATTTCTGTATATATACATACTCTATATATATATGTGTGTGTGTACAGGGTCAAAATTGAGAGGGGAATGGTGGGGCTCCTGCCCAAATTTCTCAGATCACTTCCTTGGAAGGCAATCCGGACCGGAGCCTCCCTCCCGATTGGATCCCTTTTAGTGGCATATGCGTAAAAATAAGTAATTTCTAAGAGTTTTAATAAAGATGTGGAGAATAAAAGCAAAAAAATCAAATGCAAAATTTTCTAATGTGCGAACACACAAAAGATTGAAATACTGGAAAACCTCTGAGAACCGTTAAGTAAGAGTATTTACACACAAAGTGTGTTATTTAGATACAAATATACATCTTTATCTTTCCATATACTGAGATTTATAATTTATTATGCACTAGCTGACATGCCCGTCGTTGCGCGGGATAATATTGCATCATACGCAGATCAAGTGACACATGTCCAAAATTCTGTTGTAAATACCTAAGGAAAAATTTTCTTAAGAAATCCAAGTAGAACATGGCCAACAAAATCCCATTTAAACAGTAAAACTCATTAAAAATCACGATTGCACTAAAAACAATAGTCTCGAAAAATTCCTTTTAGACCAAAAATAACAGTCCATAAAAATCCACATTAAAATGCCAACAACAGTTCGTAAAAATTGTCATTAGAATAAACAATGTAACAGTAACTAAAATGCTCATATTCATCGGGATAATTGTTCCAAAATGATATCAAGAGTCTGCAAAAATCGCAACTACAATATATAACACCACATCTAAAAATTCCCATCAGAATAAGAGCAGAATTCTGTTTAAAAATGCTCATCACATGAAGGACAATGGTCCCTGAATATTTCTGCTACAGTAAAGAAAACATTCCTTAAAGCCTCCATTTGAATAAAGACAACTATTCCTAATCTTCCCTAATAGAATAAGGGCATTAGTCCTAAAACATCTCCATTAGAATAAAGACGCCAGTGACTTAAAAAATACCCATTAGACTACAGGCCTTTAAGAGCAGCTGTTCCTAAAATTACCAACAGTCCATCCCAAAGTCCCCACTAAGCTAAGGACAACCGTTCCTAAAAGTCCCGCTTGCAAAATCGTGAAAACATTTCCTGAAAATTCAATTAAATAGTACTTTTATAAAATTCGGATAAAAACGGAGGGAAAAAAAAACATTATATTTCCAAAGGCAAATGCACATTTAAGTTAAAAAATGTCCAGTACTTAACCAATTCCGACGTGCGGAATTTAAGTCCAAATGGCGCCAAACAGTCAATACAAAAATTGAACAAATGTTAGAAAATAAATCACTTGAGTAAAATATGGAATCAATCAAAATCGCTACTTAAAAAAGTTAAAATAAAGCAGAAAATTGCCAAATTGCACTATCGTAATGGAAGCATAACGCAAATGTTCCATGGTCGTATAATGTAAATCACGTATTGAATTAAATGATAACAATATTACTGATGAGAATTATTGGCATGGTTTGGAAAAGGTACGAAGCGCAAAATAATATATTGAGAACAATTAACTGGATGGGGGCTAGACAAAAGTTATCACCACTTAGCGAAATTTTAAATTTCATCAAAAATAAGCCATATCGAAAACCTTTCAACCTTGTTTTTAGCGAAGGAATAAATATTAAATTGCCAATAAGAAAGAAAAATCAACCTCAAGATGAAGCAATTGAAAATCGTCTGCAGTTAATGATCCACAAAGTATGCGTAAAAATAAAAAGAATTTTTAGAATTTATTTCGTTGATAAAACGGATACTCTACCATAAGAAATGTTTAATGTATTGAAGTATTGAGACATAACCTATTAAACTATATAGATATATGCTATTCTTACTTCATTGTGCTACTACTAGTACACTTAGCAGAGTTGATTGAAGACAGAAGAATTTGTTATACCAAAAGCTAAAGAGACATTTATTAACTAACTGAATTTAAACTTTACAATAGAAAAGAACGAGACAGCAATACTCTTGCCATTACAAAACTAGTTAACATGAACAATTAATTTATTTTAACATAATGAAATTGTTGAACTTGTGGCGGTCAGCGACGTGTGAGGACACGGACGTGATGGTGGAGGAGGTTGTCTGCCGGAGGCAGGGATAGAACCTCGGACCTTCTTGATGGTGAGCCAGTGCTTCCGTGCTTTGCCAAAAGGGACCTAATGGCCGGGACAGAAGATAGCTCTTGAAGGTGTCGAATCGTACCGCCACATATTGGAGGGGGAGTATATGTGGCGGTACGATTCGACACCTTCAAGAGCTATCTTCTGTCCTGGCCATTAGGTCCCTTTTGGCAAAGCACAGAAGCACTGGCTTACCATCAAGAAGGTCCGAGGTTCTATCCCTGCCTCCGGCAGACAACCTCCTCCACCATCACGTCCGTGTCCTCACACGTCGCTGACCGCCACAAACTGCTACTATACTATTAAATTGCCAAAAAAAGGAAGGAAAATCAACCTCAAGGTAAAGTAATTAAAAATCGTCTGCAGTTCCACAAAATATGTATAAATATAACAAGAAGTTCCGTCTAGAACTATACGAGCCTACTTTCCCTTATACACCAGCTTCAAATTTATAATCCAGCTATCTCTCTCTCTTTCTCGTTTAGCTTTAGTTCTTAATTGCTTCAAATATGTCTTTTTCAACGGTTAATACAGATTCGTTCAATCATTCATTTATTCAGTCATTCATGTATTTATTCACTCATTTATTCATTCATTATTTTGCTTATTCATTTAATCTTTCATTAATTCAAAAATATTCTTGAAAATCCCGATCAAAAAATTTCATAAGAAAATAGGCTCGTTAGTTCTGGATGAACTTTTTATCTGTACATATTCTACGTCATAAGAGCTTTCCGATAAAGTTTGTTCCAAGCAAATCGGCCCGTTAGATCAGGATTTATATAGGAGTGAAATTTCCCCGTAGGCACTACGTTAATTTTTTTTTTTTTTTTGAACTGTTCAAAAATGCACAAAAATTGTTCAAATCAATATTTCACGCCAAGAACTACTTCCAGTCAGCTTGTTCATTAGAACTTGGATCTTGTACCCAGAGTTTACATAATTTGCTTCATTTTCACCCATAGGTGCTAATGTTAAAATTTTTTGAACTGTTCAAAATTGAACAAAAAATTGTTCAAATCAAAAGGTAAAATATGGAAATGAGATGTTCCCGCCGAGATCTTTCGAATGCAAAATGAATTTTTCGAATCGGACAATTCGTTCAAAAGTTATTAGGGGGGGGGGGGACAGACAGACAGACCGACAGACACACTTTTGCCCCATTCAATACCCTACTTTCAAATTTTTTATTTTTCAATCTTTATTTAATTACTTAACTTATTTTTGACTTTTCTTGATTTCTAACGATATTTTCATGATACATTAAGCCTTCTTTCATGCTTTATAATTATTTTTTTACTTTTACGGGAAAGTAGGCTAAAAACTGGGGAGAGGAGCAAATAAGTTCTCAAATCTAAATGAGGGGGAAAACAATAAATGATCAGAGTTGAAAAGAAGTACAAATTAGAAACATGTGTGCGGTAAAAAAAAAGTCAAGTGGGCGTAAAATCAATGTAATTGAGAACCAAGGAAATGAAGCTATTGGCTTGTTAGTCGACATTTTTAAATCAAATGTGAATGTAAAAAAAAAACAAAATCTAATTTCATTGCATCAAAAAGCTGCAAAATTAATTGCTTTTCCAAGAGCAGCAAGCATTTCAATATTTTATCAAACGAAGCCAGAAAAAAGCTTGTCAAAACAATTTTGTTTGTATATCGTTCATAATTTCTGTGAATTTCATCTCCATAAAATGAATTGCCTCTAGTCTACTCTAGTTATCTCTAGTCTAATGAATTGCCTAATGTATCAGAATAAAATTTTATTTGAACTCAAAAGAAATCACTTGCTCGTAAATTCTTCAGTAGTGGCGCCAGAGATTTTCCGACGGTGGTGCAAGCCTCCCCGATGGGGAGACAGCAGGTCCGTCATATAGGTGACTGGAAGATCCCCCCCCCCCCCCGACTTTTAGACTTTTTCGCTTTCCTTCGTATTTTTGCTATTGCTATGAATCTTTTCCACCTCTTAACTAAATTAGAAAAATAATACATACATATATATATATATATATATATATATATAACAAAAGCTGTTTTTTATCCAGCTGCAGATTTTTTTGAAAAGTTCCCGATTTTGGGTCTTCCGGATTTAGGGATTCCGAATTTGGGGTCCTATACTTGTATATATATATATATTAGGGATTCCGAATTTGGGGTCCTATACTTGTATATATATATATATATAATATATATATATATATATATATACAAGTATAGGACCCCAAATTCGGAATCCCTAAATCCGGAAGACCCAAAATCGGGAACTTTTCAAAAAAATCTGCAGCTGGATAAAAAACAGCTTTTGTTTTTTTTTGAAAAACAATCGGAAAATATTTTGCACCTTTTTTTTGGAAAAAGAAGGAAAATAAAATGTAATGAACATGTTGAAGATAGGAAATGTGCAGTTTAAAAATAAGTTATTTCGCGATTTTCTGAAAAGGGTTCGTTTTTGCGATTAGAATTTTTTTGCTAAAATTCTGAGTTAATATCATTAACTATTTTATTTTTCTCGTAGTTTCATAAAATTAATTTTTGTAAAAGGGGCTCTTCGGGCGATACAGAACGTTCGCAAAATTGAAATTCGGTGTTTCTCACATCTTCCCGATAGGCTGATTTTTTACTGCACTTAAAAGCCTTTAGTAAGTGGCTAGAAAATATAAAATCCTATCAGAATTTGACGGAATTCTTTTCTTTTATTGCTTAATCAAAGACGTTATTATCGGGAAAAGTCTGGATTTTTCGATGTTTTGCCTCGAATGTAAGCAGACTCCAACTTCGTTTTTTGTGCTAAATTTCGCGACTTATAGGCGAATATATAGGGCTACACAGGAGCAAAATGCTAATAAAAACTTCCAGAGCAAATTATATGTGCTCTGATGCTGCTTACAAAATTTTTTGAATAAGGACCCAAAATTCGGAAAATTCCGAAATTCGAAAAGATCGCGGCCCCGAGCGTTCCGGATTTGACGTCCCAAACTGTATATATATAGCATGTAAAAAAGTCCAATCAAAATGCCCAACGTTGGAAAAGAAAGCAACAGATGGTTGCAGCAAAAAGCAGAAATGTATGTACCTTCTGCGCAAAATTTAATATTAAAAAATGTTCATGTGTGTACATTAATTCTTTAGCTCAGTTTTAATTGATATTGAATCACATAAAAGTTTTACCCAATTGCTTTTACTCTGGCCAACTAATATTTTCCATTTCACAAAATTTTCTTTTCAGATTTTAAGCCAATTTGAGTAGTCTATGATAGAAAATCGATGTTGGCTCTAGCAAGAGGTCCCACTTTACTTCATGTCATTACTTCCCAAAATATAGTTTCAAGGCGCATAATACATAGAGCAATACCGCTTATCTTCACCTTTTAGTAATAATAAAACAAGAACTATCCATCGGCGGCAAAAATCTCCCCCTTCCCTCAAGCGGAAAATGCGTTACATATACGTATACATTGGCATTTGCACCATTTTTGTACTTGCAAATAAACAGACTGCAATCTGCAATCATAAATATAAAAAATAATATCGCTTGTTTTAAAAAAAGAAATTAAATAGGACTACTCGAACAATATAATTCTACCAATTGAAGGCGGCTTGGTTGAACTTGAAAGATAAATGTTGCTTGTAAGTTTGGGTCCGCCCGACAAGAGCCGACTACTGCGGTCTGGATTATGCCCAGTCATTTTCAGGCTACTATTCTTGTTGGAAAGATGAATCTCAACTCTACAATATTATTTGCAAAAATGCAAGTTAACGCTGAAAGTAAATTGATTTCAAAATTGTTTTTAACATCCTCCCCCTCCCCTTTTTCCCGCATTTTTCGAGGGAAAAAAAAAAGAAATGAGTGAGGAAATAATTACAATAAGAACTTCAACCTTGATTGTTAGGACCACTCACACTGAAATTTTTCGGCAAAATTATTCTGCATTCTGCGGACACGAACAGCATGAGATATTGGGAAAATATTTGCGTAAAATACTAAACCTGCTGTTATCATAACTCCGATGATAATAGGTTGCTCGTCACCGCAATGATCCGCAATTGCTCCCCTCCCGAAAGACAAGTATTGCTAAAGATTACAGGAGTAACGAATTACAACCAAAATTTTCCTACTTTGGGTCAAATTTTCAGAGGGATGGTAAAATCGCAAAGAAATTGCCCATTCCTGAGCAAATGCTGCACTACGCCCAGGTCAGACAGTCATTCCCGATATGTTTTGCAGTTAAGGAAACAATATTATTTATAACAGTTGTAAATAGTTATGAGATTAATAATGCAGTAATGGCTTACTTGTAAACTCCGTTCGCTTTGCCATGCTAAAGTAGTTTAGTGGAGAATAAAAAGTACTAGTCTATACAGAAGGAGAAGAACAGAAACACACTTGACAGATGTTTAAGAGACAGGGACTGCCGCAATTACTTCCTTTCACCCCTACCCTATAATAACCATCTCGTAACCCGATGCTGACGCCTAGAAGACCAGTCATTAATACCAATTGTTCGAAATGACCAAGCTTTCTATCGACTGACAAAAATTTGAAGGGGCTACGCACTTTTTGCCACGAATTCAACCATGCGTTAAGCCACGAATTCTTCCAACAATAGCCACCCCTCAGTAATCTTCAAAGTTTACAATTCAATACGCACGACCAGTTGTCCGCCATTAATGACCACGATGGCAGTAAAATTGCTTAATTGCATTGTTTTGATGTGAGCTAACTCGCTAACTGTAGTAAACGAAGGAGCTTTGCGTCCCCCCCCCCCCCATTTTCAACGGAAAAGATATCAGAATCCCCTAACTTTTCCTTTTTTCGACTTGATCAATTCAATCTGCGCCATTTTGTGTCAGTCAACATCACACATACAATACTGGGGCAGTTAAACAAAAAAAAAGCAACCCCAGAAAAGCCCTACTAAAAATTAAGTCGCCAACCCGCCAATCTCTCCTGTTTGACCACCCCATGTTGGTCAAAGGGACGAAGGCTTGGATTGGGTTTCCACGAGTTGCATTACCTCGACGGAAGCTCCCGTGCGTTAATCCTCCCCAGGGAGACTCCCCATGGAGTATTTCGTGGCAAAAAGGATGTCAGGTCAGGTAAAATACACACCATTTTCCCCCATGGCTCTGATTCTTCCATTCCCTTTGTCAAGGCCGCAGACTGAGAGCCGCATTGAGTTCTAGGAAAGATGGTATTTTCGAGATACTGAGGGACTCAGGTCAAATTGCAGGATGGGTGCTTTCTAAAACGACGCAAAACAGTTTTACTTTTTCCTGAAATTTTTTTTCCGATTTCCTCCTCGAAAGAAATGTTTATCATGTACGTGTAATGTGCTAATACAAAGAGATTCCCCGACGAACTATTAAAATTTCCCCGACGGGGGGGGGGGCAGGATCTCCCCGACAGGGGGGGCAGCTGCCCCCCCCTGCCCCCTAGCTGGCGCCACACCTGAAATTCTTGCCGCTATGTGAACAACAGTACTTCAGAACTGTGTTCCGTTCGATATATTGTAATGTGAGGTGTATTACAATAATACTTGTTCTTGTTGTTTTTTTTTTCTGTTGCAGTGTATAATCTGTATATTTTTTCATGTTTTTTATTTCAATGAGTCCATATTTCTTTCACCTCAGAATCGGAGAAGCTCGAAGAATGTGCGCGAAATCTCGCAGAAAAGGAAAAGGAGGTTTTTAACTTGGAAGAAAAACTTAGAAAACTAAATTCAGAAAAGGAGGAAGAAATTTTGAAAATTAAACTTGAAGTAATTGTATTAACACTCTTTCCTGACTTGTTATTGTCAAACGTCCCGTCGTAACTTCCATACCTTGGGAAAGCTACTCTCCTTACTTTCGCGTGCGGGTCACTCTATAATCAATCAATGGTCAGTAACTGACATGTATCAATGGTCGGTAACTGACAGGTTTTGGTACAGTGGTAGGTTCTTCCTGTTAAGTTACTTAAAGAAGACAGAAAAAAAAATCAGAATTTTTTTGAGCCGTTAGTTTTTGCGTTATTGATTTTTAAAACAGTAAAAATTGTAAATTTGTTAATACACTTTAAGATTTTTAAACAACTATAGATAAGAATGCTTATGACATAGAGAGTTCAAATTGGTTATATTTACGTTATCTTTTGCTTGTTATGATTTTTTACCTTATGTGTAATTTAATTATTGTAATAGTACAAATTTAATGTTTTCACAAAAATTAGAAAAGTTAAGTTTCAAAAATCTCAATAAACCTACTTTGATTTTCATAAAAATTAATGCGAATTTACGCTCTAAAGTAACGCACTCATGCTTTTAGACCGAAATGACCTTAATTAATAAGAAGCGAGCACCGGGAAGCATGTATAATAAGTAACATTCACCTCCCCCTCTATAAGCAAACGCATGCGCACTTTGAAGGTCTATACAGTGTATTTTGATTAGCCGAAGTACGTACACGTCTACGTACTGTTAAACTAGCGTTCTATTTCAACGTGAGTTAAACAGCGTGCTATTATCGAATTTTGAACTGCTGAAAAAGTGACTTCTACTGAGTTTCATCAACATTTATGAAGACTTTTCTCCTCCAACCTTCATCCCTGTTTTAGCCTTAGGGATGCCCTCCACCGGGGGCGAGGTAGTTGGGGTAGTGGGGTTCACGGATTTTAATTCCCAAGTGTACATGGTCGTTTATGAAGACTGTTTATAGTGAAAATGCTGTTAATATGTCTACTTTGTCTACTGGATATAAATGCATTGGTAATAAAATTTCGTGGTTTCCTGCCTGGAAAAACCTTAATTGTTGATGAAACACGCAACGGAGGTCCGATCACTGTCACAGACGATAAACATCGTATTCTATTTGAAAATTACTTCTAAAGACTCTAAAACATCTCTGACATGGAGTTTGTCTTGTTGGAAGCAGCCTAGTGCCAAGAATCTTGCCCCATGCTTAATAAGTGTTCGATTACACACCTCGAGCGAAACTGAAGATGCTCTGTGAAACCAGAGGCTTGAACCGTTTCCAACCCTCCTTACTCTTTATATTTCATAAAAAACGACTTAAAAATTGCTTGTACTAAAGGTTCAAAAAAGGGGGGGGGGGATTTATTA
The DNA here is from genome assembly GCA_038502835.1 of Octonoba sinensis. Classification (NCBI taxonomy): domain Eukaryota; kingdom Metazoa; phylum Arthropoda; class Arachnida; order Araneae; family Uloboridae; genus Octonoba; species Octonoba sinensis. The sequence goes on from CM076602.1 coordinate 67,933,538, forward strand.
TGCCTCAGGTTTTGAATGACTCGGGAAAATTCTTGAGAGAGTTCATAATAAAAATAAAAGTGAATTATTGTGGAGAGTTGAAATCCTCATTTTCCGAAAAAGAAATACGATTACTATTATTTTTAAAAAATTATATTACTAATATTTTATTAAAATGATCAGACTCTTAAAATGGTATTTCTTCGTAGACATAAATTTTTGGCACGTAAACTTACCCTTGTTAAATGCATTTTTTACTTGCTTTTTCTTAGAACATTTTTAAACGTTTGCTAAATTTTTGTCTGAAGAAAAACATTAGAATTGTGCATATTTGCGCGTCTCCATGTATGTGCAAAGCTAATTTTAAATTGAATTTTTTCCGCTGTCATTAAGAGTTTGACATCGTGGGGGAAAAATATTAATTCAAAGTATTTCCTAATCTTTATTCATGCTTTCCCTCTATTTCAATGAAATAGAAGCAGACCTGACGCATGCGTAAAGCCGAGGAAAGTCTTGGCTAAGCAAATCAGACAGTATGTCTATATTTTTGTTTTCCTTAATCAATCCTGTGTATAAAAACAATTTTTAATTGTCATTTATAAAAGGTACGGAATAAAAAGCTAATGTTGCGTAGCAATATGCTGAAATTTTTATGTTCTTAAAAAATACTCAAATCTTTCAATAAAATCATTAATTTTTATTTAAAAAAGATCGTTATTTACCTATTTATTAATTTACTTTGGTTAGCAAGAAGAAAAATCATAATAGTTGAAATAATTTTTTAAAATGAAGTTTGGCAAACATTTTTTGTAGCCACTAATTGACAATAATGTTCTAGAAACTTGGCAAATTTATTTAAATCGTAAACTGTTATTTGATTTAAGAGTACAATAGCGTTTTATTTCTGGAACATTCCGCGCATATGTATCTATGCTTAAAAAATAAGAAATTTTAAGTTACGTATTATTTTGTTAAAATCAAGCGAACACACACAATATAACCCCCTCCCCCCCCCCAATATATCACAAAGGTATTTTAGTTAAAATATTGTTTTATGTATTCTTTCAGTCTTCCTAATTCATAAAATGTTACTTACAGTATGGTTACATTACAAGGAAGGGGACTTCCTAAATAACAGAAAAATCTACTTTTCTAAAATTACTGATTGCTCGTCACTTCCACAGTGTACTTCTTATTTCTCTCTCTCCCTCTCTCTCGATGTATTCCTGAAAAACTATTGAAATTCCTGAAATGTGTAAAACAGTATGATTTTTACAATGAGAGGGGGGGGGGGGGGGATCGGCAGCGACATGATGCCATAGTGGGTGCTCTTTTGTATTTATCAATACCAAAAACGAAGATTATAATTTTTGCAGGGAGCAAATTTTGGAGATTGTTACTAGAACTTTTCATACATGATGCATTCAGTTTTTAAGTGTCCAACGGAAGATTCCCATGTTACTGATTTTGCCTTCATTTCTTTCCGTGCAGAATGAAGAAAAGATTGAAAAATTGAAAACACATTTGTCGAAGGTGAAAAAAGTCCCTTCATCTCATGGCTTAAGAAATGATGATGTATTCAGACAGGTATGTTATCGAAAATAGTGAACAAAGGATACGAAATGCTTTCGGTCTGAACTACTTCACACATATATTTTTTAAACATATTACCACGGCTGTATTGGAGAGTGTACCACGTATACCTTCTGTTTTTTTTTTTTTCGTAAGAAGATAGCGTACTCTCTGCTTTTTAATGATTTAATAGTGTTTTTTTATATATTATTATAATTAAGAGTTTCTTCAAAATGTAATTGCGCAAAACTGTATCGTACAGCACAATATGTATCGCTAACAAATAGGCAGGGTTAAGAAACGTTCTATGATGGAAATTTCCATCGTACTCACCATTGCGTTTCGCTCTATTACATGGGATGCATTTTTAAAAAAAATAAACATTCTTTGCTTCTATGTTCTGCATTTTAATCTAGTTAGCCGTCATCTCCCTTCTAAAATAGTTCAATTATTTAAGGGTATAGCCCCTCATTTTAAAATTTTTTATCAAATTTATTTACTCACAAATGTATACCTTCTGCAACTTTTCTGGCAACAGCATCAGCAAAAGAGTTGTCCTGCTGATATTCGCCTTGTGAATTGGAGTTGCTTCTCCCCGCTAAAAACTTACTAGTTTTTTTTATTTTATTTTCATTCTCATTTTTGCTTTAACTGTAAATAACATACATAACTGAGACCGAGACTTTTTTCAAAAGAAAGATGATTGTTTGCTACGGCACATGACTGATAAATAGTTGATATCATGTCAAAATTGTAAAATGTAAGACTTTCCATTATTCTTTCTTATCCGTCGGAAATTCAATTTAGACTTCTAACATTGAGCGAGTGTGAGTTAAATACGATCGTTGTATTTTGTTAAAGCAAGCTATATACTCGATCATCGCCAGAAAATTTAAAAAAAAAAAAAGAAAACAACTTGGAGACATATTTAGACTTATAAATAATTCAATATTTAGATTTAGAAAATGTGCTCCGTAGCAGGTACAAAAATCTTTCACAAACTCTACAGACATTATTGAGGGAAATTAAACTAACGACATGAAAGACCATTCAGTTTGTTCTATCAGTCATATTGAGTCTCTCTAACTTTCCCGCCCTGCCTGTATTATTAGCATTTTGAGATTAAAAAAAATGTCTTAACTTATTCGAAATGTGAAAAGACGATTTTATAAACGAAATTTTTCTTTCAGAAATACATAAAACTGGAGAAAGAGCATCGTGAAGAAACGGCTCGATTGCAAGAAGAGATCAGAAAGTTGCGAATGGGTGTTACTCGAGATGACGACAGCCCCTTATTATTACTGCTTGATCGTCCTGACGAGAACGCACGTTCAGGTTCAGAGCCTAAGAGGAAAAGGCTGGATCCAAAACATTTCAGTCCAAGAAAGAGCCCCGTCAAATTGACTGAGCCACGAAACATGCCCAAAAAGAAATTATTTAATCCCAACTTGAATTATTTTGAAAAATAAGATACGAGTGATTATTTTGTATAAAGTTTCTACTCTCTCTATTTCTCTTTTTTTACGAAATCTATGAAATAAAATGTGTTCTACTATGTAGCGCTCAATTCACTTATCACGGCAACACATCGGTTAAAAATTTTTCCGAATTCGCTTCTGGTCCCATTTAAAACATGAGTCGCTTTTCGATACAAAATAAATACACAGGCAATCATCAGTAATATTATGTTCACAAATGTCGTTGAAGCACATGCAAATTTTTAAAATACAAGTTGATGTATAACATAGTGCTTTGTTTCTGCACTGTAAATAATGAGTGTATGTACGAGAAGCATGGAGTGATACTTTGTGTGGAGAGGAGCATCAAAAGTAGTGTGAAAAAATGACATCATTTATGAAGAGAACCAAAGGAACTACATATGGAGGGTTCAGAATACAAGTGAACCAAGTCCACTTTTTGTCATTTTCAAATTAGCAGCGCAATAGCATGCACTAACTATGTAAAATTTCAGTGAAATAATGAACCAAGTCTCTCTTTGAACTTTTAAAATTTAATTTATAATTAAAAAAATGTTAGAGGTAATTTTGTTATGAAGGGGCCTTTGTTTTACAGATATCAAATCCCAGACTTCCTTTTAAAAATATTAAATGTCTAGTAAAGAACACCTTCAAGGACCCTTTCCTCGAGGAACTTAGACATCGTAATTCCAATAAACCGTGGCTAAACCAGATTCTAGATGTCCCTCAGTGGCCTAGAATGAAATCTGTTGCCATGTTTCGTCTTTTATCTGGCCATGACTGCATAAATAAACATCTATATCGCATTAAGGTGGTTACTGACCCTTTTTGTACCTTGTGCGACCTTCTCGAAGAGATGGACATGTCTCACCTGTTTCGATGCCCCGCCCTTCCTCGGACATCAATCTGGGAACGCTATTGGACTGCTCGCTATCACTTATAGATTTATTGTTATCATTTGATTTTCAATTGTCTTTTAATGTGTCATTAGAAATAAAAAAAAAATTGTTATGAAGCTTTAACTTTAAACCTCTATAAACCAAGGAAACTTTTTTTGGACTTGGTTCACTTGTATTCTGAGCCCTCCATATAGCAGTAGAGTTGCTGGAATGTAATGATACGAAAGGCTTGATATTGATAAAATGCAAGATGTCTACAACCACTAACGTATCGCGATCATCCACAACTAGTTGTTTTAAAAAATGTTCATCCGGTAACAAATGAAATAGCACACAAAGCGGAAGTGAGTTTCTTGTTATCTATAATAGGGTTGTCGCCAATGGATAAAGATAAAATTGAGATTCAGAAGCGAAAGATTTTGAAAAAACTGACTTTTACATACGTGTTGGAAGTGATTTAAAAACATCTGTGATACAAAAATGCAGCCTGTAATTTCAGAGGAAGATATTGTATATAATGGCTGATAATCACTAGAACTGAAAATTCAAACCCTTTAACGGAACCTCCAGTATCGTTTGGAAGAACCTGAAGAAAGTGGGACGCTTACCTAGACAGTTTGACAGCATGATTTATCAGCATTCACTGCCTGCTGGACATCGTCGGTTTAGCATAAAGAACGGGCATTGTCATTATTGTGATATTTGTTTGGCATTACGCGGTGTTAATCAGCTTTAAACAGAATCAGTGTTTAGTTTCGGCCGAAACGGTGTTACCTCCCAGAGATTTTTAGGTTTTTTTTACTCCTTTTTTTTTCTTCTTCTTTTTTTAAAAGTAAGACAACCACGATTTAAGCTCTGAAAAAGAAGTGTGGGAGCCTTATCATCATCATAACATTTTCATACGCATACAATCTGAATTACGTAAAATACGCACAAATTCACAAGGAAAAGAATTGCATTAGTCGAGCTCCTGTGAACTCCCATGCAAATTCAGTCCTGTGCTTAGTGCATAAAGAAAGGAACCCACTTGAACAGTTAGTCAAGCCCAGCGATTTAAAATCTGCACTTTTATTAAGTTACAGTTCAACCACGGAATTTTGACATTTGCACACTTCTGCGCATGGCAGAAAAGAACGAGTCCAAACGAGCTTTGGCGAAGTTCGTTTTGCAGGTGCGTTTATTTAAAATCGGAATGTTTGCTTCTCTGAAAGCAACTAAATTTAAAAACTTTCATATAGCATCAGCTCGGAAGAAAGCAAATAACCTAAACGAACTACGTCTAGAACAAAAACGGCACTTTCCTTATACTAGCAGTTCTATTTAACATGAACGGATCCTGCTTGGCACTCTGTCAGGCAGATCGCTTTGGTTGATGGTAGAACTGTATAACTTAAATTTTACGTCTCATATTTTAATCTTCCCTCACATTGTAAGCTTTAGTACAAGTTTTCAAAAAAAAATTTGGAGAGAGGACAGGCGTGCATGCAAGGACCCGAGGCATCTAGAAGTTCCCTATCGCACTGAAAAAGGGATTCCAAGCAATCCCGAAACATATGTCTGCATTCTTATGCTCATTTGTGCTTTAAAATTACGTGAAATTTTTTATTACAGTAAATTACTTTTTAAGATTATATGAATAAAAACCAAAACTTCCTCTCTTGGAGAAAAAATTCCCGGAGATGGGTAAAATTGCAAAGAAATTCCGCACCCCTCAGCGAAATCCTGTATCTGCTTCTAGAAGAGGGGGGGGGGGGCAAAGAGGTGGAATGTGTGGGTATGCGTTCCGTTACTTAAAATTTTAGAAATCAAGCATTGAAAAGAGTAGAGCTTTTAAGATTTAGTCTAAACAAAGATTATCTTTCATGTAATATCATGATTCAACTGAAGGTAAATAATGTTCTTCTTTTAACCGGGACTCGGAAGTGAAATATTATTCGCATGTATTCGCACGATGCTGCTGCTGATAAAAATAATGCGAATGTATATAAAAATGACAATTTATTATTTTTATCATAAAGATTTTTTAAAAAGTAGTAAGAGAAAATACTGAACTTATAGGTGGATGTCAGATCTGTACAGTCTAGCATAAATATGAAATCTTAACAATGACAGATGAACTTGGGGATGCAGAAAAACAATCTCTCAAAAAGTCAAAGTTCCGAGAGCCGACTGACCGCTCTCGAGCCACTAATGTCAAACCGCCACCGGGGAGGTTTCTTTCTTCTCGTACTCATCGATGTACCACTGCTGATTGATGTGGATGAACTTGACTAGGAGTTGATAGAGGGTGTTGTGCGACTTGACTTCTACGTACATGGCGACGAAGAAGGCGAAAAAGAAGAGCACCCCACACACGAGGGTCACTATCTCTGAGTGGGTCAGTTCGGTGCGATCCGGGTCCATTTTGGTGCCCTTGTCCTGCTTGAAGCACAGTACTGTGATGGATGCGCATGTGATCATCAGCAGCACGGACAAGAAGAAGAGGAGGTGTAGAATCTTGTCCTTCCTGGAACATTGCGGCATCTGCCAGTGCCGAATCTGAAACGGAGAAAGTTCTTGAGCAATCACTTATAATGTGCATTTCAGTGATAGTAGTGTAAATGCGGAAATCGTCATGCAAAATACATGATGTCAATCATAAAGTTTCTAAAGCTGGCGTTAAGACTATTAAATCAAACTAACAACAGTGATTTTGAAAAAAATTAAAAAATATGTTCAAAGATAAGTAATCGGATTTAAAAAATTCACACACATTGTACCAGATATTTAATAAATTCCCTTAAAATATCAGTCGTAAATGTCATATAACTAGGAAGCAAGCAATTAATGCAAAAAAAAAAAAAAAAAAGCCTATTGCTTCAAGTTAGACCCATCACTCCCTCTTTAGGACTGATGACATTCAATACGTTCAACAGGCACAAGTCATTCTTTCTAATATTTTTCTGCTCTGCCGGAAAATCAGTAGAGCCCTGATTATCCGCGAGCTCCGCGAAGAAAGATTTTTCAGATTTTTGAACAATGGGTTGAAAAGATTTTTGTGCCTCAAGAAGGTAAACATCTTGACTGAAAAAAATTGCCGAAGAGGCTGTTTTGTTAATTGACAAAGCGCCTAAACACCCAGTAGTTACAAGTGTGCTTAAATCTGCTGACGGGCAAATCTTCGTTAAACCTCCAAATGTTACCGCGCTGATACAACCTATGGACCAGGGAGTAATTGCACCAGTGGTGTAGTCGAGGGGGAACGGCGTCCCCCTACCTTTTTATTTTAATACAAGCGTCCCCCAAATTTTTTAAATTTTAACATAAGCGTCCCCAACTTTTGATTTCAATTGCTTATTTTCGTATGTATAAGCGTCCCCCCAACATTTTTTCCAGGACTACATCACTGAATTGCACCTCTTAAGAGAACATGCAGGATAAAGTTTACTGCCAAAAATCCAGAAAAGTTGCAATTTCAAAGAATTTTGGCGGAATTATACTATTTTGGATAGGATTAGCATTTACGACATTGCGTCCTGCATGGGATTACATCAAACCTTCAACAATTGTGAAATCATGAGGGAAAAAATTCCCGAATATCGAGATAAAGGCTAAGACGAGGTTCCTGCGCGGACTTGATTGACACCTCATTCGTCAAAATCGGAAGAATAGTTTAGGCGCTACGGTGTACATACACGTAAATACAAATATACATAGACTACAAAAAACATAACCTTTCCTTTTGGTTGTGCGGTTGTAGGCTAAAATATAAGCTTAATGAAGGGTTCCCAAGCAGTATCCCCTCCCAAAAGCATTCCTGGATACTAATACCGGAACATATAGCAGTACAAATACGCAGAATAGATATCTTTGATAAAAACTAAAGGTGGTGGGACCAATGTATTTAAAAACAAGTAGAAATTAATTTAAAATGCTCTTCATTACAGGTATTTAAGGTAATTTGATTTTTGCGTGTTAAACTTCTTAAGAAGAAAAAAAGCACTTAAAATAGTTTGAAAATAGTCGGGCTAATGAAAGAAAAAAAAAATGCTTCAATTGATAAAGCCACTACCAAAGTGTAGAACGCATAAAGAACCAATATAATTTGCAATTGACAAAAGTAAACTTACTTTGAATTTCTTGTGCCAGTGATACTGATATTGGCATAGTTCACAACTTGCCGGTCTGCGACCTCGTTTATGGCACACTTCCAACCATCTCTGAAATAAAAAAGAATGTTGCGCCATTACTACCAAAATACTAAATTACATGTATGAGAAAAACTTTTTCTTTCCAGCTAAGTAGCATTTTTTCCTTCTTCTTCTTTCTTCCTCGAATGCAAGAAGAAGAAATTGCACAAAAATAAACTCCCGAGTGTTAAACATAAGAAAATTATGCAATGTCAACAAAGGATTCTTCATCCATTACAATCAGGTTAGGCGGACTATTTCTCATCAGCATCATATAAGATACATTCTTGATTTTTAGAGCAATACCCTTTCAGAACTACTTCTTAGTAGGTTCTATTATAAACGGTCATCAGACCAAGGTTTCAACTAAAAGGTGGTTGTCTGTTTGCCACCATCCTCTGTTGCGCTTTTACACCGCAAGCGCCGACAAGAGGAAACACCTGGTACTTCTAGATATTTTCGGAGGAAACGTTTCTTAAAGCTCTCTTAGAAAGATAATTTTATACTCTTTAAAGAACTCTTTAAAAAATAGCTGTATTAAAAAATGTTGCTGTGTTTTGTATTTTAATGCAGAACGGAGTAGTTATTATTTTTCTTCATAAAACTTCGAAAAAGAATATGATTAAGCACCATTGCTTTTTTTAAGCAAGAATATTTTTAAAAAAGGCATATTTTTTCTAAACTTTAGAGACAGTATTTATTTTTTTTGGAGAGAGAATTGGGCCTTTTTGTTGCTACACTTGGAGCTGGCAAGTTGCTTGCTTAAAATTTCATATAGGGCGGATGAATATCATCCGCGATGTTTCCTTTTCAACACTATCATACAGTCGAAGGAACTAATAGCAATCATCTTTTTTCTGCGCTTCGTAAAAAGAAACCGAGAGGGAGACTATAGATACATTCGAGATTCGCAATTAGGCGCAGCATTGTATCCTGATTAGAAAAAGGTCTCTTGCTTTATGATTAGGAAAAGGCATTAATTTGCTTTTTGTTTGCGTTTGCTTGCAGAGGTTCGCACGCGTTCTTTATTTGTCGCGCTTACTCGAAAGAAAAGTGACACAGCCTCGGTAACTAAATAGTTTTGAAGTACAGTAATATAATTTAGACCTATTCAAGAAATTCTGGAAATAAAACTAGCGATTACTGAAGAAAATTTATATAAAACTGTCCGGACATTTCTTATGATCCTTAAATGTTCTCATTATTTAGAAAACTAATTTTAAGACCTTAAAATTACACGAATATCACTCCAGAGTTCTGCACTGTGATTTTTTAGGTATTATTATTATTACCAGGGCTGCTGCCAAGGGGTGGGGGGGGGGGGGGAGGTCATAACGCAGACTAGAAGTAGTGTGAATTTCTAAAACGTAAGATAGGTTTAGTACTGAGAAATTCCTTATGTGCTATTTTTTGGCTATAAACGGAAAGATTAGAGGTACCAAAAGTTACTATTCTTAAAAAGGCAATTTTAGGTTAACTTTGGCGATGTTACGGGAAGAAAAAACGGGGTGTTCAGGGGCTCTCCCTCGGAAAATTTCGAAACATTAGTCGTAACAACTCAGTTTGCACCATCTTTTGGACCTTTAGAGAAGAAAAGGACCAAATTCCGAAAAATGTTTTAAACTGAAGTCCTAAAAACATAGTTTTATCTTTGGGGACAGTAAGGTACGAGGGTGGATGAGCCAGCAGTTCTTCCCAAAGAAACTTACCAGGATTAACGTAATAAAAACATAATTTTAGGCTCTCTTTGAGAACATAGGGTGAGATTGGGAGTCCGGGTTCCCTCCAGAATTTTGTTTTGGAAACTGACGTTAATTTAGACTATCTTTGCAAAATTAGGGGACGAAGGGACAAAAGGGCTTTCCTGAGGAAATTTTCTGAAATTGAAATTTTAAAAACTCAATTTCAGACGATTTTTGATGACAGTAGGGAAAGAGGGAGGGGTCTGAAAGATTGAAGTCTTCAAAACGCATGCTGGTCTAGCTCTGGTGAAGTAAAAAAACAGGAGGGTTCGGAATCTCTCCTTCAGAAAGTTTTCGAAAATGAATCTTAAAAAACCGCATATTGCGTTGTCTTTGAAGGGTTTGGGGGAAGGGGAACGGGGTTCTCTTCCGGAAACATTATGAAACTGATGTGCTAAAAATCTTTGCATATTTTAGGAACTGTTAGGGGAAAAGAATGTGGCCTCTCGCCTGGAAATATTTTCAAAATTGAAATCTCAGAGGCGAATTCCCTTTGGTAATGTCAAGGGAAAGGAGGAGGTTGGGAAGTGAGAGAGGGTTCCTCCCGAACTTTTTCTCGAACTTCAATGAATTCCGAAATCAGTTTTCGGCTACCTTCGGTACCATTATATTAGAAGAAGCAGTTAACGGGCTTTCCCTCAGGAAGAACTTTCCAAAACGCAAATCAGGCTGCCGTTGGGGGCAAGGTAAAGGAAGGGGGTGGGTCAGCGACCCTCCACTGGAAATGTTTTGAAATTTACATCCAAAAATTGCAATTTTAAACTTGCTTTTGTTTGGTATTCGTATTCTCTCCATAATTAATCTATGAAACTGAACTTTAATTTTAATATTTGGTAGCGTTAGGGAAAGGGGTGTAATCAGATAACTTTCACCAGAAAATTTTAAGAAATTGAAGCTAACTTTGGTGAGGTTGGTTGATGGAGGATTTCGTAGATTTTCCGCACCATTGATTTTAATCCATATTGCGAATCCTAGTATGGTAACGTATAAGGACTCCCTCACAAGAAAATTCTGACTATGCTAGTGAGAATCGGCCCTCACATTCAATGTCACTTCCTGCATTTTTCAGTACCTGCTGAATCATGTTATGACGATCACACCAGAAGCATCGAGTATTTTTGTGTGCCTGGTATAATATCCCGTTTGACTTGACGGAGATTATCGTAAAGGATCGGTTTTTAAGAGAACGTCAAGCTCATCCTCTCAGAGTGCCTTTAAGTCGCACGTTATTTAGAACTTCCTTGAAGTCGCACGTTTCTGCATGCGCAAGTGACGCTAAAGCAGCATGTGCCGTACAGATCCAAACGTGTCATTCTATATAAACGAACTTCAAGACTTCGTTTTTAAGAAAACTCCACGCTCACTTTCGACGTCACATCAAGTCGCCACGTGCTCCAGACATCATAACAGTTTTCGAGCAAGTACATGTGATATCAGAGAGGCCCGTGCCATTGAGATAGAGCCATTTATAAAGTCACTTTTTCCTATTATTGGTAGATTAAAACGATTTGCTCTTAGGATTGATTTTAAGAGAAAAAGGTTTGCACTATTAAAAAAAAACTTTTGCCGCCACCACCTATTTTTCTGAACGGAGTATGCTTCCACGTAAAAAAAAAAGAAAAAAGAAAAAGATGTATTTGGGGATAAACACTTTCTTCAGCCTTAAAAATGTATTTACACTAATCAGAAATGACAACTTCTATTTGTTGAGAAGATATGTTTGGTTTCTTTATAAAAGGTTAAAAGATCAGGCAAAAAGGCTTTTTCCAGAGAAAGAAGAACAAGTGAATTGCTGCAATAAACTTGATACTGGTGTGCAATTTCTTATGCATATCTATACTAGGATACTTTATAATTAAACACTGCAATTCTGTCATCTTTTGAAAGATCCATTTAAAGTTTTAGTGCTACTCAAAGTGATGAATAAGCTTTAGATCGAGAAAAGGGAACTAATTAAAGCAGACAAATGAATATTCTGCCCTCGAGATCATAAGTTGCAGTGTATTTAAAATAATTGATCAGGTAAAATAAATAAACAGCATGCGTACTTACCATGAGGCAACCACAATGAATGTACTGCATCGTTCCAGAACACCTACAAGGGGATATGAGGGGATCGTTCTCTCTGGCTGTCATGTGACAAATCTTGCAGATGGGCGACCCGTTCTCTCCGTAACTGCTCGCTATGCTGAGCTGAGCCGCTGATGGTGAAACGGGTATGGACACTCGGAAGGCGTCGTCAATCGTCTTGGGGGGCGCTTCCGTGGTCTGGGGCTCGAACACTTCTGATTCCAAGTGGATGGTGGGCGTGAGGCTGTAACTACGACCGCGGAATTCGCCCACTTCCCAGTCCAGGTTCTGCAGTCCCGATGGTCCAGCCACCGGTTCCGCATCGTCAGGCCACTGTCCGGAAAACGCATCATTCGTGGCGTGTTCACTAAAATAAGGAGCAGCAGCAACGGGGTTCGAAACAGAGGCGACACAGCCACCATCTGCGCTCTTGCACTTTTGATTGAGGAGCCACTTCCTTTTTGATTTGGCCGACTCGGAGAATTCATACTCGTTTCTGCAGCCATTGAAGCATGAAGTTGAACATGCCATGGCACCGGCACTGCGGTATGGTAGTGGTATGTAAGATACCGGTTTCTGAAGAGCGTTTTGCAAATCGAGCTTATGGTACATCGCGATATCACAGTTTGTAGCACACGCATAGGGGTCGAAACGTCGCGATTCATCGAATGCCGCTTCAGCCCCACAGTAGAGCATCGGGGATTGCTCAGTGTCTTCCTCCTCCGACTCCACAGACTCCAGTGCATTGGCAATGGTGTAGCTTCGCAATGATCCCTCGGTCTCGCTGTTCTCATCGCAAGAATCACTGCAGGTAGTCGGGGTTTCCGAATCGGCACCTCTCGTCTGCGAGCGGTAGGAAGGAGCAGGTACCTGAGAGTTGGTTGTTCCATCCTGAGGGCAGTTGAGACTAGATGTCCGTTCGGTGAGACCACTACCACCTTGGGAAGTGGTCCCCGATGGCTTGCTCATTCCACCTGATTTGTGTTTGCACATAGTCTGGAAGAGAAAACAAAACAAATGTTAAAGTTTCAATACAAATATGATGTACAGGATGGTTATGATTAAGGCATTCAAAATTCAATAAATTTTGAATGCCACTCTATTGATAATTTTGAAACTTCTCCTTACCCTATATTCCTTAACAAGGAAAAATTGAAGAGATTAAATTCATGCGAAGGTTGAGTTGTTGACCATTAGTAAACCAAACTCAAGACGTGTACAGGGTAATACATTAAAGTCAAGAGCTTTGAAAAATACTTACAGTCTTAAGAGTCGTCGAGCACTACTGGCAACAAATCAGGCTTGAACATTAATCATGTAACAAAAGTGAAGATCATATGTATGTGCATGCAGTTTTTCACAACATTCATATTCTCTCTGAAAAGAAGAATAAAAGATAATTATTCTTAAGATAAACATCAGAAATGCAGGAATGTTATTTTATTTTCAACAAAAGCATTTTTATCTTTAGAATGGAAGCGGAAAAAGTCAATTATTGTGCCACATTAGATTATCTGAACTCTGCGACATTTCTCGTACCGATTCATTGCATCGCGATACTCGAAAGCTTCCTTTTCCATGAGAGAATAATTATTAATTTTCAAGAACCCCATAAAGTTATCTTTTTTCACGTAAAGTTTTCATGCATGTGTAGTTTTTAGTGTGACGTTAAAAAGATTACATCTTCAATTCCCTAACTAATAGTTTTTTCTTCTGTTTTTTTTCGCAAGCTTTGAAAGTTTATTTTGTAATTCGTAATTATAATTTTGTGTTTTCCCTTATGCTAAATTTAGAATTCAGAAACCTAATCATCACCGATCTAGAAAAAATAAGTAACTTTTAGCTTTTTTTTTTTTCCTGCAACAAATAATATTAAAATAAATAAAAATATATATATTCTCAACAAACTCAAAAATAAAAGAATACTAATTACTTCTCCATAACGAAAAAAAAAAAAAAACAAGAAGTTCCGTCTAGAACTATACGAGCCTACTTTCCCGTATACACCGAACTCAAATTCATAATCTAGCTATCTCTCTCTCTGTGTTTCTCGTTTAGCTTTAGTTCTTAATTGCTTCAAATATACCTTTTTCAACAGTTAATACATATTCATTCAATCATTATTTATTAAGTCATTCATGTATTTATTCACTCATTTATTCATTCATTATTTTGCTTATTCATTTAATCATTCATTAATTCAAAAATATTCTTGAAAATCCCGATCAAAAAATTTCATAGCAAAATAGGCTTGTTAGTTCTGGATGAACTTTCTATTTGTACATGTTCTACGTCATAAGAGCTTTCCGATAAAGTTTGTTCCAAGTAAATCGGTCCGTTAGATCAGAAATTATATAGGATTGAAATTTCCCCGTAGGCGGTATGTTAATTTTTTTTTTTAACTGTTCAAAAATGAACAAAAATTGTTCAAATCAATATTTCACGCCAAGAACTTCTTCCAGTGAGCTTGTTCATGGGAACTTATATCTTGTACCCGGAGTTTACATAATTTGCTTCATTTTCACCCATAGGCGCTAATGTTAAAATTTTTTGAACTGTTCAAAATGGAACAAAAAATTGTTCAAATCAAAAAGTAAAATATGGAAATGAGATGTCCTCGCCGAGATCTTTCGAATGCAAAAAGATTTTTTCCAATCGGACAATTCGTTCAAAAGTTATTAGGGGGGGACAGACCGACAGACCGACAGACCGACCGACACACTTTTTCCCCATCTCAAAACCCTACTTTAAAATTTTTTATTTTTCAATCTTTATTTAATTACTTAACTTATTTTTGACTTTTCTTGATTTCTAACGATATTTTCACGATACATTAAGCCTTCTTTCATGCTTTATTATTATTATTTTTTACTTTTACGGGAAAGTAGGCTAAAAAGCAGAATGCGCTACATATGTAGGAATGATGCGTTTTTCTCATAGACCTTTAAGATATAGGTGGAGCTACTGCGATATCCTCCTCTTTTCGCACCTGACCATTTCACGTGACAAAGACCTCTCAGCTATGCAGAATCGGCTGGTTCAAAAAGAGTTACCGGTAAGAGTTACATGTGTCTTCTGTGGCTCTTTGGACAGAGAGTACTTCTTCAGGTTCTGCTCACGTGACGTATCTTATTTGGGTACCATCGACATCGCCCACTTGTGGTGACTAATTATTTTAGGATCTATGGTTTTACTAGTCTCTCTCACACAAGTGCATCGAGCTACAATTTTTGCAATAAGACTGATGCAAGATATACAAGGCTGACCCGCGTCGGTCTCAATAGACCGACGTGGGTCCGCGTAGTGGCAGATATGTCTAACAGTTATTTGCTATGGTAGGAAAGAACAGATTGATGTGCCTAATATTCTTTGCATAAGGAATACAAATCTTTCGAATAATATATAGACAAATTCTCTCACCGTCTTGGACAGTTGCCCAGTTTCATCATTTGCAGCTTGCGGGTTATTATGTGAAGTGGAACTTCATGGAATCAACAGGCAAAATTAATCACAATAACTTGAATAGAAAACATTTTGAGAAGTTCCAAAGAGAGTTCCTACATATATATTATTTTTATTTCAAATTTACAAACAATGCAAGGAATCCTCTTTTTTTTTTTTTGACATTTAGATGGTTATTTAATAATTTATCTGTTCTGTTTCAGACCACTCAAATTATAACAGAAACGAACAACGTAGTAAAACTTAAACCTTGAATAAATAAACTTCTCACGTCAATTTGGACACCTTTAAATGCCTCTCATCCCTGTATTTAAAAAAAAAATTGAAACCCCTTTAATTTAAAAATAATCTACGTTTTACAAGTGTGTTTAATAGTTATAATTAAATATATTATCAAGATTTTACAGAAGCTAAATTTAAGTTTTTAATGGGAGCAAAAATAAAATGATATTTGGAATTCTGAAATTAAGGTCAGTGTTATGAGAAAACTATATGCAACGATTATTCCATTTCAAATTCATAAAATTTTATACTGCGAAAAAATAAATTTATAAATAATAAACATACAGCCAGTTCAGAACTAACAACGCATTTATACTTTCAAAAGCAGGTGTCATACTTATAAAAGTACCTTTTCATTTTTCATAATCTGTAAAACGTAGTTTTTATACCTGTGCGGTGGGTGAGCATTAGCTGCTCCTTAAAGCTACTTTCACTGTAAGAATAAATAATTTTTTCGCTTTTTGACTATCCCATTTCTTACACCAGATGGCGCTACTAGACATGATGCATTTCTGCATGCATGTTTTCAATCGATTTTTAGCATTTTTCTTAAAGCAAAAACGTGAAGAACACAAGAAAATAAAGTCAGTGATTGCAAAAATTAGTTATTTCAGTTTCCTTTGCAATTTTTACTGAGTGCATTTTCCATAAAATGAATTAGTCTTTCAAAAATGCATGCATTCCAAATAAATAAATGCTTGAAAATGTAAATAAAATTAGAAACATAAGAATAAAAGCATTTAAACCTTTAAATGCAAAATATATATATATATATATATATATATAATATATATATATATATATATATATATACATATATATATTTGATGCTTCATTAGAAAATGGACACGAAAACATTTTCTATTTGCAAAATAAATAAACCTACGTTGTAAAACATATTTTTAGAGAACTTAAAGGATTACACATAATTTTATGGCTTAATGGGAGGGGGGTGCGATGTTGCCCTGCACACAAATGCAGGTATTTTTCACTACCAGAAGAGCAAAGCAATATTTCAATTACTTCCAGAAATTTAAATTTGTTTAATTAAAATGCGATAAAAAAACTTGCAATCAATCCCCCCCCCCCCCCATTGCTTTTGTCATGACAAAAAAATTTTCACTCTAAAGCAAAGAACTCTAAGGCATAATAATAATATAAAAAGGCATAACAATGAACAATATTTACTTCCGCTTTTTTTTTTTTGGTCTTCATTCAAAAATAACACAGGATTTCAATTAATATAAAAGAAAACTCATTCTTGTTAGTACTCTTGGCATTTTTATCTGTAATCTTTATTGCAACTCACTTTATACTGATTATATTATCAGAGGTACACAGATTGTGCATGACAACTTTATCTAAGTACTGTGAAACTCATCCGAACGGACACCTTCTCTTAAAGGCGGATGGTTTTTGAGCCTCCAAGAAAACTCCTCTTTTGCAGACAATCCTCAATTACGGACAAGTACAGTAAACCTCCTCCTAACGAAATCCCTCCCCCACTTTAGTCGGACAGTTTTTAAATCTCCGCCATCAAAGCATTAAGCCTTTTAAAAAAACCTCTCTTATGGGTCCCCTCTTGTGGACAAATATTGTTTTGTCTCACATGTGCCCGCTATAGAGGAGTTTTACTGTAGTTTTGTCTCTCTGGTGCCTGCTATAGAAGGGTTTTACTGTTAATAATTTGATGTCAAAGTCTAAATCAAGTTATTTTAATTATTATTGTTATGAAGAAATGAACGATATTTTGAACAATTATCCTGCTTAAAGACAAACTTTGACGTTTAAATAGTACCTGAGGCCGTGGTAGCCTAGTGGTTAGGATGTTGGTCTTCCAACCGGAAGATTGGGTGTTCGATACCCGACCCGCCACGTACACTAGGGGATATGTGCATGTAAAATCCGTGGACCCTGAAGTCCTGAGGCAGTTCCGAGGGTGGAGAATTTCCCTTCACTCTTAGGTCAAAAAAGGAAGGTGGCGTATTTGTGGTGGCGCCATCTGGCGTCATCCAATTACATAACGAGCTAAGCCGTACTTGCACCGTTGTGGTGCTCATCTGTAAACGGAAAACGCTCCCTCTGCCTTAATTTGCGGTCCCTCTGTGAATGGGAGCTTGGATACCCAAGTGGCATTAGAAAAAAAGAACACAATATTATTTATTGTGGATTTCAATGTAGAAAAATTAGGCCTTTCACAAAATTTTTTTTAATCGCTGAATTTGAATACGTTTCTTCGGAAACAGCCCTCCTGTCTTCTGTTTTTTTTTTTTTTTTTTTCAGATGCCGTTTTGCTCATTAACAAAAACTTCGGCTTTATAGTTTCACAAACATGTTAGTTCTGAAAAATTCTGTAACCATGTCATTTCTATCACACCAAATCAAACCGGTCTAAAAAGTGCGCGAACAGCCTTATTATAACTCCTCAATATTAAAGTAAGAGATTATAGTCTACGGAATAGAGATAATTTGATATAACTGTAAATTTTGCCATCGCGTAAAAATTAAAACGGAAAGTTTCAATTTTCATTCATCAATTATTTTCGTTTTAGTGCGAGAAAGTATTATTTTTGTAAACGGCAGGGAAAATAGCTTTTTTATGAAAAATAGAAATCTATACATAAATAGGCAAAGACAAAAGTAAAAACCATTTTCTCTTCTGATTGGCAACCGATTTTCTTACTTTTTTTTTTGTTTTGTTTGTAAACAGTTTGTTATTAGTTCGTTATTTCCCCTTTTCTTTTGACAGGTAAGCCTCATTTCTAATAGTAAGGTTGTATTGTGATAGACAGCAGATGGCAACATGTCATTGTTGAGTAAATTATTAGGTAATATATAAAACTCATTGCTAAAAAGAGTTTGTTGCCATTAAGCAGTAATATTAAAAGCAATTCTAAGAAGAGTTTGCGTGAAGGCTTCTCTCTTTCTCTGAAGCATGAAATGAAAAATTAGAATTACGGTATGTAAGCAAACATTTAAGTTTTATTCAGATGCCACTCAACTTAGTACGAAACTAGCAGAAGTATACAAGTGGTTACATTTATGAGCACAACTGGCCCTGCGGCGACCATGATTTACGATACGTGTGCTTTAAGTGAGGATGATCAAAATAAACCCGAAGTTAAATCGCCAAATTTGATGAATAATACTTACATAATTATATGAAGAGCATAATGTTTTATCAATGGTAAATTTATTTATTACGGCCGAATTTCGACTGTTGGCCGAACTTTAGAATAGTTGAAGATCTATAACTTCAGAATAAACAGGGATATTTTCTTCAAACTTGGACGTATTGATAGATCAAAATTTTGTAATTTGTTTGAGCTATTTTTTGGATGGTAAAACGATATTATTGATGAAAGTTTACTTCTATATAATCGTAGATATGACGTTGTAACGTTGTAGCTATGGCATAAACGTCCTTTCATGTGTCAAAGTTACAAAGATGGTTACATTTTCAAAATTTTTTACAGATTGCGAAATTTTTTATGTCAAAAAATAGGATTATATATATAAATTTCCGACGAATTTTATGATCACGTTTCTACGATAGTTTTTGCAGAAGTTTTATTCAATTTAGATTAAAGAAAATGTAAAGGCGCAAATTCGACACATAATCCCGACCATTAGCTCTTATGGATGCTTGCAACAGACGCTATTACATTTTTGCGTAGACTTTATAATAAACAAGTATCCGTATAGATGTTACAGGCATGTCCTAGAAGTCATGACTTCCCATTTTTAATAGACTATTCAGTTTATTCTAAATAAAAAATGAAAGAAATTTTCAGTTCTGTATCAACGTTCATATCGTGTTGTGTTGAAATTACGAACGATGCTCCACTTAGAAAATGTCTATAGAATTTGTTCTGAGTGCCCAGTGCACTTACTACATACACACAGATGTTGGGTTGGGTTTTACTTTTAGGAAAACCACCGAATTTGTCCTATAACTTGATTGGTTTTTTTAATTTTTTATTCATTTATCTTCTTTCCACTATTTTTCCGTCTATGTCTTACAACTAGGCAGGGCCGGCGCGAGGTAATTTTGCGCCCTAGGCAAAGTTGATTGGTGCACCCATTCCTTACAAACTTATATTTTTTAAATTTTGGGATAAATGTGTTAACTTTGAAGAATGTTTAGTTTATATATAAAATGCTAAGTATTTGCTTATTACTGTTTCTTTTAAACAGTAATAAACAAATACTTAGTATTTTATATATTAATTAAACATTCTTCAAAGTCAACACATTTATCCCAAAATTTTGGCCGCTTTGTCCAGCACTTCATTCAGTTGTGCTTTCTTCCCACACAGAGTGTAGAAGGCTCCCGGTGCTGGTTTTGTGTCCCGAGATCCATTGGAAATTAGAGAATTTTGAACAATAAACCCTTCATCCCGGGGGTGTTAGGAGGGAGTGATCAACTACACATACCGAATCACATCTTTACATTTTTTAAAATTATATAATTAATAACCGAGTTGCTTTAAAAAGGTGGTTGGATTTTGCGCCCCCTCAAGGTTTGCTCCCTAGGCAGCTGCCTAGTTTGCCTTAATGGTCGCTCCGGCCCTGCTACTAGGGTATACTAAATTGTGAAGCCACATCTCCATCATGATATTTTCAAAAAACGATTTATGTATTCACCATCCTTTAGGATTTTTTGTAGTATAAACACTTTCTTCGTGACATTTTAAACTCGATTTACCGTCTTGGAAATCTTAATAGTTGGTTTTAGAATAAAAGGAAACGTTTTCTACTACCAGTTAAGTCCCGCAAACTCGGCCACACCCTGGCAAAAAATGTCTTTAAAACTCCTTTTTACGCATTTCTTTCAAGAAAAGTAGCCAGTTTCTACACAGTCTGCTAGTTAATTTTCATTATTATAATCAGCTTTATGATTTCAAATGCCTTTTGAGCTCTGCCTTGTCAGGCAAATTACTGACACGACTGCGCATTCATTACTTTTCCTTTTCATGAGCAGTTAAAGATCTATACCTTCATACTTTTCCCTTGTGTAAGAGTATTTATTGGACAGGAAGACAGGACAGTTTACTCTTTGTTGTATCCTCAAGTAAACAGTACAGTACTGTACTTTCAGAGGAAACACTCGGTACTTTATTGTTTAACCCCATTTTCCAACACCTGACATTTTCAAAAGCTCGCCCACCTTTCGCATCCATAATCGTTTTATTATATTTATGAATTTGGCTTCGAATTTTCAACTCTTAATTCAAACAATCCTTTACTTGGAATTTTAAGTACAGATCACTGTTCAAGGGTTTTAAAATCCATTCCAAAATACTAGACACATTCATGTCGTTCAGAAGGTAAATATTAACCTTTTGTACTTGTACACCCCCCATAGCAGCCGAAATATACATTACGTATGCTATGTAATATATTAGGAGGCTGGGGTGGACATACGAGTGGAAAGAATTAATTCAACTAAAGCTAAGAATGTCATGCGCTTTAGAATAAATACTTACTCTTTCTAACAGACGCTCTCTGACGCAGTAGTCTCTTCGTAAGTTCGGCAATAATGAAAGGGAATGGGATTCAGAAAAATTAAATGTGAAATTACTTTACTTTATTTCACATTATGGAATATCTCTAATAGATATTCAAAAAACAAAAAAACAAAAAAAATGCTTACAAACTTCTTTTTTTCTTCTTCCGCACTTTACGGAAGTAGTTAGTTCTCAATACAGTTGAAGGAAAATGGGTTCATTGCCACTCGTTATACAGAGACGTTTGCCTTTGGGAAAATAGGGGGAGGGGGTATTTACTATTCAAATATGATCTTATTAAATCTTGCTATTCATATTTCAAAATGCTCACAGAGTGAGGCACTTAAACTGATAATTTTTAATAATTTCTAATAAATTGTCATTGGCTTAGATAGGGGGTTGCCTCCCCCCTGAAATGGTGAAGATTGTCTAGAATTTGACAAATTTTTCTTGTAAAACAATAAAATTAGCTCATTTCTCCCGAAGACACCCCCCCCCCCCAAATCTGGGTCTAGCTACGCTACTGTTAATTGTATTAGCATCTCATATTACTGCTAATTTAGTTCGCTATTTCGTGAATGCATATTCTTTGATAATTGCCAGCTTGATTAGTTTAGAAGACTGCTTATAAAGTCCACAGTGAGTAGACACAGAATGTTTGTAAATTTCTTAGAGCTTATCAATCACTAGTTAATGTGATTGCTCATAGACTGGAGAAGGAAAAATGTAGTCTACCTAAATGAGCATAATTTGCACGACATGCAAATTAAATAATCCACCCTTGACACAAGACCACAAAAGTGGCCTTGTGTCAAGACATGGAAAAAAAGATATCCGTGCTCAAAATGACGGCTGGTCCATCATTTCAAACACTGAATGGGGGTAAATCCCTATAACCCATGGTTTTAAATCGTGCTGCCAATCGTAGTATGTAAATATATATGTACAAACTAATAAGGACTGTTATGAATTAATCCGCCCGCCCCCCATCCAAGAAGTTATTTCTAGTTGTTCTACTCACAGGAGTATATCGTTGGCGTTCTCGTAAAAGTGACTACGACCAAGACTGTAACTCCAGTTTTGAGATGTTGTCAATTTAAACTTCCAGATCGTTATGAAAAAAGTTTTAAAATCACTTCAGTCTTTCAGTGACCCTAACTCTTGAAATTGGTTCCATCTGTGTGACTTGGTAATTGTAAAATTGGTTTTCATCATGAAAAAACCGATTTCAAATTCTAGTTCACTGCAAAAGTTCATCCTTCTTTTCTTTTCTTTTTGTTTTGTTTTTTGTGGACTTTTTGTCTTTTACTTGGTCGGATATATTTATAATCTGCGTAGAAATGATTATAGAAATGATATAGAGATTGTAGTGTTAATGGAGATTATAAAAGATACCTAGGACCTATGGAAATCATTGTAAAATTAGTGGGAGGTTTGTATGGCACCACAGGTCTGTTAATAATTACTAAACGTGTTGTCTGAAGAAATAGGTATTAATTAAGAGGGTTTCAGTGCGACCTCTCCCTTCCTTATAAGATGCTTTGTTTAGACAAGCTCCTTTTTCTCTTATATTTTTTTTTTTTCCTTTTTCTTTCAACGTTCAGTTTCGTTCTCCCTCCCACGATATGCGCCTTTTTGTGCTTTCCCCGTTTTTTGCGCTTATTTTTCGATTAGGTATAAGATGGCTGCAGTAGAAAGCTGTGAACACTTCTGTACCAGAAAGGAACCTGAGATCACAAAATAATAACAATAATAATTCGATTATGACCGTAGGCAAGTATCTATATTCATCTGTCAATGTCACCTTTGAAATAACGCAAAACAAGAAATAAACGAATGTCCGATCATTTTGTTTACAAACACGGAGAAGGGAGAATGCTGTCAGTGACACGAGAGGGCATATTCCTAAGAAACTATTATTATTACCTCATTAATATTGTAATTATTAATGGTTTATTAAAGTTGCGGGGTGACAGAAATATAATCAGAAACACAATAGGAATAACTTACTCGCTCGGTTTAGGCCAGGTAAATGGAAGAAGAGGGCGAATGAAACGTCTTCGCTCGTCGGATGTTTTGGTAGAAAAGAGAACCGCAGCCAGCTGGTGACCGAACGCCCTGACAACAAGCACGGGTCGAGAAAGCGACCAATCAGAGAGCAGCTGCGTCGTGATCGGCTGCCGAGCCATCCCCGTGCCAGAGCGAGCCTGGCAACAACGAGTATCATCCACTTCGTTGCATTGATTTCCGTCCGGCGAAGCTCCCAC
This sequence comes from Octonoba sinensis, assembly GCA_038502835.1. Classification (NCBI taxonomy): domain Eukaryota; kingdom Metazoa; phylum Arthropoda; class Arachnida; order Araneae; family Uloboridae; genus Octonoba; species Octonoba sinensis. The sequence goes on from CM076602.1 coordinate 67,956,968, forward strand.
CACTTCGAGTCTTGCGTTTCGAGTAACAAATATTTACAAATTTCTTTACAAAGAGTTACAAGTTTTAAGTTCGACGAAATTGTATAAGGGAACGGACACGTTTTCTATTATCTGCATTGAGACTGGCGTTCACGAAACGGGGGAAAAAAGAAAGGAGGGAAGACGGGGCTGGAGCAAAGAAATTTCTTGTGTGTGCTCCACTGCTCCGATTTTTTTTTTTTTTTGACGATTTTGATTTTGCCTATGCCCATAATTTACCGGGGTCAAGAGGGGGAAAATGACTCCCCCCTGGCTTTGAGAATACAATGAATTTTCATTAATTTGCACGTATTTTGTTGTTTTGTTCGGGTAATATACAAGGAGAATATACCTTTTGCCCCCCCCCCCCCTCCCCGAAAAAAATACGAAATGACGAGCCTGATTTTTCATCACGTAAAAAAAGAGAGGGATAAATAATATAATACATGAAAATTATAAGAAGCTGCAGCAAATATTTAGAAGTCGGAGTGGATCAACTCAAAAAAATTGGCTGCTCCAGATCCCTGCACATAACGACTACTTTCAAAACAATAATGTTTATTTATCCAAAATGAATGGGTTCTAGTTTACGTCATCAGTTCAGTGGCGTACTTGCAGTGGCGGATTCTTTTTATAGATGGGGTTCAGGGGGCACGTGCCCGATCCGAAAGTATAAAATAAGTTTATAATTATTCCATTAAATAATTTTTATTTATTTTTAAATTTTAGTATAGATATAGATATATTTTAAGGGGTAATAAAATATATAAAAACTCCCTTGAGAACTCCATTATGTAAAGTTTTACGAGCAGGAACCATTTGATAATTTCTGGTTCCCCCTCCAGAAATCATTCCTGGATCTACCCTTGTTTGCTGGGGAGGAGGGGGTCAAGATCTGAACTCGCACCTTCCTCGAAATAAATTTTAAAAGAAAAATAAAACATTATATGTATAATGCTGCCTAGTCATGTATTCATTACTCAAATCGCTCCTCTTTTTTTTTTTTTAAAAAAAAGGGGAGAAAAAATTGTGTTTTACTGAATCTAAAATACTTTTACAGAGTTATTTTTTTTTCGTTTTTGTAGGACGCCTTCTCCTTTCCCGTATCGAAAATTTAATTTCAATTTCATGGGGGATGATGCCTTTTTTATATTGCCATTAGCTATTTATTGAGATGGGCACAGCAGGCCATGGCCCTCAATGGGCTGTTGCGCCGCTGAGTTTGAGTATTTGCTATTCATTAGCTTTTAGTTTCATTTAAACTGACATTTCATAAGTTATGAAGAAGTTACTAAAGACGCCCCCAAACAAGATATAAAACTAAATTATGAATAGCAATAAGTCATTCATGTATGCTCTCCCTTTCCCTCTCACACACCCATATAGGTATGGGTCATTCTCAAAAAACGTTACAAATGCAATCCCTTTTACAGAACTATACATAAAGTTTAAGAATACCTTCTATTATTTAGCAATGGTTGCTGATGATCATGTGAAATGGGAAGTTCTCCTATTTCCTATTTCAGGATAATTTGTTCATTTTCCCGTTTTGGGTGTTATAGACTTCTTTAGTTCCATTTTTGCCCTGATAAGGGGGCTCGTTTTGTAAGCCTTGAAAGAGATTTGCATGTTTTATTTTTTTCCAATTTGTATTTTCAAGCTACATTGACATTTTTTAGTTTTAATAATGTTTGTTGGTTAATTTCACGAAACCTAAGGACATTCAGCCACTTTCCCATCCACGCCCATGGTACATATATGTATATATACATAGAAATTCTTAATATACTGATGGGATTATTATGAAAGGTAGTTACGATGCCCGCTCTGATGTGACAGCTACGTCCTTCAATCGCTTCACAAAGAGTGAGTGTGAACTCTATTAATCTCTCGTGCTGCACGATTCACCGCTTTCGGAGTCTTTGTTTCTCGGTCTCTAAACAAATTTTGAGAAAGGTCATCCGCATCCTCGGCGAGGACAACATTCATCCGTTCCGCCTCAAGGATACCCTTTCCGAGGAAAAGCAAACAAACTTCCGCGCGGCTTGTTTACCCGCTACTCGTATCGATGAAAAGAAAAGCGAAACCAGCTAACTCGCTGGGCATTTACGCAAATGCCAAAAGTACAAAAGAGTGACCAATGGTAGGAACACACATCGCTTATAGAAATGAACAGTGTCATATCTGCAAAAAATCATTTTTTTTGGTTTTTATATCAAAAGGTTCAGATTTTTGCGCTCTTTAAATTGGGAATACTGCCGTAAAAAATGTTCAAAAATTAAGGCTATAGGCCAATTTGATTTTTTTGGTGCAATACTGTAATAACTACTTTTTATAGTTATTTTTAATTTTTTTGACCTCATTAACATCCATTATGTGAGAAAAAACTACAACAATAACTATTTTCTGAATAAAATCGATTATAATAAGCATTGAAACAAATAAGGCAATTAAATAAAACAAATTGTAAAACGTTCAAACGCCTCTCTTGAAAAACATGTAAGCGACATGTTATAAGAAAATGCAGTCGAACTCGGTTATAATGAGATCCGAGACAATTTGCTCGTTAAATCCGAGTGTTCGTAATTACCGCGGTTACTATAAATTCAAATATTATTTCATTACAATTATAGTTTAAAAATTGCGCTTAGTTTTTATTTTTTATCATTTACTGCACAACGCAAGACAGAAATTGATCGCTGTTGTTTGAAAATTTGTTGTTTTCTGCTCTATGGTAATTGGTGGCGTAGAAATTGTAAATGAAAATAACCGAATACTTTTTTCAAATTTCACCATTTTTCATGCCTTTGTCGCATTCTTGTAGAGCTTATATTTTTTTCATAAAAATTTCAAAGGAATTTTAGAAAACTTGTTTCCGAACTGGAAAAAAAAAGGGGCAAAGACATTTGAGTTATTCTCACAAAAACTTGTTCTCGGGCTCTCGCTAAATCTAGGCTCGCACTATCCGAGATCGACTATGTGTATATATACATATATACTATATGCACTATTCGATGAGATCACCTACAAAGCCCCTATCGCCATCGGCAAAGGGAGTTAGCACAGTACTATCGAAATTATGTGAAAACGTCAAAAAAATCATATAAATAAAAGTTTATTTCGGCATATTGGCCGATTACCGAAAATTGATCACATGCATGTTTTTTTTCTCCTTTACAGTAACTGATATAATGTATTACAATTTCTGCGTTGGGTTCCGTTTGAAAGCCATATTATGGTTGTCCTTGATCTGAAAATACAAATTGAGTTCCCATAAACTGTAAAAATTAGATTTTGTTTCAAGGTTTTTTGTTGAGATAATGAAACGATAGAGTCTTAAAGTAAATGAGCATAATATTACAATGTTCAAAATTTTAAGCGAAGTAATTTCAAAAGAATTTGAAAATGTAATGGATGAAGAATTAAAAGCAAAATTTCATAGTTTTCTCGATATTTTTGAAAAATAATTTTAGCAATAGTTTCAGGCAAAGAATGAGATTGGACCAAATCCGTTATCTCTCGCTCTCTACGTAGCCAGTACTCCAGACAAAATACCGATTGAATTTATCGAATTAAGGAATAATTCTTCAGCAGGTGATTGATTTATAGAAAACTCATTAACTGAAGTTTAATCTTCTAAGTACAAGTTTTACCTAACTGCAGATGTATCAGTCTTATCCAACTACAGTAAATCCTGTAAAATTGACCACCTGTCTAAGTTGACCACATTTGCATTTGTCAGGAACGGAATTAGCCCTTCACCCTCTATAAGTTGATCGCCTGTTTAAGCTGACCACTAAAGTCCTGCACCGCAAGTGGTCAACTTACACAGGTTTCATGGTACAATGCAAATTTGCTCTTCGAGTGATACTATCATTTATGCCAACATACTTGTGTTAGTGTGAATTTTCTCACACACATTCAAAATAAAAACTATAAAGAGACATATTTTCTTTTTGTTTTACAAAATTTTTGCTCATAAAGGTATATTGTTTAAATGTTTCTCTCTATACTAAAAAGAAGTAATTCGCGCTGCCGCTGTCATAGAGAAATTCTGCCTTGTGCGCTTCAAACACTTTTAAGCCAAAAACTATTCAATGAAAAATTCTCAAAACCTTAGGAATTAAAGAACTTTCTGGTGAACACGCTGGATGTAAAACATTTATAGATTCGAACAGTAGTTTTAGAATATTATTTAGATTGAAAGTCAAGGAATTTATTTTCCCGCTGTTTGCGAACCCCAGGGCACGATTTTAAATGAACCAATGTGATTTTTGGAATGCAAAGAGAGAGAGAGAGAGACCTGTATATTTATGCCTAATAGAACCCTTTTTTTCGAAACTTGAAAAAATCCAATTTAAACTTCGAAACTGCAATTTTTTAATGCTACGTTCTTAACCAATAACGTTAATAAGGACTTAAATTAATATATATAATATATATATATATATATATATATATATATATATACATTATTTAGAGTAAGATCAAATCAATCGATCACAAAAAAATAAATAAATAAATAAATAAATAAAAATATTCATAAACACATTTTTTACAATCACTTTAGTTTTAGTTTCACGAAATCGTAGAAACGTAAGGAACTTGAAGTACTTGCCAGTTAAATATAAGCTCGCCAATATTCAGCAAGAACATCGCCAAATCAGACGACAATACTATTTCCTTGAAAAATTTAAATAGATGCCTCTTGTTTTTATGCATCACTAATTTAATAACAGCTCATTATATCATTCTATTTATTAATGGGTTCACCCAATTATGTGTATTTTGTCTTGCAAGAAAATCTTTCTGACGTAGATTATCTTTTGTTACTCTGCTATGCTGACTAATATTTGAAAGTTGTAAAAGAGAGAAGAAATTCTCAATTGGAACAAAATTTCGTCAACCGACTCAATTGGGACCGACTGAAAAGGGACATCACCGAAGTCCCACTCTAAACAAAAGAGCAAGAGCGAAAAAACTTATTTGATAGTTTGTGATTATTAAACAGGAATGAGCACGTAAACAGAAAACTTGTGTTCTGATGTTTTCTGAAGAAAATATATACTTTCATACATTTGACATGGCTCTTTCTAAAATTTTAGCACCCTTTTAATGCCCAAGGCTTTGAGTTATTACATTTACCAAAACTTTATATCAGAAATAAATTTACGCATTAAAAATGCTATTTCAGACTTATTTTTCTTTAATACAAATTTAGAAGAATTGTATTATTTACATTTCAAATAGCCTTATTTAAAATTGTGTCCTATAGAAAATCCATGCCCCAGCAGCATTTTATGATTTTTAAACCACATTTTTTTCACATTAAGTATTTTTAAAAGTTATTATTTGTTTATAATATTAACTCCTTGTAGACATGTTCTTATAATTACATGTTTAAAAAATACAGTACAATTTTTTTATGAAGCAAGTTCTAATGCTTCCTAATATTGGTCCCCTGTGTTACTTCCTCCTAATTCTTAATAGTAAAATAAGAACAGGGAACAATAAAGTTACAATTGAGGCACTTAGAAGCAAAGGGGTGTAAGTGACAAAATTGAAAATTTTGAGATAACTACACTGTAAAAAATTCTAGTTCAACCTCGCACCAAAAAAATGATAAAAATGGTGAAATTTAGCTGCAACCAACATTTGGTGCAAAGGTTGAACCATTATAATGGTTCTTAATTTCGCATTCATGGTAAAACTAGAAACTACACCATTATGGTGGTTCGACTTAGTACCAAACGTTGGTTGCAGCGAAATTTCACCGTTTTATCCACTTTTTTGGTGAAAAGTTAAACTAGACTTTTTTAGTGTAGTGCAAATAGTAGGGAAAGCACGATTCAATATTGTGGCAAGCGATGTTAATAATAGCTTTAACAGTTGCTCCTCCCCAATGTGGCTTAGAGAAAAAGTAACATTAAAGGTCCCAGAAGATCCTAGCTTAGAACGCGTTTTACTCAGAATTGTTTTTTGGACCACTTACATCCTTTTGCTTCTCACTGCCTCAATTATTGTTTTAGCAACTTTTTTTGCTAAATATTTAAACAAAAACAATATGTAAAGACATAAGGAATAAAGCAGATTTCAGTTTTTTTCATTAACTAAATTTAATGTATGAATGAACATTTAGTTTCTAATAATACAAATTAAGAACATGCAATTTTTTCTTTTGATACTTCTCAGATTTTCTCAGATTTAAAAAAAATATATGACGGATACGGGGCACAATTTCCCTCCCATAATTGCACTAATTTTTATTTCTAAAGGCGTTTTTAATTTGTTACTTTTATGTCTCCCGTGTTACCGTATGTCGCTCGTGTTACTGATATGTTCTTTCAATCTGGACAAAATAAAAAAAAAAACCTTATTGAGAATCAAATTGATAAAAATGCAATATCTAACATGTATGAGCAAATATGACTATAATATTATTACATTAATGCACTTTACTCAATTAGACAAAAATTTACACAGCCAGAATTCAATAAAGGTAACACAGGGGCATAACATGGCCCTATTAAAGAGGAAAAATATCCACAAACAAAAGAAAATTACGAGGTAATGTAAAAAAGCATTTATATCAAAATCTTAGCATCATAAAAATATTTCTTTATTTGGATAAAAAGAATGAAAAGAATTTTTAGAATATGGTAACAGAGGAGCCATTTTTTAGTCTAAGTGTTTACATCTCTAAGTGTTGTGATCAATATCTTTTTAAAAGGGTGCTGCTGATATTCAAACTATGTTCTTGAATATGTATACAACCCTTTCAAACATTTTTTTGTTTCAAATAAATAAATAAATAAATAATTTTTATTTTTATTTTTGAATTCTTGAAAGGGACCTTTATTTTTGAAATGCCCCACATATGAGAAACGATCAACTCTACGGGTGCTGTGACGAAAGGCTATCTGACATTGCGTCAGCTCGACTACCGAAGGTCACTTTTCTCCTTCGGACACCCTTGCACCTTTTAGCCGAAGCCTTAGGTAAAGTACCGAAGGTCACTGGCCAAGGGGTCGGGGATCTTCTTGTCCGCTCCTCCCCCTTTGTTCCAGAGGGTTCTCGATCTTTTGAGAAAACTCGGACTGGAGCGAGAGCCGGGCAAAGGATATGAGTAGAGTCGAGCAGCGGAGCTCCCTGTAGATGGGTATTTGTTTTTGAGAGGCTCTTATCAGTGGTTATCCGTGGTGTCCCCCTCTCCAAAAAAAAAAAGAAGAAAAGCAAAGAAAGAAGAAAGCCCAGAAAAAAATGAAGGAAAAAATACCATTGGTATCATGGGAGTTATAATATTTAATGTACTTGTTGACGGTAATGGTGTGTTTAGCAGTAAAAAAACCCCTTTGAATATTTTTGTAAGGAAACACCTTGCTCAGTTAAAAGTAGAAAAAAAAAATAATGATAGAAAAAATATCCAGTTCAAGGTATTTGTTTCATTATGTAGAACTTTTAAAGGCTTATTGGTTCCCCCTTCGGGGCCGGGTGTCACCCCGGAACGAGTGACACCGGCCCCCCAGTGGCAACGCCACTGGCTCTTATGCCTCGTATTCTAAAGATCGGGCGAAGTTTTCCCCGCATCTCTCTCCTTAAACCTGGAGCTGTGTGAATTCAATGTCAACCTTTGTAAATACAAAATATCTTATTTTTAGTTTTTCTTAACCAAGAAATAAAAGCCATTTTAACGCTACCCGTTTGATTCTGTTCCGGACGCTACAGTGCACAGCACTAGTGCCGAATAGGTTAAAAAATATATTCAATAATAATGCAAAAGCTTGCATAAGTGAAATTATTGTCTGTAATCGGGTCTCAAACTCTTTTCTGTATTTATTGCTATGTATTGTTCTCTAAGTTACCCTCTTTCAGAACATTTCGACGTCCCGAAACTGCGTTTGGGGATAGCAGGGCAGACTACCCATAAAAACAGATTGTCCTGTTCGAAACGGGACGTATGATGGTAGCTTTAATAAAACGGGGTTCGCGCTAGGCCGCGCGATCGCGCGATTCCCGCAATATTATTTGAAATCCCACTCAAAAAAATTATTTTTTGGGCTTTAACTTTAAAAATCCCACTTAAAATTTTGGTCAAGGAGGAAAATCCCACCTTGTATTTTTCCCCAGTGTGAACCCTGTAAAAGCACTCATGATGCCAAATATTGCCAAGAGATGCGGCAGGAACCTATTCAAATCAAATATAAACAACGTTATTTTCTCGAATAAAGCTAAAGACGTAGTACTTTATTTCATGCATCGACAATTTAATAACGGTTAAATTTAATATTCAATGTATTATTGGATCATACGAATCTTGCATCATTTTGACGTACGTTGTTATGCTCTGATGAAGCTTGTTGGCTACGTTGCTATGAACTACGTTGATGAAAATTTGGAACTTGCTGATAAAGGAAATTATTATAACGTAGTGCTCATATTTCTCATAGTGCATGGAGGGAAGAACAGCATCCAAATGAAACTGCGGAAGAAATTATTCAAAGAATATCAGTTAGAAATAAAACGGACAAGCTTAGGAGAGCCACAATTCCTTTAAATCAATGTCAAAATAGTCTAAACCACTAAAATCGTGTAATTCATAAAATGTTCGGACCATCATGGAGTATTATTTAGGAGGTATGACTGGGGTGTGCGAGTTTTGCTGGAAGACTTTCGGATATGAAGGTTTTTGGAGACGTTCGGAATCTCACCAAGCTTCTCCCATTGTAAAATCTATGTACATTATGTTAAAAGATACGTATTAATTTTTTATTCCAAAGAGTTGTGTGCAATACAGAACGTTATTTCTGACAGAGAACAGATCTTTTCCAGGACGCTACTCTAAAATAGATTAGTTTGTAGTGAGCGAGCGAAGCGAGCTCAAACTTGCGACGCGATCCAGTAAGCAGTTCTGGGGGTTGGCGAGTGATAAAGAGCAGGGGGGGGGACCCCCTAGTTCTTAAAACAAATGATAGTAACTATTGAAGAGCAAACTTACCTGTTATTGAGTTCTTCTTTTAGTGAAATTAATGTTGTAATGTGCATTACGTGTTGCTATTCGTAAATTTGTTGAACTCGAGCTTTTACGATTTGTGTTTAACACAAATGTATGGAACATCAGAAAATCAATATTTGGGCATTAAAAAAATTTAAAAGGCCAAAATACTTGCTAAAACCAATTAACAGCGTGCCCAAAAATAATGTTTTGTCTAACTTTTTCAACCTTCTATATACGTATTAAAAAACTAATGCGTGATTAAAAAAAAGGCTTTTATTTGACTTTCCCGGTTGGCAACACTCCGTTTGTTTACAAAAGCCCAATCCTATCAGCGTCTACCGTTTCGTGATTCTGCCCGGTTGATCTATGCGCGAAAAAAAAATTCATTACTGTTTTTCAAAGCCATTATTTTAAAACGAGTTTGCTGCGATCTTTAGCATATTTTACCAAGCACTTTTCATCAAAATGAAAGGAAAACAACACGGCATACATGTAAAATATGTCACTATTAATAAAAATTTTAACGAAAGAAAATCAGCGAATTCTATTTAAATTCAATAAAATTGCTTCGTTTACTTTTCATTTGGCGATGTTTGGGGAACAAAAAGAAAAAAAAGGTGTTTAACCGTTAAAAACCTATAATTTGCGTAGAACCTCAGTGAGATGAAAACAGCCCCCTATAATAGAGTAAACTACCAAGTTGACACGAACGTATTTTTGAACATAGCTGCGGACTTATGACGGAACATTTTTTATTAACCCCTACATTGGAGACAAAAACTTAAATTCAGCAATAAGTGTACAAAACGCTGGCACAATGGTAAAGTACGTTTCCAATTCTTTCTGTACTAGTGATAAAGCTGGACTAAAGTATTTATTTAGTATCTGATAAGCTAGCGAAACGAGCTTTGATCTTTTTGGATTCAAAGGAACTGCGTAAGCAGTTCCAGGGCCTTGGCGGGTTTCTATTAAATAAATAGGTACTTATTGGTTATACGAATAGATTTTTTTTTTTTTTTTTTTTTGCTCGACAAACATCGTTAATGAAATATAAAAAAACAATGTTATATTAGATTTAAATAGCACGATATTTTACTAGATTTAAATAGCATGTTGGCGACATTTCTAAAACCGTCACAAGTTAGGGTACATAACAGACTAGTGCCAAGCTATGCTAATTATAAAGCTGTAGAGTTTGTTTGTTTGAACGCGCTAATCTCAGGAATTACTGGTCCGATTTGAAAAATTCTTTCAGCGTTAGATAGATCATTTATCGAGGAACTCTATAGGCTATATATCATCTCGCTAAGACAATTGGAGCGGAGTTCCGAAAATTGCATAAAATAGTTCTTTTCTATCTTAAGAAATTATCGCATCCTTTCGAGCTTGATACCATTGAAAAGCCCGTAGAAAACTATCCTAGAAAGAGTTTTGTCTTCGTACTAAAATTGGAAGCCTCCAAATTAACTAGAAAAGAAGTTATAAGTGTTTTTCTCTGTAGTTTGAAATTATTTTTTCACGGTAATTAACTTTAATTTTATTTGACCCAGATGATGGCCGTTTTATTTTACTTGCATTGTTGCATCGTTTCAACAACTGTTACAGTTGCCGTGTGAACAAACAAATCAATGCAGTTGCCATTGTTAAACAAATAAAAATAATAATAATCAACGTTTCTATCATTTTGATGAGGCATCGCTGTATTTGCAAAATATAATTTAAGATAGACCGTGCAACGCCGGGCGTCGCAGCTAGTAAAATATATAAAAGGAGGTCTTTTTCTTTATTGACTTAGTTAAGTTGCAAAGGTTTTTTAACTGGTTCAACTGATGTCTTTCAAAGGGGAGGGGGCACGTTTTACCGCTAGTCGTTGCATATTACGGATAAGTAAAATGTCTTAAGCATACTTAGTTATCCTGATAGAATGAGCGCATATTTGTGCATAATTTTTAAAAAATGCAGTTCGCCGGTTGAAGAAGCGATCCGGTTAATCGAGTGCTGGTAAAGTGCACGTGTGTTAATGTACATAGATGGGGTCACAAATAGTTTAATTGTTGAAAAAGAGACCAGACACGGAAAACGTTGAAAATGATTCTACAAGAAAAGGGGACTGGTGCAAAAAAAAAACATGTTTTGTTTCCTGCATTGACACTGTACAGGCAGAGAAACAACTTTTACAGAATTCAGTCGCAGTAGTCTGTTGCAGCGGTTCTCAAAGTGTGTTCCGCGGAACCCTAGAGTTCCGCAGAAGGATCTCAGGGGTTCCTTTAGCAAGTTATGATTACATAAAATTATTTTCAGTAAGTCATGTTCAGAAAAACCGAAGGGCGGCTGATGAAAATTTATCCAAAAGTGGTAGTTGAGCACTTCCTGAAAGTAAAAATACAATTGAAGGAAGCAAAATAAGTAACGAAAACTGTTCAGAGGATTCTATAAATTACGTGTGTAAAATTAATGTAAAAGTCGTAAAATGACCCGTAGCTCCCCTTTAAACCACTCCGAAACTCTAATAAAGCAGGTCAAAGACTATACGTCGTTTGGACGTTTCATGATAAAATGTTGACATTTATGTTCAATGAATTGACTAAAAAGTAAAAAAGATAATTTTGTTATTTTTGTAAGACTTTTGATATGATCTCCGAAAGGAGTCGAAAAGCACATTTAGTAAACAACAAACTGGTGTTTAGGTAATGGCAGTGCAAAAAAATTTGTTTGAACTATTAAATGCATACATTTAATAGTTCAAAAAAGTTTGAAATTTATGCCCATAATCATGTCTTATTTGTTTCCTGTTTATGATTTTTACACTTAAAAAATTAGATTTTTCCGCTGGACAATGCTTCAACTTTCTCCTCTGTTTGTCAACCCATTTTCTTACCTTTTTTAAAAATTATTATTTGGCGTTATCAATATAAAAAATTTGAAATTTGTTATCATTAACCGACTTCACAAAGGAAGGAGGTTATACATTCATATTGTATGTATGTCGGTTTTTTTTTTTTTTTGTTTGTTTGTTTGTTTGTTTGTCCACTCATAACTTCTCACCGGATGAACCGATTTTCATGATTCTTTTATCGATCGAGGGTGGTTTCCCATAGGTCCCGTACCTTTGTTTCACCATATTCGATAATTAGAAAAAAAATTATGGGCAGAAATGTAGTCATTTTTTTGTTTTTTCATCCATAACTTTTGACTAAATAAACCGATTTTGATGATTTTTTCTTTAACCGATAGAGGGTCGTCTAACTCAAATATTGCAAATTAATTTGACTACATTTGTTTTTTGGAAAAAACGTTACAGGTGAAAAATAAATATTTTTGTTTTAATTGGAAAGGCTTGGCTTGATTTTTCTTTGTTGGGAAATCTATAAATAAACATAAAAGTCATTGTTGAGAACGTGTTTGTTGCCATGGGCTATAATATTAAAAGCAATTATAGCAAGAGTTCGACTGAAGGCTTCTCTGTGGCAAAAATTAATCCAATCAGTTTGTTTGCTAAAATCGACTTCAAAAGGGAATTTATCATAAAAATGATTAGTTTTTAGTGCCATTAATTCAAAGAAGTTTTGCCCTTCGATATGGATTCTTTCAAAAATAGAGTATTTATATACAAAATGTATTTACACTAAAAAGGATAAAATAAAATAATTTTTATAAAAAAAAACAGAACCGACTTCAAATTATAAATTACACTAAAAAGTGAAAAATAAATTCATTCTTTAAACAACATCGATGTGACTTTTAAACATAGTTTTAGAAGTCGGTGCAAAATTATGAGTCTAATATAACATTTGCTACTTCATATTGGAACTGTTGCTAATTCTGCGAAAATATATGTATTTGTAATCGGGATTCATGATTACAAAAGATTTTATCTATCCTAATTTTGCACGGACTTCTAAAACTATGTTTTAAAGTCACATCGATGTTGTTTAAAGAATGAATTTATTTTTCACTTTTTAGCGCAATTTATAATTTGAAGTCGGTTCTGTTTTTTTTTTTTTTTTAATAAAAATTATTTTATTTTCCTACTACTTTCGACGTAGATTCGAAGCCGTTTTTAAGAAGTCTTTAGTTATCGTATTTTAATACTACTCCTTAAATCTACAATCTGTATACTGTCTTTATACATATTTTCTTTACACGAGAAGGAGTGCAGAGAGATGAAATTTATGTATAATATGCAGTGGCGCGCCCAAGGGGGGTTTGGGTTTAACCCCCAAAACCTGAGTTTTGAAAAAAAAAAATAATACTTTTTCCCTGAAAATAAATGTATATATATATATATATACACATTTATATATATGGTATAATCCGTGTCGATTCAGGCAGGGGGGTACCTTCATAGTCTCAGAAGTTTTTGAATTTCACATATGTTAAAATATAGAACTATGTGAGTTATAGGTATGTTTTTGTTTTGCTCAAAAAAATTCCTGGCCCAAGATACAGGCCGCCAAAGATGGCTCCTTCGGCGCAATTTTTCACTTGCGATTTTCGACAAAAACTTTCAAGTGCTCTATTTCCTGAACGGTGCAAGATATTTTGATGCTGTTTTTTATGTCTGAAAGAAAACTATATTCTGTTTAAGATAAAAGGCTAAATTTTAAAATATCTATTTAACTTTTTTTTCTGCAGCCTTTTGAAAATTTTTAAGAAAAATCTTTTTTATTTTTTTTCTCAAAAAAGCCAATCTCAAAAAATTTTATTTTTTTTACTGTTGGTTAATACCGTTCAGTACTACATTTCCTGAAAAGGAGAGCTTCCACTTTTGCGTTTAACGGTTTTTACAAGCAATTTAAGATTTTTCCGTATATTTCATCAGTTTTGTTAACAACATAGTCATATATTGGTCTCATTAAGTCAAAACTATATTAATTTAATTTTCTTTGACATGGCATTTAATTCTTAATAAATAATATTAGAGCGAAAAAATCATGACTTTTTTTTTAATTAAAAAAAAGTTATTTTTAAAATTTAAAACCAGATTGCTTAGCATAACCATAAACATACATTAAGATTAACATTCTGAGTAAAATGCAATGAAAATAATATTTATTTAAGTGAAAATAAGAATTTTACATTGAAAAGTGTATATTTATGCTAAAAATTTAGAAAAATAAATGCAATACACTGTACTTTCAACCCAATACGCATGCGTAAGAAAAATTAATTACTGCACATTCGGCTAAGTTATTAGCAAGTAACGTAAATATATGTATAACAACCATTAAAATTATTTATGTATATCATTTATTCATAATCACAAATTGATTAATAATTAAATTAATTTTTATATAACACATACAGTTAGGTATTTTCTTGATTCTCTTTGCCATCAAGTAATTTGAAAAAGAAAACAAGTTTGGCTGTCTTTTCTACCCAAAGGTTTTTTTTGAGCTTGTTATGTACAAATGCAAATGTAGAAAACTTTAGTTCAATTGCTGCTGAAACGAGCATCTGAATTATTTTTGGTTGTTTATCACCCATGAATTCTTTTACAGCAGTTACAATTTCCCACACTCAAATGTTGACGTAGACTGCAATTTCTTTTTCAAATTAAATTCCACAAAAAGGAAGTGCACAAATTATGAACTTCAAGGCATTACTTCATAGTTCAGTGTTCTCTTTAACCAAATTTAATTGGCTCTTTAACCACTTATTTTATATTTTGGGGTTAGAGATGGCTAAAAAAAGAAAAAAAAGGTGTCAATGCATGTTCATATTAAAAAAAAAAAAAAAAAAAAGTATTGTATAGTTACTTTATCTTGCTGATTTGGGTTATTTTTTAGCTTTTTCTGAATTCTTGTAACAACTTCGGCTAATTCAGTTATGTTCCTCAAATTATTTAAAGCAGTTAATATTGGTTTTAATTGATTAGGCAGATCCTCAACATTCTGTTCCATTGCCCAATTGAAAATATTTTGATATTTATTTCGCTATTAAATTTCTATTTCCTTCTTTAAATTACCTGCATAAAAATTAGCCAATTGCTTACGTAACTTTTTATGGAACGATATATTAAATTCCATTGTACCTGTGAAGGTAAGATGAATGCCATTTCGTTACTATCAGGACAACATAATTAATGAAATTATTTTTCCTTGTTTTGAATTGAAAAGATGTTTATTGTCCCCATACCTCACAACTCATAATGGTAACTGAAATTAGTAATAAATTCTTTAACATTTTGTTTGATTTGCTTTTTGTTAGAACTATTGAGTTAAATCAATGATTTTTTTTTTTTTGAAAAAAATCATCTGCTTTAAATTATGTACAGCCTGATAAATATTAGAAATATCTTTTCAAAAAAGAAAAATAGGGAAAGAAAAAAAAGAAAAAATACTAATATTTTACAACCAAAAACATATTAAAGCTTACAATATATAGACATGTTCCAAAACATACCATTTCCCAAAATTATGTCGTAAGTTATAGATAAAGCAATTAATGGTGTTTCGTGCATGTGCTTTGTTTTTGTTAACTTCCTTATGAAAGAAAAAGAAGAAAAATGCAAAGTGATTGAATTCTAATTTGAACCCACCCCTAGTAGTATTCCTCAGTTTTTTTCTTAACATCAATAGCAAGATATGAAAATCAAATATAAAAAGCTATGTTTTCCTGAATAACACATGTGTTAAAATTAACAGCTAATAGATTTGAACTCTTGCTATGAAAAAATGAGAAAATGATATTTAAAAAAAATAAAGGAAATCAATAAATATTTTAAAGTAGCGGGCAATAAGATTGGGCAATGTATGTCTGTCTGTTTGTCTACTGGTAAATTTATTTTGTGGGAAGGGGGGATACGTTTCTAATATTTATTAAGAAAATTAAATTAATATAATTTTGACTTAATGAGACCAATATATGACTATGTTATTAGCAAAACTGATTAAATATACGGCAAAATCTTAAATTGTTTGTAAAAACCGATAAACGCAAAAGTGGAAGCTCTCCTTTTCAGGGAATGTAGTATTTAATGGTATTAACCAACAGTAAAAAAAAAAAAAAAATTTTTGAGATTGGCTTTTTTGAGAAAAAAAATAAAAAAGATTTTTTTTAAAAAATTTCAAAAGGCTGCAGCAGAAAAAGTTAAATAGATATTTTAAAATTTAGCATTTTATCTTAAATAGAATATAGTTATCTTTCAAATAAAAAAAACCGCATCAAAATATCTTGCACCGTTCAGGAAATAAAGTATTTCAAAGTTTTTGTCGAAAATCGCAATTGAAAAATTGCGCCGAAGGCGCCATCTTTGACGGCCTGTATCTCGGTCCAGGAATTTTTTTTGAGCAAAACAAAAACATACCTATAACTCACATAGTTCTATATATTAACATATGTGAAATTCAAAAACTTCTGAGACTATGAAGGTAAGATTTTATTTTTACCTGCCTGAATTGAAACGGACTATGCCATATATGTTTTTCTAATACTATAACGTAAATGCAAGTTAGTTTCCTTTTAGAGAGTACCCCCTCCCCACTTGGCACACATATCATGTCAGCTAGCATGATAGATCGTGTAGAGTTGCTTGATTTAAAAAAGAAAAAAAATATCTTTTACCATATAGATGACCCCCCCCCCCCCTCTCCCAAATATTTTTAGGTGCGCCTATGAAAATATGTGTCACAAGTTATTGAGCCTTAACTTTTGACAGTCAGTTTAATAACTTGAAATAGCTGAGTCATTAATACAAGAAAGCTCGCTTTGCTGAATAGTAGCAATCACTAATAGGATTTTTAGAGCTCATCTTCAATATTTCATGCAATGAGTTTTTGTTTTGAGTTTTAAAAAAACGAAAACGCATATTTAAGCAAGCAAGCTGTATTAATACTTCTCACCTTTGGAGAAACACATCGAAAGAAAAAACAAGATTTTTGGGGCCTACGCGTACTAAAACACGAATTCAGATCTAAATTGGAAGCTATCCCAAGCCTGCCTATGCATTCAAATATCTGAGATAAAACCACAGTGAAACAATTTCATTTTTCAAGTTAATGGGACTCATTTTAAAACTGTAACAGGTGTGATAAGTTACTATTTTTTATTATTTTCCATTGCTATAAAATTTTTCATCGACTGCCTGCTAACTTAAAAATAAGTTGGAAAAGGGATTTAATTCAGAAGGGTAACCAATGGTCCCCAGTTTTGAGGATTTTGGTTAACTTCTAAATCCCAGATCATTTGTAGAAATTTATGTCGATCGGCAGAGGGTAAAGAGGAGCAAGAGACATATGAAGGGAGCTTTCCATAAATTAGGCTTGGGGGGGGGGGTCTCTTTAAATGAGCCTTGTCCAGATCATTAAATTGGAGATTTTCAATAGGAATACTAATGGAGGTTCCTCAAAGTAAAAGTGAGTTGTTAAGGAACCGTTAACGACTCGCTTCCACTTTGTTTGGGAACCGCTGAGTCTACGGAACCCTGGGGTTCCGCAGAGAGCACTCAAGGGTTCCATAAAACTTTCCTTTCATAACATTAAAGAAAGATAAATAATTAAAATTTTAAGAAACGGGAAGACTCTTTGGGGGAAAAAAAATAATAAATAACCCTCGCGTCCATTTAGTAATTTAGCTAGTTGAGGAAAATTATGCCACTTTTATTTTAAAAAACATCCAATTATTCCTTGTAACTATAGGTGCCGTCTTCAGAGGATTAACAGCACACAAGCCTCCTTAGAAATTTTTTATTAAGGCTTTCACCTCCCCCTAGTAAGAAACTTTGATAACGTTCATTTTTCGGAGTGTTTTTGCCTTATTACGAATAAATATTCATGTGATATCCTATACTGGCGCAGTTCATCGATATCATTTGGTATTTATCTACTTAGTCACAACTCTTTTCAAAATGTTAATGGGCGCCAGTGCACCTATACATAGGCGTAACTAGGGTTGGTGAAAGGGGGGGGGGTCACACTAAAAATGTACAGACCAAACACCAATAAGAAGTGTAACAGAGTTGAAAATTTATTAGTCATAAATACTTGTCTCTAAATATACTCCGTGTTTATTTCAGGCATCTCCCAGGGGGGGGAACTACCCCCTCGGAGCAAGTCAACTCCTCCCTCCCCCCCCCCCCCGGCAAAAAAATTCAGATCACAAGTTTTTAAAAAAAGGAAAGAAAAGAGAAATTACGCTTTTAAGGCACTTTACTTTCAGAAACACTTTCAGGAAAGGACATTGAACACTATCACGAGCCACACCAAAAGTAACTTGAAAGACATAAGACTTTATTTTGAAAAAAATGGGGGGGGGGGGGGAGTAACCAAACTCCTTCCTGTTTCCTCTAACATCACCAAAGTATCCCGAAATTGCATTGCTAGGAAAATTTCAAAATGTTTTCTGGGGAGAGCCCTCGAAGCCTTGCCTCCAGAGTTAGCCTAAGCATTATAGATGTAAGACCAGTTACAAAAATTTCAGTTGCAGAAGCCCCAAATACCCACTCCTCTAACTTCACCAAAGATCTAAACATACATCTACTATATATACATCAAAAAGCTATCAAATATGCAACAAAATTCCTATTAACATCATTTCTAGTCATATATATCTATGTATATATAAAGGGTATGATTTTGAAGCATGCACTGCCCTTCCTAATTCTTAACTCGCTCCCCCTGCTCCGGAGCCGAGGCAGTATCCAGAATTTTTTTCGGGGGGCCCAGACTTCGACACACTTATGTTAAGCAAAGTTTCAGGGAGGAATATATGATACATTGCAAAAGATTTCTGGGGGGGGGGGCGGCCCGTGGGTCCCCCTTCCCTTCTGGATACGGCCTTGATTCACAAAAACATTAAACATTCATTACTAGATCTATTAGTTTATTTTTTAATTCAAATGCAATAGAAAATTCAATATTCAGCGCTAAGCAATCTTCTATGTCCAGGCATTCATAATATCAAAACTGGAAAATAGTGGAATTTTAGGGAAAAAAATCCAAATTCCCCTACAAAAATGATCATCCCCACAATAAATTTCTAAAAATTTTGTTAAATTTGTAGCAAAACATACCTCAGAAGTGGAAGCGTCTGAATTGAATTTTCTTTTCTTTTTGGATGACGAACGTGTCCATCGCTGCAGTGCAAACATTATTATGTATCGAAAATAACTAAAAATTTAGCTTAAATATAAATAATACTTGATTGTAAATTAAAATGCAGCATTAAACCGTAGCAGTAAGATTGGTAACGTTGAACGGATGATTTCCAGAGTCGTAATGCAATCAGTGATGGACCATAATAAGAAAAAAAACATTTAAAATATAAGAGATGAGACAACATCTGTAAATGAGAATGCAATGCAAATACAGTTCATCAGTTTTCCAATCGGCTCATCTACAAAAAAGATTTTACCAAAATGGGTGTTTGGACAGGAAGTCATAAATAAATACAAATTGCTCTTTAAGTTTCTTGATGAGCATCACTTCCTGGCTTGAGGGTTTAACCCATTAAACAATTGTTGGCTAGGGGTCCTTCATTTGCAGACCCCAGCGCCGGGTTATCAGAAAACAGAACTCCATCATAGTAGAGAATATTTTCCACGAAACTTATTACGTGTGCGATTGTATACCTAAATTGCTGCCTTTGGGTAAAAAGACATCAAGAAGGAAAGAAAAAGTGATTGAAAGGATCTCTGTTTGTGTGTGTGTGTTGTGCGGTGATTGAAGCCACCTTTTGCTGTAACCCCCCCCCCCTCCCAAGGTGATAAGGGGGTTGATTATAACCAGATGAAAAGTCCTCTTTATTATGAGCTGCATACTTTGGTCATGATCACAAACCTTCAGAGAAAGAGGAAATAAAATCATGTGCATATGTGTTTAATTTTCTTAGGGAAAAAAAAAAAATGTGCTTTGCAAGGCCGTAGCCAGAAATTTTGTGAGCCTAAATGTGCCTCACTAAGTCAATACCCAAAGGGGGGGGGGGGGTTTGAACCCCCAAACCCCCCCCCCCCCTGGTTACGCCTATGCACCTATAAGGTTTTGAAAGTCCGCCTTTTCTGCTTGCAACACAACTTTGTAAATAATACCTTTAGTAAAATTCTGGTGTAGTTTAAAAGACGAATGTTTTCTTCCCGTTGTCACAAAAAGCCGTGGTGGAAATTTTATCATTTGCGAACAACATAGTATGCCTCCGTATCGGAGTTCTCAACTAATGTGCCCGACAATGAACACAAACTCCGCAATAGACTTAATGCTGATCCTGACATAAGAGTTGTACTTTTCCACATAAAGTCTAATATAGAGTTTATATGCGATAATAAAGATCATCGAGCTCATTAAAACTTTACTTTGAAAAATGGATTGAATATGGTTTTGGAATTTTTTTAAGAATTGTACTCTTAACTATTAAATTAGAAACTACTTTTTGAATTACAATAAATATTATTTGATGCACCTCATTTTTATTTCAAATTATCCTATTTCAGAATGTGGTATTAATACCATGTTATTGAAGAAAACAGGGTGGCTGCGAGAACACTCGGCCTTAAAAAGGGTTCCACACATCAAAATAATTAAGAAACAGTTTTACAACAAATCTCACAAAACATTTTTTCATTTTCATATTAAGGCACTATGTTCTTTCACAATCCATCAATAATTATCATTTAAAAGCATTTTGCTTGTGGGGGAGGGATTCTGAGGTTTAAATTTACGCATTCGGCTGGGAGCGTGAGCATGGATATTTTGGGTCCTACCTTTTCATTTCGAGGGTTACATGGGTATTATTTGGCGTACTAGAGAAAGAGTCAGCGGCAACTCAGATATGTACACACACACATAAGGCAAGCTTACTAATGACTAATCAATCACATTAACTTTGAGAATACACGTGAAAAATAATTTCTATTTTTCTCAACGGCGGATCTAAGGGGGGGGGGGCGATGGGGCGATCGCCCCCCCCCCCTTGGGCTGATTCAAGTGGATACTACAACGACACTCCTAAGTGAGTTTTTACTCTTTGTGCCCCGGGACCAGCCATTTTTTTATGTTCTTGGAATCCCAGCCTAATAGCCCTTCAAGTTCTATGCTTTCCCCCTGTCCCTTTGTCCTTTAGTATTGCTGAGTTGCTAATCCTCGGAGTAATGGGAAAGAAATTCCCTGCTCTTTTCTTCTACCCATCAAACGGGTGACAGCTAGCCAACCCTTAGCACGTGGTGTAAATTCCTGCAGCAGTTACGCTAAAACCTGGAGCCTGAAACATTTCATTGAACATTCATAATCTGTACATCTGTACTCATACATCATACATCTGTAATTATTTACAGATGTTTATATAAATTGCACATACTCGTTGATGGTTTTTTAGTACATATTTAGTTCTACATTTTGAAAATTTTAGAAAATATATTACTAATAATTGCTATTATTTTGTAATTCATATCACTTCAAATTTAGAAAATGTATTTACAAGCCTACATTTTTCTTGAGAAAGCTTGTAGGAAATCCTAACTCGGTTAAAACTTGGCTAAGAAGCAGAATGAGTGATGGTAGACTCACTGAATTAGCGTTATTGCATATCCATAAAGATATTACATTGGATGTTGAAAAAATTATAGACAGATTTGCGAAAGCAAAAAAACGTCAGCTTGTGTTCCTTTTATAAGGGCTTTGAATAAACGTATATGCATTGAAAAAATGTGCTGGTAAAATTTTAAATATCACTACACTAGCATTTTTTTTGTTGTTCCTGCTGTTTGAAAAAAAGGGGGGGGGGGCGAAGGGACTGTTGAAAAGGAATGAAGAATCTCCTCCATCCATCCTTACATTGAACCCCGAGATTTCCAAAATCGCCCCCCCCCCCCCCTTGAAGATTTTCTAGATCCGCCCTTGATTTTTCTGAGGTGAGTGGTTTCTTTATATCTCCGCAATCTCTCGCATTATTAAGAAATTTAGTATAGTTACAGTTAAAATATAAGTACATGCTCAATGTTTTTAAAGTACTTTACTGCTTATAAAGTAACCTCATCATGGCCCCCACAGTTATTACGGGGGGCACCCTTTCATTTAGGAGCATACAAATAAGTTTTAATCTCATTTTGTCACACTCCGGGCCCCTTCTCGGCCGGGAAATACTACTGTTGTACCCTATAGCCCTCCCCCCACACGAGAGGGCCATACAAAATATAGCTCAAAAACAAATATAGCTGAATGTTTACGCGACTTGAATATCGGTTACAGCTTTCTGATGTTATAGTAAGTAATTTTTAAAGTACTTAGGTACATTATTTAAACACCAGTTTTTGTTGACTGTTTCTTGACAGTAACGTGACCATATTTTGGACCTAATTTTATAAAAAATAAAACGAATGGATGGCAAATTCAGTCTACTCTTTCATTTAAGGCAAAATCTACCTCACACGTCCATCTCAGTTTAATCCAAACTGTATGTATTACAATTTATTCTCTTTGGTTCTGATGCTGCAGAAATAATACACCCTTTCATGACTTTTACCCACATATAGTAACATCTTAAACCACTAAGGGGTGGGGGGGGGGGTATGTGGAACTTCTATTTTCGGCGAATAGTAATCTAAATGTGTACGTTCCTAGTCATCAAATAATTGATTTTTTTCATTTAGTTAAAAAAATTAACAGCTTACAATAATGATGTAACTTTTATTTTTTATGAAAAATGAAAACTACTTCCGTTTCCGCTCGGGCGGACTTGAAGTCATTTTGAGAAATCCCATAAACAAATGAATCATTTCATAAATAACTACGGGTTGATTGGTATTGTCAATTGGCCTCTTTTTTTAAAGCTGAAACTTTCAGCTTTTTAAAAGGGAGATCCAAAAAGCCGAAAAAATAAACTACTTAAATTTTATGCGGTGCATAAGAAAGGAATCCCAGAACGGAAGAGAATATAAAAGAATGTCATAGGCGACAGGAAATAGACCTATACAGCTTCGTTCGAGCTCTTTAAGCGCTAGACCTAGAATATGTTGGGAAAATTAAGATTTCTTTACAATATAATCATAAAATGTCTACAGAGTGTATGTGGAATCGCTATAGTGTCTAATATAATAAAAATTTACATTACCATTGCACAGGGCACCATTAAAAATTATAACTAATATCACAATTTCTTGAATTAAATCCAGCAACAGTTTTACCGTGAAATTTAAGCCTTTCGTGAAAAGCCTCTAGTCGTAGCAGAGGCTGGATTCGCATTTCATTCTAATCCTGTTTATTGTTTTAGAGATATGTATTGGAAGGGTAAACGACCCGTTTTGCTTTTGACATTGACTTGAGGCAGTCGAGCGCCTCGCCTTGCAGGTGGTTGTGCAATTCAGAAACCACGCTTCGTTCCCCAACTCAGTAATCAACATTTTTCTGTAAACAGCAATCTTATTATCTTTTATATAATCGTAATTACCTGAAAAGCGAGCCCACCAAATACTGGTGTAATATTCAATAATCTGATTATTTTTTAAAACTGCCTCCGACCTACTTCGTAATAATCGCTAAGGCCTCGAATTTGCCAAACAGATGTCCCGTTAGCAGAAGTACCTTCACCATAAACATTACATAACATATATAACCGTCTTACCATTTTCTGTTCTTGCTTTGTGATTGACAGACAACAGAAATACTCGCACGTGACATGTTGCTCTTAAAAACAATGATCACTAAAAAACGTTATTACTTTATTGAATTTTAAAACTTAGCTTTGCGAAATAAAAGTTTATTTACATATGAATTTTGTTTGTTGTGGAAAATTGTCGAGCCTAAACTAAAAATAGTAGCATTATCGTACATTTTTAGAGCCAGTTTATAGACCAAATACGGAAGAATGAAAGAGAAACTAAATGCTTATGACAAGCACAGGGGTCGCGTCAGAGGAAATATGGGTCCGTTTTTGGACCGTTCACAAAATTCCAATTGATCAAAACGGACCCTTCACAAAATTCCAATTCATCAAAACGGCCCCTTCACAAAATTCAAATCAATCAAAAGACCCTTTACAAAATTCAAATCAAACAAAAAACGGACCCTTCACAAAATTCAAATCAATCAAAACGAATCCTTCACAAAATTCAAATCAATCAAAACGGACCGTTCACAAAATTCCAAGCTTCTAAATCGTACTTTTTACACCATTTTTTATTAAAAAAGCTGCAAATAGCAATGAAATTTGTCATCAATATATGTTTAAATTTTCAATTTTCACAAAAATCTCTTTAAAATTCACAAAAAAAAAGACCCTGTTAATAGAATAATTTTTGGAAAAAAATAGAACAGACTTCAAATTATAAATTGTGCTAAAAAGTGAAAAATTAATTAATTCTTTAATCAACATCGATGTAACTTTTAAACATAGTCTTAGAAGGCGGTGCAAAATTAGGATAGGTAAAATCTTTTGTAATCATGAATCAATTACAAATAAAAAAAAAAAAAAAAAAAAAAAAAAAAAAAAAAAAAAAAAAAAAAAAAAAAAAAAAAAAAAAAAAAAAAAAAAAAAAAAAAAAAAAAAAAAAAAAAAAAAAAAAAAAAAAAAAAAAAAAAAAAAAAAAAAAAAAAAAAAAAAAAAAAAAAAAAAAAAAAAAAAAAAAAAAAAAAAAAAAAAAAAAAAAAAAAAAAAAAAAAAAAAAAAAAAAAAAAAAAAAAAAAAAAAAAAAAAAAAAAAAAAAAAAAAAAAAAAAAAAAAAAAAAAAAAAAAAAAAAAAAAAAAAAAAAAAAAAAAAAAAAAAAAAAAAAAAAAAAAAAAAAAAAAAAAAAAAAAAAAAAAAAAAAAAAAAAAAAAAAAAAAAAAAAAAAAAAAAAAAAAAAAAAAAAAAAAAAAAAAAAAAAAAATCTAATTACCGAATATGGTTAGGGTTGCAAGTTTGTCGTGGAAAAAAGAGCGGGAAATTCGCGAAAAATTTCGCGAAATGTTCACAAGAGCACAAATATAATAAAATATAGCATATTTGCAATGCAAATCATTCTTCATCCTCAAAGATAGTTAAAAATGGAAGAATTATTAACTTCATTAAAAACATTGAAAATTTCTAAGGTAATTTGTAATTTTTACCAAGGGCGGATGTAGAAAATCTTCAAGGGGGGGGGGGGGATTTTGGAAATCTCGGGGTTCAATGTAAGGAAAGGATGGATGGAGGAGATTCTTCATTCCTTTTCAACAGTCCCTCCCCCCCCCCTTTTTTTTTCAAACAGCAGGAACAACAAAAAATAAAATGCTAGTATAGTGATATTTAAAATTTTACCAACACATTTTTTCAATGCATATACGTTTATTCAAAGCCCGTATAAAAGGAACACAAGCTGCCGTTTTTTTGCTTTCGGAAATCTGTCTATAATTTTTTCAACGTCCAATGTAATATCTTTATAGATATGCAATAACGCTAATCCAGTGAATCTATCATCACTCATTCTGCTTCTTAGCCAAGTTTTAACCAAGTTAGGATTTCCTTCAAGCTTTCTCAAGAAAAATGTAGGCTTGTAAATACATTTTCTAAATTTGAGTTGATATGTCTAAATTACAAAATAATAGCAATTATTAGTAATATATTTTCTAAAATTTTTAAAATGTAATACTAAATATGTACTAAAAAACCATCAACGTGTATGTGCAATTTATGTAAACATCTGTAATTATGACTGTTCAATGAAATGTTTCAGACTCCAGGTTTTAGCGTAAATGCTGCAGGAATTTACACCACGTGCTATGGCTTGGCTAGCTGTCACCAGTTGATAGGTAGAAGAAAAGAGCAGGGAATCCCTTTCCCATTATTCCGAGGATTAGCAACTCAACAATACTAAGAGAGGACAAAGGGACAGGGGGGCCTCCTCCGCACTTACAGACCCGACCAAGACCAGACCAATGTCCCCCACCTCATTAGGGTTGTGATTGATGATCCCCGGCGGGCTATACGCGAATATGTGTTGAGCTCTCCGCACTTGCTTTTTCTTCTGTTGCACGACCGTGGTCAGACTTTCGGTCGGGGCGAAATCGGATCTGTATAGTGAGTCGGTGCAGTGAGCGTTATTCATGCACAAGGCACTGTAGCCGCACTAGAACCGACCAGTTAGCAATGTCTAATAAAGATATGGTATTATTTGATACCGAAAAATTTGTTCTTGCGGTGAAAGAGCATAGCTGTCTTTGGGACCTCTCCACTGCGGATTATTCCGATCGCAATAAAAAAATCCAGGCGTGGATTAATGTAGCAGAACAAGTGGTCGCCGAATTTGCCGATGTGGAGGACAAGCAAAAAGAAGTTATTGGTAAGTTATAAATTTTATATATATATATATATTCATACTATGCATAGTGGTGATACGTATCTAAAAATAATAAGTATAACTCAGTATCAGTATTACTCTAGCAGTATAACTAATAATAATCAGTATAGTCATGGGAGCGGTCGCAGATTTAAGAGGTAGCACGTGCCCTTCTAAAAGGAATTTTAAAAAAAAATTTGCTTATTTTTCTGCACTTTAATGTTGAGTAATTGTTTTTAAGCGATACTAAAAAATTTTTTAAAAACTCTGAAGGGGACTTTATTATGAAAATAATTAAGGGAAGATTTTATTTGCTATTTTTATTTATTAAAAAAAGATTGTATTTGCATTTTTTAAAAAAAATTTTACATGGAATATCACAAAATTTAGTGTACCAGGAGTTTTATTTTTCTTTTGTACACATGTACAATTGGTGTGAAATTATTTTCTTCAGAAAAAACCTGCTTTGTTATCTTCAAATTGATTTAAAAATTGCGTTCAAATAGATTTTTCAAGGGCATACATTAGCATTGAAAATAATTAAACTCTTTGAACGGGAAAATATTCTCATTTGTGGTTTTTGTGTTAAACTATTTCCTACTGTTTAAAAGATACGTACCACCGCAAGTTTTGTAATTTGTATTTCATTGAGTGTAAGTTGGTTGAAAAAGTCTCATAATTTGAAAACTAAAAAATATTTTTTTTAAAAAACTTGTAGAAATCAGTGAAACCAGTCCCAATCGAGCGCAT
This sequence comes from Octonoba sinensis, assembly GCA_038502835.1. NCBI lineage: Eukaryota > Metazoa > Arthropoda > Arachnida > Araneae > Uloboridae > Octonoba > Octonoba sinensis. The sequence goes on from CM076602.1 coordinate 67,983,953, forward strand.
TTAATTTTAATTCCAAAAAAAGGGGGGAGGGAGGGGAAGGGGGCGGACATTTCAATAAAGTGTTTTGTTTTCCCCTGCCAATTATTTTATACTATTATAAAAATAAATATAAATAAATATAATTATTTTATACTGCCAATTATTTTATACCTGCTAAGCTTGCTCACCCACAGAAATTTCATTGCAAAATTAAATGTAAACAACGCAATTTTATAACGAAACTATTTTATTAAATTTTAAAAAGTGACGCATATTATAATACATTTATAACGAATACATTTATAAGCGAAAAGCACCGTTTTTTTTTTTTTTTCTAATTATGTTCATATTTTTGGAAAAATGCTTGTTAAAGATATGCAACTTGCAAATTTGAAAATGTAATAAAATATTATGTTTTTAATTCATATCAAACGATCACTATAAATTCAATATAAATGTTAGAACTATGCTGACATTTAAAGCACGAACATTACATTGGATTTCACATCAATATTTTACACTTCATATTTTTTGTATTTTATCAGCCAATTATAATATTCAAATCAAAACAACTACTAACAATATTGATTTCATTTATATAAATCTATTTAAGAATATGTCATTTGCGAGAATTTATAGTTAATTTTTAATCATAAATAACTATATTTACTTAACTAACTTCAAACAAACAATTTAAAGATTTTTCTTGAAAAGTTCCTTAAAGATAATGATTCATACCTTATTATTATTATTATTATTATTGGTAATTACAGCCAGTCAATTTAGTGATTTAAAATATGTAAGTTGAAAACATTTGTTCTTTGGTTGACGCCGACCTGCAATCAGTCAAATTAAAAAAGTTTTTTGTTCTGTAAAATTTATGCTAAAGATTTCTTGTATTGTAAGTAAATACAAGCCATTTCACAACATAAAGCATAAAGAAAAGTATTTTTCATAGCGTTAAGACCAGTATAGAGTAGGAATTTAGAAATACGAAATTTGGAAAGGAAAAAAAACACATTTTAATAGTCATAAAATTTAACATAATGACATAAGCTATATACATTAACTATATGCTGGAATCCTGCCACGATACTTTACCAATTCCTGTAAAATAGTTTGCATACTTTTCCCTTGTCTCGGTAGGGAGTTTAGCCATGCATGAAGTAGAAATACGTCCAAAGTCTGGTAGGCCGTTTACAGTAATGGTGTCCTCAAATACGTATCCGTCTCTATCGCGGACATAATTGTGAAGAACAACACATGCTTTTACGATGTCTTCAGCAAACTCCTCTGATACGTTTAATGGCCGATGAAAAATTCTCCATTTATTGGTGAGTATTCCGAAGGCGCATTCAACGTACCGACGAGCCCTCGACAGTCTGTAATTAAAAATTATCTTCTTATATGGCAACATCCTGCCAGAATAGGGGCGCATAATGTGGTCTGATAAATCAAAAGCTTCATCAGCCACAAATGAGAAGGGGATTGGATCAGTTGAAGTCCCTGGAAGGCTTTGGGGATTTGGAACATTCAACTCGTTGTTATCCAATTTTCTTTTTAACAAAGTCTTGTCATAAATAGATCCATCTGAATTTTTTCCGTATGCCCCGATGTCCACAAAAATGAACTTATACCGTGCATCAACTATGCCTAATAGCACGATTGAAAAATATTTTTTATAATTGAAATATAGGGAACCACTCTGGTGTGGTTTGATGATTCTAATGTGCTTCCCATCCATAGCACCTATGCAGTTAGGGAAATTTGCATATTGCTGGAAATCTTGTGCTATTTTCCGCCAATCATCTTCCGATGGCACTGGCATGCACAAATCTTTCAATTGACACCATATTGTGTGGCAAACTTCTTGGACTATTTTACTTAGTGTGCTCAAACCTATTCTATAGTTGTAGTGCAAATCTGTCAGGGTACATCCACTGGCCAAGTACCTAGAAATGCAAATTTATAATTAAAATCGAACTTACTATCCAAATCATGTCAGATAAAAGAAATTACTCTTTATTCCTTTGCATGATTTATTTTTTAATTATTTATTTTCATTTGGAGAAATATTAATCCAGTTAATTCAGTTATTGAAGGAATTTTTAAGTATATTTTTCCATACAGACTTTGGGCGGTTTACCCTAAATGAAAATATCAGTGTTTTTATGTTGAGTGTAGTAAGTAAATGATTTTAAGTATTAAAATAAAATAAGGTGCTATTTTTTATTGTTATAGTTAATGATCTGAAAAAAAGATGGAGGCATCTGAGAGATTGTTTTGCAAGAGAAGAGAGGGAGCGAAAGGGGAAATCAGGAACTGGAGTTCGAAAGAGAAGAATCTATGTTTACTATGATTTAATGTCTTTTGTCCGGACAGCTGCAGAAAAAGATCACAGGTAAACATACTCAATGAAAAGATTCTGTGGGGCATTTTTGATAACTTTATATATAAAAGCAGAAATATTTTATAAGTTTAGCACTTCTGTGAAGAGCTTCTCAGAATATACTATTTGGAATCATTATAATTACTGTGAGATAAAAAATTAAACAAAAACATTTAAACTTTTAATCGACTTCCCAAAGAGGGACGGTTATGAATTATAACGTATATCTAGTCCCCCCCCCTTTTTTTTGTTTGTTCATTTATCGATAACTTTTAATTGATGAACCAATTTTAATGATTTTTTTTAATTGATCGAGAGTGGTCTTCTATAAGTCCCGTATTTTTGTTTGACCATATTCGATAATTAGAAAAAAACTTATGGGCAGAAATGAAGTCTTTTTTTTTTTTGTTCTTTCATCCATAACTGTTAACTGAATGAACCGATTTTAATATATATATATTTTAAATCGGTAGAAGGTCGTCTAACTTAAATATCGTATATCGATTTGACTACAAGTTTTCTTTAGAAAGAGCGTTAAGAATGAAAAACAAGCATTTTTCTTTTAATTAAAAAGGCTTGGCTTTATATTTCTTTGTTGAGTAAATACTATTATTAAATATAAAACTCATTATTAAAAAGAGTTGGATGCCATTAATCAGTAATATTAAAAGCAATTAGAATGAGAGTTTGAGTAAAGAATTTCTGAAACAAAAATTAAATTTTTTCTGTCTGATATCTCTAGTGACTGTTTAAAATCAATTTCAAAACAGAATTTATCATACAAATGATTACTTTTTAGATCCAGTCACTCAAGGAGCGTGCCCTTAATATGTTTTTCTTACAAAAAATAGAGTATTTATGTAAAAAATATATTTACACCAAAAAATAAGATTAAATAATTTTTGAAAAAAATAAAGTAAAATTATTTTTGAAAAAAAAAAAAAGATAAAATAATCTTTGGAAAAAATGAAATAAACTGATAATTGTGCTAAAAAGTAAGAAATAAATTCATTCTTTAAACAATATTGATGCAACTGTTCCAATATAAAGTAACACATGTCATAATGGTAATTGGACTGCGCCGACATCTGAAATTATGTTTAAAAATCGTTTGAATGTTGTTTAGAGAATGAATTTATTTTTTACTTTTAATTTCAAATCGTTTCTATTTCTTTTACAAAAATTATTTTAAGTAAAAATGAAATTGTTCAAAATTACTCATTGTAATATTGTCTTTTACAATCATTTAGGAAAAACACAAAGTAAGATTTCAAAAATATATATAGGGTAAAGTGGGGTAAGTGTAACCACGGGTTTAGTGCATATAGTTTTAAAAGCAATTAGATGAATGCAATTTCATGAATGAGAATATTCGGAATTATACTCTCAAGCAAACAATTTGAGATCAGAGTTTAAACTGTGCCAAAATGAGATTACATTTACCCCATTTTATTACCCCAGACAAATATACAGAAATGCAATTCATAAATTTGCTTAAAATGTCAAAAATGAAATTAAAAAAAATAATTCACTATTGAAATGTTTTTTTTACTTCCAAATTATTAATTATTGATTATATATATATTCTCTCTTTTTATAGCACTGTAACGAACATCGATTCCGACGTAGATGTCGATGTGGAGGCTGTTGAAGCTGTAGAAAATGGGAATACTCAAATTTAAAGACCAAGGAAAAAAAGACGAACGCATGAAGGTCTGAAGTGCAGCAAACTGTGTGCTGCACTGCAAAAATCCCTTTTGAAGCGAAAACTCAAAAGGGGGATGATGCCGATGAGCTTTTTTTACGCTCACTGACCCCTCAATTAAAACAATTGCCTGAGTCTATAAAAAATCAGGCAAAGATAGAATTATTAAACGTCCTCCAAAGGCATTCAAATAGCCTTCAGTTAAACTATCCCCCCCCCCCCCCAACCAATTTATCAATACCCCTGCCCCTAACCTTTCTTTAATAAATAGTTTAAACCAAAATGAACGACCCTCATTCTTTACACCTCAATCTTCAACTCCTAGACCCAATTTAAGTTTTTATCCCTATTAATCGATTCTTCCCTAATTTCACTTATCCCTCCCTTTTCACCCTTCCTTTCAATAACTTTTAATATAGCCTTCTGATATATGTATTATTTTAAATGTATTTCTTAATGTATAATAATAATAATAGTAACTAAAAAACATATTTACCTTAGAGTCACAGAGAGTCTTTCTTCAATCGATATAGCTTTCCGCATTCTGGTATCCTTCTTCTCGATTACACGCAACTTTTCAACCAATTCGTTGAATGACGATACCGACATTCTGTAGCAATTGAAAAATTTTCTGGGATCTTTAATAAGGTCCTCATGCAAAGTTGCGAAAAGGCCTTTAACTGCCCTCTCATTATTTAATGGATGAACCCATGTTTGGCGATTTTGTTTCCTATGTTTTTGACTCAAAACGCACAAAGCAGCAATCTCTTCAGTGTCCATGCTAAACTAAGGTTAAAGGAGGAATGAGAAAATCTATGTTAACAGGTTTATGGTAATAGTACTAATAATAAGAATGTTTTTCTGATCCTTGTTTTTTGCAGTTACTTTTAGCTTTAACAGCTGTACGTAACTCTAAAACGGAAATGGAAAATAATAAGCAAGATACTTCTTGATGAACTGTACTGCCTAACATTAGTTTCTCAATGGGTTTAAGTGAAATAATTTTCAGAAGGGGAGAAGTTATGAACTTCGAGAGTAGCTACTTGAGAACCATGTGTCAGGAATTTAGGCATTTTTGCTCCTTACGGCAGTATTATCATCCGTCATATAAATTTTAGCGGAAGTAGAGCCGTCTCTTCTAGTAAGATTACTGATAATCAACTCTTTTTCTTGAGTTTTTCATGGTTTAACTAGAGTCAATTTCCTATCAGTCCTTTTACCATTAACAACTGCAATCAGAGGAATTATTGGCAATTCATACTTCATGTGTTTCTGAATTAATGTCTAGATGAATGGGCTGTCACGGAATTTCTTAAGTATATCATCCACTTTGAATTCATTCGGAAAGTCCCCCATTCCTTAAATTATCAATATCAATTTAATTTCACTGGTTTGCCAAAACAGATTGAATAATAAAAAGAAAAAATGCCATGATATTAGCAGTAGCGTCACTACGGGGGAGGGGGGTGGGTGACACCCAAATTAGATTTAAGAGTTCTTTAAAAATACATACACTTGCAATTTTCGATTTTACTGGTGCCGTTTCAACATCGCCTTGCTGATTAGAAATGCAGTTTAATGAGAGTTGCACAAAAAAAATAAAGTATAAAATTTCTTGAGATTTTTTTTTTTTTTTGCACTGCTGTAAATATAAACTACAAGACTACAAATTTGTACAACACAGCTGTTTTTTTTTTTTTTTTTTTTGGGGGAGGGGGGGGGGGGAGGATAGCACAAATTTCCGCATTGGTCACACCCATGCTAGGAACGCCAATGATATTAGTTTTACTTTTTAGAGTTGCCAATAAAAATTAAAAACAAGTAAATTAAGAATATCTAATGTGCTGAAACTAAACGTCTGTAACTTAACCAAAATATGTGATGTGTGATGTCACGCTCCCTCTCCCTACCCCCCCCCCCCTTTTTTGCCACAAACTGTCACCATTGTCTGAAATCCCGTTCAGAATTTATAAAGCAATGGATGTAAATTTCGAAATAAATTTTCGGCACCAAATAATTCTTAAGTGTTAATTATGTGCAGCGAAAAAATGTAATAAATTAAAAAGTAAACATGGTAATAATAATAAGTTGGGATAAAATTATAGATGTGAAATAAGAAAAACAGATATTTCTGCATTCATCGAAATGCAGAAATATTTGTTCTCAGTTTATAAAATATTTGTTCTCAGTTTATATTTTTGCGATTAGAATAAATACGTGAGAATGTGGAAAAGCTTTTATTAATTATTTTATTTATTGCATAATATAAACACTGAAATTTTATGTCCGCCTGTTTGATGTCAATTTTTGTAGTTTTATTTGCGCATCCAATGTAAAATCAGTACAATATGTTTTGTTCTCTTAAAAATGTTAAAAAAAAAATCATTTTATTAATATAAGTAGTTATTAGTTTTTCCCGTGATTTGATAAGCGAGCTTTTATTACACTACAGTACACATTTAATGTGCAATGATTTATTTTTAAGAATTACTTTTACGCCCCCCCCCCCTCCCACCTTTTTTCTTTTTTTTTTTTTTTTTGAAATAGGTTGGTAAACAGTTTAATAAGGCAGAAAAAAAAAAAAAAAAAAAAAATACTATAACAAATGTATGCATTTGAAAAATTCATGGCATTTAAATAAACCATGGCCAGCAAACAACTTGCTCGCCTTTCATGTCTTTCGCAAAAGTCGTCCCTTTGCAAAATACCTCTTCACATTGGAGTTTCTCTTAATAGCCCATCAATCAAAGCCCTAATGAGGTGGGGGACACTGGTCTGATCTTGGTCGGGTCTGTAAGTGCCGAGGAGGCCTTAGGCTGGGATTCCAAGAACATAAAAACATGGCTGGTCCAGGGGCACAAAGAGTAAAAACTCGCTTTTCAAGTGTAGTATCCACTTGAATCGGCCCAAGGGGGGGGGGGCGATCGCCCCATCGCCCCCCCCCCCCTTAGATCCGCCGTTGATTTTTACTAGTACCAAAATCAAAAGCTCTGCATGCTTTAAAAAAATGGAAGTTGGTTGGCGAAATTTGTGTTTATTGTTACCGTCAGCTGGGGTAAGATTGGCCCTTTAAGGGTAACATTGCCAAAGTTAGAAAAAGTTTTTTTGTGCTGTATTGTAATCATATGATGAGTTATCGACCTAGTTTATGCCTCACTGGATAGGTAGCACTACAGTGGCTAGAATACCTAGTGTGCCGTTCGGCGCGAAAATGTTGAAAACGAAACTAAGCCACCAGTAGGTGGCGCTAGCATCGACAGCGAGGTAACTGATTAGCAGAGCGAACGTTAAAGAATCATTTACTCGCCTTAGTTTTCGCACTTTTTTCAGTACTAAAAAAAGGAAGTGCAAAAAATATGTGATTTTTTAAAAAATATTCAATCATCTGTTCTAGAAAAGAATTTGGAGCAATAAATAGACGGCTGTCGTTTAGGTGAACACAAGCATGAAAAACGTTTTTATTTAGATTTCGGAAGCAGTCTTAAATGAAAACCATGTATTTTGTTAAGAGAATATTGTTATACATTTTAAAGCATAGGCGTAACCAGGGGGGGTTTTGGGGGTTCAAACCCCCCCCCCCCCATTGGGTATGTTCTTATTTAGGCGCACAGAAAAATTTCTGACTACGGCCTTGCAAAGCACAATTTTTTTCCCCCTAAGAAAATTAAACACATATGCATATGATTTTTTTTCCTTTTCTCTGAAGGGTTGCGATCATGGCCAAAGTATGCAGCTCATAATAAAGAAGACTTTTCATCTGGTTATAAGGTTATAATCAACCCCCTTATCACCTTGGGTGGGGGGGGGGGGGTTAACAGCGCGCGCGCGCGAAAGGTAGCTTCAATCACCGTACCACACACAGACAGAGATCCTTTCAATCACTCCAGAGGGTTTTCTTTCCTTCTTGATGTCTTTTTTACCCAAAGGCAGCAATCTGGGAATACAATCGCACAAGTAATAAGTTTCCTGGAAAATATTATCTGTTGTGATGGAGTCCTAAAGTCCAATTGTCCTAATGGGTTAAACCCTCAAGCCAGGCAGGGATACTCATTAAGAAACTTAAAGAGCAGTTTGTATTTATTTATGACTTCCTGTCCAAAGACCCATTTTGGTAAAAAATTTTTTGTAGATGAGCCGATTGGAAAACTGATGAACTGTATTTGCATTGCATTCTCATTTACAGATGTTGTCTCATCTCTTATATTTTAAATGTTTTTTTTTTCTTATTATGGTCCATCACTGATTGCATTACGACTCTGGAAATCATCCGTTCATCGTTTCCAATCTCACTGCTACGGTTTAATGCTGCATTTTAATTTACAATCAAGTATTATTTATATTTTAGCTACATTTTTAATTATTTTCGATACATAATAAGTTTGCACTCCAGCGATGGACACGTTCGTCATCCAAAAAGAAAAGAAAATTTGATTCAGACGCTTCCACTTCTGAGGTATGTTTTGATACAAATTTAACAAATTTTTTAGAAATTTATTGTGGGGATGAGCATTTTTGTAGGGGAATTTGGATTTTTTTCTCTAAAATTCGACTATTTCCCGGTTTTAATATTATGAATGCCTGGACATAGAAGATTGCTTAGCGCTAAATATTGAATTTTCTATTGCGTTTGAATTAAAAAAGAAACTAAAAGATCTAGTAAGGAATGTTTAATGTTTTTGTGAATCAAGGCCGTATCCAGAGGGGTAGGGGACCCACGGGCAGCCCCCCAGAAATCTTTTGCAATGTATCATATATTCCTCCCTGAAACTTTGCTTTACATAAGTGTGTCGAAGTCTGGGCCCCCCGAAAAAAAATTATGGATACTGTCTTGGCTCCGGAGCAGGGGGAGCATGTTAAGAATTAGGAAGGGCAGTGTATGCTTCAAAATCATACCCTTTATATATACATATATATAGATATATATGATTAGAAATGATGTTAATATGAATTTTTTTACATATATGATAGCTTTTTGATGTATATATAGTAGATGTATGTTTAGATCTTTGGTGAAGTTAGAGGAGTGGGTGTTTGGGGCTTCTGCAACTTAAATTTTTGTAACTGGTCTTATATCTATAATGCTTAGGATAACTCTGGAGGCAAGGGTTCGAGGGCTCTCCCCAGGAAACTTTTTGAAATCTTCCTAGCAATGCAATTTCGGGATACTTTGGTGATGTTAGAGGAAACAGAAAGGAGTTTGGTTACCCTCCCCCTCGCACTTTTTTTCAAAATAAAGTCTTATTTCTTTTAAGTTACTTTTGGTGTCGCTCGTGATAGTGTTCAATGTCCTTTCCCTGAAAGTGTTTCTGAAAGTAAAGTGTCTTAAAAGCGTAATTTCTCTTTTCTTTCTTTTTTTAAAACTTGTGATATGAATTTTTTTGCCCCCTTGCTCCAAGGGGGTAGTTCACCCCCCCCCCCCCGGGAGATGCCTGAAATAAACACGGAGTATATCTTTAGAGACAAGTATTTATGACTAGTAAATTTTCAACTCTTTTACACTTCTTATTGGTGTTTAGTCTGTACATTTTTAGGGTGACCCCCCCCCTTTCACCAACTCTAGTTACGCCTATGTTTTAAAGACAAGGGTTTTTTTAGTCCAATATAGTGTGAATGAGCTGTTGAAAATAATTGCATTATTATGCTCATATTACCTAAAAAAAGAAAGGCTATATGTCTATGTACTATATTTTAACCTAAATAAATAAATAAAAATTAACAGTAATTACTATCACATAAGTTTTTTAAAAAGCACATTGCAATCCGATGTATATTTTTTTAAAAAAATAAACACTTGCAATGTCATTTTTTAAATGAACTGCATGCTTAAAATTTTGTGTTAGATTTTTTTTTTTTTAAATATAGATTTAATTTTTTTTTTAATTTACATTTATTTAAAAACACATTATGATGCACAAAGTTTTGGTGAAGTTTCAATTACATACAAAACCAAAATAGAAACAAATAATTAAAAAAATCTTGAACCAAAGCAAAAAGCTTAGCTTTAAATTTATTTTGTTGTTATGACAAGCACAATTTCATTTTGATATTACATTTCTTCTTCTTTAACGTCAATATTATTTCATATATAAAATTTAATTTTTGAGTCGCATCTTTTAAAACTTTTTGTAGTTCCAGACAAATGTAGAATTTTATTAAAAAAAACTAAACCCCCCCCCCCCCCAAATCCCCCCGCCCCCTCTGATGGGTACCTTCGTCACATTATGATACACAAAATGTTGGTCAAGTTTCAGTTACATACTAAACCAAAATAGAAACAAATAATAAAAAAAATCTTGAACCAAAGGAAAAAGCTTAGCTTTAAATTTATTTTGTTGTTATGACAAGAACAATTTCATTTTGATATAACATTTCTTCTTCTTTAACGTCAATATTATTTCATATATAAAATTTAATTTTTGAGTCGCATCTTTTAAAACTTTTTGTAGTTCCAGACAAATGTAGAATTTTATTAAAAAAAAACTAAACCCCCCCCCCCCCCAAATCCCCCCGCCCCCTCTGATGGGTACCTTCGTCACATTATGATACACAAAATGTTGGTCAAGTTTCAGTTACATACTAAACCAAAATAGAAACAAATAATAAAAAAAATCTTGAACCAAAGGAAAAAGCTTAGCTTTAAATTTATTTTGTTGTTATGACAAGAACAATTTCATTTTGATATAACATTTCTTCTTCTTTAACGTCAATATTATTTCATATATAAAATTTAATTTTTGAGTCGCATCTTTTAAAACTTTTTGTAGTTCCAGACAAATGTAGAATTTTATTAAAAAAAACTGAACCCCCCATCCAAATCCCCCCGCCCCCTCTGGTGGGTACCTTCGTCACATTATGATACACAAAATGTTGGTCAAGTTTCAGTTACATACTAAACCAAAATAGAAAAAATAATAAAAAAAATCTTGAACCAAAGGAAAAAGCTTAGCTTTAAATTTATTTTGTTGTTATGACAAGAACAATTTCATTTTGATATAACATTTCTTCTTCTTTAACCTCAATATTATTTCATATATAAAATTTAATTTTTGAGTCACATCTTTCAAAACTTTTTGTATTTCCAGACAAATGTAGAATTTTATTAAAAAAAACTGAACATCCCCCCCACCCAAATCCCCCCGCCCCCTCTGGTGGGTACTTTCGTCACATTATGATACACAAAATATTGGTCAAGTTTCAGTTACATACTAAACCAAAATAGAAACAAATAATAAAAAAAATCTTGAACCAAAGGAAAAAGCTTAGCTTTAAATTTATTTTGTTGTTATGACAAGCAGAATTTCATTTTAATATAACATTTCTTCTTCATTAACGTCAATATTGTTTCATATATAAGATTTAATTTTTGAGTCACATCTTTTACAACCTGTTGTAGTTCCAGCCAAAATGTAGAATTTTATTCAAAAACTGAAAAACACCCCTAAGCTCCCCCCTCACCCCCTCTGGTGGGTACCTTTATCAGAGAAACTTTAAGCCAAACTACCATATTATTTTAATATATTATTATAATGACGTTCCAACAAGCCTCTACTTAATTTTCTTGACTGGTTATAATTCATAGTATATTCCACACAAAATTTGAACATATTATCCCATATAATCCTTTAAAGTTTAGCCCTTCCTTTAAAGTTTAGTAAGTTCATACCCACATTTAGTTCACCAATATGAGAGCCAAAAAAAAAAAAGCGATACTTTCGAAAGCAAATTTTTTTAAATCTGCATCCGAACAGAATAATTTGCTTTCGAAAGTATCGCTTTTTTTTTTTTTTTGGCTCTCATATTGGTGAACTAAATGTGGGTATGAACTTACTAAACTTTAAAGGAAGGGCTAAACTTTAAAGGATTATATGGGATAATATGTTCAAATTTTGTGTGGAATATACTATGAATTATAACCAGTTTCACCAACAACACAGACATTTATTATAGCATTGCAAGACTTTGCCCTTTAGAAATTCTTGTTTTCTTTGAGGTGGTCAGAATTAAACCGATGTATCACACATAAGTTTGCAAAAACCAAAAATAGACATTTGTTTCAAAATCCTTTTCATTTATTTATTTTATAGAATAAAAATGAAAGTTGTTCGTATTTCAAAGTACAAATGAGTGAGATATTTATTTCATTTCCTGCTTCCTTACCGAAAAAACTAATCTGAAAGTAGTTAACAGCAATCAATTCATTTTAGTGCATCAGTGTCACTTGTCACTTTCTGAATGACAATCGGCTGAACGAAAGACTTTTGGTACACAGGGCCTTTAATCGCAGCAGCTGGCCCCAAAGCCGTCTTCCGGCGGGCTCGAACTTACCTCGCTGTCGAATAGAGCGCCATCTAGTGGAGGCTTACTTTCGGGTATAGAAAACGCACTGGAGGACAATGGCGAACGGCACACTATCTATTCTAGCCACTGTAGTAGCACCATTGGCTTGACTGTTGATGAAGTGGAGGTTTAGTTCCATATTTCACCATCACTCCAGTGCTGCTCCATTTTCACTTTGAGAAATTGATGAAATTTGTTGTCTCCCAACTTTTACTTGTGAACGCTAATTCTTGAAGAGGTACTAGTAGGTAAGTGCATAATAATATTATATATTCAATTGTTTCAAGTATTTTTGGTGTAATAATGCTGTTACCTCTGTTGTTTACAAAATAATTCGATTTTACTATTTCATGACAACTTTGGCCCAGAGTTGGGGTAACTTTGGCCCAAGATGGTAACTCTGCCAAAGTTACCCCAAGGCACATATTTTCGATATAAAACTTGATTAGGTAGTATTTTATAAGCAGTTTGTTAGACACAACCACTTAAAATATTTTTCTTATTATTGTAAGCACTAATTTTTGGATTTTGTTGCAGGAAAAATGCCGAGAAATCGGATAAAGCCTCTTGGAACAAGAAATTAAGCCAATTACAAACCAGAAGTGTTAGAGTAGTGTTTAGATGCTATTAGGTCTGGTGCCTTAACCCAAAGAGCTGCAGGAAAATGGTATAATATACCTAGGTCTACAATAAAAAAACAAACTTAAAGGGAGTCATACAAAAAATGTAGGACGTGGAAGAATCTTTAGTGATGAAGAGGAGCATGTTTTCGAACAACATTTAATAAAAATGTCAGACTATGGGTTCCCTGTAATTGAAATGGATTTTCGTTATACAATACATTTTTTTTTCACTAAAATGAGGTTTGTTTCATTTATTCCAATTTCTCACCATTTCAGGGATGTTTTTGAAGTAAAAGCAGGCAAAACAACAAACTATTATGTCTGGTGGTAATTTTATCTTGTCTAACTTTAGCCCAACCAATACTAAGCATAGGCTTTATACGGTTTAAAAGTATGGGACAATGTTTCCCCAATTCAAGGCAACTTTGGCCCAAACAATAAAAAAATTCAGTGTAACATTGCAAAATGATTATGAGGTCTCAATATGGTTTTAATTTAATGATATAAAGTTTGTTTACGCAGTAAGACACATTAAAAATTAATATAATCAATGTCAAAAAATATGGAGCTGATAAAACTATAAAAAATCATCAGATTTGGGCCAATGTTACCCCAGCTTACGGTACTGCTTTTCTTGGCACAAACTTACAGACTTTTTAGAATTTGGATTTTCGCAGATTTTATCTTTGCTTTCTGAAATTCTGAAAAATTGGACATTTCGCGAGTCTTTAAAATTAAAAAAAATATATGAAAAATTCGCGGGTTTTAGGAAAAAGCTTTAAAAATCGCGAAAATCATCGCGCGAATTCGCGGTGCGACAAACTTGCAACCCTAAATATGGTCAAACGAAAGTACGGGACCTATGGGAAACTACCCTCAATCGATTAAAAAAAAATCATGAAAATCAGTTCATCCGATGAGAAGTTATGAGTGGGCAAACAAAAACAACAACAAAAAAAAGCGACATACAGTTTGAATGTACTCCTTCCTTTGTGAAGTCAGTTAAAAATACTGGTTCGACCTCTGAAGCATGATCATTAACAATTAGATAATGTAGTATAAATTTTAATTCTTGAATTTTATTTTATTTCTTTTGTTCCCAATGGTGTGTCAGCAATTAAAAGGTCTATCAATGTAATTTTTACTCCAAAAATGGCGTCCGCGTCCGTAAGTAGAGGGTGTCCATTAAGAAGAGGTTTTTAAAACTTTAGATTCCATGCTCTGCTGCCAGGGAATCAAAAGCCCTCCGCATTTGAAGGCGTCCGTGTCGGTTCGTTAGGAGGGGTTTTATTGTGTTTTGGAACTTTATAAGTCACAACCATCTTCTCGCACATTTAAATTGAAATAAAATTAAAACTTACTCATTTTGACATGAGAAATTAAGTTTCTTTCAATTACTGAAAACTACCGAAAGTCATTTAAAACTTCGTCGAAATCTGCATAACTTCTATAGCCACAAAGAATTTCAAACCAAAATCATTATAGTATGCATCAACTACGTAATAACGGATCTAACGGATGGCAATTAGAAATTTCACCTGTATGATCATGGATTGCTACACTTGAATTATGACAAGTTTGAATTATGACGCAGAACCCCACAAAGTGGAATTAACATTCTTAAGATTGCAATTTATTATTTTTTCTCTTATCTATAGAGCAGTGGTCGACAAACCTTTGAAGCTACAGAGCAATTGCGCAGTTTTCAAATTTTACTGTAAGCTATCCCCCCAACAAAAAAAAAACGTAAGAAATTTAATTTTCAATTAGTAGTCAACTCTCGGCCAAAAACTTCGAGCCATCTAATATTATTCGCACAATTATCCCCTATTCATATACTTCCTACACTTTTACCAACAAAATATTTTTTAGTTTCTTTTTGAGCGTAATCGCGATCGACAGTTTGGCAACAGGGCCGGCGCTAGCACAAATGGCGCCCTGAGGCAAAAAAAAAAAAAAAATCCCGCCCCTACTATATATTACGAAGGAATAGAGATTAAAAATGATTGGTACAAACTTTAATTACACTGTAACCCCGCCAGTCGTCCGCCTCTCTATTCGTACAACTTGTTCAAGTAAAATTCAACTCGTCATTTGTACGCTTGCCCCTCGATTCGGACGACGCCAGGGGCAAGGGTTTGCCAGTTTGACTTTTTTCAAGGAAAAAAAAAATCGAGAAATTATGCTCTTTTGAACTCGTCTGGAAATAATTTGACTCCTTGTATTTTTTAAAATTTTAGTACTTTTTGAGATTTTACCGGCAGTTTTAACTTTCTAAAGGGAGCAGCAAGAGGAAGTGGTGGGAGAATTTTCTTCTTCAGAGGAGGGAAGAAATAAGCAAAGCACTTCCTTTGCAGAAATTAAAAAGCTGTGTTACCACTGAGAGAAAACACACAGAGTGGTGGAAAAATCGCTCCTAAATCTGCTGTAGTCAACTTGTTCATCGGCAATGTTGTTGACCATTTGAGAAAAATTCTGAAAAATCGTCAAAGGCAGACAACATTGGACAGGTTTTTAGAGAAAGAAACCCAAGATTCTTTTAGTGCAAAAAGGCAGAAAAAAGAAGGAACAGCAGAAAGGGAGAAAACACCTGAAAGGGATGTTATCTGATGTTTTTGGGGAAAGTAACTCCTCTTTCAAACAGTACACCAACATCTTTTCCTCCTCTCAACATTCCACTTATGCCATCAACTCACCTCTGTACCAGTAAAGTACAGTTAAATTGTTATTTGTGTATCATTTCATGTACAGTACTGTACATTTGCTTTTCATAGGTTTATATAAGCGACCATATGTGGGTTTGGAACGGATTATCCAATTCATATTATATCTTATGTGAAAAAATAATTCGCCATTCGTACAAATCGCCATTCGACCCGTCTCCTGGAACGAATTGTGTACGAATAACAATCGCTGATCAGAATGGAATGAATAAGAAAAAATAAAAACAGAAAAAGAGAAGAGATTGCGTTTTGCTCGTCATAAAATAAAGAACATACTTTTTGGAACTGCAAACACTTATAAAACGCCCCCTCCGAATCCATTGAAGCTGCCTGTCGCTGTGGAGAAGAAAAAAATAATGTGCAAAACAAGAAATAACCCAGTAAAAATATATCCGTTCAACAAAGGAAAGAAAGGAATGGAAACGTTTCAAGATGTTCCTGGATGTGTTTCTGTGATTGATTTTATCAAAATTAAGCATGTAATACATATCAATGCAAAAATGAAATTAGATGAAGTTTGAATGCATCATTTGTAAAACAGTTTAAATGCTTTTTTTTTTTTTTTTTCACTTGTTACTTAAAAAGATGCAGTCAATAGTTATAGCCAGTGCGCCCCTAAGGTGAGGCGGGCGCCTCACCGCCTCAGCCTAGTGCCGGCCCTGTTTGGCAACCACTGCTTTGCATTTAAGCTTATTTCGGTCAACAAAGGACAAATCATCACATCATCTAGTAAAAATGAAAATTTTTTGTCACTTTTAATCTTACATGTTTTCATATCTGGTTAAGTTCTTCCTCCTTTTATTTTTCTTATTTTCCTTTCTTGTGGCAATGTTACAAAAATGAGAGCATGGCTTTGGCACCATGGCACTCAAAATAATAACTTCTGTAATGAATTCCCCCCCCCCCCCTCAAAATGTTTTTGTTCAAATGTTTGAAAAAAATAATTCCACCAGCATTGTAAAAGCATGAAGATTTTATTTAAAACATATATAAATAGCCTCAGAACTCGCAGTTCTAGTGTAAATGGTAATATAAATGCAGCAGAAGATTATGATCTAAAAAGTTTACACCAATGGATAGCTGGCTTGTGTTGCAATGCCACACTGATTGTCTTTGTTCCTTGACATCCGAATGAATCCATCTTCGCCCCAGCCAATACCCCAACTGAAAAAAGCATGAACCTTATTATGTAAAGCAATTTACTAAAATATGAATTCATTTTGTGAAATCTGCTAGATTTGAGTACATAGAAGAAACGGGGGAAATCAATTATTATAAAGGTTGCATCCTAAATAAATGGAAAATAACTGCTTAGCATAGAAGGACATGAAAATAATATTATAAAGAAATTAAGATCGTTCTTCGGAATCATTTTAGAATCAAGTAAGGGCCAAAACGGAACATGCACCCACATTTTTTGAAGCTATTTTCAACTTTTAATGAAGCTATATTCAGCAACAATTAAGCTTTTTTCACTTACATTAACAATAACACGCATATAAATTTACTATTAAGAAAATTAGAGCACAATTGAATACGGAACTTATTAACAATGCAAAACAAACAAGAAAGTTTTATGATGAAAAACTGCACACACACAAAATTAGTGCAGCAAAAATGTTCAACCACTTCATACAAACTCAAAAGCAAAGAAATAAAAGTGCTCAAAGTAATTTCAAAAAAACTATATTTCATTCATTTTATATACAATTTCTTTGTTATGTCCTCCCCCCCCCCCCAACTGTTAGAATTAAAGATGAAAACCTTAAAAGTCTGCTTGAAAACTCTTGTAGGGAATAAGATATTGGAGACGCCAAAACGGGAAGAAAAAAAATTTCATTGTAAGCAAGGTTATTTTCCAGTTTTCACTCTTGCCCATAGTCGGGTACATGGTACATAGTTTAGTTTTAAGATAAATTCTGCATACAAATTTAAGATCTTTACTGACCATAATGAATAGTATTCTTTTAAGAGTGAAAAACTTTTTAAAATAAAAGTGACATAAACAAGTCAATGCATTTAAATACAATGAAATCAACTTGCAATGCCATAAAACTTTTAACAACTAATACAAAAACATTTTATTTAATGTATATTGTATACCAACATAAAATATGATACAAATACCTTGCAAGACACTATAAACTAAGCTATTTACATTACTCTACAGCAAAATTGTCTGTATTCGGCATCAGAAAGTTTCAAAGTGAAGTAGGATTTTTTTCCTTACAGAATAAAATTTTGGGTAAAACTCAAAGCTAATGTAAAAAATGCCAAACAGTAATTCCTGTTCATAAAAATTAATAACTGCTGCATGATTGAAGTAGTTTATACATGCATTTGTTGCATCACTAATCAAATATCAGATTCGGCAATTTTACTTTCGAAAAACTGATCGTGTAATCCATATTGGATGGCACCTAAAAGATATATCACACACAAATGAACTTACAAATATCTATATTCTACAGCAAAATGGAATTTCTAGAAAATTTAATGAAATAAGTTATATATAAGTTAATCTGTTGCCATGTTTCGTCTGTTGTCTGGCCATGACTGCCTGAATAAACATCTATATCGCATCAAGGTGGTTACTGACTCTTTTCGTACCTTGTGTGACCTTCTTGAAGAGATGGACATGTCTCACCTCTTTCGATGCCCTGCCCTCGGACATCAAACTGGGAATGATACTGGACTGCTAGCAATCATTTATAGATTTATTGTTTTCTTTTGATGTTCAATTGTCTTTTAATGTGCCATTAGAAATTTTAAAAAAAAGTTATAATTTGCATTCATGCAATTTTAGCCGAAAGTGGCTTAAATAGAAATTTTTGTCCTGAGCAGCAATTCTTTAATTTTTTTATACTAGGAAATGCATAAATTATCAGAAAGTTGTTTATCAGCCTGACAATTCAATATGTTGTGCTGCATTCATGAACAGCATTCAAGGGAGTGTTTTCCAACATGATAACTCACTTGCCCTCACATTGCTGCAGTAACCCAACATGCACTATTCAGTGTCGACATATTGCCTTGGCCTTCTAGACCTCCAGATTTTTTTTTTCAATTGCGCATGGATGGACATTGTTGGGCAACAACTCCAGCGCAATCCACAACCAACATTAACCGTTCCTATATAGACCGACCTAGTGCAACAGACTTGGAATTCCGTACCACAAACCAACATCTAGCACCTGTACGACACAAGGCATGCACGTTTGTATGCTTGCATTAAAAATTCTATCCGTTATACCGGTAATTAATGTACCAGCATTTTACATTTGAAAATACTCTTCTTGCATTTATATTAACTTGTGATTTTGAAAACTTAATCACTTAAATATGATTCCTAGGCAGATGAGTGTAGTTACTCCTGCCACCATGTGTAGTTATAAGATACTACAGAGAGCAATGCATATTTGTTGATGTGTGCCTATATTAATAAGTAAATAAGCACTGTTCAAGATTAACACAACATTTAATGACAACCATCTTAAATTCCTAATCAGACTATCTAAAGTGTGCATTTTTGTATATGATTAGCATTAGTAACAATATAAACATAAGGTCAAGGCTTTGGTGTAGCTTTCATATTTAATATTAGGTTGTTTCAAAAGTTTTGTCCGTTTTAATGTCATGTGTTTTTGTAGCTCCATATCTCAATAAATATATATTCTATTGTGGCTGTGGTATATACTAATCGATGGAGAATTTAGTACTCTATATAATGATGTTCATTTTTTTCAAATTTTAATTTTTTTATCATGTTCAGCCTATTACTATATGATGTCATTAAGCGATTTTCGGCCAATTTTTCTCTATGAATTATAACTGAACCAAAGCGCTGCCGAAACAACCGGAAAAATTAGCCAGGCATTTGGCAATGATAGTGTTAATGAATGCACTGTTCGATGTTGGTTTACGAAATTTCGTTCCGGAAATTTTAGTCTCGAAGATGAGTCCCGAAGTGGTCGATCTAGAGTAATCCCGGACGAGGATTTGAGGACCCTGGTGGAAATTAACCCACCACAAACGGTGCGTGGGATGGCGGAGGAACTGGACGTCAGCTCCCATGTGGTTTTTTGTGATTTAAAACGTATTGGAAAGGTCAAAAAATTCGAAAAGTGGGGCCACCATGATTTAAACGATCGGGAGAAATTGTCACGTTTCGAGGTTTGTTCTTCATTGCTTTTGAGCAAACAAAACGATGCTTTTTGGATCAGATCATCACGCGTGATGAAAAGTGGACTCTCTATGAATGACAATAAGAAACATTCAGGTCAGTGGTTGGACACCGATGAGCCACCCAGACACTTCCCAAAGGCGAAACCCCACTAAAAAAAAAAAAAAAAAAGATCATGGCTACTGTATGGTGGTTAGCGGCTGGTGTGATTCACTATAACTCTCTGCAACCAGGCCAAACCATCACAACAAAGTCCCATTGTGAGGAAATCGACGAAATGTACCGAAAATTTCGTCAGCTTCAGTCAGCACTAGTCAACAGAAGAGGTCCAATCCTGCTCCACGAAAGCGCCCAGCCTCTCGTCTCACAAATCCCCGTCTAAAAATTAAAGGAATATTGTTCGTTGAAGTTCTGCCCCACCCACCATACTTCCCAGACCTCTCACCAACCGACTACCATCTTTTTCGATAACTTTCTCACCGGTAGAACCTTTGCCAATCAGGACCTAGCAAAAACGGCCTTCGTCGACTTCATCGCATCCCGAGCACCCAATTTTTATGCCCACGAAATTAATTGACTTATGTTATGTTGGCAAAAGTGCACTGATTCAAATGGCGCTTATTTCGATTAAATTGAATAAATATTCACTGAGATTCACTGAGAAATGATATGAGTCTACTTTAAACTGAACACTACAGTTTAAAGTAGACTCATAAAAATGGACAAAACTTTTGAAACAACCTAATAGTTAGCTTGGATAATGGGCCGTGGTAGCCTAGTGGTTAGCACGTCGGGCTTCCACCTGGAAGTTCGCGCGTTCGATACCCGCTGAAGACCACCATGTATACTTGGGGATATGTGCATGTAAAATCCGTAGACCCCACTACCTCTCCCCGTGCGTAAGCAATCCTAAGGCCTCGGCTAACAGGTAGGGGTCTGGTGGAGAAAAGTTAGCTTGGATAATGCCACATCTCCCCTCTTAAAGAATTATGCTATCAAGTGGTTTAACAATTTTCTACTTTGAGTACCAACAGGTTGTTTGACTTGCAAGCTAAGTTTGTTTTCATCTGGTTAGGCTACTTGAGGTGATCTTGTATCTTTTCCCAGCTCACATTCAGAAGCCTCTTTTACAGGAACCGCTTCCATGGCATCCTCTTCTATACTTGGCTGTAGTTTTGTACCCAGAATCAAATGCTTTTTGCTCCGTCTCAGAACATGCTGTCTTTGCTTAACAATGTACAATCTTGGTGTATCTGCCTCCTCCTTCCGTACTAACTGCTCTATTGTCTGTAATACAGAACTTTCCAGGCTTGATAGGATTCAATTTTTTGACATTATGTCCTTGCATTTTTATTCTATTCTCCTCTACTAAATCCAGTTTTTCTTTCTGTACCAGTTTTGGTTTGCAGTTCAGAGAGAACTATAGGTAGAGTTGTTTGTGACTTCCGTCCCATTAATAATTCAGAAGTGCTATATCCATTTTCAAAGGAGAAGCTCTGTAGAAGAGCAAAGTCAAGTAAGGGTTCTTCGGTTTTTTAAATGTGAGCCTGGATATTTTCACTGCTGCTTCTACAAACTCATTGCTTTGTGGGTACCTGGGACTTGAGGTAATATGAGGACTTTTGGTTCATTAGGCAGCAATAATTTTTTCTCGGTGTTTGGATTTTTTTCTATACCTATGGAATCTGAATGTCTTCTTGATTAAAGATGTAAAAGAACTTTTACGGTTTCAGGGACTAAATGCTAAATTTTCAAGTAGACCGAAGACTCCCTTCCATGCTTTATTTCCAGAAAGGATTGCAATTTGTTAGAATGGAGAAAAATAGCAATATTATTTAACTATCCACATACACTTCACCCAAAATATTTTCTTTTTTTTAAATAACAATAATACCTATAACTTTACATACAAGTGAAAAAAATGCGAATTTTCGCCTTTTCATCGAAAATTTTCGTATTTCCTGCCTGGTCTATTTTCAAGGGATTTGAGAAATTCGGGAGAAATTTCCTGCCATCCAGACTCGAATTTTAGCCCCAGGGTTTGTTTATGTTTTGTGGATATAAGATTTTTCACACCATGAAGTTCATATCAATGTCTTCTGTAGACAATTTAGACACTATTCATCTTGTTAACTTTGTCAAAGAAAACCATACAAAAAGTACCAGGGGTTGATCCAGCATTTGCAACAGGGACCGTTTTTTGTGAATTTTAAAAAGATTGTTGTAAAAATGAAAAATTTTGTAGAAAGGTAAAATTTAAACATACATTTGATAAATTTTTTGACACATATTTAATAAATAATTTGGTAAAAAGTACGATCTATTTGTGAAAAGTTCTCCATAAATCATTTCAGAATAAGATATGATAAAAGTAAGAATAATTTAAGAGATGCATTTACTAAGCTTCTTACTAAAACATACATAAGCTTCTGAGTAACTTCTTGGACATGTGCATCAATCAGGATTAATGTTTGTAATCCTCATATTAAAACTTAAAATGTATAGCATATTAACTTTCAATGCATATATTTTTGTAGCAAAATGATTGTTCCTTTTCTTTACATTCAGATCTCTGCTTGGTCAGAAAATTCAATTTTCCCAATGGATTGCTTCAGCTCACTTAGCTTAGCTTACTCTCCAGAGCTTGAGCGGCATCAAAAAATGCTTTATGGAGGTAAATACTGTACATTCAACATAATTTCTGAAGAACAGATTATCCAATTTGCAGTCAATCATCAACTCATTTCTTTTCATTTTGTGGATCACATTTCACCAATTTTCTTTGAAGTGGCCTTAAAATGTGTGTGAGGGAGATCTCTGATTAAAGATTCATATAATTGTTTTGTTTTGACCCTCAATTTCATACACTTAACTTTCACTCATGAGAATAACTTTCAGAGAGAATAAAACTCTATGCTTCATTTGTTGCATACAAAACAATGAAAGAAGAAATTGTTACCATTCATCAAATTTCTTACCTGTTTTTCACAATCCAGTAATCTTCACCACGGTCAGAAGTTCCATAGCCAACGACCAGTACTCCATGGTCAAGAGTCTCGTTACTGCAGTCCATTTCATCATAAACACCTGAAACAGGAACAGTAAATGCCGTTATTATAATGTATATTTAACAGAATTCTTTTTTATAGGCGCAATTTGTAGTTTTAATTTTTTCATTCTTAAATTCTGACAATTTTTTAGGATTCAATTTTTTTCTTTGTATAGTTGAGTAAATTTTGGGGGAAAATGAGCATGAATTATGGTAGAAGATTGATTGAACTTCTTTTTACAAAATGAGTTTTAATATTTCGACATTATCAGATCGCATCAAACAAGGCTCTCATTAATCATTGGATCTCGTCAATTGAAATCCTTTGAAAATTTTTCCATATAGTCTAAATAGGTATCTAATGTATATAATCTTATAAAAAGTGACTGTAGTAAACAGAAACATAGGCAAACTCTCTTCCTATTTCTATCACTACATAAAATAAACTTTTAATTGTTCGTATGAATAAAGATTTACATGCAAGTAGCTTAAGAGTCACCCCAGGTGGATGTATGGGGGAGGCCTATGTTCGCCTTTTGCAGACACCACTCTATTACAAGCAAATCTTTTTGTTCTGCTGATGTCGGCTATAGAGGGCTTTACTGTATTTACAAAAATCTTTTGCTGTAACACATCTTAGAAAATTTAAGGCTATATACTCAAAGTACGTTAGAAATAGGAATAAAATTTTTGTTTCCTTAAAGATAGGCAGGAATAGCTAATAATCTAAACTACACCAAGAATTATTTCAATATGAAATATTAAAGGCTCAACTCAAAATTATTAGCCTGTGCTGGCCTGTGTGAAAATGCAATTTTAAACTCAGGTCCTTACCAGATTTGTACAATTGGAACGTCTGTTGACTAGCATCTATGGCAACAGACACAGGTCCAACAGAAGCAACAGCTTCCATCAGTTTGGTTTCGTCACCAGATGGTATGTCTGTGAAGCCAGTGTCGGTGGCACCTCTGTTTTGTTTCTTGTAGTGGCATCGCCCTTGCTGGGGGAAGAGAAAAAAAATTAAGCATACATACAAATAGCATATAAAATATAAAACATAAAATGCAGTCACATACCCCCCCCCCCCCCCCAACTAGTACTCATATTTATTCAGCTCTAGATCAAACGCAAAATTGTGTGCAAACTCCAATAACTTCTTAAAAATTTTCTGCAAAACAGAAAGAAAGAAAGAAAAAAAAATCACTGTGTGCCTCCGAAGTATGTAAAAGTTAGATGTGAGTGAGTGCAACTATGCAACTAAAAATGAAAGTCTTTATGTAAAGGAATAAAAATCAGTACAAGAAAAAAAAAGAGCCAGAAAATGAAAAGAAATGGTAAATTTTGGTTAACAGCAAGAAAAACAATGGAAAATATTGAGGTTTGATTTCTTAAAATAAGGAGAAGAGATATTTATTACCTTTGCTTTATATGGGTATGATTCTTCAGTGTCAATGCCATGATTGTATTCTATGTATTCAAATGCTTGATCCATCAATCCGCCATTGCAGCCCTCATTCCCATATTTTGTTGAACAATCTACGAGATTTTGTTCGCTAAGGGACACCAATTTCCCAGTCTTACGAAAGTGTTGGCCTTCAAGTGCACCCGTCTGGAAAAAAAAGAGAAGAAAGTCTGTTATTAGACAATGAGCAGATATCAAGTTTTAGACAGAAGAAATTATCTTAATCAAATATTAATAGGCTATTTCAGTATGCTGCTTACACTTAATATTATGCTTACAATTAATATTATTAGTGCAAGAACTGATACATAATTGAAGTGAATAAAATACTCTGAATAAAAACATAACTGAAAACACTGAATATTCAAATAATAAATGTAGCAGCCATGCTTGAAATAATTGCAATTACATAATTGTAGGGTCAGGTAATGTGAAATGGTCATAAAATCCATGTTTTGTAATTTTGGTGGAGAATTAGCACAAAAGCTTGAGATTTTTGGTTGATATTTTATGTTACCTTACTAAAGAACACCAGGGTTCATACAAGATTTGCTTAATAAAAAGTAAGGACTTTATAAGGACTTTGTCAAGGTATAAAATAAGCATGTTAGCGAACATATATCATGACATTTATAAACTTATCATAATGTATTTTTACCAAGCTATCAACTCTGCATAGAATTTTTATTAAATGAATCTTAGACACTCTATTGACTCACTTCTAAAAAGCTTGTGGTAAATGCAAAATATTAAAAGTTTAAAACTGATTATTCTACAAAAAAATTCGTATAAATCAGTTAAACAAATGGGAAAAAGAATTCTGACTAAAAAAGAATTTAAAAATAATGAGAAAATCTTCCTTTTCCTTACAATCATATATTTCTTCTTTACATACAAATGGAAACATCACTTAAAATTTATAGTAGTATTATTAAAAATACTTACATTAATGTTACTTGAAAACTTTAAAAACTACAAGTGTGTAGGTTTTAATTGTGTTGTAAATGATAGCGAGACCCTTTCTTTGGAGCTAACAGACAAGTAATGCATTGAATTAAGAGTAATTTATAATTTTGTAAAATTAAATATGATACTTATAAACAATACATTATTTTTCCATTACATTTTTTAATTTGTGGTATGTTAAGATGTTGATTTTCTCATGATCATGAAAAAATCAAAATTACGAAGAAAGATATTCGATTCTCATTTATGAAAACGTTTAAGCTCGAGTGAAAAGAAAACTTTGTTATTTGTGAAAAGATATTGATACCATTGCTATTATTAGTATAATTTTAGCAGAAGTAAATTTGCACTAGCAAAATAAAGTTTATGTAAATGTTTTAGTGATATTTATCATAAAAAGAAAATATTCAAATAAACATTAATTACAAGACATAGTTGCTATAATATCAAAATAATTTTGTTAACACTAGATTTACCAAACCAGTCATTTTTACTGTTTCGAAGCTTCCATTTAGCATAATTTGTTACAAATTATAGTGCAACTTTCAATTGCATTGGCCTTTCCTAATGTAGGACAAGTTAAGGTGACTGAAAGTTTTACTATTATAATTAGTAGCAACTTGATGTAAAATGAAAGTTTAGAAATGGTTGAAAGCGGCCCGGTAAATCTAGTGTTAAAGGAAGTGAAATCAATAACTAATTATTTCTATCCCATATGAAATATCACTTACTATAAGGCATTTACAAATTAAAAAACTTTTCAATTAAGAGTCAATCTTTTTCTTCTTTTCATCTATTTTCCTACATTAATTAAATTTGTCGCTTTTTTCCTTTGATCTTTTCTTTAACTAGTATTAGATTTTACAAACAATTGAACATCTTTTGCTGCTTCTGCTTTTTCGGCCAAATCCTCCACCATATTTTCTAACTTGGATTTCTCCTTTTGAATACACCTTTTCTTTTGGTTTAAATAAAAATGACTGTCGTCAATTAATTTTTTGGTTTCATTTTTGAAGAGGCAGACCGTTACTACTGTTAATAATAATTTAACTTTGTGCAAGTAAACTGTAATACAAATATAATTTCACGTTAATTTAAAGCACAAATGAGCATTAAAACGCAGACATATGTTTCGGGATTGTCCACTTCACACTGCCTTTATTCTCATTGGTTTACAGTTAATTCTTAGGCTATATAAGCTTTGTTTTTGTTGTTTTGTCTGCTTCATTTGGATGTTTTGCATCTAGAAGCTCCCTGTCGCATTGATAAAGGGATTCCAAGCAATCCCGAAACATATGTCTGCGTTTTAATGCTCATTTGTGCTTTAAATTAACGTGAAATTATATTTCTATTACGTTACTACTGTCTTTGTTCTGTTAGATGCTGCTCATATTTTATTCTGGAGGATGCCACTGACCTTCTCATTTCCTCAGTTATAACCACTTCATGTAGGAGATCAATTTTCTTCCAACTTTGAAATATGATTTATTAGGTTGGAATTTACGAAAACTATTTGAATAAGACAAAAACGGATAAAAGTACTCATTATTCCCTGCATCAGTTATGGCTTGTTACTTCAATAAACAGGATATTTTTTTGTTTTAATGATGCTTGTAGTCTTCCTTCCTTCACCTATTATCACTTAACTATGCAAAAAGTGCAGAAAATTATAACTGGATTAATGAATTCTAAGATCAAGAAGAGGCACTATCAAAAACCTTAGACTTATTTTTTCTCAAACAAAACAAAAACTTAACAATTATTTTATAATATTGAAAAAATCTTCAAACAGAAGATTGCTGATTTTTTTTCATGCTTTTTAATTATGAATGAAAGCAGAAAGAATTGCTAATTAATTTTGCAACAATATAAGGAAAAACCCCTAATGCTAAACCCACCAAAAATTTAAAAAAAAAAAAAAAAAAAAAAAAAAACGTATAAAATTACATACAAAGGGGGGGGGGGGACATTTTAGACAAAAATATATTGTTAACTAGATTATTAATAAGGTTGATAATTACAGTTAACTGATATAATCACTAAAACTTAAAATAACTTTCGAAAAATTTCTTATATTTTCGGGCAAATTTTCAAGTGGGCGTGGCAAAATTACGTCCGTGCAAGCTCTTTACTACAGAAGCTAGAACTTAATAAAGATAAAAAATAATGGTCAGCTTAAAGTTATTGATATCCACGAGGCAGAATCGGACAATAAATGAGAACTAGGAAGTTTCACCGAAGCCGATGCAATCGGATTTCGAAATGCATAATAAATCGCGACTGAAACTTGAAAGTGCAAAAAACTGACAAATTGCGTAAATTTTACTTTTAATTTGTAAAAGTTGTTAGTAGGTATGTACGTTAGCGCGTTACTTTCAAAGATTTGCATAGCAGAAAGAGGAAGATAGTTTTCCAAAATTATCGAAAATACGGAATTCAGTCAAAATACGGAAAAATCACATGTCTGAAAAAGTTAAAGCGCAAAAACTTTTATTAATTCAGAATAAAAGCAACTATTAACAAAAAACATAACTGAAAAACGGGCCCTTTACAAAAATCGCGATGGCAAAAATCAATCTACACGTTTTCGATTGAAATTATATTTCATTTCCCTTCTTTTTAAGACATTTATAATATATCTAAAAATCCACGGCAAAAACGTTCCCGATTTTTCTTTGAAAGTAGGAAGTCGACTTACACGTGGGTTTCCGTATGTTTGTCTGAAAGTTAGGGGTTCGGTTTACATGCGAATGAATTATATGCAAGTATATACCGTAAGATTTTCGTAAAAATAAAATGAAATTTTATTTGTTTACTTCATAATTAAACTAAAAAATTAATTGAAAGAATAACAATATGATTCTTGTAAAGGATGCAAAACGATTACGCAAAGAAAGGAACGCATGCGTTTCTTTGCTTGCACGTGGAAATTAGGAATACCTATTTTTTGTTGCAATGACGATGAACTTTTACGAAAAATAAGGACTGTAAATGAAAAATAAGGACTGTAAGGGTCCTTATTAAGGAGTACCAGAATGTAAGGAGTTTATAAGGGTTTGTAAGGACTGTGCGAACCCTGAACACATTGCATAAAATTTTGGGCAGAAAAAATTGAATATAATAGTTTTTTGACACCTTCTTTTTGGGATGAACTTATGACCACTTTCCCTCATGGATTGGGGTAAGCATGGGAGAAAGTGGTCATAATTCAAAATAAGACATATAACCATATTAAAAATTACCATAAGGTTTAAAAATACTCAACAAGGGTTCATCTTTGACAGAAAACCACTTTATATCATCAAATTGAATTAATTAAGGTCCTCTATAGTCAAAAGTTGGCTCAAATCTTGGTAAAGAATTTGTCTCACGAGCTGCTGCATAGATGGTCTTAAAGACATGTATCAGAACAATATAGGTTATATTGATTGGAATTCTTAAGTTTTAATCCCCAAACATGAGTCTGTAAGTCTGTTTCTTAAGTTAATATAAAAAGCCATAAATATGAAATTCAAAATATTTTTAGTGAAAATATTGCCAACAGTTTTTAATGAATGGTAATATACTTAAATTACACACTTAAAAAGTATTTTTAATCGGAGAGATTAGAGATAATTATAGTTCATTAAAAATCAAAATGGGAAGCAAATACTAATTTAACATAATTTTTAATTCTTACTCCTTCAAGCATTGTTCTTGTTCAAAACACTGCTAATTCTAGACATTTACAGTTCAATAATAATTCCTATTATGAGTATGTTTAGAAATGAATTATTATACTGGGATTGCTTGAAAGTTCTGTTGAAGAAACAGTGATGCTGCTAGACTTTGGAAATTACGGGTCCCTGGGACCCAGGGCCTCCAAATTTACAGGTCCCTAATAAAAAATAGCATATCATAGTTTTAAAGATATCAGGGGTGGTAGCAGTAAAGATTTGCATCTCCTGAACTTTCAAAAAAAAATTCTGAACCTTAATATTTTGTAATTGGTACTGTATTGTCAAGCATATAAGACGAAATGTTATTTATTAGGATGTAACTTATGAAAAATACTTGGATCAGACAGAAATGCATAAAAGTACTTTTTTTAACAGGGCTCGCAATAGAAAATGTATAAAACAAAGGACAACAGGAAAATGGTTTAAAAACATGTACTATTTTAATAAAATTTGGATTAATAAAAGAAATAATACAATAACATCTAAGTAATCATAAGAATGACAAAGAAACATTATAAAAATTATTTACATGCATTTAATACACCCCTTTTGCACACCGGTTTATTATTTCCTGCTTCAATATCTTAAATAATTCTTCGTTTTAATACCGCTTGCAGTCTTTTGCTTCCTTTATCTCCAATACAAGAAGTGCAGAAAACGCCAAAATAAGGATTCGCAAATTTTGCTTAATTGATCAAATTGAAATTAAGAGATTGTTTTTTAAAAAAATTCAAAAAATCAAATGATGCTGCAAGAAATTAATGCTCAGAAACCTATTTTTATTAACTCAGAATAAAAAGTAACAATTAACAAAGCAAACCCTTAATAAAAATTGCCATTGCAAAAATGAAACTATTTCCAATTGTAATTATATTTTGTATCATCATTTTTTTCTAAAAATCCGCAGCAAAAACGTTCCCAATTTGTATCTGTACGTAGGGAGATAGACTTACACGCGGGTTTCTTATTTGTCTCAAAGTTGGGGATTCGGCTTACATGCGAATCGACTTATACGCAAGTATATGCAATAATATTTTGTTAATAAGAAGAAATTTTATTCATACACTTCATATTTAAACCTCAAAAATAACTGAAGTGACAAAAAGATGATTCCCCTAAAGGATGCAGAAAGATTATGCACAGAGAGGGACGAATGCATTTTGCTTGCACGTGGAAATTAGGCCTTCATAATTTTAAAGTATTGCTACAATTAACCAAGAAATACATATTGCTGCAATTGAGAGGGAAAAAGCCAAACTGAGGGCGAAAAACTTAGGGTGATTGAACAAAAGAATTTTCTGAACTCCGGCAAAAAAATTTCCGGAACTCTACCTCTCCGAAGATATGAAAGAAAAATAAACCTTTTATGACAAGAATTTTTTTCCAATGCAATTAACAATTGATTCAATAAAAATTCGACCAAGAAGTAAAACCAAAATCATATTTAAAAGCCAAAAATCAAGTGAT
This sequence comes from Octonoba sinensis, assembly GCA_038502835.1. Classification (NCBI taxonomy): domain Eukaryota; kingdom Metazoa; phylum Arthropoda; class Arachnida; order Araneae; family Uloboridae; genus Octonoba; species Octonoba sinensis. The sequence goes on from CM076602.1 coordinate 68,014,555, forward strand.
TGATTTTTGGCTGAATGCCACATTCGCGAATTTTCCGCAATGTCGATTACATGGACAGTAGTACTTCTTCTTTAAATAGTGAATGCAATAAGGCTATAACAAATTAAATACAAAAATATTATTGATTATTTTATTAAAATAAAAGGTAAGCAAAAATCGTAATTGCGAAAAAAAAAACCTTTATGAAAATGATCAATTGACAAAACGAAACCTTTTTATACCAAATTTTAAAAAAAGACCTGCATATTTCCGAACTTCCCTAATGAAATATTTGAGTATAGAATCTATGTATTGTTCAGTAGAGATCAGTTCTGTTCAGAGCCACAAGTTTCCCCTACCTAAGCCGCAGCAACAGAGAAGTACAGGGGAGAAATGGTTGGCGAATACTTGATGCTACCGCATCCCTAGATAATTAGCCGAGTAATACGATCTGCTAAAGATGTAAAAACACGCAAAAGGAATTGGAGATGAAACTCACTTACTGCACTAAATGACCAGCAAGATCCACATGATCCTTGATCTTTGACAGGCGTCACATATCCCTCTTGTCTCCAGTCAACAGAAGCGGGGGCGTGGAAATTTGCAGGAGTTAGGAAAGTGGATCCATTTGATAAACTTTCTGCGTAATTACGCTTGAAGCCATTGACTGTTGCAATGAATTCATGATGGAGCTAAGGGGAAAAAAAATAATGAAACAAGTGCTTGGAAAGAAATATCTTTCAGAAAAGCAAAAGTACTAATGGCTTAATTTGAAAATTCTAACATTGTCTGCATATTTTTATATTGTTAATTGTTACTGCAGCAAAGCACAGATAATACAATTTTCAAGGACAACACCAAAGCATCACTGGTATCAGAATAAACATCCAGGTGAATCTTTTGCTCAATGATGAAATAAATGGGATTAAACCACTCTTTCTCACTTTCTTAGTGGGCACCATAGATCCCTATCGGGGTCGAATCCCCCGTCAGCGTTCTAAGTGTTTTAAAACATGCAGTGTTCTGAGCAGGCTTTTTTTTACTCATATTCTTGCATGCTTGGAATTTTTCAAGCAGGATTTTACTTATGATCCTTTGTTGGTAAAGGATTTTCTTTGGGTGTATGATGTCATGCACCTGGTATTACCCTGCTGATGCTGACCTACAGGGATGTGCAGCAACAACAGAACAACAATGGAAGTAAAATGTATGAATGGAAGGACGTATAATCGAAATTTTAATGATCATTTTTGACAAGATTTAATTTTAATTGAATTACGAATTGGATTCTGCTGATACAAAGCTAGAAAAATTCGTTTTTTAATGCAGATGTTCTCGATATATTTTTTCGAGAAGACTCAAAAATCAGAATTGACTATCAAAGAAAACTATCAGAGAAATATAAAAAGCATAAGTTTTCTTACCATGTCTCCAAATTTGTTCATACCAAGTTTGTAGGATTTTTTCCCTTGTTCAAACAATCTATTGTGGTGAGCGATTTTATGTTTATTTTCTAGAAAAACTTTCATTCTAAAACTATCCTCCATTTCTTCATATAACTTGTCTGTAAATAGAACACATTAATAATAATTGTTTGCTGATAATGATTTATATCACTTGATATATAATATGTCATAATAAATATGATATACATATACATCACAATATTTATAGCCGATATACAGAGTACAGCAGCTATTTGAGAACATGTAATATAGGCGGCACATGTTCCTATTTGTTAGAGCAATGCAGCTGTTTTCGTTGTAGATAGACATGGCGGAACCTATTCTTACTCAAGAAATGAAGAGGCATGCCGTTATCCTTGGCTGCAGGGCAACACAGATTCAGAAACTGCTGCATTCTTGAAGGTTGCCTGATCATTTGTTTACAAAGTGTGGAGAGAGCTTCTAAGGGTGATGCGGCCGCAGTTGCGCAAAGGAAACAACATTGTCAACGTTCTGACAGTATCAAGGCCGTATCCAGAGCCCCCCTCCCCCCGAAATCTTTCGAAATGTAGCATATATTCCTCCTTGAAACTTTCCTCAACATAGTGTTTCAAAGTCAGCCCCCCCCCCCCCCCCCCCGAAAAAAATTCTGGCTACGGGCTTGGACGGTATCAGGCCGCCAAAATTTGTGAGCCACATCCAAGCTGCCATCGATGAGGACCCTGGGATGAGGGCACTCGGCAATGAGCTGCAGGTTGATGAAGCTACCATCCGACGTGTGGTTCATGAGGACCTCTGTTACAAATGCTATGTGATGTGGAGAAGACCCTTCATGTCTGACATGACTAATGTTAACCACTTGACCAGAGCCAAGCTCCTTCTGAACAAGCTCAAACATCCTGAGGAGCCAGGACTGATCTGGTTTTTCTCAGATGAGAAGAACTTTGTTCAGGACCAGAAGCAGGGTTTCCGCTACGATCGCATTTTTCGCAAAATGCGAAAAGACCCTCCCCAAATCCCCAAATGCGAAAATGAAACGAGGCATTTTTGCTTTTTTGCTGAATGAGAAAAAAAGAAAAGAAAGAAAAAACTACGTAGGCCTAATTTCCACGTGCAAGCAAGGAAACACATGCGTTCTTTTCTTTGCTTAATCTTTTTGCATCCTTTACGGGAATCTTATTTTTTTCATTTCAATTATTTTTTAGGTTCAATTAAGAAGTAAACAAATAAAATTTCTTCTTATTTTTATGGAAATTTTTCCGTATATACTTTCATGCAAGTAGATTTGCATGTAAGTCGAACCCCCAAGTTTCAGACAAATAAACCGAAACCCTCGTGTAAGTCGACCTGCCTACTTCAGACAAAATCGGGAACGTTGATGCAGCTGATTTTTAGACATAAATGATTTAAAAAGAAGGAAATGAAATGTAATTATAATCGGAAATTGTAGTTTCATTTTTACGATCGCGATTTTTGTACAGGGTTCGTTTCTGCAATTAAGTTATATTTGTTGATTGTTGCTTTTATTCTGAATTTAAAAAAAAAGTTTCTGCGCTTTAATTTCTTGCAGTATAATTTGATTTATTTTTTTAAAACAAGCTCTTAATTTCCACTCGATCAATTACGCAAAAATTCACGAATGTGATTTCTGCATTTTTCCACAGGAGACAAAGGAAGCAAAAGACTTCAAGCAGGATTAAAACGAAAAATTATGCAAGATATTGCAGCAACAAAAGCGTAATTGATGCAGGATATAATAAACTGAATTGTGCAAAACGGGTGAATTAAATGCACGTAAATAATTTTAACAACGTTTGTTTATTATTCTGATGATCAGTTAGATATTGAATTTTATCGTAGTTAGTATTGAAAAATTATTATTATTTCTTATAATAATCCACACATATATATAATAACTATAACAACCTTTATAAACTGTACTATCGAAAATATAAATAATTGACTGGGGGGGGGGTTTAGATAAAATTAGAATTTTTACTATATTTTTGCCAAGGAATATGCCTCAGGATTCTGTGAAATGGATGCAGTACGGTCGGGAGGGAGTTAACTCCAAGTATAATTTATTGTCTCAAAATGTTGTTCTAAATTTTTTTTCTGAATCAGACATGTTTTTTGAATGGGGATTGCTCAGACATATGTTGCAGCAAAGATGCAAAAACCAGACCTTCAAGGAGTTGCTTGCATTTTTGCATTCAAATATGTCTGAAGAATTCCCAATATTGCTCTTATTAATAGAATACCATGCAACTATTCCCATGCACACTGTTAATTGTGAAAGAGGGTTCAGCTGCCTCAATTTAACTAAAAATGGTGTTAGAAACAGATTATTCATTAATAATGTCAGTAATTTGATGGTGATTAATATTAAAGGCCCTTAAAGTTATTTCAACTTTCATGAAGCTTTCGTAAAATGGGCTAATATGAAAGAAAGAAGAATTTTGAATTGTAAGCCTAAATCATTTGAAAAATAAGCAAGTTTTAATTGTTATCTCTGTATATATTTGCTAAGTTTTCCCTTGTATGGTTTTTCTTATATTAGTGGGTAATAAACAGTGATACAAATTTTTTATGTATAAAAATTATCCTCTGAAAAATGAATCAGCTGAATTTTTAAATTACTACACAGTTTAAGAATGTGGTCATAATGGGCATTATGTCTACCCAATCAATGCACCATTGAGGGGAGGGAGTACTTGTACCATTTTGAAAATCAAACATGTTCTCTTTCAATTATTTTTCAAATATCAATCATTTTTCTTAAGTGTTATGTATTTATATCCTTAAAAAGGTCATACAGCAAAACTTCAAAACCTGAAACACAATAAGGCATCTAGGAAAATGCATGAATATATTCATCACATTTAGCGTTTTGCTAAAGCAATTTTGCTCATTTTAGCTTTTTTGCTAAGGAACTTTTGAACTCAGCTTAAACCCTGACCAGAAGGCAAACCGCAAAAATGATCGGTGGCTGTGTAAAAGACCTGATGAGGTACCAACAGACATGCATACCAAATTTAAAGCATCAGTGATGATGCTGGTGCCATTGCTTATACCGAGGTGTTAGACAGAGTCATTAAGCCCTGGATCACTACTGTAGCATGTGGAAGGTCGTATGTTTTCCGACAAGACTCGGCCTCATCATATACAACAAGAACAACCCAAGAGTGGATGGCAGACAATTTTCCGGATCATGTCCCCACTGAACATTTGGCCCCCCAGCTCCCCAGATCTCAATCCCTTGGACTGTGGGGCGTAGTTGAGAGGGACTCCAATCATCGTTCCCACAACTGTTGCAGCTCTCAGAGATGCGATTGTGGATGCAATGGCAAACATTCCCAATACTCATCTCATTACTTCCTGCAGTCAGTTTCGACAGCGTATCAGAGCTGTTATTGCCGCTAATGATGGATTCACTGAATGATGTCGTCCTTTATGCATTCGATCATCTGCATGAAACGTTAATTTGTAATAAAGGATTTATTTCTTTGTTTGTGCCTTTTTACTATGGACATCAATTTGTTTTCAAATAGCTGCTGCACCCTAGATATCATAATATATATCTCACCACAAAATTTAAATTTTAATTTTAAAAAATTGAAATTAATCTTAGATTAATCTGTTGAATTATGAAATAGTGAAAAAAATTATTAGGTAAGAGAAAGCATAACAGAACCAGATTTGTTGTGATAAGCAGAATAATGATGAAAACTTAAGGTCAAGTTTTTCTATATTCTCTCCTGAGAGAATCAAAGAAGTCAATTTTAAGTCGTGTCTTTCTTGTACGTATTGGAGGTGTGATATGTCTTATTTTTGATTTACATCAGAGAAGGTAAGTGCTACCAATAGGAAAAAAAGGATGCTAGAAAGGTATGAATGCAGAGCACTTAAATAACATTCAAATTTTCTACTTTTTTTGACTCTTACAACATACTTATCAAAATAAAATAATAATAATAATAATAATGGATAACCCCCCTCCCGCCTTCATATGAAGGGGCGGCATGCCATGTTTTGAATGCAAGTGCTCAGATGACTAGCAGTGGGTCTGTGTTGACCAAACACTGAAAAGATTTTTTCTTTTGTGCATTGAAAGTTTTTTTACTGAATGATTGATATTCATCATTTTTATTGAGCATTTTAATTCAAATTGTCCTATAATGCATTCTGAACCAATTTTTTTTATATACACTGAAACCTGTGTAAGTTGACCACTTGCGGTGCAACACTTTAGTGGTCAACTTAGACAGGTCGTCAACTTACAAAGGTGGTCAACTTTATAGGCTTTACTGTACATGAAATGGGAACCTTTCTGCACTGAAATAATGTCCCATTAAATTTAGCAATTGGGCAAAAATTTGTACAAACATAGTCTCATGGGTTATTGTGCTGTGTTTATTATACTATTATTACATGGATACACTAGAAAGTTACTGTAAATATTACATTATGTCTTTGAAATCTAATACAAATAATATACCATAGCCAAATCGTACTTTTCACACCATTGTTTATTATAAAAGCAGAAAACAATAATAAAATTTTTCATCACTATGTTTCAATTTTCACAAAATTACTTGATTTTTTCACAAAAATCTCTTTAAAATTCAAAAAATCTTTTTAAAAAACATTGGATTGACCCCTGACTATCATACTAATTGAACATATCCATGTATCCCAAATAGAATAGAAATATAACAGTCATATGATTTATAACTTCTGGTTTATTCCAAAACTGAAACAATAATTTCATTATATCATATTTCAAAACTTGCATGAGTTGCAGCTACAATCCACCAGTTCTTCAGAATATCTCAATGTACTAACAGCATTGCATCATCATGAGCATGAGGGCGAGAAGCAAAGGGATGCAAGTGACCAAAGAACCATTCCGAGTAAAGCACGTTCAAAGTTCGGTTCGTTTCAATGTTATTTTTTAAAATCACGCTGGGGAGCAGCACGCTTCTACACATGAAAAGTACATAAGAAAGAGAGATTTTCTACAGCATGTGAGGGAACAATAAAACTTAGAAGCTATCCAGAGGAAATCTTTCCATTTTACCTTTAATATTTAAGTCAAATAGCAAAAATAAAAGCTTACTGAACTGCACTTTAAACAGCTCCCATTCTTCCTTGAGAAGATCTAGTTCAGACACATAAGCTTGAGCAACCCAGACAGCACAAGTGAGCAAAAGAAGCAGCTTCATCCTGAAAAACAGAAAGATAATAAAAAATAAAACAAAATGAAAGGGGACACTGAGATGAACATGTTCTTTGGAATGCTCTTATTATTACATTTACATATGTAAAACTTTTTGTAATCCAAAATATTAGTCATACTGACAAAATTGAGAAGTAAGAGAGCCATCGTCAAAAAGTAATTTATCAAATTATCTCGGCAATTAATTTATCTCCGCAAAAATCTTTGTTAATGGGCGTACTGTGTTAAACCAGAGCCCCCTATACTAAATGCCCTCCGATAGCACTTTAAATCCATACACATTTTGGCCGCAACTTTTTATATAGAGAGCGCTAGTTCTCTGCTCATAGTACTGCTTTTATACGTAGATACATATGGCAAAGATTAATGAACTGAGTGTTTAAATTACATAAATCATTTAATTTTAAAATATCAGTAAACAAAATCTTTCAGAAAGCAAATTTTGACTAAAATTAAAACCTAACTAGTTCTTAAAAGAAGTTTAAAGTTGATACAGCAGGTCATCTGCGCCACTTAGTGGAGAACTTGCCACAGCCTTTTTGTTTTTTCTCTCATAACGGAAGGCATTTAGTATAGGGGGCTCTGGTTAAACTCGCCAAGAAAGATTTACACCAGCAAATCAAAAGTGTAAAAAGCAACTTTATTAAATTTAAACAGGTGGTGCTTATGTTGTTGTATTAAAGTATTCACAAATTCAAATCTTCCCCTAATATTGATTTACCAGAAGTCTATGTTTTCCAAAAACATTATTGTAATTTTTTAAAGCACAAAATATTTTTCTTGTCTCAAGGTACGAAGAAAAGCAGACATAATTGCTTAGAGAAAAAGAAAGATTAATAAATTGAATCTTTCGAAAAATTATTGTTATTTATTTTAAATTTTTGGAACAAGTTCTTTAAAGTTTCTGGAAATTTCAGATCAGAATCACCCAGACAATACCGATTTTTCAGGAACTTGAATCACATTATTTCCAAAATACCACTCCCACACATGGTTGTTGATTCCTTACCAAGTCCACATCCAACATTAAAAATAGAATTCATTTACTGTACCATACGCTGAACCAAACAGAAACCACCTAGGACCTTTTTTTACCAGAGAAAACTTATTGTCTGGACAAGAAAGTGAATAACTCATTGAATGACCAGAATGAATAATTCACTTAGTAATAGTTACCTTTGGCAAAATAGCATGCATTTAACATAGAAAACAATAGGAATAATTCGTATTTGCAAAAAGTCATTATTAAAAAGTGAGTTTTTTTAAAACTGCTAATTACAATTGGATTTTGTATTAAGCAGTTGGAAATACTAACCAATTAACATTAAACCTAAAAAACGAAAGAAATACTTGTTACTTTGTGCGATTTAATGAAATGCACTTAATTAAAAAAAAGGGATATACTATTTGACAAAGCGATTTTTCACTGCAACAAAAATAATTAGGAATATTAAGGAATTTTATACACTATAAGACTTACTTCCTTACAAATATAACACGCTCAAATACGAATAAATTTTCCAACAAACGAACACAAAATTTGAACTATACGTTTAGCTCTTAGGCAATTCGATGTGTAATAACATCAAGAATTTTGAAACACGCAATTCCTCAACCAATTTTGTCGGTTCTTTCTGTAAACAAAGTAGATGATTGGTCAAAGATACCTCGTAATTTTTGAGAAATTGAGAACAAAGTGATGTAAACACAACTCTTCTTTTATTAAACAAGATAACCCAACGCAGACGTCTAAAAGCTAAACAACAAAGAGTCACATGATAAAATATTTTGCTTTTTTCTTGCTGTAATTTTCCATACTCATGGTCACGAGTTCGCAAGAGGAACCTTTCATTCATCCTTTATTATTGGCTTTGGAGGGAGGAGGGTGGGGAAATGTCAAAGCCTATTTTTATTTTTAATAAAATTTTATAATTTCTAAAATCACCTGAAAAGATAAATGCATGCTCACCAGTTTGAAATCAATGAATGAATCAAGATAAAAAAAATTTCCTGTATATAACTTTGGTTGAGCAGAAGAATAAAGGATTAGGGGATTGGACAGCCATGGGGACAACGAAGAAATATAGAAGGATTATTATATAGATCTCGGTTTGGATGTAGATAAAATCAGCAAATTAAACTTTTTAACAGCCATGTATGCTTAAATATATGTCTATATTTTTATCTGGCTCAAGAGTGCACATATTGCAGCTTCAGTTTGTGCTGTAGTTGTAAGAAATGAAACAAAATTCCTGTTCACTTTGAAATTAAAAAGGAAGATGTTATCAGTTAATCTGTTGGTAAAAAGCGCAAAAATTTAACAAACTAATTATTCAATTTTGTTCATAAAACAGTACGGTAATTTTTTTATTATTAACATTCTGTATAAAACTACCAAATTAATCAACCTCTGTTTTAGAGTTTTAAGTACTATATATTTCAACAATAATAATTTTCACCTATGAGTTTTGTGTTTTTAAATAACCAACAAATATTAAAAAGATCTTTTTTTGACTCATATTTATTCGTTATCAAGAAGGTGTTTTCATTTTTAAATTACGGAATAATTAAAGTAATTATAAATTCAGGCCACAGCTTATGGACATTGTATTATCCCAAACTCTGATGAGTGTGTGGTGTTATTAGTGACTCAATTAAATGTAAGAATAAAAGATCGTTTCTGTCACTTTTTTCTCTTGCAAATTAAAATTTCAATTAAAAATCAAATTTGAAAATAATATTCAACTTTTTTCCCTGTCGGATATTTTATTAAAAATATTGTTCTGTTTTTAATAATTGCAAATCATTTCCAATGGGGGAGAGGACAACAAGAAAATGAATTTGTAATAAGCTGAAAATAGCATTCTTTCGTTTTCAATCCTGTCAGGAAAAGTAGTCTGAACGATTTGTACTTTTGATTCTTACGAGAATGAAACGAGCTCTCATTACCACACCCCACCCAACTGTATGTACGATGTGTGTGTGTGTGACGGAAGCGGTGATTGGCCATGTATTGTCGGAACATAGTCGGTAATTGTTCCACACTGACAACCGAGATGACAATACTCTAAGCACAACTTCATGTATTTCTCTATTGCCTCTTTCTGCGGACCCAAACAAGCTTTTGAGTGTTTATTAAAAAGCTGGGTTCCTCGGGGCCTGTAGGTCAACATGGCGTGTTGCCTGAGCGAGGAGGCGAAAGAACAGAAAAGAATCAATCAAGAGATCGAAAGGCAACTCAGGAAAGACAAACGGGATGCTCGAAGGGAACTCAAATTGTTGCTATTAGGTATGACTGCCAAACATTTCTCTTAATTATTAAAACTGTATTTGTTAGAGAATATCGGCTTATATTCGACGGCCATGTTTGGCTATATATATTTTTTCTTTACTTAAAAATATATTTGTCTCTACACATTGTAATCTAAATATTTCTTCACCGGAATGCATTTTGCGAGTTTCAATTCATTTTTGCACATTTCATTCTTCCTTAAATTTCAAATGCATATTTGCTATTCTATAGTATACAATATCTAGACTGAGGCAGTTTTATTACATGAAAAATTGTTGGTTGGTATATTTAAAAAAGTACATTATTGCGATCGCCGGTGCTTATTTCAATTTCTCTTCTGTAAGATTCTAAATTATCCACAAAACAAATTGTTTCAGTGCATTAAAAAAAATAGGTCGGCGATTACTAGAAAATTTGATTGCAATGTTTATCGGCTGCGATTTATAATTTTTTAAATACCTTTCACTGTACTTTGTATAAATTTTGATCTTTTGAATTTAAAAAGAAAGGTACATTTTTGTTGAAAAATTGTTCTTATCTTTTTAATTTACAATGCTATTTACTTACCGAAACATTTTAAAAATAATACTTTAGTTACAATGATTTCTTGCTCTTTAGTATTTTGCAAATTTCTCTAGTTATTTTTTAGGGCTTACTTTTACTATTCTCAGTCATTTTTATTATTATTATTTTCATTACTCAGTTATTTTTTAAATACTGTGTTTCACCGGGATAAATTTTGTTACATGAGGGGGGGGGGGGGAGGCTTAAAATGTTACATTTATGTTGTGCTTCTGTTATGCTTTTTATGTAGGGAAAAACAAGTGTATCCCAGTCAGTCTACAGAGCATGTGCGGGAATTCCCAATCTTTGTTGTATAGAAAAAAAGTTATGGGAATCTATGTATTTAATGGTGCAACTATTTGGAATTGTCGCATGAAATTATTACATTTATCAAATTTAATGAGGAGCATATTATGCCCTCATTAATATTTTAATAGGGGGTTGCATTCAATAGTGATTTTGTCAGATAGTATCAGATATCCAGCTGTTGAATTTTCCTCCCAAAAATGGGGAAGCTTACAGCGAAAGGTTGGGGACTTGTCAGATATCAGTTGGAAGGCAAGGCCGTATCCAGAAATTTTTTTCTTGCCTGACTTTGAAACACTTCTGTTGAGGAAAGTTTTTGGGAGGAATATATGCTACATTGCGAAAAATGTGGGGGGTGGGGGGCATGGCCCATACCCCCCACCTTTTGGATATGGCCTTGTGCGAACAAAACTAAAAAAAACCACAGATATTTACTTTCCCCAAGAAATTATCATTTTGCAATCAGTTTTTACCACCTGGGACAGTAGCGGCTTGTGGGTCATTTAAATGGAGGTTCACAAAACAAATTTCGAAAATTAAGTATGATGTAACTTGCAACTTAAAAGACCTTTGCTTTTATGTACGTTTGAGAAAAATTGTTGCAAATTTATTTTTCATAACAGTTGTAAATTTATTTTTCTTACAGTCATTCAGGGTAACTTTAAACCATGGGGATAACTTTGAACCACGTTATATCTTTTAGTATATTTGACTAAAAAACCCTAGAAGGTCCAGTGGTGCACTCAGCTAATTAGGTAATAAAATCAGCTTTCTACTCTTAATTTTAAATTAAGTCAAATGTACTAAAAATATTATGTGGTTCAAAATTAACCCCTACGGCGCAAACTTACCCTTATTGACTACTAATGCAACGTAGTAAAACCGTAATACTGCTTAAAATGTCTCATTGAATAACTACTAAAGAGTCATGTACCTATACTTTTTGTAAATGAAATCAACTTCTCTGCCTTTTTGAGGCAAAGAAATCAAAAACAATTTTATTGAATTTAGTGTACTTATTGCATACCTTATGCTTGAGAGCATGGTTGGAATGATCAGTCTGTTCTCCCTCATACAGCTTCTTAAAAGTGTTTTACTTTGTTTTATGCATGAAAGTATGTTTCAGGCAACAGTGAAAAAAGTTGGGAAACATATCTCCTGATGTAATATGATGTATCAACCAAATTCCTTTTCCATTTGTGCTTTAAACCTTGAAAAAAAATTCATTACATTTTGTTTACATCCAATTACTCGAGATAATTGCAGAAATGTTTAGTTGAGCTCGAGAGCAAAATATTAAAAGAACTTCATAAATAGCCAAATATAGCCCTTTTTTTTCAGCAGCACACTGGAGCACAATCAAAATGTGAAAAAGAAAAAAAAAAAAGCACAGAGAAACTTTCCCCTGCTGCACTTTGTCTGTTCCTATCTGCATAACTTGGTTTTGAAGAGTTTCTTTGCTCGCATGCATTTTTTTGATCGACAAATACATGAAAACGTTATATACATATTTAAAAAACAGATTTATTTTAATTTTTCAATAAATTAAATTTTTCATTTTCATTGGGGATTCACATGCTCCTGTGCACACAGAAAAGCCGCCATTTACCTTGGAAAATCTACAAAATGATTGCATTGGTAAAATCAAATTAATGTTCTGGTAGAAGTAATAAATTTGCAGTATATATATTTACTCATTTATTTTTTACCCTCAGAAATTAAATTCTGCACCAAAGTGAATATTAAGAACAAATATAAAAGATTAGACTTGTAATTCTGTCATGTCAGTGTTTGCCTTATCCCCCCCCCCCCCCTTCACTATTGACATCTTTAAAACAAATTTAGATGTTTTTCTGTCGTTTTCTGATTGATTATTTTAAATGGCTTTTATTTCTTGCATTCAATGTATAAACTGGGTTTTATATTGAATGAAACCACTGCATGTCTTGTCACTATCATTATTAATTGTTGCAATTGGTTTGTTTCAGGCACTGGTGAATCTGGCAAGAGCACCTTCATAAAGCAGATGAGAATAATCCATGGATCTGGCTACTCCGATGAAGACAAAAAGGGTTTCATCAAGCTGGTGTACCAGAATGTATTCATGGCAATGCAAAGTATGATCAAGGCAATGGATATGTTGAAGATACCTTATAAAGATGGTCGTAACACGGTGAGTGTGTCTCAAAGTGCTGGTATTACTTGGCTGATATTTAGTTTAATTTTGGTACAAGCTGCTCTTTATTTTTATGTGTTATCACACTATGTTCTGTTGCAACACTTTTTGTCCTCCAATGTGAAATTATTTGATTTATTTTCATTTTATTTATTCATATATTTACTTGTTTTGAGTAGTTGAGAAGGTGATTAACCAAGATCGACCTGACCATTGAAGGTGACTGAGGCTTTATTTTTGGTTGTTTTTTTTAAATATTACATGAGGATGAATCCCTTTGTTACATGATGTTTTCGCACATACATTCTTATGTTATTCTGGCTTGTTTTTATATTCTGCTTTCCATAAATGTTTGTACACATAATTTTTATTCATCCTGTGTATTATTTGCAAAAGCATATTAAAATTACAAAAAAAAGCAATGCTTTTATTAAAAAAAAGCTATTTAAAAAAAATTCTAAAAATAATCTTATTTCCTCTAAAGTACTGTCCATTCTACAACATTACTTTTTTCGAATTTGCTATTATTTTGGAAATATGTCTGAAACTAGTCTTGTAATAACTGATAGTTCTTCTCTCATTTTTATTCTCTTTTACATCATGATTCTTTTCTACATCCTTTCATGTTCAAGTAAGCACAAAAAGATGTTGAGCAAAGTGAGGACAGTTTAGTAAGGTGCATGGAACAAGGGAGTCATGCTCTTTTGGGCCACAAACTGATCTTGTGATGGTTGCAAGGCAAACTTTGGAACAACTTTACTTGTTCTCAAAATATTTGCTAAAATTCACTAAAATGAGCTTCAAGATAATCTATATTATTTAGCAAGTAGCTTCTCTTTCTTTTGTCAAACGGTCACTCTTTTCCACACATTAATTCTGTACCTTAGAGCCGTAATATCTTAAGTCCATTTTTCGAGTTTACACTTAATGGACACACACAGAGTATCGACAACAAAGCCACTCTAGCTATACGAGGTGGCCATGAAGTGTAGCTATATGAGCCATGAGGGTTCCAAACTTTTAAAGCTCCCATCAGACATCTTTATTCTAAGGTTTGCAAGAAAAGTCTAGTTTTATGGTACTGAAAATTTATCCATTTTTTTATCGGATGAATGGCAATTGGTTTAATTTGTCATTGTGATCTCGCAAACCATCAGATTTGATAGAAGGTTTCTTAGATTAGAAATTAAAATGGAGCATCCTAACTAAAAAATTTGTTTGAGTAATATTTTGGGACATTTTTGATACCAGGTTGGTATTTATCCAATGTCAATCGTTAATCTCCGACATTTTAATATTTATATAGATATATTTTCCAACGTTGATTACTTGTAGAAAAAGTTTTAAATAAAGGACAAATGCCAAAGAGTAGGCTGTCCAGATTGCCATCATAGATGCAGTTTTGTAAAAATACATACTCTTTTCAAAATATTTCTTGCCCTACATCCCTTTTACTGTAGACGGACTAGAATCAACACTAATTTCACAGTGCTTTAGATTAAAATTAGCCCCTTGCATTTTCAATTCCAATATAGTTTTTGCATTAAGTTTTATCTGTATGAGTGTAACCAGTTTATTTTTCTCTTTTCTTCTGTAGGATCATGCTGAGCTTGTCAGACTAGTGGATTATGAGACGGTCACTACATTCGAACCCCCTTATGTGACTGCCATCAAATCGCTGTGGAATGATTCTGGAATCCAAGAGTGTTATGACCGCAGGAGAGAATACCAGTTAACAGACTCTGCCAAATAGTAAGATTTCTTTGAAACTTTTATCACTTTCAGCTTCTTTTTTGCTAATTTTAACAATATATATATATTTTTTCCAATCCAATGAATGAGACCTGTAGCAATCATGACAACCATTCAAAATAAATACGGCATATAAAAACTCGTGAGAATCTTTTGCTAAAATTTGCGTTGTCTCTTGTCCTTTGTGCTTAGTTCTTTCCCTCCTCCTCCCTCTACTAAATTTAAAAAGAAAAGGAGAGCGAAACCAAAGAGCAAAATTTGTATCCTTCTTCTTACTTCTACACATGAGTTTATCTCCCTCTTACATGCATGACTCACAAGTTCTGAAGTCCTTGAGCTTTTTTTTTTTTTTTTTTTTTTTTTTTTGAGACTGTGAAAATTCTTGAATTTTGGTATTATAACCATGGCTTTTAACTTTGATTCTTTTGTACTACGTATCTACAATTCGACTTATAAACAAAGCTGAGGTTACTTGTTCAATGTTTGATCATTGGCTAATTTACCCCCCTTTTAAAGTAGCTTATGCTCAGAAATGAGTATTCATGACTGGAAATGAAGAGGAATACTGCATGATTTACACTTGTTTATCTCTCTCCATTAGCTATCTCACAGATGTCGACAGGCTGGCAGCACCAAACTACTTACCCACTCAGCAGGACATCCTCCGCGTCAGGGTACCCACGACAGGCATCATAGAATATCCTTTTGACCTTGATTCCATCATATTCAGGTGAGTACTGAATTTTCCCAGTGTCTTTTTAGTGGCAGAATGTTTCTTTTTTTTTTGGTTTTGTGTAGATTTCGTAAAATATTTCATGTCAAGGAACTGAGTTTTAATTAATGCTATTACCCCATGACCCTGTATATTGCATTTTGTTTGTTCCTACATCAGATTTGTTACCACACCCTCATTGAGCCTAAACTTAGTGGAGCTTAAAAGAGACATTACATATCTTGTATTCTTCTCAAAACACTAATTATACAAATCAATTATTATTGTTGTTATTTAGATTACCGTATTTTCGGGCGTATGCGGCGGAAAAAGAATATGGAAAAAAAATGTTAAAAAATTGCCGATGCGGCGCTTACAACAGGTGATACGGTCTTTTTTCTTCTTTTATTTTAGTTTAAAAAAAAAGAAATTTTTTTAAAAATATATTAAGAACGCTGTCACTAGATGACACCACATCATTTTTGTTCCATGTGAAGTGCGGGCGGCGAAAGTGTCCACACGGCTTCGATGGCGAATCCGATCCGTAAAACCCGTGATTTCGGCTTCGCTACTTTTGTGCTAGTTTGTGGACAATTTTCCTAATCTGTCGCATTCCGGTCCGCCGTGTTTTCAGTGGTAAAAATTGATCCGATCGCGAAGTTTTTGAGGCAACATGGCGGCTTTGTTTCTGTTGCGAGATTAAGCCTCCAGATCGGACGATCAGAGCACGAAGGCCCTGAGCTATGCAGCCTTTTTCAGTTGGATAGCGAGGAGAGCGATTTCCATAGTTAAATCTGCTGTTTTCTATTACTGGATGCGACCCACTTGTAAAAAGCAAGCTCAACGGCGATGACCACTTAAATAAATGTGGAGCGCCACGGGGAAAAGGGTCTGCATCTCGCGCTCTGGATAGTTGCATTAGATAACCAACCGATGTTCCCTCCAAGTAAAAAATGCAAAAAAGTATGGGTGATATTTTTAAAAAAAACCTTTAAAATATTCAATTTATTCTACTTTTCTTCTCCTAATTGTGCAATAATAACTAACATTTTGGTATGCGGCGCATACACTGGTTGCGGCACATACTCCCGAAAATACGGTAATTTTATTCTTTTGCCTACACCCAGTTTCATTCATTCTTGGTTGTTAAGGTGTTAAGGATCTTACATTTTCTGAGCAATTTTTGTTGAATGAAATGGCATGTCTTACACATTCATTTCTTTCTTTAAGTAAATTATTAGCAGCAGACTGCATACCCTGATGCTTCACTATAAAAACTTTGGCTCTCCCCCAGGGCTACGGGATTTTAGCCGGGCCAAAAAAAAGCCGGCCACCATTTTTTATTTTAAACCGCTTAAAAAAGGCCGGCTTTTATTTTAAAAAATGTTAAAAAAAATTTTTCCATAAAAGTATAAAATAAAAAATTATATTTATATGATTTATAAAATTGAATTCTTACTGGATTACTGCAATAGAAAAATACTTAAAATAAGAATGAAAATTATTTAATAGAATGATACATTACTGAAATAGCAAAAGGAAAGTGCTCCTTATTAGAAATTTATTTAGATTCAATGCAATTTAAACGATTTATCTTCAAAGATTTTTTACTAAGAATGCAAAAGTTCACTTGACACTACTATATGAACTAAATATTACCAATCATTTGCCATAGTCTTTAACTAATAATCTTTTGTAGATTTGAAAACTTTTATTTTTGTTTACTTTTTTCAGAACTTCTAGTTCTCTGATCAAAATAAAAGCTATTTGTCAAATAAATTGCATAAAATAAAAGATGCCCATTTTGAAGCAGACTAGCTGGTCAACGTTAAATTGTACTAGAATGATATTCATCTTTAAAAACTTTAATGTTATAAATATAAAAAAAATTCCTTATATAAAAGCTAGCCAACTACTCACCACAGAAGACTTCTTTTAAATTTTTGCCATGAGTAGTGCTGTAGGTTGTAAACACTAGTTTAGTTAGTTAGGATTATGTAAGTATTTTGTTAAAGGAAAGTAGATACTTTAAATCACTGTCTTTCCTACAATTCTCACCTTGAGCAAAAGACTTTTTGTTTGTGGTGTAAAATTTATGATAGAAAAAATTAGTAAACATAGTAGTTCTTTATTGCAAGTTTCAGTAGTCTGAATTATCTTAAAGTAATTAAATTCTTAACATTAAAATATCAATTTTAAGTGACAAGTATGTACTTGAATCTGCAATAGGATAGCTTCGATATCTATTAAGATAAGGTATTGGACTCTACTATAGTAGAATTTTATTCTTCTCCCGACTTGAATTTAATTTCCTTCTTCTTTTGTGTTGAAAAAAATAGATTCTGTGTAGCTATAATATTAGACAAGGGCTCAATGAGAGTGTCACGAAATTAAGCACACAAACATGAAAATGGTAATCAGTATTGTAAAATGCATTCAGGTTGTGTAACAAAGTAATTCTGAATCTTATTTTAAATGAACTCCATTAAAAAAATTATTTCAGCTTTAGTTTACACAAATTAACAGTAGCAACATAAATTGACATAGTATAGGTGCAAATAGTAAATAGTATTGTATCTAAATGAAAAGGCCAATAAAGAACCTTTTTTAAAAAGACCGGTCTTTTAATAAAAGCCGGCCGGTCTGGCCTTTTTTTAAAAAAAGCCGACTTTTTTGCAGCCCTGCTCTCCCCCCCCCCCCCCCCAAGGTTCTTCATCCCCTTATATACATTTTGAGGTCAACTAACATGCAAAATTTCTTTGGATTTATGTTGAAAGATTTTGAGATTTTGTGATAGCACACGTGTCGACTGCTAAAATTCAAAAATGTCATAAGCTTTTGGGCAGGCTTGTCTCCAGTTTTTAGAAACATAATGAATTTTATGCATATAAATGACTTTGTTATATCTGCTTCCAAGTATGAAGTATAGGAAGTATTGTTTGTGAAAAATTCCCTTCTGAATCTGAGTGGGGGTGATCAAATTGTAATTTTTTCACAAATAACTTCAGATTCAAATTTGTATTATATGTGTATATATATGTATGTCTTATTGTGGAGGGAAATCAGAACTTTTTATAGTATTATAATCTTAGTATGTGTATGGATTTTTTTCATTCCCATGTTAGGTAATTTGTCTAAAAATTTTGTCAAAAATTGTAAAAAAATAGCTAAAAACTTTGCTTAAAATTGTAATAAAAAAAGAACTACAAATTTTGCTTAAAGTTCTAATAAAATAAAGAACTAAAGTTTTTGCTTAAAATTGTAATGAAAAGAGAACGTCCCAGCTAAATTGTTTTTGGATAGGTCTTGAAACATTTCCAGTGTTGGTAGAAACTGAGTGAAATTTTCAGAGAAACCTGATGTGTTGTTTTCAAAGTTATTCATTTATATATACAGTACCGAACCCCAAATTCGGCTTCCTTTAGACCGGCGCCAAGCCGGATTTCGGAATTTGCCGAATTTCGGAACCCGACCAAAAATGGCGGCTTTACAGGAGAAAAATGGCGGATTTACGAAAACATCAACGCTAATATGCAAATTTTTACTTCAGATCGCACTGTTTTCTTAACTGACATAAATAAGTAACTTTTTTTGGAAAAGGTAATATAAGTAAAGCCATGTGCTAAAATATTTTTACCAAACAAAAAAAATAACTTATTCATGGATTTAAATAAAACACTCCAAATTACAACACAAAATTCAGCAAAATCACCTGCAATTGCATGAAAAAGAAAATAGAGCTATATCTAAAAAAAATATTAGCAGAGAAGTCAAACTAAAATGCCAGGCCATTTGTACAAATTGCAAGGGTTACTGGGCGCCATTTATGACCACAAAGAAAAAAAATAGAGCAAGTTTCTTCATCTTTCTTTCTTTTTTCAGGGAATAAAACAAACTTTTAAGAATTTAAGGGAAAAAATAATTTTTTATAGGAAAAAAAGATGTTTAACTGAGCCCAAGAAATCGATTTTCACTTTACAACATAGGGTTTTCTGGTTTTATCTTGGTTTCCTGAGTTTAGTTCATATAAAGCATAAATATATCTACAAAATTGCTTCTATTTGAATCAAAATTTACTGACATTTATTAATTTAACAGATTCTTACATTAATAATTTTCTGAATGTAAAAAAAAAAAAAAGGAAATTTTCGGGAAAAGTGCCGAATTTTAGGATTTTCCGAACTTCGGGATTCCGAATTTGGGGTTCAGTACTGTATAATAATTTATTTGTTGGTGTAATTTTATTTGTTGGGTAATTTTATTTGTTGTTACGATTTAAATGTTATAGAAAAAAATTTAGGGGAGACTATTTTACAATAGTTTTCTGTATTGGGTGACTGTTTTTGAAGACTATTTTTCAGATCTGGGATTATTAAAGTGACAGTTTTTAGCCTCCTAAATCAGTGGCATCCCTGAAACTACGGGAATGAAAATTGCTGTTTGTTGAATGGTGATATATTGCTTTGACTATAAACATACGTTCTATATCTTGTGCCTGATCCTTAATTTAGTCATTAATGCACGCTATTTGTTTTACATTAATAATCCTCTTTTCCACAGAATGGTTGATGTTGGTGGCCAGAGGTCTGAAAGAAGGAAGTGGATTCATTGTTTTGAAAACGTGACATCTATAATCTTCCTTGTTGCTTTAAGTGAATATGACCAAATTCTGTTTGAATCTGATAATGAGGTATTTATTTATAAATCCTTTACTTCATTTTTGATGCATTAATACAATGAATACAGTCATTCAGGGCAACTTTGAACCATGGGGGTTAACTTTGAATCATGTCATACTTTTTAGTATATTTGACTTAATTTAAAAAATAAGAGTTGAAAACTCTTTTGATTTTATAACCTATTGTGCTGAATGCAGTACTGAACCTTCCAGTTTCTTTCTTCCTTTTTTTTTTAGACAAATATACTAAAGATATATGATTCAAATTTACCTTAAATGGACTGTAATCTTTTAGAAATCTTTTATGCTGTGTTTGAATGTGGCAGCAAAATATAAATTTTTACTTTATCTAAAATATGAGAATAGATCCAAAAAAAGAAAAATGTTTACAAGTGTAATGAATTATTTAGAATAGATTGAAAATATGAAAAGGCTTGCAGAGGCATTCTTACTGATCACTTTTCCTCATTATCACCTAATCTATTCAAGCATTTAGCTGAACCCAGGATCTGGTTGTGTAACTTTACTTTATAGGAAATCACATCCCTGCTCATTAAGGTAGTTCTCAACAGCTGTTTTTAAATCACTGAAGAAAATCGTGTTCCAAATAAGAGTCATTTCATCTCAAGTGATCAAAGATCTGAGAGAGAACAAAAAAAGAAAAGATCCTCACATTTTAAATTTTTTTCAAATACAGTTCATGTACCTCTCAGTTTTGGTTTTTAGTTATCAAACTGATTTAAAAAAGAAAAAAAAAATTTTTTTTTTTCTTGTATGTTTGAACACAAAATTAATCATAACTCATTAAGCTTTTTGAAGTACAGTCCAGTCCCAATAATCCAAGTTGATCAGGACTGACACAAGCACATAGATAATAAAATTGAAAAGAAAAATTTAGAAGATCAACTAACAAAAAATAATAATAATAATAATAAGCAGTTTTTGTGATTTGTTAATTTAAGTATGTGTTATGAGTTACTCATAAATACAATTTTAGCCTGACTGAAATATTTATAATTTAGAGTAAAATACTTAAAACTCAAAAATAGCTGGGTATGTATGAAGTTAACTGAAAATTCAATAGCTGTGGTTTTTCTTTTTAGTTTTTTCAAAATCAGACATATTTAAAAAGCACAAATAAGTTTTGCTTACATTGACAGTAGTTAATTTATTATTTACCAGTGTTCGTGAAATCAGATTATTTTTATTTTTTTAAACAGACCTCAAAGAATTTGGATATTTATTATGTTTTACTTTTTAAAAAAAAATATGCCTTGTTAAACATTATGCAAAAACATTTTAAGCTATTTTTATGCTAGGAGATTTTTAAATAATAATATAGGTAAACAAATTTTTATACAAATGCATGAATCAAATGAAATTTAACACTACCAGACATAATAGTACATTCTAAGTATAGAAAAAAATAATTAATTCAATCTGAATCCTTTTGTTGTAGAAAGCTGAAAAAAAAAAAATCAAACAATTGTGTGCATTAATTTTACATTGTATGCACTTTAATTAATTTTCCATTTTATAAATGACGTAATTTAAAATATTTTTAGCTTACCCATTTACCTTAATTACCAATGGTCTAAGCTTTACCAATGTTAAAATCTGGTCACTAAAGATCAAGATTCACGATCGTCACTCGCCACGTGGCGACCTTGTTTGAAAAAGTAACGATTCAAACAATTAAGAGCGATTGACACCTTTGCTTTTTTTTAATTTTTAAAATAAATTCTTCCTTTTCAAATACATCTATAGAAATTCTTGCTTCTTTCATGCACACAAGTACAATAAAAACGCATCAATTCGGCGTTCAAGTAACCGAATTTCCGCCGATAATCTTCATTTCTCCTTTCACAAGAAAAAAATGGCGAAAACGCTTCCCGATTGCGCTGGTTTTTTTAAATTTTAAATCCTTCTCTCTGCCATATAAATCTTTTAAATACAGTGGGAAACAATCTAAATCTCGATTTTTTTTTTTTTTTTTTTTTTTTTTAAAAGACACATAATAGAACACATAAGGAATAATAGACACATAAGGAATTGCGGGGGAGGGGAGCATATCCCTCCCCGCTTCGCATAGGTGGCCACCAAGTTAATAAAGTTTTGTGGCCACTTCCAAAATTTCTGAGTCTTGACCTTTACTGGTCACCTTACATAGCCCATAAGTGTTCCTGCAATTTCCAAATACTTGCTGAATACCAAACCTCATCTGTAGGGCAAGGGATGCTTTAAGCTCTCTCACTTGTTCAAACTCAAGGATTGATGCAAAACGAAACCCTAAAGCTGCCACATGGGGCCGCCACAGTTTTGTTACGTAGTGACTTTAATTTCGTTTTTCCAAAGTTGAACAAACATTTACAGTGATGCCGCTAGACTTTTGAAAGTACGGGACCCCTTTTTCCAAGAAAATGGGTCCCTATCGGAAAAATAGTATATTATGGTTTTTAAGATATGAATGAAAAATAAACCTTTTACGACAGGAAATTTTTCTATGCAATTAGCAATCGATTCAACAGCAATTTAACCAAGAATTAAAACGAAAATCCTATATTTAAAAGCCAAATATCAAGTGATTGATTTTTGGTTGCATGCCACATTCACGAATTTTCCGCAGTGTCAATTACACGGACAGTAGCCCTCTTTTATTAAATAGTAACTGCAATATGGCTACAATAAATTAAATAGGTAAATTTTGTTGAATATTTTAATCCAAAATAAAACAAAGTTAAAATCGTAACACAAAAACAAACCCTTTACAAGAATTCACAATTGCAAAAACAAAATCTTTTTATAATACTTGAGCATTTTTTTAAAAAACGCATATTTCAGAACTTTTTAACATCAGGTGGATTATATCCTTAAAGAAATCTTTCAGGGGTCGCGGCAGAGGAAATTCAGGTCCATTTACGGACCTTTCATAAAATTCCAGTCAATCAGAATGGACCCTTCACAAAATTCCGAAGTACCAAATCTTACTTTTTTCAGAATTATTTATTAAATAAGTGGCAAAAAATAATAAAATTTTTTACCACTGTACGTTTAAATTTAGAATTTTCATAAAAATCATTTCAAAATTCACAAAAACCGGACCTTGTTAAAAAATGCTGGATCAACCCCTGTCTTTGGGCATTGAATCTATGTATTGTGCAGTAGAAATCAGCTCTGCTCAGAGCAACCTATCCTCTCTACTTTAGCTGCGACAACTGGGAAGTACAAAGGTTGATAAGTAGTCAATGATACCATATATATTTTAAATCATTGATAAAGTGACTTGCTGAAGAGTAATTTGGTGAGCAAATAAAGTAGCTGGATAGATTATGTTAACTCATTCAAAAATAATTTTTATTAACTTGCTGAGCAGCATTGGCGGATATATATCATGATGTTTATAAGCTCATGTAACAACCACCAAATTTACATTATTTAATGTTAAACGCTTACAATTAATCATAGAGTATTCCATTGTTTCACTTCTAAGTTAATGAAATGATGAGAAAATATAATTATGTAAGAGGTACTAGATCTATAGTGATGAGGAGAGTAATGATGAGACAGAGAATCAGAAAATCCACAATGATAGTGATTCTTCTTTTTAGGTTAACGTTGAATTGCTCATCTGACAAGTAACACACTAAACTGATACAGTCAACTCTCAATAACTCGAAATTGAAGAGAAGAAATAAAATTTTCGAGTTACCGAAAATCTAATAAATTTCATATTTCATTCTAAATATAAAAATTTGAATGCACAATAATATTAAACAAGAAGTTCCGTCTAGAACTATACGAGCCTACTTTCCTGTATACACCAAATTCAAATTTATAATCTAGCTATCTCTTTCTCTCTCTTTCTCCTTTAGCTTTAGTTCTTAAATTTTTCAAATATACCTTTTTCAACGGATAATACATATTCATTCACTCAGTCAATCATTCTTTCATTTATTCAGCCATTCATTTATTCGTTTACTCATTCATGTGTTTATTCATTCATTTACTCATTCATGTATTTATTCACCCATTTATTTATTTTTTCATTTATTCACTCATTCATTCTTTTCCTCATTCATTTATTCATTGATTCATTCTTTTCCTCATTCATTTATTCATTGATTCATTCTTTCACTCTGTCATTTATCCATTCTTTCACTCCTTCATTTATTCATTGAGAAATATCCTTAAAAATCCCGATAAAAACATTTCATAGGAAAATAGGCTCGTTAGTTCTGGATGAACTTTCTATTTGTTCACGTTATACGTTATAAGTGCTTTCGGATAAAGTTTGTTCCTAGCAAATCGGTCCGTTAGATCAGGATTTATATAGTATTGAAATTTCCCCGTAAGCGCTATGTTAATTTTTTGAACTGTTCAAAAATGAACAAAAACTGTTCAAATTAATATTTCATGCCAAGAGCTTCCTCCAGTAAGCTTGTTCATTGGAACGTGTATCTTGCTGCTTATAGTTCACATCATTTGCTTCATTTTCGCCCATAGGCGCTAATGTTAAATTTTTTTTGAACTGTTCAGAATTGAACGAAAAATTGTTTAAATCAACATGTAAAATATGAAAATGAGATGTCCTCGCCAAGATCTTTCGAATGCAAAAAGAATTTTTCGAATCGGACAATTCATTCAAAAGTTATTGGAGGGGGACAGACAGACAGACCGACCGACACACGTTTTTCCCATCTCAAAACCCTACTTTCAAATTTTTTATTTTTCAATCTTTATTTAATTACTTCACTTTTTCTTGACTTTTCTTTATTTTAACGATATTTTCACGATACATTAAGCCTTCTTTCATGCTTTATTCTTATTATTTTTAATTTTACGGGAAAGTAGGCTAAAAACACATACGTATCAAGCTTAACCGAGTTTCTTTTTTATTTAAAATGTTTTTCGAGTACAGTCCCTCCCTCCAACTCCGAAAGAAAAAGCACGGGTGCCAGTACAGCGGACTGGCAATTTCCTAAAAAAAGAATGCGTCAGGTGGAATTCCGATCTCAATTTCTATGACAAAAATAAATAAAAATAGAAATAATAGAGGTTTTCGAAAGCTAAAGTTGCGAGAGAAAAAATTTTTTTGAGTGAATAAAGAAATTCGAGTTAAAGAGATAAAATTACCTTATAAAATGCTGGAGGTGAAGGGAAACATTTTTTTTTTTTTTTTTTTTTAGCTATCGAGAAATTCAAGTTATCGAAGTTCGAGTTATCAAGAGTTGACTGTAGTAGATGGTTTAAACCCCTGTTCTCTAAGTTAATTTTCTATAATTTTAGTAGTATATCAAGATTAGAAGTATTTATCAGTTATTGCATAATTGATATTTTCTATCATGAACAAGTTTACATTGATTCTATATAAGATATGATTGTTAAATAAAATGTATCACAAACAAGTAGTGCATTTTGTTTGGATACATATTTAATTTATATTTATATGAACCAAATTTTTATTTTATTTGAAGTAATAATTCTTAAAAATGATTATGTATCTTTTATAAAAACAAGCAAAATTTATACTAGCTAAGTAAGGTTTAAATAGTAATTAATTCATTTAAAATCGATCTGGTTTATAGAATATGTAAATAAACATAGTTTTTAAAGAGTTTTCATAAAAGCATCTGTGATCTATATCCGATATTTTGATATTTATATAAATATCATGATATTTCTAACGTTGCTTGTGAGTCACTCTGCAGAGAATTTGGTCTTAAATTTTGCTTTCGTGGTTTTCGTAAAATTTTGCATTGAAGCAGTTTTCCTCTAATTTGAATTAATTTTGATTCACTGTTTCATAATTATTAACGTTGTTTTTCTTTTCCAGAATCGAATGGAAGAAAGTAAAGCTTTATTTAAAACGATTATTACATATCCATGGTTCCAAAATTCTTCTGTCATATTGTTTCTTAACAAAAAAGATTTACTGGAAGAAAAGATAATGTACTCTCATTTAGTAGATTACTTCCCAGAATATGATGGTATGTTGATTTGTTTTTCCTTTAAAGTCTTAATCATATTCACTCTTTGTTAGTCACCAAAAAAAAAAAGATAAAGCATTTTGAGCAAAGAAGTCCATGTAGAACCTCTTAAGTTTCATAATTACCATTACTTGTGTGGGGGAAACTTAAAAGGGTTAACATTCAATTAACATAAAAAGTCACCACAAACGCCAAAATATGCACATCATTTCTACATTCTCGCGCAGAGTTACAGTAAATGTACTCTGTCCCCTGCATATGTGAGGGCTTCCATTCTTCAAGAAGAATCACAGTTGATCAAGCTTGTGTTCAAATTACATTTGAATGACCTTAAAATAACTTTTAACAAACCTCAATTTTTAGCAATAATAACATCAGATAATTCCAAATTAGAAATCATTCTAATGTCTTCAATCATTGTACAACTTATTATCAATGAAAGAAGATCAGCCTTAAGTTATTCTATGGATTCAGACTCAATATTCATTCCAAGTGATTACTTAAAACTGAATGATTTATGCAAAGAAGCTAAAAAATTTTGTTAAATTATTTTAAGAATATAAGTGATGCATTAGCATTAAATGGACATTTTATAATAGATTAAATTAGAACAAGGCAGAAACATTGGTATTCAATAGTAAGAGCTTTTAAGTAAAAGGTAGATGCTACATAAAATTTATAAATTTTTAACATTATCATTATTATTGCTATATTGTTATTTTTCTTTTCTTCTTTTTTTATCTTGTTTGAGAAAAATTTCAAGAGGAAGAGAAAATGACTACCTGGCTCCCTTCTGGTGACTTTCCCTGCTTACTCCCCAAACTTTTCTGTGTGTATTGCTACAACTCTTTAAAATTACTGTAATTATTGATAAGTAGCCTGCATTGTTGTATACTCCACAGTAGGGCTCGACCAATGGCATTTTTTGGCCGATGCCGATTGTTCCGAGATCTGCCGATTGCCGATTATTCTCCTCTTCCATCGGCCGATGGCCGATGGGAAAAAAAGTCGCTTTAAACCATTAAAACGTGAAGAATGCTTGTCAAAAATGTCATTTAAATCATTTATTTATTTTTATACCTATAAAAACATAAATGCCTTATTCAAGCACTGTAAAACAGTTTGGGGAAAGTTTACATAATAATTCAAACCAAAAGAATCACTCGCGATTCTAGTAAGTTAATTAAACTATTTGGAGGTTAAAAAAAATTAAAAAATGCTATATCAGAGGATTTTTAATTCTTTTGTCTTATCTTTGAAAAAAAAAAAAAACTCAGCAACTATTGGATCGAATCAGGTCTAATTCTCTTTCCTTCAACATTTGCTCTTTATAATGATTGCACTGCAAATGCCAAGTGCAGCTGCCTTTATTTTCTTATTTTTTTCATGGAGAGGAATGCAGATGTTATAATACAGACTAACAAATAATGCGATTTTGTATCTTTAACGAAATTGTCAACCCCCTCCTCTCAGATTTTTTTCATAATTACCCCCCCCCCCCCCCCCCCCCCGTTTTTAAAAGAAAAGCGGGAACGATTATATGTTTATTTTTCATTATAAAAGTTATTTTAACTAAAAATAGCTCTTTTTCTAAAATAAAATATTAAAAAATTTTGCTCGCACGCAGTAACGCCCCCCTGTTCATAACCAAGAAATACTGAAAATTGCTTTAAAAACATAGATGTCAGATTTTTTTGTCATTACAAATGAATGCTGGGTCTTAAGAACTAATCTTATTAGCTTTTTTTACTTGCGAGTTGAAAATTACGCTGAAATACTTGACATGTTCTTTATATTTTCAAGAGCACTATGTAAGGACACCGAAATAAACCAATATTTTGCGCACCAGCAGTTTTCTGTTGACAAATAATCTTCTGAAAAACACGTGATCGTTTATAAAAATTAAGATGTATTTTGAAAAAAATATATACATATGTTATCAATTTAAGTTATTATACTCACCCTGTTGCGCAAACTCGTTTTATAACAATTAAAGTTTTGAAAATAGCATGTCAAACTTGGACACATAAAATTTTGATCAATAAACATTTATACTGAAAAATTGATTTTATTTTTTAGCAATATGTTCTATGCTGTAAACTAACAATAAAATAACAAGAAATATTCCAAACTGAAAGCAGATGCAACGAGGTTGTTGTACAATTGCAGAAAAACTGTCAACCGCCTAACATGTGTTATCAAAGAAGCCAAAAAAATGCCCTAAAAAGTCGAAGTATAAACAGGGGAAAATTAAAATAATTATCGCATAAAAAAGTTAAGATGTATTTTGGAAAAAAATATGCATTGATCAATCTTTGAAAATAAAGAAATTTTAGCATTTTTATTAAGATGTTAAGATGTCCTGTCGCGCAAACTCGCATTTTGAGAATTCAGTTTTTAAAAATCGCAAGTCGAACTTGGACACATAAAATTTCGATCAATAAGCATGTATACTAGAAACTTTTTTCTTATTTTTGACCAATATTTTCTATGTTGTAAACTAAAAATGAAATAATGCGAATAACCGCACAACTAAAAGCAGATGCAACGAGATTGCTGCACAATTGCAGAAAAACTGCAGCATGTGGGATCGAAGAAGCAAAAAAAAAAAAAAAAAACGCTAAGAGAAAAACGTTTACACTGGTAAAAATTAAAATACTATAGTCTTTGATTGAGTTGTCTTTGTATTGGCTACAATTTCGGAATAATAAGAAACATGACAAACTAAAATCAGATGGTATAATATTATTGCACAATGACATCTAATGCACTAAGTCATTATTAAGAAGGTATTCTAGTCTAGAGGGCCAACTTTTAGGTGTTTTTTAAAACGCTGCAAATAAAAAATCGGTAAAGATTTTTGCCAACGGGTTTTTATCGGTTGTTTATTTATGTTTAAAGAGCAGAAAAAAAAATTAGTAAAAAAAAGTCGAAGTTAAAAAATGTACAGGCCCGCAAACTGGAGACTGCGAAAAAAAAAAAAAAAGCTGCCCCCTGGTTGACATGATTCCACCCTCCTTGATGATCTGAAAACAAAAATCTTGGTTATTCCTTAAAGAGTAGGGATGTAATTTTTGTTTGATCAGAGCGATCTGAAAAAAAAAAAAAAAAAAATCGCAAAATGGTGGCCTTGTAAAAAAAAGAAAAAAAAAGTAATTTCTTCCCCTCAATTTTTCAACTTTGGAAATTTTTTAAAAATAATAGAAAATGTTTTCTCGAAAAAGCTCTGATCAAACGATAGCGATATATATTAAAAAGCTCTGTACCAAATTTGAAGTAAATCGATCCTCTGGAACTTGAGATATGTCAACAGTTCCGAAAAGCGCAATTTCGAGAAAATCTCGTTTAAAGTTTTGAGTCAAGTTTTGCGTAGTCTAAGTAATTTTATATGATGTTTTGTACTTACATTTAGTAATCATTGACAATTTTGTTAAAGATACAAACCCACATTATTTGCTTGTCTATGTTATCCCATCTGTATTCCTCCCCATGAAAAAATAAGAAAATAAAGGCAGCTGCATTTGGCATTTGCAGTGAAGGTGTTATAAAGAGAAAATGTTGAAGGAAAGCGAAAGAGACCCGATCCGATCCAATAGTTGGTGAGTTTTTTTGCAAAGATAAGAACCAAGTATTAAAAATCCTCTGATATAGCTGTTTTTTTTTATCACAAATAGTTTAATTACTTTACTAGACTCTTTTAGTTTTAATTATTATGTAAATTTAATCCCCTAAACCGTCTTTTATGGTGCTTGAATAATACATTTATGATTTTATAAACATAAAAGTAAATAAAGGATTTAAATGACCTTTTTGACAAGCATTCTACACGTTTTAAAGGTTTATATTGAAAATAAAAGATTTTGTATGACACAGGAAGCATTCCAGGCAGCTAGAAGTTGCCCACGGCTGGCTATTTATTCGCTACGGTCGAATCGGTTTTGTTGCCACATCACTAATACGGCTGTAACTTTGAAAAAAAATAATGTTTTAAAAAATCCTTTTACAGGCATATTTTTGAAGGTCTAAACTTTGTAAATATACAAAAAAAAAGGGGGGGGGGGAATTGATTTTTGGAAAATTCTAGACTACAATACCCCCTTAAACGAAAAGAGGACAAAACTGAGGCAACTAATCTAGTGTGAAAATCAAATAGCACTCATAAGACGCCTGCCTCTATTACTTTTACTTTAACATATTCTATTTCCCGAGCATTCTGTTCTAAGAGAAATAATTTTAATAATGAAGGTTTTCGGGCAGCGATCTCTTAAACTATTTTTCCAAATTTTTTATCAAATACTTTGTAGAATGACCTTAGTTCTGTGCTTTTTTTAAAACTGATTTATTGTATGGAAATAGAAATCTAGCTATGGAGAAAAAAGAAAGTTAAAGACAGATTGTTTTCTGGAAAGTTGTAACTGCGAAAAACGTCGGCCTTGCATCGGCTTTTAGATGTTTTTCAAGGCCGATGTTTTTCTAAAATTCACATCGGCCGCCGATGCTGATGGCAACTTTGTTAAACAATCGGCGCCGATGCATCGGTCAAGCCTTACTCCACAGGAAGAAAAATTCATTCTAGAAAAATAAAGTTTGGTGTATAACCCACATCCAGAACAAAAACAATTACATAAACAAATCACTCTATAAACTACACTGTTTTATAAGGAAACAATTTTAAACTACAAAACACATTTTACATTTAAACTAAATTTTTTAAAAAGTTTATATTTGACCATATTTTGCTTTTACATGGCTACTAAAAGCATAGCTGCATATCTCTTTATGGACA
This sequence comes from Octonoba sinensis, assembly GCA_038502835.1. Classification (NCBI taxonomy): domain Eukaryota; kingdom Metazoa; phylum Arthropoda; class Arachnida; order Araneae; family Uloboridae; genus Octonoba; species Octonoba sinensis. Next base: position 68,045,471 of record CM076602.1, read on the forward strand.
GCGACCTGTTCCCAGGTTCTGGTCCTACTGCTGCTTCGACCCTCCGATTGTAATATAATTTGGTGGAGAGGAAAAGGCTCCTGTGACAGCCAGGTTGCTTATCTCTATCCATTTCCCTGGTCTTCTTTTGTTTGGACATTACATTTTATTCAAGAACAAGATGAGAAAACATAGCACGTCCATCATTGGTGGCATCAGCCACAAAAGGTTCATTGGCATGTTAGCTACAAGTGTTAGAATTAAACTTCTAAGTATGTATGAGTCGCAACTTACCCTATGGAAATAACAGTGACTAAAACAAATTCAGAGCTATTATTATAATAAACAAACTTTTCTTACTAATAATCATATTTGTAATTGAAAATATTTACTTTGCCTAGCAACATGTTGACTGAAAGCTATGTGTTGTGTTACACATTTAAAATAAAAATTGTATTGCATGTCTTTTTTTTTTTTTTAATCACTGGGAATATATGAAACATGAGCCATTTGAGTTTTTTTTTTTGTCTGTGTCCTCTAACATCTTTTTATTTTCCTTTTAGGACCAAAGAAAGATGCTATTCATGCAAGAGAATTTATTCTGAAAATGTTTGTTGATTTAAATCCTGATAGTGAGAAAATTATTTATTCACACTTCACTTGTGCTACAGGTAATTCTGTTAAAGTACTTATTATGATATGTAACTTTTTTGTGTTGATGTACTAAGTGTGCAAATAAAGTAATGAGTTTGACTTTTCAAAACATTTTTATCTGATTAAGTTTATATTCTCACGTTGTCTACTTAAAAGTAATTGCCTGTTAGGAAGCCATAAAGAATGGAGATATTTTTTCACTCTTGAAAAGAAATGTTGAAAATCAAATTCTGGAATAATTTACAAGTGGGCTGTTACTTTTAATATATGCTATATATATATATATATATATATTTAATTTTATAATTGGTTTTGGTGAATTAAGTAATGTATGAAATGTTAAGAATTAGGAACAGCCAAGAACTTAGTTTTTGGTTCTTGCAAGACGTTTATTTAACTGTAGAGAAATATTTTTATTTAGGACAATTTCATTCAAAGAAGATAAGCTGTCAATCATTCATAAAAAATCTTTTTATATGCTTTTTAAATCTGCAGATACAGGCTACATAAAGATATTTTTCTAAAAGACCTGCTTTGAAATTACTAAAATAGGAGCTTCATCATTATTTTCAATTATTATTAATGTTGAAGAGATAATTTTGCCTTTCACTTAAAAATAACTTGTGATTGGATGACTGAACATCATTGTATCATATGTTTTGGAGTACTATCAGATTTTGAAATTACCATTTCATTGTGGTTCATCTTTTTTTTTTTCTCTTTAATGATCTTTTGTTTTTTGAGCTTTGACCTCGCTTATGATTTAGCAGAGTTGGTAGTTTTTCGGTAAGCATTTTACTTCACTAAACATTTAATATCTTTAGTCTTTCTATTCAAGTGACATAAAAATGTTTCTCACTTAGTTCATGGTTAAAAATATGTACATAATTTATGAATCTCTGCATATCAAGATTTTATCTGGAATATTGTATTTATGCCATTTATGCAGATTATACCTAATATAAAAACAAAATCTTTTAAGTTTCTATGTTTCTATAATGTATTGACAGAGTTACAAAAATTTGGTCACCAACGGCTTTAATTCAATGGAGATTTTGTGAGATTGATGTCTTTATTCTAATAGGGATGGTTAGGAATAGTCTTTATTCAAATGGGGGGCTTTAAGGAATGTTTTCTTTATGCTACTGAGATATTCAGGGACCGTTGTTTTTCATCTAATGGGCATTTTTAAAAAGAATACAGCTCTCAATTCTGATGGGAGTTTTTAGATGTAGAGTTGTCTATGTTCAGGGGTCGATCCAGCATTTTTCACAGCCCCCTCCTTATTTTTGGGAATTTTAAGAAGATTTTTGTAAAAAATCAAATAATTTTGTGGTAATTATTTGATTTATCAATAGGAATGAAAATTTTGGAAGGACAGCATTTTTATTTTGGATTTGCTTTTGCTGTTTATTTAATAAAATATTTTGACACAGGTTCCATTTGGTACATATCGGTGAAGGGTCCCTTTTGATTCATTGGAATTTTGTGAAGGGTCCATTTTGATGCATTGGAATTTTGTGAAGGGTCGGTTTTGATTCATTGGACTTTTGTGAAGGTTCCGTTTTGATCCATTAGACTTTTGTGAAGGGTCCGTTTTGATTCATTGGACTTTCGTGAAATGTCCGTTTTGATTCATTGGACTTTTGTGAAATGTCCATTTTGTTTCATTGGGCGGACCCAAATATCCCCTGTCGCGACCCCTAATGTTGTAATTCGGATTTTTACAAACTCTTGATGTTATTTTTGAACTATTGTCTTGATGTCTTGTATATTGTATTTTAGTTACTATTGCCCTTACTCTAACGACGATTTTTATTAACTGCTGTTGTCATTTTTTTTAATGTGGATTTTCATGGACTGTTGTTTTTAGTCTAAAATTAGTTTTTAGAGGCTGCTGTTTTTAATGTAAACAGGATTTTTAAGGAGTGTTACTGTTTAAATGGGATTTATATATATATATATATATATATATATATTTTGTTTCCCATCTTCTACTGAGATTTTTTGACTAAATTTTTCCTTATATATTTACAACAGAATTTTGGACATGTGTCACTTGACCTGGGACTGATGCAATGTTAGCCTGTGAAATTCTGGGCATGTCAGCTAGTATGCAATATAACATTTAATTAATGTGTCTCGTTTCTTTTATGAGGTGTGATTGGAAAGTTTTAAGAATGGGCTTGTAATTTCACAATGGTGGTACTTACATGCTACTGTGATGCATCTTCTTCAAAATAGTCCCCTTCTGACTGAACACACCGACCCCAACAGCGTTTCTACTTTTGGAAACATTCCTGGATTTTTTTCTTCTCGAGTGTGTTAAGGATGCTCGCCGGATTCGCCTGGATGTCTTCAATCGAGTCCCCTTTCAGTAAAAATTTCACTTTAGGAAACAGGTAGAAGTTTTGACCAAATTTAACTTTCCTGTGATTCCACAACCCTCCTGTTCCCCTGATATAGCCCATGCGGACTCCTACCCGTTTCCTTAACTGAAATTTTCACTGTCGATGCAAATCGCTGCCCTTTCAGTGAAATTTTCTGTTTAGGAAACAGGTAGGAGTCTGCAGGGGAATAGGGCGGTTGTGGAAGCACAGGAATGTTAAATTTGGTCAAGACTTCTTCTACCTGTTTCCTAAACTGAAATTTTCACCGAAAGGGAAGCAATTTGACTCGATTGAAGAGATCCAAGCGAATCTGGCGAGCGTTCTTAACACACTCGAGAAGAAAAAAATCCAGGAATGTTTCCAAAAGTGGAAACACCGTTGGAGTCGGTGTGTTCAGTCAGAAAGGGACTATTTTGAAGGAGATGCACCGCAGTAGCATGTAAGTACTGCCATTGTGAAATTACAAGCCCGTTCTTAAAACTTTCCAATCACACCTCGTATAAGTTACAAAATCTTATGTAATTTATAGTGCATTTAATGATTACCACAGCACACATTTAAATGTTGCATTGTGGTGGAATATTCTACATCCTCCATTGCTAAAATCTCTGAACATGCCTCATAAGCCTAGGTGTTGATGCTGTAGATTTTCCGAGAAAGATTGGTGCGCAAAGTGGCGTCACTAGATAAAATGTGGAAACTGATGTCATATTCAATTACATTATTTTTTTATTTTAAGTATGATTCCAGAATTTGATTTGTTTTGGTTGCACAATGTGCATTATAATAGAAAACTATTTTAATGCACATTGTGCAACCAGAATTTTGGCATTTTTAAAGATTTTTTCATTATACAGATCTTTTCACAAATTAAAAAATATTGATAATATATATTAGCATATAGCATTAGAATAAATTTGAAATGCAAGAATATCAAAAGTGCCTGATGTCTTTAACTTTTTACATTGAAGAAGGAATGTGAATCTCACTTCGTTGTTGTGATACGAGAAGACTGATCCACCCATTGTTCCATTTTAGATACGGAAAACATCAGGTTTGTTTTCGCTGCAGTCAAGGACACCATTCTCCAGTTGAATTTGAAGGAATACAATTTGGTGTGAGAGGACGCCGTTTCTCATCAGTGGCTTACGGACGCTCTCTCCAGCCCGGTTCGGAAAAGTGGAGGGAAGAGCTGTTCCCATTTTCTCACCTTTTCTAAAAGCAAGAAAAAAGCCACTCACTTCTGTGTCTGTGTGCAGTTCTGTTGCACGTGCACCTTCAGTTCACACTGCACAGTATTTTCTATATTCGAACGAATAGGGCGGCTGCACCGAGTCGATGGTGTCGCCGACATTTTCCGAATCATCGGGCATGCATTTTTCCGGATTCGTGCGGCACGAGAGAGTGCCGAATTTAAGTTTGGTAAAGGAATTTTACAGCAAGTGCTTTATATATATGTATACAAACACGCCCACGTATGGACATTTGCCCGGAATCCGTACACACACACGAATGTGTATATATATGTAAAGTAAAATTTTTTTGCCAAAGAAATGGCGATGCCGCCGTGTGTTCGCCACCGCAAAAGGAGAGGGTGGGGTTTTCCAAGTGATCGCGTGGCACATTTTCCCTTTCTATTTTTATGTAGACCGTCTGTTCCCAAATGAGGTTCCGAGAGGAGAGGGGGGGGGGGGCGTCGTTGAAGTCCCGACGACATCCATGAAAATGCATCCTGTCCTTTCATGCTTGCTGCACTGCCACGATATCGTCACATTAGGTGTAATCAAACTTTTCATCGTTCGGAAACGGACTGGTCTGGCCATCTCCGGCTTTCTTTTTTATCTTATCAGAATAGGTGTTTGCCGTTGTCTCGAATGTTTCCGCGCATTGAGCGATCTGCAGATTCTCCAGTCGCGTTGATATTTTTCTTCTGGACTTGATACGCATTACGAGAAATGTCAGTCACCCGTCGTGAAGGACAAGGGTATGCTTGTGCGAGGGGTTAGGGAACAGACGGTGCAAGAGAACTCCCACTTTGTTGCTTGTTCATGTGTTAGCTACCGACAAGTCACAGGCCCGATACTTTTTGACTAGTCACTGTTTGTAAATATGTTGTGTATCGTAGTATTGCCTGATGAGCTTGTTTTCCTGCAGCCGCGAAGGTATTATTTTTCATTTGTGCCAATTGGAAGGGAGACCACTTCTGAAACAAAGCTTTAATACCGAGTCTCGTTGTTCATATGTACAGAGTTGTTTTATTCTATTTTTGTTTATATGCTGCTGTATATTTTTTATTACCTGTTACATCATACTTTCCTTTTTCTTTCTTTTTTTTATTTCTATGTTGACATGTGTTTATAAGATTTTTAAGAGAACTGATCAAATTCATACACCACCAGCCCTTTGCTTTGCACATTCGTACTTAATCATTTCTCATGCGTTCCAAAGGTGCTTCACTCTTCCTCAGGGCTTGTTTGTTAATCCGGAAAGTCTCCTTTCCATCGAGAGAGATTCAGTCCCGCTCCACATGTGATTTTCTTCTTTAGGCATTGGAGATTGTCGCGCAAAGCCGATTTCTGGTCAAGGCCTCTACTGAGATTCGAAAGATGGATGTTCCGTGCAAAATCCTTGAATAGTGCATTCATCATTGATGGTATCAATAAAAAGTCAAAACAACCACAAACTTGTTTATTGGAAAACTGGGAGTCTATCCTGTGGCTTCCAATTGCTGTATTTTTGGAATGGAAGCTTTGTAGCAAGTTATCTAGATGAAGCGGCATATCTTGGGAAAGGTCATAGAGATCTTCTTTTACAAATTGCAAATTCAGTTTTAATATTTTTGAAAAATATGCAAATGCAATTTTTTTCTGATGCATTGTTGGATATTAAGTAATAATGTATTCATGCGATTTAAGTGTGGTAACATCCCCTCACATAATTTCCCAAAATTATTCCAGCGACATGCCATAAATGGGCATTCAAAAAAGAAACAAAACGTGTTCGTACTCGTTTTTATATTGCCAGCAGTCACGACATCCGATTCAAGTGCGACGAGCCGCGTGTCCACTACCTTTAACAAAAAAAAAAAAGAGAACTTTTCTGGGTGCTAAGCACTTAGCAGCAGCTCAGCAAGTGAATTTGTCTCTTGGGTGTTCATTTCCTGGTAGAATTCCTAGCATGAGCCAAACATCTACACAACAAAATTAACACCAGAAAGGTCCTTTGCCTTATTGCACTTAGATCATAATTACTAAATGCATTGGTATAAAAGAAGAAACTACCAGTTTTACAGGGTTCGTACAGTTGATAAAAGTATTCAATTTTTATTAAATTAAGAAATTTTAAGCCTTACAAGTTTTTAGGCTTTTAAAAAATTTTAACTTTTTACAAATGTACATGAAAGAGGGGGCGGTTCTCCTGCTTTTTTTTATGTGTACCAAGCCAAATGGAATGAAAATTATGTCATAGTTAAGTCAATCTTAAAGAAAAGCTTCTTTCCATGTTCTATGTCTATCTTTTGTTAGGTGCAAGAAAACAGTTTGAAATATACCCATACTTAGAAAACATTTTTTAGAAGGATTTATTCATTTAATTTATGCACAATTTGTTAATTTATGCACATTTAATTTATGCACAATGGTTAAATTACAAACCACATCCATAATGCATCATAAAAACTTGTTGCCAAGTCTAAAATGATGACTTATATGTTGTAATAATTGGTGGATATTTAATTCCTTATTTTTAGGCACGTGCCTGAAACTTAAATTAACATTTTTTACTCTCATACTTTGGCATGCTCTCATATTAATGGTCATGAAATGAATAAGTCATTTTTTTCAAGAATAACACTACCCTTTTATTTATAAATTCTTATATGATCCTAAAAAGAGTGCAAAATTTGCTGTTTTTATTGGGTGAATACGAACCCTGTTTAAATATTTGTTTGTTCATATTGCGTCATGTAAGAAAGATGCATGAGTGGGTAGATAGTAAAGTTGCCTTCAGAAGCTTCAAGAAAAGCTGGAAGGAGAGCAATGACGTTAGTCGAAAGTTTTCCGAGTTTCATGACTATCATGAAAAAAAAGTTAGGAATGTTTTAAAAGTTACATGGATAAATTTTATGCTTGAGCTTTTTTCTTAGAACATTCTTCCTTACTTACTTTAGTTATTTTGTTTGTTTATACATTTGATTAATTATTTATCGTTCTCTAGGGCTCATACAAGATCCCCACCCCGGGTTTTTGTTTTTGAATATTCAAGTGTTATTTAATTTATTCTTTTAGTTTCTTTCTTTTTTACCCTTTAACTTCTAGAAGATTGTTAAGAAAGTTACTTTAAATTTGGTCTAGGAAATTGATTTTGAAATACAATGTTGGATAATTTATTTTGTGTAACTATGGGGCAGTTTGTTCCACTTGCTTAAACCTACACATACATATTGTAAATATTGTCTAAAAGTTACTTGCAAAAATAGCTAAAGTGGGGTCAGCATTTGTATACATTCATAGTACACAAGATAGGTTTTGTGATTTTGGGGGGTCTTGTTACGGAAAGGTAGATAAAAGGAAGAATTTTCTACAATGGTTTTTACATTTGCATGGGTGCTAACTCTTCTGATGCATTTGTGGAACTCCCAAATTTTGACGTCTTCTCCCAAGTTCCCTAATCAAGTATAATTCTGTCAATTTTTTTATATCAAAAGTCAGAAAATTCCTTTAAAAAGGACATTTTTGTAATATCAGTGAGAATTTTAGAGAATTTCTACAATCAAATAATTTATCATGAATTGTTTTTATCAAAACTTATTTCTATTAGAAGTTACTACAACTGGAAGGTTTTTATAATGGTAAATACCCAAGCAAATTTTTGTGTAGTTTTTATTTTATTTCTTTTATAATCATTTATGTTGATTTTTTATGTATGTAATACATAATTTTTATACAGAGAAAAGATTCTTATTTGAAAAATCCCAACTTAAAAAAAATAAGTTCAAAATTCTCTTTGCAAACAACTTTTTTGTTCTAAAATCCCTTTTTTTTTCTATATTGGTATCTATGCCTTTGAATCACTACTTGTAATTTTATTTCAAAAGTATGTTATATATATAAAAGTTCTCATTGAAAATAGCTTTGTGTTTGTTAGGTGGCAGAAAAGCTAAATTCTTTGGAAATCCCACTGTTTAACAACAAATAAAAATTTAAGTGTGTGTGGAAAAAAAAAGTAACTCTTAAACATATTGCATAAAAACTAATAAGTTTACCTCAATTGTAAGAGCGTGGAAATTTCAAAGCCCAATAGTAGTTGCAGTGCTTTGAGAATGAATTTGTAAAAGTTACAAGTGTTCACATCATAAACAAATCCGGTCATCTCCTAACATTTGAAAAGATTGCCCGCTCTAGTTTTGGGACTTGTCTTACAGCTGAAGGGTTCAGTCCAAACCAAACTAACAATATAGGTACTTTAAAGAAAATGCATTTGAAACCAATGAATAAAGTGATCAAAGTCAACTGCAGGGGAAAATGCTGGCAAAATCTGTACTAAAATGGGATCTTAAAGTTGTGTGAAAATTAAAATTTCATCTTAGCAAAGAATTGTTTAAGCATAATAAGACAGATAATTAATAAGGCAGATAATTTAGTTCAAATATTTCACATTTGGGCAGGATTATAGTCCCTATATCCTCTCCAAATTTCACAAAACCTGGCCAAATATCCTTAATCAAAGTGTCACAGTACATAAACAATCTGATATTTATCAAAATTCAAAATCATTTTAAATTTATGTGAAATTTTACTTCTCAAATTTAAAAATAAGTTAGATTTTATTTTCTTTCAAAAGATTTACTTTTAACCACCTGATGGCAGTCCCAGAGTTACTTGCTAAATGGAGGAGATATCTGGTCAAGAACCGCAGGGTGGTTAATGGCCGTGTTTATCATAATACTCTTACAGTAAGACAGTTTTATGTTAATGTAAAGTATGATTTCATTAAGGGGGTAGCTTCTGGAAAATTCATTAAAATTATAATAAAAATTCAGGTAAATCAAGAGTTTGAACCAGTTGTGGAAAGGCAGAAAATTATCCTTTCTTTTAGGATAAAGTAAAACAGCTATCATTCTGTTTATTTTAGAACTTTGTGCAATTTTAATTCTATAAAAATATTGGTTTTAAACTAATGTAAGGGTTTTTTCATACTGCAAAATAATATCTATAACGCAAAACATGTGCTTAAAATCCAAGTTTAAGAAAATAAAAAGAAACTAATTTTGAGTTACATTGGAATTGTAATGATATTTCCTTGAATTTTGGACATGTTTTGTTCAAAATATTTTAAGAGGTGTATATAATTTTATAGCAAAGCTCACCGTCATGCTTACAGATGATTTTGATTTAGGCATCAATGTTTATGTCTTACTCCACCCTGTAGTTGGTCGGTCCCCGAGTTACTTGCTAAATGGATGAGATATTTCTCGTCAAGAACTGCAGGGTGTTTAAAGTAGTCAAATTCTTACAGATTTTATCAGTTATGCATTACAAACGGAAAACTAAAATCAAGCTTAGCTTAATTATTAACTTGCACATCCCCTTGCCGTTTTTGAAAGCTTAGCTTAATTATTAACTTGCACATCCCCTTGCCGTTTTTGAAAAAAATACTTGAATTAATTTTACTCTGTGAATTTATCAGACTTTTTATTCCAAAGAACGACACGACACGCATTTTAAAACTAAAAGTTTATTTACACGAAACTGGACAACTGACGGGATAAAACCAGACTCCACTCTACAACTTCATACGCACACAACAAGCTCTGTTGCCAGTTCATTTGCATATACCTCACAACTCGTAAAAAATTGTCATATTTGCTTCTTTTCTCTTTTTTTGAATTATTAACTTTTCTTTGAATTTTTTTCTTAATTTTTTATGTTAAGAAATGCATCTGTGCCCTGTTAATTTTAATACCACAAAAACTGTATGAACCCTGAGGTTACTTTAGGATGGGTGTGTGTGTTTTTAAGTGTCTGATATAATGCTAATAAGCTTAGGCTGTATATGTATTGGGATATCAGGAAATGAGTTGCCGAGAGACGTATTCGCTTTCACACTCGCTGCAGAAATGACGCGATTTTAATCTCTCGATGCGTGGACGAGACTCGCATTTCTATATAGTACGTGCTTTTACTCGACTCCATCAACTGTTATTTGCATACTGCCTGTTTTTTCTTAAGATTCTGAGAAAAGAAAATAGTTTAAGGGTCATTCTCATAGTCTGATTTACGAGAGATGAAAATGACTTTATTGTTCTGTCTGTAATTTATTGTGGTATTTCCTTCAGCTGGAATTTTTCTAATGAAGCATGTTTTTTAATAAAAGCTTATAAACAGAGTGTTTCTCTCTCTTTCTATTCAATTCCAATCCATTGGTCATTAACAAAACACAGTCGCATGCACATCATTTGATTTGAAGCACAATTCAATGAATGGTTACATTCATATGTTAAAATATCCTTACAAGATTATTCAATGAATGGTTACATTCATATGTTAAAATATCCTTACAAGATTATTCAATGAATGGTTACATTCATATGTTAAAATATCCTTACAAGATTATTCAATGAATGGTTACATTCATATGTTAAAATATCCTTACAAGATTATTCAATGAATGGTTACATTCATATGTTAAAATATCCTTACAAGATTATTCAATGAATGGTTACATTCATATGTTAAAATATCCTTACAAGATTATTCTACAGTCTACACACTAACTTTTTGGGGAATACTTTTCACTTGTATCGAATCCCCCCCCCCCCCCTCAACTGAAATGATCGTTTACCATTTCCTTGCTTGTAATGTTACGCTATAACATTTCATTGCTCTAAAAATAAAAGAGTATTGGATTTTTTTTAAATAAATTTTCCGAAGAAAAATAGATAGCTTTGTGACATTTACAGACTATGTGTGCTGTTACAAGCAGTGAAGTCACACACAGGATCCAGATTGGAAAATAAATCATTGTATGGAATCTTCTGGTTAAAACGAGAAATAATTTGTTTCAGACAGTCCACTATTTAATGAATGATGTAGTTTCCTCTATTCCTATGACGGACAATAAAAAAACATTGAATATTGGTTGGGCCTGATGAGGCCATCAGGTTGGAGAAGGGGGAGTTTTTGGATAAGTCGATATTTTGCCAGAGTCCTTACTACTTCCTTGGCCTAGCCAGGGGGAAAAAATTTAGGAAGCCCTTTTGCCACATGAAACCTGTTCATGATTTTTTTTTTTTTACCTTGACTCGAGGGAAGTTTTCGTTTTTTTTTTTTGTTTTTTTTTTTTTTTTTTTTGTTTTGTGTTTATTTGATGGAAAAACATCTATAAACATCATTTCTGAAAAAAAGGTTCGTAAACTTAAATATTAGAGGTGGAGTGAGAACTTTGTTAAAAATATTTCCTACCAACACATGAAGAAACTTTATTTAATTATTTTAGTTATATTAAATGCAATAATATATTGTTTGACGTTTTATTGCGCAGTGTTCTCCAAACCAAACTTTTAATTGGAAAAAAGGCGACATTTTTTCACTGAAAAGAATTTACTTCTGGATACCAGAAACAAATATCAAGAATAAAATGGCTCAGCTGTGTCTTAAAAACATGATTTTAAAATTTTTTATACACTGCAATGCTACCAACTATACGATAAAACATGAAACGTTTAAAACAGAAATACATGACAAGTTGAGGGTTGTCAATTGCACCCCCGGTCTCCTACAACTAAAACCATTCTTTGAAAAGACTGATCCATCGTAGTCTCTTATAGCACAATTGCATAACTACATAACAAACATAAAAATAAAATTACAAGACGTATTGCACACCGAAGATGAGCCCGCAACACGTGGACCCACCCGTCGACTGCACTGATTCATAACCACATTATACATGCTCGCTCCCTTCTCCACCCCCGAAAACTAGATGATGTCACGCGTCCGTTCCGTGTGAGTTTGCGTCGCCTACGCGAATCCTAATTTTTAATGATGGTTTTATGTGTCATTGTCTTTACATATCGCTCAGGTGCACTTTGCATAAAGAGATTCGCAGAACATTCTCGACGTTTCCACAAGAACGTGGCGGTCGTCAATCACGTCACTCCGCAACAAACCACTTCGGGAATGACAACCATGCGTGGAGAAAATATATTTTTGTTGTTGTTATTTCCTTTTAAATCCATCACTTTAATTTCTTCCCCATTCGAGAAAACAGGGACGCTTATATATATATATATATATATATATATATAGTGTATTACCGTGCCCACCAGGGAGGCGCATTCTAAGCCATTGATTTTTTTTAGTGGAGTGTTTTTAGGGGTTTTTTTTGGGGGGGGGGGATTGTCATCGCTCTAAGGGAAGGTGGGCACTCCTCCGTAGAATATATATATAGATATATGTACGTATATATATATATATATATACAGTGAAACCTCGATAACTCGACACCCCAAGGGAACACGAAAGCATGTCGAGATAAGCGGGTGTCAAGTTACCATAGTTCCGTAATTTCAATTGCTAATATTTGTGTGTATCGTTATTTACTTACCATTCAAGTTATAAAAGCCAATTCCAGTGAATGATATTATCCCCATTTATTATTTACCTATTATTATTATTATTTTGAAAAGTTATACATTACAAATAATAAAATATATAAACATAGTACATCAAATCAGAATTCTTCATGAGAAAAAATCCATAATTTTTGTTCGTTTTTCCCTCTGAACAGAAAACAAATTTCCTTAACATTATTAAGCTTGCTAATTTGCGATTCCTTTTTTTCTTGTGTTCCTAGAAAGCGCCGGATGGCATCTACAGCTTTCAGGTCGACTTACAGGGGTTCCTAGAAGTTGTGTGTCAAGTTAGGGGCAGTTCATAAATGACGTCACGCTTTTTTCTCATATATTTGACCCCTCTCCCCCCTTTTGTCACAATCTGTCACACTTCAGCGGATTCCCCCCCCCACTTTGTCACGCGTCACGTTAAGTTGCATAATGCACGATGTCACACTTCTTGTTATCCCCTCCCCTCCCCTTGTCACACTTTGTCACAATTTCCCGAAACCCCCCCCCCTCCCCCCTCGAAGCGTGACATCATTTATGAATGATCCCTTAGAGAGTTTTTTGCCCATTGAAATTAGCATTGAGCCAACCATTAGGGGAGGGAAATGTCGACTTACCAAGGAGGTAGTCGACTTATCCGCGTGTCGAGCTACCGAGGATCCACTGTATATATACATATATATATATACAGTAAAACCTGTAAAGTTGACCACCTTTATAAGCTGGCCACTTTTGTCAGGAACGGAATTAGCCCTATATTATATAATGTAGGGAACCTTTGTAACTTGACCACTTATGTCCGCCAAATTTGGGTGGGAGTATTATAAAAAACTCTTTGCAAGTCGACCGCCTAATTATTGCAATATTATTTTTTTTACCTATTTTCGCAAAAACATGAAAAAGTAAAATAACTTCTCCAAGTATTTTTAATGCTATAATGTTAGACCAGTATTTGTCTGGATAGATGAAACATCAATAGGAAGAAACTTAACTTACAAAGAAGTTTGCCTAAACTTCTTTGTAAGTTAACCATATGGGAAAATTACTATGAGCACACTTTTATTCTTTAAATAAGTTTCTTCTTTTTTCCTCTATCTGATGTAACCATTTTGAAAAATTATGTATTTTTAGGAAATCTTTACCATCAAATAAGTAGCTTACATAATAAATAAGATATTTATCTTTATTTTAACTTAGTACTTTACTTTTAAAGTTGTATAGGATACATTGTAAGCAGAGGCGTAGCTAGCGGGGGGCAAGGAGGGACAGCTATCCCCATGCGCAGTGTCAAGGGGGCGCCAAATTAATGTTAATTTATTTTATTTTAAAATGCGAAAAGACAATTATTTAAACTGAAAAGGTATAAATATATTCGACAAAAACTCTCTCTCTCTCTAGGGACGTTTTCTTTGAAAGAAGGAATAAAAGACAAATAATTTTGCGAAGCCAAAGTGTCCCAATTTGCCCTTCAAAGTGAATGGTCGCTAGTAAAAAGGCAAGTTAAAAGGGTTGCTTTTTAGAGCTATTTATCATTTAGGAAACATGAAAGTCTTTTCATCCCGTTCCAGGAGCGCCCCGAGGGGCGTGGGGGGCGCAAAATCTTCAGTTGTCCCCGGGTGCTGAACACCCTCGCTACGCCTCTGTTTGTAAGTTATTCAGGTTAAATTTTTCTAATGATAATTTAAATAATTGTGAAAAAAAGCTAATTACTATTTTAAAGTAACGTTAGTACAAGAAGCTATATTTTAAATAGTTACAAATGTATAAGTGTAAGAAATTACAAAAAAAAAAAAAATCCTCCATCCTCTATCAGTTGACCACTAAAGTGCTGCACCGCAAGTGGCCAACTTACACAGGTTTCGCTGTACATATATATATCGATAGATAAACAGATACACAGAGTGAAACTACATGATCACTCTCCGGACGGACAAAACTGGTCACCCAGGTGGTCCTAAGAAATTGTGTACCAAATTTCAGGACTATATTCAATCAATTATCGTCAAATATCGCAATTTATGCAACTAATTTTATTTAAAAGTAGAAAAAATGCGAAAAAAGCAATAGAGAAAGGAGTACGGGCAAATCAGCAAAGAAAAAAAATTTGCCTGTAGTCAAAATTGGCAAAAAATTGAGCCTGCGATCAACAATTTTTTCGATAATTTGAAGATGTCAAATACACAACTTTCGAAGGAACTGTCCCATTCGAAAGGTTTTTTTGCATTCGAAAGATTTCGAAAGGACATCTCATTTCCATATTTTACTTTTTGATTTGAACAATTTTTCGTTTAATTTTGAACAGTTGAAAAAACCTTAACATACGCCTATGAGCAAAATGAAGCAAATTATGTATATTCTGGGGAATAAGGTCGAAGTTCTAATCGAAGAAGGTTATTGGAAGAAGCTTTCGGCGTGAAATGATTTTTGATTTGAACAATTTTTGTTCATTTTTGAATAGTACAAAAAAATAAATTAACATACCACCTACGGGGAAGTTTCAATCCTATATAAATCCTGATCTAGCAGACGGATTTGCTTGGAACAAACTTTATCCGAAAGATGTTAGGCCAAAGAACATGTACAGATACGAAGTTCAGCCAGAACTAAACGTGCCTATTTTCCTATGAAATTTTTTGATCGGGATTTTTAAGGATATTTCTGAATGAATGAATGAGTGAAAAAATGAATAAATGATTGAGTGAAAGAATGAATGAATAAATAAATGAGTGAAAAAAGGAATGAGTGAATGAATGAAGGAATAAATGAGGGAATAAAGGTAAAAATAATTAATTAAGTGTATAAATACATGAATGAGTAAATAAATGAACGAATAAATCTGTGTTAAATTAACTGTTGAAAAGTGTATTTGAAGTAATTAAGAACTAAAGGCTAAATGAGAAAGAGAGAGGTAGCTAGATTATAAATTTGAAGTTGGGGGGGGGGGGGAGTATACGGGAAAGCAGGCACGAAAGCATGTGCATAATATGCTTTCGAATTGATTGAAAGAATGTCTACACTGTTGAAAATTTCCGTAAGAAAATAGTAAAATAACCATTTATTTGATTGTTATTTTACCATATTTAATTACAACAGTTGAATAACCATTAAAAAGATGGTACTCAAACCGCTGATTGCGAAAAAAAATCGTTTATTCTCTGTTTATCCTAAAGAGCGTTTAACTAACCGTAATTTTCAAGCGCTCAATAAGAATCGTGCGTCTATCTTGGTTGCGAAACCTTACCGTTCGTACGTTGTTGTTAAAATATGAATAAAGATTTATCAGTTCAAATCGGCATGTGTATATAAAAAAAGCAGAAAAAAAAGTGACTTAAGCAATATTTACTACTAAATAGAAAGACATACACACGTAAATCAAAAATTGAAGACATCGGATTTCCGAACTGTTTGCGAATGAGCGAACCCATCATTTGAGCTGCTGAAGCTTGTTTATATTTTAATTTTTGCAGCAAATAAAATGATTTTCGTCAATATACAGTAAATTTAGACCGAAGATGACTTTAGATCCAATCAAAAACTGAAATCTCAATTTTAATGCAGTTTTCCTGTTGAAAGGCAAGATTTATTAATAAATAAACGACCGCTTTGTGTAGAGCAGATGGCCGAATGGTTAGCGAGCAAGGTTGGTATACCAGAATAATCATGTTCGATTCCCGCAAGCTTCGTTTACGGTTTCTACGCCTCGAAATAGTTCAAAAACGGTAAAAATTTTGTTTTGAAACCATTTTTAATTCGTTATAAAACCGTAAACTTTTGTATTTACAGCTTTTTAACCAAGCTGATTGGAAATGGTTAGGTCCCGTAAAGATAGAAAAATGTTCCAAACCGTAAATGTAACGGTGAATTAGATGGACAGACTGCTGCCGGTCATTTAACCGTAATTTCATGATGAAATTTCTAACAGTCTATGGATTGTTCAATGCCATTGTTAAATCAATGATATTGTTGCATCGGGGAGGCATAATGTTTATTAAACCCGATCGGGAAAAAACTCGAATACTACAATATGCAAAAATTAATTTGAAATGTTATGAGTACTTGTTGGTTTTTGTAGGCTAAATTTATATTGTTTATAGCCTAACTTCGGGCCAGTACTGTTCCAAGAAAGAGCCTTGAATTCAGATTTAAAATCAATAACTATTAAGTAAAAAAAATAATATATTTTTAGATGTGCCACTATTGCTGCCGAGCAATATGTGTTTTTTGGATATCAAGAATTTCATTGTCACGTCATTTTGATCCAGATTCTGGGCAAAAGTCGCAAAACGTTTCAACTACTTGTATGACTTTAAGTTGGAGCTTGAAAACATAGAAAATTTTGTTAGAGGAGGAAAAAAATGTAGATTATTCTTTTTTTTTTTTGGCAAAAGAACTTACAATTGATGAAAAAATGTAGGGTATGACTGTGTCATGGATACGGCCGTGTTGTACGTGAATACGTTTATGTAACGCGTTATATATTTTAAATAAAATATTTTTATTTATGTATTTAGAATAAAAGCAAGGAAACAAATAATTATTGTGTTACAATATAACTTTATTAATTAATAACTTTATAGTTTTGGCTTTTCGACGCTTTTAAGCCGACATTATCTATATATTTTTGATATTTTTTTTATTCTAACACTTTATTATATTCACTGTCACTACTTTAAACTAATGTTTTATATACAATCGATAGATTTTGACGATAGCTGATGATTAAAACTTAAACGAACATCGTAGCTTCTACGAGTCAAAAGCTATACTAATTGCAAATTTCGATACGCAGCAAAAATAACCTCAAAATGGCGGTGCTTCCCTCTTTACCCCCGGCGATGCGTCAGTGTTCTCGCTTATCGTAATGAATTCTTTGATCCTTTAGTTATCTAACGGTATAATTTAATTTTGGATGTAGAGGATAGATTCGAAACTACAACGTCAAACTCTATCCTCCGATTTTGTTATCATTAGATATTTTGGATTGCTCCCGTATGGGAGCAAATTTAAAGACGTATTCATGTCAAAACGTCTTTAAAAAAAGCATTGATTATTTAAACGATGCTGAATATGGACATAGGAGGTCTTCACAGTCGTTGAATAAGATGTATATCAGAATCATTATTTATTATTGTATCCATCAATGCATTTTAAAATGACGAATAATACTATGAGTATTTCAAAAGAGAATTCGTATTATTCTTACCTTTTTTTCCCCCGGGCACCTTTTCTAAACAAAGCTCTAAACATGGAGATGAGACACTAGAGGAGAATTTTAGAGGATCAACCTACAGGAGTGAGCGAAGTCACTTGTAGGTTTCGGAAGCCATATAAGTTCCTCCACATCAACTACTGTCGTAAAGCAAAAAGTGAAATATCTATACCGTGTGCAGTGCCTAATTACTATAAATTACGCGTCCTCCAGCCTCCAATTAAACATATATATATATATATATATATATATATATATATATATACAGTGTGTCAAAGAACTTTTAAGACTAGGTTTATAAAATAAAATAAAAAGTAGCAATTATATTTTTTTAAGTATTTTTATTCAAAATAAGCTCCTTCGGCTTCAATACATTTGATACAGCGTTTAACAACGATTCGAATGCCTGTTGCTGCTCACATTGTGGGACTGCCTCCAAAGCTCGCGTCGAAGCCGCTTGTACACAGTGTGTCAAAGATTTTTCAAGACTACAGCTGGAACTAAACTTACAGCGGCGCTGTCTGTGTTATCTAGCATTCGTGAAGCTCCTTAACTCTCAGCTGATTCACTGCCAAAACCTCAGTTCATTTGTTTACTTTTTTTTAAAACTTTGATGACATTGACACTATGCAGACATCTTCGACGCGAGCTTTGGAGGCAGTACCACAATGTGAGCTGGAATAGGCATTCGAATCGTTGTTAAACCGCTGTAACAAATGTATTGAGGCCGAAGGAGCTTATTTTTAATCAAATTACTTAAAAATATATAATTGCAATATTTTTTGAAATCCCACTCAAAAAAAAAATGTTTGCGCTTAAATTTTAAAAATCCCACTTAAAATGTTGGTCAAGGTGGGAAATCCCACCTTGTATTTTTCCCCAGTGTGGACCCTATTTATAAACCTAGTCTTAAAAATGTTTTGACACATTGTATATGTATATATGGATCTTTTAAAACAATGTATTTTAATGTCTTTAAATAGTAATTTTAATGAATACGATCGAAAAAGGTATTAATAGAAGGATAAATGTTTGAGAATATAAATACGTTGCCAGTCCAAGCATAATAAAACTTCTGTTTTAATTATAAATTCGCGTGGCCGAATAAATTGTATTTATATCCTACCCATCCAATTTCCAGTTTACAAAAGATGTGTCTTGTATCAATACAAGTGCTTAAAATTTCATGACATAATACTTGAATTATAATTCAGTAATAATAAATAACATCTTTTCAAAATTATATTTTGAGGTATCGTTGAGCAATTCTGGATGAAGCTATTAATGCCTATTTTGCTGAGTCATTATATACTTGCTACTATTTAATGTTATCACTAATTTATATTACTTGCGTAATGTACACCGTGACTTTCATGCATAGCACTATACAAAAGTTTAGGCACAAAGGTGAATTAAAATAATTAAAAGTTGTACTCAATTTGCTGATACTTGAAATAAATAATATTAAATTAATAGTAAATTGTGCAATGCGAAAATATTTTCAAAAAAGTAAAAAACTATTTTCGGACACTAAAATAATGAATTTTGCATCCTATAAAAGTTTAGGCATATTTTTCATATTTATGCAAATGAAAGAAATGATGGGACCACATAATCAAGTGTGCTGTTCGTGAAGTTGTTTTACGAAGTCTGGAGTAATTTAGAGAGTTTAGAATCATGTGCAAGAGTTAGCAGTTTTCAAATGATGGAGCCATTCAAGATTTGGTGGATAGAAAGCTTAAGGTAAATACTAAATAGATGTATTTATGAAAAGCTTCTTTTGCATCATTCAACTGGTTGAAGAAAGGTATTTAGATAGGTGATAAACATCAACCGAAATCAGGATCTGGGAAACTTCGAGTAACAAAAATGAGAGAGAATAGAAAACGAAGACTGCTTCAGATAAAAGTCGCTCGAGAAATCAAATGAAAAGCATGTCAACTACACAAATTTCAACAGAAACCATAGGTAGACGATTGTAGAATCCGGCCAGTGTTAAAATATGCAAAAGTGAGCATTTTTTCAACCAGGGGTGCACCGACGGGAGGGACGAACGGGACCGGTATCTTCCCCAGAAGGCATCGGGTATTTCATATCAGACCGATTTTTAGATATCCGGAATATGATCCAACCACCGCACTAAAGTTCCAGTTATCTCGCATTCCAAATTTGCTTACATTAGAATGTTTTGAAAATATATATGCACATTAAAAACTTGCTATGTATTTAAAGGCTTTGAGATGTTTAAAAATGTGTATAGAGTTTATGGATTTCAATCACCAGAGCCACCAAGAGACACCGGCACACGATATCTGGCTAAATCAATATGCGATGCATTCTTAATCCCGACCTTGGTCCCGGCCGCCCCCCCCCCCCCCCAAAGCAAAATCCTGGGTACATTACTGTATGCTAACCATACTTGTGGTTATAAACAAGCAAGACAGAATGGGGCTCGACGGCATTAAATGATTTTTCAATAATGAAGCCTAATTGGGTTCGGATGGTTATTTACAGTTTTGTCATAACCTTCGAAAACGTTAAACGTTCAAGTTTCAAGATGGAAGTTCAGTCATGGCGTAGGGAAGCTTTGTCTTCAAACTCTGCCGATAAGATGAAACAGGACCCCGCCATGTACCAAGCAACTCTTAAACATTACTTATTTGCTTTTTGGTGGAGTTTCCGACGGAGCAGCGTATCTTTATCTATTCCAACCAGATAGTGTTCCTATCCACATATGTAAGTCAAGGTGAGAATGGTTTAAGGGCTCGAAATATTACTGTTCCTGAATCGCCAACTTTAAGTCCCAACTACTGCTGACAGTTATCGTATTCAAAATGTATGGGATACTTGTCTTTCAGATATGATCAGCCTCACATCTTCTATACATGGTTTCATGTTTTTTTAAATATATATATATATATATATATATATATACATATATATATACAGTAGATTCTAGAAACTCAGGGTACCTTGACGAAAGTTCCAATCACCGAGATTTCGATTTATTAAATAGTTTAAGATTAGTAGAGAGAAGAGGGAAAAAATCGAATTAGAGAGGTCAGAAGCAATACTCATACTCACATAGATCTTTAAGATCTATGTGAGTATGAGTATTACACCTCGGATCGAAATGTCTATGCTACGCATTTAGTAAATAACTCGAATAAGCATGCTTCCGGTTATGGGAAAGGTACTTTCGTTTTCTTCCTTATGCCAAACTACTTTCAAGGATCGCACCTTACTTCTTCTAACTCACTGATACTGCGGATAATAAAGGGTTTGGTTACGTAAGATTTTCTATCCGCATTTTGCACCGCTTCGATCAATTGTGTGTGTGCGTTTCTTTTCAGAAATTGACGAGGATCTGTACTTTTATACATTTTTACTGTTTTACTCATTGCGCTGAAAAACGAACTTATAACGAACGCTCCGCAAGTGAACTCACAAGAAGGGGCGACAAAGAGACGAGAAAAGAAAAATATGTTCGCACCATCTAACATTTTTGCCCTGTATATGTATGTCCTTGGTAAAAGCGAAGCAGATAGAGGTGCGTTTGTGCATGTTGGGACGTTAATGCTGACTTTGTAGATGAAACACTACTTCAAGTAAAGGAGAGCCAAGAGCTACCGACTTCGAATTTTGTGTGTTCAGGGGTGACTAGCAGTCATTTTCACATCGAATTACCATGTGAATTACCTTCAATTACATGGGTATTATTCTATTTAACGAGAGTTTCTCAAGGTTCAGACCAGCTACTTCGAGTTATCATGAAATTCGAATTAGCGAGATTCGAATTAACGAGAATCTGACTTATATAAGTATATATATGCACAAAGGAAGAAACTGAAAAGTTTCCTTCCCTTATGAGTTGGAAAAAGTGATTTGAGGAAAGAGAAAAAGCACGTGAGGACCCGGTTAGAAAACATCACAGGGTTAAAGACACAGGTGACCGAAGACATGTGATTCGGATCTCGAGGAAAAAAGCACGTGGTCCTTTCAAGACAATGGCAGTAGCACAACGGAATTTTAATCGATTCAAGGTTCGAATGCAAACACAGAGAGAGAGAGAAAAAAAAAAGTGACGTTCGAAACAATCACTCTTGACAGACCGAAAACAGTTTTACCTCCCGACGGTTCCCGTTGCTGATTACAAACATTGGCAACGAGGTGGAAATCCTTTTAAAATAAAAGTTGACAAAAGGATCAATTAAGGATGTTTATTAAAAAATCATAATGGTAAAGCAAAAAACAAAAAGAAATATTTTATGCCTTTTCGCTTAAGAGAAGTATCGAGAAATATTACATGCTATTACGAGAATTAATTACGTGATCTCGTCTCACTTTGTGATTCAGCAGGAAGCACACATTTAGAAATCAGAACTTGTACATGAAAGGTTGTAGAATTTTTTTCAAAAAGCAGAAGGGGATAAGAGGTTTGTGAAATAATTAAATCAGTAAAAAATGCTCCAGAAATTAAACGTAAACATAACTATTTAAGAAATTTTCATAATTACTGCAATTTTAATAATTATTTCATTTATTTGACAAAAAAAAAAAAAAAGAATGAAAGAAAATCGGTAAAAAAGCATAGAGGATAAAATGGTTCTAAACTATTTTGTCTTTGCCTATTTGTATATACAGTGAAACCTGTGTAAGTTGACCACTTGCGGTGCAGCACTTTAGTGGTCAACTTATAGAGGGTGAGGTAGAGGGTGGAAGGGCTAATTCCGTTCCTGACAAAAGCGGTCAACTTATACAGGTGGTTAACTTTACAGGTTTTACTGTATATATATATATGTAATATGACCGTTACAAGAGCATTTCATTTTATCACATGTCCGTCTATGAAGCCATCGTATAAAACAATCATGACCATAGTCCAGTTATCATTAGTTTATTTGAGTTTCATCATTGGAAATACACATTCAACACAATACAAAGACGAACACCAACATCAACATTTTTACAAGAATATTTACATCAGGAATCAACACTCTTCTATATACAAAATTTACATGGTGAATTCCCGCGCGAAAAGCTTGCGAGAGCCTTTTATACTGTCTCAAGCTACATGTCACGTGATGATGCTCAGATTTTTCTATTTGTTCTTCTGCAAAACTATTTTTAGTTCACATTACATAATCTTTCCCGCGTTAGTTTCCCGGGCTGGGGAACATATAAAAAATATCTATTTTTCAAAAACGAAACAGAATTCAAAAAGGGATCTAAAAAAGTTACTTAGTTTTTAATGTTATAGAATATCCCCCCGTCCAAGAAGAGGCTGACCACTAATGCAAGCATTGGCGGGCAGACTCACCCAGCATCACGTGACCTAGGGCATCACAATACAAAGTAAAAAAGTACAATAAAAACATAATGCAAATATACTACAAAATAATTAAAATGTTTGGTAAAAAATCAGAACTCAAAAAATTATACATTTCACAACTCTTTTTTTTTTTTTTCATCAACTTGCACAAATGTTATTAAACATTCCACATAATACCTTCATTACCATATATTTGACAGTTCTCAATACAATATCTTTGGTTTTTTTTTTTCAAAACTCACATTTCAAAATATTCGATAATACATTTTTTCTTTTCAAAATTTACATCTCTAATTGTTTCATAATTTTTTTTAATCAAAATTCATCTTCAATATCTTATTTACACAATTGAATTCTTTTCATTTATTTAACAAATAATTATTCATTATTCTTCAAATCATCTCTTATTTTCAAAAATTATGCTTCAATTATTTTTCAATTCAACTTATTTATCGTGTTCGTTTGTGTAAAAAGAAAAATTGATTTTTTTTTCTCAATATTGTTTTTGAACGAATAAAGAAGAAAAAAGAGTGGTCGACCTAAAAGTAAATTGCAATCGGTTTGATACATATGTAGCATTTCTTTAGCACTTCAGGTGACTTAAGGTTAAAACACAAATGCATTTACAAATTTCCCAAATTACAATTACTTGGACGAACAAGAAGGAAAAAGAAGTGGTCATCCCATATGTAAATTGCAATTTGATACATATGTAAAATTTCTTCAGCACTTCAAGTGACTAAAGGTTAAAACACAAATGCATTGAAAAATTAAACTAAATTACAGCTACGTGGGATGACTTCAGAAAGTAAGTTAGAAGGGGTGAAACAGTTTTCAAGGAGAGAAATTACAAAAAGATAAAAGCATTAAAAGAGTCACAATCGGGTTTGGTAAGTTCGAGATCAAAAAAATATATATATAAAATAACACATAACAAGATTTTAAAAAGAAAGTTTAAATAAAATAGCAACATTTTTTTTATATAAAGACAACACGCATTGTTTAATCACCTAATGTGAAGTCAATTGATGTTAAGCATCAAAAAAAAAAAAAAAAAACTCCGAACTACGAAAATTGTCACTATTCATGATATAATTTCAATTTTTATCCATTTTAACAATCAACAATTTATACAGTATAAAATAAATCCTATTTACAATTTTGTTTTCCTATTATTTTGAATTTTATCCTACTTGCAAAAATTTTTACATGAAAACCAAAACAATTTCATATAAACAATAGCAATTTAAAAAATACATAAAAACAAATAGCACTTTAAAAATATCAATATTTAAAAAATACATAAAAACAAATAAACTTGTCTTCATGAGGAGCAGCAGTTTCTTTCACAGTAAGTAAATCACGTTTCATGAAATCCTCCGGTAGCACAGTATACTTAAAGATTGATTGATGCACATTTTTTTTTTATATAAGGACGCAACGAAGCAGAATATCGGGATGCATCAAACCTGAAGATCGAACAATGCACATTTCTGAAAACACAAAATGAAGTAGAATACCGGGGCACATTAAACGTACACAAATGTTGAGGAACGCGACACACGCATGCTGCACTTGAAAACATCTGATGAATCCACAGACATCCGGGGGGAATTCTAGTCTTTTGGGCCGGACGCGAGGGGGCATCAAGTGTCCATTTCCATGAGGCAGGGCATAAACTCTGTTGTCCAGGAGATTCAGCAACAAGCTGGCAGTCGGCGAAACACATTCCAACTTGCACGAAGTATCCCAGCCGAATATCGAAAGTTTCTCATCAACGTTCACAGATGAGCGTCCGAGGAGCATTCGGAGGGGGGGGGGGGGGGTTACAGTCGCTTGGATCGGGCAACCAGGATGTGAAAACTATCTTGCGTTACTTTCATCAGGAGCTGCACTAACACTTGGAACGGAATTCGACAACAAACGTTGTTCCCTTCAGAATGCGATGAATAACACCAGCCAGTTTAGATCATAAATTTGAACGAAGAGTTTCTGAATCCGAGCAACCGTCGAACAATTCACTGCTATCCGCTGTCACGCAAAAAAAATTTCTCTAAAACTATCTTTTCTTCGAGAAAATATTCCAATTTTTTTTTTTTCACTACTTGTTCTTTCAGAGATGAAACACCTGCCGTCTCCAATTCCGAGGCTGGCGCCGCGTCGATACGAAATCCAAAGTTATTATTTTCTTTTTCCCGCAGCAGGCAATATCCTGTCGACTAATTTGTAATATGGCGGTTACAAGAGCATTTCATTTTATCAAATGTCCGTCTATGAAGCCATCGTATAAAACAGTCATGACCATAGTCCAGTTATCATTAGTTTATTTGAGTTTCATCATTGGAAATACACATTCAACACAATACAAAGACGAACACCAACATCAACGTTTTTACAAGAATATTTACATCAGGAATCAACACTCTTCTACATACAAAATTTACATGGTGAATTCCCGCGCGAAAAGCTACATGTCACGTGATGATGCTCAGATTTTTCTATTTGTTCTTCTGCAAAACTATTTTTAGTTCACATTACATAATCTTTCCCGCGTTAGTTTCCCGGGCTGGGGAACATATAAAAAATATCTATTTTTCAAAAACGAAACAGAATTCAAAAAGGGATCAAAAGTAAAATACTTTTGAAAGGTTTACAAATAAAAAAAGATATTTTTTAAAAGGTTCGAGAATGAGACAAGGACTCATCAGTGTTGGTTTGTCTCAAAGAATGATCGATGAAGAGCCCTTCACACATCCCAAGCAAAAACACACTAGATCCGACAGTATATAAACCTGAAAATCCTCAAAACAAGCCTAAAAAACAAAAATGGAAATACAAAATGTGGGGTTTCGTCTATGCCACAGTCCTAAGACTAAAATAAGTGACACACCAACAGACCCGCTCCCAAAATAATTAAAAGAAAACACTTTTACCTAAAAAATCCGAGTAAAAATGCCAAATCCGTGTCCAACTGGTCAGTTCGTTCCAAGTCGTCATCCATAAAGAGTTGTTTAAATCAGGTCCGAGAAATTCAAATCCGTTTTCGTACAAAGTCGTCCAGCCGCGCTGTTGCCAAACATTAAATAAAATTCGCCTCTCATAGTGTGCTTTAGAAAAGTATTGTCATACGGGCAATAGTTTAACTGGTTACAAAAAAGTGAAATGTTCGTCGAAGGAAATATTTGAAAAATAGTAGTTTAAAAATGCAGGAAGAAAATTATTATTTAAAAGTCTTTTTTTAAGTAAAGGAATTTCGCTATCAAAGGCAGGCTTGGTGTTGCAAATTCTTTTGATCCTAATCGTTTGGGAAATAATAATTTCAATGAGCACTTTTTTACTGAGGCAGGAAGAAAAATATTGAAGGCGAATCACAAAGCGAGACGAGATCACGTAATTAATTCTCGTAATAGCATGTAATATTCAGGGCCGGCGCTAGGCTGAGGCGGTGAGACGACCGTCTCAGGGCGCGTCGTTCTTAGGGGCGCATTGGCCATAAATATGGACTGCATCTTTTTAAGTAGCAAACAGTAGTTTTTATCTTAAAAAAAAAATCAGATAATATTTAAACTATTTAGTTTTACAAATGATGCATCAAAACTTCATCTAATTTTATTTTTGCATTAATATATACTATTACACGTTTAATTTTGATAAAATCAAACACAGCAACACATCAAGAACGTCTTGAAACGTTTCAGTTTCTTTCTATCCTTTGTTGAAAGGATATATTCTTTACTGGATTGTTTCTTGTTTTGCACATTATCCTCTTCTACTCCACAGCGACAGGCGGTTTCAATATATTCGGGGGGGGGGGGGGGCTTTATAAGTGTTAGCAGTTCCAGAAAGTATCTTCTCTATTTTATACCGAGCAAAAACGCAATCTGTTGCTTTTTCTCTTTTTCTGTTTTTTATTTTTCCTTATTCAGTCCACTCTGATCAGCGATTGTTTTCCTTCAGGTTTTTGAAAGTGCAATATATGTATTATGAATGTTTAAAATATGTATAGTTAAATTTTGTATCGATCATTTTTAATCCCTATTCCTTCATAATATATAGTAGGGCGGAATTTTTTTTTTTGCCTCAGGGCGCCTTCGTGCTAGCGCCGGCCCTGGTAATATTTCTCGATACTTCTCTTAAGCTCTCGATGGTGAAATAAAATTCACGGCTTTTATCGAAGGCGAGTTTAAACAATCTGATATGGAAGCAATTAATCTAAATTTGAAAACGCGCGGTTTTTTTTTAAATTTGTTTTCCTTGTACAGCATTTTAAGTACTTTTCTCATTTTTTAGGGCATTTTTCTATGTTTTAGCTCTGTTTTTTTTTTATTTTTATGATTTAAACTTAGTTTGATTCATTCATTAAATTTCGCGAAACACTTAAAAGGATTGGTCGACAGTAGAACTGAAAATCTATTGAACAAAAATGGATGAAGATAAAGTGAAGAAAACAAAGTACTTTTGGCGTTGAAAAAAGAAGCTGGTGTGGTTTAATTGGAGACGATGCAGCGAGTGCGATTGAAAAACATTGATCCGTGATTGATTCTATTTATTTCAAATTTATATTTTTTACAGTTTACCGTAACTATGTCTGAATTGACAAAAGTTTTTCAAGTTTATACAAAAACCTTACTTTTGTATGCGGTCTTTGATAATGTAAAAAAGCATTTAATTACTCAGGGCAAGTAAGATACCATCATTTAAGATAGTAAAGTTATCAAGACACATGATTTACCAGTTATTGGTGTATTGTTTTATTTTAGAAAGTCATTTAATGACGTTGCTATTGTAATTTTTCAAAACACAAATATTTTAAAATGCTTTAGTGGAATCTTGACTTCAGATCTTAAGTGCATTTTTATTTTTTCAACTTTAATGGTATTTTTTTGGGTCATTTATGGAATGTTTTTAGAACATTTTCAGGGATCTTTTTAGATCATCAACTTCCGGGGCTTCAACATAAGTGACACCGCCATCATGTTTCCTTTCCCTCTATAAAAGGCCAAATGTCCCATCTACACTCTTCCTCCCACTGCAGTCAGGGATCCAACGTTGGGAGGAAATAAAGAGGGAGGGATTTCCTCAAAACCTAAAGAAGAAAAGAGAAAATAATCCATGTCAAATTTAAATAATACCATTCCTCTTGGTCTACGAATTTAAGTGTGAACATTTCGTTGCTCTCGCCTATGCATTGACAGTTGCTATTTTTTTCTCATTTCGGTTGCTGGTGAAGATATTGCTTCACAGAAATAAAACAAAAAGGAGGGGAAGGGGAACGAAGTGCAGAAGCAGAATAGCAGAGAAATAATTTTGGAAAAGAAAAAATAGAAAATGGTAAACAAATGCGAAAGGAAGTAGCGGCGAATCTTCCCGAAACTCGTTGGCATGTCATTAAACGAGCAGCGGAACATGAGTTTGCATGTTTGCCAACTAATCGGAGTCGTTATCAGCCGCGTGCCCAGCAGACGATAAAAAGGCAGAGAGCTGCCCCTCCCACTCATCATTCTGAGTTCGAATCTTGTATCGTTTGAACGCGCCTTCAGAGAATACGAAAGATTCAAAGATGATAGCCACTGCGATCTTCTGCATCGCCCTGGCGATCGGTTGTACGGCATCTCCTGCTAGAGATAAGAGAGCCTTCGACCCTTCGTGAGTATTCTCTTTACAAATGCAGTGAAACTCTATTATCATCATATCATTGTTCTTCATATTCTCAAAATGAATTGATACTTTAATTTTTTAATATAATACTTTTATATGTGATAGTTAAAATATTTAATCTTTAATACTCAATAGTGACATGAAAACTATGGGTGAAACAAAATGTGCAACATTTGAGCACCCGATTGGTTGCACATGCTCTCTCTAAAGACAAAATATAATGACAAAATAGTACACAAATTATTAACATATGAGACATTCCTACTAAGTTGAACCAAATTTCTTATCGGAGTTTCTCAACTGTTCGAGTTTTATTAATGTCTACTTTATCCTAAAATAATTCCGATGAAAATGTCTAACGATGATAAATCTTGGTCTTGCTAGACCAGTGGTTCCCAACCTTTTTTTCCTTAACTCCTTTTAAGATCCGAAAGAAAATGGCGAACCTCCTTCTGAAGGCGTTAAAAATGGGTAATCAAACTATAAAATTTGCTAGCACATTATTTTCAATGTTGCGCAATAGTTCATAGCAATAAATGAAAATATAATTGCAAAGAGCACTTAAGTTTAATTTAAACTAAAAGTACTTTTTTATTATTTGCTCTTTTTAGCCTACTTTCCCGTAAAAGTAAAAAAAAAAAAATAATAATAATAAAGCATGAAAGAAGGCTTAATGTATCGTGAAAATATCGTTAGAAATCAAGAAAAGTCAAAAATAAGTTAGGTAATTAAATAAAGATTGAAAAATAAAAAATTTGAAAGTAGGGTTTTGAGATGGGGGAAAAAGTGTGTTTGTCGGTCTGTCTGTCTGTTTGTCTGTCTGTCGGTCTGTCGGTTTGTCTGTCTGTCGGTCTGTCCCCCCCCCCTAATAACTTTTGAACGAATTGTCCGATTGAAAAAAAAATTTTTGCATTCGAAAGATCTCGGCGAGGACATTTTATTTCCATTACTTTTTGATTTGAACAATTCTTTGTACAATTTTGAACAGTTCAGAAATGTTTAACATTAAGCGCCTATGGGTGAAAATGAAGCAAATTATGTATACTCTGGGTACAAGATCCAAGTTCCCATGCACAAGCTCACTGGAAGAAGTTCTTGGCGTGAAATATTGATTTGAACAATTTTTGTTCATTTTTGAACAGTTCAAAAAAAATTAACATACCGCCTACGGGGAAATTTAAATCCTATATAATTCCTGATCTAACGGACCGATTTGCTTGGAACAAACTTTATCGGAAAGCTCTTATGATGTAGATCATGTACAAATAGAAAGTTCATCCAGAACTAACGAGCCTATTTTCCTATTAAATTTTTTGTTCGGGATTTTCAAGAATATTTTTGAATTACTGAATGATTAAATGAATAAGCAAAATAATAAATGAATAAATACATGAATGACTTAATAAATGAATGATTGAATGAATATGTATTAACCGTTGAAAAAGGTATACTTGAACCAATTAAAAACTAATGCTAAACGAGAAAGACAGAGAGAGAGATAGCTAGATTATAAATTTGAATTCGGTGTATACGGGAAAGTAGGCTCGTATAGTTCTAGACGGAACTTCTTGTTTAAATAGTAATGAGGCGGTAACCATTTGTATTCGCAAAGAATTTCTTCAGAAACTATTTTCCCGATAGTCAGAAGTTGTGGGATGTCAGGAAAAGTATACGTACAAAATTTTGAATCAATCAATAAATACCTTTCGGTTCTATTTTCGGGTTGCAATGTACAAAATTTGCAAAAATGTTAACATTTACATATTTTCAAATTTCGCATTTTTATAATGCAGAAAAGTTGGAATAAAGAACGATAAATGTCAGGACAAAATTTAAAGTTAATGAATGAATAAATATCTTCCGGTTCCACTTTGGAGTCTGTCTATGAAAAATTAACCGAAAATTTTATTCTTTAGTAAATATTCGTATTTCCGACTCTTTCTTTGCTTTAGGAAAAAGCGATAAATGGTAGGAGGAACATACGTTCAAAGTTTAAAACAAATCAATGAATATCTTTCGATACCACGTTGAGATTCAAATTTTGGAAATGAAGTGATTTATTAATGTACTTATTTCTACTCTTACTGAGTAGAAATAAGTACATTAATAAATTTTATACGCACACTTTCTATGCCAGTCCACAACTTTTGCACATTATCGGGAAAACAATTTATTGGAAAAATTCTTTTTTACCCTTTGTCTTTATGGATATGTAAATTTATTATTTTGTTTTTTCTCCTACGTTAGCAATTAAAAATTCCGCCATTGCAATAAGATTTTCACGAACCCTTTCTACACCGCGTGAACCCCTGGGTGTTTGTGAACCACCGGTTGGGAAACGCTACGATAGACGATTCAGATTACCAAATCACATTTTCGAAGTTTCCGTATATGTTTTTAAAGTATATGTTCATTTTTAAAGTGAGTTTCTGTAATTTCATCACCTTGTTCGATTGTATAGTTTTACGCAATAAAACCTCAATTGTTAATGATAAAAGCATATAAACATCTCCACTCTTGCACTATGTGGAAAAAATGTCTGTAAATTCAAAACGTCGGATCGTTTTGGGATATCTTTAATTAAATGTTTCAGTATGACCTATTTTACCTCATCGTAGGGTAAAATGGGTCATAATGCAAAATAATGCTGAAACAGTTATTTATTACTTTGAAATTGAAAAAAAAAAAGAAAGCGTAAATGTGACATATTTAGCAAGATTTTGAATTAGGATTAAATTAAAAAGTTAAGA
Organism: Octonoba sinensis; assembly: GCA_038502835.1. NCBI lineage: Eukaryota > Metazoa > Arthropoda > Arachnida > Araneae > Uloboridae > Octonoba > Octonoba sinensis. The sequence continues at coordinate 68,077,065 of CM076602.1, forward strand.
TAATATTGTTTTCTATTGTTACATATTGGTTCACATAACACTTCAACAAAATCACTTCTCTCTACCACATCAACAAGATCATTTTTAGGGAAAACATTAAAAAATTTTTTAAGTTAATTTCAATAAAATAAACAACGTATATTGTTTAAATGTAGGAACTGGCTGCAGTGAGATACGAAAGAGTAAATTTAGAAAAAAGAATAGAATAGAACTAGACCCATTTTACCCCATCCAAGAAAAACTGACTTAAAAGACAATATTGAAAATTTTTTACATGCTCAGCTGGAATTGTTCTCCAAAGTTTTTAATGAGAAAATCCTTCAAATTAGGGCTGTTATTTGATAAAATATAGAGCTTTTCAGAAGTTGGTAAATCATGTGTTTAGCACACTACCATCCAAAGTTTATTAAAAAAATCTTTTGTGGTGCCATATTAAAGAACCTTACGTTTTTGAGTTTGAAAATTGTTGCCAACACATTGAAATATAACATTAAAAATATTGGTTTAAAAATTTCAATTTCAAGTTCTATTATTTTGGGTTTTTTATAAAGTGACCCATTTTACCCCACTCTCTGTTCTAGAGAGAACGGGGGGGGGGGGGGGGATTGTTGTGACAATGTGCAACACTTTAATTACGCTCTCTAAAGCCTTCCGAAGTTCCCTGAGCATTTAAAATGAAGCTATCGTGATTCAGGCTTTATCTGATTGTTCTAAGCAAACGATGAGTTCATTATCGAGTTCCAACCGGAATACTTTTGAAACAAAATGTGGAAATGTTTGCTCTAGGTTCGTTAGAGGAAAGAAAACTCGAACGAGTGCTTTTATTAAATTGGGACTTTGAAATCTTGGGACTTAAATTGGGGCTTTGACTTGCTATCAGAGCACGGTGGCAATAAAATTAGGAATATATTTTAGCAGCAGTGGCCGAATAAATATTTTGATTGTTATAAATATCTATACATTATGTTTCAGGGGCTATGTCAGCCACTAGACGAAATTCACAAACTGATGAAATAATATAGCTGATAACGATTTCTTCCCTGGATATTGATAAATATCAGTATTTTAGTATAAAATACAATATATTTTTTTCCTGTAAGCGGTAAGTTCGTCCAGGATGTCTTCCAAAATCGGCTCAGCATCACTTCTTTGGATGTACAGGATAGGAAAATTCGCTCGTTGCTACCCCAATCCTAGGATGCCCTCCATTTAAAAGTAATGGCGCACTCTCGTCCAACGCTACGGGGCCCCTAAGAACGGGGACCCTCTAAAACCGGTGAAGCCCCTATAAATTTCAATGGCGCAATTTGCGCCATGAAACCCCCCTGCGTGAGTACCCCTGCCAAATCTGCCTCTCCATTCGCTTGTGAGACCGCAAACAAATCCTCTGCCTAGAAGATAAAAAAGGTCCTTTCGCATTTTATGATAATTTGTTACTGCAGCCGTCAGAGTCACGATATACTTTCTTTTTTTCCCATGGGATGTGAATGCATAATATGAGATATTAACTCTCCTAAGGAACACTTGGTGTCTCATATTGGGTATTCTATTCCGAACACAACTGATTTGAAAATTTATTTAATATCATTTTTAGAATTTACTTGCGGTAACCATTTTTTTTTTTTTTTAAATTCAACAATGTTTATTATCAATTATATCTATAGCGTCCATTGATTAAATAAGTTCATCAGTTAAGCATCGACGCAAAACTATTCCATTTTATACTATTTTGCTCTATATGTGTATGATTGTATTTATTGTTTTTTTTTTTTTTAATTCCACTGAATTTTCTGTTACCGGGGAACAGGTTATTGGATTTGAAGATTATTCGTATGGTTTGAAAATCATTTGAAAATCCAATCTTTGTTGATTTTATATGTATCTGCATAAACCCCTTTAAAAAATTTTAAAAACTATTTATTACCCTTTATTATTATCCATCACCACAAAAAGATGAAAACTTAATCCTGCTAGAATGGATACATTAGTAGCTGAAGTTATCTTTGGAAGGACGGGCGGGGATTAATCCTTCTCTTCTTGTAGTAAGATCGTCATTTGTGTTTGACGAGTTGCATTTTTTTGGATAGGGGGGTGGTCAGGAAGGGATCATTGCCTCCCCCTGGATTTGATAAATGTATCGATTTATATGTGTGTATATTTTTTTCGTGTTTAATGTAATATATTGAGCGTGCCCCTTTTCCGCCTCCTCTGGAAACATTTGAAATGGCGTGCTGCTTTGTAGAAAGTGGACAATTCCGAACTCAACTTTCATGAAGTTTTAGCATTAGGAATTTCGGCATAGTACTATTATGAGCATGCCTCAACGTTTTTATATTTGGCATGCTCGTTCTGTCTTTTTTAGTGTCTCATATTTCGAATTTTTTTGTTTTATAGGAGCTTCTTCGGTGGAACTGGAGCTTTTGCTGGAACTGGAGCTTTTGGTGGACCTGCAGCTTTTGGTGGAGCCTTTGCCGGTTTTCCTTTTGTTGTTCCAGGGACTTTCGCCGGCGCAGGCTTGTACAATCCTTTCTACCACAGGCCTATGTTCTACATACCGGTTTTCGAACCTCCCAAGCCCTGGTACAAAGGGTAAGTTGAATCTCGTGATTACTTTTGTACAGATCGAAACTCACACGAGCGACGCTAAAACAGCACTAGTTGTACCTAATTTCAAAAATCGCCAACGGTGACTGAATGCTCTTGTTAAATTTTCAGTAGAGTTTTCTCCACCAGACTGCTACTTGTTAGTCGAGGCCTTAGGATTGCTTGCGCACGGAGCTGGTGGCCGTTTTTTTCCGGCGACCCCATGAAAGGCAATTAATGACATCCCTCGATGACAATGCTACTTTAGATGTTTTTAAAATGTTACAAAGTGGAACGACCGAACCTGCACAAGGTTTCACAGCCTCTTTCTTTTTTTTCATTAGAGGCGACATCATGTGCTGTGACTTAACTGATATATTCTCACCAAAACGTGCTAACTCTTCTCTTCTTATTCTTTGTTTCTTTCTTCTATTTTTTGGTAAAGTTAGTTATTCTAGCTTGGTGATCATCAGGATATTCTTATTCAGACCAGGTTTAACATACGATAGAGCTTTATTACAATGATACGCTAAAGCAGCTATCAAAAATCCACGGAAATAACTTTAACCGTAACGAACGGCAAATGAAAATCGGTGCAGTTGAGGTTAGGCCATAATATTGCACTATGAATAAAATTTAGTGAACAATTTATATAAAGTGTGTTAAACATTTAAACATTTCGTATCAGACAAAATGAAACTAATGTTTTTATCGGACATACATAAACGACATCACGATAATTAAACGAATTACTGTTTATCACACAAAAACGAAACGGCTATATCACAAGCTGCTAAGATTAGTGCACTAGTGACAACGACTAGACTTGCATTTGCAACCTGCAAAGAAGAAAAACAGACGACTTAAATTTGAGCAATAAAAATTCAGTTCTAAACATCAGGCTAATTAATCACAAAGCTCTGTCACTTCTAAAAAAATTTTAATTAATAAACTTTTTAATGATTTGTTAGCATTTTATTTATTCTGGTTTTATCCTTATAAGATGCGTTCTGTAAATAAATTTCCTTGAAACGGAATGTATTTTTAACGCATTAACATTTTAATGACAGAACTATTTTTTCAATGCTCCATCTTTTCGATCAATACAAGTACAGTGTCATAACTTTTGATAGTGGTAGTTACGCCACTGTAAATAGTATCTACTAGTATCGATTGTACAAACGATATTTGTCGGAACGTCTCTAGCCTTGGTTCGAAAACCGAAGTAAATTATTTATGACTGAAAGAATCATCAGTTGGCGCCACTATTGATGGCTAACTATTTATCACAACCTTATCAAACGGCATTGGCCAACAAACAAAGAAGGCAGCAAACTACCAGATAAAAGTTTTATTCAAAGTGACGCCCGAATCTAGTGACGTGACCGATTCCGAAAACTCTTGTGCCGTGCAGACGTAAAGAATGTTCCTAAAAAGTACTTTTGAAGCGAATTTGAGAAGTGGAGGTCAATCATCCCGATAACATTCCGAATAACACGCGCGGTCTGTCATCACCGGTGTAAAGAGAGAGCGCAAACAACTTATCGAACTTTGCTCCCCGTCCCCTAAAGGGTTGATGAGCTTCAAAAGAGATTTTGTCAGAAATTTAGTGAATGGATGAGCTTAAAAAAAGAATATATGTATAAAATAATAATAATAATGAAAGCACATAGTGTATTTTATCGATTAAGATATTCGGCAAATATTGTCTTTCTCAGTCACGGAGATAAAATTACTTTACTTTTACTGTAATCCACTCGCGAAAATCGCGCAAACCTCGCCTAGAGGCTCACAAAATTTAGAATTTAAAAAAAAAAAACTTAAAATATATTATGGTAAAAAGTAATTGAAAATATAATGAATATAACTATATCTAAATAAAATAATAACAATTATAACAAATCAAAGAAGTGAAAATTATTAAAAGAATAATTCTTAGTTAATAACAGTTAAGCCGAGAATGAACCCTACAAAAATCTAATCATAACTAAAAGAAGCCTAATAGTAGTTTTACACCGTTCACGACAGCCACACTCGCCCCATGCGGTGGGGTTAGTGTGGACAAGCTAGAATACTCCGTTAGGCAATGAAATTCCATTCTTAAAAGTGGATGAAAACCATATTGATACATAAAAGTACTTTTGTCTTTTCAAAAGTAGATGGATTAACAAATTTGGAAACCAATTTAGGATTAGACCACTACAAAATGAAACTGAACAGTTCTTCGGAGCAGAGTGATCCTTCCCCATCAACGACATCCTTTCACATATTATTTATATTAAAGTAATTTTCTCTCGAGTGTAAGATCAGTTTTAAATGTCCAATTGAGCTACTTTATTTGAAATTTATCTAAATTTCTAATATTACTGTATTGTCACCAAAAAGAGGATGTGTCCCCAAAAATGAAAGTTTTAAGCAGGTAATCCTTTTAAACTCATGAAAATGGCGCTGCGGAATTGTCCTAGGCGGATAAGAGTAGCTGCGAAAATGTCCCATCAGGAGGGCTTTAAAATTTGCCGCGGAAATGTCCTATTCCGTAGTATGTCTTGCACATCGATTTCTTTATGCCGAGGATGTGAGTGATGTGGCAGGAATTTCTAGAAGGTTCACTTTGACGCATGCAAATAGGCTGGAGTTTTCCCAGCTGCTTGCTCCCTTCTTCTTAGAAGACAGGTGACTAAATATTGCCGCGCTATTCTTTTCCACTGCATCTCTTGCATATGGATTGCGAAAATGTGTTTGCCGGGCATATATTCGTTATAGCTGCACGTGTATTCCGCCCTCACTCCACTTTGAGCTGTATAATCTGTATATAAATTAATTGCAACTGGAATGTTCTTTGGTTCGTCGTCGTGTCCCCGAATTAACTGTCAGAAAGAAGTCTTCGCTGTCAGCAATGAATCCAATTTTTTTTTTTTTTTTTTTTTTAAATTTACATTTTATCTTTCACACATAAATTAAAATCCTGTGAAAAATTAGAAGTAAAAATTTGGCACTAAATTCCCTGACAGTTCAGATTACAAGCTTGAAACAAGGTCGACAGGAAATTCTTAAATAATGTAAAAGATTTGACTTAAGAAATTGTAACATGATGTCCTGTATTCATCCATTCCAGCAACCTTACACAGTACATGATTTCAATTAGGATGAATTTTTAAAAATAATAGCGATAGTACTAATGGAACTTAAACTTCGTTTCTGTATTATACCCAATGGACGAAATGAGATGTTATGCTCACTTGAGTCCAAAGCTAGTTAGCTAAGTGAGCAAAATGTACAGAATGTATATTTCCTGGGACCACAGTCTCAAAAGCTAATCTGACGGCAGACAGTCCTGCAGTTAGTTCTACAATTCAGTTTGTGAGACACAGATACTATTCAAACGTTAAACATTTGGTAAGTAAATGTTGGGAATGGGGTAAGCTAAGGGGAAGCATTTTGAATCACATTTTTCTTTATTGGAAAGCTAGGGAAACCAGGGAAAAGTTTCTCACTTTGCATCACATACTAAATCTCGCCAAACCGAGGTAAGTTAAAGTGCCAAAAGGAATGAGACATCACCAAAACACGATACATGCCATAAATGACAACCATGCGTAACACTTTTTCTGGTCCAAAATGGCGGATGTGACGGCCTGTGTTATTCTGGTGTGAAGGTCTATAATTTCAAAGTTTAATTTATCTTTAGCTCCAAATTTTAAAAAGAAAGAAAACTTGAGAACATGTGGATTAACGAGAGAGAAAAGGAAAAGAAAGAAAAGATTACTAGCTTTACGATATTTTTGAAGACAGAAACTATAGGCTCAAAATGTCTTAAACTGTGATCATGTTGAATAAAACTCAACATATTGCTATGAAATGAACACCACATAGTCAATGAACTTTGAAAAGGTAGAAGCAGCAAAGGTATTTCATTTTAAATAACACAAAACTAATTTGTAAGTTTATGCCATGTAAGGCCCCAATAAATTTCTGAAGGCGAAGCACACGCTTCCTGAGCTTTGCGAACCCTTTTCTGTTTTCGTTTATGTTCATCAGAAAGGTGATGACATTTCATTCTTTCGCTAGGGAGAACGTGTGTACAGAGACGAAGGAATCTGAGCTGACAAGCATTCCCAAGGAGTGGATGAGCGACGTGTCCTTCGGTGACTGGAACCAGCAGTCTGAAAGTTGCAGAGGAAACAACAACAAATACGTTTGCATGGAAAGGTGAGACACTTCTTTTCTCTTATTGTCGCTGTTATTCACAGCAACTGTGAACTCGACCTGCCAATTCGTAGACATTACAAGAGCAAAACGATGAGGGTATTTATTTTTCATTTCTAACAGGCTGAGTATTGGTTCTTAACCACTGCAGACCTAGTGCGTTCCCAGAGATGAGTACCAACGCTTTCAGCAGCACCACAATGAGTGTGGTACCATTGCCGCAATTTTTGACACTCAGTTTCCCCCTACATGGCGGCACCTGAGCTCGAATTGATGCAAACTGCACTAGGAATTTAATTTAGCCGAGAGTATCCATGCCAAATGGCCACACAAGGGATCTTTAACATGCCGCATAATTATACGACATAGGTCCTGTCCATTTTCTGCGTCTTGAAAATCCACCGACTTGGACCAGGTTTGATCTGGCGAACTAGGGCGTACAAGGCCGGCGCCTTACCATTACGCCACCCTGCCGGCTGAGGGTACTTATTTACCTTCGGAGTTGGCAGTCTTGTGACGACAAATGTTTAAAGGTGGCAAATTTTACCACCTATATTTTTTGCCGTTCTTGAAAACAGTATAACAGTAAATTTTTATTTTCTGTAATGACACTTCTTTCTTTCTTTTTTTTTATTTTTACTAATGTCTTAGTTGAGTTTACGAACACAAAAAGTAGGTTTGAGTCTTCGTGTTAAAAAGAAAGGGCGTGGTAGATTTCAGGTCAGTCTATGTGTGGCATGGACCTAAATAGGGCTCTTGCACATGAAGGATTTGACCAATTTGACCAGCATACCTTTTTTTTGTGTTAAAATAGAGTTGCGCGGGTTAACAAAGGTTGAACACCACGGATCTTGGTTACACTGCAATACCTCCAAATTGTCCAATCTTTGTTAAGCGATATGAACAACTCATAAATCGAATTCAAACTAAACAGTTTTAAAGCCAAGTTTTCCATACAACTAATTTTCTGTCTGGAATCAATCAGTTTATTTTACAGAAATCCTTATTGTATATTCGTTTTCTTCTTTTCAGAAAGACTACAGCTGAAGGTACCAAGATGGTAGCTACCAAATACGAATGCTGCTACGGGTTCGAGAGACCCAAGGACTTAAGTCCCGGATGCGTTGAAAGTAAGTGCCCCCAAAGGAATCTGTGCAGAGAAACTTTTCTTCCTATCCTTCGACATGAATGCACAGCTGCTCGCATTAAAACGGGGTGGGGATCTATGCACAGGGAATAGTGATGAAAAATGCGTAGTATCCTCGACGTTGTAGTACTAAAGTACTTTTTGAAAAGCTTTGATTCATAAACATACGAGATTCATAAACACTCGAGACTGGTTTTCAGGAAAATTAGAACTAATCGATCATAATGAACTCTAACGGATCTTGATTGAATTTCATTGATCATATGAATATTTTAACACTTTGAATGAATCCCGAGAATAGAAAATTTTATACCTTAATAGATTTATCTTTTTCTCATATCGTAAGTTTACTTCGTCACAACAAAAGTTTCCATCACCACGTTCTGCCGCTACAAATTTTCTTTCCTTCCTTACCTAGTCAATTTTTGTTTCCTTAGAAAATTTTCGAAATTGTTGCCAATCTTCTTATAATATCAGCATGGTGTTTGATTTTTTAGAAAATATACATTTTTGATGAATTAGCTTTATAAATGCGATGTTTGCAAAACATTTTCAGTTTTAGAAAATTGTGTGAAATACGATGACAATATTTTGACTAGGTGGATACTAAACCAAACCGAAATTTTAGTCACTTGTATTGTAATACTTAATTTGTAATGTTGTTCTTAATAATTCACCACTGAAAACGAAAAAAGTGTTCTTACCCTCTTTATTTTAGTTGAAAGCAACATATACAATTTAGCAAGCAATTTGAATTGGTTAAATATTTTTAATTCTTCAGGGGTTCTCGACGAGCATCTCAAAGGTTATGCATGCCACCGGGAAATAGAAGGTTTATGTTCCGCTGTTGCAGGCTATGCTTTTAAAAACGACATGAAAATTTTGTTCGAGAGACATGTGTTTCACTCATCGAAAGTCTGATAGGAGTTTTTCCCCGATTTTCTCTTAATCAAGAAGTATAAACACAAATACAAATACAGATGTAACAACCAAACCAGCAACAGGCTCTAGGCTGAGCTAGGCTGGTCCTAGTCAATTCACCAATCCCCAACGAACATCAAGAGCCCTCTTAAAACTTTTTCTCCCACTGCAAGTATCAGTTGCTTCCGCGCCGCGCGGTAAACTATTCCAACTGCCTTGCAATCCTATCAAAGTAGTAATTTTTCCTGATTAGCCTGAAATTTTAAACGCTTAAAACAATGACCTCTGGTTCTAATTTATATGCATAAATGTAGCCCATCAACAATTTCCATTTTAATGAATTTAACTAATTGAATTACGTCCTCTTTAACTCTCCTTTGCTCGAGACTATACGTATTGAGCCTTTTAAGCCTGAGAGACGACTTGCCAACATAGTAGCCTTCCTTTGAACCCTTTCCAATAAGGTAATGCCTTTCTCTAGATATGGAGATCAGAAGTGAACAGCATACTCCAAATGAGGTCTATAAGGCAATACAACTTACTTAGACTTGTTAGAAATAGCTCTATTCATAAACCCAAGCGTTCTGTTAGCTTTGTTACTTACTATGCTGCACTGATGACTAAGTTGAAGTCGTGACTAATTAGTTAATAAGTATGGTCTCCAGTTTTGTTGGTTCCCATGAAAATTGAAGTCACATCCACTATTTCGAACATCAGTAACATCCGTAAGTATGTGTAACATATTGGTACCCAACTAAATGAGGGCTTTCTTTTCTTGTCCTAAAGCATAAATTTGCTCACTTTTCCCATCCGTCTCTCCAAAAATAAAAAGAAAATGTTATATAAAGCGGCTCATTACGGTGCGAGACCCTTCGAGTTTTTTGAGAAACTATTGACCCATTCCCTTTCATTAAATTCTTTGATGTCATTTTCTTTTCCTGAGTTAGCCACATCCCATTTTATCAGCAAGATTACGATATCGTTTTTTTAGAGGCTAAATTGCTATTTTTAGGAGACAGTAAATAAATGTCTTTGTTTGTGCTCTTTTGAGACTAAAAATTGTGCTCTATACCTATCAGAGATAGAGAAAAGTCGCTGACATATTTTCAGAAACTAAATTTCCTTGTCTGATTTTTTATATTTTAAATTTTTAAATTTTATTTTTAAGCATTGAAATATAGTCCTTTTTTTCTTATTAAATAGAGTACTACAGCGCCTTAAGTTAATACCTAAAACTAAACTTCGTAGAAAGTAAATCATTTTGGATTTTTTAATTACCACTATAAGTCTTCCCCCTTTTTTTTGTCAAATTCTCATAAATCTTACAAAGTGCGTCAAAATGTGGCATTCGCCAGAAGCTTGTTGATTTATTGTGAATGACGAGAACATATAAATTCTATAAAGAACTATATATTTTTAGTTCTTTATCGATACAAATGATTAATATTTCAGTCTTCTAGATTATTTCGACATTTTCTTTGGTGTTTCTAAAGATATTTTCCATTAGATGATGACATTCTTCTGTTAGACATCCTCCCAGCTTCAGAGTGATTAATGAGTTTGTCGTTTTCTCTGAATTCTGTGTCATCTATAAACGTTGTATGGAACTAGATAATAGGTTCGGAGCAACACAGTCCGTACTGCAGCTTACTTTGAACTTATTTAATTTCTTCTTCAGAATGCATCTTCAAAGATATACCTGCATGATATTATTTTGTATATACTCGAGCTTTTCTTTTATTTATTTTATAAATAACGTTTGTTGAGTTTAAGGAAATTTTTTTGAAACCCTTTGGGAATTATTCAGAAAATTTGTAGAGAACGTAAATGGTGTCAGTAATATCGGTAAATTTTTATAAATATTATCAACTTTGTAAGGTGATTGTAAGGTCATAGAAAATTTATAATATTCCATAATGTCTATACGTGCCTGTGTAATATCCATTCGACCCTGACCGCTAATACAATTACTTCAGTGAAATTTACAGTTAGTTTAACTGAAATGATTGCATTAATTTTCCATCAGTTAGCTTATTTATTATGTTTATTTTCCCATTGTATTATTAATATTACTATTTCATTTACTTATTTATCTGTTTATTTAACGTCATTCCTTTATTTTGCCGAAAAGAAGAAACAAGTAGGAAAATCGTGCTTCATTTCCATTATCAATGAGGTAATTCTTGGCGAGATTTTCAGATTTAGCGAAAATGAAGGACAAGATTTTACACATGTACTTGTCGGTAAAATCGATGGTGTGGTTTTTATAATGTCTAAGGGGAATCTTTACAGTAGTAAAATATCTTAGCTATGGGATCAATAGAATATTGTTACGTAGTCCTGTAGCCAAATCACTAGTCTGTAGATAATACTGAAAAATTATATATTGCGTACATCGTAAAATGTATCTTGTTTGTCTATATAGGTCGATAATAAATGTTTGTCGAATCCAATCATATGTTCTTTACAATCTATAGAGACGAATATCTTTCACTCTATCGAGACGATGTTTATGGTATCTGCTCAAAATGTCTGTCGAGTGTAGGAAATGTAAGATTTTCTAACCATAATAAGCCCCAAAGGAACTAAAATACGGTACTTTCATGGGTTCTTGATAAGTAATGGAATATGTTTTTTTGCTGCTTTGTGTGTGCTTGCTAAGTGGAGCCACTAATCAGTGACTAACCCCTGCGCAGGTAAAGGAAAAGAAACCGGGACTCAAAGCCCCCAGGCGCTGGGAGACTTGCGCTACAATATTATGTCATCGTCCTCATCATCTTCTTCTAAATACGGCTTTAAGAAATGAAGTAAGTGTACTTATTATCCAAAGGTAGAGTTACAACAAAACTTCGCTTGCCGTCACTGAGTCCTAATGAACGAGACGATTGCACTGAGGGCACACTGTAAAAAATTTTAGTTCAACCTTTCACCAAAAAAAGGGACAAGATGGGGAAATTTAGCTGCAACCAACATTTGGTACTAAAGTTGAACCGTTATAATGATTCTTAGTTTCACAGTCATGGTGAAAATGCACCATCATAATGGTTCAACTAAGTATCAAATGTTGGTTGCAGCTAAATTTCACCATTTTGTCCCATTTTTTGGTGAAAGGTTGAACTAGGATTTTTCACAGTGTACATTCATTTGCTGGAATTTCCCCTTCTCGGATTTTTATAATATCCATGTCAAAGCTTTCTCTTGATTTTATGCTTTTCAAAGTTGAAAACAATTAACGAATGCTACATTAATTTAGTATTAGAAGGCATAACCTACTACTTATTACTGCATAAACAAAATTGAAACAGGAAACTAAAGCTTTGAATCTTTCCACAAATAGATGACCTTCAAAGAATAAGTCGTAGCAGCAAATAGTCAAAGAGTCATACAAAGTAATGCATGGTATTTGTATCTTAATACTTTTAACTTACAGCGATCTGATTGTCCATTGAAAAAGATAAACACATTACACTTCTATTAAAAAAAAGAGAAAAAGATAAATCAGAGACAAAAATGTCTCACGTTTCAACATATCGACGGCACTGAACTAAATGAGGTGTTCCAAAAGAGTTGATATGATAATAAGCAAGTATTTGAGAATTACTGATATAAAAGACTCAACATTTATTGAATCGTTCTACTGAATATTCAACATGAGTTTGCTATTTTGGACTTTCCTGGAGAGGAAATAAGGGTACCTCGCGGGGTTGTAACTTCTTGCCAAGCAGATAAAACGCAGTTGTTGTTGTTGCTCTTTTATGACACAGTCATATACAGAGAGTCTAGGAAGGCAGCATTTGGCATTTTGCTGCTCTTGTTGATATATGATCTGCAAATAACTCAAGTTTAACATTACTGTGCCCCTGACGGATAAAACTTTTTATTTTTTTCACTGTTATTCTTAAAAAATAAAGTGACCTGATGAATTGCAGATACCAATCTTTTTGAACTGTTAATAAAACATGTCAGAACATTTGTTCATTTCTGCGAATTCAATCATTTATTCCGTACAAAGCTTGAAGTTTTTGCAAGCGACAAACTCTGGGATGTACCTAATAGGGCTCACTGTAGCGTACCGTAAGAAAATATCTATGAGCGGCAATAATTACAGAAATAATAGAACAAGCTATGCTAGATAAGTCAGCCACATAGGTAGAATAGAATACAATTGTGATAAACAAATATTCCGTCAAAAAGCACGAAACGAAAGGCAACGTGTTATCACTTTATGTTATTTTTAGTTGTAAAAGATTAAATTGATATTGGAAAGCGTTAATATGTAGTTGTTATGAAGGACAATGGATTTTGTTATTTAGATTTACAGTCTCAAATTTAAGATATGTGTAAAAAGTTTTGGCAATTCTTTCTTCGTGGAATGATTATGCTTTAATAATAAAAGAAACAATAGATTCTTCCACTGATCCATTACTTAATAAATATGTAGTCGCTTAACTATTATTGCAGGTTGATAGTAACTACAAAAATGAAAATTAAAAATAATGAAACTGAAATACTATCCACAAACTTATAAGAAAACCCCCTTATTCTGTTCATCCTTGTAGAGAAAAACGGTTGCTTTGAGCAGAGCAATTTGATTTTATGCTATATTCAGTTTGCACCAGCATTGGTTTCGCCAAGCGAATTTTCCCACTCCAGTTCCAGAATGTTCCAATGACAAACCAGTAAATGCCTAAACTATCGGACCATCTGCAACACCCCTTGAATTGTATATTGACTTAGTGCCACATTTTTCAGTATCCGAGATTAATTTATTGTTTTGTTTTACTTCTTATTTTCTAGTTTAGAAAGTAAATAAAACGTACTTGAATTTTCATCAAAAGTTATGAATTTCCCTTACTCCCTTAGTAAACTTAAAACGTCTGCGACTTTCCATAATGACTTTTTAGTTGCCATCTCTGTATATATATGTACCTAGATCAACTTAGTGTACAGTTCGACCACAAAGTTTAGAGACTTGGTCGCTTCTGCGCATGGCAGAAAAGGACGAATCCATTCGAGTTATAGGGAAGTTCGTTTTGCAGGTACGCTTATTTAGCAAGCAAAACACAATATGTATAACACTAGAATCAAGTTGTAGCTAAAGAAATAAAGTAAATATGCTGGGTACATAGAAAGAAAATTATTGATGCTAATACTTCTACAACGATGAGGAGGGGGAGATCGTATTTTACACAATACTAGATCGCCAATAAGTTACGTTAAACAGATCGCGGCACATACCTTATACCAACAGTTTCTCCCTTGAACATGAATGGATTCTTCTTGGCACTCCGAAAGGCAGATTGCTTTGGTTTGCGATAGAACTGTACTTTACGAGCCGACTTAGTGTACTCTAACCAACCGACTTGATGTACTTTAACCAACCGGCTTGGTGTACTTTAACCGACTGACTTGATGTACATTAACCAACCGACTCGGTGTACTTTAACCAACCGACTTAGTGTACTTTAACCATAGCTTCAACTTGCACAAAAACGTTACGACTGATTGTGGCCTCTCATCTGAAATGTTGCCTTTCTGCTTTTGTAGGTGGTGCCATTCTTGAAGTCCCACTCCAATAATGAGTGCATTGAAAAGGAGGACATTTTTTGGAATGAATTTGTGATTGCTTTTGCGTACATTTCCCACCTACTAACAGTATTTTCTGCAAATGTGTAAATGTTTTTCTATTCAATAAACTTTGCTGAATGTATGTATTTAATGGCTATTCTTCACTTTCTATTAAGAAAACAAAACTAACTTTTCCTCTTTGATTTTTTTAAAAAAATTCCTAAACACCTCTTTGATTCACTTCGCAAAAAATAATCTAGTTATATGCAGCCCAATAAGAATTGCTTCTATGCACTTGCGCCTCATTGTTGCAAGCATCTTAACCCATTCACACCCAATTCATTTATTTATTTAAATTTCAGTATAATTATCTTTTTTGAACCATATTTAGCTTATATGAACTAAATATAACAAAAGTAGAAAAATTTAATTTTTTGACAAAGGAAATCGAGCTATTTGCAAAATTTGAAGAATTCAAAGTTCAGTTAAAAAGTAATACTAAATTTGGTGGGAAGATTTGTGGTTCTTCCTTTACACTTGAAAGTACAGAATATACCCTCGACCTTGTATAGTATATGAGGTCATGTTAGGATATTTTAACGTAAGCTATAAGATATCCTAAATTTTCTAAATTCTATTTTGCAGCTTTCCCTTAAATAGAACCATGGGATAAAAGTGGTTGACTATTTAATGCTGGAATGCATTTTTTGGGGGGAGGATGGGAGAGGGAAGAACAAAAATTGAATAATGATTAAAGAATTCTACGATAAAGAGGCATTTCTGCAGTTTGCGAAGTGATTCATTTTCTACGTATATATATATATATATATATTTGTACTTTTAAAAAGCTTGTGTTCTTTAAAGCAGTTGTGCAACAAATTCGATTCAATAAATAGTTTTTAAACTATTTAATACATTTTTAAGGAAGCAAAAATATTGGAAAAGTCTGATGATCTGATGAGGAGTTTCTATATTAGCCACAAGAAACTTAGCAAGAACGTTAAAGTGATAAATAAAAATTCATGAGTACAGATTTTAAGTAACGTATTAGAATAGTTTTTAAAAGTTGCTTTATGTTTCATGCACTTTTTTAAATAGAACGCATAAAATTTCCTGGCATTGCAGAAACAAATATAAAACACATGATAAAAGGAATAAACAATGAAAGAAAACTAAAAAGTTGAGTAGATCTTCAACTATTCACTATATGGTAACGCGAACCGATGTTTTTCTACATATTAAGATCCGAATTTGCAGTTATAGTGAGTTAAACAGTATAAGAGACCTATTTCTACGAAATTATTAAAGGTTTTTGAAACAATAAAAGTTGTGGCGTTAAGTCTGACCATTTTATATTTTAAAATCTTAATTAGTTGAATTAAGATGTATATTTTGTTAAAATAATCTCCAAAAAGGGCCCATAAAACTTCGGTTTTTAAAGCTCGTACTGATATAAAAGATTCCTTGGCATCAGTGTGAGAATACTTAATAGCGTTACCATAATGGATTTTGCACCCCTCCGCTTTTTCAAGAATGGGTGAAACATTAATTTTCAAAATGATTGGTGAAAAATGCATTGAAAAGAATTTACTAATGTAAACTGCATAATCAACATTCGTTTTATTATTTTTAACCTGAGCTCCCCGGTCCTAAGGTTTCTTGAAACGTTGTAACAGGCTCTGCAAAACAACAAAAGTATTCATTGTGCTTGTTCTCTATAAAGTAGAATACAAAGCTATCCATAATTTTAATTAGGGGTTAAGGGGACCAAAACGAACTTGACACAGTAAATATCAAATTTTAAGACTCCTCGTTCTATTCGCCATGTATGTTTAAATATTCCCGGTAAATCTTACATTTTTTTTTGTGCCTCATAATGATATTTTATCATTCGATTGAATTACAAAATACTTTTTTGAGTCAAAAAGTTTTTTCATAAATTCTTAGTTGAAAATGGACCTGTAATTTGGGAGGGTAATTCATACGTGACTTAAGCTATCATTCTAAATAGAATTATTTCTTTCTATATTATACTAAATTTTTTGTGCTCCTAAAAAAAAAAAAAATCTATTTATAGAGGGAAACAACTTTTAAAAAGATATTACTGTATATTATTCTTATAAAAATTATAGAACTTCGTAATTTTGAAATCAGTAGATCTTGGAAGTTTTTTTTTTATCTCTCTCTTTCCTCTTCTATTCCTGTATAAACTTATTTCTTAAAATTTAAGGATCATTTATAAAAAAAAAAAAAAAAGGTTCACTACATTAAGAGGCATTTTTTTGTAGAAGCACAAATGATTTCGAAGTATGTTTCGCTACAGTTCATTTTTTATTGGTACCTAAAATCACTTACGCCGAAATAAACAATGGGGGGAAAGCTTGCCTTTCGGAAGTCTTTCCCGCGGAAGAACAAATGCTAGGGTGAAGCCACATGTACAGCAACGGTTAATCTAAGCAGAAAGCATAACGCGTTACAAGGGGCGCCTTTACGGGGTGAATTGAATATCTAACGTGTGGGATAGCCTGTTTCAACTTACTCAGAAATACTTTATACTTATATTATATTCTCTTTCTTCAAGCAACCCTTTTTCTAAATAAGGTTACCGTATTTTTCGGCCCAACCCAGGACATAAGCACGATTATCTCATTTATTTCTGTTTCCTTGAAAATGAAACTAGTTTTGTTAATATTTAAAAAATATCTTGAAATAAGTTAGAAGCTTTAACGTTTGATTGAAATATTACCGTCAAAAAGTCATGTTGTGGGATTTAGTTATACTTTTCACTAAACTTTAATTTATTAATTATTATTATTATTAATAATAATAAACGTTTAACAGTAGATACTGAAAGTCTACCCTTTTCTGCTGTCCAAATACTCCAAAAAATCGAACACCCTCTCTCACATAAAACAAAAATTACGGGAAAAGAAATTGCAAACCCAACTATTTTAGAAATAGTGGTGCATAAAGTAGGGAAAGAAGTTAAAAACTTAAAACAAGTTCCTTGTCGGACAAAAAGTTTTCAAAACCCCGGACATTTTTTTGACCGTGGGCATTGAACAGTACAGGATTTAAAGCCCAGGACCTTCCGTTTCTAATCCCGAACGTACAGTAAACCTATCTCTAAAGTAATGCTTTCTTGTGAATTAAAGGGAAAAAATCAACGTAAATAAAACAGAAATTTTCAAGACAATTGTGCTTTATTTACGTTCACAATTCCCCCATTTTCTCCTATTTCAGCAAAAAGTATTTTTGATCTTTTTTCGTATAATCCTTTCTTGTTCTGCCTAACGAGGATGATAGCTTCTATTTTAGGTGTTCTCTAAAAATAAAGAAGATCGTTACAACTATGGATAAAACTATGGATATAAAATACAAGTATTGAGAATTTTCTGTGGGATACTAAATTCTAAATAAACTTATTTCTTTAATTCAGAGTTTTTGTACAGTAGTTAAAATTTAATATCGCTTTGATTATAATTGAAAAACGGGGGTGCAGTGTAGATCTACCTCCTCGTGATGCACCCTGGTAACGCTTTTGCGGCTAATTGATCTACAACTTTGGCTAACCCTATGATGCCAACGATGCCTTATATATATCTGCGGGTCTTGCAGTGGAATGCGGGTGGTCTGTCTCAGCCCAAGAGAGCGGAGTTAGTGCAGACGCTCAACGCTCATGATATTGATGCCTTTACGATTATGGAGGCTAACCTCACTGATGATAAATTAAAATATTTTTCTTTTAGGGGATACTCCCTATATATCCTTCCTAAGTCCAGACAAGTGGCGAGTGGCATCCTAGTTGGAGTTAAAATTGGGCTCACTGCTGATTTCCGTATAATAAAAGACATGGAATGCTCCTCTGATAAGAGCGAAGTTATTGAGCTAAATCTATGGGAAAACGGAAAACGTTTCAAAATCCTTGCTATCTATAGCCCACCTAACAATAAACCTGACTTCTCCTACCTTAATTCTCGAACCATCTTCCTTGGAGATTTTAATGCTCACTCCCCAATATGGGGGTATAACGACTCTAATGAAGCAGGGAAAAGAGTAGAGGATCTCTTGAACTCTAGTACCTTCAGGTTAATCTATAGCCACAATGATCCTCACACTTATCTCCACTACAATGGAACGTCCACTTCTCCTGATCTTCTTTTGGTCACTTCAGATATTAGTGAACAATCGAGTCGATATATTATTGCCGACCCGGGCTCCGGCCACCGTCAAGTCATAGCAGAAATTCCTCTGGGTTCACAATATAGGCAGCCCATGTCACTCTCTAAAACCTCATGGAATTTCAGGAAAGCTAACTGGACTGCCTTTATCGCAATGACAGAGCAAGAATTACACCTAGACCATATTGACTTTACCCTGCACCCAAGTAGAATATGTGAACTTATCAATGATAAAATTATATGTTGTGCAAAAAAGAGTATACCTAGGGGAAAAGTGAAGAAATATAGATGATTTTGGTCGGAAGAACTAAAACATATGAAGATTAAGCGCAACAGACTTAGAAGAAAGGCCGAACTAACACATAGGTGTTCGGATGTTCAGGCGTGGAGAAAGCAATCAGCCCTATTCAGAAAAACTGTGCTTGTCGAAAAACGGAAATCTTTTAATGACTTCCTATCTGGCGCCAATTATCAGAGAGATAAAAAGAGAGTTTATAATTTCCTCTCTCGTATCAAAAATGAAGGCACCCGTACCCCTAAACAACATTTTCAAGTCGCTAATAAAACGATCTCTTCTGATACAGCAATTGCTAATGCATTTGTTAAACACTTTTCTAAATGTCACCAAAAGAATAAACACGCAAGGACATCTTCAAAGGTATTAAGACGTGAAATTAAATCATTTGTCACGGGTTTTGGTGCTCGGACATCTTCTCATCCCATCTTTGATTCATCTCTATCCATGGAAGAGCTCACTCAGGCTGTAACTAGCCTTAAAAGTAGAAAATCCCCAGGTGAAGATGGCATACATTCTGAATTCCTACAACATCTGGGCACTTGTGCCTTGAGCACTCTTTTAAAATTCTTCAATTTGATTTGGAATTCGGGAGTTATTCCTTCTCAGTGGCTTAGAGCCATAATTTTACCAATCCACAAAAAGGATAAAGATCCAAAGGATCTTCTAAGTTATAGACCAATATCACTTACAAGTATAATGGGGAAAACTATGGAGAGAATTATAACTAAATGACTCAGTTGGTTCTCAGAGAACAACCGCCTCCTTGCCGAGGAACAGGCTGAATTCAGGCAATTTAGATCTACCAATCAACAGGTAGCACTGCTCAGCCAGTCTATCAAAGATGCCTTGGATAAAAGCCGAATACTTTCAGCGGTATTCATTGACCTTAAATCTGCCTATGACACTGTTTGGATTGACAAACTCCTGCTGAAACTCGCTTCTCTTGGTATTGAGAATAACATGTTCAGTTGGTTTCGTAGTTTTCTCTGGCAGCGTTTATGTAAGATCAGATATGGAAAAAGTTATTCCAAATACAGTGTTCTTAAAACGGGACTACCCCAGGGTTCAGTATCCAGCTGCACACTCTTTAACATCTACATAAATGATCTTGTCCACCAGCTCAGGAAGATTACTGATATTAGATGCCTGCTTTATGCTGACGACCTTGTGATCTGGATTGACTCTCCCAAGAATCGGGCCGCACAATTAAATAGTCACAGCTTGAATTTGGCACTTGAGATCTTGGGGCAATGGCGTGACGAAAATAACATGAATGTTAACCTTGATAAAACAGTCTCGGTCAGTTTCTCATTGACACACCAACCATTGCATATTGATCTGTTATACCGAGGACATGTCATCCAGGAGGCCGATAGTTTTAGCTATTTGGGCGTTACATTTGATCGTAAGGTATCCTGGAGAGCCCATACCGAAAATATTGTAAACCGTGTCTCAAATAGAATGACGCTTTTGAAAAGACTTGCTGGATCTAGGTGGGGCTGTTCTAGTCACACCTTAAATTTGACTTACAAGTTATTTATTTTACCTATTTTGACTTACTGTTGTGAGCCACTGATTACTGCATCTGGCTTTGTGACTGAATTACTTGATAGAACCCAAATCCAGGCCCTACGGCTCATCACAGGGGCTGTTAAAACAACTCCAATTGATGCAATGCTTATGAAAACAAAAAATAAACCTCTAAAGAATATCTTTAAAGAAACAGCCCTGTTGCTATGGGAAAAATTAACACGACTAGCAGACGGCCTCTCCCTTTTGTGCAATCTTCATTTGGGTTCAGGAAGGCGTTTGAAGACCCAACATGGTTTTGTGCAGGGTATTCTGGAACTAAAGCAATTGCTTGATATTGAATTCACCCCCGAACCTCTGGTGTCCTCTTTAGATCCAATTATTGATAGAGGTTTTCGAATTCGGACTGAACTTACC
Source organism: Octonoba sinensis (assembly GCA_038502835.1). NCBI lineage: Eukaryota > Metazoa > Arthropoda > Arachnida > Araneae > Uloboridae > Octonoba > Octonoba sinensis. The sequence goes on from CM076602.1 coordinate 68,097,916, forward strand.
CAGGTGGTTTCCAAAAAGGAACAAAACACCTTAATCTTAAAGTCGTTAGCTTTGGAAACGATTGAAACCATGTATCCCGAACCTGATTGGGTGCATATCTATACCGATGGAAGCCTTTTGAGGGACACTGACAGAGCAGGAGCGGGGGGTGTATTGTCACCTTTTCTCCTTTTATCTAACAACTGGTAAATTCACAACTGCTTTTGATGGTGAGGTTGCTGCTATTCAAGTAGCCCTTGCGCAACTGCATTGCCACCTAAATAGTTTCGTAAGAGCTGTTATATTCTGTGATTCAAAAGCAGCAATTCTGGTAATAAGCTCTCTTTCTGCTCCTGCCTCCTCTAACACACTTGAGTGTAAGAAACTCCTGAAGAGTCTGTCTAAGTACTCTAAAGAAGTCGCCTTGCAGTGGATCCCTGGACACTGCGGTATAACAGGAAATGAAATAGCGGACCAGCTAGCAAAAAAGGGAGCTTCTATCATACAAACATCAATGAAAGCTGTCCCTTATACTAGTGCCAAGCGTATCATCAAGAGAAAGATGAATGATCTCAAGCTACATCAATACGCTGAGAGAAATTCTAATAAGATCTGGTGGAATAAACTCGGGGATCTTCCCATGTGGTCAAGACGTAAAGCAGTAGCTGAGTTTCGTCTGGCCACAGGACATGACTGCCTCTTAAAACATCTACATCGAATCCATGTTGTTCAGGCCCCCTTCTGCACACTCTGTGATCTTCTGGAGGACATGGATGCTGGCCACATTCTCCGCTGCTCGGCACTTGGTGATTCCTCGCTGAGTGACCGCTACTGGCGCGCTAGGGAGCTTTTAGGTTCATAGACTTTTCTCTCCACATTATTATGTTTATTTGTTTTTGTTCTTGTTCCTTTTGCCTCGTGGTGTAGAGGTCTTTTGTAACCTTGCCATTAGAAATAAAAAAAAAAATAATTGAAAAACGAAAAGAAAAGGAGTAAAAAGCTACACAAAAATGAATTCCAACATTCTATGCTTTAACGAGATCTCCTTTTGAGCTTGCTTTCCCGTAAAAGTAAAAAAGAATAATAATAATAAAGTATGAAAGAAGGCTTAATTAATGTATCCTTAAAATATCGTTAAAAATGAAGAAAAGTCAAAAGTAAGTAAATAAATATTAAAAGATAAAAAAATCGAAAGTAGAGTTTTGAGATGGAGGACAATGTGTGTCTGTCGGTCTGTCTGTCTGTCTACCCCCCCCCCCCCCCAATAACTTTTGAGGGAATTGTCCGATTATCCGATCCAAAAACTTTTTTTTTCATTCGAAAGATTTCAACGAGAACATCTTATTTCCATTTTCACTCTTTGAATTGAACAATTTTTTGTTCAACTTTGAACGGTTCAAAAAATTTTAACTTTAGCACTATTTGGGAAATGTAAAGCAAATTACATAAACTCTGCACATACGACACAAGTTCCTTCAGACAAGCTTATTAAAAGAGCTATCGGCTTGAAATATGTTTTGATTTGAACAATTTTTGTTCAATTTTGAACAGTTCAAAAAAATTAACATTAGCACCTACGGGGAAATTTCAACCCTATATAAATCCTGATCTAACAGACGGATTTGCTTGGAAACTTAAACTTTATCGGAAAGCTCTTATGACGTAAAATATGTACAGATAGGAAGTTCATCTAGTCTAGAACTAAACAAGCCTATTTTCCCTTGAAACGTTTTGATCTGGATTTTTAAGGGTATTTCCGACTGAATGAATGAGTAAATGAATGAAGGAAAGAGTGAATGAATAAATGAGTGTCTAAATACATGAATGAGTAAATAAATGAATAAATAAATGAATGAATGAATGAGTGAGTGACTGACTGAATATGTATTAACCGTTGCAGTAATTAAGAACTAAAGCTAAATGAGAAATGGAAAGGGAGAAAGAGCTAGATTATAAATTTGAAGTTTTGTGCATGCGGGAAAGTAGACTAGTATAGTTCTAGACGGAACATCCTGTTTTTTTTTTTTTCCAGATCTAAACTGACGTGGCAGCTGGGTTATCCCCCCTCCCCCCTCTAAAAGTGGTCGTGAAAGTCAGATCAACTACTCTACTCACACAATTCTCAAGTTGGAAAATATGCATTTGAATCAAGTTTTAATCCTAATTACACATATACGCAACTATACATCTTCCACAGCTACGTAATAGTGAAGTTTTCGATTTTTTTGGTTTCATTTTTATTTGATGGAATAACATCTATAAACATCACATCTGAAAAAAAAAATTGTTCTGCGATAAGTATCTATTTTTTAAATAATTTTTAAAGTTCAAGCGCAGTAAGCGACGCAAAAACAATTTTCTGCTTTAGGGAATAACGTCGCCACTCTGTGGTGACACACGAACTTGGCTACAATAATGGGAGCTTAACCCCGACCCGGAACTTATACCCCGACGTCCTGCCAAAAAGGACTCGTAGAACAAGTTTTAACTGCATCGTTTGCTTTTAAAATGCTCACAACCGATAAAAATCTCCAACTAAGAAATTTCGCTGCATAAAATAGGACCAAATGAAATTACATCATTAATATTCCTTCTGGCACGTTCCTTGATTGGCCATTTGCAAATCTAGACGCCATAATGAAGCAATAAGTTCAATATAACAATTAAATAACGATGAAACGAAAGCAAACTAGTTAAGAGCAACAAAAAGTCTACATTGAAATCTTAAGTACACTGTAAAAAATTTGCGTTTGATTGCCATTATTTTTGGTATTCAGTTGGTGTTAAGTTGAAAATTATTCATTTTTTGATACTTTAAATTTTTTAATCCTTATTCTCATAAAGTAGCATATGTGCTACCTGGGGTTATCCCCTACTTTCTATTTGTTAAGTGCCGTCAGCGCGTATGTTGCATTGTTATTTGCTAGCCCATATTCTCATAAAGTAGGACATATGCTCCCTGGGGTCTTCCCCTACTTTCTATTTGTTAACAAATAGAAAGTAGGGGAAAACCCCCGGTAGCATATATAAGAATAAGGGTTAAAGTGTCAGTCTAAAAAAATACAGACAGCAGAATGTTTTCTTAGCATATGATGTTCGTTAACTCGTTTACGTATCAAAAGTTCATCACGGTTGCCCATTTATCCTATTTTCATAGAAATGAGCAATCGTGATGAAATTTTGAGTAACTGAGTTAGCAAATTTCATGTGATAAATAATCTAAGTTTTCTAAAAGTCTTGTGAAATTAATTTTTTTTCCTGAGCTTTCTGACATGTAGGAAAGAGTGTAAAACTGTTAGCTCAGACACTTAAAATGTATACAAAATACAATTCAGAGGTAAAAATTCATAACAGTTACTCGGTGAAATTTTTGAAGTTAGATCAATGCTCTTTTGAAGCATTCACGTAATGCATTCAGAAAAAAATTTCCTCCAATGAAATTTAACAAAATAGAAATAACTTTACTTTAAGAGTTCAGTGTATCCTTTTGAAGCTATACCAAAAAAAAAAGTCTGAATAGATCCCTATATTTTCTCATATTAACATAATGCTTTCATAAATAAAATTTTCAGATACAATTAAGCAATGAATAAATGACTTTCAATTAAGGCTTTAGTGGTTTTTTTCTTTTTTTTTTTCACTTTTTGGATTGAAAATAAGGATTTTCAACTTCCTCTAAAAAGAAAAACTTTTACACACATGTTAAGAAAAAAAAGAAAAATTCTGGAATTAAAGCAGGTTCAAGAGCACCGAAAATGACAACGAAAGATGGTTGATTGTTGTCACTACTACAAAAAATAAATAAATAAATAAATAAAACATTGCTATTGGGCGAGGCTAGGCTACTGAGTTACCGATATCTCAGCTAATATTAGATACATCTCTTAACTAAATTTTAAATAATATTAAATCGCCAAAAATGTTTTAAGTTACACGGTTTCATTTAAATTCAAAACATCGTTGCATAATCCAAACAAAACTATTGTTGCCAAACGGAAAATAATAATGCTGATAATTTCCTCAGAGCCAAAGTTATTAATTTTTTTCCTAATTAACGTTATAATAAATTATAAAATGGATGGATTATTGTATTGTCATCGAAGATAAGCTTGTGTGCAAAATTTGAAGATAATTTATGCAGTAATAGTTGTCGAAAACCGCCTTTAAAATCCCGCCACAAGTCAAGTTAAATAAAACCATGTAATAAAAGCATAACACGGTCCATATTTTTAAAGACAGATACATAGATATTTTTTAAATGTATCAACGTTACACCTGCTGTTTCAACGTTACACCTGCTGAACACCAAAAACCGTGTTCAGTAACACCACAAATAATGGGGGCAACTAACGCAACATTTTTAGTGTATGAATAATTTTCAACTTTACTCCAACTGAACACCAAAAACCGTGTTCAATAACACCACAAATAATGGGGGCAGCTAACGCAACATTTTTACAGTGTATGATTAATTTTCAACTTTGCTCCAACTGAACACCAAAAACCATGTTCAATAACACCACAAATAATGGAGGCCACCAATGCAACGTTTTTACAGTGTATGACGTCAGGGGCTGACGCTTTAAGCTCTACCCAGTTTTTTGAGATTGGAATATTTAAAAATTAATTAAAAATCAATAATTTGTTCTCTGAGTCTGGAATGGTTGAATGTTAGAGGTATTTTCTTGTCTTAAACAAATTTAGCTGTCAAAATAAGAATATCTAATAGATCGAAACTTTCCTATTATACATCTTACAGCTACGTAAAACAAATCCTCAGCCTTCATTTCAAGTGCCCAAAAATTTAATAACGTGTGGTGGAGTCGATAAACTTGCATTGGAATACTGCGGGAATAAAATACAAATTTCCACACAAGAATCTTAAAGAAATAATTTCTCTTATGTTGCTGGGAAAAAGATCACAATTATTTGCCTTTTTATCCTCGTTATAGAGTTTCCACAGCGTGGTTGTATCTGGGAGAGTTGATTAGAATATTTTTAAAATTGGAGTATACATTCACAATGGGGAATAAATATCGTAGACCGTTTTATAAACTTTTAATGTATAGGACTTTTTTTCAATGTCCTTATACTCCTCCCCTCCCCCCCCCCCAAAAAAAAGAATTAAACATAATTTAGGCAGTAAAAAGCCACTTTTTATTTATACCCCCCTCTCTACAGAAAGGAAGTATCAACATTTAATGCGATGACTTGAATGAAGCTGCAGAAACCGAAATATGTGACCCTAAATCAATAGCAAATGAAAAAGCATCAAAATTATGTACAATATGTAAAAAAAAAATGCTGTTAAGTAAAACGAGATCTTTAAGTTATTATTATACACATATATATATATACTAGCGGTGCCCGCACGGCGTTGTCCGGGCTATATTTTAAAAACGTCGCCTACAGCGTTGTCCTTGCTAAGTGTATAAAAAATCGTGTGTCTATTTGTCAAAAAAAAAAAAAGACATTGTCAACGCTTGAAAAAGTAATATAACATCTAGAAGGATCGGTTAAGAAAACTTAGGAACAATTCCATCAGTAGGGTAAGATTTGTCACCAGAGGGTAATTATAACTGCCAAATTGCAGCACGGCGTCATTTATTGAGTTACTTTTCATTGGAAATTAGTCTTGGCGATGATGTTAGATTAATTGCAAGATCATATTAATTTTATTTTCCATCCATGGTGAACTGTTGTCTCGCTAACCGAAAGATAAGTTTCATAATGAAATGAAGCTTCGCTAGCGGTACCACAGAGGTGAAATCGTAGGTGACAATATTTATAATTAAATGATACAATAAACCACACCTAAAAAACGTATGCACAATTTTGTTAGTATTCTTTATCGCCGGTTTATCACCAACGCCTAATTAAAAGTCAAATTGCAGCGTGTCGTCATTCGCCACGTTATTTGAAATCTAGAATAAACTATACGTCCGTAAACTTTTCGAGGCGATATTTATTTAAATGCATTGCTAAATCAAGGAAATCTTAAAATCGGGGAGACGGAACTTTTATCAAGTTCAATCTCGAATTTAAAACCTATTGCTAATTGGAAAAAAACGTTAAATCGAAAATATGCTTTATTATTGTTTTATCTTTATTAAACTGAACTATTTTGAAAAATAAGTTTTATATTGAAATTAAGCTAACATTATTCAGCCGGAGTTGAGGAAACTGCTAATTATTATTTTTGGGCCAAGGTAAGCCTTAAGAAAGCGAACTAAAAAGCTTATAACTGGCGTTCCTTTTGACTTAGAAACTTCCAACAAATTTCATCTTGTACAAAAAAATCTGCGCTTTCGATCGATATATTATATTAATACGTGCAAGGTTTTTGTCACCCCCATATTGGGGGATTTATGGGGAAATTTGAGTAAAATTGGTATAAAAAAATAACTACCTGTCGGATTTTTTTCTAACGGGTCTATGATTGGTCCTCTTGAAGCACTTTGTCTATTGATGAAAACCGCATTCAAATCCGTTGCGTAGTTTTAAAGATCTCTGCGTACAGACACGGGAAGCGACTTTGTTTTATACTCCTTTAAGATATTACTTACATTTTTTAACAAAATGTTTCTTTTCTTTTCTTTTTTTCTCTGCAGTTGACTTGAGGGACGTATTGGCTACGCTGAGGATACTAGGGAGGGCGGGGTTAGCCGAGCTGGTCGAGCATTCGGGGTGGAGTGATGCCCTCCACTCCTTCAACTACTCCCTCCTTTGCCCGCCTGACGACGCCTTGGAAGCAATCGTCAAAGGAAATACTGACGTAAGTTTCGTAGGCGGTTTCCGCTGGAGAACAAAGTTAAACATTTGGCAAGAATGTTTTAGGGGAAACGAACGATTTAAGATAAAACACACAACAAATCCGTCAGCTTTTACAGTACAAAAAAAGGTAAAGACTACAGAAACACAGAAAAAGGCGACCTCTTTGCATTACAACTATTCTCCACTCCTTTTAAGATACTTTTATTATAACAAGCACATAAAATACCTAGATCAAGTAATGGTAAAGAAAAATCTTTTCTCAAAGAACCCGTTTTCGATCATCAGTTAAGAAGCACAGAAAGAATAACAGCAATGAGTTTGATGGGAACTTTGGTGGAATAAATTAAACCTTTAGAAATTCAATGTCAAAAAGAAAGAAAAAATGAATGAAAAGAAAAGTAGCAACAAAAGCTATATGGAAACACAAAAACTCTTAAAAAACTGCGAAAAAGTAATTCTTCACAAGAAAAAACAAATTTTTGTCTAGTAGGCCAACCACCATGGCCATAGGTAAGGTGGCTGTTCTCGGATTCTACGCCAAGACCTGGTGTCTCTGATGTCCAAATCTGAAATCTTATAATATGAAAAAAAAAAAAAAAAATGTTTTTTTAATGGAATTTAGTATTACCTATACAGATCCTCTGCCTCTACAACTATCAAATCTCGAAAAAAAAAAAAATTTTTTCTGACATTTCTCTTTTATTCTGACATTGAATTGGATACACGTGCTCCGAAAATAAGGGATGATTCTTGTTCGTATTTTTCCAATTATTTTTAAAGCCTCGGATTTCAGTTTTCAATTAAGATTTCGAACCTGAGATTTGTTTATTTTAAAGTGAACTAAGTTTTCAAATATCTTACGATGGCTTTGCATTTGAAAAAAATATGTAATAACATCTGACAGTATTTTTGTATCTCAAGCAATTCTTTAAGGCAGCTGACGGATTTGTAGTGTTATGGTTAACCTAAAACAACCGGATACTCCAAACTAAATGAACGAGAAAAATCAAATCAGTTAAAGAAAAAAAAAAAAAAAAACCCCGTCCCTTGACAAAAAAAAAAAAAACTTACTAGTAGAGTCACTTCAGCAAAATAATTCATGTAAATTTTAGTTGATGTGATGTCTCTAGAGGGTGTTTTTGTTTTGTTCTCCAGAACGACGTCCAACGGAAGTCGGATAGAGCACCTTTGCATCTGGACGGTCTTCTGAAACGTCATCTATTACCTGGGTTTGTCAGGGCGGAAGATATCCCGTATGGGCACCTGTTGCAGACGGAAGATCCGGACACTCGCATAAGGATCAACGTATATCACATACCCGAAAAGGTAACTTAACAAACTGTCTCGGGAGTTATTTTTCCCCAATGCTTTCTCATAATTTTAAAAATCAATGGCTATTATACTTTCGGGGTGATGTCAACGTATATCACATACCCGAAAAGGTAACTTAAACTTTCTCGTGAGTTCCCCCCCCCCCGCCCCCAATACTTCCTCATAATTTTGAGAATCAACGCCTATTATACTTTCTGGGTCATGCCTTGCGATGACTTCTTGCATAAATTACATTATGCATTAATAATAGACACAAAGAGAGTATCGGCTTTCCACCTAATGACAAACACTGTTCCATCGAGAATTTTGAAATTTATGGTAAAATGGCTTCGCTATATCTCTAACAAACAATGTTTACATAAGTTGGTACCAGCAAATACTTTGACCTAAGGATGAACCAAGTTTCCATTTTGAAGGCAGGGCTTGGCTTGAACAGTACATGATAATTTGACATTCTATGCCCAAAGGCAGTGAAGATGGGCCTTGCCGGATTTACCACTTCACGTATGTGCACTTTAAAAGTGCCTTTATTAATCTATTTAATGACTACTTGTAATAATGTTTTCCGAATAAATTTCTAGCTTTTATAATTCACATGTTTATTATCACTAGCTGATGCAAAATTATTAAACCTTGCAAACTGCATATCATTTTGAAGTGCAAGAACAACTGCCGATTATCTAAATTTTTACATTTAAGTAGGTCGAAAGTAGATGTTATTCATTTAAAACGTTGAAGCGAAAAAGTTTAATGTGTACAAAATGCTTTCAATGTAAGTCACTAACAGCTGAACAATATTCCGTGCAAAATAGCAGGGGTTCCCAAACTTTTCCAAATCGTGACATCCTTGAGAGAATTAGAATTTTTCAAAATCGTCATGGCACACAAGTCAAACAAATCTATATAATATATATAATAATTATGTATTTGTACGAGTTTGGAGAACAATCATAGAAGTGAATGAATAGAATGTACAAATAATGATTATATCATGTAACTTAAATTTCATTTACCTTTAATGAAAGGACTTTACATGCCACCGTCGCAATTTTTGGTTTACTCAACAACAAAGATTTAACATCATGGGCACCTCGCGGGAAACTCATCTCCCGATGTGGCTCTCAATTTGGGAACCCCTATCTGCCTATCATATAGTGTAGTCATATAAGGTACCTTATCAAATAATACGGGGAAATTTTAAAAGAATCTGATAGTATCGAAATAGATCGATCGTTCGACTAACGAAAGCGGTTCTGTTATTGTAAGAAGGAAACAAAATAATCAACCAGGCGAAATTCATCTAGGAGCCTGACTTTACTTATTTGTTTACTGGGCTCCTGTACCTGAAGCTTTACCACATGAAGATTGGAGGTGGTTTTAAGTCACTCAAATTAATTATTGTTATTATTATTATCACTATTATTTTTAATTAACTGACGGTACATGTGACGTCTTGATTGTCAGGTGATGACTGCCAACTGCGTCCCAGTGGTGCTGCCGGACAGATTCGCCCGGAATGGCGTAATCCATCTGGTAGAGAAGGTTATACCCAACCCGTCAAAGACAGTGGCTGACCTAATAGCCGGAGACTCCCAGTTTTCGATACTCAAGAGAAGTAAGTGCTTGTGTTGGCTTTCTCTACAGGAAATGCAGTTTGTGTTCTGCCGTACAACCACAAAGATCTATACGTGCTGTGCCACCGAAACTGAATTCAGATTTTCACATTTCAGGTTTCTCTGTAATATTCTGATGAAGAACCCACTTCGTTAAATGCATAATGATGATTTTTTTAAAAAATAAGCCTTTTTCTGGTGGCAAAACAAAGGAAAATGATAAAACGAGAGCAGATTTATATCTCTTATGAGTTTTTCTGCAGGTTTTTGGGGTTGTTTCCTCGTGAGTTTGGGCAGGAAAAGAGAGAGCATTCACTGAACGTCAGTATTTCAAGCAGATCTTTAACAGGGTTTAAGGGTGGTATTATGGGGAATTCACGTACAACGTAAAATACCTTCAGTGGTACTTCTAAAGAGACATTCGTAGTGGGATACGTATGCCATTTATGTCGACACAGGAATTTTAATGTGAATGCCTCACGATGCATAGCTTTACGATGAGCTTGAGCCCTTCATAAATTAAGAATAAAACGTACTTATTTTTCATATTGTAATCACTTGTTACATGAATACAGTTATGAACGATCTCGTATTGATCTCTTAAGCAATATTCCAATTACCTAATTAGTATTTGTATTTTATGATTAGCTCACTCTAACCAAAAATGAAATTGGCATTTGAAGAAAGAAAGAAAGAAACGAAAAGAAAGGGGGGAGGGGTAACAGATGACTCACTGTGATGAGTACAATTTTAGGTTTTGTACCAGCGGCTGACACAAAACTAAGAGAGCATACTTAGTTTTCTAGTTGAAAATATTTGTTCCTAAATGGATTTGAAGGTCACAGAACGATCATTTAACCTAACTTTATGCATTCCCGTTTACTATTCCGCAAGATAATTTTATTTATTTTTTACCACCGAAGATTATCATTATATTTTCTGTCTTATTCCATGAAATATTTTCCTTTTACTTTTTATTCTTATCTGGCATTATTCTATCAAGTATACGCTGAATGAAATGAATATTGAAACACATAAAGTATGCTTTTCAGGGGTGATTTTTAAATTTTTACATTCTAGCAAATCTCCATTTGCAATAGAGAAAAGTTCTATCTTCTGCTTTAATGCTATTCAAAAGAAATATTATAATTTTTTCCAGATGCAAATTCAATTATAACTTGGAAAATTCAAGATCGATAATGTAGATATACTGTTCTAATAAGAGTAGAGCGTATAAAATAAAAAGTACGAAATACACGCTTTACGGAAACAATTAATGAAATTAATAGATTCATGTGAACTGTGGACGGTTTTATAAATGTTCGATAAGTGTACAATTTTTCTAGAGAAGAATTCAGTAAAGAGACAAGTACTGGACTGATATGCACCGATTTTTTTCTTTATTACAGTTGTGAGCAGAGCCGGTCTTGTTCAGACTTTACGCAACCTGAACGGCAGCTTCACTCTGTTCGCGCCCACAGATTCCGCTTTCGCCGCATCCCACTTCAACAACCACTCGGTACGGGGACGCAAGTGCTTAGAGAGTAAGTACATACACTGTTAGAAATTTCATCATGAAATTACGGTTAAATAGCCGGCAGCAATCTGTCCATCTAATTAACCGCTAAATTTACGGTTTGGAACATTTTTGTATCATTACGGGTTCTAAACAGTTTCCGATCAGCTTGGTTAAAAAGCCGTAAATACAAAAGTTTTCGGTTTCATAACCATTTAGTAACATTTATGATAACATATGCAGGCTACGGTAATAAACTATATGGGTAGAATCTTAGAGGCGTAGAAACTATTCATAGCTATTACATAGTGGTGGACGACGAGGTGCGAAGACACGGTGGAGCAGGAGGTCTGCCGGAGACTGGGATAGAACTCCGGACCTCCACGGTGGAAAGCCAGTACTTCCATTTCAGAGGTACCTACTGAATGTCCAAGATTTTGAGAAGTTTTTTTTTTACCCTGAGAAAGATAAAAATGCAATAAAAACAATTAGATGGGATATGTTTCCACAACCAGTTGTTATGACTATTACTAATTTTATCTCCTCTTCATTTCTACCCTTCAGATAAAAACTATACAATATTATGCGATGGAATTCTAATCTTCACACTTCTTTGATCCACAACCAAGATGGACGGCCGATTCTTATTGAATACAAGACCTAGGTGGTGCTCGTAAATTACGATTAATTAAACGTTCTTTAGGAGAAATAACGATTTTTTTCACAATGAGCTGTTTGAGTACCATCTTTTTAATGGTTATTCAACTGTTATAATTAAATATGGTAAAGTAACAATTAAATAAATTGTTATATTACTATTTTTTACGAAAATTTTTAACAGTGTAACGCATCTCTCCAACATGGAGTTTTAATCTTTACAAACACGGAATCTTTAAATTCATTCAATTATTCCTGCCGAGAGAGTCTGCAGGACCACTAAGAGCATTTACACACTGAGCTATGTAATTAGCTTGATTTCTATCTGAGCGATTCATAGTCACCTATAAAAATCGAATAACAGCTTAAGAAAAACTTCGCGTTCTGCATCGAATTTCAAGTTAGAAAAATTGAAGAGCTCCATAAAAATTTTGTATCAATTTGGACAGCTCATACAGTAACCATGAAACTATTAGCATAATCATTTTAGTTTTCCATAGCAGAGTAGAGAATGCAGCTTAAGCTTTAAGAGTTTATTAAAACGATATATTACAAGACGAAACGCACACAAACAAAAATAAACAAAACTAATAGCACATTCATTTTCCCTCCTACATCCACAAAGTCTACACGCCTTCTGCGCAGTTTGCAAACTGTTGCCCATACATGGCGCTGATTACATTTTTCATTTTGGGGGAATGGGTTGCGAGTGACATTGAATTTATCTCTAACAGAAACCAGTGTAACCGAACAGGAAATACCCTTATTTCACTTTCAGTCATGTGAAATGTCTTACTTAAGGACTCTTTCCGTAGTCAAGTCACGCACCTTTTCGTGCTTGTTGCCTATGGTTTCAAGGACCAATGCGTATAAACCGTCATCCGATATGACAGCTAGTACAAGACAATATAGTACAGAATATTGCAATACAAGGAGGGGAATTACAAGGATGCACCTTGGGCACAGGGCGAGATTCGAGCCCTCGAGTCTCCTAAAAAGGCGCAGGCGTGTGCCAAAGTAAGAAGCATAGGCCTCTCAACCACTGAGGTTCCCCATGCCTTACTAGAAACATTTCAGCACGATCTCCTGCATACAACTGATTGAGCAACTTAGAGCCCAAGATTACATAATAATTATTAGCAAAATAAAAAGAAAATTGAATTTAAAATTTGTTCAGCTCTATGGAAGAGGTGCGATGTTATGCTCACTTTGAATCCGAAACCAATTACCTTAGTGGGCAAAATTGTATTTTTTCGCAAACCGTCTTACGTTAGGTAACACTTCAGTTACTTATAGTATATATATAGCTTGAAGAGGAAGTCAAACTGCTTTTTTTCCCTTTTTCTATTTAAGAGTTTTGCTTTCGTTGTAGGCTTGATGCGGCATCACTTGCTGGATCATGTGATCTGCTCGTCAGCGCTCCCTCCTCACGCTCGCAGTCCGAGCGGGTCAGGTGAGCTGTTGAGCCTGACGAGGGATGAGCACGGCAAACTGTACGTGGATGATGTGCAAGTAGTCGTAAGGGACTGGATGGCGCTGAATGGAGTGGTGCATGTTATCGACGGCGTACTCACCACCAGACAGGGTGAGTATTATGATGCTGTATTGATGAGGATGATGGATGATTGCAATTACGTGACAGTCCCACGAAGTTGGGTTTTCTTTTTCCAAAATCAAACGAAGAGACGTATTTTTTTTGTTATCTTCAATAACAGAAATGGATGAAAAGAAAATGCCGATAAGGTATTCAAAGTTGTCCTATCAAGAACTGTTTCAAGGTTTGCGACCAGGAGTTTGAAAAGGGAAGGGTTCAAATTCAAAAAGATGGGTTTTCCATCCTTGGTCGCATTTAGTCAAAAAAATAAATCGTGTGACCAAAAGTATCAAAGAGATCATTTCGGTCGTGGATGATGACAATATCCACTCACTTTAATAGATTTTTTAAAATAAAATTATTGAATTCATCCATGGGCAGCCTTTTTCTAAAAACTGGAATATTGTACTAGTTTTTTGAAGCGTTATCTTTGTCTTTTGTAAACTGTCAAATTCGTCCATGAACTCCAAGCATGAAATATTAATAGTTTTTTGCGGTGAGTGTACTGAATTTTTTAAGGGTAGTTTTAAGCACAAGACTGCAAATTGTCAAACGTATACTTCTTCTTCTGGTAAAAGCGCTACATTGACTTTTTGTTTATTCATCCATTGGTTAACAACATGAATATACTATAAGTTACTTACAACATTACTTATTTTTCTTCGAGTTATTACTATATTTTTCAATTTTGCATCTTCACAGCCAAATGTGCGAGTCAAGTGATGGAAGATTCTTCCCTCACTATGTTTTTATCTCTGGTGGAAGCGGCAGGCTTGAAGAACATGTTCGACACAATGGAGGACGTCACCTTCTTCATCCCCGCGGATCAGGCACTGTTGCAGGTGGGTCTTCCATGATTTTTGGTCAGTGTACGAAATACTGGGAGTTAAAACTGAATTATTACTTTTACTTTGTCGTTTTTGAAGATAACTCTCACAGAAAATCTGATATACCGTTTAAATATAGAGATAATAATCAGGAGAAGAGCAAATTTACTCTTCTCCTGATTAGTTTTTCTCTCTTGATTCTCCTGATATGCTCATTTTAACAAATTGGAAGAACATCTGCACATTAGATTTATTTTTTTCCCCAAGAATGGGAAATATTTCTTTCTTCCTTAAGTTAGCATTTGCCTATTTCTGTCTTGGTTCAGAATGGATACTTTAGCAAATCGTTTTTCCTTCTGAATGGATCACTTTTCCGTTTACTCCTTTAATGCCATTAGCGTTTATTTTTTTCGCTGACTGCTCTTTTTATTTTTCTCGCTGTTTGAGCTTTTTTTTTATGTTTGATTCTTTTGCAAAAGGTTTATTACCCTAATTTGTAACTAGTTTAATTAATTATTTGATCTCTTTGCTCAGAGGTGTTAAGAGTCAAGTTCTCAAATTCAATGAAGAGTGTGCGTAAGCAATTTTTTGGTGAAAGATCAATAAAGAACAATTTCCCCTTATTTTTTCATTTAAAAAAATCTAAGCGAAAGTGATATTTTGTCATAAAATGTGCAAGAAAATTTTCATTATGTTACTAAAATAAGACAAAATTTCCTATGTCATTGAAAGAATGAAGTTCTATGCCACATGCCCCAATGGTGTACCAGAAAAGAGATTAAGCGTTCCTTCACCATTATCTAAATAATTTTTTCCCCTTGAATTACTGCTTTTTGATTTAAATGAATTATAGTTAAATAATGATTCACTGTTTACAGGGAACCCCTTCCCGTGCAGTGGAGTCGCTTCTGCGCCTGAACGGATCTCTGGGTGACGCCCTGCTCTACCACGTGGCGAAAGGAAGGGTGCAACTCAACGCTCCTCACCAACGGATCCCTTCCAGGACGAAAAATGCTACTTTGCGCATTCACGTACAGTCGACGGTGAGCACATTATTTCTTGTATGCAGATTAGGGACGAGACTTTTGAAAGCGATGTTGACGGTGACACTTTTAACACGTGTGAACACCCAACTGAGCGGACAAAAATTACATTCCTACCTCCCCACCTAAGGCACGTAACAAAATGGCGTTCCCATCAAGAGCACGAGAATCCTAAGTACAACCGTTGCACGTGAACAGGGAACTTTAGTAACAATATTTTTGGACGTATGTTCAATCACGGCTTGCTTATTTCAGTTAATGTAAGAATCACTTATTTCATTTACCATATATACGAAATACTTGAGCCCAACAAAAAAAAAAAATATTTTAAGACTAGCAATTGAGCCCTCACTGTCTAAAGCTGCTACCTAGCAGAGAAACAGAACTACGTGTGTAACTTCAGAACAATAGAGCCAGAATATCTTTAAACTTTTTTCTTGGATCTACTGATCTTCCAGTGCTCAAGTGATTACGGTAATGATTTTACCTATGCAGGAGAGGGGGTCTAAAGAAAAGGGCCGGGGGCCCCACTGATTTCTTAACTTTTAATGAAAATTTGCTACAAAACTAACGTAAATATTGGTTTTAGGGTATTTTTAATTAATTTTTAGGAGGTAATTTTCAATCCTTCAGAAACCCTCTTCATCCACCCTTGATGATAAAATATGTAAATACTTTCAGTTTTATGCCATGAGTTACTCAAGCTTCTTAGAACCACACATACTCTACATCGCGCTTTTTTTTTTGTGTTCTCTGTGGGATGGGCTTTCTTTAATTTTTTCATAAAAATTTAAACGTCTTGACTTTAATACAAAAAATATTGTCCCTCCCTCCTTCAGAATGTCATTTTACACAAAACGGTAGAGCTCCTGTTGTGTAGAGTAGAGACTATGTGCAATGTTTGGTCACAAGTTTTCTTTCCGATGTGTTCGGAGACCGGATAAACGTTTGCCCTGAAAGTTAAATGAACTTCTTTGTATGAAAAAAAATGTAATATCCTGCTAAAGAAGTTTTTTTTTCTCAACACGTTTGGAAATTTATTTCAAAAATTAAAGAAAGAAAGGCATCCCCTTATAGAACATAAAAGGTTGAAGCGCAAAACAGAGCATGAGTGGCGCAAAGAAACAACAACCCATGGAATAAAATTGAACTTTGTAGCATTTTGTACAGCATTTGTAAACATTGCTAGCATTTTGTATATTTCGTCATCAACGGTGGATGAAAAGGTTTTCTGAAGGCATAAAATGTGCCAAATAAAATATCTAGTTAAAAAATTTACATAAAAAAATTTAGACTAGTTTTCCGGCCATTTCCATTGGAAATTTAATGAGTTCCCCTTTTTCAGACCTCTCAGCTGTTTAGGTATTACAATAGTAAAAAAATAATTAAATGAAGAGAATTAAATGAAGAGAAAAAAAATCCTTTTAGGCCTTTTTAAAGTAGCAATTTCTCTTTTATTTATTCATTTATTTTAAATTTTTAAACTTAGCGGTTTCTGAAAAATCTTGACGTTAAGGGGGGAGAGAGAAGGTCATTTTCGGCTTCAGCGCCAAAAAAGAATCAATTATCAATTGTAGCAATTCAATTTCTTCAAACTTATGTTAGAGTTAGTTATCAACCAATGAATAAGAATTTAACCAAGACAATTACCCATTTTTTGAAATTTTCTTTTTTGCATTTTAGTAATTTTTCTGCTCGGGGAAATTTAAGACTTTTCAGTGGGGAGAAAACGCTGTTCTCCTCCTCCAACGTTGCGATTCTTTATTCTTCATGTCTTCCGTCAAAACTCAAAATAAATAAATAAATAATTATTAAATTCTGATTTGCTTCATTTCAACAATATGTGTATCATCAAGCATGGATGAGCTTGATTGTTTAAAATTAAATTCAATTTCTGAGTCATCGATTGTTCATATTGAACCAAAGTTCCCCTTCATTATTATAGCATTGATTATAGCTCTCCCTTGAGCCATTTCTTGCATTACCATTTTCTCAAGCTGCTTTTTC
Source organism: Octonoba sinensis (assembly GCA_038502835.1). Lineage (NCBI taxonomy): Eukaryota > Metazoa > Arthropoda > Arachnida > Araneae > Uloboridae > Octonoba > Octonoba sinensis. The sequence goes on from CM076602.1 coordinate 68,115,258, forward strand.
AAAAAGTGTCTTTTCGCGAATAACCGCATCTTGTAAAGCAAAAATTATAGGAAGTCTTTTAATATTTTTCATGGCGCCATCTGTTGGCGATCCCCGCAGTCCTCAAGAGGAACTAGAAATAATCCTCCAGCTGTAGGAGAATTTATGGGAGAGGGGGGCATTGAGATGAAACGACGTTACCCCCTATTCATTCTGAGACTACTTTGAATAGAAATAACAGAAAAATAACAATAATAATAATAATTATTATTATTATTCTAAATCATAAATAAATACCACTAGTCGCATCTCAACTCAGATTTCGGCTATGTCTCCAGGAAAGCAGTTGAAGTATAAATTCATGTACTGAGAACTAAGTTGCAGCGGCTACATCTTAAAACTAGAGATTTGGAACTTTCCGTAAAAATCATTAATTTTCTTGCAAATAACATTGTTCTCTAGAAAATTATTATTCTCAAGTTGCAAGCAAAAGTTGCTGTTGAAACAGTTAAAAATAACCTTCCTTAGCCAAGAACACCAGGAACTGTTCTTAAAGAAGTTTGAGTATCCAAAACCGTTTTCGAAAATAATATATATTCTTTGTTCAGAACTATTCTTAAACAAGTTTGAGCATCCAAAACTGTTTTCAAAAATAATATACATTCTTTGTTTATGAACAATCAGAACTGTTTATAAGCAAGTTTGAGTATCTCAAAATTGTTTTTAAAAGTAATATGAATTGTTCTTGGAAACAGTTCTGAAAGTTTTTTATGTGACATTCAGATGCAAGTAATGCTTCTAAAGGGAATATTCTTAAAAACTAATTACATTAAAATTAAAACCAATCTCATTTTTAATTCATTTTCCCAATAGTTAAAATAGTGTAGTATTAAAAAGAGGCTTTTTTTTTTTTTCTTTTAACGTCTTTCAACTTTTAAGTTACCTTCACTGTAATGAACATTAAAAAAAGAAAATAATAATATTATATACCTTTTAATTGGTAATCATGTACTCAACTACTAAAATCAATCATACAATATCAAAACATTGTTCTCCGAGTATATTCTATTTTATTCAGTTACTTGTTTTGGTTTCATGAAAGAAATCTGTAGTTTCTTTATTTCATTATAAGTTTTGTACTAAAACTTCTACAATACCACAAATGCATGCAATAAGTTTCATATTCTGTTCTGAATAACTATTTCTTTGTTTTCCTTGCCACTCTCTTATTCTTTCTTCAATAAAAAAAATAAAATAAAAATGAACCCCAACTGGGAGACTTTTCTTTACTGTTCCCTTCAGAAATAATGCACCGTGAGGCGATACTTTCATAGACTTTACGGTCATCTGGGCGGGGAAGCGACTTTCACTCAAATGTATTTTGCTATTTCAGTTTCCACATGCTGCGCCCCAAGTCCTGGTCCAGTGTGCGACGGTCCTCAGTCCAGACAACAGGCTCTGTGGTGGAACCTTATACGTCATTGACCGGGTAAGCGTCTCTGTTTTACTTTATTCGAGATTCGAGACGAAATATGTATCTAATTTATATAGCATCAGAGGCAGTTTTTATTGTATAAATGTGCAGTGAAACCAAAAACAAACTACACAGGTAAAACTATAAATGATGACCATCTACCGATCTACACAAAGAAAACTTATTTATTTTCAGTCTTTTAATATGAACTGTCATATTGTGAGAAAATTTTGACGAAGTTAATCCCAGAGGTCTTATTATATGTCATTTGTTTCCCCTTTTGTGAATGGTCCTTTTTAAAAATAAATTTATCTTTAAAAAATATTTCTCCTATTATAATTGATATCTGATGAAGGAAGACATCTAGGGCATAAAAAAGGTTGTCCCAAAAGAGTGTCTAAGAAATTGACATTCAAAGACGCCTGACCTTGAGAAAGTGCATTTCTTCTTGGGGAGGGCAAACTATGAAGAGAAGAAATTCTAATGTTGGTGCAGAGCCAATAGCCATCCCAAAAGAGGGAGTACCAAGCGATAGAGGGGAAAAAGTAAATAAATTAAATTTAAATGGTTGCGAGACGTCAGGTAAAATAATAGTACCGGAAAATCATTTATTAGAATATGAGAATTTTTCTAAACATAGTTTCCTAAACTTCTCCAAATATAGCTAAAATTAGCTTTTTGCTATAATTTTATACATCATTTAAACCGACTAGTCATTTTATTCGTGTTTCAGCAATAAGAACTTTTGTTTCTCTTTCTGTTTCGTAGTTTCTCGTTCCTCCCAAGATGACTCTCATCCAGCTGCTGGAGAGGACCGAAGGTTTCTCCACCCTTGTGCTGCTCCTACGCGCTACAGGATTGGACCGTAGGATGCTGGGAAGCCCGGACGTCCCACGGACCTTGTTGGCCCCCACCGACGATGCATTCCATCACGAGCTAGGGGAGGAAGGTCTGCTCCGGGTCCTCGAAAACTTGGATCAAGTAGCTGACCTCATCCGAATGCATATTCTACCAGGTAAATCCACATACGATCAGTGCAAGTTATCAGTCAATCCTTTAAAACTTATTCAGTTCGTACAGATAAGTAAAGTTATATTCAAATCGTCTGCATCAATTGCATGTTTAACAAATTATTTCCGTTCCATGCAGGGGCACAGTGTTGTTCCCATCTTAAGGGTGATTTTGCCGCAGGACGTCGACGGACGCGTACCATCGATGGCTCCCTGCTGGCCCTGGGGCGATCCCCGGGCGGCGCCCTTCTTGTGGGGGGTGCTCGCATCGTTGACTGTGATGTCATGGCAACCGATGGTATTCTCCAAGTGGTGGACACGGTGGTGCGACACGACGTCACAGTGCTCGGTGGAGGAGGTGCTACGAGGCTTTAACGCTCACGAGACGTGTTGATATTTATAGCTTACTACTATTGGCAGGGATTGACCACTGCAGAGAACACACAAACGTCCTGGTGTCGAAATGTCATAAAACTGTTTGCCTCAGCCTTGGATGCCCATCAGTTTATTGACTGTTATCATTAGGTAAACATGGTTCTTCTTTACAGATGTGGTAAATAATGGGGAGATTAGAATATCTGCAGTCCACGAAATCTCCAAAGAACAGTTTTCTTCACTACTAATGCAAGATCATTCCTCTCCCTTCTGTCTTGTTGATAATGACCGTCCAGAAAACTCGACTCGCCTTGAGCTTAAATCTCGTCCATATCGGATTAGCTTCACTATCGCTTTTGACTAGTCATGTGACACATACAAATAGTATTCGGTTCTCCAATCATATCAAATTCGTCACGTGACTGGGCTGGAAACGGTAGCGAATTTAATCCGAGGAGTACAAGAATCAGTCCAATTGTTTTGCATCCGGGACGACAACCAAGACAATTAATTATGGCTATTACCGGCAAACTGACATTCAAGACACAAATTTCTGGTAAACGTTGTAGATACACGTTTTGTGAATCAGCTTCAGTGCGTGTCACACGAAGCGGTGAGAAAATAATCAACTTTGCATATAAAAGAACCATCTGGGCAGTGGATACGTGTCTTCAGTTTTCATCACCACTATATGTCTTCATTTCGTCGTTTTTACACTTTACTTTATATTATAATTTTATTTTGTGAAATCTGCAGCAATGTCTCTTCAAAATGAATTCTTGTATTTATGTATTCTTCTACCAGAAAATTCGAAAAACCCACCCTTTCGAAGTCGAATTTTCATCCGGTATACTGAATTAGTATTTTTTTTTTTTTTTCATGTCGCTCTGTTCTTTATGAAAATTTTAAACGGCAGACAATCCCAGGTGAACATTCATTTTCTTTGAAATAAATACATTACATATGTCATATATGAGCCGTTAAATTTAAAAGTAGGGCAAATCCATTTTGGAAGAAAAAAAAATAATAACAATAAAAAAAGAAGATAAAATTTATTGTGATCTTTTATTTGTAAACGATTTACAGTCAAATAAAACAAAACCCTATTGTTTCGAGCATGAAAGTTTTAGCCCTTAACAGTACTGTAAATGTATTGAAATGCAAAATATTAGAATGTCGCAGTAAATGGTCTTGTCCCACTTTAAAAACAAACTGCTGGTATACACATATATGATTAAATATACAATGCTTTTATTTATTTTTTTCAGTCTGTAGACTATAGCAGTACTTAGAAACATAAAAAGTACTTCACAAAAGCTGTAACAGTGTTACATTTCACCAACTAATTCTGAAATAAGTTGCGACACAGTTGCAGACACATGTATCGCACTCAAAATAGAAATTAACTTGGTGATAGATATCTCTGTTACTTTCGAAGATATTTTGCATTGAACGATGTTTGTTCTTTATTTTCTAAGCACAATTCAAAATGGTTAATAAAAAACGATGACCGACGAGGCACATCATTATATTAAAAATATTTTTCTGCAATCCATTAATCGCTGTCTTTGGGAAAAATATTCTCTGCTTGTGGTGAAAGCCGTATTTGTTTATTCCTCTGCCGCAAGCGACAATCGCATTGTAACTGAAATTTATCGTATGAAGTTATGTTGATTTCAGAACATTAATAATTCTCAAAAGAGGCGATGGTGCCCTTTGATGGCAATTGACAAGTATTCAAAAATGTCGATGTAAAACAAAAGGTCGACTGGGGGCGATGCTTGAATCATATTAAATCAAAATGAGCAAAATTTGTCCTTTAATGCGATAGTAACAAGCGAAAATAAGTTGTCTATGATTACAATATTCCACTTCAATTGTTTCTGTTTCTAGGAATAAAAAAAGAGCTGCTTTTAATTACAATTACTTTTAATGTAGTTTCTATCATAATTTACAAACCGTATAACAAGTTGAAAAAAGAGGCGGCGGGGGGGGGGGGGGGGCAAGAATTTAACAATAAGAAATAAAAAAGAAGGTTCTTTGAAATCTGAGAGAATACATTTTCTATGTATTGAATTTACAAATTGGAAAGACAACAAATTATCAATTAACTCACGGAGTTCGGAGATATGAGTTTAGTAATTAAAATAGAGTGAGACCAAAATCTAGTCCAGACAGAAAACGATAAAAAATTGAGGCAGTGAGAAGCAAAGGGATGTAAGTGACCAAAAAATGATTTCGAGAAAAACGCGTTCAAAATTTGGATCATATGAGACCTTTAATTTAAATTTTTTTCCAAATCACGTTGAAGCGGATCTGTTAGAGCTATCACTATTATTTCTTGTCACAATAAAGAATGGTGCTTTCCCTATCATTTGCACCAGTTATCTCCAAATTTTCAATTTTGTCACTTACGTCCCTTTGCTTCTCACTGTCTCATATGCGAAGTGGTAAATTAGGCACAGCCCATCTTCATTGCTTTTGGGCATAGAATGTCGAACTATGATGTAGTATTCAAACCAAGATCCGCCTTCAAAATGGAAACTTGGTTCATTCTTAAGTCAACATATTTGCTATTATTAAACTGCGGCTTAAAATATTACACGGTAAAAAAAATTCCGTAAAATTTACGGTTTTAAACTGGCAGCTAGGTTGGTTGTGGAAAATCGCAAAAGTTACGAAGTAAATCCGTACTCGCAACTGTTTTTTCTCGGTACAGTACGCCGCAACGGTAAAAACCGTTGCGACTACGGATTTACTTTGTAACTTTTACGGTTTTCCATGACCAACCCAGCTGCGGTTTAAAACCGTAAATTTTACGGATTTTATTTTTACAATGTGAAAAAATTGTTTGGTACAGTTATAGCGAAGCCATTTTACCATAAATTTCAAAAATCTCGATGGAACAGTGTTTGTTATTATGTGGAAAGCCGATGCTCTCTTTGTGTCTATTATTAATGCATACTGTAGTTTATGCGAGAAGTCATCGCAAGACATCACCCCGAAAGTATAATAGCCATTGATTTTTAAAATTATGAGAAAGCATTGGGGAAAAAAAACTCCCGAGACAGTTTGTTAAGTTACCTTTTCGGGTATGTGATATACGTTGATCCTTATGCGAGTGTCCGGATCTTCCGTCTGCAACAGGTGCCCATACGGGATATCTTCCGCCCTGACAAACCCAGGTAATAGATGACGTTTCAGAAGACCGTCCAGATGCAAAGGTGCTCTATCCAACTTCCGTTGGACGTCGTTCTGGAGAACAAAACGAAAACGCCCTCAAGAGACATCACATCAACTGAAATTTACTTGAATTATTTTGCTGAAGTGACTCTACTAGTGAGTTATTTTTTTTGGCAAGGGACGGGTTTTTTTTTTTCCTTTAACTGATTTTTCTCGTTCATTTAGTTTGGAGTATCTGCTTGTTTTAGGTTAACCATAATACTGTCAGATGTTACTATATATTTCCTCAAATGCAAAGCCATCGTAAGATGTTTGAAAACTTAGTTCACACTTAACACATAACCAAATAATCACATAAACAAATCTCAGGTTCGAAATCTTAATGGAAAACTGAAAACCGTGGCTTTAAAAAGAATTGAACAAATACGAACAAAAATCATCCCTTATTTTTGAAACACGAGTATCCAATTCAATGTCAGAATAAAAGAGTTTTTTCTTTCGAGATTTGATAGTTGCAGAGACAGAGGATTTGCATAGGTAGTCTTGTCATATTTTTGATTATTGAAACCGGGACACCTTAATATGGGATGGACATAGCGGGGAGTCTGGGGAAATTAAAAAAAAAATTAAAAGCAAAATGGTGAGTTTTAAGCCTTTTTTTAAGCCTCGCAAGTAACGGGAGTGGGATATCTGGAACCCTAACTTGTCAGTCTACCCACCTTTTCAGAATAAAAAATGAATTTTTGCTACTTAATTTACTTAAAAAGATATTTTTTCCTTTTTAATGAGCATTATTTCTGGTCTACCATCTAGAAAGAAGTGTTAATAAAATAAAGTTTAAAATACTTTATAAAATTGTTCAATTGAACAATTAATTACTAAGTTTTATTTTTTTAAACTACAACTTTTTGTCTAACAACAAAAAACATTTCAAAAAAAACATTTGTAGTTCGGGAAAAGGGAACTTTTGTGTCTAAAAGGAGTAATAAAGGATATAAGGCATAGAAGCGAATCGCATCTGCTTTAATTCATTCTTGAGAGTAAAGGATTTCTTTTTGTTGCACAAGATTTCTTTTGTTGCATACAAATGCATTTTATCAGCAGTACGTACAAATGCTTGCAATGCTAAATATGTCGGATGCCACAAAACTGAGTTAACATTACCAGACATATGACATCACCTTTTCCTTTTAAATGAACTCTGTCTGACCTATGATAATTTCTGGCTTTCTTGAGACGAGTAACTAGGATACTTTCGTGGTATAAATGGACGGAAGAAAAACCAAAGCAACTAATGCGAAACCAAAATGCGATACGAGGCATTTTTCTTCATATAGCAACGATTCCCTACCTATTGTCTGAATAGTTTATATCCTGTTTTTGGGCTTACACGGTCAGTAACTATTTTAACTGATGTTTTTTTGTACATGACTATCACGAGATGGATAAATTTTAGCATACATTTCGATCTGGCTTCATGTTTGAAATTAAGTCCTAAATAGTTTGGGGTAGGGTTTTTTCTTCTAGTTATTACGTATAAATTGACAAATGGGAAAAATACTATCTAAATGCATGTGAGAAGTGGACAAAACTCCATGTTAAACCCTCGTGGAAATAGATTTGGCTTCCCGCAGATAGGAAATCGATAGTCCCGCAGTGGACCAGTAAGTAGAAGCTCGTCGAACACCGAAAGAGAAGCAACACCGACTTAGGTCAGTGTTTAGGAGGATGACAATCTCTCGAGGCTGGTTCCTGTGAGGCCGTGTACGCTAAAGGGAGCTGGTGCACGTTAAATAGGTCGGGGCTCCAATGTCCTCCAAGTGAAACAATACCTCTGGGGGTGCCAATCCCAGGTGACGGTCTCTCATCTGGGAGCTGGTTCAAAAATTAAGAAACCTTTCAAAGGGGCCGAAATCGCACTCCTGCCTATAAGGGCCCCGTTAGACTCAGGAGCAGCGTACCCATTCTTCCTAGCCACGTGCGAGGGCACGACAACAACAACAATAGATTTGGTTTTTAAATGGGTAATAAGAAAGAGAATTTTCTGCAATTCCGATTCTAATTTTCGTTTCATCCCTTCGAATATTCCTCTCCAGTAAATTTATTTCCACCCGCGGAAATGTGACGTGTAACAGTACTTTACGATTATACGACAGTGAGTCATGTTGCACATGATGTCCTTCCAAGACATTTGGCATTATGATAGTAATTTAGGAGTAATTAAAATTTTCATGTGTGCAGTTGTGTATGTTCCATTGCACAGGGACATCCACAATTGTTTTCTACTGGCGGAGACAAAAACGTCATTCCCCGTAAATGGACGCTACTTCCATATTTGAGCTTGCATATCGATGGTGTAATCGTGACATATTCAGATGCATATCGCCCTTGACGAAAGCAATATCACCCATGTAGTGACTCTCAATCACGCAAATGACAGCATCTCGTAACTTCGATGCGTCACTCTTTCGATGCGTTCCACCCTCGGGTGGAAATGCATTGTGCTCCTAGAAAAGACTCATTAACGGCGAGATTTACGCGCACTTTAATGCATGCAACAGATGTTTCCCAGAATCTTTTGTCTCTGACTCGTGGCTAGAGAAAGATTCTGCCATATCTGGCAAATCTTCGTCGATGGAATTAATTTAAAGAAAAAAAAAAGAATCTTTCAAATTGCTCTGTAATTCGTTATTTTAATCAGCATTAACTGATAATATTTTTTAAATTGAGTAACTAACGTGTAGCACTCCAATGTCTGGAGATATATCTTCATAACGGGAAATGTACAAGGCTATAGAGTGAATAAAGATCTATCAGCCTCAAAAGTGGGAACAATAATAAAACTCGCATTGTTGTTCTTTGTAAAATCGATAACCATGGAAGCCTTTCATTTCGCATCATATGACTTGTTTTGTATTTGTTACGTAAAAATCAACAAATACAAAGGAAAATCACGTGGTGCGAAAAGAGAAAAAATCTATTTCACAAAAGAAGACTGCTAACATCATATTTAAGCAATGAGCTACGAAGAAGTTAAAAGAAAGAAAATGCAACAAAAGGCAATGTAACCACAAAACCAAACCTCACATTTAAAAAGTAATTTCTATCTTCTGGAGAGTAAACGCAATGCTCGAACTATCCACATACATATAAGCAGGAAGCAACAAAGTTAATATTAAAACTAAAGCTTTCAAAACTTTTTTGTTTCCCTCACAACTCTCTTTTCATAGATCTTTAAAATCTAGATGAATCTACCGTGCTTTCCTGTGCTCTTTGCGAGTGACCGAAGAGGTCACGCAAAACCGACCTTCCAGTTTCGGCCAATTGGCTTCTTCCAAGTTTTTTTGTCTTATCTGCTACAGGATACGCACCGCTTTTGAACCACGCCCCATTTTGTGTGTAAGCACTTAACCACCACTATACCAGAAAGATCCTTTTTTTTTTTTTTTTTTTTTCAATGAATTCACGATTTATTATGTAGAAAATAGGTTTATTTTATTACTGGTGGTAAAGTGCTTACAAAGTGTGCGGCGCGGCTTAAGAACTCTACGCTCCTTGTGCTAAATTTCTTTCTGCTGCGGAAGATGTTAGCTGAGCACAGCTGTACACTTAACGCCCCAAAAGGTCAGGTATATTGGCTTTTAAGGTTGGTTACGTGAACCCGACGAGTTTAAAATCTACTCCATCATTTTTTTTTTCCTATTGCTTTATATTCCCTCCAAATCGTACTCTACCATACTTGCATCCTTCAATTTCCTTCGCTTGTGGACAACCTACTAGGTGATGGTCTCTCATCTGGGAGCTGGTTCAAAATTAGGAGACCCCCTCTGAGCTAAGTCGTACTTCCACCCTAGTGGAGTGCATTAATAATCGGAAGGCGCTTCCTTGTCTGCCTTAATTCCTGGTTGCTCTGTGAAGCGAGTTTGGATTTCCAAGTGGTATAGCTTAGCTACAACAACAGATAATGCAAATATTTATTTTCAAAATCAAAAAAGGGTAATCGTTAAAGAGCGAGACAAATATTTAGCCGAAAATTAACTTTTCGAGACGTATTTTTCTTACTGGGGGCGGGGTGGTCTATATGGTGGTTTAAATTTAAACAAGTGCCAACTCCCTACCACCGCCAAAATCGTCTATAATCCATTCCAGCCAATTCGCGGGTTTACTTTTCTCCGAAAGAAGAGACTGCTCTAGCGTGCAAATTGTTCTTTTTTTTAGGAGTGCGCGTGTCGCCGCGACCTTCTCCGAATTGTTTTCGAGTGGTACTCGATATTACCATCCAAAAGACGAACAATCCTCCTTTTCCCGAAAACGTTTCCATTCGGAGTGAGGCATCGCGTGTCTCTTATCGATTCCCTCTTTTCCAAGGTTAGTCCGGTCGCTATAACGACACCCTTTTCCGTGGTATAGCTGATTGGAGTCATATAACATTTTTAAATTTAACATTATTGACGTCACTAGAATGCCGAAAACAGCCGACGTCCAAGACAGTGGAAAACAACAGAGACCTTCCTGGGGAGTTGCATCTTCTACTGTCTGTAATTTCTTCAGCATTTTTTTTTTTTGAGGAATTTATGGCATTAGTTATATTTTAGTGCTGATATTGTAAACTATATTGGATTCAATCATATTTTCCGTTTGCAAATTATCACCAGTCACCACACTAAGACCAACTTATCATAAAAACCCTATTGTTTGGACACTCTCAAGCAAGGCGTAGCCAGAAATTTTTTTCCTGACTTTGAAACACTTATGTTGAGGAAAGTTTCAGAGAGGAATATATGCTGCTACATTGCGAAAAATTTCGGGATTTCGGGGGGGGGGGGGAGAGCCCGTGGGCTCTGGATACGGCCTTGGTCTCAAGCATAGATATCAACGAACTAGTGACACCCAGTGCACTGCAAACCTAATATTTCAGATAAAACTCGCGGCAATATTCTGCAAGTGGTCACAGGGATCGATTCACAAATTCAGAGGTCCAAAGTTTTGTAGTGCTCCTTTAAAAAAAGAAAAAAATTTAATAATTATTTTTTTAAATCTGTACAAGGCTATTCTAAAGAAAACATTCGGAGATATATCTTCAGCTTGGCAGCAAAATGAAATGCCACATCCAGCATCATTTTGGCGATATTCGGCAAATTCCTGTAACAATCCAAGCTAAATTACTGGCGAGATTTCAATGAACTATCTCTGTAAAACCGTCTTTTCTGCATCGCTTCGCAATGAACTAGGAAGCATTGAACCTTCCTCTTCCCACTCTAATAAGAACGATTTCACACCAAAGGCGACAAAGACAAAAACTTGTCTTTTCTCATCTACGCAAGCGCAGAGCACCTTTTTGAAGGCAAAACTATGCTTGTGCAATGCTCTGTGCTTGCGCAGAAGGGAAAAGGCCGGAATATTGTTTTTGCCTCATTTGGTGTGAAAGCTCCCTAACACATTCCATTCATTCTTTATTATTGCAATTTCCGATTTCAGACTCCAACAAAAACATTAAACTTCTCACATTTTGAAGCAGTTCTTTATATTTATACTTAAGAAATATACGAAAGTGTCTAAAGATGACCAAAATCTCTCTGTCCTCTTCGTTGGATTACACTAGAAACCATAAGGCTCTTTTATGTGAGAGAAAACTCTTAGTTAATATAAAAAAGATATCAAACTCATTTTCTCAAACTTACGAGTTATATTTCAGTGATTTTTTTTATAAGGAACATTTTAAATTTATTAAAGGACATTTTCAATGTTCTTAGTTTCGGCATTTCCCTTCTGCGCAAGCACAGAGCATTGCACAAGCATATTTTTGCCTTCAAAAATGTGCTCTGCGCTTGCGTAGATGAGAAAAGACAAGTTTTTGTCTTTGTCGCCTTTGGTGTGAAAGCGTTCTTATTAGAGTGAGAAGAGGAAAAAGACATTTTCGTCTTTTTAGACGAAAATGTCTAAAAATTCATTTTAAAACAATGGGAATGTAAGAAATACTAACTCCTAACGCGCGTACATTGGGCACACAAACATTTTTTCCCCTAAAAATTTAATTTTTTTCTTTTCTTTAGTTTTTCAATAGTTTAAAAATAGGTGCCTCTGTAGTGTATTGTAAAAATTGCTCCTACTTTATTCGTTTGTTTACTTATTTTTTGTGTACTTAGGATTCGCAATTTACATTGAGTTGTTGCAAATTAACTCTATAATCTGGTCTTCTCACATTTTTATGCTCGAATATTGGGAAAAAGTGTCTAAATTTAAAATGTTCCTTATAAAAAAATCACTGAAATATAACTCCTAAGTTTGAGAAAATGAGTTTGATATCTTTTTTATATTAAATAATAGTTTTCTCTCACATAAAAAGAGCCTTATGGTTTCTAGTGTAATCCAACGAAGAGGACAGAGAGATTTTGGTCATCTAAACCGATGTTGGTATACCAGAAAGCATCAATCAGTTGACCGGATGATTTAGCTGATGTTATAAAATCGATGCTTTTAAACTCTTTTAGTTCTAGAGACGAAATTTTTGTTGAAGTTATACTTCTTAGGGCGCGATGGAAAGAAAATTTTCAACTCAGCGGAGGCAATGATCAAACTGAAATGAGGACAGTTGTTGCCGAATCGGCATTAAAATGAGAGGCCAAATCTAGCAGGGGCGATATTTGGCGAGTTTCCCGTAAAACTCCATTTTAGAAGGATTTCTATCGACTCTCTGTGTAAAATCGTCTTTCCTGCATCTGTTGTAGCAAACTACGACGTGCAACTATTTAAAAAAGCCTTCTCATTCTAAAGAAACTTTTATATTGTATTTTCGTTCATTTGACAAAGTTATTGTTATTGCAATTACATTAAAATTTTTTAAGTCTAAAAGAACCACTCTCTATATTTACTGTATTTTATAAGTGTAAGAAAATGTCTAAAAATTCATTAAAACAAACTAAAAACTCCTAAACAAAATTAGGAATTTAAGAAGCATAACTTTTAACGCGCATTCTTTTTTTTCCAAAAAAACTTTTGTAATAACACACACATAAAATGCTAAACCTAAAATTCCAAAACAATTTAGTAACTCTTGATTCCAAAGTTCTGTTTGCTTCAATTTATCATATACCGAATTCGGAAATTATACAAATATTATTTTTCTCCGAGCAGAGATGCTGAATCACAAGAAAAGAGAAAAATAAAGTACGAAGAAGGAAAAAAAGTTTTGTCCAACATTTCACAATTAGTTGACGACAAGCCATGGAATCTGCAGTTGATAAGAAATTTGGCTTTCGAGACAATGTGTTTCAATGATTTGAATTTCACACAACGTTTAATAGCGGAAATAAAATAATTTTCTGAAATAAATAAAAATTCAGAACTAAAAAGTATATATAGTAATATTAAAAGATAACAATCCTATTAATATAATCATTCGTTCGTTAAATATAAGTCTCTAGTTAGTGGTAAAACATTATCAACAAGAAACAAAGCCACGTTTGTTTTTGCAGAATAATCTTATTTACTGGAATAAGGTAGAACTTTTGTGAAGTAAATAATGAAGAAAATTCAGACATTACTCACAAATGCACAGCATCTAGTAAAAGAAATATGCAGTAGACTCTCAAGTATGCGATCTAATGTGGCAAAAGATTATAAACAGTTCTAACAAAATGCGTCGAAAGCAAAGTTTAAATCTTTTTATGAAAAAATTCAAAAAGAATTTCAAATTTGTGACGGTATGAAGTTTCTCTGTCATTTCGTCACCAATGTAAAACTTTGAATAAAATAAGTTTTTTCAGTGTCTCTTCAACTTGTCATCTTTCGATTGTTCACAATGAGATGCAAAGAAAACAATTTTATGTTATGTTGATCATACTAGCTTTACTGAAAGCACTGATTTTTTCTTTTTCCCCTCTTTTATTAAAAATCTTTCTGTTACGAACGGAATTGCCCTATTTATTTATTAAGTTTTCTTCTCGTTTAAGTTAAAAAAAATACTGTAATAGTTAGTGAATTAACCAAATTTAGGGATAAAGTCACTAAAAATAGTGACATTAATGAACCAGTAACGAAAGAATTGCCTATCGTTCCAACTAATAACCCTATTTCCCTAAACGATAAATGCAATTAAATCTCGTTTCTTTTGTGTTTGGGAAATACAGTAGAGCGAATTTGAAATAAACTATCTCAGTTTATCTTTATTTAAAAAAACAAATCACAAACTAAAGTGAGCGCAGTTGAGTAATTCCTGCGGCGATACGTCACAAAAGAATATAGTTTCACCGATGACTTTTTCAATTATCGGAATTAATTCAGGCAATATAAGGCATGTCATATGAGCGCGTGATTTGGGCTAAGAGAGAATGCAGCGAAGATAACTAACTTCCCGGAAAAAAATCAATTCCCAGACAAGCGTCAATTTCTGAATTTAGATATAGAATGCATAAAAAAGCGATTCTCGTGATGGCGCGGTGGAGCGAACCCTTTGGCGACGAAGAGTCGGCGCCAAAGCGTCGACATTGGCGTATAAGAGGCAGAGCTCCCGCATCAGTAGATGATCTGATCGCGTGCTTCTCTGCCTCAAGATAAAATGTTGCCGATATTCGCTTTCCTTGCTCTGGGGGGTCTGGGCTGCGCTGCGCCCCCGGCATTTCAAAATGGAGCCGTCGCCACGTAAGTACGAACTCTTCATTCACGAGAACTCCATCCCACCTGAGTTACTGTCAGCGAATTTCTTGTTCGAATTTTCTATAAAAAAAAATAAAAAAAAAAATTAACAGATGTGCATGAGAAACGTTGGCTTAAGTTAATATTATTTAGAACTCATGTCACAAATTGCACAAACGTACCAGATTTTTCTTTACTCTATAACCAAGCAATTTAAATTCAGTTGTTTACATTTGAACTTTTTGTTATTTAGTTTATTTAATATTTCTACTTTTCGCTTTTTTAGCCTTTTGATTATGAAATACCTTTTTACATTAATTTGTTTAATTGGAGATGCAAGTTAATGGGACGTCGTTCCTAGGTATCTTTCTTTTTTTTTTTAATTTATGCAGTTTACTTTTTTTTTTTTTTGCGAATATTACCATGAACATTTGAAGAGTCCTCTACCCATCCATGTTCGTCTCTGTTTACTTAATCAGATCATTCGATCGATTAAGTCCACGTATAATCGTCCCTTCTGACTAAGTCCCAGAATAGGGACCACACTAAAACGTCGTATAAATGTAAATGTCGAAAAATGATAGTCGTATAAACGATAATCTACTTTACTTTCATGGACGATATATTGGTTTCAAAACATGGTTTTTACAGTATGGACATGGATTCCAAAATTCAAAACAACTACAAACGTTATTAACGCTTGTGTTGGATAAGTTTTAATGATTCGCTTATTCTGAGGATTATTGACGATTAAGACGAATAATTCGCTCATTACGAAGTTGAAAACTTTATAGTTTGGTCAGACGTATGAGTGAGTAGCGACATAAATCATCAAAGATTACTTTCACATCAGTTGATGATTATTAACCATAGTGTCATTTTTGTCACCATCTGTTGTCGGAATAATTTGTTTTAGGTTTTCCTACAACTCATAATGTCGAAATGTTTATAAATAAACTTGAAATATCGTTGACTCACACACGTAAGATCGGTCTGAATTGTAATACGCTTCACTGTCCCAAATGACGAAGAAGAAGAGTTTAAGTTTTTCTATGAAGTGTTTCGTCTTTTTACTTATGTTGAACAATACAGAAATATAATAAAGCTTCTCAAAACGTTCCATTTAATAATAATAAAATATAAATAAATATAATTTTTTAATAATAATAATAATTATAAAATATTAAAAACACTCTGAACGAAGAAATTCTTAAGGTTTCTCCTCTGCGTTATTTCTAGAGACCTAATTAGATAAAAAATAAAAATAGCTTTTAATCTTCTCGCTTAAAATCACTTGTAGTCACATATTTAAGTGCTCGAGTGAAAAAAGTGTTACGAAGTCGGTTTAGAAAAGCATGGATCTAAAGCACTACACACAATTTTGTCCGTCTGAAGTCGTAAACGGTGTTTGTTCAGCGCGATTTCATCGATGAGACTATTATTCTTTTCCCCTTTGTTTGTAGTTCCGCGCCTCTGTTTGCCGATCTATGGACCCGAAGATGCTGAGAGAGAATTATGAGGATATAAACAGACAAAGAAACCAAAAAATTACTCAGCTATAATGAAAACTAAATTGAGCCTAGAGAGGCAAGGTGTGGACCATTTTAAACGAAAAGAACGAACCGAAACTATCTGTATTTTCTCTACTCCATAAATGAAGGGTACAGGGAAAAAAAGGGGGGTAACTCAAACTTTTAGAAAATGGGGCAAATTGAAATTTTAACTACAAAATTCTGTAGCACATACTAAATGGAAGTATCTTTAACAAAAATAAACTAAATGCCAAGCTTTTCTCATCGTCCGCTTGGTGAAGTAACTTTTAAAACTAAAAAGTTACTTTAGAAAAAACAAAAAATGTAAAAGCAGCCTAACGCCCATCTGAGCCAGGTAAAAAGAACGTAAGTCAGCTGAAATCCAAAAGAACCAGTACTCGTGAATGCCTTAAATAATATCAAGTAAAAAAGGTTACCCTACAACTGTAGCTAAAAGTCATACATCTCAGATAGTTAATGGGATAGCTAATAGGATTTTGTTCTGCCGTTGAATATGGAACTCGTTTTGTTTTGCCCAAGCAAAAGCCAAGTAGAAAAGCACAACGATGCAATTCTCACGTAATGTCAGCTGTCACCGAGTTATGTAGCAGTTGAAGATTATTCTGTGGCTAATATTGAGAATCATGCATCTTGGGTAGTCCATCTCTTGAAAAGAATTCGGTTGTAGAATTTCTACCAAGTTCTTGTTCTTTCTTAAGGTGCTATTATAAGAGAGCGGTTTTGGTGATGCCTAATCGTTTAAGTGTCTTTTCATAGTTATTGCATCTCATAACAAAATACTCCTATGTGCAGAATTTCAGCGAAAAGCCGCCCTTTACTGAAAGACTTTTAAGTGTGGTTGTCATTGGGAGTTCGTACTGGGGTCACCGTGATACCCCCATCAGCATCGCTCCCCTAAAAACCGATGGATAACCGTCATATGGATAATGTGAAACCGTCAATATTTTTCATTATTTGGCATAGATTTTAGTTTTTCACGCCTGATATGGCTTTAAATTGTCTCTTTTACGCTAAATCTTCAAAAATGTCTTTGTTGCTCTTAAACTCTGTACGCAACAAAATTTCTACCTTTTGTTGTCCTACTTTCAATGAATAGTAAATTATAACTAAAAATAAAAATGCATTAATTATGCTGAAAATACATTTCCTTCTGCATTTTTCTACAGATTTTACTTTAGAATAAATGTTATTGTTTTTTTAGAAATAATGAATATTTTCCATTTACGTTAATTCCAGGCTGGAAATTTACTTAGTTTTTAATTTAAAATTCATTTGATGTCTGGCTTGGTTTTTCATTCGTTAGTAAATAAATATTTTAATTGAAGTTCAAATGTTCTAATACTTCATTATCATACGTTTGTATGGGGACTTAAAGTAAACAAACAAAACGCGTTGTCCCCCTCACTTTCTAAAAAATATATTTTATTATTATTATTATCATCATCATTTGTTTTTTCTTACAAAGCGTAAATTTCCTTGCCATAATTAACTAACCAGCTGATCAATTCAAGTGGTTAATTTTCAATTTTGCTGGAATACTTTACACCATAATAAAATATTACCATAGACAAGAAAAGAGTAAAATATCAAACTAGCCGTGTATATACAATGTAGGAAACCACCTCTTTTTAATAATTTATCACGTGTAAGCGTTGGATACCGCTAGTCATGAATATATTTATGTATTAGTATGCACAAAGGAAACAGCTAATTTGCAAAAAAGTGGTGTATACCTTCTACTCGAGATAACTTTGCATCATATCTGTTAAATAAAAACAGATTACACATTAAAAACCACTTTAAAACCAGTTTTGATTTTTTCTTTAATTAATACGAAAATGAATGCAATAATTAAATTCTATACATTAAAGTGCATTTAAATTTTTATCCTATAAAATATATCTTTTTCATGTAACTCCATTTATTTACAACTTCCCAATTAAATTATGATTCAATATCTGATTGATAATTAATTTAATACTAATTTTAAGAAATGGGTTCTCAAAGTCTGAATTATATTTTTAAAAACATAACCAATCTTAGTGTAAAAAAGGAATAACCCATGTTTCTAGCACAACAACAACGGAAACTCTCCATTTTCCAAAGCCAAATAGATGGCCATCGACGAAACAGTAGTTTTATTTCCATTATTCAACAGCTGAATTCTGCGGTTCTGTAGAGAGGAGTGATAAATTGCACCTGAAAGAAAGTGGACTCTTTTTCCGAAATTGGTCCGAAAACATTTGAGGAATTGATTACTTTATGTTGCTTTTTAGTCTAAAAGATGTGGCTTTAGTGATTTCTTGTTTTGAGAACGTCAAAGAGGAAAAGTTATGACTATATAATTAACTTGTCTGAACATAAATGTGTGTCATTTCAATTATTATAACTGCAATATAATCTTCAGTTACGTTATCCGGAAGGTATTCTTTCTAAATGAAAGACTCAAAAGATATCCAGCCATTTAAAGAATTACGAAGATGATAAACTAAACTAAGTCCAGCACGAACGAGAAAAATTCAAGCAGAGGTGAAGCAATTTTTAAGTAATTTAAATTAGACTTCAAATTGGAACCCTTTATCGAAATTAATTCAAGACTTATTAATTAGCAAGTAATGAACATTAATTGAATGAGTATACTTATTCCGTTTTATTCTAGTATTTCTCTTTCTCTCTCTTTTTTATGGGAGGGAGGGGGGTCCACTTATTTTCATGTTTTTTTTTTCCTCGAGGAAAGATGTTGCCGAATTTCCAAAGATGTTGCTGAATCCTCTTTCCTTCCTTTTTCAACTCGTCGGCGCTGGCATCAGCTAAACACTATCATAAAATTTTGAAATGACAAACAAACTACTGATACACAGTGTGTCAAAGAATTTTTAAGACTAGGTTTAGAAAATCAAATAAAAACTAGTAATTATATATTTTAAAGTATTTTAATTCAAAATAAGCTCCTGCGGCTTCAATACAATTGTTACAGCGTTTTAACAACGATTCGAATGCCCGTTTCAGCTCACATTGTGGGAATTATTTACATGAAATAAGTAACTTGCATAACTAATAAAATATGAATATTTATTTTTAACTAATTATTTTAATATTAAATTTGTACGACACATTATAAGTCATTCAGGCAAAAAGTACCAGAAGATATTTTAAATAATATATCTATTTACTACTTTAGAGTAATGTTTAAAAAAGGAAGCCACACTTAAAAGTATTTTAATTAGTTTAAAAAATGAATGCATGGTATCAGAAAAGAAAAGGAAAAAAAATTACCTCTACCCTCCAATAAGTTGACAACTCCAGTACTGCAACGAAAGTGGTTGACCTTACACAGGTTTCACTATTATAGGGAACGACGGAGAGAAGTACGTACCTAGAGGTTTTTTCTTTATAAAAGGGAAAGTATGCAAGACAGAGACTTATATATATATATTTTCATTATTAAATGTTTTTGCATTCATCGATGAATTCATAAATTTATGCTATAGTCCTTTCTCTCCTTACATTTAAATAAATATATATGACTGGAAAAAATGGCATTTGCATACTCTTGGCCGATCTGGAAGAAAAGAAGTACGCATGTTTCTGTCCAAGATTTCTCCTGACAAAAGTCGCATATTCTTCAGTCTTTATGTCATTCGCAGTATAAGTAGAGCAATAACAGTGTAACAGCAATAACAGTGCAAGTTCTCCACATAGAGAAGCATTCAATTTACATTTTTCTTAAGATGCACTCTTACGGGGAGTGAAGGGGGGGGGGGAGAAAAGAAAAGGAAAAAGAGCACATGAGATTCTTTCTAATAAATTAGCGTTTCCCAACCAGTGGTTCGCGAACCCCCAGGGGTTCGCAGGGTGCTGAAAGGGGGGTCGCGACAATAATATTGCAATGGCGGAGTTTCTCAACGCTAACGTAACAGAAAAAACGAAATAATAAATTTACATACGTAAAATTAGGAAGGAGTGCAAAAAAGATTTTTTTAATGAATTGTTTTCCAGATGATGCAGAAAAGTAGTGGACTGGCATAGAAAGTGTACATACAAAATTTGAAATTCACTTACTGGTCTACTTATTCTTTTGCCTGATTTCTAATTTGTGTCACAACCAAACTTATCATTTCGGTACCAATTTGGATCACAAACTGGTACCAAAAGATATTTGTTGATTTATTTTAAATTTTAGAACGTATTTTTCTCCTACCATTTCCCACTTTTTCCTCACTATAGAGCGAAGAACAAGTTGGAAATATTAAAATTTCTACATAAAATATAAATTTTGCATCATTTTAAGCTAATTTTTCATTATATGGACCCTAAAGAGGAACCAGAAGATATTCATTATTTTTAAATTTGGACTCGCATTTATCACTTTATTCGAACTTTTCTGCATCATCACAATATTTCAATCAGAAATTTGAAAATTTGTAAATTTCAATTTTTCTTTTAATTTGCAAAACTTTTCGGAATTTTGTATATTTGAATCGGAAAGTGGGACCTATCGGGAAAATAATTTTAAAAATTTTTAGGATTACATAAGTTTACTTCCCTAATAATAATTCAAAACGAGCAATGAATAAAAAAGTAATAATAATAATAATAAATGTAGATGTATTTTAGTTTTAATTTAAACTTAGATATTTTACAATAATTATGTTTTCATTTCTTGTTATGAAGTATTGTACAACATGCAAAATAAATGTGCTAGTAAATTTTATAGTTTTGTTACCCGTTACTAACGACTGCAGAAGGGGGTTCGCCATTTTTTTTCGGATCTCAGAAGGGGTTCGCAAGGTAAAAAAGGTTGGGAAACACTGTAATAAATCATATGATGCATAGCTAAATTCGTTCCTCATATTTTTTAACCTCTTAACGGAAAGAGCAATTTCCATTTTATATCAGTCGATGCAATCATTGGGGTGAACAAAACTTTTTAATCATTAGAATAGGCATTAACTAAATTCTTAATAAAATTCAGAATATTAATTCAGTAATATTAATTGAGTGATTATGTAACTATGTATAAAATACATTAATATAAAAATAATGGATGCTTGTTTCTATATATATAGTATTTTATAGTACGGTTACGAGCATTGAAAGCTTGATTTCAGTGAATCGGAATGAAACTACTAGTAAAGTAAAAACTATTTCAGCTACGTTATTGCATAATAACGCATTTAAAAAATAGCTAGAATGTTGCTTTTTCTATCAGTATCATGTCACTGTTATTACACTCCCAAACAATAAACCGTAACATTCTCTTCCTTTATGACCCACGTCTCTTTGAAGCAACGAAATTGGCCATGTTCATAAAACGACCTTCATCGAAAGTATAACGCGAATAAAACCCGGCGTATCGCATCTTCGTGTCCTCCACGAACAATGGTGCCAACTCGTTATTAAGCGGCTTATGCAGATATTATACAAACAATGCAATCTTTTGTTCCCCATTCCATTTCAATGTCAACGGTTTTCCCGGGGAAAGATGGGTCCACCGTTAGACTTCATTTTCGAACACTAATATGGGACCGTTCATAAATGATGTCACGATTTTTTTTTTTCAATATATTTGACCGCCCCTTTGGTAACAAAATGTCACACTTCAACGGACCCCCGTACTCCCCTTTGTCCTTTGTCACATGTCACGCTATATTACATAGGTATTTGCTTAATGTGTTGCAGTTCAGAAAAAAAGCACTTTGTTATAGATCACATTTCTAACTTTATTTTTACCTTTTTAACGCTTCGATTTAATGATGTCACGCTTCGAGGGGGGAGGGGGGGGTCGTAAAGTTGTGACAACGGGAGGGGAGGGAATAACAAGAAGTGTGACATCATGCTTATGCAACATAGCGTAACATGTGACAAAGGGGGGAAGGGGGTTTGTTGAAGTGTGACATTTTATGACAAAGGGTGGAGGGGGTCAAATATATGGGGAAAAAGCGTGACATCATTTATGAATGGTCCCTAATGAAATTTGAGAGCATAATAATAATAATCATTATATGCTGTGTACTTCATTTGAATAAAATGAGATTAAGGTTTACAACAAAAAAAATAATTAGTGTATAATTGTACAAAATATTAATTGTTCGAATTCTGAAAAAAAAAAAACCGCTCTATTTTATCTTAAAAACGTAAATGCGTAAGATTTCCTTTTACAAGCCTTTTAAACCTTTAACAAGAAGAAAATTCAGACTTTAATCAGCATCGGTGTTTTCGATACAAAATGAAATTAGATACTGCTTTAAAATCAAATTGTGAAAATTTTTAAAAATTAAAAATAACTTTAGGTTGCTGATTCTAAATCTTTTTATAGAAACTAAAATGTATGATGTTACACTTCTTCTTACCCCTTACCTCCCCTTGTCACAAACTGTCACATTTCTCGAACATCCTCCCCCTCCCCTCGAAGCGTAACATCATTTATGAATGAACCCTATCGTCAGCCAGAAAATTATGTTTGTTCGGAAGGGCAGGGGCGGCGTTGGAAGGGGCGGGGGAGGTACAGTGATTATAAATGCTGCCATCCTAAAAAATGCAGCCATAACTTCTAAGAGGTCACTCATCAGGAGAAAGTAAACGTAAAAAGTTGAGTACTTCTCACTTATACAGCATTCATTTGTAGCCTATGACAAGGATGTATTATGGTGCGGCCGAGGGCCTGGACCCCTCCCGAAAAGATCTATTTTTAATAAAGATTTTAATATTTTAAAACTCAGTTTGAAAAGTTCTCGTAATGTTTGGTTTGAGTACCCCTATAAATACATGCACTCCCCTGGTGTATAAGGTGAAATAATGTATTGTGGTTTTGATAGCGCTGTCGACAACGATAAATGATATAAATATTTATAAACAAATGTGAGCTTGAAGTTTTATCCAACGCTTTTCCTTTTTTTAGGGCTAATGCCGGAGGCTACGGATTCCCACCAAATCCCTTTGCGGCCATGATACCAATGGATCCGTTCGCCTTCGTTAACCAATTCATGCCACCCATACGGTTCCCACAGCCCTGGTACCAAGGGTAAGTACGCCCTAACTTTTCGGAGAAAAGGTTGTTCGTATGTTCACTCAGGAGTATGACGACTTTTTCAACTCTTATCTTTCCTCAGCGAGAATGTGTGCCAGGATACGAGGACGGCTGAAGAGCCTGAGGAGTTAAGGGAATGGCTGAATGACGCCTCCTTCAGCGGTGGCGACTTCCAGTTCAACCTCCAGCAGGAGACTTGCAGGGGTGGGAACGAGAAATATGTCTGCATGAAAAGGTGAGTAAAAAGCTACAAAATATATGTAACAACTGCAGCTCATTTCTCTCGTATACAGCAGTGGTCGCCTTATTTAGAACCCATAATGTAGGACGAGGCACAGGGCTCCGTAACAACTCTTTATTAATACATTTATTACACAGCAAAGATTGGCATAAAGGACAAGAAGCCCCGATTTTCGTTTGGGGCAGTCGTATTTATATGGGGAAAAATATCTTGGACTGCAGACAATCTTCCCTACATCTACACCACATAATGGCACGTGTCCTAAATAGAAGGGACATATGGATCATAAAATATATACTGTTGGCTTTAATCCCGTAGACAGAGGTTGGGCTAAGTCTACGGGGAAAAATATAGTCTGGAGGGAATTACTGAGAGAAACCAAATCTGAGCTTAAGCATGACCATATATGGTAACGCGTTGAGATATTTATGAATGGGAAAACCCTGAGCTGTTAAACTTAATATGGAAAAGCCTGACAAAGTATTTTCCTTATTACATATATATATATAAAATATATATATATATATATATATATATCACACCATCACAATCAGAGTCGAATTAAATCCCATATGGTGCTAATTACTTAAAATGTTTTGATGCACCACTAATATGTCATGAAAAATGTTAAGCAATTAAAAGTATCAGTTATATTTTATTAAAATATAAATGATATCAAAAAAGTTTTGCCATGAAAACAATTAAAATTATCTCATTTAATGCTAAACTGAACCGAAGCGTTCCAAGATGCTTTGAACGAAGTGCTATTTTGATGAGACTGAAGTGCAGTCTTCATATTGATTCTATGTTATAGTTATCCATATACTCTATAAATATATAAATTGGAAATATGACTATAAAGGATCCAGGGAGCCCAGTGGGGCATGCCGCGGTGTAGTCAAGGGTTTTTAATTTTTACACGATCCCCACCCCCTTCCCATTAAAAAAAAAAATACATTCATCGCTCTACTTTTTGATTTCATGACTTATGCTCGTATCTTAAGCGTCCCCAGCAGCCCCCCTTTTTTTACAGAACTACATCGCAGGCTCAGGGCCTGGAACCAACTCGTGTGCCTTTCAGTTACTGCAATAAATGAAAACCACGGTACATATAAACATTATAATTCTACAAAAATAGCAACGAAACAACAATAATAGCAGTTAAGTAATACATTAGAAAAATATCATTTCATAAATACTATCCCTAGATGCGTAAGAAAGCGTTTTTCAACCTTTAACAAGAAGTTCCGTCTAGAACTATACGAGCCTACTTTCCCGTATACACCAAATTCAAATTTATAATATAGCTATCTCTTTCTCTCTCTTTATTATTTATCTTTAGTTCTAATTATTGAAAATATACCTTTTTCAACGGATAATACATATTCATTCACTCACTCATTCATTCTTTCATTTATTCAGCCATGCATTTATTCATTCATTCGTTACCTCATTCAAGTGTTTATTCATTCATTTACGCATTCATGTATTTATTCACTCATTTATTTATATTTTCATTTATTCAATAATTTATTCATTCATTCTTTTCCTCATTCATTTATTCATTGATTTATTCTTTCACTCTTTCATTTATTCATTCATTCATTATTTCACTCATTGAGTCACTGAGAAATATCCTTGAAAATCCCGATCAAAAAATTTCATAGCAAAATAGGCTCGTACGTTCTGGATAAACTTTCTATTTCTACATGTTCTACGTTATAAGAGCTTTCCGATAAAGTTTGTTCCAAGCAAATCGGTCCGTTAGATCAGGATTTATATAGGGTTGAAATTTCCCCGTAAGCTCTGTGTTAATTTTTTGAACTGTTCAAAAATGAACAAAAACTGTTCAAATCAATATTTCACGCCGAGAACTCCTTTCAATAAGCTTTCAATAGGAACTTGGCTCTTGTGCCCAGAGTTTACAGAATTTGCTTCAATTTTGTCCATAGGCGCTAATGTTAAAATTTTTTGAACTGTTCAAAATTGAACAAAAAATTGTTCAAATCAAAAAGTGAAATATAGAAATGAGATGTCCTCGCCGAGATCTTTCGAATGCAAAAAGAATTTTTCCAATCGGACAATTCGTTCAAAAGTTATTAGGGGGGGACAGACCGACAGACAGACAGACAGACAGACAGACCGACAGACAGACCGACAGACAGACAGACCGACAGACCGACAGACACACTTTTTCCCCATCTCAATACCCTACTTTCAATTTTTTTATTTTTCAATCTTTATTTAATTACTTCACTTATTTTTGACTTTTCTTGATTTTTAACGATATTTTCACGATACATTAAGCCTTCTTTCATGCTTTATTATTATTTTTTTTTACTTTTACGGGAAAGTAGGCTAAAAATGTACCAATTATAGAAAATAAATGCTATTTTGTGCATCTAAAAAATTTTGTTTTTTCTTTTCTGGGGTTGTCTTCATATACTACTAGATTCATAGCACAACACGGAATCGACATGCAACCTGCAGCTCTACTTTGTGCAAATCAACTCAACACGCACCTAGCCAAAATATGATACTAACGACTTAAACAAAAGCTAAGACTAAATTAATAATTGAGGTCAGGCTGCATTATTTTAAATTAAAAAATAGCATTTGCTAGGATCAGGAAAAAGCGTACATTTTAAACCTACAGCATAATTCGAAAAAAAAAAAAAAAAGAAATTTTTCGTAACTACTAAAACAGCGTTGAATATTTCAAGCACGTTGTGGCAAATATCCTTGGTGTTTTGCATAATCCGCGTGATTTGAAGTCAAAAACTTTTTAATCAAGCGTAACATCGTTACATTTCAGAGATAATTACCGAAGCGGCATGGAAACCAAATTCTGTGCGTGTTCTACAACTGATTTTAAACCTTTGTGTATAACTGTAACATTATAATGTGTTTTGCTCTGTGCCAATCACTGATATAGTAGAATTTCAGCACGCTCAAACAGCATTGTTATAAATTACTAATTAGTTTTAAGATATAATTAGATGTTTGGGTGCGCATTAAAATTGCCTGTAAATCCGTCAGTTCAAAGAAATACAAAACTTAGATGTGCGTATTTAAACAAGAAGTTCCGTCTAGAACTATACGAGCCTACTTTCCCGTATACACCAAATTCAAATTTATAATCTAGCTATCTCTTTCTCTCTCTTTCTTATTTATCTTTAGTTCTAATTATTGAAAATATACCTTTTTCAACGGATAATACATATTCATTCACTCACTCATTCATTCTTCCATTTATTCAGCCATGCATTTATTCATTCATTCGTTACCTCATTCAAGTGTTTATTCATTCATTTACGCATTCATGTATTTATTCACTCATTTATTTATATTTTCATTTATTCAATAATTTATTCATTCATTCTTTTCCTCATTCATTTATTCATTGATTTATTCTTTCACTCTTTCATTTATTCATTCATTCATTATTTCACTCATTGAGTCACTGAGAAATATCCTTGAAAATCCCGATCAAAAAATTTCATAGCAAAATAGGCTCGTACGTTCTGGATAAACTTTCTATTTCTACATGTTCTACGTTATAAGAGCTTTCCGATAAAGTTTGTTCCAAGCAAATCGGTCCGTTAGATCAGGATTTATATAGGGTTGAAATTTCCCCGTAAGCTCTGTGTTAATTTTTTGAACTGTTCAAAAATGAACAAAAACTGTTCAAATCAATATTTCACGCCGAGAACTCCTTTCAATAAGCTTTCAATAGGAACTTGGCTCTTGTGCCCAGAGTTTACAGAATTTGCTTCAATTTTGTCCATAGGCGCTAATGTTAAAATTTTTTGAACTGTTCAAAATTGAACAAAAAATTGTTCAAATCAAAAAGTGAAATATAGAAATGAGATGTCCTCGCCGAGATCTTTCGAATGCAAAAAGAATTTTTCCAATCGGACAATTCGTTCAAAAGTTATTAGGGGGGGACAGACCGACAAGACCGACAGGACAGACAGACCGACAGACAGACCGACAGACAGACCGACAGACAGACCGACAGACCGACCGACAGACAGACCGACAGACAGACCGACAGACAGACAGACCGACAGACCGACAGACACACTTTTTCCCCATCTCAATACCCTACTTTCAAATTTTTTATTTTTCAATCTTTATTTAATTACTTCACTTATTTTTGACTTTTCTTGATTTTTAACGATATTTTCACGATACATTAAGCCTTCTTTCATGCTTTATTATTATTTTTTTTTACTTTTACGGGAAAGTAGGCTAAAAAGAAAGAAAAGCATTTTTCTAACACGTCAGTTGTTTGTTTTCCTTGATTCCTTCAACCAAACAAAGCATTTTAGCTAATCATGACACTTCACATATTCAGTGCTCCCACCGGCCTCACAGAGTTTGTATCAGATTTTGGAGCAGATAAAAATGGGCTTTTGTATCAGTTTGGAGCAGAAGAAATCTACTTTTCTATCAGTCTAGGAGCTGAAAATATCAACTTTGTAGGAGTTTTTTCTTTATTTTTTAAATATTAAATGGCCGCTTTGAAGCAATGTTATTTTCATACATAAAGGGTAAGAACATGTCAAGTCTTCAAAATGATAGGAAATGTAAACGTTAGTCATCCTTCAAAAACTGGATTATTTTTTTAAAGAAATTATTCATAACCTATTCAAAAACTAAGACTAATTAAACCTATAACCCTTATAAAGGTGTTTTTCAATACTTTTCTCAAGAAACAGACTATCTTTTTGAAAAAAGGTCTCTTTTTTTTTTTCTCCTTCTAATAGTTAAGAATAGCTGGTTAAGAATTGCAGTCCTTCCTTTTTGTTTAATAACTAAAACACTTCTTTCAAGAAAATAAGCAAAAACAAACTAATATGAAATGTTCAACTATTTTAAACTATTCATCAGTTAAAATTTGTTTTTTAAATGGTACTTATTTAGGTTTAACTATTGTGATTATAGTAACAGTAAAATTTTGAATGAATTTCATTATTTATCAAAAAATGTTTGAAGTATATCCGATTTTCTACCTGCAGTAATACTTATTATTTTCCTGATTAAGAAATATTCCTTTAAATTTCAATCCTAAATACTCCCTTAGATGCTTTGGAAGTAATAATTGGCCCCGAAAGTAAATTGCTGAGTTTCATAATTTTGCAGCAAGACAATTCAAGAATCAAGTTATATTTTTCAGTTCTATAATAGAAAGGCAAAATGTATTTTTTTTATTATATGTCGATAATTTAATGTCTAATGATTTATTTATTTTTTCCCAAGAATTTATTTTTCTATCTTTTAAAAATTACGTAATAGTTACAATTAAATTTTAAGACCCCTAGGGTTACAGCAATTGGATGCTGAAAGAAACTAAATTGAATTAAAAGGAAGTGCATGATAATTTCATAATTTTCAAATCTAATTAAAAAATTGAAACTTTAAGCAAGAGTACTTTTATGAGGTCGTTCATCCACAGCAAAATTTCGATTTCTTCTAATAATATTGCTTAACATGTTTCCTAAAGATCATTAATTCATTAAGATATACATGCTTTTTTTAATGATTTTTCTAACTTAACTGTAATTTTTTTACTTATTTTGTTCTTTATATTTATGTTTTTTAATTGCCTGTGGTTATATGATATAGATTACAGAGCTTAAAAAGTAATGAGAAAAGTAAAAAAGCTTCAATTCAATGTTTAATTTTACAGCGTTTGAAAGTCTACCTCTAAACATTTTGGGAACAAATATATACTTCCAAACAATGTTTTTATTTAAAATAAGAAAAGGTTTTATTTATTTACGTTAAGAAGAAACATTATAAATGGTTGAAATGAAAAATATGCGATTTTTGTAATGGATGCAAAAGATTGCAGAACGTATGCGGTCCTTTGCTTGCACGTGAAAAGTAGGCCTAAGGAATTTTAAAGAATTGTTATAATGGAGCAGCAATCTTTTTTAACATCTGTTCTGTTTTTGATTTTTCAGATTGATTAGTATTTCCTAAACATTAAAAAACACAAAGTGCACTGAGGAAAAACGCCAGGTCTTTTTTTTCACGTTCCATAAAATTGTAAACTTTATCTTTTTCAAGAAAAACTTACTAAATAAAATGTTTAACATAAATAGTGATAAGATAAATAATTTTTCTCTCTAGAATACTACAAAATATTAGAAATCGTCTCACTGTTTCTTCTACAAGCGTGGAATACATCACTCATTCTGCTCAATTTTCTCATCCATATTTGATGTTCTTAAGAGAGGGTAGAGCTAATATTCATTAATAAACTACTTCAAAGGAAAAAAATTAGTTGACTAAAGGGAAAATGTAACAAATGGTGTCGATTTTAAGGTGAAAAAAAATATACCTAAAATTTTTTGAATTTTTCCCCCGAAAATCGCGATTTGGCACAAATTTTACGAAAAAACGCATTTCGTAGCAGCATGTAGCAGAAAAATCGTTTTGGCGCAGTTTGCAGCCGTGAGAGGTATATTACATGTGTGGCTATATAATAATCGTACACATGTAATCATATACGTCGTCACACATGTATTCATAATATTACATGTGTGATATTATGTGACGTTAATAATTTTTAAAACATTAAAAATTATTCCTCTGCACGTAAAATGTTGAATATGCAAGTTTGTTACAATGACAGTATAGAAGAACCGAGTTGGTTTCGTACCACAAATTTTGTGGAGCAGACATCTAATTTCATGTAAATTTGTTATGTAATATATTATATTATGAATTTCATTCATTATTTAAATTTAAAAACTCAACGGCTCTGATTAAAGGCGGTTTATTATTAATTTTTTACTTTTTTTGGGAGGGGGGATTTTTTTGAACAGATTTTAAATATAAACAGAAGAACCCTCTTGCAAAATGGAACACTCGGCACATCTACGTTTGTCATTTCGTATCCTACGCCCACAGACTATCATTTCCAAAGTTTGTCTCATAAAAAAGTAGGAACTGCAAATCAATTGTATAACACCCATCTTAAAAGTATTGATTATCCTTCTTCTTCCAATTTCAGTCCGGCGAGTCCGACTCAAATTGAAAGAGTAATTACTCGCTTGCTGTATCTGTCATAAAAAGATATCTACGTTTAAGAGAACTTCGGCAATATGTTGAGACGTGAAAGCACTTCTCAAAATGGTATTTGTAAAATGGCAAAAAATTAAAATGAATCCGTTACCAGTCAAGTTACTAAGTTATTATATTCGCTGTGACAACTTCGTGCGCAGCGCCTGGTTATCACTCAACATCCTGCTGACTTTATGGCGAACATCCCTCTCTGCCACGGAAGAGCCGTCGCATAGCAACGATTATGAATAGAATAGCTACGCAAGCAAAGCGGTTAAAGAGAAATAAGAAAAAAGCAACCCTAGAACCTTTTCGGCCTTTTGGGAAATTCTGCTCATTTACGGCGAAAGACAAAGTATACTCTTTTGTTACAATTGCGGAGACACAGAGTTACAAAAAAAAATAGCATATTCATTTACATATTTGTGGTAAACCTTCCAAAATAGATTTGGTAATTTCTTTTGGTTTCTTCCACCAAATTTTGTTGAATATTTGAGTTAAAGGAAAGAAAAAAAAAGTGCGCGGAGGGGGGGGGGGGGGTAGTTTGTTTCATAAAATAATGCTGTGGACTCTGCTTTATGTGATCACGGTTATCGTTGTCAAAATCGATAGTGCGGTTCGTTTTCGTATAAAAATTCACTTAAATCATTTTTTTTTTTTGGTGTTCAATATTTTGTTTATTGTTATCAATTTACATAAATTATTTCCATTAAATTGGCAAAAACTATGGGAATAGATTTTTTTTTTTGTAAAGTATTTTCTAAAATTTAGTCAGAAATGGTACGCCTGCTTAGATAAGGATAGCCTTAAATTGCGCGTATTTAAGGCACGCAAGATGAAGGAGCTTCGAATCTTACGCTCATGTGTGCTGTACAAAACCGCTAAACAGTTTTATAAGCTTCTTAAAAAAAAAAAAAAAAAAACCCTCAACAATTCATGATTTTTTTTCTTTATTTTTTCATTAAGTCAATAATTTACTTATTAGTATTATATTTTTTCTTGTTTATTATTTTTTCGCAAAATACATGCATTTCATTCCAAGAACACATAAACTAATGTTGTCTCCGAAAATCAACAGTATATAATTTCTTAATATGCAAAAATATGCATGCTTACAGCATTAAACTTATATCCATTTGTTACTACAGTCATTCGGCTACCGTTATGAAGTAATTTTCGCCTGGATGTGATTTATTATTAAACGGCGACCAGTATACATATTCGTATGTAAAGAACTTCGTTATGCACAATGAGAGATACCCCATTCAAGGAACAGGCTAGTCATGCCATACAGTTGGCCAGAATAAGGCACGGAAAATAAAAAGGATAGTATATTCCACGAAGGAGAGATGAAGAATTATTACATTTTGAAATTGAAATTGATCAAACAATGAAGTAAACTGAATGTCAATGTCGTACTGTGTGTCAACCAGTACTGTGAATATCAATGTCATACAAGACAATGTCGTACTGGGGACAAAAGCAAAACGTTTCGCTACCCTTTTTACTCAAATAACATTTTGACTTCGCCTTGTTTTGTTACTACATCGATAAGACCAGATTTATGATCGATCCAAAAATATTATATTTATCCATCATTCAGTTTAAAATTTTAAACAAGAATCATTTTATCATTTTGCCAAGAAAGTTTCTTGCTGTGATGACTAAACTAGTCTGGGTACACTCTCAAAAATGCAGCTTTCACTTTTGACGATTCTTGAATCGTCAAGAAAATTTCGTCATTTATAACGATTCTTTCCTCGCGCAATCACGTGACTTAAAAAAGGTACTACACAAATTTTGCCAATTTCACGAAAGGTTTACTCGGAGCATTTTTTGGACCATTTTGTCAAATACACGAAAATTTCGTAAGATTTGAGCATTGCAGGTTTGATTTAAACAACGTTGAATTTTACAAATGTATATAGTCGGCTGAAAGTTAACAATTATAATTAAAATGTAGTTAAAAAGTTAAAATATGTTTTTGAAAGGGATTTCCATGATTCTTCGAGCAACATATTGATAATGTGATAAGGAAGACCGTTGGCGGAATGAAAGTTGTCCCAAAAGTTCTGGTATAAAGTGAACACTTAAGAAAATTTAAGACAAGAAAAAATGACTCACTACATTCTTATGACTTATGCGTTTTGCATCATTACAAAAGGAGTCGAAGCAAAAGATTATATAGGTCAATATATCCCGAAATAAAACAGCACATTCCCAGTAGCGTATATTTTTTTAAAATATGGGAATGTCGTAGTATTTACCAGAAATTATGCCAAAGTTTCCCTCAGTACCACTTGCAGGCCATCCAGCTCCACGCGAAAGCATAACAGGTAGGGGTCTGGTAGAGATAAGTACTCTTTGCATTACAACACTACACTACGTAGGGGACAACCGGGCAAAACACCAACCTAAGGTTTACTGATTTTTTTTCAACGAGCTTGTAATCGCTCTACGATCTACGATATCAAAATCAGTGGTTACTTATACTTCAGCTATCGAAGTTCATAATGGAATTTTTCAATCACCTGAGAGAAAACTAAGTTTTGAAGAAATTTAAAAAATATCCAAATGGCCACTTAGATTCGTTTTCAAATATAAAAAAAAATGGTTTTAAGTTTAATGAATAATGTATTTTATTTGTACAAAACACTTGTAAAAAAATCTGTTTCATTCTTCTCATCTTCCCCTTTACGTTTTTGAGCTGTTTTTATTTTCCCATGTTTCATCCTTGCCAACTTCAGCTGTATTTTTATATGGACTTGATGCCAATACATTTTGCAGTCGTACTTGCTCCGTAACCAGAAGATGAAAAAATGTTTCCCGCTTGATGGGTAACAGCCACAACCCGATAGGACTATGCGATCGAAGCGGAAATTGCTTTCAAAACCATTTCCTTGGTTTCTTTCCTAAGCATTCTTCATAAATTGTCCAAGATGAACTAAAATAACTTTGAAAAAATAAATAACTGAATTTTGCTGGTACCCAGACGTTTAAAATTTAACGTAGAACAATATCAGTTTATTGAATCCCATTCAAAAATATATTAAATATTGATCGGGTTGATCCGCTTCATTCGTGAGGGGATGGGATATGGCAAATACTTTAGCGGAAAATGTGGCAAATAGCAGACTTTTCTTTTACTCATTTCGTCTTCCCCTTTTTTCCAGGGTGGGTTCAAACGATGGAGCTCGGACCATCGTCACCAAGTACGAGTGCTGTCCCGGATACGTCCGTTCAGCAGACATGAACCAGCCCGGATGCGTGTCAGGTGAGATACTTTCTTCTTATATCGAAACCAAAATTGAATTGCTCGCTGTCCAATTGTGTTGCAAACTTATTTTGTAAACTCAAGAGTAGAAAGCTGATTTTATAACCTATTAAGCTGAGTGAAAAACTGGAGCTTCAATTTTTTTAAAAGTTAAATACACTAAAAAATAGGCTTCGATTCGAAGTTACTCTGAATGACTAACAGTTTTTCTGTTCTCTGTCAAAGAATATTCTCTTCATGTATGTAACAAAAACATCAGGATGACTTAGACAACTTCTACTGGAACTCATTTTACTTCTATTCAACAACACAAACACTATAATCTGCAACACAGCACACAGGTAACTTCATAACAACGCTTTAATAAACACAAATATCAAGTGAGGGCAACTTCGATCTACCTTGCACTTTGATTACTCGATCACAAACTAAACTCAACTCTTGAAAACATTGAAAGTTACTTTACTGGTGGATTTTCCTGGAAGTAACTAAACACAAGATCGACCAATAAGGGGCCAAAACCACTTCTTAGTGTTTTCGATGAATGTGAATTAGCTAAAGTAGAACAACGAGAAAGATGAATATGATTTCTGCTTGTGGAAAACCAATATATAGCTGTCAGGACTGGTTGTGCCATATTCTTTTCTCCATGTATGTAGGTTTTCTTGGAGCAATGATATCAAACTCGAAAACCGGCATTTGTCTTTCCAAATCATTAAAACTAAACTTCTACATGAGACCGCACTTTCAAGTAGACCTGTCTCATTTTTTATGACAGACGTGGTTACGAAACCTCAATAAGTTCGCATGCTAAGTACTAATGACTTTACTTTGCACTGACAGGATGAATGTTTGGAAATGAAGTCTCTCTTTTTTAGTCTATTTACTTAATGAACGAACACATCGCGTTAAAAGAAAATTTTTCTCTTATTTAATCCAGAAATGACTGTACCTTTAATGCTAATAAATAAAACTATTTTTTTTCTTTTTCAGCAGGAGGTCAGAGTGAAGATATGCCATGAAGAAGAAAGAGCTACAGATGTATTTATTTTGTGTATACAGTTTATCTTTTGAGATCTCTTTTCATGTTATGTTGTAGAATAAACAACTTTTATTGCCTCTGGTTAATCTCACTTGTTTCCCAATCCCAACATAAAAATAAATACTCAGTATGAAAAGACCAATTTTTGTCAGCAGGATTTTTGTTTATGATGACAAAATTGTATATATTCTGCTTCATAAAGATTATATTATATGCAAGGCTTCATAAAGATTATATTTTGTTCAACCAACTCTTTAAGGTTGCCTTCCTATTAGTTACCAGTTCAGAATACTAACAATACAGACTACGCTTTGGTATGCAAGGTAGAAAACGGCTGTCAGGATAAAAGCTAAGACTGTGGGGGTTCCAAAAAAAAAAAAAGACATAGTAATTGTAGGAAATGATTTGTTCAACCTAATTGATCGTTGATCGAGGTTAAATAACCATCTTGCCTTAAAATGAAAGATTTTGACAATTAACAAACACTTTTACCAAAAATACTGCCCATTAGACAAAAAATGTAAACCCCATATGACTAAAATCTATAAGAGGTTTGGTGAAAATCAAGCCAATAGTATTGCATTTTCTTGGAGGATATTGTTAATATATAGTGTTATTCTTCCTGCAACATGATGATTTTAGTCTTTCTTTTTAGCATATTTGACAAATCTGGGAGGCCCACTTTGTGTATGTCCACTACTGGTACATCAAACATTTCTTACTCCCATGTCTTGAGCATACAAGTAATCTAAGTTACTAAACTATTTTTTAAATTGTGTAACAATTATTTAGATATTTAAGGTGATAATTATATGGGATAAAAGTGTGACAACCATAGAAAAAATAGATTGGTTACAGTTCTTTAAAGTTTAGATGATAACTGAGGAAATACCCTTAAGTGGTCCACTGCTGGTGAATTTACCTTATTTCGGTAAATATAGGGCTGCGGTAATAAGGCTTGATTTTTAAGCACACATCAAGCTCTATCTCAACGTTTCAGGCAGTACAGAAATCATACATTCTCGAAAGTTTTTGCTCCAGACGTCTCAGCAATATCTGGAAGATGCACATATCCGACAACATGGCAACCTGTGCCATTGAGATCAAATATGATGTGCACTGAGAAACCAAGTCTTTAAAATCTATGAGCAATTTATGGTATAATAGCTCTAAAACATTATTCTGCACCACAACTTAAAACATTAAATAGAACTGTTTTATTGTAATAACTTTACATTTTCAAGAGCACTTTTACACTAAAAAAAAGCATTTCGTCCAGTATATAAAAAAGATTTTAAAATAAAAGACAGAAAAATGTATTTCACTTTGGGTCCAACAAAGCAAGGTTGTGTTTCAATAATAAGAATATTATATTTTAAACAAAGGTAGAAAACTCCAAACATAGCTTTCGATAACAGTGATGAGTGGTAATAAAACACTTCATAGATTTGGAGAAAAATATTCACATAATTGTAGATGAGCTTAAAGAGACACTCATTAAATATCAATCAAAGAAAACAAAATGGAAATTTTTTCTAAACATGAAAAAGAATGTATATCCAGAAAATGTTTTTATATTCAGGCGATAAAATAGGTGTTTGATGGAAAAGTGGCCTCTGAAACAGAATTTTCAGATTTTAATTTGTTTCAAATTAGCAAGTACTTTCTATTGGCTAATAGTATTACTTCTAACTCCAAAATTGAGCAAAACCACTATTCCAAAAACATGCCACATTTTGCCAAATTCAGGACTGATGACCAAGAAGTCGATTCTTTTTAAGAAACAAAGGAATGACTTTGGAACAAAATCAGTCATGGGAACCAAATTGTTAAAATGTCTTTAAGTTTCTGAACAATTCACATTTAGCAACATTAGCTGCATTCTCCTGGTGGATATTGCTCCAATGTTTTTTGCTATACAAACATTTTCCCTAGAGCCACTCTTATAATAAAGAATGAGCTGACCTGTCCGACATTTTGGTTCCAAGAAAACTTTGGAGCCATTCTTGTTTAAAGTATTTGAAATGATGCAGTTACGATAGCGCGTTGTTACATTGTAAAAATAACCGAAAAGTCTAGAAAAAAGTCATTTGAGCAAATCTACTAAGATAATTAAACTTTCTAATGCAGTAATAGTTTATCAATAAAGATTTTCTGTGAAGAGCATTAATATTCCTTTTATTTATCATTTGTCTTAAACCTGAATGATTGAAATTTTCTGTTCTTATAGACTAAAATAATCAAACATGAATGAAGCAACAAAACTGAAGTGTAGATATAATTTTTTTTCGAAATTTTTTTGTTACAGTCCAGTAGTTTCATGTGGATCTCGGAACCAAAACGTTGGATGATAATATAATGGACTTATTTTCCTCATGCAAATAAAGTTTTTGCATGGGGTGGGGGTTACATTCATCATTATTTGACGAATCCCTAATTATATTCAACATTATTTCAAATCCCCATGATTAAAAAACAATCAGTTTTTCCTAGAACAACATTTATATCAATACTCCTGGATTTACTTCCATTCCAACTCACTATTTTGATTGTAGGCAGAGACCACAATTCCATTAGCAATTTCACATCTCATTTTCAGTTTGGGGTATCTGTGGATGCTTCAAGATTTGAAAAATAAAAACAAAAGAAAGTAAGAAGAAAGGGGAAAAAAGAGAGCTTTCCACAAAAATGTTCTGCTAATTAGAAAATAATTAATAATAATTGACAAAATGCACTCATCAATACTTTTGATTAGAACCAACTGAAACTTTACTTTCAAATGTTTTATTGTCATACTCTACTGGCCTACATTTTGTGGATAGCAACTGATAAGCAGAAATTTTTTGTAGCTTATTCTTTATGAATTTTAAAAAGAAAGATATGTTGTTGAAAAGAGTTTAGATATGAGTTTAAAACAGGAGAAAGTTTAATGCATATTGAATGAATACATTATTTCATCAATCAACAAAAGCGAGATACTCAATGTTGCGTGCCATACAGATACCCCGCAGGACGTGCACAGGATTTATTGTTTGGAGAAAATTTCATTCTTCAATGATTCAGATAAAAAAGTCCACAAAGATACCATAAAAAAATGTGTCATCACATGCGTTGTGCATTATAATTATAATGTGGTAAATTGTCAAATGACAGTTACCATATTATAATTTTATGGTTCCTTGTTGTTCGTAACAGTTCAATCACGATATAAATCTATGAATTACTTTTTAAAGAGTATATAATAATCCCAGTTTTTCATGCCATTTTGAAATTTGGGAGTGAGTAGAACAAAAGTTCTAAACCGGCATTCAAGCTTAAAACTAAAAGAAATTGGATGCTGCTCATGACACCAAACATTTCATTCTGTTTAGTACAACTGTTCATTCTCATCCTCTATGTGGTAGCTTGTCGACCGTCTTTGCACATTCTAGAAAGTATTCTCTTGGGTACTGGGGCATACTGGGGTGTCGAGAGCAAGTCAAATAGAAGTTTAACAGGTACCTATTTGTATGAAGAAGTTAAGTTAATTTTTTAGGGAGATTAAGAGTTCACTGAGAAGGGTTGAGGTGCGGCAATTCATGAGAGAGCAGAATTTACTGTAATAATTAATTAGGAATGTTTCAATTTCAATAGTCCTATCACAATGACCTGGGATCCATGTAGACCTCAGCATTTTCAACTAGTAGTCAAAAGCATATACCGGAAAACTACACAATGTTGGGCCAATAAATAAAATTGACCAAGAGAGCTTCAGAAAAGCATTGATTACTTTCAATATAACTAAAAAAATTCAGAATTAACTTTTTAAATAATTCTACTACATTGACATTGCAAATTAGAGCAAGGGGTTCATGTGGACCCCAGGCTATAACAGGGTATGTTTTGATAGGACACAGTGAGAGTTAAATAGTTTTTATAAATTTATTGAACATTGTGGAGTCGGCTACTTCAATATTAATTTATTGATGGTTATTTTAGAACAGCCATTTCGGAAAAACAGTATGGCAATGAAACATGATTTGCTCTCGATATCCCAGTCTGCGGTTAGGCAACCGAGACAACACTGTCAAGAATAGGCAAAGATTTTTCACAAGGTGCTGCAGAACCAAATGATGACAAACAGTTAAGATGGATTGAGCATGGAATGCTTGAAATGATAAGCGCCGTCCAATTTCTCTTAACATTTTCACTATGCAGTTAGGACAACCAGTAGGCCCAGAGAAAACCCCCTATTTGTTGTAATATTATTAGTATAAATATGGTATTAAAAGAAGATTTTTACCACAGTACAATGCCCATATTAGTATAAATTTTGCTTTACAGCAAAAATATAGCCCAATTATGCCTAGTAACTATTATATAAATTCAGAAAGATGCGATAAAGCTGCCTTAAATCCCTCATTGGGTTTAATCATAAACAATATTAGTGGAAGAATGAACATTCTAGTGAAAATGCCAATCCTAAGCAAAATCTTTTGTCAATTCTAGCTGGATGTAGAACTGATGAGCTGAAGCAAAATATTTCCATTAGAAATTTTTCTTAGAATAAGTAATCATTTAAAGTAACATTTAAATTTAATTAATTAAAAGTTAGGATAGTTCTTTAAAGTAAAATGCATGGAGTAAAACAAATACAGCATTTTAACCAGTCTCCTATCATTGAGGAGTTTCCGACCAACAACTATTCCAACTCCCAAAGTTCAACATGGATGACAGAAGGAAAAAAATAAGTTTTTATATACATATAGATGATATGAGATATGTATAAAAATACTTTGGTACTATCACAAATAGAAGATATATCACAATGATTAAAAATGCACTTATCGGGTGATTATTTTCATTAGATGTCAAGGAAGCATTTTCATTTCCATGAATGTCACTGCAAATATGTTTAGTTGGAGAATAGTCAGCTATAAATTTGCAGCTTTAAAGATGATAGATAGCCCCTATTGCTTCATTGCACTTTTGTCTTAACAATGGAAGATTGATATTTTTAGACACCTCAACAACAAACCAGGTTAGAGAGGAACAATGGTGGCTAAGTTCTACCAATGTAGGTAAATCAAGACCGTAAAATTTATGACTGTCACAAAATGATAGTCTTCATCCATGGATCAAGACATCAGAGAAACACTTTTTTTTTGACTATGTCAAGCAATGTGATTGAGACAAATGTACCTTACACAGGAAACTATACAGTCAGAACTTGATATAAGGTCACCCCTCGGATTTCACAAAAATGACCTTATAAGCAGGGTAACCTTATAACCGATTCATACATATTTTATATTCAATGAGCCGGGACTTTAGAAAAGTAGCCTTATATGCAGGGTGATCTTATATTGAGGTCTGACTGTACCAATAACAAAATTTTTATTCAATGTTGACAAATAATAATAATAATAATGGTTTAACAGAGCTTCTTATAACAAGCATTCCTATCAGTGAGAACATTATGCACTTTGAAGAAATGGTTTAAAAATGTAACAGCTCCATTAACTTCAAGGTAGTGTAACTCCTAAGTTTTTTCAGGAGGGAAAATGAAAAGTCTTTTAGAAGAAAAAGTAATGAAAAATTTTGCATAGTAAAGAATTTCTCTTATGTTTTTGGGCAATTAAGGGCATCAAAACACGTAGAGGAAATCAGAACAAAGATACATTTCGCACATGTTTAAGATTTTGCTCCTGAGAAACACGTATGGGAAGTTTTTGAGCCAACAGGAATGATATACGAAACTTGCAACAGGATGAAATTTTAAAACACGTGTATGTTATGGATCACAATAACTTTTGGAATACTTATTAAATGATTGCCACAATAGGTGAGTTAAAGAGATTAAAATGTGGAATCATAGAATATTTGAGACCAGATAGATGAGCGCTGCATATGGCCACAAATAGGAATGTTTTTAAAAAATATTCTTGATAAACAAGCATATGATCTTTGCCCACACTTTTTTTCATCCAAATGAAAACTTGTTATACAGGATATTAAAATAGAAAGTTTAAACTTATTTCACAGCAGAAAAACACATATCAGAATAGGATCTTGTATGTGTGCTTATAAAAAAATCTTCTCCCTTTTTGCATATATACCAGAAACAATATGGATAGCTATATCTTACTCTTGTTGCATACATCTTCATTGTATACACATGGACAGAAAGTTGGAATGTTTCAATGTTCATTTAAACAGCATGGATTTAGAAATTTTTGGAAGGCTAAACATTTGTCAACATATTATTATTACTATTATTTCAATAACACAGGAACATAAAAAATGTATTCCTTCCTTGAAACTAATTTCATGAAGAAAAAGTTCACTATTCTGAGTAACAGAACATGAAAACGGGCATAACTACAATAATTGGTAAGGAGTCTAATAAATCCATTTTTTCTCCAAATAAAACTAAGTACATTTATTCTTTTAAATTGTTGCATGTCTTCCTTTCCAGAGTTTTTTTAAACAGAATCACAGTGTTAAGAGAAATGAGAAATTGAGATCTCTCAAGGAAGAGCATACATAAAATGTCTTTGCAGAGTGAAGATCACATAAGTTTTTTTTCATATTCTCCCCCCTCCACCTGTCTATCTTTGATTCTGGTTTGAGAAATAGATTTATCTTTTACGCAGTTCACAAATATGAGATAAGATTTTTGACTGTAAAATACACACTTCCTGACCAATTACAAAAATAGCTTCTTTCAACAATATCAACTCTACATAACAAAACAGCATTTTTGATGCAATGCTCTCGTGACAATAGGAAAGTCTGGTGAGACAATGACTTTAGCAACACTATAGCATTTCATCTTAACCTCTTTTGAAAGCCTTCAGCCATGAAATGACTGTTATTATACTTAATGAATTAAATCATTTCTCAATCAACAATCTAATAGCTATAATTATAAAGTCTATTATATCCCAGTGGAT
This sequence comes from Octonoba sinensis, assembly GCA_038502835.1. Lineage (NCBI taxonomy): Eukaryota > Metazoa > Arthropoda > Arachnida > Araneae > Uloboridae > Octonoba > Octonoba sinensis. The sequence continues at coordinate 68,157,065 of CM076602.1, forward strand.
ATTCAAACACACTTAAATTATGTGACAATGCTACACAAATGAATTGAAGTGAAAATCTGACCAAAACCGAAATCTTCATACGAAAAAATCGTTTAAAAGTAAGCTGCCCTTAGTTGAATAATGTTTCAACAGCATCAAAAATGATACAAAATACCACAAGGATTAATGGATAAAATGTCAGATATGCAAGAGTTGGTGCGGATTATTGTTAAATCATTGTTTTTATACATGACCAAGAAAATAAAATCACAGAAGTAAAACCGATTCATAAATGTTGATGGCTAATTATGTTGCATAACATCAAGCCATCTTAGGCAGAGTATTGATTATATACAAAGAGACCATCTTAATACTGTAAATGGAAAAATAAGTACTGAACTGTCAATGCAACATCAGACTTCCTCATAGTTAACGATGTGGAAACGTCATTGGCGAGCATCACGTGCTACCTTTGTCCTCTTGATGCGTGATTGCACAATAGTCAGGTGCCTCTGCAGGTATTCCTCTTGTGGTGCCAAAGAAACAGCCTTCATTAGACAGGCCTCTGCAACCTGAAGCAGACCCCTCTCCACATACACTACGCACAGATTGTGGATAGCTTGCACGTTGCTAGGTTCCAGGGACAGGATCTTCTCGTAGCACTGTAAACAAACATTCATTTTATGGGTTAACATCATAAGCATGGATTTACAATATTCCTAAATACTTTTCGGGATAAAAAGAGAATAACTGATTTATTTTTCTCACACAAGTATGGAAATTTCTATGGAAATTTCAATGTTCTTAATGCTTTTGAGATTTTCTACACATTAGTCAATTTCATATAAGCTCTTTCCAAGAATGACATATAAATAAACATTTGCATTTTAAGGAAAAAATGCGAAATTTCCATCGTCGTAACGTGTTTTTTGCCGGGTTACATCACTCATTTTCAACCTCCCCCAAAATTCCTTATATGTGTCAAAACCTTACATGCATCAGTACAAAGAGGTAATCGACATTAAGTGAAAGAAAAATATTTTAAATATGAATGCACCAAATATTATTTCATAGTAATATATTATTACACATATTCCAAAGTCTAATATGTATAATAATGACACCCCTAAAAAAAAATTTCATCAAGCCAAACTTGAAACAATCAAAGTTCTTATTCAAAAATATAACTTTGAAGGACACAAAGAGCATGAAGATAGCATACAAAGTTTTTGGCATTATTTTGAACTTAAACTTTCAACAATCATGATGTACTTTGAAAAGCAAAATAACAGTAACCAAAGAATTCACTAATGATTGACTAGTGATTGAACAAACACTAAAACTTACCTTCTGTGCAGCATCTAAATCCTTTGAGTGGTTAATGTAGATATCTCCAAGTAAGATCAGTCCTTTCACATGGTCAGGATGATGCTGAAATGCAAAGCAAAAGTTTAGTGCTCATGAAAGCAGGTGGCTAGAAAAAGAGGGGAGGTTGCATACATTTTTTCGGCCACTATACAGCGAGAAGAAATTGTTGCAGGTGAATTACTAATTTAAATTTTTCAGATATGAGTATTCATAAGACGCTGATGTTTTATACGTATAGAACGCAGGGTAAACTCTTTACCTCCAGCAGCTGTTGAAGGAAGGGCAGGGCCTCCAAGGGTCTTCGGTCATCAGAGAGCAAGAGAGCCAGATTGAAGAGGGCACTGCGGAAGTTTGCTTTTAGCTAGAAAGCAAAAGCACCAGCTTTATTCCAAACTTTTTTTTTGGCTCCCATATCTGAGGCAAAATTTATTTACACTGATCCCACTTATTGAAAAATACACAAATTGTAAAACATAGCCCTTAAACATAGCCCCCTAAGTTTCTTCTACTTTTCAATACTAGGATTCATGTTTATTTCTCGGATTTAAAACTAAGAACTTTCAAATATACATTAGAAAAATTAAAAAATAAATAAAATATAATAAAACTTAAAGAAAAATAAATTTTGATTGAAGTGTCAGATGATTACTTGAATGAATGATGAACATTGAACTTTTGTTGAGAATAAAAATACATAATTAAAACTTTTCATGGGGTAAGATAAGGGGGAAATATGCAAGTAATGCCATTTTACTAAAACCATCACCGCAAAAAATTTCTCAGTTGCAATTGATGCATTTTGTAAAAGGTGTCATTTTAGTAATTTATTCAGAAAAAATCTTCTTATCTTTTATATGCTATAACATGTTTAAAATATACATTTACAAGATAAAAATTTGAGCTGTATAAGTTTTTAAAGATAACGAAAAAAAGAGTCAGAAATGCAGATAGTAGCCAAGCTAATTTAGTGTAAAAACTCTTTGTTTACTGCTCTGTGTAAAAGAATTCAAATAATTTTAAATTGCACTCTATCAATGCAGATTGCAAAAGCTTTCACAAGTTAGAATCAAGCATTGAAAGATAATGTCAGGACAAAAGTTCAAATCAAACACAATCATCTATACAATTATTGTAGCCTTAATAATTGACACTTTTTCCATAAACCATTACAAAAAGATTTGCTTAACATTCAGTTTTGTTCCATAATTTAAACATAAGATCTAAGCTTTTTAATTAATTTATCAATTGAATGTTCTTATCTTTCAGAATCTTTGATGTTAGGATTCCTGATTAACCAAAGAACAAAATTGGATATTCCACTAGTGAAATTTATGGCCCTTATAATAAATAAAACGTTTTACTAGCATCAAAATTACAGAAGCATTTTTTATTGCCATTAGCAGCGTCAAGAAATGTAAATATTCACTTTTCCCAAATTTTTGTTCTCTGATAAAGCAATGGCTGACCAATTCCACTCAATTTATAGCCCAAATAATCTTTAAAATTTTAATTTTTGACTTTCATTGATTTGTTTTCCTCTCAAGCTTTCTTTACCAGGGAGAGCATTTTTAGGTTGTGCAACTTTAATTACTCTCGCCTGTTGTAGCAGTTGATTCTTGTTTCAATCATATCGAGCTCAAACATGATTTAACAATGCAAATTGTGCACACTGACTGCTAAGAAGAGTCAAACCAATTCATAAAGTAGAAGTTATGGATTTAAAATAGTCTAAAAAATTAGAACATGCCTTTAAAAAATTGGTTTAAAACTTGAGTTTTTGGAAGTCTAATAATTATAAATATTTAAATAAAGCTTTAGACCTTCAAGATATTTTGATTAAACCACTTTATACTTTTTGAACTTTTATCTATGTATATGATAATTTTCTTTTCCTCATAATGATTGAGCACTACATTTTCAATTTGAATTTTAACAGAAAGACAAAAATCCTTAAATCTTAACAGATAAACTGCATTATAATCAAAGTGATGTAGAGTACATTATTTTATCAGTTATTTTTTGTTGTTTTAATTCATTTCACATCACAACCACCATGTCGTGAAATGAATTAAAAGGACAGAGAGTTGTTTCACCGTGCTTTGAAAAAAAATAAGGCATGAAAATGGAAATTCTTAAACTTTTAGTAGCATAAGCTACTACAAATTAATTTAGATTAATTTGTAGTATTAATTAATTTAGAGCTAATTTTAATTTTTCTAAAACTTAAAAATAATATTTAGAAGAAACAAAAAAGGATTGAAGTTTTTTGTTAGTTACTTTTTTATAGGAGTGCCCCATCATAATTCATATGCATCCCAATTTTCAGATGTCTGACCTCCTCCACAAATTCCATTTTCAGTAAAATACATTGATTGATTTTTATAATGTATCTTTCCACATTGGATTTAATGATCCAGACTCATCTTGCAGAACTATGAAAGAACATTTTTTGGTTATTTTCTTCACAGCATCCAAGTATTTGCCTTACCTGGATGGCTTTTTTGAACCAGTCTTCAGCATGTCGAATATCACCATCATCCATCGCCACCATACCCAGGTTAAAATAGATGCGCTCATTGACCTTACCTTTCCGCAGCAGCTTGTGCAATCTGAAAGAATCAAAACATTAGCACCTTTCCATGACCTCAAGAGAAGGAAGAGACAGAAAAATACCCCTCACCTCTCATAGGCCACTCTCCTCTTCTGTTGATGACCACTCTCCTGTATCAAGATGGCAGAGTTCATCAGAGCTTGCTGGAGAAAAGAAACAAATTCAAGCAAAAATAAGAAAATAAACACACTACTAATCAGGGACGGACTGGGCAGAAAATTCGGCCCTGGCATATTTCAAACAGATCGGCTCTATTGATCAGAAAATTAATGCCCCTTCAGATTAGTCATGCCCCCCCTCCTGTACTGGCATATTATCATAGCAAAACCTCCAAATTTTCACATTAGATGCCTAAGAGTGGACACTAGCTTTTGACAGCGACTTCAGACTTGTGTTTGTGAAAACGGTAATCATTTATCAAACAATTTTTTGCTCATAAGCATTACACAATTTCATAGATGAGTGGTTGATTCTACGGAAATAACTTTTTTTCCTTTGAGAAATCCACAGAATTATGTTTTCCAGAAAAACATGTTTTCTGTGACTCACTCTGTGTAAAAACAAGATTGTGAAGGTTAAAGAATGTTTCCAAACTACCAGTTGCTGTGCACATGAGTGTTTGGCCAGAATGAAAATAACTACAGTGACAAAAATTGCAAGAACCAAGATGAAGGGACTTACTTCATGCTCAGGATCCAATTCCAAGGCTTTATCAAAATATGCCAATGCCTCCTGCAGCTTGCTCTGTTCCAAGTGAACTACACCCAACTGAGGAGAGAGAAGAAAAAGCTACATTTTGTGCATTTCAATCTACTGGCATATTATCATATACACAGCCAAAAAGAATATTTTTCATCCATAGATCTCACAAAAAACTCGTATTTCAAAGAACTGCACAAATCCAATAAAAAAAGTCATTTATTGTCAATTCAAAGCAAAAAGGTAGTCTCTTCAGCTTCATACAGGACCATTCTGTAACTCAAGGATGGGGAACCTGCGGCCTTCTCAACATTTTTAAGCTGGCTGAAAAGTCAGTTACTCCATTTATCACAGGTGTTCGTATTATTTTGTCCACCATCTGTATATATATATACAGTAATTTCTCCCATACATTGACTTAGGAACTTAGACTTTCACAGCCTATTATGTTTGGATTTAGTGTCAAAAGGGTTTGACAAGGCTGTGAAGGTTGGGAAATGCAGGTCTAGTCTATTACTTTAGGACAGGCAAATTATTGTCTAGAACAAAACTGCATTATGCATATATATACAAACTGTGTAGCCTGATGTAAAGGATATCTTGAATATTAAGCATTTTTGGAGGCGAAAAGATGCGAGGTTAAGTGAGAAATATCCAGCAATTTCTCTTAAATAAAGAGAAACTTAATTAGAAATCCCCATTAGAATCAAGGCAAAAGTCATTAAAAATTTTCGTTAGAAAAAGTCAAAGACCTTAAAAATTATCACTATATTAAGAATAACAGGTCCTAAAAATCCCTATTAGAATGAGGAAATTAGTTTCTAAATAAAAACAACACTACCTAAATATTCCCATTAAAGTTATTCTTTGATAATATTTTGATCATTAGAATAAGGGTAACAGTCCTTAAAAATCTCCATTAAAATAATAAGTCCCAACAGTTTGCTCTAGTGCTTTTTAGTAAAAAAGAGGAGTTTTGGAGTAAAAAATTATGATTTTTTGAAAATTAAAAAACTAGAATTTTTAATACTTAAAAGTATTTTTTGAATTTTTAATTAAGTATTTTTTTAAATTAAGACTTCAATTCAATGGAAATACTTGTGCCATGACAAGATTTAAAAGTATCCGACTCTCAAAAAATATATGTATTATATTTCTCTTAATTCAATTTTATAAATACATCTCTACACATTTAAAAAATCAAATACTGAGACAATACAATAACATTCTTCTTACAAATCAATTCATAATAAGTTAAATGTAATCACATTAGACATTACACAAAAAATTGAATACTATTGTAAAAAGAACTTTCAATTTCATGCAAAAAAAAAAAAAAAAAAATAAGTTAGATTTTTCTTCATAAGACTTTTCTGGTGCACTTCAATTATTTTTAGTCCTTTTTTCTTATTCCTTTAAGCCTGGGATAAGAGAATCGCGATCGTGCGGGTTTAACGTTAAGTAAAATTTAATTTTCTTGGACTGCTGTATGTAATAAATGCCAGAAACGAACTATTTTGCTAGTTCATGGAAACGTATTACCCATTTTCCTGATGCTGGTACCGGTATCATTTTGAGTTCTCAGGCATCACTGAAAGCTTTGTCTACATGTTGTCTGTTTAGCATTAAAAAATTCCAGGTCTTAGAAGGTTATCCTTAAATCATTTTTCTCTGCCCTTAACATTATTTTATACCAAAAAAAAGCTATTTGAAAAATATTTGGTTGGATATTTTTTAATTTGGTGCAACATTTCTTTGTGGTATCCCTCTCCCCTTTAATTTGAGCACTAGTTTTTTACCAAAAAAATTCATAAATTGAACAACTATCTCCTTTTCTCAGTGTCTTTACTGCCTATTTTGTTTCAAGTTGTTAGGAGAATTAATAATATTGGTGTGATATGGTATATCACATATTTCATTCATTTTCTTAATGAGAGGAATTTATTATTTTGTTTTTCAAGAAATTCGGGATAGCATTCATTTAGTTTGTGAAAATATTAAGTTTGGGTTTTTATTTATTTTACAGGGGATTTAAGTGTAAAATATAGGTTGGATTTATTGTTTTTAAATGGGGGTTTTCTTTTATTTTCAATGGATGTAAGCGCGTTCATTATTAATATGCATCGAGCTTTTTCGTGTCGTTCCCGCTCGTGTACATGCGTTGGCGTCCATTTTTGTTCCTTTCCTTGCGAGAGCCGGAAGCGTGACGTCATGATGTTGTTTCATTGTGCTCTGTCCTGATTGGCTGCTTGGATTCACGGCGGTAGGATACATCGTTTTCACGCAGCTGCGAAGGCGTTTTTTGTGCACGTGGGGCAGAGGTTGTTGAAGGCAGTGTGGCTTGTGAGGCAGCAGAGGACGCACGTATAGTTGGAGAGCTAGCCAGCGACCACCGAGAAGTTGATGATGGAGATGGCTTCAGCGTAACCGGATCGGAATCCGCCGACATCCTTTGACGAAGAATAGATGCAGGAAAAAGATCTCAACGATCCGTTAGGATCATGTAGGATGTGGATGGTGTTGTCAGTATTTTTTTAAGCAAAAATATTTTTTGAGGAGAAACAAATATAGGAAATAGTCTTCCAGCCAGCCATGAGCACGTGTCGTCGAAAGCGTTCACAAATTTCATCTCCGCTCTCCTGCCGCTAAGCAGAACAGCTTTGAGTCCAACAGCCTTGTGTTTTTTATATCGATAGCCATGCAAGTCGTTCAACTGAGGCCTCTGAGCAAGGCATAAAAGTTATTTTTTTTTTAAATGAAGCGTATCCAACCTGTCTCCAGACATTTTTTTAGTCCAATGTTAAATTCAAGATCCTGAGTTGTCGATATCATAGTATTGTCATAATTTTTACAAGTAATCAAATTTTGTTCACATGTAGTGATCCTTTTTTCCTTAAAAGGCTTGGGGGTACGGAGTACTCCCAAGCCTTTTAACTAAATATGCCAAGTCAATAAATTTCCCTTTGTGTCTCCAAATGATGTGTGGATATCTATTATTTCCAATGATTAAGCTGTGATGGGGTAAGTTCCTTTTCTTTTATTTTGTTCAAGGTTTAACAGTGCATCCAGACGGATGAAACGTCCTGGAGTTTTTGCGGAAGCACATGCCACTATACGATTCGTGACAAATCTTTTGGTTCAAGTTATAAGGGGGGGGGGGGGGGGAAATAGATCATGGTGCAAAAATTGAAAGGGTATTATTAAAAATTTAGCCATACTTGGCCTTTCCACCAAATAATGGTGAAGCATCACGACAATTGGCTTCAAAAAAAAAGAAACTCAATTTGCTTAATTTTGAGCATTTTATATTATTGAACCTTAAAATACAGAATAGCAATAAAATACAGAAAATGCTTACATTATAATAAATATCAGGGTTGTTCTGATCAAACTCTAGAGCTTTCTCATAGACCTCTTGAGCTTCCACTGTGCTGTAAATAGAAAAGAGCATCATTAAAACAGACAGTCACTCATTGATTGGGCATGCAAAAATTATTACGATTTCACTAGATCATAAACCAATAAATCAATAGTTGCTGAAAAGGAGTTTGTTATGAAAGATTATTTCTTCCACTAAAATGTTCAGGGGAAAACAATGCTTAAAGGTGAACACATGCAATGACTACACTTGATCTACAGTAGGGACCATCATCTTCAGGGGAAAGAAACAGTTATACAAAAAAATAAGTTGTTTCAATCAATCCCCCAGTTTGCCAACTATTGTAACCTTTTCCACCTCAATAATCATTTGAATGAAAAACAAGATTGTTTATAGACATAGAAACTGTTTAACGTAAAATAATATTTTTTAAAATGATGCAACCATTTTCCAAAAGTACAATAAAATGAAATTTTACTGCACCTAAAATAATGTATAAAACCAATAGAATAAGAAGACAATTTTAACAGAAAAATAAACAGTAACCTCAAAGGTATGACTAGAAGTACCTAGTTTTTAATCATGACTACAAGTATGGCTACAGTTTTAAAACTAATTTAATCATAATTATTATTTGACCAATTCACATCAGTTTCAAAACACATTGAAATGTCCACAGGAACCCAATAAGGCAATAAAAAAATTGAACCTTACCGATTGAGTTTTATGAGAATGTCTCCCCTATTGATGTAAGCCTGGATGTAGTCGGCTCGCATCCCAATCGCTTGACGATACAGCTGAACATGAAAACAAACAATTTATACATAAAACCCATGAAACTAAGTTTATATTTCAGACACAATCAAACAACTGTTCCGTCAGTGCATCTAACTAGCATCTTTAATCATTTTCTATACACAACACAGAAACAGGACGAAATATTAAAAATTAAATCAGAGAAATACAGAAACATTACAGACAAAACATGAGCGTATTAAGTATAATTTTTAGGAAGAAAAGTCATTTTAGCGCATGATTGTAAAGGGTGATTTTTTTAGGAAAATTTTCTTTAAATGGTGATGATGAACTTTTGAATGCTCAAGGTTTATCACTTATTTCCCTATCACAGTTGAAAATTAATTAAAGGAACAACATTGACAAAATTCACATCGATTAGAATCTGAAAATTAAAAAAAATCAAATAATTTATAATTAAAGAAAATAGCTTAATTTTTTTTTCTTAAAAAAAATTTGAATGAAAAAAACACACAAAAATACATCTGACATAATTGCATATGGCAATTTTTAAAAGATCGTGAATATTTCACGTTCACCGAGTAGATAATTAACATACAAGTAAAAAATTTGAGGGATTTGATTAAACCAAAGGGAAAGTGTTACCAATGTTAAGTTCTCCAGGATGGTAAATAGTCCAATTACTAAATTTACTACTGATTACTAATTAGTCAAATATACTATGTTATCATTGATTCTGAATTATAGAGTGTGCAATGGCACCTCAAAATAATTCTGTAATTATTGTTAAAGATAAAAATAAACAACCTGCATAATAGTTTTATAATAATGATGTAATATATTAATGCAATAAAATGATGAAATGATAATTTAATGCATTATTTAATTGAGTTTCAAACCTTTTTTAAAAGTTTTTTCTAAATTCTTTTATACAACCTAATTAAATGCAAGACAGGAAAACTCATCCTTTCTATTATAGCTAAATAATAAAGGAAAACTGCACTTTATTTTTAATGAGAAGCAAAATTAATAATTAAACAATCCTTTGTCAAAGTATACTAAACGTCCCATAATGGTTACAGTAACACCTGAATCAATATCGAGTTGTTGTAATGAAATATACAGAATATCAGCTACACTTCAAGTTTTCACTTCTATGACTTTTGCTTTCGGGAACTATCTATGACTTGCACGGCAGTTTTCTTAACAAACATTTACTTTTCAACCCACCTACCTAAACCAGTTTTTCACAAACATCAAATTGCATTTATCTGAGCTAAGCTAAGTATAGTTGTTTTTGAATAGTTTTATGTTACAACAAATGGCAAAAATGTATATTATTTTTGCTTCTTTCTTTTTTCTTGGAATTCATTATTATAAAAAACAATGGCAACTTAGTACACCAGTCATGCAACCTTTTTTATTTTTGAAGATATTATATTAAAACAAATTGAGTATCCCCTTCCAAAAAATGTCGTATGAAAAACAATACTCATTTTTATAAATAAAAAAATAATTGAAACATTGTAATTTACTGATAAGTCTTAAGAGACACGTATGCTAAATTTCTTGCAATAAAGAAATAATCCTAATCTGAAATATTTCCAGTCTATAGCAAATTACTAAGCCAATACTATAAAATAGGCCTTTTTTTATTTCAAAAGTTTATTAATAACTAAATTAAGTTCAGCAAAAATCAACAAAGTAAATAAATTGTCAAAATAAAAAGTAAAATAAGCCATTCTGAGATAGCACGTGTTTAAACAACTTTCATATCTCAAAATGATTGAAATATTTACAAGATGCAAAAGGATTGAACTCACAAACAAAGTAAGCAATTTTGAACGAAACAACCGTTAGTTTTGGCATGGTTCCAAAAAACACAGAGAGAGAGAGATTGAATTATTTTTGCCTACACAAGATAGAAATTGTGAAATTGGAATTAAAATAATTTAGATAATCTTTAAAAGAAATCAAATTTTTGTAGAACAAAAAACATTAAAATGTTATTAAAACAAGTAATTTCTTGCAAAGGGCCTGCTAATTTATTAAAAATTAGCTTCCAAGTTATTATATTGTTAAATAATAGCTCAAGGGTTCATTTGGAGGAAAACTTTAGTTATATTTATGGGCCTTTCAAACCCAAAAAACAGACCTTTCACTAATTTTCAAGCTCTAAAAACAAACCCTTTACAAGGTTCTTAAGTCCAAAAATGGAATCTAGGGATATACCGGTAAAACAGTTCTATATTTTGAACACCCATTTTGACTAAATTTACAATAATTATTTCCTTATTTGTTGCAGAAAATTCATACTGTACTGTCTTCGGCTAAAATTCGAGGAGGAAAATTAATTTTTTTTTCACAAAAAGTACATTGTTGTGCAGGTTACAGCCTTGATTATGGTGAATATTCCTGGAAAAAACGGCAATTTAGCAAATATATATTAGAGGTTTTCAGAGCCCAAAATCCAGGATAAATTTCCAATTTCCACAATTTTTGAGCATTTTTCATTGACAAATCTCGATTATAATAGAAATACATCACTTTCCAGGTGCATGGATACCCTGAATATAGCAGCACGATGTGACACCCTTAATCCGTAATATTCAGCACATTCCTTTCATTTATCATCACATTTCAAAGAATCACATTGAGAAAAAACTCACCGCATCAGCTTCTTCAAGACGTGTTCCATTCCTAGAGATGAGGTTGGCCAGATTGAGAAAAATATTCAAATGGCTCGGAGCAATGCGGGCATGGTACGCTTCACCTGTCCTGGGACGAGGTAACAGATTCTTGGCCTATTCCGAAAGAAATAGACATCAAAATTAGAGCTAAATCATATGAATCATGATAATTGCATCCTCTAGTTTTCCAGTGTGGTTTACTAGTGCAGGCAACCAATATCTTCAATCTTTTCTGTACAGTGATTCTAAACACAATTACCCATTCAGTTTGAGCGGTTCAGTCAAACAGAACAATTTTTAACATTGTAACAAGGTCAATGGACTCATTCCTAGCCTATAACATATTTTCAGGAAAAAATGTTTCTTGTTTTGTGTGTGTGTGTTTATATAAAGCATTTAAATGAAAAAAAAATTTCAAGAGAACGTTTTTTATTTCACTTGATATAACTTGCTATACATAAAATTAATATTAGAAAGGGCAGTTTTGAATTCAATTGAATTTTGATGAAATGGCTCAAAATTCAGTACTTCAAATGACTTTTGAGTATCACTTACATAAAGCGCATGTTTGCGAAATAGAAGATTAAAATATACTCTTCATAACATTTTGAGAGTCCTGGATCAAAAACACGACTTGAGAGCAATATAAGGAGGCAAAGGAGCAGATAGCAGTTTTCAAAAGGCTGTTACTGCAAAGTTATGCTACAAAGGTACTTCTATGACATAATTTAAACCAAAAAATTTTTTAAAAAGATTAGGGAGCCAGCCACCTGCTTGATATTGCTTGCCAATCTCTGGAACTGCAAGCAGATCCATTCGGATTGCTTTGCGACCCAAGTTTGTTGCACTTGCTCACCAGATAATACAATGTTCTTTTAATACTATCATTGTTGAAAGTGTTTGTCTGCAATACCCCAAAAGATACTTTACCTTTTGCAAAAAAAAAGTATCATTTAATAGGAATATTAAGGACACAAAAGCTAGCTCTGTTATGAGTATCTACCACTCTGTTATGATACCTACCCCCATGGGTGAAAGTAAAAAATTTTCAAAGGACAGAAATTAAAAGCAACTATCCAATACCATGCATTTTCTAAAAAATATGTTATTCAATTACAATAACAATATTTAATAATTAAGGTGAAACTCAAGTCGAACATTTTCAAACTAAATTTTTAAAGTTTTTAACAAAAATTACTAAATTCATTATAATTAACAATGATAAAATATTAAGATTTTAAATGAAACAATATAAAGAAACATTTATAACACATTTCACCTATGTTATAGATATTTCAGTTCTAAGTCTTCTGTTCTTTCAAGTTCAGCAACTTATAAAAAAAGACAGAAATCCGTGCATAGACGGAATACTTTCACCCATGCCTACCCCTACCAACTATTGAAATTGCATATAAAGTTACGAAGTAACATGCCTACTCAGAAATTGTAAGCAAAGCAAATCATATCCTTGGGACAAAACTCTAAATTCTAATAGCAATACACATGTAATAAAATAGGAACACAAGAACTTTTTATTTTCTTTCATGACTCTTACAGGAAAAGTTTAAGCACTCAACCCATTACTTTATATTTCAAGATTTATGTAGTCTTTTCATATTTGGTGACAAAAAAAATTGCTTTAAAGTTTTTAAAAAATGTCATGTTTTCCTTTGCAAAAAGAAAAATAATTAAAAAATAAGAATGCATGAAAAAAAAAAAATAATGCCAAGAGTCTATTGGAATATTCCCAAAGTGTTGCCACTCTTGATATTTAACTGTAAAAATAGTTTTAAAAAAGTTTTAACTATTTAACTGTAAAAATAGTTTTAAAACTAAAAGAAAAGGATAACAATTGTATCAATTGTCAATATACACTACTGGTTGCTACACGCAACAAATAACTATTTAAATGAGAGCGCCACTGATGCAATCTCGCTTCTGATAAGCTGCAGTTGCTAGCTGTTATGATTTCATTGGTTTCTGCAACACCATCACTAGATTTTATATATGTGTAGAAAAAACAAATATTATGAAATTATTAGGAATAGACGTTGCACAACATACCTTCCAAAAGGCCTGTTCAGCTTTATAATATATTTTTAGGTTTGTGTATGTCCTGCCAACATTCATGTGGGCACCTATGTCATCTGGCTGGACACTGGAGAAGGATAAAAAAGATATGAATTAGACAATTGTTTACAGAAATGAAAACAGCTACTTATTAAAACAGTAAACATTTCAGAATTCCTCTCAGAAAATTCTCCTAGTTTCAAAAAAAAAAAAAAGAGAATAAGAATAATAATAGTGCAATAAAAATTTAAAAAAAAAAAGCCTTTAAATTTGACAATTGGATGCCACAAAAGCATTTGCAGAACTTTCAAGAGAGGGAAGACAGGCTGAACTGTCTAGATTTCCTTATTAAACTATCTAACATAGCCCGGGTAACATAATTGGACATATGAAAAATGAGGTCTAATAAACAGATATTCATGTCATTCTAAGCTAAACATCATAGCCTGTTTTCCATTTTCTTAACATGAAGAAAAAACTGACGTTTAAAGTATTAAAATTAGTCAAAATAAAATTTACATTGTTTTGAAAATTAAATATGGAAAAACAAAATTGCACAAATTTGCTTTAAACAGGAAATTATTTTTATCTCAAAATATAAATAAGTAAATAAACAAATAAATAAGTAAATAATTAAAGAAAAATAAAATAAGTAATAAAAATAAATACTTAATAATAAACTTAATACTTAAAACTTAATAAAATAATTTTAAAAAATTGCTTTATAGCAACATTGAGTTTTAAACTGTAGCTTCTGCATAGAGTTGATACTATAGATAAATCTTGATTTGTTTAATGAACTAAGTAAAAGGAAATGAATAAAAATTTTAATATTGACCTCAATGCATGTTTAGTGAAAATGCAATGCAAAATGGTAATTTAATATCAGCATCTATCGCAAATTAACTACACACTAAGCGCACATACTCGTGTATAAGTTCACTATTTTTGGCGGAATTTTAACTCTAAAATAGGCTTATACATCAATTTAAAAATTTCAAAATTTGATACACACAATAAACATAAAATGCATTAGGCTTTTGTATTAAGAGGCAAAAGATGGCAAAGATTATTACATACAAAGAAGATACAAACATTATTGTGGTAGTGTTCAAGAATACTACTACATATACCGTCAAATGCACATAAACTATATTTTCGAAGTAAGGGGTGGGTTTATACACGAATCAGTTATTTTTGAAAGTATTTTTGTGGGAAAGTTGGGGGTGGGTTTACACATGCGTATAAACGGTAATTCAGAAACTATTCAAGAAAAAGTGAATTTTCTGCTTTTTGAGGTAAGGAATCATACATATGTATGATCAATCAATTTTGAAATTAAAAAAACTTTGAGCTTCCAACAATCTTATAGCTTCAGGGTGTTTCTTTGAACTGCAGCCTAGAATACCACGCCAAGTATGCATATTTTTCTAACAGTCATTTAAAGAAAATACATCAATCTAGTGAGGAAAAAAAGCAGTTCAGTGAAAGAAATATAAAAGACAATAGCACTAACATGGATGCACGTAAGAAATAATCGAGTGCCTCTTCAAAATTCCCTCTGCTCTCCAGGGCATGTCCAACGTTATTGTAGAGTTTGGCATTATTACCATTCACCTTCAGCCCCGCAGCAAAAATGTCCAATTCAGAAAACCTAAAAGAGAGAAATGAAAATGAATATGCAACAGAAACACAACCTTGTAAATAGGAATGCAGACTCTCTAACAGACTAGCAGAGACATGATTCTTCTATAGGAGTTGTATAATCAATCCTTTGTAAAAAATAAATAAATGAAGCAAAAATATAAGGAGTTTTTATATTTTGCCTCCCCCAATAAAATTTTTGAAAAGACGGGTCTGCCCACTTGACAGTAGGTGACTCTAATAATTTTCGTGAATTATACATAACTTTCATGAATTTTTCGTTACTTTCATGACCAATTTCCAAATTTATGCCATTTTCAGGACTTTCTTGACTGGTAGACACTCATTTTTCTTGATCTCTCCCGCCAAAAAGAAGAAATTCTTTCTTATCTCATTTTGCGAGCTTATCAAGAGTAATATTCCATTTCCCTGTTGACATAATACGGCAATGTGCTTCATAGAAGTATTTGTGAGGAAATTTGAAACCAAAGCAAAAACAACCTATCTTGATTTTCTCTCTAATCTTTTAGAAAGTAAAATGGGTAAATAAAAATGAAATTTAGATAACTTGATATATTTTAACGATTTTGTTGTTATTTCACTACATACATATAAAAAAAATTAGCATAAAGGGCAATATTTACAAAATACTACATAAAGAGTTTAAAGAAACCAAAACTTCATAAGCACAAAGCCATTAAAAACTGGCATTCTGCATAAAGTTGAAGAGCAGGCATATTTTGCATGTTATTTCGGAGAAAAAATAATATAAAAAAGATGTGCAGAAAAGTCTATTACTAAAAAAAAGGAAAGCATGATAACTTACCAATCATAGTTTCTTATGACTGTCTTCATGGAGTAAAAGATCAAAACAACACTTATCAGGGAATATAAATAACGTCTTCTTCCACTAAAAATATAAGACACCATCAACATCGAGTGAATGGATGCATCATATAAGGAACAAGAGACACGTGGGACAAACTTTGGGTGCTTTCACATTTCACCCCAAAGGTGACAAAGATCATATTCCTCTCTTTTCTCATCTAGGCAAATGAATGTAGAAGCATATTTTTTCCTTCAAAAACACTTTGTGCTGGCACATATAACAAAAGACAGGAATACTGTCTTTGTCATCTTTGGTGTGAAAGCAGCCTTAGATATGATTTGGTGCATTAAAAAAATGGAGTTCAGTTTGCAACTGAACTGCAGAGTCAATGATAAGTACTATCAACTAAGAAATTTTAACATAAATAGATTACATTTAAAATACATTAAATCAGAATAAAACGAAAAAAAAATTACCACCAAAAATGGAGTTGGGAAATCAATGGTGCTATTTGACTGATAAAATGACAAAAGTTTCATGCAAATATTAAAAAGATAATTTCGGAGATGACTGAAAATCTTTAATTGAAACCAATTACAAGAGCATTTTCCATAGTGATAAAAATGACATTTAGGCAAATCCATTTTTGGATTTGCCCTTCTAAATAAAATGTATGTTGGCATAAGACATGTTCGATTCATATAATGTAACACTGACCGATTTTAACTGCTTTTATCATTATGAAAATACTTTTCTTTTCTCCACCAGACCTTTACCTGTTAGCCATGGCCTTAGGATTGCTTACGCACGGGACGAGGTAGTGGGGTCCACTCAAGGGCGGATCTAGAAAATCTTCAAGGGGGGGGGGGGGGCGATTTTGGAAATCTCAGGGTTCAATGTAAGGATGGATGGAGGAGATTCTTCATTCCTTTTCAACAGTCCCTCGCCCCCCCCCCCCTTTTTTTTTCAAACAGCAGGAACAACAAAAACAATGCTAGTGTAGTGCTATTTAAAATTTTACTAGCACATTTTTTCAATGCATATACGTTTATTCAAAGCCCTTATAAAAGGAACACAAGCTGACGTTTTTTTGCTTTCGCAAATCTGTCTATAATTTTTTCAACGTCCAATGTAATATCTTTATGGATATGCAATAACGCTAATTCAGTGAGTCTATCACTCATTCTGCTTCTTAGCCAAGTTTTAACCGAGTTAGAATTTCCTTCAAGCTTTCTCAAGAAAAATGTAGGCTTGTAAATACATTTTCTAAATTTGAGTTGATATGTCTAAATTACAAAATAATAGCAATTATTAGTAATATATTTTCTAAAATTTTCAAAATGTAATACTAAATATGTACTAAAAGAACCATCAACGAGTATGTGCAATTTATATAAACATCTGTAATTATGAACGTTCAATGAAATGTTTCAGACTCCAGGTTTTAGCGTAAATGCTGCAGGAATTTACACCACGTGCTAAGGGTTGGCTAGCTGTCACCAGTTTGATAGGTAGAAGAAAAGAGCAGGGAATCTCTTTCCCATTACTCCGAGGATTAGCAACTCAGCAATACTTAAGGACAAAGGAACAGGGGGAAAGCATAGAACTTGAAGGGCGTTTAGGCTGGGATTCCAAGAACATAAAAAAATGGCTGGTCCCGGGGCACAAAGAGTAAAAACTCACTTAGGAGTGTCGTTGTAGTATCCACTTGAATCAGCCCAAGGGGGGGGGGGCGATCGCCCCATCGCCCCCCCCTTAGATCCACCGTTGGGCCCACTGATTTTATATGCACGTATCCCCAAGTGTACATGGTGGGTCTTCAGCAGGTATCTAACGCGCCACCTTCCAGGTGGAAGTTCAACGCTCTAACCACTAGGCTACCACGACCTCATTATGAGAATATTAACAATAGCTGCTGTAGGTACCTTCAAACCAATCATATGCACAATTCCCAATTAAGGTTGCACTGTAATTATGTCTACGAAAGCTGACAAGACATTTCACGTACGGAGACTCACCCTCTCTGGAACAGCAGGTGCCATCCGTATGCAACCAGCAAACAGAATCCCATGCTTGGTGTGTAGAGGACCCGTTCAGCTACCACGAAGCCCACAGGAAAGAACAGATTGGAGGCAGGAAGAAATGGAAAAATAAGCAGACATAAGGCCTGAAAAAAATTAGTCATATAAAATTTTCAAGTAGTCACTTTGCAGCCTTCTTTTCTTGAGAGTATCTCAAGTCGAAAAATGAGGCTACAAACATTCAATAGCAAAGTTTCAATACAATGCAACAGAAACATATTTGGCAGCTAATGTAAGTGGCAATCAAATGCTAAAGCCCCTTTAACAAAATGACTTTTAATTTTTATAATACTTATCTTTACATGAATTATAAGTTCATACTTGAGTGTGTAAAGGGGATAGTGTACTCAAATCCACAGTTCAAAGGAGCCTTAACAGCTTACGATAAAATTGCAAACAATTTTTATAAAATAATCTTTAAATTGAAAACAAAACTTACTTTCTGGAACTGGATGAGGGATTGATTAACTCAGAACGAAAGAACTACGTGCAAATAATAATAAAAAAAGAAATTAAATTTATAATTTAATTACAAAATACCAGTCAAAACTGTTTATAAAATGAAAAGCACAACTCAGATTGATTTCATCCAATATCGTGTCAGATCGGAAATCCAATATCCTTCTGTGGTACTCATGCCTAATGTAAAGAATTATCTTTGAATATACCATGCAAATTTTCGCAAGCCTCCCACCTCTTTTTGGTTTAGTTAAAACGGATTGGCATCAGCGAAAGGCGCCCAATGTGGACATTGATATGCTGTTCTATGTTAATTATGGAAGTATAAAAGAGAGCAGTTTGAATAACTCCAGCCTTTCTTTCTGGTGTCTGTGCGGCTCTTGCAGCCAGGGGGAAAGGTTTGCCAGGTGGGAAGTTGTGTTGGGCTTAAAAAAATAATTAAATTAATTCTAAATTTAGAATTAAAACTTAAAGAAATTTGAATCTAAATTAAAACCCAACATGAGTTGTCAGAGGTGGTGTCAGAAGGAGAGATACAGGAAACAGTTTAATGAAAAAAAAATGGTTTATTTAAACAGTTAACAATTCAACAAAACATACATTACCACATGCAAGGTTTCCGATGAAAGATTTAAACTCCACATTCACAACATTTAGTCATAGTTGACCATCCCAAAAATCCATAGTAGATCAATCAATTAAGTTTTTCAAAGTCGTATAAGTCCATTAATAAGCAATCTCTCAATAAGATACTACTGTCGCTCTATCTCATTTTAATACGAAAACAATATTAGGTGCCGACCACGTAGGATCCACTGGGTACTTGATATCATCCAATAGACGAAACAATATAATTCAATGAATATATGAAGACCTTTGCTAATAATCAATGGTTGTTAAACACTTCGAAAACACTTTGAAAACCTTCTGCCAAATTACATGAATGTGACTCATGGGGAGGGAACGCACTTCCAAAAACTAAAGCTCAACATAGGCATGTAAAGTGGCCAACACAGCTAAGGCCTACTGCGAGAGCATGAGCATCTCAGCTAAGAGATAAGCGACGAGAGAACGTGCTGGGAGAGAGCCAGTGCTGGGAAGAAGTAGTCCAGTCAAAAGAAGTGTTAGCGCTTGCTTCCTTTTATACTCATCCGGTCCTCCCTCTTTTATACTCGTCCGGTCGGATGACTCGATCATAACGTCATTAATAGCTACTTTAACTTCAACCTCATTAACATAAATGTTGAGGTCGATCTTCTCTCCCCGCAAGGTACGTATTCCACCACAAGTTTTTTGGTTTGGCAACACTGAACTTGCCACCGTGTGATGTTTTCACTTTTCAATCGGCCATTGAAACATGGCGCATGAGATTTGAATGCTAGAGAAACACCCTGAGACTTGGAATCCCATAAGCCGTTCCCAGAAAGAAAGTAGGTAATTAAAAAAACACTTTCTAGTTTACTAGTGTGCCTGAGAATAATAAAAATAATGGGTTTCTACACAGCAAGTTGTTGTGTTACTTATGGCCAAGTTTAACTTATAATAGTTTTATCTTTTGTTTTACTTTAAGTATTGTTGGATTTTAATAAACTGTTGGTTCATTTTAAAAATTTTCTTGTCATGTTCTAAAACTATCAGCACATCAGGATTGAACTTTCACTACATAGGAGTAATGCCTGTGTAAGCATTAGATTTGCATTAGAAATGTTAACTATTGGGTTTTAGCTTTTTGGCTTTACCCTACTATATGTTAACACAGATACTGATTGTTATGATGTTTAATGAATAAATTGCACATTGCTAGAATAGAAAATTCACAGTACAATTGAATTTGGTTATAACGAGGGTGAAAAGAGATTGAGGCAATTTCTCGTGAAAACCAAGGGCTAATAATAACCAGGTTCACTACACATCCTCTGGTGCAATCAAAATCTTATTGTTTAAAAATAAATTTAATAAGAGTGAGAGCTTTTTTTCCAACAGACTTCCTTTTCCCCCTGCATTTATTGTATAAGTAAAAGAAACTGGATGATATTATTTGGAAACTTTTTTGACAATTTTTGGTGTTGAAATCGAACAAGAAGATACGCCTCTTTCTACAAATATTAAGGTTATTAATATTATCCAAGTCTCCAACAATTTCAATTTTTTGCATCAAAATTTCAATGGAATTTTGCAAATCTTCCTTACATTTAGAGGAAAATTCTGAAATCCAGAAACATTATAACCCTGAGCATTTCGGATTTGAAGTAACATACTGTATACATACAGTTGAACTCACTTAATACAAAATGCCAAAAATTCCCAAATTTGTTCGTATTAGCCATTATTCGAAACAACCGTGAATAAGTAAAATGGTGTAAAAAAAACTATTAGAAATACATGTTTATACTTTAAAAATGGGTATTACTATTTATAATAAAAAGTAAAATAAGTAGTAAAAACAAATGATTTATTTTTACTAATATACTTTTAAATCTTACTAGTACATTGAGAAAAAGTGAACTTACCTTTTAAAATTTAAAAATTTTGGAAAAAATCCTTAATGGTTAGTTGTTTTTTTAGGTACATTAAATCTTATCATATGCGTACTTGGTGGTTTGAAACGACTCGAAATAATAATAATTATTATATAGCAAATGAAGAAAATTTTTCGTGAATGGGTCAAAAATGTTGGTCGTCTTAGCCGAAATTTGTATTTCAGCCTTCAAATACATGATATATTTAGAAATTAAATAGTAAACCAAACTTAATAAACAAAATGCTTGTTTTAGCCGTGATTTCGTATTAAGAAATTTCAACTGTATATATATATATATATATAAATTCTGTTAGTAACATCACATTTCAATCTATTAATTATGCACTATTCTAAAGATGGTTCTGGCATTCCTTTAAATGTTTGGGAATTCAAAGAATGCATCAAAAACACACTTTCACATTACACATTTAGAGAACTATCTTGAAGAGAGCTTGAAATCAATACTGCTTTACATTAGCGATTTGTTGCACTCACCATGGACACAAGATTAAAGTGCCTGGAATCAGAGAATAAACATCTCAGGAGTATGGCTGTCACTGTGGCGTAGAACAGGAGGGTGGCCAAGTTGCGGGGATCAAGCACCGACTCAACAAGGGGGATGGTGCCCATGGTCCAATCACAACAGAGCTCAGAGGGAAAGAATAGTAGCCAGGCATTCACGGGCAAAAGGTAGTTGTAGGTGAGGTGCCTAGTGGGGAAGTCCGAGGTGGCTGCTGGATTGTCGAACCTGACAAGACACTATCATTATTAGGAAGTGCAGCGCATCTTGCATATGTCAAACACATAACTGAAAGCCAACTACAGGCAAGAGAGCTGGATTAATCAGTTTTGTTGACTTTCTGGGAACATTCAAGACAATTCAAGCGACATCATATTTTATGTTGTAATAATTTTTGCACTTGGATATGTTCAAGAATAATTCAGTTAGGATAAGGATTGGTGAATTTGAACAATGCCATTTGTTTTGCAGTTATTGATAGCATTGATTTTTTATAGACAGTTATTTGTGTTTGCAGAAAATAAAGCTGCATATATTGGGTATCTAAACAATTGTTATGTTCTCTAATTTTAAATTTTGAATAAGCAATTCAGAACCTGAATATGAATGAGTAAATTTATCAGAAAAGTGGCTCAAACAAAACTGATAAAGATGGTAATGTTATATCTGAACCAAAAGTTGTGATAGATTACAATGAACCAACACTAGATGTTTATTGTGTAGATCAGCATAAGAAAGAAGGGGATAAAAATAAAATCAAAAACATATTCCTTCACTTGCTAAACATAAGTAATTTGCAGCGCATATGTTTTGTAAAAAAGAAATATACAAAAAATGAAAGGTAAAAATTGAGCTTAAATTTCAGAAGCAAATTAGTAAAAAGACATACAAAGCTATAATAGTGATACAAATAAATGAAAAAAAAGTAAACCAAAATCTTCAGGAATTTTATGACTAAAGTGAATAAACATGATTTCATCAGTTTTATTACACAAATAGCAGCATGTAAGAAAGAAACTCCTACAAGGTATTGAGCTGTGTATTGTACTAAAAGGGACAACAAAGGAAAGAGGAAAAGAAAATAAAATTGTTATAAGTATGATACTGGCAGTGTTAGGCTATATGCTGCACCTTACTTTGAAATATATCATACAAAAAGAATTCTGAATACTTTTTTTTTGTTTTTTTTGCCAAAACAAAGTTCTATAATGTAATTTCTTTAAAAAAAATAAAGGAAAAATAAGATTTTTTTTTCAAAAAAATTGTACACTAAGGGGTTAAATTTTACATATTTATACATTTTGTATAAATATGTTACATATTTTCCAAAAAACTTCTGAAAAATTCTGGACTCTTTTATAAATACAAAAATCAATACTTCCCCACTTAAAATCTATCTAATTATAGATCATCATGCAGAAACAACAGGTAATGGTCAACCATACCAGTAAAACTAGCTAAGATTATCGTAATTTTTTGTTGTTAGTAATTACCATTTGTAAGACATGCTAATTAAATATAAACAGGGCTCGGCGGACTTTGGAGTGTTCAAAATAGTGAAAAAAGTGACCACAGCTTTAAAAAAAGTGATTAAAATAGTGACCATTAAAATGTAAACGTGTGTGTGTTTTTTCATTTAAACTAAATATAACTTGAAAAAGAGCAGTTTCGACATCTTTTGAAAACTAAACCTGAATAAATAGAGCTTTTACCCAACTTAAAAAAAAAAAAATCATAGCCTATTCAAAAATACGAATTTTTATACCTGTAACAATCTCCATAAATGCCTTTTTCAAAACCCATAAATGGCTAAGAGTGAGGGAGACAAAAGTTATTTCTTTTAATTAATTTCTTTCTCAAATTGTTACTTATTTAAAAATATAAATGAATAAATATTTATTCAAATCAAAAGCAGAAATTTCAAATTTGAATTTATGTTCAACATTGAACAAAATTTATAAATTAAATATTTTGCAAATGCTCGTTTTAAAATATTTTTTATACTTGTTTAAAGAATAGAAAATTCCACTTGAAATAAAGCTAAATTTGATATTTTATCAAAATTATTCAGACTAAAATTATTGTGTTAATCTTCTGTATCATTGTAGGAAACAAACCGTTTGATTATTCGATACTGTTTTTGTAATTTCATGGTAGTAACAAAATCTAAGAAAAATTCCCTGATTGAGCTCCAAAAAATTCCCTGATTTTATAATTTTAGTTACACGGTATAACTGTCATACATAATGACAGTATGAGTGGCACAATCAGAAAAATTCTTCACAGGGGGGAGGGGTGCACTATTTTTTTTCCTACCTGAACTTTGTGCAATTCATTTTTTTTGGCCCCCCCCCCCCCCGAAAAAAAATGAATTTTGGAAATAAAAAAAAATGGAAATAAAAAAAAAAGAGGTCATAATGTAATTTTCTGAGCAATATATATAATATGCAACTGCTAAGAATTTTTCAGATCTAAAGTTTTTTTTTTTAAGAATTTAGATTTCCCCCTCCCCTGCATCATTATTTAATGAATTCTTGACAAAAATTTAACTTTACTTTCTCAAAATTACGTATTGTCTTTTTGTTGAGAAATCCCCTCCAAAAATTTTATTTTGTGATTGTGAGTTAGTTCTGGAGTGGGGGGGGGGGGTGAAAGAAAAGAGAAATTAAGCTAATTTTCTGAGTGATATAATCTGCAACTGCTAAAAATTTTTAGTTTCTATTCTAATTTAAATATCGCTTAATTTTCTTAGGATTTGCTCTTTTCGAGGAAAAAAAAGTTTAAAACAATTAAAATTATCATTCTAGATGGGGGGGGGGGAGAGTTCACGGGCCCTCTAGGCCTCCCCTTCTGGTTGCACCACACTGCAATATCAAACCTTAACTTCAGCACACTAGGGGCCAGCGCCACGCCGAATTTCAAAATACGACCAAAAATGGCGGACTTACAGGACCAAAAATGGCGGAAACGCGGAAGCTTCAACCCTGGCACACGTATTTTTATGCAAAATTGCAATGTTTTCTTAACTCATAGCCAGACAAAGTAACTTTTTTTGGTTGCTCTGCCAGAGAAAGAGCAAAAAAGTGAAAATAGTGACCAACTTTTTTAAAAAAGTGAAAATAGTGACCAATTTTTAAAAAAGTGACTAAAAGTGACCAATGCAAAAAAAAGTGACTTTTAGTGAAAAAAGTGACTCGCGCCGACCCCTGTATAAATGAATATTCAGGTAAGCACGTTTGATACAGTTTAGCATACATAAATATACCTAACGATTCTTGTATTTGTAATTGAATATCAGTTTTCTCAAATTGAAAAACAACTACTTAATAAAATTTTAGGTTGCTAGCCCCAGCAAAAAGGACCCCAATTGATGGTATTTTGCAAATCAAGCAACACTGCAGACAACAACTTGGTCACTGGCTGGAGGGACGTTTAGTTGACACAGTAAGATAAACATGCGCCACATATCCAACAAAAAAAGTATGAACAATTATAATTATTGTTTTTCATTTTAAAATTTACAGAGTAAAAGGGCATTTTGTTTCAACCAAAGTATTCACTTAAGCAATCAAAAAGCTCAAAAACAGTACTCACTTTGTAAAGACTGGCAATCTGGCACCCATGATGGCAAGCCTGGCTGAAAGTAGACCAATGGCTGCTCCTGCCACCACCATCATTCTCAGTAGAAGGGTTCGCAACCAAAGGGGTGGACTACTCTTAGTAGAAACAATGGAGTATGCCACTTGCACCACATCCGACACTCGGAGCTAATAGAGACGAAAAAAATATAGCCACTGATATTTCCTTGTATGTATGTAAACAAAGAACATAATAAATACAATTGAGAAATGTTGTTCTGTATTTCTTTTTCATAATTATTAACTTTAAAGCTGAGAAAGCAATGATGTAAAATTCTCCATTTATGAAGGAATTACAGATTAAATAGTTGGTGAGCACAACCTCAATCAAAATCAACGAATAAAATCAAAGTTGTAATAGCTTCTGTGATCACATGAAGTATGAAATTGAAATTAGTCAGTACCCTTTCAGTTATAGAGTTAGTGTTCTGGTAAAGTTCACTTAGTTCACAAAAAAGTATTTGACAGATTAGATAGGTGAAATAGAATTTTCATTTTGATATTTCACTATATATACAAACGACACAATCTAAAAGTTACACAACTAAACCTACTGTAGGTGTTTACTGAACAAAGCAAAGTGGCAAAGCTGTTTGGATTGACAGAAATATAAAAAAAGACTTTTCAAGTTATGTGTAGAGGGAAAAATCCTTTAAAGATGATTGAATCGTCATGACCATGTCTCCTTTAGAAACTACAACAACAATCAAATAGGATAGCAAGTTTATCCTGTTACACTATTTTAATTTTGTAAAACGCATGCGAGACGTGATGGCATCTTGTTCAAACAGCATCATATTAGCAAAGGTAAACTATTCTTGGATATTTGACATAAGGTTCTTAAAACATTTTGGTCATTCCAATTGCCCCTCATTATACACCATATTAATATCCCATATTAATCAATAATTATAAAAAAGAGTACTGTGCAGAAAAAGCTTGTCACAATAACCTATATATGTCAAAAGAAAAAAAATTCTCAACATGACGTTTTCACTATATCTGAGAATGATTTTTTACCTTCTGCACAATGAGCACTTCATACATAATGCATACTGCAGCAGCAGTGATGCCTTGCTCCTTGGACAAAGTGGCTAGGACAATGAAGATGAGACAAAACAGCAATGGACACCACTCTGCACAGGAAAAGAAAAACAAACCTTAAACAATGTTTAGGCAGTTAAGGAACAAATACTTTTCAGGTGCACAAAAAGAAAAGGAAAAAAGAAAAAACACACACACATCTACGGCATATGTACTTTAAAATATATGAATGACTATAAACAAATCAAAGATAAAATATATTTAAAATGAAAAACATTTTTTAAATTCTAACCCCTTTCACAATGTCTTTTGCAACATTAATTTTGAGCCAAAGTGTCTCTATGCTAAATATTTTAGGCAATATTAAGTAATATGTAATGGAGAACATACATTTAAGACTTTTTTAACACTTCATTTCCTAGAGGAAGAAATTTTGTTTGGAAATCAATGTTCATAACTTCAATACATTTCATGAAGTGTAAATTCATAACAGTGAAAGCATAGAACTTGAAACTGATCAAACTTATTCTACTATAAGTTATTCTACTTATAGCTATACTTCCATACTACTATTATCTACTGCGTATCACAGTAAAAGATAAAAATCAATAGATCTACTTTACACATAAAATAAACTAAATTTTACAAAAATAAACACATGCTACTCAAGACAGTTCCGTTGAAAAGTTTTTATTTGTGTCTTTGACCAATCAGGTGAAAGCATCAGCTAATTCTCATATTTTATTTAACGCTGATATTTAACATCATGTTGATTTTTTTTATATTTCATTACACTAATACTTATTTTTTTAAATTAAAAACAATGGCAGCTTTTTGTTTTCTTAATATAGTTTGGAAATTATTATGAAAGCTTATAAAAAACCATTTGTTTGATTAAAGTGCTTACATATTTTGGCATCAAGTTTCAAATCAGATCTCAGAACAAGAGCTTTTTACTGTTAACAGTTCAGAACACCCAATTCTTAATAAGCCATAAAATAATACTCTACCAGTGAATGATATTTTTTTGTAATTAAACATTAGAAAGTCTCACTGTTCTTGTCTTAAAACAGACCGTGTAACATTTTCGTAGCCTCATTGCAATCGAAATAGGAATGCACTAAATTTCAAGGACATTAAACTCTGAACAAACCTGTACTCTGGTAGGAGCTGCTACATTTGATATAAGAAAGAAATGCTAAGAGAAAGAACATTGAAGATAGAATTTCTGCTCTGCCCACCACACCAGTCACCTGCAAAAATATGAAGGCAAAATTAGACAGAACATAAAAAAAAAAAAAAAAAAAAAAAAAAAAAAAAAAAACCAGTTCAGTTTCACATCACATACATCAGTAATAGTTACATTTTTCATGAGCATTGCCTTTACTAGGAGAAAAGTAGGCAGTTGTTTGAGCTTGGAATAAAGCACGTCAGGCGCATTCCAACTTACTATGTTGCTTCAATACAGCACATAAAACTTTTACAACATAATTATAGTTAATATAATAGGGACAAAACAATATAGCAAACCTATTTATCTTGAATTTCACAGGAAGGAAGACAATTTTGAGAAGAGATTTCAAGACACAGAGGTTTAGAAAACGGTATAAAAAAGAGTTTGAACAAAAATCAAGAAAGTTAATATATCTATAGAGTAAAACTTTGTCTTAATATTATTCAAGATTTTACAGTACAATTTACTGTAATTACATGTTTTACTAATTTTAGCAATTGCATCAGCAACAAAACAGCATCAACATTTAGGGGACAAAATTATCTTTCACTGATTGTTGTTCAAAAATGTTCACATTTTTACTTCATCCTCAATGTAAAGAATTTAAATATTATAATGGCATAAATACAGGAAGCAAAAAATGATTTTTCTTAATATCTACTCATTGTCAAAATAAGTGCAATTTCTAGAAAACTTGGGATAAGTTTTCCCCGAATTTCATAGCCCCATATGACTTGGACAGTAATATGACTATTGATATAAGACAGCATGTTGTTTGTCTGAAACTTCAGCTGCCGAGAAAGATTACTAGGGATCAAATTCGAAAACGAATCTTGCTGTGGTTTGAGATAAAAGTAAAAACTAGTACGTGCTTAATGAGTGTTGTACATTCTTCAAAATTAGGCAGAAGAAATTTATGAACTATGCCAAAAAAAAAATGTGATGCTTGAAACAAATTTAAAAATAGGAAAACTGAGAACAATTATTCAAGTAGAACAAGTACACTCATACTCAAAGTTTTGATTTAAATAAACAAATTAAAGGCCACTATAAAATTTAAAAAGTCAAATTGGTATTCAAACACAATTTCATATCAATTAAGAGAATTATAGAAAGATAATAAAAGACAAAAATTATGTCCAGGATATCCTGTTTCAACTGTCAGTTAACACATCGTAGATTATCAATCATTTTCGCTAATCAGAACTTTGTTTCACCTAATGAACAGTGATATTCTTGGATCAGAAGAAGCAATTCATCATAAGTGTCAGATGAACCCCATTCCAATAGCAGCATACTTTTCTCCACCAGACCCCTACCTATTAGCTGAGGCCTTAGGATTGCATATGCACGGGGCGAGGTAGTGGGGTCCACTGATTTTACATACACGTATCCCGAGTGTACCTGGCGGGTCTTCAGCGGGGATCAAATGCGCGACCTTCCAGGTGGAAAATAGCAGCATACTAGTTGCCAAATGGTAATCGTAATGTACTCCTACCAGTGGGATCAGGACAGTTTCTCTCATTATTGCAGACATGTGTTTTGCGGTTACAAAGAGCTCCTTCTTCAAAATAAAAACACTTCGAGCTTTCTGTGATAAGCATTAGTCACCATAATCCCAACACATATGACTGCAATAATTTTGCAATTTTGTGCTTTCAAAATGTTGATTTTTATCATTCATTTATTCATTTACATACATTGAGTTAATGGTTTTTCCCCTAACAAATAGAAATAAACAATAGAATATAAATATTAACACAATAAAAATATATAGAAATGACTATAATACATTACATATATGAGACTTTAAGATTTATGTATAAGAGTAGTATTGATATTGTTTAGGAAGTTAATTTATTTTATACTCTTCAGTGGAATTTTTAATTTTATGAATGGTAATTTGACTCCCCACTCTTTAAACTCTTGGGTTAAGTTTTCTGGTTCTAGTGTTTTTAAGTTTGCAATTTATGAAAATAGGAACAAGCATTCCTTTTGATGTAAAATGATTTAACAAAAGACATTTAAACAAAAGTTTATAATAAAAAAAGCTTTCAAAAACAAAACAAAGTGATTAACCTAAGTTGTTAGTTGTTGAAAATATAACTTTTTGAGAGTGTATCATAACCTAAATGAGTTACTGAAGGAAAAAAAATGATGGATATTAATACATGAAGAAAACGGTTGTATAATACATAGAGAAAATTGTATATAATATTACAGTCGACGCTCGTTATAACGACCACGCATTATAAAGACCAATCCATTATAACGACCAGTGATAAAAGCCCCAACTTTCTTCCTATGAACTCTATGTTAATTTGCTTTCGGTATAACGACCGTTCCGTATCGCCCAATCCAATACAGCGACCGCATTCAACGGACACTATTTCCGGTATTTTTCCAAAAAGAACATGTTTCTAAATTTGTAACTTGAAATGACCTTGATTATAGTTTACTGACAAGCTGCATGCAGCCTTCAGTGTTCAGTCAGTCCAACTTTGACAGGGGGAGGGGATTACCACTCACCATAGTATGGAAAGAATAGAGAGGGGGAGAGAGCACGTGGACTTTACGGATTTTAGGAAAAGGGGTTGACAGATGTATTGGTAGTTTTTGTCATTTGAATCACGTGTTTTCCCAAGGGTCGATTCTCCGAAATACGAGGAGTCTTGCTGTCCGTGACTGGTGGTGTCATGTCAGCTCAGAAGTTCTGCTTCCAGAAATGTGAATGAGAGGGTTCGAGAAAAACTAACCTGCTCTTCAACCTGAATGTTGACAGGTTCCAGGTCACGTGCCTTGGATTAGTTATCCTCTGGGGGAAGGAGCGAAAAAAGAATAAGGTTCTTCAGTGAAATGCATACTGCAAACAGGAGTTGCATTTTCGCTATTGAACGAGATGGCAGGTTCAAACAAGCGCAATGCGATATGTCTAGATACTAAAATTAAAATCTTAAATGAAGTTGATAAAAAAGTTTTAAAAAAATGCGAAATTGCTAGAGTTTTCAAAATTCCCAAAAGCACCTTATTTGGCATCATTAACAACCGGGACTCAATTTTAAGAAAAGAAGAAATTGGAGTCAAATCTTCTAGAAATCGGTCCCGTGAAGGGAAATTTCAGAAGATCGAAGAAGGTTTATATGAATGGTTGAAAATAATGCGATCAAAAAATGTCCCAATAGATGGGAATTTGCTGAAGTCAAAAGCTCTAACTTTTGCTCAAAAAATGGACATTGACGAAACTGTGTTCAAAGCTTCGGACGGATGGTTGCAAAAATTTAAAACCAGACATGGTCTTTCATTCCGAAAGCTTTGTGGCGAAGTGGTTCTGTGAATGAAGAAGCAGTGGACACATGGAAAAAAGAAAAGCTGGAAGAAATTATCAAAAATTATACTCCAGAGGATATTTTTAACGCAGACGAGACTGGACTGTTTTTCATGATGAAACCTGATAAATCTTTCGTTTTAAAAAACGAAACTTCGAGTGGAGGGAAAGAAGCCAAGCAAAGACTAACAGTTCTCTTATGCTCAAATATGTCTGGTACTGAAAAACTTCCACTCTTAGTGATCGGAAAATCAAAAAAGCCGAGATGTTTTAAAGGACTCAAAACCTTACCTGTCACGTACAAAAACAACTCCAAATCGTGGATGACATCTGTCATTTTTGAGGAATGGCTACGTTGCTTGGATAAGCAAATGACAATTCAAGGTAGAAAAATTATTCTTGTAATTGATAACTGCACGGCTCATCCCAAACTAAATGGGTTGAAATCAATCACCGTGGAATATTTTCCACCTAATGTCACATCTGTTCTTCAGCCACTAGACCAAGGGGTCATTATGAGTTTTAAACGCAATTATAGGAAGTTACTACTGCGAAGAGTTGTTTCTGCACTCGACGAAGATCAAGATTACAAAGTTGATGTCCTAACAGCTTTGCATCTCTCTAAAGCAGCATGGAATGACGTCTCAGAAAAAACCATCAAGAATTGCTTCCATCATGCTGGTTTTAAAAAGCAAGAGGAAAGGGAATCTACTGCTGAAATAATTAGTCCGGCAATCGAAGATGAAAATTTCGTTGAAGAAGAGGAAATGCTGCAAGAAATTTCTCAGAAAATGAACATGGATGCAACGTTGAACTTTGACGATTACGCTAAAATCGATAATGACTTGGAATGTGTCGAGCATCTGTCAGAAGATGAACTAATTTCCCGTTATTGTGGACAGGAAGAAATTGATGCATCATCATCAGATGAAGAAGAGGAAGAAATTGTAACAAAAACTCCTAGCATAAAAAAGGTGTCTAATGCTATCGAGACTTTAAAATGTTTTTTTGAAAGGCAAGAAAATACAGAACACTATTTGTCATCAATAACTGAAATGGAAAATTATGTTTTGCAAAAATCAAATGTGCTAAAAAGGCAAACAACCATTTCTGATTTTTTCTTACGAAAATGAATGATTTGCAAGTATGTAATTTTTTCCTTATATTTTCTACTTTAAAATCTGTTTAACATTTTATTATAACATATTGCACTGATAATTTTTTTAAAATTCCAATGATAAAATATAATTTGAGCATTTTGTTGGAATCTTTGAAAAATTGGCAATTTTAATGGAATTACTATACTGCATGATGCATGCATATACATTTTTAAATTCTACCTCTTATAGCGACCACCCGTTATAAGGACCTTTTTTTGTGGAACGGAGATGGTCGTTATATCGAGCGTCGACTGTATAACAAAAATATAGTTTTTCGCAATATATTTTCTTTCTAAGAAATAAATAATAACACAGAAGTGTAATTGTTAATATAAAATTATAATTTAGCATTTCTTTGTGATAATTTTATGTGAAAAACTTGAGAGGGGGGAAAATAACATAATGAGTTGACGATGAATGTGAAAAGAATGCCAAAATTTGTCATAAAAGGAGGAACGTAATTTACAACACAATATACTTACTGCTTCTGTGTGTATGGGATGAACTGCAAATAACAAAGCAGCAACACAACTTGCACTTGAAGGTAGGAAGAACCTGCACAGCCTAAAAATAGAGAACACGTGGACATTATATTCACATAGAGACATATGTATGGGCATTTCTATGCTCATCTATATGTTTCAACTATCAGTATCAAGAAAGTGTTTTACACACGCATGGTAAACCATGGCAGAACTGACAAAATTGCAATGTTCTTAAATTAGGTAAATAGGGTGGGCACTTCTGTAAAATAGTGCATTTGTGCAATGTTGAATTGCAGCCAGACTAACACAGATTAAACTAATTCCAGTTCTTTATATTAATGAAACTGCTGGAAAGAATATTTTCTTATATTAGTTAAAATGTAGAGATTCCAGCATTTGAGCCAAAAAGCAGGCAAAGTTATCTATTCTACTGTTTATTAGACAAGGTAAAAAATAAGAAAATCTCTAAAACATTGAATGCTAAAATTTGCTAAAAATTAAAATTAAACATTAAGACAAACAGACAGAAAACCATGACTGATAGAAAAAAGCTAAAAATCTTCTAGTAAAACACATTTAAGAGTTCAATCAAATGCTTGAAGTTGTTAAAAAACATGCACAATGACATGTTCTAAACTTAATTAAATTATCCAAACGCTCAAATTTTTAAATCACTTACAGTCACAAGTAAATTCTGATTCCAAAAAAAAAAGAATTAGATTCGAATTAGGAAATAAGTGATAATAAATATTTATTCTTTAATGGTGCAAGATAAGTAAAGCCAGCTCGGTGGGAGTATACTTTTGGGTAGTGGTGCAAGGTTCTAACATACAGTGTGACAATACTTACCTCAAATACAACATAGACACTCCAACATGGAGTAAGATATTAAACAGATGGTATCCCCAAGGATCAAGTCCATGCAGAGCATAGCTGAGGCGAAAAGTCAGCACACACAAAGGACGGTATGACTTGTGGCTGTGCTCCTGAAAGAAATAAGAGGTACTAGTGTGAGCGCCTGAGGTGGAAATAGCATAAGGTGCACAAAATGGAACCTATACAAGCATTTACAGCTTGTCCATGTGTGAGCAGACAGAGTGGCAGTACGCCAGCAGTTATCTTCAAAAATTTCATTTTTAAGTTAATTGAACTATACATGTCTTTTAAATGAGTTTCAATGATTGCAGATCAAAGTATACTAAATTAATTCTTATAACTATACCACAAGTGCAAAAGAAGTATATTTCTGCATCACTTCAGATTAGTATACAATTTGTAATGTACTGCAAGAAAAGCAGATCTTTTTTCATTGGTGAAGAGCTGTGCTTGTATGCATAGAATGTCGTAGGACACTAGTGGGTATAAGCATATTAAAGTCTACAGCACTCAGGGTTTGTTGATTTTAAATTATGATTTAAATTGCGATTAAAATCAAGTGAGTTTTTTTGAAAAAATCATTGATTTAAATCAAAGGATTTTTTAAAAATTCATGGATTAAAATCATTTTGATTTCTTTCTTTCTTTTTTAAAATTCATTTTGCATTTTTATAAAGTGTTGTTCTAAACATAAAATATACTGCATTTACAACCTGTTTCGATTAGAAAAGCTTCAAAGAACACTCTGTCTACCTAAGTATGTGTAACATATTTCAGCACCTTAGAACTAATTATTTTTTTTAAATTTCAATCTTTCTTAATTCTTCAGGTATCTTAACAGTAAAGCATAATTCATTTTTCTTTTTATATTGTAATTCATAATAATCATGATCCACTTTATGTGTTTTATTATAATAATCGTATTTTAAATTCATTAAATGAATATCACACAATATGTAATCCAATATTTTGCATCAATAGACAGTTTTTTAACTTAAAAATTGTGCATCGTTTCAACTACAATTGTTCTTTAGGAAGAACATTATGAATGAAAAATAAGTATTTTTCTTTTAATTGGAAAGACTTACCTTGATATTTCTTTATTGAGTAAATTATTAGGTAATAAATATTAAACTCACTGTTAAAAAGAGTTTGCATTAACAAGTTGCAACAAGTTTTGCGCTGGCTTCAAAAATTATGCTTAAAATTTGTATTGATGTTGCTTAAGGAATGAATTTATTTTTCACTTTTTAACACATTTTAATTTGAAGGCATATTTCTTTCTTTTCCAAAATTTTTTTTATTAATATTTTTTTGCATTTATTTACTCAGTTAAAGAGAAGCAAGAGTTATTACATTAATCTGTAATATTAAAAGCAATTACAACAAAAGTTTGAGTGAAGGCTTCTCTGAAATAAAAATGAAATTCATTCAGTCTGTTTTAAGACTGAATTCTGGTCTGGACTTTTTAAAATCAGTTTCAAAATTCAATTTATCATACCAATGGTCATTTTTCAGCGACCGTCACTCAAAGTCGGTAGGCCATTTCATATGTTTTTTCTTTTAAATAGAATATTCATATGAAAAATGTATTTACACTAAAAAGAAGAAAATTTTAAAAAAAATAGGAAAAAATAGAACCAACTTCAAATAAAAACTACACTAAGAAGTGCAAAATAAATTCCTTCTTTAAACAACATCGATACTACAACTTTTAAGCATAATTTTTGAAGTCGGTGCAAAATTATGATAGATAAAATCCTTTGCAATGATGTATCAATTACAGATATAAATGGCCCAGAGTTTGCAACAGTTTCAATGTAAAGCAATCATGGGGTAATAATAATTCAACTCATAATTTTGTGCTGGCTTCAAAAATTATGTTTAAAATTCGCATTGATGTTTTTTAAGGAATGAATTTATTTTTTGCTTTTTAACACATTTCAATTTGAAGGCGATTTCTTTTTTTTTTTTTTTTTCCAAAAATTTTTTTAGCATTAATTTTTGCATTCCTATCTTTCTTTTTTTTTTTGAAAAGAAAATCACGTAAATAGAAGCAGCAGTCCGCACTATGTATTTAGTGTGATCAGACAAAGAAGTTCTTATGAAGTGATAAGGACTAAAGAATGCTCAATATTCTTTGGCAATTTTAATGCACATTGTCCCTAGTGTTGCCCAAATAAAAGGCAAGGCAAACCCTAAAGCAGGGAGAAATGATGAGATTCTCGGAATTCAGTAGAGGCTTATAAAAGCGAAACATGTGTTTGTTCGTCACTGTTCCCAAAGAGGGGAGCTGGTGGAAGGGTACTTTTTATCACTTGAAGTACTAATAGATAATGGAAGGATAAAAATGGGGTGGGGGGTGCTTGTTCGGTACTTTGGGGTTTTGAGGTACTTCAAAATATAAAAAGCCTGAATATATATTATGAATTTGGTTAGGGCCTGACCAAGCCAAAGTGATGCCCAGGTTCTAATAAAAGTTGGTGTGCCCCTCACAAGAAAATCTGTATATTTTTTAAGTAGTTGTGTACTTGAAAACCCGTCAAACATTCATACTCATAAATTGCACACTAATCTTGATATAAACATACAATTAGGTAATGTTAAAAGAATTTGAAGAATTGAATGCACATTCAGAAAAGTATGTCTGATGCTGAGAGAATTACTCATTTCAAATACACCTCAGGAAAAAATGTGAGGGGAAGAAAAAAATACTACACTATTTGGGTTTGGGTAAAATTATGGTTCCCAGGTCCTCAGATCTGTAGGATAGTGTGCTAATTAGTGACATGTGAACATTATCGCATGCCGCAGGAGCCTAGCACTCAAAATACAATAAATCTAAGTTTAATAAAATAAAATAGAGTTTTAAAATATTGAGAGAAATATTTTCATATAAATTCAAAATTATTTTGCATCATGAAAGTTTTTCTTACTAGCAGGAAAGCTTCTCACGAATCTGAGCATCCAGGATATCAGAATATGTAAGAAATTACAATACTAGGGGCCACTTTCAAGGGCGGATCTAGAAAATCTTCAAGGGGGGGGGGGGCGATTTTGGAAATCTCGGGGTTCAATGTAAGGATGGATGGAGGAGATTCTTCATTCCTTTTCAACAGTCCCTCCCCCCCCCTTTTTTTTCAAACAGCAGGAACAACAAAAAAGCTTTCTCAAGAAAAATGTAGGCTTGTAAATACTTTTTCTAAATTTGAATTGATATGTCTAAATTACAAAATAATAGCAATTATTAGTAATATATTTTCTAAAATTTTCAAAATGTAATACTAAATATGTACTAAAAAAACCATCAACGAGTATGTGCAATTTATATAAACATATGTAATTATGAATGTTCAATGAAATGTCTCAGGCTCCAGGTTTTAGCGTAAATGCTGCAGGAATTTACACCACGTGCTAAGGGTTGGCTAGCTGTCACCAGTTTGATGGGTAGAAGAAAAGAGCAGGGAATCTCTTTCCCATTACTCGGAGGATTAGCAACTCAGCAATACTAAAGGACAAAGAGACAGGGGGAAAGCATAGAAGGTCTATTAGGCTGGTATTCCAAGAACATAAAAAAATGGCTGGTCCTGGGGCACAAAGAGTAAAAACTCACTTAGGAGTGTTGTTGTAGTATCCACTTGAATCAGCCCAAGGGGGGGGGGGGCGAACGCCCCATCGCCCCCCCTTAGATCCGCCGTTGGCCACTTTGAAAATGTCACTAGATGTGGCCCAGTGATGGGATTCAGCCGGTTCTTAAACCTTTTCAAATCTCTGCGTACCAGTTCTTAAAATTTCCAAAGTTTTCCGTTCTGATTTAGTTAAACAAATCAAAAAAATTTTTAAAATAAATGCAAAGGTTAATATTTTTTTAATGTTTATGTTTTTTTGCACACATTTTTTGCTCTCTCTTATTATGGGAAAGAAATAATATATTTGTGGGGTCGAGTTGGACCTACGTTCATTTCTTTTAGGATACGCACTTTATGACCTCTTATCAGGCAGCTCAGCTCCTCGTAGCTTGAGTCACCACAGTTCGAAAAGGAGCATTTCCTAGATATGGATCATAATATATGATGGGCGAGGGAAAGTACTGTCTTCTTTGAAGCTGCCTGGGAATGTTTTGCCTATCTTTCTTTGATTGGTGTCATTTCACGTTAAAGAGTCTGTAAACAAGACTACTTTCTACTTTTTTATGTTTTCCCACAGTTTGCACAGACAAAAAATGCTAAAAAGTGAGATCCCCCTCAATATCATTCTTCCCTATCTTCGTCAATTTGCTTTTACCATGTGTCTGCTCTAGGTACTGAGACCATTTCTCACTTCCCACAAACTCTAATGAGGGAAGAAGAGATTGTACAGAGTCCTGAGGAAGAGACTATAAAAATTACAGCAAGGTTTTCCATTTGCTGTTTGTTGTAAATTGCATTCATATGTTATTACATTACAACTGAAAGAGTTTTCCAAAGAACTATGACAAGAAGGGTCGAATCTGCTTGTTAAAAAATTTTATTCTTACAGAGTAGCTCTGAGAGGCCCAAGGTCATTTTTTTAACTTAATTTGTTCATTTGCAGTTGTTCTCTAAATGTGCTTTTACGGTCAGTTTTGCTCACAGTGCATTTTACGTAGATCAATTAATATTCTAACTTGTAGTGTAAAACCAAACTGTTTCCTTCATTATGTTTTCGCCTCTGCAGCAACAGCTATAAGTAGCGA
Organism: Octonoba sinensis; assembly: GCA_038502835.1. Taxonomy (NCBI): domain Eukaryota; kingdom Metazoa; phylum Arthropoda; class Arachnida; order Araneae; family Uloboridae; genus Octonoba; species Octonoba sinensis. Next base: position 68,195,147 of record CM076602.1, read on the forward strand.
TTATTATAATCAAGGGAATTAAAATTTGTGGAGTGTCTAAGCTCTAAACATTAAAATAAAATAGTAATGTGATTCAATCACTGCGCAAAAAACAGTGCTGTTAAAATGTATTCATAAAATAAACTTTTGAATATCATATTAAATTTATTGCCTTAAACTTAAAAAATTAAACTTACAAGCATTTAACAAAGCATCACAATGAAAAATGTACCTGCATTGTTTGATATATTTTTGCGAAATCTTTTGTCGCACTTTTCATGCGAGAGAATAAATATTTTTAAATATTCATTAGTAGCAAGTTGCAATTAGTTTAAGCCAATTAGGGCAGTATTTATATTTGAAAGTTCCAAAACAGAGCGAAACTGAGAGTTAAGTTTCGCCCTAGTTGTTCTAAAACAGTTAGGAGAGATCAAAATGAATGGAAATGCCATGAGAAAATTACAAAATTTAACTTAAAACAAAATTTTAAAACTTTTTGTATTATTAATGCTTTTTTTCTGTCACATAAAATTTCAGTTATACGTCAACTTTTCGTGGGGAGCCATCCCCCCGATCGATTATGCCCTTACTACTGATATGGCAAATAAGATGAACAAGTTTTTACTAGCTTCCAGCACAAAGAAAATGACTAGCTTTTTTGTTTGGAAACCTATGTTTTAAACAATGAATTGCATATTTAAGCATTTACTCAATAAGAAAATCGTCGATACAAAATAAGATGATCTTGCATCAAAAAAAAAAAAAAACGAATAAGCCATTGAACACGAAAAAGCTATCTGGAAATGTTTTTAAAAATATTATATAGTAATTAATTATTTTTTGTTAACATAAATAAGCTTGAAGAATGTTATGTATTTCATTTATTTATTTATTTTTTGACATTTTGCTTGATTTTTCCCTACTAAAAAAATTCCAAAAATATTTCAAGCGTACCGGTTCTTGAATGAATTGAATCCCATCACTGATGTGGCCCCAATTATATTTATCGATGATCGGCAGTCTACATGATTGTAGATCTAGACCACCTATTAGCCAAAACTTTCAAATCAAAACAGGGAGTTAAGTAGTTATATATTACTATTTTAATGACATCCAAGTTTGAGGGATATTTATTTTTATTTTAGATTGCCAAAATTGGACCCTGCTGATTCATAAACAAGAGAAAAGTCAGTCACATACCTTGTGAATGGGCGTCCCCCAAAAATCATTGAAGAAAAGGTTTTTTAAAGGTGTCGAGGGTCGAAGGTCTCGGTTGTCTCTAATTGCAGACATATCGTCAAACACGAAACCACATTGTAGGGCATTCAAATAGCAGAGAAAAGCTGCAGTGCCCACAAGGACTCTCTGATGCATGATATGACTCCATATGGATGACATCTGAAAATAAAGAGAAAAAAAAAAGTATAACATCGTGGTCTAAAAAATTAAGAAGCACAAGGCAAGGACTGATTAGTGCATCCTCATGATGGATCAATAGTACTGAGATGCATCATAATGATAAATGCAACAATAAGTCGCTATAGTTGTTTACTATTGTTGGTGTAACTTTACAATGTTTGATAAATTAAAGGTTCCACTAAAAGTGAGGTTTGTAATGTAATATGCTTTTTGAATAAAAATGTTCATCAGTTCAAAAATGTTCCATTTTATTTACTGAGAGATGAACAATTCATAATAAAGAATAAGGGTGCGTCCAAGATGCACGCTGGTTTTCGGCGGCTGACAGCCAGCAGCTGTCAGGCGCCGAGTCGGCGTGCAAAAAATTGTATAGCGGAAAAGCTGAGGGTGGCCATCATGCACCTGCGTGCTGATTTCTGGTGCGCAGCCAATCTGCCTCCGATATTTACGGGAATGATTTGTTCATTCTGGTTTCAGACAACCTGCCGTTGGGACAGTTGATTTTATTTGCAGGCTGAATATTTTTCAACGTTTTACAATGGGTATGGATCATAGGTGTTTAAACTATGACCGTTTGAGGGCCACATTGCAAATTAAAAAAAATTTCTTTGCAGCATATGCAATATTTTTCAACAAATTGAAATAAAAATGAACTCCTATGTAGTTTTATCAAAATAAATTAACTTCTTTTTATTATATATATTTTTAAAACTTTGAATTGGATATGTATAAGTACATATTCATTTTAAATTTGTAAAAGTTTCGTTTCATTTAGTTTGGATTTCATAAAGATGGGTAAAATTCAAATTAATGAGATGGATGAATTTGCTTTTGTTGAACAAGCAAATTGATACCGGGTTCAACAGGTGAGGTTGCAATTCTTAATGCATTTTCAAGATGTATGTCAGTGATCTTTGTCCTATTTTTCTTTGTTGTATGCTTCATTCTTGAAAATACATTGTTCACAAAAATTGATACTGCCAATATGTGCTTTACTGAAGACATTAATAAAGCATGATTGGAAAAATTAGGATATTTATCAGGTGGAAGATAACCTTTATAAAACTCCAGTAAAGAAATATTCCCAAAATTTACTTTCAGTTGAATTTCACTTTGCAGTTCAATGCATTCCTTTTGAAGATAACTTATCTATTTCTTGAGAAAATGAGGTAGAAAATATGATGGAATACTCTTTATTTTTTCAAAAATCTTGAAATCTACTTTTAAACTCTTGAATTAAATCAAAAATTAATGCATATTTTGTGCAACTCACAGATTTATGTGCAGCTAAAGTACTGAAATGTCTCAAATCTTTTACTTTTATTTGATTGTGCCAAAACTTTCTTTTAAACGCTTTTATTGTTTGGAACATATTATGAATGAATTGATTTTTTCTTTGAAGTCTGAAATTTAAATCATTCAAATGTTCTGCTATGTCTACTAAAAAAGTTAAACCTATAACCCAATCCCCGAGCCAACAGGTCGGATCGATTTGGCGAACTTTCGCTGACGTTCGATGGCCCCTTTTTCTGTGAAGGGCTCCCTTGGCCGAAAGGATTAGGAAATCAAAATACAATGCATGTAAATGTCGTAAATCTTCAAAAAATTACACACATAATTCAAAACATAAATTCTCGTGGCATACTAAAATCCTTTTATTTAAATTTTTATTTCAAAATAAATGTATGAATCCATTATATATGAAAAATATTGCAAACATTTATTTTTTTAATAACAATGTATAATTTTAAATATTTTCATAATTTGCGTCTGGTCTGCATTTTAAAGGCTTTTGGGCCGCAGTTTAGACAAGCTGGTATATAGATGTGTTACTGATAAAACTTGCACTTATTCCCCCGATATCAGAAAAACGGATAAAAGAGCACTTCAATAGAAACATCATCGATGAAAAATCCGTTTCCTTCGGCAAGTAATCGCTGAGAACGTTTTCGTAAATAAATCTTAATTTATTAATTAGATGTCTCACTTTCAATGGTTTTAACTTGATTGTAACCAGGGTTGAAAAATTAAAAAACTGCAAATATGGGACAGTAAGGGTGAGGAGGGATTGGACATCCAGTATCGGAACAGTATTTAAATTTCCGGAATCCGATCCGGCCGCTACTCATAAGATCCGGTTATCCGGCATGTTAATTTTGATTTTTAAAATTTAGTTAATGAGCATATTTTAAAAAAACATGGAGGCTAAAAACTTACAGCGTATTTGTAAGCTGCGGGATGTTTTAAAAAATGTATAGAAATTACAGGTTTCAAACATCAGATCCAGATATCCGGTATTGACCGTCACATATGACGGGTTAGATATCTGCAAAATCGATATCCTAGTAAGAAAACGGGACCTTTGGCGTCCCGTATTGAAGGTCCCCGGGTTGCGGGACAATTTTAAATTATGGGATTACCCCGTAAAATTCCAGGCGTTTGGCAACAATTAAGTAAAATATTCCCATATATTTTGCAAAAATCTCTCCACGAACTTTGAAAGACGGGGTAGTGGGCCCTGAGAACCAGCAGCCAGAGGCCAAAGAAAACGTCAGACCTTAACCACTAACTCATTAAAAAAAAATTTTATCAACAACATTACACTGTACACACAAGGCAGGAGAAACCCTTTTACAAGTATTGCTGCAGGAAGAAATTTTAAAGAGACAAATCGGCATGATCAGTCAAAATGTCCTTTTATTGAACACGTTATTTTCGCACAATAGACCTTCAGTAAAACTACGCGATTTGAATGGAAACTTCATAAGTATAAAACGAACTCAATCTTGAAGTAGTTTTCAATATACATTAAACTGAAGATCATTTCAACCCTAAAAGCATTATAGCGTCAAAAAACGTTTATCTTTACAATTCAGCGTAAACAAAATTGTGAATAATACATTCAGTATGGAAAACTTAGCATTTTAATGAATCAAAACAAATGAACACGGAATTTAGAGTTCATAGAGTTACTTTGTTTTCTTGCACCACAAGGATACAAAATTAAAATAAAAATATTTACATTGCAGCTAATGAAAGAAGATGCAGCTAGAATTTATAAGAATCCCATCGTAGTAAACTTGTAAGGCACTAAAATTAAATACATAGTATAACATTATAACATCAACAAGACTTGACACCAACCGGAAACTTGTAAAGACGCATACCGGAACTCAACATTGAGCAAAGTTAATGAGAAAGACATCAGAATTTTTTTCCTGCACTCACGAGGTACAATATCTTGAGTACTCACACCGGGATGAGTGACCAGTTTTATCAGGGAGAATGAAGAAAAAGAAAAAAATGCTTTTTGTGATAATTTTTTTGTGTTACAGAATAAAAATTTTTTTTTTATTAATATAAATGTTCTAAGACTTTAGTATATTTGGAATAAGTGTAGCCATTAGCTCTTAGTTTATTTTCAAAATTTAACTTTCTTGCCTGGCAACATTTATGCATTGCTCTCTGAAGTAGTAAATAAAAACGTGAAAATTTGTAAGAATTGAATTTGATTATTCAATCTATAATCATCTGTTGAAAATTATTGTGATTTTGTGTCGATGTTTTTTGTATTAATTTCCGATGTTTTGAATTTTTAGATAAAACCAATATCGGCAGATTTCAAAAATGTCCGACATTGAAGTGTAAGTACTTTTATATACCATTGCTATATCCTCTTTGCCGCTATACTCTCTCTTTAATCGAGTTGTAATTCTTTGTAGTTAAAAAAGCTTAAATTTTATTTTTCCGTGTTATTCTTATGGAAAATTCCATTTGCAAAAGATGACACTTCGATTAAAAGTAAACGCAAGCGCTTGAAGTGAAGCTAAGTTCATCAAATATTTTTTGTTTTTTTTAAATCTGGCAGACTAAAATAAGATCTTTCCTTATAAATAACGTCTTCAAACACAATTTCCAGCATTTTGTTATCTTTCAATTGTGTGCAATGAGATGCAAAAAAAAAGTTTTATTTTCTAATTGTCCGTGTCATCAAGGTAAAAAAAAAATAGTAAACACATGAACTGAGGTTTTTGCAAAGTTAAGGAGTTCCACGAATGCTCAATTGCACAGATAATGCCACTGAAAGCTTAGTTCTAGTTGTAGTCTTAAAAATTCTGTGACACACTGTACAAACAGCTTCAATGCCAGCTTAGGAGGCAGTCCCACAATGAGCTGGAACAACCATTCAAATCGTTGTTAAGCCGCTGTAACAAATGTATTAAAGCCGAAAGAGCTTATTTTGAATAAAAATACTTTTAAAAAAAATTATAATTACTAGATTTTATTTTATAAACCTATTCTTGAAAATTCGTTGACACTATGTATGGCGATTTTTAGGCATTATTAGAATATTTGTATGAATATTTTTTTCCTTACATGTTATTGAGTTGCATCTTTCCTTATTATTACATTAGATGTGATTTCTTTTTCAATTTTAATGTGCTTACTTATATCTTGGTTAGTATGCTTTCTTTGGGATCCTGGGAATGTGACTGAGAGTAGTAACTTTTTGGTACTTATCTGTTAAAGGACATACCTAGATAACTTTTATGATCTGTTTTAATGTAACAAAATAAGAACATCTTCTTTTAAAGTTATTTATTCTGCTTTGTAAGAAGATTTCAATAGCACCAAAAATTGTCAAGCGTGCTTTAAATAAAATGAAATCGATTATATGTTGCCAATATCAATGATATCAAAGTATCCCTCTGCTTTGTTATAAAATTGCTTAGTTAACATTTGATTAGTCAACATAAAGCTCTTTCTGTAATCTTGGTGCTGTAGGCCCTTAAACCAATAAATATCAATTTTTCTACATATTTAGATAAGTTTACCAATATACAGTAGAACTTGGATAAATTGAACGTCTTTAAATCACATTTTTCTTTCATTCAAAGTTTTCGCTTGGTCCCTTAAACCTTGTACTCAAATCAAAAGTAAACTTCTTTAATTCGAAGGTCTGCTAAAATTTTACCCTACTTGTTTGTTTGCAGCAAATTGAACTCTAGTTAACAGTAAATCACGTCTAAGCCCTCTCTCCTTACATTTCGACATGTTACTAATCATTGGTTGCTGGAACGGTCAGAATGGGGGGTAGAAAATGTTTTTCGTTTTTGTTAAAATCGAAAGACTAAATTCAGTGAAGCAATCCGAAATTTCTCAAATTTTTTAAAAACTGTAGCAGGTAATTTTTTACATGATTTTAAAACTTAACCAAAGAATATTTCGTAAAAGTAATACGCTACTTATATATTCCTATTTTCATAGGTATATGCTATGGTTTCATTTTTTATATGTATTATGTACAAACTAAATTTTATTTCCTGGACAAATACAATGTTTATTTATTTTATATACATGCTTTGACATTTTTCAGAAAAAGTTATTGACGTAGTTTTTGACATCATAAACATTATCGGGTGTTTGTAGGCCTTAAATTAAGCTAAAAATACTAGACTTCTGTATTTCGAAGTTTTGGATAATTCAAAGTTTAGCTGTGGTCCCTTCAGGTTCGAATTATCCAAGTTCTACTGTACATGTTTTACTGAGATGTCATGCATATTTATAGCAATATATTGTGTCAAAAAGAGAAAAATTTAATGTGGAAAGTTGTCTATATTTAATGTTGTGAAATGTTTAATATTGTTGTAGAGCAATTATAAGATGCACTTACTGATGGAGCATAATCAATAATAGGCACGCGCCACAGCCTGACTGGTGATTCGGCAACTGCCTAATTAATTAGCGCCTTTTTTTAGGGTTGAGAAAACCCTAAAAGCAGATTTTTCATGTCGTGCATGCACTATCTTGCACATATGGACTGTTCAAGCCTGAAAATATTGTTGCTTACATGAAGTGCAAGCTGTTACACGTATTAATTAAATTGCTATGCATCAAGTATCTGGCGGCCATCCTGTAACTGGATGGTCCCTACACTACATGTCTGGCATGTAAATAGGTCAAGCTATATCCAGAAATGAAACTGGCTTTATGTTACCTCTTGGGTAAAGATATAATTTAAAATGAACACTTAATGAAATAGCTGTTTTGAGGACATGTATTAAACTTAAAAATAATTAAAGCAAGTTTGGAAGAAAGCAATACCTATTCTGTTTTGCTTTGTTTTATTTGCTGTTGTATAAAAGTTTTATAAGTTGCATTCATATATTTCAGGGAAGGCACTACCCGAGGGGGTGAGATGGATGTAAATACTGCCCTGCAGGAAGTCCTGAAGATTGCCCTAACACATGGCAAGCTATCACGTGGTCTCCACGAAGCAGCAAAGTCCCTCGACAAAAGACAGGCACTCCTCTGTGTGCTGGCAACAAATTGTGATGAACCCCTCTATGTTAAGCTCGTTGAGGCCCTGTGTGCTGAACATCAAATTAATCTACTAAAAGTAAATATATTTTAATAGTCTACTAAAATTGAATAAATATTTAACTAAAAACATTTCTAACTTCTGGCTATCTGTGACTTAAGAGATTAAAAAATAATTAATTTGGGAGAAAGTTTCAGATTTTTAAGATTGTTTAAAAGGTTTGCTTCAGTAAGCTTTATAATACAGTAGAGCGTGGAAAAGAAACCACTACTGGAAAAAAAATTTCTGTGCCTTGTCATGCTCAAAATTTATTTAAAAATAATTAATTTTAGGAAGAATTTTAGATTTTAAAAATTGTCTAAAAGGTTTCCTTCAATAAGCTTCTTTATAATGCAGTCAACTCTCCGAAATCCGCACTGCTTGGGACCAAGGGTTGTGCCGATTTTAGAATTTTGGGTTATTGATCTGTGTACACAGATCAATAACTGTTGCATTCACCTTTTTACTTATTACTTTAAAAAAATGTTTCAATAAACCACTAATTATAACGGCATGAATATATAAAAGATTGATAGAAGAGAAAGAAAATTTACAAAAATTAAACACAATGTACATATGTACTTGTGTGTGAATTTTAAATGAAATTTTATTTTTACTTCTTTGTAAATGTGCAGATTAGTAGACATCACTAGCCAATTGGCTCCCAAAAAAATTTTTAAATGGTAACCAAAAATTTTACTACTGATCGCCATATTGGCGATTAAAACTTTCTCCATTAACTAAATCAAGGAGGAAGAAAATTGCACTATAAAATCAATGCAAATGAAAAATTTGTACGGAATAATAGCTTAATATTTTTGCTGAATAAGATTTGAATTGTGTACTAATGAAAATTAATGAGAAATGTCGAGAAATTAAAAAAAGACCAATGTCCAATTATAGCAAAACGCTAATATTGCGCATGACACGTGGCTAATCAAAAAAATATATAAATAAGCTAAAAGTAAATCGTTTTATATGTATAAAAGGCAGATGTGAGTTATTGTGAACATTTCAAGTTAAAAGAAAATGCTTTTAGCTTTGAAAATTTAGGAAATTTCTAGTTTTTTTAACTAAAGTTTCGCTGTTTACATCGGAAAGCTTGCACGGATTTTGGGTCCACAGCTTTGAGAGAGATGACTATACTACAACCTGAGAAAAAAACCACTGCTGTAAAAAAAAAAAAAAGTGTAACACGACAAACTTCCTTTCAAGCTCGTTGCATCACTGCCCTGTGCCTTGCAAGTACAGGGATCTAATCTAGGGTACTTCTCGGTTACGCCTTACCCTCGCGACGGTTTTAGAAAGGTCGCCAACATACTCGTATTATTTAAATCTAATAAAATCTCGTGTTATTTAAATTTAATAACATTGTTTTGTTTATATTTTATTTCACGAGAAGGAGGTAGGGTAGGACATATAACCGATAAGTACTCTATCTAGGTATATGGTGTTCATCTAGGAACTGATAGGTATAGTTCCTAGATAAGGTAGCACATGGTGTATTGATCTATTTCACTATAACGACTTTTGCCTCTATCATATTATTAATTTGACTTGTAAAATAGTCTTATACCACTACACAGGAATTATGATGCATCAAAATTATGCAATAGCATTATTATTTATGCATTTATTATTTTATTTTATTAATATACTTTTTTCTCTGCGGTTTCTTTGGCAAGTGCACAAATTATATCAACAAATTTCAATCATCAAGCGATGAATTGAATATTAAGTGTTGCCAATCAATAGATTGCAATCTAAATTAATATAAAATATTATGTATAGCAGATGACGCTTGTCTATTGTTACAAGTACCTTAATTGCGTTATAAAAAACGTGTTTTTTCTGTAAAATCGCCCCTTTTTTTGGGGGGGGGGGATACAATTATATGGGTAAACTTAAAAACCAAGACCTGACCTAAATACAAATTTTGATCCACATCGTTAAAGCCGTTTTCGAGAACTCAATATATATACATATATATATATATACACATTCAATACACATGCATTTTTCCCCTAATAATATAATAATAAAAATAAATTCTTTAATTTAGATTATAACCGTCTATTTTATAAAACATCCCTGATTCAAAGTGAAAATTTAAGAAAAAAGAGTCGCAATTGACGAAAGAATAGCTTTGTCCCATTTTGGGAACATTGGCGCCTTCGTTAGTTTTCGGAAGCAAATCAAATTTCAGCATATGTACTACGGCTCTACACCTGCATAATAAAACATTTGCAACTTACGGTGACTAACTGTCTCAAGGTTAGTTATATGTAGCACCACAGGAATAATATGAAAATAGGCTATAAAATTGCCCTGTAAGAAGTTCTAAGGACAAGAAAAAAAAGATATTTGATTCGAATACTACAAACAAAGTCTATCAGCATGGTGAAATGGAAAGGCATTTTTTTACTAATACATTAAACATGGCAATTGTAGCTGCCTGGAGACTGCTTAGAGAATGTGATTGAAAGCTCTCTCCGTTGGAATTTACGACGACATTGATGAAAAGAGATCATGAGCGAAAACATAAGGACATCTTCGTCCCGGCCCTTCTGGATCTGTATCCTAAGATGTACGCTTTTACGGGGTTACTTGTTTCCTGTAAAATGCAGGAAGACAAGGAAGGTGTAAAGTTTGTCTGAAAAATACTCGCCTTCTCGGTATAAAATTTAACGTAATGCTTCGCAAGAACTGTACAGCTCTCTTTCATTCAAAATTATACTTTATAAAAAAAGGATGCAACAATTAAACAAAAAGGCACACAAAATGTACACATTATGAACTGGTAAGTTAGATTTTATTAAATCAAATCGTAAAAGCAGCTACTATTACGCAATAAACTTCCGCAATTCAAATGTCTAATACAAAATGCATATAGAATCTTATACCCCCATTTAGGTGCGAATGTTCCCATTTTGGGAACATGCTATAACTTTTAGCTAATAATTTTTTTTTTTTTACAAATTCAAATAAAATAGGTATAGATACCCTCTGTACATTATAAAAAAACAATTACTTATTTTAAAAAATTGTTGCAACATATAGCGGCGTTTAATGGGTTAAATATATAAAATTTTTGGACCCTTCACAACATACCAAGCTTCAAAATTGTAAATAATACCAATTTTTCATCACTATATGTTTAAATTTTCAATTTTCACAAAATTATTTGATTTTTCACAAAAATTTCTTTAAAAGTCACAAAAATCGGACCCGTTGAAAAAGGGTGGATCGACCCTTGATAAATTTCCTTTTCCGAAGATGCGTGTGCTGTAAATTCAAACAATACATTGTATGGAACATATACTCTTGACCTGAAATTCTTTCTTTGACTGTTAAGTAATTTTTAATACGTTTGTATAAGAAAATTTCTATTTACATCTCTGCCATACAACTTATTATTTTGTTTACTTTGAATAGCTAGTAGGGGTCATTCCACAGTATTTGACTTCACAACTCAAAAAAAAAAAAATAATAATAATAATAATAAAAAGATAAGTGTTTTATATCATTTTGAAGCTAAGAATGTCCCCTATTAGGATTCATAAATGAAGTATTTTTATTTTCACTTTAGAAAAAACTACAGCATTTGGTTTCTGATCGCATGGAAAAATGTGTTACGTACGGGACATTATGTTTTTGGCCATAACTCAAAAAATACTTTGTTCGGATTCATAACTCTTATATTTTATTAAGGTTCTTCCAAGTAGTATTAGGGGGGGAAATGTCAAAAAAATTAAAAAATGTTTACTGTTTAATTTTAATTAATTCCCTTTTTTTTGTCCCGTACGTAACATTTTAAGGACATTTTTTAATTTTTATGCTATTAATATTGTTTGAAACTGGACAGTTTTTTGTTTTCTCTTCATCCAGTGTACAAGCTTCCTAAAATACTGTATGATTTTATAATATCAATTAATTCTTATGTTCAGCACGGGAAATAAAAATGTGTTACGTACGGGACAAAATTTTGTCCAGTACGTAACACAATAGTTTTCTATTTAAAACATGGCAAAAATTAATTTTTATGTGTTTGTTCTTTTTCCTCATAGATGGCATTACTAGTATGCATTACTTGTTCATATATAGTTGTGGTTTACTTGAATAAGTTTACTCTTTGAATGCTAAAATTTCGATCATCTGGAGTAATCTTCATATATTTTTTTTAAATTGATTAAAACTGGTTGCATGTAGTTAAAACTGCCTTAAATTATTTAGATTAACATTTATTTTAAACAATATTTATTATATACTTTTGTTTTTAAGAATAGAATTTTAGAACTAAAAAGTTTGATTTGGAAACTTGATTCCTATTTTAAGAGAAATGGCTCCTACAGTAGAGAGAGTTAGAAAACATTGTCTAAAAATAAAAAATAATATAGAAATGTGGAATGCTTATAAAGTAAAAGACAGAGAAAGAATTAAAAATTATAGAGAGAAGAAAAAATTAACTATGACTAACCAAACGGTGGTTGCACTCAGAAAAAAAGAAGCTGAAAGAAAAAGAGTACAAAGCGCCAAGAAGAAAAAAGAAATGATCAAATGCAAAGATATACCCCTGACACATCAAGAATCACCGAAAACTTCCAGCATGACACCCCAAGTATTAGGAAAAGCTCTAAAGCGCATAAAAACCATCTTACCTTCTACACCTACCAAACAAATTCCTATTTTAACTAAAGTAATTACAAGTTTGTCGCCAAATAGAGTGAAAAAATTTCTGAAACTATTAACTTGAAGTTATGTGATGTAAACAAAGCAGTAATTCGGAAGAAAAGAATAGATTCTCTTTCTGAAAATCAAAAAGAGGAAGTGTTGAATTTTTACAAACAAGATGCAATAAGTAGAATTTTGCCAGGAAAAAAAGAGTGTTTCTGTAAAGGATCCCATACAAGGAAAAATAATAAAGCTTCAGAAGCATATTTTGGTAATGAAAATAAAAGAAGCATATCAATTGTTTAAGAATGAAGCCTTATTTTCTATAGGATTTAGTATGTTTGCTGCACTTCGTCCTGCTGAAGTTTTTCCTACATCTCAAAGAGATCATGAAGATTGCATGTGCATGTACCATGAGAACATTGATATGTTATTGGCAGGGCTAAACATGATTAAGGTGGTAAAACTTCCTACAAGTGCAGAAATAGCAGTAAACGAAACTGTATGTTGTTTTGATTTGGAAAACAAAAAAACTGCCAACTGTTGTAGAAGAAATTGATGAATGTGGCGTGGATGTATGGATGAATACCATTATAGATTTTGAAAATGATGTAGTAAGTATGGAGGTATCATTTTTATCAATGGAAATATGTGGAAAGAAGAATGAAAAAAGAACTAATTGTTTGCAGTTTGTTACAAGCAAAAGAAGAGTTAATCACCCAGTTATATCCCTTTTGCATTGCATACATACAGTGCACATAAACAACATGCTGAATTTAGACACTTAAAAGAAAATTTAAAGGTTAGAAATATTATTATGCATGAAGATTTTGCGGAAAATTATACTCTTAAACATTAAGGAGAAATTATGGCTGCATATTGGAACTCAGCACAAGTGACTTTATTTACATGCATAATATATTACAAGAATGAAGCCACTTTACAGCTGCAGCATTTAAATTATGTTGTTATTTTTGATTATTTGAATCACACTAAGGATGCAGTATTTGTTTTCAATTCTGTAATACTTGATGATATCAAAAACATAATAACATTTGATCGTGTTCATTTCTGGTCAAATGGATGTGGAGGACAGTTTAAAAACAGATACAATATGCAAAATTTGATGCTGCATAAAAACAATCATGATGTTAATGCAGATTAGAGTTTTTTTTTGGAACTGCCCATGGAAAAGGTGCAATTGATGGACTTGGCGCAGTTATGAAACGAAACGTTTGGCTTGGTACATTACGGAAACAATATATTATAAATTGTGCAGAGGAGTTTGCTGAAATTGCTCAGAAAGAAGCTCGCAATATTAAAATTAAATATGTTAGTGCAGAAGATATTAAGAGAGACGTATATCTGTAAAAGGAATGACCGAAAAATGGGAAAAGGCAACAGCCATTCAAGGCATACATAGTATGCATTTTGCAAAGCCACTAAGAAATGGAAAGTTAGGGCTTTGGAAGCATTCCTGCTTCATAAGAAATGAGCCTCCTGATGAAGAAATACAGCTTTGGCTTCCTCTAAATGAGGAAAACGTTAACACAGACTCTTTGTCAATGAAAATAAAAAAATCAGACTGGGTAGTAGTTATGTACGATGACCAATGGTGGCCAGGAATTGTTGATCGAAGCAATCGAAGATATCATTGATATGCTGGAGCTTTGATAATTGTTCTGAAACGTTTTTTATCTATAATTTAATTTTTTGTCTATGATGTTTTTTGTAAAATAATCACTTCTGTTCTTCCAAATAAGTCGAGAAAAATTACTTTTTCAACTTCTAAAATTAAAATTATCATTTAAAAGCTGAAAGTATTTCAGAGTTTTATTATTTAATAAATTTGTTTTATGCATAATTAAGAAAACTAATTAATTTTTCTTAAATATATTAGTTTATTATTCTTAACTAAACATGTAAATACTTTATTTTGAGCAGTATTTATATTGAAATTAACATGATTTTAAAATTTTAATCATCATTTTAAAGTTTTTTGGTTATTTAATCAGATGTCCCGTTCGTAACAAATGTTGTGTCCCGTATGTAACACCAGTAATTAGCTCCTCATTAGTAAGTAAAGCTAAAAATCTAGTTTTGACAAGCATTAAAACAATGAACATTACTGCATTAAATTACAAAATTTCATTTTAAAAAGTTTCATAAATTTAGAGAAAAGCTCAAATGTAATTAGGTATCAAAAAAACTATTTTTTTGTGATGTCGCGTACTTAACAAAATTTTAATTTTTTTTTTTTTTTTTTTTTTTTTTGCCAAAAACTATTGGGCCCATTGAAAAAAAAATTTATACTAATGTTGCTCCAGAAGTACAAAATATACTTTAAAAAATTTAAAACTTTTCTTTAATATTTTCATAATAAAACAGACAAAAATACTTCAAAATTTTGCTGTGAAATGTCCCGTACGTAATACACAAATACTGTGGAATGACCCATAGATACATTTTTACTGAATAATACTGTAAACTATTCATTAATGAACTGAAGCATTAGATCAAGGGTCGCGCTAACGTAAATTCCAGTCCGTTTTCGGACCCCTCAAAAAATTCCAATCAATCAAAACGGACCCTTAAGAAAATTTTGTGCTACCAAATTGTACTGTTTACAGAATTATTCATTAAATAAGAGCAAAAAATGATATTTTTTAAATCAGTATGTTTAAATTTCAAATTTTCACAAAAATCTTTTTAAAATTCACAAAAAACGGACCCTGTTTAAAAGGCTGGATCAACCCCTGACAGCAGTTTTGCTTCAAAATTTCCAGTTACTCTCTGTTGGGAATATTTTATAATGAAATTGTGTGAAAAATTAAATTGCATTATATTCAGCTGTTTCTTTGTACTAAAAATTTCTTGTTCAAATGGTGTATTAGCAAGCTCCAATCTTTCTAAATATCCTTATCAACAATTTAAAGGTGTGAATATGTAATAGTTTTTGCCTTGCTTTAAATATGTTTTATTTTCATTCTCTTTTCATCTATAGGTTGACAGCAATAAGAAACTGGGAGAATGGGCAGGTTTATGCACATTTGACAAAGAAGGAAAAGCAAGAAAAGTGGTTGGTTGCAGTTGTGTAGTTGTTGTGGTAAGTACAACCTTCCTGTACTATTTTGAACATCTATTCTTCACCCCCCCCCCCCCCCTTTGCAATATGCTTGGCATGCCTCATTAACCAAGTTACTGCTAACTTCGAAACTCGCATGGTTTTTTACAAATGTGTTTTTTCCAAAAAATTACTGGTCAGCATTAGTTTTTTTTTCAATCTGTAAATCAATTTTACCTTCTGTATCTGTAAATCAATTTTATCATACCTTTTAAAAATTGTTAAGTAATCTTTTGTTTATGTATTTTTAAATTTTGTTTTTGCTTCGAAAATCGTATTTTAAGCACATGTGACCTTTTTAAGGTTTTTCCCTGGTCCTTTATTATTTGTAAAAAAATATTTCCACTTTTTAAAAGCTTCATTCACTTATCTCAACGAGAGAATTTTTCTTCATCCTCTTCATTGTCGGAACTATCTGGAGTCCACCTGCTCATTAACTCTTTCGAGACCAGCCCACATATATGTGCAAGTTATGGATGCCTCCCATTTTGTGTTCTATTTCAAAAACTAATCAATGTATTGAGTAAAACTTTACAGTTGTTCTTATATTTATGGGTGGAACAATCTCACCAAGTTTCATCAAAATTGGCCGACCTCGGGTGTCGACCCCTGGATGATTTGGCATGGAACGTCCCAAGTGGCAAAAAGTTTAACCCCTATATCATAGTATACATTGTAGGCAACATCTTTTGATCACTGTTCTTGTAACTTTCATTTTTTTAAAACTATGAGCTGTGAATTGATCAAGAAGCAGTATATAATTTTGTGTTTCTGCAAGCATTCATCTGTTTGATTCATGAAGAAGCTTTAAACATTAATCTTGTCATTCAAGATTTAATCAAAATTGTCGCAAGATTTATCACTTTGCATCATGAAATCAATGAGAAATTTTCGTGAATCTCCAATATTTTATTTAAATTTTCCTAATTCCTATGAGGTATAGGTAAAAACTGACCGTAATAAATTACAAACTTCTATTTAACCCTCTGAAGGAGGACAACGATAACAAAACTTGGGCATTAGAGGGTTAAGTAGTGGAGAAAAGAGCATGTTTCTCTCCTCTGAAGTTTACTTTTTTTTTTTTTTTTTTTGCTTTTTCAATAAGATTGATATTGACATCATTAATTCTAATCGATGCTATTGCAGTTTCTTTTTAAATTTAATTTGTTTTGTTTAAAAATAATGTACAAATTTATTGATTCTATTTTGCTATATTTTAAAACATTTCACAAAAAGATAATGTAATTGCGCATAGTCTAAGAATTGAAGCATTCTCAATCACCTATATATGTGTGTATAAACTATAGCGTTTTTGATAAAATTTGAAAACTAGGGGGGGGGGGGTTAAAGTGGAAAAACCTGTACTTGCCAACTGTCTATCTTCACTGTGTTTGTGAGTTGTGCCACATTTTCGCAATGTAAGTCAAAAGTTAATAAGATTTTATTGGAACAAGCAAGTGTGGCATATTACTATAGTAAGCATAAATTTCGCAACAGGTATTTTTCCTAAATAAGAAATCTTTTCCTACTTCTTTCTATCATAAGTTAACATTTCTACAAATAAATCATTCTACTCAATGCATAGGCTGAGCACAGTGCATTTCAGTGGCAATAGACACTGGCTGGAGCTTTTCTTGTGATATACAGACAGTATTATTTTATTATTTGTGAAATGCTTAAAAAATGGGAAAAGGTATTTTAATACCATAAATAGTTCTTTTATATATTATGTAAATCCTAGTTTTATTCAAAACACTCAATATTTGAAAACTTTTTAAATTCTTATTAAAGAATATTGAATTTGAGTGAATACTGTGAATGGATCTTGTGACAATATACCTTGTGACCTATTCATACTTTGTCTAGAGAAAAGATGTAGCATACTCATAAGAAATCTTTCATTTTTCAGGATTATGGAAAAGAAACTCAAGCTCATGATGTTCTCACTGATTACTTTAAATCCAAAAGAGCATGATGTAAATAAAAATAATTATTAACAAATATTATTAAGTTTTTTGTCTTTTCTTTTAGTGTTGCAAAGGTAACTTGGTATGTTTTAAATTTATACTCAAGTCAGAAAGTTGTGCGACACCATAACTTAGTATGGACTCCACACTGAAACTGGGGGAACAGTGAAATTGTGGAATATATTACACTAAAAATATTAGTATATATTATAATAGTATACACTAACACTCCTCCCTGCATTCTCTGCAGAAAATCATGGAGAACTTAGTTTTATGTTGCAAAAAAGGAAGGTTCTTAAGAATAGTGGCACACGGGCCACTTCTAATTCAACCAATCCTGATAAATTTATTCCCCCATGATTGGGGGGGGGGGAGTGTAATAAGGGTAAAGGCAATCCAGTACATCTGGCCAAGGCAGTGGTAGCCTAGTGGTTATAGGCAGAGGTCGCGCTAGGAATTTTTGTCAAAGAGTGAAAATACTCCGTGGAGGTTTTTGGAGGAGTATTTTATTTTCTGGAGGAGTGAAAATAAAAAAAG
Organism: Octonoba sinensis; assembly: GCA_038502835.1. Taxonomy (NCBI): domain Eukaryota; kingdom Metazoa; phylum Arthropoda; class Arachnida; order Araneae; family Uloboridae; genus Octonoba; species Octonoba sinensis. The sequence goes on from CM076602.1 coordinate 68,213,205, forward strand.
AATAATATTATGTACCTATAAGTTATATGAATTTAACAGCATAAGCATGCTTTTAAATAATACAGGAGTGCATTCATTAGCGTGGAAAATAGGAGGCAGAAAAAAATGAACACAATTACATCAATTGCTTGTCGATGCCTAAATTCCTACTAAAAGTTGATTAAACATTTATTTACTTTAGTAAAATTACTCTAGCTTTTTTTCTATTTATATAGACACATTATTATTATTTTGTAAAATGTTTAAACTAAAAAAAAAATTCCTTATTTATTTTTAAATTTGTGATAATACTTGTTGTCAATAATTGTTTATTGTTTTTTAAGAAGTTGGATCCAGGTAAATTAACAATTTTCTAAAAATTTCTTATTTATCCAAAATTTAGTATTTTCTAAAAAGTAAACAGCTGTCAATATTAAAATCAAATTAGAAATAAATAAATAAATGAAACAATAATAGTGAAGAATAGTGATAAACGCAATTTTCGACAAACACGTGTTCATTATCGATACAGTTAAAAAAAAAAAAAAAAGCCAGAAACTATTAAAATAAAATGCAAAATAAGCAGATTTAGAGTTGCATGTGTGAAAAATATCTTCTTATTTAGAAAATAATTGAAATCTGTACTCGATGCAAAAGGATTAAAATCTCTAACGTTGAATCCAATTTTCGGCCAAACACGTGTACGATTTTGGCTGTTTCTATCTTCATACTTTTTTCTTTTTTAAATGTTAAAATGAAACATATGTTTTTAATTGTTGAAATGAAAATAAGCAGATTTAAGGTTGTGCATGCAAAACATATCTTAGAACTTTCAAGATAATTGAAATAATTCCAGGATGGAAAAGGCTTGAAACTTCAAACACATTAAGCAATTTCTGGTAAAAGTCTGAGGTAAAACTAGTTTCCTTGTGGCGCAAAAATTAACTCCTATTTCTTTCGTCTTTATTGGGAAAGGGTTTTAGCATTAGCAAATGGGGTAGTCACATTGGCGACTTCAATGAACACAATGGTCGCCAAAACGTGAAAATTGGTCGCATTTGGCGACTGGCGACCGCGAGTTTTGAGCTCTACTATATAATGAAAAATAAAATTAACTTAATGGAATAATATTGTATCTATCTTGCAATACTCAACAAACTGAAAGTTGTTTTAAAATGTGGAGTGAAAATACGCATTTTTAAAATTTCAATGCGTATTACCGATTTTTAAGGCGTGAAACACGCTTGTGGAGGCGTTATCGCGATCTCTGGTTATAGGAGATCGGACACGTGGAAGTTCACGTGTCTGATACCCGCTGAAGACTCACCTTGGGTGTGCGTGCATGTAAAATTCGCGGACATCCCCCCCCCCCCCCTCCCGAGAACATTTAGATCATAATTTCAAAAGGGAGGATTAAATATAGAAGTAATAAAGTGGCCTCTGTTTTGGGTGGTCGTAAAACTGGTCTCTCACTACCAACAAATTGAGAAACTCTCCTTCAGAGAAGTCCTGGCTCTAAACAGGGGTGTCGGGTATGGCTGATTCATGGGGCTCGGTTCGAGAGTAGAGTAGTGCAGTGGGTAAAATTTTTATGTGGTTAAGATGCAAGTGGGATGGAGGGCGACAAACCTGACATGGGGCCCATCTTGGCACTCGGTGGTTCAGATAACAGGGTAATCAACACAATCTCGATTTCATTAAATTTCATGAATATAACTCCTTCCTAAAAGAATCTGCCTTCTATTGTTTAGTATTGGTTCCCTTTTTTTTACATATATTAGGAATCTTTCGATCCGTACTTCTGTTAACCGAATCTTTCCATATCCAGTTGCAACGAAAGACGGTTGGCAATGAAATGTTTCACACTGTTACTTTGAAATTGAATCGTTTATTCCAGGTCAACATTAAGAGTACTTTTGGAAATTTTCTAGAAACAATGACGAATATCTTTTTAAAAAACAACGTACATTTTTGTTTAAAAGCATTAAAATCTGGATTGTGGGGATCTGCTTGACCGGTCAGTGATCAATGATCATCGTTTTGTAAGCAAGTAAAAACATAAATATGTACATGTGCCCCACATTTTTTTGCAATAGAACGTCTCTTTAATGTGAAGAAAGATGACAAAAATTGTAGTTTAAAACTTTCCTGGGGGAACTAGAGACCTCCCTTTTTCCTCTAAGGCCACCAAAAATAGCCTAAAACAGCACTTTTAAAGATTTCAGGTTGGAAAAATTTTTGAAACGTTGACCGACTCGCCCCTTTTTCTTAACGTGACTAAAGATGGCCCTAAGTTCCGTTTTTAGAACTTCATCAGTTTCGGAAGTTTTAGTTCGATCCTCTGGACCCCTATTCCTTCTCTTACATCATCGAAGATACCATAAAATTGCTCTTTTAAGACAGCAGTTTCAGAAACACTTTTTGGGGAACGACACCAAAAACCTATCGGTAGCATCACCAACAGTAGCCTAAAATATGACTTTAGTTCCGAAAAATCTGCGGGACTAGAGTCCCTGAACTTTTTATTGCATCTTCTAACATTCCCAAAGTATTCGAAATTCCATTGTTATTACTTATACCTCAATAAGGCCTCACACATCTGTCTCCAGTAATGTGGACAAAAATAAAGCTGAATCCCCTTCCTCTAACGTCCCCAAAGAGGGTAAAATTGCATTCTCGGGACTTTAAATTGAGAAGAAATTCCGGGGGAGGTCCCCCGGTCTAAAAATTAAGGCTTAAATTTCAAAAATGTCATTTATAGAAGCTCTAAAAACTCACTCCCCTAACTTCACCAAACATAGTTTAAAATTGCTTCTGCTATATATTAGCACGAATCTATCATATATATATTAAAAAAGCCATATTATTACCATCATTTCTATTCGTACCTATATATATAAAAGAATGTGATTGTGAATCATACACTGCCCCTTCTAAAAGGTCTGAAAGAAACACACTGGCCCGGGGCAGGGCATCCCTGACCTAGTGCTAACGGGGAAGGTGGTTGGAGGAGGAGAAAAGTACATCTGGCCAAAATGGTAACTGAGTGATGTGTATTTGCCTAATTGATTTTTAGGCAGTTGCAATTTAGATCGGAAACACATTTTCCCTTAACAAGTAGCTATGACCCTAAAGTTAACTAGCCATTTGCCTGAATACAATATTTTCGAGATTCCATGGTTAGGACACACGTTTATTTTTATGATATTGAGCTGAACGTGGTATTGAAAAGAATATAAATAAGCAAAAATTGTTGAACTTCCAATTTGAGAAATTTCCTCTTAATGCCATAATCGGGAGAGACGGCCACCGAGAGCTTGATATTCGGTCTCAAGTTTTAAATGAAAAAATGCAGGGTCATAAGGGGTAATTAATGGTAACACTTTTTTGCTTTTATAAACTGGTATAAATAAACTGAAATATGCCAAGCACTCTTTAACTATTCTATTTTCTTATGCAGGATGCAAAAAATAAATTTGCCTCACGTTTGATTTTATTTACTACTACAAAAATATCTTGAATCAGTATAATTTTAAGATCCATACCAGTGCTATACTTAAAACAAAAATTTTGCTGTTTTGTATTACAAATAGTCTATACTTTTGAATCCAGTGCACATATTTTGTATAACATTGGTTTCACAGGTATACGCATTTATACCCTAGTTTCAAGGCCGTAGCCAGAAATTTTTTTCGGAGGAGGGGGGGCTGACTTTGAGACACTTGTTGAGGAAAGTTTCAGGGAGGAATATATGCTACATTGCTAAAAATTTCAGGGGCGTGGGCCCCCCTCTGGATATCGCTTTACCTGGTTTGTTGAGGTAATTTTTGGTCACGGGGGGGGGGGGGGGGATTTCAGAAGTTTTTCATATTCATTTCACTAAACATTGCTAGACCTTAGTTGTTAAGTCTATACTAGTTGTTATAACATACAATTGATTTACTTATTCTTCTAAGTTAATTTATTTTTTGAAAAGTTATATACTTATTCATATGATAATAGAAGAAGGAAATTATGTACATGTGCATATAAAAAAAGTTTTGCTATAACTATAACCAGAATTATTCATGTTTATATTATTTATGTCAAGAATAGTCTGCTGTCTATTATCACATAGACTTTTTACATTGGGAAATATACAAAAATAGTAGATGAGAAGAATGTTGAAATGAAATTCCTCGGAAAAAGCGGGCAATTTACAATGGCTGAAGGAAGCCACGTTAGAAATTGTTCATATATTTTACGTGCCAGTAATTCTAAAGGGAAGTAACTTTTATTGTGGACACTAGTGTCACTCATAATGCTTACAAATGTTACACAAAATTCTGTTAAGAATTGAAACTCTTTTAGTTTGACCCCTTGAAGCACAATTTTTTTCCCGGTACAAAATTATGGAAGATTTGTTTGCTCGTGCTCTAATAATGAGCCCCTCCAAGCCAGGAGCTGAATTCGTTACCTCCACTCACGTATTATATATACATTGAAAAAATTTGAGGAGCAACCCCCCCCCCCCCCCATTTTTGAATTTGGGACGACCATATACAAATTTATACTACAGTAGAGTGCCGCTTATCTGGATGTCCAATCAACCGGATTGGTCAGGGACCGTGTTTTTTCCCCTACACTCACCAAAAAGGAGAAAAAATACACAAAACCCAGTTAGTATGGGGATTAGAAAGAATTGAATAAAAGAATTAAGATTCTTTTTAGAGGAATTGGAGCAGAATTAAAGTATTGAAACTAATGGAAGAAAAATAGTTGAAGTACTGAATTCACAGTCAAGGCTGACTAAATATTCAAGCTTAACTAAATTTCCAGGAACACTGTTGAAAAATTCGCTTGACTAAAAGGTAGTCTGTGCACCTCGCGAAATAATCACGTGGTTGTCGTTGGAAGCACTTGCATATTCTCCGCAGTGTAGATGGTGTTTTTTAAACATGCGTGGGAAATGCAGCTTACTGTTATCTTTAGATTAAAAGAATAGAAATTGTTAAAATATTGAAAAAAGTAGAAAATGGTAACAACATAGCCCTTGATTATGTCAATGGCACATCTACTCGGTGGTGTAGTTGAGGGGAGACGGCTTTCCCCTACTTTTTTATTTTAATGCAAGCGTCCCCCAAACGTTTTGCATTTTAACATAAGCGTCCCCCCAACTTTTTTTTTAGGACTGCATCAACTGTGTCAGATATTTAAAAAAAAAACAGGATACAATTTTAAGCTTCGCATTAGTTTTTTACAAACAAAAAAGCAGCTCTGAAAGGAAAAGGATGAAAAGACAACATCCTAGTTGTAGCAGAAGACCATCAATAATTAATTCACTCCCCAATGATTTTTTCATTTTAAGTACAGTGTATAAATCATTTTTATGTATAGTGCTACTTCCTGTATCACTTTTTGTAAATATTTTTTTTTAAAAATTAAAAGAAGAAAAAAAATCTAAACGTGTCATTTGGAATGTGATAAAATATGCACTACTAAAAATGCCAGTCCTAAGCCTGAACAACGTGTGAAGGCGAAACTGCCTGAAAAATGCTAGCCCTATTTGTGCTTTAAAGTTGTCAATCCAATTATCCAGATACCAAAATAAACCAAAAATTAAATATATTTGTTATTTTAAACCATAATACTTGCCCCTGCCCAAGAAAAGGGCAACTACCAATAATTAATAATGAAATTCAAGTTCACAAAAAAGAAAAAGTAAATTATTAAAATAAAAAACTGTAGCCGTTCTAAACTTGCTAATGTGAAAAGGACTTCCAACTTTCAAAATAACTGAAATAATTGCATGAAGCAAGAGGATTGAAATCTCGGTCATGAAAAGCAATTTCCAGTGAAGCACGTGTGCAAAGTTGACATGCTTCCAAAAGGGGTTTCTAGCTATAAAAAACAGGAATAACGAAACTTCAATTAAAATACTTGAAACAATATTGATATATTTTTGTTTAGAATTAACTTCTGCATTATTGCTAAAAAACCAAATTCCGTCCATAGGAGGGAAGAGTGGCGGCACTCCCGGCCTATGCAAATTTTAAGTCTTAATGCTACAAGGATGTCAATCACACACATAAGTGATTGGATTTCTGGAAGGTCAACATCCATATCTTTTTTATTTTAAGGAAAGGAAGCCATCTTGTCTTGTGGTGGGGGGAAGGGAGATATGCATGGACAGAGGATTATTTCTAGAAAAGACCAAAAGTAGTGCATTTAATTCTGAGAAAAATGGCAGGCTGACTAAAGAAAAAAATGCCTGTGGAGAAAGAAAAAAAAATGAATCTTATGTGTGGTGTGTCAAGAAATGGACTTGAAGAAAAGCTCCTTGAAATAGTAAATGACTTTATTGAGTAAATAAAATGGGGTCATTCTCTACTAGATGAGAAGTATGTACATGCAGAGAATGGAGGAACTTCTTTTCATGTTTGTTGTTGCTGTTGTTCTTCATCTGCGGAGGTTTGCTCGGCTGCCACTGCCTGAATTTGAACTGTAGCAGTACCCCCACCTGGAGCTTGCGTCAGAAAGACAGGGGTGGCAGTTGTGGCTACCTGGCCACCTTGCTGTGCTACCTGCTGGATCTGATACACAGTCTGCGAGACAAGAAATGAGATTTTTTTTTAGAGTGAATTAATTTAAACACTTCATTACATAAGAATTTAAATTTGTTTCAGGCATATAAGTTTTTCATACAAAACTTATATCTCCGAGTTGTTACATTAAAAACTTTCCCTGATTTTAGAGGGATTAAAAGTAGAAACAAAAATTTCTGGAAAACATATTTGATATTTACTTTACTTCTAATTGATTACTTGCTGCCTTGCCAGTATATGGATGTATGTATAATACTGGCCATTAAAATGTCTACACTAAAAAGGTGACATGCTTCACACTTGAAAGTTATATGGCAGGAAAAAGATGCAAAATGTGAATGATGATTTCAATGTTTTCAGGTAAAATAAGCAGCAATAGTGATACCTACAATCTACTTCATTGCGGAACTTGTATAGCTGGCTTCTCATAATACTCAAAAAAAAATAAAAAATAATAATAATAATAAATAACCTGCATTTGAACATCGTTTCCAGGTGAAAAGTTATTGTGATACTTTGTAAAAGGAGGAGGAATGTTTACTAGAATATTTCTGACTTTGATTCAGGACAAATTGTAGCCTACCAAGATTTTCTTCTCATATCGTAGTACTGCTGCTCATGTCGATTAAGATACTATGATTCTCTGCAGTATGTGAAATCCATGGGTTCAGGAAAAGTGTTATACAGAACACAGTACTGGATCTCAGAGACCTGCTATCACTAACACAAGGTAGGGTGGCTACAGAATCTCTCAAGCAAAATTCCCTGAACTGTGCACATGGAATAGGTAAATCTCTTAATCTACACTATGAGAATTTATTCCAAAATTTATACGCATACTGAATAAGACAGGAAATGATTTTTTAAATTTATTTTTAAATATATTATTATTTTAATTCTATTTGTGATTAATTGCTTTTATTTTAACATGTTCTTCCTGTGCAGAACTAATTTAAATGATGAATGAAATGTTTAATAGAAAAAGTTTTATTGCCATGATGAAGCAAAAACTTGTGCATAGTTAATAATTTTTGCTTTCTGAATTTATCACATTTAAACATATTATTTAATAGTTTTATTCTTTATTTCAAGTATTTTAAACGATCTGAAGAATTATGCATGCATTAAAAAATTGAAACGAAAAATAAAACTAGAGATGTTATCTTCGACATTTGAAAAATGCGCCTTTCGATCTCGATTCACGAAATTTCCATTGAAAATCTCAAATTAAAGTTGTTATGAAAATAAAAATAAATATTGTTTTACATTTTAACAAAGCATAAGAGACATCGGAAATTTGAAAAGTCCAGTTCCCATCGTGGATGCAAAAAGATCGTATTTTTCGATAAGTGGGCTACAAATGTATGAAAAACAGCAAATAATATAACATTTTAGAGTAAAATAATTTTAGAATTGAATTTTAGTCGGGGAACGTTGATAAATATTGATGATTGCAGAGAAGATTGCTGGAACTTCGGGATAAATTAAAAACAAAGAAAATTCCCTCATTTGCAGAAATTTTTGCAAATTTTCCTTGATTTTTCCAGAACATTAGAATTTTCTGATTTCCCGTTTCAGTCACCACCCTGTAACAGTCAAGAAGATGTATTTTACCCACATGAGCTTTAATCAGCAATTAATTTTGGCGAATAATTGAAGAGTTCTTTGAAGTAAAACAACTTTTACGCAGAATGAGGTGAAGTGAAAACATTTTACTCACAAAAAAGCAATTAATAAAAAATAAGCAATATATTTTTTTAAAGCCAGATTGCTTTAGATCAATGTTTGTCTACCAGGGTGTGGCGACCTCCAAGAGGGCCAAGCTAAGGTATAAAGGGGGTAGTTTTCTGACCAAAAGAGTAAAGAAATACTTTATTAAACAAAATAGCTTAAATTATGATCAAATTTTACCAAATTTAGTGATGTACAAAGAACCTGGGGGTCACAATACTTTTGATGCATCTATCTGGCTGTTAACCCTTTAAAGTATTGTTTTTTTTTTTTTTTTTTTGTAGTATGGGTATGTTAAAATATTTTGTTTTGTTTCAAAAAAGAAATTCATATAGAACAGTCAATAAGATTGGCATGATTTTTTCCGCCCCCCCCCCTTTGAGGGGGAGGGATAGTTATAATATTTGAATATTGATGCATTTGGTGGTAAATATATTTCCCCGAGTCTTTGCAAGATTCTGACAATCTGAAACGGTAAAATAGCTTACTATAAACATCTATAATTTGATGAATTTTGTGAGAAGCATACTTCCCAACACCTTAGAAAGGGTTAAGTGGGGGTCACAATTTTCAAAAGGTTGGGAAACAATGATTTTTCTCAAATTTTAAAAGGTTCCTATAATTATAATCTGAACTCTGAGAATAAGTAAATAAAAGAGCATCTATATTGCTTAGAACAAAAAGATCAAAATTTTGTGAGGACAATAAATACTATGGCGGAGCTGATACATATCAGCTGATATAATTTATCACCCTTTAGCAGATTCCATTATACATCACAGTAGAATTTGACATAGTTCACAACAGGTTTAAAATATGTGCATAATTTTGTGTTTGCACAAACTTTTTATAAAATTATATTCTATTTTTCTGCAGATCCTTTGTTTTTAACATGGGCTAGCAAAGTAAAGTTTTTTCCTGTAATTTCTAAGAAAAAATATTGTAGATCAGAACATTCATCTTCAATGTTAAATTTGCTGTTGTCTGTTGCCCTTGCCATGGAAGTGAGGACCACTGATGTAATGTATTAATGGTAATTGTATTGTGTTTTATTGAGTTTTTGTATGGCAACAGCATAAGGGTTATTCTTCTCAGTCTTCTCGTTCTCAATGTAAATAGTAGTCGTTTTCATGTAAGTGTCCTCAGTAGTTGTAATAAATGTTCTTTAAACGGTATCTACAGCCTGGATTAATGACGCCCATTATAAAGAGTAAACCGTAGCTCACATATATAAAATTGGCGACGAGGATGGGATGCTTCATAAAAGTCAAGAAAATTTGAATGGGCGGGAAAGAAATGGCGTTATCGAAAGTAACGAAAGGCGCCAGTGAGGCAGACAGCCTTGAAGTGTCTAAGGAATCATTCTGAAGGTTTATTGTATTGTGATACCAAGACTTCGAAGTTTTTCTTGCTAATGTTAAACATGATACAAGAACTTTGAAGCTTCTTGCTAATAATCAAGATTAAAGAACATCTCGTATTTCGTTTTGTAATTATGGCTACTATCGGAACACTAGAACATTTCGATACTACAAAACCTTTCTTATGGGACTCATACTATGAACGTATGGAATGTTATTTTGAAGGGAATAAAATTGAAATAGAAGACCAAAAACGAGCTTTTTAAGCGTATGCGGCCCTGATACGTATTCGGTTATACGGTCGTTAGTATCTCCGGACATTCCAACCAAAAAAGCTTACAAAGATTTAATTGAACTAGTAAAGAGTCATTTTTGTCCTAAACCCTCGGAAATTTTCCAAAGATATTTATTCTATCGAAGAAGACAACTCAACGAAGAATTGATTTCTTCATTTGTTTCAGAATTGAGAAGATTGGCAGAACATTGTAATTTCGGAACATCTCTCGAGACTATGTTACGTGATAGACTGGTCTGCGGGATTAAAGACGAGAACCTGCAACGGAGACTACTATCTGAAAGTTCTCTTACGTTTTCAGATGCGCTGGATAAAGCAATCGCAGCAGAAACTGCCAGCAAGAATGTCAAAGAAATCAGAAGTTCCGATTCCTTATCTGTGAGACCCGTACATGCTAGGACAAGTAATTCAGTGCAATAGTGGCATCAGAAAAATAATAAAAATAAAGAATCATCAAAATCAAAGAATTGTTCTGGATGTGGGGGTTTTCATTCAAGAGCGCAGTGCAAATTTAGGGAAGCTGAATGTTACGTTTGTAAGAAGAAGGGTCATATCGCCAAGGTATGTAGAAATAAACCTCTTCCAAATAATAAAAATGTAGTTAAGAAAAATTGGATCAATAATTCTGCAAATTTAATTGACACTGTTCCTGAGCTTGAAAATCTTCAGTTAAAGTATTTATGTGTAAATAATGTGAATCATTCAAGATTAAAAGCTACTGTTTTTATAAATGACTCTCCGGTTCTAATGGAAGTCGATTCAGGTGCAAAGGTTACTTATCGATAATTGTACATTTAAAGAATTATTTCCTACTTGTGCTCCCAAGTTAGAAAAATGTCCGTATGAAATCAGAGATTATAATAAGAATTCGGTTAATATCTTAGGATAATGTGATGTTAATGTTGAGTATTCATCTTTCAAAGGGACTCTGCCTATTTTGGTTGCAAGGGAGAGAAGAGAAAGTTTATTAGGAACAAATTGGTTCGAACCGCTAGGAATAGGGTTGACAGGTGTGCATTCCATCAGCGAAATAAACCTCGACAACGTTGTTAAAGAATTTTCAGACGTCTTCAAGGAAGAATTAGGAACTTTCAAAGGTGCTATAATATCGCTTAAACTAGACCCGAAAATTCTCCCTATTCAGCTCAAGGCAAGAGAAGTGCCGTTTGCTCTAAAGCCAAAAATTGAGAAGGAATTGCAATGATTGTAAGAACAAGGTGCAATTGAGACTGTGGATTACTCGGACTGGACAACTCCAGTAGTTCCTATTCTTAAATCAAACGGAGAAATTCAAATTCGTCTCTGCGGTGATTACAAATGTACCTTAAACAAAGCTTTAGGTCAATATCCTTATCCAGTTCCTGCTGTAAATCAAATGCTAGCTGAACTAGCAGGTAGTCGTTTTTTCATTAAACTTGATCTTTCGCAAGCTTACTTACAACTAACTGTAGATGAAAACAGTGCAATGGCTCAAACTATTGTTACTCATTGTGATATGGTATATCACATATTTCATTCATTTTCTTAATGAGGGGAATTTATTATTTTGTTTTTCAAGAAATTCGGGATAGCATTCATTTATTTTGTGAAAATATTAAGTTTGGGTTTTTATTTATTTTACAGGGGATTTAATTGTAAAATATAGGTTGGATTTATTGTTTTTAAATGGGGTTTTTTTTTATATTTTCAACGGGTGTAAGCTCGTTCATTATTAATATGCATCGAGCTTTTTCGTATCCTTCCCGCTCGTTTACATGCGTTGGTGTCCATTTTTGTTCCTTTCCTTGCGAGAGCAAAGAAGCGTGACGTCATGATGTTGTTTCATTGTGCTCTGTCCTGATTGGCTGCTTGGATTCACGGCGGTAGGATACATCGTTTTCACGCAGCTGCGAAGGCGTTTTTTGTGCACGTGGGGCAGAGGTTGTTGAAGGCAGTGTGGCTTTTGAGGCAGCAGAGGACGCACGTATAGTTGGAGAGCTAGCCAGCGACCACCGAGAAGTTGATGATGGAGATGGCTTCAGCGTGGCCGGATCTGAATCAGCCGACATCCTTTGACAATGAATAGATGCAGGAAAAAGATCTCAACGATCCGTTAGGATCATGAAGGATGTGGATGGTGTTGTCAGTATTTTTAAGCAAAAATATTTTTTTTGAGGAGAAACAAATATAGGAAATAGTCTTCCAGCCAGCCATGAGCACGTGTCGTCGAAAGCATTCACATATTTCATCTCCGCTCTCCTGCCGCTAAGCAGAACTGCTATGAGTCCAACAGCCTTGTGTTTTTTATATCGATAGCCATGCAAGTCGTTCAACTGAGGCCTCTGAGCAAGGCATAAAAGTTACCCTTTTTTTTTAAAAAAAAAAATGAAGCGTATCCAACCTGTCTCCAGACATTTTTTTTAGTCCAATGATAAATTCAAGATCCTGAATCGTCGATGTCTTAGTATTGTCATAGTTTTTACAAGTAATCAAATTTTGTTCACATGTAGTGATGTTTTTGTGGTACAGAGTACTCCTAAGCCTTTTAACTAAATATGCCAAGTGAATAAATTTCCCTTTGTTTCTCCAAATGATGTGTAGATATCTATTATTTCCAACGGTGTATGCTGTGATGGGGTAAGTTCTTTTTCTTTTATTTTGTTCAAGGTTTCACAGTGCATCCAGACGGATGAAATGTCCTGGAGTTTTTGCGGAAGCACATGCTACTATACGGTTCGCGACAAAATTTTTTTGGTTCAATTTATAATGGGGGGAAATAGATTATGGTGCAAAAATTAAAAGGGGTTTACTAAAATTTTAGCCATACTTGGCCTTTTCACCAAATAATGGAAGCACCACGACACTCATAAAGGAGCATTTAAATGCAAGAGACTTCAGTTTGGAATATCTTCCGCTCCAGGCATTTTTCAACAATTCATAGAAAGATTGTTATCCAGTATCACAGGAGTACTGCCTTATTTTGATGATGTTTTAATCAAGGGCTCATCCTTAGAAGAACTCACTGATCGATTCAGACAAGTCTTGAAGAAATTTTCAGAATCAGGTTTGCGGCTTAACAAAGAAAAGTGCATTATCGGTGCTTCAAGTATTCAGTACTTGGGATTTCATATAGATCAACATGGAATCAAACCAACCAAAGAGAAAGTAGAAGCTATTCATAATGCACCAACTCCTAAATCCAAAGAAGAACTCCAGGCATTTTTAGGACTCTTGAACATTTATCACGTATTTCTAAAAAATAAAGCAAATATAGCCGAACTGCTTCATCATCTCTTAGACAAAGGTATACCATGGAGTTGGACAAAAACTCATCAGTCTGCTTTTGAAAGGGTAAAAAGGCTCTTATCAGCAGAAACCCTACTTACTCATTTTGACGAGAAGAAGCCTATCATACTAACTTGTGATGCATCAAAATTTGGAATCGGTGCAGTGTTAAGTCATCGACTTGAAGAAGGAGTTGAAGCTCCAATTGCCTATTATTCTAGGACTCTGAACAAAACTGAACGTCAATACGCTCAGATCGACAAGGAAGCCTTAGCAATCATCCAAAGCGTAAAAAAGTTCCATAATTATGTATTTGGCCATAAAATTGAAATTCGTAGTGATCACAAACCATTGTTAGGACTTTTAGCTCCAAATAAGCCCATACCTAACATGCTATCTCCAAGAATACAAAGATGGTCAATCATGTTAAGCTCTTATGACTATAATTTAGTTTATAAACCAGGAAAAGAAATCACTAATGCCGACGGTCTTAGTCGTCTTCCACAGCCACTGACAGTAAATGAAGAAACTCCTCCTAACGAAATTTTGTTATTGGAAGCTCTGAAGAAACCGCTCTTAAAATCAGCTGATTTGGCCCGTCTGACAGCTCAAGATCCCATTCTATCGCGAGTTCTCAATTGGGCATGGAGGGGATGGCCTGTAGAAAAGCAAGCTAAGGAGTTTGAACCGTTCAACATAAGGAAACTAGAACTGCCCGTCCATAAAGGTTGCCTACTATGGGGCTCAAGAGTGATTATTCCTAAAAGAGCTCAAGCTGACATATTAGAAATTCTGCATAATACTCATCAAGGTATTGTTAGAACAAAAGCTCTCGCTCGTAGCTATGTCTGGTGGCCAGGCATTGACAAGGAAGTGGAAAGAGTAGTCAACTCATGTGAAATTTGTCAACAAACCCGGAAATCACCACCAAAGGTTTTTATCCCATGGGAAAACACAAAGAAGCCGTGGTCTCGAATTCATATCGACCATGCTGGTCCTTTTCAGAATTCTTTGTTTCTTATCGTAGTCGACTCATATTCTAAGTGGTTAGAAGTATTTAAAGTTCCTTCTACGGATTCGTCAGCAACCATCAATGTATTAAGAAAGTTATTCGCCACTCATGGAATACCTGACATATTGGTCTCGGATAATGGATCATCCTTCACGTCAGCTGTATTTCAAGATTTTTTGCAAAGAAATGGTATTAAGTTCATTCCTACTGCTCCTCAACATCCATCTTCAAATGGACAAGCAGAACGCATGGTACAGATTACTAAGAATTCCCTGAAGAGGATTATTTCTGGAAACTGGGAATATAGACTTGCAGCATTCTTAATGGCACAACATACAATTCCGAGTTCCTCTACAGGAATGTCTCCTGCTGAATTACTAATGAATCGGAAATTGAAAACCTGTTTAGACAAATTGCATCCTGATTTATCAGAAGAAATTAACATAAAAAAGGATGGTGACAATCTGAATAATCGCACAAAGATAAGAATTTTTGCTCCTCTCGATACTGTGTATGCATTAGGATTTCCTCCACATAAGAAATGGGTTCCTGCTACAGTTACGGAAGTCTTGGTTTTGACCAATTACGCAGTACAAACAAATGATGGTCTTGTGTGGAGAAGACACGTTGATCAACTGAGAAGTCGTGTTCCAGGAATCACAGACGTGACTGATGATCCCGAAGAGATCAGCCCAACAATTCCACAACGATCTGAATTGTCTGCTCAGTCTTCAAGTGTACCACAGAAGCCACCGCAAGGTTTAAAGGAGTTTTCACCTGTGGATGAGGCTGCAAGTAGTCCAGCGTCTTCAACAGAAGATGATGTTCATGTTCCTGATCCAGATGATGTGAGTGAACCTCAACTGAGCTCGCCTTCTCCAAGGCCTGTCAGAAACAGGCGTCCACCGAGTTGGTTAAAGGACTATAAAAATTAGGGGGGAGGGATGTAATGTATTAATCGTAATCGTATTGTGTTTTATTGAGTTTTTGTATGGCAACAGCATAAGGGTTATTCTTCTCAGTCTTCTCGTTCTCAATGTAAATAGTAGTCGTTTTCATGTAAGTGTCCTCAGTAGTTGTAATAAATGTTCTTTAAACGGTATCTACAGCCTGGATTAATGACGCCCATTATAAAGAGTAGGGCTCGACTGATGGCATTTTTTGGCCGATGGGCCGATGCCGATTGTTCCGAGATCGGCCGATGGCCGATTGCCGATTATTCTCCTTTTCCATCGGCCGATGGCCGAAGGAAAAAAAAAAGTCGCTTTAAACCATTAAAACGTGTAGAATGCTTGTCAAAAATGTCCTTTAAATCATTTACTATTTATTTTTATGTTTATAAAAGCATAAATGCATTATTCAAGCACCGTAAAACTGTTTGGGAGAAGTTTACATAATTAAAACTGAAAGAATCACTTGCGATTCTAGTAAAGTAATTAAACTATTTGGAAGTTAAAAAAATTAAAAAATGCTATATGAGAGAATTTTCAATTCTTTTTTCTTATCTTTGCAAAAAAAAAAAAAAAAATACTCAACAACTATTGAATCGACTCGGGTCTAATTCCCTTTCCTTCAACATTTTCTCTTCCTGCACTGCAAATGCCAAGTGCAGCTGCCTTTATTTTCTTATTTTTTTCATGGAGAGGAATGCAGATGTTATGACACAGACTAACAAATAATGTGGGTTTGTATTTTTAACGAAACTGTCAACCCCCTCCTCTCATCAGATTTTTTTTCATGATCCCCCCCGTTTTTAAAAGAAAAGCGGGAACGATTAGTTATTTATTTTTCATTAAAAAAGTTATTTTAAGCTGTTTTTCTGAAATAAAAATAAAATATTTTAAAATTTCGCTCGTAGTTTTTAAAGCAATATCCAGTATTTCTTGGTTATGATTCCTTGTTCATAACCAAGAAATACTGGATATTGCTTTAAAAACATAGGCGTGAGATTTTTTTGTCATTGCAAATGAATGCTGGGTCTTAAGAACTAATCTTGATTTTTTTTCTTGTGAGATGAAAATTACACTGAAATACTTTACATGTTCTTTATATTTTCATGAGCACAATGTAAGGTCACCGAAATAAACCAATATTTTGAGCACCAGCAGTTTTCTGTTGACAAATAATCTTCTGAAAACACGTGATCGTTTATAAAAATTAAGATGTATTTTGAAAAAATATAGTATATATATTTATATACGTTGACAATTTTTGAAATTAATGAAATTGTAGCATTTTTACTAAGCTATTATTCCATCCTGTATCCTAAACTCGTTTTTAAAGAATTAAATTTTTGAAAATTGCAAGTCGAACTTGGACACATAAAATGTCGATCAATAAACATTTATACTGAAAAATTGATTCTTATTTCTTATCAATATGTTCTATGTTGTACAAGAAATATTCTAAACTGAAAGCAGATGCAACGAGATTGATGTACAATAGCAGAAAAACTGTCAACTGTCTAACACGTGGCATCAAAGAAGCAAAAAAAAAATGCGCTAAAAAAAACGAAGTATAAACGGAGAAAAAGTTAAATAATTATCGTATAAAAAATGATAAGATGTATTTTGAAAAAAAAAAAAAAAAAAATGCATTGATCAATTTTTGAAAATAAAGAAATTTTAGCATTTTTATTAAGATGTTAGTAAATCTTGTCGCTCGAACTCGCATTTTGAGAATTCAATTTTTAAAAATTGCAAGTCGGACTTGAACACATAAAATTTTGATCAACAAATATTTATACTGGAAAGTGTTTCTTATTTTTGACCAATCTTTTCCATGTTGTAAACTAAAAATGAAATAATGAGAACAATCGCACAATAAAAGCAGATGCAACAAAATTGCAACACAATTGCAGAAAAACTGTAACACGTGGGATCAGAGAAGCAAAAAAAAAAAAAAAAAACGCAAAGAGAAAATGTTTACGCTGGTAAAAATTAAAATTATTATCGTACATTGATTGAGTTGACTTTTTATTGTTTATAATTTCGGAATAATGAGAAACATGACAAACTAAAAGCAGATGGTATAATATTATTGCACAATGACATCTAATGCACTAAGTCATTATTAAAAGAAAAACGGACAAAAATGAGGCAACTAACCTAGTGAGAAAAACAAATAGCACTCATAAGACGCCTCTATGACTTTTACTTAAACATATTCTATTTCGCGAGCATTCTGCTCAAAGAGAACTATTTTAATAATGAAGGTTTTCGGGCAGCGATCACTTAAACTAGTTTTCCGAATTTTTTATCAAATACTTTGTAGAATGACATTATTTTGGGGTTTTTTTAAAAAACTTATGTGCTGCCTGTTATTGTGTGGAAATAAAAATTGAGCTATGGAGAAAAAAAAGAAAGTGAAAGACAGAATGTTTTCTGGAAAGTTGTCACTGCAAAAAACATCGGCCTTGCATCGGCTTTTAGATGTTTTTCACCGCCGATGGGCCGATGTTTTTCTAAAGTTAACATCTGCCGCCGATGGCAGCTTTGTTGAACAATCGGCGCCGATGCATCGGCGAGACCGATGCATCGGTCGAGCCTTAATAAAGAGTAAACCCTAGCTCACATATATAAAAACTGACATGACACAAAATGATGTCATAACCTACATTTACCCGAAGAAGGCATGTACAACAGTGAATTTGGCACCTAGGTTTTAAGATATTAATGAATTATTAGCCAATAAAGCCATGAGAAAGATGAAACATAAACAGAGGTTCTCCTTGGTAGGGGTAGTTTGACCAAAGAATGAAGGATTGAGTACAATTCCATTAAAAAAAAATGATAATACTTTTTTAATATGTAGCATTTGATACATGACAATGAAAACATTTTTACTGATTAAAACTAATTCATGATTAACAACTTAATGTGGGGACTTTTTCTGAAATTCTCTCTAAACATTCAAATATTTTTTACCTGATTTCAATGTCTTTATTTCTAACTTTGCTGCATAATTACAGCAATGAATTACAGTTATAAAAGCTCATTTTCTTTGCAGAAATGTAAGAAAACAGAAAAAAGAACTAAAAATTCAATATTTTTAACATGTGAAAAATTGATGAAAATTTACAGAACTTGAAAATTTTTAACGTTTTTTACAACTTTGAGAAATTGCTTGAAGGAATTTCTCAGAAAAGTTAACAGCTATATGTTGAATTGTCTCTGATTGCAAGCTCTGAGACAATTCCACAGAATTGAAAAGCCAAGTGCTTGTGCAGCGACACTGTTAGTTAGGTACAATAATAGTATGAAATATTAATATGCAAAACGAACCTGGGTTTGCTGTTGCTGTGCTAGATGTTGATTAGCTTGTTGGAAGACTGCTCCCTGTTTGAAAAATAAAACATATAAACTAAAATATGAACAAAGAAAGCATTCAATTATAAACACAGTAATAGAACCAATTGTGTTTAGAATCTTATTTTATTTCACAGAAAAACACTAACCATGCACTAAATAATGAATAAGAAACAAAATAAAAAAAACACATCCTTGATTTTTTCATTTCAATAGATCATTATCAGCTGTAACAGAAAGATCTTAGAAAGATAAGCTCACAAAGCAGTATATACAATGACAGAATTTTACAAGTAAAAAAAAGTAAATATCTACGTGCACATAATTATTCTTTGAATTGTTCAATGATCTTCGCTTTGGGCATTTTATTTAAGAAATTAAAATTAGTGTACTTTAGACAAATTTATAACTTATTTCATTTTTAATAAAAAATCAGAATTAAATACTTTTGAATTTATAGTACCTACCAAAAAGCAACATTTACTTAAATAACTGCAAAAAGGCTAACCTGCATGTAACAAAATGTTAAATGGAACTTGGTGTGCTTTCACACCAAAGTTGACAGAGACATTTTTGTCTCCATTGCAACAGACTATTGCTCTATGGTTATCAAACTAACAGCAATGGTGTATGCCTTTGCTAAAGCAATCACCCGATCACTCGGCTGGAGGAAAGTCCTTTTTAATGGCACAATAAAAAATGCCTGTCAGTCAGTGGCGTAGCTAGAGAATTTGGGCCCCAATGCAAGCGTTGGTAAAGGGCCCCTTACTCTGAATTTTGTTTTTTACATTTAAAACAAGAAAATATACTACATATTACAGATTAGCGCCCGAGACAAGCGGACAAGCTGGGAAATAGTTTCCTGTACATCAACGCCATCTAGTGATTAGGGATTGAAGTAACTCCTAGTAAACTATGTGAGCATTTTCTCACTTCCATTTCCAATCTAACATCTTCTGACTGGGTAAAGACATGCAAATATATGTGCCATTGCCATTGTGAATATTAAAAATATGAATGATATTAATTTCATCATTCATTATCAGTCTTATTTTGTAACATTCTTTGCACAAAATTTAAAATAAGCAATTTTTCCTCGGAGCCTGAACTTGCAAAGGGCCCCCCAAAGGCAAGGGCCCCGATGCAAACAATGCAACTGCATTGTTTGCATTGGCATCGCTACGCCACTGCTATCAGTCAATGCAAGAGCACGGTTGTCAAATTATGTAGAGAACCAATGATATGCACCACCTTAGTCGTACGTCGTAGTTATGTTTGGTATGAAAGCAGTTGTGGCGGTCGACGCGTGAGGACACGAAGGCGGAGTGGTGGAGGATGTCTGCCAGAGGCAGGGATAGAACCTCGGACCTTCTTGATGGTAAGCCAGTGCTTCTGTGCTTTGCCAAAAGGTACCTAATGGCCGGGACAGAAGATAGCTCTTGAAGGTGTCGAATCGTACCGCCACACAGTCGAGGGAATTATTTTTTTAATGTGCATGTACGAAAAAGGCAGCAATTTTTAACTTTCATAATTTTATAACCCAGAACACATTGCAGATCATAAAAAAATATGCCATAATGTTAAAATTGAGAAAGATATTGGCAGTCTAATGAGTTTATTTCAATGATTTTCTGAAAAGGAGATGGAGTGTATCGAATTCTTCCCAAGGCAGTCTCACAAGGCTCACAATGATTTGGTATCTATGCTCTAATTTGTGATATAATCTGAACAAAAGAATGACCCTAGCAAAAAAAAAACAACTTCTGCATAAAGATTTTTTTTTATAACTGCAAAAATATTAATGCTTACAGTGAATTTAAAAAATGGTGCAATACTCCAATTTTCAGTGAATTTGCAAAGATTTAACATTTCTGCAATTTAATGTGGTGAAAATTTTATTTTACTCACTGTGCATTGCATTTGTTTGATGCATGTAAATTATTTTGTGCAATTTTCTTAAGTACCATAAAATAAATAAATAAATAAAATGAAATAAATTTTTTAGAAAATCCCAGTGGGTTTAGTGGGCCAACCCAGAAAGACCCAGGCATGTGTTGAGCTGGGCCTAATTTGCCAACCCTGTGAAAAATTGCTGGTACTTGTTTTCAGCTACAATTTTCACTACAACTACATGCATGCAACATAAATGATAGGGTGTTACAGAACACACTTGAATAGTCGTCTCATATGTTCAAATGAGAAATGTCATGTGCGGGATAAGAGGAATACTCACCTGGGCTGCTTGTGCTGGCTGTCCTTGCTGTACAGGTGCAGCATGGATAATGATGGGCTGGTTAGTGTTCTGACCCTGCATCTGCATACGTAACAACTGCAGTTGATTTTGGTTCAGCTGAAACTAGAAACAGTCACTAATAAAAAAAACTGACATGAGATGTGAATCATAAGAGAGAAACTTCTCTACCATGTACAGATCAAGTTTTGGAGAAAAATTACATTAACAATATTATTTAAATTAAAACATATCTTTTAAATCCAGTTGAACTCTCATTGCACACTACATAAAAATAGACTATAGTGGCATCTACATAATTTGACCACACTCTGGACCAACAAAACTGATCACCTTAAACAGATGGTCATTGTGTAGGACATTTTCCCCAAACATTATATTTAAAGGCATAGAGGAAATTTCTCAAAAGTTGTGACTTTAGAAGGGGATTTTTACTTAGACTTTACAAAAATAGTCACTTTTCCAGGTTTCACTGTTTTGACTGTGACTCAAGAACTTATCTGCTTATTTCATGGATGTTTTCAATGTAGAAGGAAAATTTCATGGGAAAGCTGCCTTTCTAGTGAACTACTAAAGATGGTCATTCATATTTGTATATTGAATAGGAGAAAACTGCTAAGATTTCCACCACACTACTTAAAGCAGTGATAGTAGTGTCGGATTAGATCCCAAGAATCTGGGTATGAGCGAAATTTGCTACCGTTGTAGTAGCGGTGCCAAGCATTTTTGGGCAGGGCCAGCACCTTGTTGTCCTTTTGAGTATGCCCTGTTGCCCAATTGTCCTTTGGATTGCATCCTGTTTCTATTTTAATAAGCTCTACAGCTTTCTTTTTAATTATTCCCGAGTCAGAAGTGACTTCCAAAAAGCATTAGTTAATTTTTGATGTGCCATCACACCCCTCTCCCTGTGCATAAAATATTATGCAAAATTTGCACTGACAACTGTTGTCTAAAATTTCAGTAAAAAATAAGAAAAATTACAGATTTGTTTGCAGAAAAAAATATATTGTTTATTCTGAATTTAAATATCTCACTAACAATTTAAAATAATGAAGTAATTCTTTTATGAGTAAATCCTTATGCCTATTCACACGTAGCTTTTGAAATTAGGTGCACTAACCCTGATTAATTCTGTTGACTGCAAATGAGGCTCAAACTTATGGTTATAAACAAAAACCAACTAGACAGTAAAAACTTTTCGAGAGCGGCCAACCTGCATTCCAAAAAGAATCGATCATTAAGAGAGATGGTGGTTCAAAGAAGTGTCAACATGGGATTGCTCCAAGGCCATATCCAGAAATGTTTTTCCAGATTTGGGGGGGGGGGGGGGGGTGATCTTGTGGAAACAGCATTGGATTGCTCAAATGTAAAAGTTCTTTAGTAGTAACAAGCTCATTGTGAATATATCTTGGGTTCAATTCACGAAAATGGGTAACCTTATACGTACCGGTATCTGCTGTATTTCCCCATTCTGGTTGATAATTTGTTGTACAATCTGTATACCACCTCCTGCTTGGCTTACTTGTCCTGCCATGGGTTGCTGAAGCTGAAGGACTTGCTGGGATGCCGACTGAAAGAAAGCATTGATAATAAAAAAACACAGTATAAGAGGCATAGATCATTAAATATTTCTGAAATGCCCCTTTCTACTCTTTAACCCTTTAACTGCTGCATTATGATCTGCGGAAATATTTTCACTTGATAGCTTTTTTGGGTTCACTACACTGAAAATGAAGAGATTTACATAAATAAAATATTCAGCTTCATTCATAAATGATGTCGTGCTTTTTTTCCATATATTTGACCTCCCCTCCCCCCCTTTGTCAAAGTTTCACACCTCAACTGAACTTCCTATCCCCCTTTGTCAAAAGTCACGCTATGCTGCAGAAACATGATGTCGCACTTCTTGTTATCCCTTCCCACTTGTCACACTTTCGCCCCCTCGAAGCGTAACATCATGTATGAATGATTCCTTATAGAAATTTAATTCAATACAGCTAATGAGTACAACTAAGTAGTTCATCTGTAAAATCAATTACACACACTGTTCACTTAAATTATCTGATCAATTCATTTTCTAAGTTCTTAACTAACACATTAAAAAAAAATCAGACCCCTAAATCTTGAATTTTACCACTTGTCTGGAACAAAAATCAGAAAAGTGAATTGCTGCTAAGATACCTGTTGGGCATTCTGTACTTGAACCTGTTGCACTTGGACTTGTGCAGCAGCTTGAGCCTGTTGTTGAGAAGCTTCAGCTGATACCTAATCAAAAAAATATGATTTTATTTTTTTATTTTTATTGACTGCATTTGAATTGAGAAATATACTTGCAGAGGCATAAATTAATAAAAAATAAAATAAAACAAAAAGGAATAAATTATAATGTGACAGCATTAAAAAAATGCTCATGAAAAATTAAGAGAATCTTTTTTTCTTTTTTGAAATCAATATATTGATTTCTTATCTTTTACCAAAGAGATTGCTTTAAATAATCCTTTCACACATTATTATTGCTATTATTATTATTTTCAAAACACTCAAATTTACTTTATGTAAAAAGTAAACTGTTACTTACTGTGTAAAGAATATCTAATTGATTCTCTTAAACTGTAAGGCAACAAAATTTCGCCAAGTCCAATAGGAGTTTTAATACGATAATTTATAATATTCAAGCAGTTTAAATGCATCTTGATTATTTTGAATTTGCTGATTCTTTAGAAATTATTAGAATAAAATTGATTATAGATAAAAAAGCATTTTCTCACCTCATTAACCTACTTTCAAATGTTTATTTAAAAATACAGTCGACAACCTGCGGACTTTCTATAAAGTGTCGTCATAAGCGGAGCGACGTCTTAACCAGAATTGCTTCAAAACACATAATTTAAAGAACATAAAATGTAATAACGCACTTCACGGCTATATTATTTATTTGCCACTTTAAATTAGATTCAATTACCGTCATTTCGTATAATTTAATAAGCCAAGGCAAAAACACTAAGAAAAGATAACTTACTTTTCGTTTCGCACTAAAATATTCTCCAATAAATTTTTGCTTACTTCTTGATTAACTTACAATTTAAAACTTTTTCTGTGTGTTTTGTAAAAAAAAGACATAATTTTCCTGTTCAGCTTCTTCAATCGAAGAAAGGTATTTTTCTACAGCATCAATGCAACGCATCTGATTTACTTGAATGTTTCTCCCCCAACTGTAAAACTCCTTTTCTTTTGACCACTATCTGACTGGACAGTGAAAGCAAATTCCTTCTTTTCGAACAAAGAGTTTAATATGATAGCACTCATTTTTAGAAGCTCATTTACAATGATCATTCAACTTCAACATCAGTTGAATAGCCATAGTGATTCTATCCTGCTCTGTCTTCCTAAACTCTTTCAGACTGAAAATTAAAATCTGTGTGCGTCCCTAGAGTTTCAGAAACAAAAGTCGAGTTTCAAAATGGATTCTTTCTTTCTCATGGTCCCTTTTTATCCTTTTCTGAAGTATTGCTGAGTAGAGATTTAATCCTACAAGCAATACAAGTTCGGGACTTTGAAAAAAGGATGTGACATCCGGATGTCGTGAAAACGAGGTTCGACGATAATTATTGAATTGACTGATTTTTAAAATGTTTTTTAGCTTTTTATAATATAAAAAGTAAAGTAGGCTAATAATAGACTAGTAAGAACTGTAACTAACTATAAAAATAACATAGAAAAAGAGAAATAATGAGTAGTATGAAGTATTTAGTTGGTTGGTTAGTTACAATATGGAGGTGACAAGATTCCAACTATAATGGCTAAGTTTTCATCCGAAATTAATTTTTATTAAATGCATATTACATACAGAATGCTGGAAAACTCACCGCTTGAACTTGGAGAACTGGTGGCACAGAAAAGGTGGGGGATGCCGTCTGTACTGATATTGCTTGAGTGTTTGATGCTACTTGTTGCACAGTAGCATTAGCAGGCACAAGCTGAATCTATGAAAATAAGAGAGCATTCTTTAGGGCCAAGATATTTAAATACAAATATAAATACAAAAGAGACAATCAGCAAAATTTCTAGGTCTGACTAAGCTTTGCGAATGTATCAATTAATCTCCAATGAAAATTACAATGATAGTAGCCAAGGGAACAGAAAAAGATAGGATTTTCCCAGGGCCATAGGAAAGAAAAAGGGCTGGCTCATCTCTTTGATCTTTCAGTTTTGCCGAAAACCAGCATAAAGGGGGAGGAAAACCGGTCTCTGACGTCGTTGCGGAAGCAAGTGGCTAAAGTTTCTCTATTTCTCCTGTGTTTCGTGTGTTCAATTTTCATTTTTACATTGTTTTGTTGAAAGATTATAAGGAATTTTTCTACAATTAATCAAAAATATTTTTATTAACTCCATTTCCAATTATATATTTTATAAAAGAAAGCATAATTTTGAATATTTCATCTTTGAAAAGTGTCACAAAATAACCAGCTCATGTAATCTCCCGAATGTGAATAAAGATGTAATCGCTTTTTCCTGGTTTTCACTTTCATAGAACCCAACAAAAAATATATTAAACTATTAATAAATCTAGAATAATGCAGAAATAAAGAATCTTAGCGTTAAAATTAATCATTTTTTTAAAATCAAAAGTGAGCTATTATAGCTTAAAAATTCATGTTGTAAAATGACTTTGAAAACATTTAGAAGAGCTCTTTAATTTTTCTCACATTTTTAAAACGCATTATTCAATTTCATTGCGTTATTATTTCTAAATGTAAGTTAAGGTTTTTAAAAGTAATTATCTATTTGATGACTTTAATATCTTTTCCTTTTAAATTAATTAAATAATTTTAATTAGCATTCTAAAGCCGATTGCATTGTATTTGGGCTTAGTTGTATGTTTACAGCACGGCTTCCTAGCCTGTGAATTTCATATGGAGTCATGACATGTTTTTTTTATTTTAAAAAATCTATATAAATGTGTTTTATCTCTTAGTTCATTTTATACATTTTGATGTTTCATTTTTGCTTTTTATGGCCTTTTGTAATTACTTTTATGTGTATTGGTTTTAACACAGACGACAGACCATTGATCATCTCGTGTACTTGTATTTTGTTAGACAGATATAGCATGTAGTGTCCCAATGCATGGATCGCTGGGGGGGGGGGGGGGGGGCAACAGCTTAAAGTCCTCTACCAAACAATAATATATATGCCGTGGCCATGATTCAATCCGACAAACAATGCCATGAGAGCTTTCTGTTTACCACCAATGCCTTCGCAATTTTTTTTTTTAATGAGCTCATATTTTTTAAAAATTTTAATTTAAATTAATGATAGTAACATCCAAAGAGAAAAAGTCATTCGGTTAATATTCTATAGATATTTTTTTGCTGCTATTGCATAAAAAAACATGTTACCTGTACCGAATGCAGAATTTGGCTTGGAGGGGAGGACCAAGCTTCGGTCACGGTATTCAATATACATATTCATTATTAGTAATAACATGCATAGTAGAAAAGACTTGTGACGAGAGGTCTCATTCACTTACCCCCGTGGGTGCGCCCCTCAGCAGTGGAGCGCACCCCTAAGAGTGATGGCGCCCCACATTTAAAAAAAAAAAAAGACTAAAATACCATACCCGCCAAAATGTTCACCCCCGCTGAATGAAACCCTGCTCGTGAGTATCCCTGTACCTGAGTGATATTATTTGTATTTAACTATTCCTTAATTCGAGTTATGATTTGTATTTAATACTAATATTACTAATAGTGAACCATAAAATTGATGTCTCGTTATGAAATATATGTTGAAAATACTGACAGCTACACTCTTGTCTAAAAAGTTTTCAAATGTAAACATTAATTCATAATCTTTAATTACGTGCTCCATTACATTCTGGAAATGTAAACATTTCCATTCTGTTAGCATTATTACAGCTTGTTATAACTATTATAGTTTCTATATGTTGCTATTTTTAATTACTATCTGTAATTAAATACATTATTAATATAAAATTGCTTTTATATTTATAATTAACCTTTGTCTTCAGCAATTTCTGATAAGAAAAATATTTAAAAAGTAAATCAGTAAGAAGAGTCCGTTTTCAAATCTGGGAAAGATTTTTTGAGCAGTTAACAAATTCAATATCTCAAATACATTCTCATTTCTGTTATTCATAAAATAATTTTAATTTGTATTCAACCCTGGTTTTATTTCATAATGTTTACATTTTTATGTCACTCATAATCAATCAATGTTTGCTTCTTAATTTTCATTTGAGTTAAAATTTATTCTTATAAAACATAATCGTGTCATATACACTAATAGCAAGGAATATGACGTAAGATAATTCATATACTTGAAAAATAAATTTATTAAGCTTTCATGCCCAAAAATATGAAGGAAATAACTCTTTTTCCCATTAAAAAACATTGATGAATCCCTCACTTGCTTCCACAGTGACGTCACGGAAACCCACGGATTTCATTCCCCCAAAGCTCTTCTCGCGACATGAGCCAGCCCTTCTCTCTTTCCTAAGGCCCTGGGATTTTCCTATCAAATATATCAGACATGAAATTAATCCTAACTAATTTTCCATGCTAAGTCAACTTTTTAATTTAACTCTCATTTACACTTTGTTTTTGCAGTAAAAATTAAAAAATTCAATGCCTTATACATAACAGTAATTTGTGCAAAAAAAATAGTATGTAGTATAGACAGGGTTCGTACGCTTTTGGAAAAACAAAAAATAAGGACTTTTTAAGGACCTACAAAAAATTTTAAGGACCTCACAAAATTTTCGAAATGTACAAACTGTTATGTTTATTTCAGAAGGAAGCATTATTGAAAGAGGAAATTGATTTAACATCGCATTTTAATTAGGAACGCAACACAAACACTTTTATAGAGCTATCTTTGACTTGTTGCTTTTTTAAATGTCCAATACAGTCCGGGAGTTAAACAATTATTGGAGCTAGTAATAAGAAGCACACAACACAAGCATTAATCATATATAAGCAAATTATTATGATATGAAAAATTATCAAAAATGGTTAGTGCTATAAAATACAAGTTAAATGAAAAAAAAAAAAAAAAAAAAAACAATTTAAAAGAAAAAAAAATGTTAAAGAAAACGCTGCACTTTGTCTTGAGAATTTTTGTTTAATTTAGATTTTTTTTTTTTTTTTACTTAACTTATGTTGCCAGCATCTCAATTTAGGCTAACTTAAATTTTTATCTCAGCCATAAATAATTTTTTAAAATTATTTAGAAGAGCTTACAAAAATTCAGAAAAAACTTCTTCATCTTGAGAAAAATATTTCATTTCGGAAACAACATACAAATAAAAAAATGAAGCTAATTCGCTTAAAACTTTGTACATTACCCTAAAATGGCAACTATAAAAATTCAACTAAAATAAATTTTCAAAAAATTGAACAAATTTTTTAAATAAAGATAAAACAAGCAGACTTCAGGCTGCAAATACTAAAACTCTAAAACAACTGTCAACTTTTTAAATAATTGATATATTTACAGGATGCAAAAAGATAGAAATCTCAAAATCTGCATGCAATTTTCGGCGAAGCACGTGCTAGATGTTAGCAAGTTTCCAAAAAATAGGTTTTTACACTTTCGCGTTATAAGTTATGCAAATTCCTGTAAATTAATACATATCTTTTTTAAAAGTTCCTTAAAATGATTTCTTGTTTTGTATTACAATCCCTTCAAATAAAAATACTTGCACGTCAGCTTGAAAAATCGTATCTTTTTGCAAAAAATCAAATTTTTCGAAGTTCACAAATAAAATCAGAAAAACTAGGAGAAAACGGAGCATTTGGCAACTACGGTGTATAGGTTTAAGAAGCGGTCGATGCCTTCAATTTACTGCAAATTAAGAAATTTCACGAGATGCAAATTTTGATTAACGCAGCAAATATCATCTCCCACAGAACAAAATCCCACAGCGAACGATCGCGGAGCCAAATTGGTCGCTAAGAATTACTAAATATTAAAACATTGCTTTAAAAAATTAATAAATTATTTTTTTCGATAAGGGAATTTATTTGATCTAAAATAACAATGGGAGAACAAATTGTTTAGCAAAAGATCAGCTGAAAAGCAATTGGGAGAGTTGGCAACTCGGCGCTTATTAGTGTAAGACGTAAGAAAAAAGATAATAAAGATAAATCAATTTTTTACGTTTAACAGTATAAATATGCGATAATTATACATGCAATTGGCCAAACGCAAATACAAAAAAAAAAAAAAATTTTGCCTACATATTAGTTAAATGTATCTCTTTTATTGAGCTAGATGTCAACGATTTGCTTCTTCAAAGTATTTCCCTCTCCCCTTAAATTAAAAAACATGTTTCAAAAGCAATATTTATTTACTGATGACTTGTTAAGAGCTGCTCCTACTTGCTTTATTGATAATTGGTTAAAATGTATTTAAATGAAAAAAATTGTTTACTTTGTAACTAGACTTAATAAATAGTATCGAATTCCAAAATTCGGCATTTTTTCAAAAATACCCGATTTTTTTATTGTTGTTGTGGTAAAATCAGAAAAAATATTAATTTAAGAAACTGTTAAATCAATAAATACTAGTAAGTTTTGATTCAAATAAAAGTACTCTTGTAGATATATTTCTTACATGAGCTAAACTCGGGAAACCAAGATAGAATAAGAGAACCCAACCATGTTAAAAAATGAAATTGGTTCCTAAGCGCACTGCGCACCTTTCCTTAATTTTCCCCGCTTGAGTCCTTAAAAGTCCGTTTTTCAAATTGTTTTTTTTTCTTTTTTTAAAGCAAAATGAGGGAACTTGTGTGATTTGTTTTTCTGTGGTCTTAAATGGTGAACAGTTGCTGGGGACCATTGCATTTTGTACAAATGCTTGGTGCTTTGATTCGACTTGTCTACTAATATTGTTCTTTTTTTTAAGATGTAGCTCGATTTTCTTTATCATACATTTGCAGGAGATAGCAAATTGGGAGCTGCCATGTGGGTGGATACAAGTTTATTTTAACTGAACTGGGTGTTGTAATTTGAAGCATTTTATCAAAATCCATGAACGTTTTTTTTCTTTTGTAAAAAAAACAACACATCAATTTAGTTACACATTTTCAAAAAAAAAAGTTACTTATTTAGCTACCAATTGAGAAAGCACTGCAATTTGAAGTAAAAATGCGTTGAAGTTTATGTAAATCCACCATTTTTGGTCTTGTCAATCAGCCATTTTGGGTCTGTCCGAAAGCCACGATAGTACAAGGATAGTACTGGTCACGAGCAAACCAAATTTGAGTTTCGATTAAGTAGTTGAAATGAAAGAAGTTTGATTCTTGTGAAGAATACAAAAGATTGCAAAACAAATGAAGCGCATGGGTACCTTCTTATTTGAACAAAAAAAAAACTTAAGCACCTGGAATAAAAAATAAGGACTTTTTAAGGCCTTAAAAATGAAAATGAACATTAAGGACTTTCTAAAGACCTTTAAGGACCGTACGAACCCTGATAGAAAATCAAACATACATAAAGAAAACTGTAAAAAAACATTTTTTTTACTAATCATGAAACACAACTGAAAAAAAAAAAAAAAAAAAAACATTTAAATACTAACAATAGTTACAAATAAACTTCAACATAATCTAGAAAAAAAGGATTCCACAGGCGCTAGTCATCTCCCCGGTCTGTTCTCAAAGAGAAATTTTGGCAGGAATCCTGCCCTTCCGCCCTGATTTTATACCCCTGATAAGTATATTCATAGTTAGATTGAAATATAGAAAATCTTGTTTCTCACAATTTCAATTTAAAATAACCAATGAAACAATTTAATTTATATATGCAAGTATTGGATAATCTGATATGTTGTGTTTTTTTACACTGCAAGTTGTTTTCCAAAATTTCCTTTTGGTGCATACCTCTCAGCACAACAATTTCTAATCTTAACTAACCAACTTACAATAGAAATTTCTGGAGGCCTGCGAAAGATTATGCTTACCTGTTGAGGCTGAGCCTGTTGTATCTGCTGTCCCTGCTGAGGCTGAGCAGGTGACGCCTGCTGTTGCTGTAGTGCAGCTTGATGTTGCTGTGCCAGTTGAAAATAATACTGCACCTGATCTGGGTGCATGGCTGCTGTCCTCACACCCTCCTCTTGCCGTTTCGAAGGCTTCAACTCCTCACGTGGGACAATGTCGATTAGGAAGTCAAACTGGTCATATTTGGTGATGGCCATAGCAATGTCATTCCTCTATAAAAGTAAAGAAAGTATTGGTCTTTAAAATGTAACATAGTGCCTACGAGTAAAATATTTTCTTTAGCTTAGGAAAAGCGGAGAAATTTCATATCAGGAATCCACCACACTTTTGATGGCTTCAAAATTATTTTTATGAAAATTAAAAAATTAAAAACTTTTACTCAAAAGTAGTCTTTTTAATGCTTTCAGTGTCCCGAGAAAAAGTAGCAAGGTAGAGACATAAACAAGCATTGTAATTTCATTTAAAGGCTATTTGACTGCAGCAACCACTTTAACTTTTTATGCTTTTAATCAATCCTTATTAACCGACTTCACAAAGGAAGGAGGTTATACATTCATATTGTATGTATGTCGTTTTTTTTTTTTTGTTTGTTTGTTTGTTTGTCCACTCATAACTTCTCACTGGATGAACCGATTTTCATGAGTTTTTTTTTTAATCGATCAAGGGTGGTTTCCCATAGGTCCCGTACTTTTGTTTGACCATATTCGACAATTAGAAAAAAAGTTATGGGCGGAAATGTAGATTTTTTTTTGTTTTTTCATTCATAACTTTTGACTAAATGAGCCGATTTTGATGATTTTTTCTATAATCGATAGAGGGTCGTCTAACTCAAATATTTCAAATCAATTTGACCACATTAGTTTTTTAGAAAAAACGTTATGGGCGAAAAACAAGTATTTTTTATTTTAATTGGAAAGGCTTGGCTTGATTTTTCTTTGTTATGAAAATTATTAATAAATATAAAACTCATTGTTAAAAAAAGTGCTTGTTGCCATTGGGCTATAATATTAAAAGCAATTACAGCAAGAGTTTCACTGAAGGCTTCTCTGAGGCAAAAATTAATCCAATCAGTTTGTTTTGCTAAAATCGACTTTAAAACGGAATTTATCATACAAATGATTAGTTTTTAGTGCCATTCATTTAAAGAAGGTTTGCCCTTTGATATGGATTTTTCAGAAATAGAGTATTTATATAAAACATGTATTTACACTAAAAAGAATAAAATAAAATAATTTTTATAAAAAAATAGAACCGACTTCAAACTATAAATTGCGCTAAAAAGTGAAAAATAATTTAATTATTTTAACAACATCGATGTGACTTTTAAACATAGTTTTAGAAGTCGGTGCAAAATTATCAGTCTAGTTACCACTACACCATTTTTTACTTCACATTGGAACTGTTGCTAATTCTGCGAAAATATATATTTGTAATTGGGATTCATGATTACAAAAGATTTTATCCATCTTCATTTTGCACCGACTTCTAAAACTATGTTTAAAAGTCACATCGATGTTGTTAAAATAATTAATTTTTCACTTTTTAGCGCAATTTATAGTTTGAAGTCGGTTCTATTTTTTCATAAAAATTATTTTATTTTAGTCATTTTTTCACAACAGCAATGCTAGTGATAAGAAGTTAAAAGAAACTATTTACAGCAATTGTTCAGCAGAATTTAAAATCAGCTGAATATGACAAACATTTAGAAGTCATATGCAGCAACTTTCCGGCAAAATTTAAATCAGACAAAAAAAAATTAAATAAATAACTTTTTACAAAAATACAAATATGTACAAAAAGCTTCTTCCATGATGCTGCACAGTAAAAAAAAAAAGTTGTTGTGGCAAGTTTCATCATAATTTAAAACCAGCCAAAACATATTTGGGCATTTCTTACATTTGATTAAAATAAGCACGAAATGTTCATTTTCCTTTTTAACTATATTGTTAAATTACTGTTGGAGACTCTACCATGAACAGCACTGATGTTTCGTTTTTTAGAAACTTGCTTAAATTAAAATTAAATTTGTTCATTTTTTTTCTGTACTTAGAGTTCACTATTATTTTTAGTAAACTTAATTTGATTTGAATTTTCTTTTTTTTTTAATCTTAAGGTTTGGTTTAGCAGTTTCAACATGGTCTGGTTTTTATGAAGTTTAACAAGATTTTGTGAAAAACCAAATAATTTTGTGAATATTCAAAATTTAAACATACAGTGATAAAAATTTATACAATTTTTGCCCGTTATTTAATAAATAATTCTAAAAAGGGAAGATTTGGTAGCTTGGAATTTTGTGACGGGTCTGTTTTGGTTGATGTGAACTTTGAAGGGCCTGTAAACAAACCGGAAATCTCTTTGGTGCAAACTCTGTATTTATAACTAAAAATTAGTAACTGCCATGAAAATAACTTAAAATATGTTTATGCGGATATGTTTAACATGTCATATTATTTTTATAAATGTAACATAATAACTATCTAAAACTTTTAAAGTCTGTTTTCAAATGATTTTAAAAATCAGATTTTTTATTAAAATGTACTTTTAAAAAATCATGAACCTGATAACTAACAAGTTGAATATTTTATGTTATTCAACTAAGTAAAAGTCAAACTTCCTTTCCACCCACATGAGTCTTCTAGCCTGAATTCCTTTTTTTTCAAAAATTTTCCACTACAGACATTATTTACAAATCCATCTCCAAGTACAAGAAAATTTCTCACGCGTGAATCACCTGTAAAGTTCGCCGTTTGTTGTCTTCTGTGTGCACCCAAGCTCTGAGAGAGAGCTCGGTGATGAAAATCTCTGCCGCCTTTGCGAAAAGAACAGGAGCTTCTGCACTTATCATCTAAAAAACATAAACACTTAATAAAGGAAATGGGACAAATGAAGCACCATGAATTTGTTTTTAGGAAACATTTTCCTAAGCTCTATACAAAATTTTGTAAAAATTCCATGCCTTAAGAATGTGACATAAAATTAATTTGCATACTCATCAGACACTCCTGATTTCTCCTTTTAAAGATGTGAGCAATTATTATTCAAATCTAAATTTAAGAAAAATAAATAACCATATGTATATTAAAAATATTAAATAAATCTTAGGTCCCTTAACATATTTTTTGCAGTTGGTTGCACTATTATCTATCTATGCTATATATATATCTACCTATATATATATAAACAGCATGCAAACACACATAACAACATGTGCATCATAATTGATAAATTCCCCTAAAAAAAGCTAACCTAAATAAATGGTCTTTTGTTTTAAGGTTTTGAATTTTCTGTGCCAAAAGGTTTTTAAAAAACTTTTATTGTTTGGATTTTGAATTATGTAAATGCTGGTTCACCAGAAGCTTTTAGTATTACTGCTTAGGCTGTCTAAGGGCCTTAATCCAACTCTAGTAATATACCCTTGCAAAATTTGTATAACTGGGAATCAAATTGGTTGATTTTTTTTCCATAAATTTTAGCAATTGCATGATCACTTAGGATTCAAGCCATAGTACAATATGGAATATTTCTATTTACATTATTCATGCATTTATCAAAAAAATAAATCACGACATATATTTTTTATTTATAACTTAAACAGGGATGCTACATGAATCTCCAGAAAAAATTCTCTGAGTTTTCTCTGTCCTTTTACCAAGTAGAATAACAAGAAACGAGCATTCAGACAAAGTTAGAATTTTAAGTAATTAGCAGTGTTGAATTCAGATTTTCTCCTGGGGAGGATTCTACTATTATTTTAATGATTCATCTGAAATCTCGGTTAAAGATATTCTGGAACTACCTAAACTTAACTATGAACTAAAATTTCAACACTGTACATTAGGATGGTGCACATCATAATTTTGTAGGATTCGGTGTACTTTTATGATGAATCTTTTAAGATAATGATGTGAAGATGTGTTGAAACAAAACTTTACAATGCAATGTCCACAAATAAAAAGTATGCTTGCAAATTTCTTATGGAATTTAATGGTTTTTGCAAAAATAAAAGAACTATTCAATTTCTGACTCAAAATATATCTATATCCAATATATATATATATTATACATGGCGTAGTGGTAAGGCACAGGCCTCGCGCACCCAAGATCGCAGGTTCGAACCTGGCCCAAATTGGTGGATTTTCAAGATGCAGAAAATCGTCTGCGCCCATGTCGCATGATTGTGTGGCAGGTTAAAGATCCCTTGAATATCCGTTTGGCTTGGAGACTCTCGGCTAAATTAAATACCTAGTGCAATTCGCATCAAATGAGAGCTCAGGTGCCGCCATCTAGGGGAAACTGAGCGTCCAAATTCTCAGTGGCAATGGTATCCACCGACAGTGGTGCTACTTTAAAAAATGGATACCGATTACCGGGTTACACACTAGGTCCGCAAAGGTTAATGACCATACGCAGGCCCATTAGAAAAAAAAAGAAAGAAGAAAAGAATATCCATGGTGACAAGAATTTCGGACATTTTTCGGAATTGCACAATTTTAAAAAAATAGGTCCTTTATTACTTTTTAGGGCTTTCATCTATTAAATATAACCTTTGGAGGGCATTATTTATATTTTTCTTCTTTAAATGCTAATTTCATGAATAAAAATACAATAACCTCTCCCTATGTCAGAGCACAAGGGTCAGACTGAATAGATGCATGAGTGAGTTTTGAACACATGCATTGAAATTCAGCTTTATTTTAGATTAAATTAATATAAAAAAACAGAAAAATGCTGAAATAATAAATTTTATTCTCATAAATTACTGTACCAGACATAAATGATGCTAACAGAAATTAAGTTAAAATAAAATTCACATAATTTACAGAAGTATTTCAAAAGTGAAGATTTTTTAATTTTCCACATTATTTAAACTTACACCCTCATTCAAATGTAAAAAAATATCAGTATTTTGTATAGGATTACCAGTCTTTTACAAAAGCAGTTAAAATTTTGATTAAGCACTTTAAATTAAAATTTTTTTGAATTTTTAAAATTACATAAGATATTTCAGAAAATAATTTAAAAAGTAAACAATTTAATTTTAAGCTTTTTCATGCCTGCATTAAAAAGAACATGAATGTATACCTTCACATCTTCATCTAATTTCATTATCTTCTTAATGCGTGCTAAAGGCAATTCTTGATTTTTGAAATCATTCTGAAAGTAAAAATAACAAACAGTGAAGCGCAATAAACATTTTTTAAGCACAGTTATGAAATTTACTTATGATAACGAAGTTCATAATATGTTATGTAAACACCTAGTGTAGAAAAATGAGATTATAGTCAATATATACATAGATATAGATGGTACTAAGAATTTTTCTATAGTAAAAATATTCCCTGCATTTTTTGAAAAAGTACTTTTCTTCTTATAGAAGTAACTATGTCAAAAAAAAAGTGCAAAAATAACAAAATAATGCAATCAGCAAAGCATGTGGAGTGCACACAAGGGAGCAAATTTTCTACCCAAAATTACAGTAAACTTTAAAAAATGAATGCAAAAAATAATTGAAACCAGGTATTTTAAGGCCTAAACAAAATAGTCGGAAAATACTCAATCCTAAATCTTTAAGAGTGATTGGCATTTTAGAAGCCTGAAATAGGCCATGCAGATGCGTTATCACCATCTCTTTATATGCTCTTTACATAAAGAAATGGTACAACAGGAATTTTGCACAAATACTGGGCGGACTCTGCTGTAGACTGTTCCTTGGTTTCAGAATGCACTTAATGCCTTTGTGACTCTTATTCTTATCCTGGAAGTTTTAAGTTTTGAAAACACATTTAAGATTTACTGTTAAAAAAACTAAGTATTGTAATACATTTTAATTAGTTCAAAATTATATATACATCAGGTTCGGTAAGTTTCTTCCAAAGGGGAAAAAGGCATGGAAAATGGTCGAAAAGAAATAAGCTTCTTCTCAGAAGCGAAGAAATTAAAAAACTTATATATTCCTTAATAATTTACATACATATAATAACAATATAGTAATAAAAATTTGGTATAATAGTAGTGTAAGATAGTTTTCCCAATTCAAGTTTTCGAACGAGGCCTAACACATCCCTTTGTTGGATAAAGTTTCCTGTTCGTTGACAGGCCTCTAAAATGTATTGCTAATGTTCGTGATTTTTGACAATAAGGGAATCTGGGGTATTATATTCTCACAGCTCCAAGGTTGACCCCACCCAATAATTCAAGTTAGAAAGAGGTAGAAACTTGTCTATCAAATGCCAAACTACTATGAAGAGAGTTAAAATTAAGCCCACCACCTAAAAAATCAGTCTGAAACTCTCTCCATGGTGAACAGACACTAACTTTTCCCAAAAGCTCATACAAACAAGAAGTTGTAACTGCCCTGCCAGTTTTGTAATAGACCCGCAACTGTGAGAGCTGGGTCTCTCATCAATATAATTGCTGATCTTTGTCTAATAAAGGAATTTATCGTAGTTCCCTGTGTACAGCTCGGTCCACACGACTGCACAAAACAAGTGTCCGACTGTAAACGGCAGGGTTAATTATTCTGCAGTTATCTTATGGATTATAATTTATCACATACATACACACACACACACACATATATATATATACATTAGCTACGCTTTATGTAAATCAAATCCCTTAAACTTCATCTCATGAAAGTGACAATAATTAGTACTAATGCAAAACATTTTAGGACATTAGTTTTTGAAACTCAGCATTCTGATATGCAGACTGGAATGAATATTTTTTTTTTGATGTGTTACAATACATACTTTGAAATAGTAATGTAGTTTCATATGAATATTTTTTTATGTATGAATTCGTCCATTGTTATAGAGGTTTTTTTCCTTCCTTTTCTGCTTCCACTACTGGCAGAAACAGTAAAAAAACATTTCCTTTACAAAGTTGCAACAAATATTACCAAAAATACCTGTCAATCTTTGTTTCTCTCTATACTAAAAAATACATTATTTTTACAGATGATTGACAGATGAAGAATGGAAAACTCCAAATTTGGCAAATGGTCAAAATTATTGAATATGGAAACTGTTTGAAAGGTCACAATGGTTTTCATGACCTCTCGCTGGGACATAGTTGTCAATGTGCACTATTCTTAGCTTGAACATCCTTTTTTGGGAATTGCTTTCTACCCCACTGGATATACTAATTTTATACGAAGAGTTTAATTCTGTCATATTTCAATTTTTAACATTTGATTTATTTCATGTTGGTTTTTTCCACTTGGTATCTTCTAGCTGAAGCCCAAACATGTCTTTGAATGACCTAATGGGTGTCAATCATTGAGAAGGTATAAAAGGTAGAGGGAAGGTAGTCTACATTCTTGAAGCGGGGATCTAAAGTCATGTGATGACTTTTGACCAGTGAAGTATTGGAAGAAAACTGGTTTCCTTGAAAAAGTTTGAAAGCACTGGCGCAAGTAGAGTCACGTGATTTAAGATCTTGGCTTCAGCTTTTCTTAAGTAAGCATTGAACTTGCTCCCTCCAGTACTAATCCATGCTCTAAGGTGTCAATCCATTGGACACAAATGTTTTTCTTATCTTTTATTGCAAATCAAATTTTACATCGTCTTTAAATGCTTTTCATATTCTAAGATTTATCTCCAAATCCTGGGTTTTTGTAAATGCGATTCATGAAAGTCACAATTATTTAATTTTGCAAATTAAAAATACTTGCAACACCAACCTACATTTTGGTCACATTTGAAGAATTTTGACAAAAAAAAAAAAAAAAAGAACTTACATTTCCCAGGTTCCGAATTTCTTCCATCTCTCTTTCCCAGAAAATATCCAGGACCTGCTGGGCTTCATTGTTTCCATGGGAAGTGTTGCTTGACTGGCTGAAGTTCTCTGGCTGAGACGCCATCACCTGAAATGCAAAGTGGGGAATCACTTGAACCAGCTGGAAAAAAATGCATAACCTTGAGTCAAGGAGAGTAAATTTTGGAAATAGGATTTCCTTAATAAAATTTAATGGTCTTTTAGAGAATATAGGAAGGTATGTAAACTTCAAACTAATCTTGAAATAACGAGAACTTACTTCAGTGAAATCGTCAATGCTTGGAAGTTTGTTGTTATCTGCCAGAGAATGAATAGTTACAAATCAAAGGCACAGATCCAGGGCTTTGATTTGGAGGGAAGGGGAGGATTGTACAGCAAAGGACTGGGAAATAAAGACTCACATTTAAGGCGTTCATGTAAGCATCCTCTCCCCCCCTCCCCCCACAATAAATTCCTCATTCATGCTAATAATTTTGTAGATAAAAGAAAATCTTCAAGATTGACTAATTTTTAAAAATTAAAATCTGCAATGCTTGTAAAACCTGAGCTTCTCAAGCCAGTTTTTAAAAATTCTGATAAGAGTTCTGCATTTTATAGCCAGGACTTACATATTAACTACATGCCAATGGAAAATATTTTTTTTAACGAAATAAAAGAAAGTCATTAGTTACTCACTTTACTTCAGTTCATATTTGTGATCTGGCACAATAAATATGAAAGATAGTATTTTATTTTATCTATATTCCCTTTACACCTAAATAAATTAGTTATGTTGCTGACACGCTATAGTGCATCAAATACTCCAAAATTCAACAGGTAGAAAATTCAAGTCCGTGGGTATCTTCAGAGGCATGGACATAGACTTTTTTATCTTGCATTCACTCATACTCAATGTGAATTAACTCTTACTGCCCTCAAAAGAAAAGCCAAGCAAAATTAAAATAGCTCTAGTATGACGAAACGTTAGTGAAATTTTTGTTGATAAGGAATGATAAAACTGCTTTTGCAACTGGACTAATTTACAGCATAATGCTTTTAACATAGCTTTTTTTTAAAAATTAGATTACATAATATTTTCATAATATCCACTGAAATTTTTATTTACTTAATAATACAAATAAAGTCTAAATAATTCTATATAGTCTTTACAATTATTGATGTGTGGGCCATAAACTGATAACACTGCAACACGAAAAATGTGCTTCAGATGAAAATGTCTGTTTCTTATGTATTTTTGGCTGAAAATTTACGAATCTGCAATTATTTTTTGCCTAACACGCACCATTTTCCCACAATTCCACATTTTAGCTTTTTACGTATTTTCTGGATAAATGTGCATATTTTCATAATTTCTCGACTTAATTTATTATAAATTATATCTTTCTCATTGACAGTAAGATCGTTGTCATTCTAGAGGCCGTTTTAATGAACTTGGGTTACTTTAGTGACATTTTTGACAACAAAAGCTTAAACTACTTCTCGAAATTTCGAGTTTTTTGCAAGACGATAAAGGCATTTTGCAGTCTATTTTGCGGAGAAAGAAAAAATAGTATGCTGCTGTGATGTGAATGTACTATGTCAAGCACTAGGACATGAGCACAATTCAGCAGAGTGGCGCTTGTTTATCAGTGCTCCTCCATCTAAGTATTTTTTCCCTATTTATTCCTGTAGCATATTCTGCAAACACAAAGGAAATTTCAAAATTATGAGTGGCTAAAGCATATCAAATGAGCCACTTGTAAATCTACAATGTGTTTTCTTTCCACAATTGCACATTAAACTTGGTTTATCGAAGTATTTGTAAAAGCTCTGGACAGAGGAGTGGCTTTCTTGCATCTCAGGAACAAATTCAAAAATTTAAGTGAGGCAAAAATAAAAGAAAGGATTGTTATTGGCCCACAATTTAAGGAAGTCCTTTCATGATGAAGAGTATGAAAAGAAACAGTCAGAAGCCAAAAAAACAGCCTGCCTGGCCTTTAAATCGGTGGGCTCACGTTTCCTTGGAAATGAGAAAGCTGAAAACTACGAAAGGGGTCTCGGTGGCCGAGCGGTCTTAGTACCAGTTTCCGCCCGCTGCTTGCGCGCAGTAACGAGGTCGTGGGTTCGATTCCCACCTTGCCCTGGGTGTATTTCTGTTATTTCCTCTCTTTGTGATGTAATAAAATCTTTGATGTATTGTCATGTGCTGTCATATTGGACGACAGTGCATAAGCGAGTCCCGAGACTAAGCACACGAACTGGAAAATAAATGTAATTCAATTCAATTCAATTCAATTCAAACTACGAAAATCTTGTTGGTGACACGATAAAATGCTTTTGTATTATTAGGTTGCTATATGTCATTAAAACTACACTTTTTGGACTTCCATATGGACTTCTTTCCTTAAAACCTTGGTACAATTTATGATGAGCGTGCGGAAAGGTTTCATCAGGACATTTCTATGTTTGAAAAGCGTTTCAGCGGTCGATGGAATGGACATATATGAATTGAATATTGCTAATCTGTTATCAGGGCACACCAACAGATGCCCACAAGATGAAACGGCCAAAGAAAATCATTGTATTGTTTGTGTTTTCAATAAGTAAGCCTCAGTTACATTCCTCTATAAGCAAATTGTATAAATATGAGAAGTGGGTTTCTTGCAAAAACGGTACGTGATATACCATTTTGGTTTGGATATTTGAATCAAGCACCTTTTGTTTATATAGAATCACATAGTTTCATCTAAAGGACAAAAAAAAAAGTTCAAATTTGTTGCAGTGTAATTAGAGGATTTAATATTTATTTGATCAATGTGAAGCAGAATTTTATCATATACTTCTGCGATGCATTTTTGCGACATTCGACTCTTTAACATGTTGGGGAACCAACAAACTCTATTTCTTGGAACGTGTGACCATGTGTACAAAGATACCCCTGTTGTTTTGACCCAGTTAAATAAAACTCCCAAAGTAACCCTGTATATCCATACAAAATAAATAAATAAATAAAGATATATGCATGATATACACAAAATGTCATTTTAGAAAGCAAACAAATTGAAAAGATTTCCAATAGCCTTTATTTTATGCAAAAATTATAAATGGCAATAGAAATTTTATAAATAAAATCTTCAATTGTTAAACAGCAAGCTCATAATACAAGGCATCTTTGCACAACAGGGATGAACACAATTTTTAAGAATAGTTCTGCCACAAAATTGTACAAAATATTTTGATTTTACCAATCAAGCTCAAATACAGTGTTACATTCAAACACACAACTTTCACACAGGGATGAGCACCAAAAGACAATGGTGCAATATGCAGATTCGCCAGTAGGACAACATATGGACTTTTTCATTTCAGTTGAATTTGTAAATAATTTTACCTTTAACAAATGTTACAGAATGTGGTTTCATTTTGTACACAAATATATCATTTTCATATTCAGTTTTTTTGTAGACATAAGGGAATTTAACAAAAAAAAATTTGAAACCCATGCCAAGAGCTGGTTAGAAAATATAGACTTTTATAAATAAAAAATCAACTTTAATGTCTAGGAAAATCAATTTTTTTGACCTTGAATTTTTGTTTATTCGTCAGTAATTCGATTTGTAGGAATTAAATTCCTAATTGCCAAATGAAACAATACCATACCAGATAAAAACTTGAATGCAAATGGGTCATTTTTGAAATACAGTAAAACCCCGTTAAAACGCGGGTGTCGGGGACATGTTTGGCACCCGCGTTATAACATAACCACGGTATAGTGAAACTGGATCGCGAAACTATATTCACAAAATAATACTCGCTTTTGTTGCATCATTTTTAACTTTATCAATTACTAGTAACTTTTCTTCAAAAAGGTATATTCTTTTCTCTTCTTCTTTGCTGCCATTTTATTCCCTGTAATTGCTGTGCAAGAAGCACACATATATCTCAACTGCGCAATCAGACTATCGAGCGATAGGTTATAAACCAACTGTATTCCGAGAAAAAAGGGGCTCAAAAATCTCTTTACGTTACCAACATAGGATTGTAAAGGGGGAGAGGTCTTGAGGAAAAATTAGATGTGGAAAGGGAGGAACGCACTTCTCAAAGGAACAATGTTTTAAGCGAAAGACGGAAAAAGCATGAAAAACGCCTATCACAATACGGCTTTATCTATTAGTGTGTGGTAAGGGGAAGGGAGCTTCTTTGGCTAGAATATTTGTGTGCTCGGCCTGGCTTTATTTACATGGTAAATAAGGAATCACCTTTAAATGGCAATGATAAAGGGTGGTTTAAACGTCGGGAAATATTAGTCACCGCAGTATATCCGATTCCGAGGTATACTGAGGCACGGTATAACGGGGTTTTACTGTATTACTGTTCCAGTGAAAAAAGTGATCATACTAAAAACACGGTAATTTAAACCGGCTGTAAATATTATTATATTGCTTTAAAGTACACTACACAACATATTCCTAATACAAAAAAAAAAAAAATAAATCATTAACATATTTTTACTGCAAAGATACAGACTTGTGTCTAGTAGTTGAAAAAAATAGCTGTTCCCCTCTTCTGTATTTTATAATTCAGTAACAGTTTTTCACTTTATTTTTCACTATAAAAGGAAAAAATTTTGGGACATTTCACCAAGTAAATCATTATTATT
Source organism: Octonoba sinensis (assembly GCA_038502835.1). Lineage (NCBI taxonomy): Eukaryota > Metazoa > Arthropoda > Arachnida > Araneae > Uloboridae > Octonoba > Octonoba sinensis. The sequence continues at coordinate 68,256,428 of CM076602.1, forward strand.
TTGATTTCCTGTGATTATTCCTACAATTTTTTTTTTGCAGGAAAACACAAAACATTTCGCCCCTCATATTTTGTCTAGTCAACAAAGGAACAGTACAATGAAATAAAATAATTTTTGGAAAAAAATAGAACCGCCTTCAAACTATAAATTGCGCTAAAAAGTAAAAAATAATATTCTTTAAACTTTGACATGACTTTTAAACATAATTTTTGAAGTCGGTGCAAAATTATGACAGTCTAATTAGAATTGCACCATGAGTTATTTTACACTGAAACTGTTGCAAACTCTACGCCATTTCTATTTGTAATTGGTTCATAGTTATAAAAGGAATCATGCATCAAAATCTCTCATAATTTTACACCGACTTCAAAAATTATGTTTAAAAGTCGTATCGAAGTTGTTTAAAGAATAATATTATTTTTTACTGTTTAGCGCAATTTATAGTTTGAAGGCGGTTCTATTTTTTTCCAAAAATTATTTTATTTTATTCTTTTTAGTGTAAATACATTTTTCTATAAATACTCTATTTTTAAAACATACATATCAAAGGGGAAACCTTCTTTGAGGGAATGACACTAAAAACTAACCGTTTGTAAGATAAATTTCGTTTTAAAATCAATTTTAAAGGGTCACTAGAGCATGTAAACATTGGATTTAATTTCTTCTTCAGGGAAGCCTTCAGTCTATTTCTTGTTATAATTGCCTTTAATATTACATATTAATGGCAACAAACTCTTTTTTAACAATGAGTTTCATGTTTATTAATAGTTTTCCCAACGAAGAAAAATCGAGCCTCTAGCCTTTCCAATTAAAATAAAAAATACTTGTTTTTCGCCCATAACATTTTTCCTAAAAAACTAATGTAGTCAAATTGATTTGAAATATTTGAGTCAGACGACCCTCTATCGATTATAGAAAAAATCATAGAAATCGGCTCATTTAGTCAAAAGTTATGGATGAAAAAACAAAAAAAAAATCTACATTTCCGCCCATAACTTTTTTTCTAATTGTCGAATATGTCAAACAAAAGTACGGGACCTATGGGAAACCACCCTCGATCGATTAAAAAAAAATCATGAAAATCGGTTCATCCGGTAAGAAGTTATGAGTGGACAAACAAACAAAAAAAAAAACCTACATACATACAATATGAATGCATAACCTCCTCCCTTTGTGAAGTCGGTTAAAAATGGTTGAAAATTTTACCAACAGAAAATAAAATCAATAAAAGCATATATTAGTTAAATATTTACCTATAGCCATTTCTTTTCAGTTGAAAAACATAAAACAACAGTGTAGTGGTGTCAAAAAAAAGGGGAGTTTTTTTATTCGATGTCAAGTACAAGTATGTTACTGAAATTTTTATGTTGAAAATATAAATTCAGTGCTTTATTTTCCTTGAATATCATTTGCTAGTTAATTTTTAAAAGACATTACTTTGTTTCTTAGTAATATTAATTAATAGCAGGGTTCGTGATTTTTTTTTATTTAAATCAGATTTTTTTGATTTAAATTGGATTTTTTTAATTTTTTTAAAAAGACCTTAAATATTTTGGATATTTATTATGTTACATTCATAGAAACAATATGGCATGTTAATCAATATGCAAAAACACTTTACGCTATTTTCACAGCAATAAATATTTTTAATAATAATAATAAGAAGAATGATAAACAAATTTTAATACAAATGCATGACTCAAATGAAACTTAAGCCTACCAGGAATAACAGTACACTCAGAAGTACCGCGAAAATGAACAAATTTAATCTGAATTACTTTGCTGTTAAAAGCTAAAAAAAGTAATAATTGTGTTTGCTTAATTTTTACATTGAGTGTACTTTAATCATTTTTCTATTTTATAAATGAAAAAGCCTGAAATATTTTTACCGATTTAGTAAAATCATATGCCTACACCATTACTAAAAACTGAAACTTTTTGTTTTAATCAAATATCTTTATTGAAAACATCTATGATAAAAAATGTTTTAGAAGGAAAAAAACCTGAAACTATTAGGGGACATGGATGAAACTTTAAGGATACATATTCTAAATTCTAACAATTGTTGTCAAAAATCATTCTGAGTTATTTAATGCGTGGCATTTATTAAACTGATCTAAAATACTATTTTAAGATAAAAAAACACAAAATGGTTCATGATTATTATGAATTCTAATTTGAATGATGGAATGAATTATGTTTTGCTGTTAAGATGCTTGAAGAATAAGAATAATATTGTAAAATTAAAAAAATAGTAATTAGTTCTTAATTTATGAAATATGGGATGCACACAGACAGATTTACCTAGGAAGATTTCTTTGAAGCAGTGGTTATAATTGCAACATATTTCATTTTTACAACACTTTCTAACATTGTAAAATCAATGATTTTTTTGAAAAAAAAATCACTTGATTTAAATCAACAAACCCTGATTAATAGCATGCAGGCTTTGGAAGATTTTCGCTGTTAATGTCATAACTGTTACCATGTTACTTTTCTCCTCCAACCTCCTTCCCAGTTAGCACTAGGCCTTAGGGATGCCCTACCCAGGGGCAAGGTAGTGTGGTCTATGGATTTTACATGCACATATCCCCAAGCATACATGGTGGGTCTTCAGCGGGTATTGAACACAAGACCTTTGATTTGACGTCTTACAATCTAACCACTAAACTACCAGTCTTTGTTACCGGTAGATACAAAAGTCTATCTTTTTGCAGTAAAAATATGTAAATGACTTTTTTGTAATAAAAATGTGTTGTGTAGAGAACCAAAGAATATTTTAAAAAGGTGATGGGACACTTGAGTTAAAAAAAGTGGGGTACACCGCCCCCTTGGCTACACTATTGTATACAGTGGAGTATCTTTTATACAATGCTGAAGGACAACAATATCATATAATCGATTTACCCTTCTGGCAAGAAGCAAGATTTGGGACTGCACTAAAACATTGTAGAAATGTGTACGTCGTATAAACGATGGTCCACTGTATATATATATATATATATATGGCTTCTTTTATAAGTGGAGCCCAAACTGTTATGAATTTCATTCCATGATAAAAAGGGATTGAATTACAATTCAAATTTGAAATAACTTCATAAATTATAGTGTAGCATTTTTTGAAACAATTCATTATTTTGCTATGGACTTTTATAAAGAGATTGAGAATTCTGAGGAACACTGAAGTTAATATTTAAATTTAAGGTATCTTGTCACCCTAAAATATTCATACTTTAAAATTAAAAATTAATATTGTACAAACATGGAAAAAGGAACAATTCCTTAATTTCTCTCAATCAAAGATACACCGAGAACGATGGAAGGAAGGAAGTGCCAATTTATATACCTTGAGGATGGCAAAATAACTTATGACTTATTTCGACTCAGTCTTTACATTCGAAACAGCACCCTGACATTATCCCACATTTAAATTTACAACTAGGCAGGGTCACAATTCATATTATGTACAAACCAGAAACTCTTATCATGAGTATTAAAATGTCTCTACCTTGGATACTTTATCATAAATCAGTATTTAGTTGTTGAGCCACATTCAACCTCATTATGTCCATGCGGGGCTGATAATACAGCATGAGTGGGGGTTCTTTTGAGCGCCAACGGGTCACATAGATGAATTTTAAAGTATGATCTTTGCCTAAAACTTCATCGTTACACAAAATGTCCACAGTATAATATTTCTCTAGATCACAAAACAATTTCTTTGCAATGAGTTTCTTGACGTGGGCAATGGTCGTGAATGAAGAGCAACATATATATTTTCGTGGTAATTGCTGTAGCTGATTGGTTTTTGTTTCTAGTTGGATACAAACACGATCGTCAGTAACAGCACCAACAACTGTTGACGGAGCATGATCCACAACCTGTAGCTGCTTGTTTTTTATAACAATATCATGATGTTTGGGATAGGGTATATCTTTCATCTCGCAAAAGATTTTTTCCCTCAAAACTTCACGGCATTGCAGATCAGGAACAAGTTTGTAGACAATGTCTTGCAAGGTGCGATCTGCTTTGATCCCTTGCAGAGGATTACTACGATGAATGAGACAATCACACTTGGGACATGTGTTCACATCTTCAAACTCCAAACGCTTCACGATACAACTTTTGCAGAAAGTGTGCAGGCACTCTGTTACTGCAGTAGCATCAATGAGATAACCTTTGCAGATATAGCAAGATATGTGAGGATTCAGTGACTGTAAGGCCACATTGGTGGTTTCCATGGTGACGAGGCAAAATTTATTATCTGCTGGTTCAAATTTATTTAATTTCTAGAAGCAGGCATGTAAACTGTGTTTTTAAGTAACTGGATTGCCAGTCTGTATCCCTAATTAGTTTAGTGTAACATTTCTTTCATATAAAGACACTGAAGTGTATCGCAAACAGCGAAACCGTCCACAAGACGCCATTAAAAAACCTCTGGATTCACTTTACGCGGGAAAGCAGCCACGCAGAATGAAGGTTCGAACATTCCAAATACAAGAAATCAATATCGCCATTTCGATAATCGTTCTTCCTATGCACTTCATTTCTCTTGCTTAACTCAATATCCTTTTGCAAGAATGATTCTTCAAAACAAAGAGAATAGGTTGATTAATGAAACAGCGCGATGCAACATGACGCAAAACAAAGTTCCATAGCAATGGACGCCACTGGATTGGATATTTCTGACCAACGAATCGCGGGACTTGCTTCTTCCGACCAATGACCGTTAATTCGGGCAAATGCGGCGTAATGAGAAGGAAGGGGGGTATGTAAAAAAAATAAAGCAGAATAAATAACTAAAAAAATTCCTTACCTTAGAATAAATATGATTCGGGGGTTCGAATTCACAAATCAAGCTGCACTTCAACGAAGCGATGTCACATAGCTCAGTAATTGCAATTCATAAACAAGAAAGAAAACTTGCAAAAATTATATCGATCGTGGCGTCATCTGGCGAGGGCAAACGTTAACAAAACCACAAATGGTGTAATTGTTATTATTATTTTTTAAAGAAAAAATTAATTTATTAATAATCTCCATTAATCTCCATTGAATTTAATTTATAGGATTTAAGAGAATAATATTAATTTCTGAGAAAAAAAAGGAAATATATTTGTGAGTTGTTATCCAAAATCTTTGAACAAGCTGACGGTGAGAAAATATTTCAACATTTTTCAAGGTATTTTAATTTTACTACTTTTTGGTTTTTTAATTAAACTTCATATGCATCTTTAGCTAACAGAAAAAGCAGTTAAATTCTTGCGCAAACGTTGACAATCAATCGTTCCCACTACTTCTCGTGGAAATGAAAGCCTTCTCAGGTAACGAGTTCTCCAAATCCATATGTGTTCATTCTGATATAACATACCATTATGGTAAAAAACGTCTGAAAAAAATACATAGAGTGCTATTTTTGAGATTCAGGCCCACCATTAAAGGAGTTAGGAACGGGAAACTGCACTCCCCTTCCTCCTGGCTTGAGATATATAATGTTGTTTTTACATGCATATGTTGTTTGATATGGGTGCACAATATGCATTGAATTCATACCCTTTGCCCGCTTGCAAAAATGTGAAATTATGGGCCTCTTGACATGCTTTAGAAATTACCTCTGCTGTAAAAAAATGAGCTAGAGGTGCACCAATTTGAAAGTGCGATAGAAATTACATGAAAATGAAGCAACTCCATTTTTTAAAAAATGGAGTTCGACCACTATTCTAATAAAATAAGGCCTGTTCAAATCTCCCATGAATTATTCATTTTCAGAAAATATCAACGTATTTTTTCTTAAGAAAAAGGGATAAGGGATTTTTTTTTACTTCTGAGCAAACTCATAAACCAACTTATACTAGGAACATCGTTTGGGCGATCAGGGGTCGCTGATTGGCAGGGACCCACTTGACTTTTAGGAAATGCATTCAATTTATAAGTTTTTATGTATTTTGTTAATTTTTACCTATAATATGCTTTGAAAATATACCCTTTGCCCCCCCCCCCCCCACTGGAAAATTTTGAAATGACAGGCATGACTAAAACATTATCTTTTTTTTTCTTCTAGCACACATTTTTATTATGCAACTGAAATATTTCAAAGATTATTTATTTCTAGTTTAGGAAAAAGGTATGAAAATTATTTTAAAAAAAGTTTCTATCATTCATCTTGTACAAATTTTGGTATTGATTGAATGGTAATTTTACGTAATTGCATATGTGTTGCAATGATTTGATTCATTTCTAGTCTATATCTAATAATGAAAAAATATTAATTTTGCAATAATATCAGTCCTTTGCTCATTAAGATGCTAACATGACAAGGATGTAACAATCAGCTTCATTTTTAGCTCATAGCAAACAAATTACAAGTTTTTTCAAGTGAAGGTTGTAAAAGTTTTCTTTTACATTAATTCTATATGGAAAGCTATAAATAATGAAATTGTCTCCAGAACATTAAAAGAGATAAAAATTGTTCTAAGTCCGGTAGTGCTCATCCAGGCAATAATTTTTCTAACATTTATTAAAATTTTAATAGAACAATAAATAAGTTCTGATGGAGTGACAATATTGAAAAAACTTTTCAGATGACATCATCAAAATGCCAATAGAGCGCTTGGATTTATTAATGGATGACAAACTATTATGAATCATTCTAAGAAAGTTCGGCCATTTTCCTTTACACTACGGCAAGCACATGAGAAACAAAATGAACTGTTAGCATATATTTATGCTATTATACAGTAGTTACTGTAAGGATTTCAGCTGTGCAGTTTTAGGAAACAAAATCTACGCCAATAAAGCTCTCATACTAAGGGGAAAATTATCCTTAGATACTCTACTTTGCAGTTAGAATGGTAGCAAAAAGAGAACATTTACTGGTACAACAGTTGTACCAATGCCGTAGCGAAAAGGTTATACAGACGTTTGATAAGGCCTCCCATTAGGAGCTCAAACTGGGTGACTTATCAACTATTGCATATTTTGTTACATATAATCCATACCATTTGAGTATTGATGTTGGATTTTCCCACGTGTGGTAGACAATGTCTAATATGTTAGTCCAGGGAGTTTAACAGTTTTATGAACTATAAGAGAGGAGATAAATTATATGTGACAATTGTAATCCTGAGCAAGAGGGATGTATCATGATTTCATCCATTGTCCCACTTGTTTTTGATTCTAAGTCAATGTATTTGGATCGGGATGGCAATTGCTAGAAAAAGGAATTTATTCTTCACATTGCATTTTCACTTTCTTTTTTAATTATAATTTGTCAAAACATCCTGAAAATTTCAAACAGGATTTTTAATAAATAGAATGGCAACAGCAATGTAAATGATTGCTGTTCTTTATTTTAACATAAAACTATAACCTTCGAAATATACTCGATACTTAAATTCGAAAAGATCAAATTAGTACAAAAAATGAAAGGAAATAGGGAACTTCTATGTTGAAAAATTTGTTGTTGTCACCCAGTCTCTTCTCTCCCTGTCAAGAGGAGTCAATTTTTTTTTTTTTTTTTTTTTTTTTGGGAGCTATTTCGGGGAAAATGAATTTGCTGCATATCTTCATGACAATAACCATTATTACATTCTTACATATAACAAACTGAAAAATGACTATAGTTATTAGTATGAGGAGATTCTTGAGCTCAAGCCACGAATTTATAACAATATCTTATCATTGTGATAACCTCACAACAGAAATTTTGCCAACAATATCAGAAGTTAAAAAACAATAGTTTTTTTTAAAGTTCAAACATAAGCTGAAATGAAGCAAAACAAGTATATAAGTTGAAATAATACTTTTATTGATCAAAGTCTTTAAGGAACAACATATAGTTACAATAAGACACATTTTGAAGAACAAATGTTAGAAGTACTTCTTTGTTGAATGATTGCACATGTACAAATAAGAAAACTTTTATAAAAATTTAACTATTTACACCAGGCTGTTTGTTTACAGCACAAGGAGATAGAAAACATAAACATGTTTTTTTTTTTTTGGCAAACACAATTATGTACACAACTGAAGCCATGATTGTACTAATAGTTCTTTAAGGAATATTTTTTACATATATTTACATCATACACACACACATACACACAAGTGCTAGCACAAACAATTGAAACATTAGAAAAAGTAGGTAAAAACAAAAAGAGAGAGAGACAGTACTTCCTCAACATGGAAGGCAACTTGTACATCATTTTCACATGTAAAAGTGCACTAGGAATATCATGACAAATCATTTGGAATCCTTCTTTACTAATCTCATGTATCTAAATGGTGATCGACGTAAGGTACAAAACTCACACAAACAAAAATAGTCGAAGTGATTTGGTTTTCATTTTTAAATGCACATTAATGAGCTTTTTATTCACTGTCAAATTGAATTACAACACTTTATTGGATTAATGAAAGAGCAGTCTGAAGCTTATTTTGCTTTCATATATATGGTCCAGCAGAAAAGACAAGCATTTTTTTAAATTTAAATTTCCTTCTTACTAAGAAAAGTTAAATATTTACATCCTTCTATCAAATTCAGTACATTTTGCCATACTTATGAACTCGATAAAAACTTTTTCAGAGCGCAATTCAACCATGGAATAACAATGTGGGTATGTTCTAAATATTCCTCTATTTCATTAAAGGAAATCTGCAAAATATACCATTACTTTATGAAAGCATGTTGATAAATATTGTTTCTATTACATACCACTGCAGTCTTCAGTGGAGTGAAACAATGTGAATTATTGATTATTTTATACAATAATCCATTGTCTACAGTTTTTGTAAATCCATAAAAAATAATTTAATGTAGCCTAGAAAATGGGCTACTCATTCAATGTCACAACACTACCCTTGTCATAGAAATAATGAAAAATGCAATGATTACTTTTATACCCTCTCAAAAAATTAAAATGTCAGGTTATTCTGCTACATGTTATAGATCAAGTATTTCATGGATAAAAACTTGAAAGATAAAGTACTTTGAATTTATTTCCCACAATTAGAATAGTCATTATTTAACTACAGTGGCATAAGAAAAATTCTGTATCTTTTATTTTTACGTAAGAAAGAAGGATCAGAGTTTGTACTTATATTTTCAGTAAAAAATTTATAAATTTTAAAGCACTCTTTAAGAGCTAAATTTGGAAAATTAAAAACAAAACAAATTAGCTTCCTATAAATTAGAAGCTGATTGTATACATAGCTTATTTGTAAATTTGATATTGTTTATCATGTAACAATATTAATAATGATAAAAATTATTAACCGAAAGAGAGATGGTTTTTATAATGGGAGTATTTGAACATAACAATAATGCATTAAAAGGTATCAAATAAAAAAAAAAATAAAAGCCAGTAGTTTTTAAAGTTAGATTTTTGCTGGGCATAATTCTTTCATAATATGGAAGTTTCCACCAATTTAATATTCCTATTTCAACAGCTAACTATGTTAAAAACAATAAAAAAAACCATAAAATTCAATAATGCCAGACTTAGAAAAACCAATTATTGATTTACCAAATATTTGATTAATTAATTTTTGAAAATTAAACGTGCGAAAAACAGGGTAGAGCTTAATGCATCAGCCCTTGACGTCATACTTGAGGTTTCACTGTAGACTTTACAATTGCTCTTAAATTGTTTGCTTTCTTCTCATTATTATTTTAATGTTACATTGGAACTTTTACACCACTATGGAGTCTAGATTTGTAAAAAGTCAACCATGCAATGAGCAAAAAGTGACACCAATGATGTTATTTCATTTTCTCCAATTTTACACAGCGAAATTTCTTACTTGGCGGCTTTTATCGCTTGTAAATATTTTAAAGGTGAACCTGATGCAGTTCAACTCGTTTTTCCTGGCAGACATCCGCGGAACTCAAACCCCGGTGCTTTCATTGCTATTGTAGTGAAGTGTCAACATCAGAGTGATTACTTTTTTCTCTAAAGTGTGACCCATGTGCACAGAAAACTGTTTTTGCATTGCTTACTGTGCTTGAACTTTAGAAATAATAAAATAAATACTTTTTACAGAACAAAATTGTTTTCAGAGATGATGTTTATAAACATTATTCTATCAAATAAAAATAAAAGCAAAAAATGGAAAACTTCCCATTTAATCATTTTCAAGAACACTTTCAAAATTAATTATTTTTCATCATCAGAAATTTTTTCATTAAAACTAAAGTAATACAATGCAGGTCCCACTTATTACAGTTTAGAACCTTTGTAAAAATTTCTCAAATAATTTTTGGACAACATTCAATGTATTTGTTTTTTTTTTTTATTAATCTTTGATATACACACATATAGACACATAATACATATGTACAGAAAATTTTTGCGACAACACATACTCTTACATTTTAAACCTTTGAAAATTATTCATTATATGACAACTTGTTTTCAAATTTTTACAATGTCCATGATGAACTTTTCGTTTTCAAAAAAAAAAAAAAATTCTTAACACTTTTTAAACAAATTATGTTTAAAACTTGCACTTTTATAAAAGCAGAAAAAATTCTAATGTTTTTTGTCAAAATTTTAGCACATGAAATGCCATTAAATTTCCACCATTTTTTTTACACAAAGCCTCCTCTCAGCCCCCGCCCACTTTAAATAGAGCAAAATAAGATTCAGACTTTTTACAGCAAATACATTTTTTAATCCAAATATCTTTTCCTTCTTCAAATGACAAATGATAAAAACATACTGTTTCTTGAGTAAATAAATAATTTTAAAAATTTGGCACCACAAAAATGAATTATTCAACTTTTATGCAGATAATGTTTATACCTTCAAAAATGTTCCACCATTTAAAACAAATAATTTCTGAAAATTATTAATATCACAATAGGCTTTCTTTCTTTAGTTTATAACTTCTCAGGATCTCAGCCAGTTAGAATTGTTTCTGTTTTGAAAGAAAAAAAAAATAAATTACTTAAATTTGTCGGCATTCATAAAGTTATTGTCATTAATGAAACACAATAGCTAATAATAACACAATGAAACAAACTATTTTTTCGAGCACTCAAATACTTTTAAGATTTTGAAGAATCAAAACAGATTCAAAGATAGCCAAAAAAAAAAATCAATTCTAAAGAATTTTAGACTATGAGTAAAGCATTAGAGAAGCGAATATTGCATTCAAAGAACATTATCAAAATGAATACCCATTTATTAAAAAAGAGATAGCTTTCTATTGATTTTAAATTTGTAAGATTAGTTAATTCTTTACCATTTAGTTTTTAAACCATATTGCATGTACATGCATGGTTGCATTTTTGCATTCAAATTATGCTAGAAATTTGTTTTCTGATTGGTTTTTCAAAATAATTGTGGTCTAAAAACATATTTTCATTCTTCACTTAAACTGGGGGACAGAATAATCTGCATAAGAAGTGCAGATTGATTATAAGTGTTTCAAAAATAGTTTTATAAAACAAAATTAAGTTTGCATTATAAAGAAAGAAATTCCCTCTTTAAAGAAATACTTTTTATTGTCTTTGACAAATGGATAGATCTCGATGATTTTCCCAGAATCAAAATTTCATTTGAATCGATTGTTTTGTCTACATATGTAAGTATGGAATGTTTGCAATGCATACAAGAGACGTATCAGTACTCACGCTGAGAAGCTGAAGTCTTGCAGCGCTTGCTTCACAGAGGAAAGAATAGTCTTGTTCTCCTCCCGGCAATTCTCTGCACAGAGAGACTGCAACCTATGCAAGTAGGCATCAAAATTTTCCCTCGTGGGCCTCTCGTCAAAATTCGGAAGTCTGACGTGGTCGAGCAAGGAGATGAAGTTGCTCCTCAAAGTCTCATAATATTCCGTTAGGTTTTGATTCTTCTGAGCAAGCGATTGATTGTCCTGGAAGAAAAAGGGAATACCAGAATTAGTTGAATGAAATTTATCGCAAAAGGGCAATAAGTTTGTAGAAGCTTTAAAAAGCCAAAGTAAAATGTTGGTACTTAAATGTAAACATAATTAACTGAATGTTGACAAAAATAACAACTCATACAATAACAAATAATGAAGTATAATTCTTTAATGAAGATACTTTATTCTTGACAAATTAATGTCAGTTTGCATTAAATGAAACAAACAGATTAATGCTATTTCTTGATACAAATATTCATAACTTTTAAATGCAAGTAATAACTAACTAAATAAAGTGCAATCAAAGAGTCAGATTTGCTAAAAATTTGCAGAAGAATTTATGTAAGATGCAGAACATTTTACGCAATGCAAAATTATACCATGGATGATTAAAGTAACTAAAGTTTAAGTTTTACCATTACTGAATATTTACACTTATTTCATGTTGACATTTTCAACAAAAGACACGTTTATAAAATGAGGGATTTGGTCAAATTATATTATAAAAACAAATCTTTTGCCATGACTATTAATAAGACAACCTTGAATTATCTATTATGAAACAAAATGCTGCAAATTTAAAAAGTAAATACTTGTAAGCAAATGCATTTCTTTCTTATTTCTTGTGGAAGAAATCTTTATGTTCAAATATATCGCCATGAGGAGGAAAATATCGCTAAACTAAACCAGACCGTGCCAACGATAGTTTGAGTTCTGAGCCAATTGATCGAAGCTGAAGAGGGCATGCCGAACATGCCTGATCACGCCTCAGTCTATGGAGCGGTTGAGAAACATTGGTGACACATGCGGCGGTCACGACTCAGTTCAGACTTGATTTTTCAACCCATGTGCATGTACATCCTAATTTGGATGCACCTTAAGAGTGACGTATCCTGCTTTAGTACTTTTTGCAAAAATGAGGAAGAACTTATCATTAATGCAGAAAAGCAGAAAATGGGGACTAAATGAGGAAAGATTCTGCAAAAGGCGGAAGGGTTGGCAGCTATGGAAATGAGATTTGATTACTCATAATAGTGTCTAGTCAGTGCAAGTTATAAGCATTTATTACTTTAATATTTCATCCACAAAGTTTTTTTTTCAGCTTTCATACACTTTTATTCCGTATAACATCTTACGTTGCAGAAATCATATTTACTTATTATTACACTCAATATTTCTTGTTCTTGGCATACTAAATACAATTTTAATAAAAAATATACAGCAAAACTTCTCGGGAGTTCTCTACTTCATCCCACTACCCTGTTAGTATGTGGCCTTAGGGTTGCCCTCCCCCAGGCACGGGTAAGTGAAGTCCAAAGAATGCTCACTACAGGTCCGAGATAGTTAGGCTGGGCTGCCGCCCAGAAAACCTAACTCATGCTGTGTGGACCTGAACCTCCTTGATACCCCTATGCTTAAAGAGTGTCATTGGATAGTTGTGGTTCAAACTTCTAGGGAGTGACCACCCTGCACTCCAAGAAAAATTAATCACTAGCCCATTGCCTGCATGGTCAAAGCTTAGTTATGTTGTCACTTCCCAGACTGAGCTAGGGCATCGCAGGCAAGGGGTTAAGGGGGTGTAATGAACTGGAATGTTCTAAAAGAGCATCTTGTAATATTTTTTTTTAGCATGGAAAGAAAGAAATAAAGTTAATGAATTTGGAGGTATGGTTTTATATGTATTTAATGAAGACCAAAAAAATTGTTTTAATGTCATGTAAGTGAGCAAGTGATGAGCAGTAATATACAGCAAAACTTCTCGGGAGTTCTCTACTTCATCCCACTACCCTGTTAGTATGTGGCCTTAGGGTTGCCCTCCCCCAGGCACGGGTAAGTGAAGTCCAAAGAATGCTCACTACAGGTCCGAGATAGGTTTGCTGGGCAGTAGCCCAGCCTAACTAACTCATGCTGTGTGGACCTGGACCTCCTTGATACCCCTATGCTTAAAGAGTATCATTGGATAGTTGTGGTTCAAACTTCTAGGGAGTGACAGCCCTCCTCCTAAAAAGCGGTACAGTTTGACCATGGACTTTTGATAGTTGGACACTTCTATTGAAAGCACTTAAATTTAAAAATTACCATATCGCACCAGTTCAAAAGAAAGCAAGTATTTTAAACAAACTAGAACAAGAACAAAAATTGCACTTTTCATATACCAGCAGTTCCTCCCTTAAAGATGAATGGATTCTTCTTGGTACTCCGCCAGGCAGCTTGCTCTGGATGATGGTAAAACTGTAAGCATTTTTTAAATTCCCATTATGCACATGACAGATAAATTTGCCCCTATTAAATAGTCTCTAGTAACAATGTAGAGTACAACAGCATTATTCCTTTAATGTGATTTTTATAAGTATGTCTCAAACCTAGCCAATATGTATCTCTGAAATAATACTGATATGAAGCACAATAAAAATATTAATGCTGTCATAAACTGTTCGCGCGCACATCATGATTTCATAATTTTGTCTACAGTAAATCTATTTTCATTCAATTTTTCAATAAGGGCCTGTTATGATTATGCCTAAATTGGGGTACTATGGGGTACTGCAGCAATGGGTTTCAAGCTGAGAAGGGGTTCAGGAATGGGGGGAGCAAAATAAGAGAAAACTTTCAGCACTTCTATTTATCAGCTTGACGAAAACGAAAGAGGGGCATCGTATAAGGTGGCATGGGGTGCCTGTAGCAAATGTGGAGCCATGACTCACCCTTTCAGTCATGCGTATGTGCTGCTCCATCTGGGAGATGTCGGTCCTCAACTTTATCATTTCTGATTCCACTTTGGCATTATATTCTTGCAATTCCAGAATCTCTTCCTCTAGCACACGGATCTCCTCGTCATTGTCAGGATCTCCTGAAACGAAAAAATCCAAATTACTCACAACAGAAAGGAAACAACAGTCTGCATAATACACAAGGCTTAATAGGTGATAGAGCTGAGAATTGGTTCAGAAGAAAATACCAAGTGAAGTCTTTCTGAAAAACCATGATTTAGTTTAATAGGAGGTGGGGGGGGGGGGGGGGAATTGTTGTAATATTGGAAAGGGAGCAGGGAATAGAGTCTAAGGGCGTGAATTTCTGGAAAAAAATATTGCCAGTTTCATCTTGTTTAGCTGACCCATTAGTTTCCATACTAACAGTCTCATTAGCTGCCACAGTATAAGAATTTAGTTTTCCAAGAATTTAAAACCACATGTTAATTCACACAATGCTTCACTTATTTTATCTTAATCTATATTATGTTTGCTACTTTGAGTACCTTTTTCACTAATTACAAGTAGTCTAAAGACTTCTTAAAAATGCAAATAAATATAAAAAGCAATATGTGGCAAAAATATCAATTGCAATCTCGGCCCAACTACTAAAATGATTTAGCTGATCTGCCGTTGTTCAAAGAAATATTATCTTTAATCCCATTCTGTGCTATAAAATTATTTTATTAAAATACTATTGATTATGTATCAATTTGTTACAGAAAGTCTTTTGTTCCTTTAGTCTCCAGTGTCTGCTATATTAATCAATTTCACAATTCAATAATAAACAATAAATACTTAAATAAGAGAAAACAAAACATTTGCAAAGTTCAAGCAAATGGTTTTGGATCTTTACACTTATAAAAATTAAAATATCTCTCTTTTGAGTTAAATAACTATGAAATATGAGAAAACTTATCAATGTTAAAAAGATTAAATAGCATTACTCGCAAAATACATTTAAATTTGGGTGAGTGAATTATTACTACTTTGGGAGTTGTTAATTACTGTTCTAAAAATATTTTACTTTTAATTCATTCTTTTAAAAAGTTTCAGACAACCTTCAGGTGCAACAAATCAAGAAACAAACCATTTTTTTCTGCATCTTCAGTTGATGGGCGGCGTTTCTTGTTAGGTCGAAAAATTTTGGCAGCCTTGGAACCCACAGGAAAGCTCAGAACATTTCCGTTGCCAATAGGACTCCCATCATTAGAAGAAGATGACCTGTGATTGAGGAATAATCAAGGGAGAGACAGTAGAATTGAGTTTACAAGAATAAAACTTGAAAATAAATAAAGATTTGTTAAAGAGCCATTTCATTTGCTAAATGAATTATTTTCTCATGATATTCTTGAACAGGCACTTTATGAAATGAGAGATTTTAAAGTTAATTTTCAAACTTGTGGATTATGTACACTTACACTTCAGCAAGCTGTGTTCAAAGCAAAATCTTACTTAAATTTATTTTTCAAACTTGTGAATTATGTACACTAGCAAGCTGTATTCAAAGCAAAGTCTTATTTAAATCTTTTTCAAGCAAAATCATTTAAAGCATTTTAAGCACAAAATATTTTACTTCAAACTTGAGCAACAAAATGTATTTAAGGCAAAAAAAAAAAAAAAGAAAAAAAAAAAAAAAAAGCAGTAGCAATATTTGATATGTTTTCATATTTGAACAATTTTAAAGCTTTGATTGTTTGTGCATTTTTAATTCAGTTCTAGAAACAACAAGCAGTCTTTAAATATTTAAACTTAGAAACTACACATTTGATAATAGTTCAATTACATCCTAAACTCTGCAGCAGATGCAGAAGGGAATGACATACTCACGCATTGGGCTCAATCTTGATGGGCCTACCATCGAACGCCATCACTTCGTACCTGATTTTCCCCTTGTTTGCTATTGGGCATCCGGATGCACTAAAAAGTATTAAGAAATAGATCAAAAAATAAATATTATGATAAAACTAGATAAGCACAACGAGCTTTTCTCCATACAAATGGATAGAAACAAATGTTACCAAGTGGCATTTCTATCTTACCAGAAACTTTGAGCAAGCAATTTTAGGGCATGAGCATTTTGGATCGATGACAGCTGATCATTTTAAGTATGTGCATATGGGCTCTCTCCTTGGTGAAGTTTGCAACATAGTTATGCAAAAACGTTATTTGCATTTAAAAGTTTTTAAAGTAATGCTTTCTGGAACTCTCTGGAGGAAAAAAAAATTCATACTACATTTAAATACTTTTTTTTAATAAGTATTTAAAATTTTGTGCCCTGAAAAAACTGCGTAACAAAACTTGTGACTGAAATGATAGATAGGTAGATTTAATCATTGAAAGAGGCTGAGAGTTAAGAGAAATAGGAGAGTATACTTTTTTGCAACAAAATATAAGTTATTTAAGGCATTTCTCACAAAAAATCTTTACAAAACTAAAGATTTAGGCATTTTTTTCTTTTTTTTAAAAGCCAAAAAATATTTTCATTTCCAAGAGCTTATACTCATTGGGGAGCAAAGAACATTCGCTATGCTGGACCAAAAATGCACGCGCCACAAACATTTCCCCCCAAATGATTCTTGAAAGCATGCCCAAGAATGGAATCACGAATCATTTTACTGATGTTTTGCACAAGCTGCATGTTTCCAGTAGTTTCATCGTTCTTCCCAACCAATGACAACTAAAATTGCATCATACTTTGGCAGACATTTATCATCCATAGAAATCCAATAATATTCTTGTCCATTTGCTATAAAATAATAATGTTGCTGCTTTTTTCTTTCACAGAGCAATAAAAATTCAAAATGCAATATGTTTAGCCAAACTAAAAGAAGGCTGATATAGAAAAAGATAGGAAAGTTTTGTAAAAAATGAAAGTTAATTGTACTTTTACAGGTAAAAAAAAGAAAGAAAAAAAAACAAATATAGTGTAACACCATCATAAAGACTTTTAACATTACATAATAGACTAGTTAAAAGATTAAAATATAAAAAATTCATAAAAAACGAAGAAAATGTGAAAAACATATAAGAAAATTTCATTCAGATCATGGTATTGAAAAAGTTTCAAAAGAGAAAGATAATGAAAGGAAAAATCTCATAGCATTTGAAAAGGAGTATAACATCAAACATGCAGGGTTAGAATATATATTGGAAAAACACATATAAAAAAGTAATGGTGGAATCGAATGAATAATCTTCATGATACCTTGGGATAAAATAATTGTAAAGAATTTTTGGAAACTTATAGGACCTTGGGCAAATGACGGATGCGTGGAAACATGAATTAGATATCAAAACATTAAATTGAGACATTGAGATTCTTAAAATATTGGGAATGAATGGATTGAAAAGTAGAACTTCCGAATTGTGGAACAATGACACATATAGAGCAAGCAGACTGATAAGACATTGCTTTCAGGCTATAACCCATAAACCATCTTTTCAAATCTCTTGTAAATTGTAAGCCAACATAGAAGCTGACAAAGTTATTAAAATTTTAAAATTGTGGGTATTTAATAAAAACAAAAGAGTTCCCCAGCTCAAAAACTAAACACACATACTATAAAAACATTGAAGGCTCGATACAAAACTATTTAATCATTCAGATAATTTTATATTTTAGTTCAAAATAAATTTTCAGGAAGAATGTTTTTAAAATTTCCTGTTAATTATTTACCCAAATTTCCAATCTAAATGTCCAAAAAAAGGGGGAGGAGTAGAAAAGTTGTTTTAATATTTTTCCTAAGAATTTGAGTTTGTACTTTAATGGCAATTTTGTTTTCAAAATATTTCTACCAACCTTTTGTTAATTCAATCAAAAAATACCACTCATTTTTTATGCTACATTTATAATATTCATGCTCCTATTATTATGACCAGCTGTATAATAGGTGTGGCACAAAAAATTTCATTCTTGAGGAAATACTTCCAAAATATGGATTGTAAAACATGTACGAAAGAAAAAATACATGTACAAAAGATTTGGTGCATGAAAAACAAAAATAATCATTTTGTATCAACAAATGCAGAAAAAAAAAACCTAGTCCTAACAAAGTTTTTTAAGAAAAATCTTCTTTACGTAAAATTTTAACCCTTTGAAATAGTAATAGAAATTACTAAAACTGCTCATAAGATTTTAAAACTAGGGAATTAAAAAAACAAATGTACAGCAGATTTGGTATCTGGAGAACAAAAGCAATTTGCTTGTGTCAACAATTAAAAAAACAAATCCTAACAAAATTATAGTCCAAAAATTTTATGTAAAATTTTTATCCTTTACAATAAAATAAGACTACCCAGACTACTCATAAAGTTTTAAACAACAAGAAAATTAATAAATAAAAGAAAAAATATATAAATATGATAAAGTTAAGTTTCATCCATTGCATAATTACCTAACAGTTTAGTGTTTCCCCTTCTTAATCTTAAAAATAACGTACTCAAACAGAACAAAATAAATAATAGAAAAGGATTTCCCCATAGATTTGTGCATGAATGAAAAATACAATTTTTATTAAAAATAAAAATAAGGTGGCTTTTTGTAGAAATTTTTACTTCACTTAATTTTTAATAACTTGCTAGATAAGATCATCATTTTTGGGGTATAGCACCGAAGGCATCATCTTAACGCAGATAAGACGTAACAAATGGGTGCATTAATTTAAAGCAGACTGCTTTGGCATCAAACAGTGCTGTTGAAACTCAACACATTAAATGGAAAATATATTGTGAATAAGTTTTCATTTTAACTGAACCATTACACACACACACACACACATCTCAAAACATTTAAAATGCCGCCCGGAACCAGATTGTGCACCATTTTGAGAATATTCTAAGAATAAAAAACAAACCAACTCTTTTACTCTACAATATCGCGAATTTGTTGCAACAACGTCGTAACTTAAGAAGTTATGATTTAATACTAACTACGATATTTGCAATTATCTATATTAACTCAAAAATCATAATTTTTGAATTAAGAGGTTTCTGGCTCAAACGAGTGATATGAGGAAGCTTACAATACATCAAAAGTAGTGCTTGGCATTGATGAAGCAGCAATTTCAATAAGTATCATGGGAAAAAAAGAGAAAAAACAATTTTATCTCGGATATGTAGGCGAGCAGAGAAAAAAATCTTCTAAAAAGATGCAAATATGCAAGATTACAATTGGTGCCTAAAAAATCTGAAATTCGATCATACGCAAAATCAGCTGATAAAAACTGAGTAAGCAACAGAAAATAAAAGTTATGCGTCAATTAAATCAAATCTAACTCATCAAACATGATATCATGTGAGAAAAAAAGGAGGGGAGGGGGTGTCAAGTAGAGTGATATGTAGTTCAAGCCTCAAAGCAATTCTTTATCAGTCTCTGGCTCTTAAATGTCTTTTAAATTCTAGAATCGTAATTTAACAAACAAAAAAACAAAAAAATAATATGTTGAATAATTGAATAAAGCAACAGTTACATTTAGGAACAAGATTTTTTTTTTTTTTTTTAATCTGAAAAATATTCTATTTATTTCATTTACTGATTTTCTTTATTTACTTTTGAATGCTAAATTTTAAAGTACATCACAGATAAAACTTTTCCAAGTACACTTTTAAAAACATAGCAATTATAAACAAAATTCTATATGACACCTAAAAAACACTTTCTTTTCATGCATATAAAATTGGTTCTAACAACAGTTTCTAATTTAGAACCAATTTTTTGCAGGCCCAAACCCTCGATAATGGAAAAATTCCTACGGGAGTATGCGCCGCGGCGCATATGAAAAAAAAAATTAAAAAAATTGTCGATGCAGCGCTTACAACGGGTGCGGCACATACGATCTTTTTTTTTTTTTTAAGTTTAAAAAAATTATTTTTCAAATATATTAAAAACGCTGTCACTAGATGGCACCACATCATTTTTGTTCCATGTGAAGTGCAGTCGGCGGAAGTGTCCACATGCTTCAATGGCGATGTTGACGTAACGATCCGAAAAACCCCGTAATTTCGGCTTTGCTACTTTCGTACTAGCTAACGGACAATTTTCTTACTCTGTCGCATTTCCGTCCGCCGTGTTTTTAGTGGTGAAAAACGATCCGATCGCGAAGTTTTGAATGCAACATGGAGGCTTTGTTTATGTTGCGAGATTAGGCCTCCAGAACGGACGATCGGAGCACGGAAGGCCGTGAAATATGCAGCCGTTTTCAGTCGGACTGCGAGGAGAGCGATTTCGAAGGTTAAATCTGCTGTTTTCCATTAGTGGTTGCGATGCGACCCACTTGTATAAAGAGAGCCCAACGGCGATGAGCACTTAAATAAACGTGGAGCGCTACGGGGAAAAGGGTCCGCGTCCCGCGCTCTCGATAGTTGCATTAGATAACCAACCGATGTCTCCTCCAAGTAAAAATACAAAGAAAGATGGGTGATTATTAAAAAAAAAAGAAAAACTTTAAAATATTCAATTTATTCTAATTTCTTCATCTAATTGTGCTATAATAACAAAAAAATTTTCATGCGGCGCATATGCTAAAATTTTTTTTTTATTGAATGCATATCGCGACTGCGGCGCATACTCCCGAAAATACTGTCAGGATGATAGTTTTTCTTTTTAACCAAGTACAGTCGAACTTGGATAATTCGAAGCTCAAGGGACCACAGCTAAGCTTCGTATTATCCAAAACTTCTAATTACAGAAGTCTAATTTTTGTAGCTTAGTTTAAGGCCTACGAATGTCGATAATGTTTATTCCACCAAAAACATCAATAATCTTTTCTGTAAAATGTCAAGGCATTAATGTATATAAAATAACTAACATTGTATTTGTCAACAAACTTAAATTTATTTTGTACATAATTTAAAAAATAAAACTATAGCATATACATACGAAAGTAGAAATATATAATGAGAGTATTACTTTTACGAAATATTCTTTGGTTAAGTACTAAAGCTGTATAAAAAATTATCTGCTACAGTTTTTAAAAAATTGAGAAATTTTGGATTGTTTTGCTAAACTGATTTTAACAAATACGAAAAATATTTCTACGTATGATCTGACCATTCTAGCAATAATCAGTCACGTGTTGAAACATTGTGAAGGATTAGGCGTGTTTCACTGTTAACTAGAGTTTCTTTCATAAAAGAACTCTAATAATGTTAACCAATGAAGTGTAAAAGAGTACCTAAAGGATGTTCGATCTCAGGGGTCGATTTTGGAGGTTGGTTGTCATGTTCCCAACAAGTGGATAATAGGGCAGAATCTTTCACAATATAGAGCAAGACAGAAATCTCGCTAATCTATCATTTGCTGCGAACAAACAAGTAGGGAAAAATATTTTAGTGGGCAAAGTATTTTAACGTACATTTGTCAATTTCAGATGAGAAAAACCTTCGAATTAAAGAGTTGAACTTCGAATTATCCAAAAATTTTAACATTGATTTGAATACAAAGTTTAAGGGACCAAGCAAAGTCTTCGAATTAAGGAAAGATTCGCTTTAAAGACATTCGAATTATCCAAGTTCTACTGTACATGGAGACAATAGCATGAAAAGAAGCTTGTACTAGCATGTTTAGAAATTGCTTCTGTGTGGTTGAATTTAGCAATAAAAAGTCAATTGAATTGGAAAACAAATATGCAAATTTCGACGAAGAAGACATTTTGCGTGAAGGTTGATAATATGGATACTGCATTGCCAGAGCTCTGTAATTTTGACAAACATGTAAAGAACAGATTGTAGAAATATGGATCGCACTTCCGAAGAGATTGTAAGCAGAACTAGTATCATGGATAACGGAGGCAACCTTGAAGAATACACATTGCCTTATATATCATAAATTGTTTGAATAGTTATGTACTAATCACTCAAGTACTAATAGTAGAACAAATATAAGGGACAGCAAAAGACTGTTTTGCTGAGTCTTTTGCCGTCCCTCATATTTTTTCTATTCAGTTAAAAAAAAAAAAATTGAATTTGCATTTTCCAATATCTCAACAGCCAATCATGTTTTTACAAATGCTGAGACCTGATTGGTTTGGGATCCATGTCTTATGTACTTAAACTTATGCTAAACAATAGTATGTCATTTCCACACTCCTACTGACGAATGATTGCCCTTGGACGAATGTTTGGAGTGGGGGATGATTGCCTTTGACACCAGTCTCCCTTTAAATTTTTTAAATTGCAACATTTAAAGTCGTTTTTACTCATTTTGAATGTATACAAAGTAAATTTCTCTCTTTTAATATTATTTGTTAACTTTATTTTATTTGTCCTAATTTTTTTTCTGACTCAAAAGCCTCCATAGGTCATACTTGTTCCAGTTTATTTCAGGGGAAAGCTGCACTTTAGGCGCGCTCTGAGGATGAGTGCTTTGTACTTGTGCATTAAATAAGAGAACCAGGAAAGTTATCATCAGACAAGTTGATGAGGATTAGAAAATGGGTCACAACTAGTTCAGATCCTTGTTTCTTGAAACAATAAATTGAAATGTCAGGATTAGAACAGAGAGAGACTTCACTACACTTGTCTTATTTTATTTGCAAAAATTAGAAACTATTATTATTGGAATAGAGTTGTAAATGAATGAAATAGTCTTGATGAGACAAATGGGGCATTAAATTTTCAGAGGGTTAACAGGTAGAATCTAATTCAAATTAAGGGCACATTACAAGTAGATTTCTTTCACATTTGTATTTTAATGGAAATGAAGGATGGGGTATCTCAACCTTTTAAAATGTATTTTTAAAGCAGCATTGCGTAATTATTAATCACTGAATAGGGTACCTACGAAAAACATGTCAATCATTTTTGTCAAACGAAGCTAAGAGTGCCAAACAATGTAATTTTCCCCCAAAAAACCTTCCTTCAAACACATATGAATATGTGTAACCTTGAGAAGACATTTTAGTTATAATTTGATTACTCTGCTGTAAATTCGCCAAACTTTGGGAGAACTTGTTTGGTTGACAGACTTTTCTGCAAGCACCCTTAATGATTGTAATACGCTGCTTTAAAAATAAAAAAACCCCCCAAAAATAGGCCATATTGAAAGAAAAACACTTTTGCATCAAAATATGAATGAGTCAATTAAACTCATTACATAAAAATTTAGTATTAAGCAGAATGTTGACAAGTCTTTAAAATTAATTTGCTAATGATTGAAGAAGAAAAATTTAAAGGATAAAAAATATTCATTAAAAAAAAGAAAAATTGCAAAGTAATAAATATTTTAATAAAATGTTTTGTGGAGGCAAAAGTCAAAACAGCGTCTTGAAAGCCATTAAGAGATTAGGCTGTATTGAATGCTGCTTGATGCCAAAGCTTTTTGTTAAATTTAATAGAAAAATAATGAGGATTCTGAGACGTGGTAACGAACACCATATAGTGCATGCGTGAGCATAAAAAGGAGAAAAATGGAAAAACAGGATATACAATGCTCGGGAGAAATACCTTCGATGCGACTGAAACTTTCTTGTTACATGTCCACTACCGTCACAGCCGGGAACCGGGCAGCTGGTGGCAGAATTCGCAGCTATTAGTATTCACTACACTCACACAGAGTCTGATTTCAAACTCTACTTAGTAGGCACAAACTGCTTTCAAAGAACAGTAAACACAAACCTCGGTTTTTACTCGGTTGTTGATAGAAAATTTAAAGGACAGCCATACAGAAAAAATTACTAGATTTCTAAACTGTTAGAAGATATTAACAAAACAAATGACCCCCCCCCCATCTTTTTTTTTGCAAATACAAAAAATTGAAAATGAGTACAATTAGTATTTCAGGATTTTTATAATAAAGATTTAAGTAGCTAAAGGGATAAAGCAAAACGAATTAGATTTATGTTCTTTTATATATATATATATATATATATATATAAATAAGAACACAAAACTAAATAATCTGAATTTCTATACAGAAATACATATATATCATTTTTATTTTCTGGTGGTATTTCTTTTTTAATTCTTAAATACACTTAACATTTAGGAGTAGCCAGAATAAATGGTTGAAAAACAGCACAATACAGGTAAAAACTGCATGATATTCAGTCATTTGATGAACCACATGAAGGGATCTTTCTCTTTTTTTTTTCCTTTCAGTTAAATTTTTCAAACTAAATTATTGGGGTTGTGCTAACGCACTCATGTGAGGGAATATGTTTTATGCATAATATACAAAGCAGCTAATTATCAAGTAATTAATTTATGGATTTTATAGCAACAATGATTTGATCAGTCTCTAATTATATAACGTCATACTGGTTAGTAAAGGGAAATTAGTTTTAATATTTTTTTTACACTTGTCTTCTTTTAAAAACAAACATAACTGGAAAAATTTTTCTTTCATTTTTTATTTACTAGCACACACACTTCGTATGATCTAATGTGTTTGTAATCTCATTTACCAATTCTACCAAGAAATAACTCTATTCAGTAGACAAAATAATAATAATAATAATAATAATGTGTTTAATGTTAAGGGAGGGGGGAGAAAACATAAACACATGTCGTCAAACGCTTACATTCGCTCACATATACAGTGTAATGTTTTTCTTCAAAGTTAAAAAAAAAAAAAGAGTACTAAGCTTCAATAGCAAATTAAAAAGGGGAAGTAGAAGTACAGAGAAAAAAATTTTATGCTCTAGACATTTCTTTCAATTAAATTGTTATTATTTGGCGCAGCAGTAAATTTCTAAAATTTAAATTTTACACTTAGACACATACGTTAAAATTGTGTTAAATTTTTGTACTTCATGTAATTATTATATCTATTACACAATTAAATAAAAATTGTATATATATAGAAAAACAATCATGAAAGAATTACAGATATAATTTACTTTCATATAATAAGGAAGTTTTAGTTGCTTCGCATCATGTTTATTTTTTTAAAACATTGACCATCAATCAAATTCAAAAAATATGTCCTTAAATTTAAATCAAAAAAGAAAATCAGAATCAAGTACGAATTTTACCAAACACCAATACTCGAAAATTCTTGAAAATCAAAATCAAAATATTCAATGACAGAAAAGAAAAGAAAACCTTAACCATTGCCATACCTAAAACATAAATATCGCGATAATTCCGATAAAAGAGCGAATGAATCCTACAGCATGATTGGTTGTCACTTCTTGGAGGAAAGATTTCTCTGGAGATGCGATTTTCCCAACTCTTCAGAAAGGAACTTTACAGAAAACTAATTATATAAGAAATGGATAGTTTGTTGGTGCTGCCCGTTAAAAGCGTGAGAGCGGTCACCGTCTCGGGGGGAGGGATATTTCAACCTGACCACATATGGCCCAAAACGTTATATACAAATACAAATACAAAAGTGACGACCAGCAACAGGCTCAGGGCCCAGCTAGGCTGGTCCTAGTCAATTTAACAGTCCCCAATGAACATCAAGAGCTTTCTTAAAAGTTTTTACCCCGCTGCAATTAACAGCCGCTTCCGGTAAACTATTCCAACTGCCTACAACCCTATTGAAGTAGTAATTTTTAATAATTTCAAGATTAGCCTGAGATTTGAAAAGCTTAAAACAATGACCTCTATGGTAATGCAAAGCATCCAAATGGCTTCATTTGGATGTTTTGCATCTAGAAGCTCCCTGTCGCATTGAAAAAGGGATTCCAAGCAATCCCAAAACATATGTCTGCGTTTTAATGCTTATTTGAGCTTTAAATTAACGTGAAATTACATTTCTATTACTGTTTTACTGTTTACTTGCACAAAGTTAAATTAATTTTAAATGACCTCTATGGTTCTACTTTTAGCACATAGCTGTAGTCCATCAACATTTCCCGTTTTAATGAATTTAAACAGCTGAATCATGTCCCCTCTGACTCTCCTTTGCTCAAGACTATACATATTGAGCCTTTTAAGCCCATCCTCATAATCTAAGTCTGAAAGACCACTTACCAATCTTGTAGCCCTCCTTTGAATCCTTTCCGATGAGGTAATATCCTTTTTCAGGTACGGAGACCAAAACAGCATACTCCAAATGAGGTCTTACCAAACTTATGTATAATGGCAATACAACTTCCTTAGACCTGTTTGAAATAGCCTTATTGATAAACCCAAGCATCCTGTTCGCTTTGTTACTTACTATAGGACTTCAGTCAGTGGTGTAGCCGAGGGGGACGTAGGGGGACGCCGTCCCCCTAGCTTTTTATTTTACAACAAGCATCCCTCCACATTTTTAAAATTTTAACATAAGCGTCCCTCCACTTTGGATTTCAATTACTTATCTTCATATGTATAAGCGTCTCCCAACATTTTTTCCAGGACTGCACTAGTGCTTCAGATTCGAAACATTCGCGATACTTCTCCGAATACTCTAGTTGGTCTTCGTATAATACTTATGAAGTGTCATAGCGCTAATGTTTTCCCCCCATAAACACGTCTCCGGCGAGAAAAGAACCTTTTCTTAAAAAGGCGGACCACTCTAAAGCCAATATTTTCACATTTCTTGAATTTTAAGTGTCTGTATGTTTCAATCAATCGTTTCCCCCCCCCCCCCCTCAATGAGATCTCAATTTCTTTATTATTGTTCATTTTCTTTTTTCTCGTTTGTGTGTTTGCCTTTGGATCACTTTACATTGCTCGTTTTCCAGTACTGGTCGTAAACGTTATTGTTATTTTGTGTTTTCGTTTTCGTAAATTTATTCGCTTTTTCAGAAATTAAATTTTCCCACGGTGTCTCCTTGAAAGTTTCGCATTCATCGTAGATTATAATGCATTTTCTTCCCGATTTGCATTTAAAACGTGGATATGAATTACTTTTGCTGCATTTCAGAGATGACAGATGAATAACTTCTTTCGACCTTTTGCAGCCTAATCTTCAGTGGCGTACGCAAAGGGTGGGGATTTAGGGGTTTACCCCCCCCCCCCCCCCGGGCCCTTTAGCTCAAGTCAAAATTGTCTAGCTGTCTAAATTAGGGAAATAATAGTACTTTATTACATACTCGAATTTCGTAGTTTCAGAAAATTATGAACCTTCCCCCCCCCCCTTGAAAAAATTCTGCGTACGCCACTGCTAATCTTAATGACAAAATACTACTTTGTGCTCATAGGATCTACGGACATTTTAGTAGCTACAATATCCATTTTACATAAAATCTAACTTATGCTCTACGTAATATGTAGAGTAACTAACTGTGAAACTTCACACAAACATTCACCTGCATTTTCCTAAAGTCTTTCCGTTCTCCATTGCTTCCGTAATATTTACTATATTTTTTTTCTTGTTTGTAGATCACTAAGCATAGATAATAGACATTCTCTTCATATTATATACTTTTTCTTAAGTACTAAATTGGCTTTCTTGATAGATTTATTTTTTTCTATTTAATCTACAGGAAATGGTTAATGTAATCTGATATTGTAAAATTTCTGAATAAGCAATTAAAAGGAAGCTGACAAAAGAGAAGAATTTTTCATTCTTCCATTAACATTACAGCTCTTCAAAAAGATTATTGTTAATCTGAAACAGCTGTAGATAATTACTTTGACGTTATACACATTTTTTATAAGGAAACTTGGCGTACCGTTTGCTAATATTCTAGCCTGTTCAACAGTTGTTCGAGTCTAGAAAATTCACAAAGACTATTGACAGCTCTAGCAATTGTGTAAAAAATAGTTTTGCTTACATTTTCAGTGCATAGTTTTGCACAGCATGTATTTTTAAAGTGTTAATTTAAAAATTAATTTTTAACAGCTGCTGTAATTTTTAGTTGCAAACAAAATGTATAGCCTGAAAAATGTATTAAGTGTTCGAACAGTTTTCGTTCTAATAAATATTATTAAAAGCGAGTGATATGGATATCTCTATCCACTTTTCTCCTCCAACCTTCTTCCCTGTTAGCACTAGGCCTTAGGAATGCCCTCCCCCGGGGTCGAGGTAGGGGGATAGCGGGGTCCACGGTTTTTACATGCACATATCCCCGTGTACATAGTGGGTCTTCAGTGGGTATCGAACACGCGGCCTTCTGATTGGAAGGCCGACATTCTAACCACGAGGTTACCACGGCCTATATGTGTATCCACTTAGCATACCATCCTAGATGGGCTAGGCACGCTATGAGTTGAACCAAGGCCGTATCCAGGGTTGGGGTCTTTCCCCCTTCCCCAAAATAAAAAAAATTGGTCTTAACGTAGTATAAATTCCTTCCCGAAACCTTTCTTAACGTATAGTGTGTTGAAGCCAGCCCCCCACACCCTCCCGAAAAAAATTCTGGATACGGCCTTGAGTAGAACAGTTGATTGGAGACAAGGGAAAAAGCATTCAGAATTTAAAACAGAAAAAATATTCTTTTGTATGAAGAAAAATGCATTAAACATAAAGACATATAAGACTTTTAGGACCTACTTACCGCAACGGTTCTGCCTCCATCTTGTCGATAGGCAGAAACTTCTTTGATTTATTGGCTCTAGGGCATCCGGAGCGACTCCGGTGGGAAGAGTAGTTTCCCGTGATGTGGCCTGAACCATCACATCCAGGAGTTGGACACCTATTAATGGAATGTGTCAATACTTTAATACACATTCGCTTAAATTGTCGAGGGGAGGATTCATATGCGTGTGGGAATTTATGCAGATTATTTGTGGAAGTTACAAATGTTATATCCTTGAACAAAGTACTCACTTGAGGTCTTGATGCTGAGCTTGTAAATTACATCGGTCTGCATGGGGACATCCTGATAAGCTTTAAGAAGAACATATCGTATTAAAATTCATAGGATCGTTTATGTCATAATAATTTCATAAGATTATTAACACACTGACATAACTTCACCCTTTCAAGAACATGTATATCTGGTATTTAATAAAGATAACGCACACACTGTAAAGTGAAGCTGAATACCACAACTGAATGATGAAATTGGCCAAGGGAGAGGGGTTAAGAAGATCGTGATCTTTAATTGAAGATATTAAAAGCTACTAGTAACAAAATAAAAATATTTCATTAATTTCAAAACTAAATTTATAATTTAAGTAAAGTAAATGAGTAAAAAGTAAAAAAAAAAAAAAAACTCAGTGAAAATTAAATAAAGTTTTTGTGATTTGTAGAAATAGAGCACTTCTTAGGTTCAGACCCTCAGGTATCTTGATGTGTGATATAATCATCCTCACCATCAACGCCTGAAATGATTTTAACTCAGAAAGTTATTAAGAAGATTCCTGTAGATTCCTTGGTCACAAGGCCAAGCAAGAAATTCTTTTCAAAGATAGTCCTCAATAAATTTTTTACGATTTTTTTGCGATCATAATTTCTAACTTTGTATGATACACTATGACTATGGAGAGTATCTACTTTAAATAAAGGGATTTAGTCATTGGTTCAACGCAGGGAAAAATTGTATTTTAATTGTAATGAGAAGTGTGCAAGTTTCATGTTCAATTTTGTGTGCTATTTGAATCAATAAAATTGTCAACAAGAAAGTTTGCAAAAAAAGATAAGTCCTTGACAATGCTTTTGAGCGCAAGGTAATATGGTTCCTCCAAACTGTCATCATATGTCAATTTTGAGGTAACAGTACATCAAAGCGAATGGACAATGGCTAAAGAGCTTATAAAAAAACATCTTTCACTGCTTTTGAAATACAATGTATTCATATAAGTGACAGCGCATGCATATTTTTTTGTTTTTTCAGGTAGGTAATGTGTATTGGGTACATACCCCCTGCACCCGGAAATTTTTTTTAAATGATGAGCTCGACTCGGCGAATACCTGTCTTCAATTCAAGTAAAACAGTTATTTATTTGCATTTCTCTTTGAGTGATAAGTTATTGACAACCTTTTATTTATTGATTTAATCAAGTTAACTGTAGTTATACAAATCAATTCTCTCTTTCTCAAAAAAAAAAAAAAAAAGAAAAGAAAAAAAAACAATAAATGGCGTTTAACTCCATGGAAATTGGGTGGTGTGCCGGATTAGCATGTCACTATCAGATGTCTGCAGCGGAATTGTACAGATAAGAGACACGTGAACGCGACGCCGAAGAACTAACGAAATGTTTGCCTTCGCATAAAATCTCAAAACAGACTGAACGAAAGACAAAAATAAAAGTCTTGCTCATGTGTCAGGTACTCTTCCTTTGAACTTTCCGTTAGAAAAGAGAAAATGTTGCTCAGTGATGCTTGAGTAATAAAGAGAGGAAACGAGATTCGTTCTACGTAACAAAAAAAAGTCTATAGCAATCATATGTTCGATTCACCTTCTATGGGTAGCGTAGTTCCCTGATACGTGACCCATTCCGTCGCAACCAGGTGTCGGGCAGTGGACGGGCTCCCGGCTCTCCCGGATTTTCGCCGCTGTCAAGGCGTTTTTCAGCAGTTTCGGAGAGGGAAGTCTGAAAGCAGACGAAATTTGTTAACAACAATTTTGAAAATACTGCTTTTATTCAAAGGAGTGAAGCAGAAATCTAGATTTTGACGATGTCTCTCTTTCACCTTTCTCTTTTCCTTCCCATTCTCTTTTTCCCTTTTTTGTATTCAGTCCACTGTGATATTAAAGCTATGAAAAATGTTTCATCACTAGTTATTTTACAGTAATTACGTAATTTTTTTGAATTATCGAAAATAATGCTTTTCCTTGACGAGTTCAAAAAATTGCCATTGTACTTTTCCCTTTATATAATATTTTTTCGTTACGCGCACACACATACACCCGCACACTCATATATATATATATTTATCAGTGACGTTCCTAGCATGGGTGTCACAAGTTGCGGTAATTTGTGGCGCCATCCCCCAGATGAAAAAACATTGTTTTGTTGTTTAAACTTGTAGTTTTGTAGGTTATATAATTTTCAATACTGCAAAGAAAAAAAAAAAGAAAAAAAGAAATTCAATTATATTTATTTGGGGTAACTTCTAGTAAACTACATTTATTCTCAGTTCTGATACGTTAAAATAGCATTAGTAAAATTGTATAATTCAGGTATATGTATTGTTCAAAAACTCTTTATCTCATTTTGGGTGTCATCCCCAACTCCCCCCCCCGTAGTGACGCTACTGTATACATATAGAGAGAGAAATGTAGTTTCAGGTATAAAATTGATGTCGGTATACAAGAGGAAGTAGTCTTGTGTAGTTTGGGACGTAAGATTGAAAAACAAATCTCGGTTATGGGTCCACATCAGCTGTGCTCCCCCCTTCTCTACTGCTTTGAAATTTAAATATGTTTCTAATACCGAGAGTTGTGGCGGCGCCAGCTGGTGTTGTCCAAGTTGTATTTAACCCACAAATCACGCTTCCACCCTTGTGGTGCTCATTCAAAAAACAGAAAGCGTGAATTAGCCTTAAATTCTGGTGATTTTTACCGCCCGAAGCTCTGTGGCGGTGATTCATCGATTGACGTAAGTAACAACAACAGCATAAGAAGAGTTAAAATATGAGTGACGATTGGAGAGGAATTCCTTGAAATAAGTTATCGAACCATCAATAACAAAAAATGGTTTATTTAAGGAATATTTGATTTAGAGTAACTACTCAATAATTACTGCGCACCATTCGCTCGACTTTTGCACCTTTTTCATTTTCCTATATAGTCCTATAATATCTAATGCAATGTCAAAGCCGATTGGACGTGTCTTTTTATCAGAAGGTATTATGTTGATGTAAATTCATACCTGTCTTTTTCTCCTGAGTAGTCCTGTGAAGGTGTGACCAGGGTAAGTTGTCGGGTGGAACCACAAGTAGTGACACACTGATTGGGCGTGGCGGTAGTAGGCGTGAGCACCGTCGTAACAGACAAAGTGAGGCAAGCGGAGGCAGAAACGCTGCTGGGGGCGGAGTTATTGGGCGGAGACCTAAAAAATGGAAAAATGTAATCTGCAGCTCGCTTCTCATATAAATTACATAGAGCTGTAGGGAAAAAGTGGAAA
Source organism: Octonoba sinensis (assembly GCA_038502835.1). Taxonomy (NCBI): domain Eukaryota; kingdom Metazoa; phylum Arthropoda; class Arachnida; order Araneae; family Uloboridae; genus Octonoba; species Octonoba sinensis. The sequence continues at coordinate 68,288,953 of CM076602.1, forward strand.
GATACTCCCTCTTATTTAAGAAAAAGCATTTGACATACAGTTCGTTTTCTTTTTTAAATTGAAAACATTGATGCAGAAAAGTGAACGTAATATTTTGTTTCACTGTTCCTGTGTTTTCCCTTGTGATTGTAGGGCAGTTTTCTTTTCAATAGCTGCATCAGTTTCAGAACACTTGAAATTTCTATGCATAAGTTATTTTTTCGGAAGTTCAATAATAAGCGCTGAATGTATTTATGAAAAACATTTGCATAATTGTACGACATTTAAGTCAATCAATGAGTTACTCAAACATAATTATTAGCACACATGATTTTAACTTTTCTGTAGTTTGAAAATACTAATAAAATGGTAACCTTATTTTTTCTGTTTTTAAATATTCGTCCACTACATAAATAGGAGATATTAGTTGTTTGTGGAAAGCTTGCTTGATCTATTTATATCGTTTTAGCATGTTCAGTTTTTCTTTCTACATTTAATTTAGTTAAGTTACTGCAGGAGAAATAACCAAAAAATCGGATCTTAGCGATAAAATTGAATAATTTACGATTTTGCTTGCATCAAAATCAATCATTTGCTTGCGTTGGGCTCAGAACTGGTGGGTCAGGGGTTCGATCCTAGCCGCCATCAAACACCCACCGAGTACATGCAGAGCCTGTGCTTGCAAAATCTGTGGACCCGAAAGTTCTGTGTCCTGTCGTTGTCGCAGTTACCATAGGTGCGTGGTACTGAAGAAAACTTTTGTCCCTTTCAGTAGATGCATAAAATCATCTATGCAAAAATTTTAGAGGGGAACTGTAGATGCTGCTATCTACCATCGAAAGGGGCGGAAGTCGAGTTCCTACCTATAAGGGCCCCATTTCACAGGTGTAGCGCACCCACTCTTCCTCACTTTTCGAGGATACGTCAGCAATCACAATAACAGCAATTATGTAATTACATTTATTTTTTATTTCTTGGAAAAATTGTATTAGAAAAATGTCTGTTCCAACCGTTTTCCAACAGTTGTCTCGGAACATTCGGACATGTTAATTGTCTATTCATTAAAAGAACTAACTAGTTTGTAACTTGATGGTTATCTCACGCATCTCATACCTGAGTATGGGCGTGGCTTGCGGATGTGACGTAGCTGCCGTGACCACTAGAGTCTGTGCCAGCGATGCCAAAATGGAAGGTACATGAGATGTTGACAGAGAGGCGATGGTGAAGGATGAAGAAGAGGACGCAGGATGCTGTTGAAGAACTGGAAGGCTGTTTGTCGGCGATTGGTTTGAAGTCAGCACCTGAAAAATGCGGGAGAAAACTTTTTGTAAGAAACAACAGTCTGAAAGCAAGATACTCGAATTCGTTACTTCAAAGGACAGCTGATAGATTAAAGTTCAATTAAAAACATTATAGCAAAATCCCTTGTTTCGAGATTTAAGTTTTCTTATTCACGTTCTATGAAAGTAAACGAGATTTCTTCATTAAAAACAGACATTATGGGTAAATATGAATTAAACTTTTGATAAATTTTTGAAGAAGACTTAAACGTAACCAGAACTGAACAAGACGTAATATTTTAAAACTTAATTTTTCATGCATTGGCAGAGAAAATAGAATACATAATTTCTTATTTGAAAGAAATGAGTACATTTTAATTGTTTATAATATATCCAGACGATACGTACCTGTATAGTTGAGGGTGTCGATTGTACTTGATTTGGCGTGGTTCCGACGAGTCGGGCGGGGCACGTCGCAGCGGCCATATTGTGGTGGGTGGGATTGGCGCCTGACGCTGGCAGGCTGATAGGGCTCTGTATTTGTGAGAATGGAGAGCGGACCGGGGAAGGGTAAGGTGAGATTTGGGGAGGGGCGGCTGCAGGAGGTGGAGAGAGCGGCTGCACTGCGAGGGGAGCTGCGATAACACCTACCCGGGCTTGTCCGCTCGCCGTGGAAAAGTCCACTGGTTCGGTCTGTTCTAGGGCTGCTCCAAACATAGGCTTTGGCGTTACCAGGACAGTTGGGCGCTGTGGAGTCGGATGCAAGATCGTAGGATTGTTTGCGAGAGCACTAAACAGAGCAAAGATTTAATCAATACATCATTTGTTTAAATGCAGATGCAACATTTAGTGCTGAAACTATGTAGGGCTTGATGAGAATTTAATCTACAAATTAATGAGTTGTGTACAAAAAACAGCTACTTGTGTTTAAAGCTGATTAACTTATTTACCAGAGAAACGAAACGGTTTTATAAACGGAAACTCGCTAAGCGGAACTTATCGTTTATTTTATCGTTTTGTTTGAAAGAAAGTCATAAGTGGTTCAGAATTGACACCTTCGCCCCACCATCAGTTGTTGTCAGTAGCGGATTTAGGTTTGAGGGCGCCCTAGGCCCAAGACGATATGGCGCCCTTTTGCTTTCGTAAACAGTATATAGTATATATATATATATATAAACATATATATGCACATATGGGTGTATAAAATAATGAAAAGAATAACAAAAAAATAAGAAATCTAATTCAGGTATAAATTAAACATTTATTTTTTTAACATAACAATTAAATATAGAATTAATAATAAATTGCTTGTAATTAAAATATAAATTATTTTCATCTGATTAATTGTATATTAACTATTTTCTTGCTTTCGTCCGTGCGAAAATATCAATGACCCCCTCATACTTAATTTCTTGAACCAATTGTGCTTCAATGGTTAGTAATGCAAGTGCATTGAGGTTGTCTTGCTTCATACTTGCACGCAAATAACTTTTTACTCTTTTCAGGGTGGAAAATGATCTTTCTCCAGAACAATTCGTTGCTCAGATATACACGCAACGCAATATCTATATTTGGATAGATTCGTAGAGTTCACGTGAATGTAAAAAGGAACTTATATTTGATGTAGGACGTGTATCTTCATCCTTGCCTAATAGCTGTTTTAAGTAACTATGTTTAGATACTAAGAGCGCAATAAAATAAACTTTAAAATTTGGTCTTACAGTTTACAGAAAACCCAATCGGTTTTCAATTTTAGTCATCTTAAAAATTTTGGCTGACCTCAAAATTTGCCGCCCTAGGCCCGGGGCCTTACGGGCCTAAGCATAAACTCCCTATTTGTTGTTGTAACTAGAATAGTTGGACTCCCGTTAATTACTGCTGTTTGTCTTTTTTCTAGATCTCAACAAATGCCTATTAATTCGATGATTCAGCGAGAAATCGGTGCAAGGCATACTATGTATAATATTTGAAAAGTAGTGAAGGGCATTGAGGTCAATGGCGAAAGAAAACATGGTCATGAAAACAGCGATGCTGACGAATGTCGCCTGACATAATACTGACGTGTAATTTGAGAAAATTTAAACTCTTTAGAAATAATCGCAATTTTATACAAAATCAGAGAAAGTTATTGATAACTAGAAAAAAGCTTTCTGTTACCATAAATGATTCAGAAAAATATATCAGTGCACTGTTCAACAAAAAAAAATTTTGCTCTTACAAGTTAACGCATGTCGCATGAAGTTGATGCGAAGCAATGTGGCTATACCAAATACTTATATCATACGCCTAAAGCATTTTTACTGTAACAGAGTAAGTAATTTGATTTGTAATCTAGAAAACCAATCTCGTTTATAACGCCATTCCGTTTTAACATTACAAATTTTGCAGACGATGATAAAATTGAGAGATTTGAAAACGATGTCTTTACAACCGAGGTCAACTGTATGTATACACACACATTTGTGTAGTTTTTGTGAATGTGTGTTGAATGGTATAAAACTTCATCGTTATTGAATAATAATTATCCGTGAAGATAAAGTTAACAGAAATATGCCTTCGAGGAATAACGCTTACGCTGATTCTATTGATAAAAGAGGATTATAAATCAAGGACTTTTTAAAGTGCCCATTATACGAAGGTTTTAAAATATGATGTAATTTAGGTTTCAGAAAATAGTGCTCAAAATTTCAATAGTTTGGCTCTCAAAAGAAGACTCCTGATGATAGAAGGATTAAACGATTCCATTTGCTAAAATAAGAACGAGGAAAGCAGGTTTTCCGCTCCAACAACGTTTAAGGTGGCTATTGGCTCTGTGCCCAATGTAGGAATTCTTCCTTTTCCCCCCAAGAAAAAACGAACTTTCTCAAGGTCGGGAGTCTTCTAGTGAGAGCCACACTCTACATTGCCAAATTGACTGAACATATCAGAAGATCACCTAGAGCATATTCCCGTGGGACACCTATTGTTGGAGCTGAGATCGAGGGTATGCAAGGACGTCCTTGAACTCGAGGAAGATAAATCCATCACATTGTCACTCTTGGTGGACAAGTTGATTGCAGATGATGTCTCCAAAGAGAACTGCCTGCAGAGAAGAAGCAGTTGTTACATTGATAACAAATACAATAAAATACTTTATTGAAATAAAGTCGTAAAAAAAATGTTTCTTTTAGCTCTGTGGTTCTTAACCTTTTTAACATTGCAATCCCATTTTAAACAAATAAGTCACCATATATGTATGCATACACACATTTTCACACAAGTGCAAATGTGCTTTTTTATAATGTCCAAGGACACTGCAAAATAAACAATTTTACAGTGGCGTTGGACTGGAAGATTGCATTATTACTTTAAAACTTTTTTGTTCTTTCACTCTAACTGAAAATATAATGCTTAGAATTGAACTAAGTTTGGTATATACATGGACCCGAATGGGAAGTAGGGGTGATCAGTTTTTGGCACTAATCCCGTCAAGAGGGATGGCTGAATAGAATATATTTCTCTTTACGTGTAGCTGCACTCAGGAAATAATAGGAGGATTCAAACAAAAACTGGTGGTCATTATATATTGAAAGAGACACTGCTTTTATTTGAATATTTCTGTAAGATTATTTGAATCTATTTAAATTGTGCTTAACCCTTGACTATTTTTCTACGTTATTTGAATAATTTTCTTACATTTCTCTCCTTCAAATATTTTTGATGGATTTTATTGTGGTGGGATATGACGAACATCGTCATGTCACCAGACAATTTCTTTGCAATTTATGTCTTTAAGTTGAGCACAAAATAGTTCAAAGTTATTTAGAGCAAGAAAAAGTCATTGGTAACCCTACTAGAGTCACTGTGTGGTAAAGTATTTTTTTTAAATTTGAAATTATATATTATATAGAGACCCCATGAGAAGTGCTTCGTGACCCCTTTTGGGGTCGATGATACCCACAGGTTGGGAGCTCGGTTTCAACTACTATGTAACTTTTATAGTGGTAACAATTTCCCTTTCTTTGACCCAACATTGAACAGGGAATTCATTCAAATTTACATAGCAATCAAAATTTCAAGGGGAAAAAAAAGAAGTAAAAATCGAGGATCAATTGACTTCTATTGCATTTTGGGAGTAATTACAAGGTGGTTATAATTAAAGTTATCCTGTTTAGACAAAAGCTCCAAATTCAGACCTTCGTAGGGCCCATTTTAATAGAAGCACGTCATTGAAACTTGGTGCATATGCTGTACGAATCATAGGGGGGGGGGGGATCTGCAAAAAAGTTATATGTATATCAGGCCAATTTTTAAAACCAGGTGAGGGCATCTTGCTTCTCTATCAATAGTATTCTCATAGCCTGGTTTGCTGCAATTGAAAGAGAAACGCTTCGCAATACTGTTAAACAAGCTTTAAAAAATAAAAAATAAAAAACGTTATTGACCTAATGAAATTGAATGCATACAGAGCAAATTCTGTGATAAAGTGAATTTTTTTTTGGGTTTTATTTCTAATTTGGTTTCTGATGGTAAAAAATTTAACGAATATTTTTTGAGGAATTGATAATCAACGTAAAATTAAGCGCAAAACATTGCAAAATTTTGTGCCTAATTTTACGTTGATTTTTATTTTTTATTTTAGTGCGCAAAGGTTTTCATTTCTTTTAAATATTTTCTTGTGGCAGATTTTTTCCCTTTCATGGTACGTAAAACGCAACTACGAAGTTTCAATGACAATCTATTAAAACGTCGTTCACGTAGGTCAAAGTAGAATAACTTCAACTAACCCTTTCAATCCCAGAGATGCCATTTGACATCATTATATTCTTAACTTTCCTTCCTCTTGTTCAGTCTCTAAAGCAGACCAACCAAATGATGCAAAATGAGCATAATAAAGTTTAATACAAAAATCATATCCCTTATTTTAATTATCGGCCTCCGATGATGCATTTAATACCAAATGAACGTCATTAAACTTAATAGAATTTTAGATTGACTTGGGACTGAAAGGGTTAAACAACCACCCTGTACTTATAGGTCTATGTGGTTACACTATTTTCCTAAATTTCAACAATCATTCGTGAATTGTTTTTCTTCGATAATGTTCATGAAACATTTGTTTTAAATCGAAACGAACAGTAAATTATGAACAGCGCAATTACTAATTAAAGAACTTACTTGAAAGCGGTTGCTCTCTGCTGTGGCTTCGGCTTCACGACGATGGGAGTAGGTCTCTGGGGTTGAGGAGGAAGAGGGGGAACAGGAGGAGCCACGTTCGGCTCCGCCTCTTGAAGTGGAGTAGCGGCCTTTGGTTTGGGTGCGATAGGGCGATATACGTCGAAAGAGAAATCCGATGCAGGCTTTCCGAATTTTTCTAGCCCTTCTTTGGGCCGTGGGGCACCCACATAGCCCGGGAATTTGTAATCTTGTAGCTCTAGTTGCTTTACGAAACACATAGGACGCAGAACACGTTCCGGCGACAGACTGGCTGCAAGAAGAAAGAAAAAAACTATTAAGATTGGGGCAGTCATTACTTTTATGGTTCACTACACTAAAAAATTCTAGTTCAAATTGTCACCAAAAAAAAAAAAAAAAAATGATGAAATTTAACTGCAACCAACATTTGGTACTAATTTGAACCATTATAATGGTGTAGTTTCGCCTAGTTTCACCACAAATATGCAACTAGGAACCATTATAATGGTTCAGCTTTAGTACCAAATATTGGTTTCAGCTACATTTAACCATTTTTGTTTTTGGTTAAAGATTGAACTAGAAATTTTTAGTGTACGGTGAGATTAGAAAAAGTCATGCTTTTTTTATTTTCAATTTTTTAGTAAGGCGTACCGAGATTTACTTATCAGTATTTTGCGATAAGTCTAATCAACCAAAATTAAATCAATAAAATCTCTTAAACATGTTACTTATACAAGTGTTATTTTAAAGGAACACTTTTCTACTTCATGTAACAAGAGTTGAGGCTTCCGAAGTTGTCGGCACAAGTAATTTTCTCCCAATTTATATGTCAACGTATTATTGCTGGCTGAAGTTTGACTTGAAATGTTTCAGGTCTTTTTAGAGCAAGAATGGAGCAGAAATTTTGGCTTCGTAAGTCTTTATACAAAGTTTGTTCATCTTTTTGTAAGCTTTGATTTTTCAGAGCAGCTGTCTTATGTTCACGCTTACTCCTGATAATTTGCTTGAACCACTATTTATTGTCGTTCTGTCTTGTGGGCTCACATAGTGAATGAATTCTGTAGTATAAGATCCAAAATGTATTAACTTTATTTCATTTAAATGAAAATAACGATTTTGTCACTCTGTTTTCAAAATAAAACAAAAGAAATGCAAAAAATATAAATTCTGTGAAAAGTTATTTGTGAAATACTATTTGGCAAGAAAAAAAAAGAACGGCTTTCGAAGTAAACATTTGGAGATGGTAAAACTGAACACTCTCAAGACAACTGCAAGTGTATTTCATTTTTCTAAAAAAGGCCATTTGCTTAAATTATTCTCTTTGAATCAATCTACAGTTAATTAGCTATATTTAGTAATCTAAGATAAAGTTTAAAATTAAACCTACTTGAGCGGTCAAATGAACACTTTTAAAACTACATTTTCCCCAGAATTTACTGAAGGACTTTTCTACAAAATATAGCTACACTGTAAAAAATTCTTGTTCGACTTTTTACCTAAAAAATGAAAGAAATGGTGACATTTAGCTGCAAACAACATTTGGTACTGAAGTTGGACCATTATAATGGTTCCTAGATTCACATTAATGGTGAAACGGGGTAAAACTATATCATTATAATTGTTAAAATTAGTATCAAATGTTGGTTGCAGATAATATTCACCATTTTCTCCACTTTTTTGGTGAAAGGTTGAACTAAAATCTTTTAAAGTGTACTTTTTTTGTTGCAGCCGTAGAATTGTTCTTGTTGTTATCAAGATTTCTTTCTGATACATTCAATAACTTAGAACGAGGTATTAAGGTTACATGTTTTAGTAAGCTGAAAGGTAGTGCTCAAGCATTTAATACATCACCTTTGTTACTAAAAACATGCATATTTAAAATACTTCATTCTGGAGGAGGAAAAAGAAATGTGGACATCGGAAGTAATCTTACATTGGCACTGCGTGATGGTGGTTGTCGAGGGCGTCTTGGTCTGATTCAGCTTATGCTCCTTGTTAACCATCTTCTCCATGGCTGCTATCGGACACCCGGAAAGGCTGAAACATATTTAATTATATTAAGAGATATCACTTGAACTGGATTTTTAACCTTTGGAATAAGGTGTACAGGGCATTAAAAGATAATTATTCACTAGAAAAACCTCATACGAAGCTAATCAAAGTAACTCCACGTCATATATTAATAAAATGAGTAATATTTTAAAAATAAGTGCAGTTAAGTTCAGAGATAAATCGATAATATCTCTGTGTCTGTGTTTAAGAGTTCATGTCATTGGTACCTTTATTTAAAAATAGGAAACTATTTCGAAAATGAATTTTAACATAGAAAAACTTATTTCTATAGCATATGGGGCCATAAGTGTATTATAGATTTATTATGCATGGGAGGATGGGACATTTATTGTGTGTCCCATGTTTGGATATACAAAGCACCTTGACATATCCTGTGAATAATGAGTCCAATATAATTCTATTTAGATTCAATGGGTTTTTAAGCTCTATATGGAAAAGAACAACGGCAAATCTTACCTATTTAGGTTACAAAAGTCCTTAAGTGTTCTCCACATGATGGTGGAATACTCTTTCAACAATTCAAACTTATATACTCTTATTTTAGCTTTATGTTTATTAACGAAAAACAAGTGTGCTAAGCGTGTCCAAAAGTGATGTTTAATACTTTCTTCCTAAACATTTCAAACATATTTTTAAGCACGAAGTGTGCTAGGATTCCTTTTCTTTTGTCATTTTTCCTTTAATTATACTTTATGATTCACTTCTCTTGATGATATTTTAATTACGAAGTCTTTCTAGGTCTGTCGTTTTTTAACTGATTTTCAACTAACTATCTAGTACCAGTGTAAACTTCGTTGCATTGAAGAGGAACCTCAAACTAAGTAGCTTACAGTGTTTATTTCTTTATTATCAATGGAATGACGCTTCATTACTACGAATAAGTATTAATACTACTGCTTGCGCAGTGTCTGTTTTCTTCCTGTGTGATTCCAATTAAAATCACTAAATATGCAACAGAAATTTCATTTGAAATAATCATTGACTGTAAATCACAATATTTCGATGACGCCCAAAATGGAATAACTTAATAATGTGTACCTTGAAACATAATTTACTAATACATACAGCAGAAAAAAAATATCTGCACATAATACTGTTTTTATGGATAGAGCTTCAGAATTAAAGGGAAAATGTTTTCTCTCGTAAAATAAAACTCCAGTCAGAAGGGGTTAAATTTCTATAGACATATAAGCTTCTTACCTCCGATGAGAGTTTCTGTTGCTGTTCACGTGACCTTTGCCATTACAACCTGGGGTTGGACACCTGTAATGATAAAGCGTTTCAACTACAAACGAATTCTAAGGAAAGTCAACTTCGGAGACAGAACAAAAAAAAACATCCGGAATGGTTATTGACAAGAACATGTAAGTGAACAGACTTAAGTACATACCTAAGTCAATATAATTAGGAGCATAAAGTTTGTGTAAACTCTAAAAGTATTTAAGATAAAAGAAAATTTTTAGAGATATGTCATATTTTAAAATTGTAAGAACTTGAAATGTACTTACTTCAGTATAGTTTCATGCATGGCTAGAACTGAAAATAAAAAGATTTATGTAGTTAACAAGTCAAATATTAAGTGAACAAGTATATACATTGGCATCTAATATTTCCATATGAAGCAGAGAAAAAAAAACCAGAGCGAACTTTAGCAAAGAAAAGCAAATGAAGGGTCCAGGGAATCATCACTTAAGTCCGTTGAAATCATTTCAAATGAAAAGGAAATGAAAGTTCGAAGTGATGAGGTTCGAGGAACCATTTTCTTCTAACAGATTTCATATGTCTTAATTTTGTTTTGCGCAGAAAATAATAGCATATTGATGAAAATTTTCACGGGGGTCATTGAGGGACACTACTATTTCTGTTTAAGTGTAGAAATTAAGTGATTTTTAACTAGATCTTCCTCGGATTTTTTTTTTGCCCTTGGTTCTTAACTAATACTTAACCAATTTTTCTATACAATTCTGTTGCTATGTGCTTTCTCCTACAGTAAAATTTCACAGTGCCAAATCTCGTTGCCATAAGTCAGATATTTCTTCAGTTATCAGATTTTGTGGTTCCAGTGTACTTCCAGCAGGAACCAGTTTATTTCTCTGGAGCTTTTGAAACTCTGTGCAAGTTTCTCTGATAGTCTATTGGTAAATCACTTTACGAGAACACGATGCTTTCTGTTGACATTTAAGTCCAACTTGATTTGAACGAAATTTTCCTAACATAAGTAAAATATGGAACTCCAGTTCATCCAAACTTCAATGTAACACTCTGAAAGAGCACAAAAGGTAGTATGGAGTGAGCATGAAAGGTAGTATAGACGGTAGTATATCTTTTCGCGTGACAGAAAGTAGGCAATAAAACACGTTAGTCTTTGTTCTTCTCCAAAAAAACGTAAAGACAAAAGAGTCAAGAAAGATAGATCTAAAACGATCGATTCAGCCTGACACGGATGTTCAGTGCAGAATTAGTAGAAATCATTGGTTCGGTGACAGGAGAGAAGCAGTTGTTAAATTACTGGAGATGACTTTCCTCAACTACCAAACTCAAAAGAATGTATATAACTAGCATTTATTTTCCTTTAAGCTTACATATGGAATTCTTTGTTGGGGAATTTTTCTATTATGTAAAATAACTATGCTTAATTTTTGGAATGAATAATCAAAATGTATCTTGAATAACTATGATGTAAGCAAATACTGTACGATATTGACAAACTGAACGGACCACAGTGTTTTCATTGCAAACTTATCCATCACGAATGCTGATTTGTTTATTTATGTTCTCGATTAAAAGCTGCTCATTTGCATCTTGAAATTTGCATTGAAAGGTATTCTCATGTCAATCAAACTTCGAGGAACAACTTTATCAAAAGCGTATAGGAAAAGGGCGCACAATGGGATATTTTTCACTTGTTGGACACGAAAATGTCTTCCATTTTAATTTTAAATTGTCCCACTAGGCCACTTCGCGAGGGTCAATGTAGTAGAAAATGGGATAGAGTGTGGCAATGAATAATAAGACACATACAAAATCAGCCAACACATATTAATACTAATACTAATAATAATAATAATTATTATTATTATTATTATTTTTAAATAACTACAGGTTAAGATACAACACACAGAAAAAATGAAAGCAGTTTTCAATGAACAAGACAAAAACAGTCAAAATTAAAGACATTTGAGAGTTGAAAAATTCTTTGCGAAATGTTGCCGCATAAATATAAAAGTATTCTACACTTTGCATTGCAGAAATTTTTATATTTATGTGGCAACAAGATTTAATGCATTTTCGTGAATTTTAAAACTAGTAATCATAGATTTCGAGCGTTTGTTTATGCATTTGTTTCCAACTGTTTTAACTTGTAGTCACACATATCAAGTGCTCAGTTTTACGTAACTTAACAAAATCTTTCTCTTTAGCTTTAGAGAGTTCGGAAAAACAAAGATTTTATTGAGAAACTGTTATCGAGAAGCTTGATTATTTGATTTAAAACAAGTTCTTTGTAAATTTAAAGAAACTCTCCGTTTCCCTTCTGTACTTAACAGAAGTTTTTTACTGTATCACATTTCGCAATTGCTAACAAATAAGCAAATTCTGTACACATGTGTTTTCTTTCAATACGATTACACTAGCAGTGAAGAATTTGCTTGATTCAGGAGGACACAGCAACGAAACATTTTAAGTTATTGGCGTTAATGCATGATTTTCCCACTTTTTAAAAAATCTTAATGAATATAAAATTTAAAAAAATTTTATAGCAAAATTGGTACTTAACCTTTTAATTTTTTACATGAACACTTTTTACTAATTAAAAATCTTCATGTCTAAATTTCAGAATTACAGATTAAAAAAAACATCCAAACGAACAAATTAATTAATTTTACCTTTCCTGGTGAGTTCTAATGAATTTCGTTACTATGTAATTTAATTTTAATGAAGTTCATTATTTTAGTATAAAGATTTTTTAATAAAAAAACTTCACAAGCAACATTTCGTAGCATTTAATATTTAATTTTTAGCTTAATTGTTATCACATTTTGCAAATGCAACTGTCGTTACTAAGTTCTGTACATATGTTTTCTTTACAAGGCGATAATCTTAGCAGTGAAAAACTTGTTTGCTTCAGAAGGATGCGGCAATGAAACATTTCACGTTACCGTCGTAAATGATTGTATTTTTTGACTTAAAAAGGTATTAGTAAATATAAAACTAGTAACATATACTAAAGAGCGTAGTTAATTTTGGGCTTCTTTTTCACATCCATATTTATTACTAGTTAAAAACCTACATTTTATGAGGTATGTCTCAACAAGAAATGTATTTTTGTTTTTAAATTCAAACACAAAAATATTTTTTTCTTTTCCTAGAGTGTTTTAATAAATTCCATTGAAATTCGTTATTTTGTTACAAAGAAATTTGAAATGACTTCTTAGCACTTAAGGCTTTATTTTTCGCTAAAATTGCATCATCGCATTTTACAATGGAGAAGTTGCATGCTTTCTAAATCTTCGTGAAATTGAAAGAACTTGAAAAAATATGTCGAATGGTACTATTCTTAACACGGAGAACGACGTGGAAGTATTTTAAAATGAATTTTAAAAGTGCTGTGACGTCACATCCAGCTCAAACGCGGTAGAAAGAATGTGACGTCAATCGACACGAGGGGAAAGTGGAAAGTCTTACTACAGTCCTACGCGCTGGGAAAATTTTGCCGGGATGCATGTCAACCGCTTTAAAATATCCTTTAAAATGATTTAAAGTATCAGAATCCAAGAAATATGCATACAGATGCTGCATAGAACCATGTTGTTCAAATTCGAGTAATAAGAGGCATGAAAAAAATAATACTGTTTTGGGTTCTTTAAAAGCCACGAGCCGAGTAGGTATTCCTTAATCCTCAATCACTTATAATCTTGGTTTAATTTGATTTTTTTGATTCGAGGTACTAACAAAAATTAATAAATAAAATAATAAGAAATACGTGTTTCAGGTATTCCTTAATCCTCAATCACTTATAATTTTGGTTTAATTTGATTTTTTGGATTCGAGGTACTAACAAAAATGAATAAATAAAATTATAATAAAACACGTATTTTATGTTAGATTTCTTTCTTTCCTTTTCTTTTTCATGGTTTCATTTTATTCATCATCTATCACTTTTCAACTTTTTTATTTTTTGGATTCGAGAAGATAGCATCAACAAAAATAAATAAATAGGTGCAAATCAAAATAAATATAAAGCAAATAAAATAAAATACTCGCATTTCAGGGTTTTAAAATTTTAAGGAAAATTACAAACACAGAGGTCGAACGATATGTTGCCTACAGTCTGCGCTATGATATGCAGGGTTAAAATTAACTTTATTTTTATGAGGATAGGGTCATAATTTCAGGGGGGGGGGGAGCTTAAGTTGCTACTCTTTTAAAGATGGAATTCAGAGTTCTTTAATTTGCGCCCTTAGTTTTGAAGCAAAGAAGTCTTTTTAAGAGTTTACGAAACAATAGTAACTTAAAATGCAAAATAATGCCACTGTTTATAAAATAATAAAACTCTTAATCAGTGTACTTATTCCATCAACGTGAATGTTAGATATACTTATTATAGGAAATATCTTGAAATGCGCCTCTAACAAAATTTCAGCTTAAAGTAAATCCTTTTTTTTTAACTTCACTAGTTTATTTACTTCTGTAAGGGCTCGGAAGTATTCAAGTTTGTAGAGAATTTTTAGCAGGTGTGTACTTGAATATATTCCAGTCTGATTTTGTGTCACAGCAGACGAAACGGTAAATCAAAGGGTAAAGCCATGGTCACCTTTAATGTTACGAAAAATAGCCTAAAATTGTGCTTAGCACTTCAAGTTCCAAAATTTTCCGATGGAGAGTTCCCATCTTCCCATCAAAGATAGTTTTAAATAACGTTTTTTGGGCTTCCGTTTGAAAAGAATTGCTGTGGAGAACCCCGAACCTCTCTTAATAATTCAAATTTTGCTGTTAGGTTTTTTCTTCGGAAATACACTAAATCAAATGAAAAAACGTTTGAATAAAAAAAAAGTGAAGTATGAAAATTATGTGTTAGGTCTGAGATCTTTCGAACGGATTCTTCATTCGCCCCCGCCCCTTACTAGCACAAAATAAAAAAGAGAAAAAAATGAGGCGGGGGGGGGGGGGGTAGAAAGAACAGGCAGGCACACATATCCCCATTTCATAACAATACTTTCAGTATTTTTAATTTTCAATATTTATTAAATTATTTAATGAACTTTTGATACATTAGCCTTCATGGTTTTTTAAAAATAACTTTTATGGGAGAGTCGGTTAAAAAAGAAAACATTGTAGGTAAGGGATAGGGGAAGAGTTAAGTAAAAGTAAGATCAGAAATAGGTTTGGTGTTAACAAATAATATAGCACACACAGCTTTTGGAGAAAATAAAACATTGCTTTTGGGGCAATATGAATAGTACTGAATTTATCTTTTGTTTAATAAAGTATTGACGTTGAATTAATAAAACTTAGATACCGAATGAAAATTTATTTTCTATACATAAAGAAGAGCGCTGCAAAGGGGAGCATTTAGGAGTTAATTCCATTTATCCTTGCATAGGGAACATTCCTAAATGATGTCATGCTTCGAGTGGGGGGGGGGGAGAAATTTTAACAAACTGTGACAAGGAAAGGGGAGGGGGTAACAAGAAGTGTGTCGTCATGCTTATGCAACATAGCTTGTCATGTGACAAAGGGGAGAGGAGGAGTACGTTGAAGTGGGACATTTTGTGACAAAGGGGGGAGGGGGTCAAATATATGGGAAAAAACGTGACATTCTTTATGGATGGTCCCTTATTCGCTTTTCAACCGTTTCAAAAAATTGGCAGAATTATGAAAAACATGAACATTAATCCAAGTGGATAAAACTAAATTTTAGTTAAAATATTAATTAGACAGATTTTTTAAATCATAAGATTTTTAAGTATTTGCTGACTTTTTTCTTCCTTTTTTGTTTTATTTATTTATTTTTATTTTTAACACATTTGGGTTTATTGCACTTGTGGTTAAAATGGTTTCTTACTTCTGTTGTCTTGATTCTTTTTATTACAGTGCTAGTAAAAAAAATCGTCAGTTTTAAAAAATCGACAGAATAATGGAAAATTAATATAATAAACATTGTATATTGATCCAAGTGGACGAAGCTAAATTACAGTTAAAATATTAATTAAACAGATTTTTAAAATCAAAAGGCTTTTAAGTATTTTCTGATTTTTTCCCTCCTTCCTTCCCCTTTATTAACACATTTAGGATTATAGTGCTTGTGGTTAAAATGTTTAAGTTTTTTTTTTTTTGTCTTGATTCTCCTTATTACAGTGCCAGTAAAAAATTGGGATGTTATCGCAAAAATAAAAAACTAGGGAGAAAATACAACTTTGACAAATTGTCAGTTGCCCCTTAAAAAATCTGCTGAACTCTATCGTGAAAATTACTATAATCTAAATTATTCAGTTTTAAAAGGAATCAACTTATGTGATGCATAGTTAAGAATAAGTAAAAATATAACTATTCTTAAGCTTAGAAAGCTTGGAAAAGGTGAGGGTGAAATACCATAGCTACAAATTTACATGCGAATGCGGTACAAACCCTAGACATAATAGACGGGTAGAAATCGGTAAGTTTTCCCTTGCGGAGGGAAGCGTGTCGATTGACGTCAAACCAATGAGGGAGCGTTTTTTGATCACGTGTCATTGTTTACGTTTTTCTCTGCTTTAAAATCGAATTTTAAGACTGTTTAAAAAAATTTAACATTTTTTAAAGTTCGTATTCGCACTCTGTGTAATAATATCTTTCAGAAAAATATAAATTCAAGCCATTTTAGAAACCCATGCAACTTCTCCATTATACGACCGATAAGGCAAACTCCGTACATGTGTTTTCTTTACAATACGACTACCTTAGCAGTGAAAATGTCGCTGGGGAAATCAGTTCCGCAGCTTCCCCTCGTATCATGTAACCAACTGAGAATTGATTAATAACTGAAAATTAAGTTTGTTACTATTTGTCCTGCGTTCTTTCATTCTTTTTTCTTTCGAAGGGAGCGAAAGGAGGGGGGAGGGGAACAGCTAGCGGGAGAATTTGAAAACGGTATGGTATCTCAGTGTCCTCAAAAGTTTGGCGAACACCGGTTTAAGTCGGTCGAGTTAAGAATATTAACTGATGTTAAACAATATTGTTGCGCATATCTGCTACTTATAAAACGTTTTGAATTGTGAAACCAAATTTTGGGAAAACTCAATTCTGTTGCAATGTTTACAGATTATGCGAATGAAATACTATCTATTTTTTACGAAAATGAGTGAAACAAAGGCAATTTACTTGAACTTGTTTCTTAAAAATTTTTACCAGCATACGGTCTGAACATTTTTAAAGTCTAGAAAATACAATACAATGAACAACGAACATCACTCTACGTTAGTGAGTAATTTTTGGCAATGAACACACAAATAATATTGCAACAAACAGAACAAAAATACAGTAAAAATGGAAAGAAAAATAGGGAGCATTTACGTTGTTGGATAGAGTTCTTACTTTCTGGAGTTATTTTATCTTTCCTTGGACAGCCAGACAAGCTGAAAAGAAACAAGAATACTTCGATCAGAGTACGAGAGAATGGGCGGGGCTTCGAGAGAGGGAGGTGGAGAAAATATCATCATACCCACCTCCTGTGGTGCGAGTAGAGTCCGGTAGAGTGTCCAGTCCCGTTGCATCCAGGGGTCGGGCATTTGCTGTCTGTAAAAACAAAAAATCAGCAAAGAATTATATTCTCATTATACTCTTGGAAGAGACACCAAGTCATCGAGGCCCCCTTAGAGGGATGTTAGTGAGAGACAGAGAGATAACATAAAAGAATCGATTTAACGACATCAGAGAAATAAATTTGAAAATTAAATGAGATACATTTTGTGTTGAGGAAAAATAAGTCTCAATTTAGTGTTATGCTAGCTTCACACAGCCGTTTAAACAGTACATTTTGTCATTGTCGCTTTTGTGACGATTGCTTCGGTGTTATTACACCAATGGTGATAATTTTTCTTGCAGTACCATACAAATAATATAACTCTTTGGGATCCAATTATGTGAAAGTCATTTTTTTATGAGAGAGTATTTTTTAAATACAACCAATTTGACAATTATGAAGAACTAACGATGACTAAAAGGCAACGATGAAGATTTTGTACATAGCACATGAAGCACATGACCAGTCAAAACTGCAAGGTTTCATCAAAAAATAACGGCTTTTAACAGTATTTTTAGTTCAAAAGTAAAACGAGAATATTTATTAACCTTTGAGCGATCCGTCCGAATGGCTGCCCATGGAAATGTCATCAGCCAGTGTGTCCAGGCACGCTGCCGTCATCATCAAGGAGGAACACGTTGTCTCCTCCTGGGACCTAAGAAATGGGAAATAAACATTAACAGGACCGAAAAAAAGAAAAAGAAGAAACCCTGCCCTTTGAAGAATAAGTTTGTTTTCGGCGAAGCTAAGAAGATATCTGTCTTCGACATCGCCAATAGTGCTCAAGAAGCACTATTTTCATAGTTTTTAAAAAAACGGACGTCGCTTCAAAAAATACGTCGTCGCATGGATTTTGCGATTCTGGTTAGCGCTCGTCAGAATCTCATAATTGAAACTTTAGAGTTATTTACCTAATTTTATGGGTACATAAATAATGAAGCTACCGAATCCCCATGCAGTTAAGGCCGTCAGTTAACTACCATTTAATAATTTATGACTATTTTCAAAATCTTGGAAATAAGCAGTGCACATAATGCTCAGTTTATATGCATTCAGGCAACCCAGTTTCTTGAAACACTGGTGAAACGCGAACAGTTTCAAAACAAACTAGCTGAAAATTTGAAAAATCTTATACGTGTAGATGTGTGTAAGTATCTATTAGAGAGAGCTTGCTTGTCTTGTCATCTTGCAGGCAAGGTGGCGTAGTGGTAAAGCACTGGCCTCGTACGCCCAAGTTCGCAGGATCAAACCTGGTCCAAGTCGGTCGTGTTTTCAAGACGAAGAAAATCGTCAGTGCTCATTCTTATGATTATGCGGCATGTTAAAGATCCTTTGAATATCTGTTTGGCTTGGATACTCTCGGCTAAATTAAATTCCTAGTGCAGTTCCGCATCATATTGAGCTCAGGTGCCGTCGTCTAGAGGAAACTGAGAGTTAACATTCTCAAGTGGTAATGGCATCCGCCGACAGTGCTCTACTTGAAAGAATGGATGCCAGTTTCCGGGGAATGCACTAGGTCTGCAAAGGTTAGTGACCATACGCAGGCCCTTCAGAAAGAAGTTTTGTCGTCTTACCCCAGGTGCGAGTGTTCCGAGTCCTTGGTGTCTCCGCCTTCGTCGATGACTAGAGGATTGTCGTCGTCTGGAATAGGCAAGAGATGGTCCTCATAGGTCAGAGGGCGTGGCTCGAGTCCTACGCCAAAACGGCGGGAAACGCCTCCTCCTGTTAAGAACAAAATTATTTTCAACGTGGGTTTTAAAGTTGGGAGCTTTTGCTCCGGAAAATTTTTAATCCTAATTATCAAGATAACATTTTAGTAGAAAAATATTGGAAATCAAGCGAGTTCAGACTTGACTGAAGAAAGAGTATGAATGGGTTTAATGGAAAATTTGATATTCAATATTTACTTCAAACCATATGATTAGCAGTGTATAAATTGAATTTGAGAATGAAAATGAAAAAAGCATATTGGAAAGTGCAATTTATTCTAAGCTTTTCCTTTTCCTTTTAAATTAAATTTGACAGAAATTTTTTATTTATTTTAGAAATCTTAGAATGTAATAAGTTGGGATCATTGAAAGCAACTCATACTGAAGCGAAAAAACATAGTTAGAAGGAAGCGCACAAACGAATTTTCCTGATTGATGAACTCGAATTATTATTGCAACTGCACTGCATATTAAGAAGAAAAAAGGAAATAAATAAATAAAAGGAAAGAAAGAAAAAAAAAGAAAGAAAAAGATTCATTTCTGCAAGTTGAAGGGTTTTTCTGTTTGTAGATCCATCCTTTGTGTTTAAGAGAACACATTTATACGGTTCTACAAAATTCTTAAATTTAGCAGTTTAAAAGATTATACTAAAAACGTTACTACATTTTTCTACCCTGTAGCATTTCTGCTCTTGTTAACACTGTAATTTCCCTATGATGCATCGAGATGCTTTAAGCACTTTTAGTTAGTGCTTATAAAAACATTGCCCATTATAGAATTCATTCCTAGTTCTTAGTACATATATAATGTAGAAGTATAAGAATACAAAGCACGCAAGCCGTTTGATTCAACTTGGATAAATACGTATCATCATTTATCTATTTATTGATTCGTTGAGCTTAAAATTACTGATTGATTTGTTTCAGGCTCAAATAAATGAGTGATATTCTTGAAGCTGTTATGACGAATCTTGATACGTGATGTCTCGTTATCTTGAATCGTCTAAGATATTTTCTATCAAGGCTATTTAAAATTTGTACTAGTTTAAAAATCACAAGACCGTTGCACATCACGTAGAACAAAAGTATTCCATCTTTTACACTTTGGGGAAACCTTTGAGCGCTTTCTTGAAGGACCCTTTTGCTCAAAGAGCAAACAAAATTGGATATCAAAGTTTTATCTTACTCAAATTCACAAAATTATTACTACATCTTTAGTTTATCACAACACAAAGATCCTGTAAAGATAATTAACGGAAAGATAGCTTTTTTAAAATTTTCTAAAACTTATTCGACGAATAATAAGCAAAAACAAAACTAATAAAAAGAGATTTTTTAAAAATAATTTGGCTGTGATAATTTTTATTGTTAGGAACTAAGACTAATATGTGACTTAAAGTGTTCTCGATTGATATATTTGAAGCATGTGTCTTTTTACGAAATCTAAATTTTTATTTTGTCCATATAGTAATACTTATTTATAGGGTAAAACGTGGTGATATTGCGTGGTTGGGGAGATGGCACTTGAATTTTTGAGGAAAAGGGGAGGTGGGAGTGTACTGGCGATTATCAGGTTGTTGTACAGCCACAACATCACTGTGTCTACTGAAATTCATAAGTTTTTTTTCTGAAAATGTATGACACAACGTCGTTTTTTTTTTTTTTTTGGCTGGATTTGAAAATGTAAGGGCTTGAATTTTCATTACTGTTCGTCTGATTTTTATTGTTATGTGAGTACTGCAACGTATTTTTTAAGCGAACGGTTTTTCAACTATTTTGGAAATTTGCTAGAAGTTATTATTAACATAATCTACTTATTATCGGAAGCCATTTCCCATGCATGTAAACCACCCATGTACGTAATCTCACCCACCCTGTGTCTTAAAGAAGCGAAGCAGAAAATATGTGTTTTAGTTTTCTTCCTGAAATCGTTTTAAATTACAGCATAACAAGGAAATAGTGATGGAATGCATACAGAGGGAATGTAGTCTTTTTTCAATCTTCAAAAATTTGGCAAAAAAATTAACGCTTTCATTCTTTTTTATCATGTTTTCCAATTGTGAGCCAACTCTACCATTTTATCTTATCTAGTTTTTAGAATCAAACTGCCTTTACGAATTCTTTTATAAAAATTAAAACTTTTCTTTCACAATATTTATTTTTTTTTTATTTTTATGAATCTTAGTGAATAAAAGTTTATAAAAACATTTTTCAAACTTAAAAAAAAAGTCTCAATATTTTTTCTAAATTTCTTTTCATTTCAAAGTTTCCTTGCGAAATCCTGTTATTTTGTATTGTCCCTTTTTCATAGAATTTAGTTGAAGAATATTTTTTGATCCTAACTGGTGACTTTTCTGAACAGTCATTTTAGCTCAAAAGCTATTTTTGACCATTTCTGACATGATAAAAATCCTTAGCATTTGTTATGCATAATAAATCCAGCATAACCTACTGCCTGTGATAGAAATTGTGTGAAATTTTTATGAAAAAATAAAAAAATAAAACCATTGTTATCTATTAATATCTCTCTAGTTAACAATAAATAATAATACATTTGCCGTGTAAAGAATACTCTAACTTAGAAGCACGAAAACTCGATTTACAGCATGGGAAAAGTATCAACAGGTCGATGATGTCTCATACATATATACTTAAGTGCAGATAGCAGGAATCAGTTATCTAGTTTCTTATATATTTTCATGAACCTTCACAGATTAAGTAGTCACAACACATAATAAATTTTTTTCCAGTAATAACTGCACAACTCGTAACAACCGCACTTATAGTTCTGGCCATCTTAGCTTTATCCGGTTTTATTACTAGTGATATAAGTGAATTATAGTGATATAAGTAAATGACAAAGCTCAGTTCATTTATTTCTTTTTTTGTTGAACAAAAGAAAATCCTCATTAGAAAATGTGCAGGAAAACTAGTATCGACATTAGAACTTCGATAATTTTATAACAAATAAGTATACACTATGAGAAGACTGAAAAGAAAAAATATAAACATGTATGCTACAGTAATTTATGATCTTTTCTGATCTTCTTTTTATCTAGGAAAATGTTTACCCCGCAGAAGGTCTTAAGGGCTCCAGGTTAAGAACCTGCACGAAATCAATTATATTAATAGAAATGCTTGTCTTCAAATACTCAAAAAATAGGTTTTAAACCATTAAAAATTTGCTACAGTTTTCAATCATGAATAATAATAATAATAAAAATGCTGTACATTTATTTGAAAGAAGCCCGAATTGAAAAATTAAAAACTCACTTTATGTTGCGATAATGTAAACAAATTCATGGCACTTAAAAGTCAAGCCGTTTATATTATATCATACCAAATTGATCGTGATCTAACGAAGTCACCTTCACCAGTACAATTTATCCAGATTTTTGAAATAAATTTTGCTGCTCACTGAATGAAATATTCTTCCACTTGATGTAAGTTCTGGGATGCATTGTGAGCCAAACTTTCGCAACGTTCGTAAAGACTGAGCTAGGACTTACCTGAGACTGTAGTTGGCGAAGGGGCGGTACCAGCCGAAACTTGCGTACTCTCCGAAGAAGTGAAGTCTGTGTTGGTAGAGGTTGTAGAGACCTCTCTTGGGGCGTGGCAGTCTTCGGATGGCTCCTCCCCTTCATCCTGCTGTGGGTGAGAATCGCCTACCGCCACGTCCACTCGTCCCATCTCTCTAGGTGGTGAAGAAGCAGGGGACGAGAGGGGCGAAGGTGAACGTGACGAACGGGACGGTGAAGATGCGGGAGATGGGGAAGAGTCGGCTGAGACGTACTTCTCATCATCGTCTTCCGGGGAGCACTAGGATGAATATAATAGCTTTTACTCAGAGAAACTTTGGCTCCATCAGAAAACTCAAAATCAGTATTGAGTTAAAGCTATTAAACTGTAAGATAAAAATTGTAAACCTTTGTGCGCACAATAAAAAGTTAGTTGAAACAGCGTAAAATACGCCCAAATTTTACAAAAGACAACTGACAGATATGTTGAGGGGTCAAGGAACCCCTTTTTCAATGCAATAGAATGAGCTTCTAGATGAGAAACATCCAGCTGAACTTGAATTCAAGTTGGATTTTTTTTCATTTAGAAGCTCATCCTATTGCTTTGAAAAAGGGGTTCCTTGAAACCTCGAAACACGCGTCTGCTGGCTTTTGCAAAATACTTTAACGCACAACCTAATAAGTTGAGCGAATTGTTCGATTCGAGAGATTTTCTTTTTTTTTTTTTTTTTTCATTCGCAAGTTCTCGGAGAAGACATCTCATTTCCATATTTTATTTTTTGATTTGAATAAGCTTTCGTTTAATTTTGAACAGTTAAAAAAAACTTAACATTAACGCCTATGAGCAAAACTGAAGCAAATTATGTAAACTCAGAGCATAAGATCGAAGTTCCTTTGAACAAGCTCACTGGAAGAAGCTCTCAAAGGGAAACATTTTTTGATTTGAACAATTTTTCTTCAATCTTGAACAGTTGAAAAAAATATTAGCATTAGCTCTCGTAGACGCTAAGTCTACGAGAAATATCAATCCTATATAAATCATGATCTAACAGATGGATTTGTATGGAACAAAATTTATCGGAAGGATCTTATGACGCAGACAAATTCATCCAAAACTAAACGCTGGTACTTTCCTATGAATTTTTTTGATCTGGATTTTTAAGGATATTTCTAAATGATGAATGAAAAACTGAGGGAAAGAATGGATGAATAAATGAGTAAATGAATGAATGAATAAATAAATGAAGGAAAGAATAAATACATGACTGAGGGAATTAATGAATGAATAAATACATGAACGAGTGAATGTAAGAATGAATAAATTCATGAATGAGTGAATAAATAAATGAATAAACAAATGAGTGAATGATTGAATGAATGAATATGCATTAACCATTGAAAAAGGTATATTTGGAGTAATTAAGAACTAAAGCTAAATGAGAAATAGAGATAAAAATCTAGATTATAAATTTGATGTTGGTGTATGGCGGGAAAGAAGACGCGTATAATAGTTCTAAACGGAACTTCTTTTTTATAATCTTGTAATTTGAGCTAGGTCATTTATTTCACATTTAACACGGAATTAGAAAAGAGTTACGTTTGTTAGGCTTCGTTACTGAAAATTACACGATCGTTATAAGATTTCAATAATCATTTTCAAAGCGAAATTAATCATTATTTTAATTATTATTTGTACGATATACGCCGTAATTTAACTTTCTTCCCAGAATACAGAGGAAAAAGTTGAAGAGCCAAAGTTAAACCTACCGGTCTTCTGTAGATTATCGTCTCATGTTGCTGTTGAATGGGTTGGACGGAGAAGGAGGCGGCGAGGATGTTGGCACACTCTTCCTCAATCTTGAGAAGGCTTTGCATGGCGTTTTCTTCCTCCTCCTCTTTCTTCGGGAAATATTCTGAAAATCACAGAGAAGGGAAACTCACACCAAATGGTCGTTTCTTTTGAAATGATATAAAACCCGAAATGTTCATATTATGTTCATTTACTTATTTTGTAGCACCATTATCTACTGATCATTTCTACTATACAAAAAGAAACGAATTTCGTCTCGTGAGTGATATTGAGATTATTTATGCCTCAAGTAATGGAATTTCTCGGAGTTCGAACCGAAAGCAGACGAATTTTTTTAAAAGAAAAACTCATTAAAGAAAAAAGAAAGGAAAAAAAAAACCTTGCATGCAATAATTTTTGTCTTAAAAATAAAAATATACGTGAAATGAGTTTGGAAATAGATTGTGCCCACTCCGAAATACACCGAGTAATACGAAAACAAGCAGGGTCAGTTGGGGTAATTGTAAACGCTTTTTCAATATCTTAGCTTTTGATCCTTCAATTATTGATGTTTTAACTTTCTGAATGAATTGAGAGATAAAATTGTGAGTATTATAGCCAATACTGTAGTTCTTGTGAGTAAATTTGTACGACAATTTTGACTTTATGACTATCTGTTTGCGAATGAATTCGTGTTTACGTGTAAATGTAAACAGAGATTTATTTTTGAATGAGGTTGATGCAAATAGAAAACTGTTTCATGCACAGTCTGCTTCGAAGACTATAAAGTTCCGGAGCAATGATTCTCAATCTGTGGCCAACGGGCTGCATGTGGTACGCTGAGTTACTTCTTGAGTCCGCTGAGAACATTTGATGAGAAATATTTTACAAAAATCAAGTAGTGCATTAAATTTATGAAAAATGTGTCCCGCAGTGGATCAGTCGGTTAAGCTCGGATCCCACAGAACACCTAAAGGGAAGCACAACTAGTCGTGGTCGATGCTTGGGAAGGTAACAGTTATGTAAAACAGACACAAAAGTAATTATCATCGAAATATAACATTCTGTGTGTTCCCAAACGATTAGAGATATGATAAATTTAAGTATTTATAATTACCCCAGAGTACGAAATATACGGGGTAATTGTAAACACCTAACTTGCACATGAAAAATGGCAAGGAGGATAAAATTCATAAATAAATGTTTTTAGCAACATTCCATATGACAAATATAAATGGTGGAAGCCGCTTACATCGCTTTTGTAGATGAGCTGGAGAGGAAAATGTAAGATCACTAAATTTTGTTAAACAACTTTTTTCACCATGTCATTTTCATACAATGGTGAAGCCTCCATAATTGTTTCAAAGCTTACGAAACTTTTTCAATGTATTCCCTATGTGGCAATTCCTCACGAGCAGTTAAGTTTTCAAAACCACCACAAGTGCAGTTATGAAGCTTGTTAACATTTACCCCATGTTTACAATTGCCCCAACTGACCCTATTCAGTTTCATAATGTTCAGCTCAAAAAACATTTGTTCATTTAGTCATTCAGTTTTAAACATTCCTTTTAGAATCTCAATAAAATTACTCTGTGTTCAAAGAAAAACATAACAAATTACCGGTTTCTTTCTTTGTTGTACCTAGAGGATTTGCCGCTTCTGCTTGACAAAGAGGGCCTGTAGATGGGGATCTTTGTTTGATACTGACAGAAGTTTCCCCGACACTTCCTATCTGTTGATTCTGAAGACCTATGTTCACCAGGTCATTCCAGGACTGATGCAAAGAAGGAACTTGTAGAGCATTTTTCTCGAATAAATTCTCGAAGAATGGTTTACCCGAGGAAGTCTCTGAAGAAACGATGAAACCTCCTGATAAATTTAGGAGGGCTTCCTGGGCCTCTTGAACATTTTTTGCGTCTTCTTCCAAACGACACCTCGCCGAATGGTCCAACAATTGCCGAGGTTCGGATCTATTATTTTGAATGCAGTTCATGTAGCTATGACCAGCCTGATAAGTACTGAAATTCAGCACTTGCTTCCCAGTATTGTTGCACGCTGTATTCCCTAAATGATTGTTATTTGGTAATGATCTTTCTACTGTTTTCTCCAAGTGAGTTTGTATATTGGGTAATTTTCCCCCGAATATATGTTGATTTGAAGGTATGAAATGCTCTTGGTGAGTACCAGTGCTCCCGGTGTTAAAGTGGGAATTTTCTGTCGCGTTCATGTTATGATGAGTCGCTATTTTAATGTCGATATTTTTCGAAGAGTTGATTGAGAAATGTTCTTGCTTGTGAGATGCCGTTGAACAATTAAACAGTTTTTGAGTGTCTTTCTTGTCTTCTGGGAAGGTTTCAATGCAATTTTGTGACATACCTTTAATTCCAGTTGTTTTTGGTTGAGTTCTGCTTTTGTCTACAAGACTATTTATTTTTTCGCAAGGTTTAACAAGGCCTTTCTTGACGAATTTCTTTTGAGCACAGGTATCAGAGAAAACTTCACTGAAAGATTTTTCCTCTGAGAAATCTCCGTTCATGATGGTCGAGTCACGGCTGTCCTCCTTGTCATCTTGTTTGAGGCCATTCGATAATTTAGTTTCAGAATCATCGTCTGTATCACTTTTGTTCGATATTTTTGTTTGTGCGTTAGGGGCGGGTCGATGATTTGCTTTGTTTGAAAGACCTTTCCCGTCGATGGTGCTCTTCGGTTTACATTTCGGTCCTTCATTTGAATCATTTTCAGTGTCTTCCATGTCGTATTTCACCCCTTTGAAGCTTGTGCTCAAAGAGGAATGACATGGACTATTATTAGTGTTAGGTTTAGAGCGCTTTTCATTCGACATGCTGGGGTTGGATTTCTTCGAGTGTTTTTCAGACCCCTTGGAATCGTTTTCTTTAGCTTTAGCAATAGGTGAAAGCGCGCGTCGAACGTCTTTGAATTTTGAGGTGCATCGCTCATCTTCTTTGACTTGAGCTTTTTTTGAGCTCGGCGATCGCGTTGACTCTCTGTTCGAAGATTCCTGAAGTTTTCTCGGTCGTTTTTCCCCATTTTCTTTCAAGACGCAATTACCGGAATCTGAAAGAGGTAGAAAAAGAAAAGAATCATTAAGGAATTTTGCAAGTTGCATACGCAGCGCTAAACAATACACGAATAAGTAATTGTATAAAAGCCTTTATTGTTTAAAGTTCTCTCAGCAAAGCTTTCTGACAAAATGGTAGGTGAACAAATTATTTTGCTCTTAGAATCATTCTTTATACAGTTGAGTACAATGAACTTAAACTTTTTATTGTACCCCCTTTTAAGAAAACCCCTCATTGTAAGTACTCATCTACATCCGGGAGCGCCCTGTTAGAAGGTCAGGGAAGCTAATGCTGACCTCTAAATTACTTTTTGGTTTTGCAAATGTTTTCTGAGCATTTGGCAGATTTGGGGAAAATATTATAATGTTTTTTCTCTTTGCTTAATATTTCCTCTCAAACTTTTTATGCCACAAAAGAGAAAGAAAAAACATTTATTTTTTTGTGAAATTTAAAAAAAATGGTGACGAATGCTTCCATGAATAGCAGGGAAGGTGGCCTTTTGAGGGCCCCTTGGTTTTTACAATCATAACCTTGAATAGTTTTTCATTTGAATTCTGTTAGATCTCTTCTTACACGTTTCATTTTTGCCTTAATTCCTTTCTCTCATAAAATTTTTATTAGGAATCCAATTTTCTTTCTTTTTTCCCTTCTTAAAATAAAAAGAGTTAGTGCTGGCAATTATTGTTTTTCACCTGACAAATAAGAAAATGCACGCCACGTTTTTTTTTTTTTTTTCTGGTTTGCTTTCTTGTTCGAGAAAAGTAAATATTTCTTAGCTTTTTAATATGAAAAGTACACAGGAAGAAAAATTTATAATTCAACCTTTCACCATAAAAAAAAAAAGTAAAACGGTGAAATTTAGCTGCAACCAGCATTTGGTACTAAGTTGATCCATTATAATGGTGTAGTTTCGCCTAGTTTCACCATGATAGTGAAACTAGGAACCATTGGAACCATTATAATGGTTCAACTTAAGTACCAGATGCTGGTTGCAGCTAAATTGCACCATTTTTACATGGTTTTATTTAACTTAACTTGTGGCGGAGTTTTGTAAGGCGGTTTTCGACAACTATTACTGCATAAATTAACTTCAAATTTTGCACGCAAGCTTATCTTCGATGACAATACAATAATCCATCCATTTTATAATTTATTATAACGTTAATTAGAAAAAAAATAATTTTGGTTCTGAGGAAATTATCAGCATTATCATTTGCCGTTTGGTAACAATTGTTTTGTTTGGATAATGCAACGATGTTTTGAATTTAAATAAAACCATGTAACTTAAAACATTTTTGGCGATTTAATATTATTTTCAATTTGTTGGTGAAAGGTTGAACTAGATTTTTTTACAGTGTAACTTATCGTCTTATATATAAGCTGCTTACTCTGTCTGTCTGTCCCCTATAGAATCCCAGGCCGTTTTACCGATCGGGACCGCATTCGGCACGGTTAATGTTTACGACCCGAGAAATCATCGCCGCAAAAATGAAAGTTGTGACTCAATTAGTTTTTTTTAAATTAATTTTTAAAAAATTTTCAATGATTTTCTTGACCCGTTTTATTTTATTTTAGCATTTTTGCCGTCGTTTCCAACCGTATAATTACAGTTGCCGTGTGAACAAACAAATCAATGCAGTTGCCATTGTTATTGTAACAAATGTATTAATAACAATCGAAACGTTTATCTAGCATATTGAGTGAGGCTTCGCTGTATATCAATCTCCGTTAATAATTAATGTATACGCGAATTTAATTTAATCCTTTCTTTCTTTTTAATTTATTTCTTTATCGTCTGCGCTTTTTTTATTTTTATTTTTACAGTGGCAGTGGTATTTTTGCCCAGTTTCGTTAAAACTTTTGTTTTGAAAAGCATAATAAAATTTTCAATAAGTTATTTCGATGATAAATATATATTTCTCACAAATAATTTGATTATATAGTAAATGAATATATAGTAGTGTGGGGCAGTAAGCGAAGGGGCGTTCTCGCCGCCTGACCTGGGAATTCAGTTTGAATCAGCAGACACCTTTGCAAAAATCATTTTAATTACAATTTATAATATCTAAAACAGCGGTCATTTCGTATGACCTCCGGGCTTACTAGTATATATATAACTGCCTACTGTACTTTTGTTGTTTCATTTTGAAAAAGAAAAAATTGCTTTTTTAAAATTTATTTATTTATTTATGGAGGACTTTAAATCCCTATTGACAGCTCGGCATTAGCGGAAACTTATTATCCCATTTTCACCTTTTGTTGTTTAAGTGACTTCAGAAATAAGATTTATGACTTTAAAAAGAAAGGACATACATTTTACTTTCTTTTATATTTCTACGAATTATCTTCTAAGTGAAAGCGATTTTCATGTGTTCGTTATCTTTAATAAATTGATTTAAAAAAAAAAAACCAGCGAATTTTTTTTTTTTTTTACTTTTTCTTTTCGGTTTTTGCGTCTCGTTTACTTCTGAATTAATAACGGATCTGATCAGACTATTTCATAGTCGAGGTTTGTTTTTATTAGGCACAACATTTATTATCTAATCGTTTTCATTGATAATGATACTCTCAATTTCACTGTCAAGCATTAATACTTATTGAATGCATGAATATGTTCTGTTCAATGTGCAGAAAAATATGTTAACAAAATGTATTAAGAAGGACTTTTGGAGCCTTTGTCTGTAAGTTATGGTGACTGATCATAAAATTTACAGAAAAAAAACCGGAACGAAAAAAAGTGTGTTTCCGTTATCGGATAAATCCGCATCCAGAGCGATTGTTCATCCAACAATGATCGGTATGGCGAACTTACTTTTCGAAGAGCCGTCCTTTCTCCCGTTCTTCCTTTCAGGCGATTCTTTAGCTCTCACCCCATTCACGACCCCCTGAGTCTTGTTGGCACACTTTATCTTTTTGGCGTCGGCGATTGGCGATCCATTCGAGACTTTCCCTTTCTCCGGATCCGCCGCAGCAGAGATCTTGGCGTGCTCGGCGGAGGCCGCGCGCTTAAACTCGGAGCGCCGTGTCTTTGCCAGCGAGGATTCGTAGCTCGAGCTGTCCAACAACTTCCGTTTTTTGGCCGCCAGCGGACAGCCGGCCACCCTGCAAAAGAAAAGAAGTAGTGATAAGTGTCCCGAAATGAACTATCCCAATTCATTAGAAAACAGAGACGGCTAAGGTCTGCATGATTGAATTAATTTTGTCAATTAAAATAATTAACCCTCTCTCCCCACTTCCTACGTGCGAGGCTCATACTGCAAACAGCTATAGTTTGCTTTAAAAAACTGCATTTTTTTTTTGCTCAGTGACACCGTTTATTCATGCATAAAACATACGAGAAGTTAAAATGTCAAGAATCATTAATTTATAATTATTTGTTATATTAATCAATCAATTGTACATTTATTTTGATTTTTTTAATTTACAGAATTCACCCATATACCCTTTCAATAGTTATTTTAGAAATATAATGAGTATACAAGAACAAAACAAAATGCATAAATACACTGAAAATTTTCAGTTCAATCTTTCTAAAAAAGAATGAAAAAAATCGTAAGCTTAGCAGCAACCAACACTTGATGCTAAGTTGAACGATTATAATGCTTCCTAGTTTCACATTCATGGTGAAACTGCACCTTTATAATGGTTCAACAGTACCAAATGTTGGTTGCAGCTAAAGTTCACCATTTTTTTTCCATTCATTCGGTGAAAAATTGAAATAGAATTTTTAACAGTGTCGAAAATACCGTTATTGTCTTTTATTTCATTGATGGAATGACCATGCACCCGTACTCACATAAGTATCTTTACCGTCGTATGAGGCTCGTAAAAAGAAGCAGAAAGGATAACTTCGGCAAAAACATTTTCTTTCTTTCTTTCTTTTTTTGTGCACATGATTTGTTGTAACATTTTATGCACATTAAGTAGTAGAACATTATTTTTTTCCCTATAATAAATACATAATTCGGTGACAAGAACTATCGTTGATTAACATGTGCTTCCTCAAATATTTACCACGGGGTATATGGCAAGAGGAAAGATCTAAATAACACGATGTTTCGGAATGAAAAATGAAAAATTTATTTGAAATCAAATGATAAATCAGGATTTGTTGTTGGCAAGTCCTCGTGCAAAGTGAGGAAGAGAGGGTGCCCTGCTCCTGAGTTTAATGGGGCCCTTTTACAGGCAGGAGTCCGACTCCCGCCCCTATGGGAGGTCCCTTACATTTTGAGCCAGCTCCCAGATGAGAGACCGTAATCTTTTTATCATTGTTATTATTTATTTATTTTCTGTCCTTTAGGAACTCATTTTTCTAGCACATTACAAAATTTTCAGATAAGTTTTCTTCCCCTTGTTCCTCTTTACTTTATGTCCGTAGTGACCAAATAAGAAGTAAAAAGACAGATTTCGTCCATTAACAGTTTTTTTTGTCTCCTCAGTTTGTATTTTTTCATTGACAACTGCTTTGTTCAATTATCACTCTAAATGAACATATTATTAAAGACGAACTGTTCCGAATGTTAAAACAAAACTTAAAATAATATTTTTTTTCTACTAGAAATCTTAAAGTATGGTTTTCTGTTTGAAAAAAAAATGGAATTTTCTGATCTCATAGCAGTGTTTTGTGATCAACGCAAAATTTACTTACGTTCTGTGTTTGGCAAACTTCCCATTGACGTGACCAGACCCATCACAGCC
This sequence comes from Octonoba sinensis, assembly GCA_038502835.1. NCBI lineage: Eukaryota > Metazoa > Arthropoda > Arachnida > Araneae > Uloboridae > Octonoba > Octonoba sinensis. The sequence continues at coordinate 68,321,032 of CM076602.1, forward strand.
TCGCGTAGGACAGCTGAAAAGAAAAATACACAACTTAATCGAACAATCAGCTCTCTATATCTTACTTCGTCTGAAGAGAGTTAGAGAGAGAGAGAGAGAGAGAGTTATTTTCGGATAAAATAATATTTTCCTTTAGAGTAAAAATTCTTAATTATTATTTAACCAGTGGTTTCAAATGTTATTTCATGTATAGTACGAAGCTTGAGAAAATAAAGTTGTTTTTCCACATATTAGTTTCAAATGCAATTTTTTAAAAATCACAGACGCCCTCACCCACACTGACATCCAACGAGGCTTTAAAATCTCAGACACTAGTCTAAGTCTACAATGTCAGATATAGTTTTGGATTTTCAGTATAATGTGGTTCACAGCCATAAATTGCAAAATTTATACAAATTTCAATGCAAATACAAAAATGACGACCAGCAGCAGGTCTCTGGGACCAGCTAGGCTTGTCCTATCAGCAGTAGAGCGTGAATGAAGACTAATTCTGACTTTTTTAGTTTAGGAGCAAACTAAGAACGTGGCTCTTTGTGACGCTATTTTATCAAGAGAAATGAAATGCAGAGAAATAATGTTATAGTTCACACTGCAATAATTGCTGAGGACGACAAGTTACAAATGATTATGTAGCATAAATGAAGCAAGTGCAGAAAGACTTTGAAGCTAACTGAAACAGGGGGAAATATTGGTTTTAACTTATATAATATCTTATATATAAGCCGCTTAAGTGTATTTTGAAAGCATTTTGAGTGAGGATCGCTCGTGTTTACATCGTAATGTAAACACGAAATTAATTTGATCCTTCTTTCTTTGTTTTAATTTATTTATCATCTGCGCTTGTATATATTAAAGTGGCAGCGCTCTTTTTTTTTTTTCTTTCAGTTTTGTTAAAACTATTGTTTTGACGATGATTATGTTGGATATAAATAAATATTTTTCACAAACAGTTTGATAATATAGTAAATAGTATTTTTATTTTACAGATTAAACTTAGATGGTTTTTTTTTTGGGTAAGAAATTTTTTTCCGAAATTATTATATGTTTATTATTTATTCATTAAACTTTACTGTTCAACCTGATAAATATCTCTTTTGATTTGATGTGCATTTCCGGTTACTGGGGAATTGTATATTTATAATTTCTACAACTGCGGTCATTTCGTATGACTGCCGGGCTTACCAGTATTATATATATATACATAAACACACTCACACACTGAGACAAATATGGAAAAATGTTTGTTTTCAGGAAATGCTTAAGAAACCAGAAAAAAGAATTTTATTGAGAAATTGTTATCAAGAAACTTGTTATTATTATTATTATTATTATTATTATTATTTAAAACAAGTTCTTTGTAAATTTAAAGACACACTCAATTTTCCTTCTGTACTTTTAGAAAAAAAATTTGCAGTGTAGAATGGTAATAAATAAGAATACCTTTCCTGATCTTACAAGGAATAAAATATGGTTCATTAAGTAGGATCATTTAATTATGTGTTCAATAATACAACCAAGGGCCAGCGTTTTTTTAGATTTTTAGTCTGAGTTCAAGCAGAGATTAGACCAAAATGGGTTCAAGGAGAATACTCACCAAATAGTTTCTTGGGATGAACCTGAAAAAAGAAATAAAAATAGTTTCGTAAGTGTACTCTTTAACAACAGCTTCGTATTCAGAAAGAGCGAAATTGGTTACCTGCAGGACCTCTAGATCTTGTATTTGGCCGAGAATCGTCAACCTAACAGAAACGAAAATGATCAAAGGTTAGACATGCATTGTAGATAGAATTTTCTTCTTATTATAGTTTTAAGTAACACTGCTGAAATCCCATAAGAGCATGAGTAAGATAGTTTTTCATAATATAAGCCATTACCACGTAATTATGAATTAAAGTGTACTCTTTAAGATTAGAGACAGGGATTAAGATTATATTTACAGAGAGTTGGAAATAGCTGTCTCGAGATTTAACTTTTAATGGTGTCTTTGAAAATGAGGTGCTATCTCGCTACTCTTATGAAGATCTAGACAACAGCAACAAATACCACATTACTTATAAAAAGATGAGACTTACCTTGCTCATTTAGGTAGAATATGACCTGAAATTAAAAGGAGTAACGATGAGTAAAAAGCTAAATGCAGGAAAATAGCAGGTTCAGTAAAAATGAGAAATGTTTTAATGTTTTTGTCTTTCATATAATATACGTAATCGGCGTGAAGAAATATCTCCAGTTGCTTTCAGGGCTAAATTTGCATAGGAGCTAAACTCCTGTTCTTAAAATAAATTTTAAAACGTGCGCTATTAATTGTACAAAAAAACCATCTGTCAACATATAGATATTATACATTAGCCTAATTATTTTAGACGCTATGAAAATGTTCAAGCATAAACTTTTTAAATCTCTCAATAAAACGTGGTTTTATTTGAATCAGAAGCATAGTCAATCGCCATATTTAAAGGCATTATCTTCAAAATTTTCGATTATTACCTATATCAACTCGGCAGGCATTCTGTTTAGTATTTCTAAGGGATATTTTATAGAATGTATGTAAAATAATTAAATTCTCTTTCGCACTCTATTAACGACGTCATCATTTCGCTTTTTTCTTCTTCTTTTTCTTTTAAATATTGTTATTATTATTATTTGCCATCTTATTGATTTCTCATGACATCTAAATTTTTTTCCCTTTTTTTAAAGTTAATGGCAGTGGCTAGTTTATGAATAATTTACTCAAAATTTTGCAAAACATAAAGTTTCTACTGTCATGAAACATTTGAATTGTAAGTAATGGAAGTAGATATTCAATCATTTCTGTTGTTCAAGTAAAAATATTTATTGTTAGCTTGAAAACTTTGCCTCATTCCTTTAAAGTGTAGAAACTATTTTACATTAATGTGCTTCAAAAATTTTTAGACTTTTTAAAAACATAACTAAAATATCATGCAATATTTATGTGAAAAATCAGCATACATTTCACGAACCTTACTTTTCATATAGAACGAATTTTATATGCAACAATGTTCTTTGTCTAGAACCAATGAAATTCCTCACAACAGATTTTTAAAAAAAATTGAAATCCTTATTAAAAATAGGTAGTTTCGAATTTTTTTTGGAGGGCTCTGGGCCCCCCTCGACCGTTCTTAAATACTTATTTGAAATGTCCAACTGTGCCGCCCTGAGCAAGAAAGTAGTATCTCCAAGAATGTTAACTTTAAGAGTGATAAGGTTCTGACTTCTTTTTAATTTAGGAACATTTAGTAACAAGTTGAGTTACTGCAACTTGGTATGTACTAAATCTGACTTTGAGGTTTCTATCGTTTAAGAAGATATGGATTCATATTAAGAGGAAAACCAAAAATGGCAAAAATTGGAGACACAGCCTTTTTTTATTGTCACTGTTGCGCTGTAACTTTGAAACATGTATAAACTTTTTCTTTCTATCCAGTGATATAAAATTAAAGAGGAAAATTAGTTTATTTGTCGACGTAAATTCAGCTATTAAGATTTTTCATGGTCTAATTAGGCCTCATTCCGAATATGCTTCAGTTATTTCAGGATATTTATCAATGCATTTTGAAAGAATTCAAAATATTTTATTTTAAACATCTGAATTTCTGAATTTTGCATCCGTACAACAGATATTTATTGTTAGAACAGTTGTGAAATATTTGAAAAAATAACTCGCTCAATAAACGGGGGTAAATATTTGCTATTAAAGTTATATTGTATCTTATCTATATAAATAAAACCAAAAGTTTGTGTGTGTGTGTGTGTGTGTCTGTCGATCGCCTCCTGGCGAGATGGAGCGTTATAGAAGTACGAAATTTTGGTTACAGGTACCTTGGGTCAGGTCCTCGTGCACCTCGAAGCGTTTTTCCGAAAATTCGAATTTGTTCTTCTTTTATTCCAATTTAAGCAAAACTGATAATTTTAGAAATATCTCATCGAAGAAACGTCACACCTTTTCGATTTTTGCAGCATACTGATGCCCGTAAAATACGGCACAAGATGATCTCTTTCAGAAGTTCGTAGAACGAATAGAACACGCGCAATATTTATTTAAAGTAGTTTTCGAACTTAAAGCAAGGCTTACCTCTGAATTTATCTGCTCAAATTGCGTGTTTTCGCCAAAATAAATTGTACTTTTGTCGCCAACTAGATGATTTCTGTTAACGTAAGATTGAAAAAATGCTATTTTATCTTTATTCATGCCGTTTTATGAGCAAAACAAATTCTGAAAATTCATTTCATTTTCATACATATTTTGTGGAACTGCAGTCAATTTTTAATTACTTTACCTTGAGGTTCATTTTCCTTCCTTTTTTGGCAATTTAATAGTGTAATAACAGTTCAACAATTTCATGAAACATTTCCTATGGTAGGGTGTCCGCTTTATCAACGAAACAAATTCTAAAAATGCACTTCATTTTTATGCATGCTTTGTGGATCATTAACTGCAGATGATTTTCAATGACTTTATTTTGAGGTTGATTTTTCTTTCTTTTTTGTCAATTTAGTATTTATTGGTTCGCTAAAAACTAGGTTGGAAATTTTTCGATATGGCTTATTTTTGATGAAATTTAAAATTTCGCTAAGTGGTGATAACTTTTTTCTCGCCCCCTGTCCAGTTAATTGCTGTTATTTTTGCGCTTCGTACCTTTTCCAAACCACGCCAATAATTGTTATAAGTAATATTGTTATCATTTAATTCAATACGTGATTTACATTATAGGATCATGGCGCATTTGCATTATGCTTCCATTACTATAGTGCAATTTGGCGATCTTCTGCTTTTTTTTAACTTTTTGAAGTAACGATTTTGATTGATTCCATAGTTTACTCAAGTGAATTATTTTCTAACATTTATTCAATTTTTGTACTGACTGTTTGGCGTCATTTGGGCTGAATTCAGTTATTTCTTTCTATCAACTTAAATTTCACACGTCAGAATTCGTCAAGTACTGGACATTTTTTAACTTGAATGTGCATTTGCCTTTGGAAATAATGCTTTTCTTTCTTCCGTTTTTATCCGAATTTTATAAAAGTGCTATTTAATTGGATTTTCAGAAAATGTTTTGACGATTTTGCAAGCGGGATTTTTAGGAACGGGTGTCCTTAGTTTAATGGGGAATTCGGGATGGACTGTTGGTAATTTTAGGAATCGTAGCTCTTGAAGGTCAGTATTCTAAGGGGCATTTTTAGTCACTGACGTCTTTATTCTAATGGAGATGTTTTGGAACTATTGGTCCTTATTCTGTTAGGGATGTTTAGGAATAGTTGTCTTTATTCAAATGGGGGCTTTAAGGAATGTTTTCTTTATTGTAGCAGAACTATTCAGGGACCGTTGTCCTTCATATGATGAGCATTTTTAAAGATAATTCTGTTTAAGTGCAATTGTGATTCTTAATGAGTTTTACTGTTAAAATGGTATTTTTTAGGTCTGTTGCCCATGTTCTACTTGGATTTTGTAAGAAAATTTTTCCTTATGTATTTACAACAGAATTTTGGACATGTGTCACTTGACCTGCGAATGATGCATATTATCCCGCGCAACGCCGGGCATGTCAGCTAGTTCATAATAAAATCAATTGTTTATATCTTCTTAATTAAATCTGTTTTATGTACCATAATTATGATACAAGACATTTCAATATACTTCTTTTGGAGCAAATTCATATAAATGCTGTTGATAATAATGCACTTTTCAAACTTTATAAATTATATAAGAAATGCTCATCTAGTTGTTATATTTTAAATGTTAAGACGTTCCGTAATTATATTAGAAATGTTCTAAATTTGTATTGAAACCTTTGATTTTTTTCCTTTATGTTCAGCGGTGTTACTGCCTGTTGAAAGATGAATAAAATTCTTTCATTTATTTATTTATTTGCAAACTTGTTTTGCATGGAACTTACGTTCAGAACAAAGATTTCGGTTTTAAAGAGCAGTCCGTAATAGGTTATTATTATTAATATTATTATTATTACAGTTATTTCTTTATTTGTTTTTGAAATTATGACCAGGAGAATGCCATTTTTTTAAGTGGAGAGTCCCGTCATCGTTTTGTCCATGAGTGTCGATGTTCGAAATGGTTTCCGGGAAGTGATTCGATAACAGCTTTGTTGCTTCATTCGCTAATCGGAGAAGGTGGTTGCCATGGAAACACGCCCACCTCCTCCTACTCACTCCCTTCCTAAAAGAGATGACGATGCTATCGAAAGAATTCAAACTTGAGTTCTAGAAGGGAAATCGAGAATGTTAAAAGGATTAGCATTCCGCCACATGATCAGTTCATACTTCTACACAATCGGTTACTTATTTCGCGTTGCGCGCGCTCATTTTAATACAATACATACATTATATATATATATATATATATATATATATCTTTTCTCTTTCTTTTATATTCTTTCTTTAGATGTTTTTCTTTTTTTTTCTACAAACTAAACACTTTAAAAATTTAATAGAGAGATTTTTAAAAGGTTCTCCATATATTGATCTTGTTCACAATATAGCATAGAGCTTATTTGATAGCGAATGATTCATAAATGAATGTCAATCTCCCAGATTAAGGACGGTTTTGGAGACATTTGCCATAAATGCACACGTTTAACCCTTTATCTACTGACAGCACTTAAAAGTACCACTTACTTTAAAATAACCCCCATTAACCATTTTCACGAATATTTCGACGTTACTTTGCAGGAACACTCTTTTGATTCTACCTTTTCAGGAAACAACCCAGCTTAGGTTTTATAAAGAGTATTTTAGCGAGGAACGAGGCCAGCTTCCAAACCGCTGCTGCATTTTCAGCTGCCATATAGCTCAGATTGCCAAACGTTTAAACTTTTGATCCACAAAAGAGTAAAATTTAAAAGTTAGGTCTTGATTGTTTTTTATGTGTTAGTTTAAAACTCAGAAAACACTTTGGCCAGACATTTTGAGTGAACAGAGTGCAAATTGATTTCACAGTTAAATTACTCTGTGTTAGTTATTAGCTGTAAGGAATTAAATTTCCATAAGCTGAGCATTATATTTATGAAAATCCCTTAAATCTTAAGGTAGTTATTTAAATGAAAAAAGAAAATAAATAAAAACATGAAAAAAAGAGCTGGACATAAATAATTCAGTAGATAAAGGCTTAAACAGTCTCATAAACAATCATAAAAGACATCTATTTATGTTTCACAGCTTTAGGCAGTCCTTTTTACTCTACTCTTTGAGAGTATTTGGGCTTTTACATCAATAATCTGATGTTCGAATATGTTTCATAGTCACTAACACTTTTATTTGCAGTGGTGGGTCACCCACCGGCTGAAGCATAACTCTTGATTTAGAATGAAAATAACTACTCTCAAACAGGATTCAAAACAAACACAACTCGGAAGATAAATAAAGCTCAGGAGAAAAAAAAATTTTTTTTTTCTTTAATGGGGAAAAACAACAGAAAATACAAACAACAACAATAATATTAAATAGCACTTATTTTTGTTTGATTATTTTTGGTCTTTATCTAAAAGTACAAAGATACAATTAAGACACCTGGTACATCCGTTAGGAATTTGAAAAGAAACCCTTTGAATTTCAGTTTTTCTGAATTAAAGGTGAAATGTTTTTTGAATCAAGCGTGCTACTTTCATTCTGAAAAACGACATGCTTTTTCTCAACAGCTGCCAAAATTTTGAAAGTAACTTTTGCAATTCAAAACCTGCGACAACAAAAAAATATATATCTAGCATTTAAAAAAATGTGTTTACTTTTGTTTGTGAGTTTTAAAGTCAAAAACCAATTGAAAACTCCACCAATTTTGTAATACCGTGACTTTCGAGTGACTTGTGAGTTACTTTCTGAATCATGACGTGAAAGTAACTAAATCTCAGACTACTGACGATTTTACAAAGAAAACTGACTGACCTGCAGACTACTGAATTTTACAAAGAAAACAGTATGAGAAATGAAATGGCACGAAAATAGGCCAGATCATTTCAAGATGGCAGGGCTGAAAACATTTCAAAATGTTCCTATATCGCCGCCGATTGTCAACCAGCTATTTCTTCACCTTAAAAAAGCATTTTGGTGGTCAGAGCCGTAATGATGAGGATGATTAAAAAACTTTCGTGCTGCAGTAGTCAGCACGTCCGGTGGCAGAATTTTATCAGATTGTATTCAGAAATTGGTTTTACAATATGATAGATGCCTACGTACAGTTTGACCCCGAAGTTCTGACACTTGGATGCTTCTGCGCATGGCAAAAAAGAACGAATCCATTCAAGTGTTAGAAATTCTTTCTGCAGGGGTGTTTCTTAGCACGCGAATCAGAATGTTTGCTCCTATGTTGTTGTTGAAAGCAACCAAATTTTTAAACTGGACGATAGCACCAGTTCGGAAGAATCAAGTATGCTAAACGAACTAAAACGAGAACAGGTTACAGCACATTTCTTATACCAACAGTTCCGCGAACAAAAATGAATTCTTCATGGCCCTCTGCAGTTAGAGGTCTTTTTTTGCGGTAGAACTGTATTGTTTCAACTTATGCTAAAAATAAATTAAGGTATAAGCTTGCATAAAAGTAAAATTGTTGAGACATTTGCAATTTTTTAATTAAAAATAATATTTATTTAAAAAAACACGCCTTGTGTTTTTACTACATCTTAACCATCATCAAGATCAAATGCAGTTAAAAAGTGTGTGTGTGATCTGACTCAATTATTTATCTTTAAACTTTATTACACTTTTCGATCATTCAGAAACCAAATCCATCAAGTTAAAATTGGCAAGAGAATCACTGGGAAAAACTAAACGAACTACCTCTTATCATTTCTAATGACCACGAACTAACTCCCTGTTCGAATGCTAAATAACCAGAAACAAGACATTATTTCATTTTCATACTATTAAAATGTATGGAACTTTAATTTCGAAGGACAAACAGACTGTTGCCAACTCCTCCCAACAATATGCAAAAATTAATTGCATCGAGAAGCAAGTTGTAGACTAATAATGAAAGCGTCAAGTATAAATGATTTTGAGGAAATATTTAATCGGTCTTTGGATATTTTTGGCCATAAGAATAGTTTGAAAATTGAATTTAATACTGTATTAAAATTTTATTTCCTACTTTTTTTTTACTTCTTGAAAGTGGGAATAGAATGGGATTTTAAAATGAGTAATTCTTGGAAATTTTCAAGTGTGTCGACATTTTATCTGCTGCTAATTAGAGGTATCCCTTCATTTGGAAAAGAACACAAGAAGGATTTTAAAAATATTTTATGGAGTAGAGACCTTAATACATCAAAAAGAAACGCTTGAATTGTTTTGATAAAATATTAACGAAGCATATTAATGGTGTTATTATTATTATTATTATTATTATTATTATTGTCACTATTACTGTTATTTGAAAAATTATCAGACGCTCTTTATTATTATTACTTTTCGTCAGACGTTGTTGTAGTTGAAATTTTCACTGCTCCAAATTGCAACATGCATGTCTCACTATAAATATATAATTAAAGATTTTAAAGTTTCAAACTCCGAAGTCTTCAGTTAACAGGTTACAGATAAGTCAAAAATAAATTTCCTTCATGTTTTTGATTCAAATGAGATTCTCCAATAACTCGTAAAGATTCGGAAGCGTCCGATCAGAACACGCGAACTTTTAGATACACCCCCGCTTCGAGCGGCAGCAGTGATTACGCGGAGGTATCGATTCGAAAAGTCAGCATTTACTTCCAATTCTCTTCATTCGATTTCCATCTCCCTCATCCCCCTTCCCCATTCGATTTGGATCACTTTTCTCGTGTAAATATCGCGTTCGTGTGTTTTCCTGGGGGCGTATCGGCTGGAGAAGATGCCGCAAGTAGAGAAAAATCAAGAAACAAACTTGGAATCTGTTGTCGGACAGATCAAAGGTTTCGTAGTAAAGAAAAGACAAAATATTATTCTTTTTATTTAATCAATCATTTCAAACGTTCCTTTTTACTTGAAACTATGTTATTGAATGTCACATAATAATTTTAGACGACGCGCTAGATGGTTTTTAGATAAAAATTTCTGGTTTCGTACGTTTTTTTTTTTTTTTTTTTGTCAACAATGACTAGCTTGGCAGCCAATCCGGTTAAATCAAAGGGTAGGAAAAAGCTGAAAAAATTACGCTTTTATTGCAGTAGCTTTTTAAAAAAATTTTTTAGGTTTTTAATCTCAACTATTTTAAGAGTAAAAGCAATAAAAGTTAAAGAGTAGATCTTGAAAATGTAATTAAAAACATGAAAGTTGAATAAATAACGTCATTCAAAGACAATTTATTATACAAGGGAGGAAAAAATAAAACAAAAAAAAATGTTTTATATGAAGACAAAAAACAAAAACGTATAATTTAAACATAATTATCAACTATAAAGATAAAAAACATTAGCATTTAAGAAGATGAAAAGGACTGCGCATTGAAGTAACTTACCAACGTTCATTTATTTATTTTTTTATTATTTTGTTCATTTTTATATTATTTTTTAAAAAATATTTATTTATATGTTAACTTTTGCTAGAGTGAGCAGTTTTTTTTTTTCATTGACGAAACTATTTACGAACTCTACGGAAATTATCCACAGCAACGGTTCCCAAACTGCAGGTCGAGTGTTTAAGACCAACGGTAGATCAAGTCATTTCGCGAATTCTCATAAAGCCTGCGGAGAAAGCCTGTATAATATGTATGAAGTGTTTAAAGCAGTGTTCGCCAAACTTTTGATGACATTGAGCAACCGTACCGTTTTCAAATTCCCCTGCGAGCTACTCCTCCCCCCCCCCTCACCTCCATTGGAAAAGAAGGAGGGGAAAAAAACCCGGAGGGAAAAAATAGTAAGAAACTCAATTCTCAGTTATTAATTAACTCTCAGTTGTTATCTGATATGAGGCACCAGCAAGTTTTTGCTGCTAAGATAGTCGTATTGTACAGAAAACATATGTACAGAGCTCAGTTTCGGTCTTAATCGCAAAAATGTGATAAAACTATTGCAGCGAAAAATTTAGCATTAAGTTCTAAGAAAATAATGAACTGCTATGAAATTTATTAAAACACTCTAGGAAAGGTAAGATTAATTATTTTATTCGTTTAGATTTCAAAAAACAAAAATATCTGTATTTCTGAAATTAAGTCATGCTTCATAAGAAATTAGGAATAAGTGTTGGTGTGAAAAAAAAAACTTAAAATAAACTACGGCTGTAAAAAATATGTTATCTGATTTTATGTTTTACTAAGATTTTTTTAAGTCGAAAAATAAGGCCTTTACGCCAATAACTTGAATTGTTTCATTGCCGAATACATACTTGAGAAGCAAGCTAATTTTTCACTGCTAAGATTCTCGTATTGTCACAAAAACATATGTACAGCGTTTATATTGGGGTTGCAAATTTCAAAATGTGATAAGAATTGTAGCGAAAAATTAAATATCAAATGCTAAGAAAAGTTCGTTGTAAAATTTTTTATTAAAAAAATTTTAAAATCTAATAACTGTTTCCGAGCCATTCGCTATTCCATGCGAATATAGGCGAAAAATCAAAAATCAACTAACAAACATTGTGTAATAATGTGCAGACTAACCACCTAAAGGCAGGCGGCGAGCTAACAAAAATTACCCCGTGAGCTACTAGTAGCTGACGGGTCTAGTATCAACTGACAGTTTGACGAGCACTAGTCTAGAGAGTAGTTATGTAAGTAGTAATTAAACTTATTTTTTATAGTTCGTAGACATGTGTTGTAAAAATTACGTTTATAGTGGGAAAGTAACCCCGGAAGAGAAGTAGGATATCTCCTGTTAAGCAGATGCTGTCAAATATTGTGTCACCACAACTTATCTCTTCATCTCACAAAGCAACGCTTGTGACAATAATCGTTACCTTTGCGCTCGTTGATAACTGCAATTAATTCTAATCAATCAACTTTTTCCTCGCTGATAAAGGCAAATTTTTAATTAATTGAGGTCAACAACATTTGAAAAAGAAACTGTCAATCAACTTTTTTCCGCTGATAACTGTAATTTTTTTAATTAATTGAGGTCACCAACGAGGAAGAGACTGACAACACTGTCAATTTTTTGCTTTGATTGTGGCATAAGCACTGACACTATTTCATTCAGAGAAATTTTTCCTTTACTTTCTCCAAAACTCGAAAGTGTAGGCAACCACCTGTTGAAATCTCACAAGATCTCCAATAAGATGCTTTTCAAGAAAAACTATTAATATGAAATACAAGTAGTAAATTAAATAGGGTAATGAGGTATAGTACCAAAGCACCCATGATGATTTTGCCATGTTAAGATGAAAATGAGATAAATTTTCCGGAATGCAAGAGAAAAAAAGGAGATGTTATGAAAAATGTACGATTTTTATACTAAAGTTTATTAATATTTTATCTCAGAAATCCTACTGTTGTATTATGCTACATATATTTTTGTAGCCTCGATTTCGTGTGCATATAAATATACTACAAGAATAAATTTATATCGTTTTTTCTTTCTCTCGAACACATGGGAAAATTTCGGAAACGTCATCACAAGCCAGAAAGAGAATTTCATCAACTAGTGGTTCAGATTCAAAATTTAAGAGCTTTTGAAAAGTACCGCAGTTTTTGGATGACATACTGTTTACTGATGATGATGGAACTTGTTGATGGCGGGAGAAAAAGGGGCTTGAGTCATTAGAGGAATTAGTAGTTTCAAAACTCTTTTAGCATGCTGATTATGCAAGGCCAAAAAAGGATTTAAAAAAAAGAGTACTGAAAGTTGTTTACACGACTCATCTGGTGGCAATGCTTCAATTTTGAAACATCAGCAGTAAAAACTGCTGAAATTAAGGTCTTGAGATGCGAATCCACTGAAATCAAAAAGAACATTCGCCTCATTTTCGCGTTAAGTTTTTCTTTTCTTTGAAGAAGGAAGATTTCACGAGTATTTCATTAAGTGAAAATTATTGATGAAGAGAAGAAAACGGATTAAAGTATACTTAGTTTTTTGTATCTCTTAGCTTTAAACCCCTTTCAGAAATGTGATGAGTCAGCGTTTCCCTGCAGTCCTTTTTTTGTCATGAAGTCAAGACGGCAAAGCTGTTGCTCATTTCACACTTTCATTCAGAAACATTGAAATTTCAACTTTGACTTTGAGCCTACTTTAAACCACTTTTCAGCTAGATAAAAATAAAGCGTAAGATATTTTAAAGAGCTCGTTGGATTCTCAGAAACCGAGGAAAATATAGAAACCATTTATAATTTAAATGCATCGAATGTTTAGAATTGCTCTTTTCTTTAAACAAATATTTCTTCAGAAATATTTCTAATTAGCAAAATAGATGAATTTTTTAAAATTTGTATGGAAAGAACAATAATAATGATTGTCCAAAGCGATAGGACAATCTTTCGATGTATTGTTGCTCTTTTGCATACCCTTTGAGGAAGGAATTTCGCAATACTACCTTAAGGTGGTAATGTTTTTGTTTTATTCATTTATTGATATTATTATGATTTTTTAATTCAGTTTCCATTAAAGTAGTTAAAGATGTAAAGATGCAAAGCAGATATTTATTTAAAAAAATAGAATTATGTACTGGAGATGATGTACTGCAAAAAATTGATTGCAATGCTTAAAATCAATATGATTATCCTCCAAATTTTATATTAAACAGAAGTTCTTAATTTTTTAAGAAATGATTCCTGGTTCCTAAAAACTCTTAGAAATTTGTGTTTGTTAAAAATTCTGTGTTTTGGGGGGAAAAAATTGGGAGCCTTCAATACACATTTCCAAAACACACTACCTTAAAAATCATGTTTAGAGCCCTTAAAAGTATTAAAATTTTGAAAAATGATTTTGGGTTTTGAAAAAGGATTTTGGGTTTATAAGAATCCTTTCTTTTTTATCAGAAGAAATTTAAGTTCTTTACTCTTAAAAAACTGATTTCAGAAAAATAATTTCAAGTTCTTAAAGTCCTTTTAACAAGCAAAATTAAATACTAATGAGCTTGGGTAGACAAGAGTACGAAACTACTCTTGTCACTGTTGTAGTTTTGGTTTTTAAAGAAATTTTTAAAAGTTTCACATTTTGCTCTAAGAAAATGCCTTTATAAATCAATCTTAAGCGCTATAATATGAGTTTGAGAGCAATTTCGACTAAATAGTTGTAATCAATGGCATTTACGGAATGGGCATCGCAGAGAAAATTTTATGGCAAGAAAAAAAATTACTTGTAAAGACTTTCGTATTTACGTGCCGTAGTAGGGTACCAGATTCCTATTTTGGCAGTTTATAAAATATCAACTGCATTTGTAGAAACTTACAGTATTACTGCTAGACATACAGAAAAAAAATCAGAATACCAGAAAGAATCAATCCACAAAAAGCAGGAGAGAAAGAACAGATAGCAACACGAAAAGTTTTGTACTAAAAGTACGGCAAGCTCCTGAAACGGTAAAGTTTGGACTTTCTGGCCTCATTTTTGAAGAATCTTTCTTCAACGATGACTGTCATCCCAGATAGTAACCGGATGATTTTTACTGGTGCTTTAAAAACTTTAAATACTAACTGTAACGTTTTTCTGTTTAGGAGAAAAAAAACAGGTTCGTCGCGCAATTTGCAGTGGCCCCCGTAGCATCGATTATTTAACCTACCTCCATCCCACCCCGCTCACGATTTTCTTTTCCGAATCTCTAACTCTTCCCCCTCCCCCCTTTAGAAGAGATCTTTCCGAAGCGGTTTTCCCCCTCCCGTCACCGAGAGAGATGGAACAAATAAAAAGCGCCAACAACAAAAAAGAACGTTGTGTTCCCGTTGGCATCCGCCGATTGGTTCGTTCTAGTGTGGGGAGTGGGGAGGAACAGTTACGTTGGACGAAGTTGCCAATATCGCTATGAGCAGTGACGTACAACTTTGAAAGAGCTCGACGTTGCTTTTAGGAGACATTAGTTTCTTCCGTGTTTATACGAAGAACATAAAATTTGTATATACATATCCATTTAAAGACTTATATTTAAAAGTACAACGCCGCTGTATAGAAATTATAATGTAATGTGTCTGTTTGTATATCAACTCGATATGGAGCCAAAGAAGCCTTTCAATGCCTCCCCCCCCACCCACCACTCAAAAATAAATAAATAAAAAGAGCAAAAAATGAAACACTTCTGAATTTCGCAGTTTCGGTTTGACAACCTGTTTCCGAACTCAGGAGCGTTAACTTTCTTTTCTTGTTTTGAATTTTTAAAAAATTTAAATTTAATAAAATTTGCACTCGGTATGGTATTTTATCACCCGTGTTTCGTTAAACTTAAGCAAATATATTGATATAGAAATTCAACAAGTAAAATATAGTAGAGCGCTTATTGTTTTTGGCTTAACCGTATGAAAACTTATTGCTCTATGTTTTATTTTCTTTTAATAGCTGTCATGGTTTATGAATCTTTTTGGAACAGGGCTGATAACTTTTATAAATCACGTAGTTTAAAAAACTATTTCACTGCTTTCAACAGGGATAAAAATCGTAATCTATTACTGCGTAAAACTTTACAAAAATCAAAGAACAGAGGAAAACTATCTTATTTTAGTCCTTTTCCTCTATAAATTTAATTAGATTAAGAGTAAAAAAAGTATTTCGACGTAAATAAATAAATAATGATGAGATAAAGTTCAAAAACATTTTGCATAGTATGTCCAAATAAGGAAAGAAATAGCTTTAATGAGAAATACATGTGCAAAATTCAATGTACAGAATAATTTTAAACAGAAATGAGTAACAATATTTTATACATTTATTTTCATGTAAATGCTTACAATTGTTAAAGTTAAAGCAAATAAATAAGGTAAGTAATCGCACAAAGGTAAGCTTTTAAACTCAACAAAGGACTAAAAATTCTTTAAAAATTTTAAACTCAAAAAACAAATCTTATCATTCTATCTAAAATTATATTACCTTAAAAAATAAATCAATGAAACATGGTGACATAAAACTCAACAACATTTTTAATAGAATGTCAAAATAATTAGAGGAAAAATGCTTTAATGCAGATTTTAAATAATGTTTTAGCCGATACGTGTAACCAATATTTTTTTTGCTCATTTACCTTCACATACATGCTTACAAATGGTAAAGTAAGTAAACGATAGAAGTAATCGCAAAAAGATAAGCTTTTTACAAATCAACAAATGACCAAAAATCCTTATGAGTTATACTTATGACTGAAAATCTTAACTCTTATTTCTTCTGGGTTAAATTTTAGACCGCAGTTTGCCTAATTTGCTCGCCAATCAGATTATATATTTTTTTCAACATCCATGCAATGCACGAAAGAATTCTCTAATCTCTGTTTGTTTTCACTTCAGTGTCACATATCAGAGCACCAAGATAAAAAGTTGTAAATTAACGTCAGGTGAAGAGGAAAACGATTGCTAGTTCGAGTGCTTTCAGGCACTGTAGAGTTTGTCCCTCCACTCGAACACTCTATTGTGGGAGAAGCCAACTTTAGCACCCCGCTTTTCCCCGCCTTCAGCTGGAGCGTTTTCCCTTAAAAAGAACGCATTTTTTCTGTTGCCGATCCATGACAGTTTCTTTAGAAAGTCGTTACATTGGATTTGTAGCTGCATACGTTTGAAGGCAAGACAGCTTTTATGTTATCTTCTTCAACCCAAAGCGAGTTTAAATTGAAAATTGTGCAAACTTTTTGATTCTAAAAATATTCAAAACTTATAGTTTGCGAAGAAAACTTTAGCTCGTTCATCACTTATGTATTCATTTACATTCATTGTTTAAATATTATTTGGGGGGGGGGGAGAAGAAATAAATTAAAAGTGATACACAAAAAATAACGATTTGAAATGACTTTTTACAAAACATTTAACTTTGTGATTGACAGTCAAAAATTAATAAATGAAATGAATGAATGACAATAATAGCAAAACATCGTAATCTATTTTATAGCTCTTTTGCATATTATAATGTTCCTGTATCTGTATTTTGATCTTAAGAAAATGATTGCGATGGAAAAATTGCACAAACTTGTTCATTATTATTGTTATTATTATTTTATGTGCATTTAATTGAGGAGAGCTTCTTTCCTAGATTTAATTTCTCATTTAGTTTTTATTAAAATTAAATCCTTTTTTTTTTTAGAAAGTACCAGCCTTAAAATGTTTTTGATGCTAATATTAACTTGAAATTCTTAATTCAAATTCAAAAAATACTTATTGGTTATTCTTAATTTTAAAATTCGAATATTTCAGGAAAAAGGATTCACGAACTTATTAATCTCTACTGCATGCATAATAAATTGAGTTCAACATAAAACTTAGGAACATCTAACATTATCAATGTAACTTCACACTAAGATTTTTTCTTTTCAAAGTATTCAGACATCTGAAGTGTTACAAAATCAAGCATTTTTCTTTCGTGCAGAAAAACGAATAAATAATATATCAATGTTTTTGAAGGACAAACTTGCTTACACATGTTTCGGTGTTACAAAGAATCCATTTTCCAATACAGAAAAAGTTTTGATCTTCTGGCCACAACCAGAAGTCACAATAACGTAGATTTGTCAGTCACCTGAAAGTGCTTAAACCTTTTTTTTTCTTCTCTGCGCAATGCATGGTTTGATCTGACATGTGCACCTTAATCAGAAAATATTTTCCAATGGAGAATGGAAAGTCTTAATAGCTCCTAAAAAGTTCCTTATTATGTATTGGTACACCCAAAATTTCAAATGATCAAAACCAATTTTCACATTTACTTTTGAAGAAACTATTTCGTTTTTCATCATAATTTTATGATTAATACGCAAATTATGACCAACATACATTTTTGTATATCTTTTCTGGTGTAAAAAATGATTAGCATGCACTGATTTATTGTATTATAGAGTCATATATATCCAGTCTTACTAGCTTAAAGTCAGAATAGAAACTTATCATTGTATGTGGAGAAGTCGAAACTATATTTAAGTTAACTTACTCTTTCAAAGACTTATTGCACGCTTAAATGTAAACATATATATATACAGCAATCTTCATCAAATACAAAATTTTAAAAAATAATGGCTGTTTTTGGAAAATACACAAGCTTGCATAAAAAATATGACAGTTGAACACACTTGCAAATATACAACATACATACATACATTGATATATATGTATGTATATATATATATCTATACATATACCTTAAAGTTAGTTTAGGAAAAATAATTAATTAAGGAAAAAAGACTTTATATCATTACTTTAAAACAAGTTAGTTGGCTACTAATGAAGCGGGTTATTCTTTTGAAAGAAAGAGTTGAAAACTCGGCAGTATCACCTACCTGTGAACAATGGGCGAAAGAAGGACACAAAGTTTCAGCTCGAGAAAGTGGCAACGCTTGCGAAGAAGAACATCGTCGGGTTGGAATACTTCTCTCCAACTTAGCTGGACTCAGGTTGCCGACGTCATCCGTAAAGTTGGCTTTTCTTTCTGGACGATGTTGCTGCTAAGAAAACCGATGTACGGGTCTCTCTCGGTCCAGGGGTTCCGATTTTGGTTTTTAGAAACTAGCACAGAACTTTTGGGAGAAAGAGAGAGATGAGAGCAAGAGTCCTGGAACTGAGAGAGAACAACTCTTGGGTCGAGCGCATGCGCACTGAGTGAGCGATCGATCCGCGAGGGTCGCACGGGGATGGCGGAACAGTCGACTCACAATTACGGGGTATAGCGGCAGCAGTTCGAGGGAGCGCTTTTATAGAAAGTAAACTTTTGGAAGCGACGGCGTGAGGGTGAGGCGCGGGGAGGAGAAGGCGGCGTGCAGTGGATGTTCGATCTCCACGTGTTGTTCCATTCGTTCGAAGTTGTTATTACTTCGGAGGGGGGAGAGAAAGCGCCTGTTGAAAATCATCGGTGGCGTTGGTTTCGACGGACCTCTGGCTTCTCTACCTCTTTGCTTCGGGGAAACAGAGGAACATTATTTGTTACGCGTACACATTAAAACTCCGCAGCAGTATTTAGAGCATAGTGAATAAAAGTGGGGGGATCGGATGTAAATGTCGGGTGCTCTTTTATAAACGGTGTCTGCTGCATCGTGTCAAAATGGCGTTAATGAGTTTCTCAAGAATGATGAGTCTGATTGATGATTTTACAACTTTACACACTTACGCATTTTTCATACTTATGCAAGTATTTCTTTACTGCATCAAAAACTACCATTTCGTCAAAGTTGTGAAAACCTTTTTGAACTTCTCAACAAAAGTCCTGTCCTTTAACACATACACAAAAAATTCATTCATAATTAAACAAAACTACTTTTTCATACATTAGTTTTAGACTATTAGCCATTTTTTCATTCAATTATCTTAGACTCTAAATAATTTAAAGCATACTTTTTCAGCCGGTAAATCAATTATCTTAAAACAAAATATATGTTTTAATATATTTTGTAAAAAGAAATCTATGGAAAAACTTAGTTTTATAAAAATGAAATCAAATTCAATCTCTCAAATTGTTTGACGCTATGTGTCGATAAACTCTAACTTGTAATGTTTTAAAGGGGACAATTTTAAGGTAGGCGAACACCTTAAATATTTATATTTTTAAATTCCCATTACATCTTCAAAAAACTTTAACATTTTTGTGCTAAATAGCATAAATAATACTTTTCTAGTTCTTTTTAAAATATTTTTTTTCGTTTTTTTCCATAAAATCCGCATTTTTTTCAGCTAAAATCTATCATTGCCTCAGTGCTTCTAGTGCATTCAAATTTCCTACATTTTTCGAACTTTTCCTTAGATATCAGAGAATTCAAGGAACCTCCAAAATTATAAAGAAACAACTAAACATTTCACACCAAAATTTTAAAACTTCCCCTTAGAAAAAAACAGTTTTTTCTTCTTCACTTTCATTTATTCTTATTAAAAAACATACACTGCAGATAAATTAAATTTTACAGGTAATAGTAATATGAGTACATTGGTACATAGTAACGCAATAGATAAAAACTTTTGCAAAGTTTCAAATGAATCGAATCAATACTTTTTTGCTAAAACTATTAGCGTGAATAAAAACTTCGAAAACTTGGTTTTGATGAAAATGAATTAATGAAAATCTGATTTGGTATCTAAAGAGTGCATTTACCCTTCAATAAATTCCTTGTAGTGTTCTTAATAATTTATTTATTGAAGACATTTTTGCGGATTTAGGAAGAAAAATGTTTATAAGTAACCAAAATTTTTCAAAACTACTTTTTTTCCAAAAATTACGGTGTTTTGCCTATTCTAAACTTAAACATTTTACTTTTTCAGCATGTAAGCGCAGAAAAGTAGGGAAAACAAACGTTTTAATCAGCATTTCAATAAAATTTTCTCCCGTAGTAAAACAACAAAAGTGAATAGTTAAAATACGAGTATATAAAATAAGAATATTTTTTATGCAAGACTTTTAAAAGGCACTTAATTTTTAACATAAAATAATTAAATTTTAATTACTTATTCCGTGAGAACAGAATTGTTTTATCACAGAAATCTACATTTTAAATTAGATACTTAAAAAAATTAACGCTGAGGCACTTTGGTACCAGGAAGTTGTCGTAGGGCATTCCAAAATTTCAAGCGGTTCCAAACCTATTGAACCATAATCTCAGGCCCGTAGACAGAGGGGGCCAGGTCGGGCAATGCCCGACCTGGAAAATGCTTTGCCCGTCCTAGCGTGATTAATTGGACCCTAATAATCTATGGTATTTCTGTTTTTAACTTTTTGATTTGTTTAAACCCAAAGTCATATCTAAAAAATCCTGTTCCCATGCACCTTTATCTCTTAATTCAAATTTTAGAAAAAATAAAAAACATGAAGTTTTTCCTTTATTCAGCTCATTTATTTTCCTGTTTTAAATCTAAACCTGGCACTAATGAAAGGATCATGTGCAGTCCAGTTTTTTACGGTAACATACCGATACATGTTTTATGCTTTAATATCTTACTTTGAATTGATCGTTCACACTAAAATTATATTTAAACAAGAAGTTCCGTCTAGAACTATACGAGCCTACTTTCCCGTATACACCGAATTCAAATTTATAATCTAGCTATCTCTCTCTCTCTGTCTTTCTCGTTTAGCTTTAGTTCTTAATTGCTTCAAATATACCTTTTACAACGGTTAATACATATTCATTCAATCATTATTTATTAAGTCATTCATGTATTTATTCACTCATTTATTCATTCATTCTTTTGCTTATTCATTTCATCATTCATTAATTAAAAAATATTCTTGAAAATCCGGATCAAAAAATTTCATAAGAAAATAGGCTCGTTAGTTCTGGATGAACTTTCTATTTGTACATGTTCTACGTCATAAGAGCTTTCCGAAAAAGTTTGTTCCAAGCAAATCGGTCCGTTAGATCAGAAATTATATAGGATTGAAATTTCACCGTAGGCGGTATGTTAAATTTTTTTGAACTGTTCAAAAATGAACAAAAATTGTTCAAATCAATATTTCACGCCAAGAACTTCTTCCGGTGAGCTTGTTTATGGGAACTTATATCTTGTACCCACATTTTACATAATTTGCTTCATTTTCACCTATAGGTGCTAATGTTAAAATTTTTTGAACTGTTCAAAATTGAACAAAAAATTGTTCAAATCAAAAGGTAAAATATAGAAATGAGATGTCCTCGCCGAGATCTTTCGAATGCAAAAAGAATTTTTCCAATCGGACAATTCGTTCAAAAGTTATTAGGGGGGGGGGGGGAAAGACCGACAGACCGACCGACACACTTTTTCCCCATCTCAAAACCCTACTTTCAAATTTTTTATTTTTCAATCTTTATTTAATTACTTTACTTTTTTTTGACTTTTCTTTATTTTTAACGATATTTTTACGATACCATTAAGCCTTCTTTCATGCTTTATTATTATTTTTTTTTTACTTTTACGGGAAAGTAGGCTAAAAATGTTCACTTTTTTATGTTATTTCATATATTTTATTAATTTACAAAAGACATTCTTAGAATAAGCTTTAAAAATTCATTTCTGCCTTCTGTTAGTTTTAATCAAGTATTTCTTTTAAGATCAAATAATTTAAGTATTGGATTAAATTAATATTAGTTTCATTAATTGTTTAATTAATTGTTCTACTAAAATCAAACATTGAACATTTATCCCTGTTTAGTAGAATCAATTAAATCAAGAGAAAAAAATAACTCGAAAAAGTATTACGCATAAAATACCTTGAAATTAATAAGTTTTTTTTAATGCACTATAATCATTCAATAATAAAAATTAATTAAAAAGTGAAATCAAATTCTTTCCTTCTAAAAATTAATCGAACGTATGAAAAAAAGTAGTACTTGAGGAGTTGTTTGTTTGGTGATTTATAAGAAAGATGTGTTTCTCTTTGCAAACAAGAGTGATTAAATTTTAGTCTTCGTTATGTGGTAAATGTTTTCGAATGGGTTAAGATTTTTCATGTTTCTTAAGAAAAAAATGTACTGATACAATCCAACTTTATTCTAGCGAGAAACGATTTATATAATGATGTCAACCAACATACACATATAAGCAATAACCGAAAGTTGATGATATTGCTTTTTTTTTTTTTCTTTTCTCGACGTTTTTCCTATTTTAGAGCATTTTTTAAAGATTTTTACAGCATTTATTTTGCCTTTTTGAGTATTTTTTCTCTTTGTTAGATCATTTTCCCGCGTTTTAGCTCTTTTTTTAATTTTCTGATTAAAACTTAGTTTGATTCATGCATTAAATTTCACGAAAGACTTTGGTTGTGGGTACATGTAAGAAATCCCCGACAGTTGATGATAATGTTTTTTTTTTTTTTTTGCTTTTTTCCATGATTTTCCCGTTTTAGAGCATTTTTAAAAGATTTTTACAGAATTTTTTCTTTTTGTTCGATCATTTTTCCATGTTTTAGCTCTTTTTTAAAATTTTCTGATGAAAACTTAGTTTGATTCATGCATTAAATTTCACGAAAGACTTTGGTTGTGCGTACGTATAAGCAATCCCTGAAAGTTGATAATAATGTATTTTTTGCTTTTTTCGACGTTTTTCATGTTTTAGAGCTTTTCTAAAAGATTTTTACAGCATTTTTGAGCATTTTTTCTTTTTGTTAGATCCTTTTTCCGTGTTTTAGCTCTCTTTTTTAATTTTCTAATTCAAACTTAGTTTGATACATGCATTAAATTTCACGAAAACTTGGTTGTGAATAGAGCTGTAAATCTGTTGAACAAAACTGAATAAGACAAATTGAAGAAAATAAAGCATTTTTGACGTTGTAAAAAGCTGCGGGTGTTATAATTGGAGAAGATACAGTGGTGTGGCTTTGAAGAAAATTTATTCGTGAGTGATTCCATTTATTTAAAATTTAACTGTCTGAATTGAAAAAAGTTTTTCAAGACGCAGAAACCTTACTTCCGCATCCGGTTTTTGAAAACGTAAAAAAGTATTTAATTACTCAGTGCAAGTAATATCCTATCATTCAAGACAGTAAACTTACCACAACGAAAGTTTACCAGTTATTAGTGCTTCGTTTTTATTATTTAATTTTATTTATTTTAGAAAATCATTTAATGATGTTGCTATTGTAATTTTTAAAAAAATAAATGTTTTTTAATGCTTTAATGGGATTTTGACTTCGGATCTTAAGTGCATTTTTCAAAATGTCAAGCGCATTTTTTTCTACTTTAATAACATTTTTTGAGGTCATTTTTAGTGTGTTTTAGAGATTTTTCAAGTCATAAAATTCCGAGGAATATAATTATGAGATATATAACATTAGTTATCAGAAACTCTTCCATGGTGCCCTACTGAACTTCTTATCCATCAATGGCATTTTTGCAAAACTTTCCCGCAGAAAATGTTTAAAAAGTAAGTATAGATGGGTCTAAAATATAACTTAGAGAGTTTTTTTCTTTTTTTTAAATAAAAACCTCAGTTTCGGTGTCAATGACTTTCATAAGCTTAATGTTTCTAACGAGTTCAAAGCTCCAAGGAAGAAAGCCTTAAAAGGATTTCAATAGAATGTTTGAAAATAAGTGTGTCCGAAGATTTACAAGAAAAAAATACTGAATCCTTTCATTCTTCAGTATTTTCTGATAGAATTTTCCTATTGTGATGGAGGGGAGAGAGGAACTGAACTAAAGTGAGCTTTTCTATTGATTTCGTGTTTTTGAGCTATATATTTTGTGCATTACATTTCTCAAGTCACAACTCTATGCTGGGTGTTGTGAATACATAAATAAATAAACCCATTCTTTGGGTCAAAATTTACGTTTCGTTCTGCTCTATAGAATTTATGTTCTATGTGTGCCTCAGTCTTTTTGCTTGGTTGTGATAAATTCTATCGATAAATCTTTTTAAAAAATGTTAGTTTCTTTCCATTTTTTATGTTTTAAAAAGAATTTAATTCGAAATTAGCAAGACATCAGTTCCGAATCTGGAAATTTTTTGCTGAATCAACTGCAATCCTCCCTTTTTCGATTGAGCGTGAAATGAGTCGCATTTTATGAAATCTGTTATTTTGCTCGTTTGTGTAAAAGTCGTGGAAAATTTGAAATGCGTTACACTACGAAACTAAACAAAAGCTTTCCTTAAGATTATTTACTTCATCAGTTTGCAATTACTTTACTTCTCTGTTTTATGCACATGGACAGAAGGATGTAGGATTGTGTTTGCTTGGTCTTCGGTTTTTAAGTTAAAAAGACATTCTATTTTTCAGTGGAGATTCATAGAAATATGCTCTCTATCTGAAAAGGCAAAAATATGGCACGAAAAAGTAGGTTGTTTTAATCACTTCATGTCATAATTATAGTTAATGAAGACTATATTTAACAAACTATCAGACTTCAAAAAAGAAGTTATCAGTTCGTACGCTGTGTTTACCTTTTACCTCTTTTTTATTCGGGGGGGGGGGAGGGGGGACTTATCAATGACTTCTCACCAGATAAACGAATTCTGATTATTTTTGTCATTTTTTTGATGATGAAAGATGATCTCAAGAAGACTGTCTTTGGTCAACAGTATTGATTCTTTGAAAATTAAGTTATGGTACGGAAATGCGTAATTTTGATGCAAATATGCAAGGTATATATAGACATTTAATTGATTAAATTACTGCTATTAAAAAATAAATGTTTCAATATGAAATTCACGGCTTAAAGGAGTGCAAGTTATCTATATATCATATTCAATTATTTTGAATATCGTCAGCCCGCGTGAAAAAAAGAACTTTCTTTAAAAGTGAAATAAAAATTTTTGAAGAAAAATAGAGCAGCTCTTCATAAGGGAATTAGAAGAAAAAAAACCTAACTTCCATGAGTGTAAATGTAAATTGATCGGGGAAAAATATAAACTCATTCTCTAAATAATATCAACATTGATTTTAAGCATAATTTTTGACGTCGACGCAAAAATAATACAAACATTATACTTAGCTATGATTATAAATTGCGAATATAAATTTAGCTTGACTCAGAATTTGTAATCATTCTTTCTTCAGGATAATATTCGTATACATTCCATTATAACTAAGTATTAGTGTAACATTAATAATAGGCTAATTCACAATTTTGAACTGTATTTAAAATGTATGTTTAAAACCTGTTTGGGTGAATTTATTTGTGTTTTAAAATATAAGTCAATTTTCTTGCTTTGACATAAAAAACACCAAATTATGTTAAGTTATAAATAATTTTACTATTTAAAAGCTATAATACTTGCTAAATGTTTACATTACACTGTATTTAAATTGTTCATTATTGTTCTGGAAGAAAAATCGTGAATATTTTCGTTATTAAAGATTCTTCCCTCTTAACATGTTTTTAACGTTTAATTAAAATTTTGACTCAACCTTCGTGGTATGCAAAAGCAATTAATTCCATTACGTTTTATGCGAGCATCAACGTTTATTTCTAATGCTACAGACAGTTTCTTTATACGCTGTTTTATTTTAAGTATTAAGACGAAATTGTTATTGAAAGTACTAATTTCAGTTTTCCGAAATTTAAATGTAAAGCAGTTTAATCGTAGTTGTGTTATTGCAACAATATGTGTGTAATTTGTGAACCAGCTGTCACCGTATGCAACTAATTCTCAATAAAAATTTTAAAATATTTGTAAAAGCTGTTTTTGTTCCTGCGCAGGGTCAAAATGAGGAAAACACTGTTTACAATACAATTCTGTGGAAACGAATAAGTTGGAATATTCTCAATAAAAACAAATGAACGCTGTAAATGTTGTTTCTCTACCTGCGTAGTGTCAAAACGGAGAAAACAAAGTGTTTACAATATAATTACGCGGAAACGAATGAGTTGAAATATTCTCAATAAAAACAAATGAAATCTATAAAAGGGATTTTTCTGCCCGCGCAGTGTCAAAACGGAGAAAACAAAGTTTACAATAGAATTATGCGGAGACGAATGGGTTAAAATATTCTTTTAAAAAAAATTAAACCTGTAAAAGTTGTTACTCTGCCAGATTAGTCTCAAAACGGAGAAAACAAAGTTAACAATACAATTATGCGAAAACGAATGGGTTAAAATATTCTCAAGAAAAAAAAGAAATCTAAAAGTTATTACTCTGCCAGTGCAGTCTCAAAATGGAGAAAACAAACAGTTTACAATACAATAATACGGAAACGAATTAGTTGAAATACTCTCAATAAAAACAAATGAAATCTGCAGAAATTGTTTCTCCGCCCGCACAGTGTCAAAACGGAGGAAAGAGACAGCTCTGCCAAGGCTGAACTTGATCGTAACCGTTACTAGTAAACTGGATCAAGTTCAACCTTGGCTCTGCATAGTGCACAAGCATGCGAAAACGAAGGATTGGAAATCTTCACAATAAAAGCAAATTAATTCAGGGAAAGTTATTTCTTTGCATCGTGTCAAATCGGAGGAAATAAAGTTTTCAGTACAATTATATCTAGAAATCAAAGTGAAGAAATGGTACTACGCATTAAACTTTTTATCACAGTAAAATTTACCTTTAAACTATTAATTTAAGTTTTGAAACACATATTGAATAGCACCAGTCAGTATTATTATTACTTACAATTCTTATTGGTGCATTGTATTTTGAAATTTAACTTCTTTCGATGCGATGAAAGTAAAATTTCAAAGTGAAATGAAAGTAACGATCAAATGGAAGTGATGCCATTCATCGCCAATGATGAGATGCAAAATTCAGTGTCGTCTTGGAGATATTTGTGAAATTCGACGAGTTTCCCGTGGAGCTAAACGATTTTAGTTGAAAACTAGCTGATACCGAGCAGAGCATCTGCGGGATATATCGGATAAGTAGTTATCTGATTAAGTTATCTGATCGGATAAGTAGTTACCCCTTATTAAGTTCAACAATCAAACTTAAGAATGATCACTTGATCTAAATAAACCAAGGTGCTGCCAATCCAAAGAATCGGAAATTAAAAATTGAGCTATGAATGGAAATACTCTTTAAAAAATATAAATAAATTTGTTAAAGTCCGTAAGTTACGATAATAAATAAACTTATTTTGCTTCTTTTTTATGCTAAACATTAAACAAATTTTTAAATATCCCTTTGCCATAGTTTGTTTTTTGCATGATGTCAGTATGCATCGTTCCGCAAAATTCAATCGTAACTGGTCCTCGTTAAGTGACATTTTAAAATCGCAAAAAGCACTTTAAAATTCGAAAGGCTTAAGAAAAGATCGCTAGATATAAACATGAGGATGATCCCTTGGTATAAACAAATTAAGGTGTTGTCACTGAAAAGAATCTGAAGTTTAAAATTGAGTTAGGAATGGAAATATATTGTATCGTACCGCAAAATTTAATCTTAACTGGTCCACGTCCTCTTCTTCTTTGAAGGGCCCTTTGTATTTTCTCTTTCGTTTTACGTATTCCATTTAGTTATTTCTGATGTAATTAGTTTTCAAACTCAAACAAAAACATTAAAATGTTTTAAGTTTGGAAGGGCCATTTTCTATATTTACTGCATTTTACCAGTGTAAAAAATTTGTAGAAGAATTAAAATTATAAAAAATAATAATAATAAATGGATAAGTAATTAAATTAAAAAATAAAAATAGAAATTTAAGTATAACTTCTAGCGTACGTACATGAGTACATACATTTTTTTTTAAGTTGCTCCGCTCTGAGTTCTACGTAGTTGCTCCAGGTCTACGCCGCGATTTGAATAGTTTTAAAAGTAATAATGTTGTTTTTCTCCTTATTTGATTTAATACATTTGTGTTCATGTGATAAAAAATAAATTGATTTACTTTCCAACAATTGATTAATCAACAAGTATTTAATATTTCACAAAAACTATGCTTCCAAAAAAATAACACTAACATTGAGCCAGAACTGCAAAACCAGACATGTTGATGTGATTTGATGACTTACGTAAATTAGAGCATTGACCGACGGAAAAAACTTTCTGGGGAACAATCAGAATTTAAATGTACCAATTCGAATACACTAGTAATTAAAATTGCTCTACTGTAGAGTAGACCGGATTTTAAAGAAAGATGCTTTTAAGATGCTTTTGCATACCCTGTGGCACTACGGAACTGTTGCCTGCTGTTGGCAACATTGGACACAGGGTAACCAGAATAACAGAAATACTAAGAAAAGAAATAATAAGTGTGATTAATCACATAACTACCATCAAATATTCAACATACAGTTACCAAAAGAAAGAGAGGGGCAACCCCCCCCCCCCCCAAAGTTCTGAAAGAAATTCACCAATGAATAAATAAATAAATAAATAGTAAGTAAATAAATAAAACAAACAAAATTTGAAAGGTGGAGCACAATGTTTTCTTGCTCCTGCTCTTGTCCAGCTTCTAATAAAATTGGGTTATTCCACTGCTCCGCACTCCTGCTCCACGATCCGCTCTATATTCCTGTATGTATGCATGAGCTATAAAATTTAACAATGTAACAATAGTAACTCTCAGTTCTCAATAAAGTTTCTAAATCGTTGTTAACCAAGGAGCAGCGAATCCGGGGAAAGTGCCTCGGAAAGAACACTGGGCGCCGAGCAAGTTTTTAGACCCAAAAAGTTTTCCATTCGTTCAGTCAGGTGTTGAGTCATCGGAGAGACCACCTGCCCTTTTACCGCCCCTCCCTCTCCTCCAAGCGGGGAAAAGTTCTGAGGCGGCATAGGGGAAAGAGAGAGAGAGAGAGAGAGAGAGAAATGTTGGCTGCGGGTCGTTCCAAAAGCACGCACATCGCTTCTCGGTGCCTGCCGATGAGTTTGGGTCGAACTGAAATTGCTTTCTGATCTATCTCAGAGGAAAAATGGGGCTGTTATTAGGTTATGGATGCTATTAGATGGGAGAAATACTGAATGCTTTCATTCCCAGCTCATTAATAAATGTGTGTCTGAGTGTGATATGTTTTGCATTAAGCAAAAAACCCTTCAAATCCTTGAGTTTTTTCTCTTTGATTTGAGTTCGAGAGCAATATGTTCTCTTCATAAAAGTAGACAATTCTAGTTCAGTAATGCTACATACGATTCAATGGATTTTGTTGACTGTAAGGCACATTTGCTTACTGTCAGGGACGTAACTGAAGGGGCGCTATTCCCCGAGCGCCTGATTTTAGGGGCGATAAATTGACTATGTGTGTGCGTTTTATATTACGTATGTCGGGGGGGGGGGGGGGCTGGTTTTGCCTGTTGGAAAATTACCTAGTGACGACCCTGCTAACTGTTTCTTCTTCTCCAAGTTACATTTTTGAGCATGATGTTTTTCTCTCGATAAACCGTAATAAAAATGGCGTTTTGATACTCGCGGAGCGGCCTTTTCAAAACGCGCTGAAGCATTTGCGTTTCATTTTAAACAATTTATTCTTTAACATTTTTTTTGATACTAGTGTGTACTACTACCCACAAAAATGTTCTCCCCCGTTTTCTGAATCAGTTTGAGTGTATGCATATACATTTCATTCAATTTTGAATCCTAATGTACTTTAAACATCTATTTTGATTTACACACAAACTTGGCTATTGGTGTAACAAGAAGTTCGTTCAGAACTAAGTGAGCTTGCTTTCCCAAGCACGAACTTCGATTTTATAGCATTAGCTATCGCGCTCTCTTTCTCACTATCTCTCTTGCATTTAGCTTAGGTTGTAAATTGTTCCAAATATACTTTTCTAACAGTTAAAACAGTTTTCCGAAAACAAAATATCACTAGTTCATGTTAAAAAGAAACCATTAGTTATAATAATAAAAAGTATTAAAATAATTCTCTTAAACTGTTGAACTGTTTCCGGATAATTTTTAACCGACTTCACAAAGGAAGGAGGTTATACATTCGTATTGTATGTATGTCGTTTTTTTTTTTTTGTTGTTTGTTTGTTTGTCCACTCATAACTTCTTACCGGATGAACCGATTTTCATGATTTTTTTTAATCGATCGAGGGTGGTTCCCATAGGTCCCATATCTTGGTTTGACCATATTCCATAATTAGGAAAAAAGTTATAGGCTGAAATGTGTGTATTTTTTTGCTTTTTCATCCATAACTTTTGACTAAATGAAGCGATTTTGATTATTTTTCTTTGGTCGATAGAGGGTCGTCCAACTCAAATATTGCAAATCAATTTGACTACATTTGTTTTTTAGAAAAAACGTTACGGGTGAAAAATAAGTATTTTTTTAATTTTAATTGGAAAGGCTTGGCTTGATTTTTCTTTGTTGGGAAATCTATTAATAAATATAAGAGTCATTGTTAAAAGCATGTTTGTTGTCATGGGCATAACATTAAAAGAAATTACAGCAAGAGTTTGACTGAAGGGAAACAAAATTATGTGCAAAATTATGATGAATTTTGATGCATGATTCCTTTTATAACACAAACCAACTACAAATATAAATAGCAGAGAGTTTGCAACAGTTTCAATGTAAAATAACGCATGGCGTAATTATAATTACACTGTCATAATTTTGCACCGACTTCAAAAATTATGTTTAAAAGTCGTATCGAAGTTGTTTAAAGAATAATTTTATTTTTTACTTTTCAGCGCAATTTATAGTTTGAAGTCGGTTCTATTTTTTTTCCAAAAATTATTTTATTCAAGTTTTAACTTTATATGTGTATATATATGTATATATCGTTAAGTTTTATAAAAGCACATTTAAAAACAATATTTTTTTCACTCACTATTTTTTATTTGTCAAATGCAATTGCAAAAAAGAAAATGTGTAACTGAATTAAGTGAAAATTCCTACAAACATAAAATTTAAGAATTTAAAAGTGGAATAGGAACTTTTCCTTTCTACTTCACCCCACTACCCCATTAGCACGAAGCCTTAGGGCTGCCCTTCCCCGGGCGCGGGTAAGTGAAGTTTAACGACAGCTCGTGGCCAAACGGAGGTAGATTAGCTGGGCGCCAGCCCAGCCTTGCTACTTGCTGTATGGACCTGGCCCTCCTTGATACCCCTATGCTTTAAGAGTATCATTAGAGGGTTGTGGTTCCCGTTGGAATAGGCACTATAATTAAATAAAAAATAATTTATATATATATATATATATATATGTGTGTGTGTGTGTGTGTGTGTGTGTGTGTTGTGCGTATATATATATACTATAAATATGTATATATATAGTAGGGCTCGACCGATGGCATTTTTTGGCCGACGGGCCGATGGCGATTGTTCCGAGATCGGCCGATGGCCGATGGTAAAAATTCGCTTTAAACCATTAAAACGTGTAGAATGCTTGTCAAAAATATGATTTAAATAATTTATTTATTTTCATGTTAATACAAACCTAAATGCATTACTCAAGCACCATAAAAGACTGTTTGGGGGAAGTTTACATAATAATAAAAACGAAAAGAATCACTCGCGATTCTAGTAAAGTAATTAAACTTTTTGGCGGTAAAAAATAGCTATATCCCAGAGGATTTTTAATTCTTTTTTCCTATCTTTGCAAAAAAACTCAACACTATTGGATCCGCTCGGGTCTCCTTCACATTCCTTTAACATTTTCTCTTTATAACACCAGAAAATGCCAAGTGCAGCTGCCTTTATTTTCTTATTTTTTTTCATGGGGAGGAATGCAGATGTTATAATACAGACTACAAATAATGTGGGTTTGTATCTTTAATAAAATTGTCACCACCCCCGGGATTTTTTTATAACGTTTTTCCCCGTTTTTAAAAGAAAAGCAGGAGTGATTCTATGTTATTTTTCATTATAAGAGTTATTTTAACTAAAAATATCTTCTTTTATAAAATAAAAATAAAATATTAAAAGGTTTCGCTCGCAGTAACGACCCCCGCCCCTCTCTGTTCATGACCAAGAAATACTGAATATTGCTTTCAAAACATAGACGTGAGATTTTTTTGTCATTACAAATGAATGATGGGGGGGGGGGGGGGGGTTAAGAACCAATTTTATTAGCTTTTTACTTGTGAATTGAAAATAACACTGAAATACTTGACAGATTCTTTATATTTTTATGAGCACAATGTAAGGTCACCGAAATAAACCAAAATTTTGAAATGTGCAAAATATTTTGAGCACCAGCTGTTGACAAATAATCTTCTGAGAAGCACGTGATCGATTATAAAAATTAGATGTATTTTGAAAAATATATATATACGTATATACATTTTCAGTTTTTGAAAATAAAGAAATTGTAGCAATTTTATTAAGATATTATTCCACCCAGTCGCGCGAACTCGTTTTTTAAGATTTAATTTTTTGAAAATTGAAAGTCGAACTTGGACACATAAAATTTCGATCAATAAACATTTATACTGAAAAATCGACTCATATTTTTACCAATATGTTTTATGTTGTAAACCAATAATAAAATAATAAGAAATTTTCTAAACTGCAAGCCAGATGCAGTAAGATTCTTGTACAATAGCAGAAAAACTGTCAACTGTCTAACACGTGGCATCGAAGAAGCCAAAAAAAAAAAAAAATATGCTAAAAAAACAAAGTTTACACAGGGAAACTTTAAAATAATTATCGTATAAAAAAAATTAAGATGTATTTTGAAGAAAAATATGAACTGATCAATCTTTGAAAATAAAGAAATTTCAGCATTTTTATTAAGATGCTATTAAATCCTGTCGTGCGAACTCGTATTTTGAGAATTCAATTTTTGAAAATTGCAAGTCGAACTTGGACACTTAAATTTCGATCAATTAACATTTATACTGAAAAAATGTTTCTTATTTTTAATCAGTCTGTTCAATGTTGTTTACTAAAAATAAAATAATGAGAATAACCGCACACTAAAAGCAGATGCAGCGAGATTACTGCACAATTGCAGAGAAACTGTAACACGTGGCATCGAAGCAAACAAAAAAAAAAAAAAAAAAAAAAAAAACCCTCTAAGAGAAAAAAAAAGTATACGCAGGAAAAACATAAAATTATTATCGTACTTTGATAATTTCGGAGTAATAATAAACATGACAAACTAAAAGGAGATTTTATAAGATTGCACCATGATATCTAATGCACTAAGTCATTATTAAACGAAAAACGGATAAAAATGAGTCAACTAACCTAAGTGAGAAAAATAAATTGCACACATAATGGCCTCTATTACTTTTACTTTAACTTGCTGTATTTCGCGAGCATTCTGTTCAAAGAGAAATAATTTTAGTAATGAAGCTTTTCGGGCAACGATCGCTTAAACTATTTTTCCGAATTTTTTGATAAATACTTCGTAGAATGACATTATTTTTGTGCTTTTTAACTGCTGTGCTGCCTGTTATTGTATGGAAATAGAAATCTAGCTATGGAGAAAAAAGAAAGTTAAACACAGAATTTTTTCTGGAAAGTTGTCCCTGCGAAAAACCATTGGCCTTGCATCGGCTTTTAGATGTTTTTCACGGCCGATGGGCCGATGTTTTTCTGAAGTTAACATCGGCTGCCGATGCCTATGCAAATTTTTTGAACAATCGGCGCTGATGCATCGGTCGAGCCTTAATATATAGTATATATTGATTTTAACGAAAAATTGTTCAAATCATAGAGTAATATATGGAAATGAGATGTCCTCACAGATATCTTTCGAATGCAAAAAAAAAAAATATTTCTTTCGAAACGGACAATTCCTTCACAAGTTATTAGGGAGGGACAGACAGACCGACCAACAGACTGACTGACAGACCGACAAACTGACCGACAGACCGACAGACTGACTGCCAAATAGACAGACGGACAGACAGACCAACCGGCATACACACGTTTTCCTAACCTCAAAACCCCAATATCAATTTTTTTTAAATATTTATTTATTTACTCAACTTAGTTTTTATTTTTTTATTTTTAACGATATTTTTACTATACATTAGGCCTTCTCTCATTTTTTTTTTCCTCCTTTTTTTACTTTTACGGGAAAGTAGACTAAAGAGGGTTATCGACTTAAAATATAAGAACTCAGTTTTTCAAATCTAAGCAATTTTGACTCCTAGCTAATTCGAGATCATGACGTTCTTGAAAAAAAAAAAGGCCATTTTATACCAATAACAAGAAAACCGATCTGACAATGTGCAATTTGAAAAAAATGTTGTGCATTTTTTTCTCAAAATCTTATAAAAAAGATTTTTAAAATATATAAAGTTAGTCAACAGTAAAATAGAAAAGCGTTTTCTTGCTGCGGGTCAATTACACATGCACAGAACAATAGCATGAGCATTAAAATTATTAAATTTCTGAATATTTTTGACATAATTTTTCGAAACTTGTTGTTTGTAAAATAGTTTTACCTCATCCTTTATTGCAAGCAATTTCCTTTTTTTCAACTACTGCCTATTATGCTTTATAGTTCCCTCTGCTAAAGTCATCAGTACAATTCATTGCCGAAATCTGAGACCTTTAATATTGCCATTACTTTTTCAAATAGCTTATAATAAAAAATATGCGTTAATTTTTAGTGGAAAATACGATTTCTAGTTTCATTGGTGTTTCAGATAAAAAGAGTTGAATTTGTGCCGTAGGAGCAAACGCTAAAATGTTTTTGATTTGTTCAAAAATATCCTTAAAATCTTTAAATCAAAAATTTCTTTTTTCCTTCTTGAACATATCCTACATCGAAAATTTTTCGATAAAATTTGTTCGAAACAGATTAGGATTCATGTAGAATTATTATTTCCACGAAGTTTTGCAATTTTATTTTTACTATTCAAAACCAAACGAAAACTGAATAATTATTAAAGTCAAAGAAGCAGGAATGAGGTGTTTTGGTTAGGAACTTTAAAAAAAAGATTTCAAGTAGGCAAAGAGACATATTTCCTTCATCTTATGATGTTATTTTATTTTCTTTCCTTCTTTTTAAAAATATTTCAATATTCATTGGGTTATTAAATTTGTTTTTGACTTATTTTTGTTCCTAACGGTACTTTTACGGAAATTTAAGTCTTTTTTCTTGTTTTTGTCTATTTATTTATTCTTTTATTGTTGCTAAGGATACTTGTATGGGATATTAAGCCTTCTTTCATGGTTTTATTTATTCATTTATTTATTTATTTACTTATTTGTTAAAGCATATATTTTATTTATTTTAACAGAAAATAGACTAAACAACGAACATACGCAATAAGCATGAAATAAAACTCATTTGTTCGAAGGGAGTACGAGCACTTAAATGAAAGGCTGCTTTGACTTGTTTTTTGTTTCAATAATGTTTTTTCCACTGTAAAAACATTCAATAATGTATCGAACAAAACCTATAAATTTGCATGCTCGTGTGTGTATATGTGTGTGCTCTTCTATTACTCCTATTACATTCCGAGATTTCCTGTACCGTTTTCTTCAGAAAGGAGAAGACCTAAAAACAACATTGACAGTCATCTTAGTGAGATTCTTTTTAAACTAACAACAATAAAAAATAAACCGAAACATTTTCCGCGTTACACAGAATAAAACATTCGTGTTTTCTTACCAGGCCAATCTCTAATTTTCTAAAGAGCAAGGCAAAGATTCTGCTGATGAGCGCGACTCCATTAAGCGAAATTAAAACGTTCAGAACAAGAAATGGCGCACTCCTTGTTTCCAGATCTTTTCTTCGGAATGCAAATTCAATTAATCCCCTCGGAAAAAATAAAGGTTCCCATTAATTTGTAATCGCTTTCCATTTGGAGGCAAAAATAAACTACGAATAACAGCTCCCAGCGAGGGATGATCCACAATCTACGAAAAGTAGAACTTCCTGATTCGCATCAAGGGGGCCTAGTTTGCAACCTGTAAAGTTACTGAAGTTAGGGATAAAGTCAACGTCTCAAGTTTT
Organism: Octonoba sinensis; assembly: GCA_038502835.1. NCBI lineage: Eukaryota > Metazoa > Arthropoda > Arachnida > Araneae > Uloboridae > Octonoba > Octonoba sinensis. Next base: position 68,357,267 of record CM076602.1, read on the forward strand.
ATTTTTTAAGAGCCATTTAGGCCTGTATGTTAATTACATATCAACAAGTTAAACCTGCTTTCCGAAGGAAAGTAACGAGCTAATTTTTTTCTTAGAAGCAATAATTGACTGTGCAAAAATGAAATTTTTCATTAAAAATTCCGAACAGGAACATATTTTGGAGCCTTTATCCGTTTAATGTTAATGTAGGAAGCTACTTTACTTTCTATTTCAGCAAACGATATTGGTTTGTTTTTTTCCTCTCTCTCTTTCTGCATGTCTAACTTTAGCTTCAGGAAATTACAAAAGGAGTTTATAAAAGCTAGAGTACTTGTTTTGTGGTACTTTGTCTTTTATAGTATTATGTAGTCATTCCAATATTACAAAAGGGTTATCTGTGAAATAAAGCAGGATATAGCAATGCATAAGGAATGTATAAAACCGCGTAGTTTTAATAACTTGATTGGAAATTTGACCTTCCGGAAATACAATCAAGAATTTTCCGAAATGAAATTCTGAAAACTTCTTGATTTCAGAAATTCCAACTGATTTGAGGATTCATTCCACTCATCATTAAAATGAAGCACTTTTAATCTGCCTCTACTTTCCACTATCAAAAATATCCAAATGGGTTGCATGGCATTTATGAAACTAATTTGCTACGTCTGAAATTTAGAGAATCATGAACTTGATAAAGCGGAGAATGAATACAAGATGTTGCATTGAGTAAGTTATGAATAGCTTCACGAGTTCAGAGCATTTATATGAATGAAAAACATTTCATGTGAGATGATTTCGATTATAAAAAGGAATTCTTTTCTTTGCTCGGATGACAGTTAAAATTCCTGAAATTATTGTTTTTTAAACATTTATCATGTTTAAAGGGAAATCAGATCTCTATGTATAAAAAACGATGTGGTGTTTTTGTTTATTTGCGCATATGTAGGGAGTCCCTGGGGCTACCTCCTGTTCAAAATTTTACAAAAAAAGGTCCAAAACTTACATAATTTAATTTTAGAGTAATGAAATTTCATGATATTGCTCGAATTCATGAAATTGCTTAAACGAATTTCCGTACTGTTTCCAATTTTACATCACATTAAAACCCGTGAAAAAACTACACTACCTGAAGATTGTTTGATGACTGTTTGACAGTAAGATCACTTGGAATAAAGTTTTTATTTAAACGAAATTTAAAAGGCTTAGCTGGATTTGTTGCTTCATACTATCAAAGAACCCGTGAACCAATCGTCATTGAAAAAGATGACTAACAGGGCAACATTTGCGTCATATGTAGATAGAATAAAGAATACTCTACTTTAAAACTCAAATTATTAAAAATTATCAATCACAGATTTTAAAAAAACTTCTCAATTGGTAAAGAGATAAAAAAGAACTATTAACTTTTATATTTCATTTGTAGTTCCCCTTTTTATACTATCTTAAAAAGTACCAAATACATTGTTTATAAACTGATGGAATTGAAATGAATTCCCCCATTACCCTGTTTCCCTTTCTTCGCAACTTCCAAAATACACTAAAGAAAACCAAACGCTACAAGTTTTTTTTTTTTTTTTTGCGGGGGTGGGAGGTGATTTTCTGTTTGGCTTTTTCAAGTTCATTTTTTATGCCCAATTTTACCTATAACGTTAAAGAAAAAGTTCTTAATAAGCAGAAGAGAAGACACAAAGTAAGAGAAAGTACAAAATAGAGATACGTGTAAGAGAAAATACAAGATGGAGATACATGTAAAATAAAATACAAAATAGTGATACATGTAAGAGAAAATACAAAATAGAGATGCATGCAAGAGAAAATACAAAATAGAGATACATGCAAGAGAAAATACAAAATAGAGATACATGTAAGAGAAAATACAAAATAGAGATACATGTAAAAGAAAATGCAAAATAGAGATACATATAAGAGAAAATACAAAATAGAGATACATGTAAGAGAAAATATAAAAAGTTCAAAACAAAAAAAAAAAAAAAGAGAGAGAAAAAAACTGAAAATGCGAATGCTCAACATAGTAGCGTCTAATGCCCCCCTTTCACGCGCCATTTGAGAAAGACCCCCTTTGGAAAAGATTCCTCCGAGTTATTTGCTCTCTGCCATTTTGACGACAATAAATCTTTAATACGCAGGTTGGTATGAATAAATGAAATGATTGCTTTAAGTGAGTTATTATAAATTGTGATTTTTAACTCGATTCCTTTCGCGAATTCAGGAAATTTAATCACGCAAGTGAGGATTTAAGTCCTAATTTTAATTAAAACGCGCATTCCTCGGAAACTGATTGCGTAAGAAGATTTAATCGCGAGCCAAACAAAGAGTTTCCACCTGAATACTTGCAGATTGTTAGAGAAGGAAAAAAAACGTAATTAATCCAGAAAAGGCTTCCGCGACGACTCGCTTAAAAACGAGTTAAATATTTAGGAAATGCTAAAAAATATTCTTCATTTTTCATCTCAATAATGCTCTTAAATGAAATTTTTGCTATTTGAACCATTAAAAAACGGGCGATGAAAATCATATTAAAATCATTAAACGAATGTGTTGAAACAATGAAAGCGTTGAATAGATTAATTATTATTTCAGAAGGTTATTCAGTCATATCAGTGACTGCATCTCCGAGTGCTTCTTAAAATGTTCGGTACGGAAAAGAGTTTTCTTCAGTGATCCATCCCTATCGAACCGCCTAAGAGAAAAAAGGTAAGTTACGAAATAATCCTTTTAGAAATATGAAAATATTGAGCCGATGCAAAGAAAGGAGAGGTATGGGGGAGGGGGGATAGCGTCCTTCGAACGCAAGAAAAGATCCAAATTTCAATCTCTCTAAACATAAACCTATAAATAACGTATACCATGTTCGGTCATTTTTATCATAGCAAGTGAATTTTTGAGTTGAATCCTCTCACGTCAATTCATCACAGCGTCAATTACTCATGACACATGACGCATGACACAAATACTTGCACATGACTACATTGCCATTCTCAATTCTTATCAGTATCTATTCGTCGTTAGCACGTCGTGCTTCCACCTGGAAGGTCGCGCGTTCTATACCCACTGAAGACCACCATGTATACTTGGGGATATGTGCATGTAAAATCCGTAGACCCCACTTCCCCTCCCCGTGCGTAAGCAATCCTAAGGCCTCGGCGAACAGGTAGGGGTCTGGTGGAGAAAAGTATCTATTCGTCGAATTCTGTATAATTTGTTGTGATTTATAAATGCTTTATGATAATTTAAATGAAATTATACAGAATCACGTGGGGTAAATTGGTCATAAGTCCATGTTTTTTAAACTTCGGTGGACAGAAAATATAATAAATTGTTCGAAACTTTCAAATTTTTGTTGTTGATATTTTACATTGCATTATTCAAGATGACATTGCAGTAAATTTTAGGCAGTAAAAAATTGAATAAAACCATTTTATGAAGCTTTCTGTTAGGGATGTATTAATGACCACATTACCAATTGTGTGGGAAAAAATGAGTATAGTCCAGCAAATCAAGTCAAAACTTTTATTTTAATATCCTTATCTTTTTTTCAGCCTACTTTCCTGTAAAAGTAAAAAAGTAATAATAAAGTATGAAAGGAGGTTTAATGCATCGTAAAAATATCGTTAAAAATAAACAAAAGTCAAAAATAAGTGAAGTAATTTAAAAAAAGAAAAAGAAAAATTTGAAAGTAGGTGGGGGACTGTGTCTGTCGGTCTGTCTGCCTCCCCCTCCCCTTCCTAATAACTTTTGAGGGAATTGTCCGATTCGAAAGATTTTTTTTTTTTTTTTTTTTGCATTCGAAAGTCCTTGGCGAGGACATCTCATTTCCACATTTTACTTTTTGATTTGAACAATTTTTTCATTCAATTTTGAACACCTTAAAAAAATCTTAACATTAACGCCTATGGGGGAAAATGAAGCAAATTATGGGAACTCTGGGCGTAAGATCCCCAGTTCCTATGAACAAGCTTATTGGAAGAAGCTCTCGGTGGTGAAATATTTTTTTATTTGTACAATTTTTGTTCATTTTTAAACAGTTCAAAAAAATTGTTATTGCTCCTACTGGAAAATTACGATTCTATATAAATCCTGATTTAACAGGCGGATTTTCTTGGAACAAACTTTCATAGGAAAGATGTTATGACTTAGGTACAGATACAAAGTTCAACTAGAACTAAAGAGCCTTTTTTTCCTGTGAAATTTTTATATCGGAATTTTTAAGAATATTTTTTAATGAATGAGTGGTTAAATAAGTGAGTGTACGAATGAATGAATGAGTAAGTAAATGAATGTGTATCAACCGTTGAAAAGGTATATTTTAAGTACTTAAGAACCAAAGCTAAATGAGAAATGAGAGCGAGATAGCTAGATTATAAATTTGAAGTTTTTGTATACGGGAAAATAGGTTCGTAGAGTATTAGACGGAACTTCTTTTTTTTCTTTTTTTTAAATCTTATTACTTATTGAATGTAGGTTTTTTTTTCCCAGCTAGCTTGTACTTAACGCAATTAAATCGCAGATTTAACAAAAAATCTTTGCAGAAGTTAAGTAATATTTAGAAAACGGTAGTATTTCTGTCCTCCCTATATAGACAGGCAAAACATTTTACGTACAGCAATTTTCTCTTTAGAATCATGATCTGCAAGTACTGTAATAATAATAATTAACTCTGAATAGCCGTAAAATAATTTCGCAAGACAAGTAAGATACTTTTATCAACAAGCAATAAGCATAATAATATTTTCTGATTTTATTAGTGGAAACCCTCCGCATACATCATACAATTCTTTGATAAAGTAGAGAGAGAGAAAAAAAACTATTTCTGAAAAAGTTTCATCATTTCCCACATGATACAAATGTATGCGTAAAAAATAAATAAATTTTAAAAGGAGTAATAATAAGCAAATAAATAAATAAAAATTGCACAAAAAGCAAATGTCCTAATCAAAATTCTTTATTCACTCCGAAACATTGGAGAAAATACCGGCTGGACTGCGAGAACCCTCAGAACCGTATTTTTTAGAGAGATTTTTGTATTTAATACTAATTTTTAGTTCAAGCACTCCACAGTAAAATGAACCTCGTTAGTCCAAACTAAATGGACCACTGGGGTTTGTGCGGACATACAAATTGTTCACATCATCAAACATAAGGTTGTTAACTAGCACCGTAACAACGGGAGGTGAATCTGATTTTTTACCCTGCACTGACACTGTGCTAGCAGTGAAGTTAGCGTTACAGAGTTCGTTTAGAACCTAATTTGAAATAGGGGAGGTTTGGCTACAAAACGTTTTGCTAAGTTGATGACTTATAATGTTGATAACTTATCGGTAACAATGTTTTAGAGAGTATTCTCGAAAATATTCTCAAGAATGAGAATTTTCGAGAATTTTTACTCCTAAAATTTGGTTGCAATATCACCACATTACGCATTTTAGATGCAAATAAGTAACTTCAAAAGAAAACATCCGTAATAAATTTACAAACTAAGCAAAAAATTAAGTGTACTATTTTTTAGTCTTTTGATGATTTTTCTGAAAGTATGTTGGTTTCAGAAGCACTGTTCTTAGACAAGTTTGATTTATAAAACTTCAGAATAATAAAAGTAATTCCGTTTTCACTGTAATTTGAGCAGTAGGATTTCTAAAAATACATTTTTTCAGCAATATCTTAAAATTTTTAAGTTAGTTTTCTGTAAAAAAAGCAGTTAAAAATATCACTTTGATGTGCCTTTAATTGATAAGCACTTACTCAACTGCTTTATTACAGGGAACTCTCTCAACTGACCAAAATATTGCATTATTCAGAGAAAATTCTCTTAAATGAAATTACCATTATAAAGAGCCAATGTGTCCAAAAATAATGTTATTTTATACTTCCACAATGATAACTGAGTATTACTCCATAATATTAATGGTGTTTGTAAAATTGTACATTTACTTTAAATAAAAAACAATATTCCCGATTTTGCTCTAAATTTCAGCTCCAGGAGAATATTCCGTTCTCCACGATTATTCTAGACTTACATCTTTTTTGTAGATATTTCACAAGAAATTTAGTGTTAAAAATCGCCAGGTTATCAACCTGACAATCAATTTTATCACCAAGCCCATCCTGTAAAAATTCTCAAAATTTTTTTACAAATAAACTATGTAAAACTCATTTCACTGCAAGCGCAGCGTCAATGCAGGGTAAAAAGCAAATACTTCTGCCCTAGCCACCATACAGCATCATGTTTCAAAATACGAAATTAGGAGACGAAAAATGTCTAGACTAACCTAGAAATAAATTGTGAGAAACAGGTTAAAATAGATCATGTTTGACTATGAAAATTTGAGATAGTTACGATTTTGTTTTGATTGATAACTGAGAATGATACTATGACTTCCTATAAATATTGTGATTAATTTTGTATAAATATTCATCTAATGCAAATATTTTCGTGTAATTAAAGTGTCCCCCCCCCCTCCTACGCCGACCTACTTGTGTCTCTCGAAGAGATGACTTGAAATAAATCACCAGTATTAAAGGGTGATGTGCAAGTTCAATTAATACAGCCAAACCTGTTTTTGTGCTGTAAATACGGACCGTGTAAAATAAATCGAATAATAATAATAATAAATCAAACTTTTGAAATAGCTGTGAAAAAGATTTTTTTTTTTTTCATCATAATTAAAGATTTTTGTTTATTTTTTGTTATTATTATTTTAATTACTATTATTATTTCTTTCATCCCGCAGTGGAACAGTCGGTAGAAGCTCGGTTTCCGCATAACACCAAAAGTGACGCAACATCGACTTAGGTCAGTGTTTGGGAGGATGAAAACCTCTCGCGACTGGCTCCTGTGGGCCATGTACGCTAAAGGGAGCTGGTGCACGTTAAATAGGTCGTGGCTCCAAAGTCCTTCAAGTGAAACGATATCTCTCGGGGTGCCAATCCCAAGTGACGGTCTCTCATCTGGGATCTGGTTCAGAAATTAAGAGACCACAAAATTTGAGGTAAAGTCAGTCTTCAGATCTCGTGGTTCCTCGTTCTAAAATGAAGCTGCATTTGACCCTAAACTGGATTTTACATGCATTTATCCCCAAGTGTACATGGTGGGTCTTCAGCCGTTATCGAACATGTGACCTTCCGAACTTCCGATTGGAAGTCCGACATTCTAACCACTAGGTTACCACGGCCATACCCCAGCGTCTTATACTGCACAAACGCCAGCCTTGCCGATCTGAGGTGAGACTGGGTATCATAGACAATGTCGTCTCCTAAGAATGGCAGGTACTAAGATAGCACTGTGCCTTGTTCTGTGAGCAACCTTTATATGATTGAAGTTGCTGAGCCCGAATCGATCCACAGAGATCTGGAGAGGCTTCCGAAACGAGGGAGTGAATCCACTCGGTTACCGAGACTCATTCGATTCGCTTTGACCATATGGTGGTATTACTATGAAAATTTGAACGTTTGATTCTTTTGCTCTCCCCCAGAAGTAAGACTCATTCTTCTTCTTCTTCATCATCTTCATTAGTATTTCTATTATTATTTTAATGGACTAAAAAAATTTCAAGCCAATCATAATCTGAAGAATATTTTAATGTACCATTACTATAAAACTACCCCTACGAAGGGTCAAAGTAATGTCATTTATTGATGCAAAAATGTTCAACTAATAATTTATCTATTAAATTAACATGAAATGATTTCAAAATAACACACACACACACACAAACTATGTGTATATATGTATATTTATATATGACAGAAATGTAGTAAAAGATTTTTGAAAGGTCTATAAATAAAATTTCTTTTTTAAAGGTTTGAAAAGGGACAAGGACTCATCAGTGTTGGTTTGTCTCAAAGAGTGAACGATGCAAAGCACCTCACAAATCCCAAACAAAAACACACTAGAACCAAGAGCAGTATAGACCAGAAAATCTTCAAAACAAGCATAAAAAATAAAAATTGAAATACAGTAAAACCCCGTAAAAACACGGGTGTCGGGGGACATGTTTGGCACCCGCGTTATAACATAACCGCGGTATAGTGAAACTGTACCCCGCGGAACCACATTATCCAAACAATACTCACTTTTGTTGCATCATTTTTAACTTATTATCCGATAAATTAGTCGTGACTTTTCTTCTATAGCATAATTTTTTCTTTTCTTCTTTGCTGTCATTTTATTAACTGCAATTGCTGTGCAAGAAGCACACCCATCTCAACTTCGCAATCAGTTTATCGAGCGATAGGTTATAAACCAAAAGGTGTACATCTGGCCTATTATACCTTTTAGTGTGTGTGGTGGGAGGATGGAAGCTCTTTGGCTAGAATATTTGTGTGCTCGGACTGTCTTTATTTACAAAGGTAAATAAGTAATCACCTTTAAATGGCAATGGTAAAGTGTGGTTTAAACGTCGGGGACATGATAGTCACCACGGTATATCCGATCCCGCGGTATACTGAGGCGCGGTATAACGGGGTTTTACTGTACAAAAAAATGTGGGGTTTCGTTCATGCCACAGTCTTAAGACTAAAATAGGCTACACACCAACAGACCCGCTCCCAAAACATTAAAATACACCACTCTTATCTAAAAATACCAAAATAATAATAATAATAATAATAATCCGAGTATAAATACCAAATCCTTGTCCGTTCCAAGTCGTTGTCCATTTAAATCAGGTCCGAGAAATTCAAGTCCTTGTTCGCGCAAAGTCATCTATCTAGCGCTGTTACCAAAAGTCAAATAAAATTCGCCACATATAATGTGCTTTAGAAAAGTATCGTCATACGGGCAACAGTTGTTAGAAACTTCTGAAATTTTTCTAACACATTATACGTGGCGAACTTTATTTGATGTTTGTCAACGGCGCTGGATGGACAACATTGCATGAACACGGATTTGAATTTCTCAAACCCTGATTTTAAACTTCTCTTCATGGACGACGACTTGGAACGGCCTGACCAGTTGGACACGGATATGGATTAGGTAAGAGTGTTGTATTTTAATTTTTTGGTAGCGAGTCTGTTGGTGTGTCGCTTATTTTAATCTCTGGACTGTGGCATGGACGAAACCCCACATTTTGTATTTCAATTTTTATTTTTTATGCTTGTTTTAAAGATTTTCTGCTGCCCGTTCTAGGGTGTTTTTGCTTGGGATTTGTGAGGTGCTTCGCATCGCTTTTTCTTTGAGACAAACCAACACTGATAAGCCCTTGTCTCATTCTCAAACCTTTAAAAAAAAATTTTTTTTGGTTTTTGTAAACCTTTGAAAAATGTTTTACCAGATTTTTGTTACATATTGCTTTGTTTAAAGTTTTAATGCTTTGCGCATGTTTAGGTGATAAGTGTTTATTTTTAAGTTTTAACTTTTTTTTTTCAAATTTGTCCTCCTATAGATATGCGTGTATATATATATACATATAAGTATTTGAATCATGTCATGTTGAATATCTGTGAGCAGACGACAGACCGTCGTTGATGATTTTTTTTTTTTTTTTTTTTGTGACTGAATTAATACAGTTTTTGTTTTTTTCCTGAAAACAACAAATTTTTGACTACAAATCAGTTTGAAGTTGAATGTACCACGGTATCTGTACTTTTCAATAAAGTATAGATCATTATAGTTGTTTATCGTATTATTATAATTATTATTTATTGATTTCTTTTTTCTGATCGAGTGGTGAGTCATGTGATTCACATGATTCTCAGCTGTCTTTTAGATACTTCCAGAAAAGATGGCAACATTAATGTGGGTTGTGTTTACTTGACAGACGAGCTGTACGTTTTGCTACTGAGAGATTTTAAGTCATAAAATGCAATTTTTACCAGTGCAATCCAGATAGTTTTCTAATCTCTTATTCTTGCATCCAGATTAGCTTAATTCTAAATGTAATTTCGGAGTGGTTAGTTTGTCGATTTTGGCTCTTTTATGATAAAATATTGCTTACTTTACGCCGGTTGTGGGCGTTAATTTTTAGGATGGCCCTTATATCTTCTATTGCCGTTTTTATTTTTGCATCTTTTTTTGCTCATTCTGTACTTGCAAATGTGCCATATGATATCCGATTGGACGAGAATGCTAAAAGGATCCATCAAATAGACTGTTTAAATATCTTGGTGTATGTGATATTACTTATCCTTACTGTTTGCACCATCTGGCTCTTCAAGCATCGACGAGCGAGATATTTGCACGAAACCGGGCTGGCTATTATTTATGGTAAGTACAATTTTGCATATTATAGGGGAAAAAAACCCTGTGCATGCATTTTTGGCTTCTATGCATGTATAGCATCACAAGCCTCAATTTTTCAGTATATTTTACTGTTAATTACGATGTTAAACATAAATGAACATAATAATAGTCTTTTGGTACTTGTATATTTATACCTAACTCTTGTCTATTATTTGTTTTAACTTGCAGTGGAATCTAAATGATGTTTTCTTGTGCATAAGCCATAAACAGAAAATATATCATTTCAAAATATAACTTCCTTCTGAGCTAAGCATAATTTTCTAGAACAACAATGTACAAATTATGAGTTTGCATTCTCATGACCATGTTTAATACACATACATTTTTTCCATACAAATATAATTTTTCATTTAAAATTATTGCGACTGAGCCTTGTCGCTATACTTCAGAAAAGGTCTCGTTCTCTACTGTATCTAAAGTCTAGCCGTTTTGTCAGTAACTTTTAGAATGTAATTATTCCTTTAAAATATTATATCACTGGAAATTTTTGCAGTTGAATTTTACTTACTCTGGGTCCCATGGGTATAGTTTCCATATACCTGGGTGTTTTCAGGAAAAAACTGATGAAATATGTTTGATTGTATTGCATCCAATTTTGGGCATTTGATGTGCCCCAATCTTTCAGGAGCAACCTTGTGAGTTGTAATACACACACTTTTTTTATTATTATTATTAAGTACTTATAGAAATTTTTCTTTTGTAAAAGGCAGTTAAAACTTCTTTTTTCTCCTAAAGATTGTTTTTTGACTATTTTATACAAATACAAATACTAAAGTGATGACCAGCAACTGGCTCAGGGCCCAGCTAGGCTGGTCCTAATTATGTATCAGTTTGTGTTCCGTATTCTTTGTCACCGAATTTGCATTTATCGTACATTTTAAGAGCATGTCAGTGCACAATAACATTTGTTATCTGAAAACTACGTAGTTTAATGCAAGTATAATGTGCGGACCCGGAGAAATTTTTTGCACTTGCATTATGACATAACCACTGTAAATTGAAACTTATTTTTGGCTAAACAATATAGACATTGAATTTAAGGGCGATATAAATTTAGCGCAATTAATTACATTGCATATTATACTGAATGTTGGATATTTTAATCAACAGCATTTGAATAAAAAACTTTCACAGAACAGTAATTATAGCAACTTTGAATTTTGGTACAATAAAAACTCAAATTGTAGGACAATAGCATATATTTTCCACTAATATGATGAACTTTGAATGCAAAAGAAAGTATCTAAAGTAAAATAAAGTTTGGAAATGAGAGGACATATATTTTGGCATGAAAGGAATCATGGTTTTTAAACATGCATCCTTAGTAACAGGAAACATGATGGCATATTGTTATTACCAATTTCATGATATTCGAACTATCCAGGCATGGTATAACACAATTCTACTATATTGAGCAAGATTAGACATTTGAGGAGATTGTTTCTTAATTAATTGTCACATTATTTGCTTTTTGGTTTTTGAAACAGACAAGTAATGTGTTTGCAAATACTGTATAGCTTCATCCCTCCACAGGATTGATCGTCGGGGCCATCATCCGATATGGAGGACAGGACTATGAAGTGGGCCATATCCGGGTGGTTCCTGCCAAAGGCTACGGTAGTAACCTCAGTTATCCCCCAGACAATCTATTCTTTTCTATGGAAGTTGCTAAGCAGATGTCAACCAAACTTAAAAAAGAGAACAAGACATATGCTTATTCCTTCCGCGGAGAGATTACAGATGTGGAGAACAAGAAGCTTGATCAAAAGGTAAGTGCCAGCATGTTGATGCTGCTGTTGATAACAAATTTATTTTCTTTGAACTCTAACTCTAGACATTTTGTATAAGTACTATAAAGCGTTCTGTATTTCAGTGTGTAATCATGAATCTCATTTTAACTTAAAAAAGGACAATAGTTGCACATCTAAAAATTGCTATTTTAAAATAAAAAATAGGAAGAAAATATCATGTAATGTTACAATCAGCTTCTGTAAAAAGCTAAGTCAGGTACAATCATACAATCCATCAACCCTATTAAAGATCCAACTACTGAGGTGCATGATAAAAAAAAAATTTCTTCTCTTTTTTGCCGACTTTCAGCATGACTTGTGAAAGTGACGTACTCTTTTTTTTTTTTTTTTTCTAGTAAAGAACTTATGTAGAGTTAATACTCCCTTCCCTTTGCTCATGCAATTTCCCATCATTCTACTGTATTATTTGCCTGTCTGACCCTACACAGGTATGCCAGCAGTGCGAGTCAGTGCTTCAAATAGCCATCTTTGCCCCTGCCCATACGGAGTGCCTTTTAGGAGAGGGGTAAAAGAACACGGCTACCACCAAAAAGACCTCGGTTCGATTCCCGACTCTGGAACAGCCACTCTCGCACCACTTACAAAATCTTAATATTTAAAATTTTGGTGTCAAAGTGAACGTTTGAAATTTTGGTGAAGTTATTTTCCAGTGCTTCCCCCAGGCTTGGGCGGGAGGGCGCCGCGCCCTGCCCGCCCTTGGATTCGGGAAACGCGCCCATCTTGCCCTTTTGTTAGTGAAATTGCGCCCTTCTTGTAGAGCTCAAAACTCGCGATCGCCAGTCGCCAAAGGTGACCAATTTTCACGTCTTTGCGACCATTGTTTTCATTGAAGTCGCCAATGTGGCTACCATTTGCTAAAGCTAAAACCCTTTCCCGAACTTTTATCTTGACACGTGACCTTTTCCCAAACTCTCTTGTCCACTAAAAATTAAATAAAGAAGAAAGAAATAGGAGTTAATTTTTGGGCCACACGGAAACTAGTTTCTCCTCCGATTTTTACCGGAAATTGCTTACCGTGTTTGAAATTTCAATCCTTTTCCATGCTGGAATTATTTCAATTATCTTGAAAGTTGTAAGATATTTTTTGCATGCACTATCTTAAATCTGCTTATTTGTCGTTTTATTTTAACAATTGAAAAAGAAAAAAAGTATAAAGATAGAAACAGCCAAAATCGTGCACGTGATTCGCCGAAAATTGGATTCTACGTTAGAGATTTTAATCCTTTTGCATCGGGTGCAAATTTCAATTATTTTCTAAATTAGAAGATATTTTTCCCACATGCTACCCTAAATCTGCTTATTTTGCATTTTATTTTAATAGTTTCTGGCTTTTTTTTTTGAACTGTGCCGATATTGAACACGTGTTTGTCGAAAATTGCGTTTATCACTAATTATTCACCATTATTAAATCACTATTATTGTTTCATTTATTTATTTACTTCAAATTTGATTTTAGTATTGACAGCAACTTACTTTTTAGAAAATACTAAATTGTGGATAAATAAGAAATTTTTAGAAAATTGTTAATTTACCTGGATCCAACTTCTTTAAAAACAATAAAGAATTATTGAAAAGAAGTAGTAGTATCACAAATCATAAAATAAATAAGGAATTTTTTTTTTAGTTTAAACATTTTACAAAATTAATAATGATAATAATGATCTCTTTTAGGGCCGACAGTTGCGAGATTTTTCGGGCACTTTGAGATTTTGGGGATTTTTTTTTTTTTTCACATCATTTTATGTCTCTTTTTTGGCTTTGGGTAATTTTTTGTGTGTAGTCTGAAACTCTTCCAATGATTATGTGCTTGATTATATTGCAACTCTTAAAAACTCGCTATCTCGTAAAATTTAGAGCAGTAGGTTCCCAAAGACTAATAAGAAAATTCTTTTTTTCATCTTTATAAGGGACCCATTTGGGTCAAATATGCATTTATTATCATCTGTAGACGTTGAGAAAACTAACCGAAATATAAGAATGCTCTTTCAAACAAGAAACTATTTACTATTCAAAATATGAAAAAGCATTTAATAATCCCAATCTAATGGTGCTTTCTAGTTATTTCAAAAAAAAAAAAGTTTGAAAATGTAATACAACTTGCGGGAAAAAAGATGGCAACGTGTGAGCAATCCATATATTAGACATTTCCTTTTTTTCTCTCTTTATTTTAATAAACATTTATTTCAATCTTTAATGAAAATGCATCAATTTTGCTTCTTTTAAATTTAAAAAAAAATACTATTGTCATTTTAAGCTAAACCATTGCTTTCAATTGGTATTCTTGATTAATTATAATGGCATTTTTGCAATTTTGCTGTTTTTAGGACATGTTAAAAATTTTAAAGGGCGTTTTCAGTGATCGTTTAGGTCATCAAAATCCAGGCTCTAATTATTACTGAAGCTTTATTGTATTAAGAGAAGATATATTCTTATTTTCTTATTATTCCTCAGAGGTGATCAGATTTTCAGAAGTACTGGAATGAACAGAAATACTCATAAATTAGTAAAATTGTATAACTCAGAAAATCCTTGCTAGATATTTTATTGAGTTTAAAATCATTATTGGTTGCTGTTGCCTTGAATATACAAGCAGAAATTTTTCATGCTTTACTTCAAATATTGAAAACGATTTTAAAAATGAATATTATCAAATTAGTTTATATATATTTTTCAATGTTCAGTTTCACAGTGATGCTGTTGATTTTTGACTAAAGTGTTAAATTATGGCAATAATAAAGTATTACTACGGGAGGATTCATAAATGATGTCAAGCTTCTAGGGGGAAGGGGGGTTTGTGAAATTGTGACAAAGTGTGACGAGGGGAGGGGTAACAGGAAGTGTGACATTCTGCTTGTGCAACATAGCGTAACATGTGGCAATGGGGGAGGAAATTCCAACATGGAAAAAAGTGTGACATCATTTATGAACGGTCCCTACTTCAAATTACGTGTGCCCTTTATTTTGGTAAGATGCCCTAAATTTGGAAAAGTGCCCTTTTTTTAGAGTAGCACCCTGCCCTTTTTCAATCCTGGGGGAAGGTCTGTATTTTCAAAAATGAACTTAAAACATATGGATATATAACATAGTTTGTACCTATATGTTCATGCTAATTTTGCTCTAAAAGTGCTCAAAATATCTTTTAGATCTGAAGTTTTTCTGTCTGAGATGTAAATTAAATCAATTTAGTTCAGTTGATTTCAGAAATAGTATGCTATTTATGCTAACAAATTGCTCAAAAAAGTATACAATATCCATTTTAGATAAAGATTTGTGTTCTTAATAAAGTCAACCTATTCAGTTGTTATGACACTGAAAAAGCTTTTAAATTTTGATTTTGAAGGGCTCTATTTATTATTGCTTTCATTTCAACAAAAATGCTTCATATTGATGTGATTTTTATGGAATTCCAAAAAACAATTTGTAACCAGATTCTACTGTACATTTTTTTTTTTTTTTTTTGATTTAAGATGTAGCCTAGAACCTTTTCCCCTTGAGCACGTATATCTGTAATTCCCACTCATTAAAGCAGGATCTTGAAAAAATCTAACTGTTTTATATTTTTTCAAAATTGAGATAGAATTAAGCAATTTCAATTTTTTTAAAAAATGTTCGAATAGAACAACTTTTATTTTTTAAATGCTTAAGAGATTTATGCTTCTCTGATAATGGTAGCTGGTTTCCTTTACAGGCCACTTTTGATCCTGAAATTTTCTTCAACATCATCCTCCCACCAATCATATTTCATGCAGGATACAGTTTGAAACGAGTAAGTACATTTTCTTTCCTTGCAAAAAAGAAAAACAGAAGTTTTCTCTATGATAGCTCATGTCAACAAGACTGACAAAGTCTCATTACAGAAATCTACATGTAATCCAGAAATCTACAATGTCATGAAAACAAAATTAGTTGCATGGTTATTGTTAAAATTTGTATAAGGATAATTAATGTAAATGAAATTAAATGACAAATTGCTAAGACTTAAAGTTCTTTCCTGGATCTTATATCTACAATTATTCAATACCCTAGTTGAATTTTGATGTGTATGTGCGAGAACTGACAGCCTGATGAAAATGTGATCAATGTGGAATAATGTTACAAAAAATGTTCTTTCGGGAGCTGAATTTCTGGGCAGCAGAAGTCCTAAGCAAAATGAAATAGTGTTGAGGCAACGGTGGCTTAAAAACTGCAACATTTTGGCACTGTACAACTTTTTTTTTTAATGAGCAATCAAATGCTTCCTTGTCTGCCCTGATTTCTGGGTGGGAAATATTTTGTGATTTCTGTCTGGAAAGCACAGCCATCAGGACGTAACTATACACTACGGTTTTTTTTCTAAGAATAAGAACAATAACCAATTACACAAATTAGAACTAACTTAAGAACAATGATTAAGCCTATAAGTATACTAAAATATGACTAACCTAACTACAATTTAATTACAAAAATGAACAACTAACCTAAAAACAATTTATTTACAATATGTACCTGAACTAAAACAACACAGCAAAGGAATAAATCAAAATCAAGTCCGTATCTATCGATCGAGATTGATATTTTTAAAGACAAAGGAGCGAAGCAAAGGTGAACAAATAGGCACTCAACTGAAATAAGTTGAAACAAAATTGCTTGGAAGGTCATTTTTTATAAGAAAATCTTAATAGCGCCATTAAGAAAACTTAATGCTCACCGTAAGGTGCCATCTAGTAGCAGCACGAGAACTAAATTCTTGTTGGTACCACACAGGAACCATGCATTTTTTGGGGATAAAAAGTAGCCTATCTGATAATCAAGACTATAATCTGTCTCTGGGACAATTTTCATCCAGATCAGTTCAGCCGTTCTGGCATGATTGAGTAACAGACATACATCCAAACTTTCTCATTTATTATAAGATTAACATCAAGATTAGGAACTTGTTTGAATTTGCAGTTTTTAGGGACAATACAAAAATACTTGGTTTTGTATTTGATGCAACAACTTGATTAATCTGTATTACTGTGTAAATTTGATACACTATAAAAACATTTCACAAAAAAAAAAAAAAAAAATTTTTATTTCTTTTTCAGAAATATTTCTTCAGAAATTTAGGAACTATTTTTACCTATGCATTTCTAGGAACCACCATATCCTGCTTTGCTGTTGGGTAAGAGCATACTATTTAAGTAAACTTAATATCTTTTCCTATACAAGTGCATTTTTCTATTATAGTGAGGCTATTTTGCGTGATAACTCGCCATTCCTGACGCTAAATAATAAATTCGATGTAACTGAAAAGCACAATAGGGGATCTACATCGCAAATTATTTAGTGCAGGGTGTAGGCATGATATTTCAGTTCTGTAGGTTCTATCCAGACCAAAATTTTTGATTGCTTATAGTTTAGTCATAAAAAATATTAACAATTTTCAAGCTGTTAACTGATGCGTTGTGAAGAACATTTAAAAAAATTGCAGAGGTCTGAAAGTATATTATTTTAAAAGATGAAACTAACTTGCCTAAAATATTTGGTTGCCAATGGCAAGATGGTGAGCGGAAGTTACATGCTCTGAATACAAGTCCATGTTTGATAGTTTGGATTTTTACATACGTTTGGTTTTTACATGAATATGCAATTATTATTTTTAAATATTTCCTTTTTACTATTTTATTTTGCATTATATAGTATAGTGTGTTGCATATGTATTATTTGCTTCTTTTTATCATTTCTGCATCTGAACATTCTCATGAAGAAATACCTGTATTAGACAGAAAATGTAGTTCAATTTTGAACCTCACTTTATATTGATAGGTCCAAGCTTGACTTGCACATAAACATGTAACAGGCTACTCTGCGAATTTATTGCTTGACTTGATGTTGGCGGAATCAAAAATGCTGTCTAGCGACCATAAAATGTACCACCGCATTTTTTCCTTTGTGTTAACAAATTTTGTTCTTGTTATAGTAACACCAAAGTAATAATTGGTAAAAATCTCAATTAAAGTTGTTGTCATTATAAATAGCCATGAAATTGCTTAATTTGTTAAAGGGTTATAATAAAGAGTACTTTCTATGTAAAAGAAGAAACTTTAACGATTTTATTTTGATGAGATACAATTGGAAATCTAAAGGACAAAAGGACTGGTAAGAAAGTATAATTCTCAATGGAAGCAATAGCCCAAAATGTTTCAGAAACATTACTCTAGAGTTTTTTTTATAACCATTTTTTCATTATAATGTGAGTTTTAAACCTAAAATATTCAATTTTTTAAATGAGTTGTTAGGAAATGTGTGTGAGGGGGTAGTTAAACTCCTTTACCACTTGTATGTTACCCAACGCAAATTTGTTCCAGTACTTATTGCTTAAAAATGGCTCTAGGGGGGGGGGGATTAATTTTTGTTATTTTGAATTGTAATCCTGCACAAATGCACACCAAAAAATTGTTTCAGAGTTATAAATTTCACATAAAAATGGAGATAGATTGTACTCTTTTACATACTGTCATGTTTGACAAATTGTTTTTGATATGTAAAAAGCACTTATTTAATGAAGGGATATGTGTTAGGACAGCATGAATTTACAATACATGATTAAAAATTTAGTATGAAGTGTTTTTTTTTTTTTCTTTTTTGTAGTGAACTTAACATTTGAATTATCTCTTACTTGTTCCATATAGTGTCTGTATTCATTGTGTTGTGTGACTTTTGGATTTTTGGAGTGTGAGATTTTAAAAGCAGGGCACAATTTTTTATTTTCTGCTTTTCTACGATACTTTATTGTGTGCTTCTATGATACTTTATCGTGTTGTGTGACTTTTAAATATTTGGAGTGTAAAGTTTTAAAAGTACCGTAAAATCCCGAAAGTAGACCCCCCATCGAATGTAACCCCCCCCCCCCCTTTCGCGCCGAAAGTGGAATCATTCCATATTCCTTAATATAACCCACCTTCCCAAATGACTGACGATTTTAAAACAAATTTTGTATTATTTTCTTATGATAAAGATTAAATATGCCCAATTTCTTTTTGTATTTTGTGTTTTATTTTATTTGTTTATTTATTCCTAAATATTCAAGGTCTATATGCTTAAAAATAAATTTCATGTACTCGGCGTTAATTCGTTCATTAGCCGCCATTTTTGGTCGTGTTTTGAAATTCGAAATACCGATATAGCGCTGGCCTCGAACATGCCAAATTTGCGTTTTATGAGTTTTAAATTTAAATTATAGGGATTTCTGCTAAGTTAAGTGCTAAATTCTTTCTTCGCGTTGATTCGTTCATTAGCCGCCATCTTTGATCGTGTAAGTCCGCCATTTTTGGTCGTGTTTTGAAACTCGGCACATTACGAAATACCGATGTAGCGTTGACACCGAACATGCTAAATTTGCGTTTTATGAGTTTTAAATTTAAATTATAGGGATTTCTGCTAACTTAAGTGCTGAATTCTTTCTTCAGTCAAAGATGCCATCCCCATGCGATCAATTTTCTATTACAAAATTATAAGACATATCTTTGTTTATTTATTTTTTGAATCTTGTTTTATATTATTTAAAATAATTTTAAATGGGTTATACTTATTATTTATCTTCAGTAGATGCTCTTAATTAATACTAAAAACATTTTTTTTAAATAATTTTTTTCGAAAATCTCGATTATAACCCCCTATCTGAAATTTGCCAGTTTGGTTTTTAAAAAGAGGGGGGTTACTTTCGGGATTTTACGGTAGTCACGATTTCTTAATTCTATGCTTTTCTACAATACTTTATACTGTGTTTTGCTTTTGTCCTATGTTTACTTCAAATTTTACCTACTTAATGGATTAAAAAATGTTACATGCTAACTCTTAAAGGAAATAAAGTATTGTTCTTCATGTACACTTTTATTTTGAAGAATGTTTGGGGTTTTTATGCATATCTTGAATGTCTAATTTTTTGAGTGAATTGGTTGAATATGCAATTATTATTTTAAATTAAATTAGAGCTTCTCGTTTTAGTGGGGTGATGTTTGCCTTTCTGCAACTTATGCCAAACTTGGAATTCAGTTTCAATGATTGCTTATATTTTGGAGCAGTGATTTCTGCTACTGATCCAGGTAAATATATCTTTTTAAGGTGTAGTTTTAATAAGTTTACCATTTCTCAAATGATTATTATTACTTATTATTTTTAGTACAGTCTTCTTGAAAACATACGATTTTAATATTACTGAAATCATGAGAACATATTTTTAATATTTAATATTCATGACATTAATATGTATATTTACATAGATGCCAAATTGGGGGGGGGGGGAGAGGTTTTCAGTTGCAAGCAATGCAGTTTCTGTTGTTTTTTGACGCTTGTTGGTATTCAAGCAGATAGGTCAATATTTTGTCCTTAACGTAAATTGTGGATTTTTAATTGACAATAATGCATGGAACTATGTTATCAAAGTATACACTAGCATGTTATTCCATGAAATCAAAAATGCATAAACAAGCCACTATATTTTAATTAAATGAAATCAACTTGTACTCCTATAAGACATTTAATTTTAATAACATTTAATGGCAAATTATTTGAAATTGAAAAGTTTGTTATTGTGCTACTATGTTTGGCGTACACAAATATGAAGTACAAGATGTAATAAAATGTTTTTAAAAAAATAGTTAAATCAAGATATTTACATTGTTCTAGCGCAAATTGCTTATAGCAAGTTGTTGTACAACTTTGAAAAAAAAATTTTCATCAAATTTTAGTTAAAACTCTAGTTAATGTAAAAGCCGAAGCAAGTTACAGTAATTTTTATTTATAATAATCAATATTTTGATTGCTATTTTTATATTCTTGAAATAAGTTTTGAAATTCTTATGTATGAGTTTTTGTGACATCAGTGATCATATTTTTCATTATTACTTTTAAAAACTCAGTGAGTATGTTAATTCCATATTGTTTGGCATCTCTGTATTTATTTGTTAATAAAGTGAAGACACTGTTTGAATTTCTCAAATTCTGCAAAATTACGTTTTCATTTGACAATTTCAAAAACTTAGAAGGATATGCTCTGATTTCTTTTTTCATTTTGAATTTTTTTTAAATACTGTAAATAATTTTGTTTTCCTATGTATGAAAAGTAAAAGAAAATATTTACAGATTTCAAGTGCAATAGAAGCTACAATAGTTAAATTAGTGTGTCTAATTTTTTTGTAAGTGTTTGCATACAAAGAATAGGCATTTATTGAAGTTTGTTAATGAAAGTAATGAATGCCAATTTAAGTTGTGCATCGACCACAAATTTTAATAATAGTATTTTTTGTTTCAGTTGACTTCTACCGATTTAAAACGTTGTTTTTTTTTTTAATTTTTTAAAATGAATACGTTGATTGCTTATTAAACTAGCTTTTATAGCATGAGAAATATTTGGTTGTGATATTGAGAACTTCTTTTGTAAGACAGTCTCACAGTCGATAAATTACTGACAAAAGACTTTTGAATTTAAGCTTAAAACTGCTTAAAAAATAATTGTCTTAAAATTTAATGCACAAAAGTCCATATTTTTCCAGACAAATTCTATTGATTTTGAGTTTTCAAATACTTAAAGATTACTTTATTTATGTATTTATTCTTTTATTTTTTGCACACTCGAGTGGACATCAGTACCATAGTTCTGAAAAAAAGAAATTGAGGGGAGGCTCACAGATGGGAGCATAACAAAAGGGGGGGATGCTTGTGTCAAAATGCCAAAAAAAGGAGCAACATGTGAGTTGAAATAAAAAAGTAGGAGAACGCTGTCCCCCTTAATAACACCACTGGTGAGCTTTTTTTTTTTTTTTTTGGTGTACCGTCAAAAAAATAGTTGAAAAAACTGTCGAAGCTAGTTAAATTGTTTGTTTCGGAAGTACATATTTTAAACTCCCCTACTGTTAAAATAACTCTTGATCTGAAATATGTTTATCCCTGAAGCAAAACTAAGACAACATGTCATTGTTAGATTATTCTTGTTATGTGATTCCCTGACCCCCCACCCCTCTTTTTTTTCCAGTGACTGTTCTGGCCATCTTTCATGACCTTCATGTAGACGTCAATCTGTATGCCCTGGTGTTTGGTGAGAGTATTTTAAATGATGCCATTGCCATTGTCTTAGCTGGGTATGTACCTGATGAATCTTTTTGTGTTCTTTTTAACACGAATTAATATTAATGGACAATATTGGTTTGTTTTTTCCTGATAGAAAGAGCCACAATCAAATCCATCCCGATAAAAATGCGTTTTTCATGTGTTAAAAATACACTTGCAAAAATCATTTGTTTCAAGTCATAGCAATTGAAAAATAAACCTCTAGGTTATGTTTACTTTTAAAAAAATTTCATATTCTTAATACAAAAACTAAATTTTACTTCAATTGTTTCTTTTTTCTTTTTATCATTAAATAAAGTGTAGATTTTAAAAATGCATGCAATATCATAATAAAGTAATTGAAGGAACCTTCAGGGTTGAAAATGGCACCAAGATTCCTTAGCGTAACCAAAATGGTAGGAACGCATGAGGGTTAAACACAATATTTTCATTTTTAATTGAGACAAATAATGATCCATTTTTTCTTAAATATATATTTTTATTGTTGATGCATACATTATGTCACCATAAAACATGAACATAATATAAGTATAAAGTTTTGAAAAAATAAATAAATAGAAAGGCATCACAACTTATTTTATCTACATATTAAAAAACAATATTTTTTTCACCTATGACATAAAAGTTTTTTTTTTTTTTTTTTGCTAAAATAAAAATCTTTAGAATTTTAATAAACAGTAAACGATGTGTTTAAAACTGCTACAAATTTCAATCAGCCTATAAATATGTTATGCAGTAAAATTCCTCCTACCGAACACTGCTCAAATGTGATCACCCCTCTAAAGCGGACAGTCTTTGCTTCGATGGCAACAAATCATTGAGCCTGAAAAACTCTCTTTTACGGCCACCTCTCTACTACGGACCAATATTTTTGTGTAAATGCACAATATAGGAGATTTTAAAGGTGTTTCTTATGTACTATTAACCTATTAACTGCAATAAGAATATAAAGGCACAATGTATAAAGAAGTAAAAATACTGCTTCATTTAACTTTATTAATGCTTTATTAAAAAAAATTTCTAAAAATCCATCTAAGTCGGATTGTTATTTTCTATTGGTTAGGGAGGGAAAGGAATTGTTGCACCTCTTTCATCATTTACATCCCACCTCATCATCCTTCATTTCTCCATCATCTCCTTCATTGGTTTTTGCCCCTAATTTATTATATGATGAATCTTGTTGTTAAGTTTTAACTTTGGACATTAACACAGTAATCTTCTGGCGTTTTAAAAATTTAGTTTAAAAGATTTTTTTTCAAATAATTCTTATAACATAAACATATTCTTATACATACTTATACCTACATATAACATATTCCATATAAACATGCCTTGACCTTTTTTTCTCCTCCAACCTCCTTCCCTGTTAGCACTAGGTCTTAGGGATGCCCTCAACTGGGCAGCGAGGTTGTGGGGGTAGTGGGGTCAACGCATTTTACCTGCACGTATTCCCAATTGTACGTGGTGGATATTCAGTGGATCGGGTATCAAACCCCCGACCTTCTGGTTGGAAGTCTGACATCCTAACTAGGCTACCATTCCCCCCCCCCCCCCATATAAACATACCAGCCCAGTGCCAGGTAGCCTAGTGGTTAGCACGTCGGACTTCCACTTGGAAGGTTGCGCGTTTGATACCCACTGAAAACCATCATGTATACTTGGGGATATGTGCATGTAAAATCCGTAGACCCCACTACCTCTCCCCGTGCCTAAGCAATCCTAAGGCCTCGGCTAACAGGTAGGGGTCTGGTGGAGAAAAGGTAGTAACGAAATAATAATAATGTAATTTAACAAATATTGTAAATCAGTGTACGTTGATTTAAATCAGCTTGTTTTAAATCAAGTGATTTTTTTCAAAAAAATCATTGATTTAAATCAAGTAATTTTTTGAAAAAAATCATTGTTCAGTTTCATTTGAGTCATGCATTTGTATTAAAATTTGCTTATCATTATTATTATTAAAAAATATTTATTGCTGTGAAAATATCTTAAACTGTGCTTTTGCTTATTGATAAACATGCCATATTGTTCCTATGAATGTAACATAATAAATACCTAAAATATTTAAGGTCTTGTTAAAAAATTTTTTAAAAAAATCCGATTTAAATAAAAAAAAAATATGATTTAAATAAAAAAAATTATGAAACCTGTTATAAATATTCTATGAATGGAAATGCAGAACCTCCAAAAATTTAACTGTTAAACTTATAACCATTGCGACATTTCTTCCAGAAACTTTAATTGATGTGTAACTAATTATTAATTGTGTGGAGCATTCATTTATGTTTATGTGTTTTGGGATGCAGGTCCATCTCTAACTATGCAGAGATGTATGGGAAAGGAGATGACACTTTCCAGTCAAAAGCTGCCTTCCAGTCTGTGGGAAACTTTGTCTACATCTTCATCTGCTCCTTCCTCATTGGTTCTGGCACGGGATGTTTGACGGCAGCCATATCCTTTGATAGTTAAATTGTTTGATAGTTAATGTTTTACTCATTGCTTCAAAGTTTATACAGCCATTAAAAGTTTCCTTGCCCTTAATATTTGAAAATAATTTTTTATTGTTAAAAGTTATTATTGTTATTATTATTTTTAAAGATCGTTAAATTTTTTAATATAATTTCAGAAATCCAGCTGAAAATTTTCTCTTATGGCGTAGTCTAATTGAAACAAAATAATTTGCAAAAGGAGAAAGCAAAGCATTTTATTTTTTAATACTAAGAATACGTTTTCTAATGCTGGTATTTCTGCATTTTTACACACTTTATGTGGAATGATTTAAAAAATTTTAGTGTGCCTTTTCGCTGCTAGACTAGTTGCATTATAAAAAGTAAACAAGAAGCTCCATCTAGAACTATACGATCTTATTTTCCCATATATACCAACCTCAAATTTATAATCTAGCTCTCTCTCTCTCTCTGCTTCTCATTTATCATTAGCTCTTTTAAACTTCAAGGGTACCTTTTTTAACAGTTAATGCATATTGATTCATTTATTTATTCATGCATTCATTCAGAAATATGCTTTACAAAAGATCAAAATGTTTCATAGGATAATAGGGTTGTTAGTTCTGGATGAATTTTGCATCTATTCATGTTCTACATCATATGCTCCTACCAATAAAGTTTGTTCGAATCAAATCCATCTGTTAGATCAGGGTTTATATAGGATTTAAATTTCCCTGTAGATGCTAATGTTAAATTTTTTTTAAGCTGTTCAAAATTAACAAAAATTGTTCAAATCAAATAACATTTCCCATTGAGAGCTCTTTCCAATAAGCTTGTTCAAAGATACTTGGATCTTATGCCAAGAGTTTCTGTAATTTGCTTCATTTTCCCCCATGGGCACTAATGTTAAGATTTTTTGAACTGTTCAGAATTGAAAAAAAATTGTTCAAATAAAAAAATAAAATATGAAAATGAGATGTTCTCACCAAGATCTTTCGAATCGGACAATTCTCTCAAAAGTTATTGGGGGGGGGGGGGGGGGGGACTGACAGGCTGGCACACATTTTCCCCATCTCAAAACCCTACTCTCTAATTTTTATTTTTCAATCTTTATTTGATTGCTTAACTTATTTTTGACTTTTTAAAATTTCTAACAATATTTTCATGATACATTAAACCTTCTTTCTTACTATTTACCGTTTTTAAAAACGGTTATGGGACAGAAGGCTAAAAAACGATTTTTTTTTATTTTGTTACAAATATATTAAATTTCATCATCTACCATGCAATCAACATATAGAATTTTCAAAATGGACATTTTAACATCCTTTAAGTTTTGATACTGATTCTTACAAGAATTTAGACCTTCCATTTTAAAATAATAAAAAAAGTGCAACATCTGAACTACCCTATGAGACCAAAACGAAACTTCATCAATCTACTTCATCAAGAGCTGGGAGGACAAGAATGCATCGAAAAGTTAGAAAACTAGGGAAATGTTTCTTACTTGTGAAAACTATAAGTACATTACAATAAAATATTTTTTAAATTACACTTTACAAGAGAAAACTACTGTACCTTCACTAATTTCACTTTGTGTGTTATCATGTTGAATGCTTAGTTGTAAAATCAAGTAGCTAGTTCCATTTTGGGGCAGTTTGCTATAAAAAATGTCCTGTCTCAATTTGGTAGTAATTTTTTATTTCGGAAGGCATCTATGTATGGCCATGGTCTCTGAAGTTTAATGTGTTACCCACTCTTTTTGTTATGCACCTATAGAGACCATTCATAAATGAGGTCACACTTTTTTCAGTGTATTTGACCCCCTCCCCCTTTGTTACAAAATGTCAAAGTTTATCATATCCCTCTATCCCCTTTGTCACATGTCACGCTATATTACATAAGCATATGTGCTTGCAGTTCAGAAACGAAACACTGCGTTATAGATCATTTCCAATTTTATTTTTGAACTTTTAATGACATTTGTGAGCATAATAATAATAATGATTTCATGTGTTCTTAATTTGTATAAAATGAGGTTAAGGTTTAAACACAAAAGATAATTAGTATAGAACAGTAAAGTATATTATTTGTCCGAATTCTGAAAAAAAATGACCCACGTAATTTTATGTTAAAAGTGAAAATGCCCAAAAAAATTTACTTTAAAATTGTTAATGAGGAGTAAATTTAAACCTTAATCAGCATCGGTGTTTACTATACAAAATGATTAATAAAACTTTAAAATCAAATTTTTGAAATCAAAAAAATTTTTTTAATAAATTTAATTTGCTGATTTTAAATATTTTTATAGAAACCAAAATGTGTAATATCACACCTCTTGTTGTCTCTCCCCTCCCCTTGTCAGAAACAGTCACAATTTCTTGAACCTCCTCTCCCCTCGAAGTGTGACATCATTATTGAATGACCCCATGCGTATGTGTGTCTAATTTTAAAAGTAAAACCAACACGTCATACAAGTTTTCTTAACTCTTGTTCACTTGACAAAATTCACCCGTCTATGTGACTTTCCCCTGTTGGAATCTAGCTTGTTTGTCCTCATGTCGTACAGCACATTTCTGATGGCAGAGGCTGCAGATCTTACAGGTGAGTCAGTAAATTGAAATTAACAAACATTCTTAGTACTTGCATTCAAAACTGAGTTGAGACTCCTGTGATTCGGTTGTGCTTTAGAATAACAATATTTTTCCTTTTAGTAAAATTCCTTGTTTTTACCTAGAGGAAATGCATGAAATATTAATATTTATGCAAAATTTCCCTCTCTCGCTCTTTGCATTGAGCCTGAGTTTTGTTCTCATGTCCTGTTTAAGGAAAGAAAATACAACTTTAATTTGCAAATTCCATCACAGTAGTTGATTGAACTTTTTTTTTTTTTTTTTTTTGGGGGGGGGGCACTTTCAAGTATTTTTTCAGACTCCAATCTGAGTTTTTGTGAGGTACATTAAAAGTGGTCTAAAGAGGTCTTAAAGTAATGTTGTACATTCTCTTTCATTTTTAATTTTTGTCATGCTCAGTAAAACAGCTAAGACATTCAAAAGAAAAAATCTGATATTTTAGTTTAAATTGATTATTTTTACGCTGTAGATAATTTCAGAATGAAATGAACAAATGTCTGGAAAAAATAAAGTTATAGTAATAAACAAATGAAGAACAGTAGCTTGTAGTTATCACAATAACAGTTTAAAAAACTGATGCATTATGTTTTTTCTTAAAATCGTCTTATTCTAAAAGTTTTATTTTCATCCCAATCAGATACTTTTGCTTTCTGAACATCGTTCAGTAAGCAAAAATTTTTAAATACTCAAGATATACTAAAGATATTCATTTATTCATCTAACCTTTCCATAACCTGTAAACACCAGCTTTTATTGATCTTACATTTTTCTTTTAAATTTTTTGCTTTTAAAATGCAAAAAACAATATTTTTATGTTGAGTAATAAATATGAACTCTGGCACTTCTCCTGCTATTGATATTCATCCAGATCTAAAGAAAAAAAATGTTTTTAGTTTTTTTCAAACATAAAAGATTTAAGTAATTTTCTAATTTCAGGAATTGTTGCTGTCTTATTCTGTGGCATTTGCCAGGCACATTACACATACAACAATTTGACTTTAGAGTCCAGAGCAAGAACAAAACAGGTGAGGTTTACTGACATTTTGTGCCATTCAAACTGTTTCCTCTTTTAAGCTCCCCCCCCCCCCCCCCCCCGTCAATAATTATTTAACAAGTTCTTGATGAAAGAAGATGAGTTCCTCTGAAGGAGGTCAGTGAATAAAAAATGTGCTTTCATAAGTAGTATTAATACCTTTTTATGTTATAGTTTTTTTTATTGCCAGAAATAATAAGTGCAATTTTTTTTTTACTTTGCAGAAACAACTGATACTTAATATATTCTTATTAAATGGATACAATATGAAATTTGGTATGAATAATGGATTGTAAATAATCAGCTGTGAATATGACATTTAAAACTCCTGCACATTTTTACAAGATTTCATATATTACATTGATTAAATTTTCCTATGATAGAAAAAGCCTTTTCATGTATTCTTTTAAATTACCGACTTTCCTATTTGGACAAATTATTATTTTAAGTTTTTATGTATACTTTTCTACAACTAATTCAAATCTAATGTTTCTTTAATTTATCAATATTGGTCCTTAAAAGTTATAAGCTCCATTCATGTTTTTAATCAACAAGTTAATGAAACCCTCAATAAAAAAAAGTTGTAAATGTAATTGCTTATGATGTCTCTCACTCGAAATCTCCTTTTTGAGATACTTAAGTTAATCCAATGCACCTATAGAAAGATTTAATCTCTCATTTATCTCTTAATATAAATATATTGTATATATAAAAAAACTTCTTGACTAATGTTTTTGCGTATAGAAGAATAAGCTGCTTTAAAGAAAATAGAGTGTAACTTCAGTTCAGTATTTTATATGTAACTAAAAGCTTACAGTTCATTACACGTTTATTTTTATATTTAGTTATATTAATCATTATATATTTAATTTATATGTTATGTCTGTAATACGTTTAATTTACTTCTGCATTTTTATTTCATTGAAAAGTATTGTTCTCTTTATTCAAATTTGATGTTTCAAGTTAATATTTATTCTTCTGTAACAGACACTTGTTAAAATTTTTTCTTTAATATGAATTTCTCATCCCTCTTCTTTTGCTAATTCAAAATCAAGCTGTCCAAATAACTTGAAACGGGACACCAGAATCTAATGATGCTGTGAAGCATGGGTCTATTCAAAGAATAGGAAAGAGAGGTTAAAAAGAACTAATTCTTTTCAACTTTTTCTAATATTTTGGGAACCATAAGTTGAAACAAATTGCTTTCATGCAAAAAAATTTAAAACTTTATAATTTTTGTTAGTTAATTTTATTTATTTATTTTTTGCTCGTTATATAGCTTTTTGAGTTACTGAGTTTTGTAGCTGAGAACTTCATCTTCTGCTACATTGGTGTCTCCATGTTCACGTACCAGAAACATTTCTGGCATGCTGGATTCATCATCACTGCCTTTGTATCCTTTTTGTAACTGGTGTCCACTTACAAACAGGTTATATTGTTATTCATCTTACGGTTTTTGTTTGTTAATGTATAAAAATTGGAATAAAGCAATAATGGTTTGGAGTGGAAAACTTAATCATTTTCTTTTATTTATTTATTTTTTGTTTGTAAAAGTGGGGAAATATTGAAGACAAGAATAAAGAACAATATTCAGTGTATTTGAAGGTCTGTAGTGAAGCTGTAGGATCAGTGTGTTCAGTGGTCTTAAGAGCTTTAATTCTTCAAAATATAATTTTATGAGTTTTAAGAAATATTTCTAAGAATGAATAAATATTCTTAAATAGTCCAAATGGCTTTTTTTAAAAGTTAAAAATGTTATTCTAGCTTAATCTGGAAAACCATTTTCTGTTCTTATAACTTTATTTCGGTTGTGATAAAATATTCTTGTTTACTTGTCACTATCATTTAAAATGCAGCTCAGGATGAGTTTTGGTGATTTGCTGAAATTTACTGTGTTGAATTGATTTTCATTTCAGTGATTTCAGGGGCCTCAGATTAGGAGTAATCCCTTAACTACTGAACTAAAATAATGTAATTTACATTTATCGTAAGATCATAGCAGATAACTATTACAATAACAACAAATTGGGCACTTTTCTTTGTGCTAGAATAATGCTGAAGTATTTTTCAGGTAATGCAACACAGAAGTACAGAAACAAAAATATAAAAGCTATGTAACAAGCTGTAAATAACATACATTTTCCATACGTTATACATATTTATAGATGTTCTGTATAGCAGCAGCATTTTTAGAAGTTGAGTTTATTGTTACGTTTGAACTACTGTTCAAACATTGTTTTCTATAAATACATATGTATGCACACACACCTACAGTGGCATACCAAAAAAAATAAATAATAATTTTGTGGGTTTACATTGCCATTGGCATGAAAGAAGACATTTTTCAGTTCAGAATTACCATGTGGTAAAAAAATTAAGCAACATGCTATATTAATCTTATTTCTCCTATGTAAAACTGTGCTAGGATTAATATAAAATTCTTAACATCTTCTGTAGAGATACACAGCCCTTTCTTTGTTTACAAATACATGACATGCACTGACCCTTTCCTTTCAAAGACACTAAAGACTTTTCTGCTTCTTTGGCTGTTAGATTAGAAGGTGTCATTTCTTTTAAAAAGAAGTTGTTTTTATCATAAAATTTGCAATGTATATAGTAGTACAATAAAATAATTGATAACTTGAAGTATTTCAGCTCAAAAAATCTTGGGCTGGAAAGTGCAATTCTTTGCACCCCCTCTTGATACACTAATGTATAAATATCAGCATTTCTAATTTGTAATGTGCCCTCTTGATGCCAAGTAGCATGAAAGAAGCAGTGGGCATTCCCTATTGCATACAATAATTTACTGTATGACTGACTGCCAGAATTGTGTGATTTTTATTTTTCTGTTATATTCATTAACTCTGATGCCAGATTGCCATTGCTGTAGGGAGAGCTCTGAATATCTACCCACTTTCTTTGTTACTAAATCTTGGTCGGCACAACAAAATCCCACTCAGTTTTCAGCATGTGCTGTTCTTCTCAGGTAAGAACCTTCAAAAACAAAAAAGAAGATAAATATAATCTTTTTCTGAAATATATATTTTTTTAATTTGTAGTATCACAGAAAATGGCATTAGAAAGGGGTTAAAATGGTTGTCTAAGTAGTCCTTGTGGTAAATCAGTTGCCAAACTTTTGACTGTTTCCCTACAGAGATATATACGTAATGTGTATAAAAATTATCATAGAATTTTGTATGCCCCATATATTTTCAATTAAAATATGATTAAGTATATTTAAAGTACAATTTGATTTACGTGTCAAAGGTAATGCATTCATTGTAGCATTGCATTGGGCATTTATGACCTCAGAGTTACTAATAGTGAGTGCACTAGACAAATAGTGTATGCACTGTAGTTTTTTCTTTTTTTTTTTTTTTTTTTTTAAGTAAAGTGCATAATGATATGCCTGCAGTACATAAAAGGAAAGATTCTCCTTCCTGCTGATAATTTATGGAATTCTACATGACCATAACTTTTAAAACAGCTTCTGTACATGAGGGCAGCCTAATTGCTCGAAAGTCCTAGGAAACATAACGTTTCTCTTACAAAGGTCTAAGAAGCCGCCAAAATTTTTTATATAGTTTATACATTTTGTTTTGTCTGCAGGTTGAAATGAGTCCATATTAAATTTATTTAAAGGAAAAAAATACCCTTGTTTTACTTTCAGAAAAAGCAAAATAAGTGCAGACAGTCGATGAAATTAGCGGTGTCCTTCATATACAAAACACTGACTGCTAATGATATTAGTTTACATGGTAGAAATTGGAAATAAAGAATTCTTGTTTGTGCACCTGAAAGAATCTATCTCTTCCAATGACTTGCTTTTGTGTTTTTGTATCTTAATATAAGTTCAGATAATGTACTTACCATGCTTTGATAACTCTTTTCCCTAAGGCTGGGGTCAGCAAAGCCTGGCTCGCAGGCCATATGTAGCTCTTTGGCTACTTGAATGCGACTTTTTCCAATATACAACTAAATTTCAGAGAATAAGAAAAATGCACTTTTGCTTCCATAAAGTGTATTCTAAATATTATCAAATATTTACAAAATAAAGATGAAGTTATCTTCATTAGCAAATCTAACTGATTAGAACTTTTATTTATGTTTGAAATTAACAGCAATTATTTGCTAATGTAATATTGTGAAACTTTAAAAGCAGTGGTGTAGTCAAGGGGGGACGCAGGGATACGGCATCCCTCTACCTATTAATTTTAATACAAGCATCCCCCCACATTTTTAAAATTTTAACATAAGGGTCCCTCCATGTTTTTACTTCGATTACTTATCTTCGTATGTATAAACATCCTCCCAATTTTTTGTTCAGGACTATACCACTGTTTATAAGTAGCTTCAAATCATTGCTCTCATTAATTAACATGTACCCTATTTGCAGGAGAGTTGTTTATAAAGATATTCTTTACATATGCATGATAGTGTATACATTATTTCATGAATTATATTAAAAAATCTATTAAATTGTAACTATGGCTCTTTCAAAATTTGTCCGACTCCTTAAACAGTAAAATTGGCTCTTTAGTTTCTAAAGTTTGCTGACCACTGGTTGATGGCAATGAAGATAGATATTCTGCTCTAACATAAAAATTTTATGAGAAATTCTTCTTTTTTGACACTTTCTGATGCAGTTGCCGTAAGTCCGTATAACTATAGGAAAGATTGAAAATAAAATTTGTGCAATGTTTTCTCGTGGACATTGATTTTCAATCTTTTAAGGGTTGAAGTCATGAAATATAATGATGGCCTGATATTTCATGACTTCAACCTTTAAGATTGTGAATCTTATCTATGATGGGTGTATGTAAAATTTATGAGTGTTCTAACTTGGGTGTTTTTCCCATAGGTCTGAGGGGTGCTATGGCCTTTGCTCTGGCCATCCGCAACACATTGTCCGAACAGAGGCACCTGATGCTGACCACGACATCCCTCATTGCAATTGTTACAGTGATGGTCTGTGGCGGATTGTCTACACAGCTGCTCGCTTGGCTTGGAATCCCGTGAGTATTTATCTGCGAATACTCCATGTTTCTCACACCTGGTTACTTTTCCTGCTCCTTGACTTTTTCAGCTCTATGAATCTTTCGGATTAACCCTTAAATGCCGCTTGTTGACTTTTGGCAACATACCCAGTTTAGTCCTCTGGAATACTGCAAGAAATCACGTTCTAATGCCTGTTGTTGCCAATGAGTTGCACATATCTTTTAAGTTATAAATACTGGCACAAGTACTGATGAAGAAAAATAGATTTACTTTTTCACTATTTGCTGCATGTACATTTTCTTTCATTTATGTCTTCTTAAGGTTGCTGTACTCTGTTGTTTGGTGAAAAATAAAAAAATAGTGCTTGAACAGAAAGATGTTTTGACAATATATATCTGTACTTTAGCATATTTGTGAAATTGTTTTTTTTTTTTTAGTTAAAGGATCAATGTAACCTGGTTACCAAACAGTTTTTAAAGCCTAGAGCCACGTTTAAATTAAAGTGTTTCTTCCACAATTTGAACAAGCCAAAAATAATTTTTGAATTTTTTTTTTTTTTTAAATTTAGCATTTAAGTTTGAAACTTTGTTGGCGATCTGCGGAAGTTTGATGTCGGGTTGGTTTTGAATTTCTCCGATCAAACCTGAATATAAATACTGATGTCATGTTCTTGAGTTTTACTCGTGTCTAAAATATCAGTGTTGATGTCAAAAATGATAAACATGCATTTAAAGAACTTTCCAATGATTTTGTCTAGTATCACTTTCGGAAAACTAGGTTCATGCCATCTTTTAAAATTGAGCACAGTATTCGTGCATACAAGCCTTTGTAGGTGCTATGTGTAAAATATAAACTTGACAAAATCATCACTCGCCTAAAAGAGCAAATTTAAGGAGAAAGTTGTTTTAGAAAAATTGTGATGATAATGAAAACTTACAAAAATAGACTGAAGTTTCAATGGCTGGTGCAGTTGACCACAAAGGATACAATATTTAATAAGTGATTGGGAGGTGATAAAAAACTGAAATCTAGTCGATCAAAAGAATTAAATACAATATTGTAAGTACAAAGGTAAGACAATGTAAAAAAGCACAAATTCAGAATAAAACTAATAAAAAATCTCTATTCCGACACATTTGGCATAAATACCGGTTGTCTTTCTGGTTCTTGCCTGTTCACTCACAGCTTTCTAGTTGTGTGTTGAGTGCTTCTTTTCTGCACTGATGAAGAAGCTCCATTGTAGCTTCGAAATAGCTATTTGCGATACTTTTTATTCTGAATTTGCTTTTTTACATTTTATCCCTGTACTTACACTTTAGCATAAAGCATTTTGATCATTTATTTTATAAATACAATATTGTAGTCAACATCAAAATCAATGAAAGTATTGCCCAATTTGATGGTAAGTGAAAAGACTGCAGTAAAAATAAAAGGAATATAATCTATAAAGTGAAATATCTGATCTCAGCACCTGTTTATTTTATACATTGTATGAGAATTGATCATTTTAATACAGTGGTTTTTATTTTATTTATTTATACCTCATCAATCACCTCCGTACCTACCCTGACGATTGTTTAACCGGATGTGTGATTT
Organism: Octonoba sinensis; assembly: GCA_038502835.1. Classification (NCBI taxonomy): domain Eukaryota; kingdom Metazoa; phylum Arthropoda; class Arachnida; order Araneae; family Uloboridae; genus Octonoba; species Octonoba sinensis. The sequence continues at coordinate 68,392,114 of CM076602.1, forward strand.
AGAGGAAATAAGAGAAAAATATGGAAAAGAAAGACACCACGGGCGACTTAACACTCGCTGAGTAACTCAGAGCATGTGATGTTACCGATTCATCATATTATATTGGTTAAGAGTCAATATTTCATTTTGAAAGTGATGAAAAGTAATCTCTAAATGCTATTTCTGTTTAAAAAGCCTGGTGAACTGCTAGTGTGACCATTACAAAACTTCTACACCTTTCCACTAAATACTATGAAGATTGAATTTATCCATGAGCTCCAGGCACGGTTCCTTTTTAAAGGTTGGCACCAGAAACAGTACAAGTTCCATTCTGGCTTCCTACATATGCAAATTTTTGTTTGATTTCTTGCATTATTTCCATATGAAATAACAGCAAGCATTTTTCTCCTTGCATTGTGTTTGGTCGTTATGTATTCATTTTTAAATTCTCATTTTCCTTTGCTCATAATTCAATGCCTGTTTATTTCCAGAGTGGGCGTAGAAGAAGATCTCGAATTGCTCCAGTTCGGCAGTTTGCGGACGGTAAGATCTCTTTCTCATTTTGTTTCATGCGTTTTTAGATTCATTCAAGCTTCTACCTGCTATTATTTCTTTACATTGATTTTTATGTTTAAAAGCTATGAAATTTTAAGCAATTATTACTACTTTTTATTATTGTGGAGAGTCAAAAGAACTCCCACGTAACTTGGGAGAAGTTACAGTGCGGATTTATCAGACTACAAGGTATCAAAATTTTAAGACATAGCTTACAATTGGAAAAATAAAAATAATAAACAATAAAAATAGCAAAATGTTCATGTATATTTCATTAGAGAAGGAATTCATACATACAGTTATTTGATTTTTATTTATATACAGTGGACTCTCTCTATCTGAACACTCCCTAATGTGAATACCCCCATATTGTGAACACTTTTTGATAGTTCCGGCTACACTTCATACACATAACGTAGGATGACCTCTCTGTAATCTGACCACCCTATAATATGAACACCCCATTATTATGAACGCTATTTTTATTTTCCCTTCAATGGTTACCTTTCTTTAAACTGAACAGGTGTGGGATTGGAATTCCGAAATTCCCGGAATTCAGATTGCCCCCCTTTTCGGCCAGGTGTTTTAGATGGAATGGTCAAGAAAAGGCTTATCGCTTTTCCCCCTGCCCATCTCATTAGACAGCCTTATCTCTTCTGTTTCTTTCTTGTTGCTGAGATTTTTCACTCTGGGCAACAATTCTGGTAAAGGCAACAATTTTGCCAGTGTGTTGATTGTAGCCACCAGCTCTGTGCAAAAGCAATCCTAAGGCCTTGGGTAACAGGCGGGAGTCTGGTGGGGAAAAGTGTACCTATTGCTACAGTTTAAGAAGAACAAGTTAGATATGTTGTCAGAAAGAGAACAATTGCAGTTGAATTTGGGATTTCTGTAGGCCAAGTTAATGCAATCAGAAAAAAAAAAAATGATATTCTAGCTGCTTTTGAGCTGAATGCACCTGGCTCAAGGTATAGAATTTTTGAGAAAAAAAACAGGAAAATAAATCAGCAAGTTTGGAAGTTTTTTTGTCCCCTCTGGGTACGGCCTTGTTAGAAAGCATTTCCGCTTTTCAAACAAGAGAATAATATTTGCACTGCACGGGCATACACAATGCAAAAACAAACTAAAATTACTCATTCTTTTAGGTAAATATACCAAAAACCAAGATGTATTTTTATTATAATTTACTTTTTTGTTTGTTTGTTTATCATAATGTAAAGCTTTTTAAATTTAAAAAACACAAGATGTAAGAGTACAGGTCTGACTGTGTTTAGTTTTTCATTGCATTAGTTGCCAAATCTAAATTCAGGACCTTTATCTCGGTAACTGGCATGGCTAACCAGGTTAAGTACTCAATAAATTCAATACACGTGTATTACCCATTCTCCCTCTATAATGAACACCCCCATAATCTGAACACTTTTGTTTATTCCCATGAGTGTTCAGAATAGAGAGAGTTCACTGTACATATTTATAATTACTACTACCATTTACATTTCAAGAACATTTGCACAATTATCGATTGTTTAAAAAATTTTGTTTGCTCAAACGCAAGTCTCTTTTAAGTTATATATCAGTTCTTGATCAGTTCATTTCTTGTAGTCTCCTTCATCCTCATCATCTTCCTCTCCTTCCCTTGGATATAACACATTCTCAAAAATTCATTATCAGTAAGCTTAACCCCTTAAAGTATGATTTTTTTTCTGAAAAACTAGTATAGTGTACACTGTACAGTTATTTTTTGCAATGTCAGGTTGGGGGGGGGGGGGTGACTAGGGAGTGGGGTAAAAGTTACATATACAAAATATATTATACAAACAAAAGGTGTAAACGGATCTCAGATGGGCATTAGAAATAAAATAAACGCATGGGCATGGGCAAACTTTCTGATAAGTTTCGCCAGTGTCAGACATGGGCAAATGCGTTAAGTGGTTAATTTAATCTTTCTGCTCATCTGGGTTGTTGAGCCAGATATTAATATATTTCTTAAATTTCCATTGCTAAAATCATTTCTTTTAATTTTAAATACTTAAAATAATTGATATTTGCCTTTTATGTGTTGAAAACATATATTTTTAGCTTATTTTAATGTTTCATTGATAACCATGATGCCATGCGCGATATCGCTTTACAGAAATTGGGCAGCTTTTTTTTTTTTTTTTTTGCATCTGTTTTCGGTTTACGATATTTTTGGGACGCTCAACCGTATGACTTAAATCTGTTGGCTTTCTGTGAGCTGATATGTCAAAAGTAAGGTCCTTAGGAACCCTAAGTACTCCCAGGAAAAAAATCCTGTAAATTTGATTGCCATTAAAATTTGACTTTGTATACCAATTTTCGTGTAATTTGGCTTAGCTGTTGCTTCACAATTCAGTTATTAAAAGTTCCACTTGCGATGCTGAAATGTCTTTTGTTATTTTTACTTATAATATTTAAACTAACTAGGTTATGTCACAGTTTGTTATTTTTATTTGAAACTAAACAAATCCAACGCAAGAAAAACATTCTTTATATGGCTGAAAATATTGATTGTGTGTTTTTATGAATTACAATATTAATATTTGAAAATTTTTTGATCTAGAGCAATATTACTTTTAAATGAAACATTAATCTAGAGAAGCTCTCATATGGATACGTAAAACCACTTTAGGGGTTGTATACAATTGCTGAATGTATTGTATAAAATTGTGCCTCTTGGGAAAGAAACCAAAAACCCCAACTTTTGAGCCAACCACAAGTAGTTTTTAAGGAGTTGCAAGCTACAATACTTTTAAGGAGTTACCTTAAAGTTTTGGATTATAATGAATAATATAGTTCCTTTTAGGAATTTAGAAAGCAAATGAATAAATGAATTAGTGAATGCAAAAAAATAAATGATTAATTAAATGAACCAATGAAAATCCCATATGCACATGACAAATTGTACTAAACATTGGAAATCAAAACAAGCCTAACAGAAAATAAATTTGCTATGCACTGGACATTAGTAGATCTTAATTACTATAGATATTAATAACAGGAATTTTATCATTATATATTAGCAAAAAATATTTTTGATTTAACTCAAAATATTACAGCATGATCATTCCATTTTGAAGATGGCTTACATTAATATATAGCTTGATCTTTAGAGTTAATTATTTTTGAATGGAATCAACTACATGTATTTACACATAGTTAAAATGTTATAAAATAGGTGGCACAGCAAAAAGAGCAAACATTTTACCATTTCACTTTGCCCGATATTTCCCTGCATAGTGCATATTGAAGTTTTTTTGTCTTTCTTTCTCATCTTCGTGTTGATATTTATTGCTGTTTCCCTCTTTTTCCATGAGTCCATTATGAAGAATAAATCAAACAAAACTAAATGTTATATCTGCTTATGCAATCTGCATAATTAACTATTGCATTTTGAACTAGTCTATGAAAATGACACTTTTCCTATTCCAGGCATCTCAGGTGCCGACACCCACCGATCTACGAAGTCCACCAGCCGCACAAGTGCTAAAGACTCCCTATGAGAAGGCCTGGCTGGTCAAGAAGTGGTACAACTTCGACCTGCGGTATCCTTTTTTGATTAAATTTGGACATGTAGATTTCTCCATTTGCCTAAAAATGTCTACCTGTAGACAGAGGCATAGCTACGTGGGGGCAAGGAGGGACAGTTGTCCCCGGGCACAGCGTCATGGGGTGCCAAATTAATGTTAATTAATTTTATTTTTAAATGCGAAAAGAAATTTATTTAACTGAAGAGGTGTGAGTATGTTCGACAAAAAAAGTGGGAGCACCGCAAATCATATCGGGAATGACCAATGTAGCACAGGAGTACGTGGGAAATCAGACAAATAATTTTGCGAAGCCAAAGTGCCCCATTTTTCCCTTAGAAATGAATGTTTGCTAATAAAAATGAAAGTTAAAAGGGATGCTTTTTAGAGCTTTATCATTTAGGAAGCATAAAAGTTTTTTAAATTCACTTTAGGGGCGCCCCTAGGGGTCAAAATTCCCCACAGGGGGGCGCAAAATCTTCAGTTGTCCCCGGGCACTAAAAACCCTAGCTATGCCTCTGCCTGTAGAATGTAGTCGGAGGGACGACTTTCCTCCATTTTTTTTTTAAATTTTAGCACAAGCGTTCCTTCACTTCTTAAAATTTTAACGAAAGCATTTTTTCAACCTTTATGTTTTGATTTTAATAACTTATGTTTGTATCTGTAAGCGTGCCCCTTCCCTCGCTTTTTTTCTAGAATTCCACCACTGGATGTAGAAAAGTTTTAGAGTATTATTTAGGGCCTTTTTGCTGATTGGATTATTGGACTACCGAGAAATATTTTTTCAACTCGTATGAAAAATATTAAAATATTAAATAATAGTTTATTATTTGAACTAAATGTGTTAAGATGTAAACTACTAACTACACCAATCAGGGCATGTAGTTATATCATATATATATATAGGTGGCAAACTTCAGCATGAGTTTAGTTGTTTGAAAAATATTTTAAGTTTATAAAGGAATACAATTAGAAAAGTGAAAACTAGCTACAGGCTCTGGGCCCAGCTAGGTTGGTCCTAGTCATTTTATCAATCCCCATTGAGTATCTTAAAACTTTTTACCCCACTGCAAGTAACATTCATATGTGGTAAACTATTCCAACTGCCTACCACCCTATTCAATTAGTATTGTTTCCTAATTTCAAGAGTAACCTGATATTGAAAAAGCTTAAAACAATGACCTCTGGTTAGCTGGTTATACTTTCTGTACATAAATGTATCCCAAAAATATTTTTCATTTTAACGAATTTATGCAGCTGAATCATGTCCCTTCCAACTTTTCTTTGCTCAAAACTATAGCTATTAAGCCTTTTAGGCCTTACATCTTAATCTAAGTCTGAGACATCACTTACCATCCTAATAGCCCTCCTTTTGAACCCTTTCTAATAAGGTAATATCCTTTTTTAATTTGAGCCTATAAGCAAAATTACTCTGCTGTTTTCAGTTCTCACAGTTTCAAAGTTTTAAAAATTAACAAAATTGATAATTAATGTAGGAAAATGTCTGGAGTTTTGTACAACTAGAATTTCTCAAGTATTTAATGGGCGGAATGAAAGAAACTCAAATAAAACCTTTACTGCTTTCTGATTTTAGTTTCAGTTAGTTTTTTAAAAACAAGCATTTCGTATGAAAATATAATAATTTAATGTATCTGAAAATTTAAGTTATAAAAGTAACAAGATATTTTTGTTGATAATTTTGCTTGAAAGATTTAAAACTGGATGTGATGCAGATTCATGTAACTGACCTTATAAAATTTCATAGAGTATCTAATCATGCATACTCAAAGTCTGTACCAGTGTTAGTCTGTTATGTACTTCCATTTTTTTCTAATTAAGTAATTAATTAAAAAGAGTACAGTCATTCAGGGTAACTTTTAATCAACTTTGTTTTTTGTTGCCTAGGGTTTAACTTTGAATTATGTCGTATTTTTTAGTATATTTGACTTCATTTAAAAATAAAAGTAGAAAATTGATTTTGTAACCTATTTAATTGAGTGCACCACTGGGCATTCTATTTTCTTTTTTTTAGTCAATTTACTGAAAGGTATAACGTGGTTCAAAGTTACCCTAAATGACTGTATTGCTTGCGGGAAGCCAAAACTTATTTGTTGGAACATCATGTGACTTTTGATAGTGGAGCAGTACCTTTAATAGTCATGAGCAAATTCTGACTGATGAAGCATAGAAATTATTTACCTTAATATATGTGCAGCTACATGAAGCCCTTATTGACTCACAGCCGCCCTACCCTAATGGAGACCCTTCCCTCCTTCTGTCACTCCTTGGCAAGGATATTGACCAGCACACAGCAGTTATCCAGTGTAAGTAAAACAATTATTTCCTTCTAGATTTGTCTTGTTTTTTCTCCAGAAAAAATAATGCAGATCTTGGTACAAGAGTGCTTTTTTTTTAAATGAAAATATATAAATAGAGTTCTGCTTAGGGCGTTATCCAGTAGCGACACAGAGGCTATACACTCTCTATAAAAGTATGAAAGCTTTTTAAGCAAATATTTTTGTAAATTGTATTTTTAACACATAGGTCTCGTTAATGTTTCCACAATTTTCACAGCTGAAAACCATAAGTTGGTGATTCCGCAAGAAGATGAAAGAATAAATTGATTAATTTCTTTAAGCCTTTTGACTCCTTTTATAATCTTATATTATTTATTGATAATTTAAAAACAAACATTTCATATGAAATTATAATGATTTAATATCTATTCATTTTAAATGATACATATTCATAGCAATCTCAATTTCACAAAATACAATATCTTTAAAAATACTCGCATAATAACAAAAACCAATACAAAATAGCTCTTATGAAAATAAAACAAAAACTTTAAAACTTTGACCATTTCATTTTTAGTTTACAGTAGAACAAACTATTTTCAAAATCCAATCACAGAGCAAAAGTTTTCACTGTTTTAACTGTGAAATGCATGACTCATAATACTGCTTCGTAGTTTTATTTTACGCTGTTGAATTGCAGTGGTGCAGTCAAGAGTGTGTCAAAGGATGATGCCCCCCCCCCCCTTTTTTATTTTAGCACAAGTGTCCTATCACTGTTTTAAATTTTAACACGATGTTCCTCCACTTTTTGGTTCCAGTATCTTATGCTTGAATCTGTAAGAACCTCCCACCTTTTTTTCCAGGATTATACCACTGTTGAATTGCATACCTTTACAAGTAAATAAATATTAAAATTATGCTTTTGAAATGCTATTTGCCTCTTCCTCCCATTTTGCTTCTTTGACCAAAAATATATTGTTATCCGAATAAAATCATAAGTTCTGTTATGCATTAGCTCATTGAAAGAGGCTTACATAAAAATGATTTCAGGATGATGCAGCAAAGGGAGATGATGAAGATTCTGATGCTGACATGTGCCTGGACGAAAATACGCCCTACGCAGATCGATCCAATGGATTGGCTACGGTATGCATACATACTCTTTTTTCTTTTAGCATGTTATTATTTCCTTCAACTTTCTAGCTATTTGAGCTCAGCACTGAGAGAAAGGGTGTTCAATGCCTTGAAACATCTGTTTGCTTTTAGCAAAATATTTTATTTATGTATTGTACCCACATTGGGTTTTGCTTTGTATGAAGTATGGCTCCAAGGGACTATCACTCTTAAAATTGCAATGGCAGCACTGATTGGCTTGCTTACGGAGGCATTATCTTTTCCATGGGATGTGTAAAATTGATTGTTCAGTGAGTTACTTGTTGCCCACCTTTCTAAAACACTTGTGTGCAGTTCAGATAAGAATACAGGATACTACTTGTACTAGTTGGCATATTCAGCAAAGTGATTATAATCTGTTGTTGCACTAAAAATAGCTTTCCTAGTTTTATTGTAAGCAATCTTTCTGTAGAAGTTTATCGGACATCCTTGTTGAGAATCGTAATTGAATTGCTTATCTTTACAATTGACCGGCTCTTCCCCCCTCCTTCTCACACTCAAAGATGTACATTATACCACTCCATTTATAATTTTATGATAGCTTTTTAGTTCCATTATTTAATGGACATTTATGAATTTTCATGTAAAGTGAAACCTCGGTAACTTGACATCTGAAGGGGAACTGAACACATGTCGATTTTAGTGGATATCAACTTACAGAGATTTTGCATTTCTGCTAGTAAAATACACTTATATAAAATCAATAGCAATTAATGTTTACTATTGTTAATGTTGTGCCAAACAGAGTAGCTTGTCTAACTTGTGAAACACGAACTCATTAGAATCGAGTCATATTATATTTAATATCAATGTTACAGTAAATCTTTTGAATTTGGGGATACATTCTACGAAGCAGCTTTATTTACAAATAATTATCTAAAAATTAATTTTGTAATCTACAAATTTTATTTTCATTTTAACTCTTTTGTCCCATTAATGCCATTTGGAATAATCAATTTCATTAATTTTTTGTTCGACAAATAAACCTGCTGCTTATATAAAATTAACATCGTTAAGCTGTGTGCACCTTCCTCTTTTCAAATGAAATTTTTAATTCTTAATAATAGATGACTGCATTCTCAAAAATTGGCTTCTTTGAACACCCAATTCAGCAAAATTTGTCAAAGTAAAAATCAATTTTACCATAATTTAGATGATATTAGAAGTCCAATGAAGTCTAGGAATTCTTAAAGATATTAAAATATTTTAGTTAAGCTGTTTTTGTTAGACATTAATTGTAATATCTATTCGTTTATGTTGCCTGAAATATCATAATTCCAATTGACATTATTGGGGCTTAGAAACAGAGTTAAACTAGACTTGATGACTGTGCTTACATTTGTTTAAAGTTTGTACTGATTATTTTCCTTTATGTTTTGCAGTTTTAAAGTAAGTAATTTAGTATTGTTTCATAAAGGAAATCTGAATTTTTATCATTCTATAAACCAGTTTATTTGTTGATGAATGAAGAATAATCAGACACTGAATTAGGAGATTTCAGTGAATGCATTGCAAATATCACCGAAAATGTATCCCAAAGTAATGTCAATCCAGATTAGTAGTGATTAGTCAATTGCATATCACATTTATGTGTTGAAAACAGATCGATTGATATTAAAATAGAATATGAAGATTTTGTTGCAATTATACAAGTTTTGGATAAGTCATCGAAAGAAAATATTTATTACTATTAATAAATGTATATTTAGCTACTATATTTTAGAAATGTCGACCTATGTGACATATTTTAATCACCTCATGATGATTACAGAGGGCTTTATCATATTTAATTTGTGTTACTTAACTCCCAATGATTCAAATTGGAATCCTTTTGAATTTTGATGGAGGAAACAATATTTTTTGTTCTGTTTGAACTTTTATCTGTGGCACAAAATGATTACATCTCATGAATCTTAGAATAAATAATAACCGCCTTTGGACTGAAGAGGTTAATTGTAGACTTTTGGGTTGGGGATCTTCTTATTAAACTTTAGGGAAGATTAGAGTTTATAAGATATAAATGTTTATCTTGCATCCATCAAGGGCATTTCATAGTCCAGCAGTCGGGCAAGGAATATTTAATTGCAGTAATTGAAGTTAGCTTCATGAAATTAGTCATATAGTATCCGTTTATCATCCAGTTCACTGTTCCATTCAGGTAGTTGAGTCAAATAAATATTTCCTTCCTGACATCTCCTGCATGCTATTAATAGTTCATAGAAAAGGTCATCAGAATTTCCCCGCCGTGGCTTCTTTAGGGTTTGTAACCTTAAAAGTATTTAAGATAACCTTAATTTTTCTCTAAATGATGCTTAAGATTCTTTGTTTGTATTCAATAAATGGATATTAATAACGCAAAACACTATTTAAACACCTAAATAAAAACCGTACATTTATCATTTCTGCAGTTTATGTTAAGATTTTAAGTAGATTATTTACATTTGTTGTGTATCACAAAAAAATAATATCCCTTTTTTTTTCTTGGATCCATTTTATTAGCAATTGCTAATGCCTCTACTACTAAAAAGTCAGTGCATACAGGGTGTTTGCCTTGAAAATTCAACCGACCCAGAGGAAATATACTACCCTTCCAGAGGAACAAATATTGCCATAGAACATAGTATTGCAAACTACATTAACTAGGTAAAAATTTTAAATTCTTACGGCAAGGAGAAAAAAGATTCTTAATAAGTTAGCAGGATCATCTAAAAAGATCTATAATAAGTTGGAAGGATCATCTAAAGCATGATTGCAGTAGTCTTAAATACACAAAATAAAGGACAATAATAAAATCAAGAGTTAATGTACAGCAGTCATTTTCTGTAAAAAATTCTCTTCAATCTCCTTCCTGCTATGTGTTGTACTGCAGAGCCTAATTGTATGCATTGTAAAGTTCATGAACTTATTGTACTGTTTTTTGTTTTGTGTTTTGACAACACAGGCTATGTTGTAATCACACTATCTAATAGGGGATTATGCAGCTTATAACTGGCTTTTTTTCTTGTGGCTTTCACTCCATTCATAAATATTATTTTTGCAATGTACACCCCGTAAATGTGATCCACTATACCATGTTCTATGTCTATATTTGTACCTCTGAGTGTTTACTATATCCCCTTTGAGTTTGTTGGATCTTTACGGCAGCAGTCCCATTCATGTAGCAATATATTCGGGCCTGTGCCCTAGGCATCATCTTTCTAAGGGGCAGGATATTTTCCTGTATCATTTAAATCTCTTTTTAATGAATTGTAACATAAAATAACCAGTTTAATTAAGAATAACAGCTGCTATTTTTTCATAGCAAGTTATTCTGATAAGAAGCAGTTTTACGTTGACTGTAACACACACACACACACACACATGCATACATACACTATATATAAAAGTAAGTGAACCATTCTAAGATGGCAGGAAAAGTTGAAAGTGCGCTGGGCATGAAAACTTGCTGGTAGGGTCCTGAAGATGTCAATTCATTTAAAGGCAACATTTTCAGATTTTTTGCTTTAGTAAACTACACCATTCTTTTTCTTATCTGAAAATCATTCAGTTTAATTGATTAAGAACTTTGCACTTTAATAGTTGCAGTGCAATTTTTGTTTTACCAGATAGGAGTAAAATGCACTTAATCCCCACTTGTCATGTCTAATTTTCTGTCTTCTTTTCTCTCATGATCTCTGTAACGAGCATAAATTCTCTTTTTGTTAGATAGGTTACCAATTCAATTAATTATGCATATGCGAAATGGGTGCGAAAACTGCTGAATTAAAAGTGCTTCAGTTTTGTGGCAAAGGATGGTACAAACCCTGCACATCCCATTTCCCTCCTTTTTTTTTCTTGAGTTCTGTCTGTTTTTTTTGAAAGGTATGCTATTACTGAGACGGTTATTTTGTTTGTAGGTTGAACTGGAGTTTCCGTAAAGTGCCGATTAGCGCGGAGCCCGGGTAAATCAAATGTTCTCTAGCCACTATTGCTGCACTTGAATTGTTAGCTCTATACAAGCTGGTACTTCACCTGTTCGATTCCAATCTTCAGTTTCCGTGCTCCGATTCCATTTACAATATCGCGATTATGGTGAAGTGCCAGCTCATATAGCTTTGCTTTTGTCACCATCGTTATTATTGCTGTCAGCATATGTTAATGTCATGATTGGTATTGCATTTCTATATTTTATAAACTACAACTATGCCATTAAACCAGATTATTTTAGTTTAATTTAGCAAAATATAACTGAATATATTCTATGTGTGTCTTGTGTTAGCAAAAGGGCCACAGAATTGACTCATTAGCTATTTGAAGTATACTGCTTAAAGCGAATTTATGATAGGTTTCAGATAAATATTGCAAATGCGGATTTTGTAGGCTGGTACATTACCCCTAGTTATAGTAAGCTGAGCAATACTACAAATAAAAATTTGATTTCATTAAAAAAATTACTTCTAATGTAGGGCAGAAAATTTTTCAGATGGACAATCAACTATGAAGAACTTTAAAGGATTGTGTTTGTATCAATATTAATGAGGGACTGATTTCCCTGGTTAGGGAGGCAACAATAAGTAGATTGGCAGTTTAACCAATAGCCGATTAGTCAAAAGAAGATAATCGACAGATTAATCAACAACTATTAGTTATAAAAGATTATTTATTTTTAAAGCTACAATATTTTTATTACATATCTTTTGTTTATAAATTTGTCTTTTGATAGTTCATTTTTCCAAAATAATTTTTTAAATGACCATCCACACTTTATTCAGATTTATCACAACCAAAAATGAAAATCCATTTTTATGGTGTAAAGCAGGGAAAGAAAAATGTCTATCTGTCCAGATCTGTGATTCTCTTGTAAGAATGTACAATTGTTTTGAGTATGAAACTCTCCTCCAATGCAACACACATTATTTGGATACAATAGATGAATTCAGTTGAAAATATTGTTCCATTAATTTTATCTTACTTGAATCTATCATGTTCATCAGAGTAAATTTGCTACCATACATATGTGCATCACAAAATCAATTCCAAGAACTTGAGCCAAAAATGTTGTCACTACAGGACTGGCATTTATATTTCTCTTTTTTGGTATTATCAGGTTTATGCCGATCTTTATATGTTTGTTATTCAATGAGAATTTTTTTAAATAAATATTTTAAACACATTGTAAAAGGTGTTGACATGCTCTTCAAGTTCAGATCAAGCTTTTCTGAGAGCAGCACTTCTGCTTTGAATTGTCCTATATTCTCTACTTAAGAATTTGGTATTCTATTCAAATGATTCTCGTGACAGTGTTGTCGTACAGTAGTTTTGTGTTACTTGACATTCTCTTGTTATTACATTGACAAACCTTCATTCATATTTTATCGATTTTGTGTTATTGATCGCACCGACAGATAAAAAAACGTGTAATATTTCTGTCTTTGATAGATATTAAACAGAACACCTTTTTGAATTTTATTTTTGTCATTTTTCAGAAAGGATATTTTTACTGTGTACTCACCGGTGTGTTTCTACTGTTGGCATGTGGCCTATGAAGTATGTAGTAACTAAAAATTCACTCTGGCAAGGGCACATTTGTAAAGAAAATTATTCACTCAGAATTTGTCGTACCATACTGCATTTCTTCAGACTAGTAGTCTATGCAGTAATCATTTTCAATCTGCAAGACACATACTTTACACAACGTTAGATACGTCGTCATGTATGTATGTTGATTCAACTTAAATTTACTTCCTTTTTTGAGAAAAGATAAAAAGATTATTGCAATCAAAGATAAATGGGACACAAAAGGGTTGTGGACAGTTTGTGTTATGTTTTTGATATAATTAGAATTTTTCCCTTCTGCACATGTTCAGGAATCATGAATATCTTTTTAAAAATTCATACATTCCCCTTATTGAGTGCATGGGTGGATTTAGGGAGTTCCCCCGACCCTTGGGAGAGGGTGTTATTTTTAATCTTACTTTTTTACAAAGTAAGATTAAAAGCAATTTCAAAATGACGTGCCGGGAGGGCCTACCCACCTGGTAGAATTCCCCCCATAAATCCGTACATGGTTGAGTGTGAGTTGAAATAAAATCGTTCCTTCAAAGTCACTTAGGGCAGATTTTGGAGCTGCTCTAAAACGAATTCCATGTTTCTAGTAACGAAGTTCGGGCAAAGAGATATTAAATATTTTTACTTTTTGTTGTAGCATGTTATTCTTTTTTTGTTTTGTTTCCTGCTTAATGTGCATTTTATTTTATTTTTATTTCAGTTAAGCATTACCGCCATGCAGTTGAATAAAGAGTTAAAAGTGTTAGTATACGTATTTTTTCGTTTTCCTTTTTCCTGTGCCTTGTTGCAGCTTAATCTTCTTTTGCCTTTCTGTTTGCATGTGCTTTTTGCTCATTCAGTTTTTGTGAAGTTAATTTTCCTCCAACTGGAATACAAAATGAGCAAAGGAGATATTATTGGCATTGCAAGTATTGTGCGGAGCAATTTACAAATGCATTACTAAATAACTGCAGCAACAACATTTTTGCGTAGCTCTACGACTTCTGAATACCCCTTCCAATTTCCCTCCATGCCATGAATAGTTTTACTAGGAATCGTATTTATCATCTTTATTTATTTAATTTACTAATTTTATTTATGTTGGTGATAGCAAATTAAAAGTTATTTATTGGCAATTGATTTTGCAGATGCAAAATAATCTTTCTTTCTTTGTCATTGTTCACTCGAAATTAATTTTAATGCAAGGAAAAGATCGCTTTGAATTATTAATGGAATTCTAATTTTAGAAAAATTGGAGCAGCGGAGCACAACTAGTTTCTGTGCGCTGGGTGTGCTCCTTTTCCAAGCAAAAATATATTCTGCTACTACTTCACAATACACTACAGATCTGTGTGAATTACGAACATTTTTTTAAAATCTAATCTTTTTTCTTCGTTTCGACATACACAACCTGTAAAGTTGACCACTTTTGTCAGGAACGGAAACCTTTGTAACTTAACCACCTGTCTATATTGACCATCTATGTACGCCAAATTTGGGTGAGCATATTATGAAAAACTCTTTGTAAGTTGACCGCCTAATTATTTCTATATTTATTTGTTTATCTATTCTTACAAAGATTTAAAAAAAGCTCAAATAATTTCATGATATTTTTTATGCTATAATGTTAGACCCTTAGACCAAGTATATGTCTGAATGGATGAAACATCAATATAAAGTTTGCTTAAACCTCTTTGTAATTTAACCACATGGGAAAACTAATATGAGCACTCTTTTATTCTTTAAACTAGCGGTGCCCGCACGGCGTTGCCCGGGCTGAATTTTAAAAACGTCGCCTACGGCGCTCTTCTTGCTAAGAGTATAAAAAAAATCTCCTGCGGTATAAAGCCTGCATTGTTTCAAAAACATCGTGTGTCTATTTGTCAAAAAAAAAAAAAAAAAACATTAGACATTGTCAATTCAATGCTTGAAAAAGTAATATAACATGTAGAAGGATCAATTAAGAAAACTTGGGAACAATTCCATCAGTAGGGTCGGATTTGTCACAGAGGGTAATTAAAACTGCCAAATTGCAGCACGGCGTCATTTGTTGCGTTACTTTTCATCTGGAATGAGTCTTAGTCTTAGCGATGATCTTAGATTGATTGTAAGAATGAAATTGCAGTATCATATTTATTTTATTTCCCAGTCATGGTGAACTGTTGTCTCGCCAACCGAAAGATAAGTTTTATGATGAAATGAAGCTTCGCTAGCGGTACCATAAAGATGAAATAGTAGGTGATAATATTTATATAGTTAAATGATACTGTACACCATACCTAAAAAACGCATGCACAATTTTGTTAGTATTCTTTATCGGCGGTTTATCACCTACGCCTAATTAAAAAAGTCAAATTAAAGCGTGTCGTCATTCGCCACGTTATTTGAAGTCTAGAATAAACTATACGTCCGTAAAATTTTCGAGGCGATATTTATTTAAATGCTATTGCTAAATCAAGGAAATCGTAAAATCGGGGAGACGGATCTTTTATCAAGTTCAATCTCGAATTTAAAAACTATTGCTAATATGAGAAAAACTTTAAATCGAAAATATGCTTTATTATTGCTTTGTTTTTATTAAACTGAACTATTTTGAAAAATAAGTTTCATATTGAAACCTAGCAGTACCCGCACGGGGCTGCTCGTGCTGAATTTTAACCTTACCTAAAGAATGTATGCACAATTTTGTTAGTGTGTTCCGATTTATCGCCAATGACTCATTAAAAAGTCAAATTGTAGCGTGTCATATTCGCCACGTTATTTGAAATCTAGTATAAACCAAACGTATTCCTATTCTGGCGATATTTATTTAAGTGATATTGCTAAGTCAAGAAAATCGTTAAATCGGGGAAACAATACTTTTATCAAGTTCAATCTCAAATTTAAAACCTATTACTAATTTGAGAAAAACGTTCAATCGAAGGTATGCTTTATTATTGTTTTTCCGTTGAAAACTTAACTCATGTCTCTCTATTTTTAACCGACTTCACAAAGGAAGGAGGTTATACATTCGTATTGTATGTATGTCGTTTTTTTTTTTTGTTTGTCCACTCATAACTTCGCACCGGATGAACCAATTTTCATGATTTTTTCTTCAATCGATCAGGGGTCGTTTCCCATAGGTCCCGTACTTTCGTTTGACTATATTCGATAATTAGAACAAAAGTAATGGGCAGAAATGTAGTATTTTTTTTGTCTTTTCATCCATAACTTTTGACTAAATGAACCGATTTTGATGATTGTTTTCTTTAATCGATAGAGGGCCGTCTAACTCAAATATTGCAAATCAATTTGCCTACATTTTTTTTTTTTTTAGAAAAAACGTTACGAGTGAAAAATAAGTATTTTTTATTTTAACTGGAAAGGCTTGGCTTGATTTTTCTTTGTTGGGAAATCTATTAATAAATATAAAAGCATTGTTAAAAACATGTTTGTTGTCATGGGCTATAATATTAAAAGAAATTACAGCAAGAGTTTGACTTTAGGCTTCTCTGTGGCAAAAATTAATCCAATCAGTTTGTTTGCTAAAATAGACTTCAAAAGGGAATTTATCATGCAAATGATTAGTTTTTAGTGCCATTAATTTAAAGAAGTTTTGCCCTTTGATACGGATTTTTTAAAAAATAGAGTATTTATATACAAAATATATTTACACTAAAAAGAATAAAATAAAATAATTTTTATAAAAAAACAGAACCGACTTCAAATTAAAAATTGCGCTAAAAAGTAAAAAATAAATTCATTCTTTAAACAACATCGATGTGACTTTTAAACATAGTTTTAGAAGTCGGTGCAAAATTAGGATAGATTAAATATTTTGTAATCATGAATCAATTACAAATATATATATTTCCGCAGAATTAGCAACAGTTACAATATGAAGTAGCAAATGGTATAATGGTAATTAGACCCATAGTTTTGCACCGACTTCTAAAACTATGTTTAAAAGTCACATCGATGTTGTTTAAAGAATGAATTTATTTTTTACTTTTTAGCGCAATTTTTAATTTGAAGTCGGTTCTGTTTTTTTATAAAAATTATTTTATTTGAAAAATAAGTTTTATATTGAAATTAAGCAAACACTAATTTCAATATAAAAATAGATTTTAGAGTTGAGGAAACTGCTAATTATTATTTTTGGATCCAGGTAAGCCTTAAGAAATCGAACTAAAAAGCTTATAACTGGCATTCTTATTGACTTGGAAACTTCGAACAAATTTCATCTTGTGCATAAAAATCAGCGCTTTCGATCGATATATTATATTGATATGTGCAAGGTTTTTACCACCCCCATATTGGAGAATTTATGTAGAAATTTGAGTAAATTTGGAATAAAAAAGGAACTACCTGTCGGATTTTTTTTCTAAAGGGTCTAGAAACCTTCGCAGGAGTGTACTCAACAACTTCCAAAAGTTTCATGGCGATCGGATGAATGGTGTAGTAATGCATAAAGGACAAACACACATACATTCATTTTTATATATATAGATAAGTTTCTTCTTTTTTCTTCTAGCTGATATAGCCATTTAGAAAAAGTATGTATTTTTAGGAAATCTTTACTATTATTTAAGTAACTAACATAACTTGTAAGATATTTATCTTTTTTTTTACTAAGTACTTTACTTTTAAAGTTGTATGGGACTCATTGAAAGTCATTGAGGTTAAATTTCTCTCTTGATATTTTAGATAAATGAAAAAATAGCTAATTACTATTTTAAAGTAACGTTAATACAGGAAACTATATTTTAGATAGTTACAAATGTCTAAATGCATAGTGTAAAAAATGACCAAAAAAAAACCTCTGCCCTCTATAAGTTGACCACCTGTCTAACTTGACCACTAAACTTATGTCAAAATTATGCTTATGAACTGTTTCTTTAGAAAATATATTTTTGTAAAACTGGCGTTCCTAGCATGGGTCACCTGTGATGGTAGTTTGAGGCTTCCCCCCCCCCCCAAAACGAAACGTTGATGTGTTGTATAAACCAGTAGTTTGTAGTTTATATTATTTTCAGTAGTGAAAAAAACTTATAATTCACGTTTTTGTATTTTTCAAAAGCTCTGTACTGTATCTCATTTTGGGTGTCACACCCCAAGAGGCGTCACCGAGACGGACCCCCCCCCCCCCCCCACCCCGCTACTGGTACTTACAATCGGAAAGCAGTCCAGGAGTCTGAGAGAGCGTTTTTTTTATCGTTGAGGCTTTCGTATCTCTTACTGTTTTCAAGCTTTTGTACCTCGTTTATGCGTTTTTGTTACATATTGAAGTTAGTAACACCACCTGTTGAAATGTGTGCGAGCCCCTTTTTTCCTTCAAAAGAGTTAAAAAGTAATTTGCGTTTGAAGAGTGTCTAATTTCATTCTGCCTGTTTCTGAAACACCATTTTGTGCATTTAGGGCAACTGCAATTGATTCATTGGTTTTTGCAGTACAACAGTAAAGCAATAGTCAGTTTGTCATTGTTCATTGAAAAAATATTTAACAGCTTATTGTATCTGAAAATCGGACCGGAGTAGACTCTTCAAAATTTTTTCATAAAACTTAACATTTGTGAGTTTGCTTTTTCAAACATCTGTCGTTTTGTTTGTCGTTGGCTCCTGCTTTTTCTTTTTTTCCCTTTATTTCTTTTTCTTTCTTTTGTTGTTCTATATTTTTGTTATCATTTAGTCGGATTATTACTTGATCGAGTCTAACTGCTTTGTTGAAATTCGCAAACATCAATATATTGGATATACAACTATTGATGCATTGGCAGTTAATAGCTTGTATTATTGGATTACAATGTCATTTCTACAGCTTTATTGCTTTTTTATTTTCATTTCATATTGCATCATCAATATTTTGGAAAATGTGTGAAGCAATATGAAATGTTATCGTAGAAAATTTTTGCGTAGATGTGGGGATATTTCTTGCGTAGGTAGGGTAGTGCTCCAGAGCAGTGATTCCCCAAGCTTTTGTGACTGACACAACAAAAAACTTGATAAACCATGATGTTAAGGTATTTTGGCAAGTATACTCCAAAAAAAAAACAACACGTTTTTTCCTTTTCCACAAGTTGTTGCAGTTTGGTTTGGCCCTGAAAAGGACCGTTTGTTTGATGCATTCAACATCATCAAAGAAACGCCCATTAATTTTTACATTTAGATCCTTAAATAATTGTTACTGTTTATAAAACCCAAAAGAGTTTGGGTGCCGCTGTTTTTAAAAGAAAGATAATGCAAAAGACAAATGATGGAGAACCAGTGGTTTGCAGAAACTTCTTCTTTGCATTCAACAATGGAGGTGGATTCACAAATCAGGTAAGAGAGAGAAGGGATCGCTGTGAAAATGCTGTTGCAGGAGAGAGAAACTAAGACATAAACTGGAGGGGGGGGGAGAGAGAAGTGTATCAAAAGATTTTTAAATGTTTTTTAATTTCTGTTCGAAATTTATAGCTAAGTCCATTATGTATAAGCTTCAGACTTCAGTTATGAAAAATAAACATATATGTTGCGATCCGGGCTGAATAATTTATACCGAATAACTAATGCTGTTTTCATAAAACACAGTTAAATTTCTGCAAATGGTAACGCATTGGAAATAACCACCTATTAAATTACATTTATGTAAAATTTGCGTTTTTATTTAAAAAAATCTTTTTCACTCCAATCATTTTATCTTACCAATACTCCTATTCGAGGAAAAGAATTGAAGTTTATGTATTTGGTCTGTAATTACTCCTTTGCTCATTCATTCTCTTTCATGAAGTTTTTTCTTCTGTCACTTAAAATTCTAAAAAATATATTAATTTAATAATAATGATGATGATGATAAAATTAAACGAAAACACTGACCATTGCGCTTTTTCTTTCCAGCCATTCTACTCCTTATTTGCCTTTTAATATGTGCCCCTTATGGCTGACTTTAACATCTTTTCCCCCTCTTTTCTTACAGGGCGCGTCCACCATAGAAGGCGAACTGGGTCGCCTCGCCGATGCAAGGGTCCGAATCCCCGGACCATCCGGAGATTTTGTATGACAGAACAGCGCCATGGCAGTTTCTGGACTTGAACTGTTTCACTGAACTGTCTACGAGTGACTGTCAAGTTGTTCTTCGATGATGTTCCACGCAGGATTGAGTCCTAAAATGACGTTTACTCAACGGGACTCTTTCATCATCTGAGTTTTGTGTTTAAATTTCGCTTGGAATTATATTTTTTAAATGTTTTGCTTAAACGATGATCTTTCTTTGCTGGTGTCCAGAGTTCGTACAGTCTTGACATGCTCTGAAATCTCTCTCATTTTAAAGGAAGTCCTTTTTTCGAAAGGTCATTTTTCCAAACTTCTCAAGTTTTTAAATGTTCAAATTCTTCCTTACTTTTATTTTAGAAGGTTTTGAATTTGTTTAACCCTCCGTTAGGCGCGAATCTGTCGGATGCATAAATAAAATAGTTTCGGAGCTACTCCCACACGGTTAACGGGAAAGTGCTCCCTATCCTTCTATCTGTTTCTCATCACTCCCACTAGGGTTCAGTGCCAATGAGCTGGTTGACCCCATCACACCTCATACAGCAAGGTCTATTGAATCTTATGGTTGCAGCGCTCCAAACAATGTAAGTTTTAATCTTAATATGTAAGTGATGCATATGAGGGATGCAGCGCGTCTATGGATGAAACTTTTTGAAGCGCGCCTAGCGGAGGGTTAATAAAGGAAATCAATTTCGAAAATGCTATTTTTGCTAGACAAACTGAAGCAAATAATTTTTGCTTCCACATTCACTATAAATCTGGACTATATTGAAACATCATATCATTCTAATTTCTAGATGATTAATGTAAAATAACCTACAAATATCATGTTATAAATAAAAGTGCAACTTTTAAAGCCATTACAACGTGCAACTTTTTTACAGTATTTGAAATGCTTAATAGATTTTTCTTATGTTTCCCCTTTCGCCGACATACAAATTCTCATGAATATTACCTGCTTCACACTTATATACCTTAAAATTTGTAATATTCTTATTTTAACAAAAATGTAAAAGATAAAATGGATAAGGCAATGATGTACTTATCAGGCCCGTCATTTCAAAGTTATTCGGGTGGGGGGAGTAAAGGGTATATTTTCAATGCATGTTATCAATAAAAAAAACAAAATACATTAAAACATGTATAAACTCAATGTGTTTCTAAACCCTCCCCCCCCCCCCCCCCCCCCGATCGCTGAAATGACGGGCTCAGTAATTCTCTTCCATATTAAAACTCACTTTTTGCAAATACTTTGAAGCCTTGAAGTTCTGATTTTAAAAGTCTTAATTATTATTATTTTCAATTTTATATATATGTATACTATAGTGTATATTCTTTTTTAATGAAAACATACTTTGTGTGTACGCAGAGTTTTCATTAGAGTATGTTGTTACTTTGATTTACTGTTACTTTTGTGTCATTGTTACATGCCTGAAGCGGAGGCCTCGTAAAAAATTAAAAATACCCTCAAAGTTAACAAAAGTGCCATCTGTCACAACCTATGTGTGTGTGGCCTTCGTGTAAGCTCAAAAGCTTGAAAAAATGCGCTGTAACGTATGTACTATTATTGTCGGTGTTATAATACGATCTGAAACATTTAGCAAACATTCTTTTCTTGGTCGTTCAGTCATTTGAATTTAATTAATTATTCGAGCTAGGATTCTGAAATAGATGCTAAAAATAATAAATAAATAGAATGCTCTATACACCAGCAAAGAAAGATATTCATTGTACCCTGTTTGGCTGAGGAACGTACACGCTTATTGTTCCGTTTAGCCCTTGGAAATATTTTCAGAATCATGTGATCATCAGCAAGCAAAGGTTCTGTGCTCTATGCACCGTTCCTTGGAATGATTCGTCTTTCATCTTTCCCCATTTTGTTTCGAATGTGTGTGTCATTTAAGTATTCGTGTCTATACTTGTTAAGAAAATGCGTTAAAAGTGTGAACATATTTAAATTGATCTGAAGTTTCAGCACTGAGAGAAAAAATAGATTGTTAATGTATCAGCCAACATTTTTAATGGCATTCGAATTTGACTGAAAAGACTGTCATATATTTCTTCAGAAGAACTTAAGTATATTTCACTTGATTTTTTTTTTTTAATGTTCTGTCCTTATTTTAATGGTGTGATGAACTTTGTCGGAACTTATGCCTTCGCTAAACAACTCTTCACTTAAGGCATTGTATATCACTTCCCCGTAGATCATTTATAAGTCACATTTAAGAAGATCTGTGAAGCAGAGGCTTTGATGTAATTATCGCACTCGTCCTAAAATAAATAAGGGAAATACACTGGGCAAATATAAGTAAATACTACCAGAATTCAATTTTATGATACCCCCTTTTTTTTCTCTTGGCAATAACTTACGCATCGTTTTCTATTTTTTAAACCTGGTGCTGTTTGTTTCAAAGCACAAATGCTCGTTCATTTCTGACATACTTTTAGTTTAAGTGATACGTCCTCGAATTTCGGTAACAGTACCCAAATTAAGGTATTTTTTATGTTTGTTGTTCCCATAAAATACAGTGAAACCCCGATTTTACGTTTCTCAAGGGACTGGGCAAAAAACTTAAAATACGGGAAAAACGTAAGATACGGGAAATACATAGAATGCAAAAATCAAATAAAAAAAACTAAAGGTAGTAAAGATGACTCTTTCAAAAGGTATAATATCTATATTTTACGAAAATAACATTATTATACATACCATTTTAAGATAATTTTAACACATTTAGATGCGATTCCTGGCGTTTAGGCTGAAAATAATCTGTAATAGTGGATTGTTTTTTAGTAATTGAGTTCAAAGTGAATGCAGCATCTTCTAGGATTGAAATACGTTGCAAGTTTTTTTCCTGGTTTAGAAGAAAATAATCTTTTACTATTTGTAAGCTCTTCATTGCAAAAGTGAAAGAAGGGAAGGGCTGTGCTTCCGGTTCTTTTTGTTGATCTTCATCGGCTGACGAAAAAGACGGAAAAATATTGCTTATTTTAGAACATTTTTTTTTTTTTTTTTCACTTTCCAGGAAAAACGTAAAATGCGGGAAATTTCAAAAAAACAAATTTACAATCCGGGTTAAATTAACATTATTAGTATACGGAAAAATTAGGACCTGATGAAAAAAACGTAAAATGCGGGAAAAACGTAGATTCGGGGACGTAAAATCGGGGTTTCACTGTAGTTTAATTTCTTTCTAGACACAAAATCCCCAAATTTATAAATGTACATTTCTTGTCCTCAAATTGTTGCTAGATTCGTAATTTAGAACTTCCAAAATAATAGTATTTAGTGAATTATTAGATAATATTATGGTAGTTATCAAGTTATTGCTTAAATATTACGATTTCAAACAAGCAGTAAATGAGCCGTTTATTCTGAAAGTGGCCCGTCCATATTTTGTTGTTGCGAGATATTTAAAGGTTTATATTGCACTATATATAGAATGCTGTTAGACTTAAAAAAACTTCTATCTCTTAAGTATTATAATTCGTGTTTTTTTTTTTTTTTTTGACTATAGTTTGTGTTCAGTTAAAAAACTCATAATAAGGTTTATTTCTTACTACCATTAGCTTCATTTGTCCCGCAGGGGACAAGTCGGTAGAAGGTCGGTTCCCGCAGAACATCAAAAGTGAAGCAACATTGACTGAAGTCAGTGTTTGGGAGGGTGACAACCTCTCGCGGCTGGTTGCTGCAGTCCGTGTACGCTAAAAGGAGCTGGTAAATAGGTCATGGCTTCAATGTCCTCCAAATGAAGCGATACTTCTGGGGGTGCCAATCTCAGGTGATGGTCTCTCATCTGGGAGCTGGCTCAAAAAATTAAGAGCCCTTTCAAAGGTGCGGAAATTGGACTCCTGCCTACAAGGGCCCCGTTAGACTCAGGATCATCGTACCCATTCTTCCTCGCAACCCGCGAGGACTCGACAGAAACAACAACATTAGCTTCAATGTTTTTTGTTTTGTTTTGTTTTTTTCTAAAACTGGACTTGCCCCACTTTTAAAATAAGTGGATCAGATTAGGGAAACATGTATGGAAATATTTAAACAACATATTAATCGGTAATTTTTCATGTTATGGATGACATACGTATTGCATTCTTGTGCCCCCTAAAATGTCCCCGAAAAGTTTCCAAATTGTCCCTGGATTTGAGAACATATCCCAAAATTGCTGATTCGAAACATAGTCAATGTATTCTAGTTTCCACTTACAGCATGTTAATATTTAGCGACATCAACTTTAAAAAAGCTTTTCTTTTTCGATATAGTGACTCTTCCTGCACAGGGCACATAAAGTTTTGTTGGACAAATATGCTCATAAGATAAAATACCTCAGATGCCAAGCATTGCCTCTGCTCCACGGTTTTTCTACAGTTCACGTTATGCCCGAGACCTTTGTTCATGCTGTGGCAAATCATCAAGTTATTAGTATTATTAAAAGTTTCTAATATTACACCAAATAGAGGCCTGCACTGGACTCAAACCTTACTTATCAGTTACGGAGCAGTTTTTTTGCTCGGAAGCTTTGTTCATCTTCAATTGCTGTGATATTAAATGTATGTAAATTTGGATGCCTGGGGAGGGTTGCGTCGCTTAGTTTTCTGTTCATTTCATGTCTTAAGGGAAAGAATGCGAAGCCTTTGGCATGCACTGAGCTTTTTTATAAGAAATACTGTTTTTCTGTATTAAGACATTTTAGAAAATGGAGAGTAGATTCCACTAATGTTTGTATGCATCATTGCATACAGATATAAAACCATAGCTCACTTTTCACTAGATCGTGTCCCTCGGTAACCACTGTTCCTGCAAAGGAGCAAGAAAAGTCTTTATTACTCATTCTGTTTCTGTAATTTGTATGTACAATTGGACTCGCATTCTATCTCCTTGCTCTGTATCAATCACATTGTCTGTTCACCACTTGATTTAACGTATACTTCAATGTTTTAACACTTGTTCTTCATCAGTTGTGGTGGAATGTCGAGTACTGTCTTTTTGAATATGATTATACCAGAAAAAAGAAATAATCTCGGAAATGAGTAAGTTTTATACTACCCTTTTTTAGAGGACTGAAATGTGTTACTGATGTTTATAGAACAAGAAGAAACTTTTAGAACTAACTGAAGCAGCGTAAAATAACTGTTTTCATGTACTGTACTTAGTTTAGTTATTTTCGTTTGATATATTATATTTTTCCCTTTGGGACAGTTCGGCATTCCACTCACTGCATTGCACTTTGCACGTACAACGGACGACAGACAAACTGCATTACTGCGAAACTGTTCTATTTCTTGTTCTAAAATTGCTTGTCATGGCAATTTTAGCAATACATAAATGTACGGCTTTCCCATCATATACATCCAAATGTTGTATCAAAGTTCTTGATGCCTCCTTTTAAATTTTTTAAGGCACATTCTTTGCAGTGCTTTTTTACCGTATTAATTGCTGCATGATAAATTTTTAGTAGCGTAAAGATTGTTTTCTGAAGGTAAAACTAAATTTTAAAAGGAAGTCATGCCGTATCTCTCCCCCCTATCACCCCATTATGAATTCTCAGCATTTTGAACCAAGGAAAAACTCCAATGTTGGATTCCCTTTTCAAAAGGTATGAATTGAAAATATAAAATTTCAATTTATAAAACAAAAACAAAAAAAAAATTGAAATTTTTTCTTCTTAAAATCTACGAACAATTAAATAATCAATTATAACATATGCGGCGGAGTGTTAGAAGTCAGAGCCCTGGTGATTTCTTTGCTCTTGTTGCACAAATTGTGGTAATGCAGTTGTTTTAATCTCCTTTGTGGGGTCTTTACAAGCTTGTGTTATCCTTCATTCGATGGTGGTTAACTATTGTTGATGTAATTTGTTGTATTAACCTGCACTCGTACTGTGATTTGTTTCAGAAATGAGTCGTTGTTTTTCTATGTTTGGAAGAATCTGAAGTTTTGTCTTACTGTTCGCAATTATCACGATAACCGTCAGGTTACTCTCACGCCTAGACGTTTTTGAAATGGAAAAATAGATGAATCCGGGATTTCGCAGTGGAGTCAACAGTTCGTTTACATGAGCAACGTGAGAGTGCTCTCAGATGAAAGAGTCGGTCTGTCTCGCGATGGAAAATCAACCAGTTTCATCATAAGTTCATTTTTACAAAAAGCTACCACCGTACATTTATTTTCAAAGTACGTCCAAAAACCTTTTCTTCTGTTCTGTCAGTTTAATAACGAAAAGTATAGATTTCTTATGGAAAACTAAATTTTATGTGAAATGTTTGTGGGAAGAAAATTCTAAATTGAACAAAAGACGAATTAATTTTCCTCTCCCTCATTGGAACAACTTAAATAGTTTAAGATGCACCCTTGCAACCCGAACCTAGTAGTATTTTAACGACTCGGTCGTCACCAGTGGCGACCTATAGTTATCGGTGATCTTTCAGACGACTAACCATTGCCGATGTCATTGGCACTTTGGTAGCGTGGCCATTTTGTGGACTAGAGTTCACAAAATTATAGTCCACCAATATTTGACCACCAAACTCGGAAAAAAAACTGAAAAAATTGGCAATGGCATTTAATTTCAGGAACTCAACTAAATTATACAGTGAATCTAAGGTTTGAGTCAAATCGAAGCATTTCATAATTTGGGGGGGGGGGGGGGGTGTATGGCGCAGACTGCACCTTTGAGACTTTTTAGTGGGTTCGTTTCAGGGGCTTTTGGGGGGCGGGGGGGCTTGGTCGACTGTTTAGGCGATTTGGGACGTCGTCATTTTTTGGGGGATTCCGTAGTTTTTAGAGGGCTGCTCCATTGCTCTGGCAAGGGGCACCTCTGTCATAATGTTATTACAAGCATTCAAATTTGATTTCAAAAAACGTTTGCCACAGTGGGAGTGACATTGTCTGTAAGTATTAAGGCAGGTCTTCACTAACAAAGCTAAACGGGGAAAGGAATACATAAATAAAACTGAATGTTATTTTTTTCTTTTCACAATCAATTAGTTTCTGTAAATAAAATTTATAAGAAGGATTTTTTGGGGGGTACATTAATTTGGTAACAAATCAACTAATTATTGTTACGATAACTATAAAATTGTATTTAATTATTCATCTATTTTTTATGAGGAATGACAAACTATTGAAAAAAGAATCTTAATATAAATCAAGATCATTAAAAAGATATACTACAGATGCTATTATTGGTTAAAATTCAGGGTGGAATTGCCGCCCAAATTTCTCAGATCCCTTCCTAAAAGTTTCTGCCCGCGGAAGATACGAATTTTCCCGTTTTCACCAATATTTTTCGTGTTTTTTCTCTCCCTTGTATCTAAAGTTGCTGATATTATTATTATTATTATTATTTGAAAAAAAATTCGGGTGGAAAGTGTATGTAGATAGTGAAATAATACTGGCTAATTTTGCTCCATTCCAAAAATTTGCATTTCCCCTCCAGAAATAAAGCTTGGAGGGTATTGAAAATTTGAGTATAGCCCCTTTGGGTAAAAGACTATAATTTTGAGCCTATAAAATTTGAGTATAGCCCCTTTGGGTAAAAGGCTATAATTTTGCAAATTGTAATGTTGTTTGTAATTTTGTAAAAGACTATAATTTTGAAAAATAATGATAATAATAACTAGTAATTTATGTATGCAAATTATTCCGATCGATCGTACAGCAATTTCTAAGTGAAGTAGCTCATACCTAATTTGAAATTCTTAGGCCGTTTTTTACGTTCTTGCTAGTACAAAGTGAATCAGTTAATGTTTAATCTTATGTTTCTAATTTGTGTGTTGTGTGTTGAATTTTGATTTTCTCTTGCATATCTATTATTGCAAACTGACGTGAGTCTTTCCTTAGTCAAAATAATAATGTGTGTTTCATTTGCGGACTTGTATTTTTTTTTCTTTTCTTTTTTAGGAATTATATGCTTAACTTTTTTTTACTTGGTTTACTTTATGTTAGACAGTTTTCCAAGTTCACTTTGCCTTCGACAATTTCTGACAAAATTGTTTTACTATTTTTTAATCATCATTTTTATTGTTATGTATTATTTGAATAGATTTCATTTATTTAAATAAGTCTGCTGACATCTTGATACATATTGAATTTTTCCTATGAACTTATACTTTGTAGACCTGCAATTCTAAATTAAGTGAAATTCTCTCGATTTGAGTAAACCCCGGGTACAGACTGACTTTTTCCCCGCCCACGAACAAATCCACAAGAAAAAACACTTCGTTTCAGTGAATCGTAGATGGACTAAACGATTTATATTCTAGTCACCCTCTGTGTAAAAGGAAATAGGAGGTGGCCACCTCGCACTGCAACATGTAACACGTTTTCTTGGAAAATCATGATATAAAGAATTGTTTTCTTAAATTGTTTGTTTGATTTTCTTTGCTCAGACGTACACTCGTGCTTTCATACAAACGACACATAACATTCAAATGAATTTGGTAGTTTCGTGAGAATATTTTAAGTGATTAATGTAAAAAAAGAAGATTATGCTGTCAATTTTAATTTGTTAACTTGAGAAAGGAAGCCTTTGTCTGGTGTAAATATTCGAACTATTTCTTTCTTATTTCAGAATGTATCTTCCCCAACTTTCATATAATATGCATACAGCAAGATTTTTTGTAGTAACCAATACTTTTTTATCTCTAGAAAAGATCTGGACAATATATTTGAAGTCAACAACTTTTTTGATAACCCCAACTGATAACTGACCAGGTCATTACATGTTCGTTTAGATTCAACGTTATAATCGCTAACTACAGGATTTTTTTCCAAACCCCTAGCTGCTTTTATATTACTACTAGAACTCATTAACGTCTGGAAACCGTGTAGCATAATGTTGCAACTTGTCACAAAGTTGCCCCACTTAACGGTATGTGTTCTTGTGTAAAGTTTCTTCTTCGTCTTTTCGTATAAAAGACATTTTTCAGAAGTAGATCAGTGCTCTTTATTATTTTAGAATCCCCAATTAATTCGGCCGGTCGACCTTCATACTATGCTTACATCGTTCTGACACACGAGGAAGACTTTACCGCGGATTTCTGTGGCTTGCAAATGATTGCAGTTGGAATTGCCAGAAATGAAGAATGAAGATGCTCAAAAGTTATTATTGAGAAAGTTAGAATTAGAATGATGAAAACATAGCAATATATATGCATATAACTCGCACCCATATTTGTTATTTCAATTTATATATAATTCTTGTGCACTGGTCAAATGGGCGTTCAAGATAAAAGTAGGGACAAGAAGATGAGGAAGAAGAAGGTGCAGGAATTGCTCATCTATTCGCCAACCTTGTTGGGCCTAGCGCCTGTTGTTGGTGTACTTTTTGTATATGTATTTGGTTTAAGACAGTCAATGGAATATTTATATATAGTAAGACGTCGATTTGACATTTTTACCAGGAGTGAGGAAAACCTCATAAACGTGATTAAATTAATCGTTCAAAAAATTTTGCAAAGTGAAATAAATTTATAGAAGTACATTAAAACAGCCTGGAATTAACTATTTGCAGCATGTTTATTGCAGGTAAAAAATCAGTGTATGTACTATCTGACGAAATGTGGTATGCTTACAAATTTAGTTAGGTTTGAAAATTTTCCATCATTCTTTGCCTGAGTCATGTTTCTATTTTAATTTCGAAAAGAACCCTCTGAATCATGGAGGAGGCATTATAAACTTGTTCCTGCAAATCATATTAGCTGAAAAAAAAAATTTTTTAATCACCCTATCCTTTTAAAGTGGTGTTGAATGAAAGTACTGTACGTCTCAATTCGGTTTCCGCACCTTCGCTTTGCTCCTGGTGACTTTACCAAATTGGAAATTTTGGGCACGCTTAGGGGTCATTCACCTATGATGTCTCGCTTCGTGAGGGGGGAGGAGGGTTCCAAAAATTGACAAAATTAAGGGGTAGCAAGAAGTGTGACATCACACTTTTTGGTTAAATTAAAAATACAAAATCAGAATATTAGATATTTTTTATATAATTCATTTTATTTCCTTTCTTTTTTTTTTTTTTTTTTGTATTCTCATTGATTTCATTTTGTGTCGAAAACATCGATGTTGATTAAGGTTTAAATTAACCTGTAGTTAAAAGTTGGAATTTAAAAGCATAAGTTAAAGACAAAATGGAGCGGGTATTTTTTATGGAATTCGAACAATTAATATTTTTTTCTGTTATAGTCTAATTCTATTTGTTTTTGGTATAAACTTTAATTTCATTGTATACAAATTCAGTACACAATAATAATTATGTTTATGCTCACAAATTTTATTAAAAGTGCAAACATAAAATTGGAAATGTGACTTGTGGTCTAGAAAGCCTAAAATTATCTAAGCTTGAAAGCTTTGTTGAAACTGATTGAACATTTCAAAATAAAGAGTTCTTCAAACGTTTTTTTTTTTTTTGGGGGGGGGGGGAGGAGGGGGCGATACCACAAATTACCCGCGAGTGACAGCCATGCTGTTAACGCCACTGATTATCAACAGTGTTGTTATTATTCATATTTTACAATTCGAATTATTCGAGATGGGAAGTTTTCTTTGCCTGTTGTCAAGATTTTTTTTTTTTTTTTTGTCGTGTTGTATAATAAACAAGTTCATTTCTCGCTTATGAATATTTTATTCACAGTTACATTGCAAAGCATTTGGCTGTGTTCAGCACAAAAGTCGCTTCGGCATTTTTAAGTAATCGGCCTATTTTATATTTATTTAATTGGCATATTTCAAACTAAAATTCTGTCACCAGGCGCTTCTGCCATTTTTTTACTAAAAGGCAACGTTTTGTGGTTATACGTGGTTAAGAAACAAAATTTTTAAGATTTCTAAAAAATGATAGCCGATTTAAGTATATGGCGACGAAAACAAACCATCAATTTCTGATTTTAAGCTCCGCTGCAGATACCACATTTGTGCTTAGCACAACAGCATGAGCTCAAGCTCAGTTTATTCATTAAACTATTTTTAGTTCTTTAATCTTTATTGCTTTCACACTAAAATAAAGAAAATCTAAATGACGAAAATAAGAATTGCATTTGTACACACACATTCACATAACGCACCAGCTGTCTGTATGTTAAACAGAAACGAATGAAGCAGATCTCTGTTACTCAGGGGCGTACGCAGGGTGTTAGAGTTTTAACCCCCGCCCCCCCCCCCCTTTGAAAAAAATTCTGCGCACGCCACTGCTGTTACTAGTACGAAAAAATCGGAAGAGCTTAGCCCAATATGTTTAACTTAAAATCCCCATGATCAGAAGCAGAAATTCTTGCTGAGCATAAATTATTTCCGAGATCGTCTGCAACTTTCAAAACTTATAAAATAATTAATGAGGCTCAAATGGAAAACAAATACTATTTTCCTTAAAATCGTCTACATCGGAAAGGTGGAATCTTAATTTTATAAGCGCAGTATCCACAGGAAAAGAAAAAGTTCTATGTAAATATACAGAGCATACAGAACAAGATAATACATGTGTGTGTGTAAGGAAGGGTGTGTGTGGTGTTGTCCGAAAATGATGCAATAGCGTCGGCGAAACCGAAACCGGGATACGTCACGTCCGGGCAGGTGTTCAAACAGGGCGTACGGCGCGCTGGTCACGTAATAAGCACGCTTCTCGCTATTAAAGAGGCGCACGTCCACCGTCCACCTGATGGTCGGAAGTGACGCGATGAGCCCGGTCTTCCTCCTCATCAGTATCGTCTGCGGTGCAGCGGCTCTCGGACCGGCGGCACCTCTTCTCTGGCTGTGAGTATTTTTCTCTCTCTGTGAACTCTGATTGTGTCCAAATAAAAGTATGTTCTTCGCGTTATACGAAATTTCATTTCTTCAAGGCTGTCGCGTGTCTTGGATTGGTCATGCGTAGAATGCCTTTAACGAGTTTTATTTTTAATTGTAACGGCAAAAAATTCAGAAATGAATACTTTATTGCTGTTTTATTTATTATTTTTTTCCCATTATTTATTTAAGTTTTAACTTTATGTCAAAGATATGTTCAAAGCGACTGTCCTAACTTCCATTTCAATTTAATTCAAAAGCCATTTTTTCCTCTACAGATTCAGGGCACGGTTGATTTTACATGCATGATATAAGTTTTTGAGATGAAAGGGGATACGATTAATGGGTCGAAAATAATCTAATTCGGTCGAAATAACATTTTGATAGAAACCTTCCTAGACAAAAAAAGAAAAGAAAACGTATTTTCACTTTTTTAGCGAGTTCTCTATTTTAAATGCGTAAAGAGTAATAAATTTGCCCTACGTATAAAGCTCCCATGCAGGCACTCGAAATAGCTTCGACTTCCATACATTTTTGTACGCATCAATATGAACGTTTTAATGAGTTATAATTTGCTAATCGGATCAAGTCTTTATAAACTAATTTTCTCTCATTGTAACCTTGGAAAAACCAGTCTTTTTAAGTGTCACTCTTTCAGCGCTTAAACGATCTTTTTTTCCACCTTTCATACGATTTATTCTTTTTTCCTTACTAAATAGTACCATTTCAACAGACCTTAAGAACTATTTAAATGTTTCACCATCAGGAATTAGCGATATACGTACAGTAAAAGCTCTTTATTCGCGGGGTATATGTTCCATAAATATGCCGCGAATACAGAAACCGTGAATACGGAATGGTAATTTATATGGGATTATAAGGGATACGTTCCTAGGTGACAAAATAAAAAAAAAAACATAAAAAAATCAATTTAATTGAAGTTTTTGAACATTTTTATTAATTATCTTAAGGCTTAGGCAATGGTTTGAAGAATTTTGTATTTTCTCTTTGCTTGGCAGATTTTAAAAGCTCCTTCAATTCAGAGTGATACGCAGCAGTCGCACTAGCAATTTGCCTCTTAAAAATAAGACTTCGTTCCATAGACGGATCAAGGTTCATAAAGAAATCGCAAAGCTCATTTGCCATTCTTAAACCTTCACTAAGATTTTTCAAATTAAATGTCACGTTTCCAGTGCTTGTTGAAGCCTCTTCTTCAATGGACTATGAATTTAACATTTCCTCCAAGTCGGTTTCAGTCATATCTTCATCTTGCGATTCAAGCAATTCCTGAATGTCACTCGATTCTATTTGTTCGATATCTTAATAAATAATTTCAACTTGAACTTCAAATATTGGGTTGGATACCTATTGGAATCCTTTTATTATTATGTATGTACTTATTAGATCCGCGAATAAAGAAATTTTTAGCCGCGAATATAGGAATTGAGTCACATTTTTTTAATCCGCGAATAGTGAGAACGCGAATGAAGGAAGCGCGAATAAGGAGCTTTTACTGTATAGATTAATGATGTGAGACTTTTAAATTAAAAAAAAAAAAAAAAAAAAACTTTACCATATAAGTGAGTGAGAACTAGAACAAATGCGCTTCTTTAACTCCTCTTCCCGACCAGTGCCCCCCTCCATATTTTTTTAAAACTTAAAACGAACTTGATAAAATTTGTGCCTTTTAAAAGAAAAAATTACATTTAAAGAACCGTGGAAACATCCAAAGGTACCTTTTTCAACAATAGGGATCCAGGATTAGAACCCTCCACACAATGATAAGCAATCTTAATGCTCATGCATTTTTCATTTTATTTTTTTTAATTCTTTTTTAATTAATTTATTTATTTATTTTTCTATATTAACGAATTAACTGAAATTTCAGAAAATGTCTCCAATTGTTTTTCAAAATTATTAAATATTCGCACGCAGGAGCCTGGAACCTCGACAAATAATGCAGACGGAGGGGGGTGGGGTACGCCTTTTTGTTCTAGATCGTTCTCTTGCATTGTCTATGCTTGCCATCGCCGTCACCTCTTGCGAAAGATTGAGTTAGAAAAAGTCAAAGAATTAGTCATTGGGACTAATTCTTTGACGAATCACTTGGAAGAGGAGCGAAGGGTGTAATTTTTCTGAAAGGAATATTTTATTGGAAAGAAGCAGGGGAAAACGATTCGTTTCATACACGACGTCCGAGGTCTTCGGTTTTAACCCCTTAACGGTCGGGTTATTTTTAAAAAAATGGTTTTAAAATGGCCTATTTTTTTATCTCTGAAAATTATATAAAAATATGTGTATGACCAATATATATATTCATTTATAATTTTTGATTTGTTTTTATTTTGAAATTTTAAACACTCCAGCCCGAACATGACACGGGAGCAAGAAATAGAAGGCGAAACCTCAGCCCGTCACTTTCACGGGAACGAGAGAGAAGGGGTTAATGTTTCAAGTTCCTTCGACATAAAAAAAATGCAATGCTTTTTTATTTCCAAGTAGCGTATTGGCTGGGTCGCCATCAGAGAGTTTGTCTTCCGATTCAATAAATTCCCATTAGTTTGAACTAAGCACAGTTAGTTTTAGTAAGCACAAGGGTGGAGCAAAAAGTATATGCAAAAACACCTTTTTTTTTTGATACAACTTTTGGCATGGGGTGGAAAAGTTGAGTTTTAGGGTATAACCTTACGTAATTCTTTTTATTGAAATCCGTTCTTATCTTCCGGTTAAACGCATGAGAGGATACACAAGGGCCTTGTTGACCTGTGAGCCTGACCATGTGTACATCATGTCATGATATTTGAGTAGAACTCTTTTTGTATGGTAAAATCGAGGTGTCGGGTAGTAGGGTTAATACGATTCGACCCTTACTGAAATTTCAATCATACTTTGGCCTGTAGTGTAAAAAGAGAAAATGAAAGAAGAGTACATAATTAAAAACTAAATCTTCGTTGCAATTGTTCGATTAATTACAAATTAATTAACTGTAGTCAAAAAAAGATACATCCATTAAAGTCATTAAGTACAAGATATGTGTAAAAGTACTTTGTAAGTAGCAATTTAATCTTTTAGCATGTGAGGAAAATCTTTAACTCCCTTTCTACCAAAAATAATGTAAGGTTACGGAGGGAATTCTGAACTGAAACGAACTCATTCATATTTCTTAGTCAACGGGTAACCATAAGTGTACTTCGATTTTTGAATTATGGTGTATGTATGGCATTGTAACAATGAAAGTTATTTCATAATTATTTCTAAATGTTTCTCTACAACCAGGAAAACAATGTTTTTAAGCAATGAAATGCCTTCCACAGGAGTGTCTTCCCCAACCAAAATGATGACGCGACCTCCAAAAAGCTACGGAGCCCTCCTTAAAACAGATGACCCCCCAAAAAATCGTACAAAGCCCCCTAAAACCACCACCCTAAAATTTTCAATAACCCCCCCCCCCCCCCCGCCCCTGTGTTCAGCCTTTTATGTGACGGAGAAGCTTCAAAGCTCTTTAAGTGTGACTGATCGATTAACATTTCTTGTAGAGCAATGCAAAAATGAGAGACATCGCAAGGGACTCCTCTAAAGTGATGCTTTAGAGGAGAGTCCCATGCGATCATGTTGATTGCATTTGCATTGATGCGTCCGGAACACAATCAGCCCTGTGCTAATATGTTCCAACCGGCGTTTTTCTACTTCCGGATGCTGCTGCTGGCGAAGATTAAAGCGGGATACCGATTAAAGGATCAATTTCCTTTGCTCCTAGGAGAGTCTAAAATAAAAAAAGACGAAGCGCTGATTGAGTAGGCGCGATATCACATCGTGTCCGAGGACGAAAGAGTGGCTGCTGTCCACACTTCCCTTCGCTTCTCACGCCCCTCCCCGATAGAGATCTGTCATCACAACAAGCAAGGGCGTTGACTCAGGCATCCATCTTCTACTAACCGATGTGATATCTTCTTTCGATACATTAAACGTTTAAATCAATCGTTAGGGAAATGAGATGCGTTTCATTTATTTTTCTCTTCGAAAGAATATAGCCCTCCTTCTCCAGGAATACGAAAGGGGGGGGGGGACATATCCCGACTACACCACTGAAAATTTTAGTTGAGTGATTGTATTTTTCACTATTGTTTATTTAATTATTTTAATTAATTAATTCATTCATTCATTTTTAAAATAAAAATGGCTTTTAGACTGTTTAAAAGAACATCCTCCTTAACAATTTCCGTTTCTTTAGTGTTGCCTTTTCCAAAACGTAACATTTACAGAATAACTTTTAACAAAATGTTTCTTTGAGCTCCCCAAAAAACACATTCTGTAATTCTAGAACCAATAATGTCTGCCTCTTTTATGCCAACTTTAACTTAAGAATAAGTCAAATTATAGAATGTCGTAATAAAATTGATATAAAATGTACCTATAATGAGAGAGATAGAGATTGAAATAAGAAGCATTATCAATAATATTCTCCACTTTGGGAGCTCCAGTCGTTGTGTAAACAGTATGTTAATCTGACAATAAATACGTTGATTTGAGAGATTTTCTGCAGGTGTATAAATAAACTCGCGTGCCAATATTTATATTAGTCTTTTCCTCAGAAGGATTTTATTGATCGTTCATCAATATGTTCATATATTAATACGCAATATGAGGCAGTGAGTAGCAAAGCGATGTAAGTGACTAAAAAATGATCCTGAGTAAAACGTGTTCAAAATTTGGGAACTTAAATGTTAATTTCTTCCTAAATCACGTTGGGGTGGAACACCTGTTACAGCTATCACTAACATCTCTTTCCACAATATAGAATGGTGCTTTCTCTATCATTTGCAACTAGCTATCTCTAAATTTTCAATTTTGTCACTTACACACCTTTGGTTCTAAGTGCCTCATATCTGAACATTATTATGTTCTTTACAGTTTTTGGTTGCACGTCCACAGGGTCCACCGTGATGTTGCTAAAAATTTATGAATTAAAAATAAGCAATTTTTTCATAAAATAACACGGTTCATGTGAAATATTCTAATTATGACCATTACTTCACGAGGCAAGTAAAGTTGAGTTCGTGTTATTTCTTATCTGATACTTGTTTTCAATTCCCGTATGGTTTGCAGTCTGTCAATGTACACGCCGAGTTTCAAAAATCCTCAATGGAAATAGTTGCATGCGGACATGGCAGGCCACGGCCAGCGAGATGTCGCTTATCCTTGGATATGTGTCCCTTCAAGAAGGGATCCCTTGTAAAAGCAGCTATAGAAACATGAGCAATGTGAATTGCGGAAATAATGAAAAATAATACTTCCAGAAACCTATAAAAGAGCTTTTACGTCAAGGATGTTCTGACCCTGTGTGTGTGCATTAACAGAATTAGTACGGAGGACTACGAAACAATTGTCTTCGGACATTTTCTATGTTTTCTTCTGTTCTTACAGACTTTGATAATCCTTCATGTTTTAAGTTTAATGAGGAACCAGTGTCTTCAGTTATTTCACTTAAGTCTGAGAATACTGAAATGATGACAAACAGTCGTTGTACAGAAGTCACACAGTCACCATTTTTCCAGCTCGTATTGAGGCTAAGAATTCACATTGTAGGTATTTTGTTTTTCTGCGATTAGGTGTGAAATACAGAATTATTCGGAGCAGAAACTGCGATTTTTCATTTGGCGACAACTAGGGAAATCAATTCTATTGGCAGAACTTCAGGGAGAGGAATCGCCAATTGCACTTAATGATTCTCTTACCATCATTACCCGAAGTCCAGACTGAATTCATGTCGGACCTATGGGTTAAATTTATTGATAAATGTTTGTTTTGTCTTTACTTCAATGTATTGTTTTATTTCTGCAACTTTTACGAAACTGTTCAGGAGGATTCTGAGTTTCTCCAGCGGTAATAAAGTTGTCTTTTGTTTTACAGAGGGGTGCAGCGGAGCCGCAAATCCTTGTCATGGGAAAGTCCATCGGATTGTGTCCGCGCAGCCCGATGGGGCGTCCTGGCTCCAGTGCAAAAGGCGGCCTGCAAAGCCAACCTGGCCCTTATGCCCGTCCTAAGTTATGCTTCAAGGCGCGCGGCCGACGCATGCCAACAGGTATTCCGAACGCACCGGTGGAATTGCTCCTCCGTGGAGAAGGCACCTAACTTTGGACAAGACCTCCTCAGAGGTAAGTTATACATATATTTTCCCCCCTTTTTTCACCATCGCGTGTCTCGAAAATTGCACTTTACAACCATTCAAGCATCGAATGAAACGCAGCATTTTCCAATTCTTCAACGGTCGAATCTGGACCTCTCAAAATGCCTTTGTATATCCCGATGCAATTTAGAACCAAATTTCTTCTTATTCTTCCAGTATGTTTCAAAGAGCGCCGTGCAGCAACCTAGTGACTCGGGCGTCAGACTTCGATGTAGAAAGTTTGGGGTTCGTAACCCAACCTGCCGAAGTTCCACCATCTACACTTAGACGTGAATGTAAAATCCGTGATTTCTGAAGAACAGAGGCTGGTGATTTACCCTCTCCTTCAATCTTAAGCCTACAGGTAGCGTTTTTGTGGAGGCGTATCTGGTTTCAATCCGAGTACACCTTGTTCAACTTGAAGTCGTTCTTCCACCCCTGTGGTGCTCATAGAAAAGCAAAATGAGCTTATTAGTCTTAAATTCAACTAATCTTACCACCCGGAGCCCCCCTCTTGGTGGCGGTGATTCACCGAGTTGTTTAAATAACAGCAACAACAATGTTTTGGAGCAATCTAATTATGCAACTTATATATCTGGTTATGCAATGAAGTTCTTGGAATTCTTACTTTATTTCGGCCGTACGTTTCAAAAGTCTTTCCATGTATGTCTAAGATATTAATTTCTCTAGCTTCACAGGTGAACGTTATGTAAATTTTCATTCTATAAAATGAAAACCTAGAAGTCCGTTACGTGGATAAATACGTAAATGCTGTTGAAATTGCAGTCGTTTATTATTTTCTGTCATGTTCATTGTTTTATGTAATAAATATGTTTATTGATTAAAATAATCTTTCTAAAGTCTACGTGCACGTTTCCTTGAATTCTGCTAATTAATATTAGCGCACGTAGTACGAGATGTCTATTGACCGCTTAGCGAAAACTTCTGACCGGGAGTCTGTCTACCGTCCCAATATCCTAATGAAGCGCACGTCTCCCGGTGTCCTCAACGATACGTCCTCGACCTCGAAAATAGGAATCGTGCTCTCGAGCGACGAACGTCTGGTGTGGGCAGATTCAAAGATAATCGGATCACTCTTACGGAGAGAGGTCGAAAGGGAAAAGATAGAGTCACGTACGTACCTTTGACGGAAGTTACATTTGCCCCTCGTTCGATTGAATGTTCTTGCGTTGAATTGTACATACCTATGCCGAATAACAGGTAGGCCGTAGCGTAGGGATTCCAGAGGATCTGGGTAATCAAAAGCATCCATCGCAATTAGCAACAGATCACAACATTCGGAGAAACGTAAAAATGAATTTCATCTCACAGTGAATTGTTAATTATATGTATGTATGACTGCAATGGTGTAATCAAGGGGGTGAGTTCCCTACATTTTACATTTTACACGAACTCTTTTTCCAGGCGTAAAAGAAAATCCTTGCGTAAAAGAAAATTTCTAAAATTGGAGTGTTTTTTAAAAGTATGCTGTAGAATATATTTGGTACTTTGATTGTTACCAATAGACCGTTTTAGGAATTAATATTTGACTGCACAGGATTACCTGAAGCATTCTTGTAATTCTAATCAAAATTTGAATACTTGTACCAGGACCACGAAAAACATTTAAAAAATATTTTCTTCTTTGAAAATGCCATGCATAGCAATCGAGATAAGAGTTGTCATAAAGGCAAAATGTCATGCTTATGTTGTATATTTGTATTCCTCACCAATTCCAATCAGCAGCACCGTCAGACCTGTTGCTCTACAAAACTAACTAACACACAGAATCACATATCTTGCTTCTTGAACCCAATGAAGAGACATCAAGCGGTTTAGTCTTTTTATTTTGCCTCTTTGACTCAAAATATCTGATAAAACTTTCAATGAAGGGAGTTTCAGGATGACTTTTCGGCAGTTTCGTAGAGCCGGTCTCACGCTGTAATTCCACAAACAGGTTGCTTATCTGATCCACGTCCGGAGGATGATTCACGATTGACTCCAGTAAAGCTTTCGGGGACAGCAATTTTCATTTCAGAGGCATAAATTCCGTTACAGTGCCAGATTGTTCGGCGACGATCGTAAAACGGATGAAATGTCTTTCCGAAAACAACCTAACTCTTGTCCGATACACACTGGTGCTCCCAGAAATGTCATCCAGAGGTTACTCAGGTTTCGTCCTCATCGCTTGGTTGCGGAGTATATTCTTCATATCTTGGAAATAATTTTAAAATGAAGATATCTCTACAAGACAAGAGTGAGTTGGAGAGAAAGATAATACAAAATGACGCAGCCGTAATATTTCAATTTGAAATATGATTCCCAAAAAATATTTCTGTAGACTTGAAAACTCAATAAACGTGTTTAGAAAAATGTATTTTTTAATAGAAAATCTCACCGAATAAAGAGGGTATTATTGTTAAGATTAATCGTTTTTTACTGGTTTTTCATTCGCTTAACTGTAGCTACCACATTCAATATATACAAGGGTTTAATTTCTGGAGGAAAAAAAAAAGAGCTGGAGCAAACATTCTTCATGTTACTTAAATATTCTGCTTTCTGTTATGACATGCAAAAATTCATTGTAAAAGAAAAAATAGAAAAAAAATTTTTGCTCCCATTCAAATTTAGCCTCTGATGTCCCAATTGGTTTAATTCTATCAGGAATACCGTATCATAGTTTGTAAAATTTGCAGCGTACTAACTAGTAAAAGGGCTTGCGGCATTCATGTCCAGTCAGTACTAATATACCCAGCGGTGTAGTCCTGAAAAAAAAGGTAGGGGGACGCTTACGTATACGAACATCAAAAAGTGGGGGTACGCTTGTGTTAAAATTCAAAACAGGTGGGGAGACGCTTGTGGATGAAAATGAAAAGGTAGGGGAACCTGCCTTTACTTACTTACCTACCCTAAAACTTGTCAAATATTATTATGTGGTTCATTTATTTATAACTGTACAAGCCCAGAAAGTTAAAGCAATTGGCCTTTGAAACGTCACGCCGAGGCAAAGTCTGAGAGTTAAACTAAAATAATAATAACGGCTATGTAGGTTTTTGCATCAGCTGATATCATTATCACTAAGTCAATTACGTTATTAATCTGTCATTACTTTAATGTTATAAACTTTTCCTTGATAGTCACAAATGAAGTACGAGCCATATATATTGTCAAAGTGTAAAGTTTTCTACGTCAATTATTGACAAATGTATCCAATATAAAACGTGGACTGTCCTTCAATCCTTCTCATGCCTGGAGGTCTGGAGTCATGACCGCTTTGAACTGTCATATAGGGCTCATGACAACTTGACTAAAGCTATCCCAAAACTGAGTTTTTAGGATATCAAAGGGATTAGGATACCTTTAGGATTTTTAAAATTAAAGTTAAAAAATCCACCAAACACCTCTGCCCCCTCCCCCCCGTTTGATATTTTATATTATAGTACATCTGACTAAGGTTTTAGTGCTAATTTATTTCGCCGTAGCACCGGCGAAAAAAAGAACAGGTGCTATGCTCTCAACAATAAAAATTGAATCATCTATTCTTTTTGATCGTTTCTAATCGTCATCAATCCCCGATCGAGAAAGCCGATGGATTTCGGAAGCCATACGCGGACCGCTTTGCTTAAAATGGCTTCACGTTTTTCAATTCTTATCCCTTTTCAGTCTGTGTGAAATGAAATAGGTTTGCTAAGAGAGTGGGGGTTGATAGATAAAGGTCCGTTGTGAAATCAGAATCGTTACTTAAATACTTAAAATAACGAATAAAACAGTTAAATGCAGCAAGAATTATCAATATGTTGTTAAATATTCAATTAAATTTTAAAGCTCAGCTTACTAAGGGGAGCATTTACATTTACAATGAGCTTCAGAGATTCCCAAGGTTTTAATCGTTGATGTTAAAACCTTTTTGGAAATTCGATTTTTCGCTGCCCACTTCATTCTCGGTACTCTGAAAATATTCAGCGATTCATAAGCTAGGAAAAGACAAGGCCAAATAAAATAAATAAATACATTGAAAAGTTTTTGTTTTGTTTTTAATTTGCTTTATATCTATTTTGTTGTGTTCCAAGCATGATTTGAATGAACCGCATGTTCTTACCGAATAAGATTTTACTAGTCACAAAAAGAGTCAATTCATTGAAAGAATAAAAAACTAAATAATTTTCTCTGAGATTTCAAAGAGTGATTATTCCTCTCCAAATTATCACCTTTTCATACGTAAACCAAAATTTTCTGCAATTAAAAAAAAATTAGAACTTCTTATTTTGTATATTTCCTTTTCGAAAAATAATTTAAGAAGTCTAAGTCAGTTGCACGAAACAATCCGCCCTGCGCTTGGGATTCACTATTGCACTGTGACCAGGGTTGCCAAATTTAAAAACTGCAAAACGGGACAAGAGGGGTGCCAGAGGTCCAGATACTAAATATCCGATATTGGATGCCAGGTATACCGATTTTTAAAAATCCGGGATCCGATGTGGCCATTGCATGAAAGATTCGGTTGTCAAGCATGTCACTTTGGATTTTTAAAATTTAATTATTTTTATTAAAATATTTCGAAAACATATGAAAATTAAAAACTTACTGGATATCCTGGTGTCACTGGATATCCGATATCCGGTAAAATCAATATCCTGGTAAAAATACGGGACTTTCGTCGTCCCGTATTGAAGTTCCCAGGTACGCGGAACAATTTCTCAAAATCCGAGACTGTCCCAGAAAATCCGGGACATTTGCCATCCCTGATCGTGACCCACTGTTGAGTAACCTTGCACTAGGCAAAGAGAGCAAATTGTGTAAAGTCACTCCGTATGTCCCCGTCAGAGGCTGTGAAATTAAGGCATTTAAAAATCTTTCAAAACAAAGTATCTATAACCTTTATGAACAAAAGAATTGATTGATTTTGTTTTGAAACATTGAAGACTGCAGAGTGCCTTGCGGAAAAGTAGAATTCTTTCAGGATTTCTACGGGGGGTGAGGGGACTGCCCGCTTTTGTGCTTTGAACAAAAGAAAACCAGGACAATTCCTATCACCTGACTTAATAACTGTGAGACAAAGGGTTACAACAACCACGTCACATCCTCGTTTTCGTTGCTGTTATTTGTAATGAGACTGTTTATTGGTTCCTCACCATCACCATTTGCAGACTTAGGGGCAAGGTGCTGGCAATCACTTTTTCATATGCCATCCCACTCAGTGGATGCCATTACCTATCAAGCATTTTGACTTCCTGTTTCCTCACTGGCATCTTGGGTCTGACGATGTCAAAGTGCACCAGGATTTTAATTTATTCGAGAATCTCCAGGACAAATACATAATAGATTTATTACATGCCACATAATCATACGATACGGACGTCGACGATTTTATTCACTTTGAAAATCTACCTACTTTGGTCGGGTTTGATCCCGCGAACGTGGTAGTAAGAAGCCATCACCTTACCACCTGCCGAATACCTCGTTTCTCCAAACTACGTTTGCAGCGCCCTTCAGCATCTGTGTTCGCGTTCGCAAGGATGTATTAAATCAATAGTTCTTTTTGTAATTGAAGTTAATTCTTCCTTTTCCTACAGGTACCCGTGAACAAGCGTACGTGAGCGCCCTCGCTTCGGCAGGACTGGCGGTGGGGGTAGCCCGTGCGTGCGCTGAGGGGCGCATCAGAGTGTGCGGCTGTGGCCGCCTCTCTCCCCGGGAGCCGCCCCCGGCCGATTTCTCGTGGGGTGGCTGCGCTGATGACGTGGGCTTCGGCGTCCGTGCAGCTAAAGCCTTCTCCTCCGAGCCTTTCGACCGCAAGAAGTTCGCCGGTAATGTCGCCGTTCGAATGCACAGGCACAACAGCCGAGCAGGATGGAGAGTGAGTAGATAAAACCGCTTCTGTTTCTTTAACTGAAATTACTTGTCTAATCCAGTTCATAACTGCCCAGTGTCATATGCCGTAGAGCACAAGGCTCCCATGTCGTCGGCCCTCAGCTTCGAATTCTGAATCATGGATGCTATTGATCTTTATGGGGTATCACATTTTCCTGTCATTTTCTAGTGGTTTAAAATCCACTTTAAGCTGTCAATTTCTAGCAATCCTTAGGGGCATTTCGTCAAACATAAGTGCACAAGTGAATACGTTGTTTCTTGTGTGGAGGCACGTGCTTTGTCGGCATTCGCCCTTTCAAATGGGATGAGAAATTAATGGCCCTTTGCAAAAGGTCAAGAGATAGTTTCAGGCGCAGACACCAGATGGCGCCACCACAACTACGCCGCTTCCCTTTTTAGACCGGAGATGGAAGGGGAGAGAAATATCCTCCACCATTCCGTACCTTCAGTACTGCCTCGGGACTTCGGGGTCCACGGATTTTACATGCACGTATCCCCAAGTGTACATAATAGATCTTCAGCGGGTTGGGTTCCGAACACCAAACCTTACAGTTCAAAGTCCGACGCCCTACTTACTAGACTACCACGGCCTAGATAATATTTCGTTTGGTTACAAAGTAGCGAAGTTTCTCGTGGGTTCCACTTCATTCCTC
Source organism: Octonoba sinensis (assembly GCA_038502835.1). NCBI lineage: Eukaryota > Metazoa > Arthropoda > Arachnida > Araneae > Uloboridae > Octonoba > Octonoba sinensis. The sequence continues at coordinate 68,436,656 of CM076602.1, forward strand.
AAAAATTCAATTCATCGCGACTTTTAGCTAAGCATTCCCGTCCCGGCATTCTTGAATGCACCCTTGAATCAGCATGTAGTAGTCTAAAAAATCCTACCACATTCATACATCTACCAAAAGAGCCTCGCGGTTGTCGAGAAGAGATGAATGGCTCGCTGCTAAATGATGTGCAGCCAGGTAATTTATTTAACAAATAAGTGGCGGAAAAATCTCTTAAACTGTTGTATACGTAAAAGTGTTTTCATGTGCAACATTTTCACCATTCATACGTACTTGTACGAGGAAAAATAGCTCAAATTCCAAGTTGACTTTTTTTTTACAATTTCCGTTTCTCCAAGGTTGAAATGCCAAAGATTTTTCCCAAGGTTTTTAACGTCAAGCTGCGTGACGTGGTTCCTAACTGACATTTAAAAAGCTTACATAGAAGCTTGTCAAAAAGTTTTTTTTCCCTTTTTTTAAAACTTACCTGTGTTCTGTAGATTATCTAATCCTCGATAAGGGCCAGAATTACTCCGATGGATAATAATAATTAAAAAAAAAAGACTTACAAGAATAGTTAAAAAATATTTATTAACGGTGTAGAAAAATACAAAAAAGAATTAAATTACGTATTTGTCGATCATTTTTCCTTACCATCCCAAATCTATCTCTAGGCACATCGTTATCCGTTCTCCGGCTCTCGGCAGTTGTTTTCACATCGCTGTCTGTCGGAACAGAACTTCGTTCCAAATAAGTGCCCTTTTTTTTCTTCACCAGTTTCAGGCAAAAAATAAATAAATAACTCGTAGTCACTGGGTGACCTATCTGGGCTGTTCAGGGTATATCTTTGGCTTTTTAACTTGCATTTTTGTATCAATTCCTGAGTGACAAATGCAAAGTCTGGAATCCCCTCCCATGCAACCCAGACATTGGGTGGCTAGGAGTTCCAGTTTCCTCCCACCCAAACCCACCCCTTTTTCCTCTCTTTTTTTTTTTGAAATTAAGGGAATAACTGTCTGTAAAAAGGGTTCCCTTGAGATAATGTAATGTAGAACATGAAAGAGCTATCGAGAACTGGCTGAATGTGCAATGATGTGATTTGTCCGTCTAAGTCAGGCTTAAACTATTTGATCCTGAGAGCACAGAAATACTTAAATAGATTTGATACTTATATGTGAACGTAACTGACAAATCTCTTCATTCCGTTTTTGTATTTTTTGTCTATTGTAAAAAAATAGTTTTTATTAGCCTTGTATTGTAACCTTTTATTGGGTTCATCCTCTAAGAACCTAGCTTTTTGTTGTAACTACGGTACGGACTTAATACCACAAATGCAAATTTAGAATATTTCTGCATTCTTTTAAAATCAATTTTGAGCTAATACTTCCTTGTTTTTTTCTTTGTACAATATTTTTAAGTATTAATGCAAGATTTTCTTCAAACTTATTTGCACCTTAACTATGATTTATTCAATTATTCATTATTTATCAACTCTAACAATTGCTCAAGTGCTTTCATAATATCGGCAATTCTGATTTATACATTTTTTTAATTATTTTAATTTATGCGATGGATAAACTTAAAAATACAAAGCTGGAACTTGGAAAAGTGGAACCCTGTTTAAAGCGGCACATCCCCCCCCCCTTTTTGGGGGGGAGAGGTGCCTACTACTTTGTCGGGCTCGAGGGTAGTTGTATTAGGCATACCACAGCTTAATACGGTGGTCATTGAGAAGCAAACGATGATAACATTTTTTTAATATATTTTATTAACGGTTTAGTATTTTTAGAAAGATAGATGTTCCCCCTTTTAGCCTACTTTTCTCGTTAAAGTAAAAAAAAAAAGTATGAAAGAAGGTCTAATCTAATGAATCGTAATAATATCGTTAAAAGTAAAGAAAATTCAAGAATAAGAGGTAATTAAATAGAGATTGAAAAATAAGAATATTTGAAAGTAGGGTTTTGAAATGAGGAAAATGTGTGTCTGGTCGGTTGGTCCGTCTGTCCCTCCCTAATAACTTGAAAATGAATTTTCCTATTCGAAAGATCTTTTTTTTTTTTTTTTTTTGCAATCGAAAGATCTCGGCCAGAACATCTCCTTTCCATACTTTACTTTTTGATTTGAACAATTTTTCGTCCAATTCAAAAAATCTTAACATTAGCTCCTATGGAAGAAAAATGAAGCAAATTGTGTGAGCTGGGGACATAAGATCCAAGTTTTTTTTAAACAAGCTCATTGGAAGAAGCTTTTGACAGGAAATATTTTTTTAATTGAGCAATTTTGGAAAAATACTCAAATATTTCGCCACAGTCCAATTGACTCACTTAGAAACGTACCAGTGCTCAGTGAAGTTTTTTTCTTTCTTTGCAAAATGATGTAACTCCGTACCTTGATATTCAAAATTAAGTGCCTGGCCTGGACTAGAACATCATCTCAGCAGCGTGAGAGCGCGGACTTTAGCCGTCGACAGGCGATCAGTTCGCGCCCCTCTCTCCGCGATAAACTGACCACAGACTGCGAGGTTCGTTCGAAAGACCAAACTCTTCTTCTTGGATGCTTTCAACACCGTTGAGGAAGAAAGACGTGACAGGCGTATCGCAAGCAGCACTTTCGTCACGTCACTTCACACCACACACAGCTCTTTTGCTAGTGATACTTCGAGGAGGAAAAAAACAATCACGCTGCTTGTAGTTTTCCCCACCTACCCGCCCTTTCTCGAGATCTTATTTTGAAGCTTTGTGTTAATGATTTTATAACACTGCCTCCTGACACGTTCTGCAATTTTTTTTCTTTTTTAACTTGTCAACACTTTTTTTTCAGAACTCAATTACCTTCCGCTTATAATTATATATATTACAAGCTATTCCGACAATTAAACTTTCCAATGTTCTCTATTGTTCTTTCTTATCAGAATGTTTTTTTTTCTTTCAAACTATATCGTGGTTAAAGGCACCTATTATTGACACGCTCCAAATTAAAGACACTTGTGAGTTAAATTTGATAAAATAAGTTTTTGGGCTGGGTTACGATTTCAAAGTTGGTGCCATTTAAAAATTCCATGCTTGCGTTTTCAAATAGCTATAAGTTCGAAAACCAAGGTCAAAGCCGTAGCCAGAATTTTTTTTCGGGGGGAGGGGGGCCTGACTTTGAAACACTATTGTTGAGGAAAGTTTCAGGGAGGTATATATGCTACATTGCGAAAATTTTCGGGTTTTGGGGGGGGGGGGGGGGTCCGTCGGTCCCCCGCCCTCTGGATACGGCCTTGACCAAGGTCACCCTAAACGCTCTTTTTGTTAAATTTTAGTTACAGGCATCAATAAACGTCATCAGATGTCTGTTCTAAGGACCAGAGACAGCGAATGTGTCAAGTCTTCGTTTTTTTTTCTCAGGCGGTGCGGGATTCCCAGCGTGTGCAGTGCAAGTGCCATGGCGTGTCCGGTTCCTGCGAGGTGAAGACCTGTTGGCACGTCCTGCCACCACTGCTGGAAGTGGCACAAAAGCTGAAACTGCGCCACCGGGATGCAGAGGAGGTCAGGCCCGTGATGGTGGGAAGGGGCACAAAACTCTTGCCCGCCACAAATGCCCGGTTTAACAAAGATGACTTGGTCTACAGGGAGCAGTCACCAGATTACTGCATTTACGATCCCAAGACGGGTTCGGAGGGTACCAAAGGCAGGTAAGTATTCATTTTCTAACAGGTACATTGTGGCCATCGCGCTTCTTCTATGTCTTATGAAAGATATGAATGCTCTAACTTCCAAAATTATTTAGGGACGTAACACCTCCTGAGGCGATATGCACCAAAATATAATCAGTACCCATTTCCCATTGAGGTGAGGTGGTCCACCTGCATACGAATTTTGTTTGAATCCATCATTACTTTTTCTTCTTGAGATATAACAGTCAGGCTTAATGAGAAAAACGTTCGATTGGGCCACCCTCTTTGAAGAGAAGAACGGCCAAAAGCTAATTAGCTCCACTTCTGGCATTACCATAGGCGTAACTAGGGTTGGTGAAAGGGGTGGGGGGCACCCTAAAAATGTACGGACTAAACACCAATAAGAAGTGTAAAAGAGTTTACACTTCTCTAAATAAATTTACTAGTCATAAATACTTGTCTCTAAAGATATACTCCGTGTTTATTTCAGGCATCTCCCGGGGGGGATGGGAGCTACTCCCTCGGAGCAAGCCAACTCCTCCCTCCCCCGGCAAAAAAATTCAGATCGCAAGCTTTAAAAAAAGAAAGAAAAGACAAATTACGCTTTTAAGACGCTTTACTTTCAGAAACACTTTCAGGGAAAGGACATTGAACATTATCACGAGCGGCACCAAAAGTAACTTAAAAGATATAAAACTTTTATTTTGAAAAATATTGCGGGGGGGGGGGGGGGCGAATAACCAAACTCCTCTCTGTTTCCTCTAAGATCACCAAAGTATTCCGAAAATGCATTGCTAGGAAGATTTCAAAAAGTTTTCTGGGGAGAGCCCTCGAACCCTTGCCTCCAGAGTTAGTCTAAGCATTATAGATGTAAGATCAGTTACAAAAATTTAAGTTGCAGAAGCCCCAAATACCCAGTACTCTAACTTCACCAAAGATCTGAACATACATCTACTATATATACATCAAAAAGCTATCATATATGTAAAAAAATTCATATTAACATCATTTCTAGTCATATATATCTATATATATGTATATATAAAGGGTATGGTTTTGAAACATACACTGCATTTCCTAATTCTTAACATGCTCCCCCGGCTCCGAAGCCAAGGCAGTATCCAGATTTTTTTTGTTTTGTTTTGGGGGGGGGGGGCAGTCTTCGACACACTTATGTTAAGCAAGGAGGAATATATGATGCATTGCAAAAGATTTCTGGGGGGGGGGGAACCGTAGGTCCCCCTTCCCCTCTGGATACAGCCTTGATTCACAAAAACATTAAACATTCATTACTAGATCTTAATTCAAACGCAATAGAAAATTCAATATTCAGCGCTAAGCAATCTTCTATGTCCAGACATTCATATTATTAAAACTGGGAAATAGTGGAATTTTAGAAAAAAAATCCAAATTCCCCCTACAAAAATGCTCATCCCCACAATAAATTTCTAAAAATTTTGTTACATTTGTAACGAAACATACCTCAAAAGTGGAAGAGTCTGAATCAAATTTTCTTTTCTTTTTGGATGACGAACGTGTCCATCGCTGGAGTGCAAACGTTATTATGTATCGAAAATAATTAAAAATTTAGCTAAAATATAAATAATACTTGATTGTAAATTAAAATGCAGCATTAAACCGTAGCAGTGAGATTGGAAGCTTTGAACGGATGATTTGCAGAGTCGTAACGCAATCAGTGATGGACCATAATAAGAAAAAAAAAAAAACATTTAAAATATAAGAGATGAGAGAACATCCGTAAATGAGAATGCAATGCAAATGCAGTTCATCAGTTTTCTAATCGGCTCATCTACAAAAAAGATTTTACCAAAATGGGTTTTTGGACAGGAAGTCATAAATAAATACAAACTGCTCTTTAAGTTTCTTGATGAGCATCCCTTCCTGGCCTGAGGGGTTAACCCATTAAGAGAATTGTTGGCTAGGGGTCCTTCATTTTCAGACCCCAGGGCCTTCAACACCGATTTATCAGAAAACAAAACTCCATCACAGTAGAGAATATTTTCCACAAAACTTATTACTTGTGCGATTGTATTCCCAAATTACTGCCTTTGGGTAAAAAAGACATCAAGAAGGAAGGAAAACCCTTGAAGTGATTGAAAGGATCTCTGTTTGTCTGTGTGTGGTACGGTGATTGAAGCCACCTTTCGCTGTAACTCCTCCCCCCCCCCCTGGTTACGCCTATGGGCATTACAGTTTGCGTACGGTAAAGCCACCAAAAAGTGCAAAATAAATACGCACAATGCAACTTTGGATTCAATACAAAAATACAGAATGTGCAGTCAATATTAATCTTTAACTTTTGCTTTCCAAAAAGGACTATTCTTTATTTAGATTAACTCAGAGGTATGGAGCAACGAGTTTTTGCTTGGAACGGGAGCTCGAAAATTGGTCGTGGTCTACTGCTCTGATTTTTTTTTTTTTAGAATGTAATTTAAATTTTCAAAATGACTTTTTCTTCATTATTGTCTTGAATGAACGGAGACGAAAAATGAATTTTAATATGTAGGTAATTTTCTTCAAAAGAATCAAAATCGAAGATTAATAAATATAAAAGACATTTTTACTCTTTAATAAAAATAACATGGGTAAAATTAAAACATTAAATAAATTATGATTGCTATTAAAACTACTCGGAGCGTAACAAAAGCGTAGCTGGAGCTAGAGCAAATATTTAGAAGTCGGAGCGGAAGAACTAAAAAAGTTTTTGCTCCAGTTAAATGAGAGTAACACGTTCATTGGATAGCCGTAAGAATTTTTTTTTTAAATCTACTGACTGATTGTTCGAAGCTTCCATAAAATACGCCTTTTTTGTTTTCTTCCTTGCAATTTTCTTGAAAATCTAGAAGAAATTGTATATTTCTACGAGGACTTTGCTACGATGTAATGTCATGTTAATCAAAAATCTTTTATTGTTTCTCAGGCAGTGCAACTCGACGGCTACCGACTCTTTTGGATGCGAGACGATGTGTTGCTCCAGGGGTTTCCTTACCACTTGGGTGGAAACAGAGGAGCGATGCAACTGCAAATTCCAGAGGTGCTGCTATGTCACGTGCGACGTCTGCAAGCTGAGGACAAATTTGAATCTCTGTCTGTGAAGAAGACGTCTATCAGTCCGCTTGGAAAGCGGTGTAACAGCCCGATGAGGAAGTCGAACAGAGAAAGTTCGACAAAAGCTTTAAACCGACTATTGTCGATCTGACGTCTGCTAAGTTGCTACAAGAGTAATCGCGTGGAGGCCGAAGTCCACATGAATTTATGGCTTGAATGTGATGGCCAGTTGTTTCTGGAAGAGACGAACTTACTGACAATGGATATTGATCCTAGAAGTCACAATAATGATATTTTCATCGTAAAAGAATTTTCTTGAATCAGAAGATACCTCGCACGTTAACGTCCATTTCTTGAACAGAAAAAAGGAGACGTTAGGTATCTGTATGATGTGACTAATGACCACTGAGTTATAAATGTAAATTAGAGAGATGGTTGGACCATTTCGTCAGAGAGAGCAATCAACAAGAGTTTTAAATACAGGTATAATTTATAACAAGACCTTTTCAAACTCTGAAAAATCCATGATTCTTAATATCTGCCTTAGAATATTTCACTACTTATTAAAATCGAATTGAACTCATCTACAGTTGAAAGTACTGAAAAGTACTGGCTAACACTTTGCCTTTTTCGCCCTTTTGTAGAGGAATAAAATAAGTTCGACCTACCCACCTCAGGTGACGTTTGATGTTTACTATTTTAACTGGGGAAGATTCATCATTCTTAATAATATTTTCACAACTGTATACCGCAGCTGAATGATATTTATATGCCACTGGAAATACTACCAAAATTGCTTTGGTGACCTATCCAAACTCGTCATTTATGATTTAGTTTAAATAAGAGTACAGGACAAATTACGTCTGCTTGGGATCTACTCTACTGAAGTGAAGGGTGCATATCCACTTCAGAAAACGGCAACTGTATTGAAAGAAGATTCGTGACAAAAGTAGAACAAGTTTTTTAAACGATAATGCGTAACAAGAAGCACAAAACTACCAATCAATTAGAAAACTTTCTTATATGTGGTATATATATATATATAGTACACAAATTCTTTCTCTTGTGACTACACGATGCGACTCCTTGTGTGAATACAATAATATCTGTTTCCTTTATAAAAATATTTGAAACTTCCTAATAAAATATGAGACAACGTAATTGGTACTTTCATTCATACTTTTAAATACGTTACCTCGTTTTACTTCTAATTTTGTTCCTTGTTTAAAACTTCTAACTTGTTTTTCGCCACATTTAATGCTATAAATTTCCAGTTGCAGTTCTTCATCATGCAGTTTCTTATACTCCCCGTCCCTCGCCTAAAAGAGAATGAGTTGGCACGGGATGAGTTAGCGCGCCGTGCTAGATTAGAAATAAAAGAAATATATAATTGTGTATATATATGTATATAATAATAATTATTATTCTAGTTTATATTATTATATATATATATATATATATATATGTAAGAACGGCTGTCCCGTTCTATCTTCTACAGCTGTGGCCGCTAAAACCCATGTAAGACGAGGCACAGGGTTTCGTTGCAATTCTTTATTGGTAAACTTTAACACACAAATATCATAACATTAATATTGTTGGAACGAAGGACATGAAGTCATCAGCACGTTTCAAGAAGCAAGAACCCCGATTTTCGTTCGGGCAGTCGTATTTATATGGGGGAAAATCTCTTAGACTGCAGACAACATTCCCTACACCACGTGATAGCACGTGGTTTAAATAGGAGGGCCATATGGAAAATAAAATATATTATTGGCTTTAATGCCGTAGACAGGGGCTGGCCTAAGTCTACGGGGAAAAAAATAGTCTGGAGGGAATTAATGAGGGAAACCAACTTGAGCTTAGGCATGACCATATATGGTAACGCGTTAGAGAAATTTATGAGTGAGACAACCCTGAGTTGTCAAGTTTAATATGGAAAAAGCCAGACAAAGGAGACAAAGGACTTCTCCATATCACAGCCTGACAAAGGATACAAAGGATTTTTCCATATTACATCCCCCCTCCCCAAAAGTTCTATTACTTTAAATATTGAAGAAGTGAAATATCTGCAGCCTTTTTCCCCACATAAATTTATGTATTAAATTTTATATAAACATATCACATTTTGAATGAAATACTATACAGTTACAAAAATTACTGAACATTTTCATCACAGATTATTATACTCTTACTAAACGATATTTACAAAATTGTATTTACAGTTCAGTTTAATTACAGTTGGATTATTCTGTTGCAGTTCAAAAGTGAATGACTTATATCACATTATTCATGTGATAGTTTGAAATTTGTTGGTGGGTAATATTTCCTCAATCTTGACACATGTACTATGTCTGATTTTTCTTTGCTGTGTGCATTTGGTTTATTGATTTCATAAGTTACGTCCGTAACTTTTCGAAGAATTTTATATGGTCCACTGAACGGTTGCGAAAGTTTTCGTGAATTCGGATATTTGAATTCTTCATATATCACAAAGTCATCTGCATTAAAAGATTTGTCGACAAATCTGGCATCGTAATATATTTTATTTTTTTCATGATACTCTTTAGTTCTTTCCACTGCCAGTTTTCTAGCTTCCTCAACAGGAGGATAAATGTCTTCATTTACTGGATTTTGAAAAGGCACTGTACCGTACATTAAATACGCAGGTGGGAACTTCGTAACTGAGTGTGGAGTTAGGTTGTATTCTTGAGTCACCTGCTCTAATAATTTAGGCCATGGCACGTTTCCAGAAGCTGCGTTCACTTTGCACTTTAGGCGAGTGACTATTGTTTGGTTCAGACGTTCCACCTTACCATTTGTCTCTGGTCTATGAGCTGTGGTTAAAAGCTGTTTAATTTTGTGGTGCTTTAGAAATTTCTTGAAATGAGATGAAGTAAATGATGGATTTCTATCACTTAATACACTTTTAGGTATTTGAACACTGAAAATTTGTTTAAGAAAGTTGACGTAAGTTTCGGTAGTGATTGATTTTGATGCAAAAGACCACATGTATCTAGTATGATGATCTATAAACAATGTTAAATATTTTTTCGTGGAATTGTAGTAGTTGAAACCACCCACACTATCTACTGCAACGAGATCAAATGGTTTATCAACTGGAGGCATAGACTGTAAAAGGCCAAATCTTTTTTGTCGAGGCTTTTTGTTTACCTGACAAATATGACAATGTTTGTTAAATCCAGTTATATCTAATGTTATATTTTGCCAATAATATACAGGCGTAAGTAAATTAATTGTTTTTTGAATTCCTGGGTGTCCAAACTTTTCATGGACAGTCTCAAGTAATTTACGGCGTAAAGAAAAAGGAACAACAATTTTAGTAAAACCCTTTTTACGCAGGCATAACACGTTATTAATTTCGACAAAATTACCAGTTAAATTGTCATTTTTTTGAGCCTCTTGAATTTCATCCAATTGCAGTAGATGCGAAACGTGGTTTCCTATATTTTTTTCAACACATTCATTATTTACAGGTATATCTCTTGAGAGCATGTCAGCCTCGAAGTTTGTGGTGCCTTTCGTATATTTAATATCATAGTCATACATACTTAATTGTAAGGACCAGCGGAACAAACGACCTTTTAAGTTTTTTACATTTTTGAGCCAAACTAACGCCGCGTGATCGCTATGTATGACGAATTTATGGCCAAAGAGGTAGTGGTGGTACTTATTTAAAGCATCCACAACAGCTAGACATTCCAACTCAGTAATACTATAATTCTTCTCGTAATCTTTTAATGAGCGGGAATGGAAAGCTATGGGATGTAAGGCACCCGAACTGTCTGGCTGTTTTAATATTGCTCCCACACCAGTTTGACTTGCATCAACACAAATATGACATTCTTTTTTAGGATCAAATATTTTTAAAATTGGTTTACAAATTAAAGAGTTTTTCAAAACTTGAAATGCTTCTTGGCATTTGTCAGTCCATTGCCAAGTTGTATCTTTTTTTAGCAAGTGGTTTAATGGATTTCTAATAGTTGCATATTTATCTATAAATTTATGGTACACATTTATTGACCCCAGAAATCTTTGGAGAGATTTAACATTTTTAGGCGGTTGTAATTTTTTAATAGCCTCAATATTACTATTATCGGGCGTTACAATACCATTACAAATTTCATACCCTAAAAATTCAATTTTAGTCTGTAAGAAAGAACATTTTGATGCTTTTAACTTTAAATCTTCCTGTCTGCATATCTCAAACATTTGTTGAATATGATCTAAATGTTCTGAAAGGGTTTCAGAAAAAACTATTATGTCATCAAAGTAATTGGCTGCAAATTTTATTTTATGTTTTGTAAGTATTCGACGCAAAGTTCTTTGAAAAATACTTCCTGAATTTTTCCACCCGAAGGGTAATTTGTTCCACTCATATAAGCCACTATTAGTGACAAAAGCGAGCTTTTCAGTATCGTCGGGATGAATTGGTATATGCCAATATCCGGAAGCCATGTCTAATTTGGTAAAATATTTGTTTTTCCCTAATTTATCTACAAGTGTTTCTATCAGGGGTAATGGTTCTGCGTCGGACTTAGTAATTTGATTTAATTTTCTGTAGTCTATACATAATCGACTTTTTTTATTTTCGTCTCTTTTAAAAACTAGTGTAACAGGTGCAGAATACGGCGATGAGCTTTCTTTTATTATATTAGCCTTTAATAACTCTTGAATTTGATTTTCAATTTCTTCTTGTTGCTTTGGGGAAGTTTTATATGCCCTTAACGACACCGGTAAGTCGGATGTTAACCTTACCCGTTGAGGTTCAATTCTAATTGTTCCAACATCATATTTATTTTTGGAAAATATATCCTCGTAATTTCGCAATATTTCTTTTAACTTTGAATTTTCCTCAAATTCCGAATGTCCATCGACAGGATCGCGACATTGTAGGCCTCCAATGCCGCAACCAGTCCCAGAAACATCGGACGAAATACGAAAATGATTATTCTTTTCGCAACTCATTTTTTCATTTCTATCTTTCTCTTGACAAGTTTTCTTTTCCGTGCTACTCTTTTTCTTTTCATTTTCGTTATAATGTAATTCCGTCACCCCTTCCTTAGTTTTACTTTCTTTCGGATCTTTCACTCTTTTAATTTCCTTATCAATTTTCTTGCGTATTTTTCCCGTACTATTATTTTCGTTTTTATTTTCTTTTACTTTATTTCCACAGTTCCTAACTAGGATTTCAGGTAAAATATGCAAAGACAAGTCATTCGGTTCGGAATCAGAAAAGGTGATCAGTCTTCTCTGATCCTGCATAACGACACGTCCTACACAATCTATGACCAAACGAAATCCCACGCAACTCTTTAAACCTAATATGGCATAAGGTAAATCGGTGTCTAGAACATAAAATTCCACCGGTTTAACTATATTGCCGACCTTAAGGTAAAGAATACACGTTTGGTTAAGCTGTAGCATTCCCTTCGTTTGTTTTATTTTTACAGCGATTTTTTCTTTAATCGAAACATTTAATGTTTTTGCAATTGCACTCGGGATGATATTTAATGTTGAACCGGTATCAACATTTAAATAAATAGTCTTTAAATTCGAATTTGTATTTTGAGTGTACGCGTCATTAGATAGTTGATAATCATTTTTAAATTTCGCCTCATTTTTAATAATATACCCGGGTATTATTAATTGTCATACTTCGTTAACTCTCTGATTTTCTTCTCTTAATTGATTATCTTTCTGCTGAGGTGGTAGTTTAAATCCAGCATTCGGTGTATTTGGCTTATTCACACATGTTTGTCCCCAATGATATGCGTTGGAGATTCCTTGTTGTGCGCAAAATTTACAAGGATTAGGGGGTAACTCCTGCGAAAAATGTGCAGTCTGTCTTTTTACTGCATTTTGTCTTTCATTATGACCTACAAACCTAGGTTTATTCTGTTGGTAAAAATTAGGTTGGTATACATTGTTACTATCTTGACGAGAATAGTTATATTGTTGACGAAAATTACTTTGATCATGATTTTTTGGCATCCAATTTTGATAAAAGGGGGGCTTCAACCTAAAAATATTTTGTTGCTCCCCTTTATAAGCGGACTTGGGTGTTTCATGTGGAACTTCATTTATTAATTTTGAAACTACCTGAAGCCATTCGGTGGGAGTTTCTGGCTCTTTTATTACCAAAAATGCCCTAACTTGGGCAGGTAGCCCCACTGAAAGCCCCTCAAGGATATGTTGATTACTAAGTTTTATTTTTCTTCCCATTTCTACTTTTTCAGTAAAATAGGAGTACAACTCTTTTGGATTTCCAGAAAATTTTAAATTTTGAAAATCAAGAAAACTATTTGCTGGAGTAAAGTAATGTTCTTCAAAAATTTGAATGATTTCATGAAAGGAATTACAGCAAAGGCATTGATTGATGTAGAGCTTTAAGGCTGACCCGCGAATAAACTTCTGAAAATTTTTTAATTTCCAATTATCATTTAAATTGTTCTGAGCCGTTTGCTGGTTAAAGTGAGCTAACCATGCTGAAAAATTTATCCCTAACTCTGGTTCAAATAATAAAATTTCAGGTGAGCTACCCGAATTTTTGTCTTTTATTTCAATTTTTGAAGTAGAAGAGCCATCTGCCAAACTTATCTCTTTTATTTTATCACTAATCGTTTGACATTCTGAATCCATTTTTATTAAGCTTAAATCGGCAGTTGCCTCTGCTTGAGTTTCCGCATCCTTACGGTTTAAGTTATCTCCATCCATGTTTGAATTTTCTTTGTGGGAAGACTCTAAGTCAGAATTTTTTTCATTTTCAATGGTCTTGCTCATTTTACCACTACGTAATAACATAATTCTAATAACACACAAATTTTTGACAATTTTCCTTTTTTACCTTCCCACTTTAACAACAAAAATATTCCGCGTAAACAAATGCATAACAACTAAAATATATACAGAACTATTCATAATACTGCAAAAAATATACCATAATTTCAATTACACAGCACATTGATGAATTTACTATTTCAAACATCTTAATGTAAAAAAAAAACCGTGCTGACAAGATCCCTTTTAAAAATTTAAACCGATAATTAATATATCATCAAATAAAGAACTTATTCTTCCAAAGCACATGATCAATTTATATCATAATAAATTCTAAAGCAATATCATGTAAAAAAAACCCAACGGGAGAAAAAGATATTCATATAATTATAAGATATTTATGAAGAAAATTCGAAATAATACCATTTTGGAATAACACATTAAAAATTACTCTATCCAAATTCCCTTTAGCACATGAAAATAATTTCAATTCTAAAGCACCACAACATAACGACCCTTTCGTTTAATCACTCCGCAGAACGCAAACACTCTTCGCTTCTAAAAGCCACAACGGGGGCGAGCTTCTCCCCACTCGGAAAAGGAGCGCACATCGGTTCATTGAACCGTCTAGAAAGATGATCCACGCTGCTACGACGTCGCGGCACATTTCAGATTTAGTATTGCTTTTCTTCGATTGTTTTTTTTTTCTGCAGGAGCCCGGATAGGAACATAAATCCTACCGGCTTGTAAGAACGGCTGTCCCGTTCTATCTTCTACAGCTGTGGCCGCTAAAACCCATGTAAGACGAGGCACAGGGTTTCGTTGCAATTCTTTATTGGTAAACTTTAACACACAAATATCATAACATTAATATTGTTGGAACGAAGGACATGAAGTCATCAGCACGTTTCAAGAAGCAAGAACCCCGATTTTCGTTCGGGCAGTCGTATTTATATGGGGGAAAATCTCTTAGACTGCAGACAACATTCCCTACACCACGTGATAGCACGTGGTTTAAATAGGAGGGCCATATGGAAAATAAAATATATTATTGGCTTTAATGCCGTAGACAGGGGCTGGCCTAAGTCTACGGGGAAAAAAATAGTCTGGAGGGAATTAATGAGGGAAACCAACTTGAGCTTAGGCATGACCATATATGGTAACGCGTTAGAGAAATTTATGAGTGAGACAACCCTGAGTTGTCAAGTTTAATATGGAAAAAGCCAGACAAAGGAGACAAAGGACTTCTCCATATCACAGCCTGACAAAGGATACAAAGGATTTTTCCATATTACATATATATATATAGCACAGCTATATTCATACACCCAGGGGCGTAGCCAGGATTTTTTTTCGGGGAGGGCTGAGAGGTATAAATGTTACTTTCGAAAACGATAACTATGCTTCCAAAAATTATCAAATCAAAATTATGCAAACTAAAAAAAAGTTTTTTTAAAAATCTTAACGCTTTCGCATAAACTGCATTCAGGAGAAATACTACCTTGATTAATTGGAACAAATGGTTTTTAAAATGAAGAAATGAGAACTTATATTTCAATTAAAGTTTAATAGTACGTACAAAAATAGTTTTTGAGCAAAAAACAAAGTTACCATTACTTTTCTAACAAAACGCTGTTAGCAAATTTGTTAATTACCAGGTCATCTGAAACTGAACAGTGTCTATGCATACTGGGTAAAGCCAATCCAGTTAAATGATTTTCGATAGTTGTGCTTCTGAGGTGAATTTTTAATCTCCTTAACCCTACACTGCGCCGTGTTGTTTTTAAACAACACCTCCATTTTTAGTTCACTAAGCTTTTATTTTGTAATATTTTTAACATGTGGCGCATTCTTTCGCTTCATTTTGTATGTGTGATCATATTATTTAATATAGTTTCCCCTAGATCTTGTAAACTGAACTCAAGGTTCATCTTTTTTCACAAAATCGTAAGACATGTTGATTTCGTAAAAAACAGTAACTTCTTAATTTTTTTTCTACATAAAGCAAAATTTTATTTTAAAAAATAGTCTCTAATTGCTTACATAGTTTTAAAATAAAATAAATATAAGTTGTCCGAAAAATGTCGGGTAAAATATATATTAAGGCGCCTTTTTTACTTGTTTTAAAACAACACCGCACATTCGAGGGCAATTTTTATGCTCCTGCATTATTCACAGTATAAACAAATACGGGTGTCACAGGTTTTTTTTCTATTTCACTTTATTTAGTATCTTTCAGAAGAATATTGTTAAATATTTCACAAACTAGCTTAAAGTGGTCGATTGAAGTATTATTTAGGAATTTTGTTTAAAATCAATTCACGCTCAACAAAAGAAGAAACGAACATTATCGCATAGACCCCCCCCCCTCCCCCCGTTCAACAGAAATTAGGTTTCTTGTTTAAAATCTTTTAGTGAAATTATTATTATACTTTATTGGTAATCAAAGTAAAAATTTTATAAATTTATGAATAATAATAAAATTAATTATTTTAATAAATTTTCATATTTTAGTGCTATTTTATGATTATAATGCATGCCTATTTATTATTAATTTGGCTTTATCTGTTAAAATGATTATATAAAAAAATTATTATTGTTACCCCTAAATGCGCAGTGTTGTTTTTGAACAACATGTCAATTTTTCTCGAATTCTACTTTTCCGAATTAAATAAGAATATTTTTAGTATTTTTCCAATTTATAACTAGCACAAACAAACACACACACACAAAAATATTTTACAAAGAAAAAAAAATTCCGCAGTGTAGGGTTAAAGTTGAGAAACTTCGCTCAGCTGAAACTGCTGATACTGGTAGGATAGAAAGTATTTGAACAAAATGTAGGTGTAAAGGGACCCAATCGCCGCGTTCGGCAGACTTCCACTTCAGCATCTTCCACATCCTCCCATTCACCTTCAATCAAATCTTTATATGATGGAAGATCATCTTCATAAAATGAATGAGATGCACGTTTCTATGTCTTGAAAACTGTCAACAGCGTGTTAAGGAGTAAAGGTTTCTCAAGGAAGAAATTGTCTTTATGAGGCAAAAAGCGCTCATTAAGTGACAATATTAGATCATCTAGGTAGGAAATGAAAATCGTGATTCTGATTCTATAATATTCTTCAGTTGTTTTGGTGGCTATATTTGGGCGGTTCTTTTGAAATTTACACACTCTAGGTGTTTTTACCTCTACGATAAATTTGGCAGCTAGGGTTTCGGCTTCATTAGCTAAAACTAGATTTCTCAAAATGTGTAAAGTATTAAACTTTTTATTAAGAGTTTATGGGGTAATCCAAATATACAAGGTCGATAAGCTATTCTTTTACATTAGGTACTGCAAGGTTTATTTTTAAAAGTACGTATAATATACAATTGAAATATAATTAAAGAGTAAGTGTAAACTTGCTCTTTTATATTCTGGAAGTTTAGTTTTACTTAATAAATTTGCCATACATTTTCCCTGGTCACATTAATTTATTCGAGTATTTTTAGGAGTATGTATCTAATCATAAAAAAAGTAATTGCTCGGAATGGTTTACTATTACGTTTCATCCTCCCGCGGGGACCATATGCGTTCGTTCATCGTATACTTGGGCATTTTGACATCGAAAAAATAAAGAATATAAGTGGGGGGAAAAATCACTTGAATGTTTTTAGCCCTGATCTAAACAAAAACCCCTATAATTATAGTAATTTCAATTTAACTACAGAATTTAATAAGGTAATATTCAATGCTTTAATCTTAACTAAGATGTGTTATATTACATTTCTTGTTACTCTCTCCCTTCTCTCCAAGCGTGACATCATTTGCGAACAATATTTAGTGAAGCATTTTGAAGCTGTTTGAACTTCATTTGTAAAATAATTTACATTATCATACAGGCTGATAATTTCATTACAATATCTCAAATAATAAGGAGCTTTCACTAAATTTTATTATCAGTTTATAAACTTAGGGTAGTCCGAGGTCCCCTCCGATTCCCTTTTGTGTGCCCCTGCTTTTAAAAAGTAAAGAAATATTTTTAAAAAGAGTTCTACATGCGAAAACTATGTGATGAATGATGCGGAAAATTAGCTGTCCTTGGGAGAAAACGAGCTACGAAAAATATATAACAGGATAGAAAGCAGGAGTTCTCAATATGAGTGGAAGGTCGATCGAACCGTTAGGGGTCAAATACAAAGCCAACTACCCCTCACAATAGGGAATCCTGGTCCTTTCTAGGAAACAAATTAATTAAACCCTAACCTTTTTCAACTAGTTATCCACACTGGCAAGTGGTTCACTTGTCTCTCATGACCAACCACACCGCACTCAAGCCCTAGAGGGATTCGTATTTCTTCCTGGTATGTTTGTCGCGGACAGAGCCTTCTTTCTGTGAGAAACTTGACCAATACGCTTTTCACAAGCTGCGTGCCCTCCGGGGGGAAAATGCCCTCTCTGCGCGCTCACCTGCGAACAGTTCGCAAATTTAGAAAATAACAAGAGCGTTTATTTCAAACTAAAATTATCTAAGCATCCATAGATCTATTTCCAACTTTCGAGGTTCAAGATAATTTCGGGGGTGGCTCGAGCCCCTTCAGCCAACCCTTGGCTACGCGCCTGCATACACCTCTTTTTGAGTTGGTTCTGCTAAAACGATGATACTTTTGCTTCATTCAATATTGCTCTCAACACAGCAATGTGATACAACAACAATTTGGGGATTTCCGCTCATTATTACGTTTTCATTGCTCAAATTTACTGAAAGAATATAACATTGGGTTTTTACGGGATCATTCTTGATCAGCAAAATAAATTATCCAAATTTGTACATCCAAAGAAAGTTCTAGTTAATACAAAAAAAAAAGGAATTTTATTTCCTTTATTATTAAACGGAGCACTCTGGTAATGTGATAGTGACAAAACCTTTGGATTTCTCGCAAATATAAATTTTCCTTTTTAGCCTACTTTCCCGTAAAAGTAAAAAAAAAACAATAAAGCATGAAAGGCTTAATGTATCGTGAAAATATCGTTAGAAATCCAGAAAAGTCAAAAATAAGTCAAGTAATTAAATAAAGATTGAAAAATAAAAATCTGAATGTAGGGTTTTGTGATGGGGGGTGTGTCTGTCGGTCGGTCTGCCTGTCGTCCCCTTCTAATAACTTTTGAACGAATTGTCCGAAAAATTCTTATTGCACTCGAAAGATCTCGGCGAGGACATCTCATTTCCACATTTTACTTTTTGATTTGAACAATTTTGAATAGTTCGTTTGAATAAATAACTGAATAAATGAAAGAGTGAATGAATATGTGTTATCCGTGGAACAAGGTATGTTTGAAGCAATCAAGAACTAAAGCTAAACGAGAAAGAGAGATATAACTAGATTATAAATTTAAAGTTGGTCTATACGGGAAAGTAGGCTCGTAAGTTCTAGATGGAACTTCTTGTTTTTTTTTTTGGGCTCAGTATGAATAATAATTGAAAGGGAAATTTATGGCATTATCCCCTCAATCAATTAAGAAATATTCACCTAAACCGGTCCATTCAATGAGAAGTATGAGCGAAAAAACAAACCAAAATGTTTTTATAAAATTTCAACACAAGCCCTGTAGCATCCCCCTCCTTTCTGATTTCAATAACTAAACATAGTTCGTATATCTAAGTGCCCTCCTTCCTCCAGCTTTCTGTACAGCATTATTACACCACTGTACTTCAGGGGGAACTTATTCTTAAAAAGTGCAGAGGGGAAGAGGCATTTACCATGCGTACACTTTAATCTAGTTCCATCATGAAAACTCGAATAAAATAAATGAAAACACATCATGCTTACCAAGTTTCAAGTAAAATGATCGAAATATTGCTAGTTTATTGCATTATTTATGTGTTAAAATTGTGTGCGAAATTTTGGGACATGTTATAAAATTCTAAAAGCTTGTCGCAGAAAGCTACATAATTTTCTGTACAAATAGGTTGAGAAACGACATTAATGAAAACCAAAATTGAAAAATAAGTTCTTTAATGTTTCTCTCATATACATAATCTCAAATACGAAACAATGATGATCATGGAGGAACATGGGTGCATGACTCATACTTTCTTGGATCTTTTGATGGAGCATTACAGAAAAAATTTTGTATCTTTAACATCAGGGAACATAACAAAAGCATTCATTTAATAACAAGTACTCTATGAAAACATTTTTCCAAACATTCTTCATTTATTGAAATGACAAAAAAAGTATTTTGGATGTAAAATGAAAATGCTATAAAATACTTCAACTATTTAAAATAATGGTCTAGACCTAATGGCCTTCAACCTTTTACTTTGGCAAAACCTTTGAGCTTACCGTTTTTTATATGGATTGTTTTGATAAATGCACAGAAAAAATAGGATTTTAAAGCTTTATCCAACTCAAAATTAAAAAATTATTATTGCATCTTGATTTTATCATAATACACACATCTTAATATGTTAATGAATGGTAAGTTAGCAAATGGGGTTTTGTTTGGTTTTCCACTAATTACTGTTATAATATCTAATTTTGCTAAAATTTTGGTGCTTTGATTAAGCAAACAGTGATAACTTTCAGCACACCTGTCAAAGTCAAAGTTAAAGGGAGCTCTAGAGTTCTATGGAACCCAGGTTGAAGATCTCTAGTCAAGGTTTTAAGCCCCACTTTCATTGGAGTATTTTCTGAAATTCTAGTCTTTTTATTTTCTCCCTTTTTTTTTTTTTTGATGACGTAGGTGCGAGATTTCTAAAGTAAAGTATTTGTCCAATATATATTTTTTTTTCTGAAATTTTTTTTTTTTTTTTGCTATATTTACTATTTAAAACTTTGATATAGGACTGAAGTGACAACACATGAAAGATGTCTTGTACTGATAATTTTTTTCGAAGGCTTAAGAATTCAGTGCGAAGAAGCAAGATTTCTCACATGACTAGAGAAATGATTCGAGATTCAGCGAGATGTCTAACTCTTCACAAAATTTATACCAGAAGACTTTGAATGTTTGATACTCCACTTGAAACTACTAAAAGGATAATAAATAAATAAATATTAATAGAAACAAAACTGATTCCCTGTATAATATGATGATTGTATGAAATATGGAAAATAAAAGTGGGCTACAAAATTAAATATTAAAAAAAAAATGATAATATAAATTAAAATAGATGACACTTAAAAGATTCCTACTTTCATTTCTAAAAACTTAGACAATGCAAATTAGGCAACTAGAATGAACGATTTATCTTAATAAAGCATACATTGTCTAAGAAGTACAGCTATTCGACAATATCTGCACCTGTAGTAAGAATAACTCTCTCACACGCTCTCTCTCTCTCTCTCTTTCCTTTTATTTGCTCTCAACTTGGTAGTGGTCTGCATGAGTGCTCATAGGATTAAATAAATTAATTAATTAATATATATATATATATATACATATATACATATTATACATACACATAAGTTCTTCTTTTCCAGTTGATTAAAAAATTGATTAGTAACCAGTAACAAATGATAATTTGAGATAACTATTTATTGCCACTTCAATAATTTTTACAGATTCTTATAGCTGTTCTATCTAAAAACATGGTAGATCATTTCGAGAGGGAGACAAAATGTACCCTTTTCTTCACATTGTGGGGACTCATGGTGGTCTGTTTAACGTTCTTTGAACTGGTGAAGAGGGTCTTGGAAACATTGAAATAATTCTTTGCTTAATTTCTTTGGTAATGCATGCTTTATTTAATTTCGTTATTTTAATTGCATTTCAGCATAAAGATTTTGATGCTGTTTTAGACATGTTACCTAAAGTACACATCAGAAATAGAAATCGCAGTTGCAACATGAATGATATTCAGATTGAATAAAATGTCAATCAGAGGATAAAGAAAATTATGATTTTCTAAGAAAATGATTCAATTAGGGCTAAGGCTGTCTTCTTTAACTACAAAATGCAATTGGAAGAACTCTCAGGTAGAATGGCTTTCCCAGAAAATGATCTATTTTTGGTAGATCAAAAAGACTGGCTTCCAGTAAAAAATATAAGAGACATTCCAAGGACAAGTACAAAGAGCCAAACACACATAAATATGTACATATATGCTCAAAGACAGTTCTTATACAAGGTCACACCCAAATCAAATAACAGGACTCAGCACGAGGCAACAATTTGATTAATATTGCACCAAACAATCAAGATTAACTATCTTAGAGTCAAGCAATGATAGAAAATTTAGAGATGACAGTTAAATAATAACAAATAAATAAAAAATAAGTAAAAAATAGCTTATTTCATTTATATTGTTCATTTCCAATGATTGGCTTTTTGGTTGGCATAGATCCCATCTTTTGCAAGCATGAACCTCTACAAGATAGATGACATGTTGGGACAGCTGAAAGATCAGTATGAAATGATAGTTAATTTTTAGTTGTATAAGGGGAGAAGATGGATGCAACTACATTTTACGGGAGCAAAAGAAAGACAACGCAGGCAAGAGCTGTGAACGTTGAGAGATGCCATTCTATTGCAATATTAACCTGTCTTTTTTATTAATAGTATAAGTGTCTGATGTAATGAGCATATAATTGGCAAAATGAGGGCATACCTACTATTTTCTTCATGGCGCCCGTGGTGGTTTTCACAGTATTGTCTGCAAATTGGAATGAGCAGCAGTACTTTCTGTCTACCAGTGAGGATGACTCTAAGAAAAACAATGTTACGTTTTGCATTTTTTTTTTTTTTGCTACAGCTAGACCCTCCTCTTATGTATCAGTATATAAGTTAATGATACAAATATATTGAATTACACCTCTTTAAAAAAAAAAAAAATCGTAACAGGAAATTGCTCCCACTCTTTGCTGATTATACTCATTTCTGATCATTAAAAGATGAGACTAACATTCAATTGTCTTTGCATACTTATTTGTTTGGGTGTGATTGTACAAAACCGGCCATACAGTTAAAATAAAACCATTTTCCATCTACATGTTTCTCGTCACGCATTCGTCGAGGACTCCACTCACAACAGTGTCCTAAGTTCTGTTTCCCTTGAAGATTACTCAAGGCCAAGTACATAGTTGAGCATCTGCACAGCAAAGAAGATGACTGGCTGCCATGCTACCAAGTACCTGATAAAGTCCAGGAGGCTGCCGTAGAACACATGTGGTTTCTCCCAGCTTCATGCACAAGTTAAGGTATAACACCAGTCACGCAATATTAGAGGAATGTTTCCGTGAATTTTTCCAATAGGGTAGGATGGGTCACTTGATAAAAAACTCAAAATAATAGAACTTGAAATGGATATTTTTAAATCAATATTTTTTATGTTATATTTCAATGTGTTGGCAACATTTTTCATTCTAAAAAAGTTAGGTTCTTAAATATGGCAACACAAAAAAAAAATATTTTTGTAATTTTTGGATGATAGTGTGCTAAACACATGGTTTACCAACTTCTGAAAATCTCTATATTTTATCAAATAACAACCCAAATTTAAAGGATTTCCGCACAAAGAAACTTTGGAGAACAATTACAGCAGAGCATGTAAGAAAAACAATAAATATTGAATTTTTTACACCAGTTTTTCTTGGATGGGGTAAAATGGGTCAGGGTTAGGCTTAGCTAGTTCTATTCTATTATTGTTTTAAAATTTACTCTGTTGCACCTCACTGCAGAAAATTCCTAAATTTAAACAATGTATGTTGTTTATTTTATTGAAATTACATTAAAAAAAAATTTTTTTTTTGAATGTTTTCCTAAAAAAGATCATGTTGGTGTGGTAGAGAGAAGTGATGTTGTTGAAATGTTATGTGAATCAATATATAACAATCTAGAACAATATTATTTTAACGTTTTAATGTAATTATAATTCTAAATGTTGCTATATTTGTTACTTACTTTTTTTTTTTCAATTTCAAAGTAATAAATAACTGTTTTCAGCATTATTTTGCATTTTACCCCACGATGGAGTAAATCAGGTCACAACTTTATAAGCTCAGTTAAACTATTTCATAATAAAAAAATAAAAAATAAAATGACATAAAATTGATCTAAAGGAGTTCAATGTTAAGACGCAATCGAAAAGAAATGGGAAATGTTTCTGGTTTTGTTGCTATGAAACTTTAAACATGAAAATAGCTAAAATTGACCCGTTTTACCCACCTGACCCTATAGCCCTTTCCTTAATTTTCGGCATGGATGCTAGGAATCCAACTTTCAAAATATCAGTAAAAGCTCTTTTCATATGCTACATATATGTAAGAACGGCTGTCCCGTTCTATCTTCTACAGCTGTGGCCGCTAAAACCCATGTAAGACGAGGCACAGGGTTTCGTTGCAATTCTTTATTGGTAAACTTTAACACACAAATATCATAACATTAATATTGTTGGAACGAAGGACATGAAGTCATCAGCACGTTTCAAGAAGCAAGAACCCCGATTTTCGTTCGGGCAGTCGTATTTATATGGGGGAAAATCTCTTAGACTGCAGACAACATTCCCTACACCACGTGATAGCACGTGGTTTAAATAGGAGGGCCATATGGAAAATAAAATATATTATTGGCTTTAATGCCGTAGACAGGGGCTGGCCTAAGTCTACGGGGAAAAAAATAGTCTGGAGGGAATTAATGAGGGAAACCAACTTGAGCTTAGGCATGACCATATATGGTAACGCGTTAGAGAAATTTATGAGTGAGACAACCCTGAGTTGTCAAGTTTAATATGGAAAAAGCCAGACAAAGGAGACAAAGGACTTCTCCATATCACAGCCTGACAAAGGATACAAAGGATTTTTCCATATTACATCCCCCCTCCCCAAAAGTTCTATTACTTTAAATATTGAAGAAGTGAATTATCTGCAACCTTTTTCCCCACATAAATTTATGTATTAAATTTTATATAAACATATCTCAGTTTGAATGAAATACTATACAGTTCAGTTTAATTACAGTTGGATTATTCTGTTGCAGTTCAAAAGTCAATGACTTATATCACATTATTCATGTGATAGTTTGAAATTTGTTGGTGGGTAATATTTCCTCAATCTTGACACATGTACTAAGTCTGATTTTTCTTTGTTGTGTGCATTTGGTTTATTGATTTCATAATTTACGTCCGTAACTTTTCGAAGAATTTTATATGGTCCACTGAACGGTTGCGAAAGTTTTCGTGAATTCGGATATTTGAATTCTTCATATATCACAAAGTCATCTGCATTAAAAGTTTTGTCCACAAATCTGGCATCGTAATATATTTTATTTTTTTCATGATACTCTTTAGTTCTTTCCACTGCCAGTTTTCTAGCTTCCTCAACAGGAGGATAAATGTCTTCATTTACTGGATTTTGAAAAGGCACTGTACCGTACATTAAATACGCAGGTGGGAACTTCGTAACTGAGTGTGGAGTTAGGTTGTATTCTTGAGTCACCTGCTCTAATAATTTAGGCCATGGCACGTTTCCAGAAGCTGCGTTCACTTTGCACTTTAGGCGAGTGACTATTGTTTGGTTCAGACGTTCCACCTTACCATTTGTCTCTGGTCTATGAGCTGTGGTTAAAAGCTGTTTAATTTTGTGGTGCTTTAGAAATTTCTTGAAATGAGATGAAGTAAATGATGGATTTCTATCACTTAATACACTTTTAGGTATTTGAACACTGAAAATTTGTTTAAGAAAGTTGACGTAAGTTTCGGTAGTGATTGATTTTGATGCAAAAGACCACATGTATCTAGTATGATGATCTATAAACAATGTTAAATATTTTTTCGTGGAATTGTAGTAGTTGAAACCACCCACACTATCTACTGCAACGAGATCAAATGGTTTATCAACTGGAGGCATAGACTGTAAAAGGCCAAATCTTTTTTGTCGAGGCTTTTTGTTTACCTGACAAATATGACAATGTTTGTTAAATCCAGTTATATCTAATGTTATATTTTGCCAATAATATACAGGCGTAAGTAAATTAATTGTTTTTTGAATTCCTGGGTGTCCAAACTTTTCATGGACAGTCTCAAGTAATTTACGGCGTAAAGAAAAAGGAACAACAATTTTAGTAAAACCCTTTTTACGCAGGCATAACACGTTATTAATTTCGACAAAATTACCAGTTAAATTGTCATTTTTTTGAGCCTCTTGAATTTCATCCAATTGCAGTAGATGCAAAACGTGGTTTCCTATATTTTTTTCAACACATTCATTATTTACAGGTATATCTCTTGAGAGCATGTCAGCCTCGAAGTTTGTGGTGCCTTTCGTATATTTAATATCATAGTCATACATACTTAATTGTAAGGACCAGCGGAACAAACGACCTTTTAAGTTTTTTACATTTTTGAGCCAAACTAACGCCGCGTGATCGCTATGTATGACGAATTTATGGCCAAAGAGGTAGTGGTGGTACTTATTTAAAGCATCCACAACAGCTAGACATTCCAACTCAGTAATACTATAATTCTTCTCGTAATCTTTTAATGAGCGGGAATGGAAAGCTATGGGATGTAAGGCACCCGAACTGTCTGGCTGTTTTAATATTGCTCCCACACCAGTTTGACTTGCATCAACACAAATATGACATTCTTTTTTAGGATCAAATATTTTTAAAATTGGTTTACAAATTAAAGAGTTTTTCAAAACTTGAAATGCTTCTTGGCATTTGTCAGTCCATTGCCAAGTTGTATCTTTTTTTAGCAAGTGGTTTAATGGATTTCTAATAGTTGCATATTTATCTATAAATTTATGGTACACATTTATTGACCCCAGAAATCTTTGGAGAGATTTAACATTTTTAGGCGGTTGTAATTTTTTAATAGCCTCAATATTACTATTATCGGGCGTTACAATACCATTACAAATTTCATACCCTAAAAATTCAATTTTAGTCTGTAAGAAAGAACATTTTGATGCTTTTAACTTTAAATCTTCCTGTCTGCATATCTCAAAAATTTGTTGAATATGATCTAAATGTTCTGAAAGGGTTTCAGAAAAAATTATTATGTCATCAAAGTAATTGGCTGCAAATTTTATTTTATGTTTTGTAAGTATTCGACGCAAAGTTCTTTGAAAAATACTTCCTGAATTTTTCCACCCGAAGGGTAATTTGTTCCACTCATATAAGCCACTATTAGTGACAAAAGCGAGCTTTTCAGTATCGTCGGGATGAATTGGTATATGCCAATATCTGGAAGCCATGTCTAATCTGGTAAAATATTTGCTTTTCCCTAATTTATCTACAAGTGTTTCTATCAGGGGTAATGGTTCTGCGTCGGACTTAGTAATTTGATTTAATTTTCTGTAGTCTATACATAATCGACTTTTTTTATTTTCGTCTCTTTTAAAAACTAGTGTAACAGGTGCAGAATACGGCGATGAGCTTTCTTTTATTATATTAGCCTTTAATAACTCTTGAATTTGATTTTCAATTTCTTCTTGTTGCTTTGGGGAAGTTTTATATGCCCTTAACGACACCGGTAAGTCGGATGTTAACCTTACCCGTTGAGGTTCAATTCTAATTGTTCCAACATCATATTTATTTTTGGAAAATATATCCTCGTAATTTCGCAATATTTCTTTTAACTTTGAATTTTCCTCAAATTCCGAATGTCCATCGACAGGATCGCGACATTGTAGGCCTCCAATGCCGCAACCAGTCCCAGAAACATCGGACGAAATACGAAAATGATTATTCTTTTCGCAACTCATTTTTTCATTTCTATCTTTCTCTTGACAAGTTTTCTTTTCCGTGCTACTCTTTTTCTTTTCATTTTCGTTATAATGTAATTCCGTCACCCTTTCTTTAGTTTTACTTTCTTTCGGATCTTTCACTCTTTTAATTTCCTTATCAATTTTCTTGCGTATTTTTCCCGTACTATTATTTTCGTTTTTATTTTCTTTTACTTTATTTCCACAGTTCCTAACTAGGATTTCAGGTAAAATATGCAAAGACAAGTCATTCGGTTCGGAATCAGAAAAGGTGATCAGTCTTCTCTGATCCTGCATAACGACATGTCCTACACAATCTATGACCAAACGAAATCCCCCGCAACTCTTTAAACCTAATATGGCATAAGGTAAATCGGTGTCTAGAACATAAAATTCCACCGGTTTAACTATATTGCCGACCTTAAGGTAAAGAATACACGTTTGGTTAAGCTGTAGCATTCCCTTCGTTTGTTTTATTTTTACAGCGATTTTTTCTTTAATCGAAACATTTAATGTTTTTGCAATTGCACTCGGGATGATATTTAATGTTGAACCGGTATCAACATTTAAATAAATAGTCTTTAAATTCGAATTTGTATTTTGAGTGTACGCGTCATTAGATAGTTGATAATCATTTTTAACTTTCGCCTCATTTTTAATAATATACCGGGGTATTATTAATTGTCATACTTCGTTAACTCTCTCATTTTCTTCTCTTAATTGATTATCTTTTTGCTGAGGCGGTAGTTTAAATCCAGCATTCGATGTATTTGGCTTATTCACACAAGTTTGTCCCCAATGATATGCGTTGGAGATTCCTTGTTTTGCGCAAAATTTACAAGGATTAGGGGGTAACTCCTGCGAAAAATGTGCAGTCTGTCTTTTTACTGCATTTTGTCTTTCATTATGACCTACAAACCTAGGTTTATTCTGTTGGTAAAAATTAGGTTGGTATGCATTGTTACTATCTTGACGAGAATAGTTATATTGTTGACGAAAATTACTTTGATCATGATTTTTTGGCATCCAATTTTGATAAAAGGGGGGCTTCACCCTAAAAATATTTTGTTGCTCCCCTTTATAAGCGGACTTGGGTGTTTCATGTGGAACTTCATTTATTAATTTTGAAACTACCTGAAGCCATTCGGTGGGAGTTTCTGGCTCTTTTATTACCAAAAATGCCCTAACTTGGGCAGGTAGCCCCACTGAAAGCCCCTCAAGGATATGTTGATTACTAAGTTTTATTTTTCTTCCCATTTCTACTTTTTCAGTAAAATAGGAGTACAACTCTTTTGGATTTCCAGAAAATTTTAAATTTTGAAAATCAAGAAAACTATTTGCTGGAGTAAAGTAATGTTCTTCAAAAATTTGAATGATTTCATGAAAGGAATTACAGCAAAGGCATTGATTGATGTAGAGCTTTAAGGCTGACCCGCGAATAAACTTCTGAAAATTTTTTAATTTCCAATTATCATTTAAATTGTTCTGAGCCGTTTGCTGGTTAAAGTGAGCTAACCATGCTGAAAAATTTATCCCTAACTCTGGTTCAAATAATAAAATTTCAGGTGAGCTACCCGAAATTTTGTCTTTTATTTCAATTTTTGAAGTAGAAGAGCCATCTGCCAAACTTATCTCTTTTATTTTATCACTAATCGTTTGACATTCTGAATCCATTTTTATTAAGCTTAAATCGGCAGTTGCCTCTGCTTGAGTTTCCGCATCCTTACGGTTTAAGTTATCTCCATCCATGTTTGAATTTTCTTTGTGGGAAGACTCTAAGTCAGAATTTTTTTCATTTTCAATGGTCTTGCTCATTTTACCACTACGTAATAACATAATTCTAATAACACACAAATTTTTGACATTTTTCCTTTTTTACCTTCCCACTTTAACAACAAAAATATTCCGCGTAAACAAATGCATAACATCTAAAATATATACAGAACTATTCATAATACTGCAAAAAATATACCATAATTTCAATTACACAGCACATTGATAAATTTACTATTTCAAACACCTTAATGTCAAAAAAAAAAAAAAAAAACCCGTGCTGACAAGATCCCTTTTAAAAATTTAAACCGATAATTAATATATCATCAAATAAAGAACTTATTCTTCCAAAGCACATGATCAATTTATATCATAATAAATTCTAAAGCAATATCATGTAAAAAAAACCCAACGGGAGAAAAAGATATTCATATAATTATAAGATATTTATGAAGAAAATTCGAAATAATACCATTTTGGAATAACACATTAAAAATTACTCTATCAAAATTCACTTCAGCACATGAAAATAATTTCAATTCTAAAGCACCACAACATAACGACCCTTTCGTTTAATCACTCCGCAGAACGTAAACACTCTTCGCTTCTAAAAGCCACAACGGGGGCGAGCTTCTCCCCACTCGGTGAAAGAAGCGCACATCGGTTCATTGAACCGTCTGGAAAGATGATCCACGCTGCTACATCGGCGCGGCACATTGCAGATTTAGTATTGCTTTTCTTCCATGGTTCTTTTTTTCCTGCAGGAGCCCGGATAGGAACATAAATCCTACCGGCTTGTAAGAACGGCTGTCCCGTTCTATCTTCTACAGCTGTGGCCGCTAAAACCCATGTAAGACGAGGCACAGGGTTTCGTTGCAATTCTTTATTGGTAAACTTTAACACACAAATATCATAACATTAATATTGTTGGAACGAAGGACATGAAGTCATCAGCACGTTTCAAGAAGCAAGAACCCCGATTTTCGTTCGGGCAGTCGTATTTATATGGGGGAAAATCTCTTAGACTGCAGACAACATTCCCTACACCACGTGATAGCACGTGGTTTAAATAGGAGGGCCATATGGAAAATAAAATATATTATTGGCTTTAATGCCGTAGACAGGGGCTGGCCTAAGTCTACGGGGAAAAAAATAGTCTGGAGGGAATTAATGAGGGAAACCAACTTGAGCTTAGGCATGACCATATATGGTAACGCGTTAGAGAAATTTATGAGTGAGACAACCCTGAGTTGTCAAGTTTAATATGGAAAAAGCCAGACAAAGGAGACAAAGGACTTCTCCATATCACAGCCTGACAAAGGATACAAAGGATTTTTCCATATTACATATATATAAGATAAATAGCGGGCTATAGCCCCTCCTCCCCCACCGAAATAAGCCAACTGACACATTTAGCCGGAAATGATTCATACATTAATCCCCCCACCCTCTGGAATATTTTTGGATATACACGTATCATATATATGTAAATAGAGAAAATTGATGCTAATTGTAAAAAATTAAAATTTCAATGAAAATATCTCAACTATTTTGAAAATTTTCAACTATTTTAAGTGTTTAAATGCTACAATATTAAGATAATATTGTGTGTAAAATTTCAGAAACATAAAAATATGTACAGAAATTTTAAATCTACTGATAAATATCAAAGCAATCTTTGAAAATAATATTTATTGTAGATGTAAGGAGCAGTATTAAAAGTATAAACTTTTATACCACTCCTTACATTTGCAAATAAAACTTCTAAAAAAAGGATTACAACCTACATCGAAAGTAGGAGGGGGGGAAACTATTTAAATTTTTTTTTATTGATAACACTAAAATTCATCGATAGTTACTAAATAAAAAAAAGTAAGAAAATTGGATGACAAACAGAGGCGAAAATGTTACTTGACTGTTTTGTTGCTGCTTATTTATATATAGATTAGTTATTTTTTATTAAATAATACTTGAAGTATTTTTATGGGATTTAAATTTTGAAATTTAACCTTGCTTCCAAGGCTTTTTCTCCACTTTGTAGTTGAACACTCCCACTTATTTTAAAAATCTGGTAACACAGCATAAAAACATTTACCATCAATTCCCAACTGTTTCAAAGTGTATTCAATAGTAAATTTATTAGTAAAAAGGATACGGATTACAAAACATTCTCTTGAGGTCCACCTTTTCTTTGCAGTAAGGACACGTCTGCTTCTTTCCTACAATACACCATCCACGTATACAGAATTCGTGAAATCTATTAAAGTATTAAGGTAAATGCAATAAATTTGATACAAACAATAGGAGGATTCTTTTCAAATAAATTTAATTATGAAATGCATTCGACAAATAAAGGAAGATATGAGTCTTAAAGAACATTTAACTTTATGCATTTCAAAAATTGAAAACATTTTTTTCTTTAATATATTTTTATAAAAGGAACTTTTAGTACAACAATTTTAATAATGGTACAAAAAATAAACACATTAAAAAAAAAACATGCATCTTTTATCTATTAAAAAACAAATGCTATACTGTATAATACACTTAATTGGTAAAATTCTAAGAGACACAACAAAAAGCTTTTCTAAATCCCATGACATCCATTCCATGAAAATTCACTGCTCTTTAAATTAAGTTTCTGCTTAATCCATTTTTATTTTTGTCTTCCAATAAATTCTTAGTTTTAAAATTATACATTTCTTCTTGTTTTTTATTTTTTTAGTTTATGTAGTTGCGTTTGTTTAAAGCATCAATTAAAAGGAAAATTTTTATTTTGAACTAAATGAATTATATATACAATACAATCATAAAAGTACCCCAGGGGAAAACATTGATGCAGGTACCTCATGGCTTACTTGTATGCCAATCACAGCTTTTTAATAAGTAAAAAGGATTTCCATTGAAGTCTGAAAACCAAAATCTTTTCAAGATTACAAAATTTTATTAGCTTTGAATAGTAAAGTAATAAAAAGGCAATAAGAAGTAACTGTAGCCAGCAATCACCAAATGCCACAAAATATTCATTTTAACACTGGAGATAGATTAAAAGATGCTTTGATAAGAAAATAATGATAAAATGATTTATTATTAACTCTAACTTGATATTAAAAATGAGTAAAGTAATTTTTTAGAATATCCAACTGCAATAGAAAAAAGGAGCTGAACAAATATGAGATTATACAAGTCTGAAATATAAAATTTCAATATACTATAAATAACCAATCTTGAGTTGTTCATGAGATACATCAAATCCAACCGAGGTTAAACCAGGTGCAACGTTTCACTAGGTATACTGAGATTGTATCTATTTGAAGAGATCAAACTCTCTCTGAAAAGTTCACAGATGTGATGAAGTGAAATATCTTTGCAACTGGCTTTCATACATTTTGGAGCTAAGTCTTTTCAAACCAGATAACAGTAAATCAATTGGTACTAATTCAAATTTCTAGCCCTATTATAACAAGGTCAACACAAAGTGAGGTAGTCCTGTGCATTATATATATATACATATTACACAGGGATACCTCATTTAATGTACATTTGTGTATATATATGTGAACGTACATACGACATAATAAAAAAATATTTCAAAAAAGAAAAAAAGGATTGGATAGTTAAGCAAAATTTTGGTTTCCCGATATGTATATACAGGCATCAAAAGAAAACGAGCTAAGATTCAAGGATGATAAAAATGGATATTTATATTGAAATCTCTGTGGGAATTTTTATATATAGTTCCTTTACTTTACATAAAGTGTAAAAAATGATAAGTTTTTGCTATGGACCATACTCCCATTGAAAAAACCCTGTCAATATATAAGCATGATCTCAATTTCACTGTAAAGTAAACAAATAAGGAAAGAACTGGAAATGCAAATCATATTTAAACCTGAGCTCTTATAAATTCACAAAAAGCAATGATTGTTGAAGCACCCAAATGTCAACTTTATTCTTAGAAAAGGATACGTGTGACCACAAGTCAAGTTATATGTTTTCTCAACTATAGCAGTAGAGTTATCTTGGACTAGAATAATATTTCCACAGACCGCACAGATGTTTGGCTCCAGCTGTCTGTCTGGGATTCCAGATGTTGTGTAATACTGGAAAAGAGAATGCACAACATCTCAGTTTTCTTGAGTAAGACAAAATAAAACTTATTTAGAATGACTGATATCTTAGCAAAGAATTTTTTTTCGACAACTTCAGATAATGTTGACTTTAAATTCAATTCACTCTTTCTAAGCAGAGAAGAATGAATTGAAAATTCAGTGTTATCACACTGAATGAGTGTGATAACACTGAATTGTCAATTGCAGGCAACAAAAAATTTCTTACAAAATCTTTTAAAGGCAAAATTTCTTGAAATATATATTTATAATGAGCTTACAAACTTTGAAAGCATTCAAGACACAACACAATACTCAAAATTTGGAATATTTCTAACATTAAAATACACAAAATAGTTTGAGTCATCACGAGTTTATACAGCATATAAATACCCACATAAAAGTGCCTTGCTTGTCATTCTAAAAGTGAATTAAATTATATTCAACAATTCAAAAAATAATAAATAAAAAAATACGGTAATACTTTAAAAATTGGTTCTCACCCCGATGGTTGCAGCCATCTTGTCAGTGATTATTTCTGAGATATCCCTGCCCAGCACTCCATAGTAAAGTCCGTAGAAGAGGCACAATAGGCCACAGTCCATCCAGGACTGGGGTGGGGTGCGGAACATCAGGTTCACTCCCAGCAAGGTTAATAGGACGATTACATAACCCACAACACCAAGGGCATAGCTCAGCATGTAGATGAAGTAAAACCACTTGTACACTAGTCTGCCAAAAAGGGACATAAAGTTATTATACTTCTTACATTAATGAAAAGTTATGCAGTAGAGTCCCAATAATCCAAAATGGGACTAGAATATTTTCAGGTGAATAAATAATTTGAGTTAAACATTACCATTCTTAAAATAAATTTACATCAGATAAATACTATTAAAAGTGTAATTACAGTTTATTTTATAAGGTCTGATCAACCATCAATGATGAGAAGGATCATAAAATCATTAAAATGAATTTGAAAGAACCTGCCATTGTCACAGCAGATGAGAGCCAAATGGGTACTATTTTTCTGAGCGTCAAGGGTTAAATTGGTATTCTTGAAATCAACAAAAAACACTAATAATTTCCTTCAAACTCATGTAGTTCAGTAATAATTAGTACAATACAATGTTTAACTTTTAATTTTCTTGTAATTTTCAGAAATACTTTATATACTAATTAGTGTTACTGTGATTTTGTTGCAAGCAACCTAGTTCTCTTTTGCCTCCAAAAAATGCTCCAAAAATATATATATATCAAATTCAGATTAAACGGACATTGCTGGAGTTTAGATTATTGAAACATCACAATATAATCAATTTTAATACATTCAAATTTCAATTACCTTCAATAATATCAGTATTTTTTTTTTTTTTTTGAAAATCGCCAATATAAATTAAAATTAAGACCATTTACTGCCAGGGTTCGTTGATTTAAATCAAGTGATCTTTTTCAAAAAAAATCATTGATTTTACAACGTTAGAAAGTGTTGTAAAAATGAAATATGTTGCAATTACAATCACCATTTCAAACAAAACTTCCTTGGTCCATCTGTCTGGGTACGTACCCAGATTTTATAAGTTTAGAACTAATTACTATTTTTCAAATTTTTAATCTTTGCTGTTAAGATGCCTTCAAGCATCTTAAGAGCAAAGCATAATTCATTCAATTATTCAAATTATAATTCATAATAATCATGAACCATTCTGTGATTTTCATCTTAAAAAATAGTATTTAAGATCAATTTATTAAATGCCACACAATAAATAATTCAGAATGATAGCGTTTAAAACAACAATTGTTAGAATTTAGAATATGTATCTTAAAGTTTAATCATGTCCCCTGATAGCTTAAAGTTTTTTCCCTTCTAAAATATTTTTTTATCATAGAAGTTTCCAATAAAGATATTTGATCAAAAGAAAAAGTTTCTGTTTTTAGTAATGGTGTGAGCATATAATTTTACTAAATGGGTAAAAATATTTCAGGCTTTTTCATTTATAAAATGGAAAAATGATTAAAGTACAATCCATGTAAAAATTAAGCACACACAATTGTTACCCTTGTTCAGCTTTCAACAGCAAAATAATTCAGATTAAATTTGTTCATTTTCTCTGTACCCTTATTCCTGGGATAATAGTACAGAGGGTTACGTTTCATTTGAGTCACGCATTTGTATTAAAAGTTGTTCATAGTTATTATTATTAAAAGATATTTATTGTTGTGAAAATAGCTTAAAGTGTGTTTTTGCATATTGATTAACATGTCATATTGTTGCTATGAATGTAACATAATATAATAAATATCTAAAATATTTAAGGTCTTTTTAAAAAAATTTAAAAAATCTGATTTAAATTTTAAAAAAAATCACGAACCCTGTTTACTGCAGGGTTGATCAATATAAGCTAAATGAATTTTTTTTATAAATAACTGATTTAAATCAGCTATTTTTACTTTATCGGACAAAGTAAAAAAAGTATTGTATTTGGAAAATTGTGAACTGAAATTTCTCTACCTAAACTTTCCATTTTAATTACCCATAAATGAATTTTGATGATTTTTTCTGACATTCGTATTGACATCCGTAATATTTATTTTAACTGTCTCTGAGTTGGTTCTGATGTTTTTTGTTGTGAAATCTGTATGTGCTGTAAGGAGATGTTAAACTGTGATCATGAAATTTTTAAAGAGTTTCCCAAATTTTTAAATGCTTATATTTTAATAACACGTTTTTAAACTCAATATTTTTATTGATTGAACTTAACAAAATATGGAATTATGATTATTATCTCCCTACACCATTATTATACTATATCTTTTTTCATTTTTGGCATGGAAAATGTGCAGGTATTTTAGAGCATATTTCATTCAAATATTCAAAAACCAATTAAAAACTAAAATATTTTGTCAAGCATAGATTTTCTAAAATTCTTTACTCGGCCATATAAGCATATTTTTTTCAATATTGTATTTTAACATTTCAGCTAGATACAGATTTACAAGCCTTTAAATCATTTCTGTGCTTTTCGAAATACTTAACTGATTCTGATTATATTTTAGGAAAACTTGAAAAGCTAACAGATTAACAGACAATGAAAAGCTTTTCAGCATATAAAATAAGAGCAGAAAAAAAAATTTGCCAGACTTTTAGAACAGGACAGCAAGAAATAGAGTATTGTACACATATCATTGGTATTCAAGAAGTCAATAAGTCCAAAACTCTTTGAGATAAGAGAAGATTAAACTTTAAACATAATAAAAAATAATAAAAAATATTTTACAGATCTCTAACTTTTACAGCAGTTCAACTGATGTACTTTAAGTCACTAATCGGTTATTATAAAATAAGTAATTGAAATTTTAATTATCTCAATGGTCAGTAAAATGTGTTTTGTAGATTTGGTGAGTAATTACAAACACTGAAGACAGTGTTATACATGATATGGGATCTGACCTGGGTGTCATGCCTGTGATAGGTTTCTGGAGGGCTCGGGAGATGACTATGCATGTGAGTATCGTAAATACAACCCATGAAATGATGAATCTCATCCAATGGCTCTTAGCAGAAATGGCGAGTGGAACAATCCATAGGGCAACTAGAGATACTCGCTGTAACAAACAAACAGTGAATTCATTATTAGTAGAAATAAAACCTAAATTGGTTGAGGGAACATAATTAAATAAAAATTACATTTTTCTTTTCATTTTACTGAATCATTTTTTAAATTTTACCTAAATTTTCGCAGCAACTCTGATACAACTATTCTATAGACGATTTTTTTTTCATGTTAAAAATTTTAAAAATTGTATTGAAAGAGAACAAAAATTGTGTATACGGTTTTCAGATCTGATTATTTACAAAAATTCAGATTTTATTTATTATTCAAAGGAAAAGTTTTTACTCCAATATTAAACTCTTATTTGCTTCACTTTTAAATATAAAATTACTCAAGGTTTGTTCTAGTGGAAAAAGTTTGACTATAGATACAAGCTACTACAAAGATGTTAACGACTACTCACCTGATAAGACCTATTGTATCGTTTCTTCCATTCGACAAGGAGTATCTGAGAGACAATCACTGTAAAGAGGAGGATGAGGATCATCCAGGCGTGCATTGATTCGTGGCCAGCATGCTTCTCATGCATCTGTTGATGTAGATACCTTAAAGTTAAAGACATACTTGTATTTTTACTTTAATGTTAGAACTAACAATGAAAAGTGAATGACAAATAAGGAAAACCAAAAAATGTTACTCAAGCAAAGTGACTTTTTTGATGAATAAATAAATAAATTATAATTAAAAAAAACTTGGCAACTGACCTGGCTCTTTCTTGGGATGACAAGTTCCCTGACTGCAACAACTGAAAGAAAAAACATGATTATAAAAGATATCCAAAAATTTCACCCTCAGTCCTTTTAAATAGCAAAGTTTTGTGCAAGATACAAAGATCACAAAATGTTACATGGCACACATATCATCAATTGCAGGAATCATATTGCAAGCACATGCTTCCTGGTTGTAAGGAACTTCAAACATGTTACATTTTGAAATTTTGTGCATCATTATGCTGATGCACTTAGGTTATTTTTAATATACTAAATGAGGTCTATATTATGAATGTTGCTTAATTTTTGTTCATTTCTTTATTATTATTATTTTGTCTTAAAATAAAGATTTTGAAAAATGAAAAAATGATGAAATTTTGATAGAAAGTGAATCTTTATTGGCAATCTCCTTTATAAGAACAAAGCAATACTTTTCAAGAATAATGATGGAAAGACATGAAATTTTTACAGGGGGGGTGGGGTAGAAGCTTGAAATGATTTTGGTCCACTACAGCGTGCATAAGTTTCATGATTTTATTACTTCAGGATTACGCAATGGCACTGATACAGATGTTGGTAGGTGCTGTCATATCAGTGGTATAGTCGAGGAGGTACGCAGGGGTACGCGGCGCAGAGGCGTAGCTAGGTGGGGGCAAGGAGGGACAGCTGTCCCCGGGTGCAGCGTCAAGGGGCGACAAATTAAGATTAATTAATTTTTTTTTAAATGAGAAAAAAAAAATTTGAACTGAAGAGGTGTGAATGTGTTCGACAAAAAAATGGGAGCATCACAAATCATATCGGGAATGACCAATATAGCACAGGAGTGCGTGGGAAATCAGACAAATAATTTTGAGAAGCCAAAGTGCCCCATATTTAATTTAGAAGTGAATGGTAGCTAATTAAAATGAAAGTTTAAAGGGCTGCTTTTTAGAGCTATTTATCATTTAGGAAGCATAAAAGTTTTTTAATTCCCTTTAGGGGCGCCCCTAGGCCCCCAGGGCACGGGGGGCGGGGGCAAAATCTTCAGTTGTCCCCGGGCGCTGGAAATCCTAGCTACG
Source organism: Octonoba sinensis (assembly GCA_038502835.1). NCBI lineage: Eukaryota > Metazoa > Arthropoda > Arachnida > Araneae > Uloboridae > Octonoba > Octonoba sinensis. Next base: position 68,475,116 of record CM076602.1, read on the forward strand.
CCTCTGGTACGGCGTCCTTCTACCTTTCCAGTTTAATACAAGCGTCCCCTCACATTTCTTAAATTTTAACATAAGCAACCCCTCACTTTTGATTCCAATTACTTATCTTCGTATGCATTAGCGTCCTCCCAACTTATTTTTCAGGACTACAGGGTCATTCCACGGCAACGGGCGTTACATTTACACAGCATTTTTCAACTTCAATGAGCTTTCTAACAAACTTCTTGGGTATTTTTTAGGTTTTTTCATTTTGGCTAGTAAAAGTACATGTGTTCTAAGTATGCAAAAATTTTTTTGAAGATATATATGTATTTGCTGTCTGTTTAAAAAAATGCTGAAATTTCGTTACGTGTGTTACTCTTCGGGTAACACACGTAAGGAGTTTAATTTCAAAAAAATTTTTAACATACAGCAAATACATATGTATCTTCAAAATTTTTTTTGCATACTTAGAACACATGTACTTTTACTAGCCAAAATTAAAAAACCTAAAAAATACCCAACAAGTTTGTTAGAATGCTCGTTGAAGTTGAAAAATGCTGTGTAAATATAACGTCCGTTGCCGTGGAATGACCCTACACCACTGTGTCATGAGCAAAATAACAATAACGTTTACGACAAGTACTGAAAAACAAGCAAATGTAAAGTGATCCAAAGGCAATCAGGCAAACGAGAAAAAAGAAAATGAACAATAATAAACAGATTGAGATCTCAATGAGTGAAAAAAAGCAATTGATTGAAACATACAGACACTTAAAATTTCAAGAAAGGTGAAAAGATTGGTTTTAGAGTGGTCTGCTCGCCTTTCTAGGAAAAAGGTTCTTTTTCGTTGGGAACACATTAGCGCTATGACACTTCATAAGTGTTATACAAACACCAACTAGAGAATTTGTAGAAGTCCCGCATATATTTTGAATCTAAAGCACTGGTGAAATCCTGAAAAAAAAAAATCGGGGAAGCTTATACGTATGAAGATAAGTAATTTAAATCCAAAGTGGGGGACGCTTATGTTAAAATTTTAAAAATGTGGGGGGATGATTATACATAAGAAGAAAAGCAATTGAGAATAAAAGTGGGGGGGACACGTATGTTTAAATGTTAAAAGTTTGGGGGGAAGGGGACAGCGTCCCCCTGCGTTCCTCCTCAGCTACACCACTGATCTGAGTGCAATATATAACAAAATTCAGGTTATCAAAATCCATATATAAAAGCAATCAGGTTTATTAAACAGCAACACCAAACAACCATTCAAATAACATCCAACATTACAACCACCTTACTCACCACACCAACTGAAAAAATATCCCAACTGATCAAAGAAAGAAATCCAGAAAGTTTTTATACTTTTAGCAGCACATGTCCACTGTCCAGTTCGTATCTGTGTTCGTGTCTTCGCACTGACAAAATGACCACAACACACTAAGTTACTTGCAACAGATATGCATAGAGTTAACAACTGCTGTACAAGAAAAATTCCTTTTTTGCAAGCTGGCTACCTTTATAAGTAGGGAATTAAGACCTTTTTTTATTAGTATGATAGCCATATTGGTAGATTTTGTTGCATAAAATAATGAAGCTGAAAGCGCACATTAATGGGAAACTAGATTCACATGAACAAATATGAACCACTAATCCCAGAAGTAGAATTAATTCAAGTTAACGTGACTATGCTTATGTAAAGCTCGTGGATGGAGAGAAAACTGTTTCTATTAGACATTTAGCTTCAAAAAGAGAAACTAGCAGGATTCTGACAACAGTAAACACCGGTGAAAACTCTTATGAGCAATCAATACACATAGACTCAACCATCACTTTGGGAGACTGAGCTGAATGCAATAGTTGCTTTGCAATAGCATTCAGCTTGAGGCAACTGACTGCTTATCTAAAAGTCTATATCCAGAACTGAAATTCTGGTACTGAATTTTTATAGAGGATATATATGATATTATTGCTCATAAATATGGAAACTATTTCATTCATTTTAATGAATGGCAACTCATTGAATTTTTTTTTAGTTAGAAATATGATCTTTCCATGAGGTAGTTGCATTTTATAGTTATTAATAGCAAAGTTTGCTCATCTCATTTCTTAGTTAAAAAATTGCATCTGTGTTAGTTCCAGAAATTTTTTTGATAAATTTCTTATCTTCAGTCAGAACTAGAAAAAAATTGTAATAATTAAGTAACATTTAACAGAACTTATATCCCACATGCACACAAATATATATATATATAAAATAGGTTAAATATTAATCCATTTTATCTTATTAACATAGATGCAATGTAAATAAGCAACGTCAGAGCTGACTATCGACATGAGTTAAAAATCGACAAAAAGAAAATTAATATTTGCGTTATAAATTGAAAAAAAATTATCAAAATGAACATTAACATATCAATAAGTCAACGTACTTTCTGAATCTCACTACCATCTTCAATGCTAGCACCCATGATGATTATGACACAATTTTAATTAAGATTTGTCTGATTTGTTGGCATACTGAGCCGGCAATGCAAAATCCATTCTGCTCTCAACAAATATCAATAAACTTTTTGACCCCTAGCCCTTTTGGTTGTAATCGATGAAACTTTCAACAAAATAAAAGAACCTTATTTCTGTGTGAAAACTATTTGTCTTAAAAAGAAAAGAAATTGTTATTTTTAATATTCATATATTTTGTGTTTTGATAGGATTATAAACAACTGCGAATGGCATCACCGTATGAGGAATGTCGTGGTGAAACGAAACAAAAGTTGTGCATGTGCGTAAGGTCAACATTAATTATTAAAACCAATTCAGGATCAGAATTCACATTTATATCAGCAGGAGGGAAAGAGACATTAGAGTGTAGAATCACAATATACAGTGGGTTATTGTCATTTTGTCTGAGTTCGGTGGATCTTTCCATATGGAACATGAAAAGAAAACATTTGTGCCGGAAAAATTTCGAAAGGTTAATAAATTTAATTTTAAAAAAATTTACCTGCTGTCATTTTGTTTTCATAGCAAAAGGAATAAAAAATACTTTTATCCGATTCTAATTTTGAAATATTTCCCGCACTGGCGGAAATATATGATTTTTTGATGCTTGTTCTTCTGGAAACGCTTGGAAAGATTTTTTGTGTACAAAAATGTGAAACTTTTGTTGTGTATACTGTTAGAAATATTTATGCATTCTCTGCATCGAATCAGGGTTTTTCAGATCCTAATATTTCTTGATTAATTCTAGGAAAAGTTAACAGTTGATATTTTTTGGAGATTCATTTTTGTAAGAAGTTAGAGCAAAAGCCTTTGAAGAATTTCCTAGGACACTGAAACTAAATCCGTGAACCCCTTAAAAATATAATAGAGTAACACGTTCTGAAGCATTGAAACAATTGGATGTTGTGCAATATTTTTTCTTTTGCCACTGATTTTTAGTTGGTATTTAATGAATACTTCTTTTATTCCACTTATTACAAAAGAAGTAGGTACTTATAGGTGATACGCCATACATTTTTTGCTCGCCAAATGAAATATAAACAAAGCAACCTTATTAGATTTAAATTGCATGAGATTTTATTCGATTGAAATAGCATTTTGGTGACAAGACCTTCGCCAAAGTAGGGGTTTATAACCGATAAGTAAATAAATTTATGATGATATATTTAATTTCTAGCTGTGTCCATTGGGAAGAGTTTTACTGAACTAATGCTAAAAGCTATAAAACACCGAAGGTCTCTTACACACCTGGGCTGAGTCAATTTATCTATTTTTAATGAAGATCAAGAACACTTTGAAAACTACTCACTGCTTTGCAAAATAATAGTTGATTTCGATAAACTATTTCAAATGCCTATCTCAGTAGTTTATGACAGAAGAAGTGGCCAAAAGTGCAACATTGATTTTGCCATGTTTTCAAAATTGGTGGGGGGGGGGGGGGGGGGATTGCAACAATTGTTTGATTTCACAACATAAAACAATTGTTTAATTTCAAACAAGTACTAAAGATGGTGTAAAAAGATAGTGCATTTTAAAGGGGTAAAAAGTGAAAATGACAATCCAAAAAACATTTTTTTTAACAAAATGTTTTTTGAATAATTGCAGTATTTCATAATTATAATAACTGACATGATAGCCAAAATTTTGAGAAAAATAATGAAAACATCCCTGAATTTGTGTAATGCACATTACATTTTCTAGTATTTGTTGAATTTTTGCAGATCATTAGGACTCCCTGATTTTTGTATCCTATTGTCATCCAAAATTTTTTATCAACTTTTTAGATCAATTTTGTTTTACAAAACCTTCATAAGCTAAAGATTGGTTAATACTGTTTCAAATGTTGGATTGATTCACCTCAAATGCATCTAGATTAACATTTTTGAATGAGCATGGTGAAAGCACAAGCATATAATCCTCTATTACAGAAGATAAAGTATAAGAAAGATTAAAAATAACAGTAAAATTAAAACCATTCAGGGTTCGCGCTAGGCCGCGCGATTCCCGCAATATTTTTTGAAATCCCACTCAAAAAAAATCTTTTTTGGGCTTAAACTTTAAAAATCCCACTTAAAATTTTGGTCAAGGAGGAAAATCCCACCTTGTATTTTCCCCAGTGTGAACCCTGCCATTAATGTCCAAGTGTTTAGAATTTGCATAAGTTATTCAGAAGTAGATGCAGTCAAACTGAAAAGTCGGGATAAACATGTGTAAAACGCTAAAATGCATGACATTTTGTTGCATGTTATGCTTTGTTAGAAAGAGTTGTGAAAGGTTAATTTTTGAAATTAAAATATTTTTCTGATGAAGAATTTTGTGAAGGGTCATTTTGAATTGAAAAATATTGGCAAAACTTTATTTTTACTATAAAATATGTTATGAAAGATTTTCTTAAAAAAAAAAAAACTACTTTAAAGAATCCATTTTTGCAACAAAATGTTTTGTAAAGGGTCCGTAAATGAACTGATATTTTGGTTAAATAGACACCAGCATATGCTTGGCTTTATCAATAGATCTATTTTCATTAAGTCCAAAGAAGTTCTTCTGTTATTATATAGAAGTTTGATAAGACCTCATGTAGAATATGTTGTTGTTTTGGTCTCCACATCTAAAGAATTGGAAAGTGTTCAAAAGAGGGATACTCCTAGGTTGGTAAGTTGTCTCTCCAACTTAGAATATGATGTCAGACTTAAGGTTTAAATGTATAGCCTCAAACAAAGGAGAGTTATAGAGGACATGATTCATTTACTTAAATTTATTTAAATGGAAAATGTTGGTGATTTACATTTATGCATAGAATGTAGAACCAGAGGTCATTCGTTTAAGCAATTTAAACCTCAGGATGATCTTGAAATTATGAAAAATCACTACTTCAATCGGGTTGTAATCAGTTGGAACAGTCTTCCGGAAGCAACTGATCTTGCAATTGGATAAAAAGTTTTAAGAGTTCATCATCTTCATTGAGAATTGATAAATTGTCTAGGACCATCCTAGCTGGGCTCTGGGCCCAGCTAGGATGATTAAAATCATCACTTTTGTATTTGTATTGGTGTGATTAACACAATTCCTTCGATATGATCTCTAAATCATGAAAATATATATGTACAGTAAAACTCCTCTATAGCAGACTTCAGTAGGAAAAAAGTATTTGTCCGTAGTAGAGTGGCGTCCGCAAAAGAGGCATTTTCTTGGGCTCAATGCCTTGATGGCAGGGAATTAAAAACTGTCTGCCTAAGAGGGTTGTCCGTTTGGAGTTTGATTGTATTTATAGTGTATAACTTAAATTTAACGATACTCAATTTGAGAATTTCTTAAATTAGTGATAGATTTTAAAAATTCCGTTTTGAATTTGATGAATGTTGTATTTCCCCAATTTAACAATATCCTTGATTTAGTGATACCATTTAACAGGTCATAGACAAGCATTCAATTGAAATAATTGGCTTTGTATATATATAAATGAATAATCACAAAAATTTCATCAAGTAAATTTCTTGGCTGAATTTAAAAAAAAACTTGTTAAATGGAATGGTCTATTAGATCATTTTTACAAAACATTTTATGTAAGGTATATGCTTGGTAATAGATTCATTTTTTCTGAGTCTCATTCTTAAAATATATTTTTAGATCTTGATCGATGTTGGTGTAGATGCTGGCTATGTGGCAGGATTAGAGACAGACGGAGGGAAGTATTGTCTTTCTGCTGCTGCATGTTCGGACTTGTTCCTCCCGGGACTGAAGGTTTTGGGAATATTTTGCAAAGTCAGTAAAGAGAACACAGATGAAAATGAACTCCTAAGCATCTGTAATCAATATATTGATAAATTTCAGGTATTAATTAGAAGTTTTGTCTTTTTATTAGATTCTTTACGTAAAAGTGCATATTGCAAAGCCACAAAGTACTAGTATGATTTTGTTTCCACAATATTTGGTGATTTCCACTTTGAATGCCAAATAAATGGGTGTAGAAGGGGGATTGCTCTAACTTAAACAGTTTTTGGGCATAAGTAAGAACTTCTAGTTGTATCAATTTTTATGTTATATACATATACATAAAATAGAATGTATTATCTGTTAAATAACATTCCAAAGTATACTACCAGGAGATCACATTCACATTCTCTTTTCTACCTTATTTTACGTGTCATATCATAAATTCATGTTTTTAATTTTAAAGAGGTCTATGCATCTCTGATAAATGCATAGGGATGTAAAATAATATTCTCATATGATGTGCATTGTGAAAAGGCTTGCAATCACCTGCATTAATATGTCACTGTGGACAGGCTCATGCCCAGGGTTTAGAAAAGGGAGGGGGTTCAAATTCAAAGGAATGGTTTTTTCATTCTTGGCCCTATTTAGTCAAAGAAATAAATCCACCAAATATGTCATTTTGGATAGGTGACAACACTGTTTATTCACTTTAATAGATTTATTTATTAATGAAATTTTTTATTCCATCCCTTATGCAACCTTTTTTCAAGAACTAGACTGCTATACTGGTTTCTCACAATATTCTTGCCCTTTGTAAACTCAAATTCATTCATGATAAGCTTGCATGAAATATATATATATATTATATTATATATTTTTTTCCGTGAATGTGTTGAATTTCTGAAGTGACTTTAAGTGACAAGGAAAATAAAAGTAATCCAAAGGAGAAAAAATGCAAATATTTTTTTTTATTCAATGGAATTGGTTTAACTCCCAAACCCTCCCTTTGGGCACAGCTCTGTCTGTGGATGTGGATTATGTGTTGAAAAATATTGTTTTGGGGGCAGTGGTGTAGTCCTGGAAAAAAGGTGGGGGGACGCTTTCAAATGCGAACATATATCTTTGTCACCCGAAGCAATTTGCTTTCAAAATGTTCCCAGAGAGGGGGGGGGGGGCGACGGGCCCAGGCCCCCCCCCTCCCCGAAATCCCGAAAATTTTCGGAATATAGCATATATTCCTCCATAAAACTTTCCTCAACGCTAGTGTTTCAAAGTCAGCGCCCCCCCCCCCCCGGTAAATTTCTGGCTGCGGCCTTGGGGGTAAGCTACATAGTTTTCTTTTTCTGTCTAATGGATGCTACTAAGCGCAAATCAAGACTAACAACCAAAAGTTGTAAAATCTTAGCCAGCCTCCCTCACTATTTCAGATGAATTTAATTCAATACTTTTTTCCAATAAATCATTAAAATATGTCTGAAAACAAAGAATAAATCAGAAAAAAATTATTATTAATGCATAAAATAAGTCAATTTGTTCATTTTTAAATAATTATTGAATTATTTGTAAACAATATTTTAAAATAGGGAGCTGTGATATGACAAAAATGTGTATGCATTTGTTGCCCCTCTCCCCCCAAATAAATTTTGAACTTGTTAATTTCATGCACAGAGATGTCCATGCTTGTTCACGCATACATAGATGTGTTTAGCAGACTAACTAAATCATCGCCTTTAAGGAACCATCGTCTTAAAATAGCTTGAATCACAAAAATTTTCATTTTTTGGTAAATCAAATTACATTTAAAAGGTTGAAAAAATATGATCCCATTGAGGTCCCAAGTTGAAATTTTGCATAATTGATGATAAAATAGACAGAAATATATGAGAATATTTTGAAAATTTTCCATTTTACGTTTTTCGAGAAATTTAAAATTTAATTTTTAAGGTCATTTTTTTAAATTAAAAATTTTTATAAAATTAGTCATGATGCATATCGTATGAAACGGCATTCAGTATGCGTTTTACTAGAACTTTTTATTTCTATTTGTTGATGAGCCTGTTCTGTGTTGAAGCATGCCATGTAAAAATGTGAGTTTTTTACAAAATCAAAGTCTGATCACTAAGAAAGAAAACAGGATAAAAATCTAAAAATTTGGATTTTTAATTTTCTTGAGAGGTACAGATGATAAGCCAAATTTGAGGAAAATAAAGAAAGGTGAGTTAAATTTTTTCTCAGATTTTGGATCACTTACATGGAATGACCCCTAAGTCACTTCCATTTTTTTTTCCTTGTTATTTCTTCTTGCCGGTATTGCATTGGAGAAATAACGGAAAAAATGGAAGCTGCTTATATGAGTTTTGGGAAGGGAAAAGTAAAAAAAAAAAAAAAATTAGCGTTGTTTCCCTCCGTTCAATAGGCGCCGCATTTGATCAATCAGGAGTGGGGGTCAATCGCCCCCCCCCTTGACTTTTAGAAACGCATAGTATTTATACGTGTGATTATGTATTTTGTTGTTTTTTCCCTACAATATGCATTGAATATATACCCCCGGAAAATTTTGGAATGACTGGCCATTCAGTCTAGGTTTGTCTTTTGGTGGTAAAAAGGGCTACAGTTCTTAGTAAAAACAACAATCCAGGCAGTGCTCCCCACTGAAGAATGAATTTTATATGTATCTTGTAGAAATAAAAACTTATATTTACAAAATTTCAATTTTTTTTTTTTTGAAGTGCTTAAAAACAATGTATTGAAACACCATATGTTATGATATTTATACCTTGAATAATTGAAATAATAATTTTTAAATAATAACTTAAAAACAACTTCACATTCCTTTTGTTTCACATATTCATAAATATGTAACTTTTTTTAACCCTTTAATGGGGCGGTGGTTAAAGTATACTTCACACAAAATTCACCAACTTAAAAATTTATAGTAAACTATTTTAGCGGGTGGGGAGGTAAAACGCATTGTTATTTTTAATGACCAATATGAATTTTATTTTTTGATCTATATTTTAAAAAATATATTGATCGACCATTACTAAAAGGAAACCAGAAATTTTGGTCCAGCCTTATAAAGAGTTAAGACTTGATTTTTAGGAAGATAGCAAGTTACACATTACAACCCTTATAGTTATTAAATGACTCATAATAAACTATTTTCTAAGTGTAATTATTTCTATTCTTTTCATTATACAGGGTAGTAAAAATTACTGAGCACAAATCATGTTTGAAAAAAAAAAAGGAGAGAGAGAGAGACAACACAATGGGAGGTATCATATGGTATCAAATGATTATGTTTCATTCGATTAACTTCCGCAACACAATTCAAACATGAAAACTTTTCCTCATATTCTTTATTTTGTTCACTTTTTTACAAACATGTAATGTGCCCAATAATTTTGGGCCACCCTTCACCCTGTACGTAAAAATACCGAAGCGCAAAATTACAAATATAATATATGATACGGTGTGAAAAAAAAGCATATAATATATATTTTGTTTTGAAAACAATAATTTAGCTTTAATCAAATCAAATGCTCAATTTCAGAGATTAAAACTGTTAAACTGAAAAAAACGTCAAAAACTTTTACTGTTCAAATTTGAAGAACTATACAGTTCGTCAACAAACAATGTTAATAATTATATTAAAAATATAAAAGAAATCTTATACAAATTATTCTCCGTGGTTTTTACTATTTTCGGGTAACATAAGGATACCTGCTGCAATGGGGAGAAAAAAATTATTTTTGTTTTGAATTGAAATCAGAGATCAATTTGTGTATTTTATTTGCATAACATCATAGACATCAATAGGCGCCGAACAAACGAAGGCAACCAAATGTAGTGTCGTTGGATCTGTTCATTCCTTAGAAATTTGCTAGGAGGCCAATAGGAGCTAACTTTTACCAAGGCCGTAGTCAGAAATTTTTTTCATGGGGGGGGGGGGGGGCGACTTTGAAACACTTATGTTGAGGAAAGTTTCAGGGATATGCTACATTGCGAAAAATTCCGGAATTTCGGGGGGGGGGGGGAGGTGTGGGCCGTGTCCCCCCCCCCCCCTCTGGATACGGCCTTGACTTTCACCATATTTCTATGTGTGTGTATTTATTTCATGCCGAGGAGAAAGAGTTTGAGAAATTTTTAAAACTTCATTTAATTAAAATCCAATATTTCAATGCAAACACTTTTAAAAAAGTAAATTTATTTTTATTTTAACTAACTTCAAATTTATTTTTTCAGCTCTTCATGTTTCACTTATTTAAAGACTTAGCCAAGAAGAAGGAAAGAAACTTCAAATTGAAAAACACAAACCAAAATTCAAATTACTCAATCTTATTAAAATTCGGAGCGAGAAGAAAATGAATTATATTTCAGTTTAATTTTATAATCGAAAACTATTACACATGAGTGCATAAATCATAAAAAAGTACTTACAATTCACTTTGATTGGATATTTCATCTCTTGTCTATTTTCTCTCTATTAGTTGATAACTCCGTACTAGTATTTCTGCGTTTGGAAGGGGTTAAAAATGTTTCCAACAGATTTTGTTGCCTAAATCTTTTCATTCTTTCTTTTTCCCCCTGCTTTTTGAGAAATTGCTTGTTCGATCCATAAGAACGAAAATAATTTTCTTGAAGGGACCGTAGAACAGCATGGTTTATTTGTCTCAAAGGGGTTTCTGGTCGGATGATTGAAGCCTTGTAGCCCTGGGCAAGCAGCAATTTGGGAACATCATAAAATACTCAACTGGGTATCGGCTACCTGATCCTAAGGCCCTGTACCTGATGAACTGTGGCAACATGTGGGGTCACGACAGAGAAAAGCTATTTGGACGGTTCGCACTCCCCATGTAGATGGTTTCAATTAGCTGGCAATAGCAAAGTTTGTTAACAATAGGAAATAAATAGAAAAGCGTGGGACTGAGAAAAATCAGTTTGCTTTTGCTTCATTCCAGTCTTATTGAATTTTTTTCTGACTGAAAATATAGGCTTTTTATGTGGTAATAATTTTTTTTAGTGTTATATAAAATTGTCTTCGAAAAAAATCAAAATTAAAAAAAACCCCTGAAGTACTTTTTGGATTTTTCGGGCCTGATAATCACCGAAAAAGAAAAAAAAAAGCTGAATAAATTGAAAGTGATAAAGGCATTTTAAAATGAATTTACACCGCAATTTTGTGCCGTGCCATAACAGGTTTTTGCACAGATAATCATTTGTAATCCAAACATTTTTTTACATTAATTTGGTTTTGAAATTGTTTAACTAAAAGCGTAATGCATAAAGTTTGAATATGCAAAAGGCTTGAAGCGATGACGAGAAAACAAATGATTGTGAAAGAAAATGTTTAATATACTTGTAGGTTTTTTGATATTGCATACCAAAAGGAAAGCTACTTTTTTTAAGTAGCTTTCCTTTCTAGGGAAAGCTACTTAAGAAGGGGACTAGGGAAAGCTACTAGGGAAGACTACTAGGGAAAGCTAATTACTAGAAGTCTAGGGGGACAAAAGAGGACGTTCATTGTCCCCCAACTTTTTAACCCTAATAATATCAACGTCTCAGTTTTGTAAAAAAAAAAAAAAAAAACAGTACAAGCAGTGTAAATATTTTGATTTCAAAACTTATGATGATATTTGAAACCTTTCCCTCCCTCGCACACCCATTTCATAGGCAGGCCAGCACAGCTGAAACTAATTCTCTGAATTTATGTAGTTCCCGTTTACTCATATTTTAACGCGCTTACTTTGACGAGTAATATTAACCTGCGATTGTTAATTGTTGTTTGAGAGAACCAGGGAATCCCCTTTTTTTTCACGAATTTAAAGTAGAAGTAGCAAGCAGCCTTTATGTATAGTTTTAAAAGCTTCTGTCTTATTTCATAAAGCTGTTAATTTACTAATGAGTGCCTATTTTGAATATTAAATAAGTTAGGAAGCTCAGCGTCCCCTCACGTCCTTAGCGTCCTCCCTGGAAATTAAAGGTGAGGGGACACTTGAGTTAAAATAAAAAGGTGGGGGGGGGGGGGACGCTGTCCCCCCGTGTCCCCCCTCGACTACACCACTGTTTGGGGGGAATTAATACTTAAACTGTTGAATTGTTAAGTGTAGTGTAATAACATGTAAAAAACAAATGCCACAAGGTGCAGTAAATGTAATTGGTAAAATGAAGTGTAAAGAGCAAGAGCTTACTGTGTAAAATTCAAAAGTTGTGGAAAAGAGGAGTTTTTGCTTAAACAGAAATTTGGCAACATTACCAGTGGGAGCAAATGATTTTAGTTGCAGCTTAGCTTGTCTGGTTTGTGTATTCTATCATCAATTCCATTGTTAATACAAGTTGCCCATCTTTCAATCATATTTCTCTTCTTTTAAAAAGGCAAATAACTAACAAATAAGTGGCAGTCATATAAATTGATGGTAAAATTGTAAACGTTTTGAAGCAATCCTTGTATTGCAGGTTAGAGGTTATTATTATATTTGCGCAAAATTAATGTTTTTTTTTTTTTTTTTTTCAAAAAAATTTCCTGTATACAATTTTGTTTAATTTTTTAAAAAATGTTATTTACTTAGGTGGAGCTTGAAAATGTTCTCGCCTTTTTTATCAGGCAAGCAAAAGTGGAGGATGATTTGGAGACCATCACAGTCAAGCTTTTCTCTACTTACCATCACTTCTTTGCCCCTGTTGAAATGCTGCCTGTGGATTGTATTCCCATGATTCTGCTGAGAGCTCAGGGGAAATTACCACTGATCTTTGAGGTCTCTTCTGATTCTGGTATTCATTTTATTTCATCTTTATATCCAACAAGAAATAATTCCACAAAATTAATTTAAATATTTTATTATCAGGCCCTGAAAATTAATGACATAAAATATCCTTGAAAATGCTCTAACAACACATCAAAAATGACCTCAAAAATGCTATTAAAGTTGAAAAATTGCACAACATTTTGAAAAATGTGCTTAAGATCTGAAGTCGAAATTCAATTAAAGCATTTAAAATATTTGTTTTTTTGAGAAATTATAATAGCAACATCATTAAATGACCTTTTAAAATCAATAAGTATATAAAACAAAATATTAAAAAGAATACACCAATAACTGGTAAACATGTTTCGATAACTTTAATGACAGGATCTTAATTGCCTTGATTAATTAAATATGCTTTTATGTTATCAAAGCCTGCATATGATAGTAAGGTAATAAACTTTTTTCAATTTAGACATAGTTGGGGGGAATTTGAAATAAATTGGATCACTCACAAATTAATTTTCTTCAAACTCACACACTGTATCTTCTCCAGTTATAACACCAGCAACTTTTTTTAACATCCAAAATACTTTGTTTTCTTCAATTTATCTTCATTCAGTTTTCATAAAATTTAATGAATGAGTCAAACTACGTTTTATAAGAAAATTAAAAATAAAAGAGCTAAAAATGAGGAAAATACTTGAAAATACTGTACAAATCTTTAAAAAAAATGCTCAAAAATAGGAAAAACTTCAAAAAATGCATTAATATCAACATCCAGGGCCTGGTTATTATTATACTTTTGAACTGTCAAAGCTATCAATCGTTAAAACATTGTTGAGGTCTTCTATCATATTTTTTTCTTTTCCAATGTTTTACAATCCAAGGTGTGTACTATAGCAAATCCTTGAACTTTATCCCAGCTGTGAAAATGAACCATTCTTTTAAGTGGGATTGAAAAAGAAAGGAAGAAAAAGAACATCCTCCCTCTCCATTCAATATACATTTTATATTCATGCTATTCAGCATTGAAAATGGTTAACTTTTCATTTAAAAACCTGCTTTTATTAATTGTTTTTTTGTATAATATAGTACTTGGGTTCAGGGCTTATATGTTTTGAGGGGGTGGGGGTTCTCAAATTACTGATTGAAACTCCAAATGTACCACATCATTAAATTTGAGCACAGTTTAAATTTGATTAAATGATACATGATCAATTGAGATCAAGTAGTTAATTATTATATAAAAAAAAATTATATTTGAAAATATAGCTTGGCAACAATTTACAGGTACATATAGTTGCTAATTGTATAGACAGTAAAACCTTGACCCATTGACCCCACATTTACTATTTTTCCTGTTTGTGTCTTCTTGTTTTAAAGTTTTACGGATATCGTCTTGCTTTATGCTGATATGCATTCATCGTTTATCCATTTACATGACTCGAAATGAATGGATCTGTGTAAAATGCTTGGTGCAGCTACTACTGTACATGAAAAATCGAAAAAAAAAAAAAACCCCTGGATTATTATCCTTTTTTCAAATTATCAAGTGTGACAAAATTGTCAAATGCAGAAACTTTGGAAAATTGCAGTGATCTCCCATGGGGGTGCCCCAGTCCTGGAAAAAAAAGTGGGGAGACTCTTTGCTATAGGGTCAATCCATGTGAAATCATCCAGAAAAAGCGAAAAATGTTGCTCGATGTTTTTGATTGTTTTTATATTTTGGCAGTCAATTTATTGTTATCTTGAGACCCCAAAACAAGTGTTAAAAAGTTTTTTAACTCTTAAAATTTTTTATTACAGCCGTTTCCAAGTCATATCTTTAGTGGTTTTTCTTGAAAATACTGCTTTACATAAATCTTTGTAACTTTTTTATTTCTGAATATTTCAAAATGATTTAAAAACCATTATATTCTGTAAGAAATGAGAAAAATTTTGCTTTCAGTTTCTTTTTTGATATATTTCTTGAAAAATACGGAAATGGAGTTTGAAAATACCATTTTCAAAACGAAAACTTGCATTTTTCACGTCAAAATTTTTAATGGAAGAAACTAAGACCCGCCTGTACATTTTTTGCACCTTTTGGTAGTTTCATCAGAAGCAGTATGGAACATTTGGAGGGTTTCCTTTATTTTATATAATTAGCCAAACTTGGCATCTCGGTGTAGAAATCAGGGTGCGTACGTGGCCTGGAAAACCTTGAAAGTCCTTGAATTACATAATTTTTTTTCAAGGCCTTGAAAGGCCTGGAAATTTGGAATAATGTGCAAAAATGTCTGGAAAGTCCTTGATTTTCTCATTTTTACTATTTTTTTGCAACTTATCAACAGGAAAATTCACTTTTCTTCACATTTCTAAGTGCAGACATGTGATTTTTCCGTATTTTGACGGAATTCCGTAGTTTTGGTAATTTTGGAAATTAAAAATTTCGCTCCCGCAAAAATTCGTAATTTGGATTTCTTTTTCTCTATTTTTTTTTTACCCTAAGAACATTTTTGAAAGTAGCGCTTTTTTTTTTGGCGCTTTTGAGTGTCAATCCCGATTTTTTTCAGCACTTCGAAATCTGGTTGCATCGGCTTCGGCAAAACTTCCTAGTTCTCGTTTAATATCGGATTCTTCCCCTTAGACATCAATAAATTTGAGCTTATCATTATTTTTAATCTTTCCTAAGTTTTAGCTTCTGTAAAGGACTTGCAGAAACGTCATTTTGCCACGCCCACTCTAAATGTCGCCGATAATCAAGGAATTTTTAGCTTTTAAGTTTTAGTGATACATCTGTTGATTATAATTATTAAATATTAGAACCTTATTAAAAATCTGTTTTAAATTTTTTTTTGCCAAAGATGTTTCGTTTTTTAATTTTTTTTTGCATGTAATTTAAAATGTGTTTAAATTTTAGATCGTCTTTAGCATTAGGGTCCCTCTCCCCTTTCAAGTACTCATTTTACATTGTTACAAAATAAATAATATTTCTTTCTATTTTAATTCAATATGTAAAAATATGTAAAAAATGCTTCACACCTAATTTTGAAGTTATTTCATTTCATTAAAATTTTCATAGTTATCAAGTATGACATAGTTATTTCAGTTTAAGAAGTTATTGCTCAGAAACATGTTTATTTCTTTAAAAAATGCCATGCCTTATTTTGGTTAGACATAATGTCCCAATCATTTTTTTATATTAAAGTAATGAGTTGACTTGCTTAGTATTTAATAATTCTATTGCATAGTAATTTATGCTTGTAATATACTTTTTAATAAGCTTTTACAAAGCGTTATGTCATGATTTTTCAGTATTTTTCTTCCTCAGTGAGGCACATGTCTGACCTGTTAAGCAATAAAGCTATGGCTCGTTACATACACAGCCGATACAACACATAAGTCTAATTAATGTGCGATCTGATAAATTTTTATAGTATTGAATATGAAGTTATTTTATTACAGTTAGAGTGCTCTAAATTAAATAGTATTAAGGAAATCTTTATGGCTTGTAATGTAACTTGTATTCGAAGTGGTTAGATTTACTTCATTTGAAACATTTGATTTTTGCTATGAAGAGTCCTGGAAAGTGCTTGGTTTTTACTCGGAGAATAGTGTACGCACCCTGAGAAATGCTAACTTTTACACTCAATATCTAAGAAGGGACTGAATGAAATTTTATGAAATTTTAGGGGAATAATCTTTTTATAGATATAAATATGCAGTAACGTTTTTATAAGTGATATCAATGTTGTTTTAGAAATACAGCACCTCGAAGTCAGGCAAAAAATCACATGTCTTTCCGCCTTTGTTCACATCTAAATGTCATCATACTTCCTTGTTTATTTTACTCAATGCTTCAAAAGGCTTATAAGGCTTTCCAAGGTTTATAAATTTACTTACAGAGACACATAAGCTACAAAATCAACGATCAATGTTCAATTTTAAAATCCATGTTTGTTTTGATATAGTGAGCCAGCACATAAGCATATCATGTCTTAACTAGTATTCTTTTATTGCGAAACTTACTAAATGATTTGACGAAGAATAATTAGTCACGTAGTCTAATGTTTATATTTTTCGGTTATTCAAATTTCGCGTCTGAAACTGCAACTTTAACTAATGCAGAGTTTAACGTGAAAACATTTTTCCCTTCTACCTTGTTTAAACACAAGCAAAACATTTTAAAAAGGAAACACTAGTAATACATAAATTACCATTGGATTCTCTTTAAAATACTCGTTTTTTTTTCTTCATTTGACAGAGTGACTTAGTGCTTTTAATAAAAAGATAAAATAGTTGTTGTAGTAATTAAATTAAAACATGATATATTAGTTCACTTCATCGCAAGTAAACAAAATAGAAAAAAAGTAAAGTTTTTACGTTAACTCTGCATTAGTTAAAGTTGAGTCTCGGACACAAAATTTGAATATTCGACAAATATAAAAATTAGACTACATGACTAATTGTTCTTCGTCAAATCATATAGCAAGTTTAGCAATAAAAGGTTACTAGTTAAGACATGATATCCTTTTGTGCTGGCTCACTACAACAAAACAAACATGCATTTTGAAATTTAACATTGATCGTTGATTTTGCTGCTTATGTGTCGCTGTAAGTAAATTTATAAGCCTTGGAAGATCTTATACACGTTTTGAAGCATTGAGTTAAATAAATAAGGCAGTATGATGACATTTAAATGTGAAAAAAGGCAGAAAGACACGTGATTTTTGGCCTGACTTCGAGGTGCCGTATTTCTAAAACCACATCAATATCACTTATAAAAACTTTACTACATATTTATATCTATAAAAATATTATTCCCCTAAAATTTCATTCAGTCCCTTTTTAGATATTGAGTCTCAAAGTTGGCATTTCTACACCGAAAGGCCAAGTTTGGCTAATTATATAAAATAAAGGAAACCCTCCAAATGTTCCATACTGCTTCTGATGAAACTACCAAAAGGTATCTATCCAAGGCAAAAAATGTACAGGCGAGTCTTAGTTTCTTCCATTAAAAATTTTGACGTGAAAAACGCAAGTTTTCGTTTTGAAAATGGTATTTTCAAACTCCATTTCCGTATTTTTAAAAAAATATATATCAAAAAAGAAACCGAAAGCAAAATTTTTCTCATTTCTTACAGAATATAATGGTTTTTAAATCATTTTGAAATATTCAGAAATAAAAAA
Organism: Octonoba sinensis; assembly: GCA_038502835.1. NCBI lineage: Eukaryota > Metazoa > Arthropoda > Arachnida > Araneae > Uloboridae > Octonoba > Octonoba sinensis. The sequence goes on from CM076602.1 coordinate 68,493,229, forward strand.
GTTACAAAGATTTATGTAAAGCAGTATTTTCATGAAAAACCACTAAAGATGTGACTTGGAAACGGCTGTAATAAAACATTTCAAGAATTAAAAAACTTTTTAACACTTGTTTTGGGGTCTCAAGATAACGATAAATTGACTGCCAAAATTAAAAAAACAAAATCAAAATCATCGAGCAACATGGCCTGGATGATTTCACATGGATTGACCCTATACAAACATAAAAAAGTGGGTTGATGTTTAAGTTAAAATTAAATAAAATAATTTTAGAAAGAAATAGAATAGACTTCAAATTATAAATTGCACTAAAAAGTGAAAAATAAATTCATTCTTTAAACAACATCGATGGGACTTTTAAACATAGTTTTAGAAGTCGGTGCAAAATTAGGATGGATAAAATCTTTTGTAATCATGAATCAATTACAAATATAAATGGCCCAGATTTAGCAACATTTCCTATAAGAAGTAGCACATGGCGTAGTGGTAATTAAAATCATAATTTTGCACCAACTTCTAAAACTATGTTTAAAAACCACATCGATGTTGTTTAAGGAATGAATTTATTTTTCACTTTTTAGCGCAATTTATAAATTGAAGTCCGTTCTATTTTTTTCTAAAAATTATTTTATTTCATTCTTTTTAGTGTAAATACATTTTTTATATAAATACTCTATTTTTAAAAACCCATATCAAAGGCCAAACCTTCTTTGAATGGTTGGTCCTAAAAACTATTCATTCGTAAGATAAATTCCATTTTGAAGTCAATTTTACCAAACAAACTGATTGGATTCAATTTTTGCATCAGAGAAGCCTTCCGTCAAACTCTTGGTATAATTGCTTTTAATATTTCTGCTGAATGGCAACAAACTCTTTTTTTAACAATGTCTTTTATATTTATAAATAGTTTTCCCAACAAAGAAGAATCGAGCCAAGCCTTTCCAATTAAAATAAAAAATACTTATTTTTCACCCATAACCTTTTTTTTCTAAAGAAAAAATGAAGTCAAATTAAAGTGCAATATTTTAGTTAGACAACCCTCTATCAGATAAAGAAAAATCATCAAAATCGGTTCATTGAGTCAAAAGTTATGGATTAAAAAGCAAAAAAATCACTATATTTTTGGCCATAATTTTTTTCTAATTATTGAATATAGTCAAACAAAAGTACGGGACCTATGGGAAGCCACCCTCGATCGATTAAAGAAAAAAACATGAAAATCGGTTCATCCGGTGAGAAGTTATGAGTGGACAAACAAACAAACAAACAAAAAAAAAAACGACATACATACAGTACCAATGTATAACCTCCTTCTTTTGTGAAGTTGGTTAAAAAATGGGAGGATGCTTGTTTTGAAATAAAAAAAGGAGGGGGATGCCGTCCCCCTGCATTTCCTCTCGACTACACCACTGGGGTGCCCCCGGTTATGATCGTTAAAGATTCCATTGCCGGTGATTGAAGTCTAACAAGATCATAGATTTATTACAATTTTAGTTTTGTTAGATGCTTGACTTTTAGGATTATTGACAGTAAGCCATCATAATATTTCGGGGAAGCAACTTCTCCTTGATTACTCTATTTATTGACCAAAAAGTGTAACTTTTTGTTTTCTTAATTTTCAGAGACTCTGAAGGAGAATGCTGAACTTGCCATGGAGCGGTTGAGAAGTGTGGCTCACAGTGAAGTGGCTGCTTTCCTTTCATGCATTTCGGGTCAGATCCTGACTTCTTGCCTGAAGACAGATCGAGACATCTCTGGATTCATCACAGATGGAAATGCTACCGAAAAGATGAAAAAGCGGAAGAAGAATAAAGACAAGGTAGGACCCATTATGGGCAGATATATGCTTCCTAAATTATCTGTCTGGTTTTTTTTACTTTCTTTTTGTTAAGCTCCTAATCATCAACATTTTTTTTTCAGGTTCCAGTCAATTTTACTATATTAATTCAAACCAGTGGAGATGCGGCACTTCAAAATACAGTAAACCATTCATTGGTTGTTCATTGTCAAAGACGTATGATTTTTTTCAGTTTACTTTTTTGTTAGGAAAAATAGTAATGAATATTCAAAGTATGAATGGAAATTGTTAGTTTCTGTTTCTTGTCCTTCTTCAAAGAACGATCTAATTTGGACATTCAAACTTTTTATTCTGCCGAAGAACTACTTTTCCCCTTTAGCTAGTAGAAATTAACTATTGTCTTAATAGGAAGTGCATAACTATTGAAATTATTAAATGTTGAAATGGGGAAAAAAAAAAATTATAATGAATAGCAGACAAAACAAAATCATGTGTCTCTGAATCATAGGTATCCCAATTTTAACTTAAGTATTTTTTAAAAACTTTTTGTTTGGTTTCTGTCATTAATTTGAGTAGGAATTCATAACACAGCTGCGAAGTAAAAATCTATCATTTTTCTCAACTAACAACTTTGTATGTAATAAAATAGTGATCTGATTCATTTTTGTTTGCAATTGGAAATTTCTGTCCTTATGCGGAGATTGCATCTCATGCCAACTTTGCTTCTTCTCACCTTTTGTATTATCTTAAAACCTTTAAGCTTTTAAAGATTTTAAAAACAATGAACTTCAATAATAACAAGTGTACTGTTTTTTTAATTCCTACAAGATATCCAAGTGCTTTCATTTTTTAAAAAATATGTTCAAAATTTATCTTCTGTTAAAAACACAGATAATATTTTGAAAACTTTTTGATTAAAGCATGTTCAATGAATTAAATTCGAAATGAGATCTATTTTTAAAATTTTGTAATATTTCTTCATATAAGAAAATTTTAAACTATATAAATTTAAAAATGAAGAATTTAAACAAATCATAGAAATCTTAGTTTCTAACATTTTCTTGCCCTATGCAAACAACTAGATCATTTTGAATAATCACCACAGTTTGTCCATTTAATTGGTTTCTCAGCTTTTGCTGGTCAAGTCTAATCAAAATAGCAATCGTCATACTTGTCGTTTAGAATCGACCAATAGCATACAGCCATTTCATTTAGTTTTTAGTAGAAAGACAACTATCATTAGTATGGTGATTAATAATTAGCAGTCCTGCTGTCTCAAATGAGTGTGGAAATGAAATGTTCTTTGCAATAAAATTAACTATTACAGTTTAATACTTAAATTAATCTTCAACATTTTAGCAAATGATTTGTATTTCAAGTATGTAAGAGTACATTTCCATAATTTGTCAAATAAAGTTGCAGGAATTTTCTCTTAATGTTCGTGGACCTAAGTTATTTTTTTATTCATTCACATAGGAGATTTCCGATGCGTGTCAATGTCCCTCCCATTGGATGTGCTAGCAATCTGTCCAGAATCAGTGTCGGCAAGAGACATCCATGGGCTCTTGAATGATGCTATACGGTGGCAGCTGGAGAAGATGAATGAATGCCTGATGACCTACCTAAAAGTGAGAATCGTTACCTTTTACTATCATTTAAGCATCCAGAAAATGTTGGCTGTAAATACCTGTCTATTTATGAACTCATCAATGTATATATGTGTGTAAGGTGTAATTCCTTTCTTGGGGCAAGTATAACATAGGCGTTTTTGGACAAACACAGTTTTATTCAGGACAGCACAGTCCAGACAATTACGTAAGAAACATATATACAGATATCTGGCTGCATCAAGGCTGGTGAAACACTTCCAAAATTGGGTTAACGTCAAAGTAAGGATATTTATCATACAGGGGTGATTGTATTCCGGGTGTACCTCGGAAATCCGGGTTTTTCATATCCTCCTTCCTTGCTTTAAAAATCTTAGTTTTTAATCTTCAAAATTGAAAATTTAGCGGATGGGAACGAAAAATACGCTGAAAAGCGATAAACATTCCCTTTGTAGCAACCCTTTATGCAACAAGGGTTGTAACGTCGCCAACCATCTTTGTTCCGAACACGAAAGATACAACGTCCCACGTGCTTTCGTTGTTACGGATAACTGGGCGTTCGTGCCGTTTTGGAATTTTTTTTTTTCGCCGCCAAACCCCGGGGTTCGCGATGTTTACATTCCTGATGTAAACATTGCAAAAACAAAAAACTTGGAGGTTTTTTTTGGATTTAATTATTTTTCTGATAAAAATCCGCGTAAGATTTCCAATGTAAACAACGAAACTTAGTGTAGAAATTTCTTAAATTTTCAAAGCTAAAAGCATTTTTTTTTAACTTGAAATGTTCACAATAACTCACATCTGCATTTTATGCATTGAAAGCAATGTATTTTTAGCTTATTTTTATGTTTTTTTGATAGCCACGTGTCATGCGCAATATTAGCGTTTTGCTGTAATTGAACATCAATCTTTTTGCATCTGTTTTTGGTTTGCGATATTTCTTATTATTTTTTCTTTAGTACACAATTCAAATAGTATTCAGCAAAAATATTAAGCTATTTTTTGGTGTAAATTTTGCATTTGCATCGATTTTATGGTGAAAATGTTATTCCTTCTTGATTTAGTTAACAGAGACAATTTCGGTCTCCAACGTGGCGATCGGCAGTGAAATTTTTGGTCACATTTTATTTCATGCCTGTATAATTAGTGCTTTACCAACACATTTTTTAATTAATAAGTAAAAAGGTGAATGCAACATTATAACCTTGCAAAATGCGAACACAGATCAATGACCCGAAATCCGCAAAATTCTAAAATCCGCACAACCCTTGGTCCCAAGCAGTGCGTATTTCAGAGAGTTGACTGTATTTTCTCAACTGTTATTTTAAAAGTTGCAGATATTTGACATATAAATGAAAAAATAATAACTCTGATTAGAAAAAGTATTTCACTAAAAATTTGGCAAAAAATGTATAGTCATGGGAAATTCCTATTCATTATATTTTTCTATAAATCACAATTTCTTTTCAAAAAATAAATAAATTAAATTTTCCTTATTAGTTAGAAGTAGGTAAATAAAATATAAATTTTCAAAAGTTATTTTAAGCATGTTGTAACTATATGTTTATAAAAGCTGTCGTATAATTTATGGTGCATAAAAAGTGATACTGACTTTTTACATAAAAAATTTTCAGGGTTTTTCACTTTGTGTCACAATCACCCCTGATCATAGTTTGCACATTTCTGCGTCTTTTTGTCTCGTCTCTCTCTCTCTCTCTGGCGTTCTCTCTGCGAGGGCACTCGTGATCAGATTGTAGAGCAGGGTTGAGGTGTTTCCCTCTTCCACATTCAACCATTCTGACGACTCAAGACCCGTGAAAAAATAAAACGATCGTCTAAATCTGTAAAGAAAGAAACAGGAAAAACAATACAAAATGCTGCGTGAAAAATTTTCGTCAAAAAGTCGGTTCTTGCATGGGAGCGTCAACATGTAAGATCAAAAGCGAAGTCCAAGTTCAGTCCAAGTCGTTATCGTTTATTGTCATTAAGTTGGTTGTCGCAATCAGGTGAGGAAAAGTGATGAGAGATGAGTCCAAGGCTTCATATGGTCAGCTGCGGTCGATGTAGTGTTGGATCTGGCATGTTGACCTAATTTTCGCACCTCATATCGATCATTTGCTTTAACGCGTGTAACTTTGTAGGGAAAATTTATTCCAAAAGAGGAAATATTTAAAGTGTTGCTTCATTATTGATGTAATTTTTAACGGTATTTCACTCTCAGTTAAGAGCAATAGCCCCATTGCTACTCCCCTGTATCCACGCCTGATGCAACCCATCGTGGGGTTGTATCACAAAAAACATTACCCCAATGATGATTTTGCTGTTATACAGACACATAAGTTATACAGAGACGTAAATATAACATAGACTTTTTCTTTGTGCTGTTATAAATTTTAGCAATTCATTAGATATTTTTATTGAACAACCTTCTTTTTTTTTTGTTCCAGACGTCAGAGTTCGTGTGTCCGGTGCCACATCACTTCTATCCGGAGATCTGGGATGTGCCCACAACCATTATCTATCCTTCCCACAAAACAGATGCAGATTTAGGTATGCTGAATACTTTTTAAAAGTATTGTTGTGTTAATGTTTCAAAATGGGAAAATTGTAATAAAGCAAAAAAAATAATGTTTCTACTGCAGTGAAACACTTAATTATGATTGATTTGCTAAAGGCGATTAAAATTTAAAAGGTATGAAATTCAACTAAGAAGGAGAGGTGTTATATATTCATGAAACCAAGTTCTAGGAAAAAAACAGATGAGAAGTTGATGCATTTTACAGAGTTTTGCGCAATTCATTTGAAATTCCATAGTTGAATTATTTTATTTATGAAATATTGCAGAGTATTATTTTGGACAATAAAGAATTCATAAAATATGTTTTCCATTTTGATGTCCCTTTAAATATACTTTAAAATGTTCTAATTTTAGTCAAATTTACAAAGTGAAGCAGAAAAAGGTAAAAAAAACGTAAACCTTCGTTTTTTGAAAGGGGTGGCATCTTTTCCTATCAAGTCTATTTGCCTTTCTGCCAACCATGAGTAAACATTTCCCCCCGGTGTATATCTTTATGTACAGTATGGGACCTCAAGTCCGGAACAATCGGGGTCGCGATCTTTCCGGATTTCGGAATTTTCCGGATTTAGGGTCCTCATTCATAAAATTTTGTAAGTAACATCAGAGCCCATATAATTTGCTCTGGAACTTTTTATCAGCATTTTGCTCATGTATAGCATTTTTGTTATCGTATATACTCGTCTATAAGTCACGAAATTTAGCACAAAAAGCGAAGTTGGAGTATGCTTAAATTCGAGGCAAAGCATCGAAATGTCTAGACTTTTCCCGATGTTATTTTAACCTCTTTAATTAAACAATAAAAGAAAAGAATTCTTCCAAATTTTGATATGATTTTTTCTTATCTAGCCACTAAATTGTAGTAAAAGATCAGACTATCGGGAAAATGTGAGAAACGCGGATTACGTGTACGTACTGTATCGCGCGAAAATTAGAGCTCATTTAAAAAAATAAAGATAAGAAAACTACAAGAAATAAAAAAACGCAAAATTTAATGATATTAACTCAGGATTAAAGCAACAATTAAGAAAAACGAACCCTTTTCAGAAAATCGCGAAATATTTTTTTTTGAAAGCGGCACATTTACAATCTTAAACATGTTCCTTATTTTCTTTCTCTTTAAAACGCCTATATCCAAAAAAAAAAAAAAAAACGGTGCAAAACATTTTCTGATTTTTTTTTTTTTTTTCAAACCAACAATTAATAGAAACACTAATCGCAAAAACGAACCTTTTTCAGAAAATCGCAAAACATTTTTTCTTTTAAAAACAGCACATTTCCGACCTTAAACATGTTGATTACATTTTATTTTCCTTCTCTTTAAAACTCCTATTTCCAAAAAAATGGTGCAAAACATTTCCCGATTTTTTTTCAAAAAAAGAAAAAAAAAGCTGTTTATTTTTTCAACTGCCGATTTTTATCATTCCGAAATTGGGGTCCCATACTGTACGTAATTTTATTAGTATATATGCTTCTGTTAAGGATATCTTTCCTACATAATTTTCTCATGCTTTGAAACATATAAAGATACATTAATTAGCCTTGTAAACAATAAAATATGTTTTCTCCATAGTTTTGCTGACATCATTATTGAAAAATATATTCACTGGCTTGCACATCAGCTTTTGACAAATATTTAGTTTTAAGTACATATAACAGTTGGGCTGAAAAGTTCGTAGGCTAACATAGAAAAAAATTTTTTATACAATTTTATTTGATTATTCAATATAGTTACCTTCAAGGGTGATACAACAATTATAGCGGTCATACAATTGTTTGATACCACTTTTATAGTACAATTTGTCTTTAGCCTCAAAATAGGCCTCAGTTTCGGCGATTACTTCTTCATCGGCGCTAAATTTCTTTCCAGCGAGCGTTCTCTTGAGGTCTGAGAACAGGTGAGGTATTTTCTAAAAATGTAGGGTCCGCAACATGACACTTTTTTGTTATAACTACATAATTTAGTTTAATTATCACTAAATTTTATTTTCAAATAATGTGCTCAATACCTTATTTGAAAATAAAATTTGGTGATAATTCAACTGTAAATTACATAGTTATAACAAAAAAAGTGTCATGTTGCGGACTCTACGTTTGGACAAAATACTGTGAAATGGCCCTTTACATAAGGTTAGGGTATCCCATTTTTTTACACAGAGTTTAATAAAATTATTGCTTTATATTTATTTTAAGCAAATAACTGACAATAATTGTCTTTTATTTTGAATGTGATATTTTTGTTTTACATGTTTGCTTCTTACTGATATTCCTTCTCCTCAGAGAATTATCGCAAAAAACTGCACTGGCAACTTCTCCTCCCAACAAGTCGACCTTTCCTGAGGAAAAAGAACACATATGACTTTGCAGATGTTTCAGGGTACTTGGTGAATCCGCACGAAGGATTACCACCCTCTGGAGGTATGCTAGTTACTTTCACTTTCTCTCTTTCTTTTACATAAGTCTAAGTCGGTAGTTTTGAAATTTGTTTTACTCTCGGGACTTGAGAGCCTGAGAACTACAAGGTTTTGGGGAGGAAAACCCATCCAGCACTTAGAAAAATGTTTCTTAATACTTAAAGTAGATCAATGTTGTAGATACTTCATGCAGTGGCATTCCTAGCATAGGTGTCACCTGGGGCAGTACTTGTAGTGTCTGCCTCCTCTCCTCACAAAAAAAAAAAACCTTTGTTGTGTTGTATAAACTTGTAATTTTTTGGTTTATACCACTTTCAGTTAAGCAAAAAGAAAGCTTAAGAAATTCCATTTTATTTATTTGATGTAACTTTCAGTAAACTACTTTTGTCTTCAGTTATGATAGGTTGAAATAGTACCAGTCTGGATGAAATATATATATTTTTCAACAACTCTTCAACTCATTTTGGGTGTCGCTCCCCAACAGCCCAATGGTGTAGTCTAGAGCCACTACAGAATACAGGCCGACCCATCGCCGCCATCTTCCTGCCCAAGTCAAAACGGAAACAAGAGCGCGCTGTTAGATTGGTGCCTTTAATTGCTGTCAGTGGCACTTTTAACAGCTACGCCAAAAAGAAAAGGGACTCCTTAGCTGCATACAAGAATACCGAAAAAAGCTTTCTGAGATATATATATATTAATTTGCAATAGCTTGAAATCCGATAACTTTAATAATAAAACTAATATTTTGTCGGGTCCCTGACCCTCTTCGCTCCACATTCATGTTAACTATTCTTCATATCTTACTGTGAAACAGCGGAGAAACCCTATCGTAACAAAGTGAAAAATTCTTTCATTTCTGTCCCACTAGATTCAAGTTATTGAGCATTGACTACATATATATACACACACACACACATACATATATATATATATACATATACCTGTATATATATAGCAGAAAAAATGTAATCAACAAATGTTACATTCAGTTTCGATAATTATACCCAAATTATTTAATTATTTACTATAAAAATTTAAATACTAAAATATACTGTTTACAGATTCAAGCACTTAAGGTGTTTCTTTTTACAATTTATCCTTATTCTACTTTGGAATTTTAAGAATTAAGTAAATGGCAAATAAGAAAATGAATTTAGATAATAATTCTTTTTATATAATTAATTCCACTTCACACCAGTTACTATATCTTTTTGTTAACGGGAAATAAGAATAAACTATTTTCTGCATTCAAATTGCGTAATAAATTTTCTGTATTGCGTAGGTGTATTAAATATATATATATATAGAATAGCCAATTTTTCGTACTTGTGTTAAATATTATGCATTATTTTATTATAATACATTTCGCTCAAAAACATTTGTACAATAATTGCTAAATTTACTGAATTAAATTCAATTGGTGACAAACACATTTCGTCGCCAACAATTGGAATCCAATTTTCACGCCTGCAATTTATTATTCATTTTTTCCGTCTCTCTTCATCTGTTGAAAAAGTAAACATTCTCCATCGTAGTCAGCTCGTAGTTATAGGAGCCTTAGTGTAGTCAAGGGGGCGCAGGGGGACATCATTCCCCAACTTTTTAATTTTAACAAAAGCATTCCCCCACTTTTTCACAATTTTAATTCGAGCTTCCCCCACTTTTTGATTTCAATAACTTAGTTTGCATATGTAAGTGTCCCCCAACTTATTTTACAGGACTACACCACTGCAACAGCCCTCAAAAAAAAAAAAGGGATGTCACCCAATGTAACCCCCCCCCCCCCCCCCCCCACACACACAAAAGTGATGCTACTGCCTTTTGTAAAGGCAATTACTGCAAACAAACAGTGTTCAACAACAAAAAAAAAAGATATTCTTCTTAAGGAGTAAAAAGTTTTTGTATGTGTTGAAGTAAAAAATAACTAAACATCATTAGAACATTAAAAAATGTCATGAACATGTTTTACAGTTACAAGAATGCCAAACATAGATTTTTATTTCTTAAAGATATTTTTATGTATGAGGCTACTTTTAAGTTTAAACCAAAATTTTAAAAATAAATTTGATCTTTCATTTAGGTAATCATCTGCTAAATTATTCTGATCAAACTTTCATTATGGCTTAACTTTTGTTTAGTTGGTGGCTGTCGTAAGTCCTTAGTTTTTAGGTCACTAAAGGAGTGCAGTTATGAAAAGTTTGATAAACATTGTTATGTTTAACAAAAAAATTCTGGAAGTCTAGAATCCCCTCAGGGTTTTGTTCACTAGAGTTGTTATCAATGACTATATTCAGGATTTGATTATCCCATGGGGTTCTGGGGCCACAACCCTCAACCCCCAAATATGACAGGCCCTCTATTCATTACATTTGAGCAGTTGTGCTGATAGCTGACATTTGAATCATATTAGCTTAATACATAATATGAATTGTGACTTTCACATATTATTTAAATTTATTATTGTTACAGCTGTATGGATCCTGTGTGCCCTGAATTATGTTCCAGGTCTTGGGTCCCACTTGAATTGGTTGGGTCCCAATTAGATTCTCCCTTAGAAATGTACCTTTTATCTTATTTGTTAACATGTAACCTAACTTAATCTTTTTAATAATCAAATTTCTTATAAATTTTAATAGAGAATGTATGAAGGAGAACCAAAAACCAAATATGAGCTATTGTTAATGCAATGAAAATTAAACTTTTTTTTCCAGTGCAAGGTGGAAATGTTTCTATTGTTCAAGGTCGTTACACCTACCACCACTACATGCAAGATCACATGAATGACGATGGCTGGGGCTGTGCCTACCGATCCCTGCAGACCATTGTCTCCTGGTTCAGTTACCAGGGATATACAGACAGCAAAGTCCCCACTCATGCCGAGATACAACAGGTATTTGGGGAAATTTTTCGGTGCTTAAGGTTGTTTTTGCACTTCACATTACAGCAGAACCTCGATTAAACGTTTTTCGCTATAAAATTGTAATAGTTGGGAAAACGTTATACAAGGATCGTTTAAAACTTCAATAAATACTGTAAAGTTATTTGAATGGAAATGAACTCAAGCAATAGAAAATATTTAGAACATATTTATTATATTCACATTAATTTCATATATTATGTCAAAATAAAATATAAATTCAGCTGCATTTTAAAAGATCAGTAATTTTTGTTTAATTCATTACTTTTCGTTTTAATCTTAAGAAGAGCTTTCTGAATTGCTGATATGCTTCGTAAATGTTGCGACAGCTCTAGAAACATGTACTGTCAAATGAGTGTTTAAATTTTCAAGCATTTTGTTTAGTGTAATAAATGTACTTCATTATAAAATGTGTATGTTTGGCTTTGTAAGTCAAACTTGTTTCATGTTTTCAAATGTAAACCTTGCATATTTATTGAAGGCATTGGTTGACATGGGAGACAAGCCTCCAAAATTTGTGGGTTCCCGCCAATGGATTGGTTCTCAGGAAGTGGGCTTCTGTCTCGATCATTTAGCACAGGTGAGCTGTATATTTCTTCCCCTTGTAAAGGCATGACTAGCAGCTGCATTATTACTTCCAGAGCTTTTACAGCGTTCCCACGGGCCATAAAAAGGCCCTATTTTTGAGATTGGGTTATAGGGAGCCCTCTAAAGGCCATAAATTCAATCGATAAAGGCCCTAATAAAAAGTAATCAAAAGCCCTATTTTTTCGTATCTGCTTGAATCATTTGAATAAAAATACACCATATTGTACTATGTTTGAATCTTAAATTTGAATCACAGCAATTGCTAAAATTGATGAAAAAAAAATTAACCAATATGATTTCCAATTAAAGAAATAGTACCCAATAATTCTAAGTTTTTCCTAATCTTCTCAGTTGTGTTTGTTTTTTTGCAAGGGCATGTTACCCATGGATTATTTTAAAGTTTTATGTTTATCAATTAGTTGTATATTTAGTAAAAAATGTTCACTAAAGTTCTTGTTTTATTTCGTGATAAGCTTTTCCGTAATAAGTGAAATTTAAAGAAGAGATTTAAAATAAAAATCTTTTTTTAACACTTATTATTATAATAAAAGAGCAAATTTAATCAAAATAATTTAGTTAAAGTGCAACCAACAACCCGGAAAAAAGTAAACCACTTATTTTTGCTTTCCTGTGTAATTTACAATTGATGCAAAAATTAAAAGTATCAGAAATTTTGATATTTTAAGTGAAACCATTTGTAATCTTTTCTGTGACCATTAAATATGTGTGAAAGGGAGAGTATGAATTATATGTGTGTAACTTTTATCTAAGTATATACCTAAGCTTTATTTTTTAAATGTATTACTATGTATTAATATGTAACATAGTTATAAATTGGCCTGAAAATGACCCTCTAAAGGCCCTATTTTTTAATCTGCTGGAACAGTGGGAACCCTGATTTTAGCGAGGTCCCTAAAAGTCCCTTTGTTCATTGAGTAGGTCTCTAACTTCCTTCTATTATGTGTGAAAAGAATAAGATTTTCAGGATTTTTTTTTTTAATTACCTTTTAGGAAACCATGAATTATATCTAGAAGTTTTGAAGGATTTTTATACTTGTTTTTCTTTCCTACAATTCTGGTCTTTTCCAACTAGGATAAGCTCCTAGTTGAAATAGACGAACACTAAAAACACACCCTGAAAATATTGATACTCTAGCCAGTTTCTAAAAATGTATAGTGCACAACATCGCAATTGATGATAAAACTGTTAAACAGTAAAAAAAATTAATAAGTTGGGGAATGTTAAAACAGTTGGTGAAACTTTTCACCTTAATTTGACCGCAACTTGCGCTTGTATTTTTGGGTTTTATTTTTCAAGAATTCTTTACTTTTTTTTAATCATTTTTATTGTATTCCTTGTAAAATATTAAGTAATGCTGAAAAAACTATTTTGTTCTCATTTAAAAATACCATGAGAACTAACTGAGCGTAAAGTAAGTTTTTCCCTCCTTTTTACCTAATTCCATTTTATAATGTCATGTTGGTAATGTGAAACCACCGTTTTTGAGCGGTTCTCTAATCATCCGAAATTATCACATGTGCCGTTAGTGCACTGTTTTTGTGCAATAATCAGCATTTTCTTTTAAAACATAATTTGATATGGATGAAATACTCAATTTAAAATAAAAATGAATAATGAAACATTAGGCTAAAATTAGGTTTATATATATAAATATAAATGGCATTCCCAACATAGATCTCATCCCCCCCCCCAAAAAAAACCCTTTATTATTACCCACCCCCCACCCCGAGTTCCACATTTAAATACGCAAATTAATTCCTTTCTTTTTCTATGATAGTGAATTTATATAACTTAAGATTAAACAAGAAGTTCCGTCTAGAACTATACGAGCCTACTTTCCCGTATACACCAAATTCAAATTTATAATCTAGCTATCTCTTTCTCTCTCTTTCTTGTTTATCTTTAGTTCTAATTATTGAAAATATACTTTTTTCAACGGATAATACATATTCATTCACTCACTCATTCATTCTTTCATTTATTCAGCCATGCATTTATTCATTCATTCGTTACCTCATTCTAGTGTTTATTCATTCATTTACGCATTCATGTATTTATTCACTCATTTATTTATATTTTCATTTATTCAATAATTTATTCATTCATTCTTTTCCTCATTCATTTATTCATTGATTTATTCTTTCACTCTTTCATTTATTCATTCATTCATTATTTCACTCATTGAGTCACTGAGAAATATCCTTGAAAATCCTGATCAAAAAATTTCATAGGAAAATAGGCTCGTAAGTTCTGGATAAACTTTCTATTTCTACATGTTCTACGTTATAAGAGCTTTCCGATAAAGTTTGTTCCAAGCAAATCGGTCCGTTAGATCAGGATTTATATAGGGTTGAAATTTCCCCGTAAGCTCTGTGTTAATTTTTTGAACTGTTCAAAAATGAACAAAAACTGTTCAAATCAATATTTCACGCCGAGAACTCCTTTCAATAAGCTTTCAATAGGAACTTGGCTCTTGTGCCCAGAGTTTACAGAATTTGCTTCAATTTTGTCCATAGGCGCTAATGTTAAAATTTTTTGAACTGTTCAAAATTTAACAAAAAATTGTTCAAATCAAAAGGTAAAATATAGAAATGAGATGTCCTCGCCGAGATCTTTCGAATGCAAAAAGAATTTTTCCAATCGGACAATTCGTTCAAAAGTTATTAGGGGGGGGACAGACCGACAGACAGACAGACAGACCTACAGACACACTTTTTCCCCATCTCAATACCCTACTTTCAAATTTTTTATTTTTCAATCTTTATTTAATTACTTCACTTATTTTTGACTTTTCTTGATTTTTAACGATATTTTCACGATACATTAAGCCTTCTTTCATACTTTATTATTTTTTTTTTTTACTTTTACGGGAAAGTAGGCTAAAAAGCAAAGTTTTCTGCAATATTTTTGTAAACTTGTGCTTTGGTCTTGATGTTAATAGTTATTTTTTCTGCACAAAGCAAAAGTGTTACATTTGTTTAATACTCTGTCCAAACTTTTGGTCTAAATTCAATCACTAATTGGAAAAAAAGAGAAGAAAGAAAAAAGAAGAAACTTTTATAGGTCTTAGGATTAAGTAACTATGATTTTTCTAACTTGCCAGGTCCAATCAAAAATCATGTGTGTGAATACTGGAGCGGAACTGGCAAACAGAGGACGGGAACTGTACGTACACTTTCGTGATCAAGGGACTCCTGTCATGATAGGTGAGTTTGCACAAGTTGAAATTATATTGGATAATTAAAAAGAACCTTCAGATTTGAATTAATTGTACAATAGAACCTGTTTGTATCAAATCTTGTGCAAATAAAGACAAAACACATACCTAATTGGTCTTACAGGTAACTAAATGCTTTGCAGTTTCAGTAATTGATTAGCTTTCACTTATGTGTTTCCGTTATGCATAAGCAAATTTTTTGTAAAAGGCTTTTAAAGCATATCTTATTTTTATTTCCTATTTTTCATTTGTTAATTTAAGTGGTAGTTGCCTGTGGTCCTAAAATAACATCTTGTGCAAATTGATCTTTGCTTTAGTTTCAAACAGCTTTTTCATGGTTACATTTATTACTTTTAATTTCCAGTACCTTGCTACAAGTGTGACCATCTTCAAAAGACATTCTTTCTTGATTTTAAATGACAAAAATTTTCATTATCTCATTCTCAATGTCTAATTTCTTACCAATATTAAATTTCTAATGAATTATGCAAAGTGTAATAATATAATGACATAACTAAAGTAGTGTGAAGATGTGATTTTCTGTTTTTGTTTAGATAATTTTTTCCCTCTTAAATAAGAAAAAAACTCTAGGTTTCAAATTCATCAGCAACATTTTGGATCTTTCTAACAAGCTAGATATTTCATTGTTTTAATATGTATGGGTGGGGAAGCAAAAAAAGAAAACACATGAAATTTAAGTAAACCATGCACAAAAATATATTTTATGATAAGAAAATGCATTTATATTTCAAAAACTATTATTAATACAATAACAGAATGAGGTGCAAGTACCTCATTAGAAGTAAAACTTTTACAAACGTTTATAATTGGTTTTTTAACAAAATATCAAACTGGGAAGTACAATAAGGGGCATGCTTATGATCTAAACAATGACGACATAAAAGCAAAAAGAGATGCAATATGCCTCGAAAAGTATTTTAAACACTATATAATTCACAATTAAAGCTCTGAAGTAGAATATTTCGGTTTTTCTGCCAATTCTATGTAGCTATAAAAGGTAAATGACTAGAAATGTTTTCCAAGTAAACATTTAGTAAATCTAAACTTTTTTATATTTGTGTAGGTGGTGGAGTTTTAGCCCATACTATTTTGGGTGTGCACTTCAATGAACACACTGGAGACCTCAAGTTCCTTGTCCTCGATCCCCACTATACAGGCGGTGAAGACATCCATATTGTTCAGAGTAAAGTAAGTGAAACGACGTATGATTCAGAGTAAAACTGGAGGCAATTCTTTGGTTCACTGGGAAACAGTATCGTTAACAATTAAAAGTGATCGCTCAGAATTCATATCGTAGTATGAGCTTTAACTCACCGGCGGTCTAGGCCGTGATATCACGCCATGAGAAATCTTTCTTGAGATGGTCAAAGCCGTGATATTACGATGCACTTTTTCCGCGTCGAAATGGTCAGTAGCGTATATTTGCGAGATTCTTTCCCCTCTTTCCAAGTAGGCTCCCTGTTGCGCCGGAGGCGTTGCTTTTCCGCCCCTTCTCTCACATACGCACATAATGAACCTTCATTCCCTTTGTGCTTTCAAGTTTCAGCATTTAGCCACTACCCCCTGAGTGGGCATTGAAATCAGCTTGCAAGTACAAGAAATCCTTCTTGATTACAACGTTTAAAAATGCCTAAATAGCAAGTGAAATTTTATTCTTAGAACTGAAAATATATATGTCTTCTGTCGTATCTTGTCAGTTTCTGTTTGTTTGTCTAGTCAATGAATGCAATTTACTGAAATTATTTATAGGTCATCGCATTTAATGAAATTACGAAGTTTGAAAAATTAAATTTTATTCGGGTGAGAATAAATTAATCCTGCTTTTTAAAAAAAACCTAATTTCTATGAAGGATATACATTGTATATAAACAAGATATATGCACAGAAATTAAAATCAGTAACTTATAGTGGCGAGATGAGAAGATTAAGTTATAGTGAAGAGGTTTTACATTGGGTTTTTATTACAATCCCAGTCAAATTTGCTGTGCATTCCTGGCCGATGTCAAGACGGAGCAGTTTTCCGAAAAAAAAGCGATAGCCAATTCCAATTTAGAAATGTAAAAGAGAAAGAGAGGGGGGTAGGGGGAGAAGGAAAGCATTCTAAGTCTTCAAAAAATAATCAAAATTGAAAAAATATTGCAATATAAAGCAAGTTTTTTTTTTTTTTTTTTTAAGTTCAAAAAGATCATTCCTTTTAAAAATATTATAGCAATACCGGCCAATCTGCATTATCAAGATTACCTTTAGATTAACTGAATTAACAATCCAAACATTTTTTTAAGACAAAACATTTTAAAAACCCAAGCAAGCGTTAGTTTTTCTAAGTGGATAAATAAACGTGATAGCTTCATGGGTTCACACATGGGGCGAAACATTTTTAAAAAATGGCGAAGGATTTGCCACAATCTTCATATTTAAAAGAAATAAAAGGAGGCATAGGGACATAACCAAGGGGGGGGGGGGGCACGACGTCGATTTCTTCCACTAACGTCATAAAGCTGGCCAAGAATTGCGTGTTTAGGACTTGACTTCAATTTCACAATATTGCCCGCAGAGAACACCCGTCTTTTAGCATTACTAAAAATATACTAATATTTGTTTTTAAATACTGTACAAAAAACTCACGTGTAAACCCCGAACCCTCATTCCTTATCTTGATCACCTAAAATCACATTTTTAGAACCTCAATTTCGAACACCCTGGGACAGAACTTCCCAAAACCCCTCTAACGTATCCAAGATCGATTAAAATTACGTTATTAGGTATATATGTATATGTGTGTATATATATATAAACACGTTTCAAAATGGAGGGACCGCCAAACACATAACTCCCCTCCCCTCCCTACTCGATATTTTTGTACTCGCAACGACCCTGTCTGGTCATTATCAAGATAGAGAGCCGTTTTCAAAAGTTTTTGTACTTTTTATAACATACGATTATTTCCATGCCTGATAAGAGCTTCGCTGTTATATACATGTATATTATTGCGGAGCGAACAAAAACTTCATTTTCCTTTCAATATACCCTAGCGTTGAAAGGTTGTGTCTTGATAAGAAATCCATGTGCAGAAAAAATGGAATGAAATTAAAATTAGGGTTCCTTATGGGACATAAAAGATAAAATTTTTGAAACACTGGGGTTTTTTTTTTCAATAGTCCCTAGTGTTCAATACTTGTGTGATGGCAGGAATCTATAATATTTTTTTTTGTAGTTATTATTATTGTTATTATCTATATATAAATAGGCAAACCCAGAATAGTTATTAACCATTTTCTCTTTTGCTTTTCAACCTATTTTCTTACTTTTTTTTTGTTTTGTAGCAGAGTTTTTTGTTGACATGTTTCAGAGATGTTATTTAACAAACTTTGGGAACAGTTTATTATTAGTTAATTATTTCCCCTTTTCGTTTGTCAGGCAAGGCTCATTTATAATTGCAATGTTATATTGTTAAAGATAGCAGATGAGATAACATGTCTTGATTGAGTAAATTATTAATTGGGTAATAAATATAAACTGATTGTTAAAAAGAGCTTGATGTCCTTAAGCAGTAATAATAAAGGTAAAGAGTTTGAGTAAAAGCTTCTTTTAAGCAATGAAATTAAAAATGAGAGTAGTGTATGGAAGCAAACATTGAAGTTTTGTTCAACTGCCACTTAGCTTAGTACGAAATTGGCAGATAAAAATTCTTTTGCATGCTATATATGCGTACTTTTAAAGTCTACACCACTGAAATTTTATCATGTTATTAATGCATGGTGGTTATTAATGATGGTGGCAAACATTGAAGTTTTGTTCAACTGCCACTCAGCTTAGTACGAAATGGGCAGAAGTACCAGCTGCTACATTTATGAGCGCAATTGACCCTGCGCCGACAATGATTTAGAATACGCTTTCTTTGAGTGAGGATGATTAAAATAAACTTACGGTTATCATCGCCAAATTTGGTGAAGAATACTTATATAATTATGGGGGGGGGGGTAGAAAAATGTTTTCTATGCTAAATTTAATTAGGGTCGAATTTCGACTGCTGGGCAAACTCTAGTTATTATTATTTTACTAACTGCCCTATCATCGAAGATTATATATTGCTACCTAGGATACAACAAAAAGGAAACGAAAAAATATAGTGACATTCAACATTTGCCTAAAATGATAATTTTTGGGACCCATGAGGAACCGGTAGAATAAAATTCTCTCAATTTTTTGTACGTGGATTTCTCTTGTCAATACACAACTTTTTCACGTTAAAGCATATTGAAATTTAAAAACATCAAAGCTATGTTTTCGCTCCGCATTAAGGTATGCATAAGGGCGCACATTTAAAAAAAAAACTTGAAATTAGAGACTTTTTTACTCAGTAGCCTCATTTTGAGGCCTACTTTTCGAATACTTTAGGGAAAAGGAAGGCTGCACTCCTCTTGTTTTAAAAACATGTGTGTGGGTGTATGTGTGTATATTTACAATGTCTGTGTGTAAAATGTCTCATTCTTGCTTGCAAACTCAGCAGAATGCAGCAGATAACAATTGTCAGTCATAGTTAATGGTGCATAGTTAACTGTGTATGTTAGTAAAGTCATATAGCTTAGGGACCGTTCATAAATGATGTCACACGTCTTTCCAATATATTTGACCCCCCTCCTCCCTTTGTCACATGTCGCGCTATATTACATTAGCATAAAATAGGTTTAATTTGTTGATTTTAAAAGTTTTCATAGAAATCAAAATATTCGATGTCACACTTCTTGCTACATCTCCCCTCCTCTTGTCACAAACTGGCACACTTTTTTGAACCTTCTCCCCCCTTGAAGCGTGACATCATTTATGGATGACCCCTTAGATGCCTTTTGGTGTAGTAATTGAAAATACTTAGAAGCAATGCCAAATTCTACTTTATAGCAATGGCACATATATTTATGCTTAAACGCTTTTTTAACTTCTTTGTTCAAAGTAAAGGAGCAGTAAATTCCTAATCAAAATCTTTCTCCTCAAGCTTCAAAGCCAGAGTTCGTGTTGGTGAAAAACAAGAAAATAGTTCCCAAATTCTTTTTATGTAGATATATTATTTTGTGTAATAAATTTATAGTATTAAAACAGTAACGCTTACGTTTGTATTCACCAGTGGCTTAGCTCGACACTAGTTTCGGGGTAATGCGATTGCTCGCAGCTAATTTTATTGTTTTGCGAAGGTCTGTCAAAGTATCTACTCACAAATTCGGTGGGGGAGGGGGGGGGGGCATCGCCTTTTTTTGTGCCAGTGGTATTCACAGTAAACAAGAAAACTAAGCAAGACATTGAGCACTTTTCCAATTCATGTCGAAAAATACTCAAACTTTTAGCTTAAAATAATTTACCCTTTAATGATTTTAATGTTACCCTGTCATCTTGAACCTATTGATATATGTACAGTTTCATTAAAACAACAATAATAAAGCAGATTGCATTTTATTAGCTACGCAAATACTTCTGTATACTTTATCTTTTTCTCTTGATCAATATTACACAGGTTATTTGTTAGAATAAAGAGAATGTGACAAATGCAATTTTGCCCTTTAGTTTTGTTTCACAACAAACACTTTTTCCAGGTTCTGTAATTGTCATACAGGCTTTGTACAAACTTCATCTGGCACTGTCTTTTACGAGCTGAAAGTGGCATAAACTCGAATTGATATGTACAAATTCTATGCATGGAAAAGATAATTTTTTGCAAATTTATAGTTGACTGTTTTAAATTTCGGAATTTGAATTACTGGAAATCAATGTAACTCAATCTCAAATTTTGCGAACATTCACAGTGAAGTGAATTTGTATAAAGAACATACACACAAATTCAGAAATCAACAACTCCACAAACATAAATATATCGATTAAATTGGACAGATAATATAAAAAAGTCCTGTTTATATCTTTCTCAGTCAATTATGATTACTTATAGTAATCATAATAGTATTAATATTTTCTTCATCATTTTGATTTTTTTGGGGGAAATTGTATTATTTCTTTTAATAATCCACATATTTTATTCAAATATAGTATGCCCTTTTTGTACCATTTTTCTGTTGTCGTAAGTTTTATACATTTTCCATTGCGACCCCTGTTCAAATAAGTACTTTTTTCTATTTCTTTCTGAATCAAGTAGTTTTCATAAATTTTAACTAGATAAATTACATTCATCTTATATGCCAAAAAATACAGTTCCTATGAAAAAAATTCAAGGTTCAGGAAATTGTTTTGAAAGTTCAGGAAATGCAAATCTGTACTACTACCACACCTGCTATTGTAGCATGAAACAATAAATTAAATGTTTTAAGCATCCACTAAATTTGGCCACTTTCTGTATGGCTGCTGACAACCTAGTGAAGAAAAATCATGTACATATGCACAAGGAGCATTATTTTGTAAATTTTTTTTACACACAAACTTGGTTTTTGTGTTATTCCTGTTTAAGGCAAGGTTAATCTGATTGTGATATGAAATTCATGAATGTTTATTCGGTTTCCCATTAGTAATATTTTTTGATGATTTTATGCATTAAAAGTTCGATTTCATCTGAAATTCAGAATTTTTCTTGCAGTTTAATTATTCATATGTTCTGGTGATACTTGAAACATCCATTAAATTTGCTGCTATTTCTGTAACTTAGTTGTCTACTCTTGAGAGAAAATTTTCTTATTATTTGCAAATAAGATTCATTACCGTCATATTGTGAGAAACAATTTTTCAAACTTGCTTGCTGAATGCTAATAACAATAATTTAATAAATGTGTTGAGTGAATGATAATTATAAAGTTGTTAATTATGCATCAAAATAATAGAATTAAATATGTTCTATCGAAAGTTTAATGTGTAACATGACTATTTAAAGTAAATAGTGAAACATTGCAAAGGTGAGACAGCTTGGTATTACTGAATGCTTTCAGGTTTTCCCTGAGTATAGCATAACAACAATGGTTGAATGATAAATGGAAAGAAATGGTCTTTTAAGAAAAGCGAAAACATGATTATTACTGTCTGATCTAAAACTTGATTTGACAAAAACATAAATTTGATCACCTGACAATCAGACAATCACATGTTAAATGGAAGATATATTTTGTCAGGAACTGCAAGGTTGTTAAATGGTGCCAGAAATAATATTTAAGTGAAATCTAAATTTTACAAACAAAATTAATTGGTTTGGATTACCAATTATATAATTAATAATCAAAAGTTATTTTTCCTTATGTGCTTTTATGAGAATTTAGTATAAAATGCTTTTAACTTTTTGTAAGGTGATCTGAATTGAACTAACTTCCCCCCCAAATTTAAGTGCCCAGTGTCTATGGTAAACTATTATACCACCTCTGAATTATCCACATTTCTAACATTGAGAAAAGTAAAGTTCTTATCTGATACACCATTTAAATACGACAAGCATATTCCCCCTCCCTATTTTTTTCTTGTTTATTTATTTGAATTAAAAAAAACAAAGATAATTGTTTTTAATAACCTAAATATTTTTCTAGCCCTATCTTTAGTGGAAGCTATAGTACTGAGAGTTTGAAAAAATTAAAGTGGTTACCCAATATATAGGCCAGTTTTTTGAATTTTTATGTACTAAGATATATTTTAAAATAAATAAATAAATAAAAACAAAATCAAGTTTAAAAAATATTTTAGTAAATTGTAGGATAAGTAAACAGTAAGATTCACTTAGGCAGGCCGCATTACAGAAAGAATGGCATTCAGTCACAGCTCTTTGTTGTTGCCACCAACTCATCAGTTTACTGTGACTAATGTTGCTCTTGGGTTGAGCAAGATTTATTTGACTTTTGTAAAAGTTCTTCAAAATATTACTTTTAATGATATCATTATATTACAATAACATAAATATTGGATCCATACTTTGCTGTACGGCAAGAATGTTAAAATGCAAATTTCATCATTTCAACAAGTAAAAATTAACGTAAGCCTTTCAGTTTCATCTCTACATATTCTATCTCTAAAAAGCAAAGTCTTTCTTAAAGAAAATGTTTTTAAGTACCTAGATATTTTCTATGCCCCCCCCCCCTCCTTTTGTATTTGTGTAAATATATTTTATATATAGAATACTTGCTTGCCATATCTTCCCAATTTGTAAAAAACTAAAGAGTTTTCAACTTATCTACCGACCTTATTCTCCTGTTTGGCGGTAAACTTTTTGACCAATCCCTGCCCACCCTTTTTTTTACTTATTTTTTCTCTTTCTTTTTTGTGTTAGTGAAAGAAATAATCCATGTTGTCTATTTGGTTTATTGCTTTGTAGCAAATGAAAAGCCTTACTTTTCCTCTAATACATTTTATTTCATATAGTGAATAATTACTTTATCTTCTTTTTAGCTATAGAATCTTAAAATATTAAGTGAGGTCAAGTTTTAACCAGCATATTTTATGCATTTTTAACATTTCATTTTTGTTATTTATGTCCTTTAATAATTAGGTTTCTACAGCTGCAATTGAATTTTAAACATAAAATTGAAATTGTAAAAAAAAAAAAAAAAAGAAAGAAAAAGATTTTAATAACTTAAAATAAAGATATTTAGATTATATGTTTTGATAAAATTTCAAAATTTCTGATTATTAATCTCACAAAAATAAATAAATCAGTTTTGTTGATATTTTCCCAAACACTTCTTTTTTCCTCTCTCTAGGGTTGGTGTGGATGGAAAAATGTGAAATTCTGGGATCAAAATGCTTTCTACAATTTGTGCCTGCCACAAAGACCAGAATTGATTTGATTTTACCTCCACAATCTTATATCACTTGATTGTATTTTCTTTCTTTTTAAATTTATGTATAGTTTATTTTTCAATAAGAGATATTAAAATTATTTTTCATATAACTGGCTAAAGCATGATTTTGCATAATTTTTAACTTAGTCATGTTTTGAACTATTAACAATATACACTCACTTATATTTCAGTTTTTAACGTTATAAGGTCTAAGTCAATGAGTGGTAGCTTTATTATAACTTTACACTTTCCAAAAAATGTTGGGATGTAACAATCAAATTTTTGTAGAGACAAGAGTAATGATTAAACACAGATAATCCCCATTTCATATGCATCATATTTAAAATAACTACAGTTTCTCTAAAGTAAACATTTAACTTTTGACATTGCAACAAAATCGCTCATCCCAAAATTGCAAAATGGATGTGATTTATGGCAAATATGAAACCAAAAGTGTTACACAGTGCTAACATGTTGATTTTAAAATGTTTCACAAATTTTGGAATGAAAATATACTCTTTACAATATTGCACTGAACACTAGATAATAAAATTAGATATCTTTCCTAACTTCAGATGCAATAAAAAGTACATCAAAACTTTTCCCTGAATTTAAGTTATTATTGTTTGTCATAAATAGCCAGATACTTATCAACAGAGCTCGAAAAATCTTAAAAATTTTACATGCCCTACCAGGCATGTTTGTCTAAAACATGCATGCCCGAACTAAATTTTTACATGCCCAGAAGTTGTTATATTGCATATTAATTTGTTGTACAGCATTAATAAGACAAAAAAATAAATTAACAGTTTTATATCTGAATAAAGAATTATTTTAACATTAATCAAATCATTAGAAAATTCATTATAAATACATATTACATAAGTCGTTACAAGTCAAAATTTTTGCAAAATTTAAATTGTATTACCATTTTTTTATTGTTGTCCGTCAACATGTCAATTTTGAGCTCCGGTGAAGATGCGGTGATTTTTTAATAAAATACGAAGTAATAAAGTTTTAGAAAGAAATTATTTGATTAAAATTATATGAGAGACCATGACATGTAAGGGTTGAAAACTCATTCCCAATCGGAATTTTTGCATGCCCTGGGCATGTCAGGCAATATAATGTCCGAGCCCTGCTTATCAAATGACATTTTATGTATCGATTAAAAATATTTATATAATTGGCTTTGTTGCAATAAATGATTTATTGCTAGCATTTGTTTTTTTTTTAACTTAAAACCTTTGCAGCTTGTATGTGTACAGTCATAATAAAACGTGGATACATTTAAATAAAAAGTTTTTGAGCTGCTCTTCCTTCTGAAGAAAAAAAAAATCTCTCCAAAAACTAAAGGTTAAACGAAAAAGTTATCATCGAAGCTTTATTATTATTGTAAATTTCACATTAAATGTTCTTCTATTTCTTTATTGATGGCAGCACTTGTTTCACCTAAAAAAGCTAACAAAAAAAAAACATCAATGTTTAAAAATCATGAATCTTTTTACAGAGAACAATAAATTGTACTTTACATCATTTTCTTGTAAATTATTTTACATCATTTTGAAAAGTCTGGAAATAGATTTTTATTGTGCGCAGAACCTGTCTGGAATGTCTAAAACAAGTGTCTTGAAATAGAAAAATTATGCAAGTTGATTAAAATTAAAAATGCATATACTCCTTTTAACTTTATTGACCAAAATTCAGGGTGGTAGGGTGAACATCCTTCCTGCCCAAATTTCTCAGATACCTTTCTTGAAAATAACCCAGAAGGGATACTTATACTCATAGTTTGGCACAACAATGCAAAAGGATGAATAGGACCAACCCCCTAGAAGACATCAAATATGCAGAATACATTTGTCACTCCACTAAAGATTCAGTTACAAGCATATTAAGATAGCTGACTCAATATTGCATATTATTACAAATAATGATGAAGGTTAAAGAAAGTTTTCACATAAAATAAAAAATAAAAATATTCAATGAACTTTAATCCTCTACCCACATATAATCATTATTGTATGACCATGATGTGTTTTAGCCACAATGCAGCAGTGTAGTTTACAGATGTATGAGCCACAAAAAAAAAAAAAAAGCATGAGACAATGCTGATTAGACAGTGTGTTGTGCGGAGGGAATAGGGAATGCATCCATCCGTGTATTTTAAGTCTCTTTCACTATTTTATCCTTTCCGCAGCCCTCTACTCCTTCACTGTTTTATAAACAATTGCGTGAAAACTGAAAGTAAATAATTAGATTGAACCTGCATTTAGAATTGCTCTCCATGACATGACATAAAGGTAAAGCACATTTAAGCTTAAAAAGATTTAAATTAATACAAATCAATCCTTAACTTTGAGTACACATACATTTTTTATTAAACTACATTCATTAAAGTATTCAGAAGTTCTGCTTATAATCTTTTTTCAGAAAATGATGCGTTAAACATGATTGTATTATTGTTTTGAGAAGGCATTATATAAAAAATAAATAAACATACAAAATTACTGAAAGCAAATCAAGAACTGGATAACAGGCAGGGACGGATTTCCCATAAGGCCAACCTAGGTCATGGCCTAGAGAGCAGCCGTTAAGAGGGCGTAAATTTAGAAGAAGTAGCAACCAAATTATAAAATTTTTATCGATATAAAACGAGAAAGGTCTTTTTTTTTCTTTTTCAATTTTACTTATATATTCTTTTAGTATCGCTAAAAATGTTATTTGCAATGTACGCATTTTGAAATAACTTTTTCGTCAACTGACTATTTATTCTTTCTTTCTTTTTCTTTCATTCTTTTCTCAAACATCCATTATGAGTTAACGGGAAAGCAGGTTAAAAATTCTTGCAATTTGAAATGATAATGATTGCAGAAAGCAGTCGGACTTGAACCTCAAAAAGACAACTTCCCCTGTACCTTTCGCTACATTTGACAAAGTGCAAACAGCCCTCGCTTTTTCCTGCAAAAACAGATTTCTGATAAACAGATAAAATAAATAATTTATTTATTTTACTTCATACCCCAAAAATTTTTTTTCACAATTATATTCAACTTCTATTGATATGTTTTATTACTGTACCAATAAAGAGCGCCAAAACCTAACTGGATTTTTCCACTCACGGCATGAGATGCAAAAATCTCGTCTGCCTGCCTTTCTTTTAGAAAATGGCCAGTGCCGGATCTAGGGGAGGGGGGGGGGGGGGAAGCGGGGGCCCTTGCCACGGGCGGCTCTTGGGGGGCAGCAAATTCAACTGAAGGGGGGAAAAACTTGAAGTGACTCTGAGTGAAATTTAAGTGTATTCCTGATTTTTCACTATTTTCTGCCGCAACACTTCAAACAAATCTTTTCCAGTCTTCAGTCCCGGCTGTGTGCTGTAAATCTACGTAAATGACCTTCAGCAAACAGGTGACCGTCGCTTTCTTTTGGCGGAAAAAATCTATTCCTGTGAGTCGCACATCTGCGTTCATAGGTGCTTCTCAGAACTCCTTTTTATCTATCAATAGTTTGAAAAGTTCAGTTGGGGAGAGCCATGCGAACATTTTCCCCCGAGGGCTGTCTCATGGGGCTGAGGCTTTTGATCTTCGGCGTCCAGTGGGACTTACTTTTTGTAGCACTTCTGGCCTACTGCCTGATGACCCCATAAGGACACCAGACCAGACATCAGCTTAAAAACTTTTGGCCTATACAGCATACAGAAGCTAGTTGCTTTGCTATTGTTCGTTTCACTTATTAAATGAAGCCACCAACCGGCGGCTTCATATAATAGTTCTCTTAAAAAAGAGTTAACGTATTCCCACAAGATTTTCGGTTTAAAACAGACGTACGAATAATTGATAGAAGCAGATAACAAGTCTGGCTTATAAATGGAACATGGAATTTAACAAAACTTTTGACTTTTGTGTGATTGCTCTCTTTGGAAAGTGAATTTTACACGCCTTTTTTGTGCATGCCGCAAAACTGCAAGGTGTGTTCAGAAGACAGTATGGCACTTCCGTAATTAGCAAATGGAAATGCCAGATGGTATGTGGGCTGATATCTGTGACAGGTAACTAACCAATTGCAAGACCGGCAAGAGGTCCTGTCCTGACCAATCGAAAAAAAAAAAAAAAAATAGAGAGATCATTACATAGATTCACACATTCAACCTCTGAAACATGTCTAAATTCTGAATTTCGAAGGGGACCACTTCATATTTATCTTCCTAATGTGTCCTTGAACCCTTGCAGACAGGCGAAGATAGTAATTTGATCCATCACATTCACAATATAGGAAGTGCTTCCTTATCGGTAAGTTTTGCTCATTTTACACTTTGTTAATAACTATAAAAGTGATGTAAAATACAAACTAACAAAAATTTGAACATCTCATTTTTTCTTCACTTTCTGTCGTGAAAAACAGTAGTTTCATCAATGAAAAGAATTCCAGTATCGGATCTAGGGCGGGGCAAGCCGGGGGGGGGGGGGGGGGGAGGAGGTGGCAAATTCAACCGTGATGCACAAAAAAAAAAAAAGGAAAGAAAGAAAAGAAAAAATATTTGATAAAGAAAATTTAACCTTTGGAAGATAATTAAAATCCTAGTGCACCGATTTAATCATTAATCAGCTATTTTGCTAACGATTAAAACGGATTAATAGAATTATATATTTGTATAAACTATCGGAAGCTCTAAAATTGAGATTAGGGGGCGGCAAAATTTGCAATGTCAAAATTTAAAACTTTAAAATTAAAAAAGTCAAGGTTTCTTCCCCTTGTAATAGTGAAATACGTGTAAATTATGCTATGATCAAACAATACTCAATAGTTTTCCTTTTACAAACTCTCAAAGCATCCTTTTGGGAAGAGGTGCGAGCTTGTAAAGTGTTGTTTTAGAAGGCAAACACATGGCTCTTTGATATGGGCGTTAGTAAGAGGGGGGGGGGGGGGGTCCAGCCCAGGATTTTTTAAAAATGCCAATTTTTTTTCATAAATTTTATAAGTAAATAAAAAAAGTTTTGTTTGCTTTAAGTCCCAAATGCGTCTCCTGAGGGCTCAAAATACACCAGCTTGCATATAGTTTTCAAACTTTTTCTGGGGGAGAAACCCTCAGGCCCCCTCTAACTGTCAGAATTTCATATCTCTTGTTAAGAAGCGCTGCAACAAGACAAACTTAATGCCTTGGCACTTCTTTGCTTTGAAGCAGATAAGCAGATTTGACAAGATCTGTTGATTTCAATGAAACTATTGAAGAATTTTCATGGGCGAAATCATGAAGGAAAAAATTTTAATTGTAATTTTTAGATAAATTAAAAGAAATAATGCAGAAAATTTTTATTGAAAATATGTTATTCAAATGTGTATTAAGTATATATGTTTCAAAAAT
Organism: Octonoba sinensis; assembly: GCA_038502835.1. Lineage (NCBI taxonomy): Eukaryota > Metazoa > Arthropoda > Arachnida > Araneae > Uloboridae > Octonoba > Octonoba sinensis. The sequence continues at coordinate 68,522,497 of CM076602.1, forward strand.
TCTTACTGTATATTAAATCTAATGTTATTTATTAAGTCAAAAATTTAAATGGAAGGAAGGGGGTGCAAAATGGGGCTTTGGCCTAGGGCAGTGATGGGGAAACTACGGCCCGCGGAAAGGTTTAATCCGGCCCGTTTAAGAGTGCCGTCGTGAGAATGTTTGAACGCGTTCTTACTTCGTAATGAGACGACCCACATAAAAACTACCTGCGGCGATATCCAAAACACAATAGTATTCTGGACAAATCCATCCGACCTAAACAGATGACTCATCTTTTATAAAAATTTAAGTCCAGATAATTTCCCAAATCTAATTACTCATGCAATGAAGATAATGACAATGTTCGGCTCATCTTATATATGCGAACAAATCTTATCAACAATGAAGCTTAGGAAAACTTCTTTAAGAAACAGAATTACAGATGAGCACCAATCATCAGTTTTAAGAATCTCTGTTTCGCAAATGGAACCGGACTATGATGAAATTTTGATGAAACAGTCTCAATTTCATTTTTCTCATGCACCATCAACCAGTAATGACACCAGAAAATAAAGTGATAATACTTCTCATCAAGAACTACACTAAATTCATTTTATATTTTGTGCTTATAATTTTCTTACCTTTTGCTTTTTTACTATTAAAATAATAAGTGAGTGTAATAATAATTGTATATGTTTATAGAACACATAAATTTTTTAACGATTAAGCATTATTCTTTGGCCCGCTACGATTGTCTAGTTATTACAAATGGCCCGTCTTAAAAAAAGTTTCCCCACCACTGGCCTAGGGTGTAAAAATATGTAAATCCGTCCCTGATAGCAGGACTAGATCTGCCAGACAAGGAGCACAGGATATGCAATGTCTATCAAAATCAACATCTGATGCATCCCTAATCCTGATCTTGGTTCCCACAAATGATTCATGAAATCCTATACTGACTTTGGAAATGATTTGCATAGTATGCTAATGCTGTTCAATTTATTCTGCCAAATTTATTAAATTTTATAATATTTACTTTCAGCGTCATAAGCAATAATTGCGAATTTGAAACAAGTTATGGAAAAAACAAAGACATTGAAAGCAAACTAAAAAATATGCAAAATTGTTTAAATAATAAAGTATTATGGTTACTTTTTCTCCCTCCCAATAATTGATGATCCCCTACACTTTTCAGAGTCGATCCAGCATTTTTCACAGGGTCCTATTTTTGTGAATTTTGAAAATATTTTTGTGAAAAGCAAATAATTTTGTGATTTTGTAACAGGAACACACATTTTGGAAGGACAGTATTTATATTTTCGATTTGCTTTTCGCCATTTATTTAGCAAATTATTTTGAGAAAGATCCAATTTCGTAAATCCGAATTTTGTGCAGGGTTTGTAAACAGACCCAGATTCCCTCTGGTGCAAGAAACCCTGAGCAAGAAAAAAATCTTGTTTTATTAAAGAAAAGGGAATAATAATAGTAGTAGTAATATTTTTTTAAGCTATAAAACAGTAAATATTTCAATTCTGTAAATCCAGTTTCAATATATTATCACAAAAACATTTGGTGCAAGACAATTAAACCATGAAACAAAATTGTAAATTTATAATATGTATTATTTAATGTTTTAAAATTATTTTATCTGCATTAAAAAAAGGAGAAGGAGACAGCATTGAATTTCTGGATAAAAAGAATTAGTACCAATTGAAAGAGCAATTTAAAAAATATTGGATAAGTAAGTTTACTGGATTAAATGAAACTGGTGAAAAATGATTATTGGTCAAATAAGAAAAGTTTTAAGAGTTAAATCGAAAAACTATAATTTAATTTAAATTGAATAGTTTCCGAAAGTAAAAGTAATAATGTGTTTTATTAAATAAATAATTACATAATATTCATGCAGTGAGGCCTAAAAGTAAGTGTCTTAGATTGTATAAAAGTTTACACAATTTTCTTAAGCACCAAGAAAAAAAAATCTTCATTCACAGCATTATTTATTTCATTGTCAAAATTTTTTCTATTTGAGATCTCTGATACATAATCTTTCATCTGAAGCAATTGAACTATTCCATTTTTTTAGTCTTTAAGGGAATACACTTTTGACTAATAGTTTAAGAATTAAATTTTTAATTTTTTTTATTCTCATGTATAAGACAATCTTCTGGCTGTTTAAATAAAAAATCTTCAGGTTTATTTTTAAAAAACCTTTCATTTTCCTTAGGTATTTTGCATATGTTGTGCTTTCAAGCCAGATTATTAGACAACAGAAGGATACCCTTGTACCCCCCCCCCCCCCCCGAACCCCGAACATGGCCCTATAACAGGGTTCACGCTAGGCCGCGCGATTCCCGCAATATTTTTTGAAATCCCACTCAAAAAATTTTTTTTTTTAGGCTTAAACTTTAAAAATCCCACTTAAAATTTTGGTCAAGGAGGAAAATCCCACCTTGTATTTTTCCCCAGTGTGAACCCTGTATAAGTAAGCTATGTCTGGAGTCAACAGTTGGACACAAACCCTTACAAAGATTTCTCTCAGTTTAACTTGTAAACATTTCATTTCTTTTTTTTTACACAAAATTACACATTTGGATTCATTTCTATATAGAAAATAAGGCAAGAATAGACATAATAAGCATTTGGAAATTTACTGTGGTAATGACACCCATATCATTATTTGAAACCAGGGTTTGTGATTTTTTTTTTAATTAAAAAAACGGATTTTTTAAATCAAGATATTTTTAAATTTAAATCGGATTTTTTTTTGCTTTTTTAAAAAATAGCTTAAATATTTTGGATATTTATTATGCTATATTCATAGAAACAATATTACATGTTTAACAATATGAAAAACACACTTTCAGCTATTTTCACAGAAATAAATATTTTTAATAATAATAATGATAAAAAAATTTTAATACAAATGAAACTTAACCCTGCCAGGAATAATAGTACACTCATAAGTACAGAGAAAATGAACGAATTTAATCTGAATTCTGTTACTGTTGAAAGCTGAAAAAAAGTAACAACTGTATGTACTCGATTTTTGCACTTTGTGTACTTTAATTATTTTTTGATTCTATAAATGAAAAAGCCTGAAATATTTTTACCCATTTAGTAAAATCATATGCTCACACCAGTGGCGTAACTAGCGGGGGGCGGTCCGCCCCGGGCGGCACTGTTTCAGGGGGCGGGAAAAAGTCCGAAACGCCCATCTCAACAAAATGTAATCTTGTTTTTCAATTTTTTTTTCACAAACAGGGCAAAGTTATTTTTTTATGAAAATTACTGTCCGGTTTCGCTCTTTCTGCACCCCCCTAGGTATACTTTTTGCTTTGCTTCCTTGCTATTCTTCTAAATAGCCTATTATAAAGTCATTTCCGCGTCCGACTGTCATCAGAGTATTTCCAGATAATTCTGAATGACATGGGGCTAAAGAGAGGTGTTAACAAAAAACATTGATACGAGTAGCTGGAAAAGTATGAAGTACCCGCAAGCCTTAAAGAGTAGTTTAAAGAAACAATAATAAAAAAATTGTTGAAATAGTAGCTGTAATCTGTTATTAGAACCCGCCCATTGAGACTGATAATAGCAAAACTTAATTGTCACTCACTGCATTCTATTCTCAAAGGGTTCACAGGAAAGAAATCCCTTGAAAGAACGCCGACGAATTCACCGAAGTCGGTTTATGGACAATGGTCAAAAGAACTATTTTCACAGAAGTTCTTATTATTGTCTTATTGCCCGACCGGTCGCCTACCGTGAAAAGCGGTTCGTAGGGGTTGTAGTAATTTTTCATTTGGCCAACTTGTTCTGAAGTGGCATCATCCCGTTTCTCAGCATTGTTTCTGCTCAAAAACAAAATTTGTATTTTGCCAATCCAGTCATAAGTAATAAACGAAACAAATTATATTTTTTGTTCCTAAAAATTTTCTGCAGAATCATCTGAAAGTTCTCGACTTCAAATAGGAAAAAGTGACTTTAATTCATCCTGTTTTAGTTGCACAGATTTTGAGACAGCGCCTGAAATGATAAGATCGAGCATTTTTAGACAACCCGAACCCAACCGACATTTAGTATTTTTGTAAGAAAAAAAAAATCGATTTTTTTTTTAAATTGCTAAACCCATTAATGGAATTTGGATAGTCTTGAACTTTTGCAACTTTAAAAGTAACTTCTGATTGTGAAGATGAGAGAGTCATTGTTTTAAAACGTTATGGCAAGTAGAAATATTCGGCAACATCGCAACTAGTCAATTAGTAAAATGTATGCATTTCATCTGTCTTTAAAAATGTTATTTATGTGTTCATAACATGATAATTCATAAAGTAATAATTTAACCTATCTTGTAACTTTTTTAATTGCAGTTCATTTAAAATTTTGATCTTGATGACACCGGACAGTAAATTATGCAATTCGACCAGCGTGTTTAGTGCGTAATATTTAATTTTTAATGCTTTCATGTTTATTATTCACAACTTGTAATTTCACACCAGTGGCCTAACTAGCGTCGACTTGAGGGGGAGCTCAGGTGGTTAAGTGGGGGGCACTGGGTCAAATTTCAAGCATGTCGTATTATTTTGGGAGCGTGAATGGAATTTGCGACGCGCGAGTGGGGGCGCTTTTATGCTGAGAGGATCAAGGGAGAGGGTGCACAAACAAACCAAGTTACGCCCCTTTTGCACATCGGAACCCCTGCCGCTTCAAAAATTTCTCTATTTCATGTACACAATTTTGTATCCTAAGAATTTCATTTACTCTATTCTTTCTTTAACACTTCGATCGTTTATAATTTTACAAATCTCATAAATTTAAAATTTTTATGAGCTAACGAGAGTAAGTTAAGTACTTTGTAGTTAGAATTTAAGGATTTGGGAGCTAAAAATACTGTTTTAAAAAAACAATAAATTTGTTGCATCTCTCTTTCTGCCATTGCCTTCAATAATTTATGCGACAGTTATAAATTATTAATGTTTGCAGCAAATGTTGTCAAACTATTAGCGGGGGCTTTAAACATAAGAAAGTGCCAAATTACTATTTGAAACTGTCCTGATTATTACTGAAATTACTGTTTGAAGTTTTAAGAGGTTTTTCATCGAAAACAATGTATAAATATTACTTGCAATGGGATGTCAAGACATACCTTCTGTGTAATACTAAAGAATACATACTCATGTGACGTCTTCAAAAAATTATCTTGAAATGTTGATGAAACTTTTAAGGAATTATTGAAATGTGGAATAAAATATTTCCCTATATTTTCATAATTCGACAACAACTTTAAATAGACAACAAGACGTATAGTAAACTATTCGAGAAATTTATGGCCATGACCAGTATCTTCTAATGTCTGAGAATAAAGGCTAAAATTGCATTTTTGGCACTAATATCGATGAATTTTCAGCAAAATTCCTCTTCCTTCTCCCCAGGCCCAGCGTCACTAAATATAGCCTAGAATTGCATGTTTTAGACTTCAATTTTTAAAATTTTATGGGGGAGAGCCCCCAAACCCCCCTATCTGTGCTCAAATATTAGCTTCTAGATTTTAATTTAGCTTTTTCGAATACCATGACGCAATTCTCCAAAAAGAAGAATGCCAGATGGAAAAACTAGTTGAAATTTATTCAGCCTGAAAAAGTCTCTGAAAAATAAAGATCTCTGATTTTAGTCTCTGAAAAATTTAAATGGCACATTAATTTTGAAATGACCTTTGAATGTGCGTGAACATAATATAAATATTATATAAATCTGGAATCGCTCGATGGAAAAAAAATGTGGTGGTCCCCAAACTCATAACCCCTCTGCCTCCCCCCGTCCCCCCAGTTTAGGGGCGGCATTCTCAAATTTTGCCCCGGGCGCCACTAAGTCTAGTTACGCCTCTGGCTCACACCATTACTAAAAACTGAAACTTTTTGTTATACTCAAATATGTTTATCGAAAATTTCTATGATAAAAAATATTTTAGAAGGAAAAAAACCGTAAAGCTATTATGGGACATGGATGAAACTTTAAGGATACATATTCTAAATTCTAAACATTGTTGTTTTAAACACTCATTTTGAATTATTTATAGTGTGGCATTAAATTGATCTCAAATGCTATTTTTCAGATAAATTTAAGATAAAAAACACAGAATGGTTCATGATTATTATGAATTGCAATTTAAATGATTGAATGAATTATGCTTTGCTTTTAAGCTGCCTAATAATTAAGAGTAATATTGTAAAATTAAGCTGAAGAGTAATATTGTAAAATTAAAAAATAGTAATTAGTTCTAAACTTGTGAAATATGTTATTCACACATACACAGAGAGACGGATGGACCTAGGAAGTTTTATTTGAAACGGTTGTAAATGCAACATATTTCATTTTAACAACACTTTCTAACACTAAACTTAATGATTTTTTTGAAAAATAATCACTTGATTTAAATCAACGAACCCTGTTCAAAACTAAAATTTAAGAAGCTGAACTCACAATATCTTAGGTTGAATTATGTGTTTTTAAGTGCGTACCTGGTAAAACATATCCAAGTTTATAAATTCATCAAGGGAACTTCTGTTGTTTCATCCAGAGACCTGTTGTCTTTCAGAATGATTGTCCTTGAAGGATATCCTTCAACATCGACAAATAAGTATCTGTAATCATACTTTCCTTTGTTGACCTAAGACAAAAAGAGGATTCAATAAAAAGATATAAAAGTTAAATTAAATTTTGTTCAGCATCATTAAACCCATTTCTAATACTTTTCAATATTCAACTTAAAATTAAGGGCAAATTCATGTTTTAAATTTTCATTTTATTATTGACCCTTCAGAATTTGCGTTAAGATGCATAACCTGAGAACTCATATGAGAATTTTTCTCATACCACCTATTTCTCTCTCAAAAAAAAAGATAATAAATGAAATATTGTTCTAAACACCAAATATTGCCCAAAATAATATTATTATTCAAAATATATCATACAGGTGTGCTGTTTTCGTGAAATATTGTCAGGCAACTTAGATACTTTTTATTTGTGGGGTACAAAATGTTCCTTATGAAAACTAAGAAAAAATTGTTTTTGAACACTATGTATAAGAAGCATTTTTAACCGAAGCCCTTTAAACCAGCAACCTTTCCTGTGAAGTCATCCTCAAAAATAAAAACAATTTTTCAGTACAAAGAAATTTAAATAATTCAATAACTACACTATAATTGATGTAGTCATTTATTTCAGTCCATTTAGGTACATGCCTGTTTAAATATTTGATGTAACAAAAATTAAAAAAAAAAAAAAAAAAAGCTTTCAGTAAATTGCCAGAACACTCTCTTAATGAGAAAAACACTCACATTCAAACGATAAACTTTCACTAGCGTTCATGCAGTGAGAAAAACGCTCACAGTCGACTACCCCGAATAGCACACCATCTCGGCGACTATCAGACAAAGGATTAATGATTGTGAAACACAAGGTTACAATGAGAAGCTAGACAGAGCAACATCTTCGCCTATGAAGTAGGACACCAAATATACCATTTTTCCTTCTCGGTGTGAGTATTTTACTCACGGCATAAGTTCTGAAGGGTTAAGTTTTTTTTACATGTTGTTTATACAAGCATTTTGGAGGGGGGGGGGGGTATTTACCAGATTCATGATGTTCAAAATATTTAAATGCAACAATTTTCTACAGCATTAGCAAAGTCTAAAAGCATTATAGATTTAATTTGAAAATTAAGAATGTATAGGACTGTTCAGACACTGAATATTCATAAAGCTCAGTTAATTGAGAATTCAATACTGATTCATTGTTAGCATTGAACTCATATCTTCAAATTCGGTGCAGCAGAAATTGCAAAAAAAAAATAATAAATAAAAATAGAAAATATTATTTGATTTATACAGCCAAACCTGCATATCTTAAACTTGGTTATCTTGAGAAAGCCTCTCATCTTCAATTTAAAGATTTACCTGCAATTCAGCACATTTCCTTTCCATCTTGAAAAAGAATATCTCCCAAACTTTGATAATATCTTGAATTTTGGAGATCAGTGGACTAAACTTTGAGATTCAAATCCCAGCTGCATTCATTCGCAACAGAATGCAGACAGAATACATTTCTCTCACAGCAATAGTCATTGTCCTTCAACTCAGAGGACTCAATTTAAAAATCTGAGAATTTTTGAAAGACATCTCCTCTAATGAAGGCGAATAAGGTTGCTATCATGCTTGAAGTAATAATAAATACATTTGCGATTTTTTATAAAATATATACACAAATTTTAATACAGAGCAGAACGTATATCTTGAACAAATTTTTCAATTATCCATGTCTATAACATAATCAAAATCCCTATTCTTGAAATCTCCTTATCTAAATTTTACAGTGAATTTCAACCATCAGAAGTTTACCTGTATACAAATTTTTTTTTTCCAGCTTTTCACTTCAGAAAGTTAAGGGTTTAACTTGAGTCCATTTATAGAAATATATGTACAGTTAGTGATGAAAATATTTTTATGAAGGAAAATATTTTGAGAATATTCTCTTAAAAATTTAGGTACTATAATATCACACCATTGAAAGTTTTAGATGTGATGAGTTGACTTCAAATGAAAAAAAAATACTTGATAAGTTTTATGGAATAAATGTTAAGTTAAATCTGTTACAAAAATCCATTTTTGATATTTTGATGCAAATAAAAATAGCTACTCAATCAATTAAACATTCTCTATTCAAGAACACATAGAATTATTGTTAAACAACTATAAGTGCCAAAAATTGTTCTCTACTATAATAAAAATTTTTCTTAGAAGCAATTCTGGGACGTTTTATGTACAATCCAAGTGTGAATGAAGATTTTAAGAATATTCTTAAAAACTAATTGTACTTAAATTAAAAATGTTTAATTATAATTTATTTTTTACAATAATTTGAATAGTAGGTTTAAAAAATAAGGCTTTTTTTCAGCAACAACTTACAAATTTAAATTATTTTTTCTGCAATGCACATTAAAAAAAATAATAAATCATTTTCAGGGTGTCTACAGGAGTTGAGAAAAAAAATTCCCTGACTTTTCCCTGATTAAGCTCACTGAATTTCCCTGATTTTTGTTACTAATGATAAGAGTCTCCCCTTTGCCCCCCTTGAAAACTATTGTATTTTTATATTAAATACTAGCGGTACCCGCACGGCTATGCCCGTGTTAGAAAATGAAAAGACCAGTCGGTTCGCCATTGTGTATATAGTGGTAACTTTTTTATATGTAAATTATGTTATTTTTTATAAATGTATAGCATTCCACATAGTTAAAAATTACTCGTCCACGGCAATGAGCCAGCGATCCTACACATTAACGCATCTTTTTTACAAAACACACACAATAAAAAAGGAAAAAAGAAGAGAAAGAAACGAAACAAAACAAAAAAGAAAATATTTAAGAGAAAACGCATTTTGTTTGTTTAGTTCAAGTAACCACACAAAAAGGACGATTATAATCCATTGGAATAGTTTTAATTAATAAATTTTTAGTATAATTTGTTTTTATTATTTCTATTATTCATTGACATTAAAACAGAAAGACACAATTTTGTAGCTTTCAGAAACAAACAGCAGCAAGCAAAGCTTTGAAAGTGGAATAAACCTTTCATCCGAGCTCAAATAGGAAAATAACATATGTGCTAATTCACTGGAAGAAAAAAAATAAATGAAAATATAAATAGTAATAATAAGTTGGAATAACAAAAATCGCTATTAAGGATAACATTTCTTTTAAAAACCCTTGTGCAGTATGGAAAACAGTCCCGTAAAATGCATGTCAAAATAAAGCTATCGATCACCTGTGAGCCGCAGGAAATAAATTTTAACTCGTTAAAAAAAAGAATAATCAAAATTAAAAAAAAAGAAATAAATTAAAAATCGGCTGCTCCTCAAAATGCTAAAAACCGCTAGCAATAAATTTTAATTCGTTAAAAAAAAGATCATAAGCCAGTCAGCATGGTAACAATTAAAATCAAAATTAAAGTTAATTATAGTGAAAAAATAAATTTCGAACTGCAAAGAAAAACGCTTATAACTTCTTTGCTAGTTAATTTAGAGGCTTCGAATTTTAGCACATAGAGCAAAACTCCTTCCTGGGTAGTTTTTTGCGGGCTTTTCAATGGTATCAAGCTCGAAACAATGCGATAATTCCTTTCGATAGAAAACGACTATTTTATGAAATATTCGGTTATGAATTGGAATAAAAACAGAAGAAATTCGAATTTCAGAAAAAACTCTCCGAGGTGCACACTCCCGTGTTCCAAACTAATTTTGTGCTAAATTTCATGAAAATCCGCCGAATGGTCTTGGCTCTACGCCGGACACAGACAGACAGACTTGCTGCTTTATTATTAGTAGAGATAGCATTATAAATGTTTTCAGCTGTTATTCAAAATGAAGAAAAAACAAATCCTGCCCTTTTAATTTCCTGCCAATTTAAAAATTGGCAAGCAAATATAAAGGAAATTCAAATAAAAATAAGAAATATTAGAATATAAAATAAAGAAATATAAACAAAATACAAACAAAGTCCTGCCTGCAATTTTAATTGTTGTAAATTAATTACAAAAACATTTGAAGGGAACTTTTAAAGATAAGTCTTTGATAACAGTAAAAAAGATTACATTGGTACGACTTTGAAAATCTAATGATAGAGGGGCTATTCTCTAATGAAGAATGAATAATATTAAAAAATAAATGGCAGAATTTTAACAATTTACAAAAATTTATTTACCATTATGTACACATTATAACCCAATTTAAAATGATTATGCAGCATTTATGAAAAAAAAATCCTAAACAACTTATCAACAAATAACTTCCATGTGCAAAAAAAATGTAAGTACTTAACAATAAATAAATTTAAAATTGAAATTTGTACTTGATTTAACTTTACAAAAACGTTTAAGGGGGGATACGTGTAAGACGGCGTATTAAGAGCTATTTTCATGATTTTTTTTAACGTGTAAAAAAATAATATATATTATTGAGATTTTGAGGTTATTTTATAGATATATTGAAGAACATTTACTGAAATTTTAAAGCATTTTTCATGAAAGATCCCGGAGATATCGGCTGCTGCACACCATAGGTCGGTACCCGGGTCGGCAGTTTGCGTACATCCTGTAGGTCAAAATTTTTATCCGACATCATTTTTTTTTTAAATCTACTTTTTTATAAATGTCTCTTCTAGTTAGACTAAAATCATCACAAAAAATTGAAATTTTCTATTTTTTTTAGAATGGGAAAATTCAGTACGATTTTTAACAGTTTTTTTTTTTTGGTTCTTTTTTTACAATAAAAAAAGTAAAAATAAAGATATGCTTATGATTCTAGTTCAACTAAAGTGTATATATAAAGAAAATGTGTGCTAAATTTGATAAGGATTGATCAAAAACTCTGCGAGCTAGAGTGTACGCAAATTCGAAAAAAGTAGTTTCGAGAAATACGCGTTTGAAAAAAAGAGTGGTATTGAAGGTGACATGATATTGGTATCAAGCTAAACAAAAGCTTGATAGCAATATCATGCCAAAAGGCATTAAGTCTTTCTGTTCTGTTATACATTTTAAGTTTTGCCTCATTCGAAGGTGCTAAACAGATTTCTTTCAGTTGGTTTTTTACTATACCAGCTACAATTGAATTCAACCAATTTATAGCCTATAAAATTAGTAACAATTTTGTGAGTCTCTTATCAAACAATGATTCATTAATAGAAATAGTAGGGTTTAAACATGAAACTGCTTTTCTTAGATCATATTTCAATATGGATCTCTTTTGCAGCTTCTTAACATACACTATCAAAAACTTTCGACAATCTTTTAAAAAAATGCTCACCTGGCCTTCAGGTGCTTTAGTTTTCTTTATGTGGCATAGTGCCGAAATTCCAACATCGATTTTTTTAAAAGGAAGAAAATTTTTCACGTGTTGAAATTCAACATTCAAAATATTCCCTTCCATCAGTACTTCTTTGACAATGCATCACCTTAAAATTCTTAACAAAAGACTGGATAAATCTTCATGAAGAAATGGAACAAGGGGGGCATGTCATCTTGATATACCCTTAAAAATTTTTCAAACTCCTGAGCCACTGAATAAAAAAATGCAAATTTTGCCGGTAACAATGGGTCACTGGTGAGACGTTTAGCAATGATATATATGACTAGTGGGGGCACATTTGTCTTTTTATACTTCGCCTATAAAATTTTTGATGTTTGGAAGGATGCTTAAACACCGCTCTGCTATTTGCAAGTTCTCCAACCATCGAATCGAGCAAAACTTCTTTGGAAATTCTTTAGAAGCCGCGAGTAATGTGTAGAGAGCTCTCCTGGCAGAAGAATCTTTAAATAAATAGTACAATGCTCTCATAAAATCAAAAATCTTTTCCCCTGTCTTAAAAGCCAAATTTACAGCATGTAAGTAAGCCGCAAGATCCAATGTTAAGAATTTCCGAATATTCTGGAGTTTCTTTTAAGGAGGATGTTAGATCTCTAACAAAATTGACATTAACATTAAGACCATCCACGGAAACTTGTAAAACTTTCACAAAATCAAAGGTTTAGTTGCATCTTTAAATGCTGCTAATAAATCAGAGGAGCAGCTGGGACCAAGAAAAGCTGAATTTTTTTCCTATTCCTTATTAGCCAAAATATTGCCTTTTTGGCGAAAATTACTCACATTTGCAAGGCAAAAACTTTTTTTTTTTTCATTTGATAACTTTTCCCTGAATTTTCGTTATTTTTTCGAAATTCCCTGACTTTTCCCTGATTTTTCCCAATCGATAAAATTCCCTGATTTCCCGGTTCTGTAGACACCCTGATTTTAATATATCTTTATTTGACACATATACTCCACTACATTATTACAAAGCATTTATTCACATAAACAAAATCTTTTGCATTGTTGAGAGGAAATTCTCCTAAATTAAATTATTATAAAGGTTATTCATGCCGCAAAATAATATTTTTTACATGCTTAGACAATGATAATTGAATATTATTTCATAATAATAATGATGTTTAGAAAATTTTATACTTCAAAAAAAAAAAAAAGAATTTCAATCACCAACTCATATTTTTATGTAGAGTAAATCTAAACATTTACATATATGTTTCATTTATAATTGAAGATCTTAGCAAAAGAGCCTGTTATGTGATAAATAAGTGAATCTGTGAAAATGTATGTTACTTTTTGACTTGCTCTATTCCTTGGCTTCACACAATTTTTAGCAATGACATGAAGATGTAGTCATAACTTTTGAGTTTTAAAATGTTAAATTCAAAGGGTAAGATGTGAGTGATCCTTTCCAACTGAACTTTTTCAACTTGGACGGATCTTGAGGTATCTCGTAAAATAGCTTTATTTAAAGGGCTGGTAAAAAAAAAGAAAGAAAGAAATATTACACATGTTCATCCAATCAGAAATCTATGTTTCTTCAAAAATGTCACTTATGAGGCTTGTGCATTGTTGCTCTCAGAAGAAGACACCCAACCTTATTTTTCTTAAGAAGAACAAACAATAAAAAGGAGGAATTCTTATATTGGCACAGAGCTAATACCCCATGGTATTTCGTTATTGCAGCTGCAAACATGTTTTCCTAACGCCTACTTTAACAATGGAATCATTTAATTCTTCACACAGCAGAAGTCTCCTTGTCACAGTCAAATGATAGTATTAATGCATGACCACCAGAAATTGTCATAAACTCTTCAATTCCTAAAAAATGGACTGCCCCTTTACCCCATGGGGTCTTTATATATGCATGCACATAAACACTCAAAGAAAGAATTAAAACTCAAAGAGTAAAAGAAAAGAAAGTGCTAACATACCTCTTTCATTTCCAAATGAACGGTTCCTTTTTGTCGAATTCCTTCTATGTAGAACTTCATTCTCATATAATTCTTTCCATTCTTTTCATACATTAAATGACTAAAAAAAATTCAAATCTGAGAATGTTACTATACACTGGAGCAAAATTTGATGAAGAAAATTAAGTATAACAAACGGGTATTAACAAAGTAATTACACTGTGCAACAAATTTGAACTTTTTTTTTTTTTGTCCTTTAGATGAAACTATGTGATTCTATACAAACAAAAGGTGCTTGATTCAAATATCCAAACCAAAATGGTCCATCACGTAGCGTTTTTGCTGGAGACCCACTTCTCATATTTATACAATTTGGTTATAGAAGAATGTAACTCAGGCTTACTTATTGAAAACACAAACACTAAAATGATTTTTTTGGCCAATTCTTTTTGTGGGCATCTATCGGTCTGCTCTGATAACAGTTTAGCAATATTCAATTCATATATTTCCATTCTATCGACCGCTGAAATGCTTTTTAAACGGAGACGTCCTGATGAAAACTTTCCCCATGCTCATCATTAATTGCACCAAGGTTTTGAGAAATAAAGTCCATGTGGGAGCTCAAAAAGTGTAGTTTTAATGAAATATAGCCACCTAATAATGCAAAAGCATTTTATCATGTCACCAGCAAGATTTTTGCAGTTTTCAACTTTCTCTATTTCCAAGGAAAGGTGAGCGCACTGATTTAAAGGCCAGCCAGGCTGATTTTTCTGCGTTTGACTGTTTCTTTTCATACTCTTCATCATGAAAGGACTTCCTTAAGTTGTGGGCCAATAAAAATCCTTTCTTTTACTTTTACCTCACTTAAATTTTTGAATTTATTCCTGAAATGCGAAAAAGCCACTCCTTCTTTGTCAAGTGCTTTTACAAATATTTCAATAAACCAAGTTTAATGTGCAATTGTGGAAAAAAGGCACATTGTAGATCATCATAGGCTCATTTGATATGCTTTGGCCACTTGTAATTTTTAATTTTGAAATTTAATTTGTGTTTGCGGAATATGCTACAGGAATGAATAGGGGGAAAAAAACTTAGATGGAAGAGCACTGATAAACAAGCGCCACTCTGCTGAATTGTGCTCATGTCCTAATGCTTGAAATAGTACATTCACATCACAGCAGCATACCATTCTTTCTAACTCCGTAAAATAGTCGGCAAAATGTCTTTGTTGTCTTGTAAAAGACTCAAAACTTCGAGAAGTAGATAAAGCTTTTGTTGCCAAGAATGTCACTAAAGTAACCCAACTTCATTAAAAAGGTCTCTAGAAGGGCAACGATCTCACTATCAATGAGAAAGATATAATTTATAATAAATTACATTGATAAATTACAAAAATATGCACATTTAGCCAGAAAATACGTAAAAAGCTAAACTGTGGAATTTTGGGAAAATGGTACGTGATAGGCAAAAACTAATTGTAGATTCGTAATTTTCAGCCAAAAATACATAAGAAACAGACATTTTCATCCAAAGGACATTTTTCGTGTTGCACAGTGTTATAAACAAAATTTAACTCTAGGTTTACAACTTACATTGCCTAATATGCTCTGGAGATTTACCAACTTATATATATAATAAAAGTACCAATCAATAACACTGTGAATTAAAATTAATGAAAAACTGAGGATTTTGCTAATATGGAGAAAGGAAGAGAGTTTATATGCTTATTTCCCATGTGTGCAGCTTTCTTACAAAATATGTTATCACTTTGAAGAAAAAAAACAATAGCTTTTACTTATTAAGTGTCAAAATTTGATTTTCTTTAACAGTTCATTTATCAATGAAGAAAACAAACCACAGATTACTGCCAAAATTTTTCATAAAAATAACTTTTAATACCAAAATTCAATAATATTTATTTGCAGAAAACAAATCTACAAGAAAATCAGATTCATCCTGAGATTTTATTTTTGCATGTGTTTATCTTTTTTTTTTTTTTTTTTTGCAAATTTCAAATAGAAATTAAAGAAACATTAAAGTGGAAAAACACTGAAAACAGTTGAAACTATGATGACAACTAGTTAAGACAAATTTCATTACCAAAATCTTTTCCAAGTTTGCTTAGAAAACAAATTGAGTTACATGACTGGACCTTACTGTTTCTAGTGAGTTAAAAATGATAGTAATAATCACTATAATTAAGTCAGGGTTAGTAATTTTTCTGGAAAAAATGTGTAGATTTAAAAAAAAAAAAACATTATAATTTTATACATACAGGGTGGGGGCAGAAGTAATGGCCCAGTTTTAAAGGAGTATAAAAAAAGAACTAATACAGTTTGAGACTTAGAACTTTTTTATTTCGATCTGTATATGATCCCATTTTTTTACATTAAGTTTTGAATACTACTTCAGCAAGATGGCGGCCTTCAGCGGCAATACACTGATGCAGTCTATCCTTCTGCACAGACAGCTCTAGCTCTTTGTGTGCGTTTTAATATTTCACATAATGATGCAGTCTCTAGCGGAAGCTTGATTCTGTTGGATAATTTAAAGAAGAAAGTGTGGAAAGATCGCCTCCAGACTTTAAAAGAGTTGAAGAACCGAAATATCGAGGAAATATCCGTCATACACTGAAACGTACAGAACTGTTTCCCAAAACTTCAGAAATAGTCTGCATCCGTGCATTGCTGCTGAAGTGGTATTCAAAACTTAATGTAAAAAAATGGGGTTATATACAGATTAAAATTTAAAAAAAAGTCTCAAATTGTATTATTTTTTTTATACCCCTTCAAAACTGGGTCATTATTTCTACCCCATTCTGTATATACAATTGAGACTTAAGCCAGAATATTCATTAAATAGGTCATTAATAGGAATTTGATTCATTAAAATAAGTGAAAATAATTTTCACTGATGATAGCAATTAAAATGCTAATACAAACATAATTATTTTGTTAATAAATTTACATGTTGGAGACAATAAGATAAAAACTGAAATTATTTTCTTTATTTTTCAATTTAGTGTTATATACTTCTAATCACAATTACAAAATACAATTGCTCCGACACAGACAAGATAATTGTAAAGATTGTGAAAGATCCCATATATATATATATGAAGAAATTGAATGCTTCATATATACACATATACACACACACATATATATATATATATGAAGGTACATTCAATTTCTTTATATGATGAAATTAATTATGTCATACAGTACTTTTAATCGGAAATGTAAAGGTAGAAGTACAGCGTAAAAAGATCAAGTTGTTTTATCTGCTTTGACACTGCACTGGCAAAGAAAAGACTTTTACAGAGTTTTTTAAATTTTATTTTGCTTTGTTTCATTTTATTTATTTATTTATTTATTTTTTCAAATTTACATACAAGGGGTCAGGCATCTAAATTGATTGTCATATTAACAACAAAATTTTAATGTAATAAAAATAAAAGAAAGCTGTAGAACAGGGGTTCTCTACTTTAAAGACTTACGGATTACGAGCATTTGGAACAAAAAATAAAAGATCAGCATTTAACTGCTTGATTTTAACTCAACATCACTGACAACACAGAAATTTACAGACCTGACATGCCTCCTACGTCCTCTACTAGACAATTCACCGTATCCTTTTATGGGCTCCCCGAGGGCATCCACAACTTTTGGTTCATTGCGGCAGATCTTGAGGGCATCAGTGTACACAGAGTTTGGACTCTGGCGAGAAAACAGTTCTCTGATAATGGCATAAAACATCAGGCCTATCAATTGGATCATTGAAGAAAACATATTAAAGCATCATCCAAATTTTAAGTTGTTTGTTAATTAATTTTTGAAGTGGGGGAAAAAAAGAATTTTGATATTAATGTACCAAAAAAAGAAAATGCAAAACAGTATGTTTCTCACCTGTTACGCCTACTCCTGCTATGATAATCCCTAAATAACTTGCATCCTTAGTAGTTTGTTTCACTGCAAAAGAAAAAACCTCTTCAATTCATGGATAGGGGAATTAAAAACAAATGATAAAAATAAGAAAGTTGTTCATAAACTAGACTAATAAATTTGAAACAGGTCAAAAATCAACAATTGCAGAAAAATAATTCACATGTAATTAAGAATAAAAACTGCAAACCTTTTTCAGCGATTGTAAGCTCTGTATTTGCAGTTTCCTTCATTTCAGAGAGTGCAGAGTGCTCCCTGCTAGAGTGTTTTTGGCGCAGCTGATTGATTCGAAAAGGAAAAGGACTAGGTTTGAGAACACCTTCCACTTCAGTGACACAAGGGAAGCGAGATATTAAACTGCTCATGCATCTTGGAGTGGTGACCCAAATTACAGGAACTCTCCAATGTATTCTAGAATGGAGCATTGCTAAAAATAGAAAGAAAGTTCATTTGTTGAGTTACTTTAATGAATAGGTAAGTGGAGTTTTACTCAAGTTAAAAAATATAACAATACTCAGGGTTCACACTAAGGAAAAATACAAGGTGGGATTTTCCTCCTTGACCAAAATTTTAAGTGGGATTTTTAAAGTTTAAGCCTAAAAAAAATTTTTTTTGAGTGGGATTTCAAAAAATATTGTGGGAATCGCGCGATCGCGCGGCCTAGCGCGAACCCTGATACTGTAACGTAATATATTATTCAATATCAATATCAAAAGTATTCAGTTTTCTACTTTCTGTTACTATGTTTTCTAAGACCTCCCCCATGTATTATTAAAAATTATGAGAGTAGCAAACAGAAATTTTATAATCTTCCCCTTTTAGAAAACAGTTTCTGGAAGGATAAATTCATGTAGAAATTGACCCTTCCTGTATCCACACATGAACCTGTTGGTGGTTGTCACTTTTTGCATTTATTTACATAATTGAATTCCATATTGAATTTAATTTTAAAAATGATCCATACTGCTGTTCCAATCGGTTCTTGACTTGGCCAAAGTTCTACTCTGTATGGTACTAGCGAAAGCTGCATGGAAAATTACTACTCTTAAGAAATGTGGGTTTTTTTTTTTTTTTTGTATTTTGTTATGGATAATGTCCATGAACACAAAATCGGCAGGCCCATCATTTCAAGATTTTTTTGATAGCAAGGGGTATATATTCAATGCATATTATAGGTAAAAAACAACAAAATGCAGAAACACATGTGCAAATACAATGTATTTCTAACCCCCCCCCCCCCCCCCCTCACCCAAATGATGGGCCTGCAAATCGAATTTAAGTACAGTAAAAAAAATTTTGTAAGACATGGAAATTTAGAGAAAAATTACTCTTGAAAATACACACACACACAAGTAAAGGCATAATATATTTCAAGTTATTGGCAAAAAATCTTCAGGAACCTAATTCAGATATTCGAACACACCTTATACCTATCAAGCTGTTCACATTTATATTTTAACTGTGGTCAAAGGTCTCACAAACTATTTTTTCAGATCATTTTCTATTCCCAGAAGTGAAAAATAGTCCTTGTCCTCAGACTTGCTCCAAGCCTGCTTGGCGTCATCCAGTGAGTTCCTGCTGAACACTTTGTTTTAGGGTTAAAAAAAACTCAAACTTATGCTTTTTCAGGTTAGATTGGGGGGTTTTCTGGGCCTTATTGTGTTTTTAAGGGCATCTTTTGATTTGACAGCCTGATGCCTTTCTAATACGGCGCCAGAGTGCCCCATACGACTTGCACATGGACAACGCAGGACCGTTTGTCCTTATCAGTACCTTCTCCGAATTTCTAGCAAAAGCCACAATCCAAGATTGGTTTAACCATCTCAATTATTGTGTTTTACACACATATTTCAGGCACGTTTCCTTAGACCCCTTCACAGTTAGACTGGTTTTAAAAAAATGGGATCCAAATTATCTTCTTTCCCCGGTTTATTTATTTTGCTTCTTGTTTTCTTCTCTCTCTCTCTCTCTTTATCCTATTTTATCAATTAAAGAGACAGTCTTACAAATGAGACACTAGTAGTAAATTTTCTTGGGACCCTTACTAAAGTCTAGCCTTTTCTTTCACATTATTTCTACAACTGTTTTTTGTTTCTTTTGGAATGATAAAAAAAGAAATACGTAGTTTGCAAATGTTTGTTCGCGAATCCAAATACAATTGAAACCCTTGACCGCACACGTTAGAAAACATGCACAAATGTTTAACTACAAGAATTTTGACGGAAACAACTTTATAAAAATTTCTCACAATGAAAATGAAAGGTTCAGAACTTTTCAGATTTCAACTCCAATGTAAACGAAAACATTATATGTACCTACCGGAATTTACAGAGAATTTATATTAGTCTTCGCTTCGGAAAGTAACTATTTTGTTGAACACGAAATAACCATAACTCAGAAAAATGTCTGCAGCATTCTATACAAATACAATATAACAGTTATTAATGCTTTAAAGTTTAAACAAAAACTTTCAGAAAAAGGAAAATTATTGTATGTACTACTTTACATCCGACGCTACAGTACTTTTATCTGCGCTCAACAAACTAAAGGAGTCTCACTCCATGGCCCCTCCTCTTCAATATTTATATTCGCCATTTTGAGAAAGGAAAAGTCTGGAGGGAGCACTTTTCTGATGGTGCGATAAAACGAAAGTCACTCAAGCCGTTTCGTTTGAATCTTTTCCAATACATTGCCTATAAATTTAACTAAACTTTTATTAAGAAAAGGGGTTATTTATTTTATTCCATGGACTGTGTGCTCTTTGGTACAGTCATTAATTTTTTAATGATTGTACTTAGAACTGGTCCCAGGAAAAAAGTATGGGGACTTTGCTGTTGAGACCATAAAAAAGTAGGGATTCGTTTTGGTTAAAATTATTAAAATGCACGTTTGAGTTCCAAAAAAATGGTGCATGAATTTTATTTTAACTCAACCTACCGTCCCGCCTTGAGTCCCCCCAAGAGGAGACTACATCCTTGATGGTCCAAGGTTCCCCCGCTCCCCTTGACTACACCACTGTTTGGTTGCAAGGAAAACCCCCATCATAAGTACACAAAATGAGCTCTTGTATTTGGCTATACAAGCCGAGCATGAAGTGTCCCTATATATATAGATCTCTGTGAGAACTAAAGTTTAAGATGGCAGTTTGATCTGAACCACTTAGGACTTGATCGGAAGAGACGTTATACCGATCAATGACAGACATCAATCTATGGTATGGCCGGAACAGTACAAAAATATTACATTATAATGCGAACAGAAGAAATGACATGTAACGTAAGAGGTAGAGGTGCCCTTAACACACGATTGAAATATTTCATCTCAAAATTCAAATTTTTAGTCATTTATAATCTCATATGACATCTTTTAATTCAGGGAATAAAGTACACTTTTTTTCCTTTTTTTAAAAAAAGCATTATTCTTACGATCATTCCAGTAGACTTTAGACAAATATTTCATTTTTAAGGCCATTTGCAAACAAAACCGAGTTTACAAACCTGAGTTTACCTGATTTATTCCTAATTAACATGCAAATTCGGTATAACGCACATAACTCGGATCCAGAAGATCCTGCGATTCCCGGCCCTGTTATCGAGGAGTCAAAAAGGGAGGACGATTGCTGTGCTGATTATACATCATGTATAATCTTAGGGGGCTTTCTTACCAAACGCAACAACGAAGAAACCTTTCAGGGCACTTCGTTGGTTCTACATAGCTTAAGCAATCACGCCCTCGTATAACTTGATTGGCATTTTTTATTGCTTCATTAAACGTGACTTTCCCTCAGAGGATCGTGATTTGTGGATTGCGATATTGAAAAAATACGTCATCGCTCTTAGTTTGATAACCATTATAACAGTGTATTACGATAGAGACAAAATGTATCTTTTGCCATTGGTATGAAGACACCCTAACGCTCAGTGATTTACTTAAAGGGGGTTTTCCAATTTTTCTTTTTTTCTATTCATGTTCTCCTGTGTGAAAATAATTTCAATGATATAAAAATGACAGGCACTGCGTAATCGATTGCAGTACAAGATTGTGCTAATTATATGAAATTCTGTGACAAATATTTCGTTTCTGTCACGGTTGGTGAGAAATCAGCAACAAGTGGCTTTCATACTCTACGCGACAACACAAAATTCGTTGTTGTGCATATTGTTTCAGTGGTTTTACACCAGAAGCCAAAAGAAATACAAGAAATGGTGAGAAACTGTGCAGACTGTGTTAAAAAGACAACAAATTCGCCATCAATCATTTTTTTGAGTATAGAGTTTTCTGCGTATATGTCATGCTGTTTAACATGTATGAGGCTGATTTATTTCCTCAATATTATTACCGAGCATCGCTATTTAATTTTGCTAGTTGCATACATTTCATAACCTACGTAAATAGGTACCTATTAGCGATATAACGAATAGTGATTTGGCCGAATACCGAATATTCGGCCATTTCTTCTAACCGAATACCGAATATTCGGCGGCCGAATATTAAAAATCCTAGAAAATCGTTTTAATAGAAAGTATATTTGTTAAATTTAAAATTATTCACAAAGTCAAACACCAATTACTCACAATCTATGATGTATGATTTAATTCTGTTTGTTAAGAATTTAAAACTGTTTAAAATTAATCTATTTTCTCTATTGTTTTGAACGTAATAAAACTAAGAATTTCACCCACAAGTGGAATAGCAATGACTGGTTTTATGGTAGTAAGCATTAGCATTATTTTACAAATTATTTAATTCAAATGAAAGAACTACTATGGTTTAGTGAACTTTTATCTTGCTCAAAACTGGTTTATGAAGATATTTTAATAGTTATAAAAGTTAATATTTTTATTTTGGGGGGTTTTTGACATATCTATTTTTGAAAGATATTTAAAAATTTTATACACTTAACTGGAATATATTTTTATTTTCAAAAACCCGAATAACTTATGCTATTTTAATATTCATGATATATTCTAGGCTTTTCACATTTCTCTCTTACCCAATATTCACAATAAATCAGTTTACCCAAACAAAGTCTGACTTCCACTTTGTTAATAATAACAAAATTAATTTCTCATATTCTCCATCATAATTAACTATTGCCAGCTTTTGGGAGCAAATACTAAGTATAAAATACAATACTACAACTTTAAAATCTGTTTTGGCTCAATTAAGTCTAAAACAAAGCTTTAAAAAAGTAGTTTTTTTTCTAAATTATTTTTATTTATTACTAATGTATACTTTTGCAGTAATTATAATACAATTTTAAATGTGTAAAATCCACTAATTTCTTTATTTTTTTTTTACATTTCAACTGCAGCAGAACTATTCGGCCGAATAGTCCATCAATATTTGGCCAGGCCGAATTTGACCTTACCCAGTATTCGGCCAAGCCGAATATTCGGCTAGGTGATGAAATGACTATTCGGCCGAGTAGTGGCCGAATATTCGTTACATCCCTAGTACCTATGTCAGGTTAGGCCTAGGTCGGCAAACCTACGGGGCCTACGTGACAAGACGAAGGGGCCCACACGACAGGAAATGGGGCGCGTGTGTCCCCTTGCCCTCAATGTCGGCCTAAGGTCAGGCACCCCCTATATAAGCTGCCCTCAAAAGCGGGGGCGAGAAGGAGATCTTCGAATGCTGGACAGGGAGGAGTTGCGCCCATCCAGACGTAACGTAACGGGAGAGCTTGTGCCCGTAAGAAATACCAAAGAACTTTAGACGAAACGGGAGAGCTTGTGCCCGTAATTTTGAAACATCTAAAAACTCAATGATGTGGAATTTGAACCACTGTAAATAATATGTAAATAGGCAGCGAAGTGAATAAATGTAAATAAAGAAGTATAGCCAAGAAACGTAACTACCTATTAACCTTTTTGTCCTTCTAGCTTCTAAACACTGTCACAGATGATATTAGTAACAAGGTCGCAGTCCCTTTCTCCCTCCACTCACGTACAACAGGAGATGTTGACGCATAAATTGAATATTTACATGGTTGAAAAAAGAATTCATCAAAAATAATTTTTAACTTTTGCTTTGAAGTGAAATTATGCAATTACCAACCGACATTTCCATTCATTTTGCTCTCTTCCGATTGTTTCATAATGACTTGGGTGAAGTTTTACCTTTGGTTTAACTTTATTTTGTAACGACCAAATACAAATAATGCAACCTTTTCCCCTTCTGGTCGCCATGGTTTACGTGCTAGAAACTTTTTCCCCACTCGGTTTGGGGAACATGATAAGTCAGTTTGTTGTTTTAGTTATAATAATAATAGACGGATTAAAATCAGATTTATTTCTCAATTACAAAAATAGATTACGTAAGATAAAGTATCCTAATATTTTGAACCGATCTAAGTCTTATTCTAATATTTTGATGTGTTTCAGAAAGCTGTTATATAGCTAATTTATTGTATTTTATCTTTTGTAAATGTTGAAATCTTACCTAAAGATTCCAAATTTAATTTATGAGAAATTGAAAAATTTACTTAATATCAAAAATAAATAAATGAAAAATAAATTTTTTCTTATTACTTTTTCTCAATTATTTTAATATTTTGAATCGGAGATGTAGTAATGCAATTGCCTTAACTGCAGTGCAAGAAAAATGTCTGAGTCTGTTATCTTTCTCGCAGTTGCCATGGGGACAAAGTAGGAAACGCGACCTTGATGCGCCTATTCTAATTACACAGACTATAACATGCTTCTTTTTGAAAAATACTGCTATTGGAAGAGTTCTACGAAAAACAGAAATAGATAAGTGGTCCACCTACGGGACAAAAAAGTTGCGAGACCTCTTCTGTAGATCCATGCATCATTCCAGTAGTAGCCGCGTACGGCGACCGGTTAATTCATTTATATACATATGTAACGTTATTTTTCGACACAAAAATGGAAAAGAGTAGATTTAAAAGTGATTTCAAGTAATCACATCCTTAAATTTTGAATAAATAAATAAATAAATAAAACAGCGTTTGATATTTATTTAATTTAAACAAGTACAAAATGTATTTAATATCAAAAATAAATAAATGGAAAATAAATTTTTTCTTATTACTTTTTCTCAATTATTTTAATATTTTGAATCGGAGATGTAGTAATGCAATTGCCTTAACTGCAGTGCAAGAAAAATGTCTGAGTCTGTTATCTTTCTCGCAGTTGCCATGGGGACAAAGTAGGAAACGCGACCTTGATGCGCCTATTCTAATTACACAGACTATAACATGCTTCTTTTTGAAAAATACTGCTATTGGAAGAGTTCTACGAAAAACAGAAATAGATAAGTGGTCCACCTACGGGACAAAAAAGTTGCGAGACCTCTTCTGTAGATCCATGCATCATTCCAGTAGTAGCCGCGTACGGCGACCGGTTAATTCATTTATATACATATGTAACGTTATTTTTCGACACAAAAATGGAAAAGAGTAGATTTAAAAGTGATTTCAAGTAATCACATCCTTAAATTTTGAATAAATAAATAAATAAATAAAACAGCGTTTGATATTTATTTAATTTAAACAAGTACAAAATGTATTTAATATCAAAAATAAATAAATGGAAAATAAGTTTTTTCTTATTACTTTTTCTCAATTATTTTAATATTTTGAATCGGAGATGTAGTAATGCAATTGCCTTAACTGCAGTGCAAGAAAAATGTCTAGGTCTGTTATCTTTCTCGCAGTTGCCATGGGGACAAAGCAGGAAACGCGACCTTGATGCGCCTATTCTAATTACACAGACTATAACATGCTTCTTTTTGAAAAATACTGCTATTGGAAGAGTTCTACGAAAAACAGAAATAGATAAGTGGTCCACGTACGGGACAAAAAAGTTGCGAGACCTCATCTGTAGATCCATGCATCATTCCAGTAGTAGCCGCGTACGGCGACTGGTTAATTCATTTATATACACATGTAACGTTATTTTTCGACACAAAAATGGAAAAGAAAGTGGATTTAAAAGTGATTTCAAGTAATCACATCCTTAAATTTTGAATAAATAAATAAATAAAACAGTGTTTGATATTTATTTAATTTAAACAAGTACAAAATGTACTTTTCTCCACCAGACCCCTTACCTGTTAGCCGAGGCTTTGGGATTGCTTACGCACGGGGAGAGGTAGTGGGATCTACGGATTTTACATGCACATATCCCCAAGTATACATGGTGGTCTTCAGTGGGTATCGAACACGCGACCTTCCGGGTGGAAGTCCGACGTGCTAACCACTAGGCTACCACGGCCCTAGTACAAAATGTACTGCAATTAGCGTTTCAAGGCTTTCAAAACACCTGGTTTATTCAAGGAAAAAACCGGTTTCTCCCCATTTAATTTTTTTAAGCAAAATCGGCAAATTTCAAACTACTTCAAAACTGGGAATATTTGATTTTTTTTTTTTTTTGAAATAATAGTTTTAATACATCAATAATAAGTAATTTTTATAAAATTTTCGTCATAATAAAATTACTTTACTGAACATCATTGTTAAAGGATTTTAAAACAGAAAACATTCTTCGTTGTGTTGGTATTCGCTATAACAAAATTTTACTGAGTTGAGAATGAAAAAAAAGGAAGTTGCTAAAATTTTTATTTACTTAGTAAAGCTTGATATTTGTTTAAGTCATCAATAAAAAACAAAATTACCCATAAAAAACTAAAACCAACCTTTACAAAAAATTATTGAAATGTATAATAGTGCTTTAAATAGTGTTTCTTATGAAAAGTTACCCATCCAAATGTGTTGGTAAAGTTGCAATAAAATGCTATGAATAAAACAGATAAGTTATGTATATATGTATTATTTCTTATAGTAATTTGAAATCTAACGAATAAAGAAAAAAATTTTTTTTGAAGGTTAATCTTTTCTCCTGCAAAGTAAGAAAATCAAATACATTTTTAGAATCACTAACATACTGCAACAAAAAAGCCTATTGAATTTACAAGTTAATTTTCTCAATTATAGGTTTGATATAAAATGTTATGTTTGACGCTGGATCATATATCGAGAATAGAAATAATATAACGTCACAATGTTATATCTTCTGTACCAATATTCGAAGACTAAAAACATTTTTATATTGAGTAAGTAATTTATGATTATTTGAAGAAAGCTTAAGTTTGCTTTTTCCTCTCAAAATTCCCAATGTTCCCAAATTTCCCAGTTCCTTCCCGAAAATTGCCAGGTTTTTTCCCTCACTTCAAAATTTCCGGGTTTTTTGCATCTCCTACTGCAATAAAGCATTAGAATGTTTAAAATTCCAATTGAGACATTCAAACGGTGATTAACCAAAAACCAATTAGATAAGCGAAATTTTTAGGTGCGAAAAAAAGCTTAAATTTATCTGCATCTTTGACTCATATTTTTTATCTACTGGTGTATCACACCGATTGTTTCCTAGAAAAATTTTTTTTGCAAAATATGAATGTTACTTGTTTTGGTTTCCCGCTTTATCAGTATTTTGCTCGGCAGAGTAATTTTTTACTATTTAGAATGCCATCCAATCAAAATTTTGGTCAATGTTTGCTTCCCCTCTCCCCACTCCCTAAAATTCATGACATTATTTCTAACTTTGCATGTCTGAGCAGCTGGGATCCTTTTTTGAATTGCTCAGCTCCAGCTCCGCTCCTTGCTCCGAATATTTTTAAAATTTTTTTTATTTATCTTTTTATATTAATTTTCTTACGTAAAAAAATTAAAAAATAAAAAAGACATCGGAGCACAACAAATATTTTTGCCCAAGCTTCAAGCTAAATCTCGTTACTTCACTGCTCCGCATTCCACTCCAGATCCCTGGTATTTAAAATGTATGTACTACTGTATTTCTAATAGTAATTTTCAGCGATCTGGGGCAGTCACTGTTTTGAATTGCTTCGCTCCGGCTTCTTCACGCTTGCTCCAGCGTTGCTCTAGCTCTAGCTCCGCTCCATGGTCCAACTGATTTTAACAGATTATAAAATTTATCTCTTTTTTTAAGTTAATTAATTTTTTACATCATAAAAAATTAGAAAAGTAAAAAAAACATCGGAGCAGTGGAGCAAAACAAATTTCTTTGCTCCAGCTTCAAGCTAGATCTTGTTACTTCACTGATCCGCATTCCGCTCCAGATCCTAGGTATGTAAAATACTTCTGTACTTCCGATAGTAATTTTCAGCGATCTGGGACAGTCACTGTTTTGAGTTGCTCCGCTCCGGCTTCTACATACTTGTTCCGTCTCTGCTCTAGCTCTGCTTCATGGTCCAATGGATTTTAATACATTATATCATTTATCTCATTTTTTATATCATAAAAAAAATAAAAATAGTAAAAAAAATTCGGAGCAGCGGAGCAAACAAATTTCTTTGCTCCAGCTCCACTTCAATTTCGAGAAAAATCTCTTTGCTCCACTGCTCCGCACTCCTATTCCGCGCTCCGTTCCAGATCCCTTTTATCTAGCTAATATCTTCCTTCTATAATACAATAGAAAGTTTAAGACTGCGAAAAATATCTTTATTTACTCCATTATACTGTAGGTATAAAAAGATGGTCTTGTAGAAATTGTTGTGAAAGTTTTTCTCTTTCTTCATTTTATGTAAGATTGTTCATTCTAATCGTCTGATTCCTTAAACAACTATTTAAAAAAAATCCGGGCGATCAAAATTGAAACTGATTTAATAAACTGACGCATACATAATAACCGATTTTTCCAAAACATATACTATATAAATAACATTTTTAAATGTGCTGATTTCAAACATCCTGGATTTTTAATGAATTTTCCAACCTTAGGATCTCTAAATAAGCACGTAATTATTTTAAGCTCTAATACATATCGTGGCAGGCATAGAGGCATAGTGGGCTATTTGAATTTAAATTCAGTTTACACAGATAATGATAAAATTCCTAAATGTTTTGCTTAATCTTTTTATCTACATTTTTAGTAATATTTTTTCCAATCTTTAGTAACAAGTTTTTGGTCTGTGTCATCTTAGCTTAGATATTTAGTGTTTGATTATATCCATATTTTTTCAACATTGATGGTTTTAAATATATTTTCAAAAAAGTTTATTCGCCACTGATGAGTTCCTCTCTATCCTTAATGCTTCTGGAAATTTTTACAAGGATTATTGATGTTACGTACATATGTGTATGTGTGTACATCTAAATCTAAATTGAATTTCGTTGCATCGTGCCTCAGAATACCGTAGATTCCATCATGTACCAGCTATTCTAAGAAATCTTTCATTCAAGAAATCTATACTATAATCTTGGGTTTCTAATTTTGCTGAAGAGTGTAGATGATACGCACTTGAGCATTCCAAGTTCATTACGTAACCACACATCGTCTAACATCCAAAGCTAAGTTACTTACTGTTTTTTTTTTTTTTGTGTACATTTCTATTTTAAGCCATTTATTAAAATGTTTCACGTTCAGTAACACATATATAATTTCGGAAAATTTGCAACGCGATTTACTTCAACGTCTATTAGCACTATATTACATTATTGCGCTGTATTACTGTCGTTACATTCGGCAGGAAGAACAAGTTTTAATTTACTGTGGTTATGTTATAAAGCGGGTACAAACACAGATCCCGATTCCTGCAGTATAAACAAGTTTCTAATGCATTGCGCTGAGCGAGCTGTATAATGACGTACACCTTCTGTTTAAATCATCATCCGCCTGTTACTGTCTAAGCCAGCACATAGCCTTACGAAATATATTTTCGAATGGTGCTTCAACATTTCTTCCCCATGGAACTTTTCGAAAGGGGTTGCGAAAGCAAAGAATCATCTGATGGAGCGACACTTGTGGAGCCTCCCAGAGCAAAGCGGCTAAGAAGCGCACATTAGCCGGATGAAACAATGTATACGACAACCGACTAACCCGATCAATAGGAGAGAAACCCGGGAACTGCAGCGGGAAATGAGACTCTGACAAAAGAACGACTTTCCATCGAATACAGTCCGCCCGCTTAATTCACAGTCCGGTTCGAGGAAATGCGTGCTGGGCTCAGTATGGCGCACAAGTCGTCTTATTGGGTCCGGCATGCTGTTATTTTACTTACAAATGGATTCTCGGCACTTAAAAGGCCTTAAAATTTTTCCAGGAATGCAAACCATTCTTAATTTCGCTCTTTAAGTTCTCCCCCGAGCATTTATTCATTTTGTACGATAGAGTGGAACAGAAAAAATTCTAGTTCAAACTTTCACCAGAAAGATGAAAAAAAAAAAAAAAAAAAGGTGAAATTTAACTGCAACCAACCTTTGGTACTGAAGTTGAACCATAATAATGGTTCCTAGTTTCACACACTCTCAGAAACGCATGCTCAAATCTCACGAAACATCGTATTCGACGAAATGGCTTCGTGAAAAATGCTCTGAGAAAACCTTTCCTCAACTTGCTGAAATTTGCATAGTAATTTTTTAAGTCACGTCATCGCGCGAGGAATAAGTGTTTTATTTATTTATTTATTTATTTATTTTTCACTATATCACTTAATTTTCAACACGGCCTTCAAAAGCTCCAAACGCAAACATTTTAAAGTTCTTACTTAAAGGATACAAACTATTTTACGTAAAAAACAACCAATCTGGAATAGACAAACAGAAAATAAGGCTGATATTCTGAATGATACACATCATACTTTCGTGTTAAAAAAATGTAAAAAACACGTTTTAAAATATTTGAAAAATTATTCTTTCTTCAGTTCATGATTCAAATCTTAACAAACGATGGACTGTTGGAATACATTACTGAGGAAACAATATTTTATATTTGTATTCAATTGCAAACATAAAATGGTATAGAGAAAGACAGTTTTGAAATTCCTTTGCTTAATATACATTAATTCTTTTGACTTTCTGTTTGGTTTTTTCCTTTACATGATTTTTGTAATTTTATAATATGTAATACGTATTTTCATAAAGGAATGATGTATGAAAGAAATATTTTCTTAATTTTCTCGATTTTATCTCTAGTAGGAAAGAAAAATAAGATTTTATAAAGTTTTTCACATTTCTTCAACTTCTATAATAACCATCTGAACATTAAATAAGTGACGTGGTTAACTTACCCCGCAATCGGAGCAGGCTGGCTAAAAAATGCTCATTTATTCATTTATCTACTTTACTCTTATATAGAAGGTCTACTAGCTCCGGTCTATCCTACTTAATGTCACTGAGCTGTTGCCCCAAATCAAAAGGAACTTTTTGTCCTCGACCATATTTCCCAGATACTTTATTTTAATCGTAATAAAGTTTTTTTTTTTTTTTTTCCATTTTCCTTTTTTATTTATTTATTATTACATACTATTATTTTTTAAAGTATAAAATCTAAAATGAATATTTAAGATATTTCCGATGTTTCATAATGTTATGACAACTCTGGCTAATTGCATTATAAGCAGGCCCCGATCATCGCATAATTATTTTGTTGGATGAGATGCTCTAGAGGTCTTTGATTCGCAAAACTTATCGGAGAGGACGGGTGGCAAATAGACCAACCGATACACTTTGTTTCAAAATATTTATTATTTATATGTATTGAATTAATAAATCCTGACGGTGTTCTGTTTTAGCGATTATTTTTGGAAAATAATAAATCTCTCTTTTCGTGCTTCTATTAAAAGATATAATTTTTTAAAATATATTTTTATTGCTTTTTATTTTAAATGAGAGATAGATTTTTAAAAATAAGAAAACAAGAAATACTAAGATTCACTGAATGTTTAATGGTTTTGAGATTAAAAAAATATTTCTTCAGCTTATTTAAAATATTTTTGCCTTTGTAGGAAAACAAATTTGTCAAATGACCTTTTATTGAGCTGTGCTTCTGTATTTCACAATTTTTTTTTTCTTTCTTACTAGTAAAGTATCGTTTATACGAAGATCGTTTATACAACGTTTTAGTATAGTCTCAACTCTTAAATTTTACCAGAAGGGTAAATCGATTATACGACGTTTTTCGATAGTCCCTTCGGCGTCGTATAAATGATACTCCACTGTAGTATATTATCGTTTATACGACGATCGTTTTACACGACGTTTACACTTAGACGATGCTTTAGTGTGGTCGTAATTCTTAAATTAAGCCAGAAGGGTAAATCGATTATACGACGTTATCATTTATACGACGCTTTTCGATAGTCCCTTCGGAGTCGTATTAATGATACTCCACTGTAGTAGAGTATCGTTTATACGACGTTTACACTTATACGACGTTTTGGTGAGGTCACAATTACTAATTTTAGCCTGAAGGGTAAATCGATTATACAACGTTATCGTTTATACTGACGTTATAATGACGTTTATAGGACGTTTTTCGATAGTCCCTTCGGCGTCGTATAAATGATACTCCACTGAGGTAGAGTATCGTTTATGCGACGTTTACTTATACGACGTTTTAGTGTGGTCTCAATTCTTAAATTTAGCCAGAAGGGTAAATCGATTATGTGACGTTATCGTTTATACGACGATTTTCGATTGTCCCTTCTCCGTCGTATAAATGATACTCCACTATAAACAATAAATTCTCTACAAACAAGGCACAATACTTGTGATCCTATCAAAACAAAATTTATTGTTTATAACAAGTATTTCCTCATAACCATCCCCGAACCTGCTTGCTGCAAAATGACATTTCATCAGCATTGATCCCGGAGGGGGGAAAAATAGTTTCTCAAATGAGTATTAAAACGATCTGATGGCATGGGAGGTGTCCTTAACACCCGATCCTTTCCTTCCTAATCCTTCAAATTCAATCAACCGCCCCGGGCGACCGTTTAAGGGAGCAGCAGCGGAGAGCCTCCGCTAATCCGGAAGCACAGAAGGGTGGTCCCGCAGATTAAGTGGCCATCGGGAGACCCCCTAATCTCCGCTTACACATGCACATGACACAAATCAGCTTAAATCCGCCAAAGCGCCGGGAGGGGGCCGCTTCCCAAGCGATTATGTTCACGGAATGCTAAAGGGGGCAGGGAAATTCGGGATTCGCAGTCGATCGTGGGTATTAGGGGGAAATGGTTGTTGGCATATGTTTTGGATATGGGGAGAAAAGGTATTTATTATTTCTTTTTGCGGTCAGCTGTAGCATCCCCACGTTTATGTCTCCTGTCCGAAAAATCACCCTCAAATAATTGCATTATTTAGTCCAAATCAGTATTTCCCAAATATTTTTAGACCATTGACCCTTTGGAGGAATGAGATTTATTTCATCCCACTTCTTTTTCCGTCGTGTTTACAAAATGTGTCAGTAAATCAAAAGATTTTAAATCATGATCAAAAATAAATGTTTAGATTCATTCACCTTTATACAAAGAGAGAGAGAGAGAGAGAAAGTAAAGCATCTTATTTTATTTTATTAATTTATATGTTATTATTATTATTATTATTTTATCAGTGGTGCTTTTTATTCCCTTGACAGCTCGAAATGTTATTTAGTTCGAGCAGATACTGCACCCTTCAAATAGCGCTTCATTTAATTATGTAGTTCAGTATGTAGAAAATATGACTTCTGTAAACGACAGCCCATTGCTTTCAATTTTATAGATTATTTTTCGTGAAAGAGATTTTTCGTTTATAGATTATCGTGCATAAAAAAATAAATTATGCTTTTTTTTGAAGTGAACATGTATAATAGTGTCCAGGGACCGACGTGCAAGTCAACATGACCAGGTCACTTTCAATTTTTCCTTCCCCCTTTGAATGGTTATATGTATTGCATGTATGTAGCATGTGTGTGAGTGCTATGAGGAATGTAAAATTGATTATTATTATGAATAACCTATAATTATAAAAAAATACCAGTGGTTGCTATTAATTTAACCAGTTAATTTACATCACGATTTTTTAAAAAAGAAATTTTGATTATATTATGGAAAAAATTCCTGACCCTTAGGAAGTTCCTGCCCAGGGCACGGGCCCGGGTGCCCCTGTGATAGTTAGGGCCTGATACTAACTCTGGAACAAGCTTTTGGTATGTATACTCCGAGAAGGGAAAATAGAAAAGATTTCTTTCTAGTTTTTAAAGTTTTGCTGTTAAATTGTGACTATTACATGTTCTTAAACACCATTTTGTGAATGCGTTTTAAAAATAAATTCGTTTGAATGAATGGAGCTTTTCTTATGGCGCAAAAAGAATATCTTTCGCACCAAAAAAAAAAAATCCCCGTTCAATCAAACCTGAAGTGTAACCTTTTATGTGAGAATATCCTTAGAACACATGGAATTATAATCTTTTCCTCCCAATACTGATATAGTTGTTGTGTAAAAGTATATTAAAATATTTCATTCATTTATTAACATTCGGTCACATGGAATTACACAAATTCGACAATGCGCTGAGATTTTACTTTGAGATTTTATCTTGGATAAAAACTCGATAACCTCTAACTTTAATATTGTACTAAAAGTCTGCCGCAAAATGTTCTTTTCAGCAATATCTTTCCCACTGTGTGCTATTCCTCTTTAGACATAAAAACCGTTTTCCGTAGCAATGCGTTTAATCCCCCCCCCCCCCTCAACTCTTAGAGGAAGAGAATCATTTCTCTCACAGGATTTAGAACATTTTCCGAGGCAAATCTCATCCAGTCTAATACCCGTGCTGGTACAATGCCGAACCCCGGCGAGGACCTCCCGGCTGCACAACAAAAGCGCCTTTTCGCCACTTTTGCCGCACAGGTAGGAACATTGTCCACGGAGGGAGGGGAGTCTTGCTGTTGACTTTTTGTTTTACAAGCCCCGCGACCATCTGGAGGTTAATCTTTCCGTGGACCTCCCCTCGTGCCTATTTACCATCACAAAAACCTGTTTGGGGCTGGAGTTCATCCGTTTTGTAGTGGCTAAGTGAACAGCTCTACTCTATCTACTCCCCATTCTTCTCTTTTCAGCGACGAGGGGTGGCTTTTAATTGGAATTGTGCGAGCTATTATCGGACGAGGGAGCTGGAATTTGGCATCGAAAAAGTATTTTCTCTTCTGTCCTACGAAGATTTTTCGAGGAGAATCTACAATCATTCGATAGCTTGTAATGCTCTGAAAATGTTCGAAATACAGGGAGTTAATTGATTCTAAGGCGCAAAACGTGCACAAAAAAAGAAATAATCAAACTAAATTTCTAGAGCACTTAATATAGCAAAAATGTTGCATAAACGTGTTTCGGGGTTGCAAGGAAGCCCCTTTTTCTAGTAAAAGTTTTGATCTTCCAATGCTAAGCAATAGTCAGCAATTCTAATTGTTGTTTAGATCAAAGCTTTTCCCTAAAATTAGGGTTCCTTGAACCTCGACAAACCTGTACGCAATTCTTTTGTAACTTCTGCTTTTATAATCTGTTTCTATCATTTACAATGAATTCACTGTATGATACAACCAACCCTTCAATTGAAGTTTTCAGCTGAAGTTTTTTTCTTTCAGTTCTTTCTCAGAAGAAAAAATTATCTCTTATGCTGTATTAAACAACAATCTTTCCTTTAATACCTCTCGAAATAGCAATTTTTAAAGCAAAACTATTGTTATCCCTTGTTTTAGCTCCTATTGACTCACTTAGAAGGATAGTATGTTATTGTTACAGTATTTACGAGTATTACAAACAAGCGAATAATCTCAAAGAAAATATAAAGCAATTTTCATTTCGAGACAGCTTTTAATATTGAATTTAACACACAGTTTTTTCTTTTCAACAGTTTTGTTTTTGTAATAAAATTCTAACCTTGGAAGGGAGCACAAAAAATGTCACAAGGAAACAATAAGTTTCAAGAAAAAAGCAAACTGCTTCAAACTTGCTTCATCCCCAGATTTAAAATCGCAACATCACTGGTGAGGGTTACTAGCTTAGGATGCTGGCATTGGTAGTCAAGAAATTATCCATCATTCGTGAAAGAAGCAGGAAATCTGAATTCAGGAAGGTTTAATTAAGTTGCATCCTTAAAATTATGCATTTTGCACCTTTATCTTATTGCAGTCACTCTAGTATAAGGTGGGACATGAGCATTCAGCTTGCTTTAAGTAATCAAACTGAAAAACTACTACTACTCTTAGCCAAACAGACATTAAAGTCAGCTAAGAAAGCGAGTTCAGCGATTCTTGACAGCTGTACTTGACTATTGATCTTTCTTTCTTTTCTTTTTTTTTAACAACTTCGAAATCAATCTACCAAAAACTAGCAATGTACTAGTGCTTTTCTTACGAAGATGTTTGTCAGACGAACTTGAAAGTAAGTCACCACTTATATTGTCGTCAATGGATTACAATAATTCCTTATCAAGTCGTAGAGTTTTAGTTGGATGCATTGTCAAACGATTTTGTAATGCCTGCGAAAAACTAGCGAGAATTCAAAATTTCTTTGAAAAGTGTGCTATCAGTCGGATGATATGCCCTCTATATTATTTGGCAAACATGCATTAAAATGCAATTAAGTTGCGTTACACGGCTTCATTATAGCAAGTCCGGGTGTTGGTCCTGGTGTATTCTGGTGTCTCCTTCATCTTCCACGTCTTGATGCCTATGACGTCTGTCTTCCTGAAGACGACGCTGGCGCTCTTGTTCTTCCCTTTGCTGCTTGCGCCATTTAGCGCGTCGATTCTTGAACCACACCTGTTGAAGAAGGAAAAGAAAAAAGGTTATGTTAAGTTAGCAGGATTCTGGTAACACATTCATCATTTAACTGATTTTTTAATCAATAATTAAGTCTCTGAAGAAGATTCTGTCAACACGCGAGAGTCGACTAAAAGAGCTTTATTTATTTCTTAGTTTTTCTGTAATGCAGCGATGCTCAACCTGTGGGGCGTGCCCCCCTAGTGGGGCACGAGCACACGTGAACGGGGGAGCGAATATAACAAAGAGAAAACATTACTTTAAAAAATTGATTAACTGACTGAAAGGAAAGCACACATACACATAGAAAACAAAATACATTTCAATATATTTAAATAACTTATTGAAGTAAAACAAATTACTAAATCAAAACATACTAAATGAAAAACAAATTTAATAATTATTAGTGACTTCCTTGGGTCTGTCTTTCAAAGCAAAATTTTTCGAAGGAAGGCTTAATAATAGAAATAGCCACCCTCAGTTGTTTCTATATTTAGCCGAGATTTATAGTTTGTCTTCAAAGAAGCCACAGCAGAAAATCCAGTTTCACAAAAGTTGTTGAGGATGTTGAAGATGGTAATAGAATGCGAAATGCCCTTGTTTTTAGTGCAGAAAAATCAGCCTCTACTCCTGCCCAAAATTCAAATAGTGATTTATTACTAAATTAATTTTATTTCTAAAATTACTTGTTTTTACTATTGTTTTGGCAGTTAGTTAAAAGTAATTCAAAAACAGAATCAGTACTTATATACATTATTATTGTATACATTTTATGGTAAGGGGGGCTCAATAAAAATTATGATAGAAAATTGGTCCGAAACTGAAAGGTTGAGAAATGTTGCTGTAATGGATGAAACAAAATATTTTCAAATGGAAAATTGGCTGTTGTACATCTAGTCAGGCTACTCTTTTCCGGAATTGTTTGCCCTTACGTTTTCAAATCAATATCGAGCATAAAGGAATATTTCCAAACATTCCGACTTCACGAGTGGATGACACAGAACAAGTATATTCGATACGTTGAAGGTGATGTTGTGCGAACTCTAAACTTAAACATCTGATGTCTGATGCAGACTTCACTCGAGCTTTTTTGATTTTTTCTTTGTAAGAAGGGAGCGATTTTCCTCTCTCTTTTGGTTACACCTACGATAAGGGGAGTTCTGTTTATTAGACATTTATAGGAAAACTGAACTTGCAAGTTTTACCCCATGTTAAAGGAAGGATATGCGTAAATTTAACGTAAATTTGAAACACTACTTAAACGCAAAGTATTCAAGTTAAGTAATAATATAACCAACTTTGAGGAAAGTTTTTTTGGTGCAGTCGGTTCGTGCTGTAATGATCTTTGAAAGACATTCTACGAGCGTGCAGGAACACGACTTTTGACGACCTGCAGAAATGGTCTGAACCACACCAATCGAGTAGCGATTTTTCCATTCTGCAAATTCGGAACGCTTCATTTATCTGACTCAGAGAAAAAAAAACAATCCCTCTTTCGGAAATAGAATATGCCCCCCCCCCCTCCTCACTGCCCTCACCAGGAGCGTCCTCTATGTATACAATGCATTCTAGATTTTAAAATTTAGGGGATGATAACTCTTTTAAAGAACAAAACCACAAAATGAATTACCAGAAAAATTAATCACGGAAATGAGATTAATAAGAAACTATAAGTGTAATTGCATGATTTGTAACCCTTTGCAGTTTACGGCCACTCGAAAAGTGGCAAAAAGGCAAAAATGAGATTTTGGGACAAGAGGATGAAATTAAAATAAATATATACATATTCATATTTGTCAATTTACAAGTCTACTAAAGCACTATGCATGTTGTGTGTATTGTTTTATGGTTTTTATTTTTGAAATGTAGTTGTAAAAAACGGTTTCCATATTTTTTTAAACTGAGCATTTTTTTTCTTTAATTCATTAGAATTTTATAAAAGTAGTTTTGCATTATCATAGCGCATATTTTATTTTAAAATAATCTGCAATGAATTAATTCAATATTTTAATGCTCTGCTTTAATGCGCGTTGCCCGATTACACAATTTAAAATAACCATATTTAAAAAAAATCAAAGTCACGAAACAATACACACAACATGCATAATACTTTAGTAAATTGACAGTTTTATTTTTTAACTTCCTCCCCTTTTGTTTTATGGGGGTCCCAAAATGTCATTTCTGCTTTTTTTTTGTGACTTTTCCAGTAGCTGTAAACTGATAATGGCTTCTCATTACTGTGATTCCTGGGATTAATTTAGGTGGCATTTCATTTGTGGTTTTGTCCCCTAAATGAGTTATCAGCAATTGAAATGAGAGAAAACTTTGATATTTGACCTTGAACATTGACCTGTTGTTATTATTCTAGTTATTAACTTACAGAAGTCTAACTTGGCATGCGACACTAATACTTAATGTACTTAAATACAAATTTGTAAAATTAGCAATCATAAGTATAATTCATATTGATTTAAGCCAAAATGTAAAGGTCTAATAATCCCATTTTTAACCACGAGGCCGACATTTGATGACCTCTGAAACCCTAGGTCATTAATAGAGAAAATATGAAAATTGTTATGAACATCTTTCAATTGTAGCTATAAGGGATGGGAGTATCAAGAGAACAAAAAATGTTGAGCACACTCCTGCCTTGAAATTATGTGGATTGACCCATTTGTGTTTACAAAGTCATTTGAAAGTACTACTTTCACCAAATTTTAAGGAATGGGATAAATTTGAATATTGCTATCGATTTATTTGATGCGACGACCATCGCAACGACCCAAATAGTCTGGATGGGTTCGGTTGTGGTAACTCGAGTCGACAGTATGAACTACTATTCTGTGCATACACAGTACAAAAATAATCAAATTAAATCAAGAATATTATGAAACATATGAGTGATTTCGGGGACCGGTATGAAGACCGTTTTCCTGATTGTAAATTTCTGGGGATAAACTTCAGGAGTTTTGTGAAAACCAATGGGGAAAATGTTAAACGGCACTATTATTACTAGGTGTTGCTCATTTATTTATTTATTTATTTATTTATTTTTAACTTGTTAAAAATAAGAAGACAAAAAAATGAAAAGAAGAGATGAAAGAAAAAAAAGAAAGGAAAAAAATGGAAAGAAGAGGAGAGGAAAAAAGTTAAGAAACGAAAGAAAAATACTAATATGTTAGTATACGTCGCTTCAGTGACGTAGTAAGAGATTCCTTAAGGGGGTTGCTCAACCTAAGAACAGTGAACAACTGATGCTTGAGAATTGAAACAAAATCAATCGGAACTGTTTTTAATTTCACTTAAGACAGTCATACCCCCCCCCCCCCCCCATACATTCGTTCATACATAAAATTCCTCAGAGGAGAAAAAACGGAAATTAAACGTAAAAGAATAACTTTAATTTTTATTCTGTTCTTCATGGAAAAGGTCCAAACCCGGAGACCACCCCCTTCCCTAGGCCACTGTATCAACCTATTCATTTCAAATGAGATTCGCTCTGAACGTGTTCGTATTAACGAGGTCGGGTTGTATTGAATTAGGGATAGGTGCGATAATTAAAAACTTATCCACGATCAGATAAACATCCGCGGAGAATCCCCTGCCCCGTCTCTCAGGTATTCGTGTCCCTGCGGAGAAGTAGGAGGGTGTCATTTGCAGCATCCGGACGAGCATTATCGCATGATCGGGGCGGAGCTGCCCTAACAAAACCTCCTTCAAATCTTCAAATGCCCCGCAATCGGAACACGCTCCTG
Organism: Octonoba sinensis; assembly: GCA_038502835.1. NCBI lineage: Eukaryota > Metazoa > Arthropoda > Arachnida > Araneae > Uloboridae > Octonoba > Octonoba sinensis. The sequence goes on from CM076602.1 coordinate 68,562,565, forward strand.
CTGCTCCCCCTATGTGCCGTGCTGCAAAGAGTACGAACCCAGTTTGCGGCCATTTTGGATCACCACTGAGTAACAGTTCGGAAAAAATTTCTCGCGGATAAAAATATCTCGGATAAAACACCTTGTTCTTTGTTTAATAAAGTAATACATAGCATTTCAAGAAGCTCTTTTGAATTATTTTCCAATTAAAATAATGTACACCAAATGGTTTGTTTCTTTGGGTTTACTGGCGCAAGAGCATCCATCCATATATATATTTCAGTTAACGTGGACCAGTTACGATTAAATTTTGCGGTACGATACGATACTGACATGATGCAGAAAGAAAACTATGGTAAAACGATATTTAAAAAATTGTTTAATGATTAGCTTGGAAAAAATAACATAATATTTGTTTTTATTGTCGTAACTTACGGACTTCGACAAATTTATTTGTATTTGTTAAAAATTATTTTCATTTATAAATCAACTTTTAATTTCCGATTCTTTGGAATGACAACATCTTAGTTTGTGTGTCTAGCAATTTTTCTTAAGCCTTTAAATTTTAAAGCGTTTTTTAAAATGGTTAATAGCCCGCAGATGTTCTGCGGGGAATCAGCTAGTAGGCTATATTGCGTCAAACTTTCGTGCTATTTTCAAACAATTACAAATTTAAATAAAATTTATAATTTACAAACAATTATAAATTTAAAATTGTAATAAAGAGTATTCTTGTATGCTAAATTCAGTATGTGGTAAAAAAGGACATCACAACAGGCAAAGTTCAAATTATTATTCTTTAAGGAATATATGTCTAAAATGAGACACAGAAAAAAATTGCCTTACTATTTTTGGGGAATCAAACTTTGAAAAGTCCTATGAATTATAAGTTCAAATCAGAGCTCAAAAAATCATACAAATGCTTAAATGAGATTAGTATATTATTTATCTCTTAAAGGAAATAGCATGGAATCAAAATGCACTTAAAGTGAATCAAAATTTTATATTATAAAACAACTTATTAATAATTTTTAATTCTAACCCCCGTCCATCATTAGTTATAAAGATAGTGATGAATATGCATTGAAATGAACTAAAATGTGACGAACTGACCCGTGATTAACTTGCGTCATGTGGGATTAATGCTGCACTGAATTGACATGGAAGAGAAGGAAAGTAGGGCATTATTTTTTGAAACATTTCCAGGGATTTATACCATTTTGAGGAAACTGAATTTTCTTATCTCCTCCATTTATACTTCGATTATACACCTGCATTTCGCTTATATTTTTGCGACGAAAGCATAGCAGTAAATAGTTTGTTTGCACTAATTTATTATTCTAGAAAAAAGGTTCCAACGTAATAACATTGAATAGTTTTTATCAAATATTTCTAATGTAAAACCATAAAGCACATTTTCAAAATGGTTATTATTATTTTTTAAATTTTACTCCGCCCCCTTCTCTAAGGTTAGACTTCAGCACTGGGGCTTAGTTTTAATAACTCGGGGTTATCGGATAAAATGCGCAAAAAAAATTCATAAACTCTATGAGCATTAGGGCAAAAAAAAAGCAACATTTCTTTTTTCAAGTCGTAATGCTGCGGAAAAGTTACGAATTAGGAAGATTAAAAAGTTGGGAAAATAAATAAATAATAATAACAAAATTGGTTTACATCTTCCGTTCGCACAAGTGCTCAAAATTTTGCCGACATTTGGAAAAATTCATATCTTTGGGATAAATTTTAATATTTTTATTGGCCTTTTCCCAAATGAAATAGCTCAAATTCTTATTCATTGTAATCACAGAAAATAAACTTTAAATTTACTATTTAAATTCACCAAGATCTTCTGCTTGTTTTTATAAACTTATTGACATTTTGAAGAATAAATGAATAACTAAAAAAAGGTAGATGACAGTTCAAAGAGGAAAACAATGTTACAACTTCCCTGTTTTTTTTTTTTTTTTCGTTATTGAACACAAGTTTAAATGTTAGAAAACAATTCATTTTAGGCCATTAGTAATATTTATAAGCATATTCTTTTGTCAGATTCTTTCAAACTTCGGCAAACTTTAAAGCATATGCCCCACCTGTAGAAGGTAAAGATTTATTTCTTTTGTCAGCACTTTTTAGTCACCCCAGTTTACAACCTTTTCATGGTATTACGACTTTAAAAAAAATTTGTGCACTATTTCTGCCAATCCCATAGAACAGATGTCAGCTTGAGGTCGGCTGCTACTTTGGGTAGTTGGTTGTTATTATATTAATCTGTTTACCGTCATACTGTCCAATCCCTCCTTTCTGTCACTGTGTTCAGTTCTCTTTAAAGTTAACAGTGCTTTTAGAGCTGTGTTCGCCAAACTTCTGAGGACCATACCGTTTTCAAATTCTCCTGCGTGCTACTTCACCCCTTCACTTCTATCGGCCCCCCTGCTGGACATAAATAGTAACAAACTCAATTCTCAGTTATTAATCAACTCTCAGTTGTTATACGATGCCAGGCACCGGCAAGTTTTTCAGTTAAGGTACTCGTACTGTAAAGAAAACATATGTACAGAGTTCAGTTCATCGGTTGCAATCGTGAAAATGGGATGATACAATTGTAGCGAAAAATTAAGCATTATGTGCTAAGAAGTCTGTTTTAAACTTGTTATACTAAAATAATAAATTTCAACGAAATTTGTTTAAAACACTCTAGGAAAGGTAAAATAATAATTATTATTATTACTGTTTATTACAATTTTTGAATTGGGGGAAAAAAATCTGTATTTCTGAAATTAAAGCATGCTTCATAAATTGTAGGTTTTAATTAGTAATAACCGTGCATGAAAAAAATAAAAGGTTAAAAATAATCTTTGCTATAAAAGATATTTTTAACTGTTTTTGCACTTATTAAGATTCTTAAAAAGTGGGAAAATCATGCATTAAGGCCAATAATTTAAAATGTTTCATTGCCGCATTCTTTTGAAGCAAGCTAGTTTTTCACTGCTAATAATACCTTATTGTAAAGGAAACATATGTACAGAATTTATACTAGTTGCAGTGTATTAAAATTCTTTATAAATAATGACTTTCCTTAAAATTTAATGTCTGTTTCTGAGCCACGCGCTATTCAATGCGAATATTGGCAAAATTTCGAAAAAGCAACTAATAAATCGTTGCGAAATAATGTGAAGACTAACCACCTGAAAGGCTACCGAAATTACCCCACGAGCTACTAGTAACTCGCGTGATACAGTTTGGAGACCGCTGTTTTAGAGTACAATAAAGAACATGCTCGTCGTTCTCATACAGATTGTTTGAAGACATCTTGCAGTTGCGGATTCAGAAATAGATCCTGTTCAAAAAACTACGCTGAATTTGCCTCTAGAGCACTACTGAATGTCTAATAAGGCAGAGTAAGCAGCAGCCAAAGGAGTAAAATTTTACTTTTTATAGTTTTTTTTATTAAACAAAATATTAATCCGCCTCATGAAAATACCATATTTTTTTGAAATTATTCTAAGTTTATTACTAAATAACCTGTTTCAGGCTAGTATTTAATCCAGTTATATCACAATAAATGAATATAAATAAATAGAATAATGTTAAAAAAAACCCAGAATTTTTGAATTAATTTTTTTTTAATTTTGGGAGGTTTGGAGGCTTTAGTTTTCAAAGAGCAGATGGGCTTTTTTTTATATTTTTCTAAAGGGGTAGTTATTTTAGTTATTGGTAGCAGATTGCAGGTCAGCATTGAATAAAATTCGGCTCGGATCAAGAGCTCGTTTAGAGCCATATAAGGGCTACCCATGATCGGCTATAGCGGAATGAATGGTAGATTCAGCATGGCCCAGGCCACGCCACAAGGAGGTCCACCACAATTCTTGCACTACTTTATGAAAAAATCTTTACGTTTCAAAACAAGGGGGGGGGGGGGGCAGTTGTAACATATTGGAAAATAAAGAGCTTCACTGGAGAGCTTCACTAGAGTGATTGATTTTACTTATACCCTCTGCAGTACTGTTCAAAAATACATCTTCAAGCTTTTATTTTCTTAGTAATTTTATATTTTTTACTACTATCCTACTTTATCCTAATATTTCCTCAATTTATATTGTCGGCATAATCATTGTACATACAATCCAATTGTTTCAAAGTTTATATCTCATGCGCTTAAAAGAAAACTTTTCCTCGGTTTTTGAATACAATCATTTTTTATTGCTAATATATCTATCGAACATTTGTTTATTTCATGCATTTGTTATATTGAAAGCAGGGACTATGTTTGATTTTGCATTAACAATAATAATACTGTCGCGAAATTTAAACAAAACTGTGTTTCACTAATCTTGGTGGGGAACATTTTGGGAAAATTACAATCAGCCGTTAAAAATGAGCTGAATTTTTACAAAATATCATGTTGTATAAGTATTTTATGAAAAGCAAGTTTTTAAAAATTAATGCTTTAAAAGTATTTACAACAAATTGATTTGACATTAACATATTTTTTTAAAATTTGTTTCCTTTCTTTTCTTTTCTTTGTATGTGTTTTATACGAAAACATAATGTAATATTATCAAGCAATCACCTGTTTTGTGTTTTTTTTTTTAATTTTGTTTAAACTTACGAGTAGCTGACATTTACCTTCGTGTACACCTTGTGCTTGATTATTTCTGCAATTAATGCCTGTTTATTATTATTATTATTATTTATATTATTATTATTAGTAGTAGTATTAGTATTATTATTGAAAAAAGGTTAGTGCGAAGTTCGATTTAACCAATGAGGGTTCGTTGTTTTGTTTTTCTCCCCAAAAGGAAAAGCATTCACATTTTAAGACCCCCATTTATCTATTTGAAAATGATAAATAAATAAACAAATAAATACATTTAAAAAATTTAGTTTTTTTTTTTTTTAGCGGCACTTATGATTTCTTGTAAGCTTATTTGCAGCTTAGGTTTGTTTTTCATTCATTTCTTACCTTTTGATATATATCCTCTCTCTCTTTTTCCCGCTCTAACTTAGCATACCACCCTACCATCTTCAGTACAGTTAAATTAAATGTATTTTTTAAAATTTGATTAAACACTTATATATTTTTTAATTATATGTTTCATTATATATTCTGAAAATAAGCAAAAGAGTAAATATTTTGCCACCGAGTTCCATTCGAAGAACCCTGTGAGCCTGTGAGATAAATTAATAGCATCATATTAATGAAATAAAAACCTGTAAGCACAATAACTTCTGAGAGGAACAAGTTCTTTCTTTCGCCACCTCCTTCCCCCTTTCGCTGTGGCAAAAGATTAATTGCTGTAAAGCTTTTTATTTCATATGAACCCTACTCACAATTTTAAAATTGATTCAATAACCGGAAGTTCCAGAAAGTGCAAAATCAGTCTCATATTAATAACTGGGAATACATTTTACGATGCTAAAGGGTTGATGCAGTTCATTTAAATACGACTTTTGCGGATAAATTCTGTTGAATTCATTTACTAGCCTGATCTGCCATACTTAGTTTCGATTTATTATTTGCAGTGATGTGTCCAAAGATGTCCGCCTCTGGTTTCGTGTCCCGGCGAGTGGTGAGACAAAGCGCCGAGTCGAGAGGTTCCCGAATGTCAGCGACAGGTGCTCCACTCCCGACTTTAATTTACTCGGGCCACTTGAAAGTCTATTTGGGGGGACCCGTGCCCGGAACGATCATCATCATCATCATAATAATGACGCGCGGCCTTTTTCGCGGTCCCGTTGAAAAAGGTCCTTATTAATGTCTGATCGGGTGGGAATAGAACGATTGTTTCGAACTTTTTAGCCGCGAATGTGCTCCCGAAAGAGCCTAAGGAGTTAATTAGGTTCCCGCTTTTTCACGAAGGAGAATAAATTATCGACGGGCGATCGTTTTTGTCTGAAGGGGGATTCACGAGTGGAGGTGTCGATTCAGTTTCTTTTCCAGACCTTTGAAGTTATGCATTATCAGAAGTTTTTAAAACATTCCTTCATAGAATTGCAGATGATTTATTTATTTATTTTGAGCTCATTGGTTCGTATAATCAATCAGTCCTCTTTAACGTCATACTTGATATAAATAAATAGCAAAATTAATTATAGAAATAAAACTGACATATAATAACACGCTGTAAATCAGAAATGTGAATTGTTTTTATAAAATAAAGCATAATATATATATATTAAGAGGTGTAAGGTGCAGGAAAGTTTAAGACATGCACAGGTATGTGCACTATTAAATAAATTTGGAAACTATTTGTTTCTCAAATGACACACACACACATACACATACACACACACACACACACACACATATATATATATATATATTTCCACTTAACGTGGCCCAGTTACGATTAAATTTTGCGGTACGATACGATATATTTCCATGCATGACTCAATTTTTAATTTCCGATTCTTTTGAGTGGCAACATCTTAATTTGTTTATACCAAGCGATCATTCTCATGTTTATATCTAGCGATCTTTTGTTAAGCCGTTCGAATTTTAAAGTATTTTTTACGATTTTGAAATTTAACTTAACGAGGACCAGTTACGATAGAATTTTGCGAAACGATACGATACTGACATCATGCAAAAAACAAACTGTGGTAAAACGACATTTAAAAATTTGTTTAATGATTAGCATAGAAAAGTAACATAATATTTGTATTTATAATCGAACTTAACAAATTTATTATTATTTCTTAAAAAGTTCTTCATAACTCAACTTTTAACACCTTAGTTTGCCTTAGTGGCAACACCTTAGTTTGTTTATATCGAGCGATCATTCTCAAGTTCGATTGTTGAACTTATAACCCGCAGATGTTCCGTGGGATATCATCTAGTACATATATAGTGTTATAAAAATAGTTGTTGAAAACTTGAAAACTTTAGAATTTTTCTCAACTTGAGGGGCGAAGATTAGCGAGTAATCTGATCCATGACGTCATTGATGAATACAATGTTGGTTGCAACGATATTGCTTAAAATATTTTCTAAAAATTATTATTATGTCATAGAAAGTCTTAATATTGCACCTGACGGCAAAATAGCGATAATATTATTTCCTAAAACTTAAGGCACGTCATTTGACGCAGCACTGATAGATATCTTTTTCGATTTGTTTATTTTTGATTTACAAAAATCTTTCTCTGCCGGCGAGCACAAATATCAATGTACATTATTAACTTACCAATACGCAGTCAATACGCATGTTACACAACATTTATACACTTTGTCAGACAAAGTTTAACATGGAAATTTACTGCACGTGCAAAAACTTCACAGCCATTTTTTAAAAATTCGTTCGACCACACGAAAGCATTAAAAATGATTCAAGTGTTGCCATAAAAGTAAAATTTCTAAATAAATAAAATAGAAGTTTATGACCTTGTAAAAAAAAACTTATTAAACTGGTGGAGATCACTACATTCTCTCCCTCTTGAGGGGAGACTTAAAACAAAGGTTTAGTTAAAAACTTCTGCTCGGCTGGATAGATTGTATGAATCAAGAATATTTACGTAAAAGAGGTTCACCATCATTAACCATTTGGGACTTCAATCGCTTGACTTATAGACCATTCGACCCATTTACAACAACCTCTTCATGTGACGTTTTCGTATCATTTACGCAACCTAATGTTAGCAATGTCAACTCTGCATTTTTTTTTCTATACTCTGCCCATCCCTTGCATTTTTATTATCACGTTGTTTATGTATTGGAGACAAAACAGGTAGATTAAAACTAAACATATCACATGATTAGGAAATTTTTAAAATAAATTCGAAATTGCCATAATTACTGTGCTATCGCAGCATTTGGAAAAATTATCTACCAGTTTCACTTGAAACATTACGTGAATACACACAATAGTGCTATTGGACAAGCTGCGAAAGGAGACGAATACGGACCTGAAGTTTTCTGTAATATTTGTTACAAAAACAATGATTGCCATATGTCCCCACAAGGTGCGCGGAAGCTGAAGCTCGAGAACTAACCAGTGCGATCTTCTTTTGTCTATGACTCATGGGCGGTGATTATAATGCTGGAAATTTGGAATCTAATTTGAGATGCTAGAATATGTCACTCTTGCCTGCACAAACAAAGTGCTTCAACCATAAAAATTGCGGAAAGAAGATTCTTTTTTTCCCTTATCAATAATCTTAAAAAGGTGTTTATTAACAAAACGCGGAAAAATGTTGTTCCTTTCTTTATATTATTCATTTGACTTTCCAGATAACCATGCACAAGAGTGTCCCTACGGGGGAGAGGTCGCCCCGGATGACACCCTTTTGGAGGATAAACCCAAAACGAGATGAGTTTTTTAAAAATACATATGCACTTGAATTATACAACTTTACTGATACTATTTCAACGTATTATGATTGAAAATAAATCAAGCTTACACAACACAACATTGTTTTTTTTTTTGGGGGGGGGGGGTGAAAATACAAATTACCTGTTCGGGGGACACCCATTCTAGGAACGCCACTCCCGTACATCATGTAAAAATATTTACAATTAAGCAATGACGATAATTCAAAGTAACTAATCCTGATGAATTTAACATTTCATTTGTGGAAATTCCCCCACTAAAATATTTCTTCGTGTGGGAAGGGGGAGACAAGAGTGACTGCGATGCATAAAGAAAATAATCATTTTGCTTTGCATAATGTATAGACATTCCCGATAACAACATAACAAAATAATTAGAATTTATTATCGATAAAAGCTCGTTTTTTGTATCAAACAATGTCGAAGAATAATGGGAATTTCGAAACCATGCGAAGAGAGAGCGACAGGATTTTTGCCTTCCTTTTGTGTTGCTTTAAACGGCAACCTCTTAGAAGTCGCCCAATTAAAAAGTCTGCCCAAATTGGATTGAAAAGAATAAGGTGCCATTAAGAATTCATGGATTTTTAAGCAGGTCCGATAAAGATAATTGTCGAGTTTTCTTTACTCTATCGAAGTGAGACCTTTTTAAAACTGCAATCGAAGCTCGAGAGTTTACTTGTTAGAAGTTGCGGGTGGGGGGTCTGTTCTGTAAAAGGGACGGCCACTCTAAATTCTTAACGAAGCCAGTACGATTTTGACACATTACATAGGGTTACTCAAGTTTTTTTTTACTTGAATCAATTTTGCTCGCCGTAACTCCGAGATACAGTTAAATTTTTTCCCTACCGCTCCTTCCGCTCAAAGTTGTGCATAACAGTAGAGCGAAAGAGATGATTTTGTTTTCCATGACTCTTATCGGATTCTATACATTTCGTCCTCCGCAAAACTCCAACTGTTAAAGGGGCTCAGTACCTCAAAATTGCTCAAATTATCGATTTTTTCTTTTATTACTTATATCGACAGATAAAACTGTTTTAAAGCCTCATGTAAAATTTCAAACCTTAACTTTAAATGATATTTCGGTTTTTGTAAATGATTTTAGCTGTTTTCATTCTGCATTTAATATCTTTGAACGCGTTTTGTCTGCTTTGTATTTTTGACCAATTACGTGTAGAAAAATCCCTAAGGCTTTTTTTCATTTAAAGATCCAGCTTTGAAACTTCGTATGTGCATTCCACGGAGTATTTTTAACGAAAATTAGCATGGGTTTGACTCTGAATTTCGTAGATTGTTTTTATCTAATTGTTGAAATTGAAATTTTGAATTTTTTTGTCGCTCTTTTTCTTTTTTTTGATCTTATAACGAAAAAAAATTGTTAAAATTCAACTAAGCTTCAGATAGTTATTCCATGCTAACTTTTATTCTCTAATGTTTATGAAGTATTACAAAGAAAAAACCTTTTGAAAAAAGATATAATTGAGAAAGTTATAGGAAATTTAAAAAATTGAAAAAATGTTTTGTTCTTTAAATTTTAAATTAACGGTTTATCACAATGAGGTTCTACTTTCAAATATCATTTCTAATTGGAATTAAATGCATGCAATATTTTTTATTTGACTGTTAAACTAAAAAAAAATTTGGAAGTAGGTACTGTACCCCCTTAAGTTTTCTTTCTTTCTTTTTTCAGGTGATCACAAAACATTGCTGGGTACAGGCAAGGAGATTGATATACAATTCGGGTATATATTGCTACATACTCAAACTCGGATATATGTTGCTACGTACTCCAATTCTTATATATAATTGCTAAACACTTGAATTCGGAATATATTGCTATGCAATCCAGGTTCGTAAAGGATTAGGATGCGTGCTCAAATGGATTTCAAAATTCAAATCAAAGTGTTTTTTAAAATTAATATTGTTATTTTTTCTTTTCTTTTTTTAAAAATTATTGTTCTTCTCTCCCCCCCCCCTCCCTTTTATATATATATTATTTATTCGTTTAGTTAAATTCAAGCTTAAAATTCGTGGTCATTTCATTTCTTAAATACTTGCAGACATATAATAGCAATAAGAAACCACAAAAAATAGAGGGGGAGGAGAATTTTTCTTTTTTTTAATATGCTCTGTTAACAAAAATTGAAGTAGATTGTTTTCTCCACGTCTTCTTCACAAATGAATAGATAAATTGTAACTTGAAGATATTCCAGTCATTGAATTTTTAAAAAAAGTTTTAACCTTAAAGAATTCTGAATGACCCCTTATTTTTCTATTTCTTATAAGAGAGAAAAAGTGATAATGATCTTATGATATCCGATACTCATTCGCCTGAAAACCAAAATGCAAATATTGAATGGCAGTTATTTTCTTATTCCCATGTGAAAATTTCGTTCTAGGTGTTAAAAAAATTATTAGTGTATATTTTAGCTATTTTCAGAGCATGTTGGTAGTATGTGTTTCAGGTTTTCAAGGAACTCTTTTTTTCAGAGAGAAAAAAGTTGAAATTACAGACTCGGGTGACGGACTTACCTCAACCCTTTCTTCCTTGAGGTCTACCCTGAGGGCGAGCTCTTCCCGGAGCAGAACATCCGGGTAGTGAGTCTTCTCGAAAGCCGCCTCCAGCTGCTCCAACTGATCCTCCGTGAAGATGGTGCGATGCCGCCGCTTGCGCCGATGAGCGCCGCCGCCTAGGAACACCGGCGAAGACCCGGGACCCAGGTACGGAGAAAGCACGCCCGCCGCATAACCTGAATGGAAAGGTGGAGCAACACTCTTAAACAAAAGAAAGAAAACATACACGCACTGTCCGTATTAATATTACTTTTAACTACATTTATTACTTTTAATATAACGATCGTACAAAACAAATTGGTATTTTAAAAGTAATAAATGCTATCAAAGCAGAAGGACTGAAAATGATACGATTCTGTAATCCAGACAGTTACATTCCCAGATTCATATAAAATATGAAAAAAATAGAAAAAGAAAGAAAAAAAAAGTAAAATCTCTTAAAAGTCAAACTGCACATTAAATTATTAAAAGAATAACAACATTCATTATTAGCAATTTGTTTGATAAAAGCAATGGATGAATGGATAAAACAATTTTGCCATAAAAATTGTACTAGGGAAAAAGGGGGGGGGGGGCATTGGACCACATTTTACCGAACTCTTCCTTTCCCTTAAAACTTAAATAAAAAAAGATTTTTGCTGTTACAGCTCCTTTATTTTAAAAGATACCCTATTGGTTACTTCACAAATATTTAATCAGCATTAAATTACGATTTTAAACAGTAAAATAAATAAAAAAATGTTGCCCCAAAATGTCCCAATGTGCCATACGCATATGAGCACATTAGAATTAACTTTATTTGATTCAGACGTTCTTTTCGATTCTAGTGATAATTTTGCAAGACATTCTCTTTTCATGTTGTTATTTATTGTTTTTTTCTTGGTAAACCTTATACAGGAAAAATAGGCTCTAACTCTAATATGTGTGATCTCTCTGTCTTTCTCTTTGTATATGAGTTTAGTCTCCGACTATTTGCGAAATCAGTGTCAATTGTCAAGGCAAAATAATAATAGTAATAATATTTTTCCTGGAACAAGCAGTTGTACCAGTTCTATAGGGAAGTGCAATAAAAAAGAAAATTACTTTTTTTAACGAAAATGTTGTCTTTGGATAGTGTTTCGTCACTTTACATTGCGAACAAATGCCAGCATTTCATTTACCATTAATTTTTGCCCTTGAAATTTAACTAACTTCGTAAAGTGCATTTGAAGGACGAGTAATAATAAATTTTCAAAACGATTATAAATAAAGGTATACTTATAAAAATGAAAAAAAAAAAAAACTTACAAACAAAAATAAATTGAATTTAGTCAAATATGTTACATAAATAACATATTTTGGACTAAATTCACTTTTTATTTTGTTCAACAGCCGTAGACAGTAAGCTACACTGTAAAAAATTCTAGTTCAACGTTCACCCGACCAACATGTGGTACTAAGTTGAACCACATTCATGATGAAACTAGACGAAACTACACTGTCATAATAGTTAGTACCAAATGTTGGTTGCAGCTACAGTTCACCATATTTAGGTGAAACGTTGAACTAGAATTTTTTACGGTATAGCAATCACCTCTCGTTCTTCTGAGAAAAAATTAAACCATCAAAGTAAATTTCAACAAATTAAACAACTGAATCGTCAGACTTTCCTTTGCTAGAGACTACTAACCAGTTTAGAAACGTAATATAAATTTGAAACTCCATCTACAGAACTCGCGTTGTAATCCTCTAGGAAGAAGTTTCAAACTATTGTTGCTCATTATTATGACATTTCGGTAAAATTACTTTTACACTGTATACAGGGATAATTTTACGAGTTTCAATTCGATAGGCCTGAAACTGTTTTAGATGTGTTATTGCTACTGGTGAAGAATTGTATAATTTTAGCAAATTTCAATTCTCCAAGCATGAAACAGTTTTCTGTGTTGATGCGGTTAATAAAAAAGAAATATTTTCTAGCAAGTAATCCTTGATTGCAAGACGTTTAATCTGTTTAGCGAAAAAAAAATAAAAAAAACATCTCGTGACACATAAATAAATCTTATCAAGTCGGCTTTTGAGATTTTTCTCCTGTTTTTTTTTTTTTTTTTTTTCTTTTTGTATTAAGCCAGTCAAAGTATTTTCAACGTTATGTTGCAATAGCTGTAGGTATGATATAAAGAAACTATTATTGTAATTTTTGAGTTTTCCGCTGGGAATTTTGTTTTTATGTCAGTGGTATACTTTCAAACTGAATTTCCTGATTTTTGGCAGATCTTATCACTAAGTAAAAAACATTTCGTTACAAATAAGTGAATCTTATCAAAACAGTTTTAAGATTTTCGGCTTGCACATTTTCTTTTCGTTTGTTGGTTAGTTTTACCATGGCTGCCTGCGATCATATAGCGGCTGTCCAGACGCGGCGCCAGAACAAAGGAATAAGCGTTCAAACGATAGTTATTTTTTTCCTCACTGGTGCGCTGCAAGCATGTAGTAGTTTTGTATGAAAATACATTACGAAAGCATTGTTTTTGCCGGATTTGCAGCATGCATCATGAACATTTCTTTTTGGTAAATATTTAGTTCATGCATTATTGATCGGAAATATGTCTCCCGATGTTTAATTGTGTCTAACCTATGCGTATTTATTTTAAAGAAATTTTTCATCGTAAATGAAATAAAACGACAGAAAGCAGTAGAGTGTTTTTTTCTGAGCATTAAATTAGTGAATGCATACATTTTATAAATTTAGGGATTTACTAAATTCACGTTTGGTTTATATGCATATATTTTATTTGTTTTTTCACACCATGTCACCTATTCACTTATTCTGCAAATAGAAATCGTGAGTTTTTGATGCTTTAGATGATATTTTTAACCAGTCAGGGCTGACATTTGCATTTTCTCCTTATGTCTCGAACTTTGCTGGTTTTATTAATTTATGCATTGATTTTATTTATTTGTACTTCAGGTTATTAATAAGAAAACAAACGTCATTATAGCCCAAATTTCAGAAAACATATTTCGGGACAAGAGGAATCCTTTTATCAATGAATAGAGTTGTACGCAACTGGATGCAAGTAATTCGAGTGATTTACACTCACTTGTATTACTTACATTTTTTAGGTCAAATCTTTACGCCTTGATAAAGGGGTCCCTCTAATTCCAAAACATGTGTATGGAGTAATTTTTGCGACTTGCGCTATAAGAACGTTGGTCCGCTCATTATTTTTTTACCACTCAAAAGTAAACTTTGATCTTCATATTATGTCTAGATTATGCTTTTAAATATATATATATATACTTTTTGTTTTGAGACGTTTTAATTTCTTACGCTTGTATAAAATGATAAAGTTAAAAGTGGAATGAGTGAGAGAGAATCTATATTATAAATCTAGTAATGTACCTTTTTGAAATTAAACTCGCGCCACATGAACAAGGGTTACAATTGAAATACCTAAATGGAAGGGAGACTTTCCTCTAAGATTTGTTGTTGATTCACCACGCGTTCATGAGTACACCCATTTTCTACACCATAGAGTCTTAAAACATAGGAAAGTAAATAAACTATCTAAAGGACCGTTCATAAATGATGTCAAGCTCTTTTCCGATATATTTGACCCCCTCCCCCCTTTGTCACATGTCACGCTATGTTGTATAAGCCTGATGTCACACTTCTTGTTACCCCCTCTCCTTATCACACTTTGTCACAATTTCACGAACCCCCCCTCCCCCCCTCAAAGCGTGACATCTTTTATGAATGCCCCCTGAAGCGTATTTCTGATTTCTAATTTAAAAGTGGGGAAACATTGATTTAAGAAAGAATTTAAGGAAAATCAGGTTACAGAAAATCAGAGAATCCGAAAGCTTTTGGTAGATTTCATCGAAGAAATGCCGGTTGCGAAGTCTTGGTATTAAAAATTGAGAATATTCAGTGTAGTCCAGAAAAAAAGAAAAAAGAGGTGAGAGGGGGGAGGCTTACAAATAAGAGCATAAGCTATTGTAATGAAATGGTGGGGGAGGGGGCTTTTGAAAAGTGGAGGGACGATCGTGTAAAATCAAAAAGTTTTCGGACGGTCCTGCCCCCCCCCCTCCCCCCCGACTGAGAATACTCATTGCTTTTTGTTGTCAAGGAGTATGTCATCTAAATATAAATGTTTAAAGGGATAGTTAAAGAAAAATTGCTCTTATCCAGGGGTGTCCACAAGGGAAGTTCATGGCGTAGACTGCGCCATTAAATTTTTTGATGAAATTTTTGACACCCACTGGATAGGGGGGCATGCTTTCATCGAGTTTCAGCCCTTTTGGGTGGTTGCCTTTCTTGGGGGACTTCGTACCTATTATTATGCACCATCTTGCTTAGGGGGTAGGCACCCATGTATTGTCAGTTAAAAGTTTTAAAAATGATCTTGATAACTCTGAACTGCATATAATGAAGCGTTTTAAGTCATTATTTTTAATTTCTCATTTATTGTACTTGATTGTAATATTTGAAAATATTTCCCCTTGATTGTTTATTTTATTTAATCGTTTTCTTTTACAAAGGTTTAATCTTTGACCTTTCTTACTCAATATTTTAGGATTTTATTCTAGATATTTAACTAGTGTAATTGCTTTAGAGGAGACCAGCAAAAAAAAAAGTCGCTACTCTTATATGATAATTCATCTGTTGAAGTTAATTGAAGTCAGCTATACTATACAGTGCAATATTAGTTATTAGTATTATGCTATTAGTCTGTCAATAACAATAAAAAATTGTTGCATTAATCATTTACTTAATTACATAATTGTTCAACTAATCTTTATTTGTTAAGTCACTTCACAACCTAACTGTTCCACTTTCCTGTAATAATTAAATTTACAATCAATGGAATTGAAATAATTCAATTATCGAAAATAACTTTACTAATCATAATCTATGCCCTTTTTCTTTTAACTGCTGTTATTTAATAGTATTAACATGGATGTATTGAAAATTGCTTAATAATAAAGTAACTAATAACCAGGGTCCGACAAATCCCGGGCGCCAGGTCTCCCGGGCGACTAAAAAATATGCCTTGGCGACTAGTTTTTTAGGTGGCGACAAATGAAAATATTATAGCTGGCACCTAAAAATTTTCCCTGGCTCCTAAGATTTTCGGATTTTTTTCGGACTCTGCTAATAACCATTTAAAGACTATTCAATACGGCTTTCAAAAACCTACTAGCCAATTTATTTGTGCTACACAATGTGAAAGGATAAATGTATTTCAAAAAATTATACGCAATTATTGTCGTTCAAAATAAAAATAAATCTGAAAGCATAATATGATCAGCCAATTGCGAAGAAAATTTTCTCTTTCATTATATATAAAAGTACACGTATGTATGAAAAGTTGTATCTTAACGAGCAGCTTCAAAGTCTGCATGTGTTACTACAAAAAAAAAAAAAAAAAAAACGATCTTTTAATTTTTTCCTCTGTATTAAAAACGTTTTAATGGCAAATACATAACCCTGCAACGTATTTTGATAGTTACTTTTGCCGTCAACACTTAAATCTTTATCTTTCTTGAAATTAAAGCCTTTAACGCGATGATATTGCAATGGTTAGACCTTTAAATCCTCGCTTTTAAGTACATGCTAACAGCGCCAATTAACTGAAGTGGCAGAAAATGTAAGTTCTGCTTGCACGCACTTTTTCGCCCGTTTGGACAGCCGCTACATGATCGCAGGGAGCCATGGTTTTACAATCACCCTGATTATTTTTAGTATTATGTTATAGCTATGATCATAGGCGTGGGCACGGGGGCTCCAGAGATACCGTGAAACTTCTATTAGCCCCCAACCTTAAAAAAAATCAGCTGATATGAAATTTCATTACATTTTTGCGTATCAGATTTAATATCTTTTCATACCTATATAGCAGAAAACTGCTTCTGGTGCATTCCACGGTAACTTACGCAACATTTGGAAGCAAAAAGTTAACTTTGAATAGCTAGAATAAGTGAAGCATTAAACATAAAATATTTCATTTTACTCTCTGATACAGCTATATTAATACATTAGTATACGGCCTTATTTGAAACCCTGTTATTCTACTCGTAATGAGAAAAAATTATAAAAACATTACAGTGACTGACGCAACATGAAATGGACATATGTACTTTAAAATACAAAGCAATTCAAAAATCTGTGAATTATGAAGTTGTGACAAGGAAATTTTTATTTAAATGAAAAAGTAATGCATGTTTAAAAAGATGTACACTTATGTTATTCTTTGGTGTTAGGCTAATCATTTATGCATACAAAAAACAGTAGTAACTGACGCAACACAAAAGAAAAAACGGGCTTCTAATATTCATCTAGTGTCAGTTAAATTGTTTATTGTGAAGTTTTTTCTCACAAGGAGGTAGGAAGAATGCATGTAAATAACTTCTGTATCTCGAAAAACATGAGAAAGTAATACTTGTTAAAATTTTTCATTTTGATGTTACTCAAACATGTCCACTTTTACATGGAATTCACCTTCTTCAGTGTGTGAATCTTCAAAATTTCCTTTGGGGAACAACTGAAAACCCCACTCTCTCTGGCGACTTTCTAAACTCCTGGTACTTCCCCATTACTTGAGTTTTGAGCACGCTTACGCTTATGATATTGGGAAATTGTTGTTGCAAATTTTGAGTTTCTCATCAATGATTTTTGCTTTCCTGTTAGTGATTCTTTTAACCTGAATTTCTAGAGTTTCGGCAGGTCTTCGCACTGAATATTGCTATCTTTGAATAATATAAAGCCGTGTAAAAATGTTTTAAGTTACACGGTTTTATTTTTAAAAAATTTCACCATGATTTGAGTATTTTAAAATTCAAAACATCGTTGCATGATCCAAACATTCCAAACAAAGCTATCGTTGCCATTCGACAAATAATAATTCAGATCATTTCCTCAAAGCCAAAATTATTATTATTTTTCCTAATTAGCGTTATAATAAATTATAAAATGAATGGAATATTGTGTTGTCATCGAAGAGAAGCTTGTGTGCAAAGTTTAAAGATGATTTATGCAGTAATAGTAGTCGAAAACCGCGTAATAAACTTCCGTGATAGATCAAAGTTAAATAGAACCGTGTAATAATAATAAAAACCTTCATTTGTTTTCGAAAGTGTTACTTAACGTACGTTTATCCATTACGCTCTACAAATATTTCTTTCATTGTTGTTTTCACTGAACATTCCCTGGATTTGTATATTTCTTAGTCTATTGTTTCCTTCGCTGGCTCGATCAGTTTAATGCACATAGATAACTTTCTTTTTAACGAGACCGGTATATTCTAACGCCGCAATCAACCTTTGATGCAAGGTAAACAGGGAAAAGAACGTGAGTTAGGTCTCAAAATAACGGTGAAATTTGCGACAGTTAGGATTTTCGCTATTGATTGGTCTTACTGGGATAAAGGCAGAGAGGAAAACATGAGATTTTAGTTCAAAATGCTGAGAGAACGCTAAATTTCGCCACATATTTTTCAGAGTTTTTGGCCGAAAGCACATGAAAATCCCCCGGAAATAATTTATCTGGAGTCGAACGTAAAACTACAGAGACTTAAAAACAGAAAACTCGTCTTTAAAAATGAAATTACATAGAGTAAAAAACAGAAAACACTTTGTAATTTGATTGCAGCAGATAATGTGCCGCAATACTGGCGCCATCTGTGAGTATGCTGAATTACTATACCTGGTACACAAAATCTAAGGTGAGTTCAGTTGAGCCCATACGCCCATACTGCTGATTCCTGTGATCCAATGATGCCTCCGGCGTCGGGGAAGCTGCCTAAGAGGTCTCTACTACGCAGGCTCTTCAGCAGAGCTGAAGTTAAATTATACGCCAACGATATGTAATGTATTTTTGACAATTTTTAAACTGGTAGTCACAGATCTCAAGCGTTAATTTACGCATTTGTATACAACTTTTAAACTCGTAGTCAGAGATCTCCAGGGTTTAAATTTACATAACTTAACAAACCTTTCGCTCTAGTTTTATAGAGTGAGGAAAAACAAGAATTTTATTGAGAAATTGAAACTGTAAAATCGCTACGAAAAGCAACATGTGTCGTTCTACAGCGCAAATACACCATATCCTACAGTGTAAATCACGTGTTGAAATAAATCAGAAGCATTTTATTAATAAGGATTTTTGGCGCAGTATCGAAAAACTACCACATATGAAAAAGAACTAACTGCACGGGAAAAAAAAAGTTATGAACACTTGGCGAGAAAATTATATGTATGCGGTTTAATCCAAAAAGAAGTTTCATTAGTTTTACGTTAGCAGAAATTTTCCTTTTGGCCAAAAAATGTCTTTATTCTAGCGAAAATGCTCAAATTGAGCAGATAAATTCAGAGGAAAGCCTCACTTTAAAATTCGACAGCTACTTAAAATGAATATTACGCGTGTTCTATTTCTTCTACGAAATTCAGAAAGATATCATCTTACGCAGTTTTTAAGGGTATTAAGGGGGCACACTACCACTTTTCAAAATTTCTTTCGTTCAACATCAGATGAAAAATAATGCATGCATTTAATTCTAATTATGACCAGAAATGAAATTTGAAAGTAGAACGTCATTGTGATCAACCGTTAATTTAAAATTTACAATTTAAAAAAATATACTTTTTTAAAATTTTAAAATTGATTATAACTTTCTTAATTATATCATTTTTCAAAAGATTTTTTCTTTATAATTCTTCCGAAACATTGTAGTTAGCATGGAATTAATTATCTGAACCTTAGTTGAATTTCAATATTTTTTTTCGTTAAAATCTCGGAAAGGACAAAAAATCCAAAAATTCATTTAAGAATTAAATAAAAACAAACTGCCGACTTTAGGGTCAAACCCATGCTAATATTTGTTAAACATACTCCGTGGAATGCACGTACAAAGTTTCAAAGCTGTATCATTACCAGAAAAAAAGCCCTTAGAGATTTTACCACACCTAATTGGTCAGAAATACAAAGCAGAGTAAAATGCGTTTAAAGTTTTTAAATGCAGAATGAAAGCAGCTAAATTCATTTACAAAAACTGGAATATCTTTTAAAGTATTGCTCACATAAGTTTGAAATTTTACCTGAAGCTTTAAAACAGTTTTATCTGTCAAAATACGTAATAAATTATTTTTCGATATTTAAACAATTTTGAGGTACTGTGCCACCTTAATATGCCCCTAAAAATCAACATTTCTTCGATGAGATAATCTCAAAACTATAAGTTTTGCATAAAATTAGAATAGCAAAAAAAAAAAAAAAAAATTCGAATTTTGGAAAAACGCTCTGAGGTCCCACGATTACCTGAACCAAAATTTCGTACTTCTGGGTCTTTTCATCTCGCCAGGAGGTGATTAACAATAACAAACAACAACAACAACAACAAATAAAAAGAAATAATAATAATAATAAAGTATGAAAGAAGGCTTAATGTATCGTAATAATATCGTTATAAAGAAAGAAAAGACAAAAAAGTGAAGTAATTAAATAAAAATTGAAAAAAAAAAATAAATAAATAAAGTAGGGTTTTGAGATGGGGAAAATGTGTATCTGTCGTTCTGTCTGACCCTCCTAATAACTTTTGAACGAATTGTCCGATTTGAAAAATTCTTATTGCATTCGAAAAAGCTCGGCGAGGACATCTCATTTCCACAAAACATTTCAACATTAGCGTCTATGGGCAAAAATGAAGCAAATTATGTAAAACTGTGGGCACAAGGTTCGAGTTCTCACGAACAAGCTTATTGAACGAAGCTCTCGGGGTGAATACTTTTTTCGATTTGAACAAGTTTTGCTCATTTTTGAACAGTTCAAAAACAATTAACATAGCGCCTACGGGGGAATTTCAATCCTATATAAATCCGGATCTAACGGACCGATTTGCTTGGAACAAACTTTACCGGAAAGATGTTACGATGTAGAACATATACAGATACGAAGTTCAACAAGAACTGAACGATCCTATTTTTTGATCGGGATTATAATCGGGATAAGGATATTTCTCAATGAATAAATGAAAGAGTGAAAGAATGAATGAATAAGTGAAAGAACGAATGAATTAACAATTGAATAAATGAATGAGTGAATAAATTATAAAATACATAAATGAGTGAATGAATGAAAAAATAAATAAATGCATGAATGAGTAAATGAATGACTGAATGAGTGAGTGAATGAATATGTATTAAATACATGAATGAATAAATGAATGACTGAATGAGTGAGTGAATGAATATGTATTATCCATTGAAAAGGGTATATTTGAAGTAATTAAGAACTAAAGCTAAATGAGAAAGTGAGAGAAAAAGATTGCTAGATTATAAAATTGAATTTGGTGTATACGGGAAAGTAGGCTCGTATAGTTCTAGACGAAACTTCTTGTTTATATAAATTAATAGTATTTCTCAATAGGTGCATGTTTGTTTCTTTTTAACTCGAAAGCATAACAATATTCTCTCTCTATAACTCTTTAAGATACATATTAACTTATTACGGCAATGAAGCTTGCACAATTAAAAAAATGCATTACGCTTGTAAAATTAGAAAATTGTTTCAAACATATGATTAAAATTGGCAGTAATACAATAATTTTTTCCTCCAGAAGAAGGATTGGTTCATAATATTAGCACACAACAATTCAATTAAATTTCTTTTTACTCGTAATAATAATTAAAAAAAAGTGCGTCTTTAAAGGCTTAAAAATTGAGCCAGATCATAAAAAGTTCTGAAGTTTAGTTTTCCAAATAGTGTAAGTAGTAAACAGTGTATATAAAAGAAAAATATACAGTTAATAATAGGATTTTTTTTTTTTTTTAACAATTTTAGTAAAAACAATTCTTAGCTGCTTTTTAACAAAAATAAATTCACTCCCAAAAATTAGCAAACAAATATTATGTCGCAAAGGATCAATTTTCCCTTGTGTATAAAAAAGCGACTATTAATAATTTTGTTTTGCAATTTAAATGTACATTCATTAAAGTAGTAAAAAATATTTTTACGAATTAAAAATGCATGAAAATAATACTATTTACTCAAATAGAACAAAAAAAAAAAAAAAGTAAACCTGTAACTTTAATAATAATGTTTCATAGAGAATGGAGATACTTCATTTTTTGAACCATTAATATCGCTTTTCATTTTCATCAATGGTGTACTCTTATTTTATGGCAACACAAAAGATTTTTAATAATAAAATAAATTTGAAATAATATTTTGGATTGAAATCACAACTCTCAGTGGTTGTTTTGGTACAATTCTAGCCCTCATCGAAATGCCTGATATGAGGTTTCTTGGAATGCGGCACAGTCCGTGTTATATTCCAAGAAGATTATCCCCTACGGTGGTAGTTCCCAAAAACCAGGTGCCACAGCGAGAAATGAGGTGTGTGGCACTAGGTCCTTGGAATACTTTAGTTGAGAATATTTGCTTTTAACCAAACAAAAGGGTGATGGTTATTATTCAAGTATTACAGTAGTTTAATGCATTTTAAATATATTCTAACAAAAAAAGTAGTTTTCGATGCACTAAAAAAATTTTGCCTGCAAGAGAATCTCCTGGAAATCATTTATCTGGAGTCTGACGTAAAATTACGGAGAATTAGAAACAGGAAAATACAAAGTCTTAAGAAAATTAAATTACAGAGAAAATTCTGTAAATTGACAGCAACAGATATTGCACTGCAGTAGCTGTGCCATGTGTAGGCTGAATTGCTATTTCTGGCACACAAAGTCGAAGGTGAGTTAAAAATTTGAGCCAACGCTATTGTAATTCCCGTGCCTCAGACTGCTCAGTCAAAGATCCTCTGCAGTTGGGTGGACAGGTTGCCGATTTCAGTTCTACTCAATAGAACTGAAAATACGTGCGTACGCCAACAATATATACAATGCATTTCCTGATAATTTTTAAACTGGTAACTATAAATTACGGAGACGCTTGAATCGGGATTTTTTTTTTAACGAGTACTTATACGTAGCCTAACAGATATCTCTGTGTAGTTGTACAGAGTGCGATAAACTAATATTATATACTAATACTTCAGTAGATAGAACACCGCCATATTTTTCTTTCTCAATTGAGGAACTTAGAAGCAAAGGGATGTAAGTGACAACATTGAAAATTTGGTGATAACCATTGCAAACGAGAGGGAAACCACTATTCTATATTGTGGAAAGAGATGTCTCTAACAGGAGCTCCGCAACAAGCCGATTTAGAAAAAAAAAAGTAGCATTAAAGGTCCCATAAGATCCCACCTTTGAACGCGTTTTTCTCGGAATCGCTTTTTGGTCACTTACGTCCATTTGCTTCTCACTGCCTTACTTCGTGTTAAAAATCGAACACTACTTACCGCACAAGTCCGATCCAGCGGAGTAATGATAATGCAGTGGTGCCCACAGCGCTGAAGACGATCCAGACATAGGCCCTGAAGATTGCGGCGCCGAATCTCTGGCCAGGATGCTGTCTATGGAGAAGTTGGGCGGTTGCCTCTGCGCCGCCGGTGCAGCTGGAGTCACTGGATACGTTTTGAAGAAATCTGGGACCAAGCAGCAGGGATAGCTGCTGTGGAATGAAGTATAACCAGGCAACATGACTCTGATCCTCGAGTGTCCCAATTGTCTTAACAGAACCTGTGTCGAGATTCCTTAATCCAAGCTGAGACCCTTCTAGGGTTTTCAGCAAGTTTTACTTCAAAGAATCAAAAACAGTCATTTCATTTTCAATATATTACGCACCGCTATTAGTATCGGAAAATGACTTGCTTCCATCATATTTCTGCGTTATTGAATAAAGTAAGATTTATCTTTTGAAATTTGTGAGTAAGACATTTGGCAATAAAAGATATTCAAGAGTGCATATATGCAATATTCTACTTGGTTCATGACCTGGTGGGAAATTCATTGTCCGAAACAGATTTTAGAGTTATAAGAAACGGTCCGTTACATTTGTGAAGCATTATCGTTATATATGTTCTAAAATGCAAGGAAATGGGGTTTGATCTGAGTGGTTTTTTTCGTTAAATTCCATTTATATTTTATTGAAATTCCATAATCCTTTAAATAGTCTCAATGAGTTCTGTTCTCACGCAAAGACGAAATACCGTCGGACAACAAAAATTCCAGAAATGAAATAGCTACTTGCTTTAGTTAGTTCTTAAAGGAATATGCTTCTGCCTTTCATTCTTTTTCATGTTCAAAAAAACAAACATTAGGAAAACAACGGACTTAGAAGTCCACTAGACAATCTTTATCACAAATACTTATTAAGAATTCATAGTCGTTCTCCTGACCACAGCAGTATGTATGAAGACTTCTCATAAGTTAATGATTGAAAAAAAGCAAGAAAGTGTTTAATAACTTTCACCAGCTTATTTCTAATATTATGGACGATTAGAACATTCTTTAAACGATACAAATAGCTCTGGCTGATTTAATCCTTAAACGAACTTCTTGGTGCTTACTGACAGAACATTACACAGTTCAGTTTTCCATAGAAATGACAGTAGTATGTTTTAATGAACGTCGGAAAGATTTCATGAATTAGATCTTCACTTTATCACAGCATCAGGCACTTTTTTAAGTGAGCGATTTTAGTTTTAATTCTTCAAAACATGTGAATTTCACTTTTCTCTAATAATGCAATTCGGAGCTTTTTCTTCTTAAACGATTAAGGAAACCGAAAGGTTGAAAATTTTTTACACTTCAGGAGCAATCGAATAGGATCTTCTTCTTCCTCACCGAGCAGACGATCCAGAGAGCCAAGGGGCAACCGATTAGAGGCAATGTGTGCGAACCCAGATTCTGATCCTCGTAATCCGGAGCTTTACTCCTGGAGGGGAGGGGGAGGCCTCACGGTTCCCGTAAGCCGATTAGGTGGCTTCCGACACTCTCCGGTTGCTGATTGGCCCACTGCTGGACACCCCGCCAATCTCATTGGCCGCGGAAGCCCCTCCCTCATTCACAACTGGAGGGAGGGACAATATCAATTCGGATTGATGGGAAAGTTTGTGAGGGATTTTGGATTGCTGTTTGAATTTCATTCCAATAATGACTGCATGATCGGCAATGCGGGGAAATGAACGTTACTAATTTAATTGCGTTAATGAACGACAAACGATGGTTATGGAATTGAATTTCAGATCGATTAATAAAAAAAGAGTTTTGTGAACGGCCCCTCAAGCTCTTCCATTCACATTTAAAAAGTGTAATGAAGAGTAAAGTAAAAATTTAATTCTCTAGACTATTTTCAAAAATAATTTTTGAATTTGGAACAAAAATATGAACAAAATATTAGTATCGTTACACTGTATGTTCTTAATAACGTAATGTGTCCGAGTAGAATTTAATCGAGTAGTATTTATTAATAGTACAGCTATCTTCTCTAAAACTTATAACATGACGTGTAATTATCCGTTCAAATATAGAAGAGTCAAGTGCATTTGAGAGACAGCAGCAGCAAAGAAAAAAACTATTACCATAATAAGCTGCACAATTACACACAATTCTAGATCTTAAATAGTTGAAATTTATCGCAACGCGTAAAGAAAATATTTTTGCCAACATAGGAAGATGCCAAGTTTTAATTTTACGATTTGTGCTACACCCCAATTCTTGTCTCTAGAAACATAGTTGCTCATAAAAAAAAGGTAAAAAACTGGTACTGACAAGAACGAATATATTCCAATTTTACACGTTTAGTTTCATAATTTTGAAAGTTTCACAAACTTTGGTCTGAATTTGTTATATACTACACCTTAAATGAAAAAAGTGCTTGAAAGTTTCTTTTTTTTTTTCCTTCTTCAAATGTGCTTTTTTTTCTTAGTGTCTTCCGAAGAACTTGAAGATATGCCGCGTTTTTTGGATTTATAAAACGCTATTACAAAATTTAACAAGCTGTCATTATCCAAAAACTCAGCAATTTTGTAAACAGGCTCAATAACCAGGGTGATCTTTTTCCCTTTCATATTGTCGGTTGCCATATCTACATTAGTATAAACGTCAATCGTACTTAACTTGAAATATAAATCTGATCTTTCTACAAAATAATTAATTTTCTCTAATATCATCTCCTTATATATCGGATAGCATGAGCAATAATCTTCTATTTTTCCTGCTAGCCGTCTAGCCAAAGGAGGTGAAGTACACAACACATACTTATCTGTAATAAATTCATAGAGTGAAAGGCCAGGTTTTATTTGATTTGTTTTCATTTGACTGACTTCGTGAGCACAGCGATCTTGAAAACTTTTGAACCTATAACGATTTCTGTCAATCTTTCTTCCGTTATCCTTGTCAAAATGTGTTAATAAAGTATAGTATTTCATTAACAATTTACCAGTTTTCAGTTCACGTAGAGCAGTATCTAAATAGTATAGGGCTCGATTATACGAACGGCGGCATTCCTTATTTATGTAAATATCAGCTCCATTTTCTATTAAAACTTTAACTACTTTCACGTTAACAACCCGTTTTTCCACAGCATTTTTCAGTGCAGTATTGCCTTTACGGGATTTTGCATTTACAGCTGCGCCACGTTTCAAAAGTTCTTTAACAAATTTCACCGACTTTCCCAACATTACAGCAGTATGAAGCGGCGTTTCACGATCGTTGTTTTTCGCATTAACATTGGCGCCATATAACAAGAGCTCCTTAGCAATGTCTACACTATCAGTAATGTGAAGTAGCGTACTTTTCTCCCACTCTACTAAATATTTGGCATCAGCACCTGAAGACAAAAGTTCTTTAACTTTTTCTAAATTTCGCTGATTGACTGCTATTTCCAACTCTTTGTTAATGATATTATTTTCCATCTGAAACTCTCAAATTTTACTAGTTTTAGAAATATCTTTTGGTATCTATATATTTTTTGTGCATTACCAGTTTATCAGAATGTTCAACCTCAAACTCTTGACTAAGATCTCCTTTGACGGCAACTTGAAAAGTTGAATTCCAATCTTTAAATCTGTAATAAGAGAGAAACGATTACTTTTTCAAACAACATTTTTCGGTACCTTACCATTATCCAGGCGCAGGTGATAAAGTCGCCAATAACGATGCAAAACGAACCCCAAACGGAATATCGCTGGTGGTAACCTTTTGCAAAGGCCGTGGTGGCCTAGTGGTTAGGATGTCGGACTTCCAACTGGAAGGTCAGGTGTTCGAGACCCGACCCGCTGAAGACCCACCATGTGCACTTGGGGATACGTGAATGTAAAATCCGTGGACCCCACTACCCCCACTACCTCCTGCCTGGGGGAGAGCATCCCTAAGGCCTAGTGCCAACAAGGAAGAAGATAGGAGGAGAAAAGTTAACCTGTAGCGTGTGCTGTCGCCAAAAAGTCTGCTTGGCAAGTTTTGCCCGGGATAATGGAAAAGTACCAATTTTTCTACAAATATAATATAGTTCTTGTTTCTGGAAAAATTAAGTGAAATCTTACTTTTTTACGTTTGCATGTAATTTCGCAGATGCATTAAATGAAGAAAATTCTTACAACATATTTGAAAAACCGCGCGAGCCTTTGTTGCAAGAAATAGAATCCCGAGATATCATTGGTCATTTTATTAAATTTTGCGCTGTGATCATAGGTCTACCTTCGCCGTAACGTATTTGAATTTTTACAGCAATAATTTTCTTACTAGAGCATTTACTTTTACCAGAGTTCGCGCAACAGTCGAAATTCGACCGAAATAATTAAATTCAGCATTGAAAACATTGTGATATTTATATAATTATATAAATATTGTTCATTAAATTTGACGACTAAAAACGTCGAGTTTATTTTGATCATCCTCACTTAAAACAAACGTATCGTAAATCATTCTCGACGCAGAGCCCATTGCGCTCATAAATGTAGCCGTTTGTACTTCTGCCGATTGCGCACTGAGTGGCAGTTGAATAAAACTTAAATATTTGCTTCCATACACTATTCTCATTTTTCATTTCAATGTTTCAGAGAAACCTTCACTCAAACTGTTATTATAATTGCTTTTAATATTACGGCTTAATGGTAATAAACTCTTTTTCACAATGAGTTTTATATTATTGCCTAATAATTTACTTAACGAAGACACGTTGCCATCGGCTATCTATAACAATATAGTATTAAAATTATAATATAATTAACTAATAATAAACTGTTTCCAAAACGTTTTAATTATCACTAAAACTCCTCAATAGTACTAAAAAAAAAAGAAAGAAAAAAAAAGGAAATCTGTTGAAAAACAGAAGAGGAAATAGTTCTTAATTGTTTTCTCTTTGCAATTTATATATATATTTTGGGTATATTTTATGTTTACAGTTCATCATCTTATGATTATTATTTTGGGCATGTAAGATAAATTAATATAAGAAAACATACTACGAAATCACACTAGAAAACTAGAAAAAGACAATTTAAATGCGTTTATTTTCCAATTTTTTAAATTGTAGAACTTGTTCGAGTGAGAAAAGAAGTTTATTAAAAGAAATAAAGATTCGTTCAGTAGAATAATCAAAACACACATGCACATTCATAGGCGCATTTAAATATTTTGATTCAAAGACATGCTATATTCACTCATTAAAAGGACAACAAATTATTTAATGATTTTGCATCCTCAGGGAACTACCATGAATTGTTTGAACAACTTAATATTTTATTGAATCAATTTTTTTTTTCAAAATCAAAATAATATTGTCACGATGATAGCAATAACTACCGCTCACATTAAGCGAGCAATGAGGTTTATTATACTGTAGCAACTTGCCACAGCACAAGTCTACGAAATACCCACGACTGCTGGGATTCAGCTCTTATACAACTAAGGAATGTTCTAGAAATATTAAATTTACATAAAGAAAGATCTAGAATAATCACTAATTTAAATAAACAATAAATAATATTTGAAACTATAAATTTCATGCTTTGGATAGAGTGGACTCGTGAACCCGGGACGGCTGGATCGGAAATCCAGCGCTTAACCGATCGAGCCATGGTGACTGCTAGCTTTTATCTTTTATGCGGTATTGCTCCTCCCTTGAAAAGACAGCACCTCGCTGTCATTCAGCTTTAAGGCTTTCATTCTAGCACGTGTCATTGGTCCTCTGTGAACGTCCTTCTGTTTAGGTGGAATGTCGTATAGGATTCGGCTGTCTATAGTTTCAGTTTGTTTGGCTGGGTCATGATATGGTTTCATACGCAGTACATGAACCACTTCTCTCGATTTTCTTCGTCGGGAGAAAGGATCAAAATCTTGTACCTCATAGGTGACATCAGATAATTGACGTAATACTTGAAACGGCCCAAAATGTTTTCTTAAGAGCTTCTCGGAAAGACCGACTTTTCTGACAGGTGTATAAATCCATTCTAGATCTCCCGGAGCATAACATACCATTCGGTGTTTTGAGCCGTAACGTCGGCGATCTTTATCCTGGGCTTTCAGGGTTTGTATTCGGGCTAGTTGTCTTGATTCCTCAGTTCTAGCCATCATCTTTGCGACGTGATTGTCCCCCAATTTATCAGGACAGAATGGTAACACGGTGTCCACTGTCGTTTCAGCTTCACGTCCGTGAATTAAATAGAATGGCGTAAAACCGGTAGTCTCCTGTTTAGCGATATTGTACGCAAATGTCACAAATGGTAGAATTTCGTCCCAATTTTTCTGTTCAACATCAACGTACATAGACAACATGTCGGCTAGGGTTTTATTAAGGCGTTCCGTAAGTCCATTGGTTTGAGGGTGATACGCTGTCGTCATTCGATGATCGACGTTATACAAGACGATGAGGGAAGAAACAAGTCTGGAATGGAAGACGGCTTCACGGTCCGTGATAATTACTCGAGGGGCTCCATGCTTTAGAACAATTTCCTCGAGCAAGAACTTTGCAACTTCTTGGGCCTCAGCAGTCGGTACAGCTTTAGTTACTGCATAACGTGTCAAGTAATCTGTGCAGGCTATGATCCACTTGTTGCCCCAAGCAGACTTTGGAAATCTTCCAAGAAGATTGATTCCAATGCGATGAAAGGGTTCTACGGCTGGAGGGATGGAAACTAGGCGCCCCGGTGGTCTTTGAGGAACGGATTTTCTTCTTTGGCATTCCCGGCAGTGCATTACATATCGAACGACATTCCGATACATTCCTGGCCAATAAAATCTTTTGCGGATTCTGTCATAGGTCTTTGCAAAACCAAGATGTCCCGTGGAAGGAGCGTCGTGGAGGGGTTTAAGTATGTCTTGTCGTAGATGTTTTGGAATGACTGGCAACCACGTCTTTCCAGCCGGATCGAAATTCTTTCTTCACAGGACTCCGTCAATCAGAGAAAATTCTTCTTTATCTGTGGATGGGTTCATTTTGTTGAGGTCTGGATCTTTCTTCTGTTCAATAGCAAGGTTCGTCATCGTAGTGACAGCAAGAAGTTTGTCTGGTGTTACGATTTCGCTTCCTAGTGGGTTTCTCGACAGAGCGTCGGCATCTCTATGCCTCTTACCAGTTTTATATTTTATTGCAAAATTATGCTCTTGAAGTCGGAGTGCCCATCTCGCCAATCTTCCTGAAGGGTCTTTCAGGCTCATTAGCCAATATAACGAATGATGATCTGTCACTATAGCAAAGTGTTTTCCAAATAGGTACGGCCGAAATTTGTTAATGGCCCAAATAACGGCAAGGCATTCTCGTTCTATAGCAGAATAATTACTTTCGGCTTTTGACATTGTTCTGGAAGCATAAGCGATGACTTTTTCAACATCTTTATGTATTTGTACCAGGACTGCTCCAATACCGTATCCGCTGGCGTCTGTGTGAATTTCGATAAGGGCATTTTCTTCCTACATTCCCAATACTGGATCAGAGGTAAGTGCTCCCTTCAATTTGCTAAAAGCCTCTGCCTCTTCAGGACCCCATTTAAAATTTGCATCGCCTTTGAGAAGTAGCTGCAATGGTTCAGCAAGATAACAAAAACCCTTAATAAATCTTCGGAAGTATGAGCGAAGTCCAAGGAAGCTTCGTACATCACGTATATTCTTGGGGATAGGAAAAGTGCTTACGGCTTTTACTTTGTCAGGATCTGGCCGAACGCCAATATCAGACACCAAATGACCCAGTATCTTTATTTCTTGGGTAGCAAAAAGGCACTTTTTGGGATTAAGTTCAAGATCAGCTTCTTGAATGCATTTCAGGACAATCCTTAATCGAGTGAGATGGTCTTCAAATGTTTCTGAGAACACTATTATGTCGTCTACATAGCATAGGCACATAGTCCACTTGATATGGCGTAGCAAGTTGTCCATCATTCGCTCGAACGTCGCAGGTGCGTTACATTCACCAAACTGCATGACTTTAAATTCGTACAAGCCCTCTGGAGTAATAAATGCCCTCTTTTCGCGATCCGCCTCGTCCACTTCTATCTGCCAGTAACCGGAGCGAAGGTCCAGGGAGGAGAACTTGGCGCCTTTTAGACAGTCCAGCGTATCATCTATACGAGGAAGCGGATAGACATCTTTTTTTGTGATGCTGTTGAGCTTGCGATAGTCTGCACAGAAACGCCAACTGCCGTCATTTTTTCTTACGAGGACCACGGGGGACGACCAAGGGCTTCCAGATGGTTGAACGCTATCTTCAGCGAGCATCTTCTGAACTTTTTCACGAATGATACGTCTTTCGGTCGCTAAGACTCGGTAGGCTCTTTGATGGATTGGGGCATGTTCGCCAGTATTAATTCTGTGTTTTACCTTCGTCCGTCTAATCACTGATTTGCCCCTTTTTGTAAAAACTCCAGAAAAAGTTCGGAGCAGTTCGACTAGCTTGCTTTTCCGTTCATTGCTTAAATCCGGAGAGATCATAGGTGAGAAATCTATAAAGGAATTCGTAATCTCTTCTCGTTCATTTAGGACATCCGATGTGTCGGTGATTACGCATAAATGCCCCTCATCCAGGAACTCGGCTTGGCCTATGTACATTCCTTAAGTTATCATCCGGTTTTCAGACTGCATGTTGGCGACCCAGATATCAATTAGGCCATTGTGGTATACGATTACTGTAGATGGTACAGCAATCCCTCTTTCGAAAAGCAAATGCTTATTGCCTTCTGCAACTATGTTTTGATCTTGGTCTCCTGACACGGCTGTTTTAGATAAAGAACGGGGCTTAAGTTTGTAGTCCTTTGTAGCATATAACTTAAACGTTTCCAACGTTGCAAGATCCGAACCAAGGTCTTCTAAAAAGAGTTCTTTCCGACCACGGCTTGAGAAGCTTGTAAAAAGTACCATCCAAGGATTACGTCATGACTACAATGCTGCAAAACGACGAATTCAAACGGTAGCTCTCGGCTGTTTATAGTGACACGCAGAACACACTTGCCTATAGGTCGGACAAAACTTCCATTAGCGAATTTCAGCATAATATTCTTGTCATCAGAAAATACAACTTTCTTTAGAAATTGATGATACTTATCGGATATGACAGAAAATGAAGCTCCAGAATCCAATAGTGCACGCATTGGTTTATTGTCGATTATTACGTCTAGATGGTTACCACTCATCTTTGTGGCCGATGGAGGATTTTCACTACATGCGGCCTCACCTCCTTGAAAGGTCGCTTCGTTTAGTTTTCCTCATTTCTACTGCTGGGAGATTGACTGGAACTACGATATGGCGACGGTGATCTGAAACGGCGTGTTGGGGATCGGCCACTGGTTGGACTAGGTGAAGAACAGCGAAAGAAGTTGGGTCGGCTAGGTACTTCCTCAGGGTCCACTCCGTCGAAGTTCCGTCGGCGTGCTCGAGAACTGTCAAAAACGGCTTTCCTTTCTCTGCAGTAGCGTACGACATGTCCAGGTCTTCCGCAGTGGAAGCAAACAGGTCGATTATCGGTTGTTCTCCGCATGTCAGTCTTCCTGTGCTGCGTCGGTGATCTTTGGACAGAAACTTTGGGCTCCCTTGTTGTGGCGGCGTATGTTGGTCGTCTTTGTGCGTTTGGGAGCTTTGCTGAAACTATTGCTAGGGCCTTTTCAACCGTCTTGGACAATTTCTTCTAGCGTCTGGGAACAAGGATGCGTAGGTTTGTCAGCGGGGTTCATCAATCGACGAACCTCCTCTTGTACGATTCTGCGGATGAGCGACACCAAATCTGACTCAACGTTAACCGATGCGATAGATACAACGTTTGGAAGCCTCTCAAACCTTCTTCGTCCAACTCTTTTCTGTTTCATAACCTCGATATAGTTGCACCATTTAGTGAAATCAGCTGTCGTTTTGATGTCTTTCGTCAACAAGGTTTGATAAATGCCCTCTGCAATACCTTTCATTAGATGTGACACTTTTTCTTCATCGGTCATGTTTGGATTGACTTCCTGGCAAAGTGTTAAGACATTTTGTATGTAAGACTGTGTACTCTCTCCTGGAAGTTGCGCTCGGTATTTCAGTTGTTCCTCTGACTTCCTGGTATACTTCTGACGATCACCAAAAAGTCCACTTAGTCCATTTTTAAACGCTTCCCAGGATATCAGGGCATCTTCGTTGTTTGCGTACCATTGCTTGGCCGTACCTTTGAGGAAAAAATAAGCGTTGGCTAGGCACATCATGTCATCCCATTTATTGAACTTTGCTACTCGATCGTACTCTTTAAGCCACTTCAAAGGGTCTTCCCCAGGATCTCCTCGGAAGGTCGTTAGGCTTCGAAGCTGTTGGTAAGTAGGATTCACTACGGCAGGCTTGGTCTCTTCCGTCAGGAGGTATTCCTCTAAAACGAAGGCTTCTTCGAACGCTGTCAGAATTATCCACGATTGCAGGGTTTCGTTACCCGGCGCCTCCACCAAATCTGTCACGATGATAGCAATAACTACCGCTCACATTAAGCGAGCAATGAGGTTTATTATCCTGTAGCAATTTGCCACAGCACAAGTCTACGAACTACCCACGACTGCTGGGATTCAGCTCTTATACAACTAAGGTATGTGCTAGAAATATTAAATCTACATAAACAAGAAAGATCTAGAATAATCACTAATTTAAATAAACAATAAATAATATTTGAAACTATAAATTCCATGCTTTGGATAGAGTGGACTCTACCGGCATTGAACCCGGGACGGCTGGATCGGAAGTCCAGCGCTTGCGAAAAAAAATCTCGCACAGCTTAGCATTACACATCATTCGGCAGAGTCTTTTTTTCTGCACAAGATGAAATTTGTTCCTTGTCTCTAAGGTAGTTACGAGCAGCGTATTTTACTCAAAACTTACAACTTTTTATTTCGAGCTTAATAGATGGAAGCTGAAAGCTGCCGGTGAGATTCGATTCGAAGTACACTGCTTTACTGATGCGTTGTCTTGCCCACACGGCCAAAATACGTTTCACGGCAGATCGAAAAAAGTCAGATGTCTTTCATCGTACAACAAACTATTATGAAATCAAAACATAAGTTAGCTTTCTCAAGCAATTAACGAGAAATTTTCAAAGCATGGCCATTTATTACGCATGCCTTGAACTTATAGAAGATGAAGATGAAATATCAATACTTAACATGGAAATCTAAAGTTCTTCAGAGATGGTTTTATGCAAGAATTAAAAAAAATAACGCAAAAAAAAAGTTTTTGAAACAAAAAATGCTAAAACCCCGCGCTCACATGTTTTGCAAGGAATCAGGGATGCGCTGTTTCGCTTGATTTTGTTTTAATGTACTATAAACTGATTAATAAAATTAGTGAAAATATTATTTAAAATTGTGTTTACCTTTGTTGCTGTAGGATACGACAGTTGGAAACGATATTCTCTCATTAGATTCTGGCAATAAACTTTGCTAGCTGGGCAGTTTTCAATTAGGTGAAAAGCTTCTTTCGAGAGCAATGTGCACGTAAATGTGATGATACAAAATATATATCCTGGAAGAAAGTGCAAACCAATTATCTTCTTCGTATTTACTATGCTTTTGTTGAATGTCTTTGCATCGATAAGCGCACAGCTTTTTGATTGAAAACGGGGTTTCTAGTAACCTGGAAATACGCGGATCACGGACAGTTCTGTAATTTTTACTCCAATTGTGTGCTTTAACTGTTGTTTTTATTTTATTTTCAATGCGTAGGATATTTTAGTCAAAAATGAAAGAAATATGCTACTGCTGAAGCGCATGGAAATCATTGTTAGTTTGCGTTGCAAAATATTCTCACAATAAAATTCTTAATTGAAAGCATAAAGATTAATAAAATTATTGGTGATAAAATGTGCCAAAAAATAAAGAGCTCTCTAGTAAGCGAAAAAAAAACGTAGTTTCTTAATCTTAAACTAACAAAAAATGTCGAATTTTTATTTGTTTTATATACTTGGAAAATCAAATCTTTACATAAATGTTACACATTTTAATAAAGTTTTTACTCAATATTGAATGCAAAGCACTAGCCTTGAATGTGTAGTTTTCTAATATCATTTAAATGTAATTTTAACGTTTATTGGTGTTTGTGTATAAAATTTTATTCACATTGGAAAGTTTTGTATTGTACCCCCCTATTTTATAAACAAAAATAAAAATAAAATTAAAGAAAAAAAAAAAGATTTAAAGATTGCTCATTTTTAACAGTTTATTGAAGTTGCTATATTGATATTCCACTCCCTTCACATTTTCTCTTCTGGGAACTTCCATTTTGCAATATTTATTGGAATGAGGTTCATTAAGCTAATTTGAGCTATAATAAAATAATTTTTGGAAAAAAAAGACCGACTTCGAGTAATTTTATTATTACTTTTCTTATTCTATTCAATTAATTATTTTTTTTTTCGCTCAATGTCATACAATTAATTGTGTTTATTTATTTCTTTTATTTCCAGATGCTGTCTTTTATTCCGCGGCGTTTGAGCGCCCCACTTCTTTTTCTTCTTTCTGTCTTCCCCCTCCCCCTTATACGTTTTTCTTAACTTTCTTTTTTTTAACTGCTTTTAGGTGTTTCGTAAAATAAAACATTCAACGTGTAGTCTAATGCACTGATAAAAATTGTAGACACGTGTTTCGGAGGAGCTTATATGGTATCCTTTTTCAGTGCTAAAAATGTGAACTTGTGGATGCAAAAACATCTATCAAAATTGAAAAATAATTTTGTGCTATAATAAATCCCCCCTACCGACGATCAGCTCATTTCTTAGCAGAAATTAGTAAATTATACTTCATTTTAAGTTAAATATTTAAAACCAAAATATATGACAGTAATTGGTCAGTTAATAACTTACCAATCAGTGATACATTTTGATCTGAAATATTTAAATTTTCTCTTCTTTTTTTAAGCGCACTTCTGAAATTGGTTTCTCTTTCATTTTCCTTAGAAACCTTCAATTTATGAACTTGGAAAGTACTGATCTTCAAAAAAAAAAAAAAAAAATGCTTTATATAGGAAGGACTGAAATTTTTAGCATTACATGCAAAAGAATTTTGAAGTAACAGTATTGGTTTTTATAAACTAGTAAAATATTGTTTTAATTTGTCGCTTAAGAAATTTAAATTTCCTACATCAGCTGCAGACTGCAGAGCACTACTTTACCTGCCTCTCTCAAAAGTTCTGGGAAATTTCATGGGATGACAAAAGTGTCTTTAATGAGAAACTTGCTTGTGTTTATGCATGCTTTATATATTTTAATTTTGTTGGCCGTTCGTAAATTTATGCTAAAAGAGAGAGAGAGAGAGAAGAAGAAAAGAAAGATTTGCTATCTAATACATTTCATAAATTTCGGATTCTTGAAATCGAAAAATGAAAATTTGGAGTTCCGGCTACATCCAGATTACTATCAGCTCTACATAGGACACATTTTATGAAGCTAACCTACAGAAATGGTTAATGCACTAGTCCATGGACCTAAACGTTCGGCGAGGAGAGGACAATCCCCCCCCCCCCTCGGACAGAGTACGCTCAGGATTATTTAGTGAATTATAGATCTTAGTGGGAGCCCGAGGCTTCGTTCGTCGCCGAGAGAAGCCGGTCAAGCGCCCCAATGCGGCTAATGCCCGGGCTGATCGTATTAAGGCGGGCACTTGCGGGGCATCCCTGACATCATCATCGGAGAAAAACACAAAAGACTCGCAAAATACGTCTTCCTTCCCATCATTACGATTCACTCGCGAAGTCGTACCAACTGAGATTCCATGCATTTATGGATTACAGTTGCTAAAAGTGACGGATGCTCTGCTGCTAATCTAAAATACAAACACTCTATCTTTAGTCCCTGTCCGTATAGACATTTCCTACAGACAACCATTATTTACCATTAACCCAGTGAGGCCCGGGCCTAGGACCCCCACTTTGAGGGGGCCCCAGTAATTTCGGTTATTATTATTATTTTTGTACTTGGAAAAATATTTAAAAATAGCATTTTTTAAAAACAAACTGTTAGTGCTCTGTTGCTTCACAGAAAATTTGTATTATTAAATTACACTGTGCAACAAATTTGAACTTTTTTTTTTTTGCCCTTTAGATGAAACTATGTGATTCTATATAATCAAAAAAGGTGCTTAATTCAAATATCCAAACCAAAATGGTCCATCACGTACCATTTTTGCTGGAGACCCACTTCTCATATTTATACAATTTGGTTGTAGAAGAGTGTAACTGCGGCTTACTTAATGAAAACACAAACACAAAAAAGTTTTTTTTTTTGGCCGTTTTAACTTGTGGGCATCTGTTGGTGTGCCCTAATAATAGATTAGCAATATTCAATTCGTATACTTCCATTCTATCGACCGCTGAAACGCTTTTAAAACACAGATATCCTGATGAGACCTTTCATCATTCTCATCATTAATTACGCCTAGGTTTTGAGGAAAGAAGTCCATATGGGAGTCCAAAAAGTGTAGTTTTAATGAAATATAGCAACCTAATAATACAAAAGCATTTTATCATGTCACTAACAAGATTTTCGTAATTTTCAGCTTTCTCATTTCCAAGGAAACGTGAGCACAGTAATTTAAAGGCCATCCCGGCAGATTTTTCTTCTTCTCACTGTTTGTTTTCATACTCTTTATCCTGAAAGGACTTCCTTAAGTTGTGGGCCAATAAAAATCCTTTCTTTCAGTTTTGCCTCACTTAATTTTAAATAATTTTTCCTGAAGTACTAGAAAGTCACTTCTCTGTCCAGAGCTTTTACAAATATTTCGATAAACCAAGTATAATATACAATTGTGGGGAAAAGGCACATTGTAGATTTACAAGTGGCTAATTTGATATGCTTTTGCCACTCCAAATTTTGAAATTTCCTTTCTGTTGGCAGAATATGCTATAGGAATGAATAGGAAAACAATACTTAGATGGAAGAGCACCTATAAACAAGCGCGACTCTGCTGAATCGTGCTCATGTCCTAATGCTTGAAACACTACATTCACATCACAGCAGCATACTATTTTTTCTTTCCGGGCAAAATAGTCTACAAAATGTTTTTGTCGTCTTGTAAAAAAACTCGAAACTTCGAGAAGTAGATAAAGCTTTTGTTGCCAAAACATGTCGCTAAAGTAACCCAAGTTCATTTAAAAAATCTCTAGAATGGCAACGATTTCACTATCAATGAGAAAGATATATTTTATAATAAATTAAGTCGATAAATTTCGAAAATATGCACATTTATCCAGAAAATGCGTAAAAAGCTAAAATGCAGAATTTTTGGAAAATGGTACGTGATAGGCAAAAAATAATTGGAGATTCGTAATTCTCAGCCAAAAATACATAAGAAACGGACATTTTCATCCAAAGGACATTTTTCGTGTTGCACAGTGTTATTTTTAAACCACAAGGAAATTTCACTTTGGGGGACCCCAAATTTTGGTCTGACAACTTGAAATTTAAAAAAGAAATCTATTTCGTACTTTGGGGACCCCCAGATTTTATTCAAAAATTTTGTAATTTAAAATAAAATCATTTAGCACATTGGGAGCTCCCATATGTTAGTCGAACTCTTTGACATTTAAAAAACAAATTAGTTTTTGCGCTTTGGGGGCCACCAAATTTTGGTGTGACTGGCAAGTTTTACAAACACATATTGCATGTTATGTTTAAAAAACTTTTGTTGGGTGAGGGCCCCCCAAACATGAGTTGTGCCAAAAGTGATTCAAAATGTGAATCGGGCGCTGCCTACAGACACTATGATGAATCTTACAGAACCACAGTAAAGCGTTCTTACTGAGTATTCGAAGAAAAAAAAAAAGAGAAGAGAAGAAAAAAAGAGAAATCTACTTTGAGAAGGTGCACAAAAGGGCAAGCAGTTTTATGCGAATAAAAGGTTGTAGTACGGTGCAATTAGACCCAAACCCCAACATCCAAAGTATAGGTTTCCCTCCAACTCCAAACTGTTCTATATGGTCCACATATTGTTTGGTAAAAAGTCACACCATTTTGAGCGTCGGGTTTGGGGGGGGGAGGGGAATTTGGTAAATTAGTAGTAGGGATGTAACGAATAGTGATTCGACCGAATAGCCGAATACCGAATATTCGGCCAATGTCTTAGGCCGAATATTAAAATTTCTAGAAAATCGTCGTAATAGAAAGTATTTGTCAAATTTAAAAGTATTCTCCAAGTCTATGACGTATGACTTAATTTTGTTTGTTAAGAATCTCAACTATCTAAATTTAATGCATTTTTTGTATTGTTTTCAATGCAACAAAACTGAGAATATAACCCACAAGTGGAATAAAAATGACAGGTTTTAATGTAAACATTAGCATTATTTTACTAATTATTTAATTCAAATTAATGAAATACTGTTGAACCAGTGAACTTTTACCTTGCTCAAAATAGTTTTATAAGGATATTTTAAATGTTATAAAATTTAATATTTTTATAATATATTTTTTTTACATACTTATTTTTAAAAAATCTATTAAAATTTCTTGATTTTAAATAAAATAAATTTTTATTTTCAAAAACCGCAATAAATTATGCTATATTGATATTCATGAAATATTCTAGGCTTTTCACATTTCTCTTTTACCCAATATTCACAATAAATCAGTCTACCGAAAGAAGTCTGACTTCCACTTTGTTAATAGTAATAACAAAATAAAAGTATTATATTCTCCATCCTAATTAACAATTTTCAGCTTTTGGGAACACATGTTATGTATAAAATACAGTATTATAACCTTAAAATAATTTTTTGCTCTGTAAAAAAAATTACGGAATGTTAAGTATTTTTTTATGTTTTAGCTCAGTCAAACCTATAAACAATGTTTAAAAAAAGTAGTTTTTTCCTAAATTATTTTTATTTATTAACACTTTATAACTATTGTGTTCTTTTGAAATAACTATAATTCAATTTTAGAAGTTTAAAATCTAATTTTTTCATTTTTTTTTTCATTTCTACCGTGGCAGAACTGTTCGGCCGAATATTGATGGATTCAATATTCGGCCAGGCCGAATTTGATCTTACAGAGTATTCGGCCAGACCGAATATTCGGCTAGGCCGTGAAATAACTATTCGGCCAGGCCGAATATTCGGCCAAAGGGCCGAATAGGCCGAATACCGAATAGTGGCCGAATACTCGTTACATCCCTAATTAGTAGTTTTTATCGGGTTTTTTCAAATATTTCGAAAACTATGCGCTTTAGCGCAAAAGTGTTATTTACAAAAATAATCTACATGAAATTGCGAACAAAAATGGTAATATACATATTATTGCTAAAGTGAACGGTTTCAGAGTTACGGAGGGTGTAAAAGTAGACATTTTTCGTATTTTTAGGTTTTTCTTTTAAATGACATTATCACTAAGGAAATTAATTTTTTTATACAGGATTATGTTTTGTAAATCAAATTACGATTTTCGTGGCCGGTGGTATGTTGGTGATAAGCCCTTAAAGGAACGACAACCTCACCACTGTCTCAAGGGGCGCTATTTTTTAAAGGAAAAGAGGCTTCCATTGGGCTAGGCCACATAAACCAGTGTTACGGAGAAACACACTCTGAGCTTTCTCTCACATTATGAATGAACATCTTTCCAACATAAATGATTTTAAAATATAAAAATATTATCTGTATAATCTTTATGATATATAATTATGTCATTTTAAATCATAATATTTTTTTAAACTGCAGCTTTTCGAGGTTTTTCTTTAGAAAATAGGCATATTTGGCTGTATATTGCAACCATATTTTCTTAAAATTTTTAAATTAACGTAAACTATTCATCAGTATTCAGTCGTCTTCAAACATAGCACCCTCCTCTTCTTGATCTTCGCCTAGATGTTCGTGTCCCTGTTATAGCATTCTAGGCCCGAGCAATTACGCATATGCTTGAGCAGTTTAGACCACTCTTTCTGCACTCGCAGTTACCGACGCACTCGTCTTTGCAAGTACACGCTATTAGGGAAAGTAATTAATGGGGATCTGCAGGATGTACTGTTGTAATTGGTCTCAGATACTCACCAATCTTCTTCCGCCCCCACTCGAGCGGATTCTTCTTCTTATTCAGCCACTGCTGCACCTGGTGGTAGATCCTAAATGAATGCTGTCTGAAAACTGCTGAAGTGGGAGGAAGTGCAGCCAACTTGAACAATGAATGTATAGGCTGCTTTGCAATAGCCTGCAATGAACACCGGTAGCGAAATAATCTAGATCTTCAGTGTTCTTGGCTTCAAACATTGCAAGAAGGAAATGCTTTCCAGCATCAGCCACTGCACTGGGGTCAGCTTTGAGGTGGTTGAAGACTAGAAGTTTCGTACGAAGAGCGTTGTTGGCTTGCACTTTCCTATACGGGGAAATTTTCCCCGTCTTGTAGATAGCTGATACAGTGTCCCATTCTGTGAAGGCGTATATTGCTAAGAGTACACCTTTCATGTCCCCAATCCCTCGCTGAATGTCAGAAATAATGTACTCTTTTCCTGTTGATTGCCTTTCTTTGGTACCACCATTTTCAGTTTGTTCTCTGGTGGTGCGTGAACTGTCAACTAGGCTAGTAAGTCCGTGTCATCACCAATTACACAAGCTACAACTCATTTCTTAGCTTCATCAATCGCTGTTAAAACTATTAATAAGTCAGCGTCACCCGATGCTTGTTGAATTGAGCAACCACCTCTTTGCAAGTGTACTTACTGTAAGGAGAGTAATAAAGCCTATTTTGTTCTTAGAGTTAGCTAGAAATTCACTTTGATTGATATTTACATGGATTGAGTCTTCTACTTTCACCTCAATGTTAGTGGTGGAACGTGATAAACGTCAGTGTTCTTCATCTTTATTGTTTCCTTGCTCATATCCGTCAAAAACAGCAGTTGCTGGCCCATAATGAGTAAGTATGTAATCTGTGTATTGCTCGCAAATCTGTCTAAAGGTAGCTAGGAGTCGCCAGACAGCACGATGAAGGAGGTGACCTCCATCAATGATGTAATACACTTTCTCTGAATCTGGGGTGATTGATGATGATTCATTTGAATCTGGAACCAAAACAGTCACCATTGAAGATTTGCTACTCTTCCTTATCAAGCCAAATTCGTCGAGCAACGATAGAGGATAATCACATAATTCAAATTGAAATATGTTTTCAAGTCTCTCATCACTCCTTACTGTGCATACCATCCGATTTAAGAGAGTGTTAGGTTTCACACATACAGTGTTCTTGTTAATTGTCATAGACTTGGTTATAGAAGCTAGAGACTTAACAGCTAACTTTCTTTTCAAGTGTACCTCATTGAATGTTTTGTTCTCAATCTCTTTCAAGGCTAGTGTTCCAACTTCAGATGCTTTATCACAGTTTACGCTTTCATCTGCTACAAGCCCTGTTGATAAGGAAGAGAGTTCAGGTGTTTTAGAAAACGGATTGTGTTCCTCAAGCCAAGAAATAAAAGTTTGGAAGTCCTTGCAATTTCTTTTCTGCCTTGCCTCTCGTATCTCCATGTGCTGCTCTGTAGAGACGCTGCGCATACCTGCAATACTATGTACTTGAAACGAGTCATTATGCAGTAACTTTTCTTTAACACCATCTTGACGAATTTCACTGCACTGAATTATCTTGCCCACCGCCTTTCTAGTCAGAGTTAGTAATTAGTTCACCACCCTTGTCCTTACAAGGTTTCAACACACACTCCGTCATAGTTCACACTTTCAAGTGAGTATCACCGAATTCGCACAGTATTCTAAAGAGGAGCAACAAAAAAATGGCAGCAGAACTTTACAAGAAATAACACTCACAAACGCAATGAACGGGTCTTCAAATACGACTCAGCGAAAGAGAATATATGAGAAAGTTTATGAGGGAGAGGGGCGGGCGGCAGGTGCAGGCTGTACGTGAGTGGTCGACCGACACTCTGGGGCCGCGCTTGTACTATACCGATTCTCTTTCCCACTATTTTTTGGCTTCTAACCCTCTGTCGTGACTCTTAACTTCTTTTGGACAGGGCCGGCGCTAGGCTGAGGCGGTGAGGCGCCCGCCTCAGGGCGCGCCGTTTTTAGGGGCGCATCACCCATAAATATTGACTTCATCTTTATAAGTAAAAAAACAAGTTTTTATCTCAAAATAATTAAAAACCGATATTACGTGTTTTTTTTTTTTTTTTTTTTTCGGTTTTAGGGCTCTGGACAGTAAAAAAACGATTAGTCTCATCCTTGTACCATCTTGTCGTGGTGGATGGGCTCTCTATACTAAGAATGCCACAGCTTCCGAATGCTCTAACAATGATTTTTCTAAGTAATTAAACTATACTGTAATTGAACAGTAGAATTGGTTAACTCTCCAACTCAATAGCCACCCCAGCTGGGTTTCAAAGTGAGTGGTAGTCAAACCTATCTATTTTATGACGAGCAAAACGCAATTTATTGCTTTTTCTCTTTTTCTGTTCTTTATTTTCCCTTATTCAGTTCATTCTGATCAGCGCTTGCTTTCCTTCAGCTTTTTGAAAATTAAAATATGTATTATTAAAGTTTGTATCGATCATTTTTAATATATATTTCTTCATAATATATAGTAGGGGCGGAAAAAAGTTT
The DNA here is from genome assembly GCA_038502835.1 of Octonoba sinensis. Classification (NCBI taxonomy): domain Eukaryota; kingdom Metazoa; phylum Arthropoda; class Arachnida; order Araneae; family Uloboridae; genus Octonoba; species Octonoba sinensis. Next base: position 68,606,342 of record CM076602.1, read on the forward strand.
TTTGCCTCAGGGCGCCATTCGTGCTAGCGCCGGCCCTGCTTTTGGACTACAATACGACTGTACAATATTATTTTTTAATGAAATTATTTAGTTATTTCCCTTTACATAGTAGTTATAATTTCATTTTTTCAAAAAATCTAAAAAATTGGAAAAATATCTACTTTTACACCCTCCGTAACTCTGGAACCGTTCACTTTAGCAATAATATGTATATTGCCATTTTTGTTCGCAATTTAATGTAGAGTATTTTTGTAAATAACACTTTTGGGCTAAAGCGCATAGTTTTCGAAATATTAAGAAAAAAAAAAAAAAAAGATAAAAACTACTAATTTACCAACTTCTTACCCCCTCCCCCCCAAACCCGACGCTCAAAATGGTGTGACTTTTTACCAAACAATATGTGGACCGTATAGAACAGTTTGGAGTTGGAATGAAACTTTTACTTTGGATGTTGGAGTTAGGCCCTTTTTTAGCCTAGTTGCACCGTACTATTGGTCTTCTAAATCGATACAAGGCGAAATTATGATCCAAGAGGAACTGAAACAAATTTTCTACATATTTTACATACAAGACTCTTCTGAAATTATAATTTTTCATCCACTGAAAAAATCATGCACATAAAAGATCAAAGTTTGAGATGCTGATGCAAATGTAATACGGAAGGAATAAATTAATTAACATCCATGGGAGATTTTAAAAAAGTGGGGGAGCATAAATTTGTCTTTGTTTATTTTTTCCAATGGTAATCCTAATTCGAGAACACTCCTTTATAGCACTTATGTTTGTTAAATTGCTTGAAGTATTCTAGAACGGTATTTTGCAAATTCTTCTGATTCACTAAGCATTTTCCCACCAAAAATTTATTAAAAGATTATAGAAGACTAAAAAATCTGGATGATACGGCAACTGTTGCAGCATATCGCATTTTTGTTGTGCCAAACATGCTTTGGCTTGATTTGACCAGTTTGTTCTGATAACCTTGGATTTAAACCTCCGAAAAACAAATGGACATAGTAGGTTTTGCAGGATGTAGTATTGTACTTCAAAATACCTACACCTACATACATAAATGCATCACATTTTTCAAAGCCAAGTGGGCAACAGTTTCTTCAGCCTCCCTCCCCTCCCCCACCCAAAAGTCGGTCCTGCTTCCATGCTTAAAAAGACTTACATAACTAAACTGATATGTGTGTGTGTTGTGGTTAAGACAGGTTGTTTTCTCTGAAATTACACTATGCTGACAGAGAAACAACATTTACAGAATTCATTGTTTGAACTATCACATAATTGGCTCAATGACAAAACTGGTAGCCAAGGTCGAGACAAAACTTTAATGACTTCATTTGAGATAAGCAAAATCTACCACGTTCTTAGACAGAGATACGGAGGAGACTCTGGAATTTTCTACTCTTAGTACTGAGCAAGGCTGTAGCCAGAAATTGTTTTCGGGGGGCGGGCCTTGACTTTAAAACACCTATGTTGAGGAAAGTTTCAGGGAGGAATATATGCTACATTGCGAAAAATTTCGGGATTTCGGGGGTGGGCGTGCCTCCCCCCCCCCCCCTCTGGATACGGCCTTGGTACTGAGGTATAAATGCGAGATGCATGGTTCTTTTCAATTCAGATAAGATCAAATAAGATTGAGAAACTTGAAGACTACATTTCATAGTGACAGTACAAAATAGTGTCCTGATTTTACTCAGTGTCATTGTTAATGCTACAGAAGTACTATGCGGTTCTTTCCTGTAAATAGCTCAGTTTAATTATTCCATAATGTGAAGCTTCAAGTGATGGTGATAAATATCGATAATTACGATTTAATATGTCTGCATCTGAAAAGTATGTTCTCTTCTTTCAATGCATGTATAATATGACATTGTCATGGATCAAAAATTATAAAAAGTAAACAAATTAATAAAACACCCACATGCATATATTGTTGATAATGTTCACTCTTGGGGACTGTATCATAGCTTTTTTTCATTCATTTGCACATTTGCACATCATAATTACACACGGCGGACACACTCGTCTTCACGAAGGCACTTCTTCGCACACTGAATGTTTTTTAACGCAACATATAGGTGGCGCGGTAGTCTCGCACTCAAGCGCAAACATACTAACCCCCCATTGAATAGTTGAAAAACATTCAATCACTGTAGTAAGATACATAGAATTCACCATAAATTATCAATTAAAATAATCTTACTCAGTATTATAGCATTTAGCATAGCACAATAAAACATTAGAAATTTCAATTATTTACACAAATACTACAATCACCAAATCAGTTTTCCATAGGCAAAGGACAAATTTTTGCTATGGGCGTTTTAAATATCCCCTTTGAGTTTTCACCTTAACTACCCTTACTTTCCCATCCCTGCCTGGGAACAACTCCACAATTCTTCCCAAAGGCCAATTACAAATAGCCATATTGTCCTCTTTTACAATTGCTAAATCAATAATTTTAATGTCATCTTTTTCAATTATCCACTTTGTTCGCTGCTGTAAAGAACTCAAATAATCATTGGACCATTTTTTCCAATTTGACTGAACTAATTTTGTGGTCCTTTGCCAAAGCTTTAATTTTGTATCATGAATATTAGTTACATCAAGTTCAACAATAGAATTAATAGATCTCCAGATAAAAAAATACCCAGGAGCCAAAGCGTTCAGCTCATCTGCTTTGGATGAGAAAGGCACAAAGGGACGCGAATTTAAAACACCTTCATTTTGCGTTATTACAGTTAGAAAGCCCTCGTATGTTAATTTGGCGTTTCCCACTACTCGCTTAAGATGGCACTTGAAGGATTTGACTCCCGCTTCCTATAAGCCACCAAAATTTGGTGCTCTGGGTGGAATAAATTTCCAGTTAACACCTTCATTACTTAAATAACCAGATAAATCACCATCAGGAATCTGCCCTAGTTTACGTAGTTCTTTGAGTTCCCTATCAGCACCAATAGAATTTTTGCACTGTCTGAAAAAAGACAAGCAATCCTTCCTCTCTTAGCAAAAAATCTCTTTAAAGCTTCTATAAAGGCTTGAGTCGTTAAATCACTATCTCTAAGTGGATGGCACGAGTAGCTAAGCAAATAAAATTGTTAACAAATCATGGGAAATTTGCCTAAGGAAAGGGTAATTGACAATTATCCTTTTAATTGTTCAGGTGTTGAATTTTCCCGATCCTTTCTTATAAATTATAAGTATCAGAGAAAAGGAATTTTTCACAAGGTATGTGTTGCCAATTTTATTTGTTTAGCTACACTGTTAAAAAAAACCTGAATTTTCAGATTGTTTTTTGACTGAATTTAACGGAAGATTTCCGCAGTGCTTCAATACATGGTTTTTCCTTCCAAAAATGGAAACAGCGCGTACCTTACGATCCTGAAAGTACGAGAACAGAACTTTTCCGTTTTGCGGTTGCTGTATTTAAAAGGATCAACGGACAAAAAAGAAACGGAATTTCTGTCCAGTCACGAGAAAATATTAACAGAAGCGGAATGTTTCCGGCAACTCTGCTGCCGTACTTTTTCCGTCATTTTCAGAAGAATTTTTTTACAGTGTACTTGTGCAATCCACTTAGAGATAGCTAGTGGTCTCAAGCCTTTATAGAAACTTTTAAGAGATTTTTTTTTTTTGCTAGGAGAGGAAAGATTGCTCGTCTTTTTTCAGACAATGCCAAAAATTTCATTGGTACTGACAGGGAACTCAACGAACTACGTAAACTAGGGCAGATTCCTGATGGTGACTTATCTGGTTATTTAAGTAATGAAGGTGTTAACTGGAAATTTATTCCGCCCGGAGCACCAAATTGTGGTGGCTTATGGGAAGCGGGAGTCAAATCCTTCAAGTACCATCTTAAGCGAGTGGTGGGAAATGCCAAATTAATACACGACGGCTTTCTAACTGTAATAACGCAAAATGAAGGTGTTTGAAATTCGCGTCCCTTTGTGCCTTTCTCATCCGAAGCAGATGACCTGAACGCTTTGATTCCTGGGCATTTTTTAATCGGGAGATCTATTAATTCTATTGTTGAACCTGATGTAACTAATATTCATGATAAAAAATTAAAGCTTTGGCAATGGACCACAAAATTTTTGTAAGGTTTTATTCAAATCCTCCTCCCTGACCAAACCGCAGTGAACTCCTGTTTCACTTATCAAATCTACATTTCTGCTTACCAAATAGCCAGATTCGGAATTTTGGAGAATTAATTTTGAATCTTTTACCTGGATTTTTTCTGGTTTTAATAACTCATAAAATAGCTCTGAAGCCCTAACAATATATCAATTTTTCCAGGACTATTAAAATTCTTATCCGCTAACTCAACAAAATTTGGTAAATCAACATTAACCTTAAAACCCGTGTTTGGAATTAAATCAGTAATTTCTTAAATGACCAACATAGTTAAATCCTACTCTAACGCTTTATTTTTAATCGCTATGCTGGTTTTCACGCATCCACTAACAGTCATAGATGTATCATTTAAATACGAAATTAATGTGTTTATCTTTTCACTTTTAAGTAATACAGCGATTCGCAACCTGTGGGGCTCGAGCACATGATAAGGGGGGGGGGGGGTGGCGCGAAAATATCCAAGAGAAAACATTACTTTAAAAAATTAATTAACTGACTGAAAGGAAAGCACACATAGAAAACAAAATACATTTCGACATATTTAATAACTTATTAAAGTAAAACAAATTACTAAATTAAAAGTTTCTTAATAAAGACATACTAAATTAAAAACAAATTTAATAATTATTAGTAACTTCCTTGGGCCTGTCTTTCAAAGCAAAGTTTTTCGAAGGAAGGGGTAATATTAAAAATTGCCACCCTCAGTTGTTTCTATACTTAGCCGAGATCTATAGTTTGTCTTCAAAGAAGCCCCAGCAGAAAATCCAGAAAATGGTAATGGAATGCGAAATGCTCTTGTTTTTAGGGCAGAAAATCATCCTCTACTCCTACCCAAAATTCAAATAGTGATTTATTACTAAATTAATTTTATTACTAAAATTACTTGTTTTTACTCTTGTTTTGGCAGTTAGTTAAAAATAAGTCAAAAACAGAATCAGTATACATTATTGTTGTATACATTTTATGGTAACGGGGGCAAGATGAAAATTATGATAGAAAATTGGGCCGCGAATACTGAAAGGTTGAGAAACGCTGAAGTAATAACTTATTTGCGCATTCACCAGTAATTAGGGACACCTCTGATCCAGCATCTAACAGAGAGCGGCAGTGATGCCATTGCGAATATTTATCTTTCACATAAACATTAGCAGTGCTCAATAAGCATGTTTTAATTTTGTTTTGAGAAACGCAATTGCCACAATCGGAGAATATCTATCTACTTGAGCAGCCGGTCGATTAAGTTGGCCCCTCCACGGAAGCAAATTAAAAAAGTAAAAGTATCTACGTTATGCACCCGTTTTGCACCCAAGTTTCCCGTTTTGCACCCTAAACCGAAAAGAGTTATAAGCGATTTCATTCGGGGGGACCAACTTAAGCTTAAGTTAGCCCCCCTACCCTCTAAATTTTGAACTGAGAAAATTTTTTCAACAACCCTCGTTATGCACCCGTTTTGCACCCTTCATACACAAAATTTGACGTTTTGCACCCCAAACCGAAAGGAGTTATTAGCGATTTAAAAAGGGGGCGTGGCACGAAGCGCTGCAGCTAGTGTTAAATTTTAAATTTAGAAAAAAATTGGCGTGACCCACGTTATGCACCCGTTTTGCACCCTTCACAAACAAAGTTTCACGTTTTGCACCCTAAACCGAAAAGAGTTACAAGCGATTTCATTCGGGGGGGGGGGGGGGGGCAACTGAAACACACATTTTTTTAGTTATTAAGGAAGTATATTATATAATTAGTACAAGGAAGTCCCGTGGTACACACATCAAGTTTTCTTTAGCTATTTTCCTTCTGTATTCAAATTCTTTAAGCTTCTAACTTAAACTATGGATTTCTTTAAGGAACTTTAAGGAACCATACGTCCACACAGTGTTTTTTTTAATTCCTAGCTCAGAATGCAATTAATCTTATTAATTAATCAATAAAGGAACGTAATTCAAACAAATAAGTGAATAAAAGTAAACAAATAAATAATTTGAAATCAATATACTGCAAGAACAAGACAATTCAAGAGATACCACAGCTAAATTTCTTTTAACATATTTTATTTAAAAATTCTCTGGTATGTTTCACACTTCCATTTTGCGTATCGAGAAGATTCATAAGTGTATTTCCAACTAAAACAATTTGAACATCATGGTTTTCAAAGCTTATACAAAATTCACATTTCTTACAAAGCCTACACAGATGTTCCGGTCAGAAAACAACCTTAACTTGAAACTGTTTTCATTGTCTTAGAGGGTGCAAGTCCTTTTTCTTTTTTTCCTTTCATTTTTATAGTTTGACATAATTTTGAAACGTTCATGAAAAAAGTTTTATGACCTGGAAATTGATGATACATTTCTGAATGGATTGCCCAATGGAGTGTAGAGTAAACAGATAAATTTCAGAAACATAAAAACTACAATATTTTTTTCCAAGAACTTGCGGCAAAACATTTTAACATTAAAAGATAGATATAGATAAACATAAACATATGTATCACACATATATACATACAGTACTGATACACTATTATTTTAATACCACATAGTATTTAGATATTCCTTTTTTTCAGACATCAAGAAATTATACTTAATAGTAGTTTTAAAACGTATTCCGTCATTTACATTATCGATTTATACATATACTATATTAATTCTTTTTAATAAAATTCTTTTTTTAAATCAAGTGAGCAACAACAGAATGAAAAAAAACCATCACAAACAAAAAGAGACACATAAGCATCTTCTTTTTACAATAAAAATTTTTAACGTTTCTTTTCAAGAAAACGAAACTAAAGTGAATGAATTGTAAACATTGCCGAAAAATTCGGTATACACATAATATCATAATATTCGAGCTTTAAATAACAATTATAAATTATACATACATTGGAAGCAAAATTTGTGGGCACATCGTTAGATATATTTTTAAATCATAAAAGCTAAGTATTGCTCTTTTCTCTAACTAATACTGTTAAAAAGTAAACAAGGAAGAAAACCATAAAATCTCAAAATGATTAAATTGAACAGAAATGTTTACAAAAACTGAATTTAGAAAGCTTTTTTTTTTCACAGATTACCTTTTCTGGAGATGAAATACATGAGTAAAATTGGCCTCACATAACAGCTTTGACTTTAGAGATAAGAAATACAACGTATTTTAAAGCTAAATACATAAAATAATTATGAAGTAATGTATAAATAATAATTTATATAAATACAGTAGAGATTATTATAATTTCAAGCCACTGTTTTATTAGCTAAAAAATGTTTTAACTCCGCTAACAAAAATTACAGCATTTACAGTGCCTATTTTATACACTACTATAAGTAAAATGATATAGTCTTGTTTTCATCAAAATTGCAGAAATTTTCAAAGTACATATAACGGCTTAATAGTTGAACATTGAGAAACAGTTACGCATATATTTTAAACTACATAACAAAATTTTAAGGCACTTCGTGCTGAGATACATTTTTAAAGCTTTTTAACACACTACTGATTTTAACAAAATTACTTAAAACAAAATAAAAGCTTAAAGTGATTAATTTGAAGAATTGTACAATATATGATATTAAAAGGATTCTTTTTTCTTTTGTTGCAAAAAAATTTAATGGTTTCGTGAACAGAAATGAATTAATTGCTGTATTTATCAACACTACTATTTACAGAACTAAAATATGTGCACATACATCTAATTATGTAATTATGCGCACATTTAGTGTATAAATTTTACATACTCTATTTTAAGCCCTAAACGCTGTAATTTACAATGTCTGCAACGAAATAAAAATATTTTATACACCAAAAGCTTAATAACTCCATATAAAACAAGTGCATCACAGGTAGATATGTTTAAATTAAATACAAAATATTTGAAACCGAAAAATGTACGAAAGGAAACGATTAACTTTCTTTATCTCAATAGTAATTTACCCTTCAGTTATTTCAAGTTCTACGTACATTTTTCCATTATGTAGAAAAAACAAGTTTTAATGTATAAAAAAAAAAAACCATGTTGAAACTTTAAATTGCAATGAAAATCTAATTTATACAGCATCATTAACGTCTCTAAATTAATATAACATAAGTTGATGCATTAACTCTTTTTACAATGTATAAAGGAGCATGTGAGGTCTAATTTTAAAGTTCGGCGACTTACTTACACTTTTATCGAGCAAATCATCATGTGATTCCCATACTCCATTGTCTCTCCTGCTAAATGCAACATAATGGACTATTATTTCTGGAGAATATGTTGGGGGGGGGGGGGATTTTCCGAAGTAGCCGACTGCTCCTCTTACAACATGGGTTTCATTTTTTATTTGTAAATTTCGAGGAATGTTAGACAATTGAACAGAAACGTCTTTCGCAATTTTCTGCGTGAAGCAAATAAGTTCAATGAAAATATGAGAATGAGCAACATATTTCTTATTTTTTCGAATTCCACTACACATAAGTTTTCCATCGAAAGACTGATATTGTCCGATTGTATCTGATTGTTGCGATGGTAATTCATCAATGTGCGTTCTACAAAAGACGATTTCTTCTTGCAAAAAAGATTCTATCATCTTCTGAAGATTTAAAATGTCTTGATCACGTTCAAGATTAATAGTGATCACAGCAGCTACAGAAGTTTTGGTTTTTTTCGGACAAAAGTGGCCTGTGCATTCGCTCTTCACTATTATTGATGGCGGAAACTAATTTCCCTATCAATGCGCCCATATTACACTCAGCTGTTATGCGAATCACATTGTGCCTCAGTTTCTCTTGCGGAAATACATCTTTCAAAATTTGCGCCCTTTTTCTATACGTGCTGCCTTGAACCCCAGATGTTATAACACTGTTTAAAAATTTAGAGAAATCACTGTTGTGGCTTCTTATAGCATCATTTAAACCAGTGCTATCGCAGCATGCTGCACATAACAGCATTACAAGTGAATCAAAAGCGCACGTATTTGTGAGTATATAACTATTTCCTAACATGTCAACAGGTTTTAATTGCAGCCTGGATCCATTTTTTAGTATTAGAATTCCTGTTGCTTGAACATTTTTTGATAGATCCATATTTAGCCATTCTCGATTAGCCTCTAAATAAGATGAACGAGCTCGCTTCTTTGGCGGGAGTGATAGACCTCTCCAATTTTCAATGTAAAAGAGCTCTCGAACATATCTATTTTCTTTATTTTTTTTGCTGCAACGTTTGCAAATTCGCTTTTCACCGTATCCTTCTTCTTCACCAGATAATGGATCTGAACATTCAATTAAAGCATGCACTGAGACATTGCAAAGGGCGCATTTGTGTGCCCCTGTTGGTTCATTACCTGCCGCACAAGCTGGACATTTTTTTATGCTTTCATCTTTTTTTCCACAGGAAACTTGTAGTGTTAGTTCACAAACTTGTGGGGAAGCTGCCTCGGAAACTTGCAAAGACTCTTCTTCTGCAACTGGTTCAACATTTCGGTTAGAATTTCCAGCATTTACTAATTTCATACTGCCATCGATGGCTGCAATATGCTTTTTCACAAAATCATCCACACGTAACGGCAATTCTTGAGGAGAAAAAATCCTGTTCTTTATGTCCTTGAAGCTGCTTTCTACGGGTGCGCTGCTAGCAATTTTCTCGCCGTATTTAAATATTGGCGCCATGACTGCTGACCATAATGGTATATAAGTTGCCACTTTTATCAAATCGTCCACAAATTCTGGCAGATATTGTTGGTTTCCTCTGTCCCCTGCATTTATGGCGACTTCTCGTCTGCAGGTGAGAATTAATGAACTCATCTAAGATTTTGTATTTTTTTGGTTATTAATTTCATCAGATATAAAATCATTTTCATTATGCTGTTCTATATCTGCTTCATCACTATGCTCTTGTTCCTTTTCTTGCAGTTCGCATTCACTATCTGCAAATTCAAAATAACCATTCGCACTGTCACAACTACCGGTTGCTATCAAATTTTGTAAATATGTTTTATATTTTTCTGAAGGTACTGCGTCTCCTTCGCAATCAAATCCTTCAGTTTCACTTAATGCTACTCTGATAGCAGCTTTGAAAATATTTTTCCATTGTTCCAGTGAAGTAGTTTGTACTGCCCCATAATTCGTAAATAAAACTGGCGAGTTCTTTTTATTTGACCTTTTAATGATTTCCAAGATGCCAGTAACTTCATGAAATGGGCTACGTCGCATCGTAGAAAAGCTGTTGGAATTCTGCTTTTATCGTTTGACAAAATAATGTTGTAGCAAGTCTGCAAATAATCTCCTAGTGTCGTAAATTGCGTAAATGATTTGACACTCGCTGAAATAAGAGCTACTGACATGTCTGTTACCACTGTTTTAGGAAGACTTGCACCACTCCTAACCCATTCATTTAACCAAAAGTGTATGCTATTTGTATCATTTTTTTCACTAAGCATATTTGCAGCGGAAAACTGTTGCTTGAACTTTTCATCCAAAACGGTAATTTCATACAAAAATATGCTTCGAGAGTTGGTTCCTGGCATCTTTTTGATTTTTTTCACTACCGAACCAGTAGCATCTATGGAAATTTTGGTACTCTATTTCTTTTCGCATAAGAATTGTAGAGATGAATCTGAGAGGAGCTCCAATAATGGGCAAAAAATTTATCATACCCGATGTCTCTTATCGTGCCTTGAAAAAGCGGTTTTGATTTATCAATCCCTAAGGCTATGATTGGATTTTTATCACTTCGTTTAGATGCCAGCTTTTCATGCTTTGCTACATTCAAAACATTAAGTGACGGTATTCTGACAGTTTCATTTTCTCCAAATTTTGTATCGTTGTGCGCCTTTAATCGCCTGTACACGCTCCCGGACTCGTTTTTCTTTAGCCTGTCTTCTACAACTGTTTCTCGTAATGTGTTGGAAAGAGGTCTTTTCAATATTTTCAAATGCGTCTTTTGGAAATTTCCAGAATAAACAAAATGTATTGTAACATCCTGATCTACAATAGGTTCAGTTTTAATTATGCCTGTAAGATTTGACAGACATTCTTTGCAAGTTGCCTGCATGTTTAAAAAATGACATCCATTAGGTGTAATTTTCAGCCTTTTAAACATTAATGTACAAGGCAAGCTGGTGGCTTGCATAAATATCTCGTTCATTTTGTGAGTCCAACCGCGTTTTAATGTAAAGTAATTTCTAACTTTACTCATTCTTTCACTACATGCGTATTGTTTTGCATGCACTTCAAGCACTGAAAATTCAGAGTAGGGAATTGAAATTTCAAATTCAAAAACTTCATCTGTTTCTGAAGAGCTGTTTATTTCGCAACAAGCTTCTGTTTCAGATTTTTCATTAACTGTTGCATTCTTTTGTAAAGCATAATCTAAATCTTCCCATAGATTATATCTATTTTTCATCACTATAGTATACACTGATAATGGTGTTATGTTTCCATCATACCTGTTGCTTATTTCAGTCCATATCGTCGAAGATTTCACGGCGAGCTTTCCATTCGCATTAACACTAGTTTTCACTTCAAAAAATCCACATCTATTGTTCTTTTTCTAGGCCTAGGCAATTAATTATCAGTTTCACAACTCCGAGGGAAAATGGGAATAAACTGTCCCTACATCAGCGATAGAACTATTGTATATAAATCATAATATTAACCTCAAACATTTCGTTAAACCTTTGCCTTATGGGTGGCACGACGAAAAGCATTAAGAGATAGTTTTCAAACTTATTGAGTCTGCATCTTACGTTCTGCCCTAGGTCAATTAAGTTGGCCCCCCCACGGAAGCAAATTAAAAAAGTAAAAGTATCTACGTTATGCACCCGTTTTGCACCCTAGTTTCCCGTTTTGCACCCTAAACCGAAAGGAGTTATAAGCGATTTCATTCGGGGGGGCCAACTTAAGCTTAAGTTAGCCCCCCTACCCACTAAATTTTGAACTGAGGAAATTTTTTCAACAACCCTCGTTATGCACCCGTTTTGCACCCCTCATACACAAAATTTGACGTTCTGCACCCCAAACCGAAAGGAGTTATAAGCGATTTAAAAAGGGGGCGTGGCACGAAGCGCTGCAGCTAGTGTTAAATTTTAAATTTAGAAAAAAAATGGCGTGACCCACGTTATGCACCCGTTTTGCACCCTTCACACACAAAGTTTCACGTTTTGCACCCTAAACCGAAAAGAGTTATAAGCGATTTCATTCGGTGGGGCCAACTTAAGCTTAAGTTAGCCCCCCTACCCACTAAATTTTGAACTGAGGAAATTTTTTCAACAACCCTCGTTATGCACCCGTTTTGCACCCCTCATACACAAAATTTGACGTTTTGCACCCCAAACCGAAAGGAGTTATAAGCGATTTAAAAAGGGGGCGTGGCACGAAGCGCTGCAGCTAGTGTTAAATTTTAAATTTAGAAAAAAATTGGCGTGACCCACGTTATGCACCCGTTTCGCACCCTTCACACACAAAGTTTCACGTTTTGCACCCTAAACCGAAAAGAGTTATAAGCGATTTCATTCGGGGGGGCCAACTTAAGCTTAAGTTAGCCCCCCTACCCACTAAATTTTGAACTGAGGAAATTTTTTCAACAACCCTCGTTATGCACCCGTTTTGCACCCCTCGTACACAAAATTTGACGTTTTGCACCCCAAACCGAAAGGAGTTATAAGCGATTTCATTCGGGGGGGCCAACTTAAGCTTAAGTTAGCCCCCCTACCCACTAAATTTTGAACTGAGGAAATTTTTTCAACAACCCACGTTATGCACCCGTTTTGCACCCCTCATACACAAAATTTGACGTTCTGCACCCCAAACCGAAAGGAGTTATAAGCGATTTAAAAAGGGGGCGTGGCACGAAGCGCTGCAGCTAGTGTTAAATTTTAAATTTAGAAAAAAAATGGCGTGACCCACGTTATGCACCCGTTTTGCACCCTTCACACACAAAGTTTCACGTTTTGCACCCGAAACCGAAAAGAGTTATAAGCGATTTCATTCGGTGGGGCCAACTTAAGCTTAAGTTAGCCCCCCTACCCACTAAATTTTGAACTGAGGAAATTTTTTCAACAACCCTCGTTATGCACCCGTTTTGCACCCCTCATACACAAAATTTGACGTTTTGCACCCCAAACCGAAAGGAGTTATAAGCGATTTAAAAAGGGGGCGTGGCACGAAGCGCTGCAGCTAGTGTTAAATTTTAAATTTAGAAAAAAATTGGCGTGACCCACGTTATGCACCCGTTTCGCACCCTTCACACACAAAGTTTCACGTTTTGCACCCTAAACCGAAAAGAGTTATAAGCGATTTCATTCGGTGGGGCCAACTTAAGCTTAAGTTAGCCCCCCTACCCACTAAATTTTGAACTGAGGAAATTTTTTCAACAACCCTCGTTATGCACCCGTTTTGCACCCCTCATACACAAAATTTGACGTTTTGCACCCCAAACCGAAAGGATTTAAATAAGCGATTTCATTCGGGGGGGCCAACTTAAGCTTAAGTTAGCCCCCCTACCCACTAAATTTTGAACTGAGGAAATTTTTTCAACAACCCTCGTTATGCACCCGTTTTGCACCCCTCATACACAAAATTTGACGTTTTGCACCCCAAACCGAAAGGAGTTATAAGCGATTTAAAAAGGGGGCGTGGCACGAAGCGCTGCAGCTAGTGTTAAATTTTAAATTTAGAAAAAAATTGGCGTGACCCACGTTATGCACCCGTTTTGCACCCTTCACACACAAAGTTTCACGTTTTGCACCCTAAACCGAAAAGAGTTATAAGCGATTTCATTCGGGGGGGCCAACTTAAGCTTAAGTTAGCCCCCCTACCCACTAAATTTTGAACTGAGGAAATTTTTTCAACAACCCTCGTTATGCACCCGTTTTGCACCCCTCATACACAAAATTTGACGTTTTGCACCCCAAACCGAAAGGAGTTATAAGCGATTTCATTCGGGGGGGGCCAACTTAAGCTTAAGTTAGCCCCCCTACCCACTAAATTTTGAACTGAGGAAATTTTTTCAACAACCCTCGTTATGCACCCGTTTTGCACCCCTCATACACAAAATTTGACGTTTTGCACCCCAAACCGAAAGGAGTTATAAGCGATTTCATTCGGGGGGGCCAACTTAAGCTTAAGTTAGCCCCCCTACCCACTAAATTTTGAACTGAGGAAATTTTTTCAACAACCCTCGTTATGCACCCGTTTTGCACCCCTCATACACAAAATTTGACGTTTTGCACCCCAAACCGAAAGGAGTTATAAGCGATTTAAAAAGGGGGCGTGGCACGAAGCGCTGCAGCTAGTGTTAAATTTTAAATTTAGAAAAAAATTGGCGTGACCTACGTTATGCACCCGTTTTGCACCTTTCACACACAAAGTTTCACGTTTTGCACCCTAAACAGAAAAGAGTTATAAGCGATTTCATTCAGGGGGGGGGGCCAACTTAAACACACATTTTTTTAGTTATTAAGGAACGATATTATATAATTAGTACAAGGAAGTCCCGTGGTACCCACATCAGGTTTTCTTTAGCTATTTTCCTTCTGTATTCAAATTCTTTAAGCTTCTAACTTAAACTATGGATTTCTTTAAGGAACTTTAAGGAGTCATACGTCCACTTAGTTTTTTTTTTTTTAATTCCTAGCTCAGAATGCAATTAATCTTATTGATTAATCAATAAAAAAACGTAATTCAAACAAATAACTGAATAAAAGTAAACAAATAAATAATTTGAAATCAATATACTGCAAGAACAAGACAATTCAAGAGATACCACAGCTAAATTTCTTTTAACATATTTTATTTAAAAATTCTCTGGTATGTTTTACTCTTCCATTTTACGTATCGAGAAGATTCATAAGCGTATTTCCAACTAAAACAATTTGAACATCATGGTTTTCAAAGCTTATACAAAATTCACATTTCTTACAAAGCCTACACATATGTTCCGGTCAGAAAACAACCTTAACTTGAAACTGTCTTCATTGTCTTAGAGGGTGCAAGTCCTTTTTCTTTTTTTCCTTACATTTTTATAGTTTGACATAATTTTGAAGCGTTCATGAAAAAAGTTTTATGACCTTCAAATTGATGATACATTTCTGAATGGATTGCCCAATTGAGCGTAGAGTAAACAGATAAATTTCAGAAACATAAAAACAACAATATTTTTCCCAAGAACTTGCGGCAAAACATTTTAACATTAAAAAGATAGATATAGATAAACATAAACATACGTATCACACATATATACATACAGAACTGATAGACCATTATTTTAATACCACATAGTATTTAGACATTCCTTTTTTCAGACATCAAGAAATTATACTTAATAGTAGTTTTAAAACGTATTTTGTCATTTACATTATCGATATATACATATATTATATTAATTCTATTTAATTAAGTTCTTTTTTTAAATCAAGTGAGCAACAACAGAATGAAAAAAAACCATCACAAACAAAAAGAGACACATCTTTTTACAATAAAAATTTTTAACGTTTCTTTTCAAGAAAACGAAACTAAAGTGAATGAATTGTAAAAATTGCTGAAAAATTCGGTATACACATAATATCATAATATTCGAGCTTTAAATAACAATTATAAATTATACATACATTGGAAGCAAAATTTGTGGGCACATCGTTAGATACATTTTTAAATCATAAAAGCTAAGTATTGCTCATTTCTCTAACTAATACTGTTAAAAAGTAAACAAGGAAGAAAAACATAAAATCTCAAAATGATTAAATTGAACAGAAATGTTTACAAAAACTGAATTTAGAGTTTTTTTTTTTTTTTTTTTTTGTACATATTACCAACCTTTTCTGGAGATGAAATACATGAGTAAAATTGGCCTCACATAACAGCTTTGACTTTAGAGATAAGAAATACAACGCATTTTAAAGCTAAATACATAAAATAATTATGAAGTTATGTATAAATAATAATTTATATAAATACAGTAGAGATTATTATTATTTCAAGCTACTGTTTTATTAGCTAAAAAATGTTTTAACCCCGCTAACAAAAATTACAGCATTTACAGTGCCTATTTTATACACTACTATAAGTAAAATGATAGAGTCTTGTTTTCATTAAACTTGCAGAAATTTTCAAAGTACATATAACGGCTTAATAGTTGAACATTCAGAAACAGTTACGCATATATTTTAAACTACATAACAAAATTTTAAGGCACTTCGTGCTGAGATACATTTTTAAAACTTTTTAACACACTACTGATTTTAACAAAATTACTTAAAACAAAATAAAGCTTAAAGTGATTAATTTGAAGAATTGTACAATATATGATATAAAAAGGATTTTTTTTTCTTTTATTGCAAAAAAATTTAATGATTTCGTGAACAGAAATGAATTAATTGCTGTATTTATCAACACTACTATTTACAGAACTAAAATATGTGCACATACATCTAATTATGTAATTATGCGCACATTTAGTGTATAAATTCTACATACTATATTTTAAGCCCTAAACGCTGAAATTTACAATGTCTACAACGAAATAAAAATATTTTATACACCAAAAGCTTAATAACTCCATATAAAACAAGTGCATTACAGGTAGATATGTTTAAATTAAATACAAAATATTTGAAACCGAAAAATGTGCGAAAGGAAACGATTAACTATCTTTATCTCAATAGTAATTTACCCCTCAGTTATTTCAAGTTCTACGTACATTTTTCCATTATGTAGAAGAAACAAGTTTTAATGTATAAAAAAAACATGTACAAACTTTAAATTGCAATGAAAATCTAATTTATACAGCATCATTAACGTCTCTAAATTAATATAACATAAGTTGATGCATTAACTCTTTTTACAATGTATAAAGGAGCATGTGAGGTCTAATTTTAAAGTTCGGTGACTTACTTACACTTTTATCGAGCAAATCATCATGTGATTCCCATACTCCATTGTCTCTCCTGCTGAATGCAACGTAATGGCCTATTATTTCTGGAGAATATGTTGATTTTCCGAAGTAGCCGACTGCTCCTCTTAAAACATAAGTTTCATTTTTTATTTGTAAATTTCGAGGAATGTTAGACAATTGAACAGAAACGTCTTTCGCAATTTTCTGCGTGAAGCAAATAAGTTCAATGAAAATATGAGAATGAGCAACATATTTCTTATTTTTTCGAATTCCACTACACATAAGTTTTCCATCGAAGGACTGATATTGTCCGATTGTATCTGAATGTTGCGATGGTAACTCATCAATGTGCGTTCTACAAAAGACGATTTCTTCTTGCAAAAAAGATTCTATCATCTTCTGAAGATTTAAAATGTCTTGATCACGTTCAAGATTAATAGTGATCACAGAAGCTTCAGAAGTTTTGATTTTTTTCGGACAAAAGTGGCCTGTGCATTCGCTCTTCACTATTATTGATGGCGGAAACTAATTTCCCTATCAATGCGCCCATATTACACTCAGCTGTTATGCGAATCACATTGTGCCTCAGTTTCTCTTGCGGAAATACATCTTTCAAAATTTGCGCCCTTTTTCTATACGTGCTGCCTTGAACCCCAGATGTTATAACGCTGTTTAAAAATTTAGAAAAATCACTGTTGTGGCTTCTTATAGCATCATTTAAATCAGTGCTATCGCAGCATGCTGCACATAACAGCATTACTAGTGAATCAAAAGCGCACGTATTTGTGAGTATATAACTATTTCCTAAAATGTCAACAGGTTTTAATTGCAGCCTGGATCCATTTTTTAGTATTGGAATTCCTGTTGTTTGAACATTTTTTGATAGATCTATATTTAGCCATTTGATTTGTCAATCCCTAAGGCTATGATTGGATTTTTATCACTTCGTTTAGATGCCAGCTTTTCATGCTTTGCTACATTCAAAACATTAAGTGATGGTATTCTGACAGTTTCATTTTCTCCAAATTTTGTATCGCTGTGCGCCTTTAATCGCCTGTACACGCTTCCGGAAGCGTTTTTCTTTAGCATGTCTTCTACAACTGTTTTTCGTAATGTGTTGGAAAGAGGTCTGTTCAATATTTTCAAATGCGTCTTTTGGAAATTTCCAGAATAAACAAAATGTGTTGTAACATCCTGATCTACAAGAGGTTCAGTTTTAATTATGCCTGTAAGATTTGACATTCTTTGCAAGTTGCCTGCATGTTTAAAAAATGACATCCATTAGGTGTAATTTTCAGCCTTTTAAACATTAATGTACAAGGCAAGCTGGTGGCTTGCATAAACATCTTGTTCATTTTGTGAGTCCAACCGCGTTTTAATGTAAAGTAATTTCTAACTTTACTCTTTCTTTCACTACATGCGTATTGTTTTGCATGCACTTCAAGCACTGAAAATTCAGAGTAGGGAATTGAAATTTCAAATTCAAAAACTTCATCTGTTTCTGAAGAGCTGTTTATTTCGCAACAAGCTTCTGTTTCAGAATTTTCATTAACTGCCGCATTCTTTTGTAAAGCATAATCTAAAACTTCCCATACATTATATCTATTTTTCATCACTATAGTATACACTGATAATGGTGTTATGTTTCCATTATACCTGTTGCTTATTTCAGTCCATATCGTCGAAGATTTCACGGCGAGCTTTCCATTCACATTAACACTAGTTTTCACTTCTGTTAGAATTTTCTTCAAAAAATCCACATCTATTGTTCTTTTTCTAGGCATTTTCCTAGGCAAATGATTTTCAGTTTCACAACTCCGAGGGAAAATGGGAATAAACTGTCCCTACATCAGCGATAGAACTATTGTATATAAATCATAATATTAACCTCAAACATTTCGTTAAACCTTTGCCTTATGGGTGGCACGACAAAAAGCATTAAGAGATAGTTTTCAAACTTATTGAGTCTGCATTTTACTTTCTGCCCTTATATATGCGAGGTACAAGGTTCTTTCTATGAGACCCGTGGCACCATAAGCAAAAAGAGAAGAAAAAAATGGGATCTTTTAGATAAATATACGAATGGAACACTAAATATGACCTTAGAAAAGTTAGGATTGATACTATATAGAGTTAGATGTGTGTATTATTTTAAATTCCGACTAGACAATATTTTATTGCTTACACTCGTAAACCAGACGCCTCGGCTGTTTTGTGAGTAAAGGTTAGGGTACCAGATAACTCCTACAGCTACAGCTTATTTATATATATATATATATATATATATATAATATATAAGCTTGTCTGCTTTTTGCTATTTGTAAAATGAAACAGATATTAGAAAAAAATCCTTGTGTGTGCAGAGATGAACGAAACAGATCATTTTAGGGATCGGATCCGGATCTTTTAGACGGATAAATGTCGGATCTTTTATTGATACAAAACATTTTACCCTCTGCACTAATCCGTCAGTTGTGACTGATCCCCATAAATCAGCCATGTGTGATGCGCTTCTCGACGGCCTTGCGGGGGCCTGTTTCAAGTACTATTTAATGCAAAAAAAAAAAAAACAGATAAAAGATGTCGTTAAAGAAAATGAAAATTTACCAGTCTCCCGTTTAAAAGAGCAATTTTTTAAAAAAAGTATGAGATGTAGAATTTTCCGCTTGTTTAACTAAGAAATTCGGCACTGATATGCAAAGCATAAATAAAGTCAAAAGCACGTGAAATGAAATGGCGGGCCCAAAGAAACTATGAATGGATCGGATGGAAATAAAAAAAACAGCTTACGAAAAATAATATTGTAAAATTCAATAGCACACAGTTAAGAGAGCAGTTGAGTAACAAAAATCGTAAAATAAATAGAGTTGAGCAAATCATTTTGTTAAAATTGTTTCTAATAAATGCCACACATCTACGATAAAGAAGAAAATTTAGTGTATGACTTATTTTACAATAAATATAATTAAAATGATTTACAATTATGAAAAATAAAAAATGTTGTTAAAATTGTGTGTTACGTTAACCTTCCCAAAACTCTAAGTACACTATCTACCAAAAAGTATTTGGGCACTTTGGATTTTAGACATTTAAAAAAAATTCTGAAAAAATATTAAACTTGCTGTTCTGTATTTTGTACCATGGAAAGAAAATACTGAAACTCACATTTAAGAAACAAAATTTAGGCTTAGGGGCATTTAGGGGGCGGTCAAAAAATTAAAGAAGAAAAAAAACACTTTTGAACATCTTGTATCAGAAAATGATCGAAATGTTCTGTAACTTTCGCAAAACATTTTTAATTATATACGCAATGCTTACACCCGCTTTCGTCAGAATAGCAGTAATATTCACGAAAATATGGGTATTTGTTTTAAATATTCGAAATTTTTTGCAAATGTTTTAAAATTAAAACATTTAAATGTTGTTAAAATTAAAACATTTAAATGTTGTTAAAAAATTTCTAAAACCCAAAGTGTCCAAATACTTTTTGGTAGATAGTGTATATTTCCAAAAGTGGCTCTGCTTTTTACATATGGGTTTTTAGGAAATAAACTCCTCCCATTAGAAAAGTAAATTATTGAATTGAAATTTCAAAAAAATGATTATCGATTTATAATTTTTGATTTATTGAATATGCACCGTTTGCGTGTTTCTCTCTTTTTAATATTTCCCGTTTGACATTGTTTATGTAATTACGGATTACCCCACCTCCTTCGCAGCTGGATAAAATTATGCTTAAAAAATCCAAAAATGAAGGAACAGTAGAATAAAGGAAAGATTTTCGTCTCGAAAATGGCTCGTTCGTAAGACATTCGTATAGACAACAGACAACATAACGGAAAATCGCTGCAACCCCCCCCCCCTCCCCCCACCCACTGGCTGAAGAAAGCGAAGAAAAGGTAAATTAAGATAAGATAACATTAAGAAAAGATTAATTAAGATAAATTAAAAAGAGATAAATTAGGAACCGCAGCAGGACCTAATCCGTTGCTTCGGTAATCCTTGCGTTGACGGGTCCGTACCGGAAATCGGCTTTGCGTTTGAAACCTCTCAATTCTATACATTTAATTAAACATTCCACCAGCCAAAAGGTGCCTGTGCACGTGATTTTAAAAACAACACTCATTATAATAAATTATAATAAGTGTTGAATTTATTAAAATATTTTCAAAATATGCAAATTAATTAAGTTTTAATAATCGAAACTGACATACAGATCCCGTTGCCACAGGGGTCTCCTTCCCTTCCTTTCGGTGAGCCCCTGATGTCACGTAATAGCAATTTTTAGATTTGGAAACCCTAGTCATAAACCTGCGCGTTACCAATAGGGGTACCCCCTTTTTAAATCGCTTATAACTCCTTTCGGTTTGGGGTGCAAAACGTCAAATTTTGTGTATGAGGGGTGCAAAACGGGTGCATAACGAGGGTTGTTGAAAAAATTTCCTCAGTTCAAAATTTAGTGGGTAGGGGGGCTAACTTAAGCTTAAGTTGGCCCCCCCCGAATGAAATCGCTTATAACTCCTTTCGGTTTAGGGTGCAAAACGGGAAACTAGGGTGCAAAACGGTGCAAAACGGGTGCATAACGTAGATACTTTTACTTTTTTAATTTGCTTCCGTGGGGGGGCCAACTTAATTGACCTTTCTGCCCTCATATATGCGAGGTACAAGATTCTTTCTATGAGACCCGTGGCACCATAAGCAAAAAGAGAAGAAAAAAATGCGATCTTTTAGATAAATATACGAATGGAACACTAAATATGACCTTAGAAAAGTTAGGATTGATACTATATAGATTTAGATGTGTGTATTATTTTAAATTCCGACTAGACAATATTTTACTGCTTACACTCGTAAACCAGACGCCTCGGCTGTTTTGTGAGTAAAGGTTAGGGCACCAGATAAAACCTACAGCTACAGCTTATTTATATATATATAATATATAAGATTGTCTGCTTTTTGCTATTTGTAAAATGAAACAGATATTAGAAAAAAAATAATTGTGAGTGCAGAGATGAGCGAAACGGATCATATTAGGGATCGGATCCGGATCTTTTAGACGGATAAATGTCCGATCTTTTATTGATACAAAACATTTTACCCTCTGCACTAATCCATCAGTTGTGACTGATCCCCATAAATCAGCCATGTGTGATGCGTTTCTCGACGGCCTGGCGGGGGCCTGTTTCAAGTACTATTTAATGCAAAAAATAACAGATAAAAGATGTCCTTAAAGGAAATGAAAATTTACCGGTCTTCCGTTTAAAAGAGCAATTTTTAAAAAAAGGTATGAGAGGTAGAATTTTCCGCTTGTTTAACTAAGAAATTCGGCACTGATATGAAAAGCATAAATAAAGTCAAAAGCACGTCAAATGAAATGGCGGGTCCAAAGAAACTATAAATGGATCGGATGGAAATAAAAAAAACAGCTTACGAAAAAATAATATTGTAAAATTCAATAGCACACAGTTAAGAGGGCAGTTGAGCAACAAAAATCGTAAAATAAATAGAGTTCAGCAAATCATTTTGTTAAAATTGTTTCTAATAAATGCCACACATCTACGATAAAGAAGAAAATTTAGTGTATGACTTATTTTACAATAAATATAATTAAAATGATTTACAATTATGAAAAATAAAGAATCTTGTTAAAATTGTGTGTTACGTTAACCTTCCCAAAACTCTAAGTACATTATCTACCAAAAAGTATTTGGACACTTTGAATTTTAGACATTTTTAAAAAATTCTGAAAACATATTAAACTTGCTGTTCTGTATTTTGTGCCATGGAAAGAAAATACTTAAACTCACATTTAAGAAACAAAATTCAGGCGGAGGGGCAATTAGGGGGCGGTCAAAAAATTAAAGAAGAAAAAAAAGACACTTTTGAACATCTTGTATCAGAAAATGATCGAAATGTTCTGTAACTTTCGCAAAACATTTTAAATTATATACGCAATACTTACACCCGCTTTCGTCAGAAGAGCAGTAATATTCATGAAAATATGGGCATTTGTTTTAAATATTCGAAATTTTTTGTAAATGTTTTGCTTATGACTCGCTAAGATCTATCTCAAATTACATGAAACTTGCAGACAATTTGACAAAATAAAAAGTAAGTATGGTACCTTGGTACCAAAACGTGGGGAAAATGTAATAAGTAGTCGATGAGATTTGAGCAGTTTTATTAAAACAAATGTGATAGAAAAATGATGTGTATAGAAAAATGATAAGGGGTTTTCCACAAATTTTTATATTGCATGATAAATTGGAAAATTGAAAGATGTTAAACTGTATTAAATTGCATTATTTGTGTTTATAGAGTCTGAATTTGAACGCTATTGTTTACTTTGCTAAAATTATCATGCAATATAAAAATTTGTGGAAAACCCCTTATCTTTTTTCTCCAATTTGAGAGCTTGCTAAATACGGCTCACTGTATGGTGTATATCTCTTCGAAAAATATCAATAGTCAACTAAAACTTTTACATAAGTTGCTCCATAGATCTCACTACCAAATTATTAAAAAAAAATAATTAATATCTTTCGCGCATGCGCAATCACATTTGTTTTAATAAAACTGCTCAAATCTCATCGACTATTTATTACATTTTCCTCACGTTTTGGTACCGTACTTACTTTTAATTTTGTTAAACTGTCTGCAAGTTTCATGTAATTTGAGATAGAACTTAGCGAATTATAAGCAAAACACTTGCGAACAATTTCGAATATTTAAAACAAATGCCCATATCTTCATTACTGCTATTCTGGCGAAAGCGGGTGTAAGCATTGCGTATATAATTAAAAACGTTTTGCGAAAGTTACAGGACATTTCGATCATTTTCTGATACAAAATGTTCAAAAGTGTTTTTTTTTCTTCTTTAATTTTATGACCGCCCCCTTATTGCCCCTAAGCCTGAATTCTGCTGTTTCTTAAGTGTGAGTTTAAGTATGTTCTTTCCATGGTACAAAATACAGAACAGCAAGTTTAATATTTCTTCAGCATTTTTAAAAATGTCTAAAATCCAAAGTGTCCAAATACTTTTTGGTAGATAGTGTATATTTCCAAAAGTGGCTCTGCTTTTTGCATATGGGTTTTTACGAAATAAGCTCCTCCCATTAGAAAAGTAAATTATTGAATTGAAATTTCAAAAAAATGATTATCGATTTATAATTTTTGATTTATTGAAAAGGCACCGTTTGCGTGTTTCTCTCTTTGTAATATTTCCCGTTTGACATTGTTTATGTAATTATGGATTATCCCACCTCCTTCGCAGCGGGATAAAATTATGCCTAAAAAATCCAAAAATGAAGGAACAGTTGAATAAAGGAAAGATTTTCGTCTCGAAAATGGCACGTTCGTAAGATATTCGTATAGACAACAGACAACATAACGGACAAACCGCTGCAACCCCCCCCCCCCCTAGTCACTGGCTGAAGAAAGCGAAGAAAAGATAAATTAAGATAAGATAACATTAAGAAAATATTATTTAAGATAAATTAAAAAGAGATAAATTAGGAACCGCAGCAGGACCTAATCCTTTGCTCCGGTAACCCTTGCGTTGACGGGTCCGTACCGGAAATCGGCTTTGCGTTTGAAACCTCTCAATTCTATTTCTATACACTTATTTAAACATTCCACCAGCCAAAAGGCGGCTGTGTACGAGATTTTAAAAACAACACTCATTATAATAAATTATAAAAAGTGTTGAATTTATTAAAATATTTTCAAAATATGCAAATTAATTAAGTTTTAATAATCGAAACTGACATACAGATCCCGTTGCCACAGGGGTCTCCTTCCCTTCCTTTCGGTGAGGCCCTGTTGTCACGTAATAGCAATTTTTAGATTTGGAAACTAGTCATAAACCTGCGCGTTACCAATAGGGGTACTACCGAATTGAATCGCTTGTAACTCTTTTCGGTTTAGGGTGCAAAACGTGAAACTTTGTGTGTGAAGGGTGCAAAACGTATGCATAACGTGGGTCACGCTAATTTTTTTCTAAATTTAAAATTTAACACGAGCTGCAGCGCTTCGTGCCACGCCCCCTTTTTAAATCGCTTATAACTCCTTTCGGTTTGGGGTGCAAAACGCCAAATTTTGTGTATGCGGGGTGCAAAACGAGGGTTGTTGAAAAAATTTCCTCAGTTCAAAATTTAGTGGATAGGGGGGCTAACTTAAGCTTAAGTTGCCCCCCCCCCCGAATGAAATCGCTTATAACTCCTTTCGGTTTGGGGTGCAAAACGTCAAATTTTGTGTATGAGGGGTGCAAAACGGGTGCATAATGAGGGTTGTTGAAAAATTTCCTCAGTTCAAAATTTAGTAGGTAGGGGGGCTAACTTAAGCTTAAATTGCCCCCCCCCCCCCCCCCAATGAAATCGCTTATAACTCCTTTCGGTTTGGGGTGCAAAACGTCAAATTTTGTGTATGAGGGGTGCAAAACGGGTGCATAATGAGGGTTGTTGAAAGATTTAACCAGTTCAAAATTTAGTGGGTAGGGGGGTTAACTTAAGCTTAAGTTGGCCCCCCCGAATGAAATCGCTTATGGGATCATTCATAAATGATGTCACGCTCCGAGGGGGGGAGGGGGGTTCGTGAAATTGTGACAAAGTGTGACAAGGGGAGGGGAGGGGGTAACAAGAAGTGTGACATCATGCATTATGCAACATAGCGTGACGTGTGACAAAAGGGGGAAGGGGGGTTCGCTGAAGTGTGACATATTGTGACAAAGGGGGGTAGGGGGGGTAAAATATATGGGGAAAAAGCGTGACGTCATTTATGAACGGACCCTATAACTCTTTTCGGTTTAGGGTGCAAAACGTGAAACTTTGTGTGTGAAGGGTGCAAAACGGGAGCATAATGTGGGCCACGCCAATTTTTTTCTAAATTTAAAATTTAACACTAGCTGCAGCGCTTCGTGCCACGCCCCGAAGGCATAACAAACAAACAAACAAAAAAGTAACAAACGTAACAAAAAGTAACTTTTTTGTTTGTTTATAACAAACAAACAAACAAAAAAGTAAATTATAATTAAAAAAAAATCATAGTTTTTGGTATATTTACCTAAAAAATGAGTAATTTTAAGTTTGTTTTTGCATTGTGCATGCCCGTGTAGCGTACATATTATCCTGTTGTTGCAGAAGCGGAAATGCTTCCTGACAAGGCCGTATCCAGAGGCCACCTCCCCCGAAAATTAATTCTAGAAGTTTAGTTTTCTATTCCTCTACTGTGCCCATGTTTCTTCAGCTCCTTTATTTATGGTATTAAATTCAATATTATGGCGAACTTCGAACGACAAAGCCATCCTTCTGATGCCTTGTATTCATTGATGTTTTCCTTTTCGGCAAAATCAAGATCAATCTGTTTCAGCAGAGGTCCAGTGACAGGCAAATTCTTTGTCCGCATTTGGCAAAAAAACCTTCCAAACATGCTGATTTATTTTCCCGTTCTTTTTCAAAAATTCAACACTTTGATCCAGGTGCATTCAGCTCAAAAGCAGCTAGAATTTCATTTTCTTTTCTACTGACTGCATTAACTTAGCCTACAGAAATCCCAAATTCAACTGCAATTTTCCTGTAACTCACTTTTGACTTCAATTTTTGAATAACATCGTACTTTTTCTTTGGTTACCCAAGGCCTTAGGATTGCTTTCGCACGGAGCTGGTGGCTGTAATCCGTACACTGGCAAAAAAATATCACCTTTACCTGCGAAAAATCTCAGCAACAAGAAAGAAACGGAAGAGATAAGGCTGTTCAATGAGATGGGCGGGGGGGGGGGGGGGAGCGATAAGCCTTTTCTTGACCACTCCATCTGAAAACACCTGTCCGAAAAAGGGTGCAATCTGAACTCTTGGAATTTCGGAATTCCAATCACCTGTTCGGTTTAAAGAGAGGTAACCATTGAATGGGGTATAAAAATAGTGTTCATAATAGTGGGGTGTTCATATTATAGGGTGTTCAGATTACAGAGAGGTCATCCTATGTTAAACGTATGAAGTGTTGCCGGGGCTATCGAAAAGTGTTCATAATATGGTGGTGTTCACATTAGGGAGTGTTCAGATAGAGGGAGTCCACTGTAATAAAATAAAATAAATTAAAGTTATTGGTTTTTCTTTGAACTCCTCATTAACTGGTAGAAAAGTATGTTGTTATTTGTAACCAAAACAAGCTTTAAACTTGTTTTGGTTAAATTGGCGAAAAATTGTCTTTTCCCTATTTGCATGTCCTTAAATAGGGTTTGCACAAAAGAAATGTTGCCTTAATTTTAAATTTAAAAAAAATAACTTCCAGTAAACTTGTATTAATGACAAATGAAAAGATTTTAAACTTTTCATCAAATAAAATTGAAAAAGTCTTGAAAAAATAACAGCCGTTTTTTTAATTTAATTTATTTTTCAATATTGATTTCAATTATAATTGAAGGGACAAAAGCAACATTACGCGAATATTGTACGTAAGAGAAAGGAAGTTTTCTTTGTTCTTGCAGGTTAGCTAGAACAGATGCTCAAAATACGCTATTCAATGAATAGATTATAAATCAATGTGGATCCTTAAACGCATTTACAAAAACAAGATTTACCTATCGCATTTTTAATGAAGATTAGCACCACGAACATTTGGCTTTAATTATGTCTTTCTTCCACAAAAAGTTATTATTATGTTAAGAAATCAAGGTGTTGAAATAAAATACAAGCTGCAATAAAATGAAATTTATAATCCCTTTTATACAGTCTTTTCGGCGAATGTAAACAAAGGTGGTATTTCAATTCGAGTATGAGATTAGCATTTTAGAGGGGGGTAATAAATCAACTTTTTTTTGACGTGACTTAGATGTGGGTTCTCTGAACAAGGGCATATTAACGGAGGGAACCGGGTGCCCCTCCCTCCCCCAGAAGCTAGGGCAAGTTTTTGCGGGGGAAAAAAAAATCCCTCTTCGAAAAATTGATAATATTTTTTCCCTCAAAAAATATTATGATCTTTTTTTTTTTACTTTTCATTTTTACCTAAAAATTGTGCAAAGCTTCCTTGTTATGTGAGGGGCTTTAGTATGAGTGGCATCTAGGGCTCGACCGATGGCATTTTTTGGCCGCTGGGCCGATGCCGATTGTTCCGGAGATCGGCCGATGGCCGATGAAAGAAGTCGCTTTAAACCATTAAAACGTGTAGAATGCTTGTCAAAAATGTCATTTAAATCATTTATTTTTTTTATGTTTACAAAAACATAAATGCATTATTCAAGCACCGTAAAACTGTTTGGGGGAAGTTTACATAATAATTAAAACTAAAAGAATCACTCGAGATTCTAGTAAAGTAATTAAACTATTTGGAGGTTAAAAAAAATTAAAAAATGCTATATCTCCCCCCCAGAGGATTTTTAATTCTTTTTTCTTATCTTTGCAAAAAAACTCAACAACTATTGGATCGGATCGGGTCTAATTCCCTTTCCTTCAACATTTTCTCTTTATAACACCTGCACTGCAAATGCCAAGTGCAGCTGCCTTTATTTTCTTATTTTTTTTTTATGGAGAGGAATGCAGATGTAAAAATACAAACTAACAAATAATGTGGGTTTGTGCGGGCACCACCGTCGTGTCCTCGCATGCACGCCGCTACAGTATGCCTACACTGTATTAATGAATATTAGACGTCAAATTTATGTTAATAATGCTAAACTTTTTAATATATAAGTACTTTTATATAGTTACACCCTTTTAAAATGAAAAAAGCCTTTTTATCAAAATAAAAAATTTACCTCAAAACAGAAATTCAAAACGATCCACGTGCCGCAATTTTTATGCTATTGCTACCACACTTTACAAAAGTATTCTTATATTACGTAGTTATAGTTTAATGAATGAAATGAAGCAGTAATAATTATTTAAAAGAAGATACTTGACTTATTTATTTTAAGAAAATCACTAGATTTTCAGAAAATTTCATATAAAAATACATTTTTGGCTATATTTTGAAAATTATTAAATAAAATGTTTTATTTTATGAATTCATTTATAAAAGGATATCTAAGGATTTAAAATCAGGAAAAAAGTTGAATTTTAAAAAAAAGAATTGCGGCACGTGGAACGTTTTTAAAAAGTTCAAAAAAATTTAAATTTTTTAAAAACTACCCATTTTTTAAGCCAAATTTTTGTGGGGAATTTTTTCTAACATAAGTACAAACTGAAAATTTGTAAGTTTTCACATGTAAAGAATTAGAAAAAGTTTTTTTAGTGCAAACTTTAGCCTTAAACATAGTTTTAGAAATCGGTGCAAATTAATTACCATTACACCATGTGCTACTTCATAGTGGAACTGTTACTAATTCTTGGTCATTTATATTTGTAATTTAGAGATTAATTAGTAGTGTAATTAATAGTTGTAAAATTCGGAAATCTCTGTGACCCTTCATGTAACCCTGGACATTTAAATACGGAAATTTCCGTGGTCTGTCAACAATGTGTTGGGGGAAGAAGGAAACAGGATTGGTTCAACTCCCTCCATGTTGGACCGGATAACTGATGTCCGACCTATTTTTAAGTATCGGGAAGCCGGTGAAGCCACTGCACGAGATATCCAATTATCTGGGCTTGTTAATTTTGAGTTTTGAAATTAAATTGCACGTTTTGAAAATATAAACTTATTACGTATTTGAAAGCTATGATATGTTTAAAAAATGCATAGAATTTTCTGATTTCACACATCAAAGGTGGATATCTGAGTCACACAAGGTTCAGCGAACATCAGATATCCGGTAAAATAATTCCTGTCAAAATTACGGGAGTTTTGCCGTCCCGTATTGAAGTGAGATGCGGGACAATTTCTGAGAATAGG
The DNA here is from genome assembly GCA_038502835.1 of Octonoba sinensis. Classification (NCBI taxonomy): domain Eukaryota; kingdom Metazoa; phylum Arthropoda; class Arachnida; order Araneae; family Uloboridae; genus Octonoba; species Octonoba sinensis. The sequence continues at coordinate 68,636,166 of CM076602.1, forward strand.
GACTGTCCTATAAGATCCGGGACGTCCATCATTCCAAACTCAGTTCTTCATTTTCTTGGGATAATCGTCAACTAAAATCAATTACAATGAATTACTCCATAGGGACCGCTCATAAATGATGTCACACATTTCTTTCAATATTTTTTGACCCCCTCCCCGCCCTTTGTCACACTTCATCATACCCCCTACCCCACCTTTGTCACATGTCACGTTATATTGCATAAGCATATGTACTTGCGATTCAGAAACAAAGCAGTGCGTTATAGATCACGTTTCTAATTTTATTTTTGAACTTTTAATGACATTTGTGAGCATAATAATAATAATGATTACATGTGTATTAATTTGTATAAATGAGGTTAAGATTGACAACACAAAAGATAATTAGTATCGAACAGTAAAATATATCAATTGTTCGAATTCTGAAAAAATGACCCACGCAATTTTATCTTAAAAGTGCAAATGCCTAGGAAAATTTCTTATAAAAATTAAATAAGTAAATTTAAACTTTAATCAGCATGGGTGTTTACGATACAAAATGATCAACGAAACTTCAAAATCAAATTCTGAAATAAAAAAAAACTAAAAATAAATTTAATTTGCTAATTTTAACTGTTTTTATAGAAACCAAAATGTGTAATGTCTCACTTCTTGTTACCCCCTCTCCTTTTCAAACTATCCCAATTTCTCAAATTCCCTCCCTCCTCGAAGCGTGATATCATTTATGCATGACCCCTACCCGGACATTCATGTGTCCAAGAAGTTGACAGAACCAAACCGACTTCTATTCTTCAGTTGGACTGATTTAAATTTTGAAGCAAGTCAATTCCAGACATCGACGTCATCATATCGTGTCAATTTGATGACTTAAAATTTCCAAGGTACAGTAAAACTCTTATGCTATAAAATTCTGTCATTTGCTAGAGTTTCAGTTGTGAAATTAACTAGAACACTTCCCTCATGAAATTTCAAAACATGACACGCGCGACAAATCTGAAGCAGAAAATTCTGTTAATATCAACTTTTCTGTAGCACTTATGAAGGGCTCGAAAAAACATATCAAACAGAAAAAGGCCTCAGAAAACTGCAGTTTGAATGTGTTCCATTTAACACCTAAGGGTGTAAAAGGTTGCAAAAAAAATAAGTGATCAAACGAAGCATGATATAAAAACAGCATATTCAGGATAAGGAATATTATAATGCAAAATTACACTTTAATTAAACCTATTAATAGTGTCATTCCATTTATCATGAGCAAAATTTTATGCTATTTTTTTCATTAAATTATTGGCTTGAGTTAAAACTTTGTGCAAACACGAATCTAATTTATCAAATGAAAGTATTAATTTGACTAAGTTCTATATGCTGTTACAACTTTGTCTCTTTCCTGAAAGCCATTCCAGTTTTGAACAAGGTTCTAACTTTTATCGAGCAAATCATCATGTGATTCCCATACTCCATTGTCTCTCCTGCTGAATGCAACGTAATGGCCTATTATTTCTGGAGAATATGTTGATTTTCCGAAGTAGCCGACTGCTCCTCTTAAAACATAAGTTTCATTTTTTATTTGTAAATTTCGAGGAATGTTAGACAATTGAACAGAAACGTCTTTCGCAATTTTCTGCGTGAAGCAAATAAGTTCAACGAAAATATGAGAATGAGCAACATATTTCTTATTTTTTCGAATTCCACTACACATAAGTTTTCCATCGAAGGACTGATATTGTCCGATTGTATCTGAATGTTGCGATGGTAACTCATCAATGTGCGTTCTACAAAAGACGATTTCTTCTTGCAAAAAAGATTCTATCATCTTCTGAAGATTTAAAATGTCTTGATCACGTTCAAGATTAATAGTGATCACAGAAGCTTCAGAAGTTTTGATTTTTTTCGGACAAAAGTGGCCTGTGCATTCGCTCTTCACTATTATTGATGGCGGAAACTAATTTCCCTATCAATGCGCCCATATTACACTCAGCTGTTATGCGAATCACATTGTGCCTCAGTTTCTCTTGCGGAAATACATCTTTCAAAATTTGCGCCCTTTTTCTATACGTGCTGCCTTGAACCCCAGATGTTATAACGCTGTTTAAAAATTTAGAAAAATCACTGTTGTGGCTTCTTATAGCATCATTTAAATCAGTGCTATCGCAGCATGCTGCACATAACAGCATTACTAGTGAATCAAAAGCGCACGTATTTGTGAGTATATAACTATTTCCTAAAATGTCAACAGGTTTTAATTGCAGCCTGGATCCATTTTTTAGTATTGGAATTCCTGTTGTTTGAACATTTTTTGATAGATCTATATTTAGCCATTTGATTTGTCAATCCCTAAGGCTATGATTGGATTTTTATCACTTCGTTTAGATGCCAGCTTTTCATGCTTTGCTACATTCAAAACATTAAGTGATGGTATTCTGACAGTTTCATTTTCTCCAAATTTTGTATCGCTGTGCGCCTTTAATCGCCTGTACACGCTTCCGGAAGCGTTTTTCTTTAGCATGTCTTCTACAACTGTTTTTCGTAATGTGTTGGAAAGAGGTCTGTTCAATATTTTCAAATGCGTCTTTTGGAAATTTCCAGAATAAACAAAATGTGTTGTAACATCCTGATCTACAAGAGGTTCAGTTTTAATTATGCCTGTAAGATTTGACATTCTTTGCAAGTTGCCTGCATGTTTAAAAAATGACATCCATTAGGTGTAATTTTCAGCCTTTTAAACATTAATGTACAAGGCAAGCTGGTGGCTTGCATAAACATCTTGTTCATTTTGTGAGTCCAACCGCGTTTTAATGTAAAGTAATTTCTAACTTTACTCTTTCTTTCACTACATGCGTATTGTTTTGCATGCACTTCAAGCACTGAAAATTCAGAGTAGGGAATTGAAATTTCAAATTCAAAAACTTCATCTGTTTCTGAAGAGCTGTTTATTTCGCAACAAGCTTCTGTTTCAGAATTTTCATTAACTGCCGCATTCTTTTGTAAAGCATAATCTAAAACTTCCCATACATTATATCTATTTTTCATCACTATAGTATACACTGATAATGGTGTTATGTTTCCATTATACCTGTTGCTTATTTCAGTCCATATCGTCGAAGATTTCACGGCGAGCTTTCCATTCACATTAACACTAGTTTTCACTTCTGTTAGAATTTTCTTCAAAAAATCCACATCTATTGTTCTTTTTCTAGGCATTTTCCTAGGCAAATGATTTTCAGTTTCACAACTCCGAGGGAAAATGGGAATAAACTGTCCCTACATCAGCGATAGAACTATTGTATATAAATCATAATATTAACCTCAAACATTTCGTTAAACCTTTGCCTTATGGGTGGCACGACAAAAAGCATTAAGAGATAGTTTTCAAACTTATTGAGTCTGCATTTTACTTTCTGCCCTTATATATGCGAGGTACAAGGTTCTTTCTATGAGACCCGTGGCACCATAAGCAAAAAGAGAAGAAAAAAATGGGATCTTTTAGATAAATATACGAATGGAACACTAAATATGACCTTAGAAAAGTTAGGATTGATACTATATAGAGTTAGATGTGTGTATTATTTTAAATTCCGACTAGACAATATTTTATTGCTTACACTCGTAAACCAGACGCCTCGGCTGTTTTGTGAGTAAAGGTTAGGGTACCAGATAACTCCTACAGCTACAGCTTATTTATATATATATATATATATATATATATAATATATAAGCTTGTCTGCTTTTTGCTATTTGTAAAATGAAACAGATATTAGAAAAAAATCCTTGTGTGTGCAGAGATGAACGAAACAGATCATTTTAGGGATCGGATCCGGATCTTTTAGACGGATAAATGTCGGATCTTTTATTGATACAAAACATTTTACCCTCTGCACTAATCCGTCAGTTGTGACTGATCCCCATAAATCAGCCATGTGTGATGCGCTTCTCGACGGCCTTGCGGGGGCCTGTTTCAAGTACTATTTAATGCAAAAAAAAAAAAACAGATAAAAGATGTCGTTAAAGAAAATGAAAATTTACCAGTCTCCCGTTTAAAAGAGCAATTTTTTAAAAAAAGTATGAGATGTAGAATTTTCCGCTTGTTTAACTAAGAAATTCGGCACTGATATGCAAAGCATAAATAAAGTCAAAAGCACGTGAAATGAAATGGCGGGCCCAAAGAAACTATGAATGGATCGGATGGAAATAAAAAAAACAGCTTACGAAAAATAATATTGTAAAATTCAATAGCACACAGTTAAGAGAGCAGTTGAGTAACAAAAATCGTAAAATAAATAGAGTTGAGCAAATCATTTTGTTAAAATTGTTTCTAATAAATGCCACACATCTACGATAAAGAAGAAAATTTAGTGTATGACTTATTTTACAATAAATATAATTAAAATGATTTACAATTATGAAAAATAAAAAATGTTGTTAAAATTGTGTGTTACGTTAACCTTCCCAAAACTCTAAGTACACTATCTACCAAAAAGTATTTGGGCACTTTGGATTTTAGACATTTAAAAAAAATTCTGAAAAAATATTAAACTTGCTGTTCTGTATTTTGTACCATGGAAAGAAAATACTGAAACTCACATTTAAGAAACAAAATTTAGGCTTAGGGGCATTTAGGGGGCGGTCAAAAAATTAAAGAAGAAAAAAAACACTTTTGAACATCTTGTATCAGAAAATGATCGAAATGTTCTGTAACTTTCGCAAAACATTTTTAATTATATACGCAATGCTTACACCCGCTTTCGTCAGAATAGCAGTAATATTCACGAAAATATGGGTATTTGTTTTAAATATTCGAAATTTTTTGCAAATGTTTTAAAATTAAAACATTTAAATGTTGTTAAAATTAAAACATTTAAATGTTGTTAAAAAATTTCTAAAACCCAAAGTGTCCAAATACTTTTTGGTAGATAGTGTATATTTCCAAAAGTGGCTCTGCTTTTTACATATGGGTTTTTAGGAAATAAACTCCTCCCATTAGAAAAGTAAATTATTGAATTGAAATTTCAAAAAAATGATTATCGATTTATAATTTTTGATTTATTGAATATGCACCGTTTGCGTGTTTCTCTCTTTTTAATATTTCCCGTTTGACATTGTTTATGTAATTACGGATTACCCCACCTCCTTCGCAGCTGGATAAAATTATGCTTAAAAAATCCAAAAATGAAGGAACAGTAGAATAAAGGAAAGATTTTCGTCTCGAAAATGGCTCGTTCGTAAGACATTCGTATAGACAACAGACAACATAACGGAAAATCGCTGCAACCCCCCCCCCTCCCCCCACCCACTGGCTGAAGAAAGCGAAGAAAAGGTAAATTAAGATAAGATAACATTAAGAAAAGATTAATTAAGATAAATTAAAAAGAGATAAATTAGGAACCGCAGCAGGACCTAATCCGTTGCTTCGGTAATCCTTGCGTTGACGGGTCCGTACCGGAAATCGGCTTTGCGTTTGAAACCTCTCAATTCTATACATTTAATTAAACATTCCACCAGCCAAAAGGTGCCTGTGCACGTGATTTTAAAAACAACACTCATTATAATAAATTATAATAAGTGTGAATTTATTAAAATATTTCAAAATATGCAAATTAATTAAGTTTTAATATCGAAACTGACATACAGATCCCGTTGCCACAGGGGTCTCCTTCCCTTCCTTTCGGTGAGCCCCTGATGTCACGTAATAGCAATTTTTAGATTTGGAAACCCTAGTCATAAACCTGCGCGTTACCAATAGGGGTACCCCCTTTTTAAATCGCTTATAACTCCTTTCGGTTTGGGGTGCAAAACGTCAAATTTTGTGTATGAGGGGTGCAAAACGGGTGCATAACGAGGGTTGTTGAAAAAATTTCCTCAGTTCAAAATTTAGTGGGTAGGGGGGCTAACTTAAGCTTAAGTTGGCCCCCCCGCAATGAAATCGCTTATAACTCTTTCGGTTTAGGGTGCAACAAACGGTGCAAAACGGAAGGTGCATAACGTAGATACTTTTACTTTTTTAATTTGCTTCCGTGGGGGGGCCAACTTAATTGACCTTTCTGCCCTCATATATGCGAGGTACAAGATTCTTTCTATGAGACCCGTGGCACCATAAGCAAAAAGAGAAGAAAAAATGCGATCTTTTAGATAAATATACGAATGGAACACTAAATATGACCTTAGAAAAGTTAGGATTGATACTATATAGATTTAGATGTGTGTATTATTTTAAATTCCGACTAGACAATATTTTACTGCTTACACTCGTAAACCAGACGCCTCGGCTGTTTTGTGAGTAAAGGTTAGGGCACCAGATAAAACCTACAGCTACAGCTTATTTATATATATATAATATATAAGATTGTCTGCTTTTTGCTATTTGTAAAATGAAACAGATATTAGAAAAAAAATAATTGTGAGTGCAGAGATGAGCGAAACGGATCATATTAGGGATCGGATCCGGATCTTTTAGACGGATAAATGTCCGATCTTTTATTGATACAAAACATTTTACCCTCTGCACTAATCCATCAGTTGTGACTGATCCCCATAAATCAGCCATGTGTGATGCGTTTCTCGACGGCCTTGCGGGGGCCTGTTTCAAGTACTATTTAATGCAAAAAATAACAGATAAAAGATGTCCTTAAAGGAAATGAAAATTTACCGGTCTTCCGTTTAAAAGAGCAATTTTTTAAAAAAGGTATGAGAGGTAGAATTTTCCGCTTGTTTAACTAAGAAATTCGGCACTGATATGAAAAGCATAAATAAAGTCAAAAGCACGTCAAATGAAATGGCGGGTCCAAAGAAACTATAAATGGATCGGATGGAAATAAAAAAAACAGCTTACGAAAAAATAATATTGTAAAATTCAATAGCACACAGTTAAGAGGGCAGTTGAGCAACAAAAATCGTAAAATAAATAGAGTTCAGCAAATCATTTTGTTAAAATTGTTTCTAATAAATGCCACACATCTACGATAAAGAAGAAAATTTAGTGTATGACTTATTTTACAATAAATATAATTAAAATGATTTACAATTATGAAAAATAAAGAATCTTGTTAAAATTGTGTGTTACGTTAACCTTCCCAAAACTCTAAGTACATTATCTACCAAAAAGTATTTGGACACTTTGAATTTTAGACATTTTTAAAAAATTCTGAAAACATATTAAACTTGCTGTTCTGTATTTTGTGCCATGGAAAGAAAATACTTAAACTCACATTTAAGAAACAAAATTCAGGCGGAGGGGCAATTAGGGGGCGGTCAAAAAATTAAAGAAGAAAAAAAAGACACTTTTGAACATCTTGTATCAGAAAATGATCGAAATGTTCTGTAACTTTCGCAAAACATTTTAAATTATATACGCAATACTTACACCCGCTTTCGTCAGAAGAGCAGTAATATTCATGAAAATATGGGCATTTGTTTTAAATATTCGAAATTTTTTGTAAATGTTTTGCTTATGACTCGCTAAGATCTATCTCAAATTACATGAAACTTGCAGACAATTTGACAAAATAAAAAGTAAGTATGGTACCTTGGTACCAAAACGTGGGGAAAATGTAATAAGTAGTCGATGAGATTTGAGCAGTTTTATTAAAACAAATGTGATAGAAAAATGATGTGTATAGAAAAATGATAAGGGGTTTTCCACAAATTTTTATATTGCATGATAAATTGGAAAATTGAAAGATGTTAAACTGTATTAAATTGCATTATTTGTGTTTATAGAGTCTGAATTTGAACGCTATTGTTTACTTTGCTAAAATTATCATGCAATATAAAAATTTGTGGAAAACCCCTTATCTTTTTTCTCCAATTTGAGAGCTTGCTAAATACGGCTCACTGTATGGTGTATATCTCTTCGAAAAATATCAATAGTCAACTAAAACTTTTACATAAGTTGCTCCATAGATCTCACTACCAAATTATTAAAAAAAAATAATTAATATCTTTCGCGCATGCGCAATCACATTTGTTTTAATAAAACTGCTCAAATCTCATCGACTATTTATTACATTTTCCTCACGTTTTGGTACCGTACTTACTTTTAATTTTGTTAAACTGTCTGCAAGTTTCATGTAATTTGAGATAGAACTTAGCGAATTATAAGCAAAACACTTGCGAACAATTTCGAATATTTAAAACAAATGCCCATATCTTCATTACTGCTATTCTGGCGAAAGCGGGTGTAAGCATTGCGTATATAATTAAAAACGTTTTGCGAAAGTTACAGGACATTTCGATCATTTTCTGATACAAAATGTTCAAAAGTGTTTTTTTTTCTTCTTTAATTTTATGACCGCCCCCTTATTGCCCCTAAGCCTGAATTCTGCTGTTTCTTAAGTGTGAGTTTAAGTATGTTCTTTCCATGGTACAAAATACAGAACAGCAAGTTTAATATTTCTTCAGCATTTTTAAAAATGTCTAAAATCCAAAGTGTCCAAATACTTTTTGGTAGATAGTGTATATTTCCAAAAGTGGCTCTGCTTTTTGCATATGGGTTTTTACGAAATAAGCTCCTCCCATTAGAAAAGTAAATTATTGAATTGAAATTTCAAAAAAATGATTATCGATTTATAATTTTTGATTTATTGAAAAGGCACCGTTTGCGTGTTTCTCTCTTTGTAATATTTCCCGTTTGACATTGTTTATGTAATTATGGATTATCCCACCTCCTTCGCAGCGGGATAAAATTATGCCTAAAAAATCCAAAAATGAAGGAACAGTTGAATAAAGGAAAGATTTTCGTCTCGAAAATGGCACGTTCGTAAGATATTCGTATAGACAACAGACAACATAACGGACAAACCGCTGCAACCCCCCCCCCCCCTAGTCACTGGCTGAAGAAAGCGAAGAAAAGATAAATTAAGATAAGATAACATTAAGAAAATATTATTTAAGATAAATTAAAAAGAGATAAATTAGGAACCGCAGCAGGACCTAATCCTTTGCTCCGGTAACCCTTGCGTTGACGGGTCCGTACCGGAAATCGGCTTTGCGTTTGAAACCTCTCAATTCTATTTCTATACACTTATTTAAACATTCCACCAGCCAAAAGGCGGCTGTGTACGAGATTTTAAAAACAACACTCATTATAATAAATTATAAAAAGTGTTGAATTTATTAAAATATTTTCAAAATATGCAAATTAATTAAGTTTTAATAATCGAAACTGACATACAGATCCCGTTGCCACAGGGGTCTCCTTCCCTTCCTTTCGGTGAGGCCCTGTTGTCACGTAATAGCAATTTTTAGATTTGGAAACTAGTCATAAACCTGCGCGTTACCAATAGGGGTACTACCGAATTGAATCGCTTGTAACTCTTTTCGGTTTAGGGTGCAAAACGTGAAACTTTGTGTGTGAAGGGTGCAAAACGTATGCATAACGTGGGTCACGCTAATTTTTTTCTAAATTTAAAATTTAACACGAGCTGCAGCGCTTCGTGCCACGCCCCCTTTTTAAATCGCTTATAACTCCTTTCGGTTTGGGGTGCAAAACGCCAAATTTTGTGTATGAGGGGTGCAAAACGAGGGTTGTTGAAAAAATTTCCTCAGTTCAAAATTTAGTGGATAGGGGGGCTAACTTAAGCTTAAGTTGCCCCCCCCCCCCCCAATGAAATCGCTTATAACTCCTTTCGGTTTGGGGTGCAAAACGTCAAATTTTGTGTATGAGGGGTGCAAAACGGGTGCATAATGAGGGTTGTTGAAAAATTTCCTCAGTTCAAAATTTAGTAGGTAGGGGGGCTAACTTAAGCTTAAATTGCCCCCCCCCCCCGAATGAAATCGCTTATAACTCCTTTCGGTTTGGGGTGCAAAACGTCAAATTTTGTGTATGAGGGGTGCAAAACGGGTGCATAATGAGGGTTGTTGAAAGATTTAACCAGTTCAAAATTTAGTGGGTAGGGGGGTTAACTTAAGCTTAAGTTGGCCCCCCCGAATGAAATCGCTTATGGGATCATTCATAAATGATGTCACGCTCCGAGGGGGGGAGGGGGGTTCGTGAAATTGTGACAAAGTGTGACAAGGGGAGGGGAGGGGGTAACAAGAAGTGTGACATCATGCATTATGCAACATAGCGTGACGTGTGACAAAAGGGGGAAGGGGGGTTCGCTGAAGTGTGACATATTGTGACAAAGGGGGGTAGGGGGGGTCAAATATATGGGGAAAAAGCGTGACGTCATTTATGAACGGACCCTATAACTCTTTTCGGTTTAGGGTGCAAAACGTGAAACTTTGTGTGTGAAGGGTGCAAAACGGGAGCATAATGTGGGCCACGCCAATTTTTTTCTAAATTTAAAATTTAACACTAGCTGCAGCGCTTCGTGCCACGCCCCCTTTTTAAATCGCTTATAACTCCTTTCGGTTTGGGGTGCAAAACGTCAAATTTTGTGTATGAGGGGTGCAAAACCGGTGCATAACGAGGGTTGTTAAAAAAATTTCCTCAGTTCAAAATTTAGTGGGTAGGGGGGCTAACTTAAGCTTAAGTTGGCCCCCCCGAATGAAATCGCTTATAACTCCTTTCGGTTTAGGGTGCAAAACGGGAAACTAGGGTGCAAAACGGTGCAAAACGGGTGCATAACGTAGATACTTTTACTTTTTTAATTTGCTTCAGTGGGGGGGGGGGGGGGCAACTTAATTGACCTTTGAGCAGCAGGAACAAAAGGTGCAGCTGTGGCATAGAAAACCGTTTGCGGGTTCTGAACTGTGTTCGGAAGATCAGATGTGAAATCACCCTTTTTCTCTCTTTGATAATGTAATAACTTATAATGCGGCTTTCCACAAAAACATCACAGTTTTTCGCATCATATTGTTAACATAACATTCTGAAGATAGACATACATTTAAAACATCTTTTATTGTTTTTAACAGAATCAACTCTTTCATTAACCGAAAAACTTTTACGTTTCGGACGTAATATCAACGCATGGCACTCATTTTTACATAATATCATGGCTGCCTACGATTCTATAGCGGCTGTCCAAACGGGCGAAGAAATCCGTACAAGCAGAACTTACATTTTCTGCTACTTCGGTTATTTGGTGCTGATAGCATAGACTTAAAAGTGAGGATTTAAAGGGCTAACCATAGCAACATCGAGTATAAAGTCTTGAATTTAAAGACACATAAACATTTAAGTGTTGGGGACAAAAGTAACTATCAAAGTAAGTTGCAAGGCTAAGTGCTTTCCAATAAAACGTTTTTAATACATAGGGAGACACAAATAGATCGTTTTTTCGTCGTAGTATATGCGGACTTTGAAGCTGTTCGTACGTGAACTACTTTTCTTATGTGCGTACACTTTCAAACTTTCATATATAAAGAACAGAGAGAAAATTTTCTTCGCAACAAACTTATCATATTATGCTTTCAGATTCATTTTACTCTTGTACGACAATAATTGTGCAGAATTTTCTGAAATACTTATCCTTTCATATTGCCTAGATCGAATAAATTGGCTACCAGATTTTAAAAGGTCGTATCACATTGAATAGTCTTCAAATATAATTATGTAGTTATTTCAAAGCATAGCAACTTTTAACACATGTCAATATTTGTATTAAATAACTGTAGTGAAAACAAAAATAACGACGGTTATGTATTAATAAAGTTATTTAAAGTATCTTTAATGATTTCTATTTCATTTATTGATAATTTAGTAACTTCGGGAAAGCGGAACAGTTAGGGTGGGAAAATGTAAATGTCATCCGTCACTGGTATACTCCACAAGGAATTAAGCTCATAATTTCTACGTATAGAATAATTAAATAGAAGACAGAAAATAAAAGTATACAAAATATATGAGTATAAATCAATCGTAACATCAGTAAATCCCTAAAGTTACAAAATGCTTGCATGCACTAAAAATAAATATATTAGTTAAAAGCACAATTGAAAATCGGAAGACAATTTCGATTCATAATGCATAAACTTAAAATTTACCAGAAAGTAATCCTCATGATGCATGCTGCAAACCCAGCAGAAACGATGTTTTCCTAATGTATTTGCACACAAAACTAGTCCATGCTCGCAGCACCACCAGTAATGAAAAAGACAATTTTTCCTTGTACGCTTATTCCTTTGTTCCGGCGCCACGTCTGGACAGCCGCTATAGAAACCTAGGCAGTCATGACAATATACATTTATCACTTTTTACTTCAGAAAAAAATACATTTGTCACCCCTCTATGATCTCTTCCTTGCTGCTTATTCAAATCGAATGGCTTAGGGATAATACTTCCAGGTTTAAAAGATGATTCATTTTTAGATTCTGCCTTTCGAAGACAAAGATTCTCCTTGCTTTACACTTATGCGAGTCATTAATTCAAGGTCAAAAGTACTCATCATTTTATCTGATACTATTAAATCACAAACTGATTTAAAGTCTGTTCCACTGCGCAGCTGGGAGTAATACTCAAATGAAGCACTTACCTTAAAGCGAATTGAACATTAACTCTCGGAACCTATTTTTTGCGCTCTACGAAAATTGTTGTAGCATTCTTGTGGGGTAATCTGGAATTCTGTTAAGACTAAATTTTTTAGTTTATCATAGGGACCGTTCATAAATGATGTCACGCTTTTTCCTATATATTTGACCCTTGCCCCTTTGTCACAAAATGTCACACTTCATCGGCCCCCTATCCCCTTTGTCACATGTCACATGTCACGCTTATGTTGTATAAGCCTGGCGTCACACTTTTTGTTACCCCCTTCCTTCCCCTTCTCACACTTTGTCAAAATTTCCAGAACCCCCTCCCCCCTCGAAGCGTGACATCATTTATGAATGATCCCATAGTTAAGTAACTCTTCCTCTGACACATATGACATTAAATTATTTACCCTTTCACCTAAAACAGCGTTTCCCAACCGGTGGTTCGCGAACCCCCAGGGGTTCGCGCGATGCAGAAATTGGGTTTGCGAAAATAATATTGCAACGGCGAAACTTTTTATCGCTAACATAAAAGAAAAAACTAAATAATGAATTTTGCATACGTATTAAGAAGGAGTGCAAAAATGATTTTTTTTAAAAAATAAATTGCTTTTCAGATTGCAGAAATGTAGTGCACTGGCATAGGAAGCATACACACAAAATTTTAAATGCACTTATTCCTACTTTTGGCCTGATTTCTAAAATTTGGACCACAATTTGGTACCGAAAGATGTTTATTCATTCATTTAAAATTTTTAGCACGTATGTTTATCTTACCATTTCTCACCTTTTCCGCTCAAGCGCTAATAAGGAGTCGAAAATAGGGAAATTTACAACATGAAATGTAAAATTTTGCATTATTTATTCATTAAATTTAAATTTGGATTCACATTTATCACACTTTATTCCAACTTTTCTGCGTTATCGGAATTATAAATTTAATGAAATACTTTTTGGAAAAAAAAATAGAACCGACTTCAAGTTATAAATTGCGCTAAAAAGTGAAAAATAAATTAATTCTTTAAACGACATCGATGTGACTTTTAAACATAGTTTTAGAAGTCGGTGCAAAATTAGGATAGGTGAAATCTTTTGTAATCATGAATCAATTGCAAACATAAATGGCCCAGAATTAGCAACAGTTCCAATATGAAGTAGCATGGCACATGATGTAATGGTAATTAGGCTCATAATTTTGCACCGACTTCTAAAACTATGTTTAAAAGTCGCATCGATGTTGTTTAAAGAATTAATTTATTTTTCACTTTTTAGCGCAATTTATAATTTGAAGTCGGTTATATTTTTTTTTCCAAAAATTATTTTATTTTATTCCTTTTAGCGTAAATACCTTTTTCATATAAATACTCTATTTTTAAAAATCCATATCAAAGGGAAAACCTTCTTTGAATGAATGACACAAAAAACTAATTATTTATATGAAAAATTCCGCTTAGAACTCGATTTTAGCAAACAAACTGATTGGATTTAATTTTTGCCTCAGAGAAGCCTTCAGTCAAAATCTTGCTGTAATTGCATTTATTATTATAGCACAACGGTAACAAAAACGCTTTTAACAATGAGTTTTATGTATATTAATAGTTTTCGGAACAAAGAAAAATCAAGTCAAGCCTTTCCAATTAAAATAAAAAATACTTATTTTTCACGCGTAACGTTTTTTCTAAAAAACAAATGTAGTCAAATTGATGTGTGATATTAGAGTTAGAATGCCCTCTATCTATTAAAGAAAAAGTCATCAAAATTGGTTCATTTAGTCAAAAGTTATGGATGAAAACCAAAAAAATGACCCAATTTCTGCCCATAACTTTTTTTCTAATTAACGAATTGGTCAAACGAAAGTACGGGACCTATGGGAAACCACCCTCGATCGATTAAATAAAATCATCAAAATCGGTTCATCCGATGAGAAGTTATGAGTGGACGAAAAAAAAAAACCGATATACATACAATATGAATGTATAACCTCCTTCTTTGTGCAGTCGGTAAAACATATGCAAATTTTAATTTTTCGTTAAATTTCCAAAACTTTACCGAACTTCGTATATTTCAACCGGAAAGTGGAACCTATTGCGAAAATAATTTTTAAAATTTCTTAGGAATACGTATGAGGAGCAAACAGTCAAACCAAAATAATAATAATAATAATAATACAGTAAACTCTCTCTATTCTGAACATTCATGGGCCCGAACAAAAGCGTTCAGATTATGCGGGTGTTCATTATAGAGGGAGAATGAGTAATACACGAGTTATAATGAATGAGCAATATGTATTGAATTTATCGACTACACTAAGTACTTAGCCTGGTTAGCCATGCCACTTACCGAGATGGAGTTGTTTATATTAGATTTGGCAGCTAGTGCAACGGCAAACTAAACCAAGTCGGACCTGTACTCTTACATCTCGTTTTTTTAGTTTGAAAAGCTTTACATTATAACAAACAAACAAACAAAAAAGTAAATTATAATTAAAAAAAAATCATAGTTTTTGGTATATTTACCTAAAAAATGAGTAATTTTAAGTTTGTTTTTGCATTGTGCATGCCCGTGTAGCGTACATATTATCCTGTTGTTGCAGAAGCGGAAATGCTTCCTGACAAGGCCGTATCCAGAGGCCACCTCCCCCGAAAATTAATTCTAGAAGTTTAGTTTTCTATTCCTCTACTGTGCCCATGTTTCTTCAGCTCCTTTATTTATGGTATTAAATTCAATATTATGGCGAACTTCGAACGACAAAGCCATCCTTCTGATGCCTTGAATTCATTGATGTTTTCCTTTTCGGCAAAATCAAGATCAATCTGTTTCAGCAGAGGTCCAGTGACAGGCAAATTCTTTGTCCGCATTTGGCAAAAAAACCTTCCAAACATGCTGATTTATTTTCCCGTTCTTTTTCAAAAATTCAACACTTTGATCCAGGTGCATTCAGCTCAAAAGCAGCTAGAATTTCATTTTCTTTTCTACTGACTGCATTAACTTAGCCTACAGAAATCCCAAATTCAACTGCAATTTTCCTGTAACTCACTTTTGACTTCAATTTTTGAATAACATCGTACTTTTTCTTTGGTTACCCAAGGCCTTAGGATTGCTTTCGCACGGAGCTGGTGGCTGTAATCCGTACACTGGCAAAAAAATATCACCTTTACCTGCGAAAAATCTCAGCAACAAGAAAGAAACGGAAGAGATAAGGCTGTTCAATGAGATGGGCGGGGGGGGGGGGGGGGAGCGATAAGCCTTTTCTTGACCACTCCATCTGAAAACACCTGTCCGAAAAAGGGTGCAATCTGAACTCTTGGAATTTCGGAATTCCAATCACCTGTTCGGTTTAAAGAGAGGTAACCATTGAATGGGGTATAAAAATAGTGTTCATAATAGTGGGGTGTTCATATTATAGGGTGTTCAGATTACAGAGAGGTCATCCTATGTTAAACGTATGAAGTGTTGCCGGGGCTATCGAAAAGTGTTCATAATATGGTGGTGTTCACATTAGGGAGTGTTCAGATAGAGGGAGTCCACTGTAATAAAATAAAATAAATTAAAGTTATTGGTTTTTCTTTGAACTCCTCATTAACTGGTAGAAAAGTATGTTGTTATTTGTAACCAAAACAAGCTTTAAACTTGTTTTGGTTAAATTGGCGAAAAATTGTCTTTTCCCTATTTGCATGTCCTTAAATAGGGTTTGCACAAAAGAAATGTTGCCTTAATTTTAAATTTAAAAAAAATAACTTCCAGTAAACTTGTATTAATGACAAATGAAAAGATTTTAAACTTTTCATCAAATAAAATTGAAAAAGTCTTGAAAAAATAACAGCCGTTTTTTTAATTTAATTTATTTTTCAATATTGATTTCAATTATAATTGAAGGGACAAAAGCAACATTACGCGAATATTGTACGTAAGAGAAAGGAAGTTTTCTTTGTTCTTGCAGGTTAGCTAGAACAGATGCTCAAAATACGCTATTCAATGAATAGATTATAAATCAATGTGGATCCTTAAACGCATTTACAAAAACAAGATTTACCTATCGCATTTTTAATGAAGATTAGCACCACGAACATTTGGCTTTAATTATGTCTTTCTTCCACAAAAAGTTATTATTATGTTAAGAAATCAAGGTGTTGAAATAAAATACAAGCTGCAATAAAATGAAATTTATAATCCCTTTTATACAGTCTTTTCGGCGAATGTAAACAAAGGTGGTATTTCAATTCGAGTATGAGATTAGCATTTTAGAGGGGGGTAATAAATCAACTTTTTTTTGACGTGACTTAGATGTGGGTTCTCTGAACAAGGGCATATTAACGGAGGGAACCGGGTGCCCCTCCCTCCCCCAGAAGCTAGGGCAAGTTTTTGCGGGGGAAAAAAAAATCCCTCTTCGAAAAATTGATAATATTTTTTCCCTCAAAAAATATTATGATCTTTTTTTTTTTACTTTTCATTTTTACCTAAAAATTGTGCAAAGCTTCCTTGTTATGTGAGGGGCTTTAGTATGAGTGGCATCTAGGGCTCGACCGATGGCATTTTTTGGCCGCTGGGCCGATGCCGATTGTTCCGGAGATCGGCCGATGGCCGATGAAAGAAGTCGCTTTAAACCATTAAAACGTGTAGAATGCTTGTCAAAAATGTCATTTAAATCATTTATTTTTTTTATGTTTACAAAAACATAAATGCATTATTCAAGCACCGTAAAACTGTTTGGGGGAAGTTTACATAATAATTAAAACTAAAAGAATCACTCGAGATTCTAGTAAAGTAATTAAACTATTTGGAGGTTAAAAAAAATTAAAAAATGCTATATCTCCCCCCCAGAGGATTTTTAATTCTTTTTTCTTATCTTTGCAAAAAAACTCAACAACTATTGGATCGGATCGGGTCTAATTCCCTTTCCTTCAACATTTTCTCTTTATAACACCTGCACTGCAAATGCCAAGTGCAGCTGCCTTTATTTTCTTATTTTTTTTTTATGGAGAGGAATGCAGATGTAAAAATACAAACTAACAAATAATGTGGGTTTGTGCGGGCACCACCGTCGTGTCCTCGCATGCACGCCGCTACAGTATGCCTACACTGTATTAATGAATATTAGACGTCAAATTTATGTTAATAATGCTAAACTTTTTAATATATAAGTACTTTTATATAGTTACACCCTTTTAAAATGAAAAAAGCCTTTTTATCAAAATAAAAAATTTACCTCAAAACAGAAATTCAAAACGATCCACGTGCCGCAATTTTTATGCTATTGCTACCACACTTTACAAAAGTATTCTTATATTACGTAGTTATAGTTTAATGAATGAAATGAAGCAGTAATAATTATTTAAAAGAAGATACTTGACTTATTTATTTTAAGAAAATCACTAGATTTTCAGAAAATTTCATATAAAAATACATTTTTGGCTATATTTTGAAAATTATTAAATAAAATGTTTTATTTTATGAATTTATTTATAAAAGGATATCTAAGGATTTAAAATCAGGAAAAAAGTTGAATTTTAAAAAAAAGAATTGCGGCACGTGGAACGTTTTTAAAAAGTTCAAAAAAATTTAAATTTTTTAAAAACTACCCATTTTTTAAGCCAAATTTTTGTGGGGAATTTTTTCTAACATAAGTACAAACTGAAAATTTGTAAGTTTTCACATGTAAAGAATTAGAAAAAGTTTTTTTAGTGCAAACTTTAGCCTTAAACATAGTTTTAGAAATCGGTGCAAATTAATTACCATTACACCATGTGCTACTTCATAGTGGAACTGTTACTAATTCTTGGTCATTTATATTTGTAATTTAGAGATTAATTAGTAGTGTAATTAATAGTTGTAAAATTCGGAAATCTCTGTGACCCTTCATGTAACCCTGGACATTTAAATACGGAAATTTCCGTGGTCTGTCAACAATGTGTTGGGGGAAGAAGGAAACAGGATTGGTTCAACTCCCTCCATGTTGGACCGGATAACTGATGTCCGACCTATTTTTAAGTATCGGGAAGCCGGTGAAGCCACTGCACGAGATATCCAATTATCTGGGCTTGTTAATTTTGAGTTTTGAAATTAAATTGCACGTTTTGAAAATATAAACTTATTACGTATTTGAAAGCTATGATATGTTTAAAAAATGCATAGAATTTTCTGATTTCACACATCAAAGGTGGATATCTGAGTCACACAAGGTTCAGCGAACATCAGATATCCGGTAAAATAATTCCTGTCAAAATTACGGGAGTTTTGCCGTCCCGTATTGAAGTGAGATGCGGGACAATTTCTGAGAATAGGGACTGTCCTATAAGATCCGGGACGTCCATCATTCCAAACTCAGTTCTTCATTTTCTTGGGATAATCGTCAACTAAAATCAATTACAATGAATTACTCCATAGGGACCGCTCATAAATGATGTCACACATTTCTTTCAATATTTTTTGACCCCCTCCCCGCCCTTTGTCACACTTCATCATACCCCCTACCCCACCTTTGTCACATGTCACGTTATATTGCATAAGCATATGTACTTGCGATTCAGAAACAAAGCAGTGCGTTATAGATCACGTTTCTAATTTTATTTTTGAACTTTTAATGACATTTGTGAGCATAATAATAATAATGATTACATGTGTATTAATTTGTATAAATGAGGTTAAGATTGACAACACAAAAGATAATTAGTATCGAACAGTAAAATATATCAATTGTTCGAATTCTGAAAAAATGACCCACGCAATTTTATCTTAAAAGTGCAAATGCCTAGGAAAATTTCTTATAAAAATTAAATAAGTAAATTTAAACTTTAATCAGCATGGGTGTTTACGATACAAAATGATCAACGAAACTTCAAAATCAAATTCTGAAATAAAAAAAAACTAAAAATAAATTTAATTTGCTAATTTTAACTGTTTTTATAGAAACCAAAATGTGTAATGTCTCACTTCTTGTTACCCCCTCTCCTTTTCAAACTATCCCAATTTCTCAAATTCCCTCCCTCCTCGAAGCGTGATATCATTTATGCATGACCCCTACCCGGACATTCATGTGTCCAAGAAGTTGACAGAACCAAACCGACTTCTATTCTTCAGTTGGACTGATTTAAATTTTGAAGCAAGTCAATTCCAGACATCGACGTCATCATATCGTGTCAATTTGATGACTTAAAATTTCCAAGGTACAGTAAAACTCTTATGCTATAAAATTCTGTCATTTGCTAGAGTTTCAGTTGTGAAATTAACTAGAACACTTCCCTCATGAAATTTCAAAACATGACACGCGCGACAAATCTGAAGCAGAAAATTCTGTTAATATCAACTTTTCTGTAGCACTTATGAAGGGCTCGAAAAAACATATCAAACAGAAAAAGGCCTCAGAAAACTGCAGTTTGAATGTGTTCCATTTAACACCTAAGGGTGTAAAAGGTTGCAAAAAAAATAAGTGATCAAACGAAGCATGATATAAAAACAGCATATTCAGGATAAGGAATATTATAATGCAAAATTACACTTTAATTAAACCTATTAATAGTGTCATTCCATTTATCATGAGCAAAATTTTATGCTATTTTTTTCATTAAATTATTGGCTTGAGTTAAAACTTTGTGCAAACACGAATCTAATTTATCAAATGAAAGTATTAATTTGACTAAGTTCTATATGCTGTTACAACTTTGTCTCTTTCCTGAAAGCCATTCCAGTTTTGAACAAGGTTCTAACTGCATATTCTCAGGGGAAAAAAGGACAAAATAAATGTCTTTCATATAAGTTATGCTACCTTTAAACAAATACATTTTAATGGAAATATTGAAATAAATAAATAAATAAATAAGATCATATATATAACAGTTATAAGTGGGAAAACTTTAAACTCGTTTTTATAGAAACTTACTTCGAAACTGCACCTTGTGAAACCAAGGGATTGAGATAGAAATCTGTAGAACAGAATCGCTTGCTGTTATGTCGAGCGCGTGAAAGAGTGCTGCATTCGCTTTTAGTCTCAATCCCTTATTAAGAAAACAATAAAAAAAAATGTTCTTCAACTTCCGAGGATATTCTACTCTCGCCTACACGACTAGCTGTTGACAAGAGCTGAACAGACCAGACAGACCACTCATATGCACATTCGTGCACCGGACTTGAGAGCGTGGGTTCCCAAATTTAGGATCTAATTATGTCTTGCTTGTTGGAATTATTTGTTTGTGCATGCTCCAGTCGGCTCTGATGGTTCCCCTTGAGAAAAAGGGGAGACTAAAATATACATGACCATTTCCAGATGGAAAGTGTGAAAGGATTACTGTTTTTTCTCAGCCTTTGCAGAACTTTTTCGTTGTTGAACTAGTGTTCTCGTTTCAAAATTTCCCAGAAGATCAGGGCACTCAATGCACATTATATATATATATATATATAAACAATAAAATAAATGCATTATACAGTTAAGGACGCTCAATTTTACGAACAGTTTAAAAGACCCGAAAAATCTTGAAAGAATGCTTATTGAAAGAATGCTTTTCGATTGTACGAACATTTTTCGTGGTTCCAAATTTCACAGATCAGTGCACTCAATTCCTGTTATATAAAAAAAAGAAAAACAATAAAATAAATGCATTATGCTGTTGAGGACGCTCAATTTTACAAACAGTTTACCAGACGCGAAAAATCTTTTATTGAAAGAAGGCTTTTCGATTTTACGAATATTTTTCGTGGTTCCAAATTTCACAGATCAGTGCACTCAATTCCTGTTATATAAAAAAAGAAAAACAATAAAATAAATGCATTCTGCTGTTGAGGACGCTCAATTTTACGAACAGTTCACCAGACGCGAAAAATCTTTTATTGAAAGAAGGCTTTTCGATTTTACGAATATTTTTCGTGGTCCCAAATTTCACAGAAGAGCAGTGCACTCAATTCCTGTTATACATAAATAAGGAAAACAATAAAATAAATGCATTATGCTGTTGAGGACGCTCCAATTTTACGAACAGTTTCCCAGACCCGAAAAATCTTTTATTAAAAGAATGCTTTCGATTTTACGAACTTTTTCGTGGTCCCAAATTTCCCAGGAGATTGCACTCAATTCTGTTTTATAAAAAAAGGAAAACAATAAATATGCATTATTCTGTTGAGAGCTAATTTTACGAACAGTTTCCCAGACCCGAAAAATCTTTTATTAAAAGAATGCATTTCGATTTTACGAACATTTTTCGTGGTCCCAAATTTCCCAGGAGATTAGGGCACTCAATTCATGTTTTATCAAAAAAAGGAAAACAATAAATATGCATTATTCTGTTGAGAATGCTAAATTTTGCGAACAGTTTACCAGTCTCGAAGAATCTTCCATTGAAAGAATGCTTTTCGATTTTCCGAACATTTCGGGGTCCCAAAGTGTTCGTAAAATCGAGCGTCAACTCTATTTACTTCCTCCTCCCCCTAAGGACTATTCTGCGTTGGGAAATGACTTGTATAATCAAGTGCAATTGTTTATTCTAAAACAAAATTCTTTAATGAAGAAGTTTTAAATTTTGCTGTATTGTT
The DNA here is from genome assembly GCA_038502835.1 of Octonoba sinensis. Classification (NCBI taxonomy): domain Eukaryota; kingdom Metazoa; phylum Arthropoda; class Arachnida; order Araneae; family Uloboridae; genus Octonoba; species Octonoba sinensis. Next base: position 68,658,096 of record CM076602.1, read on the forward strand.
TTTGATCCAGAAAAAAGTTAATAAAAATTTTTCATAATTCCGTAATTTGGCATTTTTGTGTGAAAAAGTACCGAATTAGAAAAATGAAACTGGAGAGCTTGCTTAATTATGCTTGCAAAGAGATTCAAAAAACGAAGTGATACTATTTTACCTTATTTAAAGTTACTAAAAATGATTCATAAAAAGTTTGTCATCCTTTGTGTGAAAAAGCACCGAGCAAAGAGCCAGATTTTGCTCCATGACGCCCATAACCTAGTCTGAAATCTGCCTGTCCTTTTAAAAAAATCAACTTACTTTTAAAACCCAACTAATGCCTTTAAAAGGAGTGTTTCCAAAAAAAAAAAAAAAATGCTTATGCAGAAAAACCGATTTTTTAATATTATATTATTTATTTGTTGGGATAAAAGGGTATATACTAGACGAGGGCATGTTATTAAGTTTTTGACCTTAAAAATACATCTCATTTTCATGAGATAGATCAAAAATAAATATTGTTCAATAAAAAGATGTTCTTATAGAAAACAAAAATTGACAAATATTTTGTTTTAAATTGTAGTAACAAAGTATAGAAAGTAAAATGAGCCGCCCAAGGCAGTAGTCTTTTTAGAAATTGGATTGGGATCAAGCTAGAATAGAACTATAATGCTACTTTACTTTATTGAGCTAGAAACAAATCCGAAAAAAAGGCGAGTAGTTGCCCTTTCACCATTTAGACTTATTAAAGAATTTCCTTCTACGTCATTTCAAACTTTTAGAATGCATTACAATTGAATTTTCAAGCATAATTTTCACCTCACTGCTCCCCCCCCCCCCCGCAAGTGAGATTATCCGTCTGTAACCCCCTGGGACGTCCCCTAGCGCTCCTGTTAAGGTGACATTTTCTTTATGTGTGATCATACATAAAATAGGATACAAAAAGCACTAAAAATGAAAAAAAAGAAAAAATGTTACTTTGAAAAGAAGTAACATCATTTGAAACTAAACAGGTATTTTCGATTTGTAAACATACAACTTTTAAAAAAATGTACAGCTGAATTACAAAAATAGTCTAAATATAAAATTCTAAAACTGAATAGGAGATTTAGATTTTGAGTGTAAAATAAATTGAAAATCAAAATTAAAGATTTATGTTTCTATAATCATTTCTATCAATAATAAAATAATTTGCAACTTTGTCATTTCAATTTCCAAGGCAAATAATGTGCTTTAAATTTATTGATTTCGTTAATTGAATCAGACAGTCTAGTCATCAGTGTAAAGTTTAAAAAATAATTTTTGGAAAAAAAAATAGAACCGACTTCAAATTATAAATTGCGCTAAAAAGTGAAAAATAAATTAATTTTTTAAACAACATCGAAACGATTTTAAACATAATTTTTGAAGTTGGTGCAAAATTATGACGGTATAATTATCATTACACCATATGTTACTTTCCACTGAAACTGTCGCAAACTCTGGCCCACTTATATTTGTTACTGCTTCATGATTACAAAAGTAATCATAAATCAAAATCTATCATAATTTTTCATCATTTGACATCATCACCAAATTCAAAAATTATGTTTAAAAGTCGTTTCAATGTTGTTTAAAGAATTAATTTATTTTTCACTTTTTAGCAGAATTTATAATTTGAAGTCGGTCCTATTTATTTCTAAAAATTATAAGTAATAAAAAATATATTTTTTTAGTCTCGCTTTGCAATATAACAAGTTTTTAAAATTCATATTTTTCTTAAAAATTACTTAAACATAAAGGTGTCTTATACTTTATAAAACACAGTACATACGTATGAATATATAAACATATAACGTGGATAGAACAGGTACGTATTATGTCACAAGTCGACTGAGGTACCATGAGAAAGGAATTTTGCAAGGTTGGACTTGAAAAAGTTTAGGACCCTTGGGTTAATAGAAGAGTCGTCAGTTTTTTGAGCACGTCTCACAAAAGAATGACAGTATGAGAGAAAGGAACCAAGCAAAAATATACTGCCCATGAAAATAAACTCTGACAAACTATACAAATTACAAAAAATGTGAGCGACGAGGTTGAAGCAAACATTGAGGAAGCAGTGGAGTTGAATGTCATATCAAAACTGATTTTAAAGGTATATCTGTTAGAAATTTTGATCGGAAATCAAAATTTACAGCAACGAGTTCGATCAGTCAACGGACCAAATTTGAAAACTATTGTTTTTTTTTGCTTGATTTGTTTCTGGTCACTCACAGGACCATCGCCACGGGAGGGGGTTAGGAAAGGCGCCACAAAAATTTCAATTCAGTGAAGAAGAAAAGAGGTTCGTAATAAAAATGAATGAGAATTTTTTTTAAAAAAGAAGGAATAGATGAACAAAAATGTCTTTTTTTCTGAAAAATTTACCATACAATCCTAAAATATTTTAAGGAACATTAGGGAATCTGCAGTATTATGTTTATCTATCAAAGGACACCCGACATGCACATTTCAAACATTTCTTTAAAAAAAGAAAAAAGTATTCAATGCACCAATTGTTAAGATTTCAATTTCAAAAAATTTCCTGGAAAGAGTTTTTGAACACGCCTTTTCTTTTGGTGTCACCAAAAACAGCCTAATATGTGTTTTAGGACTTGAATTTCAAAATAATTCAGTAAAAAGAGGTTCGCCTACACCCCCTAAGATAATCAAAATGGACGCCCAAAATTGAGAATTAAGACTTTCAATTTCGAAATATTTCCAGTGAAGAGCCTGTGAACTCACTTATCTTTTTAAAAAATTTCCACGGGAAAGTCCCTCGAACCTCCTCGAAAATCATCAGAATTGTAGTTTTAGAACTTCATTTTGGAAAAATTTCAGTTGCCTTTTAACGACACTAGAGCTAGCCAAACAAGCATTTCATGACTTGAATTTCAAATAAATTCACAGTTTCAAACAACTTTCTCTCTAACATTATCAGTAGACACCCAAAGTTACGAATTTAGAACTTCAACTTCGGAAAATTTCTGCGGTTGAGCCACTGAATCCACTTGTCTTTTACCATGGATTTCACCAAAGAAGGCCTAGTCAATTCCAAAAAAAAAAAAAAAAAAATCAGTGGTGTGTTCTCCTAATTTATCAAAGATCGTATAACTTGCGTTTTGAAAATTTAATTTTCGAAAATTTCTAAGGATGAGTCCCAAGACTCCTTCCCCTATTTGTGCTTGAATATTATACTTATGATTATGTTCATTGCTCGTATTGATAATTTACTAACTTATTTTCCGTAAATGTAACGTAAATCTGCCAATTTGTTTGCTCCTATTTACACGAAAACAAATGTTCATTTTATTGTTATTTTGTAGGTACAAGCTAATGAAATTTTTAAATTTTAAAGTGCAGTAAATCTACTTTTCTATGTTTAATAATATTTTAAAGATAATGTATATATTTTTAAAAATAATTCTTAACAAACATAATTTTTACTTTACTTTTCATTTAGCTTGAACATCATTCAGTAGGACAGGTTTTCAGTTTTATATTAAAATTAAAATTATATTCAAGCGGTTTCATACAGTGCACTATATTTAATAAACAGAGGTTTATTATTTAGTAAAGGCTTACTCAATGACTTTTTCTTTTCTCATTGCCTTTTATAGTTTAACACTGCAGTTTCTCCAGTTCCTGAATGATTAAGATAAAAGCAAAAACAGTAAGAAATTTTGTTTCAATAAAGTTAATCAAGAAAAACCTCAAAACATTGGTTTTTTTGGGTTTGATGCAAAAAGATTGTTTTAGTTTAACTAATATATAGGTCCCAAAATAGAGAGGATTCCAGACATACAATTCTCGAAATTTTTTCCGGGAAAGGACCCATGAATCTCCCGCTCCTCCTCCAGCCAGGGGGCCCTTTTCAGTACCTATCCAAAGACCACAGAAGGAGCCTGTCCAGGTCTGACAACACCATACATTTCGTGTGATTTCCTGATCCCTCCATTGACATTATCTTTTCATATTCTCTGATAATACTATCAGTAATGAAGTATATTTATGTATATATGTATGTAGATATTTTTAAAAAGTTACCAAAAAAATAATGAACTCGATTCTTTTTGCTAAAAAAATAATTAACAATAAGCACTTCTACCACTAAAACAACATGTTTAATAAAATTTAAGATTTTTGACCACTCTGGAGGGAACAATACACAAATGGTTAATTCCATACATCTTTTGTCATTTTGGTGATAATTTTTTTTATAATTTCAGATACTGAATTTAATGAGTTTTGATGTCCTTACACTTCTTCATGCCTCCTTTAAAAATAGTGGAAGAATTTTTGTCTACGAAATAAGTATTTTGAATTAAAAACCGATAGACAGGATAAAAACCGCTCATTCCATTCAGGGCATATTTTTACATAATAATTCAAAATTTTATTTTTTTTTAGATTAAGACTCTTCTACTATTTTTAAAGGAGGCATGAAGATACGAAACCACACCAAAAATTATTACGTTACTTTAATATTGAGCACTTGACAAACCTCGTATTTTGTCATATTTGTTACATATGAAATTGACCAAATGATCATTTCAAATTAGCTTGATTTGTAAGAAACTCATAAAATTCACAAGAGTGATCACACAGAATTGATATAGTTGTGCATTGACACAAGGGAAAATAATAAAAACTCATATAACAAAATAAAAACAATTTAATATTAAATTTACAAGGCAGGAGCACCATAAGCATCCGGCATCCTCTCGATGGAATACCTGAAAATAAATGAAGAGTTTTATATTAGAAGCGTGAAATTACAATAACATCATTTATAGCCAATTACAGTTAATTGTTAATTATTTGTATGCCATTATCAAAGTATCATTTTTTAACTGAATTACTGTAGAAAAATCTAGAGAGTAGCAGTTATCCTACATGAATTATCTAGCATTGTGATAGATTTTTATATTCATGAATACTAGTGATCGAACTGTGGTTAAAATTCGACTGTAATTCATTTAGTTAGAATGTCATTAAAAAGTTTTTTTGTCAAAGAGTATACTAATAAAATGTTTGCATATAATTGTTTACTTCAATTTTGTTCAATTACGTCAGTTGAAAGCGTGTACAGATGTGTCACTATACATTAATTTTAGAATTACATCCCTGTATAATTTTAACAAAAGTAGTTCCTTTAGGTTTCACATTAAAGAAAATATCATGACACATATTAGCAGAGAGGGAGAGTTGGCCAGCATAATGGTGGGCTAATAAAGTACAAGTTTGCAGTTTCCTGAGGAGGGAAATCCTGTTTCCACTATGTATTGTGGTCCATTGGGAAGGAGATAAGACCATCTTATAAAAACAATTTCTCAGATAGAGCTGACTCATTATGATTTTTATATTAATTTGACATCTTTAATCCCAGAAAATCAAGTTACATACCTGTGTTTGTTTATGTACATGATAGGTACACCAGGAATTTTACGAATTCTCCTTTTTAGGTCCTTATCACAAGTCGCCACAATGTAACATTTGTGCTGAGGGAGAAAAAAAGCAATATAAACCACAGGACTTGCACAAAACATTGGTAGGAAAGCAAACAAATAAGGCAGCAAAAATATTAAATGAAATTCCCTTTGTTTAACCCTTTCGGGATGGGCGCCGCAGTCAGCGAACCGCCGCCACCAGACGGGGTTCTAGCAGAATGGATTGTCACTTGAGGACGGGCGATTTGCGCTGCTAAGCCTAACTTTGGAAAAAAAAATTCATAATAAATTAATTTTTTATTCAATTGCTTCAAAATTTGGTACATTATAAGAAAAACTTATTGTTAGCTATAAGGATAAATTTTAAAACTTCATCATAATATTTTCCATAAAAATTCTATAAAATTAATTTTAGAATGAGGAAATTCTTGACTCATCTCAAAAAGTTATGTATGAAAAATATTTTTAAAAAAGAATCACAATTTAGTTCACGCAGCATATAGATACAAATAAAATAATACAAATTATTTTATTGAAAAAAAATTATCTCTGCTGTCACGTGATGTAGAAGGCATGCTGCTGCAAATTATGTGTCTGATAGTATGTCAGTATCAGAGTCACTATTACTTTCCAGCTCCTTTGAAATATCAAAATTATCATCACTATTTGAGTAAGAAGCATTCACTAATTGGGTGTATTCCTCTTTTTTAAAATTTAGTTTTCTCTTAGCCGTTTTAATAATAAAGCGTTTGTCAAATGATACAAGAAAATATCCTCTGAGCGCTAGCCAAATCCGAATAGAAATGAAGACAAGGAAGCAAACCACTGAATATCTATACGTCCACAAAAAAAGAAATAAAAGTATTTGGAATGATCAGAACCATTTGCATGTGTTTATATCAGCTGATCCATTTAAAGCTCCAGCTTGTTTATTTTCATTACTCATTGCCACCGCTACTCTGTCATAAATCCTTCCCTCCTACCAAACCAAGAAAAAAAGAAAAAAAATGCTGTGGAAATGAAGGTCAACATTCTCTAGTCTCGACATATTACACCATAACAGTCATAGGGCCCCATCTAGTATCAAAGAGAAATAAATACTAATATCTCATTCCATTTGAAATCCCGTACACGGTACACCCGTTCTCAAGGCTCTATTAGAACAGCGAGACGTATTCGTCACACCCGGCTGTGGGGTAGCTCTCGCTGGTGGTTCGTATACGTCACACCCGTCCCGAAAGGGTTAAAACTTTTCTATTGGGTGCCTCAGAGCCAATGACAAAACAACTAAATTGAGGGGATCAGGGGCTAGTACCTAGTAGCACCAGGTTTCTTTTAAGCATTAAATTAGCCCATATGCAAATACAACACTGATGTCACTTGAGAGAAACTCACCTGAGTGATTCTTTGCACAATACAGTCATCAGCATACGTCCCCCGGTGCATGCAGTTCAACCTTCCAAATCTTGGATCTTTAACTACCCTGCAGAAATAGATAAATAAATACAATAGAAACAAAAAAAAGTAATTCATTCAATTGAGTATATTAATGCTTTAAGGAATTTCATTTTAAAAAAAAATTTGCAAAATAAGTCGTGCAAGTCAATAGTTTGTACTATGGATGCACTGCTAAGCAAATTGGCCTATTAGTCAGCAGATAATCATAGGGAATCGAGTCTCAGTAAGAATAAAATTTCTGAACAGAATGCAACTATATGAATGAACTATATTGTGTATGAGATCAAAAAAAAAAAATCCGTCTTCAAGTGATTAAATGAAAGTTCTGTAATATTAATACCATAAATCCTTTTTTCCATAAACATTATTGTAAGTTTTTTTGAAGTACAAAATATTTTGCTTGTCTCAAGGTAGAACAGAAAGCACACATACTATTTGTCAAAGAAACCTTAAAATCAATAAATTAAAAAATCTCGGTAAACCATTCTTTTTTTTTTTTTTTTTAATTTGCAGAAATTTTGGATTAGAAACACCTATGAATCGGCTAGTAAATTATAATGATTATTACTTTTTAATGCTACAATTTCTCTATCACCATTTTTTCTACACTTTTTGTACATAAATTCAAAATATCATTTTAGTTTATAACTTGTTTATTTATGTGAGTCACAGTATGTTTTACACCTTTCCTATATTTTTTCCTCAAATAATCTTTCCAAACAAATTTTATTTATGGTAACCAAAAAATGAAGATCCATTTTTATGGTGGAAATCAGGGAAAGAAATTCGCATATCTGAAAGTAAAAGAATTATTCAGTATGTAATGAATCTTAAGAAATAGGTTATGTTCTGATAATACCAAATCAAAATGCTTAAGCAGGGTGTCGACAGATTTTCGAAAGTGAAATTCCGTGACATTTTCAGTACCGCCCGAGGATGCATTTGATATCGATTCTGCTGGATATTGGATATCTGGTATCTTCTGTAATTTAAAAATCCAGATTCATACACAATATGCATTATTGTGTCTTACCCGAGATACAATTGTCAATCAACAGCTATAGTGCCAAAATAGAACTAGTAAGCAAATGATGACAAAAAGAGGCAGATACAGGTTATCTTAACAAACAAAATTTTTCTAACAATAAGTAGTTTTTCACATGTTCAATTTTATGATCTAATCATTACTTCACACAACATTTCAAAAAGTTTAATCGATGCATTAATTGCATGCCAGCAATCCTGGTGCAATCTTAAGTCATCAGATAATCTTGGAAGAAGTACAAAACATAATAGTAGGTCCAAATTGTTTGAAGGGGGGGGGGGGTGAAATTTTTCCCTTTAAAAATAACCTTTCAATCCATTTTTAGAGATACAGCACTTTTGTTTTAAATTATTATTCATTGTGCATACAGTTACAATTTCATTAAAATTGAGAAAACAAATGCAGATGACTTTTATTGCCTTTATTAAACTGGCAAAAACATTTCATTTCATAAAATCTTTAAATTTGAGTATTTCTCTCATTCAGACAATAAAAAAAGAAAAGAGCTAAGCATTTAAATAAATTTTCCTTAATTTTTTTTTAGTAAAAAGATGTTAATCTTTATCCAGACTTCAAACAAATTTCGAAAAATACAGTTTTTTACAGGCTTTCCTTTGGCACCAAATTCGAAGCTATATGATAATTATAATATTTTTTTGTATGTAAAAAAATGCTAAAGTTTTAAAATTAAAATTTAGTTTGAAACTCTTTCAATGCTCACATCCCTGCCCCCCCCCCCCCCATGACAATTTCCATATGTCAAAGTATCCCTGAGCCATATTTAGTCAGGATCCAGCGCAAGCTGTGCATTTGTAAAATGTATATATGTAGTCTTTTTTTATTCATCTAAATTAAAAATACAAACACACAGAAAGAACCAGTGCAAGAGATAAGGGCTTGTTAGGCAAATGTTATGATTAAATATTTCATTTTCATGCACATATTTCCAAACATGTTAACACAATGCCTAAAATTTTGGATCACATAAAACCTTTCCTTTTCTAATTCATTGGCACCACAATCTATTATTGATGCACAAAAATACATTTCCTCCATTTTGATATGAAAAAAATGTACATTATCATGTACATGCATTATTCATTTTTAATTAGGGTAATAATTGAGATTTGTTAACAATTTATGTATTCATACTGAAATGAATCACTGAAAATGACACATAGTTTTTTTAATTTTGATGTTTAGAATGTTTGCTCAAATGCCATCAAGATGATAAAACTTTAATTTTTATTTGTTAAACTGCAAAGAAAACTTACTTGAGCGCAAGGCGGAACTTTTTGCCAAGTTTCTCGAGCTCACCCAAGACACAATCAGTGACATAAGGAATACCTAAAATTCAAAAAAGAAAAAACTTTTCAAGACATATTTAAGAAACTTACACATTCACAAATGCATAATTGATTGCTTATGATGTAGAAGTACTGAAAAGATCTCAACATGAGCAAATTTTAATTTGATAACTTTTAAAGCACTCACTGGATACAAAAAAAGACTTTAAGTTTCATTCCTGTTTTGAAGAAATGATCCAGCTCCATTGTAGCTAAATTTAAGATCATCTTTTTTCACTTAAAGTGTTTGTTATCCCCTTTATTGGGAAAGTTTAGTCAATGCCGGAAGAGGAAATTAACGATAATGATCATTACATTTGTTGTAATGATCATTACAACAAACATTATACTTCTTTAAAAAATGCTGAAGAAGCAAGTACTTTGTCTAAGGAATGTTATGTTGGCAAACAGTATATCGAAATAAATAACAAAAAGTTCTGCCTAGAACTATACAAGCCTACTTTCCTACGTGCCAACGTATAATTTGTAAATATAGCCATCTTTCTCTTTTTTACTGGGTTAGCTTAAATTCTACGATTTCAAATATACCTTTTTGACTGTTAATGCACTTAATATCAAAAAATGATAAGAATGTTTTAACAAAAAAGAATAATATTAGCACTTATAGCCTGCAATAGTTTTATTTCAAAGGAGAAAAATGATTTTGAATCATTGTCAAAAAGAAAGATAAAATGATTATGTTAAAAATTAAACATAAAAAAATCATCTTAAAAATAATTTGTATAAAAATTGTTTGCTGATAATTATTTTAAGCAAAAACTAAAGTGCTTTGATTTCTCTTTATTTTGATTTAGTCAACCCAGTGAATTGACAACTTTCATCAATATTAAACAAAAATGAATTTTGGTTTTACGTCATTTTTTCTTTTTTTTATTTACTCATTCATTCATTCACTTACTTATTCATTTATTCGTTAATTTCTTCATACCTTCACTCATTCTTTAATTTAGAAATACCCTCAAAATCTAAATCAAAAAGATTTATGATAAAGTAGTCCCATTTAGTACTAATTGAAGGAGTACATGCTCTAAGTCATATACTCCTTCCCACAGAGTTTCTTTTAATCTCTTTTATTTATTTTTTCCATCACTAACTTGTTTGTTGTTATTTCTTCATGCATTTACTCATTAATTAAGTAATTTCTTTAATCATTGATTCCTTCATTCTTTCATTTAATTATTCAATCATTCATTCAAATTGATCCTCAAAAAATCCAGATCAATAAGTTTCATTGGGGTCCTTTATAAATGATATCACGCTTCGAGGGGGGAGGAGGTTCAAGAAATTGTGACAGTTTGTGACAAGGGAAGGGGCAGGGGTTAACAAGTGTGACATCACACCATTTTGTTTTCTATAAAAACATTTCAAATCAGAAAATTAAGAAAATTTTTAAAGTTTTTTCGATTTTAAAGTTTTATTGATCATTTTGTAACACTGATGATGATTAAGGTTTAAATTTCTTCTCGTTAAGAAAATTTTCTGAGGCATTTACACTTTTAAGATAAAATAGTGTGGTCATTTTTCAGAATTTGAACAACTAATATATTTTACTGTTCTATACTAATTATCTTTTGTGTTGTAAACTTTCATCTCATTTTATACAAGTCAAGTGCACAGCATGTTATTACTATTGTTATGCTCTCAAATGTCATTAGAAGCTCAAAAATAAAATTAGAAACATGATGTATAATACGGTGCTTTGTTTCTGAACTGCAATTACATATATCAGGGGTAATTGCGACACAAAAAAAAAAACCCTGAAAAATTTTTATGTGAAAAGTCAGTATCACTTTTTAAGCACCATAAATTATACGACACGTTTTACACACATATAGTTACAACTGCATATTTAAAATAACTTTTGGAACTAAAATTTATATTTTACTTACCTACTTCTAACTAATAAGAAGAATTTTATTTATTTATTTTTTGCAAATAAGTTGTAATTTATAGTAAAACATAATGAATAGAAATTTCCCATGACTATATATTTTTTGCCAAAGTTTTGTAGTGAAATACTTTTTCTATTTATAGTTATTATTTTTTAATCATTTGTCAGGTATCTGCAACTTTTTAAATAAGAGTTCAAAAAATGAGTTCAACTTTTTGCGATGTTTATCGTAAAAATATCTTCAAGTTTTTTTATCGTTATTTTAAAAACAAAAATAAAGTCTGTAAAAAAAATTAACGCTTTTGGTGATGTTTACACTGGGAATGTAAACATGCAATGCAGGGTTGGCACGGTTAAATTTTTACTTAAACCAAGGTTTAAACCAAATGTTTTTTTTAAAAAAACCACATGGTTTTCTTCAAAAAAAAACACATTAAGTTTTTGAATATTTTATAATAGTTTTGGTATTTTAAATAAAACCTTTTTATTTATAAACTCCTACTCTCATGAAACATCTCAATTCTACAAGAACATGTAGTATTATTTTCAAACAATTTCCATACATTCTATGTTCTGAATCAAATACCCATGGGTAAAGTATTCGGTCTATAGACGGATTTCCATCTCTTTTTTGTTTTTGTAAATTGTTAGATGGAAAAGGACAGAATACTTAGAACTAAAGTATTTTAATACTGATTTAAATGTGCTGTAAATGTTTTTCCGATTTCTTCATTTAAAAGCTTAATATGTTATGATGTTGCTAATTATAGTAAATTTAGTAATTTGATAAAATACTTGAGGAATGATTTTTAAAATGTTCGACTTGAGTTCCCACCTTAATTATTAACTATTGTTATTGCTAATATTAATCTATTATTGGGGGTTCGGGGAGATAATTAATTTATATATGCAATGCAAACAAAATTTCTAGAAAATGCATGTTTTTGGAGTTACGGAAATTTATTTTAATTCTGTCCTTTGAAATCCTCTTACTTTCACCCATGCAAATAGCTAAATTCACAAAGATTAAATTATAAAAATGTCTGGGTCAGGCAGGAAAAAACATGAAATTTGGATTAATTTTACTGAAATAAAATCAGATAAGAGAAAAGATACAACAGCAGTTTGCAAAGTATGCAATAAAGAAATTGAAGGCCAAGGTTCTGCGAATGAAGAAACACATGGAGAAATGTTATGTTCCTGCTAATTCCAGCTTGAATGAATATTAAAATGCAAGTTAAAACTAGGGATGTAACGAATATTCGGCCTGGCCAAATATTGATGGACTTTTTGTTTGGCAGAATAGTTCTGCTACGGTGGAAATGTAAAACTTAAAGAAAGTAGTAGATTTTAAACATTTAAAATTGTGTTATAGGTATTGCAAAAGCACGCATTAGTACATAGTTTTAATAAATAAAAATAATAGTTATAAAAATATAATAGTATATAGTTATTTAAAAAATACTACTTTTTTAACCCTTTGTTTTTGGTTTGATTGAACAAAAACAGATTTTAAAGTTATAATATTGTATTTTATACTTAACATTCGTTCCCAAAAGCTAGCATTTTTATTATGTCATTTTTAACAAAGTGGAAGTCCGACTTTGTTTGGTTAGACTGATTTATTGTGAATATCGGGTAAGAGAGTGTGAAAAGCCTAGAATGTATCATGAATATTAAGATAGTATAAGTTATTGGTGTTTTTGAAAATAAAAGTATATTCCAGTTCAATGCATTAAATTTAAAAAAAACTTTTAAGAACAGGTATGTAAAAAATCCCCATAAAATAAAAATATTAACTTTTATAACTTTTAACATATTTTCATAAAACTATTTTGAGCAAGGTAAAAGCTCACTAAGCAATAGTATTTCTTTAATTTGAATTAAATAACTAGTACAGTAATGCTAATGTTTGCATTAAAACCAGTCATTTCCATTCCACTTGTGGGTGAAATTCTGTTTTATTGCATTCAAAAGAATACAGAAAATACATTAATTTTAGATAGTTTTAGATTATTAACAAACAAGAACAGATTAATGTGTGGAATGTGTGTTTGACTTTGTGAATGCTTTTAAATTTGACAAATTCTTTCTATTACAACGATTTTCTAGAAATTTTAATATTCCGTATTTGGCCAAATCACTATTTGTTACATCCCTAACTGAAGTTAAAACTGAAGTTTTAATAATGAATAATCATTTATTTATTCCCAATTTCATTAATCAACATTCACTTTTAAAATATTACAAATTAGCTATCATTGTTATACAGAATTTTGGGCTTGGTATTACATAAAGTTGATTCTTTTTACTATATTGACAAGAAATTAATTAAAATTAATTGATATTTTAAAGAAACATTAACTATTTATTTTAAATAGTGACAAATAGAACAATAACACACAATAACTAATCTTTTAAATAATTTCTTTAAGCTTTAAAAGTGCTGCATTAGTTTAAACCAAAAAACCTGGTTTAAACCAAAAAAACCCGGCTTAAACCAAAAAAACCTGGTTTTTGGGGGGTTTTTTTTGAAAAAAAAACCCCGTTTTTTTCCCAACCCTGATGCAATGTACATTCCCGATGTAAACTTTGCCAACCCAGGGGTTTGGCGCCGAAAACAAATTTCCAAAATGGCGCCAATGCCCAGTTATCGGTAACAACGAAAGCACATGGGATGTGGTATAGGCCTTGCATGAGCAGCGTATAACTCCACGTATTCGGAACAAAGATGGTTGGCACCCTTGCAATTGTTGTTGAGTAAAGGTTTGCTACAAAGGGAATGTTTATCACTTTTCGGCCTACATGAAAAACCCGGAATACAATCATCCCTGATATATTTATGTAATAAAGTGTGACATGTGACAAGCTATTTCCCCATGTCCAACAATAAAGAAACTTTCTTGACTTCTCAATGAACTGGAAGAACTGTCACAGCTGCCCATTGCACAAATTTATTCATTTATAACAAAACGATAAAGAAAAGAACACTTATTCCCTCTCCAAAGAAGGATGCATGCAGACTCTTCCAAAATAGTTATTAAAACAAGAAAGAAAATTATCTAAATAGGAGTACTTACACTTTCCATAAAGGCAGTCCATCATGGAAGTGAAGACATCCAACTTGTTTTTGATGGAAAAGTTGACAAAATTAGTATCTACGATGATGTGGTATGGAGGTCCCAACTGAGTGTTATATTTAAAAAATAAGGCGGATGAAAACTGTGGCCTGGAAAATCATGAGTCATTAGACCACAAAAATAACATAAAAAGAAAGTTTCAAGCATTTGCGAAGAGCCAAAAAATTATTAAAATGACTCATAAGTTTTTGAAACATGCATACAAACATTTACAGTTGAAACCTGCCCTTTTCTATAGCAAGCATTTCTTGTACACAAAATTTTAAATTATTATTCAGCTATGAGCTATGTTAAAAGAAAACAATATAGCTGTGTGTATAAAGAATACCAGTTTATAATTCTTCTCTAAGCAGAAATCTATGAATAAAACTTTTATATGCCAAATGTCTTATTACATTTAATATTAATAAAAACATAATAACATCTACAATTGATATACTGATGAAAAATAGAATTCAAAAACATTGCATCTACATTAGATTTCTTATTTAATTCATCTATAGATGAATAAGAAGGCAGTATGGTACAGTATTGAAGGCAGTATTGAAGAAATGGCTACTTATGAACCCCTACTGCATTGGATTGTTTGGCATCAGACACCCAAAAACTACCTAGTCTGACAAACTATGGGTTTTCAAAGGAGTGAATTGAAAATCAAATGCAGTATATTGATGTTTTGGATTTCAAAAGCACAAGAGCCAGACATGACTTACGCCTCTTTTACTTTCGGTTCCTCATTTTTCTTTTTCTTTGCCTTGATGATACGATCCTTTTTATTTCTAAAATAAAGAAAACAGGAAATTATGAAACTGAGATATTAAAGTTTAAATGTGAATAGACTTAACCTAAAAATTTAACATAAATATCTATAAAACAAGTTTGAAAAAAAAAAGAGAAAATGAAAATTTACTTTATCAAAATAAAAAAAAAATACATACTATATTTTTTCAAAAAATGATCTTTATCATAACTTATATTGAACATAACTTCAATCTATTTCTTAGTCACTATTCAAAATGGCTATATAACTCTTAAAGAGCCTCCTTTCCCCATAGAAAATGATGTTAAATGAAATTCATGCAGCGCATGATCATGTCTGAACTGGTCAACAGTTGTACTTTTTCTGCGCAAAGAAGATACACAGGGTTCACACTGGGGAAAAATGCAAGGTGGATTTTCCCACCTCACCTCCCTTTTCCCAAGGTGGCTTTTCCCAAAAAAAATTTTAAGTGGGATTTTTAAAATTTAAGTGGGAACCTTTGTTTTTGTCTTTAAAAATATTACTGACTTGTCCGATCATGATCCAATACAAACTATGTAATAAAAGATGATTATCTAAGCTATGCTCAGCAAAGAAATAAACATCAACAAAGTTCACACAAAATGGATCCTTCACAAAATTCACGATCGCAAAGCATGAAAAAGATCCTCTGGTATTTTAGTTAACTAACCAAAATTCTTTGATGTGTGATTTTTACAAAAAAATCCTAAAAATTAGTTTAGTATTTTCTATATTTTTTCTGATCATATGCCATTTTATCTATTGATGTTTTTCTATGAAAACAGTATATTTTAGAAACCTTCATTCTCTTGTAACCTTGTGACCAAGGAAGATTCCCTTTTTCCACTCCTTTTTTTTGAATTTATCCTCTGTGAATAGAATGAATGAAGATAAGTCTGCATTCACAAAGGGCTTAAATTGTTCAATAATCCAAAGGAATGAAGAAGTTGTCAATCTTTCCAATATGTTATTATATATGTTAAATAGGGTTCCTAGATCCTTCTTTTCATTAATGAGGATAAGATGTTAGTTGAAAACTAACAATACTCCATTTAGTTTGTATTGAATTATCAGTTTAGAATAGTAGTTTCGTTTCATGATGTTTTAAATGCGTGTCCGTTAGTTGCGGGAACAGCGCGCAAACGAACATTTTTTGAGTGGGATTTTAAAAAATAGTGCGGGAATCGCGCGGCCTAGCGCGAACCCTGATACATAAGAATTCCTTTCAGGAAGAATCTGAAAGCAAAGCAAATTCTCTTGTGGCCAAGATCTTTTACTACAAAACTAAGAAGTATTTTACTTAATGAAGTAAAGACAACATTTTAGCTCACATGAAAGAGTTTGAAGAAAAAAATGAATATTCTAAATTTTTAAATAAACATTTCCTTCATACATCATTTAAGTAAACACCATAAGAACAATTTTAAGGGTGCTTTCACACCAAAGGCAACAAAGACAAAAACTTTTCTCATCTACACAAGCGCAGATTTTTGTCTTCAAAAATATGCTTTGTGGTTGCACAGATAAGAAAAGACATGGTTTTTGTCTTTGTCCCTTTAGGTATGAAAGCACCCTAAATAATGTTAGTAAATGCTACTCACATTCTGCCATCACTCAAACTAATCACTTTCTTTGAGGAAGCAAACTTGGGCTTACATTTACCCTGGAAAAAAAAACAAGAGAAGATGAAGATTTAATGCAGCATAAAGAATAATTAATAACAGTGGTGTAGTCCTGGAAAAGAAAGCTGGGGGACGCATACATACAAGGACACCAAAAGTGAGGGCATCTTGTGTTAAAATTCAAAACAAGTGGCAGGAGGATGGGGGTTTGTGTCAAAAACAAAAGGTAGCAGGACTCTCCCCACTTGACTACACTAGAGTCCCTTTATAGAAGCTACGTTTCAGAGTCCCGCAATATGAGGGGAATTTCTTCCAAGGAGGTTGCTGCTGGTGAGGTGCCAATGCAGCGCGGCAAAAATCACTCACTTTATTCTTCTGTTTTATAGCTTGCTTACCAAAAAACCATACAATACATATTTTTTTCTTTGAACAAAAGCATCCTCAAAACTAGGCTAAAAAGCTTCACTTTGAAAATTGCGATCAAACAAACAATTTTCTTAATTCAGTTTGTGATATGAATAGTAAATTACATATAAACTTCCATTTAAAAAGGTTAGTCACTTTTCCTTTATATTCCTAAACAAATAACAAAATGAATTTAAATCCTGGATCGTTACTTCTTGCAAAAACTTGGCGAGTGTTTCTGCCGCCAAATGCGTTACAAAACATGCCGATGTTCACACTTTACACACACAAACAAAAAGCAATTTATTTAAAACTATCGACTGCTTTTACCGTGGTATAATCAAGTGATACGAGAAAATGAATAAAGACATATCGTACAGCATTGAAATAAGCATTTTTTAAAGATATTAAGCAATAAATGAGTGGAAACTATATGGAAGCTTCAGTACCTGAACACAAAAATTAAGATTAAGCAATAAATAAAGCGGTGTTCCCCCCAAAAAATTGAACATACTTATACACACATATGGTTTAAACATTCATATAATGATAAATAACAGTAAAAGCGTGGTACGTAAATGTATTTTTTCAGATTTATCGTATTTTTGGTAGCTTCAAGAACGCTCACTCAGAATAATTTCTTTTTTCTTTTTTCACGAATATCAATTTCAGTATCATTTCTTAAGGCTGCAAATATGCAACAACAATTCACTGAATACTCCATCAATGAGTAATGCTAACGCTAATGAATAATTGCAGCGTTACACAAAATGTTTAGCACAAATTTGTATGAAAATGAATGAACAAGAAGAATGTTTCTATCGTTTTAAATATTTACCATCGCAAAGAGCCACTAATCGGTGTAAAGAGCACGTGTTTTTCACCAAGTCAACGTCAAAAACGTGCAAAAACGACAAAATTGTAAACAACAAACACGTAAACAGAAGTTGAGTAGTTACCATGGTAGTTACTTCGTTGATGACATGAGATCATGGATACCATCATTATAGCTTCTAAAATGCATTCTATTCGGATATTCATTGAATATTTATTAAAACTCACAAGTACTTTTTATTTAGTCACTGACTTTTTTTGAAAATTTGTACAGGTTGCCAATGTTTGGAATGTTTTGAAGAGAGTTTGCCGGTTGATAACGTCATACTACTCAACTTCACATTGTTTTTTGTTTGTGCGTTTTGTGGATTTGTTTATGTATTATTTTGGTATGATGATTTAAGGATAAATAAGTATAAAATATTTTTTTGATGAGCAAAAAAGTAATAATTGCTATGATTTATGATAAAGTAAATTCATCCGAAGTTGGTGAACTCCTGCAGCTGGAAATACATGGATTTAAAACAGCTTAAAAAGTTTTCTCGCTAATGTAAAATTCTCTGGTTATCCTACAAATCAGTTAATGTCTTTTTGTGGGCTTCTGTTGGACATTGTAAAAATTTAATTGTTCCAAAAATAAAATAGGTATATATTTCCACTTTTTATTTTTCTAATATAAACTATCAAAAAAAAAGTAGGAAAGAGGTATTGTGGATTAGCAATAAGCTAGGGTGCTTCAAGCCCTGTAATTTTGAGAAACATTTCATCGAAAATAATTTTTAATTTCTGAACAAAAATAAAATTCAATGTGAATGCTTGTAATCCAAATCTATTTGAAAAAAATACACTGTGTTTAACTGAAAATAATGCGTACTGCAAATGTAGATTATAATCATGTTACTGTAAATTACTCAATTTAGAATTTTTTATTATTTGAATTTTTATGGAAAAGTTTTTTTATTTATATTTTTCATGGAAAATGATTAAACACAGCAATGAACAGTGTTATGTTTAACAGCCTGTAGTTTTTTTTTTTTTTTTTCATTTTAAGGGTCGAAAAATCCTAGCGAACCTAATAGTTCAATACAAATTTACAAATTGACAATTACCTTGAGTATGTTGGTCATACTTTACTATGATTTGTGCATAATTAAAATAATATTAAAGAAATTTGTATCTAAATTATTTTCAGTAATTCTTTTAAAAAGGTGTTAAAAGGCAATTCCATCAAGAAAGTGATTTTATGTAGGTCTAAATGGAAACTTAAAATATCTTGCCATTTTTGGGAGGGTGAATTTTAATGTGGAAGGTTTTTTTCTGTAGCTTTCCAGATACTAAGCTCATAACTGGTTTTCTGTCTGCAGGGAGTCTGTCTTAGTATCTGGAAAGCTATGAAAAAAAAAAAAAACTCCTAAGCTGTAATCCCCCCCCCCCCCCCTGTACTCTCAATGTGCGGCCCCCCTTATGAAGGAGCTGCAGTCATTCATAGTAACTTTGAACCATGTTATATCTTTTAGTATATTTGACAAAAAAAGAAAGAAAGAAACTAGAAAGTCCACTGCTGCAATCAGCTAAATTGGCTATAAAATCAGTTTTCTACTCTTAATTTTTAAATTAAGTCAAATATACGAAGACAGTGGTTCCCAAAGTTGACTGCGCTCTGCCCATCTAACAAAAATTTCCAATCTTGGGACCCACCTCTTAGCTGTCTTAAAGATAAAAGGGAATAAATATTGATAGTGCTCAGATCCCCTAGTGGTGACCTGTGTGGAACCCTAGTGGTGAACTACTTAATGCAGTCTCATTTGTCACCATTGAAATAATAAAATTTTTCAGTGTTACCAACATGAATGAAAGACTGTTGAAACAAGAAACACAACTTAAATATTTTTTTTAATTACTTAAATACCTACACTTGCAAGGTTTTTTTTTAACAAAGTTATTTCAATGGGAAGGATGTATTTCTTTCTTATTCCTCTTCATTAAAGTTTTAGCATCAACTTCAACTTTAGTTACTTTTATTCTCAGGCTTTCTATTTTTTTAAATTCATGTGTACAGTGGCGAGGGTCCACTCGGTATTCACTCGCGACCCATAGTTTTGGAAATACTGTACTAAGAAATATAACGTGGTTCAAAGTTAGTTTACATGGTTCAAAGTTACCCTGAATGACTGTACTTCAATTTTTATGAGCAGATTTTAAAAAGGAGATTTTTTTCGGTTCTTAGTTCTGAAAAACGAAATGAAAATTATATTGGTTCATTTTAAGCTTTTTTGGGACTTGAAAGTTGCTCATTAAATCCTGATTATTCATAAATTAAAGATTTGAAATCAAGCATCAACTGTATAAAATACAGTGAAACCTCTCTAGCTGACCACCTCTCTAAATGACCAAAATGTGCTGGAACAGAATTTTCCCGCATTCATTTAATGCTAACTTGACCTCCATTAAGCGACCACACTCAAAGTCCCCCTCTCGAAACGACCATTTTCTTCCAGGGGAAAAAACTACTGTCACTTTTATTATTTCTGCATCAATTCAATTGGCTACAGTCAGTAAAAAACGGTGCTTTAAATTTTTGCGTTGTTTTCTACTCCCCTGAAGGAACATGTAACCCTCCAATTCAGATGTCAATTGTTGAGCTTTTTTTCTAGAAAGTCTTCGAGGAAGTTAGCTTTCCCAACACATGTGTGTTAAATTGAATAACTCCTTCTTAGCAAAATACACATTAGCCCAAACAAACAGGCCTGCCACATTGTGCCCTTGATGAGATAAGGATAGAGTGATACCCCTGTTTTTCACCAACAAACCCTGGGGTGCGTTGTTCTTACCCCATTTCCTAGAACCCTTGGTCTCAGAGCCTTTATTAGGTATTTTTCACTTTTGTAAACAATTAAGAAGCTGAGCAACTAATGGGGATACGCTGACTGAGCGAATGATGTTGATCGAGAGGTGGGAACACGAGCCTTTTCTTTCAGTAGATAATTCATTTTGATAACAAGCAATCAATATTGAAAGAACATTTTCTCAACGTTTTATAAGTGGCATGTACCAAACGAGTGATTCTTTACTTACGAAGATGGGATAAAGGAGTATGAAAGTGGCAAATCCGAAAGGAAATCAGCAGAAAAATTTAAATGCAGGAAAACTCAAATCTATGACAATTTAAAAAACAAGGAAATGCTCATCAAAGAGTGGGTACAGTTGAAAACAGTAGAGATCAGAAAATTTTTCTTTTCGTCATTTCGCAGGTTATGATGATAAAGGCATTTATAATCTTGATGAATACGGAATAATTTTTCGTGCTTTAACCAACGGAGAGTTTAACAGAAAAGAGGAGGGGGATTGAAAGAACGCTTAACTTTAGTTTTTTGGGTGAATGCGTTAGGTGAGAAAGAAAAAGCTTGTGTGATCGCAAAATCTTTAAAATCGCATTTATGTTCATTTAATTAATTATTATTTATTTTGGACACTTGTGGATATGTTTAACGTTATTATTGAGTATTATCAAGTAACTTCCATTGAGCGATCACCTCCCTGAACGACCACTTTTCAGCGGAACGAGAGGTGGTAGCTTTAGAGAGGTTTCACTGTATTACAAATTAAATATTTCCGTAAAACTACTGTTCTGTTTTTATTCCAAATTTTTAGGAATTTTCCACATAACTGAGTGTTAAAAACAGTGTTGCAAACAAAATGCTCACATTTTATCAAATTCACTATTTTTCTTTCAAATATTAGTACAACATTTCTCCTGTGTTGCCCAGTTTTCTGTGATTTAATTGAAATCTGGTAGAACCCTGTGTGTTATGAGACAAAAACATGTAAACCAAATTAGAAACTTTGTGAAAGAAATGCTTAAATATCTTTTTGCATGTGTTTTTGTCCTATTTTTATGTAAACAAATAAAATAATAATTGCATATAGCAGGTGAAATACATAAATATTTTCCAAAATGTACTGAATATTTCAAGTATTTTATGTTACAGAATATTAAAAAATATTGTTTCATTTGTTGCTACTCCTAAATGCATGCATATAAATTTTTAATGGGAAGTGCAAACTCCAGTATGCCTTTTGCTTGACCAAAATTAACAAGACAATTCATTGTGCATTTCTTTAGAAATTCCATAAAGAAAATTGAAGACTAACGTATTGAAGCTATAGTGGCTTTCGGCTATGTAAAGTGTATGCCCCCTCCCTCTAAATATTAGATATATATTTGTTTAACTATGCATTTCCATTATAAGTGTTTTATTCTGTTCCCACTAGCATTGTAATGATTATGAATCTTTTTTGTTTTGGTTACAGGCACACTTCTTTCATCATCATGTCCGGGCTGGAGGAGGTGGGCATCCCTGGCAAGGAATACTTGCGTGAAGCACTCACCAACTGTGCCGATCCCCTCAAGGCAATCGAAGATTTCCAGACTGAGAATGGCATCCTGTTGCCCTCCTTGCGGCCCATGTTGCCTTTGCTTGACCGGCATGGTGTACCACGTCTAGAATTTCACCTGTCAGTGCTTGAAGAACTGAAGGAGACCCTTGTGGCCCAGATTGAGAACCTCTCCAGACAGGAAGGCAGGGAAAAAGAGAAGAAGCTCAAGGAATTGCTGCAGAAGTGTTTTGTCCTCATCAATGTAAGATATCTTCTAATTACTTTGAATGTTCCACAGTGCATCTTTTTTCACTTCACTTCAATTTTGTTGTTTGTTTAATTAGCACACAAAGATGATTATGTTCTGGCTATTTACTGGTATTCCGGTACATTTTCACATTTTACTGTCAGAATTCCGATATCTTCCGTTACCCTTATGGCTCTCCGCCGCCAATTTTTTCTTTCATTATTTTAAACTTACTCCAAATTTTCTTATATCATATTAGTAGTTATGAATATTGATTATTGTAGACTGTTTAAATATATTCCAAAATTATTTTTTTTACAATTGTTTCTAGGTTTTTACGTTTTTGATTGCTTAATTTTGAAGAATATAATTCAGAATTTTAATACAAAGCACTAATTATCTGTACCTTCAAATCTGCTTCTCATGCTGATGAATCAGTTTTCCCCCCTTGTATAGGTCCCAAAGATCAAGCCTGTAGTTCTGTGCATCCTCAAACACATGGATAGGGTGGAAGAGAAATATCTCAAGCACCTGGTTGGCAACAAGCAGCTCTATGATGAATGTGATGTTCAGGTCTGTTGAATTCTCATGTTCATCTAACCATGAACCAAGATTGTCTCAATGCATTTTAAAAGCTAGCTCATTCAGCGGGGAAATTTGAAACTTACTTAAAAACTTTTTTCCTAAATTGCAGATTGATATTTCAAGAAAAATTAAAGAGTGTTTTTTAAGAAGTGTTAACGAAAATAACTCTTTTTCATTTATTTATGCATACTTATAGAATTTTAGAGAATATCCAATTGTTTATCTAAGTCCTGCCCTATCTAGTTCTACCAATCTTATACTTTGCGTAGTGATTTCATCATTTAGTGCAAATATTTTTGTTAGCCAATGAGAAGTGAAATATACTAAATCAATATGTAATCTTGTTACATGATTGACGAGCATTTATTCGTTCATCCATTGAAAAACTATGAAAGTATGACTCTTTTGTAAGGAAAAAGTTTTTTGCTTAGTCGAAATGATATAAATTAAAAGTAAAAGACTAGCCCGAAAATTCTCATAGTAACTGACTGTTAGTGGCACTCGTAGTGAAATTATATGTTTTAGTATATTACTATTGTGCTTTGCAGGTAAAGCGTCAGATCTGGCAGGATAACCAGTCACTGTTTGGGGATGAGGTGTCTCCACTCCTGACTCAGTACATAAAAGAAAAGGAAGATCAGTTGTTCAAGCACTGCGATCCTCCGGAGAGCTTCTTTGCCCCTTCCCCCAGACAGCGACGGCAAGGAGAAGTGGTGCGCCGACTACTTACCATGATAGGTCACAATGTGCGCCTGTATGACATGGTGCTGCAGTTCCTCAGGACACTCTTTCTGCGCACCAAGAATGTCCACTATTGCACGCTTCGCTCTGAACTACTTATGGCTCTGCACGATCTTGAGGTGAGTGCGTAAGGTTACCATAGTTTTGTTTGATGGAAGTGAGTCTTTTGTAAACAAGTGTTTGGGCTTAATTGAAATTGTATGTAATAAAAGCAAAAGGTCAAGCTCAACACACAGGCACTGATGTCGGCATATGTTTATAAAGAGTAAAACAAATATTGGCCATGTAAAAAGTAAAATTACAATGTATATTGCGCATTAATTTGGGAAAAATTGCAGACTCGTGTTTTGAGGCTGTAAGGAATCCCTTTTTCGATGCAAAAGAAGTGAGATAGTTGAAAGCATTCAACTCTGCATAATACGTGTTGGCATTTCACTTTTTTATCTATAGCACAATTGTAAGCAATCTTATTACTATGAGCTTATTTCTCATTTATAGCCATATACCTCAAAACACTGCTGTAGGCATAGGAGGTGCATATGCTGTATTGTACGTAACTTTTTAAAATGAGAGGGTACAGGCTAGGGCCCTCCAATTTAGCCCTACATGTTCTATTACATGATACAGGGTCTAAAAGCCATTCGGGAAATTCTGACCACTTGATTGATGATTCCCGAAGCCAATATAGCTGGTGTGTTTCGTCACTTTCGTAGTGATGCTAATGCTGCTTTATTTTGAGGGCGTACATGTAAAACCAACCAAGTTAAGTAATTCCAAGATTTTTGTCTAACTGCTGCGAATAAAAAATCAGTTTCATTAAAATTTTACTTTTTATGTAATGAGGACATCGTATATCTAAATGTACCAAGAGATCAGGAGAGATGTACGCTCCTGTAGGCCGTTTTCACTTTGAGGCATTTCTTACAATAGAAAAACTTTAAAACTCATTTTCCAAAAGTGTCACATTTTGACCTTGATCAGTTTTATTTGTACGCCTTCGATATATAGTTAGTATCGGCAACCTTTTAAGTGGTCTCACTGCTTACAATTTATATTAAATGTTAAGTGTATAAAAACATCCAATCGAAGCTTCCAACTCTGTCTTCAGTTGGATGTTTTTCATCTGGATGCTCACTGTTTTGCATTGAAAAAAGGGTTCCTTGTAACCTTGAAATGTGTCTGAAATTATTGTAATTTTTGTGCTTAATTTTAGTTGATTTTTTAATTTTTACTTTGTGCTACAATGATTTACATTTATTTCAAATAATACTTATTCAAAAGTAGTTTTTAAATATGTAAGTAAATAAGTTTGTAGTATTTTAAATGTACTGAGATATTTAAAATTAATGACACAAAAACATGGAATTTGCATGCCAAATTCTAATAAATTAAAATTAAGTAAAGCTTTTCAAGTGTTTGGAAAGGCTTGAAAAATTATCTTTTTTTTTTTCTTTAATTTCTCACCAGTATTGTGGTTGTTCAAAATGGTAGAAAAATAAGATAAAAAAGTAATTGTGTGTTAAAATATGCATAAAGTTCACTGATGTCAGTCATTCAGATGTTCTTTAACTATCTTTTCTAGAAAATCTGCTCTGTCACATCATCGTAAGGTGAGACAAACACTTTGAGTGATAAATTGCATATTCAAAAAAGTGGAAAGAAGATATTTCATCAGCTACAAAATAAATAAAATAATAATGCAATGATTATAATAAAAAACAATTCTGGCTCATTTACCTTTTTTCGGTATATCAAAACATTAGGAAATTTGAGGTTGTAACAAGCCACGAACAATGGTCTTACATGTTATCTAAACACCGGGAGTTCAAATTTAGAATATTTCATGAATTATTTGTTTTTAAAAAAATTGTCAAACGGAAACGGACCAACTGCCTCATGAATTTTTGAGGATGTTCATTACGAAATCAACAAACAGTAGTACATTTAGATGGCTTTAAAGATAGTCTTGTTTGTTCTTTTTGGACAAAATATATTTCATACAATGTAACATAGTTATGAGCATTATTTTGAGATTTTGAGGCACTGAAAATCTGCATTCTAGACTTGAACATTCATGTATTTTCGCAAATCAAATATCTCAAGTTCTATTTTAACAATCTTAATATCTTTAAGGCTTTTCGTGAAGCATTTCTTTTGGGATTGTGAACATTATGATGGGTTCATTTTTAAACCTATCACTCATGATTAATTCTGAAAAGACTCCGACTTCATGCTTTTTATAAGATGCCAGTAAATAATGATCATTTCCCATTAGCTGTGACAGTATACCTCAAAACTCCAATTCTTGATTGGTAGTAGGGATGAAACGGATATCCGGCAACTATCCGGTATCCGGCCTATCCGGCTGATTTTTAACTATTCAATTGATCCAGTAACTAAATTATCTGGTATCCGATCCGGCACTGCAAAAAATATCCGAATATCCGGCATGTTAAGAAATCTATCCGGCGGGGTATCCGGGTTGAATATCCGGCAGTAATTTGAGGAGGAAAATTTTCAGTGCCAAATAAAGTAACTTTATGCCAAAATTTTGTATGACATAAAACTTTTGATATTTCCTTTCATTGATCAACTTCAGCTTTTCAAGCAAAAATAACAGGTTATAACTTCAACTTTCTATTGAACATTTTTGGAATAAATCTTGACTTAGTTTTACTTAATATTATCAGGTTGCATCATTTTTAACTAATAATAAGGCATTTCCCAATTTAAACAGTAAAAAAGCACTCACAGAAAATGAGTAGGCCTTTTCTAAAGTAAAAAGTAATGATATGTATCAACCTAATAGGCCATCACTAGTAGCTTGAAGTATTAAGACATTTTTCCTCATACACAACAGTAAATTGCGATCTTAGAAAGTTTTTCACACTATTCTCTGGTTTTAGTTCAATCACTTGTTTTTGAATTCCACTTTCTTTTTATGTGAATTCTGCTTCCCCTTCAATTCTCATGAGGCACTAAGTTTTGTGCCTTATGAGGATTATGATCATAGACAAAAGATAAAGCTAGACAATGTGTTCGACTGGTCTCAAATTTGGTTAAACCGAGCTAATTCCGCTTCACAGTGATGGTGATAGAGGCACTAAATTGAGGCCTTCTCATCCCTGCCACTTTTTTTTTTTTTTTTTAACTTTAAAATTTGCCGTTTGCTGCTTCTGTCTTATTTCAAAGGAGCATGCAATTTGTCTGCATAAATAGTTTGTGATTATGATCACTTCTGTTGCCTCTTGCTACATCCAGGAGTGGAAAAGCTACGCCAATTTTCAATCCCTGTTACATCTGATACAAAAAGGACCAAACCAACGCCAAACACTCGATTTTTGCACCAAAATTGCGATCGTAAATTCTAAAAGGTGTAATAGGTAAAAAATAGCAGTTAACTGCACTTCTTGTCACTGAAACCCACGTAAAAAATAAATTTTAAAAAAGCATTTATGCACATTTTAGGGCTAAGGTATTAAGACCACTCCCACTCAAATGTTATTTAGTTTTAAGTTCTTTTCTATTAGTGCACATTAGGGACGTAATGAATATTCAGCCACTATTTGGTATTCGGCCCTTTGGCCGAATAGTCATTTCATCACCTAGTCGAATATTTGGCCTATCCGAATAGTGATGGACTATTCGGCTGAATAGTTCTGCCGCAGTAGAAGTGTAAAAAAATAAAGAAATTAGTAGATTCTAAACATTTAAAATTGTATTATAATTACTGCAAAAGAATAAATTAGTATATAGTTTTTATAAATTAAAATAATTTAGAAAAAAAACAACTTTTTAAAACCTTGTTTTAGGCTTGATTGAGCAAAAACAGGTTTTATAGTTGTAATATTGTATTTTATATTTAGCATTTGCTTCCAAAAGCTGGCAATAGTTAATTATGGTGGAGAATATGAGAAATTTATTTTGTTATTATTAACAAAGTGGAAGTCAGACTTTGTTTGGGTAGACTGATTTATTGTGAATATTGGGTAAGAGAGAAATGTGAGAATCCTAGAATATATCATGAATATTTACATAGCATAAGTTATTGAGGTTTTTGAAAATAAAAATATATTCTAGTTAAGTGTATTAAAATTTTAATAGATCTTTTAAAAGTAGGTATGTCAGAACCCTATAAAATAAAAATATTAACTTTTATAGCTTTTAAAATATCTTCATAAAACAGTTTTGAGCAAGGTAAAAGTTCACTAAACAATAGCAGTTCTTTCATTTTAATTAAATAATTAGTAAAATAATGCTAATGCTTACTACCATAAAACCTGTCTATTCCACTTGTGGGGGAAATTCTTAGTTTTATTACATTCAAAACAATAGAGAAATTAGGTCAATTTTAAATAGTTTTTAATTCTTAACAAACGGAAATAAATCATACATTATAGATTGTGTGTAATTGGTGTTTGACTTTGTGAATAATTTTAAATATAACAAATACTTTCTATTACAACAATTTTCTAGAAATTTTAATATTCGGCCGCCGAATATTCGGTATTCGGCCTAAGACATTAGCCGAATATTCGGTATTCGGCCTAAGACATTAGCCGAGTACTCGGCTTTGGCCTATTCGGCCTAGAAGAAATGGCTGAATATTCGGCTTTGGCCAGGAAGAAATGGCCGAATATTCAGTATTTGGCCAAATCACTATTCGTTACATCCCTAGTGCACACGTACATTCTCTAGTTCTTCCATTACTTTTTCTTTAATTTTACAAAATGCCAGTAAAGACATTTTTTTTTTTCGGAAATGTTGGATTGAACATGGCCCTTACTGAAAATGGCATGCCATGTTTGAGATTTCAATCCTTTTGCATCCTATAAATGTTTCACTTATTTCGTAAGTTGAAAGTTAATTTAACATAAGATACCTTAAATTGATTTTTGTTATTAAATTGTTAATAGTTTCTTTTTTTAGTAATTGATAGCCATAAATGTCTATTTTATTTAAAGAATTTTCTTATCATTTAATTATACATTATTTTGAAGAAAGTTTCCTACTTATTAATAGCAATTTGCATAATGTGCTCACTCGGAGGTCCGAGATATAAAATAGTTCTCGGAGCATGTGCCAATACTGCACATGCGTAGGAGTCCTTTTTGGCAGCATAAAAGCTGCGTCCAGGAACTCACTAGACGTAGATCCCTTTTTCTCACGTGGCTCTAGTGAGCACTCGCCGTCTTTTTGTTTACAATTGTTATGTTTTTTTTTATTTTTTATTTTCATGTTGATATTTAACTGTTGTTATTTTTAGCCATGTCTCTGTCCAAATAAATGTTAATTGTTGTTAAACAGATTCAGTTCCATTTTTATTAGAACGTCCAACAGTAATGATGCTTAATTTTCATTAAGAAATCAAATAGAAATGAAAGAAGTGTGAAACCATTTGTATTTTACAAATGTCGTGTTTTTACTTTATTCGTATTAAGATATTTTAAAGCTATAATATGGAAAAAATTTGTAAACTTTCTTACTACTGTAGTTGTGCCAATTTATGATGGAAATAAATGAACCCTATATGCTGGAACCCAAGGAAAATTTTGTTGTTACCGTGATTTTTTTATAAAATATAAAGAATACTACGCAGTAAAACAAGGGGAATTGAAATTATTATAACTGTAAAGTTCACTATATTTAACTAGCATTTAATCATGTAATATGTTGTTTTTGAAAAATTCAAAAAAATAACTGTCGATGGTTAAAATTAGTTACAAAAGGTTTTTTTTACTTCATTTTATTGTAATTATTATTATTTTCTGACATGTGTATGTATAAAATAATTTGACTCAAAATAAAACTATATGTGATTTACAAAGCTGTTAAATAATAGTAATAATTATTATACACTGAATTACACTTTTCTTAGGTTTTGTGGAATTCACCATAAAATATTTTATGCAAAAAACTACAAAAATCAGAATTAAAAAGAGCATTAAACCTATATTTTTTGGAATATACTTCTAAGTTAGCCATAGGTAGATCGCAAAACATGTTGTGTTTAAAGTTAGTTTGTTTTTCGAATTCTATACAAATAAAAACAATGTTTTAATGGCTTATTTTATGTATTCCATTATCAAAATACACATAGATTTAATCATACAGATGGTTTGGAAAAATGTTTTTTGATATTTTTAAGATGTTTTTAATGAAATTAGGAGTGAAACTTGTTTGTGATTTATTGTTTTGAGGTTGTAGTATATAAAAAAAATAAGTAAATACGTAGCAAAACTGAAAGCAAATAGCAGCCGGATATCCGACGGATATCAAGCCAAACTACAAATATCCGGTGGAACATGTAACCGGTTGAACTCTGATATCCGGTCTGGATATCCGTATCCAACAGAAAAAAAAGTGCAGAATACCCTGTATCCGGTATCAGGCAAAATCACTATCCGGTTCATCCCTAATTGGTAGCCAATGGCTACTAAAACTCCATAAATGGTAGCCAAATTTCAAAAAAATAGTAGCCAAACTTAAAAAAAAAAAAAAATGTGCACATCTGCAAAAAAATTTAACTGTGCATTGTTTTTAAGAGCACAAAACTCGTATCAATTGCGATGTGCGTTTGAATTACATTTAACTAAACCATGTAGTTCTTCTCAAGCACGCAATCGCAGGTGTTTTTAAGGTTAGACATTTTAAGAGCATTTATCCCTCTGGGAATAATTTTTTAGCTAATGTTTAATCATTATACTTGAAATAAATACATGTAATAATAACATATTTGTCAATGCAATGTATTAGAATCCAAACAGCGAACAGAGCAAAATCTAGTACCAAAAACATGAATGGACTTTTTCAATGTAACCTACAATGCCGTCTTTTGGAACTTAATTTTCTCAGAATTGAAAAAATACTCCCTTTCTTCTTGCTTGTTGATGCCTAAATTCCTACTAAAAGTTGATTGAACAATTATCCACCTGGGCAAAATTACTCTGGCTTTTTTTCTATTTATATACACTCATTATTATCAGTACCAGATCTTGAAGATTTCCGAGGCGGGGCAAAACTTAAAAATGCTGCACCCTCTAACCAATTATTGTTGATATTTCATATAACTTTCATGCGTGGGCATTTTTTTTTTTTTTTTGAGTATTTTTTCTTTTGGGATTGCTGTTGAACACCAATAAAACTTTCGTTAATGTTCCCACAGCATTGACCCTTCAGCTCAAACATTAAAGGATAGAGCATATGTAAGGTCCTTCTTAACTGGAGATATGAAATTCTGACAGTTAAAGGGGTGTGGAATATTCCCTCCCCCCTCCCCGGGAAAATTTTAAAAACTATATGCAAACTGGTGCATTTTGAGGCCTTAGGAGACGCTTTGAGACTTTTTAGGGGGGGGAAGCAAATTTTAGGGGAAAAGAAGCAAGCAAAAACTTTCTGAAATTTAAATGCTTTTACTCACAAAAATAATAATAAAACTGCAGGAAAAAATGGGCATTTTTTAAAAAATCCAGAGGGCAGGTCCCTCTCCTCCCTCTCCTTTCTACTAATGCCCATATCAAAGAGCCATGTGTTTGCCTTCTTAAACAAACAACTTACAAGCTCCCATCTCTTCCCAAAAAGATGATTTAAAAGTTTCTAAAAGAAAAACCATTGGGTATTGTCTGAGCATAGCATGATTTATACGTATTTCGCTATCACAAGGGGAAAAATCCTTGACTTTTTAAAATTTAAATTTTGATATTGCAAAATTTTCTTCCCCTAACCTCAATTTTAGAATTTCCAACAGCTTATACAAATAAATAATTCTATTAATCGGAGTTAATCGTTAGCAATATAGCTGATCAATGTTCGGCTCCAATCCAAAATCGGAGCGCGGAACTAAGATTTTAATTCTTTTTCAAAAGTTAAAATTTCATAATTAAATTTTTTTTTCTTTCTTTCTCCTTTTTACCCCATTTTCTTTCTTTCTTTTCCTTTTGTACATCACAGTTGAATTTGCCGCCCCCCAGAAGTGCCGCCCGGCGCATGGGCCCCGGCTGACCCCACCCTAGATCTGGCACTGATTATTATTATTATTTTGTAAAATGTTTAAACTAAAAATAAAAAAATTTTTATTTATTTTACGATGTTTATTAATACTTCTTTTCAATAACTGTTTATTTAGCTAACAGTTTTCAATAATTGTTTATTGTTTTTTTTAAAGAAGTTAGATCCATGTAAATTAACAATTTTCTAAAAATTTCTTATTTATCGAAAATTTAGTATATTTTAAAAAGTAAATGGCTGTTAATACTAAAATCAAATTTGAAGTAAATAAATAAATGAAACAATAATAGTGATAAACGCAATTTTCGACAAACACGTGTTCAATATCGGCACTGTTAAAAAAAAAAAAAAGCCAGAAACTATTAAAATAAAATGCAAAATAAGCAGATTTAGGGTAGCATGTGTGAAAAATATCTTCTAATTTAGAAAATAATTGAAATTTGTACCCGATGCAAAAGGATTACAATCTCTATCGTAGAATCCAATTTTCGGCGAAGCACGTGATAATTTTTTCTATCTTTATACTTTTTTCTTTTTTATTTGTTGAAATGAAACGACAAATAAGCAGATTTAAGGTTGTGCATGCAAAAAATATCTTACAACTTTCAAGATAATTGTAATAATTCCAGGATGGAAAAAGATTGAAATTTCAAACACGGTAAGCAATTTACAGTAAAAATCGAAGGAAAAACTAGTTTCCGTGTGGTGTAAAAATTAACTCCTATTTCTTTCTTCTTTATTGGGAAATGGGTTTTAGCATTAGCAAATGGTAGCCACATTGGCGACTTCAATGAAAACAATGGTCGCCAAAACGTGAAAATTGGTCTCATTTGGCGACTGGCGACCGCAAGTTTCAAGCTCTATGTGACAGTCACAAAATATGTTATCCCTACTACTATGGACTTGCTAAACCAACGACAACTTGGATCTTCCATTTTATGTCAGCATGGTCACAAAATCATGGTTGTCTGGTTGAAGGTTAATTTTTAACGTTGCAGTACAGGAAGTGTATCAGCATATAAGACAGCATGTTGGTTAAATTGTGTGGAATGTGCGCACAAAAATACCATCCATTTTACACTTCGTTAGATTTTGCATGCATGTTAAACAATGAGTTAGTAATCAGCAGATTTAGCTAGCAGCTAAGTCTGTTTAACATCAAGCATCCAAAAATGCTAAACATTTTTTTAAATACTTGGTAAGAGAATGAATGTATGGATTGTTTTTTTTTTTTTTTTTTTTTTTTTTTTTTTCAGATCCAAGAAATCACCCATGTGGATCCATGCCACAAGTTCACTTGGTGTCTGGATGCATGCATCAGAGAGAAGAATGTTGATGTCAAGCGATCCCGTGAGCTGCAGGGATTTCTGGATAGCATCAAGAGAGGGAATGAACAAGTACTGGGGTGAGACTTGCGGACAAAAATATTAAAATTTTATTCTGTATGGCTTCTTTTACTGTAAATATATGCATCCATTTTAATCACTTTGGAACTTTCACTGTATTGCAGTAAATTAATAGATACCTTTAATACTGCATATTTTATCAAATATCTAAAAAACACTTGATGGTTTTGCAGAAACCATATTAGATCTTATGTACCAGGGGTGATCGCAAAATAGGTTACAAGTCGAACAAAGAAATAATTATTAACAATAGACAGAAAGTACAAAAGGGAATTAAGAGGCATACGTGCCTATCACTTTTCAACACAATCCCCAAACATATTTAGGCATTTATCAAAACTCAGAACCAACTTGTTTAACCCGTCTTGGTAGAAATCAGGTCCCTGTCCAGTGAGCCAGGTTTTGGCAGATGTTTTCATATCACTGTCTGAAGAGAACTGTGTGCTGGTTAAGTGCTCCGTTAACCTCGGAAACAGTAAATATGGTGAAAATCTAGACTGTGTGGGGGATAACGCCAGATTTCTCACCTAAACCGTTTCAACAACTCCTGCGTTTGTTTAACAGTATGGGGCCTAGCATTGTCATGCAGGAGGAGGACTT
The DNA here is from genome assembly GCA_038502835.1 of Octonoba sinensis. Classification (NCBI taxonomy): domain Eukaryota; kingdom Metazoa; phylum Arthropoda; class Arachnida; order Araneae; family Uloboridae; genus Octonoba; species Octonoba sinensis. The sequence goes on from CM076602.1 coordinate 68,692,043, forward strand.
CTTCCCTCAACATGTCAGACTGTCACTCTGTCAGATCCGGACGCATTCTTTGCCCATAAGAATCGAATCATGGCTCGCACTTCCACACGAGACCAATCTTCTAAGCGTCTTGCCATTCCAGTCGTCCTGAACCGTCTGGGAACTACCACTACCTACCCGCACACCAGCTGTATGAAAAGTAGCAGCATCTATCTCCATTCTAGGGTAACAAAATTTCTCCACAATATGTAGTTTTCAAATGCTGCTTATTGTAACCATATTTTCTGATCATCCCTCGTATTTCAGAAAAAGTACTGGAAAATAAGTGGAAGCAGACTCATTTAATGTGGATAACGTTTTCTGTCTACTTTTATTTTGTAAAGTTAAATGTCATTAATCTATATCAATACAGTGTTTATTCTTTGCATTCTGTGATTTCTATGATTACAACATGTTCAAAGTACTTAAAATAATAAAATTTGTATTTTCTTATTATGAACAGAACTACATTGAGAGTGTAAGATTTTTTATATTAATAAGGTGAACCTTTATTTGAACATGTTGATGATTTGAAGGGAGTTTCTTCATATTATCAAGTGCAGTTATGATATTGTTTTATATATTTTTTGCTAACTTCATTTCTTTTGTGTTTATCATTTGATTTTGTTTTGTAGAGATCTTTCCATGACTTTGTGTGATCCCTATGCAATCAACTTCTTAGCAACCTCTGCACTAAAAATCATCACTTACCTCATCAGTCAAGAAGGATATGCCAGGGTAAAATACAGTTAAATCCTATCCCTGAACAGCCAAAATGAATAATTTAATGTTATGGATTGTGATGATGATTGATACATGTTATGGATGACTGTGATGAACGCTCAGTTCAATGCCATAACATTTAATAATTGATCAAAAACATTTCATAAGGTGCATATCACTCTTTTAAAAAGTTCTTAAAATGCTTAAATTTTCATTTTTCCTCTCTAGGGCCCTATCTTTTGTTCACATGCATTTAATCTCAAACCTCATACAACTTACTTACTCTAACTAGTAATATTGAAAACTCCCCACAACAACATAAATTTTATGTTCAATGTGCAAGCAATGCCAAGTTAGTGAGATTTTAAGTTTGCCATTAGGAGGTTTAAATTTTTAAGAATCTTTAGTGGGATAACGCGCCTGATTTAAATTGGAGGATTTGAATCACGATTATAATCAGGTGATTTGTAAATTAAAATTGTTCTGGTGTAAAATAAAACAATCATAAAAAATTGTCAAGACCTTTAAAAGTATGCAAATAGATATTTAACGAATTATTTGTAGGTGTGGGCAAGACACTTTTTTGAACATTTGGTTTCTTTCGGATGATTTTTTAGGACACTAGTTACTATTTCAGGGTTTTTAAAAATACTTCCCTTTTCACATTGATAAAGTACATCAATAGAACAAAACAGCAAGTTTTCCAATCAAAAGCTGTACTATGTTTCATTATACAGTAAATAAGAAAAATTATTAGAATCTTAATTTGAGAATAGATGCAATTCTGGGATTGTTTAAAGGTGAGTTGCAAATGCTGTAAAACTAAACACTGAATCTGAGTTACTTTTTGTTCAGACTTTATTGAGTTTTATTTTTCATAACATAACAGTTACAATCAATTTAAGGAACATTAAGCATTAAAATAAAGAACAGATTTGGTATAATTAGGTTAAGTTTTAAAAAGTGCACAAGTTTTTGACTCTAGATGAGTTATTGCTCCATCGTAGTAACAATTATTTCTTAAGGGAAGGGGTGGTTTTTGCAAAATATTAAAGACTTCTAGTGAAATGACCATGTTAAGCATTAATTTTAAGGAAATACATTTTTGGGCTGATAAATGTTAGTTTGAACTCATGCAATGTGCTTTTCCCCTTTCCCCCACTAGACACTCAGTTACTAATATAACTGAAGTCTTCATTTGCAAGTTACTGTTTTATTTTTATGGAAACTATTTTTTCCTTATATAATTGAAATATTAGCGAGAAGTTGTGCTTTTGGACTTTTAACTCTAGTTTAAGGATTTCTTTTCATTTGCTTGATTGCTCAGAATTCTTGAAATCTATTTCAGGAAAATGCGGTTCTAGTCCTATTGCTGCGCATGCTGGCACTGGGACTGCAGGCTTGGGATATGATCAGCACTCAAGTCTTCAAAGAACCAAAGCTGGTGAGTTATAAGATGTAGCAGTGGGACATTGATTAACTCACGTTCATTTATATGGCCAATGTGGCCTGCTTTTAAGCATCCTTATTGCTATTCTATAACATTGATAGAATTCCAATATTACAACATGAACTGAATTTATGTGCATACATTATTTCTGTAGAGAAAATTGAGGAATGTAATGCATCTAAAATATTGTAAGATAATATTTAGTATCTGAAGAGAAAAGTTAATATTCCTAACTGTAGGAATATCTTTTGAAGAAAAATAAAAGAAAAAAATGTGTTCATAACAGGAAATATGATGAAATCAATTTAAGATAGTCAGAAATTGAGAAAGAAGACATACTCTTGTCCGTAAGTAATTTTCTAGACTTGTGTGAACTTTTCTGCATCAAAGTAGAGGTCAAAATTGCCTGGTGATGACCAAAGACTTAGGCCAAAGTTTATTTTAGTAGTGTTAGTGTTACTACAGTCACAAAACTTCCACAAATTTTTTATATAGTGAATTTTATGGAAAAGAGATTTTTTTAAAAAATACAGTAGTCCCTCATTATATTGCTCTTGTCGGGGGACAGAAAAAAAAGCGTGATATATCAGAATGAGTGATATAAACGATGCTGTTAGAAATAACTGAAAAATTACAAGTAAATTGAGTGGGCCAGTGCCTGCCACTAGAGCATGGTGTGAAAAATGTGCTTTACTTAGAAATGCAATATTTTTATTTTCGAAAACTCTAACTTAAAATTGTCAGAGACATAGAAAAAAATGCAATGTATCCGAATGAGCGATATAATGAGGCGCAATATAACGAGGGATTACTGTAACTGCATTGAATATATTTTAAAGAATGTTCTGTGACAAAACTTTAACTCAAGTATTGCCCATGAATGATCATTGTTTTCTAAAAGAAAAAGACTTTAAATTGTTTAGAAATGAATTTCATGAAAAAAAAAAGAAGAAAAAACCATTGCAGTTTCAAAGGCTAAAATTTTGGGCAGGATAGTGTAGTTCCTGTCCAAATTTCTCTGTCAACATAGATTAGGTGGAAGATCTTAAAAAATTCAGCGAAAGGCAGAAATCTGCATTTTCAACTTTTACTAATAATAATATTAAACTATGGATTATAAAAGTATCAATTATAATATTTTTTTAAAAAAATTGACTGTGAAGTGTTTGTAGATATTGTTAACAATGATCAATAATATATATATTTAAAATGGGAAAACTTTGTTTTTTAAAACAGAGTTTTCTCCCCTCAACTTATTTCTGTCTTTTGCAGCACCTACGAAATGAAATGCACTATCTTTTTGCATCATTTACAGCAGTTAGAATTTTCTGTTTCAAAGTATTTAATCTTAATCTGTAGAGTGTGGATGAAGAATTTTTGCTATGATTTTAACTTAATTTTTCCAGTATTTTATTATGCTTGTGGAAACGAATCATCGAAAACGTTACAAATACTAATGTTCTCCATTTCCTTCAGCAAGGGCACAATGTAGGAGTTGTGTCCTCCCTGAGAACCCCTGTTTTTAAGCTAAAGTGCCAATCATAGTATGCTAATTAATCTACATGCTTGTAAGGACTGTTAAGCCCCCCTTCCCAAATTCCGATTGTAGAACTATATACCATTCTACTAAAAATATAATTTATGCCTTGAATTTAAAACTTTTTATAGTGTGGAATGCACAAAAAGCTAAAATAGTCGGAAAAAATTGCTTCCTTCCAAAAAACTGCAATCCTCTCCATTTGTAGAGCCTGGAGGGGAGTCTACCTTCCATTTGAAAATTTGAATTTTTTCCCCCCTGACTTTATATGTTAAGCTGTAAAGTAACCTGTCGAGAATGGGTTCTTTATGACTCCTGTATGTAACTACATCCTTTATCCATTTTCATTCAATAGAATACTTATTTCATTCAATAGAATGCTTATTGTGAGTTAGATATTTAGTTAATGAAAGTGGTTACTGAATAGACATTGCAAACAGAACTACATTTTTAAAATTAATTAATACATTTTCCCTTACTTTTGTGTTAGTTTCAAAATTTTTTGTTACAGTAAAACCCATGTTCCACAGGAAAACAAAAATTTTCAGTTGATGATAGGGCATTCCACTGCTAAGCAAAGTGAATAGTTTAAAAGTTTGATAGCATCCCAAGAAACAATGTCTCTAAGAAGTAAAATAGTAACTTTTGTGCAGAAAACAATAAATAATAAAATTGACATTATTAAAGCCTAAATTTATAAAAATATTGTATACTTGCCTTTCAAAGTTACAAGGAACCCATTTTTCAATGCAGGAAAAATTTTGAATTTCTGAGGCAATGCGGCAGTGACAACAGCTAAAGAAGTTGTTTGTAACTGCTGTTTAGTGTTTTTTGTAAATTAATACTTTCATCTACATCAGTACAAGAAAGGTTGGAAGCTCTAATTTTTTTTTTTTTTTTGCTTGAAGAAAAATGTTTCTTGCAATCCCAAATCAAGTCTACTAACGTTGATTTTGTCATTTACTATTGTCTTTTAGGTCAGGGAAAGTTTTAGGACCTAACAGTTGTTTTTACTCTCAAACCTAAAAATTGTACTAATTGAAGCTTTTGTATTCAAAAAATAAGTTTACCAAAGTGTGGACTGATAACGTGTTCTTATGTAAAACGTCTGCTAAAAGCTTTCTTAACACATGCAATTAATGAAGGGGATGCCTTCTGGTTAAAAATTACATAAAAAAATCATTTTTTGTTATTGAACAATTTTGAATGACTTCTGACCTTTGCACCAAGAGTTAACCGTAACTATTTATGTCCTCAGAGTTACCGTAGTAGAATACAAAATAATTATCAGTGCCATGGTTCACTCTTGGTTCAAAAAGTATTGGCTCATGTAAATTGATGGGTTTTTCTTAGAAAAACGAACAAACTTCAACTTTGATCTCCTAAAACTTAAAGAAATTTTTTAAAAGAAAAACATGTGTCTACTTCTATCTCTTACCTGTAGTGTAAAATGTTACTTTTTGACAACAAGTGCCTAAACGAATTTGTAAAAGCATATTTAAATTAAGTGTATGCATAATATATCTATATGTTTTTTTTTTTTTTTTTTTCCTTTTTTGTACAGGATGTTCAGTTGGTTACAAAGTTCCTACCTTCGCTGATGTCACTGATGGTTGATGATCAGGTACAATATAAAATCCACTCATATTTTTTCAAATGCCTTTTTTTTTTTGACCCAGAACTAAAAATTTTATACCCGTGACATATCGTTCATAACTCCAGTTTTGAGATTTTGTCATCACTATGAAAAATAGAAAAAATCATTTTTATGTGTCCCTTACTCCTATAGTAGATTTGCTTATGTAACTTTTAAAATATGTATTTTTTTAACTTTATAATAAAACTATGAGTTCAAATATAATTATGCAAAACATATAATAAAGAACAATAATGTTTAAGGATCTTTCAATCATTTTTTGAATTGGAATAAATAATTATAATAGAACATGTAGGCAGTAAAGAGGTCATCATTTAGGTACTGCTAACTACCTCCCCCTTATGACTTTGTCGCCGTGTATCGGCCGACTAAGGCCAAAGAATAGTTCCCCCTTAATTTAACACCATCATCTTTCCCCCGTCAAATTTTGAACATGAAAGTTTGGTCGCATATCGTAGTAGTGGAGTAGGTGTTCCTGCAAAAACTCCAGGACGTTTCATCCGTCTGGATGCACTGTGAAACCTTGAACAAAATAAAAGAAAAAGAACTTACCCCTTGGCTGCTAGACTGATTGTGAAAGCACTGGACAAAAGCAGAAAATTCGAAAACAACATTGATATTTATTTTTCACATCAGCATTCTTGGATATTCTTTGGAGTACTCCTTACATATTTCATTTATTCATAAGAAATAAAATCGGTTAAAAAATATTACTTGTAAAAATTTTAAGCAACGGATTAAAATAGACCAAAAAAACTCTCGATCGAGATATCAAAAAAAAACTCTTAACGTTCCTTAAAATGTTCGAAGATGGGTTGGAGAACATCGTGCTTTTTCAAAATTCAACCTTCTCTTAAAAACTTTAGACGAATATCTCCTTGAAAAATTTTCTTTGTTATGTTGGATATGAGTGGGCAAGCTGCTGGAAAATGGATTTTTACTTGGTGCACTTCATAGTCGGCCACGTGCGTCATGCTGACTCATTTTCGACGAAATCTTGTAGACTCCATCAAGTTGCTTTCGAACAAAAAACTATTTTAAAAATCGTGGATCCAGACTATTCATCTGAAAGGATTCTTGCAAAAGTTGAGCTCCTTTACTATGTACTTATCCAGCAGGGTCAGATGCAACCAGATTTGGATCTGGCCACGCTACTTTGGAATCCATCCTCGGTTCCCTCGAAGAGCCTCTCGTGAGCAGCAACACCGAAAGCGTGCGATTTCAGCCGACACACAAGCACCACTGAACTCAAAAATTTTATCTCACATGTGCACAAGGTTTCAAACTTGGAGTATTGAAAACGCGATATCCATCCGCCGTGACTCCAAGCTGCCAGTCAGAACAGAGCACCATGAAACAACATCATGACGTCACGCTTCTAGCTCTCGCAAGGAACGGAAAAAAATGGACGCCAACGCATTTAAACAAGCGGGAAGAATACGAAAGCTCAATGCATATAAATAATGAACGCGCTTACACCCGTTGAAATAATAAAATACCACCATTTAAAAAACAATAAATCCCCTTTAAAATAAATAAAAACCCAAAATTAATATCTTCACAAAATGAATAAATGCTATCCCGAATTTCTTGAAAAACCAAAAATAATAAATTCCCCTCTTTTAAAATACACGAAATATGTGATATACAATATCACAGACTTTTTAGATGAAATGCATTTATGTATATGTGTGGGAATTTTGTTATTTTTAAAACTAAGCATATACTTTTTGACTTTCCCTCCTCCCCATGGAAAACTTTAAAATGATGGGGATAGTAGTAAATAATAATGACAGCAACAAGTAAAAAGGCAGGTATGTGAAAAAGCAAAAAGGCTTATTATTGACTTCAGGAGGCAATCAAACAAACAAACACACACACATAAACTCTTTTTTTTTTATTATTGTACATAGTAGGGTAAAAAATGTGAGGGACATAAAAAGTATGAATCTACCTTTAGAAGTCTAGTTATTTACTAAAAATTTTGTTTTTAATAACTTTATTTGAATATTTTAAATAACTTGCATCGGTTTAGGATATCTTTTTAGGGTCAAATACTATTTTAGTTTTTTTTATTTTTATTTTTTAGGCTACTTAAGTAACTTTTTTCAATAGAGATAAGCAGTAGTCTGTAGCGTGCATATTTTTTAAGGAATCTTCATTAGGGCCTCATTAGGATATTAGCTAGTTTAATAGTGCCCAAGAAAGGCTTTTTTCTTCTTTTCTTTTATATTTGTTGAACGTAATCAAATCTCTCTCTCTTTTCAGATTCGTGCCATTAACTCAAAGCTTCCCCGTGATGACCGAGAGTCGGCCATAACAACCATTGAACATTTTGGGCCTCCTCCAGATGCCTATCAGGCCTACATCCAGGAGAATGGAGTTGCTTCTGTCCTTGCAATGTACTATACCCTACAAAATGGTAAGTCTTCCAATGGCCATTGCCGTCCCCTTTCATTACTCCAATCATATATTTAATGGAAGGAGTTGCGTATCATTTCTCATTAATCTGGTTTTATTTATATCAAGCATCATGTACTGTCCAAAATTTTCTTCTTAACCATTCACTACTTCATAGTAATGGCCTCTGCTGCAATATAATGAAGCAATTTTTGAGCTTATAGATAGAATCACAACACAGACCAAATTGTATTTGTTGCACTATGTTTTTTGTTTCATGCCTCATCATCTTTTTTATAATTGATTTACCACAGTTCTCAAAAAATACCATCCTTTTGTCTGCATTGCAGCTCGCCAAAAGGACCGACATGGTCTGATGCGTGTCCTGGGCACTTTGGCCCTGTGTGAGAATGACCGTGCTTTTGAGGACCCTTTCCTCAACAGTCTAATCTGCTTCCTGGCCACCAACTTGGCAGATGAATTTGCCTGTGAGGACTTCTGCACGGTGGTATTTGACGAGTTCTTCCTGACTGGCCTGGCCAAAGAAAATGTGGTGGGTCATATCTTGAAGCTCCTATTCTATGTGTATCCCAAGCTACCCCCCAGCAGGCTGGATGGAGTGATGAAGGCTTTACAGCCTTGCGCACAGGTGAGGCCATCAGACTGCAATGCTTGCTTATGTTTTCAACTTGGACTAATTCTGAAAAAAAGTCTAAAATTTAATTGTTTTTTGTTAATTTATTTTGTCAAAACTATATCAAACTCGGAAAATTAAAATGCTTATGAATGCAGATTTTTTTTTAAATATTTTATTTTGATTGTATGATATTTGATTCATTTTTCTGTCTTTGCTGATATATTTAGGAATAGCCAAATTTAGTTTTTCTCTTAAAGTTAGTTTTTTGAAAATTCAGATTTTTTATTATTTTTTTTTTTAAGATAGCAATCTCATTACAATAACTGACTTAATTTATGAAACTCAGAGTGCCGATGAGCATACTCGCAATACAAGAAGTAATTATCCAGGGTTTCAAGATTGCTATTTGATCATCGCATTGGTTTAACATTACTTAAGCCTGCTTTTCACGTACACGTGAAAGCAGACATATGTTCCTTACTTTTCGCAATCTTTCTGCATCCTTTGCTAGAATTGGATTATCTTCTCTTCAGTTGTTAGTTAAATTTTGTGATAAGGTAAATTTAAAAAATATACTTATTTTGATTATAATTTTAGTTTAAAAATAGAAACGCAATTCCGAGGTCGTGAAAAATGGGCTATCAAACCCTATAAATTAAATATTTAATCACAATTTCTTCATGTGCTGATTTTATTCAGTTTTATAATCCATGACACAGTTGTCACAAAAATATTCAAAAAAATTCAAGTTGATTTCAAAAAGGTAAAAAAAACAGTTGTTTTTAAGCTTGTACGATTTATTCTATTGCTTTATTACAATAATCAGTTTGATTTAAAATATTTTTTAAAAAATCCACCTGGGGTGACACCCAAAATAAGTTAGAGTTTTTGAAAAATATGTATGCTTCAATTATACACTTTTACCGTATTATTAATTTTACCGGGGTTATTTCATCGTATCATAGCTGAAAAAAAAGTAGTTCAAAGTTACACCAAATCGATAAAATAAAATTTCTTAAGATTTTTTCTTTGTTTTTCTTTTTTTCTTTCTTTTTTCCCCGCACTACTGAAAATAGTATAAACTACATGACACTTTTTTTGCCTGTGTGTGTGGGGGGGGGGGGGGTAGTGACACTGCACCAGGTGACTATCCATGCTTGGAAAGCCATTGCAGTTATTCTGAAAAGATTTTTTGAGTTGCCTGAAAAGACTCTCTGTGAAGAGAAGTTTCAACGCTAAGGTCACCCTCACATTAGTGACATTTCGTTTTCCAACTACATTTGCTAGTATTAATTGTAATTCAAATATGTGATTACACTTGGGTCTTACACAGAATTTGTTTCTCTTTCTTTTTTGACTGAAGTCTTTCTTTCCAGCACTATGAAAGCATTCAACCAGCATTCCAGGAGATCCAGAAGCTTTTGAAAAACCACCAACCAGTATGCATTCCCAAGCCAATGGAAGTGGATTCCCCTCTCCTTAGTGTTCCTACACCTGCACCTGTCTAGGAACTGAAAGACTGAAGTCATGCAGGCAAAATGGCAAAAACATTTCAGCATCCCAATTGAACTGGGATCACAAAGGATATGTGAACATACTACGAATCTTCTCTTGGAACTCTGGTTAAACATAACAAGTTGGATGTTCTTGCACTGTTTGGCCTCAAGTTATAGACTGCTGGAGACCTTTTGTCCAAGTACTAGCCCAACTTGCATCATTCTATGATGCATTCGTGACGAGCTTGTATGGTGTTTGATTGCACCAAGGACATTGAATTAAAGCATCATCATAGTGCATGCTTATTTGTGAGCTTTTAAAAATTATTAAATAGAAGTCTATTTAAAAAGTAGATTTTCTTGTTTATAATATGGTGGGTTTTTTCTTGTCTTGAGTATTTGTGTAACTTTTTATCCTTTCTATAATGGAAGAGGAAACAAAAAAGTTTTACAAGCACTAATAAAATTATTTTTAAATTAAGTAAATTTTGGGATTTAGTTGCATTATTAGATTTTCTGAGGGACATGAAAGTAGGAAACTTGTTCGAAGTGATGAAACTTGCTTGATTTTTCAAATTTGGGAATTAAAAGTTGATTTGATTGCTTAGCATCAATAAACTGCATATATCAGGGATCACAGTTTTCTGCTTTTTTTTTCATTATTTATCATCTTTTTCTACTTTTTTTTGAGAAAAAGTTTTTATTATTATTTATTCATCACCCAGCATACTTAATAGCTTTTATGAATTAAAGCTAAAATTTACGCATTTTTGCTGTTTTTTACGCTTATCCAGGGTTGCCAGATGTGGCTAAAATGAGCTATTATCAGGGTTTATACTCAACCTGGAAAACCTGGAACAGTCTTGTAAATTAATATACATTGCAAAAATCATGGAAAAGTCAGGAGAAAACGTATTTTTTTGACAAAACCTGGAAAAGTCAGGGATTTTTTTTCCCCTCTTGGAGGGAACCTATGCTCGACCTGATGTCAGATTACCAAGAAAATGAAGAATCATTCACAAAGAACCCATTTGGCGTGACATCATGAACTGAACAAAAAAGAAACTGATAAATGCAAAGCATTGAAACAAATAAAACATTGAAAAGAAAATTATAAACTTTCTTTGCAGATAACTGAAAGCCTTAATGTCGACAGCCAAATTTCTGAACTGTCGAAAAATGTATGAGGTGTACTGACTTTGATTCTATTTAACATGGAGATTGATTCCAATTTTTCATAATATTTTTATTTATATATTGTATGTATGTATATAATATTTTATTAAATGTTCTTTAAAAGTAAAAATTGAGTTTTATTATATTAACTGTAATTTTTATTTGAGTTTCGAATTTATTTCTTCAGTGCCATTGAGCAGTTATCATTCAATGGATTTTATTATCAGATCATTTTTAAGTATTGTCTTTGTTTTAAAAAATAATAAGTCCTCAATTAATTCGCCTACCTTTTCTTGTATGGGTTTTTTCTTTATATAATGGTGTTTATTATATTGTCATGTCATAAAAGTGCCTACAGCAGCATTTCTTTAAGTATTTGCTTTCATGCTTTATGATAGAGTTAAAAAGCTAATTTGTGTTTAAAACAATTACCTCTGGTTCTACCTTCAGCAAATAACTGAAGCCCATCAAGATTTCCCATTTTAATGAGTTTAAACAACTGAATCATATCCCCTATAACTCTTTGCTGAAGACTATACATATTGAGCCTTTTAAGCCTGCCCTCATGATCTAATTCTGAAAGATTGCTTACCAACCTAATAGCCCTCCTTTGAACCCTTTTCAATAAGGTAATATCATTCTTTAAGTAAGGAGACCAAAACTGAACAGCATACTATTAGCAAATACAAGTAGTGCATTTGCTAATAAATATTTTTACTTCGAACATTAACCTGGATTTCTGCTTTGATCTACCTGGAAAAGTCATGGAAATTTTTTTGGCTATTTGAGTATGAACCCTGTGTTCTAGTTTAATATGGTGCTAGCTAAAAGTATTTATCAATTGCTAGCCACAATAAATTCTGGCTAAGATTTACAAATTTTAAATTTAGTTTTCCATATTACAGTTTATTATTTATTTCTTCTTTCTTGCAACCAAGAAGATTTGCTTGCTTTGAAATTTATATATATTTACTATGTTTAGTTGGCAGTTGTAGCATTCGTTCTGTTGATCATTTGACTGATATTATAATAGAAAATGGTTGTTGTTGTCGTATCCTCGCTCGAAGCGAGGAAAAATAGTTGCGCTGCTCCCGAGTCTGAAGGGGCCCTTATAGGCAGGAGTCCGACTTCCGCCCCTTTAAAATGCGATCTCTTAATTTTTTGAACCAGCTCCCAGATGAGAGACCGGCACCTGGGGTTGGCACCCCCAGAGGTATCGTTCACTTGGAGGACATTGGAGCCACGACCTATTTAACGTGCACCGGCTCCCTTTAGCGTACACAGCCTCACAAGAACCAGCTGCGAGAGGTTGTCACCCTCCCAAACACTGACCTAAGTCGATGTTGCTTCACTTTCGGTGTTCTTCGGGAACCGAGCTTCTACCGACTGGTCCACTGCGGGACACAGAAAATGGTAATGGTAGTTTATTAGAAGGTGCGAAACTGCATAGAACAAAATGCACTAACACAATGAAAAATGTAGTGAATGCTAGTCTTTCACATATACATCACATCTCGCTGGTCATGTATACACATACAGGGGTGTACAGATGGAAGCAGATTAGAGGGGCCGGTTATCTATTTCAGAAGGCACCGAATGATCTGAACGTTTTTTAATTTTTGGCACCCGAATGAAGCACTAAACGGATCACCCTGGATCTCAAAGGTCGGTAAGTGAAAATTGATTTTTGAAATTTTATTGGTCCTCAAAAGTTGGAACAAATTTAATAATTAGCATGTTTTGAAAATTATTGAAGGGAAAAACTTGCACGTGTTTGGAAGCTGTGTAATGTTTAATAATAGGTAAAGAATTTATTGGCTTCAAATATCAGAGCCGGATATCCAGAACAAATCCGCCAGACAAGAAACACTGGATATCTGATAACCGATGTGGAACTTAGGTATCTAATTGGCATAATAACAGCAACTGAGTTTTGCATCCTTCTCTATAAAACTCGCTCGATTCTATTTACAATGTGATTTTATCGCTTAGACACCCATTATTTTATGTTCATTCTTTCCATTCCTTCTGGTTTTTTGCTGAGTATGTGAGGACCACTCAAAATTAATTCAATTGCATCCCAGTTGATTGATGCCAATACTACTTTTCAAAGTTATCATTAATTTTACCAGTCTTTATCTCAGCTTTATAAAGTCTTCTGAAAATAACATTGATCTAAAAAGTTGGTTGAGAACATTTTGGATAACAATATCCTGGCATATTTTACAACAAAGTTCTGGCTTCCTCTGCATATTTGTTGTCCTACATTTGAATTTATCCTTGACAATATACTTTGGGAAGTGTCTTCGAAAAAATCATATGTTGCATTGTAAATTTCTTATTTTTTAGACAGAAATTTATATAAAGCCCGTTGGGTAACTGTTTTTGGAACAATCTTTTTGGATATTATATGCATTTTTTAATATAAATTATTTTTTACTTATGCCACAAAAATGTCATGTATGGCACAGAACTTGAGTTTATTTAAGTTTAAAATAATGTTAAATTCTTGTTGTTTTAACATATTACAAGACTGAAAAATTTGGGTTATGTCTTTTTTTTTTTTGATAATCGATGAGCATTGATTCCGAAACTAACTTTTTCCCCCATTACATCAAAAATTTTTAAAAGGTCCCTTATTTCGAAATTTACAAAAAATTGAAAATTTGTGACGTTAAAATAAATTTAAAAAGTTCCCCTTATAATTTATTCATTTTTTGACTTACACTGGGCATTATTAGAGCTAAACAGGTAAGGGATCTAAAGAAGAGACTGGTGCCCGATTGACGTTCGGATTTCTAATGAAAACTGGTACAAAATATCTTGAGTTACATGTTTAAATTATGAGGCATATCATGCTTTCAGAAACCATTGACTGGAGTAAGATTATGAGGTTAATAAAACAGAAACTTATGTTCCTTTTCATTTTTTATGAAGAAAGCATAGATGACTCTGATTCAAAATTTTCCGAAATTTTTTTTGAACCTGTTCCGAAAATTAAAAAAAGGAATCGGTTTTTCGATTAAGTAATTTTAACATTTCTTCGTGAATTATATCTGCGGTTTTTTTCTACTTTGGGACAAGCAAAGTTACTTTAAAAAATTTACTTCTTGTTAACTTTTTTACTTAACTTTCATTTGATTTTTTTCTCAAACTTATATCTATGCATATATATACGTATGTATTGGGAAAAGATAGAGAGGGGGGATGTTATTATATTCGCTGTACATACTTTTTCCGAAAATTTCGTGTGAAGTTTCTTTTTTTTTCATTGAGAATCGATCACCCACGGTAGGAAGTTTTGTGGTTCAGAAATTTTGTTCATCCAGTCATTGGTGAAATACATTGCGATTATATTAAGGTATTCTCTTGAAAATTTAAAAATCTGACATTCGGTCCCAAATCTAGTCTTTAATAAAACGGAGCAGATTGTTTGAATTTTCATGGTAGTGGTATTTGTTACCCGGGGGTGCCCCCCCCCCCCACTCCGAGCGATGGCGCACGTCCCTGAAATGCAACTGAGCTCCTGCCCCCCCCCCCCCAAAAAAAAGATGATCCCCCAAAATCGGCCAAAACTCTGAAAATACCCTAAATTCCAGTGAAAATTTCATGTTCCCCTCCTCCCCCACACCGCTGTGTTACCATTCTTGACATGTGGATAGGATAGTAATTTCTTATTACAATGAAACAGACATTCAACTACCTAATTAAGGATAGAAATAATGAATATCTTTTGAAAATATGAATTTTGAAATTAACTGCTTGCACATCAAACACGCATGTCATTTTTCTGTTTTTTACAGCAGATTTTCGTTGTTTTTTCTTGCTAGTAAATTTTTCTTCCTTTTCTTGAAGTTCTATCTCAGTAGCAATTGATACCAGAATCAATAATTTATATTTCAAAGCGGAAAGTACAGCACAAATCCGCTTATCCGAAATTCCGGTTAATTTAAACAAATTTTATTTTTGAACATTTTATCTGAAAAAAATAACCTGAAAATTTTTAAATATACTACAAATGAAAAATATTTTTTCAGCACGCATAATTTTGTACATACTGAAAAAACTAAAGCAATAAATTCAAAAATCGCATGTACATTTAACATAAACATTTTTTTTAAATTTATTACATGGTTTTATATGTAATAAATTTAAAAAATAAATTTATTACATATAGATATTCATGGTAACTTGACTTGTGGCGGAATTTTGTAAGGCGGTTTTCGACAACTATTACTGCATAAATTATCTTCAAATTTTGCACACAAGCTTATCTTCGATGACAATACAATAATCCATCCATTTTATAATTTATTATAACGTTAATTAGGAAAAAAAATTAATAATTTTGGCTCTGAGGAAATTATCATTTGTCGTTTGGCGACAATAGTTTTGTTTGGATAATGCAACTATGTTTTGTTTGTTTGAATTTTAACATGGTTTTTTAACTTGACTTGTCACGGAATTTTGTAAGGCGGTTTTCTAACAATTTTACTGCATAAATTATCTTCAAATTTTGCACACAAGCTTATCTTCGATGACAATACAATAATCCATCCATTTTATAATTTATTATAACGTTAATTAGGAAAAAATAGTAATAATTTTGGCTCTGAGGAAATTATCAGCATTATCATTTGCCGTTTGGCAACAATAGTTTTGTTTGGATAATGCAACGATGTTTTGAATTTAAATAAAACCATGTAACTTAAAACATTTTTGGCGATTTAATATTTTTTTATATTGACAATCTTTTGAGGCTACTCGCCTATTTCATTTTCTGATAAAGTCACTTCATATGTATTATTCTAATGGAAAAGTGACACGTATCCTTCCTTGCTCTTTGCTTTTGAATCAAATATTCAATTCTTATAACTTAGTTTTTTAGCACACATCTTTTATTTACTTATTTTTTTATTCTATCTTTGACTGAAGTTTGTCCGAATTTTTTGTAATCGGAACAGAAACTCAGCGCCGGCGCTAGCCCTTGATCAGGGTAGAGCGAGATTGTGTTTCGGCGCCCTTTGGTCGACGCTTTCACTTCACGTAAATTCTACTTCGGTTTTATGTTAAATAAATAATAGTTCACAAATTTTCAAAAATCAACTTTTATTGCAAATATCAACACTTAATGACACTTAAATAGTTAGAAAGCTTTTACTGCTATATATAATTAAATTAGTATTTGGTGTGAATTTCAATCAGTCACTAAATAAATCTGTTACATATGTAGGTATTGAAATAACTAATTAAAAGAAAACATTCCTTATGTCGATCTAGATTTACATTAATCTATACAAAATTTACCTTTCTTGCTTTTCACTGGCAAATTTTTCAATTAAATTATCTGTATGTATGAATTGAGCAATATCATTTCCAATTGGTAAAATTGCCAGGTTTGACAATTTTTCCTGAGCTAGGCTCGATCTTAGGTAGGTTTTTATCAGTTTAAGTTTACTAAAACTTTGCTCACCTTTTGCGACACTTACTGGAATAGTTTGTAGTATCGGAAGGTCAGTCCAAGTGTTTGGAAACAAATCGCACCAATTATTTTTGTTCAAGACATTAAGAACATCTTTCGGGTGTCCTTGGTCTGTGTCTAAGAATTGCTTCAGGCTTAGTATTTCTTGAGCCAGATCTGCTCCAGAAATATCGCTGTGTGAATCATGTGTCAAAATATTTTGCAAATTTAAACAGGATTGCTCCAATTCAGGCTTATCAACCGGTCGCTTTACATTATATAAGAAACTCCAACTTGCATTAAAATTAGACAGCTGTTCGAAACGTATTTCCAGCGAATTTAGAATTGTATCTATCAAAGGACACAGTGGTTTTAAAATGTTGTTCCGAGTCTATTAGCGTTTCATCTTGAGATTCATGGTCAAACATTCTTTTTTTCTTTTTCGGTTTCTTGTTTTTTGGAATACAGGCGGGATTTCAGCTTTTTCGGCAATTTCTTTTGCTATGATTACAGCCTGATGTGTAACCAGTATCCCTATACTGCTTAACAAATTGGCAGCATTTGTGTAAAAGATTCGTTGCATTTAACATTTCTGCCGACTCTAATTGCATGGATTTGCTAACAACATTTATTCGGTACAGTAAATCATACCAAATCACAAGAACGAGCAAAAATTCATATTGATCCATGTGGTGTGTGAGAGACTCGGCTTCTGAAGCAGCAACGGGGTCGGTACTATCCTCCTATTCTTCTTGTAGTGCATCTTTCACTTCCTTATATAGATACTTAATAGTTTCAAGGCTTGAGACTCTGCTTTCCCAACGTGTCTCACAAACGTTTTTTAGTGTCAGGGCTTCTGTACGTTTTGAGATTACTTCCCATCTTTTTGTGAAGAGGAGAAAAAAACAACCAGCCGTTATATAACCCCAAACAACGACACTGATTTAACTGAAGTTTTAGCAGCGTCCCCGAAATAACCAAGTTCAAGCTGTGACAGCCGCAAGGATTCAAAAAAGTCCTTGGAAATTTTCTAATAATATGGCTTTGGATGCCTTTCTGTTTCCCCACCATATTGGTGCCATCGTCATGGCCTTGGCCCCTACAATCATGCCTAAATCATGTTTCATTATCACCTCATCCAGAAATAAATCTGATCCTCTGGCCACTGGAGTCCGATACTTGTGTATATGTAACAAAACATTCACGTATGCAATTGTCATCAATATCAAAAAATCTAAATGTGTCACTTAACTGCTCAGTGCGGCTGATATCAGGTGTACAGTCTAAAATAATTGAAAAAGACTTAGATTTCTTTATTTTCATGATAATAGTATTTGTTACTTCATTTCCAAGTAATTAAATGAATTCATCGTGAATTTTTTTGCTGAAATAATAGTTTTTTTGTTTCCTTACTAGAGATATCTAGGACTAGCCGCTCCAAATAGTTAGATTTAGCTTTAAAAAAGGCAGGGATTCATCTGATCTGGCAACACTGTTTCAGCGCCTCTCAAAAAGCGCCATCAAATTTAATTTAATTTAATTTATTTATTTATTTATTAATTTTTTGCGTTAGAAATTGTTTTTCGCATTTGACTTTTTGGCGCCCCTTGCCATCTGGCGCCTAGAGCCGCCGCTCCTCTCGCTCTGCCCCAGATCCGGCACTGGAAACTGGTCTCAATTAGTTTGGATTAGCGGGATTCTACTAACAAAAATTTTTAAAATAATTATTTGCTTCTTTATATATAGGTTGAGATAGGTTATATATTGAAACTACAGACCACTTTCATAACGAAGAAAATGAACGTAGCTCATTATTGAATTACAGCTTTAAACACAGATTAGATACAGAAACGTTATATAAAGGGAAGATAGTTATGTAAAGGGAATGTTGATAAGGGAAGTTTTAACTCTGGGGGCTGAAATCTTTAACACTTGTTAAATGCGTCTCCGGGGGTTTCCGATTTCTGGCATTCAAGAACGAGGAGTGGAATCAGCTGCACCGGTTTCTGTTTCTGCCCGAATCGTGTTTGCCGCCGCGCGGAAGCTGGAGCTGACACAGACTAGCACCACTGATTGCTCGCCAAGTTGGCGATGCGATCACTTTTTTCTTTCTTTCTCTCTCTCTCTCTGCTCTGCAGTTAAAATGTTGCAGAAAAGTTCTGCATTTAAAAAAGTTCCCCCTTTTTTAGTACTTTGAAATTGTGCACATGAGATGAAAATTTCAAAAATGAAATAACGGAAGCAAATGATCTTTTAATCATCTAAAGGATTTTCTCTACGTAAATAGTTTTATATACTAGGAAACAGTCGGAAGTCACATGGTTGATAAATCGGAATTCAAGGATCCCGCCCTCCTCTCTCTCTTCCCTTCCCCCCCCCTTTTTGGCAAAAAGGATGAATCGAATTTATTTTTCAAATATTAGCATGATATGTATATATCTGTATTTCTTTTTATTTATTTATTTATTTATGTTGAGTCACGTAAGGCGATTCCTGCACAAAAACCAAACACTTCCAATTTTTACAAAATCTAACAAAGATAGAGCTACAAATTTTGACATGGGGCACACAATGCGCTGTCTTAATTGAATGATACAATTTTTTTCCCTCCTTTCTAATGGGGCTGAGAATTGGTCATTAACCTTTGCAGACCTAGTGTATTCCCCAGAGATTGGCATTCATTCTGTCGCGTAACACCAGAGCACCACATGGGGTCGGCGGATGCCATTACCACATAAGGATTTTGACGCCTAGTTTCTTCACTGGGAAGAAACTTCACTGCTCCTAAATGTTATTTTACAGAAGATAAGCAATCAGTTTTAAAAAGATTTTCTTTTTTCTTTTTCTAAACTAAATAAATAGTAAATTAAAAGTTAAGTGGTAAATTACAAATAAGATAGTTAGCTCAAAGTATCTGTAGATATTTTTTCAACTTGCTGACGCTTTTTTTAATACAAAAAAAAAAAAAAGGCCTGTGTTCAGGAATTACCTCAGAAGTTGCTGTCCATGAATTGCCCCGTGTGACTCGACGTATAAAAACAACCGTTGAGTCATAGCATTCCCCAGGGCAGTATCCAGAGGGGGGGGGGGGCGACGGACCCGCCCCGCCCCCCGAAATCCCGAAAATTTTCGCAATGTAGCATATATTCCTCCCTAAAATTGTGTTCAACATAAGTTTCAAAGTCAGCCCCCCCCCCCCCCGAAAAAAATTTCTGGCTACAGCCTTGGCATGCCCTAGTACTAATTTATACTAAGAGTGCATTGCTTTGCTTTTCTATCTTGAAAATATCTTCCTGCCATCACACCAGCAGTTATACATCTATTTTCGTGATTGCAACGAGAAAAGGGCTAAATGATTATTTTGCAGAGATCTGGAGCAGAGCAGTGAAGCAACGAGATTTTGCTCGAAATGGGAGGGGAATCGGACGGGACCCCCGCGGAGAGAAGAAAGGGGGAAATTTTTCGTTGTTTTCCCCCTCTCTTTTCTACTTGCGGCGGTCCCGAATCGGAGCGGAAAAATTTATTGTGCCATGCTGCTCCGATTTATTTTTTTTTTATTTACTTTTTAAATTTTTTAACATTTGAAAAAAAATTATTATTTCTGTTATTTAAAAAATTAAATTTTATAAAAGAGATGAATTATATTGTCTATTAAAATTAATTTTATCATGGAACGGAGCCGGTTCAAGGCTTTAGAAGTCGGAACAGGGATCTGGAGTGGAGCAACGAGGTTTTGTTCGAAGTTGGAGCGGAGTTGGAGCAAAGAAATTTGTTGTGTTCTACTGCTCTGATTTTTTTTTTTTTTTAATTTTTAAATTTTTTATCGTGTAGGAAATTTATTAGCTAAAAAGAAGAAATAAATAATATAATCTATTAAAATTGTTCGGAGCATTAGGCGGAGCCGGAGCAAATATTTAGAAGGTGGAGCGTAACTGGATTGGAACAACTCGAAAAAGTAGCTGTTCCAGATCCATGTAGTAAAGTAGTTAAAACATACTAAAGTATAGTGAGTTAACTTTTTTTCAACTTGATCAAAAAAGTTGTAATTTTAGAAACTTGCTCTACTGATATTCCTTTAAAAGAGATTTTACGCTGAAACACATTATTATTTTAAAAGTAATTTTTGGAATTTTAGTAGATTTCAAATTTATTCTCTTTTGTCAAGGTTAAACAGATCATAACAGTATCGCAGCGCATCGAAAATGGACTAACGACGACCACTGGTGTGTCGTGGCCCACCGAGCGTTTTTCTACTTCGCTAGAGGAGGGGGGGGGGAGGATGTTATGAAATGAATAATAAAATTAATAAACAAATAAACTTTTAGTATTGGCCAAGATTGCAAACGATAAATTGTACTACTTCTCTATTTTTTAATAAAAATATTGTTAAACTTCTATTAGGTCTCACTAATTAGCCCGGATTAAACAAAGAAAATAAAGTTACCCTCAACTCGTAGATTATGAGTTGAATGATTAATTAACGAGAAACGATTATGCAAGTTTTGCTATCTAAGATTGAAGGAACATGTTTATCGAATGTTTAATGAAAACTTTTAAGGTAATTAAATTACAAGTAACAGTGCAATTAAAAATATAGAACAAAAAAAAAAAAAAAAGAATAGTATTCCCTCCCCCCCTTCCCTGAAAAGAAAGAAAGTCTTTTTTGTTCTATGAAACTGATCAAGCTAGAACCTAGAAAAAATGATTTCAGAAAAATTTTCCTTGATGTTTGAAAGAAAAACCTATTGTTAACCAAGTGGGGGAAAAACGCACTGTTGTTAAATAGTTTTTACTGCTGATACATCGCTGTTTTCATCGTAGTAATTGAACACTTCAAAATGTTATGCTTTGATAATAACAATATATACTATTATGTAAGGTACTGAAATCACAGCAAGTTTTTGGGCCCATTTTTATAACAAATATGTAAGCTGATTTCAAAGTTTTGGAATGTTAAAACACCTAACTAAAAAATGAAACAATAATAATAATACATAAAGTGAGACTCCTGCCTGTGAACGTAAGCTAGTAAGAAACATTGACTACTTCTATTCTGCGTGGCTGGTATGTTGCAAAAATAAACAAGAAAGTTTTTTTTTTTTTTTTTTTTGAGGAGAAAAACAAATTGGCTTTTAAAACGCTGTTTGAAATTTTTTGTTGTGTGTGTGTTTTTTAACCAAATGAATTCAGTCCAATTTTAAGCCTCAAATTGATTTCATTCATAATGCTTCACACATTTCCTTCCCTGTACACACACATAACTTTCTACTTCCTCAACCTTGACGGCTTGACGTCTTTATGCTGATTTTCTACAAACGCTACTTTTTTTTTTGTGGAAATTCTTCTTCTTCCCAAAGGAAAACTGGCTTTCAATAAGTCGCGTAGCTTAGTAGCCCCTCTTTTATGGTGTTGGGATCGTTGTAGCAGCGGAATACACTCTTTTATATTGTCTCATAGGGATAAAAATAAATGAGACTTCAAACGGAGCTAAATCGCCAAAGTCGGTGCATCGATGGAAAGGGGAAAAAAAAGGGCAATCCACGTGCATCGGGGAGGAAGAGAGCGGAGATGCCGATTCTCACGTGATGTAATTCCATTTAGTAAACAGGCGAAAAAATGAAATCGTCTTTCAGAACTTAACGCGATGAGTGTTCCGTCAATGACTGCGCTCGGAACTGTGACAGTGAGTCAAGCTTATCCGAATTCTAAACGGACTACAAAATCGGGCCCTTATCTCTCCGAAAAACAATGTGCGGCGACAATTCTCTAACAGGTAACTCTCCTTTCTATTGAATAATTCATTGTTTCCAATATTATTACTCAACTTGATGCCTGCGCCTATTGCGCGCATTTCCCGCAATACCTATACTCGTCTTGCCGAATTCCAAGCAATAGGAATTTTCTTAAGTGCGAAAATAGCTATGATGATCAGAAATTATCGAGAAGATGGTACTAGCCCTAAATATTTAATTTACTTGGATCAAAGTTGAAATAAGTCATGCTTGTAAATAATTGAAGCACTGAAGTAAAGATAGTTTGTCAAGGTCGATTCCGCAGTGATTAGTACCAAATCAGATTTTTTTTCTTTGGCGAAAACCATCAAATAATTTTCTTTTTTTTAATGGAAGAGTAAAAGTAGACATATTTTGAGCGAAATAGTATTGTTATATTTATCGAAGTGTTCTATATATCCCTTTTACGTACCTGATATGATCCTGACCACTGCAATTATGTACTTTAAAAATTGTTGCATTAAAAAAATGTAAACTGCCGATTTTATTCACATTCACCGATAAGTTCTTCACTTTTGTTATATTAGTTTCAAATCGAGGGAGAATGGTTTTCAGAAAGACTTTAACTTACATAGTTTGTGGGCAAGAAACTTTAAGTCATCAAATAAGTAAAAAAATATTTCAAAATTGACCTTTTGTCCTGTCATTTCTTCCTGTTTTTTACTGTCATTTATAATTTGAGGTGAATATAAGGCATTGACCCCGTTTTAAAAAATCAATACTAACTTTTTTGTATTTCGTTTTTTCTTTTCATTTTTCACTTCGTTCACTGTTTTTGTTACTTCAAAGTAAATATCTTTGTACCACGATCAAGGAAACAAGTGGAAATAAAAAAAAAATCCCAAATGCTGTTGAACAATATTTTCCTAGAGGAGTGCTAGTTTTCCATTTGTTTGTTTATGTTTGCACCCCAAAAAACATTTGTGTGTGCTGCAGGCAAGCATACAAGGCTAAAATCTAGATTGAAACACATTCTGAAGTTCAGAGGTAGTTTCAAGGAGATTTCCAGGACTTAAATGAAAAGAAGCAACTACTCTAGGTATTGTTTAATTGTTAATTTAGCGATTTTTCGAAAGAATTAAGAACTGAATCACATTGCAGTAAAATATTTACCCAAAAAAAAGGAACTAAACTTGAAGGAATTTTTAATTTCTGGACTAACATCACTCGATTTTAACGAATTTTGATAATTGCTGTAATGTGAACATGGAAGAATTTTACTTAGATTATAATCTTTACAGTACTAATAGTTTACTGTATTAAAAATAAAGAATAAAATAGAAATAAAAATTTAATGTAGATTTTCTTTTCATAATGTGTGTATTTTTCCGTTTTGATTGTTTTTTAGCTTATCCACAAACTGTTACCATAATTTTAGTAAATTTCCGCATTCATATCGCGTAATTTTGGTAAATTGCCGAGCCCGTGCCGCATAATTGAAAAACTATTTCTGCATACTTTATTGTGCCTTAAATATGACTAATAAAGCAAGTTACGTACAGCCAGCACCATACAAGAGCAAAATTTCAATCGTCTAGTGCAGGGGTTCCCAACCTGTGGGTCGCGACCCCGATGGAGATCACGAAGCAGTTATCATGGGGTAGCGATAGAATTTCTAATTTTAAATAAAAGATCTTTACCACATTGACAAAGTTATTCTTTTTTCTAATACATATCATTTTGAATTCTTTTATGCTAACCTTAAGGGAATAAATTACAAAGCAATTGTTTATATATATATACTGTATATATATATATATGTGTGTATGTGTCAACGCCGGAAAGATAGACTAAAAATGAATGCACTGAGTGAAGTGCTAAATTCGTAGTGGCGCCATCTAGTTTTGAAGTAATAGTGAAAATGTTGTTGAAGTGTGGGTGCGCTACGCCTGAGCGATGCGGGTCTTACAGGCAGGAGTTCTACTTCCGCCCCAACCGGTAGACAGTTGCATCTAAGGTCCGCCTCCACAATTTTGGAATAGTACTGAAGGGGAGGGAAACTCCGAAACATCTTCCTACCTGCGGTGTCTATGTCATCGTACTTAAAACCAGACATGACATATGGCACACATGCATTCTACAGGTGGTTAATGCATTTCAGCCGCTGAATTTAAAATTTTAATTTAGAATTTTCTTAATATTCTAAATGTTTTCAGCGATGTTTTGCACGTATTTTATTTTTACTTCTTAGTATCATGTAGAAACAATTAGTGCACCATCATATACTATAAACATTTGATATTAAATTAAACTTCTAACGAATATGACCAAATTTTGAGAAAAATTCAAAAAAAAGTCACCTTTTTCAAGAAACTTTAAAAATTAAGATTAAAGTTCTTCCTTACCCGAGATTCCAGTTCTGTAATGTTCCTGAAATGTGTTCATGTGCTTTATTGATTTTCTTCTGTGAATGTAGCAGCTCATTGGTTGGCGGGGGATCCTTTCCAATGACTTTTTACCCTTCATTACTGTGGTTCAACCAGCAAGGGCCCATAGGGTCCGTGCCGTGCCCCCTTCTTCTCTCCTGAGAGAACGCAACCGGTCCCCCCAGAAAAGGCGCTGGATATCTGGGATAACCGACTGTTTTTTGAATATCTGGTATCAGATCATCCGGCCACTGCCGAAAGATCCGGGTATGCGGCATGTCAAATTTGATTTTTTTTAAATTCAATTAATGAGCATGTTTTGAAAAGATATGAAAATTACAAAATTAATACGTTATCTGGAAGTTGTGAGAAGCTTAAAAATATGTCTAGAATTTACAAGTTTCTTATATTATAAGCGTATGACCCGTCACACAAGGGATATCACGGATATCCGATATCCGGCAATATCAATATCCAGTGTATCACGAACCTTGATCCCAAAGCAAAATCCTGGCTTCGCTACTATGTGCACACACACACATACTCGTATATATATATATATATATATATATATACAATACTATATATATTTAGAGGATGAGAAGTGAGTGAGAGATTGTGTGCCTGTAAGTTCCCATATAGAAGCATCCCTACACGAAATTTCGAAGAAAATATGTATATTCTATACATCTTTAAGAGGCCCTTGCATTCTGTTTGAATAAATGAAGTAGAATCTACTTTGTGACTTTTCAAAGGGCGAGACTAGGAAAGAAAAGAGCCGCATTTCCGAATTCTGAGTCACAATCCGCGTCCGATCACGTGAACGGGGGAGACCCTGGCTGTTAAAACGATCCAAATCCAAAGGAAAGAAAGCGATCGGAAATCGAGCGTTTCCGTCCTTATATCCTTCGAGCTGTGTGGTAATCTTTGACCGAACAGAAAGACGACGTTTGGCAACACTTCAACTTCCACACGTAATAAAGTATTCGGCTGGAATCGACTGGTCCTTTTATTCCGAGTAGTCCCAGAAAAAAAAGTCCAGGTGAGTTCTTAATTTCTGGAAACAATGTTGTTTTTCAATTATCCGGGTAGTACAATGTTTTGCTTGATTTGATATACGTGCATGCGATTACAAGTATTATTTTGAAAATTTTTAACGAAAAATCTTAAAAGTTAAGTGAAATTGATTAATTATCGACGATTACATGTTCAGGTAATGTGCATCGATTTTCCATTATTTTCTTGTTTCGAATTTATTTATTCTGTGTTTTCAATCATCTCCTCCCCCCTCCCCCTCAATGATAGCTATGGGGTCGATGTCATTCATAATGACAACCTTCCTCATCTATAAACAATCTCACTTATTTCACATACCCGCCAAACTCAATCAACTATGATTTCTTAAATTAGGATCGAATTTACCAGTCTACTTAGAAAAGTTTTTAAGTGACATTTTTGTAGTCTGATAACATTTTTTATTTGCTTTCTTTTGTTTATTTATGCTGAGCAATAATATGCATAAAGCGTAGTTGATGAATTGACATTATATGGCATGACACATCCTAAACCGGGTGGTCGTAACTTGAAGACGAAAGGCAAAATTGTAATTTATGCAATTTCATGGTCTGCAATTTCACTGCTATTCTTGCTATACAATGAATGGGGTTTCTTAATCTTCTTTATGTTTACTGAACTTGCACATAATTCTTTGGAGAGACAATGGTCTGAATTCTTCGAATTTTCCGATAATTATATGCTTTCAAAAAATATTTCGAGCTCTTTTACACCCCCCCCCCCCCCTCTACGCTGAAGAAGCACAAATCTTAGTGCGCTCAGGGGTGCCACAGATGTCTTCTATACTATAATGTGTCCAATAAGCTTTCCCCTTCTGCTAAACAGGCTCTCACACTGTCGAAGATTTGAACAGATGCCAAAAAAGCCTATAAATATTGATCTATTTTCAAGTGAATATGTTAAATGCTAAGTTTCGGAAACGAACTTTAAGCAAAATTAAAGTACATATGTGTATTGAATACAGAAAATTGGACAGAATACAGAACTTGAATACATAAAATTATCAGCTGTTTTGAAATAATATGAGTAAAAATGTTCTGTGTATGATTTTGTGCTGCCGCTATCTTATTCACTTGCCATAACAGCTCTTAATAAAAATCGCGTCTGCGTGATTTATTTTCTCTACAATGCATTTATGCCATTAAAGTTGCCTAGATACATTAGGGCAGGTACATGGATAGGGTAAAAGCTCTTCCCGCTATACGTTTCCATGTGGGCTTTGGGACTTGATAGTTGGCCCAAGAGCTCTCCCTATAAGATGGCCTTGCCTACCACGTTTTTTACCTTTAATTTTATGTACATAATTATGTTGAATTAGTGAAAAGGTTATTCACGGTTAATGCTCGATAAATATCCGGTTGGTAATTTCGTTTTAGTTCATAAATGAATTTCATTAGCTGATAGATCTATCCAGCATTGTAAAAAAAAAAAAAAAATCTTGCATTTTTCGTAGTTGAAATGTGTTTTTAAAGGTTGAAAAGGTATGAAATTTTGCTTCATTTCTTCGTGATAAATGCAAGAAACGCATTCACATTAGGAGTTATTCATAAATGATGTCACGCTTCGGGGGGGGAGGGGGGGGGTTCAAGAAAGTGAGACAGTTTGTGACAAGGGGTGGGGAGGGGTAACAAGAAATGTGGCATCGTACATTTTAATTTCTATAAAAACCTTTTAAAACAGTAAGTTAAGCTCATTTTATGCTAATGTAATACAGCGTGACATGCGACAAAGAGGGGTAGGGGTATGTTGAAGTGTGACACTTTATGACAAAGGGGGGGGGAGGGGTAACAAAAAGTGTGGCATCGTACATTTTAATTTCTATAAAAACCTTTTAAAACTAAATTAAGCTTATTTAATGCTAATGTAATACAGCCTGACATGCGACAAAGAGGGGTATGTTGAAGTGTGACACTTTGTGACAAAGGGGGGAGGGGGTCAAATATATTGAAAGAAAGTGGGACATCATTTATGAGCGGTCCCTTAAGATATAAATTTCGGAATGAAAAATAAAATCCAAAATTCTTTGACATCGTCAAGAGTAAAGTGAATCGTTATTACGATTTTAATAAATTCTCAAAACCGGGTTTTTAAAATAATAATAATCAGTTGAAGGCGATCAAATTTTTTAAGCAATGTTATGTTTCTTTTACATTTTGCATTTCATGTAATTCTTTGTATTGATATAATTGTGTATTTTTCTTTCTAATTTCGAAGCCCCTTTTACTTGAATTGCCTTAAATTTTACAGCAAGACTTTTCAAATTGTCCATAATAATTTGCTTATTTCATTGTATAACAATTATCATTTTCTTAATTTTAGTGTTGTTGATTTATATGCGAGAAATTGTACACTGGGAAGTTTCTCGAGCGAACGATTTATTTCGATACGGTGTCGCTAGTTTAATTGCCACTGAAACACGCACATTGATGACATGCAACTTTGAGACTATATGGCAGCGTTTCCCAACCGGTGGTTCATGACGGAATTTTTAATTGATAACGTAAAAAAAAAAAACGAAATAATAAATTTACATGCCCAATTAAAAGTCTAAAAATGACTTCTTTTTTTAACAAAATTATTTTCCAAATAATAATTAAAGTTGTGGACTGGCGTAGGAAGCATACCGACAAAATTTGAAGTGCACTTATTTCTACTGTTACCTGATTTCCAAAATGTAGATGTCTAAGTGGTATCGAAAGATAATCATTGTTTTATTTTAAATTTTGAACGTTTGTTCTATCATTTTCCACCTTTTCCGCGCTAGCTCGAAGAGAGAGTCAAACATATGAAAATTTACTAAAATGTAAAATTTTTGCATTTTTGGGGGGGATAATTTCTTAAAAACATCCCCCAAAGTGCAACCGGAAGATATTTATTCATTAACTTTAAATTTTGTACTCACACTTATCCTACTTTATTCCAATTTTTCTGCTTTATCACTATGAGAAATTGATATATTTTCCAATATTGTTGTAAATTTCCCAATTTCGAATTTTGTACATTTTAACCCGAAAGTAGAATCGAAAGGCACTCTTATTTATTTATTGATACAAAATTTTTACGTTTATTTCTAATACCAATCCACAACTTTTTCGCATTATCGGCAAAATCATTTTTAAAGGTATTTTTTACGAATACATGTTTACTGCCCTATTAATAATTTAATAAAGAAATAAATAAAGTAATTTTAGTTTTTATTTAAACTTTGATGTTTCCTAATTATATTTTCATGAACTAATGTGCAACATGGATAATAAATCTGCTATTAAATTTTACAGTTTTGTTACCCGTTACTTACAACTACCGAAGGTGGTTCGCCAAAAACTTTCGAATATTAGAAAGGGTTCGCAAAGAAAAAAAGGTTGGTAATCACAGCTACATGGTATTGTTTTGGGTGCAAAACATCAGTACACAAAAAGCGTCTAGGAGACGAACGTCTCCTTATAATCAATCCGTGCTCTTATTCGCTTCCTTTTCAAACTATAGACATATACTGTAATAGAAATATAATTTCACGTTAATTTAAAGCACAAATGAGCATTAAAACGCAGACATATGTTTCGGGATTGCTTGGAATCCCTTTCTTTGGCTTCATTTGGATGTTTTGCCTCTAGAAGCTCCCTGTCGCAATGAAAAAAGGATTCCAAGCAATCCCGAAACATATGCCTGCGTTTTAATGCTCATTTGTGCTTTAAATTAACGTGAAATTATATTTCTATTACAGTTTACTTGCACAAAGTTAAATTATTATCATCTATACACATAAAATAAGAAATGGGCTGCATGGATATAAATTATAAACTAATTGATCTTTGATTACTGATCATATTGTTATAACAAATGTAAGCAACATAAGTAAGCAACATATATAAATAATGTTGCTTACCTTCGTTAAAGGTAATGATTTGATAATTAAAAATTATGCATAAAAGGATTTCTATGACATCCCTTGGAAATGCTTGACAATTTCTTGAAGGATTGCAAACCATGGATTGGGGAAAAGTCCCATAACTTATATGTTCTACCTCCCAAAAACAAGGAAAACATACCACTATTAAAATAATAAATTTATTACCTCCAGTATTATTTTTTCATTGCAGTTCACACTATTTTTACACGGTTTTTCTTAACTTGATTTGTCACGGAAGTTTGTTACGCGGTTTTTTCAACCACTATTACTGCATAAATTATCTTCAAACTTTGCACACAAGCTTATTTCAATGACAATACAATATTCCATGCATTTTATAATTTATTATAACGTTAATTAGGAAAAAAATTAATAGTTTTGGGTCTGAGGAAATTATCGGAATTATTATTTGTCGAATGGCAACGACAGCTTTGTTTGGATAATGCAACGATGTTATTTAACTTGATTTGTCACAGACCCTAGTCACTGAATTTTTTTTTTACGCGGTTTTCGACCACTGTTACTGCATTTTAATTTTCTTTAAAATAAAACCGTGTAACTTAAAAGATTTTTTGGAGATTTTAATACAATGCATCTTTGATAAAGCATTTAATGAGATGCATGAGTTTTTGTTTTTATAATGATTGCATTTTTTTTCGTTTAAACAATGATTGTTATTTATGGCTTCCATTAGTACGATACTTCATATCAGTTTTTTATTTTTTTTTAACTTTCCTACGGCCATTGCAATTGAATCTATATTTTAAAGAATAAACCAAGTGGCATAAGTTTTTCGAGCAGTTAATATTTTTTTACTTAAGCATGGGTAAAAGAAATTACGCATTTCTATTATCCAAAAGAAAACAAGAAGTTCCGTCTAGAACTATACGAGCCTACTTTCCCGTATACACCAAATTCAAATTTTTAATCTAGCTATCTCTTTCTCTCTCTTTCTTATTTATCTTTAGTTCTAATTATTGAAAATACACCTTTTTCAACGGATAATACATATTCATTCACTCACTCATTCATTCTTTCATTTATTCAGCCATGCATTTATTCATTCATTCGTTACCTCATTCAAGTGTTTATTCATTCATTTACGCATTCATGTATTTATTCACTCATTTATTTATATTTTCATTTATTCAATAATTTATTCATTCATTCTTTTGCTCATTCATTTATTCATTGATTTATTCTTTCACTCTTTCATTTATTCATTCATTATTTCACTCATTGAGTCACTGAGAAATATCCTTGAAAATCCCGATCAAAAAATTTCATTGCAAAATAGGCTCGTAAGTTCTGGATAAACTTTCTATTTCTACATGTTCTACGTTATAAGAGCTTTCCGATAAAGTTTGTTCCAAGCAAATCGGTCCGTTAAATCAGGATTTATATGGGATTGAAATTTCCCCGTAAGCTCTGTGTTAATTTTTTGAACTGTTCAAAAATGAACAAAAACTGTTCAAATCAATATTTCACGCCGAGAACTCCTTTCAATAAGCTTTCAATAGGAACTTGGCTCTTGTGCCCAGAGTTTACAGAATTTGCTTCAATTTTGTCCATAGGCGCTAATGTTAAAATTTTTTGAACTGTTCAAAATTGAACAAAAAATTGTTCAAATCAAAAAGTAAAATATAGAAATGAGATCTCCTCGCCGAGATCTTTCGAATGCAAAGAGAATTTTTCCAATCGGACAATTCGTTCAAAAGTTATTAGGGGGGACAGACAGACAGACAGACAGACCGACAGACACACTTTTTCCTCATCTCAATACCCTACTTTCAAATTTTTTATTTTTCAATCTTTATTTAATTACTTCACTTATTTTTGACTTTTCTTGATTTTTAACGATATTTTCACGATACATTAAGCCTTCTTTCATGCTTTATTATTATTTTTTTTTACTTTTACGGGAAAGTAGGCTGAAAAAGGTGTTTTTTTTTGGCATCACATTCTCTTTCGGCGACAATGCAGTAAAAGTCAGAAATCTAAATAAACAGAAACAATTCCCGCTTTTTTGCTGACAAAAAATAATCGTAAATACAGATACATAGGTCGTCCAAAATCCTGTAAAAAGTTACTTTTCCCGGATAATTATACCGGTCCGGCTGACGATACAACTAGTCCACTTCATCTAATATGAAATATGTTTCTAACTAAACTAAAAAGCATTTTAAAAGCATGTCTTATAAATGTGTTTATTCTTGCGGTATTTATTTTTCGTAATTTTTGCATAATGTAGTTGATTACATGATGCAAAAATTACGGCGGAATTGTCTCATAGAGGGGGGAACGTACTGGTAAAAATTTCAGCGGAGTTGTTCTGCTCGGCGGCGGAATTGCAACGTCCTCGTTTTAATCCCGCTTTTAATAGTTGAAACAACAAATTGCAGTTAACTCTACTGTAAAGAATTGGTTTTTGGCTTATACTTGCATAAAAACGTCGTATTAATTGTACCACCTTATGCTGGGGAAAAAAAAGAGAAAAGTCACTCTAAACGTAAAGAAAATGAAGATTTTTTAGAAAACATTCAAACATAAAAAAATGACAAAAGGTTAAATAAGTGTGATAGAACAGTAGTAGATCAGAATCTATTTCTAAAAATATCAGAATGTTGCAATTTTTAGGCGTATTTAGTACTAAGTTCTTCAGAAATATATTCATAATACATCAAATTCAGTTGAACTTGGTTATAGTGACAACTCTGTTATAACGTCAATAAATTCAAGTCTCTTCATTCATCAATGAATAGGAATGAGGATCGAATATAGCGTCACTTGCTATAGCGCCAAAAATATTCCGGTCCCTTGAATGACGGTATAACAGAGTTTCACGTATTCAATGATTTCAAATTGAACTACAATTAAAGTGGTTTCCTTAAGTTGCCAAATGATGATTAAACGCTATGTTATTAAGAATAAATAAAAGTTCTATTAAGAGATGTCATTTTAGTTTTTAAAAAGAGAAAAGAAAACCCCTTTTTGTTCTTTCCTTCATATGAAATATGTCCTGTTAAGAATTTTTTTGAGACTTTTTTTTCTCACTAATACATACTGTGTGGGGGGGGGGGGGGGGGCTCGGGAACTGCAGTTTTTATGATTTTTTTTTCTGTTAAATTGCATTTTAACTTTTTCGGTTCTTTAAATAAAGTTTGAATTTTGACCTCAGACGCATAAAGTTGAGTGCTTTTGAACTGTTCAAAAATAGCCTTAAATTGATCAAACCAAAAAATCTTTTTCGTTTAATTTCAACTTTAGAAATTTTATTTATTAATTTTTTATAATTATTGCATATTTTCTGTAAAGCCTAATGTATTTATTTATTTATTTAAATTTCTGATTTGTTCCAAGTCAATCAGAAGTTTATTCTCAGATCAATAAATAAGACTGAAGTAGCAAAAATAAATTTTAAAAAAGATAAATAACAATAATTGTTGCTTTTTAGTTTTTAACTTACTGCACAAAGGTAAACATTTTTATTCTAAAGCTAAGTTTTGCTCATATTGGATCCCTCATAAGTATATCCCTCAAAAACCGCTTTTGAGGGGAGGAGTAAGACGGATTTGACGTATTGTAGATGAACACACAATTCCCCTTGAAAATCCAAGTCAAATTTTCCTATTTATTCTTTTTTAAATTTCTTTATTTTTGATTTTTTTTAATGCTTGTATAACATATTTATTTATTAAACGTTTTATTTTTGATATATATATTTTTTAATTTTAGTTGCATAAAAAATTATTTTATTACAATAGGCGCACTTATGTCTTATTTGTTTTTTTACCACTTCATTATTACTTTCAAACTTTTTAATTTTGTGGAAAAGTAGGCTAAAAAGAAATGAATTGTTTCTATCTTTTCCATGTGAGCTAAGCTCATCCTCTTCTTTCTGCTATTTAGATAAGGACGGAGAAATTTATTGAATGAAAGATCTTAGGTGGAAATTTGTCATCTGAAACAATCTTTTCGGTTCAATAAAATCACACTCCTATAAAAAAAGACGTACACGGAGGTGGAAAAAAAAAATGTCGCTGGATCCACGAAACTAATTTTACGTTGGAGGAAATGTAATTTTCTCTTTAAGCACTTAGTTATGCGGAAAAATTCATTTTACAGTAGTTCTGCCTAAGATCTTTTCTGGTATAGGAAATTGTTGATAATCTAAAGAGCAATCCAACGTTGTAATAGAAATTGTGAAAAATATTGCATATACTTGTTTTGATGTTACAAGAAACTCCATTTTCATAGGAGGGTTGGGGGCAACAGTGAAAACTTTGATCGGATCGCTGCTTAGGGTCGGAAAGCTTAAAACTCCCATTAAAAAAGAGTTGAGAGTCATGTTCCTCGTCAACATGAAACGTGTGTATGCAATGTTTCTTTATGCAATTTGTGCTGTAACAACACTACGAAAACAATTAAAATTCAAACTGAAGGTAAATGTATTTACTTCACATTTTTTTTTTTTACCCAGCTTACTGAGGAAAGGAGTGGGGAAACGGTGCATGGTTTTGCATTTCAAGAGGAAATTTGCAGCATTGTAATTTTTTAATAAGAAGGGCGCTGAATCTTATAGAGCTTACAGACCGGGAGATTGCAACATATGAGATGCAACCCAGAGATTGCAACATA
This sequence comes from Octonoba sinensis, assembly GCA_038502835.1. Lineage (NCBI taxonomy): Eukaryota > Metazoa > Arthropoda > Arachnida > Araneae > Uloboridae > Octonoba > Octonoba sinensis. Next base: position 68,726,378 of record CM076602.1, read on the forward strand.
TGAGATGCAACCCAGAGATTGTAACCTGCTGCGTGCCATCTACTGGCATGCGTGCCAGTAGGTGGCACGCAATAGGCATTTCAGTGACACGCCCATAGATGCATATTTAATTGCTTTTATTCAGGGAACGTTTTTTCAGTTGCTCCTTCCGACTTCTAAGTATTCTCTCCGCTCCATCTTCAAATTAAAGTTAAAAAATAGAACAGTGGAGCACAACAAATGTCTTTGCTCCGGCTCCATTTTACAGCAAAACCTTGTTGCTCCATTGCCCCTCGCTCCAGATCTGTTTTTATTCACTCACATTCACTAAAAACAACATTTCAAAGAAAAAATCCAATGCTAGTTGCCACTTAATATAATAAATTTAAATAGAATGATAACCTGAAAATAATAAACCGTAATTTAACTGGCACATTAAATGAAAAAGATTCGCCATCCCTGGGTTAGATCGTTCAGTTAACCTCATGGTCATGTGATTGTGGTCAGAAAGCTTTCATGGTGACAATCTAAAAGTGCAGTTCTAACTATCAACCAAAGCAAGCCGGCTGGCAGAGTGCCAAGAAGTATCCATTTATGTTCAAGGGAGGAACTGCTGGTATAAAGAATGGGCCTCTATCTTCTCGTTTTAGTTCCTTTCGCATATTTTATTTTTTCCGAACTGATGCTATATGCCAGTTTATATATTTACTTACTTTCAACAAACAGAGAAGTAAACATTCCGATTCGCGTACTAAATAAACGCACCTGCAATACGAAGTTCCCTAAAATTCGAATGGATTCGTTCTTTTCTGCCATGCGCAGAAGCGTCCAACTATCAAAATTTCGTTTTCGAACTGTAACCGCAATGCTGAGTCTAGTTTTTCTTAGCTCTAAGAGCGGAGCCCTTTCTTCCCTCTAGAATTGGACTGTTCCAGAGTCAAATTTTGCATTCACGGAATACGGCGCAAAAGAGGACTTATGTTAATTTAAAGTCTGTTTTGGATAGTATATGAGTATCCGTGTTTTTCGGTTGTAAAAGCGAAACATTCTTTATCATGGATAATTCGAAATTTTAGGGTGGAAACATTTTAAATTGAAGCTATATGCTTTGTTTTGTTTTTTCAGTTGGACGATGTTGTGTATCCGAATGAATTTTGTGAAAGTGGTCCCTTCCTCTCTCATGTAGGATACGGTTATCTTTTATTTTGTTAATTAATCACTAGCTTTTTTACTTTCTTTTTTTTCTTTTTGCTGGTGTGCAATCTCTTTTATTTATGACGCTTTCACATGCGTGGCCTTCCAAGATACAATACTGCGAGTGCTGCACGTAACGACATGATGACATTGTAACTGGTTTTAGCTGCAGAAGGGAAGAAAGGAATACATTTCTATGGGATTGATGAAAGAGAAAGCGAAGTAGAAAAATAAATGGAAAATGAGCAATATTGTGCCAAATGTGGGGCGAATATGTCGCTTAAAATAACATAGGAAACTTTTTATTTTCCTTCGTTTTTTAATTAAAATTTTTTTAGGGAAAATTCAAAAAGACTATTTTTTTTTTTAAACACCTAATTTAATTACGGATTGACAAATCCAATATTAAATTTTCAATGCTCCAATCAACGTTTAATATATAAAAAATAAAACCAACGTTGTTAAAACACAAATTTGCGTAACTCGCATACACGCGCTGCAAGAAATCTCCTTTTGATTGCAGAAAATTTTTCGAGCATACCAAGCTAAGCGATCATAAAAAAATAATTTTTCTCCTTAAACCTTCGTTGCTTAAATGAACTGCGGTTATAAAATAAAAAATGGAGATGAAAAAAAAGTACCATACATTTTTTTTTCTTATACTGCTAGGACGCTGAGAAAAAGATAATTAGAAATATTTTTCTTCGCGTCCATATCAATAATATTTTGAAGTTAATTTTAAAATGTTTGGTTTTGCGTGGGAATGCAGTGTGTTGGCATCTGGTTGCTGTCTTGCGTGGAGTATTGCTGGTTATAATTAGCAACCACTCTCGTGCGCAACAGAAAAAAAAAAACCCGCAAAATTACTAACTATGAATAAAATTAAAATAATGTACTATTAAAGTAATAATAATTTTAAAGTAAATCAAGAAAGTGACGCGCCAGCAATACGTAGTAATAATAACTGTTATTATTATTGATTTTTTATTCATATATATATGTATATATATATCAGTTAAAGTTTTAATTGCTGCCAGTGTTTTTTTTTAGCCTACTTTCCCGTAAGAGCAAAAGAAAAAAAAATAAGTGAAAGAAGGCTTAATGCATCGGAAAATATTGTTAAAAATAAAAAAAATGTCGAAAATAAGTTGAGTAATTAAATCAAGATTGAAAAATTTAAAATCGGGTTTTGAGTTGGGGAAAATGTGTCTGTCGGTCTGTCCCTCCTAATAACTTTTGAACGAACTGTCCGATTCGAAAGATTTTTTTTTTCCATTCGAAAGATCTCGGCGAGGACATCTCATTTCCATATGTTCTTTGAGTTGAACAATTTTTCGTTCAATTTTGAACAGTTAAAAACACGCGCCTACGAGAAAAAATGAAGCAAATTATGTAAACTCTGGGCGTAAGATTAAAGTTCCATTGAACTAGCTTATTGTAAGAAGCTCTCGACGGGAAATATTTTTTGATTTGAACCATTTTTGTTCAATTTTGAACAGTTCAAAAAAAAAAAAAAAAAAATAACATTAGCGGCTACGGGGAAATTTGAGTCCTATATAAATCCCAATCTAATCGACGGATTAGCTTGGAACAAACTTTATGGGAAGGAGCATATGACGTAGAACAGATATGAAGGTCATGCAGAACTAAACGAGCCTATTTTCCCATGAAACGAATTGATTTGGATTTTTAAGCAAATTTCTGAATGAATGCTTAAATAAATGAATAAATGAGGGAATGAATATGTATTAACCGTATGTTTGAGTTGACACAGAACTAATGCTAAAGATAAGCGTAGTAGTAACAGCACAGTAGCGTAGCTAGATCCAGATTTCAGGGGTGGGGGGGGGGGGTTCTTCGGGAGAAGTGAGCTAATTTAATGGTTTTACAAGAAAAATTGGTTAAATTCCAGACAATCTTCACCATTTCAGGGAGGGGGGGGGGTTATCCCCAAAACTACCCCCTTATCCACGTAGGCTCGCATTGTTCTAAAAGTGATTCCCAAAGTGGTGTGTTTCGAACCCCAGGGGTCGACGCCAACCTGCAAAGGGTCCATGTCGAGCGAAAAAAAAAATTAAGGGTCCATGAAAGGAAAATGGGAGTCAACGATAGTAGATCTCATATAAGGCAGTGTTTCCCAACCTTTTTTACCCTGCTAACCCCTTCTAAGATTCAATAGAATTTGGCGAACCCCCTTTTTGTAGTCGTTATTAACGGGTGACAAAAGTATAAAATTTACTAGCACATTTATTTTCCGTGTTGTGCAATACTCCATAACAAGAAATGAAAACATAATTATTGTAAAACATCTAAGTGTAAATAAAAACTGAAATATAGCTAGAAACACTTTTTTATTACATTTTTTTTAAATTTGTTCTTTTGAAATATTACTATAGCAGTAACCATATTTATACCTAAAAAATTTTAAAGATTATTTCCCCGATAGGTTTCACTTTCCGGTTGAAATATACAAAATTCGTGAAAGTTTTCTAAATAAAAAAAAAAAAAAATTACATATTTTAAATTTCTATTTGCTATATTGTGATAATGCAGAAAAGCTTGAATAAAGTGCGATAAATGTAAGCCCAAATTTCAAATAAATGAATAAATATATTTTGGTTCCACTTTAGGGTCTGTATAATGAAAGATTAGCCTCAAATAATGCACAATTTTACGTTTTATGCAGTAAATTTTCATATTTCCGACTCGTTCTTTGCGCTTCAAAGGAAAAAGAGGGAAATGGTAGGAGGAAAATACGTTCTAAAAATGAAAATAAATCAATAAATTTGTGATCTAAGATGGTACCGAAAAAACAAATTTGATTGTGATCCAAATTAGAAACCAGGCATAAGTAGTTCAGGCATCGTAGTAAGTATGTCAGTTCACTACTTTTCTGCATTACCCGAAAAACAATTTATTTAAAAAAATAGTTTCTGTTCTCCTTCCTGAGACATATGTAAATTTATTATTTCATTTTTTCTATTCGTTAGCAATGAAAACTGCCGCCATTGCAATAATTTTTTTGCGAACCCCCTTTCTACATCGCGCGAACCCACCGGTTGGGAAACGCTCATATAAGGTAATGACTCTTCAAAATTTTTAAGAAAATTGGCGGGAAGCGTGGTGGTGACCTTGGGAAGGAAGAACTGATGTCACAAATGTTAATAATTTATTATTAAATCATCAGGTTCATCCCTCCCACTAAAATCATTTATTTATTGCTTAGTTATTTTATATAACAGATACTAAATTTCAATTTGATTCGTTTTAATTTGAGTTTAATTAATAAATGTATAAAATTACCAGGTGTTTTTTTTTTTCTTAAATTTTTCACACTACACTTAGAAATTTAAATCTTTCACAGTGAGTAGCACTATACCAGCTGTCAAAAATACATTTGAAGTTGATGAATTTACAAAAAATCAATATCAGGTGAGCAGGGGGTCTACCCAAAACCGAAAAACATGGCAAGGGGTCTACGAGAGAAAAACGTTTGGGAACCACTGTTCTAGACGGAACTTCTTGTTTTTAAAGGGCAATAGATTATTGTAAAATTTGATTAATCTTAATGAAAAAAAAGAAAGATTTTGAATGCTTTGTCATTTGAATATTCTGAATAAAAATTGAAGCTAGATGAAAGATAAAAAGTTCAATGCATTACGAATCCTATTCAGTGTACAATTTCCTGGAAAGTTTGACGGTGTAAAAGTGTTATTGTGTAGGGTGTTGAGAAATATTTGTTTGGAGAAAAGAGCTGTCCTTCGGTAAAAGAAGGAAAACACAAGCAGTAAAAAGGTAACAAAAAGGAAGTAAGAACCATCGAAGTTTCATTGAAATGTTTTGTTCATTTGACAATTTTAGTAAAATATTGCCAAATGCAATGGAATATTTTGTACATATGACAATATTTAGTAAAATAACAGGAGGAAAAAATGTTTACAGGAAAAAAAAAAAAGAGGAGAAACTTGACTGTTGTTGTAAAATTAAAGTTAACTTCAATTATGCACTTTAACTAAAGCTTAACGGATATTTAACTTGCTGTATTTTTCATTGGGGAAAACGACAGGGCCGAAACGTCCTGCTTCTTATAAAAATATTCCAGGGCATACTAGTAAAATTCAAAATTAAATTTTATGAAAATGATATTAATAAAAATTAAATAGATGGCGGAGCTGGCGCATTTTTTCTGCGAAAAGTTCAGTAGTTCTTTTTAAAAAATTTTGCTCTTTCTGAAATAACTTTTCCTCCAAACATCGAAATAATCTTACTAATGTACTTGTATAAACTTGAATTTAATTAAAAATGTATGTTTAATTAATAAATGTTACCCCTTACCTGCCAAGGAGAATTTACAAGATTCGCTTCCTAGTGCCACCGCTTTTCTAATAGGTGCGAGTAGTTATGCGGTGCATTATGGGAAAGAAGCACGTTTTGTAACCTCCCCCCATCCCCACCCCCACCTTTTTAGTATCTTTCGCAAACACTATCAGGATCACTATTATGCCATTCCAAAGCCTCAGCTGTAATTTTATTGATAGTAACACAAGGCAAAGAACCGCACTTCGAGAATGCGCATATATATACCCGGGGCAGTTAACAGATTGCCACTGTGAGGCGTAAATATACGCCCGAGGCACTTTAGGGGGTTAAGAAGCACGAAAATGAGAATCTATCAAAAAAAAAAAAAAAACATAATGTGAAGCGCCAAGGCACGTCACCCTCCCCCATGTGCACCCCTGCTTAAAAGTTCTTATGCTTATATGTAATACTAATAGTTGTAATAAATACGTCCTTTTATTTAATACTATTATGATAAATAATAATAAAATGATTGAGAAACAATGACTGTACTTTAGATTTTTGAAAGAACTCGCGTTTTGTAAATAGAATGCCCTATTTCGCGTAATCGATTATTTGGCAAAGTTGAATGTGTGAAAAGATAAAAGCGGTATCATCTGTGTTCCTTCAATGAACCATTTTCGTGAAGTCGAATTCTGTGGAACGAAGGTCAATGAAGTGTTGACCACACAAATGAAACGGCGGGAAAAGGAAAAAAAGAAGGGAAGGAAGTTGTGAATACACATAGACGAAAGCGTTATCCGAAACAGGAGTACGAGATTTGTTTTATACCTCATTCTAATAAATAAATTTTATTATCGTGCGGGAGTGAAACTCTAGACAGAAAACACACAAAATCCATTTCCTCTTGATAAAAAAATAAATAAATCTCGGATTGGTATGTTTTATGGAATGATGTCATCTTATTGTAATGTCGTTTACGAACATAATGTACTGCTACAAAATTGTAAATCGTGTATAGATTTTTTTTTTGTTCTGCTGCATTCTTATTTTTATTACTTGTATAAGAGTGGATAATATTTTTAGTTGCTTATAATTGTATTAGAATGAAAAAATTTCAAGCAGGGTTACTAATTTTAAATTGGGGTTGAAAATATGGCACTTCAACACAAAATTAGGCCACAAAATAAAAATCTCGATTCTAATAATATAGACTAATATTCTGGAAATATTTAATGCTTTCCACAAAATCCTGAAATTTCTCAGATTTTCTTGCATGATAGCATTTTTGCTGCTTATGCAGAATACAAGCGGCCTTCATAGTCGAGAGTTCGATGGGCATTCTTTGCTTTGAGCGTTTTCTCAATTATGTTATTAGGTTTTGAATAAAACTCTTTTTTTCACTTCCGGTAAACAATATTGTTGCCGCCTAATGTTTGTTGTTTACCTGAGATTTCTATTCTGTCAGCTGATAGTCAAGAGATTAAATTATTTTTTCATTCAAATAGATTGTTCTACCGAAGTGCCCACTTCTTAGTTTTCGCAAGTAATTTTAAAGTCGGATTGTTTACAAAAATAAATATTGTTTCCAAAAGTAACAACATCCGGGAGGAATAATAGTTTTGTTCTTTATCTATTTTATAAGGCAGCGAAACAAGAGAACGGATTTTTAACTAAAACATCACTTGCTATAAGCTGAAAAGTAAGGCGCATCCAGTGTCGTATTTACGTAGAAAAGTATTTGTAGAAGCGTAGAGAAGTAGTCTTGTTTGAAATATACTGTGAGCATTCTTCAATTTGTTCAAGACTCATATATATTAAAAAAAAAACTCAAATAAATTGCTCCCTCTTCAGGAAACTCCTGTATTTACGCCTGTAGGAGCAGTGGCGGAGCGGAGCAAGAGCGAAATTGAGTGTAGGCGAAAAGTCTCACCCCACCCCCGAAGAAAAAGAGGCGAACTCTACTTCCTGAGTTTTAACAATTTTATATAAGGTACCTAGCTTCTCGTACTTTTTCGTGAAAAGAAAACAAAATAAACTCCTGTATTTACGCCTGTAGGAGCAGTGGCGGAGCGGAGCAAGAGCGAAATTGAGTGTAGGCGAAAAGTCTCACCCCACCCCCGAAGAAAAAGAGGCGAACTCTACTTCCTGAGTTTTAACAATTTTATATAAGGTACCCAGCTTCTCGTACTTTTTCGTGCAAAGAAAACAAAATAAACTCCTGTATTTACGCCTGTAGGAGCAGTGGCGGAGCGGAGCAAGAGCGAAATTGAATGTAGGCGAAAAGTCTCACCCCACCCCCGAAGAAAAAGAGGCGAACTCTACTTCCTGAGTTTTAACAATTTTATATAAGGTACCTAGCTTCTCGTACTTTTTCGTGAAAAGAAAACAAAATAAACTCCTGTATTTACGCCTGTAGGAGCAGTGGCGGAGCGGAGCAAGAGCGAAATTGAATGTAGGCGAAAAGTCTCACCCCACCCCCGAAGAAAAAGAGGCGAACTCTACTTCCTGAGTTTTAACAATTTTATATAAGGTACCTAGCTTCTCGTACTTTTTCGTGAAAAGAAAACAAAATAAACTCCTGTATTTACGCCTGTAGGAGCAGTGGCGGAGCGGAGCAAGAGCGAAATTGAATGTAGGCGAAAAGTCTCACCCCACCCCCGAAGAAAAAGAGGCGAACTCTACTTCCTGAGTTTTAACAATTTTATATAAGGTACCTAGCTTCTCGTACTTTTTCGTGAAAAGAAAACAAAATCATTTGTAAGTTTAGATTTTTTGAAATATAACTTAAAATATTTTAAAATGCTCGATTTATTTATGATTTTTTTTGGAACTTTTTTTTTATAAACTGCAAATTAAATTAAAAAGGTATTAAATTTATTTCATCATAAATTAATTTCAAATAGTAAAAGGAAATCTTTATTATAATAGATCAAATTTATTAAAAATAATTAATGTTAGTACTGAAGTGCATAAAAATTGCAGAACAGAAATTATCTACTTTTGGCATTGCTAAATTCCCTTAAAATTGCATCATAATGTAATCTAGCTGGTGTCTGCTTCAACAGATAAAACTGCCAAAGAAGAAAACTTATCTTGACCCATAATATTTCTTATATAATTTCTTTTGTGATTTCGTTTCATTTCTGCCTCCTCGCAAGGACCCTCAAAAGTTTTCTCTGAAAGACCAGAGAGCCGCAACCAAAAGTTCGGAAACAATTTGATTGAAGAAAAATTCGTGGAGGGGCGAGGCTACGCTCGGTCGCCCATTTCGCCCACGCTTTGATTGGGGACCCCTAAAGGTGGCACATTGTAAACCCACCACTGGGAGTGACAACGTTTGATAATAATGATAATTTATGAAACAAGTTTAAACTTCAAACAGCAGTATTTTCTGTGTTCTGACATTCTGTCCCCATTTTCTAGCTTCTTCCGTGACTAGAGGAAAAGTATATTAGTTTTAAAAAATGAGTTTAAAACTCGTGGAATTTTGCTCAGAAGAGCAGAAGAGGAATGAAGTGCTCGAAATCTAGTTCGTGTAGAACGAATAATACGCAGAAATGAAACTGTTTCTGATATTTATTTTTAATCACGCACTGTTTGTAGAATCATTATGCAATTCATGTTTCATCCAAGATGGAAGAGCTTTGTTATTTCATGGCTGAATCGCAATTCCTATTTCACAATTATTTTTCAGAAAAGCATTTTCCCGAATCTTTGTCGGTTTACAGAAATTAGCATCCTGTTCTGCTAGTCCGAAATTTGTCAAATTTTAAAGTAGTAAAGGAAAGCTCCGAGCACGTATATTTTGAGTCTTATAGCCAAAAGAACATATATGTAGGGTTACCAAGCATAAAAGTAGGTCGTTTATTGAAAACAGAAGTGTTACAAATTATAGCTGTAAAATAACATTTTTATTTCTTTGAATACAGATTTACCATAAAAATCGAAAAGAATAAATCAAATCGCAATATTATTTTCTAATTTTACTTGCATTAATATTATAATGCCTTTAAAAGTAATAAAATATCAAAGTACAAAAAAAAAAAAAAAAAAAAAGAAAAAAAAAAAAAGAAACTTATTATAGGCTAAGTTAAAAAGAACACAACTACTTCATGCACTCATGTTCGTGAAAATTGCAACACCGTAAAGGAATCATGTAACAACTTGCAGGGAATGTAAAGATTCCGCACAACCTACAATTGACTCTTGATTTTATAAATTTTTTCTCTCGATTTTATAAACTTTGGGACCACGTAAGATATTCAAAACGTCAAAAGTTCTTAAAATCTAAAAGCATTCTTTCAAAAGAAGATTTTCCCTGACTGGGAAGTTGTTCGTAAAATCGAGAGTGTTCGCAAATTGGGAGTTCGGAAAATCGAGCTTCAACTGTGTTCCACTTTTACCTTGGCTTGCATATTCACCGTCTATGTCGCCAACTGAATATGTCTGTGATTTTGTCAACGGTTAACTTTCGTACAGCACATGTGTAACAAGCGTAGTAGCCGAACCGATCTGTTTGTGTGCGAGTTGCCTTTGTGAGAACACTGCTCTAAAACAATTATCCCTTAAAGCTATCTGGTATCACAAATTATAATTGAATAATGTGAGGAAGCCTTTGCGGAAGAATTGCAAGATAGAAAAGAAAAGCCACTTGTATTTTTAAAATGAAAAAGAAAAAAAAAAGTCACTCGCAGGCCCGTCATTTCAAAATTTTCTAGGGGGCGAGGAGGGGGGGGGGGAGTGTACATTTTCAATGCATATTATAAGTGCGAAACTACAAAATGCATAACAACATGTATAAATTCAATGTATTTCTAAAAGTTGGGGGGGGGGATGGAAATTGACCCTCCCTGATCGCCCAAATGACAGGCCTGGTCACTCGTTATTTATATTTTAGCAGAGTCATACTTCCAGTTATTACACTTTTATGTAGTGTGACTGTGTGACCCCCTTAATACAAAATTTGAATCGTGCCATATTGAATTTTGCAACGATAGCTGAAAATATCAAATAAAGGGAGTACAATTTTAATGATTCATTTTAATTTCATTCTTTGTTTTTTTTTTATCCTCTTGTATTTTGCGACATCACTTGAGGAAACTTGTAAGTTTTCTACTTTTTTTTGCTAGCACACGTGATTGTTATTTTAATGGTAATTGAGAAATTCAGTCAAGCTCAATCCAATATATCAGTTAATTGATATGTAAAACGCAGAAACAATCATGTTAAAAATAGTGCTTTTGCTAATGTGGCGCTGTATTTGATAATAGGAAATCAAAGCCGAGGTTATTTATGCGAAGAAATCAAGGTCTGATTTATTTGACTTGTTTAAATGTTGGGGGGGGGGGGAGGGGGGGTCTCAAATCGAATACTTCATGTAGGATTCCATCCCCAGATGTGGAAGATAATCGACCACCAATGGAATCTCTACCATGGAATTTGGTAGCTTCGATTTCCATGTCATTAACAATGCCAATTGTTCTAGCCTATTCGAGGACCGAATCCCGAAGATTGGATTCCTGGCATCGATAATCTTCCCTTTCTTTCTTTCTTATCAACCCCTGGCATTGTTGAGCAAAGTGGCTCTTATCAGGGGGACACCGAGCCACGATAAGACACAACACAATTCTATTGTTTTAAGGTCCTGATTAGATACTTTTAATAATGTCGCCCAGAGAGCACCCAGAAACGTTTATTATTGTTATTTTTTTTCACAGCTGGCAGATGGAGTTTCGTCTTCTGAGATGTTCGAGTAAGTCAACAAACATTGAGAGTTCATGTTTCGGATTGCCATCGGACGCACATTGTAAGTTGTTTTCACAAAATGTTTAAGTGCAAAGTAAGAAAGCATCATTTACCGGGTTGCTTATTGAAGGCTCCGCGTGCAATATTACTCAATAGAATTTGGACTTGTAGCGTTGTAGCCAGACAAAATTCGTTCTTAATGTGAATAATTTCATGTTATTTGTAATGAATTAGAAGATGACGCAGAGAATCCCTCCAAGTTCTTTTTTTTTTTTTAAGAAGTCATTACTAAAGCATTTTATTGAGGACTAGCAATTAAGAGTACCGAAGCCAATGTTTGGAATAATAGAATGAGGGTAGAGGGGGTGAGAAAGAAGAGAACCATCTCAGTTATCTAATACTTTTGCCCTCTATAGATTAAAAGAAACAATTAACACACAATTTAAGTTCCATGTGAAAAGTATTCGTGTATGAATGTGTACGTAAATACAAGTTACACATTTTAATTTTCTAATGCTAAAATACTGGTAGAATAGGGAAAATCTACCGGTGAAATCTATATATCTATAGTAGTCTGAAGTACCTTAGTCTGATGTAATTTTCCTCCACTTCGTGTTTTAGTAAAGAACTAAAGTTTTTTGGACTAGCTTTGACAACTGTTTTACAAGAAATTTTTTGGAAGAGGGGGATTTAAAAAAAAAATATTTTTCTGTAATATTCGGTGTTTATAATTCTAATATTTTTTCCCACGTTGTCACTTTAAAAACGGTGAACCACACGTTAGTGGTTCACCATTTTTAAACTGACAACGAATGGAATACAATACAGTTACTTCGGACACATAAGTTAAATTAGTTTCAAACTGAAATATTTTTAGAAATATTTTTCTTGAATTTTTTCCTCTACTTCGCATTTTATCTACTCAATGAAATTGAAGTCGCTTGTTTTTCTTTCGAATTCCTATTGGCAACAAAAGAAAAAAGGAAAAAAAACTTTTCTGGAAGGTAATGCAGCCTAAACTTCAGTTGTGCAAGGCCAGCTATGAGAGCAGTAGCAAACATTCTTAAAACTAGTTGAGTATGTCTGCTACCTATGACTATTGTTATTCTCATATAAATACATATGAGAATAACAATCGATATATAATATATAAATACATAAATTAGTCAAAGGATTTAATTTTGTATCGCGTTGGGATATTAGTAACTTTTAAAGGCTCCTTCTTAAGCGAAGGTCTACCGAGTCTCCATCGATGTTTTTTAGTTCACAAAAAGTTTCTTCAGATTCCGCAATCATTTTCTGTTGACTGTATTGAGAATTTTAGTTGATTTACAAAATCTAGAGGCGTATAAAAATGTCAATTGTGAATTTAGACAGAATAAATAGCAAGGGATTGCAAAGATCGCGCTATAGTCTGTGGGAGACTTTATGGACGCTTAAGTCTTTTTTCCTGATCTGTTCTAGTAAATGGAAAATATTAACAGAAATTCGGTGTTTCATGGTTTTAGAAAATGTCTATAGAGTCTATGGATAACACGTTTTTGTTGCCAGCAACAGCCTTGGGGAGCTAAAAGAAGTTAAGTATGCATGATACGTTGGCATGCATAGTGATTTATCTCTACTTGTCAGATTTTCCAAGTTGAAGTTTCGTGCTACCAACTTATTTATAGATCATGCAGATTTTGCAGACTACTCAGACTCACTTTCGGTTAAATGTCGTTTAGAATGTTAAAGAAATAAATTGGAATTGAAGAGTTCTTGCTCTATTCGAATATGCATATATGTACTTTTCTATTTTTTATATATATTTCTCCTGTTTGTTCTAATCTGTCCTAATCTGTTTGTTCTCAATTAGAAAAGATCGATTCAAATCATCCGTTTTTCAATGCATTTCTTTAGTTCTTATTGCTTTCATACGTTTTCTCAGTTGCTTCAAGTGTCTTTTAATTGGTCCGTTTGGTATCTTGTTCAGCATCTATTGGTCAGTTTCAACTTCCTTTTTGGCTCGGTCTACGACAACGCAACTCTCTGCAACTTTCATTTCCTCGCCTTCATTTTCTACGACAAAAAAAGAAAACTGTTAAGAGTCCGAGAAGTTAGGGTTTATTTCTTTTATTTTTCGTATTGTTTGACACACTTTGCACTAATTTTGTGTTGTGTTTCTGTTGCAAGACCTTCTTACTTTATTTTACATCCTGACTAGGCAGAGTAGAATATTAGGCTTTGCATTAAATTAAAAGTAATAAATGAATCTTCTTAAATTGATATTTCTCGGGCTTTTATTTTGTGCTGATTGTCTTAGCAGTCCCTATCATTGTGTCTTAGCATCAGGGTTTAATTTCTAGCGAAAGAAATACGGAAGTCTTCCAGTCCTCCGAACTTAATTTAACCTCTTCATTCCAAGTGTACCCAATTGGGTACATTTTAAAATACTGTTTATTAACTACTGTTTGTGCACTGTGAAAGCTAATTCACCCAATTGTTTTTGAAATTAATCAATAGATAGTTTACTTCATTTTAAACATGGAAAACATGGAAATTGGGCATTAATTATTATTTAAACTAATTATTAATTAAAATTAAAAAAATCTTTTTTTTTAGTTTTTTTTTGTTTTGTAATCATCAGAGAACCAAAAAAATGCGTCAAAATTGTTTGTGCTTAGTTCTGGGGTCTGAAGAGGTTAATGCGAGTCTAAATTTCGTCTGATACGTAAAAATTCATATAAAATTTAAGTGCAGGTGTTGAGCTCCCATGAAAATTAAGCCCTGCTTAGAATTCTTTAACACATGTGCGATTTTCCAAACTTGAAAGTACAGCGTTTATAGTTTTGGAATTGAAACGAAAATTATTCGTTGGGTTTTGACATCGAGTAAACAAAGTAGCTATATTTTTCTTGCTAAAAATAATTTACATCTATTATTTTTTGAGACACTTAATTTTTAAAAATTAAATTATGCGGCATTGTCTTCCCTGCGCGATAAATTTATTTTGGAGTAAGGACATTAACCCCTTAACGATCGCATAATTTTCAAGAAAACAGCAACAAAAGTGCCTATTTCTTTTCCAGAAAAATGTAGTAAAATGTTTAATCTCTAATTATACTATAAATAGTTTGATACTATCATCTAGTATGTAAGACAAGAAAAAAATATTTTTTTGAGATTGAGGAGAGGATTTTTATAAAATGTCTTATTGCTTGCTACTTCTGAGCGAGAGGGAAGGGGTTAATAAAGGTCTTGTTTACGGGGACTTAACTTTCTCGGCGTGTGTTACCTACATTGCAGAACATTTTGGATTGACACAACTGAGCATTTCCTTCGGGGAACAACTTTACTGTCGTGAGAAAATCTTCTTTTTTTTTTTTTTTTTTTTTTTTTTTTTTTTTTTTTTTTTTTGCGTTGAAAAGTTGAAAAAACAGTTTTTTGCAGGGTTCGAAATTGGGATGTAAAAGTTACGCATCATTGGCACCTATTTTTTTTTCTTTAGTTTCCAAAAATGTTCTGCTAGGCGTAATTTAAAAATAATTTGACTTGCCTAAACAAATATTAAAGTATTCCAAACCATCACAACCATACTTAGAAAATTATATGTTAAACAAACGTTTTTCAAAAATCAATTTCTATTAGTAACTTTTGAGATGTTGCTAATTTTACCGTTGTCCTTAAACTTAATTTTATATTTTATAATTGTTCTATGTCGGAGAAAAGTGTTTGTCAGAAATTCGAATTTTCATAACCTTAAACTTAATATTTTTTTTTTTTTTTTCAAATGCTCGTGAAGTAAAAGGAAAATTCAGCGGTAAAAACAAATGTAGTTTGAATTATGTATCAAATTGCATATTTCTTTTCCTTCTTGAATATCATGAATATTTGGGAGAAAGATTCAACATTGAAGTCAAGTTTGCGAAAAGTAGAATCTACCCTAGGACATCCATAGGGCCTAGTGCTAAAAGGGAAGGAGGTTGGAGGAGAAAAGAGTGTGTACAGGAAGTGACGTGACACATTGACATGTTCGACATTCGATATCGGTGTAAAGTTCAAGCATGATCACGTCGTGATTCTACTGCCGGCCCTTACGCGGTATTCACCAGCCGATTTGAATCTCTGGAAGAGAGTCGAAACGCCGAAAAGACTCCGAATTTATTAGCTGAAGAAGGCTTCAATCTGCGGTTCGGAGATTCGAGTCGGCTGGTGAACACGACTGTTAGTTAAAAGATCCAGATCAGAGCCCCATCTAGGGGGGATTTGGAGCTTCGTCAAGTTACTAATGTAATTTATTTTACTCATTAAAACAATTGAACTCTTTCGGACATGAGAAAAAGGGAATTGAAAAGTAGAATTCTTAAGTTATTCATTGTGGCAATGGAGTTAAATATCCAGGGCAGTGTCAATACCTCCTATCTGCAAATTTTTCGATTTTCTGATTTTACCTTTTATTAACTTTGTTGTATTCTAATTGCTCGTTATTAGGGATTCAAACAGTTTTTTGTATCTACTGTAAATTTCATTAAAATCGAATAGGAGGTATTACCAGATCGCCGCGATCGACGAAGAATATTTAAATTGGATTCGCATTCACATATTTTTCCTCGAGACAGATCGAAACCTAAATCTAATACCTGTTGCTCACGAAATCAGCTTATCAACGGAGTAAAAGCATGGAACAGAAATGAAGCCATAAGCCATAGTGAAAGCAGGAAAGGAAGTTAAGGTACATTGCTTTCGCTTCAATTTGTGGTAAATATTTCTCCGAATTCACTGGTCTTAAAAACGAATTAAAAATTTTTTATTTCAAGTTCAATGAAGCGTTAAAAGTACTACATTACACGGAAATTTGATAAAACATTTCACATATTTTTTCTTTATTAAAAAAATCCGTCATTTTTTACGGCTTTTCTGACTTATGAGGTATTTTTGAAAAGCAATGAAATTTTCTAATTCCCATTAGTCACCATTGCTTTTCGATAGGTACCACCTATAGCACCACCTTGTCCCGGTGCCTCTCTTGGTATTAGGAAAATCGGACTCTTTAATGCAAAGTAAAGATTACCGATACTCTCATATTGCATCCCAGCCGTCTAGGAGAGAAAATACATTCCTAGAAGTACGATCGCTATCTGAAAACGAGTCATAAGAAAAATGGCAAGCTTTTTGAGCAACATGCGTAATCAAATGGTTAAAAGAGAAAACGCTTTAACGCAAGTATAAATTTAGAAATAGTTAAAGCATTCAGAACGGAAGGGAAAATGTTAAAGATGATCAACGATCCAAAATCCCTTTAAAAGAAGTAACAAATGAAAAGTTCATCCTAGTCATAATAATTCTCGATGCAGATTTACGTGTAATAAAAGTCACACTCATTCTTTCTTAAATAAAGCTAAAATCCATCGCTTGCGGAATCCTTGCTGAACATTTAACACCATGTGAGTTTGCAAAACATGTACCCAAAGAATTTTATGTATCAACAAAAACGGAATAGTTTCTTCACGTGCCATAATCTTATCCCTAGACGAAAATCATAGTTGAAGGAGATTTATTCTAAGAGCGTTGCGGACATTGAAAATGTCAAGAGTCCTAGGATTGTTACATAGTCCGAAAAAAATATTATAATACTGAATTCGTTATTGAAAAGTAGAAGTGAAACTACTCATTCTTCTTTGATAACGGAGAAACGGAGGGGAGAAAACACATTTATGATTAAACGAGATCACTTCCAATTCGGTTTTCCCTAATTGCAAAATATTCACTTTTAATTACACGAAAAATGGAATAAAAAACCTAACTATGACTTAATTAGTCTTACAGCCTTATTCACCAATCCGACGCGAACCTCTGTCAAACAATCGAACCACCGATTTGAGTGTTTTAATTGATTGAGGAAGCCTTTGCTCTGCAGTTCGAAGGTTCAAATCGAATCGGCTGGTGAATAAGGCCGTTAGAGAAAAGTCTTGGACGTGGTGCATTATTTTATGAACATATCTCTCTGAAAGTGACAAGTATAAAGTGTAACGTGTTGGAGAAACGCATAGGAGAAGTCCTATGCGTTTCTTAAAAGATTCCAGGGCCGCACAGTAAGTTGTTAAAATGCTTTTGTAAGCTGTAAGTAAACAAAGGCAGACATCTTTCTTTCATTTGGAAGTACGCTACTTATGTGATCTACAATTAAATAAAAATTAAAATACCATATTTAAATCACAAAATAGCAATAAAAGTTGCAAACGCGTATTTTGAAGTTGGGAAAAACCAAGGTTCGAAATTAGCGGTCGTTAGTCGTATTTTGTACCTAAAAATTTCCTCTTGATACCGCGATTTTCATATCCAACCATCATTTTTGACGTCTGACCTTCTATAAAAATTGTACTTTGACAAGAGCAATTTTTCCCCCAGTCTTCGTTTTTTTTTTTTCGTCTATGACTTCATATAGTTAAATTTTTATATACATATTTAAGGTACAAGTCACTTCGACGCCGAAACTTCGACGCGGTTCTTTCAACGCCGGCAATTCCACGCACATTTTATTCCGAAGCAGATTTATTTTTTCATTAACATACATAATATAATCTTAGTCTAAAACGCGTTTAGTTATTACTGTAATAATTACATATGCAATAATATTTTATTGCATGTGTAATTATTACAGTTATAATTAAAAAACGGCATAGGAATTAAATAAAACTTTGAAACTAAATTCAAATGAAAATTGACAACTGAACTCAATTATAACAAGGAAAAGGGCCCAAGTTCATCCGGGGCGAGGTAGTGGGGTCCACGGATTTTACATGCACGTATGCCCAAGTGTACATGGTGGGTCTTCAGCAGGTATCGAACACGCGACCTTCCAGGTGAAAGTCCGACTTTCTAACAGCTAGGCTACCATGTTCTTAGTAAACACTCTAAATGATGGATGACAAAAACATAAATAGAATACAGTGTCCCAATTGGAATTTTCGTCTGCGAAGGCCCCCCCCCCCCCTTCGCAGGCCCAATACTCCACGGTCGTCGGGGTGGCAGGTCTTCATAAGTCTATGTGTATATATATTAACGTACTATGGACAGTTAATTAATCTGTCTTAAAACATTTTTAAAATCTAGATGGAGCTATCATGCTTTCCTCTGTACTTTGTGAGTGACCTTGGAAGAGATCATATGAAACCGACCTTCCAGTATCTTCCAAGCGGATTTGTCCAATGCGTTTTCTTTTTTTCAGCTAAGATTTTTCTACGGCGGAAAATCGCTAGCTCTGATCAACTGCACGTATGTGCCTCGCTACCTCTTCTTCACAGAGATTGTTTTTTTCAAATAGGCCCCATGATCCCGATCTGATCCCTATCTACTTGCCATCGACTCGCCCAGCTGTGGTATCTAGTTCTTTAATGTCTATGTTTAAAACCAAGGGTTCTGGATGGCTACCCTCCCCCCTAGTTGTGCCCTTGGATGGACCTTTAGTTGCCGTGGGTCTTTTCTTTCTTTTCAGTTTGTTTCACACAGTCTTCCTATTATGGCTAGTGTCTTAAGAAACCATCTATATCGCAACTGCATAAACCGCTTTGACTTAATGCGCATGTTCTAGTCCAGACACCGATATAATGTATCGGCCTTGCGCATCAGAGAATGTGTGACTTTAGGGGAACCTCAAATGGTGAGATGAAGTGTGACGTTCGCTTAAAAATCAAGCCTTTCAAGTATTCGTTGCTTTGACGTTCAAACCTTTCCTCTTTTTACATGAGTCCGTTCTCTGCATCCGCATCCTTATGCTTTAATGTGGTAATCTCTCCTTATGAGTGGAAATAATTCACAAACATCCCAAAGTGATTCTACAATTATAGTTTGCGGTCAAAAATGTCGGTGGCATCTAAAATTGCAGATCCGCTTTTAGCTGCAATATGCCACAAAATGTTATCACCAGTTGAAAATATGTATTTGAAATTTTTATGCATAAAAATGCGTCACTGGTTTATTTGCGCGCCAATGTAGTTCCGACAATGCCGTCAACTGAATAAAAATAAAGTGTTTCAATTTTTATCTACGTTGCCACGTTTACCGTGCTCTTTTACACCCTACCTTTATCACGCTTATTTTATTTTCTGTTTCCTCGACGAAAATAATCCTGGAATCGCTATACAGGCAAGAAAATGTAAACTCTCAAATCCAATAGCATTAATGTTGACTTTTCAAGTCTTCCTAGAGTCGTATATGCACAGAAAAACGTACAAATCTTTAATACGGATTTAGTAAATATTCGTTAAAACGTGTTTTATTTTAAGTTAACTGAAAATAAACGCTGAAAAAATTTGTATATCTTACTTTAGAGCATCACTAACGCAAATACAAGAATATTACTTTTATTCATATAGTGCCGTGTGAAAACGTGTTATTTCATCTTTTCATTGAAACACCCGATTATCAGTGTGCGAATTATCTGGTTTGTGAATTATCCCGTGCAGTTTTAAAATCACTTGCTTATCCTGTATTTTGCACATTTTCCGTATAATTAAAAAATAAAACTTTAAAAATTATTGCTTCGTGCCTCTATACATTGCCAAGATAAAAATACCAAACGTAGCTGTTGTGATAAATTGCCAAACACGCATATAAAATGTGAAATTAATTTCTTCAAAATTAAGTGTTTCGATCATTCTTGATGAATTTAGAACTCGGGTTATATCTCTAGGGAAGGGAAATATAGAGAGTAATATTCCCTCAAAGTAAACGATTCCGATTTTTCATGCAAATTCGAACAAAATTAGTATTGATACTTGACAATTTAAAATTAGTTACCCTAGTATACGTTAGTTAGTAGTGTAGGTATTCTCTGGGTTCTGGGCGAACTATTAAAGTTAGATCCTTTTCCTACTTAGATTGCTACTGGAACCAACATTTTAGTTTAACGGGGAAAAAAAGAACTTTTGACACTTTAAGAATCCCTGGCCTCGGGGCTTTTTTCTCGCCAACTCTTTCTTGTCAGCACCAATTATAAGTGAACAATGTGTCTTGTTGTAATTTAACAAACGGACAAATGATTTCTTTTGAAACTTTAATCAAAATTGTTAAATTCCAGGCTTCCTTTTTTTTGAACTAACTGAACTTTTTTGATGCTTTAATGTGTACAGCACTCTGTCATGAGAAATTATTTTCATGTTGTCAGAAATTCTCTTTTTTCTTTGATTATGTCCCTATGCAGATACGTATTATGATTTTCATCAGCTATCTTGTAAGACTTTACTACATTTTATATATATGTTCTATTCCATTAAATTTTACAACTATAAGTGTAGAATTATTTTCATTCTTTTTGAAGTATCAAACTCATTCTAAGGAATAAATAGGTACTTAAGTAACTATATGTTACAAAAAAAAAAAAAAAACCCGTGTATTAAGTTCTAGAAAAATGGAAACCTGGAATTTAACAATTTTGTCTCAAAGAAGGTCTGGTAGGTTTAATATTAACATTTTAATGCATTGATCTGATTAAAAATGCGAGCGAAAGTAGAATCCATCGATTGACAAATGTATAACCCAATGAAAGATTGAAAAAAAAGAAAAAAATGATAGCGGAAGTATCGACCATGGTATGTGTACTTACGAAATAAAGTTAAGAGTGAAGAAAATGACAGAATGAAGAGGAAGTTCACTATTTCACCCATATAAAGATAAAAGCTATCTCAGATATTCAGTCGAAAAAAGGTAAAAACAATGAAAACGCGCCGGAATGAACGTAACTAATTTTAGGACATGATTCCGCACTTTTTCATGCGCGATTCTTCTCATAGTGCGTACAGTGCCGAAAGCCCGGCAGTCTGGATAAATCAGCCACATTCTGACAGGGCGAAAAATTTCTTTAAAACTTCTTTCTACGCTTTCTTTTTTCAAAAAACTAGCCATTTTTTTTACTAACTCGGCTAGTTAATTTTCACTACAGGCAGCTTCAAGGCATGCCGTCAAGTATTTTTCTGAGGTCAGTCTTATCAGGTTAATTATTATACACCAACTGGGCATTAATTATGTAGTAAATTGCAGTATCATGCCTTTAAGTATTTTTTCAGAGGTCTGTATTATCTGGTTAATTATTATACACTACGGGGCATTCATTATTTATGTAGTAAATTCCATTACGCACTATGCCTTCATAAACTTGCTTTTCCTTTGTTTTAAAGTATTTAAGCAGTTGTTTATTCACTGTTGCATTTTCCAACGAGCAGGTACAAGTACTGTATTTTCTGAGGAAACATTCGTACTTATTTTTTTTTTCAAACCCATCTCCGATCGGCATTTTCAAACTCGGCAACACTTCGGCTCACATTAGGCCGAGCTGTCGAGACTATAGGTATTTCGCGGTATACACGCGCGGTACTTCTTACAGTAGTTTAATGCCTTCAGGCAACTAAGGCTATAGGGCATGCTTGTCTAAAGCGTGGGCCAAAAGCCGTTAAAATGCGGCCCAAACACAAATTATGAAAATATTTAAATTTATAGATTTTTATTAAAAAATGAATGTTTGAAACGAAACTTTTAAATATAAAAAAATATGTACCTATCGGGGCTCGAAAATTATATTGCCCGACATGCCCAGGGCATGTAAAAATTCTGATCGGGATATAATCTTCTACCCTTACATGCCCGGCAGGCATGTCATCACTTAATCAAATATTTTTTTCAAAAACTGTATTATTTCGTATTTTATTTAAAAATCACCGCATCCTTACTGGAGATTAACATTGACACGTTGATGAACATTCATGTCAACAGTAAAATTGGGAGTACAAGATTAATTTTGTAAATTTTGACTTGTAACGACTTATATAATATTTATATGTAATGCAATTTTTTTAATGATTTAAATTAACGGTAAAATCATTCTTGATTCAGATATAAAGCTGTTAATTAATTTTTTTGTCTGATTAATGCTATACCACAAATTCAAATGTTTTCATTAATATGCAATAAAACAACTTTGCATGTAAAAATTTTGTTCGGGCATGTATTTTTTAGACAAACATGCCCGACAGGGCATGTAAAATTTTAAAGATTTTTCGAGCCCTTGTACCTATACATATCTTAAAAATAATAATAAAATAAAAAGAAGTTAATTTATTTTAATAAAACTACCTAGAGTTAATTTTTATTTCAATTTGTTGAAAAAATATTGCATGTGTAGCCCAGCATTTTTTTTTAAATTTGCAATGGAACCCTCAAACGGTCATAGTTTAGACAATTATGCTACTGGGGCATGTGTTAGTTCTTGTGAAAAAATTGAAGGGTCCACTGGAAAAGCGAACTAAGTCACATTCTACTTTTTGAACTTTGCTTTATGTTTTATTAATGTATTAGAAATTAATATAAATTATCTATTATAAATATATGTATTATAAATTTAAATTTGGGTGTTACAGAAAAGCAAGCTCGTATAGTTAAAATTAACATTTATGTTATAAAATAATTGAATAAAACATAAAGCAAATTTCAAAAAGCGGTATGTGACTTAGGCCGTTTTTCCAGTGGACCCTTCAATTATTATATACTGTTTAAAATTAAGGTAAGGCCTAAATTAATGAAAAATAGAATGCTTTTCATTGGACAAGCACACTTACCTTCTGATCGTCCGCTTGTGAATTATCGTGCATTCAAAACCTTATAATCACTTGACTATACAATTTTTCTGGACTTTCCATACATTAAAGAAAATCTCGTAAAAAACAATGATTCAAGGGCGCACCATTGGGAAGGGACGAACGGGACCGGTGACTCCTCTCCCTTTCCCCACAAGGCCTTCTCAATACATTGCACATTATTACAAATACAGTAGAGCGCCGATTATCCGAACTTCCAATTATCCGAACAGATTATTTCTGTATTTATTTTTCCATATCCGAACTTCTAATTATCCAAACACCCTGTTCATTTCAATCCCCCTTCCCCTCTTCAGATTTATTATGTGAAACCGAATCCTAGATAAGTGTTTCGTTGGGAGCAGTAACAAGAGAATAAAAGGCTTGGTGAAAGTGGGTATAATCAAAATCAAAGCACAAAATTCCTGTTCATACCACCTCCCATTCGCAGTGACCATTTCATTGTAGTTCTTTCTGCACCGTAATAGCCCTGCATAGCCGTATGCCTTGAAGTGTGAAGGTTTTTCTATTGTCACAATATCCCTTAAATTGTCTGTCCAATTATCCGAACTTTTGCTTATCCGAACTAGGGTCTGTCGCGACGTGTTCGGATAATCGGCGCTCTACTGTACCGCTTAAAGTTTAAACGAAGTTTCCTTATGAAATATCACTACTCGATGTACGCGATCCCATTTGGGGTTGCAAGTCATTTCTTATGGCGGCGCGACATAATTTCCAATTTTAAAATACATAAGTTTTTTTTTTTTTTCAGTTTTAAAACTACTTCATGAAAAAAAAGCCCGACTTTTATTTTCTTTTTTCAACGTTGTTAATCGCGGCTACCGCAATGAAACAGAAATGTCATTTCCTGACGATAAAACGAAACCAAAGTGGTCAAGTACAACGGATGTCGTGTCAACCCCTTCCTCATGATTGCTTTCATTTATTTTATAACTTTAGTAGGTGGCCTCAAGAAAACGCAGTATACCTTAATTTCTTCATAATAAAACTAGGTCGTAGTAGTTAGTAATTCAGGTGTTGGTAGGATTGCTACATGTCCTTTATATGATACCAGACTGTCACAGCAAAGATATTTTTAACCGCAATTCACTACTCCATCTCGCATTACGATTTTCCCCATTTTTCTTCCTAAGCGCCGAGTAAGGCCTTAATTTTTTAAGCGAAACCGAACAGTTTGGCACCTCTCTATTTGAATGATTTATAAAAAAAATCTAGAATACAGCAATAGATTGGATTTTTTTTTTTTTTTTTGCAAATAATTATTAAAAAAGCAGTTTTCGCCAAGAAAAAAGTATTAAAAATCCACTTGCCCAGATACAGTTCGACCACGGAATTTTGACAGTTGAACGCTTCTGCGCATGTCAGAGAAGAACAACTCCATTCGAGTTTTGGGGAAGTTCGTTTCGCAGGTGCGTTTATTTAGTACGCAAGTAAGCATGTTTGGCTTCTCTGTTTGTTGAAAGCAGCTAAATTTATAAACTGGCACATAGCATCAGTTCGGAAGAAATCCAAGCACCCTAATCGAAATAGAACGAGAACAAAAACGGCACATTCCTTGTACCAGCAGTTCCTCTCTTGAATATAAATGGATTCTTCTTGGCGCTCTGCCAGGCAGGTCGCTTTGGTTGATAGTAGAACAGTAAGCATATATCTATATACGTAGCACTTCAAAATCCCTCATCAATTTTAGCAATTATGACAGCCTTAACATTGTACAATTGCAGTGTCTAGAATTTTCCGAGTCAAAATATATATTTATAAGATTTGTCTGTAACTTTCAAGAATTTGCTATTAAGAAAAAAGTTTTTAACTGTGCCACTTAACTACATTTATCTTTAAACTCAATTACGGGTTGCAATAGAAACGTATTTCGGGGTTTTTAATACGATATGGATTTTTTTCTCTGAAAAAATTTCTTTTGTAATTTAGGATCTTGTGTTGATTGAAACAGTAATCGTTTTCCCACTCTTAAAGAGAGATCATTAGAATGAGAAGGGATCTGCTTATTTGTCGCAGAATTTCGTAAAAATGTAGTCTCTGAGCGTATAAAGTTATTTATTTTAGTGTCCTTTGAATCAGATCAAGTTGTTTATTTTTTACTACGTTCTTTAAAGTTGTAAAATAAACAAATTTACCGAAGTGTTAGAATCCAGGATAGCCTGGAATCTGATATTCTGCGACAACACATTTGTGTGTAAATCGGCATATCTACTATGGATGTAACGAATAGTGATTTGACCGAATAGCCGAAATTGAATATTCGGCCATTTCGTCCAGGTCGAAACCGAATATTCGGCCATTTCTTCTCGGCCAAAGTCGAATATTCCGCAATGCGATATAATTTCTTTCTTTTTTTTTTTAATACTTCTACTGTAGCAGAACTATTCGGCAAGGCCGAATTTGATCTTTGACTGTTCGGCCAGGCCGAATACCGAATAGTGGTCGAATATTCGTTACATCCCTAGTACAGGATGACGGAAAGTTCTTTCAAGTTTTAAAAACACTTCAACATTCCAAAATTATAGTCCAAAAAGTAAATTCGCATAATTGAACTGATAACTTTTATTACATTAATATTAGTAACATTCAAACAACATTTTAAAATTAATGTTCAAAATTGGCGCTTTTGACTTAAATTAGAAATTTTGGAAAGTGATTTGAGAAATGTCACAAGAATTTTCGATGTTTTTTGAAAAGTTCTTGAAGATGGTCGAGAGTAATTTCATTCGGCCACCGTAATTTCGATCCTAACTCTGACATCCATGCCGCTTTTAACCATAATGGCCCACACGTACTGAAATCCGGCAGTTTTGTGTGGCATAATATGCTTGTTTAATCCATTTTAGGTCAAGTATAGAAAATTTATAAAAAGGGGGGTATCATTTGCATTGAAATATGCTTAAATTACATTCATTAAGACAAAAAGGTGTCGTGCATGAAGACTATTTTATGGCCAATTAATGAACATATCACTTAGTTGAACAGTTCTATTATAATCGAATTTATAAATTTTTTAATGGAAATTTTCGAAGAATTTTGGATGCAAACAGACTTTATACGTCCTTACCCTCATTTGACACATAAAAACAAATGTTACTAAAAATAATCTTAGTAGTTAGCTCTAAATCTTCAAAAAATTATTATAATTTTTTTTTCGGAAAAAAAATTGAAAAATGCATTTTAAATGTTGTATCTTGAAAAATGCATTTTGAGGCATAAATTTACAAGGAAAATTTTACTTGAGTGTTACAGTGTTGTCACAAGGTACTCTTTCTTCTACATGTCAAAATGTAGCTATATGAAAGACTTATCTGTATTTTTGATTTTTCTTTTGCGACACCTATTCATTTCTATGCACTGAGAAGATCATTGTCACTCGAAAATAAGTGCATGTAGTTAACATATGAAATCTTTTACCGTAATTTGTTGTTCTTCGTTTACAATGTACTGTATACTGTTGAAGTAAAGAACATAATGTATAGAATATTGACTTTCTAACTGAACGTATGGAACAGATTCTGATATTTGTGCATTAAAAACTTACATAAAAGCTCCAAGTAGCGTCAGTAAAGAAGTACAATACTTTCTTTTTCTTTCTGCTATATTCGGGATAAATTACCTCGTTTAATTGGTGCAAAAAAATCATATTTTACTTATAAACACACTTATCCTTATCTATTTTTTACGAAAAAAGAGGGGGGGGGGTAGGAGAGCTCTCTTTATTACCAAAAAATTCTTTTAAATATACGAAAAATGCTTGAAGGTACTTAAAGTTTTTGACTTAAAATTCACAATAGATTAATTGGACATTAACATGCCAAGGAACGATTTTTTTTTTTAATCAAAGCCTTTTTCACCCGCTTGTCTTATTTCTAAGTCAAAATACCTTCATGGGTTTGACACTTGTAGTAGGTTACAACAAGACGTTGGTGCTTTTTTTTTCCCATTTTTACATGAAGGAGAAATATTATCATCGAGTTCAGGTTCGAAGTTTCCATGAAAGTGCAGAATCTTGGATTAATGCAAATATTTTATGGGCGCAATGCGTGGACTTATATTTGATATGTGATACAGGTCTCCCCACTTTTAGATATGCAAATTTCCAGTTAAACAGTCGTCTCACATAACGATCATATGACCGTAATCTTTGTCCAATTGAAGGTGTTGATGCTTAGCATATAAGTGCACGATATACAAACTCATCTCTTGAATAAGATCTTGAACAAGCGCTCAATACTAGGTCAAATCTTACCATGGTAGAATACGGAGATCTTAAACGTGTCCTGAGAAATAGTCAAAAGAAGACTGAGCAACTTCCATAATTAAATTTTGATTGTTGAGTTTCACTTTACCCTACTGCAGTTTTAACTGGTGCCGTCGTTGCTTTAATCGCTAGTAAGAAATAATGTGGTTAGGTTTCGACTATTTACTTGTCCCCTTTCTCCAAATTTTCCTGATTTGGAACTTGGAACTTATCATTTATTTCGTGCGTTGCTCAGATTCAGCACCTGAAAATTCATATTGATCTTGAAAGAGTGAAAATTATCCTGTAACTTATAGTCCTGAGTTTTGAAGACTTATACACGGAATCTATAACCTAACTGGAGTGAACGGCGTGTCAAGTCATTAATTTAGGTTACGATGAACTGAAGAAAATCACTGGCGTTTAGTTATTCGTAGGCGAGTTCTTATCATTAGAGCTGGATGACTGTTTGAAAAGCAGGATATTGCCAAAGGGCGCAGAGGGGAGAAAGTTAAATGGACTTACAGAAATAAAAATTTTGCTCTTCTCGCTGATCTTGATTTTACTTTTGGAGCTCGTGTCCTTCACAATGGGATTTCTTTGACCATGATTTTTCTTTTCCAGAATGATCTGAGTAAGGATGCCGGCCTTCAACGTGGCGGGGGGCGTGTCCGACGATGACAGTAGTCTCGGGTCCCACCTTTCTTGGGAGGAGTCTGCTTTCGCTGAGCTGGACGCCTATCTACACGAGAACCCGCCCGGTTGGACACCCCGGTGTGAGTGTGGAGACCTTAGCCTATGCTCATTCTGCCTCTGGGGAGACGGGCTGTGCTCACTGCCGCCCGCAGACGACGTCAACAGGTGAGAAATGAAAGGTCATATTTCACTTTCTATGCCCTATTTGGCACCTAATATATATTAACAAAGATAATCATTATAAATATTATTTGACAAAGAGGCGCGACGAGAAATTTTTCGGGGAGAGAACAGGGCTGGTTCATAAACAATCGATTTTTTTTACATACACATACATACAGAGATGGATAAGTAAGGCTCGAGGCACAACTCTCTGGGAGGATTTCATTTGACCTTAACCTTCCCTTCTGTTTGTGTCCCCTGAGCTAACATAACTCTGCTTTACAATTATAATTTCTTGTTCAAAAGGATATTTAGGCATCTTCCCACTAAGTTATAATTACCAACTGGAGAACATCTGTATAGGAAGTAAACCAAGGATCGAAAAAATTTGAAATCAACTGGTGTGCGATCTGATCTGTACTCATAAACAAGATCAAGGCGGCAATCTAGTCCTTAAAATTTTGCCTAGGTCGACTAGGCTAAGTGTCTAGAACGTTGTATGCTGCCGGCTGATGAGGAAGTGTACGTTTTCTGGCGACTAATGCAGATCGTATGCTCGTTGCAGATGTTATAAAGCAGAAGTCAACATCTCTGTTTCAAAACAGAAAACTCTGCTGCACACGACCTTTTGGAGTTTAAAATGCGGCATTCCCTAGAAACTCCACCATGCATATGACACATTAAGGCCGGATTTGTCCATTTTGGGTAAAGATCGATTTTCCATTCGCAGTCAACGATTTTACTCAAAAACTGAAAAGCTTGGAGTTAGGCAAGCCCTTCGTAAACCCCTTAATTACTATTACTACTGAGTGTTGCCAAGGGAGGGAAAAAAACAGGTTCATTGTTGAAAAAAGCATGAATACCAGATACATGAAATTAAATGAAAAAATGTAGAATTTTTCTTTTTTTGATAAATCTTGTATTAAGGACTCAGTTTTGTTACGTTTTCCGTGTTCAATGGTAAAGCACTCCACTTTTCTTTTCTGTTGCAAATGCTGTCTGTAAATAGCGCATCCGAGATGAAATGCATCAACACCTGCTTGGTTTTCAAACAAGAGAATACTTTCCTCCTCACGAAACCACTTTCCCCTTATACTCGAGTCTTCGTTGCGTGAGCACAGCCGCAGTTATCCTTTTATGTTAATAATGACGGATGGTACCATTATACTTTTTGTATTTGTCCAATACCTGTTAATGCGAATTGTCTCACACATGTATCGTTCTCAACAAGTGAGAAGAACGTAAATCAGTTTTTGTAGTTGACCAATCAGTTATGCAGTATTCGTACTACGGTCAATGAAGAACAAATTCTTTTAAACTCCTTTAATTCTCTCAAAATTCAACAACAGGTCTTTTTCATTTTAAAGACTTCTTTGACTTTTGACAATGCAGCCAAAGTCAGTTTCATTTGACTCTTTAACTGTCCACAAAATATGTTTGTTTTATGCCATTTATTTCACCCGTAATAATACATTGCTTAAATCACTGCCAACTGAACTCGAGGCCACAGATTTCGAAGATCATATCAATTATACTTATCGAGAGATAAGTCGCCATAAACTGCTCTGCTTTTTTAACTTCAATTCGATCCCGGCATTGGGGGAACTTATATCACTTTTACTGTGCAATTAGATGTAACACATATTAATTCTAAGGCTTCATGCTAACAGGTAGGTAAGTAGTCGCAGGAGAAAATAACTTTTTTTTTTTCAATCCTCAGATCTTCATGTCTAAGGACATGACGATCACAGTATCGAAGGACCAAAGACCACGTTTTTAGTTAACAAGTTTGGATAACGGTACCGGGAATTGCTGCGTAAGGTCGGCAGTGGATACTTCTATTCTCAGGGAAACAAGAAGAAGAATAGTGTCGAGTACCAAACCTTCAGTATGGTTCTATGCATCGTGTACTGGGACCCATGGTTGCAAATACTTTACTTGTGACTCATGTGAGCATTTATGTGGGAGCTTTTTCGCCCATAGTCTGGATATAAACGTACACGTGCGTGCACCTTCAAAAGTACTTTTATGTCCCGGTATGCTTGATACATATGCTGAACTCCTGCACTCTCAGAAATAGAATCGTGACTTTCGAGGACTTTTCAATCGTCAAACAAATTTAGTCATTTATAACTATACTTTCCTCGCGAGATCACGTGACTTTAAAAAATTACTATAGAAATTTCGGCAATTTGACGAAAGGTTTACTCGGAGCATTTTTCAAGAAGCCATTTTGTCAAATACGACGAAAGTTTCGTGAGATTTGAGCATGCGTTTCTGAGTGTGTGTAAACCATTCGAAATGAACACTTAGACTATCAATTAAGCAGGTTTACTTGTTATTATTTTTAGTTAATGATACGAGATACATTTCTGTATACTTAAGAAGGTTCTAATGCACTTTTGTATGGCTAATATGATCATCTTTGGGAATGACAAAACTGGTCACTTCATAAGACATCTCGATCAATCATTGTACTCAAAGGAAAAGAAAGTTTTCTGCAGAAGTGGTCACGATAGACAGTGTGGTCAGTTTTCCAGGTTCCATTGTATACTTTTCTCCACCAGACCCCTACCTGTTAGCCGAGGCCTTAGGATTGCTTACGCACGGGGAGAGGTAGTGGGGTCTACGGATTTTACATGCACATATCCCCAAGTATACATGGTGGTCTTCAGTGGGTATCGAACGCGCGACCTTCCAGGTGGAAGTCCGACGTGCTAACCACTAGGCTACCACGGCCCATAGGTTCCATTGTATACTGTAGTTCCTTTTTTTTGCTAGTTCGTGCGTTTATTTTATCGCCTTATATTTCGCCCCCTCATTCAAATTCCTTTCTAGTCCCATCTAACCCAAGTTAAGAGTACTGAATGAAGGAGCTCATTGACATGCTAAACTATGTCTTGTAAAATTCCATCCTCGAACAGACTCGGATGAAATCGAGTGCAGATACTTCGATGGTCGTTATTGTAAGAGTATGCTTTTCCGGGGTAACGCTGCCCCCCACTCTTGAACGTGTTTCGTAAGCCCACCCCTATCTGCCAGGGACAGGCAGGCACACTCAATTAGGAAGTGAGAGTTCCTTCCGCTGGTGCTCTCGAATACTTCATTTCCGTAGCTGGAGCCGGAAGCTCGGATATTTGCTTTCCTTATGAATTAGTTTGTGACAAATATTTCTTCTATACACGTTCGCGGTCCAAATTCATCATAAAAATTGTATAAAGACGATAGACGCGAGCGACTGGTTTAATTTCTGTCGTCTGGAATGGGATAAATATGATAAAACTAATCGTGGGTTTACCGTCAAGCAATTGTATCTACAGAACGGGCTGATTTTTTATTGAGATGGCAATGGGGTTTATAAATTATAAAACTACACATATTCACACACAAACATCATTTAGTACGATGAACTGGTAAACTAAACTTTATTAATTTTAAGTGCATGTGTTCGAAAATGCCTGTTTTTGTGACAGCTATTTTTTATTGATTTCTGAGAAATGTTTTTTTTTTGTGAATAAAGTTGTTTGACAGTTAACTCAACTCCCCGCCCTCCCCCTTTCACTGTTCTATTCAGAAAGTCACTTAAAGCTTCCTACCAGCTATTATTTTTAAAAATTTTGTGAAAATGTGTAATTTCATGAATTGTACAGTTTTTGTTGGGGGGGGGGGGGTGGAAGAACGATTGGGCTAATATTGGAAACGTGGAAAAATAAAGGTATTATTTGCAATAAATTTTTATTAAGCCAAATTGTAAATTGGAACTGTTAAAATTAAAAATGTTTTATTTTTAGATTGGATTTTGAATTTATTTTAAAGGACAAGTTCGAGAGTGGCTAAGTTTTACGATATTATTGTACTTGCTTTTATAAATGAGCATAAATAATAAGGTAATACGTAATAAGATAAACAATGTTCGAATAGGTTATTCTCTTGGCGTTATTTGGGGTAACGTCTATAAACATTTTGGGGAGAGGGGAGCTATAGAAGATCAATCTCTTTGCCTCAAGTATCTATTTTCATGTTTGCAGGAATTTTGCTCTTAAAGTAGACAACCTCGTGTGCGTCACCCAAATGGCATCTCGAAGGTAAACAATGGAATTCTATGTCAGGGTTCGTTCCGTGAGCGAAACCATGAGCAGTAATGAGTCGTAAACATGGCCCGCTTTTCTACCATGTCACGAGCGTCCGTTGTATCAGCTGCACCGTCCATACCCAGCTCGTGTTCTGCTTCTCGGTCGACCCTTATTTGAGAGTATTTTGTAAAACGTCTGAGTTTTGAAGTAAATGTTTGGTTTCGTGTAGGGTATGTACCTAGAGCTTTGTCAAATTGTAAACTGTACATTCACATAATTTCTTTCAATTATTCGTGAACAGCATGATTAATAGCAATACTTTCTACTATTCAGAAGTTGTGGTATTGGAATTAATAAATAACGCTTATAACTATTCATAAATGGAGGGATTAATTAATAGGACAAAGTGCATAAGAATTTAAAAATACAAAGATTTTGTGAGAGTATACAATTCTTTGTCAAATATATTGCAGCCCATTTGTATGACTGATTATTCATCCGCAAGATTTTTCTTGTGGATGAATAATTAGCCAAAAAATAGCCACTTTAACGCATTTAGACCAATTTTACTAAATTTTCAAAAAGCAAGTTCCGAGACTTTGGCGCAACACAATATTGTGAATGATGAGTCCCA
Organism: Octonoba sinensis; assembly: GCA_038502835.1. Taxonomy (NCBI): domain Eukaryota; kingdom Metazoa; phylum Arthropoda; class Arachnida; order Araneae; family Uloboridae; genus Octonoba; species Octonoba sinensis. The sequence continues at coordinate 68,759,033 of CM076602.1, forward strand.
TTTGCACGTTGTTTGACATTTTTTCATTCCTTTTTAAACATTTAGAAGTTATTAATAAACAGGTCCCTATTAAGTACTATTATATAGATGGTATCTTATTTAGAAGTAAGGCATCATCGGTTTTAAATTTTTTTCTGTGACCTCCAACCAGTGATCTACTGCTCAAACAATAAAATTTGGTCTGTGCATGACTAAGAACATTTTTTTTTGTTCAGGGAAGCATTAGTGATGCCTTCTTTTGATATTGCCTTAAATTGAGAAAGTTCTAATCGTGTAAAGAACTGTTCTGCATTTGGGGTGCTAAGCATAAATGGGTTAAGTCGTTGGACGATTTTTAATATTTCGTATGAAGATCTTTTAAATTCTTTTTGAATAACCATAAACGGTCATGATAAACACGCAACTGATGGTTTAGTTATTGACCGTGATATCTAATGCTGAATTGTATCAAATAGTATAATTGCAGAAATGGGCGCATACTGCCTATTACAAAGGCAATAAAAGCCCTTAGTTGGCCATCGTCCTAATGCTGTTTTTCTGTTACAGGACAGATTCGTTGGCCACCGTGGAGCCCGTTCCAGACTTCAGCAATTTCATCTTCGACCGCATCTTTTCCGACAGAGACGACTTGGTCGTCCTAGGAGTCGATCTCCAGGCACTATCGTCTACAGTCCTTGGCACTGAAGATGCCTCCATCACGACTACAGCGAAGAACAACTGTGTGCCGGTGCAGCCCCAGCCCGTGCTTCATCCACAAAACTTCGGCAAAACTTTCTGTGCCAATGGCGGCAATGGTAACCAGGACTGTTTACGGCTGCTGAGCAACCTGCCCCAGCACGCACCTCGGACACCTTCCCTGCAAGAGTGGTACACAACGCTAGCGCAACCAGCGCCACCCAAGGTCGTGGCGCCGAGGCAACGCCGCGGTGGTGGTGGGCGCAGGGCAGCGGCGGCGCAAGAGGAAGAAAAGATCTTTCCTTGCCCTTATGCGGGCTGTGCTCGCGTCTACAGCAAGAACTCGCACCTGCGCGCACACTTGCGCAGACACACCGGCGAGAAGCCTTTCGTGTGCCAATGGCCAGACTGCAAGTGGCGTTTTTCGCGCTCAGACGAACTGGCACGACACAAACGATCCCATTCTGGCGTCAAGCCGTACCAGTGCTCTGTGTGCGCGAAGCGGTTTGGCCGCTCGGACCATCTCGCCAAGCATGTGCGCATCCATAGGAAGCAGGGCTACGTAGTGCCACCGCCCCGTGGCCCCAGGGGTGCAGCCGCCCTCAAAGTGCAGTTTTTAACCCCGAGGGCATGACTTTTCTTCTCTTCCTTTTCCCATTCGATTGCCAAAGAAGTAATAAATTATTTTTATTTGAATCATCACTTGTGGTGGTACTCTTTATTTTCCTTCGCCTTCATGTATTTCATGTATTACGGTGTGCTGCTTTCCGAGTCTTCCAGCATACAGTTGGCGTCCGTTATCTTCTAGAATTCGAGTTGACACTAAAATTTTCTTTAAAATTAATCCTATTGACTTTGAAGGCCAGTATCGGGGGAACGATGAGGCAGGTCTGAACAAGTACTAATCTTTTCTAGGTGGACGTTAGAGTTGGATGGATTCCTTTGTGTTCGCAAATTTCGGAAACGTTTTGAGAATTAACCGGCTTATATTCAGAGTTTCGTCAGTAAAAGTCCGCTTCAAAACAAATTTCACTGCCATTTTATCGGAATAACAATCACTCATTTCCATAAAGATGAATTCAGAGTAAAACCTCCTCGGTACATAAAGCTGAACTTGCAAATCTCATCCTAGCCCGTGATACAAATTTGACTTGAGTCGATAATTGCATGCGAAAATATCTCTTGCATTTTCTACAAAAAGAATCAAAACAGAATACTGACTGAAGGCTCTTTCGAATTTCGGTTGCAAACCTTTGGCTAAAAAAAGTTTCTTCATTTTCCTTTTAGGTCGTCCCGTACCGTAGTTAAACTGCAGGCGTTTTAATGTTTATTTCGTAAAAGTAAAGATAACGTGGAGCTTTGTTTGATCAACATATCTTTAAAAAAAAGAAAAATGTTCCAGTGGGATTTTTTACGACTTTATGAGATGAGCACTTTATTATGTCTTTTCTATTTGAACCTCATACATTTGCCAGGTAAAGTACATTATGAATGAAATGACTCATGTGCTTGAGATAATAAATGAAAAATCAAATGTATGATTTGGAGCATATCTTTTCTAGAAGTAAAAATAAGTTTACCTGTAATCCATATGCTTGTGAAAATCGCGGCACGTTTTAAGTAGATAACCAGTATACTAGAAACAGATGTTCTACTCTTTTCTGCTTCGGGACATCTTGTGGGCGTTAGCGCCGCTTTTTACTTGACTTATGCTGAACAACCAGCATAGGAAGGACCTACTACTCTTCGCGCGATATATGGTAATCCCTAGGTTTCTTGTTACAAGGGGGGAAGTTTTAGAAGAAATATCAGTTCACCAGGAGTTTTAGTGATTTAACGGGGCAACCCATGGAAATCCTAGGCCATTAGAAGGTAGAGTTGGGAGGGGGGAAGCATTCAGTCCCCAATGAAGTTCAAGTGTCCATTTAAACTCCAATGTTCATCTTGACTAAAAGTAGGAATTGCTACCAGCATGCTCATTGATGATTCGGATCCGAAATTTTTTCAGTGTCTGATTCGAAAATTTAAAATTTATTCGGTTTTACGCAATTAATTTTCAATTCCGAATTAATTTTTCAATTAAGTAATCTTTAGATTAGTTTGACGATACAGAGTTGCCAACTCTCTTAATTATTGAAGGAGACTTCCGCTTTTCAGTCAATCTTCCGTTTTTTAGTTTATTTCTCCCGATGTTTAAAGATTCTTTTTAATAATTTCCTAATGTTTTAAAATTAAGCTTAACGTTTTGATTTATGAGCTAAATTCTTGCCAACCAATTTTATCACTTCACAACCGTTCATTGCATATTTTACTATGTGAGAAAAGGAGATTTTTAGCTGCCCCCCTTCCTCCATCATCAGTCACGAATTGTGACTGATGGTGGATAACTCGCAAAATGCGTTATTGCGAGATTTTCGTTCAAATGCAAAGTAAAATCGGTGGCAAATTTGCATGAACTTTTCAAAATCTCTAATATTTTAACTGAATTTTCTTAATTTCTCAAGGTATAAGTAAAAACTTTTATTTTTGAGAGCATGCCATCGCATACGTACTTCGCTGAAAATTAGCGTGGCATGCGTTGCAAAACTTTTGCATCCTATAAATAGTTGAATCGTTTTAAAAGTTAGAGGTTATTTTAACATCTTAAACAGTCATTCAATTACATAATTTTTATTTTAAATTCGTAATGCATACTTTTTCGGAAAATTTCATGTTAAGATCAGAATTTTTTTTTTTTTTTGCTCAGAATCACCCATGGGCATACTGTTCTCGAGTGCCCAAGCCAACTTATAGAAGTAGTAATTTTATAAAATTAGCCTGGTAATTGAACAGTTAACACTAGACTTACCAGGCCGTTTTTGACCATTTCTAAACTTTAATTGTACACAAAGTTATTAGTTATAATATAAAACCACGTAAAAATGTTTTAAGTTACACGCTTTTATATAAAAAACAAATAAAGTTAAATAAAACCGCTGCGTCGCAGTTTCCTTCTTCGCTATGATTTGCTTAAAATTCGAAACATTGCGTTATCCAAACAAAGCTATCGCTGCCATTCGACAAACAATAATTCTGATGGTTTCCTGAAAAACAAAATTATTAATTTTTTTCCTAATTAACGCTATAATAAATTATAAAATGGATGGAATATTGTATTGTCATCGAAGATAAGCTTGTGTGCAAAGTTTGAAGATAATTTATGCAGTAGTAGTAGGTCGAAAACCGCGTAACAAACTTCCGTGACAAATCAAGTTAAATAAAACCGTTTAATAAAAAACTTTCAGTTCCATTAACTTGTCCTACTTACTGTGTATGAGGAAAAGCCAATGCAATTGAAATTAGCACTATAATTAGTAACAAATTATGCAAAATGGAAGCTTCTAAACGGTCAAAATGACTGGTCTGGTAAATTTAGTGTTAATGACAAATAATAACTTCTGGTTCTACCTTCTGTGCGGATATTCGGACCATTCTAATCAATTCAAAGTGAATGATATCCAGTCTGGCTCTCCAATGCTCGAGATTACATATATAAACCTTTTTAGTTCGGCGTCATAATCCAAGCAGGCAATAGCGCAAGTGGGATTTTGCTTTGAGATGAGACCAAGGTCAGGATTAGGAATGCATCGCTTAGTGATTTTGCCGGATATTGGATATACGGGGTTCCGTTTCGATGATTTCGAATGCTCGTCATTGTTTTTTTTTTTTTGCCATCCATTGTCAAGGTATATACATGTCAGGAAAGTAACGAAAATTACGAATAGGTCACGAAAGTTTTCCGTCCAACAGGTCCCCTCCAAAAGACATCAGATATCCAGTATTCGACAGATTTTGAAATTTCCGAAATCCGATCCTGCCACTGCCTGAAATACTCGGTTATCCGACATGTCAAATTTGATTTTTAAAATTTACTTAATTAAAATTCGAAAATATATGTGAATTCCAAACTTACTACGTACTTGGAAGCTGTGAGATGTTTAAAAATATGCATCGAATTTACAAGTTTCAAACATCAGAGACGGATATCCGGTACGTATACGTCATACAGGAGAAGCCGGATATCCGATGTCGAGCAGAATCAATATATCCGACGTGTTACCGAAAGGTCCCGAAAGTCGCGATATTTCACTTTTGAAAATCTGTAGTCATCCAGATTGTTTTATTTTTTTACATGATGGCGTCTCAATACAATAAATCTCAAACATATTTCATACATCAATTATTTAAAAGCATACTTAAAGTGTAACTTACAAAACCTCTGTATATTTAAATGTGCGCATATTTTAATAAAGAATGCTGCATATAGAATGACACATTAAAATATTATTCACTTCTACAAAACAAGTAAGCAGGACACAAACTTTAAGCATACAGTATTTTTTATATATAAATGCAATTTACGACGGTGAGGACTCTTTCGTGCTGCGACGAACGGGGGGGGGGGGGGAGCAGAAACAAGTCAAGTTGCCACTCTTGCACACCGGACCTCTCCTCTCCCTTTTCAAAAATTTCTAGCTACGCCACTATACCAATAATGGGTGTACTTGATTATTACGAGTTTTCCATGCATTAGCTTAAGTAAAAAACCTTTTAGTATGATACTTATCAACATTTTCTGCTAGTCTTTTTTCCAATTTTCTAAATCCCACAACTAGCCTCACAATGCAAATTCCTATTAGAATTACAACCAGTCATTTTAAACTGATAAAATCGCATTTTGATCTCGCGTCTTGATTAAAAAATGACATACATGGAAGCATAGTTGTTTTAGAAATATAGAATAGTCTAGATTTAATTATTACCCTAACGTCACACTATAAAGTATTTCCCTCACAAATTTCCACACACTAACCAATTTTGAAATTTGTCTTTTCACTTTTCTAATTATTAAATGCGTCACTTTTCAACAATGAAGCATTTGTAAATTTTTAAAAGTTTCTTGTTTTCTCTTAATTCAATTTTATAGATTTCGTACACATTGGGTTTTCTGGCACATAATATAAGGCCTCTGGAACGATGGTAATGGTATCTAGGTTTCGAACTACTGAAGGGAAAGGGGGCTAATACATTCGCACTGGAATCAGAGAGAGAAATGAACAGGATAAATAGATGAGAGAAAGTGCACCAAATATGGCACATATATTTGTCATCTTATTTTTAATAATCAAATAAATAGCAAGAAACGAACACGCAATCAGAAAAATGAGGGCGCATTATTTACCCTAACAATGAGGTTTTTTTGCAGTACGTTTGTGCATAAAAGTGAGTGGTAGAATTCTTTCCTTTCAATATGCAAACAAAAAGAACGCTACGAAATTATTAAACAAATAAACAATAAACTAATTTTAAAAAACTAAAATTTTTCTGGTTTGCATTGTTTTTTCTCCCACTAGACCAGTGGTTCCCAAACTTTTTTCATGTCGCGATCCCATTTTTAACAAATAAGGAACCCATGATCCCATGTATGTACACACACTTTCATACAAACATTTTCATTCAAAAACGATACATTAAATTCCAAGCTGTCTCTAAATCCAACCCCACTCTACATTTAATTTATGATGTTCAAGGACACTGTAAAATAAACAAATTTACAGTGGGGCTAGACTGAAAGATTGCATTCTTATTTTAACACTTGTTTGTGTCCTCTCTAAATGAAAATACAATGCTTGGAATGGAACTAAATTCGTTATAAACATACAGCCTAATGAAAAGTAGGGCTGATTTGTTTTTGGCGGTAATCCCGTCAAGAGGGATGATGTAACTTCTCCCAAGAAATAATGGAAAGGATTCAGAGAATTTTCATCAAACTACACTGCTTTAAAAAAGACATGGCTTTTATTTGAAATCCTGTGTATCATTTTATTATTTCTCGGCATATTAGTTGAATGTTTCTCTATATTTTCTGTATATTTTTCATACATTTCTTTCCCTTAAATATTTTTGATGGATTTCATTCTATCTTATGCGATAGAAACTGCCAGTTCACCAAACAATTTATTTGTAATTTGTGTCCTTCCTTAAGTTAAGCACAAATTAATTCAAAAACATATTTAGTGTAAGCAAGACTCGTTTAACAACTTGACGCATTTGCCCGTGTTTGATAAGTGTCTCACACGGGCGATCTTGTATCTCGCGTTATTTTATTTCTTGTGCCCATTTGAGTTTCGTTTGCACTTTGTTTTGTACGTATAATAATATTTTTATATACGTTTTAACCCCACCCGCCGCTCTCCAGTCACCCCCCTGCAAAAACAATTTACTATACCCTATATATTCATTTTCTGTTTAAAAAAAAAAAACTCGATCATTTTTTACCAGTTTTTCGGTAAAAACTCGCGTTTCAAGGAGTTAACCTATGTGGCAGTTTTTTTATGCAAAATTAGAAATTATATAGTGACCCACGAGAAGTGCCGCGACCCACAATTTGGGAACCCCTGCACTAAACTCTCTACAACTTCCAAAGGATGATGTCACGCTGCGAGGGGGGAGTGAATGTTCCTGAAACTGTGACAAGGGGAGGGGAGGGGTAACAAGTGCGACATCATGCTCATGCAACATAGCGTGGCATGTGACAAAGGGGGTAGGGGGATATGTTGAAGTGTCACATTTTGTGACAAAGGAGGGAGGGAGTCAAATATATGGGGAAAAAGCGAGACATCATTTATGAATGGTCCCACGGTTCGAGGGTCCTTTTATGCTAAGTTGTCAACGAGGCAGCAACAAGATGAAACCTTTCGTGTGTGTGTGCATGAAGCCCTTCAACGTTCACAGGTGATTGCGAATCGGGTTTACCCTCGCCTTATTAGTATCTCAAAACGTACTGTAGTCGTTTTTCGTGAAATACATTGCTCCTGGAAGTTTTAGAGAGGAATCTTCAGAGCAAGAAGAAAGAAGTCTCCTGTACAAAGATTTTTTTTTCTTCTAATCCTCTACTTTGCTCGAGAAACTTCACTGAAGAATAATTGTGAAGACTCGCATTTGTTTTCAGGGACCGTTCATAAATAATGTCACGCTTTTTTCTCATTTATTTGACCCCCCTCCCTCCTTTGTCACAAAAGGCCACGCATCAACATACCTCCTCCTCCCCCTTTGTCACACGTCACGCTGTGTTGCATTCGCATGATGTCACACTTCTTGGTAACCCCTCCCTTCCCTTGTCAGTTTGTCATAATTTCAGAAACCCCCCTTCCCCCTCGAAACGTGACATCATTTATGAATGCTCCCACATGCAATTTCAGTTTTAGGATTTCATTTATTTTTCCTCCTGTACAAAGGGGGGGGGGGATATTTTTTGTACATTATTTTGTTTCTGATAACTGAATGAAAACTAACTATTTTACGTCGTTTTTAACTTTAAGGTCTTTGCACTGTGATGATTGCTACAAATAATTAAGAAAATGCTAACGTTTAAAGGAAATGCATCACTAGTGGGCCAATTATAGCTATTTCCCCATTTATTATCTTAACTTTGATTCCTTAATGCATTTGCCCGTGTCTGACACGGGCGATCTTGTATCTCGCGTTTTTTTATTTCTAACGCCCATCTGAGATCCGTTTATACTTTTGTTTGTAGGATAATTTTTTATATAACTTTTACCCTACATCCCCCCCCCCCCCCAAATGAAATTGAAAATCACAATTTATACTATAACTATATATTCATTTTCTGTCAAAAAAAAAAATAATAAAAACTCGATAATTTTTTACCAGTTTTTCCGAAAGAAACTCGTGCTTCAAGGGGTTAAAGAACTTTTGCTTATCTATAGTTTTTTGTAGTTGTCCAAACTCTTATTTCAAATAATTATCACCTCAAATATGTCAAGATAATCATAATATAATTTTGAAAACGTTAAAAACACAGATCACTTCCATTCTCCAGAAGGGGGGCAAAGCAAACTTTTGAGATGCCAGTAGTGGGACATCCAGATATATCAAATGTGTTAAAAAGGAAGATTGAAATCGTCCATATGCAGAAAGAATAACAATATATTAAACAATATGCACCATAAAATGGCTGTCTATAAGATCAAATCTTTTATTTATGGATTCTAGTCATATGAGATTTATTTTTTTGTCTTACAGGTAATTTTTAAAAACATATCGCTTATAGAAATGAACAGTGTCATATCTACAAAATAGACATTTTTCAAGAGAGGCGTTTGAGCGTTTTACAATGTTTTATTTAATTGCCTTATTTGTTTCAATGATTGTTATAATTGATTTTGTTCAAAAAATAGTTATTGTTCTAGTTTTCTCTCACACGATGGATGATAATGATGTCAAAAAAATTAAACTACAAAAAGTAGTTATTACAGTATTGCACCAAAAAAAAAAAATGCAGTTGGCCGCTAGCCTTAATTTTTGAATATTTTCTTACAGCAGTATTCCCAATATAAAGAACGCAAAAATCTGAAGATTTTGCTTTAAAAACCAAAAAAAAAAAAAAAAAAACGATTTTTTTTTCAGATATGACACTGTTCATTTCTATGAGCGATATGTAAATTGTCAAAATCTTTCATTTTTAGGCAATATGGATGTTAGGCTTCGATCAGTTATGTTGAACAAATCGTTTTTAACAATTACAATGTCTGTTTTTTTCCAGTTCTGTGCCTATAAAACTATTGAAAAAATTCAAAAATCTCCTCAAAATATAACCGATGCAAAATACATGCTGTGAGTTAATTCTGTATCTCTAAAAGAAAAAAAAGTATACAATCCTTTCCGTCTGAATGTAATTTAAATTTGAAAACTGTCAGGTTCTTTGTCGTTGTCATCCATTTCCGAATATATATTTTTTTTAATCCCACAAAAATTTTTAAAAAAGAAAAACCGTATAAATTTAGTTTAGGATCATTTGTTACAATCAAGTGATCCTTCAATGTAAGATGTTTATTGAACTGCTTTTGGAGAGTTAAAGGAGTATGTTACAAACATTAAAAATATATATTCTTCTGAAATGATGGACTTTGTGCCGTATTTGTTCAGGCAGTTCAGTTGATTTCTATCTATTCAAAATTTTTTGGTATAGACTGATAGTGAAGCAAGTTGGAGAACATTGGGACTTCCGAATGCAGCTGCAGATTGATTTGATTTTTAAAACTTTGGCTTTTTAATGTAACTAAAGTTTCAATAGAAAAACTTTTTTACACGAATTTAAATTCTCAAACAATTTTTCTTTTTACTCCGTGACCAGCAGCAAAACTATTCTCCGAATAACTTTCATTACATATTTCGGAAAATTGGTTTTAAAATTTATTATTCTACAATCTTCTTTGATGTATCATTGTTACCTGCTTTGAGGTACCAGCTTTTCAAATGACATGTAAAACGTTTCTGAAACAGGAGCAGTATTAACTGCGCGAATTTAATTTAGAAAATACATGAAAAAACTCAAAAATATATTCCATTAAACCAACTGTTTGAGCCATTTAATTGGTGGAATTTTCATGTAAAAGTCTAATTTCTTCAGTTGGAACTGAAGAAATGATGAATTTTGAATTGAAAGAAAAAGTAAACTGTGTCTGTAAAGAGTATCTATTTCTATTCAAAAAGAAAAAACTGATTCAATGAAATAGTTTCCGGCATAGATGGAAGTCACTGCTCAAAGGAGACCAAGATAAAGGTAACTATATCAGGGGTCGATCCAGCATTTTTAAGAAAGTTCCGTTTATGGTGAATTTTAGCCCCTTTAACGCATTTGCCCGTGTCTGACACGGGCGAAAGTTAATTTGCGGATGCCCGTGCGGTATTTTATTTCTAATGCCCGTTCGAGATCCGGTCACTTTTGTTTGTATAATATTTCTTCTTTATGTAACTTTCACCCCCCTCCCCCCAACCTGAAATTGCAAAGAATAACACTATACAGTGAAACCCCATATACCGCATCTCGGTATACCGCGGTGACTATCATGTCCCCCGACGTTTAAACCACTCTTTTTCACTGCCATTTAAAGGTGATTCCTTATTTACAACTGTAAATAAAGCCAGGCAGAGCACACAAATATTCTAGTCAAAGAGCACCTATCCTGCGTTTACCTGTACACCTTTTTCATGCTTTATCAGTCTTTCAACCTAGAACATATAGCTTGATTTCAAAATCGGATGCAATCGCCCTGACTTGTTTCTCTTGACATGGGCGGAGCTCAATCTGTCAGGGACTGTTCAGTTCAATGCTTAACTATTCCATTTTCAGAAGTCTAGTTATGCGTGTTAAACTTCTTTTATAGCGCTATCAACCTTTGCATTGCAGATTCTTTAGCATTCCTGAAAAGTAAACATATTCCCCAGTGAGGAGTGCGTTCATCTTCTTCCACATTTAATTTTTTCTTAAGACCTCTCCCCCTTCCCAATCCCATGTTGATAACATAAAGAGATTTTTAAGTACCTTTTCTTCTCGGAATACAGTTGGTTTATAACCTATCGCTCGATAGACAGATTACGCAGCTGAGGTGTGTGCTTCTTGCACAGCAATTAGTGAATAAAATGGCAGCAAAGAAGAGAAGAAAAATTGTAATATAGGGGGAGGAAAAGTTACGAGTAATTTATAATTATAAAGTTAAAAACGATGCAACAAAAGAGAGTATTAGTTCGTGAATATGGTTCCGCGGTATAATTTCACTATACTGCGGTTATGTTATAACGCGGGTGCCAAACATGTCCCCCGACATGTTTGGCACCCGCGGGTTTTACGGGGTTTTACTGTACTAGTTTTTCAGAAAAATCTCGTGCTTTAAGGGGATAAAAAACATTTTTTGTGAAAAATCAAATATTTTTGTTAAAATTTAAACATACAGTGATAAAAAATTTACTTTTTTTTGCCGCCTATTTAATAAATAATCATGTAAAAAGTAAGATTTGGTAGCTCAGAATATTGTGAAGGGTCTCTTTTGAACAATTGTAATTTTATGAAGGACTGCCTTAATCAATTGGAATTTTGTGAAGGGTCCTTTTTGATCAATTGGAATTTTGTGAAGGGTCCAAAAACGGACCTGAATTTCCCCTGGCGTGACCCCTGTTCCCCTGTACATTGATATGATAAAATGAAGAAATTTGGGCATTAAAAAAATATTTTTAGGCAAATAAATTTAGGAAAGGATCCATGTTTGCAATTTATATTTTTTAAAAGGATTGTTTTGGGACCTAAACAATCGTTAAACACAGACCTATGTGAATGTTTCCCATTTCCACCCTTGTCAAAATAAGAATATAAAACCATATAAGACAGATTAAAATTTTGAGAGTCCTTCACAAATTTCAACATGTTTTGTCCTACAGTTACTAACTTTTATTTATGCACACAAGTTGTTTTCACTGAAATCATATATGTCATACACTTCAGAGATGAAAAACCAGAAACTCAGATTTGAATGAGCTACGTATCACACCAGTTGTGTACCAGGTCAACATGCAATTTTGTATTGTGTCAATGAAAATTTTGCAGAACTATCAGTTTCGTACCAAGTAATTTCAACATTTATAGCCGTAATGTTAGTTCGGAAAATAATTTTTCAAGAGGAAACATTTTTTGTAGTGTACAATTATAACCAGAGTTATCAACTTTACAAAGTGAGAAACTAGGTCATTAAATACCAGTTTTCAACCTTTTTTCCATGGTGCAGGAAAACTGCTGGCTTTAAACGTATCGCAATGCTTGCTCAGATTAGAAAGTGAGGGGCTTGCAGCCAAAAACAGGTAACTCCATCTTTAGGCCAAACAGAGTTAACAATCATTTCTTGGGGAAGGGGGGGGGGGGAATCATTCTTTCGTTTGGTTCAACAAGGAGTTATCTCCCGTTGATAGTTCTCAAGGTATCTGCTAGAAGGAGTTAGTTGCTTCATTCGCTGAGAGAACATGGAGTTAACTACAGGAGATATAAAAGGGATTATAAAAATTGGAGTTAACGCTCGTTGCTGCACACCCATCAATTTCATCATTTAATAATAGTTTACTACCAGTACAATATTTTAAAAATTTATTATCTTTTTTTTGGGCATGCAAAATGTTCTAACTATAAATTTTAAAAGCAATATGGTATTTTATATAGTTAACAGGGATAATATAGTAAATAATTTTACCCTACAATGCAAGTCAGGCCCGACATAACACTTCTGATATGCTCCAAAACAGTTACTTATAACAATTAAAGAGTCCATTGAGAAAATGACCTAAGTCACATACTACTTTTTGAAATTTGCTTCGTTTTATTCAATTATTTTAAAACATAAATGTTAATTTTAACTATACGAGCCTACTTTTCAGTAACACCCAAATTCAAATTTATAATACATATTTTACATATAAATACATAATTTACATAATATTATACAAAGTTCAAAAAGTAGTATGTGACTTAGGTCATTTTTCGAGTGGACCATTCAATTATTTCTCACCACCTCATTAATGTACAGTTCCGTGGGTCCGTGAACTTAGGCACCATAATTCTAAAACCACCAAAATAGGGGATATTTCTGTTTCTTCCTCTTCTATAAATTTATTTTTTACTTTTAATAGTATATCTCACATTGTAACAATTTTAACAGGGGAGGGAACTTAAAACATTCGGCTTAAAAACTTTGAAAATCTGGTTTTTCTTGTGAGGGGGACATCAACTTTTATCAGGACCTCGGTATTCCTTTGGCTTGATCAGGCCCTGAGTATAGTTATGCCCAACTGAATGCCAGTCGAGTAATAATTAAGGTTGTTTATGTTAACTTAACTCCCAACTTTAAGAGCTTAGAAACATTAGAGATGTGCAAAAAGATTGAAATCTTAAGCAAGGCATGCTATTTTTCGGCAAAGTATGATACATATTCGAGGTAATGATTTGCAAAAAAAAATGTTTCATAGAGAATGTACATGTGCACTGATTGAAATGAGCCTAAAAAACTAAATTACATTTAGATGGGGACTGCAATACTACTTCAACAAATGATAGCACTAAAGATACATAAAAGCGCCAAGAATTTTCATTAGTTTTACGTACTCTTCAGTGACAAAAAAAGTAAACTGCCATTTGCTTCCTTTTAAAGAACATTTTAGGACATTTCAAATCCCAATTTTGGCCCACTCTGGAGCAGAAATTAAGCCTTTTTCCAACAGATATATTAGGCATTGAGAATTCGCGCAAATTTTCCACCCCTGTAAACTTTGAATTGTGCGGAGTCATAATTTTTACTTATAAAAACGCATCAATGTGACTTATATACTCTAATATATGTATAAACTTGCTGTAAGAAAATCTTGTAACCTTTCATTAATATTAATTATTATTATATATTCTCCCACTAACAAATGCTCAGGAATTATGTTTTTGAAAATTACGTTCATATTTTAATTTATCTTAGTGCAATCCCATAGTAAAAATCTGCAAAGGAGACATGCCATCAACCTGAACTCATACGATAGGATTTTAATACCAATATACATATGGACTTTAATAAAATTTCTTTACAAATAAGGTGCGAAAGGAATAATGTAACTAAATCTAAAATAATTTAAAATAATTTTTCTAGACAGATACACTCAATCAAATCAAATACACTCAAATCAAAATTGTACAAGTTTATTTCATTTTCTAATTTGATGTAAATAGATTATCTTGACCCATATGAATTGAAGTTTTCTTTTTTTTTTCATCTAAAGGTGGCAGACTATAAAGTAGGTAGTAAATAAATGTCAGTTCTCTCCTATGTTGTTTCAGACGTTAGAGCGCAGCAGCTCCAGAGATGATCTCGATAAGTTCCTTAGTGATAACAGCCTGCCTGGTGCGATTAAAGGTCATCGTCAGTTTGTCGATCACTTCACCTGTAAATGTAATATTCATTAATCAGGTTTCATAATTGCAAGAACTCAGTACTAATAAGAATTTTTAAGTAAGGAGGAGGAGAACAATAAAAGTGAATTTTATATAAATTCAGATATTAGAACATTAAGAAACCATTATTATAACTACTAAGAAAATGATGGAAGACTCCCCTAATTTCCCTTCTTTGCTATGAACAATCAATAATTGAGCAAAAATGCAATTGTGCAAAACATCTACTTCAATGGATGATTATGCAAACCATCAACTAGATGCCCATGGTTTATTATTTAAAGCATTCCATAAAAATCTCCATCTACTTTTGATAACATATTTCTAGTAGAAACTTCAAAAGAAGTTAAAGATAAACTTTATTTAAGAAGAAAGTATTTTGTCTTTATTTTTTACTTTCCTGAAAAATTTACAGATTCCCCAACTTTTTTACAATATTCTATAATGTATAAAGTTTTTCAGAATTTCTCTATCCTATGGTGAAGCAGTGATGATTTCATTCAGCTAATGGATATTTTCCGCCTGAAAAGCAAGAAAGCTATTCTTCACTGTAACTAAATACAAGATTGCTCGGTGTCGATTTTTAATCTGGAACTTACTATTGAAAAGGTTTTTCCCTGAGATCGGGTTTTGTTTAGATTTATTCTGTGTTAAGAAAAGACTCAGAAAGGCAAAGTACTAACATTTTTCTGTATGATCAATAATAAATGAGTAGAATACAACAGATTTGATTCTATGGGTAATAAAAAAAAATATTTCTGATGAGCTGAAGAAAAATACCCAGCTACATTTGGAACTTAGATATAGAAACAAGTTTGGCTTACTTGAGTTGTCTAGTTTCAAAACCAGTTACATTCACAAAATTAAATTTTTCAAGGCGGGGCGGTCCCCCCAAAAAACTCTTAATATAAAATAAATTTAAGAAATTTGAAATGTTCGAAAATCAAGGTTTTTCTAGCTAAGAGCATTGGAATAGGGTTTTGTTGAAATAATACAAAAATACATTTTACTTTTAAGATATTTGGAGGGGGAAAAGTGGATGTATCTGGTTTTGAAACTAGACGACTCACTTATCAGCACACAAAAACAGCTTCAATGTTCTCCCTTTGAGAATCTTTTAAACTTCAGTGATTGTAAAAGAAATGTACATACCTGCATTCTTGCTAGCCCCATCCATGGCAGTCATCCTGGAGCTCTGCTCACTGCAGGCATTCTCCTTCATGGCATAGTAGATCATGCTGGCCAGGGAGTACTCTTGGTAGCACTTGATCACATCCGCATCCAAACTGTCGTAAATAGAGATTTTCTCAGCTCCCAAGATGGCATCCGCACTGAACACTGGAATTTCCGATGTGGCATAAGACACCACAGATCTAAGAAAGGAGAAGGTTTTTTTCTTTTTAAAAACCATTTGGAGAAAATTTTAAAAGCCCATATATAAGTTGCATAAATACAAAAGGAAGTAGAGTATTAACCCTTTATCTACTGACGGTACTTACAAGTATGATTCTCTATAAATTCCATCCAGAAATCATTTTTACCAATACTCTGATGGTACTTTGCAGGAACACTCGTTAAATTCCACTTTTTCAGGATACATATCAGCAAGAGCTCTATAAAGAGTATTTTAGCAAAGAAAGGAAGATAGTTTTGAAACCGATACGGTGTTTTGAACTGCCATTTTGTTCAGATTGCTCCTTTTTTTTTTAGAGTTTTGTCCCAGAAAAGCAGTAAAATTCAAGAATTAACTCACTGATTATTCTTAATGTGTTATTTAAGAACTATTTGACGAAATATTTTGATTAAAAAGCGTAATTAATTTCACAGTTAAAATACTCTGTAGCACTTATTAGCTGTAAAGAAATTAATTCTTATAGAGTGAACATTTTATATATGTAAATCCCTTAATTTTTTAGCGTAAATACCCAGACAAACTATTTATGTAGAAAAAAATTACTGCAGATCATAATGCAGTAGATAAAGGGTTAAACCATTCTTTAAGAGATTTTTTTCTTTTGAGAATAGTAAAAGTGTTTCCATAAAAGTTGTACTAAACATTTTTTTATCCAACAAAAGCGTCAGTAAGAATGAACATATTTAACTAGATTTCAACATAGTGAAAAAAATGTTGGTGCAGTTTTTTCAAACCATTTAAGGAAAAAATTTAATGCACCAAATTGCAATTACGATATACTTTAATATTTTAAATCAAACTTTTAAAGTTTGATTTTGTTACAATTGTAGGATTGATTGCAAATGAATTATATAGTTGATCATAGCATATCTGATCATTCATTCATACATTGTAAAATGTTAAATAAATAAATAAACAGTGAAAAAAGAAAATCCTTTTGTTTATGCATTTCATATGTAAAGAATATGAAGCATAAAATTTCAATTGAAGGTTTTTACAGGTATAAGAAAATTAAAAATCTTGTTCATTAAATTTTTTCAAAAATATGTGTTTCAGAACCATGCTTTAGATACCATAATTATAAAATATTTGTAGCATTTTGAAATTTTTTAAAAAGCATAACTTTTATCATTAACAGCAGTTGTTATCCATTTGAATACATCTTTTAGAGTATGCCCACTATGTAAAACATCTATTTCCTATTATATAAATCTGTTCTATTATAGTGTAAAAAATAACTATTTCCTTGATAAGTCTAGAACATCAATATTTTTTTTTATTTAACGGCTTTTCCTTTAATTAATGACTTTACTGCTGTAATTTCAGCTACTTCACAACATTTGTATCCATAGTTTTTAATTTGGGGACAAAGAATTTTTTTTTTTAATATTAATGTACATACCTTTTTAGGATGAGCCTTTATTGTCACTGGGATATTCAAAAATAGAACTTTTACATGAATGCAATAAGGAAACTGGTAATAACTGTGAACAACCTTATTTTATAGGGTGAAATTTTCAAAACATATTTTCATAGATTTATCCAATAAATAAAAAATGCGGACAACTTCTAGTTTGGATATATAAGCCCATCTCTGTCCAAATATCTAATAAGAGCATTGCATGGTGAAGGAAATTTGTCTGTAGTCATTAAAAAGTGACAATCAACACAACTTATTTTTTCATGCACAGTCCACACTAAATATCCAGTGATAAAAGCTACTCTTGCAACATGAATGGTCGTTTCAGGTAGGTCATTTCAATGGAAACTGATTAAAAACTAATTTTTTGTTTTACTAAATTTGAAATGCAAAACAGAACAAAACAGTAAATGATCTTTTAGGTGATTACACTGGCCCTGAAAAGGCCTATTTCTATCTAAAATAATAAAATTATTAGGGGAAAAAAAGAAGAAGCAGCAACAAAAACCAACTTACTACTATTAAAACTAATGCAAACAAAGCGGTTTGTTTTAGCAAGTAAGTAGCATTTCTCTGGTGGTGAAAACATCAACTAAAATCTGCAGCCAACTTTACCTACAAATTGCTAATAAAAAGTGCAGAGGGCTATGTAATGGAATATACATTATCCTAATGGCGTCATCAACATTTATTTCATTACAATGCATACTTCTTCGTGTATAACAAGTTCTCTGTATTTTGCTATTTTTCAAAATTGGATAATCGATGAACATTTGCAACAAAGTGAAACAAAAAAATTAAAATAGGTAAATGTATTAAACATCAATCCCAAGTAGTATAAGGTATTTTTAAAGAACTCTAGAAAAAATACATGAAATAAAACATGGTTGCTTGATTATAAAGTTGTAGCAAAAAACATGAATTTTTATTAAAAAAATTGTAATACTTTCAAGGAAAAATCAATAAGTTAAGATATATGAAAATACAACTGATATATATTTTCGAGTTGTTTTGCTCCACAGGGAAAAACAATTGCCAATGTCTGATCTAATGTCTAATTTGAAAGTTTGCCCTTCAAAAATGTGTAATTTTCTTTAGATGCAGAAAATTTCACATTAAAAGTTAAGATAAATTTTATTTTCTTTCAATGAAATTTTGCAAACAATTAAATATTAAAATAAAATAATTTTTATAAAAAATAGAACCGACTTCAACTTATAAATTGCGCTAAAAAGTAAAAAATAAATGGATTCTTTAAACAACATCGATGTGACTTTTAAACATAGTTTTAGAAGTCGGTGCAAAATCAGGATAGATAAATTTTTTTGTAATCATGAATCAATTACAAATATATGTATTTTCGCAGAATAGGCAACAGTTAAAATATGAAGTAGCAAATGATGTAGTGGTAATTAGACTCATAATTTTGCACCGAATTCTAAAACTATGTTTAAAAGTCACATCGATGTTGTTTAAAGAATCAATTTATTTTTTACTTTTTAGCGCAATTTATAAGTTGAAGTCGGTTCTATTTTTTTATAAAAATTATTTTATTTTATTCTTTTTAGTGTAGATACATTTTTTATATAAATACTCTACTTTAAAAAAATCCATGTCAAAGGGCCAACCTTCTTTGACTGAACGGCACTGAAAACTAATCATTTGTATGATAAATTCGGCTTTGAAGTCGATTTTAGCAAACAAACTCATTGGATTTAATTTTTGCCTCAGAGAAGCCTTCAGTCAAACTCTTGCTGTAATTGCTTTTAATATTGAAGCACAGTGGCAACAAACACTTTTTCAACAATGACTTTTATATTTATTAATAGTTTTCCCAACAAAGAAAAATCAAGACAAGCCTTTCTAATTAAAATAAAAAATACTTATTTTTTACCCGTAACGATTTTTCTAAAAAACAAATGTAGTCAAATTTATGTGCGATATTTGAGTTAGACGACCCTCTATCGATTAAAGAAAAAATCATCAAAATCGATTCATTTAGTCAAAAGTTATGGATAAGAAAACATAGAAATGACTATCTTTCTGCCCATAACTTTTTTTCTAATTATCGAACAGCATCAAACGAAGGTACGGGACCTATGGGAAACCACCCCCGATCGATTAAAAAAAGAATCATGAAAATCGGTTCATGCGGTGAGAAGTTCCGAGTGGACAAACAAACAAAAAAAAAACAAAAAAAAAACGACATACATACAATAGGAATGTATAACCTCCTTCCTTTGTGAAGTCGGTTAAAAAAAAGAACAAGATCAGTTTCCATTATGGATGTAGAGTGTAGACAGAATTAAAAATATAGATGGCCACAAATATGTATATTACATATTAAGGCAAATAATACTAACATTTCAAAACAAAAGTTTTACAATTCCATTTTAAAGAGCTATGCTAGTAAAATTCCTGAAGTAACCATTAAAATTTTCGAATAGACTAAAATTGATGAAAAGGTTCCTGCTTTTTGATAATTAGCACTTGCAAAATTGATGGAATCATTTCTTAGTTCAATTACTCAACAAAAAGATCTCTCAGAAAGTTCTTTTCATCAATATTTAAGTCTTTGATGAAGTTAACTTACTTAAATTTATTGAAGATGATGATACCCCTCTCGAATGTGAAGCCACAGTTGATCATGTAATTTGCAATCGTGGTGGCATCATCAAAGGTAGGGGGTTTTTTACCATATTCAGAGAACACAGCTAGGATATTCTTTCCAAATTGCCTGTAAAGTTGAAAACAAAATAAAATTATCCTTCGACTTCAGTGTTTGTAGTTTATTTATTTCATTCCTATTCCAATTTAAAACTACTCAGATAAGGGGGAGAGAACAACATGCATCTATTCAAGAGAGAAGAGGTTAACAGGATATTCTCTCCTAAGGTTCTGATATCTAAAAAAACATTTTAAAAAAAGATGATCTTCTTTAAAAAGAAAGGTATACAGCTTCAACTTCTACATAATCCCTCCTCCCCCCCCCCCAACAAAAAAACCTGGACATACTACTTATCTCCACCAGACCTCTACCTATTAGCCGAGGCCATGGGATTGCTTTCAATGCCATTGGTAGGAAAAGGGGGGGACAAACAATTCCCAGCTTAATATTTTGAAAAAGTGAAGAATCCCCTACTCCCATATTTTAGTTATACAAGGGAGTTCCCACCCACTGCTTGCTGTAGCCAGAGTCTCCTATACTAAATGCCCTCGGATATGAGAAAAAAAAAAAAAACAGCCGTGAACAGTTCTCTGCTGGGTGGCGCAAATGACCCGCTCTATCAATTTAACATTTCTTTTAAAAACTAGTTAAATTTTAATTTCACTCAAAATTTTGCTTTCTGGAAGATTTTATTTGCTGATATGTTTAAAATTAAATAGTTTATGTAATTTAAGCACTCAGTTCATTAATCTTTGCCTTGCTACTTATAACAGCAGTATTATGAGCAAAGAACTAGCGCCCTCTATCTAAAAAACTGCGCCCAAAATGTGTATGGATTTAAAGCGCTATTGAAGGGCATTTAGTATAGGGGGCTCTGCTATAGCTCACCAACCCAAAGAACTGCTCCTTTGGATCGCTTTGCGAGTGGGTCATTCCAAGTGAAATCGTCCAGCGGAGACAAGGTTTGACACCCAAGGTCGGCCGATTTTGATGAAACTTGGTGGGATTGTTCTACCTATAGATATAAGAACAACTGTAAAGTTTCATCTCAATATATTGATTAGTTTTTGAAATAGAACACTTTAAAGTTTTGCCAACACTTTAAAGTTTTTTACAATTCGACGCTGATCGCAAATCAAGCAATTACGCATACTTCTACATTTCTTATCGTAAAACAGTTATTTTAAAGATAGAAGGTTAATTTTTTTTGCATTGTGTTCAGTATTCTTTTGTGAATAGAAATATAGCATTAGATTTGGGATTTAAAGGTATTAAGGCAACCTAAAAAATCTTTGAAGAACAAAAGTGAGTTCTATTTAATACAATGACTGGCGCTCAGAAACTGCTCAATTGCATTAAGAAGGTAACCTTCGATTTTAAAATTAATTATACCATTAGAAACTAGATTAAAAATGCGTCAAAGTGGTACATTGAAATTGATGGGGTTTGGACTTTTTATTGAGTTAGAGCTGATCAAAGTTATGCCTTTGAAAAGTACCAAAATCTATTGTTCCTAATAACTTTAATTTCCAAAAAAAATAAAAATATATTGGCTGCTTTTATAATGTTGTTATATAGTGTATTTAATTTACATCCATATATATATTGTTGTTTTGGCTTTCCACCAAAACTGAGTGAAATCATAAAATATTCTGAGATATATTTACAGCAAAAAATACGTCGTTCTTTTAGAAAATGCTTATGCTCTAGAAAGTTCTTCAAACAAGCGTGAAACTAGGAGAATAAAACTGTATGTTTGGTTGTAACTGATCGAAGTTACAAAATCAGCCAGACCTTCTATAGTTCAAAATAATATACAATAATGCATAAGAAAGGTTTTTTTTTAAAAATTACTCTCTTTTCGTAAAATGGCATGTTTGTTAGATAAACTAAGATAAGAAAGTTATATATATATATATATGTTTTATTAGAATAATATTTAAGATGCCTATTATTGAAGTGATCACTACTCTTAAGATCGTAGATTGAAAATGTTATAAATTTCAATCAATGTATTTAAATGGCTATGTCTCTTATTGAACAGGATAAAACCAAGTTTCCTTTCAAGTTTGAACAGTTTTAACACTTCCCCTTGAACATATTCCAGCTTTCATTAATATTTTTCATGGATATTGATCCAATTTTGAAAAAAAACGACTGATATGTGATGTTACTTCTGGACTTTCAACAGTATATAAGATAAGTTGTGGGAAAACAGGCATTCATCTTGCCTTTCAGGCCAGTAAAATGTTTCTCAAGGTCCATGCGGGTGCATGAAATCAATTGTGTCACGCCTTCATCTTTGTTAAATTTAACGACACTAGACCACCCCACCAGTCTCCTTCATAAACGAATGCAAGATAATTTATGTAAATTCCTATCAAAATCCGGCAACATATTTGACTTTGATATTCCTTTTGTAATGTTCAATCTACTGCATGGTTCAAAGTCTAGACTTGTAGTTTCATGCTTGTTTGAAGAACTTTTTATGGCATAAGCATTTTGTAAAAAAAATGGAAGTATTTTTAACAAACTCTGCACAAAGGAAGGAGGTCTATACTTTGATATAAACATAAGCAAATGTAATATAAATATATATTAATTAAATAATAATTTTTCAATTGATATAAACATATATGAGTAATATAATATAACATTCATATTGTATATGCCGATTGTTTTTGGTTTCTACACTCATGACTTCTTGCCGGATGAACCGATTTTCATGATTTTTTTATTGATCGACGGTAGTTTACCACAGGTCCTGTACCTTTGTTGAAAAATAAATTAATTTTTAACAACATCGATACCACTTTAAAACCTAATTTTTGAAATTGGTGCAAAATTATGACAGTCCAATTCTCTTTACACCATGCATTATTTTACATTGAAACTGTTGCAAAATCTAGGCCATTAATAATTGTAATTGATTCATGGTTACAAGAGTTATCATGAATCAAAATCCATAACAATTTTACACAGACTTCAAAAGTTCTGTTTAAATGCTGTATCGGTGTTGGTTAAAGAATTTATATTTATTTTTCACTTTTTCGCGCATTTTATGATTTGAGGTCGGTTCTTTTTTTTTTTTTTTCCAAAAATTGCTGTAAATATATTTTTGAATATTTTATGATTTCACTCGGTTTTGGTGGAAAGCCAAAACAATATATATATATATATATACATCCATATATATATATATATATATATGGATGTAAATTAAATACACTATATAACAACATTATAAGAGCAGCCAATATTATTTTTTTGAAAATTGAAGTTATTAGGAACAATAGATTTTGGTACTTTTCAAAAACATAACTTTGATCACCTCTAACTCAATGAAAAGTCCAAACCCCATCAATTTCAATGTACCACTTTGAAGCATTTTTAATCTAGTTTCTAATGGTATAATTAATTTTAAAATCGAAGGGTACGTTCTTAATGCAATTGAGCAGTTTCTGAGCGCCAGTCATTGTATTAAATACAACTCAATTTTGTTCTTCAAAATTTTTTTAAGTTGCCTTAATACCTTTAAATCCCAAATCTAATGCTACATTTCTATTCACAAAAGAATACTGAACACAATGCAAAAAAATTAATCTTCTATCTTCAAAAATAACTGTTTTACGATAAGAAATGTAGAAGTATGCAATTGCTTGATTTGCGATCAGCGTCGAATTGCAAATTTCTGGCAAATCTTTAAAGTGTTCTATTTCAAAAACTAATTAATATATTGAGATAAAACTTTACAGTTGTTCTTATATTTATGGGTAAAACAATCTCACCAAGTTTCATCAAAATCGGCCGACCTCGGGTGTCGACCCCTGGATGATTTGGCTTGGAATGTCCCGAGTGCGAGCTCGCTCATTACAAATAGGGATGTAACAAATCTTTGGCCCCTTGGCTGAATAGTCATTTCATGACCTGGCCGAATATTGATTGACTAATCGGCCAAATAGTTTTGCTACAGTAGAAATGTACAAAATAAAAAAAATTAGTAGATTTTAATCACATAAAATTGTATTATAGTTATTCATTGCAAAAGAACATATTAGTATATAGTTTTAATTTAAAAAAATAATTTTGAAAAAAACTACTTTTTTTAGACATTGTTTTTAGGTTTGACTGAACAAAAACAGATTTTAAAGTTATAATACTGTATTTTATACTTAGCATTTGTTTCCAAAAGCTGGCAATAATTATGATGGAGAATATGAGACTTATTTTGAGATTAATTAACAAAGTAAAAGTCAGACTTTGGGTAGACTGATTTGTTGTGAATGTTGGGGAAGAGAGAAATGTGAAAAGCCTGGAATATATCATGACTATTAAGATAGCAAAAATTTCTTGGGTTTTTCAAAATTAAAATATATTCCAGTTAAATGTATTAAATTTCAATAGATTTTTGAAAAATAGGTATGTAAAAACTCATAAAATAAAAATATTAATTTTTATAACTTTTAAAATACATTTCTAGTCCACTCGTGGGTTTCTCTGCTCTTTTACTGCATCACTAACTATAGGTGTTCCACTGAATTAAGGAAAAAATGAATTTTTCGAACCAAGTTTATGTGCAGTAAGAAGAGCTTATTTTAGTAAGATGCCAGCAATATTCTCTAATGAGATTTGTTGTATCTCACCTCTGCAACATGGCCCTGGACTTATCCCCAATGCAGACCACCTTCATGTCCGAGTTGTCCGCCACTTCACCTAGCATGCCCTTGATACGTTTGGCCACACCACTGTGCACTGCACCACACAAGCCTCTGTCGGATGTCATGGCCACAATCAGGGTGCCTGGCTTTGAAACATCTCCTTTCACTTGTGCACTTTCATAAAAAGCTGTAAAAGGGTCACAGAGAAACACCTTAATATCAATAAATAAAAACTAGGATCATTAGCAAATGGCTAGAAATGATATTTACAACTAGAGCTGAGGCCCTAACAACCAATAAGTAACAAAATTGAAAATTAGACGACGAGTGGTGCAAATATAAAAACCACCCTTCTGTTTTTCAACAAGACATATAAATGGCGATCCTAAAAAGTGCTGCTATCCAGCACAATTTAGAAAAAAAGTTACATTACGGCTCCCATATTGTTTGAACTATGCATGCATTTCACTTGAAATCTTTCTTTTATCACTTACATCTCTTTGTACCTCGCTGTTTTAGCTGCCCCCCCCCCCCTCCCCCGAGGAGCATAAGAAACAGGAAAAAATGTAAAAGTGGAAGAAATTTACAGGCAAAAACAGAAATGAAAACTAATTATTCGCTGAAAAATGAAAGAATAAAAATGCACCATGTAATTGTAATTGGCACAATTTACTCATTAATATTATGCATTTATTAAAGCTAAAATCTTTAATTGAGAAATTAAGAAAATTCTTAAATATGAGGGAGAAATAATTTTGATATAAACTTTACCATGAAAAAACTTTTATGTCAGTCAATCAAGAACATAGAGCTAATATTACTCAAATTTAACAATTGAATTAAATTTTAATTGTATTACTTTTAAATATAAGGTTCATAGTGAATATTTCCCTAGTGGCAGTGAAAAGTTCCTTTAAATGTGAAGTCTTGGAGTTAACATTTAGACAAGCTAGAACATTCCCTTTATGTCTATTTCTTTGGAAATAATTTCCTGTTTATTTACTTCCAGGGTTTGTTAGTGATTTAAATAAAAAAAAATCATCAATTTTACAATGTTAGAAAGTGTTGTAAAAATGAAATATGCTGCAATTACAACCACTGTCTTAAACAAAACTTCCTAGGTCCATCTGTCTCTGTGCATAACATATTTCATAAGTTTAGAGCTAATTACTATTTTTTTAATTTTACAATATTACTCTTATTCTTCAAGCATTTTAACAGCAAATCATAATTCATTCAATCATTCAAATTAGAATTCATAATAACCATGAACCATTCTGTTTTTTTATCTTAAAAATAGTATTTTAGATCAATTTAATAAATGCCACATAATAAATAACTCAGAATGATAGTGTTTATAACAACAATTGTTAGAATTCAGAATATATATCCTTAAAGGTTCACCCACGTCCCCTGATAGCTTAAGGTTTTTTATTCCTCCTAAAATATTTTTTATCATAGAAGTCTTCAATAAAGATATTTGATTAAAACAAAAAGTTTCAGTTTTTAGTAATGGTGTGAGCATATGATTTTACTAAATGGGTAAAAATATTTCAGGCCTTTTCATTTATAAAATAGAAAAATGATTAAAGTACACTCAATGCCAAAATTAAATACACACAATTGCTACTTTTTTTCAGCTTTCAACAGCAAAATAATTCAGATTCAATTTGTTCATTTTCTCTGTACTTATGAGTGTACTATTATTCTTGGTAGGGTTAAGTTTCATTTCAGTCATGCATTTGTATTAAAATTTGTTTATTATTATTATTAAAAAATATTTATTGCTGTGAAAGTAGCTTAAGGTGTGTTTTTGCAATTGATTAACATGCCATATTGTTTCTATGAATGTAGCATAATCAATATCCAAAATATTTAAGGTTTTTTTTTAAAAAATTTAAAAAATCCGATTTAAATTAAAAAAATCACGAACCCTGTTTGCTTCACAGACAAGGCCTGACTAACAAGTTTTCCTGCCCAGGGCCCTATCAACGTTTCATGCCTTCTTGGAATGGTTCACTTACATGCATGCATGTATCATGGTCAAAGTGAAATTGGTTATTATTAAGAATTAGTACGCCCAGCAGTCATACGAAATAGATATTATAAATTGTAATTAAAGTGATTTGTGCTTAGGTGTCTGCTAATTCAAACTGAATGACCCAGGTCAGGCTGCGAGGAATCCCTTTTGCTTACTGCCCCACGCTACTATATATTTATTTACTATATAGTCAAATTTTTTGTGAAAAATATATATTTATCGTCGAAAGAACTTATTGAAAATTTTATTATGTCTTGAAAACAAAAGTTTTAACGAAACTGGGAAAAAGAGCGCTGCCACTCTAATAAAAAAAAAGATAAAAAGCGCAGGCAATAAATAAATCAATTAAAAAGAAAGAAGGGATCGCATTAAATTCGCGCATACATTAATTTTTAACGGTAATTGCAAATACATCGAAGCCTCACTCAATATGCTAGATGAACGTTTTGATTATTATTAATATATTTCTTACATTTGTTAAATGGCAGCTGCATTGATTTGTTTGTTCACACGGCAACTGTAATTATACTGTTGGAAACGACAGGAACAATGCAAAAATAAAATGGGTCAAAAAAAGCATTGAAAAATTTTTAAAAATTAATTTAAAAAAAACTAATTGAGTCCCAACTTTCATTTTTGCGGCGATACGTTTCTCCGGTCATAAACATTAACCGTGCTGAATGTGGTCCCTATCGGTAAAACGGCCTAGGATCCTATCGCGGACAGACAGAATAAGGCGCTCATATATAAGATAACCTCTTATTATGAAGAATTGCAACTGGTTATTATTAATAAAACTGATTAATTTTTTGTTACAATTTTTTAAAAAGGAATTTTTTAAAAAAAATTTATACTTCCTATATGATAAATAGCTCTAAAAAGCAGCCCATTTAACTT
Organism: Octonoba sinensis; assembly: GCA_038502835.1. Lineage (NCBI taxonomy): Eukaryota > Metazoa > Arthropoda > Arachnida > Araneae > Uloboridae > Octonoba > Octonoba sinensis. The sequence goes on from CM076602.1 coordinate 68,786,622, forward strand.
TCATTTTTATAAGCGACCATTCATTTTAAGGGAAAAATGGGACACTTTGGTTTCGCAAAACTATTTGTTTGATTTCCCATGTACTCCTGTGCTACATAGGTCATTCCCGATATGATATGGTGATCCCACTTTTTTCGTCGAACATATTCACACCTCTTCAAATCAAATAATTTTCTTTTCGCATTTAAAAACAAAATAAATTTGCATTAATTTAGCGCCCCTCGAGGCTGCGCCCGGGGACAGCTGTCCCTCCTTGCTCCCGTCTAGCTACGCCTCTGCCGGATGCCCGTGCGATAGTCAGGGCCTGGCCAGAGATTAGGGGATAAATGGAAACTGGGTTCCTTCCTCATAGGGTTGATGTAAGTAAAAAACTGTGGCAGACAGTCACCTTGGAGTTACGCTCTACACCAGGGGTCTCCAAACTACGGCCCGAGGGCCACACCCGGGCCCCCGCGGAGAGCTAGCATACTTGAAAGAAAACTCCTTCTAGAGAACATATTTATTTTTTATAGCAAATTAAATTAAGTTTACTGAAGTAATCTATTTTTATGTTGAGTAATTATTAATATGACATCTACATTGATATGGTCATGGGCTAACTACTCATAACATTGTTGTAGGTTATTATTTACTAACTAACAAATTATTGAAATGAATCCAACTAACATTTTATACATTTTAAATGAAAAGATAACTTATAACAAGCATAACGACATATGAATACTAATGAGATTTATGTAATTGAGATTTTCCACTGACAATAGTTTGTAGTTGTGGACTAATTTTACTTGTACCAATTATTAAAAGAGATTTAAGATGCTCATCAGTTAATTTAGATCTGTAAACATTTTTTGTGTACTTCATTTTGGAAAAGGTCTTCTCACACAAATAAGTAGTACCAAAAACAGAAAACAGCCCACGAGCAAATTTATGCAAATTATCAAATTGTGTCAGTGGAAGACACTTATAAAATTCCAACAAAGATAAGTTTTGATATTTGTTCTTAATTATATCACTGCACTGTAGATCAATCATTTCCATTTGAAGTTCCGGGGCTAGGGTTTCAATGTCAGTATCAAAAGGATTCTGAAAAATCTTAATTTGATTCGCAATGGCATCAAAGTCCGAGAAACGAGTATCAAAATTTATTTTCAAAGCACTCAAAGTTTCGATTGCAAAATCGATAGGAAACTCGGTCTCAGTGGTGTGGCTAAATATTTCACATGTTTTAAAATGTGAAAAACATTTACTTCGTAGTTGTGATTGAAACAGTATCAATTTCTTCCGGAATGATTTGATATTATTGTATAAATCAGGAAGATGCTGGTTTTCTCCTTGCAATCTCAAATTCAGTTCGTTCACATGTTTTGTCAAATCAACATAGAATGCTAACTTCCACAGCCATGCGTTGTTTTGCAATTCAGTAAGAGGGCGATGCTTTTCATTCAAAAAAAATTCGATCACTGCTCGAAGTTCAAAAAAGCGCTGAAGGACTTTCCCACAACTAAGCCAACGTACGGCAGTATGATAAGGTAAGTCATTTTCTCCAATCTCTTTAATAAATTGTACGAATTGTCGGTGATTCAGCCCAAAAGATCTGATAAAATTAACAGTTGATATGACTGGTTTCAGAACTTCAGACATATCCAAACATTTTCCGCACAAAGACTGTTGATGAATGATTACAATGTAAGACTATTGGTTTTGAACCACCGTCATTTTCTACAGCCTTTGACACAAGAGCGACCACTCCTTTATCTTTCCCACTCATGTTTTTGCCTCCATCAGTTGTAATACATTTCAAGTTTTTCCATCGAAGGTTCTTTTGCTTAATGGCCATTTCAACTCCTTTAAAAATATCTGAACCAGTAGTTGTGCCATGAATACTATACATATCAAGAAGTTCTTCATGCACTTCATAGCTTTTATCTACTCCTCGAATATAAATCAACACCTGAGCAGTATCTGACACATCCGTTGACTCATCCAAGGCCAAAGAAAACCACTCAACATGTCCATTTTTGTTGAACAGTTGAGAGGATATATTTTCAGCGATGTCTTCTACCCTTCGAGCCACAGTGTTTGCTGACATACTGACAGTTTTTAATAAATTTACCTTTTCAGGGCACATTTCTGCGGCTACTGCGATTATGCATTCTTTGACCATTTCTCCATCGGTGAATGGTTTTCCACGTTTTGCAATTTCAAGAGCCACACGAAAGCTGGCACGAGTTGCAGCCTCTTGTTCAGTTTTGAGTTTTGTAAATAAAGATTTCTGCGATTTCAATCCGCGCTTCATAGCTTCAAATTTTTCTGTCCGCAAACTTCCTGTATATTTTGAGTAATTTTGAAAATGTTTTGCTTCATAATGACGTTTAATGTTATATTCTTTGAGAACGGCTATGCTTTCATTGCAAATCAAACATAGCGTCTTGTTACTGGACTCAATTACGAAATACTGAATGTTCCACTGATCTTTGAATTTTCTGCATTCACTATCAATTTTTCGCTTCTTTTCCATTCTACTAAATCACACACAAAAGCAACAATTCAAATAAAAATATTGTTACAAAGATGTCTTAAACTTAAACACGCACAAACACGTTTTAAGGAGGTACGCACTATTTTATTTCACAGCAGTGTCATAGGAACTGACTTGTGGTTGCGCCACTAGCCTTCTTATATATTTCACTTACTGCCATCTAGAAGTGAGTGGGAGACACCAGAACTTTATCGAACCAACGAGATTATTCTGTAAGTTCTATTAGCGCCATCTGTTAGGGATAGAAGGTACTACCTATTTCTGCTTGTGTCCACCAGATGTCCTGTCACGTTACTCCTCATGGCTCGCTCGTACTCTACGACTAATCTAGAAATTACAGATAATGACAGGAAAATTAATAATATGCAGTGTTGCCGTTTTGCGGACTTTAGTTCGATTTGCAGCCTTTTTTAAACGTGGCGTACTTTTTCGGACTTTTTTTTTTCATGTAAAAAAATACTCATTCGTTACTTGAGTACTCGTTAGGAACCGAAGTAACGATTACTGAAGAAAAAAGTAATCAATGATTACTTGTGTATTTCATTACTTTTGTAATCAATGATTACTATGGCGATACGATGCGGGTACCCCATTATAACGGATACCCATACGATACAGAAAATACATCAGCTTCCCCGTCGCTAATGGCATCTGGCAAAAAAGTAATCATATTTTACACCACTAGTGAACTGATTCAACTTTTTACCACCGGCAACAATTAATGATAATATGGTTTTGGCCCTTGGAATTTACTGGAGTAATCAATATGGCCCTAAGGCTGGAAAGTTTGGAGACCCCTGCTCTACACAATCTGGTCATAAATTGCACATAGAACTTCAGATTGCTTTGGTTCTCTCCTGGAAATTTGTATAATTTGAAGGCTTAATAACGGAATTTGAGACAATCTTAGGGAGGGAATGGTGAAGTCATGACTGTTTTTGGATCCTCACTTCCAAAGAGATCAGCCCAAAAAAAAACAGACACTTTTCCATTATACAGTAATATATGAAAAAAGTATATATCCCAACAAAGACTAGGGTGAATTTTTCAAGAAAAACTAGGTTTATTCTTTGCAATTTTTTGAAAAAAAAAATGTAAAGAAGCCATTATGTTATCTCCAACAACTTACGTAGATCAAATGAGAAGTAATTTTGTGACAATTGATCAATCATGATGAACTGTTGATCATCCCTAGATTAGATTATTAAATTAATATTTAGCCAAAGTAAAAAGTCAAAAGGCCAAAATAAGAATATTAGCCAAATACTCATTACACTCCTTTTATATAGATTTTGAAAGCAATTTTTTTTCATTAAAAATATATTGTTAAAATTGCCAGGTTGCCATAAGGGAATGAAAAAATTAGTAAAATTATTATTTTTATAAATAAAAAGGTATAAGCAAAAACAATACTAAATCTTAAAGTTTTAACAATAGGGGTGGTAGTAGTAAGGATTTGCATTTCCTGAACTTTCAAAACAATTTTCTGAACCTTGATTTTTTTTATAGGTACTGTATTTTCTGGCATATACAATGTAATTTATCAAGTTGACATTTATGAAAACTACTTGATTCAGACAAAAATGGAAAAGTACTTATTTTAACAGGAGTCGCAATGGAAAATGTATAAAATCTAGGACAACAGGAAAACAGTAAAAAAGAGCGTACTATTTTAATAAAATGTGTGGATTATTAAAAAAAAAAATACAATTTCCTCTAAAAAATCATCAAAATGATGAAGAAAACATTATTAAGATTATTTATTGCGTTTAATTCACCCCTTTTGCATATACCAGTTTATTATTTATTGCCTCCAGTTTGGCTTTTGCTGCTTCAATACCTTACATGATTTTTCGTTTTAATCCTGTTGCAGTCCTTTGTTTCCTTCATCTATTATCACTTAACTATTCAAAAACAATGCAGAAAACGCCGACTTTCAGATTTGCGAATTTTGCGTCGTTGATCAAGTTTAAATTAGAACTTGCTTACAAAATAAATCAAATAAGACTGAAAGAAATTAAAACCCAAAAGCTCTTTTTTATTGATTCAGAATAAAAGCAACAATAAACAATCTAACAGAAACACGAACCCTTTTACGAAAATCGCGATCGCAAAAATGAAACTAAACATCATAGCTACTCATTTCCAATTGTAACTACAATTCAATCTCCTTCTTTTTACAACATTTATGTCTAAAAATTTGTGGCAAAAACGTTCCCGATTTTTCTCTGAAAGGTCAATTTACACAAGGGTTTCTGTTTATTTAACTGAAAGTTGGGGTTCTGCTTACATTTGAATCGACTTAGACGCAAGTAAGATATTAATAAAAAATATAAAGGAATTTTATTTGCTTACTTCATAATTAAATTAAAAAAAGAGTTAAAATGGGAGAAATACGATTCTTGTACAGGATGCAGAAAGATTGTTCAAAGAACAGAACGCATACACTTTCTTGCTTGCACGCAGAAATTAAGCCTACGATATTTTAAAGAATTGCATAAATGAATTAATATGTATTGCTGCAATGAAAAGCAAAAAAAAAAAAAATGAGGGTGGAAAATTTAGGGTCAAGAAGCAAAATAAAATTTCCGGAACTTCGGCAAAAAAAATTCTGGAACTTTCCGGTTTTTTCGGAACTCTACCACCCCTGTAACAAAATTCACTTTAAATTTCATGACCAACATACTAAGATACGAATTTTTGTAGTATTGAAATAGTCAGCTGCTTTGCAAATGTTAAAGTTAGAAACAATAATGCAGAGCTTTGTAATTATTTGCAAAAACTAAACTGAAGGATGAGTTGCAATCTATTTTCATTCATTAAATAAAATGAATGTTTATGTTGAAATCCTTGTCGAGAAATGTGAAGTATCTTCATCTTGACTCAAAACGTGAATAACTACACAAAATCGAAAATGGAATTGTTACTTACATTGGGCCCCCTCCCCAAAGGGCCTAGCCTGCTTGAGTTCTCTCTCTGCTCTAGCATACTTAGCTGCTGACACCATCTTCATACTCTGGGTAATTTTTTGGATGTTCTTGACAGATTTCAGTCGCATTCGAACTGCAATAAAACAGGGTTCATTGATTCAAATTAAGTGATTTAAAAATAAAAAAGTAAAAACACTGTTGAAATTTTTCTTTAACACTGATTTTAGTGTTAGAAAGTGTTGATGTAAAAATGAAATGTGCTGCATTTACAACCAGTTTCAAGTAAAATTTCATAGATGTATCTGTCTCTGTGTGCATAAAATATTTCATAAGTTTAGAAATAATTACAATTTTTCAATATTACTCTTATTCTTCAGGCATCTTAGCAGTATAATTCATTCAACGATTCATATTGCAACTCATAATAATCATGAACCATTGTGTGTTCATTTTAAAAATAGTATTTTACACCAATTTAATGAATACCACACAATAAATAATTCAGAATGATAGTGACTTTAGAATGTGCATCCTCAAAGTTTCATCTATGTCCCATTAGCCTAAGGTTTTTTTTTTTTCTTGTAAAATATTTTTTCCATCTTAGAAATTTTCAATAAAGATAATTCAAGTTATTCCATTTTCAAAATGGAAAAATAATTAAAGTGCACTCAATGTAAAAGTTAAGTACACCCAAATGTCTGATATTTTTCAGCTTTCAAAAGCAAAAGAATTTAGATTGAATATGCTCTTTTCTTCTGTACTCATGAGTGTACTATTATTTATTCCTAGTAGGGTTAAGTTTCATTTGAGTCCATGCATTTGTATTAAAATTTGTTTATTATTATTATTATTAAGAAATATTTCTTGCAGTGAAAATAGCTTAAAGTGCTTTTTCATATTGTTTAACATGCCATATTATTCCTGTGAATGTAACAAACATTATATAAAGTAGTCGACCTGTGCAGAATTCCACACTAATTTGAGAGAAAGGACATTATAAAGAAGAATGTAAAAAGTAAACGGGTGTTGGTACAAAAGAAGGCATGCACTTGAACACATCAGTACAAATAGCTGTTACATTTCTTCCCACTATTAATTAGATATTCAAGATAATAAAATAATCACAATAATAATGCCAATTGTTTTTATCATTAGCATACATAGCATTAAAATACAATAATGAAACAGTTCCATTAAAATATTTAGGTTAAAATGTAGGTACTGTTGGTTGGTTAGGCTCAACACATTCATAATATAAATGAATGTGTAGAGCATAACGATTGAATAAGTTTAACACACTAACACAGCTAAATTGTCCAATTTGCTACACAATTAAAACAAAAGTTTCTTGTTTGTTTACTTGATAGCAGATGGCACCAGCATACACAATTTGGCATCCATCAAAGGACCTCTTTTTAGATGATTTTAAATCTCAATTTTAAAAGAAACATATTTTCAGGCCGTGAGTCTATTTTTCGTCATTAGCTGGCAGGATAAGCTTTAAAATGAGGGCAAAATCATGGAATTTAATAAAAGAATAAAAAAGATATTGCGGAGTGACAGGAAAACAGGCTAGAGCAGTATTTCCCAAACTACGGGTCGTGACCCACTGGTGTTAATTGATGTTAGATGGGTCGGAATGTTAATTTTTGTTAGATGAGTCGGAGCCCAGTCAACTTTGGGAACCACTGGGCTAGAGAAATAATATATATATAGATATCCAAAATATTTAAGGTTGGTTTAAAAAAAAAAATTAAAAATCCCATTTAAATTTTAAAAAAATCATGAACCCTGCAATAAAAGTGGTATTCTGTGCCAGTTTTATTATTATCAAATTATATTTGTTTTTAAATAATGGTTTAAAAACAGAAATTTAAATATATCATTTGAATAAAAGTTTTTTTTAACTTTTCTATTATAAATACATAAAAAAGAAAAGCAAATCACGCAATTAAAAGTACATATCAAAAGTACTTACTGTCTTTCAGGGTGGCCATTCCCCGGGACTGGACACTAGATAAACAAAATATTAAACTTAAAAAAATATTGTCAATGTTTTAAAAGCAAGTATGCATACAAAATAATGGATGCAATCAAAAAAAAAAATAGTTTACGAGGCTGTATCTAGACATTCTTTCAAAAGGGGGGGGGGGGGGATAATACAATGCTCACAGGAGTAGTAATGAAATGCCGACTGCATGCAGTAAATGAATACAGTGCGACAACATCCTGATTAGTAAAAGAAAACAAAAAATAAGCCTATATAAAACCTAGATAAGGCATGTTCTCATTTATGGAAGTGAATGTTGGATAATCAACAAAGTAAAGGACCAACTGTCATTGTTGGAAAGAAAAGTTTTAAGGAAGATTTTTAGACCAATACAACAAGAAAATTTATTGAAAATATGGTGAAGCTGATATCATGAAACTAGTTAACGGCATCATGCATTAGATTTAGATTGCTGGGCCATGTATTGGCAAATCCAATCAAAAAATGACCTTTTCAATAATTGAGGAAATAAGAAGAAAAGGAAGACTTTGAATACCAGGGTTATCAAGTTTGAAAAGAGTAATATGGGACTTCCCAGCGGCTAATGCAGCAGTTCATTTCTAGGAATATGCTATATAACTTTCAGATAAAAAAGTTTTCTCTTGAAATATTTTCGACAAATTAATCTTCCAAATGCTCCTTTAAATGCAAAATTTTTAGACATATATTCAATTTCTTCTATATCTGTAGAATATTAGAAACTATCAACTGTTTAGATAATTTGTGCTTATTTAAATTGTTTTTTCTTATTACTCAGTGCAAGACTGCAAGAAGCACGACAACACAGAATATCATATGCATTAAAGCAAGTATTTCATATATCAATATCAATTAACTAGTTCAAAAAAAATAGCCGCTTCATTTTCTAAACAAAGCATTAATCATCCAGCTGGTTCAACATCACTTTAAAAAATAGCATTCTTGGCAAAACTATAGAACACTTCCCATCCTATATAGGAATTTCTTGGGACGCAGGAAAAATATCTCAAAATGTGACCGTCCTTTAAAATCTGGGATGTCTAGCAACCCTGTTTTATACACATGTTTTGAGTTACAAGGAAACTGTTTCACAACGTCAAAAGATCCAACTTTTAGGGATGATTTACATCCCTGAAAGTCATAATAGAGTGCCCTGAGGGCACTCTATTTACCAAAAAAAAATTCAATTTGATCAAACAATACCACTTTTTGGACGTTAGCAGTGGTGTAGTCCTGAAAAAAAAGTCGGGGGGACGCTTATAGATAAGAAGATAAGCAATGAAAATCAAAATTGGGGGGATGCTTAAAATGTAAAAAGTTTGGGGGCACGCTTGTATTAAAATAAAAAAGTAGGGGGAAGCCGTCCCCCCACAACTACACCACCCTTACATAAGGGAATATAATTTAATTTTTAAAAAGTAAGAAGTATTTTAGAAGTGCATTAATTAAAGCACTCTTCATTATATAACCAAATACTGCAAAAGGAAACAAAATTCCATGTTTTACAAATCAACTACTGTAGTGTGAACTTTTAAAAATATGTTTGCCATTTAAAGGTGCTGCAATATTAAAGATTAAAAAACGATGGACAATATAAAACAAAGAAATGTATCTGGAGAATGGTAAAATGCTCTGGGTTGCTACTGATCCCCCTCTTCCTTCTTTCATTTGCGACTCAGCTTGAATGCACTTCACATTAAATATTAGAAAGCAATGCAGCTGAGTGTGTGGTAAATTACTATTGTGGCCTTTTAATTAAATTCCATAAATCTCTTCAAAGTGCTGAAGTGGAAACAGTTTCATAAAGTAAGAGCACATATAATTGATGTCTCTTATATGTGAAAGAGAAACTTAAAGCTGCAAAAAAGGCATACTTATATTGTGGAGTCGAATAGAAAAGCTGAAAATTAAAGCAAAAGCGGAGCATCTGAAAGTTAGCGGTCATTATAACATTCTTTTAAGATTGAAAGTAAGTACATTAGGGAATGCAAACTGGTAGTCTTTAAAAGAGTTAAAACAAAAAAAATACTTCATGTATTAACTTTCACAAGTACCGCAACAAAAATTTAAATACTTTATATCTTCTGAAGAGATATCACCATGATCTCAATAACTGAAACTCATATTAAGCGTTATAAAGATTTTCTGTAGTCAATAAATGTGCAAAAAACCAAAACTGTTATATTTACCATATTGGAGAAAGTGTCACAATTTTAGAAACTGTAGAATACATCTTGGAATAGTAAAAAATGCAAATCTAAATAAGAAATTTTTAACACGACCTTCCGGACGTGTGAAGAACCTAAAGTTGCTTTGCTCGTCCGCTTGCTTATCACGAAAGAGGCGTTTACAGTGAGAGAAACCAGGTGATAGACAGAAGATAAACAGAAACTACGCCAATCACATACGGCCTCAGTGGGTGCGATACACTCATGTGTATAAAAACATTGTTGCATTTAGTAATAGAAATATAATTTCACGTTAATTTAAAACACAAATGAGCATTAAAACGCAGACATATGTTTCGGGATTGCTTGGAATCCCTTTTTCAATGCGACAGGGAGCTTCTAGATGCAAAACATCCAAATGAAGCCCATTTGGATGTTTTGCATCTAGAAGCTCCCTGTCGCATTGAAAAAGGGATTTCAAGCACTCCCGAAACATATGTCTGCGTTTTAATGCTCATTTGTGCTTTAAATTAACGTGAAATTATATTTCTATTACTGTTTACTTGCACAAAGTTAAATTATTATTATTGTTGCATTTATTTAATATGGAAAATTAAATTATCTCAATCTTATCAAGCATTCGTATTTCAAATATATATTCATTTTGTAACTTTGTTTTCTATTTGAAGACTTTATAAGTGAACGAAGAATTCAATCAAAATTTCCACTTGATGTTTCACTGGGTCCTAAGCAAAAATCTCCATTTGTAGGCGTGCCTAAAGTTTAGTTAACGCCTTTTTGTAAAATATATCAAGCCTGTCTCGTCTGCTCTTTAGACGCAAAGTTGTCCTCAAAAGGAGTTTAATTGTCTGTTTGCGCAGAAGTAAAGTACCGACAACTGACAGTAAAGAAATAGAAGACAGTAACGGACAAAAGAAATTAGAAATAGACTCTATCCATGAATTTTTAAAATGTTCAGTCTCTTCCTGTTGCCGTTTAAATTAATAAAGTTAATTTTCGAAAAAAATATTTCTTTGTGAGCCTGAGATGGCAATACAATCGACTTGTTGTGATTTCTGCTTTAAAAACTCAAAAAATCGGCCGTGACTCCGCTGCCGGCTGGTCGGCAGCTGAGCAAAAAATACTCCGCTGCCGTGCGACGCAGAAGTTACTGCGCATCTATTTCACTTCTAGCTGATTTCTTTTAAAGGTTTTTTCTCTGCACAGCTGCGCATGGTTCTTGCCAACCTGATCGGTTGTTTTTTCCTGCAATTACCGAAGCGCTTTTTTTTTCTTCTTGATGGGCGAGCTGTCATGTCGACTTAATCCGAGCTCCAAGCTGCAGACTAATTGAATTCCTAATAGATTTTTTCTATACCTACGTTTTACATGAATTTGAAATCTTAACCCCTAAATATTCTGATTAATTAACTAGGAACTAATTAATAATAAGACAGTTGAAGTAATTTTTTATTGTCGTTGAAATTCTTTTTTATCTTTCCTTTCGTTTGGGACCGTTCATAAATGGCGTCACGCTTTTTTCCCATATATTTGACCCCCATCCCCACCTTTGTCACAATATGTCACACTTCAGCGGAACCCCCTCCCCCCCCCCCTTTGTCACGCGTCACGCTATGTTGCATAATGCATGATGTCACACTTCTTGTTACCCCCTCCCCTCCCCTTGTCACACTTTGTCACAATTTCACGAACCCCCCTCGAAGTGTGATATCATTTATGAACGATCCCTTACTTGTTTACATTTCTATGCATGTAATTCCAAGACAACATATTTAACCAAATTTTAGAAACTGACCAATGACCCCTTTTCTCGACGGGCCTTTGTTTCTAAAGCTCATGCGTAAAATGTCTAGATAAATCCCCTTAATTTCGAATGATATTCGAAAGAAAAATTAAACAAATAAATAAAATTAATGTTTGGGCAGGGCCCATCATTTCGTGAATCGAGGAAGCAGCCCCTTTCCTCCCCCCCCAAATCCCACGCACTCAGTACCGGATCTTGGAGTTTTCCGTGACTTAAAAACTTAAAAAGGGCGCCCCCTCCAGTTCTAGTTCATATTTCCCATTAGGTTTAAGCCCTGGCCTTTTTTTAACTTTTTTTTTTCCACTTGGAGGGGGCACTGATAAACCCATAAAACTTTCGTTAATGTTCCCACGGCATAGCCCTTTCAGTCAACATTAGGGTGGTATAGAAGGTATCCTTAACTATGGAAATATGAAATTCTGACAATTGAAGTGGGTCCGGGGTTTTCTCCTCAAGGAAAATTTTAAAAACCATATGCAAACTAGTCCATTTTGAGACGCATTTGGGACTGCAAAAATATTAGAGAAAAAAGATCAAACAGAAACCTTTTTTTTATTTAAACGCTTTTACTGATAAAAATGCAGAACAAAATTACCATTTTTTTTTAAATCCAGGGGGAAAGACCCATCCCCCATCCTCCTTATTGCTAACGCCCATATCAAAGAGCCATATGTGTCTGCCTTCTCAAACGACACTTACAAGCCTTCTCCCCCCCCCCCCTCTTTCCAAAAGGATGCTTTGAAAATTTATAGAAGAAAAACTAGTATATTGATTAAAGCATGACATGATTTGCCTTTTCACGATCAAGGCCGTAGCCAGAATTTTCTTTCGGGGGGGGGGGGGCTGACTTTGAAACACTAGTGTTGAGTCAAGTTTCAGGGAGGACTATATGCTTCATTGCGAAAATTTTCTGGATTTCGGGGGGGGGGGGGCTAGGCCCGTCGGCCCTCCCTCTGGATACGGCCTTGTTCACGATCGCAAGCCCCCTCCCTCTCCCCCCACCGCCTTTTACCAAAAGGATGCTTTGAAAATTCTCTAAAAGAAAAATTGTAAAACCAAAACATGATTTATACTTCGCTATCACAGGTAGAAAAAATAACCTCGCATTTTTTAATTTAAATTTTTAAATTTGAGTCTAGAAAAATAAATAATTTAAGTAATTGGTTTTAATCGTTAGCAGAGGGATCATTCATAAATGATGTCACGCTTCGAGGGGGGGGGGGGGTTCTTGAAATTGTGACAAAGTGTGACAAGGGGAGGGGAGGGGGTTACAAGAAGTGTGACATCATGCATTATGCAGTATAGCGTGACTTGTGAAAAAGGGGGGGGGGGGTGTCCGCTGAAGTGTGACATATTGTGAGAAAGGGGGGAGGGGTCAGAAATATGGAAAAAAAAGCGTGACATCATTTATGAACGGCCCCAGAATGGCGATCAATGATCCGATCGGAGAGTCCGAACTAGGAATTTAATTCTCTCTTTCCAAAAGTTAAGTTATTTTCTTAATTTAATATGTGGGTTGGTTTTTTTTTTAGTTTTTTTTATTTTGTTGTCTTTTTTTCTTTCTTCTTTTTTATGCATCACAGTTGAATTTATTTGCTGCCTCCCAGAAGTGCCGCCCGGGGCAAGGGGGGGGGGGCGGGTAAAAAATAGCATCTGAAATCGGAAATGTTAGATGATATCCCAAAAACAAAAAATATTTCTGAACCCCTTCTTTTTTAAAATTCCGAGCACAGATGCATAATGAATGCAATTTGTGTGTGCGTGTATTTTCACCATTAATTTGACCTTGTAAAATGTGGTGGGGGTGGGCAAAGTGAGACTTATTAAAGGAGATGGAAGTTAATGTATTGGTACTGAATTATCAGTTTTAAAAAAACTTTTAAAATAGTTGGGAAATGAAACATTAATCGGAATGTACCGTCTACAGTTTACATAAAAAAGATTTTGATGAATTTCAAAGATCTTAATTCCTTTTTTAAAAACTTATTTGTAATAGTTATTTGTTAAGTATAAATTTAAGCATTAAATATTCTTAAAAATAAAGTTATGCACACAGAGAGCAAATCCCTAGGACAGTGGAAAATTCCACACGGGCCGCATACTACTCACCTTTTCGTTCTATTCCTGAATGAAGGTGATTTCTTGAATAAATGCTATATAAATGGTGGTTGCGAAATTAGAAAATTCTTAGGAATTTTAAAGCTTAAGAATAAGTTCAAAAATCATGACAGTGTAGAAAGGGGGGAAATCGATTTGTCTTAATTTTTCCAATTTGCATTTATCAGGAACTAAATTCACATAAAAGGCAAATCACGGCCGTCGCCGTGCTACACCCCCCCCCCCCCCCGATTTCAGGAAAGGGACCGCCGAAATTTCATTTTAATATTGAAAAAAAGTAAGAAAGAAAGACAAGGAAAACTTTTGCAGAAAAAGTGAAAAAAAAAAAAAAAACAGAGAAAGAAATGAATGTTAAAAAATTATAATTTTTTTTCTAGTTCTGCAAAATTTAAAAAAATGCAATTTTGAAACATTGGAACATTGAAAAAACGATTATTAATATTATTTAATTCAGGGCCGCAGAAATGCGCGTTTCGTTTCAAACCTTTCTTAACGGAAAGAAAAAAAAAGGTATTCAAAACATTCTAGAAACGCAATGCAAGTCTAAATTTTAAAAAAAAGGATAAATAAACATAATGATTTCATGGTCGGGCTGTCGGAAGATTTTTATATGAATATATGAATGAATTTTTAATCAAAATATTATTTCGAAAATTACAGCAAAAAGTATAAAAATTCATGGGCCACCGAAATACGTTGCAAATTGAAGGAAAGAGAGATTCAAAACATTGTAATGAAAATTCACACCAAAAGTAAAACTTCGAAAGTAAGATTCAGGAGGCGTGTTATTTAAAATTTTAAAAAATGGAAAAAGTTACTTATAATATCATTGAAAAATAATACCGCAGTCTGAAATGTTAAAAGTTTTTTGTAGGGGCCCAAGACGTTGTTTGTATTTCAAATAAATAAAAATTAAGTTGGAAATTAAAAATTAGAAGACTAAAGCAATAAGATGTTTTTCGAAGAAAAAAAAAAAAAGAAAGGGACTGTTACGGCATTTTTATTTTTATTTGAAATAAAGGAAGGAAGGCAGGGAAAAGGGTATCCAAGCAAGGTGATTTGTAGAGAATCTCCCCCCCCCCCCCCCAACACACACTAACTCAATCTTAAGTTAAGATGGTGTGTGTTCTAGAGATTTAAAAAAAAAAGAACAGGAAAATATCCCTTTTTTTCTTACGTCATCAATTAATTCCCAAAATTGTGACTTTTAGAGCTTTTAAAGAAAAATTTTAGAACTAGTTTCCAAAAATTTCTAGTGGAGAACCACTGAGTCCACTTGTCTTTTAACGTCCCCAAAGATAGCCTAATATGCAATTTTAAGACTTCAATTTCAAAAAATTTCCCGGGGTTGAGCCCCTGAACCCCCATTTTGTACTCTCAAATCCTTGAAAATCGTCAGAATTGTATTTTTAGAACTTCATCTTGGGAAAAATTTCAACCGTCTTATAACGTCACCACACCAGACATAGCCTATAGTGTGCGCTTTATAACTTGAATTTCACAAAAAATGAGAAACCTCCCCCGTCCCCCTTTCTCTAACAATATCAATATTTTCCAAAAATTACGAATTTCGAACTTCAATTTCAAAAAATTTCCACGGAGAGCTGTTGAATCCACCTGTCTTTTGTCCTCACCAAAGATAGCTTAATATGCGTTTTTAAACCTACACTGCGCCGTGTTGTTTATAAACAACATCTCTATTTTCGTTCATTAAGCTCTTGTTTTGTATTATTTTTAACAAGTGGCGCATTTCTTTGTTCTACTTTATATGTAAGATGATATTAGTTAATATAGTATTCCATAGATCTTGTAAACTGGGCTCAAGGTTCATGTTTTTTCACAAAATTGACAACAACCACAAAAAAAAAAAAAGCGCAGTGTAGGGTTAAGACTTCAATTTCAAAAAATTTCCTGGGGATTCCCTCACATCCTCGAAAATCATGAAAGTTGTATTTTTAGAAGTTCATCTTCGGAAAATTTTAGCTGACTTCTACTGTCATCAATGATAGCCTAAATATGCGTTTTATAACTTGAATGCTAAAAAAAATTCAGAAAAAGTCGAAACTCCCCATATTTCAAACCTCATCAATGAACGTCCAAAACTGCTAATTTAGAGCTATTGAAAAGTATTGAAATCACTGCATAGTCATTGTATTATTTGAAATATTGAATTTTAAACAGTCGTAAAGTTTAAAAATCTGCTTGACCTACTACTCATTCTCTGGCGTTATCATAATCTTCGAAACAATTGTTTTTTATTAGTACGAATGAATTATAATGGTATTTTTCAAAACTATCTGAAGGGATTGGCGTTTAATTGTCTTAATATGTTAAAATGTATGGGGCCGTTCATAAACGACGTCACGCATTTTCCCATATATTGGACCCTCCTCCTTTGTCACAATATGTCACACTTCAGCGGACCTCCTCCCCCCTTTGTCACGGGTCACGCTATGTTGCATAATGCAGGATGTCACACTTCTTGCTACCCCCTCCCCTCCCCTTGTCACACTTTGTCACAATTTCACGAACCCCCCTCCCCCCTCCAAGCGTGACATCATTTATGAATGATCCCTATTGTATTTTTTCACGTGATGTTTTTAAGTATGTTTTTCGTACTTTTAAAAATATTAACTGGTGTTAAGTGATCCTCAAAAACGTGAAACAAGCTACTAATTATTTTTTTTATGCAAAATTTTACGATTAGCAACTACTTTTTACAGCCGGTGCCCCTCCCAAAAATTATTCCTGGATCCGCCCCTGGTTACTGCTCTGTATTTACTAAACCATTTTAAATAGATACAATGGACTATGAGTTTATGAACTGTTACTTCTCGCTACAAAAAATGTGCTAAAATATATACATAGTAGCGCACCGAGTTTTTTTTTTTTGGGGGGGGGGGGACTATAGTCGGGATTTGGAATGCACTGAGTATTGATTTTACCGGATATCAAATATCCGATGTAGCTTGTTTGACGAATCCGCTTTGGATATCCGGCTACGATGTTACAGACGCGTAAATTCTATCATATTTTTAAACATCTCACAGCTTTCAACTACGTACTGTTAATAATTTACATATATTTTCAAAACATTGAATTAATTGAATTTTAAAAGTTAAATTTGATATGCATGCTCTGTCGTGCAGTGGTTGAATCGAATTTCTGATATTTAAAAGACGGTTATATACTGAATATCCAGCGCCTTCTGGTGCCCCCCCCCCCGGGTGGTGCGCAATTTCTATATATATATATGCGCATATATACGGCGGTGTTTCTTGCACGAATGTCAGATCAGCGGTGTTTCTTATTTACAGAGCAGTATCTGGCAATATTTTTAAAAGTACGAAAAACATACTTAATTACATCACATGAAAAAATACAATATGGTGCGGTAACTTGTGGTGTCACGCCTCACCCAACCCCCTCCCCATATGGCTCCGAGGGGGGGGGGGAATCACCAGTAATTCTCAACATGCTTAATAATAACATGTTTGTTCCGTTGCAAACTGAAAAAAAAAGTTAAAATTCGGTCAATCTGAAATTTTTTCAAATTTAAAATTCACGTTTTACACAATTTTATTTTCACTCATTTTATCCTATCCACTATAATACTCATTTTCCATATTCGTCCGTATAAGCGAATACTAAGACATGCAAATAAAATGAGTAGAAAGATTAAATATACCTTTTATGGGACGAATGTAAAAGTTTTAAATGTTGAAATTGAGCATTAAAAGCAAGTTGAATTAATTTTTCATTTTCAGTAGCATTCTGTATTAAAATGTTTGTTGTAAATTGTTTCCATTTTTACATAATGCATTTTCCTTCTGAACGAACCAATAGGGGGCGGGGGATCTTAAGGACCGGTTTGATGTTCTTATCTTAATTAAATTCGTTTCTCACATTAAAAAATATCAGCCGCTATAAATGTTCACATAAGGTTTATTTTGTTTTCATGTATACTTTCACAATGTTTGGTTTCTTTTTTGCCCATGTGATTATATAATTCCCCCCCCCCCCTTCCTCGCCTCCTATAGGATTAGGGATAATTCAGTTCTATGCCATTCATACTTCAAAGCAAACCTGAAATTTGTCAACACACTTACATTCAAAAAAAGAAATAAACCTACGATTACATTGAAATCCTAACAAAAACCTCTGATCCGAAAGGAGCATTCCCAAATTACAAAAACCTTATGCAGGAAATGTTGACTTCTTATTATACTTGTAGATTGGTAGGAAAGACAGGGGTGCCCACAAGGGGGGGGGGGGGATGGCGCTGACTGCCCTATTGAAATTTTTTTCGGTCTGAGTAAGGAAACCATACATTCTCGAATGTTGAAGACAGTAGGACAAAAACTCAAAAATAATTTAACTACGTGAGGACGAGACAATTCTCAGCATTAAATATTTGCGTTTTTGTCTCGTTGTAGCTAGATATGCAGTTTAGAACTTTCAGATGATATGTTGTGAAGGGCAATGATCAGCTAGGCAATGATCAAGTTGTTGCATTTCTATTGCAATTTCTAATAGGAAGTTGTGAAAATATGGGTAAATTTGTAGAAACTAAGTTTAGCTACATTTGTCAGCACAAAAATCAAAGCAATTGATTGCATTGGTTTTTCTTCATGCTTCCAAATTCTGGTACATTTATTTCCGGGCCTCCTTGCCAGATCATGTCCATGCTAAGAGCTCCCTTCCATTTTTGTCAAGCTTAGCTTAGAAAATGGCACATAAGAACAAGTTTTAATCTTTTTTTTCATCTCCTTTATCTCCTTTTATTCCCGGACCTACTATTGCTGCACGTTGTGGTACCCCCCCCCCCCCCCGCCTTGTGGGGCCGAGCCTAAAATTGACGCTTAGAAATGTGGTCCCTTTAATTTAACTTCCTACAGACAGGTGTGGGTGCCATTTTACCATTCTGTATGAAATCTTCATTTTCATACAGTTTGTGATCCTGTTTTGTGAGTATGCGCTGCCTGGAACGCAAATAATTTTCACACTCTAGCCACATGAAAAGTATCTTTCATGAAAATTTTGTGTTTGGTACTGGTATACCGCTTTCATAGTTCGGAATTTCTAATGGCTTCTGTTCAGAAAATCCTTGATAGTAGTGGACTATATAGCTAAGCCAGTTATACTATAAGACATTCTTTTAAAGCTTTAAAACTCATGTATAAGACTTAACATAAACTTAATGCTTAATTAACAAAGATTAGAATGTTGCTATCTTAAGTATTATGTTCAATAAAGCACACATAACTTATTGTTTTCTGCGTGCATAAAGTATAAAGTATAAATCAGGGTTGTCAGATTTGCTGCCCGGGTAGCTGCCCATTTTCCCCACTGGGCTGGGTTTTTTACCTTAAAAACCCGCGGGTTTTTTGGGGAAAATGGGTTTTTTAAAAATTTAAGAACAAATAATCCCTTGTAAAATATTTCTTTTTGATCAAAATTCTACATATATCAATACTATTCAATATTTAATTTATTTTTAATTTCAAAACCCCAAAATTAGATATACAAAGAAAAAATCGTAAATTATGTCATAATAAAAAAGAAATAACAATTACAAGATAGTTGAGGAAAATAACTTGCACAGTTAGAAAGCAAAAATTTATCTTTATTACTAACATAAAAGTTTGGAAAAGTTCAGCTTTAGTCACATTAAAAAAGGATTTATTTTTAATGAAAAATCACTTCAAGACATCATATATCTTATATGAAATGTATTAGTTCACATTTTCTGTACTTTTCAGACAAAAGCAGTTTTGGTTTAGAATCTTCTTTTTTTTTTATGATAAGAATTGTTTTTGCTTTGATCAGACCAAAATCTATTTAGTGAAAAAAGTTTTGGTGTAGATTTGAAGAAATTAAAGCTTTAATTACATTTTAAAAAAATGAAAAAAGCACTTCAAGACATCATATATTTTATATGAAAATATATAAATTTACATTCTTTCTGAACTTTTCAAAAGTACAAATTATTGGAAGCTCAATTTTCAGTTTGTAAAATGGTAATACCCTCTATTTTTCTTAAATATTTCTTTGTTAGAATTATGCTTAGATTTGTTGAATCGATTGTAATTGATAATTAGAAAATGAAAAATATGTGGTATGTATTAACATATAGAAGAGAAATATTTATGTATGTACATAAATATATGCACATATGTTTTATTTTTTTAAAAACAGTAATTTTTCCCTAACTAATAACTCCTCCTAAATAATTTTAAACTATTAACTAATTTATCTAGGATGCTCTAATGATGAATGGATCAATCAGAAAAACGTTTAGAGTAAATGTTATTTAATTTTTTACTGCGTCACCCGTACTGATCCCTGAATTTAAAAAATGTGCATACATATACATGAAATAAGATCAAATGACATGAAATGCAACATTCAAGTAAGGTAGTTGAAAAAAAACTACTTTTGTTTTAATAAAAAGTAAATAAAATTTGATCAAAACTTTTTTAGTGCTTTCTAAATTATGCATATGCTAATATAAAAATCTATACATATATACCATTCATTATTAACTTGCTGGAAAATGAAATTTCATTTTCCCCATTTTACCCAAAAAACCCGGGTTTTCTACCCAAAAAGCCCGGGTTTTTTAATAAAACCTGCCCGGGGTGGGTTTTTTACAACCCTGGTATAAATACACGTTTTGTTTCTGGGAAATGTACTCTGTTTGAAGAAGGGTTGGATGATTAATCAATTAACCCTTGAGCTGTCACCTACCAAGACATCACACAAGTCGTCACGTCGGGTCATATGGACCCGAATTGAAAATTTAGTAACTTGGGTATAAAAAAATGTAAAACATTGTGTTTTAATTTCAATATAATGTAAGAATATTTAACACATAACAAGAAGTTCCGTCTAGAACTATACGAGACTACTTTCCCGTATACACCAATTTCAAATTTATAATCTAGCTATCTCTTTCTCTCTCTTTCTCCTTTAGCTTTAGTGCTTAATTTTTTAAAATATACCCTTTTCAACGGATAATACACATTCATTCACTCATTCATTCTTTCCTTTATTCAGCCATTCATTTATTCATTCATTCGTTTACTCATTCATGTGTTTTTCATTTATTTACTCATTCATGTATTCATTCCCTCATTTATTCATTCCTTTCTTCATTCATTTATTCATTGATTCATTCTTTCACTCATTCATTTATTCATTGAGAAATATCCTTAAAAATTCCGATAAAAAACTTTAATAGGAAAATAGGCTCGTTAGTTCTGGGAGAACTTTCTATTTGTACATGTTCTACGTTATAAGAGCTTTCCGATAAAGTTTGTTCCAAGCAAATCGGTCCGTTAGATCAGGATTTATATAGTATTGAAATTTCCCCGTAAGCACTATGTTAATTTTTTGAACTGTTCAAAAATGAACAAAACTCTTCAAATTGATATTTCACGAAAAGCGATTCTTCCAGTAAGCTTGTTCATTGGAACATGGATCTTGTACCCAGAGTTTACATAATTTGCTTCACTTTCGCCCATAGGCGCTAATGTTAATTTTTTTGAACTGTTCAAATGTGAACAAAAAATTGTTCAAATCAAAAGGTAAATTATGGAAATGAGATCTTTCGCCGAGATCTTTCGAATGCAAAAAGAATTTTTCGAATCGGACTATTCGTTCAATTCGCGCTATAAACGAAGATTTTATTTCTACTCATTAAGTCATTGCATGACCCATCAGGATAACATTTTTTTTCTGTTCGCGAAGCAAGCAAAAATGTGTGTTGGTTACAGTAAAAGACTTCCGTAAACTTAAAATACGAGTTATAATGTTATACCGTAGGAAAGAAGGGGGGTAAAATAATTTTGTAATTTTTTTATCTAAATTCCTTTAATTCTTAATTTAATTGATTTTTTTTTTTTTTGACGGTTTGATATTGTATTTCACTGCACTAGCCAGGCAATGCCCCGGGCGGCGGGCGGCTCTTCAGAGGGGAGGCATATTCAATTGTGATGCACAAAAAAAAAAAAAAAAAATCGAAGAAGAAAGAAAATACAACAAAAAGAAAGAAAAAAAAAAAATATATATATATATATATAATGGAAAATTTAACTTTTGGAAAGAGAATTAAAATCCTGGTTCGGCGCTCCGATTTGATCTTTGATCGGCTATTTTGCAAACGATTAAAACCGATTAATAGAAGTATTTATTTGTATAAACTGTAGGAAGCTTTAAAACTGAGTTATACTAAATATTGTTGCGTCGTTGATGAGTCGGCTGGCTCCTGTGGTAGGCAAGGGCTCCTGGGAAGACAGTTTTAAGGGGGCGCCAAATTTTGCAATGTCAAAATTTAAAAATTGAAATTTTAAAAAAAGTCAAGGTTTTTTTGCCCTTGTAATAGGGAGATATAAATCACGCTATGCTCAAACAATGTAATAACTTTTCTTTTACAAATTTTCAAAGCATCCTTTCGGGAAAAGGCGGGGAGAGGGTTGGTTAGCTTGCAAGTGTCGTTTGAAAAGGCAGAGACGTGTCTCTTCGATGTGAGCGTTAGTAAGAAGGGGAGGGGGGAGAGGACCGGATTTTTAAAAAAAAATGTTAATTTTATTCTGCATTTGTATGAGTTTTTTTATGAATAAAATCGTTTAAACTTTAAAAAGTTTTTATTTGCTTCTTTTTTTTTAATAATATTTTTGGTGTCCCAAATGCGTCTCCTTTGGCCTCAAAATGCACTAGTCTGAACGCGATTCCCGATAAGTTTCTCGCATTTAGGAGGTTTTTGACCATATTTTATGGCACTTTGGCTTGTAAGAAAATAAGGGTTGAATGCACTTATTCTTTTGATGCTAAACTAAGAGTCTATCAAAGAAATTGAACTTTAATTATAATTCTAGAAATAATTTGTATCACTAATCACTGTCACGTTTACTGCACTTTTGTCGCATTTAGGGTAGCTAAAATCTAAATGCGACTCTCAAGTACCATGAATGCTACTTATGCATCGCAGTTACTACTTTTTATCAATTTGCACTACTACATTTTTGAGTGCACTTATTTTTATAAATCAGGGGCTCCCAAACTGAGTGCCGCTGCACAATGGTTGTCATACCGAGAGAGGAGGGGTATGCCCATCCCACCTCAGAGCGATATCCCACCGCCCCTAAAAAGCTAGGGAGTCCACCACCTAAAAAACCCTCCTGATAACACCCCTAAAAACTTTAATTCCTTTTACCGTTTTCTTTTGCAAAACAAGATACTAAATTAGCGGTGCCCCCAAAATGATAGCGCAGGTCCTAAAAAGTTACATAGTACCCCCCCCCCCCTTGAAAAAAACGATGACACCATAAAAATACGGCAAACTCCCTAAAAGCACCCTATTTTGGATTACTCGCTTCTCATAGAAAGCTACAACCGCCCCCGCCCCCCAAAAAAAAAACGACGGCACTTCAAAATTGGCCAAACTCCCCTAAAAACAGCCCCCTCATTTATAAATTATCTACGCCTAAAAAGCTACGGAATCCTGCCCTCCCCCCCCCCAAATAACCGATGATATCCACAAAAATCGGCCGAACTCCTTAAAAATACTCTTTTCGATTCCCCACGCCCTTAAAAAGCTTAACCACCTAAAAAACGCTGGCACCCGAAAAACTTGCGACTTTTTAAACTACCATCTCCTTAACCTTAAGTATCTACGAAGCTCCCCCCCCCCCCGCAAAAAAACGAAGGGGACACCCGCAAAAAGTAGACAAACCCCTCCTGAAAACCATCCCCAAAAAATTTATTAAATACTCCTATAAAGTTTCGCAGACCTCCCCCCCCCCGCCATAAAACACGATGGTACCCTTAAAAATCGGACAAAACACCATAAAACACCCCTGAAACAATTTATTAAATATCTACCCCCTAGAAAAGTTCGGAGCCCCCATCCCCCCCCCCCGAGAAAATAACGGTCACACCCACAAAAAATTGGCCAAAATCATTCAAAACAACCCTTTTAAAAAAATTAATGATAAATGTTGAGAATAATTAGCGATCCAGATAATGAGAATAATTAGCAACAGATCTTTGGGGGTGCCATCGTTTTTAAGAGGACTCGGTAGTTTTTCAGTTGGCTGCACCATCATTCTGGGGGGGGGGGAGAGACCACAACAAAAAAATTTTGTATTAACTTGATATTTTTTTTACTGAAGAAAAATGAATTTTTATTAAAAACAAATCTTAATACACATATACACATGTGATCAGTAAAAATACTTGAATGAACTTTAAAACATGACGGAAGGTATTAACTCCTCCTACAAAATAATAAATAGACATACAAACATATTTACTCAAATCATAATTTTAAGAATTTAATTTACCGAAAATGTCTATATTTGTAAAAAATACTTAGCATTAAAAATAAGCAAAATGTCGTTATTTCCATTCACCCCAAGAATTTTTTAGAGCACGGAACGTACGAACAAGGAAAAAATATACTACATGCTCTTATTTTTGCTTAAATATACGCCATTATTGAATTAAGTTCAATTTAAAAAAAAAAAAAAAAAAAATTCAGAATGCACTGACGTTAGAATGGCTCAAAGAACTTCAATTATTTACAGTAGCAAAAAAAAAAAAGGGAACAGATAGGGGGGAGAAAAACTTCTGGTTGAAGTAAAAGCCTCTCCGCATCTTGGATACTAGTGTCGCATTTCGAAATTTCAACCGTCGCACTTATTAGTTCGCCAACAGTGATTCATGTGCCTGAATGCAACCCATATTTTCAAACGATTGTAAATAAAAACAAATCGTCTGCTCTTTTTTCAACTTGGGGCAGGCTGGACATACGTGCAAGGTTGAAACGTGGATGGAATTATTTGACCTTCAAACATAACCCAAGAATTAGCAAATTGCAAGGGCGTAACCAGGGGGGGGGGTTTTGGGGGTTCAACCCCCCCCCCCCCCATTGGGTATTTAGTTATTTATTCATTTTTTCCCCTCAACTTGGTGGAAATCATGTCAAGTCAATCGGGTTGTGGGCTTGGAAAAACCTTTTTTTTTTACTTCGTGTGAGCAACATAGGCGACAAGATGTGGAATTCCCCTCATCCCTTTCCTCGGGCAAAATCGTAGAGATGGACGTTGAAGGACAAGACCCTCGGGGCCCGGAGCACAGTACACCGCTAGTTCATATTCGTTGAGAAACTGAAACTAAAACGGAGAGTCACGTGATAAGGGGGGGATGCATCTGTCAATCGTCATTTAGGGGTGTCAATCGTCTGCACTTGTAGCCAACGGAATTGGTGGAGGGGTTGCTATTGCTTTCGGCAACTAAGCTTCCGAGAAAACCGAGGGATGTGAGCCTTAGATGGTCTAAGATGTGAGCTTATTGGGGAGGGGGGGGGGGGGTTAAGACGCAACGGGATAGTCTTTTGTTTCTATAGCCTTGAAAGAAAGTTACTAAATAGTTACAGATGTGCAATGTCTTTCTTTTCTTTTTTACCAATGTACTGTGAGAGTCATGTGCTTCAGTTTCTGCAGTTCAAAAATTCAGATTCATGCATCACTCATTTAGTATCAAAATGCGTAGCATTTTCCTTCCCTAACTTACCTTTTCAGTTTAATAACAGTAATATTAAAGGATTATAAACGTAATTTTAAGTGACTTCTGCTGACTTATATTATCAATATTCCTACAAAATCAAAATTAACGTACAATATGAAAGTACTTAATATATATATATTATATATTTCTAATGATATTTTTATATTTATGTGTATATATTGTTTTTTATTCCTCTTTGCGCTATTGCACTGTAATTAGGTAAGTTTTAATATTTTCCTTCCGATCTTGAGTTAGCAAACGGAAACTTTCTAAATTGGTATTGTTTTTGATATGAAAGGTCATTCAGCGGGAAAAAAATAAAATCAAAACTTTTTAAAAGGGTTATTTTAACATTAGGGAGATGGGAAGGAAACTGGTATTGAAATTAAAAACTTCTTGAAAAGGTTTTACTGTATTAAGATTTTAATGTGTACATACTAATAATGAAAATGCATAAAAACTTTTTTTTACGAAAGTCCTGTTAAAATTTTTGTAAAATGGTATTTTGCTCGCATAGGCGTAACCAGGGGTTTGGGGGTTCATCCCCCATTCGGTATTTAGTTATTTAGGCACATTTATTAGGCATACAAAAAAAATTCTGGCTACTCCTTGCAAAGCACATATCTATTTTTTCCCTAAGAAAAATATGCATATGATTTTATTTCCTCTTTCTGAAGTGTTGTGATCATGACCAAAGTACGCAGCTCATATTACAGCGGACTTTTCATCTGGTTATAATCAACTCCCTTATCACCTTTAGGAATTTTACAGCGAAAGGTGGCTTCAATCACCATATCACACACAGACAGACAACAGATATCCTTTCAATCACTCCAGAGGGTTTTCTTTCCTTCTTGATGTCTTTTTTACCCAAAGGCAGCAATTTGGGAATACAATCGCACAAGTTTCCTGGAAAATATTCTCCTGTGATGGAGGTTTGTTTTCTGATAAAATGGTGCTGTAGGCGCTGGGGTCTGAAAATGAAGGACCCCTAGCCAACAATTGTCCTAATGGGTTAAACCCTCAAGCCAGGAAGGGATGCTTATCAAGGAAACTTAAGAAAACAGCAGTTTTTATTTATTCCTGTCCAAACACCCATTTTGGTAAAATCGTTTTTGTAGATGGGCCGATTGGAAAACTGATGAACTGTATTTGCATTGCATTCTCATTTACAGATGTTCTCTCATCTCTTTATATTTTAAATGTTTTTTTTTTTCTTACGGTCCATCACTAATTGCATTACGACTCTGGAAATCATCCGTTCAACGTTTCCAAGCTCACTGGTACGATTTAATGCTGCATTTTAATTTACAATCAAAGTATTATTTATATTTTAGCTAAATTTTTAATTATTTTCGATATATAATAATGTTTGCACTCCAGCGATGGATACGTTCGTCATCCAAAAAGAAAAGAAAATTTGATTCAGACGCTTCCACTTCTGAGGTATGTTTTGCTATAGAGTTAACAAAAATTTTAGAAATTTATTGTGGGGATGTGCATTTTCGTAGGGAAATTTGGATTTTTTTTCTCTAAAATTCCACAATTTCCCAGTTTTAATATTATGAATACCTGAACTTAGAAGATTGCTTAGCGCTAAATATTGAATTTTCTATTGAATTTTAAATAAAAAATAAATTAATAGTCTGGGCTCCCCCGAAAAAGATTTCTGGATACGGCCTTGGCTCCAGGGGAAGGGGGACATGTTAAGGAAGGGCAGCGTATTCAGCAAGGTATCCGGACAGGAGGTAGGTCCAAAACCATAGGCGAGGATTCGAGGGTTCTCCCCTGGAAACTTTTTGAAATCTTTCTTGTCAATGCAATTTCGGGATTCTTTGGTGATATTAGAGGAAACAGAAAGGAGTTTGGTTACTCTGTCCCCGGCAATTTTTCTCAAAATAATGTCTTAATACCTTTTAGGTTACTTTTGGTGTCGCTCGTGATATTATTCGATGTCCTTTCCCCGAAAGTGTTTCTGAAAGTAAAGTGTCTTAAAAGCGTAATTTCTCTTTTCTTTCTTTTTTTAAAAACTGTGATCCGATTTTTTTCGCCCGGGGGGGGGGGGGCGGAGTTGACTTGCTCCGAGGGGGTGCCCCCCCTAGAGATGCCTGAAATAAACACGGAGTATATCTGTAATGACAAGTCTTTATGACTAGTAAATTTTGAACTCTTTTGCACTGCTTATTGGTGTTTAGTCTGTACATTTTTAGTGTGACCCCCCCCTTTCCCCAACCCTAGTTACGCCTATGGCAAATTGTGTTGCCATTTGGAAATGTTGGGGCTGGGGGCGATTTGAAATGAGTAATATTTATTACAATAGAGTTTCCTAACATAAAACGCTTTAAATGCGATGAAAGATTTCTCAATGTGTTCCTGAGATTCATATGTTTTAATATATTACACTGATAAACATTTCTTTGCAGTAATATGTAAGGTAAGCGAACTTTGTCTCATTTCTGGACTTTTATACATTTAGACTAATTGACCTTATGTTCTAAAAATCAACTATCGCAGTTTAAATTTTGAAATAATTACGGGATGATTCACAAATAATGCCGCACTTCGAGGGAGAGGGAGATTATAGAAATTGTAAGTTTATGACAAGGGGAGGGGAGGAGAGGAATCAGAAAAATAAATATCCTTACATAAAGTATTTCGTTTATTTATTTGTATTTACATTGGTTTTATTTTGTATCGTAAACGACAACTTTGATTAAAGTTTAAATGAACTTCTAGTAGAAAGTTCACAGTGAATGATATTACATTTTTTGTTGTAAACCTAAATTTTATTTGTACTAATTAAGTACAAATATAATTATTATTGTTCTTATGCTGACAAATGTCATCTCTACTAATACAAAACCTCTCAATAAGGGACACTAAGAGGACTTTAAATTTTGTCCCTTAAATATAGAGGTGTCCCTTCCTCGGAGGTACGATGCATACACATACAGTGTATTAACTAAGTTTAACTTTTTAATAATAAACATGTGTTATCATTTTAGCTTAAATACTGAAAATGTCTCATGCATACAAAATATAAGTTGAAATTTTTTAAATTAAAAATGTTTTCATTGAAAACCTAAAATTTTAGCCTAAATGTCGTATTGGCGAAGTTTTGTAACTTACAGAAATGTATTTGAAGTAATATATTAGATGGGTTTGTTTCAAAGTACGTAATTTGGGCAATACAGTATAAATTACGTTTTGTGTACTTTTTCCAATGATTGCAAATAACTTGTTGGTTGCCGAGCACTGTCGGGACCCTCTATCTTTTCTACTCGCGGCGGTCCTGGCACTGTCTGTCCTTGCCTATATTCATTTCATAGTACAAAAGAGGTAAAAGTCTTTACAAGTAGGCTGCACAGCCAGCCATCTCTAATAAAGCAAAACATTTCAAAGCACACAATGGGTGCATCAAGCCCCCGTTTTGTCTAGTTTTGTCTTGTCAACCCAGTGACGTCGAAACAGGTTTCCGCAGGTTTCCCCCCTTTCGAAACTGGTCGAAAGTCGGCACTCATTTTCACAAAGGAGTGAACCAGCCCTTGGTTTTTAATATGTCTCCCCCAGGACCAGCATATTCTGGGAATTGACCAGTTCCTCGGCGCTCCTTTGACGAGATAGTATAATGATAAGTGACATCTGGTTTTTGAGAAAACCCTGGAGTTTTCTTCTCACCTTGCCTCAGAGAGCCAACCTCCCTCCTTTTTTTCCTTGCGCTATAGAAAAATTAAAAAAAAAAAGTTTACACAAATTTGAGACAAGCCACAAGCGTCCAGGCGCTTATTATTATTATTATTTTCTTTTTATTTACTAAATTGCGACGAAATGAATTGCATTTAAGGGTTTTTTTTAACCGACTTCACAAAGGA
This sequence comes from Octonoba sinensis, assembly GCA_038502835.1. Lineage (NCBI taxonomy): Eukaryota > Metazoa > Arthropoda > Arachnida > Araneae > Uloboridae > Octonoba > Octonoba sinensis. The sequence continues at coordinate 68,815,677 of CM076602.1, forward strand.
GGAGGTTATACATATTTACACCATATGTATGTATCTTTTTTTTGTTTGTTTTTCCACTCATAACTTCTCACCGGATGAATGAATTTTCATGTTTTTTTTCTCAATCGATCGGAGGTGGTTTCCCATAGGTCTCGTACCTTCGTACCATATTTAATAAAGAAAAAAAGTTATGGGCAGAAATGTAGTCTTTTTTTTTTGTTTTGTTTCTTCGTTCAAAACTATTGAGTAAGTGAACCGATTTTGATGATCTTTTTTTTAATCGATAGAGGGTCGTCTAACTCAAATGTCACACACCAGTTTGACTACATTTGGTTTTTAGAAAAAACATTATGGGTGAAAAGTAAATATTTTTCTTTTAATTGGAAAGGCTTGGCTTGATTTTCTCTTGTTGGAAAATTATTAATGAATATAAAACTCATTGTTAAAAAAGAGTTCGTCGCCACTAAGCTGTAATATTAAAAGTAATTAAAGCAAGAGTTTAACTGAACTCTGCAGCAAAATTTGAATCCAATCAGTTTGTTTTGCACTAGGTACCTTTTAAAATCGACTTCAAAACGGAATTTATCCTACAAATGATTAGTTGTTAGTGTCATTCACTAAACGGCACTAAAACCTAAAAAAATCCATATTAAAGAAGGTGACAAACCTCCTTTAACACGGACTTTTTAAAAATAGAGTATTCATATAAAAATGTATTTACAATGAAAAGAATGAAATAAAATAATTTTTGGAAAAAAAAAAAAAAATTAGAAGCGACTTCAAATTATAAATTGCGCAAAAAAGTGAAAAATAAATTAATTCTTTAAACAACATCGATACGACTTTTAAACATAATTTTGTGAAGTCGGCGCAAGAGTATGGTGGATTTTTAGTTATGGTTACTTTTGTAACCATGAACCAATTACAAATATAAATGACCTAGAGTTTGCAGCAGTTTCAATGTAAAGTAAGACATGGCGTAGTGACAATTAATTAGACAATTTTTCACTGACTTCAAAAATTATGTTTAAAAGTTGTATCGTTAAAGAATTAATTTATTTTTCACTTGTTAATGAACGAAAAAGAAAAGAAAATACAAAAAAAAAAAAAAAAAAAAGGTTAAAATCCGGTGAATCTGAAATTTTCTCAAATTTAAAATTATCAACGCTTTACACAATTTTATTTTCATTCATTTAAAACTATTTACTATTACTCATTGTCCATATTCGTTCCTATAAACAAAGATTAAATGACGCAAATAACAATAATGAGTAGGAATATAGCTTTTATGGAACGAATGTAAAAGTTAAATGTTGAAATTGAGTACTAAAACCAAGTTGAAGTAACTTTTCATTCTCAGTAGGATTCTGTATTTAAATTTTTGTTGTAATTCGTTTCCATTTTTACATATATGTTTTCCTTCTAAACGAACAATTTTAAGCAAATTAAAAAAAAAAAAAAAATGAAGCGTGTTTTAGAAACGGACAAATGGCTCCTCTTTTCGGAGGAGCCTGAAATTTGTCAATACACCTACCTTCAAAAGAAGAACTAAACCTACGATTACTTTGAAAACCTAACAAAACCTCTGAAAGGAGCGTTCCCAAAATTGCAAAAAGCCCATGCAGAAATGTTGAATTATTATTATGCTTGTAAATTGTGAGGAAATCCAGGGGTGCCCACAAGGGGGGGGGGGGGATTGACGCTGACTGCACTATTAAAATTTTTTTTTGGTCTGAGTAAGCATACCACACGTTCTCGAATTTCGAAGACAGTGATATGTTGTGAAATATTAGCTATGCATGATCAAGTTATTGCATTTCGATTGCAATTTCTAATAGGAAATGGTGAAAATATGGGTAAATAATGTAGAAAATAAGTTTAGATACATTTGTCAGCACAAAAATCAAAGCAATTGATTGTATTACCAGTTTTTCTTCATGCTTCCAAATTCTGGTACATTTATTTCCGGGCCTCCTTGCGCCATGCTATAAGGGCTCCCTTCCATTTCTGTCAAGCTTAGCTTAAAAAATGGCTTATAAGAATAAGTTTTAAACTCTTTTTCATCTCTTTTATCTCTGGTTCCGGACCTACTATTGCTGCGCTTTGTGGTACCCCCTCGCCTTGTGGGGCCGAGCCTAAAATTGACGCTTAAAAATGCGGTCTATTTAATTTAACGTCACACAGACAGGTGTGGGTGCCATTTTACCATTCTATGTGAAATCTTCATTTTCTCATATAGTTTGTGATCCTGTTTCGTGAATATGCGCTGCTTTAACACAAATAATTTTCATACTTCTAGCCGCAGGAAGTATCTTTCATAAAAATTTTGTGTTTGGTATTAGTATATGTCGCTTTCATAGTTCAGAATTTTTAATGGCTTCTTTTCAGAAATTCCTTGATAGCAGTGAACTATATAGCTAAGACAGTTATATTATAAGATATCTTTTCAAGCTTTAGAACTCATGTATAAGACTTAACATTAACTTAATGCTTAATTAACAAAGATTAGAATGTTGCTATCTTAAGTATTATGTTCAATAAAGCACACGTAACTTATTGTTTTCCGCATGGATAAAGTATAAAGTATAAATTCACGTTTTGTTTCTGGCAAATGTACTTTGTTTGAAGAAGGGTTGGATTAACCAATTAACTCTTGAGCTGTCACCTATCAAGACATCACACAAGTCATCACGTCGGGTCATATATACCCGAATTAAAAATTTATTAAATTGGGTATAAAAAAATGCAAAACATTGGGTTTTAATTTCAGTATAATGTAAGAATATGTAATATATAACAAGAAGTTCCGTCTAGAACTATACGAGCCTACTTTCCCGTATACACCGAATTCAAATTTATAATCTAGCTCTCTCTCTCTCTGTCTTTCTCGTTTAGCTTTAGTTCTTAATTGCTTCAAAGATACTTTTTTTCAACGGTTAATACATATTCATTCAATCATTATTTATTAAGTCATTCATGTATTTATTCACTCATTTATTCATTCATTCTTTTGCTTATTCATTTAATCATTCATTAATTAAAAAATATTCTTGAAAATCCCGATCAAAAAATTTCATAGGAAAATAGGCTCGTTAGTTCTGGATGAACTTTCTATTTGTACATGTTCAACTTCATAAGAGCTTTCCGATAAAGTTTGTTCCAAGCAAACCGGTCCGTTAGATCAGAAATTATATAGGATTGAAATTTCCCCGTAGGCGGTATGTTAATTTTTTTTTTGAACTGTTCAAAAATGAACAAAAATTGTTCAAATCAATATTTCACGCCAAGAACTTCTTCCAGTGAGCTTGTTCATGGGAACTTATATCTTGTACCCAGAGTTTACATAATTTGCTACATTTTCACCCATAGGCGCTAATGTTAAAATTTTTTGAACTGTTCAAAATTGAACAAAAAATTGTTCAGATCAAAAAGTAAAACATGGAAATGAGATTTCCTCGCCGAGATCTTTCGAATGCAAAATGAATTTTTCCAATCGGACAATTCGTTCAAAAGTTATTAGGGGGGGACAGACCGACAGACAGACAGACCGACCGACACACTTTTTCCCCATCTCAAAACCCTACTTTCAAATTTTTTATTTTTCAATCTTTATTTAATTAATTAACTTATTTTTGACTTTGCTTGATTTCTAACGATATTTTTACGATACATTAAGCCTTCTTTCATGCTTTATTATTATTTTTTTTTACTTTTACGGAAAGTAGGCTAAAAAGCATAGGAGAGAAAAGAAATTAAAATTGTACCTGGGTCATTACGACCCGACGTGGCGACTGGATACGGCCTTGGTTCAGCGTGCCAAAGAAATTAAGGAACACTGCTCTACAGTAAAGCCTATAAGAATGCCACTACTCTTTTTTGCGTAACTAGCTTAATTTCTTGAAATATACACTTAGCGAGAAAAAGTTTCAATTGCGTGATTCGCGCTAAAAACGAATTAGAACCAATGTTCATTAAAGCGACATATGTACCAATTTTTGCGTGAATCCTTGCATTCCTTATATAAGTCGACGAAAAAAACACGCTTGATTGCGCCATTTTATTTGGAGCAAATGGGGCCAAAATTTAATCAGCACGTGTTTCTTTTGGGGTCTACCTGCTTACAAAAGTTCTTCAAATTTTTTCATTGCTTTTGAAATAAACATGCCAGAAAAAGAAAAACGTTCTGCTGCGTACCCCGCCGATTAAAAATATTTGTGTCAAAAACTAATCAGCACCATTTCCCATCAGGGTCCACGTATGAACCAATTTCGATGGGTTCCCTGTGTTACGTTTTGGATCGGAGTAGCCATTATTAAAAAAAAGTGTACACACACACATAGACAAATAGACAACATAGAATGAGACTGGTCCTTGGGTCCCTCACAAAAGGCATTGCATATCCGTCGTCCGACCGAAAGCAAAAATACCTGGAGTCCGTTCTGGCATGAAATGTCCTTATTCGCCATGTCAAACTTGATAATTGAAAATTAAGCATGTTTTTAAAATATATGTGAATTAAAAATTTACTGCGTTTTTGGAAAATGTGGGATGTTTAAAAATATGCATGAAACAAAATAAATGTTGTAAGTCTCTATGTAGATCATATCTGTTATTACCAACTACCAAAACTTGAAATAGACATTTTCCTTTTTGGGCAGTTTTGCTTTTAAGAATGATTGTTCCTTTGTATGAATATTCTTAGAGGTTTTTGAACTAAAATTTTACATTCAATATTAAATACAATAAATAAATAAATAAACAAAATAAAATAAATAAATAAAACCTGATTAATTTTTTCAATCAATTCCAAAGATTGAAATTAGTTTTCAACTGTTTCAGAATATTTATAAAACATTCTTTGGTAAACTGTAATAGATCTCTTGTTTTTAATAGTAGTAGTTCTCCCAAAAAAAGATAAAAGCTTGATTAAAAAAAAAGCCAACATAGCAAACTTCTTTAATTAACTGCAGTGTTTTTAGCCTACTTTCCCGTAAAAGTAAAAAAAAATAATAATAAAGCATGAAAGAAGGCTTAATGTATCGTGAAAATATCGTTAAAAATCAAGAAAAGTCAAAAATAAGTGAAGTAATTAAATAAAGATTGAAAAATAAAAAATTTGAAAGTAGGGTATTGAGATGGGGAAAAAGTGTGTCTGTCGGTCTGTCTGTCGGTCTGTCCCCCCCTAATAACTTTTGAACGAATTGTCCGATTGGAAAAATTCTTTTTGCATTCGAAAGATCTCGGCGAGGACATCTCATTTCTATATTTTACTTTTTGATTTGAACAATTTTTTGTTCAATTTTGAACAGTTCAAAAAATTTTAACATTAGCGCCTATGGACAGAATTGAAGCAAATTCTGTAAACTCTGGGCACAAGAGCCAAGTTCCTATTGAAAGCTTATTGAAAGGAGTTCTCGGCGTGAAATATTGATTTGAACAGTTTTTGTTCATTTTTGAACAGTTCAAAAAATTAACACAGAGCTTACGGGGAAATTTCAACCCTATATAAATCCTGATCTAACGGACCGATTTGCTTGGAACAAACTTTATCGGAAAGCTCTTATAACGTAGAACATGTAGAAATAGAAAGTTTATCCAGAATTTACGAGCCTATTTTGCTATGAAATTTTTTGATCGGGATTTTCAAGGATATTTCTCAGTGACTCAATGAGTGAAATAATGAATGAATGAATAAATGAAAGAGTGAAAGAATAAATCAATGAATAAATGAATGAGGAAAGGAATGAATGAATAAATTATTGAATAAATGAAAATATAAATAAATGAGTGAATAAATACATGAATGCGTAAATGAATGAATAAACACTTGAATGAGGTAACGAATGAATGAATAAATGCATGGCTGAATAAATGAAAGAATGAATGAGCGAGTGAATGAATATGTATTATCCGTTGAAAAAGGTATATTTTCAATAATTAGAACTAAAGATAAATAAGAAAGAGAGAGAAAGAGATAGCTAGATTATAAATTTGAATTTGGTGTATACGGGAAAGTAGGCTCGTATAGTTCTAGACGGAACTTCTTGTTTAAATTGTAACCAGACTTGAATATTTACAGCATATTCCCTGCATTTCTGTAGCAAAATGTATTATGTAATTTAATAATTACAGTTCAAATTTTTAATTATAACTTCTCTAGTTATCAAATATTATTTTACTAGCTTTTTTCTACTGCCCCTTCCTTTTTTGAACTTGGTTGTTCCATAGCGGTTAATTGTTTTTAATTCATGTTTGATTTTTTTCTTTAATGTTGAGATTTTTTTACGTAATTTTTTTACGTATTTGAGTAAAAACAGATACATGGTTTAAAAATGATATATAGCTTTATTAAATGCAAAAAATGACAAGCAGTGGTGGGTACATTGTTACATACCCATATTTTTCAGCAAAAATTCGGGGGGGGGGGGTTAAAAAAAACAACAAAATAAGTTTTATTTTTATAATTGTATTTTTTATGCATAGGAAAATTTTTTAACAAATGAAAAGGCATTATAGATTGTCTGCTCCACAGCAAGATGAGAAAATGTACCATAGACCTCACACTATTGAACACGAACCAAGATTTATGAGGGGTTTTTTCACCAGATTTTACAATAAATGCAAACATTTTCCCATGTGGATTAATTAATATTTTACTGGACAGCAAAACTCAGTGAAAGTGTTTCCTTACATTGCTGAGTGATCTTATACATGAGAGTTCTGGGCTAAAATGTTGTATCTGAATGTTCTTATATGTATATTATTATAGCAAACTATAAATTTGTCAACAAAATTTTAAAAAGATGTTTGCTTGCAGTACGGGGATTTCATGTATACTGAAATCTTCATCAGCAAATAATGTCTTGCACTTGTTCATTTAGTTTCACTGGTAACAATTTTTTCTCACATTACAGACAAAATAACTGGCACTTTTTTTTAAAAATTAATGTATACATTCCTGACTTGGAGGTAGTACATTTGTACTTGACCCAAAACTCAAAGACCCTGAAAAAAAAAGAGGTGAGGTGATTGATTCAACACATTTATTGAGTCACTCAGTAAGAACAAGAAGTGTAGAAATCTTCCATTTAGGGGAAAATAAATAATTCAAATACACAACTAGATTGATTGAGTAATGCATAAAATGAGCATGCTTATTAGAACCTGCATTTTTAGTATAATACAGCAATATCATGCACTCATGATGACCATCTCAGCCAAGAACTATTTTGATTAAGTTAGGTGAAAATAAAAAAACTTTTTCAATAGGACGACTAAGATATTTCTATTTCGGAAAGAGTTTTCTCACTCCAAGGAATTCATGCTAATTGCTAGAAGGAAGATAGATGAAGCCAAACATACTCTTATTAACAAGCTCTTATATAAAATCATTCGAATAAAAATGTAAATAATGTAATTACAGTAAAAAAGTCTTACACAGCACTTAACGTGGTATGGATTTTGCTTATCTGTCAATTTGGGGTTCAATTCCTGTTAGCAGTGGAGAAATTTTGAAATTTAAATCTGTCATTTGAGACCTTATTCTGCTCTTAATAACCTGTTCATTAGCATTTGAAAACCGATTTCTCCTCAGACTCTAGAAGACATTCATTTGAGCCACTTATAATTATTCAATAAACAAAGATTGGCACATGTACAACATGTCTCAGAAATAAAGATTTCTTTTACGCAACTCCATTAACATGGAAGCCAATCAAGCAGTCAACACATGTACAAGAAATATTTTATTTATATATAAAAAGCTTCTTCTCAATGTATTAAATTTTGAATGTCAGGATTAGAAGTGAAAATATACCTTTTAGATAATAGCATTAAAAATATTAAGATACATAAGTATATTTCAAAGCTTTCAAACTATATTAGTTTAAAGACATTAGATATTTTGCTGGCATTGTAGAACTCTATAAAAAGAATAAAATTCTTGAACAGCACCAGAAGCATGTTTCTTGTCTGTTTACCTGGAAAAAGAGCTTCACTAGATGCCACCATAATAAATTGTGGACATGCTTGGAAGCACCTTTCACCGGGAATCCTTTAATAAAAAAACTTCACCTCTTTCATGCTATACATTAGAGTTTGTCAGAAAAAGGGCTCTACCTGTAAACATTCCTGAAAGAAAGAAAAATTATAACACAGCATCAAAAAGTAAGATGACACAAAAAGGGAAATTAAAGCATTGGACTGAGAACCTTATCTAGATGTATCACGATCACTCTAGCTATCTAGCTGAAGACACCGCTTATTTTAACAGTTGTCTTAACTTCTTAACATGGTAGAACCCAATAAATAATGTTAATAGATTATTGAACCAGCCAGCAAAGTTGAATGGTATATAGAACTTATTGATTAACTTCACGTAAATGAAATAACTAGTACAAACATTTTATATTTGCTTAGAACATGGATAACATTTAAAAGTGAGCCGATATCGTTGGTGAGCATTTTAACATTAAGAAGAAAACTGCAGGATATTTTGAATACTCAAGTTATGGGGTTACAGAGAGCATCATTTTTCAATGTGAACAAAATTTGAGCTTTAAGATGACAAAAAGCTTAACATTTACAATTTACTTGTTGCTTCATATTGTTGTCTCTTAAATCCATGGGACCACATGTTAGATAATATTAATTAATTCGAATTTTCCCTGTAAGTAGCAGGCTCATAATTTCTAATTTTCTCGGGGGGGGGGGGGGACTGAACTTCCCTCCTTATGCTCGATATTAAAAATCAAAAAATCTTTTCTCGAAATAAACATTGGAAAAGACAAGTGACAGAGTTAAAATTAAAAATAAATAGTAATACTAATAATTTAGAAAAACTTACCATAGCCCTCCGTTGGTAAGCTTGGCTTCAGTGACTACTATCAGCCGTAACCACCTGAAAACACCATTTTTATTGAAATCAATTAAATTTTTACATAAAATGATTACTTGCAAGGAAGGTAGTTGAAACTTTTCTCACAATAAGCATTTGAAAAGGCACATACATTAAAATTAAGCTATCAAACAATGACTATACTATCCTCGGCTATGTTCTAGCTTCACTCAAGGCCGTAGCCTATAAAAAAAATTTTAGGGGGGGGGGGCGACTTTGAAACTTATGTTGAAGAAAGTTTCAGGCAGAAATATATGCTTAATTGCGAAAAATTTCGGGGGGGGGGGGGCAGGAGGCCCCCTCTGGATACGGCCTTGCTGAAATCTAAACATTACTTTACTAAAATTATAATGAAAATAACTTACTTCGCCTCATTCACTTTTGACATTTTCCCATTTTAATTGAAATATTTTCCTCGTAGCTCTTGTAGCATTTCAGTGACATTGAAATCAGACTGGCCGTAACCCATAAGCACCTGAAAACATAACATTTTTTATCAAAAGAATAATATTTCAATAAAAAAATGATAACATAGAAGTTAAGTCTGTACGACAGTGGAAAGTTTTTTCGGATTAAACATTGAAAAAAGCACATATTAATTTAAAAAAGAAAAAAAAGTATAATGAAACAGTCTTACCATCCTTCGCTAGGCCTCACCTAGGTAAGAAATGCCGTACGCGGAAGAGAACGAGAACAATGGAGAGTCACGTGGTGTCACAGGTCACATGACCAGCCGGCAGCGGAGTATTTTTCACTCGAGATCCGACCAGCCGGCAGCGGAGTCACTTTCCAAAAAATCAGCAAAATTTTTGAAAGATCATATCTACTGTTTCTTGTCTTATGTTTGCCTTTTAGTCTAGGAAAAAATTGTTTTGTGAATCTAATCTTTTTCGCTATTTATTCAAGTTTCGTATTATTTGTCATCTCAATCATTTTTTCCTTCCAATTTCAATGTGAGAATAACTAAAAATAGTCAGAAAGATGTCATAGAACTCGATTGTGTTTGATATATTTGTTAAGAAAGAAATTAATAATGATTGGGAAAATAAATTGTTTTGATTCTTAGATCGAGTAGAACTTCACTTCAGGAAAATGAAAACTGCAGATTGGAGTTCTTTGCCGAAAAACATCTTTTTAGATGTATATGAGCCCGCTGAAGACTCATTCATAATGATAGACGCTTTAGAGACAGATTTAGATTTCATCAAAAAAATAAGGTTTTGTACTTTTCACAAAAAAAAAAAAAAAAAAATGCTTGGTAATCATTAACTTTGTATGATTGATGACCATAATTTGAATGTGACTGTACTGTTTGGAACGAATTTGAAGGGCTTAAATGCTTAGTCTTGTTCATACCCTTGTATTTAATCATTTTTAATTTTAAGAATAATATTTTTAGTGAAAACTTTTTATTCAATTTCCAAAAGATTCTATTGAATCCTCTTTAAATATACTTGACATGACAGATCTTTATTGGTCTTGATTTTTTACAGAAACATATTCAAGACCATCGTCTTTTCAACCATGAATCTCCAAATTCTCACATTTAGAACCCTTAAGTCAGATTTCAGACATTCCTGTCATCTTTTTTTAGTTTACTACTTCGTCCTGGGGCGCAGGGGACGTAACTAGGTCATTTTCCAACAGGAGCAAGACCAGGCTTTTGCGTGCCCCCGAAAATTTGATAGACAGACTGGTTTTACTGTGCTATTAAAATACTTGAAAGAATATATTTAATTGGCAATATAAGTGTTTCTAATCAAAAATGTGTTTAACCCTTATTGACTTTTAGTTGCCTTTATTCAAAAGAAATTTTATTTATATAACAGCAAGAAAAAGATTAACTCTTTAGCACATATCATAGTTTGTTTGTTTTTTTGTCAGAATATTGGGCTTTTGTTCAACTGAGTAATTATCAAGCTTTTATGGCAGTATCTTGCAATATTTTTCAGATTCATTTATATTAGCCAACTTCTCTTGCAGGCCGAGCATTTGTCTTGAAGTCGGGAGTGGCTCTGGAATTATTTCTGGCACCTTGGCGACAGCCTTGGGACCCATCTCTTACTTGTAAGGATGAGTTTTTGTCATACTGAATTTGATAATGGTTGTATATTCATATCAAAAAATACAACAGAGAATTAATTATAATGTATCTTTTTATTAAACTATATGATGTAGTGTGGTTTAAAGAAATTGATGGAGAGTGGCTCTTTTGATGTTCTAGCAGAACCTATATAATGTAAAAAATAAATTGAAGGCTTCTTTTTATTTAAAAATGTTGTGTTACAAATTAGCACTGTTAAAATATTTTTTAAATGTACAGTTTTTGTAATGTTTTTGTAATTAATTTTTTTAAATGTAATATGTAATGAGGAAAAAGTAATTTGTATATGAATATGTATTTCCAAGGAAATAAGCTACAATGTTATATTATATAGTAACATCCCCCCCCTTTATTTTTAAACAAAGTGTATCATAATTGTTTTCCCCCAATATGCATTAATGTTAATATTAATTCCTGTGTAAGGGTTTTAGTAAGTGAAAATTTTTGATAAAAATTTGACTAAAATTTGAAAAAGTAATGGAAATGATGAACTTTCTTGATTGTGACAGCAAAATTGCTTACTTTTTTTATTTGAAAAAATATATTCATAGAAATCTTTTTTAAAAACATATATTTAATTTTCTTGAATCTTGTATAAAATTTTCATATTTCTGTTCCTTTATAGCTGGCTTGTGTTTTATATCACTTCATAAATTTTTGACACGTTACCATTAATTCTAGTTTATGTGGTTGTAGAATACCAAACACAAAGGTATACTCTCGATGCCCAGTTATAATAGCTGTTCAACTTGTTTTGAACATTTCTGCTTTTCATCCAAACATATAATCAGCTTTAAAGTGAGGTGTTTTAAAGCCATTATGTGCATATTTCTTCCCAATCTGTGTGGAGGGACTCTAAGATTTTTAATACATTATTGTAAATTGTCTCATCATAATTTGCAATGATACATCACCCTCTTCCTTTCATTATTATTTTTTCTACAGAAAAAGCAATAAAACCAGTCCATTTATGTTTGTAATCATTTTTAATCTACTGTTAATCGTTCCTGCAGGGACGGATTTACATATTTTTACACCCTAGGCCAAAGCTCCATTTTGCACCCCCTTCCTTCCATTTAAATTTTTGACTTAATAAATAACATTAGATTTAATATACAGTAAGAATTTTTGAAACATATATACTTAATAAACATGTTAGGCGCTGGCCTTTTCTCATTTATTTTTGAGGATTTTTTCACTTTCGACTACTGACAAGCAAATAGAACTTTCGTTAATGTCCCCACATCAGACATCGTGGCCCTTTCAGCTCAACATTGGGGGGGGGGGGGGAGGCGGTTGAGCCACGTGAAGGGCCCCTCTTAACAAGAGATATGACATTCTGACAGTTAAAGGGGGTCCGGGGGTTTCTCCCCTGGAAAAAGTTTGAAAACTGTATGCAAGCTGCAGCTTGCTGTATTTTGAGGCCTCAGGAGACGCATTTGGGACTTCAAAAACTTTAGGGGAAAAAAAAACAAACAAAACTTTTTTTATTTAAACGCTTTTACTTATAAAATTTATGAAAAAAAAATTGGCATTTTTTTTAAATCCTGGGCTGGACCCCCCCCCCCCCTCCCCCCTCCTTCTTACTAACGCCCATATCGAAGAGCCATGTGTTTGCCTTCTGAAACAACACTTGACAAGCTCGCACCTCTTCCCAAAAGGATGCTTTGAGAGTTTGTAAAAGGAAAACTATTGGGTATTGTTTGATCATAGCATAATTTACACGAATTCACTATTACAAGGGGAAGAAACCTTGGCTTTCTTAATTTTGAAGTTTCAAATTTTAACATTGGGAATTTTGCCGCTCCCTAACCTCAATTTTAGAGTTTCCGACAGTTTATACAAATAAATAATTCTATTAATCGGTTTTAATCGTTAGCAAAAAAGCTGATCAATGATAAAATAGGTGCACTAGGATTTTAATTATCTTCCAAAGGTTAAATTTTCTTTATCAAATTTTTTTTTTCTTTCTTTCCTTTTTTCTTCTCTTTTTTTTTTTTTTTTTTTTTTGTGCGTATTACAGTTGAATTTGCCACCTCCCCCCCCCCCCCTCCAGCTTGGCCCGCCCTAGATCCAGCACTGGAATCCTTTTCATTGATGAAACTACTGTTTTTCACAAAAGAAAGAGAAGATAAAATGAGATGTTCAAATTTTTGTTCGTTTGTATTTTACATCACTTTTATAGTTATTAACAAAGTGTAAAATGAGCAAAACATACCGATAAGGAAGCACTTGCTATATTGTGAATGCGATGGATCAAATTACTATCTTCGCCTGTCTGCAAGGGTGCAAGGACACATTAGGAAGATAAATATGAAGTGGTCCCCTTCGAAATTCAGAATTTAGACATGTTTCAGAGGTAGAAGTCGTGAATCTATGTAATGATCTATGTATTTTTTTTTTCGATTGGTCAGGACCTCTTGCCGGTCCTGCAATTGGTTAGTTACCTGTCACAGATATCAGCCCACATACCATCTGGCATTTCCATTTGCTAATTACGGAAGAATAATTTACCGCTTCTGAACACACCTTTCAGTTTTGCGGTATGCACAAAAAAGACGTGTAAAATATACTTTCCAAAGAGAGCAATCACTCAAAAGTCAAAGTTTCGTTTAGTTCCATATCCCATTCATAAGCCAGACTTGTTGTCTGCTTCTATCAATAATTCGTACGTCTGTTTTAAACCGAAAATCTTGTGGGAATAGGTTAACTCTTTTTTAAGAGAACTATTATATGAAGCCGCCGGTTGGCGGCTTCATTTAATAAGTGAAACGAACAATAGCAAAGCAACTAGCTTCTGTATGCTGTATGGGCCAAAAGTTTTTAAGCTGATGTCTGGTCTGGTGTCCTTATGGGGTCATCAGGCAGTAGGCCAGAAGTGCTACAAAAAGTAAGTCCCACTGGACGCCGAAGATCAAAAGCCTCAGCCCCATGAGACAGCCCTCAGGGGAAAATGTTCACATGGCTCTCCCCAACTGAACTTTTCAAACTATTGATAGATAAAAAGGGGTTCCAAGAAACACCTATGAACACAGACGTGCGACTCATATGAATAGATTTTTTCCGCCTAAAGAAAGCGACGGTCACCTGTTTTCTGAAGGTCAGTTACGTAGATTTACAGCACACAGCCGGGACTGAAGACGGGAAAAGATTTGTTTTCAGCAGCTTAGAGCTTTGAAGTGTTATATAATGATGGGAAGATAATGCGGCAGAAAATAGTGAAAAATCAGGAATACACTTCAATTTCACTCAGAGTCACTTCAAGTTTTTTTTTCCCTTCAGTTGAATTTGCCCCCCCCCCCCCCAAGAGCCCGAGGCAAGGGCCCCCGCTTGCCCCCCTCCTCTAGATCCGGCACTGCCATTTTCTAAAAGAAAGGCAGGCAGACGAGATTTTTGCATCTCATGCCGTGAGTGCAAAAATCCAGTTAGGTTTTGGCACCCTTTATTGGTACGATAATAAAACATATCAATAGAAGTTGAATATAATTGTGAGAAAAAAAATTTCGGGGTATGAAGTAAAATAAATGAATTATTTATTTTATCTGTTTATCTGAAATCTGTTTTTGGAGGAAAAAGCGAGGGCTGTTTGCACTTTGTCAAACGTAGCGAAAGATACAGGGGAAGTTAGTTGTCTTTTGAGAGGTTCAAGTCCGACTGCTTTCTGCAATTATTATCCCTTCAAACTGCAAGAATTTTTAACCTGCTTCCTGTTAACTCATAAGGAATGTTTGAGAAAAGAATGAAAGAAAAAGGAAGAAAGAATAAATAGTCAGTTGACGTAAAGGTTATTTCAAAATGCGTGCATTGCAAATAACATTTTTAGCAATACTAAAAGAATATAAAAATAAAATTGAAAAAGAAAAAAAAATGACCTTTCTCGTTTTATATCGATAAAAATTTTATAATTTGGTTGCTACTTCTTCTAAATTTACGCCCTCTTACCGGCTGCGCTCTAGGTCATGACCTAGGTTGTCCTTATGGGAAATCCGTCCCTGTACGTTCCTTATTTATTTATTTGTTTCTTTTGATTCTGTTCTTAAAATGATCTATTTTTCTATCTAGAAATGAGCACAAAGCTGAATATTTTTCTTCACTTTGTTTTCCAAATTGTGTTTATTTATTTATTTTTTAAATTTACTTATTTATTTGTCTTTTAATTTTAGATGTACAGATATAAATCCTGTTGCTGTTCGTGCTACCAAAATCTTGACTCAGAGCAATGATGTTTCTGTGGATGTCGTTCAAACAGATCTGGTGAATATCTCATGTTTGTGTTACTTCTTTCAAAAATCTTGTTATAATATGAATTTTATCTTGTTATTAATTCTGTCAGTGTGATAGTTTCAACAGCAATTTGTATAAAATTGTTTTTTGACCATATGTAGTACCAATTCATTTATTTCTTTGAAATAAAAATTAATCATTAGAGGCAAAATTCAGGGTATATCCACTCCTTGAAAATAATAAACTCAGGAAAGTTTTGTGTATGGAAAATGCTTCATGACCTGATATGGCTTCCTCAGTAATACTCTAATACAGCTGTATTTGTACCACTGAATACTATTTGCTCAAAAGTGGCGAAACATGTACCATTTTTTAACAAATTTCTATTATTTTTCAAAATTACTATTAAGAAAAAAATGCATTTTTTCCCAGAACAATAGAAAAATCTTGGCTTCTTATTAATTAGCGTTATTATTGATTCTGCAATACAGCCTACTAAATTTTAGTAACCTTTGATGTAGTAAAGACATTGCTTACATCACAATGATTGAAGGACATTTAATAGCAGTTTTTCTGTTAAAATCTTAGTTAATTTCATTAAAATAATGATTTTTATTGTTAACTAGAAAGCTGGAAAGGAAAGTTTACCAGGCCCGTCATTTTGGAGATCAAGGAGAGGGTCGACTCCCCCTCATTTTTAGAAATACATTGAATTTATGCCTGTTTTTAAGCATTTTGTTGTTTTTTACCTACAATATGCATTGAAAATCCCCCCCCCCCCCCCCCCCCCCGCAGAAATACATGCTATTTGTGTTAGTTGTAATGATTTCAATTTTAAAATGTATATTGTTGACCAAATTACTGGGCTCATTTCAACTAAAATCATAATTCTTTGCTCTTTGTATTTCAATTAAATTTGTTTGAGTTAAGATAGCCTTAAATTTTTATTGTTTATCAAAAGCTTGCTTGCTTTTTTCTTTTCATTTTTTTTATTCGACAAAATTGCACTTTTGTTTCACCTTTTTTTTTTTCAATTTTATGCTCTCTTTCTTTTTTCTTTTTCTTTCTTTGATTGGTTATTTGCAGTGTGAACAATATTTGCTCTGTTATTAGAAAAAATTCTAAATATTTTAAATGTGTGTTTTAATTTTTAAATTGAAAAAAATATCTTCCCTTTTTAAAAATGTTTGTAAATTCTTATTTAACCCTCTCGTGCATGGGAACCTCATATGAGGTTACCAGGAAAAAATAAATAAATAAATATTACTTCAACTTATTTTAATCCACAGTTGTAGTATAGTCTGATTTCTCAAAAGAACCACCAGAATTTAAACCTGAAAAAGAAAAACAATTTTTTGGAGAAACTCCTTTGGATTATTTTTAGACTGATTCCCGACTCTTACTTGGAAGAAATGTGCTTCCAAAGTAATTTATATGAAACGCAGAATGGGAAAGAAAATTAAAAATTTCTCTTAGTGAAATTAAAGTGTTTCTCGGTATAAGTTTAGTAATGACATATGTGAGGTACGCTAGACTTCGTCAGTATTGGAGTACGGTCGGAGACTTACGGCTAGGCATAATAGCAAACTACATGTCTATAAGCAGATTTGAAACAATTAAACGTTATCTTCACTTTCAGGATAACACAAAGATCCCTGTAGATAACAAAGACCGCCTGATACGGTTGCGGCCTTTTTTAGATCTTCTCCATAAAACTTTTCATGAAGTGAGAACTCCAGAAGAATCTCAATCAATTGATGAAACGACGGTACCATTTAAAGGTCGTTCCAACCTAAAGCAGTATATAAAATCGAAACCCAAGCCATGGGGATTCAAAATATGGGTTCGTGCTGGAGTTTCTGGTTATGTTTATTGTTTTGAAATATTTCAAGGAGCAAATGGTAGTAGAAGTCCTCCATCTAAAGAATATGGTGCAGCTGGTGATGTAGTTTTGCGATTGAGCCATGATTTAGCTGGGAGAAATCATAAATTGTACTGCGATAACTTATTTACTTCCATTCCTCTTATTGGAGAACTGAAAAAACAAAAAATTTACTTTGTTGGTACAATTCGAGCCAATTAAATGCTAGGCACAGATGAAAAGTTGAAGGATGCTAAATCTCTTCTGAAAGAAGGAAGGGGGTCAGTATCTGTGACTTCTTCTGGGGAAAATATAACTGTGACTCGATGGGTTGATAAAAGCATTGTGCATGTAGTTTCATCATTTGCTGGAGTGCAACCGATGGATAAAGCAAAGCATTTTTCTCAGCCAACCAAATCATTGATCGACATAGCAAGGTCAAATGCAGTGCGCATTTACAACCTTCATATGGGAGGTGTCGATTTAATGTATTCCCTTGTGGCACTATATCGTCATTCTCAAAGAAATAAACGTTGGTATATGAGAATATTTTTTCATATGCTGAATGTTGCAGTAGTCAATGCTTGGCTACTTTGGAGAAAAGACGGAAAGAAAAAACATGATTTGCTAGAATTTAAAAGTAGCGTAGCATCAAGCCTCATTTACATAGGGAGCTCAATGATACCAAAGAAAAAAGGTAGGCCGAGTAACAGTCCTTCTTCTTCCTTCGAGTCGACGATAAAAAGAAGAAAATTATCAAATGTCACAAAAGAGTTGCGGTTTGATAACGGTAACCACTACCCGAAGAAATCAGAAGGAAAATTTGCCTTAAAATGCAAGAATGGAAGCTGCAAAAGCAAAACGCGATACACTTGTGGCCGCTGTGATGTTCATTTATGCCCTGAATGCTTTGAAGAGTTTCACGAAAAATATTTTTTTTTTTTGAAGTGTACCCTTTGTTGCATATAAGCCTCATTTGAGGTTGTGCCTGTAATTTCTTTAAAATTAAAAAAAAGAATAATTCTAACTTATTTCCTGTTTTCTGGTTGATTCAAAGCTAAATTGTAGGTTAAAATTTTTTTTTTTTTGATAATTATTTAATAATGCATGCATGAGAGGGTTAAATTAACAGATAGATGATTTCAAGAAACATACCAACTCAATGTCAAAACGAATTTTGGCAGTCATCAAGGCAAAAAATGGCCATACCAAGTACTGATATAGCAAAATGTATGAATAATTATAAATGTATATCTTTTTTTTTTTTTTTTTTTTTTTTTGCGATGAGTGCAGTAATTTGACCAACATTGTGTGATAAATTTGTAAGGTCTTCATTTAGCTTTCAATCAAAACTTATACTTTTTCTCTTGCAGACCATCCTTTGTATTCATTTATGTGAACCTTGATCATGAGAATGCACTAAATGACATTACAGAATATGAGAAATAAAAAACTACATGTGTTAGTCATAAGCCAAATGCAACAAAATTCTTGATATGCAGTATTTGTTATTTTGCTTAATTCAAAAGATTGTTTATACACTATGAAGCCAAGTAAACTAAAAATTTACAAATCTATTTTTTATAAAACTCATGAATTTAATAGTGTTCCATTGCAGCATTATTAATCATTTTATGCCTTTTATTATTCCTAATGCTTCAGGTTTTCTTTAAAGTAAGGATGTAAAGTGCATTGGCAATATAACAGATTTATTCATTTTTGGAGCTTGAGATTTGCATATTTGGCTACTTGATCATCTGTGTAGTAAACTTAGTAGTTCATGTCATGTTTCTTCAGCATTTTGTAGTTCAGTACAGATAATTCAAAGTTTTCCTCAGTGCACTGCATTAAACTTCCCATTTAATTTTCATTTCTGTGCATGCAATATTAATTTTATTGTCAATATCAGCAATATTCTTGGGTTCTGAACAAAAAATATATGTATTAGTTGCTGTTTTTTAGTAATAGCTACAAACAAAATTTTACTCTTCAATTTAAGTTCAGTTTTAGACTTATGTTATGGAACTCGTTCCCTTTGATTAGTTTAAACCAGGGGTCCCCAACCTTTTTGTACCTAAGAGTATGTACCAGAATATCAGTCGATTGTCGGGCATCCTTTGGTTTTTTCAAGATAAATTTATTGTTGGTGGACATAGTTCATAAGACACACTCATATAATGCACACAAAAAAAAAATCAAAAATTAATTTTACATATAAATATAATTAGTATTAATATTTTTGTGTAAAATAAATGATTACTAAATTGCTTGCAAAACATACGAAGTATAAAAATTATTTATAAAATATATAAAATACAGTCAATGTGATCTTTGGCATTGCATTTCACTGGCCAGCGCTTCATAATTGGGAGAATATGATGATGTTATTTATCATTATAGGGTTATTCATAGTTATATGGCTCTTTATTCATATTCTCTAGATTTCAATGTTCTCTAGTTTAAAATAGAAAACTGAAATATTTTATCATTGGATACAAGCAGCAGGTGCACCTAGACCAATTTACGGGCACCATGTTGCCCGTAAATTGGCATAGGGTTGAGGACCCCTGGTATAAACACATCCCCTCTTAAAGCCTAAAACTGAGGTACTTTTCTATTAAACTCATACTAGGCATTCTTGGCCACATATTGAAGAAGCAATTTGATTTTTCCTTACTCAAGTCTCTAATACCATAACTCTTTGTCTTATCATACTTACCTGTCTGAAATTTAAATTTTTGTTGAAATTCTATAGATGCTTCTGTGTGTGTGTGCGCAAGCAAAGCATCTAAATTTTCCTCCTCCTTGCCAGTTTGTATCTTTTTTTATTAAATTTTTGTTCATAAATTTTATGATGAAAAAAAAAATGTTTGATGCTAGAAAAGTGATCATCACCAAAAAAAAAAAAAAAAGAGAGAGAGAGAGCGAAAAAAAAAAACACCAGTGAAGTTTTTTTAAAGTTCAATTGCAGGGTTGAT
This sequence comes from Octonoba sinensis, assembly GCA_038502835.1. NCBI lineage: Eukaryota > Metazoa > Arthropoda > Arachnida > Araneae > Uloboridae > Octonoba > Octonoba sinensis. The sequence goes on from CM076602.1 coordinate 68,835,719, forward strand.
AACTAGAATTGAAGTTAGTCGATTAATTCATTTATATATGCTTTTTCTTTCTTTCTTTGTGGTTCATAATTTCATTTTACAATTAAATATTTCTTTCCAGGTTGAAACTTTTAGCTCTCGTCTACAAAATGCAGTAGATGTGTTGATCTTCAATCCGCCATATGTTCCTTCACCATCTGAAGAGGTGAGTATTTTATGATCAGCCAAAGCCAGATTATAATTCTATGTACTCAGGCTCTAAGCGGAATTTAGCCCCCACACCCCTTCTTCATTGCATTCCAGTGCACATAGATGTCCTTCAAAGTAAAAGTTAATAAACCATAGAACAAATTTTTGTTTTATAAAATAAAATAATCACTTTATTATGCTGCTTGATACAGTAATGAATTTAGAGATGTTCATGTGTACAGTAAAAAAAAGCAAACTGTTGAACAAGTGGTTACAGTTTTTTGCTTTACCAGACCTTTTATAGGTCAACTAAAACAAGGAAAGATTTATAATGTGAATTTAAATTCCATCGTAAACAAACTGCAGCCATGGATGGGCAGTAATGTATTATTTTATCAAAAATTCATTTAAATTATAAACCTTCCTCATTATAATTATGAAATCCTCTGAAGAAATTATCTATTCTAACAATAATTGTTTTTGCTTTTTTCATGGCTTTAAGAAAAATTTAATTGTATTTTATTTGTTTTTTTTTTTTTTCTTTTTTCTTTTTTTACAGATGAATACCGACAATTTGTCTCTTGCCACCTGTGGTGGTAATAGAGGTCGGGAAGTGATGGATCGATTTTTCCCGTGCGTGCCAAAGTTGCTTTCTCAAAAGGGAGTTTTTTACTTGACCTGCATCTCCCAGAATGATATTGGTATGTTGTAGTAGTCATCATTTCTGAAAATTGTTGTTAGAATGTAACCCTCTAGTGGAAGAGAGCAAATTATATTCAATTTTTAATTTCAGATGTTAATGGGAAAGAAACAATGTTTCTTCTTGCTACTTTTAGAAAGTAGTAAAATAAAAATTGAGTAAGAATTATTTTAAATTGAAAAAAGAAAAAAAACTAAATTATGGTATATAACTTCTTTTTTAGCCTACTTTCCCGTAAAAGTTTCAAAAAATAAAATTAAAAAAGGTATAAAGGAAGGCTTAATGTATGGTAAAAATATCGTGAAAAATTTTTAAAATGTCAAAAATAAGTTAAGTAATTAAAATAAAGAATTTAAAAAAAATAAAATTGAAAGTAGGGTATTGAGAGGAAACAAATGTGTGTCTGTCAATCTGTCTGTCTCCCTTAATAACTTTTGAGGGAAATGTCTGATTTAAATTTTTTATTTTGCCTTTGAAAGATTTCCGCAAGGACACCTCTATTCTGTATTTTATTTTTTGATTTGAACAATTTTTCGTTTAATTTTAAACAGTTCAAAAGCTTTTAACATTAGTGCCTATGGGAAAATGTGAAACAAATTATCAAATTATATACAATATATCCCCCCCCCCTCATTATATGTTGAAGTTTCTTTGACCAAATTTATTGGAAGGAACTCTCGCCATGGAACATTTTTTAATTGGGACGATTTTTGTTTAACCTTGAACAGTTCAAAAAAATGTAACATTACCACTTACTGAGAAATTTCAATCCTATATAAATCCTGATTTAACTGACGGATTTGCTTGGAACTAACTTTATGAGAAAGATCTTGAGATGTAGAACATCTACAATACCAAGTTCATCCAGAACTAAACAAACCTATTTTCAAATGAAATTTTTTGATATGGATTTTTAAGTACATATACAAGGTGTGTTCCCTAAGTAATGCGACCAAATTCATAAATAATGATTTATTAAACATACTCGTACAGTTACCTAAAAATCTTCAAAATAGCACCCTCCTGCGTCGATACATTTCTGGAGGCGGTGTTTCCGGGCCTGGAAGGCCTTCTTCGGGAAGGCCTTTAGAACGGATGTAACATGAGCCTGGATGTTTTCAATCATGTCCCAATGTTTCCCTTTCAGGACTCTTTTTAAGCGCGGAAACAAAAAAGTCTGGGGGAGCCAGGTCAGGACTGTAGGGAGGCTAGGGAACCAATGGGGTGTGGGTCCTGGCCAGAAAATCGTTAACAACGAAGGCGCTGTGGCTCGGTGCGTTGTCGTGCTGAACTTTCCACACATCCTTGATGTCACTTCGAGAGCGCGCAACCCTCCTTTTCAGTCTTCTGAGCACATCCAGGTAAAAAGCTGCGCTCACAGTAGTCCTGATCCATTGTGTCGTGTTACATTAAGCTCAAAATGGGTTCACGGAAAGACACGCCCTAACTCTCCAGCAGCTCGGAGCCGATTGAGAATGGGTGCGGTATGAAGCTAACACCCCCCCCCCCCCCCACCTAGCCCAGCCAGTTAGAGGGCGCTGCGGTATACAGTCGCATCTGGAAAAAATTGGTCGCATTACTAATGGAACGCACCCTGCAATAATAACAATATATGAATGAATAAATGAATTAATGAGTGAATGAATGAATAAATAAATGAGTGAATGAATAAATACATGAATGAATGAATGAGTAAATTAATAAATGAGTGAATGAATAAATATGTATTATCTATTAAAAAAGGCATATCTGAAGCAATTACGAGCCAAGTTAAATGAGAAAGAGATAACTAGATTATAAATTTGCTGGTGACGGGATGTAGGCTCATATAGTTCTAGACGGAACTTCTTGTTTTAATAACTTTTTCAAAAGTTTTTACATAGGTATTCATATTGGACCTTTGCAGACATTAAAAATATATTTTCAATGTTAGTTTTGCTATTTTTGTTGCATAATTCCTTTCCCCCCCCCCCCTTCCCACTAAAGGAGGTTTCCTTTTATCACCTGGACATGTTTATGTAATTTGTATTATAAATTTTTGTTCTTCTATAGTTATTTTTTAAACTCTGATTTTTTTTTTTTGGTAAGACTATACAATTAAAAAAAAAACTAATGCTAAATGTATCTTGTTAGCTTTTTAACACTAGATTTACCAGGCTGTTGTCAACTATTTCTTAAACTTTCATATTGCACCAAGTTGGTAGTAATTATAATAAAACTTTCAGTAACATTAATTTGTCCTACTTATTGTGCATTAGGAAAAGCCAATGCAATTGAAAGTTGCACTATAATAACAAATTACGCAAAATGGAAGCTTTGAAACCGTCAAAATGACTTGTCTGGTAAATCCATTGAACTAGAAGGAAGGTGGAATGACTGCTGCGTGCACCTCTCTGTGTTAAGGGTGCGAACGGGTTTTAGAATTGGTTTCACGCAATTGACAGAAGCGAGGACGGCAAAACATAGCGTCTTCCGTATTGGAGACACACGAACTTGAGCGATTTCAATCTCAACAAATTGAAATTAAAATGATAGTAGAGGATTCTTTTTTACAAAGATCTACCTGACATTAAGTTTGGAGAAGGAAAAAAGAGAAATCGTCAATAAAATTCGGCAAATTTAATAATTAGCGCACAATTTAATTTGATAATAAAAATGTGTTTATTTGCAGTGTTTTCTTTAATTTCTTCAGATTTTTTTTTTGTTAAACCTTAATAAATTCATTATGCGAATCATCAACTACCCATCATTTAACATATTTCACAAAACTAAGCATTTGTGTACAATGAAGGTAACTGTAAATTATACAAAGACTATATTTTAAACTATATTAAGGCAAAGTTATGCCTTGTTAACAAAAAAAAAATGAAATCATTTTAGTAATAGTTCGCATACAATCTACTTTAGAGTACATTTATCAAGCTAACAATGAAAACGGATTTCTATAACAAATATTTCTTGATAAAAAATATAATTTACTCATTAAAAATTTATGTTTTTCAAAGCGATGTTTTGGAAGTATTTTCTCTTGATTCTTCCTTTCAATAATTCTAAACTATTGAGTCTACGTTTTTGATTAAATTATTCCCTACTTATGTAAACAAAATTAAGAAAGGAGAAAAAAAACTTCCTTAAACTAAAAGAGAAATTTTATGCTTCATTATTTATTTAAACGTTAAATAACACTGTGAAAAAAAGAACGCTGCAAATTCGTTTCCTCATAAAAATTGTTTGTTACTAAATAATCTGTTTTCGTCTAAGCCTAAAAAGAGGAAGAATAATTTTGCAAACAATTTTACGGTTGTTCTTCGCTATGAAATTCAACTCGTATTTTGAGGTATACCAATTCACAAGAAAAGATTAGCATGCCGTCCTCGCTCCTGTCAAACGGTGGAGAAAAATCGGCTCAGGTTTTCTCCCTGCGCAGTCATTCCACCTTCCGTATAGTTCAATGGGTAAATCTAGTGTTAAGCGTACTATGATTTTCCTTTATGACATGATTAAAAATGCGTTGATGTTTTGGAAAATTATTTCATTGTTAAAAACATTATATTTTTTCTGAAATTTTGTTAATACTGATTATGGATCATTATTGTATTAAATTTTGATGTTCAAAAGTTTATTTCTTTTGATCTTCTCTCATAAAGCTGAGTAAAGTAATGTACTGATGTTTTCAGAGGACATCAGGAAGCATTCTTCTCTCTCTGATTTACAGATGTGTGTTGTGTTAGACAGGAAATGTGGCATGGAGCACCTGTTTGTTCTTCGTTTCAGTTTCAGCTGAAATTTTTTGCCAACTCGGCAATATTTTTGTAAATAACTGAAATTCAAAAATAAATAATATTTTTGTAAAAATGCTCTGCTTTTGTAAAAAGTGTGATAGAGTTTATTAATAGCAAATGAAATGATGTAGAATAAAGTTTAAACTTGTTTGAACCTATTTTGGTAGAGTGAATCTCAAAATATTTTTAACTGCCCATTTGTTATTCATTAAGAAAAAAAAAGAAAAGAAAAAGAAGATCTCGAAGAAACAAAGGTATAACTTTATTAGATTACAATTTTTTCCCTTTCAACTTATTATCAATCTAGAAAATATTTACGGACTACAAGTCTTTTGTACACGAAAAAGTGTTCTTGAAAGAGTAAAGTATTGACATACAAATGGAATGCAAAAGGGCACCACAATAGTTTACAGTGTATGTAAAGGTGCTTTCATAACAAACACAACTGCAATATACGACAAGGATAAAAATTTGCAGAGTATGTCCATTGGTTCTACATAATTTCTTAACCACTCTATCACGTTGACTGATTGGCATTTTTTATTGCATTATTAACAGGTACTTTCCTTCAGCCAACTGATTGGTTGGATTGCTTTATTTAAGGCAACAATATCGACTATAGCAACAATCTGTTACAAGAGACAAAATGTCTCCGTTGCCTTTGGTATGAAAGGCCCATAAAATAGTGAAAGAGGTAAAACATATAGTATAAGAAGCAGTTTTCTATAAACCTCACAACTTTTCTGAAGTAAATTGTAAATTTTGCAGTTAAAAATTCTGGATTCCACATTGTGAAACAATAGTGATCTTTAGTGAATTAAGTTCGAGTCAATATTTCATCTTCTGCTCCTTACTTTAAAGCTCTTAAATGCACGATGATGATGATGAAATTGAAAATGATGTGGTTATGAGAAATGATGTTCCAGATTCGAGTAAAGTCGTTTCACAGTTAACAAAGGTAATTTTGAGGATGGAGAGGTAAGAAGACTCTTCAGATAGTGTTCAACTACTCCATCTTGCTAGTGTAAGACAATATGCCAAAATGAAACAAAACACCTCAGTTTGCCAAACAGCACTTACGGATTTTTTAAAGACGGCATTAGATTAAGTTTGTGTTCAATGAATGATAAAGTTAATTACATTTAAAAAATGAGTAGGTTCTTAAAGTTGGGGCGAAGCAACGGAAAAAAGTGGCTGTTACAAATTCCTGATTTTTGAAGAAGTAGGGGAAAATTTTAATAAAGAGGATTTTCCACGCCCCCTTTCCCCCCTTCCAGACGTTGGGACTTTTTACTAGGGATGTAACGAATAGTGATTTGGCCGAATAGCCGAAACTGAATATTCGGCCACTTCTCCCAGGCCGAAGCCGAGTATTCGGCCATTTCTTCTAGGCTGAATAGGCCGAAGCTGAATATTCGGCCAATGTCTTAGGCCGAATATTAAAATTTCTAGAAAATCGTTGCAGAAGAAACTATTTGACAAATTTAAAATTATTGACAAAGTCAAACACCAATTACACACAATCTATGATGTATGATTTAATTCTGTTTGTTAAGAATTTAAAACTGTTTAAAATTAATCTAATTTTTGTTTTGAATGTAATAAAACTAAGAATTTCACCCACAGATAGAATAGCAATGATAGGTTTTATGGTAGTAAACATTAGCATTATTTTACTAATTATTTAATTCAAATGAAAGAACTACTATTGCTTAGTGAACTTTTACCTTGCTCGAAACTGTTTTATGAAGATATTTTAGAAGTTATAAAAATTAATATTTTTATTTTATGGTGTTTTTTTACATACCTATCTTTAAATGATCTATTAAAATTTAATACACTTAACTGGAATATATTTTTATTTTCAAAAACCCCAACAACTTATGCTATCTAAATATTCATGATATATTCTAGGCTTTTCACATTTCTCTCTTACCCAATATTCACAAGAAATCAGTCTACCCAAACAAAGTCTGATTTTCACTTTGCTAATAATAACAAAATTAATTTTTCATATATCATAATTAACTCTTGCCAGCTTTGGGAGCAAATGCTAAATATAAAATACAATATTACAAATTTAAAATCTGTTTTTGCTCAGTCAAGCCTAAAACTACGTTTTAAAAAAGTAGTTGTTATTTTTATTTTTTAAAACTATAAACTAATGTATTATTTTGTAATAATTATAATACAATTTTAAATGTTTAAAATCTACTATAATTTCTTTATTTTTTTACATTTCTACTGCAGCAGAACTATTCGACCGAATTATTGACCTTACTCAGTATTCGGCCAGGCCGAATATTCGGCTTGGTGATGAAATGATTATTCGGCCAAAGGGCCGAATACCGAATAGTGGGCGAATATTCGTTACATCCCTACTTTTTACCACTCATTGTTGGAAAGGTAATAACGAACAATTGGTAGCTGGTTTAAACTTTTTTTTTTTTTGGATGTTGGGGTTATGCCATTTTTTCACCTAATTTTATTATATTATTTATTTCAAGTTTGCGAAGAAATTAATGTTTCCTTTACTTGCAGCTTTTTTTTTCTCTTTTTTAGAGCAAAACACTAAAAATATGTTCGGAATCTCCAAAACTGCCTGTTTTTCTTTTTCTTTCTTTTTTTTTTTTTTTTTCAAAAAATATAATCTGTGATGTTGGCTTGTTAGATAAAAAGATTGAATTTCTTCCATATATTCTTCAGCTAATGTTAAAAAAATATAGATCTGTGCCCTAAGCGCAAAAAATCGCCCTGAAATCATGAAAATTTTTTTTTTATATATACGTGGTCTCTGGTCTACGTTCAAAAATCTTCCTGATGCAATTTGACCGCAGCCAATTTGTTAAATTAAGTTTTATGTAGGATCCCGAATTTCCTCGTAAACTCTAATGTTAATGTTCCCTGATCGTTTCAAAATTGAAGGTAAACTTGTTTAAATTCGAAGCATGAGAATGAGATGTAATGATGAAGTTTGGAACAAAATTTCAGTTGTAGGGGTGACTAGAGAGCTGGGGTGGGGTAAAAGTAAAAAAAAAAATATTTTCAAACAAAGTGCAAACGGATCTTAGAGGGGCATTAGAAATAAAATAACGCGAAATACAAGATCGCCCGTGTAAGACGGGTATGTGCAAATTTGCCGGTAACTTTCGTCTGTGTCAAACACGGAAAATGCGTCAAGTGAGTAAGATCAAAAATAAATAAACGAATGAATGATTTAAAAACATCGCAAGAACCAAAAACAAATAAAATAATTAAATAAGTGAACTCAATAAATATTAAAAATCAAAATGAAAATTGGGTTAAGATAAGGAGCACAACACCTCGCTAACAATTTTTAAGTGACTAATCCGTTTTAGACAAAACCTTTTTTCAAAAACAATTTATAATATACCTATATATTCATTTTCTTTAAAAAAAAAAAAAAAAAAAAAATCGATCATTTTTTGCCAGTTTTTCTGAAAGAAAACTTGTGCTTCAAGGGGTTAATAAATAAATAAATCTTGCATAGAAAAAAACTACAAAGTGTATTTTTATGTTTTTGTTGAATATTTTCATAAAGCTGTTATTTTTTCATTTAATAAAAATTAACTTTTAAAATTCTTTTATTTTCCAAATGTTAACGGGAAAACACAATACAAATGACTAAGTTGCCACTTTTCTCGCCGTAAAACGTACAATCATTGCAGAAATTCTGTTACCTAACTTAACTTATGTAATTCTCTACTATCAGACTTACATAATTCCGAGGAGTGAAAAACATTGAACTGTACTTTTTTCAACATCATTTTCTCTTATCGTCTAAAAAAAAATTTCCCTCCTAATGCGCCACTGCTCTTTCTGGCCTTTTGTGGATTATTAAATAATGAAACAAAACGGAAAATGTTCCCCGGAAGTATTAATGGAATACGACATCGAGATGAGCATAAGAGCTATCAACAAGTTGTCGTCCCCCCTTCCCGACCTTCGGCACAAGGCTGGTATCGTTTGCGTAACGAAACCCGCCTACTGTCATTATTGTTTCAAGGCGCACGCGGTTTGGTTCCGTCCGCTCTCCAGATTTCGTCGCCAGAGGTAAATGATTTTATGTTTATTTTTCAACTATTTTGCAAATTCTGGGGGTAAGGGACCATTTGCCGGTTTTGTCCCCATCTTGATGATACTTTTCATAGTTAGTAGATTCTATCCGTTCATTAAAATTTTTATTTGTTTATTAGTTTTTTATAAGAACGAACTTATGTCCTTCATTTCAAATTTTGCACCGGGGTGACCGGTATATACCTAATGAATGTATAAGCAAAATTTAGGATGATTCAAAGGGGAATGTGATACAATGCGTGTTGCATTGAATTGTTGTATTTATTTCACTAATGCAGTCGACCCCTGTCGTCTACACACAACCGGTCGTATATAACGTAAATGTGCAAGATATTTCAGTATTTCGCATCGTTTACTTATAATAAAAATTACTGAAATAATTCTATCAAAGTTATCCTCGTATTCAAAAAAAAAAGGGAGAAACTAACAAAATAATAAATATTCGTAATAGAAGGTTTTTCTTTCCATTTCTTTTTGTTCTTTAATGTATCAATGTATTCTTTCAGAAATGTTGCAGTATACACTAATTAATCGTAAAGTTAAACTTATAAATTGAAGGACAAAATACTGGGGTACGCAGCCCCCTAACTCGATGGCACACCCCTTTAAAAAATCTATAGAGGCCTCCCCAAAACGTTGATCCCCCAAAAAATCTTCTAAAACCTCCCGAACAAAAACCGCTAAAAATCTCAATGGAGCATTCTAAGCCATGCTCCCTTCCTCCCCCCTCGGTGGGCAGCACTGCAAAAATAACTTACAGAAATCAGTTATTTTTGAAATGTTCACAGATCGTGGTTTGCTTCTGCTGTCTTTGAGGTTTTTTTCTTCAAAATATTTTTTTGACGTATTAGTTGAGCTTCGAGTACATTATTTGTGGGATTACTCCGCTTTTCCTACATCAAGTGCACATTTTGTAGTGAAAATTTTATTAATCCCCTCCCCCCCCCCCCCCTCTATGTTTTTAAAAGCACTTGCCAAACCTAGATGCCGTCGGAAGATTTTATCGTTTTCTTTTCTTTTAGCAAAATATTTTATAGTTGTTTTCTTTTCTTTGAACCACCGCAAGCAAGAACAAACCCTCTTTGGAACATCAGCTTGCTATCAAAAATGGAAGTGCACATCTAGACCACGTACAGATACTATGTACAAAATTTTAGCATTCTGCGGTAAAACTTGTTAAAATGGACTTGCGTAAGGTTAAAATAGCTTACCGTATTTACGCGAACCTAATGCGCATCGTTTTTGGCCAAATGTAGTTCTCAAAATTGGCGTGCGCATTAGTTAAAAGACATAATTGTTCATACTATTGATAGACATAAATTCCTCATACCATTGATGCGCATTACATTCGCCGACAAAATTTTTTTATTATTATTTAAAGTTTTAAAATGGGGATGCGCATTAGATTCGCATAAATACGGTATATATTATTTTCCATTGTCCGTACGTACGTATATATGCGTCCATAACGGCCTCCACGCAGAAAACTAGTTCAAATTCATTCATGGTTGATTAAAGTAGAAATTCATGTTGATATTTGTGCTGGAAATTTATCACGAATGCAGTAATACTTTGTTTGCTTTGAATAAGAAAGTAAAAAGCACAAATTAGTGCAGAGGAGGTACTGAGGAAAGCCTTCAGAAAATACTTCACGAGAAACAAGAATAATTTTATTTATAAAGCTGTTTATTCACAAGGAGTTGATGGAAAGTGTTGAATAATTATCTGGTTTAAGGAAAGCTTTAATGAATCTAACTAAAAAGTTTATAGCTCAAGTTTCTAATTAACTGACAACTTCTAAGAAGTTTCATTGAGTGAGAAAAAATCGGAGCTTTCTATTAATATATCGTGTTAACATGTGCAAGAGGTTTTTCGCCCTCCAAGATGGGGAATTTATGTCTAAATTTCACTCAAAATTGGAATAAAAAAAAGAACAAAATCGAATTCTGAAAAATACAGCCCTCCAGGATGTATTTTCATCGTGTACAAAATTCCATAGTATTTGGACTCTGGGACGTGGGAGAAAATTGCATTACAAGATTTTGTTGTTGTTGCTTATGCCACTTTGAAATCCAAGCTCCCATAGGTGACTAGGAATTAAGGCAGTAATTGAGCGCCTTCCGTTTCTAGATGAGCACCGATGGTGGAAGTACGACTTCGCTCGTAATGTACTTGGATGACACCAGGTGGCGCCACAACAAATACGCCATCTTCCTTTTGAGACCTATGGGTGAAGGGAAGGGAAAATCTCCAACCCCCCCCCCCCGGTACCCTCGGAACTGCTTCGGGAATACAGGGTCCACGGATTTTACATGCACGTATCCCCAAGTGCACATGGTGGGTCTTCAGCGGCCCGGGTATCGAACCCGAGATTACAAGATTTTATTATATTCAAGTGAAACTATAATTTAAAATCGTCAAACATTCCAAATTATTCAGATTTTTTTTTTCTTCTGAAAACTCTGTTTTATTCCAGTCAAGCAAAGAAATAAATGGTTTTTATTCAACGAATTCATCAATTGAATTATATCACAACTGAGATATCTCAGTTGTCATAAAATACAGTTTTGTTCTTGTTTATGCTTTTTAAAACAGTAGTAAATCTTCTGTGGTATTCATTAAATGGTAGCAGTTGTTCTGAAATATCCAGTTGAGAAAGGAAAATATGTATCATCGTGTATACTGCTTGTTTAAAATTACATTATTCACGTTCATAATAAAATATTATTAACTCAATGTAAATAATCAAATGCGAAATCAAACTTCTAAATCAATTACCCCCTTCTCCTTCCCCCCTTTTTTAAAACAATGATTGATTAAAATATTTTAATAAAAAAAATTATGAGCACGTTTCCTCATCGGTAACAATTTCCTCTCTTTTCATTGTTTCCTTTGCCTTGCTATTAGCTGTTTTTGAATAAATTCCTGTAAAAGTTCATTATTTATGTATTCTTCTACTCTTATCTTCTCTCGCCAGTAGACAGATAGATCGACAAACACAATTTTTTTCCCATTTCAAAACCTATACTCTCTCTTCGTAATATAACTTTTATCCCTACTGCCAACAGTTGCATTCAATTTTATCCTTTATTATCCGAATTTTTCATTTAATTCTTTCAAAAGGGACTTACATTAAGTTATTCATTTTTTGGATTTGCCACCTTAAAATGATTAAAGCATTTTAACAATTTATTTATAGATTTTGTGATTGAGTTATAAATATTTTTTTGCATCAAGTAAACAAGGATAATTCCGGTTCTTCGTAGAATTCGAAATCCGAGTTGAAATCTTCTCCCTGATTACTTAATTCCGTAGCTTACAGCTTTGTGCATTGATACAGCTCAACCACGAAGTTCTGGCACTTGGACGCTTCTACGCATGGCAGAAATGGGCGAATCCATTCGAGTTTTAGGGAAGTTAGTTTTGCAAGTGGGTTTATTAGCAAGCGAATCAGAATGTTTGCTTCTCTCTTTGTTGAAAGCAACTGAATTTAAAAACTGACATATAGCATTAATTCAGAAGAAATCAAGATGCTAAAGGAACTAAGACAAGAATATAAACGGCACATTCTAATGCAAAAAGCTCCTCCCTTGAACAGGAATGGATTCTGACAGTATTCGAACTGAAATTTGCATTTAGTACGTGCTTGCTGAACATTATGTAAATTAACCTATTCACCTAGGTGGCGTTATTTTCAGTATTTAATGGACTGCGAAGAGCAATGATGATTCTTCTGTTATTCTGTGATTATGTCCTATAAATTTTCGGCTCCGTATGTGGCCACGTATAATTTATTATTCTGACCAGCTCAGAGAGCTGTTTTTTAGTTTAACCAAATAAATGGTTTTTAAAAATATTGACTCATTTATAACCACGCTCTGCTACCACCAGATTCTTCTTGACACTCTGCCAGTCAGAGCTCTTTTTTAGCCTACTTTACCGTAAAAAATAATAATAATAAAGCATGAAAGCAGGCTTAATGTATCGTAAAAATATCGTTTAAAATAACGAAAAGTAAAAAATAAGTGAAGTAATTAAATAAAGATTGAAAAATAAAAAATCAAAAGTAGGGGTTTTGAGATGGGGAAAATGCGTGTCTGTCTGCCCCCCCCCCCCCCCCCAATAACTTTTGAGGGAATTGTCCGATTCGAAAGATTTTGTTTGTATTCGAAAGATCTCACCGAGGACATCTCATTTCCATATACTACTTTTTAATCTGAATAATTTTTCATTTAATTTTAAAGAGTTCAAAAAATTTTAACATAGTGCCTATGTGCAAAAATGAAGCAAATTATGTAAACTCTGGGCACAAGATCTAAGTTCCTATGAGAAAGCTTACTGGAAGAAGCTTTCGGCGTGAAATATTGATTTGAACAATTTTTGTTTTAACTCTTTTCACTCCAATGGCTCCTCTAGAGGGACATTCAACATATGGCTTTTAAATCCATTGGCTCCTCCTGTTTTGTAAAATTTCTTTATTGTAATATATAATGTTGTAATAAAAAATAAACAAAAACTAATATTCAAAATGTTTTGAAATATATATTTTCAATAAACTAAAATTGTCATTTTATGCTCAGCATACCTCTGGAGTTGCTGATACCCAAAGTTGAAAATCGCCTGGAGTGCAAAGGATTAATTTTTGAACAGCTCAAAAAAAAAAAAAAAAAAGTAACATAGCGAACGATTTTCTAGAATTTTTAAGACAATGGCCGAATATTCGGCTTCGGCGTAGTGAAATGACCGAATATTCGGTTTCGGCCTGGAAGGAATGGCCGAATATTCGGTATTCGGCTATTCGGCCAAATGACTATTCGTTATATCCCTAATATTTACACCAAAAAGAGTTTTTTAAAAAATGTGCGGGGGGGGGGGGGGAATAGATCAGATTTCAAATTAAAAATTACGCGAGAAGTAAAAAAATAAACTCATTCTTTAAACAACATTAATACGACTTTAAAACATAGTTTTCGAAGTCGGTCCAAAATTATGATAGATATAACCTTTTGTAATCATGAATCAATCAGAAATATAAATAGCCCCAGAGTTTACAACAGTTCAATATGAAGTAACACATGATTTAATGGTAATTAGACTCATAATTTTGCGCCGACTTCTAAAAGTTGTATAGATGTTATTTAAAGAATGAATTTATTTCTCACTTTTTTGCTCAACTTTTAATTTGAAGTCGGCTCTATTTTTCCCTAAAAATTATTTTATTTAGCTTTTGGAAATTAATCTTGATGCCAAAGATTGTAATTTGCAATTAATCTTGACGAACTCTGATTTCATCGCTGAACCAGCAACATTCGTCATCTGGAAAGTTTGTTTCGAAATGCAATGGAATCTAAAGCCACAAGTACGAAATCTTATCTCTAAAGGAATAGCCATTTCTCCACAAGATCACAAAAATAGATAGTGTAATCGTCGGCAATGAATGTCTGTCATTCAGCTACGAACTTTCGTTGTCCAGTTCGATGAACTGAAATTTATTTTATGTAATATTTTATCTATATCTATATATATATGAACTCTCTCTCTCTCTCCCAACCTGGCTTTTCTTGAGGTTTAAATATCTCAACGTTCGGGCGAGGTTTTCAGCTTTCAAAATTTGTTCTAGCCAGTGGTGTATCTCTGACGTTAACATTCGAAGATAAATAATTGGGATCAAAAGTGGGGGGACGGTTGTGTTAAAACGTAAAAATTTGGGAGGTTGCTTGTATTTAAATAAAAAGGTAGTGGGCGCCGTACCCCTGCGTCCCCCTCGACTACACCACTGGTTCTATCACTATTTTTCTTTAATGCATAGATGGAAACAAATCATCAGGTGTTAGTGTAAGAAAAAATTGTCTGGATACAGAAATTATTTTTCGTAGTTAATATAGTTATGAAAGTATGACTTATCGTAAATAAACTAAAATTTTTTCTACGGGAATAATGGCGATCATAAAAAACAGATGGCTGGAAAATTACGTTTCCTGAACTTTCCGAAAAAGCATATTTGAATTCATTGATTATAAAGCGATGCAAAATGAATAGTTTTCCTATATTGAGAGTCGCAATAGGTAATATTGACGCTAAGACATGGAAAAGAATATCAATGTAAGAAAAATTTCGCATTAGGGACCGTCCATAAATTATGTCACGCTTTTTTCCCATATATTTGGCCCCTTTGTCACATGCCATGCTATGTTGAATAAGCATGATGTCACACTTCTTGTTACCCCCTTCCCTCCCCTTGTCACAATTTCACGAACCCCCTCCCCCTCGAAGCGTGACATCATTTATGAATGATCCCTTATATGTACCAAAGTACAAAAATGAATTCTTCGAATACTGATGAATATCTCCACATACTGTCCAAAACGTATTTTATTTTAATGGCAGAAGTTTCAAAGTTTCAATCCCCCTCCAATATGCAGACACCATGGCTTCTAGCACAGGCAGAGAATCAATTTAAAACGTCTCTTTTTTAGTTACCTGTCTATCGCTATTAGCAATAATGGCGATCACAAATTTGGCAATAATTGCTCAAAATGATGGAGTTGTTGCACAATTGGAAATGTTGCATTCTTTGCCTATCAGAACGTTCAAAGTACGTTCGACTTGAACACACACTTGAATCAATTTATTCAAAGCCCCTGTGCTAAAGAACAACTAATGTGCATTGTCACTTAGAAAATTATTTATTTTGCCTTCCTAAAATTAGTTTCATACTAATGTTGCTCAAAAATTTGTTATCTTTTTTAAAGTGCCCGCACAATAAGAAGTTCAAACTTTTGTGTGGAAATTATTTCCTTATTCGATTTTTATAAGTTTCGGAAGAGAAGAAAATGAAAATTTTGCTATAGCTTGGTTTGGTGACGATAATTAACAGTAATTACTCGTATTCTACTGCAGCATTGAAAAAATATATTTCATCTCATAAAGATTTATAGCGTAATTTCTCTTTCTCTCAGCCTGCTTTTCCTCTTTCTGCTATTTTTAAGAGGGCAGAAGTGCATATTTTATGTTAAATGTCAGTACTATCCAAATACGAAATCGAGAGTTCCACCCGCCTTATGTAACAATCAAACAAAAAAACTTGTTTTATGTTGTCGGCTGGTAATGTGCTATCTCAGTTACATGACTGCTCTAATGCAGCGGTTCTACCTCTCCCAGTGGTACGCGTGCGGGCCCCAAAAAAAAAAAAAAAAAACAGGTTAAAGCACAAAAGCTCAGGATTGAAGATAGAATTTGCCAGATTAGAGTTGGGAGAAGGTTATCTCAAAGTTTAAAATGAATTCCCGTTATTGTCAAGAAAAGCATTGCTGTTTTTAATTAGGTTCACAACCACTCATCTTTATGAAACTTCTTTTTCCACTATGATATTTATTAAAAATAAATATCGAAGCAAATTAAATGTGGACCCAAATTTGAGGTTAAAACTAACTTCTACTGAACGAGATATCACTCCGCTTGCATCTGCCATGCAGCAGCAGCCTTCTCATTAATTTTGTTTTTCCATTTTTTACATAACAGGTATTTTGTACTTATAGACGTATTTCTAATGCTGTTTTGGAAGTACGTATTAAAAGTATATTTTATATATTTCATATATTTTATTTTATACATACAGCTTTATTTTAATCGACGCTTTTCTCTGCATTAACTATAAAAAATGGTGTGATTGAAATAACCTACACTGGAAAAAAAAACCTGAATTTTCAGAGTGTTTTTTGACTGATTTTAACGGAAGATTTCCGTAGTACTTCAATACATGGTTTTTCCTTCCAAAAACGGAAATATTACGTCCTGAAAGTACGAGAACGGAACTTTTCCGTTTTACGGATGCTGTATTTTCACAACCTTATTTGGATTAATGGAGAAAAAAGAAATGGAACTTCTGTCAAATCTCGGGAAAATATTGTCAGAAACGGAATATTTCCGGCAACTCTGCTGCCGTACTTTTTCCGTTATTTTCAAGAGATTTTTTTACAGTGTAGTCGTCATAGTATTTTTCTATAAGCTATTAGTGTTCTATTCTATATAATAAATTTACATTAGCAGTGGTACGCAAATGGTTTTCAAGAAAAATGGTGGTACGCGAAAAAAAAAAGAGAGATTGAGAACTGCTGCTCAAATGTTTATCTCTATAGTTCATGTGCCTTTCTCCTTCTCTGCAGATCTCAATTATCTCAGTGAGAGTGCAGCGTATCCACCGTGGCGTCCTTTTTCCTCGCCCTGGTGCTCCTGCTGCTGCTGGTGGTCTTCCTCTCAGCAGCAGCATTCATTTACCTCGCTTGGGCCGAGCTACCTCCTTTCTCTGTCATCCGTAAGACCATTGGAAGGGACATCAAGTGAGTACCGAATTCAAAACGATAAAAAAAATTGTTTAAAGATGTAAGTGCAATTTTAACCCTTTAATGCCCTAGTTTATTTATCGTCGTCCGCCTTGAGGCGGAGTTGGGAATTAAAGGGTTAACCCCCTCCCCCAACCTTCCACTCATGGTGACAGGTATGGGCGAGACCACGGATTGGCGAAACCTCTGGTAAACCTAATTGGCTTTTAATAACTCAGTAACTCCGTCTTAGTCTTGACGGATTGGCGGTTTCTACTGCGTCAGTAAAAGTACCAATCAGTGAACACGAGGATGGGTTAATACTGTAATGCCCTTTTTTTATCGTCGTCCGCCTTGAGGCGGAGCTGGGCATTAGAGGGTTAATCGGTTTTAAAGTAAAAATTCGATCGCAATAATTTTTTTTAAATTTTGAACCCTTCCCCCCCCCCCCCCCACCCTTGTATGAATTAATTGTCATCAATGTACTTCTGTGCTAACTTTGATGAAGATCCACAGTGAACTGTGGATTTGTATAATGCAAACACACGCACACACACATCTATCCATTTTTCAAATTTAAGATTGTTTTCTTATTACCTTCTTCAGATCTGAAGCTTCAAAACTCATATAAATAACTTTTTGTGGTTTACATAAAGAGGGACATCATAAATCACAGATAAAAAAAGGTTTATGTGAAATTTATATATTCGGGAGGGTTTATATTTAAGGTCCAAATAGGTAGGGCTCTTAGGTCCTCATAAAACAGTACACAGCTCCTAAAATATATAATTCAATATTTAATTTCTTTAAATTAGATAAAGACTTAAAATGCTACAAATTTTGATGGTTAAACCATAAGACGTGTCAAACTAAGTTTTATGATAAATAAACTTCTGAGTTCGCGTAGCCTGACTTGAAATCATTTTGGGAAATCAGATAAAACAACAAATCATTAAAATCCAATTCGATTCTGCCGTGTATTGGTATCATTTTCAACCTATATCTTTCAGTTTTCTAGAAGAGAGATAAAAATCCCTCAAAAATAATTACGACCATTCTGAGATACATCGCCCCAAATTAGCGTCAATTCTGGAGCCAAAAATAAGTTGACAAATCCAGCGAGTTTCGCGATATTTTGTGTGATTTCTATGAAACCCAATGTCAAACATTGCCGATATTTCTATCGTCATAGTTACTATTATTGAAATTTCAGATTTCAGATGCGAGCAAAAATATTAAACTTCCTTAAGTTTTATATCAATAATGTTATTCCTTATACCTATTACACCGTATATTTTTCGATTAGGAAATGTAGGTTTTTAAATTGTCCCTATCAATATTTTGAAGTAAGATTTCGAAGAATTTCAGTCCCGTTTTCATAAGGCATTTACTTGCAAGTATTACTACGAGTCAATATTTTTTGCCGACAAGCAAAATTTAAATGAACTGAACTCATCTTCGACTTTGTGTACCAATAATAGTAATTTAGCGTACTCACAGATGGCGCTACTACTGCTGCACATTATCTGTTGTTATCAATTTACAAAATCTTCACTGGTTTTTGTTCTCTATAATTTCCTTTTTTAAAGACTTTGTAATTTTCTGTTTTTAGTTCTCAGTGATTTTACATCAATCATACTCATGATAATTGATTTCCAGGGGATTCTCATTTATTTTCACACAAATGTTTCTTACAGTCAATGAGGAATCTTCTTTTCCGAAATCATTGAAATGCAATTCATTAGAAAATCGATGTCTTTCTGAATTTTCACGGTGTTCAAGTGCAGTTTTGGTACGAGTTGCCATTTGTACCTGGCTATTAAATTATGAAAGTTCAAAATTGCTATCTTTTGAGCATGCGTAGTAAAAAATTGATTCCTTCAAATGTCCATAATTTATCAAAAGCTCATTTTTTTTAAATTTGAAATTTCAGTTCAATGCATCTCTTGTATGCTGTGAAGTGTTCTGAAACTATGGCAACGTCTTGTGGAAACTTCGCGTCTAATGAGCCGTCTTTCTCTCTGTCTTTCTCATTTAGCTTTAGTTCTTAATTACTTCTATTATACTTTTTTTCAATGATTAATACATTCACTCATTCATTCATTCTTTCACTCCGTCATTTATTCATTCATTCATTCAGAAATATCCTTAAAAATCCACATCAAAAAATTTCAGACTCGTTTAGTTCTGGATGAACTTCTTATCTCTACATGTCTACGTCATAAGATCCTTCCGATAAAGTTTGTTCCAAGCAAATCCATCAGTTAGAGGAAGATTTATATAGGATTGAAATTTCCCCGTAGAAGCTAATGCTAATTTTTTTAAAAATGTTCAAAATTGAACGAAAATTGATCAAATGAAAACAATTTCACGTCAAGAGCTCCTTTTACAAGCTTGTTTAAAGGACCTTGAAGCTTGTATTCAGGGTTTATATAATTTGCTTCATATTTCCACATAAGCGCTAATGTTTGAGATTTTTTTGTTGGACTGCGCAAAATTAAACAAAAACTTGTTCAAATCAAAAAACAAAGTATGAAAATGAGATATCCTCGACAAGATCTTTCGAATGCAGAAAAACAAAATCTTTTGAATCGGACAATTCCCTCAAAAGTTGTTAGTGGGAGATAGACAGATCGGCAGACACATATTTTCCCCAGCTCAAAACACTACTTTCATTTTATTTATTTTTCAATCTTTATTTAATTACTTCATTTATTTTTGACTTTTCTTTATTTTTAACGATATTTTTATCAAACCATCAAGCCTTATTTCATACTTGAATTATCTTTTAAAACTTTTGGGAAAGTAGGCTAAAAACGAAACTTCGAACCGGACTGAGAGTTAATCATGAAGCTACAAAAAATACGTAGTGCATCTATTAATTTGGCCAGGGACTAGTTTTTAAAGGTCTACGCATATTACTTTTACCTTTCGAGAAAGACATTATTCGTAGAGAGGAGTATTCTACCCAATTATATTCTATAACAGTAAAGTGCGCTTTTGTTAGGAAAAAATTAAACGATGTTTCTTCGTGTTGCGTTGACAGCCTAAAATGCATTTTTAAACTGTTGTTCGAGCTCCATAGTTTTTAAGCCTAATTCTATTAGACTATCACAGCAGACGGAAACATGCCTTAAATTATTCCACCAGAAGGGGGGAGGAGCAAAAATAAGACGGGAAACAATCGTTTTCTTTTCAAGAATTTTTTCCGTCTGCCATTAATGGGAGCATTTTTCCTCATCATTGTCTCTCTCTCGATCTGAATTTGCACAGACTCAGAAATGTTGCAACACAAAAACATCATTGCAATTAGACTAAATTAATTAGGGAAATTGATGAAAAGTGTAGTAACATCTTTTTCAAAGAGGGATATTTCACAAGAAATAACAATTTTATTTTACTTTCTAGAAGAAATGGGCGATAGCAAAATTTCCATTTTCAAACAATAAGAAAATGTATCTTTGTCTTTCAACATTTCTTTTTTCAAATTTAGTCTGAAATTGAGTTCAGATAATTTCATGCAATTTCTAAACATGCCTGAAAAAATGCATGAAGAGTATGAACGTACATTCAGCGACATTATCATAAGAACGATTTTTTAATATGTGATTTATATATTTGTTATGGCTAGTGTAAAATACTATCTGATTTTCTAAGACGAAAACTTTTCTGATTTTGCACAAGAATCTGCTTCGAATTGATCGACATAGGTGTGAGATGAGAAATTAATGAAATGTTTACTTTTTATGAAAAATAATAAATCAGCTGCAGTTTTAAAATACATTAGCATCGAGAGAAGAAAAAGAAGAAAAAACAGTGCGCGCATAAAGTATAACTTCGAAAAGTGTCCTTCTCTGCGCATCATCCCTTTTGCCGAATGGAATCATTCACGAGTGGTAGTCTCGGCTTTCGTAACCCTAGAGCAGGGGTGGCCAAGCTTCTTGATAGTCCGAGCCATTTTTCAAGATTTGAAATTTTTCGCGAGCCGCAATTAAACGTATTTAAAAGGTACGCAAAAAAGGCATTAAAAGATTTTTTTTACAGCAATTATATTTATTGAAAACATATAAATAAAAGTACAAAATATGTGTATTGAATTTAAATATTAAAAATGAAACACATTTTTTTACTTCTCTTGATAATTCTTTAAAATTTGTTGAATAATCAAGGCTAGATTTAGCACCAAAAGTGCTAAGTTGGCAACACTAGTCTGAAGTCGGTCGATTACGGACGATTACGTCTTTGCGCAGTTTTCGATGAGTCATTCTTAACTTGGACGGAAATGAAATTTGTTACAACGTTGCCCTTAGTCTTTCATACTTTTTGTCAGTAATTCAAAAGACATTTTGAAAAACATACGGAATGATATTACTTTTTAAAAATATAATAGCACAAAAATGAAAAGAGAACTCGGGTAATCGAGAGTCACAAGTAATCCTTCAAAGAGCCGCATGTGACTCGCGAGCCGCAGGTTGGCCACCCCTGCCCTAGAGAGAGAGAGAGAGAGAGAGAGAGAAAGAAAGGTTGAGTACGGCTGGCATTGGTGGAACCAGAATTCTCTTCCGGTGAGAAGGGATATGGTTCTTAAAAATCCTTACATGGATACACATACAAGGATGGTCACCAATAGTAAGAGACCAGAGTTCTGGAGAACTGCTTCTTCTACAGAGCCGTGTAAGATTGTTTATGAAATTATGAAAAATTGATGTTTGTCACGTGTATTGTAATAATATTGGATACCGTTATTTATTTCCGAAAAGGCAAACAAACTTTGTAATAGATATTTTTTTAAGGCAATATATAAGTTTCTTAAACATTTTACAGAAAATATGTAGAGTTTAAAAATGATCAGTTGCGTGTGATGTGTACAGGAAATATTAATATTTTCTGCACCATCATTTCAGTTACCAAGTGTGTTATAGTAAAGTTTATTCTCTCAGTTTATTCTGTTTAAGTATATTCCTTCAAGTTTATTCTGATTCTAAAAAGCTATTTCGTGTCTGCTACTTTTTCTTCATATGCAAGTTCTAGTTGTTAAATGTCTGAGAGTTTTTGGAAGGTTCGAAGAAGGAACGCTGCGTTCCGTGTCCTTCGGGGTAATCTGTGAAGGCCTGAGATGCTATGTACAGTAGGATGACGATGTAGTTAGCAATATTTACCTCAACGAGTGCACATTTAATTATCTAAAGCACCAGCGGTTCGGAATGTGACCGTCCGAATATTGTTTTCGGCAGTAAAAACTACCGCTTGGTCTGAAATGTAAACTTGCAACGTCACAGGAAATGGGGCCACCCGGTGCGTGTTTCTCTACTGATTACGAAGACGGTTCCTTTCTGCACCCCTACCGCTTTATTTAAGCGAAATTAGATGTTCCGTTCTTCTTACGTGCACCCGTCGTTTTATTTGAGCTAGATGTTTCGTTTCTATGTTGACAGTGAAAGTTCCTAATATTAGAAACTGTGGAGGACACATGGCGAGAGCAGCCTCAGAACGTCACTATCGTTAAAATTACTTATGCATGACAAGGAGAGAAAATGTTTATACGAAAGAGGATTTATATAATCATCTCAAGTCTAGATTCAGTGTAAGTGCAGCATTAAAGCTAATTATTGAAAATGCCCCTCAAAACAAGGCCAGGTAGTGTTGCAATAAAGAGTAAAAAAAAAAAAAAGAGCTTAATCCGGAGACATCCGGGTTTTTTTTTTGGGGGGGGGGGAGAAGGAAATGTTGAAGCCTCCCGGGAATTGTCAAATAGTTGAAAAAATTTAAAATTCTATTACTTTTAACAAGAGCGAATCTTGCTTTGCACTATGAGTCTAGCCGAACTGCACTAGGTGTCTAGCCTAAAACACTGAGACCATGATTGATCTAAAGTCCCTTCCAATAAAAGATACTGGGGACCTAGATGTTGGATAACTCTTTCAAACTTCATAAGAGAAATGCTTAACAAGGATATGAACTGGTAATGGACAATGAGGGGGGGCGGTCTTCCTATGGAACCCGCACGTCAGCAGACCCCCTGGAGAAAACACGTCTACCAATTTGGGTTATCCCAAACATTTTCACATTTAACTACGTTTTTCTTTCTTTGCGAAGAAATTACTCCTTGCAAGCTTTGTTTACATTACGTGATATAGCAATAGAGAGAGGGAGAAATGACTGTGTCGTAACGAAACATGCTTTTCTCCGTGGACCCTTTGAATGCCGATAATTCTTTCTTCGTTAACCTTTGGTCGCGGTGGCGTGCTTTCGCTATCTCCTGTTCATTGTAGTGCAAGAACAACGTAGTTTTATCAGTTGCTATTAATGTGTTCTTATCGTACAACACCTCGTGGCGGCAATTGAGATGACTGGAACTCAATCAGATATAAAAGACGCTATGAGCGTTCTGAGGCTAGAGGAATGTCTGCGCATACACCGAGCATGGCCAGAATTGTGTCAAAGGGGCAAGGGGGTTTCCTCAGAGAACAATTTTTCTGATGGTTGGAGGTTGGTTTGTAATAATGCTCATTTGTATATATATATATAAATTTGCGAGTGTATGAATAGAGTTCAAGGTCTTTGAAAGGGTGTTTGACCCTAAAGCCCCTGTCCCCAGGTAGGGCCCTGGTCTCTGATTTCGATGGCAAATATTTAAAATTTTCGAAGCAGATAATGGCTTGGGCAAAGATCACGGTCTCGGACCAGCAAGAATTTCGAACGCTGTATATAGACTAGTGTTCGGCAGCAGTTAACTAGAAGTAGTTAACTACTACTGGCAACTACTAGTTAACTAGCAGTTAACTACTAGTTGTAACTACTTTTGTTCTGAACTAGTTAACTATTAATTAAACTACTTTTTTCCAAACTACTAGTTACAACTACTTTCAAACTTCCAACTACTTTCAAAAAAATTATTTTTTCAATCTGTTTTTTGAAATAAAAACTTTTTTAAACAATAAATTTTTAAATTTTTTGCTTATGAATATTACTCACACAAATGTATTTTTTTATGCGAAGTTTAAAATTTGGGGGATTTTTTTTTTAGAATTTAACGACTTTTTGTCTCGTATTTAGCGACTTTCTGGCGAGAAAGTTGGATAAGAGTTGAGAGAGAAATATCCAATCTTTGAATTTTTTACAGGAATTTCTTTAAAATTGTTTTAATGATTAAAAATAATATTGCGTTTAATTATTTTAGGATTAAATAGTTAAGAACAAGCTTAAAAATGGAAATTCAAATGAATTATACTTAAAAGCAGTTAACTAGTAGTTAACTACTTTTGGAGAATAGTTAACTACTAGTTACAACTAGTCTTAGAAAAAAATAGTTAACTACTAGTTGCAGCTAGTTTTTTTTAGACTAGTTAGTAGTTGGTAGTTAACTACTTTTTGACGAGTAGTTGCCGAACACTAATATAGACATATGCGTTGTTAAGGAGTACCCAGGGTTCGCACATTCTCAATCCACGCCCTTCGTATGGACTTTAACACAAGTACTAATGCTTGAGACTAAAAAAATTTGATGGCATCCAGTTGTCGGTAAACCGAAAAAAGGTAGTCGCCTCTTTGAAATGGTTGGTCGCCACTTTGAACCATGTTTCAAACTGATCTTCCCTTCCCCAACAGCGGCTTCATTTTGCATACAAATATTCGCATACATATACCTCAAACTACACTTTGTCACAAAATTTCACAAAGCCCTATTTTTAAAGAAATAATAATAAATTACAAATCTTTTCTAGTCGCCAGTTTTGGTGACCAACATAGCCTTTTATGGTCGCCAATAAAAATTTATATGGTCGCAAATGGCGAGTGGAGACCGCTCGACCTTTAACAATTACTATAAAAGAGAAATTTCTTTCTTAATTAAGGAATTCACGATTCATAATCTAAAAGATAGTTTTATTTGATTACTGGCGAAAAAGTCTTTATAAAATGGGGAAGGGCTTAAGAGTGTGCAAACCTTGGTACCGGGGCGGACCCCCTCCCATGAAACTTAAAATAAAATTTCATTTATGAAAGTTAAAGTTATTCTTAAGCGTTTCAAAGATGTTTTTTCTTCCCCAAGCAATTTTACGTGAGTATGTAAGACCAGTATATATGTAAAATAATTCTGATTGCTTTCATTTAAATTTCCAAGCCCCAACATAAAAGAAGTGGCTGGCAAGTTATTATTAATATCAGGTAAAATCACACCTTGAAGAGTGTGTAGAACATTATTTAAATATATGTAGCTCAATTTAATATGTTAACGTTTACATTTGGATTGAAGGATAAATTTTGTAACATAGCATTTGGCCCTCTCACTCGAGAAGGGAGTTGAGTTGCCCTAGTGAAGAGGGTGTGACGTTTCGATGAAGAAATTCAATTAGACTTGCAAAACGAAAATTTTTGTTTAAATGAACATAAGAAGTATTTACCATATTTAGACAGTGAAAAGGACATTAAAAATGAAATTACATGCTTAACCTCTTTATTCCAAGTGTAAAACACCCAATTGTTCTTGAAATTAATCAACAGATAGTTTACTTCGTTTTAAACATGGAAAACATGGAAATTGGGCATTAATTATTATTTAAACTAATTATTAATTAAAACTGAAAAAAAAATATTTCTTTTGTTTTGTAATCGTTTTTTAAATTAGAGAACCAAAAAATTGCGTCAAAATTGTTTGTGCTTAGTTCTGGGATCTGAAAAGGTTAAACTTTAAAATTCACTTAACTGAATTCTTCATTATTTGGATTATTTTAACACAAAAACAGTTATGCTGAGCCGCATTCTGCTCAACATTACGATTTTAACACAAAAACAGTTATGCTGAGCCGCATTCTGCTCAACATCACGCAGTGCAGCATAGTTTATAAGTAAACAATCTACATAATATGCGTTGCCTTGTTTGTTATTCTGACGTAAATTCACTGCCTCTGGGGCACCTCTCTTAGTGAGGTATCTCACTTAGAAGCACCCTTTATATATTACATTAATATATAAAATAACGCCAAATATTTATAGGGGAAAATCCTCCGTAAGAGCGGCGTAATGTATTGAACTTTTTAAGAGCTAGTTCGATTTAGTTCCAAAATCGTTTTCACGATGACAGCGCTTCTGTGAGTTAACATTTCTTGCTTAGATTATTTTAGAAGTTTTTCGATGCCATTTATTATAATTGATCAAAAGTTCTTTGAGCTTTTCGTTTGAATGAACTTTTAAACTTTGAACTTCTTTTATCAGCTGGCTTTCAAAAGATGTTTACATACTAAAGCAGAAAAAATGCGAAATTAGAGATAGTTCCACGTAAAATCTATTCACGTGCAAAACATTTACAACATAAGCAAAGAAAGGAAGGTCATATAAAATCTTCCGCCAGAATAATGTTAGGAAGAAATAAAACGAGGGAAATATCAGACTTGAAAAAATGACGGAGTCCTAAAAATGATAAGACTTAGGAAAGTGGTAGTGACAGCAATTACACAATAAATAGGCGTTCTAATATATTCCCAAATAATAATAACAACGATTAAAAATAAATAAACCTTTTTTGCAAGAACATATTGAAGCCAAATTAAAAAGAAAATAAAAATATCCTTTCAAAGAAAATATGTTTTTGATAACTATTATTTTCTTTGGATTTCTCAGTGAAAAGGTGAGAATGCGCTTTTGAGGTTTATCTGGCCGAGCACGAACTCGGTGATCTTCGCTATCAAGTGGGATTCGAACCATATGAGACGTCATCAGAAGATGTGCAATACCCGATCGAATATCTATACCCTTTGCCGGGACACCAGGAACGGGGACAACGTTCTCTATCGCCTAAGCCAGGGGTCGGCAAAATTTTGAGTCGGAAGAGTCAAAAATTACAATTTACAAAATTTCAAAGTTTTTAAAGAGCCACAAAATTTTTTCTTGCCAACAATAAATAGCCCTTGCATAAATAAAGTTTTTTGATTAAAAAAAAAAAGAACTAATCTATTTATTGATAAGAAAAAAACACCTATTTATTCATATATAAGTAGTGTTTTTCGCAACAAATTAGATAATATATATGGAATTATTAGATAATTACTTATTATTTAAGTAAAAAATTAAAACAAACATTTACTTACAACACAAATTTGTCCTTCAATAACAAACAATTGAGCAAAAAATTCAATGTGAGCGATGGCTTTGTATGGTTATTCAAATAGAAAATTTAAACTTTACTAAACAATGTAACTTGTACTTAAAAAAAAAAAGCAATAGCATACATTTGAGCAAACAAATTCAATGGGAGCATTGGCTTTGCATGGTTTTTGAAAGTTTGGATAAATTTGGCTCATAACTTGTTGTTTTAAGTTTCAAACACGACTCTAAATTTTCATTTGTTAGTTGGCTTCCTACTTTACTTTTAATTACTCGTATATTCATGCAAGAGAACGCGTGCTCGCACGAATATGTCGATGCGAAGAAAGTCGGGTACTGCAAATGCCAACTTCTTCACCTCACTGTAGCAATCTGGAACACTCTGCCATGCGTCGAATATAAGTGCCTCAACTCGCGGCATTTCTTTCAAAGCTGTCCACTTTTGTCGCGTTACCTACATACATTTCTGGACCTCCAACTCTTCCAACTTGCTTTTCAACTCTAAATTTTCCACTCCAGAAAGCTTTTACTTTTTAAATCGATCAATTGCATTTCTAGAGGTCCAGTATCAATTCCAAATGGCTCAATGTGGATTTCGTTACTATTTGTGTTGAGAGGGTTTACTATGAATGCTAGAGAGGGTTTGTTGGTTTTGAATTGCTGAAATCTGTCAGCGAATTCATCTTTAATTTTTTTTATAACTGTGCTGAAGTAATTCGAGTCAACAGTTGCACTGGTTTTACCGCGATATTGCTTTAGAAATTGAAAATGAAGTAATTTACCGCTCTGAATATCTTCTGCAAGAAGAATTAATTTTTCTTCTAAACAAACCAATTCTTCTACTAAAACATAGGTTGGGTTTCCCTTTCCTTGCAGTTTTAGATTCAGCTTATTCAATTTCGCTGTGATATCACCATTAAGTAAAATTTTTGCTACCATTTGTAGTTCTCAAATTTATGGTGATTAATGCATTTTTCATTGAGAAATGTATTTATTTCATTCAAGCACAAAGCAAAACGTTTCAACACCTGACCTTTGGAAAGTCTTTGCACTTTATTGTGAAGAAGGAGATTGGAATACTGAGTCTCCATTTCGTTTCAGAACTCCTTCAACTGACAATGGTAGAGTGCGTTTGACAAGATGCTGTTAACAATCTTGCTTACCAAATTCACGACCTCAACTATTTCGGCCGGAAATGTTTGGGCACAAAGCGCTTCTTGGTGTATTATGCAGTGAAACGTAAGAAGTAATTGGTTTATTTTGCTCCGAAGAATCGTTGTTGCCCCTTTATTTTTTCCTGGCATACTTCTGGCTCCATCAGTTGCTATTGAAACGATTTCATTTAAATCGATCTCATTGTCCTCAAGGAATTTTTGCACGGCATTCGCTATATCTTCCCGAGAGCGGTAGCAATCCTAGAAGCTCTCCTTTTGGACCTTGGGAAGACATATACCTGACAAAAAAGGCAACTTGTGCCGTATCTTTCATGTCGCAAGACTCATCTATAGCAAGTGATAAGGCAGAAGAACGTTGAATATCTTCCACCTGCAAATATGTTACATTTGAACGATTTTTGAATGTTTTTTTGATAAAATAAATAATATTTGCGTATGGAACTAAGGAGCCGCAGCTTCACATCCAAAGAGCCGCGTGTATCTCGAGAGCCGCAGGTTGCCGACACCTGCCTAAGCTACTGGGCGGTCTTTGCCCTTCTACTGCTTTAGTTATTTATTTTGAGTTCTAGGACTTACAGGTTTCTTCATTGCAGGGCGGCTTACCTCTACTTCCGCTTGCTTGTGTTTCTGAGAAGGTGCCATGCTCAGAACCTCAGCCTCGTTGATCTCTTCAAGCGCACGACTGAGAAGTATGCATCCAGAGTCTGCTTTGTCTATCAGGACGAGGAGTGGACCTATAGTCAGGTAGGTAAGCCCTCTTTTGCTGAAACTGTGCTGCATGACTAATCGGGGTGCTACTTAAGTAGTCCATCGTCAACTCGAACCAAATAACCGTCAAAGAGGAAACTTTACTTTCAGCAAAGAATCTCAAGTTTTTATCTTCATTGACAACAGAAGCACATTTGCACGCCTTAAACCAGTATGGAAAATGAGAAGTCTTCCATATAAATTTTGTATCAAATTATTCACAGTTCAAGTCGTTTCAAACCAGTTTGACTGAACAATAAATAAATATAAAAATAAATAAAAGCAAATTGTACTTGAACATCACTTGTACTTGATGAACATCAATTGTACTTGAACTTTTCATAAATGAAGTATGATGCTTGCACAAAAATCCCTCCTTTTGATAAATGATAAAGGAGTTCCTTTCCTCGCTGCTACACTGCTAAAAATTTCCGTAAGAAAATAGTAAAATAACAGTTTATTTGATTCTTATTTTACCATATTTAATTACAGCAGTTGAATAACCATTAAAAAGATGGTACTCAAACCGCGGATTGCGAAAAAAATCGTTTATTCTCTGTTTATCTTAAAAAACGTTTAACTAACCGTAATTTTCAAGCTCTCAATAAGAATCGGGCTCCCATCTTGGTTGCGAAACCTTACCGGTCGTACGTTGTTTTTAAAATATGAATAAAGATTTATCAGTTCAAATCTGCATGTGTATATAAAACAAGAAGTTCCGTCTAGAACTATACGAGCCTACTTTCCCGTATTTACCAACTTGAAATTCATAATTTAACTTTAGTTCTTAATTACTTCAAATATACCTTTTTCAATGGTTAGTACATATTCATTCACTCACTCATTCTTTCATTTATTCAGTCATTCGTTTACTTATTCATTCATTTTTCTCATTTATGTATTTACTCCCTCATTTATTTATTTTTCACTTCATACACTCATTTATTTATTTTATTATTTATTCACTGATTTATTCACTCATTTATTCGTTTATTCCTTCCCCCATTCATTTAATCATTCATTCATTAGAAAATATCCTTAAAAATCCCGATCAAAAAACTTCATAAGAAAATAGGCTCGTTCCGTTCTGGTTGAACTTCGTATCTGTACATGTTCTACGGCCAAACATCTTTCCGATAAAGTTTGTTCCAAGCAAATCGGTCTGTTAGATCATGATTTATAAAGGATTGAAATTTCCCCGCAGGCGCTAATGTTAACCTTTTTTTTTTTTTTTTTTTGAACTGTTTCAAAATATTTACTTTATACTGGCGCAAATCTCGCCAAGGCAACAAAACGCGCGAAAGGTTACCAGCGGAGGTATTTCGTTTGGCGTCGATTGCATCAATATTGACGACTTTATCGCCTGCGCCGGGATAAAGAAAAAAGTACAGTTATTTTTTTGAACTGTTCAAAAATGAGCGAAAATTGTTCAACTCAGCAAATATTTTCCTTCGATAACTTCTTTTAATAATCTTGTTTATAATAACTCGACTCTTATGCCCGGAGTTTAATTTGCTTCACTTTTGCCTATAGGCGCTAATGTTAAAATTTTTTGAACTGTTCAGAATTGAACAAAAAATTGTTCAAATCAAAAAGTAAAATATGGAAATGAGATGCCCTCGCCGAGATCTTTCGAATGCAAAAAGAATTTTTCGAATCGGACTATTCGTTCAAAAGTTATTAAGGGGGGACCGACAGACAGACAGACAGACCGACCGACACACATTTTCCCCATATCAAAACCCTACTTTCAAATTTTTTATTTTTCAATCTTTATTTTATTACTTTACTTTTTTTTGACTTTTCTTCATTTTTAACGATATTTTTCGGTACATTAAGCCTTCTTTCATGCTTTAATATATTATTTTTACTTTTACGGGAAAGTAGGCTAAAAAGAAAAAAAAAAGTGGCTTAAGCATTGGTTATTAAATAGAAAGACATACACACGTAAATCAAAAATTGGAGACATCGGATTCCCGAACTGTTTGCGAATGAGCGAACCCATCATTTGAGCTGCTGATGCTTGCTTGCGTTTTAATTTTTGCAGCAAATAAAATGATTTTCGTCAATATACAGCAAATTTAGACCAAAAATAAATTCGGATCCAATCAAAAACTGAAATCTCAATTTTAAGGCAGTTTGCCTGTTGAAAAAGAAGTTTTTGATAAATAAACCACCGCTTTGTGTGGTGCAGATGGCTGAATGGTTAGAGAGCAAGGTTGGTATACCATACACCCGGGTTCGATTTCCGCAAGCTTCGTTTACGGTTTCTACGCCTCGAAATGGTTCGAAAACGGTAAAACTTTTGTTTTGAAACCATTTTTAAATGGTTACAAAACCGTAAACCTTTGTATTTACTGCTTTTTAACCAAGCTGATTGGAAATGGCTAGGTCCCGTAAAGATAGAAAAATGTTCCAAACAGTAAATTTAACGGTGAATTAGATGGGCAGACTGCTGCCGGTCATTTAACCGTAATTTCACGATGAAATTTCTAACAGTGTATTAGGAAGGAAATTGACATCGTGCACTGAAAAATCTCCATGAATTCTTGGGCTGACTTTAGCTTCCGTACCTAATGTTCATTCTCTATGCAATGTGTTGCTTGAACTGATGATTGTATTGTTTCAAATTACCACTTCAGCACTGGGTTAAAAATGTGTCTGTTTTTACAGGTGGATGAACTGAGCAATAGAGTGGCCAATTTGTTCCTGTCCCGTGGATACAGGAAAGGAGATGAAGTGGCCCTGTTCATGGAGAACTGCCCCGAGTATGTCTGCATCTGGCTGGGTCTCGCCAAGATTGGCGTCATCACTTCCTTCATCAACACCAATCTTCGCCAAGATCCTCTCGCACACACGGTTAACGTCATCGACGCTAAAGCCATCATCTTTTCACGTAATCTTTCCGATGGTGAGTTCCTTTCGAAGGAATAATAATTTTTATCTATGCACTGTACTACAGCTTCTCGAAACGACGGGAAAAACAGGAAGCAAAGCAAAGCATATTCCTACCAGAAAAATTGAATGGAATGTTTCTAATGCCAAGAAATTATTATGAACCAATTATTTTGAATGCTCGGAAAGCATCGCTATCTCGATATATGTATTTCCCTGTTTTCTGGATAGCTAAAAATCCGTCGTTTATAGATAGAGAATGAAACCCAAATCGCAATAATAAATAGTGATGCATTTCGAAATAAGAAGCAATAAAAAAAATAAATAAATAAATAAATAAATAAATAAATACTTCAATAGAATTATTAACAGAAAAAGTCATTCAAAAGCCTAAAAATTACATAGTTTACTTTACTTATATAGTAAAATATAGTAAATAACGATGCATTTCTTTATATATTACGATAGATCTTTTTCTAGTCATACCTATAATGAAAACGTAGATGGGAGTTTTTATTATTACATAATTTTAATTACATATATTTTATTATTACATATTATTATTATTCAATATTTCCAAAAATTTGTACTTAATCAGAGAAACAAACTGAGAATTTTATTTTTTCTCCTGAAAAAGGGCGAGAAATTCGAGTACTTTCCTCCATTCCCTCGGGAAACTTCCGTATAAGTTTCCGAGTCCTGTTTTCTGGATACCGGATAAAAGGTTCGGTCGGCACTGGGTATGTTAAACTAATAAAAAGGTTGATGTATTTTGTTAATATAATTAATAATTAAATCTAGAAAAGCTCCTAACCTTGTAATATTTCTAAAGGTAAATGTTAGATGTCCAAGTCAAGAAGCCGGATTTTAAAAAATCGCAAGTTACCCTACCCTGTCTTATTGCTCGTTCTAGAAAGGGACTCGAAGTAGATGCTGAAATAGATGTTTAAGGGTGCATCGCATCATGTTGTTGTTGTTGCTAATCCCCTTGGCATAGGAAGGCCTATTCCCAGGTCCAGAAGATCAATAATCCACTAGATTAGGGGGGGGGGGGGTTCAGGTTCATTTTAGAGTGAGGAACCACGAGGGCTGAAGACCTCAAATTTCTTGTGGTCTCTTAATATTGAACCAGATCCCAGATGAGAGACCGTCATCTGAGAGTGGCACCCCCAGAGGTATCGTTTCACTTGGAGGACTCTGGAGCCACGACCTATTTAACGTGCACAAACTCCCTTTAGCGTACAGCCCACAGGAACCAGCCGCGAGAGGTTGTCACCCTCCCAAACACTGACCTCTGTCATCGTTGCTTCACTTTCGGTGATCTGCGGGAACCGAACTTCTACCGACTGGTCCACTGAGGGACGCACCGCATCATGCACATTGCAATGTGACTCATCCTCTGTGAATGGGCAATGTTATGCTGACACATCCTCTTGGAGACACCCACCGTTATGTTTATCCCGTTTCTCGCTGCATCGGTTGTACATATAATACATGTATTAGTATATGAACTCCAAAAATGGTAAAATGCTCTCTTTTCCAGCTGTCAAAGACGCCATTCCATTTTTAAAACAGAAAGATGCCATGGATTACTACTGCTTCAACGGCCGGAATTCCGCTACCAGTGATGTCACAGCCAAGAACTTGGACACATTGCTGGAGGAATCGTCTACGAGTGAAGAACTGTTGCGGAACATCAAGATTAACTTTGAAGGTAAATGAAATTCTTCGTGAAGTCGTTTGTTTCCATTTTAGCATTGTATGTTGAAGCATACCCGAGTGGACAGAAAAACTACCTATATGGGAGAGCAATATGCGATACACACAAACACACACACCACTATATATATTTATAATGTAGAAATTTTAAAAGTAAATTGTAAAATGTACATTGAAATTTATGTAAAAGCTCTAAAAAAAGAAATTTGTTTGGAGTATGCTCTTAAAAGTTTGGGTGAAAGGGGGGGGGGGGACCGACAGGCATTCATATCCTCATCCCATAACCCCTACTTTTTCTTTTAATACGATGCAATAAATATTTTTAAAAAAAGACTCCATGAACTTTTAAAAACAATTTTGTTTCATTATTACTATTAATTTATTTAATTTGATTTACTTTTGTTTTTAGATTTATTTTTCATTTTTCCTTTCTTTTTTTTTCTTTTTTATTTTTCAGTAGGCAAATTTAAATGTGTAACTGATGATTTTAAGATTGTTTTTCCAAAAAAAAAAATAGGTCCAACTTTTACGATGATACTTTGTAAAGTTTAAATGGAATATAGGCTACAATTCAAAGCAATTGGTGGCTCAGCTTAAAATGCTCCCAAGAATATCTGTTATACAAAGTAAGACTTTCCTCTTCATGTGACATTAAAATCTGTTATTTAAGGCTGTCAGGAGGTGTCAATTGCCTCCTTCCCAGCTTGAGAAATATAATATGTATGTGTGATATTTACATGACGTCTTTTGTTGCAGAAAATTACATTTACTTATTGCAGTGGTGACCATGAGAGTAAAAGGGTCATGACACAGATTGCGCCATTGCAAATTTTAGGGGGGCAGGAGGTGATGAAAAATCAATTTATACAGTACTTTTGTAAATTTCTGTTTCTCTTTCTACATCTTCTATACATTTTTTATGAAATCATATTTTAATAAAAATTAATCTCATACTTTTCTTATTTATTTTTTAAAAAGAGGGAGGGGGGGTGGGAGATGCATCATCGCTGTAGGAGGGAGAGCACCTCTGATTATTGTTAATAAATTCATTCAGAGGGGTTTCTTGGTTATGGCATACTTAAAAGTAAAATAATTTTAATTAAAAAAAATTCTTTGCCGATTATGCCCGATTACCAATTTCTGCCGATTAATAGGTGGATCTCTCGTACGAAGCTATGCGACAGAAAAATCATTTCTTCGGTAGATCCAGTTCATTCAGTCTATATAGTCAGTGCCCAACTAACAAGTTTTCCTGCCCAAGGCACTGTCAATTTTTCTTGCCCCCTTTGTATGGTTCACTTCTACGCACGCATGTGTACGTGTACTATGGTCTTGGTCATTATTAAGAATAATTTCTTATTTGAAAAATTATCAGCGGTTATTATTAAGTAAACCGATTATTTATGCTACAATGTTTTAAACAGAAATTTAAATGATATTATGACAAAATTTCCTACTCCTTCGAAAGGTCCTGCCCAGGGCACAGGCCCCGGGTGCCCGTGCGCTAGTCAGGGCCTGTATATAGTATAGTGGTTTTAATTGAGCTAAGCTAAACAATGATGTCAAGCCAATCACGTTGCCATTCTTGGATCCCGTATTTTCCGTCCATTTTGCTCTTATTTTAAAATTAAATATTAATAAAAAAATGTTTTTGTGGTATAAAATTAAATGTTTCTAAATAGTGAACCATATTTTATCACAAACACATTAAAAACACTGTTTCCTCATGAGCGCTAATTCCTCTCATTCACAATAAAAAAAACTTAATGAATTCTGTAAACGTTGTCTCTCTGCCAGCGCAGTGTTGATGCAGAAAAAACAACTTCTTGCTAAACAAATGACTGTACGGAGTCATGCGAAAAAAGAAAATACATCTCTTTCGCAGAGGCCGTTCATTGAGTCTACCTAATATCGTGGTCTTACATTGAACTAAGCTAAACAACGATGTCAACCCAAATCACTTTGCATTCTTGGATCACTTATTTTCCGTCACTTTGCTCTTATTGTAAAATTAAATATTAATTAATAAAAAAGAGATTTCTAGAATAAAATGACATTTTCGTAAATGTTGAATCATAATTCATTTTGAACGCATTATAAAACATGATTTCTTACCGATTTACTCATTCATTAAAAAAATAATGAATTCTGTAAAAGTTGTCTCTCTGTTTTTCCAGAAAATGTTCTGTTTCAAAAAGTCAATTTTGTAGTATATTTTTTTTTATATACAATAAAACTTTCCATATCTTCTTTCATTAATCAATTTTAACATCGTTCAAACAAAAATTTTAGGTTATTATACCAATTTTTATAGGACACATATAAAATTAACCTTGTTCTTGATTATGTTATGTTTTGTGTATTTCTTCATTTGAAAATAATAACAAAAAAAAAACTGTCCAATGAATATAATAATAAACCACTAACAGAGGAATGCACCTTCTATTGTTGAGTGAGAAATTAACCAAAAAAAAAAAAAAGTGGTGAAGGAACTTTGGCTTTGCCACTGTCAAAACATTATGAAGGGACTTTTCCTCACATAAACATCAATAAGCTGTGATTGAAAAAAAAAAAATCTCTCTGCTTAATTAACTTATTTTTAAATGCAACTTTTTAATTTTGAAGGAAAGGAGTCCCGCCCGGTGACATAGGTTGTAGAATACAAGGTTCTTTCATCACGTATTCTCGTCTCGGTTGATTTCCTATAAAGGGAATGGTTTTTATTGATTGGTATAGCACTTCTTCCGATTATATGCAAGTAAAAAAAAAAAGAAAAAGAGCGCCCACGCGGGGTGCCGGGCTGAGCTAGGTAAGTCCCGGGTAATTAATGCTTCCTGCTTCCTCAATGAAAATCAAGAGCCGTCTTAAAACTATTCACCCCAATACAGATAACAACTGTTTGTGGTTAACAACAAGCTACTCCAAATGCATACAATTCTATTAAAGTGCTTTCTATTTTTCAATTCCAATGTTAGCTTGGAATTTTAAACATTAACTTCAAAGCCTTAGTCAAATACTATGCACAAGTGGTCGGCATTCAGTTACAACAAAACAATGATCGTAGAATGCGTAACATGACCGTCCCCCCCCCCCTCTTTTATTTTATTTATTTTCCATTTTGTTCCATAAAACTAAAGTTAATTGGGATTACATTTTGCCAACTATAGTTTTTTTTTTAATCTCTAACAGCTCGTGATTTCCGTACTTCAATAAGTAGGGGGTTGATCCAACATTTTTAACAGGTCCCTTTTTTTTTTTTTTTTTTTGTGAATTTTGAAAAGATTTTTCGGAAAAATAAAATAAGTTTGAAAATTCAAAATTTAACCATATTGTGATTAAAGTGTTATTATTTGCCGCTTATTTAAGAAATAGTACGATTTGGTAGCTCGAAATTTTGTGAAGGTCCGAAAACGGACTCGAATTTCCTTTGGCGCCGGCCCGTGGTAAGTATTTAATTAATTCAGCTAACAATTTTTGTTGAAAAGGATAAACTCAAAGAAAACAACGCATCAAAAGCTTCAGAAAGGAATTCATCCGTAGTTTATTTGCAGCCTCTAGCACACAAGAATTTAATTTTACGAAATCTTCACAGTTCAGACGCTCGGAAAATTTTCCGAAAAATCCACATCTCTAACGTAAATCAATCCCGTATCACGTGATTGGATAACGTGCTTTTACGTAGTTTTGTTCTTATTTTAAAATTTGACATTAATAAATGAAAAGCAATTTGTAATAAATAAAATTACGTTTTCGTAAATAGTGAATCATGATTATTATAAATACATTAAAAAATGCGATTTCAGAAACACGCAACATCTTTACTCAGTAAAAAAAATGAAAGAATTCAGTAAATTTTCTGTTTGCCAGCGCAGTGTCAATGCAGGGAACATAATCTATTATAGCTACACGTATGAGGGTAGACTTATTCGAGAAAAATAGTTCTTTCATTTTCCCCTCATAGTTACAGTCTAAGATCCTTATTGCCCCGAAACACATTTCACATGAATTTTTTCGTTGCAGAATAACGTTAAATTTGTTCTTTTTTTTTTTTTTTTTGTATTATAAGAGCGAGCGTAACCACTTATAATTTACAAATGCTACGCATTTAAGTGTAAAGCATTTAATCCTTATGTATCATATACTCATTTAACATCGTGTACACGTATCTTGTTTTTTGGGATACGAATACATTTGTTCATATTTCTGTTCTACTGACAAATATAATTCGGGAATCAGTCATGTTTCAAGATAAGTATTCTTTGCACCAAATGTTCGTTACAAAAGGTTTAAAACATTTATTTTCCTGAAAGGTGTAACAGTAGAAATAATATTTCTAGATCAAGAAAATGATTACCTGTATGCCTTTCGATTGTACTTACATCTTTTCCCCAGAACATCGACAATTCTTCATTATATAATAACCAAACTCTATGTCGCGCTCCCAGCATAAGAGGCCACAACTAAAACCGACTAATTTTTCACTGGATTTATGGTTACAAAATTAAAAAAAAAAATTTTTAAATATAGTTTTCATTTTGATTCACATCTATGTCCGGTTGAATAGCACTTGGATGTTATGTTATGCGGATATCATTACTTTTAAATAAATGTACAATTTTGTGTAATTATCTGTATGGATTAATCTCGCGTTTGATTCCAGTTATTACTGGGATTATCCAGAATAATTTAAGTGCAAAAGATGAACACGCTATTAGGACCCGAAGAAGACTCAGAAAAAACATACCTAAGTCTGCATTCAAGGCTGTTTTCACTTGTTTCCTTTTTAACCCTTTATCTACTGACGGTATTCATAAGTACCACTCCCTCTACAATTCCGTCCGGTAAACATTTTTACGACTATCCGGACGGTTCTTCGCCGAAATATTCTTTTAATTCCACTTTTTCAGGATACACTTCAGCAAGGGTCCTATTAAGAGTATTTTAGCGAGGAAAGAAGATAGTTTCGAAACCGATGGAATTTTTTCATCTGCCATTTTGTTCAGATTGCTCCACTTTTCTGTTATTTGCTCCAAAGAAAAGGCAAAATTCAAGAATTAAGTCTCTGATTCTTGTTAAGTGTGTTAGTTAACAACTTAGAAACCGATTCGACCAGATGTTTTAGGTGAACAGTGTATGTAATTCATTTCACAATTGAATTACTCTGTGGTGCTTATAAGCTGTTACAGAATAAATTTCTGTCCTATGAGTATTTCATTTATGAAAATCCCTTAATTTTCAATGTAGTTACCCAAAAAAACTATTTGCGAGAAAAAAAAATTGCTGTAGATCATAATGCAGTGGATAAAGGGTTAAGTTGTTTCTCACATGCATTTAGGGATGCGATACACTTATCTCCATTTTGCTGCTAAAACCATTTTGACCGAAAATTCGCTTTCTCTGTAACTGCACTCACCCAACAGTGTCAAATTTTATGTAAGCGTAACATCGAATATTTCTTCTTTTATCAATATCAGAGATAATTTTTTTGTGTTTTTGGAGATTCGAATACATGAAATTATTAAAACTAAGCGGAAATGTGCTGTCCAGTCTCTATAATAAGGATTGTAAAAAGAAGTATCTCTGAATAACTTTCTGTTTATCAATGTACTTATTTATATTTACAGATAAGCTCCTATACATTTATACGTCTGGAACTACGGGTCTCCCCAAGGCAGCTATTATCCGGCATAGCAGGTACACCCATTCAGTTTAATTAAAGATTTAAATTCTTGGCTATTATGAGAAAAATTGTTCTTCCCAACTTCTCTAAGGCGTGTCATCCTTGAACGCAGACAAACAATACCTATGCGTGATATGGACACACACAAATACATATATATATATATATATATATATATATATACATAAAATATGTATATTTTTACCATTTTGAATAAACAATCAGCGCTGTAAGTAGTCAGAACATAAAAATAATGATTAAAATTGTTGTTTAAAATTTACAAAAATACTTTAACTGTAACCTATTAGCCCACTTTTTCTGTTTCTATCAAATTAGATTTGAGTAGGAATAACATCAAAGTACAAAAATCTGGCATAAAAGTTTTTCATATATCCTGTTCATAGTCTGATTGTACACTACATGAGGGCTTGATGTTATTGCCTCTCGTACACCTAGGGATTTTATTACACTATATTATTTTTCACCTGTGGTAAGATCTGGTGCATTTATGCAAGGGTAGATCAAGAAAAAAAGATTACAAATTTAGTTTTAAAATATTTATTAACAACAGAAAGAAAATACAAACAGGAACTAATGCACACTCAAAGGCCACTTTTCCAGTTCATCACCAATACTATTTGGGCTTTTATCTGAACGCAGGAACTATTTGTTTAATCCTGGTTCCTAGAAACACGTCCCGGACCACTGAGCCTGTTCCTAGCAGCTAGTTTCACATTGTTCTAAAGACAACCATGTTCCAGGTACGTGCTCCTACAATTTTTGAAAAAGGAAATCGTACTCCCTTGGTACTAAATCTGGGCTGCAAAGGAGGTCACTCTAGAATTTTCGCTTCTCTAAACTGAAGAATCGAAGCAAAAGTGCGAGTGGAAAGTCCAAAAAACCGGCTCAATCGGTTGAGACGGGTTTTTCCTGGGTTTAACAATTTGGTTCTGCGTTCAGAAAAATTTCTAAATATATTTTCGGATTACGTGGAAAAGTTCTCCACAAATCTCTTAATTCTTTTTGGTACTTTCTTTTTATTATCATTAAATGTTAATAATTTTTTTTAAATAAAATTTGTGACTTTTTCGTTTTTTTGGATCCATCTTCATACTTACCGTTCATTTTCGCTTGGCGTGGCTAAAATAAATATCAATTCAAAGATCTGTCTATTTTTAGATAGGCTATTTTTCCTAAATTCAAGATACTAAGAAGCGTTTACGTATTTAGGTGCCTGTGGATCTGTGGCGCTGCCCAATACGTGACTCAGCTCAAAGACTTCGAGACCTTCTACAATCCCCTTCCCCTGTACCATACCGCGGGAGGCCTAGTCTTCGTGTCTGTAGTCCTGGTTTTCGGGGGAAAGATGATCATACGAAACAAGTTCTCTGCATCCAACTTCTGGAGAGAAGCGGCCAAGCACGGCGCTACGGTGAGTGAGAATAATCTTTCACAGTAGCAAGAGATTGCTTATATATACATATACAGTTCATCAACCGTTATCAACACATTTCTAGATTATGTTCTTCCGCGGATTGACAGATACTGCGGCCTTGTTGCTGACTTTGATTTTCAGTGAAAGTTGGAAAAAGTCTGTCTTCGAAAAGTC
Source organism: Octonoba sinensis (assembly GCA_038502835.1). Taxonomy (NCBI): domain Eukaryota; kingdom Metazoa; phylum Arthropoda; class Arachnida; order Araneae; family Uloboridae; genus Octonoba; species Octonoba sinensis. The sequence continues at coordinate 68,876,714 of CM076602.1, forward strand.
TTGTGCCAAACGCTTTTCGAAACATTTAATTCTAAACTGATACGTAAAATATAAATAAATAAATAAACCACCGGTGTAGCTGCCCATGGAGGCCAAGGTCTGGTGTGTCCATCACAGCTTGCGAGACCGAGGACCCTGGGGTGCAAAGGAGATGTTCCGGTCAAGCAGTCGGCCTGACGCAAAGCCAGCAGTGGGCTTCAAAATAATACGTAACAACCCCACATAGTATAGCAGTTTGCCTACTGTTTCTTCAAGCTACATGCTAAGCGGTTGATTCTTTTTACTGAACTCTAAAAGTTCATCCAAAATATGTATACGTGTTCATATAAATTTAAGAACCATTACTTCTACCGCGCAGACATAAGTACAAGTACCCATTTTTTATTAGTTAAAAAGCATACGTTATTTAATAGGCGTACAAGGAAGTCATGTGGTACACACATGGCACATCAGCTTTTTTAACTTTTTAAATGAAGATTCAGTCTTGTTTTCGCATAAATGAGAACAGGCTGACAACGTCTATATAACTGAAAATATTATGATTGAAATAACATTTTCGGTTATATATAGAATTAGTAAGCCTGTTCCCATCTTCATTAAAAAATTGGAATGGCATTTTCTCCACTCTGTGGAAATTTCAACATCCAAAGTACTAAGTGTCCTCGAGATTTCAGATTTCCGTCATTTGTCGTACTCTGTTAAGAACCCCTTCATATGATTGCAAAATTTACCTTCAGTGGTATCTACTGTTCGACTCCAGCAAGATGAGCCCTGACCTCAACGGAGTGCATTTCCTCTTGGGGAGGTGCATGAAAGAGAGAACTGCTATTGGCACATGACTAAGTTGTAATTTTAACTGCTTCTTCTCCCATTTATCGCCCTGAGAGGAAATGAACCCGCTCAAAGTCAAGGCTCATTTTGTGGAAGCCGTAAGGTACGTACTTAAATGTCGATAAATAAATGAAAAACGCTTTGTGCCCAGGTATCCCAGTACATCGGCGAGATGTGTCGCTACTTACTCAACCAGCCCAGTAGTCCCGAAGAAACGAAGCACCGGGTGCGCCTAATGTTCGGTAACGGCCTTCGCCCTCACATCTGGAAGGAGTTTCAGGACAGGTTCAATATCCCGCACATCATTGAAATCTACGGGGCCACGGAAGGCAATGCTAACCTAGGTAAGCTGAGCAGTTCTTTTCTTTTTATTTGCCTTATTACAGCAGGGATGGGGACCTTTTTGCGACTAGTGTGCCAGATAAATAAGTTTATTATTTTTAGCTATCCAGTGTGCCAATTGTTTTATTTTTGTTTTCTCCTTTCTTTTTGTTTCAAATCATCTTTAAAGACTGTCTAATTTCACAAAGGGGCAGCTAATCTTGGAAGTTTTTCTACTCCATTCTTTCTTCTTTCTTTTGAAATGTTGTTTTCTTTCAATATGAATTAATAAAGCTAAATTAATATTACCTGTGGCGTGCCACCTATTGCCACGCCTGACTAGGTTCGCCATGTCTGCCTAACCATCACTGCATCACTGGTAGATTTAGAATTTGGTAAGGTGGGCTGACGTCGTAAAATTCTTTGTATCGTCCTGACGCCTTGAGGAGTCACGTGATCATCTGAGGAATTCTGAAACGAGTGAAAACATTTCTTCTAAATTCTAAATGATGTGTGTGTTTGTTCATTGCAACCATCTATGTAACGTTCCCGATCTGTCTTTTGCAGTGAACATGTTTGGACGTGTAGGTTCCGTGGGGTTCATCTCCAGGACATTCCAAAAGTTGTATCCGGTGCACCTTATCAAGGTTAATCCCGAGACAGGCGAGCCCATCAGGAACGAGCAAGGGCTCTGCATCCGCTGCAAACCAGGTAAAAGGCCTTCCTCAATAAAGATAGAGATAGTACTGAATGTAGTAATGCAGTGGTGAAGGAGAGGGGGGGGGGACGTGTACTTACTTATTTTTTATCCTAACCCAAGCGTCCAACCACTTTTTTAAAAATTTTAACACAAGCGTTATCCCGTTTTTCATTTCAATACCTATGTTCGTATCTGTAAGCCGCCATCTTTTTTTTCCCCTAGACTAACTCACTCTAATAATGGCCTTACAAATGAGTTACTCAGAATGAAACCAATAACTCTTAAGAACCTACACATCATGTATGACACATTGAATGCCACAAACACAAAATATACCTCACTGGTCACTGGATATCAACTTCCACGCTTCTTTTTCAGTTTAAGTGAAATTTTACACATTAGAAGGAATTCAGACTGTTTGCTCATTAAAATAATATGGCACAAAAACTTCTTTCGTTAGAAATTAACGTGCGCAAAACATCAAATTTGTGTCTATTTGTTTCAGGTGTTTCAATAAGGTTAGTACTTTACTTCTACCTTCTAAACCAGACTTCAGAAACAATATGAAACGCATCATGATTGAAATATATTTTTAACATTTAAATTGTCAGCCGTCGATCTTCTCTTTTCTTTCTTTCTTTTTTTTTTTTTTTTCGAGTCTCCATATTTGTTGAATTTATAGTCCAATTTTATGCCCAAACAAATAGCTCTGTCAGTTTTCTTTTTCTTTATTTTTATTAATTGCTATATTGAACGTTTTTATATATATATATATATATATATATATGAACATTATTTTCTTGTTTTTAAAAAAGAGGAGGGGGAGAAGTTTACGTTGTGGTGTTTCGTACAATGGCCTGTTGGAAGATAATTTGTGGGGCAAAAACTTTTGGATCAGTTTCAGTCAAAGCAAGGTCAGCAGAAAAAAAAAAAAAAAAACCGTATTTACTGTTAATGCTAGCTTGGAATTCTTCCCGGTCAATCCCGGAAAAATTGCTGTTTGAAAAAAAAAATGTCCATCTATAATTTCTCACACAAGGATACTTGCTAAAATTATGTCCCCATTACTTTATTGAGATTTCTCCAGAATATATTATTTATCAACATATGATTTATGCGTGCACGTTTGGCAGGTGAACCAGGTGAGATGGTTGGCAAGATCGTGAAAAACAACCCCATCAACTCTTTCGACGGTTATGTCGATCAAAGCGCTACTAAGCGGAAGATTGTCAGTAACTGCTTCAAGAAGGGTGATGCGGCTTTTCTGTCTGGTGAGTACCATTGAAAATAGGAACTGCGAACTCTACGTCACTTAAGTTCTTAAGCCATGCTCAGTACCTGTACCGAGAGAAAAATTATTAAACCAATGTTATGTAATACGTATTAAAAGGACATAAAACTAGATTAAGTAAAATTTATAACCACCATAAAATTTGTCATTATCATAATAACAACGAAATCTACAAAAAAAAAATTCATGTTCGTTGATGATTTATGTTCGTGCTGATTCTATGATGTCAACGGGATTAACACCAGTTAAAATAATTTTCAGTTTCCTGCAAGGTATTAAATTTTGATTTGTGGAAGTTTAATTTTCATTAATGGTGTCTAAATTATTGTACATAATACGAATACATGGAAATAAATGTGCGTTATGTTATATGAAGAGGAAAAAAAAAACATCGATAACTTTTGAATCACAGGTGAGATTCAATTAAAAGTTGGTGGTTGAATAAAGGACACGTTGGGATTTCTTTTGGGGGGAGGGGGGCATGCTCACTCTTATTGTTGTTGTAGTTCATTTTTCGGTGAAAATGTTTGATTATAGCGTTTCTGAGTGCATATTGATTGTCAAGGTATATACAATTTGAGCAATAACACCGATTCAAAGCAAAATTTGTGACCGTGACAAGCTGAACTCAACCAATCCAAATGTAGTAATAAGCAAATATTCGAAAGTTCGAGAGCATTTTGAAGAAGTTTTTGTAAACATCATGTCACTGATGTTGGTCATCGGGCAAATCTAAAAACTCCTGAAAATATCGGACTGCCGAGTGTTAGAAGTTTTGGAAGAGCATTTTGGAGAGCTCATTCTGGTTTCTGGGTATCTAGATGCTTTAGAACGGAAACTGTTTGGATGATATATTCTCTTGATCTCAACTCTTGTGACTTCTTTTTGTAGGACAATATTGAAGACAAAAGTGTACCCGAATAACTCCAAAGCTATTAGTGAGCTCCAAACTGACATTCAGAAGGTCATTGACAGCATCGATGTTTCGATACTACAGCGAATTTTTCAGAAATTTGTTATTGATCTGTGCCATGTCATTGGTATTAATAGCAAGCACATCGAGCATGCCATAAACTAAATCTTAATATCTGTAGTTAATTTTGAATTTTGCATAATTTTGCAGTAGTTTTTGAAAATTTTAATAGTTATTTCGTATATCTCAACAATTATCACCCTGTACGAAATCTAAATACAACAAAACACTCATATGTACATATGAATCATTTGCAGGCGACATCCTAGTGATGGATGAAGAAGGATACCTGTACTTTGTGGACCGAACGGGCGACACCTTCCGATGGAGGGGGGAGAACGTCTCCACGGGAGAGGTGGAGAACGTGACGAGCAGAGCCCTCGGCCATGTCTCCTGTGTCGTTTACGGGGTGCAAGTTCCGAGTGAGTAACAATTAATGCTAGAATACATTGCATACCAACCATGGTCTAAAATCCTTTTTTCTCAAACATTTTAGTTTTACGACCCTCTTAAAAGCCAAAAACCGTATAAAAATAGCTTCACGACTCCCTCCACCCTTCGCTACAGAATTTTATACTTGAATTTTGTAACTTTTGATAATAATTTGAAGCTTAATTTAATAAAAGAATGTTTTATCGATAAGTCGTCGCCTTTTTTTTTTTTTAAAGAGATCATGACCTCCCATTAGGGGCCGCTCATAAATGACGTCGTTTTTTCCCATATATTTGACCCCCCCCCCTCCCCCCTTTGTCACAATACGTCACACTTCAACGGACCACCCTCCCCCCCCTTTGTCATGCGTCACTCTATGTTGCATAAAGCAGGATGTCACACTTCTTGTTACCCCCTCTCCTCCCCTTGTCACACTTTGTCGCAATTTCACGAACCCCCTCCCCCCCTCGAAACGTGACATCATTTATGAATGATCCCTTAGCTTGAACGCAGGTTGAAAAACAATGATCAAAATCAAAACTCAAACTTTTTAGTCACGCTGAGAGCCTTTGAAATAGAAAATTCAACATGTAGCACTAAATTTTAAGTTGCAGATATTTGCTGGTTTTATTAAAATAGCACTGACAATGCAAGATCAGGAAGTTTCCTCATTTAAACTTGTTGACGTTAGACTTCCCCGTTTGTTCTAGTCAATTAATTATTTATTTTTCCTGCACAATTTCCTACTGCAGATAGAAAATACAACAAAATAATTTTTGTTATTATTATTTACATTGTTATTTTTGCCGAAACTCGAAAATTACTACATAATAACTCATTTCGCAACTGAACAAAACTCAAAAAAAAAAAAAAAAAGCAATGCTTATCAAGTTATACTATCTGACAAAAGAACCTCAATAGCATTCAAGCTTAAAAAATTAATGATCTACGGTCCTGTTGCTATAAATGTTTACTTGGTTTCGTGAAACAAAAATGTAATGAAATGGTTGATGCTGTTTTGATCTGCACAATGAGATATCTGGCTAAATTTTGGATAGTTGCAACTGATCAACTGAATATCTTGCTTTGCATTGAGACCCGATCTGTATTTTATTTTACTCGCGGATATTATATTTAAATATTCTTAGTCAGTAAAACAAATATTTTTGATATTAAACTTTGAAATATGTTTAGTATAGAAATGTTTGTAATATGAATTAAGCATGCCCTTCTGTAGAGCACTGGGAATCATTTTGCGAAATGACAAGTACTAGTGATCCTACTTGGAGACATTAGCCCTTTCCACCCCAATGGGTTTGAGAAACTGTGATCTATATATAAATGCACAATGTACACTGAAAAGAATTCTAGTTCTACTTTTCAACAGAAAAAATGGTGAAATTTAGCTGCAACCAACATGTGGTACTAATTTGAACCATTATAAAGATGTAGTTTCACCATGAGTGTGAAACTAGGAACCATTATAATAGTTTTAGTTTTCTACCAAATGTTGGCTACAGCTAAATTTCCCCATTTTACCCATTATTTTGGTGAAAGTTTGAACTAGAATTTTTTGCCGTGTAGACTATTGTACAGTAAGGTGACAAGATGAGCGAAACGTAGAATGTTTTTTTTTCTTTTTTAGAGAGATTGTTTTTGGTGCACAGTGGGAATATTGAGTTTTAGGCATATTAGTTCATATAATTTTTTTTATTGAAACCCATTCAGAAATTTCGGTGCCCTAAGCTTCTTAAAAGTAATACTTAAAAATTGACAAAGTTATGATTTTTCTTTTCTGTTCAAAATTAGTTTTGGTGCGTGGAAGAAAGTTTTGTGATAAGTACAGCAATTTATATCTATATTTTTTACGTTGAGATCCATTCATAGCTCCCTAAAAGATATGAAAAATTCCCATGCCTACCTTAAGGCACTGATCAGATAAGGCCTCATCTTGGGAAAGTTCATTTCTTCTTGGAGAGTGTAAGCAGAAATAAGAACAAGAATTCCTATATCGGCACGGAGTCAATAATCACCAAAAGTATGTTATTGGCAAGGCGAACCGCTTTTCCTCTCCCCTATTTTAGCTGATGGAATCTATTAACCCTTCGTCGATCCGAATTCAGCTGACGAGAGTCAAATTATAGTTAACCTTTGGTGTGGTTGTCTTTTCCTCAGTCAACTGAGGATCATCCTTTTATTTTTAACACCTGGGGATTTCGTATTTTCCATTAATGCTTGTGTAGATTGAGGAAATGTGTGATTTGTATTTTCAGATGTGGAAGGCCGTGCGGGCATGGCCGCTGTCCAAGTAGACGAAAAAAGCGTGGACTGGTCTGATCTGTTCCAAGAGCTCAGCAAGAAACTGCCCTCCTACGCTGTACCTGTCTTCATCCGTGTGTGCCGTGACATAGAAGCCACGGGTAAGACTTTCTCCTTAGAATATCACATCGAGAAATATTTCTCTCTCTCTCCATAAGAAAATTGGTTCAAAAAAATTGAGTAAAATCTGAAAATATTACTTTTTAACACGTTCACGCCGGGGCCGATTTTCAAGTTTTTCTCTGTGAGGCGGAACTCGAATTCATGCTGCGCTTCATCTGGCGGCGTGCGATTGTTGCTTATTTTAGTGCGGGCCACCGGTGGTACGCGGCGCCCGATGAGAGACTAGTGCGGCCCACCGGTGGTATGCGCCGCCCGATGAGACAGCCTAGTGCGGGCCATCGGTGGTACGCGCCGGCTTAAACGTGTTGAAATATGAAAATGAGAAAAAAAAAACTATTACTCACAAAAATTAACTGTAAGCTAATTCTGTAAAGTCGAAAATTGTGACCAAAAACAAAATAGTGTTGCAGAAATGGTAGTATTAAAGATCATTATAATTAATCGGCTGCCGATTATCTTTAGTCAAAAAATCGGTAATCGGTCAGTTTGCTTATCGGTGCATCCCTGGTTGAAAGTAAACAAACCGAAAGGATCGAGGAAAATATGAACCATTTTAACTTAATACTTGGTGGTGCACCCCTGGATATCAATAGCAGCTTGGTACTTACGAGCCATAGAGCCAAGAAGAGTTTAGAATTTAGCGGGGAGGTCTACTCTTATTCCAGTTGGGTACATTTTTCATCGGCATTCCTTCCATTTCTTCCTACAAGACTTTCCTACCTCACCTCGACCCATACCCCACGATAATTTTGAGGCCTTGGGATTGCCTTGGTCAATCAAGGAGGACCACATGTCGACGGGAGATCCAGCCCTGGCTGTGCTTTGATTGATGCTTTTGATCATTATTTGATGGAAAATTGAACCAGATCCATGAGTATCGAGTATATACGATTCGCATGGTGTTTTGAAGGACCTCATCAGACTGGAACTTATCCCTGATCGGCCTCAGGGAGTTATGCCAAAGGTGAGAAAAGCATTCCAAACCATGACACTTCCAGTCACGTGCTTAATTATCGGAATCTGAAACTTGAGGCTTAAACGAGAGCATAGTGAACGACGAATCCAATTTGTACCAAATAACATCTATATTTGCTTTCTTCATACCGAAAGACATCTTCCCAACTACCAGTCTTTCTCCGCATTCCATCGCATCATTCCAGCTGCTTGAAGCACATACGTTTGACTATACGAATAGAATGTTTTGGATCTTGAGGTTCAATGTCTGCTGCCCTCACGCGGGATGATACGTAAAACATCTATGACGGTCCTGTCAAAAGGAAGAGGTTTTAAAGCAACGCGCGCGCGACTTCCGGGCTTAGGAACCTTCGGCAGGCCTCCCTGATCATTCCATTTCTACAAAAACTGCGACACACCACTCTCCGATGCATTGCATCGTTCTGTTCGAAAACCGTCCGAACATAGAACGCGTTCATTAACTATGTCTTCAGCACTATGGTCATGCACCTGCATTCAGAGTTCTGTCTATATGAAACATTTCCTTCCTCTTATAAATAAGAAACCTTAACAGAATCAATATTTCGTAAGGAGTAATTTAAAGCCTGAACATCTTGACGCCTTAGTTGTTTTCTTGGTGCGCATAAAATTTTGTTGTTCTCCTTAGGTACCTACAAGCTTAGAAAAGTTCACTTCCAACAGCAAGGCTTCGACCCACAACTAATCCAAGATCCTTTGTACCTAATGGACACGAAATCACAGACGTACCGGCGACTGGACAGCGATACATATTCGAACATTGTCAACGGAAAAATCAGACTCTGACTTTCTGTGAGAAGGAAGGCTTCGTTAAATAAATGCGTTTCTTTTTTTACATCCGACTTATGTTGTGACAGTATCAGAATGTGACTTGGGAGGCATATTGCGCTACCATGGGACATAAACTTTCCATGAAGATGACCATTTAGATTAAAATAAACATACACAAGAACGGCAGTGGTGGGGGTTGGGAGATGGAACAGGTAAAAATAGAGCGAGTGCGTTTAGAAGCTCTAAGGTAGAAGCGCTTTAAACAACTGCGTCCTCAATAATGAAATAATTATCAAGAATACCAACCATATTCTGCACTGAAAATAGAGTCTACAATATTAGAAACGTTTGTCAAGTTTTTTTCTTATAATTAATTCATTTTTTGGAGTATACTATGTTTTATTTTATCTAAACTGGTGAGGAAACTGCGGAAGAGGGGGGGGGGGGGAGAGAGCTCATTGACATCTTAATTTCAAATGAAAATTGTTACAAACAAAGCCTATTGTTTTTAGTGTATTTTGAAACTAATTAATTAATTTAATTTTTTTAATGAGGTATTTTATGCCTTCAGAAATTACGCTCTCTTTCTCCCACCCTTGATAATGAAATATGTAAAATACACTCGACCTCGAATACATATTAACGACATCGGAAGGTTCACGTTACTTATGACGTCGTAAACGAGGTTGTTTTCAGCGGTTGCAAATCAAATTAAGTACCTACTGTAATACAATAAAAGTATGCTACCTGTATGACATCGACATTACAACTCTTATAGCAACCACATTGATGCTTAAATTTGTGGAGAAAGGGCAATGGGTAAGGCTCGACCGATGCATCGGCGCCGATTGTTTAACAAAGTTGCCATCGGCCATCGGCATAGGCGGCCGATGTTAACATTAGAAAAACATCGGCCCATCGGCCTTGAAAAACATCTAAAAGCCGATGCAAGGCCGATGTTTTTCGCAGGGACAACTTTCCAGAAAACATTCTGTCTTTAACTTTCTTTTTTCTCCATAGCTAGATTTCTATTTTTATACAATAACAGGCAGCAAGCACATCAGTTTAAAAAAGCACAAAAATAATGTCATTCTATAAAGTATTTGATAAAAAATTCGGAAAAATAGTTTAAGCGATCGCTGCCAGAAAACCTTCATTATTAAAATTATTTCTCTTTGAACAGAATGCTCGCGAAATAGAATATGTTAAAGTAAAAGTAATAGAGGCGTCTTATGAGTGCTATTTGTTTTTCGCACTTGGTTAGTTGTCTCATTTTTGTCCGTTTTTCGTTTAATAATGACTTAGTGCATTAGATGTCATTGTGCAATAATATTATACCATCTGCTTTTAGTTTGTCGCGTTTATTATTATTCCGAAATTGTATACAGTACAAAGTCAACTCAATCAAAGTACGATAATAATTTTAATTTTTATCAGTGTAAATTTTTTTTTTCTCTCAGCCTTTCTTTTTATTTATTTTTTTTATTATTATTATTTCTTCCTTCCCACGTGTTGCAGTTTTTCTGCAATTGTGCAGCAATCTCGTTGTAGTCCGTGGGCCGAAGTCTCAAAAAGAGCTTAAAATTAATTTTCGTTCCGACTCTTGAGGGGCAATTTTATTCTGCCAAAATAAAGCATAATATTGGCTGGTAAATGTAAATTCATAAAGTTCTCCAAAATATGATTGTCCATTAATTCACAGTAACCAAAGTTATGAGGAACTATTTCATTTTCACGTTAGCGCATGGATATCCGAAAAAGATAGCACTGTAAACGTCACTAAAAAAGAAATTGACCAATCAGAGCAACAGGAGCGGCCCGCTGTTTACGTTTTAGTAGCGCGTTCAGTGTCTGATTCTTTGGAGTTATACAATTCTTTTTGCTTTCACGCTGTTTTTTTTTTTTTTTTTTTTTTTTATGTTAACACTTTTAAAAAATTGTCACTTGCAGTTTTAATGAAAGGGGGGTTTTAGTTCATTGACAGTAATTTTCGAGTTGTTCATGCAACTTCAATGATTTATTTAAATAATTTTTATTTAAACTTTTAATTCTGTAGGGGAAAAATAATAAAATCCCCTTCATAAAAAATGTCAATCGATTTTTTTAACAATTACTACGTCACTGAAAATATTCTTCCTTTTAAAAAAATCTGGGTATATTCTATATCATTCCAGACAAATATGCATCAAGTACGTAGCCAAAATTTTTTTTTTTTTTTTTTTTTGGGGGGGGGGGGGTAAGGGGGCTGACTTTGAAACACTTATGTTGAGGACTCTGGATACGGCCTTGATATGCATTAAATGGGGACACAATTTCAGGGCACAAATCGGCTTTTTCACTTTTTATCTCTTCAGAAACCGCTATGACCCGTTTATAAAAATTTTGGGTTTTAAGAGTTAATATAAGCAGTAGTCATGCGGGGTAATTCCTGGTCATGCCTCTTTTAGTTTTATAAACTGGTATAACAAAGTAACTGCTAACTGAAATATGACAAACGCTCCTTAACCCTACACCGTGCAATTTTTCGTTTCTTTGTGAAGAAAAAAGAAAGAAAAACTGTGTTTGTATGTGCTAGTTATAAGTAGAAAAAATAGTAAAAAAATTTTTAATTAAATTCGGAAGAATAGAATCCGAGGAAATTTGACATGGTTTTTCAAAAACAACACCGAGCATTTAGGGGTAACATTAATAATTTTTTATATAATCATTTTAATAAATGAAACAAAATTAATAATAAATAGGTATGCATTATAATCATAAAATAGCAATAAAATAGTAAAATTTATTAAAATAATTTATTTTATTATTATTTATAAATTGAAAAAATATATCAAAGTAAAAATTTGCCCATGTAACTATTAATTATTAGTTACATGTGCACATTTTTTACTTTAATTACCAATAAAGTTTAATAATTTCACTAAAAGGTTTTAAACAAGAAACCTAACATCTGTAGGGGGGTTTGATGCAATAATGTTTGTTTCTTCTTTGGTTGAGAGTCAATTGATTTTAAAACAAAATTCCTAAAAAATAATTTAGTCAACCACTTTACACTAATTTGTTATATAATTACAAGAATAATCTTCCAAAAGATACCAAATAAAGTGAAATAGAACAACCCGCTGACACCTGTTCTTGTTTACACTGCAAATAATGCAGGAGCATAAAAAGTACCCCCGAATGCGTTGTTTTAAAATAACAAGTAAAAAAGGCGCCTTAACATGTATTTTTCACGAAAATTTTCGGACAACTTATATTTATTTTATTTCAACACTATGTAAGCAATTAAAGACTATTTTTCAAAACAATGTTGCTTAAAATTTGTAAAAAAAATTAAGAATTAGTTGTTTTTTGTACAAAATCAACATGTGTTACGATTTGTCAAAAAGATGAAGCTTGAGCCCAGTTTACAAGATCTAGGGGAAACTATTAACTAATACGATCTTACATACAAAACGAAAGAATACACCACTTGTTAGAAATAATACAAAACAAGAGCTTAATGAACGAAAATTAGAGATGTTGTTTATAAAAAAAACACAGTGTTGTGTAGAGTAACTATCCTATTTCATGTTGGAAGAAAAGATTTCTTCCTCGCCTCGATAAGTGAATTAGTGGTATCAGAAATAAAGTTCAAGGACATGAACAATAATAAACTTTGCTTTGATACCACATGTTTCAAACGTAAAGCTGTAAATAGTGCCTTAAATAAGATGGGAAAACCCCTACCCATTTCAATGCCAAATGCGTGTATATTTATGTGTCTAAAAAAAAACTCTCTCTAGCTAACATATTTCCTTTTAACAATGTAGTGTAAAATTTAGCTCGCAATGTAAAAGATGCAATATTTTATTCAATAACGGAATGGATACTTAAATGGAAGAAACAAGGACTGAGGCAACTGTGCGGTAAGTCCTCTGATGCGTACCCACTATTTAAATTACTGCTGAATTAGAAATGTACAATACAAATATAACACAGAAAGCAAGCGCTCCATACGCACGTAGAATACCAATATAACACATGTGCTAATAATATATAATATATCTTTCTATTATTTTATTGTGCACAATGTAAAAAAAATATAGATTTTCAGAAATTTTGGAGGAAAAAATATCTTACTTACTACTACAAAAACATTTTGAAAACAGATCGTCTCCAAAAATTATACGTTTTTTAAAGATCCATACCAGTGCTATATTTAAAACAAAATAATTCTCGTTGATGCTGTTTTATATTACAAATAGCCTATGCTTTTGAATCCAGTGCATATATTTTGTCTATATTTGAATACATTGGTCGCAAGAATTGATTACAAGAGCCTTTTTTAAAATGAAGTTTAAAATAGAATGATAGCAAGGGTCGAAACCTTGTTTACAAACAATGATGTCAGCGACTGATGTTACAGTCGGCGTGATTGGTTAACTTCGCGGAGCAAAAAATAATTCGATGATTTCATTGGATCAGAGTACTACTAATACATCGAAAAAAGAGTGCAAAAGGAAATCTCTTGTTATTAAGTTATGGCCAAGTATTTTTTGGAGAACTTAATAAAATTAGAATTACTAGAACATTTTAAATAGTTTCCTTCAAAGAAAAAATTGCCCCCAGAGCATCGGAACGAACTTGAACGATAAATGCATTGGGCCCACGGACTATTGCATCTGCTTTTAGTGTGCGGTTATTCTCATTATTTTATTTTTAGTTTACAATATAGAAAAAATGCTCAAAAATAAGAAACAATTTTCAAGTATAAATGTTTAGTGATCGAAATTTTATGTGTCCAAGTTCGACTTGCAATTTTTAAAAATTGAATTGACAAAATGCGAGTTCGAGCGACAGGATTTAATAACATCTTAATAAAAATTTCTTTATTTTCAAAGATTGATCAATGCATTTTTTTTTATTTTCAACATACATTTAAACTTTTTTATACGATAATTATTTTAATTTTTTTCCCATTTATACTTCGTTTTTTTAGGGCATTTTTTTTTTTGGCTTCTTTGATGCCACGTGTTAGACAGTTGACAGTTTTTCTCCTATTTTACAACAATCTCGTTGCATCTGTTTTCAGTTTAGGATATTTCTTGTTATTTTATTGCTAGTTTACAACATAGAACATATTGATAAAAATATCAATCAATTTTTCAGTATAAATGTTTATTGATCGAAATTTTATGTGTCCAAGTCCGACCTACTATTTTCAAGAATTTAATTCTTAAAAAACGAGTTCGCAGGAAACAGAGTGGAATAACACCTTAACAAAAATGCTACAATTTCATTAATTTTAAAAATTGACAACGTATATATATAAAAATATTTTTTTTTTTTTTCAAAATACATCTTAATTTTTATAAACGATCACGTGTTTTTCAGAAGATTATTTGTCAACAGAAAACTGCTGGTGCTCGAAATATTGGTTTATTTCGCTGACCTTACATTGTGATCATGAAAATATAAAGAACATGTCAAGTATTTCAGTGTAATTTTCAACTCGCAAGAAAAAAAAAAAAGCTAATAAGATTAGTTCTTAAGACCCAGCATTCATTTGTAATGGCAAAAAAAAAAAAAAAAAAAAATCACGTCTATGTTTTTAAAGCAATATTCAGTATTTCTTGGTTGTGAACAGGGGGGGGGGGGTTACTGCGGGCGAAATTTTTTAATATTTTATTTTTATTTTAGAAAAAGAGCTATTTTTAGTTAAAATAACTTTTAAACGAAAAATAAAAAATAATCGTTCCAGCTTTTCTTTTAAAAACGGGGGGGGGGGGGGGAATTATGAAAAAAAATCTGAGAGGAGGGTGTTGACAATTACGTTAAAGATACAAACCCACATTATCTGTTAGTCTGTATTAGAACGTCTGCATTCCTCTCCATGGAAAAAATAAGAAAATAAAGGCAGCCGCACTTGGCATTTGCAGTGCAGGTGTTTTATGAGAAAATGTTGAAGGAAAGTGTATTAGACCCGATCCGATCCAATAGTTGTTGAGGCTTTTTGCAAAGATAAGACAAAAGAATTAAAAATCCTCTGATATAGCACTTTTTAATTTTTTTAAACCTCGAAATAGTTTAATTAATTTTCTAGAATCCCGAGTGATTCTTTTAGTTTTAATTATTATGTAAACTTCCCCCAAACAGTTTTGCGGCGCTTGAATAATGCATTTATATTTTTATAAACATAAGAATAAATAAGTGATTTAAATGGCATTTTTGACAAGCATTCTACACGTTTTAATGATTTAAAGCGACTTTTTTTCCATCGGCCATCGGCCGATGGAAGAGGAGAATAATCGGCAATTGGCCATCGGCCGATCTCGGAACCATCGGCCAACCATCGGCATCGGCCCATCGGCCAAAAAATGCCATCGGTCGAGCCCTAGCAATGGGCATTACAAATTAAGGACTTAAGTTATTCTAGTTAAGACTGCTGGTGGTAGTGGAACGAGGGTGATAGCTCTAGAACATTTATAACTTTCTCTCATTGCAAATTTTTCTTGAAAAATGAAAAAAAATCAAAAATGAAATTGCTGGAAAATGACGTTAAAGCCGAGGTAGCAGTTTAAGCGACGACATTAATAAAAGCCAAAATACATTATTTTTAATAAGGATTTACCAGGATCGGTAAGTTATTGACGTTATAACAAAAATCTAGACATAAATAGGAGAAGACAAAACAGTTAAATTTCATTTCTCCTCCGTTTGTCAACCGATTTTCTTACTTTTTTCTGTTTAGTAACTATTGATGAGTTTTAATATTATCAATAAAAAATTTTCAGAAGTAGTTAATTATTATTTCCGCCCCCGCTCTTACTTTCGACGTAGATTCTAAGCCTTCTTTTAAAAGTCTTTATTCGTCACACTTTCATACTACTTCTTACACCTACCATCGGCAATACTTGTACAATACTCGATACATTTTTATGTAATGTATTAAACGAAAGTCAAAGCAAAATAATACTAATTTTAAAGTGTCAGTTAATCCATTTCCAATATATTTATATGTATATAAGCTAATTAGATAAGATTGTTTTTTCCGTACATTGTCAAATGAAACAAAATACAACTTGAAAAGATCGGTGACGCGTTATTTTACTTCGAATCAACGTTTCGTAAGTCTGTTGATTTATGTTAGCTTTTTGAACTCTTGATTAAATTGAAAGTAAGTGTTTGTGTTTCTAATTTATTCAGTAATAATAGGGCGGCATGAAAGTTTTTATTTTTATTTTCTTTGCAGGAGAAAAAGTGTAAAAAGATAAAATTTATGCATGATATGTATTACAGATGCAGTAAATTAAATGACTAACTCAGTGGTCAATCGTTCGCCCTGAGGAGAAATTATCGCTAATTGAAATATTTAAACAAAACAAGCTGTTGTCAAACAAAAACTAAAATGTCTAAGTTTTGTTTAAACGCTCGAGGCTGAAATTCAAAAATTAAATGAAGTGTGGTAGAATTTCGATTGCCGGGAGAACTCTAGTTTTGTTAAAACCGCTGTCGTTACAAATTTAACAGTACTTTCTTATTTTTTTCCGTTTCTGGATCTTACTTTGGATCACTCATGGTTTACTTCATGCCTTTTCTTTTATCCTATGAGGTAATTTTCAGGGTCCACGTATGTTACCAAATTTCGTTCGAGTCCATGCATTACTTTTTGAGTTACAGTGGCAGGGACGGACTGAGACCCCTAAAAGGGCGGTGGACCAACTAACCAAAGGGCGGCAACCAAAGGGCACACACACCTATATACACTGCTTGACAATTGCTAAGGAACAGTTACATTTTTCGGAATAATTAATAATATACATTGAATGAAGAAATGAAACTGTGCAAAATGGTACGGCTATCGCCGCATCGAAAAATAAGAAAATTAAAAACAATAAAGATGGCTCTTGGGTGCTTTCGAAACAGCCACGAAAAATGGGTCTTCTTGCGAAAGTGGAACAGCTAAGTGTACCTCAGTACGATGTGTGATTACGTCGCACACTAATACACATTTTGCATCTGTTATGCATGCTTTCCATTGAACTATTTAGGTGTACTTGGGGTATATTGTCCCACTCTTCTCTCAAGGCGGTTTTCAGTTATTGCACGTTTCGGGGAGGGGCTGTTCTTTGCGAAACACGCCTGCCAAGTCTTATTTGAAATTTTGTTTTAACTGGAAAACAGAGGCCACTATTCTAATCTAGGCTTAACTGATGGGATGAATACATAATTTGTAATAAACAGATAAGTTAAATACAAAAATAATTTTAGGATTATATTGAAATAGAAGGTTGTTCTTACTTTTTATGTTTGTTCCATTCTTTTTTCCTTTCTTTCTTTAAATAGGTGGACATAAAATTATTATTAATTAATACAAGAAGGAATCTACAACGAAAAGAAAAATTCATTACTACTCTTTTGTATAATATTTCTCGTTTATTTTCCTTAAGTATTTCTACACCCATTAAAATTATTTTTTAGGCACATGGAGAGAGGCACCACATTTACCATCATTGAGAAAACGAAAATGGAGCAATTTTGTTCAAAGAATCAGGCACCTTAATGAAATACTTAATCTGAGTTATTTCTTATTTTTTAGAATTTTAACAATAATTGATTTGAGAAGTAATTTTTGGATGGATTTCGAAGAAAAATTATTTACATAAGAGTGCTTTGTACATAGGAGTATAGCGTAAATCAAAACATACTCCGTTTCGAAGAAACCAATTCTAAATAATAATTATTCAAAATTGCTACTTTGTACTGTATACTATTTTATATGTTACTTATTTATCAGCAATGTTCTCATATTATTATTATTCAGAAACACTATTCAAAAGAATAAAACTAACAATCGGATTACAGTTACTAATGACACTTTACACAGTGTCACTGAAATGTGAAAAATAATATTTATAGTTTGATACTTTTAGTTATTGTTTGTAACAGATTTAAAATATGAAACAAGCAATGTATGTGCAGTTAATATTTTGATGCAATCTAAAAGTAGGAGTAAGAGTAAAACTAAACTACTTTGACCCTTAAAAGCCTATTTCTTACATTCTATTAGATAATTGTCCCGCAGTGGACCAGTCGGTAGAAGCTCGGTTCCCGCAGAACACCAAAAGTGAAGTAACACTGACTAAGGTCTGTTTGGGAGGGTGAAAACCTCCCGCGGCAGGTTGCTGCGGTCCGTGTACGCTAAAAGGAGCTGGTGCACGTTAAATAGGTCGTGGCTCCAATGTCCTCCAAGTGAAGCGATACCTCTGGGGATGCCAGTCCCAGGTGACGGTCTCTCATCTGGGAGCTGGTTCAAAAAAATTAAGAGATCTTTCAAAGATGAAGAAATCGGACTCCTGCCTACAAGGACCCCGTTAGAATCAGGAGCAGCGTACCCATTCTTCCTCGCCACGGGCGAGGATACGACAACAGCAACATATTAGATATATTTTTTTAACATTTTAAAGTTTCTGTGGCAACGGTTTATTTAGAGTAATGGGTAAGACAGTTTCATTAATGAATAAACACATGCTTAGCATGTTAGTTATGTAAATGACATGTTAAAAATTATGTGTTAATCAATATATTCATGTCGATTGATTCTTGGGAAATAAAAAATTTAACTAATTTATTTTTTAAAAAAAATAATAAAAAATTTCAGGCAAATTTAAATGTTTGATAAAAATTATGATTTTTTAAAAATGATTTACATTACTGATTTAAAACACCTGATTTAAAACACTTGATTTAAATCAACGATTTAAAACCAACTCCCTGGCATTGCAGCCCATGTTGGACCATGGCCTCCCTAACAATTTTCCTCAAAAGCCCAATGTCTTTCGCTTTTTCATTCCAGTTTCGGATGTTTAGATTTTTAAGGTCTTTCTCCACCTCGTCTACCCATATTTTAACCTGCCTTCCTCTTTTCCTCTGGCCCTGGCATTGTCCCTTGAAAATCTTCTTAGTGCCTCTGTTTTCCTCCATTGTACCGATTTAAAACACTCGATTTAAATCACCGAACCCTGTAATTTTAATTGTATGAAATTAATATACTACAAATATATATATTAACTTTACTAACTTTACTTTTAAGATAGTTGCGATAAAAAAATACGTGTTCTTTTTTGGTTATCAATATAAATAAATAAAAATCGAAACAATAGTTAAAATATATTAAAATCAGATTTGAACTGAGTTAAATTAGTCTGGTTTGGAGCGAAATATAGAATTTGAAATAAAATAAAAACAAATAAAACTCAAAATAAAGCACCGGAGCACAGTTCCACCTAATAGAAAAATTTAGAAACGCCTTATCGACCCCACTGTATCCCTACTTATGCATTTAAATCTCTCTACATTAAATATTTTTTTATTAGTTATAACCAATGAAGTGTCGTGTCACTTGTTTATTGAAATTTAGGACATAACTTTTTGAAAAATAAATGAATTTGTTTCTACTGTAGTAACTGCATCCCCGTGTTTTTTAAAACTGAACATCGCCCATATGCCTTTTTAAATTTAAATATAGCTTTTATGTTCGCGTCTGTCTACACTGTGTACGTGCTCTCCCCCCCCCCCCCCAACATCACAAAATAAAACATGTTATAGGGCAGGAAATGGGGTCAACAAAACTACATTCACGTTTTTCAATGTTACTTACAAGCAATGTGATTCCCAAACTGTGCGCCGAGGATCAGGGAAATCTTCACAGGGCGCCACGAAATTTTGCAACAAACTTCAAAAATAATTAAAAGTTTTTTCATTATGAAGCTTTAGCAATACTTCGCAGTGCCCTATAATAAAAACAAGGGCTATGCAATGCAGGTACACTAGTTTTATTCATTTTCATACGTTACTTATGATTAGTAGAGCTACCCACCCTTTCAGAGCGTTCGTGTATCCCCCTAAAAAACTACGGAACCCCTCAAAATCGACAACCCAACAAATTGTCCAAAAAGTCGACCTCCATAGCAAAAAGATCTCAATGACGCAGTCTGCGCCATGATCTGCCCCCCACCCCCCCGCTCCCGTTGAGCACTCCTGTGACTAGTCAAACTTTTACTTAGGGAAGGGAATCCATATTCTAAAACGGGCGCCTAGTCTCGATCCTCGGGACAACGTATCACCTGAAGCTATATGTCCTAAAGCCTTCAAAAATGTGTTTTTGCGTGGGAAAGTCGATTACCTTTCTTTTAAATCAAGATTTTGTCGTCAAGGATTAAAAGCAGATTATTTCTCTTACTGTAAAGTATTGAGGGGGGGGGGGAATGTCGCAAAGATTTTTTTTTTTTGTGGAGGCGTCTAGATAAAAGGGCGCAGCGGGACGTGTCACGGTGGGCCAGTCCGCCCCTGCACAGTGGCCACGGAAAAAAAGAACCACATAAAGCAAACATTTTCCGTAAATGATCAAAATGGGTTCAGCGTTCAGCACACCTTAAACCCTTATTAAAGAGTAATCCGTCGAAACCTACACGAGCCAAACAGTTTCTTCTATTCGGATATAGAAGAAAGTAAAAAAAACAGGGAAGTTGTAACCATTTTTTCCCACTTGAATTTAGTGGTGTAGTACGCAGGGGGACGGCGTCCCCTTACCTTTTTATTTTAATACAAGCGTCCCCCCCCCCCAAATTTTTTGCATTTTAACACAAGTTCCAACCCCCCCCCCCCCCCATTTTTTATTTCAATTGCTTATCTTCGTATGCATACGCGTCCCCCCAACTTTTTTTTCAGGACTACGCCACTGATTGTCATATAGTACCTTTATTTCTTTATTTTTTCAAGGTAGCATTAAATTTGTGGCAATGACCCATCAGATGTTAATGGATTTGAGTAATATTAAAATTTTATAATTGTGGTTCTAACATACATAAGAATTTGAACTGCGAGGTGCATTCAAGTTCCAATGCCTCCGATTTTTTTTCTCCAAACTGGAAAGAAATAAAAACAAGTGCATTGGTTTAAAATGAGCGTGCGTTCGTTGTCAATTCGTCACTGAGACGGCAGCACTATACGACAGAAGGAATTTTAGCAATAGCGTCGAGAATGAGAACTGTTTCAGATACTTAAAATGACGTTTACCTTACTTGAACAACGTGCAATCATTCATTTTCTGAAATTGCGTGGTGAGCCACCAATTGAAATTCATCGACAGTTGAAGGAGACATGTGGTGATGGAGTTATGGATGTGTTGAAAAGTTGAAAATGCGTTCGTGGGTGCGACGGTTTAATGGAGGTAGAACATCGTGTGACAACAAAGCGAAACAACCCCGGGCTCGCCCAAGCCGGTCTGACGACATGATCGTAAAATTGGAGAGACTTGTTTTGGGGGATCGCCGAATGACTGTTGAACAGATCGCCTCCATTGTTAGCATTTCCGTTGGTTCTGTGCACACAATCCTGCATAACGACCTGAAAATGCGAAAAGCGTCCTCCATGTGGGTGCCACGAATGCTGACGGACGACTGCAACAGTTTCTTCGTGACAACAACTTTGAAGTGATTTCTCATGCTTCTTACTCACCTGACCTAACTCCTAGTGACTTTTGGCTGTTTCCAACAATGAAAGACACTATCCGTGGCCGCACATTCAACAGCCGTGCTGTTATTGCTTCAGCGATTTTCCAGTGGTCAAAACAGACTCCTAAAGAAGCCTCCGCCGCGGCCATGGAATCATGGCGTCGACGTTGTGAAAAATGTGTACGTCTGCAGAGAGATTACATCGAGAAGTAACACCAATTTCATAGTTTTCTAGTGAGTAGTTAGTTAGAAAACAAATCGGAGGCCTTAGGACTTGAATGCACCTCGTATTACATTCGGGAAGAGGCCAATTTAAAAATATAAAAAATTAACATAAAAATGAATTTTTCCAAATGTCGGCAAACTTAAGAGCACATGCTCGACCGAAAGATGTAAACGGATTTTATTTCTTTTTTACCTCCTAATTTGCAATTTTCCTCGGTTTTAATTATTTTTTGGTTTTCTTTTCTCTTTTGTATTTTTTCGGCCCACCCTAATTTATAGTATATTGCATATACGCGTATATAAGCCCATACCTCAACTTTGCCACAAAACATATCTGATAAATGACTGACTCGCGTGCAAGCGCACCCCCTCACTTTGAAAATACAGTTAATATGCATTTGGCGAATAATGTTTGTACCTTTTTTGTATATACTACTTTGCCTTTTGAATGCAAAAGCCTAATGTGTTAAATCTTTATTCCTTGGATAAAATTTAGAAATTTTTTCGACCCGTATACCCACCCCCTCCCTTTCCGAGTCGAATTCTCGTTAAAAAAAAAAAAAAAAAGAAGGTTTAACACGAGCGGATTAATATGCATTTTAAGCTCTTGTGAGTTACATGGATTTTTAATGTGATTACCATTATCCATTTTTAAGCATAAATACCCAAGAAAGTAGAAATTTGCCTTTCGATTATATGGTTTTATACAAACCAGAGTATTGACAAGTAATTTATCATTGTCAACTATTTGGCCGTTAAAATTGGAAGTGCTCGAGTGGGCTTGACACATTGGCTCATAAATTTCTATCCCAAGGAAGTTTATAATAATAACTTCCGAACCGATTTATGCTCTGTTGTTGAAGGTTCATTACAGCAAATGAACGCTCTTTTTTCTGTGCAGCCAGCCTGTATCATATCTACAGTGATGCCGCTAGCCTTTGAAAATTACGAGTCCCTGGACCCAAGACTTCCAAATTTCCGGATCCCTTTTTCCAAAAAGCGGGTCCCTATTCAAAAAGTGGCATATCATGGTTTTAAAGATATAAATAAAAAATAAATGTTTTGTGGAAAGAATTTTTTTTCCAATGCAATTAGCAATTGATTCAGTAACAATTCAATTAAGAATTAAAACCAAAATTCCATATTTAAAAGCCAAAAATTAAGTGATTCATTTTGCGCGAATTTTTCGCAATGTCCATGACATGGACTGTAGCACTCTTTTTTAAAACAATGAGTGCA
Source organism: Octonoba sinensis (assembly GCA_038502835.1). Classification (NCBI taxonomy): domain Eukaryota; kingdom Metazoa; phylum Arthropoda; class Arachnida; order Araneae; family Uloboridae; genus Octonoba; species Octonoba sinensis. The sequence continues at coordinate 68,899,429 of CM076602.1, forward strand.
ATTAGGCTGTAACAAATTAAATAGGAAATTTTTTTTGATTATTTTAATTCCAAAGGAAAGCCAAGCAAATATCGTAATCGTGAAAACGAACCCTTTCCGAAAGTTCGCAAAAACGAAACCTTTCAAACCGGAGCATTAAAAAAAAAACGCACGTTTCTGAAATTATTAAACATCCGCTTGTTGTATTCTTGAAGAAATCTTGGGCATTGAATCGAAATATTGTTCAGTAGAAATCAGTTTTGTTCAGAGCCACCTGTCTCTTAGTCCGCGGCAATGGGGAAGTACAGAGGGGAGGAAACACGCGTCAATGCGAGCTTGGCGCCTCACCGTTTCCCCTCTTGCTCATCATGTTAAAGAAAGCTGAAAGAAAAATGCGGGTTAAGGACACGTAATTAATATTTTTGTGTATTGATTTAAAAAATATTTTACTAAATTATTGTTTTTTTTTCTGCGATAAAAATTACGCTCCACCTCCCATTTTTGCGCATTTGGCGCGCTATAGCGCGTCCGCGGCATCGCTGCACATCCATCACTCGTATTTTAAACAAATATCATTAATATAAGCCTCAGCAAAAATATTGATGTTCCCAGAAATACTCCGAGTAATATCATTAATAAAAATAATAAATAATATTGGCCCTAAAACTGAACCTTGTGGAACACCACTCATAACATCAATCCACTGAGAATACTTGCCCTTCACTACTACTCTCAGTTAGTCTCTACCTCCCAGTTAGTCCATTTTTAACCCAAGTTAAAGTTCAGGGAGTCTACAGGAGTTGAGAAAAAAATTCCCTGACTTTTCCCTGATCAAGCTCACCGAATTTCCCTGATTTACGTTACTAATGGTAAGAGTTTCCCCTTTGCCCCCACTTGAAAACTATTGTATGTTTATATTAAATATAGCATTATAAATGTTTTCAGCTGTTAATAAAAATGAAGAAAAAACAAATCCTGCCCTTTTACTTTCCTGCCAATTTAAAAATTGGCAAGCAAATATAAAGGAAATACAAATAAAAATAAGAAATATTAGAATATAAAATAAAGAAATATAAAAAAAATTAACAAAAAAAAAAAAAAAAAAACCTCCTGCCTGCAATTTAAATTAATGTAAATTACTTACAAAAACATTTGAAGGGAACTTTTAAAGATGTCTTTAATAACAGTAAAAAAGATTATATTGAAACAACTTTGAAAATCTAATGATAGACAGGCTAATGAAGAATGAATAATATTAAGAAATAAATGCAAATTTTAACAATTTACAAAAATTTATTTATATTATGTACACATTATAACCCAATTTAAAACAATTATGCAGCATTTATGAAAAAAAAATCCCAAACAACTTATTAACAAATAACTTCCATATGCAAAAAAAATGTTAAGTACTTAACAATAAATAAATTTAAAATTGAAATTTGTACTTGATTTAACTTGACAAAAGTGTTTAAGGGGGGGGGGGGATACATGTAAAACGGCGTATTAAGAGCAATTTTCAAGATTTTTTAAACGTATAAAGAATAATATTCTTTATTGAGATTTTGAGGTTATTTTAGATATATTGAAGAAAATTTACTGAAATTTTAAAACATTTTTCATGAAAAATCCCGGTGATATCAGCTGCTGCACACTGTAAGTCGCTACCCGGGTCGGCAGTTTGCGTACATCCTGGAGGTCAAAATTTTTATCTGACATCATTTTTTTTAAAATCTACTTTTTTTATAAGTGTCTCTTCTAGTTGAACTAAAATCATCACAAAAAATTGAAATTTTCTATTTTTTTTAGAATGGGAAAATTCAGCACGATTTTTAACTTTTTTTTTTTTTTTTTTTTTGTTCCTTTTTACAATACAAAAATTAAAAATAAAGATATGTTTATGATTCTAGTTCAACTAAAGCGTATATATATAAAGAAAATGTGTGCTAAATTTGATAAGGATTGATCAAAAACTCTGCGAGCTAGAATGTACGCAAATTTGAAAAAAGTAGTTTCGAGAAATACGCGTTCGAAAAAAAGACTGGTATTGAAGGTAAATTTAAGGTAGTAATGAATCAATTTTTTTTAATACTTATAGAAATTTCTATCCAAGATCTCAATTGTTAAAAAAAAAAAAAAAAGGACATTGCTAATGTTCTCTAATACCCTTCAGGAAAAGGGGCGCTCGCTTAAATGCTTATAACTTTTAAACGACTTGGAATTTTGCTTTGAAATTTTCAGGGTATATTATTGAATAAGTTTAGAATCGATTTATGAAGAAATTCTTTTTTTTTTTTTTTTTTTGGAGACCTTTACACGCATTTCCCCCTTAAAGTTCATTTTGCAGAAATTTGAGGCTTTGAATTTCTTCTTCAACTTTTAAAGATTCCTCTTGGGCTGCCTCAAAATTTTTTGCTTTTTTGGCTTTCAACTCTTTCAGCTGAAGCTCTGCTTCCTTTTTTCTTTTCATTTTTTAGTCCACCCATTGCTTGAATACTATCATAAACTATTCTTCTAGCAACAACTGATTCTTCTTTCATATTTTCCCACAAGCAATCTTTATTGATTGAGAATCAACTTTGCTATTGTCGTGGGACAAAATTATTACCATCTTCATCAATGATAATGTATCATTGCAAGGTGCATTGCACAGAACAGAAAAACTTGATGCATTTTGGCATGATGTGCCATCAAGCTAGACAAAAGCTTGATAGCAATATCATGCCAAAATGAATCAAGTCTTTCTGTTCTGTTATACATTTTAAGTTTTGCCGCATTAGAAGGTTCTGAACAGATTTCTTTCAGTTGGTTTTTTACTATACCTGCTACAATTGAATTCAACCAATTTTTTTCGCATAAAATTAGTAACAATTTTGTGAGTCTCTTATCAAACAATGCTTCATTAATAGAAATAGTAGGATTAAAACATGAAACGGCTTTTCTTATTAGAGCATATTTCAATGGGGATCTCTCTTGCAGCTTCTTAACACACACTATCAAAAACTTTCGACAATCTTTTTTAAAAAAGGCTCACCTGGCCTTCAGAAGCTTTAGCTTTCTTTATGTGGCAATCAGGGTTGGTTTTTAGCCGTCAAAAACTAGTTTTTGACGTGACATAGGGTTAAACCAGGTTTTAACCGGTTTAAACCGCCAAAAACCCCAATACATTTTAAATATGCTAAAAGTAAAAAAGAAGGCTGTTAATAATAGCAAGACACAGCATTGTTTTTGTTTAATTATAATGTTCCTTAGTTTTAGTACCTATTGAATTATAATTAAATATTAATTTATATACTTTTATTTGTTTATGACTTCATTTTCAATTTTTTACACGTATTTCTGGTGTGGATTTTTTGCATATTTGACAAGAAAACGGGGGGAAATTAAGAAAAGCTGTTTTAGTGTCAATATTTCTTTGTACTGGAAAGAAAGCATCTTTGAATATGCCCTATCCTGGGGAAGTACATACTTCATTAGATTTCAATTGTGATGGATTACTTTCTGCTTCTATCCATAAAAACGTTTAAAAATCAAAATTTCTGCAAAATATTAGATTAAACCTACAAATTTAATTACTACAAATATAATTAAGGATTTTTAAACTGCGCATCTTTGCTGAAAGTAATTAAAAGTATGCATTCATAATAAAATGATTCATTAAATAAGTGTTTGACAATTTCTATTCAAAAAATCGTCACATTATAGTCTGTTATCAGTTCACGTTCACGAAATATTCTATAAATAGAATTTATCTCAAGAATGCACTGGTAGGACACAGCAAAAGATGTGTTTTAGGAGTTAAAACCCCGCCTACAACATTAGAAAACAGAAACCCGTGTTTGTACACTTAAAAAACAATTAACTGATTTTTAAAAACAGTTCCTCTGAATAAAATCAGTCTCAGGCATAGATTCTGGCTGTGCTACAGCAAGAATATATTTTTGTAGTTTATACTCAGCAGTTTTAATGCACTTATGATGTTTCATTTAAAATTTATTGATTATAGTCTATCCAATTATGCTAAAATCATGTCTTTGATAATTCTTTTTACAAATTAGGTTTTTGACACTTTTTGACAAACCAGTTTTAACCATGGTTAAAACCGGTTAAAGCCGTCTCAATTCAAAAACTTGCCAACCCTGTGTGGCATAGTGCCGAAATTCTAACATCGACTTTTTTAAAAGGAAGAAAATTTTTCTCGCGTTGAAAGTCAATATTCAAAATATTCCCTTCCATCAGTACTTCTTTGACAATGCATCGCCTTTTAAAATTCTCAACAAAAGACTGGATAAATCTTCATGAAGAAATGTAACAAGGGGCATGTCATCTTGATATACTCTTTAAAATTTTTCAAACTCCTGAGCCACTGAATAAAAAAATGCTAATTTTGCCGGTAACAATGGGTCACTGGTGAGACGTTTAGCAATGATATAGCTTTGACTAGTGGGGGCACTTTTATCTTTTTCAAATCTATCTATTCTATCTATTATCTACTTCAAAACCAAAAATCTCCCAACCGGTTGATTTTGCCCGCCTTAAAAGCCAAATTTACAGCATGTAAGCAGCAATCCAATGTTAATAATTTCCGAATCTTCTGGAGTTTCTTTTAAGGAGGATGTTAGATCTCTAAAAAAATTGACATTAACATTAAGACCGTCCACAGAAACTTGTAAAACTTTCTTCAAAATCAAAGGTTTAGTTGCATCTTTATATGCTGCTAATAAATCAGAAGAGCAGCTGAATTTTTTCCCTATTCCTTATTAGCCGAAATATTGCCTTTTTGGCGAAAATTACATTTGCAAGGCATAAACTTTTTTTTTTTTTTCATTTGATAACTTTTCCCGGAATTTTCGCTATATTTTCGAAATTCCCCGACTTTTCCCTGATTTCCTGGTTTTGTAGACACCCCGAAGTTTTTCCACTAATACCAATAAAGCAAGATTGCTAAGAAGAGCTTCACGCGGTACTTTATCGAACGCTTTCTGAAAGTCAATGTAAACAACAACTACGCCTTTTTATTATCTTTAATGCCATGGTAACTTTGTCATAGAAATGCAACAAATTAGTTGTACAGGAGATGTAGGGAAAGGGGAGGGGGAAATAAATTATAAACAATATCAAGTAAAATGAAATTTGATGACTACAGAAGTTAGAAATAAACACTGGAACGATACTAGTCAGGGTTCGCACTAGGCCGCGCAATCGCGCGATTCCCGCAATATTTTTTGAAATCCCACTCAAAAAAAATTTTTTTTAGGCTTAAACTTTAAAAATCCCACTTAAAATTTTGGTCAAGGAGGAAAATCCCGCCTTGTATTTTTCCCCAGTGTGAACCCTGCTAGTATTCTAGTAGTTATTAAGTCACATACTTTTTCATAAAGGAATGCAAACCTATATATAAATAAACAAAGTCAAAATAGTTCAGTACCTTTTTCTCCTCTGTTTGTCATCCGAGATTCTTAATTTGTTTTTGTTTAGTAGCTATTGACGAGTTTTAGCGTAAGCAATAAAAAAATTATTCCCCCCCCCCCCCCATTTGATTCAGATTCAAAGCCTTTTTTTAGAAGTCTTTATTGGTCATATTTTCATACTACTCCGTATATTTAAAATCTACAGCATTTGCACAACACTCGATATTTTTACCATTTATAATACAAAGAAGCTGAAATGTCAAGAATAAAACAACAGAGAAAATACAATCCAACAAATGAATATGAAAGCAAAATAATACTAATCTTTAAAGTATCAGGTAAGTCATTTCCAGAATATATATATAATAATAAAATGTTCAGTATAATGTCAAATAAAATACAATTTGATTAAGTGAGATAATAAGTGCAGTGACATGTTACTTTGCATCAAATTAATGTTTTCGAAGTTTATCGATTTGCATACGTGTTTTGAACTCTTTCACAAATTGAAAGTGAATTTTCTAATTTATTCAGTAATAATATGGTGGCATGAAAATTTTTACTTCTACTTTCTTTATAGGGAAGAAGGGCATAAAGATAAAATTTAAGAAATAATGTGTTACAAATGCATTAAATTAAATATCTAATTTGGTGGTCAAGCAGTAACATTGAGTAGAGTGATCGTCAATTGAAATATTAAAATAAAAACTGTTGTTAAACAGAAAAACGAAAATAACTAAAAGTTTTTTTAACGTTTGAGGCTGAACTTGAAAAATTCAATGAATTACAGTCGAATTTTGACCACTGGTATGTTGTAAATATTTTAGTAAGTTTACAATTTAAGGACTGCAGTAATCAAAGTATGATTATTTTGGCTAATTTGAATTAGTTTTTTAAATTACTTTTTATTATGCAATCTTGTACCAAGTTTGTATTAAAAAAAAGATCCCCTTTTGCCCTTTATCTAAGAATGTTTTCCACAGTTGCTTGAAAAAAAATTAATAAATAAAATTTTAATAAAGATCCCAGAATATTTAATGTTTTCTATAAATATATTTAAAAAATAATTATAAAAGAGCAAAATTTTTCAAAAAGGAAGACAAAAGGTAATTTCAAGCCTTAATAATGACAAATGACATAATATTAATTTTTTCTTAAGTCAATGTGCAGCAAATTCTTAAAAATGAACAAAAACCTTTACTGACATAGTCATTTTTCTCAAGTGAGCCTGCCGCCTGCCCAAAAGCACCCGTGTCAGTTTTTTTTCAGGTTGGGCCTACTTGGTGAACTCTTGCTACATCTAACTAAGGGGCGAGTGCAAGCGAGTGCAAGCTTCAGGGGATAAGAAGGGGGTAATTGCTCCCCCTGACTTTTAAAAACTCAATATATTTAAACATTCATATTGTTGTTTTTACCTATAATATTCATTGAATATGTACCCTTTGCTCTCCCGCTCCCCTCCTGGTAAATTTTGAAATGGCAGACATAGGGCTAGTAGCATAAGAAAACTATCTGAAAGTAGCTACAACCTTGCTTTTATGTATGATTTAACTTACATAGCTATATGCAATAACTACTCCATTTCTTGTTTGAGGCACAAATCAATCTGAAAGTACATTTTGATAGGTGGCCATATCAATATAATTTACTTTTAAATAAAGAAATATCTTTATTTCTCACTTTTTTTTCCAAAAGTTGCTAATATTTTTATACACTTTACAGGGTTTAATGATGCAAAATGCTGTCCTATCATTTTTTAGAACTATGTCAAGTTAATTAAAAAATAAAAACAATATTAGATGTTAATATCAAAATGATGCATTGATATAACATTATAAAAAATTTTTACTAAAAATTTTTGGTGAAGTACATTTTCTAGTAATACAAAAATTTAATTTCAGTTTAAAAAATTAAAAAACAATTGATTTGCATATTTAAAAGTCAATAGCACTAATCACTTTAAAAATAATTCACTAAAAAAAGTTAAATGAATTTAATCTGAATTAGTTAGAAAGATTCTTAATTAAAAAAAAAAAAAAAAGGTAGATACATCAATATCTTCAAAGCAAAATTTTCTCCTAAACGTTGATGACAATTATTGGGTTTACAGAACTCTCAGTAGCTTTTACAACTTTAGGAAAAATACCTTAATCATGATCAATCTTTCTGGAATAAATAAAGTTTTTGTTTGGTAATAGTATTTTGATAAATAAACACATTTCTTTAGAGAAAAAAAATTGTGAAAAGAAAAAAAAACTGCTTTATCAAAACTTAAATGTATAAAATGCCTTATTATACATAATCTAAATAGTTAAAACCATATCCAAATCTAAATTTAGTTTTGAACTGGGCTGAATTGAAATGTTGGTAAACTAAACAGTTTTCACATCTGATAAAATAGCTACAATGATTAAAAAATGTACCACAGTACCATCACAAAATCATTTAGAACATGGTGTATTTACTTCAGATGTACATTTCCGTTTCAGGGAGGACCTGGCTGACGTTTTTATTGGGGTACTTCTGCAGTGCAGTTTATTTAGACATAGTAACAAATCGCAAACTGGTGTTTCTGCACAACTGCTCATCTTTTCTGTAGAACAAGTCAGCTCTGTTACAGAGTTTGATTCCGTTCCAGTGATGTTTGCACTGGATTCCAGAACTTTTCCTTCCCTCTTATTGCATACTGTTTTGATTTTTTGGTACTTTCTTGCATCCCAATGGACAGGCGTCAAACTTGAAGGGAAGCATTTCACATATTTCTTGCTGAGCAAATCGCATACTGGTGTTTGCCCCCCATTGCTCGACTCTACTGTAGAACATGTGACTTTAGTCCCAGTCTCTGATTCCCTTTCAGCGATGATTGCACTAGATTTTGGCACATTGTTTTCTTTCTTTTGGGGTGCTTTTATGGTTTTCTGGATGCTCTTTTCATCATCATCATCAATGAAACACCGCTTTCTTGATGGGGTCAAGGGATTAAGACGGGTAGGCTTAAAAGTCATAGGGGAGTATTTCATGGATTCTTTGTTGAACAAATCGCATACTGCCGTTTTCTCCAAACTGCCGATCTCCTCTGTAGAACATGTGTCTTCAGTATCAGTATCCAATTGCTTTCCAGGGATGTTTGCATTAGATTCCAGCACATTGCTTTCTTCCTTATTGCATACTTTTTTAGTTTTCTGAATGCTTGGCTCACCTGAAGCATTGAGATGGATAGGTGTCGAAGAGATAATGGGGTTCATTACGGATTTCGGGTTTGGAGACTCCAACTTCTGAATTGAGCCCAGTTCTTTTGCATGACTATCATCATTTCTACCTGAGGAGTTTATGGTCCCACAAAGGATAGATGTCGAAATCTCGGGGGAACATTTTATGGCTGGGAGGTTTTTTGACTGGATCTTTTGTATCGAGCACAGCTTTTCTTTTGAGTAACAAGTGTCCTGCTTAAGAGATGTGGTTGATACGCCGAGAAGGATAGAAGTTGAACTAACAGGGGAATATGTTATGGCTCTGAGATTTTTTGACTGGGATTTCTGGGGTGAGCACAGTTCTTCTTTTGTACAATCAGCATCATCTTTACCTTTCAAGGCGATGATGTCGCACATCGGAGCTTTAGATCTATGATTCATTTTCAGTGGCATGACAGGAGTCCGTGAAATATGTGATGATTTTATTCTCATTAAGTTTAATAAATTTACCAAGACTGATGCATTCTTGCCAGTTCTGAACACATCCTTTGAGATGGGTTCTAAAGGTGAAAATGTATGAAAATCTTTTTGTGAACATGTTATGTCTTTAACAGAAACTTGCAAAGTGATGTCCCACTTTTTATTTCCATAAAGAAGTGAGTCCTTCAAGGAATAATTTCCCTCTCCAAAACTCATCTCTCCTCTACGAGCTTTATCAATTTTAAGATTCTGTCCCCTGACGTCAAAGAAATCATGAAACATGTTTTCCGCACAAGATTGAAATGACTGAAGTACATTATTGAACAGCATTGATTCTTTGGGATCACTATGATGTATATCTGAAAATTCATTCTCTTTACTTTCATCTTCACGCCATGCCTGCCCTAAAAAACATAATACATTTTAGAAACAACAAGAGCAATATGACATTTGTTGGCCCATTAGAATACTTCAAATTAAATTAAAAGTGTAAAATAAAAATTGCATTTAAGTCAACATAACTTGATTCTTGGGCTATCATTGGACGAGATTGAAAATGCATGCTTAAATAAAATAAATAATTTATTTGGAAAAATTAATATCTGGGCATAAAATTTTCATAACAAATAAAAATATTTAATATTGCAAACATGCAATACTGTTTATAAGTAGCATTAATTTCATTGTTAAGAATGAGGAAGTTAAAAAATGATAACTGTCACATCATAAGTTATTCCTAAAAGAAGACATATTCCTGAATATACAATTCACTCAATAAAACAACAGGGAAATAACACTTGCTTCAAGTTAAAATCATTGATCTTGAGCATACACAATGGATATCACCACCTGAATGGAATGCCACACAGTTGCATCAGGCGAGTACTTTAAAGTGGAAGGGCAGAAAAAACATTAGTCCAAATTGAGAAAAGAAATTTTCATTCAGGAAAGCAAGTAGGTAAACCAGTATACCTGCCAACATTTCAAGGAAAAAATCCAGTAGATTGCGATACACCGCAATTTCGCATGTCTTTCTCAATGTTTTTCTGGGGGAAATGAGGAGTTTTAACGATCACTTAATTTACAATCATCGACAAGTTCCTTATATGATATGTTTCCCAGCATAACTAACAAAATATTCAGTCCGCTAAAGTTATAATTGATTTTATAATGTCTAAAATTTTAAGTTTCTTATGTGAATCTATTTGTCAAAGAAATTAAATAGGATAATAACGTTGCTGAAGTGATTTTTTTCCATAAAATTCCCTATTTATAGGGGATTTCACCAAAATTTATGAAAACCAGGAGACCAGTGGAATAGGGGAAAATCCAGGAGTCTCCAGGAAAAACCAGTAGAGTTGGCAGGTATGCTAGCTAAGTTGAATGTTCATAAAACTTTTGACCTCCAATTCGTTAGATGAGTAGACACACTAGTTAAGCATAAAGAAGTAAATGATAGAGCTCTATACAGTGAAACCTCTCTAACCGACCAAAAATTGCTGGAACATAGTTTCCCCACATTAATTTAATGCTAACCTGACCTCCATTAGCGACCACACTTAACCGCCACTTTTATTTCAGAATCATTCAATTGCTACAATCAGTAAAAAATAGGGATGTAACGAATATTCGGCTACTATTCGGTATTCGGCCCTTTGGCCGAATATTCGGCCTAGCCGAATAGTCATTTCATCACCCAGCCAAATATTCGGCATGGCTGAATACTGGGTAAGGCCAAATTCAGCCTGGCCGAATATTGATAAGACTATTCGGCCAAATAGTTCTGCTGCAGTAGAAATGTAAAAAAATTAAGAAATTAGTAGATTTTAAATATTTAAAATTGTATTATAATTATTGCAAAAGAATACATTAGTATATAGTTTTAAAAAATAATTATAATTTAGAAAAAAAGTACTTTTTTTAAATCTTGTTATAGGCTTGACTGAGCAAAAACAGATTTTAAAGTAGTAATATTGTATTTATATTTTGCATTTGCTCCCAAAAGCTGGCAATAGTTAATTATGATGAATATGAAAAATTAATTTTGTTATTATTAACAAAGTAGAAGTCAGCCTTTGTTTGGATAGACTGATTTATTGTGAATATTGGGTAAGAGAGAAATGTGGAAAGCCTAGAATATATCATAAATATCAAAATGGCATAAGTTATTAGGGTTTTTGAAAAAAAATATATTCCTATTAAATACATTAAATTTTAATGTATCTTGTAAAAATAGGTATGTAAAAAAAACCATAAAATAAAAATATTGACTCCTAATAACTTTTAAAATATCTGCATAAAAATATCTTGAGCAAGGTAAATATCACTAAGAAATAGTAGTTCTTTCATTTGAATTAAATAATTAGTAAAATAATACTAATGCTTACTACCATAAAACCTGTGCTTTCTATTCCACTTGTGGGTGAAATTCTTAATTTCATTACACTCAAAACAATAGGAAAAATAGATTAATTTTAAATAGTTTTTAATTCTTAACAAACAGAATTAAATCATACATCATAGATTGTGTGTAATTGGTGTTTGACATAGTGAATTATTTTAGATTTGACAAATACTTTCTATTATAACGATTTGCTAGAAATTTGAATATTCGGCCGAAGACATTGGCCAAGTATTCGGCTTCAGCCTAGAAGAAATGGCCGAATATTCGGTATTCGACCAAATCACTATTTGTTACATCCCTAGTAAAAAATGGTGCTGTAATGTTTGTGTTGTTGTCTACACCCCTGAGGGGACATGCACATCTCCAATTCAGATGTCAATTGGCTATTTTTCCTCCACGAAGTGAGCTTTCCCAACGCATGTCCCTTGAATAACTCCTTCTAGACAAAAGCAAAAACACATCAGCCTAAACAAGTGGCCCTGCCACATTGTTTCCTTGATAAGATAAGGATAGAGTGATATTCGCGTTTTTTTACCGATGTTCTTACCCCTCATTTCCAAGAACATCTCCCTCCCTCTGAGAGCCTTTAGGTGTTCCATTTATGTAAACAATTAAAAAGAAAGCCCATTCTTACTTCCTTATATACCAAACTTGAACTAATTCTATATACATAACCAGGGTCCAAAAAAATCCCGGGTGCCAGGTCGCCTGGGCGACTAAAAAAATGCCTTGGCGACTAGTTTTTCAGGTGTTGACAAATGGAAATATTATAGCTGGCTCCTAAAAGTTTTCCCTGGCTCCTAAGATTTTCGCATTTTTGTCAGACTCTGTACATAACGTAAGAAAGTTAATGCAACTTAAACTTCATTTGCATATCAATCTAAGGGGTAAGTAAATGCATCATTTAAATACTTTCGGTAATCGGTCAAAACTGAACAATGAAAATCTGCGTTATGCTGAACTTCTGCAAATGGAAAATTTTGCCCTGAATTTTAAAATTCCTTAATTGAAGAAAAACAATTTTTCCTTTACCTTTTGGATATTTTATATATCCATTAGCAACGGCTAAAATTCAAACTTTCAAGTGGAGGAGAGACTCCCCTCCAAGCTTTATATATGGAAGGGATTGCAAGTTTTTGGAAGGGAGAACATTTTCTTTCCTATAATAATATTGGTAACTATACATGCAAGTGAAAAAATGCGAATTTTAACGTTTTCATAGAAATTTTTCGAATCTCCCGTGGGCGGGAAATTTCTGCCCGGTCAATTTTCAAGAAGAGGATCTGAGAATTTAATGTGGATACATTTAATATGATGTTATTAAAATTTTCTGCTGGAATATAAGTGAAAATTTCGAATTGGTAACAAACACTTACAAAATTCCAAGGCAATTCGAAAAGTGATAGCAGTGCTTCCCCTAGGCTTGGGCGGGAGGGCGCCGCGCCCTGCCCGCCCTTGGATTCGGGAAACGCGCCCATCTTGCCCTTTTGTTAGTGAAATTGCGCCCTTCTTGCAGAGTTCAAAACTCGCGATCGCCAGTTGCCAAAGGCGACCAATTTTCACGTTTTGGCGACCATTGTTTTCATTAAAATCGCCAATGTGGCTAACATTTGCTAATGCTAAAACCCTTTCCCTAACTTTTATCTTGACACGTGACCTTTTCCCAAATTCTCTTGTCCAATAAAAATTAAATAAAGATGAAAGAAATAGGATTTAATTTTTGGGCCACACGGAAACTAGTTTTTCCTCCGATTTTTACCGGAAATTGCTTACCGTGTTTGAAATTTCAATCTTTTTCCATCCTGGAATTATTTCAATTATCTTGAAAGTTGTAAGATATTTTTTGCATGCACTACCTTAAATCTGCTTAATTGTCGTTTCATTTTAACAGTTAAAAAAGAAAAAAAAGTATAAAGATAGAAACAGCCAAAATCGTGCACGTGCTTCGCCGAAAATTGGATTTTACGTTAGAGATTTTAATCCTTTTGCATCGGGTACAAATTTCAATTATTTTCTAAATTAGAAGATATTTTTCACACATGCTACCCTAAATCTGCTTATTTTGCATTTTATTTTAATAGTTTCTGGCTTTTTTTTTTTTTTTTTTTTTTGAGCTGTGCCAATATTGAACACGTGTTTGCCGAAAATTACGTTTATCACTAATTATTCACCATTATTAAATCACTATTATTGTTCCATTTATTTATTTACTTTAAATTTGATTTTAGTATTGACAGCTATTTACTTTTTAGAAAATACTAAATTGTGGATAAATACGAAATTTTTAGAAAATTGTTAATTTACCTGAATTCAACTTCTTTAAAAAAACAATAAACAATTATTGAAAACTGTTTGCTAAATAAACAATTATTGAAAAGAAGTAGTATTATCACAAATCATAAAATAAATAAGAAAATTTTTTTTAGTTTAAGCATTTTACAAAATTAATAATGATAATAATGATCTCTTTTAGGGCCGACAGTTGCGAGATTTTTGGGGCACTTTTTGAGATTTTGGGGATTTTTTTTTTCAAATCATTTTCTCTTTTTTGGATTTGGGTAATTTTTTGTGTGTAGCCTGAAACTCTTCCAATGATTCTGTGCTTGATTATATTGCAACTCTTAAAAATTCTTTGTCTCATAAAATTTAGAACAGTCGGTTCCCAAAGACCAATAAGGAAATTCTTTTTTTCATCTTTATAAGGGACCCATTTGGGTTAAATATGCATTAATTACATCTGTAGACGTCGAGAAAACTAACCAAAATATAAGGATGCTCTTTCAAACAAGAAACTATTTACTATTCAAAATATGAAAAAGCGTCTTTCGTCCCAATCTAATGGTGCTTTCTAGTTATTTCAAAAAAGAAAAGTTTTAAAATTTAATAAAACTTGCAGGAAAAAAGATGGCAACGTGTGAGGAATGCATATATTAGACATTTCCTTTTTCTCTCCTTATTTTAATAAACACTTATTTCAATCTTTAATGAAAATGTATTGTATTAATGTTGCTTCCTTTAAATTTAAAAAAAAAAAAAAAATACTATTGTCATTTTAAGCTAAACCATTGCTTTCAATTGGTATTCTTGATTAATTATAATGGCATTTTTTTGCAATTTTGCTGTTTTTAGAACATGTTAAAAATTTTAAAGGCGTTTTCAGTGATTGTTTAGGTCATCAAAATCCGGGCTCTAATTACTATCACTGAAGCTTTATTGTATTAAGAATAGATATATTCTTATTTTCTTATTATTCCTCAGAGGTGATCAGATCTTCCGAAGTACTGGAATGAACAGAAACACTCTCATAAATTAGTAAAACTGTATAACTCAGAAAATCCTTGCTAGATATTTTATTGAATTTAAAATCATTATTGGTTGATGTTGAATATATACAAGCAGAATTTTTTCATGCTTTATTTCAAATATTGAAATTGATCTTAAAAATGAATATTGTCAAATTAGTTTATATATATTTTTCAATGTTCAGTTTCACTGTGATTATGCTGATGTTTGACTAAAATGTTAAATTATGGCAATAAGAAAGTATTATATGGGAGGACTCATAAATGACGTCACGCTTCTAGGGGGAAGGGGGGTTTGTGAAATTGTGACAAAGTGTGACAAGGGGAGGGGTAACAGGAAGTGCGACATTCTGCTTGTGCAACATAATGTAACATGTGACAATGGTTGAGGGCGGTCCAACAATGAAAAAAGTGGGACAACATTTATGAACGGCCCCTACTTCAAATTACATGTGCCCTTTATTTCGGTAAGATGCCCTAAATTCGGAAAAGTGCCCCTTTTTTTACAGTAGCACCCTGCCCTTTTTCAATCCTGGGGGAAGGTCTGGTGATAGCATCATTGGTCATTTTCAAAATTCTACAGTACAGATCCTCTTATCCGGCATGCTCGGGACCATCGCTATTCCGGATAACTGAATTACCCGTTTTTTTGGATCGCTAAAAAAAGCTGATATTCAGAGGTTTATAGAACCCAAATTGCGATAACAAATGGTAATAATACTTTAAAATAGGTAGAAAATAGTAAAGAAATACAGTATAGGGCCTTGAATTCAGAATCCCAAAAATCGGAACTTTTTGAAAAAAAAAAGCTTTTGTTTTTTGAGGGGGAAAAAAATTTAAAAAAAAAAAAAATCGGGAAATATTTTGCTCCGTTTTTTCTTTTGAAAGTAGGCATTTTAAAAAGAAGGAAAATAAAATGTAATGAACATGTTTATTGTTTAAGATTGAAACTGTGCAGTTTAAAAAAAAAAAAATATTTCGTGATTTTCTTGAAAGGGTTCGTTTTTACAATTAAGAGTTTTGTTTTAATTGTTGCTTTAATATGAGTTAACATCATTAAATCTCTCTTCTTATTTATTTTTTAAAAATGAGCTCAAATTTTCGCACGATACAGAAATTGAAACTGAAATTTGGCGATAGTCGCCTTTTCCCGATAGCCTGATCTTTTATTGCAATTAAAAGTCTTTAATAAGTGGCTAGAGAACATTAAATCATATCAAAATTCGACGGAATTCTTTTCCTTTATTGTTTAATTGAAGAGGTTAAAAAAAGATTGGAAAAAGTGTCTAGATTTTTCAATGTTTTGTCTCGAATATAAGCTGACTCCAACTTTGTTTTTTGTGCTAAATTTCAAGTCTCATAGGAGAGTATATACAATAATAAAAAATGCTATAAATGAAGAAAATGCTAATAAAAACTTCGAAAGCAAATTATATAGGCTCTGATGCTACTTGCAGCTACATTCTAGAATATCTTTGAAGTTCAATTTGGAGATCCTTTTCTTTTAAGAAGCATGTTTACATGCAGAAACACACAGATTTCGTAATTGTGTAAAACGACTTCGGTTTTGCGAACTCTATCTTAATAAAGAATTCATTTTCACAGTCGCAATTTTTGTTGCCTTAATATCAATTTTAAATCTTATTATCTTATTGTAGCTCTTAAATAAATCTAAAAATCTTTAAAACAAAAATAAACAAGCTTTTCCACACGATCAGCTATTACGGAAAATTCGCGAATCCGAGGTATTGGAAATTTTCCGAACCTTCAAATAATCTGACTTTGGTTGCAATTCTTCTTCAAATACTCACCAGACAATTAAATAAATGTATAAGAATCTAAATACATATTTCTTCTATGTTTAATTATTGAAATATAATAGAGAAAGCGTCGGTTTTTTCAAGTTTCATTCGAGGAATTTTTTTTCAATTTTCTTCTGCAAGTAAGTTTACGCTCATCCCCTAAAAAAACATCATTTTTAGACTAAATTATTTGACTTATAAACACTAAATATGTTACTTGTAGTGTTCGGCAACTACTCGTCAAAAAGTAGTTAACTACTAACTACTCTAAACAAAACTAGTTGCAACTAGTAGTTAACTACATTTTTCTGAGACTAGTTGTAACTAGTAGTTAACTGTTCTCTAAAAGTAGTTAACTACTAACTACTAGTTAACTACTTTTAAGTATAATTCATTTGAATTTCCATTTTTAAGTTTGTTCTTAAATATTTAATCTTAATAAATAATTCAACTCAATATTATTTTTAATCGTGATAGCCTTCCGTGCTACCATGCCACAGGTCCGGGTTTCGATTCCCGGCCTGGGCAAGGTAGACTCAGCCTTTCATCCCTGTAGTGGGGTCGACAAAATGAGGACCAAGCATGCTTGGGAACTAAACACTTTGGGTTCCGCGTCAGGCCGACCACTTGACCAGAACTTCTGCTTCTGCACCCCAGGGCCCTCGGTCTCGAAAGCCGGGTTGGGCACAGTAGGGCATGATGGCCCCCAAAAGGTCTGGAGCACTACTGAGTTTTAATTTAGTATTATTTTTAATCATTAAAACAGTTTTAAGAAATTCCTGTAAAACATTCAAAGATTGAATATTTCCAAATAACACTGAACAATTAATATGTAAAGAGGATATGAATAAAGACAAAACATTTCTCTCTAAATTTAAACCTTTAATTTAATATGTATTTGTTTAATAAAGTTAATAATTTATGTTTTTAAGAAATAACAATTTTTCAGCAGTGGTTGTAAAATGAAGGGGTTTACCCTTAATATCAATTTAAAATTCTCCCTCTGTCCAAACCCCATTCATTAACAAAATGCCTTTGTAACGCGCATGCTTTAGAATTTAGATTATATTCTTTCAAATTGTGTTGGTGATTTTTTTTATTTAAAAAAAATAATAATAAAAATATAGTATATTTTTTATTTGAATAAGATTTTTTTGGATTTTTTTAAGCAAAATATGTATGCGCACACAAATACAGTAACAAATTCAGTTAATTATTTATGTCTTTAAAGAATTTTAAGGTATTTCTGTTGAAATAATTATTTATCACTAGTTCAAAATTAAGTACTAATTAATTGTATTACATAAAAATTGTATGCTTAACAAACAGAGAACAACAAGAAACAGAGGAGAAAGCTTATATTTCTAGCCTGGATTGGTTATAATTTCTTGAATGTATACAAATAAGTTAACTGGACTATTATAATTTTTTGAGTGTATACAAATTTCTTGAATATATAAACAGAGATGGCAAATATCACATAAATGTTTACTACAGCTTAATTATTTTTACCATTTAGATATTTCATCAAGAATACCAGT
This sequence comes from Octonoba sinensis, assembly GCA_038502835.1. NCBI lineage: Eukaryota > Metazoa > Arthropoda > Arachnida > Araneae > Uloboridae > Octonoba > Octonoba sinensis. Next base: position 68,917,539 of record CM076602.1, read on the forward strand.
TTTGATGCCTTATCTACCCTCAATCTGTTTCTTAATTTTGAGTGCACTATTCCAGATGTAGAAAAAATCGTTTCCAAAGATGCTGTTGATGCTTTTGCTGTAGTCAGTATGTCCAAAAACTCAATGTTCTCTGATAAAATGTCATTCTTTGACACCTTAATGAAGCTATTCCACCTTTCCCTAGAGGACCATATACAGTAAGGCTACCGTATAGGGAGTTAAAATTCTAATGAATTGCTTGAAACCAGAATATATTAAAATTTGTAATGAAAAAATATCTATATTTTAAAAATTTGGAAGAAGCTGATATAAAGTTTTTTTTTTTAATCATAAAAATCAATATTTTTATGATTAAAAAAAAAGAAGTCTAAAAGAATCATAAAAATCAGTATTTTTTTCTTAAAAGAAAATCATAAATATCAGTTTTTTTTTCTAAAAAGAAAATCATAAAAATCAGTATTTTCTCCTAAAAAAACCCTTAAAAATCAGTATTTTTTCTTTCTTTTTGTGTTTTATGGTATCCCAAACGCATGCATGGTACTGTAGTAGAGGTAAAGACTCCCCATAATGAAGATTTGGTTCTTAAATGAAACTTCATTGTGCATGTGCTGGTGCGGGCGCTATTTATTGATTATAGTAGAAAGCTTTTTTAAATTTGCGTAAATACTGCAATAAATATTATGATTTTTTTTAATGAGTACTTTTTCATTGCATAACTTAATATAAAAAATACATTTGTGTAAGTAATATTCAAAAGATAAAAATTTAAATAATTTAATGTTTAAAAGATAAGTTATCTTTTCAAAAAATATTTAAAAAAATTTTTTTTTGAGAGTAGTTGGAATTTTGAAAGTAGTTGTAACTAGTAGTTGGGAAAAAAGTAGTTTAACTAGTAGTTAACTAGTTCAAAACAAAAGTAGCTACAACTAGTAGTTAACTACTTCTAGTTAACTACTGCCGAACACTAGTTACTTGTAACGAAAACATACGTATTTTCAAAAAATTTGTATTTTTATTAAATGGGCAAAAAAATGTGAACTTTTAAAAGATGGCGGGAAATTCACGAAAAAGATTCCGGTTTTCTTGTTTTTTGATTCCCGGATAAGAGGTTCTGTACTGTATTCATACATATACTTCAGATTTGCCCATGCCCAGGTCATCAGACTCCAAAATTTCATCTTCCTTTGCAACAGGGTTTTCTTAAATTTAGAGCCATTATGAAAGTTATGTTGCAAACATCAAAAGTATCTTTCATCTTTTTTAGCTACGTTTCTAAGGCAATACCCAATTCGCCATCACTCGACAAAAAACAAATAATGCAAAAAGACAAATACATTTTTTCATTTCATTTATAGTATTCAGCAGATGGGAGGAATATTCATTGCATAACTATTCTGAACCTATATATTTTGTTAAAGAAAAAAATTGAAAGAAGTTTCTTTGTCAGTGTCAATTTATTTTTAGGCACTTTTTAAAGATTTTTTACAACATCTTTATTACACAGCTGGAAAAATTCAGCACAGTTCAGAGAAAATTCTTTTACGCAAAAATTACTATTATAATGCCACATAGTTTTTCGTAAATAATAAACTAAAGATAAACCATACGAACTGAATCCCAACTTTAAAATTTATTTCTAAATCAAAAGCGAACACATGTGAATAATAGTTGAATGATCACACCGTTCCAGAGGGTCACTTCGAAACACACCACATAAGAACTAACTTAACCACTTTATATACTACCTGTTCAATAGAATGTGCATGAACAGTTTTGAAGGAATCACGTATTTCCATCGCTGAAATGTTCTAGAAAGGACGACTCGCATCCGGTCAGGAGAGCATCAGGAATGAACAAATAAATAGCATTCCTAGCATTTTTATAGAGAATATCTATACTTTCCGGGCCGGGATTCGAACATGGGCCGCCTGGGTGAGAGTCAAGAGCCCTAATCACTAGCCCCCCCCCCCCCCGCCCCCGCATGGGAATGTATCCTTCAATAAGGTACAAAAAGCCAAAAATAATTTTATACCTATGTTTTGAGAATAATGAATAAAAATTATTTCATAATAATAATAAGTTTTCCATTTACTTTGAAGAGAAAGGAAAATTCCGGACTATTCTCCAAATTTCTTCTTCAACAAGAATCCAACTATTACTACATCCAACTTGGCTTACACTATCCAACCATTAGCTATACTGAATCAAAACAATTCCTACTTTCAACAATGGAAAAATAACCACAACTAAACACAAATGAATTTTTAAGTTCCATCTTTTTTTCTAGCAAACTTTTCTTTAACAATCAAACCATCGCATAAACAACACTTGGTTCAATTTCATAGCCTGATGCATCAAAAAAGGTCTCGAAAAACATATCTCAAAACATTTCTGCCACATGCAGGCACACTATAAAGGACGAGAAAAGAGCATATATATATACCTCTATGATGAACCGTATTACTATTTTCTAATTAAATTTTTAAAATGTTTTCCACACCTATTATTTGTTATATTATTGGTTATCTGAAAATTTTCCTTTTTGCCTCTTACAACCCTTTGCTTCTTAGTACCTCATATTCAGTTAAATGTTTCACACAGTTCAATTCATGATCTGTAACTTTATACAAGAAGTGAATTTTAAACTTACTTTTAGATCTTTTTCGTGGTGTGTAGCTCATAGATGACATAGATGAGGCATCTTTTCTTTTTTCTTCTTCCAATTGTGCCATATATTTTTTAACTGCAAAAGCAAATGAAAAATAAAATAAATGTTCATGTAAGCAACTAAACACATACACTACAATGTTGAATACAATAATCTATATAAATAAAACAGAGAGTGTGTATGTGTGTGTGTGTATCGCTCGCCTCCTGCCGAGATGGAACGGTCTAGAACAGGGATGCACAAACTATGGCCCGCCGAGCCTTTTGAATTGGCCCACTAATATAGTTGATAAAAAAGGTTAATTATAATAAAATTTTTAAAAAATACGAAAGAAAAAATAATTGTAAAAAAACGCTTACGAAAAATAGTAGTAAAAAAATACGATCGCATTGCCGCTACTGAATTTTGGTCCCAATTTTCGGAACTAATCGCCATATTTAATTTTATTTTATTGGAAATACTTCAGAAACTAATCAAATCATGATAAAAGTGGTAGAATATTGCATCGTCATCTGGTTCTGAGCTATATGTAAAGTTTCAGAACAATAGCTTATCGGGAAATGGTCGAAAATTCGAGTGCTGGATTTTTCAAACAGCCATTGTGTGCGTTATTTCGTCTATAAAAGAATTTTGTCCCATTCCTGCTATGATTTCTTTAGTTAATTCAAAGCAACGATCGTTAGACATAGCAGGCAGGCAAAATGTCATTATTTTCGTCTTCATCGCTATCTTGCTCTTTGTCATCATTCGGGTGTAGCACCATTTGGATGCTCTCCGAATCGGACATCTTGTTTATCAAACTATTCATTTCGTAAAATCTGATCATCAATCATTTTTACAGTAATAAATGATTTCAAAAAGGAGGAAAATGAAATATAAGAAGCATGTTTCCATGCAGAAACGCGCAAATTTCATACTTGTGTAAAACGACTTCGCTTTTGCGAACTCGATTTTAATAAAGAATTCATTTTCACAGTTGCAATTTTTGTTGCCTTAATATCAATTTTAAATTCTTATTACCTTATTTCAGCTCTTAAATAAATAAATATATATATATATATAACAAAAATAAACGAGGTTCAATTTTCACACGATCAGCTATTGCGGAAAATTCGCGAATCTGCCGTATTGGAAATTTTCGGAACGTTCGTTTATTAGTCCGACTTTTGTTGCAATTCGTCTTCGAATACTGACGAGACAATTAAATAAATGTATAAGAATCTAATTTCTTATTTCTTTCATGTTTAATTATTGAAATAAAATAGAGAAAAGATCTGATTTTTCTCAAGTATCGTTGGAGATTTTTTTTTCTAATTTTCATCTGCAAGTAAGTTGACGCCCTCCTCCCCTAAAAAAAGATCGTTTTTAGACTAAATTGTTCGACTTATAAACACTGAATATGTTACTTGCAACGGAAAAATTCGTATTTTTAAAGGCATTTTAAAAAATTCGTATTTTTAATAAATGGGTAAAAAAAAAAAAAAAGCGAACTTTTCAAAAATGGAGGAAAATTCACGAAAAAATTCCCGGTTTTCTGGTTCCCGGATAAGAGGCTCTGTACTGCATTACTATGCCAATTTAACTAATAAGATTTTGTAAATGGTTAGTTAAAAAAACAATTCTACTAGCTAAATTGATTAATAGTAATGAATGAATAAAAATTTATTAATTAAACATTAATTTTCAGAATTAATAATATCAATATGAATAATTATTTCACTTTATGAAGTGTAATTTATAATCAAAATTTTAAAATTTATTGTTGATATATATTTAGGAAAATTTTATTGTTGATATGTATTAAAAAAGGAAAAAAAAAATAACGGTTTTTTACATTGATTCACAAAGATCAATTTCTAATCTGCAGGAAAACTAGTGATTAAAGGATTAAAATTTAATTATATGCCATGGAACAAAATAATGATATGTTGATTTTTGATAAAGGAATCAGTTTAACTTTTTTTTTATTGTCCATGTAGCAATGTATAAATTTAATATTACTACGCCAATTTAACTAATAAGATTTTGTAAATGGTTAGTTAAAAAAACAATTCTACCAGCCAAATTGACTAGTAGTAGTAATTCTGAATCGCAGGGGTTTAATGTGATGTACAGACTCACAGCATTTGGATTTTGCTATTTAATATATGTGTGTTTATTTCTTCTGTACTTATATTGGCACTTTTAATTAATTTCTCATTTTAACTCCATATATATATTTTAAATTTTACATTATAAAATGTCAAAGAAAAATTATCTAAATTTTAAAGAAAGTTATAATTTAGAGAATAATGCTGTGTTTTTCTTAGTTTAAATTACCTTTTTATTTTCCATTTGTTTCATTTTCATAATTTGCACAAATTTTTGTAAAAAATTTTAGTATTCCTCTTTTTTTCCATTTGACCAATCACTTCATTGATATACATAAATGTTGTGCAATTGTTTAAAAATCTTATACCTCATTTTGTTTGAATTCATCTACATTAATTAAAACTTTTATTTAATAATCTGTTCCTGAGTACAGTAATTATTAATACATGTAATTTGTACATATTACCTCTAAATAAAAACTGAAATACATCCTGTATTTTTATGAATAAAACATTACGTTACTTTGGCCTTCAACCTGATACTTTCTAATTTTTTGGCCCTTCACCCAAAAAAGTTTGTGCATCCCTGGTCTAGAAGGACGAAATTTTGGTTACAGGTGCCTTGGGTCAGGTCCTCGTGCACTTCGAAGAGTTTTTCCGAAAATTCAAATTTTTTTTTTTTTTTTTTAATTCCATTTTAAGCAAAACTGTTAATTTTATTAATATCTCATTGAAGAGACATCGCATCTTTTCGATTTTGCAGCATATGGATACCCGTAAAAAACTGCACAAGATGATCTCTTTCTGACGTTTGTAGAACAAATAGAACACGCGCAATAGTCATTTGAAGTAGTTTTCGAACTTTAAAGCGAGGCTTACCTCTGAATTTAGCTGCTCAATTTGCGTGTTTTCGCCAAAATAAACAGTACTTTTGTCGCCAACTAGATGATTTCTGTTAATGTAAGATTGAAAAAATGCTATTTTATCTTTATTCATGCTGCTTTATGAGCAAAAACAAATTCTAAAGATTTATTTAATTTTCATGCATATTTTTGGGAATTATTTAACTGCAGACGATTTTTAATTATTTTTATCTTGAGGTTGATTCTTCTTTCTTTTTGGAGATTTATATTTATTTCTTGGATAAAAACTAGGTTGGAATGTTTTCTGTATCGGGATTTATTTTTGATGAAATTTAAAATTTCGCCAAGTGTTGATTCTTTTTTTTCCCACCATCCAGTAAATTGTTCTCAGTATACTATTTTGTTATTTCCAAACCGCTCCAATAATCCTTATTAGTAATATTGTTCTCATTTAATTCAATACATGATTTACACTATAGGATCACGGCGCATTTGCGTTAAGCTTCCATTACTGCAGTGCAATCAATTTGGCGATCTTCTGCTTCATTTTAATTTTTTACGTAGCGGTCTTTATTGATTTCATATTTTACTCGTTATTTATTTTATAACACTTATTTTTTTTTTTTTTTACTGTCTATTCGGCGTCACTTGGACAGAATTTAGTTATTTCTTTCTATCAACCTTACTTTAACACGTCCTTACTTAACACTGGCATTTTAATGTGGATTTTTATGAACTGTGTTTTTTGGTCTCAAATTAACTTTTCTATGATGTTCTTTTCAATGCAATAATGGTTTTTAATGACTTTTACTATTTAAATAGGATTCTTAAGGACTGTTGCAAATCTGCTACTTGAATTTTTTTGCGAAAATTTTACCTTATATATTTTTAACAGCATTTTGGACATGCGTCACTTGGCCTGCGAATGATGCAATATTACCTGCACAACGCCGGGTATTTCAGCTAGTAACTAATAATAACAATAATAAACTTGCTGCATCTCACATAAAATTTATCATTAAAAGATTTGAATAGAAAAACCATTGACACAGCAATTGTATATTTCATAGCTGACATCCCTGGAAAAAAAAAGTCAGAGCTATTCTACATATGTTATGACATAAAACAAAAAATTAGAAATATTATGAGACTTCCTTAGGTGGGGGAAAAGAGACAAATATAAAGCTTACTAAATTATAATTGAAAATAGTTCATTATGTTAACAATGAAGATGCCAAATACAGAAAGGGGGATTTAGGCAAATTTTCAGAGACTTAACTAATTTATTCACCTAGAATATTTCCATACAACATGTTTTTAAAAGCTTTATTTTGAACTAGCTGTTACAGCCGGTGTTCAGAGATATAAAATGCATCCATGAAAGGAAACAAAACATGTTGAAATATACCTAATATTATTAAAAATCCTGTAAATCGAACATTAAGGGGTCTCGTACCTTGTAATATTCATTTTTATATACAGAGAGTTTTTGAATTCATTTGCTGAAAAGTTACTTTGGCACATGTATAAATCAGGTTACTACAATTTCTGGAAGAAACGCAAAAGCATTTGCATGTTTAAAAGTTTAAATCTCTTCAGCCAGTGTTTCTGCCGATGCAGCGTATACGACCAAAAAATAAACGCCGTTTGACATTGGATTTTTTTTCCTGGCTCCGCCCCGGGGAAGTCCGGCCTCAATGACCTTGCATGGCACGCTCTTCTCCGAACGCCAAATTCAAAGTAACCGTACTTATCAGTGCAGTATTTGGAGCATTTGTTTCCAGTTTTGTATCGTTGTTCAGAAATCATCCACAGTAATAAAGGACGAAAATTATAACAAAGGCAACGACGATGATGTGGTCTGAATTCAGTTAAAATCGAGAAGATAATGACGAAAATAAATGATTTCAAGTTCCCGCGATTACTCCGGCAACGAACGTGTCTGCGCTTGTCTTATTTTAGATGCTGCATCATTGCATAAGTTGGCGCTGCTGATTACAAGGGAAGTGTTTAAAAATTAGCAAGGACTGATTTTATGGTGACTGAGCCTAACTGGAGTTCACCAGTTGGGTACCTCATCTTCGCGCAACTTCTTCATTTCTGCCACTCAATCTCCAATGTGCATTTGAAGTTTCAAATTTTCTTCATACGTTAAATGAACATTTTTGGCTAGAATTTATTCCCGTATTAAAGAAGGATAATAAACATTTTTGAGACTTTGAAATTTTTAATTTTTTCTGTGCAATACAGATTAACTTCAAGAGTATGTGTTATGAGATCTCCAGACCGATAGAAAAGACTGATGGTTTTCAATTTGAATTTTTTTACAAATATAACTACAGTAATATTGTAATTTTTAATAAGGTAATTTTATAAATATAAAACATAAGTTTGAATGATACAAGCAATCCTTTTAAAATATACCATTATAACACAGCACTTTTTACAGTGGGGTATCTTTTTTCTGGACCGTTTTCCTTGGGTGCAGAGTTTCTTCCAGAAATTATGGCAGGGGTGTCGCTGACGCACTATAGCGCGTAAAAGACGCGTAATACGCGAAAAGGACCCGATATTTGAGACCTCACGCGTCCTAAAGGACGCGCTATTTTCCTTTCATTACTTTCTTTCAAGTTTCTTAAAAGTAAAACCAGAGTAGAATGGAAGTTATTTTTTCCTGAAAAGATTACTAAGAAGTCCATTATCCACCGAGAACAAGCTCCCTAACAACCTTCCTTATCAGTATTTTTCCTCCATTCAGTCGCACCATACACAATCGGCCCAAGGGAGCGTATTCCTCACAGGGGGCTAAATCTTTTGTCCCCAGGGTAAAATCTCACTCTGGTTGCTTCTTGCCTTACAACATGTCATATCTTCTCTATTCTTTTCAAAGCCCCTCCCTCACCCCTTTCATTACGACAGGCACGTGTCAGTCGCCGACTCTCGAACGTCCGCGAGTGTTCTACACATGCTCTTTAATAGTTTTAAAACAGTATTGGAAATGATTGTGCTCCAGTTATTTTTCTAAACGTTTTCCAAATTTGGTATGATCATGTTGACAATTATTGCTTCAGATAGCCGGAGAAATGTTTTACCTGCAATTCTAAAATTATTTTATTGAGAGAAATTTGTGTATTTGCCGATTTTTATTTCGATTGCATTTTGAAAAATGCAATCTTTTTGCATCCGCTCTGGAATTAGAAGTTTTTCATTTTTATGCTTAGTAAGCTTTGTTAGAAGGCAAATAAATGAAATTTATATTTATTTTCATTAAAATTTAATCACAAGGTGTTTTAAAAAAATTGTGTGTTTGTTAAAGAGTGCAAGCTTTAAAAAGTTAAGAAATTGAATGCTCAATCGCAGGTTTAATTTTATTTTGTTTCAATAAGTTTAAGTTTTCGCAATATATACATACGTCCAGTCGTTCAAAAGAGATTCAAATAAAGAACGAAACTGATAAAAATTAATGTTACATTTGAAGGAGGCTGAAAAGAAAAATTGGTGTTTATGCACACCTTTGCTGCTTTATTACAACGATAATCTTATTAAATCAAGTCCTTTATTTATCACCATGAGTTGATAGTGCATTTCCAGGATATATTATCTAAAATTCATTTCAAAACATTGTTTCATTTAGCACACGTCTTTGTTAAATATGTGAAATCTTGGAGTCCGTTTTTCATTCTATAGATTAGGAATTTTGTTTATTCCATCTGTTAGTTATATACAGTCAACTCTCACAAATATACAAACCCAAAATCAGCGAACGTCTAAAATCCGCGTAAGATATCAGATGTGAACAGTGAAACTTAGTTGAAAAACTTAATTAAAAAAACTAGAAATTCCTTAAATTTTCGAAGCTAAAAGCATTTTTCTTTAACTTAAAATGTTTACAATAACTCACATCAGCCTTTTATACATTGAAAACAATATATTTTTAGCGTATTTTTATGTTTTTTTGATAGCCATGTGCTAGCGTTTTGCCGTAATTAGATATCAATCTTTTTGCATCGGTTTTCGGTTTGCGATATTTCTTATTATTTTTTTATTAGTACACAATTCGAATCGTATTCAGCAAAAATATTAAGCTATTTTTTAGCATAAATTTTGCATTTGCATCGATTTTGTAGTGCAAATATTCTTTCTCCTTGATCTAATTAATCGAGACCAGGGTTCATGATTTTTTTTATTTTTTTTTAAAAATCAAAAAAAAATCGGATTTTTTTTATTTAAATCAGATTTTTTTTATTTTTTTAAAAAAGATCCTAAATATTTTGGATATTTATTACATTACATTCATAGAAACAATATGGCATCTTAACCAATATGCAAAAACACACTTTAAGCTATTTTCACAGCAAAAAATATTTTTTAATAGTAGTTTTAATAGAATGAAAAACAAATATTAATACAAATGCATGACTCAATTGAAACTTCACCCTACCAGGAATATTAGTACACTCATAAGTACAGAGAAAATGAACAAATTTAATCTGAATTATTTTGCTGTTGAAAGCTGAAAAAAAGTACCAATTGTGTGTACTTAAATTTTACATTGAATGTACTTTGATCATTTTTCAATTTTATAAATAAAAAAGCCTGAAATATTTTTACCCATTTCGAAAAATCATATGCTCACACAATTACTAAAAACTGAGACTTTTTGTTTTAATCAAGTATCTTTATTGAAAACTTCTATGATAAAAAAATATTTTAGAAGGAAAAAAACCTATTAAGGGACGTGGATGAAACTTTAAGGATATATATATTCTAAATTCTAACAATTGTTGTTTTAAACACTATCATTCTGAATTATTCATTGTGTGGCATTGATTAAAGTGATCTAAAATACTATTTTTAAGGTAAGAAACACAGAATGGTTCATGATTATGTGTTATGAATTGTAATTTGAATGATTGAATGAATTATGCTTTGCTGTTCAGATGCTTGAAGGATATTGTAAAATTAAAAAAAATATTGTCAAATTAAAAGAATAGTAATTAATTCTAACCTTATGAAATATGTTATGCACACAAACAGATACACCAAGGAAGTTTTGTTTGAAACAGTAGTTGTAATTGCAACATATTTCATTTTTGCAACACTTCTTAGCATAGTAAAATCAATGATTTTTTTGAAAAAAAAAATCACTTTATTTAAATCAATGATTTTTTTTTAAAAATCACTTGATTTAAATCGCGATTTAAATCATGATTTAAATGAAGCTGATTTAAATCAACGAACCCTGATGGAGACAATTTTGGTCGCCAACGTAGCGATCGGCAATGAAATTCTTCGTCACCATTAAAAATTTTTTGGTAGATAGTTGACGAGTGGTGACCACCAATCTGCCTTTTTATAAAGTACAGTAGTCTCTCGGTAATCCGGCACTTCACTGGTCCGGCCCTGCCAGTAATCCGGCGTTTCATACGAAGCTAGTAAATGCGTGGTAGTAGAGTTGAAAACCTGTTTCTGCGCAGCTATTGTGAGTGACTTTTGTGCTCTGTGTGCGCGCGTCTCTCAGTCTAGCGCCAGTCTGCTACGTAATACGCTTGCTCGCTAACGTTCTCTTCTTCGTGGATGTTGGAGAAAACAATAAAAAATAGACAACTATTTTATGCCTTCAACTTCAAAGGAATAATGTAAACAACCTGTGTACATTAAAATAAATAATTTGTCCAGGTATTTATATGCGTATTTTTAGTACATTCCAGTAATCCGGCGTTTTCTGTAATTCGGCAGTACCCTGGTCAGATAACTGCCGGATTACCGATAGACTACTGTAGTAGAATAAAAAAAATTAATTTAAAGTTCACACACACACATATATATATATATATATAGTATCTAATTTTTATAAATTTTCTTTCTTTTCTATCAATCTCTTTTATATATTCATGCCTGTATAGTTAGTGGTTTCTCAAAACATTTTTTGAGTGATAAGTAAAAAGGTGAATGCAACATTATAACCTTGCAAAATGCTTAACACAAATCAATGACCCGAAATCCACAAAATTCTACAATCCGCACAACCCTTAGTCCGAAGCAGTGCGGCTTTTGGAGAGTTGACTGTAGTAGGCCATGGTAGCCTAGTGGTTGGAGCGTTGGACTTCCCCCTGGAAGGTCGCGTGTTCGATACCTGCTGAAGACCCACCATGGACACTTGAGGATACGTGCATGTAAACTCAGTGGACCCCACTACCTCGCCCCATGCGCAAGCAATCCTAAGGCCTTAGCTAACAGGTAGGGCTCTGGTGGAGTTATATATAGTTAGTACATAATATAGAATTTTGGTACCTGCTTTCATAAAACAGAAAGCTTGTTTTTAGGGCTATATTAAAGAATATTTTTTTTTATGCATTATGGTTACTGTACTTTTACAAGCTGAAGCAATAGCAACATACGAAAATGCTAGGAAAAAATGCTTTGGGGACCCACAATTTTCAAGATGGGACTCACATTTTTTAAAATTGTGGGTCCTTGGGACCCAGTTCTCCGAGTACCCAATGACACCCCTGTTACGGTAATTGTTTTACCAGCACCAGATGTTTTTTCTGATATCACTCACGTACATAATGCTTGCTTCTCCTTTAAGCATTAAAATCCTCATTCATCAACAAAAATATGCATTAGAGTAGAATAAATTTAAATGCGACAGTGAGTGTTTGTTAGCCGAGTTTTTATAAATCATTAAGTAGGTTTACATAAGCTTTAATGAAGGTAAGTAAGAGTTTACAATTTCTCTTTCCCTTTGAAGATTGTAAGCAAAAAATGTGCAAGTCCCTTTAAAACTTGTTTCAGATTTGTCAAGTTTATTAGCTCACAAATTGAGTTTAATTTACACTTTTGTGTCCTATTAAAATTAATATGCCTGGTAGAAAGTTAATTGTTATGCAATTTAGTTGATATAATTTAGAATTTGAACCTTTTATAGTTTGTCCCTTACATTATTTGTTTGTATTTCACTAACAAAACAATAAGGTCAAGCTGCTTATACTTAGCCTTTCTTTTTTTTGCTATCTGTTAAAAACACATCAGGGCATGTCACATAAAAAGTAAAAGCAATATTTAAATGTAGAACATGACTTAGACGGAAATATAAATCATTATAAATCTTACTTATAGTTGAACTTGCCAAGTTGGAGTTCCCAAAACGTGCTTTCAAGTTTTGCACGTGACCTAAAAAGGATGGACATGTTAGTTACAGTCAGAACAAAATGGTATTATATAGTACATGCATGGGAATGCAAGTTTGTGTGCAGATAAGCAGGGTTGGGGGGAGGGGGATATACATAACTGGTGATGAAATGTATAGGACGAAAAAAACGAGCATTTTAGCAATACTACTAAAAGAATAGGTTCATTTGAAATTTACATTTATTCCAAAGTACAGGGCTAGGCACACTTTGGAGTCTTCAAAATAGTGAAAAAAGTGATCAGATAATCTAAGAACTTGTGCTAAATTAATCGTTTAAGATGAAACTGATTTGAACAAAATCCCACTTAAGATGAAAAATAAAATTTTTCAGTTGAAAAAAAAAATGAAAGAAATGTGAAAAAACATCCTTTGACATGAAATTTTCTTAGAGCTTTGGAAGCTTGGAAGTTCTGTTGCATTTCACTTCTAGGAATTCTATGAAAATTCTGAGGTAAAGGCCTGCAGTTCATTCATGCTAATCCTATTTCTGACAGAAGCTGTGCAAGCACGTTGGTGCGGATCAATGACAGGAATGAATTGATAAGGAACACCTCCATTAATGGGCATAGATTAGCAATGAACACTTGCATTAGGGGACAATGGGGGAGAGTTTCAAAAGTATGTGGGTCAGGAAGATTTCCCACCCAGCTGGTTTTCAAGAGGAGGAGTGTCAATCAAGCATTCTTTTCTTTGTTTCTGCTCATTTCACTGGTTTATCATGGTGCTAAACACTCAATCTATTTCTTCGAAATGAGTTGCAACGCGAACAACTTTGATCTCATGCAGAATAAACGTGGAAGGAATTTTTAGTTAGTCCTGTGGCAAAGTGCACTTGCTTTTTTCACATTCTTAAGAATGAATTGTAAACAGCAATCTTAGATATTAGAAATAAAGCAAAAGATCTTAAATGAAGTTTACGATAAATCACTGAAGGAGACTGAGATCACTGCAAAATATGGAATTGCCAACACTTTATCCATGATTATTAAAAATTAGAATAAGATCAAAGAGGCTTATGGTGTATAAGTTTGAGCCAGCAAGGAAGAGAATGCATACTGGGGAAAATAAAAACGTCGAAGTGGCTGGATTTAGCTGGGGCGATTTTGCAAGAAAAAGCCAAGTTCTTTGGAGAGGCTCTTGGTGACAAGAATGCTGTTTTCTAAAATGGTTGGTTCTCTAGATTTCGAGAGCATCATGGGATTGTTTACAAAAAAAACTGTGAAAAAGCAGCTGTTGATCCAAAAACAGTAAACTCGTTTTTCGCTCAGAAATGGTCAGCCCTTAAAGAGTAGCACCCCCCCCCCCCCCAAGACATTTTTAATGCAGATGAAACTGGACGTTTTCAAGGCACATCCTTCCCATACGCTGACCAGAAAGGGGAAAAGTGTTCCAGAGAAAATGTAGTAAAGTAAGAATAAAAATAACTGTAATCGTAGCCTGCAAGATGAACAGTAGTGAAAAAATTCCACTTCTCAATATACGAAAATCAGCTAAACCTCATTGATTCAACAAAATAAAGCACAAACTTTACCTCTGGATTATGCATTCAGCAAAAAAAGCTTGGATGAGCAGTGACATTTTTACTAAGTGGCTGAAAAATTTAGCTTTGAAATTTCATTGTGAAAAGAGGAAATTTTGCCTCATTCTAGACAACTTTTCTCCACCAGACCCCTACCTGTTAGCCGAGGCCTTAGGATTGCTTACGCACGGGGAGAGGTAGTGGGGTCTACGGATTTTACATGCACATATCCCCAAGTATACATGGTGGTTTTCAGTGGGTATCGAACGCGCGACCTTCCAGGTGGAAGTCCGACATGTTAACCACTAGGCTACCACGGCCCATTCTAGACAACTGTGCTGCCTGTTGTAGAAGTTAAAGGACTCAAAGCTATAAAGTGTGCATTTCTACTGCCCAACACTGCAGTGAAAATCCAGCCTTGCAACCAAGGGATTATTAATGTGTTTAAAAATGCACTATAGGGGAGAGTGTTGTACCTTGGGACATTGGCAATTTCTAAAAACCTATTGGCAACATTAACATTTTTTTAATTTCTAATTGTGACCTTAACCAGCAGATAGCATCACAGTAAAAGGCAGTATTAGAAGCACTGAATTGATGACTTGGTGAGAGAAAGAAAATTTTAGCACTCAAAAGTAAATATCTTTCTCATTCTAATTTCATTTACTGAAATAACATTTGTAAAACTATTCTACTGAATTTTAATTGGATATTGAACAGAAGATTTTTAAATGTTTTGCTTATGAGAAAGTGATGATACTACATTTTGATTGACCACCATCTTGATTTTATTTAAACCATGTGATGATTGTACCTTGGAACACATCTCAAGGTACAACATACACATGGTTCTTAATAATTTGGATATATTTTAGTATAAAGAGAGATATTCTAATCAAATGCAGTCTTTTATATGTAGTTTTTTTATAAATGCAGTCAAATTAGGTTTTGAACTTTCAAATTTATTATTTGTGTAAATTACATATTACAGTAATGTATCTTCTTAATTTAGTGCTTTAAAAAAATAAAGTTTTTGATTTTTTGTATAAAATTGGTTATGTATATGACTGTTGCATGAATCCCGAATTATGTCCCAAGGTACAACAGGGTGTTGTACCTTGGGACAGTTTTCAGTTACTACTTAAAATGGCTGGCATTTTTTTATTTTTAAACTGTTTGAATTGAAAAAAATATATTATAGAGGAGAATGTTGGTGTATTTAAATAGTGTCTTCAGACTTTAAATCTAATTTTAATTTTTGAACTTAAAAATTAAAATGTGAAAAGTGTCCCACGGTACAACACTCTCCCCTAGTAGAGAAATGATTCAATAAGCCATCTTGTGTTTTGATAATAACAGTGAATTTTCTGTCGATCTATCAGATACCATGTGTTATTTAAGAAGCACATGGAGGAGAATAAAATATTCAACAATACGAAATTGCTTTTGCCATGGAGAGTTTGTAGAAGGATCGGAGGAAGCTGTCGAACAAGAGCAGGATGAAGAAGCAACTGCTTCAGTTCCCGAGGAAGCTGATAAAAGGGACATAATTTACAGCAGCCTTATTTGAAGAATATGTGCAAATAGATGACGAGGCCTTAACTTCAGAGAAAATGACCAGCAGTGGTGTAGTCGAGGGGGGACACAGGGAAATGGCGTCCCCCTACCTTTTTATTTTAATACAAGCGTCCCCCCAAAATTTTTACATTTTAACAAGTGTCCCCTCATTTTTTATTTCAATTGCTTATATTCTTATGCAGCCGTGTCCCCCCCCCCCCCCCAACTTTTTTTTCAGGACTACACCACTGATGACCAGACAAAGATATAATTAGATCCCAAAAGGAAAGTGTAAATGAAATTGAAATAGACAAAGAAGAAGATGATGATCCAGAAGTCCAAAACCTAATCACTGTGAATGAAGCTACGGCAGCATTACAAACTGTGCAACAATTTTTATTCCAGCAAGAGAATGCTTCACATGCATCAAATAGTTTAGAAGACATCAATACTTTTGCAAAAGGATGTTATTTCAAAAAATTGAAGCAAAAATCTATAAGAGATTTTTTAAAAAGGTTTGTTTACACAAGTAAATAAAACTTGCTCTTCTATTCTGATAATGGTTTTTAATACTAGTTTAGTATATTTCATATAAATTTCCTAATCGAAGTATAAATATAAATTTGTATGTGTGTATGTATATATGTGCATTTTTGTATAAATATACATTTGGTTTCTATATTTTCTGTATCACAAGAAACAAACCCTTGAACTTAAGTAAAAATCCTGCAACCATTGGTTAACGCGAAAATTTTTTGTGTCCCTCTTGACTTCGCATTAGCGAGGTTTGACTGTATTGTTAAATCAAAGTTGTACTGTATATAAATAAATATTATGAATTTCAATGTGACTATCTTGTTTTTTGGTGCTAAAAATATTTTTTTTGCTAGTGATGTCTTAGATAAAAATGTTTGAATTTCTAACCAATGGAGTTTTTTTGTTCTTTTTTTCAACTCTTCAAAAAGTACTTGTAAAATATTCAAAAAAAAATTTTTTCCTTTTTTTATACATGTTTTATATCAAATTTCTCTCTATAGCTTAATATGGAGATTTTTTTGACCTGTTCAAAACTGAGCGAAAAATTGTTCAAATAACAAAATTATAAAGCATGGGCATGAGGTTTCCTGACCAAGATCTTTCACATCAAAAAAAGTTTTGTTAAATTGAACTATTCCCTCACCCTAATAAATAAAAAATGAATAAAAATGAAATAATGTGAACTTTGCTTTCACTATTTTTAAAGCAAACACTTTTGCTGAATATTCTATAGCGTTAGCTGTTCAGAGTATTAGTACAAAACATTCTATTTAAAAAGTGAAAAAAGTTATTAAAAAACCATACATGTGTTAAGCTCAATGTGTTAAGAAATTTACCCATCTCACAAAGTATGATAAAAATATGAGAGCTTTTGTTAAGCAAGGGATTCTGATTTTCATCCAGATTTTAATATCCTGCAGTAAAATATGTCAAAATATTTTTTTTCAGCTTTAGATTACACTTTTGGATTTAATACTCATAAAACATGTGATATTCTGAATTAAATGAAAGAATGACTTTCAGAATAAAAATTAAGGGCTTAAGCACTTTGAAGAATAAAATAATTATAGTTACGCTTAATATTCTGCAGAAATACTCGAATGAATGAAATTTTGTATATTTTAATGTACTTGCTCAAAAACAAATATCAGAATGCAAAATAATTCCTTTTTTTAAAAAGGACTTTTAATAATGAGACAATTTACACATAAAAATACATTCAACTCTTCTATATTAGTCTTAAATTGGATTTTTCTACCTTTTTAAGGTACATTTTAAAATATTCTAAGCAAAGAAATTTAAAAATGTTGTACCATTGTTTTTCACAATTGTCATTGTTTGTAAATCTATTTCATCTGTATCTTCGTCAGTGTAATTTGTATACTAGATAATGAAAAACATATACATATAGAGATTAATGGAAATGTAGAAAAATATCCATGAAAAATAAAAGATATATAATAGTTCAATCAGATGGAAATGAAATAACTAAATTTTTCCTCCAAATGTCATACAAATCTAACATTTTTGATTGAATGCAAGACAACATGATATTGTCAATTTCATTATATGTATCATTGTCCTTCCATTGACAGCTGAGCATTAGTCTCATAAAACTATCTAATCAAAATTTGCATCACTGATTTATCAAAACTTACAGCTATAGAAACATGAATGTATTTTCATTGAAGTTATGAAAATTCATTTCTGATTATATCTACAAGAAATGAAAACCTAATTAATTAGTTTGATAAATTAGAATTTCAACAGCTAAATTAAAATTATATTTGGATTTTGTTAAAAGAATTTCTAGGGCTTTCAAAGGTAAATTACGGATTTATCGTTTTGGTATTCAAGGTCAAAAAGCTATTAACTGTATAGCTCATTGCTTCTCCTCCACCACACTATAGTGCTCCAAGAGATTTTGAAAAATGTAGTCTCAAAAAAATAAATAAATATTTCTTATACATAAAAGCAACATCACATAAGTTAGTAATTCAATCAGTGAAACCTTCCTAGTGACTGCCTGAAAAACTTATCTCAATATTAATTCTAAATCAATCTGGAAAAAAAAAGTTGATTGAATTAGTTCATATGGATTACGATTTATGAAAGCCTCTTTCAAATGAATCTAATAAAGAAAGCCTGTCCACTGTTTTCGTGACATGGTGACTAACAGCTGGCGGAAAAGAAATTTCGATAGTAAAATTATTCCAATTTATGCCTTAAAACAGACAAATACAAAGTACATATTTTATTAGTACAGCTCTAGGGGAAAATCAAAGGTTAACTTTTAGGTTAGTTTTTTTTTTTCAAAAGCAGATTTGTGGGTAATTTCCACAGGAAGCATGCAAATTTTCAACGAATCATTACAGTGTGAAATAATGTAAACATATTTTAAGGATGACAAAATAAGAGGAGTAAATATTAAGAAGTATTAAACTAATTTCAATTTTCTAAGGAATACACTCATATATGAGTAAAAACAAGTTATTACTTAAGTATATATTATATTTCATAACACTTGTTTATTTTGTGAAACTTTCGTTAGATAAATAACTGAGATACAGAACTTAGGTTTAAAAAAGTAAGATAAAACTATTAATGAGCCCAAAATTTTCTGGTTTAGGTAAATATATATTTAAATTGAGCCAATACTACATAAGAAAAACATTAGGATTGATTGAAAGTAGAGATGGAACAAAGCACGTCCAAAGCTTCGCTCTGGCCAAATAATGAGCCGTGATTTGGTCTATAACAATTTACAATATGAATATTTTTTTAAAAATTATTATATAAAAATATTGTCTTTTAAGTTATGCACAATTATACCTTGTAATAAAACACATTGGAAAGCCATATTTAATTGCAAAGTTTGTTTTGAGCTCATGAAACCAGATTGATTACTCAATAATTAATAACATATTCAATTTAATTGAAAGTTGCTAAGAAATAATTATCATACATTAAATGATGTTTCTAAATGAATATCGGGCTTTTAATGCTTTGCAGTATTAATTCTGTGAAGCGTAAAATTATAACTGTTATATTGAGAAGGCCGGATGTATAAAAATATGAAAATAGTAAACGAAATAACTATTCACAATTTCCCCAGGAACGATCCTAAAATAAAGGAATGCGCTTCACAGTATCTCGGCCGATGTTATCGTGCAATAGGGAAAATGAAGATGTCACTCACCCAATTGACGGCACATAAGTTGACAAATTAAATGTTTATTTGATCTTTGAACGATCACACACACTGCTCTATCAGGCACAGTTCTTGTTCCTCATCCTGATACAACGGGCTGGGTGGTCAAAGATGCGAATCTAAACAGTTCATTGACAAAAATGTTCATTGATGACTTTAAAAGTCCAGATCATTGGCTACTGCGGAACTTTGGATTCAGTAGAATTTTCTGCAACACGAAGTACATCGATGGTGATATTCTCGGGAGTCAGAGAAACTTTAATTTTTCAGCAGCATTTACATCTCATTCGATATCCGTAAATTCTACTGGACTCGTGGTGGTGTTTTCCTTAATTGTTATTCTCCAGGAAATCCTCCTTGCAGTCGAGACACCACACTAAAAATTTGAATAATCCACACTGAGAAATTCGAACTCGGGAACTCCCCGAAAACAGAAGATGACCGCTAGCTTCTCTCCGCCGGCCACGCAAGCTCTTCCCCATCTTTCTCTGAACATCCCCGCTTTATCACTTTCTCCTCCTTCCAGAAATTTCGCTTCTCGAAGGATCTACACCCCTCCGGAACACAAGGGGGTCAGACTCCAAGGTCGCCGCCGCACGGGGGACGATGCAAGGGAAACGAGGCGAAGGGAAAATGACCACCTAACACCGCTGTATTAGTGAGGTATTAATCTCAATATGAGATATCACCCAAAAGTCACAAAAAAAAAAAAAATTTTTTTTTTTTTTTTTTTTTTAAATAATTTCTAAGTTTTTTTTTTTTTTTTTTACATTCAAAACATTCCAAAACACGAACTGCGCCTAAATAAGAATTAAAAACATCTAGAATAACATATGTACAATTTACATGTATGTAAACATAGCATTTAACACATAACGTATAAGACATTTTCAACAATGTAACTAGGGAAAGTTAACTCCAATTTTCCCCATCAAGAAATCATCTGATGCATAAACTACACTATTATACACCTGATGTAAAATAAATCACTTAGAACAATACAATTTGACAATTTACATGAGTGACGTTACATTAACAATACAGCATATCAAGCTTGTTAATCACCAACGTTTTTTTTTTTTTTTTTTTTTTGCTGTGGTTTAAATAAATTAAATGCAGACTTTTAGCTGTGTCATAAGTAAACACAAAACATAAGATAGAGGAAAAAAAACAAAAATTTGGGGAGAAAGCCATTGCAGCAGTGGTTGCAAAAATCAGCTCGCGAGTAGCATAATGTTTTAACTACGCCCGCATAGAGAAAACAAAATACCCTGACTTCAGCACACCAATACAGAATACCTTGCCACAAATTTAAAAAAAATTAAGATTTCCTTCTACGAAAAAAGTACCTGTCTGTAGTGACAGATGAGGGTCTATCTCTAAGAACAGAGTTAGGTTCAAGTAATAAATTTTCTTTTCTATTCGGGGCTAATCTGAGTCTGTTAATATGTACTTTGAATGGGTCAGCGGAGGAATCATTTAAAAGCCTAATCATATAATTGACATCATTGGACCTGGATGTAATTATAAACGGTCCGGTAAATTTAGGTTTAAAGGCATTTTTAGACTTTAAATAAACAACATCATTAACTTTAAAAATCCTCAATTTTGCATTCGGTAATTGACGCGAATTTTGCTTGACTTGTTGCCTTTGAAGAGAACTGTATGCCGCTTTATATGTTTCTTTAAGATCACTTTGTAATTGCTTCACATAATGTGACTTGTCTAAATTTATAATTTCTTGTTGTTCGCTGTATGTGTCAAAAAAGAGTGATAGTTCCCTTCCAAAATGAAGTAAATTAGGGGAAAACCCAGTACTTGAATTGACTGTCCCATTATATAATGATTGGTGAATTAGTACTGCATTCTGCAACGAAACACCCTTATCACGTAAACATAGTATGGATGATTTAATTGCGGTATTTACTCTTTCAGATACAGCGTTGCATTCTGGATGTTGTGAGGAGGTAAACTGAAGCTTTATTCCAAGCGTTTTATTGACGTTTTGAAAAACTTCGGAATTAAATTGTGTCCCAAGGTCTGATAGAAGAAATGCCATTCTACCATGTTGTGAAATATAATTAATAAGATGTTTAGTGACCGTATTAGCGGAGAGATTCTTCAACGGGTATAATGTAAGATGCTTTGAAAAGTGGTCAATAAAAGATAAAAGGTGTCCACAGTCTTTAATCGGACCTACAATGTCACAAGAAACAAAATCTGACGGCTTTTGAGGTAGCCACATTGATTTAAATGGAGCTGGTTTTGCTGAATATGGCTTATTCATTATGCAGCTGTCACAGCTCAATACGTAGTTCACGGTATCTGAGTAACATTGTTTCCAGAAGAATCTTTTGGACAATATCTCATATGTCTTCTGAATTCCGTTGTGACAAGCGTGGGCAATTGACATAGCCTTTGCCTTTAATGATTCAGGAACCACTATTGTTTTAAAATTCCCATTTTTATTATGGTGCATTAGTAAATTTGTCTTTGGACATATGAAAAAGTCCTGCACTTTTTTGTGGTCAATTAAAGACTTCGAATTCAAGAGTGCTACAACTTCCTGTATGACAGAGTCTTTGCTTTGTTCTAGTTTAAATGTTTCATGAGAAATTTCAAATTCAGGATCAGTCACTATATTGTATACTTGTTCATCTTGAATGCTAGTGGTCTCCACGAATGGCAAAATTAGGTTGTTATTTTCATGGGACAGTGCCGATTCTCTCACATCTGGACAGCGTGAGATATAGTCGGCTAACACGTTTAAACGGCCAGGACAAAACTGGATATCGAAAGTATACTGGCTTAGTTCAAGCAGCCAACGCGTTATGATGTTCGCAGGAGACACAATCTTTTTGTAACTAAGCAGCGGCTTACTATCTGTAATTAAAGTAAAATTCCTATTAAATAAATAGGTTTTAAATGAAGTAATGCCTTTGTAAACGGCATAAAGCTCTAACTTGATTCCCGGATATTTCTTTTCTGTGGGAGTTAACGCTTTACTGTAATATGAAACCGGTTTGAGCTTTCCATTGTGCTTCTGCAAAAGTACAGCAGCAATACCTAAGGCACTAGCATCAGTGTTTACGTAAAAATGCTCCGACCAGTTTGGGAGGGTAACAAATGGTGTAGTGAAAAAAGTATTTTGTAACTCCTCAAACGCTTCCTGATGTTCACTCGTCCATTTAAATTTCGAGTTTTTCGTAGTTAGTTGAGACAAAATATATGTTTTCTGGGCATAATTTGGAATTAATGTCCGATAAAAACCGCAAAGACCAAGAAATTTCCTCACCTGCCTGACATTCGCAGGAGGAGAAAAACGGGTAATCTTTGCGATATTGGACGAAATGGGTTGAATTGTATTATGTGATAAACGAAACCCTAAGTAATCAATTTCTTCTTTAAATATTTCACATTTGGAAGGAGATAAGGTAAGATTGTGTTTGGTTAAAATTTTTAGTACAGATTCTAATTTCCAAGACATTTCATCAAAGTCATTTGAGCCTATTAAAATGTCGTCCTGATACGCGAACACACCAGTAACATTTTGGGTTCTTAAATCATCAATCAGACAGTCCATAATCGCTTGGAAACAACCAGAGGCGCTCTTAATCCCGAAGCATAAGCGCTTGTAACTGAAGGAGCCAAAAGATGTTACAAAAGTTAGTATATTTTGAAATTCCTCAGGAAGCAAAACTTGCCAGTACGCATTTTTCAAGTCCAACAAAGAGTAATACTTAAAAGCTGATACTTCGTGGATTAATGACGAAATTTTGGGGAGAGGATACGTTGAATTAACAATAACTGAATTCAAAAGTCTTAAATCAAGAGCCATTCTGTATTTTTGCTCATTAGAACTGTCATTTAATTCTTTTTTCTTTTTGACCATTACTAACGGAAAACCCCAATGACTCACATTACGAAATATTATACCAGCCTCTATTAATTCCTCTAACTCTTGTTTGACCTGATATCTCAGTGCATGTGGGATTTCGAACGGCAATGTCTTAATTGGATTATGATTCGTTAACGTAATCAGGGGCTTTTTAAGATCGCAGCACCCCAAAGTACCCAACTGTTTTGAAAATGCAGCATAGTTGTCTGTGAGAATTTTTATCATTGAACGTTTTTGAGCGGGCGTCAAATGATCTAAAGAAAAATCACGCTCACTGAGGTCAGCTTTTCTTTTCTGTAATGTTTCTTCAGTAGCAGCTATAGCATTGCATAAAGCACTATGATTATTAATGTTTTCATCGGAAGAAGCTGTACTTTGATTGCTCTCATCAATATCAAATTCGGAATAAACCAATCCCACCTTCTGATTTTTGTTTAAGTGAACGGTACTGTCTCCAATATTTTTAAATACCGTAGAAAATTTTCCCGCCTGAACACAATGGATAGAGGGATGGATTTCAATGTGTTTGTTTTTAATATCAGGAGCAAATAAAATGTTCTTATTCGCTTCAATAGTTCCTTTCAAAACCGAAACTTCTACCCAAACAGCCTCATGCGGTGGAATCACTACTTTTTGCGATAAAGCAGCAAAACATTGTTCGGGAGTCAACTGATGTTTATCATGCTTAGAGTCCAAATTGTTCTCCCCATTAATCAACGGAACTGTAAAATTTTGAAAAGTCGCGACTTGCTTACTGGTATCAATAATAATGTTATGAGCAGAAATGAAATCGAAACCTAAGATGCCATCAAAAGCACTTAATGAAAAGTCCGCTATGTAAAAATGATGGCGAAAATATTGCTTGGAAATTTTAAATGTAATTTCAACACAAGATGAGAAATTTAAACAGGAGTTTACTGTACGAACTTTTACTGCACGTGAAAGATAACGAGGTTTAGTGTGTGTTTTTATTTGTTCAAAAATATGTTTTGGCATTAAACTTACACTAGATCCGCTATCAAGAAGAAACAAACGCATTTGGGAGCCGAAACTCACCTGAATAACAGGTAAACATGCATTTAACATATAAATATTTGCAATGCATTCTTCATTTTTATTTTCAACAGTTGAAAACGTTTTGAGAAATTCTCCTATAGTTTGATCTTTGTTCTGAGTGTCAACGGAGTTATCGCCTGCCATTTTACTATTTAAGTATTCACTTAATGCTTTATTTTTACGTGTAAATGACGGGGAACCAGAAATGTTTAGGTTTCGAGAGGACATTACTTCCCCAATTAATGGCCTCTTCTGGAGTTTAAAAATTCTGATTGCTTAGGCCGAGTTTGATTGTAATTATTATAAGGTCTAAAAGGGGTATTTTTCCTCTTTATTTGTTCCGTGCTATTTCTATTTTGTCTTACGGAAAAATGGGGTGTCGTAAATCTAGTAGAGTTGGATGGAAAATTTCCCTGTCGCTGCATAGCAAGATATGCTCTACACTCCGCAAAACTGTGTCCCAGTTTATGACAAAAAAGGCAAGGAAGTTTAATGTCAGGAAAATTAGGAATAGTTTGTTTATTAAAGTGGGAATTGGGTTCTGCACTAAAATTACCTACACTATCATGATTTTGACAATTAATTCCAGTACTTGAATTAAATTTATTGTTGTACTCAAAGTCATTTCTCCGAGTACCTTGACTATTTCTACTTATATTTTTGTTCCTTGCATTATATATACATTCACTAATTGCATGTGATGAATCACCACATAATTGGCACACAGATTGTGCAGTTGCAAATGCGACAGTCAACTGCTCTATTTTGTTGGCTAAGGTTTCAACAACCTGTTCTAAATTATTTTGCTTGTTGTCAGTCTGTTTCGGTACATGTTCAGTTGGGCTTGAAAAATATACACTTTCCTGAATGGTGTGAAATTTATGTGCTTTTTGAACAATGTCATGAAAGTTTACAGTATCTTCGTGAATTAACTTTTCCCTCAATACCACAGGGATTGCAGCT
Source organism: Octonoba sinensis (assembly GCA_038502835.1). NCBI lineage: Eukaryota > Metazoa > Arthropoda > Arachnida > Araneae > Uloboridae > Octonoba > Octonoba sinensis. The sequence continues at coordinate 68,943,096 of CM076602.1, forward strand.
AAAAATTGTAATGATTTAATGTGACTCAGAGCATTTTCATCAGTAATAAAAGGATATGCCTTAACGGCAGCAAGATCAATGCCATGAGCCAAATTTTTCATTGATTCACCTTGCTGTAGCTTAATTAATTGAAATTGATTTAAATAATTTGAAGGTGTTGCTTGTATTGAAAAAAAATCTCTTAATTTCTCCAGTGCGTCCGCTAAAGTTGTTACATTTTGGCACGCCGGAGATTTTGAAAAGAATTCTTGGGCAGACCCAACTAACTTAGTTTTTAGAAAAAATACAGCAACCTTTTCAGACCAATTATTTAATATCTTGTATTCTTTTATTTGCTGCGCAAACCAATCAAATTTCTCAGGGTCGCCATTAAAGGATTCAATTGAAAAATTATACTGACAGTTTTGACGAGAGTGCTCCGGCACATTTTGTGCAACATTATTTGTTGAGGTTTGTGATTCAGTAGACATAGCTCTTGTTGTAACGGGCATTAATTATTATAAACTCATACAATAAATAACAAATTTTCAACTCATATGCATCAGATAATTTCTAAGTGATTAATTTAAATGTGCAACTCATGTACTACTCACACACACATATATAATGTATATATATATATATATATATACCAGTATAACACTTATCATTTATACATTTATCATAGACCAAAAATTTTTCGCACTCTACTAATGTTTGCAAATTAATTGTAGTCATCTATAAAATTTAAAATAAACTACTTTTTGATTCTTTGGTTATCAATGCAAATAATACATTATCAAATAGGTTGCACAATTAAATTAACAACAAAATAACTTCCATCAACAGAGGTACTGTGAACGCAAAAAGCGGGCATAAATATTGCCGCTGGTCACGGGAAACCACATGTTATATTGAGAAGGCCGGATGTATAAAAATATGAAAATAGTAAACGAAATAACTATTCACAATTTCCCCAGGAACGATCCTAAAATAAAGGAATGCGCTTCACAGTATCTCGGCCGATGTTATCGTGCAATAGGGAAAATGAAGATGTCACTCACCCAATTGACGGCACATAAGTTGACAAATTAAATGTTTATTTGATCTTTGAACGATCACACACACTGCTCTATCAGGCACAGTTCTTGTTCCTCATCCTGATACAACGGGCTGGGTGGTCAAAGATGCGAATCTAAACAGTTCATTGACAAAAATGTTCATTGATGACTTTAAAAGTCCAGATCATTGGCTACTGCGGAACTTTGGATTCAGTAGAATTTTCTGCAACACGAAGTACATCGATGGTGATATTCTCGGGAGTCAGAGAAACTTTAATTTTTCAGCAGCATTTACATCTCATTCGATATCCGTAAATTCTACTGGACTCGTGGTGGTGTTTTCCTTAATTGTTATTCTCCAGGAAATCCTCCTTGCAGTCGAGACACCACACTAAAAATTTGAATAATCCACACTGAGAAATTCGAACTCGGGAACTCCCCGAAAACAGAAGATGACCGCTAGCTTCTCTCCGCCGGCCACGCAAGCTCTTCCCCATCTTTCTCTGAACATCCCCGCTTTATCACTTTCTCCTCCTTCCAGAAATTTCGCTTCTCGAAGGATCTACACCCCTCCGGAACACAAGGGGGTCAGACTCCAAGGTCGCCGCCGCACGGGGGACGATGCAAGGGAAACGAGGTGAAGGGAAAATGACCACCTAACACCGCTGTATTAGTGAGGTATTAATCTCAATATGAGATATCTCAATCCTGTTTCTTAGATCGAGTAGGTCAGCTGGTAATGAAAGCAGACACACAATCCTTTATGAACCCCTCACAAGTGGAAATCACATGGCGTGAGATTGGGTGAGCGTGGAGACCACGCGAAACAAGCTGAGCCCTTTGCGGCCAATCCAGCATTCAAGTACAGTCATGTTCAACCAAAACTGATGATACCATCAACAGATATTATGACTTGGGGGATCACATCTGAACTTAATCTGTAATACACGTTCCACAGTAACTTTAGAATCGGTCTTTGCAAACTGCAGAACACAAAAAGATTTACGTTCACTTTCTTCCATTTTTGCTACTAGCGCATGCGAAGAGGCTTTCTAGTGCAAGCACGTACCAACAAACAAAACAGTTTGAGTTGCTCTTTCATATCGTGCTACAGTAAAACCCCACAAATCCGAACTGATTGGGGCTGCAGCCTGTTTGGATTTCAATTTGTTCGGATTAGCTGAAAACTATTCATAACACAAAAAACGAAACCTCTTTATGGTATAGGACTTAACATTGAGCGAGGCAGGTTGGTGTGGCTCACAGAAATTTGTTCCTTCAGTGAAAAAATTTAACAAAGAAAATGGACGACCACCTCGAGCTCTACTTCTGGAACACAATGGACCTTCTCACCCATCAGACACATGGCTGATATGCAGGGACATAAAGCAGTTTTTCTGTCTCCCAATGTTACATCACTGCTGAAGCCCATGGACCAGGAGGTTCTACAGAATGTAAAACTGAACTACCGGAAAACGCTCTTACGGTATTTTATTGAAGAAAATGTTTCTCTTTCTACCCTTGAGAAGATGAAGAAAGTTACTATAATCAATGTTATTTACTGGGTTGCAATGAAGCTTACTGCGGAGATCTTGAAAGAAGCTGTGGCCTCAAGTTCGAGGAATCACCTACCTCTACACCCGTCACACAAGACGAGAACACTGAGCTACTTCATCTTGTTCACCAAGTACCAGGTTGTGAGGATGCTGGAGAAGGTTGTTTAGAGGAGTGGGAAAGAGTTGATGTCGATGAAGAATACAGCGAACATGAAATAGTCAGTCTGGTCCTAAGCCAACATGACGATAATGTTGCTAGTGACACTGAGGAAGAAGAAACTCCGACAGTCAATGCGACTTATACTGATGCTGCCTCTGCTCTTGACATCGCATTGCGATTCGTAGAGCAACACGCAGCAGCCATGCCAAACGTTGTCATGTTTATGCGAAGCTAGCGCAATTGCCTCCGCTGGAAGGTTTTCATCACTTTAACAATTGAAGTTAACCGATTTCAAGTGAAATTGATAGTTTGTGAGTTTGTATTGTTATAGTAATTGTTTTATAAATTTAATAAGTAATAGTTTTTAATTGTTTTGTTGTGACAAAATTAATAAGTTTCTATTGTTTGAGTGTGTTTTTCAAATTTAAATTTGTTAAAAAAAAAAACCCCATTTGGATTTCCCCGGATTTCGGATTTGCGAGGTTTTGCTGTAAAATTTTAAGTTTTACATAATAAATACTACAAAATGCTAAAACCCTGATATTCTTTTAGAAACACCCTCTATTAAGTTAATAATTATGTGAACCACTTTATAGTGTTTAAAATAAAGCTAATAAGTTATGGCGTGAAACATTCTTTAAACTAGTTGTGAACCATACAAAAATATTATTTTTATTATCTATTAGTATCATTATTTTTGTTTTCTACAAGAACAGAATGTTTTATCTATGTTAAAAAACTACATTCAGAGACCCAAAAACAAGTTTGTCTTTCCTCTAATTTCGAGCAAACCAAAAGAATAAAAGTATTCCACACCTAAAGGAGATGTGGGGAAATATGTTTTTAACACTTGTTAGAACTTAAAAGCGAACTGAAACTGGTGTTAAAAAATTCATTGGAATTATTAAATAACTTATATAATTAACAAGTACATAAATTAAAGTACTAAACAGAAAAAGCATACAATGTTATTTTTGTTATGCAAAATGAACATTTATGAATATGAAAGAAAAGTAAATAGGATCATACAGGGTAATTCCTGGTCACTCTTTTTCAGGGATAATTAATGGCCACTAATTTTTCAGTTTTATAAACTGGTATAACAAAACAACTGAAACATTAATAGAAATATGCCAAACACTCCTCAACTATTCTGTTTTCTTATGCCAGATGTAAAAAATATATAGATTTGCCATCAAGTTTGGAGAAAACCAAATTACAAAAACAACTTGAAAAAGAATTGTCTCAAAACAATTATACTTTTTTTAAAGAACTTTACCAGTGCTATATTTAAAACAAAACAATTCTTATTGTTGCTGTTTTATACTACAAATATTCTATACTTTTGAATCCAGAGCATACATTTGTCCATTTTTAAATAGTATTACCAATGTCTGAGAATGCCTTAAAGGACTTTAAGTAAGAAACAAAAAGTGATCCAGAACTGATGGTACTGAAAAATGTAATCCAAGCAGGATGGCCAGATGAACGTGCAGATGTACCACAAGACATACAAAAATACTGGACCTTTAGAGATGAACTCTCAATACATGATGATCTGCTGTTCAAAAGAGAGCGAGGGGTTGTTTACCCCAGTTTGCTGGGGTAATTGTTGGTTACCGGAGGAATGTTGGTCACTGATATTTTTTTAGCAATACAGAAGTTCTTCATATTTATTTAGTGCCGACTCTAAGCCATTTTGGCAGGGCGCTGCGCCCGGCGGCCCTTTTCAATCTTTTTTGCGCACGGCGACCTCTTTCTTCCCTTTTCTATGCGCCCTGCGGCCTATTCAGACATGACACATCGGCCGAACGGACTTCAAAGCAGGAAGTGCAGTAGGAAAACTTCAATCCAAGATCCCCCACCTTTATTTGTCCCCACTATCCAAGTAGCACAGTTTGTTGGCCCAACGTTGGGAAATGGTTGGCACTGTTGGCGAACGGTTGGTAGTTTTGCCAACAATTAACCAACGAAACCCCAACCACTGCTTTTGTAGGTTGGCAACGGTTGTCAGCACCTCCCTTGGCCCAACATTGATTTTTCGTTGGGAAAAACGACAATGGCAAAATGGGAAAACCTTTCATGTTTTTTTGGCAACAACAATTTGCTACCGATAAAATCAATAAAACTAATGACTCGCTTTCTGCTTTTGATCTCTCAACTCAACTCATCGTTAAATTCTCAACATATAGCCCGATGCAAAACACTTCAACTTTCACTTCTGCCTGCTTCTGTTTGTGTTAAGAGGTCGGCTGGTGTTATGGAAACGGAATTGGTGTGGTGCAAGTTTTAGATAGCATTGGTAAGTCAATTCATTTCATTTCGGTAATATTTTTAATTAATTTATTCTTATTAACTTAGTTAAAATTTCAAATTATTTTAATTTTTATTAAAGTTTTTACAAGTTACGGAGTGTACAAAACAATTGTATGCGGTTACAATTTCAATCCTACCCAGGGCCCGATCACTGAATAGGCCGGGGAAGCCCGGGCTTCCTCTTCGATATTTGAAGGGGCCCCCAAATCATACCTTTCATTTAAAAAAAAAAAACCCGTTTTGTTGCCGATTGCTTTACTGAAAAAAATATGTGTATTTTTGTAAATAACAAGAGTTGTCAAATATGCCTACCAATATTTTGCTACATCAGATTACTTAAATAGTTTGTTTCGTTGACTGTTGTAAGAAAAAGATTGGCAACAGTGTTAACAGTTTGTTTTCAATAATAAACACATGGAATACATTTTTAAAATCGGAGTTAGACAGCAAATATAAAGAAATTCATAAGTTTTATTTCTGTCACAGGTTCAAATTTTCGATGTTTTATAAAAATTGATTCTTAGTTGTTTGTCACGTTCAACAAGCGGCTGTCAAAGGTGCAGTGATTTAACTTGCCGGCGTCTATTTTAGAACTGAAAGCTGTTGATTGGAAATCGACTTTTTGTTTTATGCTTTAACATTTTTATTGGATTGTCGTATTCTCCTACTTTTTAATTACATGCTTTGATAATGATCTGCAATCACTTTGATACTATGAATGACGCAAAGGTTTGCAATCAATTCAATAAACTAATGCATGCAAAAGATATATGTTTATGTACATGCAGTGCAGTGTCTAACTTAGTTTGGGATCCCTGTGCTACTAAACAAAATGTTAGGGTCCCTTTTTACTTTCACAAAGAGCTTTAAACAGAAAAAAAAATCCCCTCATTTCAAAATATTCATCATTGCTCAAACTTTTCCCTAGTATGAAAATGAATGAGTATAGTATTAGAGCCTTAACTGTGTTGCTGTGTATGAGTAATTGGTAAATCTCTTTTTATTGTAAATAAGTGCTGCAACTTAGAGTTTTAAATAAATTGTTATGCAGTGGAGCTTTTTGTTGTGTGACAATGTTGCAGTTTTAAGGGTTTCTGATTCTTATTGGATGATGTATAACAAACAATTTCTAGATGATCATGAGTCCAAAGAACATTGAGTACAATTTGTTGGATAATTTTAAGAATTTTTAACAACAACAACAATTGCATTGCCATGGTTAATGTGCGGTAAATGTAATATTTAATTTTATAAAAGTTGGTTGCCATTGTATGTCTGATGGCCCATTGGTTGGGTTATGGGGACGAGGGGATGAGCTAGGGACACTGCAGTGGGGATTTGGAGATTTGGGGGCCCCCAAATCAAGGGCTGGCTTTCCTTGCACAGAAGTCTTGATCGGGCCCTGATCCTACCAATCTAAAATGAAATCTTACGGAAGCAAATATGTGATCAAAGTGTGATATTTAACGGCGGTATGGAAATATTCATAAAATTTAATTTTTTTTTACTGATTCTATTGGAAATTGTTTTTTTTTTTTAGACAATATGTATCATGCTCTGGAATTCACTGATCGGGCTATGGGGATTGTGAGAGAAGAGTGGCTCACTCCCAGAAAAAAGGAGTGCTTTTGGCCACCTTATAAAGTCGCATCAAAATATAATGGCTGTCTCCTAAATGGTGACGACAAATTTGATGAATGGAATCTGTATGAAATTAAGAGAACTATATGCATCACTGGTTAGTACGATTTACAGCTTTCTGTTCTTTGAATGTACAGTTAAATATGAATGAAGGTTGCATAATTAGTAAATTGTCTTTTGCTAATATTTTAGCAATTAATGTGATAAATTCTTACAAACCGGGCCTGGGAGACATTTTCAACACTTTATTTGGTGTTTAGTGTTGAGTAATCTTTTCAATTTTTAAACAACTGGGTAGTCAGAATCTACTATTTAATTATAATCAGTGGCGGCTCGAAGGTAAAATTATAAGGGGTGCTGCTCCGGCGGTACCAAGTTGGCAGTGTATTTTAAGCAATATAATGCCAAATAATCTCTAAAACTTAGAAAGGGTTTAAAGATGCCTTAATTAGATTTGATAAGTACATAGCATATAACTATAATTTTTTAATTGTTTTTATTTATTTTTTTAAAAGGACACATCCCAAATTAGGCAAACGCCCGTCCATACGATACAATACACACACTCAACAGACATAACATCCATGCTTTAGGGGGATTTGAACCCCAGACGTACGACCTCGCAGCTAGATGCTATAACCACTTGGCCAGTACGTCGGTTGAAAAAGGATTATAAAGGACAAAGAATAAAGGAGGAACTAGATATTTTTTTAAGTAATGTAAAGCAAATAAAAATAGAAATTTCGGGAAATTTTGGTTGGAGGTGCTGCAGCCCCAATGGGCGAGCCGCTACTGATTACAATTTTTTGGTGCCAAACCCAGTGTATGTTGAATTACATTAAAACCTAACAAAGGTTGGTCTTCACCAAGTTTAGATCGCTTAAAAAATTCATTCTAGACAGAATATGTATATTCCCATACAATATGTCATGCTACGTAGTTTCTATACTCAGTTAAAAATTTTCAGTGTATTTAAATGCTTGATTGGATTGATCTAACCTTTACATGCATGGCATTGCTATTTTCAAATGAAATCGTAACTAGACCTATTTCTGGGTTTTACTTTTACAGTTTTTAAAATTTCAAAATATTTATCAATAGGTATATGAGCTGGTGTTTTATCGTTTGTAAGGGGGCCCTTTTTTGTTTAGTTGGATTTTGCATTGTGCACCAACATGACGTGCTTTAGACCAGGGCATGAAATTTCAGCTCTATATGTAGGTACTAGCCAGACTAAAGCTTTTACTCGCCACTACTTTGGATTCATATTTTTTTATTTTAAAAAATAGTGTTTGTAGAAACGTTATGGAAAGTAAAACTTTAAAAGAATGTAAAATTAAAATACACCGCAAAAATAAAACTAACTTTATTTGATATCAGGTCTTAGAGGTTGTTACATACCCCCTTAGCCATCCATAGAAAGTTTCTGTTAGTTTTATCCCTTCATGTTTGTGTAAAGCGCTGCCCCAACCGCTGGTCGCTTAATTTTAAAGGCGAGCTGTTAGATTGAGTTTCCTTGATTTGGAAGTTTTTTATTTTTTCCAGGGAAAAGAACTTTCTCGCCAGCCTTAAATTTTTGGTTGCCAATGGCGAGTTGGCGAGCATAAATTTTGCGCCCTGCTTTAAGCTAAATAGTTGTGGGTAATTTTCTGCGTATTTTGCCCTCATTATAGACAGGTTTATATTGAAATTTTTAAATAAAATTGTTTCATTTTGTAGACCATGATAATTATTGATTCCTCACAAAGTTTGTTTAAACCAAAATTTTGATTTTTAAAATAATTTCTAAAGATATTAAAATAAAATTTCAGATGATATTGCCATAGCGAGAGAAAGATTGAAAGAGGAATCGGGAGCAGAAGGCTCAGAATTGGTATCCGAGCAGGAAGGCCCTCCTGCTAAAATAATAAGGAAACCAAACCCTCCTGCTAAGAGAAAAAGGAAGCCCAACAAAAAGTTTTAATATCAGCGACGATTCGGATGAAGATTCCCCACCCCAGTATTCCTCCTTCCAGCTGAAATTGCCGCAACTTCCTGAAGGACTTAACGGAGATTTGAGAGGTACAATGATTTTGATATTATGTTAGGTCTACTTAAATGTTTTTCACTTGTACAATTTCATAACATTAAACATTGTTTGATTAACAGCCATCACATTTAAGCAGTAGACAAGACTGTAGTAGTATATATTTCAATTTATGGAGATGTGCATATACAGATACACATCTCCGTAATTGAATTATTGAGAAATCCTCCGTAATTGAACACATTATATTTTGAATTCTGCACATCTCTAGCAATTTTCAGGTAGACCTAATATTCTTAAATGTAGGATTATCATGAAATAAATCAAAATGGTCAATTTATTAAATAATGTGTTCTTTTATTTTATAATGAATTAATAAGAGTTTCAATATTTAATTTTTTTTCATTTAGGAGCATCATCATTAGAGTTGGTAGGTTCAATTTCAGAGCCTACTTTTATACCACCCAGCAGAAAGGCCCCTAACCTAGAATCTGCAGGTAAATTATTCTTGATCTTAATCTGTAATAAGAAACTTGCATGTGTCAGGTATTGATTGTAATAGTTATGTTCTTTGTAAATCTTTTTGCGCTTAAGTCGAACATTTTTAAAAACCTTCCATTAATTTTATATTTTTATGTATTTTATTAGTTGAGCTTTAAAAAGCGACTTGGAAAAATACTTTTAAATTTAAAAAATTGCATTATCAACCTGAAATGTTGCATATCAACCAAACTTTTTGTGGAGAATCAAGAAATTTTTTTTAAATCACATCCGCATTATTGAGTTCTTTTAGTTTTGTACCTTAGTTAAAAATTAAATATACAAGATTCTGCTGGAGTAAAGGGTGGGTATACATCATGTAGTAACTAACTAAAGTGACATAATTGGAATTCTTTTGTTCATGAACTAATATCTAGTCATACTTTTATTTCCTTAGAAACGGAGTACACCAGCACTCCAAGCTGTTCAAGGCACTTGAATTCTCAAAAAGAGACTCCACACCAGCAGCCTGATAGTAAGAAAACAAATTTATTTCCATCCTTGATATTGTTTTTTTTCCTTTATTTAAATTTTTAAAAATTGTACTGCTTCCCACAAGTCCAAATTTATGTTGACTTAAGCCTATATCTTGTAATTATTTTTGTTTTAGTTCTTCACGACTTTTCCAGGCATTTGGCCAAAATATATGGGTTGCTTGATAGGTTAGACAGGAGGTTGACTGAAGTAGTGGAGAAATCTTCCGGGATAAGCACCTCAACTGTCCCTGAGCTGCCATCCTGTCTTAATCTCCCATGTGAAACTGTTGATGAAGTCGAGAAGCTTGAGGAGTGGTTGGCCGATGATGAAAACACTCAAAAACCTTTCGTCTTGTATTCGAGAGGCTTAACATAGATAAACTGAAGTGTGGCTTTATGTTTTAGATACTTATCGGTTGAGGGTTGATGCAAATTAATTTATACATGTATTTGTATTACCTTAACCATCTTATACGGTTCATAGAAAATTTATATCACTTTGAAAAAATGTCAATGCTGTGGTCAATATTGTGAACTTGTTTTATACTTTTTTGTAAAATTAGTGAATGGATTAATAAAAATTCAGTTAAAGTTTTACATTGCTTTAAATATTATTTAAATGTAGGTCAACAAATGTGACCCAATAGCTCTTCTACGCTGTTTGTGATAAATGCCTCTACTTAAGTTACAAAAAGGTTCTGAATAAAGTTGAGAATCAGTTTAAAGGGGGTTTTTTAGTTTAAAAATTATTTACAAAAAATTAACTCCTATTTGGAACATTTTTGGAATTGGACATTTATAATGAACAATATAGAAGTTGGTATTGGATCACTTAATTAGTGGATATCCTGTATAGTGAAGCTTGGTTGGACCATCGTTGGCTGCTTCGGTAAAATTTAGTTGGGTCATTGTTGGTTCATAAGGAAAATTATGGTTGGGCCATCGTTGGTTTAAAAGAAAAACTTCGTTGGCCCAACGGTTAGAAACTCTGTTGGCCCATTGTCGGTGTTTGGTTGGTTGGGTAACTGTTGGCAAGTGTGCCAAATCCTACCGTTGTCCAACCGTGGAAGAAAACGAAGGGCCAACGTTGTACCGACGATTTTTGCTACTTGGGTAGTTTTCTCAGAACGCCAGAGCATTATTGTCTTCTCCCCTTCAGCTTCTTGGAACAACTGGGGGTAGTAAGGGGACGCATCACGTGCCTTTTTTTTCGCTTTACAGGTGTTTATAGCCCTAAACAAATATGAATATCTACTAGTTAAATTATGCTATTTATAGTCAGGATGGACTGCTCGGGGCCCGCTACCTGCCGATGATGTTCGGCAATTCGGAAAACTCCCGATTAAAAACTAAAAAAAAAACTTTTTTTTATGTTAAAACATAATTAGGGACTTCAAATCCGGAACGCTCAGAGCGACGATCTCTCCGGATTTTGGGTCCTGATTCAACAAATTTTGTAAATAGCATCAGAACTCACAATTTGCCATTAGCATTTCATTCATTAATAGCATTTTTTAATACTGTATATACTCGCTTATAAGTCGAGAAATTTGGCACAAAAAACGAAGTAAAGGTCGACTTACGTTCGTGGCATAACATCGAAAAATCCAGACTTTTCCCTTTTTTTTTTAACCTCATTAATTAAACAATACAAGAAAAGAATTTGCTCAAATTCTGACATGATTTTACGTGCTCTAGACGCTTATTAAAGTCTTTTAATTACAAAAGATCAGAAAAATAAAAGAAAGCCCGCACTTCAATTTTATGAATTTTCTGTATTGTGTAAAATTTAGAGCTCAGTCTAAAAAACAATAATAAATATAATAAAAGTGGAAAAAATAGAAAAAAGCAAAACATTATGATATTAACTTAGAATCAAAGCAATAAAAAATTGATAAGAACTCTGAATCGCGAAAACGAACCCTTTTTCAGAAATCGCGATCTCATATATGAAAACTTTTTCGGACACGATTATGAAAACTGTACATTTTTATCTTAAACATGTTCATTACAATTCATTTTTCCATATTTTTAAAATGTTTATTTCCAAAAAAAAACTAAAAAATGCTTACCGATTTTTCATTGAAATCAAGAGCAGTTTTCTTTTTTTTTAATTTTGGGATTACGAATTTGGGGTTCCATGATGTGTAATTGTTGCATTTTGCCCCACTACTGAAAAAAATAATAAAATAAAACAGTAAACGGCGTCGGCGTCATTTCGCAAAATTTATACTTAAGACAAAACAGTTAAATACTATTTTCAAAACCAAATAAGCATTTCTTTTCTTTTTAATTTCTATATACTAATCAGTTTATATGTGCTAAAAATAGTATTTGTGTCTCATGTATATGCTTTTCTTCATTTGCACGCGGGAAACGGTCATATGCTAATTAGCAAACTGCGTATAATCCAACAGCAATCTCTTAGCATCTGCTTAAGTTTACAATGTTTCTTATTATTTTCTAAACAGCGAACAGCAAAACGCTTATTGAGCCTATATACAGTTATTTCTTTCCAAGACTTTGGACCCCACCTCCCGAAATTTATGGCTTTATTAGAAAAAAAATTAACAAATTAAATAAGGTGTTGAATACAAGCATAATTTGCACACTATTTTCCTCTCATAAAATTTGCCTTCTATAAGAATGAATTCTTCTATACAAATAAAAGAAGTAAAGATTGTACTAGCATGTGGCTCCCATTTGCCTGTGAAAAATTATCTTATGTAATTGTAGTGTTTTCCTGCATATAATTAATTGTGCAGCATTTTTTTATCACCTGATATAATTTCTTTTTTAATGGTAAAAAGGACAAAATATATTGAGTAAAAATAAAAAGCTATTTTCTCCAAAGTTCCCACCCCACCCCTCTTCTAAAAAGAAAAAAAAATGTTTCAATTAGAAGCAAAATGATTAAGGAAAAATGTGAAAGCTCTATGATGTTTAAAATGGCACTAAGTTTGAAATCCTAGGTTACCATCACCTGCAATACTTGCCAATAATAATCAAAGCTAGCCTTAAGACTTGTACGGCCACATTGGGAGTACTTTTGTGTGGGGGGGGGGGGGGGTCTTTTCCAGATTTGTTGCAATTTTGGTAATCCCCTCCCGAACTTGGTCATGGAGAAATGTCACCAAGACCTAAAGTTTTTTTGTTGAGTAGTTCATAATTTTGTAGCAGAATACATATGAAAATGTGCATAAGTGATACATATGTACATATACAGTGAAACCTCCCTTAAGGGACACCTCCGAAAAAGGGACACCTCTAATTAAGGGACACTTTTTCTGGTCCCAGTCCCTTTGAATAGGGACCGCAATGTATTTACCTCTGAATAAGGGACACTCTATTTAAGGGACATTCACAGAGAAAAATTTCTAAAATTCAAGTTATATAGATAAGAAAAATTTACTGGAAATTGCAGTTTTTTTTTCTAAAAATTAACTTCTGAAAATACTAATCTGAATCCTATGACCAAAAAAAACAAGTGTATTTTAAAGTGCTAGCCAGAACCTACATGTAAAGGCTTTTCCCTCTCTTGCACTATGGAATACATGTATGCTCAGCATTGACAGACAGTACCCGGCTACCAACAAGTTTTTGATGCAAGGATTGGAAAAACTACACGAAACTTAAATTATGCTGTATTGCCTGAATTTCATACTTTAAAACAAACCCATCTGATAGATTACTTCAAATACATTTCTGTAAGCTGCAAAACTTTGCCAATACGACATTTATGCTAAAATTTTAGTTTTTTAATGAAAAAAATTTACATTTCAATAATTTCAACTTATTATTTGTATGCATGAAACATTTTCAGTATTTAAACTTAGATGGTAACACATGTTTATTATTAAAAAGTTGAATCAAGTTAATACACTATACGTGTATGCATCAATTTATGAACCTCCGAGGACGGGACACCTCTATTTAAGGGACAAAATTTCCAGTCCTCCTAGTGTCCCTTATTGAGAGGTTTTACTGTATATTTTTCAAAATGAAAACCTATATTTTGAGGTACACATGCAAAGTTTTTTTTAAACGCTTAAATTTTTTTACCTGTAAAAATTTAAGCAAAGCTGCTTCAATGCAGGGGGGGGGGGGGGTAAAAAAATTTAAAGCAGAACTCAAGGGTGCCCTTTTTGAAGAAAACATGGTGCCCTTTTCGGAGTTCCCCCTGGCAGCCCTTTCATCCTGGAGTCAGCACTATTATTTCAACTTAAACATCACTTACTTGTTAGGTCTATATTAGTTATAAATGTACCTACAATTGATCTAGTATTCATTTTTCGAAGACAATTTATTTTTTGAAAAGTTATATACTTATCCCAGAAAGCAGAAGGCAATTATGGATTATATACATGTGCATATTAAAAATGTTAAAGTATTTAACTATTTTCTACTTATAAACAGATTACCTTATAACCTTAATAAGTATGTTGAAGGCTCAAATTCAATATGTACAGCAGCCAAAGCTTTGGCACTCAGCTAAACTGATCACAAATTGAAAGATATTTCCATCTTATTCCTCAAATTTTGCAATGTAATAATGTATAAATAATGATATATTTGCTAAATTTTGAAAGTTTATTACATTCAAAAAAGAATTTTTTTTACAATACAAACATTAACAGGTCACTGTCTCCCATTCATATACAACAATTTACAAGTTTACATAAATTAAAATAGGAGAAAATGCATTCATGTTAGAACTATAAAAATTCGAACAAAGCAACAACTTACAAATAAACAATAATTCCATTTTTAACTATCTAAATTTCTTTTTAAATATGAAAATAATACTTTCTTTGCTGGTAATGACAAATTTTCTCATCCACTATAATAAAACCGTTAATGCACTTTGTAACTCAATTAGCTTTTACGAAAAAAGACGCTAAAAATTTTTTTTAGGGTGAAAAGAAGTTCTTTTTGCATAAACGTTAAAATGTACAGGGAAATTATATAAATCATGTACTACCATCTACATTGAAATCAAATGCATTTCTAAGGGGAAAAATGCAGTAGTTATAAATTCTAAGATGACCAAATTGTTTCCCGTTGCCGTTTTTTAAGTTTGTGTAAAGTAGCTGGCTGACAACATCTGCCCTCGCCAAGGCATCTCATTAACTAGAAGTATATTTTCTGCCATAGAACATCAAATTTTTTTTTTTTTAATTTAATGTGACTATTAAGTTAAGCAACAAACATATATTAAGTCCTTAAAATTTAGAATACCGATCACGTAAATTTGTTTTTGCTAAATATTTTTCCCCCGTAAAATTGCAGCATCAAGAATGCATGAAAATGATGTACAAATGAACTTGGATCCAACTTCAGATAACTTATTGTGCATTCCTGATTTGATAATTCATAGTGCATCTTATATGACAAGAAATGCGGTAAACAACTTAAAATTTTTTAAGTGGAATTAAATCCATATTTATAAAAAAATATTTGTAAAATCTTGAACTAGACAGAAGGGGAGGGGGGGGTATTTTTTAAAAATATTTTATGTGGTGGCCTTTGGATATGAAAAAGTACCTTCAACTCAAATGAAGAATATAAGCACAACTTACTTTACTAAAAAAACTCTCAAATCTTTTGGCTCGGAGCTGATTCTTTTCTTTCACTATATTTAAAAATATCTCATCATCCATTTTTGATACTTGAGAACAGACCAACAATAAATTGAAGAAGAAAACCTGAAATTCAAGTACATAATCATTTTGGTGAACTGAATATCATCACTGGATATGTGTGCTGCCGCAATTAGGGCCAGTCGGAGGCTGAGGCAGTAAAGTTGTTTAATGGCAATATGTGCTTAAAGGCAACAGATATTAATAGATAATTAATTTATAATGTAATGAATTACACTTCTAACGAACAATAAAAATATATCTGCTCTATGGCTATTTAATATTATACTACACCACGTGTATTTAGTGACAAAAATTTTAATCCCTACATGCTAAAGTTCATATTATAGGAGCACAGAATATTTTGTTCTCTTATGGTGCATTGCATGTAGAGGAAACAAGAGAGCTTTGAAAATAGAAAAGGCGGGACAAACCTTGTCTTTTTCACATTTAAACTTTTATTTCACTGATGAGCACCAGATAGTAGCATGGTATCACAAGTTGTAGTAAGTAGAATCACAAGTTGTTTCTATTTATTAGCCATTTCCAAGTAGAACCAGGGAGCAATCACGTGATATCTTTCTCAACCAAAAAAGTAATTTTTTTGTTGCAAGTTCTTTTTTCCTGTACCATTTATCATTAACATCTACAGAATTAAGTTGAATTGTTTGCGCTCTTCAGCATTCGAAATTACTGGTGGTCCACTGGTCCCGAGACCCTTAAAATCCCCCCCCCCCCCCCCCCTGGACTGCAAAAAAAAATATCCGTGCAAGACCAGTGACCTCTCTTACTATTAATTGACCTTTTCAGACAACGTTTTTTCTTCTTCTTCATTTCACGCATGCTCAAAGTATTTGTTTAGTGGAGTGAAGGAGTGCATTGTTTATAGTTTCTTTTTTGGCGGAAGTTCTTATACATGCAACGTTCTGTGATCAATCTATAATGATGGCTATTGATTTTATTTAATTTTTCCGGTTAATCATAGTTATTTAATTTTTTCTTAAACTTTTTGTATTTGGCACTGTACTGGAAGAAATGTTATTCTTAACTTGCCATTAAAGTTACTTAAAGTAACATTTAACATCTTATTGTTTTAATCAACCATAGAATCAATTAGCTACAGTTAATTAAGTTTTATTATTAAATGATCATTAAGTGTAAAAATAATATTTTAAACTAAAATACTATGTATTTTGGTTAATTTTAAGTGGACCAGTAATATTGTCTTTGGGCCAGTAATTTTTTTTAACAATTTCTAACGCTGTACTTAGATAATATGCTCAAACAGAATGTACTTATTTTTTACTTTCACTTTTTAAAATGTGTTTTTAATTTTTTTCCCCAAAATGGCTAGTAAGGGAGGTTTGACCGACATCAGTTCTCAGATGTCTGGCCTGGGTCAAACCTTCCCATTTAGTTTCATTTGATGGTGTAATATTATTTAAACTGTTAGTTTCAAAGATAAATGTTATTTTTAATTCAACTGAAAGAAATTTTATTCTTAACTTGCAGTTAAAGTTACTTAATGTAACAAATATTTATGTGAAACACTTCCTATTTATTAGGGATAAAATGGAAAATCCGGCAACTATCCGGCTGATTTGTAACTATCTGATCCGGCCTTTGACTTCATAATCTGGTATCCGATCCGGCCCTGCAAAATAAATCCGAATATCTGGCATGTTACGAAACGTATCCGGTCGAAAATCCGGCAGTAATTTGAGGAGGAAAATTTTCCATTATGTCCTTCCAGAAAATTTTCAATGCCAAATAAAGTAACTTTATGCCAAAATTTTACATGACATAAAACTTTTGATATTTCCTTTCATTAATCAACTTCAGCTTTTCCAGCAAAAATAACAGGTTATAACTTCAACTTTCTACAGCACATTTATGGGAATAAATTTCTACTTAGTTTTAATTAATATTAGGTTGCATCATTTTTAAATAATAAAAAGCATTTCCCAATTTAAATAATGAAAAAGCACTCACAGAAAATGAATGCGCCTTTTCTAAAGTAAAAAGTAATGAGATGTATCAGAACCTAATAGGCCATCACTAATAGCTTGAATTATTATGATACTTTTCCACACTATTCTCTGGTTTAAGATGTTGTTGAATACCACTTGTTTTTGAATTCCACTGTCTTTCTACGTTAATTCTGCCCCCACCCCCTCCATCCTCATGAGGCACAAAACTCTGTGCCTCATGAGGATTATGATCATAGACAAAAGATAAAGTTAGACAATGTGTTCAACTGGTCTCAAGTTTGGTTAAACAGAGGTAATTTTGCTTCATAGTGATGGTGATAGAAGCACTAAATTAAGGCCTTCTCATCCTGCCACTTTTTTTTTTTAAACTTTAAAATTTGCTGCTTTCTGTCTTGCCTAAAAGGAGCATGCAATTTGTCTGCATATAGTTTGTGATTATGCTCACTTCTGTCTTTACTTGCTACATCTGGGAGTGGAAAATCTGCGCCAAATTTTCAATCCCGATACAAAAGGGGCTAAACTTGCGATTTTAAACTCTAAAAGGTGTAATAGGTAAAAAGCAGTTAATTGCACTTGTCACTGAAAGCCCCACATAAAAATAAATTTTTTTAAAAATAATGCATTTTTACACTTTTTAGGGCTATGAATTGAGAAGATATTATGACTACTCCCACTCAAATGTTATTTACTTTTTAAGTTCTTTTCTATTAGTACACATGTACATTCTCTAGTTCTTCCGTTACTTTTTCTTTAATTTTACAAAATGTCAGTAAAGACATATATATTTTTTGGAAATGTCAGATTGAGCATGTTCCTTGCTGAAAATGGCATGCCATGTTTCAGATTTCAATCCTTTTACATCCTATAAAAGTTTCAATTATTTTATAAGTTGAAAGTTAATTTAACATAAGCTACCTTAAATTGATTTTTTGTCATTTAATTGTTAATAGTTTATTTTATTAATGATACTTAATTTTCATTAATAAATTAAATAGAAATGAAAGAAGTGTGAAACCATTTGTATTTTACAAATGTCTTATTTTTACTTTATTCCTATTAAGATATTTTAAAGCTATAACAGGGGGAAAATATGTTAAACTTTTTCCTCCTATAGCCAAGCCAATTTATGATGAAAACAAATGGACCCAAAGAAAGTTTCGTTGTTGCTGTAATTCTGTTAAATAAAATATAAAGAATACAACAAATCGTAACAGCTATTTGTACTGATGTGTTCAATTACATCTTCTTTTGTTCCAAGACCCTTTTTGCTTTTTCCTATTCTTCATAATGTCCTTTCTCCCAAATTAAAGCGAAATCCTGCACCGGTCCACTAGTCTAACTTAGTTAGCAATCTTCTTGAAGATTTTCAACCCATCTTTTAAATTCCTCACTCACAAGCTAGTGTTTATTTTATTGTAACTGAAATATCTTTTATTTATGATAGAAAAATCAATAAAATTAAGCTAGAAATAAGCATTTTTTCTCATAAATTAGTTTGTAAAATGAACATTGCTTAATCCATTATGATTTTGAATCACTCGTCAATTTAAAGTATTATTTTCACATAAAAATTACACATTGAGAGAAGGATCAATTTATAGAGTTATGAATTAAGCCTACTGTGACATATTAATAGAATTAACAAAATTGAAAATATTCTACTAACTAAAATATTCTACAAACAAAGCAGATTTGCTAGTACGAGAATCTGGTCCATTCAATTCAGATATTTTTCTGGAAACTGATTTTCTTTCTTTTTATGTTACAGATAGACCAAATTCGGATGTTATAAGTTAACCTTTAGTTGCATCTTCTAATCAGTTGTACAACTGAACCTCGAAAATCCGGAATTTGGAGGTTGATTAAGAAACTATGTTTATACCAATTATACCGTCTGGCAAATTTTTCAATGTAATATCATAAACAAGGCAATTTTTCTTATAAAAATGTAAATACAATGCAATAATTGATTTAAATAATAGAATTGGCACAATACACTAGTACGAAATTGCATATTAAATCACAGCGAACTTTTTATAAAAATTGCCATTGTGAAATCGGCCATTTCCAAATACGAGAACAATATCTTAAATTCGTCAACTAGATATAATTTTCCTTCTTTTTTAAACGCTTATTTCCGATTCTTGCACTATTTTAAAACAACGCATTTCGAAAATGGTACGAAACATTTTGGGCCCTTCAAGAATCTTAAATTTTACAAGTTCAAACAAAATACTGTTTCAATTTGAAATGCACATGAAAATACTGTGTGTTGTAGTTCCTTTGAATCAAAATCGAGGATTCACGTAACACTCAATCGTTAACTAGAAAATAAAATTAAAACGATGAATCACTGGAACCTGGAACCAGTTGTGCTTCGTGCACGTGCTTTTCAATGTCGCTTTAGCTGATGTTTTCTTTTCTTATCATTGTTTATCCTTTATTAAGTTTTGTATTAACTATTTTTCTATTAATATCTGAAAAGAAACGGGTGAGGTGAAAATCCGATCGGCCTTTTTTACCCCCAGATACACGAAAGCGATCTCAGTACTTTTCATTCTTAAGTAAAAAGAAATTAAAGTCTAAAAGATATTTTTAAACACGAGAAACATAGGCGTTGCACCGCATTAAGATGTGTTTCAAGGTCTATGGGTCCCGCGTCTGGCAGCTCCATCTAACCACTTCAGATCTTAAAATTACATCCCACAGAATCAAAAAAAAGATAGAAGCATTTAAATTACATATTTTCAAGCCATAGAAATTAATTCATTTTGCAACTTTGCAAATTTGACATGCCGCAAAACACGAACCGAAACCGGATATTTTAACATCGGTCATATATCGGGTACCCGATGCGTTCTGAGGGAGGAAACCATTCCTATTCAATACGAACCGTCGGTGCGTCCCTGTAGAAGATGTATATTTTTTGATTCGAAAACTTCTTGGAGAAAATGAACATATATTTTTTTAAAGAGTATCGATTCTTTCTGTTGTACATAAAGCTACAATAAAACATGATACTTTAGCTTGTAACGAATGAGCGAAGCGATTCGAAGGAACTGGATTTGGTGAGCGTTAGCAAGAGGGGTACTTGCATTATTCTGTCTCCTCGCAAAATAATAAAACCTGCAAAGATACTTACGTTTATTCATGCAGGGTTTTTTAGTTCAGAGGAGCTGTTTTTAATTGGCGCGTAAATTAAAGTACGAAGGTCTGAATCCTACGAGACGTTGGACTTCACTAGGCATTCTGAAATAAACATATCCGATTGGCTAGTTCGTATCACGTGGTACGGTTTAAGAAGTTATTTGTTATTGAAAAGGGGTTGCCTAGTTTGAACTGTTATCGCTTTAACTTAAATTTTTTTGCGAAGAATAACACAGGGAATTCCCGAGTGCCTAGTGCTCGAAAGAAAAATGTGTTTTGAAACAGTTGACTTCACTAAGCATTGACGGATAATGGTGAAAATCATGAATGTTATGCATACGGTAGTTTTTTGTTGCGCATAATTCGCTAATTGGTATTTAAATTATTGTGTAGTGAGATGTTTTTTTTTCGAATTTAACTTGGTATTCCTTATAAATACATTGTTAATGGTAAGTTTATTAAGTAGTGGATATGCTAAAATTTTTTTTAACTCCAAACTAGTTTTTGTCAAATTTTCACTTCTTAATGAATTAAATTTGTTACATCTCCGTGTTTCATTGTAAAGTTAAGTATGAATGTAAACCTATTTTTTGGAACCATTAATGATATTTTCAAAATATCAACTAGAGATGCAATGGCTATTTGTTATTCTACTGAAATTTTGAAGAATGTTTGATTTGTCTGGGAATAGCAGATCGAATATACGAATGTAATAAAGCTGACTAGAAGAGACATCATTTGAAATAATTTTTCAAAGGCAATGCACTCGAAATATTATACAAAGAAAAAGCGCATACATATATGTGTATTATATTGTATATCAAGCAGCCCTCCTGCTTATTTGGGAAACTGAACTTCAAGGAAAATAGTTGATCTCATCATTGATAAATAATTATAATAATATAAAATTCTTAATGCTCTATCATAATTTTTATACAGTGTTGTACTTCTATATCCAGATCTTGATGCATCTGAGAAATTTGATGGTTGTCTAGCTAGTTTAACTGCTTCAAATGGAAAATGTTTTGAACAAGCAAAAATAAACAGAAATCTTATTTTATGCTTTGAAAAAGTGATTAAGTTTCTCTTATGTGTAAAAAAAATCATCTGTTGCATTAGATATCTATTAATTGTGGGAAAAGAGTGTTATGAAAAATATTGAAATTCATCAGATCATTTTTGGTGAGTACTCTCTTGAGTACACATTGAAAATGATCAATTCATAAGAGAAGAGAGAAAATATACTTCAATTATCAATTTCAGGTATAAAATACATATCTGTGTGTCTTTTATTTTGCTTTACTTTTTAATTATTTATTAATTGTTTATGAAGAACTTTCTTGGTGATACTTAAGTGAATGATCCCTAAAACTAAAATTAACTCCATACAAAGTCAAGTCTGCAAAAAACAAATTTTGTATATTTGTATAATAGACTATCAAGTAGTTTATGCTCAATCTATTTATTTTAAGCTGATTTGTATTGATATTGTATTTTTAACCTATTCTTTTATTGCATATTTTTATCATGAGGTTGCTGCAAGAAAAGAAGTAAATTTAACTAATGCTATGTTGAGGCAATTGTTTTCATGATATACTTCCTGCACATACATTTCTACATTTATATTAAGTAGTTTTCTATAGTGTATAATTAAATTTATATGTTTCAAAAGAAGTTAGAAACAATTATTTTAAATTTCCATAAAATTCTTCTTCTTTTTTCTTTATTGTGTCCTTTTCATATTTGATTAATTCTCTAAGCATTAAACCAGTTCACCAAGAGTATAAATATCAGAAGTTACATGCAAGACAGTTTTAATGGAAATGCTCTGAGATGAATATCTTTTAAGTAAGTAATTAGCAGCATTTCTATACTAAAAATTGCCCGGTAATTCATCTTCAATGAATTGTCCACAGTTTTAAAAATAGTGGCATTCTGTGAGGTGATATTTCCAGGCACAAGAAGAAAATGCTGTAGGCTTTGCTCAAGGCATCACAAAGCAATTGGTTGTAGAGTTTTGATAAAATAATGAAAATACTCATGAATTTATAGATTGTATGGTTTATTTTGAATAAAAAGCACATATTTGTTTGTAATATTTTATTATTTCTCTCTCTCCAGATGTATAAATCCTTAAAATATATTTTATTTAAAACCTATGAGATAAAATGTATTACATAAGCTCAAGCAATATGAAATGTGTATGGTTTCTTATTCACAGAAACTCTGCATTTCTTTTTTTACCTTTACTAACTTTAACTATTAAAGTTGTTTTAATGCTAAGGTTATATAGCAACAATTCTGTGACTGGAAAATAATTTTTAAATGACTTCTGTCTAACATGAACCTTTGATAACTCATTACAGCTATCAAAACCACAAAACAATACACACATGCATATTTTTTTAAAAATTTCATCAACTCTTGGTTTATAGGGGCCCCAAATAGTCATTTTTGTTCTTTTTCCAACATTTTGAGTGACTGTACACTGTAAAGGGGTCACAATTACACTTAGTGCATCTGTATGTGATTAGTGCTCCTTAGTGTGATTCTTGTGATTAATTTTTGTGGTACTTCATTCTGTATTTTTGTCCCCTTTGGAAGTTAGCAAAAATTTGATATTGGCCTTAAACTTTGACCCCTGTTGTCATTATTTAAATAGTTAACTTACAGCAGTCGAATTTGTCCTGCAACTCTATTACCTAATATACTTTAATACCAATCTGCAAAATTAGCAGCCATAAATTCACTTCATATAGCTTTGGGACAAATTGTAAAAAGTCTAATAATCCCAATTTTACCCACGAGAACGATTTTTGATAACCTCTATAAATTCCGGTCATAAGTAAAGAAAAAAATGAAAATTGTTCTAAACATCTTTTGTACGTATGTAGCTGTCAGGGACGGGAGTATCAAGAGAAAATAACATGGTCGAACAGAACGTTTCTTTATAATCCCATGAAATTATATGGATTGACCCTTTATTTAGTAAATTAAAACATACATCTAGCGTAGGATAAAGCTTTTGAACATTTGAAATTTTAAATAAAATTATCAATCGGTAATGAAACGGACCAAATACTGAAATGAAATAAATCAATGTAAAGAGAAAAATGTAACGTCAACTAATAAAGCGACGAAAAAAGCACTATTTTTCCACTAAACAATACAATTCAATCAAACTTGGAGCAAAATAGTACGTTAGCAACTTAACGACAAAAACAACGATCTTTGAGCAGAACGAAATAATTTCATTCAGCAGGGGCGGATCCGGGTGATCGGCCGGCGGGGCCCCGCGCCGACTCATTTTATTGACTTGTAATTAAGAATAAGTTAAGGGGGGATATGGGGGTCTAGTTAATCCTGGAAAAATATTTTACCCATTTCCTCGCAACTACTAGTCCGCCACGGAAACCCGATATTTAATAAAATTAAGTCTCAAATTATGATTTTATGATCAAGAAATGGTGTCCGCAAACGGAGGTACCAAAAAAAAAAAAAATGTTTTATTTGAGAGAAATATCTGCATTTGAGGGATGTCCGTTAAAATAGGTTTTATCTATTTTTTTATACTGTGGATGTTTTTATTAAGTTTCCATTTAAAAGCGCATGATCAATAATCCACCCGTGGATGAAGGCTTTCAATGTGACGAATTTTTTCCAACGCATCAGAGGCTTGAGGTTCCGAGCTTTGAAAACCCGTGTGTGGGTGGGGCACTCAACCTACGAAAATACTGGGGAAGGAGACGGGTCGAAGATTAAATTTAAAAGCTATTTCTGTCTTGCATGTTCGTTAAGTATTTGTTGATGGGAAATATCGCTAGCAGGGATGTCCCCCCCCCCCCTTTAAGGCGATAGCGCACCCCCTAAAAAGCTCGGAACATCCCCCAAACCGATGAATGATAATTTCAAATTTCAAAATATCAACTAGAGATGCAATGGCTATTTGTTATTCTACTGAAATTTTGAAGCATGTTTGATTTGTCTGGGAATAGTAGATCGAATATTCGGATGTAGTAAAGCTGACTAGAAGAGACATCATTTGAAATAATTTTTCAAAGGCAATTTACTCGAAATATTATACAAAGAAAAAGCGCTTACATATATGTATTATATATTGTATATCTCCTGCTTATTTGGGAAACTGAACTGCAAGGAAAATAGTTGATCTCATCATTGATAAATAATTATAATAACAATCTAAAATTATTATTAGAACCACTCAAATAGGCAAAGCCACCTCCCCCCCCCCCCCAAAAAAAAAAAAAATTCCCCTAAAACGTTCAAACCCTGGTGGGGCCCCCTGACTTATTCGTGGTAGGGTTGCTGCCGCAAAGCCACTTTACATTTTAAAACCCCCCTTTTAAATACCATTCTATTGCTTTCTTATTCATGTTGCAGTCTTATATAATGAACTGTACTTTTGATAAACGCAGGGATATTGCAAATAAAATTTTAATTGGGGCAAGGAAAATCCCAATTATTTTTTTTAAAGATTAGTATAGCAAAGATAGAATTAAAGTAGATTTTAAAAAAATGTCTGCCAGAGAATGTTTAACTGCTACTCTATAATTACTTTACATACCAACTAAATCAATTTATCCAACTAGATACTGCTGCTAGTAAATAAAACAAATCATTACTCATCTTAATTATTAAGTTTTAATTAGGTGTGTGCAAATGTTTCTACTTTTTTAATTAAGTACTTCAATGATTTAATTTAACCTGAAATAAAGCACAATGGGTGTTGGAAATCCTTCCCCCTCAGAAACAGAATATGCATGATACATAATCCATTTTGGTAGTAAGGTGTTTCTTCCTATTATTTCAGTGTCTATTGAATCTTACTGAATGTGTTCAAAAGAAATTTCTTAAGTTAAGTTACAAATTAGGCTCTATTTTCAAATAAGTTTTGGTGTTCTTTGTCATAGAAGTCATAATAGATTATCCTTTAGGGGAGGGTGGAAAAGGACAATTTAATCTATGTCAAATAATGCCACTTTTTAAACTAAAGAAAAAAAAACATTTCATTTTCTTGGAATGGATTTCAGCGTCAAATTTTGAAAAATTATGCTCACAAATTTACTTCAGGAAATTTTATAAAATCCTGCATTAACAAAATATTTTTAATCATTATATGATCATAAAATCAATTACATAATACCTATAAATAAGTTTTTAACCCTTTATAATAATATAATGGCCATATATAATGGAATTGTTAGTATTCAATGAAGTATACAGACTATCAGGCATGCAAATTGAGTTTGAATGCTATAGAAGAGAATACAAAATCAACAGTAAAAAGCTTTTTAATATGTTTGAAGCAGGATAAACAGATATTTTTCCATACCCAAGATATTTTATAAAGCATTTTGCATCACTCAGTATGCTAACATATTCAATACATAAGGTGAAAACAATTACATTTCAAAGATATATTGGTTTTTATGCCAATAATTATCAATGATTAAAAGAAAGGGGTTTTATAATTGCGAACATAAGGAGCGGTCCATCATCTGATCCGAAAGGTAAGCTTTAAGCATTTTTTTAAACGTAAAGAAATATGCATATAGGCGTATATAGACAGGTAACAAAATTGCGGAGTAGATTCTCATGCAAGTTAAAAAATTCGCAGGATCTCTCATCCAGGGAGAATAGACCACAACTTGGTTTTGCCTGGAAAAACGCTTCTAAAAGAGAGCCATACTTTTTCAAAATATGGACAATCTTTGAAGCTGCTTCACCGGGCAGTGTTACACATAACTCTCCAAAAACAGTCCTGTTGTTTAAAACAAAGCTTTTGTCAAGAGTTCCTGCAAAGAAAGTAAAAACATTTGATATTACGAAACATTCATACTCTTATATAATTAGCCTGCTTTTTTTAAAACCTTAATTGCTGCAATTGGCACTTTTAAACAGGAAATTTCCGTTCAGGTGCAGATAACAGGACATCAAGAATTATTAAATAATATATGAAAAACAAACTAAACCTGAATAACTTTTCTCGATGAAAGGTGAAATCATAGAAATCTCTCTCTCCTCAAAAAATCCTGGATCTGTGCCTGATTTCATCACTTATTTTAGAGACAAAAAAGTAAATTACAAGTAGTGAAGGGAAGGGGAGGTTTGAAATTATTTTAATAGAAATGCAAGTGGGATGTTCCAGGTGAACATTAGGAATTTCAATGTAATGATGGTCATTTATATTATATTTTGTGTTTTAACTAGGGGCTTTCTCATGATTATTTTCTCTGCACACACAATAATAATTATTTCCAGACATTAAAAATATGGATAAGTAAGCACTGGTTAATAAATCATAGAGAAACATATGGGAAATTCACGAGTGCACTGCTACAGGACAAACTACCAGGATTAATGTGTGGTCGCTCTGCATTGGTAAATGGGGAAATGAATAGTAGTAAAACTTTAGCAGTGGCCCCCACTAAACGATGCCACTGGGTTTACTAGTTTTGCCTGTTAGTTAATGCACATAAAAACCTCATTTTGCAGTACTCCACATAAAAATGCATGCTAGAGCAGCTGCAAAATATTACTGATATAATATACTCGATAAAAGAGCTAGAATTTACATAAGGTGCCAAAAACAGATATATGCTGACCTTTCCTGTTCAGTTTGTCTGGGAAATGTGTTTGCAGAACCCAATATCCCAAGTAATGAATTGCTTACCTGTTTAATAGCTACCGCACATAAATGTTGTACAAAGCAATAGGGAGAAACAGTTCTCCCTCGAAACAAAGTCAGTTCACCTGGAAAAAAAAACATCGTGGAGCATCTTTAGGAATTATCCTATATAATACTTGCCTGTTACTGTATCGTACACGATGTTAGACGCGAGAATGTGGCTCGTTCACCACACAATGTGATCAACGGTTTTCAGACAAATATGTATGAATACGACCAAAAAAATACCTGGGAGCATTTGAAATTATTACCTGTTGGATAGCCAACTATATATCAGCATCGTACGCGACAAATTCCATCACGAAGAGGTTAGAAAAATACTGTATAACGGTTCTTACTGCGTAGACAAGGATTTCGGATAAAAACCTTCAAAAGTTTCTTGAAAAAATAAAGATAAAATGCGTACCTGTCGATAACAGCACTGTTGTCATAAACGATTTAAGATTTTAACATCACCCAGCTATAAGAACGATCAACCTTTTTACCTGAAAATAAGAACATCTTTAGCATTGACTGAGAACTAAATTTTAATAAAAATACTTACCTGATATTAACAAATTAAATATGTGGAAAACACATAAAGAGTTTAATTTACTCTAGTCAAGTATAAAGAATAAATCACTGATGTGATATCTGATCTGCAATTTTTCCCGCGCAAACAAGTGAAAGTGACGCTTCCTTCTCGCCAGACGGACGCCGAGTGCTGAGAAAAGAGAAACATCGCCAATATACTTTGGCAGCATTAGTTATCGCCAATGCACTAGGCATTTTGTGGTAACCATCCGAAAATGCCTAGTTAACTCTAACGCCTCATCTGAATCCTTAGATTTCCCCAGTCTATGCGCATGCGCCTTGGCGCACATTCAAAAACCAAATAGCGATAAATGATTGCCAATGGCTGCATTTGGTTTGATACTTTATTAACGCTGTAGATCGCATTGCTGCGCAATTATTTACCGTTACGGTTGTGTTGCAGAATATTGAAAAGATATTATTTGGAGAAAACTGTTTAGATATATTTGTTTTTGAACGTGATTAATAAAAGCAAAACACAATTAGATTTTTCAAACAAGTTGATTAAGCAAACTGATTTTTCTAAAGAACTGAAAAATAACGTTAAGCAGTTTAAACGATAAGAATTGCATAGATGAAACGATGAAAAAAATTAGATTTGAGGTAACTGCATGCTATTAATTTGACCAAGATTAGCCTAGCTGGGCCCAGAGCCTGTTGTTCTGTCTGTTGTCTTTAAAAAAAATTATATTTAAAAACACCAAATTAATGAGGAATAGGAACCACACTTTCTACCTTCCCAAAAGAGCCACACACATACATGAAAGACCCAAGACCCATAGTCAAAGAACACACAACGTCCTAAATTTTTCTTTTATTTTGCCCCCCCAATTACCTCTTAATTTTAATGACTATTAAAAGTTGATTGCTACCCTAAAAAATATGGTTGCGGGGGTGGGCAATCGGGGTGAGAAAAAAAAAGCAAAGGATTAAGTTAAAATAAAGAGCAACAGAAGGCATTCTGTCAAAAAATCGAGTCTGATGCACAGTTTTTCAATAGAGGTTGCAACTATATGAGCAAATATAGTCATGCGCGCCCATACGGGGGATGGGGGAGACTCTTGCCGGACACAATGGCAGCTTTTTGGCTCAATATATAGCTCAAATGTTAAACGCAAGAAAAGTGACACAATTCAAAAACGAAACAACTTGGCAAAACGAAATTTATTGCTTTTCCCAATACCATATACATTCTTCATTCAAAAGAGTGACAACTGTATCATGTCCAGTCGTTGCAGTGCAGCACTTTAGTTGTCAACTTAGTTAGGGGGTCAACTTTATAAAGGGTGGAGATTTTTTTTTTTTGTCATTTATGCATTTATTCATTTGTAACTACTTAAAATAATTAAAATATAGCTTCATGTATTAACATTACTTTAAAATAGTAATTAGCCATTTCTTTCAATTATCTAAAAAAATGCTTAGAAAAATTTTACCTGAATGACTTACAAACATGTATCCTATACAACTTTAAAAGTAAGTACCTAGTAGTTAGCACGTCGGACTTCCACCTGGAAGGTCGCGCGTTCGATACCCACTGAAGACCACCATGTATACTTGGGGATATGTGCATGTAAAATCCGTAGACCCCACTACCTCTCCCCGTGCGTAAGCAATCCTAAGGCCTCGGCTAACAGGTAGGGGTCTGGTAGATTTCCTAAAAATATATAATTTTTCAAAATGGCTATATCAGATAGAAGAGAAAGAAACTTATTTAAAGAATAAAGAGTGTTCATAGTAGTTTTCCCATGTGGGTGACTTACAAAGAGCTTTAGGTAAACTTTATATTGATGTTTCCTCCATCCAGATAAATACTGGTCAATGGCATAAAAAATATTCTGGAGAAGTTATTTTAGTTTTATTACAAAGGTTTCCCTACATTATATAATATAGATCTAATTCCATTCCTGAGAAAATTGGTCAACTTAGACAGGTGGTCAGCTTGCAAATGTGGTAAATTTTACATGTTTTACTGTATAAATTTAATACCAATATATATAAATTTATGAAGCACATATATTTAATACCTTTGCACCATGAGCGACTGCATATTGAAAAATATCTTAGGGGGAACTAATGTTAGTACAGCAGTTTAGTATGAGAGCTGTATGTTGAGTCTGGCCAGTGGCGTACGCAAAGGGGGAGGGGGGTTTAGGGGTTTAAATCCCCCCCCCCCTTGAGACCTAAATAATAGTGCTTTATTACATACTCGAATTTCTTTTAGTAGATTCAGAACATTATGACCCCCCCCCCCCTTGAAAAAATTCTGCAAACGCCACTGATTCTGGCTATTTGCAGATGGGGGATTTAAACCTGCAAGCTTTCCCCTAAATAATGCTCATTTTCTGCACAATGTACAAACGTGCAGAAAAAAAAATTGATGGTAAAATATGTAAATTTATAAAATATACAAATCTAACACTGTTGCACTACAGGGGAGACCAGGGCAGTGGGTGGCCCTTGCCCTTATTTTTTTAAAAAACAGGAAAAAGCTATGTG
This sequence comes from Octonoba sinensis, assembly GCA_038502835.1. Taxonomy (NCBI): domain Eukaryota; kingdom Metazoa; phylum Arthropoda; class Arachnida; order Araneae; family Uloboridae; genus Octonoba; species Octonoba sinensis. Next base: position 68,973,409 of record CM076602.1, read on the forward strand.
CTTGAAAAAATTACAGTCATTTTTCAAACTTTTGTTGTAATGACCTTATTTTTTTGCAACAATATCTGGAATGCATTATGAGTAAAAATATAAGTTGTGTGGATTCAACAAAATAGTCCACTGTAGTGCCCCATTCCTGAGATACAGTGGACCATAGACCATCCTAGATAAACTTGATATAAATTATTTTCTCCTGAGATTACATTCTAATGAGTTTTGGTTTAAGAAACATAATGCAAATAATATCATGAAATAAAATTACGAAATTTTAAAGGAAATCAAAATAAAAAAGAAACCATTGAAATTGAGAAATTTTATTAAGTGATTATTGTAAGTTTTAAAATTTAATGATGAAATACTGTAAGCCACGTTTGAAAACACATCCATGAATTTCCTGAGGACACATATAGGTCAGGAAGAAGCATAACAATGTCCTCCAATGAATGTGATGTCCTTTATATTAAAAATTTTTGCAACAACATAACGAATGACTTTAGTGTTTCTATATTATTCAAATATTTATTTTATTATTGAGAAATTTACTATTTTCATTACCATTATATTTTCATATAAACACTTTGGAAGTTATGTGTACATGTGAATTTAAGTAAACTAATTAAGCTGCATTTTTAAACAGATTGATGTTTCACTGTGCCTCATGTTGAAATGAAACAAATAAAGGTACTAAAATTATATATGAACTATAAATGTGTAAATAATTTCTAGAAACTTAAATACAGCATGATTTCACCTTTCTGGAAGGACTATTTAATACTTGTAGACATTTCAGGCATGATAAAATTTAAAAAAAACTTCAAGATGGAGAAATTATTTTTAGCAGCTCAAAATATAAAATGTTGTCATAACGGGTACCCAAGTATTTCCCATATGATACTTTTGGCATTTTATTTGCAAACAACCATAACTACGCTACTGTCTACGAGACTTCATGTGAATGGATAGTAACATATTTAAAGGGAGAATCCATTATGTACCGGACCCCCATATATAGGAAATAATATAAATACACTTCAGTTTTAATGGTAGATATATCTGGCATGTTGAGCAGTAATTCAAACAGTTTGTACTTCGTAAATCTGAAAGCTTGCATTTAGTGCATCACAAAATTTGAGAATGTTTGCATTTTCAATTATTTTATTATGACCCAGTATTAATACTTTTAAACTAAATAGCATTTTAAATTTCATTTTCGTTGATAAACATAGTATTTGATGAGAAGATGCTTACTTTTATATAATCATTGAAACCTAAAATAACAGCTTTTACTGTCAAATGCAGTCATATATATTAATTAAAATTCAAGTACATGTAACTTCTGACATTGCATGATAACTTTCCCAATGCATTTCATTAATGAAAAATATTACTTTAAGAAACACAACATAAACCTTAAAAATCAGGAATTGAATTTAATTAGATCACTACAAAACCTGTAAAAAGATTGCCCACGTCCTGAAAAAAAAAAGCAAAGAATATTAATATAATAACAAAACAATCACTGAATCCAAACTAATATAAGTGCAATATATGTGTAAATATATATATAGACACACATATATACGAATATAAATTCTATATATATATACAGAAGAATTATATTTGGAAATATATGTATAGTGCTTGTGTACCAACGCATGAACGAGTTTTCTCTATTAGAATAAATTAGGGACAAGAATAATCATTTGCAATTTATTAACCGATATAAATAATATGCATTAGAGGGTACGATAAGCTATAAAATAGTTCTACTAGATAAAATATTCTAATGCATTTTTTCCGCCCACACACAGAAATGATATTACCAAACACATAAAAACACTTTATTTCTACCAACACTTTTTAAAAATATTCACCAGTGAAATTAAACCCTTGATGCAGTTTGGAATATTTTCTGCTGTCTATAGGGCTAAAACTCACCTAGTTTAGAACGGATATTTTTTCACTTGCATTCTCTAAAAGCATAAAGAGATTAAGAGCAAATAAAGTATAAAAACAGAAGAGCGCAAGCTGAACTGCAGGGGAATAACAATGAAATTTACTGGATAAAATTTTAACTTCAATGACTTTTTTTTCATGTATGCACACTTTAGTAGGCCGTGACTCCGCTGCCGGCTGGTCGGTAGCTGAGTCAAAAATACTCCGCTGCCGTGCGACGCAGAAGTTACTGCGCATCTATTTCGCTTTTACCATGATTCCTTAAAGGTTTTTTCTCTGCACAGCTGCGCATATGGACTTTTGCCAGCCTGATCGGTTGTTTTTTCCTGCAATTAACGAAGCGCTTTTTTTTTTCTTGATGGGCAAGCTGTCATGTCGACTTAATCCGAGCTCCAAGCTGCAGACTAATTGAATTCCTAATAGATTTTTTCTATACCTACAATTTACATGAATTTGAAATCTTAACCCCTAAAATTTCTGATTAATTAACTAGGAACTAATTAATAATAAGACAGTTGAAGTAATTTTTTATTGTCGTTGAAATTATTTTTTATCTCTCCTTTCGTTACTTGTTTACATTTCTATGCTTGTCCTTCCAAGACAACATATTTAACCAAATTTTAGAAACTGACCAATGACCCCTTTTCTCGACGATCCTTTGTTTCTAAAGCTCATGCGTAAAAGGTCCAGATAAATCCCCTAAATTTCGAATGATATTCGAAAGAAAAATTAAACAAATAAATAAAATTAATGTTTGGGCAGGGCCCATCATTTCGTGAATCGAGGAAGCAGCCTCTAGCCCCCTCCTCCCCCCCTCCCCCCCAAGTCCCACGTACTCAGTACCGGATCTTGGAATTTTCCGTGAGTTAAAAACTTAAAAAGGGCGCCCCCTCCAATTCTAGTTCATATTTCCCATTAGGTTTAAGCCCTGGCCTTTTTTTTACGTTTTTTTTTTTTCACTTGGAGGGGGCACTGATAAACCCATGAAACTTTCGTTAATGTTCCCACGGCATAGCCCTTTCAGTCAACATTAGGGTGGTATAGAAGGTACCCTTAACTATGGAAATATAAAATTCTGACAGTTGAAGGGGGTCCGGGGGTTTCTCCCCAAGGAAAATTTTAAAAACCATATGCAAACTAGTCCATTTTGAGACGCATTTGGGACTGCAAAAATATTAGGGGAAAAAGATCAAACAGAAACCTTTTTTTTATTTAAACGCTTTTACTCATAAAAATGCAGAACAAAATTACCATTTTTTTTTAAATCCAGGGGGAAAGACCCATCCCCCATCCTCCTTATTGCTAACGCCCATATCAAAGAGCCATGTGTCTGCCTTCTCAAACGACACTTACAAGCTTCCTCCCCCCCCCCCCTCTTTCCAAAAGGATGCTTTGAAAATTTATAGAAGAAAAACTAGTATATTGATTAAAGCATGACATGATTTGCCTTTTCACGATCGCAAGCCCCCTCCCTCTCCCCCCACCGCCTTTTACCAAAAGGATGCTTTGAAAATTCTCTAAAAGAAAAATTGTAAAACCAAAACATGATTTATACCTCGCTATCACAGGTACAAAAAATAACCTCGCATTTTTTAATTTAAATTTTTAAATTTGACAGTCTAGAAAAATAAATAATTTAAGTAATTGGTTTTAATCGTTATAGCAGAGGGATCATTCATAAATGATGTCACGCTTCGAGGGGGGGAAGGGGGTTCGTGAAATTGTGGCAAAGTGTGACAAGGGGAGGGGAGGGGAGGGGGTAACAAGAAGTGTGACATCATGCAGTATAGCGTGACTTGTAACAAAGGGGGGGGGGGCGGGTGTCCGCTGAAGTGTGACATATTGTGAGAAAGGGTGGGGAGGGGGTCAGAAATATGGGAAAAAAGCGTGACATCATTTATGAACGGCCCCAGAATGGCGATCAATGATCCGATCGGAGAGTCCGAACTAGGAATTTAATTCTCTCTTTCCAAAAGTTAAGTTATTTTCTTAATTTAAGTGGGTTTTTTTTTTTTTTAGTTTTTCTATTTTATTGTCTTTCTTTCTTTCTTCTTTTTTATGCATCACAGTTGAATTTATTTTCTGCCTCCCAGGAGTGCCGCACGGGGCAAGGGGGAGGGGCGGGTAAAAAATAGCATCTGAAATCGGAAATATTAGATGATATCCCAAAAACAAAAAATATTTCTGAACCCCTTCTTTTTTAAAATTCCGAGCACAGATGCATAATGAATGCAATTTGTGTGTGTGTGTATTTTCCCCATTAACTTGACCTTGTACAATGTGGTGGGGGTGGGCAAACTGAGACTTATTAAAGGAGATGGAAGTTAATGTAATGGTACTGAATTATCAGTTAAAAGAAAAACTTTTAAAATAGTTGGGAAATGAAACATTAATCGGAATGTACCGTCTACAGTTTACATAAAAAAGATTTTGATGAATTTCAAAGATCTTAATTAAATTTTTAAAAACTTATTTGTAATAGCTATTTATTAAGTATAAATTTAAGCATTAAATATTCTTAAAAATAAAGTTATGCACACAGAGAGCAAATCCCTAGGACAGTGGAAAATTCCACACGGGCCGCATACTACTCACCTTTTCATTCTATTCCTGAATGAAGGTGATTTCTTGAATAAATGGTGGTTGCGAAATTAGAAAATTCTTAATAATTTTAAAGCTTAAGAATAAGTTCGAAAATCATGACAGTGTAGAAAGGGGGGAAATCGATTTGTTTTAATTTTTCCAATTTGCATTTATCAAGAACTAAATTTACATAAAAGGCAATCACGGCCGTCGCCAGAGGGGAGGAGTGCTACCCGCCCCCCCCCCCCTAGATTTCAGGAATGGGACCGCCGAAATTTCATTTTAATAATGAAAAAAAGTAAGAAAGAAAGATAAGAAAAAAGATAAGGAAAAATTTTGCAGTAAAAGTGAAAAACAGAAAGAAATGAATGTTAAAAAATTATAATTTTTTTTCTCGTTATTCAAAATTTAAAAAAATGCAATTTTGAAACATTGGAACATTGAAAAAACGATTATTAATATTACTTAATTAAGGGCCGCAGAAATGCGCGTTTCGTTTCAAACCTTTCTTAGCGGAAAGAAAAAAAAAAAGGTATTCAAAACATTATAGAAACGCAATGCAAGTCAGAGTTTAAAAAAAAAAGATAAATAAACATAATGATTTCATGGTCGGGGTGTCGAAAGATTTTTATATGAATATATGTGTATGAATTTTTTAATCAAAGTATTATTTCGAAAATTACAGCAAAAGGTATAAAAATGCATGGGCCGCCGAAATACGTTTTAAATTGAAGGAAAGAGAGAGAGAGATTCAAAACATTGTAGTGAAAATATTCACACCAAAAGTAAAACTTCAAAAGTGGGATTCAGGAGACGCGTTATTTAAAATTAAGAAAAATGGAAAAAATTACTTATAATATCATTGAAAAATAATACCGCAGTCTGAAATGTTAAACGTTTTTTGCAGAGGCCGAAGACGTTGTTTGTATTTCAAATAAATAAAAATTAAGTTGGAAATTAAAAATTAGAAGACTAAAGCAATAAGATGTTTTTCGAAGAAAAGGAAAAAGAGGAAGGGACAGTTACGGCATTTTTATTTTTATTTGAAATAAAGGAAAGAAGGCAGGGAGAAGGGTAGCCAAGCAAGGTGATTCGAAGAGAATCCCCCCCCCCCCTCAACACACACTGACTCAATCGTAAGTTAAGATGGTGTGTGTTCTGGAGACTCGAATTTCAAAAAAAAAAAGGAAAAGAGCCCTTTTCTCTTACGTCATCAATTTATTCCCAAAATTGTGACTTTTAGTGCTTTTAAAGAAAAATTTTAGAACTAGTTTCGAAAATTTTCTAGTGGAGAACCCCTGAGTCCACTTGCCTTTTAAGGTCCCCAAAGATAGCCTAATATGCAATTTTAAGACTTCAATTTCAAAAAATTTCCGGGGGTTGAGCCCCTGAACCCCCGTTTTGTACTCTCAGATCCTTGAAAATCGTCAGAATTGTATTTTTAGAACTTCATCTTGGGAAAATTTTCAACTGTCTTATAACGTCACCACACCAGACATAGCCTAGTGTGCGCTTTATTACTTGAATTTCACAAAAAATGAGACACCCCCCCCCCCCCCCCCTTTCCTCTTTCTCTAACAATATCAATAATTTCCAAAAATTACGAACTTTAATTTCAAAAAATTTCCACGGGAGAGCTGTTGAATCCACTTGTCTTTTGTCCTCACGAAAGATAGCTTAATATGCGTTTTTAACCTGTAGTGAACCGTTCTCACCCTTAGGTGGCACTGCCATCAGCTTTCGGTTTCGTCATCAGTGACGTAGCCATTACGCAAACAGTTCCGAGTCTGTCAGCGAGCTATGCACATGCATCTGTGCCGCTCCATTGTTTTGATTTTCTGTTATGTGATAATAAAGTTTATTTTGGTAATTGATGACTCCAGTGCTCTCTCATAACTGATAAATTCAGTATCTGCAACTCCAACACCATAATGGTGACTCTGGAAGTGAACTAAATCCTTCTGTGAAATATCCTCTTCTTTTGTTAGACGAATTAGTTTTGATTCTAGAAATGGCGGACGCTGTGTCAGCGGTAAAAATTCCGAACTTTATTTCTACTGATCCGCAACTCTGGTTTTCAATGGTCGAATCTACATTCGAACTGGCTTCACCTAAACCGATTACAGAGAGTAAAACCAAATATATTCACTGCGTTGCAAGTTTATCGCCGGATATTGCTCTTCTAGTTCGGGATATTATTTTAACTCCTGATTCTACCGACCCTTACTTGAAATTGAAGGAAGCAGTGATAGCCAGATGCGGCGAATCGTCGACCCAAGAAATTCGGCGTTTATTGGCTGGCGAACAGCTCGGTGATAGAAAGCCGTCCGAACTGTTACGTTTGATGCAACGGCGGGCCACTTCACACAAAGTAAGTGACTCCTTATTGTTGGAACTTTTTCTGCAGCAATTACCTAGCAATATTCAGACCATCCTAGCGTCTATCGACCCATTGACTCCGGAAAAGGCTGCCGAAGTAGCTGACAAAATCATGGACATTACACCACTGCAAGTCAACGCTACAACCAGATCGGCTCCCGCTGAATCATCGGAACTATCTTCGACATTGCTTGCTGAAATTAAACATCTCAGAAAAGAAGTTGCCGCTCTTAAAAGATACCGCAGTTCATCTCGCAGTAGGTATAACTCGCGGTCACGAAATTCCAATCCACCTGCTGGCGCACAGGACATTTGTTGGTATCATCGTACCTTTAAAGACAAAGCGACAAAATGTAAGCAGCCGTGCTCTTACACGGAAAACACGAACCGGCTGGCGTAGCGGCGACGTACACCATGCCTCGCAATTCTCGTCGCCTGTTTGTTCGCGATAGAGAACAAAATATACAATTTTTAATAGATACTGGGAGTGACTGTTCCCTTCTCCCTGCTACAAAAAATGAACGTAGTTTACAGCCAATTCAAATTTTTACAGCTGCAAATGGGACACCAATTCAGGTATTTGGTCAGAAACTCCTTTCACTTGATTTAGGTTTAAGGAAAAAGTTCGTATTTCCATTTTTTATTTGCAATATTTCTACTGCAATTATTGGTGCTGATTTTTTACATCATTTCAATTTAAAACCCGATTTAAGAAATCGGACGTTATTTGATATGTGTACTAAAATAAAATCGCATGCTCACATTAATGCTACTGATATATTTTCTGTAAAAACTGTAAATATTGAAAATGACTTTCATAAACTTTTATATGATTTTCCTGATATTGTAACACAGCCTTGTGCAAACCAAGTTGTTAAGCATGATGTTATTCATCATATCGATACTTTCGGTCCTCCAGTTTTTGCTAAACCACGTCGGTTGGCTCCGGACCGGCTCAAAATTGCTAAAATGGAATTTCAACATATGTTAGATTTAGGTCATATGCGGCCATCTACTTCTAACTATGCTTCTCCATTGCACATGGTTCCAAAAAAGGGAAGTCAAGACTGGCGACCGGTTGGTGATTATCGTGCTTTAAATGCGCAGACAAAAAAAGATAAATATCCAATTCCTTCAATTCTTGACTTCACCAGTGAACTTCACGGAACAACAATTTTTTCACACATAGATTTGGTTAAGGCTTACCACCAAATTCCGATTGCTTCCGAAGATGTGCATAAAACAGCAATTTGTACACCTTTCGGTCTCTTCGAAAGTACTCGGATGCAATTTGGTTTGTGCAACGCCAGCAGTACATTTCAAAGATTTATTGATCAAGTTACTCGTGGTTTAGAGGGTGTTTATGCTTTTATAGATGACATTTTAATCGCATCTGCAAATAAACAAGAGCATTTTAAACATCTTAAAGCTCTTTTTGAAAGACTAAATTATTATGGTCTTACTATTAAGCCGTCCAAATGTACTTTAGGTGTACCGCATATAGAATTTCTTGGTTTTAAGGTTTCTGCGGAAGGACTTTCACCGCTCCCTGATAGAGTTGAGGCCATTGTAAAATTTCCTAGACCCGAAAATCTAACTCAATTACGTCGATTTCTTGGAATGTATAATTTTTATCGTAGATTTTTAAGAAAAGCTGCACATATTTTAGCACCACTAGTACAACTTTTGGAGGGTCATAAAAATAGTAAAAAATCCCCTCGTTCTTCCACAAAATCTGAGATACCTCTTCATTGGACTGATGAAGCAGAATCAGCTTTTCTCGCTGCTAAACAGGCGCTTACGGATGCCACATTATTAAAGCATCCAATTCCTGGTGCCCGTTTAAGTCTCTGGTGTGATGCTTCAGATTTTGCAGTTGGTAGTACTCTCATGCAAAATAATAATAATGTATGGGAACCTATTGCATTTCTATCCGTCAAACTTTCTAAAAGTCAGCGTAATTGGTCGACCTACGACAGGGAACTTTTAGCTGTGTATACATCTATTAAACGTTTCAGGCATATGCTTGAAGCTAGAGATTTCTCAATATTTACTGACCAGAAACCTCTTATTTATGCTTTCAAGCAGAAACCTGACAAATGTTCACCCCGTCAGTTGCGCCAACTGGATTTCATAAGCCAATTTTCTACAGACATACGGCATATCAAAGGATCTGATAACATTGTGGCGGATGCCTTATCAAGGGTAGAGATCGACGAAATTGCACTCACCCATCTTGACTTTAATAAATTATCACAAGAACAACTTCAGGATCCAGAACTTCAAAATTTCCTTTCCCAATCTTCAACAACTCTTAAATTGCAAAAACATTATTTTCCCCTAGAGAATGTTACTCTCTATTGTGACCTTAGTACAGGTACACCCCGTCCTTTCATCCCGGAATCTTACCGTACACTGGTTTTCAACCACATTCACAATCTTTCTCATCCAGGTTATTCGGCAACATCTAAAATGATATCAAAAAGGTTCGTTTGGCCTCATATGTACAAATTCATTAAAAACGCCGTGAAATCTTGTCAAAACTGTCAACGTGCTAAAATCCATAGGCACACTAAATCCCCAGTAGGCACTTTTTCATCACCTGATGCCAGATTCTCACATATACACATCGACTTCATTGGCCCTCTTCCAGTATCGGATGGTTATCAGTACTGTATGACCATAATCGATCGATTTACTCGATGGCCAGAAGTCATACCAACTAAAGATATGACAGCTGTGACTACCTGTAAAGCCCTCATTAACAATTGGATATCTCGGTTCGGATGTCCAGCTACGATTACAACTGATCAAGGGCGAAATTTCGAGTCCCAATTATTCAGAGAACTTACTTGCATCCTTGGAACAAATAAGATACATACCACAAGTTACCATCCATCTTCGAACGGAATCATTGAACGTTTCCACCGCCATTTAAAAGGCGCCCTTATGGCCCACAATACACCCCAATGGTCAGAAATTTTACCAGTAGTGTTGCTTGGCATACGTTCTGCCATTAAAAGTGACATTAATGCTTCACCTGCTGAACTTGTATATGGTACTACTCTGAGACTGCCATCGGACATTCTAAACTGTAGTAACACTCCAACCTCACCAACAGAGGATTATGTTGCACAACTTAGACGCATGATGAATGATTTAACTCCTGTTTCACCTGTCCGTCATGGCAAACCACCTATTTTTGTGCACCAATCATTGCACAACTGTACTCATATTTACTTGCGCACAGACAGCATAAAACCAGCATTAACACCTCCATACACCGGACCTCATTTGGTAATAGAACGTTCAGACAAAACATTTGTCATAGAGCTAAATGGCAAACGTAGTACTGTATCAATTGATAGAGTTAAACCTGCTTTTCAAATTTCAGAGGAACCACAACAAATTCCTGCACCTTTAAAAGTTACCGCAAAGGAATTGCCACAATTGAATGAAAAATCAACTATTACCAGATCAGGCCGGCGCGTGAATTTCCCTAAGATTCTCGTAAAAGAATATATCATTTAATTTCATGTTCATTGATTGTTTATAGTATCTTGTATTTGCATTGTGTATTTCATTTTCTGTACTGTACTTTGCATATTATGTTTAAGCATTGTGTTTCATCATCAATTTTTGTACAGCAGTGTATCGCATTGTGTAATATTTGTGCAACACATTGTTACTCTGCCCCATTATTTTTTAAGGTTGTATCGTTCCTCCGTCACTGGGGGGATACTCTGTAGTGAACCGTTCTCACCCTTAGGTGGCACTGCCATCAGCTTTCGGTTTCGTCATCAGTGACGTAGCCATTACGCAAACAGTTCCGAGTCTGTCAGAGAGCTATGCACATGCATCTGTGCCGCTCCATTGTTTTGATTTTCTGTTATGTGATAATAAAGTTTATTTTGGTAATTGATGACTCCAGTGCTCTCTCATAACTGATAAATTCAGTATCTGCAACTCCAACACCATAAACCCATATTATTAACAACATCTCTATTTTCGCTCACTAAGCTTTTGTTTTGTATTATTTTTAACAAGTGGCGCATTTCTTTGTTTTATTTTGCATGTAAGATCATATTAGTTAATATAGTATCCCATAGATTTTGTAAACTGGGCTCAAGGTTCATGTTTTTTCACAAAATTGACAACAACCACAAAAAAAAAAAAAAAAAATGCGCAGTGTAGGGTTAAGACTTCAATTTCAAAAAAATTCCTGGGAATTCCCTCACATCCTCGAAAATCATGAAAGTTGTATTTTTAGAAGTTCATCTTCGGAAAATTTTAGCTGTCTTTTACTGTCACCAATGATCCTAAATATGCGTTTTATAACTTGAATGTTAAAAAAAATTCAGAAAAAGTCTCGGAACTCCCCATATTTCAAACCTCATCAATGGACGTCCAAAACTGCTAATTTAGAACTATAGAAAAGTATTGAAATCATTGCATAGTCCTTTTATTATTTGAAATATTGAATTTTGAGAAGAACAGTCATAATGTTTAAAAATCTGCTTGACCTACTACTCATTCTCTGGCGTTATCATAATCTTCGAAACATCTTTTTTTATCAACCTTATCATTTTTATCAAACTTATCATTTTTATTAGTACGAATTAATTATAATGGTAGTTTGCAAAACTATCTGAAGGGATTGGCGTTTAATTGTCTTAATATGTAAAAATGTATTGTATTTTTTCATTTGATGTAATTAAGTATATGTTTTTCGTACTTTTAAAAATATTAACTGGTGTTAAGCGATCCTCAAAAACGTGAAACAAGCTACTAATTAGTTTTTTTTTTTTTTTCTTTTTTGTTATGCAAAATTTTACGATGAGCAACTACTTTTTACACCCGGTGCCCCTCTTAAAAATTATTCCTGGATCCGCCCCTGGTTATTGCTCTGTATTTACTAAACCATTTTAAACAGATACAATGAATTATGAGTTTATGAATTGTTACTTCTTGCTACAAAGAATGTGTTCAAAATATATATATAGTAGCGCACCGAGGAGTTGTTTTTTGGGGGGGTGGGGGGGTGGGGGGGCGACTATAGTCTGCACCGCGGAGTTGTTTTTTTTTGGGGGGGGGGGAACTATAGTCTGGATTTGGGATGCACCGAGTATTGATTTGACTGGATATCAAATATCCGATGTAGCTTGTTAGACGGATCCGCTCTGGATATCCGGCTACGATGTTACAGACGCGTAAATTCTATGATATTTAAAAAAAAAAAAAAAAAAAAAAAAAAAAAAAAAAAAAAAAAAAAAAAAAAAAAAAAAAAAAAAAAAAAAAAAAAAAAAAAAAAAAAAAAAAAAAAAAAAAAAAAAAAAAAAAAAAAAAAAAAAAAAAAAAAAAAAAAAAAAAAAAAAAAAAAAAAAAAAAAAAAAAAAAAAAAAAAAAAAAAAAAAAAAAAAAAAAAAAAAAAAAAAAAAAAAAAAAAAAAAAAAAAAAAAAAAAAAAAAAAAAAAAAAAAAAAAAAAAAAAAAAAAAAAAAAAAAAAAAAAAAAAAAAAAAAAAAAAAAAAAAAAAAAAAAAAAAAAAAAAAAAAAAAAAAAAAAAAAAAAAAAAAAAAAAAAAAAAAAAAAAAAAAAAAAAAAAAAAAAAAAAAAAAAAAAAAAAAAAGTATTAAAATTTTTAAAAGACGGAATGCTAATAATGTTAAATTAAAAAGTACGAAGCACCCCCCCCCCCTTCCCACACAACCACTCACCCCAGCTCGTGGCTGCGACAGCAATACTGATAATCGAATGCCCAGTGGAAATGCAAGCTCAGGTCTGTCATTACGAAATTTTCCAAACACTGGGTCAAAGCTTTATACAGGTGCATATGAAAATGCATATTAGTTGTTGCGTGAAAAAAAATAAAATAGATGCAGACATATATAATGGATTGTTTCTAAAATCAATTTTGGGTTAGCGGCGGCATAGCCCTTTCCTGATCCCCAAAAGGACAGGCTTACGAGAGCTATTACCACCGTTGGCAGGCCTGTCCTTTGCCCCCTGATTTTTAGAGATACATTGCATTTGTACATGTGTTTATGTGTTTTGTTGCTTTTTACACATATGTATTGAATGTATACCATTTGCTCCCCCCTCCCCTTTGGAAAATTTTGAAATGACGGGCTTGCGTCGACGGACATTATATCGTCAGCAAAGTACGGAAAACAGAAAACATCCCAAGTAGCAAAGTGACGTTTTCTACACGTAATTTTTAAGACATAAAAATCAAAAGACGTCTCTTGTAAAAATAGGACGTTTTCAAAACGACAGTCTAAGCCCAGAAACGTAAAAATTGAATTTGTGACCTTTTTGAGACATTTACGCAAAAAATAGTCAGTTTGGTGTCGTTTTAAAAACGTCAGCGTTAATCCCAGTAACGTTTTTGCTGTGTAGTGAACCGTTCTAGCCCCTTAGGTGGCACTGCCATCAGCTTTCGGTTTCGTCATCAGTGACGTAGCCATTACGCAAACAGTTCCGAGTCTGTCAGCGAGCTATGCACATGCATCTGTGCCGCTCAATTGTTTTGATTTTCTGTTATGTGATAATAAAGTTTATTTTGGTAATTGATGACTCCAGTGCTCTCTCATAACTGATAAATTCAGTATCTGCAACTCCAACACCATAATGGTGACTCTGGAAGTGAACTAAATCCTTCTGTGAAATATCCTCTTCTTTTGTTAGACGAATTAGTTTTGATTCTAGAAATGGCGGACGCTGTGTCAGCGGTAAAAATTCCGAACTTTATTTCTACTGATCCGCAACTCTGGTTTTCAATGGTCGAATCTACATTCGAACTGGCTTCACCTAAACCGATTACAGAGAGTAAAACCAAATATAATCACTGCGTTGCAAGTTTACCGCCGGATATTGCTCTTCTAGTTCGGGATATTATTTTAACTCCTGATTCTACCGACCCTTACTTGAAATTGAAGGAAGCAGTGATAGCCAGATGCGGCGAATCGTCGACCCAAGAAATTCGGCGTTTATTGGCTGGCGAACAGCTCGGTGATAGAAAGCCGTCCGAACTGTTATGTTTGATGCAACGGCGGGCCACTTCACACAAAGTAAGTGACTCCTTATTGTTGGAACTTTTTCTGCAGCAATTACCTAGCAATATTCAGACCATCCTAGCGTCTATCGACCCATTGACTCCGGAAAAGGCTGCCGAAGTAGCTGACAAAATCATGGACATTACACCACTGCAAGTCAACGCTACAACCAGATCGGCTCCCGCTGAATCATCGGAACTATCTTCGACATTGCTTGCTGAAATTAAACATCTCAGAAAAGAAGTTGCCGCTCTTAAAAGATACCGCAGTTCATCTCGCAGTAGGTATAACTCGCGGTCACGAAATTCCAATCCACCTGCTGGCGCACAGGACATTTGTTGGTATCATCGTACCTTTAAAGACAAAGCGACAAAATGTAAGCAGCCGTGCTCTTACACGGAAAACACGAACCGGCTGGCGTAGCGGCGACGTACACCATGCCTCGCAATTCTCGTCGCCTGTTTGTTCGCGATAGAGAACAAAATATACAATTTTTAATAGATACTGGGAGTGACTGTTCCCTTCTCCCTGCTACAAAAAATGAACGTAGTTTACAGCCAATTCAAATTTTTACAGCTGCAAATGGGACACCAATTCAGGTATTTGGTCAGAAACTCCTTTCACTTGATTTAGGTTTAAGGAAAAAGTTCGTATTTCCATTTTTTATTTGCAATATTTCTACTGCAATTATTGGTGCTGATTTTTTACATCATTTCAATTTAAAACCCGATTTAAGAAATCGGACGTTATTTGATATGTGTACTAAAATAAAATCGCATGCTCACATTAATGCTACTGATATATTTTCTGTAAAAACTGTAAATATTGAAAATGACTTTCATAAACTTTTATATGATTTTCCTGATATTGTAACACAGCCTTGTGCAAACCAAGTTGTTAAGCATGATGTTATTCATCATATCGATACTTTCGGTCCTCCAGTTTTTGCTAAACCACGTCGGTTGGCTCCGGACCGGCTCAAAATTGCTAAAATGGAATTTCAACATATGTTAGATTTAGGTCATATGCGGCCATCTACTTCTAACTATGCTTCTCCATTGCACATGGTTCCAAAAAAGGGAAGTCAAGACTGGCGACCGGTTGGTGATTATCGTGCTTTAAATGCGCAGACAAAAAAAGATAAATATCCAATTCCTTCAATTCTTGACTTCACCAGTGAACTTCACGGAACAACAATTTTTTCACACATAGATTTGGTTAAGGCTTACCACCAAATTCCGATTGCTTCCGAAGATGTGCATAAAACAGCAATTTGTACACCTTTCGGTCTCTTCGAAAGTACTCGGATGCAATTTGGTTTGTGCAACGCCAGCAGTACATTTCAAAGATTTATTGATCAAGTTACTCGTGGTTTAGAGGGTGTTTATGCTTTTATAGATGACATTTTAATCGCATCTGCAAATAAACAAGAGCATTTTAAACATCTTAAAGCTCTTTTTGAAAGACTAAATTATTATGGTCTTACTATTAAGCCGTCCAAATGTACTTTAGGTGTACCGCATATAGAATTCCTTGGTTTTAAGGTTTCTGCAGGGAAAGGGCTTTCACCGCTCCCTGATAGAGTTGAGGCCATTGTAAAATTTCCTAGACCCGAAAATCTAACTCAATTACGTCGATTTCTTGGAATGTATAATTTTTATCGTAGATTTTTAAGAAAAGCTGCACATATTTTAGCACCACTAGTACAACTTTTGGAGGGTCATAAAAATAGTAAAAAATCCCCTCGTTCTTCCACAAAATCTGAGATACCTCTTCATTGGACTGATGAAGCAGAATCAGCTTTTCTCGCTGCTAAACAGGCGCTTACGGATGCCACATTATTAAAGCATCCAATTCCCGGTGCCCGTTTAAGTCTCTGGTGTGATGCTTCAGATTTTGCAGTTGGTAGTACTCTCATGCAAAATAATAATAATGTATGGGAACCTATTGCATTTCTATCCGTCAAACTTTCTAAAAGTCAGCGTAATTGGTCGACCTACGACAGGGAACTTTTAGCTGTGTATACATCTATTAAACGTTTCAGGCATATGCTTGAAGCTAGAGATTTCTCAATATTTACTGACCAGAAACCTCTTATTTATGCTTTCAAGCAGAAACCTGACAAATGTTCACCCCGTCAGTTGCGCCAACTGGATTTCATAAGCCAATTTTCTACAGACATACGGCATATCAAAGGATCTGATAACATTGTGGCGGATGCCTTATCAAGGGTAGAGATCGACGAAATTGCACTCACCCATCTTGACTTTAACAAATTATCACAAGAACAACTTCAGGATCCAGAACTTCAAAATTTCCTTTCCCAATCTTCAACAACTCTTAAATTGCAAAAACATTATTTTCCCCTAGAGAATGTTACTCTCTATTGTGACCTTAGTACAGGTACACCCCGTCCTTTCATCCCGGAATCTTACCGTACACTGGTTTTCAACCACATTCACAATCTTTCTCATCCAGGTTATTCGGCAACATCTAAAATGATATCAAAAAGGTTCGTTTGGCCTCATATGTACAAATTCATTAAAAACGCCGTGAAATCTTGTCAAAACTGTCAACGTGCTAAAATCCATAGGCACACTAAATCCCCAGTAGGCACTTTTTCATCACCTGATGCCAGATTCTCACATATACACATCGACTTCATTGGCCCTCTTCCAGTATCGGATGGTTATCAGTACTGTATGACCATAATCGATCGATTTACTCGATGGCCAGAAGTCATACCAACTAAAGATATGACAGCTGTGACTACCTGTAAAGCCCTCATTAACAATTGGATATCTCGGTTCGGATGTCCAGCTACGATTACAACTGATCAAGGGCGAAATTTCGAGTCCCAATTATTCAGAAAACTTACTTGCATCCTTGGAACAAATAAGATACATACCACAAGTTACCATCCATCTTCGAACGGAATCATTGAACGTTTCCACCGCCATTTAAAAGGCGCCCTTATGGCCCACAATACACCCCAATGGTCAGAAATTTTACCAGTAGTGTTGCTTGGCATACGTTCTGCCATTAAGAGTGACATTAATGCTTCACCTGCTGAACTTGTATATGGTACTACTCTGAGACTGCCATCGGACATTCTAAACTGTAGTAACACTCCAACCTCACCAACAGAGGATTATGTTGCACAACTTAGACGCATGATGAATGATTTAACTCCTGTTTCACCTGTCCGTCATGGCAAACCACCTATTTTTGTGCACCAATCATTGCACAACTGTACTCATATTTACTTGCGCACAGACAGCATAAAACCAGCATTAACACCTCCATACACCGGACCTCATTTGGTAATAGAACGTTCAGACAAAACATTTGTCATAGAGCTAAATGGCAAACGTAGTACTGTATCAATTGATAGAGTTAAACCTGCTTTTCAAATTTCAGAGGAACCACAACAAATTCCTTTCACCTTTAAAAGTTACCGCAAAGGAATTGCCACAATTGAATGAAAAATCAACTATTACCAGATCAGGCCGGCGCGTGAATTTCCCTAAGATTCTCGTAAAAGAATATATCATTTAATTTCATGTTCATTGATTGTTTATAGTATCTTGTATTTGCATTGTGTATTTCATTTTCTGTACTGTACTTTGCATATTATGTTTAAGCATTGTGTTTCATCATCAATTTTTGTACAGCAGTGTATCGCATTGTGTAATATTTGTGCAACACACATTGTTACTCTGCCCCATTTTTTTTTTTAAAATTTGTATCGTTCCTCCGTCACTGGGGGGATACTCTGTAGTGAACCGTTCTAGCCCCTTAGGTGGCACTGCCATCAGCTTTCGGTTTCGTCATCAGTGACGTAGCCATTACGCAAACAGTTCCGAGTCTGTCAGCGAGCTATGCACATGCATCTGTGCCGCTCAATTGTTTTGATTTTCTGTTATGTGATAATAAAGTTTATTTTGGTAATTGATGACTCCAGTGCTCTCTCATAACTGATAAATTCAGTATCTGCAACTCCAACACCATAGCAGTATGGAGATTTTCAGTCTTTTAAAATCGCCATCTCCGACTCAAGCGCGCATGCGCAATGCACGATCGACGATGAACAAGATGGATCGTCTGGATGGGAGCACGTGTTTGGATTTTATGTTTATTTCAAGAAAAGATTACAGGTAAGCAATAGGATGCACTTTTTTTGCATTTCGTATGCTTTGTATGATCAATGTTTTTTTAAAAAGAGGTACGGAAGTGCGCGCGTGTGTGTGTGTTTATTTTTAATGTTTCTACTTTCCTTGCATGTGAAAATTTAGAAACAGGTATGGCTGGCTGCTTGATATTTTTTTATAACAATAAGGTGCTTATGACTGTCTGTCAGTTCAACTATGTTTTAGTATTTGTCTGCAATGATTTATGCGTAATAAAATAATTCAAGCATACACTTGAAATTTTAAATAATTTGGTACATGGCGTATCGATATAAGGTGTGTTTTCTTTCCATTTTTTTTTTTTTTTTTTTGTCAATCTCAATTGTTGTTAGACTTAGCTGCTAATCTAGGAGAAGTTTTTTTTATCTTTAAAGATATTTTTGTCATAAATGATTGAAATGTACACATTTCATATGTTTCTATGCATCATTATTTTAAATCAGCAATTTAATTTAATGCCAGATAATAATGATTTTGTTGTATCAATAAGTTTTCCTATGGCAGTAATTTCAAACTTAATGAACTACCTAATATTGCCTGCATTATTTTACTGTGAGAAAATCATTTTTAAATGCAAAAGGTGTTGAGAAGTTTTCAATTCAACTTTAACTGGTATATTGCCATCTGTTTGATCTCATTATATGTTTATTAGTTATATGTTATTGATTTTTAATTACTAGCTGTTGCATGCAGCTCTGCACAAGTTATAAAAGCAGCACAGTCTTTTAATAAAGAGCAAAAAATAATTTTTTAAAAAGTTTACCCATTTTTTGTTTAGTTTCGTACGTGTAACTATTTTGTCACACAAACCAGAATATTAAAATTAATGAATATGAATATGCTTTATAATTAAATGATTCTTTGACCATATCGCTGAATTTGTCTAACAAATAGCCCTTTGCAGTGAGAATATAATCTGCAATTACTTGCTAAACGGAAAAAAAATCTTTTAAGGTGTATTTATGTGCTTGCACACAAAAGCTATCTCAACATGTTAAATGTTTTGACTCCCATTATCAACTATGTCCAGGAAACCCATTAAAACTTGGCTTGTCACATGTGGGTGGTCCTCTGCAACTTCAGTATGGTTAACTAAACAATCATAATGATGTTGGACAAAATGACGTAAACATGAGGTAAAGTAGATTTTTAAAAAATACTGTGCCAAATATCGTCTTAAATTTTATAAAGTAAACAAAAGGTTAAATAACAAGTTGAAAAAGCTAATTGCAACCATGTGGCAATTAGAAAAACTAATTGATTTTGTCATTTATATTTAATATAAATATTTATATAGATTACATTTATATTATATTTTATATAGATTATTTTCTGTTAACTAGAGAAAAGTACCACAAGCCGAAAGGAATGTGGGATTTCTTCACCTGAAGTGGAAACATTCGAGGGAAAAAAGGAATTATTAGTGACGAGGCTTCAATGAGAAAGCAAGCTTTAAAGAAAGAATAAGTTTTAAAACTGGTGAGTAAAGAAATAATAAACTTTTTTTACAACTTCAAGTTTGTAAATATAGATATTTAACAGAGTTTTATGGGTTTTTCTACCTCTGACATATATGATAATTTAGTATCCAGAGGGGGGGGCACCCCCCCCCCCCCCCCCCCCAAAATCCTAAAAGTTTTTGCAATATACCATATATTCCTCTCTGAAACTTTCCTCACCATAAGTGTTTCAAAGTTAGCCCCCCCTCCCAAAAAAAAAATTAATTCTGGCAACGGCCTTGGAATAATTCTTGGTCACGCTTTTTTGGAGTACTTAATGGTCTCGTCTTTTTTAGTTTTATGAACTGTTCTAACAAACAATATTATGGCACACCGACCGCACAACTTTTTCTATATTACAGGGTGAGTCACAAAAAAGTATTACACTATTTCTTTTTAATGCACTATAAATCAAGAATAATGTAAGATAATATGCATTGCCTGGAAGAAAATTGTATAAGATTATTTTCAGTTTTGTTAGGGATTCTCAAGAGTCATATGTGAGACCCGTTAGTACTGATAAAAAACTTTAAATTTAATTTAAGAAAACTAATTTCTTTTAATTTCAGGGAGAGAGACTTACTGTGCATATAGCATTAGAATTCTATCACATTATCTGGAAAATAAAGCCCTTTGATAGATAAAGCTTGACAGGTACCTACTAAAAATTAATTATGCATTGCATTATCGATAATCTAATTTTTTTTAACTTGTTTCAATGTATTGTAATATTGCATTGCCGAATTCAGTGTTGCTAAAAATATTTGTATAAATACATGTATTTTATTAAAAAAGTTATTAAATAATTTTTTTTTATCTAAGTATCTAAAGGAAGTAATTTTTGCTCTGAAAAACTCCTGAGCTTGGGTCTTCATTACAGAAAAGAACAGTTTGATTGACACAATAAATTTCCATAATAATGTTAAAACTTTAGTTCTAGCAAGCTTGATGAAATCATAAGTGTAAATAACTAACAATCATAAGTGTATATAAACGTAATGTATTAAAACTGGTGTGAAAGGAATATGTTTTGTCAATGTGTATTTTTTGTTTCAAATGGCTGATGTAAATGTATTTTCTAATTTGTTCATTATGGTTAAGCCTTTTCCCCAGTATATTGAGAAAAGGTACTCATTTTCAAGTTTCAAGTAATATTAAAGGAACAAAATAGCTCTTTCCTAAATCTGCATAAATTGCAACAAAACACTGCTTCGTTAAAAGCAGATTTCCTCATTCTATAACCCTTAATTTTTTTCCAATATGATGACACCTGATAGCACCTGTAATCCCCACCCTGAGAGAAAAAAAAATCTTAAACTGCAATGTAAGTCTTAATTAAGGATTTAATATTGTGCTACTGTATGTATCTGTGGATATTGAGCAAGATTATTATTGTGCCTATCCCTTATTTTATTTGTTGTAAAGTTGACTGTGTTATCATTAACATAGGAAAATGACAATGACAAAAATTCTGATGGTAGTACTAATGAATTGTTTTCGATTTTTTAAACTGATGTGTTTTGTTTCTTTTTTGGTTGGGGGGGGGGAGGGCTTTTGTTATAATTTTTTATTCTACCAAATATTTCAAATATAAGATTTTATAAAACTAATTTTTTTTTTTTTTTTTGAATTTTAATCTATTATGATGATCATTTTTAATTTTTTTGTTTTATTTATTTATTTTGTTAATAAGTGTTTTGATAAAAATATATTCTAATATCTATTCATTGATGTGGACATTAGAAAAAACTTGTTTATTTAAGAAAGCTTGTCATGAAAAATCCTTTAGTGTATGATGCAAAATTTGAAAAATGATTTTAGTTCTTTCTAAAACAATTTAAGTGTGTCATTTTCAGAATTGGTATTTTTGTCAACAAAAGGGTACTTTTTGTAGGACGGTTTCAAAAACTGGAAAGAACCAATGCACCAATGAAAAAAATGGACCAATCGCAAAAATAGTTATTGTATCATAAATAATGTGCAGTGAGGTCTATAATTTAATAGGGACTTAAATAATTAAATTAATATTGGGGCATTATTGAATACCTTTATTTTGTTAATTAATAAATGTTGCAATTAAAACAACTATTTAAGGAAAGTCTAAAGTTACTGATTGCCAAAGGTAAACACCATCTGCTGCATGGCCTAGACCAGAGTTGTTGCTTAATTGTTTTCATCCATGAAACATTAAGGTAGACTTCTACTGTGTGTACTTCCCTTGTTTTTAATATTAGGTTAGGATTTTAATTCAAAGTTCTTGAAACAAATTATTTGCAACAGAAATAAAAATTTCTTGTTATTACTTATGCTCTTCAAAAAGTAATTTCAAACGTTATTGTAGTATCGAAGAATAAATAGAAATATCATGGAACCTTGAGTGATCTTCGTGGAACCCTAGGGTTCCGCGGCACATAGCTTAAGAAACGCTGGCCTTGACTGTGCCACACTATAGGTATAAAATCCATTGATCGTTAATTTTTGAAGAAGAAAATTTACTGATGTTACTTGCACTTCATTCCCATCTGAAATAGAGAAATATATGTCAGCTTTTATATTATTTATTTTATTTTTAGGAAGTGTGCAGAGGGATTTAGGTTGCCAAAGTCAAGGAAGTTGAAGACTCTTTCAGTTTCAGTTGCAATTATCTGATGAATTTTGCTTCCGATTTTATTCTCTATTTAAATTTTTATATTGTTTTCTGAAATAATTTACGTTTCTAAAAATAATGTAAAATGTTTTTTGTAAACTTATTTTTTGCCTGAGTGGGAGCAAGTTGCCAAAAAGGTTACAAAAACTAACTATAGTTTATGTCTTTCAACTGCATAGAATTTGAATTTTGTTGTGATTCTAAATATTTATAGAATTTTGAAATATTGTGCAAAAATAAAATAAAAAATAAGATAAATTGGTAAGAGTTTGCATACATTCAAAAAGCAAAATGTTTTGCTTTTACACTATTTGCTGCACATTTGAACTTTGTAAAGATGTTCAATTTATTTCTTAAATTTTGTAATATTGATCTTCATTAAGATAAACTAAAAGAAACAAATTGTTATCTAAAAGTGTAACAATTCATAAAATTTTGAAGAAATTTTGTCTTTATACATACAAATTGTCTATACATTATGTCTTTATACTTAACAAATTGTTTTCTATTTATTTATGCAGTTAGGTGTTATAAGATTGAAAGCACAAAATTTTATCAGATTTGTTTTGCAAACTGATTCTTATTATTGGCTGTTAAATAATGAATATAAGCGGTTAATTAATGTTTCTAAATTCAACTTTGTTTCCATTGGAAAGTGTATTATCAGTGCAAAAATGAACTGTTTAATCTCTCCCTCTTATATTAATGCAAGTATATATAATTGTGCTCCTATTTCTTTGTTTAACCATGATCAATATTTGAAAACTTGGTTGCTTTCTCTCATAATTGGTTAGTTAAATAAAAATTGATGATTTTGTTGTTGGTTTTAGTATCCTAATTTAGTTACTAAAACAGTGAGAACGAGAACATATGACTTGTGAAGTTTTCATATTTCTCTTCTGAGAATTTGATTTCTGGAGGAAGAGCAGGTAAAACCTGGCGTGAGGATAAGCTTTGGAAGCATAAATTACATGTAATAAAATTAAAATCTTGATCATGATATGTTTTACAATTTTAAATAACTTCTAATGTAGCATTAATTTTTAATGAACAACTTAAAAAGTAAAGTTTTAACTTGTCTTGCTTGTGTATTATATTAGTGTTTGTAATGAAATCTTTAAAAATAAATTGAATTATTTAGAAAGGAAATAATAATTTTGTTGTTAATGACATGTTTTATTAATTATAGTCTTAGTTATCGATTGATAATGATCTATACTTGAAGCTTTTCAAAAGCTTCTGTCTGCTCCGAAACAGGTTGAAACTATTCATGACAGTATGTTTTAGTTTTCCTAAAATTTTGTTAGAATTGTAAGGTTCTTTTTTTTTGTGAAAACTGTTTTGTGTTATATTTATGTGCATCAGTTGAATAAAAAGAAATGTTTTTGTTATTATTGGTCGGTTTATTTTTAGTATTTTTGAATTCAGTACCCGAGGCATTTTCGTCGAAAAGTTTTTTCTTAATCTTGTACCAAAACTGGGAAAATAATTGCCTGCTTTTTACAGCATTTAAAATAAATGTGACTTCAAGTATTATCATTAAAAAAAGGTAAAATTGACTATAAAATAGTTTTTTTTATGCAATAAAAATGCTGCTACTTGGTTGAGGATTTCATAAATGATATCAATGTTTAAAAAGTTGTGTCGATAGAAATTGATTTACTGTCATTTATAAAACGTAAAAAGCGACTCCACTACAAAACGCAGATACGTGACGTAAATAAAAGGTGAACAACCTAGCAGCAAAGTCGTCTGAAAAACGTTATAAAATGACGTTTTTAAAACGTATGCAAACCACATCGCAGTGTCGACTAAATAACGACAATCATGTGACGATTTTAAAACGTCCGCAAACCTAAACGATTATCGGCTACAAAACGTCATCAAGTGACGTTTTAAAAACGTGTAAACGGATCATAAACGTCAGCAATTGACGTTTTAAAAACGTGTAAACGGATCATAAACGTCAGCAATTGACGTTTAGAAGATGTCATTGGACAACGTCTGGATTTACGTTTAATGTTGAGACATTTTGACCAAATATTGACGTCTTTTGACATCCTTTTTTTTACGTTTTGAAAACGTACTCATGCTACTTGGGATGCCAGTTGTTACATTTGTAGGATGGATTAACCACCCATTTGCTTTTTACTTGAGTATTTGCTGGCGTTTTTGTTTGCTGAACGCGACAGTGACAGCACAAAATAAGTAATAATGAGGTACAATTATCTACATCCCAACCATGCTGCTTACTTGCCCAGTTGGTGAAAGGCCAGGGAGACAGTTGTGACCAAGTGTAAGTGTACAACAACTGAGTCCCTTTTAAACTTTGAAAGTTCATCAACTGTACTTCGTTTGATGTTGTGGCCGTGGTAGCCTAGTGGTCAGGATGTCGAGCTTCGGAACGGAGGATCTAGGGTTCGATACCCGGGCGGCTGAAGACCCACCATGTACACTTGGGGATACGTGCATATAAACTCCGTGGACCCTGAAGTCCCGAGGCAGTTCCGAAGGTACCAGTACGTGGAGATTTTCCCTTCCCTTCACCCACAGGTCTAAAAAGGAAGGTGGCGCCATCTGGTGTCATCCAAGTACATTATGAGCCAAGTCGTACTTCCACCATTGGTGATCATGTTGAAACGGAAGGCGCTCATTACTGCCTTAATTCCTCGTCGCTCTGCGAAGGGGAGCTTGGATTTCCATGTGGTATAAGCAACAACAACAATGTTTAGTGCTGTGAGATTTTAGGCATGGTTTTGCTGTTGTATGTTTCGTGTATGTAGAAGTGATACATGACACTGTATCACTTCGTTATCCACGTGGCTGTTTTTTGACATCATACATGTCCGCGCTTTCTGAAGTAAGACTGATTATGTCAGCACAGTCTTTCTAAACTGGCTTGGTTTTGGTTGTTAGCCAAATGTCCCGTTCCATTTTACCGAATCGGCCTGAAATCACACACACACATATATATATATATATATATTGAACCAAGTGGTCAAATTGCACAGGTTTCATTGTACATTGAAGTTATACATGTTTTTTATGTATTTTGTTGCTTTTTACCTATAATAAACATCGAAAATATACCCTTTGCCCCCTTCCCGCTAAAAATTTTTGAAATGACGGGTCTGGGGAGTTGGCACCAAAAAGCAACAGTACTATTGTACTTTTTTAATAGATTGTATCGGGAGCAATCAGCGTACGTTTTCGCTTCATTCTTCGTATTTCTAAACATTTTAGCGTCCGACTTCTCGACTACGCGTGATTGTCTTTGTTTCGAATTAGATGTTAGGTGTGCTGTTAACGTGGGTAAAAGTTGAAGCTAAGGCCCTACTTTTATTAAGGCCCCTGTAGGCGAATTGAGGCAGTGGAAAGCAAAGGGATGCAAGTGACTAAAAATGATTCTGAGTAAAACGCGTTTAAAGTTTAGATCTTACGGGAAATTTAATGTCATTTTTTTCTAAATCACGTTGGGGTGGAGCATCAGTTACAGTTATCACTAACTCTCTTGCCACAATATAAAATAATGCTTTCTCTATTATTTGCATTAATTATCTCCAAATTTTCAATTTTATCACTTACACCCCTTTGGTTTCAGGTGCCTAACTTATGCTCTGGGAATTAAGAATCTCGGCGAAACACTAAAGTAGCTTTCACAAAATTCATAGTAGGCAGAATTCGGGTCTTCCTTTTTTGAAAAACGTCTAGTTCATCAGCGTAACAAGCCAAGTGCAGGAGGGGAAGGGGGTGCTATGAATGCAATAGAAAGTAATCTCAACACTAATTCTTGTCAAAAAGTATTATGAAATTTGAAGAAAAACATTTTTCATCATTTTAAAGACTAAAAATCTACCATATTTTTTCTTTTTAAGATGTTGGTGTAATTCTGGCCTTGTGGCACTAGGCCCTTTTTTTTAAGAAAAATTTTATTTGAGCTGTATTTTATCTCCAAAAGTATTAATCAGAATGTAGTTAAAGCACAGTCTTCATTTCAAATACTCATTTATACTGAAACTGAATACTTCTTGCAAAAAAAATATTAAATTTTTAACTGAAAATAATCTTAACATTGGAGTAAATACTGGTGGAATCATTCTTTAATAATTGTCATTAAAAGCAAATCCAGGAAAAACTTTATTACAAAAGTAAAAAAGAAAAATGTACAAATCTTCCATCTTAGTCTTTCCACTCCACTTACTATTTAATCATGTATTTTTCTTCTTTTTAAAATACCTGATGTAACAACAACCATCATATACATTTTTAAAATTAATTACAGTAACTTTTAAACTTAATAAAAAATTCACAAAAAACTTCAAATAAAATTATTTAATTAAATTCTATTAAAATATACATAATTCATTCATCATATTGGCAAATAAAATGTAATTGAGCAGGAAATATCAATTATTTTTTTTAAAGATTAGTAGTATAGCAAAGATAGAATTAAAGTAGATTTTAAAAAAATGTCTGCCAGAGAATGTTTAACTGCTACTCTATAATTACTTTACATACCAACTAAATCAATTTATCCAACTAGATACTGCTGCTAGTAAATAAAACAAATCATTACTCATCTTAATTATTAAGTTTTAATTAGGTGTGTGCAAATGTTTCTACTTTTTTAATTAAGTACTTCAATGATTTAATTTAACCTGAAATAAAGCACAATGGGTGTTGGAAATCCTTCCCCCTCAGAAACAGAATATGCATGATACATAATCCATTTTGGTAGTAAGGTGTTTCTTCCTATTATTTCAGTGTCTATTGAATCTTACTGAATGTGTTCAAAAGAAATTTCTTAAGTTAAGTTACAAATTAGGCTCTATTTTCAAATAAGTTTTGGTGTTCTTTATCATAGAAGTCATAATAGATTATCCTTTAGGGGAGGGTGGAAAAGGACAATTTAATCTATGTCAAATAATGCCACTTTTTAAACTAAAGAAAAAAAAACATTTCATTTTCTTGGAATGGATTTCAGCGTCAAATTTTGAAAAATTATGCTCACAAATTTACTTCAGGAAATTTTATAAAATCCTGCATTAACAAAATATTTTTAATCATTATATGATCATAAAATCAATTACATAATACCTATAAATAAGTTTTTAACCCTTTATAATAATATAATGGCCAAATATAATGGAATTGTTAGTATTCAATGAAGTATACAGACTATCAGGCATGCAAATTGAGTTTGAATGCTATAGAAGAGAATACAAAATCAACAGTAAAAAGCTTTTTAATATGTTTGAAGCAGGATAAACAGATATTTTTCCATACCCAAGATATTTTATAAAGCATTTTGCATCACTCAGTATGCTAACATATTCAATACATAAGGTGAAAACAATTACATTTCAAAGATATATTGGTTTTTATGCCAATAATTATCAATGATTAAAAGAAAGGGGTTTTATAATTGCGAACATAAGGAGCGGTCCATCATCTGATCTGAAAGGTAAGCTTTAAGCATTTTTTTAAACGTAAAGAAATATGCATATAGGCGTATATAGACAGGTAACAAAATTGCGGAGTAGATTCTCATGCAAGTTAAAAAATTCGCAGGATCTCTCATCCAGGGAGAATAGACCACAACTTGGTTTTGCCTGGAAAAACGCTTCTAAAAGAGAGCCATACTTTTTCAAAATATGGACAATCTTTGAAGCTGCTTCACCGGGCAGTGTTACACATAACTCTCCAAAAACAGTCCTGTTGTTTAAAACAAAGCTTTTGTCAAGAGTTCCTGCAAAGAAAGTAAAAACATTTGATATTACGAAACATTCATACTCTTATATAATTAGCCTGCTCTTTTTAAAACCTTAATTGCTGCAATTGGCACTTTTAAACAGGAAATTTCCGTTCAGGTGCAGATAACAGGACATCAAGAATTATTAAATAATATATGAAAAACAAACTAAACCTGAATAACTTTTCTTGATGAAAGGTGAAATCATAGAAATCTCTCTCTCCTCAAAAAATCCTGGATCTGTGCCTGATTTCATCACTTATTTTAGAGACAAAAAAGTAAATTACAAGTAGTGAAGGGAAGGGGAGGTTTGAAATTATTTTAATAGAAATGCAAGTGGGATGTTCCAGGTGAACATTAGGAATTTCAATGTAATGATGGTCATTTATATTATATTTTGTGTTTTAACTAGGGGCTTTCTCATGATTATTTTCCCTGCACACACAATAATAATTATTTCCAGACATTAAAAATATGGATAAGTAAGCACTGGTTAATAAATCATAGAGAAACATATGGGAAATTCACGAGTGCACTGCTACAGGACAAACTACCAGGATTAATGTGTGGTCACTCTGCATTGGTAAATGGGGAAATGAATAGTAGTAAAACTTTAGCAGTGGCCCCCACTAAACGATGCCACTGGGTTTACTAGTTTTGCCTGTTAGTTAATGCACATAAAAACCTCATTTTGCAGTACTCCACATAAAAATGCATGCTAGAGCAGCTGCAAAATATTACTGATATAATATACTCGATAAAAGAGCTAGAATTTACATAAGGTGCCAAAAACAGATATATGCTGACCTTTCCTGTTCAGTTTGTCTGGGAAATGTGTTTGCAGAACCCAATATCCCAAGTAATGAATTGCTTACCTGTTTAATAGCTACCGCACATAAATGTTGTACAAAGCAATAGGGAGAAACAGTTCTCCCTCGAAACAAAGTCAGTTCACCTGGAAAAAAAAACATCGTGGAGCATCTTTAGGAATTATCCTATATAATACTTGCCTGTTACTGTATCGTACACGATGTTAGACGCGAGAATGTGGCTCGTTCACCACACAATGTGATCAACGGTTTTCAGACAAATATGTATGAATACGACCAGAAAAATACCTGGGAGCATTTGAAATTATTACCTGTTGGATAGCCAACTATATATCAGCATCGTACGCGACAAATTCCATCACGAAGAGGTTAGAAAAATACTGTATAACGGTTCTTACTGCGTAGACAAGGATTTCGGATAAAAACCTTCAAAAGTTTCTTGAAAAAATAAAGATAAAATGCGTACCTGTCGATAACAGCACTGTTGTCATAAACGATTTAAGATTTCAACATCACCCAGCTATAAGAACGATCAACCTTTTTACCTGAAAATAAGAACATCTTTAGCATTGACTGAGAACTAAATTTTAATAAAAATACTTACCTGATATTAACAAATTAAATATGTGGAAAACACATAAAGAGTTTAATTTACTCTAGTCAAGTATAAAGAATAAATCACTGATGTGATATCTGATCTGCAATTTTTCCCGCGCAAACAAGTGAAAGTGACGCTTCCTTCTCGCCAGACGGACGCCGAGTGCTGAGAAAAGAGAAACATCGCCAATATACTTTGGCAGCATTAGTTATCGCCAATGCACTAGGCATTTTGTGGTAACCATCCGAAAATGCCTAGTGAACTCTTAACGCCTCATCTGAATCCTTAGATTTCCCCAGTCTATGCGCATGCGCCTTGGCGCACATTCAAAAACCAAATAGCGATAAATGATTGCCAATGGCTGCATTTGGTTTGATACTTTATTAACGCTGTAGATCGCATTGCTGCGCAATTATTTACCGTTACGGTTGTGTTGCAGAATATTGAAAAGATATTATTTGGAGAAAACTGTTTAGATATATTTGTTTTTGAACGCAATTAGATTTTTCAAACAAGTTGATTAAGCAAACTGATTTTTCTAAAGAACTGAAAAATAACGTTAAGCAGTTTAAACGATAAGAATTGCATAGATGAAACGATGAAAAAAATTAGATTTGAGGTAACTGCATGCTATTAATTTGACCAAGATTAGCCTAGCTGGGCCCAGAGCCTGTTGTTCTGTCTGTTGTCTTTAAAAAAAATTATATTTAAAAACACCAAATTAATGAGGAATAGGAACCACACTTTCTACCTTCCCAAAAGAGCCACACACATACATGAAAGACCCAAGACCCATAGTCAAAGAACACACAACGTCCTAAATTTTTCTTTTATTTTGCCCCCCCCCCCCCCCAATTACCTCTTAATTTTAATGACTATTAAAAGTTGATTGCTACCCTAAAAAATATGGTTGCGGGGGTGGGCAATCGGGGTGAGAAAAAAAAAGCAAAGGATTAAGTTAAAATAAAGAGCAACAGAAGGCATTCTGTCAAAAAATCGAGTCTGATGCACAGTTTTTCAATAGAGGTTGCAACTATATGAGCAAATATAGTCATGCGCGCCCATACGGGGGATGGGGGAGACTCTTGCCGGACACAATGGCAGCTTTTTGGCTCAATATATAGCTCAAATGTTAAACGCAAGAAAAGTGACACAATTCAAAAACGAAACAACTTGGCAAAACGAAATTTATTGCTTTTCCCAATACCATATACATTCTTCATTCAAAAGAGTGACAACTGTATCATGTCCAGTCGTTGCAGTGCAGCACTTTAGTTGTCAACTTAGTTAGGGGGTCAACTTTATAAAGAGTGGAGAGTTTTTTTTTTTGTCATTTATGCATTTATTCATTTGTAACTACTTAAAATAATTAAAATATAGCTTCATGTATTAACGTTACTTTAAAATAGTAATTAGCCATTTCTTTCAATTATCTAAAAAAATGCTTAGAAAAATTTTACCTGAATGACTTACAAACATGTATCCTATACAACTTTAAAAGTAAGTACCTAGTAGTTAGCACGTCGGACTTCCACCTGGAAGGTCGCGCGTTCGATACCCACTGAAGACCACCATGTATACTTGGGGATATGTGCATGTAAAATCCGTAGACCCCACTACCTCTCCCCGTGCGTAAGCAATCCTAAGGCCTCGGCTAACAGGTAGGGGTCTGGTAGATTTCCTAAAAATATATAATTTTTCAAAATGGCTATATCAGATAGAAGAGAAAGAAACTTATTTAAAGAATAAAGAGTGTTCATAGTAGTTTTCCCATGTGGGTGACTTACAAAGAGCTTTAGGTAAACTTTATATTGATGTTTCCTCCATCCAGATAAATACTGGTCAATGGCATAACAAATATTCTGGAGAAGTTATTTTAGTTTTATTACAAAGGTTTCCCTACATTATATAATATAGATCTAATTCCATTCCTGAGAAAATTGGTCAACTTAGACAGGTGGTCAGCTTGCAAATGTGGTAAATTTTACATGTTTTACTGTATAAATTTAATACCAATATATATAAATTTATGAAGCACATATATTTAATACCTTTGCACCATGAGCGACTGCATATTGAAAAATATCTTAGGGGGAACTAATGTTAGTACAGCAGTTTAGTATGAGAGCTGTATGTTGAGTCTGGCCAGTGGCGTACGCAAAGGGGGAGGGGGGTTTAGGGGTTTAAACCCCCCCCCCTTGAGACCTAAATAATAGTGCTTTATTACATACTCGAATTTCTTTTAGTAGATTCAGAACATTATGACCCCCCCCCCCTTGAAAAAATTCTGCAAACGCCACTGATTCTGGCTATTTGCAGATGGGGGATTTAAACCTGCAAGCTTTCCCCTAAATAATGCTCATTTTCTGCACAATGTACAAATGTGCAGAAAAAAAAATTGATGGTAAAATATGTAAATTTATAAAATATACAAATCTAACACTGTTGCACTACAGGGGAGACCAGGGCAGTGGGTGGCCCTTGCCCTTATTTTTTTAAAAAACAGGAAAAAGCTATGTGCTTGAAAAAATTACAGTCATTTTTCAAACTTTTGTTGTAATGACCTTATTTTTTTGCAACAATATCTGGAATGCATTATGAGTAAAAATATAAGTTGTGTGGATTCAACAAAATAGTCCACTGTAGTGCCCCATTCCTGAGATACAGTGGACCATAGACCATCCTAGATAAACTTGATATAAATTATTTTCTCCTGAGATTACATTCTAATGAGTTTTGGTTTAAGAAACATAATGCAAACAATATCATGAAATAAAATTACGAAATTTTAAAGGAAATCAAAATAAAAAAGAAACCATTGAAATTGAGAAATTTTATTAAGTGATTATTGTAAGTTTTAAAAT
Source organism: Octonoba sinensis (assembly GCA_038502835.1). Lineage (NCBI taxonomy): Eukaryota > Metazoa > Arthropoda > Arachnida > Araneae > Uloboridae > Octonoba > Octonoba sinensis. The sequence goes on from CM076602.1 coordinate 69,005,761, forward strand.
TTAATGATGAAATACTGTAAGCCACGTTTGAAAACACATCCATGAATTTCCTGAGGACACATATAGGTCAGGAAGAAGCATAACAATGTCCTCCAATGAATGTGATGTCCTTTATATTAAAAATTTTTGCAACAACATAACGAATGACTTTAGTGTTTCTATATTATTCAAATATTTATTTTATTATTGAGAAATTTACTATTTTCATTACCATTATATTTTCATATAAACACTTTGGAAGTTATGTGTACATGTGAATTTAAGTAAACTAATTAAGCTGCATTTTTAAACAGATTGATGTTCCACTGTGCCTCATGTTGAAATGAAACAAATAAAGGTACTAAAATTATATATGAACTATAAATGTGTAAATAATTTCTAGAAACTTAAATACAGCATGATTTCACCTTTCTGGAAGGACTATTTAATACTTGTAGACATTTCAGGCATGATAAAATTTAAAAAAAACTTCAAGATGGAGAAATTATTTTTAGCAGCTCAAAATATAAAATGTTGTCATAACGGGTACCCAAGTATTTCCCATATGATACTTTTGGCATTTTATTTGCAAACAACCATAACTACGCTACTGTCTACGAGACTTCATGTGAATGGATAGTAACATATTTAAAGGGAGAATCCATTATGTACCGGACCCCCCATATATAGGAAATAATATAAATACACTTCAGTTTTAATGGTAGATATATCTGGCATGTTGAGCAGTAATTCAAACAGTTTGTACTTCGTAAATCTGAAAGCTTGCATTTAGTGCATCACAAAATTTGAGAATGTTTGCATTTTCAATTATTTTATTATGACCCAGTATTAATACTTTTAAACTAAATAGCATTTTAAATTTCATTTTCGTTGATAAACATAGTATTTGATGAGAAGATGCTTACTTTTATATAATCATTGAAACCTAAAATAACAGCTTTTACTGTCAAATGCAGTCATATATATTAATTAAAATTCAAGTACATGTAACTTCTGACATTGCATGATAACTTTCCCAATGCATTTCATTAATGAAAAATATTACTTTAAGAAACACAACATAAACCTTAAAAATCAGGAATTGAATTTAATTAGATCACTACAAAACCTGTAAAAAGATTGCCCACGTCCTGAAAAAAAAAAGCAAAGAATATTAATATAATAACAAAACAATCACTGAATCCAAACTAATATAAGTGCAATATATGTGTAAATATATATATAGACACACATATATACGAATATAAATTCTATATATATATACAGAAGAATTATATTTGGAAATATATGTATAGTGCTTGTGTACCAACGCATGAATGAGTTTTCTCTATTAGAATAAATTAGGGACAAGAATAATCATTTGCAATTTATTAACCGATATAAATAATATGCATTAGAGGGTACGATAAGCTATAAAATAGTTCTACTAGATAAAATATTCTAATGCATTTTTTCCGCCCACACACAGAAATGATATTACCAAACACATAAAAACACTTTATTTCTACCAACACTTTTTAAAAATATTCACCAGTGAAATTAAACCCTTGATGCAGTTTGGAATATTTTCTGCTGTCTATAGGGCTAAAATTAACCTAGTTTAGAACGGATATTTTTTCACTTGCATTCTCTAAAAGCATAAAGAGATTAAGAGCAAATAAAGTATTAAAACAGAAGAGCGCAAGCTGAACTGCAGGGGAATAACAATGAAATTTACTGGATAAAATTTTAACTTCAATGACTTTTTTTTCATGTATGCACACTTTAGTACATTATTAAGAGAAAATTCCTAATTTCTTTGTCAGCCAGTAAAATTAAAACCATGATGCAGAATTTTAAAACATCTGCACCAGGGCTAAAATTCAACTAGAACTTCACATTTCTTAGTTCGCAATGACTCTCTAAAAAAAAAAATAATAAAATCCATGAGAAGCGAATAAAGTAAACATTTGATTCAAACAATTGGACAAATTTTGAGCTCTAAAACATCAATTTTGTTAAAAATTCAACATATACCTATTGCCTAGCAATTAAAGAATAAATGAAAAATATTGTTCACTACGAACGTTATATTGAGCTGAAATTAGAATGATAAATTTTGAAATTACATTGGTTCTAAGTATTAAGGCATCGTTGCAAAAAGATACCTATCTAATTTTAAGCTTTAGTCATTCTCTAATTAAAGTTTACACCACATAGGGTGCAAAGTATTCAAATCGCAGCTAATATGCTTTATCAGCAGGATATTTGAAATTGCATTACACTTAAAACACTTGGAAGAAACTGCACTTATATTCAAGAGAACATCCTATCATGTACAGGATTTAGCAGAAAAGTTAAAACATTTCTAAGATACTTACGATTTGAATACAATTCCTCGTTACACAAACAAAAAGATCCTGAAATATATACCAGAACAAGAAACAAACTTGAACAATATAATGGAAAAGAAAAAAAATCATGTTTAGAACTGGATCTCCTGATTGATTAAATACACATTAATTGATTTTAACAACATAACCTACTTCAGTATCTTAATTCTTAATTACACAAAGGGCCTAGCGCCTGTTGTTGGTTGGTATACTTTTTGTATTTGTATTTGTATAAAAGAACACGTGCAGAGGAATAAATCCTTTCTGCCTTTCTCCATGATTGAAGCAAGAAAAAGGTTCGAGAATTGATTTGGAGGGTTTGTTCCTAGCGCATGCGCATATCATAGGGGAAATTTAAGAATTCAGACGCTCGTAATTAACGTTGCCAGTTATTATGGCTAAAAATTAGTGGTTAAGATGCTGCCTTACCTTGCATAACTTATATACTAACATTAACTTATAACTGTTATAATTTTATTTATATTTCATTTAAATCTTCAGCCTTTTTAGCGACTCCAAATAGTTGAACTCTTTTTGTGAACAAAGCATTAAAAATGTCCAAATTTGGGGACTGTTCGCAAATTGAAATTCCAGCATGGACATTGAAGAAACTTTCTTACACAATTTATGAATTGACTTCGAACTGCAGTTAATTTTATAAACAAAAGCTTTTATCTTATGTTCGTCTAATGGACGTGTCTACCACTCCAGCAGAATACGCTACTATGATTGGCCGACAGAGACGGCGACGGAAGTGACTACTTATTGGCGATATACTCGCTCTTTTTGGCTAAAAACTTTAATTCAACTGCGTATTATTTCTAAAAGTGAAAGGGGTCATCAGAAAGTCATTTCATTTCACTTTATTTGATGGCAATACGTTGCGATAAGAAAAGAGAAATAAAAACAAAGTTCCTACTCTTCAATAGAAAAGAACTTTTTAAAAGATTGCGATTTCTTTTAAGTTAGTCATTAAAAATATTAAATGGTATACTTCTTTTTAAAGTATATCAATCAATAAAATTTAAAAAAATTAAACATTTATGAAAATTTGAATTTGAGTATCCAAATTATTATTATTCATGTTTCCAAATTTTACTTTTTCAAGTTTTTTAACAGTACTATTATACTTTAAAACTGTGTTGGTTATTCCTTAGTAATGTGTTCATAATCAGAATGTTTTATTTTTTGTCATTTTTCATCGGTATGGGCACACTTTTGGACCCCACACAATGAGAGGGTAGAGGAGAGACTATATCATAGTAATAAGAATCGGCAGGGTGGCGTAGTGATAAGGCGAAGGCCTAGAACACCCAAGTTCGCTGGTTCAAATCTGGCCCAAGTACCCAAGTCGGTGGATTTTCAAGATGCAGAAAATCGACAATGCCTATGTCGTATTATTATGCGGCATATTAAAGATCCCTTGAGTGTCCGTTTAGCGTGGATAGCCTCGGCTAAATTAAATTCCTAGTGCAGGTTGCATCAATTAGAGCTCAGGTGCCACCATCTACGGGGAAACAGAGAGTCAAAAAAAATTGCGACAATGGTACCACAAACCACACTCATTGTGGTGCCGCTGAAAGAGTTGGTGCCCATCTCTAAGAACACAATAGATCTGCAGTGGTTAAGAACCAATACTATGCAGCCCATTAGAAATAAAAGAATCGAGAAAGAGCCCTGATAAGGCGGGTCCATCGTTTCAATATTTTCCAATCAATGCTTATTTTATTGGTAAAAAACAACAAAATGCATAGACATCTATAAATACCTTTTGCGCTTCTAGAATTTGGGGTGGGAGAAGCAGTGGTGTAGTCAAGGGGGAAACGTCCTCCTACTTGTCTTGAACTTAAGATTTTAACATAAGCGTCCTCCCACTTTTTAATTTAATGTTCGTGTATATGTGTCCCCCCACTTTTTTTCCAGGATGTACTTGGTCGACACCGGATGGGGCCATCACAAATAAGCCACCTTCCTTTTTTGACCTAAGAGTGAAGGGAAGTGAAAATCTCCATCTTCCGGAGCCCTCGAAACTTCAGAGTCCACGGATTTTACATGCATGTATTCCTAAGTGTACATAGTAGGTCTTCAGCGGCTCGGGTATCGAATCCGAGATCCTCCGATCCGAAGCTCGACATCCTAACCACTAAGCTACCAGGGCCCCGCTAAAAAAAAAAAAAAAATGGAATATAACAATATGCTTTTATTCCAAAAACCTCAAAAATCGCTTTTTTTCCTTTGAAAAGTCAGACATTTGTAGTGAAAGCATTTAGAAAAGTCAATTACATAATAGATCTGTGTAGCCATATGAAAAATATTCACACACAGCTAAGAGGGTCTGGGACATAGATGAATTTAGACTTAATTCTAAGAAGGCAATTATTGGTTGCCACACATTAAACTGCATATCTTATATATATATGTATACAGTAAAACCTGTAAAGTTGACCACCTTTGTAAGTTGGCCACCTGTCTAATAAGTTGACCACTTTTGTCAGGACCGGAATTAGCTCTATATTTTATAATGTAAGGAAACCTTTCTAACTTGACCACCTGTCTATATTGACCACTTATGCATGCCAAATTTGGGTGGCAGACTATATTTATTTGTTCATCTAGTTTTGCAAAGATTAAAAACACTTAAATAGCTTCTCCAGGATATTTTTATGCTGTAATGGGGGGTTAGCCCAGTATTTGGATGGATGAAACATCAATATAACGTTTCCCTAAACCTCTTTGTAAGTTAACCATAGCCATTTAGAAAAATTAGGTATTTTTAGGAAATCTTTATCATCAAATAAGTAACTTACATAATTAATAAGATATTTATCTTTATTTTAAGTGCGTGCTTTGATTTTAAAGTTGTGTTGGATACAGTGTAAGTCAGTCGGTAAAATTTATCTTATGATATTTTAGATAATTGAAAAAAAAAATAGCCAATTACTAATTTTAAAGTAATGTTAATACATGAAGTTGTATTTTAATTAGGTACAAATGAATAAACACATAACACAAGAAATGACAAACAAAAAAAAATGTCCACCCTCTATAAGTTGATCTCTAAAGTGCTGCACCGCAAGAAACTATTATTTATTTTAGGGGTGCATCAAATAGTGATTTTGCCAGACATTGGATATCTGCTCTCCCTTGTCTGACTGATATCCTCCTACAGATTGGCTTTATTCTTACATGTTTAAACTTTAAACACTGCTGCCTCAAAACTAATCAAGCATTTTCATGCATCACATTTCAAAAAACATTTTTATTATATGAAAAGATAATTAAAAAACCTATATATGTAAACTTTACACATAGAGGTTTTTAAATTGTTTTTTGCAATGTAAATCTATGTACTTTAATAATGCTGCATATGAAATGAAACATTTGTATGCATAAAATATACTTTATTTCAATATTTTCAAGGATTTCTCAAGTGTTACAACACTTGTAAAATAAGCAAAACTCTTTAACTGTGCAACACCAATTTTATTCATGTAAGTTTGCCTGGAAAAAACACTTCACAAGATGCCACTCATTACAACCTGTGGACATACTTGGAAGTAGATTTCACCGGGTATCTTCAGAAAATTAAGTGTTTGAAATTACCATTTAAGTATTTTTTCTTGCTTCTGAAATTTTACCCAAATTGAATACAAAATATTTCTCAATTTCAAACTTCAGTGAAAGTATTCCTAATATGCCGGTCAAAGAGGTAAAGCACTCCACATTTGATTAAATGTGGAGTGCTTTACCACTCTACTAACGTGTTAGTTCTCTTTAATCTAAATATGTGTTAACCACCATATTTAGGTTACATAATACATAGGTAACATTCCACTATATCAGTAATATGAAAATATGTCAATTAACAATATATGTGTGCCCTACTTTTATATGTAATATACAGGAATGATTGTGGGGTCATTCATAAACACTACATTTTTATGAAATTGCAATATTATATATCAAAGGTATATTTTTGTGTAAATATGTATATGCTTGCAAATTTAGCACTTTTTGTGAGACCATATGTCATTACATCAAAGCAATCATGCTATTGTATGAAAACCCCAGACTATGTAAAATCAGAATATAAATTATGAAAGCTCTGATCAGGAAAACTAGGGTATGTCTTGTAGCACAGTTTCTAGAAGGTTATTAGTCTTCTAAGTTTAAAAAGATAAAGAGGTTATCAAATTGTATTACATGCAAGAATAGAAAAAAAAGCATAGTTGAGTGTCTAAAGGAACTGCCCTCCTTTTTGGGTGTCAAGTATATTCTTTTACATGCATTTTAAAAAGCTTTTTGTTAATTGGATGATTATGATGGTGCAAAGCTTCTGTAACAATGAGACGTTATCTGTCTATCATTTGATAACAGTTCAAAAAATGAGGGACAACCGGTATGAATCGTCCTGCAAAAATAAAATATGTGATATAATTAAAAAAACAAAATAAGAGAAAAACATCAAACAGTCATTGTAATTAGAAAACAATTATTGCAATTAGAATATTATTTAAAAATTTCAATGTGAAACCAAATTATACTGAGACATTTAAAATATATTATTTTAAACTTTTCATACTTTATGTATTTGAAGGGATTTGCTGCTTTTAGCAAGTTTAGCTTTTAGCTTTCCATTCTCATTGTTATATTCTGTCTAATGTAGTCATGGGCCGCGCCAAAGGAAATTCGGGTCCGTTTTAGGACTCTTTACAGAATTCTCTGTAATCAAAATAGACCCTTAACAAAATTCCAGTCAATCAAAACATCACAAAATTATCTTTAATCAAAACAGACCAGTCCAAAATTCCAGTCAATCAAAATATGGCAGTTCAGAATCTTCAAAAGATTCTGAACTGCCATATCGTACTTTTGATAGAATTACTCATTAACTACGGGATAGGCTTTGCATGGGACGGCCTATTTACAGAGATGTCATTGTTAGTAATATAGATAAATACAACAGTACCACTAGTTTTCGAAAATACGTGGCTACATAACAAAGAATTTGGCACCTACTGCTTAGTGTCCGAAGCTTAAAACCTTTGTGGCATTGAAAAAAGTTCCCCGTAAGAAAAAAGTACATATCAAAATCAAGCCCATGCATTGATTTTGCTATTTCTGTGCACTAACAACATTGGTATCGTCCTTAAAAAAGATTTTAGTGTTCTACTATTTATTATTAGTTACAGTCGGTTTTGTTATAAATTAATAACTACACCTCTTCCACGTAATCTTTCAAGTATCAAATAAATTAATGAAGTTTGACGTAAATAAATTACAATGCACGCTGTGATATTTTTAGCAAATACAGTACATTTTGTTAATCCAACGTGGTAAACACATTGCAATAAAAAATAAGGAATTTGATTTCCTCTATCGTACAGTTCAGTATAAAGGTAATAAGATAGAAACATAATTTTACTCACTTAGATTTCCTTTGATTTTTGTTTTCTTTTCCTTTTTGGAATCTTTCAGTCATTTTGAACACGTTGAAAAAAATCAGGAAAACACCACCACGAGGGCTAGCTACTTTTGGGTGGATGAATCACATACTCGCCAAATTAGTCGGAATACTGAAATCACGCCAAGTTACTGCAAGGGTTGGTAGTAAATTGCTGGAGTAGTAGACACTTCCTCGTCTAATTAGGTAATTTATATTTATTTTATACAAAAGATTAGCCTAACTGTAACCGTAGTTTACTTGGGAAGCCCCAATTATTCATAACCGCATTGCGGTTGCCCATGTATTTCCGATAAAAAAAGAGTTCTAAAATATGTTTAGTTTTTTTTGTTCATAGATGAATTTTAATTGTGTTAAATTTCTTACCACTGCTATTTTTTAGAATACCATCGGTTAATTTTAATCTTTTTTTGCATATTTTCAAGAGAAATCTCGAATTAATTTTAAAGACATGATGTTTCCTTTTGCGGATGAATACATTGATATATAAGCAACGTTCGTATTCCACATCACAGCCTCTTTTCGTAGAGTCTATGTAGGTTTATCACGTGGGGAAAAAAACTAAGTAACTTTTTTTAGTCATAAATGATAAATATTTGCTCTTTGAGCACCAAAAAAAATTAAAAATACAAAAAACTAAAAAAAAAATCGAAAAATCTTTAAAAACTTGCTAAAAAATATTGAAACGTAAGCAAAATCCTCGTAGTGTTAGTTATCCATGTCATAGGCTTAACATTGAAGTAAGAAGAAACTTGGAAGAGATTGAAAGAGCAAAATGAATCCTAACGGCCCAAATTATCCTGTAGCGTCGCTATATGTTGGAGATCTGCATGCAGATGTTACCGAAGCAATGCTTTTTGAGAAATTTTCTACAGCAGGTCCAGTATTGTCAATCAGAGTATGCAGAGATTTGATTACACGAAGATCATTGGGGTATGCGTATGTTAACTTTCAACAGCCTGTTGATGGTGAGTTTCCTAAATCTAACATTTTTGAAAATGGTTTATTTGCAACCCTTATTTGTTTTACTTCAATTTTATTAATATATTATGATATCACTTTATGCCATTTCTGATTATTCATACTGAGGAATAATTTTTCTTTCATGTGTTATATATTTATCACAATGTTAAGCAATAATAGAATATTCAATTATATAATACATTATATTCAAATATATAATATTATATAATATGTCAATTATATAATATTTAGAGTTGAAAATTAAAAACTTGAGCTATGTGATTTGATTTTTTTTAAAGCTCATTATGAAAGAAATATTGCTGCCAAGTTTTTTGAATGTTTCATATAATTTCCCTAATTGTCATAAAATTTTGGAATTGAAATTAACGACTCTACATTACAACACTTTGCGACCTAAGTTGAAAATTACTTCATGTATGATAGCTAAATTCTGCGAGATGTTAGTTATTAAACAACTAAACGGATTATTTTCTTTGTCTGTTTTGCTATGTATTTTGGACATATTTCTTACTAACAACCATCCTTGCAGCCGAACGAGCCTTGGATACTATGAATTTTGACACCGTGAAGGGAAGACCAATAAGAATCATGTGGTCTCAACGAGATCCATCACTCAGAAAGTCCGGGGTTGGCAATGTCTTCATCAAAAACTTGGACAAGAGCATTGACAATAAGGCCATGTATGACACATTTTCAGCATTTGGGAACATCCTCTCATGTAAGGTGAGTGCATATCCAGTTTTTTTTTTTTATGTAAAGAGTGGTTAATTATTGGTGTTTTCTATTAACAATGAGGGCAGATGAAATAGAAACCCCTTATTCCCATTTAATGCTACTCTTAAAACAAGGTACAAAAGAGTGTTTTAAATATGATTTGGCTCTATTTAAAAAAAGGAGTCGGATGTAAATACAATAGAGCCTCCATAAGTTGACCATTCAAGGGACTGTAATAAGTGGTCAACTTAGGGAATGTTTAGGAAAAATTCAGTAATATTAGAGATTTACTTATTAAACTTTTTTAGTATTTTTTAGGAAAAATTTTGCATTTGCTCATTTTTATTTTTTCTGAATATACAGCAAATGTTTCAACTTTTAAAGGAATGATCCAATTTGTTTGAGTTCTCTTTTTATTCATTAGGTAACTGTAAAAAGTACTTTCACAGTTTACAAGTCTGTTAAGCATGCTTTCTGCTTGGGCCTCTAGTTGCTCAGGAGAAATTAAAAAGAATGGAATGTGCGGGAGGATGGAGTGTTACTCAGATAAGAGGAATGACTAATAAAGAAATTCCTTGAAACCAGATATGGAGAATAAACAGGGGACCTGCATTTCCTAATATGTTTTGATAAGTAAAAATATATATTTAAAATATTTCAAGTTTTAAACTTTTTTTTTTTTTTTTTTTTTTTTTTACGCCGTTGAAGAAAACTTAGCATTTAATATTTTAAAGTACCATAGCATCTGCATTTGGTTTGACAGTATATTTAGCCTGATTCCTGCTTGCAGCTGACGTCGCACAATTAAGTTATATGCTAGAGCAAAGGCTAAAATTCAGGGTGGGTTCCCTTGAAAGATTCGGAAAAGCTTGGCAACAAGAATATCCATATTTTTTTCCCTACTTTTATGTAAAATTGCTGATATTATTATTAAAGCAATAAATTAAAAGGAAAGTGTTGATATTCTGAAAAATTATCAATTGGATTTAATTTATCTTTAAGATAGAAAAAGGTTATTTTAGAGTTTTCCTTCTATTATGAGAGAAGCACAGTGGTGTAATGAAAGGATGTTTCTTGCAACAAAATTGAACTTGAAGCTTGTCAATTGAAAAAAGTTTTCAAAAAGTTGACAATCACATCTTTATGCTGTGGCTATTGCACCGATCTTCAGCGAGATTTCTCTGTTATTTTTCCTAGGTTTGAACACAGCGTCTATCATAGCATAAGGGTTCAATAGTATTTATGCTATTTAACCAATTTCTTTGATCATTACAGAAGTGGTAACGCTATTCAACCGGTCTGAACTGCATTTTACCAAAGTTTTAGTCTCTCTTTTCTTAAATGTCCTGCTTTTCTTTTTGCAAATTCTGTGACTGCTTTTTCTAAATTTTCAAAGACGATAGAGATCTCACAGCTATGGTGCCTGCCTTGATTATCACTGCTAAAAATTATTACAGAAAAGTGGCATAAAGGAACCCCACACTGATTGGTAAAAAAAATAATTTCGTTGCAGTAGCAAAGTGAGTCCTATTGAACCAATTTGATTGGTACAATTGATACTCTGTAGCCTTTAACAAGCTAAAATGAAAATTAGTAAGCTTGAAAGTTAAGTTAAATTATTTGGAGAAATTTCTTTTAAAATATTGAGCTCTTTAAGACAGGGAAAACAAATGTCATATCATCCACCTTAGCGCCAAGAAACCATTTGCCAACAACGTCACTATGGCTTTTAAATAGAGTAAATCACTCTTAGGCAAGGATTTTTATCAGCAACAATGTTACATACACATAAATCAATCAAACGTTTTGAATTTGAAAGCATTAAAAATAACAATGTCATGCACTCCTCTTGAAGTTTTTGTACTTACTCCCTTTTTTTCCCTCATAACAATGCCTTAATTTATAATTTTGCTTTGTGATCTTTAAATTGTTGCAAAATTTGTAGGTAGCAACAGATGAAGAGAGCAGCTCTAAAGGATATGGTTTTGTGCATTTCGAAACAGAAGAAGCTGCGAACAATGCTATCATGAAAGTAAATGGAATGTTGCTTAATGGGCGAAAAGTGTAAGTAAATCCATATTGTACTTGATGTGTTACAGTGGACACAGCTTAATGTGATCACATCCTAACAAAAATGATTCAATAGCAATATGCAAATGGTTACAATGCCGAAAAATAAATGCTTTTGCACACTGATAAATAAATGTACTATTTTCACTGACAATGTTAGTTTTTTTGACTTGTTGATTAAAAAATAAATAATAACAAGATGAATGTAACTAGAGTAAGTAAATTATAGAGTCAAAAAAAGATTGTGTGCAGTTTTTAGAAGTCGCAAAACTGTTCAATTCGGGTATTTTTCAGCTCCAGCCCGTATTTTAGTGATGTTTATTTTTTTATATAGTGCAACTGCAAACCAATAAATCAAACACGTTTCACTTATCATTTCTTTAAAAGCTTTTTTAATTGTTCAAAAACAATTTTTCCAAACCATCTGTATGCTTAAATTTGTATTTTGAAAATGCAATGCATAAGGTAAGACAAAAACATAGTTTTTATTTGTACATAATTTGAAAAAAAAAAAGTTTTGTGGTTAAATGTTGTGTGGGAATAACTAAATTTTATGTTGGGTGTTTGGTTGTAACCCAATGACCGTCCCATCTTGCACTTGGTGATGTAGTAAGGAGGTATAAAAGTGATTATAATCACATACTATTTATAAAGAGAAATAGCATGCTCCTTTTGAAGTAAAAAATGTAGATGGGGGGGGGGGGGAGCTTTAATTTGGGACCTCTATCACCATCAATGAAGCGAAATTAGCTCTGTTTAACCAAATTAGCAAATTTGAGACTAATTTTGTTTTGTCTATGATCACAATTCTCATGGAGGCACTAGCAGACATGCCAAGTCTCCTGCTTTTGGCAGGAGACTCCTGCTTTTCAGTTCAATTTCTTGTCTCCTGCTAATGCAGAAATTTCTCCTGCTTTTTAAGCAAAAAAAGAAAAAAGTCTCTGAACTTTTCTTCAGTTACATACATCTCTTTGCAGTAAAAATTTAGAAAGCTTAAAGACTGTTAATACTTTTGTCAATTTTGGTTTCAAAAGGTTTTTACTGGCTGCAGTTTCATAACATAATTTTTTTGTTTAGTGTTTGTGCATTTCATGACCGCATCAAAATTTTACTTGTAATCGCTCAAATATTTTAATTTCTTGTTCTAAATTATCTTCACTAACAAAAGACGTTCGAAATGATTTAGTAAATGATCTAAACAAATAAAACAGCAAAAATCAGCATTTTATTTTTAATGCGAAATTATCTTTTAAAAATGGTTAACTTACAAGATATGCATTTTATATGTTGTAGATTAATTTTTATGTTAATTTATATATAAGAACAAAAAATTTACCAGTTTTATGTAAGCATTCAACTGGTTCTGAGGTATCTCCTGCTTTTCGGTTTCGTTTCTCCTGCTTTTTCATTTTGTAAGGTTGGCAGGTCTGCACTAGAGATACGTATGAATGTATAAAAGGACTGGTTAACAAGTGAACCCCTTCCTTACAACCATTTCTCACAATGCTACTCAGTCAGGGTTCGCACTTGGCCGCGTGATTCGAGGGCTGGGTTTTTGCCGGCAGAAAGTGGTTTCTACCCTGCCAGTGGCAGAAAGTGGTTATAATTGGTTTTAACCGGCAGAAACTGGCACAAACACATTTTGTGACATTATCTGAGAATTTTTTAGTAATATTAAATTCCCAAAGTACATTTTATTCAGAATCAATAACAAATAAAAAATATTGTGGATGTTTTTAATTAAAAAATAAATTTGTATTAGAAAAATGAGTAATATCGTCTTTAAAAACAAGTACTGGTAAAAATGAAGATTTTTTTTTAATTCAGTAACTTTTGCATCCACAATAATGACATTGCCAGCAAAAAAAAAAAATGCTGGTCTTGAAATAATATTTTAAAGCTTTTCTTTCATTCAGAACAAATTAAGAAACAGTCTGGGTTCAGAAAGGTTAGCAAAATTAGTCGTATGCTATGAAATGCTCCGTGTAAAAAGTGATAGTATATTTGAATAGTGGTATTTTGTAAAATAATTGTAAGACATATTTCATTTAAAAAACTTTCTCTAATATTTTATGTGCTTCAATTATTTACTGATATATTTTTCTCAAGAACCATTTCTATTTGTACATAAATAGATAATCTTAAAGTTATTGCCATTGCATTGTATTGTTTATTTAAAAATACTCTGAAAAGTGATTTGTTAAAATATCATAGAATTTTTTGTAATTTTTTTACCTTTAAATTGAAATTCAACTGTAAACAATGATATTAATAGTTAAATTTGTACAGCATCAGATTACCATTATGTTTTTTTTTTTCAATTGAAAGAAAATTAGTATTATATAAACAAAGTATATTTATATGATCATTTTGAAACTTTTTGCTACTTTGAATTACATTCATTATCTTTAGTTTAAATTTTTAACCTAATTGTTTACATGTCAAATTCATGTGTGAATTATGAATCGCGGATTAAAGCTCTTATTAGTATTTTTTCTTAGTTTCTGCCAGTTTTTGCCACTTGCTGGCAGAAACTAGTTTCTGCCATGCGGGTTTAAACCGGTTATAGCCATTGGTTTTAACCACCCCGGCAGCAACTTGCCAGCCCTGCGTGATTCCCGCAGTATTTTTTGAAATCCCACTCAAAAAAAGTTCATTTACGCGCTGATTCCGCAACTAGCGGACACGCGTTTAAAATATCGCAAAACGAAAATACTATTCTTAACTGATTATTCTATACAAACTAAAAATCAAAAACAAGTGGAAAAAGGGAATGTTCCTTGGTCACAAGGTTACAAAAGAATGCTGGTTTCTAAAATATGTTTTCATTGAAAAACATCAATGAATTAGAAAAAATAGAAGAAACATTAAACTAATTTTTAGGATTTTTTTGTAAAAGTCACATTTTAAAGAATTTTGGCTAAATAATCAAAATACCAGAGGATCTTAACCACTTAGTGCCATACTTTATTTTTGTGTTGTGAAGGGTTTTCACTACTGCGTCTTTCTTCAAAATAAAATTAAATTTTGGAAAATTTTGCCTGCTGTAAATTTTGTTATACCTGATATTTTAATGAAGCATTCATTTGTGTTTTGAATAGGTCTGCTTTTTATCTTTTGTGTGTATGTATTTTGAATCTATATAATACACAAAATATGTAGTCAGTGGAAATTTCTTGAAAAATCTCTGGAAATCTAGGAATTTTGCTTCAGATATTCTGTAGCTACCCTGTTACGGGGTATTCACTTAGCATCATCTTTAACAAAATCATGACGTATGTTGTGTCTAAATGATAAGTATTTTTATTTACATTCTAAAATAGTCTGAACATGAATAATTCATTCTATTGTAGTGAGATTTGTTACAATGTAACAAGAATGTGTCTTAATGGAAGTTAAACATGAAAGAAAAAGTAAAAAAGCAAATATTTTGAATTCATTTTATTGTTTGTATGAAGTTGCAGTGGCATGGGTCATAGTAAAACTCTTGATTGCTAGAAAGTCTTAGTGATTTCGATTGATTTTGCTTGTATTTAATAAATGAAAAATACTTCTATTATTTTAGATTTGTTGGAAAATTCATTCCTCGTAAAGAAAGGGAAAAGCTTCTGGGAGAAAAGGCTCGCAGATTCATGAACGTGTACATAAAAAATTTTGGAGATGATCTTGATGATGAGAAACTTGGAGATTTATTCAAGAAATATGGCAAGATTACTAGTGCCAAGGTATTTTTCTAAGTTAAATTTTTGAACAGCTATTATACAAACTACCCAAAGATAGAAAGGATTGTTTAAAAAATAAAGAACTAAAAGTTATATTTTGTTAATAGGTATTTTTATTTAATCATCATAAAAATATGAAGTTTGTTATTTTGTCCTCTTTTATATAAGGACAACATAAGTCCTGGATGTGGAAAAAAAATTGGACAACATTTATAAAATATTCAAATTAAAGTTCATTCATTTTTCATATGTTTCTCTTATAAAATGAACGCTACAATATAATAGAATTGATCATATTGCTATATTACGTATTAATGAAATTTTTTTTATTGATCATGTAATTAAAGTGGACCACCTAAGTTCTGATCATAATTTAATGAATCCATAAAGAATCAAACATATGAAAGGGCTTCTAGGGGAACTAAACTTTTATTATTTACACACACAACACAAAAAAAAAAAAATGGATGGAAGATATTTTGTCCGGAGTGGAAACAACCAGACAACTCTGATTTCTGGCCCTCCTAAATCCACTCCGGAATCCATTTTGCATTGAAACTGAGCCAAAGGTTTGTTTTTTATTCTAAATTAATAGATACATTTAGTGTATATATCTTCACTTAATTTCTTACGTTGCTGAAAAAAATCTGAAAATTAGCTTTTAGGTGTACCATTTGTGTGGTTTTTTAAAGATTTCATCTCTTTTAATGTAGGTGATGTCGGATGAAATGGGAAAATCAAAAGGATTTGGATTTGTTAGTTTTGAAGAGCCAGAAAATGCAGAAAAGGTAATTTATTCAGGGTTAAGATAAAATAGTTTATATGCGATGTTGTTTCTTGGCAATTTTTTTTTTGTGAATTTTTTTTAGGCTGTCGACGATCTCAATGGTAAAGAATTTAATGGGAAGATACTGTACGTCGGACGTGCCCAGAAGAAATCAGAGCGAGCTGCCGAACTCAAGAGAAGATTCGAAGCACTCAAGATGGAGCGTATAAATAGATACCAAGGAGTGAACTTGTATGTCAAAAACTTAGATGACGCTATTGACGATGAGAAGTTACGAAAAGAATTTTCTCCCTTTGGAACAATCACAAGTGCTAAGGTAAGATATTTATGCCTTCTTTAATTGTATATTTTAGTACACTTGTATTTCTGTAAATATTTATATATTTAGGTTGAAGATTAGATGATAATTTATTGTAAACAACCTAACGGTGATAGCCAATTTGTTAAATTGGCACATGACTCGTACTTTTTAATATTTTGTTTTTAATACTGAACTCAGTAATGGAAGAAAACAGCTTTTTTTGGATACAATATTAAGTAGCTCATTTCCTGCAGGTGTCTTGCTATTTTTTGAGCAGTTCTTCAATCATGATAATCAGTAAAGAACGTACCAATGGTGCGTTCTTTACTGTATGCAGTCTTTCTGCATCCCTTACAAGAATCTAATTTCTTTCATTTAAACTATTTATTGAGTTTTGTTGCAAAGTAAATTTTAAAGAATTCAGTTTTATTTTTTATTTCAATCTTATATTGAAAATGAAGCAGTCTCGTGTGTCCCCCTGTCCCCCCAAATGAGAAAAAAAAGGTATAGTTGGTAAAGTTTAAAAAATAAAACTTTTTGGTGAACAAACTCTAAAAGTACCTTTTGGTGCATGAATAATGTAGTGTGATATTTTTCATGAGATGAGGATCTATAAAGAATTTTTGTAAAGACAATAAAAATTAAATAAATACTTAAAAATTTATGATGTTTCAGAATTAAAAGTTGCAATCATTGTTTTCCATTGTTGAATTCAATTTTTTAACTGATACATATTAATTATGGAAAAAAGCATATATTTAAAGTTAATAATTTATTGAATATTAAATTCTTACTGCACAGTAAGGGCAATTTATGGACTTAGCTAATCTGGTCCTGAGGTACAGAAATGAAACATGTCTTGGTTTATGAACAGAATTCTTAGCAGCCTTCAGAGTAGTTTGATGCATAATATTTTGCTGTGTTGCTGAGTCAATGCATTATTTTGTTTTTCTGCTATAAATATGTCTTGGTGAGGTAACATTCAAATTTTAAGTGGGGGGGGGGGGAATCATACAAAAGACAATATTATCTCACTATTTCAATCTTTTGTGAATTTCAACATCGTGAAATTTTACATTTGAACATTTCATAACATGTTTTGAACGACTTTCATTCAGGTCATGACCGACGGAAACGGCCGCTCGAGAGGATTTGGCTTTGTCTGCTTCAGTTCACCAGAAGAAGCCACCAAAGCAGTGACCGAGATGAACGGACGAATAGTCGCTTCCAAACCGTTGTATGTCGCCCTGGCTCAGCGCAAAGAAGAGCGCAAGGCTCACTTGGCTTCTCAGTACATGCAACGCATGGCTGGCATGAGAATGCAGGTAAATCATTGAGCCTTGTATTTTATTTATTGCCATCCTTCTCTCTCTGAAAACTGATTTTTGAGTAAAAATCTTCAAAAAGACCTTTATTTCAGACTTTTTTTTTTTTTTCCCCTTCTGTAGTCTGAACAAATCTGATTCTTCTTCTGAATAAATTGCCTCTGTTTCTTGTTGAAGTTTGAACTTACATTTTTGGAAAAAGCAAAATCTGCTATTGCATAAAAATGCAGTGGACTGCATTAAATGATTGAATTCTTAATTTCTGTAATTTTAAGACTAGATGTGTGTGTATGCATCCCTGTTTTATGTTAGGAAAAGGTTTTAAGAAAATAATTCAGAATGATAGTGTTTTAAAAACAAACTAGTTTAAAATTTAGAAGATGTTTGCTCAACCCTTTCCCGACGGAGTTGGGACAACAGAAGTCCGAGAAAATTTCCTTTTTGCTGTAATATTTTTAGTACAAATATGGTATTAACAGAACATTTTCTCCGAAGAACAATACCTATATTAGTATAAATTTTGCTTTTCATCAAAAATATGGATAAACTAGTATATAATAGCGGAAAGAAGCCAGTCGATCAAAGCGTGCCCTTCGCAACATTCCATTCTACCAGATCCTACTTTTCACGGAATTTTAAGTGGCAAATAATAATAATTTGTCTCACCATTCGATTAGACTTAGAATTTTCTGGCAGTTGATATTTCACGATTAATGAATGAATTGCCTTTCTAGCTGGGTCAGATGTTCAATCCCGGCAGTGCAGGCTACTTCGTCCCGACCATGCCTCAAGCTCAGAGAAGTTACTTCCCACAAATGGCACAGATGAGAGCCACTCCACGATGGCCCACTCAGCCGCAATTGAGACCCGGGGCCCAGCCGGCTGCAGGTAAGCCCTTGGCTGTGTATTATTAATATTCTGTCTAATTGGTTTATATTTGTTGAGTTTAAGATAGTTTTACAGTCGTGGTGTTCCTATAAATCTGAATAAACCTCAAATTTTTGATGTTTTTCCTTTTCTTTTCCTCATATATATATTTCCTAAAATAAGGAAGCATGCATTTTAGTCCACAGCTGCTTCTGAATAGTGGTCCTGAAGGAAAACCATTAAATATATGCTTCATACTGCTTCTAATGTTGCAGCACCATTTTTTAAAAGTGGGATGACGTTCTAAAAATGTATTTTGCTCCCTCGTTTTTTCCCCCCGAGTGCCAGATAAAAACTTATTGATAGTTTCATATGTTTGAAGTGAAAAATTGGCTATTGCGAATTTCAAGCCTGACTTTAAGATGTAAACTTGTGAACAAATGAACTTAAATGGTTCTTTTTAGAAGCATTTAAACATGTTGACTACCACATGGATGAATAAGGAAATCCCTTTCTGGCCAGATTTTTAGTGTCTATCTTTAGAAGTACTCTGAGCACTGGAATTCGAAAATTAATTTTAGAGTTTATTCTCTTTTTTTTTTTTTGCTGTAATGGTTGTTTTGCTAATTATCTTTTTCTACCCCACAGCATTCCAAGCAATGCAGTCCGCTCCGTTCGCCAGAGCCGCAGCCAGGCCCTCCGTGGCCGCGTCACAGAATCCGGGCATGCGGGCCGGCATGAACGCCCGTCCCATCACCGGACAGCAGCCTTCCGCGGCCGCGGCTGTGGCCGCCGCCTCGAGCACCCGAGTGGCCGCCATGGGCCCCACCGGGGTGGGAGCGGCCCGCCCGGCCACCTTGGCGCAGGCCAGCGTGTCCCAGGCTCGCCCCGCCGCCTACAAGTACACCTCGAACATGCGAAACCCGCCCCAGCCCCAAGCCGTGCAGCAGGCGGTCACCCAACAGGCGGTTGCCCAGCAGGCGGTGCACATCCAGGGACAGGAGCCCCTCACCGCTTCCATGTTGGCGGACGCCAACGCCCAAGAGCAGAAGCAGATGCTCGGAGAGCGCCTGTTCCCGGTCATCCACCGCTGGTACCCGGAGATGGCCGGAAAGATCACCGGGATGTTGCTGGAGATAGACAACTCCGAGTTGCTGCACATGTTGGAGCATCACGAATCGCTCAAGGCCAAGGTGAGGATACATTTTTTTGTCACACATACATCTTAAAATCGTGGTGCAATCTGAAAAGTACTCTTTTCTTTTTCCAATTTGACCTCATAGACAACATGTTAACATAGACAACTAGTGTGGGACCTCGAATTCGGCATCCCGAGTACGGAAGACCCGAAATCCGGAACTCTCGAAAATGAAGAGACCCAAATTCTCTTTTTTTTTTTTTTTTTGATCGGGCATCAGATTCAGAAGTCAATAAAAAAATCCCCAGCAGAAAAAGATTTGCTTTTACCTTTAGTTTGATTTTTTATTTTTTGCTATGGTAAAGTGAGGAATCCAAAAGAGCAACAAAAAAAAGCTGGTTTCCGAAGGTATGCATTAAACGAAGTTGGTATTTATGCTCAAATGAAGTCAACACCCTATTTTCAAGAAAGATCGAGAATATTTTGATTTTTCTAAGGGATTTTCTTAAAAGTAAGATCAAAACAAAGGTAAATGGCATGCAGACGTGCCAAATCTCCTGCTAATGCAGAAATTTCTCTTGCTTTTTTAAGCAAGAAAAAGTCTGAACTTTTCTTCAGTTACATACATTTCTTTGCAGTAAAAATTTAGAAAGCTTGAGGACTGTTAATACTTTTGGTTTCAAAAGGTTTTTATTGGCTGTAGTCTCATAACATAATTTTTTTGTATAGTGTTTGTGCATTTCATGACCACATCAAAATTTGACTTGTTTTTGCTTAAATATTTTTATTTCTTGTTCTAAATTATCTTCACCAACAAAAGACACTCGAAATAATTTAGTAAATGATCTAAACATATAAGGACAAAAAAATTGACCAGCTTTATACTATCATTCAACTGGTTCTGAGGTACAGAAATATCTTCTGCTTTTTCGTTTTGTAAGGTTGGCAGGTCTGGGCATGCAAAAACACGTTTAAAATCGGAAGTGTGCAATTTTCATATTCATTTGTGAAAAGGTTTTGTTTTTGCAAATTTTATTAATTGTTGCCTTGTGGGCATGTGGGTGGGAGCTAAGTGGAAGCCCTATTTCAGTTTAAAAGATGTATGGCTTGTATGCTATAGGGTGTCTGAGTAGTACATTCAGATCTTTACTAGCAAATTGAACAAGTAAAGAGCATGTGAGGAAGATTTAGAACATTCGCAGGATATTTACTCTAAATAGCCACTGCATTTTCAGAGATCATTACAGATTATTCTGATAATTTTTATTTCTTTATACAAGTGCACTAACATTTTAACTCTAAACTACACAATGAACTTTTTCTATGCAGATTCATAGTGAAATGTCTTTCAAAATGATTTTAAAGTGACATTCAATCTCTCCCTAGGTGGAAGAAGCAGTTGCTGTGCTCCAAGCCCACCATGCCAAGGAAACTCTCTCTGTTTCGGGAGGCATCAAGAAAGAAGCCTAAAGTGTATCACTGTGTAGTAGACTTTGTTGCTTACAAAAAAAAAAAAAAAAAAATCTAAAAAAAAATGAAAATGTTTGAAAAAACCCACGTGAAAACCATGCTTTATAAAATGATAAAAAACGAAAAATGACAAAAAAATAGCAAAATTCTCAAAAAATAAATATTGAAAGGATTGTTGGTGGAGTGATGATGATGCTTATATATCTATCTTTGATATTTATATACGAAAGTCCTTTACATATTAAAATGCTGTATTTCTTGTGATTAATTTTTTTTTTGGTAGGTTTAAGGTTTCATTTAACAAAAGCAAAATTGATTTTTTTAAATAAAGTTTTGTTTCTTCTTAAGAGTGGTTCATTTTCTCTCAACATACCTTCATATTTTTCTTGACACGTTCGCTGCCGGTCACTTTCAGGATGAACCTTTTACATTACGCAATACCAGGAGACGCTCAACGTATACAGTTTTTAGATTGGAGCAGATTCAAACAAAGGCGCAACCAAATTTGATGAATACTCTCTATTACAACGATTTTCTAGAAACTTTAATATTCGGTATTAGGTCAAATCAACTATTCGTTACATCCCTACTATAAATATTACATTTCTTGAGGGTACATTTCACAACATATTTATAATGAAAAAAATATTACTTGCATATGTTTACTGCAAAGATAGACTTTTGTATCTAGTAGATGGAAAAAAAAAACCGTTCCTCTTCTGTATTTTGTAGCTCTGTAATATTTTTTTGCTTTGTTTTTCACCATAAAGGGGAAATTTCATAACCTACAAAAATCTTGGTCTAACAGACGGATTTGCTTGGAGCAAACTATCGGAAGGATATTATGACGTAGAACCTGTACAGATACGAAGTTCAACCAGAACTAAAAGTCTTTTTTTTTTTTTTTTTATGAAATTTTTTAATCAGGATTTTTAAGGATATTTTTGAATGGATGAATATATGATAAAATAATTAGGTCAATATAAAAATGAATGAATAGGGTACTAAACGTCCTCGAATTTCGAGGACAGTCTCCAAATTTGATTATTTTTTATGCTTTGCCCCAAAAGCACGTTAACTATTTGGGGACGCCTAATGAAACCAAATTTTAAGAAAATCATTTTTCTCTCCAAATTGCTTCTCGATTTCCACTTTAGAAAGTTTATTTTGCAAAATTTTCGATGATATGGCAATTATCAAATTGTGGCCTCAGTATTATAATTTCTAACTAGCAGGAAATGATCTAAAAAATGTTTGCATGCCCTTTGAAATACAAGAGTCATTTTTCATAGGAAGAAGGGAATATGTATTGATTTGTTATTTCCCCGAAACATTATTCTGGCGTCCCCAAATTGACGCTCAGAAATATTTGTCACCCTATGGATGAATGAGTGAGTAAATGAATATGTATTAACCGTTGAAAAAGATATATTTGAAGTAATTAAGAACTAAAAGTAAATGGAGATAGATAGCTAGATTATAAATTTGAAGTTGGTGTATACGGAAAGTAGACTCGTATAGTTCTAGACGGAACTTCTTGTTTTTCTCTCTCTATATCTCAGTGTATGAAAATTGTCGGACTGGAGAAATACAGAGGGAAAAAAGGAATCTTGGGGCAAAAACGGCATTAAACAAATTTTTAGTTGAAAGACTTTTTACCGGGAAAACTGTACAGCGCTCTGGTGCATTCTGGCACCAGTGCACCTTTGATCACGACAAACTGATGTACGCTCTGAGTTTTGAATCTGCAAGAAAGGAATCAAATAGAATATCTGGTCAGGGTTCACACTGGGGAAAAATACAAGGTGGGATTTTTGAAATTTAAACGCAAACAAATTTTTTTTTGAGTGGGATTTCAAAAAATATTGCGGGAATCTCGCGGCCTAGCGCTAACCCTGTTGGTGTAATAAATAATTCAAGGTACTACCGGTTGAAAAGATTTTGTGCTGGTGTTAAGAAATGAAATAAACATTTACGTGATGCACGCCAGTATGCATCTTTCCACTCAGAAGGCCTCCAGGCTTGCTCTCAAACACAAAAATAAATTTGGGGACCTCCCCTCTATTCGAAATCGAATTCTCAATGGCTTACAATTTTAGACGTTTATCCTGCAGTGTAAAATTCTTTAAAAATGCTCTGCTTGCGAGATTCTCATTCTTCAATAGTGTGTAGACCTTGGGGAGAGATGGGTAGATTGGATCATTTTAAGCCGCTAAAAGTCCCAAAGACTAGGTCATCTCTGGTGACATTAGAGTATGGAGCAGGGAGAGGGTTCCTACGGTCCTTAAGTCATTAAAAACTCCTCAATTTTCATTTTAAAAATTAAGGATTGACCCTTAAAATTACTTAATTTTAGCTCTAAATAAATGTCAGCAGTCACTAGCCTATTCTAATAATTGTGTCTTCCTCTCGCTTTTATTGGAAACCTCAAGGGTGCTCTCCAATGTACGTTTTTTTTTTTTTTTTTTTTTTGTACTCAAAAAAAGGAGAAAGTTTTGTGTTGATTACAATATACTTTTAGAGTTCCTTAAAATGATAGAGCCACAGGTATGATTATAGGTAATTTGGTTAATTATATAATTTGGTTAATTATATTCCGTGATTAAAATTCATTACAAGTTTTGCACTTATGGAAGCCCGTGGTTTAGTGACCTCCCATCGTGGCTGTGGTATATCCAGAATTTTTATTTTTTAAATTATTTGTTCTTAGGAGGGAGAGGGGGCGGATATTGCTTGGTACATTAGTGCCTGCTTTTTAAATTGCTTCTTTTAGATACCGAAAGTGAGAGGGTGGAGTATATGTTCAACTATTAATGTAGAGCTAAAATTCATTAAACTCTCATCTCAGAATGTTGATAGGAGCGATTTGAGTGCCTACCTTATCCCTAATTTAAATTCCCCAAGTGCAATAGGTCTAAAGGACACTTAGCTGCAGTAAACTTAAAGAAATTTAACGTTTTTGTTGATACCCGAAATCTGAAATAGTATCTTATATAATAAGCGGCTTATTCTGTCTGTCTGTTCGCTATAGAATCCCAGGCCGTTTTATCAAAAATGAAAGTTGTGACTCAATTAGTTTTTTTAAAGTTATTTTTAAAAATTTTCAATGAACAATGTAACTGTAATGCAGTTGCCATTGTTGTAATACATATCAAACATACTAATAATCAAAACATTTCTCTAGCATTTTGAGTGAGGCATCGCTAGATTTGCAATCTCCGTGAAAAATTAATGCAAACGCGAATTTAATTGGATCCTTCTTTCTTTGTTTTAATTTATTTATCGTCTGCGCTTTTTATATATATTAAAGTGGCAGCGCTCTTTTTTCCAGGGTTTCGTTAAAACTATTGTTTTGACGATGATTATCTTGGATATTGTATATTTATAATATCTAGAACAGCGGTCATTTCGTATGACCGCTGGGCTTACTAGTTTTACCATAAAAACAGACTTATCGACAAAATTTAGCATTGAGTTGTGCGGAAATCTGGCCAAATTATCGACAATTTATGACGTCACTTTCATTTTTATTTTATTTCATATTTTACTTTTCCGGAAAACATATTTTATTTACTCTCAAAAAGCGGAGCGACATCAATCTCTGTGCGAAGAAAACAATCAGAATCTTCTTGATTCATTTTAAAAGTTTTTAATCAGGAGGGGGGGGGGGGGCGGAGGAAGTTAATTTAAAAAAAAGAAAGTATTCAAATGAAAAATCTGAATATGTGTAATTTTCGTACAAATTGTGTTCAATCATTTTGTCCCTTGTAGTTATCTCTTTCTATACGGAATGTCTAAGATAATATTGATAAATTTCTTCGCTGCATATGGAAGGCTTCTTTCTACTCCAACAGGTGTTCTTTTTCTCTTTTTTTTTATCCCACAGATCTGCTATCAATGTGCGTTTGCCTCTGATTTATTTTACACCAAAGGAGTCGTCCGTATGTTCTACGAATTGTAGTAATTCTCTGTATCAAGGTAGGTGGCATTTTCTTAATTTTTTCAGAGTACAAAACCGAATCGGGGACTCCGCTTGTGTTTTGAGAAGACTCATTTCCACACTGAACGTATTTGGTTATGAATGAAATAGTACTCATCGAAGAACCAATTATTCGGAATTCACGGGACCATCAATATCCCGAATATTTGAATTTCCCAGTTTTCTGGATCGCTAAAATCATCGTTTGTCAGTAGTTTATCAGTCACAAATAACTGAAAAATATCAATATGTTTCTACGTAAAACTATACGATAAAAAACTGCTTTTCAATTTAGATTAAAAGGAAGAAACGGTCAACAGCTTTAAAATTATACTATGTTGTACATAAGGTGGAAGTATAGTGATTTCTTTTTGTTTTTTTCCTTTTTAATTCTCTCTCTCTCTTTTGTTTGTTTGCTTGGTTTTTTTTATGATATATTTTTGTAACTTTAACAGAAAAGTACGTACTTTTTAAAGGAAAGCTGGACACTTCCTTAAAAATAATGAGAGGGTTTGATTTTTTTTCCTGAAAATAGCGAAAAAATCGGGGAGCTATAATTTTCCCCGAGAACGGACTTTCCTGATTATTGGATACCTGATAAGAAGTTTTATATTGTATTAGCATCATTTTCATCTATTGACGGGACTTCTCAGTTTCGGAAAAGAAAAAATGTTTATCTCAAGTTCTTTTGGAAAACCGCATGCACGTGTATAAGCCCACTTTTTCGTGCACGAAAATTCGACGCGAAAGTGTGTGTGGAGGGGTGGGGGACTTATATCCAGGTCAAAAAAAATTTTTGATTGAAGGGATAAAGACATAACATATACTAACAAAATAAAGATTTGACACATTTAGTTTATGCATTTAAAAGACAAAAGATTATAAAGAAAACACACTCATTCTTCCATTAGTCCATTATTATCCATCGTAGGAGCATGCGAAAAGTTCTCCTAATTCGCTGTCTTAACTTCGTCATTATGCACAACAGCAAAATTACCATCGGCATCTTCTTCCTCGGAATCAAATTCTTCAGAAGACTCGATTGCTGAACGCATCAATTTTCAGAGTTGGGTTGCTTTACTTATACACGGGTCAGTCATTTTTGAAAGTTTTTTTGTGAGAAAGCTGGGAGATGGGCTTATACAAGCGTATACTCGGTAATGAAAAATTTATTGGTGGATTGATTGTCGCTTAATTTAGGCTCTTTGAATCTTGATTTTCGGGAAGCTTATCTAGTCCGTATTCTTCACACGTTTGGCATACGTTTTTAGAATTCGATGGCTTTCTTTCTTTACATTTTTCTTGTTTTGTTTTCAAAATTTTCTTTTCTTTTCTGAAAACTGACTTGCTTATTAATTAATTATATTAATTTTTAATTCGTTACAGGTAAAATTTTGTCTTATTTTTTTATTTGTTTCAGGATTTTTGTTCGTTTTAAAGGTTTTTTTTTTGACCATTTTGCGCTTTAGAGAGATTTTTGAATTTGGTTTTTACTATGTTCCTTTTTAATATCGTGTTATTTATCATTTAAAATATTATTTTCGCACACCAGGTGCAATATTTTGTTATTAATTCACTTTTCATTCCGTTTCTTCACAATCTTGGTGTATGTCTTTGTAATTTTTCTCATTGTTTTTAATTTTCGTTTTGATTGCTGTTTGCTGTTTATTTTTTAACTTTTTAAAATTCCTATTTTCTTCTTAAGTCCGTACACGTTAAAATTTCCAGGGGGGAGGGGAGGCACGCAAAAGTTAAAACATCAACGCATATTACCTTAATATAACAAAATATTTACAATTGTATCAAACAAAGTATGAATTTTCTACCCTTAGATGCTCGGCAGGACATTTATTTTTTTAATCAAATATTTCTTTCCAAAACTTAATTATTTCGTATTTTATTGAAAAATCCCCGCATTCTTACCGGTGTTTGAAATTGACATGTTGACGGACATGCATTTGTAATTGGTCATACAATTTAAATTTTGCAAATTTAGACTTGTAACGGCTTATGTAATATTTTGTTTGTAATGTAATGTTTTAATGATTTGGTTTTCCCCCTTGATTCATTTGTTTCTAATGCATGATATTTATTATTATTATTATTGTTATTATTACTTTTGTTCAATCAGAGTGCATTCTACTCATTAGTTCCGATTTAGTGTGACTTCTCGTTTCGTCCGTTCAGGACAACGCTGAAGAGAAGTTTAAATTCGTTTTTTTTGCCTTGGGAGAGGGAGGAGTCCCCTCCCAGAGCACATGATTCTGGTCAAATCATGTGCTATAAATGGGTGCTCAAACCGCTGTATGCTGTATACAAGACGTGATTTAATAAGGGATATATATTGCTTTGTTGCATTCGTTTCAAAGTTGCTATTAGAAATGCATACATAAATAAAAACAAATCGGTATGGAACGATTTTAATATCTCGCACTCTTTTAATTCATAGGTTCAAATCTACTTCTGCACTTAAAATAAATCGCAACAACTGGAAAAAAACTTGGGAATCGGCGTTGAAAACGAACTTTTTCCTCAGGGTATTTTTCGATAATAGTCCGTTCAGAAAGCGCCCTAGTTAATTATATACATTAGTGCGTTTCTGTAAACTTTGATAATGCACTATAATTGCCTCCAGCATAGTTTTTTGTTTTTGCTCGGTGCGTATAGCTGCTGATACTGTTTCCTTCCATTCCAGGCATGACGGCCATCATCTACTACGTGCTCCCTATGTTGCTGGGGCGCACCTACGACATGAGGACGAACAGCCCGGGGGTTGACATTTTCCCCCAAGAAGCCATTGACGAAGCCACGGTTTGTCTTTATATTTTTTTAGTAAAACGACTAAATCTATATTGTCTAAGACTCAGATCCAAACGTTCCTTCTGTCTTTTTTTCCGTTGAGGAATGTTTTACTTTTCGAATGGCATAGATTACAAATTTCCAGGCAGGGTAAACTGATTCTAACAATAACAATACAGTAAAACCCCGTTAAAACGTAGGTGTCGGAGTACATGTTTGACCATATTCGACAATTAGGAAAAAAAGTTATGGGCTGAAATGTGGTAATTTTTTTGCTGTTTTATCCATAACTTTTGACTAAATGAACCGATTTTGATTATTTTTTCTTTGATCGATAGGGGGTCGTCTAACCCAAATATCGCACACCAGTTTGACTATATCTGTTTTTTAGAAAAAACGTTATGGGTGAAAAATAAGTATTTTTTCATTTTAATTGGAAAGGCTAGGCTCGATTTTTCTTAGTTGGGAACGTTTTTAATAAAAATAAAACTCATTGTTAAAAAAGAGTTTGTTGCCATTAAGATGTAATATTAAAAGCAATTATAACAAGAAATAGACTGGAGGCCTCTCTGAAGAAGAAATTAAATCCAATTAGTTTGCTTGCTCTAGTGACCCTTTAAAATCGATTTTAAAACGAAATTTATCTTACAGACGGTTAGTTTTTAGTGTCATTCCCTCAAAGGTTTCCCCTTTGATATGTATGTTTTAAAAATAGAGTATTTATATAAAAATGTATTTACACTAAAAAGAATAAAATAAAATAATTTTTGGAAAAAAAATAGAACCAACTTCAAACTATAAATTACGCTAAAAAGTAAAAAATAATAGTATTCTTTAAACAACTTCGATACGACTTTTAAACATAATTTTTGAAGTTGGTGCAAAATTATGATGGGTTTTGATGCATGATTCTTTTTGTAACTATGAACAAATTACAAATATAAATAGCTTAGAGTTTGCAACAGTTTCAGTGTAAAATAACGCATGGTGTAATTATAATTAGACTGTCATAATTTTGCACTGTCGTTGTTTAAAAGTCGTATCGAAGTTGTTTAAAGAATAATATTATTTTTTACTTTTTAGCGCAATTTATAGTTTGAAGTCGGTTCTATTTTTTTCCAAAAATTATTTTATTAATGTATGGTACGTTTTCAGGTTCGTAAGATCTATAATACGGTCTTCATTGTATATACTCTGTGATTGTAAAGAGCAAACACACATTTAGGGCATTTGTGTTCCAACATTATTTTTAAAAAGTTTAAATTCATTATTTACGAAAATTAATTTTATAAAAAAGAATAAAATTGTTGTAATAAAAAGTATTTTCCAAATTTAAAAATAATTCACAAAGTCAAACACCAATTCCACACATTAATCTATGATGTATGATTCATTTCTTGTCTGTTAAGAATCTAAAACTATCTAAAATTAATGTATTTTCTGTAAAACTGTAAATTTCACCCACAAGTGGAATAGAAATGACAAGTTTTACTGTAAGCATTAGCATTAGTTTACTAATTATTTAATTCAAATTAAAGAAATACTATTGTCTAGTGAACATTTACCTTGTTCAAAATAGTTATATGAAGATATTTTAAAAGTCATAAAAGTTAACATTTTTATTTTATGGACTTTTTTTACATACCTATATTTTAAAGATCTGTTAAAATTCAATGCATGCAACTGGAATATATTTTTATTTTCAAAACCCCCAATAACTTATGATATCTTAATATTCATGATATAATCTAGGCTTTTTACATTTCTCTCTTACCCAATATTCATAATAAATCAGTCTACCCAAACAAAGTGTGACTTCCACTTTGTTAATAATAACAAAAGTATCCTATTTTCCATCATAATTAACTATTGCCAGCTTTTGGGAGCAAATGCTAAGTATAAAGTACAATATTATAGCTGTAAAATCTATTTTTGTTTTTGTTCAGTCAAACCTAAAAAAACGTTTTAAAAAATTGTTTTTTTTTTTCTAAATTATTATAAATTATTTATTAAAACTATAAACTAATCCGCGTGTCTGCTGTATATTTCGTGATTGCCGTCCCCCTCCACGCATTATTATTGTACACACACACACACATATATATATATGCTTATTGCGTTGCATCATTGGTCGAAAATTTTCTGTTTAAGGTGATAGAACGGCACTTCACTGACGCGCAGTACAAGATGGTGTCTGATACCAGGGAAGCTCGGGATTTCCTGGGGGTGTCGGGGGACCTCTCACTCAAGATCAAGGCCGGAACGGTCAACATCCAGGGACTCGGAAATTACATGAAGGAAACCTATTCACGTTCTAACTTGGTAGAGATCCTGGTCAAGGTTCACTACGAGACTGTAAGATCTGTGTTTCTCGTTCTTACTCTTATTGCTTTTCATTTTCCATGTGTTGCTCAAAGAGTTGTCTGAAATCGAAGAATTTGTATTTTCCCTACTCATAGCGGGATAGGTATGTTGGAGTGTATATATTGATGTAAAATTCACAGCGGCCGATGACGAGTCAAACTATAGATGAAGGCATGTATGAAATCACAGAAGTCATAGAAGTTGAAACATAGACAAATTATTAAAATAAATAAATAAATAAATAAGCATAACTTCTAAAATTTAAAAAAAAAAAAAAACTTGGCAAGTTATAACGAAATACAAAATTTCAAATTTTGAACAAAAGTAAGATTTATTTAGCTATGTTTGATGTTTTGAAAATATTAGCAATCTTTCATTTCTCATCGATACTTCATTCAAGAATAAGTTTCCGTTCACATAATTTTCATTTAAAATTGTATTTCTTCTGATGTTGGTAGCTTGGAATGACGACACATACAGGATGAACCAACTAGTTGCCCAAGGGGGTAGTGCATCGTAAGTCGAGTGATAATAAATCTGAAGTGAAAGACTGATGTTGCATTCCCTCAAAACTCAATAGAGGCTTGTGATAGCAACGAAACATTTCAGTAGCAGATTTAATTTTCAAGTCATAGTTAAAATAATCATTAAAAAAAAGTTTTTAATTCCAATGTTATCCTTTTAACGAGTGCTCAACACAAAACCTACGAACTCACTTCTTCTGCGCGTTCACACCAAGAGCAACAACAACATGCGACATACACGAAAATTTTCGCCGCGCGGCATTGGTTACATAATTTAATCAGCGCGACTTCGTAGTGACTGATTGACATCTTTTATTGCGTTATTAAAAGGGACTCTCACTCAGATGACTGTGATTTGTTGATTGCGCTATGGAACAAATATATCCTTGCTATTAGTTTGATAACCATAACAGCAGACTTTTATAATGGACGCAAAATGGTGCGAATGCACTATGTGAGCGATACTTTGGTGAAAATAAATCATTTTGCAGCTAAGCCGCATGAACATGAAGCTTCTTTCAAGGAAGGCTTTCACTGACAATATATATGTATATTGTCAGTGTCAATCTACATATATGACAGGTCACGAACTGATGTCAATGGTCAGGCATTATTAGACAAATAGATTTCAGTTCAGAAAAGGTTAAGCATTTACCGTACAGCATCCACAATTGAAACTGAAGGTTTTAATAATTTATGTTTCTCAAAACATACGCACAAAATGGTATTTTAAAATAATGTATCATATATATATATATATTTTATATATATATATATATATTCTCTTCTGGCAATGTGTTTAATTGGCTATATATTTTGATTCAGAAATATTAATAGTCTGAATAGGCATTCATTTTTAATCAATACTCAGAAAAGGTTTTTTCTATTCAACGATAAGCTCCCGTTCACAGAATTTCCATTTAATAATGTATTTCGTTTGACGTACGTTTTGCAGCAAAATCCATTTACTATGTGCTTCGTTCATTCATTTTTCTAAAGGTAAATATTATATTATATTCCCAATGCATTTCTCTTTTTGTTAAATGTTTAAAATGGTATAACAAATCATTGTCTGCTCAAATTGTGTTCCGTAATGAAAATAATCAAATTTTTATCAATCATATTTGAAACTAAAATTCTTATTTGATCAAGTACATTGTTACCATTCTCAGGCCCATAATGGGCCGTCAGTACATTCGAGGTCCATAACATCTTACATTTATTCTTACTTACAAAATTCAAACATTGTTTACTTTTACATTGATGCTATAAAAGGTATATTCTTCTCATCTCATTTAAGCCTTTAATTTTGTTTATAATGGTAATATATAGTGACATTTTGCTCATTTTACCATGAAAATCAAGTAATGCATAATAAGCACTCAATACACAACTCATATATACTGTATCGACAAGAATAGAGCAACAAAATCTATAATGTTCGGTTGTTATATTAGTCTAAATATTTTCCATTCGAAATCTTCATCCAATAATACAGCTTCAAAACAGGAATACAGACCATCAACAATTGGAGATAAGAAACTGAGTACAAACACATTGTAGTACTACAAAAATGCAAAAAAAAAAAAAAGAAAAAAGAAAGAAAGAGAGAGAGATTGGCTGGATTTTTATTTTTTTCGCTTCAAAAAAAAGTCAAAAAATTTGTTAAAAAAGGGAAAAGAAAAGGAAAAAAAAAAAAAACTTGGGGGCGCCTTGGGATAATTTTCCGATTTGTCTTTTCGGGTCTTGACCATTCTATTACAATTTTTTTAATCAATATTGTATATGTTTGTTAAACTCTGAGGATTGAGAAATTCATTCAATTCCTTTGCAGGAGACGTTGACTTTGCCATCTAGAGCTCAGCCTCGCCCTGGATGGAAAACCTTAGATCAGCAGGACATCGGAACTCACTATGTCCGAAGTATCACCTATGGCGGAGATCTGGTTGCTTCACTTCGCTTCACGGCAAAGAACGCAGCCGACAGAGAGATGATCCGGGCAATTGTCCAGACAAACCTTCAAGCAGACTCAGGATCTTTCGGACTCGGCATTGAAGGTCAGTCCGGAAAAAATGTTGATCATTTATTTAAAATAATTAAATTGAATTTTAAAAATGAAGACAGTGGCCTTTAAAGGGAAAGAACTAATCAGAACAAAACTTATTATTCGTAATAAAATTATCGAACGAGGACAACACTTCAACTGCCTAGGTTCTGACACCATTTTTGGCTGCAATAATGGTGTCAAAAAAAAAAAAAAAAAAAGCTGCACTAATTCCAATACATTTGTAGCCTTTCCTTGAAACAAGAGTAAAATAAGAAGAGGAAGCACAAACTAAAATTTTAAAAGATTATTGCGGTTCCCATATTCTTTTGTATGGCTCAGAGACAGGATGCTGAGCACAAAAGATTCAAGCAGAATCCAGGCAGCAGAGATGAGACACTTACATTCTCTACAGGGCTGCTGTACTGCTACTAAAAAGAACAAACGATGGGGTAACGTGTAGACCACTCTCATCAATCAATCACCAAATCAACCTACGTCGTCTACTCTTTTTGAACTTAAGTGAAAAAGTACTGCAAAAATAATTTTACAAACTCGAGTTATAACTTAAAATTCAGCGGAAATTCAGCTCTATGTTTTGGCATTTTTTAAAAAAAAATTCTGTCAAGAACTTCAAGGATTTTGAAAATTTATTCATGCTCCCAACTTTGACATATGAAATTACGGATAACTACAACGTTATTCTAACCATGATAAACTTTTATCACTAATATATTTTCACCGATTACCCATCCGAGCTAAAAAAAGCTTTGACCGATTATTACCTCTTAAGTTTGAAAAAAAATATTTCCATTTGTTGGACGAATGACGATGTGCATTGTGTTTTTGACGTTTTTAAAATTCAAATCACTGTTAATGATGCCGTTAACAGTTGACAGTGGCAAATAGTCCTTTGACTTCGGAAATTTTCTTCACCATAAAAGATTTAACTTTTGCTATATTCGAAAAAATCCAGTGATGGGATTCAAACCATTCAAGAACCGGTACGCTAAAAATATTTTTTAGGATTTTTTTAAGGGAAAAATCATAACGAAATATCAAATAAATAAATAAATGAAGTACATACGCACATTCTTCAAGCTTATTTATTTCAACAAAAAGTAATTAACTACTGATATTTTAAAAAATATTTCCAGATAGCTTTTTCGTGTTCACAGGCTTCTTCGATTTTTTTTTTTTTGACGCGAGGATCATGGTTTTGAGTTTTCATGTTTGCAAGTTGGCAAGGCTTATATTGATGATTTCTTATTGAGTAATTGATTAAATATGCGATTTCATTGTTTAAAACATAGTTTTCCAAACACAAAGAATGTAATCATTTTCTTTGCGCTTGAAACTAGTAAAAACTTGTACTTCTGATTTGAAACGGAGGGGGTGGGGGCTCTCCCCACGAAATGTTGACGTACAACTGAAATTTTACGAGGTATAAAAAAAAACGGTAATGATACAAAAATGTTTTACATTTTTAAAGTTAAATTTTCTAATTTCCTCATGACATTTCCATGCATTTTGCTCTCTCCTAACTGTTTAAGAACTACTTGGGACACTTGGGCGAAACTTTACTCTCAGTTTCGCTCTATTTTGGAACTTTCAAATATAAATACTGCCCTAATTGACTTCCGTTAGATTGACACTCATGCAGAGGATCTGTGAAAAACGTAAAAATTGGTAAGGGGTCTTCGACATAAATGATGAAAAAAATTCACTGCACCAATTTATTTAGCGAAGAAATGCCCACGTACAAAGATTTAAATTGCAACTATGAATTTCATAATAAAATATTATTCAAAACGAACACTTAAAGATAATATTATGTTTTTTAAAAATTTTGAAGTAAATAATATCATAAATTAATTGCAAATTTCAACTTAAAATATTTATATTTTCGCATGAAAAGTGCGACAAAATATTTCTCAAAAATGTATCAAACTATGGAAGTACATTTTTCATTGTGATGTTTTGTTACATGCGCTAAAATTATTCGATATTTTTTAAGTTTGAGGCAATCATTTTAATATGATATTTAAAAGTTTATTTTATGAATATATTTTAACAACACTTTTTTGCACAGTGATTGTATCCAGGTCCCGATTTACATTTTGAATCACTAGAGGCACAACTCATGTTTGGGGGCCCCTCACGCAACCCAAATTTTTTTTAAAACATAACATTGAGTATGTGTTTGTAAAACTTGCCAGTCACACCAAAATTTGGGGCCCCCAAAGCGCAAAAACTAATTTGTTTTTCAAATTTCAAAGAGTCCGACTAATATTTGGGAGCCCCCAAATTGCAAAATGATTTTGTTTTTAAATTACAAAATGTTTGAATAAAATCTAGGAGCACCCAAAGTGCAAAATCGATTTTGTTTTTCAAATTTCAAATTGTCAGACCAAAATTTGGGGGCCCCCAAAGTGAACATTTCTTGTGGTTTTAAAATAATATACACATTTTCTGTGAAGCAACAGAGCACAAACAGTTTGTTTTTGAAAGATGCTATTTTTAAATATTTTTCTAAAAAAGTTTAAATTACAAAAAAAATAATAATAATAACCGAAATTAGGGGGCCCCCTCAAAGTGGGGGCTTTAGGCCCGGGCCTCACGGGCCTATTGGTAAATAAGGTCCTGATTGTATCACATTACTATTTTCTTCTAATGTTCAGAGCTTAGACTCTCCAAAGTTTTTGATTCCCTTGCTTATAATAATCGCATAAGGCGAAGCGCGATAGCGCTTCACCGCACTCAAACGGTTAAGACACCTCAAAGACCAAAAAACTTTAACCTGCATAACCTATCACTCGATAGAGTTAACTGCTCAGTTGGGAAGTGTGCTTCTTGCACAGCAATTACAGCAAATAAAATGGTAGTAGCAATCAAGGAAAGAAACAATCATGCAATAGAAAGAAAGTTACGAGTAATTGATAAAGTTAAAAGTAGTGCAACAAGAGGCCGCGGTATATTTCGTGAATACGGTTCCGCGGTACAGTTTCACTATACCTCGGTTATGGGACCATTCATAAATTATGTCACGCTTCGAGGGGGGAGGGGAGGTTCGTGAAATTTGTGACAAAAGTTGACGAGGGGACGGGGTAACAAGAAGTGTGACATCAGGCTTATACAACATAGCGTGATAGCGTGACCCGTGACAAAGGGGGGAGGGGGTCAATATGTGGGGAAAAAACGTGACATCATTTAGCTGTTGCTACAGAGGTGAAAACATGATAAAGGAAACATTTTTGGTTTTACATAACAGGTTGGAGTACTAAAGCTGCGTAAAATGAACTGAGCCAAACTTACCGTAAAAGCACATTTAGAGAAAAATTGCAAATGAACAGTATACGTAAAAATAAATTGATCTCTCCCACCCCTCAATACGACTTTAAAAGTAACACTTTAACAAGCAGGTTCGACCCTTCTTGTCACAGTTCTTTGAAAAACTCCTTCAGCCGTAATGTAATAACATATGCGATTTACAGCAAGCGGCAAATGGAAAACATTGCTGTAATTTTTATGGTCCCCTCCTCAGGATTCTGAACAGTATCTTCTTCCCTCGTTAATGAGTTTGTGGGAAGGGGGAAATGGTCACAAAAAAAGTAGGACCTACAGCAGACACATGGTAAAAGTAGCTTGACGAAGATAGGGAACGAATGGATATCGATGGGGATCTCACTTTTTTGCATCTTTTGTTTGTGAAAACTGTGAAAAAAAAAAAAAAAAAAGAGGCAAAAAGGGAGAACGGAGTCTTGTTTACAGACGCTTTAACGTTAAATGACACCAATCAAAGAAAGATATACAAAACATTCACAGGCAGCTTCAGAAGGTACTCTCCCTCGCCCATCTATAATGATCCGTATCTAGAAAATGCTCCTTTTCGAACTGTGATGACTCACGCTAATTAGGAGAAACCGAGCCGCTGATAAGAGGTCATAAAGGGTGTGTCCTATAAAATGGACGTAGGTCTGACTCGACCCCCCAAATACATTGTTGTTTCTTTCCCAATATGAGAAGGCAAAAACTATGTGCAAAATATATAAAAAATGTTTAACTTTTTCATTAATTTTTCTTAAACCTTTGTTTTGTTTAACTAAACCGGTACGGGGAACTTTGGAAGTTTTAAGAACCGGTACGCAGAGCTTCGAAAACATTAAAGAACCGGTACGCGCGAACCGGTGCGTACCGGCTGAATCCCATCACTGAAAAAATCCTTCAACAAACTTAACATTTATGTAAATTCTTAATGTCAGCACCATGAAAACTCTCTAATATATGTGCGATTATTTTTATGTATGAACCACTATAGCTTTCTGCTACAGACTCGAAAACTGCGGTCGTCTTTTTTAGGTAACTTCTCTCGCTTGCAGGAGGACCTCAAGGATTCCTCCTCACTAGAGATCAACTACTACGCGACCGTGCCAATCAAGGGGGTGCCCAACACCATGGAGTCTCTTATGGAATTGGTAGAAGATTTCCCCGCTCAAACGCAGCTCGTCAACAATGGTAAAGGGGTTCCCCTCAGCATGGAGCTTTTCCCGCTCTCTGCCCTTGACTCCGAACTGCCAAGATACCTGGAGACCAAGTAAGAGTTAACTTCCATTCTTGAAGATCTCTGAATCTTAGAATTTTTTGTGCCATTTGGAATTCATTCCATTCTCACTCCTCGTCCTTAACATCTTTCCCGTTAAATGCCTTTTCTTTATGCTTCTGCTCACTTAAGAAAGTTTATTTGAAATAATCTGTTTTAGAGCTTTAGTGGATCAACTTGATCGGTTGGAAGTCCAATTCGATGACATTCGGGCTACAAAGAAAGTCTTACAGGAGTGGTTGCTCAACGTCCCTCCCGTACTCACTCAAGAACTCGAAGACGAAGTTAGTATTCCAGAAAAATTTTCTGTTTTAGCCGCATGAAGACAAAATCAACCATAATATATGCAGTCTTACTCATTTATAAATTGGGAAATATTTTCCAAAGGGTTTTAGAAATACTAAATCCCTAAAACATGGCTGTTATAGGCTGGAGGTGGACGAGGTGGATAGGCCGAAGGCTCGCTTTTATCAATGAGCCTTGTAAGCACGGTCCATGTTTCTCATTTTTTGGGGGGATTTTGGCACCACTTTAAAAAGCGTAAAAAACTGCACAAAAGGAAAACAGTTTGAAGTTTTGAAATAAAAATTTTTAAAATATAAGTTTTCCATAAAAACAGTTAAAGGCTCACCTACAGGGTGGTTCTATTTAAAGTTACCCTCTTTAGACCTACGTATCGTTCGTTCTAACAAATGTATGTCGCGTACATGGACCATGGGGAAAAGGAATCTGAAATAAGAAAACACTAGTTTGAATTTTTACCACCATGAAAGCTAGGACATTTTCCCGTGCCCGGGGGCGGGCAACCCTAAGGCCTCGTGCTAACAGGGGAGAGGGATGGAGTAGAGAACCATTAAAGATAGGACGCATTAGGAACAAAAAACAAATTAGAAGCCAAAAAAAAAAAAAAAAAACGTTAACAGATTTTGTTGCTTCTATTGTGTTGTTGTTTCTAATGCCACTTGGATATCCAAGCTCCCCTTCGCAGAGCGACTAAGAATTAAGGCAGTAAGGAGCGCTTCCTTTATAGATGAGCACCACACCGGTGGAAGTAAGTCTTGGTTCGTTATGTACTTGGATGACACCAGATGGATGACCACCACAAATACGCCACCTTCCTTTTTTGACCTAAGAGTGAAGAGAAGGGAATATATCCACCCTCCGGTACCCTCGGAACTGCCTCAGGACTTCAGGGTCCACGGATTTTACGTGCACGTATCCCCGAGTGTACATGGTGGGCCTTCAGCAGCCCGGGTGTCGAACCCGAGATCCTCCGATCCGAAACTCGACATCCTACCACTAGGCTACCACGGCCCAACGTATTTTGTTAAATGCGCAATCTGTTTGCTGCTATCATCACATGTTATAAGCGTATTATAGCTCATTCAACGCTATCGCGAAGGATTTCTCTTTGAATTGCAGTAATTCGTCTATGATAATTGCACTTGGTAGAGAAACGAGCTCTTCTCAAGGATGATCTGCGGAAGTTATTGGACGACTTCCTTACTTCACAATTACTTCTTTACACAACAGTAACACATTTCACGTTAGTGTTACATTTAACAACTACAGTGTTTCTTAGCTATTATATTACTATTTCCCCTCTAACCAACAAAAGAAAAATTTCAAAGACAGATCCGGGTACATTTTTGACACACAAATTCGATCTTAATGACAGACAAGTTGACCACTCCTACTCTACACAATTGATAGATTGAGCGTGTAGCTCAACAAACTGTAAGAGCTTTATCATTATTATTATTATTATTATTATTATTATTATTAATTACAAAATTTTGGCATGCGTGAAATATAAATAAAGTTGAAATAGTGTTTCGCTTTCCTTCTAAATAAAAATACAAAAATCTTTTTTTATACCTGCAAAAATAATACAAAGTGAAAAGTTATTTCAATTTCCATCAAATAATAAAATTTTTTAAAATGTTTACATTTTTATTTGCTTAATTTCCTGTTGATATTTATTATAATTATTTTACTTATTATTACTTTAATTACACCTAATTAAATATTTTACCTTATTTTTCACAGGCAAAAATTATGTTTACGTTTATTTGCTTAATTTAATATTGAATTTCCCCCTTTTTATATAAACTTAATAAAACCATAAGTTGAATGACATATCAAGCAAATTTCCGATACAGTAGCCAAGTACAAAATGCTTTATGAAAATTATGGAAAATAGTCAAATTAACGATCATACATGATAACTGAATCATTATTAAATTTTTAAATTCAGCATACAAAGTTTCCAAAGAATAGACATTTTGGTTTTTAATTAAGAAATGAGCTTTAATTAATTACTCCCTCACTTAATAGCTCGTTGTGGTGGCGGGGGGGGGGGGGGATAGATTCTGCAAAAGTTGTTGATCTACTGGGATACTGTCAATGAAGAAGAAACATCTTGTCACTACTACAATGTGTAAACGAGAGTTCGTATTTGCACCTCACCGGAAAACTCCTCAAAGATAAATGTGTTCTTTAAAAATTATTGCTCTGCCAACACAGTGTCAACGCAGGAAAAACAACTTGCCCGTACTACAATGCATAATCGAACGTTCGTTATCTGCACCTTCACCAAAGGATTAGTTAAAAAATTAACGCATTCCGTAGAAGGTGTTTCCGTAAAAGTTGTTTGTCTGCCGGGACAGTGTCGTTGCAGGAGAAACAACTTGTCCCTGCTACAATGCGCAAACGAGCGTTCATTATTATCTGCTCCTTAATCTAAAGACGCGTTTAAAATTAATTTTTGTCAATGTTGTTTCTTTACTGATACAGTGTCAATGCAGGAGAAAGAAACAACTTATCAACTTGTATCTGCTACAATGCCTTATTTGCATCCTCCAAAAAAAAAAAAAAAAAAACTCGAGTATTCAAATCGTTTACGTGATACAAAAATTACTCGAAATCAAAATTAAATAAAAAACCAAGCGTCAGATGTGAGTTTTAAGAAGTATTTATGTATTTTACAACTAAAAGAGGAGAGAGAGAGAGAGAGACAGAGAGAAAAGAACTATCAATATGAAAGCTAAAGATTTACGGCAGCCAAATAAAACGGTTTGAGAAAATGGACGTTTCATACTTAACTGCTTGATATTAAATAGTTTGATCGAAAAAATATGTGTGTAATAGTACAATAACGCTATATTAGATGTAGCATAGATGTTGTTGTAGAAGATATTTGTTCCACATCTACATCTAATGTTTCTCCCTTTCGTTATCATTAGAACTCAGATTATATGCACTAAAATACCTAAATATGCTATAAAAATTAAAAATATGCACTATCATTTTGCTTACTTACCAAGAGAAATTTGCTTCTTCCGAATAAAATTAATAAATAAGTAAACACCTTCCTGTTTGTTTTCGGTGATACAAGACACTTTTCCTTCAGTAAGGTAAAACCACCAGTAGTTGACACCTTAATGATTCTTTTGTCTGTTTGTTAATATTGCTTGGACCGAATTCACTGTAGGGGAAACTTATAATTAGTGATAGCTGCACAAACTATTCCCCTATCATATTGTTACAAGAATTACATTAATAAAATGAATAGGAATTTTTAATTAATTTTTTTAAAAAAAGGACAATGGGTCAGTAGTTGACACCAAGCAAAAACAAGAATACTTAGTAGCTGACACTTTTTATTTTCAGTAGTTGACACTCTACTCTTCTTTTATTGAAACCCTGTAGTAGTTTACACATGGTGTTTTATGAAACCGTACATCTTCCACAGCCGCTTTCATTACCTCTTATGTATAATTTCTAAAATTTCCCTATGTTGGAGGCATCTAAAAAATGAAAGAGGGAGTCATTCAGTAGTTGACACATTGTAACTCCAATAGTTGACACCTCTGTCAACTATTGGATATGATCAAATTATATTACTAGCCACAAGTTAACACCCCATGTCAACTACTCAATATTATGTCATGTAAGATTTCAGTAGCTGACACAGGGCCAAACAGCTATTTTTTTGTATTTTAGATTATTTTAAATAACTTTATATACACTTCATGTCCAAAACAAAAGTACTAAATACCTGATTAATAAAAATTTTAAATTGATGTTTAAATTTTCAATGCTTACATTTCAGCGTGTTCTTAGTGAACTCAACTAGGAAATTGCAATAAACATTCGAAAAATCTGCAATTTTGTCATCAGACGATCGCGGCAGAACTGGAGCTAAACATTGGCGATACGAAAGTTCACATTGCTACCACTAGAGAGCTATACTACACATACAGACAAATATTAATCATCTGGTGCCTTTTTTTCGCTTATTAATGATTTTTTTTAATGAGTGTCAACTACTAATCCGGTGTCAACTACTGGTGGTTTTACCTTAAATAGAAATGGAGCTATCTGACCAAATGCCAGCCTGTTTTTTGGCTATGCTTGTTTTATAATTCCGTTTCTGTACACTGAAAATAGAGTTTTCAGTGCAATTCGCAAAAGACCTATTCAATTTTATGCTTCTTTTTTTTTGTTTCTTTTCATGCTGAAGCGAGCGCAAAGGTTGTCATTTTAGTTCAGTGGTTCATTGGGGTACTTGGCGTCAGTTGTCATTAAAACGTTACAAGTGAAAGAAGAGTTATAGCTGTAGCTGTTAGTATAGCTGTTCTTTGGCAGAAGGATCAGCTATAGAAGAAAACGTGTTACCGGAGGTGCTTGCTGTGCACCCTGTAGTGTAGAGATTGGTTGGTCAGGTTTCGTTCACGTGACTTATTATTTATATGCATCGACTTCGCCCATTTATGGTGTCTGCTTTTTTTAAGGTACATATATATTTTTATTCATAGGTGGGGGCCTTCAACGACGAACTGGAGCGTATATCTTTCGTGTTCTATAAGGTGCTCGCGAACCTGGATCTTGGAGAAAACGCCGACGTGGGGCAGTTTAAGGAAGCCTTTGACGCCTACGCAAGCAACGGAGGGAGCCTTCCTGACAAGTACTATCGGAAATTTCAAGTCTTGAAGCACAAAATCGTAAGAAACGATTCTTGATTTAAATGCACTAAAAATATAGAACCATGAGGTACATGATTAGAACCTAGTTCAGAGTTCCCAACCATTATTTAATCCATTTAGAGCATGTATAGTATATACCGTGTACATAGGGTCTTCTCTAGCAGTGGCGACTGACACATTGGAGTGATGTAAGCAAGGACGTATAGGAAATTTTTAACCTCATTAACATTAGCAAAATAATCGATGATTTTACAAGAAATGAGGCAAGATGGAAATTTACAAAAACATATTTTTTAAATAAATTTGGTTAATGTGTAACAGTACGAAATTTGTTACAACCTTTTTTTGTCAATAGAAATTCAACATTGTGCTCACTAAAACAAATCTTGCATTCTCACAAGGGAAACATCTGTATGGTATGCGTGTTATAAACCTACTTTGTAAGGGTCATGTCATAAATTGAATTTATTTTTGTGTTTGGGATCAAGGCTTGAGGTCTTTTGAATAGAGAAACGTATACTGGTGAGCACCACAATAATGTTTATTTATTTCTAAACACAACATACACTAATCTTTCAAATTGGTCTTTGAATTATTCATTTGTTTATTACAGTAGATATTTTATTATCTAATTCTTTTTCTTTTCCTTTCTTGCAGATTCATAGCTCAAAGGGTAAGTTTCTCAAATATTTTGGTCCACTTTATAGATCTTTTCTGTGTCCTAACATGGTTTCCTCTTTTTCTCGCAATTTGGGAATTTATAATGCTTAATTTGTTGCTCATAAATTAAAGCCTATCAATTTGTTACAACATGAATTTATCATGAATAAAGGTGCACTGGTGTCAGAACGCACCAGAGCGCCGTACCGATACCGTTTTCCTGGGAAAATGTTTTCTTTTGACAAAAAACTTGTTTAATGCTGTGTTGCCTTAATCTTAATTTTATCATTAAATATTCGTTTTTTTCCCTCTTTTTTTCTCCTGTCCGACAGCTTTTATATTATCGAAGAAAAAAACGGATTTGAAAACCGACGACTTTTTATCTGCACTTATGCTTTCAGTAAACGTTTCTGCTTCTTGACTTAACTCTTATACGCTGCATCCAATTTTTTTTTCTTTATTCATTTTTAAAGTGTGCGTACATGTCCCGCAGTGAAAAAAGTCGTTATACCTAGAATATGATAATTTCAACTGACTATAAATATTGCATTTTTTAGGGTACACTAAACGACATATTTTGAATGCAAAAAAGTATAATTTCCATA
The DNA here is from genome assembly GCA_038502835.1 of Octonoba sinensis. NCBI lineage: Eukaryota > Metazoa > Arthropoda > Arachnida > Araneae > Uloboridae > Octonoba > Octonoba sinensis. Next base: position 69,049,538 of record CM076602.1, read on the forward strand.
TTTTTACCACAAAGGTACAGATTTTTGTATCTATCTATCAGTTACCTGGCAACGGATTTGACATTGTTTGACGTTTTTAGTTCTGCAGACTGATGTGGGCGGAGCAACTTACATCCACTGGGGACAGGAAGAGTGTGGTGGAAGTCAGACTCTCTTCAGTGGTACTCTAGCCTCGACGGACCGAACCAAAGGAGGGACAGCAAGCATAATTTGTCTTACAGATGACCCTCAAACAGACGAAGATGCGAAAGATTACAAAAAACACCACAAGTACGTGTGAAAGGAGTCAAACCTCCTCCATTTTCATGATTCATTTATATGTTGCTGTTTCTTCTCCTGAAATTGGAAGTAGTCACAATCTATACGTCATTTCTGATGATGAATTTCAAGAATTGCTTAGAAAATGAGCAATTTATACAAGCCGTGACATTCAATTCCTTTTTTAACTCATACAGTGATACCCCGAGATACGAGTTTAATTCGTTTCGTAACCTTGGTCGTATGTCAATTTGCTCGTACCTCAAAGCTATTTGCTCGTACCTCAGTAAATTGCTACTGCGCAGGCGCAGTAAACTGGGTGGGCTGTGGCGTCTCAGCTGGCGTTCCTCGTATATTTCAAAACAAAACTTTGCTGCTCGACAGCGCTCTTATCTCAAATCACTCGTATGTCAGGGCACTCGTATTTCGAGGTACCACTGTAATTTAATACGTGCTTTCTTTTTACTGTTAGCCGCCATCCAGAGTTTATATAAAGAGTAGTTTAAAGATTAAACAAAAACACAGAACAGTTGCACACTTTTCCAAAAAGTAATTTCAGTGCAAACTCTCTATCTTTGACCATTACGAGCATGCATACCACTTATGTTTTATCATGAGGGCATTTAAAAACTTTGACAGAAGGGAAGAACTCATTTTTGAACAGCAGAAGTGGGACAAATGTTTCACATCGGACATATAAGCAAATCTACAGGAGAGATTCGGGTTGGTTGATACACGTATTGAACATTTTTTTTTATTGCGCAAGGCAGCACTGTTTCTCCTATTAGTTGAAAAGCTTAATATGGTAATGTACCATACATACATAACTCATTTTCTTTCGCTATCCTAGAGCCTAAGCAAAAAGAAAATCTCATCACTAGTAAAATCATCTGCATTTCTCCTGAAAAAAATTATTGATCAAAAACAAGAAAAGTGGCACCATTACTCCATTAGTTTTAAGAGTTTTTTCTCTGAGTGGAAATATAAGTTTCAAATGCAGGGGTACCACCCACTGCACTGAGCGATCATCCATCCAACACCCCTAAGAAAGAAAGCCTTTGAACTGAAACTATTGTGCTACGCCCCTTAGGCGGATGCTCGCCACTCAATATCATTCAAAATGGGGGTATTTTTAATTCTCGTCAGGGAAATCTTTCGCATAAAAATATAAAAGGATACCAACAAAAATTGGGGATAGCGTTCAATATATCCAGATACTTGTATATTATGAAAAGTATTTATATAATAATAACAATAATAATATAATATTTCCACGTGGAAAATATTTTACTGCATTTAAAAAACTAACATCTAGTTTTTAAGAAATTTGCTTGCTGCAATAAAACGTAACTGCAATTTTACCGAATATATTTGACATTAAAGTCGCAAATAGAAATGATCCACACAGCTTAAGAGAGCGGCACACTTGATCTCAAAAGCACAGGTCGCCCCGATGTCACAAGCTAGAACCATCGTAATGATGACCATCGCTATATAATAGTAGTGGATTGTGCAATGGCAGCCCTAGAATTGACCCTTGTTAGTCACGTAGGTGGTTTCTGCCTTGTATGCCGACGCACGTCATTGGTTCTACATATTTAACTTTCCCACGCCATCGTGTTACCAAACACTCAGGTTTGCCGTCATTTATTCTACGATTGAAAATTATTTTTGTCCCGATTTGTTGACTGGATTGTGACGTCTTTTGGTGCTTTAACTTACGTCAAATATATTTTGGTGACCTTTTTTCGTTATAATTAGAGCAGTGTTTCCCAAAGTATGGTACGTGTGCTCCCCGGGGTTTGGGAAAAGTTTGGAACGAGGGCAGGCTGCATCCAACAGAGCTCTGATTCCACCAAACTTCGTTTATTTTTAGAGTTATTCCACATATATTCTTCAACTATAAGTTTTAAAGTATCAATGTTTGTTTCCCTCCTAAAACTTAAGCCCATAGGGGATTTCATCTTTTAAGGAATTTTTAACATAATTTTTTCCCCCGACGAAGGGTACTCAGTTTTACAAAAATTGCAGAAGGGGTATAAGTTTGGGAATCTCTTCTATGCTCGAAAATATTTTGCAAAATTATTAGTTTGGAGGTAAAAAAAAGTTATCATGTCAAGAAATCTATAAGAAGCCAAATCTCTCTCTTACAACCCGTGAACCGAAATATGTATGTCAAAGAAACTACCATGACATACAATGTGCACTCCGTTTAACGAAGCGGGTGTAAGCAATGTGCTCTCCATTTATTATATCGCAATAGTTTAGACTAGAACACACGTATTACAAACTTGTGACATCAGGACTGCTCGAGACGGGGTAAGATGCAGCTTGAATTCTCTTAAAAACTGAGTTTCACGATTCACACCCATTTATGGTTCAGTTTTATGATCGCTAATCTAATTGATTATCTTCCTTAGGTTTTACTCGAAATTGTCTCCTATACGCATTATGGGTCGTAATGTTTCTAGCGAAGCACCCATGTCTTGCGCCGCCTGCTTTGCTGGTGAACGCACTTCCGCTTTGACCTTCCCAGGACGCTCCGCCTGCCCACCCACCTGGACATTGGAATATGGAGGCTACTTGGCCACCAAAAACTTTGAGAGCCGTAGGGGCGACTACTTGTGTGTGGACACTGACGCTGATGCAACCAAAAATGGCGCGCTGCTAACGGCAGACTCGGACGTCACAGACGCTGTCAGTGATTTAGGGATGCAGTGTGGGACGCTACCTTGCGATGCTTACGAAAATAAGTTGATACCTTGCGTCGTTTGCTCCTACTAAAACAGACAAATAAAAAACTGCTAATTTCATTTTTTATTGCCTTAATTCCTTTTTAAAGAATAGGTAACATAGATGTTCTACTACGATGGAAGGATCTTGTTTTAGACGGAACATAAATTTTTTGACAATTATTCAAAGTATTTAATCATGTGTGCCGTGTGCCTGATAATCGTCAGTTGAGAATATTTACATTCTAAGGTAAAGTGCCCTAAAGCTGATACTCAAAAAACGGTTCCTAAAGCTTATACCCTCAAACAGAAACTCATTTAAAGTATTGCCAATTTAAAGAGATTTAATTAGTGATACCATTCCAAAAGAGAAAAAATCTCATTTTAAACTATTTTATGGAATTGGCAATACTTTAAATGTATTTTTATTTGAGGGTGTCAGCTTTAGGGCACTTTACCTTATACAAATATGAGAAAAAAAGAAATGAGGCATCAATTTATCACTCAAATATTTTTTGATTGAATAATATGAAGACTAAATGCTGATTTCTAGATTACTTTATGAAAAACTAAATAAAGTAAACTATTTATTAATATGTGGTGTGGCTGAAATTCAAGCTAAGGTTCATTCACACCACCTATGCAAAGTTTGCTTTTGAAATGCATTTATAAAGAAGTTTTTCAAGTCAAAGTTTAAGGGTAAGTAAAATGCAATAAATGAGCATTTTCTCCACAGCAGGATTGTGGTAAAAAATGACAAGTGTTTGCTGAGGAAGAGGGGAAAAAAGACATGAAAATGACCCCCATACTACCGCTTGGAAGTAAAGGGGTGTAAATTAGACTTGAAAATTTTGAACAAAGCATAAATGTGAAAAAAAGGGACAAGTTCAATAGAACAAACGACCTTCGGAGTAGCAGGTGTCAGCGATAAAAGAATTGATATGTAACCGGTGCCAAGTTTTATAGCAGACCCTTTAATCATAGCTGTAAGAGTGTACAATGTTCTCTAATTTAATTTAAAAACATTTTCTTTTTATCGGATTTCTAACTTGGCAAGGTTTAATTAAGGTAAATTACATTCAAAAAATTTAACTCATCCAATTAGGAATTTTTAATAGTTAGTAAAATCATGTGGCAAGCTAGTATAGTTAATTTCTGTCTTCTTGAACATTTTTTCCACTTTCAAAATGACTATCGCTACTATAAAGCAAAATCTGGTGTGAATGTAGAAAATTTCGTTTCTTTTAAATGAATTTTCCGAGTTAACTGTATTTTTTTTTACTTATTTGGTGCCAAGCCAAAAATTTATGTTGTTTTTAAATTGCTTGCGGTTATATGTTGTGGATTATGGCACTTAAAAATTTTACAGCATTTGAAAGCCCACCTCCAAACACTTTCGGAGACAAATATATATATTTTCAAACTAAGTCCTTAATTAAAATAAAAATTAAATGGTATTTATTTACTTTGAGAAGAAACATTGTAAATGTTTGAAAAGAAAAAAATACGATTTTTGTGGCAGATGCAAAAGGATTGCAGAACGTATGCGTTAGTTTGCTTGCACGTGAAAAGTAAGAAATTGTAAAAAATCGTTATAATGCAGCAGCAATTTTTTTTAACATCTATTCTGTTATTGACTTTTCACATTATTATTTCCTAAACATTAGAAAATACTAAGTGTAATGAGTAAAAAGGTTTTTTTTTTCCTTCCACGTTCCATGAAAATTGTAAATTTTTTGATCTATTTCAAGAAAACTTAACTGAATAAAATATTTGTTAAATAAAATAGTGATAAGAGGAATTATTTTTCTCTTAATATATTACAAAATATTAGAAATTGTTTCACTTTTTCTGCTGCAAGCGAGGGATACATCCCTCCATTTCGCTCAATATTCCCATCCATATTTGAGTCGTCTAGATTCAAAACCAGATACATCCACCTTTTTTTCGATTTCAACGTTTTTACACTTTCTAATAGTTTGAAGTAATCTTCATATGGTGTTAATTTTTTAAATTTCTAAAACAGCTACATCCAAGGCCGTAGGCAGGGGGGGGGGGCCGACGGGCCCGAGCCCCCCCCCCCCCGAAATACTTTCGAAATTTTTAACTTGTCTGAAAAAAAAAATGTAACAAAAAAAAAAAAAAAATTTTTTTTCCTCAAACCAATCTGTTCGGGAGCGTGGGGGGGGGGGGGGGGGGGGAGGTTCTCTGTTTTACAAATGGGGAAACGACAAGACGGCGCTTCAAAAATCCAGGGTCTATAAACCAGAACTCAAAATAAGATGTTTTCTAAAAATGTTTCCCTCAATTCTGAAGACTGTAGGTCCCCCGTGTCGTGTCATCAACAGATAACGGATTGATTCCTTGCCTAAGGGCTACATATGGTTCTAATTACCCGACCACACAACAAGAACAGCAAATGTACCTTTTTGGCAAAATGCAAGCAACCACATCTGCCATAAATATACGTACTACAGTTAGGTGCTTTGTCCATCTTTGCCCGAAGGTTACATTCGTGGAAATGGCGACTCTTTTAAAACTACCCACATTGTGGAAGTAGAAGATAAAGGAACTTTCAGAGCTAATGCCTAAATGGACCCCCTCGTCTACTACTACGATTGCGGGATGTGGATGTTTGTGCTGTTATTGCTGGGACAAATCTTTATTTTTTGTCTTTTCTTTTTTAAACTAGCAATTCGTAAAATCGAAACGCTTCCGACAAGGGGGGGGGGGGGGGGCGAGGAGAGGGCTCTTGCCCCTTTGCGGATGCCTTGACCTTGCCTTGCAGACATAGGCAGTTGGGAATTTAGTGGGCTCGTGTGCTCTTGCAAAAGTCTTCTTTGCTTGCCTGCGTACAAATTTTGATTATGAGTAAAAGAAAAGGTAAAGTATTTTGTCTTATTTTGGGAAGAAACCCTGTAGAAATGTAGCAGAAAAGGTATGATTATTTTTATGTATTTTTCAAAATAATATTTTAGCAATTTTAGTTTCAACTTTGTATTTTCTTCCTCACATGCTGAGAAACTGCATATTAATCATTATTTTTTCGTTTTTTAACTTCATAGAGGATGATGTCACACTACTTCGAGGAAGGGGGGGGGGGGGGAGAGGGGTTCGAGCAATTTTGACAAGAAGTGTGACATTACACATTTTGATTTCTATAAAAACATGTAAAAAATCAGCTGATTAAACTTAATTTTTGAAGTTTTTTTATTTTCATAATTTGATTTTAAAGTTTCATTGATTTCATTCTATATTGAAAATACCGCTGCTTATTAAGGTTTGAACTTACTTCTAGTTAAAATTTTAAAAGAAAATCTTAGGTATTTACTTTTAAGATAAATAAGTGCGGGTGTTTTTTTAGAATTCAATTAATTATTTATTTTTTTTTTTTGCTATTATGCACTAATTATCTTTTTTTCTATTTTAACCTTAATCTCATTTTATACCAATTAAGCCCACGTGTAATCATTATTATTGTTATGCTCACAAATGTCATTACAAGTTAAAAAATTATATTAAAAATTTGATTCTTTAACGTAAGTACCTTATTTCTGAACTGCAACACTGCAAGTACATGTGCTCATGTAATATAGCGTGATATGTGACAAAGGGGGTAGGGCGTGTTGGAGAGTGATATCTTGTGACAAAGGGGGGAGGGGGATCAAATATATTGAAAGAAAGTGTGACACTGTTTATGAATGGTCCCATAGAGCGTTTACAATAACATTGCGAAGGTGAAAAATACCGCGACAAAATTACTCGTATACTTTTACTTAGCCTAGTCATAAATTTACATTGAACAAAAAAGATCTTGATTGGTTCTTCTTATTATATCGCTCATGGGCTGCAATAGTGGCACAACTCAAAAAAACTCGCGTTTCGGACTAAGAACAGATTGTAAATATAAAATACACATTTTTTTCAGCAGCAATACTAGCATAACTCAATACTAGCATAATTCAATATTAGGCCTTAAGATTTAATAATAACTAAAGCATTTCTTTTATGTTTTTTCCTTAGCAATGAAAAGTTTAAACCCACTTATCTCAAAACATGATTTTTTGAGCTGTGCCGTAATTGCAGCCCATGAGCGATATGTATAATTTTGGAAGTGCTTTATAATTGTCCACGACTGCAAATCAAAGTTATACAGCTTTTTTTGACTTCAAACTTAAAAAAAAAAAGGAGTTTGCAGCATTTAGGTTAAGGAAAAAGAAAACATCCAGTTTTTAATTATTTACATTTAGTTATGACAAAATATGGAAGGCTTGAAACTTGAGAATAAGTATGAATTGCTTAAATTGTCAAAACAAAAACGGAATAGGGAGTAATTAATTCTCAAAACAACGTATGTTTTCTGTTAACTCTCTCTCATCTTTTTTTTTTGAAGTAATACTTCTGTGGGCGAAATTGAAAATATAATCTCATCATGCAACATGCAACCAGTGTTTCTTTCAGGCATCTCTCCGGGGAGGGGGGGAGGGCACTGCCCTCTCAGAGATAACCAACTGCCCCCCCCCCCCCGGAGAAAAAAATTCAGATCACAGATTTTTAAAAAAATGAAAGAAAAGAGAGATTACACTTTTAGGACTTCAGTTTCAGAAACACTTTTAGGGAAAAGACATCGAACACTGTCACTAGCGACACCAAAAGTAGCCCAAAAGATAAGAATTTATTTTGAAGAATTTGCGGGGGAAGACAAACCAACTCCCTTCTGCTTCCTCTAAAATTACTAAAGAATCTCGAAATTGCATTATTAGGCAGTTTTCAAAAAGTTTCCTGGGGAGAGCCCTCGATCCAGTCTATGCCTCCAGTAACATTGACAAAGATAGACTGAAACTTCATTTTTAAGACTGCAGTTTCGAAAATTTTCTTTGGGGAGAACTTCTGAAACTCCTTCCTCTAACGTCCCGAAAGGGCATAAAATTGCATTCTCAGGAGCTAAATTGCGGAAAAATCTCCGGACCCCCCTTTCAGAGATAGTCAAAACGTTATGGTTGTAAGATCAGTTTCAAAAATTTAAGATAAGAAGCCGAAGCCCCCAAAAAACACTGCCCTAACTTCACCAAAGATAGTCTAAAATGCACCTACTGTACATGGTATCAAAAATCTATCATATACTGTGACGTCAAAATTTTTTAAATCAAACCAAATATGGTTTACAAAAGGCCGTATCCAGAGGGGGAGGCCCACGCCCCCCCCCCCGAAAATTTTCGCAATGTAGCATGTATATTCCTCCCTGAAACTTTCCTCAACATAAGTGTTTCAAAGTTAGGGCCCCCCCCCGAAAAAAATTTCTGGCTACGGCCTTGGCTACATCATGCTAAAAAGTGTGTTTGAAATTTTTTGGTTTGTTATAAAACCAGTCCCCCCCCCCCCCCATTGATAATGCTTGTCAGCTCTTCCTTTTTTCCCTAAAAATATCTTCCAAGGGAAATTTTTTTTTGTATTAAAATTTCAGCAAGTTATTAAAAGTCAATTCCAATACTCTTAGCTAGAAATTCGAATTTCTTAGATATTAGTTTTTTGCCCGCCGTGAACAATTTCCTTTTATGGATGTAGCTGGTTTTGAAAGTAAACAATTTCCTTTTATGGATGTAGCTGGTTTTGAAAGTAAACAATTTCCTTTTATGGATGTAGCTGGTTTTGAAAGTAAACAACTCATATGATGTTCTTAAGAGAGGGCAGAGGCTGAGCTAATTATATTAACAAAAAAATCCCAAGAAGATGAATAGTCTAATATGCATTGAAGTATTTAAAACATGTTCACAAATTAAAACTGAAGTTAATACAATTTTCAAGCTAAATAACACAGTTTAAAAGCCTTTTTATTTGTAAGAAAAATACAAGCAAATGCAAGTTTTAAAATTTCAGGATTATTTTTATCAACGTATTATACAGAAATAAAGCAACATTTTATTGCACAAAAATTCAATTTTCAAACATTTATAAACATCTGATAAAAAAAAATTTAATTCTAAAAAAGTTAATAAATGCAAAACAATTTATGTAATAAACCAGCATAAGAAGTGCATAACGATACCTAAATTAAGTATATATAACCTGAGAAACAACACAATACTGTACTTTTACGGATGGAAAAATGAAAAATTAAGAATTTATTTCTTACTTTACGTAGAAGACAAGTAACAAAAATGTATGGCAACAAAACAGGAAATATTTGTTGAAATGAATACTACAGTGTCAGAAATGCAATAACATCAAACTGTAGAATATTAAGTTCATGGCAAAACACTCTTTTGATGTTCTAGTTGATAAGAGATAGCAATTCCGGGGGTAAGGAAGAAGTGCATTTTAAGAGGACATTTATAACTCTGACTTTGAGCCTTGTAGCTGCTGGTCAAAAAGAAACTCTCCCATGGGTGTATCCATTCCACTTAGAATAGACACATATCTCTGTAGCTTATCAATGGACTTGACCTGCTCATCCAGAAACTCTCCTTCCAGAAAGTCCATGAGCTGAAGATAAAAAGAACATTTAACTTAAAGCACAAGCATTTTCATTTTAAATCTATAAAACTTTATATCTATTGAACAATACTAGTTGACCCGTGCGGAATTCCGCACTAAATCGTTTTGTGCATCATTCCATTCTTTAAAAATTTCAGAGTTAAGACATTATGAAGAAGAATATAAAAAAGTAAACGAGCGTCCGTACAAAAGAAGACATGTCATTGAACATATCAGTACAAGTAGCTGTTACAAATTTTTTCCATACTATTATTTAGATATTCAAAATATAAAATAATCACAGTAATAATGATAATTATTGTTATTATTAGTATACATAGCATTAAAAGACAATAACAAAATTGCTCCATTACTTAAAATACAGTTACTGTTGGTTGGTTAGGCTCAACACATTCAGTTGACCATTAAAGTGCTGCATCACAAGTGGTCAACTTATGCAGATTTCACTGTAATTGATTTATTCCTCTTAAAGCCATTCAGAAGAAAATTTAAAAACGTATTGATACTTAAATTCTTCAATATGTTTTGTAAATATTAAACTTGTTTTGTCTTTAAACTTATATTTTAAAATTATGTAGCTCTAATAATAATAGCAATAACTTTCTCTTTAAATTAAATGTAACATGCATGTATTGATATCTTTTCATAAATTATAATAATCAATTTCATTTTCCAAATTATGATTGCAATTGATAACTTAGAGAGAGGACTAACTGAAATATGTCTCTGGCTGTAAGATATGCAGGCTTCTAAAATTCAAGGAGCAAACAACTTTGTTCTTTCTTTTTTTTCTTGATTATGTCTAACTGGCAAACAAATGAACATAAATACCAGGTAGCATGCAGACCTGCTTTTTATATAGCTATTCATAGAATAACCGAATTCTTGTACTTTTGGAGGCAATTTACTAACATTATTATATTAATTAACCCTTTGCAGTCATAAATAAGGAGAATTACATGCTATTTGGGAGCCTATAAGGCAACATAGGAGTGCAAAAAGATTAACAATTGCTAAAAGGATTGAAATTATTTTTCTTAAAACCTCAAAATTCAGGACAAATGATATTTTTCATCAACAAATTTTTACAATTAAAATGCACTAATAGCTATTTTTGCCCTATTGGGCTGACTTGTTCAGGCATAATAATCAAGAAAATCAACCTACTTTGGTGTGTTATTTACTTACATGTTGATCTGCACACTGCAATGAAGCAACATCATGAAGATGATACAATTTATTGTTAACATGCTTTTCAAGATTCAAGGCTTCTCCCAAAGCTTCAACAGCATTTGTCCACGAGTATTTGTTTGGCATCTGAAAAATATTTCACATTAGTGTCACACTATTGTATGTATCACTGGGTAATTTTATGTTTCTAGGCAAAAATTACAAAACTAAAAATTGCGCAAAAGTGTTTTGAAATTACAATGAACCTCTTTTAATACAAAAGATGTAAGTTTATGGAATGCTACTTCTTGTTTAAAAAAAAAAACAACTTAATAAATGTTTTTTTAGGATTAGACATGAAAATTCAAGAAGATTCATAAGTACGGAGAACCATATCTTATTTTTCGTCACTGTGTGCGACATTTTCCTATGGGTAATCGTCAGAATTCTATTGACATCAATTTGATCTAGTAATAAATATGTCAATTGTTTATTCAGAGCTGAATCCCCTCAGCCCCCCTATTTCAGTCCGGTTTTTTGAATGGGACATATTTGTTAGTCATGAGACAATCACATTGTTAAGAAAGATGCCACATATTCTAAATTAAATTATGTTTAAATTCCAACAGGAATTGTGTAAAATGGCTGTATAGCTTGCTTTAACAATACCGATCAATGACTAAGATGTTAAAATATCAATGTTCCTGTTTGTTTTATTAGATTACTAAAGGATATATTGGTCTCTGGTTCCCTCTAAGACATCACATATAAGAATTTCAAAGAGAATTAATGAAAATGATTTTCATTGTTGTGTAAGCTTACAAGTAAAAAGTAGAAAAGAAGTATTTTCTGCAGAAAATTAATTTTTAGAAGATACAAAATTTTGATGCATAAAATGTTACTTCAGATGACTGATAGACTCAATAGTTAAAGTTATAAAACCTGATCTTTTGTAAAACAAAAATTTTAATTAAAAAAATCTACAATTTTTGTGCCTATTATATTATAAAATTTGGTACAGAGAACCTACTGAATTATCAAGCCAAAAGGTTAATTATAGGAGAAAACAAGTTACACATCGAAAAATTTTGCAAATTATGGGCACCGATTTGATAGAGAAAGCAATTTATTTCTATATTTTACTTTCACACTTACACAACAATGAAAGTTGTCGGATTCAAATTACTGAAATGTATTTTTATGCTAAAAATTACCAAATAATAGCTCTTTAACAATTCAAAAAAAAAAAAAAAAAAGAGGCAAAATGTTTAAACCAAGTTGAAAAGGACTTGAAAATGAAGGACTCATGAACTAAAAACCTGATGTAAGATGAAATTGCGAATTGTTTGTTCAAAAATGTAAAACTTATCTTGTAGTGCTGTTTGGATAGAAACATTTAATGTCCTTAACAAATTGAACTTTAGATTTTTTTAAAATTTGCATCATGAACCAAAAATGCAGCTGCAATCATTAAAATTAATTTCAATCTCTACAAAAGGTTTGTCAAAATCATCATTGAAGCAAACATAACGTTCTTAAAACTATATTATATAAGAACTAGTTATATAGTATAATCACCATATAATTATATTATATAACTATATTATATGACTGATATATTGAGTAAATATTTACTTTTATGTCAAATCCAGAAAATGTTGCACCACGAGAGTTTAGATAATCAATGAATTTATGTGCATGTTCACGTTCCTCCACAGAGTTTTCAGAAAAGAATTTAGCCAACCCCTTCCGGGCAACATTATTATTATCAAAATGAGCAGCCTAAAAAAGAAAAAAAAAATCAGCATTCACGAAACAGTATTTATCTAGGAGATTTTAAAACACATTCCAGAAATAAGATAAATAAGACAAAAATATTGTAAGGTTATGAATTATGATAAAATTAATTTCCAACTACACAACAAATTTTTTAGATCTATTTCATAACAAAAAAAGATATATAAAAATTACACTGCAATTAAAATGATAAAAGTACAACTATAATACCTAAGTATCAGGAGTTATGCCACATATGAAAATTAGTATTGGGAGCAGGTTTGATACATCCCCCCACCAAAAACATACACTTTTATGGGCATATCAAGGCAGGAGGATTTTGGGATATGTCCCTCCCCCTGCCCCAACATTTCCTGAAAATAATTTTTGGATATGCCTTTGTCAGGGGTCAATCGAGCATTTTTAACAGGGTCTGCTTTTTGTGAATTTTAAAAATCAATTATGGGAAAATTAAAATATTTTTAATGAAAATTCAAAAAATAATCATACAGTGTTAAATTTTTTAAAATTATTTTTTGCCACTTATTCAATAAATAATTCTGTAAAAGGAGTACAATTGATAGCTTGGAGTTTTGTGAGGGGTCAGTTTTAATTGATTGGACTCTTGTGAAGGGTATGTTTCAAGGCCGTATCCAGAGGGGGGGGGGGGGCAACAGCCCCCCCACCCCGAAATCGCGAAAATTTTCACAATGTAGCATGTATTGCTCCCTGAAACTTTCCTCAACACTAGTGTCTCAAAGTCAAGGACCCCCCGAACAACATTTCTAGCTAAGGCCTTGGTATGTTTCATCGGTTGGAATTTTGTGAGGGATCCGTTTTGATTACTAATTGGGATTTTATGAATGGTCCGTTTCGATTGAAGGTTCCAATTTGATTAATTGGAATTTTGTGAAGGAAGGATCCTAAAACGGACCTGAATTTCCTGTGGGGATCCTCCTTGATTATGTATATCCTCTATAGGTGTACCATGTTTTATGGACTATAAAACATGTTTTTTTCTTTAAAAAATTGCCTCTAAAATTCAGATGTGTCTTATATCGAAACATATTAAAATGTACAGTGATTGATTTCAATTCTCACCAAATCACGATTCAATTTGTGGATCAAAAATGGCCAGATTCAAAGCTGCTTTAAAGCCACGCATAATCAAGCATTGTTAAATCAAGAAGTGGGCGGTAATAAGTAATGCTTGATAACAATGAAGACTATTTTATATCTGAAAAGGAGGACAATGATAGTGGTAAGTAGGGCGAAGAAGAAGAAAGTTCCGAACACAATCAATTGTCTTTAATTTTAAGTCTAAGTTAGATTTTATTAATTAATAAAAAAAGCATTTATTTAGTCTAGCTTGGTAATTTCACAACCAGTATATTAAATTATTTTTGTCTTATAACATAAAATTTCCCTTGCCAAGATCAAAATAATAATGTCGAGATAAAAGAAAGAGGGTTTTAGTAGTAATTGAAATAAACAGCAAAAGTTTTGATGAAACTCTATTTACTTTGTCCTGCTCTAAAGTATTTTACAAATACATCATTATTTAGTTGAGAAAATGAAAACTGCTAAAACAAATAAAATCTTGGAACAGGTAAACTTTATTTAGGGCAGATTGGAGTGATGTTTAATAAATATGAAAATGCAAAAATATTAAAAACTATTTAAAAAAAAAAAAAAGCTCACCATAGCAGCATAAACTAAGCTGGCATGCATTTCCTCATCAATTTGCTTATGTATGGCAGCATCACAATTCTTATGAAGGACATATCGATCTTTATGGGGTTTGTGCAATTCATTGTCTGCTGTAAAGAAATTTATTAAAATGCATAAATATTCTAAACACTTTAAGTTATTCATTTAAATTCATCAAGATAATTCAAACAACACAAATAATACAAATACAAATAAAAAAGTGACGACCAGCAATAGGTACAGGGCCCAGCTAGGCTGGTCCTAGTCAATTTAACAACTCCAATGAACATCAAGAGCTTTCTTAAAAGTTTTTACCACACTGCAAGTAACAGTCGCTTCAGGTACACTATTCCAACTGCCTACAACCCTATTGAAGTAGTGCAATTTTTCCTCATTTCAAGATCAGCCTGAGATTTGAAAAGCTTAAAACAATGACCTCTGGTTCTACCTTCAGCACATAACTGTAGCCCAACAACGTTTCCCTTGTTAATGAATTTAAGCAACTGAATCATGTCCCCTCTAACTGTTCTAGATTATACATATTGAGCCTTTTAAGCCTAACCTCATAATCTACGTCTGAAAGACGACTTACCAACCTAGTAGCCCTCCTTTGAACCATTTCCTATAAGGTAATATTCTTCTTCAGGGAACTTATGATGCACTTTAGCATCAGAAATTCAAATACAAAATTGAAAAATGTTAAGCATAAAAATAACTGGAGAATGTCTGTGTGGATGTGGGGTGCACATGCCAAACAATCAATTTTTTTTGAACTGAAATTAACTAATGCTTGTAACAATGTTTTAAACATTATAATACCTATTCTTTCAATGCATACAATTTAGTTTAAGTAGGTCTCCTAAAATGAATGTCAAAATTTTTTCTTTTTACCATGTTGGATAAACACAACATTCTAAATTCATAGATTATTAAATCCCTACTTGTCTGGTCCAGATTCGTTACACAGGTCATTATATCAAAGTCATGTTCCTTTCGGATTGTTACATTGAATATGAAATTGAATCTACTCAACATACATATAGTTGATGCTAAATTTTAAGAACTCCTAATACTCACAATTTTATGAATGAACAGTTTACCTATCCCGAAAAAAACTTTAATTGAGAGAATGATTTTTGATTTTATGAACTCTCTTTATGAAATATTTTTTGTGGTCCCAAAGCGTTTGCAAAATTGAACCAACATTTTTGAGCAGGGTCCGATTTTTGAGAATTTTTAAGAATCATTTTGTGAAAAATTATATTAATTTTGTGAAGATTCCAAATTTAAACATACAATAATAAAATTTTTTGTTTGTTTTGGCACTTATATAACAAATAATTCTGCAAAAAGTAAGATTTGATAGCTCAGAATTTTGTGAAGGGTCAGTTTTGATTGAATGTATTTTTGTGAAGGGTCCAAAAACGGACCTGAGTTCCCTCTTGCGCGACCCCTGATATATGTACACAGTATAACTTTGACTTAATGATACCCAATTTAATGATTTTCTCAAACTAGAAATAGGTTTTAAAGGTCTCAGGCTGAATTTGATAAAAGTTATCTGTGCTGTATTTAATGATAACATTTTAAGGTCAATAGACAATCATTAAATCAAGTTATTTGACTTGACTCAACTTGACTTAACTCCTATTTGAATTCCACAACTGCTGTCAGACACAGTAACAACATGACACTGCTGATACAAAATTAATGGTAACGCACTAGGGAGTTAAATGTAAAAAAGGATTTTGTGATACCTTCATCCAGTGGTGTAGTCGAGGGGGGACGAAAAGGGACGGGTCCCCCTACTTTTTAATTTTACCACAAACGTCCCCCCACTTGCTTTAAATTTGAACTCAAGCATCCCCCCATTTTTTTATGTTGGTATAGGTAAGCGTCCCCCAACCTATTTTTACAGGCCTACACCACTGCCATCACCTCTTGGGGATTGACAGGCTTTGGGTAAAGCATAAGTTGATAGACGATAGAAAGTCAAACCTATTTTAGGATTTTTCAACAAAATTAATACGTCCCCCAAAAGGTATAACTTATGTTTGGGCTTCAATACAACCTGGGAGAGGGGGTAGAGATATATTATAAAAAAATTAATTCACTTAAATTCAGAAAACTAAGTGTTAATTAAATTCCTAAGGCAATCTCCCCTTAGCAACTAGATAAAGCACCCTGCAAAAGAGACTTTTGACTACGGCCTTGTAATTAATATAATAGTATATTACGTCTAAATATATATAATTGTTCAACAAAAGCATTCTCTACTTGTACGATATTTTAAACGCTTGCAGGTTTGATTTAAATTGCAAGGTCACATTGCTACAAAACAAAAGGAAGGGATGCCAAAATCGTAATTACGAACATAAATAGAAACGATCAAATGTGATAAAAAGTAAACAAATATATTTCATCAACTCTAGCTAATACTCTAAGTAACGCATTTAATCGACAGATTGAATTTATACAAGGAAACAATACATTCAATAAAAGGAAGTAATGTGATTAAATTATTTCCTGAATAACACTTACCGAGAAGTGCGCAGGCAAAGGGGATCATAACAAGTAATAATGCAGTCTTCATTGTCAGACTAATTAAGAAGGAAACAAACGTTCCTGGATAACCTCTTGCGATTAAAAGAAGCTTAAGAATCTTTAAAATATAAAAATCTAATCAAGGTTGATCAGATCTAAAGAAATAAACTTAATTAATCTGATAAAATTGCCTTTGCACACACTGGCACAGAAGGCAACTACCAAAGTCCACTGTTGCTAAGGCTTGGGGCTTGGTAATTCTATCCCCCCCACCCCAAACTCAGAAATAATGACGTCAGTAATCGATGTTGACATGAACGCTGCTGGTGCTGCTATCTAGTGGATAACTTCACTCTTATTCCATAAAAAAAAAAGAAAAGCACACAAATTTAGCAGAAAAATAATAAAATAATTTAAACAAAGTTTACTAATGTGTTGTCTGTCATTTATATATATGAATGTATCTATAACTATGTACAAAATAGTCTATCCAAATTTGTACAATGTATTTCAAGTAATGAGTGAATTTTTAAGGGGCGGCCATACGGGGGATGGAAGGGGGGTCATGTGGCGCAGTTTGCACCATTTAAAATTTTTAGGAGGGGTTTATTTTCATTGAGCTTTAGCCGATTTGGGGAGCGGGCATCGTTCTGCAGGGGCTTCGTAGCTTTGGGGGGAGGGGTAACCTTGCTCTAGGGGGTGACACCTGCAGAGACTATATATTTATTAATTTAACGACGAGCGATTGTAATCTCAGTCAATGGCAAGGGGGAAAGATGCACTAGTATGAGCAGCACATACAGTAATTCAAATTAATATTTCTTAAAATATTCTTAGTTACTTTTTCATCTGCATTAATTAAAGTACTCATCAAACGAACAATGACAAACAAAAAAAAAAAAAATCGCAAGTTTGAAAAAATAATATACAACGACGTAAAGTAACAGTTTATTCAATTCAATAATAAGTTACTTTCACAAACACATCTTTTGGAACATTATGGTTAAAAGTACTAAGAGTTTGAAAATTATTTAAAAAATTCTCTTTTCTTTTCACTGGAGCCATTTGTTCGTACAACATGCACAAAAATGCGAAAATACATGAAGATTGCAAAAACAATAAAATAAAATACAACGAATTAAAATGGAAATAGAAATAAGTGCAGAAAGAACCAAAACAAAATGCAAAAACAAGGTAGTACACATGTGAAGAAGGGGGGGGGGGGGGACCAAAAAGAGAAAAATATACACAAAATTGAAGCAAATTTATTCAGGGGTGATTCCAGAAAGGGATTAAAAGCTTATGAAAAATAAATAAATATATGTACACCAACTGCACTATTTTTTTCCTGATATTTTCAACTGTATTTAATCTATTAGTATGTTTACCATATTTCATCTTCAAACCTCAGTTTTACCTTCATTTTTGTTATTTAATTCAGAATAATACGTAGGACTTTTGATGGAGTTAGATATACCTTATATTGGGGTTTCATTTGCATGATTGCATGAGTTTTTTTGTTACTGTCGAACATTTCTTTTCTTTCGTTTGAGGCGGGAAAAGGGCTCGATATAAATTGTATAGATTAACATAACTCATTTAAAAATAAAGACCTAACTAACTTTAAGCTTAAACTCAATTACCATTCTGTTTTGAAACATTAGTTTCAAATGAAAAATTGGATTGTAATCCTTTTAAATAAATCTGTGGGCATTTATTGGCAAAGATTAAAAACAGTAAAAGATTTTTCCCCACTGTTAAAAATAGTGTAAACTAGTATATGTACAGCATTATATAAACTCATGTTTGTGAAAATTGCAACACCATGAAGGACTTATGCGAGTGAGCTGAAATTTTCAGGAAGTGCAAAGTAGCGCATGATATGCAAATGATTAGAATTTCAAATCCGTAGCGCATGCGTATGCTGAGCAGCGCCCTCTGAACGGCGGATGGATCCTAATAAATAGACGGCTGTAGCGAGGCGTGTATGGTTATCGGTGGTTATCTGCTAGTGGTAAACGTTAGCTCAATTTTTACTTATGCCTCTTCGACGAAAGAGAGCGAGATTTGAACAACTTACAGAGTTTGAACGGGGGAGAATCATCGGCCTTCGTGAAGCTGTATTGTCGTACCGTGCAGTAGCCGCTCGTGTGCAGCGTAACAGCAGCACAGTGATGCGTGTTTGGAAGCAGTGGACGGACGAGGGTCGGACAGCTCGGAAATCCGGGAGTGGACCCCGAAATGTGACGTCAACTTGCGATGATAGACACCTGGTCCGCATGTCGCGGACGGGCCGTACAGCTTCCTCTATACAATTGGCAGCACAGTGGTCAATGGTTACAGGTGTTTCATTGTGTGCTTCATCAATTCGTAGACCTCTGCTGCAGCGTGGACTGCGCGCAAGGACTTCTTTATACAGGATCCCCCTCACGCTAAACCATCGCCGCCTGCGGCTACAATGGGCCAATCAGCATAGAGACTGGCGTGCTGATTGGCAGCATGTCGTGTTTTCTTTATCCCGCTTTAATTTGTGGTACCATGATGGCCGCATTCGTGTCAGAAGTTTTGCCGGTGAACGCCACCTTCCGGAGTGCATTATCGAACGGCACAGTGGACGAACACTACACCCGGAGTTATGGTCTGGGGCGCCATAGCCTATCATGGACGATCTCAATTGGTACGAATTGTGGGCAATCTGAACAGCAACCGGTACATCAGTGAAATTCTACAGCCCCAAGCTGTTCCCTTCCTTCAAAGCTTGCCAGGCGCTGTATTTCAACAGGACAATGCCCGCCCTCATATTGCTATAACTATTCAATCCTTCTTTGCAACGCAGAAGGTACAGCTTCTTCCTTGGCCTGCGTATTCCCCGGATATGTCGCCAATTGAACATGTGTGGGATTTCGTTGGTCGGCGTCTCGCTCCTGATCCTCGTCCTGTTGCTTCTGTAGACGAACTTTGGGTACGCATACAAACAATATGGAATGCTCTTCCTCAGGCAGACATTCAAAATTTGTTTGACTCCATGCCACGTCGTGTAGCAGCACTTATTGCGGCGCGTGGTGGCTACACAAAATATTGATTCCGATCTATTGTTATTGTTTGTTTGCTTTGAAAATTTAATCATTTATTTGTACCACTACCACTCAACTGTGTATTAAATTTCATTCAATTATGACGATTCCTTCATGGTATTGCAATTTTCACAAACATGACTTTATATATTCTTTCTTACGAGAGGAGGAGAGTAGTGAATCCCCCCCCCCCTTCTACCGCATCGGTTGACACCCGTATGCAAATCATCTGGGATATTTTCCCTCATAATATAAGAGTTTTTAAATACATGTAGGTGTACTGAATACATCAGTGATTGATTTGTATTCATGCAATATACTTTTTGAGTCTCATTATTTTTGCCTATGTATTTTCGTTACTTACATTCATAATCTATTGTAAATTACTCTCTAAAATATATTCTTTTAAAGCTTGTTGATCAGTTCAGCAATTTTAATATTATACTAATCTTTTTAAAAGCTACATTCAATAGCATAAATTTTTACTCAAGGTGATATATTTTTTAATGCAGCTTTTGTACTCATGTATTTTTATCGCTAATCATATATGTTAGGAGGGGTTATTTTCATGTTCAGATAACAAAATTTCGTTTTGAAAATTTTCAGCAAAACATTTTTCTATTTCTTTTCTAGATAAAATTAATTTTCGGGTTTCTTGTAAATTAAGGAAGTGCGAGTACAATATACTAGATGGCAGCACTACTGATAGATTGCTAGCTAGCTTGAGTTTCGGTAATTCAGTTAGCATTTTGACATTTATAATGATAAGTTGTTTTATAGTAGGGGGGGGGGGGGGGGGGGGGGTATTTAAGTAGAAGAAGGCAGGAAAAGTTTTTTTTTTTTTTCGTTTTCGTTTTATTAAACTGTTTAGCGGTCGAGAATGCTTGGAAAATACTTTATCAATATTAGTCATGCAAAAATATTTCGCCTAAAAAACCCGTCATTTATAACCAACTTCACAAAGGAGGAGGTTCTACATTCGTATTGTATGTATGTCGGTTTTTTGTTTATTTGTTTGTCCAACCAAAACTTCCACCTGATAAACAGATTTTCATGATTCTTTCTTTAATCGATCGAGGGTGGTTTCCCATGGGTCCCGTACCTTCGTTTGACCATATTTGATAATTCGAAAATAAAATTGTGGGCGGAAATGTGGTCATTTTTTTTGTTTTCCATAACTTTTGACTAAATGAACCGATTTTAATCGATAGAGGGTCCTCCAAATCAAATATCGCACATAAATTAAACGACATTAACGTTTCAGTTAACACACTTCATCTGAAAATTTTTTCTCTACTATTTTATTAACATTGCCGCACTACACAACCAGAAAATACTCTTTATCTCACAGCATAAAACACTATACTATCAACAACAACGTGTTCTTGACATCATGCTCAACCTGAGCGTGCTCTTATCTGGACGCAGCCAAGGACTAAAGTTTTTAAAAAATAAATAAACGGAGACGAAGACATTAAATTATTGAAGACTTTAAACAGTAAAAATATTTTATTTTAAAATACAAATTTTCAATAAAGCATATACAATTATATTTTTCAAAGCACCCCTTTTGAAATATCAAGTTCTATTCCAATTGTCTTCACAAACATAATACAAAATACTTACAATAGAGGATTTTAGTTTCAATCATACCCTGAATAAGATTCAATTTTTGTTCCATTAATGCGTAAGAGTTACAATAATGGATATTAGTTGAAATATTTCATCAATCAGGCTCTTAGTTTGTGTCTATTGCTATAAGGTTTGTGTACTCTTTAACATAAGTGTATCAAAATACGATATAATTTAGTAAGCTCTAATTCGGCAATAGGGTATTGAATGCCGCAAATTTTCTCAGTAGAATGAGTTGAAGATGAAAAAAGCTTGTATACTTTCTTAGCACGACAAATTTTCTTTAATTTTACTAAAATACTGTCAATACAAAGACTACTGTTTTTGAAAAGTGGGGAAAAATTCAAGAAAAATATCTCCACTGTTAAGGATTATCTTTTAGTTTTCGAGCGTACATTTCATCTTGGGCATTAGTCCATTTTACCGTATGTCGTAATTTTTAATTAAATTAGTTTTTTAAATTCTGGCGCGAATCAGCTTGCAAAAAGATTTCCCAAAATGTAAGGAGAACAAAGAGCCCTTGAAAAGTGTTCTTCCCCCATTGTGACTTTACTCTTAAATACTTTTTAGCTGTAATTTTAAACTGCAACTTCATTGTAGCGAATTTCAAAGTAATGTAAAGAACGTTTTTGTCTTTCCTGATAATTCTAGAGAATACAAAACCGAAATCCGGATGTCGAGTTTCGGAATTCTCCAATAACCGACCGTTTTGCTAATCGACATTTGAAAATTCGCGTGTGAGGGAAATGAACGTGATTTTGAGGGGGTCCATAACTCTGAAACGTGTGTACTCAAAAATAAAGTTTTCGTTCTGTTGGTTTATGATAAAAATTCAATTAATCCGACTAATTTCTATAATGAAGGCGTTGAAGAGGTGATAAACACTAACAGACATGCACCAATCGTTGACAAACAGACAATGAAAATTGCAATGAAAACTAAGTACAGAAAACAACAGGGAAGATGAAAATAATGAAGAAAAGATGCTACTAGAAAAATTCCTTAGTTCATTAGATGATGGATGATGATATTTAAGCACTTTAATAGCGGAAATTTGCATTTGGTGCCTTTTAGCAAAATAAAGAAGAAACTTATTGTCGAAAAATCCAAATTAATGAAGCAGCGCAAAGAAACGGAGAGTTTCGGAGTAATTGCATTACAAGATGCGCAAAACGTCATTAGAATTTGTAAGCAAAATATTTGTTTTAGTAATATGAGCTTTTTTTTATGACAAGCAAATTGTAATGACCTAAAATTGGATCAGGATTGAATGATGATTGGATTTGTCGAAAACCGGAGAATTCGGGACTTTAGATTTTGTACTTTATAATAATGTTGGATTGATCTCTGTCTTAAGTAGAAAAAAAGTATTTTGTTACTTGTAAAAGAGTGAGACGCGTTTATTCTTGCCCCCCCCCCTTTTTCTTTGCTTTAGTCTAGCTAATATGAGGCGATTTTGCAACGTGTTCTGTAAGGCATACTCTTGACTTTTCAAACATGACTTAGTAATAGCTCGTCAAACTAATATCATTTTTGAAGAAAAGTAAATGTGGCAATCTCAGTGCGAAGGTTCCTGATGTGAGCATAGCGTTGAATTGCAAAACAAAATAAGTGATAAATTACAGACCCAATGACTACTTTTAATGTTAAAAAATTTCCCAGCAAGTTATTAGCCCAATCTAATTCGAATAACGTAATGATGTCGTTAAAAGGAATACCTTTTTAATATTAAAATGGTAAATCTTTATTTCAAACAACAAATATTTTTCACGGGTTGATGTATTTCAAAATTGTATTGTTAAATTTTTTTGTCGCAATGTACACAATAATTCACTAAAGAACTTTACACTATCGGAAAGTCAGTTTTTAATATAATACAAAACAAATAAACAGTGCAAAATTTAGTGTGCCTGGTGGGCACAAATCAGTGTCATAAATATGACTCATATGTAGTTCAAGTTTCCCAACAGTTTTTATCTTTCTAAGACATCAGTAAGATTAACAACAAATAACATGTATGGCAACAGTGTAAAAAATGCACACGTACCTTGATATATGATTATCCACATGGTAAGAAATGATCCCATTTAAAATCTGTTTTTTTTTCTATTGAAAAACAATATCACTTTTATAATTTGACCGTGTAAAATAAATGAATTTTGATCCTACTTTAAATATTTTACAGTAAGAAAAGTTTCGAAATTAACTCTCTTCAAGTCCAAAAGAAACCAAGTATTTACAGTAAATAAGATGCTTTCTCTTGATGAAGTTTCACGCTATCGTAATGTGTTTAACAGTCATAACATATCCAAGAGGTAATCTTATATCAAGGTTTAAGCTGTGTAAAACGCCAACAAAATAAACGTTTTTAGCAGATTGAACTTCTTTTCCGTTAAAGTCACCAAGAATAGCAACAATATTCACTGAAGATTGACTATCCATTAAAAACTAGGCTATCGTAACTCCAAGTACTATTCCCAGGATGACCCCTACCGTAACAACAGCTAATATAATCCACAGCACAATTAGGTGTCCTTTACAACACACTTGATCCACACTGTACGCATCATCCGCCTTGGATCCAGCATATGCAGAAGCAGGTGGGGTTCGACCCATCTTATAAGGATCCCTCACTGGCAAAGGTTCAGCGCCCGCCGGTATCACAAAAGGTCTTGGCCGCATCATCGGTGGTACCATGTAAGGGTTCAGTTGCATGGATCCGTGGAAGGATTTTTTCTCTAGTAGAGTGGGAGGTGCTGGAAATTGCACCGGGGGTCCAAATGGGGGATGTCCGAAATATGGAAGCCTGACATCGAATAGGGAACCGTGGCGTCTCATTGTGCCAGCATTGCTGAGTCCATTGTGCGGATGCTGGTGGTGGAATAAAGGCACCCCATGGCCGTGGACAGGGCATGGTTCACCGTCCCACGTGGCTAAGGCAAGGGCTGGTACACTTCTGGTAGACCTGCGCAAGCGATAAGAAATGACTTGTAAAAACAGTGAAAACAAAACACAGTATTAAGTCATTAGTTTATTTATATCATATTTTAGTAAATACATATAAAAGAGTAATACTCAAAAAGAATGACTGTATGATTGACAATGGAGTACAGAAATATTGCGGGAAATTCTAAAGTTCATGACTTACAAGATCATTTACTGTCTGCGCCAAGAGTGACCAGCTGTGAAGTTAGGCGGAAAAGAAGCTTTATGTATAGCATAAATCTGTCACAGACCTATAGTAACTCATTCAACTCTCATATGTGCTAATCCATATGTCGTGTTTTCTGAAGGCAAGAAGTCCTAAAATGTTCTGATTTTTACATTTTCCTTTTGAATTTTTCACTTTTTGAGGTGCCCACACACACCATTACTTTGCCTGATAATTTCTTGTGGCATCAGCTTCGTATTTTTTGCATTGGAAAATCTTAGAAAGTGATAAAACATAGTTTGATATGGAAGTAGGTTGTTTTTATTGGAATGCAATAGGATGATGTATATTATGATGTTGTAAATAGTTAAAAATTATTATAAAATGCCAAGAACTTAAGGTTTTTTTTATTGTATTTTTATTTTTAGCTTTTGTTACTGATAAATAGACAAAATAATACTACGAGGCAGGATCGAAATAATATATTGAGTTATACATTTAACAGATACAGTACAACTGACTAAAGAAAGAACATTACAAGTTTTTATAAACTTTGGTGGAAAAACCTTTTGAGTCAGAACAGAATAGACACTAGCTCATTGCTTTCAAGGCCAAGTATTGAGAGGGCTCTTGCAAAATACAAAATAGAATTCAGATTAGGATGATGCAACATAATGCTGAGATTACAATATTCTAACAGTTACAAAATAAATAAATAGTTTATTTTGTTAGTTATTTTGTACAATCTGACAATTTTAAATATGGATCATTTGAGTTATTTTGCTTGTATTTTCTATTTTTAAGGAAATCAGGTGTGATGATGTGGAAAACAATAAAAAGAAAATGATAGCATTTGTGCACTTCATAGTTATAACTATGGCCTGCGATGGAGAGCACGAGGGCAATGTCAACATCATTCCCATAAAAAGAAAACTTACAAGAGCGAGATAGAGAAACTGGCTATTGTTAGGAACAGCATCATGGAACATATACAATAACATATGTAATACTTTCCAAATAAGAATTTTCTAATCGGTAGTGTGTACTGACCAAGCATACGCAGAAAAGGTTGAAGCAATGGCGTTAAAAATGATGATGAAATTGAAGAGCAATTCTCCAAAACAATAACTCAGCCTTGTACTAAAACAAAGAGGAAGGCCGTTGCGGCTACACGTATTAACAACAACTATACCTATTATTTTCCCTCTAAAAAACGAATTCTTTGACTAGTGTATCAAGTGTAGCCCTAAATTATTAGTATCTATGCCATGAATAAATAATCAAGCAATCAAATAATTGAAAAGTACTTTTTGTTGGAATTTAGCCCCTTTTCAAGGTGCAGAAGTGAACTTTAAGTATTGATGTCCTAAAAATTAGTGCGGAACACAAAATAATTTTCAATGCCATGGTTCCCTCATGGCTGAAAAAGTATTGGTTTATGCAAAATGGCATCACGTTTTTCTTAAGAAAACAGGTAAGCTTCAACTTTGACCTCTTAAAACTTAAAAAAAGGAAATTAATGTGTCTAATAGTTTTACACAAAGGACTGAAAGTTTCAACAAAATCAAAAGTGTCATAGCCAAGCCTGCCAAATTTGCCATTTTTTAAAAGGCTTTTAAATAAGTAAAACCGAAACCTGCTAAACTAATTTTTCAAATTTAATTTTTGTTCGAAAGAAATCAGATTAAATATTCTTAAGCTTCAGGGACAAAACCTTTTCAAAATCACGTAACCCGTGAATTTGTCTCTAAAAATACAAATTATTAAATGATTAGTAATGCGAAAAAGACTTTTATATAGTTTCCCCTTCACTATCAATTTACATTTATATTTTTACAGTTGATAAGATACACAAGATGCATGATGCTGTTCTGATTTTAAAATCCACCTACATCGCGTTTTCATTAAAATTTTTATATAAGAGGGCTTGGTCAACAACTACAATTTTCTTTGTGTAGGCATAGTTCTATTTTCAATATCTTTCATTAAAGCGTAACGATTTAACAGGTGATCCGATTAACCGAAGATCTGAATTAATGAACGAGGTCTGGTTTAATGAGGCGTTCTAATAAAAGAAAAAAATCATTTATTTCCCGCACTCCTAAAGGATACTTTTAACTAATTGAAATTAGGATACTTTGAGTTGCGGTTGATGTCTTCTGAAGAGCAAATCTCCAAATGATGTTTAAATATAAATGCACAAGATGGTCAGTTGTTTTGAAGCAACCGAAGTACCTAAGTACCACAGCATCACATATAGCTTGTGACTTCGTGACTTCGGGATTGGAGGATATTTACCTGAGGGTTCCTCCTGTTCTGAAAGGAGGACCGATGGACGGATAAGGATCTGCTGCCGAGAACTGCGACTGTCCATCTCTAAACCGATTACTTCTACTGTGGGGTCTGCGGTGATGGTGATGTAGAGGACTTCTCACCATGGGCACTTCCTCTCTTTCGTCTGACGAAGAAGTGGTGAGCGTGGGACTCGGTGGCGGTCTGTGGTGGTGATGATGGTGGTGGTGGTGTGAATGGCCATTTCTGTGTGGTCCATTGCTCTGTAATGTCATGTCCCGATGCTTCCAGGCCATCGGAGTTCGATGGTCTGTCATGTACGAACGCATAGCTGCTCAGACTTAACCTGTTCGGAAGATTTTCAAGAGTTAATTTTGGGAAGAACAACAAGTGTACACTAATCAATAATCACAATTGTAACTAAACAAGTTAGACACCAGTGGAGTTGTTATCAACAATTAGGAGTAAAAGAACATCGATTCAAAAAGTGACATTCCCCCCCCCCCCCCGCTTTCTTGTGATACACTATAGTTTATTCTATAACCACAGATAATTTCAGTAGAATTACATACACAGCTATACTTACTGTGTTTGCCTGCGTATATGCGCGTTTGTTTGATGCATATTGTACGATGTACGTATTTATCTAGGGGAGGGGGAAAACTACTTCGTTTAAAAATTAAAAAAAAAAAAAAATCGTGCATTGCCGGTGAATAAAGTAAAGTTAAAAACAAGAAATTTGAAAAATGTACGAAACTGTCCTTTGAGTTACTGAAAACAAATTTTATTGCTAATATTTCAGAAAGGAATCTCATTTTTTTCTCAAACGCCAATTAAACAGCGATACAATCTATCAACCTTCTTGGGCGGGGGAAAGGTAACAAAAATAAGGTACCAATCTAATATGTAGAATTGCGTAAAGTCTTTCACTGATTACAAGAGCTTATTGCACAAAAAGTAATATAATTAAAACATATGCTTGTTCCAATATATTGACTATTCCCTTATAAAGTTTTGCATAAAATTACTTAAGTCAGTAAATTTTAAGAGAGCCTCTTAGCAAGCTCGAGGAATATCAAGGCGGCATTCCGATTTTTGCACCATATTGATCTACACTTGACTCACCCCATATTAGTCTTCTAAATTTTTCTATTGAGTGTGCATAATGAACAGAGTGGCTACAAGATTATACTTGAAGGTACTTAAACACTAGGTCAGACTTATAGGATTCCATGTCTAGTGTGGCAGCCCAAACGTTTAAATACACTGTAAAAAAAAATCCCGTAAAATTCAGTTTTAAACCGGCAGCTGGGTTGGCTGTGGAAAACAGTAAAAGTTACGAAGTAAATCCGTAGTCGCAACGGTTTTTTACCGTAAAGTTATTCCCGTGAGATAATCAATTAGTTTTTGAATTCGGTTGTTGACGTCAATGATTTACGTTAAACGTTTTCCTGTTATTTATTATCGGAGCACCAAAAACCATCTCTGAGATCTTGAAGCGATAAAAGATGATCCATAAGACATTAACATTGTATGTTTTTTTGAAAGATCATGAGATTTGCGACTGAAAATGGGACCGTTGATAAATTACGACCGTTTTGTAAATTATGTAGGAAAATATTTCCTTTTCAATTTGTGAAAATTTTTCAAATTTTCAAGTTGGCGAATAAGAGAACAATTACGATACTTTAAATCGACGCCGATTCAAAAGCGTAAATAATTTATCAAAACTTAAAATTACTTTTGTAATTGACACAAAACAATTTCTTTTGTTGTTAAGCTCTAATTAGTCTTTCATATACGTGTGCTAGAGGTTATTGTCGTATTTAAACGTCTAACGTAGTGGAGAAAATTCAGAGCTATGTAATTAAGGTCATTGAAAGAGAAAGAGTTTTGAGATTTTTTTATTTATTTTGAATGTTTACTAAAACAGCCAAAAACCAGACACTAGAATGATAGAATTAATGGTCCGAATGTGGAAATACCTTACACTATTAATGCTATAGCCACACTGTTAAAAAAGCCCTGAATTTTCAGAGTGTTTTTTTAATGATTTTAACGGAAGATTTCCGTAGTACTTCAATGATTTTTCCTTCCAAAAACGGAACTATCACGTCCTGAAAACACGAGAACGGAACTTTCCGTTTTACGGTTGCTGTATTTTCACAACCTGATTTGGATTAACGGAGAAAAAAGAAATGTAACTTCTGTCAAGTCTCGGGAAAATATTATCAGAAACGGAATATTTCCAACAACTCTGCTGCCGTACTTCTTCCGTTACTTTCAGAAGATTTTTTTTACAGTGCAGACAATCAATATAAAAATTGATTGGCATAGTGTACTCGAAAATGAAGAGCCAGAGTCAAAAAATAGCAAGGTTTATGAAGAAGAGAGTTCAAAATAAACGCAAAATTCATACAGCCCTGATAAAGCAAGATTTAACAAAAAGTGTAGGCAATCAACAGTGGAGAAGCTATGCTCCTCAATTTTTTATTTACTCTTATTATTTTTTGTGGTGCAAACGTCTGAATCTCATTTACTAAAAGAGTCTTTAGTCTGCTAGATATAACTTATTGCTCCTTGTTGAATTTCATACTTTAAAAGCCCTTGGAACAAACGTTAAGTTTAAGCTCTTACGAGTTGTGTCAAACTTGCAAACTGATTGTAGAGTTGATCAGAGAGAGAGGAGAGGAGAGAGAGAGAGAGGGCTGCAACGTATCGTAGTAGATAGACGCTCCCATCTCAACAGACGAGAATTGTGCTTGCGGTTTATGTTTTGGGGGGAAAAGTCACGTAACTGGGAATGCAATTTATCGCATCTCAAAGATCTATGGCTGGAATGATAACTTGATGGATGCTTTTCAGCATTGAAACCAATAATCTAGATTTTACCGATAAGAAACCTGATAAAAATAACAGCGTGAGTGCCGATTTTATGAATGTCTTATAGAAGGAGCAGTACTGAAAGGACAATTCAGTTCCGCAACTGCTGAAGAAACTGCAGGGACAGTTATAGAATTTTTCTGATTTCACAGAAAAGTTTGTAAAATAAATAAAATAAAATAATTTTTTTTACTTATTTATGTGGACATTTAATTAAATAACTAAAGAACCTAGAAACAAATAAATTAAATTTTATTATATATATTAATTATATATGTATATACATAAAAGAAAAAGTAAAAATAAAATATTGTTTCCGTAGCTTTCTCTGCAATTGCTGAGGGTTTAAAATTTCCGGCATTTTATCTGCAGATATTTTGAAGACCATAGAAAGTAATCTGCATGCATTTTGAAGATCTTTGTAAACAGAAAAATTCCTTTAAAAGTTTAAGGAATAATCTATTGGTTTTTAAAAATTTTTTGCATACGTTCGGCCCACAAATTTAGCTGTTCCCTACTTCCCAAGAAAGCTATGGTATTGCTTTAAATTGATAGGTTCAGTTTTATACGTTTGTTTATTTACTTATTTTGAAGCAACTGCTATATTACTTCATTTATCTTATGAAATAATACGGTAATGAACATTTACGTTCAAGGCCAATTAGTTTGAACGGAAGAGTTTGCAGGAAAACTACAAAAGAAAATTGAAATAATATTTAAATTTCTAAACAATAGTGACGTATATTCAAAGTAGCGTCCAAGGGGTGGTTTTAGGGGGTGAAGCCCTTCCATTGGGCAAAATTAAAAACAAAATAAATTAGTAAATATAAAGAAAAGAAAAGTATAATTTTAATAACTTTAAAGTTACGTATGGGATAAAAGCGTTTTAGATTTCTCTCTTTAAATGTTTTCGCAGAACATTCGATGATTCTCAAAATTTTAACATTTGCTAAACATTTTTCTCATCCACTTTAATAACCACCTAAATATTACGTTAATATTATTATAACTACATCTGCAGTTTATCTACATGCCAAATAAGAACTCGAGATAACGTAATATGAGCTAAAATATTTCACAACGTATAAGAATGGGGACGTGTATGTTGAAAACAGATCTATGCCTCGTGATATCAATATGCAGGGTAGTTATAAGGTTACTCTGCTTAGACACACGTAGAACTCGTTCTAGTAGACCATATAGCATTAAAAATTAGTACACTGTAAAAAAGAGCACTGAAAAATACCGAAAAGAAACTGAGTATTTTTGTGAAATTACGAAAGAACAAGTTTCAAATCAACGGATCAAGTATCTTGATAGCAATTTCTGAGTAATCTTATTTTCCCGCATTCTTTATAACTACAGAGAAAGAAACAAGCATTTCTGTAAAGTTCCATAAGTACTCGTTCAGAAGTTCTGAACTAAATTTCTCTGTGACAGTTCCACGGAAAACTACTTCCATTTTCTCACTGTACTTGATTTCTGGAAACATGTAGAGAAAAAATATTACATGTGTGGCATATGTTCAATGTATATAAATTCAAATTCTGGTTCCTAACCCCAGATCTTTGGCTGAGTGGTCCAAGGCACCGGAATTACAATACATTGGACCGAAGCTCTGCAACCCACCGATCGGAGATCGCATACTTCGATTTCGTGCGACAGAGAATAGTCGCTCAGTGAATGCACAGGCCACTGCGGCACAGTAATTTGTTTTTGTTTACTTTCGGTAATTTTACAGAGTCTTGGGAATTTTATTCCTGGTTATTTACTGACTCTTGGGTGCTTTATTGTTGTTAATTCAGAGTTCTCTGTAAATTATCTATTTCTTATTCTCAGTAATTGCCTTTTTAAAAAAAGTCTCCATACTTATTTGTTTTTGTTTACTTTCGGTAATTTTATTCCTGGTTATTTACTGACTCTTGGGTACTTTATTGTTGTCAATTCACAGAGTTCTCTGTAAGTTATATATTTCTTATTCTCAGTAATCATTTTTTTTTAAAAGTCTCCATATTTTCTTGTTTTTAATTCTCTGTAACTTTACGTTAGACTCCGGATAAATGATTTCCAGTGGATTCTCATGTATTTTCCGACAAAAAGTTCCTACAGTGTATATACGTTATATGGACCACAGGGAAAAAAATCTGCAACTGTCTGAACCTTTCATTCCGAAAAGAAAGTTTGTCGATATCTGAACATAACTATAAGCTTCTTCTTCTTCTTCTATTAACAATGCCAACTTTCGTTTTCGTTCTCATCATTCAATCCTCCCCGACCTTTGTCCCGTGGACAGCTGGGACAAACGTCCTTCGGGTTTCATCAGTCATGCCGTCTATCTCTTACCCACCTATTGTGCATGTCACGCATGCATGAACGATGAGAATAACTTTCCATCTACGCTTCACCGTCTTCGATAACGTTGACCGTTGCAATTCATGTCTGACCATTACGAGAGTGTTATTTTTCGCTTCTACTGCTTTAAATATGTAGAAGCTTTAGGTCTCATCGAATCAACGCCTTAAATTAGTCGTTGCTCTTCGGACTGTGACGAAAGTTTCATTGGTATTTAACTATTCTCTTTTCGTGGTTAATTTAATGATGTTGCAATGTATGCACACTAACCTACCATTCATCTGTACTAATTAACGTTTGGGTTACAACGTGGAAAATCGAAAATCAGGAGTAATAGACTATTGGCCTTATATAAAACCTCAAATAAAAAATCCCTCTCTCCCCGCATTTTGTAGGCGTAAAAGTTGTCTTTGGGACTGTGGAGAAAAGTGTTTTACACTACTAATCTACGCAATAAGATGACTCCTTTTAATTTAACGAATTGATGCGTCACAACACGTTACTCAATGTTGTGAAGAAACCTTTTCACTTCCTGTATACAGTTGACGCTCTATTTTACGAACATTTTACCATTCGTGAAAAATTTTCAATTAAAGCATGTTTTCCGATATTACGAACTTTCTCTCCTTTGGCTTCAAAAAGTTTTATCGAAAAATCAAGTATCAACTGTATATGCGGGTTTACTGATGCACCCTAACAGTTACAATTTCTTGTATTTTTGTCCAACGATACATTATATACTTCAAAGACAGATTTGTCTTCGCATTTTTCCATTTCGGAGGGCAGTAAGCGATGGTTCAAATTTTTTCCTCTCCAAATCAAACTCCAATTTAACACAATTAATTAAGCATCAATGGCATCCTTGATTGTCTATTTTTATGGTCCTCTCAGAAATGTAAAACTACTGTATGTCAAATCCAGTAGAAAAACAAATAATCAGGTGGTTTTCAAACTTAACGAATTATTCAAATACTGTATAACTAACACAGGGAAGAACGGATAATCCAAAAACTGTAATAGCTGCACACGGCAGCCCAACAGGAAGACAAACTCTAAAACGACTATATTTGCTGCTTCCATCGAACTCGCACACCAGCAATTAGTGAACACAACATAAATTCTCAAAGTAAGAAAGGAATAGAAGTTTTCAAAATTTCAAAAACGTAGGATAAATCAAGATTGAAATAAACACTTTAAAATATCAACGGTTTGCTTATTTGTACACCCACAATTACTTTTATTGTTGCTAATTTTGAAAGAAAATCAAGATCAAAAAAGTTATAGGATTGGAGTGTTCTCAAATAAGTTGTAAATTCCTGCTTCGTGGCGATCAGGGCCTGACCTTTCGGTATTGCACATTCTTTCCATCAAACAATGCTTCATGTTGCAACAGCCTGAATGTTCCTTTTAGAAATAACTGTTGGTCAAAAAACCGATAACGCGACGTCGCTTAAATCATTTTTTCTCAAATTTGAGACGATAAATCGTTAAATTTATTACTCCGAACAAAAGAACAATTTCGTTTCAAATTTTATTGGTCGTTGAGTGCTGGTCTAAAAAATGGCGGAATAATGGACTAACGTCGTCATCACGCGAAGTCAAGAATGTAGGTCTGTTTCCTGTGTAAGATAATGATAGATATGCTTTGCTAGTTAGGAAGGATTCCTGCAGAACACTTATAATGACCAGAAGTAATTGTAAGTTTGTGAAAATTTTTATAGAATACGCTCAGAAAAATACATAAATAAATATATTTCTTTGCAATGACAGTTTTTTAAAACCCTCTTTAACATACATTTTCATACGATTAGGCATAGGCAACATTCCGTTCGATTGCTGTTTTTGTAATTTTCTTGATAAATAAATGATGAAAAAGAAATTAAACCGTGAAGTTCAAATATTTTATTTAGTTATTAAGTTTTTTTTTGTTATTATCTCAAACCGAAAACATCAAATAAGTTCGAGTTTATGAGTGATTGAGGGTTTAAACGTAAATGCGCTGGAGAAGTTTCAAGCTATCGCTTCATACCTTATGATACAATCTTTACTATTCTTACGTTGTAAGTTAGCAACACTTTTCATAGAATAAGCTCAGAAAAATACATAAATAAATATTTCTTTGCAATTAGCAGATTTTTAAACTCTCTATAGCATATTTGTAGACTATAGGCACAGGGGAAACTCCGTTCGATTGATCTACGATCGATTTATAAAAACGGGGCTTCTGTGATCATCACGTAGAACAAAATATCAACAGCTTTGGAACTTGAAATCATTTTTTTCCACTTATTTTATTTTATAGAAACCAATATGAATTTCGACTTCTGACAACTTGAACATTTTCTGTATGCTACTTTTTATAAAAGGAAATAATCATTTTTGTTCAATAACTCAATCATATCTTACCTTGAAGCTAATTTAACATAATAACGTTGAAAAACTATCAGTTGAATTTAAAATAAGTACATTTTTCCCTTAGGGTTATTTTTGAAAAAAATGTTAAATTTCTTGTATTAGCGAGACTTTTGGCGAGTAATTTATTAGAAAAGATTGTCTAATCATCTTTTTTTATTTTTATTTTTTTCAACGTCCATGCTATCAATTAAACTCAATTCATTGTCAATGCGAGAGCAATTGGTTTATAAGTCCTTTGACTGATTTCTATGACTGCATTAATGGCGCGTTTTCCTGGAAAGGAATGTGGTGTCAAACAGTATTTCCCCTCTTCCAGATTACAGTTACACTATAAATCACAAAGTTCTCCTTTTGATTTCGAGGCATCATCTCTCTATAATTAAGATGAGTTCAAGAATGCCAAACACGCGGTCAAGAAGAAAGAAAAATAGTTCCGTTCTGCTTCCCGAACAAGTGTCATTAAAGAAAGCTTTACTTTGGAAACCAAGTCTATTCAATATCTTTTTACCGAAAAGATTACGCAATGGTAGTTCAAGAGTAAATGGTGGAAATTTTTGAAAATGAAATGATTCATAGAATATCAGTTTGAAATGAAACAGATAAGGGGAACTTTCAAAAATAGAACGCTCATTTTTGATGATTCTTCAATCGTCAAGAAAATTTCGTCATTTGCAACGATTCTTTCCTTGCGCAATCACGTGACTTAAAAAAGTTACTACACGAAGTTCGGAAATCTGACAAAATTTTTACTCGGAGCATCTTTCACGAAGCCATTTCGTCAAAAGTTTCGTGACATTTGAGCAGGTTTCTGAGAGGGTATCGATTATAATGATGAGAGGGCCAAGTGTTGCATAGTGGTTTTTGCTCCTGTCCCAATTGAGTCTCTTTTATATATTTTTGGTTATTTTCTGTTTAATTATTTGTATATTTGTTGCAATTTATTATTTAGTTAAGTATGTTTTAATGTTGTGAGACTGAAACTCATTTTATTTGCTTTTTTGGGGTGTTATTCATTTTTTCAGTTAAGCCTAATCATGTGGTGATTGTTTGTATTTTGTAAGTCTTGGGGAGCAGCCAATTTTGTTGTTTACTGTAGTTATTTGTGTTTAAATTCAGGTTATTTGCATTTTCCTATGTGATTTGTGTTATTAATCAGTGTAGTAGCTTAAATCTGTCGAGTTGTGTATGATTTTGCCTGTTTGCTTTAAATTTAGTTAATACGGGAGTCATATGTTTAATGAAGGAAATTAAAAATGGTAATGGGAGTTGGTGGGTTTGCTGTGATAGGTGTGAGATGTTTAGTAGATTGGAGGGAAATACTAATAATACAGCTACAGAGCAGAATTATGTTTGCATAATATGTGCTGAATTGTTAGAGTTAAGGGTGAAGGTGGTAGCATTGAAAGCCCAATCAGTTAGAAATAACTTGGGTGAAACTTCCACAAAAGAGGAGGGAACTTCTTGTGAAGGGCTTGTTAGAGAGAGTGAGGTTGCAGGAGAAAGATCTAATATGGGAAAAGGTAGAACTGTAGACCTAAAAACAGAGGGAGTTATTTTAGGGGATTCTATGGTACGCAGGGTAGGTAATGTAGTCGGGAGAACGAGGCGCAAGGTGGCTAGGTGCTGTTTACCGGGGGCTAGGGTGAAGGATGTTAATAAGGTTATAGAGAAAGAGGGAATGTTTAAACAGGGAGATTCGGTTACTGTATGGGTGGGCACTAACGACGTTGGTAACAGTACAAATAAGGAGTTCGTTGAGGATTGGGAGAGCCTGTTGGATAAAGTAACCAACTTTTCGACAGATGTCCAGGTAGTTGGTTTGCTTCCCAGGTATGGGGTGCATAGGGGCTGGTTAAATCAGCGGGCTAGGAGCATGAACCGGGTCCTTAAGAAACTTTGCGAAAAGCATTCTATCAGGTTCATTGATGTTTGGAGTTGTTGTCGACGTGATTGGGTTGCTAGGGATGGTCTGCATCTTAGTCCTAGGGGCGTCCTTAAGGTTAGTGATATGGTTTTGGAGGCTACGGATTCAAAAAACTAATTTTGGATGGGGGGATGGGAGAATGTCATGGTGTTGACTTCTGTTCTGGAGGTTTTAAAAATGGGGGTAAAATATTAAGCAATAGTAACATTAATAATAGCGATTTGGGGCATCATAAAATGTTTAAGACAAGCAAAATGGGCATGCTCAAGATTCTATATACTAATGCTCGCAGTATCAGGAATAAGATGGATGAGTTAAAAAGTGTTATTGCTGGTGAGGAGTTGGATATTATTGGAATTACGGAAACATGGATTACTGATGATGATGAGGATTTAGTGAGCATTGCTGGATATAATTTGTTTAGGCAAGACAGGCTTTGTAAGAAAGGTGGAGGGGTTTTATTCTATATTGAGGACACTTTTATTTGCAATGAATTGGTCATTAATAATAAGCCTAAGGATATTGAAATGATCTGGGTGGAGTTGCTGAGCAAAAAAGGTAGGAAGTTATATTTGGGGAATGTTTACTGGCCACCTAATGTTAGGATCAAGACGAGGAGATGTATAGAGTTATTAGGGACAAGTCTGGTAAGGGCTCGGTCATCATAATGGGGGATTTCAATTTCCCGGGCATAAACTGGAATAGTTTTTACACTAGCAATGGTAGGGAAGAAGATTTTCTGAAAGTGATTGGTGACTGTTTTTTGGATCAAGTTGTTACCCAGGGAACTAGGCATGGCGCTATTTTGGATCTAGTTTTTTGTGATATCGAAAGTTCTATTCAGGGGTTGAGTATAGGGGAACATCTTGGAGATAGTGACCACAATACTATTAGGTTTTGGACCAGCTTCGATGCTCACAAAGGTGAAAATTCCAGATTTGTACCTAACTTCAGGAATGTTGATTATGTTGCACTGAGGCAGGGTTTGAAAGAGGTTTTTTCTTCTGGGTTGGAGAATAGTGAAGTTGATCTTCAGTGGGAAGAGTTTAAGGGGAAATTGGAGAAAACAGTGATGGATTATGTTCCCTTTAGAAAAAAAGGGGATTTCACGAAAATTTGGCTTATGTGGTTCTCTAGGGAGGTGAAAGAAGCTCTCGGTTATAAGCAGGCCACTTTTCGGCGTCTTAAAGAGACTGGGTGCCATGCTGACAGGATTCTCTATTGCGAAGCTAGACGTACTTTCAAGTATTTGGTACGGAATAAGAAAAAGGAATTGGAGCAAAAGCTTGCAGATAACATTGAAAGGAATCCTAAGAAATTTTTTGCTTATGCTAATTCAGGGAAAGCTCGTAATACTCAGGTAGGCCCTTTAGTGGATGAGAATGGGAACTTGATTCAAAATGAGGGGGATATTGCTGATATTCTAAATAATTATTTTTCCAGTGTATTTAACGGAGACTATCTCAACAGTTGACATAAGCGAGACGCAAGCTAATACACAGCTTGAGGATTTTGTATTTTCTGGGGATGATGTGTAGTTTCATTTGAAAAAAATTAAAGCAAATAAGGCTCCAGGACCTGATAATGTTTATCCAAAAATTTTAGTAGAATGTGCAGAGGAATTAGTGGATGTTGTCTTGACTATTTTCATATCTTCATATAACTCGGGGATTGTGCCAGCGGATTGGAAGCTGGCAAACATAACGCCGCTCTTCAAGAAAGGGTCTAAAGCTAAGACAGGAAATTATAGGAGTGTGAGTCTTATTTCAGTTCTTTGTAAAATTTTTGAAACGCTGATCAAAATCAAAATAGTGATTTTCCTGGAGGCAAATGGAGTGTTAACTAGTTTTCAGTATGGTTTTAGGAAGGGTAGGTCCTGTACAACTAATTTGTTGCATTTCTATGACAAGGTTACCACAGCATTAGATAATAAAAAGTGCGTATATGTTGTTTACATTGACTTTCAGAAAGCGTTCCATAAAGTACCGCATGAAGCTCTTCTTAGCAAACTTGCTTATATTGGTATTGGTGGAAAAACTTTAATTCGGGTTAAAAATTGGCTGACTGGGAGGAAACAGAGAGTAGTAGTGAAGGGCAATTATTCTCAGTGGATTGATGTTTTGAGTGGTGTTCCACAAGGTTCAGTTTTAGGGCCTGTATTATTTATTATTTTTATTAATGATATTACTCAGAGTATTTCGGGGAACATCAATATTTTTGCTGATGATGTCAAAATCAAGGGAATTGTGGACACGGAGGAACAAGTCAATCAGTTTCAAGAGGATTTAAATCAAACTTCTAGGTGGGCAATTAAGTGGGGTATGTCTTTTAATATTGGGAAATGTCAAATGCTTCATTTTGGTCATGGGAATGAACATGCAACCTATTATTTACAAGGTTCCGTCATAAGGGAAGCAGAAACAGTTGTTGATCTAGGAGTATTGATTAGTCACGACTTCAAGTCCAGTCAGCAGTGTAGCATAGTAAGTAACAAAGCTAACAGGATGCTTGGGTTTATCAATAAGGCTATTTCGAACAGGTCTAAGGAAGTTGTATTGCCATTATACAGAAGTTTGGTAAGACCTCATTTGGAGTATGCTGTTCAGTTTTGGTCTCCGTACCTAAAAAAGGATATTACCTTGTTGGAAAGGATTCAAAGGAGGGCTACAAGATTGGTAAGTGGTCTTTCAGACTTAGATTATGAGGTTAGGCTTAAAAGGCTCAATATGTATAGTCTTGAGCAAAGGAGGGTCAGAGGGGACATGATTCAGTTGTTTAAATTCATTAAAACGGGAAATGTTGATGGACTACAGCTGTGTGCTGAAAGTAGAACAAGAGGTCATTGTTTTAAGCTTTTCAAATCTGAGGCTAATCTTGAACTTAGGAAAAATACTCCTTCAATAGGGTTGTAGGCAGTTGGAGTAGTTTACCGGAAGCGACTGTTAATTGCAGTGGGGTAAAAACTTTTAAGAAAGCTCTTGATGTTCATTGGGGACTGCTAAATTGACTAGGACCAGCCTAGCTGGGCCCTGAGCCTGTTGCTGGTCGTCATTTTTGTATTTGTATTTGTATTTGTATAATTATGTACCATTTTGTAATCCTTACACTGCGATGATGGCTATCATGCCTTGTAGGCATACGTTATTTTGGTATACAACTAAAGATTGCTTAGCTTATATAACGTAAACTTACTTATATATTGGGCATCAACAAACTTTGAATCCTTCTCTTAACACACACAAAAAAAAAAAAAAAACTGCATAAACAAGTAAGATTCAGTATTTTTTTTTTTTTTTTTTTGAATTTTACGCAAGCATCTTTTAATGAAAACATGCAAGAATGTAAGAAATGATAACCTCTGAAGAAAATCATTTTACACGTATGTTAGGTCTAATGCTGGCGTTAAAAAAATGATACAAGTTTGTTAATTCTCGCAATCCCCAAAATTCCCAGTTTTATCCCCATACATCAAAATCTGGGTTTTTTGCATTTCTATGCAAAACATTTGTATCTACGGCAAAAGTTTCCCAACAAGGCGTTGAGAACTGATTAATCCTGTTGTGATAAGTTTAGCTCTCATCTGCGACTGCAGTGTTGTGGACGATCGACAACATACCTTCAATTCCATTTTTCTTCTCAACCGAATCATCAAAAGAATAAAATTCTTTAGAAGAACTATATTCTATAGCTTCAGTATTGGAAAACTCAGATGTGCTCAATAGGCATTGAGTATCACGAGTCTTCTATTTGAAGCTAGCATTTATTTTTATCTTTTGTTTTTCAAGTCCAAAAAGCAGATGTCACCTAAACCGTTTCCCTCTAGAACAGTGATTCCCAACCTTTTTCTCCTTGCGAACCCCCTCTAAAATCTGTAAGAAAAGAGGGAACCCCTTTTGTAGCCGTCAGTAGCGGACAAACAATAATTTGTTCCTAGATTATTTATTTTCCATGTTGCACAATCGTTCATAACAAGAAATGAAAACATGATTGTGAAAAATCGAAGAATAAATAAGGGCTATAATAATATTAGCTACAAGAATATGAAGGTTTTTTAATTACTACTTTTTATTACTTTTTCTTTTTAATTATTAAAAACGCAACAAACAAATGTATTCGCAATTTTTTTTTAATAAAATGCTTTCTCGATAGAGCGAAAAAGTTGTGGAATGACAAGAGCATAATATTTTGAATCAATCAATGAACACCTTTCTGCTCCACTTTTGATTTGAAATGAACAAAATTCGCCAAACGTTATGGAAATTTAGAGAACTATTAAAGTTTACATATTTTCAAATTTCTAATTGGTTTAACTCTGAAAAGTTGAAGGAAAGTATTATAAATGTGAATACACAATTTGAAATTAGTTAATTAATACCTTCTTTTTCCACTTTATCTATGAGAAAATAATGCAAAATTTTACATTTTGGTAAATTTTCATATTTCCGAGAAAACTGGGAATAAGAGAAACATACATTCAAAATTTAACATAAATCAGTGCATATCTTCTGGTACTACTTGTGATCTGGTACTTTTCTCCATCGGACACCCTTGCACCTTTTAGCCGAAGCCTTAGGTAGAGAGCCGATGGCCGTCGGTCGTGTGATCTGGTACTACTTTGTGTTGGGGGTTCGCGAACCAACGGTTGGGTACCGTTACTCCAGAACAGTGGTTTCCACAGTGGTTCATATGGACCTCGAGGAGTCTTATTATAAACCGAATTTTAGCCCTAATGCACATTGTAACAAGATGCTTGTTACATCTCGCGATCATAATAACTTTAACCAAATACTTTGGTTATTTACTTAGTCCTTGGTGACAAGCCTTGGCATTTTTACTCACGGTTCCTTCGGATTAACCGATAGGCGTAACCACCACTTGTCACTTCTTTTTTAATTGCCTACGCCGCCAAAAATTTTATACCATTTTATTTTTTAGAAACAACATTTTAAATTATTTTTTCAATTAGCTTTTTCACGGGGTATTTACCTTTCAACCATTTTTTAATTTTAATTTAATTCCGTCGCATTTCAACATCACAAACTTGAATTATTTTAAATATGCGACGGGAACTATGTACTCTCTCGGAGTAATACTCCCCTTTTTCGCGCCTTTGCCAATTGTTCCGGAACTGAATCTGTGTTTTTTCCCCTCATTCCTACTGAAAGTCGAATACGGAAAGGACGCGCCCGGCGTCTGGGCAATTTTGCCTATTCGTCGGGCAAGCTATGTTTTGTAAAATGCTAACTACTACCTCTTTTATTCCTACTGCATTGGTTGCATCATGAAAAATTATTTACTAAATGGTTTTTATTCGCTGAAATCGATTTTGTACATATTAGATTGCTGGAAGCGATCGGAGTTGATCGATAGCCTTCGGGTGATGCCGTTTTTACTTTAAACAGAAATTATTCAGCCAAGAATTTGTTGAACTGTATTATTCTAATGTTTTATTGAAATTAACAACTGCAATGCATTTTTTTGAGATGCTGACTGATCTATATATCTGAAGATTGCCTGCCAACACAAAGTTGTAAAAGACTTTTTTGACCGTTATGAAACTACAATGACCAAGATAACCAGCATTGAGGAATCCGTCCTCGGAACAACTAACGCTCCAAAATGAACATTATTAAGAACTGATAAACAGCCACCAAATGAAGGAGCAATAGTACGCTTCATTAATTTCGTATTGGTCAATCAACTTCTGTACTCTTCAATAATCAGGTAGTCATCTTCAAGTATCAGGTGATATAATCTTTTACATCAATTTCTAACGCCAGCTTTGTCACAACTGCATTAGAGATCGGTAAAATTCTCCTGTGTAAACTACTTAAAATAACGAGTTGTACTATTGTTTTACATGCTAGTTTAATTTTTAATTTTCTTAAAGAGCTCTTTCATTTTTTTATATGCAGTGTGTTATATAATGCAATAAATCCTTACAGTCAACGATTAATAATTTCGTAGTTATTTCTAGTATGTATTTTTAAATATTTTAATTTACATAATTTTTTGCTTAATCTTTTTCATTCTATATGCTCTAACACATTCTGATCTTACACAACGCAATGTACCTATGTGCTAATTCCAATTATACCACTAAAACCACCACATAAAAATGGTGCCGCGACGAAAGAAATTAATTATGTTTTATTAGGTTGAGAACTTTGGTTATGATCTGTGACATTCATCTCGGATACTCCCTAAATACATGAAATAATGAATTTTTTTTCACATGTGTATTAATTTTCAGAAGGGTATATTTTCTATATATCAGTATATAAAACACAGATCTTGAAATAGTCAATCGAATGCTTTTTTCCAATATATTTTATTGATTATTTGTGTTATTTTGCATATTTTTCTTTTCTTATATTTTATGTTCTATTTGTTGCATTGATTTTACAATTTATGCTTATCATTGATGATTGTATCTGATTTAAAATCTTAAAAGCTTTCAATCAACATCAAAAAAATGCATTGCAGTTGTTAATTTCAATAAAACATTAGAATAATACAGTTCAACAAATTCTTGGCTGAATAATTTCTGTTTAAAGTAAAAACGGCATCACCCGAAGGCTATCGATCAACTCCGATCGCTTCCAGCAAATGAATTTGCAGCATTTTTGAAAAAATTAAATATTGAGCACAGGAAGAGTTCAATTTATTTTCCTCAATCTAATGGACTCCTTGAAAGAGTTCATAGAACCATGAAGGAAAGCATTGCTGCAATGTGCAACAAAACTTTTGAATGGTCTCAGAAATTGCTAATTTTCAAACTCCATTATAATAATGCAATTCATTCAGCTACAGGTTTTTCACCATCTAAGATATTTTTTGGCAGGGAACTCAACATACCAATTAACATGCATAATGATCCAAAACTGGTTGAGGATCACAAGGAGTACTTAGACAGGATTTCCAATGAAATCAAAGAAACCAGGGACAATTTTAATAAGCACGAGGATCAATATTTTGAATCTAGGAAAAAAAATATAAAAGGGAGAAAGAAACCAGAATTTGAAATTGGGGATAAAGTTTTTGTCACCACCTTTCAACATCCCAACTCATTGCAACAAAAGTATCATGGACCTCATGAAGTCATAAAAAAATTCAGGAATGACAACTACTTAATTAAAGATGAGATCAATAACAAAACAATGAAATTACATGCTAGCAAACTTTTTCAACAACTTGATCTCAATTTAGATTGAAATTTGAAATGGGTCTAAATAATTTTTGTAATGAAAGTTAAAATAATGCGTGAAACTTTCAGTGATTTGGGGAAGTCTTTTCAAAAAAAAAAAAAAAAAAATGTCATCTTTGTTTTTTCTGTATATGTTGTTTTGGCCAAATGACATTCTAGTTTTATGGCAGGCTGGTTCCGCGTTTAACTGGCAGAAATGTAAAATTCAATGATGAAATGATGTTCAAAGCATTTTGGACACAATTTTTTTGTGATTTCTTCCTCAACTCTGCATTAAATCATGGCATAATGTTTTTGTGTACAAATATGAATAACAATTAAGGTACTAACAATATCTGAATGAGATAAATTTTTGGCACCATGTTCTGATTGCAATATGTTGGAA
The DNA here is from genome assembly GCA_038502835.1 of Octonoba sinensis. NCBI lineage: Eukaryota > Metazoa > Arthropoda > Arachnida > Araneae > Uloboridae > Octonoba > Octonoba sinensis. The sequence continues at coordinate 69,093,538 of CM076602.1, forward strand.
GTGTTTCACAAAACAACATTTTTTTCTTATCAAATATATCATGTATGGGTATGTAAGGGGCTATCCGTGATGAATACACAGTGTCACAATTTGTTTTTCATAATGTGTTTGAGCATTCATGTTTTTGTTTACATTTTTTCAAATGTGTTTGTTTACGTTTCACATGTCGTCCATGCTGCAGGATGACATATGGTTGTGATCAGTCACGGGATGATTGGTAAACATTAATGTATACTAGTTACTTCAAATTTTTTCTTTCGGGGGGGGGGGGATAAATTTTTATGTGGTGGTTTTAGTGGTATAATTGGAATTAGCACATAGGTACATTGCGTTGTGTAAGATCAGAATGTGTTAGAGCATATAGAATGAAAAAGATTAAGCAAAAAATTATGTAAATTAAAATATTTAAAAATACATACTAGAAATAACTACGAAATTATTAATCGTTGACTGTAAGGATTTATTGCATTATATAACACACTGCATATAAAAAAATGAAAGAGCTCTTTAAGAAAATTAAAAATTAAACTAGCATGTAAAACAATAGTACAACTCGTTATTTTAAGTAGTTTACACAGGAGAATTTTACCGATCTCTAATGCAGTTGTGACAAAGCTGGCGTTAGAAATTGATGTAAAAGATTATATCACCTGATACTTGAAGATGACTACCTGATTATTGAAGAGTACAGAAGTTGATTGACCAATACGAAATTAATGAAGCGTACTATTGCTCCTTCATTTGGTGGCTGTTTATCAGTTCTTAATAATGTTCATTTTGGAGCGTTAGTTGTTCCGAGGACGGATTCCTCAATGCTGGTTATCTTGGTCATTGTAGTTACATAACGGTCAAAAAAGTCTTTTACAACTTTGTGTTGACAGGCAATCTTCAGATATATAGATCAGTCAGCATCTCAAAAAAATGCATTGCAGTTGTTAATTTCAATAAAACATTAGAATAATACAGTTCAACAAATTCTTGGCTGAATAATTTCTGTTTAAAGTAAAAACGGCATCACCCGAAGGCTATCGATCAACTCCGATCGCTTCCAGCAATCTAATATGTACAAAATCGATTTCAGCGAATAAAAACCATTTAGTAAATAATTTTTCATGATGCAACCAATGCAGTAGGAATAAAAGAGGTAGTAGTTAGCATTTTACAAAACATAGCTTGCCCGACGAATAGGCAAAATTGCCCAGACGCCGGGCGCGTCCTTTCCGTATTCGACTTTCAGTAGGAATGAGGGGAAAAAACACAGATTCAGTTCCGGAACAATTGGCAAAGGCGCGAAAAAGGGGAGTATTACTCCGAGAGAGTACATAGTTCCCGTCGCATATTTAAAATAATTCAAGTTTGTGATGTTGAAATGCGACGGAATTAAATTAAAATTAAAAAATGGTTGAAAGGTAAATACCCCGTGAAAAAGCTAATTGAAAAAATAATTTAAAATGTTGTTTCTAAAAAATAAAATGGTATAAAATTTTTGGCGGCGTAGGCAATTAAAAAAGAAGTGACAAGTGGTGGTTACGCCTATCGGTTAATCCGAAGGAACCGTGAGTAAAAATGCCAAGGCTTGTCACCAAGGACTAAGTAAATAACCAAAGTATTTGGTTAAAGTTATTATGATCGCGAGATGTAACAAGCATCTTGTTACACACATAAAACAAGTTTTGTCAATATACGTACTTACACGAAGCTTATACAATCCGCACATAAATTATCTAGATGTATAATGATTAAATATATTGTGTGAGCAAGTACCCATTCTCTGTGTACTTGTTATTAGTAAAAATTTGCCCTTTTGCTATCAGTCGCAAGGCCGTTACCAGGAGAGACCTCTCCAGGAAAGGTCGACATATTAAAGTGGAAACTTGCATGATGAAAAACAAAAATTATTATTATTATTATTTTCAAAAATGTAAAGTTAATGTTCGGCAGTAAAGCGATATTTCCCCACATTGTTCTCACTCCCGACTGTTTTAGTACTGCTTGGGTGCAAATGTATCTTCAGCTTTACTGTCTTAGAACTTTCAGATATATGCAGCTAATTTACTTCTTTTGCAGTAGCCCCCAAGAAGGGGTCTAGAAAACACAGAAAATTTTAAAAGGGTTCTTCGGGATGGAAAAGGTACAAGATTAGCTAACTCATTAAGCTTATTAAGAAAAGATCGTTGAAGACTAAGGCGAGTGGCTAATTGACTGGGGATGAGTAGATGTCATTGCAAAAACTGGCGCATTATGACCGAGAATGGCGGGAAGTGGAACTAGTGGGTAGTATTGTAAACATATAGAAGGGTAAAATGCCTCAGACTATAATTCTACGAATTATAGTCTGAGGCTCTATTTACTATTACTTAGTCTATTTACTCTAAACTGAATACTCACTACTAGGATAAAATTATACCTTTATTTGTGTGATATGCCTTTGATATGTTATGTGCAATAGAATTTAGTAAAAAATTTTTGCGTACATTATTGAAAATCATAAAATAGACGTCACAAACTATAACGTGTCGATATTACAATATTAAAGTAATTTTGAAAAATTAAGGAAAAATGCTCATTTTAGCGATTTTCATAAATTTCAAGTATGGGGGGGGGGGGGGATGCTCGACGGTTAATTTCAACCGATTTTATAATTTGTGCATTCCCTTCCACCTTATTATAATTGACATCTTTCCGTTCTCTAAAGTTACGAACAAAAAGTTTTTCAATCCACTCATATTTTTATTAACTTCTATAAAAGGAATTTGTATGCAATGGAAGTCGCTCCAACAAACTGAAAAAATAAATACATTAATATGATAAAATAAATTAAGTAAATAAATAAATTAATTAATAAAATAAATAAATAAAAAAATAATAAAAAAACAAGTTCCATTTTGAAGACCGGACAATGATGATGCATAGATAATAGTATATAGAATAAATTTTTGTTTTTAATAAATGTTACAACAAAATATTAAAAGCACAAGCAGATGTAGCGATTTTTAAAAATATACAAAAATACTGGTTTCTATGGGGAGGCGAAGATGTGGGCCCATAGTATCACCTTCCTCCCCCCAGGAATCTTCAATGATACTACTTAAATCCTGTTTGACCAATCAGTCATCTTGCATTAAAAGAGAACATCGGTCTGACAAACGAGATTGCATTCCTCACAGTGGTTTTCGCTGCCAGGCACTCTCGAACTCGCACGTAGTTCCGCCCACTTGACCCTATCTCTTCCCTTTCTGGATGTAACTATCCAAAGCCAGTGGCGGTCGCCATTTCAGGCTGTGACTGGATATTTTTCAAATTTAAAAAGAGGACATTGGCTAACATTTGATTTTCTTGAAATATTTTATAGGTCATGAAAAAATGTACTTGCTCGGTCGCTTAATAGAATCTCTTTTTTTGCAAACGTTGTCTGTTAACATCAGTTAAAAAAGTCAATGCGTTATCATTTATTTTAGCAGAAATTGAAATTTGTTACACTACTAAACGTATTGTATTGAAACACAGGTAAGTTTTTTTTAGAAGCAATTTGGTTTTCATTAATTTGAGCAGATATGTGGCATGAGGGTAAGCTAGTACGTTGAACGCTCACATTCAAAAAACAAAAAAAAGAAAGAAAGAAAAAAAAAAACAGAAAAGAAGGAAGGGGGGAGGATTCTATTTTTTCTCATAATGCTATATATTTTTTAAGTAATTATCACATTATTTTTAAAGCACAGTCTGTTTACATTAATTATGTGTGCATACTTAAATTCGGAAAGAAAAACCTCTTTAACTATTTATCCACTGCACGCTGAACCTTTATGTTAGGTTTCGGCGAAGTTTCAACAAGCGCCAAAAAGTCAGGAATGAAAACGTTAAATAGTAAAAAAAAAATAAATAAAATAAAAACACTTAAAAAAAGAAGGTGACATTTAACTACCGAGAGTGGAGGTTTTCGAATGCAAAAGGTCACGTATCTCGGATACGCTCTGCGCATAGCTTAGAAAAATCATCAGTTTGTTTCAGAAATGTATTAAATCAGAATAATATAGTTTGTGAAATGAGTAATACTTGCACATATTGTTTATTCATATATTCATGGCGAGACCACAAGACGCTGTTCATGTTCACCTTAGAAGCACGAAGCACGCCACCCTGTTTTCGCGTAAACGGATTGACGCATCTAGAAAACAACTTTGACCATTTCAAGGCATAATGACTCTATCAAAAGACTGCTAATCAGATGTTAAGCATTATTTTAACTCGTATTTGTAATATTATAGTATACGACTATACGACTATGCAATAAAGGAGAGAACAGGAATCTAGGTTTTCGTGTGAAAACTCCAGAAACTGAGTGAAATCTAACTAACGGAATCCTCTCGCTAGTCGTGAACGGGAATCTAGGTTTTCGTGTGAAAACTCCAGAAACTGAGTGAAATCTAACTAACGGAATCCTCTCGTTAGTCGTGAACAGGAATCTAGGTTTTCGTGTGAAAACTCCAGAAACTGAGTGAAATCTAACTAACGGAATCCTCTCGTTAGTCGTGTTGACTTCAACAACCAGTACTGTGTGAATGCAACTCAAAAATCTCTGAATAAGTTATTTCCGATAGGGCATGAGTCCAAGCAATGAAATATTTGTTTTTGGGAGCAAAACCGAGGCGTGTCTGCAACCTGTGCCTTTTTTGCCCCAAACAAAGATTGACCAGTAAATAAACTGTTTATTAGTTATGATAGTCTCATTTGCTTACAACAACAATCGATTTCTCTTCATAAAAATGCTGCAAAGCCACTGTTACTCAGATTCATTAACCAATATCTCATGTCTTCTCCGAAACCAGTGATTTAAGTGAAATCAAACGAACAGAACCCTTAGTCGAGTTGACGTCGACAGCCAGCAGTACCGAGAATGGCGGCTTGCAGTCACCCGACAGGGCCTCTCCCCGTATTCCCTTGACCCAGGAATGTAAGTTGTGAGAGAAAAGAATGGAAAAACAAAACCGGCTTCTATTCGTGCCATCCGTTCGCTTGCTCTAGCGGCGTGACGCTGCCGACCGCTAATAATCACGTCCGGACGACCACGTGTTATTAGGAGGAAGAGGTCGCAACTGACAGACGACTTTGTCTGCTTTGTTTAGAAAGCAAATATTATTAAAAGTGCAAGCGAGTAATCGCTTGAGGCGGCAAGGTGCTTCGAAATTAATATTTCTTTTGCAAAAGTAGAGCTGCTAATTGCATTTGCTTTTTTGCTTGATCGGTCAGTCTCAATCTGAATGAGATCACTATGTGCTTTTACGACTCTTTAATTGAGGGAGCACTTCATCATTTTGGTGCATAAATGAAGAAGAAACTCAAGGTCGGGAAGAAACAATTTTTCATCGAGTACACATAGGAAATAGAGTTATTTTTTTGCATACGCGTGTTTCTCTCTTAAACTCCGGAATCTGTTAGCGCAATGCTTAAAGTTTTTTTGTTTACTTTCAGATATTTTTGTAATCAGCTTAATGGCAAACTTAAACGTTTAGTATTCTATGTGCATGTTTAGTAAGACCTCGGAATCGGAATCATATTATTCTTCAGTTATGCTAGAAAATGTTATTAATTTTAAGCTGAATAGCGCGAGAATGATGTTTTGAGAAAAAAATTATTATCATTAGGATGGATTTTTTTATAAAATAAATGTTGTCTAAGTTATCCATTAGCAGTTAGGCAAAAAATTAACATTTTCGCTTGTTTTATTACTTTGCCCATTTCTCGCGGTTTTACCATATGTATTGATAATTCCGTGTTACTTCTTTTACTCGATCATTGATCAATACTTTATATGACATGCGAATTATGTTCTACAGCTCAGTTCCAAAGTGTGCATCATTCGTAGCACACGATCTTAAAATCAATTTACTCCATCAAAGTAAACGATGACTTGAAATAAGGTTACTGTGGATGATTTTTTCTGCGTTTCTTCAAGCAGCATTGCTCAACCTGCGGGCTGCCAAGCTTTTATTAGTGGCCAAAACGTGGAATTGCAAAAGCAGACAAAAAGCTTAACAAGCCATCTCTAAACACTTAATTTTTGTGCAGGTAAACGCTAAAAAAGCAACTTTTCTTTTTTTTACAACTAATAGCACATTATGTTGGTTTATAAAATGAACCCTCTCCGGTCCGCGACCTTATAAAAGAACGATTTGTTTGCAATATACATTCATTTTTTGGTTTTGGCTCTTGGAAGGAGTAGCAAGTTATGCGTTGCTCGAGAATAATGGGCGGGGGGGGGGGGGGGTTGAGTGTTACTACTGTCTTTGGACAGACTTTCGTGATATTTCGTACATATGTGATTCGGGAGCATAATGAATCAATACGGGGACTGACTGCATTTAAGATCCACCGTGACCACCGGGAGCATTCTCGGTGGCCACGGTACTGCCCGAGTAAGTGGAAAAAGACAGTGAAGGCCATCCAAAATAACTCATCCCAGTAGAGGGGAAAGATGTTATTAGTTCCTTTGATAATGCTTCTACAATTTAGAAGGTGTTTTTGTAAACATAAAATTTATAAAAATAACAAAAAGACTGAAACAAGAAACAATCTGTTTGAAGTAATTTTAACGTGCATTTTATTTGCAACGTGATTAAAACTTCTGAAGCAGAGTCTGGCACCAAGACATAAGCGCATCCACTTTGAACTGGTTGAGCTGGTAGAGAAGTAGCATAAGAGCAACTTAGGGTAAGTGGCTTTTGCATTAGTGGGATCTCCCAAAAGAAAGTGCCTCACATTTCTAAAATCAATTAATGAAATAACCAGAAACTATCCTGCTTTTGTTACTCATTTTTATCTTCTAATAAGCTTTCCCAGCAGTCGTTTGGCGAACGCCAAGCCCATTGTCAGCAAATTTTCCTTTGTTGTGTTTCCTCTAGGAACAATGTGAAAGCCGAGGAGATCAACCCGGGATTAGGCCCATGCTTTCCTTCAGACTCGGTGTGCATCCAAATGGGAAGAGAGTTTTTTCGCCCTTTTTATTGTTAATTTTAGAAATAAAAGAGGAAGAGCGCAGCGGGCTCGACCTCGTTTCGCGGGCGCAGGTGGCGAGACCTTGGATTCGTTCTTTTGTTTGGGTTTGCTGAGACCAGGAAGGGAACAGCATCGGGTCAGAGGCTTTTCCACTTTTTATTTCTTAGCAATAAAACGACTCCAAGGGTCACGTGTGCTGGGCTGTTACGGAGAGTCGGGTTCTGTAACCCGTCTATAGGAATGTTTATTCGACCAAAGTTTCGAAAAATATACTGATTTTGAAAAATATCCCACTCCCAACCCCAACTTCACCGTCCTTGCCCGTCCTTCCTCGGGAGCGGCAGTGCCACATTTTAGAAATTTTTGCTGCATTCTTTGCAAAACATATGAACTTCTCGCAAGCGATAGTCCTGATTACTTCCCAAAGATGCTAAAGAAATGATGAAAGTTTTAGCTACAGTGGTGACAGTGGTACAGAAATGAATAGCGACTACCATTGAACTACCATTTTTGACACACAGGATTTCAAAGAGCACTGAGAACAATTGTGTGACTTCGAATAGCACTACAGTCCTCAGGGAAGATGGTTGGACCGGATAGATAAGCGATCACGTTGGTCCGAGCCATAGGCTAATCGAGCGACACCGCTAGCAGTGGATCTTATATGCAGTCAGTCCCCGTATTGATTCATTATGCTCCCGAATCACATATGTACGAGAAGATGGAGATATCAGGAGACTCATCAACACCAATAGTTTCGCGATCATCTCTTTGGCGCCCTTTGCAATGAATAAAGTGCTATCTGGAAAAATTGTCCATTTGACGATTTACCTTTCTAAATTAAAAACTGAAGTTTTTACGTTCAAAGATATATAGAAATGTTGGTTTCTAAAAGGGAAGTATATTATCAATGATGTAGGGATCAATTAATCAAACCACTGTATTAATTAATTATGTCGATCACACTTAGAAGATTAACAACAATTAATGAACTGAACCAGGGATGGGTGTTCTTTTCTCCAGGGAATCTTTTTGCACTAAGAAGCCGCACTAAATTTGGCAGTTGAATTGAAAAGCAAAATCTAAGGGGTTAAAAATATTCTAAGGGGTTAAAAATATTCTATAGTATTCATTATGCTATTTTTAAATAGACTTACTAAAAAGTTACTGTAAATATTACACATTAAATTTCCAAAAACACAATTACACTTACTAGCAGAACATACTTGTTGAATATATTAATTTTAAGGTAGTTTCAAAAGCGTATAAATGATCAAGACCAAGAGGGCCTTATGCGGCCTTTAATCCAAAGATTTCCCATCCCTGAACTATTCGAAAAGCTGATAAATTCCCACATATGCCCATTAATTTACATTCGGAAAAATTTAAACATGCACATTTACATAGGCGCACCTCTAGTTAAGAACAAAAAACAATTTTCTTAGTTCCATAAAAATATGTATTAAGAACTGCATTTGAACATAATTAGTTTCAAATACTGTTGATAGCCTTCTCCCCCCTACCTCCCTTTTTAAAATTCTTTTAACAGCTCACTGATAAATTGCAGAAACTTGAATTGTGTAAGACAGTGTTCAGTGTGGTGCCGTTAGCCTTATTTTAAAAAGTTTCAAGTCCTTCTGCCGTTCATAAAAATTGTTTCGAGACAAACTTTTGTCTCCTTCATAGGCGAGAGTTGAGCTGTTTAGTTCAAACACCAGTCAAACGCCAAATTTTCCAATTTTGAGAAATTTGGCGTTTGTCTGGTTTTTCAAGAAAAAGCTTTAGTAATGATGCGTGTTTTCCCATACAGATACAGTTTCGTACATTTTCGATTTTGTTGACGAGTTGAGGCGAGTAGCAGAAGCAATTTTCTAAATTGTCAGTCATGGCTTTCTTCTGTGGTATTTTCTGTCATATCTACATGGATTTGATCGTTTTTTTTCTTGTCTTCTACCTTGTCATAGGATGCAGTACGCATATTACTCCGTAAAAAATAATGAAAATAATGAACTCGAAAATTGATAACATTTAACTAAGTGTGAATTAAAAACAGGATAATTTTATTGTGAAAACAAAATGAAGGCATCAAAAGTGGATGATTCTGTCAACATTAAGACATTGATAATATTGACCAAAATTACAATTACGACTATTGTTTAACTATCTCCAGCTCCAAAATGTGTGAAAATAAATTCAAGTAGAGAACGTATATTGCATGGGTTAGTAATTTATGTACCAGTTTTAATTGTGTTCTTTGACGAACAGAGAAAATTAATTACAACCACATTTTCATGTTAAACTTCATCTACCATCTGTTTTAGGAAATAATTTTTATACAGACTTCTTCGTAACAATATCTTTTAAAATAAAGCTAACTTTTTTAAAAATAATAGTTCTAAACACGTTTTTTTATTTTATTTATTTATTTATTTGAGTGAGTCAGATTCCTTTAAAAGCGAGCATATCAATCACGCGGTTTTGCGAAGTTTTTAACAACTCTTCACGTTGTTTCAAGAGCACTTGTTTTTAATGTTTATTGAAGTAATTACATGTGTTGGGAATTACTAAACTGTAATATAAACACTAGTTAAGAAAGCAATAGTTTGTTAAACTTAGATCCTGGACTTTTTTATCTTTTAATTAGACTTTATTAAAAAAAAAAAAAAAAAACTCTTTTTTTTGTTGAAATGACGTATGTTTAAAGACCTAGTGACCGAAACAGAAACCGGCAACCTGCCTTTTCTTAGCTATTCCCCTTCTCATTGACATGCAACCAAGTGGAAGCTCACCTAAAAAAAAAGGCAACCCACTAAATGGACTCGCTTCGAAAATTTCTTCGAGTTAATGCACGAGGAAAAAATAAAGGGAAATAAATTGAAGTGTGGCGTTGGACATTATCTAGAAAGCCATATTTGAGAATCCGAAAAGGCGTTCCACGAGATTTCTTGGTTTGCCAAACTGGCCATTATTTAAAGCTTAACGCGTCATTTGCTATCACGAAAATGTGATGGAAAAACGATTGGCAGCTTCGAGTTTTCTTTTTATTCATGTTTTCACGGGTGGTGGATGCCAATGCTGCTTGGATCAAAAAGAAATTCTTTTCTGGCTTCTTCATTTCTGATCTGTCAAAGAAACTCATTAAGGGCGCTTTTAGGACAAAGAGTTATCTGAATATCTCTTGATATTCGAAGATCTTTTGTGTTCTAAAAACAGCGAACAATGACCTTGAAATGAAATTCATCCCAACAATCCACTAGTGCATTAAAAGGAACATCATTGCTTTATATCTATGTTAAACTTTTACTAATCAATTGAATTAATGTTTAAAAAACATATAGAGAAACAGAAAATTGCTAATAGAATACTATCAGGCCCACTTGCTTTCCTAAAATATTCGCTGTGGGAGAAAGTCGAGAGCGTCTGATACTAAGACTTTCTTCTTCTTTTCTGATACACTATCAAGACTCAAAAGTGGCACCAGAGGAAATTGGGGTCCGTTTTCGGATCCTTCACAAAATTCAAATCAATCAAAACGGACCCTTCACAAAATTCAAATCAATTAAAACGGACCCTTCACAAAATTCAAATCAATCAAAACGGACCCTTCCCGAAATTCCATGCTTCCAAATTGTACTTTTCACACCATTATTTATTATAAAAGCGGCAAATAATATTAAAATTTTTCGTCACTATATGTTTAAATTTTCAATTTTCACAAAATTATTTCATTTTTAACAAAAATCTCTGTAAAATTCACGAAAAAACGGACCCTGTTAAAAAATACTGAGGATCGACCCCTGACTATGTTGATGTCGTCCGCGTTCAAGCAAAAGCATTAAGTCACAAAACACATTTGACAAACTACTGCAATCAATTAGAATGTCCAATTAGTTATTTAATGCCTAAACCAATTGTATACAATTGAAAAGTTACATCAGTAAATCCACTATAGGAGCATAAAATGATGACTCTGGCACGTACAAAATAAATAGACATAAAAATTAATTAAAACGCAGGGAATTCTCCTTTTTTATGGTATTTCAAAATTTTTTTGGCCGATTAATTTTTTTTTTCTTTTGAATCGAAGTATATTACTTGCAATGTACAACTCTTGTGATCCTGGCACACACAAAATAAATAAATAAATAAAAAACGGGGAATTTTCCTTTTTTATGTCACTTTAAACCTTTCTCGGCCGATCAAAATAATATTCAAAAAATTTATTTATTTTTTTTAAATCGAAGTATATTACAATAATGTACAACTTTTGTACTATACCCACCCCCAAGACAATTTCTAAAAAAAAATTTTTCCGTCCACAAAATATCCATATGTAGAATAGCTTATTAATTCCGGCTTAAATTGTTGCATCGATTTGCTGCAGTGATTTAAAAAAGGTCATTTTAAAGTAGTTGATTTTTGCTTCAAATGAAAATCATTGATTTCTGGAATCTTCTTAACAACTACGGGCTTTAGAGGTGTATGTTACTTATTTGTTTAAATTTGATAACTAAACTATTTAAAATATTGATGTACAATTCATAAATTATGTTTCAATTTGTACTTTTTAAGCAAATCTTTTGTTGAGTAAAATATTTTTATAAAGAAAGCTATACAAGTTTCAAATGAAATCGTATAATTCTTAGAAAATACTTCAAAATTTACACTGATTTGATTTTTAGAATAAATTTAATGACATTACTTTTTAAAAATAGTTGAAGTAAATTTTTCAAATATTACTTTATTCACTTTTCATAAGACAAAAGAGAATAAGTTATAAATAAAAGCTGTCTTCCAAACCTGTACCCCCGGTTTAATAAGTAAGGACTCGGTAAGTTATATGTGTATTTTTAAGCAAATAAGCATATAAATCTTATTACTTTAGAAAGAAAAGTACATTAGAAAGTTTCCTCTCTTATCTTCTTAACGTAACTAGCTCTTTCAGCTCTCTTTACGTTTTGACCTAATTATCAGATCAGGAAAAAACGAATGGAACAGGTGTTGCAATCAGATCGAAATGTAAATGAATTCATTTAAAACGTTTCTAATCTCATCAGATTTTAGCAAAGCGTGAAAGAAGGTTTCACACGCAATGTGGACAATCTCGATTGCATTTTGTGCATGGAATTTTCCGAAGATGTCGATGGGATCTGTGAAATAATTAAAAAAAACCCCCTCAATCTTAAATTTCTCCTCAGTTTTCCTTAAAGTGAGCACTCGGCTCTTAAATTTGAAATCAAAATTTGAGATAATCTAAACGGCATATGAGTATCAACAAAACAACGAGGGTCATTTTCCTGTTCCAAATAATAAAATTAGCGCTTTCCACGGATTGTTATCTTTATTATTATAATGAGTTCTTTCACAAGTCGTTTAGTTTTGAGGTAAGCTCATTAAGGTCTGGTATCTTTCATATTTTTGTCTCCAAGCATTGAAAGAAATACAATATGTATTAGGCTTTAACCTTCACATTTTTTGACAAAATGCAAAATAATTAAAAAATTTTAAAAAAAAAAAAAAAATTATAATAAAAAAATAAATCTAAATAATAAAAGAAACAAATCTAAATTACAAAAATTAAGCAAAATGTTTTCGTTTTTTTTCTAAAGCATTTCACTGAATGTTATTCAAAGGAAAAACAGAGAGAGAGAGAGAGAGAGAGAGAAAAGTTTCATAAAAACATTGTGACGGGAATCACAAAATCAGCTTGACAGAGTTCTGATTGCTTAGCTATGTCTCTCGTGCAGATCGTCCAGAGCTGAAGAAAATATCGTAAAATACACAATTTCAACTTCATCATGAAGGGGAAAGGCATTTTTTTATACATAATATCATATTTTTTTACATAAAAAAACAAATAATAATAATTAAGAAAAAAAACTGGCATATTTTTGTTGACATAATTTTAAAGATTTTTTCCTTTAAAGAATATTTCATATTTATAGTGTTTGTTGTACCCCAAATGAATAGTGCACACACAAAGACGTGGCGTAGAATTAAAAAGCACACTTTACAAGAAAACTTTCATTATTTTTTTGTTTCTAGTATTTAAGGTAAATGACCCGGTAGTGGACACAGTTAAGAAAATTTTCGTGGACATTTATAAGGCACGTATTTGCATTAGTAGTGGACAAAAATTAATATCATCTATTTTATGCTGTTAACTTGGAGAAATAATTTTAAAAATGACTAGGGGACCTTTCATAATTGATGTCTCGCTTTTTCCCCATATATTTTCCCAAATCGCTAACCTTCTTATTGATCGGCTTTAGTAAAGAGCAGCAAATGTGACCGTTGTGGAGCAGCTATTAAATATTATGATCCATGTACTTGCATAGATACTCCACGCCAACTTTAGTCCTATTAACCAGCACTAGGAATCGATTGCTATAGGTTCTGATAATTTCATTCAAGTTTAATGTTACATTCGCTTATTTTAGGAGCTTAAAGATCTAAGTGTCTACTACTAGACCAGTGTCCACTACCAAGGGCCGTGGTAGCCTAGTGGATAGCACGTCGAACTTCCACCTGGAAGGTCGCGCGTTCGATACCCACTGAAGACCACCATGTATACTTGGGGATATGTGCATGTAAAATCCGTAGACCCCACTACCTCCCCCTGTGCGTAAGCAATCCTAAGGCCTCGGCTAACAGGTAGGGGTCTGGTGGAGAAAAGTGTCCACTACCAGGTTATTTACCTTATATTATATATTATAGCATAAAGGTCATTTTTTCTGTTCTTTAAACAAAATTTACTCTATCTTCTTATCGATTATTATTATTTTTACCGCTGCATCAAAAATAAATGGAAATTGGAAAGTAAAATATTAACACTGGAAAGGGGGAGGGAACTCTCAATTCCATCTGCGTATCTTGAGTATGTTCTTACGAAAATAAGTAGACTTTTGTGTTTCAATTTTATGCAAGTCGTCTAAAGATAATTTCACTCATTATTACTAAAGTAGTTTAATTTTAAGCATAGATAATTGATTTTTAGGTAATGTTGCATTTTGTCTCTGAGTTGTCTTAGCCTGTTTTGTTTTTGAAAAATCAAACTTTCCTAAGAAATTGTAATGAAGCAACATATAAGATATTTAAAAGATTGCCTTTGTAGAAAAAAGAATCAACGCAGTAGGGAAAACTTAACGAATTATTGTAAAAGACAAATTACCAACAATTGCAGAAATTATTTTTATAACAAATGAAATTCGCCAAGAGCACTAAACAGTAGCACTAACGAGATGAGTAATTGCTTTTTCTTCAAAAATATTTTAACTAAACAAAAATAAAAAGTGCTTGTAAAATAGTATAAGAATCGGAAGCCCATGTTTATGCATTATTTTTCGAGCAAAGTACGTAAGTAAAGTTGTGTAACGTAAACATAATCATTTTATGCAGATTATAATGAAGTTAATCGTTTCTGTCGCTAAAATAAATGTACCATATTTATTTTCAAAAACGTGTTTTAAATTGTTTGTTTCGGAGTTATTTATTCGCTTCACGATTTATGCACCGCGCTCTAGTAAAATCTAATTAAGGATTTAAACTGAAGAAGGTACTACTCCTAACTCATTTTACGTTTCTAGCAGCGTGAGTGCTAGAAACGGTGAAACAATTAGCACATCACTTACAACATAACGAGGCTTTAAATTTTAGAACAGAACCAAGAGACATAGAAGGTAGTTGGTTCATTCAAGTCGACATTGTTCACATCTTCCAAAGCATGGCTGAAGCAAAAATTTCAAATAATATATTCCTTATATTTCGAATTTTCACCGCCAAAATTTTCAATTTCGCTTGATATAATATACAGTCGTCTCCGTTTATAACGTACTGTCAAGGGACCGGAAACTAGGCACGTCATAACCGGAGTACGTTATAAAGAATAACCAGCAAAATTCAGTGTATAACATGCAAGAAGAAAGCGTATGATAACACACGCTATGCCAGAGATTTTAAATGGAAATTTCACGAGTTTCTCATAAAACAGGGGAAAAAAACCATCTTGCTGTACTTATATGTATTTATTTAGATAATTAGGGGGAAAAAGTCGCTTATTTTTCGTTGTTTTCGTTGATTAGGTGACACAGTAAAATTTCTCGATATTTGTAAAAAACTTTGCAGAGTCTCTGAATAGTCGATATAGAATGCAACAAACCACGATAAGGATTTTATAGCACTCAATGCCTCAAATGCCAGTACCCCCTTTTTTTTTTGAGCTGCTGAAAATCACGGAAAATAATCAATGACATCCACTACTCAGAGGTTAAGCATGAAAAAGGAACTCATTGAGGGAGGCGAAAGTTTGTTCATCGGTAATGGAAAGGCTGACAGTCAAATTTGCAATTTTGCCTCTTTACTCGAGTCTAAAAAATATTTTATAACCAGAATAAGACTTTTGTCAAATCTGTTACAGCCTAAGTTGTGAATCATTACACTATATATAGAACTTCATTTGAGACTAAGCATTTGAGTACGTTATAAGCTATAGTACGTTATATTCCAGGTACTTTATAACTGGAGTCGACTGATTGGTAAAAAAATTTTGCATGAAAAATTTAAAAACAAAAATCAGCAAACAAATATGTACCATTTGAAATATTACTCGTCTAAGCTGTGAGAACAAATACCTACAAAGTGAGCGGAAGAATAAACAAGGAAAGAAAAAAAAAAACTTAGAAAATTGTATAAATTAACGTATCGCACTCCTTTGATGTGCGTTTATTTGCAAACCATACGACAAATTTAACGTAAACATTTTTTAAATATTTTAAATGTTTGTTCTCAACGAGAAAATAGGTTTCTACACACATTTAGAAATTAAGAAGTTCTAGCTTTATAAAAGGTTAACGTGAAAAGAAAAAAAAAAAAAGCATAGGAGGGACAAGTTGAAATGCGCTCGGGGGAGGGGAGAGAGAGAGAGAAAGAGAGAGAGAGAGAGAGAGAACGGAAATATATCAGTTTTTTTAAAGACTATTCAAACTAATTTTTTCGCCCTTCGAGATGGCAACAACTTTAAATCTTTCGGACATTTTCTAAGCATTCATTACACCTCTAGAACTCTTACAGCATTAAATATTATAGAATTTCAATGCATCATTTCCATCACTTTCGCGGCCGGAATTCAGCAGAAGTTTCTGATGCAATGTAATAACTAGGTCTTTTCGTTTCAATTTATATTTTAAGATGGCCAGCAATTTTCGTTAGAATGTTAGGCATTTTCTCCCCTTCATTTTAACTGCATCCTGGTTATGAATGAAGTATAGAAGTTAGAAGAGAAACAATGGGAAAGTCCGGGAAAAAGCCTTCTTCGTCCATGGAATTCAATTTGGGGGGAGGCGGCAGAGGGAAGTAGAAAAAAATAATAAAAAATACTGACTTTGATGGTTCTCGAAAATGTTTTTCCCCTCTATCACATTTGTGTCTCGCAGAAAAACAAACAGTATACAGACGAAATGTCTGTCTGTGTGGCATTTAAATTTCAAAGGCATCATCATTCTATGTTTTTTTACAAAAGAGGACAAAATTGGCTTTCCCTGGATCCTTGATTCTAGACCAAAAAAGAGCAGGTTAAAGATTATAGACAAGGACGAGAATATAAATAATTTAAGTGGTGGGTGTATGCAGAAAACTCAGAAATTTAAATTCCTTTTCTCACAAAGAAGCGCAATTAGAACAAAAAAAAAAATAAAATAGAATGACAGTATTAATGGGCATTTTCAAAAAGCAACAACATACGTACGTTTTAAAGGAGATACATGCGTCCTTTCCTTTCCAAGCGCACACACAAGTTGCATAATAATAACAACAACAACAACAATAATAATAATAATAAAACGTCTGCCTAAAAAAATGTAGACCTTAGCAAAAGCTGCTTTCTTTAGAATACGTTATTTTTCATGCTTTCTTTAGAATACGTTATTTTTCATCCAGCTTTTAAGAATTGTACGGCAGCAACGTGTAGCTTTATTATTATTATTATTATGTCCATTTTATGTATTTATTTATTTTCAAGAAAAAAAGTTTTTTCTTTTCGAATCATCGATTTTTTTTGGACAGCTTTAATCAATTACAATTCGTATTACATTAGGTAATGGTTTGTGGCAACAATGTTATTGAATAATGTTTTTGACCGGACATATCATTTTTGCTTGTTATTGGTTACTCTATGTTTCCAGTTTTACACATAAACATATTTAGTGATAATTGGTCTAAGCATCTAAAACGGAACGATAATATATTTTGTACTCTCTGTGATATTATAAATTTATGTTTTTAAGCAATAATTTCACACAGTAATATAAATTCATTGGATAAATAGCCTTTGAGGCACAATTCGTTTTTCACTTTCTTTACGAATTTTACATTGATTTGATCATTAATTAACTTTGTTAATATTTTCTTCAAGTAGGATTTACAAAGAATAACGTTTGAAAAATTTTTGGAATTACTAAAAATCAATATATATATATATATATCCCGAAAACAGAAGAAAAAAAATGCATTTTTGCAGAATTTTTTAATTTTTACGTTTTTGGAAGTCTTTTTGTTCATTATCCGCTGGGCCAGTGGCAATTCATTACGACTATAAATTATCGCCAATAATTACGCTCTCAAATTTTCTGTTTGTTCTTTTTCTTTGTATTTCAGGCAACCCATCGTCGAACCTCCCTCCCTTCCTCCACTTAACAGGAAGTTGTAGGATTGGATTCTCATTGTGGGTTTCAAGTCACGTGTGACCTCCTTCCGCCAGAGGAAAAATTTTATCAGAAATGAGTTCTCTTGTTTTTATTATCACGAACTTTTCAATTGGTGCTAAAAAAAACCCCAGACGATTTTATAATCTATGCTACTACCGATAAATAACATTTTCAATAAATAAATAAATAAAATAAAAATTAACAATCATTTCAATAATGAAGGTGATAAAACTGGTCTATAGCAGTTTTATGTGCGAAAAATCCAAAAATTTTGAAAGGGAGGAACTGAGGTCATAAAAATTTTATATCATTGTAACATCTCTAAATTTTCCCCATAATTATTATGTTTTCTTAATATATTGTTATGAATTTATACCTTTGAGTATAGAGGCTTAAAGAAATATGAAAAGTAAAAATTCCTGAGGTTGCGTTTAAACTTTTCGAACTCGTCAAGGTAAAATGACACTTAGATAATTTGATGAAATCACAACGAAATACTAGCCATAAAATGTTTTCAACTGTTTCGACTGGAATAAAAGTACGAGTAGAAAGGTTGCAAAAGAAGTAAAATTTTGTCGCCAGTGACACATCAAAGAAAAATAAAGTCAGAAATAGATATAGTGATTATAAAAAAAATCAAAAATTTTTGTTTAGATCTAGGAGAGGTCCCTTCATACCCTAAATAACTGCTCTACAACCATCAGAGGATACTTTTGGAGCATAGCTGAAGGTGCAACAACTCACTGTTCCCTCCCCCTCCCCACCAAATCATTTATTCAACGTTACATAGAATGGATCATTTTAAATGCGTACAAAAGAAAGAATTCAATTCAAAATTATCTTCAACTGTTCTATGAAGCAAAAATTTTGAAAAATTTATTTCTTTAACTATCTGCTTATTTGTAATTACACATTTATTACGGCACTGACCCTCGTTTCTCCCCATGCGCAAATTTTACTGCATGTCTATTTTTCCATATATTTACCTTTTGTATATTCACCGATTTAATTTTTAACACATTTATATTCAGCTGAGTGCAGTCTCAAATTCAGAGGAGCGAATTTAAGAATTCAATAAAATTTAAGACATTTTGTTGCCCGGAATTTGGAAAAACAAAGTAAAAAAAGATTTATATACTTTTTCTTAACAAAATGGTTATGCATGTATATTTTTGCCATGTAGGCTATATAGTTCGACTTAACTATCACACACGATGTGGATATTCAGCAAATATTTCTGAGTAAAACATTTTGCACTGTCATAAAAGTTTATTTTTTAACTTAAAAAAAAATCCTTACATGCATTTTTATTATTGCAAGCGAGCTGCAGACATGAATAAGCTGTGGTCAAATTTTTGGGGCAAGGAATATATTAGTTTTGAAACCAGCAAAATGTAAATGATCTAAATTTCGGAAAAATCGCAAATTCGGAACTGCTGAAGTGCTACAGGACTTCGAACTTTGTGCTGCAACTTATTTAAGTAGTCTCTTTATTTTCTTAGTCTATTTATGTATATATATATATAACTGTCACTCCGTTAAACTGTATTAATATACGAATCCAGTTGCATTCATAATCATAATTTTACATTTACTTTTCCTTATCGCTTTCACATGAACTCATACTGAAGCCACTTTGTTTATTTTTGTATATTTGCTTGAATTATTTACCACAATTCTCTCTCTTGTCAGTTTGAATTATCTGTCTTTATATTAGCTAAGTATTTATTAATTGATCAATAAAAATAATAAAATAAATAAACAATCACGTAGAATAACACACACAAATATATCTATAGGTCAGGAGGCGTAGAGGCGGTAATTGCTCCCCCTCACCCCTCGCAGGCTCTAGCATGTTTTTTCATATAATTGGTATTGATTATAAACCTTTTGACCCCACCCCCAAGTAAAAGTTGGGGATTATTTAAATTGCTGTAAAAAATAAATAACCACCCACACCAAAATGAAATCATCCATGTATTATTATTGAATAAATGCAAAAATTATAGTAATAACGAGCTCAAGTTTTTACTGCGATGCATGTAGTTATTGGCTAGGTACTGAACTATTTTCTAGTGGCGAACCTTTTTTGGGGGAAATATTAGTTTAATTAAGTAATTATTCAATCAGTGATTGTTTTCACTCAATATTTTAAACTTTTTTCAACGCGTACATAACATAATATTAATTTCCACAGCGTGGAATAATAACAGTTGAGAACTTCTAAAGGGGCAATGGTAAGTGAAAATGTTTAGCATTACCTGCCCCCTCGTGATCTTTTACGTAGTAACGCGGCGCTTATAATACGAGGGGGGTGAATTCTTTTTCTTTTATCCTCTTGAAAATTAGAATTCTGCTCTGACGACTAAGCTGAAGTGTTTTTTAAAATACCACAATAAATGACGACAAAAGGCTCCAAATTCTTTCAGAACTTTTTCCGACCGGTTTGTAAACATAGTGTGGGTCACACGATGGTATCGCCAGCTTTCAGGAAGTACGACAGCATTACATTTTTCATCCCCGCTCCTCAAAAAATACACTCACTTACCTGAGTATATGTTTCAATCAATGACTGATTTCTGTCAGTCACTGGATAAGGTGAGATAACTCATAATCAAATAATCCAAAGCGTGCAGTTGTAGTCCGATGATGTTTCATTTTTCGAATTCCAACTCTCTGGCACAAACACACCGGTCCGATCGCTGCTCGGCACAAAGAACGAGTGGGGAAACCTGTTGCCTCTGACGGCCCGCAGCGAATAGAAACGCTTCTCTTCCCAACGTTATGAACAGGTGAGAGAGCGCGGGAAAAAAAAGAGAGGGAATAAAATTCATCGGCGCAGAAAAGTTCCCTCTGACGATGGGATGAGGTTCAGGCAAGGAGCGGGCTTTTTGAAAATTCCAATCAGGTGCATGGAAATCAATGAAAGTTGTCTGAATCCTAGTGAGAAATGTTTTTTTTTTGGGCTTACCACTTACGGTCTACTTTTTACGATCCACTTCTTCTTTCCACTTACGATCACACATACGTAAACACTAGACAAACATATTGGTAGATAATGTAGATAATCACAGATGGTTGAGTAGATTGACAGTAATATAAATGGAAGTATATGAAGTAGTGGGAAACATTTGCTGCAAGTCAAGCGATTAATATTTTGAGAAAAACGGTTATTTTGCATTACGGTTTTAATGTTACGGTATTAAGTAAGAAAACACTAATGGTGCTATATGTTTTTTTACTTTTGAAATATTTTTAAGTTTTCTGTAAATAAAGGTGGCTGACATCCCAGAGTATGGAAAATTGAATTAACTATATAGTAGAGCCTCGATTATACGAGCTAATGTGGAGCGAGGGTACCTCGGATAATCGAAAACTCGGATAACACGGACGATGTCCAAATCGCGGAGGGAAACATGGGTTGAAATGAATGAAAATCTCGGCAAAGATTTAAAAAAAAAAGACTTACCGTACGTATTAGGAAGTGAAAAAATGACGTTACATACATACAAATATCTAATTTTACATGTACACATCAGTGGAGTACATGTTCCAGTTAAAGTTGTTTCTTGAAGAAGTTAATGCACATATATTGTTTTCTGTTTAACAAAACTCGCTCGCTTCTTTGCTGCCGTTTCACGTAATTGTTGTAGCTGGTAACGCCGCCATCGGCTGCCCCCCCCCCCCAAAAAAAAAACTTTTCAAGGGCAAATGTACCTCCGTTAACCCGGAACTCGGGTAGTTGGGGTTGGGGCTCGGATATCCGAGACTTCAAAAAGTTTGACTCACACCTGTATATTTCTCCCCACGTCATATAGAGATAGACAGTAACTACCTATACTGATACTATAAACTGATGAAGTGGATTTGAACGATTGCCATTTATTTCATTAATCGCTTTCAGGTTTAATTTATTTAATGTTTTAACATGAATAATTGTTACATTTTACAATTATTCTTTTTTCCGCCTTTTATAATTCATTTTTATTCGGAATTCGTTTTTAGTCCTTCTGAATGTATTCACTTTTAGCTTTTTATGCTTTAAATATATATAGTAGTTACATTTATATGCAGCTGCACATTAACTTAAGTTTTATTTTTACACAAAATTATTTAGATATATATAGAGAGCAAGGGACAAAGTTTTGCTGCGGTGGATTAATTAGTTATGCAGAATTTTAGAAGGTAGAGGGTATAGTGGCATAGTGCGTGATTTCATTTTTTGCAATAATTGCAAACAAGAAGTAGCAAAATTTGAGTTCAGTATAAGAAAAAAATATATTATTTATTTAATTTGAACATATACTTTTCAGTAAATTAAATATTATTCTCTGGAAATAACAAGAAAATAATAAATTTCTTTTAGAAAATACTGCGGGAGTCATTAAAGAAGTATAGAAACTCATGAAATCAATAATTATTTCAGGAACAGTGCTCTCTCTCTACCTTTTAGGCGAGGAAAATATTTATATGTAACGTACTCCTAAAATCACGATGCACTAACGTTTAGAAAAGCTGAGAAGTAACAGAACCAATAGATGAAATACAGAAATCACTTCTTCACAACGCAGGGAATAAAAAAAATCTATAATTATATCAGGAACAGTGCTCTTTCTCTGCCTTTTAGACGCGGAAAATATTTATATGTAACGTACTCCTAAAAATCACTATGCACTAACGTTTAGAAAAGCTGAGAAGTAACATTACCAATAGATAAAATAGAGAAGGAACCACTTCTTCAGAGCGCAGTGAATAAAAGCAATCATTATTTCCGGAACAGTGCACTTTCTCTGCTTTTTGGACGCAGAAAATATTTATATGTAACGCACTCCTAAAATCATGATGCACTAACATTTAGAAAAGCTGAGAAGTAACAGTACCAATAGATGAAATACAGAGGGATCACTGGTTCACAGCGTAGTGAATAAAAAATGGGGGAATCGCAACGTCAAAAGAGGACACACCCCGTTCTAAATGACGGACTTTATGAATAAATAAACAAATAACAATACGTATGAAACAACTTCTATTCTTCTTATTATTATCGTTATTTTTTAATAATGTTTCTTTGAGGATTCTGATGGTTAGAGTTCAAGTTAGTCAATGAAGGTAACAGCAATTAAAAAAAAATATTTGCAGCTGTCGACTCATTTATTTATAAATTAATTTTTCTGCGCTGTTAGAAGTGTTGAAGCAAATTCATGAGACATAATATATGTACGCAATAAAACATATTATATTTATAATATGATTTGCCACTAGTAACTAAAATATAAAATAAGGTAAATCATGAAGTCAAAAGCTGAACATAAGGCAGAAAAAGCGTTTGTTTATTCTTAGGAATCAATACTTACATTAGAATTATTTTTATGAGTACAGATAATGAGTGTAAGTTAAGCATTATCTATATAAATATATCACTTAACGTGGACCAGTTACGATTAAATTTTGTGGGGTACGATACGATACTGACATCAAGCAAAAAACAAACTATGGTAAAACGATATTTAAAAATTTGTTTGGTGATTAGCATAGAAAGGTAACATATATTTTTATTTACAGTCACACCTCGTTAAAAGAAACACAATAGGACTTTTAAAATAAATTCGTCTTAATCGTAGTTCGTCTAATACGAAAAGCAATGAAATTCTTTTCTTTAGAAAGCAAAAGAGGTGTTTCATGTTATTTTCCAGTACACAATGCTCGATTTTGGGCCCTAATGCATATGTTAATCAATGCTATAGATGTCGAATTTGTCATAAGAAAAAGAAGCAATTTCTGATTTTCAAGTAAAAAGTTTTAAAACTAAGAATTCAATAACTTTAAACGTTTATTAACTAAAATTACATATCAAGAGAAAATCTTTCAAAATTATCGTAGTTATACCGTATTGTTTTTTTTTTTTTTTTTAATACTTCAGTTATAATACATTGTTTCCTACTCTTTTCTGAACAATTGCTCCAGAAGTCTTCAATGACATCTAAATTGTTTAGGCATTCTGATGAATTTATCCTTTTTTATTCGCTGTTTGGTAAAAGTGAAACATGACTTATGTTTGTTTCGTATTGAATTGGAGTTCGAACGGTAGGGAGCACAAATAAGAGTTCGACTTATCCAATACTTTGAATTAAGCGTGTTCGTCTAAAAAAAAAAAAAATATAGCATTATTTGTAATACATTAGAACGGGGATCGAAAATGTAGTTCGTCTTATCAGTAATTCGTTTTAAACATGTTTGAATTATCGAGGTTCGACTGTATTATCGTAACTTACGGGACTTAACAAATTTATTCCTATTTTTAAAAAAGTATTTTCATTCATAAGTCAACTTTTAATTTACGATTGTTTGGAGTGGCAACATCTTAAGTTTGTTTACATCGAGCGATCATTCTGAAGTTTCCTTTTTGAACTTATAGCCCGCAGATATTGAACGGGAGATCAGCTAGTATAAATTATTACATTTAGTATAAATATTTTCATTTCAAATTATGGGAATTCTTCAGCATATTTGCTCTACAAAGCCAGCAGATATCGTGCTGTGCATATCGTAACGCAAACGAAGAAACACAGCGGGGGTACGAAATATAATCGGCGGAAATGGCTATTATGCAAAAAAAAGAGAAAAAAGAAAAACCGCACGAAAGAGCGATACGAGAGCGGATGCAGGTTTCACACCTGAGATTCAGCAATAAGCGCATCTCCAGGTGTCCTGTACTTTTCTTTTTCTATGAGTTCTAACAATTTAGACACAATTTCAGACTTTTTTCGCATTAATATAAGTTCTGAAAGATTCAGCTCTCCTCCACATTTTTCTTTCTTTTTAAAAATCAATCTCAACTCTTTGACGTTCATAAATTTGATGTTAATTTCTTAAAATTATTTTTTTAAACTCTTTTTTGTTAGCTTAATTCAGTGTTTCCAGCGCTGATGTGAATAACCATTTCAGAACAAAATCTGCTCGTCTAAATCTCTTGCCTGTCTCTAACTCTGCTATTTTATTTGCGAGTTGGATAAATGCTGCATTTCTGTGGTTAATGGTCTTGTTGACTTTATGTAAACTTTTTATATTACATTAGTTTCAAAGTATAAAGGATAAAGTCAGCTGAGATGTTAAAATTCCTATTTTAAATTTAAATAATTAGCACGTTTTGAAAGTCAGGGATCTGGAGCAACCGTTTTTCTTTTTTTTTGAGTTGCTCCTTTTCAACTCCGCTACTACTTATAAATACTTGCTTCGGCTCCGCTACAGCTTATAAGTACTTGCTTCGACTTCGCTCCAGCTCCGCTACAACTTATAAGTTCTTGCTTCGGCTCCGCTCCCGCACCGTTACTTCTTATAAGTACTTGCTTCGGCTCCGCTCAAGCTCCGTACAACTTACAGGTACTTGCTTCTACTCCGCTCTAGCTCCAAATAGCTTATATATATATTATTATATTCTATTATTCTATTATAGAATTCTATTATTCTATAATAGAATAATAGAACATAATAATATATATATAAGCTCCGCTCTAGCTCCGAACTCTCCGAATATGTTTTAATAGATTATATTATTGATATCTTTTTTTTTTTTTAGCAAATTTATCTATTTACATGATAAAAATGAAAAAAAATATATAAAAAAATTAGAGCAGTAGAACGCAAGAATTTTTTTTTGTTCCGTTTCTGTTCTAGTTTTGAGAAAAATCTCGTTACTCCACTGCTCCGTGCTTTTGCTCCATTCTCCGATAAAGCTCCCAGCTGAAAATACACGTAAATTAAAAACTTACAACGTAATTGGAAGCTTTGGCATGTTTAAAAATATGTACCTATAGAGTTTATAAGTTTCAAACATCCAGACCAAATATCCGCTATAGATCCGTCAGAAAATAAACATCGGATGACCAATATCCGGCAGAATCAATATGCAATGCTTCGATAATCCTAACCTTGCGACCCCCCCCCCCCCCTTTATGCTTTGAGTTTTGTCAAAGAAAACAAAATAAAAATATCTAAATGTTAAATATTAGGAATGGAAATCAAATATTCACGCTTCAATAATCAATCATTTTATCCATACAGAGATACATACACACACGCCACACACACACACACATATATATATATATATATGGTATTATTTTCTTATGATTTTGATTGTTATTGGTTTTTTAGATAAAGGGGTTTGAATTTCTCCAGAAGGCGCTAATCTTGAACATTTTTGAATTGTTCGAAATAACCTTGAAATAATAATAATATTTTTTTGCACGTATCCTTCGTCTAGAGCTCTTTTACCATAAAGTTTTTAGTAAATCCGCCTTTTAGGTTGGGATTTTCATATACTACAAATTTCCGCAGTCTCTAATATTGTGTTTTTTGACTGTTCAAAATTTAACAAAAAATGTTCAAATCACAAAATGAAACATGTTTATATCCTGGCCGAGATATTTCAAACAAAACGGTTTGTTTGAATCCGACTGTTCCCTCACAAGTTATTCCGGAGAGGCATACCGATCGACCGGCGACCGGCAGACGCACAGTTCGCCAGTTTCATAAGCCCACTTTCAAACTTTTATTTTTTGAAATTTAGTAAATATTTCAATTTTTGACTATGTATATGTTAAATATATGTTTCTACTAGATATGAAACCTTCTTTAAGCTTTTTTTAACGGGGAAATTAGGCTAAAAATTGTCTGTGTAAAGAGTTAACTGCATTCTAACGGAACATAAAATGCATGAGAAACAATAAGTAACTGAACAAAGCGACATGCAAAATAAATGTTCTGTATAATCTCCATTATATATTCGATCTACTTGTTTTGAGAAGATTCTAGTCTCAAGATAATAACAAAATCATAAATGCGTTCTTTCATAAATATAAAACAATTAACACTCATTATTCTTGCCACCCATTATCATATGTTTAAATAATTGGTTACTCAAGAATAACTTGTTTAGCAGTATTCATTAAGAACAATTTTATCTTACTTCAGTTTTAATAATGTTCTCCAACAGAATAAAAACCAGGAAATCTTTCGTCTATACCTGTTAACAAATACTTTCCTCTTCTCAGGAGACATTCACCAGTCTTATCGCATTAGGTTATACGAATAACCTCCTGTTTTTTTTCTACACAGACGCATTTGAAAACTACACAATTTTACAATAACTAATTATGATATTTCTATGGGAACCAAGACGGATAAAAGTGATAGTCAAAATGTTTCTTTCTTTCTAATGGGGCTGTGTAGGGTCCCTAACCATTGCAGACCTAGTGCATTCCCCGGAAGATCGGCATCCATTCTTTCGAATAGCACCACTGTCGGCGGGTGCCATTACCACTTTGAGAATTTTTGATGCTCAGTTTCCCCTTAGAAGGCGGTACCTGAGCTCTAATTGATACAAATTGCACTAGGAATTTAATTTAGAAGAATATCTACGGCCAATAATCAATGTCGCATAGTCATACGACATGGGCGCTGCCAATTTCCTGCATTTTGAAAATCCACCGACTTGGGCCAGGTTTGATCCTGCGAACTTGGACGTTCGAGGCCTGCGCCTTACCACTACGCCACCCTGCCGGCAAAATCAAAATGTAGCAAAAGCAACGTTTCATTTTCCGCTCTTAGTACTGTCGAAGGGAGCTGGTTGCCCTTGAAACCGTCTAGCATTTTTAACCTTTTATTTGCACCCTTTAATATTGCTTTTGCTGCATTTTGAATATATGCGAAAAGTGAATGTCTCTCTTATAAAAAGCGAGAATGTCTGATGCCGAGAGCGCAAAGGGTGTACTGTTAAAGACGGAAAGATTTCAATTTTTGTAATGTTCTTTTAACCCCTTAACGGTCGGGTAATTTTCAAGAAAACGGTCATAAAAGGGCCTATTTTTTTATCTCTGAAAATCATAAAATAATATGTGTATGGACAATATATATATTCATTTTTAATTTTTTATTTGTTTTTAGCTTGTAAAAAATTAAACTTTTAGGAAAAGTCATCATTCAAGGTTACTATGACTTAATGTTTGTTTTACAGCAAGTAAGGGAATTGTAAAAAATATGTGTTTTAACTTTATAATTTTATTAAACTTACGTATAATATAAATAAAGATTATTAATTTTTTCTTGTGTGATAAATTTCAAAGCATGAGATACAGAGGCCAACGTCACAATCTGGACAGTAGTACCGAGTTTCCTTCCTACATCTCTTATTGTTTTTATTTCTTCTAGTGCAAAAAACTTTGCATTCTCTATATGGTTGCCGTTTCTTATCAGTCTAATAAAAGGCCTTTCAATCAAACGATTGGGATTATCCTCAAAGCTTGGCGGTCCTCTTTTTGGAATGTTGTCTGTTGAGTGATACCTTTCAATAATAAAATGTTGAGCAATAAAATGCTTTCCGGGCAAAAGAAATGAATTAGTTTTATTCTTATTGGCGCGTTATTACTGAACACTCCCGCCCGGAAATATCGCGGGGCGGGAAATAGAAGGCGAAACCTCAGCCCGTCACATTCACGGGAGCGAGAGGGAAGGAGTTAAAGTTCGTCAAATGAGTAATGCTAAGGGAAATAAAACAATGCATGATATTTACCTACGCTGCAAAGTAAGTGGCACCATTAACTTAATGGCAATGTTTAGCGTCACAAAAAGTCACTTGAAGAGGCCAATCGCCTTCAAGTCTGTCAAAGAGAAGTCTTGTCATGTTCAACTTCTACGTTTAAATAAATAGTACTAAACAGCTCTAAACAACATAACTATCAAAACACTAAAGGCAGAAACATAAATTAAGATTTTGAAAGTCGTATAAAAGATTCAATGCATAATTCAGTTTCATGCCGTTCACAGTACGACCTGTAATTTATCGCTATTTCCTCTCTGAACTTCTTCCACTTATTAATTCCACACATTTTCTTGAGACAGATAAAAATAATAATTATTTATTAATAAGAAAAACATGTCATCAAATGGAAAAAAAATGATATTTTGCTTTCAATACTACCGTTACTACTACTACACTAACAATAATACCAATAAAATACATAAAAGTTAAATTTTCTGCCCCTAAAACTTTTTCGCCTTGCTGTAAATTCGGCAGTCGAAAGATCTTCTCTTTCCCATAAAATGATGCCATTTTTTTAATAATCAATAAAGGCACATGGTGATATCTGCTCGTTTCGAAGTCATTAAAAAATGGATCTCTAACTCACACATGAGTTTTTTCAACCGATTCAAATGGTGTCCATTGGACCCTTGGAAAGAATGAATCCAAATTTTGAAGCAAGAAGTCGCTCTTTTCTAATGGATCTTGCGATGATTTATGTATTGTTATGTTTTTTTTTTCTGATTAATTTAAAGTTAACATGTTAGAGCCTTTTTCTGAGTTTTCGTTTTGTTCCGCCTCGGTTACTTCTCCAATTTTGTTATTACCATCGAATATTGTTGTCCGATTCTCTTAGAGAAACTCGTTCATTTCTTAAACAAAAAAAAAAAAAAGAAAAAAGCTTCCAAGCTATATAAATTCTACAACAATACCTGGTTATTGAAGCAAATCTACCACCACAAACTGCAGAAAAAGAGTACTGGATCAGGTTGCTGTGAGGGCGTAAAATGTTTCACATAAAGTATGCGGCATGCAAGATCGTGGCTAACTATCAAAGATTGGAAAACAATACGTTACTGCGTAATTGGCACACGATACTTAAAAAAAGTTAATTAAATAAAAAAAAGACTAATCATTACACATAACGACCTTGTCAAAAGCCATCAAAATTATATTGGAAACTGAAAATAAAAACATGATCATTGTGTTGATGTGCGAATCTAGTCATCTAGTGCCCTTGAGTTTTCAAACAGATAGTCGTTTATAATTCACGCGCTTGCACACGTTTGGCGACTCATTTGAGTGGCGATTTTTGAAAGATGCATGCCTCAAGGAGAAATGAGCAGAAAGCAGAGAATTAAAATAAAAATTTGTTTTCAATACCTAGTTTATTCTTGCAGTTTGAGTTGTCCCTTTGGGATTTTCCTTTACTTATCGCAAAAATATTCGTTGCCTTTAAAGAGATAAACGACCGCCCTTGTTTGTAGCCTAGATAGAATTTTTGCTGTTTGGTTTTCCACAAGGTTTTTACCCCGAAACTAGTCAAGTTGTCCTCAAAAATTGAGAAAAGTATGTTTATGTAAATCGCGTTGAGCTTTCTACAGTATCATTCAAATGTATTTGTTGTTTTGAATTAATACATAAAATCTATGATTATTATCTCAGAAAATGTGAAGTAGCCATTGCTACTACAACCGCTGGTTGTAGAAACCAATTGATTTATGATAACCAAAACATTACTAAGAATAAAACGAACGGAAAAATATTAATAACTGACAATTCTTGGAAAGAAAAAAGATGACCATAAGATAACGTAAGTCATAAAGTACAATATCTAATTATAATCTTGTCAGTAGAGTAAAAGAAACAAAAAAATTAAAAGATAAATTATAAATTGGATTAATACGTGTATATATGTACAGTGAGAGAAATGAGAATAAATTACTTCAAGTTCTCTTTCTGTTTCATCTTTATGACGAGTATATTACTAATACTCAGTGACTAATTTTGCTCATACAGTGTTAGTTTAAAAATAATTTGTAGCAAACAGGAATTAATGTTTTATTTGTTATCAATTTATAACGAAAGTAATATTTTAACGAAAAAATGGATAAGTTGCATATTGATTTTCAATCTTAATCTCATCCTACAGTTTTTGCTGGATTAAGCGACATCGCACAGCATTCTAGTTTATAGCTCTGTTTTGAAAGCTCAGTGTTACTTGCGAAAATTTTGAATAATGGAAATGTCGACAAGTGGGTGTTCGATGGAACTGCACACCGCCTCCTCTCGTAACAAAACCGACGTTTAGTTCGAGCAGCTTTGTTCGGATGTGGGCCTTGTGAAGTCAAGTGTCGAACACTATGTTCGGGTTCCCACTGAAACATGGATTCTTTAATCAGCAAAACGTCCCACATTTCTGCGTGGACGATGGCAATGGTGGCAAGCGCAACAATGGTTGCATCCTTTAAGGAATCGTTTGCTTTTTCGAAAGCACAAATTTGCATTTTCTCTTTGAAGGCTCAAAACTTTCATTGCTTATGCATGTGAAGCTTTAGAATTCGTGTCACCATTTAAGCTGTTTTGTAAGGGAGAATAAAAATGTGAGATTTTATCCTTTTCTCCCATTCCTAATTTCAACACTGAAGTTCGTCTCTGATTCAGCAGATAGATAGTTACTTTTTAAAAGAATTCGAATAAAAAAAAACAAAAGATCATTATACAGTTCAGAGAAAATTATCATTAAAATTACTGTAAAAGCATAATAGAAAAACAAATACAGTTCAACTTTGTTCCATAGTTCCCGCATCTCTCGTTCTCCCGCATGTATCGTCATGATTTAATGGTACTGTCACGCCAATTATGTTTCATATTGTCATGCATGCGTCATTTTCGCTTATTTATCATTGGAATTCCATAAAACACGATCGATCGAGGTTTTACTGTAGTACGCTAGTATGGTGGCAAGGTCACGTTTGTAGTCAAGTCACCAACAAATGTCGATAAACACATATACGTCGATGACATATGCATCACCTAAAATATTTAATTAGTCAATTTTTCCTATTTTCCATTTAGATTTTAAAAGAGAACAATCAAACATAATTCGATATTTACAAAATGTCACGAAAAGAATTCTTTTAGGAATCAAAGTTCGTGTATTTCTTACAAGCTTCTAACTAAAATATGTAGTTTCGATAAACATTGTTGATACTTTTCTCCACCAAGACCCCTACCTGTTAGCCGAGGCCTTAGGATTGTTTGCGCACGGGGCGGGGTAGTGGGGTCCATTGATTTTACAGGCACGTATTCCCAAATGTACATAGTGGGTCTTCAGCGGGTATCGAACGCGCGACCTTCCAGGTGGAAGTCCGACTCTCTAACCACTAGGCTACCATGGCCTTAACATTGTTGATACTGTGACTGAAACAATCGACTACTACTGTTTGTTCTCGAATGCCTCAACTACCAGTCGGGAACGATTCCATTTGTCGAAGGGGTGATACACTGAAACCACAGTTTTGGAAGTTTTATTTTAATCGTCGTTGAATTAAAATACACAAGAAAAAAAGAAAAAGAACTCAACTTTGTTATTCTTCGCAAAAAGTAAACGTATCCTCATCTTTAGTTCTTCTATTACCACTATTTCGAGGAAATTGAAGCAATTCTGACGCATGTGTAAAACGAAGGAAGGTTTCGGCTTAGAAAAACATACAGTAGATCCAAACTTTGTGCAGAGGGATCTGACCTTTCCGTTTTCTCTTTCGAAAATCAACTGAAGTTGGAGAGGAAAGAAAAGCAGATGCCTGTTAAAAGATAACGCTAAAAGAAATTTAATGCATATTTTATTTGACTTGAATTAATTATTAAGCTTTATCTTATGCAAAAGTAACATGTATAAATAGCTACATTCCTTCAACAGTTCTAGCTCTTGAAGAATTAGTATTAGCAAACGAGGCTGTCTTTAGACTATCTTAACATGAAAGTGTATGTACGGTTTTTGCACAAAAGCGTTACCATAATATAGTTTTAGTATGTATAAAAATGGTGTATTTATGCATATTATTTTTATACTTTTATGTACCATGTTATGTTTTTGGACTTACTAAATAAATGCTTGTTATTCCGATTGGATTAACTAAATAAAACAGAAAACCAAAAAAAAAAAAAAAGAAAAAAAGAACAAAGAAGGTCACGTAGTCAATGAAAATGCTTGGGCAGAAGGGTTAAATTTTCTACTGTCTAGTGGTAAGAAAAGTACTTAACCAAAACTTTATTATAAATTCACATACTCTCTCTTCTATACGTCAATCGAACACTTTTAAAACCGAAATAAGGAAGTTTTTAAAAAGTGGACTTCATCGGTGAGGACCACTAAATTTTCATTTTAGGTGCCTACCATAACAATAACTTTTAAGAGAGATAGAAAGAAAATAATAAATATAACTTCATGTAATAGAATACTAGTGTTGATATTTTGCAAAACTTATTTAATATTTGACAGTAAATACAACAAGCTTGTAAGTCGTAATAGTATAAGAATTGACAGTAACTTAACATACAGTAAAAAGTTTATAACAAATATTATATGCATTTGAATATGCCTTTTATGTATCTGAAAAGATAAGTAATTAATGTTATCAGTTAATAAAAAATAATTTGTAAGAAATTAATCACTGATATTAATTTAAAAACTAAAATCTAATAATCGAAGAGAACTAATGATAATTGACACCATTAAGTGTATTATTTAATGTGGGTAAATGATTAAAATTTTGTAACATTTCTATTAGCAGAAGAAGAAAAATTCATCCTTTTGTTTGCCTACAGAATAAGCAAACTTGGATAAACGCAGAAATAAAAAGCACATGATGAAATGTATTTTTTTCCCTATTTTTTTTACTACTACAGTACCTTATACAAAGAAATTGAACTTTTTATCAAACTGAGACATTGCGAAAAACATCGAAAATTCATCAAAATTTAAACAATATCTATTTCATGATTCTCTTCTGTTTCTTTTAGGTTTACTCAGACTCGATACTCATAAACAATGGTTAAGTAAGATCTCAAGTGGTAACAATGGGCTTCTTAAAAGCGGAACTCGTCCGAAAGTAGCTGAAGAAAAACTATTCAAACATGAGGTAACAGAAGACAACCGGTTCCGAATCTGTAACTTGTAAACAAATTTTTCTATCTTTATTTAAAAACTCTCACCTTCACTCACTAAAGGCGGGGATGCAGTCATTGTTTGGCGGATCAAACGTTACGAAATGTCTACCAGAAACACCTGTTTTCATTACTGAATTTTCCTTTGGCGATTGTTTTCGATTTCAATTGCAATGAAATCAAGAAAAGTGACCATATCTTGAGGTTCTTGAGAAGAATTCCACTTCTTCGCAACTCTTGAGAAAAATTCCAATTGTTCGCAACTTTTGAGAAGAATTCCAGTCATTCGCAACTCTTGAGAGGAATTTGTAGAGTTGTTAGGGTAGAACATTATTCCTTTTCCTTCCCAAGAGATCCCACATGGTCAAACACTGGGGTTCTTAGGAAAGAAAGAGTCCCCAACGGTCAACCCTCCCCGGTTAACGGTTTTTTGGCAGGGAACGAACGCAACAATATCAACCAATGGCTTCTAAGAAAGAAAAGAACATAAAAGAAGCTGGAATTGAAAAACTAAATAAAAATATAAAAGGACATGTAAATCAGCAAAAAACTTTCTGGATAAAAAATATAGAAACAAATTGTACAATTCATAGGCTTAATAATAAGGAATATTTATTGCTTCGGCGAAAGAGTGAGTAAAATTTTCTCTAGAGAGAGTTTTGTTTTCCCACTTGCTCTAATGCTAAACTGGGTCACCTTCACTATGCGTTCCGTCCCTAGTTGCGTAGAATTCCAAAGAAAAGAAATATTCACACAATACAGGGTGGAATTTTATTCCTTTCTCTTGGCAACGCCCTGTTTCTCTACGTTTCACTAAATTTCTCCCTCACTTAATCGGTTCAGTAATAAACAGCACTATGTGCCCATTTGCATTTAAATTGCCCTTATTAATGCGGGGAGGGAGAGATATTGTGCATAAAGATAGAACTATTAGCAGTTTAATCCGTTTGATGTAAATTTCCTTCTGGTTTAATGTTCCAGAAAAAGATCTTTCTCTTGCATTGTAGTAATCGAGTTTTGCTTGAACTTGTCGATCTCATCAAATACTACTACAATTATGGTAGTTTATAAAAAGTTCGACCTTGAAGAAATACAAGCTTGAACGTTGGTCTCTTAAAGCATTAAGTTGAAGTCACGAACATTAAGCGTCCGTACGTAAACGTAAGACGTCCAACAAAAACACGATTCAACCTTTATTAATCTTTAAATGAATAAGACAAATGCATTTGCAGGAGCGGAGAAATCGCAAAGGAAGAATCAAGTTTTTGCAAGCATAAAAAGAAAGGAAAAAAAAAACATATCAACTGTAAACTACATTTAACTTATTGACAAATTTCGTGACTCATTGGGATTTCCCATTTTTATTGTTAAATTTTCAAAAGTGTACCAAGTGTGTCGAATTGGGAGAGATTTAAATCAAGAGCAATTAAGAGTTATTAAAACTTTTATGCTGTTTTATATCTGTAAAGATGTTATTCACAAGCTACAGGCGCTTATCAAGTGTCTAAAGAGTTACCAAATACGTATTTAATGATTAATAAAAGCAAAATAATCAGAAACAAAACTTTTGTTGCTGATGTTTTGTTTGTAGCAAAAATTCCGATGTTTATAAAAGTCAGACCAACACATTTCTTTTTCTATTCCTGTTCTGATCGTTGGATGCGGGTTGATATTGTATATTAGTCTACTTTAATATTTTCAGTAGAAGGACAAATAAAAAAGGTGGAAGAAGAAAACCAATACTAGCGATAACAAATTTTAAAAACGCAGTGTTTTGTATAAAATATTAGCATTCGTGTCCAAACATCTTCACAAAAGCAAGCGTTATGCTGTGTAAAAACTCTTCACGTACTCAATCAAGTCGTAACTTCCCTATAATATGTTTTATATTCATTCTCATTTGTGCATATTTGATCTATATTCTTTTCCTGCATTTAAGTTGTACGCATGGCAGATTATTGTCATTTTCCGGTTGGATTCCCTGTTCTTCCTTGTATGATGCTCCTTTAACACCCGTTTTATCATGTCAAAACACCTGCTTGAATGATTTTCATCGTTTTCCTTTTCTTCTTTGGAAGAAAGTCGTCACTTGTTTCGAAGAATGTTTCTTCAGAAACTAGCAAGAACGAAATTGTTCACCTTTTTCGGAAAAAGTTAATATTCTTAATTCCATAAACGTTAAGAAGGAACTTTGTTTTACTTTTTACAGACCCTGATATAACTGATTTTAAGCCAATGCATAACTTACGCGTTCTTAAAATTTCTGAAGATTGATAATTTATCTTACAATGGTAAATCTCCGGGCATTTTTTGTGTAACTTCTGTGAGTTTTTTTGCTGAGTGTTTCCATTTGCTACTGACCTATTTCCAGTAAATATAATAAAAAAAAGTAAAAACTTAAAAAAAAAAAAAAAAAAAAAAAAAAGAAAAAGAAAAATTAAAAGAAAGTTGATGAAAAAATGTTGGAGTAAAAAATTGAATTTAACTCCGTTTAAACTGCCATCAAATAAAATAATAAGTAAGTAAATAAAGGACAAACTTCCAGTTTTTTACGAGCACTTAGTGCCACCAATGTCACCTTTTCCTTACTATCCATCATTGAAAATAGAAAAAGATCTTTTCAGCCTACCCTAATGTATAGAAAGCGAAGAGTTTTATTTTATTTTTAGAAGCAACCGAGCTGACAGGAAAAGTTATACAATGACTTTCACTATTTAAAAGTAATATGGAAATGACTTCATTTATATATCAATAGAATAAAGTTTTAAAGCCTCAAGGTAGCAAGCAGACCAGATGCGGGATTTGAAACCATACGTTGCGGAATTTACTGATCAAAACAGAAGAAAATAAATTGTCTTTAAAACTAAAATGAAGTTCAATAAATAGCAAATAATAAGCATACGACGTGGTGATGAGGTTATGATTGCAAATTTTATTTATTTAACGACAGTTAAAAATGTCAGCAAAAACGATTCTAATTGAGCAATTGAATCGGTGAGTGAAAAAACAGTGCTAGTTCAAAAAACTCATTTTGAGATATTTGCAAAAACTACTTCCATTTTTTTCAAATATGGTTTTTTGTTTGTTAACGCCATGCCCTTGCTGTTATAACGTGAGAGGTCTTGACAATTGTATTCTTCTCGCTACAACGTGTCGTTCTACGTGTTTAGTGTTCCTTTGGACAGTTGTCTAAAAATGGTCGATTGTGGACTAGTACTGTTTTTTCACTCACCGATTCAATTTCATTACTAACAACATGAGGGAATGTGATAATTTCAAACTTTCAATGACGCGAATTATACAGACAACTAATGCCATTGTAGTGCTCTATCATTCATATTTATGTTGCATTTCTACATGAAGACATCATAAAACAGTTGTTTTTCGGAACACTGCGGACATGAAATTGTAGTTACGCCTGGGGTGGTTCTCCTTTTCCTCACGGACCATGGAATGCATGAAGCAGACTCGCTTCAACTATTCAACTGAATATTTTAAGACTTAGCGAGATTGTGAACGGTAAATTTAACGTCAAATCTTTATGGATGACTTTTATAGCTTGCAGATTTTCGCCTTGACACTATTCCTACTTGCTCGCTTCGATGTTCCATCGTATACGTGGATGCTGTCTAGTGGAACGAACAGATTGTTTCGTTGGGCAACTGTGTGTGATGAAATTGTAGCGAATACTGAATTTGAAGTGGACTAAGGTGATTTACTTTGGGAGGTTATGTGTCTGCATTTGCATTTAAATAATTCGTCGAATGGAATATTTTAAGCCATTCAGTTCACTGAGAAAGTATACTTAACTTAACGTCCAGTCGAGTACATAAGGGAGTGCATAAGTTTTCGAAGACCAGATTAGTTTTAGAAGCTGTGTTAATCTGTACAATGTAGAGTTAGTTAACCAACAGACTGAACTGTCACTACGACGAATTCATGTACGATGAAATAACGTGCGATGAGTTAGCGAGTATTGCTTTGACAACATTTCGTTCGTTCTCAGTTTAAGTTCTTATGTTTCCCAATTCTTTTGACTTTAAATTGCTGAAAGGATTTAGACAATTTCTTATTACAATTACTTTTTATCTTGATTGACTTCAAATAATTTAAAATCCTTTTTCAATGAATTCCAGATTCCCAAAACGCAATCGGATTTAACCAACCCGACCGACCTTATGCTAATCTTATGTCCCTAGCGGAAAACTATGCAATCTTCAAAAATTTAAAAAGTCATTAAACTGCACAGACAATCGAATTCTCGCAGTTTGATTCTATGCAACTTTTTCGACGAGTTGATGCAAATTCCCTTAACTACTCGACAAATTATTGATTTTTCACATCCTGTTTGCGAATACCAGACGATACCTCAATTAGTAGCGGCAAAATTTCCGTCCCAGTGATCCAGTTGGCATTTTAATTTGAGTTCATTACGTGTTCATGTCGTGCAAACCTCTTGCCTACAACCTACAAGCACTTAAGTCAGACCACAGTCTCCAACCGTTATTTGCCTTCTGTACACATCCCGTGTTATTACTTGCTCAATGGAGCGTGCGGTAGTAAATGTATTTGAAACAGTTCTATGAACTTAACACTACAACCGCAAACACACATATACTGATTGCTGACTCACTCGCATGATTTCTCGCAATTCGCATGATGGCTAGTTGAACACAGATCAAAGAAAGAAGTCAGTATCAAAATTAAAATACAGTAAAATCTCGACACAGCGAATAGCGATACAATGAAATATTCGTTATAACGAAATAAATGCTTAGTCCCGTTTTAAATGTCATTTAGATAACGTATATTCCATTTCAAAGAACATTGCGTTGCAATGAAATATTTCCACGATCCCTTAGTTCGTTATAACGGGATTTCATTGTGTTGTGTTGCTTAATGACGTTACTTTCACCTGTCGCCTTGTATTTTAATGTAAAACTTAAGAGAACAGCTCGGTACCACAACCACATTAGTGAAACCTTTAAAATTGTGAACTAGGAAGTAAATCTGATTTTTTTTTTGTTTTGGATGCGAGGTCTATAATTCACATAATTAATGGGCTAGGAATTAATTCAGTTTCAATAAATATTTTTATGCATTACTAAAAGTGTTACTTGCTGTTTAATAAAATGCCTTGCGTTTTCATAAAAAATATTTTTTTAATTACTAAATTGACATTTTTATGTGCTAAATATTGTTTTACATTTATTTAACTTTAGTTTCGGTATTCTCCATCCACCCAAAAATCCACACGTCATTCTGCTCTTAATTTTTCTTACCTTCTTTGTTCATCGTATTTATGTCTTTTTTTGAAATTTTTTTTCAAAATTTGGATTAATTTTTATTATTATTACTATTGTTATTATTATTTTATTACTGTTATTAACGATGCGTTTTTAGCCTACTTTCCCGTAAAAGTAAAAAAAATAATAATAATAAAGCATGAAAGAAGGCTTAATGTATCGTGAAATTATCGTTAGAAATCAAGAAAAGTCCAAAATAACATAAGTAATTAAATAAAGATAGGAAAATAAAAAGTTTGAAAGTGGGGATTTGAGATGGGGAAAAAGTGTCTTGGTCGGTCTGTCTCTTCCCCCTAATAACTTTTGAACGAATTGTCCGATTCAAAAAATCCTTTTTGCATTCGAAAGATCTCGGAGAGGACATCTCATTTCCTTCGTTCAATTTTGAACAGTTCAAAAAATCTTAACATTAGCGCTTATTTGCAAAAATGAAGCAAATTATGCAAACTCTGGGCACACAGATCCAAGTTTTTATGAGAAAGCCCATTGGAAGAAGCTCTCGGCGTGAAATATTGATTTGAACAATTTTTGTTCTTTTTTGAACTGTTCAAAAAAATTAACATCAGCGCCTACGGGGAAATTTCAATCCTACATAAATCCTCATCTAGCAGACGGATTCGCTTGGAACAAAATTTATCGGAAAGTTCTTATAACGTAACATGTACAGATACACAGTTCAACAAGAACTGAAAGAGCCAATTTTCCTACGAAATTTTTTGATCGGGATTTTTAAGGAAAGTTCTCAATTAATAAATGAATAAATGAAGATGTGTCAAATAAAAATCGAGGCCAGTTATGATTTTGAAAGTTGGTTAAGTAGAGAAATTCTGTACATTGCCACTGAGTACTTTGCTACTTAACGTACGACTTTGAATTTATATCGTTGCAGGACCGACAGAGAAATGAAGGCCACTAATAATACTACTAATAATACTAATATACTACTATTATTAATATCACTATTCCTGAAAGTTGCATTGCTATAGAAGCAATAGCGTGATATGTCTTGCTAAATTATAATTTTCTCCTATTTTTTAAAATTTGACATTTGAGAAAGTGTTGTCACAGAATTTCTGTTCACACATGATTTGAGAGTTCTTTAAATGAAACTTCTGAAATAAATGAAGTAAGAGCTTTAAGGTTTTGCAGACCGCTTTGGGTTTGAAAATACACTAATTACTTTTTCGGTTGATAAAAATTTCAGCTTATGCGACAAATTTTGACTCTCCTTTGAATTCCCTTCAAACTTCTGACGGTCTAGATCACCTTTTCCAAAACGTATTTCAAAAGACCAGGAATATAGTCAATTCGCATTCCTGCCAACAACAGCAAAAATGGTTCTAAGGGGTGATGTTACTTGTGTATCATAATTTAATACACATTTTGGAAAACGCACGCTAGGTCCGTTAAACGGGTAACGAGGCTCGACGGTATACATAGTTATGTTAAAGACGGATATGCACTAAAGCATGTGGGTACGAGGTTGGATTTAAAACTAAATATTGCCTACTGTTCACATCATTCGTAAACACATCGTCTGCGTTCCGAAGAGCGGAACCCACTCGGTTCCGGTAGGCGTCCACCCTATATGACTTTGCAGAGGGCAAACGAAGGCGTTCGTCCGCTTCATCGGTCGCTCGTCTTGCGCGCCCCAAGGCCAAAAAGTCACGGCCGAGGGTTTTCTTCGCCCTCTTATACTTCGGCGAGATATTTTCCGAGATATGCGAGAACGATCCATTGTTGAAAGGTTAATAGGCATACACGCACGTGTCACCTGGAATGGGAATAAACTAAGTGAGGAATGATTCATCAAGGAAGGCACGTAGCTGTACTTTTTTTTTGAAGGGTTGTTCTATTAATGAATTGTGCCCTAACCAACGGATAATCAAAAAAACCTTTTGATAGTTTCATAAACCCTTTGCACTCAACAGACACTGCCAAACGTACTCGAAGACTTGAGCGCCAAGTGATATGCAGCAGCAGCAGTAATGATCAAACTGATGTAATTTGTTGATTATATGCGATTTCATGTGTCAAACCATTATTGCCTCGTTTGTTGATCAAGTCCGACGTATTATTTAAATTTTGATAAAAAAATTCGAGCGCTATGTCTTTGCATTACCATACTTTGCGAAGACAACATTGTTTTACGAAACTGTAATAGCAAACTTAACAATGTGGCTAGAATCTTTGAAAAAAGCTAAACATTGCAAGAAAATGAAACGGAATCAAAAAAATAAAAATCCTAACAGATAACTTGTCTTTAATGATTCCAAAGAACATTCCAGTGAAATTCGAACTATGTGTTTGATTGTGTTTGCGTGAAGCACAATTATTATAGCTGTTTTAATATTTTTATTATACATTCTTGCATGCATTCAGAACAAGAATGGAAAAAATAAGGTAAATTTCCAAAATTGTCCAAAATCTGCTTTTGAAATATATATAAAAAAAATCCTCCCACACTTTTGCTCCTAATTAACTTAAATTAAAAGAATGAAACGAAAAGGAAAAATGATGAGGCAAGAAAAAGTGTCTACTTCCGTTTCCCACAGGGCGTTTCGTTTGAGAGTGATAAGCAGAATAAAACGGTCTCCGAGCAACTTGAAGAAGTCAGTCTTCCGGGTCCGGATGCCTTATTTTTAGTGGTGTCGCTGACCTTGAACTGGACAAGTGGATGAAACCAGCGCCATCTCGGGAGCGTGCAGAAAACCTTGCAAAGAATGAAAATATTCTATTTTTGTAGTTTTTTTTAATTAATTGTTAGTTTTATTTATCTTTCATTCTCTTGTGCTGAAGTACGAAGAAGAGCAATATAGGATATCATTTTACCTTCGGCAGTTACTTGAAAATCAATGGTTCAGTTTTCATTTGCAATGCTTTCACTCTTAATTGGATGGATGATTTGTCCTGGTGATACCTCAAAACGAAGAACGGAAGTATTTTTCAGTTAGTGTTCTTAACCGTTTGGACAGTTCGCGTAAACTTCAAAAATTTATATAAACTAGAAACGTAAGGAGATTGTTTTTTATAAACATGGACAAAAAATTAGATTAAAAAAATCGATGATAGATGGCGCTAGTACGCGCGACTTTGGGGGAAATATGCAAATTAAACGGCTATAAGAATCTGTGGGTGTGGGTCTATTAAGTCCCTCACTAGTTTACATAGTAACTGGTAATGGATTTAGAGAGAGTGCAAGTTCTTAATAGCATATCTCCATCAAAGTTACTCGTATATATGTTCAGTTATTTTTCTTCCTGTGTTAAAAAAAAAAAAAAAACCCTTGACGTCGGGATGCTAACTTTGCAAAGGGCTTTATATTTTGGTTACTTTTTCCGTTATATGAATTTTAAAAGTTTCTACAGACTATTTTTCCACCTAGTATCTTTATTTTCATTGTATTTATTGGTACTATTTCAGTTGTTTTGTCCTCGAAAGAAAGAATCATGGCGCAATATATTTTTTATTTAAAACTCTAGCAATATTCGCCCTTTGTGATTCAAATTTCTGGTTTCAGACGTCAATGAAAAGATAAAATTTCTTTATTGTGGAAAGTGTCATTCTCCATATTTACTATTCTTAATAGGTAGTGTGTTGTTCTTTGTATTAAAGTTAATATGTGTAAAAAACCATAAAATAACTAAACCTTCATTTGAAAATAATAATAATGAGTTTAAGAAATATGACTTTAAACGCACGTTCATGAGTACATACACTA
Source organism: Octonoba sinensis (assembly GCA_038502835.1). Taxonomy (NCBI): domain Eukaryota; kingdom Metazoa; phylum Arthropoda; class Arachnida; order Araneae; family Uloboridae; genus Octonoba; species Octonoba sinensis. The sequence goes on from CM076602.1 coordinate 69,136,006, forward strand.
CTTTTTTTTTAGTTACTAAAAAATATATGTCATTCGATAGGCTTAAAAGGAAGTTATATGTGATGGGCACATCAGATTTTTCTAGACTTTTTTTCTAAATATTTTTTTTTCATCTGCGTTTAACACTATTTCAACTTCTTTATGACACTTTCACAAACTGCAGTCATTTTGGCATTATTCATCACTTTCTTTATACCCATTGAAAAATAGCTTTGTCGAAACTCTGAAAATGAACTTTGTTGACGGGTGACTGCGCGTAAATTATCGAAAATCCTAAAATAGAAATAATGTAAAGAAAAGTATGGAGCCAAGAAATAAGAAATTGAGCTAAGTGAAGACATTGTCAACTACGTGGACACATTGTGGTGTCACATAATACTACAGTTTTAGCTACAGTTTGAATCCTGGAACAGCTTTAAAGGGCGTTCCAATCCTCCGCTACCAGACGTACTGGCAGATGTATCCAACAGGTCTGGCGCAGTCGAAATCGTTCCACATATAGTCCATCTCGTTCATCATCTGGACACATTGCTGGGTGCCTCCGCTGTCATTGGGTTGATCAGGACCCCACACCGTGTAGTTACCTAACAGGGCCCCGTTGTCGTAATAGAAGATGCCCTCTCGTTTCCGAACGCCAATCCACGTCTGGAGAATGTTGCCCTTCTTCATCATAGCTAGAAAACGAAGAAATCGTAGTTTTAATGTCAAACAAAACATTTTCTACAAGTTTACTGAAACAAAAAATACCCTTGGAATTTAGAAAATATACTCAAAGTACTAGGAAAGTTAACACTATTTAATGTGATACAGTTGAAACTGATGAAACCAAGTTCAAGTATCATTCATTCATTAGTTTTAAAAGTATCAAGAAAGTCCTACAGTTTACCAGTCGGTAGAAGCTCGGTTCCAGCAGAACACCGAAAGTGAAGCAGCATCGACTTAGGTCAGTGTTTGGGAGGGTGAGAACCTCTCGCGGCTGGTTCCTCTGGGTCGTGTACGCTAAAGGGAGCTAGTTCACATTAAATAGGTCGTGGCTCCAAAGTCCTCCAAGTGAAACAATACCTCTGGGGGTGCCAATCCCAGCCTCTCACCTGGGATCTAGTTCAAAGTTAAGAGACCACAAAAGTTGAGGTCAAGTCAGTCTTCAGCCCTCGTGGCTCCTGACTCTAAAATAAAACTAAATCACCTTAAAGCCAGTGGATTATTGTTGTTCTGGACCTGGTAGTAGGCTTTTCTATGCCAGGAGGATGAGTAACAACAACAACAGTATCAAGAAAATAAGTCAACTGGTGTAGTCCTCTCCTGCTTTTGTTGTTGGGTTTACTAGATAGTAAAGCGACGAAATTTGGAGAAATGGCAAGATCCTTCATCACTTCGACACAAATAATTTGACATATTAATTTCAATTGACTTTTTACAACTCAAGGCACAATAAATTTGATGATTGGAATACAGTAGAATATAACCTGGATCGATCCTTTCTCAGTGCCATTCATTTCTAGTGATACATACGGAAAAAGTAAGTAGGCAGAGGAACATAAAGCAAGACGATTCAGTTAAAGCGTTAAAACAAGACTATACATACAGGAAAAATAATAGATGGAGGTTTTACTGTATTTAAAAAAAAAGTTATTCCTAAGAATCATAGTTATAAACTTCATAGAACTAGTCTTTGAGAACGTTTGGTTTTCTGCATAGAACGTGTTCAGAGTGAAATTTGCCAAAAACCCTTTTGTACAGGAAAAGGGATTCGTTGTAACCTCGAATCACGTGTCTGCTTTTTTTTTTTTTTTTTTTGATACTTTGTGCTTGTAATGTAAATTTTGATTTTACGTAGTAAATAATAACAATAGAATCTATGTGCGGAGATATGTCATCATAACAGACAGCCGATGGTGTGTATTCATTTTCTGCATAGCCGATAGCCGATGCTCTCTGCAAAATATATATTACAACAACAAGAATATAAAGTCATTGACTATGCAAAGAAAAGAAAAAAAAAAAAAATCTACGAGATTACAACATTTTCTCTCTTTTGAACGCATGTTTCAGCAGGGAATCAATCAACAAGTATTGGAAGGTAAAAGTAGCGGAATAAAAAACGAAATTGCAAATCCAATCGCCCATATCTCCTATAAAAATAATCTTTATTTTTCATACTCGCAGATATTATTAGCAAAAGCACTTACTAATGAGAGTCTCATGATCATATGGATTTTTCGGCATTGCCAAGAAAGCTTCTTCAGCGCGACAGGCAGCATGAGCTTCTTGCCAAGAAAGGGGAGTTTTGTACAATTTGAATTTTCCTGCAAGAAGGGAAAATGTATGCAAGCAGATGCATATTATTATGTAGAATAAAAATACATAAGAAGAAACCTGTTCTCATAAATAAAACAGGGAGAGAAACTCAAAAAGAATCGTTAAGAATATGAATCTAATTTTAAACTTTTAATAAGCTATTTGTTATAAAAATAATACAGACGAGGAAATATATTTGAATGTATTTGAAGATCAGTCAAAAAAAAATATATTATTTATTAATTTCAATTCTATAATTGTCAGTGGCAACACCAATAATTAATTACCCTGGGAAGTTCGATAACTAAAAAAACTTTGTGTTTTTTTTTTTTCAAATATATATACCCCTCTTCTTTTTTTAACCGGGAACAAAGAACAAGCTGTTTGTTTTCTATCTTGGTGGTGATGCAAAAATAAAGGATTATCGCCCAAAATTTGGTAACCACCCCCACCATATCAGTTTCTCAATTACTTTAATATTCCCATCAAAGGGGTGAGCGATCAGACTGCGGAGGCCCTAAGTTCAAAAAACAATAGTAGATAAGAAAAAACAGCGGCTTATTCTTTTAATGGCTTTTTTTTTTTCCAATGGGGCTGCGGTATTGGTCCTCAACCATTGCAGGCCGAGTGCGTTCCCCAGTAATTGGTACCATCTCTTTCAGCAGCACCACAATGAGTGTGGTACCTTCACTGCATGAGAATTTTGACGTTCAGTTACCCCTAGATGGCGGTACCTGAGCTCTCATTGATGCAATATGCACTAGGAATTTAATTTAGCCGAGAGCATCCAAGCCAAATTTCTACTCAAGGGATCTTTTACATGTCGCATAATCATACGACATGGGCGCAGACGGTTTTCTGCATCGTGAAAACCCACCGACTTGGGCCAGGTTTGAACCCGCGATCTTGGGCGTACGAGGCGTGCGCCTTACCGCTACACCACCCCTGTCGAACTTTTAATGACTGTAAACATATGATTTTGCGTGATTAGAAGAATTATTACCTTTATTACGCTGTAAACATAAAAAAAGGAACCTGCACTTTGTATTTAGATCATAGATAGTGCAAACAGATATTTATAATAATGCAACATATAATAATAAAATAATTTTTAGAAAAAAACAGAACCGACTTCAAATTAAAAATTGCGCTAAAAACTACAAAATAAATTCATTCTTTAAACAACATCGATGTGACTTTTAAACAGTTTTAGAAGTCGGTGCAAAATTAGGATAGATAAAATATTTTGTAATCATGAATCAATTACAAATATATATATTTCCGCAGAATTAGTAACAGTTCCAATATGAAGTAGCAAATGGTATAATGGTAATTAGACCCATAATTTTGCACCGACTTCTAAAACTATGTTTAAAAGTCACATCGATGTTGTTTAAAAAATGAATTTATTTTGTACTTTTTAGCGCAATTTTTAATTTGAAGTCGGTTCTGTTTTTTTCTAAAAATTATTTTATTTTATTCTTTTTAGTGTAAATACATTTTGTATATAAATACTCTATTTTTAAAAAAATTCCGTATCAAAGGGTAAATTTAAATTAATGGCACTAAAAACTAATCATTTGCATGATAAATTCCCTTTTGCTATTTAACTATTTTAGCAAACAAACTGATTGGAATAATTTTTGCCACAGAGAAGCCTTCAGTCAAACTCTTGCTGTAATTTCTTTTAATATTATAGCCCATGACAACAAACGTGTTTTTAACAATGCTCTTATATTTATTAACTGCGGTACCCGCACGGCTATGCACGTGTTAAAAAATGAAAAGACCAGTCGATTCGCCATTGTGTATATAGCTATAACTTTTTAAAGTGAAAATTATGTTATTTTATTAAAATGAATTCCACATCAATAAAAATTAGCAGCCCATGACAATCAACCAGCGATCCTACACATTTAAGCATTGGTTTTTACAAAACAAACAATAAAAAATAGAAAAACGAAAGAAAGAAATGAAAAAGAAAACATTTAAAAGAAAACGCATTTTGTTTGTTTAGTTCAAGTCCCCACACAAAAAGGACAATTATAATCCATTGCAATAGTTTTAATTAATACATTTTTACTATAATTAGTTTTTATCTATTATTCATTGACAGCAAAACAGAAAGACGAAATTTTGTAGCTTGCAGAAACTAACAGCAGCAAGAAAAGCTTTGAAAGCGTAAAAACCTTTCATCTGAGCCCAAATAGACAAGTAACATGTTTGCTAATTCACTGGAGAAAAAAAATTGAATAAATAAAAATATAAATAGTAATAATAAGTTGGAGTAACAAAAATCAAAAAATAAAAAAATTGATTAATTAATTAAAAATCGGCTGCTCCGAAAAATGATAAAAACCTCAAGAAATAAATATTAATTCGTTAAAAACGAAAAGAATCATAAACCAGTCGCCATGGTAACCATTCAACTAAAATTAAAGTTAATTACCGTGAAGAAATAATTTCGAACAACAGAGAAAAACGCTTATAACTTCTTTTCAGGATAATTTAGTGGCTTCGAATTTTAGCACGAAGAACAAAACTCTTTCTGGGACAGTTTTTTACACGCTTTTCAACGGTATTAAGCTCGAAAGGATGCGATATTTCCTTCCCATAGAAAACGACTATTTTATGAAACTTTCGGGTATAAATTGGAATAAAAAAAGAACAAATTCGAATTTCAGAAAAAACTCTCCGAGGTGCACAACCCCATGTTCCAAACTAATTTCGTTCCAAATTTCATGAAAATCCACCGGACGGTCTGGGCCCTACGCCGGACACAGACAGACAGACAGACACACACACATACTTGCTGCTTTATTATTAGTAGAGATAGAGATAGATTTCCCAACAAAGAAAAATCAAGCCAAGCCTTTCCAATTAAAATAAAAAATACGTATTTTCACTCGTAACGTTTTTTCTAAAAAACAAATGTAGGCAAATTGATTTGTAATATTTGAGTTAGACGACCCTCTATCGATTAAAGAAAACAATCATCAAAATCGGTTCATTTAGTCAAAAGTTATGGATGAAAAGGCAAAAAAAATACTACATTTCTGCCCATTACTTTTGTTCTAATTATCGAATATGGTCAAACGAAAGTACGGGACCTATGGGAAACGACCCCTGATCGATTGAAGAAAAAATCATGAAAATCGGTTCATCCAGTGAGAAGTTGAGTGGAGAAACAAACAAACAAAAAAAAAAAAAACGACATACATACAATACGAATGTATAACCTCCTTCCTTTGTGAAGTCGGTTAAAAAGAGTAAAAGTCATTAAACTCACTGCATTTTGAGGAACATTTTCCTTTCAATTCACATTGTTTGGATCTGATGAATTCTTTCTGGAATGATAAAACACTATTTTAAAATATACATTTTCAGCATAATTGCTGTACTCATGTTTCAAAACCTCATTTAATTACTCAAAAAGCTATGCGTAAAACTTACCATTAAAGTTGCAATAAAATAGAACTACTTTATTAAAATATCGCTTTGTAAGTATAGTTCTTTTTTCAGAAAATTTGAAAACAAAATTAAAAACTAATGGTTTCTTGGAGTGAGCGAACTGAAGTATAGCGGTTCATTGCAGATTTCCTCTTATTCAAGCCTGAAATTTGTAAAAGGCATTTGGTAAGGAAGACCTACCAGACTCGGTCTACATAAAACATAACTAAAATGAAATATATGTGGTAACTAAAAGAAACACCCCGTAACAACTATAGCAGAACTTTTTCTAGAAAAAAATTGATTTGGTAAAACTTTTAGGTTGTATTTCTCTTACCATCAAGCTTTAAGTTTAAGGTCTTTGAACACCACCTACACAATTTAAGATATTTTAAACTTAAAAAGCCGTTTTAATTTGAACCTATGTATGCAAATTATACGTTTCAAAGCTCACTTCATAAGGAGATATTATTAAGAAGTGTTAATAAGTCGATCATTGTTCATTAATAACCATATATTTTATTTTAATCCAGGCAAAATACGCATAAAATCTTCCCTTCTAACAAAATTTATTTTTGGGTAACTTTTTTTACATTTTGAAGATTGCAACTGATTCAGTTGATCATGCAATTTTTTTCTCACTTTTTTCTCAAATTTTGCATTAAGTTTTACACATACTCAAACGTCTTTTGAAATGTGTGTTGAGCACTTCATGCTAAGGAATATCGTACGCTAAAGGCAATTACGATATTTTAAAACGTTTTAAAAGACATAGTTAAAATAATGCCTTATTTTATCAAAATTCTTACCTTGACGTTTCATTTGGAACACCGGAAATTAATCTGGCTAGTTGTGACATTGAATGTACAACAGAGCGGAAAATCGAATTAGTTTCATTAGATCATTAATTTAAAGTTCGTTATGTATCTTTCAAATTCTGAATTTTAAACTTCCTCCTTTTTTTAAATGTTTAAAATTTCCTGCATTTTTCAGTTAATTTTTAACTCTTTAAATTCTTGTAATAACTGATCAAATGACATGTTTTGTTCAAAATAACTTATAATTATAAGGTGCATTTTGTAAAAGCCGAATGGCAACAGGAAAGAAAATGTTTTTGGTCAGGCGTTGTTGTAAATCTACGTTAAGTTGGGGCCTCGGTGGCCGAGCGGTCTTAGTACCAGTTTCCGCCCGCTGCTTGCGCGCAGTAACGAGGTCGTGGGTTCGATTCCCACCTTGCCCTGGGTGTATTTCCGTTATTTCCTCTCTTTTTTGATGTAATAAAATCTTTCATGTATTGTCTTGTGCTATCTGTCATATTGGACGACAGTTCATAAGCGAGTCCGGAGACTAAGCACACGAACTGGAAAATAAATGTACTTCAATTCAATTCAATACGTTAAGTTGTCGTTGTCGCTTATCGTATTTGTGCTGTCAATTAAATGTTTCTTTTTATAAGTGTGCTGCCTTTATCACAGCAAGAAAAATACTAGCATTCTCAATAATCCCTTATATAATGAATGTGTCTCTCCCCCAGAAGAGGTAAAGATTTTTATTATTTTTTTATAATTTAAAAAAAACATTCAAGAGCAAAAATAACTCATTGATTTCGAAAACATTGTTTAAGTTGCAAAAAAAAAGAAAAAGAAAAAGTACAGTTCTTTTATTTTTAATCATGGCCAGAGTTGTTCCATATAGACACATTAGTAAAACCTGATATTTCTAACTTATATATAATTAATTGCACAGGCAAAAAAAAAAAAAAAATCACCAAAAACTGAAATAGAGAATTGATTGCGTAAATCAGCGGTCGACAACTTAAATTGATTGAAGATCTACCTTCAAGTTTGGCGAACACCAAGATCGACTCGGAGGACCGGGGGGGGGGGGGGGTATGCACTATTAATAGGGCATGTTGGAATTGCGCCTGTCTTCAAATTGTAGGTTAATTCTTGTCAGAACAAATTTTGCTGCTTATAAAATACGTACTTTAAACTTTCTAAAATAATGGTTTTTTAACACCGTTAACTCGCATCAAAACAATACAAATTGGATAAATTGTATTGTTTTGATGATTATTTCTTTTGAATTGGATAAAAAAAATTGTTAGTTTTTTCAAACTAAAACACACATGTGAAATGCAGATACATTCTTGAATTAACTCTCACCGAGAGCATAGTTAATGTGACGACTGATACTCCATATTTTTGGAAGTTTTTTTAGGTCCGGTGAATGTTCTGACAAACTACTACACATTTTCTGAAGGAAAACATAATAATAAATTCGCCATCCAATTCAAAAGTTATTTTATTTGTTTATTTTTTACTATAAACTGCCTAAAATGCTATCGCGATCGACCGAAAATGGGCTCGCGATCGACTGGTCGATCGCGATAGATGGGTTGCCGACCACTGGCGTAAATATTGTGATTGTGACCATATGTTTCATCTTAAAAAAATTATAATCTTTTCAAATTATATTACATGTGCCTGACATGCTCCAAGGCTGTAAAAAAGTTTTAAAAATGCAAAATTACCTCAATCCAATAATCATCCACCAGATCGAAATAACTGTAACCAGGGGCATCTTTGAGTTCTCGTTCTCCGTCGCAAACATAAGTATTGAGTAAGAAGCAGGTTCGGTCGGCAAAGTTGAAAGAGCGGCAGATCTTTGATTTACCGCCTGTTTGCCTCTGTAAGCACAAGCCTAAACACTGTGGCCGTGATACATCTGCAATATATATATATATATATATATAAAATATATATATATGTTTGCTTACAAATTATTTCGATTAAATAAATACATCAATAAATAAATAAATAATTGTAATAGTACGTTACAGTAAAATTTTCCATGGCAACTAGGACCACACTGCATTTTGAGAATCGCAAATTTAGATATCAAACTGAAACGTTCATCATTAAAATGGAACATATTGCACGAAAGCATAAGCTGTAATTCTCACAACTGGTATCCATTATTCTCGCCAAAAAAAAACAACAACAACCTAACCCAGCCCCTTAGAAATTCCTGCCATAGCGCTTTCTGCTGTAACAACGTTTCCGATAATGATATCCTCCGCTGATGATGAGGTCCCCCTAAAGCACAGAATTAAATACATAACCAAACTTGAGAGAATATGTAACAGAAGTTCTTTCAACTTCTGTGCATTTCTCCTCTCAACTTATCGTGACCATTTTTCCAAGTCATTCTCTCCAGAGAATTTTAATTGTGAAATGTTTACTTAAAGAAACGAAGAAATATGCTGAAGAAATACTTATGAAAACATCACATGGAAATTCACAGCGCAATTGCGAAGGATGAATTTCATGTGCATATAAATTGTTTGTTTAATTTTATTTTTATAAGTTAATTGCACTGGAGTCCTGTTAATTGGAACCAGGCGGTTCATGGATTATTTAAATCTGGTATAATAGAAAAATTAGATTTTTTTCAGGGGAAATCTCTTAATACTCATTCTTATTTGTAGTTTATATGCATGCATAGCTGAGGCTAGAAGTTTCCTATAATGTACAATTCGTCGAAAAACTTCAGAATATGGGCATTTTTGCTGAAAACGCAACAAATATCATAAAACTAAAAGCGATTTTCTGATAGATGGTTGCACTAATGTAACAGACATTTAAGGGGGTAGAAAATTACATTTTAACTAGGTGAAAAAAATACTGTGCAACTTTTTCAAAAAGGCCGTAACAAAAGTTAAGGCAAAGAATTTAAAACAATTGAACATTCACAGAATTTGCAATCTTAATAAAAGCAGGCTTCTTTTAAATGTTTTTTCCGCTTTTAAATGAAAAATTGAAGCAAAATCATCACTTGACATTTGCGTCGCTTTTGGCTCATTATTGTGTAGGAAATCAAATTAATTAAGTATCAAGCGAGCATCTATTTATATAATGAAAGCCCTTAAGACCTCATGAATAACGTAGTAGAAAAATCTTACATTGGAAATTTTTCTCTAAACTTTTGGGACTTCCATTTTGAAGAATTTGCGCTGTTTTATCCCCCATCTGATTCCAAACAAATTTTTATTTTCATCAAATATCTTTTACATATTAGTGTAACCGTTTAGCATAAATTTTTTATCATATTTATTATTTATATTCATTTTCATCAAAAAGCCAATTTCTAATATTTCGGGATGAGCTGTACTGCAGTTAATAACAAGAAGTTCCGTCTAGAACTATACGAGCCTACTTTCCCGTATACACCCAACTTCAAATTTATAATATAGCTATCACTTTCTCTCTCTTTCATATTTAGCTTTAGTTCTTAATTACTTCAGATATACTTTTTTCAACAGATAATACATATTCATTCACTCAGTCATTCATTCTTTCATTTATTCAGTCATTCATTTACTCATTCATGTAGTTATCACTTGTTTATTTATTTTTTCATCCATTCACTCATTTAATTACTTTATCATGTATTCACTCATTTATTCAATCATTCGTTCTTTCACTCATTCATTTATTCATTCATTAATTCTTTCACTCTTTCATCGATTCAATCATTCATTCTTTCACTCATTCATACATTCATTTATTTATTTATTGAGAAATGCCCTTAAAAATCCCGATCAAAAATTTCATAGGAAAACAGGCTTGTTCAGTTCTTGTTGAACTTCGTATCAGTACATGTTCTACAGCGTAATATCTTTCTGATAAAGTTTGTTGCGAGCCAATCCGTCGTTTAGATCAGGACTTGTATGGGATTGAAATTTCCCATATGCGCTAATGTTAATTTGGTACCTTTTCATTATCAAGACGCAAATCTCGCCTAACAAAATTTTTGGCGACGGAACACACAAAAGGATAACAACGACGATATTCCGTTTGGCGTTAGTTGCATCATTATTGGCGACTTTATCGCCTGCGCCGGAATAATGGAAAAATGCCGCAATTTTTTTTTTTTTTTTGAACTGTTCAAAAATGAACAAAAACTGTTCAAATCAATATTTCACGAAGAGAACTCCTTTCAATAAGCTTGCAATAGGAACTTGGGTCTTGTACCCATAGTTTACATAATTTGCTTCAATTTTGTCCATAAGCGATAATGTTAAAATTTTTTAAACTGTTCAAAATTGAACAAAAAATTGTTCAAATCAAAAAGTAAAATATGGAAATGAGATGTCCTCGCCGAGATCTTTCGAATGCAAAAAGATTTTTTCCAATCGGACAATTCGTTCAAAAGTTATTAGGGGGGGGGGGGGGACAGACCGACAGACCGACAGACACACATTTTCCCCATCTCAAAACCCTACTTTCAAATTTTTTATTTTTCAATCTTTATTAATTACTTCACTTTTTTTTGACTTTTCTTTATTTTTAACGATATTTTTACGATACATTAAGCCTTCTTTCATGCTTTATTTATTTTTTTTTTTACTTTTACTGGAAAGTAGGCTAATATGCAATATTACAGTTCAACGTTACAATTTTTAAAGAAAACTTACTTATTTCTGTACCATACATTTATAGTCCAGATCTAAAGAATAGCAGTAAATGCAATGATAAAAATGACGTTTCGCCTACACATGCATTTTACGAGTTCTTGAGTGGGCTTTCACTGAAAATTATTATTCTGTGAAATTTTAAAAATCTAACACGGACCTTTTTTAAACCTCCAGTCTGTTATAATTTCAGTTATCACAACTTTTCTCAACTAACATCTACGCATTTTTACAGCACTTGAGATACGTGAGAATCGTCGGTTTCCCCACTCATTTAGCTGCAGCAATAATATTCATTTCTGAGATTTTCTCTAACAGTACAAAATCTGATATTTTAGCAGATTCCCAAAAATTAAGCACAACTGATATAAAACACACTAACTACATGTTTTAGTGAATTAGGTTTTTTTTTTTTTTTTTTGGAAAAATGATCCAAAGAAAAGAAAAAAAAATCCCTTCTTGGTTTTCAAATTTAACAACTCTTCTGTTCTGAACACATTAAGCAGAGTTTTAGAATACATGAGAAAAATAGTAGTTACCTTTATAAACTACCAGAGGTTTTGCATCCAATTTTTTATCCTGACGGTGTTGCGACGCTCCGTATTTCATGTAAAAAGCATTCAACGGTGGAGGTGTTGTAGGAGGCAAAGTTGTCATTGGCGTCGTGGCCTCCAAAATGTTAAAAGAGCAAGCGAACACCACAGCAATTGTTATTTCAATCATATTTTGTTTTTAAAAAAGTTTGGAAGAATTAACTATTTCGTTGAGATTTCAGTAATGGTTTTCCAAAAGTCACCAATTTAATACAAGAACATGATCGTCTTGTTGTGTTAAGTAAGCTATTTCAAAAGGTTTTTTCTCCTAAAAATATTTATTGAGGTTTTAATAAAAGTGGTAACGTAATATCGTTAAAATATTGCAATATTTTTATCAAGCCCGTTTACCTGCGTCAAACGTTTTCAGCCCGATGCATCTAAGATTCTGACGTTTAAACCCACAAGGCAGAATTGACCAATAGGAATAACTCAATGCGTTCCAAAATTTGGAAAGCAGCAGTTACTGGTTTAAGCATTTTAACGATCACCTCTTCCTCACTTTTCATTCGTCACACGCAAATTAAGATCACATATATGAGCCTTATGATTTGCAAATGGAAGGTGGAATTTCCCTTTTATAGCTATTTTGCTAATTTTCTGGCTTCATGCTGGGTAATGCTGCATTTATATTAAAGCCATCTTAATTTATTGGAGTGGCCACTTTAGCACTTAAGAGCAATTTTCCGCTCTGTGGAAGTAGATTAAGGTATCAAATATACATATGCTTCATTCTGTATTATGAAAGCTTTGACTAGAAATCAGTCATGCATTGATGAATATAATTGTGTTAGAACGGTCGGAGGAATATTTTTGAATATTCTGTTACAAGCGAAAGGAAAAACTTTCTAAATGAAATTAATTAAATTGTGTTCTAAAGTTACGCTCTTATTTTATTTATCGTTTGCATTTATTCAGCAAACAGGCCTGTGCTGTTCCTATGTGCAAGGTCGAGAGGCAAAAAGGCAAAATGCACGGGGCACGCCCCCTCCCTCAGAGCGATGGGGCATCTCCTTAAAAACTACGAAACCCCCCCAAAACGACGAACCCCCCAAATCGGCCAAACAGTCGACCAAGTCACCCAAAAGCCCCTACAACGAGCCCCCTCCCTCCAAAAATCTCAATGGCGCAGCCATGCCCCTACCCCCTAGATGGCCCCCCTGAAAAAGGAACAAGAAAAAAATCTCTTAAGAAAAATCTCTAAGTGGAGGGCAGGTGGAAGGGGGGGGGGGGATCTTTAATAAAACAAAACTGAACTTTTCATGATGCCCATGGTGATGATCAAATTTCGATTCTGAAATATTTGGACCTTTTAATAGCAAAAGATGGAAGAATGCTCTTTTTTAGCATAATGAGTTCACCTTTCCCGAAATCAAAAACACCGAAAATAATTTGTACCAGACTCTTGGATTCAATTTAAAGGGGAATTGAAAGCTCCAAATGTAGCGAATTCTGACATCTAGATGGCGCTGCAATCAAAAGCTAATTTGGGGATTTTTTGTTTGGTTTAAATTCCCTGATTTGGTTTTCCCCACACACACTCCCTTTTTTCCCTGTTCGCACCCCCAATAGCTTTCTTTCCTCTGGGGCATTCTTCATTATCTTCCTCCACCGGCGTACAATTGATTCGCATACATCCGGTCGTTTAGTAGGCTTCAAAAATGTGACACCTGGTTTTGATTTTTTGTTAGAATGTTTCAAAGGAAATATGGGGTTACAAGAGCGAAACTTAGCGGTGTCTATTTTGCTTGTTCGTTTGCAATGTTAGTTGCTTTAAATGTTTTTAAATTAACTTGATTTTAAACTTTAATTCAATTTAATGTCTGAAGTTCTTAAAAATTCCACTCCCACCCCTTAATGTAGGTATTCTCGACCGGCTCATATATGAACCGGTTAATTAATATATTAATTTTGAAATTAATATATTAATTTTAACAAGGGAAAAAAAACCCCGCAGTTCGCAGTAGTACATCATGGGATGAACTGAATATGTATTTAATTAATTCAATTAACGTATGCGTTAAGCAGATGTGCATGAACAAATATTAGTAGAATGAATTTCTCTAAGTTTTTTTAAACAAATTGCGATACGTAATTTATTTAATACTAACAAACGAAAATCGTATTTATTAAATGTTTGGACATTTAGTGAATAAATTTCAACTGAACGAAATTCCGTCTTGCTGCGTCAACTGAGCAACTGCGCCATTGGCATTTTTAGGAAATGGGGGGTCTTATTGAGGGGAAGGCGCGCCATCGCGCTTGGGGGGGGGGGGGAGAGCTGTCTTTTACGGACATAATCAGAAGATTTTTTCTTTTTTAGCATTCAACTTTCCTTTTACTTTATTCTGCTTTTCACACTCGCTTGTTGGTGTGTTAAAGGGACATTAAGTGCAAAATTGACCTTACACTGACGGACAAAGAGCTCATGCTTAGAAAGGGATTTTTCACAGAAGTATGATTAACACACTATGAAAATGCGTTTATAGAAAACAACAAGAATAGAAAAACCATCCCAAAGTCTTAATTTCAGATTAGACGGAAGAAGCAAATATACTAAATAACAAAATGGCTATGATATATCTGCTCTAAACGTTGGCCGTTAGGAGATAAAAAATAAAGGGAGTATGAGTTTGGTAGCGCCTTCATTGTTTTTATAAACATATACAAATTATGTATATGACATATGAGCGTATGCCCGTATATATAGCATATATAGTTATTATATGTAATTTATCGTTTTAATGTGATAATATATATATTATCTACATAAATATGAACGAGTCCAGCTTCTAGTATAGAAAGGGCTCATTGTCAGAATATGAGCAAACAATTCGGGAGAATTGCGTTATATGTGCTTAAAAAAGACAATTGACAAATTATCAATATGAACTTGATCATAAGTATATTATGGCATAAAAAAGGGGTGTTCAGGGAATCTCCCCCAAAAATTTTAGAAATTCAAATTCGAAAAACGCAATTTTATACGATCTTTGATGCCATTAGGAGCTGGGGGGACTCTCTCTTTGGTGACGTCGAAAAAAATTGCAGCATTCAGAATTTCATTCTCCTTTTCGGAAATTCGTAATGACATCATCCATTGATGCTGTTAGACCAAGAGGAGGGTTTCAAGGCTATTTTCAAGGGATAAAACTCACATTTGGCAATCTTTGGTGACGTTAAAAGATAGTTGAAATTTTTCTAATATGAAGTTCTAAAAATACAACTTTAATGATTTTCGAGGATGTGAAGGGGAGGGGCGGAAGGTGCTTCGGGGGATCCCCCTTAGAAATTTTTTAAAACTGAAGGTTTAAAAACGTATATTAGACTGTCTTCAGCATTTTTTTCTAAATTCGGTTCAAAAATTCACAATTTGGACGTCTATTGATGATGTTAGAGAAAAAGAAAGTAGGGGGATTCAAGGCTTTTTTTTTAAATTATTTTTTGAAATTCAAGACATAACACGTATATTAGGATATCTTTGGTGGTGTTAAAAAGGGGCTGAATTTATTGTCCACACAAACAGACTCTGACCGTGAAAAAAAAAAAAAAAAGATTGCGTCCAGTGTATATGTGGAAGGCGGGCCGGGGGGGGGGGGGGGTTCTAGCTCTTCCTCAAGCCCACCTTGACAACCCTTGCCTTCTTTCATTCATTTCAAATCAAAATGCTGTATGTAGCCAAAAGTCCCTTCCTCATTTTCCGTTTTCGGAAAACATTTGATTGTTCTGGTTTTCTACTATGACTGTTTTTATTTTAGCAGTATAGTTTTATATGTTTGAAATACAAACTTCTGGTGCTCCTGCAAAAATTTTCCCCTTTCGAACTGGGGTGGTATTTTCCAATTTTTTTTAATTATTTGTATGCTTTTGCTTTTTTACCTTAGAAAAACTGTAGGTGTCAATATTCCAAATCTCTCAGTATTTTTTTATATAATTATTTTGAAACGGATTTCCGCGGCTCGTACATTTTTATGCCTTTTGCTGTGGTAGTCGTAATGATTTTTCGATTTTAAAAATAAAAAATATGTTAATATAGAAATATAAAACTCTCGGCGGATCGACTGAAATTATCATGTTTACTACTATTTTTTTTCACACTTAGGCTTGCATTGTGTTTTTATAATGAATTGAATACTTTCTTTTCGACTAAAAGAAAGGTTTGAAACGCACATTTTGGCGGCGCACAGTGGAGTATTTGGGTGAAAATCCTGGCCAAAAATATTTTCACGTGCTTTTAAGTTGAAGCAACTGTTGTTGAGCGTTCATTTATAATAGTACAGGAGTGCCCTTCTGCCCTTTAGAGCGATGATGCATCACCAAAAAAACTACGCATCTCTCCCCCCCCCCCCCAAAAAAAAACCCGGCGTCACCTTGAAAAAAATTGGGCAAACTCCTGAAAATAATCCACTTTAACTTTCAATACCACAGTCTGAGCCAATACCCCCATTCCGTACCCTGAACCCCCCCCCCCCCGAATAGTAAATAAACTTAATCTTATTTTATGTGCATAAAGATTCACATATTTATTTTAAAATATTTATACTATGCACTTTATTTTTTCGTCGTGGTGATTTTGAAATGTCACCCAAAGCGATCGTCTTCACCCCTTTTCCTTTGACCGCATGAAGATAGTAAGCAGATTTCATGAGGGTGTGATTAGGCTGGGAGAGAATTTTTCAGGGGGGATCTCGGAGAAGACGAGTGATGTGCGAAGTGACGGGAGCAAGTTTGAAAAATTTGATGATGAGACACTCATTGTTTGAGTCGATACTTAATACGTATATAGGTTCATTATATGCATAAAATATTTTACGCATCGTGATACGTTCCAACAGGCCGGCCATTTAGGGGGTCAGAAGAGGGCAATCGACACGCCGGGTTTGAGAATTATAATGAATTGATATGTATGTATGTAAATTTTTCTGTTTTATAAAAGCTATATACATTGGCTTTCTACCCCTTGATACCCCGCCACCCGAGAAAATGTGAAGTGACGGACCTGGTGCTCTGCTAGCAGTTCTATGCATACAAACTTTGGGCTAAAAACTATAATCAAAAAGTTATTTTAAAAAAAAGTCAGTGGTGCACACCTTCTCACCTTCAGAGTGATGGTACCAGCCCCCCCCCCCTCCCGCCTAAAATCTACGAAGCTGTCCACAAAAAAAAAAAAAAAAAAAAAAAAAAACTGATACTACCTGAAAATTGGCCAACACCCCCTAAAAAATTAATGCCGCTGATTACTCCACGACACCTCCCTCTCCCCCCTTCGCCCATGGTGGGCATTTCGGAAAAACTTACTTTCATAGTCGTTATTCAATTAAAAAGCAGAATATTATATGTCAAAAGTGAAAATTTTACCTGAATGAAAAAGTAATAAATGAGAAAATGTAAAGTACAAAATGCGTGAAAATCTAGGCAAATATCTCCCCCCAAGAAAAACAAAAAAGCTGTACAGACATATTCTAAGGATACAAGTGAACCCTCTATCACTGCATAAAAATGAAAATTTTGGAATTATTCCAAAGATTTTCACCTAAAGCTAACATCCGTATGTACTGATAATTGAGTTTCTTGTAACCCCGAAACACGTGTCTCTTTCTACTTGTACGTTTAATTACGCTGATTTTTCTCGTTTAGTAGCTTGTATTTTAACATAATTTACAGTTTATTAGGTATATAAAATGCACATAATAGTAAATTACCATTAAAATTGCAATAGGTCATGAAATTTTCGGATTATGTACTTTTTTTTTTAAATATATATAAAAAAATAGGGCAAGTATGGGCAGGATTTTTTTTTTGAAATGAGCCCTTGAGACTATTACGAACACAATTCAGCTTTCAAAATGGCGCGACACACACTTAAAAAGCTTCCGCTAACTCAAAAATAATCCTGAACATGCCTTTAAAAATTATCGGATCAAGTTACTTATTTTTTTTTTTGTAATCTTAAAAATAAATCAATTTACATTAATTTATAATTTAAAATTAAGCTCTTACTTTCCTTTAACACATAAAACCAAATAAATTTAGATAGGATGATTTGGAACCCCCCAAAAAAATTTAGATTGAAACGTAATAAGTTCACTGAAATAACTCAAAAAAAAAAAAAAAACTAAGTTCGCTTCGAAATGACAACTTCTATCGAAGGCTGTGAGCAGTTCTATATGACTCAGACTCCGGAAACATGTGTCGATCAACGCGCCAGTTAAACAGCTTTCAAAAATGTAATTTTTAAAAAAATGGGCAAATTTTAAATTTTGGACTTTTGGCCAGGATTTTCACTCAAGTACTTCACTGTGTGGCAGTTGGAAAGATAATTATAAAATACAAAATATTGCCAATGTTCTTAAATAATGCTTTAAAATTGTATTTTTTTCAAAAATTTCACTGAAAAAATATTTTTGAAATTTTTATCCAACCGTGTTTCCCTCCGCCTTTGCCCATTTTTATTGCGAAAATGTTCCCTTTTTTCGTTCTTTTTCCTTTTCCTGTCTTTTTTTTTTTTTTCCCCTTTCCTTCCTTTCTTTCTTTTCTTTTTTTTAGATTGCTGAATGGACCGAAGTAACAAGTGTGATTGCAAATGCCACTAAAAATAACTAAAGCATCAATGCAGTTAACCTCTTGAGCTATGAAGACGTGCCACGCACGTCGAGATACGTTTGTTCCAGCAGAAACAAAAACGACGTGTCCGCCACGTCAGTAGTGTTTTTTATTTATTATATTGCAATGTGCTCGGTCGACAATCGCATTTGTATGTGTTTTTACCTTCATTTCGTTGGTATTTTTTTTCTAACCATTTACTTTCGTTTGTTAAATCTTATCTCAATTTGAAACTGTTGTTTTGGTCTTTCATTTTTTCCTGCTTGTGTTTCCTCTATACATAAGACCGTTATATTTATTATTTTAAATTGCATTTTCGGTAGTGCTTGATCCTTACATAGTTACAGGATATCCAAACACACTTTCTGAAGGGGTATCCACCTCTCTCAGAGCGATGGCGCACCCCTGAAAAAATTCTACGAAGCCCCCTGACTGATTGCCCCCCCCCCCCCCCAAATCAAGCAAACAGTTTTCCAAGCTGCCCCCAAATCTCCCCGCGTTCTATATAATAGATACTAATCTCTCGAAAATAGACTTGAACTATTTGAAGAATCAACGTGCAATAAATGCAATTTTCAAATAAAAATAACAATAACAGCAATTATTTCATATAATGGGCAGTTTCAGCTATTTGTCAAAGTTAAAAGACAGAAAAGGAATTTGCATAGTACATAAAAAATATACGCATTTACATTATCAACACATGGTTAGTTCCCCTATGGGCATTTTACTTTTTTACTTGGATGTCATGGATTTATCATTTTGGAAGGATGCAATTCTTGTAAAAATATTGTCGTTTTGGAAGCAGTTCCTTCCAAAACTGAATATTTTTAAAGACGCGCACTATCTTCATGTCTTTTTCGCACCATACAACGAATGGTGCCGCCATCGCTTAGAGGGGGGGGGGGGGGGGGCAGCACCTCTGGATGAACGGTACGGTTTATAAAGTAGAATCTTATGTTTGAAATTCACAACTATTTTTTTCTGTTTTCACCTATGAAAGTGTTACTTTGCTTCAAATAAATAAAAGTGAATATGAATAGTAAATAAAACTTACTGAAGCGAAAACAAATGAATATACCGTTGAGAACGTTAAACATTTCCCTAAATAAAAATTGTCATAACAGATTTTTTTAAACTTTGTGTATTATCAATGAGCTTGTTACATAAAATCAGTCAGGAGCAATTTTTTTACTCCCCTGCCCCCCCCCCTTTGTAAATATTATATATTCATTTTTAATATGAATTAATATTCGGGTTTCGAATATTTTGCTTTTTCAACCAACTAGTCAAGTTACAGTATTGTCGAATCTCTTAAAAATTGTCTTATTCTCTTAAAACACACTCACACACATTTTTTTTTTTGAAAATTATTGCTGTTAAAAATGTTCTTTAAAAAAACATCTAAAAAGTATGGTTAAATGTATAGGAACTTTATTACGCGTTTTCTTCTACCCGTTATTTTACTCATTTATTGTAATTCGATTTCTCATATTATATCAAAAATGCGCATAATACATGTATATAATTTTTGCATTGCTCCTTCTAAATGGAATGCTTAAAAATTTATCTTAATTAAGTAAAGTAAAATTTCAAAGCTTCGACTTGTATATCTTGGTTCTATCCATTACCATTACGTAGAACAAATTCCAATAACGAAAACGCTTCCTCCACATTTATTTCAATTCTATATCCTTTCGCTCAAAAGGCAAAGAAGGAAGCCCTCGTTAATCACTTTTTGCCTAAAGGAAGACAGTTGATTGATGTCTCATTCTGCAATAGTCCCTTGTTTCGTCGAAAATCCCTACCTATACAGAGGGCGCTGCAAAGCAGTGAATAAATTCTCATTTTTTTGCGATAAATCTACTGTTTTTGTTTTAAAGTTTCCAGCTGAAATATTGGACGGAATGAAGTTCTGTTTGTAAATTTAGACGCTAAACAGTGTAAATTTCGTCTATTACTTTCATTTTTTAAAATATTTTAATTAAGACGTATTTGAGAGCGTTTTAAAGTTAGCAACGCAAGTATTTTTCTCATTTCTGAAAAAGTTTTACTCCTTACTTCAAAATTCGGAAGACAAAGATAAAAAGCTTTCCTTGATGCTTCATATGCAAAAAACCGCATGAGGATACTCCAAAAAATAAACTCAGGAGATGTGAAAAACCCGCTCCGTAGAGATAACATGGGAGACGAAGATTGCCGGAGGCCTGTTGTGATTCCCCTTAAACAAGAAGTTCCATCTAAACTATACGAGCCTACTTTCCCGTATACACCAATATCAAATGGATAATCTAGCTTTCTCTCTCTTTCTCATTTAACATTAGTTCTAAAATTACTTCATATATGCCATTTTCAACGGTTTATACGCATTCATTCATTCACTCACTCACTCATTCATTCATTCAGAAATATCCTTAAAAATCCAGATCAAAACGTTTCTATTGAATAGATTCGTTTAGTTTTGGATGAACTTCGTATCTGTTCACGTTCTACGTCATAACATCTTTCCTATGAAGTTTGTTCCCAGGATCTATGTAGTACCGAAACTATCCCCGTAGGCGTTAATGTAATTTTTTTTTTTTGAACTGTTCAAAATTGAACAGAAATTGTTCAAATCAAAAAATGTTTCCCGTTGGAAACTTCTTCCAAAAAGCTTGTTCAAAGAAATTTGGATCTTTCGCCCAGAGTTTACTTTTTTTGCTTCATTTTTTTCCCATATGTGCTAATGTTAAAACTTTTTGAACTGTTCAAAATAAACGAAAAATTATTCAAATCAAAAAGTTAAATATGTAAATAAGATGTCTTCGCCGAGATCTTTCAAATCGGACAATTCCTTCAAAAGTTATGAGGGAGGGACAGACAGACCGACTGAGAGACAGACGGACAAACAGACCGACCGATCGAATGACCGACAGACTGACAGAACACATTTTTCCCCATATCAAAATCGATTTTGAGATGGGAAATTTCATTTCCTGAATTTTTCATTTTTCAATATTTATTTAATTACCTAACTTATTTTTGACGTTTTCTTATTTTTAACGACATTTTTACGATACATTAAGCCTTCTGTCGGGAAGGTACTTTTACGGGAAAGTAGGGGATAAAGGATGATTACGCACATCTTTTAAGCCTTAATTATCCTTTGGCGATAAAACATGAAAACAAATATTTTGTTTCAACGAAATCAACCTACAAACATATTAAACAACAGGAAAGTTGATTCCAGAAATTTAAGTTTAAATTAAAACTCATCTTATTATTTTTACAACAATGAATTTATTGGAATTCATTCTTTGCAACGTCTTCATTTGAGATTTGACAATAAAGGTTTAACTTAATCTTTGTTAGAAGAAATCAATAAGTCACGTTCTATTTATTCTAGAGTTTTCGAGCAAATTATGTCCGACTTAGTTTTTTAGCAGCTTCAGAATGAACATTTTAGAAAATGTGACAATTTTTCGATTTTTTATAGTCGAAACAAATCTTCTTGCGGTCTTCAACGTTACTGTTTACATGGTATCTTGAATTTATGAAATTAATTAAAATGTATGTCTAATTTAAATAACTAAATAAGATCAGCTAAATCTTGAATGAAATTAATTTTGCTATAAATCTAGTTCAGCCTTAAAAATTAAAGATCTTCATAATTTTCAAAAGGAAACAAGACGAAAGTTGTTTATATCTGTTACTAATTAAACCCGAATACTATAATTTAGAGGCAATATGCTTTTTAGTAAAATAAAGATATGTTGGCGAATGAATTCTTTCATGTTTTCAACATTTATTTCGGTCGGGTTTCTTTTAACATTTACAAAGTGTGATCTAGATGATTTCATACGAAAAGGTAAGTTGAAATTTATTGATGGCTATTACCGTTGTTATGGCAAATAAACTGAAATAAAAAAAAAAAAAAAATTCTGTACATATTTTTTGCATTCAGAAACTTACGATAAGTGTGGGCCTCAAACCCTTCCCCTTCACCCTTCCTGTCTCTAATATGCAGTCCAATAAAATGGTACAGAGTATCAGAAAGAAAAGAAAAGAAATCTGTAATGAATGATTTTTTCTTTTTTCTGTGGAATGTTTTAAATTACTTATCGAAGTGCTGAACTTGACGCACAAATGTAACATAAACTTTTCTCATTGATTTATCGTTGTAAATTTTTTGGTGTAGTTTTGTGTACTTTCAGGTGTTTCTAGGCGTTGTTATTACGTTCATGAGCTATTAATAATATAATGATAAAATGCATTTCGTTTATGGGCCATTTCAACAGTATTTTGTCCAAACGTAGAGTCCGCAACATGACACTTTTTTTGTTATAACTACGTAATTTACAGTTTAATTATCACTTAATTTTCAAATAATGTGTTTTTAACACAACACCCCCGTTTAAACACATTATTTGAAAATAAAAATTTAGCAATAATAAGGCAAATAGAATGTTGGGTTATATTAAAAAACATGTTTCGTGTAAATCAAAAGACGTTATTTTGCCATTGTACAGAGGACTGGTTAGCCACATCTAGAGTATGCAGTACAATTTTGGTCACCATATTTAAAAAAAGATATTGACATGTTAGAAAAAGTTCAACGCAAGGCTACAAAAATTATTAAAGGAACCTCAGGTATGGCTTATGAAAACAGTTAAAGAAATTTAACATGTATACGCTACAAAAAAGAAGGAAACGGGGAGATTTGATTCAGTTGTTCAAATTTATAAAGTTAAATGAAACAGAAGGTTTACAATTTTCTCATAGTAATAGGACTCGGGGAAATGGATTGAAATTATTTAAATCACAATTTAAGAGGGAGTGTAGGAAACATTGCTTTTTCAGTAGAGTTGTCGACGATTGGAACACTTTGCCATCGTACATTGTTAATTCTAAGGATGTTAAATTGTTTAAGGAGGGTTTGGATCGTCACTGGGGGATTGTGAAGAGAGCAGCTAGTTGAAATTTGATAATATTTCTCTCTTAGCTTTTGTTCAAATAGTTTTTTATGTAAATTGATACTGCTTTTTCTTTTTCTTTCATGCAAATGGGCGTTCAAGATAAAAGTAGGGACAAGAGGAAGAGGAGCATGAAGAAGTCAAGCAGGAATTGCTCATCTATTCACCAACCTTGTTGGGCCTAGTGCCTGTTGTTGGTGTACTTTTTGTATTCGTATTTGTATATAAACTGTACTAGATTACGTAGTTGTAACAAAAAAAGTGTCATGTTGCTGACTCTACGTTTGGACAAAATACTGTATACTATCCTTGGAGATTTTTTTTTTTTGAGCTCAAAAAAAAAAAAAAAAAAAAAAAAAAAAAAGTCACCAATAGAGGTTTACATCCTATTTGTGCCGAACACGAATTTTAACTTTGCCACCTCGAAACTTGAGCACTTAAAAATATGTAAGCAAATCCATATACATATTTCACTTAACGTGGACCTGTCACGTAACATCACGCAACAAACAAACTATGGTAAGACGATATTTAAAAATTTGTTTAATGATTAGCCTAGAAAAGTAACATAACATTTGTATTTTTTATTATTGTCACTTACGGACTTCAACAAACTTATTTCTATTTCTTAAGAAGTATTTCCATTCATGACTCAATTCTTAATTTCCGATTATTTGGAATGGCAACACCTTAGTTTATTTATATCGAGCGATCATTCTCATATAAACAAATCGCCGAGTCAGTCTTTTGAAAGAAACAGCGTTTATCTACCGAAACCAGTTTTTAGTCACGCACAGTTATATGTTGCTCTCTCCCGTGCAAAGTCATTTGATGCATTCAATGTAGTAGCAGACAATACAGAACTTGAAATTTGTTTTCCAGAAATTATCAGCGAAGTTTGATTGTTAAACTGATAGCCCATATATGTTCTGCGGGGATCAACTAGTACTGTTTATCAAAATATTGATTTTTCCCTTATAATTTAGAGACGGTTCAATAATTTAAAAACATTTTCACATCAAAATAAATTACAGAAAATTTAAAACATTTTTCTATGCAATGTTTTTTTTTTTTTTGTGATGAATAGTCCCCATGCACAAACAAATTGAATTTCTCTGAAGCTATGAAATCATGCAAAATCATTTACTTAAAGTACTTAGCTGAAACAGTAGCTACTTAAGCGAAAAAATGTAGTCAAGCATGGATTCAAGGAACAGTATCAACTTTTTAATATAAATAAAAACTAAATTTTTTGAAAAATAAATATCAACCGTAAGATAATCAACTAAAATGATAAACAGCGCAAACAAGTTTACTTAAAGCAGCTAAAACAGTTATTATTAGTACGCGTTGCATCAGCAGTTTCAAAATTTATAACACCAAACAAAATAAATGAACATAAAAAAAGTTTCGTAATAGATTATAAGAACAACACTCTCTAAAACTTTCTTGATACGTTTACTCAAACAAGGAAATGCGCAAAACATTTATTACAAAAGAAAAAAAAAAAAAAAAGCAGAATTTAATTTGAAATAATTTTATTAATTGCGCTTCGTCCGCTCTGTTGGTCCTGATCAGGGTTGCCAAATTTCAAAACTGCAAATTCGGGACAGCAGAAGTGCAATATTCGGTAAGGTAAATATATTCGGAAACCTACAACACGAAACACGAAAGATCCGGTCATCAGGCACGTCAATTTTGATTTTTTAAATTTAATTAATCAGCAAATTTTAAAAATATATGTAACCTAAAAACTTATTACTTATTCGGATGTTGTGGGATAAATTAAGAATGCATAGAATTTACAAGTTTCAAGCGTCAGAGCCGGATAGCTGGTACAGGCCCGTCACTAAATATCCGATATCCAGCGAAATGAATATGCTGGCAAGAATACGGGACTTTTGGTGTCCCGTATTGAAGTTAACCGGGACGCGGGGCAATTTTTCAAAGTATATGGAACTGTCCTGCATAAGCCGGGAGGTTACTATTTTTCATCTCTTGAAATCTATGGTTGAGACGTGACAACCTCACCACTTCTTTATCGTTGATATGCGCACATTGATTAGCATAGTTATAGTATAGAACGGGTCAATTTCTGAATTTCTATAATATTTGGTTACTTTTGATTGAATATCTGTCAAGAATACCTGGCACGGTGGATGCCGCGCAGGTAATGCTAGTTTAAATAATGAAATTTTCTTTTCCCTCCTTTTTTGCAGATTGTGAAAATCTGGTCATTATTTTCCCGATTGCTTGCGGACACATTTCGAGAGATCTACAGCCCTATCGGCAAGTACCAGATCACGTAATTTACCTGAAAACTCCTGGAAAGCCTTGCTACAATCTGTATGAGTGTTGTCAAGCGGTGAAAACCTTGAGAACCTACCATATGAAAATATTGGGTAAACAATTCATTTTTTTGGGCGAAACACAATTAAAAATAATCAAATAATAAACTTTTTAATGCACCAAATTAAAAAAAAGACATTGTGTGCTCCTACCAACAGGCAAATTTCTTTTAAACAGCAATATTTATTTATTAATTAGAAAACGTAACGTATCAAGAATGAAAAACGTAACAAATTTTATTTTTACGTTAGTCACACTATTTTTTTATGCTTAAAGGCAATTTCATATGAACGAGATATTTTCTACTTAAAACTTATAATGTAAGTACATTGAAAACTAAAAATTATTCAGAAAAAGAGCAAAAAATATAACAAGAAAGGAAAATGAAGATAGTCTGAAATGTTTAAGAGTGAAAAAGAAAAGTGACAATAAACTTAAAAAAAAAAAAATAAATAAAAAGAAGGAGGTGTTGAAGGAGTTTCTGGCATGGGATTCATTATTTCATTCAAATCTTAGAAAAAAAGAGTAATATTAAAAATGTAAATGACCTAATAGAAACAATTGTTTCTGGCAAAATTAATGTGAATTGCATGAAACAAAACTGCAAGTTCCCATGTAATGAAATTCGCACTGAAAAACATATTAATTTAGATGAAAAACAAAATTGCTTCAATCAGTAATATAAGAGACCATTGAAAGAAAAACCTTAGCAATAAAAATTCTCTTAAACAATGATTTCTCCCTCAATAAATATTTTCAAACACATATGCAACCTCTCCTGACAGGCAAAGGGGAAAAACAAAAAGATGGTCTGCATTGGTCAACAGTTTATCCAAACTGATTTTTCAAAAAGTCATTAAATGAAGCATCAAAATGGGCGATTAATTAAACATTAACTCTGAAACAAGAAAAGCAAATTGGTTTGTTATTCAAAAATATTAAAAAAGAGGCAAATATGTGATTGGTAAATTTTTAGTACACTGGGAGCATTAATGTTCAGATGACTTTTGTTACCTTAGTCACACCACTTGCCTGATAAAAAGTCAATAAATTAATGACGTTAATTACTAACCAAGAGACAACTGTAATATTTCCAAACCTTGTAGTCATTTCTACAATTAATTCTAAGCATTTCTACCAATAAAATTCAGAGAAATTTTAACTTGAAGTTAAGCCATCTTTTAGGAGGTAAAAAAAATATTACGTTAGTCACACTGCTCAAATTAAGCTCAATTGCAGAATTATTTCAAGTTACAAACTTTTAAATATTATTTCAGCATAAATGTGTTAAACTAACCTGTATTATATAATATCTAAAATTATTACGTCTTACGAGAATTTTATTGCAGCATTTTACTACAAAAATCCTTTAAAAACCTCGCTAATGGTACGTTAGTCACAATGGCATGACCCATGTAGTATCTGAACGAGGTCTAGGTATGCACCTTGTGTTTTAGTTGAAATCGGATGTTCCAAAAGGGGTCTTTGCTTCACTGCCGAGGGATTTTTTTGTCTACCAAGCGACTATTTGTTTTGTCGCTGTTAACTCAAAAGACAAAGTTACGTGAACATTTAAGTCAACTGGTTTGTTACACATGAAGACTCGATTGTTCGCATTACCAATACTTCAATTTTATTCTAAGACTAAAAGAAAAAAAAATAGTTTAGAAAAACTATAAAAAATACGTTTTTGCAGCACTATCAACTAAAAAATAAATAAGTAATTTTTTAAGATAAAAATATGTTATCGTTAATATGAAAAAAAAATCATGGAGTGCTTCCCTATTTACATTTCGCTAATGATTCTCGACGTCATTGAATAACTGTTAATAAGAAATCTTAAAACAACTGGTATCAAGCACCCCACATTTAAAAAAAAAATGTTGAAGTTAATATATCTTTATATTCAAACACTTTCTTTTACCTTTTAGTTCATAGTGCTGCGAAAGCGCACCATAAATTTTTTTTCTAGCCTTTTTAAACTATAATTTTATTTAACGCTTAGTTTTTGTTCCTTCTCTTTATATATACATGCATATAGATATTTTGAAGTTTAAAAAAGCGTAATATATACATAATTATACACAAACTTGAGCACCGCTATTGACAAAGGATCTTCGGCGATTCCCGGGTTATGATTAATCACAGTCTTTGGGAAGTTCTTGTCATTGATTTTTTTAAAAACAGTTCCACTATTATGGACTAAAATCAAAAGCTTATGAGCTATTGAGGTACACAGGTTTTTTTTTCTCTTTAAGAAAAAAATGTACTTTCAATACGTTACTTTTATGAAATTCCTACAATCAACACTGGAAAAATGTTTAAAATCTTCTCCCAATTCTTATACTTTGCATATCTATTTCTTGAAAAATGCTTAAGATATTTGGTCCGTGCCATAAACTTTACCCATTATGATAGTACTAAAGTTGTATGAATAAAAACTTTGAACTACTTTTATAAAAAAATTCTCCAATGGTGGCAATTGAAGAACCTGGATTATAGCAAATCAAATTCTTTTTTTCCAGAATGGCAAGACATAGGCTACAATTTTCTCATTGGAAATGATGGGCGAGTATATGTGGGACGTGGATGGAATTCGCAGGGTAGGCATTCTTACAAATACAACTCCAAGGCTCTTTCAGTAGCTTTCATTGGCCTCGGGCACGCCTCCAAGCCCATAAAGGTCGCTACCGCAGCAGCCAAAGCTCTATTGGCTTGTGCAATGTTAAGGGTATGTGCTCAATTTTAAAGGGCATATATTTAATCATTTTATTACAGATCAAAATATGGTTCATATGTACTTATTTCTTTGATTTCATATGTTTTAATAAAAATATGTTCTAAATTAAGATATATGTAGTAAAATTAAATTTTGTATATGAAATAATCTATACTTTCAATTAATAACTAGCTTCAGTTTCAAATTCCAATTGTACTGCTGATACCCAGTGGCGTAGTCCTGAAAAAAAAGTTGGGGGGGGGGGGACGCGTATGCATACGAAGATCAGCAATTGAAATCAAAAGGGGGGAGGGGGCGCTTATGCTAAAATGAAAAAATTGGGGGGGGGGGGAGCTTGTATTAAAATAAAAAGGTAGGAGGATGCCATCCCCAGGGGTAGCAGTAAGTTTTTCAAAATTTTAGGGGAATTTCAATGAAGCCTTTAGTGTGAATGACGATTATCAATGAAGCCTTTAGTGTCTACAGCAGAAATACAGAACAACTATCAAAATTTAGAATATTATAAGAGGTTTTCCCCCCAATTTTTAAAAATATATCGGGGATATAGGAAAACTTCCGAGTCCCACTTAAGTGAGCGGCAGGAAAAGCAATTTTTTAGGAACATGAGCAAAATTTTAGTATAATTTTAGGAATTTTAGGTGCTGCAAAAATTTTAGGAATTTCAGGGGGAATGCGACCCTTGCGTCCCCCTTCACTACACGACTGCTGATACCACATATCGACTACGCACGATGGTGGTGGTTTGATACTTGTGACCTGAAATTAGAATTCAAAGGGTATACAGAGCTAGAAAGGTCGAGAATTTCTGATTTGCATACAAGGCATAATGCACTTTAGTGTGATAGTCAATGTGTTAAGCGTTAAAAAAGTACATTCCAGAACTGAAGCTAACTGACAGATAGTTACAATTCGACGTTGGTACAATTACGAAATTATCGACGAAATAAATAATGGAGTTATGTATATATTTTCAAGTAAGACTTTAATCCATTAAAGGAAAACAAAGTAGGCACAAATGCATTAAAACATTTTTCAATATGCAAGTAATATTTTCAAGGTCAATTTTATAGTTGCCTTTAGCACACGAATTAAATATTTTTTAAATAGCTTTTGAAGATGTGTTAAATTTTAATTTAATTATTTAATAAATGAGTTTGGTTTTTAACTCAGAAATCTTATGATTTTGCAGGGGCATCTTTCCGAAAATTATACAAGCCATTTATTAGAAGATATTGAATGCACCTTGCAACTCTCACCAAGTTTGAAAAAATCGGCCCAATACTGGGATCGTTACGAAGAAAAAGTTGAAGATTATATCGGATGCTGATGTATGACTTGGAACCTGAACTATGTAAAACAACTTCTTCAGGTTGCTTCTGCAAAATTGAAGTGTTTTTCCACAAAGAGAGGTAATATTGAACTACCTTTAAAAAATGAAATAGAATGAATTGAGATGAAGTAAACTGAACAAAAACCAAGATTGGATACATTTCATTACAAAACTTTCTATTGGATCAAATATTTCATCTTTGAATAAAGTACTCGAAAACTTTCATGGTTACTTATTGGCAAAATAATGATTTGTGCACTTTTGTAGACTTCTAATTCTGAAAGAATAGTTAGTTGTAAAGATTGACCGACAATAAAAATAGACAGCGTTTCTTTGTGCACAAGTTAGAAACTGGCTGTCAGAATAAGTGAATCCTTGTAGTCAAAAAAGAGGACTGTCATTTCTGCATTTGGCACTTATATCGCCGATGTTGTAAAATTGAATTACCTTCGTTGAACAAAATTTGTGATATACATTATTGTAAGAAAACTCCTAGAGTGAAAGGTAGTCTGTTCAGCTCACAACATGCTCATGTGATTGTTGTCAAACTCATATACTAACATTCTAAAGGTAACCCTAATGCTCACTCAACTTTCATCTTTTGTCTATTGGTTGTAAATAATATGCAACAATATATATTTGAGATAATCCAAATTGAGTCGTTTATTTCGAAAAGGTAACATCGCCGTTTTGAAAAGGAAAGAGCTCTCAGTATTAACTTATTAATTTTTATGGTATAATTAATCAAAAATGGTTTTAATTTACCAATATTGCATTGCTATTATCTACTAAAATAAAATAGTAAAATTCAGACCCGTAAAGTTTTTCAACTTTTCATACGCCATCTCCTGAAAAAAATTTTGTTTTTCAGAGTTGTTACCTTTTCGAAATAAACGATTCAATTATGTTCCAGAGAAAACTATCTGAAATGTCAAAATGCGTGAAATTATTAAAAAGATGCAGTTTTAAAGCTTAAATTTGCTTTTTCCAACTTAAAAAAATAATTTTGGGTCAATATAGAAGTTTATCTCTTTGGCTTCAAAAAAAAAAAAAAAAAAAAAATTAATGATTCATAAAAGAATGAGCTTTGGGCAGCGCAAATATACGGAGAAAACTCATTGGGTTACAAATGAAATAATTTCGAAAATACTATTCACTTCTATAATCATTTTATATCAACATTTTTGCTAGAAAGTTCTGCATAGTTCATATAAATTTTCAAAAATTTTCATGGAATAATTTTTGAATTGTGAGTTTGAACTGCAGAAGATAGAATTTCTCCAAAACAACAGCAGCCCCAGCAAAGGGAATTACTTTTTTTAATGTATAGAGAGCTTATACATAACATAAATAACTTTACTGGTAATCTAAAATGAGAAGAAAACTTATACGCATGCATTTTTTTAAAATGAAAGTTATTAAATTTTAACAATAAAAACTAGCTGTTGAGTACCAACACATTAAATTTCAGTAAAGAAAGTAAAACTTGATCATCTTCTATGCAAAATAAATTAATAAATAACTGAATAATAATAATAATCACCGAAATAAAAATGAAGATATTTAATTGCCTAGTTAGATGAACAAAATAACACCATTCATTTATGGTTAACCTATGAATACCAAACTTTTTGTTGATTTAAATCTGCCAGAAAATATTGTTTGAAATAATGATAAATCAAAGGAAAAAACAGTAAAAAAAAAAAACCCCAACATTTAAATATATATATATATATATATATATATATAAACTGCATCACCCAAAAAAATGCAATAAGAAAGTTCATGTTTTCTTACAAATACATAACTTTCTGGAAATATGTGTCTTAGAAAGCATCTAAGCTTAAAAACAAATGCAAAATTACTCAGATAATAGCATAAAATAGTAATCAATATTTTCATTTTCTTCCTGAACATTGAGAAATATCTTAAATTTTGAGCAACAATTACTTCCCTTTAGATTGCAGTGTTACTAATGTCCTACAGTGAAATCTCCTTTAAGGGACACCTCTAATTAAGGGACACTTTTTCAGGTCCCAGTCCCTTGAATAAGGACTGCAAAGTATTTACCTCTGAATAAGGGACACTCTATTTAAGGGACATTCTCAGAGATAAATTTCCAAAATTCAAGTTATATAGATAAGAAAAATTTACTGGAATTTGAAATTTTTTTTTAAAAATTATCTTTTGAAAGTCCTAGTCTGACTCCAAGAAGCATGAACAAAGAAATTAGTGTATTTTAAAGTGCTTGCCAAAACCTACTTGTTCTTTTCCTTCTCTTGTACTATAGAATACATGTGTGCTCAGCATTGACAGACAGTACCAACAAGTTTTTTATGCAATAATTGGAAAAAGTACACGAAACGTAATTTATGCTGTACTGCCCAAATTTTGTACTTTAAAACAAACCCATCTCATAGATTACTTCAAATATATTTCTGTAAGCTACAAAACTTTACCAATACGACATTTATGCTAAAATTTTAGTTTTTTAATGAAACAATTTTAAATTTCAACAATTTCAACTTATATTTTGTATGAACGAAACATTTTCAGTATTTAAGCTTAAATGGTAACACATGTTTATTATTAAAAAGTTGAACCAATTTAATGCACTATATGTGTATGCATCAATTTAGGAACCTTCGAAGAAGGGACACCTCTATTTAAGCGACAAAATTTTCAGTCCTCTTAGTGTCCTTTATTGAGAGATTTTACTGTACTTGTCATTTCAGATTTGAAGGAGCATTAACTAGGAATAAGTCATAAAACTTTAAAAAATATTTCAGCCCATAATTATAGAAATTACAGCCATTTTATGAACCAACCCCCTTTTTAGGACATTAAATGAATAGTTATCGGTTATACACCCTGTTTTTTGGCGATGGTTTTAGAAATGTTGCCAACATGCTATTTAAATCTAATAAAAACTAGTGCTATTTAAATCTAATAACATTGCTTTGTTACCAAAGATTTGGCGAGCAAAAAAAACTAGGGCGTGTAACCGATAAGTACCCACAAATGGATTAAAATCACATTTAAAGATTGGGGTTTTGGATTTTTTGTATATAAATATTGGTTAGGAAAAAAATTAAATCATAATTAATAGACCCTATTTCTCCTATAACTTTTTAGAAATAAAATTTCTTGAGAATAAAATTATGTTCACCGGTCAAGTAAGTTATGCAAGTAATAAAAATATAATTTATTCTATATACAAGGGTGATTACATTTTACATAACTCATAGGTGCACACCAAGTTCATGCATTATACTCCACTGAACGAGACGGGTCGGTAGGAAAAAATCTTTGACACTGAGTCATCAGCCGTTTCAAAGCCTAAAGAAAAAACATTTATATGTTCAAGAATGCTTTTTTTATTTTTAGTTACTCAATATTAAATTCACTGTAGAAGATTTACGTAAAGACACTGAACAGTTGGCAAAAAAAATTACATATAAAGTAGTATGCATGTTTTCCCAAGCGTAAACTCTTGAATTTATCAATAACAATGTACACAGACAAGCAAATTAAATTGTAGACATTGTAGAGTTACAAACCATTCCTTTGCTCTGAAAATAAAGTGAGCTTGGCCGAAAAAACACATCCAATGAAAGCTGTTTTCAGAGATCTTTTCATTTATAAGCTCAAATATTCTGTATTAGAAAAGGGACTCTATGTAACTTCAAAACACATCTGCATTTAATTGCCATGTCTGTGCATTATAAATTTGTTATTACTATATCCTTCCACCCTACAAAGGTAAGCATTTTATTCCTATATACTTATGATTTATTAAGATTTTTTTAAAAATCAGAGCTCTTTATGAAGTGATTCAAAATGCAGGGAAAAAACTGATGCAGGAATTGATAACAAATAGAGCATGTAAAATTACAAAAGAAGAAAAAAATATATTGGCATAAATTTTTTAGCACACACACATAAAAGAAAAAAAAAAAACAAATACAAAGCTGACGACCAGCAACAGGCTCAGGGCCCAGCTAGGCTGGTCCTAGTTAATTTAGCAGTCCCCAATGAACATCAAGAGCTTTCTTAAAAGTTTTTACCCCACTGCAATTAACAGTCGCTTTCGGTAAACTATTTCAACTGCCTACAACCCTATTGAAGTAGTAATTTGTCCTAATTTCAAGATTAGCCTGAGATTTGAAAAGCTTAAAACAATGACCTCTGGTTCTACTTTCAGCACACAACTGTAGCCCATCCACATTTCCCGTTTTAATGAATTTAAACAACTGAATCATGTCTCCTCTGACCCTCCTTTGCTCAAGACTATACCTATTGAGCCTTTTAAGCCTAACCTCATAATCTAAGTCTGAAAGACCACTTACCAATCTTGTAGCCCTCTTTTGAATCCTTTCCAATAAGGTAATATCCTTTTTTAGGTATGGAGACCAAAACTGAACAGCATACTCCAAATGAGGTCTTACCAAACTTCTGTATAATGGCAATACAACTTCCCTAGACCTGTTCGAAATAGCCTTATTGATAAACCCAAGCATCTTGTTAGCTTTGTTACTTACTATGCTACACTGCTGACTGGACTTGAAGTCATGACTAATCAATACTCCTAGATCAACAACTGCTTCTGCTTCCCTAATGACAGAACCTTGTAAATAATAGGTTGCATGTTTATTAACATGACCAAAATGAAGCACTTGACATTTCCCAATATTACAAGACATACCCCCCTTAATTGCCCACCTAGAAATTTGATTCAAATCCTCTTGAAACTGATTGACTTGTTCCTCCGTGTCCACAACTCCCATGATTTTGACATCATCAGCAAAAATATTGATGTTCCCAGAAATACTCTGAGTAATATCATTATTAAAAATAATAAATAATATTGGCCCTAGAACTGAACCTTGTGGAACTCCACTCAAAACATCAATCCACTGAGAATAATTGCCCTTCACTACTACTCTTTGTTTCCTCCCAGTCAGCCAATTTTTAACCCAAATTAAAGTTTTTCCACCAATATCAATATAAGCAAGTTTGCTAAGAAGAGCTTCATGCGGTACTTTATCAAACGCTTTCTGAAAGTCAATGTAAACAACATCTACGCACTTTTTATTATCTAATGCCATGGTAACCTTGTCATAGAAATGCAACAAATTAGTTGTACAGGACCTACCCTTTCTAAAACCATACTGAAAATCAGTCAACACTCCATTTGCCTCCAGGAAATTCACTATTTTGATTTTTATCAGAGTTTCAAAAATTTTACAAAGAACGGAAGTAAGACTCACAGGCCTATAATTTCCTGCCTTAGTTTTAGACCCTTTCTTGAAGAGCGGCGTTATGTTTGCCAGCTTCCAATCCATTGGCACAGTCCCCGAGTTATATGAAGATATGAAAATAGTCAAGACAACATCCACTAATTCCTCTGCACATTCTACTAAAATTTTTGGATAAACATTATCAGGTCCTGGAGCCTTATTTGCTTTAATCTTTTTCAAATGAAACAACACATCATCCCTAGAAAATACAAAATCCTCAAGCTGTGTATTAGCTTGCATCTCGCTTATGTCAACTGTTGAGATACAGTTTCTGTTAAATACACTGGAAAAAAAATTGTTTAGAATATCAACAAAAAGACATATGGCGTCTAATAATATCATATTAAAATTTTAACATTTCCCATAGAGCACACCAAAATCATTCAAACTTTATGTTTCACCTTTTATTTTTATATATTTTATGCATTCCAATACCCTCAACGTATTTAATAGGATCTAAACTTTTTTGTCCCAATACGAGAAATAGTTTTAGATTGATAGGATTTTTAAATTTTACAAATCAACTTCACACTATTGAAGAATATATTACAGAACAAGATTCCCTTTATGATAAAACAGTTTTCTAATACATTAAACATCCTAACGTATAATAAATATAAGAAATGATCTTTTGTTCTACATTTTTCTTAAATAATGAGTTCTTCTTATCAAGTGATTTAGAAACAAAGTATCTAAATCTAAATTTCAGCTAGTTATTTTTGAAACTTGACAATGAGGTTAATCCACAGGAATGAATAAGAATCTTACAATTCTGCAATTTAAAACAATAAACAAAAAATTCTTTGAACATATTAATATTTTTTACTTAAAAAACGGAAAAATACTGCAATTTCAATTATTCTTTTCTGCAAAAAAAAAAAAAAACATCTATATAACTAAAAAAGAGACTGCGTGTTCCTTATACAATCCACAGTTTAAGTCCCTTCTTCACCTAATTTGGCACAAAGGTACTTTGGCACCCAGGGCAGGTCATAAGGGTGTTTTCGAATGTTAACAAAGTTCCCCAAAAATTGTTAAAAATTGATTTTTCTGTATGAAGAAATTACCATATTGTTTCGAATTTGTTACCATTATAAAGCCTGTAAAAACCTGCCCCAGAAGAAGTGTTACTCTTTGTACCAAAATTTGAAACCTCTAATTTAACTAGAAAAGAAGTTACGGTAAAGTGCCCTAAAGCTGATACCCTCAAATAAAAAAAAGCATTTATTGGAAGAGATCTAAGAAGTGATACCATTCAAAAAGATAGAAAGAAAATCTCATTTTAAATTATTTTAGGAAATTGGTAATACTTTAAGTGTTTTTTTATTTGAGGTGTCAGCTTTAGGGCACTTTACCTTATAGGCTTTTTTTTTTGTAGTTCAAAATTTTTTTTTCAAAATGGTAATTAGAATTAATTTTTCTTAGACAACTGCTAAAGCGTTTTGTTTTTTATTTATTTGTACCGTTGCCATTTTGTCTACATGTATGTTTACTAAATAAAATTCTATTCACAATGTTTGAAGCATTTTGACGTGAAGGTGATTTTTAATAATTTATCCTCTTTATTTTGCTTTTTAAATTCTTCTTTCAAAAAAAAAAAAAAATATTTTCAGCAGCCCAGGGGCGATTTATAACTTTATTTTGATTCCCTGTTCTTTAAAGGTATTTCTACGGGACCATTGTCCATATTCAACACAGTTTGCTTTTTTCAGATGTTATTCTTATTATTCTATTGACAATTTTTCTGGATATTGTCCCTTTCTTTTTGCATTTGGGATATTTTTGCAAATGATTTTTATAAAGACTGCTGATGTTATTAAATAACTGATATCCTATAGAATAGTTGTGATCTTGACACAGAATTTAAGGGGGACGGTTGACATTATTTGAGAAGTGCTACCTTTACAATATCAGGGTATTTTAGGGACTATTGTCCTTATTCTGATAAGAATTTTTAGCAGCACTGAATTGTTGTCTTCATTCAAAGGGGAATTTTTTGGTACTAATGCCATGCATGTAAAGGGGATTTTTAGGGAGTGCTGTTCTTACTCAAACAGCAATTTCAAAAGGCTGTTGTTCTTATTCTAATGGGGTTTTCTAGTAAATTTCACCTTATTTATACAGAACTGAGTGTTGAACATGGATAACATGACATAAGCCTTCCTCCATCAAAGAATGACGCAATAGTAGAGATATTGCGTGCAAAGCCGGGCTACGCAGCTAGTTAGTAATAAAACCAAGGGAAATTTTAAGTAAAAGTCATTATTTAAGAAACTACTTACTAATATTTAACCAGCGCACAGAAAGATAAATAAGTTTAACATTGTCATTCAAATACTTTTCCATATTTATGAGTGAAATAAATGTATGGCACTCAATTGCTACTAAGTGAAATTTATGAAGTGTAATGCAACAAACTCAACTATTTCATCCATTACAAAATTATCTAATTCATATTCAGAGGAAAATAACAGGGTGTCTACAGGAGTTGAGAAAAAAAATTCCCAGACTTTTCCCTGATCAAGCTCACCAAATTTCCCTGATTTACGTTACTAATGATAAGAA
The DNA here is from genome assembly GCA_038502835.1 of Octonoba sinensis. Lineage (NCBI taxonomy): Eukaryota > Metazoa > Arthropoda > Arachnida > Araneae > Uloboridae > Octonoba > Octonoba sinensis. The sequence goes on from CM076602.1 coordinate 69,173,662, forward strand.
TTTCCCCTTTGCCCCCACTTGAAAACTATAGTATGTTTATATTAAATATAGCATTATAAATGTTTACAGCTGTTATTAAAAATGAAGAAAAAACAAATCTGCCCTTTTAATGATAATGCATCATTGGAAGGTTTTGTTCGGCTTGATAGCATATCATGCCAAAATGCATCAAGTCTTTTTGCTTTGTTATACATTTGAAGTTTTGCCACATTAGAAGGTTTTGAACAGATTTCATCTTTCAGTTGGTTTTTTGCTCTATCTGCTTCAATTGAATTCAGCCATTTTTTTCGCATAAAATTAGTAACAATTTTGTGAGTCTCTTATCAAACAATACTTCATTAATAGAAATAGTAGGATTAGAACATGAAACTGCTTTTCAGAGCATATTTCAATGGGGATCTCTCTTGCAGCTTCTTAACACACAACATCAAAAACTTTCGACAATCTTTAAAAAAAAAATGCTCACCTGCCTTTCAGAAGCTTTAGCTTACTTTATGTGGCATAATGCCGAAATTCCACATAAATATATCAAAATATTCCCTTCTATCAGTATTTCTTTGAAAATTTATCGCCTTAAAATTCTTAATACAAGACTGGAAAAATCTTCATGAAAAAATGGAACAAGGGGCATGTCATCTTGATATACTCTTAAAAAACTTTCAAACTGGCTCATCCACTGAATAAAAAAATGCTAATTTTGCCGGTAACAATGGGTCACTGGTATTAAATATGGAAAAGACTTTAATGGGCTGTAATAAGCAAATCTCCTAATCTATACAAAGAGAACTGATTCTAAGATTTAACATTCTTATTAATAAAGATGTGCAGGTGTCAATCCAGCTTTTTTTAAAAAAAAGGTTCGTTTCGTTTGTGGTTTTAAAACATTTTTGTGAAAATTCAAAATTTAAACATAAAGTGATAAAAAATGTTGTTATTATTTAATAAATAATTTTGCAAAAAGTATGATTTGGTAGCATATATATGCATTACAAAAGCCGAAATAAATGACACAAAAATAAAAATAAACCAGAATTCAGCATTTAAATTTTTGACATGTGAGATCTCACACTCCTAACAAGCACAGAATTTGGAAATTTGGAGTAAATTAAAAACAATAGCGTAAAAAAAAATTCGCTGAATTTCAGTTTAAGAAATGACGGCGGCAAATGCCCGATTTTTTTCTTATTCCTTATTAGCCCAAAATATTACCTTTTTGGTGAAAATTACTCAGATTTGCAAGGCAAAAACCTTTTTTCTTTCTCATTTGATGACTTTTCCCTGAATTTTTGCTATTTTTTCGAAATTCTCCGACTTTTCACGATCGATAAAATTCCCTGACTTTTCCCTGATTTCCCGGTTCTGTAGACACCCTGAATAATGAATTATCTAACTTTTTTTTGCAATCAGAAAAATCCCACAGCTTTACATTACAACAAGCATGTTTAATTAACATTGTACTGTTTAAAAAATGCATATTGGAATATGAAAATTCAAAAATACATACTTGAATGAATTTTCTTTGTGTTTCATCATTTAGCACATCTAGATTTAAATTAAGGACAGTAAGAGAAATCCTTAATGAATTATTATATATATATATATATATATATATATACACATATATATGTAAGACTGAAAGGAATTAGTTATGAGTGACATAAAAAGGAAGAAGATAAGCTTAGCAAGGAAAATATGTAGGTAATACTTAGAAATTTATCCAAAATGAGAGCAGAATGGATGTTCTGGCAGAAAAATGCTAATAAAATTCATTTTGAAAAAATACAAGGAACACAGATAAGAAGAATGAGGTAGGTAAAAACTACATGATAAGAAAATGTCAAAACTTCATATGAAAAGAAAGCATGAAGAATTAAAGAAAAAAAGATTAATTAATTTGAAAATTGGAAATAATTTAATTTTTGAACACACTGAATGCATTTCAAAGAAATGGCATTATGACTGATAAAACTGTTATAACTCTAAATAACTTTAAAAAAAGAAAAGTTTCTGCCAATTTTTGCTTATTTTGTAAAATTAAGCATTACTTATAAAGAAAGGTCTTTCAGCAATAATACACAAATTATACTTTCTAATCTTTTGTTTTCACATACGGAGGGAGATGTATTGCTATAGTAATATATTACCTTTTTTAAATTATAAAATAAATATAGCTGTTTTAGTACTTTTTAATTTGTAAAGTAAGTTAAAACAATAGTCTAGCCTTACTTATGAACAACATACACAACAAAGAGCCTGGTGGATGGTTATTATATGGAGGGTCTTAAAAAAAAAAAACAAAAAACCCAATCTAACACGATGGATGCACTCTTCAAAGCATTTTTATCATTTTTCTATGTTATGGTAATATTTTTGATAATTAAAATTGTTATGTACATTTTTGAAACAACTTGGCTAAGCGGATTTATGTATCACAATAGGATTTTCAAAGCCTCCATCTATGTTGTATTAAAAAACAAAACAAACTGTCACTGGTTTTTTAGAATGTTTTGATCTTCGTAAGCATCAGTTTTCATTTTCTGTAAGAAAAAGCTTGAAAGTTTTGACAATATTAAGTTTTTTGAGTTATAATCCTCAAAAGAATGATGCAATGAATGCATCCAACTAAGGGCCCTACTTAAAAGTATGCTTGCCAACTCTCCACTCAATAAATGAGAAAAATATTGTACCTAGTGCAAAATGTTTCTTGTCACCCATTTGAAGCAAGGAAGAATTTAACCAATAGGAGACCCATTTAAAGCAACAAGACTGCTTCCAGGAAACTCCTTTTAATTCCTTCAGTGCTAGTCTGGTAAAAAATACTGAACATTTCATTTCAACTATGAAAGATACCCAACTCTAATTGGTCTCTTTCGTAGAGACCAATTAGTCTCTACGAAATTAATTCGTAGTAATTGATCCAAAGTTTTACCTTTGGTGGGTTTTAACACAACATTGGGTGCAGCTATTGATAGATACAGTTTGGGCTTTCTACCTGTTTATATGAGGGAGACTGGTTACAAGTCTCCAATGGGATGGCAAGCATTTTTTTTTTTTGTTCTCTGTAGTGCTTAGAGGGGACAACCAGGGGGCAGAGAAGCGTAGGGGTGGTTTAGGCAACCAGAACTATTGTAACTCGTATATATATATATATATATATATTATATAGCTTGTTTCTTTTTGTGACACACTAAACTTAAAAAGTTATTCATAAATATTTTGATAAAACTATTAAACAACCAATAAGGCATATGACTAATTATTTGTTTCAAAATAAGGATACGGGCAATATTTCTAGAGAAGATCTTTTCTCTCCCTGTTCGAGCATGGATGCCCACCATAGTTACACCAATAGGCCAAGGAGAATTTCCAATTGCCATTTCTAGGTAAGCATCATTAGCCTGAAAAATAAGTAGTTTTGTACAAGCAATATGATTTTAACTAGAAATAATGCAAACTGCTACAATTATACATTCAAATAATGGCAGAGGAAGAAATAAACTTGTTTTGATAAACAAACATTTTTCTGATAATGTAATTTAATATTTTTAATACATTTTTGAATCGATGAATTTTAAGATAGCAATTTTGTTTGTGGATTGAAATCCAAAATCCTGAAATCAGCACAACCACTTTTCCCAAGTTGTGCGGATTTTGGACCTTCGATTGTATATCTAACTATTTAAATAATTTTGGGAAACTAATTTCAATTAAAGAATAAATATTTGCAATAATAAAATACTTACTTTCACATAATTCCTGTCAAGTAAATAATTAACAATCAAAACCAAGTGTTCTAAAATATCTTCAGGTACATTTTCTTTCTTCAGCCTCCTGAACAAGGGCCTGATATAGTCTTGTGTTTGAGTGTAAGTTGCTGATGAGAGCTTTCCCTTCATAGAAGTTTTGTCAGATTCTGGACGGGAATTCAGCTGCTGACCCCATAACTGTAGTAAGAACTAAGGGAAAAACAAGCATATACATATATTTATTAATTTTAGCATGCTACATACAAATTATAAAAAAAATAATAAATAATAATAATAATAAACACAGTTGAAGTTATTAAAATTTTTTTTGGAGATAAAATTTTTTTTTGTAGTGTTGGTGTGAGGGATAGAAGGGAGGGGGAGATTTTTCCATTTTTAAAAATCTTTTCTCATAGAATGTGAAAAGATTTTTAAAAATAGAAGAACTTTAACTTATCTTATAACCCTCAAAATACATAAAAAATCTATTTGAAACAGCACACTTCCTTCCCTTGAGAATATCCACAAAATTGAGGCGTTTAATGCGCAAGTAATCAAAATTGGTATTTAAATTATAATAAAAAAATTGGTTACACATTAATATATGTTTAAAACAGCTTTAACACTAGAAAGACGGAGGGGCTTGTGTGGCCCATCTCAATATTTACTGTTTAGTAATTCCAATAATAATTGACTGATTATATTGTAACTTTCTGATTTTCCTAATATGATCCTATTTAAGTGCTTGTTTAATCATTTTAGTTTTCTTCTTATAAAAGTGTAGATATTGAACCTTATACCTAGAACGACAGGAAGACTGTGGCCCCTAAGGTATTTTACAATGAATACGGTTAAATTCTTCCTTTATTTTGATGGCTGAAGCAGGACAAAGTGTCTTTCAGTCTAGTTTGAGCTTGACCTTTCTCATTTTACAACCGGTTTCAATTCAAAATACTAAAGAAATGCGACAGATGACTAGCTGGACAATGACGATTGCTCCTTGAAAGACAAATAAGTTTTACATTTTCATGTGAAAAAGAAAGCACCATCCTACACCCAGCTTTTGTATAGGGATTAGAGAACCTGCATGGGGCAAGTAGACTCACTCAGGAGGAAATTTAGAAGGAAATATCCGCAAAATTCTCGGAAGGGCCACACTGGCCCCTCTGGTCTTTCTAGGCATACGTGAATTTTCCGTCTTTCTAGTGTTAAATATTCACACTAAGGGCACAATTAGGGCCATTTGAGAAAATTTTTGGGATTAAATTTATTTCAATTCCTTTTCATACATAAACTACATAATGAAATGCACATTAATGACAAAATAAAATAAGTAAACTTTAAAAATAGCTTTTAAAATGCTCAAAAAGATGTATCCAAAGAGGGAAAACATTTGCAAAAGTTGTAATACATAATTTCCTGTTTATAGCAAAATTCAAAACATAATAATCTTTTAAAATTAAAAAAAAAATTAAGAATGGCAAAAGAAAAGAAAAAGAAGGAAAAAAAAACTTTAATTAATACCAAATGAAAACTACAGTATGATAAAATCGGTTAAGATAATTCTGACAAGGAAAAAGCTTCGAATTTTTCAAGCACTTCCAAACATTATCTGAATTTTTACAACACACTCAGCAGCCCAGAAAGGTGAATAATGACACACAAGGAACAGATGTTCAAAGCACTATGTAAAATATTTGATACTATAATTTGAATTATTAGCATCAAACAAAGACCAATGGTAGCTAGAAAATAATTTAGCAACAATACAATGTAACACAGATCATTAACATTCTATATAAATATCCAACACTTTGCTTACCCTTAAAAATTTCAAAATAACTTTAGCATCATCACTATCCACACCTTTTCCTAACTTTTCACTAGCTTCTGACTGCAAAAGAAAGAAAAGCATTGTTAAAACTTTAAAAGAATACAGTTAGGAAATTTACGATAGATTATTACGAATTTATGCTAAAACATTTTTTTGTTTTTAATAGGGAAATGAAAGTTTCCTTATGGAAAAAATCATACTCCACAACATGAAAAACATTTAGACTCCAAAATCGTAGATTTTATTTAGAAGTATTTGAAAAAAAAAAAAAAAATAAATAAACAAGCGTATTACGCATAGCACCCTGATTTATTCCCCACTGTGCATAGCATAATATACATATTAATAATGTTCTGATACAGAATAATTATCCGTTTTACATATTCTGTTTAGCAGTAATCATTTAATTTTTTAATTAAGAAAGCAGTCAATTGAAAATTTACAAGTAGTTTGGATTAGTCTTAGGAACCCAGCTTGCTATTTGGAACAAAACTTTTTTTTGTTAAATGAGTGCAGATTCCAATAATATATAGATTATTTTACTATAACACAAGTAAAATTATAATGTAACTAATTTCCAACCTAACGTTAAATTTTGTATACATTTTCGGAATAACTTCTATGAATTTGTTGTCATTAAGTCAATAAGAAATTCTGTTTTAAAAGCCCATTTATACATTACAAATACATAAATATATCTTAAAAATATAAATGGAAAATAAATAACTAAATGCAACTTAATTCATTAAAAAAAAATGAATTTTATGCATACCTTAATTTCTTCAATAGATGTACCTTCATCTTCTACTTTTACATCGTTAACAGATTTCCCATCTTCAGTTGTGCCCTGTGTTTTCAGAATTTCATCCAGGTATGCTTGATCAACCTTCTCCATGGCTTCTTGAAAATCATTTCTGAAACCCCTGTCCACTTCAGGCTCTAAAATTTCTAGCCTCCTGAGCCTCTGAAAAGCTTCAATCTCTGTTTCTCCAAAGAGCAGGATAGGTTCCTGTCTTTCCCTCAACCTTCGAATTACCTAAAAAGTAATTAAATATATGATTCAACATTTTTTTGAATTCAATGAATTAACGAAATGCACAACATAAATAATGCTAATTCTCATTACTTTTTATTAAACTTTTATATATTTAATAAATCTTCTTAACCTTTTATTTGCCGAGGAAAATTTACAAGACTTGCTAGCCAGTGCTACTGTTTATCGCGAAGGTATACTCATTGTGCAGTTATGCAGTGTATTGAAAGAAAAGAGGGAGCATGCCTTGCAATTCCGTTCACCCTCCTTCCTAAAATAAGTAAGTCTATCACAAACACTGTTGGTCATATAATTGCATTCCAAAACCTTGAGATTAGTTTTATGGATAGCAGCATAAGGCAAAGGAGTGTACTTTCAAAAGCGGTATACATGAGGCTTTACATCCATTTAACCTTTTAATCTTTAACTGGGCTGTTAAAGGGTTAAAACCTGATATAATGGATGCGTGTTTACAAGGAAAAATAGCAAATGTAAAGTATCTCTAGCTAAATAAATATTAAAAAAACAGCAAACAAATTATTGCAACAAAATTTCTGAAAATTACAGTTGGAAAATAAATGACGCATTAATGGTAATAAAAGCTCGGAAAAAAGTCAATATTAACCTTTCAGCAGGCGCGCTTTTCTATCTAACGTGAAAAATTGCTTGTATTTATTTTGTATAGATTATTCTGAAATGTGAATATTAATAGCTTAACGAGTGAAAAAGGTTGAAAGTTAATACTACAAGCACTTCATTTAAACAAATTTGGGTCAAAAGATACCGAACTTCAATGCATCTCCTAGATATGCGCTATTGCTCGAAGGTTAAGAAAACAAACATAAATAATTAAAAACAGAAATATACATTTTACGAAAGTCTCAGTCATTGAAATTCAAGTTACACTTTTCTTATTTTATAATAATTTGATAGACAATCCGGTAAAAATAACATGTGAAAGCTAACACCCAAACTAGAATTATTCCTCTCTCCCTGTTTGTCCAAATGACAGGCCTGATTTGACTGCATACCTCAAGTACTTCATGTGTTTCACTTTCTCAACAGTAAAAGTAGGAGTGAGAGATGTCCAAACCGTATGAAGTATCATATTATTCTCAGTACTCACATATTTTTACCTATTTGGGTTATTCTCAGATAATGGTAAATTTTAGCTTTTAAAAAAAGTAATTTTTTTTTGTTTCAATTCTGAATTTTTTAATGCCAAAACAATTATTCATGTCCACTTATCTGGGAAAAAATCCCAGCAGAGATCATTTGCTTTAATTACACCTTTAATTAATCAATTATATTTTATTGGGACATGGTAATGACAAATAAGAACATGGTAATGACAGGTGATCCGTGGAAATAACTATAGGCTAAATAATTACACAAATAGTTAAGTATATTTGTGTAGAAGAATATGTGTTAAACTATATTAAAATCATTTTCATTAGTTTATGTTTTAAAAATGCATTTACAATGAAAAGTTTAATTTCTTTTGGATTTACAACTACTATGCATGTCAAAGAAACAAATTACATATTAATCCTCTAATAGTTAAAAAAAATATAGTATTTTAAAGTTATTCTTACTGTCTTTATTTTTTAGAGTATTTTTTACCCTAAAAAAAAAAAAAGAGATTAAAACTTCTATTATTTCTAAAAATAAAAAAAAGCTTGAAAATACGTAAGTTAAAGCCAGTATGTTCAAAAATAAAATGCAACCGTATTTTATGAATTTAAATATTGAGTTCTTTATAAGAACTGAATTTCTGTAGGTTAATAAGTCATTAGAAGCTTAGTGGAAGGATCTAGAAAATTTTAATAACAACATTAATAAATTTAAATAAAACTGCTTATTAGAATCCCCAAAATGGCTTTCGTTATTTCATTAAGATCACTTTATATGTGAACGAATCACAGCAAAAGTTTATAATCAACATAGTCTGCAGGATAAAATAAAGGCAATTTCCTGTCAGAATAATTATTAATTTTAAAAATTAAAAAAATTATAAAGTCAAAAACTGTCGTTACCATGTCCTTAGGCATTATTATCATGGTGTTCTGAAGACATGGTAATGACACAATGGTAATGACATTTTTTAATGTTAGGCCTGCTTATGGCTAAACTATAGCAATTAAAATCAAATACTATATTTATCCTAAATGTAGTCCTAAAACTGTCTATAAATCATTCAAAAAATTTAACTTTAATCACTTTATATTTCAGTAACAATAGACATGGTAATGACACACAATAAAGACATTGGTTAAAATTTTGGTAAAAAAATAACAAAATGAAATGGTTGTTATTTATTTGAATCAAAGATGAATTGTCTGTCAGTAAGAGCATGTTGTCCTGTATTGCTAATAGTTTGATAGTGTAAAAAGTGGCATCTGGTAGTGAGCTAGAGAAAAATAACTTCCACACCATGGTAATGACAATTACTTCTAGGGACAAATTTTAAGGGGAAAAAGGAATATAATTTTCCACCTTTATGTGAAAAGATCCAAATATATTTAAAATAGAAAATGAAATATACCTAGTTGGTTGTTGTCTATGTTTTTAAAGCTTTCCAATTTTTACAGTAGAGATTCAAATTATAAAGTTTGCAGATAGGGACATGCCATGGTAATGACATTTACAACTTTAAAAAATTTTAAAACATTCAAATTTACCTTTTTTTAATATTTAAACTAGTGCACAAAATAGGGTTTGAATAGAAGTGTGTGTAAAAACTTTAAAATTCATGGTGGACTTAAATCAATTAGTATTTTTAAGCCAGGAACATGAAATTTACCAATATGGGAGAAAGACCCATTTACCTTTTCATCAATATGTTTAAACCAGGGTTGGGTTTTAGCCGTCAAAAACTAGTTTTTGACGTGACATAGGTTTAAACCAGGTTTTAACCGGTTTAAACCGTCAAAAACCAAAATACATTTTAAATATGCTAAAAATAAAAAAGAAGGCCTTTAATAATAGCAAGATACAGCATTGTTTTTGTTTAATTATAATGTTCCTTAGTTTTAGTATACATTGAATTATAATTAAATATTAATTTATATACTTTTATTTGTTTATGACGTCATTTTCAATTTTTTACACGTATTTCTTTCTGGTGTGGATTACACGTATTTCTGGTGTGGATTTTTTGCATATTTGACAAGAATACAGGGAAAAATTAAGAAAAGCCGTTTTAGTGTCAATATTTCTTTGTACTGGAAGGAAAGCATCTTTGAATATGCCCTATCCTGGGGAAGTACATACCTTCTTTAGATTCCAATTGTGATAGATTACTTTCTGCTTCTATCCATAAAAAAGTCTAAATATCTAAAATTTATTTCTGCAAAATATTAGATTAAACCTACACAAATTTAATTACTAAATATAATTAAGGATTTATTAACTGTACATCTTTGCTGAAAGTAATTAAAAGTATGCATTCACGATAAAATGGTTCATTAAATAAGTGTTTGACAATTTCTATTAAAAAAATTGTCACATAGTCTGCTATCAGTTCACGTTCACGAAATATTCTACAAATAGAATGTATCTCAAGAATGCACTGACAGGGCACAGCAAAAGATGTGTTTTAGGAGTTAAAACCCCTCCTACAACATCAGAAAACAGAAACCCGTGTTTGTACACTTAAAAAACAATTAACTGATTTTTAAAAACACTTCCTCTGATAAAAATCGGTCTCAGGCGTAGATTCTGGCTGTGCTACAGCAAGAATATATTTTTGTAGTTTATACTCAGCAGTTTTAATGTACTTATGCTGTTTCATTTAAAATTTATTGATTATAGTCTATCCAATTAAGCTAAATCATGTCTTTGGTAATTCTTTTTACAAAATAGGTTTTTGACACTTTTTGATGTTTTTGACAAGCCGGTTTTAACCATGGTTAAAACCGGTTAAAGCCGTTGCATGTCAAAAACTTGCCAACCCTGGTTTAAACCAGCTTTGAAACTAACACACATACATTTTTAATATTTTATCTATATATTTATCTCCCAACTGTACAGTACATACATCAATATTTAATAGAAACTTACTTCTTTCCTTGGTAGTATTCCTTCCGACTTTTTAGCATTCAATGACTCTTCTTCATTTCTTTTCTTCTCATTCTAAATAGAAATAAACGGAAATATGAAATGAAAACAACAATATTTGCAAAATTAATAATAAGAACTCTCCATTTCAAATATGTTACATCAGTGGCTTAGTGGGACAACCAGGATTTTCTCCTATAGGGAGTTGGTTTTTACATGTATATTATATACCATACTAGAATCAGCAATATTCAGTATTGCTCAAAACCAACGGTACAGGGGTTCAGAGCGCCAGTTTTGGGGAGGGGGTTGACCCCAAAAACCACTCTGCTTGCATTTCAGTATTTTATTCACAATAATGTTCTCATCAGGATTTACAAGGCATGATTAAAATTTCATTCTGATTTATTATGTATTAATATGCCACAATTTATGCTTTATACGATGTATATTTGTTAAAAAAAAAGTGCCAGCTTACATACTTTTTACAAAAGCGCATTACTAATTGGTGTACATTGTTAATAATTTTTCTACTCCTGATACCACTCAAATACTCCTGGATAATTATATTTTGCAAATAAGTCGGCAAAAAAAGACAAAATCCTATGTATGTATTAAAAAAATATATTGATGCATCACCAGAAAAATGTAGACTGTGTGCTATGTCAGATTAAGGATATAATAACTTACATAAACAGGGGCTAAAATTCAGGTGGGATGATGGGATTCTTTCCTAAACTTCCAGAGTCCATTTTTTAAAGATAGACTAGGCAGGAGAAGTGTTGCAAAATGCACGGGCATTTATGAGTTTTTCATAGAAATACTGAGTATTGTTAAACGGTCAAACAAATTCTTATTAATTGGAGGAAAAGCTTCAAATAGAATGTAATTGTTTGTAATTTATTTATAAGAAGTAGTTATTAATATTGCCACCTGCAGATACCAATGATTCAAAACAAATAAAATGTTTTTATGTTTTGATTAAAATGATTTTAGTTTGAGTAACATTTGAGTTGGTTTTTGATATTCCATTTTAAATAGGATAACAGCTAACCCTTAACATATGTTGGGTTGCATAGTACTGACACTGAATAATAATAATGATAAAATTAAAATACACACACAAGGAATTGATATAGGTTATTTTTTTTTATTGGCTTTATCTAATTACTGCTGCTCTCTGAGGAAGTGGCTTTGACATTCAGATCTGTCAATGCCCAATTCATCAAACTCTAGAATTTCATTTTCATTTGTAGCAGGGTTTTCTTAATTTTTGAGCCATTGTGAAAATTGCATGGCAAACATCAAAAGTATCTTCCTTCTATTTTAGGGAAGTTTCTAGAGTAATTCCTAATTTGGCATCTTTTGTTCTTAGTGGAATTTTACACCTCTGTAACTCAAAAACGATTAGAGCTTTTGGAAAAATTTCACATTTTCCCAAGTCTATACCAGTAGTACCCCTCTGGGCCGTGGTAGCCTAGTGGTTAGCACGTCGGACTTCCACCTGGAAGGTCGCGCGTTCGATACCCACTGAAGACCACCATGTATACTTGGGGATATGTGCATGTAAAATACGTAGACCCCGCTACCTCTCCCCGTGCATAAGCAATCCTAAGGCCTCGGCTAACAGGTAGGGGTCTGGTGGAGAAAAGTAGTACCCCTCTACTAATTTTCAAGAAAATATGAGATGGTGAGATTTTGGCCCTGTGTTGAATTGACATAGAAAATCCCCATGTTTTATGACCAATACTTTCCTCCACCAGACCTCACCTTTTAGCTGAGGCCTTAGGATTGCGTGTGTGCGGGGCTGGTGGCTAAAGATGTAACATTTGATCTGGACGTGATTTGAAAAAAATTAGCAATTTATTAGCTCTTTATACTTTTATCAATAAAATGTATATTTTTAATAACGGTAATGTTATTTATAAGTTGTAATACTCAATGAAAATATCAAAATATAAAATAAAACATATTTTTATAAATGCCCAGATTTTGGACTCTTAAAAATGCTTTGGGACTGCATAAATGCCCATTTGTAAATGTCCTACCCAGTGGGCATTTGCCCGACCGAAATCACCTGGCAGGAGATAGAACAATTTCTGTGAAAATGAGGAAATCAGCAATTAAAAGTGGAGGATTAACCTTTCTGAGAACCCTTGATATTAAGCAATATTGCCGATCCTAGTATAGTAATCTAAACGCCTAAATGCAAGGATGGTTTAACTCCTCATCTCCTGGATAAAATTCTGGTTATGTCACTCTATGTAGCATTTTACTAGAAACATACTTGATGAGAATTTAAAAACTATTGCAATTTGGGAATACAGAAAAAGGTGGAGGTTGGATTAATATTGTTGTTTTTTCTCCCTTCCAAATAATTGCAATCCCTTCAATATATAGAGCCTTAGAGAGGAATCTCCCCTCCACTTGAAAATTTGAATTTTAGTCCCTGATAAATCAATTTATTATGACCAATTGAAGTAGCATCGGTGAAAATGTTAGAAACTGTTCAATCATGACACTGAGTTTCATAGCCATTTAATATGTTCAAAAGATTTGGTATGAGATTATGTGAAAGAGATAAAACACAAAACATACAAATTATCACAAAAATTTCTTTTATGAATCTTTATAGGAGGAGAAACAAAATAAAATAAAATTTAAAAAAAGTCATCAGAAAAATTCCTAAAATATTATGCATTTTATGAAACAAACTAAGATGACTTAATTTGGAGGTTTAAAAAATGCTCACATTAGGACAAGACTAAAAGAAATACTGTATTAACACTGCACATGGAAATTGATATAAATATTTATTTTCAAATAGATTCTATTATCAAACCTTAGTTTTATTCTGAATTTTAAATAAAAATTATAACATGGAGCAAAGAAAATGTTACTTCATTGCTTTCACTTTCGTCATTCTTGGGATAGTGCTTTTGCCAGTATTCTTCCTCCTCTTGCTTTAAAAGGTCTCCTTTTTTGAAGTATTTTCTATTCTGAGTCTATAAAAACACATTAAACATTGAAATGACTTACAATAAGAGCTTTTAATTGCAACTACAACTTAAAGAAAATCACTAAATGTTAAAACTGAATGATGCAACCTTTTATAAAAATTAAAATGTGTTAATGCTTCACCTATTTTACCGTTGAAAATTAGCAAAGTTTTTTCAAATTTTTAACTATTTATTTCACTATAGCAAATGTTTGTATACAGCAATTAAAAATTCTTTTGCCTTTGCTACAATTTCTTTTCTGTTCCCAACATAAAAGCAGCTTTAAAATTAGATTCAGACATGCAGAGTTGATTTCACAGTATCAGAGTAATAATAATAATTCATAACTGTTACAGAAAATGACATTTAATATCCACTTTTTTATTATCTATCTTAATGACAAAGTAAATGGAGTGCATGGGCTGCAGACCACTCTCATCAACCAATCTCTGCCTTTTTATCTTTAATCTAAATTGAATAACATCCACCAACCAAAAAAAAAAATCATGCAAACTTGAACTATATCTTGAAATTCGTTGAATATTTAGCACTATTTTTTAATATAAATTCTGTCAAGAACTTCAAAGATTTTGAAAATTTAACAATCTCCACAATTTTGTCATACAAAATTACATCATATCTAACATGCTAGACTACCCAACATTGTAAAATATTATGATATTTATATAAATATCAAAATATCAGATATTTACGATATATATCGATGATATATCACAGATGCTTTAACCCAAACAGTTTAAGAACTATGTTATTTTCATATGTGGTATTGTATAAATTTCATATGTGGTATTATATAAACCAGAATACTAATTAAATGAGACAATTACTAATTAAACCTCACTTAGTCAGTAAGCATTTGCTTGTATTTATAAAAAAGTTTAATATATTGAGATTTTTAATAATTATCATTTCCCTATTGAGAATTGGATTCATATAAATGTGTACCTACTATTGCCTGTGGTACATTTTATTTAACATGTAGCTCATGTAATCAATAGAAATTTGTTCATCATAAAGATAAAATATTAATTATGAAATAACTAATTCATACTTATAATTTTGATATAATGTCATAACTATAGAAATATAACAAATAAAAGTTTCAACTGATGTTGATTAACGTCATATTTAGTACTATTAGACAATTAACTCAGAGAAAATGAGATTACACTATATAGCCAAAAGAGAAAAAAAAAAAGTAAAATCTTTTATAGTAAAGGAAACTAAGAGTCTAAACTATTGCTAAATTGTTACAATTGGGGATGCACTGATAAGCAAATTAGTTGATTACAGAAAGATAATAAATCGAAAGATAAAAGGCCGATTTATTATGATTATTATTTTTTAATACTACAATTTCCCCATCACTATTCTCTTTTGTTTACAATTTTTTCTTGTAAAATTAACTAATCGCTTATTTCTGTGAGAGATAGTTTATTATACTCTTTTTCAATATATGCTTTTACACATTTTCTAAGCTTTATTCAAATTTATTACAACTAAAAAATGAAGATCCAACTTTGTGGTAGAGGGAAGATTCCATATCAGAGTAAATCAGCATCAATGCATTAAAGCACAAGCAATCATCAAGAAAAAGGGAAAAAATATTTAGCATAGGGTGGAATTATAAAATGATACTGAAAAATTATTACAAAAGTAGAAGAATGAAAAATAAGAGTTTTATACAAACGAAAAGTACTTATTTATGTATTTTAGAATAGTATCTATTTACTACGTAATAATATAAATAAAGCATCTCATTTTTTAAATCCTTATTTCAAAAATATTTGCATCAAAAATACAGTATTTTGTTTATCTGCAGTAACTTTATAATGCTCTGTAGAAGAAACCGTCAGACAGCCCAAGTATGACTCATACGAATTGAATATACACTTTTGAGAAACTTCCCTTTAATAAGGGTACTTTTGCACAAACAAACTTACTATAAGATTCTTCTCAGCTAACTGACGTTTCTTGCGTTCAATTTCAGCTTTTAAAACATCCATGAGTATTTGTTTGTTATGATTTTTTTTTTTTGACAAAGTTCAAGGAAAAATTGTTGCCACTTGCTAAAGACTAAAGTAGCATTACCCCAATGGATGAGTCTATTCGCTGTTTATTGCATGCAACTCCACCCCTTCCTCTCGCAAAAGAGAAAACCGTAATATTTGGGAAAATATTACCTGAATATGACTATATTTTAATATTTCTGGCGTAAAAATGTAACAGTAATAGCATCCTTATGTGTTAAGCAGTTTATTATAGGCGGTGCACAATGACTGTGCACGTCAAGCAGTCAATAATTTCTACACATGATTCTGTGTCATGTATTAGAATTCTTTGGAAAAATATAGTTTTATAAGTCAAGTTCATTTTATTTCAATATGATTAAATTACTAAAATGAAAGTTTTGTTATAAAATTTTAAGAGCACACTGCTATCTGTGTACCTGTGGTGTAGTGGTTATCACATCCGCCTAACACGCGGAAGGTCCCAGGTTCGAGCCCTGGCAGGTACAGAGTTCTTTTTAGCAACTTTCTTTCTGTGATTTTTTTGTATGAGTTTTTTTTTTAAACAAATTATTTTGATTTCTGAATTTCTGCAGGGATCAGAAAAACCATATCAACTGACCTACATCTTTTACGGTAGATATAGAATTTAGTTTTGTAAATTTTGTTTTCTAGAGCATTTTTTTGTATCGCTCTTATGAGATATCGTATATGAAGTATCATTAATACAAGCAACTAAAAATAAAACTGAAAAATTTGCTTCAAAAGACTTAACGAATCCTAAAAAGAAAATTAAAAAACCTTTTATGGTTCTGTTCGAAAAGTAAGAAATAAAAAATTGGGTGTAAATTATATGAATAGTCGATTTTTATTACAAGTTACACACCCAATTTTTTATTCTTAATTTGTTTAGCTCTATTCTGCGTAGAACTAAAAGGCAAAAAAGTTTAAAGAAAGCTGAATGAAAAGTAGGCCGCTTTCGAATAACAATAATGATCAAACAAACACCGATGGTTTGTTTGATCATTATTATTTTAAACTACTGATTTGCCCTTTGATTTCCTTGAACTTTCCTTTGCTTATTAACTTGATTCTTATAAGTCACATTAAATTTTTTCTTCCTTACTTGTTCGTGCAGAGCCATGAAAATTTTTTTTTAATATTTAATTTTTTTAATAAATTCTTTTATTAACTGCTCTAATAATTTAATCAGTCCACTTATCCACTGAAGAAATTGACAAATGAAAATTCAAAACTTCATTGCTGAAATGTCTAAAAAAGAAAAAAGTATAAGAAATGAAGCTTCATAAAGCACAAAGTTTTTTTTTCTTCTTTCTAAATAATTGCTATCACAGTAATTTTTTTAATCAACTTTGTCTTCTAAAGTATTTGGATAGCACATCAGACCACTGAAAAAGTGTCAATTAAAAGTTTCAACTTTTATTAAATAAATTTCTAAGGTGAAAATAGTACATAAAGGGACATTTCTTTGTGAAAAAGAATGGTAACATTCATTTCGCTTAATTTTGAAAGTTAGAAATGAATTTTAAGACTTCTTTAGTAAAGTAACATATGCTTTGCTTGTTATTGAAAAAAAAAAAAAAAAACCCAATCTTACAAATGCAGTAAAACTAATATTTTCCGAGTAAATTTTGTTCTCCAGCATTCAGAACGTTGTTACTAACATTTGTTATTTTATAAAATTATATTCGAGAATGTTTTATTTATTTTTAATTTTTTTCTCACAAAGCTAATCCAATGCAATTAAAACCAAAATTTTCAGTACAATACTGAGGAAAGTGATTTTGGATTTTTAACCGACTTCACAAAGGAAGGAGGTTATACATTCATATTGTATGTATGCCTTTTTTTTTTTTACTTCTCGAATCAGCAGCCATTTACACATAATGCAACACTAATTCGGATAAAAGCATTGGAGTTTATGTCTTCAAATTTAACAAGTTAATTATTCATAGGAATTTCAAATTTACATGTATACTTTAGTGTAATTCAAGAAACAGGTTATTTTTGTTATGAAAAATGAGTTTTTCTTTAAAGCGTACGTTGTTTTTCTCATTTTTGCTTTAAGATAAATAATTCGAATATATTCACTACCGATATTGCGTTAGATAGGTATGTCTTTCGGTAGATGTCGCCACAAATAAAATGACTTAGTTTGAAGTCTGAAGCCACTCGATAAGAATTTATAAATAAAAAGAGCAGGGTTTTCCAAACTTTTCCTAGTCAGAACAACCTTTGAAAAATTTGTCTTTTCTCATGGTGCCAATTGGGAGACAATAAGTAAAATTAAATCTGTTCTTACCCTCTGGTCGCACATATGCTCTAAAGTTTGTCGATGTTTGGTGAAAGGAAAAATCACATTTTTACGGTAATTTTTTATACTATTTTTAAATCGACACCCTAATGAATGTAACAGCTCAAATCAAACAGATTAGATACATAGAAAATACTGTTCAAATTCTTCAATTGATCAGCACCTTCCGGTGGCTGCCTTCAATTTAAATAGAATTTTGGAAAAAAAGAAGTATATATACCCTATTTATATAGGACGATAGAAAAATAAACATACATAAAAGAGGAGCAATTAAAGTAGTCAAAATGACAAGTAGTTCGTCCACTTCTAAATTAACCTACTTTCCTACATACGAGCATCGGATATCTGTACCTCGTTTTGTTTCCGAATTACTAAGAAAAACTTACGTATTATACAAATGATACCAAATTCGTTCTTTCAAACCACATAGCGTTATACTAACTCAATGGCAATTGATGTTTTTAAAGAGTAAATTAACAAATAAATAGAAATAAAGCACACTTTTTCTTTACGTAAAAACACAAACGTACGGAAAAAAAATGCAATAAAATAATTTTTGGGAAAAAACAGAACCAACTTCAAACTATAAATTGCGCTAAAAAGCAAAAAAAAAATAAAATTATTCTTTAAACAACTTCGATATGACTTTTAAACATAATTTTTGAAGTCGGTGCAAAATTATGAGTCTAATTATCATTACGCCATGCGTTATTTTTTACATTGAAACTGTTGCACACTTTACGCGATTTATAGTTGTAATTGATTCATAGTTACAAAATGAATCATGTATTAAAATAAATCATAATTTTGCACCGACTTCAAAAATTGTTTGAAAGTCGTATCGAAGTTGTTTAAAGAATAATTTTATTTTTTACTTTTTAGCGCAATTTATAGTTTGGAGTCGGTTCTGTTTTTCCCCGAAAAGTATTTTATTTTATTCTTTTTAGTGTAAATACATTTTTATATAAACTCTATTTTAAAAAAATGCATATCAAAGGGGAAACCTTCTTTGAGGGAATGACACTAAAAACGTTTGTATGATAAATTTCGTTTTGAAATCGATTTTAAAGGGTCACTAGAGCAAACAAACTGATTGGATTTAATTTCTTCTTCAAAGAAGCCTTCAGTGTAGTTCTTGTTATAATTGCTTTTAATATTACCATCTTAATGGCAACAAACTCTTTTTTAACAATGAGTTTCCTGTTTATTAACAATTTTCTCAACAAAGAAAGATCAAGCCCAGCCTTTTCAATTAAAATGAAAATATACTTATTTTACACCCATAACGTTTTTTCTAAAAAACAAATGTAGTCAGGTTGATGTGCGATATTTGAGTTAGACGACCCTCTATCGCTTATAGAAAAAATCATCAAAATCTGTTCATTTAGTCAAAAGTTATGGATGAAATGTAAAAAAAAAAAAAAAAAAAAAAGACCACATTTCTGCCCATACCTTTTTTTCTAATTATCGAACATGGTCAAACTAAGGTATGGGACCTATGGGAAACCATCCTCGATCGATTAAAAAAAATCATGAAAATCGGTTCATCCGGTAAGAAGTTATAAGTATACAAAAACTAGAGCCCGGAAGTTCAGGCAAAATGCCATAAATGCCCTTTTCTGCCTTTTTTAAACGTTTTCTTCTGAAAATGCCTTTTTCTTTCCTTTTTTTCATAAATGCCTTTTTGTGCTTTTGACCGAGCATAAACGCAAAATGAAGAAATTTTGAAGTACAGAAATGGTTGTCTGTCATCCGACGTATTGTAATGCATTTATAGAGATTAGGACTTTATTCCTTTTGGGACAACTCCCTCCCTCTGAGGCAGTGGTCACCCCCGTATAGTACAATGGCTATTCATCTGAGCTGATAGGGTACACGTGCTTGAGTGAGCAAGGCAGGTGAAAGAGATTTTTCTGTCCATGAGATTGACAGTGTTGATTGAATAGAGAATAGATTACAGAAATGAAGCTTTGCCTTTTTCAGAGATGGCCACACCCACAAGAAAGGAGATTGCCACGCGCTTGCATGGCACCTTGTAATCCATCTTTTATCGCCCAGAGGGATAGTTTGGGAGACAAAGAGCTTGATGGGAACTCGTTCGTTCGGCAACTAGCGGGAGTGCGTGGGGAATGCTGGGAAAAAGAATATTTCCTTTCCGTCTCTTTCCCCCCCCCCCCCAAGGAAGGGATTTTTACTTACAGTCAATAGGAGTTATTTTTACTTGCAACCAATAGAATTTATTCTTACTTACGGCCCATAACTCGTATGCTCTCTTATCTACAAAACGAATTCACCAAGTTGGTTGAGCACATTGTAGCAGGAGCACGAAATAGTTTTCTAGTACTAGTTATTTCAAAAATGCTTAAAGTAAAAGCCTGTACAAGCAAAAAACTGGACAGTTTTGTGAAAGAGTTTGGGTCGGATGTGTTTTCTACTGATGGGAGCATTCTGTTTTGTAAGGCATGCGAGAAGTCAGTAAATTTTGAGAAGAAGTATTTTATATCTCAGCATTTGGAGACATCTAAGCATAAAACAGCAAAAGATAAAAAAGATGGGAAAACACCGACTCTGATTCCCACCTGTTTTCAATTATCTTCTCTCAAATCGGAATTTGCAATGGATTTATGCAGATCATTTGTAGATGCCGGCATTCCGCTGTGGAAACTTGAAAATAAAAGCATACGAGCTTTTTTGCAAAAATATACGAATCAAAGTGTGCTCTGTGAATCAACTTTAAGGAAAACTTATTTAGATGACTGTTACACCGAAGTTCTTGAAACTATTCAAAAGGAATCGGAACGAAAAACATATGGCTATCTTTAGATGAAACGACAGATGTAACTGGACGATATGTTGCGAATGTTATTGTTGGTGTTATGGACCCATTTGAAAAACAAAATCTTTTTGTTGACATCTGAACAGTTGCAAAAGATTAACAGTACTACAATTGCACAGTTGTTCACTAATGCACTGCTTTACTTTGGCCAAATGGTATTGAGCATGAAAGAGTGCTATTATTTCTTACAGATGCAGCCACCTACATGAAAAAAGCTGGAAATGCCTTAAAAGTGTTATTTCCTAATATGATCCATCTAACGTGCCTTGCTCATGCATTGCACAGGATATCAGAGGAAGTAAGAGGTATCTATCCTGAGGTAGACTCGCTTGTTTCTAGTGTTAAAAAAGTATTTGTGAAAGCCCCTTCAAGAGTTCAAGTGTTCAAAGAAATTGCATCAGACATTCAATTACCTCCTAAACCGATCCTTACGAGATGGGGAACATGGATTTCAGCAGTCTCATACTACTGCACAAATTTTGATGAAGTTACTCGAGTCCTTACCAGCTTTTCGGATGAAGAGGCAATATCCATAAGAAAAAGTAAAAGTCTGCTTAGCAGTTCTAAAATTAAAAATGAACTGACTTTTATTTCAACTTATTTTGGGAAGCTCCCTGGAGCTATTGAACACATGGAAAAAAGAAATATGTCTTTGTCCGAATCACTAAAGATTTTCGACAATACTATTGAAGAACTAATGTCTGTGCCTGGACCAGCTGGTGACAGAATAAGGAAGAAATGTGAAAACGTCATCTCTGCAAATACAGACTTTGAATGCATCAAGGACATTGCAAAAGTACTTTCTGGTGATACTACAGTTGAACTTACCATATCTCCTACCATGGCAAGTTGTTTTAGGTACGCGCCCATAACCTCTGTCGAAGTAGAAAGATCCTTCTCTTTGTTTAAAACTATATTGACTGACAGGAGACAAAATTTCTCTTTTGAAAATCTGAAAAAGCATTTAGTTGTGATGTGCAACAACAACCAATCGTCAGAATAAATCTGCATACAATGTTATTCCAAGTATGAGTTTTCAATTTTTATTTCACACTTACGCAGTTGAGGGTTTTTTTTTTTTGTGCAATTATGTCCACTTCTTTTGTACTATTGCTACGACAGTCGAGTAAAATGAATATGTAGGTATACCGGATACTTCTAGCAACTTTTTTTATACCTTGGATACCTATATGGGCTTTTAGGCATTACCAACTACCATTTTGCTCCAATTTTAAGTGCCTTTTTAAAGTGCCTATTTCAAGCTTTTTAAATGCCTTTTTGCCTGCCTATTTTTGAATTTTTTATTGCCTGAAATTCCGGGCTTTAACAAAAACAAACAAAAAAAAAAACAAAAAAAAAAAAAAAAAACGACATACATACAATAGGGATGTATAACCTCCTTCCTTTGTGAAGTCGGTTAAAAAGGAATTAGTACAACAAAAAACCTAAGTGAATGCTTAAAGTGAGGAAATAAAAAAAAGGATTTTAACATAAAGCTTTATAAAGTCACGTATTTCTGCAAGATTTGAGGCTTTGATCGTTTTTTCTCAGAGCATTTTTTTTCATTCTCATTCATTTGAGGAAGTTTGGTTCTCTGTCCAGAGAGAAAAACAAACAAAAATTATGGATTTTTTTTCTCATGAGGTATTTTGATTTGATGTACTATGTTTATATATTTATTTGTAATGAAGTATAACTTTTCAAAATAATAATAATAGATAATAAATGGGGATAATTTCATTCACGGGAATTGACTTTTATAACTTGAATGCTAAGTAAATAACAATACAGACCAATATTAGCAATTGAAATTACGGAACCTCGGTAATTTGACACCCGCTTACCTCGCCATGTTTCCTTGTTGGGGAGAAGGCCGTATCCAGGGGAAAGGGGGGGGGGGGGAGACCGCCCCCCCCCGAAATCTCGAAATTTTCCGCAATGTAGCCTATATTCCGACCTGAAACTTTCCTTGAAATAAGTGTTTCAAAGTCACGCCCCCCCCCCCCCCCGAAAACAATTCTGGCTACGGCTTTGCTTGAGGAGTAGAGTTATCAAGGTTTCACAGTATCAAATTTTTGAAAAATAAATTTGCTTGCAGTTCTTTTTCTCGTGTTTTCTCCTTACATTTACTAAATCAGTTCTGTCAATAAATGCGCATAAAGGTAATTTCAGTTCAGTAAAATTAAACTTGATGCCTTACCAGAAGTATAAATCCAATTGCTATTTTTAGAATTACAACTTTGCAGGGTTTTTTTTTTTGCATTTTAATACCAATTTGGCTTAAATATATTAAAAAAAATCCCATACAGCTGAAAACTAACGATCGGAAATACGTAATTTGAAATATTAAGATTGTGTCGGGTAAAGCATTTTGCATCCGTTACATAGTTGTTTCAATATTAGTTATACGCATTATGTATCTTTCAAGGTCAGTTAAATTCCTCAATACCTTTAACACGCACACATACATCTCATCAAAAATCATTTGTATAACTTAAAGTTTCTGGCATCATTCTCACATGTATTTTGTTCTAAAGAAATGATAATTTAATTTTTATGATAACCCAAAAATATATCTTGCTTGACAATTTAAGTTGTTACACTACCTGCATGGGGAGGAAAGGAAATAATTTGAATGAAGAGAAATGAATCAAAACTAATTAAGCTACCAAGCTCATTTATTGAAATAAATTTACAAATAAAAAGCATCTGTTTTAAAATGACATCATTGCTTTAGCAGAAGAAGCAAGTTTTGAAATATCTACAGTGGAAATTTCTAATAACCAAAAATAAGATGAACATACAACACAAATATTAACAAGCTTTGAATTATCCACACAATATGTGCTTTGTAGAAAACGTAAGATAAAATCAATAGATATAAATTATTTCTACTTTGCAGCATTTACAATGTAGAGAAAAATACAAGAAAATTTAAAAGTCTTATTGAATTACGTTTTATTAGTAACCGACAGTCACTCAATATCCTGCGGCCAATATTCAAAGTTTGACTCTCACTGCTCATTTTCAATGTGCTTATCAGAAAGTATTACATTTAGAAACATTTTACAATAGCATAATAATAGACTGTTTTACAGTAACATAATAACATATAAAGATCAAACTTATGTTTAAAAGAATGATTTAAAAACATTTTTGATATCGCTATTGCGTTGTTTACAGCGATATCAACCAAATATTTATAAAGTAGAGAATGTGGACTTGTTACAAATAGTTAAATACGAAATTAAACTGGACTAACCACACCTATATGCTCTATATAGAATAAAAGTTAAATATTGCATAAATGCACGCATTAATAAATGCTTTGCAATAAATTGTACAAATTCCGATTATTTTTGCAGTAAAAATTGCAATTATGAATGCAAATGAAATTTTCCAAAACATTTAACCATTTTAAGCAATATTGTGAAATATACTTTGCTTCGATTCATAAACTAGGTTAACTAAACAATACAGCATTCAATGTTTTACAGCAAAATAAATAGCTGTACCATAAGTACATATATATACATGAATTACATATATAAATAATCTAAGACGGATACTTTTAACAGGTTGCAACTTGTGTTCAGATTTTTTAGCAGAAAACTTAAAACTTCCAAATTCCTTCCGATGATGCGATTATAAGTTAAAATTCTTATGATATTTCTCCGAGTTTACTTAATAAAACGAAAGAAAGATGCGTATTGTTTAACAATTTTTGGGGCTTGTAGATGGTGTTTTACCCGTGATGTTTTAAGGCAACATTCTAGATGGACCACGGTCAAAGAATTCGGAAAAGAGATAGCAGTGACGTCAGCAGCGAAAGCCGTAATTCT
This sequence comes from Octonoba sinensis, assembly GCA_038502835.1. NCBI lineage: Eukaryota > Metazoa > Arthropoda > Arachnida > Araneae > Uloboridae > Octonoba > Octonoba sinensis. Next base: position 69,198,376 of record CM076602.1, read on the forward strand.
CATCAACAAATAAATATTTCTCAATTTGATTGATTTAGGCGATCAAATAAACAAAAATATGAAATAGTATTTTATGTTTTATGCATTTCTTTTACTATTTATTGCATTAAACACTTCAAATTTTTTACTACTTTTATTACCAATTAGGTTAAACTGACAGTATTTTGCATAGCGCATTTTAATTCTGTAGCTTAAAATACTTCTACGACTTTTTCCCTTTCAATCTTCAAATCGTGCATATCCGTAGTGCTTTCCCCAGACTACAGGAGGCAAAGGATCTTAGCCCAGACTTATGTTAAGGTTTCAAAAACAAAAGTAAAAATAAGGCAAGGAGGGTTAAATTCGAAAGCGATAATTTATTTTAAAGTTAAAACAAGTGTTTAAATTAACATTTACTTAGAATAAATTCATTTGAAATACACATCGCAATATTTTATTAGGCATTTATTTAATAAGTAATGTAGTGCGCTATTTTAAGTGTTGACATCAAAACGATTTAGTTTTATTTATTTTCTCTAATTTTACAAGTAATTTAAGTTCTTATTTCCGGAGTCAGAAGCTATAATAGATTAAGATACCATATTGATTTAACCAATAACAAGTACTAGATACCGTACAAACATCTCATAATTACGCTCTTGAACCGCATCCTGTTATTTAGATGTAGCATCTACGTTAAATTTAATACGTCACGTTTCTGAAGCATCTGCTTATTGGCTGAAAAGAGAAAACACAGGAGAGATGCAAAATAAAAATAACTGGTTAGGTAAAATAAAAATAAAGGCCATTCACAGACACTTCATTACGATTTTTATCTGTAATTAAAGTATTTTATGTCAGACATCAGTGCTACAGAATCACCATACTGAAAGCTTGCGGCTATAGTCTGTCAAAATAGAATATAAACTGAATATGCGTTAAAGCTGTAGATGAGTTAGGTTCTAGGGCTAACTTTTATGAAGTAGACAATTACCTCTGTACAAAGTTTTAAATTAAAATGTTAAATAGGTGTATACATGCAGGAAATTGGGGCTCATATTTAGGGCTTGAAATACTAGATTCTTCATCTACGAAACAAAATGAGAAATATTAATCTGAAATATTCATTTTATAAGATTTGATGGGGTAAATCTGACTTAAAAAATCTAGCCTTTTTCTGCTGCAACTTGCCTAATGGTAAGAATTAACTTTATGTTTAAACTATGCAATACGCTTTTATCTGAATGAGTTCTGTTGCATCAATGAATTAAAATTAATATTTCACAACAAAATTTTTTAGTACTCATTTAAAATAATGAATTATTTAACGTTAAACAATTATTCTTGAAAAAAAAATGATCTTTTACATTTTAACATTAAATTTCCGATGAAAATATCGACATCCCTAGATTAACGTTAGGTATTCTAAACAAAAACTGCAGGCCTTATAAATGTTTCTTATCTTTTTGAAACTTGCCGACACGAATGAAAGCAGTCCATTATTGAACCTAAAGCCCGTAACTGTCTGAACTTAGCTGCATAATGTCAAATAACTTTGTAAATTACTTTATTTTAAAACTATTTATTCCGAGGTGAATATTGGTGAGAAGAACAAAATTCAAACTGTCTAAAATAATTTATTATAAATTGTACATTCAAAAAAGTCGGTTAACAGAATGTTTCTTAGCTGTCTAAAAAATATAGAATCTAGCAGTGATTTTTTAAAGAGTAGATACGTAATGAGTTTGAAAAATCCTAATTAACCATTACATATTTTATGCAACGACTAAATAATTTTAGATTTGTAAAAGTGATAATTTTCTGGTGTGTAAATTCAGTTTCAATCAATTAGCATTTCAATATTAAAGCAATACTAAAAAGATTACGGTTTTAAAAACAAGTGTAGCAAAAATTATTGCGAGTAAACTGACGTTTGTATGTATTTCAGAAAAAGAAAACTGGTTTTTATCACACAAAACGTGTTTTGGGGTTACAAGGAGCTACAAAAGAAGTGTGCATGCAAGCTTGTGCATCACGAAGAGAATTCTACATATCCAAAGGCAGTAATTCTTTCTAGTTGGGAAATAATCTGATCAAATATGCGAAACTTTAATGTATTGGATAATAACAAATATTAAAATTCGAAAAAAAAAAAAAAAAAAAAACTGTTGAGAAACATGCCATTTTTCTCGGCTAATTCATTACATTTTAAATGATACAAATAATTCAATATTAGATATACTAATTAAAGTACGTTTACAGTTAATTTTTAATACTTGTTTCCCAATAAATTAACACCAATAAAAATGAATTATAAATGCTTTTTCAAAGCAAATTCAGTACATTTTGAATGTTAGAGAATTTCATTAATAGAGTTACTATTTAAAATAATTTTACTGATAATGTATTGGATAGCAAGTATTACAATTTAAGATGTATAAAAATAAAGAATAAAGATAAGTTTTTTATCTCAAAGCAAATTCAGTACATTATGAATGATGCAAATATTTTTATTTCAGACACTATTTAAAATTCTTTTCCAGTTAATGTATTGGATTACAAGTATTTTTGTATACAAGCAAGTTTTAGGATGTATAATAATGAACACTGTTTTTTCTCAAAGCATTTCAGTACATTTAGAGTAGTAAAAAATTTAATTCTAGATGCGATTTAAAATAATTTCACAGTTAATGTATTCAATAACAAGTATTAAAATTAAGATTCATAAAAATAAGCAAAAGAGAAATTCTTTTTTTCTCAAAGCATTTTCAGAACAGCTTAAATTATACAGAGACACTTTTAGACACTAATTAAAATAATTTTACAGTGTATTGGATAACATTTATTAGAATTTAAGATGCATAAAAAGTAACAAAAAAGTTATTTTTTTCCTCAAGCAGTTTGAATGGTAAAGAATTTAATTAGATTCTTTGCTGTTCAAGTAAAAAAATTTGAGTTTTCGGATAACAAGTATTAAACTTCTGGATGCATAAAAATGAACAATAAAGATATTTTGTTTTTCTCTCAAAGCAAATTCAGTACAGTTTGAATGATACAAAGATTTTTATTTCAGACGCTATTTGGAACACGTTTACAGTTAAGGTATTGGAGAACAAGTATTAGAATTATAGAGGAATAAAAATGAACAATAAAGAATAGTTTTTCCCATAAAGTAAATTCAGTACAGTTGAAATGGTAAAGAACGTAATTAAAGATTCCTTACGATTCAAAACAATTTTTTGCTGTTAATGCATTGGATAAGAAGTATTAAAATTTTAGATGCAAAAAATGAATAAAGAGAAGTTCTTTTTCAAAGCAAATTCATTACATTTTGAATGATACAACTATTTTCATTTCAGACACCATTTAAAATACTTTTACAATTAATATATTGGAAAACAAGTATTAGATTACAGATGCATAAAAACGAACAAAAAAGAGAATTTTTTTTTTCAAAGCAAATTCAGTACATTTTTACTGATAAAGAATTTAATGATAAATACTATCACAAATAATTTCACAGTTAATGTATTGGATTACAAGTATTAAATTACAAATGCATAGAAACGAACAATAAGGAGAAGTTTTTTTTGAAAGCAAATTTAGTATATTTTGACTGATAAAGAATTTAATGATAAATACTATCACAAATAATTCCACAGTTAATGTATTCGATTACAAGTATTAAAATTTAAGATGCATAAAAACGAACAAGGAAACTTTTTCTCAAAGCAAACTCAGTAGAGTTTGAATGATACAGATTTCAATTTCGGACACTATTCAAATCAGTTTTACAGTTAATGTACTAGAAAACAAGTATTAAAATTATAGATATATAAAAATGAACAATAAAGAGTTTTTTTCTCAGAGAAAATTCAGTACGATTTGAATGGTAAAGTATTTAATTATAGATATTTTACCATTCAAACTTAAATTTTACAGTTAATGTATTACAGAACATGTATTAAAATTATAGTTGCATAAAAATGAATAAAGACAAGTTTTTTTTTCTCAAAGCGAACTGAGCACAGTTTGAATGGTAAAGAATTTAACTATAGATTCTTTACCATTCAAACTTAAAAATTTTACAGTTAATGTATTAAATAACAATTATTCAAATTTAAAATGGATAAGATTGAACAATAAAGAGAAATTTCTTTTTTCTCAAAGCAAAATCAACACATTTGAATGATGAAGAATTTAATTATTGATACTATTTAAAATACTTTTAGTGTACTGCATAGCAAGTATTAAAATTTTAAGATCAATAAAAAATGAAAAGCTCTTTTTTTTTTTTTTTCAGACACATTAAGTACATTTTGAATGATGCAAAGGTTTTAATTTTAGAAACTTAAAAAAAAAACTTATCCATCTCTGGTACGTCGCGCGCAGGTTGAAACACGTTCAGGATCCGTCTCAGGCATCTGTGCGAAAGCAATCCTAAAGCCTCGGCCAACAGGTAGGGGTCTGGTGAGAAGTCTCGGGCATCTGCCATTAGCTCCATGCGAAAGCAATCCTAAGGCCTCGGAAAGCAGGCAGGGGTCTGGTGGATAAGTCTGAGGCATCTCTTAAAAGAAAGCAAAATACATTGATGACCACAGACAGGTATCTTCTGAAGGCAAGCAAAGCTCATTGATGTCAACATCAGGCATCTCATACCGGTCAGCAAATAGCGTTGATTGTCAGTCTCAGGTATCATGCAATTAAGAAAAATAAGTAAATAAACAATATCAAGCATCAAATGTTCATTTCAGGAAATATGTTCATAGAAAATTATTTATTGCAAATACGAGAACAAGAAATGTATTCAAAAGTTATTTTTTCTTCAAAATCCGTTCATGTTGCACATTTAAAAAATCTTTCATCTCAGTGACGGTCAATGGAGGCAATTCAAGCAAACGTCATTGGTCACGTGGCACCGATGAAAGCAATGTAAACAAAGGAAGCCGTAGAATCGCTTTTCTTCCAGTTCGACAAATCTAAAAACTAGGCCTAAATAAAGAAGTTCTACATTACATAAAATTAACACTAAACACAACACTATAACTATTGTAATAATTAATTTCTTTTATAACGATTAAATAAAATGTAAATACTGGATTATCAGAAAAATCTGTGAAAATAGTCTAATTAATTTTAAGATAATTAATTTTGCCTCGTTAACTCCACGTAGAACTCAATTGAAAATCTTAGTAAACAAAGAGCGGATATCACGTGACAACGATGATCGCTCATGAATCCCTCTAGCGGTGAATTTCCTCCATTCACCGAATATGTAATTTGCACTGCTACAGGTATTTAAAGATTTAACAATTTATTTAAACGGTTAGAAAACACCGGGAATAATGATAGTGTGCTACACGAGAAGACCTAAAATATACAGAAAATGTATTTAATGCATCCCTACTTGGTTCCATTTTTAAGTTACCAATCGTATCTCCTTAAATTTAAAATGTTGAAACTAAAATATCAAGTATAAATTTTAAACTACTAACGTATGAACGTATGCTTATTACGCTTCAAATCCTGCGATCTAAAAGCAACGATTGATTTAATATACCTTGCCTATAAAGATTAACAGCGTCTCATTACTCAGATAATGAAGATATAAGTCTTAGGGGGACTTATATCTTCCTGTCCCCCTAAGACTTAGAGGGAAATACGAAAGAGGAGATGTTTCATTTGATAAAGTAAACTAACAGTTCGAACTTAACAAGAATAAATTCATTTGGAATACACATCGCCTTATTTTATATTAGGCATTTATTTTATAATATTCATTATTTGATATTAATTCTCGCAATCGATGCAGTGATTGCTAATTGCTAGAATAAGCACTCAATTTCAGCAAAATTTAAGCACTCAATTTACTAAGGAGTGATGTGAAGTTATGTCTGATGAGCAAATTTTTTGCTTAATGCAAATTCTGAAGTCTAATGACTTGTTTCGTAGTTTTTTAAAAGCCTATTGGGAGTAAGAACTAGATCTAATATTTGGGATGGGAGATTATAAATACAAATCAGAGATAATTTGACAGAAAATTGTAATGTTTTATTTATTTCGGTCCACTTGATCTGGCCTTATTTCTGTTTTTTTGAGTCATAATGAATGACATATTATAGCGATTCAGCAAATGACAAACTGTGAAAAACTTATGATTGAGAATTTCGCTCAAGTATGAGCGCATTTCGTTATTTAGATATCACGCTCTCGGACCGCATACCATTAAATATATATTGCATCTACGTTAAGTTTAACACGTTACTTCTCGAAGCGCTTATTTACTGGCCGAAAAGAGGAAAGACAGGAAAGATGCAAAATAAAAATAACTGGTTAGGTAAATTAAAAATATAAAAGGCCACTCACAGACACTTCATTAGGATTTTTAGCTGTAACAAAGTATTGTATGCGTATATATCTGGCAAAAAATTGGTATGCTAAATGCTTTCCTTTGTAGTTTAACTTGAAGCTATACATAACATCTTCATAAAAACTGAATTTCTACTGGAAAGTTCAGAAATTAATTATATTTGGTAAAATAATGTAACTTTACAGTTAAATTTAAATTTAATATCCTGCAAACTAAAACTCTTCTTTAACGCTTAAAATATTTATTCCATTAAAAAAGCTTAAGGGGAGAAGTACATTAAGCCTAAACATATACGTTGTGTGACCGAAGAATAAAAGCGAGATTTGTTTTAACAATTAATATTAAATTTTCGGAATGTTTGAGTGATGCAATGCGCTTTTATTTGTAACCTTTCGTCATACACTGTTAAAAAAACCCTGAATTTTCAGAGTGTTTTTTGACTGATTTTAACGGAAAATTTCCGTAGTGCTTCAATACATGGTTTTTCCTTCCAAAAACGGAAATATCACGTCCTGATTTGGATTAACGGGGAAAAAAGAAGTGGAACTTCTGTCAAATCTCGGGAAAATATTATCAGAAACGGAATATTTCCGGCAACTGTGCTGCGTACTTTTTCCGTTATTTTCAGGTGATTTTTTTTACAGTGTATTAATCTTTTGTAATCCATGTTTCACACTTAAAAGAATTATTTTTGTACTTATTTCATCTAATTACCTTACATAACAATTTTAAATACAATGACGAGTTTCAGAATTTAACATTAAATTTCCAATAAACACCAATAAGCAGTTTATATCATTGAAATAATCTAGACAGAAAATTTAGGCCCCGTAAATCTTTCGTAATTTCATTTAAAACGGACTTTTAATACGATTGAAAACCCTTGCATTCTATTAACGAACTCAACAATCACCACTGCAATTCGACTCGGAACTTGCAACGCTTATACCACAAAATTGAGAAAATTTTCAAGTTATTTGATTTTTAAGCAGCCCAGTGAAACTAAAAAATAATTAGAAATTCTGTATTTAAGGAAAAAAGCCTTTGTTTTTACGAGTAATAAAAGTTAGGGAGTAATTCTGCTAAAGCCAGACGGAAACTTAATATGAAAAATGCTTGATTACTATTTAAATGGTCTCTAAAATTCGCTTAAAAAAACTTTCTTTGATTTCTTAACGCTGAAACCTAGAAAGAATAACAGTATTGCTTTGCTAATAAAATAGATTTTTCCATAACAAAAATTGCCTCCAGACTAAATGTTCAAAGCAGGCATGTTATTAATATTTAATTTCACCTTAAACAATGTAAATATGAAACCTAATTTTACTTTAACAAAACCTGCTTTAAAGACAAAATACCTTTTATATGCAGTTAAACTTAACTCAATTTTTTTTACAAAAACAATACATATTACGGCTTCATAAACAATTTTAACTACCAATACTCAATAAAATACAGACCTAATACGTTTGGCAAAAATTATGTACAAGCAAATACAACTAAGAAAAAATAACTTATCAAACACTGTCCTCTCATCAGGCAGGAAAGCGAAACACGTTCACAGGCAGTCGCAGGAATCTCATCAGGCAGGAAAGCGAAACACGTTCACAGGCAGTCGCAGGAATCTCATCAGGCAGGAAAACGAAACACGTTCACAGGCAGTCGCAGGAGTTCCCCTGGGCAAGCAAGCAAAATTAAATTTCCCCTAAACAATTTCAAAGGTCAAATGCGCATTCAAGGAAATAATTTGAAGCAACGAAACACGGAAAAAGAAAAAAAAAAAAAAAAAAAAAAACCGTTTGTCTGTACATTAGTACATAAGCTTAAAACAGGTTGCATGAACTTAAAAAAAATTCTTGGCATATACATACTTTTGTTGAAGCTTGCTCTTCAACACAAAAAACTAATGTCCCACAAATTAATATTCCTACGAAATTGCTGAAACTGTATTCCAAAGAGCAAAAGATTTAATGCAAGGAAGTAGATTTCAGGAAAAAACCATTATACCAGAAATGAAAAACCTAGCTAACTTGCCGTTGGAAGATAAAAGCATTTTTAATTTTTGTAAACTTATGGTTTTGAGACAAATTAAACGAAGAACTTAGGATTCGAATTGATGCAAGTAAAGAAATTGTTATTTAATAAACAAAACAATTCAACAGACAACATAAAGTATCAGATATCTACATTAGCCTTTTATAGTTGAAGGACCCCAGAAAGTTTATTCAGTAAAATAACGCGTTGCCCATTTAATACAAATTTTTTCAATGATGTCTTATCAGAATGAAAAAAAATGTTTTCTAGAATTCTGTATCCTGACTATGAACAACAACAACAGAAAGAAAAAAAAACCCCAGCGAAGACTAAAGAGAATCAGTATATGAATACTACCAAAAAATCTTTAATTGATTTATACATAAAACAGCCAGCTAGATTGCAGTGTACAATTTGTGATACTGAAAACTTTAATGAAAAAGAATGCAACTGAAAACAGTATATTTTCGAATGAATTACCTTTTTAAAGGCGTACCTAATAAAACGTGCCATTTATGTTGACAAGATCTCATACACGAGTTAAAATTGTTATGTGGAACAAAACAATACCCTTGGATGAACAGTTTACAATAAAACGGCAAATAAGCAATGAAGTTTAATCATAAAAATTGGGAACAGTAGTAGTACCTTGAAGTTACGCGTTGAGTGAGCGCGTAAATTGGAGCAAATGTGATACTCCGCCTTGAGAAGTAGTTCTCATTAATTTTAACAGTTAAATGGGCATAAATTGATCGAATATCATAAAAAAAAATATCCATGGGAGTTAGGCACATTTGAAATTATTGAACTTTAAGGGTATGTTAGTCGTATTTGTGTAGAGAAAAAATAATTCCCCCAAAATATTGCCGGAATGAATTCTGCCTTGGCAATAAGAAATAGCGTAACTTCGAGATTACGTAATTCAGGGCAGCTTAAATCGGGGTTACTACCGTATTACCTACCTCCCTATGAAGTGTACAAGTCTTTGCCTTCTTTTGAACTAATATTAATTTAGATTCATTCAATATTCAACTATACTAAAAAGTTTTGTTAATATTTTTTCTGTTAAGTCTAATATGTTTGTTTTAAATAATTTTGATGCAATGTTCAATAGATTAAAAATATTTAAAATATCCTTAAAACAATCTCTAAAAAGCAGTTTCTGTGTGCTATCTCTAAGATGTATAAGTGCTCTAAAAAAGTTGTTTAACCCCTTAACGCATTTGCCCGCGTCTGACGCGGGCGAAATTTACCTGCAAATTTGCACATGCCCGTGTCTCACACGGGCGATCTTTTATCTCGCTTTATTTTATTTCTGATGCCCATCTGAGATCCGTTTACACTTTGTATATTATTTTTAATTTAACTTTCCTCCCACCCCCCACTCTTTAGTCACCCCCTACAACGGAAATTGCAAAAACAATTTATACTATACCTATACTCTTTTTCTTTCAAAAAACCTATCATTTTTAACAAGTTTTCCCGAAAAAAACTCGTGCTTCAAGGGATTAAGGCGTAAATGGAGCTTTTGGTATTAAATTCTAGCATTAGAAAGGGGGAAAATAATCGGGAATCTCTTAAGTACGCAATTTTAAACTAGTCTAAGAATTGCATTAAAGTATTGTCTTCAGTCCGTTATTCAAATATTCGACTGCTTGTTATATTTATACAATGCATTTTCAACTGCTTTTCAATTGTTTTGAATGACCATTTGAGACAAGGTAAACGATATTTACATTCCGTTTCTTCTAATTATTTGAAGAAAAACTATACATTTTCCTTTCCGGTAAAATACAAACTGGTTTGTTTCCAAACCGTTAAATGGTGTGTATCTACGCTATTACGTAAATAGCAATTTTGTAAGTTTTAAACTGGAAATTTCGCGTATGGTTAAAAATAAAAATTAAATACTACTCTAACTTTTTAAAATGCAAAATTACAAAACGGCAAAATCTACAATCTTAAGCACCAAAGCATACACATTTTAAGACTAATATCACAAAAACTATGCATTCATACACACTCAAATTTTCACCTACAACACATACACATAAATTTGTCACATAGTCAAAACCACCAGAATATTCATACTCGCACGGTTTCTTTTTATAACGGAGAAAAAGCGTAACTTGTTTCCTATGATCATTTAGCAATAGATCAACTTTCATAGTGTTATGTTAATAACACTATATATATAACAAATGAGGATTAATTTTAATAATTCCAAGACATTCATGATGTTATTCTCTGAAATTTAAATTCGGTTCGTTGCAACAAGGTATCTCATTGACAACGTAAGAGTAAATACGCAATGCTCATTACTAAACCTATGATGTTACTGGTCGCTTGCTCTGGTAATAATTTTTAATTTTAATAAATAATTCCAAGACATTCATGATGTTATACGCAGTACATTATTACTAATCTATACAGTATATTAGAAATGAATCTCTTGCTGGAGGTTTTGTTAAAAAGTTGGAGCAAGTGTTACGTTTGTAAAAAATACAACATTAGTGTTATTATATTAGTCAGATGATTACCAGCTGCAAGAGTACTAAAAATTTTGCTAATATATAAGAATGAAGAAAAACCCATGGTGCTTTATAAACTAAGTATCAGTTAGGATTAAACTAAAAGTGCAAAGCTACAAATTATTACCGGAGTAAAAGTACAGCTAAACTAAAGCGGCCATGGCCTAAAAACCATAGATTTTTCAACATGCTTATATAACGAATCTAAGTCTTCAGTTCTTTTTAAGTTCTTATATTTCTTTCGAAATAAAAAGTAGAAAGTCAACAACATAGTGTTCTTTTAAAAGAAACAAGTTTGTAAATAAATTTCCCCCATTCATTCATTTGTTACAACTTCTATCCATTCCTTCACTTCCAAATAAGATTCATTCATTTTCAGTGTTATGTTCAAGATTCTAGATTTGTTTGTTTGTTTACGACCATTTCAGGTCACATAAATATTAGAGTTTATTTGCTATTCTCAAGGATATGTCTCAAACTCTCGTCCCATTATGACAGATAGAACAAGACCGCACAACAGATTTTAATATACAAAGAAGGAAATACACCCAGGGCAAAGGTGGGAATCGAACCCACGCCTCTTTCTCTCCGCGCAGGGAGGCACCGGAGCCAGTCGATTTGACCGCTCAGCCACTGAGGCCCCATTCTAGATTTCTGACGTTAGTTTTTGTCCAGTGTTAAAATTTATAACCGCGAGATTACTTATATTCCAAAATCATGAGATCTATCGCTCAAAAAATTTTAAAATCGAGAATCTTGCGTAAAAACTTCACGAACGAGGATTTGGTGGCATTGAAATTTCGTTTTTTTATTTACTTGTTTTTTTCTTTTTAACAAATCCTAATTTTATGAATTAATTTTGAAATTTTTTTTTTAAATACATCGTTTTAACTTTGATATCAACTTCCTCCTATTCTTTTAGCACACTACATTTAGAAAGAAGGGCGTTTAAGAATAATTCTTCACATTTCAAATTTAAGTTTTAGTCACATATTACTTGCGACCTTATTGCGGTAAGTAAAGCTCAAGTGCTACAGAATAGAATTTTAAATTCAAAATATTTATGAAACTATAATAAATTGAATAAAAGAGCAAATTTTGGAAGTGAAAGCAGTTTGGGTCATAAATACAAATACAGACTTAATTTAAGTTAAATAAAAAAGGATTGTAAATTTTTTTTGCTCTTTACCTTAGTACTAAAGCTCAAAATTGCAAAGTTAATTTTAACTTTTATGGAAACACAATGCGCAAAAGTTTAATTCATGTGGGGAGTTTTTCTTTTTAATTTAAACCAAATTTACCAAAGATTTCTAAACTTCGCTGAAATAGCAAAAAATACAAGTTTTCGAAAATTACTTTTCAAAACCATGAGGTTCAATAGAATGGAAAATTTAAACTAAGTATATTTTTGCATACCGCAAAAATTCTAAGCAATAAATTCACACCAACGCAACGACTGCTGTTTAAGCTTTCAAATGCCATAGCTGGGTTACATTCTGTTTCGCAGAAGTGTATTCGAAACGTTAGAACCGCTTTTTTTCATAATGAGTACCCCGCCTGCAAGAGGTAAAGGGTCTAAAAGACTTAAAATTTGAAGAGTGGAAAAAAACTGTTGCTGTGACCTTATCTAAGTAATATCGAACGTTATATGTGAAGGTTATGTGTGACCGTTGCATTGAAGTAATACGAGACGTTATCGAAGTAAAATATACAAATATTCCATCGCTAGGAGTGTTTAAGAAAATGCTTAGAGTGAAGCCAGCATAGCGATTAAATGGTTATTGGCAAGCGAGTGATTTATCAACGAAAATAAAAGAATGTTTCAACGTTTTCATATATCACACAAGAAACAATTTCTCACAGAAAGTAAAATTTATATTAAGTGACCAATTTAGGAGTAATATTTATCTGAACCAGGAACAGTTCACCTGCTTTCGTCGCATAAAAAGAAACAAGATAATAAAAAAGCGGCAATTCTCAAGTTCTGAAGCAAAGTACGCTTACTGACAAAATAAAATGAAGTAATAAAAATACTTACGAAATTTGTGCCTGTGTATAGTAAAAAATTACGCTACTGAAAAATATGGTAGTAGCAGTGAATGATGAACGGCATTTCAAAGTTTTAAACGAAGAAAAAACTAAGAGGTTTAAAATTTTATTTGTTCCGTAAAGTAGTATTATAAAGCCAGCCGCCATATCAAAATTATAAATTATTTCAATTTAAAAACTTCTAACTGAAGCCAATGAATTTAGAAAACAATATGTTTTGTTGAGATCGTTTTTTGAGCCTCATTTTTTATTACCCAGAACTAAATTTTTTAAAAATCTATAGTTATTTGAAGAATTTAGAAATGCTTTGATTTTCAGTCCCGAATTATTCTGTGGAAGCAGATTGTTTTAGTGAATTACCAAAGAAAAATCAGAAGTACCGAGCCCTTAAGCATGAGGATACTATTGTTCTTGATATTCAACTTTTATAGAAGGACAAATTTTTGTGGTTTTTGAAAACGTAAACGACACGTCGACGTTTAATGGCAGTAAATGCAAGGTTTTATCTTACGGCTCTTTAAAACTTTAATTTTCCACCAAAATTTATGAAACCCAAGAAAAAAAAATAACGCATTTAAAAATGTAAGCTCATCATTTTAACATAATTTATGTTTCATTTTCTTACCTTAAATATCATCCACAGAGCAAAACTGCATTGACACGAAACTGGTAGTTGTGTTATTGAATTGAAGTACATTGATTTTCCAGTTCGTGTGCTTAGTCTCGGGACTCGCTTATGAACTGTCGTCCAATATGACAGATAGCACAGGACAATACATGAAAGATTTTATTACATCAAAAAAGAGAGGAAATAACGGAAATACACCCAGGGCAAGGTGGGAATCGAACCCACGACCTCGTTACTGCGCGCAAGCAGCGGGCGGAAATTGGTACTAAGACCCCTCGGCCACCGAGGCCCCGTTGTGTTATTACATCAACTAATCCGAACATCTCAATTCAACATTATACCACATTAAAATTCAAGCAAATGAGAAAGCCTTTTGAAAATGGCTTACTAAGAAATACGTAAGCAACGTCACTCACTACACAAAAGCTGCTGATTGGTTGAACGGTATTGCTTAGAAATGATGAGCTTCTTACATAGTAATCAGTAAAATTTTTATTTCCAGGTAAAATTAGTGTAATTTATTAAATTTCTAAATTAAAATCAACAAATAATTACTTACTTCGAAGAAGGAAAGAACTACTTTTAAATATTGTCTCGTACAAGAGTAGCATGAAGGAATTTCAGTCCGAAAAATCTGTTTCAAAAACTTATTAATTATAGGGATAAAGTATTATAATAATTTATACATATTTGGTAGCTAAACATTTTGAAACTAGGGCCTTGTAAAAAAAAGGACGTACTATAATATATTGTGCAAGCTTGACTTTCGTATCTGGCAAGATAAGAAATGCATACAGAGATTTAGAATTCAACTGTAGCAGAGGGGCCTCAGTGGCTGAGCGGTCAAATCGACTGGCTCCGGTGCCTCCCTGCGCGGAGAGAAAGAGGCGTGGGTTCGATTCCCACCTTTGCCCTGGGTGTATTTCCTTCTTTGTATATTAAAATCTGTTGTGCTGTCTTGTTCTATCTGTCATATTGGACGAGAGTTTGAGGCATATCCTTGAGAATAGCAAATAAACTCGAATATTTATGTGACCTGAAATGGTCGTAAACAAACAAACAAACGAACAAACTGTAGCAGAATTGCGTAAAAGAATCATCTATGGTACGTTGTATTTCTGGAGGTAAGCTTTTAAACATTAAGTGTCACATATTATTATGTGTTGTAATAGACATTGTATTAAGGTTTTGTCTCCATATTTAGTTTACTTCTTGTTTTAAAGATTGAGTGTCACGCATTATTGCGTATTGTTATGGAAATTGTATTAAGTTGACTCCGTAATATGTTTACTTATTACATTTGGGCTTATGTGCAACAGTTTGAGCAAAACGCGTTATATTATGAATCTTTGTAAAGGATTTCAGTTTATGTTTAGCAGATTTGGACTACTTACAACCTTCTGATTTGACTACTTATGTGTGATAAGGATTAAAAGTACATGAAATTTTATTTCTGATATTACTAGGTAAATTCCAAGGCCGTATCTAGAGGCCGTATCCCCAGAAATCCCGAAAATTTTTGAAATGTAGCATATATTCTTCCCTGAAAGTTTCCTCAACATAAGAGTTTCAAAGTTAGGGCCCCCACGAAAAAAATTTCTGGCTACGGCCTTGGTAAATTTTATGTTTTTAATGTTTTTACAACAAAGTATTTTTGCCCCCTAAGCTCTTCGAATCTAAGGTGGCAGCAAAATCTTAACGAAATCTCATGAAATGTTTCGGATCTGCAGATCATTCTTAATCAAAATCGTGTTGCTTGGAGCATATTACACACTTAATTGGTTTATTCAAGGAACTTGCAGTAACGAACCATTCTGCGATGATGCAGCTAGGAACGATTTCTTTGTTCTTTACGGTTAGCCTTACTTCGTCCTTCGTAATGACTCTGGAACTGTGTTCGGAAGTCTTAATGACGTTCGTACATTCACTTATAGAATTCGTTTGGATCCAAGTTTATTGAATTTGGGAAAGGTCTTGGAGATAGGAGTTTAATTTAAAAAATTAACTTATGTATATATCAGGAGATAAATTATGTGTTTGACTTTCGTAGCTTTAGCAAAATATGTTAAATCTTCTTTTTCTAAGTTCCCATAGTTCTTCTTTATACACAAATAGGAATAGTAAGTATGCGGTTATATAGAAGCATAACTCAGTAGTTATATGCGAAGAGAAACCATAAACTAGCATTGAATAAGTAGAAAATTTGTTAATTTCTACAACATCTCAAATGTGGACAGTTTTTTTATTCCTCGACCTTTTTTGTATTTTGCAAGAAATGAAATTGAATGCATTTCTTGCATGAATAATCTATAAGCCGACCCAGATTGAAACATTGATTGAAAATGATCCCTATGGTTCTTGAAAAACATACTTTATTAGTTCCGCCTCTGACGACAAAGCTCCTGCTTGACTATTTGTCTTCATGCATATTTTATTTTTATCTCGAAATTTTTGTATTTATTTACTGTCACAACTCTCTGCAGAATTTTAAATTCTGTCAGGAACTGGATAGAGATGAAAAATACTCGCATATTCAGAAAGACGGGATTAAATTCGGAACTTTGGGAACACTAGGAACTTTGAGCTTTAAAAAACGTAATAAATTTTTTCCGCTGATATTAACCCTAATACATTTGCATACTTTATCTTATATAATATGATGATATCATTTTTAAAAAATCTTGTATTTTCTCAATAACAAGTTACTGTTTGAGTAAATTTAAGAAATGGAAATGTCTGTGCGTAGTCACAGAAGTTGCGTATAAAATCAATTTTGGGATGTATGTCCACGAATTGGCAATCAAATTAATATAAGCGGTCCTGATGTCAATATAAGCACCATCATATATTCTTATGAATGGAGTGACCTATCTCAGTAGCTGTGTAGCTGTTATCAAAAAGTTCTTAATAAAAGGTAAATAAAAATGGTATCATTATAATTTGGTTATCTGCAGAGGAAACTAATGTTTGTCGCATTTCATGCTGCAAAATTTTAAGGCAAATAATGCGTAATTACAACGTTAAAGGAGATTGAAATAGTTGAGGAAAAAAGTTTAAAGTTATGAAATACATTTTTTTGTTTTTCGAACTATTTGGAAATTTCAAGGTATTTCAAAACTTCGCTCATAAAAAACCCCTGATTATTCCCTGGAATAAACCCGTCTTTATCGCACACATTGCAACACTAGGTACGGAGTGATTACCATCTTTGTTCAAAAGTCTTAAAAATTCGAATGGCAACTTCAACAAGGTCAATTGCATGACCGGCTCATTGAATCAAATCTTTCAATATCTAATTTAAACGATCGTGAACCTGATTTATTTATTTATTTATTTATTTTTTGCAGTTCGCATCACGTTTTGACTTGGGTTCCAAGGAACGTGATATCACGTTCCAGACCAGAAGCTTGATAATGCTGTGCGCATATTAGCTGTTTTGGTTTTTTTAATAAAAACTTTCTTTCAGGAAACTTTTTTTCCTTTACTGATATTGCTTCATACAAAACAATATTGATGTTCTATGTTTACAAAAATAGAACTGAGAAATAACTAGCAAAGTAAAATGAAGTAAACTCTTTCAATCATCTGCTAAAATACAGTTTCTCAGATTAAATATCATGATAAGAATGGAAAATAAAACCGTCTCAATCCCAATTCGACAAACCAATTCACCATGGTCATTAGGATTTCGGCTTTCATCCACGGATATTCATTAAGCTAGACAAAGCAGGGTTGGATAAATATTTCCGCCCATTTAACGTTCAGTACCTCATAGGCCGGTCTGAAACACTTGGGTTTCTAAATCAGGGAGGCAATTAACCGCGACACACGCTCTCCAAGGCGCAAGTGGTCGTTTTGAATGGAAAACTACAATTCTCTAAAATTTAAATTCGGTTCGTTGCAACAAGGTATCTCATTGAAAACGTAAGAGTAAATACGCAATGCTCATTACTAAACCTATGATGTTACTGGTCGTTTGCTCTGGGAAATTTGTTCCGCCAATGAAAACTGTCCGGGGTGAAAGTCGATTGTAACATTTCACTATAATTTATATGAAGACGTTTGCGTCAAAGTTTGATACAAAACCGAGCTAATTTAACTGAAGCTAACTTTTTCTACCATACTGTAGTATTACAAATAAAAAAATAATATATTTATAATATGATTAATTGGAAAATGCATTAAAGAAATTAATTCATTTATAATAACATAGATAGCATCTTACTGAAAAAGTGTGGAAGAGTATTTTTGAATGAGTATGATTGTGCGTGCAAGAGTTATGGAAAATAAAAGTAGTAGATCTAAAAATTAAGAAAAATATGTGAGAAACTTGATAACTTGCCATTAACATGGACTTTATATGCTAACAATGTAGCGTGATCGATCCTCAACATTTTTAATTTGATGGTGGATAATATGAAAGGTGGGAATAAAAAATTTACATACACAGTGTGTCAAAGAGTTTTTAAGACTAGGTTTATAAAAAAAACAAAAACTACTAATTATTTTTTTTAAATACTTTTTATACATTTGTTACAGCGGTTTAACAACGATTCGAATGCCTGTTCCAGTTCATATTGAGGGACTTCCTAAAAAGCTTGCGTCAATGCTGTTTGTATAGTGTCAATGTTATCAAAGTGAAAAAAAAAGTAAACAAATAAACTGAGGTTTTGGCAGTGAATAAGCTGATAGTTAAGAAGTTTCACGAATGCTCGATAACAAAGATAACGCCAATATAAGTTAGTTCCAGCTGGAGTCTTCAAAATTCTTTGAGACACTGTACAAACAGCATCGACGCGAGCTTTGGAGGCAGTCCCACAATGTGAGCTGAAACAGGCATTCGAATCGTTGTTAAACCGCTATAACGAACCTGCTGAAGCCGAAGGAGCTTATTTTGAATACAAAACTTTAAAAAATATAATTACTACGTATTATTTTATTTTCTAAGCCTAGTCTTAAAAGTTCTTTGGCGCACACTGTGTAAAAAGCATCGGTTTAGTATTATATATATTCGTAGCTGAATTTAAACACATTGTTCATTAAAGTAAAAAATAAAATCAACGTAAAACTAAACCCAAAATTTGCAAAAATGGCAAACACGTGTTTCGAGGTCACAAGGAACCCCTTTTTCAGTGCAAAAGAGTGAACTTATATATGGATAACATATGTTTTTAATCTAGAACATTACTCTTTTGCATTAAAAAATGGGTTCTTTGAAACTTCGAAACACGTGCCCACAAATTGTGTACTTAATTTTAAGTTTATTTTTACTATGTAGCTCAAAGGTTTACATTTTATTTCACCTTGCCTATTCTTCGAAAGTAATTTTGCGGCCTTTTTTGAAAAAAAAAAAAAAATACACAACAATTTGCAAATTTTCCAAAATTTATGCAACCATTAGGTTGTTAATTCGAAGAATAGAGACATCAACAATGTTCTAAAAATTCGATAAAATTGCAATTTCCTCCTTTTATCAGAAGTAAAAGTAATACACGGCTCTCTCGTGGATACTTAAATTTATGTTCTCGTCAGTCGAGTTATTTTCGCTTCTTCCTGATATATTATGCTTTAGGGAAAGACGCGCACTGATTAATTGCTCTCTTCTATGAGTTCTACATCAATGAATCAAACGCGAAATGCAAGAACTGGGGGAATCCTGTCTTTCAGATCGACGCGTGGGTTGGTAAGATGAGAAAAATTTTGTTTTTGAATGATTAAAGAGGGATAAGGGTATTCAGGAGAACGTTTGGAGGCAAGTTTCTCTAGTACTTTAAAACCATTCATGCCCGATTTAGCTTTGAAAATGGTAAATACTATAATTTAAAGAAAAAGTTTGAAAAAAGCAAAATATGCTAAATAAATCGTTAAATTACAAAAAATAAAACTATTTGGGAGGGATTATTTCTTTATTTTTCAGCGTAATCACCTTCTAGCTGGCTACCCTTTTCTCAGTTTCTTCAACATTTTAAAACCGTCTAAAAGAACCGTCCAGTTGCATTTCAGATGGTCATTCAAATAGGCAGCTGTTTGGTCGATGACCTACCTCAACGCGAAGTGACCCTTAAAGCCTTATAAAAGTTTGGGTGGGGAAATGTCACTGGGAAAATAAATCTAGTAAATATGATGATGTTGCAATAGTTTGCATTCTTGATTTATGAAATCTAAAGGAGTTATGAAAAACTAAACCAAACTTGATTTAACAAATCTAATATAACGCTGTCTAAATATGGGGGGATGTCTAGCCCCATGCCTTCCCTTGGAGGAAGATAACATTCCTTCCCCATAAAATAAATAAATAAATAAATTAACGAAAAACGTTTAAAAAGTGGACGGTTTTCCTTGATATTTGTTCTTTTTTCCAAATATGTGAGTGGTTCTACGTAGTCATCTCTCTCCCCCTCCCCCAGAAAGAAACAGCTTTATTTAAAAAAAGTTATTCCTTTAAAAACGATTTTGATCTCTTTAAAAACATTTGTGACTTACAACAAAATTTGTTGTTGACTTACAACGAAATTTGTTGTTGACTTACAACGAAATTTGTTGTTGACTTACAACGAAATTTGTTGTTGACTTACAACGAAATTTGTTGTTGACTTACAACGAAATTTGTTGTTGACTTACAACGAAATTTGTTGTTGACTTACAACAGAAATTTGTTGTTGACTTACAACGAAATTTGTTGTTGACTTACAACGAAATTTGTTGTTGACTTACAAAGAAATTTGTTGTTGACTTAGAACAAAATTTGTTGTAATGTATAAAAATGCATTACATACTTGCTTTGAGACAAAAGAGTTTATTTATATTAATCACGTTTTAATTTAAAACTGCATAACTTTAAATTATTTTCTCAAAATAGTTTTTGTTAATAATACCTAATTTAGAAGTTCACTAACAAACAAGCAAGTCGAAACATCAAGAAAATCGCTAGCAAACGTTACACGCTTTTCCTTCTTCTGATGGGAAATCTTTATACAAGAACGAAATATCGTTTTAACTGTCGAAGATATTTGTGTAATGATGCTATGAGCTATTCAAAATATTCAATTACTATAATATCGATTTCTGAAATGCAACCGACTTAATTGGATACGCTTGAAGGACATATTTCCTGAAAAATAATATTTACGGAAAGAATTTAAAGTCTTATGATAATGGGATAGGTTGGTAGCTGGTTATTTAAAATTGTGTACATGTGAAAATATTAAATGGAATGAAAAATGTATATTTTGAGATGGATATTTCTATATTTTAATTGAATTCCAGGTTTCTCTGAAAGCTATTTTATTACATTTTTCAATAATTATGAACGTTATTGGCTCTATTTCACAGCAAATAATTTTTCAATGTGACTTATTACGGTGATCCCTTGTGCATTAGTAAGGTAATTGGTTCAGCTTTAACTCAATGAAGGCAAAATCAATTAGCATTAAAAATAAATAAATATATAAATTAACGAAATGAAATAAAATAAAGAAAGTGACATGGGTTGTTAGTACCTAAGGGTTATTTCATGACAACAGGACCAACTTATGAAATCAAGCCCACCCAACCATCTCCTATCTTTAAGAAATTTTGTACTTCTTCTTGTAAGGTAGGTGGGGGTAAGGTTGCGCAATTTCTAGTTTTTGTAACATTGTGGTTGATTAGATGCAATTTTTTACGCGATTCCAAGTATTATATTATTCAAGTGACGCAATTCTAGTTCTGTTTATTAACCTTTACAGTGAAATTTGTCATTTAGAAATAAAATATAATCGCGAGGTTTAAAGGGGTTAAGCCCCGCAGCGTGGGTTCTTACTCCACTTACAGTTCAAGAATAATAAAATTTGGAAGATTAGGTTCAAAATGTATTTGAGAAAATCTAACATATATGTTTTACTTTTAATTTCACACCTTGGTCCTATCCATAGATATATAAGCATAGATGGAATAACGCTGGCTTTTTCTTCGCTTTGCGAGTGACCGAGGGACGAACAGGTCACGTGAAGTAGACGATTCAGTTTCCACCAATTAGCGTCTCTTGACTTATCTGGCTTCGCCTTAGCTGCTTTTTCCATAATTTCTTCCCACGGCGCGAATTTTCAAGATCGGATTCTGCTGCGCGATCAATTGCACGGAACGAGAGGACCCCAGTTCGAGTGGAATTCAAAACACTCTCATATCAGCAGGAGCAACGCCTTCTAAACAGAGATTGATTTTTCCTCTTGAACACGTGAGTCAGACCGATTCCTACACTTGCGTCATTGGAAAGCCCCCGCAAGCGGTGTCTACGATTTTACAAGGTCTATCTATGGTCCTATCATGCCAATCTGCAATTCAACGTTTCTTTTTCTCTTTAAAATTTTAATGAAATGTCGTACTGATACGTCATTATAAATTATACTTCATAACTAGAAAATATTTCAATAGCATAGCATCATAAACTAGATTTTTGCTGTTGAATGGTGTATCTTTTTTTGCTTTCGCTCCTGAAGTCAACTTGTTGCAAATAAACTGTTTTCGAAAATTGTATTTTTAAAAACTGAGCTAAGAAGAAATCGATGTCAATTGAATACCGTTTATTCATCTCTTAAAGCCTTATATGCCTCTAAGAGGCTTAACTTATATTTCGGTCTGCTGTCCGACTTCCGTTCGATGTAATTTATAAGCATTTAGGCTTCGTCCACGAAAATATCTTAAGGGGAGTTTTACTGCATTTATATCTGCTCCTTTCAAGAAAGTAGCTGGAATGTTTTTATAGGTTTTTGATTTGTTGTATAGAAAGACGTAATTCATAAGTTCACCTGACAGGGAAAAGCATTATATCGCTAAGGATTTGCCATGATAGACAAAATAATATGTATGGAGAAATATATTTTGTATATATATATATATTTTCTTTTTTGAATAACTTTTAAACGTCCAGGAGTTGTGAATATATAAGGTCTAAAAAGAAATAAATTTCATCTCTGAGTTTATATCGTCAACGCGAGAGAAGCAACAGAATTACACGAAAACTGGTATACACGGTTAAAGTTTACTGCTATATAAGCCAAATATGTCTTAAAAAAGGGGAGTTGTCATTGAAAATTTTAAAGTGTATGCTCACTTTAATATAAAAATAATATCTTAATAGAATTCTAATAACATAATTTTATAGAGTACATTATTCGTGATAAAATGATATATTTTATGTGTCTGTAGTGGAAATAGTGTCCAAATACGAAGGAGTGTTTCGTCCCCCCCCCAACACCACAAACAACAACACAACTGCTGGGTGTGCTTACTCCTAATCTCATCAAGGGCATTGTATGCTTGGGACAAATTGGAGGGTAACAGTTGTAATCATTTTCATTCAGTTATTAACGATTTACTATTAACTATGAATTGTGATGTATGGCAGTTTACTTTATCTTTATACAGTTTGGTGATTTCATTGGGCATTTGGTAAGGAGATGATGATTTACGTTTGAATATTGGCAGTAAAATGTACTTTCGGTTGGATGTGGAAATTCAATTAACGCTTTTCTTTACTCTGGTTATAATTCACAGTTTATGTAGAGCTCAGCAACTTCCTGTATTCTCTTTGACTGTATTTTAGTATTAGCAGGCATAACCACAAATCAATATTTATTTTTTTTGTGATTTTATTGTTATTACTTTTCTATAATCTCTACTTGCACTATTAATAAAAATATTTTTTCATAGCCACGCAACACTCATACCGACTTTTGGATGTTCAATACCAAATTAAATTATTAGTAAAAACTCGAAGACCTATAACCTTGCAAAGCAGTTCTGAAATGGGTGACTTATTTGTTTGTTACCAAAGAATTTGAATTATCTGAAATCTATAAAAAAAAAATCTCCGATGCCTTTAAAAAGGCTTTTTTTTTTCCTTTTCAAGAGGAAGTACATTCATTGGGAGAACAGATCACGATTTCTTCTAAGTGCTATCTAAATTAAACCGAAATTGTGCAGGATGAAATGAAACAAGAAAAACAGCTAAATTCTTCAACCTAGCCAAGAAAGTATTTTCCTGTTACGTGAATTTAAGACTAATTATAGTTAGTGAGCGAGAAAAAGAGGTTTTAAGCGCTTTATTTTGGAAAACCCAACATTTACTATCAATAAAAAGCTTAGGTAATTGAGAATTTATGTATATATATACATATTTATTTATACATATTATTTTAAATAATACATTCAGTTATAGATTTTAACTATAATATTAATTTGCAGAAATATAGGATGAATAACATATGCACTATTATATCTTTAATAATAATTAAACAATGTCTGTGTGTTGAGTGAGTGAGTTTGTGTGTCTGTTCGCTGTCTGCAAAACGTATTGCAGGACTTAGTGCCACCAAATTTGACACAGATGTTCTTTGGATGCTGAGAATGCACATCTTGGAGTCGTTTTTTTTAGCCCACTTTTCCCGTATAAGCAAAAAATAATAATAAAACATGAAAGAAGGCTTAATTATATTGTAAAAATAAAGAAAAGTCAAAAATAAGTGAGGTAATTGAATCAAGATTGAAAAATAAAAAAATTGATTGTCTGTCCCCCCCCTCCCCCTCTGATCATTTTTGAAGGAATTGTTCGATTCGAAAGAGGCATTCGAAAGATCTCCGCGAAGACATCTCATTTCAATATTTTACTTTTTGATTTGAGCAATTTTTCGTTCAATTTTGAATAGTTCAAAAAATCTTAACATTAGCGCCTATGAATTAGCGCAAAAATGAAGCAAATCATGTAAACTCTGGGCACAAGATCCAAGTTCCTATGAGCAAGTTTTAGGAAGAAGTTCTCGGAGTGAAATATTGATTTGAACAATTTTTGTTCATTCTTAAACAGTTAAAAAAAAAAAAAAAAAAAACATAGCATCTGCAGGGAAATTTTAATCCTGATCCAACAGACGGATTTGTTGGAACAAACAAAGAAATTTAATTAAAATTTTCTGATTTAACATAATGTCAAGGCCATGAATGTTTAATGCACACGATAACAGATTCAATTTATATTCGAATCATGTGCTAAAGACTGTTATATAATTTATCCCAACTATTAGGTTTAACAATTTGTCACTTATAACAATAATGCGTTAGTACAGTCAACGACAAAGTGACTTGAATGTTAAATTAAAATTTAGAACATCACTTAATAAATTTTAAAATTTAAGGATGAGTTATTTTCTACTGCGGGAATTCTAAATTAGAGTTAAAATGTTCAAAGGAATCAGTTTTTATAAATTTTTCATCAATGTATAGTACAAAAATAATTTTGTCGTACATAGGACGCAGTAAAAATGGTACTTAACTGTTGAATTTGTTACTATGCATCAAATTTTCGAATTACACGTGACATAATTATAGGTGTCTGCAATGAAATGGGAAATTATAAAACTTTATAATTAAACTCTAATAATGATTAATTATTGTGTGTACTAAATGAAACTTTCTTACTTCTTTTAAATACTTGATTTTGTCTTTTGAGAAATAATGAAATGCGTTCACAACCAACAAAATTTGAAAGCAGATATTTTTTTCCCACACAACGGCTATATGTTTACAAATTTCGCTCACATGATCGAGTTCTTTTTGAAGCAAACAACCAGTTCTTCCGTGAGTGGCAACATAGTTATAGGATAAAATACGAGATGCATCCCGTATCCCCGTAAATTCGTACACTAAGATCATATGACCTTCATTTTATGAAATAAAGGTACGTCAATACTAGTCGCTTACAAGGTTATCCCCTCACAATGCACTCTCTCAATTTAACCACTTTTGCTCCTATTCCATCTCAATTTCTATTGTTTGAAATCCTTCTGGAAATCCTCAGAAGCAAGACTCAACTGCCTCATTCGTTCCCTTTTTATTGTTTTTATACTGTGCCAGTATCAATCCCCCCTTTATAACCCTTCTATAAATAATAATAAAAAATGCATATATATATATATATATATCTCGTTTTTTTTTGAGTTCACGTGATAAAACTAGTTTAACCCCACAATGCTGTCTCCAGTCAGCATGGCTTGCGTTATTCATGAACTCAGAATCCTGTATTTTAATTTAATTTCTATTTATAGATATATGACTTCTAATAAAAGATATAGGATACATGTATATATATATGTATATATATATATATATAAGTAAATATATATATGTATATATATATATATAAGTAAATATATATATAAATATATGCAGGGTCCGACAAATCCCGGGCGCCAGGTTGCCCGGGCGACAAAAAAATATGCCTTGGCGACTAGTTTTTCAGGTGGCAACAAATGAAAATATTAAAGCTGGCTTCTAAAAATTTTCCCTGGCTCCTAAGATTTTCGGATTTTTGTCGGACTCTGAATATATGTATATATATATATGTAACAATAAAAATTAATATTTCATTAATTTAAAATTAATTTAACTTAAATCATTACTATTAATTACGGTTCTATAATTTAGCTAAAGGTTTCCGTTTTGATTTCGGCATTCCATTAGCTTTACCACGGGCCAAGAATGTTCATTACGTCATACTCCAGTTCCCTATCCATCTAACATTACCATATAAGGTAGTGAAAAAGTGTCATGCGCAATAAGAAATTGTACATATGGCAAAAGCTTGTGTTGCACACACTTTCGCTAGAGATGTGGTGAAATAAAGACGTGTGGTCTGGCTCTTGGGTCTTGTTTTTACTTTTCGTTTATCACTTAAAAAAATGAAGAAGTCAATTGAATGTGACATCCAGTAGCTAGGATGTTACAAGTCGACAGGATTGTTACCTGTGTTAAGACTATACGAAGTTTTGAAATGGACATTACTTTAGAATTGAAGTATTTTCGAGTTCGAATTTGACATAGCCAAAGAGAATCTCCAGATGTTAAAACAGGCGCCGAAGAGCTTTCCAGATGTTGCCCCGTCTCACCGAAGTGGAGAAGAAGTGCGCCTATGCGTGATTGGCTAAAAGAAGGAGAAACCTTCGGTTGATTTTTTTTGTTGATTATCAAGGCATCGTGACGGATCATAGGCGAAGGGTACCGAAGCTGAAATCATGGAGAACATCAAGAAACGGAGAGGATTTATAAGAGCTCAGGCGACCAAGCTTCTTGGCAAAGAAGAATTAATTAAGAATTCAGAAAACGTAATCAAATTGCGCGTGCTAAAAGCGCTATTACAAGAAAAAAGAAGAGAGTTGAAGGATCTCGATAAGGAATTAATGCTTGTAACAACAGAGAAAGATGAAGAAATTAAGAAGGATTGTGATACATCTGAGGATTATCAGGAAAAAATTCTAGAAGCTATAGAAAAAATTGAATTTAAATTAAAGGAAAATGAGAAGGACAAGAATGAAAAATTAGAAGTCTTACAGGTTGTTGACACAGAAGAAAGAAATAAGCAACAAGCACATATGATTTCTGCACGCCTTCCTAAAATCGATTTGCCAACATTTCAGGGTGATATTAACACCTGGTTTTCATTCTGGCAAATTTTCGATGCAACCATCAATCGGAGAAAGGACTTATCTGTCATCGAGAAATTAACATACCTTTTGTCTTTGTTAAAAGGAGAACCGTCCAGATTGGTGTCAGGTTTTGCTGTCACTGCCGAAAATTATGAAGATATCGTTAAAGTATTACATCAGCAATATGACCATAAAAGCAGAATAGTGGACTTAAACGTGAAAAGAATTTTAGAATTGAAACCTGTGACATGTGTAGCTCAGATAGGTGAGCTCAAAAATTTAATTACAGAACTCTCTATTAATTTGAGGAATCTAAATAATATCGGCATCAATACAAACAACTGCAGTCCTATATTGAACACTAAAATTAAACAGTTAATCCCCGCGGATATGTTATTACTGTATGAACGTCAAAAGGACAAAAATACAGAAACAAGCACAACAGAGGACTTAATTAAATTCCTTCAAACGGAAATAAATTACAGAGAAAATGTTACACCTATTCTGGATCCAAAGGCCCCAACTTTTAAGCCACTCAAGTATGTTCCACATTGGAGACCAGCTGTCGGACAAAGTCCGACTTTTTTGCCCCGAGCTCGAGTGCAACCAAATAGAATGTGGACCCCACCGTTCTCGCCTCATCAGCCTTGGACTACAAGACAACAACCTTACCGTGAGTTAAATCAGATGCCAAGAATTCCTCGTCCTAGTGTGCCTCCAACAACTGATAAAGCTAATGTGATATGCTTCAAATGTGGTCAACCAGGACATATAGCCAGGACATGTCTGTCAAAATGACACAGGGCTGTGCCGCTCATAAGCGTGCAAAATGCCAGGAATTTTGCTGAAAAAGACCGATTTCTGCAGACTCAAATATACTTTCCAGACACTGGACAGACTCTGTTAAGTGTTTTAGATACTGGAAGTAAAATTACTGTCATACCAATTAATTTTCTAAAATATTTACAGTGTACTGAAGTTCAAACCAAAACAGAACCAATTAGACAAACACAAGGTATTTTAAGGATAAATAAAGTTATAAAGGTAAGTGCACAGATTGGGAATTACTTAAACAAAATACTTATGTATGTCATTGACTCTGAATTGCCTTATATTTTAATGTCTTTACAGCATATGTTACTTTTCGAATTAGATATTAATTTAAAGGAAGGGAAAATTTACCAAGGGGATAGAGATATAACTTATTATGATATGCATACTAAACAAGAGTCAATGAATACATATTACTTAAACGAAGTTAAACGAAATTATAATAATGATAACTTAATTCAAATTTATGATATTCATGATAAAAGTATTTGTAATGAAAGTAATACCCAATTTGATTTTACTGAAACAAGAAATTTTTATAATAAGAATGTAAAATGTAATAACTCTAACTTTTGTAAAGCAGGAAAGGCAAATATTCCTAGTACTGATACTGCATATGTGACCAAGGAAAGTGTTGGAGATGGTAATTTCTCTCGCTTGGCTGAAAACCTTGAAAGTCATTTAGCTATTCAGGAGCGTTTACCTGGATTCGCTGAAATGGACCAAGCGACGGAATTGGCATCGCTAATACGGTCATTCACACATATTTTTTCCAAAGATAAATTTGATATTGGGAGAATCAGAATGGATCCAGCTGAAGTAATTTTAACTTCGGAAAATCCTATCTCTTTGAGACCCTATCGGACCTCGCAAAAAGACAATGCTGAGATTAAGAAACAAATTGATGAACTTTTAAAACATGACATTATTCGGCCATCCTATAGTCCTTACTGTAGTCCAGTGACGTTAGCACAAAAAAGAGGAGAGGGAAAGACTAGAATGTGCATAGATTATAGAAAAATTAACGAAATTTGTAAAACTGATAAAGAACCAATTCCCAGAATTGATGGGATATTAGACCAATTAAGCCAAGCTAGGATATTTTCAACTTTGGACATAACCTCTGCATATTGGAACATTGCATTGGATGAAAAAAGTAAAGAAAAATTGGCATTTACCTGTAATTTCGGACTATACGAATTCCAAGTTCTTCCATTTGGTTATAAAAACAGTCCTGCTATTTTTCAGAGGGTAATTAGACAAATTTTAAACAAATATCGGGTAAATTTTGCTCTAAACTATTTTGACGATGTAGTAATTTTTTCAAATAATTTGCAAGAACATTTGGAACATCTTAGAACTATTTTCGAAATTTGCGAGAAGGAAAACATTAAACTGAAATTCTCTAAATGTCAATTTGCACAAACTAAGATTTCTTTTCTGGGATATGAAATTGGGGAGGGGACTTTTTCACCAAATGATGCAAATGTGGAAACTATTAAGAAACTTGTTCCTCCAAGTAATGTTAAACAATTGCAAGGATTTTTAGGAAGTGTGAATGTGTACAACAAATTTATCCATAACTATGCTCAATTGAGGAAGCCTTTAAATAATTTATTAAAAAAGGATGTGAAATGGGTTTGGGATGATGAATGTCAGAAGGCATATGAATCTCTTAAAAATTGCTTAATATCAAAACCTATCTTGTCAATATATAATCCTAATTATCCCTGTAGTTTATATGTAGATGCCTCTGGAGATGGCATAGGGAGTGTTTTAAAACAACTACATCCCGATGGTAGTTGGCACCCTGTAGCGTATCATTCTAGGTCCTTAAGACCATATGAAAAAAATTATAGTGTCTCGGAATTGGAATGTCTAGCTATCATAGACTCCGTAGAAAAATTTCACTGTTACCTACATGGAGTCCATTTCACAATTTTTACTGACCATTCGGCCCTAGTCTGGTTAAAGTCTATCAAACATCTCACGGGTAGATTATTTAGGTGGTCCCTCAAATTGTCCATGTACGACTACACCGTAAAATATAAAAAGGGATCCACTAATCATGAAGCAGATTTTTTAAGCAGACAACCGATTTCCCATTTTGTAAGTACACAGGTTAATTTATTGGACATAGAGGAAATTAGGGAACATCAGCAATTGAATAACATATCTAACCCTAAATTTAAAAAAATGAATGAAGTGTTAACTATTCAGAAGAAGGGTTTGACAAAAATTGTAGTACCTTTTTCTTTAAGGTTAAAATTAATGGAAAATGCACATGCCCAATTTGGTCATCCAGGGGTTCAAAAGATGCTCCAGATTTTATCACCTATTTTTTATTGGGAATCTATAATTGTTGATGTTTCTAATTATGTAAAATTCTGTGAGATCTGCCAATTGAACAAAAAATGTCATCAGAAAAGATACGGCTTATTACATTCCTTACCACCTGCGAAACTACCTTTTGAATTGATGTCCATTGATACCATAGGAGGTTTGGGGTATTACCATTCCACCAAAAAATATTTACACTGCATAACTGATCATAGTACAAGGTATGTGTGGACTTTTGCTAGTACTAATGCTACCACAGAAACCTATATTAATTGTTTGAAGCAAATTTTCTTAATTTCCAAACCCAAACAACTACTGAGTGACAGAAATAGAGCTTTCACTTCTCCTAAATTCAAACATTTCCTAAAAAATAATGGTATCACTCAACGATTAACTCCTTCCCACCGACCACAAGCCAATGGGAAACAAGAACGCGTAGTAGCGACGATTATACAGAGAATGAGATGTAAAATTAATTCGGAAACTTCAAAAACTCCATGGCCAAAATTACTCGAACAAGCGACCGCAGAATATAACAATACACCACACCAAGTGACCTCATTTCCTCCTAACTATTTATTGTATGGTACTTTACCATATGAATCTCCGTTACCAACTATGGAAGTATATCCTCCTTTAGAACAAGCTAGGGAAATCGCATTTGATAGAACGCTCAAAGACCATGAGAAAAATAAAGTAAGATATGACAAAAAATTTTCAGAGTCTCCATGTAAAGAGGGAGATATGGTCATGGTTGAAAATTTTGTATATCCAAACACTAGAAAATTATCTCCCATTTTTGACGGACCTTTCAAAATAATTAAGAAAATCTCAGGGGTAACATTTGAAATAAATAAGCCTAATTTTTTGACTCAAAAGAAAACCGATATCGTACATTCTACCAGATTAAGATATTTTAATCCTGCTAATAATTTTAAATTAGTTCAACGATCTTCAAAAATCCCTATTAAAAAGTAATTTATTTTTATTCTAGGGAAAATTTATGAAATCGTTATTTTGAATTTTGGTAACCAGAAATCTGTGATAAACCTTAAAATAATTTTAATTTCGTTAATGTGGACTAAAATATAGAAAGAGACCTAACTTTACTTTTTCACGTATATTGGTTCCATATTATTTTATAAAACTGCTTTAATTGCAATAATTATCACGAGAAAACAATACTCTGATAAGTTTGTTGTAATCAAGCAAGAATCCAGATTTCTTTACGTCATAAAAGTAGTAAAAGAATCACATTTTTTTTTTATTTGATGACCGAATAGAGAGAAGAATTTTGGAGAACTGCCAAATTGAGAATTATAAGAGAGTAAAAAATTATCATATGAGAAATGTTTGTTTATTTTCAGTGAATTATAGCTGTTGAGTTTGAAATTGATCTGAGAGTCATTAAAAATAAGTAATAAAGTGAAGATGTTGATGTTTATGTGGTAGAAGTATAATATTTAGGGATTTAAGTATAGTTGTTATAATATTATGTTTAAGTTAACTAAGCGGTCAAACTGTTTATGTGTTATATGATTATAATGATTGTAAGAACATTCGTATTTTGTTGTAAATATTGAGTAAAGTTTCGATATGAAGAGGTGCACCTCAACAAAAATTATGTAATGTAACTAAGGTCTTTATCTATAAGTATTTTGTATAAATTTTTATTTTGATGATTATTCATTCATGAGTGGTGTAATATTTCATACTTATGAGTACTAGAGTGTATTATAGGTAGATTGTAATTTTGTGTATTTTAGTTTTTTGGGCCCTATATTTTTTTTTCTCTTTCTCTGTTTACATATTTTTTTTATTTCCATTGTATACAACGGAAAGTTAATTCAAGATGTGATTGCAATCATGATGATAAGACGACAAAACTTCGGTCTCCTCTTGTCAGAAAAATTGTATTATTTCTTGTATTATCAGTATTAAACTTATTTGTATATTATTATTTTTTTTATATATTGGTTTGGATGGATGGGGAATTGGAATTTGGAAATTCCTGGGTATTTCGAGTTATACAAAAGTAAGGGTTCTTCTAAAAGTTATACGGTTTACTTCCGAGTGTCCTCCACCCTATGGACGCATAGGGTGTAGTCCTCTCGGGAGGGGGGATGTAACAATAAAAATTAATATTTCATTAATTTAAAATTAATTTAACTTAAATCATTACTATTAATTACGGTTCTATAATTTAGCTAAAGGTTTCCGTTTTGATTTCGGCATTCCATTAGCTTTACCACGGGCCAAGAATGTTCATTACGTCATACTCCAGTTCCCTATCCATCTAACATTACCATATAAGGTAGTGAAAAAGTGTCATGCGCAATAAGAAATTGTACATATGGCAAAAGCTTGTGTTGCACACACTTTCGCTAGAGATGTGGTGAAATAAAGACGTGTGGTCTGGCTCTTGGGTCTTGTTTTTACTTTTCGTTTATCACTTAAAAAAATGAAGAAGTCAATTGAATGTGACATCCAGTAGCTAGGATGTTTCATATATATATCAGCGGTGTCCCCCCCCTCAGAGCGTATATATATATGTAACATTGAAAACTAAATAACTTTTTTAGACCCCTTTTTAAATTCTGTTTCGTTTTTGAAACATTGATATTTTTTATATGTCTTCCAGCCCGGGAAACTAACGCGGTAAAGATTATGTAATGAGAACTAAAAATAGTTTTGCAAAAGAACAAATAGAAAAATCTGAGCATCATCACGTGACACGTAGCTCGAGACAGTATAAAAGGCTCTCGCAAGCTTTTCGCGCGGGGATTCACGATGTAAAGATTCTTGTAAAAACGTAGATGTTGGTGTTCTTCTTTGTATTGTTTGGATGTGTATTTCCTATGATGAAACTCAAATAAACCAATGATTAACTGGACTCTGGTCACGTCTGTTTTATACGATGGCTTCCTAGACGGACATTCGATAAAATAAAATGCTTTGTAACGGTGATGTTACACACACACACACACACACATATATATATATATACATATATGCATACAGAAAGAGAGAAATAAAATGTTCTTTAAGTCTTGCATAAAAGATCGTTGAAATGAATTTTACAGGCTTTTAATTTTTTGAATAAAAATATATTAAGATTTAATTACATATACTCTACGTATAAATGCATATAGTTCCAAAACTGAAGAATTACAAAAACATTTTTTTTTTGTGCATTTTCTCTTTTTCATGTTTATGAACCGATTGATCACGCGTGTTCCGTTTGTTTTTTTCTCCCTTTCCAGCAATCTCATGGCTAAATAATCTCAAAACTTTCTGAATGTTAATCCCATTAATACTTTACCAAATTTTCTTATTTAGTACTAAAGAGGAATATTATTTAATTTAGGAATCATATTAATGTAATTACCTTTGGGCCCCTCCTCGAACTCTCTGAGGAAGCATCCGTCAAAAATGACTAAAATTGTGATGGGAGAAGTCCCTTGTTTATAAACCCAGTTAATAAGCCGGCTTGCAGTCGTTTTGAGGAGCTATGTCGTGATAAATCTGACAACGTTATTCATCATAACTCACCAGTGGCATAATCGCGTAACGTTAATTCCATGAAATTTCTTCTAGCGATTTTTATTAATGGGCCAGTTTAAGAAAGAGGGGCTTAAGTCTATGTTTAAAGTAGGGTTTTCTCTTGATTAAATGTTAAGCATTATGTGCAAATGTTAGTTCTGTATTTAAGTAGAGGGTAATAGGCTTGTTTTTTGGAACAACAGCCCTCAAAATCCTGAGGGATTATTAAAATGAACTTGTATCATCTCAGAGTGACTCCTGTTTTCATAGAACCTTTAACAACTGCCCGCTTTTTCATGAGGAGACAGTTTAACGCATACGAAGCTTAAACGTTAACGTTTACCTTTGTGCAAAAAAAAAAAAAAATGTATTTTTTCTGCAGTCCAACTCCTGTAAAGAAAAGAGAAATACAAATTTTCATACCATCCTATTATAATTGAATAAATTAGAAACACAAACACTCACTTTTAATTCAGTCATGAATTCAAAACGTCAATGCAAATCAACAAACTTACGAAAAGTTGATTCGAAGCAAAATAACGCCTCACCGCACTTAATTGTCTCAATTTATATTATACAAGACATTTTTAGCTTCATATTGTTTTTTCTTTTGTTTGACATTGTACTGGACAAACAATCTATCTGACTAGTCAAAATATCTCGTATAAATTTTGGAAATGGATTAACTGACACCTTTATATTATGTTTCTTTTCTTTGACATTCAGTTGGGTAGATTACATTTTCTCCTTTGTTTTGTTCTTACCTTCTTCTTTGAGTTATAAATAGTAAAAAATGTATTGAGATTTGCACAAAAATTGTAGATTGTATAATAGATGTAAGGTGTAGTATGAAAGTATTTTGGGCCGTGGTAGCCTAGTGGTTAGCACGTCGGACTTCCACCTGGAAGGTCGAGCGTTCGATACCCACTGAAGACCACCATGTATACTTGGGGATATGTGCATGTAAAATCCGAAGACCCCACTACCTCTCCCCGTGCGTAAGCAATCCTAAGGCCTCGGCTAACAGGTAGGGGTCTGGTGGGGAAACGTATGAAAGTATTTCAAATAAAGAGTTCTAAATAAAAGGCTTAGAATCTATGTCAAAAGCAGGAAGAAAAAAGTTACTATTTCCAAATATTTTTAATTGATAACACTAAAGCTCATCTATAGCTACTAAAAAAAAGGTAAGAAAATTGGTTGACAAATAGAGGAGAAAATGACACTTATCTGTTTTGTTTTTGCCTGTTTATACAGTCGGACCTTGATATAAGGTCACTTTTCTTAAGTTCAGATCATAGAACATGAAATGCGTATGAATCGGTTGTAAGGTTACTCCGTTTATAAGGTCACTTTCATGATGACCTGTGGGGTCATCATGAAAGAATCTTATAAACGGAGAATCGAAAACTTATATCGAATACCTTATATCGAAACCTCATATCGAGTTCTGACTGTATAATATATAAATATAACGATGTGGGTTTCGGGAATGTCATTTGAGTAGCCTTGCTCGGATTTTTGTTTTCAAATTTTCGGTCGATATATACTGGAAATACGTGAAATCCCACCTTCTATAGAATGACTAGCATAAGACGCCAGCATTTTGCAAAATGCCTAACCGTTACATAGAAAGTCGGATTTCATTCATTTGAACCAACATATAGCAAAATCTCATACAAGCAAATGTCGGTGCACCGAAATATCCGTTATAGGGAAATAAATGTTCAGTCCAGTTTTAAACGGCATTAGAATAACATATATTCCGTTGTAACGATCATGCCGCTGCAGCGCGACTTTGACGGGATTTATTGTATATAAATTACAATTAAAAATGCAGAAATATTTCTTTAAAAGAAAAAATGAACTTTTATTTTGCTTTAATTTATGAGTGAAATTAGTCAGAATTGCATGACGGAACGTGAAATGCTTCAAGTCATTAACATTAGTGGTGAAAAAGGTAAATACACATTTCCTAAAATTAGACTTCACACAAAAGCACAGATTACATAAAGGACGTTTTTTCGTTTAACTACAATACGAATTGAACATTTAATATATTAGCATGAAAATCTAGACACAATAATGATAAATGTGTACTTATAATGAGTAGTTTATCCTCGTTATCAGAGATAAAATAACTACTTATTTTTACAAATTTCAAACAACAAAAGTTCATGGGACGGCGATGACAAGAAATGTACTACACCAACATTTCAGATTCTTTTTTACATCTATAAGGGTTATTTCATGATATTTTGGACATTATATAGAGTCTGTAATATGCATACATATACTGTGTATTTTCTACAACTTTTTAAAAAATCAAAAACTTTTTGCGGTTAAAATACAGGGATATACACTAAAACCTGTAAAGTTGACCACCTTTGTATGCTAATCACCAGTCTAAGTTAACCACTTTTGTCAGGAACGGAATTAGCCCTATATTATGTAACGCCGAAAAACCTTTGTAACTTGCCCACCTAAGTTGACCACCTGTCTATATTGACCACTTATGCACTCCAAATTTGGGTGGGTGGGAGTATTATAAAAAACCCTTTGTAACTTGACCGCTTAATTATTACTATATTTATTTGTTTATATATTTTTGCAAAGATAAAAAAAAACTAAAATACCTTTTCCGGGATGCTTTTTATGCTATAATGTTGGACCAGTATTTGCCTGGACGGATGAAACATCAATACTACATCTGCCTACACCTCTTTGTAAGTTAACCAATTGGGAAACGACTATGAACATTCTCTTTTTCTTCAAATATGTTTCTTTTTTTTGTTTTTTTGCTTCTATCTGATATAGCCATTTTGAAAAATTATGTGTTTTTAGGAAATCTTTACCATCATATAAGTAACTGACATACTTCATAAGATATGCAACTTAATTTTAACTAAGTACTTTACTTTTAAAAGTTGTATCGGAAACCTTGTGAGTCATTCGGGTTAAATTTATCTTATGATATTTTAGATACTTGAAAAAAAGCTGATCACTGTTTTAAATTAACGTTAATACACGAAGCTATATTTTAATTAGGTACAAATGAGAAAATGTACAGAGTAAGAAATAACACACACACACACAAAAAAAAAAACATCCCCTCTCTATAAGTTGACCACTAAACTGCTGCACCACAAGCGGTCAACTTAAACAGGCTTCCCTATATGCATGGTACTGACTCTAAATAAAGTCCAAAATACCGTGAAATGCCCCATAAACCGGTTGCCAAACCACTTGAAAAATTCAAGGAAATAAATTTGCTTCGCGAGCTTCCAATTTTTGGAAATAATCTTATTTCAGTAATTAGAATGAAAAATAAATAAATAAATAATAAGATAAATAAGATAATCGTCACAAATTTCGAAATTTTCATAGCATTTTTTTGGCAGTCTATAAAAACGTCAAATACTATGAGCTTAAATGAAAATACTTTGTTATTAAAATTTAATGAATACTTTTAATAGTATTCGGATGCTTTATGAATGTTCATAATTCATTTTTAAAGATATTACCCATTACAACTGATACCCATTGAGGAACATTTTTCAGCTTTATTAGTGTGGAATAATAAAAATTGCTAAAAAGCAAACTTAGGGCGGAGGGAATGGGAAATGGCGACTTATTTCTGTCTTTTGTGCTGCGATTAATTTTTTTTCGGTCGGTCTTAATCGGTTTTCAATAGCTCTTCCGATTAAAGCTCGGTGACACGAATGTGCTTCAAATTAAATGAAACTATCTGTTTCTGCTTCATTTCTGTGAAAGTTCGTGACATTCTTTCGCTGTGAAATGGCAAAAAAAAGGCAAGAAAATCTCGAAAAGACATCGATTTATCACTGAAGCACATCCTCAAATATAATAGTTTAGTTTTCCACTTGGGAAAAAGATTAACTTATTTTTCAGAAACGTAAGGTACAGCATGCGTTCATGATGTTATGCAGTTCTTAACAGTTTAAAAAAAAGACGAGATTTATTTAATGTCGTACTTTTGTCGTCTCAAGGGAAAGTTTCTTATTGTCCTGAACTTACGTGGGAATAGAAAAGCACTTCTTTATTACAAAGCACGAAAATAGAAACCTTAGAGACTGAAACTTAGATGCGTTATTTTCAACACACACACGGACATATATATTTGAAAAAATATTTGTATGAATCAAAAGCCGTAAAGGGGAGTCAGCACCCAAAAATGTCGAAAAAACCCGAAAATATTTTTATTGACTTAAATAGTAAATTAAATCTTTAAAAATGCTCCCTGAAAGTTTCCGAAACATTGAAGACATATTTCTTGATTTATCATAGATTTCATTACGGTGCGATTTGCCACCTTTTCGTACCATAAGCGAAACTGTGCTGAATACAAGCCACATATTTATTTTTGAAAATAAAGTAAGCCATAAGAATCAATTTCACCGGGACTGTAACTGAAAAAAAAAAGGTTCCTTACTTGAAATTTTTATTAAGATATTACAAGCCGAAAACTTAAAATGCTCTCAATTTGTTTTTTGTGCATTTCATCTCAATTAAAATGCAAAGGCTTTTTTAAATTTGTATCTATAATGTGGATTTTCCTCCACATGTTCCTGAAACTGTATATAACAAATTTATGCATTACTTTTATAATAACGTAAGTACTTAAAAAATCGTTTTGATTTTTTTTGAATTTTTCGTTGTTTTTTCTGCGTTACTTGAGTTTCTTTTTTTCTCAAAAAATATTTGACTTATAAGAAATTTACTGCAAAAAAAAAATTTTTCCTTTTTGAGCAATGAAAGCAATAAAATGTTTTTTGAGATTTTACGCCAGTTTTTGAGAAAGAAGATGCATTAAAAAAAATTTCTATTTTTTTAAAATTAAATTTTTCAAATAAGATTTTCAAAATACCGTTTTTTTCAATTTTAAATTTCTTATGAAGTGATATAACCTGATCTGAGACAAAAGTTATAAATAAAAACACCACAGAGAAAAAAATGGCCTTAGGTGCAGACTTCCCTCAAGTCTAAAAACGCATGCGATACATAAAATGCTTTTTAATATACGCATAGGGAGGTTGGACAACACGGTTTTGTCAGTTATGAAGTGTTGCAAACTGTTTTCAAAACTCATAATCAGTTAATTCCTTTTGTCTATACATGCTAGTAAACGCATAATAATTCTTACCTGTTTGGTTTGGAAGTGAAGTGATGATGCTTCAAAGTCACACTCGAAAAATTTCGTAGAGCACAAGAACAAACATTCAAACACTACTCACAAATGGCTGACTCGAACTGAGCAATGGCGATCCAACATGTTGTTGACAAAGAAGTGAATTAGGTAAGACGTCTACCTATAGTATATGCCAAGTATTTGCCAAAATGTCCCGGGGATCCTACTTAGAAGGTGGGGTTCGGCATTACTGGACTTCCTCTACGTTGTATATTTAAACGAAATAAACTACAAATATTTGTTCCGCTATGCTCTTTTAAATTAAAATTCTATTTTATAAATGTTTTATTGTACGAAAAATGAAGAAGAAATTTGATAAAAGAATGAATAATAATATGAGAAGAAGTCGAAGTTTGTAGAAAGGTACATTAATGCAACGACTCATAGATTATAACGGTTTAAAGATTTGCTTTTTGCTTGAACGTTGAAATAAATTTACATCTTTTATTCAGTTCAAGCTTCAAATTCCATATCTTTTGAATTGGAAGATACGATTTAAGTCTCGGAACATTATTTTCAAGATTCTTTTTAGTATATCCTAAGAAGTGCTTTTTGAAATAGTTTTCTCAATTTAAAATATTCTTTGAAATTTTATTCATGTGTTGAGAAATATTTTGATCGAAAACTGCAATAGATTTTAAGTAAGCTGAAGCCATATATAACAAGCTACAGTTTGGAGAAAAGCAATAATTTATTTTTGATTTGAAAGGATGCGTACCATTGAAAAACAAATTTTACTAAACTGCTTATTTAGTCAATGATTAACGAACTTTTTCACGAGTTGGCAATGCTTGTATATATCAATAAAACTTTTAAATTACGATGGAAACATTTTGTCATAGAAGATAACTTGTATAGGAATATTGAACAGCATTGAAATAAATGTTTTCGTATTAAAAAATAATTTTCAATGGTACCTGCTTGTTTGTTCGCAAAATATTCGAGCCTCCCATTTTCCATTAAAAGTTTTTTTTTTTTTGTAAAAAAGAAACGCCCTGTTTTTACCACAAGATTTACAAGATAAATAGAGAAAGGGAAGAAACCTCCTCTGTCATGTTTTTGGGATCTTATTCAAGAGCAATAGAAGTTAATGCTGAACTAGCTTTTGGTACCCTATTTGACTTTCTGACCTATATTCATAGTATAATAGCTTCCGTCGTTGGAAAACTTATAATCCTTTGTAACTCGTGCTCAGAGAATAAGCTCAATTGACATGTTACTTAATGCTTGGTTGTATAGCTTTTTCATTGCGTTAATGTACTGGATAAGAAAAGAAAGTTCATCGTAGTGTAAAGGTAGAATAAGCACCCATTAAAGACCGTCAGTCGTTACATTAGTCGCTTATGAGGAATTGAAGCTTATTTTTTCCGTATCGATTTATTATGTCTTTACTTAATGCAGTTCCATAATTATAAGAAATGATAATCCATTGGACACATTCGAGAAGGTTGGGCATTGAAAAAGTTTTCAAAGGAAATTATTATGGTTGAGCATGAACAGGAGAACGGGTTTCAGCTATAATTACTTAAGCAGTTTATCAAAAAAGATAATCTAGAAAGTTTGACAGATTCAAGTTCAACAATGGGAGTTATTGTACGATAGGGAACAACAACTCGGTAAAATACAAATCCGCAGTTAAAACACGTAGGGGACAGGGGAGAAGAATGGTCATGTTTGCCTGAACACAGCTGGTCACCCTTTTTCCTAGCAATTATTCCTGTTTATTTTTTAAATAATTTATTTGTTGTTTTTTAATGTTTTTTTTTTTTTGAAAAGTGCACGTTTAGCCCTACTTCATGGTCGGAGTACTTGGAACATGTTGTAGGAGAGGCAGATTGGACAAAAGCTATATTCACTGTATAATAGGTATGTTCTTTAAAAAGCAATAGGTAAGCATAATAATTCTTTATTGTTTCATAACTTTAAACATGTAAAAATATGAGGATACGATTACTTTTATCAGGGTTTTCATTATAAAACGTTCACAGAAACGATATATTACCCGTTTTTCTCAACAAATGGTGGGAGAACTACCATTTTTGGTTGCACGCGCCCCTGAAGGTTTTCTACACGTTGTCTGTTTCGCATAAAAAAAAATTTCAGGTCTTAAAGGGATAATATGAGTAGGTGTATTAGTAGTTGGGACACTTTGGACATCTTTTGTGGGAGATTGGGCGTTGTCCAGAATTCCCCAAGGTTTACTGTTCAAACTGCCCTATAGGCATGAATTAGGGTAAAATGTTAAATGTCTTTGTATTAAGCAACTTTGAATGAATAAAAACACTCACACTGCACTTTAAGATAGTACACA
Source organism: Octonoba sinensis (assembly GCA_038502835.1). Lineage (NCBI taxonomy): Eukaryota > Metazoa > Arthropoda > Arachnida > Araneae > Uloboridae > Octonoba > Octonoba sinensis. The sequence continues at coordinate 69,239,652 of CM076602.1, forward strand.
TTGAGACCAAACAAAGAAATCCTAAATAATACGCTGAGAACATATAATAAAACAAGAAAAAAGGGTATTAGAAAACTTTCCGTATTAGGCTGCTTACACCTAATAGAAACACTGGTTTAAAAAACATTACCTGATAAAAGTTGCTTATGGCGCCAAAACTTCGTTATCAACTACTTTACCAACCAAAAAAAAAAAAAAAATCGGTTAATTTAAAATAATGCTGATTTATAAAGGGGGTGTCAAATGTGCCCCACTATCCCCATCACCAGTTTTGAGTAGCTACAGAAAACTTAAATCTTGGAAGTGTGCTTTAAACTAATAAAAATTGCTATTTTTGCGGAAAACACATAATGTGGTAAAATATCTATTTTTGTCATCTAGCTTTTATTTATGCTTAATTAAGGTAAAGTTTTTTGCAATTTCAAATTGCTGTCTAGAAATTTAATTGCAAATGTTTGTCTTAATTCGTCGTCTCTTATCATGCTACAGAATACGCAACGCATCACTTTTTTGCTTGTTCAAACTTATGGTTGGTTGGTGTGGTGTCAAAGGGAGATGGAAGAATTACAGAGAACCCTGAATTAACAGAACGTAGCTATCTGTCTCAATGATGTTCATAAAGTTGAGCAGCTTGAAATTAAAAGAGCATTATTCTCCAAAGTAAACATGTCTTCCAATTGCAAATCAGTCAAACACATGTTCTGGAATCGATGGTATTTTTTCACAATTATTTGCAGAGACGGTAGTATCTTGTATCATCTCTTCGGACCCTCATTCTTTGAGTGCACTCTATTCTTAAACCTTTAGTAGTTCTTATGAGTTCTCAATTTGTATTTATGATACGAATCTCTGAGCTATTTTTTGATGGTTATTATCTCTTGAAATGGCATTTTAACTGTTCACCGGCCAAATTTTTCGAGTACTAGAATCAATTCAACGAAAAGGTTGAGTGTAGAAGGATTTTAATCATAAAAAATGGCGGATAATAAGAATGATTTAGCAATAATAAGATACCGAAAATAAACTTGATTAAATTAAACGGAATGGAGAATATTAGAAATGATTGAACAAAAATTAAACGACGAATACTAGAAATAGTTTAACGAAAATTAAATGTCGAGTGCTGAAAATGAGTTAAAGAAAACAATTAATAGTACTGGAAATAATTAAGTGAACTTATTTTCTTCGTCACCAAAATTCCACTACTTAAAATTTGAAAAAGGTCTGAATTCGTATCTAAAGTTTTATTACTTTGTTACATTCCTTAAAAAAAAGGAAAAGAAAAATAACAGCTTTCTGGCTATTTTAAAAGACCATTATATTACGTTTTGAACAAGTGGTGCTCAAACCTTATCGACTAATGGAACTATTAGAACTATAGAGCTTTTTCAGGGAGCAACATTAGACAAACATCTATCATTCGAGAAACTCTCGAAGTTTAGGTTTATTGCTATTTTTTCCAGTGATAATTCATCTCATTCCTTCTTTATATTTTTCAGTTAAAAAACTAGCTGGTAGAAAACTGATTTTTCTAAAATTTAGACTCCTAAAACCTCAAGAGATGTACCGTGGATTTCCATTGTTGGTGAAACAGGTTGAAGACCTATAATTAGAAGCATTTAAAAAAATGTAGCAATATTAGTTTAAGAAATATATACGACCAAACGCAGCTTAGTTGCTCCTAACAAGCATTTCGGGAGTTTTATGTCTCAACTAACTGCTAATTTTCGAAGACAAGGAATGGGAAAACAAGGAAATAATGCAAAATTAGCATTACAAAAAAAAAACTTTCAGCCGTTAAAGTTAATTTCCCTTTGCGATTAGTGCATACAACCAATTTTCCTTTATTAAGATGCTCTTGACTCAAGAAATAGCTAAAATGAATATTTAATACTGCACTATTATGCAATTCTATCAAATTCCGTAACGAATTAAAATCTAGAACCCACTTACGGGTTATGTTTATTGGATCAGAAAAATGTAGGCATTGAATTCATCTTACTGTACATAAGTTCAAAAGATAAAGATATTAATCGCAAATATTATTTGACTCAGTGGCTTGAACATCTTAATCATTAAACTAAAGTCACACTCAAAGCAAAAGAGTTCTCCTATGCATTATTTGGTGCGTTAATTATGTAATGCAAAGCTTAATGACATTATGAATAGAAGAATGATCAAGTCGTTCCTTTCATTCGGTATTTTATTAGATGCTAGTAAAATTGCAACGGATGGTTTCATTTTAATAAATGTCATTTGGATATGCCTGAAGTAGTTCGTACTTTATGTATTGATGGATTGTTATAAAAATGGTATGTATATCAGTTAAACGTGCCATCGTCTATTCAAGAGACGAGCTACAAAAAGTTTTGCCTTTCCGCACGAAAATCTGATGTAGTGTGAAAATTTTACTTTATTTATGCCACATGTAGGTGGTCGGATGTAAGAGTTTCATAAGTTAGTCATCAAAAATTCAAGGGGGGGGGGGGAATCAAAAGTTTGATAATTGCGCAAAGACGGTTTTGCATTTCAAATTCCTTACGAGGTTTGGTATTTTCAGTTTTTGACGTTTAAATTGTTGTGATGTTTGCATTCGACACACAATACAATCCCAAAATATTTAAGTCATTCAAACTACTACAAGTGCTTGTATTCATTATGAGGGTTTCAATTTCAAAGCCACATTGAGCCATGTTTCATTATTTTGATGATGTGCTGTACCAGGTCTAGTTGATCAGATGGCAGGTCTATTTCCCATGAACACTAAAACCTTGCACATCAGATAATGTGACATCGTGTGGTAGTATATCAGGTAAATGTGACATCGTGTCGTAAATGAGCTATGTATGTCAGGTAAATGTGACATCCTATCGTAAATGTGGTATGCAGATAAGGTCAATGTGACATCCTTATTGTAAATATGGAAGAGCTCGACCGTCGTACCCGTTGAGATAGGACGTGCTCTATCATTGCTCCGCTTGTTAAGCCCGCAGATCCGGTTATCCGGTTCAATCTGCATCAAGTGTAATATTTTCGGAAAGCTCTTGCCGAGACCTATCCGGAGAGTCCTGGTTGGTTAAGATACGACCAGGGGTTCGTAACTTGTGTTATTGTTAATTTTTGAATGTTTCGATTCCAACTTTAACATTGCGTTTACAATTATTATACCATCGCCTCGCTTGTCAAGTCTGCAGATCCGGTAATCCGGTTCAATCCGCAACAAGTGTAATATTTTTGGAAAGCCCTTGCCGAGACCTACCAGGGGAGTCCTGGTTGGTTAAGTTATGACCTGGTGTTCGTAATTTATGTTATTGTTAGTTTTTGAATGTTTCGATTCCAACTTTAACATTGTGTTTACATTTATTATAACATTGTGAAATTTTGTCAAGCTGTAATTATTTTTGTGTTTTAGATAGAAATTGGTATCATATATTGAATGACAGAGTTATTTTTTGTGTTTCGAAATATGTATTGCATATTAACGGATGGTTGTTAGTTGTTAAGAGTTTTTTTTTTTTTTTTTTTTTTTATTGTAATTGTTTTATTATTGTAGTTTTGGGACGCCTCGGGTAGACGGTGCTTCCGAGTCATCTATAGTTTGCCCGCGAAAACTATTACTATGGTGTACTTTGGTGCCCTCTGAGAGGACTCAATAATTTCAAAATCATTTAAGCATATAAGTGTGACCCAGCATTGTAATCAGCAGGAGATTTCACGTGGGCCAGGTGATGTCAGTTTTTTTTTTGATGAAGTAATTACAGTTGAAGATATTTGTTTAATTAGTTAAAGTTAATTAATTATTTTTTTTTCTTAAATTTGGTTTTGGAGGGTGTTGTGAGTACTCTTTGTACTCGCATTAACGTAAGGATTAAGAATTTTAAATTTTGTGGGTTCTAAATTAATTAGGTTAAGAATGAGAAGCCTAACTGGTGTTAAAATTATGAGTTGTGACGTCACTGAAAATTAAATTTAGGATTAACCCATGTTGTAGGTACTTATTTTAACCAGGGTAAAATCTCCTGCCAGTGCAGTGCCGTAAGATTTTGGATAACTTGATTAGTTCTCCTGATGTTTGGGTTTTTGTGAAATTTTGTTGGAATTTTTTTTTTTATTTTTTTTAATAATGTAAAAAGGCAAAAAGTAGGACATTTGGTGAATTTTAAATAGCGGGCCATTAGGGCCCATAAATTATTTGTTCATTTTGTTTTGAATATTTTTTTTTTACTGTGTTCCCGAGCAAACATGAGTGCGAAAAAGTCGAAGAACGGTAGGAACACTCATAAAATTGTTTTAAACAGGATAACTTCTACTCCGCAGACTCTCGCGGGAAAACTTCTCGTACGTAGAGACTCTCCCTCTTCCACTGCGCTAAATTCTTTTACTTCTCAGTCCCATCCGTCAAATGTGGAGTTGATTTCAAGTAGTGGGGAGTCCAACGTCAAAACTGTTGGCCCGCTAAAACGCTTCTTTCATAGCTCCAGTCAGCCTGCCCTGGACTACGTGTCCGTAGTCAACACAACAGAGGAGATCTTTGGGTTCCTAAGAACACTCGTTGAATCTAAGGATCCTAATCAGCGCGTTTTTTTTAAGTCGGGGATAAGGAGCGAGTTAATCAAGGTTTTGGATATCCTGCAGGATAAATTTTCTCGCACGTCGTCTTCACCCCACTCTGCTAACACTCAGGATCCAGTTTTAAGGGCCTCCAGCCAAGATCAGAGTACTCAGATGGAGGCGGGGGACTCCCCTCATCTTCCTCCGAGAGTCACCTGCGATGTTGGTGTCCAGGCCGACTCCCTGGAACGGGATTTCCCACCTCTCGTCGGCACAGGCCGGGTTTCCCAAGAGTTGGTCCAGGAAACGGAGTTGGAGCATGGTAACCGTCTCCCCGCTGTTCCTACATTTGCTCAAGCTTTGCGCAGTGAAAGCACAGTACTAATTTACCCTCGCAAGGATGCACCAAACGTAACCTCTGGGGATCTCAAAAAGGTACTGAAACATAATTACGACCCAACGCGGGACGGTATTAGGGTTTCTAGAGTTCGCTATGTGGGAAAGGGAGGTCTGGCCGTGGACGTCCCCTCGGTTGAGGATTCAGAGTCTCTCAGAGCCCACCTGGAAGATCATCCCAAGTTGGGGGCCATGATCCGCACCAGGGTGGCAAGGAAAAAATTGCCTCGTATCATTGTCCATAATGTCGTACAATGTACAATGTGACTGTCAATGTACAATGACTACAGTCTACCATTGTACAATGTACAATGTACAATGGTAGACTGTAGTCACTGCCTTTGAGACCCAATTTGGCATGGTAGAGGAGAAGGACTTCAGTTTCAAATTTAAACTGAGTGGCAAGGCCTCAAATGTCAGCCTGGTGATTGAATGTTCCCCTCCCGCCTTTCATAAAATTATGTCCTCTCCGCGTGTGAACTTCCTTTGGGATGTTCACACGGTCAAGGAGTTCATGGGAGTCCGTCGCTGCTACAAGTGCCAAATGTTCGGGCACACGGCGGCGAACTGCACAGAAAAAACTCACTATTGCGCATTCTGTACCGAATCTCACCACGGCCAAAAATGCAAGGCCGAGTCTCCAACCTGTACTAATTGTTTGACTCATAATTCCAAATATGGTTCTAACTTCCCTGTGGATCACCCCTCCTTTGCCTCTAAGTGTATTTGTTATCAGCAACTTGTTAATACTTTGAAACGTAATATCAATTATGGCTAATAATATGGATATAATCGATTTAAATTCTATGGATTCTTTTGTTTTGCGTTCATCCTCTGATAATATATGTAATGTAAATTTTTGTATTTCCGATTTTAATACTGCTGCTCCACCCACTTACTGTACGTCGACGGCCCCGGCACTCAGTCTTCTCCAAATTAATTTGCAGCGCGGTAGAACACCAACTTCCCATGTTTCTGTAGTTGCTAACAGGGACAAAGTACATGTAATCTTGGCTTAGGAGCCATACCTGATGCACGGTCAGGTCTCTTGTATTCCTTCTGGCTGGGGCCGTTTTCTGTCGGGCAGTGGTCGTGCAGCTCTGTTATTTCCCTCTGGTGTGATTTGTCCTTATTCAACGTACCAGGCACATGACTTCGTCGCAGCAAAAATCATGGTCAAGGACGGCCCTCTCGTATTAATTTCGGCATACGCTTCCCACCTTGAGCCCCTGGAACCTCTTTTGTCGGAACTGAACACTTTCCTTCTGGCTCTTTCCTCTGCGCCTGTGATCCTCGCGGGTGACTTTAATGCTCGTTCCCACAGTTGGGGATACAGGAAAAATAAGGAAAGGGGAGAGAGTCTTCTTGATTTTATTGCTTTACATAACCTAATGGTTTTAAATTCACAAAATTTTCCAACGACTTTCGAGACGCCCCATGCTAAGGGCTGGCCCGACTTGACCCTGGCGAGATTTTTGCCTGTGCCGGTGTCTTGGTCGGTCTCTGAAGAGATCTCACTCAGTGATCACAAGTTCATTAAAATTGTTTTAGACGCTCCGTTTTCACATTCGCGTTTCTTAAGATATAAGACAAATTATAATGCAGATAAATTTAAAAAGTTAATATCAAATAAGATTTATCCTTTTGTTGCATTGTTAAATTCTGTTAAAACTAGGGAAGGCCTGGACAGGCTGTACACCGGCCTCACTGAAAATTTACAGGGCTGCGCGGATCAAACTTTTAAGAAAAAATTTTTCGCACCACTTTCCCCGTCCACCTGGTGGAATGACTCTCTAACTATTCATAAGAAGAGAGTCTACGCTGCTCGTAAAAGATTTCAACGCTGTGCGGGACCCTCTACTTAAGCCAGCCTACAAAACGGCGTACAGCAATGCCCTGGCCATCTTCAAGAAACTAGTGAGATCAACAAAGAGAGCGGCCTGGCAACGTTTCTGCACAAACTGCTCGGAGTCCTTTGGAAAACCGTATCGCGTATCTTTTGGTAAAGTCTTTACTCCCGCAGCAATCAGGGAGCGTTTTCCTTCCTCAAACCCAGAGGAGACTTTTTGTAAATTTGTTCTAAATCATTTTTATCCTGCTCCTACTGTTACCCCTAAGTCCCTTCAACCAGAAATCAGCACTGCGAGGGTATCCGCACCTTTTACGCAGCCCGAGGTTGACAGGGCGGTCCGCCTCCTCCCACGCAAGAAGGCCCCGGGTCGTGACGGCTTGGACGGAGTTATTTGGTCAACTTTCCATTCGACTTTCCCTGATTTCCTTTGTACCTTATTCAATTTATGTTTACAGCTTGCCTATTTCCCTCCAGCATTTAAGGAAGGTGTTCTCATTTTATTTTTAAAGAATGGTAAGGACCCTTCGAGCTTTGCCTCCTACAGGCCTATAGTCCTTCTCCCCACAATCTCAAAGATTCTTGAAAAACTAATGCTTTTTCGTCTTCAGAGCCACTTATCCCTTAATAACCTACATCATCCACTGCAGTTTGGCTTCGTACCTCGGCGCTCGACCGAGCACGCCCTTCTTCACTTCCACAATAACCTATTGCAAGGTATCAGCTCTGAATCCCTAATGGCGGCAGTGTCGGTTGACATTGTGTCGGCCTTCGACAATCTCCCTTGGGTAAAAATTCTACAGTATATGTCTTCGTGCAATTTCGACCCGGCTGTCTTGAACCTTTTTGCCAGTTTCTTATCCGAAGGCACAGTTTATGCTCAAACCTCCTCCGGCTGCGTTTGGACATCACAGTGGAAGGGCTGCCCGCAGGGTTCCTGTAGTGGTCCGCAGCTATGGAACTTGGTGGCAGCATCGCTCCTTTCCATTGACTGGCCCGGTCACACTAAAATACAGGACTTCGCGGACGACTTTCTTCTGCTAATTCATGGCCGCACGAACCAACTGCTGGAGGCTAATGGTCGCTTTTCTCTTTCTTTACTGGATGCTTGGTTGAGGGAGCACGACCTCGAGGCCTCGGGCAGCAAGTCAAGGGTATTGGTTTTCAAGGTACCGCGGGACCTGGTGCGACCACCATACTTACGCATCGGTGATTTATCAATTAAACGAAGCCCTACTTTAAAATATTTGGGCGTGGTATTTAACCAATTTTTGACTTGGGATGCACACATTGATTACATAAGGAATAAAGCAATTTTCATTCAAAGTGGTCTCCAGCGTCTCGCGTTGGGTAACTGGGGCTTGAAAATTCGCCAACGGATCCTCATCTATAAACAGGTCTTTGAGACGTCTCTCCTTTATGCGTCGGGACTGTGGGGACGCACTCTAACAGTCCGCCAGACTAAAAAGGTTCTTACTCTCCAACGCAGAGCACTGCTCTCAGTAACCGGGGCGTACGCAACGTGCCCCCACACCAGCACTATACATTCTGGCGGGAGTGCCCCCTATAGACCTGACGATAAGGGAGAAGATCTGGCTCACCCAGTTCTATGTAGAGAGGAGGACCATCGTGTTAGATGGGGCAACATTCGATCCCTCTTTGTATGAACACGCGGCACCAAAATGGTTTCAGCGTTCGTGGGTGCAAATTTCTGACTATCCTTGCAGTGTTGACCGTGACCCCCCATATTTATCATTTAATCGTTTTTATACCGACGGATCCAAAACGCCTGTCGGCGTGGCTTCGGCGGTGGTTCAGTACAAGGGACACCGTGCAGTGGGGCATGCTGTTGGTAATTCAATTTTTCAGGCGGAACTTTTTGCTATTAAGTCAGCGGCGAACCTGTCGCTCACAATTCCATCCTCTAACATTCAAATATTTTCAGACAGTCAAGCTGCTATCCTTTCTATCAAAGACCCCTTTCAGCGCAGTCCTCTAGTAAATTCAGTACAAAGCATGCTAATTTCGAATCCTAGAATTTCAATTCACTGGGTCAAGGGTCATTCAGGGAATGTGGGAAATGACAAAGCTGACCAATTAGCTCGTACGGCAGCTGAGGATCCCGCATTTTTACCCTACACGGCACTTCCCCTTCCTAAATCCAATTTCATACAACAAATTAGAGCCAAAACTAGAGAGGATTGGCAGTACCGCTGGAACGAGGCGGATACTGGTCGCCGGGTTTTTGAATTCTTTCCAATCGTTCGTTTTTCTCCAAGGGTCAGCCAACGTTTTGAAACAGTCCTGGTTTCTGGCCATGGCCCTTTCCCGAGCTATCTTCATCGCTTTGCTCTTTCTGATTCTCCTTATTGCTCCTGTGAAGCGATGGGTATGCCTGACCACTATGTTTTTCATTGCCCTTTAACCAGTAAGTATCATATTCGGGCTAGCAGCCAAATTTCACCCATTCAAGCTATTTGTAACGCGTTCCAGCATCCCCATGCACGCTTCCTCCTTGCTTCTTTGTTTTTGCATTTATCAAGCGAGGGGTATCTATTTCAGGGAACTTAGTGTTTGTCTAAGTTTTGGCTATTATCTTCCTTTGTTTTTGTGAATATTTTTGAGTGTACCATTTCACATTGTTTTGATATTGTATGATTGATTTTGGTACTTTTTTATAGTGTTGCACGGTTTCTCATTGTTGTCACATGTCATATAGCGCTTAATGCATACTCTTAAAGTTTTGCATTCTACTGTGATTTAGTGTTTTACAATAACCTGTATTTTTTTTATTTATTTATTCATTTTTTTTAAAATGGTTTTCATAAATTTGCGGTTGGTCGAGCTCTCCCGGAACCCCATTTGCTCCTGAGGGCTTGCACTCGGGGGCATCTAAAAATACGATAGGCCAGAAAATGGCAGGTGCGGGGGGTTTCTGGGCGCACTGTGCCATTGTAAATATGGTATGTATATCAGGTAAATGTGACATCTCCAAAGTCAGAACTAGCTTCAGAAATTTTCGCTTTTCCGTACGAAAATATGACATATCGAGAAAATTTTGGTTCATTGATACCGGATATAAGTCGAAATAGAAAGTTTCATACGTTAATCATCAGATATTCAGCAGAAAAAAAAAAGTGAAAATTTGATAGACGAGCAAATACGAATTATCATTTCTAATTGTTACGAAATTTGATATTTTTAATTTTCTGACGTGGAAATTTTTGTGATGTTTGAATTTTAAACAATACAACCCCAAAATATACAAGGTATTCAAACTAGTACAAATGGGGGCATTCACGACGAGAATTTCAATTTTAGAGCCACATTGAGACATGTTCCATTGTGACTTCCATATCGGTATAGTTGATGAAATACAAGGTTTTTTTCCTTGAATACTAAAACCCTAATTTTGAAAAAAATTGAGAGGTTTTTTCACACATCTCCGGGGAAAAGCGTTTAAAATAAATGTTTGTTCCTTTTTTAGAAATGAAATGAGCCTAGGTTTATTTCTTTGTTCAACGAAGTAATGAAATAAATTCCCATTAAAACACGACTTTTTCTGCAAGTCTGTATATGACGGCCAAAGGAAAACATATTTATTTCTCATTATAAGCCGAAAAAATACTTACGTCAACAAGAACTCTCGGAATGTGGGGAGAAAAATTATGTTTTCGTGGTGAATCCTGAATTTTGGAAAACAGACGCTTAAGTCCTCGTCAAATATTTATAGTTAATCAGGTATTTATAAAAACTCCTCTTTTTTAAACGTATATATCTAAATGATCTCGTTTACCTTTAGATTATTGTCATCAGTTTTTAATTTTAACCTTTTTAAAATTAAAAATAAATCATAAAACTTGCTTTTTGAGTAAGCATAAAACTTTAATAATGTAAAGCTTAAAAGAGTAATTTTATTTTAAATATATATTTTGTTCCTTTAAGAAAACTAATTGTTTCTGCATTTTAAAAATTATCAAATAATTAATTAATTGACCAATTCATTAATTGCAGGACTCCTTTCCTAAACAGCAGAAACGGCAACGATACGTGATGAAACATTTAATCCGTGCACTATGAAGAAAAATAGAAGGACATTATTTATCGGATATTTTTTGTTTTTCTCCTTAAAAAAAGTCCTTAATTACTCTCGTAAAAATAGAATCAATTATGGGAAGTTAAAAAATATTTTTGTCATAAATGTGAAAATAATTATGGTAAAATTGTTAAATGGGCGTTTAGATGCTTATATGCGATTTTATTACGCTGTATGGCATTTCACATGACGACCATAATGGACTTGTAAGCGTGTCGAAGTCAGGACAACACATGGTGCTTTCATTGCTTAAACATAAGCGTAACTTGTCTGACAACAACACCACATGTTACTCCAATGCTCAAGTTTTTTATGTCGACACCTTTTGCAAAGGGAGACAGACGCGTGTGCTGTTGTATAAATTATAGTCTTAACGTGCACCATTTCTGCAAGTCGCTGCCTTCTAGTTGACTCTGACGGTTGATGATCGTGGTAGATACAGAAGCATCAAGAATGTACGCTGCAAAAATTTCAACATAAGTACCAGCGGGGTTACCAGCGTTAGGCTTCTGTGGTAGTTGTGGCAGCACCAGTTTCTCTGGAACATGCAGCTTTGCCTTTTCCCAATTTAAAATGGGCCAGTGCCAATCATCTTCACCGCAGCCTTGCAATATGGACACGTGAGGAAAAAAGCCTGTCCACTGCAGTTCGAAGCATGGGTCATTGATAAATAATAGTGTTCCACCGTACATAAAGCAGAAATCGACTTTTAGTACAAAACCGATGGTTGTTGTTGAAACAGAGAGGAGGCGGTTGTGCATTTAGTGCCTTTGTCGCCATCACGGTGAAATTAAATTAGCTCTTGTTAACTAAATTTCCCAGAAACAACATTGAAAAAATCAATTGGCTGAAAGGTAGGTCATTAAGATCGCCAAATGGTCACGTGATTCTGGTCAGGAACTCTCCTGTTGAATCTAAAAGTGAAGCTCAGTCTAGATTTATATTCGGTCCTCGTTGTGGATAATACTTCCTTTTTCAATCTGATCCCCATGCTCCGCGTACTCGTATGTCTGTTGAAACTGACTTGATAGGCAAGTACTAATGTTTTCAGTACTATTACTTTGCTTTTGACTAACAAAAAAAAAAAAAAAGAAAAAAACAAAAAAATAATTTGTTAGTAGCGTAGTTAATATTCATAATGCAAATTTAATTTCTCATTTCGCACTCCATAGCCACGGCACGCCTAGGCGTTTTGTAATATTTACAGGAACCGGTGAACTTTTCTCATACTCAGCAATTTATACCTTCTACCTATTCTTTCTTTTTGTTGCACTTTCAAGGTTGCGTATTATATTTTAGTTCTTACAGAAGATAATTGAAGAACTGATGTGAAGGGTTTGCGTTCTTTAAAGGAAATGTCTATGTTTTTTCTGAGTTTTAATGCTAGATTTACCAGACCAGTCATTTTGACTGTTTCGAAGCTTCCATTTTGCATTATTTGATACTAATTACAGTGTAACTTTCAATTGCTTTGGCTTTTCCGAATACACGGTAAGTAGAACAAGCTAATGTGACTGAAAGTTTTATTATAATTAGTAGCAACTTGGAGTAAAATGAAAGTTCGGAAATGGCTGAAAACGGCCTGGTAAATCTAGTGTTAATATTCCATGAGTTTCAATATTTTGTTAATTTTTAGATATTTTTAAACATTTTACTTTGAAAAGCATTTGAAATTTAATCTTCTATTTTTAGTTTAATGGTTTCCCAAATATTTATTTTTATGCAGACTAAATATTTTAGCGTACTAGCGTTCTTATATAATTGAAGAAAGAAGAAAATTAAACTTTAACTAGTGGGTAAGCAAAAATTTAACAATATTTTAAGAAATGACAATTAAAATGACCAATTCGAAAAACAAATGACAAAGCATGCCTCTTCATCAGTGGGAGGGCGCAGGAAGTACATACACCGAAAATATTGTCATTGCTGGTTTCTGAGAAATTCCAGCATAGTATGTAAAAAAAAATATGTAAGTAACAGTACCCAACAAAGTATACTTTTTTAAAAATACAGAAAGCGAAAAAAAAAAAATTGGGTGGGGGGGAATTCAGCTATAGCGTGTTTGTTTTGCTGGGAATATGTAATTTTTCTGTTTGTTTTTCTTATTTGGTTGATGCGTAAAGTCGGAGTATTTTATTCACTTTTAATTTGCCTTAAAATCAGCACATCATTCAGTGACGTTATACTTAATTGCTATTCTCAACAAATTCTTTCTACGTTGCTAAAACGAGTGATTTGATTTCTGATCGTTCATATTCGGAAATTAGTAAGCAATAAAGATGTAAGGGATTGGAGTTATTACTTCTACAGTTACTTTGGCTTAAATTATTCTAGCGAGGGTCAAATCATCATTCGTTCCTTCTGTTTTTCATTATGGTACATTTTAATACGGTAAGTTGTTAAACCGACTCTTTGGACCTTTGGCTGTAAATACCAGAATTCTGTTCAGGCCAATTGTTCTAAATATTGGAACTGCTTCTTGCAATCTCGACAATAATTTACTTGCTTGTCTTTTAGTTCTTCACTTAGGAACAGGAATTTATTTAATTAATTCTATTGAATCTGTTAATTATATGATTATGTTCCTACAAGCTCTCTTATGTTTAATTTTCATGTTAATTCATTATTTAGAAACGGTTAGACGAAACTTTACATGCTATAAATAAATATTGAGAATTAGAAAATTAAAAATATTCTGATAAGTAAAAACTTTCTTCTACATGACCCCCAGGGAAAAAAATTTGGCCCTATGACTTTCATAGAAATCACCAAAAAAAAAAAGAGATGCAACAAAGATAATTTTAATTAGGGCGATGTAGAAGATGACTATCAAAAATATATTGTGCGTGATAACATGTCCTGAATGATTCCATTTAAATGTTCCAAGTACAAAAGCTACCAAGATATCAAGAATGCTAAATTCTCTTTTAAATATTGTAATAATGAATTCTGTAAGAATGCTTATGTGTTGTAAGTTTCGAACAAAATTTTATCATTAAAACTCTTTCCTTTATATCTCACAAAATGAATGAAAACGAAACGGCTGACCACTGAAATCATATATGGCTGCGAACTGAATTTCGGTATCTGACTGCTGGCGCTTTTATTCCTCGTAAAAAAATTTTGACTTTTTTGAAATAAAAATGATGTTATTTATTAAATAAGTAGGTGGAATTTAATCAGAACAGCACTGCCTAAAGGTTTACAGCGTTTCTGTTGTTGTAATAATTGCTGAAAACCTTAATTTAATATTAATCAGCATTATATCTCTTAAAAGGCTGACCACTAGTGCTTTTACCCCACTTCTAAATGCTTTAAAAAGCACGTTTTTATAGTACAAATAAATTACTGCAATGGCTGCTAACTGAACTGCTTCAGCAAGTCAATCAACTTTTCAATATTACTATAATCCTCTCCTAGCATAATCCACTAACAAATTTTCAGTAAATGAATTTTCTATAGCATTCTTATTCTATTGTCAGATAAAATTTTGGCTAATTCTGTGAGCTTTGGGAACGTTTACTTTTAAACATAATGCAAAATATTTATTTCCTCAAGAAAGAATAATTGTGCTCTGCAAGCCAGTTTTTTCAAGAAGGTAATACAACATAAAGTTCAATTATGATTAAAGTAAAGAAAAAGGGTTGTGAAAGACAATATTAATTGAAAAAAAACGATGCTAGACATTATAAGAAAGCAAATCCTACATTGATTACATCGTTTTTGGCATAAAAAAATAACGTGGTGGTATTTTATACGCTAGGGATAAAGATGGTTTGATTGCTTTCAGAAGTAACTAATATAATATCCAGGAGCAATGAGATTCAGTTGATATTACCATGCAGAATGAGAGGAAAAGAAGATAAGCCCTGTTTATGAAAACAGAAGAAAATCTCATTTGGAGCAATCTAATAAGAGAAAAAGCTCCATGAAGTGTGAAAGGTTTGCGTGTCATTAGTAATATGGAAATACGATTTAAAAAAATATTTTAACGGAAAATGATTGCGATACATTTTTGTTAGCAAAAAGAAATATATATGTTTATTGCATGTCGCAACAAGAAAATTACGTTTTTCCTCTTTGGTTCAGATAATTTGCGATTTGTGTATCTTAATTTTTTCAGAGAAGAAAAGCATGTGCAAGGTAAGTTTGTGTAAATAATTTCCGTCATTCTAAATGCCAACTTTTGCTTATGTCCTTACATTGCTTTCTCAGGCTAGCAAATCACACTGAAAACGAAAAACGCTCTATTCACCCTTTGATATATCCTTTCTTAACCCTTTTACTTTAAGTGTGGTGACCACCTTAATTTTAAAAAAAGGCTGAATAAAGTATTGTGATAACTTGGTGCAATATTTTGTTTACACCATATTCAATTTTGTAGTACTTAACAAAAATGTAAAACCTTTTTTTAAATTCAAAACACGTTTCATATTGGGTTTTACAGTTTTTAGGCAAATGGCGAGCCCTTTCCTGAACGCTTCTCTCTGGTTGAGAAAGGATGTTTTGGAAAGATTAGTGCCAAATTTTAACCAGATCAGGTCTTATTGCATTTTCAGTTACTGCCGATTTTTGTTTTGCGTCTCTCGTTAGATTTTGATACATAACTGTCAAGCTTGACGAGAAAAACTTTAGACTGCATCGCCAATTTAGAACGATTAGCGTCAAAGGAAAAAAACAGTTCCCATTGTGGTTAATCCGTACACTGAGTTTCATTCGGTATCTTGCATGCCTTTTTGAGTTAGAGCTCCCATAAAAAGGGTTTGCCGACACACACACAAATATTGTTGCAACCAGAATTTTTCTTGGATGAGTGGGAGAGAGGTCAGTAATTTACAATATCTGCTTCTGCAGTTACAAAATACGGTTGCCAGAAAACACCAGTTCCCATTGTAGTTAATCCGAATAATGAGTTTCATTCGGTATCTTGCATTCCTTTTTGAGTTAGAGTTTCCATAAAAAGGGTTCGCCGACACACACACAAATATCATTGTTGCAACCAGAATGTTTTCCTGAAAAGGGGGGGGGGGAGGAATCAGTAACTTACAATCCCTCACCCTGTTTCTGCATTTACCAAAAACGGTAAAAGTATGATCAACATCCTTTTAAATGGGTAGTTCCTTCAAAATTCGAAAGTACAAAGTTTTCACGAAATCTTCTATATGTTTTCGACACAGTAGAAAGTAAAAAATAAATGTTATAACAATAACTTTCTTTTAAAACAGATTGGTTATATTATTACTTTCAGGCCGATAGTAGGTGACGGGACATCGAAATTCCGCATTCTTGGATAGTCACTCGTGTTAGAAACTTTTACTTTCATTATCATGTGTACTCATCATGCTCGTTAAATTTTCATCCAGCTAAGCGGAAAGAATTAATTTCCTGTGATTAAGATTCTGCCGTCGTAACGGAAAGAATGTCCGTCACTTGATCAATCATAAACGAGAAGCGACTTCCTATTAGGGAGCACTTCACATTTAACGGTATCTTGATCGATAGTTCCTGCTTTTGATGGAGTCTGGAAACTTTTACTACGCGTTAAAGGGGACATCATCAACATCATTTATTTCGAGTTGATCACAGAACTATCAGGTCCGAAGTGACCGGGCTAATGGTAAAAATGTTTCTGTTCGTGGGCATATCAACACTTAAAGGGAAAAAAAAAGTTTTTAAGATTTTCACCCGGATAAAGCAGAAGTATCGAAAAAAATTAACTGACACGTGCAAAGGAAATAAATAAAAATTATATACTTTCACTATTATCCCTGACACAACAAACTAATAATTTGAAGCCAAAAATGGAGGAGAAAAAATGTCAACGTAAATTGTCTTATTAAATCCTAATTAAATTTTACAATGCGTTTTAAACATAAAAGCTTAGGCTCTCTTCAATAAAATAATTCAATAACTGTTCTAATTATTAAACACGCCAAATAGATAACGTTCCATGAAACCGAGTTTTTTTCCTTTACTAATGTCGGATCAACGGTCATTTTTACTAAAATAAATAAATAAAAAGTGATAGTAATAATAATGATAATAATAGCAACATTTATAGACACTAACAGACACATTCACATTTGTTTTCAACAAATTTCTCAAAAAGTACTGTAATTAACTTATGCAATGCAATATGTGTATTTTATGTACATATATGCTGAATGTACGTGCTCCTTTATTGCAAAAGTGTGAAATTACGATCCTCATCACTTTCTGTTGTATATTGCCATTTCAGATTTTGTTCAGTTCCGACCAGTTCCTTGGTTCATATACATTTTGGAGTACTTACACTATTTAATTGAATAAAAAAGTATGTTTAGATAATTCATTATAAAAAATAGAAAGAGGGGAAAAAATTCGTTGTGCATATATATTTTTTTTGTTTCTTAATTAAAAATTTTTTTTTTCGCAATATTAAAACTAGTTTTTAAAAAGTATGAGCGCATATATTTATTGATTAACATTCTCTTTTCTTTCATAAAAATACTGACTTTTCATTATTTATTTTTTGTTGTTTTATAATGTATGAGTTTTAAACTGTTGCATGGCAAAACTTTTGCGAACATTTTATGAAAATTAGTAACTCAACTTTTTCTCACATGAGTTAAGCGGGGTCATTTTTTCCTTAAATCTCCTCTCTTTTTATGGCGTAATACATAATGTGGGAGTTTCAATGGAAATTTATTTTTATGTTTCTGTTACATACTTTACAGCTCCAGTTAAAATTAACTTAGGAGTCGTAAACTGCGCACACGACTGCCGGTGCATGTTAGACTTATTTTACTTAAAAACCTATCGAAATATAGAAAAGGCATAACATAATGCCCACATGCATCCATTCTTTTAGATACCAGAGAAAGCATAATTGATTTGTTTGACAGAAACTCTGAGCGTTACAGATCGATTTAAGTCTGGATGAAACAGCGAGCTAATGTATTGCCCACGTACGTACTATATTAAGATTATTAAGATGGCATAACGTCATAACGTGCATCGCTTATATATTGTCAAAACTAAACGCGACGTCACCTGAGAACCAGAATGTCCGTTAGCGTGGGACACACAAAAATTTTTTTGGGTATTTCTAGATATTTAGCCGCTCCCTTTTGACACCGAAAGGTTGAAAAAAAAAAAGAGAGAAATTCATTTCTTTAGAGAAAAAAAATACTTCGAAATAAATTTCAAATATTTTACTGTCGTACAATGGAAATGTTACATAACGGGTCAGTTAGAACACACAAAAAGTTTTTATAAGTTCTCTCAATATTTAACCGCTTCCATCTAACATCAAAAATTTGGAGAAAAATTTTAAAATATCGGATTTTCCAGCTCCCTCCCGCCCAAAAAAAACAACATAAAAATTCTTTTTCGAAGTTAGCATTGATATTAATTAGTTAAATAGTGCTCTAAACAATAACAATGTTGTAATTATTATGTAATAATAGCAGATCGTCAGTTCTCTCACATACGCATCAAAATTTCCTCGCGAATGAAGTGTCGGGAGCAACTAGTATGTAAATATATGAGAGAGAGAATGTCAATATTTCTGTAAAACTTGATTCTTTGCCATCGCAGTGCCAATGTAAGGAAAACAACCAATCCTCTCACAGCCATGTTTTGGAGAACATCATTCGTCCCATACTGTTCTTATTTTCAAAACCAGCATCGAACTTTTTTCAACGGTGCATCATTTCACTTGATTTCCCTCCTATTAATATTAAGCTAAACTTGACGTAAATAATTACGAAAAATATTCGTCTCCATTCTCTCGTTTCTGGAAGTTTCCATCCGGATCACTGCTCCAACGGAAAACATAAAACAATCCTCGATGTTGGAGGCACAGATGGGGGATTGTGCAGGGGCGAGAAGTCGCTACAGAAGTAATCTCGCAATCAATCAAGTGTTCAAGAAGTCACATCACGTTACAGTACCGCAGACAAGAACAGAATTCAATTAAGTGTTGTTACGAGATTGAGAGACAACCGCTTATTCTGAGAAAAGGCAAAGATTACATTAAATGGGTAGGAAATTTCCCTTATAATATTCGCCACATTAATTTCGGTTGAACATTGTTGATAAAGGTAAGAATTGCAAGTTTTAAGCGTATATTAAAAATAAAAAAATGCTGAAAAAAACTATTAAATCAAAGGATGATTTGCAACATGCTGCAAAAACTAAAGTTAATTATTTTATCTTAATTCTCTCCCAGTATATGAAACTTTACCCATGAACTACATAAATATCTGATTTAAGTTTGAATTAACAAAAATGTAGAAGCAATTACCGATATAACATACATACACACGGATCCCCACACACATATATAGGTGATTCTACGCAAATAGGGGGTGGGCGCAATCATAAATAATGTCACACTTTGGGGGAGGGGTTCAAGAAATTGTGACAGTTAGTGACATGGGGAGGGGTAACAAGAAGTGCGACATCACACGTTTTAGTTTCTATAAAAATATTTGAAATCAGCAAATTAAATTCATTAAAAAAGTTTTTTGATTTTCATAATTTGATTTTAAAATTGTATTAATTTAGTTTTTTAATCTAAAACACCGATGCTTTTTTAAGGTTTAAATTGATCTGTAGTTAATATATTAAAAAGAAATCTCCTTAGGCATTTAAACTTTTAAAATAAAATAGAGTGAATATTTCTTTCAAAATTCCAAAAATAATATTTTTACTGTTATAATATGCTATTTTTTTGTTGTAAACCTTAATATCTTTTTATACAAATTAAGTACACACGTAATCATTATTATTGTTATCCTCACAAATGTTATTAAAAGTTCAAAAATAAAATTGGTAATGTGACCTATAACGTAGTGCTCTGTTTCTGAACTATAACACTGCAAGTATATATACTACTGTAATTTAGCGTGAGATGTGACGTAGGAGGTAGGAGTGTATGTTGAAGCTTGATACGTTGTGACAAAGGAGGGAGGGGATCAAATATATGGAAATAAAGTGTGGCATCATTTATGAACTGTCCGTAGGCCCTTTCCATGTAGTGCAAAGGAATAAGGGAGATGACGAGTTTTCCAATTTTTATGATTCATTTTTGTATTTTTTGATTTTTATCAGCTTTTTGGAAAACAGCATATCCTTGTATTTGCTATTCCCACTCAATGAAACAATTATGTTTAAAGGACTGTGAATAGTTTGTGAGAGAGAGTGGTTAAGTCTGATTATGTGATGTTGGAAAAAGGGCGACGCGTACGTGGCACTCAATGACGCATTGGGGCAAATTTTCCAATTGAACTGTAAATGGTAAAACACAGGAAATAAAGCTTGCTTGTTGCTTAATCAATATTTTTAGTGTAACTCAAATAGCATAATAATACAAAGAGAAACGAAGTAAACATGGAATACAAATGTCTCTTAATGATTTTTCAAAAACTGCCAGCAATGTAAAAAGCAGGGACCCGGTGCCGGCAAAAAAATCCCATGCTCCGGTTCTAGCTTCGCTCCCAGGTAAGCTATAGCGTCGGCCCCGGATATGCTCCGGTTTCAGCTCCACAGTTCTAGTACATACTAATGCCCCTTAAAGTTTCAGATTTTAATTTTCGGTTTTAATTATTAAAGGGAACATTAAAAAATAACGTAATCCTCACAAAATACAAATTTAATTTAAACTTAAATGCAATTTTTATTATAAACATTAACAGTTGAAAATATAAAAATCGGCTCACACGAAAATACAAATTTCACTTACTCTAGTTCATTCTTAAAAAAAGAATTGGATCTAATAGATCCTATTTCATATTTGTTCTGAAATCATCCCAAATGTATTTTAATGCTGAGAATAGTCTTTTTACAGCAACTTGACTAACTTTCGATGCCATTAAAATGCGGTAAGCCTTTTGAATTTCTGCATGATACATCATGACGACATTAAAAGTTGGAACATTTTGATTCTAATATCTAATTATGAAACTTTCATTCACAATTAAACATTAAAATGTAAACATTACTGCATTACCCAATTAAAACAAAAACATACCTAAATAAAATTAATGAGATAGACACATTGTACGTATTTGTTGAATCATCATGACATTAAAAGCTTTAAAAATTTCATTCTCTCACTTTAAACTTAAAAAATTTTAAATATTGAAGAAAACGAAAAAATAAATTAAAGACTATTGAAAATCTAAAGACGTCCTGAAGCAGGGTAAATTTTATTGCGTCTGCTTCGGCTCCAGCTGCAGTGAAAACAGGGCTCCGGAGCGCTCCGCAACCAGGCTCCAGCTTCGGGTCCCTGTTAAAAAGACAATTTTGTTTTTGTTATAAGTCTTCATTAAGTCGTCTTTTTTCTAAATGCAAGTATAATATGTTGGTGAGAGCGTGACGTAAAGCGTTCAATTATTATTAACATATTTTTTTTCTAGCACTTATTTACAGGCATCTTATTATATGCCAGGGCGTATTATGTTCAGTGACTTTATATCTCTCTTCAGGATTTATTCGGGAAATAAGGATTTTTGAAAGTTTGAGTGATTTATTTTTCACAAATACTCTCTATCTGCTTTGGAACTTAACGAGCCACTTAATGTGAGGGATATGAATTCGAAAACAATCAAGATTAATGAGCTTCTAGTTTCACTCGCGCACATAAGCTAAAGCATTTTGAAGATTGCTTAATTCTTCCGCCGGTTAATAATTAATACCATCTGCCCGAACAAGATAGTAGACCGTTGATTAACGATCACTAGCCCTCAAGAAGGTACTTTTAATGAAACACGAGCTCAGGAGATATTAATGTCGGCCTTATTAGGTGTTCTGTCGTCGTGCCTTGCTTCTGAAGCAAACGCGTGTAGATTAAAAATCGATCACTTCCTTATACTTCGTATAAGAGTCTATGAAGCTCGGACAATTTTCTTATGGTATCCAAATTTCAAAGACCTCGAGAAATCTAAAAGAAAAGCTTTTAAAAATAATTTTGACTTTATTATTTCCATTATTTATTATCATCGTGGCCCAGTGGCTGAGTGGTTGCCTTTCGTGCTACCATGCCTCAAGTCCGGGGTAGATTCCCGGGCTGAGCAGGGTCGACTCAGCCTTTCATCCCTTCAGTGTGGTCGAGAAAAGGAGGACCGAGCTTGCTTGGGAACTAAAAACTGGGGGTCCCGCGTCAGGACGACCACTTGACAGGAACATCTGCTTATGCACCCCAGGGCCCTCGGTCTCGAAGTCTGGGATGGTCACAGTAGGCCATGGCCCCCCAATGGGCTGTCGCGCCGCTGAGTTTATTGTTATTATCAGGGAAACACTGACGAGCGTAGAAAAACGAGATATCTGGTATCCGTCCGTTTTTTAAATATCCAGCATCTAATCCGGCCACTACATGAAAGATCCGGATGTCCGGCAGGTCAAGTTTAATCCGATAGCTGGCAAAATCAATATCCGACCCAACACAAATACTGACCTTGTCCCCGCCTCCCGTAGTAAAATCCTGGATGCGCTACTGATTGTCTTCGTTAGTGACCTTACTGCTTTTGTTGCAGGTACTCAAATGTTTAATTTGATCTTTATTTTTAATGAGCAATGCATTGCAGAATCGCTTTTTTCAACGTTAACAAAACCCAATAAATAAAGCAGTAATGCAACAAACTGCAATGCAAATTGCATACACACAGTTCGGAATTGCATTGCACACCTGTTTTAATCGTGGAAACGAAAATGCCAAAATCAGAGCTCGAGAGACATACTCAATTAAATTTATCTGCACGAAAAACTGTTGAATACAAACTTGCACAAAATGTATGCAAAAGTTAGAAAAAATGACGCATTTTCTGTAAAAGTCGGAAAAAAAATCGTAAAAATAAACGTTTAAGGGGGAGATGAAATACATAAAAACAAATAACTGTAAGTTGGACATATTCTTCAAAATATGGAAATCTCTTTATTGCAATGAAGGTGATGCAGATGAACATTGCTGTATATCTTTACCTGAAGCAAGACTAAATGTGTGTTTTTGAAAAACAGCTAATGTGCAACATCTTTGAATGTTTGGCGTCAAATTTTTTTCCCCTCGAATCTTATATTCGGCTCAAAGTGAGCCGAATGAAGAACGTTGAAACGTTATGTGGGCCCCTTCAGTTGCGATCGCAAAAGTGAATACGGTGAATTTGCTTACAGTTAATGTATCCCACAGGAAAGGGTAAAATATTGAGCTGTTACTTATGAGGAGCAGAGCTAGAAGAGATACAATACAACTTTTAAAAAAAGTTGAAATTGAAGTATTTTACTTCATTGTCAACTGCCAGTATCAATCACATATTCAATCAATATATTTATTCAATTCATGTATTTCAGTATGTATTGACACCTTTGTAGATTTCATGAAATTTTTATCCAATAGCGCGCAAACTCCTTGTCATCAAATATCTTAAGATGTATGAGTTTCTTAATTGAACTATAGAAATATTACACTTTATATTACAAATTTTTTTTTCAGGATAGCCGATATTAAAAAAATTGCTGACATGAGACAGTGGCCCCCCATATAATTTTCCTTTGTCCTTTTTTTTGTGTGTGGGGACAGGGGATTTGGATCGTAAACAGTGCTTATATTTATACACCTATGAGGACTAGCTGGAAAGGCTAAAGGCTGGGGTGTGCTTATGGGGGCTCCGAGAGCCCGTTGATACAAATAAATTAAACATAAGTTTTTAAAAAATTCTGTAGGTTACAATGAATTTTAGAAGAATTTTATCTTCAATGAAAAAGGGATAGGAGCTCTATAATGGTTTTGCTTGGCCTGGCCCCTTGTGAAATATATTTCCTATATAGGTCCCTTCCTTTAAGGTATGCCTTATGGACGACTTCAACCCTAATTGCCTCTGGTAATGTCTCCGGTCTAAGAAAAATTATATGGTAAGTAGATCTTTTAAGTACATGAGTAAATTTAATATGTATTTGAATTGGAGACCCTTGTATATTTACTAAAATTACATTTCTTGCAAAATTGCATTTCTTCTTTATTGTTAAATTGAAAATTAAATTTTTTTTATAAGGGTGTTGTGTAAAAGGAAGTACAATGTATCTTACGCTCGGGGGAAAAATAAGGGACTTTTATTAGCCTCTCCTACTCGTATCGCGGTTCATTTTTATTAAGAAATATTAAAAAATATTTTGTAAAAAAATGTGTTCTCTGAATTTATCTCAATGGTTTAGTCTTTCATATCATAATGTATTAAATTTTCGTTCTAGGTTAGAATGTCTTTATAAAATGCGAAATATTTTTTTCCGCATTAAATCGTTTTTAGAATTTCTTTTTAAATCTGCATTTTTATGTTTTTTAAAACATATTTTTATCGTTAGTATTGAATATCATGTCTTTGTAAAATCTAAATAAAATGTTATCAATAAAAATTAAATTACACTTTCCATTGCTGACGGTATTAGCAAACTGACAGTGCTCAGATCTTTTTCTTACGACAAAGTATGCTTTCATTAGCTTATTACTGTTAATTATCGGGGTAATTTTTCTCCTTTTTTTTCATTTCTTAGCAAGTGGCATGGGAATTTCCCGACCTTTATTATTCTTATCATTCACAATTAAGGAAAAAAAAGGAAAAAAAAAAAAAGATGTAAAGAAAATTGTAGCATATCAAGCTAAAAACTATTTTTATATACCCTAATGATAAAATGTTTCAAAGTGTTTCTTCTAACACACTATGTATACATTAAAAATAATAAAATACAGTAAAAGGGAAAAGAAGAATTATGTTTTGTATTGTTATACAAAAATTTATAATTTCATAAGAAGCTTGGTTAGCAGATGTACTAATTCTATGTGCTGGCGACGTCGTTTATTCAGATGACCAAGATAGTGATATTCAAGTTTCTTTTAAGGTAAATAGTAAAGTACCATTAGCAATTATGTAATGGTATATATCTATATAAAATTAATCTGACAGAAAAGAGTAGAATATTTACATAGCAATTTAAGAAGCGTAATTATCGTATATTACCACATCTGTATGTGAGCTTTAGCTTATGCTAAACTCTTAGATGTTATCTGCGTTTTTAATAAATGTGGATAAAATATACTCGTTGTATAAGTAGACACGATATCTGTTTGACTTCCTTGTCCTTTCTTGTTACTGCATGATTCATGAAAATATATCTCAGTCTAACATTTCCTCACTCCTTTTCCTGTTCTTTACCACCGTAATTTCTACTTTGTATGATGTTAAGAACTCTATTCCATAGTGTCCTTGTTTTAATTTCTTACTTTTCATTTTCCCACACGTGAAGAGCCGTATGACAAATTATCCACTGCGGCAAGTAATTTGCGAAGAAAGTAGAATTTTTCCGCTTTTAAGTAAGTGCAATTCACCAGTATGCACTTTATTTACATATCCCACGGAGAATAATTTTGCAGCGGAGTTGATTTAATAAAACAACGGAAAAGATTACGCCAGAACCCTAAAACAAGGTTTAAAAACTCAATGAACAGTATTCTGAAATAGCTCTTTGCAAACAATAAGGCTTAGAGTTTAAACTGATATCGGATTAAGGTCAAAATGCAGGCTGATCACATCAAAATCTTGCTTTGAAGCACTTGTAAAAGGAAAACTATAGGATCCATGTTTCCGGATCGAGTAGTAAGAAAAATAATTTGTGTATTACTAAAGTAGTTGTAAAAACCGGAGAGTAAACAGTGGGTTCAATAACAGATCATCGTTTACGGCAATTTAAAGTGGTTTGTCAATATAATAATGTTAGAAAACGCAGAGTTTCAATGCAAGTCATACCTTTGCATAAGGTTTTTCTCATGTAAAGTGGCTAAGGTACGAATTTCAGTTTTTGTTTCAAAGGATTAATGCTTTTATCTTTAAAGAACCATTTTTTGCTCAACCTATTCACTGAAGGAAGTTAAAAGTTTAAGCTTTGTACCGAAATTAAAAAAAAATTCTTACATTTTGAAAATTTGAAAACGATGAAAAAGAAATGGTATTGTTTGCTCAACTTCGCTAAAAGTGACCCTTCTAATTTCAGAAATGCATTTTATGGAAATCACGTGCACGAAGCATCATTTTAAATTTCAATTTGCCATTGGTATGACAATAATCCGGCAAATGCTAGCAACCCAATTGTCGAATGTTGTCAATCCCTTGCTAAATATAAGCCGTTTTAAAGTGTGTTACCTTTTTGTCATGAAAATAAGAAACGGACTAATTTAATATCCAGTCATCAGCGAATGAAATTTTTAAACGATATATAAGTAACATAATAAATGGAACTTTATAAATTTACCTCGTGTTCTAATTTACTAATATTGTGTTACTTACCATGCAAGGAGACATTGCATGAAAAATATATTAAATGAATGGAAAGAAACTTTTCAGAATGCAGTAAAACCGAAATTAAACATGACTATCAACCGTCGATATTAATCCAGAATATTAGCTTTGACAAATGACATTCAATTGATGCATTATCGTATTCGAATGTACCTAGGAATTGTCTCCGTAGTGTTTACATTATGCTTCACTTAGACGCAGATTAATGAACCAATGGTACAATTACTCATAACTCCTGTACTAAATCCCGCGAGAGATATGAGAAAGTATCAAATGTTTCACGAAGTACGAAAGTTAATGTTTGAGAATTATGATAATCAACATCTGCAAATTCATATGTTATTTTCTATCGACACTGTAAAATCTTCTAATTAACATCAAAAACGCAAAGAAGAATAATGTACATAGTCCGCTTCAAAATTAATTATTACTCATTTATAGCTATTCTCTCAATATAGGTCATTAAATTTCATTACAGATTGTACATGAAATCTCTGCAGACTTGAATTTCACTTACATATTTTACAAAACACTTTCATGATATAATATACATTCTCACGGTATTAAGTTTCTTACTTTGCATACTTTGCCCAAATTTAAATCTCAAAAAGAAACAAAAAAAGGAGAAACCATGGAATTGTTAGACAAATAATTGAAAGCTAATAAAAGTTCTCTATAGAAACAAAGATTAATTTTAAGCGAATTGTGTGCAACATTTGAAATAGCCGCTGGTTACACTTAAGAACAAATTGAATTCGAGTGTTGTCATTAAGTTTCATACTATAAAAATACCTCTGTTCAGTACTGATGTATGAAGAAGTTCCCCGACTTCGAAGGTATGTTATAGGTTTCAGAGAAGCTTCTTTTTATATCAGTTATTATGTTGGTCATCGAAGTCGCACTGAGAAGACATCTTTTTTTCCGCATATCCACGATGATATGATATAAGGTAGTTGTAAAAATCTGGTTTCAGTGGATCAGATGGAGATAGTATGGTTGTTTGAGAAAGTTGGAGATAGTCATACGGGCTGTATCTAGGTAAGGATCGCCCATTGAATCCAGCTTCCTTATCATTTCACGGCTGTTCTGATCAGTTGCTATATCTGTTCAGAGTGTTATCAAACCCTGAATGCATCAAAGGATTGAACACTTATAACTTTGTGATTTTCTTAAGTATCAGTATGAGTTTTTTATCTCCAAGCTAGTCATGTCAAAGGCCACCGGCCTTCAAAGTGCTAAGAGAACAACCATGTTCATGTTTGGAGCATCGCTATCAACATTTCCATTTTATACCATTTGTCAGTTATCATCTATTCAGACATGAAACTGAATTATATTAGAGATCTGCCAAATTTGAGTTAAAACCTCGAAGTCCATTAAGAAACTAGACACCGGCTCCGCAACTTGGGTTGAATAGTCTGTATTGGAGAGCATCTCAATTATGCAATATTACTTAAGAACAAAACAGTTGAAAAGCAGTTGGTTCGAGACTTTAAAACATTTTGGTGTTTTCATCGTTTGGTAAAAACAAAAATCAGTACTATCACAATCTACAGTTCAACTCCAACTTTGGTTTATTTTAGTCGTCAATGAAACGGCCTCACTTCGGTAATCGCGACTTCCTTTTTACCAGACAAGAATTGTCAATAGAATTAAACTGCCCCACATTTTAAATTGTATGAAAGTATTTCACATCATAATTTCCTATTGTGTGCAAGAATTTCATAAATGTGTCTATCAGGGCAAGTATTTCATATAGTTTCTAAAAATTATTCTCATTATCATGAGTTTAATTGCATTATGAGAAAAATGCTCATTTTCATTAGCATACAAAACGCAAATCTGCATAAAACTTTGCCAAAGAATTATTTTACATACATATTTTCCTTTAACTTCAAAAAAAAAAAAAAAAGTTTATTTTACTGTGATTTCAAGGTTTCCCTTTCCAGTAAACGTAAGGAAAAAGGAAAAATTTAAAAGAGCTTTATCATCACTTCGTGGTCATAAAGCGTACAAACTTGGGAAAAGCATTCTAAATTCAAATTTCACGCATACATTTAAGATCTCATGTTTAACCGATTTTTTTTAAAACCAAGCACCAGTAATGAAAAGACATGTGAATCCGTCAAAGGAAAGCGAAAATTGGGCTTCTTATTTTGTTCTAAAGGTATTTCAGCCTAGTTTCTTATTTTCATCAATGCTTACACTACATGAAAGAAAATTTAAAATAACTATTAAAAATAATTTAAACAAATTCACATTATAACAGACAAATAAAAAAATACCTTGTATATTGAGTTCGAACATATAAGTAAAGGTTTAAAAATACATTTTTAAGTTGAAAACATTAATATTAAATAATAAACATGAGGGTACTCATTAAACAATTTTCATGTAAAATTAAATGATAAAAATGAGTTTAAAGCCTATTTTACTATAACTTCTTCACTCTTTTTATAAGTTACTGAAATTCCGCTTTTCTTTCTTTTTCTGTGACAAATATTAAGAAAAATCCCGTTTTTTCAAGCTTTTAACTATATTTTTGAAACCAAAAATAGAACTATATGCAATTAAGCATCGGATATAAAAAATATATCTGTAACAAGTACTTTTGAAAATATTTCAGATCAGTTCCATAAATATCCCAAACAGGATGTAGTCTCAATAGGTACCCTGTCAACATCAGTTAAACAGTGAAAATCAGAAAAAAAAAACTGCTACCGCTACTATACTGTCAGGTAATATAAGTGGTCATAAAATCCCCGTTTTTCAACTTTCGTCGACAATATATACAAAACCTTATTCAAACCCTTTTGCTTGATAATTTACATTACATGATTTATAGAACAGATTGCATTAAATTTTGGGCAGAAAAAAAATGAGTAAAATAATTTTACGATGCCGTCTTTCTGAGACATATTTATGGCCACTTTACCCCATGGGGGGGGGTAAAGTGAGCAGTGCATGGGGTAAAGTGCTCATAATTGATTAAAAATACCATATAACCGTATTAATAACCATACTATTTCAAAATACTCAACAAAGGTTCATTTTAGAAAGAAATTATTTCACCCAACTGAATTTATTAATGCCCTCTATTATGGTCAAAAGGTCGCCTCATCTTCATAACACCTCGTGGAGTACTTCAGTCTCTTCAGCTGCTGCATAGATGGTCTTAAACCAAGTTTTATATCGAATTATTTTAGGATGCCTAATAGCAGGTGTTGTTAGGTTTTAATTCCTAAATATTAGGTTGTAAGGCTGTCCTTTAATTTAATCCACATCCTTCTTAAACAACTGTAAAATAATACATATATAGACTAAATCTAGCTTCACGGTTATTGAGGAAGTATTTTTGAGGTCTGTATGAAGCTCCCTGCACCGCATTCTTCTTAAACTACTAATAAATATGAGATAATAAATATGAAATTCAAAGTTTTCCGTGAAAGAATTTAAATTAGTTTTTAATGAATGACTAACTTACCTAAATTACACATTAGAAAACAATGTTGTGAGATATCTGAGATAATTATGGCTCATTAAAAATAACAAGAAGTTCCGTCTAGAACTATACGAGCCTACTTTCCCGTATACACCAAATTCAAATTTATAATCTAGCTATCTCTTTCTCTCTCTTTCTTATTTATCTTTAGTTCTAATTATTGAAAATATACCTTTTTCAACGGATAATACATATTCATTCACTCACTCAGTCATTCTTTCATTTATTCAGCCATGCATTTATTCATTCATTCGTTACCTCATTCAAGTGTTTATTCATTCATTTACGCATTCATGTATTTATTCACTCATTTATTTATATTTTCATTTATTCAATAATTTATTCATTCATTCTTTTCCTCATTCATTTATTCATTGATTTATTCTTTCACTCTTTCATTTATTCATTCATTCATTATTTCACTCATTGAGTCACTGAGAAATATCCTTGAAAATCCTGATCAAAAAATTTCATAGCAAAATAGGCTCGTAAGTTCTGGATAAACTTTCTATTTCTACATGTTCTACGTTATAAGAGCTTTCCGATAAAGTTTGTTCCAAGCAAATCGGTCCGTTAGATCAGGATTTATATAGGGTTGAAATTTCCCCGTAAGCTCTGTGTTAATTTTTTGAACTGTTCAAAAATGAACAAAAACTGTTCAAATCAATATTTCACGCCGAGAACTCCTTTCAATAAGCTTGCAATAGGAACTTGGCTCTTGTGCCCAGAGTTTACAGAATTTGCTTCAATTTTGTCCATAGGCGCTAATGTTAAAATTTTTTGAACTGTTCAAAATTGAACAAAAAAATTGTTCAAATCAAAAAGTAAAATATAGAAATGAGATGTCCTCACCGAGATCTTTCGAATGCAAAAAGAATTTTTCCAATCGGACAATTCGTTCAAAAGTTATTAGGGGGGGACAGACCGACAGACCGACAGACAGACAGACAGACAGACCGACAGACACACTTTTTCCCCATCTCAATACCCTACTTTCAAATTTTTTATTTTTCAATCTTTATTTAATTACTTCACTTATTTTTGACTTTTCTTGATTTTTAACGATATTTTCACGATACATTAAGCCTTCTTTCATGCTTTATTATTATTTTTTTTACTTTTACGGGAAAGTAGGCTAAAAAGGAAAACGAACCACGAATGCATATTTTAAACAAGCTATTCTCTCTCTTTTTCAAGCATTGTTCTTGTTCTAAGTACAGCTAGTTGCAAATATTTACAGCATATTTATAATAAGTCTGTTTAGAAATGAATTATTTCCTCCGGATAACTTGAAAATTGTTTTATTAAAGGTGCTTCTTAAAATTTGTAAATACTAAACATACCATTGTAAAAAGACTGTCCTATAGTAATTTTAATATCCATTGAATTTGAACTCTGTTGTGATTAATCCTGTTTACTAAAGTTAGTACAAACAGGTAGTAAATTTAAAAGTTATTATTTTTTTAAGTAATGCAGTATTAGGGAAATTTATGTTTAAGTGTCATCCGTCTCGTGGCTTAATTTCTATCAAAAGAAGCGCAGATCTCTGTAGTCTTTAAAACTTTTTACCGTGCGTAAATGGCGTGAATTCCCTCTAATAGTTAGAAATTCACATAAAATTGAAAACAAAAATAAGCGCTGAGCTTCCGTGAGTTCTTATGCAAATTAATCCCTGGTCAAGTTCATAAATTAACCTTATGTATTTTTGGAACATCGGTGCATGTTAAGCCTAAATGCATTTTACCCCTACTTAAACTACTGTATAATAATAATATATAGACTAAATCTAGCTTCACGGTTGTTAAGGAAGTATTTTTGAGATCTGTGTGAATCTCTCTGCACCGCATCCTTCTTAAACTACTGTAAAAATAATACATATATAGACTAAATCTAGCTTCACGGTTATTGAGGAAGTATTTTTGAGGTCTGTGTGAAGCTCCCTGCACCGCATCCTTCTTTAACTACTGTAAAATAATATATAGACTAAAACTAGCTTCACAGTTATTCAGGAAGTATTTCTGATATGTGTGTGAAGCTGCCTGCAAATTAATAAAACCTAATTTTCCCACTTCTCGGATTTTCAAGAATATCTTAATGCAAATTTAAGTGGCTGCTATTAACGCTTGACAAGTTAACTATTTTACACAAAAATATAGAATAAATGGTTGCTTTAGAATGTGTTCATTTTGTAAAATATTGATGCTTAATTCTGAAAAAATGGTTCGATTGTAATTTCAGCTAATTTATCTTTTTTGTCACTCATTCATGATCGTTTGATTACTGGTTGCTGTTTGAAAAAATAAATGGTGAACGAAATAAAACATTTTAAAAAATAGTGGATTTAATGAGATTTTCACAAAGCATTTTCATTTAAAGATGTTTGAAGATCTAATTAATATTCAAATTACCAGCAGAGTATATTCATATGAATATAGCCATCAAGTTGTCTTTGAATATAATGCAGGTAAATATAGAAAGAAAGACAGGAACATAAATAAATAAATGCACTCGCACATTCAGCCATACTTATTTTCCTTCTAGTACAAAAAGAAGAACCATGTCATGATATTGCGATGTCATATTCTGGTTGTATATGTGCTTTAAAACATTTTACATCATCTCTTTTTGATAATTTCTCTTACGTAGCGCCCAAAATCAGCACTAATTTTCATATGGGATGCGCAACACCATGATTAAGCCTTTTTTCAGCTTGCTTTGTTTAAAAAGAATTTTGCAGTTGTCTTAAGGGGCAACACTTTTGGAAATAGTTCAATAACAAACACTTGACAATATCTTACGCATTACATTTGAATCTTTCACAATTTCTGTATTTTTCTTTTTATATATTGAAGTTTCGCCAAGGAAGGTATTACATTTCTTTTAGCTTGAAAGCGACAGTTTTCATTAATAAGAATATCAGCAATTTAATAATGGGATGTATACTTAACACGATCGCTCATCATAAATGTTCACTTTGCTTTTTTTCTAACAATCTCTTTATTATTGACGTGAATCCGTCTTTAAATTTGCTACCATACGGGGGCTATAATCCAAAAAATCTAATGATAACAAAATCGGGGGATACAATTTGGCGTTGTAGTTTCGAATCTATCCTCTACATCCAAAATTTAATTATACCACTGGATAGCAAATGGATTAAAGTATTCACTACTATAAGCGAGAGCAGTGACGATCGCGCGCGGTGGAGGGGGAAGCGCCGCCATTTTGATGTTATTTTGCTGCGTATCGAGATTTGCAATTCGTATAGCTTTTGACTCAGAGAAGCTACGATCGTCAAAATATATTGATTGTATATAAAACATTAGTTTAAAGTAGTGACAGTGAATATAATAAGGTGTTAGAATAAAAAATCCAGTTACATAAATTATTCACGTACAACACACGGCCGTGTCCATGCCACAGCCACACCTCACATTTTTTATTTCTCTTAGAACCTACCTGAAATCGGCCCCAATGTAGACACAACTTTTCGCTACATCTTGGTTAGGCTTTCTTTCAGCCTGTTTTGTTTAAATTACTTTTGGAGTTATCTTGAGAGACAACACAATGGTTATGTTTTTTTTCTGCTTCTTTACATTAATTTTAACAGTTAAATATACCATTAAATATAACATTACAGTTAAATATCTAGAGTAGCAACACGTTTTTAGAATATTTCAATAACTCTTGTAAATTTTCTGTTTTAACTTTTTCGTATCAATTCTTAGTTAAAAATTTTTTTCTTCAAAGAAAACATTACATTTCTTTAAGTTTTAAACCGCCAGTTTTAAATTAACAAGAGCATGAATGAACAATTTAATAATAGGATGTATTCTTAAAACGATTTTCTCATCAAAATATTTACTTTATATATTTGTGCTTAGAAATACATATTAATTAATTATCGTAACTGCAATCACATATTTTTATCGAAAAATATGAGGACTTCTCTTTAATTTCCCATGTGTAATGCCCAAGATAAGCCCTAATTTAGACATAAAATTAGGCAGCCTTTTGGTCAGGCTTTCCTAAAAAAAAAGCCTGTTTTCTTAAATTAATTTTGCAGTTAATTAAATTTTATCTTGAGTGGCAACTTGTTGGTAAGCTATTTCTTTTCCTTCTGCTTTTTGATTCGTTTAAATTAATATTGTAGTTAAATATTTTTTGTGAAAAATATTTGAATTTGCAGAAAAATGTTTCTCAAACTGGCCCAAAAAAAATGGCTCCTATTTAAAATTCTGGATTGACCATTGATTATTATATCTCAAGAAGAAACTTCCAGCAATTCTTTCGTATTGTCGTCAAATTTTTAACACCAAATTTACGAAGCATTTGCAAATTTTTTTGTCGCCAGACCAACACAAAAAATGCTGTCATTGTGCTTGAATGAGATGCGACAGAGAGCAGGGTTAGGGGGCCCCCTAATTTATTTAATTTTCCTTTGTCCGTAAATACGAAATTTTCTTTAAAAGAATGTTAGAATATGCAATGCATTCTTTCTATTGTTGCGAAGAGTCTTAAAAATAAATAAATGCATTGCGTTCTTTTTATGTATTGTTAGACTTCACTTTGGTGCCCAGGGAACGATTCACTTTACTGTTTCCCAGTGGGTCTCTTCCTTCCTAATCGTATATATAATTTCAATTGGAAGTAGGGAGATAATTAGTCATGCGTTGTAGGTCTTCAAAATGGAGCTAGGTATTGTGTTCTTAATATTTCTATTGAATTCTATCTCTTTCCGCAAAAGGGAAAGAATTTATTGCAGTCAAGCAGAATTGCTGAAGGACACCTGCAAGGCAATGAGAATATAGTACTACCTGGTGAGCAAGCACAACGAGTTTGGGGTCGCGAAGCGATCCGAATGGAACTACCGGCAGCTGAGGGGGTTGGAAAGATACAGCGAGCAGTGTGTAGGCCAAGTGCAAAAAAAAAACTTAGAATGATTCAAATTACCATTGACATTCGCCGTAACGAAACAAAATCCGTCAACTTATGCCTGTAAAAACGCTTCACTGCAAACGCTTCACTGCTGCAAAGAAAACCGTTCTACAGTATTTGATGAATTAGTTCTATCAACATAATTTTAAATGTTATAACGAAAGACAAACGAGTTTTAACTTTTAAATAAAGGTACTCATTATTTATCTGTATGAAATACCATATTGTGTAAGGTTTTTCATATTCAGTTTGTATGCGAACTAACACAATCATAGGGATCATTCATAGATGATGTCACGCTTCGAGGGGGGAGGGGGGTTCGTGAAATTGTGACAAAGTGTGACAAGGGGAGGGGTAACAAAAAGTGTGACATCATGCATTATGCATCATAGCGTTACATGTGACAAAGGGGGGGAGGGGGGTCAGCTAAAGTGTGGCATATTGTGACAAAGGGGTGGAGGGGGTCAAATTATGAGGGAAAAAAGCGAGACATCATTTATGAACGACCCCATATTCAATTTGTATGCGGACTAACAAAAAATAAACACTATCTATATATATACACTCCTCAAAACAATTAAAGGATCACTTCTTTATAAGCTTGTTATTTTTTTAACAGTTAAAAAACTGATTATATGTTATATTATTTTTAAAGGCAATGCAAATGGCTACCAAATCCTTGCTAAATTATTGATATTTTTTTTGTTGTGTATTTGGAATAGGTGAGAGAATTAAAAAACTACCAAAATCAAAATGAAAACCCTTTAATTATTAAAATCAAAAGTAAACAAAAAGTTGCTTTTGTGTTACAATTAATGGCTCAGTATCTCGTGTTTCTTCCTCGGACAGAAATCACAGCTCGGATTCACCGGGGCATGGTTCTTATAAGCCTCCTGAGGCTTTCTTGAGGCAAACGCTCCCATTCTTCTCGAAGAGCGATTTCCAGCTCATCCAAAGCGGTGGGTTGGTTTTGACAACTCCGGATACTTCTTCCCAGTTGATCCCAGACATGTTCGATGGGATTCAGGTCCGGGCTAGAAGCGGGTCACCCCAAAGTGGTGATATTGTAGGCTTGTAGGTACTGACGCACGATCCCTGCAGTGTAGGGACGGGCTCCATCGTGCATAAAAATGAAATTATGCCCTCCTGCTTCTGCTCTGTAACGTATCTAGACATCTAACACCTCGTTAACATACCTCTGGGCGGTCAGGGATCCGTTGCGGATGACTACAAGGTCTCTACGATCATTGAGTGTTATTCCACCCCGCACCTTTATTGATTCACCTCCAAATGGGACCCTTGAAGATAAACAGCAGTGAATGAAATGTTCATTCCTTCTTCTGTGTACTCTAGCCCGACCATCATTACCAAATAGAGTAAATTTAGACTCATCAGAAAAGACTACTTTACGCCAATGCCTTAGCTGCCAACGACTGTGTGTCCAAGCAAACTGCATTCTTTCACTTTTGTGACGTGCTGTAAGCCTAGGTACTTGGACTGATCGTCTAGATCTAAATCCACTTTCCCGAAGTCGATTTCGTACAGTATGGTCGGAAATTTGGGTCCCCGTTGCTCGGCTTAGCTCATTTTGCAGTTCCCTAACTGTTGAAAATCTGCGTCTGAGAGCACTTAGACGTAAATACCTGCCCTCTTTGGCTGAAGTGACCTCTTCCGCCCTTGACCTGGCCTTCTATGGACAGTCTCTCGTTGTTGGTAGCGGTTCCAAAGTCTTGAAACCACTGATTGACTTACACCTAACCTTTGACCCACCTGACGTTGAGAAACACCACCTTCAACCCATGTGACAGCACTAGTCACATCATTATCGGAAAGAAATCTTCTAACACCTGCCATGGTACGTAAACGGGACGAAGCAAACAGAAAATTAGTGAACTGCATCTTGTAAGTTCGATTGACAACTGGTTAGAACTTGGAATCTTGCTCTTTTTCATTCCTGTTTCGGTGTGTTTACAAAAACATCAGAATTACCTATACTAATCCAAAGCCAAGAAACAAAAACAACCTCTGTTGTTTCTCATTAAAGGTGTTCAGTACCAAAGGTCAAATTCTCATATTTATTATAAAACTTATTCTTGCACTCGATCATTCCAAAGTAATGACCCTTTAATTGTTTTGAGAAGTCTAAAAGCTGAAAATACCACTCACTGATAAATCATGAAATCTCAGAAAGGGGGAATATTACAAACCTGAAATTTGGCAGGATACCTTACGGGAAGTAGGGTTTCAAAAGGGAAGGAATTTTGAAAATTTTAATTGTTTTTTTTTTTTTTTTGTTTTATAATTATTTTTTAAGCATAATTCACTTAAATTGCATAATGAGGGGAGGTGTCATCTTGCACTTTTTAATTTCATATCATTCGAAGAAGTTTTTTTCTGAACAAGAGGAAGATTTTTCGAAAACTAAATTAGAGCAGGAATCATAAGGGTTTTAAAAATAAGTTTTTTTACAGTAATTAGTTATAATTTCTTTGTCACAGACGAAATCTTTACATAAAAATGCACAGATTCGTTTTCCGAAGCTAGACTCATGGCAGGAAGGTTTTGTTCCTCTTGAACGATCTCTGGTTATGTATAAACAAAGGTGGAGCAAAAGATACAAAGTTTCAAATATAACTGAAGCTGTTTTCTACAGCTATAGCTCAATGTGTTTTTAAAATGCATAATTATAAATGATCAGCTTTGTTTAAGGAGTTTATTCTAACCTTTTATAAAAGATCCATCCGAATAAATATCTTAACATTTCGTTTACCGGTGGCGTAAGAATGCAAGATTAATTCGTCGTGAGCAACACCTAACAAATGGGGAAATTGCGTGACTTTAACAAAATTGCTTGCATTTTCTGTGCAAAACACTCATTTTGCCCAAATAAAGAGAGTACTAACCCCTATCACGCCAAGCATTCACGGAACATCACCAAATGCTCAGCTGAAAGAATTTGGGCTTTCAAGATTAGGAGCTTATTAAATTTAATTAATTAAAGGAGAGGTAAAAGGAAAAGTTCATTAATGGTTTTGGGAAAGAAGTCCTTGAAGTCAGCAAAGCAGCTACAATTTTTCAAGTTTCTCGCTCATTTTGATTTTGAAAAGGTATTTTCTTCCAAAACAGTAATTAATTTTTTTCCAATTAATGATATTTCAAAGTGTATTAGTTATATATTTTTAACTATTAAAACGTTTTTGGAGAAATTTTCTTTTGAGAATTAGTTATTTTATTGAATGTTATTCATAAATTATAATAATTATGAAAGAATAGGTTTTTTCCTGTGGTACGTGACTGAACATGCATTAAGCATTGAGCTAGTGAAAATTTCAGTTAAATAAATTGCTTCTAACTTGAATAATGCTAGTTTTCATTATTTAACCCTTTTGTCATGTTCATTCCCTTTTATCATGGGTAAATTAATTGGGGGTGAAGGTATTGCCTCCAGTCGTTTTGAGATTGTTTGAAATCTTACCCAGGATCTAAGTTCTAAATCCTCCTTCACACGCCCTTTGCAAACATGATACACATTAAGCTATACCTAGAGTCCTTAAGTGAACTTAGAGCCCCTAGTTATAGGAACTTAGCCCAAAGGAGTCCACACAATATATATATATATATATATATATATATATCCCTAAAAATACTGTTAATCTAGCAATTCGTTATTGGATATTTTTCGAGAAGACATTGTAAAACTTTTAAACTAGTCAAACATATTCTCGGAGTTTAAATAAAAATTGCATTTAAATGATAAAATACTTCATGTGTATATTAAAATACTTTCAACAAAAGCTTGATTAGAAGTAATGAGGCATTAAAATTTTTAATCACTGATTTGACTGCAAAAAATGTTCTGAAAACGAAACAGTTTCCCCCTCTTTGTTCTAACCACAGACCGGACATGAAACTAGATTCTGCATTAAGGATATTGTGTGGCTCTAAATAGAAGACGTCTGATTTTTAGAATCAAGTTTCTTTCTTCTTGGTGAGAAAGAAGGAGAATTCTTGCTTGACATAGAGCCAGTAGCCAACGTAAACTTGTTGGAGAGGAAAACCTGTTTTCCTCTCCAACAACTTTACGTTGGCCTGTTTGGAAAACCTGTTTTCCTCGCATTAACAAATGTAATTATTTATCCCTAGTCAAACCCAGCTTTCCGTCAGAGCCACACAATATCTTTTGGTTGCCAAGGAAGAAAAAGTCAGCCATATCGCATACATTTTATCCCTAGTCAAACATGTCGTCCTGTCAGAGCCAAACAGTATCTGTTTGCTG
Source organism: Octonoba sinensis (assembly GCA_038502835.1). Lineage (NCBI taxonomy): Eukaryota > Metazoa > Arthropoda > Arachnida > Araneae > Uloboridae > Octonoba > Octonoba sinensis. The sequence goes on from CM076602.1 coordinate 69,278,586, forward strand.
TCAAGGGAGGGAAAGTTTGACATACCGCATACATTTTATCCCTAGTCAAACCCAGCTTCCTGTCAGAGCCAAACAGTATCTTCTGGCTGTCAAGGAAGGGAAAGTCAGACATATCGTATCTATTTTCTTTCATCTAAAAATCTATGCATACCGATACTTATTTAAAAAATTTTTGCTCATTTACCTCAAGCCCTTTTTTGTGTGGATATTTAGTGATTTTTTACGGGAAAATGGTTTTACCTTGATACTTGCTATCATTTTACCATTTTCAATCGCTTTCTTGTCACTACTTTTTTATTTATATTTTTCACTTTTACAGTAGAGGAGCTTAAAATCATTACAACTCAGATAGTTCCTGATACAGAGAAAATATACATTCGAATAATATATTTTCAGTTCTCAAAAGAATAAATTAAATGTGAGAACCAAAAGCAGGGTAAAATCTGCCCTTTAAAACAATTTTTAGACTAAAGTTCTTTTAAACTAACCGTTTTTTTAAACTAATAAAAGCCATAGAATTGTATGACCTCATTACGAATGAAAGCTGAAAACGTGTGCCTCATACAATATTCAAACCACAGTTTCCCCTAGACGAGTCTTTTCCCAACTTCCTACTGGCATAAAGAGAAAAACGAAATGCAATTTAAAGAAACACAGACTCGGCAAGTTGTCTTTAAATGATACACACGGGAAGGCGAGAACTTTGCACAAGAAAACAGTATTGATTTAATGCCTTCTCTCTGCATGCTCTGACTCTTCGCAGGTCAACTAGGGAAATAAAAGCCGCGTTCTAAAAAGGAAAGAAATCTTGAGAGAAGCCGCCGTAAAAATCATGAAAATTTACGAGTTGGTTTTTTTCCCGCTTTCTTTAGCCTTATGTGTTTGCATCATAAATGTAAAATTAAAATTTTAAAGCTGAGTTTAGTAAATTCAAGTCAGTAATAGTATGCAAAATTAATAGCACTTCTACATGTATTGAGAATGACTCACCTCAACCGTCTAAATAATGTAAGAGGGTTAATGATTAATTTAAATACGTAAAAGGAAAGAAAAGACTGAATGACATGTACTGAGAAAGAGGGAGCTCCAGTGAGAAAGCGAGATGTTTTTCTGGTCTGAAGAATAAATGAACTAGTTGATGGATTTTGAATTCAAATAATGCAGATAATCTGTCGTATAAAGTGCAATATTTTCCGTTTGCTTAATGAATAAAAAGTGTAGGTAAAAAAAGAGAGAAAAAAAAAGTGACGATTTGGAATTTTCCTTGCAGACGGCGATATATCTTTCGTACAGTCAGTTCCATAAATATTATTACAAAATTACGTAAAAATCTAGTCTTTGTGCATTGTATTTAAAAAAATAATGTCAGATTATGCTTTAAAGTGATGAAGCTAATTTTTGTAATGATCACACTTAAAGCGCAATAGAGAAATTAAAGTCCAACATAATGCGAAATTCACTCCAAAATTTTTATTAAAAACTGAAATACAAAAAATAAAATTTATTAAAAGCGAAAAGTTTTATTCTATGGGGCTTTTTAGACAGGAAAACTGCATTTTAGAATTGCATTTTTTTTGTTCAAGAAGCTACTGGAAGCAACGGATCGCTCTTCTATATCCGATTAGTCGAATCTTGTCACGCGATCTAGTCACTTACGAAATGAAGATGGATTTCGTACGATCTTTGTTTACATCTTAAATGAAAATGTGGGTTTCTGCGTGTGGTTGTCCTATGGCCCAAGGACAATCTTGGTCATAGAATCCAGTTTTATGTTTTTTTCCTTATATATATATATATATATATATATTATTTATTTATTTACTGTCACCGAAACGTTTTCTCTTTTTTTTTTGAATTTAAAGTATTATTTTTATATGAAGAAAGGTATTTAATTGAAATACCTTTCATTGAAATGAAATAGCTGCAATTTTTACCCCAACAATCCATTTGTTGGTGAGAACATTCTTTCTAGAAAAAGTTCTTTTACGTAACTGTCGAATAGTCTATCAACATTAGGGACCCTTTTAAAATAAATACTTCATCCAACATTTCAATCAAAACAAAATATGAGTGTGCGATTATATTAAAGGACTATACGAGCAAAACTTAATATTAAAACTAATAATATTAAAACTAGTAATATTAAAACTGACAAATCTTTTGCTTATTATCCTAACGGCGAAATATTTTTGTTGTCAGGTGAAAAAGGATTAAGTTCAGAATTTGAATTTTCAGTATTGAGTTGAACGTTAATTTTTCCTCACAAATCTCACGAAGAAAAAAAATATGATGTTAACAAAAAATAGTAGTTAGAATTTGTATATGTAAATTACATATTTCTGATTCTTAATTACTATTTTGTGAGTAGTATTTAACATTTAATCCAACGATATGAAAAGCAAATTTCGAGCACGACATATTTTTCCCTGACATGGAAGATATGTAAATAGAGTTTCCATTCCATGAAGTACAAATATATTTCTTTTTATTGAAGAAAAGGGTGCTTTGTAATATCGAAACATGTTGTCTACTGTTCTTAATGCTATTTGTGTATCTTTATATTGCTGGTGTGCTTAAGCTACTGCATAAAAGTAAATAATATCTTATATTTATTCAGCACAGTGTTTTTTCCTAAAAAAAAATCAAAATGCGTAGTATATTTAAATGTGCTTATTATTTGACTGTGTAGAATAATTTAAAAGTTATTTTACAATTCCTGAAGTGTCCATAACTATTGGATGCATGTCATATATATATATATACACACACACATACATAGATATATGATATCAAATCACACATCCCAATATACGTTATTTAAATTTGTGCAAAATTTTAAATTTTATACTTTTCGCCTACATTATTCCCATAAGAGCAATTTCTTTCACTCACTATTTTTCTTTGCTCAGAACTTGTGTTAAGCTTAACAAATGAACGCTTTCTTGCTCATTTTGAATTCTAATATCATGCTCTATTTAACGCAGTAGATTCGCCCATGTGTGCACAACGATAGCAGTTCGCCACTTAGGGGGAAAAAAAAACTTCGTTTTCTTCTGCTCAAGTCAAAATATTGCCATTTTAAAAGAAGCATGATAAAGATAACTTTATTTTCTTTTGTGTACAGCTAAAAGAATCGTGCTGTAAGAGACATTCTTTTCATTTCAGAAAAAAATCATTTCTATGATAAATGGAGCGTATATCTTCCAATGCTTTTATATCAGCATAAGAGCAAAATCTTTTCGCATTTTAATGCCATTTTATCATTTTTCAATTGTGTTTTGAATTTTTTAGATAATGCTAACCCAGAGAGTTTACTTACGTGGAAAGCTCTAAAAAAAGATGTGATTTTTTTCAGGTTATGAGAATACTTTATCTTTATATATTATTTCTCTAGCCTGTTTTTTGTCGCTACGCGATATCTTCCTTATTCCTTTATCAAATTCCATGATTTACCCCTCATTTTAAGCATCGTGCCGTCTAATGACGAAAAATAGACCCATGGTCTAAAAATGCACCGATTCTCTTAAATTTGAAATCATCTAAGAAGAGGTCCTTTAATAGATGCCAAATTAGTGTTGTATATGCTGGTAAGAGCGCAAACCTGGTATACCCAACACCCGTGGTTCTAGTCCCGCTTTTCGTTTACGCTTTCTTCAATTGTTTTTCTGGACAGTTGATTTTTGTTAAACTAAATATAAAAAGGGCTCTTTTATATTTTATTTGGTGTTTTTATTTTCATGCAGTAAATTTAAAAATAGTAGGAAATATACTATTAAAATTATTTATTAAAATAAATAGTTATTGCGTAACATAACTTTTTGGAATGAATTCATCGAACATACTCTGTTATTGTAATAGAAATATAATTTCACGTTAATTTAAAGCTCAAATGAACATTAAAACGCAGACATATGTTTCGGGATTGCTTGGAATCCCTTTTTCAATGCGACAGGGAGCTTCTAGATGCAAAACATTTGGATGTTTTGCATCTAGAAGCATTATTATATTACAGTTTACTTGCACAAAGTTAAATTATTATTATACTCTGTTATTATTAATTTATTAGCTGCTAAATTTAAAACATTTTATGTGCAAACAAGTTATTTATTTTGAATATCCGCACCTGACCAGCATTCCTACCCCAGCAGTGCACTCATGGATATATATATATATATATTTATATATCCTCATTTTAGGTTATTGTCTTACTAACTTTTGAGCTTTTAAAAAATATTTATTTATTATTTATATTTGCAATTTAAGGGCGGCATTTTTTGGTCCACCTGTTTCCTGGACCCGGAAAAAAAGACCAATTTAAATAGGAATTATTTTATTTAATTAATTGTTATTTTTAATTTATCTATATACATTATTTCTCTAGTCTGTTTTTCTGTCGTTCAAGAGAATTTCCTTATTCCTTAATCAAATTACACTATTTATCCCTCATTTTAAACCTTATCCTGCCGGCTAATGAAAAAAACTAGTTCCACGGTCTAAAATTGTACCCTTCTCAGAAATTTGACACTTAAAATCAACTACGAAGACGTCATTTAATGGATGCCAAATTGGTGTTGTGTATGCGGTGCCCTCTGGTATCGAGTAAACAAACAAGAAACTCTTCTGTTTTTATTGCGTAGCAAATTGGACAGTTTTAGCTGCGTCTGTGTATTAAAGTTATGCAATAGTTAGGCTCTACACATTCATTTATATTATGAATGCGTAGAGCCTAGCCAACCAACAGTAACTATATTTTAAGTAATGGAACATTTTCGTTACTGTATTTTTATGCAATGAATACTACTAATAAAAATAATTATCATTATTATTGTGATTATTTTATTATTTTTAATATCTAAATAATAGTGTTGAAAAAATGTAACAGCTATTTGTACTAGATGTGTTCAATTACATGTCTTCTTCGTATTAACATTCTTTTGCTTTTTTCTATTCTTCGTAATGTCTTTTCTCCCAAATTAGTGCGGAATTCCACACTGGTCGACTAGTAGCGACATATTTCGTCTCGTAGATAATTTTATAGCATTTTAACGGCAAAATACATTTTGTTTGTTGTTCCTAATGTTAATAATATGTATTATCCAATAACAAGAACATTTTAATCATATATATATATATATATATATATTTATTTATTTCATGTGAGTGTAATCCTAGAAAATGTGAGGTTTTATCGGAAATGAAACATAGAAATAATCTTTGCTTTTGTAGTGTGATTACAGCTGATTCTACTTCTGCGTATGACAGGTTTTATTTAGTTTTACTTCTATTTTCTTTTAAGACAGAGTTTAGAAACACTTTCTTACTCAACTGTATTTGATTTCATTTTTTCTTTTTTTTTCCAGTCTGAGGTCATGCTACTCAACATGGGTCGACGATTTTTTTTTTGTAGATGATTATTTTTGTGTTTCTTGCTATTTTCTTATTTTTATCTTTTAACTGCTTTTTTGTCGTTTCCATTAAGTTTACACTTTCTTAATGACTTCAAGATTTCTTCTCTTTTCTAAAGATCAGAGGCTAAAAATGCTATCCAAAAGTAGTATAATTTATTTTTTTAATAATGAGTTTATATGTTTTTTTTTGTAAATTTAATTGTAGATTTAAGATATGATAACACTGACACCGTTTTGGTTGCAGTAATATAAACAATTTATTTGTTTGTGAGGCACAATATAAGGTAGGTAAACTTCAACTAAATACAGTTTCAATTAATTCTGGTCTTTTAATATTAATTTATGATATCATCATCATCATCATCAGATTTACATCATCACAGTTTTATTTTTAGCACTCAATATTGATCTCCGGAAACCAGTGATGATTATTAAATAAAATATGTTTGGTTCGTTCCAAACGTTACTCATTATATCATGTTTGATGTAAACAAAGGAAAGTTTAGCCATTTTATTAGATTGATGCAGAATAATAAAGCTTAATTACTTGTCACTAAACAATGCACATAGATAACACACAAAAATTTTGTTTTCGTCATGGAATATTTGGCTGGACATTTGTTCAGATTACAAAACAAGAAGAAGTCACGGGTTTCAAATATTTATTGTGTTACGCAAATTAGGTATTATTATTACTGTATTAAAAGGCTAGAGGAATCTTTTGTTGGGCTTCATTTTAGATTTCAAAACAGAAGCACAGGTCACAGATTTCAAACCTTTGTTGACTTATGCAAATAATAAATTATTATGACTATAATAAATAATGATAAAAATGGCTCTCAGCAAAGGTTGCTAATTATGATTGGACAACTAACTTCAAAAGAGAACTTCATTTTCATTGGATAGTGGAAATTAACGAGACAGACAAACTAGAATCTGTAATATGTTTTATTCAACTTTTAGTATGTTTGTAAATTTCATAATATATCTATGTATCTCATGTGTTGGTTTCGATTTTATACGTGTAACTTATATACACAAACGCATAAACAGAGAATTGTTCTCACTTTCGTTATGTAACATTGACTATCATAGTTAAATTCTAGAAAGGCTACATCTTTCTTTCTATATAAAAACATTCTGTTATAAGCTTTAGTACGACGCCTCAAAGAAATGATGAAAGGAGGCCAAAAATAGAAAATGACAACAACTCCAACCGCTTAAGATTTTTTAATGTCCATAATGTTGTATTGAGTGAACGAACTTCCTTGACGAGATTGCACCAATGTAATAATTCCTGATTATTTTGTACTAAATTGCAATCAAATTACATGTTTAAACACTACTGTTTGTTAATTATATCCCTTAGTTTTCTTAATAAGAGTATACTAGTTTTTTTTATTTCCATAAAATTAAAGCACTTTACTTTCAGAACGTCATGTGTTTGCCCAAAATACAAATTTAAAAAAACATATCGAAACCATTTTTTTTAATTGTATGAACCAGTTTTCATGAAATTTTCAAAAGTTTTTTAATCCATACCGTTTTAAAAACTGTTCAGTTTTTATGAAGACCGGTTCCCGTGATTATTCCGCATTTTCGTACTAGCTCTAGAACAGTCCTCAAGTTGAGATTAGGAGAAATGATTACTTAAGGCTTTTCATTTTGCTGCTGTTTGGCAATCTGAACAAATGTATTATATGGAACTGATATATCGTATGTAAACGCATATGGCATGCATAATCAAGTGATAATTTTGGTGTATTTTAAAAAAGTGTGATGCATTAATAAATAACTGCAAACGTTACATCTGTTAAAGGGCTTCTGACAACCTTTAACAACAGTATAAGTTGTGTTATTTCGAGGAATTCGGTCTTCGTGTGCACCCCATTGGTCAAACTAAATGAACTTTTCTAGAAGCCCGACTAGAGCCTTGGCCTTCTAAAGTTGTTTATTCAAACATGAGGATTCACAGACATTTTCGAAACTTATCCTACTGCATGCAAATTGTTAGAAAGCGCACAATGCGTAATAATCTCAAAAAAGAAAAAGAGTTCCATCTGGAAGGGAGATTAATCGAAGCCGCGGGTATTAATTTATAACTGAGATTTCCGAAAACAGTCATAAAATTAATATAATTTCCTTAAAATGTATTATTTTCAAATTGAATATAATATAATTCAAATTAATAGATTTAATTCAATATAATCGAACTCAACTTCAAAAAAGTGATGAATAGCGTACGCAGATCGGTTTAAAATACAAAACATATTGAAAGAGTCGAAACTTATAACTATTTCAGGTCCTGATATTTTCTATTTACAACGAATAACAGAATTAACGCTTCCTAATAAAAAAAAAACCTTTTATTTCGAGAACAATTTCGGTTTATTTTTTTGCAGAGTATGTTTAATAAACCTCCCCTCCGGTTGTCTAGGATAACACTCAGTCAGTAGCAGAGTTGCTTTCATATTCCATGAAGTATCTTGCGTCACTGTTCCCTGCTGCTGTAACATGGTTTCTTAGGTTATTCAAATTCGTGAGAAGAGGTGATAAGTAGCGTCTCTTACGAGCCTCCGAAAAGAAATTGCAGTCGGACAATCCCTTCTATTGAGCTCACGAATGCAAAAAACTTGTATTGCACAGAAGCAGTCTTGCTTACAACTGACACGGTAGGTATTCGAAGCAGATGGAGCTACAGTGCGTAGCTGGATTGTTCTAGTGGTAATATTCGAAACTGTCCAACATCCTCTTTTAAATATACTTGGCAAAATTTAAATAAAACGTATATTTTTGAAAATATAGAAAATTGAAACTGTGTTCACCTTTCGGAATCACTTTGTGTATATGTTAAATATGTATGAAATATTAGAATTCTGTAAAATGCCTCGTATGAGACTCCGACATTCTATAGACAGCCTAGACATTGTATATAATGTCGGATTTCATGCACCGCTAGTATAATATACATAATTCTCATTACTACAGAATTGTCACAATTTCTTATAATTAGTTAGTATAACTAACAGGTCTACTTTTTTAAAGGAGAATTCAAAAAAAAAGGAAGAAAAACAGCAACGTGAAGAACACATAATTGTTGAACAAACATCATCTTTAATGCATCGATGCTGAAAACAATGGTGCTTTAACAAGAACATCGATTTTTAGAAAACATTGACATTTAAGTCGGGCCATTCATTCTTTCTAGCAAAGCAAAAAATCAGAACGGATGAAAAAGTATTTATCAGAAGCTTTTCGTTCTATTTGGTGGCTTTGAAAGTGTACTTGGTTCACTAATGTTCTGAATTCTCCAATTGTTTCATTTTTAAGAGATCCCAGAAATATTTAAAATCTTGTTTACGATTAATTACTCTGGATAAACTAGAGTGTAACGCCACTCACTTTGAATTACATCGAAGATTGTTTTTTCGAATTAAGCGATTTTCGCGCCATCAGTTTTATTGCACTCGTAAACAAAGCGCTTAGATTAGAAGAAAAATAATCGAAGAAGATTAATGGTAACTCTGGTCTAATAAAGTGCGAATCGTCGACCATTAAGATCACGTCGTATCTTCTTTAGCGCTAGATTTGAGTCTTCGTAGCATCTTAAAAAAAAGAACTTTTACAAATCAGCCTTAGTTCAGTAATGAATCTTTCGAAATGTTTTTCCAATAATGGAAGCTGCTTTAAAACATTGATTACTGTGGATTTTCAAGAATAATTACTTAGTGCAGCTGAAGGAAAACTTTTTAATTAATGCGTAGATTTTAAATTAAAATATTTATCGAATACAACGTAGCCAGGAAAATTACCTATGCCACAAAACCAGTGCTGGATTTATCAATAATGGATAGCCTTACAGTTGAAATGTATAATTCACTGATTGTGGCACATACACTGTTAAAAATAACCTGAACTTTCAGAGTGTTTTTTGACTGATTTTAACGAAAAATTTCCGTAGTGCTTCAATACATGGTTTTTCCTTCCAAAAACGGAAATATCACGTCCTGAAAATACGAGAACGGAACTTTTCCGTTTTATGGATGCTGTATTTTCACAACCTGATTTGGATTAACAGAGAAAAAAGAAAGGGAAATTCTGTCAAATCTCGGGAAAATAATATCAGAAAAGGAATATTTCCGGCAACTCTGCTGCCGTACTTTTTTCGTTATTTTCAGGAGATTTTTTTTACAGTGTAAGTAATACGTGATCAAGGCAAAAAGAATTCCACTTGGTATTTTGAAGCGAATTTTATTGTATTCGATAATGCTTTGAGAAAAAAATTATTTAACATGTTTAATCTGGTAAACTGATGTGGGATAACATCAATCTGAATATGTAATCTCCATTAAGATCCCCTATTCATTATGATCCTAAAACTATTAAGCAATTTTCGCACCATCTATTTTATTGCCCTAGTAAACATATACCGTATAACCGTTTTGAGCTTTTCAGAGTTCACCAAAGATCTCCTCCTCCTCCACCTCCTCAAAAAAAAAAAAAAAAAAAAAGAAAAGAAAAGAAACGTATTGGAAGGAGGCGTTTGTGTGAATATCATTGGAGAATAACTTCTCATCGAATGTTTCACATTGGAAGATTTAAAAAAAATATATGTCAACAGAAACATTAAGAACAGACAAAAAAAAAAAAAAAAAAAACCGTCAATCACACATTTCCCTCATATTATAAGGTAACTTTAATATCCGTTACTTTCTCTTTTTAGCCTACTTTCCCGTAAAAAAAAATAATAATAAAGCATGAAAGAAGGCTTAATGTATCGTGAAAATATCGTTAAAAATCAAGAAAAGTCAAAAATAAGTGAAGTAATTAAATAAAGATTGAAAAATAAAAAATTTGAAAGTAGGGTATTGAGATGGGAAAAAGTGTGTCTGTCGGTCTGTCTGTCGGTCCCCCCCTAATAACTTTTGAACGAATTGTCCGATTGGAAAAATTCTTTTTGCATTCGAAAGATCTCGGCGAGGACATCTCATTTCTATATTTTACTTTTTGATTTGAACAATTTTTTGTTCAATTTTGAACAGTTCAAAAAATTTTAACATTAGCGCCTATGGACAAAATTGAAGCAAATTCTGTAAACTCTGGGCACAAGAGCCAAGTTCCTATTGCAAGCTTATTGAAAGGAGTTCTCGGCGTGAAATATTGATTTGAACAGTTTTTGTTCATTTTTGAACAGTTCAAAAAATTAACACAGAGCTTACGGGGAAATTTCAACCCTATATAAATCCTGATCTAACGGACCGATTTGCTTGGAACAAACTTTATCGGAAAGCTCTTATAACGTAGAACATGTAGAAATAGAAAGTTTATCCAGAACTTACGAGCCTATTTTGCTATGAAATTTTTTGATCGGGATTTTCAAGGATATTTCTCAGTGACTCAATGAGTGAAATAATGAATGAATGAATAAATGAAAGAGTGAAAGAATAAATCAATGAATAAATGAATGAGGAAAATAATGAATGAATAAATTATTGAATAAATGAAAATATAAATAAATGAGTGAATAAATACATGAATGCGTAAATGAATGAATTAACACTTGAATGAGGTAACGAATGAATGAATAAATGCATGGCTGAATAAATGAAAGAATGAATGAGTGAGTGAATGAATATGTATTATCAGTTGAAAAAGGTATATTTTCAATAATTAGAACTAAAGATAAATAAGAAAGAGAGAGAAAGAGATAGCTAGATTATAAATTTGAATTTGGTGTATACGGGAAAGTAGGCTCGTATAGTTCTAGACGGAACTTCTTGTTAATGTTTATTTACGCGTTTGAAAAAAAAAATAAAGGAGAAATTATTAGAGCTTACTTTGTGCTTTTATGTTTTTCTTATCTTCCTTATTTATTTTCCCTTTTTTTTTTTAGGTTGATTATCCTTGTAAAGTATGGGGTAAGTTAAATCATCTATAGTTTGTGAAGTTTATTCCTTTGCTCTGTAGATTTATATTAACGTTTATGACAGCTAAAGAAAGTTCACAATACTTGGCATCGACTACATGTTTTTTTAAAGATACAAAATATTTTACATCAACGATTTTATTGATAAGATATAAATATTGTTTCTAAAACACTACTTGGGTTTTCTTCAGCAAGGACTTTTTAAAAACCATATATGTTTAGCATTTAAAAGTTTAAAAGAAACATAATAGAGCTTCCACTATTATTACATGAAATAAGTATTGCAGAGAGAGGCTAATATTGCAATGAAAGCAATTTCCTTGTATCAGTCTGGCAGTTTGATCGAAAGTCACCCTTTTACTACCTCGAGACACATTCCAAGAAAAATTTTTAATTGAAACAATCTGTCATGAAACAGATAAGGATGACAGTTTCAACCAAAAACGTGCTAGCCGGAAATTAAAATATCAGAACAGAAATTTTTGTTTTTGTATGTTTCACACTTTAAGAAAAGGAACCAAATCAGAATACATGTGTAGAAGTTAATTCTTTGCATCCAATTTCCGTTGCAAGCGTTTCTTTCAATAAAACTTTTCTTATATATATATATACATATATTCAAAGTTCTTGAATATGAAATGTTACTATTAAAATATAACTTATTGTTGCGTATCTTATTCTAAATGAAATCATGCCTATAAGTAATAAAAAATAACAAAATAATTTAGTGTCATTGAAACATTTTCTTTAAAAAATCGTGATAAAAATATATATATATATATATTTTAATGAGTGCAAAAAGTAATTTTTCGAAATTTTGGAAAAACTATATAAATAAATAACTAAACTATTCCAATAGATAAAACAATAAAAATTCTTAAAAATGAAATAAATAAATAAATAATATATAAATAAAACAATATTTTAAGATGTATTAAAAAATTGAGTAAAACCAATACTAATAATTTGAAAGTAAAGGAAAAAACCCAACCTACGAAAAAATGTTATTGAAAAATTCTTTTTGAATATCAGTGAAATTTCTAAATGTGTTTATTATAAATAACATGAGATAAACTCAAAAGTTACATTGTATAGTGTGGAGTTCATTTTCAGCATGCATTTAGTAACTTTAAACATCTTCAAGTTTTGATGATTTTATGTTGCAAAAGATTGTTGAAGTGATAGAAAAAAAAATCAAAATGAAAAAAAAAAAAAAAAACATCAAATTATGAATCAGGTGGTCTTTAAGGTAGCTATATTAAAAATACAGAAATTTGTTTCGTTAAAGCAGACTGTAAGTGTTTTATGCATAGCAAAATGTTGATTAGCCGATTGATGTGAATTTAAAAATAGTCCTAATGCTAGGATCGAATTTTGCTATGTAATGAGGTATTTATTTAAATAATTATTTCTAGTACCACATTGTAAATGGTGTGAAAGTTTTAAATAGTTAAACTGCAATTTATATATACATTCAAGTTAAAATAAGATAGAATAAAAAATTCTGTTGCGTTAATACTTTTGGTCTCAGAGTGTTAGAGTTAATTCCATACATTTAAAATTATGTTGCCCTTATAAGTACCTAAATTTTAAAGGATGTAAGTAAAATAATATTGTAAACGCGGCTACCAATAAATTGATGTCAATCGTAGAATGTACATGATATATAGCTTTCTGTTATCATTATAATCTTTTTTTAAAAAATTTTTTGGAAGAGATTTAAAATTAACTATTGTGCACCAATAAAAGTTGTATATTAAATTAATTGAAAAGCTGTATTTCATGAAGCAAGGTCAAAAACTCTTGCGTTGAATGATAAATAAACACCAAGCAAAAAGAAGTTAGACTTTGGAAATTTAAAAATAAAATATAAGACTTGAGTAGCGAAATGTTTATTTAGTTCCTTCAGAAACATAAGTGGCCTTTTATCTGATATAATTAAGTTCAAAGACGCTGCAATTTGAATTCGCTTCGAAAAATAACTGAAAGTGTTTTCTTTTTATGATGGTGTTAATAACTCCTAGTGTTGTTTTACATGTTCATGAAAATATGTTTTGACACGAGGAGAAAAATTTTCTTCTCTTCCGAGTGGGCATTTAGCCAAAAGAGAATAACTAGGTAAAGTACTCAAACTTTGTTTTTAAAAGCTTTGGAAATCAGAAGTTAAAACTGGAGTAAAACGCGCAGAGATAATCATGTAACCGCTGAAGAAAACTAATATACAGTAAAACCCCTTTCTAGAGGACGCCAGCGGGAGAAAAATATTTGCCTACAACAGAGGGTTTTTTCCGCAACAGAGGGTTTTTCCGCAACAGAGGGTTTTTCCGCAACAGAGGGTTTTTCCGCAACAGAGGGATTTTCCGCAACAGAGGGATTTTCCGCAACAGAGGGATTTTCCGCAACAGAGGGATTTTCGCAACAGAGGGATTTTCCGAAACAGAGGGATTTTCCGCAACAGAGGGTTTGTCCGCAACAGGTTTTTTTTTAGGCTCAATACTTTGGTGGTTGGGAACTACTAACTACCTGCCTAAGAGGGGTGTCTGTTAAGAGGGGTTTTGTTGTACTAACGGTCCTAATTATCTATTGCGTGCAGCGTGCTTTTCCTATCCTGTTGAGGACGAAAACTTTCATTATCGTAAGCAAAGTCAACATTTAAACTTATTATCATTTTTATTTTAAAGTGTATTTTTTAATTTTAATGTGCCCCTGATTTTCATTCTTACCCTTGAGCATACTAGACATGGTTTTTTCCTTTTTACTGCAAAATCCAAATATTACAAATTATATGGAAAGCTCCTTTGTAATGTTGACGAAATATCGAGTTTGAAAAATTTCCAAGTATAAAAGACGTTTAATTATTTTATCATTAAAATGAGGAACAAAAAATGTTTTTCATTGAAAAAAATGCGTACAAAACAAAGAATCCGTCTTTTATTTAACCGTCAAAAATGATTGATCTGCGTATTTTGCATAATTTGTTGTGTCATCATACATAATAAGACGAAATTCGCTGCTTGAAAGTTAATCATATGAAAAATAGGAATTAAATTTGTTGTAACTGAAGATAATTGGATGTTTTTTCTTTATCATAAGAGAGTATATTTCGAGTTTTTATCAAGTGTCAAGAAGTCTCATAAAACACATTAGATAAAATTTAGTGAATGGCATATCATTGATTTTGCGATATGATTTTGACTGTTTTGTCGTCATATCTTAAACCCTTTTAAGTAGAAATTTCTGAAAAGTCAATCTTACCCGTGGAATCCGCGAAAGTAATCCATTTCATGACATTTTAAACTTTAGTAGTGAATTATGAATCAATTGATATTAAACTGACTTAACTCGAATTCAAATCGGTTTATGAAGTTAACAAAAAGACAAATAAATATTCAAAAACTAACTCCATTTTTGTACACTAGGGATTTTTTACTACCAGCTGAGTAAGTTTATTTCGCAGGCTCAAAGCATTGCAGTTTTCCTTTGCTAAGCATTGTAGTTTAAGTTCCTGGGTTTAGTGCTTTTTTGCATTACGCATTATAAAAGTGAATCAATGGTATTTTCTATTACTTGGTAATTTAATGCAATTTAACTATATAACATGCTGTATATGTTAAAACGTTTGTTAATTTGAATAAAACAATTATGAAGTTTTAACGATAATTTTTGATTAATTAAAGCAACTATTAGTGGGGTCAACGATGTTTTACTATCATCATTTAATCACGAACTGCCATTTAGGAACGCACGGAGCTCCATGGGTTTAACGAAAATTTTTTAATAATAGAGATATTTCTTAAAGGTATGCTCAAAAATCAATCGCAATGGCTTGCAATAATTCAGTGCATTTATGCTGTGATTTGTGATAAAAATTGGTTTTTTTTTTTTTTTTTTTGTGAACAAGCCATCCCTTCATCCATGGTCTTGATAAGGACGATAAATAATTCTTCACAAATACTCAAATGTTATCACAAATTACAGGCCAGATGCCCTTTTTCTACTCCAGTCTTAAATGGATTATAAATTTTATAAGTTTTATTTTTAACTATTACCTCGTTTCGTTATTTTCTTAGTCTTTAACAATCACGATATCCATGACTACTGGTCAATTGATTTAGGTAGAATGAACTGCTATTTCCTTGGTCTGACCCATTATTTTTCCATAATTGTTTTCGTGACATTCAAAAGACATTACTCATGAAAACTGCTGGAATTAAAATTTGTTTTACAAACGCACTCCTCACCATATCGCTGAAAATGTATTTTGTAATAGATACATTTTTGTGGCAACAGCTTCGCCTTGGGTTGGCATGGAAACATTTTTTTGCATTTCAGTTTCCGACAGAAATATGATCTTAAAAATATTTTAACTTATAAATGCAGAACAGTTTAAAATAAATAAATATAATTTTATTCCTGTCTTCTAAATAGCTATTTCATTAGCTTAATCTATACTAATATTATAAAGCTGTAGAGTTTGTTTGCTTGAATGCGCTAATCTCAGGAACTACTGGTCCGATTTGAAAAATTCTTTCAGTGTTAGATAGCTCATTTATGGAGGAAGGCTATAGGATATATATCATCACGCTAAGACCAATTGGAGCGGAGTTCCGAAAATTGCATAAAATAGTCCTTTTCTATCGGAAGAAATTATCGCATCCTTTCGAGCTTGATACCATTGAAAAGCCCGTAAAAAATACCCTAGAAAGAAATTTGTTCTTTGTGCTAAAATTGGAAGTCTCTAAATTGACTAGAAAAGAAGTTAAAAGCGTTTTTCTCTGTAGTTTGAAATTATTTTTTCACGTTAATTAACTTTAATTTTATTCGACCCAGAAGATGGCCGTTTTATTTTATTTGCATTGTTGCATCGTGTCAACAATTGTTACAGTTGCCGTATGAACAAATAAATGAATGCAGTTGCCATTGTTAAACAAATAAAAAAAATAATAATCAACGTTTCTAGCATTTTGATGAGGCATCGCTGTATTTGCAAAATATAATTTAAGATAGACCGTGTAACGTCGGGCGTCGCAGCTAGTATATACATAAAGCAAAATTAGCACCCTGTACCTTTTGTTTTTCTTTGTTTAATGTTTTTCATAAAGTGTATATCTTGATTTAAATATCTTTGCCTTGACGCAAGTAAAGATAAGTTACCTTGAAGCAAGTTAATGAATACAAATACTAATCAACCACTTCTACTGATCAATGCAATCAGATAAACACAATATAAGTTAAGTTATTCTTCCGTCATTTTTAAAATTTAAATTTTTATTATGCTAAATATCTTAATGAAATTCCATAAAAAGTACGTAGCTATAATTTAAAATTGAGGGGTTTGCAGCAAAAGAGAGTTAACTCCATTTTTAGGCCAAACAGAGTTAACAACCTTTTCTTGGGGGAAAAATTATTCTTCCGTTTGGTTCAACAAGAACTTATCTCCCCGTTGATAGTTCTCAAAGTATCCGCTAGAATGAATTAACTCCATGTTGCCTCAAGCGAATGAAGCAGCTAACTCCAGGAGATAAAAAAGGGATTATAAAAATTGGAACTAACTCTTCGGTTGCTGCAAGCCCTTCAATTGCTGAACGATATCGTAATTATTTGTTTTCTTAAAACAAAATTGTTTTTTTTTATTAACATAAATCTTAAAATTAAGCATTCTGTACTTAAAACTTTTTTCAGACAAAAGAAGTGACAAAAATCTGCAGTTTAAAGTATTTTATTTAAACTCATATCTACTATTTTATGCGATAATAATCTTTAAGATGTATTACTTTATTATTTCAACATCGCTAATTATTGGAAAAACTCTTCTTTCGTTTCAATGAAATGCTTACACAAGTATTTATTTAATCAAGGAACAAGGATATTCCCTTTAAAGGATTTCAACGAGCACTTATGTTTAACTTCTTTGTTTCAACCACCCATTAATTTTTCTGAATCAATTTTCAAACGCTAGAAATAAATTTTGCATGCGCGAAGCATTGTCGCTAGTTTGAAAACAAATTTACTTTTGGGATTTCTTTATTAAGTAATCATAATTACTTTGGGTAATTAAAATACTTATAACGGTGTAAAGAAGCGTCGCGTAATGATTTCCGCTCAGAAATTTAAAGGCATTTTTTAAAATCAAATTTATTTTTGAAACACGGAAAATTAAGCATTTTATCGAGACATTTTAACGGTAAAGGCGAAGCGCTTGAAACTGAAAACTTACTATGGAACATTAAGCGTCTTCGTTATCTGGAAATTTGAATAACTAAAATTCGATAAAATGCAACGCAAAATAAATTCTTAATGACAATTTTTGATTGATGTTGGGGCCTGCTATATTAAATAAAACATTTTCTGAGAAATTATAAGTTAAATTTTATTGAACAATCAAAAGGGTTTTAATTAATCAAATGTGGGATTTTTAAAATTTTCGTCGGATATTGTTCAAATGTGATATTGCATCTTTATCTATGAACAAAGTTTACTGTCAATAACACGATAAGATAAAATATTGGCCCCAAAGCGCAAAATTGTTATGTCTTAAAAACAGTTCAAAAATAAAACTTGGAAGGTCATTAGGTTTTTTTTTTAGACTGTAAACAGAAGAGTTTCTAACTACAATCACAGGTCCGTTTGTCAAGTTCAGCGGTCTAACTTTGATTCTAGTAGTTTTTCAGCAATGGTTCGTCGCGTAAATTTAGTTACACAGAGGTTATTTAATTACACCATGAAAGCGATAAAGGGGTCAAGTACAGAGTCCCCTTCTTTCTTGACTATAAAATTCGTATTTATGCTGATAGGGGGCTTTTTCTTTTCCTACCATGAAATTCGCCGACAATCTTCACTATTGATTTGTGGTCTTTATTTCTTAAGTACAGTGAAACCCCGTTATACCGCGCCTAAGTATACCGCGGAATCAGATATACCGCGGTGACTATCACGTCCCCCGACGTTTAAACCACCCTTTATCACTGCCATTTAAAGGTGATTCCTTATTTACCATTGTAAATAAAGCCAGCCCTAGCACACAAATATTCTAGCCAAAGAGCACCCATCCCCTTTCAACCTAGAACGTATAGCTAGATTTCAAAATCGGGTGCAATTGCCGTGACTTGTTTCTCTTGACATAGTCCCTGACAGATTGAGCTCCGCCTGTTCAGTTCAATGCTTAACTATTCCATTTTCAGAAGTCTAGTTTTCCTGTGTAACTTCTTTTACAGCGTTATCAGCCTTCGTATTCCAGATTCTTTAGCATTCCTGAAAAGTAAACATATTCCCCAGTGAGAAGCGCATTCCTCCCCTTCCAAATCTAATTTTTACTTAAGATCTCTCTTCCTTCACAATCCCATGTTGATAACATAAAGAGATGTTTAAGCACCTTTTTTCTTGGAACAGAGTTGGTTAATAACCCTATCGCTCGACAGACTGATTGAGCAGCTGAGATGTGTGCTTCTTGCACAGCAATTACAGTAAATAAAATGGCAGCAAAGAAAAAGTTATACTATAGGGGGAAGAAAAGTTACGAGTAATTGATAAAGTTAAAAATGGTGCAACAAAAGCGAATATTATTTTGTGAATATGGTTCCGCGGTATAGTGAAACTATACCGCGGTTATGTTATAACGCGGGTGCCAAACATGTCCCCCGACAACCGCGTTTTAACGGGGTTTTACTGTATTATGGAAGTTTATTATAACTCCTGGTATTATTATTCGTATCAGAGCTTCCCCATGTGAATGCTTTGAATGTTGTGGTATCGGAAGCACGAATCAGACTTACAGAGAAGATGAATGTTTTGGTAGCCAAACTTATGTTTGCAAAAAACCGCTTTATAAAAATCTAGAATATTGCAGAATTAAATGGTGAAATTCTTGTGTTCACACTAAAATGCAGCGTTTAATAATTGTTATTGAAAGATTTTGATCAGTAGTATTTGTACGTTAATAGTGCGGCCGATATATGACAAAAATTGGCCGAATTGTGCCATTAATGATAGAAGCATAAAACTTGGGGTACACGTACTACACATATTGAGATTTAATTTTAGATAGGAGGACATCGCAGATTTCGCCTATTACATTAATGGCGGGCATTCAAAATGGCGGCCTATTGATTCGTTATGTGCGCTCGCTTGAAGTTTCTTTGCTGATATTAAATGATCAGTTATGAAAACAATGACAGGTAATAATTGTTTTATACATGTAGTGTGCAATTTATAATAATATACCATATTTTATTTATGATACACATACTTTTATTCTACTTAAGACCTGATTATTTAATGAAATTACTAATACTACGTTGCCTGAATTGCTGATAACGTACTTACGTTGCCTACGTTGCTGATTTAAGATGTGTAGTCATGTACCCCAAGTTTTATGCTTCTATCATTAAAGGCACAATTATGTCATATATCTGCCGGACTATAAGAGATGTGGGAGAAGAGGAGGTATGGTCAAGCAGGAGCAACGGATGGAGACCAGACATGGTCGAACACAAGGGTAATCGATGTAATGATGTACGATCCGTAGCATATCATTATTGAACGTGAGATTATTACAGTAAAATAATATACCGTTCTGCTGCTTATTAAAATAAACACTCCAGAAAAACATAGGATTTTTAAAGACTGAAACATTTTTGTAATGTGTTTAGTAAAATGTTACGTATCACACATAGGGGGTATTATGCAATACTTACCTATTAGGGTGGAGTAAAATAAAAATTGTTTCTTATTTTTGTTAGCTAGACTATGGAAAATGTTCCATTTGTCTACAATAAGAATCCTGCAAAATTATTTTATTTTATATCAAGTCTTTGATCCGTCTTCGCCTTGCCGAAAAATTAACATTTTAACGCTTTATGCCCGAAACGGTATAAGAAATTCCGCTGACTTTGAACGCCATACAAAATATTTTATTTACTTCATGGCAATGGTAATTATTAATTACTGAATTAACATTACCATTGCTAACTATGCACAAATAATTAACTCTCAATCCAAATACTTCTAAATTTAGTTTAAATTTGACATTCAATTTTTCGATTATATTTTTAAGGGAAAAAAACTACTCTTGAAAGTGTTGGCGAAAGAATCATTTTTCTTGAAACTTTTTGAACTTTTCAAAATATTAATAGATAAAATTCAGTGTAAAAAAGAGATAATTTATGATGACCTTTTAAAATCACGTCTGCATTATTGATTAAACGCTGCCATGACATCGTAGAATTCCTCCCAATATTTATTACCAGAATTGTTGACGCAAGGAGAATTTCGCATTTAGTTTGGATCAGATTCCGATGAATTTAGTATCGAATTTACTAAATGTCGAAATGTTCCATTCGTTATATTATGCCAGAGTAGAATTTCAATTTATAAATGTTTGCTGAATTAAGGACGAACTCATTTCTAACGTATTATTCGTTTGTTTTGAAAGAAGGAAAATAAAATAGTAAACATTTACATAAGAACTGCGCGAAAAAGGGATTTTATTTAAAAAAAAAACTCAATAGTTAATAATGTAAGTAGATGATATTGGGTATTATTTCCCCCTTATTTTAAAAAATGAAGAACGTCTTTCTAATGGGGCTGCCTATGGTCACTAACCTCTGCAGACCTAGTGCCTTCCCCGAAAACCGGCATCCATTCTTTCAAGTATCACCACTATCGGCGGATGAGATTAGGGGAACCTGTTGTACCTTGGATACATTTTTTAATTTTTACTTATTTATTCAAAAACTACTATAGTGAGATGCATTTTACGTATTACATAATGTTTTGCGGTCATTTATGAACAGAAGTGCTATTTTTAAAGTAAGGTAGAAAAATAAATCATAAATTATTTAGCCTTTAAAAAAAAAAGGAATTAGGACCAATATATAACACCCTTGTTGTACCATGGACCTATATATGTTATACTATGGAGCTACTATTATTATTTTTGAGAAAAATATTATTTATATTACAAATCCTTATGAAATCTTGTATTAAAGTTGTTAACATTTATTAAGTAAATAAATTAAACATCATAACAATTTACTTAGCAACTAATAGACATCATATTAATTAACATTCATAATTCTATGAGATGTTTGATCACTTTAACGTGTTATTGTTCAATAATTATCTTTGGAATTTTATTCTTCTTCTTCTTTTTCTTTTTATATACCCCTTCTAGCACTGCCAATATTTTTTCATCTCTTTTATTTCATACAAATCCTTTCGAGAGTGGCATGTTGTAGGTGGTTTAATTTTTTCTTTTACATCTTACAAAGGATATAACATTTCATCTGGTTTTCCCGGCCACTTCCAGCTCTTTTTAGATTTTTCCATAGATCTTATGCAAACGCATTCTTCGTTTACGCTTATTTCTCCAGGGACGTATTCACCTTCATATATAAAAATAACGAAATCCCCCGGGCCACGAGAAGATAAATGTTCGGGTTCTCCCATATCGTAAGATTTGTCTTCTTTGAAACATTCCTTTTTAAGAACATTCTCAAACTAGCGTCAACTTCAGAAACTGCAACTGCTTCTACAACTGCTTTTTAGGTCCAAGGTACAACACCTTACATAATTTAAAAATAACTGCTTATTTTTGTGTAATAGGTTAGGAATTGAAAATGATTTAACGCTCAATTGCACGACCAAATAAGTTGTTAAACACACACAAAAAAAAAAAAAAAAAATTACTAAACTTTTTAACAAAGGAAACGAGTTATTTACAAAAGGAAGAAACTAAAAAAACTTACTTTTAGGGTCACAAATTCTTTTTGGTCTCATACTGCCAGATCTCGTTCGACTCCAACTATAAAAATTAGTTATGAAAGACAGCTAAAAGATAGCACATAAACCAGTGTTACCATATTGCAAAATGAATCCGTGAAATATTTTTTTATTACTAGGACCACAGTACAACAGGGTCCATAGTACAACAGGTTCCCCTACCACTTGAGAAATTTGACGCTCAGTGTCCCCCAGATGGTGGCACCTGAGCTGTAAATGATGCGAAACTGCACTAGGAATTTAATTTAGCCGTGCTTATCTAAGCGAAAAAGAAACTCAAGGGATCTTTTACATGCAGCATAATCATACGATATGGGCGTTGATGATTTTCTGCATCTTGAAAACTCACCGGTTTGGCCCAGGTTTGATCCTGCGAACTTGGGCGTACGAGGCCAGTGCCTTACCACTACGTTGTTCTGCGTATGAAAGAGGAAGGAAGTAAATCAACACTTTTTGTTTTTCCAATGTATGCAAAAAATGGGAGATTTAATTCAATAATTTCGATCTATGGGAATCGCCGATAAGGGGCCGTTCATAAATGATGTCACGCTTTTTTCCCATATATTTGACCCCTCCCCCCCTTTGTCACAACATATCACTTTTCAGCAGATCCCCTCCCCCTTTTGTCACATGTCACGCTATGTTGCATAATGCACGATGTCACACTTCTCGTTACCCCCTCCCCTCCTCTTGTCACACTTTGTCAATTTCATGAACCCCTCCCTCCTCCCTCGAAGCGTGACATCATTTATGTATGATCCCTAATTAGATGTTGCATTAAAAATAAGCCATGCTTTTTGTCGGAAAGGTGAATGTTAAACTATTTACATCCTATGAATACGCAATATTTATTAGAATGTTTTGCTTTTAAACATAATTGCCTGAAATTTGAAACTGTGATACAGATACAACAGCGAAAAACTCTTGAATGATAAAAACGCGCAGTTCGCTAATCTATGTTATGGTGTTGCATTGAGTCAACTATCTAAAGCACTGTTAACAGGTCAAGGCTCCTAGTTTTATCGCCATTTCGAAATTTTCCTAGGCGGTGAGTAAGATATATACTCATTGTACCCTCAAAAAACAACAAAATTCCTACACACATACATACAGATTGTATCAAAACGGTCCAACTATTTTGATTTAACGCAATTTTTTTGATTCAAAACTTCGAGAAATTGGGCACTACAACCGCCCGTACATGGTTCCAACAAGATTCCACGGTGCGTACCACTAACAACACGCTGCAAGAGTTGTTTCCCGAAAAAGTGATTTCTCGAAGAGGTGACATTGAGTGGCCACCACGAAGCCCTGATTTAACCCCACTTGATTTTTTCTTGTGAGGTTATCTTAAGAGTGTTGTATACAAAAATAATTCACGAACTTTGGTAGATCTGAAAAAGAAATATTGAAGAGAAGATAAGATTGATTCCTCAGCAACTTCTTACAAAAGTCTTCAATAACGTCCGCACAATGTTTGAAGAATGTCGTCAAGCAACGGTCGTCATTTAACTAATGTAATATTTAAAAAGTAAAATTTCCTTCTTTGTTTATATTTTGGTATCAATAAATAACTGATTTCAAAGAGCATTTTTTTAAATACTGGTGATCGAAATCGTTGGATCGTTCTGAGACACCCCGTATAAATGCATTATATTTCTCAAGTCAGGGTGTGGAGGGGCAATCAACCCCCTAACCCCCATAAATGACGGGACTGATTCACCCTCAAGCTCTCAACAACGGTGGAGTGTGTAAGATCATCTACATTTGTCACTTATTAAGGAAGAATAATAATTAAAAAGATCTCTTGTATTCATTAACTCTTTAATATTTAAAAGAGAATTTTAGATTTACTGTTTAAGAATGCAATGAAAAGGGGAGTTTTTTCTCGAAACTTGAAAGCATTAAAAAAAATAAGAAAACTGTCATAGAGGTTAGTTCAGGTAAAAACGCATTGTATAAAAGGGACAAGAAAGTAAAACCAGAATTAACTCTTTTTCGACTTTACGGTTATCTTTCGAATGACCTTTCTCCATTAGGCAATTTGCGTATAATCCCTATGAAACTCTTTTTTTTCTTTTTTCTCAACCTTCTCTCCGGTCACTGCAGTGTTTGAATAACGCGATGCATTTCCCAGCTTCACTGCTCATAAAAGAAGACAGAATTAGAGGTTTAAATTAAAAAAGAAGAAAGAAAAGAAAAAAAATTTGAAGACAAAGTTATGACTTAATATTAAAGTAGGAAACGGTAAATGTGTCAAATTGAAAAAAAGCAGTAAATTAGTCGCTTTGTTGAAAAATAACGAGTTAACAGATGTAATGAATCCGTTCGAAAGTTAATTTTTTTCTAAAGCTTGAAATTAATTGAAAACGGGAAAGATGAATTTCATGAAACACAACAACAAAAACAGTAATTTTCTTCTTATCGTCTACAAGGGAGGGGGGGGGGGGGGAGGGGGAATCAGTGGGCTGAAATTCTTCAAAAATAATGGACATTTTTCAAAATGGTACATTTTTCTGCTGTGGGTTTCGTATCATTAAATGGGTTTGCTGAGAAATGTAAGCGTTTTAAATGTAATTGATTTTTTAAAGAAAGAAAATGATGAATAAATTCTAAACGACGCGCAAAAGCGGATGGTATTTCAATAATATGCTCATTAAGTTTTTTGATCTTGAATAATTCCAAGACACAATAATCGCAATGTCGTTTTTCACAATTTAATTAAATTGGCTGCGAAAGTCTGTGATAAGAAGAAATTTAAAGGGATTATTACTATGTTTACTACAAATTTACATATGGTAAAATAAGGTCAGAAAAAAATTTGATCTCAAACAACGAGATTTTCATGGATTAAGAGCTAGAATGTTTGTATGAATATACATAGTATATTTATTTGTTGGGAAAAGCAGTTATTTTGGATCTAAACACTTTTTTTACTAAAAATTTCGCATACTACGGAATTACGAATTTTCAGTGCAGGTGATTTATTAATGGGCAAAATTTATACTTGTATTACCCCTTATAAAAAGTCTTAAAGTAACAGAAAATAATACACAAGCAATAATAAGATAGAAAACTCAATGTCTTTAAATGATTCATGAGCTCGAGTGAAATTTATTTAACTTCAACCGCATATTTTTTTCTGTTTAATAATACAGAACGCTTAACATTATTAAGCTCTAATGTAAATAGACATAATTCCGCTTCAGTTTTCTATTCTTCCTAAAGAAAAAAAAAGTACTTAAAAGTTAACTATTCATTTACATAAAGGGTGTAATTAAATTGGTGATGTTTTAGGAATATGGTAAGTTTTGGTTGTTAGAAGATATTTAGGATGTATTGGCTGTGAAGTGAAGGTTATGTAAATTGCATTTGTGCTATTATAAAAAGCATTGTAGCTTACGTTACAGAGCCGCGAGTTGAATTGAATTGGCGTATACCTAAATATTATGTTATGCATTTAAAAATAATTTTGAAATCCAATCTTTTCAGTATTTTAAGTTTTTGGCTCGTCATTTTACTAATGTTTTGTACCACAGAAATTCCAATGTTTCGCGAAATATTTCAGTGCATTAGCAGTTAAAAGGCTTCTGATTCACGTGGCAAACTTGCAGGTGCAAATATTTTTTAGAACAAAAAAATTGATTTTGTTTTAGAAGCAAACGTTTAGTAAACAACGTAAATCATTTGAGAAAATATTTAAAAAAGTTTTCTTTTTTAAACTTAGTTTCATTTGCTTTTAATTTGCATTTTGCTTTTTAAACTACATAACGAGGTCGTTTCTCTTCATTCGAAAATTCATTTGAAATCACATGGTCTAATCTTGGAAATGTTAGCCATATTTGCAACCATGAGTGATATTATTTTATTAATTCAAAGGTGATTGATTATAGAAGCAAATTAAAACAGAAATGAAATCCATAGAGTAAAATCAGATTTCAAAAAGAGTACAGTGTGTGAAATAATGCATTTTCGTAATCACGCATTTAACTTTAATGAAGTGATTAAAAAAGTTATTTTACATCTTAATGAGCAAAAAAGAAAAGAAAAGAAAAAAAAACCGTTGTTGGCAGCATTATTATAACTTTTAAAAATCAGTATTACGAAATGAGCATCTCTTCACTGGCAAATTTATGCGACATTTTCTTATTTAATGAATTCCATATTTTTTAGGGGAGGGGGCTGTCAACAGGAACAAACATTGAAGATAGATACAATCTATATCCTTCAACCTAAGCGCATGTTATTTAAGCAATCAAAGTAAAGCCAAATATAGAGAGCTATTTAAGCATTTGAATTTTTATATTTGATACTTAATTATAAATGTTATCTACATGCGCTAATTAATTAAAAAAACAACATTTTCGAGCTTCTTACGGAACATATCATCAACATTTCCTTGAAAACAAAGTTTAGGAATTACGTCTTTTATTATTAATGATATTAAATTCTACTTAATTAAATGTCGCTTTAGTTTATCAAAATGAAACAAGTGCATTTGCGAGGAAGCCAAGTTCTTAAAGTACATTTAATTATGTATCTAATTTACTAGTTTTTACTCACAAAGGGTTTTTGTGGAAATATCTTAATTTTTGTTCCTAATTTAAATAATGATACTTTGCTAACTAAAGTTACATAAAAAGGCTGTAGTTTTTTTTGGGGGGGGGGAACATATATTAAGTGTTCTTAATGAATTCACGTTTTTTATACTGATGTTTTTTTTTTCAAGAAAAGTAGAAGAAACTCTTAGTAGAGAATAGAATTCATTCTAACTATGGACAAAAAACACTAATTTCATCCATTTATCCAATTATGAAATAATTTTTTGACTCTGAAAATGTTCGTGAATTTTACGAAACGAGTTGGGTATACTATAACGTTTGCGTGAAGTTTGACTAAGTTAGATAATTTCATTATTATCAAATTTGTAAAATTTGTAAACAAATGCATGCATTTTTTAAATTTCGCTAAAAGTAGGTGCTATACACGTCATTCAGTGATTTTTAAGTTGTGATTAACGTTTCATACTTATTCCAGAATTTCAATAAGGAAACAAGGATTTTTAGTCTCTTTTGATGGGTTGATTGTGTTTTATGTCCAGTAAAAAATACCATCGTATTATAAAAACCACTTTATTTGCATAGAGATAATTTAGTTACAAGTCCAAGTTCTAACTATAAGAACACAGTCATTGTTGCCAATTTTGATAACAAAAAGTCCTGTTGTGAAAACTTACTTTAATATATTACATTTCCTCCCTTTTAAAACCCAGAAAAGTGTAATTATTTATATGAATGCAAAGTGATCAGCAACCGAGTCTGGCCGGCGCCTTTCGAGCTCTCTGGGGACGTTGGTGGAGGGCAATATTACTATTAACTTCTTGAGGAGTTTCTTGTTTAGCCTACTTTCCCGTAAAAGTAAAAAAAATAATAATAAAGCATGAAAGAAGGCTTAATGGTATCGTGAAAATATCGTTAGAAATCAAGAAAAGTCAAAAATAAATTAAGTAATTAAATAAAGATTGAAAAATAAAAAATTTGAAAGTAGGGTTTTGAGATGGGGAAAAAGTGTCTCTGGTCGGTCTGTCCCCCCCTAATAACTTTTGAACGAATTGTCTGATTCGAAAAATTCTTTTTGAATTGGAAAGATCTCGGCGAGGACATTTCATTTCTGTATTTTACTTTTTGATTTGAACAATTTTTTGTTCAATTTTGAACAGTTCAAAAAATTTTAACATTAGCGCCTATGGGCGAAAATGAAGCAAATTATGTAAACTCTGGGTACAAGATCCAAGTTCCAATGAACAAGCTCACTGGAAGAAGTTCTTGGCGTGAAATATTGATTTGAACAATTTTTGTTCATTTTTGAACAGTTCAAAAAAAAAAAAAAAATTAACATAGTGCCTACGGGGAAATTTCAATCCTATATAAATCTTGATCTAACGGGCCGATTTGCTTGGAACAAACTTTATCAGAAAGCTCTTATGACGCAGAACATGTACACATAAAAAGTTCATCCAGAACTAACGAGCCTATTTTCTTATGAAATTTTTTGATCGAGATTTTCAAGAATATTTTTGAATTAATGAAAGATAAAATGAATAAACAAAATAATGAATGAATAAATGAGTGAATAAATACATGAATGACTGAATAAATGAATGATTGAACGAATCTGTATTAACCGTTGAAAAAGGCATATTTGAAGCAATTAAGAACTAAAGCTAAACGAGAAAGAGAGAGAAATAGCTAGATTATAAATTTGAAGCTGGTGTATACGGGAAAGTAGGCTCGTATAGTTCTAGACGGAACTTCTTGTTATTTTCAGTGGCTACATCTGTCTTACTTTTATTTACCAATTGGTCCTCGTTCCCCTCTTCTTTTGAGTTGTCTCTTATTGGAATGTTTGACCAAAAATGAGAAGGCAGCCAGCCATGTATTGTTGTTACTTGCTTGATTACTACGATCAATTTTGTATTGTTGCCAGTTTCGATAACAAAAAGTCCTGTTGCCAAAACTTACTTTATTATATTACAGATTGTTTTTGCGATATGACAAAATTGAAAGGGTTTTGGTTGCACGCAACTAAGCAGGCTTATCTCTTCACAAATGTCATCTGGAAATGAGGGAGTAAATACATATTTAGGAAATTTATTAAGTGTAAATTATTAAATTTTTACCGTTGTCAAATCTTTCGTGCCGTTGACTGTAGTCGTTACCGTTGGTTGTAGTCAAATCTTTTGTGCGATTAGGTAAGGTCGTAAGCATATTTTCGGAGAAGTAAAGCTTCAAATGCAAAGTGAATATGGTTTGACATTGACACGATAGGTAGGAACTAAAATTTTAACCTTAAGTATTCAACTTCGCTCCGTTTCTATTAGTAGGGGAGGCAGCGTTAATTTTCACTAGGAATTTCATAGCTGCTGATATTCATAACAATAATAGTGATTTACTAATACATAAGAGATTTGACCGTCAGTCAGTCTGGTAGCGGTGGAGCCGAAGGTGATGGCATGTAAAAGTTGCTAAAAACAATTACGCTCCGAGTTATTTTATACCGTATCAAAATTTTTAACTAAAAAATAACCGTCAGCTGTAGTGGAGAGAACGGATTATACGTCAGTCACGTATATGAACCGTGTTAAAAATGTTGAAATATAAAGTAATTTTATACCTTATGAAACTTATGCAGTTGATTTGTCATACTTTATAAATAATAAAAAAAAATAGTCAGTTGTATAAGTTAAGGTGGTAAAAACGTCAGTCAGCGGCATAAACATGCGACGCGCTATTTTTATTAATTATTAAATCTCTAGCAACTACTTAAATTAAAAATCATTCGGTATAAAATTCCAAGAAAAAATTAACGCTGGCTCCCCTACTATATACTATATTTTATGTTTGAAGCTGGGAGCTTAATAAGCAAAGTTAAAGCTTAATTTAAAAATTAATGTGCTTTTTAACCGACTTCACAAAGGAAGGAGGTTATACATTCATACTGTATGTATGTCGTTTTTTTTTGTTTGTTTGTCCACTCATAACTTCGCACCGGATGAAGCGATTTTCATGATTTTTTTTTCAATCGATCGAGGGTGGTTTCCCGTTGGTCCCGTACCTTCGTTTTACCATATTCGATAAATAGAACAAAAGTAATGGTCAAAAATGTAGTAAGTTTTTTGTTTTTTCATTCATAACTTTTGACTAAATAAACCGATTTTGCTGAATTTTTCTTTAATCGATAGAGGGTCGTCCAACTCAAATATTTCAAATCAATTTGACGACATTTGTTTTTTAGAAAAAACGTCACGGGTGAAAAATAAGTATTTTTTATTTTAATTGGAAAGGCTTGGCTTGATTTTTCTTTGTTATGAAATCTATTAATAAATATAAAAGTCATTGTTGAAAACATGTTTGTTGTCATGGGCTATAATATTAAAAGAAATTACAGCAAGAGTTTGACTGAAGGCGAAAATTAATCCAATCAGTTTGTTTGCTAAAATCGATTTCAAAGGGGAAGTTATCGTACAAATGATTAGTTTTAGTGCCATTAATTCAAAGAAGTTTTGCCCTTTGATATGAATTTTTTTTAAAAATAGAGTATTTATATAAAAAATGTATTTACACTAAAGAGAATAAAATAAAATAATTTAGAATAGAACAAAAGTAATGGGCAGAAATGTAGTATGTTTTTTGTTTTTTCATCCATAACTTTTGACTAAATAAACCGATTTTGATGATTTTTTCTTAAAAAGATAGAGGGCTGTCTAACTCAAATACTGCACATCCATTTGACTACATTTGTGTTTTTAGAAAAAACGTTACGGGTGAAAAATAAGTATTTTGTATTTTAATTGAAAAGGCTTGACTTGATTTTTCTTTGTTGCGAAAATTATTAATAAATATAAAACTCATTGTTGAAAAAGTTTTTGTTGCCATTGTGCTATAATAATAAATACAATTACAGTAAGATTTTGACTGAAGGCTTATCTGAGGCAAAAATGAAATCCAATCAGTTTGTTTGCTAAAATCGACTTCAAAACGGAATTTTTCATGCAAATGAATAGTTTTTAGTGTCATTCATTCAAAGAAGGTTTGCCCTTTGATATGGATTCTTTTAAAAATAGAGTATTTATGTAAAAAATGTATTTACACTAAAAAGAATAAAATAAAATAATTTTTGGAAAAAAATAGAACCGACTTCAGATTATAAATTGCGCTGAAAAGTGAAAAATAAATTAATTCTTTAAACAACATCGATGTGACTTTTAAACATAGTTTTAGAAGTCGGTGCAAAATTATCAGCCTAATTAACATTACAACATGTGCTACTTCATATTGGAACTGTTGCTAATTCTGGGCAATTTATAGTTGTAATTGATTCATGATTACAAAAGATTTTATCTATCCTAATTTTGCACCGACTTCTAAAACTATGTTTAAAAATCACATTGATGTTGTTTAAAGAATAAATTTATTTTTCACTTTTCAGCACAATTTATAATCTAAAGTCGGTTCTATTTTTTTTCCAAAAATTATTTTATTAAGAATAATATTTTTTATAATTATATTTATAGATAAATGGCAATAAATTAGCTTTCATAAACCTATTCTGATCGTTGCGATATGATGACACAATATTATTGAATAGTATACTGGGGGCCTGCCCCCTGTTCGCTATCGCTCGCCAACCCCCGCCCGGAACTGCAAGCAATTCCATTCGAACTGCTTCGCATTCCAAGCTTTTTGGGCTTGTTCGCCAATTTCTTTTAGTCAAGCAAGTCTACAATAATGTGCTGCTCACTTATGAATATATAAGGTGACATTGGTGTTTATTTATGGAAGCAGTTTTTACAAATTCAATGCTTAAAGTAAAAATTATATTTAAAAAACTATTTATACATCATAGAGATAATCAAAATACATTGCATCCTTTTATAGCTCGTCTTCGATAAATACAGTCGTCTTATAGATCTTAAAATCAGTTATGTTGATTTTCGCCATGACGTTCTTTACTATACGTCTGTGCGGTATTATGTCCTGCTTCTCGCTATCTTTAATGCTTTCAAGTCATTTTTCATGCGCTTTTCTGGTGCCACCTTTGTTAGGGAAGGAATTCCGTATGTGTTACTCTAAACTATCTATCCTTAAATGGTACTCAGTCCACACACACTATACACTTTGATTTTTTTGAGGTTACTGTATAAATAACGCAGGTAACGTTCAATTTTATGAACTTTTTTTTCTGGAATTACGGAAGCACAATACTTTGGTACAGTTGGCGGTTATTCTCCCAATAGGCGACTTTGGAATTTCTGTTTATTTTTTAAAAGATTGTTTTGGTAAAAAGAAATGAGCTACTTTTAAATCAACGTGAAAAACCCATTAAAGTGACTTTTCTTTTCTTAAAAACCTTTATTGAGAAGATGACTAAAAAAGTATAATGTAATGAAACATATGCATTTAAAGAAGATCACGCATCATATCAAGCCGGGTTGTAGGGGGAGGGGGTGTTGTAGGGAACCTGCCTGTTGCAGTAAACACTATCTATTTATCAAACCTACTGAACGTTTCCTAAATTAGTAAATAGGGTGATTTATTTCAAAACAAACTCTTCGCATTAGAATAATAAGTGCGTTTAATAAGTTTTCCTCCTTTTTAGGGGAAGATAGCCCTGAATCTAATAGAACGCACATGGAAGATTGCATGTCATTTAGGGGCAATGACTTCAAACATTTGCAAATGCTTTGTATATTTGTAGGAAATAAATTAGCGATAAAAAATGCCAAGAGGTTCTCATTGAGATAAAATATAGTATTATACATCAAAACAGAAATCTTCAAAAAAAAAAAAAAAAAAAATTTCCACTCAAGATATTTAAAATTTATTAAAACAAAGCAGAACGCAGAAGAGATACGTTACCAACATGTTGCCACTCAAGATAAAATATAATTAACTGCAAAATTAGTTTAAACAAAACAGGCTTAAGAAAAGCCTAAGCAAAAGGTTGCCAAATCTTATATCTAAATTAAGATTGATTTTGGGTGTTACACAAGGGAAACTAATTAAGAGACGATTCGTTTCCGAAGTTAAAGCTTGTGTGGAATGATGGGGACTGTATGGTCGAGAGTGCTTCGTGTCCATGAAATAGTAGCTTTAATTTTTTTGTTCATGCATACATTTATCAGTACATAGCGGTATTCAGCATTATACACGATGGATATACACGAGGAAGTCAGAATTTGCAGGCTGTTCGTGGTTGGGAATCAAGTTATTGCCTCTCTTGCGATCATACCTCTCTTCCACTAAGAGACTTAAATAGTATGTGCTGTAATTACTTTAATCCTTTTATTACCGCTATATTTATTTAGCAATACATTCATCGTGGTGAAACAAAAGTGAACAAGAAGGAGCAATAAAATATTTATTAATTTTTTTTTAAACTACCATATTTAGTAAAAATGATAACTTTTTGACTTAACTCAGAGCACACATGCAACTTTTCAATTTCAAAATCAGCTAAACTATTTTGAAAAATCTTTTGACACATTCCTATTTTTATCACTAAAGATAATTTGCTCTGTAAAGTGAAGGAACGCTGAATTTGAGCTGACATTTTTGTTCTTCTTTTTTCTAAGTAGCTTTTTCTGTAGTTGGTTTCGAAACAAGAGGTCTAGCATAGCGAAAAACTGTCCGTCGTTTTATAAGAAAAACAACTTGAAAAGATTTATGACTCAGGTTTACAAAGTGAGGAAGTGGAAAGCAATGTTTTTTGGAAAGTATCTAAAATTCCTCGCCAATTTCGAAGCACGTCTCAATTTGTTTTTGAAACATACTTGCTTGAAAAGGTTCTCTCCTGTTTTCAATGACATTTTTCTTTTTTCGATTTCACTAAAACTTGTTTCTTGTAACCTGAAAAGAATTGATGAAAATGTCTTTGATACACCAGCAATAATAAAGATGATGTGAAAATAAACATTTTTATCACAAGTGAGGACATTTAAATTAGTCTTTTCGCAAAACACCAGTTTATTTCTCTGAAAAAGCCGTTGCCCGATGTATAAGTCAATTTAGTACTTCTTTTGTAGCTACAACCATTATCCAGTACATTCTTCAAATCTTTTTCCATTTGAATTTAAGTGACAAAAATCACTTGTCTAAAACCATCACGCTATATTTCATTTCACTTCACTGATTCTTGTCCGACGCTGTGAAATGTTTTTAATACTTTACGATCAATGAAACAATCAAACTTTTACGAAAGGATTATATGTAAAACACAAAAACATCTGATAACCAGAAATTTACTTGTTGTAGTAATTTTTTTACTGTTATTCGAATATTTAAGAACGCATTACGTAAAAGTCGAAATTTCTATGTCAATATTAATAACGATAGCTGTACTTAATTTCTAAAAAATGAAGTATGAAGCCTTGAGAGCGCATTCACTCCAAGCGCAAAAGCAAGGACACCTTTATGGACGCTTCATGGTAGCGACATAAATTAATGAATTCGCCCTATTATTGATTGATTGGCGTTTTTCCTTGTGCCATTAAAAATGTCTTTCACTCAGGCGACCGTGATTTGTGAATTGCGCTAACGAAGACATACGTCACCACCGTTAGTTTTATGCATATATCAACAGCTTATTACGACGGATGTAAAATAACACCGTCCTTTGGTGTGAGTGCACCAAAAGTGTTCAGAACATATTTCTTACATAAATAGTCTGAATTCTGTCTAATATGTTAAAATTCCTATAAATTTAAAAAGAAGTTTAGGGGCTGCGTTTCCGAGAATTCCCACAAAAGTGCTGAATAACTGCAATACTAATTAGAACAGAAAATGAAAGGTTCAAGTCGAATAGTTACGTTTCTGGTAAACATAAACTCAAAGTTTAAAAAATGCTATTGAGTTGCAATTTTGTTACAAAAAAGAAAATAAATCTGTGCAGAGAAAGTGTATACAATAAAATTAGTCATGCAGTGGCTAAGGTCAAGCAGCCTAATTGGTGGACCAACTCCCCTCCTCCCATGGTGTTCTGACCATGTGTTCGAATTTAAGATACACCGTTGGATATCACGTGAAGTAGGTAAGAGAAAGAGCATCTTATAATAAATAGAAGGCTTAAGCTCATAATTTTGTGCACTGCCTTATAACGTCGTCCTTAAAAATACTTCTGCCTCATTTTTACACTTTCAAATAAAATTGGTCGAAACTGCTTTAATTTCTTTCTGTAGTAAAAATTAAGTTGCATTATGTCTTTAACTAGCTGCGACGCATGGCGTTGCACGGTCTATCTTAAATAATTCTCATTTTCTGGCGGAGCACAAAAAGTGATGCCACGTATTTCTATGAAAAACGTATCATATTCCATTAAAATACCCATATAAAGTACTGGGTCTTATAATCTTATATCATTAAATTGTAGGTTATTCAGAAGAAAACTCAAAACAAATGTTATTTTAATCGTTTTAGAAAATTTGTAAAGTTATTATTAATATTCTTATTTACTTAGCAACTAATATTATTACATTAATGTTTATAGCCATATGCTCTCAAAATGAAGAAAAAAAAAAAAAAAAAACGATTTTGATACTTTCTTCGTTGGTGCTCCGCTCCTATTGGTCTTAGCGTGATGATATATAGCCTATAGCCTTTCTCGATAAATGGGCTATCTAACGCTGAAAGGTAGTTCCTGAGATTAGCGCGTTTAAGCAAACAAACTCTTCAGCTTTATTATATTAATATAGATTGCGTGCTCTCTTACTGAAAATTAAACAATGATGCCAATGGCCGACGTAGTGCTTTAAAGAAAGTCTCTATGTGCATTCTTTTTCGTAAAGATAAAAGCATGAACTGATATAATGTTTATATGTGGAGCTAAAAAAAATAAGATATATAAATTGAAATAATGCATTCATTGCTTTTCTTCATCTCAGAGAAATACATATAATGATTTAGTATCATTCTAATTGTTCTAACGAAGCTTAAATTAAGATCAGTAATATGCCTTTTCAACTCATAAACGTAATTTTGATAATTACTACTAATTATTGTTATTTTTTGTAATTCATCACATTTTGAATGCAGCGCAGAGAGTTTCTTTTCATTGGGAAATAATGCCATTGTTATAAATGGAAATATCAATTTTTCACGCGTCGAAGAAATTAAAAGAAAAAAAAATCAGTTGATTATATATATATATATATATATATATAAACTTACCATGCAAATTTAGTAAAAAATTGATTAGAATGTTACAAACCGTTAGAACGACTAATGACCACTCTTTGCTTTTTCTATGAAATGAAATCTTTTACATTTTTTTCTCTTTATGGATCAAAGAGTAGGAATGTAGGAATAAATATAAATCCATATTCTAACTTCTGAAAGTTCCATCCCTTGCTTCATTTCTAATTAATTAAGTATCATTAACATTTAAAATCTTACATCACTGACCCAAAGAAATGCTTTTTATAGTTTGAAACGTATTCATTAAAACGAACATAATAATTCTGTGGGAATCCAGAATTATTTTTTGACGCAATGGTAGTTTAGATATCGTTCTTCTTACAGAATTGCGTACTCTTAAAACCAGAAGATATGAGTCAAACCAAAAAATTAATAAATCTACGAATATAACCATCAAATAAATAACTAAATAATTTCAAAAATTCCATGCCCAATATTTTTCTCTTTTTACTTTTGACCAAACTGTATACCGAAAGCTTTTTTTCCTCCCG
The DNA here is from genome assembly GCA_038502835.1 of Octonoba sinensis. NCBI lineage: Eukaryota > Metazoa > Arthropoda > Arachnida > Araneae > Uloboridae > Octonoba > Octonoba sinensis. The sequence goes on from CM076602.1 coordinate 69,314,941, forward strand.
TAATTCATTCTTGAATTAAGACAGTGAGCAGCCAAGGGGATGTAACTGACCACCGAACGATTCTTAATAAAGCGCGTTCAAAATTTGCATTTTATGGAGGCTTTAGTGTTACCTTTTTTTATAAATCACTGAGAAGCAGAACCTGTTAGGGTTACACTAACATCTTTGGCCACAATACAGAATGATTCTCTTCCTATCATTTGCACTAATTATCTCCAAATTTTCGATTTTGTCGCTTTAACCCTTTGCTTCTAGGTGCTTCACCTATAAATTTTCGGAACTTGGTGGCCGTTCGGTATTGTCTGTGGGAAAGGCTGTACCGTAAAGGTAGTTTGTTCAACACCAGCTTTTGTTCTGGGAGTTATAAATTACATCTTATATAGTCAATGAGAATTTTGACAGCTATAACGCTTTTAAGAACCTTTCTCTCTCTCTCTCTCACACACACACACTGTTAAATAAATAATGCAAAAAATTAGGCGAAATCTTGCTCTTATTACACGCACTAGACATGTTGTGAGAGATAGCCCAACGATAAATGTACAACACATAGGTAGTCGCATATTATCGAAAAGGCACTGCTGGAGTTAGCTATCTCTTATGCACAGATAGGTGTGGAAGCGACACACAACTTGATCAGTATTCCACACAAAATATTCAAGCTTTTAAGTTCATCCAACTACTTAAAATATATTATCAAGTGGCTGCAATTAACATTATTGCTTAACTCTTATCGTGAGTCCCTTAAACACTTCAAATTAAGAGGATATTCTGTGGTTATTTCAAACGTTTAAAAGAGTTGGGAAGTCAAAACTTATACAGTGGTGAAATAAACATTTTGTTGTACAGCAAAACTTTCTTTACTTTGTACGAGGTTAAAACGGCAGTAACAATGCAGTTACAATACGGAATTTATAAAAGATCTTGCTACTATAGCTGACTGAAAACTGAAATTGGTGAGATTTCTTTATCAGAGTGTTTAACTACACCAATACCAACTATTTTTTGTTTATAGTTTTTACTTTTCTCTTTCTTTTTAGGCTAAAATATAATTTATCTCCATATACTCGCTCTTCCTCTTTTTTGTAATGTGCACTTTCTATTTAAACTCTTTCAATACATATATTGCTTTAACAGTGCTGCATTAAACACAAATCTATATAAATAAAACCGAAAGTTTGTGTGTGTGTGTGTATCTGTCTGTTGATCGCGTCCTGGCGAGATGAAACGGTCCAGAAGTGCGAAATTTTGGTTACAGGTACCTTGGGTCAGGTCCTCGTGCACCTCGAAGCGTTTTTCCTAAAATTCGAATTTGTTCTTTTTTTATTCCAATTTTAAGAAAAACTGTTGATTTTTAATTATCTCATCGAAGAAATGTCCCACGTTTTCGAATTTCACAGCGTATTAATGCCCGTAAAAACTGCACAAGATGATCTTTTTCTGAAGTTCGTAGAACAAATAGAACACGCGCAACATTCATTTAAAGTAGCTTTCGAATTTTAAAACGCGGCTTACCTCTGAATTTATCTGCCTAATTTGCGTGGTTTCGCCAAAACAAATATTACTTTTGTCGCCAACTAGATGATTTCTGTTAACGCAAAATTGAAAAATATTCTATTTTATCTTTATTCTTGTCGTTTTATGAGTGAAACAAATTCTAAAAATTCATTTCATTTTTATACATATTTTGTGGAACTGCAGACGAATTTTAATTACTTTACCTTGAGGTTGATTCTCTTTCCTTTCTTGGCGATTTAATAGTATAGTAGCAGTTCAACAATTGCATGATATCTTATGGTAGAAGTGTCCGCTTTATCAACGAAACAAATTCTGAAAATTCATTTCATTTTTATGGATATTTTGTGGATTATTAACTTCATGCAATTTTTAATGTTGATTTTTCTTTCTTTTTTGACGATTTAATATTTATTTCTTCCATAAAAGCTATTTTGGAAGGTCTTCGATATCGCTTATTTTTGGTTAAATTTTAAATTTCGCCAAGTGGGGATAACTTTTTACTCGCCTCCTTCCAGTTAATTGATCTCAATATATTATTTTGCGCTTCATAACTTTTCCAAACCGCGCCCAATAATCCTTTTCAGTAATATTGTTCATTTAATTCAAACGTGATTTACACTGTAAGATCATGGCGTATTTCGACATGCTTCCATTACTACAGTGCAATTTGGCGATCCTCTGCTTCATTTTACCTTTTTAACGTAGCGATTATTGATTCCATATTTTACACAAGTGATTTATTTTCTAACATTTATTTAATTTTTGTACTGTCTATTTGGCGCCATTTGGGAAGAATTTAGTTATGTCTTTCTATCAACTTAAATTTCACACGTCAGAATTTGTTCAGTAATAAACATTTTGTAATTTAAATGAGCATTTGCCTTTTGAAATAATGCTTTCCCTTCTTTCGTTTTTATCTGAATTTTATGAAAGCGCTATTCAATTGAATTTTCATTAATGTTTTGACGATTTTTCAAGTGGGATTTTTAGGAACTGGTGTCCTTATTTTGATGGGGAATTTAAGAGGGAGTACTAGGTAATTTTAGGAACAGTAAGTAGCTCTTGAAGGTCAGTATTATAATTTTAGTCATTGACGAGTCGTTCCATTTCAAATCAGGCAGGCAGGTCTGAAACTTGTCATATGACCCTCACAGATTTTTTTGAAAAAATTACAGTAGTTACAACTAAGGGATATATAAAATAGCCCAAAAGGGTTTTGCAAAAAAAAAAAAAATTATTTCTCTAGTTACAGACGTTTAAAATTTGGGACAAAGTTGGCCGTTTTCAGAAAATCAGCAAAACACTCACTTTTAAAATGGCCACTGTTTCAAAAGTTTTTAACCGATTCGAATGATTTTTTTCTATAAGTAATGAAGGGATGGTATTTTATTTAGACACTAATTTTAAAAATTTAGTTGGCTTCATTGATAAAGAAAAAAAAGTTTCTGAAGTGAAAAAATAGTGTTTGTTCCGACTTCATGATTTTTTTTTCTTATGAAAGAAATTTATTTTTGACAAAACAGAGGTGGTGATCTAAAGTTCCGTTATGGAAGTTTTGTATCAAATTTTATTGTAAGCATGAGATGCATATTCTCTCAGAATTTAAATTTTGAAATTTGAAAATGTTCAAAAATTACGATTTATGAAGTTTGATTATTCAAAAAAGCCATCTTTTAAAAATCTGAAAATCTGCTCATTTGTTGCCCTTAAAGTGCTTAATGAGCTGCTATCAATTATATTGTGTATTTTTGAACCAGATATTTTAAATGATTTTTCAAAAATGGCCTTTTGTGCGTTTCTCAAAAAAGCCAGAAATTGAAACTCGTTCTTATTTAATCACTTTAATATAATATTTAATCAATATTTATTAAGAAATATACTGTATTGTTACACAATTACTACAGATAAATTGTACTTAACCTTCTTAGAATTTAAATAGCTCCTAGCACAAAGCGTAGCTACTGTGATTTAATGCATATTATTCTGTTCAATCCACTTACCAGTTTCAAACTCACACGCTTTATATCAAATACCAAGCAACAGCAAATGTAAAATTTATTGTAGGAATACAATCAAAACATTATTGGCTATCCTACAATACTGCTAAATAGCCAAAATACCTAAAATAGTAAGGCCTACATGGGACGCATGAGCAAGCAAGAAGTGTAAAACAGAAAACTAACAGCCTCTTAAACAAATATAACTCAATGCATGATTTCTAAATAGGAAAATTTCTCGAAAGTGTAAATGAGAATTATTGAATGGGGCAAATTAAGAATGTATCACCGATGGTTTAGGGACACTATCGAATAATTTGTACACAGATAATCTAGAACAAATATTTCAATAGCCAGAATATAATACCACAAGAATCATAACACCATCTGAACCCTCCTAGTCTTTGCATTTTTTTGGTAATAACGAGTAGAAGATGATTCAAGAACTTGATTCTACTTATTTTGCTTTAAGTGCATAATTTCATATGCGTTTAAAACTATGTATATCAGTGCTGTAACATATTTGATGTAAAAGTTTAAAGCTAGTAATTGGATTGAACACAATAACATGCATTAAATCACAGTAGCTTGGGCTAGGAGCTATTTAAGTTCTAAGAAGGTTAAGTACAATTTATCTGTAGTAATTGTGTAACAATACGGTATATTTATTAATAAATATTTATTAAATATTATATTAAAGTGATTAAATAAGAACGAGTTTGAATTTCTGGCTTTTTTGAGAAACGCACAAAAGGCCTTTTTTGGCTTTTTTGAGTAATCAAACTTCAAAAATCGTAATTTTTGAACATTTTCAAATTTCAAAATTTAAATTCTGAGAGGATATGCATCTCATGCTTACAATAAAATTTGATACAAAACTTACATAACAGCACTTTAGATCGCCACCTCTGTTTTGTCAAAAATAAATTTCTTTCACAAGAAAAAAAAATCATGAAGTCGGAACAAACACTATTTTTTCACTTCAGAAACACTTTTTTTTCTTTATCAATGAAGCCAACTAAGTTTTCAAAATTAGTGTCTAAAAAAAAAAAAAAAAAAAAAAAAAAAAAAACCATACCTTCATTACTTATAGAAAAAAAATCATTCGAATCGGTTAAAAACTTTTGAAACAGTGGCCAATTTAAAAGTGAGTGTTTTGCTGATTTTCCGAAAACGGCCAACTTTGACCCAAATTTTAAACGTCTGTAACTAGAGAAATATTTTTTTTTTGCAAAATCCTTTTGGGATATTTTATATGTGCCTTAGTTGTAACTACTGTAATTTTTCAAAAAAATCGGTGAGGGTCATGTGACGCCCTCTGCCTGATCTGAAATGGAATGGCTCTGACGTCTTTATTCTAATGGATATTTTTTGGGACTAATGTCATTATTCTATTAGAGATGTTTAGGAATAGTTGTCTTTATTGAAAGGGGGGGGGGGGCTTTAAAGAATGTTTCTTTATTGTAGCAGAAATATTTAGTGAGAGTTGTTCTTGATCTGATGAACATTTTTACAGATAATACTGCTCTTTTTCTGATAAGAAATTTTAGATGTATTGTGGTCGATATTTTAATTGCGATTTTTACGGGCTTTTGGTATCATTTTGGCACAATTATCTCTCTGCATATGTGCATTTGAGTTACTGTTTCTCTTACTCTAATGGCAATTTCTATTAACTTTTGTTGGCATTTTAATGTGGATTTTTATGGACTAATTTTCGGTCTAAAAGGAATTTTTCAATGCTGTTTGTTTTAATGTAATCGGGGTTTTTAATGAATTTTACTGTCTAAATAGGATTTTTATGGACTGTTGCCCCTATCCTACTTGGATTTTTTAAGAATTTTTTTCCCTATACATTTACAACAGAATTTTGGACATGCGTCACTTGGCCTGCGAATGATGCAATTTTATCCCGCGCAACGCCGGGCATGTCAGCTAGTTAGAAATAAGTGTTTAGTAAAATTTAAAAAATAGTTTTGGTAAAAAGTGACCACCTGTAGTTTAAAAGGGTGGGAATAGCTGATTCAATCAATATTTTTCAGGAACTTTTACTAAAACTGAGCTTTTTCGAATTTAGTTAAAATGTCAACATGAAGCACACATGAACTCGATAAAAATGTCATAAACTATATTGTTACTTCAAAGCATATACATCACACCCACTGCCACCTTGTGCTCAAAATAATAACTAAAACTTAAAATAGGCTCAAATATCAAGTCGGTTAAAGTAAACAAATCAAAATTCCGTCAAGTAACCCCAGCCTTACATCAACTCACTTCAGTTCGTGAACGCACAAGCTTGCAGAAATGAATGAAAAATCGATGTACATTTTCCCAATATGCAGAGTAAAGAAATCACTTCTCCTGATTATGTCTCAGCCCCCCTTTTAAGAATAATGCGTCGCAAAATATATTTACCCATAGTTTCGCCTCATCAATCTCTGTAATGATCCGAAATCTCTGCCGATGTGTCAGAAGGAAGGACTCCTCGGAATCAAAAGACCTTGCGTCGCTTTCAGAGTTTGCCTGAATAACGGATAAAGGGATATTTAAGAGAAGATAAAACAATTCGTCTTTGTCTGAGGTGTTAAAAGTATACAGTGTATTTATTAATTCTTAGTGTTTGTAAACACGAATACTTAAGACTGTTAAGAAATTTGCTAAATAAGCAAAATGAAAATTTCGTAAAAGTACTGAAATGAATCAACCTTTTAAAGGGTACCGGTTTTTTGTAGTACCGGTATATTAAAATATTTTTCGGGTTTTGATTAATTTCAAAACAGAAATTTTCCCCCACCAGTTTGAAAAGGGGGAGGGGGGAATGATAACTTAAATATTTGAATTTTACGCATGTGGTGGTAAATATACTTCCCAGAGTCTTAGCAAGGTTCTACAAATCAGAAAGGGTAAAAAAAGCTTACTATAAACATCTATAACTTGATGAATTTGGTGGGGAGCGTACTTCCCACCGCCATAGAAAGGGTTAAGTTAATTCTGCAAATTGTTACCAGAAAAATGTCCTTATCTGTTGGAGGTAGATTTTTTTCTCTTTTTCATATTTTACTTTTCTTTGTGCGTGCACTGAATCTTTTAAAATATAAGGTAGACAACAAGTTAGCAAAGCTTTTGAAAATACAAAATAAGAAGCAATCGAGTTAAAGGACGGTTTGAAGATAATGCTTTGACTGTACATGATGCTTCCCTATGGTAGGAGAAAATAGTTAAAAAGAACTGAATGTAGTGTAAATTGGCATATAATGAGACAAAGAATGAGACAACATACCAAACGACAAAATTTTAACAGCTATGTATTTTTTTTTAACGCTAATTGGTGCCCACCACCACACTGTGTAGAACAGTGTATTCGAGTAATAACTTAAAGAATTGCGCTATGTATATATATATATATATACAATTTATATTTGTTTAAAGATAGTTTTGTAAATTGCAGATTTTTGAAATGAAATTGAAAACTACCAGTAAAATAGTTACTGTGACTCTCATCTCCACAATCATCCGAGAAATATTAGTTAAATGTCATGAAGTAACCTACCGCTATATAAAAATTTACTTAGTCAAACTATCCTAGTATTTATTTTCTTAAAAAGTAAAATTTTTTAAACCGATATACTAGCAGTATTTGAGCACTATTGTGTTTTTATCCTCTCGAAATGCAAATAAAGCTGGAAGGTTTACATTCATTTTTAACTGCACTCCACTCTTTCTAAGATGAAGAATTTCCTAATCATTTGAGTGCAAACATACGGGGCTGGGACTTTATATTCCTATCATATAATTTCTGCCTATACTAACTTCATTATTCACTAGACACATATCATGTCAGATCAATCCAAAATATATTATCGAAAAAGATATTTTGTCTTACCCGATGTTGCAAAGTTTGATTTCTAAATCATTCGCTTAATTTGCTCCCAGGTCCCCGCTTCGTCCGTTCGCCGCACTTTATAAATCAGATTATCTCTCGGATTCTTCGGCTGCTGTGAGCAGTTTTCTCCTGATGGGTGATGCAATTACAAAATCATGAATCACGGGAAACAGCGACTTTCATAAGATTCATTTTAACGTAATTAGTAGCAGTCAGTCAATGTTTCCTCAAGGAAACTTTCACGATCTAATGCAATTGTTTTCTTACGCACGAACTAATTCCGTCCGTTGAGTTCAAATAGTGTATGGAATATATCGACTGATACTGAAGCTTTTAAAACTCTGAAATAGGACCAGGTTTAATAGGTTTTAAGCCTTGAAAATGCTTTTAAGTTCAAACAGGCATCGCTTAAAATTGCATTTATCAAAATACATTTAGGGATTTGGGCTTATGGTATGGTGTCACTTTAAATATTACATATAGCCAGACTATCTGAATTTATTTTTATTAATTGAAGCTTATCCACTGTATATAATGCTAACTATGTCCTATCGAATATAGCATCACAGGCCTTCACGGGTTACCCCGAGGGGAACGGAACACGAGCGCTCGTCTTTCGTTCCTTTCAAAAACTCTCAGACACTTAACAACCTGAACCGGCCATAGGGACCCGACTGGCGAGCGTTGCTTACCTGCATTACTGTCTCGGTGCCAGAGTCTGTCTATAAAGAGAGTCTAACATCTCCCGGGAGCAGATTGGTGTAGATTTAGAGCGACGCAGTCCCCACCACAAGGAGGCCCACACCATTGCGGACCAGCACGTCTAAAATATCGCATTTAACCTCTTGAAGCACGAGTTTTTTTTTCAGAAAATCTTTTTGACAATAAATGAGTACATAGGTATAGTATAAGTTATTTTTGTCCCGCAGTGGACCAGTCGGTAGAAGCTCGGTTCCCGCAGAACACCGAAAGTGCAGCAAAATCGACTGCGGTCAGTGTTTGGGAGGGTGACAACCTCTCGCTGCTGGTTCCTGTAGGGCCGTGTACGCTAAAGGGAGCTAGTGCACGTTAAATAGGTCGTGGCTCCAATATCCTCCAAGTGAAACGATACCTGTGGGGGTGCCAATCCCAGGTGACGGTCTCTCATCTGGGAGCTGGTTCAAAAAATTAAGAGACCTTTCAAAGGGGCGGAAATTGGATTCCTGCCTATAAGGGCCCCATTAGACTCAGGAGCAGCGTACCCATTCTTCCTGGAAACGTGCGAGGACACGATAACAACAACAACATAAATTGATTTTGGAAATTTCAGTTGTAGGGCTGACTCGAGTGGGGGGGGGGGGGGGGAGTGGGGTAAAACTTATATAAACATTATTATAAAAACAAAGTGCAAACGGATCTCAGACGGGCATTAGAAATAAAATAACGCGAGATACAAGATCGCCCGTGTCAGACACGGGCAAATGCCTTAAGTGGTTTAAAAAAAAAACCTCTGCTTATGTTCAAAAATAGTGGTACACACGTACTTGGGTTTTTGGATTCAAATACCTAAAGCTAACCATAACCGTATTTAAAGTAGCATGCCTAAAAATTTTCTTGGAACATACTTAAGCTTAATACATAAGACAGTTCAACAGAGAGGAAAGCATTTGATTCGTCAAACTGGTTTTTAGCATAATTGTATGGATATCTTCTACATCCGAAAGATACAGAATAAGACGATTTAGAATTCATGTAGCTGGCTTCAAGCTGCGTAAAAGTCCTCTTTCGTACGAAATCATCCTCACTAACTCAGCAAGACGGAAAAAAGATTGTAATACGAGAAAATACAATTTCGCTTGGGCAGGAAGTATTTAAAAATTTTCAGCGTAATTCATTAAAGCGCAGTAAAAATTTATTAGCGTATTCAATACAATAAAAAAATGCCTTAAATAATAGAAGATTTGAAACAATACTTATATTAAAGTAATGCAGGGTTGAAGAAATCTCTAATTCATTAACTTCAAATTTCCAACGCTTATTTTGCAAAACATAATTATAAATACATAACGCTGTAAGCCATAGTTCTTGTCCATTAGTTAAAGAAATTTTTATTATTTTACAAAACAAATCTGTGTACGAAATTATTAAAGAAATTTTAATTAAAATTTTCGTTTAAAAGTTTTTTTGATACATTTGCAATTGTTAAAATGTTACTTTAACAAACGGTTTTTATTTGAATGTTCCTTTCTAAAATTTTCATAAAGAATGAACAAATTAATTAAAAGATTAAGTGTTTAATTATCTTTCCAAAAGTTGAAATAAAATACTCTGGCTTTCTTTATGAATAATAATTGAATATTACATTTAAATAATTAAACTATGGATTAATTTACATAAAATTCGCAGTAACTGTCTTCAGATAAAAACAAGTATAACTCATATTATTTTAGTGATATATATATACCAGCACACACACATACATACTTATATGATATATATATATATATATATATATATATATATATATATATATATATTAAAGCAATTCTTAATAAAAATTATCCATGCAGAAGGGCTTTATATTAAACGGTCTACATACGGTTAAAGGAAAAAAAAAGAATAAATTCAGATATTTAAATAAGAATTATCAAAGGAAACGACGAAAAAAAAGTTACGTAAAAAATTGTCTTCCTACTCATTTTAAAGAATCTCCTAAACGTCGTCTTTCTATATAAGTTTATTGGCAATTCACAAATAATTCGTAGTGAAGCAAAAGCTATATTCGACTTCTATAAGTATTTTTCGTCAGCTGAAAACATTAAGAAAATTGTTCAGACTTTCTCTTAGAAAATTCATCAGCTTTTTCCTTAAACTTTGTGGTAAGGATATAAATATACTTCAAAGGAGTCTCAAAATTTGAAACATAAAGGAAAAATAATTAGACATTTTTTCAGGACACAATCAATGGTGGGCGGCGATCAGCTGAGAATGAAAAAGAAAAAACAATTCAGAACTAAATAACTGAAAATATAAAGTGCACCCAGATGGAGGAAAACTGGGTTCACAAAAGCATGATAATTTTCGGCTAGGAAAAGGTAAATACGAGGATAAAGGAAAGTAAAAAGTAAACAAACTGAATAAAATACTGATGAAAAATTTTAATTAATGAAACAAAAGTGCGATAAAAAGATAGGGGATGCTTTCATCATTGGAAATTTCACATTAAATGATAATATATATATAGGAGTTGTTTATTTCGAAAAGGTGTCGCCTCCATTTTAGAACTAGAACAAAGTTGAGAAAAAAGACAACGGGAAGATTTGGGTCATTTAGAAAATAGGTTTTTTCGAATAAATGGTACTACCATTGGTGCTAGCTTAATCTAGCACAATTGATAATCTTTCCGAAATGTTTTGCAGACTTAAATATATTTCACATTCATAACTCCATAACAAAAGATGCTTTTTCAATTAAAAAAAAGACACAAACACGCACACACACATATATATACATACAATATATATATCGCTTGGGAACTAACACTGGGGATTCCGCGTCAGGCCGACCACTTGACCAGAATATATGCTTCTGCACCCCAGGGTCCTCGGTCTGGAAAGCTGCGATGGGCACAGTAAGCCATAGCCCTCATTGGGCTATCTCGCCACTGAGTTGCTTATATGTGTATATATATATATATATATATATATATATATATATATGCACATATAATATATTCATTTATAGCATGCGTATGTTTATTTATACCGTTTTAAAGGGGTATAAATTCAAATTTAATTTTACATTTAAACATATTTTACATTCTGAATTTTTCATAGCATTGTTACAAACAGAATTATGAAAAAGCTAAAATAAATAAATACATAAATAAAGAATGTTCTCTTTCTATTCAATACTGACCTATTTCCTTCTTTAAGATTTATGTTCTATGCTCGCTTTTCATTGCAAAACACCCAATAGGTTTTTATCCGAGCATATAATCATACAAAGCGCTTTCCGTTGAGATTTTTCTATTGATCTTACACAGTTTACGAGAAGCAATTTCCAAACTGCTTGACATTGTTTTCCGAAACTATTTGTAGTTGAATCAGATACATTTTACTGTCATTTTTTTTCTTTTCATTTCATGAATTATTTTCCTTTACTGTGCTAGTAGCATTACTTCTCATACCTATAACGGGCAGTCGTTCATTTTAATTCTACAATAACGTCGAACAATTTCTTGAGGCTTTGTTAGAATGAATATGAAATCCATTATGGAAGGAAATCATGATATTGTAACATTTGTTTAAACTTTATATTCTTTCCTTGAAAGAAAGAGCCACAATTTAACGAAGACTAAATGAAGGTAGTGCATTACTTTTTTCTGATTCAGCTTATAAAACATAGTATCCTTTTACCCTTTTTACAGTTATATATTTGCACAAAGAGGTATGGTCTTTTAAGAAAAAAAACATATATATTTTTTTGAAATACGAAAAGATGATGTATCTTTATTATTAAATTTACTTAAAAAATAAAATAAAGTTTGATGAATCAATGGAGAAAATAATTTTATTTAAAATTAATACAATATATTTTAATTAAAAACATAATTTAATTGAAGTTAATGTTATATATTAATAATGACTTTTAAAACTTTAAACTCTTTTTTGAAAATTAAAAAATAAGTAATAATGATAAAGGTAACTTAACTTAAAGCTATCAAGACATTGTTTGCATAAATACGAACTGAAAAAATACTGTATAATTTTTCTTTTTCAGCAATCACGACAAAAGAGAGGCTTTGTTATTTTGAAACGAAATCTAGTTTTTATATGTAAAGGATTCACAAATAAAAGAGAATCTGACGAAAGATAAAATCTTTGAAATATTTGCTGTAAAAAAATCTTCACCATAGGATGGCACTATTAGGAAAATGCCCCCACCCAATGTTTCTTCACTTTGATCACTTGTGAATACTCTTAGTGCGCTTAGTTTTTGGAGCAGGAACCTATTTTATATTCTATTTATAATTTTTTGAACGTCTTAGTTCATAAAAGTTACTCAAGTGGTAAAGTACCAACTCACCTTAATTTCCGAGTTGATTCTTCTTATGTTAACTTCAACTAGTCGTCGACTTCCAGGAATTCGGGATATCAATAGATATTTGAAGTATCGTATCATAGTATTAAACTAGCTATAGTATGCGTAGAATTGGTGTCTGAAAAAATAAGTCACTGTCAAAGAGTTGCTGTGTTTCAATTTATTTTTTCTTTTCTACAGATTTTCTGGAGAACGCAAAATTAATTTCGCCTTAAATTTCAACCATCAGTAATTCTGAAAAAAAACCCCTCCTAATTTTTAAAATGATAATTATTGAAAAAGTGTAAGTATATGCACAATAATGTGATAATTATTTATAAAACGTTTCTAAAAGATTTACATTTGAATAATGGGTGAAAATATAGAATGGCATCGGCCAGTTTTTAAAATTTACGCTGCGTATTAAAAGGCGATATACACATGGAAAGGTTTTGCATTGTATGTACCTTTATAAGGTTCATGGAAGCTTAGAGTGAGTCACAGACGAAATGTTTATGATCCAGATTTTGAAAATATATTTCAAGTAATTTCTTTTCCCAACAAAACGGCTGATAAACGAGAAAATAAACTAACTTCTGGGTTTTTTATTTCTGTATCTCTGGTAATATATCGCATGGTTCCGTATTTTACAAAATAAATAAATGAATAAAAATAAATAAAATTGTCATTTAGTGCTGTATTGCTAATTTGATACTTTTAAACGAGAGATATAGGATAAGGGTCATTTCTTTCTTTCGCCGTATTTAGTGACAATGCATTTTTATTAAAGTTGGAATAATGGAAAAGCAAAAAGAAGGATAAAATGCTCATAGCTATTCCATCCAGTTTTCAGTTGCGTGCAAGTAACAATATTTTAAAATAAAAACATGATACTAGAAACATGTGTCTCTCTCTCTTTACAGATATATATATATATCTAAAGATATAATATATATATATATATATATATATCTTTGTATGTGTATAGATTGAAAGAGAGATACATAGATATATAGATAAATAGACTGATAAGACAACTTACTTATAGTAAATCCTTATCTATTCTTCTAGTAAAAATAAATTTATATTCCTATAGATATATTCATACTAGCGGTACTTGCATATAAATTATTCATAAAATTAGCTGTAAGCGTTAAAATTGAAAAATGAATTTTTTAACTACCGACATCAAAACTATTATTGCGAATTTCGCGTCAGACGAAATTCATATTAAGTGACAATGAAGGAAGCAACTGGGGAAAAAATAAGAACTATTTGAAGTCCATAAAATATTAATTTGGAGTTATTGAAAATCTATTTCTTATTTTTATTTTTTTTAAATTAGGGTGAAATTCTATGTTTTATTACATATTAAAAAATCCTCTGGTTTTAAAAGTTCTCCGATTAAAGATATTGATAGTTAAATATGAAATTAATGAAATATGATGACTGAATAGATATGAAATTACTAAAATACGATATAATGAATTTGATATCATTTACGTAGCAGGTGATATTCTTCTTTTTTATTTAAATTGATTTATTATGTTTCGATATATAAAGTGTATCAACCGCTGATAAGATATATTTAAATAATTAAGAACTTCAGCTAAACAAGAGAGAAAGAAAAGGAACTAGATGTTCAATTTGATGTTGGTACACGGGAAAGTATACTCGTATAGTTCTATATAGAACTTCTTGTCAACAATCACTTTTCCAACAACGTTTCGCTTAATTTTACTAGTTTTCTTTTGAACCTTATCCGCATTCCATTTTAGTGCAATTTAATGGGGACGCAAACATAAAAAAATATTCAACCTTTATTAAATAATTCTCTCACAACAAAATTTAAGATAAAAATATGATGACTTAAGCAATTTAGACTTTTTTATAAGAATGTTTTTGAAAGTGTTTTGAAACTATATGGAAAGAAGAACAAATAATTTCGTTACTTTAAGCGGAATTTTTTTCTTTGAAAAAGAAATAAACCTCAAAAAAAGTTTAAAAAGTTGTCTTGCATTTTTTGATGATTTTAAATTTAGAAAGCTTCTTTCAGAAAAAGAAATTAGGAACTCATCTTATGTAAGAAATTATACCAAGAAAGTGTTTTCCCCCACAGCATTTGCACATCAAACTATATTTAGAGATAAGAGCTTTACTCTACAGGCTTCTTAAAAGGATTCACTTAAAGCCTACATAGAAAGCCATTTTTACAGTACTCAATTGTGGAAAAAAAAGTCAGATTCTTTTCGGTATCATTATACGAGGATTATTTTATTTAACTTTTTTTCTCCAAAATGAGAAGTTTTTTGCCTTAAAAGATTTAGCTAAGTATGCTTTATTAATTTTTATTTTCGTCTGTTTGTAGGCATACACTTTTTTTTCCAATAGTTTATAAGGAGATGTTATGATTAACATGGCATTTGTTTAGTAAGTAGAATATAAATTAAAAAAGCAGTTTTTTCGAAACCTCAACCGCCGCTATTCACTTGATGTTTTAAAAAAAAATCGGGTTTTGTGATTTAGCACTTGAAGCAGTTTAGTATTTAGTTTTAAAAAAACCGTACATTAAGCTTTTACTTTGGAAAGAACTCCAAGCGAACTTTTTAAAAGCTAAAACTTCAAAATATTGAAATCTTTACAGAAATAAAGTTTTGAGTTTATTTCGGAAGGGACCCAGGTCTCTTCGGCCCCCTTGAATACGCTTTTGTTAAAATGCACATATATAGTTTAGTAAAATGCGCATATTAAAGTTGAACTGTGTAGAAATTAATACTAGGAAATCCAGTACAGGAATTTTTACGCCCCCCCCCCCAACTGATTGAGAGTGGCTTTAATCTAATTTGTATTCTTTGGACACAAAATATGAAACTGTCCAATTTTCTGCAATTTTTGTTGCTTTGTAACTAACTGAAAACTAATAGTAAAAATGGTACATCATTTTTTGACTTAAAAGTTGCTCAGTTCTACTTTTATGCCTGTTAATTAGGGGTATCCCATCATTAATATTGCATTGGAATGAAATAAAAATCAGTTTTCGTTGCAATTACTTGTGCTTGAACTCGTTAACTTTCGGCGCAATTGGAAAGAAAAAATCTATTGGCGTTTATTTCCCTAAGCAAATATGTTTGTATTATCCCTAATTAAAAAGAAAACCTTTTGAGTTTCTAAGTGCATCAAACCCTGTTATCTAACACTTTTCCCAATATATGTTAAAATTGATATTTTTAAAAAAGTAATTACTTAAATGTAGTACATTGTTAAAAAAATATTTCAACCTTGCTCCGAAAAATTGAAAAAAAAAAAAAGGCGAAATTTAGCAGCAGCCAATATTTGGTACTAAAGTTGAACCAGTATAATGGTTACTGGTCTCACATTCATGGTGAAACTAGGTGTAACTACACCCTCACAATGGTTCTACTTAATACCAAATGTTGATTGGAGTTAAATTCCATCATTTCCCCCATTTTTTTGGTGAAAGGTTCTACTTAATACCAAATGTTGATTGGAGTTAAATTCCATCATTTCCCCCATTTTTTTGGTGAAAGGTTCTACTTAATACCAAATGTTGATTGGAGTTAAATTCCACCTTTTTCCCCTTTTTTTTTTGAAAGGTTCTACTTAATACCAAATGTTGATTGGAGTTAAATTCCATCATTTCCCCCATTTTTTTGGTCAAAGGTTCTACTTAATACCAAATGTTGATTGGAGTTAAATTCCACCTTTTTCCCCTTTTTTTGGTGAAAGGTTCTACTTAATACCAAATGTTGATTGGAGTTAAATTCCATCATTTTCCCCATTTTTTTGGTGAAAGGTTCTACTTAATACCAAATGTTGATTGGAGTTAAATTCCACCTTTTTCCCCTTTTTTTGGTGAAAGGTTCTACTTAATACCAAATGTTGATTGGAGTTAAATTCCATCATTTCCCCCATTTTTTTGGTGAAAGGTTCTACTTAATACCAAATGTTGATTGGAGTTAAATTCCATCATTTTCCCCATTTTTTTGGTGAAAGGTTCTACTTAATACCAAATGTTGATTGGAGTTAAATTCCACCTTTTTCCCCATTTTTTTTGGTGAAAGAACAAGAACGTTTTACAGTTTGGTTAAGTACTCCTTTGAAATTTTTAATTTAGTATGCTGACGAAACAAATTTTTGATATTTATGTGTGTAAGTGAATTAATACGTATTGCTTCATTTTGTATCTTTTAGCACCTATGATTGTCATTTTCATGTAGGGGATTTGTCAAGAACTGATGACAAAACTAAACGCGTAGCATATCTCAACAAATAATTTAAGCAGAAATTTTCTCATGAAAAAAAAAGGGGTGCGGAAAAAATTTAACAAAATGAAAAAAAAAAAAATCTAGTTTGACTTCTAATGAAAAACGTCACGCTTGACTTCTAATGAAAAACGTTACGTTTGACTTCTAATGAGAAACAAGCTTGCACATTTTGTTTTGCTGATTTCTTTTAGTAGCTCTGCAAATATGGAAAATTCATTTGAGTAACCTCTATAGTTTACCTGATCATTGGAAAATTACAAGTAAGGGATCATTCATAAATGATGTCACACTTCGAGGAGGGGTTCGTGGAATTGCGACAAAGTGTGACAAGGGGAGGGGAGGGGGTAACTAGAAGTGTGACATCCTCCTTAGGCAAACATAGCGTGACATGTGACAAAGGCGGAAGTGTGACATTTTGTGACAAAGGGGGAGGGGGTCAAATATGTGGGGAAAAAGCGTGACATCATTTATGAACGGTCCCTAAGCAGACAAAGTTACCTTTTGTAAACTAAAATGTCTTTTTCAAATTTCACAATGCATACTTTTACTAAAACAAATGAATCAGTGTTAGGTCATTATCACGATTATTTAAAATAATATTCAGTTGTCAAATAAGATGAAAGAGCATTTTTAATTTTAATAATATTTTCCAGGTCGGGGATTAACATCCTAGAGAACAAGTAGTGTAAGAAAGGATTTGGAAGAGATTTAGCCGATGCCTTCAATCTCGGAGCATGAAATCTCAGATATTTACGTAAAAGTTCGCAAAGCCCGGCAGAGTGAATAAATATCGGAAGGCCGATAAATTGGATTTAGGGTTTATTTTCCAGAAGAACGAATTTGAAAGTAGTCACTGGATTGTAAGGAATAAATCGTGCGAATGAAAGGAACTGTCAAAAGATTTAAATTTATAATCATGTTTAAAAATTTTATTATAATCTTCGGTTATTAAATTTTTTGAAAATTTTACGTATTGATTTGTATTCTTGAGTGATACAATATACAAATATATTGTATCACTCAAGATTTATACAAGTATTGTATATATTGAATATATATACAATATTATTCATTTTTAAATTTACAAAGTGCATAGTAAGCATTACAGGGTGAGCCACGGGAAACGGACGATTTTGAAACTTGTAATATTCGGCTAGAGAGGTACAAGAGGTGACCTTCAACTCTTAGTACCTCATTTAGTACCTATCATGGAATTGAGAACACCGCGTATTTGCTTATGAAACGTAAATGAAAAACTGTGAATCCACACCGCAGTTCTCTCCAGCCACAGTTCTCTCTTGTTCTTGCGGTTTTGGCAGGTCCAAGTGGTTTCATTTTCTTTAAAGAACCAGCCGTTTGCAGTGAATTAAGTCACCTAAGAATTATATTGCATTTGGGGGTATCACCGTGACGAACAATGCGGAATTTTTGCATGGAGAGACGTCGGATGTCCCTGGTTGGGTAGTTATAAGTTATTCTCCATTTTTCACGTACGTGTCATAAGAAAACGTGCAGTGTTCTAAAATTCATAATGGCATTGTGAGTACTAAATAACAACTCAAGAGGAATTGGAGGTCACCTCCGTAATCTCTCCCCGACTCGAGTATGGCATTTTACGAAATCGTCGGTCGCCAGAGACTCATCCTGCAGGTTTTCTCTTAAAAGCTAATGTCCTTTGCGTGTAAAAAGTAAATATTGATATATACTGCCAAAGTTCTGTTTTGGTACGAACCATTTTTACTCGAATTTGATCTAACACGACCGATTCAATATACTTTCTTAGTTTTTACTTTTTCTTCGATCCCAAATTGAAAGAAAATTGTATTTGTAGTGCAGTGGCTCATTTCAATTTTCTCTATCAGCGTTTCTTAATTTCCTATATATGCGGATTCTCTGATTAAAGTACCGTTTTCTTGTAATTTTAGGCAATGTCGCTCATATTCTAATGGAGGTTTTTACCGTGTTTTTAAATGGTTTTTAGGAGCCGTTTTCCTTATTCTGATAGAGATCTTGAGACGAACCGGGTGGCAACAGAACTGATGTCTGTAGCCTAAAGGTTTTGTATAATAAGAACATACAAAATGTGAACTTTTAAGAAGTTTTAGTATTCTAATGCATATTTTTAAGGACTGTTTTTCATCTTTTATCGAGAATTTTTAACTAAATTTCTTCTTAATTTTTTACGGCTAAATGTTGGACGTGTGCCACATGACTTCATTTCTTTTTTTTGCCAGGGCATGATCTGAGGTTCGAGATATCCCGCGCAACGCCGGGTACGAGAGCTGGTACTTAATAAAAACTCAAAGCCATGCACTTCGTTTTATTTTATGGTTTCAAACATTTTCCCCCTTATTCTATCTAATCTTTTTAGATAATTTCTGCTGGAAACCAGCCGAAACAACTTCTACAATTTTTTCAGGTGCAACACCGTAACGGAAATATATTTCGAAGTCTGTTTTAAATGTGTATTCTGTTAAAGTTCGCCACAGGCGAACTAAATTTTTGACGTGAATACGTCTTTAAATTTGCTTCCATACGGGGGCAATCCAAAAAATCTTATGCGAGTATATGCGGATGATAAAAAAATCGGGGGATACAGTTTGGCGTTGTAGTTTCGAATCTATCCTCTACATCCAAAATTAAATTATACCACTGGATAACTAAAGGATCAAAGAACTCATTACAATAAGCGAGAACAGTGACTTCCTTGTGTGCGTGTTTCCTTGCTTTTATTCTAAATACATAAATAAAAATGTTTTATTTAAAAATATAACCCATTACATAAACGTATTCACGTACAAGACACGGCCTTGTCCATGACACAGCCACACCCCACATTTTTTTAGCTCGGGCAACACCGTTTGTGTACTGCAAAATATTACTAAATGTTTGAAGTGTTAAGAAATCAATGAAATATAACAGAAATATTGATGGATGAGAGATAAAATTGCATATTATATTTCTTTGAAAAATTAAGAGTCAAATTGTTTGAGCACTTTTATGATACGAAATGAAATATTTTTGAAAAAAAAATCTCTTTAACTATGAACTATTAATTTGTGTCCAAAAGACTTTTTTGAGAAAACGAAAGAAAAACTTCCGTAATTAATGACTATTGAAATACTTTTCTCCTTTGTTATCGATGATCTTTTTCTCATTTCCTGCAGCTCCTAATGCATCCTCACCGATTTCCGTCTTTTCGAGAAAGGAGTCCACTATCTCTATTCCTGCAGGATATGATGTCTTTTGTTCCCTAAAGCAGTTCAGAAGGGCGCTTTTCAGGAAGGGATTATTTATAGGAAATGTACAAAAAATTTGTTGTATTTGTATCCACTACATTCATTATTGATACTGACATACTTCTTTACTGAGTGGCTGTTAATTGTTTTAGAGGCAAATATTTAAAATTACTTTTGGGGTGCTCGTTCATTACTTTATTGTTAACGACTATACATACTTGATATTCATTCCATTACACGTTTTCATTTAATGGAAGTCAAACTATGACTTTGATATGAACAAGAAACTTGTTAAAAAAATATTAAGGATATCATTATAAGCTTGGACTTACAATTTGTACACTGCGCATTTCATTGATTTCCCATGAATTCTGTCTTCAATTAGTTTTTCAATTAGTTTCATTGTCCTTGCTGAACAGTAATTATTTTTTTAATTGAATTTTACACAGTATGCGTAATTTTTGTTTCATTAAATTCAAATATTGACCGACACGATAATTTTTTTTAAACTGCAGAGAGTTAGAATCTTATATTGCAAAGAACAAAATGCTTAGCTTTAGTATAGAATATTAATTCATGTACTTTGGGTATGGAAGAAAATAGTAGGACACAATTTTTTAATATTCATTAATTCAAAAACATAAAGCTACTAATGTCAATGAAACGTGATATTAGTACTGTTTTCATTTCAAATCATGTGTTTAAACTGCCTAAAAGCAATAAGAATTGAAGCGCTAAATTCAATTAAAAAAAATCATTTTTGTCTAGCAAGAGCAATGTGAAGCTAATTAAAAAAAAAGACAGAATTCACAGGAAATCGATGAAATGAACAAATACCTTGCATTGCTAGGGAAATATAGTCCAAGCTTGTGATGATCAGTTTTTAAGTACTTATATGCATTTCAAACACATACTTTGAAATGAAAACAGTACGGAAATCACGTTCTGTTGACATTAGTAGTTTAGCGTTTTTGAGGTATTGAACATTCTTCCATACCCTAAGTACATAGAAAAAGAACTCCATACATAAAAAAATTACACGTTTCTTTGTTCTGTCAGATAACCATATCTTTCTTCCATTGAGCTTGAATGAGGAAATATTAGGCGGCAAATATCGGCGACCAGCATCGGCTGAGAATGGCGTGAGATTTCCTCAAACAAATTGACCTTTTGCGAATTTTAAGAAGTAGGGTCTGAACATTTTTTTGTTTGCGTTCAAAAGAGTGGAAACTACAATAGTTGTTAATGAATCACCATTTCAGATTTGAAATGATTCTCCTCTGGAGTACTATAACTAGGTAACCTCCTACCTAGAAACTAAAATAAAATAGGTTAATTACCTAGACAACTGACTTGAATGAATTATAGTCCCTATTATAATCAAAATATTCCAATTTTTTAATTTCCGAAAATGCCTGCTTTGTTCAAATTTTATTCCTCTTGATAAATAGCTGAAACACACACCTGAATTTATTAGTATCTAACGACGCTAGTCACAAGTTCACTATGTCCAAAAACAATCAAACGAAATAAGTTTAAATATGCATTTTAGATTATGTTCGGTGAATATAAAGTAGAAGAAATTGCTAAAATAGTTTTGTGGTAACTATAGAA
This sequence comes from Octonoba sinensis, assembly GCA_038502835.1. Lineage (NCBI taxonomy): Eukaryota > Metazoa > Arthropoda > Arachnida > Araneae > Uloboridae > Octonoba > Octonoba sinensis. Next base: position 69,336,542 of record CM076602.1, read on the forward strand.
ATAACAAACTCCTAAGGAATCAAAAGTATGCTTATCAATGCAAAAATTTCGTATAATCATACATACATGAATGAATTTAAGCGGTTAGAAATGCGCTGAAAAGAAAATGATAATATTAGCTATTGATAAAAAAAAATTAGTTCATACGTGCGGAATAATGTGCAGCAGATTTAAATCAAGCATTATAATTGATGGTATTCTTGCTCAATCACTGCTTTTGTCTTTTATACTTTTTGCTTGGAATTTTCCGAAAGTAAATTTTGCTAGGAGAAATTTAAGCACTTCGTTGGCTCAAAAGAAAAGAATTGGATTTAATCTTTCATTTAGAAGGTAATTTCGTAGAAGCTAGTTGTTATAATATTAAAAATTTCGAGAGAGTTAAATGCTTCAAAATATCTTTTAAACATTCGTCTTGCAATTCATTATCCCATTTTCTGTCAATAAATTCTGGTATTCACTGGTGTTTTTCTTTTATTGAGATGTAACAGAGTAATTTATATTATTATAAAGTCGACAGGGTGTCGTAGTGGTAAGGCGAAGGTCTCGTACGCCCAAGATCGCAGGTTTGAACCTAGCCCAAGTCGGTCGATTTTCAGGATGCAGAAAATCGTCTGCGCCCATGTCCCATGATTGTGTGGCATGTTAAAGATCACTTGAGTATCAGTTTGGCTTGGATACATTCGTCTAAATTAAAAACCTAGTGCAATTCGCATCAAATGAGAGGTGCCGCCATTTAGGGGAAACTGAGCTTCTAAATTCCCAGTGGCAATGGCAACCACCGACAGCTGTGCTACTTGAAAAAATGGATGCCGATTACCGGGGTACGCACTAGGTCTGCAAAGGTTAATGACCATACGCAGCCCCATTAGAAAGAAAAAAAATATTATTATAAAACGAAATAAAATTTCAAAAGGAATAACTGAATATAATTATATTTTATCATATGGCTGGCTATGGGGGAAATAGGCCGTTATAATGCATTAATTGTACAACATTTGTAAACGTGCAAAATGAAGCAGAGAAGAAAATTTCTTTTATTTAACTGTTGATGTATGTGGAGATGTGAGCATGTATTTTTTCAGTGCACACAGTCTCATTAATACAGCTACAAATTTAAGGGGAAGGAACTAAAGAGTGATTGGTAAATAATGTGAATGTCACAAGTGAAGAAAAATCAGTACATAAACACATTGTGCAATGGTAGAATATGTAACACAACTGCTTACCAGATGATGCATTGCAAAGGAAAACTTTCCCCCCTGATGAATATTTCTGTAAATGTAAAATATTTCCCGTACTGATGAATTGCGTCAACTATGTTGACTTCCGAAGAGGTTTACAATATCGAAATGTTCAATTAATTATTTGTATTTCATTTCATCGATTTAACTTTCTACTTCTACTTATAATATACCATAGATACTATATTACAGCACAATACAATAAAAAAAAGCAACATGCACTGAATACGGGTGTTCAGTGAACTATTACAAAAAAGTTACCACTGAGTTAGTTGATTGATTGCAAACGAAGAGTAAAAGAATGCAAATTTTTTTTTTTGCACTATCAAATATAGTATAATCTTAAAATTACTAATGCATTCATTCTGAAATTGAATTACAGTTATTTTCAATTAAAAATGGAAACACTGTGACTCTTCGAAAAATTTGAGCATCTTACATTTTGATTTTAGCGCTTTGATTTCTTGTAAGCCAGTGAAAAAGGCCAAGCAATGCAATTTGCTTATACTCATTTACAAGAAATTGCGTAAATATAGTTAAGTTTCAATAAAAGGCACTTTTGAGACTATTAGTAAAAATTTTATATATTGTACTACTAAAATAGAAAATGTTTTATGTTTGAAGTTGCATTAAAAAATTCTTAAGTTATGAAAAAATATATAAAAAAGTCAATTAATTAAAAAAATGAAAAAAAGAAGAAAAAAAAAAACAGCAACCAAGAACAAAATAATGTTTTAATGATTTTTGAGCTCTTTAACTTATGCTGCGTAATGCGATGTCTGCATATCCAATGAAAGGAATGGCTTCTAGATAAGAAATGCCTTCCGAAATTCAAAACACAAAGCCATTTTAAACCATTACTATGGACTTAAATTGATTTTAAATTAGGATAAAATAAGTCCCTTCCATTTATTTGGATGCAAACCCTTTCTTTATTTTTAATAAAATATTGTTCTAAAAAAACATTTTTTTCTTTACTATTTATTGATAAATGTAGCTTTTTGAGCCGATTTTAAAATAGTCAAAATTGTTCAGTTTTCGTGGCCTGTATAAAACGACAGTTAGCCTGAAATAAAAACATTTGTTTCAGGTTGAAAAGGATGCCTAATTCACGTATCCCTTTAGAGATGCTGGAAAAACTAACATTAGAAGTGGGTTTATCTAACAGTATATATTACGTATATTATATATAAACAACATCAATGTACGTTTCGGTGCTGAGTTTCTATGGTTTATTCTTGTAATAATATACTACTACGTAATAAAATGGAAATGATATTTGAAATATTATTTTAAAGCTTGCATTCCTTTTCAAATCTTAAAAATAATTTCGCAACATACTCAGAAAAGAAGTTTAAATAGTTTTTATTCATAAAACGAGCATAAAAAGTGTTTATTAACGAATAAATGCTTAAACCAACATTTACAAAATAATAAAATAATACTTTTATAATTAAAACATTTAATTTAGACTGTGAAAAATCTTATTTCCGAGTTCTATGCAAGAGACTTAAATATTGTTTATTACTTCTTCATTGCTTATTTTCTCAAATTGAATTAAAAAAAATATTCTTAGTTAAAAAAAAATAACTATCGAAAAATTCACTTTTTTCAGGACTATCAGAATTTTTAGGCCTTGTACGGGAGATCTAAATCGTTTTTAATCTGGGTAAACTTTTTTGTGGTATATGTAGGTCCATAGAGGCAACTGTTGATCAACTTTGAAATTTTGAATTTCCCCAAAAAAAATGTTTTCGATGCACCCTACTATGCAGATATTTTCATCTAAACAACTATTTAATAGAAGATCTAATCTAGATAAAAAAAAAAAAAAAACAGGACAGAGAAACGTATGCAGATATGTCTCACACTCACTTCACACTTTCGACGATTTCGACTTGTAGCTGGAATTGCTCTATTTGTGCTCACTTTCCAATCTGCAAGAAATGTTCAACAGTTCTTAGAGTGAAAATACAATAAATGAGAATTGAGGCGATTGTCGCCCAAACGGTGATTAACAAATAATACTTGTTTTTCGGTACCCGTCGTTTGAAGGGTTAGGAGGGGGTGACCGCCCACCTCGCCTATGCTTTAAAAACATAATGTATTTTAATCAATGCGCACATATGCTATTGTTTTTGAAAATTTCATACATAAGGTGAATATACCCTCTCACTTCATAAAAAATTCGAAATTACATGACTGAGCAGATCAAGGATAATATTGAACACTAGAGAAAAAAAAAATCATCAATACTATTTAAAATATTTATATAGATTTTGAGACATAAAAAACTTTAGTTTTTAAAGGAGATAACAACTTGAAAACGTTTTTTAATCATGTTTTACAACTTCTTTCGTTTTCACTGCGTAGATGATCCTGATTATTTCAAATAAAATCCTTTTCAAAAGAAGTGAGTAATATTATTCAAAAAACGAAGAACTCTCTTTACTTTCTTTAACAACGACTAATGGGACATACGGCACTTCCTTCTAGAATCCATTATGGAAGATCCGGGCTTCCGTTTTAGCAGGATAAGAAATCTGTCTTTGAGGAATTTCAGTTCGACGTAGGATATATTTTTACAAGTGACTACTTATTACAACAGCCACTAACATTTCCGTTCTCCAACCCTCTGGAGACTCCCGAAAAGAAATTTGTTTTCTTTTTCCCACACTACTATTGACAGCTTTTATACACAAGTACTAGTACTAATGTCAAATTTTAAGATCTTTTGTCGGATTGAACTTTAAAATGACTTTATTGACAGTATACAATTGGCATGGTATTGGAATCATATTTTAATAAAATAATCTAATATTCTTATCATTTGATATATTTATTAATGAAATTGAAAAAAGAGTTTTATAATTACCTTTTGTTCAAAGTAGTGAGGAAAGTAGATGTTTTATGTAGTAGATCAATGCTTTTAGGGAAAAAATTAAGCATATTTAAAATATATATTTTTAAAACAGAAACATGATATTATCTTATAATTGATATCAAAGTAATAATAAAAGTAAATTTGTTTTAGGTAAGTGTAAATTAAATGTGCTTTGCTTAAAAGAAGATTGTTCTAACCTAAAAATGTTAATAATCTCAATCTCACAAAATATCCTGGTTTCCAATAAGTTGCTGTTAGTTTTTACTGGGTAGTAATTTTTCTACCTTTTTCTTGATATAGTACAGGCGTTTCATTAACAACTATCAATTAAATTGCTCTGTCATAGTATTAAAGATACCTACAATGTAGATTCCCTTACATTTCTAGAACTATCAATTAAAAAAGGCAACAAAAAATCTCAAGCAGTAATTATTTTTCTGCACTATTATCCCATAACTAATGATAGATGTTAAATTTTCACATCGCAGTATTCGAAAGTTTAAAAAAAATGACGCATTGTATACACACCTTTAAGTTTAAAGCGCGTTATAACGACTACAAATTATAATTGACGAATACACATACTAAAGACCACTAAGCCTTTTCCTTTATTTATGCATTTTTTACCTTTTTTTATGCCGCTCGTAGTTAAATCCTATCAGAGGAAAGTTTCTTTCCTGACAACTTCGTCGAGAAGATTCCCGCCTTTATCGAGTACGATTTTACACTTCCTATCGAGGTCTACCTACTTACTCAACGATAAGCGTTCGATCTAACTTCCAGCTTCTGAGTTATAAAGGGAAAATATTCATTGTTGAATTTCCAACGTTGTATTGTCTCCACGGTTGCCATACCGTTAAAAAAACATCTTTAGAACAGTTTTTAATGTAAATATTTTGACAGTGTTAATGTTTTCCCGTTTATGTTGTATCTTTGGGCATCTGCTCTCTTCTCTTGTTAAAAACGCATGACTAAAACGATGAAATGATGGCTTTAAACTGACAAATTTCAATGACTTTTTTCAGTTCAGAATCTAGAGTTTCAAATTAGCAAAGACCGAAAAATAACAAGAAGTTCCATCTAGAACTTTGCGAGCCTACTTTCCCACATATACCAACACATCAAATTTATAATCTGATGAACTTGGGCCTTATGTAGAGGGTTTATAGAATGTGCTTCATATTTCCTCACAATCGCTTATTTAAAAATTTTTTGAGCTGTTCAAAATTGAACTAAAAATTGTTCAAATCAAAACATAAAATATAAAATTGGGATGTCTTCGAGGAGACATTTCGAATGCAATTTTTTTTAAAGTCGGAAAATTCCCTCAAAAGTTATTAGGGAAGGGGGAGGGGGTGGCGGCCATAAGACAAACCGACATACACATATTTTCCTCAGCTCAAAACCCTACTTTCAAAAGGTTTTATTCTTCAATCTTTATTTAGTCACTTCACTTATTTTTGACTTCACTTTTAACGATATTTTTGCAATACATTAACATTTCTTTCATACTTTTAAAAATCTTTGACGGGAAAGTAGGATAAAAAGCGAATGTGAAATACGTTATAATTTAATAAAACAACCATTTCAGTTTAGTTATGATGAAACTCAAAATGCACTTGAACTTTTTAAAGAGTTCCATCATTTAGTTTCGGAAGCTAATTAATTGGTATTTGAATTTAGAAGCATGTTTCAGAAGAATCATTACGTAGGCCTCAAAAATGCAAAGGCTTGAGTTAAATGTATTTACGCTCTCTCGTAGAGGTACATGCTTTGTTTTAGGTAATGAGATTGAAGAACAATGCGAGATTCCTAATTACTACCGAAGTTAAGTGGGCACCCGTTTTATACCTTACTTAGAAAAGTACTTGAAAATACGTGCATTAATCAGCGAGTCTTCTTAATCACTTTTTAAGACCTTTATTAAAATGTTGTAAAGGAATAAAGTGTTATAAGTATTTCGAGAATGAAACATAACAGTAACAAAGAAATTTATTGCCATTTTGACATTATTGTCATCAAGACAGCATTTTGTTTCTATGGTTGAAACGTATTATTCAATATGATTTTATGTTTTGAAAATGTTTTTTGATTAATTTCGTGGAGGTTTAGTTAAAGCTTTTGTTAATTTTTAATCAAAACTCTTCATAGGTATTTCAAAGCAAAAATATACTAATTAAATTTTAATGTTTATTTTGTATTCTCCAGTTGATTTGCGCTATAACGACTCTATTCGAACTTGTTGCTATATTGGGTGGTTAGATTAGTTTGTTGCTGCATCAAATGAATCTGCAATACTATTCATATAATTTATTTTCTTTTATATTTGGTTAAAAAATTGTGCTTTTAAATGATACGGTAAACATGTTATACAAAATGAAAGAACATGTTTTTCTCAAAGGAAGGTTTTTAACTTAGTTGGATTCAAAATAATAAATATTGAGGTACGATATATTCTTCGTTACATTTGATGAAAGTAAGGACTTTTAGTTTAAATTTGAAAGTTACAAGAACCTTATTTTGCTTATTTCTTCAAAGCAAGAACAATTTTTGATTTTTTTTGTGCTAAATATTGTTATAAATTCAGTATCTAGTGAATAGAGCCACACATCTTACTTGAATGGCCTTAAAAATAACCATAACTCCTTTCATGCCATTTTTTTAAACAGTGGTATCCCATTGATTTGATTTTTTTTTGCCGACTGAATACATTGACCTGTCAAAAGTGGATGATCACAAAAATTTGCAATGGGAATTGCACAAACGTGTTTTGAACTCAGAAGGTTTCGGTTGACTAAGTGGAGCGGGAAACGTACATTATGTAAGAGTATCGCTAAGTGGCACAATCTGCGCACCTGATGAGCTTGAGTGTGCGTAAGCTCACATTGCAAATTAACTACCGAAAGTAACCTGTCCGATCAGGCTAAAGGAAGTTTTTTCTTTCTAATGGGACTGCAGTATTGGTCAGCAACCATTGCAGACCTAGTGCGTCCCCACAGATTGGTACCAACTCTTTCAGCGGCATCACATGAGTATGGTACCGTTGCCGCAATTTTTTGACGCGTAGTTTCCCTTAGATGGGGCACCTGAGCTCTCGTTGATGCAATCTGCACTAGGAATTTAATTTAGCCGAGAGTATCCATACCAAACGGATACTCAAGGGATCTTTAACATGCCGCATAATCATACGACATGGACGCAGACGATTTTCTGCATCTTGAAAGTCCACCGACTTGGGCCAGGTTTGAACCTGCGATCTTGGGCACACGAGACCTGCGTCTTACCCCCTGTCGACGTCTAAAGAAAGTAACCTGTTCGGTAGTTGCAAATTAACTACTCAAAGTCCCGTTAACTAACAAATCCTGGCCGCAGTAGCCGTAAGTTTTGTGAGAGCTAATATAAGAACGGGATAATTACATAAGAGCAATTTTACTATCCCGTTTGATCATCAGCTTTGTATATATAACACGCTGGATTATATTTGTGATACAATTGTGTTTGTTTGAGTAATTGAATTATTGAATCCCGATCTTAGCTTTTAGAATCTGAGACAATATTATCACAATTCCAGTTCATTTCTTTTTTTTTTCAAGTTGTTAAATAATTTTTAACTTTTGTACTACACTGTAAAAAAAATCTCCTGAAAATAACGGAAAAAGTACCGGCAGCAGAGTTGCCGGAAAAATTCCGTTTCTGATAGTATTTTCCCGTGACTTGACAGAAATTCCATTTCTGAGTTTTCCGTTAATTTTTTTTCCGTTTCGTATTTTTCCGCGTCTTTACAGAAATTAAATTTCTTATTTTTCCGTTAATCTTTTTTTCCGTTTCGTATTTTTCCGCGTCTTTACACAGAAATTCCATATCTTATTTCTTCGTTGATCTATTTTTCCGTTTTGCATTTGCCCGCGTTTTTACAGAAATTGAATCTCTTATTTTTTTGTTGATCTGCTTTTTACGGTTTGCATTTTCACTCGCTTTTACAGAAATTCCATTTCTTATTTCTTGCTTGCTTTTTCCATTTTGTATCTCTCCGTGTCTTTACTAAACTTCCGTTTCTCATTCTGCCATGTATCTACTGACCCCCCCCCCCGAGATTCTGTCATTCATTTTTATTTATTTTACTCTTATGTCATTATTCAATTTCTGAATAACGATACATTACAAGTTGAAGACATTCATGCACAACGCACTAATACTTAAAACATCCTGTCCAAGAATTTAAAATTTTAATAAACAAATGTTTAAAAAAATAAAAATTTAATAACGATTTGTTTACAAAAGTAAACATTGAAAAATATTTTACACTATAGGCATTTTTATAGCATTTTATACTTAATTTAAAGGAAACAAATTGAAAGATAAATACTTTTTAGGCTTATATTTATATTTCAGTAATGACAAAAAAAAAAAAAAAAAACACTGAAGGCAAATTTATTTTAAAACATTTCAGCAGTGATTTATGCACGTTAAACATCATTCAATCCTGCAGGAAAGAATAAATCATCCAATATTTTTTCATTATTCTTTTAAAATTACTTTGTAAATATACATCACTTTCATGTATTTGATTTCCTAAGATACTGGTAAAATTACCTTAAATAATTTTTCAGTAAAAAAATTACTTGAAAGTGTACTGTTTATGCTGGAAAGCAAGTATACAGGTACATAATTTAATAAAAAAACGAAATGAATCAAAAAATCGACCCATGTGCAATTTGGGAATTGATTGTGTAATATAGTGAAAAGATGCAAGTTGCATCAGTTAAAAAAATGCTCTAAGAGAATTAAAAAATATACTATTGTACAATTTGAGCATTACTTAATTATATTACATAGTGAAAATATGATACTGATTACCTTTTTAAATGTTGTTAGCAAACTATAAAGAAAGCTAAACACAAAATATATTATCAACATTACATTTTATTTATAAATTCAGCTCGGGCTACAGAATTTACTTTTTAGAACAAATAGGAAAACAATTTGATAAAAATATGCATCTGCAAATTATATCAGAGAACAAGTTTGCAAAACCAATAACAATAACACAAGGGAAATAATGTGAAAACCAACCACATTTGAAAAAAGAAAAATCTTTTCCAAACTGCACATGAACGAATCACATAGTAAATACTAGTTCATGAAGGAAACACATACATAAATGTATATTTACAACACCTTTCTATTTAACTCGAAATTTGAAAACTTTATCAAAAAACACAATATTTACAACTTCTTTTTATTTAATTCAGAATTTGAAAAGTTTTATCAAAAAGACTTATGTTTTTATATATATATATATATATATATATATATATATATATATATATACGTATATAAATATTTTTCAATTTGATTCAAAATTATAAAACTTTATCAAATTCATTAATGTCACTAGCCAAGTTAATGATTTTCTTAGTATTTGAATAATGTTTTTCTTTTTCTTTCTTGCTTGCTTTAGTTCCTCTTTTAGGGTTAATATCTGAAATACATTTGCAAAATATAAAATACTGTTTCAGAATTTAATTGGTAAACACATTACAGTTCATATAAAAGGCACTTAACCTATGAAATTAATTTTAAAAAATCAGTAACTTTTATTTAAGCCTAAATATGAAGTTTCATAAAAATAATAATAATAATTTCAAGAAGCTCCTTGTGCAATATTTCTGAGCTTGCAACCATGAATTTTGTTTTTATTACTTCATTATATACGGTTAAAAATTGTGTTTAACATATTAAATTTTCAACATGTTCCAAATTTTAATAAAAATTAAAGTAAAAATTTTCATTAAATGCACAGTACTTAAGAACATACCTGCTTCTGTGTTATAAAAATCTAGAATGTATCTAACACTAGACAAAGGCTCAATAAGTGGATATTTTGAGATCAGGTACACAAGAACAAGTGTTTAATATCAATAACCTTGAGAGATATAATAATAAAAATACTGTAACAACAGAAACCTGAATATCATTCTAAATAAATTTCATAAATAATAATTAAATTGTTTAATGCAATAAGTAATATAAATTAATAAAACATAGGTGCTAAATGTAGATAGTAAATTACAAATTTCAAAAAAGACATTTTTTCTTAAAATGATGTTGCATTCTTGAACAATATTTAGTACATAGGATATTTAAATTGACCGACACTTTTTTAATATCCTTATTACAAATTGCATTTAATATGCACGCCAGTTTGAAATTTAGAAAGAGTTTGGATCTTAATTTAATTAAGATTCCTTTTATGTTTACCTCATTACATCAAAAAAAAAAAAAAAAAAAAGAAAAAAAAAGTGTTTTTGCTGGATCAGGGTGTTTACTGGTTTAGTGAGCCAAAATTCCAGTTTAAAATTTAAAAGGAAAAAAATCCAGAAACACTTCGGCAAATTTTGTCTGTTTGGCCTTATTTTTAAAGTATTTGAACATTTAAATTTTCCTATCACCTTGTAAGAACACTAGTTACTCATTTCAAGGGAAACATCTCTATTTGAAAAGGAGAAAAAGAAAATAATGACCAAAATCTGAGTTAATATAGATTCCCATATTGCCACATATTTGGCCTTCAATTGTGAGACACAGTATTTCAATACAATTTTGGTATATAAAAAAATTTACAGCATTTTCAGTATCATTAGACTATGTATGTAATACAACAATGCACCAAGGAATGCAGCTCTTCATCTGGGTAGTTTTGATTTTTTGAAATATGTGCTTTGTAGCCGTTTCGTTTTCAGTTGCAAGTTTATTGACATAAATATATTTATATTATTTTAGAATTATATTCAAAACAATTTATGGTTAAATGTTTTTAAAATGACTGCAAATTTTAAATACCCTGATATTTTATGGTAAATACGCACTTATAAATATACCCTATCCACTCGATACTTACCAGACACACATCTATAACCATGTCGCCGAATTGAAAGGTGTCCTTCAAGAAATAAAAACATTAAAACACAAACACCCTTTCTTTTTTCAACCCAAAATAAGGCACTCAAAGGGAATTTGCACGACAGCGCAAAATAGGCTTAGCGCAGGCCTGAATATAGAACCATATGTAACTTTAGAAATGGTAAATATCAATAGCTTTGAATAAACTCCATTGTCAAAGCCGTAAACCGTATCAGCATTGTATTCAATGTTTAATACATAGTATGTTACAAAAAGAGCTGCCATCGCAGTTATGAAATCACTGCTGTTAGAAAATTGATATGTTCATCTTCTACTAACGAAAATTCTTTTGAAGAATATAGGTCACTTCCTATAAGTGTAGTTAAGAAGCATAAGTAGACAGAGTAGAACAGTTTAAATATTTCTAACACATTTAATAAAGTTGTTACTTGAAAATGACCTTTAACTACAAAATCCTTTTATTTTAACTCTAAATTATATTTAAAATGTGTATTGAGCAATATGAAAAACATATTATTTTACTTGGAAGGCACAAGAATCAAACTAAATAACTGAAACCTACAAAAACAAGATCTTTAAAAACAAAAGCTTAAAATCAACAATACTTTCAAAATGGCGATTTTCCGTATTGCGGTGCGTGCAGAGCCTTTGGCTCGATCCCTTAAACACCAAATTTTTTTCGCCAATACTTAGCAGCGAAGGCGGAAGACGGAAATCACGTGATATAAACATGGCTGCTCGCATGTAACTGAATAGGGTTTAGCCAATTATGAACTGTGTTTTTTTAATTGTAAAATTAACATTTTCAAAGAGGGTACTTTTCTATCTTTAGGTTTCGACTCAGATGGTTAATAAAGATAATGAATTACGCAGGAGGTATTTTGTTAAGCAAGATTTAAAAAAGAAATAAAATTTGAAATTTAATAACAAAACAGATCTTGTATCTCTTACATACGAACTTTCGCTACATTGTACGGTAGAATAGCTTGAAAGTATGAATAGTACGATCGTTACTCAGAAAAATATAGTTGACCATTTTTTGTTGATGATTGTTGTGTAGATTATTAAAATATGTTATTTTTAGTTAAATTATTATTCAATTATTACCTCTTAGTACAGATCTTTCTGTTGCGTAGAGGTGTAAGACTATTCAATTTGCTGGGCTTATTCTGGCACAAGTAGCGTTGCAAGCCTTTCAAAACGCCTGGATTATTCCCGGGGGAAAAAAAACACCTTGTTTTTCACCGGAAATTTAAAGCAAAATCGGGTAATTTCAGACTTCCCAAAAACTGGGAATATTCTTTTTTTTTTTTTGCGTGAAATAATAATTTTAATACACCAATAATACATAATTTTTTATGAAATTTTCGTAATAATAGAAATTCTTTACCGAACATTATTGTTAAAGCATTTTAAAACAGACAATATATTTATTTCGTTGTGTTGGTATTCGCTATAACAATATTTTACAGTTAGAATGAAAAAAAAGGAAGTTGTTAACATTTTATATTTACATTGTAAAACTTGATATTTGTTTAAGTCATCAATAAAAAACAAAATAACACATAAAAAACGAAAACCAACCTCTACAAAAAAGTATTGAAATATTAGTGCTTTAAATAGTATCTCTTATTAAAAACTACCAATCCAAATGTAAAGTTGCAATAAAATGCTATGAATAAAACGGATAAGTTATGTATATATGTATTATTTCTGATAGTAATTTGAAATCTAGGAAAGGAATAAAGAAGAGAAAATATTTTGAAGTTTAGACTTATTTTCTGAAAAGCAGGGTTGGCAGGTTTTTGACATGCAAAGGTTTTAATCGGTTTTAACCATGGTTAAAACCGGCTTGTCAAAAACGTCAAAAAGTGTCAAAAACCTAATTTGTAAAAGAAATTATCAAAGAAATAATTTAGCAGAATTGGATGGACTTTAATTAATATATTTTAAATAAAATGGCATAATGCATTAAAACTCCTGAATATAAACTACAAAAATATATTCTTGCTGCAGCACAGCCAGAATCTTTGCCTGAGAGTGATTTTATTGATAAGACTTGTTTCTAAAATTCAATTGTATTTTAAGTGCACAAGCACAAACACAGGTTCCTGTTTTCTGATGCTGTAGGAGGGGTTTTAAGTCGTAAAACACATCATTTGCTGTGCCCTGCCAGTGCATTCTTGAGATACATTCTATTTGCAGAATATTTCGTGAACGTGAACCGATAATAGACTATAATGAGACAATTCTTTTAATAGAAATTGTCGAACACTTATTTAATGAATCATTTTATTGTGAATGCATACTTTAATTATTTTTAGCAATGATGTACAGTTAATAAATCTAATATTTTGCAGAAATAAATTTAGATTTTAAAATTTTTTTATGGATGGAAGCCGAAAGTAATTCATCACAATTGAAATCTAATGAAGGTATGTACTTTCCCCAGGATAGTGCATATTCAAAGATGCTTTCCTACCAGTACAAAGAAATATCAACTCTAAAATAGCTTTTCTTAATTTCCCCCCAGTATTCTTGTCAAATATGCGAAAAATCCACGCCAGAAAGAAATACGTGTAAAAAATTAAAAATTAAGTCATTAACAAAGAAAAGTATATAAACTAATATTTAATTATAATTCAATGTATACTAAAACTAAGGAACATTATAATAAAACAAAAACAATGCTGTGTCTTGCTATTATTAAAGCCTTCTTTTTTTTTAATTTTTAGCTGATTTCAATTGTATTGGGGTTTTTGACGGCTAAAACCCAACCCTGCTGAAAAGTAACCAAGTCAAATATATTTTTAGAATCAATATATTTCAATAAAAATGCCTATTGAATTTACAAGTTAATTTTTTCAATTGTATTAGTTTGTTATAAAATGTTATGTTTGACACTAGAATAGAAATAATATAACGTTAATGTTACATGTTCTGTAACAATATTTGAACACTGAAAACATTTTTATTGTGAGTAAATAATTTATGATTATTTGAAGAAAGCTTAAGTTCGTTTTTTCCTCTTAAAATTCCCAAATTTCCCAGTTTCTTCCCGAAAATTTCCGGGTTTTTACCCTCACTTCAAAATTCTCGGGTTTTTTTGCATTTCTAGGCACATGGTATATTATAGAATATTGAATGGATGCTTCTTAACAAAGCTCAAATTAGTAAACTAACGCCAGGAACTACCCGTAAGTTCAATAAAAAATTTTTTGCATCCTGAAACTCACAATTTTATGAGTTGATAAATAAGTTTCTTTTGACCCAGCATAGCATATGTGCAATGATTTGTGATTCCTTAATGCTGGTTTTTGAACAAATGGTTTTTTAACTAGGTCAAACATTTTATTTCTTATTTAGTGTTGAGTCGATTAGTATTATTTGTATTTTCAATATATGATCGACTCAATAAAAATATTAAAATGTTAAGAGTTGTTAAATATTTGCTTTTATTATCATATATTGATGATTTCATTGTGTTTTCTTTAAAATGATAAATTGCTTGCGGTAATTCAAAATAATAATAACAAATAAAAATGAAGTTTAACAAATTTGAACATTGAACGGGGAAAAAATCAACTGGTTTATAGAATTATAAAAAAAAGTATCACAACAAAGAAAAATAAGAAAATTTTTTTGGAAGTTCATTTATTTCATCAATTTTGAAATAGCTATTTTCATATTTATTCTTTTATTAATTTTCACCTTTTAACTAAAAAAATAGTTATGCAGGCATAAATAGATTTAATTCTTTGGTTACAAATAAAAAAAATGTTGCATGAAAATTAAACGACTCCAAACTGTCTTAGTTCTCATGGCATACAGTCAGATTTTATACACATTTTGCACAGTATAAGAAAGTATCTATGATGATTTACGCTTTTTATGTATTTTTTGAAACAATATTTAATAGAAATAAGTCATTCAAGTACTGAAAACAACATCATAATAATAAAATACATATCGCAATGTATTTGTTTCCATGATGTTGTTGTGATAATATTTAAATACATTGCAATAATGTATGTGTGAATTATTGCAACCTTGCAATAGTAATGGAAAGATTTATTAAGCAGACGTAGTAAGGCGAAACTACAATGGCGGCGATATTCACCGGGTTGCTGTGTTCTTCTCCCTCTAATGTTTACATTCCGGGGTGGCCACATTGTGAACTGAATCTTCGCCAGTTTGGTGAAAATCGGCAAAGGCTCTGCACGCACCGCAATACGGAATGTCGCTTCAAAATGAGACGAAATGCATTGAAGAATAATTCGACATGTTTTTAATACAGATTTAAATTTTAAAAGAAGTACATCAGAACAATTTTTCATAAAACGCAATGTATTCCATTTAGCAATAGTTATTAAAAAAAACTGTTTGATGCATCTAAAATTTAAAAATGTATATTTACCATTAAGAAATGATGCGTAACAAATATAATTTCGCTAAGACATCACTCAAAATTGTAAATGTAGAAAAAAACGCAGATTAACACACGTTCAAAACACCGAGAAAAAAGCTGCGAATAAAAATGATGAACAAAAATTAAAAATACTATTCCGTGCTTTAGCAGAGGGATTTAAAAATAATAATCATAAAACAGACGATAAAAAAAGTTAATTCAACTTATTTCCAGAAACAAAGATAATATTCGATTCTTTGATCGTTCGCGGGTTGCCGTGTGGCGTAATTCTGTTTCGTTGGGTGACAATATTAGCTTATGATTGCCGAAATTGGCGCCACGAGCTAGTTCGGGAAAAAGTAACATACAAATACAGAAATATATTATCGAGAAACACATAAATAAATTATATTTCCCAAGCCGGGGGAGGGGCATTTGACTCCCCTTACCCCCCTAAATGACAGGCCTGAGAAACACAAAACATCAGTTACGAAATGAAATGAGATTCTTACCTCACAAGAAGAACAACAGAAGAATCTTCTTTTTTTGAAGACAACTTCTATGATGCTCGCACAGTTGAATAGAGCAGCCAAGCAAAGGTTGTCCGATTGTCCAATGTCCACTGTTCAGACTCCAAGTTGTCCTGAAAACGTGTTCGCCAACGAAGCTCGCCAACCTGGGATATTTTCATTCGGTTTTTCCCAAGTACGGACTTCTCATTTTGCAACTTATTGTTGTTTTGGAAAAAAAATGGATACATATGGTACTGATTCTCGATTACCGGCGCAAATATAGGTGGCGACAAGAGATAACAAACTAATCAGCGTCCGTATTCAGTTCGAATTTTAGTGTTGATTATCGCCAATTCCAAATCAGGTTGTAAAAATAGAGCAACCGTAAAACGGAAAACTTCCGTTCTCGCATTTTTATTATCGTGAGGTACGTGATATTTCCGTTTTTTGAAGGAAAAACTATGTTTGGAAGCATTACGGAAATTTTCCGTTGAAATGAGTCAAAAAACTTTCTGAAAATTCAGGTTTTTTTTAACAGTGTATTTTTTCCGTATAGTTCCATTTGCTTCACTGAAGAAAGAATTTCTTGTTACATTAAAACACGTGTACTGCAGACCGATGGCCTTTCTTCACCAGACCCCTATCTGTTAGCCGAGGCCTTAGGATTGCTTACGCACGGGGAGAGGTAGTGGGGTCTACGGATTTTACATGCACATATCCCCAAGTATACATGGTGGTCTTCAGTGGGTATCGAACGCGCGACCTTCCGGGTGGAAGTCCGACGTGCTAACCACTAGGCTACCACGGTCCTACAGACCGATGGCTAACTTATCTCAAGCAATTTAAGGTATTTCTGTTTTTTCAATTGTATAATGTTTAAACGTGCGATAGTACAGTACCTATTTAACCTTACAAGCAAAGGTAGTGAACGATTTAGCAATTATTTTAAACTCATTATAAAATACAAATATATGACATTTAAATTTTTAAAAAAAACTTTCATACTTCGCTTCCAAATAAATAAATAAACTATGACAAAAGCACTTACATGAAGAATTGAAGTTCAAGTTTATATTGATTTAAAGAAGGTGAAATGTAAACAAGTAGAAGCTAAGAATAATCTTCGCTATAACTCTGTCAGTCCAATGAACAACTTGGATCCAAAATCAAATTTTGTTGCAGATTTTCCAGCTTTAATCTTTTTTTTTTCCTTTTTGCTCTCTACACTTTAGGTAATTTGTCTTTTGACGTAATTTAATTTGTTCACTTTTGTATCTAGTAAACTTTATTATTTTATGTTTGTTTATTTACTATATTTGTTGAACCTTTTACTGTTGAGTTACAATCTGAAATACAATGGATGTTCTTTTACAAGGAGCACATACAATGTTTTGAAGAAGATGCATTCGAATGTTTCATATTTAGAAATTTCAAGCAAAGGGATAGTTTGAGAAAATCTTTCGATTCATTTACTGCATAACTTCGCGTTTTACTTCTGTGTACGTAAATCAACTATTGCACTTGCGAAAAGTTTTCCACACACATTCCAACCTAATTCTCCATTTTAACCAAGCATAATATTCCTATTGACTCCTTTTTGTCGTGATTCGTGACGCACAAACGTATGCAAAATCGAAAGTAAATAAATTGAGTTTGAGTTTTGTCGTGACGCCAATATGTTGAATGTAAGAATATATGTAGTACAACTAAAGAACGGACAGTCATAGAAGGCAAAGGTTTTGAATGTAGTATGAGTGCAACGTCTAGTTGTTCATTCCCCTTTTTATCTGCAATCGTGTGTTTTCTCTTTCTTCGTTTTATGTGTTTTTTTTAATTTGAACTTCCGAGCTTTTTCTTTACTCGTTTTTTACCCATCATTCTATCCATGCACTTAAGTAAAACTTTCGCGCCATTTTGCGTGTGCCGATGACGCAGTTCCGTCAATACACACTCTCAGAAATGCATGCTCAAATCTCACGAAACTTTCGTCGCCCGTATTTGACGAAATGGCTTCGTGAAAAATGCTCCGAGTAAACCTTTCGTCAAATTGGCGAAATTTGTGCAGTAACTGTTTTAAGTCCGTGATCGCGCGAGGAAAGAATCGTTGTAAAGGACAAAATTTTCTTGACGATTGAAGGATCGTCGAAAATGAGGATTCTATTTCTGAGAGTGCATCTTTATTGTTTTTAGGTACGCAATTAAACTATAACTTTATAATAGTGAAAAAAAATCAGTTTTCAGATTTCTACAAAAAGGATTCTTTTTTAAGTTATACTATTTTTGGCGCGATAAAAGTAAAATTTCAAAACAGATCCTAAAGAATGAAACGGAATGCAGCAACGGAATTCATTGGCGACTATTTGTTGACAACTTAGATTTATTTTGCCAAATTTTCCGCTAAAGGATAAACTCTAAATCCCTTGTCAGCTCGGCGATTTTTGTCGAACTTTTTTGTACAGCCCCATGTTAAACTATTGGTCAGATATCTATCGACTATTCAGGGAACTTCTCTTTCTCCACCGATTAGCAACAAACAAACGAATGTAAACATTAAAATTTTCTTCTGCTTGTTCTTAGGCACTTTTATACTGTAGGCTAGTAGACCCTCCTTGTGCGCCAATGGTTGCTGGTACACGTGAAATCCGTTGTGTTATGAAGTCTTTCCTATAGCAATCAATACCACTGGGGGGCAGTTGCTGTTCGTCCCTATCCGAGATACTCAAAAATGTAAATATTGATAGATATTGCTTCCTTTCATCTTGTGTTATCTGAGCAAAGTCGGACTTCCACTCTTGTAATGTTCATGTTAAAACGGAAGACACTCAATTTGTCTTAATTCGGGTAGTGTATTGTGCTCGGGCTGAGTTATCCGAGTGGTATAAGTAACAATAACAACGACAGAAAAAAAAGAGCTAAGAAAAGTGAACAGTACTTTTGGGATGTTTTAATGGTTTAATTAGATAAACAATAGCAGTTGTAATTCAGCGCTATACATTATAATTTTTATTGGAAATTGTTTATCTCTTTTGTCTTCCATTGCTAGCTTTCAATTGCGATAAAAGACGCTTAGTTCCTCAATGATAGAATTAGAAAAAAAAAAGATAATTTAAAAACAAAGATACTTTTTTCGTTATTACACTTAGAATTATTAGACAGTAGCGACGTATTTTTAGTGATATTTTAACTGTTTAATTTGATAGAGTATAACCGTTGCAATCAACATTATACACTGTGGTACTGAAGATTATTTATCTTTCTGGTCGTTCATTGTTAAATTCCAATAGCAATAAAAGAAGCTTAGGCTCAAATGATAGAATAAGGAAAGAAAAAAAGATAATTTTAAAACGAAGACATTTTATTTTTATTACACTTAGTCTTATTAGACAGTAGTGACGTATTATTAGTTATATTTTAACTGTTCAATTCGATAGACTATAACTTGCAATCATCATTCCTCCAATGGTACAGAATATTGTTTATCTTTTTGGACTTTCATTGCTAACTTTTGATTGCGATAAAAGAAGCCTAGTTCTTAAATAATAGAACTAGGAAAAAATTAACCGAACACACTTTGTTGTAATTACACACTTAGACTTATTACACAGTAGTAACGTATTATTAGTGATATTTTAACTGTTTAATTTATAGACTGTAAGAGTTGCAATAAACATTATACACTATATTATTTTGTTTATCTTTTTAGTCTTTCATCGCTAACTTTCAGTTGTGATAAAATGGGGAATTTAAAAAATTCTTAGTATTGATTATTAAGTTCAGACTGATTAGACACTTAGTAGTGACGTATTATTAGTGATATTTTAACAATTCAGATTGATAGGCTGTAAAAGTAGTAATCAACATTATACACTATTGGTACTGAAGATTGGTTTTAATTTTTCTTTCTTTATTTTTATTTCTGGATTTTTAGTTACCGAAGAAAAAAAAAAACCTCACAAATGATGCTGAAAAACTTTACTAATAAAAATGCTACCATTAATTTAAAAGCTTAATAAGAACACTTCAAAATCGTATAAATGTATTGATTGCATCAGAAAGGCTGCAGCCCCGAATTGAGTAAGTTACTCCTATTGAGTGAGGGTTGCTTTCATGACCGTCATCAATGCAAATGACACGTTCATTACCTTTCGGTTCTTACATCATTTTTCATTTTAATTAGCAGTAAAAAATCTAACTACACAGTAATAACGAACTCTTTCGGTTCATTAAGATTTTTCACTTCATATTCAAGCAAGCAAAATAAATGGCTTTCTTAGAAATATCAATCCGGAAGAAAAAATACTTTTCAAATGCCTTTCCGCACTCCTTCCCGAATATATTAATTTTGATGGATTCGTTTCCTATTCTTCAAATTCGATACTAATTGCTACAATTTGTAGGGCCATCATTTTTATCTTCCTTTCGTAAATGTTAGGAAAGAGGAATTGATTATTTCCATTTCCTAATCTTTCTCGTTTTCTTCTTACTTTAATGAAAAATGTAGTCTTCTGATGTTAGAAATTCTTTTTTTATTACTTTGTTACTTTACATTATGTAGAATTTACTCATTAACTTTGAACCTCTTTGCACCATTGTTTCGTGTACATACTTGTAGAACGCAAATGGGTACATCTGAAGGTATGGTAATAAGTTAAATGTTTCATAACTTAAACCAGCCGCTTCCTTGAAACCCTAGTGTTCCACGCAGCACTGCTAAAGAGTCCGAAAGAAATCACGAGTTTTAATTGAACTAGTTCTCTCAGAAGAAAAAATAAAAATTATTGGTACTGTTAATTGCTGTTAATGTTTTTTGTTTAATATCATATGCTATTTACATCCACACCTGGGAAGCAGGATAGCTACGTATAAGAGAGTTACTTATATGTGAAGAATCACAGTTACCTTGCAAATAATCGGCGCAAGTATCATGCCTTTTCTCTTGCAGTAGTGTTTTACACCGCTTTCTGTGTTGACGTATGTGTCATAGAATTCTCCGAATCTGCAAATAATTCAGTGACTATTATTATCCGGAGTCCGTTTTCAAAAATATGTGTTCGTTTTCTCTTACTCATTCCATTTGGTTTTCTTAGTCAGTGCGGAATTCTGGTTTCAGAGTTTAGAGTCGTTTTTTTTTTTTTTACTTTTTTTACTTTTTTTCTTTTTTTTTTAATGTTTCTGTGAATAATATTGCTTAAAAATGCATTCAAAGAATGACTTCATGTAGTTTTAAATCTATTTTTGAAACTGACTAAATAAAAATTAATATATTAAAAAAAACCTAATTTTATGGTGGTTGTTGTTTAAGGACGCTATTTGTTTTTCAGTGCAACGTAATTATACACTTACTTTAGAAGCATTTCTCAGCACTTGTAACATGGAACAAGAATATTATGTGAAATATCATCTAGCTTTGTATCTTTTGTACTTTACAAAACGTTGGTTTGACAAACTAATGTATTTTTCATTTTTGTGGTTGTTATTTCTGTGCACTCTCAGAAACACATGCTCAAATCTCGCGAAACTTTCGTCGTATTTGACGAAATGGCTTCGTGAAAAATGCTCCGAGTAAACCTTTCGTCAAATTGCCGAAATTTCTATAGTAATTTTTTAAAGTCATGTGATCTCGCGAGGAAAGTTTCGTTATAAATGACGAAATTTTCTTGACGATAGAAAAGTCCTCAAAAGTGACGATTCTATTTCTGAGAGTGTACGCATATACATGCCCTACAACTTTTTTTTTTTTTTAATGGGGCTGCAGTATTGGTCCTCAATTGTTGCAGACCTAATGCGTTCCCCAGTAATTGGTACCATCTCTTTCAGCGGCACCACAAGAGTGTGGTACCTTCGCCGCATGAGAATTTTGACGTTCAGTTACCACTAGATGGCGGTACCTGAGCTCTGATTGATGCAATCTGCACTGTGAATTTAATTTATCCGAGAGTATTCATGCCAAATGGATACTCAAGGGATGTTTAACATGCCGCATAATCATACGACATGGACGCAGACGATTTTCTGCATCTTGAAAATCTATCGACTTGGGCCAGGTTTGAACCGGCGATCTTGGGCATACAAGACCTGCGTCTTACCACGACGCCACCCTGTCGGCTGCCCTTCAACTGAAGAGCTTTAATCTTTAGCTTCTAATTTTTATATTTTCGAATGGAACTAATCTTAATACGAAGTATGAAGTTTCTAAGACAAAATGTGTTATTAAAAAATATTAATTTGTGCATGCTGCTGGGTGGACCTTTTCTTGCGTGTGTACATGCTACTTTCGTTTCTGTCAACGTCATTCATTTTACATTACTCAGTTAATACCACATTGGATGCTTTTAGACTTTTAAGCTAACTACTAAGGCTTACGAAATATCGTAAATGTTTTTCCCCCTTTTATTCTACGGAGAATACCCTCAAATAAGATTTAAAGTTTTAGTTATTTCATGGGAAATGGTCTTTTTAATGCATATTTTGTTGCAAAAATGATTAAATGCAAAGTTTTGTTGATGGTTTTCTAAGAAGGATTAGTGCTAGAAAATATTAAAAGAGGATTTGAACATAATCGGATTAAAAAGTTTAAGAGAAGGAAAACACATGTATATAATTTCATTTTTTTTCCATTTCAATAAAAAATAATATGTTTTAAAACAATACTTTTTAGTTGCTGTAATTTTATTATAACTATCAAAATTCTACAAATGAAAATCGTGTGTAATTTACGTTTACATAATTGGAAAGTTCCGATTAACATAATATATTTTATAAAGAAAAATTTACATGTTTTTCTTTATTTAAATTGCCGCATATTTTAAAAACTTTGTGTAGAAACTCCCTAAAAGGCTTTAAATAGGTGTCAATTTTTTTCTTTAAATTAATTTAATTTAAAAGTAAAACGGTTACATTTGGGCAGAAACAATAAATATGAAAACCGAAGTTCTTAAATCAAAAATTTCAAAATATTGTTGACACGATAATCAATATTACAGGGAATTTCTTTTTTTTCTGCGAAACATTTCGAGTTTTTAGGCGTTAAGTAGAATTCTTCTTGCAATTTCATTGTGGTAAGGAATAGGGTCAGGTGGGGTAAAGTGGTCAATGGGGTAAAGTGGACATACGGCAAATAAAAAGCAATAGCTTTGAAATAAATAAAGGAATTTGTTTGAATTTTTCATTTCAGCTTTTAATAATGAAAAATTAAATTTTACATACAAAATTATATTAATAGAAACTCTTTAGGTGGCGAAAGCACTCTATTTGTTTGTTTAAACAACACTTCGAAATTGAAACAGCTCTTTTAACTTCTCTCTGACATTTTGTTTTAAAGAATTTGCAGCAAATGGACGGTGCAGGTAGTTTTACACAGATCTCAAAAATACTTCCTCACGAAGCTAGATATACTTTATATATTATTTCACAGTAGTTTAAGTAAGATGGGGTAAAAAGGTCATAGTATTAGGCTTAACATGCAGCGATGTTTTAAAATTACTTTAGGTTAATTTATGTGCTAGACCAAGGATTGAACTTTCATAGGAATTCAGGGGGGCTCAGATTCCATATTTATTTTCAATTTGTAACTATTAGAGGGAATTCAAGCTTATTTACGCAAGAAAAGCAATTTTGAAGACTACAGTGCTCGCACTTCTTTTGTTAGAAATTAAGCCACGAGACAGATGCCAGTTACACTTCACTAATTTCTCTAATATTTTACTATTTAAAAAAAACCTTTTAAATTTACTTTTTAGAAAACTGGAACTAACACAACTGAGCTCAAATGCAATAGAGATTGAAATCGAAAAAGAACAATACATGGAAGAGAGAGAGAGAGAATTAAAAATAGCTAAATTAAAATATGTATTTTTCTCCTACTGATATTTAATAAGCTATAATTATCCATAACTCTTTTATTAGCACTATTTTCTTAATATGTTATTTAAGTAATTTAGTCATCAATTAAAAGCTATTTTAAATTTGTTCACGGAAAATTTTGAATTTCATATTTATGTTTTATTATATGTAGAGTTAAAGGACAGACATAAAATCTAATAGTTATGGATTAAAACCCAAGAATACCTACTATTATGTGTCCTAACATGTTTTGGTACATAACTTCGTTTTAAAATCATATATGTAGCAGCTGAAGAGACTGAAGTATCTTACGAGACGTTACGAAGATGAGGCTAACTTTTGACCATAATAGAGGACTTAAATAAATTCAGCTGAGGAAAATAAAGTTGTTTTCGTTCTAAAATGAGCCTTTGTTGAGTATATTAAAGTATTATGGTGTTTAATACCTTTATATATTTTTTTTTCAACTATGACCCCTTTAACACATGCACTACTGACTTTACCCTACCCCATGGGGTAAAATGGCCATACATACATCCCAGAAAGAAGGTATCATAAAATTATTTAACTTAATTTTTTTCTGCGAAAAATTTAACGCAATCCGTTCTTTAATAATGTAATGTAAAATAACAAGCAAAAAATCTGAAGGTTTAGAACAAATTCTTATATTTATTGGCAAAGAAAGTTGAAAAACGTTGATTTTATGACCACTTTAAACCACTTGACTCGATAATAAAAAACATGAATCGACATTACAGGGAATTTATTTTTTTTTACTGCGAAAACATTTCGAGTTTTTAAGCGTTAAGTAGAATTCATCTTAAAATTTTACTGTGGTGAGCAATATAATAAAGCACAGTGTCAAAATTTGTATTTAATTATTTTATTCATGTTGCAACCTTATGAATATTGTTAAATGTTTAATGATAATTTCCGGCTTTGCAAACATTCAAACGCAAGAAGGCAAAAGAACTGCAGTTCTGTCGAAAAACATCATACATAAAATTCCTTGTTTTCAGTTTAAAAGAAAGGTACTAGATTTGCAAAATATGTCATTAATTATAAATTAAAAAGGAACTAGGGGAAGAAAAGGAAATTGTCTGGCAATGCCAATGTTTTTACATCAAATTATGCCATTTTTTATATGCCCTGGACAGTAAACGGCAGCATGTACAATTTTTTCCTTCTTTTTTTTTGAAATTTTGACATATTCCTTACTTTATAGATGGCAAAATATAAAAAAAAGAGGAAAACGAAAAATTTGTAGATATTATCGTTTACCCTCCCCCGCCCAACAAGGCAATATACAGTTTCATCCATGTATATATATTTCATTTAACGCGGACCAGTTACGATTAAATTTTGCGGTACAATACGATACAGACATCATGTAAAAAACATGTAAAATTATGGTGAAGCGATATTTAAAAAATTTATTTAATGATTAGAATAGAAAAATAACCTAATATTTGTTTAAGTCGTAACTTACGGAATAAAGCCGTAACGTACGGGCTTTAACAAATTTATTTCTATAATTGTTAAAAAGTATTTTTATTTATAACTTAACTTTTAATTTCCGATTCTTGGGAAAGGCAACACATTAGTTTGGTTATATCTAGCGATTTTCTTAAGCCTTTAAATTTTAAAGCGTCTTTTAAAATGGTTAATAGCCCGCAGATTTTCTGCGGGAAATCAGCTAGTGTATATTTATTTTTTATTAATTTCAAATTCTGAAAAATGCACCCCATTGGGGGAAAAAAATTCAAAATCTTACAGTAAGAAAACTTACAAGCATGCGTTAAGTGGTTTATATATTAAAAGTTTGTGTGTTTAGAGAATTTATATAATAAGGATATTTATATGTATTTGAAAGTAATAACTTTGTTAAATAAGTATGTTTTTGTGCTGTCGTATATAAAGCATTTTCGCATTGTAAATCTTTCTCTTCTGTATTTTGAAAGGATGTAAGTGTAAGAACGTTTAGAAGCTATTTTATATTCAAACCGATGTTGCAAGAAACGTTTCAATAAACTATGTAATGCATGGTAAAGATGAAAAAATGTTTTTGAAATGAAGGAATGCGCTGGAAAATATTTGAATGCTTATTCAAATTCCTGTTTCGTTTTGAATAGAGTTTCGGTTTTCTTAGCTGAGAAATCAAGTCGCTCCTTTTTCACAACAGTGGAAAGGAATTTTTCAGAATTTCACAAAGCAAAGATTGACTTAAATATCTTCTTGAGCTTTTTTTTTTTTAAATGTAGCTTCTTTTACAACAATAATTATTAAAAAAATATTACGGATGTCTGCTACATGAAGTTTTCTCGAATTTTGTTATTTTATTACTAGTTGAAATATTTAAGATAATGTCATCTTAACGGAACAATTATTGCAATATAAACATTCAATCGTCTTAGTTGTAACAGATAAGCACGCATTTTGGAATTTTACAGAGACATCTACATAGTTTGATAAAATGGACAGTTATTTTTATCAGCACACATTTAACCAAGTGTTTGTGTGTGGTTGTTATATATATATATATATATATATATATATATATATATATATGTATATATATATATAAAGTGGGAAGAGAGATAATGAATGAATTTATGCGTTCACTACATCAAGCCAAAATTGTCTATTCCAATCTACAAGGTGTCCATGTCAACAAGAGAATTAAATTGTGGGGCATGGAGGGGTATGTCACTAGGGGTCAAATAAGCATAACATTTATTAATTACATTTTAATTGAATGTATTTCCTGAATTGAGTAAATAGTTACCCATTCTCTTTGTGCTTGTAACTGTCATATTTGATATCAGTAGGAAGGTGGAGTCCAGGATGCACCTCGCCAGAAAATATTGACGCACAGAAGTGCAATTTTACACGGTAGAAACATATCTCCTAAATGTTTCTAGAAAGTTATGTTTCGCAATTTTCACGTGACTTTTCCATACGTTTTAGAGAGTCATGGGGGAAATATAATCCTAAATTTTACTTTGTTTTGGAACTTTCAAATATAAGTCTTGTACTAATTATCTTCTTTTAAAATGACCTCTAGGAAAAGCGGACCACCAAAAACAGAAAAGTAGTTTAAAGGATAAAATAGTTTGGGAACGTATGCACTATATAGATTTACCAACCAGAAATAGAAATGAAACATAATCGTTTCTCTTTATTCAATTTTTATTTTCTTATTCTTGAATTATTTCTTTTTCCTATCATTTTTACAAGATGGTTGAATAAAAGCGATTTTTACTTTTCCCTGCGAAATCAATCTTATGTTATTGACATTCCACAGGAAAGGTGAAATGACGCTGGAAAGATATGAGACAGAAATATAATCATGGCAAATGCTTGTGTGCGTCCATATCAGCTAGCCAGGAAAATAATTTACGGAACGCCTGGCATTCTCGGGCGCAACTATTTTTATTTGAGGTCACTGGAATACTTTTCTTGCTCTGTAGATTTTTTTTTCAATTGCAATTTTATGGCATTCCATAACACAAATGTAATAACATTGCTCTGCTTTTACCCTTCCACAAAATTGCTTCATACTACGACGTAGCACGACTATCACATTCTGTTTTGTAGTTTCTTAGATATTATAATTTTTTGGAGAGCTTGTGAGCGTGTAGTGCACTTAGTTGGAGAATAAATTGCACAAGTACTAAAATTGTATTTTTTACTACAATAAATAGTGTACTGAGATTTATTTGTAAAAATCTAGAATATCAAATGAATAAAAATTTTGTAATTCATTAAAAGTTTGATAAATAGGCTGTAAATCTAATATTTCTTACGTCAATAGAGGTATGATAAGCTACGTTGCCACATCTTTTGAGACTATTTGCTGTATTATTGACTTTCTAGCCTGTATTTACCTATTCTAGACACAATCCGTTCCACTTTAATATCTCTGATATATCCTCAATCAGAAGCTGAACTTTCAAACCAAACTATAGTAATATTTCATTCCTTTAAAAATGGCTATTTACCAATGTATCTTGAGTTTAATGTATCTTGAATAGTTTTGCTAACATTCAACAAAGAAAAATGCGTTCGAAACAATTTAATTCGAACAGTTTTTTTCATCCATTCTTTTCAAAAGCATACTATTACAATTGTCGTATTACAATCAATACGTTTATTCACAGTACGTGCTATATAACCCAACGTTGAGGCTATAATATTCCGTTATGCAAGAGGTAGGTATCTTATATATATATATATATATATATATCATACATATGTGTTTTGTAAATGTAAATTGTATAAAACAAAATTACACCTGCATAATACTCACTCGGGAAGCTTTGTGTTTTGAAATTGCTTAAATTCTACTTAAACATTAGAATATTGCCATTTTTCAAGGAAGCTTGTTATCTTTATACATATAATACGACTGTACATTTCTAAATGGAATAAAGACTTGCGTTCCACTAAAGTGATTTTAGTGCTGTTTGCACCAAAGATAGAGTGATTCATGAGGAAAGTTTAGGTATATGATATGTGTAAATTAATTGAAATATAACGGAGACATAATTTAAAAACCTCATATTTCAAACCCTTTTCGTTGTTCATTTCTTTTTCGATTATTGACATTTTTAATTAATTTGGTCCAAATCTATGAAAGAAATATTTTTCTATATATAATATAAAAAAGCTTGACTCAAGCATAAACTCTTGAATTTTCATTATAACGTGACTTTGATATTATATAAATTAATGAAAAGCGAAAGTTCACACCTGTATGCTCAAAAATGATCATACGATGTTAAAATAATTTAATAAGTTGTTCTATAGATTTTGGTGAATGTAAGTAGCATAAGTGCTAGGCTGATGTAATATATCAACTTAGTCATTTATAAATTGGATTGACAGTGATTTCCCAGTGATTGGATTGATTGTGATTGGCTTGACAGTGACCCACCCCCCTTACCGATGATATGTAAGTAGCGATTTTATTTTTTCCTTGATTAAAAATGACGTTTATTTTATACAACTTACAAGAAAAAGTGTCTTGCTTAACGAAAGCTCGGAAATGTGATTTACTAACCTTATGCGAAGAGTTAGATGCTGATGTTCCACCAAATACTAAAGTGTCTGGGCTTATGAAATTTATTAAAAAGTATTAATGAAGTAATAGCCGCCAAGTTTTTCACCAAGATTCTCGACAAAATGGAAATTTCAATCAAGCATCCAATTCATATACTAAGAGGAAGCGAATTATAATGTTATTACGCCAAAATAGATTTTGGTGAAAGTAAGCTGGCTGATATAATATTTTAATTAGAGTTATTGTTTTAC
The DNA here is from genome assembly GCA_038502835.1 of Octonoba sinensis. Taxonomy (NCBI): domain Eukaryota; kingdom Metazoa; phylum Arthropoda; class Arachnida; order Araneae; family Uloboridae; genus Octonoba; species Octonoba sinensis. The sequence continues at coordinate 69,365,666 of CM076602.1, forward strand.
TTCTGAATAGCCAAACAGGACTTTTGTTAGATTAAGGATTAAAATTATTTTGTTAACTATTTAATTATTTACCAGTAAACTAATTCGGAGGTGCACTTATTTTGTTATCAGGGGACTTCAGACAAGCGTTACCTATTATGCCACGTTCAACATATGCAGACGAAATAAATTCATGCTTAAAATCTTCAATTTTGTGCCGAGACGTTCACGCACTTAAATTAACAACAAACATGCGTGTGACTCTTCTTAATGATTCTTTGGCGGACTCTTTTCCAAACAACTACTTGATATTTTCAATGGAACAATGATTATGGATCAAAGTACTAGAACAATTAATTTGCCTAATGGATTCTGTAACATTATGAATACAAAAGAATTATTAATTAACAACGTGTCCCCAATTATTTGTGAAAATATCTCTGACCATCAATGGCTTAGTCAATGTGCAATAATGGCTGCAAAAAATGTTGATGTTGATGCTATTAACATTAAAATTAAAGACATGTTGCAAGGCGAAGCAATTTTGTTTAACTCATTTGACACAGTCGTGGATGAAAATGAAGCTGTCCATTTTACAAAATAATTTCTTAATTCTCTGGACATACCAGGTTTACCACCACATACTTTAAAATTAAAAATTGGTTCACCAATCATTTTACTTCGAAATCTCAATGCACGGAGTCTATGTAACGGAACGAGATTAGTCATAAGAAAATTAATGACTTATTTAATAGAGGCAACAATTTTAAATTTAAAATTCAAGGGTGAACATGTTTTGTTGCCAAGAATACGAATGATTCCTGCAGATTCACCAATTCCATTTCAACGCTTACAGTTTCCAATACGGTTGGCTTTTGCTATGACCATCAATAAAACCCAAGGCCAAACAATGAATATATGTGGCTTGGAAATACCATGATTTTCACATGGCGAATTATATGTTGCGTGTTCCCGAGTTGGTCGCCCATCAAATTTATTTATTTATGCTCCTGAAGGCAAAAGCATAAATATTGTTCATGATTTAACTTTACTCTAAATATACATTTTTTTTTCAGTTTTATTCATTTAAATTTATTTTTAGTTTTGCTTAACACATTTGTAAAATTATTACTGAAATTCATTAATGGGCATTTATAGGTCCCCCTATTCAAATATATGTTATGGTGATAAAATTTACATTTTTTTTTTCTAAATTTCTAAATCTTCCTCAACCGGGGCAACGCCGGGTACTTCATCTAGTTTTTCATAATACAGAAGTATACATCTTTTATTTCTTTATAGTATTCTATCAAATGAAATCAGTTATACTTAATAAGTAAGAGCAAAAGTATAATACCTGTGGTTATTAAAATTGAAATATTATGTGTTTTTCCGTATAAAATATTTTTTCACCTAAAGTTTAAAAAATATTTTCTATATGATGCTATTGAGTATGGAAAATGAAAAAAAAGAGAAGAAACTGACATGATGATAGTTACATTAAGGAGTAACATAAAGAAGAGTTTCTTGAGTTTTGATACATTTTGTAACAGACATGCTATTTTTAATTAAGAGTAGAAAAATGATATTTAGGCACCCTTAAAACGTTGAATTAAACAGTTATCTTGTCTACAATATTGCGCAGTATATATTAAGATATTTATGATTATTAAGAATTGATATGTGTTACTTATGATCTACGTAAGAATTAAAAAGTGCTTTTGTCTTATACATTACTGTACATAGTAGCATCGAATATGCTGATATTTGTACTCAACAGTATTTCGCAGAAAAAACAAACATTAAAATAAGACAAAGCTTTCTTTTCCAGAAGCATTTTTTGATTTTTGCAACGGTGCAACAAATAAAAATAAGGGAAAATGGGCAACGTTTTCGTTGAAAATGTTAAGTTGTCAAGTGGCTCAGTTTTTCTTGTATTGTCAGTAGCGCGATTTATTTTCAGTAGGTGATATATGTACATAATTCAAATTTCAAAGAAACTTTCAGCTTTCTAAGAAGTTGTATTTTGTTCTTTTCGTGAAAAGAAATCTGTATGCAAAAAGAGTTTAAAGGCAATTCTTATGAACTGTAGCTGAGTTCATGTAATATTTTTACTTTCATTAGAATTGTATATTATATGTTTCTTCCGAAATAATCCGAAATAATTCCGAATCAGCTTTTTTAGCTGATTGTTTGAGCATAAGATTCTTTGAAACAAATGATATGATAATAGATTTAGAAAAAAAACCTCAAGTTTAAATGTTGCACAAAAACATGAAAGATGAAAGTCAAGGTGTGTATATATATATATATATATATATATATAAATAAACCTTGAGTGTGTATATATCTTATCTATACACTTTGTAATATCATGCAGTAAAGCCTTTGTAGCAAAATCTTTGTGACTATTTAACCTTTTTATTCCTTAAGAAATCTCGTCTCATGTACTAGAATACGTAATGTGTATGCATGAATAGCATAAGTAATAACTTCTGTTTCGGTTCATTTAGATGATTTACTCTTATTTTCTCTAAAACTGTAGAGTCGATATATCTCTCAAAATACGTTTTTAGCATGGTATCTGTTTTTAACGCTTATCTTTCGCTTTTGAGTGTAATTTATTTTTTAAAATTTTTATTTTATATATGAATTTATTTTCCAATTTTCGTCGACGTGCAACAGGACTTTGTGCAATGTTCTAGAGACTAGAAAACGTGGATCATTTTCTTCGTATATTGCATTTGGCTTCATCAGAGTTTGGAGAAGCTATTGCCTCTATCCGCTTAACTGTTCTTATTGTAATAGAGTACTGAATTTCTCAAAATTTGCTTCACATCCTCAAAAATAAGTAACGTCTTTAATTGTCGTAATAATTGATGCCTTTTAAGTTTCTCAATTCGTTTTGCGTTTTTTTCACAGGTTACCAATGATAAATACTAAACTGAACTGTTGATCATCCGGGGGTAGTTCAGCTCAAAAATCAAAGTATACGTCCAGTTTGCATTTCGTAGAATTTTTTTTTTCTTTTCTTTTTGATTTTAGGAAAAATTTTGTTCTAGAAGTGATGATACTTGTACAAATTTTGAGTACTGGAAAAGGTATAACGCTTGAAAATAATCTATTACTACTTTCTCAGACTTTGCAAAATTTAACTTTCTCTGAAAACATTTGTCTGGGATATTTAGAGTGAGGTAATTGGAAACGTATGTGCACCTTGAATATATTGTTCATTAACCCTTGAATTCCCAACTCCGCCTCAAGGCGGACGACGATAAAAATATTGTGCATTACAAGGTTTACCCGTCCTCGTGTTTACTGATTGGTACTTTTACTGACGCAGTAGAAACCGCCAATCCGAAGGCGGAGTTGCCCTCTAATTCCCAACACCGCCTCAAGGCGGACGACGACAACAACAAAACTTGGGCATTGTTGGAATTCGTCATCCACTGTTCGGCATCCACTGTTGGAATTCGTCAAAAGGTTTGTATAGCGTTCAAACATTTTGTCAAAGAATTATACGTTCACAAAGTAAACAAAAAAGGCACTTCTATACAATAGCTAGAACTATCACTATTTTATTTAGAGTGATAATGTTTATATAGTCTGTAATAACCCATATCCAGTGAATGATAAAACAATCAATGTTGAAAAGGCTTCGTTTGGAGCTTATTTTGCAGGGATAAACAATTTAAAAAAACGGCAGATGCGTATTGTAACAAAATAAACCGTTTGCCATTTTTTTGTTTTCACCGTTTTCTTGTAGTTCCTAAAGCTCATCTATTATCTTTCCTTTAGTAAAGCTGAACTAGCACATTGCTAAATCTCAATGGGAACATATTTTGTCCTTGTTTTCCCCCCTCATATCTCATGTTCCAGATTAGATAGAAGCAGATTAATCCATGTTGAGAATTACGCTATAGTCTCTAGAGTTTTCTTGTTCATAGAAACATTGATACTTGTCACAAAAATTGTTCAGAAGTTTCCACCTACGAAAAACGATTGGTGAAAATACATCCCAGAAGCTTTCACAAATATTATTAGTAATGAAATAAAAGATAGCTTGAGTGTAATAGGATTGTTCATTTATTTTTCAATTGAAAAATGTGAAAGTATGTAAATGATGAGTATTATTAGTGTCATGATAGAAATTTGAATTCAAGGTTTCACAAAAGTAATTTATAAATTAAAAAAAATAAAATGTATCACATTGCGGAACAAATAACAATGAAATGATCTTAATTTAAGTGTTCAAAGACAGCCATTGTTCACTAATAAAACAAACTAAAACACACATTAAAAAAAAAGCAATTGGGGGTCAGGTCAAAAATTAGGTATTAGAAAACATGGACAAGTGTGGAATAGTTTCGTCTAAAACTTGCAGTTATGTGAATATGCTACGTATCCCTAATGACTATATTTATTTATTTGTTAATGAAATTGTAGTAAATAAATAAATAAATAAATAAATAAATAAATACCTAAATGAAAACATTTTAGCAGATAAATTATGATTTTTGCTCCATTTCAGTCTTAAACTTGTCTTAATTATCTTTACATGCTTTTCCTTATATAGTATTTATTATCTTTAATAAAACATCAAAGGGCTCGCAGATTTTCTCTGTGACCTTACAACAACATATCTATGTATCTCATTATGATTTAATGCATAAGAAAACTCTTTACTTATAGTAAAATACTTTCTCACCCCCTCTTGAAGGTTATTTAAAGCTGTAAATAAGAAAAACTACGTAGCAAGTAAAATTATTTGCTCCGTTGTAGGACATTCATAAGAGAAAATCAGCTGCCCACTTTAGTAAACGTTTCGTGTATCCTAGCAACGCGGAGCACTTCTGCAGATGGCGAGATAAAATCGGAATGAGATCCAATTCTCTAATATTGCAGATTAGGATGAAGATCAAGTATCCCGCGAAGGCTTACCCGTTTCTTATTATCACTCCCATGTGATTTTAGCAGCTCTTATTTATGAAGATTTTTCAAGATGCTGCAGAGTAAAGGAAATAAATTTTGAAAAGAATAAGCTAAAACGCTTTACTAAAAATATTTGTTTACCCAGAAAAGTAACTAGAGAGTTTTTGTTTTGTTCTTAAAATAGAAGGATATGTTTTTTAAAGTAACTTGTTGATGTATTCTATGAAACAAATGATGGAGATGGCATGCCCAATGTTCAATCAACCCCTTGAAGCACGAGTTTTTCTTCGGAAAAACTATTAAAAAATGATTGAGTTTTTTTGACAGAAAATGAATATATAGGTATAGTTTAAATTGTTTTTAGCAATTTTAGCTGTAGGCGGTGACTAGAGAGCGGGGGGTGGGGTAAAAGTTATATAACAAATATTATACAAAGTGCAAACGGATCTCAAACGGGTATTAGAAATAAAATAACGCAAGATACAAAATCGGGCATGTGCAAATTTGCCGGTAACTTTCGTCCTTGTCAGACACGGGCAAATATGTTAAGGGGTTAAATTAAAATGACATTGGAATGACATAATCCCGGCATAGTTCTTTCCAATCCCAAGAAAATCAGATAATGAACTCTGAAAGGTTGTTAGGACTGGCATAAACGAACGAACACACAATCAATACATTTTCCTAACACTCTAAACACAATGGAGGCAATTGAAGCAACGTCATTCATCACGTGGCAACGATTAAAGCAGTGTAAACAAAGGAAACCGTAGCATCGCTGTACTTCGAGTTCGACAAATGCAATTAAATACTAAGCCTAAATAAAGTTCTTCTACATTACATAAAATTAATACTAAATAAAACATTATAACTATTGTAATAATTGATAAATTTATTTTACAATGATTAAATTAAATGTAAATACTGGGTTATAATCAGAAAAAGCAGTGAAAATAGTCTAATTTATTTTGGGTAACTAATTTTGCCAAGTGAACTCCACGTAGAACTCCATTGAAAATTTTAGTAAACAAACAGCGGATATCACGTGAGAACGATGATCGCTCATGAGTCCCTCTAGCGGTGAATTGCCTCCATTAAGGGAATGACGTAGGAGAGAGAGTAAGTCAAAAAAAGCAAATTTTACAGGGGAAGCAAAAAACGGGTTTTATAATGTAGAAAACGAGAATTTACTAACATAAACTCTTCAAAATGTAAGAAAGCGTAAAGTAACTTTATGAATCATAAATTTAGCGAATTAAGTTAAAAACGAATTAAATAAATTAAAACGAAAAACTCGCAATTTGTGACGTATTGTCTTCCCCATGTCAGCCCCTCATTACTATAATTTATTTTTTTAATGTTTAGTGAAATAATGAAATTTATTTCAAACAGCTTTTTGTTTTCAGATATTTTTACGGGATATTAAAGCTTTTTTCACAGAGTTATTTATTGGTGTTTTTGTATTTAATGCAATTTCAATGTTAATTTCATCAGTTTTACTTGTCTTTATCATTTGATTGTACTTAGATATTTTTAAATTTTCAATTTTACTAAAAACCATGAAAAGTTGAGTATATTTTGTCAGCAACATTTTAATAGTATTACACAAATACGTATTATATTTCCTCAATGGTCTTGGTAGTAAATTGCATTCAATATATACTGAAATGCTTTAGTACAAATGCGAGAGATTACAGTGTAGCATAATTAGAATACCTTCCGGACAGGATATTTATTACTCTCAGAACAACATTTGCGAGTTTAGATGTATTAACTAGTGCATCTAAAGCGTGGACTGCATAAATCTTCATCAGGTCCTTTTTACTCTAAGAGGAGTGTAATAGGTTTATAAGTTGTAAACACAGTCTTATTAGGATAAGTTGTTCTGTTTTTAGTGTTGTGTTTAGATTTGCGTATGAGCAATTATTCAATTTTAGAAAATGAAAAATACCGCGAAACATTCTATTCTCGTATTTTTTTATTAACTAAATTATGGTTCAAAGTAGCGTTCACGAAACAGTGGTAAGGTTTCCGCAAAAAAATCAAGAATCTTGATCGTACTGGTTTCCATTGTACTTCAAAGGAAAAAACAAAAACTATTGATAAAAATACTTGGGGTGCTTTATGGTATTATTGTTGATACCTTAAGCTATTTACATCTACTGTAAAAACATTTATCCAGTTATACACACTTAATTTATAATGCTCAGTAAGTTTTTACTTGCTGTTTGCTAATTAATATATGCTTTAAAGCAGCATTTTGCGTTTTCCATCCAGGGTTTTCCGAAATATTGTCAGCGTTTCCGCAAGAGATCAAGAGTCCTCATTGTACTAGTTCTCTTTTAAGTACAAAAATTAAAACTGTTGGTAAATTTAATTGAGGTTAACATTGTGGGTATACCATATGCTGTTTACATCAATTGTAAAGACAAATCGGTAGTTATTTATACACATTTTAAAATCTCGCTGGAAAAATTTGTCAGATTATTTCCCAAGGTTTGTGAATAATATGCTGTTTTTAAATTGTTTCATAGAAAAAATACATTTTTGTATAAGTTATTTAATTTAAATATGGATTTTTATTAAGTAGAAAATACGTTGAAGAATGGAATAACGTGGATTTTGAGGACCTTCGGAAATTGAATATTGTCAAAAGCGTTCCGCGGGAGTGAAACAGTTGGAAAAAGCGTTTGTAAAACTTCAACTTCAGTTGTTTAAATTCAATTTTTCATAAGAAATCATAATTCTTATGGCAAATGAAGCAAATCTACAAATTGAATTAGTCATTTGTTTATTTTACCACACATTATATATACATATTTTTGTTATATTTATTTATTTATATCATCGTTTTTAGAACCTAATTTCAGAAACAGCAACATAAAAAAGAACATGAAAAGTAATGATAATTTCATTTACTACGCTCAAACATCCGTCAAAATGCTCAGAACATATTTTGTATACTGACCATTCTTGAGTTCAAGCCAAATCATGACCCACGAAAAAAAAAACCACATCATGTTATTCTTAATTTAAAAAAAACATTTATTCTGTTTCACATTCGTTTTCGCCTCGGTTTTATTTGAATGTCAAAGAAAAACGCAACATTAAAACAAAAAAAAAAAATAAAATAAAAAAAAATAATAGGATTTCCGAAAAGAGCGTTTGAAAATCTCTTTGACTGTCATCCAAAAATGCAAATGATTTAAAATTCGATTTGTTTTAGAAAAATAGTGCTTTAATTAATGTAATTGAAAAACTCTTCTATTTTCATCTTAAATCTACTGCTTTATTGAATTTCCTTAAGACATTTTATTTAAGTGTAGATTATGTTAACGACTCCTCCCACCGATTACCTTCTTTCACCCTCTGAAATGAAAGATGAATTATTGTGCAAATCTTAGTAATTATTTTGTAGAAAAAACGATTTAAGGTTGTTTTACATGTGCTTAAATCAACGTATAAGCTTTCGTTTAAAAGTATGATGACGCGAAAGACGAGTTATATTTAATATAATGCATTTGATGCAATTCCATGGGTTTATACAAAAAGATTTTTCAATTATTTCAATTATTAAAATAATGTACAGAGGAATAAATTCATGTATCAGCTAAATTAAAGGTAAAAGTCCAAATTTTTGCTAAAAATACTTGATGCGTAAAAAACGATTGTATTTGGTACCTTTTTTTTCTTCAAAATTTATGAAAATTGTCCACACTAGCCTCCTTCTACCCTACAGTCTATTTCTTAATGTTGAACAATGTATAAGTAAGTCCTGAATATTTTGCATTTATATACAAGGTAGATTCAGGAGAAAAAGTTTACATTCTGTATTACTTAAAAGTACGAGGTAAAAATCATGAATTATTGAGATTCTAAAATTTTAATTTTTCTGGTGAATTTTTGGAGCATAATTTTCTAAAACCAACTCAAGCATTAAGAAAATAAGATGCAAAGTCTCGTACATAATAAACACTTTTTGTTTTATTAATATTTTTTCGACTAGGCAGGAGTTTAAGAGAGATACAACTGTACGTTGACATTTTAAAATAAATAATAAAATAATATTTTCTTTATAAGTTGGAACTAAAAGCCAAATGGATGTATTTTGCTCATTCCTGTAACATTATTCATTCATTCATTTATTAATTTTAAGACCATAAACTTTCATATGACTTAAAGTCAAAACTAAGAAATAAAGCTTCTTTTAAAGTGGCATGTAACGAACATAAGACATGAGAAAAGATCAAGCTGCTGAATCTTTAATTTTTCATTTCTGTGCTTGAACAAAATACGTAACTTATTTGCAAAATAATCAGAATACGAAATCGTTTTCCCTAAAAAACAAAATAACTTAATCCCGTAAGATAAAGCTCAGCGAAGAAAACATTTAGAGTAACACGGAAAAGCTTCCTGCGTCGTAAATAATGCCATATCTCTAATTCCGAATGGTGGAAGCCATTATATTCTAAGCACTGTTACAAATAATACTGCTGAATGGATTTCAAGGTTTGCACCAAAACAGTAACCATTTACTTTGAATTTATTGAAGTGCGATTTATTTTCGCTGTAACATTTATAAAGTAAAAGATCCTCACTAAAAAATTCTGCATTGAAAAAAGTGAAATAAAAAGTTACAATCCTTCGAATTGTTTCATTTTTTCCTCATTAATATAGTGAACGATTTCGATAGATTAATGAAGATTTAGATAAATTGAATGCTTGAAAACACTGAAACGCTTCCTGACAGTTTTCAATTTGTTAAAATTTTTGGATTATATGTATTTGAGCTGGTAATGTACTTGCTGCATTATGCTTTCATTGGAATTGAAGAAATAGCTAGGGTTAGGTCAAATGTCATCTTAAATAATTTAAAAATAGACAATTGAAATTTTCCGAGAAAAAGGAACGGAAATCAAATGTGCTGTCAGAATTCCAGCCTTAATTGGGACTGTAACTGATTACTTTTGCGTCGAAGAAAACTATCTTTGCATTCCAAGAATTTCCAAGGAAACTAATATATGCTTGTTTCGAAAATGGAAAATAATATTTTTTTTTCCTCATGAGTAGAGGCAGAAATTTAAAAAATAAATTACAAATGTGTACTACAATTATTATTTGGAAAAAGTGGTGAATAAGTGTTTTCGCAAAATTTAAGACTCCATCGTTTTACGTCAGTTATTTTTTATCACTTTGCACAAATCGTATGAAAATGTAGGTTTCCATATACTTTGTGCAAGTGTTCATCTATCATATTTTCTAACTGGGCCGTGGTAGCCTAGCGGTTACCACGCGAGTTAACCTAGCGGATACCGAAGGGTGTCGAGCTTCGGATCAGAGGATCTCGGGTTCGATACCTGATTTTCTGAAGATCCCCCATGTTCACTTGGGGTGCATGTAAAATCCGTGGACCCTGAAGTCCCGAGGTTACCCGAGGGTGGAGATGTTCCCTTCCTTTCACCCTTAGGTCAGAAAAGGAAGGTGGCGTGGTTGTGGTGGCGCCATATGGTGTCATCCGACTACAGTGTGTATGGGTCAATGCTGGTCACTTATCAGGTGACCCTTCACAAATGACCAGCAATTCCCGTGGAAAAGGGCGAATGCCGAGTAGGCAAGTGCCTCCACATTGGGAACAACATATTTTCTAACCAATAATTGCATACATTTAAAATATCTTTCTAGAATTGAGATTATTTCATATATCACATAGCTAGTTTCAGGCATCAAAGAAAGAATTACTTCAAAACACGCGTGTGCTATTTTCATAGAAAACTTGATTTAGAGCGCGATGATTGAACAATACTGGACAATATCGTCAAAAGTCATTGGGATAGTTAAATTGATCAACAAAATAAGTCACACATTTTCTTGTTTCTAATAACGTAGTTTTCCTTTTAATTTTTGATCTTAGTTTAATTTATCAATTTATTTTGATTTATTTTGTATTATAGGACATTTCCTATAAGAGGAACTTTACTTCTTTGTACTCTTTTCGTTTTATTTGAAAGAGGAGGATTGATAGTTTATGACGCAAATAATTTATTTGCGTCATGAACTAATATATTTGGCTGGATAATTTTTATATATAAAAAAAATAAAAAATGGCTGGAGTTCCTTAAGAGACTCGCATAAAAAATCTTTTGCATAAAGTATTTTGACTCGTAATAAAGTGTTACGAAATTCCAAATTTGCAGAGATTAAATATTGTTGCATTAGCAATTTCGAAATCTTTTTTTTTTTTTTTTTTTTTTAGGTCTTAAGAGAATTGCTACGTTAAAAATATTCAGAAACGATATCTAAGATTATCGACTATAAATTAAAAAATATATACTATAATGCGTCAAAACAGCTTCCAACAAGCATGATAAAAACAATTATTCCGTTACCTGATTCTTCATAATTTTATTTTTAGTGACATACAATTTTATCACAATATCTAACATAATGCTTGAAAAGAAAATAAATTTCTCAGTACAATATCTGTTTCGAAAGAGCTGAAGATTTATTCGTCATTATCCTCGTAAAGATTTTTCATCAAGGTTAGAATAGTAATAATCTTTCTCATAAATCGTATTGATATCCGATTTGGTTCGGGCCATTGAATTATAAAAACTATCGATATTGAGTCTTTCTTCTCCTAAGGATACTATTACTTTTCCCCTCTTAATCGTCTATAATGCGGTTGATATATCTGGCGATATTATACTTAATCCATTCATTTATTTTAAACTTCGATAAAAGCTGTCACAAATATTGGAAATGTTCAAGTTATAGATAATCTTATATTATCATAGCTTATCTTTTTACATATATTAGTAATTTATGATCATATTTAATGAAAACTGTTTAAAAACTTTTCAACCGAGGGTTTTGTTTCTAGAAAAGTACATCAGTAAGTATTTTAAGCTTTTATCGTAGATAAAGTATAGTTAATTTCTTCTCGTACAGTTGACGTTAACAAACTGTTAATCACTTATGATTTTCAGTTATGAAACGGATTTCGTCATTAATTTCAAGTCGATCGAGTAATGATGCATATTTGAAGACAAAACAAAAATGTCTTGTGCTCCGTTACATAATTACTGTCATCATACACCGTATTTGTAAATCGTCATCGTAATACATTCATTTTATATCTGCAACACATAGAAATCCTACGGCTTCATACTAAAATCTAGGGAGTTGCTATTGAAAAATGTAGAGATAAAATCCATTAATCACTAATCTAGTACTATCATGTAACTAATTTTAAACTAGATAAATTGACCTGTCTCTCTTTTTTATAAAAAAAGTTCTCCTTCTGGTAAATCCATCGCTTACACTTCAATGGAGTAATTTTTCATACACGGACATTTTAGTTCTCAATTGTGTAAAATAAAGTCACATACGCCTTTTGTTTCTGTGCTTACAACCGCACCTGGCACGCGATCACACTAAATAATCTTTTGAACGATATTTCGATTTGCCCAGTAGATGTAAAAACCTTTTTGAGTTGGATATGAGACTTAAGTTTGACTTATTAGCACGGTGAACATTTTTGAAGTTTCTTCCAGTTTTGGTATTTTTTCCCCAACTAAAGTGATTCTTTTTCAGTTATGAAGTAAAATACATTAAACCGTAATACAATAAAATGCATACTACTGTTAACTCTACATCTTACAGATCTATTTGATTAAGATTTTTGTATGCAGATTGCAAGGTGACACCAGCTCAATGTGTGGCTAATTTCTTATTTTAGTTCTAAATTTAATTCCTAAGAAAAAGAGTATCTATTACGACGAGAAGTTACTGCTACATATATATCAAGAGAAGCAGTTGTTTTCCCTTTTTGATTTTGTTAAATTTTCCATAAAACAGTTCCAAAGCTCTGTTTTTTTCTTTTTAAAATATAAAAAGGGTGTCTCTTTTGAAACACTTGAATCACTGTCAAATGACATAATATTGTTAGTTCAAAGCACATGCCGCTTGGACATATTTAATAAAATATGTTAATTATGTTTGTCTTTCAAACTTTTCACTGAATGGGTGTTTAAAGCAAAATTCGTGTTTGAGGGTTAAACAAGCTTGTTACACTCTTGAGCGATTTAATGTAAGCAAAGGAAACATTTTGATTTTTTTACAGTTACGTTTTGGTTGTGTTTCATTTATATGGTGGTAGGTGGGCATTGTTCCTGTTGATTGCATGATGAACACTGTCAAATATAGAGTATGCTATTTTAAGTAGGCGTGTTAATCTACAACTAAACAAAATATCTCCTGACATTCCAGAGAATGTTGAACAAGAACTTGCCATCTGCGACTTGTCTAAAAAAGTGAAGGGGACGAAAAATGACTTGTCCAAAAAAGTGAATAAACATGGTGCTCGAGTTATAGACTGCTCAAATAACCCACCTGGAATGAACTCTGTCGAAAATCATTGGTCAATTCAATCATTCGAAAATCATTGGTCATTCATTGGTCAAATTTGGACTTGCGAAATGTGACTGCACAATAAAAGAAAAACTTACTTCAGCATAATTTGCATTTGGTTTCACGATGACAATATAAAAAAGTGTACGTAAAACATAATTGAATCAATACCTAACAGACTTGAGTAGCTGGTTAAAGCTAAAAGAAGTCATACTAAGCGTTACAATTTCTACATTCATTTTTATAATATTTTGGCAAGTAAAAATGAATTTCGTACAATCGAAAACGCATAATGGAATATCATCTAAAATAATATCCCACTTAATGTAATACATTTGCAATATACCAAGCTGTTGTATATTGTTTCTGTGAAACCAAATAATTCAATATCCCGATTATAAAATAATGCTTTGTGGAAATTTGGCTATTTTACTAATCAGGATCTGCTGTGTAAAATGTTCCATTGTTTACAATTATTTGCACAACATTGTGCTTCAAATATTTGGCAAATATATTTCAGGGAATATTCTGACGTCAAGTCCTTTTTTAAAACTTCATCGTCAAATGAAAAGGTAAAGCTGATTATTTTTCAAAAGTATACCTGTTCGTGAATTTCATTAAACACTTTTCTGAAATTCTAAATTATGGCCTATTGCTCTTTATTCGCCTCAAACTACCACTTCGATAAATGGATGTCCAAGTCCTTCTATTCCGATTTCGAAACGAATCATGGTTACAAGGGCACCATTTATCATTTTCAAATCTCTCTCAAGAAATATCTTGAAACAAAATGTGATTCTTCTTCATGAAGAGATAAAAGGGCAGGACTTTAGAAAAGCGAGAAGAAAAGTTTTATTGCCTCTTTAATATGATGGATGAGGATGCAATGGTGACATGTCAAGAATGTGTTTATTGAATTGCTTCTAAAGCGAGTAAATTCTCCATTCAAAGGAAAAAAAAAACCTTAAAACTATTTTAACGGAATACGGCGCTCTCTTGTTGTTTCCTTGCTTTGGATTAAAATATTGCTCAAAATAAGACAAAAATAAGAATTTGTTAATTTATACATCAACTGTTTTGAAATAGATAGATGTTCGTTCCTATTTTCCTGCCCATGCGGCAGGTTTGAATGTGTTTTCAGTTCTTTCTCGGGCAAAAATAATCAGCGGAGAGGAGTGCCAATTTTCGCTAATCATCGCTAATCTTGGAACTTAAAAACTGAGCTTCTATTAGAATAATGTCATACCCTCTATTCATCAAAAGTGATTTTCTCTCTTTTTGCTACTTTGAAAATAGTTAAAATTTTTTACATTTTCATTCAATTTTACATACTTACAATACTTAATTTTCGAAGCTGAATCAGAGTGTTGAAGTTGACTATTTTTTTTCCTAGCAATGCAAAAAATGTATGATTTTCGTTCATTTTCATTAGGCTTTTTTTTAAATTTAAACTACCCACACACATATATAATTTTCGCATTCATTAAAAAATCTTATAACATATATAAAAAAAAAATATTTTATGCCGTGTTATTCAGGTTTTTATCTAATGATATTGTATATATATATGCTTTAGTATTCTTCATAGTTTTTACCATATTATTTACACTACTCTTGCTAATAAATAAAAGCATACACCCTTTAAAGATAATTTTAATTATTTTGTTTCCCTCTTAAATTTGTATTATTGCTTATTTTATCTTATGAGTTTATTCATACTTATTTGTATTTTACATTAAGAACTTTAAAAACATTTTTGGAGATTTTAAAATGTCCCATTTTAGTTAAAAACAATAAAACCGTGAACCAGTTCCTTCAATAACTAACACGTGGTGAATCATTAAGGAGTTCCAGCTGAGCCTTGAAGGACTAATTGAAATATGTTACGATGAATTGGTTACGATGGTTGCGTGGCAACACGAGTATTCTAAAGTTTATCTCGTGTATTCTAAAGTTTACTATTATTAAAGTGATTTAAGCTATTCAAGTCTATTGATTCAACTTATTCATATGATTCGAAAGTCAGTCCTAATATTCACGCAGCGTTGCTGCATTATTCCGTACAGGCTACATATTCGTAACGTCTAATAATTTATTCATTCTATATTCATTATGCTATTCTAATATATGTAATTAGTGTTTAGTAAATAAATGTTTGTGTGTCGTACGAGAACTCAATAATTCTAGAGTAAGCGGATCTCTAAATATAAAAACCATAGTATCCCACCAAGCTCAAAGCAACACGAAAGCAGATTTTTAAGGCATTAACGTATTATAAGGAAGAAATATTGAGGAAAAACAAGAGCGTGAGAGGTCTCTTAAACTTGCTTTCTCGCTGTTGACATAATCGGTAGTACGGAAAACAACAAGTCCATTCTTTTTTCGGCCGGGTAGCGATACTTATATATACTCCGTTACCTTAAATCAATAGATTTAAGCTACCGATTGCTTACTCGATACATCCAGTATATCTACGTTACATCGAGTATACGTTTCATTATCGAGCGAGGCCATTTATAGAGAGGACCTAGCTAATGCTTCAAGCTGCTTTTTCTTGTGGCATCTGATTGGCTGAAAGTCTCGCTTAAATGCGCACGCTATTACATGTTATGTTTGTTATTTTATCGCATCGCATTTCGCTGTCTTCTTTTTCAGTCAAAAGATGACAATACAAGAAACCTTATTGATGGTAATAGATAAGAATAATAGACAATCTTTTTATCTTGGTGATTGATAAATTACACTATAAAATTGGAAAATTTATTGTTTTATATTTACTCTGGTTGTCTTCACTGCATCTATAGATGGTTGGATGCCTGTAAACATATGCGTACATTAATATTATGTTTATATATTAAGTGTGTACTTTTATTTTATTATTTAAAAGGAAAATAGTTTTGGTATTACCCATTGACTAGTTAATTGTTCACTGATAAGTTAACTGTCCCTGACTACTCACAGAGTAAGAATGCCACTTCGGCTTTCGTTTTTCTTATATGTTTTTTGCTAGCATTTCTGCTGAAGGGCGGAAAATAGCAATGTCTAACGCGTTTGCCTGAAAGTAATATACTTCAAAACAAGGATGGCATTTTTGCAATTTATCAACTAAAGAAGACATCGTTCACTCACTGATTTAAATCTTGGGCAATGGTAAAATTTATTAATATGCCAAATTTACTTCAATGCTTTAAAATTTGTATAGCGATGACATATTAAATCTCATTATTTATCAGTATTATTTTAAATCTCTCTATTTATCAATCTTTTTTAAAATCTCATTGTTTCCCATCATTATTACTCACTATTTGGTAATTATACGCCTTACGCTTTTTTCTCGCCAAACAAGCCAAATGAAATGTAAACAAAGCATTAATGAAAGCAATTAAAGTATGAAATGTAAGCAATTTATATACCGCTAAATTTTATCAAAAAATAAATAGGCAAGGACAAAAGACTTAAGAGTCATTTTCTTCTTTGTTTTTTAACCGATTTTCTTACTTTTTTTTCGCTTAGTAGCCATTGACGAGTTCTAGTTATATCAATTATTATTAGTTAATTATTTCCACTTTTCTTTGTCACCAAGCCTTATTTATAATTACAACGTTATATTGTTATAAATAGCAGATGACAAGATGTCTTCGTTGTGTAAATTATTAGGTAACTAGCGGTACCCGCACGGCGCTGCTGAATTTTAACCGTACATAAAAAACGTAAGCACAATTAGTGTGTTCCGATTTATCGCCAATGAATAATTAAAAGGACGAATTGTTGCGTGTCATATTCGCCACGTTATTTGAAATCTAGCCTAGTGGTTAGCACGTCGGACTTCCACCTGGAAGGTCGCGCGTTCGATACCCACTGAAGACCACCATGTATACTTGGGGATATGTGCATGTAAAATCCGTAGACCCCACTACCTCTCCCCGTGCCTAAGCAATCCTAAGGCCTCGGCTAACAAGTAGGGTCTGGTGGAGAAAAGTATAAACCATACGTATTCCTTTTCTGGCGATATTTATTGAAATGCTATTGATAAATCAAGGAAATCGTTAAATCTGGGAGACAATACTTTTATCAAGTTCAGTCTCGAATTTAAAACCTATTGTTAATTTGAGAAAAACGTTAGATCGAAGGTATGCCTTATTATTGTTTTTCCGTTGATAACTAAACTGATGTCTCTCTATTTTGAAAAATAAGTTTTATATTGAAATTAAGCAAACACTATTCACCCGAAGGTGAGGAAACTGCTAATTATTATTTTTGGATCAAGGTAAGCCTTAAGAAATCACACTAAAAAGCTTATAACTGGCGTTCTTATTGACTTACAAACTTAGAATAAATATCATCTTGTGCAGAAACATTTGCGCTTTCGATGGATATATTACATTAATATGTGCAAGGTTTTTTTCACCACCATATTGGGGAATTTATGTGGACAATTGCTTAAAATTAATAAAAAAAGAACTACATGTAGGATTTTTTTTCAGAAACCTTCGCAGAGGTGTACCCAACAACTTTCCAAAGTTTCAAGGCGATCGGATGAATAGTGTAGTAGTGCATAAAGCACAGACAGACAGACATACATTCATTTTTATCATACATATAAACATTTTTATGTATATAGATAAAAAGAGAACTCATTGTTGAAAAGAGTTTGCGGCCATTGAGCAGTAATATTAAAAGAAATTGCAATAAGTGTTTGAGTGAAGGTTTGTCTGAAACAATGGAATGAAAAAGGAAAATAATGTATGGGAGCAAACATTTAAGTTTTATTCAACTGCCACTCAACTTAGTACGAAATCGGCAGAACTACAAGCGGCTTCGTTCGTGAGCTCAATTGGCCCTTCGGCGACAATGCTTTAAAATACGTTTGCTTTAAGTGAGAATGATCAAAATTAACTAGGCGTTATAATCGACAAATTTGATGAATAATTATATAAATAGCATAATGTTTTCAATGCTGAACTTAGTTATTACGGTCGAATTTCGAATGTTGGGCAAACTCTAGTTGGATTAAAATAGCATGTTGGCGACATTTCTAAAACCGTAGGGCGTATAACCGATAAGCACCTGCCTTTGAAAACTTTAATTTTTTTCTCTTATAAGTTGGACTACATAATAATTGTCACAAATTAGGTTCTGTTTTTTAAAACGTTATCTACAAAGCAACTAAAATGCAGAAAAATTACTTTTAGTGCGAAAAAAATTAAAGGGAAAAAGCAGCAACGTTTTAACACCCGAAATTACAATAAAAATTACAGACGTGTCTGCAATTTTTATTCTGGAGTTGTTTTTCTTCTGTCGGATCTGTAAAGCATAATTGGTTCGAATATTTGATGTTGTTACATATTCTTTTTAATGTCCCAACGCCTAATCAATTAAATTTTTAAATGCAGTTTGACATGCCGGATGACAATCTTTCGTGGTTCGACTTCCTGATATTTAAAGAATGGTTTGGACACCGGTTATACATATACTGCCTCCAGGGGGACACCTGTCCGGTTCACGTCCAACCCCTCGTCGAGACACCCTTGTGCGTGTATATATATATATATATATATATATATATATACATATATATCTCTGTATATATATATATATATGCAAAACATTCTGTAATGTGTGTGTATATATATATATATGCAAAACATTCTGTAATGTGTGTATATATATATATATATACACACACACACATTACAGAATGTTTTTATCCCATTTCCTCTTTTGAAATGTTTTCTCCGATGGAAAGTTTGTGTTTACGAATGTAATCTCTTCTCACGTTGCTTCTTTGAAACGAAATACACCTATAAGTAAGTATCTTAATGAATAAAAAACCATCTTACATTAAGGACAGTTCTGCTCTGTAGTAGTTTCTTTAAAGAAATAGGATATTCATGCCATGTTCTTTGATTTTCTTATTTACTTTTAAAAGCAGAAATATTTCCTCTTGTGTCTGTTCAAATTGAAATGATGAGGAGAATGTTTCAGAAAGTAAAAGGAAGAAAAGGAGAAATGGTGTACAATGGGGTCGACAAGGAAAATTGATTACTGTTTACAAATAGTTAGAAAAAAGAAAGATCAATTTTATGTTTAGTGAGTATTTATTTATTTATTTAAGTTTTAACGTTTTGTCTGTCTCACTCCGTTTTTTTTAATAAGATTTCGTTTCGCATTACAGTAGGTTGAAAAAAATGTTTGCGATTGTTAGCATTTACGGATCAGTGCAATCCTAACTTTTGACACACATGCCCTATAAATACAATATGAGTTGAATATATAATACTATTCCAGTATGATGGAAATAAAATCAACCTAAGACTACGGCTAAGAAGTTGGGGTCTGGTGGAGAAAAGTATGATGGAAATACCTCTAGAGGGCATTTTTATTTATTTCTGTGGAATTATTCTGTACTTGAAGTATGAAAATAAAATTTTATAGCAAGGAACCAGCAGATAACTTTATGACTATACCAACAAGCAATCCACGAAAAAAAGTTTTAAATTTTACTTCAAATATTTTGAACAATTACCGCTTCAAATTACTAATGGAAGGAAAACATATAGAGAACATGCATCAATAAATGTTTAACTTTCACTGGTAATCACAAAAATCCGACCTTGCAGCATCAACTAATTTTTTGGTTCTGCTGGTAGGCAAAACTAGAAAAACGTATTTGAGAATTTTTACCAAAAGCATCTCTTATACAATTAATCCGTTAAACTAAAAATAAATATTAAATATCCAGAAAATGTTTTAAGTTACACAATTTTATTTAAAAAGCTAAAATGCAGTAATAGTGGTCGAAATCCGCGTAACAAACTTCTGTGACCAATAAAGTTAAATAACATCGTTGCATTTTCCAAACAAAGCTATCGTTGCCATTCGACAAATAATAATTCTGATAATTTCCTAAGAGACAAAATTGTTAATTTTTTTAAAAATTAACGTTATAATAAGTTATAAAATGGATGGAGTATTGCATTGTCATCGAAGATAAGCTTGTGTGCAAAGTTTGAAGATAATTTATGCAGTAATAATGGTCGAAAACTGCATAACAAAGTTCCGTGACAAATTAAGTTAAATAAAACCGTGTAATAAAATATGTTTTTCAATATCGCCAAATGTTTACAGGGCTAGGCGCACTTTGGAGTCTTCAAAGTAGTGAAAAAAGTGACCACAGCTTTTAAAAAAGTGACCAAAATAGTGACCATTAAAATGTAAACTTGTGTGTATGCATGTGTTTATTTTTTTATTTAAACTAAATATAACTTGAAAAAGAGCAGTTTCGACATCTTCATCGACAAAACTAAACCTGAATAAATAGACCTTTTACCCAACTTAAAAAAAAAAAAAAATCATAGTCTATTTAAAAATAAGAATTTTTATACCTGTAACTATGCTCATAAATACCTATTTCAAAACCCATAAATGGCTAAGAGTGAGAGAGACAAAATTTTTTTTAAAATTAATTTCTTTCTCAAATTGTTACTTATTTAAAAATATAAATGAATAAATATTTCTTCAAATCGGCAGAAATTTCAAATTTTAATTTATGTTCAACCTTGAATAAAATTTATTTTGCAAATGCTACTTTTTAAAATAATTTTTATACTTGTTCAAGGATTAGAAAATTTCACTTGAAATAAATCTAAATTTGACATTTTATCAAAATTATTCAGACTGAAAATACTGTGTTAATCATCTGTATCATTGTAGGAAACAAACCGTTTGATTATTCAATACTGTTTTTGTAATTTCATGGTAGTAACAAAATCCAAGAAAAACAATCTCTGACAATTCCCTAATTTTATGATTTTAGTTGTGATAGTTATATAGTATCACTGTCACGCATAATGACAGTATGAGTGGCACAATCAGAAAAATTCTTTACGGGTGGGATGCACTATTTTTTTTTTCCCACCTGAACTTTGTGCAATTCCTCTTTTTTTTTGGGGGGGGGGGGGATGGAAATAAAAAGAGGTCATAATGTAATTTTCTGAGCAATATATATAATCTGCTACTGCTAAGAATTTTTCAGGTGTAAAGTTTTTTTAAAAATTTCAGATTCCACCCCCTCCCCTCCATCATTATTTAATGATTTCTTGATAAAAATACAACTATATTTTCTTAAGATGCGTATTGTTTTTCGTTGCGTATTGTCTTTCGTTGAGAAATCCCTGATTGAGCTCCAAAAATTTTCTTTTGTGATTGACAGTTAGTTCGGGGGGGGGGGGGGGAAGAAAGAAAAGAGAAATTAAGGTGACTTTTTGAGCAATATAATCTGCAACTGGTAAAAATTTTTAGACTGATTTTTTTTTCTTCCCTAATTTAAATATAGCTTTATTTTCTCAGGATTTGCTCTTCAAGTAAAAAAAAAAAAAAAATTAATTAAAACAATTCACATCATCATTCTAGTTTGGAGGGGGGAGAGGTCACGGACCCTCTAGGCCTCCCCTTCTGGTTGCACAACTGCAATATCAAACCTTAATTTCGGCACACTCGGGGCCGGCGCGATGCCGAATTTCAAAATACGACCAAACATGGCGGACTTACAGGACCAAAAATGGCGGATACGCGGAAACTTCAACCCTGACACACGTCTTTTAATGCAAACTTGCAATGTTTTCTTAACTTATAGACAGACAAAGTAACTTTTTTTGGTTGCTCTGCCAGAGAAAGGGCAAAAAAGTGAAAATAGTGACCAATTTTTAAAAAAAAAGTGAAAATAGTGACCAATTTTTAAAAAAGTGACTAAAAGTGACCAATGCAAAAAAAAAGTGACTTTTAGTGAAAAAAGTGACTCGCGCCGACCCCTGTGTTTAATATAAGAAAGAAGGCAGGAGGTGGATATATCAGTTAGTACAATGAAACAAAACCCAAATGTAAATAAATATACGGATGGAGAAGCCGACAGGGTGGCGTAGTGGTAAGGCGCAGGCCTCGTACGCCCAAGTTCGCAGAACCAAACCTGATCGAAGTCGGAGGATTTTCAAGATGCAGAAAATCGTCTTCGCCCATGTCGTATGATTATGCGGCATGCGAAAGTTCCTTGAGTAGATATTTGGTTTGGGTGCTCTCGAATAAATTACACTCCAAGGAAAATCTGCATCAATTAGAGCTCAGGTGTCGCAATCTAGGGGAAATTGAGTGTCAAAATTCTCAGGTAGTTTTGGAATTTGCCGACAGTGGTGCTACTTGAAAGAATGGATGCCGATTTTCCGTTGAATGCACTAGCTCTGCAAAAGGGTTAGCAACCATATGCAGCCCCGTTGGAATAAATAAAAAAAAATAAGGATGTAGAAATGTTTTGAAATTAGCCCTCACGAAAACATGTACATGTATGATTGTGAAATTAAGGTATAAGCACACTTGCAACAGGCAATTTTAACACATAAATGGATATACGTTTACGTGCTATCTCTCTACAATTATTTAGGATTATATATATTGAAAGATTATGCAACAGTTACGATTACAGCAGAGTTAAAACTACATCACGGCTATACCGATGCACGGGACAGATCCAAAATTTACTGTCATGCTAATTTACTCCCGATAATCACAATGATAACAAACTTACATGCAAAATAATTAGTTCCCTGAATTACGCATCATCGCTTCGGGATGAACAAGGTAGCATGCAGATTCATTTACGCGCCTCAAGTTATATTTAAGCCAAGGCAACCATAAATGCATTTTGATGGCGAAAATTGAAACTCAAGCAATCATCTCTGAAATTTATTATCATTTAATGTTTCCGATTAGGGTATATAAGAGACAAATGATAGGAGAAATTTTGAAATTATAGCATTCACTTAGCGGATTTAAACCGTTTAATTGTATAGCAAATTGTGTTTTAGAAAAAGAGTATGTTGTTCTTGTGTGAACTTTTACAATGCTTAGTGTGTTTATATTTCCTATCTAACTTCAAATAAACTCTTGAACTTGAGTACACCATAAAATGACATTTTGTAATCTGTCCTTTAGATATTTATGTTAACATCTATTAAATCTTCTCAAAAAATATTGAAAATGTATAATATTGAGTCAAATTCGTGAACAGCAGAATAATTTTTGCATTAAAACGTTAAGCAGCACCAGCGATTCCTTCGTTATAAAAAATGTTGCTACCAAATATTTTTTTAAAGTAAATACGATAGCAGTGGCCATAAATACCGATTGTGATTTATGATAAGCGTACTTTATTTTG
The DNA here is from genome assembly GCA_038502835.1 of Octonoba sinensis. Lineage (NCBI taxonomy): Eukaryota > Metazoa > Arthropoda > Arachnida > Araneae > Uloboridae > Octonoba > Octonoba sinensis. Next base: position 69,389,193 of record CM076602.1, read on the forward strand.
GAGAGCTTTTGCAATCAAAAAATACGCCAGACGAGAAACTGAATTGTAGAAATTCTACTGGTGAAAGTCATGTAATAAGTATAGCTTTTTGTTATTACTGCAAAGGATTTGCATATTTTCTAGTTATTAATTTTATTCGCTTGCTTACTATATAGATTTTGAATGTTAAAAGTATTTTTATATAATATTTTAAAGTGGACTATATAAAGTATGTGCTTCAATGTATTTTATGACTCATTTTCTTGATTGTTGATAAATAGGATGAATAATTATTCACATATTAGTTGGTTTACTGATTAGGATATTCAACTGGATTGATTAACAATTGCCTGCATGTTTAGGGTTTATAGTTTTCTTTATCTATTTTTTCTTTTTCATTTTTCACTTCATGAATATTTGCCCTTTAATATAGCTGAAAAACCAACTATCATAGAATTTCGTCAATGCAGGTGTTATATTTTATTTTAATAAGCCTCTCTCAGTTCTTTTTATCTAGAAGTATCGAGTACTCTGATTACTCTAACTTGGTTAATTAAAAAACGAGTGCACGTCTTTTCGCGAATTGATGTGAGGCATATATCTGGTACAATATGCAATCTCACGTATCTTGAAGGCACATATTTTTTCTCTATGCCGTCACAGCATTCTTTCTGATTTTTCTGATGTTAAAATTTATTTCATTTTGGATTTTTTTAAAATAGACGTCGATTAAATACAGCGATTAGTAAGTTAAGATCATTCAGGGACATATTGCCTTTTGGAACATCTCGACATGTTTCAGAAAATTATTTTTGAGCGTGCAATGTTAAAAATTTTCGTAAGAAAACAGTAAAATAACCATTTATTTGATTGTTATTTTACCATATTTAATTACAACAGTTGAATAACCATTAAAAATATGGTACTCAAACCGCTGATTGTGACAAAAACGATAACTCTCTGTTTATCCTAAAGAACGTTTAACTAACCGTAATTTTCAAGCGCTCAATAAGGATCGGGCGTCCATCTTGGTTGCGAAACCTTACCGGTCGTACGTTGTCGTTAAAATATAAATAAAGATTTATCACTTCAAATCTGCATGTGTATACAAAAAAAGAAGAAAAAAAAAGTGGCTTAAGCAGTGGTTACTAAATAGAAACACATACACACGTAAATGAAAAATTGGGGACATCGGATCCCCGAACTGTTAGAGAAGAAGCGAACCCATAATTTGAGCTGCTGAAGCTTGTTTGTATTTTAATTTTTGCAGCAAATAAAATGATTTTCTCCAATATACAATAAATTTAGGCCAAAAATGAGTTTAGATCCAATTAAAAAGTAAAATTGCAATTTTAATGCACATTACTTGTTGGAAAAAAAGATTTATTGATACATAAACGCCAGCTGTACGTGGTACAGATGGCCGAGTGGATAGAGAGCAAGGCTTGTACACCACACACCCGGGGTTCGAGTTCCAAGCATTTTGTTTTCGGTTTCTACGCCTCGAAATGGTTCAAAAACGGTCAAGATTTTGTTTTGAAACCATTTTTAAATGGTTATAAAACCGTAAACTTTTGTATTTACGGCTTTTTAACCAAGCTGATTGGAAATGGTTTAGGTCCCGTAAAGATAGAAAAATGTTCCAAAACGTAAATTTAAAGGTGAATTAGATGGACAGACTGCTGCCGGTTATTTAACCATAATTTCATGATGAAATTTCTAACAGTGTGGACTGCACTCTAGTGTCGCGTATGCAAACTACAGTTTTGGACACATTTTAAAAGTGTAGTGCATCATTGTGAATCAAAGCTCTTGAACATTAAGAAATTGAGAAAAAAAAAAAAATGTTAAAAGTCTATGAGGTGAGTTCTTAGTTTAAAAGTTCTAACAGTGTGGACTGCACTCTAGTGTCGCGTATGCAAACTACTGTTTTGGACACATTTTAAAAGTGTAGTGCATCATTGTGAATCAAAGCTCTTGAACATTAAGAAATTGATGAAAAAAATAAATATTAAAAGTCTATGAGGTGAGTTCTTAGTTTAAAAGTTCTAACAGTGTGGACTGCACTCTAGTGTCGCGTATGCAAACTACTGTTTTGGACACATTTTAAAAGTGTAGTGCATCATTGTGAATCAAAGCTCTTGAACATTAAGAAATTGATGAAAAAAATAAATATTAAAAGTCTATGAGGTGAGTTCTTAGTTTAAAAGTTCTAACAGTGTGGACTGCACTCTAGTGTCGCGTATGCAAACTACTTTTTTGGACACATTTTAAAAATGTAGTGCATCATTGTGAATCAAAGCTCTTGAACATTAAGAAATTGAGGAAAAAAATAAATATTAAAAGTCGATGAGGTGAGTTCTTAGTTTAAAAAGTTTAAAGTGTGTAAAATTTATATAGATAATAAATTTTCATGATTTTGGTTTTTGGCAATTTCCAAGTGACCAAGATCAGACATTGAGAAACATGGCTGTTCTCATTTCTTTTAAAATCAATGTTCTGAATCGCATTTGCCACTTTGTATCTGTCGAAATTACCACAGTTGCTGGAGAAGTGAACATTTGGCTTTTTGTTTTTTTTTATAACATTTATAATATGATTTACGATGTTATTAAGTCAAACCAAATTTTCGCAATGTGATACTAATACATGAATAATTATTTTCTGGAAAAATGAATTTCGTGAATAAATTCTGAAATGTTAACCAGTTATTCATCATTTACCTTAAGGTATATAGTGCAATATATTAACAAACGTTTTGTCAGCAGAACTCTTTTTGTTATCAAAATTGCCAACAATTACTGTGTACTGATTATTAGGAGATTTTGGACTTGTCATCGTTGTACATTTGGGAAAAAAAGAAACGAAACGCTCAAATTACTCTACCATTATACACTCTATAATTACAACTAAGGTGTCATTCATCATCGATTAATGTCTTTTCTTAAAATTACTGGAATGAAATTTTGATAAGGGGGCGTATTCATATTAAAATGAGTACTAACAATGACATTTCAAATGCTATGCCCTTTATTTGTCGACGGAAATGTGTTCAGCGTGCTCAAATTAGTCTGTATACCAAATTTTATTTCATTACGTCCATTAAAACAGGATATAATAATGAAAAACGACTGCATTAAAATTAGTACTTTTGATATGCATGCTTTTCCAGCAACGAAAAGGAATCTTCACATTATTTACTTAATAAACGACTTTTGGTGGGTGCATTTTATAGTTTGTTTGTAGGACAAAGTGTTCTACTTTATTTACCAATTCTCCTCATTTTAGTTTACGGCCATCCAGTTCAGCTACACAGTCTCTTAAACGACATTAAAATTAATTTTTAAGTGTAGCATAAAAGCTACTGCATATTTTGAGGTGAAACTTTAGGTACCCTTATTAAAGATCATTGCTAGATTGATTTTTCATTAAAATTCAGTATGGTTTCTGATCATAATTTTTTGGACAATAATTTCATTATTCAAAAACCATATAAATTTGATAGTTTTGATCATGAAAACAACGGTTTTACTGTTGGGATTAGCTCATATTTTTATATAAAAAAGCAATCTTTGCCATATCCATGCAAGTTTAGGTACATGCAAAAATATTGCAAAGCATTTTAACCGTGTTTTTCTCTCTCATTCTGAAGTTACGGGTGAACTGAGTTACACAAAAATTGGTATACTAGGTGAAATTTCGATGCTGGAACACAAGCATGTCATAAAAAAAGGGGGTTTGTGACTGACAATTTTAAAGTCAGTGCTCATTGCAATAAAAAGACGACCCCTTAATAAAATTCTAAACACGTACATTATTCTTGATAAAATGACATATTTCATGTGTCTCTTAGTAGGGTGGTCCAAAAAAGGCCCTTTATAAAAAAATTTTGATTTTTGCTGGTGTTACCCTCTTAAATGGTTCCATTTATGTAAAAAATAATTATTGTAAAGTTTCAGCTCATAATTTTAATATTTAGAGGTAGCTCAACAACCTCAAAGTTTTCGATTTATACCCTAAACAAGGAAAGAAACAAAACTCAAGCTAGGAAAAGAATTCAATTTCATTTCATTGAAATCTCCAATATTTTGTAAGTAGAAACTGATAATAATGCAACAAACATATTAAAACAACTATAAATGTGATTGTGCCAGTGCCTTCCAAACTCTGCGTTTTTGCAATCTGGATAAGCTCGACAATGTTTGACATCTTGTAACAAGAATTGTAATTGATCGTCAGTGTGTATTATTTTCCCATTAAGCTCTTCTGCAAGAGTTATACCTAGGGCTCGACCGATGGCATTTTTTGGCCGATGGGCCGATGCCGATTGTTGGCCGATTGTTCCGAGATCGGCCGATGGCCGATTGCCGATTATTCTCCTCTTCCATCGGCCGATGGCCGATGCCGATGGCCGATGGAAAAAAAAGTCGCTTTAAACCATTAAAACGTGTAGAATGCTTGTCAAAAATGTCATTTAAATCATTTTCTATTTATTTTTATGTTTATAAAAGCATTAAAGCATTATTCAAGCTCCGTAAAACTGTTTGAGGGAAGTTTACATAATAATTAAAACTGAAAGAATCACTCGCGATTCTAGTAAAGTAATTAAACTATTTGGAGGTTAAAAAAAATTAAGAATGCTATATCGGAGGATTTTCAATTCTTTTTTTTCTTATCTTTGCAAAAAAAAAAAAAAAATACTCAACAACTATTGGATCATCTCGGGTCTAATTCCCTTTGCTTCAACATTTTCTCTTTATAACACCTGCACTGCAAATGCCAAGTGCAAACTGCCTTTATTTTTTTCATGGAGAGGAATGCAGATGTTATGATACAGACTAGGGATGTAACGAATATTCAGCCACTATTCGGTATTCGATCTATTCGGCCCTTTGACCGAATATTCGGCCTGGCCGAATAGTCATTTCATCACCTAGCCGAATATTCGGCCTGGCTGAATACTGGGTAAGGTCAAATTCGGCCTGAATTGGACGGACTATTCGGCAGCATTGTTCTGCTGCAGTAGAAATGTAAAAAAATAAAGAAATTAGTAGATTTTAAACATTTAAAATTGTATTGTAATTATTGCAAAAAAAAATACATTAGTATATAGTTTTTAAAATAATTAAAAAAACCCTACTTTTTTAAACTTTGTTTTAGACTTGACTGAGCAAAAACAGAATTTAAAGTTGTAATATTATATTTTATATTTAGCCTTTGCTCCCAAAAGCTGGCAATAGTTAATTATGATCGAGAATATGAGAAATTTATTTTGTTATTATTAACAAAGTGGAAGTCAGACTTTGTTTGGGTAGACTGATTTATTGTGAATATTGGGTAAGAGAGAAATGTGAAAAGCCTAGAATATATCATGAATATTTAGATAGCATAAGTTATTGGGGTTTCTTTAAATAAAAATATATTCCTATTAAGTGTATTAAATTTTAGTAGATCTTTTAAAAATAGGTATGCAAAAAACCCCATAAAATAAAAATATTAACTTTTATAACTTTTAAAATATATCTTCATAAAACAGTTTTGAGAAGGTAAAAGTTCACTAAGCAATAGTAGTTCTTTCATTTGAATTAATAATTAGTAAAATAATGCTAATGCTTACTACCATAAAACATTTCATTTGTATTCCACTTGTGGGTGAAATTCTTAGTTTTATTACATTCAAAACAATAGAGAAAATAGATTAATTTTAAATAGTTTTAAATTCTTAACAAACAGAATTAAATCATGCATCATAGATTGTGTGTAATTAGTGCTTGACTTTGTGAATAATTTTAAATTTGACAAATACTTTCTATTACAATGATTTTCTAGAAATGTTAATATTCTACAGCCGAATATTCGGTATTCGGCTTCGGCCTAGAAGAAATGGTCGAATATTCGACTTCGGCCTGGAAGAAGTGGCCGAATATTCGGGTATTCGGCCAAACCACTATTCGTTGCATTCCTAACACAGACTAACAAATAATGTGGCTTGGATTTTTAACAAAACTGTCAGCCCCTCCTCTCGGATTTTTTTCATGATTTTTTTCATTTTTTGTTTCTTGCGAGTTGAAAATTACACCGAAATATTTGACATGTTCTTACTATTTTCATGAGCACAATGTAAGGACACCGAAATAAAATAATATTTTGAGCACCAGCAGTTTTCTGTAGACAAATAATCTTCTGAAAGCACGTGATCGTTTATAAAAATTAAGATGTATTTTGAATATATATATATATTTTTTTTATATACGTTGACAATTTTTGAAATTAATGAAATTGTAGCATTTTTATTAAGGTATTGTTCCACCCTGTATCCCAAACTCGTTGTTAAAGAATTATTTTTTATGTGTTCAAGTCGAACTTGAACACATAAAATTTCGAACAATAAACATTTATACTAAAATTGATTTATATTTTTCATCAATTTGTTCTATGCTGCACAAGAAATATTCTAAACTGAAAGCAGATGCAACGAGATTGTTGTACAATAGCAGAAAAACTCAACTGTCTAACACGTGGCATCAAAGAAGCCAAAAAAATGCGCTAAAAAAACGAAGTATAAACGGGGAAAAATTAAAATAATTATTGTATAAAAAATGTTAAGATGTATTTTGAAAAAAGATATGCATTGATCAATCTTTGAAAATAAAGAAATTTTAGCATTTTTATTAAGATGTTATTAAATCCTGTCGCTCGAACTCGCATTTTGAGAATTCAATTTTTAAAAATTGCAAGTCGAACTTGACCACATAAAATTTCCATTAATAAATATTTATACTGGAAATTTTTTCTTATTTTTGACCAATCTTTTCTATGTTGTAAACTAAAAATGAAATAATGAGAACAACCGCACACTAAAAGCAAATGCAACAAGATTGCTGCACAATTGCAAAAAAACTGAAACACGTGGGATCGAAGAAGCAAAAAAAAAAAAAAAAAAAAACCCCAAAGAGAAAAAAAGTTTGCGCTGGTAAAAATTAAAATTATTATCGTACTTTGATTGAGCTGACTTTTTATTGTTTACAGTTTCGGAATAACAAGAAACATGCCAAACTAAAAGCAGATGGTATAATATTATTACACAATGACATCTAATGCACTAAGTCATTATTAAAAGAAAAACGGACAAAAATGAGGCAACTATCCTAGTGCGAAAAACAAATAGCATTCATAAACGCCTCTATGACTTTTACTTTAACATATTTTATTTCGCGAGCATTCTGCTCAAAGAGAACTATTTTAATAATGAAGGTTTTCGGGAAGCGATCGCTTAAACTAGTTTTCCGAATTTTTTATCAAATACTTTTGTAGAATGACATTATTTTTGTTCTTTTATTATTTTTTTTTTAACTTATGTGCTGCCTGTTATTGTATGGAAATAGAAATTGAACCATAGAGAAAAAAAGAAAGTGGAAGACAGAATGTTTTCTGGAAAGTTGTCACTGCGAAAAACATCGGCCTTGCATCGGCTTTTAGATGTTTTTAAGGCCGATGGGCCGATGTTTTTCTAAAGTTAACATCTGCCGCCGATGCCGATGGCCGATGGCAACTTTGTTGAACCATCGGCGCCGATGCATCGGCGAGGCCGATGCATCGGTCGAGCCTTAGTTATACCCTTTCAGCATAATTATTATAACAACTGCTATTCCTTCAAAAATTTTTAGTGCTTTGTGAAAATCCTCCTGAAGCTCCCAGATTTGTGGATTTATCTATTGAGTGAACTCATTCTGTTAAATAATTAAGCTGACTACTTTGTTACAAAGTCCATTAATTTCATATCCATAAAATTCTGCAGCATAATCTAGGGATGATTTTCAGTAGTACTTTTTTCATTTACTTCTTTTATAGCTACTACTCGATTGTCAAAAAGAGCCAAGGTTGCAAGATCCTCTGATAAATACCAAAAGTGACTGGCTAATTTGCCTGATGCAATTTTGCTAAATTTGTCATTAATCTTTTTTACAGCAATAAAGATTTCATTGAATTATAACCATTATATAGGACTTTTTGAGGTAAAGAAGCTGTAATCCTAGCTTTTAAGTATGCACAGAAAGCAAAAATACATATCTTTTGCAATCCCTTTTTCATCTTTTGAAGTGATGGTGAACTGGCAGAAAACAACCATATTTTAAGTCAGTACAAGATTTTGACACCCATCGAGCAAGATGCATAACTCCAAGTGCTACAGATCTGATTCCACAAGCAGGGGTTTTGCCGAAACGTATAAAAATCAGTTCAAGACATACTCGATAATCATCTCTTGAGTGGAGTCATGCAGTAATTTATTCAGCAAATTTAATTCAATTGTTTTTACATCAGCCTCTTGTTGATTCTTGTTTTATAAGCAGTCGATCCAGGCAGTTATACTCATCTTCAAAGCCTTCCTTACTTGACTGAAGAAATAACTTTTTAGAAACTCGTTTCTTTTCTTTTGCTTTTAACTTTAATAGTTTTTTATATTTTTCCTCTTTTAATGCATTTTTTCCTGGAGTTTCTGCCAGAGCAGCATTTTTCATCTTTGTGCTGACAACTGTCTATCTCTCTTGGACCTTGTGTTGAGTATGTTCAAACAACTTCAAGAGAAAAAGTTATTGCCCACCTAGCATTAACTAGTATTTGAGACCAAAGTGAGGTTATGAAAAGACCATTTCAATATACAAATCCTTTCTAGATATCAAATGTAATAGATTTATGAAGATTTGAAACTTATATGGTCAAGAACGGATGATTTGTTGATGTATACAGAGGAAATATGAATTTAAACTAACTTCACAGCAAAACAAACAATGCCTGCGTATACGTCACTCGATTGACAAATCGTCATCAGGGATCGTGCTGTTAATTCCTCCTTTGTGGCCGCTTCTTTCCTCCAGTTGATAAGTTAGCGTACAATGTGAAAATTTCGATTGCCCAGTTTACCCCTATGCTCAACTAGCTTACGCTTTACAGTACACTTACAGGAAATATTTTTATATTTACAGAATATATTTATGGCTACAATCAGTAGTGTATATAAAATAGCCTTTTTAAAATGCAATTACTTTCTGTTAATAAAAATAGCAAGCTTAGTTGCGATTAATTTAGTCCTTTGTTAATACACTCTATATTCCGCAATGATGGATACTTAATCTGCATTGAGCTACCTTTTAATATTATTCAAATGTTTTCAAATTTTGTCTGATTTATTTTCTAATGTATTGGAACCAAATGGGAGGGTAGCACGGAAAAAAATTTCACCTTCGAAATTTTGGACCACCCTAGTCTCTAGTTTAAATAGTGTCCAAATAGGAGGAAGTGTTTCGTGCCCCTCCCACTGTACAAATAAATTAGCTTTTATAACACGACGGTATTTTATTCCAGAGATACAACATAAAGATGTATCTTAACTTCCCTAATTATCACGACAATCAATAACTTCTTTATTTACTTACTTATGTATTTATGAATTGTGTGTTATATGTCTTATTATAGTTATAAGTCTTATTATAGTCTTATAACGTGGTAAAACAAACGAGAAGGGGATCAACGAAGTTGATTGAGAGACATTTAGGTCAAAAAGTCTTTAGGCTTTCGCTGCATATAAAATTTGTTTCCACCTTAATCGATGCGATTATGTTTCTGAGTAATTACAAATTTTTAACCAATCGATGTACAAATGAAGTAGAATTAGTACATATTAAGAAATAACGGTTCCAAACTTGAAATATAACACTACAGAATCTTTTGGGACAAAAGAGAGTAAGGAGACTAGATAAGCCAAATGTTTATAGATTATCTACATCAATATCTGTTTCATACTAAATGTTGCTTCTTATCCAATTTTTGTAGATATACTCGGATCTAATGTAAAAGTTTATAAGATTTTACTGAACCTGCTTTTTTTTCTCCTTTCACTGGTATTAATTACATGGTACAATTAACTAGGAATCAAACACAGACATTCTTAGCGACATTAATGGACATTCATAAAAACACTCACTTTCGCCAAGTGTCGAATGTGATTTCTTACTGGAATGATTTAGATCTCATAAATCCTATAATGTGGGAGAATCTGAGACAATCTGTATGAAAGGACGCAGATAAGGAAAGAAAGGAAAATCCGATTAGAAAAAACCGTGATAGGCGACTTTATCAAGACTACTTTTTTAATAGTTGCTTCTTTATGTGACCCATTCAAAATGCATTCCGCTCTAAGTATTTTCTGCTGAGAACTTATTTCGGGAATTTATTAGGATAAAACCATTGCTATAGAAAGAATTTTTTTTTTTTGATTACCATACTGTGTTTATGATTCTGAACTTGTTGATTGATCTTTAACAATTATTCCTTTTAGTTAAAACAATAAAAACATAACTGATATATATATATATATATATACATATATATTGGGATGTTGAATAAGTTATCGCTGTTTTTTTTTTTTTTTGTGAAAATTAATGCTTTACTTAAAAAGTATTGTCCATCGCTAGCGACTACTTTTCCCCATCTTTCTGGCGGCATTTAAATTCCACGTCGGAAAAAGACACGTATTTTGAAGCTATCCAAGGGTCGACCCAGTTTTTGGCATATTCATAAGAACGGAAATGCTGCTCAGCCAGGCCATGTGTCATCGACCGGAACAAGTGGTAGTCGGGAGGGGCAATGTCTAGTGAATACAGCGCGTGGAGTAGAACTTCCCACTTAAGCGTTTCCAAGTAGATTTTCACCAGTTTTGACACAGGTGGCCGAGCGTTCTCATGCTGCAAAAGGACCTTGTCTCTGTTCGTATAGCAGCAGTTTTGATGATGAGCTCCTAATGATTCTGCAAGTTCAGCTAGTGTTTTACCTGAGTCTTCCTGAAGTAATGTTTACAATTGTTCGTCTTCAAACTTTTTCGGAGCGCCATAGCGTTCTTTGTCTGCAAGATGAAAATCCTTATTTTTTAAGCGCCTTAACCAATTTTTACAAGTTTAGACAGAGCACGATCTCCGTAAGTCTCAGCAAGAATTCTGTGAGCTTCAACTGCAGATTTAAAAAAAATAAAATTGTGCAGTAAAATTCCCTGCAAATACTCTTTTTTTTGCACAAAATTTGACATATTTAACGCAATAAAAAATAAGGTTATTTGCAATTCCGCGAAATAACATACGCTTTTATACTTTTATCTTACAATCTCCTTCTCTGTTAGCACTAGGCCTTAGAGATGCCCTGCATCCGGGGTGAGGTAGTGGGGTCCACGGATTTTACATGCACGTATCCCCAAACGTACATGGTGGGCCTTCAGCGGGTATCGAACACGTGACCTCCCAGGTGGAAGTCCAACGTTCTAACCGCTAGGCTACCACTGCCTTAAATAAATAACATACACTGAATTTCAAGTTTGCTTATAGTGCTTATAAATAGGTGTGTCACTATCATAAACTGACGCAATCAGTTCCGGTAACGCCATTTGTTGAACAACAGCGAGAACTTATTCAACTACTCAACACTATATTTTTTCAGTCAATAAATCTTTTTTATAGCATTACGTACTTATTTTTACAAGATAGAGGTATTGTTTGGCTTAGGGTGGTATGAGGCAATATGAGATTGAATTGTAATTGCATAAAATAATAAAATGTAATAGTAATTGATACATATTTAATATTAAGATATTAAAATAATGTGATCACTATATGCTTTCGGCTGAACGAAAATATCACTTTAAAATTTTACCAATGAATTACTGCAATTTAATACATGGATATTCTTGATGAAAATCTGCAGTTAACTTCCTAAACTCACCTTTTCTAGGTTACGTTAAGCCAACTGACATTCTAAATTATGGAGACGACAGCATCTGGAATTTAGGCATTTAGATTGACAATTTACATGAAAGCTTTGTTGACTAACCATTTCCATTGAACACGTTCTAGTAAATAGTTCCTCAGTGTTCCAGGAATTAATTTCATTCTAATGTTGCTTATCGTTATTGTTTCATACAAAAGGGTGACAACTACATGTGGTGTTTAATTTATCTGTAAATGTGCTTCGGATTCAGTTAGGAAAGTATAAACATTTTAAATCTTTTGATCTGTCTCCTACATTACATATCGGATTCGGAAAAAAATATTGCTGCATTGCCGTTATTTGGTCGTAGGCAGGGTTTAAAAATTCATAATTTACAAAATATAAGCTACTGATTACTGAATTAACCAACTACTTAAGTGTCTAAAAGTTGCGAAACTTTTGTGCCTAAAATTTACTTAAGTATCTAAGAGTTTCGAAACTGTTTTTGAAATTTTTTACTCAGGTACCTCACTTAACTTTCAAATTTAAACATTCTCTAAAAAAGATAGAGTAAACGTTTCTTCAATACAGAAAACTAGACACTGAGGCAATCCTATTTCTATTTTCAAAATTTCATTTTCTTTTTTTTTTCATTTTCATTGGTGATACACTCAATATTCTATGTGAAAATCAGAAGTTTATCTTTCTGTATTGAGCAGAGACGGGAACCTTACAGCCTTGAGTAAGTTTTAAGCGGTCTTACCCGTCAGCTGATGCTTACAACTTTTATAACTGTTGCATTTGTTTCGCACAGAGCACATTATAAGTTCAAGTATTATAATTGTTTTATACATTAGTCTTATTTGATTAGTATGATATAAAGTAACATTTGCAGAACTTTTTTGAATAACTATTTAAAAATAGCATAACAAACATAGAACAGTAGCACTTCTTTTGTTGGCTCTACTACAAATTTTAATATTTCATTTCAGTGCAACTCACACCTGTTATATTGCGTTATGTCACAATTATACGAACGATTTTCCTGAAATCTGTTACAAGAGCCCTTCAAAACTATTCGAAGCAATTTTACCAAATTTAATTTCTATAAATTATTTCTTTTATTTATACATAAATTAATTTTCATATAGATTTAAATGGAGATTTTTTACATAAAGGTGTTTAAATACTCTCACTTTGCAATGTTTTCTGTTTTCATCGACCTAAGAAGCCAAATTCTGCTCTCTGCACAACTAAGAAATAGTTTACTGCATAGTCAGACGACTTCAGCCTTCCTTTAGAAAATGTGCTTTAGTATGCAAAAAAAAAAAAAAAAAAAGTCATTTTTCTATATTTTAAAATTCTGCTTTTCATATTCCAACACAGAAGTAGCAAACTCGATCAGAAATGCATTTTCAAGATACTTATTTCTGCATCGTCCTGTAATATTTCCTTATATTCGAATAAAAATACCAGTACGTATAGCTCACTATGTAGGTTTTGTTCGTGGAGGAGAAAATATCACGGAAAAGAAAAAAGAGACTCACCGCCCTGGGTGATTTAGTGCCGATTTTAACCGTCTTTTTTAGATCCTATGTAAAATTTAGGATGCTGAGAAGGGAGGCGGCGTGCAGGACGTATATTCCTCAGAAGATTCACTATTTCAAATCGTCGGAAGGTAAAATGTAGTTTTCACATTGTGTTCGTATTTATGCATTAGGGTGGAGTAAATTTTTTTTTTTTTTTTTTTGAACTTTTATTCGGAAGGGTGCGGAAAAGGTGCCCTATAGGTCCAAATGAACGTGTGTAAAATTTTATTTAGTTTGGACAAAGTTAAGATGCTCCCCAACACGAAAAAAATTTGACGGAACTTATACATTAAGTGGATTTTCGTTCTTGTCAAGAGTTATAGTAAGAAAACTATATTATAGTTTTCGCGTCATGTTCTAAATAACAAAATATTTTAATGTTCAGATTGTCTAGATATTTCTTTAGTTTTTCGTGCAAAATTTCGAAAAAAATAATCAATTTTTCGCGTCAGAATCAGTCAGACGAAACCTCTCACGATAGTGCGTCAGACATGTAAAGGCAATAGTTAATGCTACGGAGACAATCAACAACATGCTTTCCCTTTAAGAAAAATAAAAACTCATGGTCAAAGTAGCATATCTTTAGATACGAATAGATGCACTTCATAAGCTCTTAGTGATCATTGAGCTGTTAATTTTTAATTGTGATAATTGCACGTAAAATAATTTTATGTATATTTTATTAATAAGTTTCCTCTCAGTTTATGCGACTAAATTGTGTTTAAAGTAATTATTGTACAAGAATTTTGCTTTTTTTCATCGTAATATAAGCTGTAACATCTAATGGTAATAATCGACACCATGCCTGCTTTCCAGACAACTTGTTATCGTTATTTTAGGGAATTATTGATAGCTGTACGATATGATGGAACAAATATTAACACTGGCACAAAGGGTAGGGTTATTCGTTTGTTAGAGATAGAACTTGGTCGTTAATTACAATGGTTAATTTTCTTGTTGCATATCAATGAACTGCCGCTATGATATCTCCTGCAGAAAATTGACGGTAAAACGTCGAGCCGAAAAGCACTAACATGCGAAATAAGAAAAGCACTTCATAAATGAGAAGAATTTCCCGTGGTACCATTTTCAAAAATTGATGTCGAGTATTTTCCGATATGGAGCTCAGTACACACAAAATGTACCTCAGGGATAGTTGTTACGTTTTTTCAAAAGGCAATTGTTCTGATGACTTGGCAAATTGCAAACCTAGACCAATAGTACATTCCAGATGGCTAACAACTGCAAGTAGAATCCTTCGATTGCATGTTGCAGCGGAAAATCCTTCCAAAAACCTCGGGACACTAGCAACATATATAATGAGAGTATATGGTCCAGTCTGGTTTCTAATTAAAGAAAACCAACATTGTGATGAAGGGGGCCGTAATTTTTGGAAACTTATATCCTATTCTAGGTACTTGGATCCCAATTTAAAAGAAATAATTGACCCTGTTCTAAGAAGAAACAGTTTTTAAGCTCGTTCCGAAAATCTTCTGCTTTCAATGCTATGATTATAAGATCATATTAAAAACAGTGTGAAATGATGCTGTTACCAGAAATTAATCTTAGAGTTAGTTTCCCTCTAAACCAATGATTAGAATACACAGACATGATAAGTTGCATGATGAAAGTACGAAGGGTAATATGTGAACCAACCACCTGTGCTGTAAAAACCCCTCCACAGAAGACACTCAAAATTGGAAAAATTCACCTACAGATGAAGTCCAAGTTGAACTTCCAAAGTTTCCCTGCCACTCTCAAGGAACAAAACGATGTATTCGTCTTGTAACTGAGGCTTCAGGACATGTTTGTGATGACAAGAAGAGACATGGATTAATTCTTGCTAACCTTTCCTCTAGAAATATTATGACTCAGTTCAACACAAAGAGTGCAGCAAAATTTGTGTTCATTGGGTGTGCGTCTGAGTTTTCATGTTTACGACGTGCTTTAAAAATTTTCAGAAAATATTTTTTGCAAGTCATAGTATTCGTAATTTAATTGCGATTAAGAGAGTTTCTTAAATACTTTGAGTGAAATAATAAGTAATTTGCGTTGTTTCCATGACAATAAATTTTATTTGACATCGTTTAGCACAAAAAATATTTCGCTTTAGTTGAAGCAGCACATTGCCATCATTCAACGCAATGATAAATATTTCAAGTGGCTTGGGGCGCATCTTAATATTAAAATTCCGCACTGAAATTTTGCATGTGTTCATTTGAACCACAAAGGCACCTTTTCTGCCCCCTGCCGATTTAAAATTCCAAATTTTTTTTTTTACCAATAGCGTTCACCCTATTATACATCCGTTTGCTCACCTACCATTTTCCTTGCGCAGTATACTATACACAAACATTCTGAAACAGTTTCTTTTACCAATTAATAATAGTTATCCTAACATCATAGAAGCATATAACCCAATCTTTGCTAACCTGCGAATATATATATATATATATGTAATATATTATTTTAATTTTAATAGAAAGAATTTGCTCTTTTATTTTGTTTCTGACACTTCTTCTTTAACTTATTAATAGTAAAAAAATGTATTGAGAAGTGTACAGATATTGTAGGTTGTAGGTTTAAGGAGTAGTATGAAAGCATGACGAATGAAAACTTCTTAAGAAAGGCATCGAATATACTTCGAGAGTAGGAAGTGAACCAATTTTTTAAAAAATTTTTTTATAACAACACTAAAACTTTTTAATGGCTGCTAATAAAAAAGTATGAAAGTCGGTTGACAAACAGAGAAGAAAATTGTACTTATTTCCTTTGTCTTTGCCTATTTATGTCTAGATAACAATACTTCGACTAATAAGAACCAAAAGAAAAGTATCCTGTATATATTCTCTTTTTTTTTCACTAAATGAAGTAAAAAAATGTTCAAAAAATGATAGCAAAGAATAAACATAAAAACTTAACCAACCCGTAAGTATTATTTCCTTAGAACACTTTATTCTAGGTCAAACTGACTTCTATATTTTTATTTTTGCTTTTCTTATTTTTAGTAATACCAATGTTTTTAATTTTTTAGAATAACATTATTACTTTTCTTTGATAGTAATTGCGGCAAAAATATTGCTTCTAATAAACTGAGAAAAACCTGATAAATGGTTTTTTTTTCTTAACAAAAAAAAAAAAAAAGACCTACTAATTGGAAAGAATGTATGATTTATTAAGAATCCAAGAACCACTAGCAAAAGGTATGAAATATCAAATCCGTTATATAAGAAAATAAGCCCTAGTGTTACTGGTCAACGCATTATTTTTACTAGACAAACTTTTTGTTTCATCTAAAAAAATCCTTTAAGCAAATTTGAACAGCTCCACTTTGCTGCTATCAGACTTTTTTTAAACACACGTTGAATGATACTGCATAAAGAAGAACCTCTGAAAATAAATCTAATCGATGCCATTATCTTAAATCTGTCTTTGCAATCCTCGTCTAAATCGCCCTTCATTTCTTTTACCATCTTTTACATAATCCCTGTTTCCAATCGGTTTTTCTCTGCATAAGATTGAATATAGACTCGATGTTCATCGAAGCTTCTATAAAAATTAGAAATCCGATTCTTATCTTTCCCTACTTTTAAAGCACAGTTCACAAAATCTCTTATTTATTTATGTTTTTTGTTAAGAAAAACTGCAGATAATGTTACCTGTAGTGTAAACACTTATATTCTTTTTATGCATCGATGCTATAAAATATTTTCGTACTGCTACTAAAAATCCGCGCATATCGTAGCAAACTTCATATATTTTAAATAATCTAGCGGTGTCAACTTTCAGAATGAGATTGATTTTAAGCCACTAAGACCTTCTTTCTCATAAAAAATTTAGAAAATCAAAATCTAAATAGGAAGCTGAATAGGAATCACGAACTTAGCTGTGCTCAAGTGTAACCCTTTTAACTTGCTTACTTCAGTATAATTTTACCTTTAATATGCCTTTTCTTCAGGTTGCAATTTTTCAATGCCAAAAATTCTTATCAGAAAAACTATAGTGCAATGCAACACTGGAAAAGTTGTGGAAAAAAATGCATTAGCCTAAAAAGCAGAGTGAAGTGTGGTTTTTGACGCATACATCACTTGCACTCGATCACTGACCACATTGAAATTAAAATATCAATTCTAAAAGTTTTCTAGATTAATTATGTAAAGTCCATAAATGTCTTATTTTCTGATTGAAAACTTTTACCATTCAAATCAATTCTTAAAAATTTTTACGACGGAGAAGGGAAAGGGTTTACTGGCTTGTTCTCTAGCAGCAAGTATAGCGTATTTTTAACATCTTTCCTTATAGTTTTATCGCGTTCGTTTCTTCTAACCTTCCTTGTATTTTCATTTTTTCTTAAACGCAAATAAATCAAGAAAATGGCAGTCGAGAGCAAATGGCTTATGAGTTGAGAAACACATTACGAGATAGATTATTCTTATGTTATGCTCTCGAATGAACATTCATTAAATGATTTCTATGATTACATTACATTGTTCCACAAAAAAAATAAATGGTGTCGATGATTATAGAAATGGTTTTAGGTATAGGGTGCTGAATCTAAATATGACATCATTCTTTACTAGTTTCTCTTTTTTAGATCAGTGTTTTTTAAAGTGCAGTTGCACAACAAAACAATTTTTGAACTCCATTGTTTTACCTATCTTTTGTGTAAAATTAACACAGTCCGTTGTCTCGTTATTTTCGTTGAAATCCTTTAGTGGTGACTTTCATTGCTTCAACGATATGAGTTTGTGAGCGTGGTGTTTAAATGTGCTGGGTAGAGCACGAGACATTTTGTTTTGGAAAGCGTAGAATGTACAAGCATTTGGAAAGCGCGATTATAAAGTTAAGGTACTGCGTTGAATATTGTTGCGTTCTTGTTTTTAAATAAAAATGAAATGAGTTCTAGAAGATATAGTTTTCTAATCCTGATGTTTTTTTGCTGCCTACGCGGAGAATACACATTAAAAGGGAAGAGAAAAAAACTATTAATGACTTAGTCCAAAAGCTGAAGTGAGATGCTTTGGAGTGAGTTCTGGTGACCAGGTCAAAACCTGGGCATCACATCATGTCTGTAAAACTTGTGTAGAACATTCAGAACATTGTTATACATAGAAAAAAGAAAATGCTTTAAATTCGTCTTACTCATAGTTTGGAAAGAATGAAAAAATCACCTCATACATTTCAACTCCATGAAATACCTTCTGAAAATGTGCCATCTTTGCAAGTTTTTATATTGAAAATCACGGAAAAATAGATATAATTAATACCAATTACACAAGTTAGCAAATGCGTTCAAAACGATGTCATTTGGCATCTGTAAGTTTCTACAAACTGGAGGTAACATTTTAAAAAAGATTTCGATAGCTAAAAATCTTAGCCTTTTTTTCTTTCTATTTTCATTTCTTAAAAATTTATTATTGCCGAAGGATATGCACTAATGTTTTTCTTCCGACGTCGCCATACTCAAAATACTGTCACATTAACAAAAATTTGTTGACAACGCCAATTTATCAATAACCGTAATTTTCCCATCGAAGGGTTGGGCGGTAAAGCGAACAGGAGACAAAGCCCCAAGCCCCTTTTCCAGAAAAAAAAAAGTTAAAATATTTGTTACTTGTGAAGATATTCCCAGCAATATAGATACAACATAAAAATTCGCATCAAGAAATTTATGTAAGGTGTCGTAACAGAAATATGGGGGGTCCCAATTTGATGGGCATTTTTACGACCGACGGCGATAGTCCGTCTAGACCAACAAAAGCGGAAAACACTATTTCAACAAAGGCCTATCGGAGGAATAAAAGAAATATGAATTTTATGGCACAGGATGGCTGCGGAGGCAACAACACCGTGGGAAGACGAGAGCACCAGAGGCGATACGCTCCGATTGCGTGGATCTTCTTACCGCCCCACTGATAAACTCGCCAGCCAACGACCGACGGGAAGCGCCCTGGTTGGGAGAGACCTAAGAAAAGATGGGAGGTCAATTGAGCCTGAATTGGTCAAGACCTCCCATCAAATCAGCATGAAGCTTTGGTTAATTAAAACCCAAATCTCGGCAAAAACATCATCAGAGTTTCATCAGATTCTGAGAGATCAGATCAGTTTTTTTCCCGAGACCAGTTCTTCTTCCTAGTAGAGTTGCGAGAGACTCTTCCAAGGATATTGCCTTGAGATGGGCCCTTTTCCTAAAATCCTTGATTACTAGACATCTGCCGTCTGTAAAATAGGTGCGGCAGGCTTCTTCTACATTTAAGACTTTGAGCGCCGTTTGTTTCCGGACGAGGAAAGATCGCCCACCCACATATATGGATTAAGTGTGTAACAAGTGCTGCCATTTGGATCCGGACATGGTTCGTTCCCTGCACATTTCCTTTTTAATTAATAGTAATAGTCTCATGGTCATAAGTTAATGTCTATTTACATATGAATAAATTAGTCTCGTTATCCCCAAAAAATTGTGCTTTCTTGTCTATACCACTTTGCGATTCACGCGCCTTTATGTCGTGAACCTGGCCGCGACATAAGGTAACCTGCAAAGCTATTTTATATTTGTTCAAAACCATTTCTTTATTTTCTGCTAATACCTAGTTCTACAAAACACAAAGAAACTCTTATACAATTGTCATAGGACAAATAAAAAGTATAGTTAAAGTTACAATATATATGTTACCGTGAATGCACGAAATCGATAAACGACGATATTATCCAGCGAATCGACCTACACCAAATACAGAGTTTTGACAGTCACTGGCGATAGTCAACATTTACCACACATTGGGATGGAGAATGTCGACATTTTCGATTTTAGAACATTCACGGTAACACATATATTTATATAAATTTTGAAGAAGAAATTTAAAAAGAAGCAATTTTCTTATCAAAAAATTTTATAATCTGTAAAAATTCCAAAACATGGAGTCACCAGGCCTTAAACGATATTGACTCCGAAGACATAAAAAACTGCTACAAATTGCACTTGCTATTTTTTTCTATTTCCCAATGTTAGGAAGAAAACCATTTTATGGGAAATAAGAATGAAAACTTGGAGCTACATTCCACGAACAGGAATACGAATAACTTTAGGGAATACTCGAGACTATAGACAGCACAAAAGCCCTCCTGATATACATTCGAGAGTTTCTCCTTTTCATATTCTTTTCAACTGAAGCTGTGAAATGTGAGTTATCGCAATTCTAAATGCTTTTTCTCTTGAGAATGGACTCCATGTCTTTAGCGATTCTAAGCGTGCTTTAAATGCATTCATTGGTTCGGAATATTTTAAATAAAAAGTACTTGGGGAGAAAGAAGCATTAAACATATATTTCATGTACCTTTATGAGTGTATTTCTCTTGTATGAATATTGTTAAATTTGTGCATGAAATATAATGTGTAATGTATTTGGTTTTATTCATAGCTCATTTTATTTTATCTCTATTATTATAATAGTACAATCGCATTTATATAGTTTTTTTTTATTAAAATAGTTATGCGATTTTTTTAAGTTAGAAAAGAAAAGATTAAGTTTTTAAGACCGCATTTAGTGCTCACTTGTAAAAACGCTGTCCTCAAAAACATACTGTAGTGTTGGACTTCATTAGCAAATAAATTGAATTATGTCTAAATATATGCAACAAAATTAAGAAGTGTAAGACAGATTTTGCATTACATGATTTTGCTTTGTATTGAAAGCATCCTTAAAATGTATGTTTATGAGAAAAACAAAAAATCAGTTATAGTTAGACACGTAAACGAAAAGTTTCATTAAAGTGTTAAAAAAATTAGTGGTGCAAAATTTTATCCAACACAGAAACATGGAAACCTGGTAAAAGTAAAGATCAGCAATTTTTTTAGTAGTAATTAGGTAATTATTTTATGAGGAGAATATTAATTTATCTTTTTTGGTTAAAGGTGATAAAGGAGGATAATATTTGGAAGATTTATTATGTTTTTATAGACTAAACAGGAAGTATGTAAGTTAAGAACTAAATGAAATGGGTCGTAAGCCAGTAAGATACTTGATTTCCTTCAGCACAATTTAAATCCTTCAACCCTAAACTGTACAGTGTGTTTTCAATGGCCAAGTGTTGGAATACAAAAAACGTGCCAATTATCGTTATATGGCTCAGAGTAAACGTTATAAGCTCCTAGAGCAAACTCTGGAAAAAAATTTAAATTGCTTTTAGACAATATCTTTAGAAAATATTTTCTTCAAGAAATGAAAACAGTTTTAAAATTTAAAGACTCTAGTTTTGCATCCAGTAAGCTATAGAAACAAACCAGCATAAAAACACATAAACGGTTGTTGGTTAGGTAAAACATTTTAAACTAAAATATCTTAATTCAGCTTAATACCATGGAATTCTGCACCTATCATACTTTTTACAAATAAATATTAAATTATATTTTCCGTTTGACTTAATAACGGCAAACAGCTACTTGGAAAGATAAATTAAAAGTCAAGAAATGTTTTGTATGTCTAATATATTCATAAGAATACGTAAAGAAAAAATTAATAATTCAGATTTATTCCCCCCCCCCCTTAGTCGAAAGTTTCCATGTAAAACGCAAAATATTAAACAAATTTAATATTTACTTTTGAACTATATTTTACAAGCAAGCAAATTTTTAAAACCAACAGTATATAAATGAGTTGCTTCAAAATTTGGAACGTTGTTTTTGAAATATTTATTCTAAGGATTACAAATTAAAAGGACTCGAAGTGGTTTCAAAGTAGATTGCCTCAAGAAATAAATTTTTCAATAGCACGCAAGTACAAAAGCGGATTAATATGGAAACAATTTCACTTGAGTATGACGTAAATGCGGCATAATCATTCAAGTAGATTAACATGAAATGGAAAGTTTTAATTTCCTCTGCTGTAAATTGAACTCATAAGGGATTTAATTAAAATGAATAATTCTGATATTTGATATCGAAAATGGTTAATTTCATCTCTCCAAGGGCCATCGCTCTTGAATCTTTAATTTAGAGATTAAAATATTTGCCCGTGTTTTAGCTCCAAATGAGGAAAACTTAAAATTGATTTCAGCTTTAAGGAGTAAAACTCACGAACGCTGAGCGAAATTATTAAGTATTAATTTTTACTGGATTAAAATTTATTTTTGTAACAATCATTTTTTTCTATTAATTAGAATTTAATCATAGAAAATAAGTAAGTGTTTCTGCCCAATGTGTTTGAAATAATGATGGTAATTTATTTTATTATTTGGCATAATTCAAATCTTTAAATAACAAATGAGAATACTTCACCTCTGTTATTGAATATTGGAGTAAAAATGAAGATGTTTTAAAGGAAGGGCAGATAAAATAATTTTATTAAAGACCACCGTTACACTTTTTTTTTTTGCTTTATTTTATTGGCGTTTTCCCTCTACAGTTAATTTTGCATCAATGATTTTTTCCAACTCTACTGGAAAAACTTTTAAAATTCCGCACTTATTAAAACAGCTTTCTCTGTAAAAGAAAAATATTGTGTGGTTAAAAAAGGTGATAACGTTTGGTGCTTCACCAAAACATCGTGGAAGGAGGAAAGTCTAGGCAGCATGACATACTCGGACAGTGCAGGAAGACGCATAGTATAAGGTAAAGCTAGGAGAGTCTGCGCACAATTGGAAAAATAATTTTTAAAAATCGAAGTATGACTTTTTTGTTAAACTATTGAACTGTGACTTCATTCGTTTTTTATGCATTTCCATTGATATTTCGTTGTTTTGCTTTAATTTAATGCAACAGCTGTAAAAAAACCAAGAAAACTCATTTGCGCAATCTGTCCTTACACGGTTGGTGTGATTGCGCACATGGGTAGGAGAGATTGTTATTCCTAAAAACTGCAATTAAATTGCTAGCAATAATATTTACACTAAAACTATGTTGATGTATGGTTTGTATAAACGCATACAATTTTAATAGGAATAAATATTTTAACTCAATGATTACAGAATCGGGAAAAACAGTGTTTTAATTAAACAACAAAATAAAGAAGAAAAGAAGGTTTAAATTATAATTAATCTTATTCATTTTCAATTTCAATGCCTTTTGTTTGTTAACCGAAGTTGTTGTCGTCCATAATCGGTATCTTTATTGTTGTAAGTAGTGCACCCATCTGCTACAAAAAGCACACTTAATCCATTAATGCCTACCGTCCCTTTTTAGGGACAGTCTGAAAAGTACGTCTAAAGCACCCAAAAGTAAACATTTCAACAAAAAATTATTTTAATGTATTCCTAACGGGTTATTATAAATTTAGGAATGCATTAAAACATTTTTTTTTTTGTTGAAATGTTTATTTTTGGGTGTTTCAGACGCACTTTTCATACTGTCCCTACAAAGGAACCGTAGGTATTAATGTCACTGGTCGAAGTTGTCTCCTGGTACAGTTTCAGACATTCAGTGCACTCATCCTCGTTGTCCTGTCTGACATGGTCCCAAAGGTTGATTACGAAGATGTTTCAAAATTCAAACATTTTGTTTTGTTTTCTTTCCGTCAAGTTTTGGGTTCCCACTTTTTCTGAAAGCATCTTATCTTCAGACGTTCGCTTCTTTTTTGTAGCTGCTTCTTTCTTAATTTTTCTCTCGAATATATGTGCGGGTCAAGAACATTCGTTGCACTTTGTTTTCTTTTTTATTTTGACGGCATTAAACGGTTTGGAAAAATAGTTTATTAATAAGAATATTTGTATAAAACTAGCACATTATTAACTTATTAGCAACATTTTCGTCAAAGAAAAGAAATTTGTTCACAAATGACTTTATTTGCACATTTAGTTGCGAATCGTATATTTAATAACTTAAATCTTCAAAAGAAATAAAATCACACGAACTTGTTTTCAACGATTTATACGGTATAAAAACCACAGTCCCTTGTAAACCCTCACAACAACTTTACCTCTCGATATAGAACTATAGTCAAAATATTTAATTAATGCCTGTTAAAGAGACACCCGTGAATTTTTTATGTAAAGAAATAATTTCAAAAACCAATTTAAAGTCTCAAAAATGTGTTGAGAGGGCATCAGTATTTTACATTTTATGTTTTAGTAAAAATTCAGAACGCCCCTTCAATCCACTAATGCAGCAAATTTAATCGATTCAAACGTTTCGCACGTAATTTGAAATTTATGCTGCATTCCCAACAAGCTATGGGTAATAACATAATGCGCAATCTCTCCTAGCATGAAAACTAACGGAAGAAACGCGCAATCTCTCCTAAGTACAAGACGCGCAAACTATCCTATTTCGGTAGGACAGATTGCGCGGACTTTTACTTAAATATAGCTGCTTCTAGAAAGAAATGCTGGCCTTCCCACTGCTAGTCTAGCTTAGTAGCTTACGAAAAGTCGTTTAAGTTTAGAATATTTTGTATTACTGCTTCTCTATAGAATTTCAAAGAACGCATTATGAAAATTCAAGCACTTACCTTGTGAAAACAATATAGAATATCGATGCTTAATCACAGACGTTCATCTCAATCAACTTGCCCTTTCAAAAGGACATTCCACTATTGTCGTTGTACAAATGCATGGCGTTTGGTCGCGTGCACCCTACTTCTTCCCCCCGAACTCGTAGGTGCGCAATCTCTCCGATCGCGCAATTTATCCTAGCTTTACCTTAATCGAAATATACCCTCAGAAATTTTGTGAAGTCTCTCGATTTCAAGACATCAATTGCTGAACCGATGAAGATATTGATTAGGGCCAGGTATGAATGGGCAGGTAGCATGCCATACTAGCACAGTGTAGAAGATCGCATAGCATTTTCAGTGTATACCATTAAGAAATTTTGGTGAAGACAATTGATTTCGTGTTCGTACGATATTTTAAATTGATGAACTATTGATGGCTCGATATGATATAACCAACAAGCACAATCCTGATGAAGATAGCCGCAAGATTTTTTCTAAAGTTGAATCATTGTAAAATTAGAAGGTCTAAATTTTACGATCGCAGTTGAGATTCTTTTAGTTACTCGCAATGTTATATTACGTATTTCGATAGCTTTGTAAACTAAAGGGATGTAAAATGAATTGTGCGTCTGGTATTACTTATGATTTATGTGGTTTAGGTAAAATCACATTTTTTTGCTACTTTAGAGAACGCGAATGGAATACTTGAAGAAGAAAAGTAGAAAATTAAACAGCTGCACTTATAATGAGGCACTTCCTTACTCTCAAAATTCTAATATTTTTCTGACCTTAAACCAAATGAATACAATTTATTTACAATTGGTCACGTAGTATATAAAAAAAGTAATGCCTTTATGTGGCGCCAAAAACACAGGCTGATGATTTCAATGTTTCCAGTACATTTATACAACTAAAGTAAATGTCCCATTATCTTCCTGAAACAATCATACATAACACCTAAAGATGTCTATTTTTATTAGTGAATGCGAACTTCTTTCAAAATTTTTAAAGTTGTTTCAATTTTTTTATGCAAATGAAACATCACATTCATAAGCACCTGATAATTGAATGTGTAACATTTTTATATGTTACGCTCAACAGCACGAAATATATACTTTTAGACCCTATACGAGAATGAAAGAATTACGTTTCATTTTTCCTGCTCCTCGACAACTATTTGAAGGGGAATTGTTTTTCAATAAAAGTCTTTCCCCCCTATTCATAACAAAATATTAGATATTTTCAAAAACGTGTACGCTCTTGAAATACTGAGGATCTATATGAAAGGAAAAGCAATATATTTGATTTATTCTGGTGTTTCAAAGCCTCATAGTATCTCCTACTGGAGTTTTATTTTCAACAGCATAAATAACAATTGAAATGTTACATGGAAAAAAAATTCTGTTATTTCTATTAAGATATTATTAAATTCAATTTTATGTATCTGAAATATACGGTGGAAAATTGTTGCTCCTCTATAAATTTATTCTAGCTAAAATTCACTTAAAGATGAAAAGTTTCCTCTGTTAGAAAATGTCTGAATTTGTTAAAACTATAGGCTTTAAACGTTGTGTATCCATTTCACGAGAAAACACAAATGAGCAATGGTTAATATCTATAATCTGCGGGTTTTGGAAGTATTAAACAGTTGGGGAATTGTACTTACATGTGCAGAAAATAAACGTTATAGAATTTTCGATCAAAGTGATTATGCAATTCATATAGGACAGTAAATAAGATTAGCATGATTTTTCCATTCCTCCTTTGAGGGGGAGAGTTATAACATTTGAATATTGATGCATGTGGTGGTAAATATATTTCCAGAGTCTTTGGCAAGATTCTGCCAATAAGAAATTGTAAACTAGCTTACTATAAACATCTATAATTTGTTGAATTTGGTGAGAAGCATGCATCCCTCCGCCTTAGAAAGGGTTAAGTACTTAGCTTTAGATTTCTTATTTCATTCGGACATACTGTATATAATATTTATTTCGTAACAATAATATATAAATCGTATTAAATCCTATTTAAACAGTATTTTTATTTATTTACTTTTAAAAATTCATAACAGCTATGTGTATAACTTGAGTTTTGCAAGTAGACTATAAAAATAAGAATAAACATTAAAATAAGAATAAAAACTAAAATGAGAAGACAGAAGAAAAAAAACAAACCAATTTTGAGACTAAAATGGTGTAAAACTCAAGGTTATAAGGTTATTTACTCAGTAGGAAAATGAAGTGCTAAATAAATGGAATACACTAGTTTTAGATTAACATTACCTTTATGTGTCTACTATACCCGTTTGGTAATTTGGTTAACTTCCGAAGATTTCTTCCAACCTCATTGTTCTGATGGTGAAAGATTAAAATAAAATCTCGATCAATATCCAGTAGAAAGAGCTCCATAATTCACAAAGCTCAAACTGCAACACACACACACAGGAGGAAATATTTATGATTCTGCCCGTGGACGAATGAAAGTATTCAACCGCTCCCACGAGCGTCAGTATTGCTGATTAAATTCGATGAGGATTTAATGGCTTTCGGTACATTTTCAAGGTTATACATCTTTTGCGAGTTATTTGCAAGCAACATATATGTGTATGTGTCGCCTTAATTACCCATAAAATATCCAAATTTAATTATTCAAGGTCATTGAAGCCGAACTCTTTTAAAAGAGATTAGTGTGATTAGTTATATATACCAAAATGAGGCAATAACGTTCATGATATATGATGCAAGAGTTCTTAACTATAAATATTAAAGGAATTCCTTTCTAGTATAAATATAAGAGCTTCAATTGAAGGTTTTGATGGGTACGTAATGTTCTTGTTTTAATTTACAAGAATGTTTATATGCATAGCCTATATGCATGTTATTAAATGCATATTTTGTAAACTAAGTCTTCTTCAAATCATTATTATTTTTTGTGGCTTCGTAAATATTGTACCATTGTGTTTCATCGTGATATATGTTTTTAGATTTTACAATTTAAATTATCTTTGTAATTCTGTCTCAAGATGCCTTCAGGTGTCTTGGAGTTAGCTTATAGCTTATTTTCAAAAGTATGAAGTTTGGAATTTTGTGACAAGACTTGTTAATTAGATCTAAATAACAAATTGGAATTCATGAATTCATATTGTGGATATAAAGTTGAAATTGGGACAGGTTTGAACTATTAAACTTAAACAACATCAAAATACCAAAGCTAATCAGAAAGATTAAGACGAAAAACAGAGGCGTTAAAATATATTAATTAATTACATGAAAATAAATTGTTGCATTTTTGATTTAAGTATCGAAGCATTAATTATTTCTTAAAGTAAATCTAACATAGCTTGTGCAAATATAGCCATTTGTCTTTCGCTTATATAATTTTTTTCAATTTTATAGAATAAAAAATAAAAAAAGAGTGAAAATATAACATTTGCAGTTTGTTCTCAATTATTCAGGAAAAAGAGATTCAATGCTTTTTTTTTTCTTAGAGATAAGATGCTGTAAGCCAAACCCGTAGATATTCTTACATCATTTTAATTTGTTCGGAAAAAAGAAAAATAATAAAAAAATAAAAAAAAAACGCCCATAATCGAAGTACTATTACTACTACTAGATCCGTGTGTATATTTATCTGTGAATTGCCATGCAAAAATGATGCTTATAAAATACCAAAAATATTTTGTGACAACCAATTTCGTACCAAATCTGTCTGAGGGTTATAAACAAGAATTTTTCTTCTGGGAATGGACAACTTTTAACAATTTAAAAATTGTTTTTGAAGTTTAAAAATCAATCAGGAAGTTGGCGGCAAGTATATTCAGAAGGGAAAAGTTTATACATTTCGGGTAATTTATTAAAAAAATGTTTTTGTTTTAAATTAAAATTAAATTCATTATTATTATTATTATTATTTTAGGGGAAATTAGGCTAACATCTCGTTCCTTCATATAATGTTTTCGTATAAATTTTTAATTTTTACGATATTTTCAATGAAAATTTATTATTTAAGACGCTTTATCGATAAAAAACGCACATTTTTCAACCATTATTGTAATACATATACGGAACATAGGTCAGCTGAATAACGCTTATACTTACCGTTTATATACTTACAGGACAAAAATACAATTTGTATTGCTAATAACAACTAAATCATATAAAACGTGCAAATTCTAGTTTCGTTATCGTTTTCTTCAAATGCAACAATTACATGTAATAAATACTCTAGGATATTTTAGTAATGTATAAGACTTCCAAAATGCCAAGGGAGTTCCTGAAATTCCCCCGGCAAATTGATAGAGTTCAGAGATCATTTAGATGAATTGGATTGTGCGTTGAATTTCAGACATGGGGGAAACGCAATGTCCCCGGGATATGCTGGTTAATTAAAGTTGCTGAATAAGTTTATCTGACCGCACAATAACAAAGCTCTCACATAATATTTCTAGGCTCTTGCTCTGGTTAAAAATGTGAATTAGATTTTTTGCACGATTTTCTTTCTATCTTATGTTGGTTCTGAAATTAGTTAAGACAATGGGTTAACCAGTGGTTGAAAAACTGGATCGCGTGCTGCTAGAAGCTTGCAGGGTAATTTCGGTAGCTCGCGGCCGCGTCCAGGTGGTTAGTCTGCACATTATTACATAACGATTATTAGCTGATTTTTAAAAATTCGCGTTGACTAAGAAACTGTCACTAAATTTTAAGGAAAGTCATTATTTCAGTATAAAATTTTTAATGAATTGCAGCCGATATTAATTCTGTACATATGTTTTGTTTACAATACGATAATTTTAACAGTAAAAACCTTGCTTGCCTCAGAAGGATGCAACAATGAAACATTTTAACTTATTGGCGCATTATGCATGATTTTCTAAATTTTTAAAAATCTTAATAAATATAAAAACATTATAAAAACTACATTTTATAGCATACAGTGAAACTTCGATAAGTCGAAACTCCAGAGAAAGCGAAAAAAAAAAAAAAAAATAAAAATTGATTTATCGAAAACGAAACTATAGAATAAAATATAATGTAATGGGTCAAATATTGATTAAATTTATGATATGAGCAAAATAGTGATAGAATAATTTACATGGGATGATATGATAAAATCTCTTGGCACAATTAAAGTATTATACAATTACAATAATCACCTCGCCACTACAAGCACTTGCTTTCTATAACAAAAGGAAAATTCGTCGGGTGAAGGACAAGATTCTTAGGGGGGGGGGGGGGGACAGTAGCATTTTGTTTCGGAAAGAAAGGTTCATCAAGCCCACGCTAAGTACGAACGTCGTACCATGTTTAAAGAGCGCCTTTTTTAGTCTTTTTTTTTAATTTCTACGTAAACACGCATTAGAATAAAGGGTTGCATACCACCCTTTACTCTGCTTCTGAAATAGCTCCATTTTTAAGAAGGGAAAAAATCCTAGTAAAGAAAAATGAATTTACTTTTGAAAACATGTTTTCATTATTTACAACAGAAAAAAAGCCACTTCGACTAAGCGAAGTCAAGTTAGCAAGGAAAATTTGACGATCGTCATGCAATAAAATTCGACTTATCGAAAATAAATAAGATAAATTCTCCATTACGTTCCACGGGAAGAAGTGATCATTTCGGCTTATCGAAGCTCGACCTACCGAAGTTTCATTATAGTTTATCTTTAATCTTTTATTTATTTATTGTTTATTAAACACATTTTTAAGAATTAAAAAGCTACATTTTTAAAAACATGTCATAATTTCAGAAATTTAGATTTTTTAAAAAAACCTTAACGACAAAATTAATTTATTCTACCTTTCCTAGAGTGTTTTAATAATTTCATTGAAATTTTATTTTAGTACGAAGAATTTCAAAATAACTTTTTAGCACTCCCAAAGCGTTCTGTGTTTATTCATTAGTTATGCAATGACTTTTCTTTTATCGTTTGCAAATGATTGTATTACAATTTAAAATGCAAATATGAAGTGAAGAAAAAAATTGTATTTAGCATTATTAAAAAAATTTTGAACATATTCAGCAAAATAAATAAGTGAAATATTTATTTTTCTTAACCCTTTTAGTTCAAATTTTATTGAGGCAATGGCTGATACAATTTTATTACTATTTTTTTCATAATGTATTTATTTCCTCGTTTTCTATTTTTGTTAAAAGAACATTGTTTTATTGTAATTTAATCATTAACATAAAATATGGAACTTGTCGTTGCAATGTGAGTTTGCTGTTTCAATTATGAAAGACAATGCTTCGAGATCTCCATTTAAATTGATTACTAAACTACTTATAAGCATACATTGCTTAAAAAATTAGAAAAAAAAAAAAACGATTTTGACGCTTGAAAAATTTAATAATTTTTGTGACAGTGTATTTATTAGCCTACTTTCCCGTAAAAGTAAAAAAAAAAATAATAAACCATGAAAAAAGGCTTAATGTATCGTGAAAATATCGTTAGGGAAAACAAGAAAAGTCAAAAATAAGTTAAGTAATTAAATAAAGATTGAAAAATAAAAAAAAATTTAAAGTAGGGTTTTGAGATGGGGACAAAGTGTGTCGGTCTGTCTGTTTTTGTCTGTCTGTCCCCCCCCCCCTAATAACTTTTGAACGAATTGTCCCATTGGAAAAATTCTTTTTGCATTCGAAAAATCTCGGCGAGAACATCTCATTTCCATATTTTACTTTTTGATTTGAACAATTTTTTGTTCAATTTTGAACAGTTTTAAAGAATTTTAACATTAGCGCCTATGGGGGAAAATGAAGCAAATTATCTAAACTCTGGGTACAAGATCCAAGTTCCCATGAACAAGCTCACTGGAAGAAGTTCCTTTGGGGTGAAATATTGATTTGAACAATTTTTGTTCATTTTTGAACAGTTCAAAAAAATTAACATACTGCCTACGGGGAAATTTCAATCCTATATAATTCCTGATCTAACCGGGCCGATTTGCTTGGAGCAAACTTTATCGGAAAGGGTCTTATGACGTAGAACATTTACAAATAGAAAGTTCCTCCAGAACTAACGAGCTTATTTTACTATGAATTTTTTTGATCGGGATTTTCAAGAATATTCTTTTAATTAATGAATGATTAAATGAATAAGCAAAATACTGAATGAATAAATGAGTGAATAAATACATGAATGACTTAATAAATGAATGATTGTATGAATATGTATAAACCGTTGAAAAAGGTATATTTGAAGCAATTAAGAACTAAAGCTAAACGAGAAAGACACAGAGAGAGATAGCTAGATTATAAATTTGAATTCGGTGTATACGGGAAAGTAGGCTCGTATAGTTCTAGACGGAACTTCTTGTTTATATACATTTCCCGATTTTAGTCCTAGCAGCGAATAATTGAAAACTGTTGTTCCGAATACTTTTGGCTAAAAAGATTTTGAAACAATAGAGAGCTGATGTTATCTTATGAAATGAAAGAGACTTGCAAAAGAAAATTTTACTTTTCAGCTGTCACAAATTTCAACTTCTTTACTGGCAAAACGAAGTTTTCTCTCTTTTAGCTGTCATCAAGAAACGTCAAACTTTACAAACGACTTGAAGCAAAACATGTTTCAAAGTAACTTTCCTAACAATATTTGTGCTAGGCTCGAAACAATGCTTTGAAGACAGTAATCGATGAAACTTTTCAGTATAATATTTCTTAAAACAGTAAATACAAAATTTTTTTCTGGACATGTTTTGTTCTTTGAAGCTTTCGGAGAAGGTTAAGATTATTTTGTTGATTTTCAAATATTAAAGCTTACAAAATAGGCTACATATAAAATTTTGTTGAAAAATGAATTTTTTGTTCAACTAACAAGTTGAATGTGACTAAAACTGTGATAAGTTCAAGATTTCACTTTTTAGAAAAATAGTTCTTTTCAATGACTTAACATCATTAGAAAGAATGGAGCGGCGAATTTGACCGAAAAGCCACTCTAAAAAACGGTTACTCTTAAAACTTCTTTGATGTACAAAATTGGTCATCTAATTCAATGCAAATATTTTTCAAAATTCACGCTTTAAGTTGAATTAAGTATTTTGAAGAAATGCAGCAGTTTTTCAAATGCAATTTACTTCCTTTTAGTAGCCTATAAGTTGAGGATTTAAGGTCAAACAGGGAGAGCGCAGCGATTCTGTTATGAGTAGCTGAAGTTGGTTTTTAGCAAAAACGTTCGTGCGTACACTCGTATTATCCCTATCATATAGTATCTTTATTTTGTTTGAGTTATACGTTAAGCCCCAGCGATTCGTTCAAGTGTGCTTTATTTTATATCTGTACGTAGTCTTGTAGGTAACTGAGAACTTTATTTTTAAACCATCTCTTTCATTGAGATAATAGTAATACAGAGAATTTTAGCAGAAAGTTGCCTTAAAGTAAAAAACCTAAGTTAAGAAAAATGAAACTTTACACGTTTTATGTCAGATTAAGCTTTATTGAATTTGAATATTTTTTTGAGCTTTTAAAGTAAATAGCATTTTTATAAAACCAATATTAAGCATCAAATGCTTAAAGTAATGTTTTACCAAGAACGACTGGCACGGATTAAAAGATCACGAAGAGTGGCACGCGTATTGAACTCCCTAGGTCCCAATTTGACACATTGACCTATTATTTTTACAATGGTGTAAGTCCTTTTCTTCTTTTGAGTTTTCAACTATACGGTGCTAAATTGGTGAGTCCTTGATTAAAAAAAAAACCTGCAGTTTAAAGTAGTCACGAATAGTCTTATTTATTCAAATGTGTGCGTTATTAAATAAATATAATTTCTGAAAAAGAATAACGTGAGAAAATGAGTGCGTAGTTATAAGAAATCCAATAAAAGTTTTGGCACATAACATTTTTTTTTTAATTGTGCCACGTCTGGGTTATGTTGTTGCAATAATTGGTTTTTGCTCGTGTTTCAATTAATGATCAGGATAAGTATGGATTTTATTTATAATAGTAGGTACCAAATCACGTGTTTTGCGCTTTTCATGTTCCAAAATTAGGAAGCTGTGCTATTCAGCAGACAGAAGAAAAAACTGTGGCGGAAGAATCGCTGTTCGCTTCAATTGTCAAGAATAGTGAGAGTTGAGCACTTTCTTCTTTCTTGCAATCGATGTTTCGATGCAAGATGAATAGACTAGTTTAAAAAGAACGATGAAATACAGTTGATTAACCAACGACAATGTTGGTACTTTCGAAAGTCCACGTGGAAAAGATTTTTTTTTGTTCATACAGAAGGGGAAGGAGTCTTATAGCTGAAAAAATTAAAATAATAAAATTTAAAATCCTTTCCTCCGCAAAGAGGCAAGGAAGTCAGCAAAGCCAAGAGACAAAATTGGAAGGAGATAAGAGCTCATGCATCAGATTTTCCCCCCCTTTTTTAAAAGTGTACTTTTTAAAAGTTATTTTGGCTTTTATTAAAGAGCTTTGCCTATTTTTCTCTTAAATAAAGCACTTTAAAAAATAAAAACTTATTATGGACAGTTATTTTTTGGGACACTTCCTATTTCTTACTTTCAAACTTCAACAATTAAAGACAGATAGAAATAAAAAGAAATTTCTTGAATACAATAACGTGTCCTCTAACATTTTTTTCCAACAGAAACAGATTGAGAATAAAATATGGGAGATTCTTTTAAGGCAGAAACTGCAAACTGTTATAAGGTGGCATCTTGTTGCCACCTTATAACAGGACTTACTACATGTTTCAAACAAGAGGCATACTTGAAATAATTTTTATGCCAATAAATATAAATTGTATTTTTGGGCACTGAGTTACCAAAATAACCAAAATACGCGTCGCAGATGCATTACATAAAGAATAGAAGTTCAGCTATTACAACTAATTTTTAGCCTACTTTCCCGTAAAAGTAAAAAAAAATAATAATAAAGCATGAAAGAAGGCTTAATGTATCGTGAAAATATCGTCAGAAATCAAGAAAAGTCAAAAATATGTTAAGTAATTAAATAAAGATTGAAAAATAAAAAATTTGAAAGTAGGGTTTTGAGATGGGGAAAAAGTGTGTCGGTCGGTCTGTCGGTCTGTCTGTCTGTCGGTCTGTCCCCCCCTAATAACTTTTGAACGAATTGTCCGATTGGAAAAATTCTTTTTGCATTCGAAAGATCTCGGCGAGGACATCTCATTTCCATATTTACTTTAGAACAATTGATTTGAAAAATTTTTTGTTCAATTTTGAACAGTTCAAAAAAATTTAACATTAGCGCCTATGGGTGAAAATGAAGCAAATTATGTCAACTCTGGGTACAAGATATAAGTTCCCATAAACAAGCTCACTGGAAGAAGTTCTTGGCGTGAAATATTGATTTGAACAATTTTTGTTCATTTTTGAACAGTTCAAAAAAAAATTAACATACCGCCTACGGGGAAATTTCAATCCTATATAATTTCTGATCTACCGGACAGATTTGCTTGGAACAAACTTTATCGGAAAGCTCTTATGACGTAGAACATGTACAAATAGAAAGTTCATCCAGAACTAACGAGCCTATTTTCCTATGAAATTTTTTGATCGGGATTTTCAAGAATATTTTTTAATTAATGAATGATTAAATGAATGAGCAAAAGAATGAATGAATAAATGAGTGAATAAATACATGAATGACTTAATAAATAATGATTGAATGAATATGTATTAACCGTTGAAAAAGGTATGTTTGAAGCAATTAAGAACTAAAGTTAAACGAGAAAGACAGAGAGAGAGAGAGATAGCTAGATTATAAATTTGAATTCGGTGTATACGGGAAAGTAGGCTGGTATAGTTCTAGACGGAACTTCTTGTTAAATATACAAATAATATGGAAAAATCATCATTCATTATTGCACAATGTAAAAACAATGTCAACCCATTAGAACACATACCCTTGTACACCCTTGCGCAATGTACAAACTTATAACGACAAAAGAGAATATTAACTATTTGAAAGGAATTGTGTTGTGAGGTTGTAATTTGGTAATTTGGATATTGCAGTGAAAAGTACCATGGGGCACATATTTCAGCCATTGCTGTAATTCTTGGCATGATGAACGGAGACACATAAATAGATATTTTTAGTAGCCGCGTTATTCTACCATTAAACATAAATTGGTCCAGTCGGTGCAGATTTGCTGCAACAAGACGTTGGCGCCTGCCATGTCTCCGAAAAAGTGTAGGCCTTTGTAAATAAACACGGTATTTCAGTTATAGACTGGACAGGCATTATCTATACAAAACTATTAATTTTAGCAAGACAATCACAAAAAAGAAAAAAACATTCGAATGGGTTAATTTTCTTTCGATCTTTCTTTTTTTTTACAGGCTCTTGTAAATATTTTTTTTAACACTACTGTACAGCAAAATAAAAATATGATATAAATTATCCGTGATAAAAATGAAAAAGAGAGTTTTTGAAAAATTACTTGAAAAAAAAAACTGAAACTCGTGCATGGGAAAAACGTCAATGCAGTTTCAAACGTTTCGGTGTACAAAAATTCAAAATTTCGACATCTTCAAAGACATTCTAAGGAAACAAAATAAAATGCCGCTTATTCTTCGGATTTATATATATATATATATATATATATATATATAAGAACTATATTTCCACACATTTTAAAAATTGTGATGAAAGATTTCATTTGTTTTCAATATTCTTTTAAAATCCCCATCGGAAAATTCTCTAGTGAATTTTTATCCCTCGCCCACTACAATGGCTTTCTTCGTAGAAATTCTTGAACCAGAAAGTTTAATAAAACTAGCATTTTGTTTTTCGCGATAAGTAAAGAAAAAAGACTATTTTCGTTTTTCGGTTCTAAACAAATTCTGCAGATATACTTGGTTTATATGCTATTCAGAATCCTGGAAAATAGGATGGAGTTTATTAAAGATCTTGTTTTACCTGTCAAACTTGTAATAAATATGACAGGAGCCAAGTATTTTTCTTCTCATTTACTTTATTTAATTAAATGCATGAAAATAATTTTCATTTCTCCGATTAAAGCATAAAAATAATTTTCATTTAAGTGTTTTCTTTGTGTTCCTGAAGAACTTAAACAGTATATTATCTATTTATTGAAGCTGTTTTAAGCTTTCTCTAGTAATACTGACTGATTGTATTGTTATATTTCTAACGGAAAATTGTAAGAAAAAGTGGAGGAGCATAAATGGAGCTCCTACCCCATATTCGCAATTCTTAAAGTACATCGCAAAATTAAAATTCTCCATTTAACAAACTAAAAATGAAATTAAGCTTATCTTACAATCCTATATTTTCTTTTTATAAGCGTAAAAACAATGTTTAAATCTTAATATTGTCAGTTGTATGAAGCAAAAACAAAAGCTACTCCATATAAAGCTACTTTTTCCTAAGAACTACTTTTTCCTCTGGTGCTCAATATGAAAATTTTCAGAGTAAAAAAAAAGTGTTATTATTAGAAGCTTTGTATATTTCGATGTCAATCAGTAAATTCACACGGGTACTGGGGGCATTAGAAAATAGTGTCGAGATACTCTATCACGGTTTAGTAAATGTCTTTAGAAAAAACAGTTCGAGCGAACGATTTCTTTGCTTTTTAAAAAAAAATACTTATCTTGCTTCTTTCGCTTTGTAAGGAATGTTTATTTGCGCCTTGCTTAAATGGAGCATTTATACTTTCTGTAGATGATGCTCATAAACAGTATTCTGATCGAGAACTAAAAAAATGAGTTTAGAATTCAAACTAATGTAAGTCTTTTAAAATATAAATCAAACTTGCATGATTATTTTTTCAGAAATTATTGAAAGTAAGGAAAAAAAAGAGAGCTTTATTTGGGATAAAATTGCCTGCTACATCACTAAGACAGTAAGAAACTTTGATCTTTTAAGAGGATAAATTCGAAGCTGTTGTCAAAAGATGTCATTTTATAACCATGTTTTGATATAAACTTCCTTTACATAAAGTTGCAACCTCGTTCGCAACAGATTTTTCCATTTAAAATTCTGCCTGAATCTGGATTGAAAGAAAATTTTAAGCGCTTCTTAGAAACGCTTTTTTTTTTCAGGTCACGTATTTGATGTCAATAATGCTAAAACAGAATACAACTGCAAAAGTACAACTGTTTTTCAAATGGGATAAGGCTACTTTATATCTGTACAAACTAAGATACTGTAAACGAATAGTCAGCGTTCGAATAAAATGCCGACCGTAAAAATAATCAAAGAAAAAAAAACATGTGAAATCATCGACTTAAATGTCCACTTTACATTCTTACAAGAAAATTATCGATATTATTCCATGCTGCTATATTTAAATATATTGTTCTGAACGAAAATAATTATAGTTATTACTTTATATTTTCAAACGTTAGATCAAATGTCTAAATGGCTCTTTTCTACCCTCACTTTCGATCTCTAACTATATCAGAAAATTAAATCATTTATTTAGCAGAGGAAAAAATGCAAAGCAAAATATTTACTTAAATATACTTTTTTATCGCACATTCTCGTTACAAGAAAAGAGTAAACGCTACTTATACCGCTTTGTTCCAAAATATCCTGGAAATAATTACGTCGTTTTTTCAGCTGATGAGAAGACACAAATCCTGGTAATATAGGATGAGATACGGTGTAATCATCATTCCAGGCGAATAATCTCCTCGTATTAACACATATTGCAATGAAGATCATTCCGTCTAAACGATTTAAAGAAAAAACGAATAGACTGAAAGAAGATAAATTTATAAGATAGATGGTAAAGCATGACAGAAGCAGTCATTTCTTTAAGAAGCTTTTAGAAGAATCGAATTTTTCTTTATATATACAGCAGGTAGAACTTAACATTTATTTAATTTACTTACGTTGCCTTAACAGTTTATATATTGTGTATTTAATTATACAAGTAAACAAAAGGGACTCTATTATATTTTACGGGCAGGAAAATATTGTGACATTAAAAATGTTCTCCATAGTTCCCAGAATTTTCTTTTTTTCAAATTCAAGAATCGAAAAATTTCAAATTTTAACATTTGGTCAATGTATTTACCGCATAAATTCTGACATTTAACCTTTTTGCAATATTGAAGGTTTAAATCAACATTAATAAGTAACTAAAAAAAAGTTTTTGTACTTTTTCTTACATTATTTCTAAAATAAATAAATAATAATTATAAAAAGATGAATAAGCTTTTAAGGAATTATATTTGTAAGTTTCCAAGTGCAAAAGCTGTATTTATAAAAGTAAGCTTTAATTGTAAATAAAGTTGTAATTGTAAATAAAATTTTACGAGGAGTTCCTCTGGACAAACTTTTGCTGCGGAAGCTATGGCAAATAACAGTTCTCACTTTATCAGAACTTTTTGAATTAGATTTTACGAGAAAATCAGCAATATTTATGCACAGTATAATTGTAGATAAGTGCTCATAAGAAATAAAATACGATATAGTTCGAAGAAACATGATTTTAAATTAAATAAAAAATTACACCAATCGCAAATAATCAAAAATAATAGAAATAATTAAAAAGATTTAACCATATTGATTTCACCGTCATCTAATGACATTTACTAAATTCGATTGCAGAATGACACACTATATATTTTAATGCAATTTTACAAAAATTTACATTTTTTTTCTCTGTTTGCCAAATGAAATGACAACAGTGATGTTAAAAAATAAGAATAAATACCAAACATAAGGTTAACTCCGAAAACCTCACATAAATAAATACACACGAGCAAATATTTGAATATTTTTAGAAGACAGGTTAAACATGTTAATGAAGTGAACTCGCTAAAAAGATATTACGGTAGGATGCTTGGGCAAGAAAGCTGTTTCGATTAAAGAAGGAAAAAAATGTATATTTTGAAGTATTTGCCGTAAGGATTTATAATCAAGAACAAATAAATTTGATTACCCAACAAAAGTAAGAGTTTTTTTACAATACGTCAAGCAAAATATTTCCATGAATTCATTTCAAAGTCAAACGCAACTGCGCGAAAACGTATTTTCAAACCTTTTTAAATGCTTTTCAAAATAGCGTATTTGAAAAATCCTTCAGTATTTTCAGACGATGACAGTTACAAAATTCGTGAAAATATTCCCAGATCGCGTTAGCTTTTTAATGCGAGAAGAAACGCAACAATACTGCGCTCGAGTCACTCCGTAAACATTTCCCTGATAAAGTAACTCCTTGCACAAAAAAATTTTTGCGCATAAAACCGCAAAAATGAAATATGTCTCCTTATCACAAACGCCCGTATCGTCTTCCTTGTCCCATAACGCTTCATTTGCATTTCTTTCTTCGCATTCTTCTCACGCCCGAAGAGTCAAATGTTTTCGAGAGAGAAAGTTTATTCTTATGAGATGCTTTTTTTATCTTTCAATTTTTCCTCATATGCAAATGTACCATAAATTGCAGCTATGATTTTCATGTTTCTGAAAAGTGCAAGAACCTCTATGTTTTTATGAAATTATACGCACTAAAGCACATACGCACAACTAATATGGATTTTACAGTTATGTGTAATATTATACAAAAAAAGTCATAATAGGAAATGGTGTTTAGTATTACGCTATTATATTATTATTATCATTATTGTCCCACAGTGGACCAGTCGGTAGAAGCTCGGTTCCCGCAGAACACCGAAATTGAAGTAATATTGACTGAGGTCAGTATTTGGGAGGGTGACAATCTCTCGCGGCTGGTTGCTGCGGTTCGTGTACGCTAAAGGGAGCTGGTGCACGTTAAATATGTCGTGGCTCCAATATCCTCCAAGTGAAACGATACCTCTGAGGGTGTCAATCCCAGATGATGGTCTCTCATCTGGGTTCAAAAAATTAAGAGACCTTTCAAAGGGGCGGAAATCGGACGCCTGCCCACAAGGGCCCCTTTAGACTCAGGAGCAGCGTACCCATACTTCCTCGCCACGCGCGAGGACATGACCACAATAACAACATTATTATTATTATTATAGTTTAATAAAGTGTTTTTTATTTTGATTTAAATTCTATTTGTATTTAGTTAAAACATCACACTGTTTTTTCTTTAGTTTCATTTTCGAAAAAGAGTTTTTCAACTTTTAACTGAGATAATGTTACGTGTTTTTGGTATATTAATTTTAAAAAAGCTTCCGTTATAGGAATAAATGGTAAACAAGCACAAAGTGAGTTTAAATTTTTTAATCACTGGGTAAGAATGATTTCTTTCATAGTATAAAATATAATTATTTCTTGTCCTGGAACCACAATGTTTCAAATTAATTAATTAAATTTTATTTTATTATTATATTCGATATTATGTTTTTATTTTTATTTTCAATTTATTACTTACTATTTTGATAAAAACATTTTTCTAAAATTAATTTTTGACAAGTTTGCTGTTTTTGAAACATTTATTATTCTATATTACTACTCTATTCAAAAGTTCCTATTTTTTTTAAGTTAAAAGAGGAAAAAGCTCTGTACCTGAGTTTTGGCGAGTTTACACTTAATATACATACATAGTACCGTTGACAAAGCCACTAGCTACATGAGGGTTCTGAACTTTTAGGTCTCCCATCGGACATCTTTATTCTAATTAGCCGGCCATGCACGAGCGAGCTATGTGGAACGCAGCATTTTGGAGCTCATCCATTTGGATAGGCGAACAACTGTGAAAGCCTTAACGCAACGATACAATTAAAAACTGAAATCTCAATTTGAAAACAGTTTGCTAGTCTCATAGTGCTAAAAATGTTTATTTTTTAACTTTACCGCAAAAATGTGAAAAATGAACTCATGATGCTATGGCTTTTAGGTGCAGAACTAATATTTTTTTATAGTAAATTTTATTGCTTTCAAAAATCTTACATCATTCTTGAAACAGTAATTTCTTTGCTATATGTTTTAAATTTACCGTTCTTATTTTTTTTTATTTAAAAGATGGAATTATTAATCTTTTTCAAAAATAAGTGTTACTATATATACAAATTTAATTTATTAATTTAAACATTGGAGCTTTGCCCTGTTTAAATTTACTTATTTATCTTATTACACGGATATGACAAACCAAATGTTGTATAGAACAAATTTTTTTAGTTGTAAAATTCATCTAGTTTTTAAATCACATCATTTATAAATCATATTTGAATTTAAGCTTTCATTTCCTAGTAATATGGAGCATTTTACATTTTTTATATTTATTTTTAACGTTAAATAGTAAGTAAATTTTCTTAACACAAAGGAAGTTATATTTCCCTCCACACTACGAGAAGAAAGAAAGACACTACT
Organism: Octonoba sinensis; assembly: GCA_038502835.1. Taxonomy (NCBI): domain Eukaryota; kingdom Metazoa; phylum Arthropoda; class Arachnida; order Araneae; family Uloboridae; genus Octonoba; species Octonoba sinensis. The sequence goes on from CM076602.1 coordinate 69,431,164, forward strand.
GTTTTTTTCACATTATTCTAATGAAAAGCTTTTAAAGGTAAAATTGCCCTTTCTCTTAAAGTTAAATGCAAAGAGAAATTGGATTAAAAGATGAAAATTGACTAGGGAAATAAAGTTGTTGGGAAAGGCTCGCTTCGTATTCGCTTTCTTCCATTTTTTCTCTTTCGTAGAAACTGAAATATCATCACATATTTTGCAAAACAAGTCGCCATTACAAATAAGGGGAGAAAACTTGAAAGAAATTCCCATTTCTGAAATTGGATATTTGCTATTCTTCTTATTCGTTATGAGAGTACATTTTAAGGAAAAATATCTTATGATAAATTAAATTTAAATATGTTTTAATGACCTATGACCAAACGATTCACAATTAGTAGCATTTGTTAAGGTACTTAGTTTGAAACACAGTACATTTAAGCATTTATGTTACGCTATAAAGTAGAACTGTCAATTAGATATGGTTTTATTTATACGCACTGTACTTCGCATTACGACATTTTTTCTTGCCTAGAAAGGTTTGTAATTTAAAAATATGATCTGGCATGTGCAATAGTGGAAAGCAGTAAAACTGTTTTGTTTAACTACAAAACGAGAAGTTATCTCTTTATAATTTTGAATTTGAGAGTTTCCTGTTGCTGCAGATGAAATAGACGCGCTATACTAAACGTTTGTCGTCTTTTAACGTGTTTAAAATTTTACATGATCTGCAAATTGAGGGTAATTTAATAAAAGATCAGTAGAACCTGTTTAATCCGAATCCCCGTAATTCGAGCGTCCACTAACCCGTACGTCGCGCGCGGGAATTAAGGGGGTATTCTAGTGTAGAACTTTGAAAATTCGAATTTTTTTTTTCATATTTCCAAAATTTAGACATTCAAAAATATGTCATTAAAAAGATTTTTTAAAATTCCTATTATTTCATGAGTTATAGCCGTTTGAGTGACGTGGCATCGGTTACGATCCGACCGCCACAAGTCTACAAAAGACGGTAGGCGTTCCCGAGTCCCACGGTTGAATATCCCTTATAAAATCTTTATTGTATAGTATCCCTTTTGAATCTATATTTAATTGAAAGACATAGAAACTTGTTTTGTTGGAATATTCTCCGTTTAGTTTTATTTTAAGTTAGCTTTGAGCCAAACTTCGCAGTTAGTATTTTTACTGAAGGCTTTATACCCGTATTAAAAATGTTAGATGTTATGAGAATCACGATTGGCCCAGAAGCTAATGCTTTTGCAGCGAGACGGGACGAAGCGCGTATTGAGCGCTGGGAACTTCGGACTTCAGAGGCGGCAAATGAGGGTAGAACTGCTCATCTTCACCGGAGAATGAGTATTTTGAAGTAGAGGAAGGTTTCTTATATGGAGCAGGATTCGCCGATTAATAATATGTAAGTATTCTGTACCATTCTATAAGTAAAACTGCCGAAAACGTGTCTCAAAACTTTGAACGCGTTTTTTTGAAACTACTTTCTTCGAGCTGGCGGTAAGGATAACTCGAGTTCCAATGGACCGATTTACTTCACATTTTTAGAGGATATTCTTTATACGTCCCTTTATCGTGTGAAACTTGCCCAAAACTGTAACGTTTCATTTAGTATTTTTAAAAAAATCGTAATTGTTAAAAAAAGATGCAAAAATGAAAATTTTTGTTCAAACAGCCGCCAGTTCGTAATTTTTTTTAACTTGTCCAAGGTTTATACGATAACGGCATCTATAATAATTAAGAATCCGTCCGTTTTTTATTTTTCAGATCCCCAGGAGGGTTCTAATAATGCACGCCAGGACACTCTCTTTTTTTTGGAGCTCCCACTTTGGATGCTCATAACTTTGTCAATTTTAATTATTTCTTTTTGGTTAATTTTTTTATGTAATAATAAAACATCAATAAACAAATGATAAAAAAAATGGATGCTAAAAATATTTTTTGTTTCCTTTGCACGGCGCTTCAAAAACTGGGTGAAATTCATGTCTCTACACTAGAATACCCCCTTAAATCAACGTTCTCGCTTTTTCTCAATAAGCATTGGCGTAAACGCCACACTCGAGAAAAAAAGCTTGGAAAACATTACGCAGAATTGCCGTAAACGCCGCTAACTTTTAGGAGTAGTAAGCACTTCCTTTGCAGCATCCGAAAAGCGCGAAGTTATCGCATCACATACACACGTTTACTGCATTAGAGTCCGCAATGGACTGGTATGAAAGGTTTCCGAATACTGCTTACCGAAGTTGATTTTTTGAAAAACGAATTTGGAAGCCAAAAAACACATTTCCATCATTTGTTCGGAATAAAATGAGTTTTTTGTTCTTTAATTTCAAAACTTAGACTAATTAGCACATTATGCACTATAATGCTGTACTGTTCGGCATTGTGTGTTTATTGATGTATTCTTTTCTACTGTAACACTGTTTTCATTCTATATTTACTATTAATTAAATAAACAATATATTTTACACTGCCAATCATTTCTTGTTTTTCTGTAACAATTATGATCCGTTTTAGTCACGTGCTTGCTGATATTATGTACAGTACATGTGAAAAGCAAAATCTGTTCTGTAATCCTAACGATTTGATAGTTCGAACTTCCCCTGTCCCAATTAGCTCCGAATAAAGAGGTTCTATTGCCTTACTGAAAATACCGTTCACACACAAGTTGTGATAGATTTCCAAAAATGTATTTAAAATAATAAACATGTGAAAATAAGAATAACTTTGTACAGTTACAAAACGAGAAGTTATCTTTTTACAATTTTGTATTTCAGAATATCTTGCTACAGCAGATGCAATAAATGTCCCAAATACTAAACGTTTAGCTCCCCAAAACATGCTTAAAATTTAACATATGTAAATTAAGGGTTGCAACTGGAAATTATAGAAATTTTGCATACACACAAGTTGCGTTACATTTTCAAAAATGTATGTGAAATAAACCATGATATTATAAATAACCTCGTTATGACGTATATGTGCTTTAAGATTTTAAATACTGTTTTACATCTTAATAAAATAGTTTTATTTTCGCAGCATTCCCCCCCCCCTGTTGCATGAAAGAATGAACTACAGGAGACAAAAGATTAATATTATATGTCTAATAGGTGTTTGTAGTGTTAATATATAATAGTTATAAAGTTTATCGAGTTTTGTGTTGCATCTAACGTTGATTATTTAATTATTTATTTACATTTTGTCGGTTCTAATAATAAAATTTGGTTTTTGGGTAGAAAACTTCACCAAAAAGGAGTTTTTCTGAACACAACTACCTCGTAATAAATGTCAAGTAATAGTCGCTCATATATTTTCTTTCTTCATCAGATTACAAGTTTATTGCGTAAAATGCCGCGGTGCTTAAAATGTGAGTAAAGTGATGGTAAAAGGAATTAAAAATGAATCTTTCGTGTTTTTGAAAAAAAATGTTTGCATGCGTAGTAAATAACAGACAAAGTAGAGAGAAATTCATATTAAGGTCCTCTACTTGGGGAAGGAGTGGACAAAACTATGAAACTACAAGTCAGGAATGAAACAACAATTAGCCAGGAACTCCGCACTAATTTGGAAGAAAGGACATTATGAAGAAGAATAGAAAAAATAAACAAGATTTTGGTACAAAAGAAGACATGTAATTAAACACATCAGTACAAATAGCTGTTACAATTTTTTCCCACTATTATTTAGTTGTTCAAAATAATAAAATAATCACAGTAATAATGATAATTATTGGTATTAGTAGTATACATAGCATTAAAATACAATAAAGAAACAGTTCTATTACTTAAAATATAGATATTGTTGGTTGGTTGGTTATACATTCATAATATAAATGAATGTGTAGAGCCTGACGATTGAATAAGAACACACAGAAGCCGCTAAAACTGTCCAATTTACTACAAAAAAAAAAAAAAAAAAATAGAGTTTCTTGTTTGTTTACTTGATAACAGGTGGCACCAGCATACACAACACCAATTTGGCATCCCTTAAAGGACTCCTTCTTAGATGAATTTATATCTCAAATTTAAGAGAAACTGCATTTTTAGACCGTGGGTCTATTTTTCGTCATTAGCCGGCACGATAAGCTTTAAAATGAGGGGTAAACCATGGAATTCGATAAAGGAATAAAAAAGATCTCTCGGAGCAAAAAAAAAAAAAAAAAAAAAAAGAGGCTAGAGAAATAACAAGATCGTTGCAATGAATTTTATATATTGCGAATGTAAGTAACTAATGTCAAAATTGGATTGCTAATATCAACAAAGATGAATCTTGTTTCAGTCATTAGGCAAACTTCCAGTCAATCTGTGTCCTTTTAAATAGAAATGATAAAAAAAGTTCTGTTAAGTATGGAAGTAGGAAAACAACACTATAAAATCAGATGGAACGGTTATTTTTTAAGTCTCTAATGCGAAATTTCTAAATGCATGTAGGAAAAAATCTTATGGTTGGTGCTTTTCGGCAAACTAATTCCACCGCAGTTTTGTTTCGAAAAAATGACTTATTAACATCATAAAATTAATTTCTCTTTTGATTTATTTATGTACTATATTTTTATTTAAAAAAATCATCAAAAATGCTATGCTGAATTAAGCATAACAATACATAAATGTAAAAAAACTCCCTACTAAAAAACTAATTTAAAATAGTATACTTATTACTATTCATACTATTGTCATAATTTCAGTATTGATTCTATTAATTCCAACACGTTTTAATTTTAAAAAATGTAATTATCAAACCTTTTTCGTCGCAAAATTTCTTTCCACAGATAACTTAGATAAAAGTGCATCTTTGAGTGACTTGTTGAAATAACCATACGATTATTAGAAGAATTTATTATTCATATCAGAGGTAACAGTTACACATGAACGTAGAGTTTTGGTAAAAACATTGTGCAAATTTTTTTTTGCTAGATTTACTCTTATATGTAGAAAATTGCACATGACTTAACACATTTAAGAGAGCGATTTGGATTTTTCTAAATCAAAATATTCGTCATGCAATGAGCTACTTAAAATTAAAGTAATATTAAACTTATAAGACGAATTTTAATTACGCGTTGACATAAAAAAATATCATTTTTAGATTTTAGGTTACCATCATCGTCATGATCAATATAAATTAAATGAGAAATATTTCTTTACTTTATTGTACATACACATGCATGAAAAAATATGCCCTAAATATAAAAAAAATATGTCAAAACTAAAAAAACTAAAAAATAAATATGTCAAGTTTGGGAAAAAAAATTATGGGTTGCTAGTATTTTCTTTTAGTCATTCGCCGAATAATTTACTTCTGCGGAAAGTTAAAAAAAAATAAATTAGAATACGGAATTAAAATTATAGGAAAAAGCTCCTCTCTATAATTTTTACTAAACTTCTAATTGCAGCGGACAAAGTGAAATATACTCGTAAAAGAAATATTAGGAGTAAAAATTCCAGGTAAGATTACAATTGAAAAATGTGTTTTATGACTGAAAATCACTGTATGTAACTCAGAAACTCAGAATAAAAGATTATATCATGATAAATTCCCTTTTCAATTGATTAGAAAATGCATTTGAAAGAAACTTTATCAAACTTTTTTAGTTAATTTCATTTATTTTTTCTTTTCTTAAACTGCACGTCATCAGTCTTGTCGCCTTAACGGCATTTTAAAAAAAATCTGTTTTTTTCATTTAGTTTCTTGAGATGAGGGAAACATTTACTGAAGTAGAAAAACGAGGGAAGTTGAGTAGGATAAAGCACTTTAAAAGTTTATTTTGCTCAATAATAACAATAAAAAAACCTCATGAAGATTTCGAATTGTTTTTTCCCCTTTGAACAAGTACATGACACTTCTTTTATACATTTTTAAGCATTTCTATGGAAATTTCTTCAACATTTCTTTGGAAAATCTATGCTCAAAGTAATTCGTTTTGCAACTTTCGTGAATATGTCAAATTAGGAATATATATTCTATAAAATTACATTAAAAAACAAATCCATAACATTAACAATTTAATAGTTAATTGACACATAAACACGTTAGTGGTAAAGAACTTTACGGAAAGTAAGTGTTGCCCCAAATAAAATTATCTGAAAAAGCGCTTTAAACCCTTAAATCTGGGATGTTTTTCTGAAAAGCTCGCACAGTGTAAGTTGTTCTTTGAAATTACATTTTGTGGTGGGCGACTAGGGAGCGGGGGGTATGGTAAAAGTTACATAGACAAAATATATTATACAAACAAAGGGTAAACGAATCTCAGACGGGCATTGGAAATAAAATAACGCCACGAGCATGGACAAACTCTCCGGTAACTTTCGCCTGTGTCAGGCACGGGCAAATGTGTTAAGGGGTTAAATAATATTTCCGGCAAAAAAAGAAAGAAAAAAGTATTTTAATACGGTCATAATTAACGAAATAAATAACTAAATAAATAAAAAGATGAATTATGACTGGCACAAGGCAACTTATCAGAGAAAGGTCATGTAAAGAACCTCAATATATACAAAGTATTTTTTAAAAGTTCATGCATAAGATTTTAAAATTAATATGAACAAGGGTTCTGAACTAGAGTTCGTTGCAATTTGAAAAGTTTTGCAGAACAATTGTTCTATTTGTGAAATATAATTATTGCTACGAGTAATACTAATTAAGCAGTCAAAAGTTAACTTATCATGCGGATGTTATTTGAACATGGAGTACATACCATGTGTAATCAGTTAATGTGGATCGATGCTTTCGACCAAAACAACTCACATACACTTTATAAAATATACAATTAACCTCTTTTGAAGATAATTGCATTCACAATAATAACTTGCAAAATTTTCGACCATTAGTCCATCATTGTATTTTTACTTTTATTGAAGTAGACGAGTCGCAAAGTATTGTTAGCTTTCTCTGAAGAAAGGTGTCGATCCAGCCCAGCTCAGCGTTTAGGGAAAAAATGCGAGACAAATAGTAAGACGAGATTAAGTATTGAAATAGTGACAATAGTAAGGGACACATGTCAAGCCTATCGAAAGTGAAATTGACTGCTACTACCCAGTTTTATAAAAGATATAAGATATACCACGTATTCTCGAGCCCAAATAAATAAACCTTAATGCGACATTCCCTGTGCTTAGCAAAACTTTGTCTTCTTTTTGACTTATTCTGCAGCGGTAATTCCCCTCGTTAAAAAAGGGGCTTTATTTTATATATATATATATATATATATATATATATATGTAACAGTTATAAAACTTAATAATATTATGTATTCTGAAATTAGGAGTAAGGTCGCTACCCCAATTGGGGTCGGGAACCATACGTTGGGAAGCCTTAGCATAAAACATTACTATATTCACTAAAATAACACGACTAGAAATAAATTCCAAAACAAGTGGTTGTAAAAAAATAATAAAATAAAAACCCTCACTGCTGACATTTTTGACATTATTTGTCCTCAAGAGAGAATGATTATTTGGATTAAAACTAGATTGCTTTAGATTCAAATCACAATTCAACCAATTCAGCACCCTATTTATTCCTGCATTTTTAAAAAAAAGTCAAGCTGTAATAGTCACATTGATAGGCTGTTAGAAAGTTAATCAAGTATAGCAATGCAGTTTTGGCAATTGCTAGATACATTTACCGATTATCCAAAACAAAACTAATAAAACTATTGTTGTGTTCAACATATTTTAAAGTATATGATGTTCAAAGATATTTTAAAGTAATTTTTAATGTGGTTTCTGATACATTGGATTTTACACAAATAAAAGAAAAAGTTAAGACCACAAATTGTATCGCGACACAGTATAATTTCCTTCTTAGCAATACTACGCTGATTATAGTCTGAACTGGGTTTTAAAGAAGTTTTGTTACGCTTTTAAATGAACAACCTTAGTAACAGTGAGAAAAACGTATTATTTCATTAAATAATAAAAACTTCTCTTTTTCGTAATGCAAATTTGAAAAATGTGTTCAATATGTTACGAAGTTCCCAACGAATTTTAAAGCTTTTGAATTTAAAAGATCATACAAAAAATATCACACTTAAACTTTAGATAACAGTGAAAACAATTTATTTAAGAAATTTTGTTCTGTCGTGAAATGTCGCAGGTTTTTACACACTCTTGGTTCAGAAATGAAGATTAAATTGACAGTACGGCTCCTGTGACCATAATTTGCAAGTCAATAGTTGTATTTTATGCAATGCACTTTCTAGGCGCAGAGTTTCATAAGACTCCATTCTTTGATAAGTGCAAGCATTTTCAGTTTCTTTCGGGAAGAAAAAAGAAGTTTCGTTTGTTTCCCCTTTTTGTTCGAAAGGCGTTCTTTTCTTCCATTGCTCCTTTTGTGTTCCTTTCTTTCTTCACAGCTGCTATTATCGTGTGTTTGGGCCCCTAAACTCAATTTGGATTCTTTTTCTTCCTCCACAAAACCCATTTTGACGTTCCTATCGCAAACTTCAAATATTGACATAGAATGTTTTGTTGCCTTCGCTTATTAGTTTTCCACAAAAGACAATGTGCACAGCTTGAAATACATGTATTTCCATTATGAATGTCAAAATATATTTTTTTATTAATTTCATAATAAAAATACCCTATTAATTACTATTAAGCTATTATGAAACCATTAAAATGAAATAAAAAGTTTATAAAACTTATTTTACATAATTATCTATTTTTATAACTCAGGTAGTTCGATTATACACCACGTACGAGCTAAAATTTTAACTTTCCCAAGTAGTCGAAATCTGCACTGACGACGTTTATATTTCACTTACTCTTAACGAAACGTACATAATTTTGCAATGCATAACGTGGTATTGATCATTTTTTACCTGTATCAATTATCAATAAATGCATGTCAAAATGTCGCTGCAGTTTAAAAAGCAGCAGCAAAGATTTATTTCTCCTAGATTAAGAAATTTGAGCCCCTTCATCTTTTTCACCTCGTTTTTTTTTAAATGTTGCAAAGAATTCGTTTAAACTCAGAATCTCCAAAAACCGTTTTTTAGCCTACTTTAACGTAAACGTTAAAAAAAAATCCTAAAAAAATATCGTTGAAAATAAAGAAAAGTCAAAAATAAGTGAAGTAATTAAATAAAGATTTAAGAAAAACTTGAAAGTTGGATTTTGAACAGTGGAAAATGTGTCTGTTAGTCAGTTTGTCAGTCTGTCGGTCTGTCCCCACTTAATAACTTTTGAGAAAATTGTCCGATTTGAAAGATTTTTTTTTTTTGGATTCGAAGCATCTCGAATCAGTTCTATATTTTATTTTTTGTTTAAAGAATTTTTCGTTTAATTTTAAAAAGTTCAAAAAATCTTAACATTAGTTTTATTGGGGAAATATGAAACAAATTTTATAAACTTTGGACATAAAATCCAAGTCCCTTTGAACAAGCCCTTTTGAAGGCCCTCTCAACGCGAAATATTTTTTGATTCGATTTCTCGATTCGGGGTATTGATGTTTCCGAACACGTGTCAGTTCAAAACAAGAATATTTCGCATCAATTTTATTACAAACTAGGAAAATCAATTCCTTTGGTGTAATAATAATAATGTGCATGTCATTCCTATCTGCAATTCTAATATTAAAAGTAAAACGATAATGAAAATGTTCATTGAGGCAAGATATTTTTTACCGATATTTCAGAAAGTATATGCTCGATGGAACGAGAGACGAAAGTAATAGCAAATAGCAACTAACAGTGTTGCAATGTAGAAAAATTGGCCAAGATGAAGTTATAATTTGACTTCATTCACATATGAAGGGTCCGCTGGAAAAACGACCTAAGTCACATACTACTTTTTGAAATTTTTATTGTAAAAAAAAAAAAAAAAAGAACAAAAAACGGTTAAAAATCGTACTTAATTTTCCAATTCTAAAAAAAAAAAAAAAAAAAAAAAAAAAAAAAAATAGAAATTTTCAATTTTTTGTGATGATTTTAGTTCAACTAGAAGAGACACTTATAGAAAAAGTAAATTTAAAAAAAAATGATTTCATATAAAAATTGTGACCCCCTAGGATGTACGCAAACTGCCGACCCGGGTGGCGACATACAGTGTGCAGCAGCCGACATCTCCGTGATTGTTCAAGAAGAATGTTGGAAAATTTTAGTAAATGTTCTTCAATATATCTATAAAACAACCTCAAAATCTCACTGAAATATGTTTATTCTTTATGTGTTAAAAAAATTCATGAAAATTACTCTTAATACGCCCGTTTTACACGTATTTCCCCCCTTAAGGGTTTCACTAGCAAATGATAAATAAATTAATAATTTTTTATTAACATAAAAAAGTATAAAAATGAATCAAAGATAAAATTGCAAAATAAATTAAAACAGGCACAGGGAAAAACTTTTTTTCCTTGTCCTCATTTATGCACTGATATAAAAAAGTAATACATTTTTAAAAAATTCGTTTTTAAAGTATGTAAAAAAATGAAAATTGAAACATAAAAAGAAAGTACTAGCATGTATAGTATTTCTGTATGTCATGTATTACACAGCATTCGACTTCTTTGAAAAATGTATCACCTTTTATAGAAGCATAAAACAAAATTTTTATCTCATTCAGTAACATTTAAATCCAAAGCTTAAAAACCCAAAATATGCTTTTCAACGTCTTTTCATAAAAGGAGCTGGATATTTTAAAATATAATATTCTTTTGAAACATGATAGAAAATGTTATTAAATATTTTAGCTTTTGTCAATTTATTGACAATGTATCTAGGCAACGAATTTATACAAAGGGGTGTTATTTTCTGCTGGGCAACTATAAAGCATTTTAATATTCAACCAAACAAAATCTATTCACTTCGCTAAAAATTAAAAAGAATTTTTAGCATCCTACAGAAATAAGACCGGGATTTTTTTCTTCCTTGAATCATAACCTCAGGGAAAAATCGATGTAATATTCACTTGCAAGTAACGCTGAAATGCATGTGAAAAAACTGTTTACGCATAATGTAAAGAAAATAAGAAAATACATGTAAAGAAAGAAAAAGAGGTAAACTACCACAAAAAGTTTTTAGCCAAAAGGAGTTTTCGGTACACACTGCTTTACAAAGTGTTCTTTTAAAAACGTAATTGCAAGGTACTATAACCAATCGCGGAATAAATTAGTCTAAATATCAAGCATTTTTAACCCTATATCACTCAATAACTCGAATTTAACTGATTTTTTTATTTCAGATATTAACAAAAAAATAAAACACACGTATTTCGGAATTTTTAATTTAAAAATCCTGAATTTTAAACTTTTTTTTTAAACGTTTCTATCACTCATAAACTCGCATATACAGTAGAGCCTCGATTATCCGAGGTAATCTGGACCGAGGGTACCTCGGATAATCGAAAGCTCGGATAACACAGGGCTCTCCAAATCGAGAGGGAAACAGGGGTTGAAATGACTGAAAATATCGTCAAAGATGTAAAAAAAAAAGCATTTACTGTACATATTATGAAATGAAAAAAGGACGTTACATGCATAAAACTAATTAATTTTACGTGTACACATCAGTAAAGTACATGTTCCAGTTAAAGTTGCTCCTTGAAGTCTATATATATATATATATATATACATGTCTTATGTTTAACATCGGAACTCCCTTGCTTCTTGCTGCCGTTTTACGCAATAGCTGTAGCCGTAAAAGGGGTCTGTTGAAATTGTCGCTGACTGTTGTTCCAGATCTTTATATCACCAGAAAATAAAATGATGAAAATGGATGACTCACGTCAGTCAGTGACGCCGCCAGCGGCTGCCAAAAATATTTTTTCTTTCAAGGGCAAATGTAACTCGTTTAACCCGGACCTTGGTTAGTCAGAGCTCGGATAACCGAGGCTCTACTGTATTTGGTTTCTTAGATTCGAAATAATAACAAAAAATAAAATGCTCGCCTTTAAAAAAAATATATAATTTATTTATTTGCAAAGAAAATTAAAAAGAGCGATCGAACGGTATGCTGCCTGCAGTCTACACTATGATGCAGTCGGTTAAAACTGGTTTGTGTTTGAATTAATAATTTGTCTTTACTAGTTAAACTTATAAATTATATTTACGGTGGACATTTAATAAAAGATAATCAATTTTAACCTGCTATAAGATTCTCGTCCATATAGCGACTAGAATCTTTTTGAAAATTCGCAATGTTTATCTTTTTTCACATGTCGTAATAAACGCACTTTTGCACTAAATTTGGTGTTTTGTTTTTGGATATGGTGCCCTATAAAAGATAGATGAATTTCTATGTCTCTAAGATGAATTTCTTTGACTTCCTAAGATTAATTCCATCCAAATAATCTGAGAAACTCCTATTATAAAAAAACCCGAAATAATTAAATAAAGATCGAAGAATAAAAATATTAAAAATTGGGTTTTGAAATGAGGAAAATGTATGTATGTCCGTCTGTCTCTCTGTTTGCCTGTCGATCCTAATAACTTTTGAAGGAATTTTCTGATTCAAAAGATTTTTGTTCTTCTGTTTTTTGCATTAGTAAGATCTGGGCGAGGATATTTCATTTCTATATTTTATTTTTTTGATTTGACCATTTTTTCGTTCAACTTTGAACAGTTATTAAAATCTTAACATTAGTGGTATTGGGGAAATATGGAGCAAATTTTATGACCTCTGGACGTAAAATCTAAGTTCCTTTGAACAAGTTTATCCGAAAGTGCTCTCCACGTGAAATAATTGTTTAATTGAACAATTTTTGCTCAATTTTGAACGCGTCAAAAAAAGAAAAAACGAAATTCCAATCCTATATAAATCCTAAACTAACAGACGGATTTGCTTGAAACATACTTTATCAGAAGAATCTTATAGTGGGTAAAACATGTACAGATACGAAGCTCAACCAGAACAAAATGAGCCCTTTTTCCTGTAAAATTTATTGATAGGGATTGTTAGGGATATTTCTGAACTAATGAATGAGTGAAAGAATGAATGAATGAGTAAATGAGTTAAATGAATAAATGAGTGTGTGAATGTATATGTATTAAGAGCGTTGGAAAAAGTAATTAAGAATTAAAGCTAAAAAAAGAAAGAGAGTGAGATATAGCTAGATGGTAAATTAGAAGTTGGTGTATACGGGAAAGCAGGGTCGTATAGCTCTGGACGGAGCTTCGGGTATTATTATGGAGCTTTGAAAGAAACTTCAAAACTTTTAGTAAAAACACGCCCCTAGACATTGAACTCAGTAAGAAACGACATACATGTATTTGATCCTGTACTCAAGTAATGCTTATCACCAGTAAAATGTTATCTTCCACAGAATAGCTTCTAAAATTTGTTTACTAGCAGAAAACTACTTTAGAAAGCTTCTAAAATTAAAAGTGTATGCTGTATCGAAAATTACAGACGTTCGTTAAAGGTCAACAAAGCTTGTAACGATTTTACTCTCCTGAAATGACTTTCGTTAATGCGTTTTCCTGAAAGCCATTTGCGGAGAAAGCATTTACTTTAAAGCAGCCTAACGTAAAATAATTTTGTTTCCATGAATGAAGAAATATTCTAGAATTCTGGTCTTAATAACATATTAAATCTGTAAATGGTTTATGTTTATTATGGTGCGTAAATAATAATAACAATTTTTAAAAAACGTTTTCAGTTCTGTATATTTCACACATTTATTATCAATTTAATTTTTTAAGAAGCTATTCAGCCTAAGAATTACTTAAAACAGAATTCATTGTTTTCCTAGTTCGGTTACTTGGCTCAACTACTAAAAAAATGCAATTTTTTGCTGATCAGTGTAAAGAAATAATTCTTAAAAAGGCATGGCAATCAGAGATATGCGGGATGATAACAATAATAAAAATAAATAAATAAATAAATAAAATAATTAAAATAAATCAATTAAACTTGTGTTAGATCCCTTCCTATTTTTCCATTATTTTTCTTTTATGCATATCCATAAAACTATATATATATATATATATATATATATATAAATATAGTAAACTTTAAATTATGCGAACAATTTACGTTCATTACTAAGGTGTAATATAAGGCTTTTTTCTTTTGACATGATCTCGTGTCCATTATTAATCGGGTTATTAAACGGAGTAAGAAAATGTTAAAGATAGATACAAGAAAGAAAATCGTGGGATAGGCAAAGGAAGAGAATGCTTACAGATATTAAAAAAAAAGAAGAAGAAGAATAAAAAAAGACGTCTTAACGATAACATATGTTAATCCCCTCTGAGTGAAAAATAAAATAAATGTGTAATCTAAGAAATGTCAATTGAAAAGAAAAAAACAACCATAGTGACTTTGAAAGGAAGGCTATGGCAAAAGGAATTTTTTTTGGTAGTAATTGCTTTGAATTAGCTTTTTCTTTTCCTATTGCGATAAAAATTTAAACACGGTACTGACAGCGATAAAGAATGCTGCATGGGAATTATCAAAAAAAAAAAAAAAAAAGAATAAATACATAAAAAAATAAATAAATTATTTCATTTTTTAAAACATATAAATAACTACTGTAATATGTATATATTTAAATACATATAACCATTTGAAACCAGCACTTTTTTCAGAAAAAAAAAACGGCTCATGCCTTTGAGATGAAATGAAAGTCAGATTATATTACACACAATGAAGGTCTTGGAAAAGAAAATTTATGTTTACTTTGAAAATTTGTTGACTACAAGATACAAGTACAGCAAATATTGTCTGTAAATAATCTAGAACAACTTCAGGTTCCTGAAGTTAAAAGAGGGAAAAAAATCCGTAAAATCAACAAACACAACACAGTCATTCTGAAAAGAAAAGTTCATGACAATTGTTTTAAATAAAACTGAAAAATTTTATAGTTAGAGCTTTAAAACGAATTTTGACAGGGCTTACCAAATTCCATTTCGATGTGAAAAGGAAAATTTTCACGTTCATCGGAAATTCATTTACTCGTACGAAACGAATTACGATGCCGCCGAAAATTAAAAGTTTGCGCTGTTACAGAAATTAGCGTTACTTTTTAAAAGCTGAACAAAAATAAGGAGTATATTACTCGATCCCAAATGAGTTTCGCTAATGTGATTTTCCAAAAGCCATTTGCGGGGAAAGCCATTACTTTGTGGGAGAGTGGCGCATAGTTTTCATCTAGTGGCATGTGGGAGCATTTATAAAGCTAAAATAAATTTCGAATTTTAAAATTATCATATTCTTATCTGAAATAAATAAAGGAGAAAAAAATATGTTCGCCTTGTTTAAGTATTTGCAATATTTGCCTCCAAGTATATTTTAATAATTGCTCGTATTTAAGCGATTTAGTGTGAGATACTAGTCACGTATTTGGTAGTCAATAAAAACTGAAGTAATATTCATGAAGCATTGTGAGAATACACGAGAATTGCGAAAAGAGGAAACGGAATTTCCAATGTACTTACAGTTGAAGAGAAGTCGAAAAACTTTTCGTAATTCCTAATGAATAATAAAAATATAGCAAAGCTTTATTGTTGAAATACTTTTAATATAAGTTTCGAAACTCAAAAATAAATTAACGAAACAAAATAAAAAGTGTTCACGACCTTTTTTTAAAAAATAAAAGTTAAACTCAGTTTCTAAAACTGCTTGTGCTAGTAGTTGTGTAATGGTTATTAACCCTTAACTGCTGTCTGAGGCTTCGTAGAACTCGAGTCATTTTTGGAAGGTCTTTTCCAGCCCTACATCTGAATAATGGTCCTTGTCCTATACAGTAAATTTCTAGGAATGCTAACGAAAACCATATTCCAAGATTGGTTTGGAAAACTTAACTATTTCATGTTTTGCATATATATTTGCATTTCACACGTAGTCCACTCTTAGTAGTCCAGTCAAAACGTATACATTATTTCATGTATACGTTTAAAATTGCAAAACGGGGGCTAAATTGCAAAACGGGATGTAGTTCCGATTTTTTAATAACGTATACATGAAAAAGGGGATAAAATGTCAAAACGGGATGTAGTTCTGAATTTTTAATTCGCTATTTGGGTCAGTTAAGGTGGAGTAAATCCAAATTGCAGTTTAGAAAAACCTGTACTCTCGGCGTAACACGTGAAAAACTGCAAATTTTTATAGGACGTTTTCCAGTTATCGACCCAAAACTCCCAAACATTTAAAATGTTTACGGAAATTTATTTACCAATATTAAAAGTACGTTACATTTCCAACAACTTAAGCTCATTCACATTGCAATGCAACGATTAGTTTTCAAGATATGACTTTTCAAAAATAGATCAATTTTTCCAAAAAATGAACATTTTGAGTTTTGATAACCTTTTTTGCAAAAAGTACGCATTATCTCTCATTTTACAAGAAAAGTGATAGAAATGTAATTTTAGTAATTTAACTGGATTTTCTTTAAGCACAAATGGAAGTCTGTAGACCCTATAGTTTTCTTGTAATTGTAAAAAAACGACATAGGTGGAAGATTTGAACTTTTGAAAAAATGAGCAAAACCCTTCACATGATAATTTAGGGAGACGAAAGAACACGACACCGAAGGATGTAAAAAGACTGAAATGTTATGAGTTAATATATGGGGGTTATATATATTATGAAAATATGGCTAGTTATTTAACTCAGTTTATTTTATGCTTTTGAAGGCCAGTGGTTGAGTGGTAGCCTTCCGTGCTACCATGCCACTGGTCCGGGGTACGATTCCCGGGCCGACCCAAAATTTCACCCCTTCAGTGGACACCAAGTCTGCTTGGGAACTAACACTGGGGATTCCCCATTAGGCCGATCACTGGACCGGAACATCTGCTTCTGCACTCCAGAGCCCTCGGTCTCGAAAGTTGGGATGGGCATAGTAGGCCATGGCTCCCATTGGGCTGTCGTACCATTGAATTAATTATTTTATGCTTTGCTACATTAAAAGTGTTCATGTGTATTTACAAGATATGATTATTATATAACTATGAAGGTTCTCAAGGTACTAATAATTTACACTAAACCGAAACTTCTGCAGTTTCAAATGTGATGAATGTTCGTCAACCTGTGGATATATTTGTTCACCAAATAGACTCTAATGGAATCAGTCAAGATTCAGAGAGTAATAACTTATGGTGCTGGCATATCCATAATTTTGCAAATCAATTGCAACTTACCTGAAGGAAAATGTATTGAAGTTGTTTAACAAAATCACCGGCAAATTGTTTCAATATTTTTCAGAAGGAAAGAAAAAACGCCCCACTTGAAGACAATCACCAACTTTAATAAAGTTAATAACAAGTGTGTTGATGTGTCACGAAACAGTTGGACAAGGAATTGAAAGAATCTTTCAGATTCGAATTAGCCTCTTATCTGTTGGCATTGTTAACAGAGACAGGATACGTAAAAGGACCAACTCTGATCTCTACTCCGATTTTACTTCACTCTCCCAAATACTCCGAAATATGTCTCAGTAAGTTTGGGTTGTAACACAGGGCTTTTTCGATTCTCATCCATTACATAAAAAAATCCCATCAACTACAAAATATGAGCAAACAAAGCAACATAGAAAACTGGTAAGCAATAACTCAACTTTGCTGTATAAAGCCAAAGCCTCAGGGAAGGAAATGTGAAGTGCAGGCAGCCTTATTTTACATTGGTTTATAAAGCTCCTAGAATCTCATTATGGTCTAAACACATCTCCTTGTCTGACATCTGCATCGAGTTCTAAATATCCGAGAAAATATAGTGTGCCTATTTTGGAACCATTACTTTACACATTGGGCAATTTGCTCGCTTTGTTAGTACTTTATTCGCACTTGAAAGAGCGAGGTCTGAGACATCTCGCCATAATAGTTGCGTGACAGTTTGTGACTTCAGGATTAAAAACTAACTAAACATCAGGGACATTAGCTAAGTATTGAAAACTAAATAAACATCAGGGACATTAGTTAAGGGTTAAAAACTAAATGAACATCAGGCTCAATAGTCTCTGTTTAGTACTGAAAAAAATCTGTCTTAAAACATGCTTAATGTATCCAAAACTACTTATGGGCTGCTTTTAAGGGTGATGATACTTCAATTAGTTCGAAGTTCCAAAACTATCGTGTTATGGTATACAGACCTAAAATCTCAAAACGCAGCTTCTTCTTCGAAAACATAACGTAATTCAAAAAGAGCTGTTATCTGTTGAGCTCTGTTATAGCTGTAATGCTAAAAATGTATTTTGTACAAAGGTCTTAAAGTTTCGGTCGGAATTTATGCAAACTCTCAAACGGTATTCCCATTCATATTTCTAGTAGGACATTACCTTGGATTACCCCAAAAAAATAATAAATAAATTACAAGCTAATATTATTTGATCTTTAAAAAAGAAAGAAAAAATGATGTCAACGCGAACTCATAAAGTGACATTTTAACATTTTACTTATAAAGAGTTTTAGTCAATCTAAAAGATCATTAAAAAATTAAAATAATTTCTTCAACGGAGAAAACCACATAATAATCAGAGAAACGAAAGACATTTGATGCATAATTTTATTAGCTTAAGACAAAATCGCACGAATCGTCCGAAGCTTTCAATGGTTTCTCAAGGGTAACAGCAAATTTTTATTAGCATAAATATTGTAAAAGTCTCCAACAAATAACGTCTCGCATATAAAGTAGTACTACTAAATCATCCGGAAATGTTTAATGAGTTTCTAAGCAAAGTGGCTATGCATTATATCACCGTAAATCCTCCTAATTGGAGATAACGTTTTCGCTCCAACGTGTTAAAGGCGCCCTTTATTTTCATGAAGTAATAACAACAATCCAACTTGAAACGATGCTATCGGCTCATTTAGATTCTAAACTTTGTTGTGGATCCATGTTTTATAAGAGCGATTGAAGCATTCTGACTCATCGGATTTTCACCACGAAATCTTCATTTGAAATATCGCATAACAATGTTATCTATTTTGCTCAACGTATTGTTTTTCTTTTCACATTAGTACTATTTCGTGTAATTTTACTATCCTCTCTAATGGTATTAAGAACTTTTTGGTAGTTACTTATCTCGTATAATCTGAACTTCTTAATCATCCACCTTTTTTTTCTAAAACTGAGAGAGAGAGAGAGCTCTTTTTTTTATTTCCCAGATAAATAGTCACTGGGCGCGTTCTCAACTTTGTATGCAGTAAAACCTCTTTAATCCGAACTAATTGGGTGCGGAGGGAGTTCGGACTATCAAATCGTTCCGATTACAAAACATATTATGCTTTTTACATGTACTGTACATAATAACAGCTAGAACGTGGCTAAAATGAATCATAAGTGTTACAGAGAAGAGAGAAAGGCTTTTGCAATGTAAAATCTTGTTTATTTAATTAATGGTAAATATAGAATATAGACAGTATTGCAGTAGAAAAAATTATATCGATAAACATACAATACAGCACGATATAGTCCTACTATACATAATGTGCTAATCAGTCAAAGTTCTAAAATCTTATAAAGTCACTCACTATCTTCTGAACCAATGGTGAAGTCTTTGTTTGGTTGCTAAGTCTCGAATTTGTGTAGAGAATAATGGAGGCCGTTGATATATATATATATCTCACACACGTGCGGCGTTCGGATTATTGGACGTTCGGATTACGGGGACTCGGATTAAAGATGTTCTACGGTGTCAACATTTTGGAGACGTAAACGGACAAATTTTAAAAACCTAATTATTTGTAACATCGTTGCTTATTCAATAAAACCAAAAGCAACCCTTACGTTTTCTCATCAAAAACTCCAGAAATTACTGAAATTACTTATGGCTATTCAGGTGCGGTGGGTTTCTGGGCGCACTATCTCATCTGCTTTAAGGACTTAAACCTCACTTTTTCTTGAAACCATTTTTTCATGTCTCACTAAACGATGTTGCCTGTTTCAGTTTTGTCACAACAAAGACTATAAGCATACTGTTATTTTGTTTATACACTTCATTATAGCTCCAAGCAGAAATTGTGGCTCAATATAATTCATCATAAAAGATTTTTTCTTCCTCCCTACTTTTAGAAACTAAATGTAAAACCAAAAAAAAAAAAAAAAAAAACGTGTCATCAAAAATAACAGCAAGACATTTTTCATAGAAGGAGATTCATTTGTTACACATACTTACATACATACACACATGTGCATGTGTATATAGTGTTTATAATCTATAGAAGATTACCCCATTCCCCTCAGCTACCTCACTGAAAGAACAATTTGAGCATTAAATGTGAGCTAAATCTTTCCTCAAAATAGCGATAATTAAGTTTATTTATATATTTTCTTCCCGGATAAAATAAAACGTTATTATTTTCGGATTTCACAGTATAGTAGTATATATATAATAGTAATATAACCAGATTATTATAAAATATAAAGGTAAGACACAGAAATCGGATGAAATAGTAAATTTACTTACGTTTTTCAAACAATTAAGTACCCCGCAAGCCACAATATGGTGGGTGTTTGTTTTTATTCTGAATATACAAAATAATGATTTGGGTGCAATTGAGGCGCAGTTTTTGGCTTTGATCCTGTGTCGAGAAAGTGTACGTCGGACCAGAGCCCCCTATACTAGGCCCTAGTATAGAATATCCGAAATGGATTAAAATTGGTCCATTCTTTTACGTGCAAAGGAAAAAAACGGTGACGTTGATCTTGGCTTATTCCATCTAACCGTTCTGATTCGACATCATACACAGTTAAAAATTTCCGTAAGAAAATAGTAATAGTATAACCATTTATTTGATTGTTATTTTACCATATTTAATTACAACAGTTGAATAACCATTAAGAAGAGGGTACTCAAACCGCTGATTGTGAAAAAAATAGTTTATTATCTGTTTCTCCTAAAGAACGTTTAACTAACCGTAATTTACAAGCGCCACTAGGTCTCGTAGTTAATAAGAATCGTTCGTCCATCTTAGTTGTGACACCTTACCGATCGTATGTTGTTGTTAAAATATGAATAAAGATTTATCAGTTCAAACCTGCATGTGTATATAAAAAAAAGAAAAAAAAAATGGCTTAAGCAGTGGTTACCAAATAGAAACACATACACACGTAAATCAAAAATTGGAGACATCGGAATCCCGAATTGTTTGCGAATGAGCGAACCCATAATTTGAGCTGCTGAAGCTGGTTTGTATTTTAATTTTTGCAGCAAATAAAATAATTTTCATCAATATACAGTAAATTTAGACCAAAACTGACTTTGGATCCAATCAAAAACTGAAATCTCAATTTTAATGCAGTTTGCCTGTTGGAAAAGAAGATTTATTGAAAAATAAACAGCCGCTTTGTGTGGTGTAGATGGCCGAATTGTTATAGCGCAAGGTTGGTATACCATATACCCGGGGTTCGATTCCCGCACACTTCGTTTACGGTTTCTACGACTCGAAATGGTTAAAAAACCGTAAGAAATCAGATTTGAAACCATTTTTAAATGGTTATAAAACCATAAACTTTTGTATTTACCGCTTTTTAACCAAGCTGACTGGAAATGGTTTAGGTCCCGTAAAGATAGAAAAGTTTTCCAAACCGTAAATTTAACGGTGAATTAGATGGACAGACTGCTGTCGGCTATTTAACCGTAATTTCATGATGAAATTTCTAACAGTGTATTTAACGACTTTTTTAACTAGAAGACGTTATATAGATGACATGCTGTATTACGGCTGGTGATTGGAAGAAGTTGGCTCTATGGGTTGCACCATCTTTAAAATCCACATTTGTCTTCATAAATATTTATTCATTATTGTTTTTCATTAATTCATCTGTTTTTTTATTCATTTTTGTTCTCCATATACCTTATTACGGAATAGTATGTTTTTAATTATTTTAATATCTTTTTCATAATTTCTACGGGCAATGAGGTTAAAAATATGCTTTTGAACTTATTTTACAATTTTATACAGCAGAACATGTTCAACATACAAACATGCTACTTTCAGTTAAGCGAGGAGGAAATATTTAGTTAGCTTTGTAGAAGCAAACGAATATATTACTAACATATTTATCTTCCAGAAACTACTAATGCATATTATAACATAATCTTAATAAGTTCATGTGTTTGAACAAGTTGATTAATGTACAGCTCGTAATATCTAATAAAGTATTTTAAATCATTTCGATAATAATTAATCTAAGAGATTTCTTGAACATTTTACTGTGAAGCTTTAAATTTATGGAGCTATTATTTATCTCATTAATAACTAAGATAATTATTTCATACAAGGTTCAAAATTAATTTTTAGAAGATAACTTGCATATTTTACAAAATAAAACTTTGATTAAATGAAGGGTTAAATCCAGTTATTATAGAGTTGGAATACGTACTCCTAAGTAAAATTAAAAGCTTATAAATGTATGCAAATTTGGAAAATTAATTTTATTATATTAAATCAAAGAACAGTTAGAAATAGTTTTTCACAGAGGCTAGACGTAAATGTAAGCCCGAATCAAATTATTTGCATCAGTTTTTTAGGTATTGTTAGGATTTTAAGATAGAAATGTTTAAAAAAACTTATGGTTTTTTTTGTTCTTTTTTTTTAACTGAGAGAAAATATTTCTACGTTTATAGAGCCTCTGTGCACTCAAGTACAGGTAAAAATGGTGGATAATTTTTACTAAGAATAAAAATTGAAAGTATGATTATGTTTAGATGCTTGAAAACATTTGTCTTTACAAAAAATTTCTCAGGAAATTCGCTTGCAAATATTGCAGAGGATAATACAAAGAAGGAAAATTTATATATTTTTTCTTCTAAGTTATTCTTATTTATACCTTTCGTCATATCAAACTATGCAGAGCAAAACACTTCTTTGAAACTCAATTAGAGCATCTTCTCAATTAAGAGGGAAAAAAATTTTAGTCTTTTTTCCCTATTTTCTCATGATAAGCTATTTTCTCTATTTTCTCATTTCTAGTTAGAATATTAGACACTTAGCTGGTTGATGTTTCTTTCACTTTTAATTAATTCGTTGATTTAGGCTGAACTGATTTACCAAAATCATGTACTTTTAATTTAATTACTAGCGAGTCAATTATCTTTTAATCAAAGAAAAAAAAAAGGAGGGGGGGGGGGGAGAAGCAATTGACTTGTTTGAAAGAGGAAAAAATAATGAAATAATTTTATTACTGTTCAGCAGTTTAGCTTACTGAACTATAACTTCTAGTAAGTTTTTCCGCAATAAGGTAAAATCTGGTGAAAATACGCACTTGAGTTTTTGGAGGAAAGGGGAATTTTATAGAAAGATATAAATAAATTCACTGCAAATGGCGCCTAATACACAACACAATAAACAAATAAATAAATAAATGTTATAAAATAAATAAATGAATCTTATAAAAAGAATCACCTGTGTAAAAGATGGAAACAATAAAATCGCTACGCAAACTGTTAAAATAAGAAGAAGATCACTACATTTCACAACTAACTGACATGCCCGGCGTTGCGCGACATAACATTGTATGATTCGTAGGACAAGTGACACATGTCCATAATTCTGTTGTAAATGTATAAGGAAAATGTCCTTAAAAAATCCAAGTTGAAGATCGGTAACAGATTCTATTTAAAGAGTTACACTCATTAAAAACCACGATTAGATTAAAAACTGCGGTCACTAAACATAACAGTCCTTAAAAATCCAGCTTAAAACGCCAACGACAGTTTATAAAAATTACGATTAGTGTCAGGGCAACAGTAGCTAAAATGCACAGATGCATCAAGATAATTGTTCCAAAATGATATCAAAAGCCCGTAAAAATTCCAGTTACAATATGGACAACACTACATCTAAGGATTTCCATCAGAATAGGAACTGTATTCTATTTAAAAATGTCTATTAGATGAAAAAAAACGGTTCCTGAATATCTCTTCTCGAATAAAGAAAATAATCTTTAAAGGTCACATTTGAATGAAGCCTACTATTTCTAAACATCCCTATTAGAATAAGGACGTCAGTCTCCAAAAATCTCCATTACAATATAAACGTCAGTGACTAAAAATACCCGTATGACTTCAGAGCTTTGAAAGCTGATGTTCCTTAAATTACCAACAGTCTATCTTAAGATTCCCATCAGGATAAGGGCACCAGCTCTTAAAATTCTAGATTGCTAAATCTTCAAAACTTTTCCTGAAAATTCCAATAATATAGCGCTTTTAAAAAAGTCAGCAAAAAATGGAAGCAAGAAGTGCATTTTTTCCAAAGGCAAATAAACATGCACATTTAAGTTAGAAAATATTTAGTACTGAACCAATCCTGACGTGTGAAATATAAATTGATACAAATAGATAACTAAATTCTGTCCAAGTGGCGCCAAATAAGCAGTACAAAAAATAAATATACGTTATATAATAAATCACTTGGGTAAAATATGGAATCAATCAAAATCAAAACGTAAAATAAAGCAGAAGATCGCCAACTTGCACTATAGTAAGTGAAGCATAACGTAACTGCGCCGTGATCCTACAGTGTAAATCACTTATTCAATTAAATGGGAGCAAATGACTGGTAATGATTTGCGGCGCGGTTTGGAAAAGTTACGAAGCGTTAAATAATAATTTAAGAAAAATTAACAGTATGGGGAAAAAAGGTATACCTCTTGGCGAAATTTTTTATTTTTATCAAAAATGAGCGATATTGAAAACCTTCAAACTTAGTATTGTGTTTGCGACTTAATTAAAAAAAAACATTAGTTTTACGAAAATAGATATCAGCCGTTTGATGACAAAAGTACCCTTTATTTTGTCGAAAATACGATTGTTGAGCAAATAAATTAATGTGCAAGCCTCGTTTTTGAATTTAAAAATAGATTAAAACAAATAACGCCGGTTTTAATTTAAACGAATTTTGAAAATCGCTTATTTTGTGCAGCTTTTTTACGGTAATTAATATGCTGCAAAAGTCGAAAAAGTATGACGTTTCTTCGATGACGATTCCAAAAAAAAAAAAAAAAAAACACGTTATTATATTGGCCCTTTCCTCGATTCAGTAAAAAAAAAAAACTATTAAAATATTACAGTAGAAATAGAGCCGAAACAGGCAGTGCTTTGATGCCTCTTGAAATCAATCACGGCATTTTGAGAATGGAAAATTTTCTTCCAGTTTATAAAAAGCACAAAAAATATACATTCATTGAATGGAAAAGAAAAACTCGAAAGTGAAATGCCATTGTTGAATCCACAGCTTTGGGAAGTGAAAAAGTATGTTCGCCACGGTAACAAAAATCAAAACCAGAAATGCCAAACTACATTCGTACTTCAAGACATGAATAATGGATACGGAATTACATTTATTCACGTAATTTCAAAGAGTGGAAAGCGCTATTTGCTGGAGAACTATACTCTTGAAACTTAGTTTAAAACTGAAGGCTCGTATATCTTAAAAACAAAGTAGTTTAGAACTTTGAAGAAATAATAATTTAAACTTCCTTTCCAAAGATTTTCATCCTCAATACACTCCATCGTTGTATAAAACTTGGGGTTTTCCAAATATTTTAACTGATACCACACAAATCTGAGTGTACACATACCGTACACATATTTTACCTGCTGTTTCCATAGGATACAAGCAGTACATTTATTATTTTATCTTAGTTTATTTATTTAAATAAGTCTATACTAAGATAAGTTTTTGTAAGGTAATTTCCACCATTGTTAAAAACGCTTTTTTTTTATTTATTTTTTCTTTTTTTGGGTCATTAATTCAGTTAAAAAAAAACTTTGCTATTGAAAAATCTAGCTTTTTAAGTTTTTTATGTTTTTGTTTCATATATACGTACTTTTAAAGGAAAATTACATCAGTTTAAACTACAGCACCAGCTGCTAAAAAAAATTCTTCCTCCAACTTTGAACTGTTGTTTTTGTAAATATTTTCTTCAACAAATCTATAAAAAAAATAACCACTCTCGTCAATTATATATTTGTCTGAAAGTTTGCTAACTCTAACAAATTGACTGCTTCTCAACTCAATGGTAACTGATTCATTAATATCAAGTAAAATCTCATCTAAAACTCTACAGTTTAAAAAATGCACAAAATAAAATTCGATTAATCAGCCGTTTCAGAGTGCGCAAAATTTTTGTTTTGCTTTATAATGGTTTTTTTTCTTCATTCAGCTAAATTTCTTCAGAGATCAAGGTTTGGAATAAATCATTTATTTAAGACAGCGGCAAACAAATCTCCAGCACTTATTATAAATTGTAAAGAGGAAGATAGTTTTATTTTTGGGTTCTAGAAGGAGCCTGCACTTAAAAGCGATAAATTACTCAAGTACCTACTATTTAAAAATGCCGCTCCATTTTTTAACTATTTCAAATGTGTTCCGCATAAGAGCAGTTATAAATTTATTTCAACTTATATTCATTAGGGCATATTGTTTTGAAAAGAAAAAAAAAACTCCTGCTTTTTGGTAAGTTAAATATTTTATTGTGACGATTGTAATAACAATGAATGGCTCAAGTTAAAGAACTATATTTCCTTTAATAAATGTATTATAAAATTAGAATTGATTTCACTTCTTCTTTTTTAATAAACAGAACGATATTTTTTATTATTTCTGCTTAGGACAAAAGTGATTTTAATTGCCCCTCATAAATGCTTCAGAATGAATTGCTCAAAAGGGATGTGTTTTGTTTAGGATGAACGGTATTCACTCTGATTCCATATTGCAATAATTTTGGTAAGATATTTTAAATATTTCTGTATTTAATAATAAATCAACAATGTACGTAAAACATAGACCATCATTGGATTTCTACCAATAGCTCTTTCGTAAAGCGTAAGCATATTTTTTTGTTCCAGAAAAACAAATTGTATAATAAAAGTTTAATTTGATTGGCCTGAACTGATACTAGTGTATCTCCTCAATCCTGACAATACACAAAACTAAAAATAAACATTAGTTTTTAAGAAGTATTAAAATGGAAACGTTAATAACTAGTAGTTAGTTATGAATTTGCACTTAGTAATGTCAGTTTTCGGTCATTTGAATGCAACAAGTGGTTTTAATGTATTAAGTGGCAGTTCCTTCAAAACTTAACAGCAGAATATGAAAAAAAAAAAAAAAAAACACACAAAAGTTATATATAAAAATCGTGAAATCGGTGGGAAAAAATAGCTGACTATTACAATTGTTGATGCTGTAATAGTTTGACCGAAAGCATCACTTTTACCAATACCGTTTTTGAATTATACCACAAAAATATCATATAGTAAACAATGGAACTTGTCTCACTTCCCATTGTATCAATGTACCACCTTTTATGGTTGCGAACATAAGAAAACAAGTGCAAAATGTAACTTACCTTTATAAAGTACCATACCATTTATACCAACATAAGCTCTGTTAAGACTTTCAAAAAGAAAAAAAACCAGAACGAAATACTCTACAATTATTTTTCTGCTTTGAAAATTTCTCACCACAGCTTTATTCTCTGATGCTATTTATAATAACAGATTTGTTGCATTCTATGGAGATCCATATAGTCTATATTCAATAATAATAACAATAAATGTGCCTGGTCATAACAACTGCTCCAAATCTGACCTTTTATTTTGCATTACTGGCGTACGAATCCTTACCTTTTTTAAAAGCCATAAAATTTTGTCCTTAATACAAATAATAATAATAAAAAAAAACTATTGAAATGACAACCACGAAAATGAAACCTTCTTTTGGCTAATAAAGTTCTTTTCTAAATGAATTTTATTTATGTAGTATGATGGCACCATTCCACTTCCCTGATGTAAGGAATGCCTCATCTAATACTATCTTTCATTACTTCTCAAACTGATGTAAATGTCACAGCAGATTATTTGTTCGAGCAACTAAATGAAGTAAAAACAAATATATTTTTTGCGTAATTACGCATAACTGTAATTTCCTTGTAAAGAAAATGTTCCAGAGAGATAAGTTTTGTTTCTCCAGCAAGTCCCGAAGGAAATATCAAGAAGTGAATGGGGACTAGAACGTCTTTAAGAGGATTAGTGAAGGTTTTTTCCTCGGAAAGCTACTCTGAGGCATTCAGTGGTCCGTTGAAAATGCATTCATGCATTTGAGAGAAAGCCTTCACAAAAAGTTACTTCTGGAGATTAATCTAAGAGCTTGTGTCTCCACTCCTTTTACATCCCAAAATGTATGAAACATATATGAATAACTGTAGTATATAGGACATGAATTATAGGAAATAGATCCTGTATCCGACAAAATGTGGTTCATTCCAAATGTCTTTTGTTAAGTACGTCCCACATTTTCTATTTCATTTCAGGAATTTCATATTAAATAACTTGCTAAATCTAGTGTGCTAACATCTATATAACCTGCCTGTCTACTTTAAAAATAGTGGCAGAAGTTTTGTTTATATTTTAAATTATTATGTAAAAGCAACCCGTGACAAACACACAAAAAATGAACTAGCTTTCCAGACTTTTTTTTTGTCCCAAATTTTATTTTTTAAAATAAAATGCCTCCACTATTTTTAAAGAAGGTATGCACATGTGTAAGCATGCCTAAAAATTTTATCGTTCTTAATACTTAGTTTCTAAAACGAAGCAAAAAAGTGAGTGCTTTCGCATGTCTCATCTATGAAATTAACTATGCACATGCCCTTCTACTTGAGAAGAGAAGGGAAAAACATTAATATACATTTAAAAAATGGAAAAAAATAATCGAACCGACTTCAGATTAAAAATTGTGCTAAAAGTAACAAATAAATTATGTCTTTAAATAACATCAGCTTATTTCTTTAAATAACATCAGCTCTGACTTTTAAACATAATTTTTGAAGTAGGTTCAAAATTATGACTATTTACTTATCAATACATGTATTACTTAATCTGGGACCTGTTGCCAATTCTGGGCCATTTATATTTGTACTTGATTTATGATAACAAAATATTCTATCAATCATAATTTTTCACGGACTTCAAAAGTTATGTTTAAAAGACGTACCAACGTCGTTTAAAGAATTAATTTATTTTTCTCTATTTAGCGCAACTTTTCACATGAAGTCGGTTCTATATTTTTTTCAAAAAATATTTTATTTTATTCTTTTTAGTGTAAATTCTCCTTTTATTAATACTCTATTAGAAAAAGAAAACATATTAAAAGCACACCCTATTTGAGTGACTGACACTGAAAACTAATCATATGTATGAGAAATTCCGTTTTGAAGTAGATTATAAAAAAGTCACCATAGCAAACAGACGGAAAAGAATAATTTTTGCTTCAGAGGAGCCTTTACTCAAACACTTGTTATAATTGTTTTTAATATTACTGCTTAATGGCAGCAAACTCTTTTTAACAATGCTTTTTATATTTATTAATGATTTACTCAACAAAGAAATATGAAGGCAACCATTTACTATAAAAGAAAACTACACCTTTTCCCCCATAACGATCTTTCTAAAGAACAATTATAGTCAAATCGATGTATGGTATTTAAGTAAGACGAACTTCTATCGATTAAAAAAACATTAAAATCAGCTTGTTTACTCAAAAGTTATGAAAGAATAAAAAAAAAAAAAAAAAGAAAAAGAAATAATTTCCCGCCATAACTATTTTTGTAATTATCGAATGTGGTGAAAGGAAGATACTATAAGGAATCCACCCTCAGTTGATTAAAAATAAAAATAAAAGAATAATCGAAGTCGGTTGATCCATTGATGAACAAACTAACAAACAACAACAATAAATAGTGCGTGGAGTCCCTCCACGCGGAAGAAGTGAAACTTCATAATGTTAATGTGGAAATTAAAATAGGAAGGGGTAGAAATTGATTTTTAGTGAAATCCTATTGTTTCTTTAAGACAAACTTTATTAACATTGCTTACAATTCACAATGTATTTGTATTAATAATTTATGTGAATGCGTCATGATGTAATTTCAAAAGAGAAAACCTAACAATCAATTGATATTCACAAGAGACGTACCTTGACATAACCTTAAATCCGTCGCATTGTCCGGGGATTGTTTTCACTCATTTTTTGCAATTCTTATCCACTAAATTTGAATATAAAAAATACTACCCTATTAAATTATGTGTGTATCAAACCAAGCTAAATTAATGTAAAATTAATGAACAGATGCGTCCTTCATGAACAGCAATGCTGCATTTAACATGGATACGGTCCCAATGACGTAATTTAAAAATACAATCTTAATAAAAAAAAAAAAAAAAAAAAAAAAAAACAGCCAGCAATTCAACATTTAGCAAGGATACGGACCCCGATGACGTAATTCAAAGACAAAATTAATGTACAGATGCACCCTTCATGAATAGCAGTGCTGCATTTAGCATGGATACGGACCCCGATGACGTAACTTAAATATACAATATAAATATATAGATGCGCCCTTCACTAACACCCATCGTGCATTTAGCAAGGATACGGACCCCGATAGCGTTAAACGTTTAACGCACCTTTTTTGGAAGTGGCATTAGAAGTTTCACTTCAAAAAACATACAGTAAAAATTAATAACCTACCTCCTTGTCAAGCAAATGATAAAACAAACGTTATTGAAAGCAAGCACCATACACCTCTAACAAATATTGCATACATGTGTTTCGAGGTGGCGAAATTCCTTTTTCAAACGTAGGAATAACCATCTTTTACCTTGATGTACGCGTATGCAGTACGTCACCTGCTGAAAAATATTTGCGGGAACGCATCTTTACTTAAACTTATTTAAATATTTGAGCTTCATTTGTTTATTTTACAGTCAAGTAACGAAACAACGCATGATTGCAGGAAACGTATTCAAGCACGAGTTTTTTTGTCATTGTAGTGGCTTTACAGTTGGTTGGCCGATGAAAAGTCTTAATTCAGCCACTTGCACATATATTACATTAAGCAAAGTCAGCGATGTATGTCTTAATTAACATGATTGTTAAACTGTTTTGAATTATTTTGAGTGAATAAATGCAATCTCAATATTATTTCTGATTTTTTTACTGCACTGTGTACTTGTGTAATAATAATAAATGCATCGATCAAACATTATAACATTTTTGTAGTAAGGACGAATGAAATATATTTGTGAACGGCGTTTCCACCCAACGAAATCACTTCGTGTATGCAATAGTTGTAGAAATGTAGCGTTACTTTTGTAATACGACAGTGTTAATTTTTGTCAGCACTTGTTTCTGCTCAGAGGTATTTGCTTTATGTTGTATAAGAACTTTCTTAAGTTTAAACATTCGAAAACATGCAGTGTAATGTAATACCTATTTTCAATGGGAAAAACTACCCAGAGGTTATTACACGAACATTATTTAGGGGAGGGGGATGTTACTAACGACACGTATAGATGCATCACACTGTAAAGTAAAATCTGTGAAAATACAGAAAGGAAACTAAAGGTATCTTTAAATTTAAGAATAACTTGTTTAAAATTTAATAATCAAGTTTTTAAATAAAAATTTCTTAGTAATCTTATCTGTACAGCAACAGAGAAAAATCCATTTAATTACTAAATACTCTTTAAAAAGCCACGAATCAAGTTTCTCAGTAGCAACAGCTCCACGGAAAACTGTTCACTCTCTACTTAGATTGTAAACAAATGCATTGTATATTGTTGGTGCACGAATCAAGTTTCTCAGTAGCAACAGCACAGCGAAAAACTGTTCACTGTCTAATTAGATTGTAAACAAATGCACTGTATATTGTTGGTGCACGAATCAAGTTTCTCAGTAGCAACAGCACCGCGGAAAACTGTTCACTGTCTAATTAGATTGTAAAGAAATGCATTGTATATTGTTGGTGTACGATTCCTTTTCAGCTCCAGTCAACAGCCTAGCTCTCGGCAGCCCGTCCTTCTAACTAAAGACGCATCTTTCACCGAGCATTCTAAGGTACAGGAATCACAACAGCCTGGGTTCAACTTCTGTACTCACCTTCAACTTTGTGCACCAGAAGAAGCGTACTCACAAATGGCGCCACTACTGCTGCTGACAATCCCTCTGTTTTTTATTATCTATAATATCCTTTTTTAAGGAATTTGTAATTTTCTGCTTTTAATTCTCTGTATTTTTACGGCCCCGAATAAATTATTTCCAAGATATTCTCATGTATTTTCAGACACATTTTTACAGTGTACGATAACGAAAACTGACGCTTATATCATTTCTTATAATAAATACTCCTTAAAATTGGCATAGCATAACACGTTAATTATTTACTTTCTAGTCATTTCTCTCCTAAAATTAATTGCTATGTTAACTAAAGACGAAAGGATATCCGACAAGTATAGAGAAAGGAAGGAGAAGATCCGTCACAAACCTACACGCTGTCTTCACCATTTCCATCAGATTCTCCACTGTACTAACTAGGTGAACACAAACCTATCGAGTACTAGGAATCCACTTCTCCTTCCGCCGCTCTAACTAATGACCAGTTCTTGGAAATTCTGCTTTTGAAAAGTAACTGTTAATGATAAAATTATCGTGAAAAGCTCGAATATTCCGATTACTTTGTGGTACAAGAAGTAATGTTCCTTTCTTAACGCCATCTTCAAATTATTGAAGTTTTGCATAACACCAGCGTTGTAGGACTCATTAATTATAGTTAGTGATAAACATGTGTGTATTTGGCCGAAATATGCTGTTAGTAATATTTATTAAAATAATTACTTTGTTTAAAACTATATCTGTAATGCAAAATACGTGATAATTTATTATCGGTTCCATATTGGTTGCGCAAAAATTTGAGTGTGGAAGAACTGCTTGATGCACAAGCGAAATTGTTCATCATAATCATAAATCAGTAGAAGTTCGGCAAAATTCTGCTTGAGTATATTATATATTAATACAAACTTAAGTATCGAACCGTTTCATGTGAATTTGTAAGTAGTTACTTCAGAAATTAGTTACGGAAGTAATTTCTTCCCAAATAGTACGAAATCATACATTGAGCCATCCCTTAATCTATTTTTTTTTCAAGTTCCTATTTAATGTTCATGTGTTTAGTACGCCTGACTAAGAAAATTTGAAGAAAAAATTGTACACATTGCTGCAAATAATCCCTAATATTAAAAGCCTCCTTTTAAATGAATATTTGAGGCTGCATCTTTTGGCGTTACTGAAAGCGTTCTTTTAGCATGAAATTGATGTCTCTGTTACATGCTGAAAATGGTTAATTGCAAATTGCTTTATTTGATAGAACTTTAAACAAAGAAAATATGGTTAACACTAGAACGCAAAAACTCGCCGTCAGGAACATAAATTGTACGATAATTTTGTGTGATTAATAACCTTGCTTTTTCTAAGTGGCATCCCCCTCCCCTTAAATATTGTTTTTCTTAAAGAAGCTAATGCTCAGGATTAGTCTAAATTTAACAGAGATTTCAATCTTTAGCTACAGATTGTTGGGGAATATATTTTAAATATTGTTTGTAAAGTTTCAGGTATCAGCGTTGTTCAGTTACGATATATACACATAAAAAAAAAAAAAAAACCTGGAACGTTGTTTAAGACCTAAACTCTTGAGACTAAATCATGCTTTAGTTGCACGAAAGATAACTTACTAGTTCATAAAATAAACACTTATAATTTTCGGAAGCTATGGAACATAAACTTTGATATTTTAAAATACTAAATAAGGGCTAACTCTGGTGATTACAAGAGATATTCTTTGTTGATCTATTACATTCTTTGTTGTTAAAAATCCTTAAAGCCTATGACCAGTGGCAGTTATAGAAGCGCTATTTTGATGTTGAATTAGCTAGATAACACTTACCACTATTAGCTATTACCACAGTGTTAAGCAGAAAACTCGTTTTACCTTTTTAAGCAAATTTACGTTATTATCACCAGGTGATTCTTTATCAAGAATTTTACCAAAATACGATGTTTTGTGGCCATATGTGAATCGGTGATATTACTTTTATTATTATTATTTAATGTAGTACATGAATAAAGAACTATATGGAAGCGTATTACTAGCATCATCAATTTATCATTTCGCACTCCACATTTGCGGACGTAGTACACTAAGAAATTTCATCATGAAATTACGGTTAAATAGCCGGTAGCAGTCTGTCCATCTAATTCACCGTTGAATTTACGGTTTGGAACATTTTTCTATCTTTACAGGACCTAAACCATTTCCAATCAGCTTGGTTAAAAAGCCGTATATACAAAAGCTTACGGTTTCATAACTGTTAAATATAAGTTTTTACGGTTTTTGAACCATTTCGAGGTGCAGAATCTTCGAGGCATAAAAACCGTAAAGGAAGCGTGCAGGAATCGAACCCCGGGTGTGTGGTATACCAACCTTGAACTCTAACCCTTCGGCCATCTACACCAAGGCCGTAGGCAAGGGGGGGCCCGACGGGCCCGAGCCCCCCTCCCCCCCCGAAATACTTTCGAAATTTTTAACTAGTCTGAAAAAAAAAATTGTTAAACAAAAAAAAAAAAGATTTTGTTCCTTGAACCAACCTGTTTGGGAGTTTGGGAGCGGGGGGGGGGGGGGGAGTCCTCTGTTTTACAAATGGGGAAACGATAAGACGGCGCTTCCAAAATTTAGAGTCAAAAACCAAATCTCAAAAAAAGATGCTTTCACTCAATTCTCCAGTCGATAGGTTCCCCGGATTGATTCCTTGCCTAAGGGCAAGGGCTACATATGGTTCTAATCACCCGACCACACAGCAAGAACAGCAAATGT
Source organism: Octonoba sinensis (assembly GCA_038502835.1). Lineage (NCBI taxonomy): Eukaryota > Metazoa > Arthropoda > Arachnida > Araneae > Uloboridae > Octonoba > Octonoba sinensis. The sequence continues at coordinate 69,465,740 of CM076602.1, forward strand.
ATTGATCCCTTTTTGGCAAAATGCGAGCTACATGGAACCACATCTGCCCTAAATATACGTACAACAGTTTAGGTGCTTTGTCATCCTTGCCCGAAGGTTACATTTGTGGAAATGGCGACACTCCCATTAAGTTTGCACTGGCTGTATGGTTTTCGCGCGCTTTTCGCTGACTTATCGGGGATTGTTATAGTTATCCCCGCGCTTTTTTGTTTGCCCTGGCTGTAGCCCATATTGTAGAAGTAGGAGCTAATGCCTAATGGACAGCGTCGTCCACGATTGCGGGATGTGGTATTTGTGCTGTTATTGCTGGGACAAATCTTTATTTTTCTTTTCTTTTTTCAACTAGCAATTCGTAAAATCGAATCAACATAGAAACGCTTCCGACAAGGGGGCGGAGGGAGGGCTCTTGCCCCTTTGCGGATGCCTTGACCTTGCCTTGCGGAACACAGGCAGTTGAGTGGGCTCTTGTGCTCTTGCAAATGTCTCCCTTGCTTGCCTGTGCACAAATTTTGATTATGAGTAAAAGAAAAAGTGAAAGTATTTTGTCCTATTTTGGGAAGAAACCCTGTCGTGATGAACAGCAGAAAGGGTATGATTATTTTTATGTAATTTTTTCAAAATAATATTTTAGCTGCCCCTCCTCTTTTTTTTTTTGCATTTTTAGTTTCAACTTTTTATTTTCTTCCTCACATGCTGAGAAACTGCTTATTAATCTTTATTTTTGCATTTTTTAACTTCATAGGGGATGATGTCACACTACTTCGAGAAATTGTGACAAGGGGATAACAAGAAGTGTGACATTACACATTTTGATTTCTATAAAAACATGTAAAAAAATCAGCAGATTAAACTTATTTTTGTTTTTCATAATTTTATTTTAAAGTTTCATTGATTTCATTTTATATTGAAAATACCGATGCTTATTAAGGTTTGAACTTGCTTCTAGTTAAAATTTTAAAAGAAAATCTTCTTAGGTATTTACTTTTAAGATAAATAAGCGCGGGTCATTTTTTAGAATTCAATTATTTTTTTTACTACTATGCACTAATTATCTTTTTTCTATTTTAACCTTAATCTCATTTTATACTCACAAATGTCATTAAAAGTTAAAATTAAAAATGCGACTCTTTAACGTACGTACTTTATTTCTGAACTGCAAGTACATGTGCTCATATAATATAGCTTGACATGTGACAAAGGGGGTAGGGGTGTGTTGGAGAATGACATCTTGTGATGAAGAGGGGAGGGAGGGGGCTCAATTATATTGAAAGAAAGTGTGACACTGTTAATGAATGATCCCATAGAGCTTTTACAATAACATTGCGAAAGTGAAAAATAGCACGACAAATTATAATTTTATTTGGCCTAGTCATAAATTTACATTAAACAAAAAAGATCATGGTTAGTTCTTCTTATTATATCGCTCATGGGCTGCAATAGTGGCACAACTCAAAAAAAAAAAAAAAACAAAAACTCTCGTTTCGGACTAAGAACAGATTGTAAATATGAAAATACACATTCTTTTCTGCAGCAATACTAGCACAACTCTTTAAGCCAAAATTAGGCCTCAAGATTTAATAATAACTAAAGCATTTCTTACGAATTTTTCTTAGCAATGAAAAGTTTAAACCCACTTACCTCAAAACATGATTTTTTGAGTTGTGCCGCAATTGCAGCCCATGAGCTATATGTCTAATTTTGAAAGTGCTTTATAATTGTCCACGTCTGCAAATCAAAGTTATACAGCTTTTTTTGACTTCAAACTTAAAAAAAAAAGAGTTTGCTGCATTTAGGTTAAGGAAAAAGAAAACCTCCAGTTTTTAATTATTTTCATTTAGTTATGACAAAATAGGGAAGACTTGAGAATAAGTATAAATTGCTTAAATTGTCTAAAATAAAACGGAATAGGGAGTAATTCTCAAAACAACGTATGTTTTCTGTTAACTCCCTCTTTTTTTTTTTTTTTTTGTTGAAGTAATACTTCTGTGGGCGAAATTGAAAACATAATTTCATCATGCAACATGCAACCAGTGCTTCTTTCAGGCATCTCTCCGGGGGGGGGGGGGGGAAATGCCCCCTCGGAGCTAACCAACTGCCCCCTCCCCCTGGAGAAAAAAATCCAGTTCACAGATTTTTAAAAAAATGAAAGGAAAAAGAGATTACACTTTTAAGACATTAGTTTCAGAAACACTTTTAGGGAAAAGACATCGAACACTGTCACTAGCGACACCAAAAGTAGCCTAAAAGATAAGAATTTATTTCGAAAAATTTGCGGGAGAAGACTAACCACACTCCCTTCTGCTTCTTCTAAAATCACTAAGGAATCTCGAAATTGCATTGTTAGGAAATTTTCAAAAAGTTTCCTGGGACCTCAAACCCTCAAACTCCTTCCTGCCTCCAGTAACATTGACAAAGATAGACTGAAACTTCATTTTTAAGACTGCAGTTTCGAAAATTTTCTTAGGGGAGAATTTCTGAAACTCCTTCCTCTAACGTCCCGAAAGGGCCTAAAATTGCATTTTCAGGAGCCAAATTGCGAAAAACTTCCGGGGGGGGGGGGAACCCCCGGACCCCCCTTTCAGAGATAGTCTAAACATTATGGTTGTAAGATCAGTTTCAAATATTTAAGATGCAGAAGCTTCCACAAAACACGGTCCTATCTACACCAAAGATAGTCAAAAATACGCCTACTGTACATGGTATCAAAAATCTATCATATACTATATAAAATATATTAATATTATCATTTCTAGTTACATCTATGTATAAATATAAAAAGGTAGTGATTTTGGAAGCATACACCACCCCTCCTTATTCTTAACATGACCCCCACCCCCCTCCCCCGGAGCAGAAGGTCTGAAAGAAACACTGCATGCAACGGAAGGGCTGGTAGGTGTGACGTCCCCGAATTTTTTCGCAATGTAGCATATATTCCTCCCTGAAACTTTCTTCAACATAAAAGTGTTTCAAAGTTAGGGCCCCCTCCGAAAAAAATTTCTGGCTACGGCCTTGATCTACACCACTCAAAGCGGACTTTTATTTATCAATAAATCTTCTTTTCCAACAGTCAAACTGCATTAAAATTGAGATTTTAGTTTTTGATTGGATCCAAAGTCATTTTTGGTCTAAATTTACTGTATAGTAACGAAAATCATTTCATTTGCTGCAAAAATTAAAATACAAACAAGCTTCAGCAGCTCAAATTATGGGTTCGCTCATTCGCAAACAGTTCGGGAATCCGATGTCTTCAATTTTTGATTTACGTGTGTATGTGTTTCTATTTAGTAACCACTGCTTAAGCCATTTTTTTTTCTTCTTTTTTATATACACAGGCAGATTTGAACTGATAAATCTTTATTCATATTTTAACAACAACGTACGATCGGTAAGGTTTCACAACCAAGATGGACGCTCGATTATTAGTGACTACGAGAACCTGCTAGGTGGCGCTTGTTAATTACGGTTAGTTAAACGTTCTTTAGGAGAAACAGAATAAAGAGATTTTTTTCACAATCAGCGGTTTGGGTACTATCTTTTTTAATGGTTTTTCAACTGTTGCAATTAAATATGGTTAAATAACAATCAAATAAATGGTTATATTACTATTTTCTTACGGAAATTTTTAACAGTGTATACATAGATCACTGGCTGTCCTCTGGAACATCATCTTATTACTTGGGATGGTAGGGTCAGTTGGGGTAATTGTAAACGCTTTTTCAGAGTTTTATCTTTTGCTCCCTCCCTACCTCTTGAATGAATTCAGAGATAAAATTGTGAGCATTGTAGCCACTACTGTACTTCTTGTGAGTAAATGTGTACAAAAATTTTGACTGTATGACTATTTGTTAGCGAATGAGCTCGTGTTTACAATTACCCCAGTGTGTTTACAATTACCCCAGAAATCTGGGGTAATTGTAGACAGTGATTTATTTTCGAATAAGGTTGATGCAAATGGGAAATTGTTTCATACACAGTCTGCTTGAAGGCTTAAGAAGTTCTGGAGCAATGGTTCTCAATCTGCGGCCAAGAGGCCGCACGTGATCCGCTGAGTTATGTTATGAGTCGTCTGAGATCATTTAATGAGAAATATCTTTCAAAAAATCAAGTAATGCGACAAATTTAAGTAAAATTTGTCCCGCAGTGGATCAGTCGGTTAAGCTAGGATCTCACAAAACACCGAAAGTGAAGCACAACTGGTCGTGGTCAACGCTTGGGAGGGTGACTACCTCCCGCGACTGATTACTCTGAGACCGAGTGCGCTTAAGGGAGCTGTGCACGTAAAATACATCGTCGCTTCAAATGTCCACCAAGTTAGAAATAATTTCCACTGAGGGACCATCCTAGGTGACGATCTCTCATCCGGAAGCTGGTTCAAAATTATTAAGCCCCTCTGAGCCAAGTGTACTTAAATTATAGTGGAGCTCATTAATAATCAGTAGGAGTTTCCTTAGTTCATGGTCGCCCTGCAAGGGGGGCTTGGATTTCCCAGTGGCATTAGCAACAACAACAGTTATGTAAAATAGACACAAAAGTGTAACTTACATCAAAATATAATACTTATTGCCCCCCAAAACATTGGAAACAGGATAAATTTAAGTGTTTACAATTACCCCAGAGTACGTAATATGTGGGGTAATTGTAAACACCTAACTTGCACGTGAAAAATAACAGGGAGGATTACATTCATAACTAAATGTTTCTAGCAGCATTCCATATGACAAATAAAAATGGTTGAAACCGCTTACATCGCTTTTGTAGATGAGCTGGAGAGGAAAATGTAAGATGACTAAATTTTGTTAAACAACTTTTTTCACTGTGCCATTTTCAAACAATAGTGACGCCTCCACAGTTGTTTCGAGACTTACGAAACTCTTTCAGTGTCTTTCCTATGCTGCCAGTGTATCACTTACAAGCAATTAAGTTTTCAAAACCACCACAAGTGTAGTTATGAAGCTTGTTTACAATTACCCCATGTTTACAATTACTTCAACTGACCCTAATTACACAGCTTCCAAACTAAGTAAAGTTTACCAATGAAATGTGTTATACACGCATGTACACTTTGACTTTGACAAAAATTTTTCTTCCAGAACATGTTTATAAATCTGACAGCCAGTGGATATAAAAACTATCCGCGCGTATTTTTTCCAGAAAATACATGCATTACTTATAATTAAATGTGACGATTTTATGTCACAAAATACAATTGAACTAAATTCTTGAATCTCTCTCTCTCTCTCTCTCTCTGTGTGTGTGTGGATAATATTCACTAAATATTTAAAGTGGCTTGCTCATACGGAAACAACACAAGGAAATCTTTTTTATTCATTCAATTTCTAGGTCATTTTATTTCTTCAGACTGCTATTTACTACAACTTTGTGCTAAAGGTTCATTTAATATACGAGTATATACATAATATTTGTCAAATGTGTGTGGTAAATAATAAAATAATCATAGATTTCTTTATTACACTTGCTTTGAAAAGTTGCAAAAATAAAAGCTTATGTGTTTTAACTTAGCTGTTTTGTTTTTAAATTAGCAGATTTTTTTCCCACGGGAGAACCCAAACGCCGGGTTTTGTGTAATTTAAATCTATTATTTTTTTTCTTTCCGAGATTACATTCAATATTTCTCGTTCCTAGTATCATGTAGGAATGTGTACAGCAGAGAAACCTAGAATTCTAGTTAGTTGAATTTTAGATGTTTAGCCGAAAATGTAAAAGTAGAAAAACTTTTCTTATGTGAGAAATTCATTTTAAAATGTAAGGAATGGAGCACTATTTCGAATGTTAGCTATTTCCGCTCCATATATATGCATTTCCATGTCTCTGAGGACCGACTTAAAAATATTTTTTTTTCTAACAAAATATTTTCTTTGAAAGCATTTTTCCATTTGTCGTGACTTTTGAACAAAGTGGGCGTCCGACATTTGAGGGAAACAAATTGTTATTCCAACATCCTTTCTAGTTTCTTTCCGAAATCTTGTTTTAAAATTCTCAAAAAGAAAATATAAATAAAAAATCTTTACTTTTTAGTCCTTTAAAAGGGAATTATGGTTTCTTCCTTAGAGAAGAGACTCATGTGCATTGATTTGTTCTCTAGTGACTGAGAGCTGTTTTCGTTTCATTTAGTTTGGTAGATAAAAATTGAGGTCGATTATTCTTTGCTTTCATATGCGTTGAATGCTCCACAAATAAGGTCTTCTCTTGCAAAATGTGCAATAGTTATTTTTCAAACTTTACGCATTTTTATTCATCGGGGAGCGAGTATTTTTCTCAAATAATTGCATTATTCATTAATCCATAAAATAAACGTCATTTACTTCAAACTCGGCTAAACGTACCCTTTACATTGTTGCCTCTCACTATTTTCAGTTGATTTAACTACAAGCAACGAAACTTCATGGTTGCTGTTTTTATAATCTCAGTTCTGATAGATTTCCTTTAACAAAATACATATCTTTATTGGAACTTTTTCTTGTAACAAAATAATCAGCAAAGCAGTTGTGATAAACAGCATTAGTAGTAAAGCTTAATCTTTAAAAAAATCATAATTTTGTAATGATACTTTTCAAGTAAAGCATGATATTCAACACAAAAGTTGTGGAATGGTAAAGGTTTAGTTTGTCATTCAGAAATAATGCTTAAATTAAGAAAACAATTGTTTCATTTTTAAAGTTGTTTGTTTCTTATTTGCCTTTCGCTTTATATGTGTCCCATTATTCCCTGTCTGCCGAAAGTTAAAATATGTATTTCTTAATCGCAGGTTCCTTGTCTTCATAGTTCACTTGATACAATCTACAAAGATTACAAAAAACACGCCAAACAAAATTATTCTTTCTTGGTAAAATTAATGTAGCTTCATTGATAACTACCCGCATTGTTGAGTAATTTCTTATGCTACACCTGTAATATCTTTTCTCTCCTTTTTACAGAAATGAATTACAGCGAAAAAGAAAAGAAGTACTTTTTCGTGGAACTGTTACCGATAAACTTCATTCGCTGCTTGTGAAACAGCATTTGCGTAACTTAACAGATATGATTACATCTCTTTCTGTAGTTGTACAAAGTAAGGGAAAACAAGAATTTTACTCAGAAACTGTTGTCAAGAAACTTGATTGCATGGTTTTAAACAAATTCTTAAGTGATTTTACAAAAATACTCATTTTCTCTTCTGTATTTTTAGACTTTGTTTCAGTGGATTATCTGCCTATACTGTATGATTTTCTGTTTTGGGTTTTAGGAGCTGAAAACAATTGCAAGCAGTTGTAAAGCAGCCTTATGTGGTCCCTATAATTTATATTATGTAGGAATTAGTTTGACTTTTCACTTTAGTTCAATGTCAAATAAAAAAATAAGTAAATAAACTTAAAATTAACTCGAGCACTGATTCAAAGGAAACAGTCAGAAGTTATATCTTTCATTTGACTGAATGTTTTCGTAATATGTAGCTCAGCGCCATTACTCAATGTCACAACATTTCTCAAAATATTATAAATTATTTCTGTGCTTCTTTCTTCAATATTGCTTCTATTTCCGGACTAAAGAAAGCCAAAGTCAAGATAAGAGTTTCTTCCAACACGTTTAATTGATTATTGTTGGGGCAATAAATTATCCGACGAGAAAGTCCTTTCGTCATTTATTTTCTCTTGGGCTGTGTCTGATACTTTTTTGTCTCTTTTTATTGCTACTGGTTTTTTTCTGAAGATAATGTCTCACTATAAGTAATTATTGCTATTAATACCGCTTCTGGATTGATGCGTTGAATTATCGGATTTTGGTCAAAATATTTCTTGAAAAATCAATCAGAAGATGCGCAAGGAGCATTTCGCAGCGGCTCTGAGTTTTTAAGACATTCTGCTTAACTGAAAAAGCAACATCAGGAATAGCGCTGCATACAGACTAAGCGTGGGATTTTCCTTACTGGATACTATGGATTTTAGGACAGAGATATACTATGTTTATATTCCCGATTGTTGGGAGAGAACATTTACTTGCGAGCTATCTTTTTTTTTTTAATATTGATAAAATAATTTCAAAAATGTGTTGACATCTCTTCAATAGTTATCGAGAGAACTTGTATTATTTCAATCTCGATTTTTTTATTCGAAATGGAATAAATACTGTATTTTTTATTTTTGTTTCTTGTAGCTCTTTGAAAATAACTAAGGCAGTTCCATTGTCTATCTTTAATTATATCTTATTTAGACCACTTTTGCGATACAATGTCACCAATGGAAAAATTAAAGTGTGTTTTAACCTTTTTTGAAACACACTGAATGAAAATTCTATCAAAAATAATTATTCGTTTCGGGCTTTTCTTCAAGGCGTTGGTAACTCCTAGGTTTTATTGGATAGGTTTGGTGAAAGCTCCTATAGTATAATCAAATGACAGCATACTTCAACCTTTTACCAAGCCACTTTTTTTTAAATCTAGGTTTCACAGGTAAAACCTAGGATTCACTAGACTTAGGGCTTCGACAGTAGCCTATATAAACCAAAAATAATTGAAAAACACCCAACATGGATGAAAGTATATATTGCAGGTACAAGCCGAGAAAAATACTTTTTACATATCATATTTAATAAGATCAAAGCAGTATACTTTACATTACAACACTGCCACTAATTGAGATTAAAAGAAAAATTTACTAATAGAAGTAATCACATAAAAAAACCAAAAGTCACTCTAAAGTGATGAATCAAAAATATTTCAAGTTGAATATATTTTTTTAAGAAAAATACACGAAACGCATCATACGGAGCAGTCCTCGAAAAGAACATTTTTATGCCAATAACTTAAGAAAGTGAAAGGTTTAAAAAAAAAAAAAAAGAAGTTAAAATGAAAATTAATGTTATGCTACTTATCATATACACATTTGTATAGACCTGAATAGCTTCGAAATTTGTTCGAAGCTCTTTCATTATGTTCAGAAATAAAATGTGAACTGAAAACATTTTTTTCTTTATGTTAAATTTAAGGGGAAAAAGTGCACACAAGAAATTTCTTTAATTCTAAAACCAAATCGAATGAAAAAACCAGCGAGAATTCCTTACACTTCTTTCAACTTTAAATGCGTCCAATGTATTTTTTTTTTCTTTTGAAATACTTTGACGAAAATATTAATAATTTTGATTCGAGTCCGAAAAAATGTAAAGATGTGGCACTTTTAATTTTTATTAAATTGAAATTTGAAACATGACACTCGACAGAAAAAAAGATGGGGAAAAACGTTAACTTAAAAAAACTATTCATATATTTGAAGTAAAAAAGATGAATTTTTTTTAAGCATCAGGTAGCTTTTAATTTTCATCACTCGAAACCACTTTTTTCCATTCTTTTTCTGATTAAAATGCAGTGAATAAAGTTTAAGATTCAGTTTTTCTCAGTGTTCCAGAAAAACTGATTACCTTCAACTTTTCCTCGGTTTTTGTTTTCTACAGTTTGATTAAATTTTATCGATATGCTTATTATTATTTTTTTTAATTACAAAACTTACTTTTCACAACTTTGATCATTTTCGGAACTAAGGATATTTTTTAACAGTGAAATAGAAATGCAAGACATGTTTTTGATGAAATATCATGTATTGTTGGAAAATTGATATCATTGTATCCTATATTATTCATGCTGGATTGTTCTTTAAAATTTCACCTAATAAATAAATAAATAAATAAAAAGAGACCATGCCTATAAAAAAAACCTATTTTCTGAAGAATTGGCAATAGGGCAAGCCCACTGTACAAGACAGTACTAACAGTCAAACAGCAATAGAAGGGTGGGAAAGGGTATACATATCATATATAATATATATATATGATGTCACATACCAGTAAATTATCAAGTTATTATTTTAAGGAAATTTATACGATCATCAATTTTAAACGCTTAGGTTCATTTATTTAATTCATTTTTTTTTTTTTTTATACGGAAAAATAGTGAAAAATTTAATCCAAAATGATTTCAAAAGAATAAGAAAAATTTCATTATAAAAAGATAACAAAGAAAAGTCCAATAAAAACAACGAAATTCGTTGAAATTGACAAATTTGTTAAAATTGAGATAATTATGCTAGGATTATGTTGTTGTTTTAAACAATATTTAAATCAGATAAACTTATAAACCAATGATAATTAGCATACGCGTTTTGTTTACCTGTATTAGCAATATCTACAAGATATTATACGACAATAACAATAACATTGTCTGTAAACAAAATTTATATCAGAAATTCATTACATGATTTTTGGCTACATATGGAGCCCGTACATTTTACCCTTTCCTTTTTTCTTCAATTTAAAAGTGCAAAAGTATGGAAACACTCGAGAAGCAAAAGAAAATGATGTTAGTATTTCTTCCTTAATATATTTGCTCTAGGATGTATTTACTGAAAGGAACAACTTTGAAGTTCTTTAAAGTGCTTAAAGGCGCAAAGAGATATTTTTAGAAAATACTGCGGAAAAAAAAAATCAAAAAAAAAATAAAACAAATAACGCAGTCTGAAAGAACTCGCTCTTGATTCGCTTATTGATAAAACTTAATAACTGAATCAATGGTTTCAGGTGACCATCTTCACTTCATTTTTATTACTATTTTTATCCTACTTTCCCATAAAAGTAAAAAAAAAGCAATAAAAAAAGTATGAAAGAATGCTTAATAATAAAGTAGGTTAAAAATCTCATCAAAAACAAAACAAACAGTAACTGATAATTAAATAAAGATTGAAAAATAAAAATTAATTAAAGTATTGTTTTGAGATGAGGGAAAAAGTGTGTCCATCGGTCTGTCGGTCTGTCCCTCCTTAATAACTTTGAAGGGGATTTCTTGATTTAAAAAACGTTTTTTGTGTTCGAAAGATTTCGGCGAGGATATTTTATTCCCATATGTTATTTGTTGATTTGAGCATTTTTCTGTTCAATTTGAAAGAGTTAAAAAATCTTTTTTTAGCAGCCACGGGAAAAAACTTGACTCTCTAAATAAATCCCGATCTAATAGATTAATTTGCTTGAAACAAACTTTATCGGAAAAAGTTTATAACGTAGAAAACACGTAGGAAAAAATCCTCCAGAACTAAGCGAACCTACCTTTCCTTGAAACTTTTATCTAGATTTTTTAAGGATAAATTTTCATTCATTCATTCATTCTTTATGAGAAAGTAAGCTCGTTTAGTTCTGGATGAACTGCGTATCTGTTAATGTTCCACGTTATAAGAGCTTTCCGATAAAGTTTGTTAAAAGCAAATCCGTCAGTTAGATAAGGATTTATATAGGATTGAAATTTTCCCGAAAGCACTAATGTTGCATTTTTTTGAACAATTCAAAATTGAACAAAAAAGATTCAAATCAAAAAATATTTCACGTCGAGAGCTCCGTTGAATAAGCTTATTCAAGGGAACTCGGGTCTTATGTACAGGGTTTTAATAATATGCTTTACATTGCCTCAATAGCGCAACTGTTAAGATCTTTTAAACCGTTTAAAATTGAGCAAAAAATTGTTCAAATCATTTTTTTACAAATCAGAAAATTCACGCAAAAGTTATTTGGGTGGGGGGGAGGGGGCATTTTTTAAAATTTTTGTACTCCCGCTTTCCTAAAATGAAATAAGTGTTTCTTTTGTTTCACAACAGGTGTTAAAAATTATCGTATCATTAATTTATTTCTGAAACGTCGTTAGTTTCGGCGATTATGAATAGATCTTTCTCTTTTTATAGAAAGAAAATGAAAAAAAAAAAAAAAAAATTTTTAAATTCTGGTTTAGTTTGAGTTAGGTTAGAACAATAGGTTAGTTAATACAGTACGACATTTATGCAGGAAATAAAACGTAAGAACCTACACGTTAAAAAAAAAACCCTTTAAATATCATTTTATTGGGAAAAATAAAGACACATAACAGGTTTTTTTAAAAAAGGGTTGTGTGCCTGTAAGAATAGAAACATAATCATTACTGTTAAATTATTTTCTCAAAAAGAACTAGACACAAGAAAGAAATTTTATACAACGCCTTCTGTATTCTTGGACTTGATTCAAGAAAAATAGATAAGATTCGCAATCGAGTAACTCGAGCTAAATGGTCCGTTTGGAATTTAGTTATTTTATCTAGATTCAAACTGGGAGTTTACCACTGACGGAAAATGGAGCGCTTTAATTCTTAAGAAAGGTACGAGAAAAGCTATTTGGAGCATTTACCGAGGCTCAACGATACGCTTCATTAAGGGGATTATTTTTCTGTGGTAGTGATTTTAAAATTAAGTGGTTAATTCCTGAAGCGTTTCAGAGTAAGTTGTTTTGATAGTTGCATGATCTTATTTTGTTTTGAGGTAGCTATAGATTGAGGTGATTATCCATATTGACGTTCCTCCATGTGATAAGTAAATACATTAAGAAGAAAAAACGCGGCTTTTAAAGAGTCAGACTCCAATCGTCGTTTTGGAGGCTGTGAATTTCAAATAATCTATCCTAAAAGTAATTCAGAAAAAATCATTGAAAATAGGTATTTCGACTGCTACGGATTAATTCCCCTTACTGTTAAATCACATTTCTTATAACTGAGTTAAAAGTCTCATTTTTTGGTGTCCTCGTAATAGCTTCGAGTCAAAATGACTTAGATTTGAAAATTGCAGCTCTCATTTTCGAAGTAAATCTTTTCTGAACATAATGCGGTACGATCTCATTTTTGAAGCACACTAAAAAACAAATGATGTTTCCTGATATTTCAGGTAACACGCTTTCTCAGAAATAGAACAACGTGTATGAATCAATTTGAAAAAGCGTCGTTGGAGAGAATACGCCGCTATGTATGGAGGGGGGGAGGGGTGGTTTGAAAACTCCAAAACAAAAATACAGTCGCGCTCTTTAATAGCGAAGTCGTACAAGCAAATTTGCTGTTATAACGTAATAATTTCAATCTTTAGTTTTACCGTTAACTATTCCGAAATTACAGTAACGAAATTACGGTAATAACGGAATTTCGATTGGTTACAAACGGGCGCGACATTAGTAAGAAACTCAATTATCTCAGTTATTCAGCACTTCTCAGTTGTTACATGATATTGCACCAGCAAATTTTTTCTCTGCGAAGGTAGTAGTATTGCATGGAAAGCACATGTGCAGAGTTTCGTTTTTTGGTTGCAAAAGCAAAATGTGATGTTACATTATATTGCAGTGAAAAATTAAGCCTTAACCCTTTCACGCCTAACGGGACACATACGTCCTAAGCAAATTTCAAAAAAAGTCTTTTCGGGCATCCAAAACATCACGAAGCTTACTTAATGTTTGTGACCAATCTGCCAGTAACAACAAAAACACGACAGCGGTGCCGTATATGTGCACAACAAAAGAAGGAATCGCGCACTAAAATAATGTGCACGATGTGTAAAGTCCCATTGTGCATTGATTCCTTCAAACCGTACCATTCATAATTAAATTTTTATGACTAGAAAATCATTGGTTTTCTTTGCAAAATTACTCATTGAAGACTACTGGGACACATATGTCCCAGTTGTCAGGACTGATGGGACATATATGTCCCGGTCCTAAATCAGTGTTTAAAATCTTCCTAAAAATATCCTTGTTTTAGCATTCTAGTGTGCCCTACTCATAGTTTATGCTACCAAAATTGTTCTGTTGTAAAAAAAAAAAAAAAAACGTTGCGAAAGGGTTAAGTGCTAAGAAGTGCTTTAAAAAGCTTTTGTATTAAAATAATTAAATTTATTCAAACACTCCAAGAAAGGTAAAATTTAATTTTTTCCTTCGGATAAAAAAAGAGAAGATATTTATAAAGTTTAGACATGCTTCATAAATTGCAAGTTTTTAAGTGCGCATGTTCACATGCTCACTTAAAAACAAACCTTCAAAATAAAATGTTAAAAAAACACTACGCTATAAAAGATTTTTTTACTGATTTTCTATTTATTAAGATTTTTTTTTAAGTCGTAAACTTTACGTCAATGTCTTAAAATGTTTCACTTCCTCATCCTTCTAAAGCAAGAAAGTTTTTCATTACTACGATTATCGTATTTTAAGGAAACATATATAAGGAATTTACATTGGTTGCGATTTATTAAAAACCCTTGAAAATAATGCTTTCTTTAAAATTAAATAACTGTTTATGTGCCGCGCGCTATTCAATGCAAATATTTGTGTAAGTTTAAAAATCAACTAACAGTCGTTATGTGATAAATGTGCAGACTAACCACCTGGAAGTACGTGACGAGCTAATAAAAGTTTTTTCGCCAGCAGCTTGTAGCTGGCGATCGACAGTTTGGTAACCACTGATTTACAGTATGGTTTACTAACAATTTATTTCTGCTGTTTACACAAATAGAAATAAACATCAAGGGCGGGGGGGCGGTCATAGGTTATTTTCCAAAAACTTTAGTTCCCGACTTCTGTTTATGCCTTGTATAGAAAATTCCTTGTATAGAAAAGTTTTTTTAATCCCTAAAAGCGGAAAGCATTTATAAGTAACTGCAAGAACGAAAAGAAATACGAAATACGAATTTTTAAAAGCGATCGAAAGAAAATTCTGTAAGGGAGAGAGAATAGCTTGCCAACAGCTGGGAGCCAATGAAAAGGAACAGAAGAACAGTGGAGTGTTATGAGACATTATTTCGAAGAAGAGAAAAAAGCTGGAAAGGAAATATGAAAGATAAAAAGTTAAATACCTCATAAAAGGAAGAAGATATATATATTTGTAAATTTCTATATCTGGAATTAGGCAAAAATTTAATATTCTACAAATGAAACACATCAAAGTTTGTTAGGGAATTTCTGACAAAGTACCCGAAATGCATTGTAGAAAACAAGAGTACCTTTCGAGTGAGTGTTCAATTACATATCATTCAAAGCAAACAAGATTTTGTAAAGAAAATTTAGTTCACGTTCCTATGTGATAACAGGCGTTGCAATCGTTATTCCATTCGTTATAACTTGGTTTGGTCTCCAAATTATTTCAAAATAACAACTAAATCTTTTCGGTAAAAGAAGTCTCATGCGAATCGTAAAAGGGATATTGAGTTATTTTGAAAACTGAACGTCCTTTTATTTTAATCACAGTTGTTAATGATTGAGACATTTATAATATACAAGCGCACAACAACACCGATTTCTGTAATTTTACTTTTTGATTTGAACAATGTTTCGTCCAGGTTTGAACAGTTCAAAAAATATTAACATTAGCGCCCATCGGCAAAAACGAAACAAGTTAAGTAAACTCTGGCGATAAGCCTCAAGTTTCCTTGAAAAAACTTATTTGGATCTCTCGATGTGAAATTTTGAACATGTTTTGTTCAACTTTGAACAGTTATAAAAGGTTTAACACTAGCACTTAAGGGGAGATTTTAGTTCTCTGTAAATCCTGATCTAACAGACGAATTTGCTTGAAGATCTTATAATCCAGAACATGTATAAATAAGAAGTTCATCCAAAACTAAACGAGACCTTTTTCTCATGACATTTTTTCATCTGAATTTTTTAAGGATATTACTGATTGAATGAATGAATAAATGAATGAGTGAAAGAAGGAATGAGGCAATAAATGAGTGAATGAATGGGGCAATGAAAAATGAATGAATGGATGAGTGAATGCATATGTATTAACCGTTGAAAAATATATGCAGCAATTAAGAACTAAAGATAAATGAGAAAGCGAGATATATATATAGCTAGGTGATAAATTTGATGTTTGTGTTTAGGGGAAAGTGGGCTCGAATAATTCTAAACGGAACTTTTTATTTAAAATTAAAGTTAGGAAACTCAATTTAGATCACTCTTTATATTCATTTGATATACCTACAAATATTACATTTCTTTAGGGTAAATGACACAACATATTAAAAAAAAAAATCTTTTACATATTTTTAAAAAAAAAAAAAAAAAAAAAAACAGACTATTGTATTTAGTAGATGAAAAAAATAACTGTCCCTCTTTTGTATTTATAAATCAGTGACATATTTTCACTTCATTTTTCCATTAAAAGAAAAAAAAAGGGACATTTCATCAATTAAAACATTATTATTTTAAATTCCTGTGATTATTCCTGCAAAAGAAAAAAAGTTGCTACAAAGCATATTGTCTGTCATATTTTGTCAAGTCTTTTATTAAGGTACAGTTTCATTAATAAAGGGTTGAAAAGTTAATCAACAGATGTTAACACATTTTCAACAAGAGCCCTTATGCTAGCTAAATGTTTACCTGTAGCCATTTTTTTTTCTTTTGCAGTTGAAAAACAACCTTGTAGGGGTGTAAACAATTTCTTATAAAAGCAAGTATTTTTATTCAATGTCAAGTGTGTTACCGAGATTTTTATGTTAAAAACATAAATGTTAATAACAAGCCTTCTTTGCTTGAATATTATTTGCTAGTTACTTTTTTTTTTTTACAGATTTTGCTTTGTTTCTTAGGGATATTAATCAGCATGTAGACCTTAGAAGATATTTTTCGCTGTTAAGGTCAAGTCCGTAACCAGTCAAGTCTGTTACCATGTTGCTGGTAAATACAAAACACTATTTTTGCGGTAAAAATGAGTAAATATATTTATTTTTGTATTAGAATTTTTTAAGTGCAATATTTACAGTCAGTTAAACCATTACTCAAATTCACTGTGGGACAGTATACGTATGCCTATTTTGAAAAGGACCTTTTTAACAGTTGTACAGTAAAATAAACCGAAAACGGTAAAACAAAAAATTTAAAACATTTAAAAAAAAAACAAAGTCGCTCAGTTGAAAGCGTTTTCTGTAGAAATTGAAAATGCGTTCAACTTCAAGTTATATTTTATCCTGTTAACTAACTGTCCTCTACTTCTCTTAATGGTTCTATTCCACCGCTTAACAGTTTTGCCATTCATAAAATTAATTGCAATTACGGTCTTTCTTACATAAGCCAAACTAAAACAACTTTAAATTTCGCTACGGGAAAAACCAACCATTTGGAGAAATCAAGTATTGCTCAAGATAGTTGGAATTCCAACCGCACTTACAATTTTTTGTCCACTAACATCATTCAAAAACTTTCATCTCCGTCTGATCTTGATTTTTTTGTTGATGCTTTTCATATCCTTAGAAATAGCTCCAATTTAGTTGAAGAACTCACAACTATTCCTTACTTTTTGCATTCTTGGTTTTCTTTAATGTCTATAAAATCCTGTTTTTGTGTTTACTTACTTGCATTGTTGGTAGATCGCGCCACTTGTTCGACTTTTTGCCTTTGGTGGAATTATTCACTTTACTAGAACTTTTCTCTTTGGCGGGGCTTTTGCTGTAGCTTTTCTTCTTTTGCTCAATTCTTTCTTGTATTGAAAACATAATTGTTGATGGTTCCAATGCACTTGACTGCATTTTTACTGCAACTTTGTGCCTAAATACGTAGCTGTTTAAGTTATTTCATTTTTCGCACTAAAGGTAAACATTTTTTCTGAATAGTAATAATAACTACAACAATAATAATAAAACGTTCGAATTCTTTTTCTTTCTCTTACTAACTAAACATTCGTGGCTAATTTATCGACACCTGAAATCTTTTGACGCATACTCAATCCGAATTATGTCGGGTAAATGGAATAATTTCTGATACATTTTAACCATTACTTTTTTTGTCATTAAAAAAAAAAAAAAAAAAAAAAAAAAAAAAAAAAAAACATATTTTGTTTGTTGATTAATTGGAACCGTTTCTTGCGTTACCATATTCCTAGATTTGTTGTTCTAAAATTGAGTCAAATTGGTATATTAAATTTCGATACGTTAAAGGGGAGGCATTGATAAAACACTAACATTTCATGTTTGAATAATTCACCGAATTAGTACATTTTAAGTGAAGCCATAAATAAGAAACATTGGCTTGCTTCTTCAGTAAGACCATTTGTCCCTAACAACGGATCTTTGTTTTTCCCCACTTATTGAATCGGAATAAAAGATTGAAGTTCTCTACAATGCAAACTCTAATTTCCTTTTTATCCCTACTATTTTTCTTTTAAATTTGGTTGTCCCTTTGCGTTGTTCTTTGAAAAGACCTTTTCTTCCTTTAAGGGCTTTAAAAGAACTTCAAAGCTCTTTTTTCGTTTTTCAAAGACAACCTAGGGAAAATTTTCGACAGAAAATTGTCGTAGAAGAAATATTATAAAAAAGGTTTCTGGTTCTCTTCTTCAGATATGTATTTACATTTTCTTATCTTACAGGAAAAACATATTGATAGACATTGATAAAGGTAGGATAGCATAAAATATAGAAATGTTTTTCTAAGAAACAAAACGTGTCTTTGTAACTAATAACACATTAAGCAGCATAACTAGTTAGTGAAAATTAAATGCATAATTAATGAACATTAAACCCAAAGTTTGTTACTGAACATCAAACGCATAGTTAGTTACTGACCATTAAAAATTGATGAGCAAATAATGAGTAAATGCGTATAACGTTGTAACCAGCCCTTATTCATTACTCTATCTACTATTACCCGAAATAACAGCTAATTACTTATGCCCACAAGAAGTTTCAATGAATTATTATTGTAACCAAACATTTATTTGCACTCATTGTCTAGTATATATTCTCACGCTCAAATAAGATTTTTAGACAAGGATTTAGATAGAGACAAGGCTAAAGTATTGTTGCTTATCTTTCGAGAACTTTTGAAATAATGCGGAATTTATAGCACTAATATTAAGTAGCTATATACGTAAAATACTCTGTTATGCGACGTTTTGAGCTAATTTTCTGTCTGTCGATATGAAAGAGCACCAGGTCGACTGACTGTTAACCCTAAGTTTTAGATATTAACTTCATAGAACTAGCCATTAGCTTGATATTGGCTCGGTGACTGCTAAGCGAACAACAAAGTATTTAAAGTAAAAAAGATTGATGCTTTATTCAATGTTTATTGTGTACTTGAGAGAGGATAATTTTGTGGTCGGCATATATTCGTCGCTGTTTATTTCAAGTTCATAAGAAATGCAGTTTTCTCTCTTGTTTTGAGCATTCTGTTACTTATTGGTATATCGTTTCAAATTCCTAAATAAACCATATTCTTTCCATTTAATACTTCTGTTTTGTTCAGTTTTGAAGGAGTTATAAAATAATATAATGGTTGTTTTAGATTTTCATTGGCCTAAAATGCAATCAGTTTTAACATTAATTCATTTAGTAATTTCGCTCATAAAATTATTTTTTGGAATATCTGAAAAAGGAATTTTCATAATAAAATCGCATTCAGATAAAATAGCTTTTTAAGTTAAGGGTTTATTTCACCTTTCAGATTCAACTTAATATTGTTAATAGTTCGTATAAATCAATTAGAACCTTAATTCTGCATATCATTTCATTTTCTTTAATGTTTGGTTGGTGTGGTATCCTCAACTGAATCAAAGTTCATGGTGTGCTTGAATAGTCTTTGCTATCTCTGTGGCATTATATGAATATAAGTCATCCTCTGTAGGATACTTTAAGAGGTGAAGGCCTGCGGCTACTGCAGGGCAGTTAAAAACATGATATGGTGTGAGTTCCTCGCCAAGACAGTTGCACAGTTTTGATTTTATTGTTCCATCTGCAGAGATTTTAATGTTTTTATAATGTTTTGTTTTTCGTCTGATGAGAGCGGTGGCTGTCTTCCTGTCGATGTCAAGATTAGTTATTTGATCATGCGCTTTGATTTTCAAGGGATGAAAAGTCTAGACTTTGCAAAAGCATTGAATTGTCTTTAATAAAATTAATTTCATATTTATATATATATCATAAAGGTGTATCTAGGCTAAGTAAATGAAGTTAGCAAAGTATGCGCCATGCGCTAAAGCAGCACTGTACAGCAAACTTTATATAATAGTGCGTAGGTGAGTATAATAGTTGCTTCGAGCCAACTTCCTGCAGGTATGGACGGGTGTGTTGCATTGGTGACATGTTTCACGTTTTCTTCACGTTGAAGCTTGTTACGTTATTTCCTTCATCGTTCCTTTTTACGTAAATTCCTTTATATTTACGCTATTTACCGCATATTTAGTTTTTTTGTAACATCGTCGCTTTAGTCTATTTTACTATTTTTTCCTTTCTACATGCCATTTCTGCGACACATTCCGAGACCTGTAGGACTATTTTTCTTGGTTTCTTATGTATACGTTATGCTCCCCGCCCACTGATGAAGAGAGTAATTTGTTTCAGTCTATATTTGTTTTTTTGTCTTTTTATATCCTGTATCAGTACTTTTTCACGTTTTGTTAATGTTTGTTTACACGTCCCGGAATTATCATTTCATTTCATTTATATCTATAACTATATATATATATATATATTAAGGTTACGGGATTTACAAATTGAATATGCGACGAAGTCTTTATTTCCTTCGACGTATTAATTCCGGAAAATGGCAGTACACTGTGTATTGAAATAAGAAAAGATGTATATTTTCAATTTTAACACGTTTCCTGAAAGACTTAACGTTCAAAGAAATGTACTCCAAAACCAGTTCCCATCGCTTCAACTTTATTGATAAATGTCAAGAACAATTTAAAAAGTAAAATTATTAATTTGTCCCTTTTTTGCAGAAACTCTAGCATCTAATATAAAAGCAATTCAGAGAAATATGTAGAAAATCATCAAAAGTAAACAATTACGCAAGTTTTTATTTAAGAATTGCAAAGAAAAAGTTGAGGTAAATGTAATCAAAGTTTAGAAAACTAAAACCGATGATAAATAGCAACTAATAAGTATTCTTATTTGAATTCAGAAAGAAAATGTAATTGAAAACTAGCCTAATAACATTTTGATCCGAGACAAGTAGATAAATTCGAAAATGAACAGAAAATGCTTGATTTTTCAGGACACACTATCCTTACCTTGCAAATTTAAAACTATGGTTATTTCTGAAACATATCTTTCTTTATTATTTTTTGAAGATCACTTTACAACTTGAATTTTAAAGAAAGAAAGTTAATAAAAAACGAAATATTGTTATGAAATGCTGCTTCGGAAAATCTCAATTGCGATGAAGAAGATTCATCAAAATTGCTCAGAGCAGTAAAGCTACTATGTTTTTCCTTACATCATGAACTCCAGATGTATTTTTTAAAGATTATTTGTGCATTTTATTTTTGCATGAAGAGGACAATTTCTAAGATATAGTTTTGCAAAAAGAGTTGATTTAAATATTACAAATTTGATTCTTTAGTACTTTAAAATATGTACAAAAATCAAAAAATTGCACAAATACATAACATTGGCCTAATCTGCAATTTATACCGTTTAAGAAATAGTTCTGAAATAAATGGTAAGAACCCTTTTCAAATGAATATGTTAAGGATAAAATGGTCCATACTGAAATTTAGTTCGTGAGCAGAGGCGTAGCTAGGTGGGGGAAAGGAAGGACAGCTGTCTCCGGGCGCAGCCTCAAGGGGCGCTAAATTAATGCAAATTTATTTTGTTTTTAAATGCGAAAAGAAAATTATTTGATTTGAAGAGGTGTGAATATGTTCGACAAAAAAGTGGGAGCACCAAAAATCATAACGGGAATGAACAATGTATCAGGGGAGTGCGCGGGAAATCAAATAATTTTGCAAAGCCAAAGTGTCCCATTTTTTCCCTTAAAAGTGAATGGTCGCTACTAAAAATGAAATTTAAAAAGGCTGCTTTTTAGAGCTATTTATCATTTAGGAAGTATAAAAGTTTTTTTTTCAATTTCCTTTAGGGGCCCCTCTAGGCCCCCAGTGGCACGAGGGGGGGGGGCACAATCTTCAGTTGTCCCCGGGCGCTGGCTATGCCTCTGTTCGTGAGTACAAAAAAAGGCACAAAAGCCACTTCCTGAAATTAAGAAAGCAAATTATATATATATATATATATATAATTAAACATAAAGTCTTACAACATGGTAAATGATGTTAACGTGACGTGATCTTTCAAAACACTGCAGGAACTAAACTGAAAATTATTGAGTTTTAGGCAATAAGTTAAACTAATGACTTACTTTCCAAAACAAAATAATCGGAAAATTATTACAGACTTCGTAAATAGTAACTGCATAGCTAAAAAATATTCACAAGAAAAAGTATTACCCATGCGAGATTAAACTGCATACCTGAATCTTTTATGAAAAATTGTATAATAATCATGGGCGTCTATTGTGTCAACGCACAATGGAAATTATCAGTTCAGTACCTTTAACAATTGTAATAAATATAGAATAGGAATGAACAGAAGTAACATTTTATTGAAATTTTGATGGAATAAGAACAATTCTTAAAAACAAATTTAATTTTAAAAAAATAGAAACGGAAAAAAGAAAAAGCAATTTAAGAAAATAGTTTTCGTGTAACGTTTGAAATTTATATTTCCGAAATAAAACAATAATTAGAGAAAATCATTTAAAAAATGATGTTTAAATAAGCAGAAATCCAATAAGCAATTTTTATACAACTGTTACTTATTAATATTGTAAACTCTTTTAAAGTGATTTAAAAATTAACACATAAACGCGTTCACTGTTTAAAAGTATTGCACAAAAAATGTGTGTGCAAAAAAAATTTTCATATTTACATTGAATGTCGCTAAAGCTGTTTTTTGCAGATAAAAAAAAGCTTTGATTTGTCTTAGTAAACTTGTTCTTTCTTATTTTGAAAGAGTCTCAAATTTTTCTTATTTCTAAACGTTTATTAAAAAACATAAATAATTTCTAGAATTCTCTGAGAAAATTACTCCCGTAAGAAAACTTAAAAATTTGAAATACGTTACTTATTATTATTTTTTCATTGAAGACAAAATACTTAAAAAATATTTGTGGGGGAAAAAAACCGAGTACATGTTTATACGGAAGCATATTGGTCGTAGATGTGTTTTCAAAAAATACCGTCGAAGTTGTTTCAAAGTGCTTAAAGGCACAAAGCGAGGAAACAGCAATTTTGAAAAGAAAATATCTGTCTATCTAAGAGTATAAAATGGAAGCCATTACTGTGAAGAAGTCTTTGGGAGAATTTTCTTCTTTATAAAAGAAAACATTTCCTTGCTTTGCGGGAAAAAAATCGGTACATAATCTAGTTCTGAAGAAAATTTAATAAGTTTGCTTATATTTAGTGAGATTTGCGTTTTCCCTAACATTTTATTTTTATGAATCAAATGAAGTGAAATAATGTGTGTAAAGAAAAGTAGAAATAATGACAAAAAAAAAACATTCGACTGTTTCACTGCAATTTATTAGCATTTTTATGTTTTTCAATCCTTTTGAATATTTTTCGCTTAAACTTAAAAAGGAGTTTGTTTATTAGCAAAACTAGCGTTGCTTGTAATAAAAGACAAGCTGGTGGCGTTTAAGGGAAAAAAATTAACCCAAGAAAGAGTGCAATTAAAGATGAGATGAATTTGAGGACCATTTATTCGTTATTAAATTTTTAATTAGGTAATGCTTTTGACAATTTTCATTATTATTTTTTGACATACATTTCTAAGGTAAATATGTCATTAATTAAAAAAAAAAAGAAAGAGTTTTTGTCAAGTTTTTTGACACCAACTATGTGTTGTCTTTCGAAATTTGTAGTTCTTTAATGGACAAATTAAATCATTGAGTCAAACTATCAAAATATGTTTTCTTTCTTGGGAAGACAAAATGAGTAATGCTTAAAATTACTTTTATGTGATAGATTTCAGAAAATTTTAATTGTTCCACAATTTCTATACGTTCTCTGCCTTAAGATTCGATGCCAATATAATATAGAATAGCCTTAGCTTGCATAGAAAAACATACAAAAAATAAGAACTAACGTTAATGAATCAATATATTAGAAAAATAAATAACTTAAATAGATAATAGAGAAGTTAGATATGTCTTGTGGGTATGCAAGAAGATCCGTTTTATCAGTGTGTAAACAATGTGAGCTTAGCTTTGAGTCATCTTAGCAGAGCCATTTTTTATTTATAGAATTTTAATAAAGTTGTTTTTATGATTCATTTTGTGTATTGGAATTTTTCGGGTTGCTTAGCGGGTTCGACTTCGAATGAAGGAGTTCTCTTCGAGTTGACTCTTAGGAACTCTATCCCAGTTGACTCTTAGGAGTTATGTCCCAGTTTTCTCTTAGATGTTCTATTCCAGTTGACTCTTAACTCTCAGTCATTGCAAAGAATGAGTCGGTAGTCATTGCAGAGGCTAATAATGTCTGAAATCGTTCTAAATTGATTGCACGCGTTTATAAGCATTCACCAATAAGGTATGTTACAATAACAGACTAAACATCTTAAAGTTTTCTGAGGTACTTAGTTAACACTTACTCCAAGCGGACCTTATAAGGTTGTTTATCAGCAGTATCTGAAAATTGTTTTAGACATTTTTAACACGTTTTTTAAAGTAGTTTCCAGTATGCTGTTGTAACTTTGAAATACTTCGGTGTACCGTGAAGCATTTATTGCAGACTTGAACGCCAATTAACTTAAAAATCTCAGATGATAACGGGATATAATTATTGGAAAATATTTGAAATTGTTTTAGGAAATGAACTACGACTCATAAAATGTATAGGAGTATATTTTTACTAGTTATGTCAACAACAGGTGGACATTCTGAAAATAAACCTTGTATACGAATTTTTTAAAAAAAATTGACAATAAGCATCTTTCATTACTAATGCGACAGATTTAACCCTATAACCTGTAATGAAGTTTGAAATCTAAGTTGAAGTTATTTGTAACGTAAATGCGCTGCTTTTGCAAAACAAAAAGTTGGAAAAGCATGAACATTTTTTATTCATACACATAAACATAACAAAAGCAGAAATAAAAAAACGCAGGGAAAACACTTGTATATTCGCAGGCGCACTCTAATGAAAAGTTCTGACGTAGTTAAACATTTTATGACCATCTTAAAGTTTGGAAAAATTAGACTGCGTTTCATCAAAGCATTTAAAGAGGTAGTGTAAATGCACTGCTTGTAAGAAATCCTATAAACACGAGAAACTTTCTCTAGGCAAAAAATACACTTGAATTTTACAAAAGATTTCTTCTCTTCCAGGAAGAAAAAAGTTAAATCGCAAGTTTTAAGGAAATTGCTCGTTTTTGTTGCATCAAAAAAAAGGAATGAGGAAAAAGTGAACATTACAGGTAAAAACAAAGATAAATTTGTAAGGTAATTATGATTAAAATTCATTTATAAGAAAACATCGTTTAGTTAATACGGCCAATTTTATGAACTAATCCAAATAATGACAATAGCGAAGTTTTCATACGCACACAAGTAATAATAACACCAAAAACAGTAATAATAAATTCGCGCATTGGAAGCAGAATGAGTTTGCCAATGTCATATGTTTCAAAGAATAATAGAGCATTGAATAGCTGTAAAAATGGCTTTAAATTTAATCAAGTATGCTCTTACCTTAGTTACATTGCACATGACATTCAAATAGATAGTACCCATTACGAACTACATATTCATTCTTTAAAAAAAATATTTTCTTTCCCTTTCTTCCTTGAGAGTATACAAGCACACGTACCGAGTTCCATTATAACCCTTCTTATACCCTTTTTTATTGCGAAAATATCCCATTTTTTATATTATCACCATTTTATCGTGAAAATACAGTGCTTAATGCCCCTAATACTTATAGGAAAATGTTTTATTTAATTATTTATTTTAAACGAAATATGCACAGATCAGAATTGATAATAGCAGACATGAAAAAAATTGGAAAATTATGAAAAAGGTTATGAAAAAATTATTTTATGTTATAATTACTCTTATTTATTTTCCACAATGCTATGTTGAAAATTTCTAATTTAAATAAATCCGGGTTTTTTTACACGCAATTTTGATTTAAAAAAAACAAAAAACACTTCGTTTATTCATATTTTTGCCTTCACTGAAGAGAGATCTATGTGTTGAAAAACATCGTGTCAGTAAATTTTGAGTTGCCACCATTTTTGGAGTTCAGTTGGTGTAAAATTGAAAATGATTCCTTTTTTTATATATTTAAAAAAAATTTAAGTGTCCGCCAAAAAAATACAGACATCAGAATGTTTTTGTAGCATATGAAAGTTCGTTAAATCATTTACGTATCTAAAGTTCATTGCACATTTATTCAAATTTCATAGAAATGAGCAACCGCAATGAAATTTCAATATGTAACCGAGTTAACAAATCTGTTATGAAAAACATTTCACGGTCTATAATTTTTTAGACAGATATATAATTGTTTTTTTAATGTATTAAAAATGAATAATTTTACACCAACTGAACACAAAAATTCATGCTCTGTAACACCAAAAATTATGGCAACTAAACTCAAAATTTTTACAGCGATCTTAAAAGTAAACATTTTCAAGAAATTCGCATGAAAGTGACTATTATGGGCATTAAACATACAAATAACACAACAAAACGGAACCCTACGATGTCGGAATGATTGTTCATATATTAACACATTTCTACGCGCAATATGAATGTTGCCATTAGCAACATATTAAATGAGTATTCCACAGTATAATCCCTAGAACACATGGAAGCCTAATTAGTGAACTAATCTCAAATTTTTTGGACATTAAAGCACCAATAGACGTGTAGAAGCTTTGGATAACATCAGTATTTGGTTTAATAGTTCTCCTACTTTGAGGTTTGAAATAAGCACCGAAGAAACACCCATTACTTTTCATACCATTAAACGGGCAAAAAATCTTCAGCTTTTCACAATTATTTCGCCATTAACAGTTACTTTTTGGAAGTCCATTTACCCGGATCTGGTCATTAATTACACCGGAGTAAGGTAGCTTTTCACGTGATGTGCTTAGTGACCCAGTTAGAAAGGTGGAGAATCTAATGGTAATGCGATGACAACGTGTAGGTTTGTGATAGATTCACTCCTTCCTTTTCATTACTATTCTTGGACAGCTCTTCGTCTTTTATCAACAAAGCAATTAATTCTTTGTAGTACATGGAAAAGAAACAATAGTGGTGAATCTTTGCTTTCGCACGAAAATCGTTTTCCTACTTTCAGAAAGAACATAAGAATACCATAGATGTTAAATTTTGCCTAAAATTTGAATAATCGGTTGGTTGTTTGATGTTAGAAACATCACACAGGTTTACGGCGTTTTTACAACACCTTTTTGCATGCATGGCCACTTAACTTATCTTTCAACAACTAAATATCAGCGCATTTAGTTTCAAATATATAATTTGGATAGCCTATGAAACTGCAATACATATATCTTATACAGTTGGTTGTTACAATTACATTAAAGGCATAAGATGTATGAATAAATTAGTCAGGTAAAGCAGTTAGAGCTTTTCCACAATTGGAAATAGGAAAAAAAAATGAAAACGTTAATTTTCGCCAAACTTTTGGCGAATGTCATAGCCTACATTCTTTCTGCATGCATTTCCATCACTATTTTCTAGTTATGCTGTAATTTAAAACGACAGCATGCATAAACACAAGACAGAAGTGTTTAGCTTTTCTCCTTATTGGGCGGATGAGATTTCAGACACATGTAGTTTACGCATATGAGACATCGCTTTCGATAATAAGTAGATTTGAGAATAATAACTGCAAGTACACTGTCAAAGGTGGTGAAAAAACGATTGTTTCAAAAGTGTCTTCCAGCTTTTATATGACAACGAAAATAAGAGTAACAGTAATGTAAATTCAAGTCCTTATATTTAGAAAGCAAGCAGGAAATACGACGTTGTGTTATACATTTTTGAAGAAGAAATTTTGAAAAATTCAAGTAAATACTATGATGTCGTTGGATAAATCGCGATGCACTTACACCTCTTTTCCCTCCAAAAATGCAAGTGCGCCATCACTCCGACCGCGAAATCTCTCCAGGTTTTACCTTAAGTCGTTTTAGCCAAGTTGATGCTGAACTGCTAGTTTTCTCTAAAATTATGTGAATAAGGTGTGTGAGTTATATTAAGTATAATTTTTTTGCTTAACCGCTCGGCGGTTAGGCAAAGCTTTTCATTGGTAGAGACCATGTTAAAGTTTTGACACTCCGGATTGGTTAGCGCGCTATATCGTCCGTCATGTCTTTTTTTGTCCAACTCATGGGAAAAAAATTGTTTTCAAACGTTTCAATGTAATTTAAGTTTGAATAGTTTTAGTTTTCTCTTCAAACGATAGCTAGCCAGTCTTGTTTCGAAACAAAACTTCTCTCTGTTTTCAATAATTGTTAAAAAAACCCTGTCAATAACCGCAGCAATTTGAGAAATGGGTATATATTTAATTACGCACACAGTTGAGCGAATTTTGGTAAAAATGAAAATCAGTTGATAAAAGTGTAACTTAACGATCAAAAAGCAGAAAAATGATGAGATAAATTTATTCCCTCTCCACACCTACGTCTGTTTGTTACTATGTAAAGTAAAGCGTTGGCATCAGGAACTTTTGAAAATCTAATTAAAATTTCAAAAGTACTTAAATATTCTTTGGTTGACTTATTGTAAGAATTCAATGAATTCATTCTATCATGATGATGGTAATATTCTAATGTAGAACAAGAAAAAAAAATCCGATGAAAGCATTGTAGTTTATGTGCAGGTCTATACTTAATTTAATCAGATACAACTGTAAATACATAACTTCAGTTGACTCTAATAGCACTACATGATAAATCATGAAATTGTCACTGCAGTAAAAAACAAACATTTAGTAATACATTAGTATATATTTCAAAACCAGTTAATGTAGAAATTGTATTACTTAGAGATTTCTAAAATTCTGTGAATGAGGTGTAATAATGGTAAAGTTTAAGGGTGGTGAATTATAATCCCTGAATTTCTACTATATTCTCTGTATTGACGTTTCAGCGAGATTTTTGTCAAAAGCATGACTAAGTATTTAAGGGATCAATGAATAGAAAACTCTTTCTTTGAAAAAGCTCCGGCTAATCTACTTAAAAACGTTTCAGTGATCAGCTCTCATTTACTTCCTCACAGCTCCTTTGGGATTTCTAAGGCAAGGACTGATATCTTTGAGCCTTTATCCTTATCAAAAGAAACGGAAAAAGTTCTTTTATGCGTAATTACACACGAAGAAAACAAAACCCAATCAGAGTGCTTTTTCTGGTTCATGATAAATCCAAATTTTCAGCTTATTTGTCACAATGTTCGCTACAGATTGTGTTTAAAGGTATAAATATAGGCTCCGGGTATACATATTTGTACTTTTTTCCTTGAGGAAAAATGGAAATAAATTAATAAAATTTCTTAAAACAAAATGACATTTATATTGTATAATTTTTAAGAAAAGCATTTTTTATCCCGTGTTCTAACCCGTCCCGTTATCTCAGAGTAAAATGCTTTGGAGATAGAGGGAACCAATGTTCCAAGAAGGTAGCTTTCAAGAAAATGCGCTTTCCACTTTTCAAAATTACGTGAATAAATGTAATTCAGTATCCATTATTCATCTTGAGAAATGCGAAGGCTATTCGGTATTTCTGGTCGTGAATTTCCTTACCGTAAAACATACTTTTTCATGTTTTTTTTTCCTTAAACAGAGGAATACTTTTCTACTCTTGGATTCATCAGAGTTTTCAATTTTTAAAAAAATCTAAGATGTTATTTAGAAGCAATTTTTCTTTTTATGCCAGTACATTATTAAAAGCACACGAGAAAGTAGGCTTGTTTAAACCTGGTTGAACTTCTTGTTTGTGTATATTTTACATCGATAGCTGTAAAGCGCTTGTCCAAAAGATTCTACATATTGCCTCTTTGTAAGGTGCTTTATATAGGCGTTACATGCAGTTCTTTAAGTAGTTTGAATTTTTCAAAATTGAAAAAAAAATTGAAAGGAATATATGTCTGTCTACATATTCAGTTTCCGTAGCAATTAAAATCACTGTTTAGTAAAATCAGCCGTTTATTGAAGTCAAATTTAAAAGAACGGATTCAAATTAATGTGAGACTATTATAAAATCATGCTTAATAAAATCAATATCGTCGCTTTTAATATTTTGATATATTTTTCCACAAAAAGTAAGGCAAGGTCGGATAAGCTTTTCATTTGAATGCCTGTCATAGCAATTCATATCATAAATGTCGGTGGACATTGGTATTTAAACAAGATGTAACTGTTTTAAATCTTGCAGCTTTAGCATGCAAAAATATCAGGCAGAAGAATAAATTCAGCTGAAAAAGAAACTATCTGAAGATTTCTTGAAATATCCTTTCATTGATTTGCAAACGTCATTTGAGAAATCTGACTGTAATATTCTGAAAGAAATTGTAAAGTTGTTGCTGTACTGACATTGGTTACGAAAAGGAAGATAGAAGTAAATCCACCAACGGCAAGTGAAGCCTAATGAGAGTGGGAAGTTTTGCACCAGTCCTTGAATAAAAAATTTAGAGGTAAAAAACACAGCGTAGCAAATTTTTCACATTTTCAAACATTATTGAGTATTTCATAAATGTTTATTTGAAACAAACCAAAAAGAGTCAGTATTTTAAAAATTATAATCTAATTATACATTAAATTATACAATCTTAAAATTATTAAACGTAAATGTCTTTGATTTCTTGTTTTACACTTATGAAAAGAATTTCAGTTATACGTAGGAAACATAACCCTTGTTTTAAATTAATCGGCAGTTTTTAAAATCAGTCACAATGAAATCAAATCCTTCAGAACGCGAAAGTGATTTTATAAAGCAGCGGAGACTGTCTATATATATGGGAATGAGGTGACAAGGCCAAGATCTTTCAAGCAACAACAAAATAATAATAATAATCATAATTTGAACAATTCTATTAAATGTGCTTATTGTTGATAGACTAACCGACCGTCAGATGAAAATTGTTTCCCATGCCAGAATCTTACTTTCAATTTTTTTTTCTCTTTATTTATCTTCAATCTTTATTTATTTAATGCATAATTTGTTTTTTAAGGATATTTTTACAGTACCTTAAGCTTTTGTTTGTGCTTTTTTTTTAATTTTATGGAAAATAAGCTAAAAAATAATAACAAAAAAAAGTTGTAAACAGAAACACAAAAACCCTTTTGACCATAAATAGCTTTAACAGAATAAAATTTGTCCTTAAGTCCCGGAAAATAACACAAATCGTACATGCAGTGAAACACGGTCAGTACTCAAAAGGCAAGGAGTGCAGAACATTCAGATAGAATTATAAAAATGTTTTGTTAAGTTTTTCTTCGTGTACTCGTGGCAAGTCTATATTTGCATTACTTTTTAAGTTATTTGAAGCAATTCAATTGAAATTTGATAATAGCCACGATAATATACGAGGTGTGTCTAAAAAGTTCGGTGAATGGTCTCATAAGTGGGTATTCAAAGTTTGATAGAAGCACGCGTGCCTGTGTAGACACGCACGGACATGTCTGGACCTGACCTCTGTCGGTACTAGCGCAAAGCTTCTACTGCAGTGCTTATTGCATTCAGTCTAATTGAGTGACCCGAGTAGTATGCGTCATGGAGCAACGACACAACATTAAGTTCTGCTTTAAATTGGGTAAAACGGTGACAGAAACCCATGAGATGTTGGTGCAGGTGTACGGGCAGGATGCTGTGAGTAGGAAATGTGTGTATGATTGGTTTGTACGCTTTCGCGCTGGTAAGGAATCTGTGGAGGACGAACCACGTTCAGGCCGGCCATCCACAAGCAGGACACCAGAAAACACTGAACGTGTGCAAGAGATGCTAACAAAAGATTGGCGATTTACTGTGCGATTAATAGCAGAAGAATTGGGTATTAGCAAAGACACAGTAGGGACCATCATCCATGAAGAATTGGGCAAACGCAAGATTTTTTCACGATTTGTGCCACACATGCTAACACATGATCAAAAAGCAAGACGTTTTGAGATGTGTGGCGATTTCATTGACATGTGTGACAGAGATCCTACCTTTCTGGGTTCCATTGTTACAGGAGACAAGTCTTGGTGTTATCAGTACGACCCCGAAACGAAAAGACAATCGATGGAATGGCGATCACCATCTTCCCCGCGACAAACAAAGTGCCGTGCGGTAAAATCCAAAGTTAAGACCATGTTAATCACATTTTTCGACAAAGAAGGAATCATCCATAAGGAATTCGTTCTTGCTGGCCAAACGGTGAATGCCGCATTCTACTTGGAGGTTCTCAAACGTTTGTTAAAGCGCATCCGGCGAGTTAGGACACAGATGTCAGACCGGAAATTGGGTGTTACTGCACGACAATGCACCATCGCATACCAGCATCATGGTACGACAATTTTTGATTTCGGGTGGCGTGACAGTTTTGCAACATCCACCGTACTCTCCAGATCTGGCGCCTGCTGATTTTTTTTTTGTTTCCACGTCTTAAGAGTCCTAAAGGGATCACGGTTTGTGGATGTCGAGGAGGTTCAGAACCAAGTGACGGCTATTATGAGAACAATTCCACATCAAGACTTCTCCAATAGTTTTCAAGCGTTATACGAACGTTGTTAGAAGTGTGTTGTGGCTGGTGGAGAGTATTTTGAAGGTCAATAAATGTACTTAAAATTTAAAATATTCTGTTTTTATGTTTTTATCATACCATTCACCGAACTTTTTAGACACACCTCGTACAAGTTCTGTGTTTCCTTGTTTCTAAATTGTGCAAGAAATAATTGTGAAATTATAAAATAATGAAATTCGACAAATAGATTAGACGCAGTAAAAGTGAGCGAAACTCTTTTATTCAAGCTAAAACCATGCGCCATTCTTAACTCATAATCATATACTAAAACAGAATATTAAAAGAAAAAAATTGATCGTTTTTTTTTTGGTCTGATTTTTCCCTTTTCTTAAAAAGATGCCTTAATTGGGTAGCCTGACTGTCACTCCATCATACATGTTGACATTTAACGATGGATGTATAAATAAGCGGAAAAACTGTATTTTTATTCACCAACGCTTCTACATTATCTCCTTATTCTCGACACGATTCTGAAGTTTATTCACCGAAAATTTGAATTTTCCCAGCTGTGATTGATGCAACCAGAGATACTTAGGGAAAGATGTAAACTAAAAAATAAATATATGTGTTTTGACACTTTTAACATATTTTAAGTCAAGCGACGAATTTAATTTTTTTAAACAAAGCAATTAAAATTGTTTTGCTAAGTTATCTGGCTCCAGGTGATATTTCAAAGTTTAAATTAAATTTTTTGTTGCACAAAGGTGTTTTTGTATTGGAATAATTTGTAGATGCTAAACTATATTTCCCAGTTTAAAAATAAATGCTTGAGGCACAAATTGTGATTTATGAGTTTTAGATTGGTGACATTACCCTCATGAATAAAATCAAATGTATGAAAACTATGAGAGTACAGATCAATCATCTTGAAATAACAATAATACTACAGGTCTTATAACTTTCGATTTTTCATTACAAGGCACGACTGTTAAATAATAAAAGCGAAAAAAATGAAAGATATACAACACTATGTAACTTTTTTTTTTAATGGGGCTGCGTATGGATGGTCGCTAAGCTTTGCAGATCTAGTGCATTCCCCGGAAATCGGCATCCATTCTTTCACGTATCACCACTATCGGAGGATGCCATTATTATTGAATTTGGACCCCCTAGCTTCCCCTAGATGGCGGCACCTGAGCTATCATTGGTGCAGACTGCAGTAGGAATTTAATTTAGCCGAGAGCATCCAAGCCAAATGTCTACTCAAGGGATATTTTACATGCCGCATAATAAGCGGGACCGTCAGGGGTGGGAAAAATAAAAGTAAATCTCTATTTTCTCGGATTTTTAGTGCTGTTATTCTTCTTATCCTTCTACTTTGATAGGGCTACAGCTAAGACGTAAAAACAAAGCGAGCTGAAATTTCGCGCAAACACTCCTTATGCACCAAAATTTAAGTTATTACCCCTCCCTCCCCCACTTTCCACAATATGAGAATTTTTAACCGCCGTATCTCATGTGAATATGCAGTAATGATTTTTTGTACGCATACTCTTATTGTCGGGGGCAGGGGGGGGGGGGGCTCTGAAGATATGAGGTAAAGCTAGGAGAGTCTGCGCACAATTGGAAAAATAATTTTTAAAAATCGAAGTATGACTTTTTTTGTTAAACTATTGATGTGACTTCATTTGTTTTCTACGCATTTACAATGATATTTCGTTGTTTTGCTTTAATTTAATGCAACAGCTGTAAAATAACCAAGAAGACTAATTCGCGCAATCTGTCCTTATAGGGTAGGTGTCATTGCGCACATGGGTAGGAGAGATTGTTATTCATAATAACTGCAATTAAATTGTTAGCAATAATATTTACACTAAAAGTATGTTGTTGTAAGGGTTTTTATAAAGACATACAATTGTAATAGGAATAAATACATTAACTCTAATTACGGAATAGGAAAAAATAGTGTTTTAATTAAAGAAAAAAAATAAAGAATAAAAGGTTTAAACTATAATTAATCTTATTCATTTACAGTTTCAATGTATTTTGTTTGCTAACCGAAGTTGTTGTCGTCTACAATCGGTATACTCATTGTTGTAAGTAGTGCAACCGTCAGCTACAAATAGCGCACTTAACCCATTAATGCCTACCGTCCCTTTTTAGTCCCCGTCAGAAAAGTACGTCTGAAGCACCCAAAAATAAACATTTCAACAAAAAATTGTTTTAATGTATTCCTAACGGATTATTTAAGGTTAGGGATACATTAAAACATTTTTCCTTGAAATGCTTATTTTTGGGTGTTTCAGACGTACTTTTCAGACAGTCCCAAAAAAGAACGGTAGGCATTAATGTCACTGATCGAAGTTGTCTCCTGGTACAGTTTCAGACATTCAGTGCACTCATCCTCGTTGTCCTGTCTGACATGGTCCCAAAGAGTCAGTATTTTGACATTATTTTCTTCTGAGGTGGCTAATGACGAAAATGTTTTAAAATTCAAACATTTTTTTGTTTTCTTTCCTGCAAGTTTTTGGTTCCCACTTTTTCTGGAAGCATCTTATCTTCAGATGTTCGCTTCCTTTTTATAGCTGCTTCTTTCTTAATTTTTCTCTCGAATATATGTGCATGTCAGTAACATTCCTTGCTCTTTGTTTTCTTTTTAATGTTGACGGCATTAAACTGTTTGGAAAAATAGTTGCTTAATAAGAATATTTGTATATAACTAGCACATTGTTAATTTATTAGCGAAATTTTCGTCTAAGAAAAGAACTTTGTTCACAAATTACTTTATTTACACATTTAGTTCCGAAACGTGTATTTCATAACTTAAATCTTAAAAAGAAATAAAATCGCACGAACTTGTTTTCAGCGATTTATACGGTATAAAAAACTACAGCCCCTTGAAAACACAAATTATAAAATCCCGACAACTTTATCCTCTCGATATAGAACTATAATCAAAGTATTTGATTAATGCCTGTTAAAGAGACACACGTAAATTTTTTATATAAGGAAATAACTTTTAAAATATTCAAGTCTTAAAAATGTGTCGAGAGGACATAAGTATTTTAGATTTTATGTTTTATTAAATATTCAGAATGCCCCTTTTAATCCATTAATGCAGCAAATTTAATCGATTCATACGTTTCACATGTAATTTGCAATTTATGCTGCATTACTAACAAGATATGGGTAATAATATAATGTGCAATCACTCCTAAGTACAAGACGCGCAAACTATCCTATTTCGGTAGGACAGATTGCGCGAATACTTAAATATGTCGGCTGCTAGAAACAAATGCTGGCCTTCCCACTGCTAGTCTAGCTTAGTAGCTTAAGAAAAATCGCTCAAGTTTAGAATATTTTGTATTACTGCTACTCTATAGAAATTCAAAGAACGCATTTTGAAAATTCAAGCACTTACCTTGTGAAAACAATATAGTGTTTCGATGCTTAATCACAGACGTTCATATCAATCAACTTGCAGTTTCAAGTAGACATTCCACTATTGCCGTTGTACAAATAGTATCTCGGGTTAATTTTTACTTTTTTTAACTACACACATTTTTAAGTACTTTTGTATCATAAATAACTACAAAACAATCAATTCAAAAAGATGTGATATCTAATCAAAAACAACCTTGTTGTAAAAATGTGCCCGCGAAGAAACCACAACAAAGAGCCCTTTTATCCTAAACCCGAAACCCTTGACCGTAAAACGTTGTGATACCTAGTTTGTCCTGACAAGCTAGCATCCTCTCTGTCTTCCCTGGAATTTAAAAATGGTGAATTTGTGCTGCAACTAACATTTGGTATTAGGTTGAACTATTATAATGGTGTAGTTTCACCTAGTTTTAAAATGAATGTGAAACTAGGAACCATTATAATGGTTCAGCTTTAGCATCTAATGCTGGTTGATGCTACATTTTGCATTTTTTAAAAAAAAATTTTGCTGAAAGGTTGAATTAGAATTTTTCACAGTGTCGGGTTTACCGCAAAGGCGTG
Source organism: Octonoba sinensis (assembly GCA_038502835.1). Lineage (NCBI taxonomy): Eukaryota > Metazoa > Arthropoda > Arachnida > Araneae > Uloboridae > Octonoba > Octonoba sinensis. The sequence goes on from CM076602.1 coordinate 69,502,070, forward strand.
GCAAAAGCCCGAATTAGAATCATATTAAAGCATAATTCAGACTTTTACCGAGCCACTTTGGTAAAAGCTAGCAATTACTAGATTTTGTGCTTTTACAGTAACGTATATACTGTTTCAAAAATAAATGTCTACTATGATAATGTTAAAACAAGCTTTACGTTAGAAACAAGTAACTTCAACCATAAGAAATTCGTGTATAAAACACATTTGTTTCCAATTGAGGTTACTCATTGCAACGATTTTATGTAGATTTTATAGAGAAAATTTCAAGCAGAGAGATGTCATTGGCCAACTGCAAGATTGAAGATAAACATATGCTGCCTATTGCACAATTCGTTAACATCTCCAGTACACATTATTTCACCGCAAATTATTTGCTATTCATTTTCTTTCTTTTACGTAATTAGTGCAAATTTTCTTTTGGTAAAATCATATTGTTTTTCTGTTTTAATTAACTTTCATAAATATTAAATTTATCTTCTTTTATTAAAGTCTCTTTTAATTGATTTTTAATAATCTTGAACAGAAAAAAAATAAAAGCAATTTATTTCTAAAACCCTGCATAAATACCAAAATAGATTTCTGAATTAAATCTTAAAATAAGAAAATAAAGTAGATAAAGGCCTTTTGTTTGCAATTAAGTTATTTGAGACAATTTAAAGTTTTATCAGGACACTTTCTACGTTTTTAGGGCGAAAATATGATTTTCAAATGGTGTTGTGTTTTCTTCAAGAATCTCGTAAATACAAAGAAACGTTGTGTTGTATAACTTACATTTTAGAAATTGGTTAAAAGAGAAGACAAATTGGTTTCATTTGAAAGTAAATGCCTGGATAACTAAATAATAACAAATATACCTATCAAACATTATTACCGTTTCAAAGTTTGTGTCTGGGAGGATCCCTTAGCAACACCCTTTTATGGGTAATTCCTGAATACGGAACTTTTTATCTAAGAAAGATTCTGCAACAGAAGAAAAGAGTGACTGAAATATACATTTTAAATATTTTCTTTAATTGATTGTTTAACAAGCTGCGTCGCTCAATTTGCACGGGTTGTTTTGAACATTGAGTCATCCTCATGGTGGAGAAAGACTAGTGTCACGTGACACAAGTTCCACAAGCTGTTGTATACAAGAAATAAGCAGGAAGTTAGTAAAAAATTCCCATAAGAATAAGGACAACCATCTCCTGAAATCCCTATTTAAATAAGGACAGTACTCCTTAAAAATTAGGAAAATTTTTCATCCACAACATTACTCCCCAAAACAATTCTATTAGAGAGAGAAACTTTGAATATCTTCTTCGTAATTTATTACTTAATGGTAGTGATGGTTTTTTGTAAATATAGTTAATTGTTTGAAATTCTCAGAATATTCGATGGGCCTTAATTCTGGTTATACTTTTATTAAAAGATTAAATTCGTTTCGTCAACTTTCCACTAAAGTTGTACTAACGATTAGTTTTTGGAGCAGTAAATAATATATAATGTGTTTTTGTGATAGCGGAACACTTGCTCCAAAACAACTTACATTATTGTATTCGTAAAAATAATGAAATTATATGGTTTTAATATTTCAAGATTTGATGGAAAATTCAAAACATTTACCATGTGAGCCGAGTTTCAAATTATGTTTCCTCTGGGCTTTAAAGTTACTTCAAAACAAAATGGTTCTTTAATAAACAACATACATGATTAGTTTACTCTTTGTTAAGTTCGCTGTTAGAAAATTAGCTGCATGCTGCACCAAAAAAAAAAGGGGGGGGGGGGCAAATTAACACCAAATGCATAAAAAAAAGTGCAAAGTGTTTTTTACTACAAAGGCTGGTGCTTAATTTTATTATATTTTGGTGCAACATATGCAGTTTATCACTAAAATATAGTAAAATTAAGTACTGTCCTTTGTAGCTAGCACATCAGCACATTTTTTTGGTACAATATTACCACTAAATTTTAGAGTTCCGCGAAGGACATCCTATATGTTAGGTGTTAGTTTTCCTGGATAAGAAGTAAACAAAGATATTAACAATATGACTACAAAGATGAAACAACATAAAAAAGCACAAATTGTCAGAATAATTTGTGCACTTTTACGTTGTTTTATCTTTGTACTCATATTTTAGCACAAACAATTTTGAGTATTTTTCTGATAACATTAACTATAGTTCATATCACTCCAAAACTTTAAAGTAAGTCTCATTTTACGCAGCTTTATCAGCTTTAAAATGATGTGAAACCTTTTTAAAAAATATGTTGTTTTCTTCCATCGTAAAATAGTTTTAAATACAATTAAACAAACATTTAATTCAAATTTTCAAATGGGAAGTTGCAAATATTTCTTTCTTAGAGGCGATTTACATCGGGGTGAAATATTGTCTAGGACGTAGATTTGTTTAGATTTCAAGCACATGGCATTTTATTTTTACGTTTCTAAACATATACACGGTGGGCCAATCAAAACCGGTAAGAACCGGTTTTGATTGGATGGTGCTCGGCCGGTGGTGGTGGTGGTGGTGGGGAAAGGGGAGGAGTCTCGTTGTGGCAGTGGGAGAGTCTGGTTTTCAGTAGCAACCATGGTTTTGACAGGAGAGCATCATAGGTTTGATGTTATTACTTTTTTTGAAAATAGCTAATCTGTTATCACCACTTCCATTTGTATGGAGCTGTTAATAAACAGAATTATCGCTATTGGACTAATGAAAACCCAAGGGAAAATCACCAGAGGCCACTTCACTCCCCTAAAGTGACTGTACGGTGCGCAGTATCCCTATTTGGGATTGTTAGTCCTTACTTTTTGGAGGATAATGGGAGAATCCTCATTGTCACCGTTGAGAGTTATGTGACAATGTTGGAAGAGTTTCTTGAACCTGAGCTGGAAGAATTGAGAGCAGCAACTAATTTGGGAGACATCTGGTTCCAACAGGATGGGGCTACATCCCACACTGCTAGGATTTCAATGGCGAGATTGAGGCAAGTGTTCCCCCCGGTGCCTCGCCTCTGTGAGGGGTGACGTGGAGCGGCCTGCGTGCTTACTAGATTTGAACACTTTGATTTTTTTTCTTTGGGGGTACATAAAGGAAAACGTTTTTAAACATCGTCCACATACCCTGGAAGAACTTAAGGACAGAATTAGAGAGGAAGTTACGGCAATACCCATCAAAATGTGCCGAAGAGCGTTTGAAAACTTCAGAATTCGCCTTCAAGAGTGCAGCACCGCTGATGGTCGCCACCTACGTAATATCATCTTTACAACTTAATGTATAAAACTAGATTCTATACTGAATTACACAATATAAAAATAATTTCTGTAAGTTGAATGGTTTTTGTTTTACATTCCTTTAAAACCGGTTCATACCTTTTGCCCCACCCTGTATGATAAATAACTTTCCAGTTTATTATAATAACTTTGTTGTTAAACTTTGTGGACTTGAGGCGTCTTAAGAAATTGCGGTGGAGGAGAGTGCTTTATCCAATATACTATTAGAATAAACGCTTCCATAGTGCTTCGACTTGACTGCTTCTTTCAAACCTATGACGCGACCCAAGTATACGTCTTAAAGTAATCGTCCTATGAATTTTTTTCTATCCTAATTGGTAGTCCAGTTTTAATTAGTACCCGTAAATTCGATGAGGAATTTTGAGTGCAGAATGGTACATTTTAAAATTCACATTGCAAAAGTTCTCGCTAGTCTTTGTGGTTTACAATATTCGTACGAAAGTTATTTCTTTACACAGCTCCTCAAATGGCATCAGCAGGCCAACTTTCGTAGTTCTGGATTAAAAAAAAAAATCTTGGTGTTTTTTTTTTACTTTTTTGCAACATAATGTATATTAATGTTGATGCAAGGAACTTTTACTAAAAGTCCTAAAAAAATTAAATTAATATATCTCACCATAATCCTGCCTATTTTTATACCTCAGTGGGTGGCCGTCCCGTTTAACATTTAAAATAGTAACCGTGAAAATTTTTCTTGCGTTTTATTTAAATTGTTTCCTTACAAGTGTTCCATACGTAATAATCATTTTTCACACAACCAATTCCCTGTTTTATCAAAGTCATAGGAAACATATTTTTAAAGAACATTTCAAATGATAAGAAAAAAGGAGGAGGAAAATAAAAGGAAATTGTTATTTTGAAAAGCGATTGTCATGCATTTGAGAAACGCTTCAATCAGTTCATAAAAGGAAGCAAATTCGAAAATATTCTGAAAACCCCGATTTAAAAAAAAAAGAAAAATGTATGTTATTCCAAGAATGATTTCATTGAAACAAAATAAACATTTCTACATATTAAGCATTTCATTTTAGCTAAGGTTTTTTTTCAAGCCCGTTTAATTTATCGTTATAAGAAAAATTCTTCGCGTTTTCACTTAAATTATTTTAGACAAGCTTAAATGAAATATAATTGCAAAACAAATTGTTTCCCTCAGCGATCTAAAGCGATATTTAATAATTAAAATGGAAAATGTAATAGAGCTTTGAAGTTTCGGTTGGTGCAGCTAATTCATCGGTTTTATAAAACGCATAAAGCAAGCATTTAATTGGAGATTATTTTCTGTAAACATTTTTTAAGTGTAAAGAAAATTTGAATCTTGAAATGTATAGAAATGGGACAATCTTCTTTTAAAAGAAAACTGCCTTTTATAAGTAAATGCTGTGTTTTCCAGTGTCTCACTTTGAATTTAAAGCAGTGTGAAAAAGATTGAAAATAAAACATGATAGGATTGGTTTACCTGCTAGAAATGAATGGAGTATTGTATTTATTTAAAAACTGCTGGTGTTCTGTAACAAATTGTATTAGTTCATCCTCTATGTCAGTGGTCGGCAACCCGTCGATCGCGATCGACCGATCGATCGCGAGCCCATTTTTGGTCGATCGCGACAGCATTTTTGACAGTTTATTGTTTAAAAAAATAAATTAAATAACTTTTGAATTGGATAGCGAGTTTATTTTTTTTTCCTTCAGAAAATGTTTATTAGTTTGTCAGACCATTCACCGGAACTAAAAAAAAATTCCGATAATATGGAATGTCAGTCGTCACTTTAACTATGCTCTTGGTGAGAGTTAATTCAAGAACGTAACCACATTTCACATGTGTGTTTTAGTTAAAAAACAAAACAAAAACTAACAGTTCTTTTTATCAAATTCGAAAGAAATAATATATTAATACTGTTTAGATGCGAGTTAACATTTTAGCAAACCAGTATTTTAGAAATTTTAAAGTAGGTGTTTTATAAGCATCAGAACGTTCTGACAAGAATTAACCTACAATTTGAAGACGGGCGCAATCCCAACATTCCCTATTAATAATGTATACCCCCCCCCCCCAACGGTCCCTTGAGTCGATCTTGGTGTTCACCGAACTTGGAAAGTAGTTTAGGTTGCCGACCGCTGCTCTATGCAGATAAACAGAAAATCGCTCTGAGATCATGGGAAGCATTTAAATCTGGGAAATTTATGAATTTATTCAATCATTTCATTTTTTTGCCCTCTTTTTCCCAGTTTCTGTATATGCTAGCAAGTGCAAATTTCAGTCACGATTATTTAAATGTGTCTACTGTTTATATATATATATATATATATACGAGTTACGAATACATAGGAATATTACAAATGTCCTAATATTAAGAAAGTCTCTTTTATACATTCTTATTACTTTTTCCCGCCTATGAATAGTTCTTAACAGTGCTTAAAAATCAATAATATTTGTAGCACGAAATAAACACAAACCCAGTACAAAGAATATAAAATTAAATACTTCGAAGAGCATTTTATGATAAATTTTTTTCTTAGAAAAGTCAAATGCTAAAGTTAAACGAGTAAAATAAGTTTGTGGTTGTATACGACAAAAGGATTTAAAGTTTTCTTTTCAAAAAGTATTCTTTAAAGACATTAGTTGCAAACAATCGAATTTCATTAATATTATTTTAGCTTTTCCACAATCTTACTGCAAAAATGAACAAATCTGAATATGATTTAGAAATTATTTTCCTTTGAACTTATTCACCACATTTGCAAATTCCGATTTTAAATACAATCAAAAGGCGCTGAATTCCTTTCTTTTCGCCAGACTTTTACATAATTTAGGTATCCCTTTGCGAATAGCGTTTTAAAGGATCGAACTGAGAGCAAAATTCAAAGTCATGAAATGCAAATTTTAGAGATTGGAAAAGTCAAAGTTAAAATTTTTGAATCTTAGTTGAAGTGTTATTCATGATGAAATCAACAAATCAAAGAAATGTTTCCTCAAGAGGAAGAAATGAAAATTCATGAATATCAGATGAAAATAGAAAGAAGTATTTTAAGAGTTGTGGCAAAATGTATTAAATGAAGTTTTGTGCTTGTGCATTTTATTTAAAAGTTAAAAAGTAATAGCTATGACGAGGACAAGATAGATGAAGAATTTCTACTTTATGATAAGGATTAAATCTATTTTATTCTGAATATTTATGTCTAATATTTTACGTAAGCATATTGAAAATAAGGAGGAAATAAAACATATTTTTAGATAAAAGTTATTTTAAATTAATTTTGTAAAAAAAACGTTATCTAAATGTGGCGTGGTTAACACTAAATATTATATTTATAACTACTACAGCGTAGTATGACTACTTGTTGCACTATAATAATATGCGCAATTTCACTTGGTAGATTTTATATTTATAAGGTCTGTAAGGAATGAATATATATTGTAAATATTCTAAAACTGCTTCAAAGATAAGTTGTTTTGTATTCTCTAAGATTCCATCCAATTAATATACGACAAAAAATACCACAAGCAAACCAAAAATAAACTATGTTTCTAAAATCTAGATGCAAAACAGATCTTCACATCACAATTAAAATAGGTGTATTGAACAAATTCATTTATATTCGATGTAATAAAGAAAATTCAGCCTTTTTTTCCTCTTAAAAATTGTCAAAAAATTGATGAAACGAGGAAAAGAATTTATAAATGCAGCTTGCAAGGTAACATTTCAGCTAGAAAACGCAGTTTGCTTGTATGAATTTGATATTCATTTATTCACATGGAAAGGAATTCGATGGCAGCGAAAATTAAAATATTATGATGTAACGGAAATTAGTGTTGGTTTAAAAAGCAATAAGAGCAGAAAGTAGTTTACTCCTTCCCAAATGGCTTTCGATAATGTGATTTCTGGAAAGTCATTTTGTGGAGAAAGCTATTATTTTGGAAACGAGTCCGCTGAACACTTTAATTTCTTTACGGATGATACAGTGCAATTTTAGATTTCAAGCTTTTGCAAGCATTCTATGTATTAGTCCTATTTTCATCAAAACATTCAGGCAGAACTAATTGTGCCTAATTTTTCGTCTTCAAAGTTTTCATAAGAATAGTCATCACTCAGCTTTCCATCCGAAATTTTCTTTTTCATAAATTAAGGCAATTAACTTCCTAATAAAGTTAAATCTTTTATTTAAAAAGTTTAGTTATTCCGAAAATGTTATTAAATTTTGCCAAATTTTCATTGTTTTAATTTTTAGCCGTTGTGTTTTAACAAATTCCATGTTATAGTTTTCTTGTTGAAATATTCAAGCAGTGTTTCCATGTGTAAGCGCATTTGTGTAGCGAAAAGAAATTTTCACAATTAAAATAACGAACAAATGTTCCATAAAATTTTAAGATATAAACGAAATAAAAAGTTTAAAAAGTAAAGACATTACTTATAGTATTAAAATTAGTTCAATGTAAAAACTAAGAACGAAACTGAATATAAACCGTCCAAATAATCATTTGTATCCAAAACAAATTATTGCAGTTTCTTCCTCCCTCCCCATTTCAATTATTCAATCTCTTTAAAGCAAAGTCTTACAGGAAAGACTAACTTACATAGATAGATACTGAATATTAACATTATTTTCTTATTCATGTTAAAGGAATAAATTATACGAGGACTATCCAGAATGCAAATTACGGTTTCGTCTGTAGTTGCAATTGGCGTGGCTAGCGCGGTCATCTTTGGTGTCTGTTCTCTATTCATTCTATTCTTGGTCTCTATTCATTCAGCATTTCGCAGTGCCCGCGCGAGGTTCGTATCGTGTTTCATTATTTCGCAATTAAAGTTTTTAATGTGAGCGTCAACAAGAACCCCGAGAGTTGTGAGATGCAAGCAGTAATAAGGCTGCTTCTGGCGAAAAAAAGAAAAACATAACACGATTTAGATTCATCGTCGACTGTGTGAAGTGTGAGGACACAACGTATAATCACTGAAGCCAGTGAGCTAATGATGCATTAGGTTTAAAAATTAGGTTTAAAACCAATGATCATGATGAACAGCAAATTGGACGACTAAGCATTGTAAATGATCAACTGCGGGAGATGGCTGAATGGTTGAAGTCTCAAGCTGTAGAATTTTATGACAAAGGATTTTCAAAGCTTGTTCGCCGCTATGAAATGTTCCTAGATTTGAATGGAAACTATGTTAAAAAGTAGTATTTCAGGGGCGTTTTCAAATGAATATAACATACCTTTCCTTCTATGCTTTATTTCTTTTTACAACCGAAACAAAATCTACTCTCTACTCTCTGGATCACCCGCCTACTTAAAAATGGTGTATAAAAGGAACGAACAGGTAATGAAATCGTCTTTTAATGAAATACGGTTTAGAAAATAAAAAAAAATTATAACAAATACGCAACCTGAATGGAGTTACGTTAAAAATGAAAACGGAACAAAGCCCCATTAATTCATCCAGTTGCAAATCAAGCAATCTCATTCCAAAGAATTCTCGGTTCATTTTCAAAATATTTTCAATAAAAATAACTCCAGTGTAATAATGAAAATAATCTTCTGCGAAAAACAAAACATAGAATATTCAAGCAGTTTTCTTCAGACCGTTCAAAGAACGGTCTTCCAATCTTTGAGAACTGATTTTAGGTAAAAAGTGAATTTGTTTGGGAAATAATTTCACTCAGAATTTAAAAGAAACAAGATGTCTTTCCAGTTCTCTTTTTCGGAAGCTATCTTCGGGATTTTTTTTGTTTTATAATACTTTGTAGCAAAAAATAATATAAAATAAGTAAATAAGAAAAAAAATGAACAGGGATCAGGTGTGTTAAGGAAAATGAAAAATGAAATATTACACAATCAAAAGCTAAAGTATATTCTCAAATGGTGGAAGCAAATAAAATTGTGGGTCACAAAAGCGAAAGAATGTTAAAAGTATGCTAAAATGTGTTTGCACAGACTATGTTTTGAACCATTTTTGCTGTTATTGTATTGTCACAATAAGGCACATTTTTCTTTTGTGTGCACATAAAAGTATAGAAACCAATAATCTACGAGAGAACAGGCTGACGAGTTAAGTAACTAATATTTAAATATCACGGTAAATATCCCGATGCAAAACGGTTTGATTCATACAAAATCTGTAAAATAAGAATACAGAAATGTAAAGTCAGAACCATGTTAACCCCTTAAAATCACGAGTTTTTTTTTTCTGAAAAACTAGTATAGTGTAAGTTATTCTTTGCAATTTCAGGTTGTGTGAGGTAAATAGAGAGCAGGTTGCGGGGTAAAAGTTACATAGAAAAAAATATTATACAAACAAAGTGTAAACGGATCTCAGACGGGCATTAGAAATAAAATAACGCATGGGCATGGGCAAACTTTCCGGTAACGTTCGCCCGTGTCAAAGAGGGGCAAATGCGCTAAGTGATTAATTGTTTTGTCTTTTCCTATTCATATATAGAAGCTTGAATGTGATAAACATGACATTCACTGCAGCAAAAGACGAAAGGAAAAGCAAAAACAATTGTTCGATAATAAAATCCTGGAAAAAATATGTATTACATAAAATTATACATGAACTGATAATACTACCGCATTAAATAAATTGTTCGCTTCGAAAATTCCAAAAATATCACCTTTCCTTATGTCATATGGATGAAAAGTGATCAATACACACACGACGTTTTATTTAAACTTCGTAAATTAAATTTGACGGTATCTACGTTTCGTTTTGCTTTAGGTGTCATAAAATTTATCTTCCCCAATAAACTCTTAGCTCCTCAATAACATCTCTTGAGATACTGTTTTAATTACCCAATAAAAATATAAGATTGTCTCCTTTCTCCATAATTCAATTTACATATTTTATTCCTTAATGAATAAAAACTAAGGGCAAGAATGAAAACAATTTTGATGAGCTAACCAGAATATCTCCGTCGATAGCAAAACTATTTAATAAATTACTTACTGAGCAATAAACGGTTACTAAAACACACGATATCCAACGTAAGACTCTACTATCTAAAAATGAAATAATCCTTTTCCGATAAAATGCTTTGTTTATGCAGGAAGTCTTTAATCATTTTTGGAAGTTTAAACCAAATTTTTCACTCTGTTCCCACAATACACAATATGAGAGTTATAAATAGACTTAAACAGATAACGTCCTGCATATAAAATAGTGAATACTAAATCATCCGGAAAGCTTTAATGAGTTTTCCAGTAAAGTGCTGGATGTTACATCAGCTTAACTGCTCTTAAATGGAATTATGCGGTGAGATAACTTTTGTAGTTAAGATTGCTAAAAAATCGATTATTTTCCCTTTAGACACTAAAACTTCAGGTAAATAGGTGCTAACATCTCAAAATAGCAACAACTTCAACTTAATTCTTTAGTGCTATTTGTACTGCTGAATAAAAGCATATTAATACGCAAAATTCTGAATTTAAATTGTTTTCAAAATAGAATGGAAAATCATAAATAAAACATTGAATGCATGCGCACAAGAACAAGTTGCAAAATTATATCAATAGCGTGAAGAAATTACACATCACCGAATGCTTCCATCGTACACCGGTAAAACTTGCTATATTATATATATACATATATATATATAGGCTCTCGGCTTGGGTGTCTAGGGGTTACTAAAATCATCACTCACCATAAAGATATAAAAACCGACTATATTTACACTTTCCTATTTACAAAACTATATACAGAACAGCTTCAATTACGAACAACATCATCCGAGCACCGCAGCGCTTACGTCCACACAGAACGGAGTCTTACTCAAAACTAACTGCTTACGCTCCCTATCGCCAGAGGGCGCGGCTGTCAATGTCTCTTCGCACTCGCATCCTACAGCTCGGTCATGCTGACACTTTGGCTGTCCTCAGACAAACCTGGAAAGACATTAAAAAAAAACAAAAAGAAAAACAACATAAAACAGTCACAGGAAAAATGAAAAAAAAGTCAATGTCTATTGGTCGATGCTCAGTCCAAGCTGCGGGACCAGGGCTTCATGAAGTCGGATTTTTTTTTCTTTTCCTGTCGTAGTATTTACGATTCTCTTCCTGAATCTTCAAGATACTACCTTTCCCTTCCATTTCGCAGCTTTCTTTGATAGAATCTTTAGGACAACCACTCATTTCTTTTTTGGGACTCTTTTCCTTATCTGCAGTGAACTCCTCATCACTTCCATCTTCAGATTTCCCTATTCCTTCATCCTCAGAATCTGAATCCTCAGTAAACTTCAGAGCAGCTTTTCGTCGCCTTGATGAAGTTGATTTCTTTTTCTTTTGACTGCCATCACCATCAGCCACGAAGTCTTCATCCTCAGACTTTGCTTTTCGCTCTTTTTTCTCAGAGTAGGAATTTTCCGCATCGGCTGCTTGCTTTTTAGGGCGTCCACGTCTCTCTGGTTTCTTCTTGTCATCACTTGTGGATTTTTTTGATGTGTGTTTTCTAGATTTCTTCTCTTTAACCTTAGCATCCGCATCATCCTCATTTTCAGATCTAACAGCTTGATCTTTCTTTTTCTTTGATTCTGATTTATCATTGGAATCTTGCTTCTTTGATTTCTTCTTACCAGTGCTCTCTGCTTCAGCATCTTTATCTTCTGAGCTTACTTCTTGATTTTTTGTTTTCTTAGACTTTTTCTTGTCTTTAGTTTCCGTAGCAGAATCTTCATCAACCGATTTGGAAACGGCATTTTTATTAATAGTATCTTCTTCCGAATTTTCTACTTCACTCCTGAAATCTTCCGCCTTGTTTTCTTCTTTGCCATTGTTTCTTTCATCTACAGATCCGACATCTTCCTCTGAATCGAACTCGTCATCTGGTTTAGGATCAGTTCCTCCAAGCTTTTTTTTCGAAGTTTCTTTGTGGTTCTCTACGTCGCTGTGTACTGTATTTTCAGCTTTTTTAGTTTTAACCTCTTCCGCAACTGTTCTTCGATTAAGGACGTCTACGCGTTTCATCTGGATTCCAGCGGAATAATTTAAACAAGATTGTATATTATTTTGTTCTTCCGAACCTTCCGTAATCTGTTTTTCAACTATTTTTTTTTTTGGCAAATGAAATTCTTTTGGTTTTCGAACATGTAGGTATTTTATCTGTTAATGTAATTTTCATTCTTAAGTTAGTGTCCTTTGTTTTAAGCGGTTTATGAAATTTTATTAATTCTTTCACCTCATCACGAATCTGACATTGTGATAACTTGCTACGATCAAATTCCAATTCTTCTGCAGTATTTGCTACGCTAATAAAAAAGCTACTATCCATGAAATTTATTTCTGATTCCGAATTTTGTTTTTCTTTCTCAATGGAAATGAATGGAAAATCTCAATGTTTTTTTTTTCTCTAGTGGCGTTACGTCAGCTAAAAAATCTTCGCCAGCCGTTATTAGGGTGGGGGAAAAACTATTCTCACAGCTGTCTTTTTCTTTTTTCATTGGCGCCTTGTTCTCATCTGGGATGTTTCGCAAAACGTTTGAAGGGCTCGAATATTTCGTGCGACCCAATATTTTAATTCCGTTTTCATCTACCTTAATAATTAACTGCTCTAGTAAATCTGCACCAATAATCATATCTTTACGCACATTTTTTAACACATAAAATTTTGCTGAAAGCACATAGTTATCAATATTTACATTAGAATAAAAATAGCCCATAGGAAATACATTTTCTCCGCTTATACCACTTATTTTTCTTTCATCGAAGCACATTTTAGCTGAACCAATTTTTGCATAAAAATCATAAGAAATCATACTAATTTCGCTTTCAGTGTCGACCAAAGATGAAATGTTCTGTCCCTTTATATTTACATTAATTTCGTATTTTCTCTTGTTCTTCGAACGGGTAACTATTCTCAACTTTTCCCATCCAAATTTGCTTTCATCTTTTTCAGCTTGTTTCGCATTTTTTTCAATTCGTTCCGCAATTATAATATCAATTAATTTTTTAGTAAATTCTTCATCAAAATTTTCACGCTCTACGATTACTTCTTTAAGTTTTAATATCGTAGGATTTTCAGGAATATTTAAACCTAATTCCGAAACTAGTTTTAATAAGTCTTCCTCACGAGCTTTGCCAAGAAAAGACATTATGCACAAAAATTAGAAACAAAGTACTCACAGTTTAAGTCCGATGTCTGCTTCAAATAATCACAATGAAGAGTTCTTAATAAATCCACCGGCAATCACTTTATCCGGGCCGTGACCCCACATATAGGCTCTTGGCTTGGGTGTCTAGGGATTACTAAAATCATCACTCACCATAAAGATATAAAAACTGACTATATTTACACTTTCCTATTTACAAAACTATATCCAGAACAGCTTCAATTACGAACAACATCATCCGAGCACCGCAGCGCTTACGTCCACACAGAACGGAGTCTTACTCAAAACTAACTGCTTACGCTCCCTGTCGCCAGAGGGCGCTGCTGTCAATGTCTCTTCGCACTCGCATCCTACATATATATATATATATATATATTAAGCGTAAGATGTAACCATTTTTAATAGGTTTTGTATGAATTACATTAAATATTTTTTTCCTTAAATATAATCACAAAGGGTAATTATTGGACATAAAACTAAACACATCGAACCATTACATATCTAAGTTGGAATTTTCAAATTTAGTGTACAGTACGCATAATGAGCTGCCTTATTTATATTTTTATCTTATTGCTAATGCAGTTGTAACTAAGTACATCTAATTAATGAGTGCGATGGGGCATTAATCATTTTCCCTCTGATTTACACTCTGGAGTTGGTGTAAGTAATTAATATAATTATTATAGTCTGCTAAATAAGTAAATAAATTAATTAATTCTTCAAAAAATAAAATTTTGAAAAATATTAAAAGGCATTTGTGAGAGCTTTAAAAGATGTATCATACCCCAGGTCATTGCTTTTTATGGAAGTTAAACTAGTAGTTGATAAAATATTCTTTCTATGAACATATGAACTGTTAAACTGTAATTAATCACTAACATTAGTTGCAATGTTTATTTACTTAGAGGGAGACAATAGCTTTTGCTTCAAAAAAAAAAAAAAAAAAAAAAAAAAAAAAAAAAAAAAAAGGCGATGAGGGATTCTTTGACTTCAAATTTGACTCTTCATTGCGTTTTTAGAACATGATTTTTTCTAGAATGATATCTAAAGTCAGTTTTCAGTTTATTAACGCTAAGTTGCACTATTTCATTATCGTTTAATTAAAGACCGTAAAACTTTAATTCTTAATTTTAAATTTCAATATTATAGCGATATACCATCCCTAGCCAAATTAATAAATGCACTACAGAGTTTTCGTAGTTTCACAATTAGTAAAAACTCATTCGCTTTTGCAGTTAGGGGCCCGTCAACAAACTCAAAAAGGAGAAAACATTTTGAATAATCATGCATCGTAAAAATCTGGAAATGAACTGTAGATTTCAGAAAATAGTTTAAGCACTATGTACAATTATTCTGTGAATTTTTGTAAAAATTGTACTTAAACTCTTGAAAATATAGGCTTTTTTTTCAGTTTCCCTTACACGTGTGTGGCTTATAACAGGCAAAGTTTTTCACAAAACGTTACCAAACTGTCAGAAAACTTAACATTATACAAGCGAAGCATTATACTAATATTCTAAATCTAAATCAAAAATATTTAATGAATTATGGACATTTCAGGGAAATATTTTTACTGCCCATGCGCGAAAGATAGCAATCTTTAACTTTTGTAATATCACACCCAAGTGTGCAAGACAAGCCATAAGAAAATGTCAGTTGAATATCTTCAAAATTCAAAAAGAAATCGGCAATTTATTGAGGTGTATTTTAACATTTTTTGGAAAAGTGGTAGTTTTAAAGGATGCTTTCACAAATCAGTCGCCAGTGCTTGCAGTCATTCAAAATATTTATTGTGATTTGTGATAAAAGTTTAATATTTGTGAAAAGCCCTCTCCATCCATGTTCTTGGTAAGGAATTCTTCACAAATATCCAATTTTTTCGCAAATTGCAGAATAGATGCACTGAATGATTGCAAACGCGTACGACCGATTTGTGAACAGCCTATTAAGGAATGCGGGGGGGGGGGGAGTGTTCACATTCTTCTCCAAATAGTGTTGAAAAAATTGCCGGTATCTTTCTGAATTTTTAAGATATTAAAGTGAATTTTTTTTGAGTTGACTGAGCCCTGTATACTTTGGTTTGAAAGTATGAAATAAAAAATGCACGCTAAAATTCTTTCAAATGAAATCTATGCACATTTCTTAAATCACTAGTCAAACAATAAAAATGTATAAACCCCAAACATTTTTTTTTTAAATGTTTAAAATAAATACAATTTTTAGAAATTTCCTGACGGTGAAAAAAAAATTAAAATCAGTGAAAATCACTTAAATTTGCTTATTTAAAATATGATCATATAAATAATAGGCTCATTTTTAAACACTAATACATTACAATATTTTGTTGTTTAACAAATCTTATTTTACAAATTTATTTTTGAAACGTTAAAATATTATTCTAAATCGAAAGTTTTCAAGTTTACGAAAACTAAATATTCCCAAAAAAATGTGGACGATCATTTTTTTTACGCTGAATCAAATTCCAATTATCCTAATAAATTTATATTGACATTATGTTTTATCAAATATTTCTGATTTTGTCAAATCTACTTTAAATTATGTGACTACGTATTAAAGAGCTTTCCTTCATGCTGAAAAAAAAAAACTTTCAGAAGTCTTAATTTTAACTGAAGAGAAATACTCGGGGCTAAATGAAAATAAAATTTGACAAGAGAGCTGTAGTGCTTGATCACTTCAATTGAAAGGTTAGAAGAAAAACTTCTTCGTGATAAATGTTCTTTTCAAATGAGTAGAAAATGTGTGCCAAGGGAACTTTCTTTAATTTTTTTTAAAAGTTAACTTCAGTTCATACTTACTCTTAAACCGTACTTCATGTTTTTTTCCCCCTTTTCAATACTTTTCAAAAGGAGCTTTTTTTTAACTTTTTTATCTTTAATACAAAAGCTTAGAAAACATTTAAGGAAATTCAAAGGAAAAAAATAGTTTGGTGTTCCTTTTTCGGCGTTGAGAGCTATTAAAAAAAATCTCAGTAATACCGTTTTAAACTTTCTAACTTTTTTCCTCCATACATCACTTTTCATGTACAGTATCGAAACCCTGTGAAGAAACAGAATGTATTCGATTAACAGTGGTTTATAATTACAGTTTTAAAATGCAGAAAGAAAAGATTTAATATTTACTTACGCTAGATACGTATTTAAAGTATGGAGAGGTTTACGACGAAATGCAACATATTTCATTGTATTGGATCCATGCATAACTATCTGTCGGTTAAAAGATATCAAATAAATAAATTAAAAACACGTAACAATGCAAGAGGATTTGTTAAGAGGACGTGTTTAAGAGCGAAACTAATGTTAAAGATAATATTCTGGAGCAGTGGTCCCCAAACTGATGAAGTCACTGAGCAACCGTATCGTTTTCAAATTCTAATACGACGTCTACCCCTCCCCCCCTCCAAAAAAAAAAAAAAAGAGTAACAAACTTAAGTGTAAACTTTCAGTTTTTGAACATTTTCAGCAATGTTGTTTAGACATGAAGCAAAAAACGCGATCGGCTACTATACAGGGTGTCTCAAAAGGTCGTTTACAAACTTAACATGGTTGTCTATTTACATTCAAATTTGGGTCCCAAAATGTAAATTGCAACCGCTAGAGGGAGATGTTCGCAGCATAGAAGGGGAGAAAGAAAGGATATCCAAAGAGGTGTGAATATGACTTCTATTGAACAATTTTATTTCACCACAGAATAAGTTCAAAACTTCTTATTCGCCACAATATATGCTTCACAACGCCATGGCTTGGATTCACGGATCTGTTCAAAATGGGCAGGCGTGTCACAAAGCTTTCCACAATCCTAGTGACGAGATTAGGAAATGTCGGATGTTACGGTCATCTCGTATACCAGCGACTTCGCGCATCCCCTCAGGTAGAAATCCAGGGGAGTCAGATTGAGGGGAACGTGGTGGCCATGCTTCTGGACCACCTGTACCAATCCAGCTATCAGGATATGTCCTATCGAGGCATCCCCACACAGTGAATTAAAAAAGATCACGCTTCCCACTATCACATAAACTTGCGAACATCGTCCTTTACTGGTCGCAATTTTCATTTTGGGGCCCAAGTAAATCTTGTTCGTCATGGTATGGCAGACCATCCATGATAAGTTTGCAACTGACCTTTTGAGACCCTGCATTGGACAACTACTATCTTTGTATATGCTTTATATCAACAAAGTTTTTTTCCGGGCCACGGTCTATTCAATGCGAATGCTGGCGACATATCGAAAAGCCACTGTCAATTTTTGGTAGAATAAACTACAGACTATCCACCTGAGCGCGACCGCGATCTACCGAAAATTAACCAGCGAATTCCTAGTGCCTCACTATGGACAATTTCGAGACCACTGTTCTGGAGCATAATCATCCTTGATTTCAGTAACTGTTTCTCATTTGCTTGGCTGATGGACGATTTCAGGGCCAAAAAAGTAGTGGTTCTTAGAGGAAATCCAGTCTTTGACCATTAGTCACCAAGTCTTCCGAATACTCAAAATTTTGTTACTTTGCATACCAGTAATGGATTTAATGTTATAGTCCATATGAGACTCCATGTGTATATTATTTGGAATAAGGAAGTAGATCTCGTTCCTTATTAGCGAGAAAGTCAACGACACTAAGCTCAACATGCAGACGTGTATTATCGTGCAAGAAAACTTTTTTTTTTCTTTTTTGCAGCCTTTGCGTCTGGATTGCAGCATCAAGCTGGTCGAGTTGAGCCAGGTAGACATGGCTGTCGACGTCGAATTTCTGCTTGCCGTTTTCGCCCCGCACGTGTGACAGTTAACAGTTATTATCTCAGTTCCAACAATAACAAATGTCTTTTCAAATGATTTCCCAAAGGATGGTTTCCCGTATGTTACATCATATTATCACTCGTGACATTGTTTTTCGCTAACTGATCCTTCGGAATAACGTTCACTGTGGTTGCGGAATGACTGTGTTGCTAGTCATCCTTTTTCGCAA
Organism: Octonoba sinensis; assembly: GCA_038502835.1. NCBI lineage: Eukaryota > Metazoa > Arthropoda > Arachnida > Araneae > Uloboridae > Octonoba > Octonoba sinensis. The sequence continues at coordinate 69,520,423 of CM076602.1, forward strand.
TGGCAAAATATAACAGGACGAATAGGAAAATGATTTTCTGCATTCATTCTCATCTACTAATCCCGGAAGACTTTATCTTCCATATAAATAAAACAAAGTGTCTGTGGATGTCCGTACAGCGTATAAATTGATACATAATGTTACTCTTCATTGCTTGTGAAGCAGTTAGAAACAAAGTATTACATATTGCATTAGCATTGTAACAACTTCTGAAAAGAGAAGTCAGAACCATAGTAATTTTAAAGTAGAATGATTAATGAATATGAATGCATCAGTTAACTCCTTGTTATGAGCTCAATTATCTCTAAAGCTGGTAAAATACTCTTCTGTGAATAAGAATAATTAACATATTATGCAGATGTTCTAGTCGAAAGAAGATAAGATTAACAGTTGTGTTACCTCAACACATTAACGTTATCATTAGCAACGTTTGAATGCCGTTATAGAATGAGGTGAAACTTTTCAGTTATACCGCCAAATTGTTAAACTTTTAAAGGAATAATTTAACACATTATATATGTTGGTTGTTTAAAATTTCTTGGAGTGGGCCTGTACCTAGCTTTTTAACACATTTAGTTAATACACAGTTAATCACAATATGTTTTTAAGTTAGATTTAAAAGACAGAAATACAAATGCAATATATTTTCTTTTTTTTTTTGACACGATTGAATAAAACATTTTTATTTCTGTTTGTAATGAAACTAACTTATTTTTATATGGAATTTTAAGTGAATTTTAGTCCTATTTTTAATCTGACATTGGCGCGTATTTTACTTTTTTATTTGGAACGCATTACGTAGTTCTTCTTATTTAATTTTACTAAATATCTCTTTAATGTTTTAAAATTCAATATCTACACCATGTGTAGTATAGTGTCAAATCCATTTTGATTTTACTTTCTTTCTTTCTTTTTTTTTTTTTTTTTTTGCTTTTCAAATGAGACTTTTCTTGCTAGATCATCATACATCTCTGCTATGTTCCGACTAAAAATGATTTTTTTCTTCATTTATGCTGAAATGTTCCTCAAATTAAGGAGATCCTAGTTAGAGGGAGGATGCTTAATTGCATTAGTGTATGATCATTTCTAGCTAGTGGATGCATGTATTCAAATACGAACAGTTAATAATCTGAAGTTAAAGATTTAAATAAATCTGCTATCATTTCCTTTTGTTTATACTGAAGATATACTGCAGTACAGTTTTCACCAGCATAACGCAGAAATTCATCCATCAACGTGAAGTTTAGTTTCTCGGGATTTTTAGGGATGTCTGGAAACATGAGTTTAATATTTGAAGAGGAAGAACTTTCATTTGTATGTGTGTAACCTATATATTTTGTACAAAAATGAGGTGTAAGATTATATTGTTGTGATTATTATTATTTTTTATTTTTTTTCCCAAATAAAAGGGACTCAATTTGGTTTTAGAAAACCTCGTGATAATCTAACTTACAGAACTGCACATTATGTTGTATCATTTATAGGTTCGAATTCTGTGCCTGAATATTTTAATTTATTATTATTCTTATTTGAAAAGGTACACACAACAAACAATAATAAATAAATAGATCAATAAAATAATAAATATTTAACACTAAAAGCGCCGTTCGGGTTTTTTTGAACTGTGTTTCTACTTTTCTACGTTTTTCTTCAACATAAAATTGAACAGTAAAGCTCTTTTTTTCATTTTATCTAAAATATTTAAATGTATACTGTGTCAAATTTTCTAATTTCTATGTTAATTTATTAATTACAAAATCATCGACTTACCTGAACAGCCCTTTCGGGTCATTTTCGCCCGCATAAGAAAAATTACCGATTTTCAACTAAGTGTCTATTTTTGAATTCCCGACACCTCATTTTTGTTCTCTGCTCATGGGGAAATAATGTGCCTTTTATCGCGATGACTTAGCAGAGGATTGAAAATAACCTCACGCTTGATTTTGCGTTTGGATAACTTGGATAACTTATATCAAATCTTCCACCAGTACGATTCTTCATCTCTCCATTAGCGACGTTGTTCTAAACATTCTAGTTAGCTCGAAAATGTGCACGCATCCTGGTGGCGCTTGTCGGGAAACTGCTCCTGCTGCAGCGAACGAAAACGAAAGTCGAGACCATACTGAACAGCATCGTTCTCAAAGCTTTTGATTGCAATCAATGCGTAACGCTTATATCCAAATACACAGGTAGGTGTTTATTGCAATATAGGACCTTCAATTGATGTACAGAACCTAAAAAGGAAAATATGCTCTTTTTAAAGATGCCAAGGCAGAGAGTAAAACTTTTGTCACCTATGAGGGATGCCAGAAACCAGTTTGTGGTAAATGCGCTGCTTTTGCTGTGACTGTCAAGCGTGCATACTGTTGCACTTGTGCTAATGTCTAGCAAACTTCACACTTTGCGTTTATTCATATTATGTGTTTTCCATTGTAATATCATATTGAAACACATGTTCGAATTCGTATTATTTTCAATTGCATGTTTTTTTTTTTGCTTTTGTACAGTTTCTATGTTTTCAAAATCTAATTTTCATTATCGGCATTTGTTCCTTTTGTCTGTCCTCTGATCACATATGATACTTCGAAATAACATAATGTAATAAAATAATAAAATCGAGAAAAGTTGTAAAGAAAAAAGAAAACTTAGCAAAAGCTCTAAAAACTGAAAAATAATAACAATAATAGCAATAAATTTCTAAAAACAGTTCTATATTGTGATTTCATCCTCATTTATCAATAAAAAAGAACATAATTTGTAACTTTACTTGCATTCCTTACAAGGGTCAAATTGACACCAAACGTTGGTTTTCGGTAAGTTCAATACCGGCTGCTCTAGTGTTAAATAACATCTAGAATTACAGATGCATACATAACGTATGCCTGTTTGCCTGTACGGCACTTTTTTTGCGATGCCCTGATGAACTACAGAAGTCATGAAATTCAATTCAAAATTAGTTCCGACAGTGGGGTTTTTGATTCAAAGCGAGCTTTTATTTTTTAGTCCGAATTTATTCCTCCCTTTAAAAGGCGCAGATAGGAGACGAAGCGTTCTTTCATATTTCCTTTTTTTATGGTGCAAAATAACCGATTTTTCCGCAAAAAATTAACATTATTCGAAACTTCAAATTTTATAAGAATTAAGAAATCACAATGTTTCTTAGCACCATTTAAAATTTTTTCCTTGGTTCAAATCATTAATGACAAGGTTTGTTTGCTAACGACCTTTTTTGCACCTGGGAATTAATGGCAAAATGTATTTTCTTCGTAATGTGAACTTTTAGGAACTGCTATCCTTATTCTAATGGTATTCTAATTTAACGCGCTTTTGTTGGGCTATACAGTTGAAGCATAGGTAAAATCAGTTGATAGAGCAAATTCTATTAAATAAATAAATTGTGCTTTTCTCCTTTTTTGTTACAAGGGTATATACATCATGAGCTGCGCTGTGACGGGAATTCCTTTTGTGCGAAAGAGCTACTCATTATAGGAGAGGAAGTTTTAACAAAATATTTAATTTTGCCACAATATGGATTTCACAATAGGAATGTTGGACACTGGAGGGGACCATTTTTATTCAACTGGCATTTCAAGCGGGACCTTCCCTTCAAGTCTTAGCATTCCCATCGCCGTGGTGGATTCCTGATTGCCGTTGTTCGCTACTTTCAAATTCTATAGAAATATAGACGCAGGGGCTTCCTTTGCATTTTTAGAACATGCAGCGCTGCTTAAGGGAATACAAGTGGCTACAGATGAATGAGTTTCAATGGAGGAAGGCCACTACAGGGAATTTCTTTTAAATTTGCATCACTGCCTACGTCATGTGGGTAATATTGGCAGTTGGAAAAAATATTAAAATGTTGTACAATGATATTTTTATGTCTAATTTATAAATTGTGCATATATATATATAGATATATATATATATATTTCCGAAGCCAGTTCGTGGAAAAAAAGCTTCATTGTGGTTAAAATATTACTACCATTTAACTGAATAAAAATATTTTCTGAGTAATTGGTTCTAAAAACACGCTTTTATCGTTAAGTTATTCGATAAACTTATTTGAACTCCCAGAATAATTTGAATAATAAATACACCTGTATTAGAAGCATGTCTGAAGATAAGTAGCAGGGTCTGCCAACATAAAAGTTATCGATGGATATTTGGAATCATTGCACTCAGAGGAGCAATTTCTATTATGTGCGCTGTTCCCCGAGTTCACATAAAAATCTTTCTCTACAAATCCAAACAGTTTCCTTTTTCTAAGGACTCATATTTTACTTTGCTATAGTTACACAAATCCATAAAATTTGTCTATTTAAAAAGGTTCTTGAAAGTATCGAAAAGGATTTGAAAAAATTTTAAAAATTCAAAATGTTTCCCAGTAAATGCAATTTTATTTCGAGTTCAATGAAAATATGAAAAAGGATGTACGGCAGCAAACAAACTGGAATACTAATTCTGATATTTAACATACAGATGAAACTCTCGAAAAATCACAAAATGGGGGGCAGTGTGACTTTTATCTCATAAAAAAAAAATTTCATGTGTAAGGTATTAAGTGTATCTTTTAATGGGTTTTTTTCTCAAATAAATAACAGAGAAAGTTCATCTAGAACAAAATAAGTTTTCTTATTAGTATAAAATATTTGTCTTGTGGAATTATTTTTCACAGGTCTTCAACTCCTTAGTATATACCATATATCTTATAACAGGGGTTATTCAACTTATGTAAACTGATATAAGCAACATTATTTATTTGTAAACTTTTGAGCAACATTATTTATTTATATTGCAGACACCACCCCAACCATAAATAAGAATTTTATGTCGTTCTTTAGATTTTATTTCTAGCTCAATAATCTTGGTGGAAATACGTAGTAATAAATATGGGTGAAAACGGCGTTGCTCGTTCTTTCAATAGTCTCGCGCATTTATAAACATAAAAACTTATGTCATGTTATAAGGGAAAAAAAGCACGACATTAATGATAATACTAATACATCGAATGTAAATCATAGTCTTCTATACAAAAATCTCCGCGTAATACAATAGATAAACTAGAAGCTCATTGCCAGGCTCTATATTGGAAAGACGGATTCTAAGGTTCGCTTCTACGTTGAATTTGCTTCTATACTTTGATCCCATAACAGTACCAAAAAAGTTTCTTATTGTAATCATAAAATTCTGAGGCCATCATTTGGGCAGGGAATCTATATTCTGAATTTTTATTCACAAAGCTACTAGTAGCGGTGACGTTTTTCGGATTGTATTTTGTGTGTTATATGGGGATTATTATAATTGCATGCGCCATGCCTTTATCGAATCTTTGGGTTGTTATCTACATATAGAAGGATTTTTTTTTCTTTCATTGCTCCGCTATTAGCTTTGAAGAACCAATTGTGGATCAAATGTTAATTTTTTACTTTTGCAGGAGAAAACGCAAAAACACACTAAATTGGTAAGTTAACTTCAGTTCTCACCTCCGTAATCACCCAAAAAACATTGATTGATCCACAACAGATGACCTTACACAACTTGTGAGACATTATAACAGATTTTTAAAAAACTATTGCAGAAAATCTGAAAATTGTTAAAATTATAAAAATAAGCCAGAACTGGTTATTCATTTAAAAAAAATTACAACGCTTCTTCATGAAATTTTGCGAAAAAAAATATCAACGAAAAGGAGCAACAGACCAATTAAAGATTCAAATGAATCATTCTTCTAATTGACTTTTGTTTTTATTGCGTATTAATTAGTACTTTTAGGGAATTTGTTTACGTTAGTTTCAAGAAAACTAATAAACTACGTTTAAAATGAACAAATCGCAATCTATTAAAATTGATTGCAAGTTTTTAGAACTCTCAACGTAACTAACGGAAAAAATAAAGATTGATATTAATGTGGTTTGGAACACACCAACTTCGAAAGAAACGAAACTAATTATTAAATGTCTTTTAGTTTGTTTTAGAAGTAGAAAGTAGTTTTAATGATTTACCGACGACAGTTATTTCAAACATAACTTTTTTTTATATGCCTAACAAGAAGCGCATTTTTAAAAACTTTAAATGTAGGTAATTATCTGTCATTATAGAAGAAGTTAAAACTGCTATAAAAGAGTACGCCGCATTTTTATTTAAGACACCTTGACTCATCTTTTTCTATCAGATATTCAAAAAAGTGAGCATCATTCTTTCACAGAAGTGTACTTTTCTGAATCTGTATTCACTTATAAATTCATTTACTTATTTATTTTCTCAGCAAAATTTTTTCTCTTTGAACTTTTGGATATTTGTGGTGGCATTAACACATCAATTGCAAAATTTGTTTTTCATAAAATTTTATATTAACCAATAAAAAAGACAACATTTCCGATATGATAAAAAGTGTTCTGTAAAGGAATTTCAATTTTTTTCTTTCGCGATTAAAATTGTCCAAAATAATGATGCAATTACATTATTTGCGAGAAACATATCCGAAATTAAAAATTAGTGCAATTTAAAGAAAAAAAGATCTTATTTAATGAAAAAAAGAAAGTATGGTATTAAGTCAGGAGGTTTGAAATGTGTCTAACGTCCGAAAGAATGTTTTAAATGATTTGTAATATCTTTTTATCAAGGTGTAACACTTTTACTTCTGTATATAGTTACCACCATTACCTTTCTCCATTTAGCATTTTATTCGCATCTTGTTTCATCACAGATTTTTTTCCACAGGAGCTGAGTTAGTAGTAGAATATTAGTGATAATTATTTGGAACTGAAAGGTAATAACTTAATACCATAAAAATATTTGATGTGCTTATAACTCCAATGTAACCAATGGCCATTTGAAGTTAAAATTTAATATTAGTTCTTTCATTATTATTAAAAGACGTTAATTATGTAACGAGAGAAAGGCAGTATAATAATTGAAGTTATGCAAAACACTACAGAACGATTCATGTATGCATATGGATAGAGGGAAAACGGACGAATAAAAATAAATATAATAAGAAACAAATGGCACCAAATGTGGTATACATTAAACGGAGCTTAAAATATTTATAGATAAAATAGTGTAAAAAGGGACACCTCTCCGGAAGTGTCTTTGAGAGGTACTGAAAACTGGAGGCAATAAAAAACAAATGCCTCTTTTTTGAACAGAAGCATCCAACTTTAGGACTCATTATAAGTTTCACAATCTGTGAAGAAATCGGAGAAAAACATTTCCAGAGGAATACGGTTACTGATTTTGCATTTGTTCCTTCAGTTTCTTAAATTGAATCACTCATAGAGCTGTTGCTTCACAAATAACACTTACTTATATACAACAGCAGCTGCTTTGGAAAAGATGTAACATGGTAGAAATACAACAAACCAGCTTTTGTTAGAAATATAATTTCACGTTAATTTAAAGCACAAATAAGCATTAAAACGCAGACATATGTTTCGGGATTGCTTGGAATCCCTTTTTCAATGCGACAGGGAGCTGCAATTTCTATTACTGCACAAAGTTAAATTATTTTTATCAGCTTTTGTTAATTTTGTTTTTTCGGTGTAGTTAAGAGTTTTAGAAGGAAAAATTATATATTTTATCATTTTACTCAGACAATGGAATAAACATTGTTTTGTTTTCCTTGAATGTGAATAAAAGTTACCAACACAGGGTTATCCTCAAAAGAAATACATATTCTAGTTAAATTCATCTAAATATAATATAAGTTAAAAATATTTTGAAGATTGTTTTTTTCTTTTTGTTTCATTAACTCTACCTAAACTAGTGTGATTGTGGAAGGCGTCTGATAACTGATCTTTCGCCTTGGAAAAAAAAGTAAAACTTAATATCAGTACCTGAGAGCTATAGTGTACAAGTTTTTGCGAATTTACACTAAACGGACACACAGAGTACCAACGACGAAGCCACCAACTACACAAGGCTTCTGAACAATTTAAGCTCTCATCGGACATCTTCACTTTAAGGTTCGCATGGAAAAGCCCATTCTAATAGTACTAAAAATGTTCATTTTTTAAATTCATCGCAAAAATTTGAAAGAGGGACTTAAAATACTATAGCCTCTCAGGTACAGATATATTGTCCCCCTATCCGCAAAATTTACGTGTTTAAGTTTCTGTGCATACGAATTTAACAAGTAGCTAATGTATTTAACCATTATCCATTATTTTTAAGAGATATTGCGTTTGTTCCACACAGGGGGTCAAAGAAAGGAATATTAACGTCACAAAGTAAAAAAAAAAAAAAAAAACAGTTTCTTTTATTTAAATTTAATGTTTACAATAGCTTTATTTTCAGACTTAAAAATAGTTTTCATTATTAAAAAGAAACAGGAAAACATTCTCGTTTCAAAAACATATCACTAACCTGCAACCGGGTGTCGTAAGTCCCGTGTATATTGAATACATAGCTATTAATATTCAAATAGACTTAATTTTCAAATACTTTAATATTTAGACAACAGACAGATACAAAAAGGGAAATGCGAATAAATTTAACAATGTACCAATTTACAATGTACTGGTCGAGTCATATTCATTAATAAAACATTTTACTTAAATCAGTTTTCAATTTTGGATTCCACATGAAGGCCAAAATAATTAACTTTAGTGTCAAACTTTGAAAGTTCCTTTCGTGACTTGATTCCACTGCGAATATATCCATCCCTGGATTCTACTCCACATAATACCAATGATGTTTGCGTTACCAGTCGTACATGTCTCTCTACTGCTTGAGAATGTCAAGGGAGCTTCTTTATTTCAAATTCTGAACCGTTTCTGATCATACTTGCTATGTCTTCGTCACTGAGGTTCCATGTAGCTTATGGTTCCAAAGGAAGTCCAGTGAATCATCTTAAAATGTTCCTCTGCTTCGAAATTTTAATTTGGAAGATTAAATTGGCGTATTTTACCTTTCCAGTCAGATTTTTCTTGCTTTCAGTATTCTTCTGAGGCCAAGTTCTCGAATATGTGATCGTTCATCTAATACCATTGTCCACAGAATGTTTTCAGAGTGAGCAAATTAAGAGTTCCTCTGAATAACTTTGTGAACGATTGACTTAAAATCTTCTGGCAAGAATGCGCTTTTTTTATCATTCCGTGCAGGTGACGTGCTCCTTTTCTTTATTTCAAACCAGGATGGCGCGTAAACTTTCATGACTTATTCCAGGGGTCTCCAAACTTTCCAGCCTTAGGGCCATATTGATTACCCTACAACATAATTATTCAACATAAAAATAGATTACTTCAGTAAACTTAATTTAATTTGCTATAAAAAATAAATATGTTCTCTAGAAGGAGTTTTCTTTCAAGTATGCTAGCTCTCCGCGGGCCGGACAAAATCTGTCCGCGGGCCGGATGTGGCCCTCGGGCCGTAGTTTGGAGACCCCTGACTTATTCTACTAGGAGCTTAAAGTGTTATGTTATTTCGGCGGTTGACACATATAGACGCAGAATTATGTTGGCTGTAGTGAACCACCTTGAATGAGACATCGTCCCGGGACTTCCGTTTGCTAAATCTGGAAGGCACTCCCCAGTGGATACTGCCCTAGAAATATCGAAGAGGTATTTTTGGTCTGCACTGAATTCTTTTTTATGAATTTCAGGCAGAACAACTGAAATAGAAACAAAACTTGTCACAGCAAATGTTTCGCACGTTTCCAAAGATTTTCCAGTTGTTCCGGAAAACTGGTAAGGCCCAGATTTCTTTCTGTCAATTTTCTGGAAAAGGTGGCGAAGAGGTAGTTCATTAGTATGCAATAAGCATACAAACCTGTGTAATTTATGGCCAACAAAGATTTCAAGAAGTCTAACGGCGCCATTTTTCTTCCCAACGTTGACATTCGTTCCATCACACCCAACGGCAACCAGTTCAGAAACTGCAATCCCTTTCTGTGTAAGGAAGTTGGTGATACTTTGTATAATATCCGCACTAGACCCAGAATCCGGCGTCACATGTTCAATATAAACAGAACCAGGTTCTGACAACAAGAGCTTAGGAGTATAAATTTGCTATTTATGGACGAAATACAACTTCTAGCTCCGACATTTGACAATAAGGTTTTAATAAAATAATTTATTAATGAAAACGTAATTAATTAATATTAACTTTACAAATAATTAATTATTTTATTTTATTTTATTTTTTGATAAAAAGGCATTAAAAACTTTTATAAAAGGCAATACAAATATTCACTGTAGGTGTGGAACCTCAAGATGGCAACATTTTGATCTGAAATTTGGAGAAAATTTGTTTCAAGCAGTTTCACACAATATAATAACTCAGGCAATGTGAATTTCGGGAAAAAGTTTTTTCGCTCCACCCTATTGCGCAGTTAACTGTGGGCTCCTTACGCAGCAATTACAGTGAATAAAATGACAGCAAAGAAGAAAAGAAAAAAATATACTATAGAAGACAAGTTACGAGTAACTGATAAAGTTAAAAATTATGCAACAAAAGCGAGTATTATTTCGTAAAATGATTCCGCTGTATAGTTTCACTATACCGGAGCTATGTTATAACGTGGGTGTCAAACATGTCGCCGACAGCCGCGTTTTAACGCTGTTTTACTGTAATCTGAAACTTAAAATTTCAGATCGAATAACCTTTTTCACGTACAAAAGTTTACCAATAATGCATATTTTAGTTTCTTTTCCAGGTAATCTGACCATGTTTTTATGCATAAAGCCAAATACAGTTTGAACCATGAAACGACTCATAAAATTAATTAGAAGCACTAAATATCTTTCATCAATACTATCAGAGCAAAGATATAGATACATCCAGCGATCTACAAGACTCATAAACTTAAATATTATGATTTTATGAAAGTAAAACAAACAAAAAAGAAGGCATTACTTATTTTACCACAATATGTTAATTATTTTTCTTCTGAAAAATAAAAATGTATCATTTAAATAAATGAAATAAAAATAAAAATACTAAGTTAATCTTACGTTAAATTAATAAAATATTACTTTAAATTAAAATTTTTACAATGTTAATAATTATTTTAAAGGACTCTTTTTAACTTATTTTTCAAATGCTTGACAATGTTTGTAAATTTTAGAAACTATTTTTAATCATCAAGAAATGTTCTCTTATGTAAGATCAAATATTTTAGACGAAGTTCGTAGTAAGGTGGTTTTAGATCATGAAAAGTATTCAAACTTTATTTGTAATGCGAGTAAAAGTTTTAAAAAAAAGTATTCAAAATAATAATTTATACCTCAATGAATAAGTAGTTCTTGGGAACTAACAAAAAAAAAATCAGTGGGAAAATAAAGATTACATACCTTATTAGGAACAACAAACTGAAGCAAATATTCAGAAACATTCCTACAATTGAACGATTTTTATTGGATAAAACAAACACACGTTTCATCAAAGCAAATTTTACCTCTCAAAAATGTTTTCCTTTCTTGACGTGAGCAGAATACCGCGAAAGAAATGCAAATGAAACGTTTATGAGACTGGAAAGAATATCCGGACGTTTGAGATAAGAGATACCTTCCGTTCGTGTGGTTTTATGGAACACAATTTTTCCTCTCTATGGCTTACTTTATTAAAAGAATGTTTACGGACTGAGTGCTTCGGAATCAAATTTTGTTTCTCATCATCGTGCAGCAAACACAAGCCAGGAATACTCTGAAACTTTGGAAAGTTTCAGAGGGCAAATGATAGCATGAATACCCAAAAAAAAAAAAAAATATAAAGGGTAAATTTTCAAGACGATTTTCGTTTCATCTGTTATATCTGTTATCTTTTTGACTTTAAATTCTCCACACACATTTTCGGTTGTATCTTTTTTTTTTTTTTGAAATATTTTGAGTTGTTATAGATGCTTTCCGCAGCAATTTGCATTAATTGCTCTTCTTTATTGTTATAAACATATTTTCTGCAATGTTATTGTCATTTTTTTTTACTCACAGTTCTTGAAGATTCTTGAGTTTACTTTTTAATCTGTTCTATTTCTTTTCATCCGTATTCTACTGGGACTTGTTCTTTACGCATTAGGCTCAAAGGACATGCAACGGATTTATAAAGTCTTATTTTGAAATTTTCCTTGAAGATTTCATTTTTTTTCTATTTATTTATTAATCTATCTAACTCTATTTCTACTCTCTCTTGTTATATAATATATATTGAAAGTCAGATTCCGCAAAATTGCCTTCCTGCTTTCCTAAAACTATTTTCTTCACTAATTTGTTTTTCTTATAACCCCTTAGCAGAAAGCATTTTCACAGCAATAAGTGCTAACGCAAGGATATTACTCGCTTAAATGATGATTACTTCGTATCCCATTTTATACTAGTAGGATTTGTGTCCTATCATCAGGAGAAATAAGCGAGTAATCATTTTTTCCGCTCGTGTATAGCAAAGTGGCATAAGTTCACACAGAGTTTCGCTAAATAACAAATGCTATCGATTAATAGACCTGTATAAGATGTAATACACGATTTCTTTGGAAAGACTATTTGGATATTTAGGTAGCAAAAACGGTTTTTAATTTTGAGATCAATTTCTATTCCTATGAGAGCCAGCCTAGAGTTAATTAATTTCATTGAATTGGTATGTTAATACTTTTAACGTTATTTTAATATTTCATACATAATACATCTGTTGAATTTTTGTATATCAGACTTGATTGAGAGAACATACAAGAAAAGAAAAGTGGTTAGTTAGAGTTTTATTGGGAAGTAATATATCAGAAATAGTATGCGTATTTTTAAAAATAGTGCCACAAACAAGTAAGTTATGTATCTGAGTCATTTTGAATTTCATTCATAAGTGCGAAAATCTCAGGTAATTGTTTTGAACAGATTAAGTACTTTTGCCCAATTTTCTGCGTAATATCAAAACGAAATAAAATTTATCAAGACTATTAAACAAACAAAAAAAAAAAAAAATTGAAACGCAGGTTTCAACGAATATTTAGTGTCAGCTAGTTCGAAATTTAAACCAATTACCATCTCTAACCTTTCTAATTTTCAACCATGTACTTATATCCGTATAATATCACTTTACAGGAGCTACCAAAATGTTCTCCTAAATGCTTTAAGGTTATGAACACCAGCTGCTGCCAGCCATAAAAAATGCTCACAATTTCTTTTCGTCGAACCTTAATATTGTTTGAAGGCTTCGCGGCCCCAACCAGAGCATTTGTTTGCTTGAACCATCTGGGAAGATAGGTGTCTAGTTTTTCCATTTGTCATGGTTGAGGAGAATGATAAAAACTCATTCGCACTTACTTCGAGATTAGATTGAATTATGGAAGGACATATGCTTGCGATAGAAGGAAAAGAGGATCGTAATTCACGCTGGCGGGACAACTTCATCATTCCGTACAAAAAGTCGCAATAAGTCTATCATTATGTAACTTTTTCCTCGATAACTATTTATTTAATTCAAAGTTCAATAAAAAAGAAATTGAGTTGTATCAACAAGAATGGACTTAATATAAAGAGAAAAGAATACCTAGATAGAACTTATTAAAATATTTTCCGTCATCCACAAATTTAATATGTTTCATGAACTTAGCGTCTATGTGTGTGCGTAACTGATCCCCGCATATCAAAGCTGAGACACGGGAAGCTAATTTAAATATCTAGGTGATCTTCTGATTACTACATTATCCAATTCTGATTCAATCTTCAAATGCTATTTGTATAAGATTGGGTCATTTTCAAAATATAATCTCCTAGCGTGAAAAAAGTTGCTGTTTTTAAATGGGCTGCGTATATTGGTTCTTAACCGTGGCAGACCTCGTGCGTTCCCAGAGATTGGTACCAACTCCTTAAGCGGAACCACAATGAGTGCGGTACTATTGCCGCAAGTTTTTGGCGATGCGTTTCCCCCTATATGGCGGCACCTGAGCTCTCATTGATGCAACCGGCACTAGGAATTTAATTTAGCCGAGAGTATCCGCGCCAAACGGATACTTAAGGGATCTTTAACATGCCGCTTAATCAAACGACATGGGCGCTGCCGATTTTCTGCTTTTTGAAAATCCACCGACTTAATCCAGGTTTGATCCTACGAACTTGGGCGTACGAGGCCTGCGTCCCTTTACTACGCCACGCTGCCCGCGTGAAAAAAAGTGTTTATACTCAAAATATGTTAATTTTAACTATTAATATTACAATTCTTTGGGCTACACTGCACGATATATATACATATATATATATATAATGCATAGATACTTTCGATATGCCTGATCGATGCAAGCTTAATTTTCTATATTTCGTGAAAAACAGGATAATCTATCCACATAAAAATGAGTATTAGAGGAGTAACTGATATATAATAATAAAAAATAACATAAAACAATTTTCCAAACCATTTTCTATCTTTTGTTTTATTTTGTCGTTACCCCAGAGGAAAAATTCCCTCGGAATAGGTTTCGGCGTTCGGACATGGTATATGTAATAGTTTATTCAACCCTGCATAAACTGTTACAATATGAAATGCATAGCTCTTTACACTTCCTCGGTATGTTTGTCCCGGCGTACGAAATCTTTTAAGAACTCAAAAAACAAAGAAGTTCTTTTTTGATACGTTTCACCATTGTTTTAAACTTCTAAAGCTATCTAATCTGAACTTTGATCCTTCATTTCTGATTTTTGTTAGAAACAGCCGATCACTCCTCGGCTGTTTCTAACGTGTGTCACTTTATTTCACGTTTTTCAAGGGAAAAACTCAAAGTTGATAAACCAAATGTTATTCATTTATATAGTAAGTCAGTAACTTTTAAGGGCTCTAAAATAATTCGTCTTTACACTGTTACAAGCAATACTTATTTGTTGGAAAAATAAAGATGAATAATGGGATTTTTTGTTCCGAGTTTTGAGATCCATTCAGAAATCCCATATTTTTTTGAGTTTGCAAAACCAATGATAAAACCTTAGGTCAAAATAATTTGAAACTGTAATTCAAAATAAAAGAGATAGCAAAAGCGTTTGAACATATATATGACATTTTATAAGACTCTCAGTGCTCGTTTAAAAAGGCGTATACAAAAATAAGTGTCTGTGTGACAATGTTGACATTTCACAAAACTCATTTACTCACAACGATATTAAAATAAGTCAAAATAATAATGAGGAAATTTTATTAATAAACACACTGTAACCGTTTAGACAGTTTATTTGTTATGCATTTTTGAGTAAATCGTTTTGAACACCAGTAATAAAAATAATTTCTATGTTTTGGCATGCATACAATTTCGCATGTATAAAATTTCAAAATCCGATTTTGAAATGAATCATACGCCTTTTTTTTTCATTTCGCATGAAACTCCTATTATTATTTTTCATTTCACAGCGTGCGTTTGGAAATGCATATTGATTTATTCAAACTCTGAGAGCAATTTGAAATCCATTACTGGAAAAACTCGACAAAGAAGATGGATGGTGCCCCATGTTTCATTGCCTTGATTTACTTTTGATACGACTCGCACGAAATATAACCAACCGTCCTTTTCTTTTTTTTCCCCAACAGAATAATTGTTTCTTTGTGTTGCAGCATTCTTAGGTTAAACGTACATTCAACACGCTTTCTTGAAATAATGTCGGCGATACTTTCTGCTTAATTATTCTAAATGAAGAAAAAAAAATCACAAAAATATCTTTGCTTGAAGAATCGTAGGCATATCACAACTATTGTTTTCGCGTTATTAAAAGAAATTACTTTATGTTTGCCGTGATTTGTTTGTTATAACGGTATAATATTGCACCACGCAATAAATGCCAGACCTCTTTTGCGCCAATCGCACCATTTCAATAAATATGTTTTACTAATTTTATTTTTCTGCGACTTTTAAGCGTTTTGAATACATCTATAAAATATTTCGAGTAAGTGCTTTTTGATAAGAAATTTTCAAAATATGCATGCATATACAGTCCCACAGTGAAAAATAATACTCAAAATATCTCACTTTTAACCTGACAATAAATATTAAATTTCTTTAGGGTACACTACGCAAGATATTTCTAATACAAAAAATGTCCTCTACATATTTTTACCGCAAAGATAGACTTTTGTATGTAGATGAAAAAAAAAAAAAAGAAAAAAAAATAGCTGTCTCTTTTTTGTAGTTCTTAAATCAGTAATTTTTTTTTTTACTTTGTTTGTCACTATAAAAGAAAAAAAAAGGAACATTTCATCAGGTAAATCCCCCCCGCCCCCACACACACATCATTATTTTAAATTCATATGATTATTCCTGCGAAAAAAAGAAGCATATCTACAAAACATTTTGTCAATGTCACGTCTGTTACCTAAATTTTTATGTTGAAAAGGAGGGTCCATTGGAAAAACGACCGAAGTCACGTACTACTTGATGAACTTTGCTTTATGTTTTGTTATAAATTATGTATTATAAATGAATATATATTATGTATCATAAATATATGTATTATAAATTTGAAGTTGGGTGTTACGGGAGAGTAGGCTCATATAGTTAAAATTAACATTTATATTATAAAATGAATGAATAAAACATAATGAATAAATCAAAGTTCATCAAGTAGTATGTGATTCAGGTCTTTTTTCCAGTGGACCCTTCAAATATAAATTCAGTGCTTACCTTAGCTCGAATATTATTTGCTAGTAAGTTTTTCAAAGATTTTGACTTTTTTCTTAGTGATATTAATTACCATGAAAATTTTGGAAGCTGTTTCGCACGTAATGTCAAGCCCGTTAGCATGTAAGTGGTAGATGCAAAAGTATGTTTCTTTGCGATTAAAATGCGTAAATGATGTTTTTTTTGCATTATAAATAGGTTGTGTAGTGTAGCCCTAAATGAATGTGGTATTTATAGTCAGTTGAAATTGACATATTTTGAATTATAATCGCTTTTCATCACTGTGGATAGTATATGTGTGCAGATTTTGAAAATAGCCTCATGGGTTTTATATGATTGACGACCACTGCCGCAGATGATGTAAATTTGCGCGCAAACTGCGTCTTAAGTGGCTACCCCATTTGTGGCCGAAATATTTCAAGCATTTCCTTAAAAAATATAAAAATTCGACTATAATACGATTATTCAATAAAATGATTTGTTCATTACTTTGGCCGTAGAATTTGTTTCACGCACGATTTTTTTTTTTTTCTTTTTTTTTTTTTTTGTGTCTTAATGAATGTAATTTCATCTTATTTCAAAAAAGTTTCTATTTTTGAGAAAGTCACTACCAAAGTATGAATTACTTTTTTAAAAATAATTTAATTGTACAAATACTACTACTTGCATATCGTGCATACATAGCTACTTGCTAATGCGGCATTTCATGCAATGATACAAATAAACTGTATCCTGACAATACGACTAGTATCGAACGATAAAGCTTTTATTCAACTTTAAAACATGAAAGGAAATAAACAAAAACTGTGCGAAAGAATTTGTTAGCTTTTGACTTTAACTTGCTTTTTTAGCAAAAAGAAATAAAAATTTCTAATTTGAAAGTTAAGTATCAAAAGAAAAATGAAACAATCCTTCTTTTGGATGTGAAAGCAAAGCTTTTCAGGCATACATTTTCAAAACTTAGATCATTGAAGCTAGGTAATCAGCAGTTTTTCTGTTCTTTTTCAATCGTAAGTCTTTTCATCAATCCTGTAAAAAAATCTCAATTTTTACTATTCTTTACAAATGAAGCGTACAGATTCCTTGGTGTTTCTTCCGCTTTATGTTTGGTGTTGTATTTCTTCTTGGCATGAAAATGGCAAATATCGCAGTAAGTCTTTTTTGTGAGGGAATTAAATTTAGTAGTATTCTTGTAACATTGGAAAAGCTCATTACAGACGTAAGTGGATTTTATTTCTAGTTAAAATTAGCAGACATAGTATGTTTGATTTACGTAGGCTTATTTGCTCTTGTTATTCAATTTATTTAATTTACAATATTTTTGCTGTCTCAAGTGTTTTTTTCTTTATTTCATTTTTTATTTTTTTATTTTTTTTCATTTTTGAAAAACATTTTGTGAATCCTGTTAGCTTTACAGCATACTCTCTTAACTTTGGTTTTGCTAAGACATAAAATAAAAAAGCTAAAATATAAATTGAAAGGATTTTATGTTATAAGCCTCGGTATTGATCAAAATTAAAGATTATTTTTTTACCTCAAGATTACTGATAGCTCTACAATATTTTACTAAAAACAATCAAAAAGCAAGTATTGAGAATATCTTTCTAACTATTAAATATTCCTGACGAAATAAAAAATGATTATTTTTATACACGATATGCTTCGTACAAAATTAAAAATCTGTAACCTTTCGCTCCCTTGGTAATAACGTGATGAGGATTTGCTTGTTCATTTCGCATGCCCGTGATACCTGGACTGGATTCTTCAAATTAAAAGCAATACATGTCTTTTCCTTTTGGAAAAAGGCTTTTCTTATTTTACATAACCGATGCCAGCGTCTGATTACTTATAATGTAATTTGAGATAGCGGGTTTATTTTAAAATTTACACATAATACTTTAAAAATTGTCGTGAGTAAAAAGAAGTCACTTTTTGTGCAATCAATAGGAAACCAGTTTCTGGGCCGTTCATAAATGATATCATATTTGTTGTATTGACTTTGTGCGATAGCCACTTTATTTATTTGTTGTTCCTCTCTTCCCTGCAAATGCTGTCTGTCCTTGAAAATTCTGCTTGCCTCTCTCTCGCAAACTGCCCTTTTTTTCACCTCCTGCTGTGAGCTCGTGTGAATCACGCCAAAATCAGCATAACAGAAGGCGCTCTCCACCCCTTTTTTTCAATATATTTGACCCATTACGTCTTTGTCACAAAAGGCACACTTCAATGTATCCCTTTACCCCCCTTGAAACAAGAAGCTTAGCATTAGCAATTACTTTAGTACATGTACGTGCTTTCCAAAAACAAAGCACTACGTTTTAGATCACATTTTTAATTCGATTTTTGAATGACACTTGTGAGCATAAGAATATTAATGATTAGTGCATTTAATTCGTATAAAGTGAAATTAAGGTTTACAAAAAAAAAAAAAAAAAAGATAATTAGTATATAACAGTAAAAATATTAATTTTTTGAATCCTGTAAAAATTACGTGCTATTTTTCTTAAAAGTGTAAATCCCCAAGAAGATATCTTTTTAAATATGAACTTTTAACTAAGAGTTAATTTAAAATTTAATCATGGTGGATGCTTTTGATACAATATATAATTAATGTAAATACATCAAAAAAGATAAAATAAAAGAACAGAAATAATAACCAATTTATACTAAGTTATATAGTATTATATATTTTTTTTAACCAAAATTTGCGCTGTCACACTTCTTGCTACACACTCCCATCCCCTTGTCACAAACTGTCACAATTTCAAGAACCCCCTCCCCTTGAAGAGTGACATCATTTGTGAATCACCCCTTATAAAGAGTGATAAACAAACATTGAATTGCTAAATAAAAATTGATTCTTAGGGTTATAATTGCAAATCCAAAGTACCCAAAAACATTTCTTAATAGTCTGAATGCGTAGTGAATATTTAAAGATAGTTTATAGTATTTTAAACCCCAGCTTTATTTATCCCGAAACTTCTGAAAGAATAGTTTAAAAATCTTATGTAAGAAAAATACTTATATACATAAACACGAGAGCAATTTAAATTGATTGTATTGTCTTTCATAGAACAATAAAATTGAATAGCAGTAAGACAACTCGTTTGAACATTTCGCTGCTTAAGCCTGAAATTCAACACATGATTGAATTCGTCAGAACCGTCTGCCCCAAGTCTGCTTGCCAGAGGCATGTCAGAAATGCCATCAACATTTCAAAATCCTACGATGTACTGGAAATCCGACGTAGCGTCTAACTAAATTACAAGATGCATACAGTTGCAGCACGCCGTTAAAATGGCTATAAAGCTTTAACTTATCTTTGACGTTCGATGTAAATCACATTATTAATTTTTATTAATTTTACTGGTTATTCTTAAATGAAGGTTCATTTGTTATAGCATAAATGTAGGAATTACACTTGTTAGTTTTATTCATGCAAATTTATTCTAAAATTTACGCATCTAAGAGTGTATCTGAAAGCATATATTTTCAAAAATCCGTGCATTCAATCCTATGATACGTTATGAGACATAAACTCATTTTTAGTAAAATATGTGATAAGGGGAAGGGAGGGTGTAGCAAGAAGTATGGCAGCACATATTTTGGTTTAAGACAAAAGGAAATTAGAAAATTAAATAATTTTATATAATTTAGTATACGTTTATTATTTTTTTATTTTATCCTTTTTTTGTTGTAGTTACATTATAGCAAAACAGCCAGTGAGCATTCTAAGGTAAAACAACCGATATTTTGACCGAACTGGTAAAACCGATATTTTATCTTTTATTTTGTGAAACCGATATTTTATCACAAATAAAAATTAAAAAGTAGAAATAAAATAGTTTTGGTTTTAGAAAACAGATATTAAGTTAAATTACTTGAGCAACAAATGTTTATTTAATAATTTTTTTCAATTATTATTATGTCGAATGAAGCGCATTTGTCACGCGTGAGGCTTTTCGTGGAATAGCCTTAAACAGTAAGTATTATCATTGGAATAATATAATAGCATAAAATTTATTCGGTGTTGATGAAGAAATACTTGCCTGTTTTATTAGCTGACACTTTTGTCAGTCTAGTTTAGGGGATGCACCAGTCTTCCCTAATCGACGTCCGTCATAATTTTGAAACACAGATCTATTTTAATGCATGTCGGAGAGAGTTGCTAGTTATTACGAGAAAAAGTGTAGTTTTCTTTTCTTGGAAACCTTACCATACTGACGACTTTAAATATTAAAATAAATAGAAAACATTAAGGTGAAAAATGTTACAAATACTTCAATCCGTAGCAAATAAAGAAAATGGAGAAAACAAAATCTGAAATGCATTATTTCTAATGTAGCTGACATTATTTGCTTCACTTTAATCTCTTATAAGTTTAATCTGTATCCCCATAAACTAAAAGTGCATCAGCATGCACTAATTGCCTATAAGCTTTATAGCGTAACTTAAAGCTAATTACGAAAACATAAGCTTCTTTATAATCCTCTTTTCAAGAGTATAGTATCTTGTGTTAAGAAACGCGTCTCTCAAATTACATCTGTTTAAAATTTGTTCAGAAATGTCCTTTTTTGTGATGCCGCTTGATCTTAAGCATTTCTTTGACAAGTACATGTAATTAATTTACCTTTGCTTATAATTTTTCAGTGAAATGAAATATCCATAGCCTTTATTGTGTAATATTTTACTGAAGGTTGCTTCGAGCAGTAATTAACTCTGATTATCCATTTTTAATCTTATAATTTATTAATGTAATGAAAGCTTTGAGACACCTCATTGTTAAAATTTGTATTAAAACTACATCATATTTATAACATAAGTAAAGGCAAATATCCACCTGTATGTGTTTCTCATAGACTGAAAAGTACAATACAGATTTCACAGAAATTTTTAGTTTGTTTCTATTTTGCCAGGAGTGTTTAGGAACCATTTCAAAGAAAATTCGATTGGTAATTCCGCAGTTTATTGAATTTGTACATGATGTATTTTGATTTAATTTTTTTTTCTTTCTTCTTTTCTATCCCTCCCCCCCCCTTTTTTTCCCGGCTGCCCATCGAGTTGAGGAAATTATGTTTCGCGTACTTAGAGGCTTATGCAGCATTTAAAATAAGTCTGGTACTATTTTCTGAATTATCTCCCTAATTCCGAAAAAAGCCTAATTCTAAAGAAAGGACACCTATATATTTAACTTTTTAACCCATATTTTACCACATTGAAAAATAACTAATATTTTTCCAAGAAATTGTCGTCACAGACTAATGAGGACCCAAGAATGATTATAAAATTTAAAAACTTAACAAAATGTTATTTGTTTCGCTTTTACACGCTGTCCTATATATAGGACGATGGTACAATCCACTACTGTCATTTTTGCTTTCCAGTCAAGCATCCTGTTATCCATGAAATAGAAGAAAACATTCCACGCAAAGTCCTAAATTGCATTTTTTGCAAACAGTTACGAGTTTTCTGGTACAGTTTTTGAACTGACATCTGTGTTGCTTCCCATTCGGTTTTTTTTTTACTAAAATATGGTCATTCTGCAATTTCAAAAAGGCTACGCTTCTATGCTGAACGCCCAGTCGTCTTCCTGTAATGTTTCGAGGAATGCACAAATCCAGATAAGCAATAGTAGCATTTCTGCGGAATTCCAGAAATTGTGCGGTTTTGAAGACAGGCCAATATAAATAGGGGCCAATACCACTTCTTTCCTTGTATCGAATAATAGTAGGTTTCCATATGATTGTCAAAAAGGTCAACACCATTCTTATAGTTGTTGTATGACACTGCACAAGATGGGATATCTTCTTTTTGTTAACCACCCTTCATTCTTCTATCTACTTTTTTGAAACACCTC
Source organism: Octonoba sinensis (assembly GCA_038502835.1). NCBI lineage: Eukaryota > Metazoa > Arthropoda > Arachnida > Araneae > Uloboridae > Octonoba > Octonoba sinensis. The sequence continues at coordinate 69,542,856 of CM076602.1, forward strand.
GTGTCTTCAAAATTGTTGATGAGAGGCACCACCCTGTTATCATTACAGCGAACAGCTGCGATCTCATTATTCATATCAAAATTTCTATCCATGATACATTTTCCATAAAGTTTTGGATGACTTTAAGTCAAGGGACACTTTCCCATTCTGTTTTCCCTTACTGTTCCCGTGGCAAAGAATTGCTTGTTTCTGAGATGAACAAAAAGATCATACGATGTAAAAAGGTTATCCATATATGTTTTGTGTTTTGCTGACGCTTCAACAATACACAGCATATCTTCTACAACTGTTTGGGATAAAGATTTCTTTTTCCTTTTCATCTTTTTAGCTTTGCTATGACTATTAGAATCAAGATCAGAATTGGCTTCTCTCTCTGTGCTCTTTGATATGGTATAATATGAAAAGGTTATCTATCAAAAGGAGAGAATTCAAAGCTTATACCAAATTTCACGGGTTTCCCTCGCTTGCACATTTTGCATCCAAGTTTTCTGAAATAACGGACCATTCTTTCCTCAATGCTTAAATGCTCAGAAAACACATCAAACTGTTGCAAAGCTTCATCCAACAAATTATAAATTGGACGAACTTGATAATATCGATCTAAATTTACAATAGCATTGTCATTGAAACGCAAATACCTCTTGATATAAAAAAAATCGCATTCTTGACATGGCTTGACTAGCAAGAATTGCACCTGTATCAGGAGCACTTTTTCAGTACATTTTTCTCTTGGAAGAATGTGATAGCCGCTATGAAAAATTATGCCAAAACATTGCAAAAATATTCGAAAATAATTCGGGAGCCGATGAAAACTTTGGTTCGCGATTAGTCCATTTTGGCAGGATATACTTATTTCTTCATCTTGGTTTATTTCATTTTAAATTTCTATTGCTCCATCTGTTTCTTCCGGAAATTTTTCATCAAAAATAGCGTGATTATGTGAGATATTAGAGCCGTTATCATCAATTTCTTCATCATCAGTAACTATATCTGGACCAGGTGGCACTATTATCATTTCGGGGTTACTGATTTCAGCTTCATCCTCTAATTACATTAAAATAATCTATGGCTTCCTCAGTCGTAAAGAATTTTTGACTTAATTTGCCAATGGTACTCATTTTTTCTTATTCGAATGCGAGATTAACTCTCACACTTTGAAATGCAATTACTTTTACACTCTCCCAAAGATAGTGTCAGCACGTGGTCAAATACTCACTGCAAATTAAACAAAATATTTCCCTTGCAACCCCTAGAAACCAATTCCTACATCCCTTGGTCCAAGAAAACTTCATATTTTTGAGTATTAAAAGAGAGAAAGCAACAGGGTGCTGTGCTCGATTGTCCGAAAGTTGAAATCCGCAAAGACGCGCTTAGTAGGGGATTGTACCATCGTGCTATTTACAGGACGGCAATTAAACCTTTCATAAAACTGGTCTAAATATCGTTTTTTCTTAACGGATTTCCCTCGGCAATAATGTATAAGAATAATAATAACTAAATTTAAATTGAGTTTTGACATATTTCCCTCACAATTATTTTAATAAAAAATCTAATTACGTAAAATAAAATAGCTAAAAATCACCAACTACAAAAATAAAAAAAAACTAAAATTATTAAGATTTAATAAAACATTTTTGTACATAGCATTTATCAAACGTACAGTTTATTTTAATAATGAAGTAGATATAAAAAAAGGTGGTAATGCTTATGAAAATACCATTATCTGAACTGTCCTATATATAGGACGATGGTAAAATATGGGTTAAATTGCCATCAATTAAATAATTCGAATTAAGTGGAAAAACGTGTAATTTATTAAGTCATTTTCGCAAAAGTAAATAATCATTTTATATCCGAAAGAATACTTTCAGTGAAAACCAAATGCGTGCGCGTAGTATTGAGTTAAATCCAAGAGCAGCTTATAAAAGTGTTTTCCGTATTAAAGTTCTAATTATAATAAGTTAATTGCACCTTATACCATAACTGTAATACACATTAAAAATATTTATTCTACGGACCACTGTATGAGAAATTAACTGTAGCGTAATTTAATGTTGATATACCAGGGAGTTGTTTCGGCTACATTAAAAACTTTAAATAGACGTGATTAAAATATGTAAATTTGAATCATATTTTACAATTTTACTTTAAAATTGTAATTTAGTTTCTAAAAATTAATCATTTCTTAAAATTAATATTTATTTTGAAACAGTCAGTAAAACTATTATGAAAAAAGAAAAATAGAAAATTCTGATGAAATTAAAGAAGAAATAAATAGAAAATGCTTTCTGACTAAGCTAATATATATGCTTTCGGACTATCAACTAGTGAAATTTTTTTATCATGTATTGTTTTCAAAAATTGAAAGGCGAACTGCGAATAGTCAAAACAATGTGATTAAATCGATACGTTGAAAGATACCTATCAAAAAATATAAACAATTACACCGTATTAGTTCAACAAAATAACATCGTTAAAAGTGAAACTAGATATAAATAAAAATGCATTGCTTTTCCACTTACTGTTAAATCTTATACAAATATTTTTTGATAAAATTAAAAAATTATTTCTGTAACATTTTGTTCCACATAAATACATAATCATTAGTATTTTTATATGTTATTAGCTGTACCCGCACACCGCTGCAAGTGTTTAAAGGAGTAGTCTGCTGCGAAACTGAATATCAACACCTTCGGCCTCCCAAAGAAAAAAAAAAGTATTTTATTGATTTAATGTAAAGCTTATCTTTTCGCTACAACGTTATCTTTGATAAGTGTCTAAATAGTACGCAGAAACGCATTCCCGGTGCTACGTTAACCTGCCGAAAGTTTAACCCCTTGACCAGGAATGAAAAATAGCACTCGTTCTGACGAGTAACACTCGTCATGAAATTTGTAAGTCTAAACGGCTTTTAAGGTAAAAATCGGAAGTCGTACGTAATAAAGAATCATTGCTTCAAGTTTGAGATATATGCTATTATATTAGCAACCAAACGTTTCTGATTTTAGAAATTAAATAGTCTTTTTTAACACCGCATGCTTAAGATTAATTTCCCGGTTAAGGGGTTAAAAGAAATGACTTATATACGGTGGCCTTTGTTTAAGGTCGGTCAAAACAATCGTCCCTTTTATTTATTTAATTGTAATACGCGTTGAAAGTACAATATAGCAATAGCAACAATTCCTAAAAATGTAAGTTGCATTAAATACAATACCTTCTAGTTAATATTGATATTCCTTCTGCAACATCGCCTCAAAATTCTGACATATAAAAATTAAAAAAAACTAATTGTAAATAATAAGTACTGTTTATTGATTTAGTTAAAGTAAAATATGCATGAAAAAATCATTAAAGTAATGCAACAAAATCTAAAAATCCCCTCGAAAATAATTATCACAGTTGATTAGGAAAACAATTATAACCCTTCGCAGTATCTCCAAAATGTGGCGAGAACAATTTATACAATGAAAAGAAATCGAAAGGCCTCGAAGAACCTAAGTTATTATCGAATCAAGTTTAATCGCTTTTGACTCATGAACAAATTAACTGAGAAACATTGAACAAACATGACATTTTGCAGAAAAATATATTGTATCGAATGCCATATAATATGGGTACGGGAATTTATTTCTCCCGAATTAGGAGATTTATACGAAAAATTAAATTAAAATTTTATTAAAAAATCTGATTCGAAATTGAAGAAAAATCCCTTCGTTATTCAGACCCCTATGATCCAAAATAGTTTTGTACACAAATTGAAGATTAGGAGCTCTAGGGTCTGGGAATCGTGCATAAATAATAATAATTAAAAAAAAAACAGCGTATTATTTACTTGTGCTCTCATACATTTTTTATTCCTTTTAATTTGATCTAAAAAACATTTTGTGATTCAACAACATTTAGGCCCGACCTCACTCCCAAAATGTAGGTTAATGCCTAACTTTAACTTTGGGGTGGAACATTTTAGCGCTAAGTATGTTATTATTTCTAAAGCAAAATAACATTTTGTTTCGATTTTTAGAGTAAGAACTAGAGCGACTTCCATGGTCTTCTTTTAAAAATGTTCAATAGTAATAAGACAAATAAAATAAGTAAATAAATAAATTCAAACTTTAGTGTCACTTTTCTAAAAATATAGAAAGCTAAGAAGCTTTAAAATATTTGCGATTGACACGCATTTGCATGCAAGATTCTCCTGAAATTATGTATTTCAGACATTGTAAATGTAAATGTTTAAAAAAACAAGAAGTTCCGTCTAGAACTATACGAGCCTACTTTCCCGTATACACCAGCTTCAAATTTATAATCTATCATTCATTTATTCAGTCATTCATGTATTTATTCACTCATTTATTCATTCATTTTTTTTTGTTTATTCATTTAATCTTTCATTAATTCAAAAATATTCTTGAAAATCCCGATCAAAAAATTCCATAAGAAAATAGGTTCGTTAGTTCTGGATGAACTTTTTATCTGTAAATGTTCTACGTCATAAGAGCTTTCTGATAAAGTTTGTTCCAAGCAAATCGGCCCGTTAGATCAGGATTTATATAGGATTGAAATTTCCCCGTAGGCACTATGTTAATTTTTTTTTTTTGAACTGTTCAAAAATGAACAAAAATTGTTCAAATAAATATTTCACGCCAAGAACTTCTTCCAGTGAGCTTGTTCCTTGGAACTTGGATCTTGTACCCAGAGTTTACATAATTTGCTTCATTTTCGCCCATAGGCGCTAATGTTAAAATTTTTTGAACTGTTCAAAATTGAACAAAAAATTGTTCAAATCAAAAAGTAAAATAGAGAAATGAGATGTCCTTGCCGAGATCTTTCGAATGCAAAAAGAATTTTTCGAATCGGACAAGTCGTTCAAAAGTTATTAGAGGGGGGGGGGGACAGACCGACAGACCCACAGACACACTTTTTCCCCATCTCAAAACCCTACTTTCAAATTTTTTATTTTTCAATCTTTATTTAATTACTTAATTTATTTTTGACTTTTCTTGATTTCTAACGATATTTTCACGATACCATTAAGCCTTCTTTCATGCTTTATTATTATTTTTTTTACTTTTACGGGAAAGTAGGCTAAAAAGAGCAAGAATTTAGCAGAAAATTATTTTCCCTCCCTCCAGGTAGTTCCTCGTAAGCTGAATTCTAGATATAAAAATAAACAGTTTGAATAAACTAGTAAAATACGTTACTGTGTACTTTGTCTTTTCTATTTAAAATGGAAGGGATGCTGAGTTTATGGAATTTGAATCAGATGTGACGTGTTTTTTCTATTGAACCACGGAGACTGGAAATGTAACACGTTACGACACATTTTTTTTTTCCATTATCTGAAGTTCCTTCTTGAATACTCCCATTTATGTGAGTGGATGTAATTTTAAAAAAATAATAATTTTCAAAAAATATGTTTGCACAAACTAACATCTAATAATTTTACAGTTTATAATTTGCTATACGCATATACATTTTTGCATAAATAATGGTTCCAAAACTCAAGAAGTGTTTATAAGACTGCGAAGGACAAAGATCAATTATTTTTTTAAAATCAATTATAAACATATAATTGATTTTAAAAATACTTAAATCAATAGTTGAATTTTAATCCCTTATATTGACTAGTAGAACGTTAAAATATACAATTGCAATAATATTAGCCTTCTTAATACATTGCAGTTTCAGTTCATAACTCATATCGCTGCCTTATTATTCCATAAAAATGTATCAATGCACAAAAAGAATTCTATAGAAATAGGTATTGCATCCGTTCTGATTTTTTTTTTCTTTTTTTTTTTTGTGTACAGCGTTAAGTGTTTGCACAAAAATAATTAATAAATTGCTATTTCTTATTTTGTTGAATTATTTTTTAAATTGTTTTTAACGTATAAAAAGCTTAGACGTTTCTTAAGATCGCTATTCAGATGTTTCGTAACATCAACTTAAAACAACACTGTAAGCCACGTTTTACCCCCACGTAAACCAATTGAACAATAAACGTATATTTTCTCTTATTGAATAAAAACAAGAAGTTCCGCCTAGAACTATACGAGCCTACTTTCCCGTATACACCAAATTTAAATTTATAATCTAGCTATCTCTTTCTCTCTCTTTCTTATTTATCTTTAGTTCTAATTATTGAAAATATACCTTTTTCAACGTATAATACATAGTCATTCACTCACTCATTCATTCTTTCATTTATTCAGCCATGCATTCATTCATTCGTTACCTCATTCAAGTGTTTATTCATTCATTTACGCATTCATGTATTTATTCACTCATTTATTTATATTTTCATTTATTCAATAATTTATTCATTCATTCATTCTTTTCCTCATTCATTTATTCATTGGTTTATTCTTTCACTCTTTCATTTATTCATTCATTCATTATTTCACTCATTGAGTCACTGAGAAATATCCTTGAAAATCCCGATCAAAAAATTTCATAGCAAAATAGGCTCGTAAGTTCTGGATAAACTTTCTATTTCTACATGTTCTACGTTATAAGAGCTTTCCGATAAAGTTTGTTCCAAGCAAATCGGTCCGTTAGATCAGGATTTATATAGGGTTGAAATTTCCCCGTAAGCTCTGTGTTAATTTTTTGAACTGTTCAAAAATGAACAAAAACTGTTCAAATCAATATTTCACGCCGAGAACTCCTTTCAATAAGCTTGCAATAGGAACTTGGCTCTTGTGCCCAGAGTTTACAGAATTTGCTTCAATTTTGTCCATAGGCGCTAATGTTAATTTTTTGAACTGTTCAAAATTGAACAAAAAATTGTTCAAATCAAATAAGTTCAAAATGTAGAACAGAGATTTCAGAATTGTTCAAATGCAAAAAGTAAAAATTTATGTTAGAAATGAGATGTCCTCGCCGAGATCTTTCGAATGCAAAAAGAATTTTTTGAATCGGACAACTCGTTCAAAAGTTATTAGGGGGGGGACAGACCGACAGACAGACTTAGACCAACAGACAGCAGACGACAGACGACAGACACACTTTTTACATCTCAATACACTACTTTCAAATTTTTTATTTTTCAATCTTTATTTAATTACTTCACTTATTTTTGACTTTTCTTGATTTTTAACGATATTTTCACGATACATTAAGCCTTCTTTCATGCTTTATTATTATTTTTTTTTACTTTTACGGGAAAGTAGTCTAAAAAGTAAAGTAATTATAACAATAGCATTTTCATCTGGTAACATCCCTTTTTGTTTGTGAGTATTAAAAATTTTTGTTTTCAAAAAAAAATCCTATGCTACTAGGAGATTTTTAAATTTTCATCATATCTATTATCATTACATGGGTTTTGTGCATACTTAGAAAATGACTAATTGATAAAGCAATTTTATACTGAAATTTGAAGTTTCTATTCGACGTGGCATCAAAATAGTAGATTTAGAATCAGTAGAAAAGCAATATCAACAGAACATTCTTTTTAAAATGTTTCTATCCAAACCAAAAGTAATATGCAGGTCAACGAAGAAAATGAAATCTTTGGGATGAAAAGATCTATTGAATGTTCACCGCATGTGGGGAGACATTGTCTTATTGAACTAGGGATAGGTTCCAGATAGGACCAGGGAGGAGTTCAGGAGAGAGTTTGGAAATCAGGTAAAATTAATGTTCAGAAAACGCGATAAACCTTTTGAAACCGTTAAAGTAAAAAAAAAAAAACAAGAAGTTCCGTCTAGAACTATACGAGCCTACTTTCCCGTATACACCGAATTCAAATTTATAATCTAACTATCTCTCTCTCTGTCGTTCTCGTTTAGCTTTAGTTCTTATTGCTTCACATATACCTTTTTCAACGGTTAATACATATTCATTCAATCATTTATTTATTAAGTCATTCATGTATTTATTCACTCATTTATTCATTCATTCTTTTGCTTATTCATTTAATCAATCATTAATTAAAAAATATTCTTGAAAATCCCTTTAAAAAAAAAATTTCATAGGAAAATAGGCTCGTTAGGAATAGCTTGTTCTGGATGAACTTTCTATTTGTACATGTTCTAAGTCATAAGAGTTTTCCAATAAAGTTTGTTACAAGCAAATCGGTCCGTTAGATCAAGAATTATATAGGATTGAAGTTTCCCCGTAGGCGGTATGTTAATTTTTATTTGAACTGTTCAAAAATGAACAAAAATCAATATTTCACGCCAAGAACTTCTTCCACTGAGCTTGTTGATGGGAACTTGGATCTTGTACCCAGAGTTAACATAATTTGCTTCATTTTCACCCATAGGCGCTAATGTTAAAATTTTTTGAATTGTTCAAAATTGAACAAAAAATTGTTCAAATAAAAAGTAAAATAGAGAAATGAGATGTCCTTGCCGAGATCTTTCGAATGCAAAAAAGATTTTTCGAATCGGACAATTCGTTCAAAAGTTATTAGGGGGGGGGGGGGAGGCAGACCGACAGACAGACCGACAGACCGACCGACACACATTTTCCCTATCTCAAAACCCTACTTTCAAATTTTTTTTTTTTTCAACCTTTATTTAATTACTTCACTTTTTCTTGACTTTTCTTTACTTTTAACGATATTTTCACGATACATTAAGCCTTCTTTCATGCTTTATTCTTATTATTTTTACTTTTACGGGAATGTAGGCTAAAAAAGAGACGATATAAACCCTATAACCAAAAAATTGCATAACTATAAAAAGTGTGACTTGGCTAAAAATAACTTTTCTTGCGAAAATACTCGAGAAAATTCAAATGTCATGCATCCAAAAAATAAAAAAAATAAAAAATAAAACGTTGAAAACAACGAACAAAAAAAACATTTAAAAGAAATTCAGTCTCATGAAACAGAGATTGAAAAAGTACTTAAAAAATAAAAGGACTTCAGATGCCTGAAGTAGGTGTATGAAATTGTAAGAAGATAGAAAGAGTAATTAAGCGTAAAACTACCAAAAGTTGAAGAAAATAACGAACTCTTATAGACGCTTTTAAAATAAATGCAGGAGTGTGGAAAATAAAAAGCGATATATGTGTGTTTAAAATTGTAAAGAGTGTAATCTATTTTTGAGTCGGAATATTATCACAATCTTCTGGAAAAAGATGAATATTTAAAATTAGAAAAGACGAGTAATTACTAAGCGAGATATTCCTACAATAGATTTCTTCGTATTTTAGGAAAGTTACATTTTTACAATTAAAAAAAGTCTTATGCGCATTAAAACGTAAAGATAGTATTTTAAACAATCACAGAAATTATACAAAGTGAATGATTTTAAGATATGAGTATAAATTGATAAAAAAAAGTTCTGTTAATGTGAACAATTTATTAACGTGGACATTTTTTACTTTAACAAAAGGTTTTTCAACCAAAGTATAGTCGTAAAAATTACACTTGACAACCCGCAATAAAATATAACTTATTAAAATATGCCACAAGAAGACAGCGTTACGAAAACTTTTAGACATACAAGCTATAATAACTACCTATTTGTTTGTAAAATTCGTCCATTAGGCTTTAGAATACCTAGGCTTAAGAAATGGAAAATTAGCTTAAATGAATGAAATAAATTTTAAGAACATAATTTTTTTATGCCTAAGCAAACAGTTACAGTTTTTCAAACATTTAGGTAAACGCTGTTTTGCTGCAAGCAAAGCGTAAGTATAAAAACTACAAAGACGTGCGCATGAAAACTGCAAGCGTTTGAACAGAAACATAAAAAAGAACTTCCGGGTTTAAAAAACGAGACATTTTTAAATTCAAAATAATTGTATCTCCTCTTTTTGTTTGTTTCTTCAATTGCTTCAAATATGCCTTTTTCAACGGTTAATACAGATTCGTGCAATCATTCATTTATTCAGTCATTCATGTATTTATTCACTCATTTATTCATTCATTATCTTGTTTATTCATTTAATCTTTCATTAATTCAAAAATATTCTTGAAAATCCCGATCAAAAAATTTCATAAGAAAATAGGCTCGTTAGTTCTGGATGAACTTTTTATGTGTACATGTTCTACGTCAAAAGAGCTTTCTGATAAAGTTTGTTCCAAGCAAATCGGCCCGTTAGATCAGGATTTATATAGGATTGAAATTTCCCCGTAGGCACTATGTTAATTTTTTTTTGAACTGTTCAAAATTGAACAAAAAATTGTTCAAATCAAAAAGTAAAATATAGAAATGAGATGTCCTCGCCGCGATCTTTCGAATGCAAAAAGAATTTTTCCAATCGGACAATTCATTCAAAAGTTATTAGGGGGGGGACAGACCGACAGACCGACAGACAGACAGACCGACAGACCGACAGACCGACAGACAGACAGACCGACCGACAGACCGACAGACACACTTTTTCCCCATCTCAATACCCTACTTTCAAATTTTTTATTTTTCAATCTTTATTTAATTACTTCACTTATTTTTGACTTTTCTTGATTTTTAACGATATTTTCACGATACATTAAGCCTTCTTTCATGCTTTATTATTATTTTTTTTTACTTTTACGGGAAAGTAGGCTAAAAAGAACTGTGGGTTAAACACTTCATTTTTAAATTTAAATAATTGTACACCATTTTTGTTTGTTCCCTTCAGATTGCAATTTTCTAAAACTCGTTTGGAAAAAGCTGTAAGTAATTATGATAATAAAGAGCGTTTCTGCTCTTAACTATTAAGCAGTGGTCGAAAAATATCGATCGCGAGTTACTAGCTCGAGGGTTAATTTTTCGCAGCTTGCGGCCGCGTTCAGGTGGTTATTGTATACATTAGTACACAACGATTGTTAGATATTTTATAAAATTTCACCAATATTCGCACTGATTAGCGCGCGACTCAGAAACAGTCATTACATTTTAAGGAAAGTCCTTGTTTTAGAATACAGATTTTTAATAAATTACAACAAATATAAATTTTGTACATATGTTTTCTTTACAATACGACAATCTTAGCAGTGAAAAACTTGCGGCAGAAGGACGCCGCAATGAAACATTTTAAGTTATTGGCGTAAATGCACGATTTTCCCACCCTAAATATTAATAAATATAAATCATAAAAAACATCTTTTACAATATTGTTTTTTTTTAACCTTTTATTATTTTTAACATGCACGCTTATTACTAATTAAAAACCTGCATTCCATGAGGCGTGGGGAAAAATAGATTTTTTTTAAAAATCCAAACGAAAAAAAAACCTCTTCTAGAGTGTTTTAATACATTTCATTGAAGTTTATTATTTTAGTACAAATAATTTAAAAAACGGTTTTTAGCATTTAATGCTTAATCTTTGCAATTGTATCACCACATTTTTGTGATTACAACGCACCGACTAAACACTGTACATATATTTTCTGTACAATACGAATTTCTAATCATTTTTTGACCTGCGGCTTTTTTTTCCCCGATAGAGGCGAAGGGGGGGGGGGAGGGGGGATAGATCGCAGGAGAAATTGAAGAATGAGTGGTTGCTCAGTAGGTTGTAACGACGCCCTTGGTAGCCTAGTGGTTAGGATGCCGGACTTCAAACCAGAAGGTTGGGGGTAGATATCCGACCTGCTGAAGACCCACCATGTAGACTTGGGGATACGTGCATGTAAAATCCGTGGACTCCAGTACCCCCACTACCTCTCGCCCGGGGTATTGTATCCCTAAGGCATAAGCTAACAGGGGGAGAAAAGTAGGGTGTAGCGAAAAATACATTTCTGGGGAATTCAAAACTTGCCACTATAGACCCACATATACCACAAAACAAATTTTTAAAGAAGCCCAGATTAAAAAGTATTTAGATATTCCGCACTAGCCAAAAATTTCTGATTTTCTACAAAAAATTGATTTTTTCGATGCATTTTCTTTTAAATTAAAGAGACATTTTTTAAAATGCCAAGTTGAAAATGTTTAAAATTAAAGTAAGAAATTACTGTTAAAAAAAGTGGTTGTTCTCATGCAATGTACATTGAAACCTGTGTAAGTTGACCACTTGCCAGCACTTTAATGGTCAACTTAGACAGGTGGTCAACTTATATAGGAAGTTTTTTTTGTCATTTCTTACAATATGCATTTATTCATTTGTAACTAATTAAAATATAGCTTCATGTATCAACCTTACTTTAAAATCGTAATTAGTTTTTTTTTTTTCAATTGTCTAAAATATCGTTAAAGAAATTTAACCTGAATGATTTACAGTGTATCCTATAGAACTTTAAAAGTCAAGTACTTAGTAAAAATAAAGTTAAACATCTTATTAATCCTGTAAGTTACTTACATGATAGTACAGATTTCCTTAAAATACATATTTTTTTTGAAATGGCTACATCAGATAGAATAAAAAAGAATAAACGTATTTAAAGAACAAAAGAGTGATCATAGTAGTTTTCTTATATGGTTAAGTTAGGCATGTTTAGGCAAACTTTACATTGATTTTTCATAAATCTAGACATATACTGGTCTAACAATATGGCATAAATAATATTCTGGAGAAGTTACTTTAGTTTATTTTAATCTTTGTAAGAATAGATAAACACATAAATATAAAAATATTTTGGCGGTCAACTTAGAAAGGTTTTTCTTTTAATGCTCCCACCCAAATTTGTCGTACATAAGTGGTCAATATAGACAGATGGGAAAACTTAGGTGGTACAAAGGTTTCCCTACATTCTCTAATATAGGGATAATTCCGTTCCTGACAAAAATGGTCGACTTAGACAGGTGGTCATCTTACAAAGGTGGTCATTTTTACAGGTTTTACAGTACTCAAAACTAAAGATTTTAAAAGTTAAAATCTTCATTATAAATGCGTTATATTATTATTATTCTGTAAATGTTGCTTTGAACATTTGTTCGCTAATAAACAATGTTTGATGCCTATTTTATAAATAAAAACAATTTGATGTCCTTTTCTAATTATATTAAAGGGGCAATTGACAGATTTGAAATTAACTGCAATCTAAAGAATAATACTTCAAATATCATTTTCATTTTATAACATAGTAGTATATTACAAGAATTGAATATGAAACCTCAGCACCAAAACATATGTTGATGTGTATATGTAATATATATTCATATTAGATGAAGCCATTTCCATTACTAGTTTTCCAACGTCTCTACCTTTTTAGGCGTCCTTTGAGCCTGTAACATGTTTTCATATCAGGGAAAATATCATGGAAATACGAGACATGAAAACTAAGCACTTTTGGCTATTTGAGAATAAGCTCAAAAACAATATTTAATAATACACATTAAAGAAACATAGTTTTTGCGAATTATGTTTTTTTGAAAATTAAATAAAGAATTTGCTTCCAACGAAGAAATGGAGTTACTTGTTCCTTATTTAAAGTTACCATAAGATAAAGTCCGTATAAATCCATAGTAGTGGGCTTAAAACAGCTCTTTGTTTAAAATTTTGGAAGGAATTTTCTATCTAGATCCGGTTAAAGCCATCCCTCTATTTGGGACCGCAGACATCATACTCCGGAAAAAAGAGTCGCACAACTAAAAAATCATTGAACCTGTCTGTTGTGCCACACATTAACAAAAAAAAAAACCTCATGAATTTATACTTCATACCATAACTGATTAATATTGCTCCTAATAGTTTTGCTCCGTTTCATCCATTAATGTTTTGGGAACGGTATTACTGCAATGTTTCGTAAGATTGAAACTCACAAACTCAAATTTTTGAATCCTGTCAGCCTGTCACTTTCGTTGTTGAGGGGTGACATATTTTATTATATCCCTTGTCACACAGCCTGCGTGACATCGTTAGCAATTATTGTATGGACTGCTTATATGTGCGAAGGAATTTTAAAGTCTTTCATTTCACTACAGTTTATCCAAGCAACTCCAGCTCCGAAATACTTATCTTAGTAGAATGAGGATTTTGTTATAAATGTGTTGTTTATTCAATTCTGCAAATAAATGCTTTTATGACTCACCAAGAGCATCTCCTTTTGTAAATGTTGTTCAACCAACGCTAATATAATATAGAATTTTTGCGCTCCAGAAAACTAAGAAATAATGTCAAACAAAGTAAAATTAAATACCTGTCCTGTTAAACCAACCCGAAGTTAATTTTGATGTTGAAGTTAATGTAGGTTTTATTAATTGGCATTCCAGATTCATAACAGCCACCCCTCTCGCAAGCCAAAAAAATTGTTAAAGATGTCACGAAGGCTTCAAAACATGATACAAAAAAGTTATGATTTACCGAAAAATAACAAAAAAAAAATATTAATAATAAAAATGTCAACTTTAAGATTAAAAATCTTTATGTTTGAGCCCAGTGCGGGAGAATTTAACGATGAATGAAAGATACCTCCTTTTTTAATACTAAATCCCTACAACGTTGTTTACATATTTTAAATTGAAAATTTCTAAAAATTTATCATATTTTTTTTGAAGAAAATCACACATTTTCGGCTTCGTGCGAGAGATCTAAATAAATAAATATATATATTAGGCTGGGCATTTTGTGTGTGGCATAAGTGGGTCTATAGGGGCATTTTTTTATCTGCTTTAAATTTTGAATTTCCAAAAAACGCTTTTTTTCGGCACACACTATTTCTCACTGACCTCAAAAGTTTCGCAAACACTGCTCTAAAGCAAAAGGGGTATTGACGTCCTTTTTTCTGTCAATTATGTTTTCGGAATAAAGAGTTGGAAGAAAGAGCACAATATACATTGTTTTTATCTTTTGATCTTTGACTAAAAGTTTTTTTCTTTTAATTTTACAGGGATAGATAATTTTGGTTTTCTTTGATCAATAATAAATATTTTTTTAAAATAAAAGTGCACTAACATGTATTTTATAATGAGTGTCAAATAGACTGAAAAAGCGCTTTTGGAGTTTCGTGTATCTTATGCTAAGTATTTTATTTGGTACAAAATTACCACCAGAGGCGCTGTTATTCAAACTGAATTTCTCCCGAAAAATGAAGCTTATAGCGTATTGGAATACGGAAAATCTTCCTTATACATCTTTGTTAATTTTAAATAAAGGCGAAAAACCTGCTTTTTGGGATTCTTTATGAAAAAAGTGGACGATAACTTCTCGGTATCAAGCCTTTCGCTCGACTGAAACTGATCATAAAATTGGGACTATTATTACGCAGGAAGAACATTCTTGCGTTACGGACATTGTTACAATAAAACCAATTGCTTTAGGAAACAGTGTAAGACACGGAGACTTTAGAAAATTTCGAGAAAAGATTTCAAAATTTATGGCCAGTGAAATTGCTTTTGCATTGACTACTTGATGAGATGGCTCACTTTTTCAGCACGTAGCTATAAAAGGACATACATATACCCTTTATTTTAGAAAAAACTATTTTCTTTTGCAATGAAAATGTAGGGAAACGCATGAATTTGAAAGTTATTTTGAAATATTTTCATTATTGGTTCTTAAAATAAAAGATCCCTTCCTTATTTTTAATTTTATTTATCTGTAACATCATTAGATATTTTTATAAGAGTTAAAAATATTTCGAGTATTTATCTTTTGTTTCCCCACAGCATATAAAAAATCATATAGATAAATAACCATATAGCTTTTATTTCCTCTTTTTCTTTTTTCATTTTAACATTCTTTTCCCATTTTGTTTTTAACTGTTAAAAATCAAAGTAAACGATTGAATCATCTTTTCACTCCATGCCTCATTGTTTTTGTATTTTTCTAATCATATTATTTCTTCATACAGCAAACATGTCTGAACGTGCAATCACATTCTATTGTCTAGCTGTTTTTAGAAATGCACTAAAAACAACGAACTATTGAATAATACAAGTTTTATTCAATTCATTGGAATTTCTTCAAACATGCATGAACTAAGAATGCGACTCTTTGTATCTGTATATTTAAGGTCTCAGTACTAATTTTATGAAAAAAAAATGTTCCTCTAGAACTAAATTAGCCTACTTTTCCGTCCATCAGAATTAAATCATAAAACGTAGCACTCTATCTCTACTTTTCTCTCTTTTAACGTAAGATCTAAATTACTTGCAAAAAATGGTGGGGGAGGGAACAGAAAGACTGACAGACATATTTTGCCAGTATCAGAACCTCTTTTTCAGTATGTATCTATTTTTTTAATTTAATTTGACTTTATTCCTGTTTATGATATTTTTAGGATACACTTTAAATCTTTTATATATTTTTAAGAATATTTTTACGGGAAAGCAGGCAAAAAACTAAAAAGTGGTACAGATTAAAAATTGGCAGACAATTCTTTTATTGTCCATTATGTATTATTATAGTAACTGTCCAAATTTTGTCCGCACCAAAACCGCTTTTTCAGTATGTATCTATTTTGTTAATTTACTTTTGACTTTATTCGTTTTTTATGATATTTTTAAGATACGTATTAGGTCTATAGTACCATTTTTAAAAATATTTTTACAGGAAAGTTTGCAAAAAATTAAAAAGTGATCAAAATGAAAAATTGACATACGTAAGCGTTTCAGGCAATTCGTTTTAGTGTCCATTAATGTAGTAGCCGTTTAGTGCCTTTTTTAGTGTCAATAAAAAATTAGCACTATGGTGTGATGGTTGCGACAAATAATAGCACTTAGCATGCTTAATCAACTGCTAATGATTATATAGGATCTATTCACACATACAACATGTGAGATATCTTGAATAAAAAGCATACGCAACATAAATATTAAAACTTAAAAACGGCAATGTTCTTACTATTTTCTATATGATGCTGATATTTAGGGGAGACTGGGTACGTTTGTAACAAATGGCGCTTGAAACAGTGTTGATATCTCCTGCGCAGTGTGCAGTATGGTGATGGGGGCAAGATGAACGAGTCCGAAAGCAAGTCTGAACACGAGGTTCATTGTTGCGTCGATCTCAGTCAAAAAAGTTTTTTTTATAAGAGGCCATATTGTGTTTTGATAAGCAAAATTAAGTATTTATGTTGAAAAATTTCCGTAATTATTATGGCTTTTATTAAAGTAAGAGTATTGAGCACTTTTTTCCATTTGAAGTGAAGCTTGTTGAATATGGTAGCGTCATTAGTTTTGATATAAAATTATTGTAACCATTCATAAAAATGGTTTTATACTGAATGGTTGGGATGGGGACGGTTGAACCATTTTATGTGGGTACGGTTGAAACAATGTACTTATTTAAATTGTGCGTTTTCTAGATGCCGAGGGTTCGTATAAGAAAGACTTTGAGAGGACATGTTAATTAATGCTTGTTCAAAGCCCAAGGAAAGCAAACAGAAGTCGGAAAACCAGGAAGTCGACAATTTACACCGATACACCAGAGAAGGAAGAGATAAGAAAGATGCATGAAGACAAATTAAAGCGTGAAAAGCTAAGCAACTTAAAAAAAGTTCGATGTGGGTTACGGTAAAAGAAAAACCACAAATAGGAAGTACCCACAACGGGAATCATCATCAAAGGAAGAGTAGTGCTTTTGCCTTGTTTGTATGTAGCAGTATTCAGAGAGAAGACCTATAGAAAAATGGAAACAGTGCAGAAATTGTAAACTGTGGGCTCATAAAGAGGGCACAGAAGGTGGTTTTAGTTATGTTTGTCACAATTGACTCTGATTGATTCGAAAATCAAAACTTATAATTATATATTTAATTTTATTTAATTTTACAATTATTTTTCTAGTCGAAGTGCCATGAGTTAAGTTTTTGTTCCCTTTTTGATTTTGAAAATGTTCCTTTATTTGATTTTTATGATTGTTTAATAGTTTTAATGAGATAAACCATAAATAAAACATGTTAAAATATTAAATTTCGTATTTTTGGCATGTGATTCAGCTGACACCAATCACTGTTTCAACCGCCCCTGATATGGGGACGATTGAAACAAATGAGATTTTTTTTTTTTTTGAAATTTCATCTTTTTACTAAAAATGAAACATCGCAAAATCAAACTATTCTAACCATTATTAGACAGAATCGTGCTCTTGTATTTATGATATCCCCTTCATCGCTAAGTTTATTAGCGGCTATTGTATGGACGATACAATAATTTTGATTTATTCAACTGCTGATCGTTTTGTTATGCAGAAAATTAATGAAATGATAGAAAGAGGAGCATTTTATATTTTGCAATAATATTTCCTTTCTTACATCAACAGCTTATTTTGCGGAAACCTTCGCAGTGGAGTTTACACTTTTAAATTTTACTTGAAATTTTGGCATATTTCAAAGTTATTTTATGTGTGAGCTGCATTTTTACCATATTTTTTGCACATCTAAGGTTTAGTCGGAGTTATATCACAAATTTACTTACAATAAAATGTCTAACAGAGGGAAGACGTATTATGTCATAATTATAGTCAATTTACATACAGTATGTCTCACATATTATGTGTCACCTCATCTACTCTTCCCTCTAAGTTGTACGTTAATTTTCAAAAGCCCCAACAAAAATTGTATAAATTAACGATTGTTTAACTTTTATTTATGGTACTGTCGATGGTACTTTCAGTGGCACCACTCACATGTGCGTCGGTGAAACTTTTGAGCTGTGTCTTTTTTTTAATTATTTTTAATATTCTTTTTAAAACTTATGTTTCTCATAAACAATTTGTATACAGATACTCATAAATACAAATGCTTATGTTAATATTCTTTAAAAATGCTGTTTAAGAACACCAATATTAAAATGATATTGAAAAGGTGTTTTGAAATAAAGTGGTAAAACAATAAAAAACTTCACTTTTGAAGAACTTCAAAAAATTAAAGTGAAGGTTGCGATATTTTTAATACGTCTTATTATAATTTTCTTTATGTTAACATTGTCTCACACTGAAGAATGATATCATTTAAAATAAAGCTAAAAATCTTTCCATTGTTTGCTATTTTTTCTACTTTTAAAATTAACTTTATATTAACTAAATTTGAATTTCATTGAACAGTGAGGAAGTAACTGTATTTATTTGCCTGCTTAATCAAATGCCCATATTATATTTGTTAAAAAATACTGACCTGGGTTGCATCAAAACGAGTTTTTACTTGAAACTGTTAATTCATATTAAATGGTATTTTCATGTTTTTTTTTTTTTTTTTTTTACAGCAATGAAATAGTTTGGTCCTTTATTTATCAAGCAACAAACAATTTTTATTAAAGACATTTTTCATGTTAAATATTTTGTTCATAATCGGCTCTTTTTTCTTCTATCGGCTTTATTATTATAACTTTTTATGATATTTGCAACATCATATGGCATTTCTAGATAATTGTTGAAAACAATTGATTGATAAAAAATAATATCATTGTCTGTTTTTAAGTATTTCCATACATTTTCGAATTTTTCCAGACATTGAACTAGTCGTCAGATTCTACAACCTTATTTTTGACCCTAATAATCATGTTACTATTATATTCTCTTTTCAAAGAAACTGTTCTTTTTTTCAGCAATCGTAGAGTGACTCCACATTCATGAAAAAGCATTCACTTTATCGAAGTGACGATCATCTTTCTTTATCACAGAAGATTTAGACCTCATAAAATGTAAGTATTCCAAGATAGCGCATAAGAGGTAGGGTAAAAGAGACAAAAACTGCTGCAACAGTCCCGACACGGTAGGTTTTATCGACTCAATATATTCTGATTAGTCCTCATCTTATTTCAGCTTTTCTAAACGTGTTACAGTCAGGGATTCTTTCTCTAAGACATTATTTCGGACGCATTAGCAATATTTTCATTTTAGTAAATGACAAAAGATAGAAGCTTTTTGTTAACTATTCCTTTTTTAAGCATTTTGCTGTAACTGTAGCTCATACATTTCATTTACTTGATTTATGGGCGTTTTGTTTTATGCCTATAAATGCAACACTACAGTTTTAGGATATACTCAAAACAAAATTTGAATCGCTTCGAAAATAGTGAAAATTATTTATGTGTCTTTTCATTTTTACACTAGCTTACCGCTAACTACATACATGGCGGGTTTTGCTGAAAAAAATTTATCAGAAATTCTTATTAGAGGAAACAGTCCGTTGAAAGAACTATTTGTGCACTTAATGAGATTTACCCTGCTAATAAATACTTGAAAGTGTTCAAGTTAAAGTCACTGTGATTTGCTACATGAATTTCTGTGTAGATATATGTAAGGAATTATGTAATTATAATTTATGAGGATTAGTGGATTTGGACAAAATATATGTGTGTAGAGCTTAGTGAAAGCTGGACATATTTTGTAGAAAAAACGGAAAGTCAAAACGGTTTAGTGAGTTATTTTAGACTATTAGGCTTTATTTCTAAATGATAAGATCGTATTTTATTTCAAAATCCCAAATTTTGAATGTAGGGAATTTTTTCAGAACGCCTACGTATATACGTCAATAAAAGAACATTCGAATTGAATTAATTATCTGATACAGACATGTGGCTTCATAAGCAAAATCTTACAACCTTGCTAAGGGAAAAAAACCCTTATAAAATCATTATTATTAATGCACAAAATGTGTCCAATGCTCGCTCTTGAAGGTACAGTTCTTGTCGAAGAAGTATTTTAGTACGTAGTTTTAAAGACTACTAATTGCACTGTGAAGTATTGTGTTTGCACCGGCATAATATAACATTAATAAAGCCAGTATAATACTTTAAAAAAAGAATTTCGTTTCCTTATTAATTCTTTATCTAGGAATACATTCCATCGATGTCTACAAAAAAAATAATAAATAAATAAAATACAATGGTTTATCAGTTCCTTAACCTTTTTCTTGATCGGCTGATTTTAGCATTTATTATCAGTCTTTATATCCATATTCACACTCAAACTTTAAACCATAAATTGAGCATACAGAATCAATCATAGTACCGATGCTTTCCTTACATGATCTGAATATTTATGATCTTAAATTTTGCATGCAAAGCTCTATTCTTTACGATTGCAAAGACTGCTCGAAAGTTATTTCAAGCGGAAAGCATTTACGAATGAATATTCCACGATGGAAGAATTTGTTTTGAAATTTTTTAAAGCAGATGTTTGAAATGAACAAAAATAAGATTTGTGAGTTACCGAAAACAAATGTGTAGTTTATGTTATACATGAAAACTAAAACGCCTAGTGACATTCATTTGTTCAAAATGTTATTTGTTTTTAGTAGTAATATTTGTTACCTCTGTAGAATGTAAACACTTTGCGGCATTGATTATGCTTCTATCGACGAAAATCATCTCTTCGTGAAGTTCTTCAATTGCTGTTCTTCTCTCACAGAAGACAACATTTAAGTTTTAATTTTCTGGTTTTAACCTTTTTTAGCCTACTTTCCCGTAAAAGTAAAAATAATAAGAATAAAGCATGAAAGAAGGCTTAATGTATCGTGAAAATATCGTTAAAAATAAAGAAAAGTAAAAAAAAAGTGAAGTAATTAAATAAAGATTGAAAAATAAAAAATTTGAAAGTAGGGTTTTGAAATGGGGAAAATGTGTGTCGGTCGGTCTGTCGGTCTGTCTCCCCCCCCCCCCCATAATAAATTTTGAACGAATTGTCCGATTCGAAAAATTCTTTTTGCGTTGGAAAGATCTCGGCAAGGACATCTCATTTTCATATTTTACTTTTTGATTCGAACAATTTTTCGTTCAATTTTGAACAGTTCAAAAAAATTTAACATTAGCACCTATGGACGTAAATGAAGCAAATGATGTAAACTCTGTGTGCAAGATCCACGTTCCAATGAACAAGCTTATTGGAGGAAGCTCTTGGCATGAAATATTAATTTGAACAGTTTCTGTTCATTTTTGAACAGTTCAAAAACTTAACATATCGCTTACGGGGAAATTTCAATACTATATAAATCCTGATCTAACAGACCGATTTTCTTGGAACAAACTTTAACGGAAAGCTCTTATGACGTAGAACATGAACAAATAGAAAGTTCATCCAGAACTAACGAGTCTATTTTCCTATGAAATTTTTTGATCTGGATTTTTAAGAATATTTCTCAATGAATAAATGAAGGAGTGAGAGAATGAATCAATGAATAAATGAATGAGGAAAAGAATGAATAAATGAGTGAATAAATGAAAAAATAAATAAATGGGTGAATAAGCACATGAATGAGTAAACGAATGAATGAATAAATGAATGGCTGAATAAATGAAAGAATGAATGACTAAGTGAATGAATATGTACTTTCCGTTAAAAAAGGTATATTTGAAAAAATTAAGAACTAAAGCTAAAGGAGAAAGAGGGAGAAAGAGATAGCTAGATTATAAATTTGAATTTGGTGTATACGGGAAAGTAGGCTCGTATAGTTCTAGACGGAACTTCTTGTTTATTCTTCCGTTGCCGTAAATTAGAACAATAAAGATAAAAATGAATAAGTAGGTATACAGTAGGAAGAAAATGTTGAAAGGAAGCGGATAAATACGATCAAGAGAAAAGAAAAAAAAAATCAGAAAAAAAAAAGAGAATAAAACGTATTTATCTTTTTTAATGTAACTATGTAACTAGATTGAAGTAATATTCTGAACCAATTATTACCATTATATTTCGCGGTCTCGTAAAAAGAGTAAGTATTTTTATTTCTTTTACTATGGTTTAAGGAGGTGCTACCCAAAGTGGTCCATATGGATCCCCAGGGGTCTATTTTGATCAACAAGAGGTCCAAGTCAACGAAAGACAAAATTAGGCGTCTATGAGATACAATTAGGAGTCTACGAGAGTAGATCTCATTTTAGTAGGCTATTACTCGTTAGAATTTAACTAATACACCTAAAAGAAAATTTGGCAATGTACTTATTTATACAATCTGCATATTGTAACGGCGGAATCCCCTTTCCTCGGCTTTGTTTAATATTATCTGCGTCTGAAAATTTGATACTTCCAAATCCATCCTCTGAAACTTCGTCCTCCGTTCGGAGTTAACCTTTGACCAACGACAACCGGCCATCCCAAAATTCATTTCCGTTCTCATGGCTGTGTGCATGCCGGCAAAGGGCGGCCCGCCATTCCTCTTTTGTTTTTACCAAAAAAAAAAAAAAAAGAGGACTGATTTCTGCTGGTCTAGGTTAACGGAAATGCGAACATGTGTTTTGTTGATTCCTCAGGGAGAACGCTTTTGACCGAGAGCAGACGGACGTGATTTTCGTCTCTCTAAATGTTTCACTGTCCCCAAAAATCCACATTTTCAAGGAGTACATTTTTGTAAATAAAACCTTGTTAAGTTCACAATCGTGTCTCACTTTACCACTCGGCATGATAAACCACAAGACGCTACAATATAAATAGCTAAATATATGTCACTTAAATGTATTGTGTAAGCTGCTACCCATTCTCTGTGTGCTGGTAACTAGTAAAAATTTACCCTTTTGGTTTCAGTCGCAAGGTCGTAACCTATAAAGACTTCTCCGGGACATGTTGACATATAAAAGTAAAATTTTGTATAAGGCAACAACAAAAAAAAAACTTGAAGTAACAAGTCTATTCTTCTCCCGATTGTTTTAGTACTGTTTTGGGGAAATTTTATTCTCAGTTTTACTATGTTTTGGAACTTTCAAATGCAAATATGCCACAATTAACTTCTTTTATAGTGAACCCAGAAAAGGGGGCCCTCGAAACAAAGAAAAAAATGATAAAGTGTTTACAGGATAAAACAGTTAGGGAACCTATTATTTAAGGTTTTCATACATTTATAACGTGCTTAGATAAGAAATTTCTGAACGTATCATTTAAGATGCATTCTTACATTTCATCTTCTTTGACATTGAATCGTCAAAACGTGCGAAAAGATTCTCGTATATGAATGATGACTATGAATTAATTTTTATGCATTTTCGGAAGAGGTAAATAAAGGTTGCCTACCTCTTCTCTCCAGTCAAAGCGAATCCAGACAATGGCTTCCGAATCCGTTGAAACGTTGAATCTTGTTTTGGATGTGACGGTAAATGATTTCCGAAACTAAGAGTTGACATAGACTTTAATACCATCACCGATAGTACAGAATGACTTTCGAATATAATTTTGGACTAGTTACGAGTTATGACTTTACTATACATGCCTCAGAATCAATCACCACACAACACTCAACAAAAGAATAGAATAGAATCAACCAGAATAAAAAAAAAACAGAATACAGTTATGTCATAACCAAACAGACGCCACATACATTGAATGAAGTCTTTTCCCCCCGTCCGGAGAAGCCCTCTATCAATCGGGTATAAAGTTAAAGTCTCTTTTTTTTTTGCTTAAAGTCAATTTAAGGCTTCGTTTCCGAACATATTCCCCGGGGCGACGAGTCAACATCATTATCTGGAATAGGCAGGATCGCAAGCTGGGAAACAGCACGTGTTGAGGCGCCCTTGGATGTTTGGATGGTGGCAACCCGGCAAATCCCATCAGAACCTGGATGAATGGCGATGACGCGACCACATCTCCACACTGTGGAAGGAGCAGTTGGGTCTTTCACGAGGAAGAGTTGTCCGATGGACACTTGTTTGTTCTTCGTGGTCCATTTAGTTCGGGACTGGAGGGTATGAAGGTACGAAGTGGACCACTGCCGCCAGAATCGATCTTTAAGCTGTAGCAGGAGAGACCACCTAGAATTAAGACTTAAAAGAGAACCATTAGAATGAGATTCAGGAATTTCGAGCAAAGGACAACCAATTAGGAAGTGGCCAGGGGTTAAGACGTTACAGTCTTTGGCATCAGGGGATAGTGGGTGAAGGGGGCGAGAGTTGATAATAGCCTCAATTTGACAGAGGAGGGTGGTAAGTTCTTCGAAAGTCATTAAGGCTGCTTTGCAAGTTTTAGTCAGATGACGTTTGGTAAGCTTGATAGAGGCTTCCCATATACCTCCGAAATTTGGGGCATATGGAGGAACGAATTGCCAGCATATATTTCGTTGGGATGAATAATCTTGAATTAATGGATCATGAGGGATTTTGAAGAGGGATTTCAGATAGGTTGATGCTTCCACAAAATTGCTGCCATTGTCACTGAAGACATGAGATGGATAGCCGCGACGAGCAACAAATCGTCGGAACGCTGCCAGGTATGCAGCTGCAGATAAAGAAGAGACTGCCTCCAGGTGCACTGCTTTGGTGCTCATACAGACGAATAGGCAAATGTAGGCTTTGAATGTACTTGATTTTCGAGCGTGTTGGCACTTGATTAAAATGGCCCAGCAAAATCCAAACCCACCTTCTCGAATGCGCGGCAAGGATTGATTCTTGCACTCGGAAGATCACCCATCATCTGGGAAATTGGTTTTGCCGATAACTTTGAAACATTCAATGCATTTCCGGAGTTCTTTTCTAACGGTTGATTTTCCATCCGGAATCCAAAATTTCTGTCGTATGAGTGATAGGACTAGTTCTTGGCCTGCATGAAGATTTGAATAATGGTAGTGTCTAACAACAAGAATGGTGAAATGACTATGTGTGGGAAGTAACATGGGATATTTCTGATCAAAGTTTAATTCTTGTTGGTGACGCAGACGTCCTCCAACGCGCAGGATACCCTCCTGATCCAGAAAAGGATTTAAGGCTATGAGTTTGCTGGATTTTGAGAGTGTTTTATTAGAGTTAAGTTGTTCGAGTTCAGGATGAAAAGAAGAATGTTGAACCAATTTGACGATTGTCTTGAGAGATGTATTTAATTCACCAGCGTTTAACGGTCCTGTAATTTTAGACTCGGATTTTGAATTATTGTAGAATCTAAATACCCATGCCACAGTTCGAATTAATTTCAGATATGAGGAGAATTTGTCTAATAGATCAAGAGAAGGATTAACTTGGGTGAGAAAGGATGCACTCTCAACATTTGAATGAACATGAATGTCTGATGAAGGTATGGACAGCTCTTGCTTTGGAGAATATTCCTCAAAAGAGACAGGGTCAAAGTCAATAAGACATGTTGGCCCATTCAACCATTCTGAGTGTTCCATGAGTTGTTTTGGATAAAGTCCTCGACTAGCGCAATCAGCAATATTAGACTTCCCTGAAATGTGATGCCATGAATCTTTTGATGTTAAAGAATGAATTTTATTTACACGATGCTGGACGAATTGATTTCCTTTAGATGGTGGATTTTTAATCCAACAGAGTGCAATTGTTGAATCACACCATAGATAAATGTGATGAATGGGGAAATTTATCGCTTCTTTGAATGTGTCAACCAATTCAGCGAGAAGAACTGCACCGCACAGCTCCAACCGAGGTAATGTTACCTCTTTGATGGGTGCAACACGAGTTTTGGATGCCATTAAAAATATGTGCGATGAATTGCGAATGACTCTAATGTAGATCACAGCCGAATAAGCCTTTAAAGAGGCGTCACAAAAGCCATGGACTTCTACCTTTACCGAATTGACAACATAAATGTAACGGGAAACCTTAATCTCCTTGAAATAATGAATTTCGACTTGGAACTTCCATCGATCGATTGGTTCTCCATCGATCGATAATTTCAGCTGGTAAGGGATCATCCCAACCAACATTTGATTTCCACACATCTTGTAGAATAATCATCAAAAGTACAGTTGTAGGGGCAACAATGCCTAACGGATCAAAGATGCGTGCAATTATTGACAATAACTGTCTTTTAGTTGAAACAGTCTCTGATGGAACTGCTCTGACTTGGAATGAATCGATAGTTAAATCCCAGAACAGACCTAGGATTTTTTGAGCAGAATCATCTTGAAAAGAATGTGTGAAGGTGCTAGCCCTTAAAGCATCTGGTAACTGTGCAATGACTTCAGGATGGCTACATGACCATTTTCTGAGCTCGAAACCACCCGAAGCCAAAAGGTCTAAGAGTTCTTTGATTATGGATTTGGCCGACTCGACTGAATTAGCACCAGCTAACAGATCATCAACATAAAAATGATCCTGCGCTAGTTTGGTTGCTTCGGGAAATCGGTCTTTTTCGTCCCTGCATAGTTGTTGTAGGGTACGAATGGCTAGATAGGGGGCACAAGCCGTACCATATGTAACGGTATCTAGATGATAAATTTGGAGAGGCTCCTTTGGTGATTTTCGCCAGAAAATTTGTTGGAATGATGTGTCTTCACTAGCAATCCTGACTTGGCGGTACATTTTTGTTATATCAGCTGAGAATGCAACAGGGAAACATCTGAATTTTAATAAAATGTCAAAAATACTCTTTTGTAGTTTTGGTCCCTTTAGAAGTATATCATTTAATGAATTTTGGTTACTCGATTTGTAAGATGCATCAAAGACTACCCTAAGTTTAGTGGTAGTACTACTCTCATTTACTACACCGTGATGCGGTAAAAAGTAGTTTGGTTGGGGAGACATTTCCTCTGGCTTTAAGAGAGTCATATGGTTAAGAAGTTTGTATTCTTCCATAAACTCGGTGTATTTTTCCTTTAACGACTCGTTGGATTGTAATTTTTTCTCCAAAGAAAAAAATCGTTTCATAGCTCCCTCTTTGCTTTCCCCAATTTCTGAATTTTCTTTAAATGGTAATTTGACGATGTATCGCCCTTCTGAATTTCGCGAATGTGATTTGTCGAATATTATGTTACATAAATCGTCTTCGTCACTTTGTTTATCAGATTCTTGAATGGATTTCAACTCCCAAAATTGTTTGAGTGTGTTGTCAATATTTACAAGTGTATGGCATGTGACTGATAAATTTTGATTTTTAGTTACCGAAGTATTTACATTGCCCGACAATAAATGTCCCAACTTGGTGGGTAATGCTGCTGGTGTGCCTTTTGGTCCCAAGATAGGAGGACCTGAAATTAATGATAAAAATATGTCCGCACCAAGTAGGACATCCACATCGCTCTCTACAAAATACGATGGATCAGCCAAGCAAAGACTTTTTAAATGAGGCCAATCCACCCTTGCCATATTAAAATTTGGCAGAGATGTTGTGACTTTGTTCACCACAAAAGCCGTCACTTCAAACGAGTCTCCTGAAAAGTATGGAGAAAAGGCAAATTTTGTTGAATATAAGCACGTTTCAGCATAGATTTCGTTTATGCCTACCAGACAGTGTTTTGTTTGTTGCATCGGTAATTGTAGTCGCTCCGCGCAATGTTTGGAAATAAGACAGTTTTGCGAGCCATTGTCCACTAATGCCCGACAGGGCCATCTTTTGTCCAGTTTTAGACTTTACTTTGATTAGCGCGGTGGATAATAAAACGTGATTTGATTCTTGCGACTTCGTGCAACTATTAGCGACCGTGCTGACTGACTGTGGTTGATGATCTTGGTCATTAACTCTATAAACATGCAGTAAGGTATGATGCCTAGCCCTACAATTCTTGCAACTGAATCCTATCTTGCACGTGTCTATGGTATGATTGCTCCTAAGACAATTCTCACATAAGTGGTTCTCCTTAACGACATTCCATCTGTCATTAATATTCAATGACTGAAACGTGGGACATCGAAATAATGCATGACTTTGGCTATGTGGACATAGGATACATTTTTGAAATTTAACTTCACTATTTACACTATCTTCTTTAACAACGGTGCTATGTACATTAGATTTTTTAAAATTATTTACAACAGATTTTTGTTGGAATTTTTTAACTTCCGGCTTAGAAAATTTATTTTCTGGCATACTTCGGGCCTCTCTCTCAATGAAGTTTTTAAACATTTCAAGTGATGGACATGAATCAGAATTGAGGGTGAGCTCCCATCGTTGAATAACTGGCTCTTCCAATTTAGATGTAAGAAAGTTAATTAATATAAGATCTGTTAAAGTATTGCTTTCTAAGCCCAACGTTTTCAAATTTCGAATTGCTTCATTGCAAATGTCAATTATCTCTAGTAGTAATTTAGAATTGTTCAAACCTTAACTATCTTCATTTTAAAAATTTTATTTATTTGGCCTATTGACAACTGCCGTTTGTTCTCGTATCTACCACATAGCAATTCCCAACAATGCGTTAAATTTTCTGGAATTATGGCAAATCCTCTAATTAATTTTGAAGCATCTCCGCGAATACATGACTGAAGGTACGTAAGCTTTTCCACATCATTTAACGACTTGTTTTCAAGAATAGATGCATTGAATATTTCTTTGAAGGAAAGCCATAATTCTGAATTGCCAAAAAAATGTGGAACATCTAATTTTGGGAGCCTAACAGCAAGCGACTGTTCTGTTTTAAACGAATTTTCACTTTTACTTTTTTCCATTGGGCTTTTGCTTTCTAATTCAATGCTCCAATTCAATAACAAGCTTTTAGTTTCGATGTAATTTTCAAAATAATCGTCGCGTTCATACTGAGAACACGCTGAGAACAAAAGTTCTAATTTACTCTCAAAATTATCGACTTTCGTTTTTAAGATTTTTATTTCACTAGAATTATCTGTAACACTTTTAACAATATTTTCGAATAACTTGATTTCTTTTATTAACATCTCTAGCTTAAATGAATTTTTATATTGCTTCGGAGCCATGGTTAAATAATTAAGCTTCAATGTATAGTACAATAGAATATCGAATAAAATCACACAATAATAATAATGTTTGAATAAACAATACTTTCGTTAATATTATTTACCGAAGATAACTACTCCGTGCTCTGACGGACCATAATTTATGTATATGAATGATGACTATAAATTAATTTTTATGCATTTTCGGAAGAGGTAAATAAAGGTTGCCTACCTTTTCTCTCCAGTCAAAGCGAATCCAGACAATGGCTTCCGAATCCGTTGAAACGTTGAATCTTGTTTTGGATGTGACGGTAAATGATTTCCGAAACTAAGAGTTGACATAGACTTTAATACCATCACCGATAGTACAGAATGACTTTCGAATATAATTTTAGACTAGTTACGAGTTATGACTTTACTATACATGCCTCAGAATGAATCACCACACAACACTCAACAAAAGAATAGAATAGAATCAACCAGAATTAAAAAAAAAACAGAATACAGTTATGTCATAACCAAACAGACGCCACATACATTGAATGAAGTCTTTTCCCCCGTCCGGAGACGCCCTCTATCAATCGGGTATAAAGTTAAAGTCTCTTTTTTTTTTGCTTAAAGTCAGTTTAAGGCTTCGTTTCCGAACAATTCTTTTAACACATAAGTTATATGTATTCAATTTATAACACTATGTTTTTGGGCCAAAATGAAAACTACTCTTTTCGAATAAAATACATCTCTGGTTTTCATACAAAGAATTTGTTTCTACGTATAACGTTCAAATGGATCTATCACACCAACAGAAATGGAATTATACATACAGAAAGGTCCAAAGCTGACTTACACAAGTTGAAACCTAAATTTAAAATTTACTCTTGGACTTTTTTCCCCCAATGTTAGCATATTATCCTTTTAAAATTACTTCTGGCGCTTATTTGTCGGAGATGGAAATTCTGATCGTTGTAGGGAAAAAAAATCGAAGTCCTCTCACATAGTGTAAACCTTTTAGTAATACTGTGACGTTTAAGTATAATTTGAAACCTTCCAAGAATCCGTTTCTGGAGAATATTTATTTTCGATTATATTATTTTCCACTAATTATTTTCCAGGTGTACTCAAAAAAAAAAAAAGACAAGGAGAAAAAAATTTGCTTCGTCGCTTCCTTATTGTATTAGCGTTTTTTAATGTTCTGCAGAAACATTTTTCCTCGGAGTACTTTTATTTCCTTAAGCTGAGTCTAATATATATTTATATAGATAGATAGACAGATGAATCGATAGATATAACGTTTCATAAAAGTATCAGTTAGTTACACACAAAAATTCATTGCGCGTTTCATCGTTCCCTTAGCATAACTTATATTTTAAATTTTTGTGCTAACAATTCATTTTCTGTATATATATGATTATCTGTAAAAGTATACTTTGTGTTGCATTTTTAAGTTAGCAAACTGAATTTCATTTTACAACACATTTCAAGACTAGTTTACTTTTTAAGAAATAAAATAACAATAGTAGAAATAGAAGACATATCCTCATTAGACCATCGAAGTGTAGCAATGAAATCCCATTCTTACCTAAAGTAATTGTTGCAATACTGCAATTACGAATTCTTAGCCATCGCCGCTTCTGGCAGGTGAATCAGATAGCTTTCAGAAGTGACTTAGACAATTGTATTTGAATTTAGCTTGACAATTTTCGAAACTGTTTCGTTTATGGGTTCCACATATTAAACTATTGCAAGCTAATGGACATTTAATGTTTGCTAAATAAGTTGTTCAATAGAACTCATCAGCCGTTTTGGAAGGTTTATTAACGCGAGAGTTCAATAAAGCTTTGCTTGAGCAAATTAAGTACTAGTACATTTAAGAATATTTTGAATATGCTGCTTCCTGTCTTGTGTAGTTTCTGTATTATTTTTGGTAGTTTCTGCTGTATTTTAATGGAAAAACCAGAGGTAGCTCATAGTTTTATTAGGGCAACAAATATATATATATATATATATATATATATACACATAAGTAAAAATAAAATGTGTCACATTACACTTTACTCCTTTCTTTACATACGTGTACGTCCTATCTACATGATTAAATCACACATAGTTTTCAACAATATTCGATGAAATCTGCATGATGTACGATCGGCAACCGGTTTTAACTTAATTTCACCATTTATAATTATTCTTTTTTTTTCCTATTCTTTTCCCAAATTAGATTCTATTTTAAAAGCTCATACTAAAGAAAAAACAACGACAATCTACGAATAAATATTTCCTTTTCGCACTTCTTAACTCATTTATAGTCTTTAAAAATGTTTAAAAGAACCTACTAGTCGAAGTTCAGAGATTATAAAAATAATTATCTTCTGTTTTTTATGTGCTGGAATTTTACGCATAATTACTTCCTCTTTGAAGGTCTTTAAAAATGTACTTAAAACTTGTTGGAGTGTTCTTCGACTCTTAAAAGTATTGGGTACTTCATTCCAATTTTCTTTTAATATGCAGGAAATAAAACTTTCTGAAGGAATTTCTGAGTTGATTTTCTTTTCTTTTCATTTCTCTTTAGAAACTGAATCGCCGAAATGTTCCCTTTGTCGTAGCATTTATTTTGTTTGGGATGAAATAAGAAGCGATATTGAAGTTGGTTTTCTCACTTTTCGAAATTCTTAGGCATTGAATTTCCGTACTCGTTCATTGCGAAATATACTTGGAAATTTGCAAGTAAAATACTGATTTACTGTATTTGAGATTTCTTATTTCAGTAATTTGTTTATTGATGGCTGCATCAATGTGGTAAGTAGCATCTTTTGCAAAAATGGAGTAAAAGCGTAGAAATTGAAAAGAAACAAGCTAACTAGATTCACATGATCGTTACACTTATTCTGAAGCGTTTATTAGTTTTACAATATTTTGGTTTAAGATTTACTGAACTACGTTTTTATGCAACGCACTATTTAAAATTATATGAATCACAATTAGCACAAGTCTTTTATCACATGTGTACACTAAACCAAGGGTACATATGATTGACAATATTCTTATTAGTAAAAAAGTAATGTATGTATTTATTTTAATGGTAATATATATAGATATATATATATTTAAATTCCTAACTATGTTATTTTTTAAATTTTATTTTTTGAATAAATACAAAATGCATGAGTTTCTATTTATATGAACATGTCATGTGTCCTCAAGAATTTCTATAAAGGTTTCAGTAGACTAGAATACGAGACATAGCAATTTCCTGCAATAACAAAATATTTTAGTATCAAATGTCCAGGGCGGGGCAAAAGTAATGACCCGATTTTGAAGGGTTATAAAAAAAATAATACAGTTTGAGACTTAAAACTTTTATCTGTATATAGTCCCATCTTTTTACATTAAGTTTTCAATACCACTTAAACAAGATGGCGGCCTCTAGCACCAATACACTGA
Organism: Octonoba sinensis; assembly: GCA_038502835.1. NCBI lineage: Eukaryota > Metazoa > Arthropoda > Arachnida > Araneae > Uloboridae > Octonoba > Octonoba sinensis. Next base: position 69,575,612 of record CM076602.1, read on the forward strand.
TGCAATCCATTTCTGAAGTTTTGGGAAACTTTTCTGCACATTTCAAGCGGGTATGACGGATATTCCCTCGATATTTCGGTTCTTCAGCTTTTCTAAAGTATGGGGAACTTTCTCCTTCAAATAACCCCGCAAAAAAAAAAAAAAAAAAGCTTAGGGACCGCAACATTACGCGGGATATTTAAATGCACACAAAGATGCAGTCTATTCTCTCTGCATGGAAAAATTGACTGCATCAGTGTATTGCTTCAGAAGGCTGCCATCTTGCTGAAGTGGTATTCAAAATATAATGTAAAAAACGGGATTATATACAGATCAAAATATAAAAAGTTTCAAATCTCAAACTGTATTAGTTTTTTTTATATAACCCTTCAAAATCGGGTCATTACTTTTGCCCCACCCTTTATAAACGCACTTCTTTTTTCTAAATAATCTTTTTAGAAGTTTACATCTATTTCTTATAAATCACGACATGCGTCAAGCTACATCAGTATTTTATTTTTCATAGGCAAAACTTACGCAACGAAATAATACTTACTATCTGGAAGCATATATTTTGTAGTTATAATTTAAAAGGCTGGTTCTTTGATTTTATAAAGCAAGACATCTCTAGGTAAAAATTTATCTCTTACGTGCACTTTTTGGCAAACGTATCAATGAAAATTTTATTATCAATTCATAATTTTTGCGGAATTATATGCACAACAGTGCAAAAATTAATTGGTACCTTTTCTGCTTAGACTGGTAAAGTGAGTTTTAAAAGTTATTCTTTTGACGTAATGAGGATGAAATTTCCACATGTATCATACATTATCAATTTTAAAACATTATTAATTTGTGTTATAAATCCATTTAGAAAAAACATCAATAGCCTTCTTTTTGATCTTTTGTGATTACGCGTTCCAAACATTTATCTTTCCTCTGAAATAATTTTCCCATAGGAATTCAATTTTGACCACATAAACTTCCAGTGGATATTTGAACCAGTGTTGCTCGTTCAAATTGCTATATTTAAAATTACTACAAAATAAAATTGAACCAAAACGGCTCAAAAAAAAAAAAAACAAACTATGTTTTAATATTGATTTTCTATTATTTTCGAACACTAGTTAAAATCTTAAGTCATGGTGGTCCAAATTCCTTTTTTTTTTAAATTAAAGTTATTAGCATTATTTTATTTTTTATTTATATTGAAAGTACTCTTATTTTAGAATAAAAGTCAAACTGATTAAAAATATACGAAGAAAAGAAGTACACATTTTGACGCGCTTTCATGAATACACACAACCTTTTTTCCCACCCTTATTTTACTGTTGAACAGTTTTGATTGTTGTTAAAGTGAGATAACAGGAAAATCAACGACAACAGCTTCTGATAGGCAACAAATGTAGTAACAATAGATTTATTATCAACGCAGATACTGCTATTAAAGGTGGATAACATTCTTGTCGTCTTCAAAACCTCAATAATTATTCGCTACACTGCAAAAAAATCTAGTTCAACCTTTCACCAAATAGTGAAATGTAGCTGCAACCATGATTTGGTACTAACGTTGAACCATTATAACGGTTCCTAGTTTCACATTCATGGTGAAACTAGGTAAAACTACACAACTATAATGTTCCATTTAGTAGCAAATGAAGGATGCAGCTAAATTCACCATTTTGTTATATTTTTTGGTGTAAGGTTAAACTAGAATTTTTGTGTGCACTTTTAGGTCTACACTGTTAGAAATTTCACCATGAAATTACGGTTAAATAGCCGGCAGCAGTCTGTCCATCTAATTCACCGTTACATTTACGGTTTGGAACATTTTTCTATCTTTACGGCACTTAAACAGTTTCCAATCAGCTTGGTTAAAAACCCGTAACTACAAAAGTTTACGTTTTTATAAACATGCAAAAATGGTTTAAAAACTAAATTTTTAAGGTTTTTTAACCGTTTCGAGGTGTAGAAACCGTAAACGAAGCGTGCAGGAATCGACCCCGGGTGAATAGTATACCAGCCTTGCGCTCTAGTCATTCGGCCATCTACACCACGTAAAGCGGCCGTTTATTTATCAAAAATGTCCTTTTCCAACAGGCAAACTGCCTTAAAATTGAGATTTAAATTTTTGATTGGATCCAAAGTCATTTTTGGTCTAAATTTACTGTATTTTGACGAAAATCATTTTATTTGATGCAAAAATTAAAATAGAAACAAGCTTCATCAGCTCAAATGATGGGTTCGCTCATTCGCAAACAGTTCGGGAATCCGATGTCTCCAATTTTTGCTTTACGTGTGTATGTGTTTCTATTTAGCAACCACTGCTTAAGCCACTTTTTTTTTTCTTCTTTTGTGATATACACATGCAGATTTGAACTGATAAATCTTTATTAATATTTTAACAACAACGTACGACCGATAAGGTTTCGCAACCAAGATGGATGCCCGATTGTTATTGAGCGCTTGAAAATTACGGTTAGTTAAACGTTCTTTAGGATAAACAGAGAAACGATTTTTTTCACAATCAGCGGTTTGAGTACCATCTTTTTAATGGTTATTCAACTGTTGTAATTAAATATGGTAAAATAACAATCAAATAAATGGTTATTTTACTATTTCTTTACGGAAATTTTTAACAGTGAATTTTGGTTGTAGCGAAATTCACCATTTTGTTCCATTTTTTGGTGAAAGGTTAAACTAGAATTTTTGTGTGCGCTTTCAGGTCTATATCGTCATCTGTTATTGTGAACTTGAATTGTTTTTCTAAAAATTGTGCAGTGAAACAAAAATGCTACTTTTGTTTCACTGCACTTTTTTTTTTGAATGGTGAGTGGTTTCTTAAAACATTTTAACTGGAAAAGAAAACATTGTCTATCACCAGTTTTCAATAAGGAATTAGAAAAAAAAATTTCTGAGAAATTTCTATTCGCTTTTTCGTAATACATTTGCCACGATTTTCTTATTTTAAAATAATAAACGCATTCGATAAGAAAAATATTCCAGTATATTTCTATATTTAAAAAGTTATATTTATTTTGAACAGATGCATGACATTACTTAATATGATTGGAGCCGATTTTATTTTAATTTAATCTAAGAAAGTTTAAAACTATTTCAATTACGAATGATGAGCCCATGTATTAAAAGGATAATCTTTTACTTCAACACTGCTTTTTCAAGTACAAAGTACTAATAACAAAGATATAGTACATCCACACTTTGTTTTATTTTCTGACAATATCATTTTTATTAACAATTTAAAATACATTTTTACGCTTCTTAGTATCTTAGCAAATTACAAATTCCCTTTTTTAATAGGGAAAACTTGTGAGCCTGAACATTATTTCCAAAAAAACAAATTATTTTGAAGCTCGATCAAATACATTCTTTACATTTACGATACTGTTTCAGATTTAAAATATATGTATTACAATAACCTTTACTTAGTATTTTGACTGAACATGAGAAACTTCTATTTAAAATAGGTAGTCTATTTATAGAATTTCTAAGACCTCAATCCCAGTAAGAGCACTTTTCTCTCCTTGTATTTAAAAAGGAAAAATCCGATAAGAAGGTTTTTTTTAATCCCAGAAAAACCGCATCTTTGGTTTTTGGATTAAAGACTTAAAAAGGAATTTCAATTCTTCAGAAGAAAAAATGTCCCTAAGTAGTTAATACCACCTTACACTTGAAATTAACGAACATTTTTAAATTCAAAGTGTATAAAATATTTATTTTTGAAAGAAACATTTCTTCGATTTTAAATAAGAATTTTTTTAATATTAGAAATGATTTTCTGCTAAACTTTAATATCTCGTGAAAAAAGAATTGTTTCTGAGAAAAATATATTAAATTAAATTTACTGTATGAAAAGGAAACATTTTTTGAAATTATGAGAAGGTATAGTTTCAAAAATGTAGTTTATTTGAAAGCACTAGAAATTAAAGGGTTTTGTTACACTGTAGCAGTAAATAAAGTTAATCTCAATTGTTATTAATACTAATATTATTAGTTTTGTGATAAAAATGCAATCAGTCTCCGTTATAACCCTATTGGAAAATCTACTGTGTTTCCAGCGTTAAAAATGAGTTGACTTTACAAACGAAGTGTAACGGTGCGAGAGTGGCTATGAAGCGCCGGGAGTCGAACCAAGATCTTTTTGGTGGTAGCCGCATTCTTTACCGCTTTCCCAAAAGGCGCGCCCCCTGGGCAGGAGCAAAGAGGGCTATTTGAAGGACTGACTCGCACCGCTACATACTCCGCCCCCAGTGAACGAGTAGGGGAAGAGTGAACGATATTTCCAAATGTGACAGTTTAGAGAAAGGCTTATAGTTAAACTGCTGTTGAAAGGAATTTGCATTTTTCGAAATTTTAAGAGGTAATTTCAAAGTGCTAAGTTTTCATTGTAGTGTTAAAGGTTGTGTACATTCTGGTGCGTAAATGGTACCAGTTAACGTGCAGATGTGTAATGAACAATGATTTTATTTTGTGATAAAACGCATTCTACCGCTTTCCCAGAAAACCGTGTTAGCGTTAAATGAGTTGACTTCACAACGAAGTATTGATTTTAGTTGATTTTATAGATTGAAAGTATAATTATATACCTTAACACGATAAACGTATCCTACATGTGTAACGTGAAAACTTTTATAGAATCAAATTGCTTCTCATAGACTTTATAAATTATGAAATGTTCCAAAATAAATCACGAGAGCCTATTTTAACTGGCTGTTAATCAATTTATTTTTCAAAAATTTTGATACTATTTTTTAAATGTTCTAATTTTTATTAGTAGTGTTAGGTAGGTGTACTTCAGGATCTTGGTCCTTACGGCTGATTTGTTGACAATGTTTTATTCTGTGGCTGATCTGCTCGGTGTTCGTTATTTCTTCACTAGTTTATTGTGTTCAGAAGTTATATGTGTGTCTGCACTAGCTTATGTTCTTCAGTATCGTATGTTGTGTAGCCATATGCTGTTCAGAATTTCTCATGCACCTGAATCTTCATAAACCATTACATTTTCAGGTTAATATTTGTTGAGATCTAGAAGACAGACAGTATAATAGCATATTAGAGTTATATCCAATCAATTTAGTTACAATTACTAGTGGTGGGATGAGGTTGAGACTCCTAGAGCACTTATGACATTTTTTGGAATTAAAGTTTTAGAAATTTACTTAAAAAACCATGAAGTAAAAAGAAAAATATAATGAAAATGGCGTTAAAGTTAAAGGAGACGAGGTTAAACGTTATTTTCCAACTTGATCTTCTGGATCCAGTGATTTATTGACTTTATGACCGATTTCTTGTTAAAAACGCTGCCGTTACAAACGAGTTCGACAGTAATTACAACTTGTACTTCCTATTTCAACAAATTAGAAGTGAAAATTTAATAGACTGAGAAGTATAGCATCACCTACGTCAAAATAGTATTTATCGAAAAATCGACAAAACAATCTTAACTTCATAGCCTTTCTCTTCCGGCAAAACTTTCTATTTATCAGTAGACACATAGTACGAAACCCAACGCAGCAAAAAAAAATATACCCTAGGGTCAATTTCGACAAAATGAAAATCTGGAGTTACATTCACTTTCATGAATGTTTCATGATATATTTTCCTCATCGTTAAACTGCATGAATAGTTCCGGGTAATAGACACAAGAAACATTTCTTACAGCTATGGAGAGAAGCAGATTGCTCCGAAGAAAAAAAATAGTTTGAGAGGCAAATCTCTTCAATAACAATTGTTTGGATAAAAGTTAAAATAAAGAAATAATTCAAATACTTATCTGTTACAATTTTTAGAGGCCGAACTATTTCTAAGAAAACACTGTAAAATTGATCCGTGTAATTCGTATGTTTTGCAATAAAATAAAATGTAACAACACAAGTCTCTCTCTCTCTCTCTCTCTCTATATATATATATATATATATATATGCTACTGGCCATTAAAATTTCTACACCAGGAAGAAATGCAGATAACAAAATATTTATTGGACACATATATTATGTTAGAAATAACAAATGATTGTATTCAAGAAATGTGGGTGAATAGATACTGAGAAATTCATTTGCATATCACAGCACCTTTTTCTTGTCATTTAAATTTCATGTCTGTAGCATGTCGGCTTCTTGGTGTAGCAATTTTAATGGACAGTAGTGTATATGGGGAGGGAGAATATTGTATGTTTTGCTGAGATAACTTCTACTAAAAAAAGCATTAAAAATTATCACTACATCACAGTACTAGTCCTGATACTACACGTCTGCAAATCTTTCAGAGCCATTTTGTTCTGCTCCTTAGAGCAGAACAAAAAAAAGCACTTCCTTTGTGTTTTACATTGTTTTCTCGCCGACTTCTTTAGGTGAAAACATTACTTAAACGAACCAATTAAAAAAATTAATTACCGTAGAATAATATTTGAGCCATCAGAATAGTATTTAATAAGTAAATTTGTGATTTAGTTTGTTTTTGCAAGCCAGAGGAAGATGATTATGCAATTGTGAACGAAGCAATTTGGGAACATAATAACAATTCACATCTGCTCCTCAGTAGTATTGAGATTAGTATGCTCAATGCTCATAATATTATAAATTAATTTGTTTTCATTAAGAATTAATATTATCCAATGTTCTCAGTTTATAAATTGTTTCATTTAAAGGAGAAATGTTTTTTTAGCGTACGCTCACGACCTTTAATATTAATATCCAACTTCACACCGGCCAATAATTCGCCCTCTTAAGAAACTGACATAGTAACTTACACATATTTTGTCGTCAATGAGGCATAGGGGCATGTCATACCTCTTGAAGTATGCTTTATAAAAAAAAAACGAAATTCAACTTCTTTGGTTTTCTATTTATAACTATCATTTAAACTCAGCCTGTAAAGTGACTCTGTTTAGTCCATGCATGCGCAGTCACTCTGAAGTCTTTTGCATGTTTCCTTCAATTTTGATGAGAACTAAAACACAATAACTATACCCTAAATTTAGTTTACGATTAACTCTAATGACATAATGGATGATGTCCGTTGATTTACGATAGAAAAATTAAAAGTTTAGCAAAGGAGGAACTGTAAAAGTCAATAGACTTATTTTTAAACACACCGATGATTTAGAAAAATGCAAGTGGCTCATGTTCTTTGTTAACTAAGCACATTAAAAAAACATTGTAAGAACAGTATAAATAATGCACTAGATGTGTATATTTTTTCTTTACTATACATTAAAGTAAGGCTGGTTTAATGTCTTCATTTTCTCTATCATTGCTACATAGTGTCTAAAAGATAACAAAAATAAATCTTTAGCTATATCCAGGAAGGTATTTTTGATTTTGAGGCAAAACATTGAATATTCATATAAAACTCCTGCCGATATTTTATGCTCCTCGATAATTTTATTTGAAGAATTTGAAAGAAAGCTAAAATTAAGAGCGTAACAAGTTTTTATTGCTAGGTTAGAAGGAAAAAGAACAAGATTGGATGTTATAGGAATAAACATCAGAAAATAATTTAACATTAGGAGGAAAACAATTTTGAATTTAATTATTAAATAGCGATTAAGCAAAATTGCGCCAAAAAATGTCGTTTTTAGCCTACTTTCCCGTAAAAGTAAAAAAAAATAATAATAAAGCATGAAAGAAGGCTTAATGTATCGTGAAAATATCGTTAAAAATCAAGAAAAGTCAAAAATAAGTGAAGTAATTAAATAAAGATTGAAAAATAAAAAATTTGAAAGTAGGGTATTGAGATGGGGAAAAAGGGTTTTGGGCTGTCGGTCTGTCTGTCTGTCGGGTCTGTCTTGGGCTGTCTGTCGGTCTGTCCCCCCCTAATAACTTTTGAACGAATTGTCCGATTGGAAAAATTCTTTTTGCATTCGAAAGATCTCGGCGAGGACATCTCATTTTATATTTTACTTTTTGATTTGAACAATTTTTTGTTCAATTTTGAACAGTTCAAAAAATTTTAACATTAGCGCCTATGGACAAAATTGAAGCAAATTCTGTAAACTCTGGGCACAAGAGCCAAGTTCCTATTGAAAGCTTATTGAAAGGAGATTTTCGGCGTGAAATATTGATTTGAACAGTTTTTGTTCATTTTTGAACAGTTCAAAAAATTAACACAGAGCTTACGGGGAAATTTCAACCCTATATAAATCCTGATCTAACGGACCGATTTGCTTGGAACAAACTTTATCGGAAAGCTCTTATAACGTAGAACATGTAGAAATAGAAAGTTTATCCAGAACGTACGAGCCTATTTTGCTATGAAATTTTTTGATCGGGATTTTCAAGGATATTTCTCAGTGACTCAATGAGTGAAATAATGAATGAATGAATAAATGAAAGAGTGAAAGAATAAATCAATGAATAAATGAATGAGGAAAAGAATGAATGAATAAATTATTGAATAAATGAAAATATAAATAAATGAGTGAATAAATACATGAATGCGTAAATGAATGAATAAACACTTGAATGAGGTAACGAATGAATGAATAAATGCATGGCTGAATAAATGAAAGAATGAATGAGTGAGTGAATGAATATGTATTATCCGTTGAAAAAGGTATATTTTCAATAATTAGAACTAAAGATAAATAATAAAGAGAGAGAAAGAGATAGCTAGATTATAAATTTGAATTTGGTGTATACGGGAAAGTAGGCTCGTATAGTTCTAGACGGAACTTCTTGTTTTTTGTGTAATTCCTAAAGATAAAAATACAAATCTAAGATAAAACAATAGTGGTTTTTCATTCCGAATTTTGAATGCGTTACTAATTTTATGAAATGTGCTAAAATTTTATAAGACCCGAAACCCAATTAAAGAAAATTCACAAAGGACGTTTTGTATACAGTTTTTTTTAAATAATTGACCTATTTAAGCCCTGTGCATCTATTGTAGTAATAAGCGTGAAATAAAAGTTATTCCTTTTTGCCATTTTACCGCCCCTCCCCGTACCAGTGTTTCACTCTTTCAAGGTAAATATGGGCTTTCCATAACGGATGTGAACTTTATTTTCCACAGAATTAATATATGTTTCAAATCCCAAACATTATTTATGGCGTACAAGAGTTTGTTCGTATTAATAATTATTCACTTTTCTTTATGTGCCACAGAAAAGTAAAAGGAAAATGAAAACGCGGTTTTGTAACCCTAAACACAAGTACGAATGATACATTAAGTCATGTTTCACTACCACACTTGAAAACACTATTAGCCGTGTCCTATTGAAGAGCAGTGCGTTTAATTATTGATACAGCCCTTTTATACCGCTATTTATTGATGTTGCTAAAAAACGTGTTTTACTGTAATGAAGAACAACGGCTCTGCTATGCACTTATAAACTCCTAAATTTCAAAATCGCGGCAAAGAATAACAATTGAGAAGAAACGAAAACGAAGGGTTCGAAAACAAGGGGGATACCTTGTTTTTTGTGACTACACATATTTTATTTCCTTTCTATTTATTGTGCATAAAGTAACAGCTCTAACATTTACTCGAGATGAATGCCAAAGAAGAACCAGGATGAGAAATGCCATAGAAAATTAAGAACTAAATGACGCATTTCGATGACATTAAGGAAAACTTTTTCGCTCTTTCCTCGCGTCAACCCTTCTTTCCCAAGAGGAATGTGTAATTAAGGTTAGAGTCTCTTGTCGCATTATTTGCTTGACGTCGAATATAGCAGGGAAAATTAACGGGAAGAAAGGCTCCAAACAATGCGCCGAAATTCCTTTATTTGCTTTACGGGTTACCTAAGTTAATGCCACATATCTTGCATTTTGTTACTATTGTTCAGAACATTTTATATATATATCTAATGATGCATAAATTTTAAGTGATTTAAATGTTGCTTTTCAGTCACACCGCGGTATGTTCGTAAAAAGAGTTTAGTTTTTAAGAAATCTTTGTTTTAATAACGGCAGAAGGTAATAATACTCTAAACACATAAATAGCTAAAAATGTTTTCAGCGTTTTATATTTTTATCATATTGATTTTACTACTTCATTAATTATTTTAAAAATTCTTGTAAGGAACAAGGAACATGGTTTGAGTATTCTGAATTGCTTGTTCATTTAATTTTTGGTAACAGAAATGCAGAACTTTTACCATCACGACTTCTCTCGCGCCTAGCGAAAAACATTGAAACAAAAAAGGTATTTTAATTATTATGTCGCGGAGATAGTGTTAGAGACATATTTTGAAATTGAACATATTGTCCTTGAAATAATTGACATGCACACTTCAGTGTGTATTTGTTAGTTTTTTACCTTTATATCCAAATGATATTTGTAAGCATTAGTGCATACGCGCGCGTATGTATCTGTGACATAAGTTCCTGCCCCACCTGATAGTGAAATACGTTGCAAATACACATATTTCTACCCTATCTATTTTTCTATATCTATCATATGCAGGGTGTTCATTAATTATTGTCGGGGTTTCCGTACCTCATAACTTTCGAATAAAAAATATTACGCAAAAACCGGTTACGTATTCGTAAATTACAACTGAAAGAATTTTTTTATTGATATTGAAAATATTAATGAATTCGCACATGGCTGCCCTTTGTGGCTCGTAACACATCGAGACGAAATTCGATTTCCCTCCAAGTGTTCTCCACCATTTGTGGGGTGCTTAATGCAAACCACGGCCATACTGACTGAACCTTTTCGGTTATCTCAGACTACCCCCCAGTATGAGTGGGTGCGACCTTGGCGCTATCCTCCTTCGAACCTCCCACAAACTCTGACAAACTGACAACCAGCACCAGCCATAGGGGCTGGGCTGGCAGAGCTTTGCCGACCTGCTTTACCGACCCGGGGCCATAGTCATGCTACAAAGCAAGCCTTACGTCACTCGGATCGGATAGTGCTATTTTAGTCGCCTCTTACGACACGCATAACTACGTCGGCGCTATTCTACTCCCGCCACCGCAGGGACACCATTTGTGGGGTAACATTTTGGATCGCAGTAACAATTCTGCGCTTCAGTTTATCAAGGGAGGGCACAAGGGTCTTGTACACAATGTTCTTGACAAAGCCCCATAGAAAGAAGTCCAGCGGTGTTATATCTGGTGATCTTGGAGGCCATAGGATTGGTCCACCTCTTGAACACCATCTGTCGGGAAAGTTCTCGTCTAAAATTCTTTGAGTTGTAATTTACGAATACATAATCGGTTTTTGCGTAAGATTTTTATTCGAAAGTTATGAGGTACGGAAACCCCGACAATAATTAATGAACACCCTATATATCCATCAAACACAAGTCACATTTTATGATGTTTGAAATTGAACTTCTTGTCCTAGAAATAATTGACATGCACACTTCAGTGTGTATTTGCTAGGTTTCTACCTTTATATGCAAATGATATTTGTAGGGATTAGTGTATACGCGCGTGTATGTTTCTGTGACGTATGCTCCTGCCACACCTGGTAGTGAGATGCGTTGCAATACACACACATTTCTGTTCTATCTATTTTTCGATAGGACCTTTCTATTTTTTCTATTTCTGTATCTATATATCCATCGAGCATTTAGCTCACATTTTATGATGCATCATTAAACCAATGGGTAGAGAAGTTGCTGCGGGATGAAAACATCTGTTTCGTTTCCACATATTCATGAGCATTTACCGATTCGGAAAACCATTCACGGCTTTTTAGAGCGGAAAATATCGGAAAATGACAACGAAAGAGAGCCTTTCACAAAAGAATCCTTCATCGATCCCAAGACTTGCTCTTTTATTTTCTGGTTAGAAAGAGTTCTTGCACACATAGTGGTTCAAAATATTTTATAGGAATAGCATAAAGTACGCGCGAAGGGACCACTTAATCTTTTCTTTTCTTTTTTTTTAATGCTAAATTTAAAATTATTTTTCAAACATACATTACTTTGGTACTTTGTATCAGGGTACATAAGCGTTATCACAAAGAAAAAAATTACTTTAAAAACATTGTTTTTGTTTTTTTTTATTTATTTATTTTTGTATGTAATAGTAAATAGCCTCCAAAAATATCAGCGATATGACGCGAACTGAAAATTGTCGTAATTTTTGAATAGGAAAATTTTTACTTTAAAATTATGGACTCCTTAAGGACCTTATTTATTTTGAAAATATTTATTACTCTTCACATCTTCAATATTTTAAAGATTTTAAAAAGCAATTTCTGCATATTGCATTGAAAAACAAAGTGTGCCTTTTAGTTTTTATTTCTTTACTTTTCCTTTTTGGTTTACAATTTTTATTTTTATCAGTTCAGTATTAATAAAATGCATTTAATTTTTTATCGAAACTTCTAAAGCACGCTTAAACTGCATTAAATGTGCCAAAGTTCGTTAATAATAATAATTATAATCACAATAATAATGAACTTTCTGAAAAAAATAAATTAAGAAAGTAAAAAAATCTTTATGGAGGAATATAATTATCCCAAAATAATATTCTTTAATAGTTTCTTGTTTGCCGTTTTTATTAATAATCACAACATGTAAGGATCAAAAATATAACTGTACCAACCTTCCCTCTCCAAAAAATAAAAAAAAAAAAGAACATCGAAGTGAAGTTTTATAACAGTTGAAAGAGAATGATTAATAACAATGATTTATTTGAGCTCTTGGCACTTTCGAAGTGAAAATACTTACCTTTACCGAAAGGTATTAAATAAAGGTGGGATGACATAAAAGGTGAAACTATGTTTAAGTACCAAGAAAAATCAATGTGATAGTTTTCCCAGATAAAACAACACTTTTCTTAAGAGAACTACGGCAAAATAAGAAAACCGAAGCAATGTTTTATTCTATAACATTGTTTAATAGAATCCTAAGAATAAAGAGGAAAAATTCAAAATCTAACTATGGAGAGAAATTGCAAATACTCTACAATAACAGTTCTTCATTTTTCTCTTTCTTCTTTATACAACCTGTCATCGTTCATAATTCAATAAACTTGGTACTTGACGTGTCACCACATCATCCTCATCCATCACGTTAAAGAGGTAATAAAACATTTTTCGCCCCCTATTCTAAAAGTATCGAGATTCAACTTGCCCTTTTATCTCTCCATCGATATGAATCTTATTTTGTTTCAAGACATTACGATCGGCAGATCAGAAAATTTGTTAAATATATAGATATTTCTCATCTCCTGCCCCCCTTACAGCAAAACTGTGTTCTTAACCTTAGACATCGAGGATAAACTGTCTTTTAAAGGAAGATGATTACTTTATCTTTAACAATATTTAAGCGATTAGGTGTAGAACTGTAGATAACTTCCCAGCATAGTTATTATGGTAATGACCATTAAACGTTCATATCATATTCCAGTATTTAACTTGATTTTTGATAGATTTTACAGATCATCATTCAATCACATTATACAAAGTACCAATGCGGAAAAAAAGTATGTCATAATTCCATCTGCGCCTCATAGATTCATTAATGCAGAACGTAACATAAATTAATAAATAAATAAATAGAAATAAAGAATAATAAGTAAAACAGGCTAATCAATCGGTACCTAGGGTAATGATAGATTACTATAAAATTGAATTGCTCATGATTAGTCTTTCATATTACTATAGTCGATCAACTAAGTTGTAACTATATAGCATAAACACATATCACAATAAACTCCTTGCTAGTTAGTAAATTCCCCCCTGTTTAGCCTATTTTCCCATAAAAGTATAAAAAATAATATTAAAGCAAGAAAAAAGGCTTAGGGTATCGTAAAAATACGGTTAAAAATAAAAAGTCAAAACAAAGTGAAGTAATTAAATAAAAATTGAAAAATAAAAAATTTGAAAGTAGGGTTTTGAGACTCTGGGCTCAAGATCCAAGTCCTTATGAGCAAGCTTATTAGAAGAAGCTCTCGGCGTAAAATACTGATATGAACAATTCGTGTTCATTTTTGAACAGTTCAAAAAAAAAAAAAAAAACATTAGCGTCTACCGGGAAATTTCAATCCAATATAAATCCTGATCTAACCGACGGATTTGCTTGCAACAACCTTTATCGAAAAGATGTTAGGTGTAGAACATGTACAGATGCGAAATTCAACAAGAACTGAAAGAGCCTATTTTCCTATGAAATGTTTTGACCGGGGTTTTTAAGGATATTTCTCAATGAATAAATGAATGAGTGAAATAATGAATGAATGAATAAGTGAAAGAGTGGAAGAATAAATGAATGAATGGATAAATGCTATAATAAATAAATGAGTGAGTGAATGAAAAAAAATAAATAAATGCGTGAATAAATACATCCATGAGTAATTTGAATCAATAAATACGTGAGTGAATGAATGAATGACTTAATAAATGAAAGAATGAATGAGTGAGTGAATGAATGAATACGTATTAACTGTTAAAAAGGTTTATTTGAAGTAATTAAGAACTAAAGCTGAATGAGAAAGAGAGATAAAGAGATAGCTAGATTATAAATTTGAAGTTGCATACATACGAGAAAGTAGGCTTGTATAGTTCTAGAACAGTGGTCGGCAACCCGTCGATCGCGACAGCACATTGGACAGTTTATAGTTTTTAAAAAAATAAAATAACTTTTGAATTAGAAGGCGAATTTATTATTTTTTTCCCCTTTCAGAAAATGCTTATTAGTTTGTCAGACCATTCACCGGACCTTAAAAAACTTGCCGATAATATTTGATGTTAGTCTTCACATTAACTATGCTCTCGGTGAGAGATAATTGAAGAAAACGGCACTTCACATGTGTGCTTTAGTTAGAAAACAAAACGAAACAAAAACTAAGTTTTTTTAAAAATCAAATTTAAAAGAAATAATATATTAGTATTGTTTTGATGTGAATTAACAGTGTTAACATAACATTAGTTTCGAAATTTTAAAGTAGGTATTTTTAAAGCATCAAAACTTGTTCTGACAAGAATTAGCCTACAATTTAAAGACAGACGCCACCTCAACATGCCGTATTATTAGTGCATAGCCCCCCCCCCCCCGCCTCCAATCTTCCGAGTCGATTATGATGTTCGCCGAACTTGGAAAGTAAATCTTCAGTCAATTTAGATTGCCGACCGCTGTTATAGACGGAACTTCCTGTTTTAGTGGGAAAACCCGGGATGGTTGGCGCACTTTCTGATGTTTGATATGCCGATTTTTTACAACTGAGATCACGGTAGCAGGTATTGATATCAAAGGGGCAAATGCATATTTTATTTGTTTTAACTATGAGTTTTGGTTATCACAATTTTAATTTAAAAAGACCGGGGAAGATGTACCAATCTGTCCTCAATGTGGTCCTCAACGTGATTTGTGTTTGTATTAACATACAGCCTTTCTCTACGAAGGTAAGTCACCTTACTGTAGCCAGATCGTTTTCATGTTTCGAAGATTTTGATTTTGAAATTAGAGATAATTAACTGGCATCACGATAATGCTGCGTAATTCTATTCAGATCCAGTGTAATTAAGTAAAGGATCTATTGTTGAAACGGAAAAAAAAGAGAGCAAAACAAAAGTTTGCGTGCCACATCTTGCCTTGTTGCATCTCGTGTATGGACTACATTTTTCAACTTTTAGAAGGTGAAGAATTTTTTTCTGTTTGAATTCTAAGAGTATATGAAATTACAAAGAGTATTTATAAATCTAGTATAATACAAATGCGGAATGTAATACAAAATAACGAAATTTCGCAGGTCTTTCTTGGAGAGTGAACTTTTTTGTCGTAAAGTTGCAAAAATTTGCATATTTGATTTTTGGGAAAGATACACCAATAACTGAGTAAAAAAGTTTCTGAAAACATGTTAATAGCAATAATGTATTTTAATTATAAATGTTTGCATCATTGCATTATGTGAAAAGGCATTACCTTTCTAGAGTATTAGCGATCTTGGTTACCAAACAAAAATTCCATTTTAGTGCATACGACCCTCATAATGTTGCCGCTCAACAGTTAATTATCTCAGTGCAACGCTTTTTACACCCAGCAAAAGAATTAATGTCCCAAATTTAATGCCTATACAAAATGCCTAATATGGCATTTTGTATGGGCTGAGCTTGACTATAGCATAAATGTGTGTTGTGTAACATGAGGAGAGCACATAGAGCATTTGTAATGATGGGTAAAAAACTTGAAAATGTGCTTTTTCATTCAAATTTTGAAAACGTACAGATCTTCTTATTACAAAAATCTTCAAATCAACTTCCATACATATTCCTTTCTTAAAATCATCTTAACCCACTGAACTACCCAAGCAATAGTAACTTCAATCACATAAATTAGAAAATTGTGGCTTTCCAAAATCGTACGTTCCAAAACGACAGAAGCCGCAACAAAGTGCACGTAAATGCATTCTTAACGGCATGTTTTGCGACCATTTTGAAGATATCAGAAGATAGCAATAGATATCAGAAGTGTCTTGGGAGAATCCATAACTTGCATGTAATGCCGGTCGTAAGGAAGCAAAATATCACATTTTATTTCCTCCTCTCCGTAAAGTTATGTTTTTGGAGGGGCGGGAAGGTAATGATCAGATATGGTTGATATAATATCGGGATATTTCTTTTGATTGTGAAAGCTGAAAAGACTAGGGATATAATCCGACTGACTTCATTTCGTAAATGCTTTCATTTTCGCTGAATTCAAACTACTTTATAAAATTTCAATATGGTTCAAATTTCTTAAAATAACTTGAAAATATATTATTTTATAGTCACTTTAAACGTAGAAAAGGGGCTTTAAACTATTTTAATTTTATCATGCTTTAAAGAAATCTCCAAATTTCATAAGCAAGCTTCGAAACATCTTAATATATTTACATGTAAGGAAAAAAATCTTTAACCTCAAGGGAGACTGCTAAACTTTAGTGTTTATCTTGCGCTTTGTATTTAGCTTAATCCTTCCGATATCACTTGGGAGAATGTTCCAACGGGAATAGAGATTAGGTATAAAGCATCTTTTCAAAGCTTAATAGCACATATTATAGATGCGAAAAGAAAAACTTAAATAAATTTTTATATACATGCAATCATCGCATTAATTTTTGTTTTCTTTCTAATGGGGCTGCGTATGGTCACTAACCTTTGCAGACCTAGTGCGTACCCCGGTAATCAGCCTCCATTTTTTTCAAGCAGCACCACTGTCGGTGGATGCCATTGCCACTGAGAATTTGGACGCTCAGTTTCCCCTAGATGGCGGCACCTGAGCTCTCATTTGATGCGACTTGCACTAGGTATTTAATTTAACCGAGAGTATCCAAGCCAAACGGATACTCAAGGGATCTTTAAAATGCCGCACAATCATGCGACATGGGCGCAAACGATTTTCTGCATCTTGAAAATCCACCGACTTGGGCCAGGTTCGAACCTGCAATCTTGGGCGTACGAGACTTGCGCCTTACCACTACGCCACCCTGTCGCCTCATCGCATTAATTTTTAACATCAATACTTAACGACTTTTCATTGCTAAGATGATGTATATAAATAAGTAATTAATTGCTTAACTGAATCATGGAAGAGTAACATCAACTTAAACACAAAACTTATTTTTATATGCATGGTGATTTAATATTGTTGAATTATTATAATTATGACATTTTCCATCGGTGTGCCTACTGTGAGTTTGACCGGTTCGAACCCTGGCAAAACCAGCGTCCATTAATTTTCCAGTCATACGTCTAGAAAAAGAATGAACACCGTATCACCAGTTTTATTTTCAGGTCCATTACTGACACAGTAGTTTACGTAAGGCCAGAGCAGCTTTGGATCATCTTAACAAAATTGTAAATGCTAAATCATTTCCCGTGTTCCACGATTTTGAGGTCCATGACCAGGAGTATGATCAAAACTGCATGTTATAAAGCTGGGTAGCTGGATGATGAGTTTAAAACATGGATTTGCCATATGACTGCTGCTTTAACGCGTGAAATGAATTACATTAAAGCTTTCAATTTCAAATTGAATTAAAACTAATGGAGGTCTGATTTTGAACATTTTTAATTGCAGACTATTTTGATAAAGCAGTGTCTGATTAAGTTCAGTGTCTAACACAACTCAAATATGCTTGTTTGAAAAGGAGACAATAAAAAGGAAGTGCTAATATGTGGCAGATGCATTTCCCCTCCCCCCTCCCCTTGAAAACTCTTATAACAGCTACACCGTTAAACCTCTGCGCCTAGAATTCTGAATTTGTATTCTTCCGGTAGTGTAGTTTCAAAAGATATATATAACGTCTAGAAAATATATGGTGATTACAAATGATTGACGTCCTACAGCTGCAAATATATAATGTCCATCCATTTTCCCTAATAACCAACCGAAAGAGCATACTTTAAAGTTTTGTTTTTTACATTGTACATTCTGTTTCGACTCACCAGGTGGCAGGGTGATAACAGTTTGAAAAAATGGCAACTAAATAACAGAAAGCATTTTGTATGGACTGAGCTTGACTATCACATGAATATGTGTCGTGTAACAGGAAAAGAGCACATTGAGCATTTGTAATGATGGGAAAGAAACTTGAAAATGTGCTTTTTCATATCTTCATATAACTCGGGGACTGTGCCAGTGGATTGGAAGCTGGCAAAAATAACGCCGCTCTTCAAGAAAGGGTCTAAAACTAAGGCAGGAACTTATAGGCCTGTGAGTCTTACTTCCGTTCTTTGTAAAATTTTTTAAAACTCTGATAAAAATCAAAATAGTGAATTTCCTGGAGGCAAATGGAGTGTTGACTGATTTTCAGTATGGTTTTAGGAAGGGTAGGTCCTGTACAACTAATTTGTTGCATTTCTATGACAAGGTTACCATGGCATTAGATAGTAAAAAGTGCGTAGATGTTGTTTACATTGACTTTCAGAAAGCGTTTGATAAAGTACCGCATAAAGCTCTTCTTAGCAAACTTGCTTATATTGGTATTGGTGGAAAAACTTTAATTTGGGTTAAAAATTGGCTGACTGAGAGGAAACAGAGAACAGTAGTGAAGGGCAATTATTCTCAGAGGGGTTGATGTTTTGAGTGGGGTTCCACAAGGTTCAGTTTTAGGGCCAATATTATTTATTATTTTTGTTAATGATATTAGAGTATTTCTGGTAACATCAATATTTTTGCTGGTGATGTCAAAATCATGGGAATTGTGGACACGGAGGAACAAGTCAATCAGTTTGAAGAGGATTTAAATCAAATTTCTAGGTGGGCAATTAAGTGGGGTATGCCTTTTAATATTGGGAAATGTCAAGTGCTTCATTTTGGTCATGGGATTAAACATGCAACCTATTATTTACAAGGTTCTATCATTAGGGAAGCAGAAGCAGTTGTTCATCTAGGAGTATTGATTAGTCACGACTTCAAGTCCAGTCAGCAGTGTAGCATAGCAAGTAACAAAGCTAACAGGATGCTTGGGTTTATCAATAAGGCTATTTCGAACAGGTCTAGGGAAGTTGTATTGCCATTATACAGAAGTTTGGTAAGACCTCATTTGGAGTATGCTGTCCAGTTTCGGTCTCCGTACCTAAAAAAGGATATTACCTTATTGGAAAGGATTCAAAGGAGGGCTACAAGATTGGTAAGGGGTCTTTCACACTTAGATTATGAGGTTAGGCTTAAAAGGCTCAATATGTATAGTCTTGAGCAAAGGAGGGTCAGAGGGGACATGATTCAGTTGTTTAAATTCATTAAAACGGAAAATGTTGATGGACTACAGCTATGTGCTAAAGGTAGAACGAGAGGTCATTGTTTTAAACTTTTCAAATCTCAGGCTAATCTTGAAATTACGAAAAACTACTACTTCAATAGGGTTGTAGGCAATTGGAATAGTTTACCAGAAGCGACTGTTAGTTGCAGTGGGGTAAAAACTTTTAAGAAAGCTCTTGATGTTCATTGGGGACTGCTAAATTAACTAGGACCAGCCTAGCTGGGCCCTGAGCCTGTTGCTGGTCGTCACTTTTGTATTTGTAATTGTATTTGTATTCATACAATGCATCAATTACTATTTCGTACGTAACAGTTTGTGAAATGCATTCATCCTAATCCGATGAATCATTTGTAATCAACCTGTATGCGTCCCTAATTGGCAAGTTTGCTTCACATAGCCCTATTACCTAATGCCATGGAATATCTAAATGGCTATTTATAACTTAAATTTAATACTTGGAACAGCATTGACAAATAACAATAATTCTCTACGGGTTATAAATTATTCGATGAAATAAATACGTCGAACAATTATAGCTAAAAACGCTTATCTTCTTCATATCTATTTATAGCAAACAGGAAAAATATCCAATACTATAACGGTTCATATTGGAATTCTAAAAGAAATATAAAAAATGGATTGTGAGTAATATTGTCAGAAATATCAATGGCATCATAAATGATTGACTAAAAAACAGTAATAGCTCGATGAGGCAGCAGATTTAATCTCGATCATTTTCATGATTAAATGAGGCAAAAAAAATGAACTGGGATCAATAGCGAAATCTGAGGAAAAAGGATTAATTTCGCTGGTACGTTGACATTTATTTCTTGCTAAATATATTTTTTTCCAGCAAGGGTTCTATAATTCCGTCGCAATAATGTTGCGGATTCATTAATAAAAATAGATGGTGATTGATTTATTCAATGCAATAAAATAAATGAAAATCAATTAATGATTTTATTTATTGTTATATGCGAGAAAAAACTATGATACTTGAAAAATAATTATAGTTATATAGATCTGTAGGCATACGGCAGCTTTTATTAACGTGCAATTATATGCTTGAGCACAGGGCGGCAAAATTCAGGTTGCGTCACATGTTTTATTTTTGAAATTTCTTTTAGGAATTTTTACAAAAAAGATTGAGAG
This sequence comes from Octonoba sinensis, assembly GCA_038502835.1. Taxonomy (NCBI): domain Eukaryota; kingdom Metazoa; phylum Arthropoda; class Arachnida; order Araneae; family Uloboridae; genus Octonoba; species Octonoba sinensis. The sequence goes on from CM076602.1 coordinate 69,596,414, forward strand.
TGCATGAAAAGACAATTAAACCATTACTGGAGAATCTTGGCCTCTAAAAAGCCAGCTGATGTTTGTATCAGCAGTAAAAATCACTAGTTTGTATCATAAACTGAGAAAAATGCAACGTTGTTTAAGAAGGAAATGACGCCGAAGGCTGACGACTCCAATTAAAATCATAGAATAACAGTATAACTATATTTGATTCAAAAATATGCTTTGCTCCCTGGAGAGAATGTTAAAGTGGATTTCTTGATCAATTCTCTTTGACCAGGCATTTTAAGATATGGAGTTAGATAATGGAGGTACCGTAATTTCATTTTCGTCTCGCAAACGTTCAGATCACACAACAAAGGGCAGCGGGCGACAATTTGCTAGAGCGCAGAGGCGCACAACCCCTCAAATACGGGCATATATATATATATATATATATATTGGTGGACTGTGAGACTTTTTGTTTCACTCCGTAACTATATGCTGAGAATGAAAAATATAAAATATTTGTAGTATACATTTCTTCGACCTGCATCCCACTCCTACGATATTTTATTTTTGTCAATTATTTCCTTAGTTAAATGTATTTAGAAATAACTCCTTTTTCAATACAAGGAAAAAGGAATATGTGTGAAAACTTGAATGTGTATCTTCAAAAAGTGCAATTTAAAAACTATTTTTGTGAAGAAAATTTGAACTTTCGAAAATTGCGGATAGAAGTTTCATAACAGTGCGAAAGTGACTGCAATCTCCAGAGTCAAAGTTGTACTTATTATTCGACATGAGTGAAATTCCGGTTTATTTCAGGAATCGGGAAAGACAAATTGTAGGAAAAATGAAAATAATGGCTAAGATTACTAATCAGTTTCAAAGCATAAATGTTAAAAACACAAACACACACGCATTCACTACTCATGCTAAAGTTCCTAATGCTTTACAGAAAGCAGCAATATCCATAGTTGTAATATGCAAACACTTCGTTTCTAGTACAAAATTTTCAGAAGGAACCTGCTTCTTCAAAAATATTTGAAAAGCAAAACCAAGATCTGTAGTTGCGTGGCCTTCTTCCTGCTAACTGTAAATTTAGCATTTGCTTCTGTAATTTGGCAAAAAAGACGAAAGTCAAATGCTGATATTGAACTGAAAATATAATATGATTAATAAAATCGAGTTGTCGCCCGAATTATTTTGGAGCTGATTTTCGTAGGCAATAAAAGCAGTAAAATATAATTTATTTAAAAGTTTTGAAAGCTGATCTTAACAAAATTTAATCCAAATATTAAAGGTGTCAGATCATTAATATTTATTATTATTATATACAAGTCGATGTTATGACGACTTCGCAACTCGATTAACAACACACAAAATTTCAAAAAAATATATTTTGGGGCTACAAAAAGAAAAAAAACTATTATTTTTATTTTTAGATAGAACAGTGCACTTCCACGTTTCTCTGCAGTCATTCGAGATTTATAAAGATATTAAAGCAAAGAAATTCTTTTAGCTTCTTAGGGATTACTTTTCCACTCTGCATAGTTACTTTCGAAAAAAAAACAACCTAAATAAACGGAAATTCTTAACCCCATCGAGAAGTTTTGGAGTAATAACTTTATACTAATTGTCCTGCCAATGTATTATTGCTAAATATATTGCCCTATCTATTGTTGCTTTTTAAACAGAAATACGACTTGATCCGATCATGAATATTAATTTCGTTGCAGAAAGAAAAATAGTTATATTTTATAGAAAAAAAGGTTATTTCCAAAAAGGCATGTGCCTTGAAGACATTACCATTAAAAGCTGAAAATAAATTGTGGAATGGAAAACTTGCAACTTAGTCGTCAGACAAAAAAAAAAAAAAAAATCAGGATTTATTAAAAGCTGTATGTTAAAACCCAAAATTGACACTTTGAATTATTTGCGGAGTGAAAAACTATCTACGCAAATGATTTTAATGTAATGTACTCAAATATAAACTAATGCTGTTTTGCTGTTGACATGAGTGTTTGATGATAGTATTAAGTGGAATATCATGCATTACCACATACGTGTCAAAAGCAGTTTCGATATAACATTCTCCTTTGGTCTTTTGTTTTGATACCATCGTTCATTATTTAATAAGCGTTGTGGTGGCTGACATGTCACCACGGCATCTTCATCCATCATGTTAAAGAGGCAATAAAGCAGTTTTCTGCTCGTTTCTGAAAGTCTTGCGAATTGAGCGTTCATTTTCATCTCTCATAGGATATGAATTCTATTTTGTTCGAGACACATGGATAGTACCCAAAAAAATGATAAATAGTCTGCGCTCAAAACCATGAATCTCTTGCTCATGCATACTAAATAAAGTTCGGTCTGAGCCGAGTTTTATTTTTCCCACAAAAAAAAATAATAATTATAAATAAATAGATAAATAAATAAAAACAATCATTGCTTGTAATTAATTTGATTTTCTTTTCTTTATTTGATTTTTTTTTACTGCCTAAAATATTAAATCTGATTTTCTTGGCAAATACATCACCGTAAGTTACCTTATACTGTTAATCTATAAATCAGAATGTTTGAATGTCATTTTTCTTTTTCTTCGGGTTAAATCAGATACAGCATTTATATCAAATACAAACAAGTAAAACAGTCAAGTTGAATTAGATCCAAAATACTTAGCAGTTCTTGGGACAAAATATTGTAAACAAAGCTCAAAGAAAGAACGCCCATTTAATGCCCTTCTTGCGTTATTATACCATTACTGCACTGAATTTTCTCAGACCCAAAACACGTTAAACTACGAATTTCCAATTTTATCCTGACAGTCGTTTTCTACCATGCCAAAAATTAACTTTCCATGCACATTACATCATTCCATATTCCTACGTTTCTAAAGATTGCCTTAAGAAGTAGAGACGACGCAATAATATAATTTTTATGTAGGTGCATGTTGATAGATTTTCGTTTATAAACATAGCTTAAAAACATGAATGGCAAAAAAGAAAACATAACATTTCGAAATGTGAATATTAAATTTTTTATTTTATATATATGTGAAGAAAAATTCTCAAACTAGGTGTATTTCCAGTTCCCTATTTTATAAAGTTATTTAAGGATAGAAAGGGTAAATTGGTAAAGTGTCTCATAACACAAATTACATGTAACCGAGAAAGAAATAATGCTGCAGCGACATTCAACAAAAGCTTCCCATATTAAATTTTATAACAAATGGCGAAACTAAAAAAAAACTCGATATTTCATCAGTAAAAGGTTTCTGCAACCAAATAAAAGTGCAAAAAGTCTTTAGTGTCATTTTGCAAGGTGCATTGTTCCCGAAAGTGCAATGTTTCATGTATTCAAAAGTACTACACATAAATGTATTCATATGTTTATTTATTTTTCAACTTCCTCTTTAATAAAGCAATTACTACACATTTGTGTATTGAGCAGAAGAAAACCAGAACATCTCTTACAACACAGAGTGATAGGGACTCAAAAATGTGTCACAAACTTTCTTCTCCAAGTAACGACTGCAACTCTAGGATCAGCGCCCGGAACCTTTCGGTTCCAAGCAAAATACATTACCGCTGCACAAGTAAGTCATGCTTTTTAAAAATTAAACCTGAACTATTTTTTAAAAAATAAAATGAAAATAGCTTCTTTGTAAAATCCGAAGCACTTTAATATTCAGGATTTTCCAAATCATCCACCAGAAAATACTTCAACGATGTAAATCCAAAGAGCACTGATTCTATGTAGATGAAAAAGCAGCTTCAATCTGTTCCTTTCGTAATGGCGATTTAAAAATTTAATGTTTTCCCGGATTGGCAGGAATGAGAGCTTTATGGGAATTTACGACGGTAGAAGCCTTTTCGTGTAACTATAGAGATTTTATGCGTTGAAATTTATTTTATGAAATAAAACCTTTTTGTTTTCTAGAAAGCGGAATTACTTACTTTCATCCTCCTTCAGATTTGTGCGGATTTTGCTTACGCAGCAATGTTAAAAGGCAGGACATTAAACAATGTAAGTATTTATAGCAACATTTTAGTGTTAGACGTTGAATCTTGTATCTCATGGGGGGAAAATATCATGTGATAGGATATTAAACATAAGCTGGAGAAAAGTAAAGTGGGTATCAAAATAAAACCCCAAATTCTTGGGGGGTGGGGGCGTCAGATTTTAAGGAGTTGATGCGTTTTAAATTGTGGTAAGTCTCAACTACGATTTCAGATTTTTTCTATTTTCCAGAATGCTTTTGAATATACGTAAGACACATTTCCTATACTAAATTGTAAGAAGATATATCCAGTATTTTTATTCAAAATAAATATACACACAATACTATATATATTTTGTAACATCACCGTTACATGCAGCCGTTATTCCACTGTAATGTCCGTTGGTAAAGCAATCGTGGCCTAAGTCTTCAATACTTGATTTATTAGTAAATTCACATATTAAATACACGTATTTCCAAATAAAAGGCGACACAAAACATTACCCACTTCTATCTACAATATTTACATCGTGAATTCCCACGAAAAGCTTGCGAGATCGCCTTTTATACTCTCTCGAGCTACATGTCACGTGATGATGCACCGATTTTGTTATACGTTCGATTTTGCAAAACTATTTTTAGTTCATATTACATAATCTTTCCCGCGTTAGTTTCCCGGGCTGGGGGAAATATAAAAAATATCTATGTTTCAAAAACGAAACAGATTTCAAAAAGGGGTCTAAAAAAGTTATTTATTTTTCAATGTTATAAATATATATATTTACTCATGGCAATTCCAAATTGTCGTTCTTTACACCATTTGTGCATTTCTATAGTATATGTGAGGGAGTGAGAAACATAGTGGTATAAGTCAATCGATTAATATTTCGAGAAAAACGGTATTTTACATTAAGATTTTAATCTTACGCCATTGAATTTAAAAAAAAAAAACGATTGGTGCAATATGGTGATATTTTTTTAAGGTATTCCTTAGTGTACTGGAAAAAAAGTAGATGACATCCCATACTATGAAAAATTGAATTAAAAAAGAAATTTGACTAACACCAGTTCGTTTCTCGCCACCTCAAATTTTTACTGTGTTGTACTCGTATGATAAAAAAATATCAAGAATGGAAAGAGCTAACGAGAAAAGAACATCTTTTCAAAAGTTCTATACTACTTTTGCTTATTTCTGGATAATTCCCTAAGGCTTTTATGTATAAAAGAAAAAAAAATCTGCTGATTTTACGTTGAGAAATTTTTGATATGTTTCTGTCAGAGTCGCTGATACGCTCTTAAAGATCAATATTCTCAGGAGATTTCGTAGCTTCTTTTAGCGAAGATTAATCAATGTGTATCACTCGATCTACAGTGGTAAAAATATAGCAGCGGCGAACTTGTGTCCCTGGGGTAACGATCAGGATTTCTGCCGTAGCTTAAAAAACGCAATACATTTTCAGATGTAGCGATAATACCTCTTGATGGACACAAACAAGCAAGAATACTGGTGCCTGGCGTTCATAGATTTTCAAAACACTGGCCAAACCACCTACATTTAAAGCATAATTTTACTTTTTATCACATACAACACAAAGTACAAAAAATACAAACGCAAAATTTAAGGAATTAATAATCTAAATTGTAAATTTCCGTAGCTTTTTCATAATTATGTGTTGAAATTATTTTACATATCTTTTTTCTTTCTTAGTTTTGCAAAACATTACTGCACGGATATTTATTTAATTCTTAAGGACGCAAAGCGAATTTAAAGTGTCTGCGCATGCACACAGATAATCGTCATAAATAAAGAAAAGCTAAAATGTTATGAAGTTACCACAAAAAACGCACCTCACAAAAAAAAAAAAAAAAAACCCGCAAAATCTTACATTTACGCAGCTTGAACAAAAAGGTAAATGCATCATTTATACAGCATATAAATAGCGCTACGTGAAAAAATAACTTGTATAGTACATAAACTAAGGGTCATTTACGAAGCTCTTGTCTGAACGCACAATAAGAGTGCGTCCTCCCCCACAAAAAAACGTTTGACCTGATGCGTATTTTAGGCATGCTATTTTCGTTTGTGACTCCATTTTCTTCAATGTAAAATAATTATTATCATAGAATACTGAATTTAATTTTAACGTCCTTAATCAACATTACCAAATTTTGTTAGGGTTATTAAGTTTCAGGTTCAAAGCTTCATAAAAATGAATTTAACAAACATAAAATGAGATGCTTTCAAATCAATGTAGATTGATAAAATTGTTTTTCATAGTTTAGAAAATGGAATTACCCAGTGGCGAAGCTTGAAATTTATTGCTAGTCATTGCGAACCCTGGAACCCTAAAATTCACACTGTCTGATATTCGCAGCCAAAACTTTTCTTAATCTTGTTAATACATCAGGTCTGCATCAGGGTTAATAAAAGGTATAAAAGAAGGAGAAAGTTTCCTTTTTATGAAGCAAAATAGACTGGTTTGCGCTATTTTCTCTTTCTTTCTTTTGTTCTAGAGATTCAAATTGGAAATAAACTATATCAACATCTGGAAATCACGACACATACACGCCTGAAATATAACTTCGAAAAGCGTCTTTTTCAGCAATTACCCACCCTTTTGTGGAACAGAATCGTTCCCGTATGGTAGTCGTGGGTTAAGTAAGCAAACAGTAACTTTATAAATATTTATGTATGTATTTATTTGTAAACAGGTGCTTTGACTTTCCAATCATCAAATAAAAACGAAAATTAAGTTATAACCATCAATTTTTTTTAGTCTCAAGCAATAGCGCATTGTGTAAAGGCAGTAAACGACTTATTGCTTTTACGTTATGCTTATTGCGCAGTAAGAAAACTATTTGACTTGACTGACATAAGTTAAAAACAGGTATTTTTCATTTCAACTGTAAATAATAAGTCACTTACCTAAATACTTCTATATGTTGCTATGCTGCAAAAGTAACGCATTCCTATAGGGTGAAACACACATCGGAGAGTTCAACATCCTAGATTATATATGCAGCGTTGCTTGACTTTCTGGAGTAAATACACAACCAGGGGCACTCACCTAGAATTACCAGAGGTAAAATCATAAAAATCAACTCCTATTGCAGAACGAAAAAAGCAGCAAGTACTAGGGTGAACATTAACTTTACGTGCTGAAACTTTTAAATTTTATTACACTTATCAACAACTTTATATGTTTTTTCTCTCCCTTACTAATGTCAATAAAACTCTACTCTAACTTCCGTTTTGCTCCAACATTTCTGATTTTTGCTTACTACACGTAGATATTCGTTGGATTATTGCTTTTATATATAATTTCATTTTGTATTAAGGAACAATGCCTTGTTTTCCTAAAATAATTTTCATTTTTTAATATCGTTAGTTTTACAGCAAAAACACTAGCACAAAATATATTGTTATCAAAATGAAATGCTTTAAAGAATTCAACACAAAGTTACCGCTTGAGTGTAAGAATATTTCCCAAATTTGCTTTTAAAAACAGACGAATTCTGCAATTCCCGCTCTTACAAAATAGTTTCGTTCGCAGAACAATCTATTCTTTCTCCTCTAGCTATTCTGCACGTTGTCGAAATTAGAGTTAGAAATTAGAGTTTTCCTCATTACAAGATTAGGTAGCAGGGTAAGAAGTAAATCACTCAATGTTAGCTAATCACAGTACGGAGGAGTAATGGGAATGTAATGGTTTATTCAGTTCTACTGCCTAATGGTCTGTATTTTAGATCGAGTCCATTTCACTTACGCAATTAAAGCAGTCAAGATGATCTGCCGCGTCACAAATTGGCGAGACGTTCTTCGGCATGAGTAAACTAACAGAATGTGGGCAGCTTTCATTTATAAGCATTCTCTGAAATATCTGCCAGTAGAAATAAATATTTTGCAAATTTTATGTGCGATGTAACACACAAACAACACACAAACATACATGCACACACACACACACAAATATATATTGAAGTGTATAATTCAGTTGTTTCATAGAAAAACTAGGTATTTCATGAAATAACTAGACATGTCAGTTAAAAGTATCTGATAGATGAAAAATGTCATTATTTTCCTAATTATTCTATGATATAACTAATGATAGATCCTTAAAATGAAGAATAAGCAATTTCAATGTTATTTTTAAAAATAATTAATAGTAAATAGATAAAATCTCTCAAAAATACGTCTTATTCCTATTGCAGATATTGGAATAACCAATAGTTACGTGGTACTCTTTTCTGTGCCGTTTTAGCAGTTTCTACTTCTGTCAAAGTTAATATTTTTTGTGAGTAAGCGCAGTACGGATTTCCTTTGTTGCACGCTTTCTTAATAAAGATTCAAATCTATCTAGAATTATTCACAGGTTGGTCTCCCATTTCCCGCAGAAGTCATTGCGTGAAAACAGGTTGCCAAAAATATTTGTTAATAATCCAAAACGTTAATATAAACACACCGCCTAACTTCTATTTCTGAAAGCAACGAAATGAAGCGCACACACACACACACGTCACTTCAAAGCGGCGTTTAGAAACTGACTAAAAACCGATAGAACCGGTTCAAAGAATTTTTGTGTGCCGTATTTCATACATTAACGATCAAGTGATCGTTTTTCAATAGATCACCTATCGAATCTTAAAAATCAATATACTTATACGCTTTATATTTATACTTGTCTAGTTATTTCATGAAATACCTAGTTAGTCTATGAAATAATGGTAACATTATTACCGTTGTGTACCACCGTATTAAGTGTTAAATCCGGTATTTCAGGAAACAACCAGACAAATATTTCAATAATTTTATGTATTTTAAAGTACATAAAATTATTGAATTTTACGATTTAACTAATTAAAATGAAATGGGATTTAATATGAAATACGACACTCGAGAAAGTTCTTTGAATCGGTTATAGCTGTTTTTAGTCAGTTTTAAACCGCTTATAGCTGCTTTGCAATGACGTGTGGGTCGTACTTTTCATTCCGTTGCTTTTAGACGTAGATTTTTGACGTGTATTTACGTTAACTACTATGACGCTACTAACTATATTTAATATTTTTAAAATTGTCAGACCAGCTTTCATATTGTTTAAAGAAGAGTATATCATGTCTCATGAATTATTATTTTTTAAGTGGCTGAATACTAAACTTTTGTTTCATGTAAAATAAGTTCATACATTTCACAATATAAGTTTACTGTGACATTTGAGTCTTGTTTCAGCCAAATAAAAAAAAAAGGAATTATTGGAAAATTGTTATTGATTCATTTGGACAGCAGACCATTTGATATAACGATTCAAATAGTGATTTCCGGGTGGGGTCGTTATTACTCGACTCCATTGAATAATGCATTAAAATGTTAATAATAGTTATGGAAACATTCTTTCTGTGTAGGAAATACGTAGAAATAAACATAAAAATAATTCAGTACATTTAAGCTTATGGAATTTCTGTCTTGTTAAACGTAAACGTTTAAGCGTGCAGAGAAAAAAAAGATGGAAACAGCTGATCAAATATTATCAATAAATGTACAGGCATTATTGCAGTTTAATGAGATTATAAAGATTCGTTAGATTAAGGCCCACAAACATGTACCACTTTTAAGAAAATTAGATATCAAAAACATGTAATGTACTTACATCAAAGGGGTCTTGGCAAAAATTTCGGACATATGTTGCAGAAAAGACAGGACCTTCCAATCCGCTATTTTTATCAACCCGCTTCTTAGCAAGGCGCATTTTTTCCTTACATCAACATTTATCGGGATATCAAAACACATCTTTTCAGGGACTGTGAACATTATCTTACTGCACATTTAAATACATTACAATATCTCTTTTTAAACAGACATATTCATTAATAATATAAAATAGCTTGATTTTAAGAGTGAACATAAACGCAAACCAAAAACCCAATGGGAACATTGAATTGAATTGAAGTACATTTATTTTCCAGTTCGTGTGCTTAGTCTCGGGACTCGCTTTTGAATTGTCGTCCAATATGACAGATAGCACAAGACAACACATGAAAGATTTTATTACATCACAAAGAGAGGAAATAACAGAAATACACCCAGGGCAAGGTGGGAATCGAACCCACGACCTCGTTACTGCGCGCAAGCAGCGGGCGGAAACTGGTACTAAGACCGCTCGGTCACCGAGGTCCCACCCAGATTGAAGTACATTTATTTTCCAGTTCGTGTGCTTAGTCTCGGGCCCCTGCGCCTTATAAAAAAAACTGGGTCGTCCCCAAATAATGCCCCAGATCGCCCAACAAAAGGACAAATTCCCCCATGAAAGAATTTTTTTTTTTTACCACCCCAAACCCAAAAAAGAAGAAAAATACACATGAAATAAAAAAACCCCAGGGCAAGGTGGGAATAGAACCCACGACCTCGTTACTGCGCGCAAGCAGCGGGCGGAAACTGGTACTAAGACCGCTCGGCCACCGAGGCCCCTAATCCCACCCAATGTGTTCCAATGCAAAAAAATTGTAAATAAGCGGCAGAAAGGCCCATGATGCATCCCTACCTGGAAGTCATGTGACTTCCGGTTTTTGCTCAGAGCGAAATGACGTTTTTTTTAAAATTTAAAATAATTTTAAAGTTACCGCTCTGAAATGCGTAAGAGAAGATTTTTTGTAGGTTAAGCCATCTTGAATACATTAATTCTTTAATAACTATAATTCTCCATTAAACCATGTTTTAGAAGCGTATTCGGAAATACTGAAGTTTAACAGAACTGCGTGTAAATACGATTCCTAAATTTTTCCTCCCCAAATGTTAAATAAGCACACCGTGGGAATTCAACGAATTGTGGGGTGCACCCCGAAGAAGGTAAGAAGACCTTTTTAATAAGTAGCATATTAAAAATTAAGTTCACAATTTTAAGTTAAAATAAGAATGTTCTGTTAAATATAATTTACTAGACACAACTAAAGATTTGTAAACCTGATTAAGTGACTGACGTTTGGAGTCAAGACGTTGCGCGGTAGTGTCAATCATGAAGACCGTGTGCAGCTGGGGAGCAAACTATCATTATTTGTTAGTTAATTACACTTAATGAACGACTTCAGAGGCATTTTTGTCACTTGCTCGAAATTCAAACAACAAAAAAATTTGAATAAGCGTTCTGAATTTTGCATTTCATTCCTTCATTTGATGATCATTTATTATTTATTTCATGTTTCGTATTGAGTCAGCTTTTATAATATAGTTTTCGCAATATATATCAAATATTTGTAAACATTGAATGAACGTCATTTTACAGGATATAAAACTAATTAAACAAAAAGCACATTTTTTCACGAGCCAGTAGTTTTAAGGGTCAGGCAAGCTCGGAAGTTCACATTTTTTATTTAAATACTGAATAAATTAATTACATTATTTATAATAAAATATAAATTATATTTACAATTTGAAAATAATAATATGGCTTTTCAAATAATTTACTTCCAAAAAGCCATTTTTTTACTGCACATATATCATTATGTTAGGCAGCATTTGTTGGAGTTTTTGAATGAGTTGTTGTCATACAATCAGTATATGTATCACTCTTTTGCACTTTGGTTGTTTCGTTGCAATACCAAAGCACTCATGGTCTTGTGCGCTATGTTAGGCTAAGCCGGCCAAGCACAAAGTGCTTCTATATATCATTGGTAGACTTTAAATTGATAGCTAACCACCAGAACATGACCGAAAGGACGTCCTATATTGAACAATAACATTTATGTGTTTGAACCTGATCGTAGTGATAAAAAGTCAATTACCTCGGTGTCGTAACAGAAAGATGGAAGGTTCCAATTTGATAGGAATTTTTACGACCAACGGCGACAGTCCGTTTGGACCAACAATAGCGGAAAACACTATCTCAACAAAGGCCCATCGGAAGGATAAAAAAAATATGAATTTTATGGCACGAGATGGCTGCGGAGGCAACAACACCGTGAGAGCACCAGAAGCAAGACGCTCTGATTGCGTGGATCTTCGTACCGCCCCACTGATAAACTCGCCAGCCAACGGCCGACGGGAAGCGCCCTGGTTGGGAGAAATCTAAGAGGTCAATTGAGCCTGAATTGGTCAAGACCTCTCATCAAATCAGCAAGAGGTTTTTGGTTAATTAAAAGTAAAATCTCGGCAAGAACATCATCATAACATCATCAGATTTTGACAGATGAGAGTTTTCATCAGATCTTGTCAGAGGAGATCAGCTTTTTCCTGAGACCAGTTCTTCTTCCCAGTAGAGTCGCGAGAGACTCTACCAAGGCAGAGATGGGCCCTTTTCGTAAAATTCTTGATTGCTAAACATCTGCCGTCTATAAAATTGGCGCGGCAGGATTCTTCGACAAGCAAGACTATAATCGCCGTTTGTTTCCGGACGAGGAAAGATCGCCCACCCACATATATGGATTAATTTTCACAGCAAGTGCTGCCACTTGGATCCGGACATGGTTCGTTCCCTACACATTTCCTTTTTCTTTTTAATAGTAACAGTCTCATGGTCATAAGTTAATGCCTATATACGTATGAATAAATTAGTCTAGTTTTCCAGAAAAAATTGTGTTTTCTTGTCTATACCACTTTGCGAATCACACGCCCTTATGTCGTGAACCTGGCCGCGACACTTGGAATATCTAGACACACGGCAGTGTGTCCGCCAAATTCAGAAACGGCGACACCGGCTAATGTGTATATTTGCCCGAACCCTTTCGAGCTACTTTTGACCCCATCATTACCCAAAAACTATTAGACCTACATACAAACTTAAAATTTTGTACATCTAATAGATATCCCCTTAGCCCCTAGAATATCACATTTCATTGCTGCACCTCTTATGGTTATGGGATTATTAAGGTCTGAAAAGTGTCATTTTTATCACTCACTCACTCATCCTAACCTACTTCTAGGGGACTTAGAAACTTGAAACTTGGTATCAAGGTAGACAATTTGGCATATATAAAGGAAAAAATCCGAAACTTCAAAAACTTACATTATCTTCGATGTTACCAACATACTCATAAGTTGCATCATACTAACGACTTTAAACAGCAGCCATATTTTTCTGCCGTTAACATAAACAATACTCTCTCGCGCTTAAATGAAAATAATTGATGCATTGAAATTCACTTTCCGCTTTAATTTTTAGCCTTAAGGCTAAACTCAAGCTGAATACAACGATTCCAGTGTAATAGTGAAACAGAACTTTTCAAGTTTTAAGTAGGTATTCTGGTGTAGAGACATGAACTTCGCCCGGTTTTTGAAGAGCTGTACAAACGAAACAAAAATATTTTTATCATCTATTTTAATATCATTTGTTTATTGACGTTTTATTATTACATACAAAAATTAACCAAAAAAAAAAATAAAATAAAATTGACAGAGTTATGAGCATTAAAAGTGGGGGATCCCAAAAAAAAGAGGGTGTCATGGGCGTGCATTATTCCAACCCTCCTAGTGATCTGAAAAAAAAAAAAAAACGGATTCTTAATTATTATGGATGCGGCTAGCGTATGAACTTTGGACAAGTTAAAAAAAAAAATTACAAAATAGCGGATGTTTGAAATTTTTTTTTTCCTTTTTAACCGACTTCACAAAGGAAGGAGCTGTTATACGTACATTGCATCTAGAAGCTCCCTGTCGCATTGAAAAAGGGGTTCCAAGCAATCCCGAAACATATGTCTGCATTTTAATGCTCATTTGTGATTTAAAAACGCGTGAAATTATTTTTATTACAACATTGATCTGACTTTTAAACATAGTTTTAGAAGTCGGTGAAAAATTACGAGTCTAATTACCATTACACCATTTGCTACTTCATATTGGAACTGTTGTTAATTCTGGGAAAATATATGTATTTGTAATTGATTCATGATTAAAACAGATTTCATCTATCCTAATTTTGCACCGAGTCCTAAAATTATGTTTAAAAGTCACATCGATGTTCTTTAGAAAATAAATTTATTTTTCACTTTTTAGCTCAATTTATAATTTGAAGTCGGTTCTATTTTTTTATAAAAATTATTTATTGCATATTTTCTTAACAATTCCGAATTTTTAAAAATACTAAATGAAAAGTAATAGTTTTAGGCGAGGTTCACACAATAAAGGGATGTGCAAAGAACATCCTGTTCAAATTTGGAGTAAATCAGTCCTTTAAAACTCGAGATATCCTTACCGCCAGCTCAAAAAAAGTAGTTCCGAGAAAAACGCGTTCAAAGTTTTGAGACAAGTTTTCGGCAATTTTACTTATAAGATGGTACAGAATACTTACCAATTTTTAATCGGCGATTCCTGCTGCATATAAGAAACCTTCCTCTACTTCAAATTGCCCATTCTACGATGTTCTCTGGTGAAGACGAGTAATTCTACCCTACTTTGACGCTTCTGAAGTGCGGAAATCCGTGCACTCGATACGCGCTTCGTCCCGTCTCGCTGCAAAAGCATTAGCTTCTGGGCCAAACGTGATTCCCATAACATCTAAAATTATTAATATGGGTATAAAACCTTTATTAAAAATACTAACTCCGAAGATTGGTACGAAGGTTGGCTCATAACTAACTTAAAATAAAACTAAAAGAATATTCCAACAAAACAAGTTTGTATGTCCTTCAATTAAATATAGATTTAAAAGAGATACAATACAATAAAGAATTTATAAGGGATATTCAGCCGTAGGGACTTGGGAAAACCTACCGTCTTTTGTTGACTTGTAGCGGTCGGACCGGACCCAATGCCACGTCACTAAAACGGCTATAACTCATGAAATAATAGGAATTTTGACAAATCCTTTGAATAGCATATTCTTGAATGTTTAACTTTTGGAAATATGAAAAAAAAACTCTACACTGGAAATACCCCCTTAAATAAAAGATTTATTAAATAAAGATAGACTTCCGGACTTATCACGGAGAAATGTAAACAAACGAAAAAAAATCTTAAGTAATTAGCAGCGACTATTTAGCTTGGTTTAATTTAGTGTAACTTATTGTCAATATAAAAACACAAATTTTAACTTTTCAAAAAATAATGATATCCCAAAAAACATAAATGTGAAAAAAGGACCAAGTTCAAAAGAACAAAAACGGTCTTCGGAGTAGACGGTGATATTGATTATTTATATCTAACGGGTGCCAAGTTCCATAGCAGATCCTTTAATCATAGCTGTAAAAGTGTACAATGTTCTTTAATTTATTTAAAAACATTTTTTTATCGGATTCCTAATTTGGCAAGTTTTAATGAAGATAAGTTACGTTAAACACTGTTAGAAATTTCATCATGAAATTACAGTTAAATAACCAGCAGCAGTCTGTCCATCTAATTCACTGTAAAATTTACGGTTTGGAACATTTTTCCATCTTTACGGGACCTAAACCATTTCCAATCAGCTTGGTTAAAAAGCCCTAAATACAAAAGTTTACGGTTTTATAACCATTTAAAAATGGATTCAAAACAAAATTTTTACCGTTTTTGAACCCTCTCGAGGCGTAGAAACCGCAAGCAAAGCGTGCGGGAATCGAACCCGGGTGTATGGTATACCAGCCTTGCGCTCTAGTCATTGCCCTCTACACCACGTAAAGCGGCCGTTTGTTTATCAATAAATCTTCTTTTCCAGCAGGCAAACTGCCTTAAAATTGAGATTTCAGCTTTTGATTGGATCCAAAGTCATTTTTGGTCAAAATCTACTGTATGTTGACGAAAATCATTTTATTTGCTATAAAAATTAAAATACAAACAAGCTTCAGCAGCTCAAATTATGGGTTTGCTCATTCGCAAACCGTTCGGGAATCCGATGTCTCCAATTTTTGATTTACGTGTGTATGTGTTTCTATTTAGTAACCACTGCTTAAGCCACTTTTTCTTCTTTTTTTTTTATCTACACATGCAGATTTGAACTGATAAATCTTTATTCATATTTTAACAACAACGTACGACCGGTAAGGTTTCGCAACCAAGATGGGCACCCGCTTCTTATTGAGCGCTTGAAAGTTACGGTTAGTTAAACGTTCTTTAGGATAAACAGAGAATAAACGATTTTTTCACAATCAGCGGTTTGAGTACCATCTTTTTAATGGTTATTCAACTGTTGTAATTAAATATGGTAAAATAATAATCAAATAAGTTGGGTTTTTTACAATTTTTTACGGTAATTTTTAACAGTGAAGAAGACGATAAGAAGACAATTAGAAATTAACTGTAATAGCTTAGTCGCATGATTTTACTAACTATTAAAAATTTCTAATTGAATGAGTTAAGTTTTTTGAATGTAATTTCCTTAATTAACACTTGCCAAGTTAGGAATCCGACAAAAAAATGTTTTTAAATAAATTAAAGAACATTGTGCACTCTTACAGCTAAGATTAAAGGATCTGCTATGGAACTTGGCACCCGTTAGATATCAATTCTTTTATCACGGACACTGACTACTGCTAAGTCCGTTTTTGTTCTACTGAGCTTGGCCCTTTATTAGCCTACTTTCCCGTAAAAGTAAAAAAAAATAATAATAAAGTATGAAAGAAAACCTATTGAATAATTTAATTTCAATACGTCCATGGGAATTTTGTCTTTTGGATAAGCAGCGAAAGCAGCTCAAACTCCAGTATAACCTAAAATAATAGCTTTAGAGGATTGTAGTTAATATTTAAATGCTTCCTTATTCAGTTATTCAGTTCCTTTGTACCCATTAAACTGTCTTTCAGTTGTTAGCGTAGAAATCTAAAGCTTTTTCTCCATGAACGTCGTTTTGTTCTTCTGCATCGGAAGTCAATACACATTCTGCACATTTTGTTTTTGCGTATTTATGTGGTAAAGCTCACGTGGAAATATTATGTGTCCTCATTCTTGGCTCAGACTATCTGGAAACAAGGTTAGGTGAAAAATATTTAAAACGGAGTCTAATCGATTGTGTTTCCTCAAGTCCACATATAACGACAAAACCTATGGGAAACTTAACCTCAAGTGCAGCTAGTGCTTTTTTTAGCCTCCTTTCCCGTAAAAGTAAAACATAATAATAATGAAGCATGAAAGAAGGCTTAATGTATCGTAAAAATATCGTTAGAAATAAAAAAAAGTCAAAAATAAGTTAAGTAATTAAATAAAAATTGAAAAATAAAAAATTTGAAAGTAGGGTTTTGAGATGGGGAAAAAGTGTGTCTGTCGGTCTGTCGGTCCCCCCCCCCTAATAACTTTTGAACGAATTGTCCGATTCGAAAAATTCTTTTTGCATTCGAAAGATCTCGGCAAGGACATCTCATTTCCATATTTTACTTTTTGATTCGAACAATTTTTCGTTCAATTTTGAACAGTTCAAAAAAATTTAACATTAGCGCCTATAGGCGAAAATGGAGCAAATTATGTAAACTCTGGGTACAAGATCCAAGTTCCCATGAACAAGCTCACTGGAAGAAGTTCTTGGCGTGAAATATTGATTTGAACAATTTTTGTTCATTTTTGAACAGTTCATAAAAAATTAACATACCACCTATGGGGAAATTTCAATCCTATATACTTCCTGATCTAACGGACCGATTTGCTTGGAACAAATTTATCGAAAAGCTATTATGACGTAGAACATGTACAAATAGAAAGTTCATCCAGAACTAACGAGCCTATTTTCCTATGAAATTTTTTGATCGGGATTTTCAAGAATATTTTTGAATTAATGAATGATTAAATGAATAAGCAAAATAATGAATGAATAAATGAATGAATAAATACATGAATGACCGAATAAATGAATGATTGAATGAATATGTATTAACCGTTGAAAAAGGTATATTTGAAGCAATTAAGAACTAAAGCTAAACGAGAAAGACAGAGAGAGAGAGAGAGATGGTTAGATTATAAATTTGAATTCGGTGTATACGGGAAAGTAGGCTTGTATAGTTCTGGACGGAACTTCTTGTCCACATTTGTGTTTTGTTGGCATAAATCATATTCAGAACACAATGTAGTTTGTTAAAGTAAGCTTAATGTAATGTTTATATATTTAATATTAATAAATATCGAACTAAATGTTTTCGGCATTTTTTAAAAAGTGCCACAAAGCACTCGTTCAGGAAAGTTTAAGGGAGGAAATACGTGTAAAGGTTTCAAAAAATTAAAAAACACTTTTCTTCATAAATCAATTCTACAACTATTCAATATTATACACTGAAAACTTTAAACCAAAATTCCAAACCGGTTAAAAGTTATAAGCATTTGAGCGAGCGCCATTTTTGGAGCAGTTGAGCAGGCAGTCAGTCCCTCGTGAATGACCTGAAGGGTATTAGCGAACGTTAGCAGATATCTTTTATTTTTTTTTAACAATTGAGACCTCGGATAGAAATTTCTATAACTATTAGTATCAATAAGTATAAAAAAAATTCATTCATTACTGTCTTAAATTTATCTTCAATACCAATTTTTTTTTCAAACGCGTTTTTCTCGAAACTGCTTTTTTCGAATTTGCGTACACTCAATATCGCTGAGTTTTTGATCAATCCTTATCAAATTTAGCCCACATTTTCTTTATATATATGTAAGCTCTAGTTGAACTAGAATCATAAGCATATCTTTCGTTTTACTTTTTTATTGTAAAAAAGAGAACAAAAAACGGTTAAAAATCGTACTTAATTTTCCCATTCTAAAAAAAATTAGAAATCATCTTTTTTTTTGTGATGATTTTAGTTCAACTACTTCTACTTGAACTAAAATCATCACAAAAAATACACTTATAAAAAAAGTAAATTTGAAAAAAAAAATTATTTCAGACAAAATTGGGACCTCCAGGATGTACTCAAACTACCGACCCGGGTGGCGACTTTCAGTGTGCAGCAACCATATCTACGGGATTTTTCAAGAAAAATGTTTGAAAGTTTCAGTAAGTGTTCTACAACATACACTTACGTACATTGAAAGTAGCGCACCAAGAAGGAAGCGAGCTACAACCTCGAAACTATGCAAATTAGTAGAGTGACGTCCGGTATGCAAATGATGTAAATTTAGTGCGCATGCGCGCGTCCACGCATGCTGCACTGGCGTCGCAAACAAGATACGCGGCCTATATAAACAGGTGTATTGTGGAAGATTCATAAACGTGACGACCACGAATCGACCCTATAAGGTGTGCCAAAGTGTATAGAATGCCAATTAGACATCAAAGAAGACGTTTCTGCCAATCAAGTGAGTTTGAGAGGGGCCTCGTCATTGGGCTGAAGACTGCAATGTGGTCGAGGGGCCGTGTTTCTCGCCAGGAGGCCAGGTTGATCATTCTGAGTGTGCTATCAGAAGGTGTTGGGAGCAGTGGACACGTGAAGGCACCCACTCACGGCGTACCAGGTCTGGAGCGAATAGGGCGACGACGGCGCAAGACGATCAAAGGATCGTGCGCCACGCACTCACGGATCCCACAGTGACCTGTTCCATTGTACAAGTGGATGTAGGGGTTCCTGTTCGTCCACGAACAATTTCTTAGATGTCTCAGGGAAGCGAATCTGCAATCCCAGCGCCCATTACGTGTACTGCCATTAACACCGTCACATCGGCGGCCCTGACTTCAGTGGTGCCAAGCGAGAGCGACGTGGAACGCCACATATTGGAGACGTGTGGTGTTTAGTGATGAATGCCACTTCGTTTTGGGGACAGATGATCACCGTGTACGTGTGTGCAGACGCCCTGGTGAAGGATGCAATCCCACCCTCACTATTCAGCGGCACAATTCCCGCACTGCATGTATCATGGTCTGGGGGACCGTAGCCTACGATATCCGCTCCACTCTGGTGGTGGTACGTGGTACATTAGCAGCTCAGCGGTATGCGAATGAAATCCTACGGCCTCATGTGCTTCCATACTTAACCGGCATTCCAGGTGCAATTTACCAGCAGGATAACGTTCGTCCGCACACGGCTTGGATTGACGGGACTTCTTACGACGTGTTCGGACCCTTCCATGACCTGCTCGCTCCTCGGACATCTCCCCTATTGAGCATGTATGGGACCAGCTGCAGCGCCAGTTGCCGTCGTGCCACTCCTTGCATGATTTAGACAGAGTTGTTCAAGATTTGAGGGCAGGGCTGCCTCCGGGCAGCATGAGACGTCTTTTCTATTCTATGCCGGACCGTATTGCGGCATGTATTGCAGCCCGAGACAGTCCGAGGAGCTATTGAGCATAGCTCGCTGGACGGCTTTGTAATTGTCTAATTGGTTAGTTTTTTTGATCAAGTGTATCTTTCATCTTTATCATTCACTGAAATAAATTTCATTTCAATCCGATGATTCCTTCTTGGTGCGCTATTTTCAATGTCCGTGAGTGTATTTGTAAAATAACCTCAAAATCTCAATAAAATGTATTTATTCTTTACACGTTTAAAAAATTCATGAAAATTGCTTTTAATACACCGTTTTACACGTATTTCCCCCCTTAAAGGCGTATTGTATAGAAGTAATTCAATTACCACAGATCTGTGAATTGCATAAGTTTCCACTGCATCAAATACTTCTTCTCCAGGTAGTTTCATACCTGGTCACTTTTGGTGCAAGTAGTAAATGAGCTACAAAATCATGCAATTTCGTATTTTTCTCAATTTTGGAGTCAAATATTTTTGTGCGCCAAAAGGCTACCACACATATCTTAATCTTTTTAGATACTATTATTTGGTAAATATTTATTGAAATGTAGGCTTTTGTGGTTCGCTGTTGGCGCAAAGAAATTTCGAAGCTCAGAGTTGCGTAAATAAACTTTTTTGAACTATTCTGTATAACCTATGACCTTTGCGCCAACAATTCACCATAACCGTTTCTGCCGTAACAGTTACTGTGGATGTAATAGAACACAAAGTAATTGTCAGTGGCATGGTTCACTTTTGGCGCAAATAGTTCGTAATATAGTATTAGATGATATGATTTTCTTCGAATAGAACTTCAACTTTGACCTTCAAAAACTTTAGGTTTGTTTTTTGAAAAAAAAAAAAGAAAAAGAAACACATGTTTGATAATTTTGCAAAAAGAATATATCGAGAAAATTTCAGTCAAATTAAAAGTGTACACTTCCTAGTGTGCCCTACTCTTAGAAAAACTGCCTCTTAAAAGCAACAATCCACAAAATTTTATAACAAGCTCTAATGGTAATTCCAGCGGAGATTTTTATTTGTTTATTATTTTATATATTTTTTACGACATAACATGATGTTTGTGATATATATTATTATTCTTATGTTGGCAGTATCATTTCTGTATTTTTATTATTCAAATCATCAAAGCATATTATTCAGGCACTCACGTAGGTTTATCTGGCAATGCTTTTTAGGTTTAACTAAGTTATTGAAATTAGTCTGTAACAGTTTTAAAACAAATACTCAATTTTACTACATTTGAAATACCTTATCTAAACACATAGATATTTTAATATTGAGTTCCCTGCTTTTACATCTGCGATACGGATTGCCATAAAACGCTGGTTGAAAAGAAATTTTCGGAGAGCAACGAAAAAGCATTCGAACAACCTCTAATAAAAATATTTTAGTCTGAAAATGCCAGATACTCGAAAAACCGCTTAACGTAAATGGCTGGAATAGTACCCTTGAAAGCATCCGGCGTGTTTATATTTCCCAGCCATATTACATAAAGAATTTTTCTCTCCTACAGAAAACTATGGATACAAAAAGAAAATATTTTAGGGTCAAATTTGCTTGACAAAAAAACTATGATTAAACTACAACAGTTATTGATTAAAAAATATTTTTTATGAGTTTTTTGGAAATGAAATCGCTTAAAAGTATATGAAAAGCTTTTTTTTTCTAGATTTTTGCGCTGCCTTTTATTGTAAAATGAAAAAAACGCCCTCTTATTTTTTAAAAAATATGAATCAATCAGCATGTGCTCATTGCTCACGTCTAAATATCCGAAGGTGTCTCATTTAGTAATATAGGCTTAAAATATATTTATAAATATGTGCAATGAACATAATAATCGTGTATGCAGTTAACTCTCAAAAATTATGTTAAAATATTTCAGAGGCTTGCTACAGGCGCTTTCAAGAAAAAAAGAAAGAAATAGATAAAAATAAATAAATAAATAAAGGAAAATAAATGAAAATAAATAAAGAAAGAAAATAAATGAAAATTAATAAGTAAAGATAAAAGTCAAGCAAACCTTTGGGCTGTCGTTAAGTAATAGTTCTTTCGCTTCATTATGAAATTTTTTACATTTTAATCTTTTGTCATAAAACGTATTCCGAAATCTAAAATGGTCGTACCAGGAAAGAAAAATTAAAGAAAAGACAAATTTTTATTGTAAAAGAGTTTTTCTTATATGTTCAATAAGCGATATGTTTATGCGGAGTTTTCTAAAAGAGCGAAACATTGATTCCCATATTGACATTTTAAATTAAAATATTCAGTGTCTAAGTACGATATAAATACTCAAAACTTTTAAACCCTAGGTTTAAAGGATCACATTAGGTTTATAGGAGCCTGCTTTTTTCATAGAACAAGAAACCTCAGACGGCACTTTCACGTTGCAGCAAGATTTTATCCGCTTTTATAACAGGCCATGCATTACCTACCTATGATAGCTTTACCAGTAGTTTAAATTTAAAAGTACAGAACCTTCTGCATCACTTTTAAAAGTACGGCCAACGTTATAAATATCAGAAAATATACGGAATTGGGCGCTGAATTTCTTAAAAAGAAAATTTATGGAAGCATTATTTCTCATTTTCGAAAATACGAAAAAAGCGCAAGAACATTTAGAATTATTTCCTTATCGCTTTCATTAACTTCATTGCAAAACTATAGTAGAAATCCTGAAAATATATTAATTTCTATTGATGGACGCTATTAAACTTGCATCGTTTAATGCTGTGATCGAAAATCGGCTTCAGTGATTTAGGGGAAATGTTTCATGAGCCGGCTGGAGATTTCCACGGATTGTTGGCGATGCACGAATAATTGTTGAAGGGCACTTGCATACGTCACTAAGCAGCAGGTTGCAGTTTTGTAATGCTCATCAATTGTACACGCACTTTCAGTCAACGTGATAAAACGCAAGGGCTTATTCTTTTTTTTAACCATAAATAACTCACTGGTCTTTTACGTAACTGAAATTTGTTTCCGGTCTTTCTTGGCTTTTCAAGCGTAAAAAACTAACTCTAAATCTTCCCAAAAATATTTTGGAATGCATGAAGTATAAAAATTGCAACATGAATGACTTGTATTTCTGATATGACAAAGAAAAAATCAATCAACTATTCAATATTACTCAGATGTCTCTTTTTTTTTTCTTTCTAACGGGGCTGCGTTTGGTCACTAACCTTTGCAGACCTAGTGCGTACCCTGGTAATCGGCATCCATTTTTTCAAGTAGCACCACTATCGGTGGATACCCTTGCCACTGAGAATTTGGATGCTCAGTTACCCCTAGATGCTGGTACCTGAGCTCTCACTTGATGCAAACTGCACTAGGTATTTAATTTAGCCGAGAGTATCCAAGCCAAACGGATTCTCAAGGGATCTTTAACATGTCACGCAATCATGCGACATGGTCGCAGACGATTTTCTGCATCTTGAAAATCCACCGACTTGGGCCAGGTTTGAGCCTGCGATCTTGGGCGTACGAGACCTGCGTCTTACCACTACGCCACCCTGTCGACTGTTACTCAGATATATTTCTACTGATTCATTTGTGCAGCTTTTCAAAATGAAAGTATTTAAAATATAAACCAACACGATCATAAATTTAGCATTGAAGCAATCATACACCAGTATTTACAAATGGAAATCAATAATTGAACTTAAACTTCACAGGATAAATTAAGCCATACAAACCTTAGCACTAACACTAAACTACATTCATATTAGAAGTGCTTACCATTAAAACCTATATTGTATAATAATACGTACGAAACTTCTTGTTTGGGCTTTGGGGTTTATACAGTCAACGAAAAAAAAGGAAGAACAATGAGAACATGTATTCCATGCGTTCAAAGCTTTCAAAAGTCAGAAAATGTCAGAAGTCACTCATTTGTAAGATATTTTGTTTGCTATATTTACAACTAAACACTTACAACATTATTTTAACTAAGCAGGCGAAAACATTACTAATGTTTTACTCTTGAATTATTTAAGCATATGTGGATTTTCCGAAGAGCCGCCAGATTTATTATTAGTAGTGAGTAGAGATATATGATATATACTATTCATATTAAATGCAGTATACTACAAAGTACATGCTTAGTAGTATATATGAAAAAGCGTTTAGTATCATATATGCTACTAAGTAAGTTCATATATGATACTAAACGCTTTTACGCATATACATATGAACACATGATTCATTAAAATAAAAGATAATTAAACAACAAAACTAGTATCAATAAATGCATTCTAAGAGAGTTATAAGCTTTAGAAAATCAAAAAATTTTAGGAAATTTACAATAAATTCTATTAATTTTCTATACTTATTACTAAATTAATTCACGAATAATGCTGAACGCACTTACAAAGATCTAATTATGTACATGTTTCATTCAAATAAATTTGAATTAAAAAACAAAATTATTCCTAATCATTATATTCAAAAATAGTAAAATAGCTTCATAAATAGGAAAATCTTTGAAGATATTCAACTGGCGTATAAATTCTATAAATTCTAAACTTGAAACCAAAATAAATACAGAATTAGTACTAAACGTCTTCACATAAAACTAATTGCATGACTTATTAAAATGAATGGTTATTATGAGAAACAGTATCATCCATAATAAATATATTCAAGGAGCTAAGTTTTAGAAGGTCAGAAATTTTCAACAAACGAATTTATAAATCCTCTCCTTTTCTGTACTTAAGTAAAAGACTATATTTACAATGCGTCAAAATGAAAAACGTTAGCTAAGTTTTGTTTAAGTAGAACCGTTAAGGGATTTTTGTGTTTGCAAAGAGAGAGGTTGTAAATCAGAATGATTTCATAGCGGCGATAAACTCTGTTTAGTTTTTAGCTTACAAACGGAGTGAATGAGGCCACAAAGACATAAATATCGGAAACCTCTTGTACATTCAGTGACTGGGATTAGGCGTCGCATTCATCAAATTTCACATTACGGACATCTTTTATTACTTTATGTTGTAAAGAAAATACATTCCCTTTTGGATACTTGATGAAAGATGAAAAATAAAAAGATTATTGGTACTCTACAGGGTTTTTTTTTTTGCAACGAATCAAATTTTCGTTAATGTGTTTCCTAGAGCGGTTATTTTAAACATTATAACCCTTTTATTTTCTTCATTCGGTGTTGCAAATAGTAATTATTGAAACATCGTGCAAGAATAAATAGATAAATCGACGACGTAAGGGATGATTCATAAATGATGTCACGTTTTGAGGGGGGAAGAGGTTCGTGAAATTGTGACTAAGTGTGACAAGGAAAGGGGGACATCATGCTTTATGCAACATAGCATGACATGTGATAAAGGGGGTAGGGGGTCCGTTGAAGTGTGACAAATTGTGGCAAGGGAGGAGGGGGATCAAATATATCGGAGAAAAGCGGTGACATCATTTATGAACGGTCCCTAACACGAAGTTATTGCAGATATAATATCCACGCAAAAAAAAAGTGCATGAATTATTATTATTTTATTTCTTATAACTAGACTAACATAAGGAAATGTCTAATAAAACAAAAACCCTCATTACATCGTTTACATTTGAAAACATAATATACTCACTCTACACTCGCGAAAATACTGAAATAATCAGTAAACATTTTAAATCCTTCAATAAATAATAGCGATTGTTTTATATTTTGTCAATTAATATGAAATGTTTTAAATGTTAAAAATGCAATATGTGAGGCCAACATTTATTTTGATTAAAATTTTTTTTTTTTTTTTTGTTCTTCCGTGAAAAGTTTTAATGATAATTAAATTATTTAAAAGTTAAAAAAAAAACTGTTTTGATTATCACGTATAAATGTATGGAAATGATAAAATTATATGCGAAAAAAAAAAAACACGAGATCAGTTAAAAAATGATGCTTTTGTGTTTCTTGTTAACAAAGACTTAGCGATTAAACGGTGGTTAGACAATCCAAAGACTTACATTTTCCTTAGTGTCTATATTTTAAATTTTGATCATTATTATTTTCTGATTAATCTTGGGATTTTAAAATATGTTCTTTACGGCTACATGCATTCATATTGGGCTTCACTAAATTTTAGTTTAGCAAACGGTTTTATTTGTTTATTTAGTTTGTTTCTCCTCCAAATGAGTGCGCCCAGAAACCCCCCGCACCTGCCATTTTCTGGCCTATCGTATTTTTAGATGCCCCCGAGTGCAAGCCCTCGGGAGCAAACGGGGTTTCGGGAGAGCTCGACCAACCGCAAATTTATGAAAATCATTTAAAAAAAATATATATATAAAAAAAAAAAATACAGGTTATTGTAAACACTAAATCACAGTGGAATGCAAAACTTTAAGAGTATGCATTAAGCGCTATATGACATGTGACAACAATGAGAAACCGTGCAACACTATAAAAAAAGTACCAAAATCAATCATACAATATCAAAACAATGTGAAATGGTACACTCAAAAATATACACAAAAACAAAGGAAGATAATAGCCAAAACTTAGACAAACACTAAGTTCCCTGAAATAGATACCCCTCGCTTGATAAATGCAAAAACAATGAAGCAAGGAGGGAGCGTGCATGGGGATGCTGGAACGCGTTACAAATAGCTTGAATGGGTGAAATTCGGCTGCTCTCCTCCAAATGAACGGACAACGTTAAACCAAGGCTGAACTTGATCGTAACCGTTACTGTACAGGCTGTTTCATTACTGGAAACATCAAAAGAACCGACGTTGCCCTTTTTCCGCCGCTAGTGGCGCTAGTTCCAGACTCGGAAAAGTTTGTTTACATCATTTTAAAGCATCTTTATTTTGCTAATACGAGGTCCTTCCCTGGTTTCCGGAAACGTTCAGATGAATATTTTTTGTGGAAAGTCGTCCTGTCTGTTCTGTTTTAAATGTAATTTTTAAAGTTTTTTGCAGTTATTTAATTTTTTCTTATGAAAATGAGGTACTTTTCCGTTTCGGGGAGGCTGGCGATCGGTTAGATTTTTTGTTTTTCGACAAAACAAACTACTTTACCGTTTTGGGTTGCCGTTGGTGATGTTTAAATATTTTTCCCAAAAACAAAATCCAGACACAAAACAAATTGATTTGGCAAAAAAAAAACAACCATCGCCAGCACTCCCCAAAACGGAAAAATATCAAAGTTATTCTTGTTTCAGTAGTAATTACATTCTTAACTCTGAAATAAATTAAATTTAATGATATTCGACTTTTGATTTATAGTCAATATGTGTGTGTGTTTTTAATGCATTTGTATGCATTTTATTATTTTTTTGTGCAGAAAAAATGCTTAGAATAAAATATCTGTGTTTTATTTACCATTTCCAGCCATATATTTTTATTAACAAGAAGTTCCGTCTAGAACTATACGAGCCTACTTTCCCGTATACACCAAATTCAAATTTATAATCTAGCTATCACTATCTCTCTCTTTCTTATTTATCTTTAGTTCTAATTATTGAAAATATACCTTTTTCAACGGATAATACATATTCATTCACTCACTCATTCATTCTTTCATTTATTCAGCCATGCATTTATTCATTCATTCGTTACCTCATTCAAGTGTTTATTCATTCATTTACGCATTCATGTATTTATTCACTCATTTATTTATATTTTCATTTATTCAATAATTTATTCATTCATTCTTTTCCTCATTCATTTATTCATTGATTTATTCTTTCACTCTTTCATTTATTCATTCATTCATTATTTCACTCATTGAGTCACTGAGAAATATTCTTGAAAATCCCGATCAAAAAATTTCATAGCAAAATAGGCTCGTAAGTTCTGGATAAACTTTATATTTCTACATGTTCTACGTTATAAGAGCTTTCGGATAAAGTTTGTTCCAAGCAAATCGGTCCGTTAGATCAGGATTTATATAGGGTTGAAATTTCCCCATAAGCTCTGTGTTAATTTTTTGAACTGTTCAAAAATGAACAAAAACTGTTCGAATCAATATTTCACGCCAAGAACTCCTTTCAATAAGCTTGCAATAGGAACTTGGCTCTTGTGCCCAGAGTTTACGGAATTTGCTTCAATTTTGTCCATAGGCGCTAATGTTAAAATTTTTTGAACTGTTCAAAATTGAACAAAAAATTGTTCAAATCAAAAAGTAAAATATAGAAATGAGATGTCCTCGCCGAGATCTTTCGAATGCAAAAAGAATTTTTCCAATCGGACAATTCGTTCAAAAGTTATTAGGGGGGGACAGACCGACAGACAGACAGACAGACCGACAGACAGACAGACCGACAGACAGACAGACCGACAGACAGACAGACCGACAGACCGACAGACCGACAGACACACTTTTTCCCCATCTCAATACCCTACTTTCAAATTTTTTATTTTTCAATCTTTATTTAATTACTTCACTTATTTTTGACTTTTCTTGATTTTTAACGATATTTTCACGATACATTAAGCTTTCTTTCATGCTTTATTATTATTTTTTTTTACTTTTACGGGAAAGTAGGCTAAAAAAATAGCAAATTACCCAGTCAACTCTTAACTTAAGATTGATTAAATGTAACTTTGAATGTTTCAAAAAATATACGTATTGCAAATTTTGCCTGAGGCAGCAAAGTTATGATAATGCTATTTATTCTATATTACAAATAGATTAAATTTGCATATAACATTTACTAAGCATATAGTTTATATATATAATGAACTACATATACTTACAAAAATAAGCAATATAGTAATAAATGAATTAAGTACTTATCTTGAATTGGTTTAAAATTAATAATAGACAACATCAGAATTTCTCAAATTTTTAATGAAACTATTATCTTATTGGAATTTCTCAAATTTTTAAATGAACATTTCAGTTATAATTAGTACTGAAACAAGCACTGACTGGCGATGGTTAATTTTTTTTTTCGTCAAATGAATTACGCCAAATCAATAATCTGATTCTTATCAGTTAGAAATTAGTCTCAAAGTGGAATAGATGGCGCTAAGTGCCGACCCTTATTTTTGTCCCTTCATTTATGGCGAAATGAAACAGCCTGAATAAAACAGGTTGTAAACTGGATCAAGTTCAGCCTTGGTTTAGCAAACGGTTTTATTTGTTTATTTAGTTTGTTTCTCCTCCAAATGGACGGACAACGCTAAACCAAGGCTGAACTTGATCGTAACCGAAACAGTCTGCAAACAGGAACAAGTTCAGCCTTGGCTAAACATATTCATAATTTATACTTGGAAGAATAACTGGTTATAGTTACAGGAAACTACTTTTTAAATGGAAACACGTGCTTAATCAAGAAAGGAATTACTTTACATTCATTGAAATATCTTAAGTGTAAAGTTTTGGGTACAAAGTTTTGATTGTATAAAAATTCACATAAAAGAACAATATTTAAAGAATTTACTGTTTGAAAATTATTGAAACTTAGCTTTCTTTTTCATTCATTAACGATACGTATTTTAAATGTATACTTTTAGTTTCCTATATACTTCTATTATAGTAAATATGCGGATTTATGATTCTGAATAATTTTCAAAAAGAAACCTTATGGTTTTATGCTACAGAAAATACATTACGATTCAGAACGAAATACGAATCTGAATAAGTGTTCAAAATTTTCAGGACGTTCTCCAATTTCACAAACATTTCTCGTATTTTATCTGCGACTGGGGCATCAATAATAGGCAGACTTTTCGAAAGAGTCTCATTTTTTTTAACATTGCATCAAATACAAAGGACTCACACGCAATTTCAAATTAGATACATTTAAAATTTGAAATAACATATATATATATATATATATATATACTATTTTTCGCTATTTCTATAGAATATATTTCCCTTCATGCTGCAAGTATATTTTCAGAGATTCTGCAGCTCAACTCCTCAAGCTTTGTGCTATTAAGAACTACCAAAATGTACCAACTTCAATCAGTTGGTTACAGCACCATCACAAGTAAAAAATGTATCATTTAAATCTCTACGGAATTGTATTATTTTAAAAGTAACAGTATATATTAGATTAGGGCGAGTCGGAGGTGATATGCGGATAAGAAAAGGACGAGCACAATCCCCACTATTTTTATTTAACACATGATGGGCGGCGCAGCATTCAAGACAAGCTACACATACATACACCAACAAAAGCCAGTCGCAAGAAAAAGCAACGGATCGCCCTAAGCAAATGTAAAAATACGTGCAAGATTTGTTTGATTCACTTTATTAAAGTTTACGACATTCATTAATGTGCATGCGATAATGCTTTATATTCAAAAGCGTTGCGCCGGAAGCAAGTCAGACGGAGATGAAAGAGTTGGTTTACACGCTTCTTGGCATCTACGTATTTATAATGGATGGCTACAGTTGCAAAATCGATTTACTCCACAATGACATAACTTGAGAGAACTGACGAAGAAGATTGTCTCTTCCACAGAAGCAATCTGGCACTTGCGTTACATTATATACTGACAATTGGTGAGAAATGTGCTTAACCGAAACGTTATTGTAAATTCACATACTATGTATCAATAAAGCCATTTAAAAGTTTGGAAAATGAATTTTTTTATAAGTAAAGTTAATCGATTTGGCTTGTGAATGTCCTAGACGTGACGTAAATGCATTCACAAAGATGGGCAATACGTATATCAATCAGCATTACTTTGTACGTTGTCGTAGAAATTCAATAAATCAAAGGCATACGTATTTCATTTTAAACCTGGGGCAGTAGTTCTGTCCCATGTTTCTCACCAGCAGAATTGCTGCAAATTAACTTTAGAGGAGAAAAGCAGAACGGCTGCTCGGTTTGTCTACCACATTCACACCTCGCCCTTAAAAATAACATGATGGAGGCGAAAAAAGTTTTTTCTACCTTGTAGCCTCGGAAACCAAAGGCAACAAATAGGAAACTTAAAGTGAATAATATTGTAACTCAGTGTAAAACTGCAATGCTATTGTGGAGAGATCAGAACGATCTAAGACCAGAAAAAATATCAAAGATAAGACATATGTACCAGAAACTCAGTTCTGGGTTTATTATAAAATTAGATCTTCGGCTTTTGAGAAAACAAGCTTAGATAATCATCTTGCGAATTACTGTGTTGTCTGCAGTTTCTATGATTCCAGTCTAAGGATAGTAGGGGGAAAATGTATCAAGCATCAAACCTTCAGTACTTGGTTCCGTGAATCGTCCTAAGTTACCAGTGCTTTATGTGTGATTTGTCTCCACTTCCTCCCAGATGATGTCCATTTATCTATAGTTCAAGCAAAATGAACATATTTTTTAAAGTACTTATACATCCCCCATTTTGTGCTTGATACATATTTTAAGTTCTTTGTATAACCATTTCAAAGTAATTGTACATGCTATCAACTAAGCTCGTTAACTGGTTGGTTTTTATTTTTATTTTTTTACATTTGAGGAAAATATTTAGTATGATCATCCTCTCCCGAATAATCCTATATGAATGCAAAATATGATTTACCACACTTAAAAAAATTTCATTAATAAAAGAAAAGAGTAAAAATACAAAATATGGGCTTCAAACTTGTAATTACTGACTATATACTTCGAGGAAAATAATGTATTAGGGGAATGTCGGGCAAAGTGAAATATTTACTATCAATTACACTTTTAAACTGAACAAATTGGAAATTCATTTTGAAAATAACAGAATATAAAGAGAGAAATATACATTTCATAATAGAACTTGCATAAAATTATAATTTTTCCTTTTAGACACAGTAAATTTGTGCGTTGAAGTAAAGGTGGAAAATTATCACTTTGTATTATGTATGGGGGAGTGAAATATTGAAGTATTTTCCTCATGAAATTGTTTTCCATGGGATAACTAACCCTTTGCATTTGTATGTCACCTTATGGTTGTCGAAATATCATGTAAGGATTCTTATTTACGAGTACAAAAGTTTATGAATACTTTTTAGCAAAAATGTATAACTAAATGATTGATAAAACGAGCTCATGGAAAAAGGAATTAATGAAAAAAAAATAATGAATTGGACCAATGAGAAATCTGCTTCACAAATAAACAAAAAAAAAACGAATTAATGATTACATGAATGATTAAATGAACGACAAATTTAGTTATTTGATGACTTATGTAGGGACAAAAAGCTCGACCGTCGTACCCGCTGAGATAGGACGCGCTCTATCATCGCTCCGCTTGTTAAGCCTGCAGATCCGGTTATCCGGTTCAATCTGCATCAAGTGTAATATTTTCGGAAAGCTCTTGCCGAGACCTATCCGGGAAGTCCTGGTTGGTTGAGTTATGACCAGGGGTTCGTAACTTGTGTTATTGTTAATTTCTGAATGTTTCGATTCCAACTTTAACATTGCGTTTACAATTATTATACCATCGCCTCGCTTGTCAAGTCTGCAGATCCGGTAATCCGGTTCAATCCGCATCAAGTGTAATATTTTTGGAAAGCCCTTGCCGAGATCTACCAGGGGAATCCTGGTTGGTTAAGTTATGAACAGGGGTTCGTAATATATGTTATTGTTAGTTTTTGAATTTTTCGATTCCAACTTTAACATTGTGTTTACATTTATTATAACATTGTGAAATTTTGTCAAGCTGTAATTATTTTTGAGTTTTAGATGGAAATTGGTATCATATATTGAATGATAGAGTTATTTTTTGTGTTTCGAAATATGTATTGCATATTAACGGATGGTTGTTAGTTGTTACGAGGTGGTTTTTTTTTTTTTTTGTGAAAATTGTAATTGTTTTATTATTGTAGTTTTGGGATGCCTCGGGTAGGCGGTGCTTTCGAGTCATCTATAGTTTGCCAGCGAAAAGTATTACTATGTTGTACTTTGGTGCCCTCTGAGAGGACTCAATAATTTCAAAATCATTTAAGCATTTAAGTGTGACCCAGCATTGTAATCAGCAGGAGATTTCATGTGGGCCAGGTGATGTCAGTTTTTTTTTTTTGATGAATTAATTACAGTTGAAGATATTTTCTTAATTAGTTAAAGTTCATTAATTTTTTTTTTTTTTTTAATTTGGTTTTAGAGGGGGTTGTGAGTACTCTTTGTACTCGCATTAAAGTAAGGATTAAGAATTTTAAATTTTGTGGGTTCTAAATTAATTAGGTTAAGAATGAGAAGCCTAACTGGTGTTAAAATTATGAGTTGTGACGTCACTAAAAATTAAATTTAGGATTTACCCCATGTTGTAGGTACTTATTTTAATCAGGGTAAAATCTCCTACCAGTATAGTGCCGTCAGATTTTGGATAACTTGACTAGTTCACCTGATGTTTAGGTTTTTGTGGAATTTTGTTGAGATTTTTTTTTTTTTTGAAATAATGTAAAAAGGCAAAAAGTAGGACATTTGGTGAATTTTGAGTAGCGGGCCAATAGGGCCCATAAATTATTTGTTCATTTTGTTTTAAATATTTATTTACTGTGTTCCCGAGCAAACATGAGTGCGAAAAAGTCGAAGAGCGGTAGGAACACTCATAAAATTGTTTTAAACAGGATAACTTCTACTCCGCAGACTCTCGCGGGAAAACTTCTCGTACGTAGAGACTCTCCCTCTCCCACTGCGCTAAATACTTTTACTTCTCAGTCCCATCCGTCAAATGTGGACTTGATTTCAAGTAGTGGGGAGTCCAACGTCAAAACTGTTGGCCCGCTAAAACGCTTCTTTCATAGCTCCAGTCAGCCTGCCCTGGACTACGTGTCCGTAATCAACACAACAGAGGAGATCTTTGGGTTCCTAAGAACACTCGTTGAATCTAAGGATCCTAATCAGCGCGTTTTTTTTAAGTCGGGGATGAGGAGCGAGTTAATCAAGGTGTTGGATATTCTGCAGGATAAATTTTCTCGCACGTCGTCTTCACCCCACTCTAATAACACTCAGGCTCCAGTTTTAAGGGCCTTTAGCCAAGATCAGAGTACTCAGATGGAGGCGGGGGACTCCCCTCATCTTCCTCCGAGAGTCATCTGCGATGTTGGTGTCCAAGCCGACTTCCTGGAACGGGATTTCCCACCTCTCGTCGGCACAGGCCGGGTTTCCCAAGAGTTGGTCCAGGAAACGGAGTTGGAGCATGGTAACCGTCTCCCCGCTGTTCCTACATTTGCTCAAGCTTTGCGCAGTGAAAGCACAGTACTAATTTACCCTCGCAAGGATACACCAAACGTAACCTCCGGGGATCTCAAAAAGGTACTCAAACATAATTACGTCCCAACGCGGGACGGTATTAAGGTTTCTAGAGTTCGCTATGGGAAAGGGAGGTCTTTGCCGTGGACGTCCCCTCGGTTGAGGATTCAGAGTCTCTCAGAGGCCACCTGGAAGATCATCCCAAGTTGGGGGCCATGATCCGCACCAGGGTGGCAAGGAAAAAATTGCCTCGTATCATTGTCCATAACGTCGACCCGAATGTACAATGGTCGACTGTAGTCACTGCCTTTGAGACCCAATTTGGCATGGTAGAGGAGAAGGACTTCAGTTTCAAATTTAAACTGAGTGGCAAGGCCTCAAATGTCAGCCTGGTGATTGAATGTTCCCCTCCCGCCTTTCATAAAATTATGTCCTCTCCGCGTGTGAACTTCCTTTGGGATGTTCACACGGTCAAGGAGTTCATGGGAGTCCGTCGCTGCTACAAGTGCCAAATGTTCGGGCACACAGCGGCGAACTGCACAGAAAAAACTCACTATTGCGCATTCTGTACCGAATCTCACCACGGCCAAAAATGCAAGGCCGAGTCTCCAACCTGTACTAATTGTTTGACTCATAATTCCAAATATGGTTCTAACTTCCCTGTGGATCACCCCTCCTTTGCCTCTAAGTGTATTTGTTATCAGCAACTTGTTAATACTTTGAAACGTAATATCAGTTATGGCTAATAATATGGATATAATCGATTTAAATTCTGTTGATTCTTTTGTTTTGCGTTCATCCTCTGACAATATATGTAATGTAAATTTGTGTATTTCCGATTTTAATACTGCTGCTCCACCCACTTACTGTAAGTCGACGGCCCCGGCACTTAGTCTTCTCCAAATTAATTTGCAGCGCGGTAGAGCACCAACTTCACATGTTTCTGTAGTTGCTAACAGGGACAAAGTACATGTAATCTTGGCTCAGGAGCCATACCTGATGCACGGTTAGGTTTCTTGTATTCCTTCTGGCTGGGGCCGTTTTCTGTCGGGCAGTGGTCGTGCAGCTCTGTTTTTTCCCTCTGGTGTGATTTGTCCTTATTCGACGTACCAGGCATATGACTTCGTCGCAGCAAAAATCATGGTCAAGGACGGTCCTCTCGTATTAATTTCGGCATACGCTTCCCCCCCTTGAGCCCCTGTAACCTCTTTTGTCGGAACTGAACACTTTCCTTCTGGCTCTTTCCTCTGCGCCTGTGATCCTCGCGGGCGACTTTAATGCTCATTCCCGCAGTTGGGGATACAGGAAAAATGAGAAAAGGGGAGAGAGTCTTCTTGATTTTATTGCTTTACATAACCTAATGGTTTTAAAGTCACAAAATTTTCCCCCGACTTTCGAGACGCCCCATGCTAAGGGCTGGCCCGACTTGACCCTGGCGAGATTTTTGCCTGTGCCGGTGTCTTGGTCGGTCTCTGAAGAGATCTCACTCAGTGATCACAAGTTCATTAAAATTGTTTTAGACGCTCCGTTTTCACATTCGCGTTTCTTAAGATATAAGACAAATTATAATGCAGATAAATTTAAAAAGTTAATATCAAATAAGATTTATCCTTTTGCTGCATTGTTAAATTCTGTTAAAACTAGGGAAGGCCTGGACAGGCTGTACACCGGCCTCACTGAAAATTTACAGGGCTGCGCGGATCAAACTTTTAAGAAAAAAATTTTTGCACCACATTCCCCGTCCACCTGGTGGAATGACTCTCTAACTATTCATAAGAAGAGGGTCTACGCTGCTCGTAAAAGATTTCAACGATGTGCGGACCCTCTACTTAAGCCAGCCTACAAAACGGCGTACAGCAATGCCCTGGCCATCTTCAAGAAACTAGTGAGATCAACAAAGAGAGCGGCCTGGCAACGTTTCTGCACAAACTGCTCATAGTCCTTTGGCAAACCGTATCGCGTATCTTTTGGCAAAGGCCTTCGCGGACGACTTTCTTCTGCTAATTCATGGCCGCACGAACCAACTGCTGGAGGCTAATGGTCGCTTTTCTCTTTCTTTACTGGATGCTTGGTTGAGGGAGCACGACCTCGAGGCCTCGGGCAGCAAGTCAAGGGTATTGGTTTTCAAGGAACCGCGGGACCTGGTGCGACCACCATACTTACGCATCGGTGATTTATCAATTAAACGAAGCCCTACTTTAAAATATTTGGGCGTGGTATTTAACCAATTTTTGACTTGGGATGCACACATTGATTACATAAGGAATAAAGCAATTTTCATTCAAAGTGGTCTCCAGCGTCTCGCGGGGGGTAACTGGGGCTTGAAAATTCGCCAACGGGTTCTCATCTATAAACAGGTCTTTGAGACGTCTCTCCTTTATGCGTCGGGACTGTGGGGACACATTCTAACAGTCCGCCAGACTAAAAAGGTTCTCACTCTCCAACGCAAAGCACTGCTCTCAGTAACCGGGGCTTACGCAACGTGCCCCCACTCAGCACTATACATTCTGGCGGGAGTGCCCCCTATAGACCTGACGATAAGGGAGAAGATCTGGCTCACCCAGTTCTATGTAGAGAGGAGGACCATCGTTTTAGATGGGGTAACATTCGATCCCTCTTTGTATGAACACGCGGCACCAAAATGGTTTCAGCGTTCGTGGGTGCAAATTTCTGACTATCCTTGCATTGTCGACTGTGACCCCCCATCTTTATCATTTAATCGTTTTTATACCGACGGATCCAAAACGCCCGGCGGCGTGGCTTCGGCGGTGGTTCAGTACAAGGGACACCGTGCAGTGTCCCTTGTACTTGAGTGTGCAATGAGGCATGCTGTTGGTGATTCAATTTTTCAGGCGGAACTTTTTGCTATTAAGTCAGCGGCGAACCTGTCGCTCACAATTCCATCCTCTAACGTTCAAATTTTTTCAGACAGTCAGGCTGCTATCCTTTCTATCAAAGACCCACTTCAGCGCAGTCCTCTAGTAAATTCAGTACAAAGCATGCTAATTTCGAATCCTAGAATTTCAATTCACTGGGTCAAGGGTCATTCAGGGATTGTGGGAAATGACAAAGCTGACCAATTAGCTCGTACGGCAGCTGAGGATCCCGCATTTTTACCCTACACGGCCCTTCCCCTTCCTAAATCCAATTTCATACAACAAATTAGAGCCAAAACTAGAGAGAATTGGCAGTACCGCTGGAACGAGGCGGATACTGGTCGCCGGGTTTTTGAATTCTTTCCAATCGTTCGTTTTTCTCCAAGGGTCAGCCAACGTTTTGAAACAATCCTGGTTTCTGGCCATGGCCCTTTCCCGAGCTATTTTCATCGCTTTGCTCTTTCTGATTCTCCTTATTGCTCCTGTGAAGCGATGGGTACGCCTGACCACTATGTTTTTCATTGCCCTTTAACCAGTAAGTATCATATTCGAGCTAGCAGCCAAATTTCACCCATTCAAGCTATTCGTAACGCGTTCCAGCATCCCCATGCACGCTCCCTCCTTGCTTCTTTGTTTTTGCATTTATCAAGCGAGGGGTATCTATTTCAGGGAACTTAGTGTTTGTCTAAGTTTTGTTTTATCTTCCTTTGTTTTTGTGTATATTTTTGAGTGTACCATTTCACATTGTTTGATATTGTATGATTGATTTTGGTACTTTTTTATAGTGTTGCACGGTTTCTCATTGTTGTCTCATGTCATATAGCGCTTAATGCATACTCTTAAAGTTTTGCATTCTACTGTGATTTAGTGTTTTACAATAACCTGTATTTTTATGTTTTTTTATTTATTTTTTTAATGGTTTTCATAAATTTGCGGTTGGTCGAGCTCTCCCGGAACCCCATTTGCTCGCGAGGGCTTGCACTCGGGGGCATCTAAAAATACGATAGGCCAGAAAATGGCAGGTGCGGCGGGTTTCTGGGCACACTGCACTGTAGGGACAAAGTTAAATTAAATTTGCATTTCACTTTGCCCAATACGCAAATAGCAAATTGTGCAAAACAGTTGAAATAAAAACAAGCCTAACATAAAATAAATTAACATTGCACTGGACATCAGGAGTCCTTAATTAAAATTTAAAATATTAATAATAGGAATTATATCATTATGTAATAGCAAAAAAAAAAAAAAAACTTCATACACTATATTGCAACATGAACATCAAATTTTGAAAATGGCTTGTATTATCATGTACCTTGATCTTTGGAGTTAACTATTTTTTATCTGGAGTCAAGTATGTTATATATAAGTAAAATGTTATTATGTGTGGCCTTGCAAACAGAGTAAACATTTTACTAGTTCACTTTGTTCCCCGTCCCGCAGTGGACCAGTCAGTAGAAGCTCGGTTCCCGCAGAACACCGAAAGTGAAGCAACATCGACTGAGGTCAGTGTTTGGGAGGGTGACAACCTCTCGCGGCTGATTCCTGTGGGGCCGTGTACGCTAAAGGGAGCTGGTGCACGTTAAATAGGTTTTGGCCCAAGTGAAACGATTCCTCTGGAGGTGCCGGTCCCAGGTGACGGTCTCTCATCTGGAAGCTGGTTCAAAAATTAACAGGCCTTTCAAAGGGGCGGATATTGGACTCCTGCCTATAAGGGCCCCGTTAGACTCAGGAACAGCGTACCTATTCTTCCTCGCTACGCGCGAGGGCACGACAACAACAACAACTTTGCCCCACATTCCCCTACTTAAACACGAATACCAACGCGTTCATCATTACTAGCATTTAGAAGAACTGGAAGAAATGTGCTTATTTCTCATCCGAAGTTTTTTCCTAAGTACTATGTTATTGTAACAACATAGAAACGTCAAAAGGAAAACATTATTTTTGAAGCATTGAAAAAATAAAGCCCACGAACGTGATAAATTACGCTTCAAATAGTTTGGAAAATTGAAAATTCATTTTCCATTCAAATATCATTTTCGTCTCATTTGTCTTTTAGAGAATCTTTGAAACTTCAAAAAAAGGAATCAAAGTAAGAAAAAAACCATGACAAATAGTCTGCTCCTGAAAATTTACGATTCGAAGTTGGCATAAACAAAGATTTAAAACGAACGAACACATTTTTCCATCATTCATTGTTATCAGTGGCACATGAAGTTTCCGACATAATACTGTTTGAGGGGTTTTGGTAAGGCAAGGTAAAGTTTCACATTTTTTTTCTTTTATTTTGAGTCTTTTAAAGAACTTCTTTTGAGCTAAGCAAATGAAGTATGGTAATACTGAAAGAAGCTTTGCAAGACGTTGTGAGGAAATTTAATATTTCTAAAGGATATTTTTTAAGGATATCACAAAAAGACAAGCCTATATTATTAGGGAATGGTGTTAACCAAACTTGAGTAAAATTTTCAATTAAATAAAGTGTGCGGAAAATACAGGGTGGTTATAATTAAAGTTTCCCTGTTTTGACTTTCGTAGAGCGTGTTTTAGTAGGCGTATGTCATTGAATATGGACCATGGAGAGAATTTGTGGAGAGAAAATTGATAGTTTAAATTTCTATCACCAGGTGCGAATTCGGGCTGTAATCAATCTTAAAAGGAAAATTTTATTTTATCAGTTTTGTTTTATCACAGTTAATGGCCATTACATTTTCGTACTACATGTCCAAAGCGTGTTATAGCATGTTCAACAGTAGTGCATAGGTTTTTTTTTTTTTTTTTACATTATAGCAACTTGGAAATGAGAATTCTAAATGAGAAAATTAGCAAGAAGCGTTCGGCTTGTGGTAAAAATATGAAACATTATTTCCTTTTCGCGTACTTTTTATTCCCATGTAATGTGCATACCAATTTTCGACTATATGCGGCTGTTAGATAAAGCTCAACATAAGTCTAAACACGGTAAATTTTAATTGTAACCATTATGTACTTTAATCTACAATGTAGTAATTCAAATGAGATAGGATGAGGTCATTCCTCTCGGTTGAAAAAACTACTTGTCGAATAGCAATCAAAGTTAGTATACACACTCTCAGCTGATAGAGAAGGAAAAAAATCACATTTAGGTCGACAACAGGAGAAATCACATTGTAAAGAATAGCTTTCTCAATACCTGTGAAGTCCTCAGCTTGTAAAAAGAGTCCTAATGGTGTTCACCTAGTTTTCAATAATTGCTGCCTCCAGCAATAATAAAATTTAATACCAGATGGTACACGGGTAGGCATTGCTTGACAAACTTTAACTGATGTATTAATTGCAGGAGTCGTATTCTATTTACGAATTTTTAAATTTTAAAAACATGAATTTCTTGAAGAAGAAAGAGTTAACCATGATTTTTGTTTTTCTTGTTGATGTAACTGATAATTGCAACTGCAAATCATTTATTATATCTTATATTTTAGTATTTGCGTACTAACATGTTTTTTTTTATTTATTTATCGTTACAAAATAATTATGGCATGCACGATCTTAGAAGTAATAATGTTTCGTATAAACTTCTTGATTTCATTTTTTTCATCTAAAACAAAATAAAGACGAAAAAAAAAAAGATAAACACGTAGTTTTATTGTCTCGAAAATACGATTAAAGTTCTAAAATAAATGGATAAATATAGGGGAAAGTTGGGCAAAACCGAGTCCCAAAGTGCTTTTTTCTTTTCCGAAGTAGTTAAGTGAACAAAATCGCTTAAATTTCTATTTGAATGATAAATTAGTTCTTTAGTTACAGAAATAAATATTTTTCAATGGGGAAGAACAATATTTTGGAGAGTAAATAATTTTTTTCGGAAGCATAAAAGTACCCGGTTTTATCCAACCAAGTTGGATAAAACCGGGTATGTTTAGGAACACTTAAAAAATGCTGTTGTCTTACTACTGAAATATTTATTTATTACAATAAATTGGTACAATGGCCGTCCTAGACTGAGAAACATAGGTGGCTTAAAAATATCTCTTCGGGAAATTGTATTTTTGATTTCTTTTTTCTGTGTAGACTTCTTAAAAGATGTCTTCTTTTTAATTAAATTCCCGAGGACATATTTTAAAAATACGAATGCATGACACGCCCATAGACTTAACATTAGTGAGTTGAATTCGAAAATTGACTGGCGAACAGCCTTAATTTTTATGGGTGCAATTTTTATTCTAACAACATTATAAATTTGTAAACGTATTAATTTTTTCATTCTAGCCTACTTAAGAAAAAGAAGAAAAAACTTTTTTTGGAATAAACTGACAAACACGATTTAATTTTTAAAAAATAATTTTAATTTTAAATGTTAATAATTTTAATTTTATATTCGTACTAAGTGGGATACTATAATATAGTAATCTATATTCAAACGAAGTCCCTTCTGAAAAATAATAAAGATTTAATTTTATACCATTTATGAGATGATTCTTTAAGATTTATATTTTACAAATTAAACTATTTATATTTCACACAGTAAAAAAAAGGTTGTCCAAAACCGGGTACCACCCGGTCCTGTCCGACTGCCAAGGTCTCGGTTTTATCCGACAACGCTATTAATTAGAAAAGACGGCTTAGCACATTTCAAACATGATGCAAAACCTGGTTTAATGATTTAAAATAACTTCTGAAAAAGGTGTTATCAAATGTTGTACTTACCTAAAACAAATCTCTAAGCAATTAGAAACTACAAAGTGAAATCGGTGGTGTAAAAATCAAAACTTTTCCACTCGAATTTTCAAAACATCGGCCTTGACAAACAAATAAACACTGCCTTTCATTTAACTTCAAATAACATGGCGGTTGTTTTCAATAAGTTTCAAGCCTTTTCCGACAAATAGCAATACTAATCAAGCTAAAACTGCTGGGTCCCGGTTTTATCCACCTACCCTGTTTTATCCAACTTTCCCCTACATAATGAAATTTAAAAATCGGTACATTACATAATACCAAAAAATATCGTTAGTACTAGTAAGGTTACATATTTGAAATAATTCTATGTGTGGTCAAGCGATGTTCACTAAGACATCTCAGTTCCATGGTTGATTTTTTATTATGTGCAAAGTTTCCTTTTTGTTTTCAATAATTAAATGCAAGTAATTCCACGGTAAAAAATAGGCCCTAGTAA
This sequence comes from Octonoba sinensis, assembly GCA_038502835.1. Taxonomy (NCBI): domain Eukaryota; kingdom Metazoa; phylum Arthropoda; class Arachnida; order Araneae; family Uloboridae; genus Octonoba; species Octonoba sinensis. The sequence goes on from CM076602.1 coordinate 69,638,620, forward strand.
ATCATTTTAACTCTTGTTATAACAAGCAGGTTTTAAAAGGAAAAAAAAAATTCTTGATGCATCACACGTGTGTAAAGCGATTTTTTTAAACTAATTGCTTAAAAACTATTTTCATCAGTTTTGATGTTTAAGCTTAAAGAAAAATGCCGTTTTTTTAAGCATTGTGTTGAAATTTGTATTGTATTATTTTCTCACTGTGTATTCTAAATGTACAACAATATTAATTTCGATTTTTATTTTATTTATCGCGTACATTTTTTGTACGCGATAAATCAAATAAATCAGTTTCATATTTATATAAAAATTTGATTTTTATAAAATCAATAATTTTCTTAAATGAATTAATATTATGACATAACTCATGAGAAAAAAAAAGTAGATACTTTTATTTTTCTAAGAAATCAGATATTTTGGTTTTGATTTAATTTTTTTTTGTTTAACTTTGAACAGTTCGAAAATCGTAACAATAGGGATACAGTAGAATAAATGTGTGGCAACCTGTTATGCATCGTTATTATGCAAAATGCTCAACCTGCTCATTATTATGCATCGTTAGCGAACTTTTTAAAGTTTTGTGGCATCGGTGCTTGTGGCGAGAAGAACAGTATAAATGCCAAGTGGAATGTTTTTTACTCGCTCTCTCCCTTTCTTTTTGCTGTACAGCAGTCGTGTGCCCGCATGGGTTGTTGCCCGCGGCGCATGTTTAAAAGTTTGTTTTGATTTACTTTGTTTAATTATGTCTTTGTTGTTTATTAAATTTGTTGAGTTTTAAATTGCGTAATGTCTTTTATCAGCTTAAGTACCTCAGCAGTTAACGTTTAGTTTTACCATATCCTAAAGTTAAATTTTGAGTAATGAATTTACGCAGACGTTTTCAAATCTCTACACAATTCACTTACTATGCATTAGTAAATGGTGAAACGTTTCAAGATTGTCTTCAGCGCACCAGCGATAAATGTGAACTGGGAAGATCGAAATTTGATCGCAGTATGAATAAAGACCAAATAAAAGTTAGGTCGGAAACATTCAGTAAAAGAATTAGTGTTGTGCTTGCTTAAATTAGCATACCACTAAAAATGGATTAATTGTAAATTTTAAAAGCTTCGGGCAATATATCGATAAATATTTTTTAATAAAAATTTTCCAGATAAAAATAAAATTTTTTATTTGGCAATTTTAGGCGTTTTTTGTTTCAGATTAAACGCATTAGCGTCTATTAACGAAATTCAGTCCCTTTTACCTAATAGACGAATAACACTATAAACAAACTTTTTGAGCGACAATAGAAAGATAGTCTTATCGAGCGAGATAGTCTTATGAAATATTTTCTGTTTTCACGGTTAAAACCTGAGTAGTATTAAATGGTAACGGTTCCAACTTTCTGTATTTTTACAATTGTGTACAACTTTGTATGTAACCTATTGAATAATTTAATTTCAATACGTCCATGGGAATTTTAGCTTTTGGATAAGCAGCTAAAGCAGCTCAAACTCCAGTATAACCTAAAATAATAGCTTTAGAGGATTGTAGTTAATATTTAAATGCTTCCCCATTCAGTTATTCAGTTCCTGTGTACCCATTAAACTGTCTTTCAGTTAAAAATAATTTAACTTTGTGCAAGTAAACAATAATAATAAAATTTTTGTGCTTTAAATTAACGTGTAATTTTATTATTATTGTCTTTCAGTTGTTAGCGTAGAAATCTAAAGCTTTTTCTCCATGAACGTCGTTTTGTTCTTCTGCATCGGAAGTCAATGCACATTCTACACATTTTGTTTTTGCGTATTTATGTGGTAAAGCTCACGTGGAAATATTATGTGTCCTCATTCTTGGCTCAGACTATCCGGAAACAAGGTTAGGTGAAAAATATTTAAAACGGAGTCTAATCGATTGTGTTTCCTCAAGTCCACATATAACGACAAAACCTATGGGAAACTTAACCTCAAGTGCAGCTAGTGCTTTTTTACCATCCTTTCCCGTAAAATTAAAAAAATAAAAATAATAAAGCATGAAAGAAGGCTTAATGTATCGTAAAAATATCGTTAGAAATCAAGAAAAGTCAAAAATAAGTTAAGTAATTAAATAAAAATTGAAAAATAAAAAATTTGAAAGTAGGGTTTTGAGATGGGGAAAAAGTGTGTCTGTCGGTCTGTCCCCCCCCCCCCCTAATAGCTTTTGAACGAGTTGTCCGATTCTAAAAATTCTTTTTGCATTCTAAAGATCTCGGTGAGGACATCTCATTTCAATATTTTACGTTTGATTTGAATAATGTTTTGTTCAATTTTGAACAGTTCAAAAATTTTTAACATTGGGGCAAATTATGGGGAAAATGGAGCAAATTATGTAAACTCTGGGTACAAGATCCAAGTTCCAATGAACAAGCTCACTGGAAGAAGTTCTTGGCGTGAAATATTGATTTGAACAATTTTTGTTCATTTTTGAACAGTTCAAAAAAAAATTAACATAGCGCCTACGGAGAAACTTCAATCCTATATAAACCCTGATCTAACGGACCGATTTGCTTGGAACAAACTTTATCGGAAAGCTCTTATGACGTAGATCATGTACAGATAGAAAGTTCATCCAGAACTAACGAGCCTAGTTTCCTATGAAATATTTTGATTGGGATTTTCAAGAATATTTTTGAATAAATGAATAAGCAAAAGAATGAATGAATAAATGAGTTAAATAAATACATGAATGACTGAATAAATGGATGATTGAATGAATATGTATTAACCATTGAAAAAGGTATATTTAACCATTGAAAAGGTAAAGCAATTTAGAACTAAAGCTAAACGAGAAAGAGAGAGAGAGAGAGATAGCTAGATTATAAATTTGAAGCTGGTGTATACGGGAAAGTAGGCTCGTATAGTTCTAGATGGAACGTCTTGTTACCTGAAAGATGCGAAGAGTTGTTGCTTTTGGAGGGGCATTTTTCATGGAATAAAACTTAATATAATATTTTCTGGATGGTAACGAAGTTTCTTGAAACTAAAGCAAGCTTTTGAAATAAAGTTCCTCAAAAGCAAAAATGTAATTATTTCTTACGTGATGCTACTGATTTTATTATGTTAATGAATATATAATGCAAGTATAATACAATTAAACATATTTTTTTCAAGATGTGTATCCAAATTCAAACTGAGTGTTTGATGGGGAAAAAATCTAAGTAAACAACAAGAAAGATCAGTAAATTTATCTAAATTTTTCTGCACTAATGCATTTAAGAGAAAAATAATGGTCAATGGCTTTAAATGAAACATAAATATCATGTGGAACATTTAAAATTATGTGAACATTTATACAATTTCGGAATTTTAACAATTCATATTGATTTTATTTAAGTTTTCTATTTTTATTCATTTTTTCTGTTACATTTATTTTTTAAAGTTAAAAATAGAAAGATGCTGTGAGATGACAAAGCACAATGCTATCCCTTTTGTGTTAGGAAAACGCAATCATTGAAATACTAATAACAAAACATTACTTCGTGATTTTGACACTAACACAGTTACTGAGTTAACTTAAAAAGTTCTAGTTCAACCTTTCACCAAAAAAATGGGGAAATTTTTCTGAAACCAACAACACTTGAGTTGAACCATTATAATGCTTCCTATTTTCACATTCATAATGAAACTACACCATTATAACGGTTCAACACAGTACCAATTGTTGGTTGCAGCTAAATTTCAACATTTTCCCCATTTTTTTTTTGGTGAAAGGTTGAACTAGAACTTTTAGAGTGTTGTGAGAAAAGTACATGAATGCCTTTCTTCATTATAGTTGTGTTTTGTTCCACATTATGTTCGAATGTTAAATAATTTCTGACATCTTGGTATTAAGTTCAAAAAAATATTTATTATTGTTATTTTTTTAAGAAATATTAAAATTGTCTCGTTGTCAGTGACGAGCTTTATTTATGAAAAAAATATATGGTACTTAACTCCAAGTGTGGAAAATCTACTTTAACTCTCAGAAATTGATAATTCATAATTTATAAAATTGTTTATGATAATGAAAACTCTGTAAGAATTGGCTACTTTTAATGCTTTGTCAGCGGGGAACTAGTAACGGTGCTTACGTTTTCTTCTTTGAAAATATATGCGATTTAAACGACCTCTGCTGTTTTAGATAGCATGTTCATTATGTTACACCTGTGTTGCAGAAATATGAACCATATTTCTACTTAGGGACTTTCACATTAACGGAGTGTCAGAGAGTATAGTACATTTTACACTAACAAAAACTAGTTCATCATAAAAAAAAGTGAAATTTAGCTACAGCCAGCATTCGGTACTAAAGATGAACTTTTATAATGGTTCCTAGTTTCACATTTAAGGGTAAACTCGGGGAAACTACACCTATAAAATGATTCAACTTAGTACTAAAAGTTAGTTGCAGCTAAATTCCACAATTTTTTTTCCATTTTTTGGTGAAAGGTTATACCATAATTTTTTACAATGTAATTATAAAATAGTACTTACGAGTTTTCGTGCTATAAAGGACTCCATCTATAGTGCATACATGATCCCTAAATTTATTACGGGGTTGTTTTCTCTGGCCAAGCCATAGGTCTTCTTACATTTTTGCAAGTTTAAAAATGCGTTTGAATATCTGTAAAAATTAGTTTGATGTTTTTCATCCTACACCCAGCGTTGTGGTACGCCCTAGAATCCCCATGTGGGGGCGCCATGAGTGCACTGACATAAATGTGTGTCACAAACACAATGGCTAGTGCTGCCAATACTTACACTTTTACTCAATAAATGAAAATATTCTTTAAAATTAATAAATTTCATTGTGAAACTTTCATTAGAAATGTATAAATTTTACTACAAATTTAATGTGTTTACATGTATGTGAACAAAATTTGTTTCCTGCCAGAAAAAGTTTACCATACGAAGACAAATCACCTATGTGAGAGTACTAAATGTGATAGTACTTAAAAACATACATTTTGCATAAATATATTTTTTCCTAATTATCTGAATAAGAATTCTATAAGTAATATAGTATAGTAAACTTATGTGTACCAATCAAAACTGAGATGTATTATGCAGTTCGAAAACACAATTAAGAATTCGATTAGTACATCTACGTTTTAAGCAAATGCTTGCATCTAAAATTACAAAAGATATAGCAAATGTAATTTAAGCAAAATATGCAAATTATACTTGCAATCGAAAATAATAACAGCCTGGAGTAAATTATTCATGGCTACTCTTCAAATGGGAGGCAAAAAAGGGCTGCATCTCAAATGATTGCAATTAGTAGGGTATTTGAAGAATCGGAAACTAATCCATCAAAATTAGTTTCTACAGGAAGAAAAGAGGAAGATCATTTGAATGATTTCTTTTCCAGATTAATATTTCCAGGGAAGTCATTTGTTCCCTTTCTTGAATATGAAAAGAAAAACTCTAATGAGACGAGCGAGTACTTTATTTCCGAGTACGAAGGGTTTTTGCTGATAATTAAAGTGAAAAATGTAGTAAGACCCGGAAGGCAATAAACGTATCATTTGCATTGACGACGCTCATGAATGCAGAACTCATGCATAAGTTGTGTAGCTCATTTAAATAGCGTTTCTGATTAAAGTAACGCATTCATAAGATATTGGCGGTAAATTATCCTTCTATTTGACGATTGAGTAATTGAACACGATCTTCGAAGGCTTAAATGCTGGGTACAGAGTTTCATTCCTATGAACCTATGAAGACAAACACTGATGGGTGAGTGTGTGGGTTTTAAGCATTATGCTTTCAGCGTGATAGTATTTAAAATATATATTTATGCATAATCTGATTGTAGGCAATTATAAAAAACGATCTTTAAAATAAATGTTAATCCGCTCTAACTACAAATAATAATAATAATAAGAGTTATTAATTGTTGAATGAAACAAAATTGCTATATTTTTTAAATATTAAACAAGCACATGCTGTAAAAATATAACAATAATAATAATTATTATAATTTAATTGAATTTTATATTATGAGGTTGGATTTAAGTAGTCCCATCGTGCCCCATGGTATGATGAATGAAACTTATTCGAGATGGAGCTAAAATTGATTCAACGTGCAACTTCGTGCAGTGAAAAGGTGGAGCCCTTTTAAATCCACATAGCTGTAAACACTAAAGTGCTGATATCTAGTGCATTTAGAGTAAAAGTTGGATCAGGCCATTTATGCAATGAACGTTGTAGTGTATAAAAAAAAGTGAAATATCAACCTATATTATGTGCAATCCTCTTAAAAAGTTGCAGGCACGTGTTTCGAGGCAGCAAGGAACCTTTTTTTCAATGCAGAAATGTAAGCTTCCTGGGTAAAAACGATCTTTTAGTGTTCTTCACCTAGAAGTACAATTTCTCGTTGAAAAAGGTGTTCTGCTGCCTCGAAACACTTTTTTGTAGTCTTTTGCAAAATTGATGTGCGGCACAAAGTTAACATCTTATTTCTTCTTGTAATGTTTGATATTATTGCACTTTTCTCATTTGATAATTGCTAAAAAGGTGGTTTTGAACTTTATTTCAAGAATGCTTTACGTTAATTACCTTAAAAACATTCATACTTAATTCATGATTAGTGAATAAGGCATGAGTAAAAGAAATTTATAGATGTATGAAGCGCATGTACACATTTCCTCTGATGCTGATTATACATTGCTTCAACGTAGAAGTATGTCTAAAGACCAACAAGATTCCATGCATGTTTCCTAAAATGGAAATTTATAAAGGGGGTTTTCATGTGAGGTAGTTGGAAGATCAAATACTAGAAATGTAATGTAGCCACAAGCCGTAATGACAACTTTTAGTCATAAAAACGTAGTGACAAGAAGGAACGTTTTTTTTAACTAGACATTACCAAAAGAAGAAACTTAATTCTTAAGAGGTGGCAGTTTTAAAATGCAAAAATATTTGCACAGCACTTTTCGATCTAAAGTCGGTAACATGAGGATGAAGTTTTTAACCATCCAAGCAAATATTGCATTATTTAATGCGAAATGTGAAGAAAAGTGTAGTAAAACAACCTTTATTCAATATAATTAAAAAATAGTAAAGAAATAAAATAAAATAAATTATGAAAAGTGTGTTGTTTGCTTTCTGTCTAAAAATTGCCTTAAATTAAAAAAAAAAAAAAACGAAAATGCAAAATTTATTTATTGTAGTAAATTTTATAACTTCAATAGAATTTCGGTAGAACGCAAAAGGGAAGCAGTTGCATATTTTTTGAAAACTGCAATGAATTTAATGAGAATATAATACGAAAATAAAAAAGGCACCATAAATAACAACTAATATGGACAACACTTAATTGTTTAATTAATTAAGTATACCCTTTGATGAAAATTTGACCTAAAAAAAATCTCACTGTCTCAATACTTAAATAACAAATTTTACTTCCAAATTATGGTAACACCGCTTAATCAGTAAAGTTACGAACATTCAATTGAAGTTGACAGCAAAAAACTCACCAAAGCATAATAAATAAAGCAAAGCAAATAAAAGGAGTACCAGATCCGAATTGGAGCAAATTGAATCATGTCAAAAAGCAATTTACGTCAACCGTGGTAGGCAAGGGAAATAGCGTTACACAAGCGGGAAAAGCGGTAGGTCTAACCACGAAATCAGAATCACCACAGTAAATCGGAGAATCGAATTGAAAGTATTTTTGTACAGTGGTTAATGTTTACCTCTCCTCACAGACATGCTTATTGCAGTTTCGTTTCGCATTCTTTTACTTTTTATTACTCATTTTTTTTCTTTATTTCGCGCTGAATCTAAAGTTTAATATTTAAAAACAAAATCATGTATTATTTCGATAAAAGAAGAAACTTTTTTTTTTGTCATGATCCGAATGACATTGTTAATATATGCTTTGTTCCAACGGTCTTCGTCTTATTTTAGAAAATTTTACCTAGCTGAAATATAATCTGAAAATGTATACTTTCAACAAGAATACAAAATGTACGATTAACTGCTTAATTTGTTTAGTCAGAAAATATAATATGATTCTCTGAGATTTTTCTCACGCTTAAAAATGAATGTAATAATCTTGAACTCTTGAAATGACGTCCAATCTTCGAAATGTAATTGTAAATTCAAACGTTATTCGAAGTTGGAAATGATAACCTTAAGTTTGCATGTTGACGCAAAATAAATATTTTCTAACTTCGTCTACTACGTTTGTTCTGATGAGGGTAAAAATATATTTTTCAACTACATTCTTCCCTTATAGGCATATCTTCAAACATGTATGTTTGCAATACATTTATCGAAAGATTACTAATGGCAGCATAACTAAATTAATTATAAAGCGTGTTTTAATGAGCAACGCGAAATTAAAAAAAGTATTATGTCTCTGAAACATATTTAGTGAAATAATTTAGTACAATAAAAGCGAAACTAATTTATCGAACTTTATTCCGACCATTTTATGTACCCGTTTCTTCTTAGGGGAAAATATGATACATAATTGCACCTAAGAGACATTTTTCAGAAAATTTATTTATTTTTACTCCCTTCTTCTTCTTCATCATCATCATCTTCTTCTTTTATTATTGTTATTATTGGGTTATTTGCCGATAGAAAATCGTAAGGTATATAAATAACAGTCTTAAGTTGAACATTTTCTATAGTTTTGGATTTTATCTTATTAAATTTTGTTTTCAAGTTTTTACCAAATGTCATATATTTTACCAAACCTATTTAAGCCGTTTTCGCCAAGCACACCAATAGCATTAATTCATAAGCGTATAACTTAGATAATTCATTTTATATATGTAACACGTTGGGTAAACGTTTCATAACATACTGATTTATTCAATGTAATATGGTGAGCTAACTATCCCTGGTCAAGGAATTGGCCTCTTTGACTGTTCTATGGAAAACATTATAAATCGTTCCTTAAATACAAACTTTATTTGTAGAAAACTCTTTATGAGCTTTTAAACCGTAAACATTTACTTTTCTCGCAACTGTACAATATCTGCACAGCACATAATTGCAATGAAAAAAGGAAATAAAAAAACATTAGTTACTGATTAATTCTTGTGCCATTCTGTAAGTTTAACTCACTATAAGAAGCGTGTGTGGGGGGTGTTCTCACTATAAGAAGTGAACAGCTTAGCTTGATATGGCTTTGTTGAGTAAATTATTAATAAATATAAAACTCATTGTTAAAAATAGGTTTGTTACCACTAAGGAGTAATAGTAAAGCAATTATAATCAGAGTTTCAGTGAAGGGTTATCTGAAACAAAAATTAAATTATGTCAGTCTGTTTTCTGCTTCAGGGCCTACTTCCCTTTGAAAGTTAAAAAAAAAAATAATCATAAAGCATGACAGTAGGCTTAATGTATCGTGAAAATATCGTTAAAAATCAAGAAAATAAATAAATAAAGATTGAAAAAAAAAAAATGAAAGCAGGGTTTTCAGATGAGGAAAATGTGTGTCGGTTTGTTGGTATGTCTGTCTGTCGGTCTGTAGGTCCCTAACCTAATAACTTTGGAAGGAATTGTCCGATTCATAAGATCTCGGCGAGGACATCTCACTTCTATATCATACTTTTTGATTTGTATAATTTTTCATTCAAAAAATCTTACCGCCTATGGGCAAGTCATGTAAACTCTGGGAGGAAAGATCCAAATTCCTATGAACAAGCTTAGTACAGTGGAAGAAGCTTTAGACGTGAAATATTTTTTGATTTGAACAATTTTTGTTCAGTTTTTAATAATTCAAAAAACATAGCGGCTACGGGGAAATTTCAATCCTATATAAATCCTAATCTAACGGACCGATTTGCTTGGAACACACTTTATCGGAAAGCTCTTATGACGTAGAACATGTACATATACGAAGTTCAGCTAGAACTAACGAGCCTATTTCCTATGAAAGTTTTTTATTAGGATTTTTTAAAATATATTTGAATGAATAATTAAATGAATGAACAAATGAGTGAATAAATGAGTGAATGAATATGTATCAACCGTTGAAAAAGTATATTTGAAGTAAATTAAGAACTAAAGCTAAACGAGAAAAAGAGAGAGAGATATAGCTGGGTTCTAAATTTGAAGTTGGTGTATACGGAAAAGTAGGCTCCTATCGTCTCGTTCGAAGTTCCAAACGGAACTTCTTATTAAAATAAACACCGAAATGGAATTTATCATACAAATAATTAGATTTTTGTGCCAATCACTCAAAGTAGGTGTGCCCTTTGATATTTTTCTCAGTAGATTATTCATTTAAAAATTGAATTTACACTAAAAAAAAAAATAAAAAAATAAAATAATTTTTGGAAAAAAAAAAGAACCGCAAAATTATATCACATAAAATATTTTTTTCATAAATAAAATAACAAATTTAAATGGCTCACAATTTGCAAAAGTTCCAATATAAAGTAACACACGTATTGGTAGTTAGACTTATAATTTTGCGCCGACTTCAAAAATTATCTTTAAAAGTCATATTAATGTTTAAAGATTGAATTTATTTTTACTTTTTGGAGCAATTTATAATTTGAAGTCTGTTTATTGTTTTCCAAAAATTATTTTATATATATCAACTTTGTTTTTGTCTTGCAGATCGAAATGGAAATATTGTTCAGCTGCAAAGCACAAAGAATCTAAAATAATATTTTCTATGAATTTCTCTAGAACTCTTTGAGCAAAGTGTAGCGTGAAAAAGTAACATATGAGTTTTCCTGTGTTAAGCCAGGCAAGGAGAAAGAACCAATTCCAGCTCTTTGCAAATGCTTTGAAATGAATTTTCCGATATCCATCTTCCGATATTTTCAACTCTAAAAAGCACGAAAAACAGCTGCCATCCTAACTTACTGAGTGAAAATATCGAGACATAAACACGTGAATTCTTAGCTGGAAGCTACGGCTTTGGCTGGCCTCGAGAAATTGATTTCCGAAAAGGACAGTTTTTTTCTTTGCTCTTTAAGCGAAAAATGTGTATGTTTTTTTATAAAGAGGAATAAATGTTATGTATATATATATATATATTCATATATCATAAAGCTAATGAACAAATTCCTGAATTCCTTTCAAGATCATAAATCGACGAAGCAAGAAAGTTTACATTGAGGAATTGAGGATATACTTCCTGTCTTTAACTATACCTAGTACCTGCAGGCAGGGAGACGTAGTGGTAAAGTGGTAGTGGTACGGCAAAGTTCGCAGGGTCAAACCTGCCCCAAGTCGGTGGATTTCAAGATGCAAAAAATCGTCAGTTCCCATGTCGTATGATTATATATAGATTTTTCATTATCTGTTTGGCTTGGATGCTCTCGGATAAATTAAACCCTTAGCACAGTTTCGCATTATTTAGAGCTCAGTTGCTGCCATCTAGGGGGAAACTAAGCTACAAAATTCTTAAGGGATAATGGCATCTGCCGCTCTTGGTGTTACTTGAAAGAATGAATGTCGATTTCTGGGGAATGTACTAGGTCTGCAAGGGTTAGCGACAATATGCAGCCCCAATAGAAAGAAAATAAAACTATACCTAGTACATTTGAAATATCATGATTCATTTTTAAAAATTCTACTCTTGTAGAAGACATTTTTCTTACTTAGAGAATACCTAAAAACAAACAAAAAACCGATTCATTCTGTCATTCTGGGAAAACGGTACTGAACAACACTGTTATGTGAAATATTTAGTTATTATATCGAGAATTGCGGAACAGCTATTTACGTAAATGACTTGTTTGTTGACATGAAAAGTTAAAACTCGAAAGAAAAGAACCCTTACCCAAAATGAAATTATTTTTACGCATTGAAGGATAGAGCTCTTGACACAGAACATATCTAAGAAAGACATTTTTCACTAGGTTTTATGATAGATCAATTAAAATTTCTTCTATACGACCAACATTCATAAAACGATGTACATACTATATACTTTTAAATTTTATTTCACGATCCGGAAGAATACCCAATCATATTGCATGACCATCCTTCGCGCGTAACAATATATCAATATATTTCATATCAATCAAATAAAATGTTTTCAGTAAGATTTACAGCATCAGGCGCCAACTCCATGAAAAGAATGATCTATGACATGGAGCATTATATTGCCTCTTTAACGTGATGGATAGGAAATTGTGGTGACACTTCGAGTGGTAATTTCGCTGCTCCCTGAAATGATTACGTTCGATAAAAAATAATAACATGGTTTATATAAAACCATTTTGTTATAGCTGTTACATGTTATAATTTATCTTAGAATTCAAGAAATGCATCTCAGTTTTAATAGAGTACACTGTTAAAAATTTCCGTAAGAAAATATTAAAATAACCATTTATTTGATTGTTATTTTACCATATTTAATTATAACAGTTAAATAACCATTAAAAAGATGGCATTCAAACCGCTGATTGTGAAAAAAAAAATTGTTTATTCTCTGTTTATCCTGAAGAACGTTTAACTAACTGTAATTCCCAAGCGCTCAATAAGAATAGGGCGTCCATCTTGGTTACGAAATCTTACCGGTCGTACGTTGTTGTTAAATAATTAATAAAGATTTATTAGTTCAAATCTGCATGTGTATATAAAAAAAGAAGAAGAAAAAAGTGGCTTAAGCAGTGGTTACTAAATAGAAACACATACACACGTAAATCAAAAATTGGAGACATCGGATTCCCGAACTGTTTGCGAATGAGCGAACCCATAATTTGAGCTGCTGAAGCTTGTTTCTATTTAAATTTTTGCAGCAAATAAAATAATTTTCGTCAATATACAGTAAATTTAGACCAGAAATGACTTTGGATCCAATCAAAAACTGAAATCTCAATTTTAAGGCCGTTTGCCTGTTGGAAAAGAAGATTTATTGATAAATACACGGCCGCTTCACTTGGAGTAGATGGCCGAATGACTAGAGCGCGAGGCTGGTATACCATAAACCCGGCTTCGATTCCCGCATGCTTTGCTTATGGTTTCTACGCCTCGAAGATTCTACGCCTCGAAATGGTTCAAAACCGGTAAAAATTTTGTTGTGAAACCATTTTTAAATGGTTATAAAACGGTAAACTTTTGTATTTACGGCTTTTTAACCTACCTGGTTGGAAATGGGTTAGGTCCCGTAAAGAAAGTTCCAAACCGTAAATTTAACGGTGAATTATATGGACAGAAAGCTGCCGGTTATTTAACCGTAATTTCATGATGAAATTTCTAACAGTGTATGATGTTTTGAATGACATTTTTTTTCACCACAGTGTTATCCCACTATTAATTTTTCTCCTTAATTCGGATACAGATGGAGCTCGCATTTTAATTTAAAGTACCTTTTCTCAACTTTTCAATCTTTAAACAAATACTACCAATTTAAATCGGTATTACTAACTAATTATTTTTAATCATTTATGTATCTCCTCTTTATCTCCCTCTGAAGTGGCCTCCTTCAGTAACAAGATGTGATACTGGATTTAGTTTTTATTGCTATTTATAGAACAAAAACAAGAACAAATTTATTTGTGGAACTACGTGTTCCCGTGCTCTACCCGCTGCTTCCCTCCAGCTTCCGCAAGTTTGAGTACGCTCGCTGAGTTTCCTCACCAATAACCTCAGAACTCTACTAGTACAGCAGGTGTGTCTACAACAATATTCTTATATTTATTGTTTTAAACTCTCTAGGTTGGATCAATACTTATTTTACTAATGGAAAACTTAATTGTTTTTGACGTTAATAAATAAATAAATAAATAAATAAAACAGTATTAATATTCTTCACGAGCAAAAATTGAGAACGAATCTATACATGTTAAGAAATATTTAAATATTTGTTTATACCGCTCTGAATATTTTTAACATTAAATAGGATTGTCTTTTTTTTTAAATAAAGCAGTTACACAATGAGCAAGCACATGGCATCGTTGTTCTCCATGTGCAGAGCGTGTGTGTGAATGCATGCTTATTGTGAACAATGAATTTTTTTCTGCTCACGTAAAATAAACGGTTCTTTATTTCAACAGAAACAGATACCTGCTTCAAAAGATTTCTATGCATAGTTTATAAACACTACCTTTGATTATGCATCAGATTTTAGTGCAATCTTTGCTTAAGGTACGGCTCGAGTAAAGTATCCACACTGTTAAAAATATATACTCAAAACTGAGATTGACTTACAAAGATTATTGAAATAACGTTATAATTTAGTAGCAGAGACACATCGCTTTTTCAGCAGTAGCTATCAAATCCGTAGTAGCTATCGCACAAAATGTCTTTATATGCTCCGTAGTTAGCCTGTCAATTGCTTTTTCTCCCATACATTGATAATATATCTTGATATTTTTGTTCTAACGAAGTCTTTGTCCAGGAGAAAAATAAATACATTTTTGAAATAAATTTAGGTACCATAAAGGTACATTTCGGCACTTAAAGTATTTCGTTTAAATAAGGGGAAGGAAGGTAACTTATCTTTTAAGTACCTACTTGTGAAGGGATACTCTACATTAGGTTGAAACTCTGAAAAGAGCAAAATTCTCATTCGGTAGGAGCGGAAAGCCGGATTATCCGCAGTAGGTTCTAAAAGGAAGTCCGGACGACTCCATTAGGCCGCCACAGAAGATAAATAGCGATTCTCTTATTGGTTGCTTTTAAAATATTATTTGATGTAGCATTTGAACCTGGACTCAATAGTTCACGGTGCGCTTCTGAAGAAGGTCGGTGCAAAGTATTAGTAATGAAGCGAAAAATTGCTATTATATTACTCGGTAAATTAGTGAAAAGTAGCATTTAAAAAAGAATTACAGATAACAATGATATAAGTGTCACGAGTTAATAAAACTTCGAACTATTTGTTGACCAGAACCCGAATTATATGCACTAAAAATTCTTAAAAATGGATGCAAATATGCATTAAAAATGCTTTAAATGTGCACTATAAAATATGCTGGTTCAGTCCGTGTTAGGTGAGTGAAGTTTTAAAGCCCAAACACACCACCTGATAAAGCCTATGTCTTTAAGGGTTTTTTTTTTTTTTTTTGCTTACTCATTGCCTTTTTTCATTTAAATATCATCCCTCAAACCAACGAAGAAACCTGCCTTCTAGACTAGACAAATTCCATAGTTAAAGGTCACCTTTTTAGCACATTTGAATTTGTATTTTTTTTCTTGACAACCAGAAAGAAGAATATATATTTAAACGAAATTGATTTTTCGTAGGGAGCTCAATTATTTAAAAAATTATAAAGATTGAAAACAAAATATTTGTTTGTTTTTAATCCTCCTTACCAAAACAAATCGCATGAGAAACAGAGTAACATGCATTTATCATAAAAGTTTGCCGTAAGGACGGCATTTATTTATATACAATAATGTAAAAAAAATATGTCATTGCGTAAATAATGCGCGCGTTATAAAATATTTGCACACATGTATTTGTGCACAATCCAGGCTCTATTGGTAACCCGTATTGATTCTTTCCGAATAGATGAGAAAAACTTGTAAATACCGAGAGAAATTGTAATTATTATACAATGTATTTTGGATGAAGATTTTTTTTTTTTAAATCAGTGTAATAATACTTAACATAGTCCTAAATAAATGAATATCCTTTCTAAATGATGCAGAAAGTTTATAAGTCCTATACTTGATAAGGTTTATCGTTAGTTGTTAATTATTTATTTCTTTTCTTTTTTACGTCATTGCGAGACAAGATTTAGTAGTAAAGGAAAGTTTGAGGGAAATTCAGAGAAAATCATTGTAGCAAGGGGGAGGGAATAGTTTTTTAGTAGCTTCAGTGTAAGTTTAAATAACTTGACTATTATACTTTATTAGAATTTAATTAATTTCATAATTTTGAATGCTTTTAAGTGATAATGCATAGCTTATTGAGAAATATTTCAACTTACTTAACGTTTGTAATTTTCCTTTACATAAAAATCAATAAATACAACGACACATAGATAAAACTAAATAAATAAGAAATGAAAAACAATAGA
Source organism: Octonoba sinensis (assembly GCA_038502835.1). Taxonomy (NCBI): domain Eukaryota; kingdom Metazoa; phylum Arthropoda; class Arachnida; order Araneae; family Uloboridae; genus Octonoba; species Octonoba sinensis. The sequence goes on from CM076602.1 coordinate 69,654,566, forward strand.
TAATTTTAATAACAAGATAGATTAATATCTTATAAAAATATTTAAAAACAAGAACGGTTTGAAATTGAAAATTCTCTTTAAGGAATATTTTGAATATAAATTTGAAAGTAGGATTGTGATACAGGGGAAATGTGTGTCTGTAGATCAAACTTTCTGCCTGTCTGTACCTCCTAAAAACGTTTGGTATTATCGTCCTTTTGGTTCAAATGTCATTTTAAACGCTTCATTCACCTCATTTTGATTAACTAGAAAACATGCATAAATGTTTAATTTTAGCAGTAAAATAACTGTCCAAACATGGATTGTATGAGTGCAAAACAATGTCCGAGAAAGGTGCAAAGCTTTAATAATGAATATTGTAAAAATACTATGTCTAAATTAACTGCATCTTAAATTATTAAATTAACTCCATTTACATAAACTGGGGAAAAATGTGTTACTAACAGTTTGAAAGAAATTCTGATTTTTACATCCTGTTCCGAAATTTTTAGATTCAGTTTGAATTGTTCAAGAATTACACAGCTTCAATTCGATACACAACACGATAAAATGCTTATTTTAATAACAAGATTTGTTGTTGGTGGAACCTTATTCACTGGAATAATGGTTTTGCTAAAAAATAAATAAATTTATTTCAGCAAATGTTAAAGAAGATCTTTGTTTTTGAAAATACTTTATTATAACACACTAGGCTGCCAGTACCAACCTATATTATTATTATTTATTTATTTATTTTATGAGAGTACATTTGCTGCCACAAATATACTTTAAATATTTTATCAGTAAATTATAATGAAAACTAAAAGCAAAAAGGAAGACTACATTTATTGAAACAAACATTGGAAAAAAAATATTAAACTTTTTTTACATTGCAGTGCCGTACGATTCTGTTCTTTAAGTGCAGAACAACACGTTCCATAATTATTTGTGAACATTGCAATTCCTGACTTAAAAAAAATAAATATTTAAATTTAGCCCCTTATTTCAGTGGATGTATTATTGTGACCTTTTTTATCTTGAAAAATTCATTTAACTTTTTAGAACTCTTTTTATAATTTTCAACTACTAGCAAAATTTCATTTAATCCTTTCTCTTATCAAAACATTCTGGAATACTCGAAATAATACAAAAGTGTTGCAGAAAAAGTACGGCATGTGTCTATACAAATACCAAACTTCGCGAAAATTTCTTTTTGTTGCCTTCATACCAAAACAGTCTCCTTCAGCTGTGTTTGCTAAAGCTAAGTAATTTGTAAAACTTCAAGAAAAATAATGATTAAAGAACTTTTACTTCAGACTGCCTCCTTTCCTTTCATTATGCGTGCTTTTCCCCTCCTTCCTTTCTTATTTTAATTTCCCCGGGTAAAACACGAAAGAAAGTAAAATTAAATAACCGCAATAGGATTCATTTGAGGAATTTTACCACGTGTGACCCATTCAGTTTAAATGAATCGAATTAAATTAATTAATTTTAAATGTTATTCTGTTTAAATAAATCTAGTATATCGGTATTTGGATGGTATTATACAAATCCTTTGCAGTAACAATAAATGTAACCTTTTGATATACAGTAAATTCTGGGAGTCGTTATTTATTTTACATGCCACTGTAGACTTAGGTGTCTCTGAGACGTCATTTCTTCCAAATGACATTGCAGATTGACGTTTCCGATACATCATTATATCAAGGGGTAAATGCTCTATTATTATTATTATTATTATTTTTATTATTATTATTAAATTATTATTATTATTATTAGTATAATTACTATTATTATTATAATTAATATTATTATTGCATTATTATTATTATTATTATTATTATTATTATTATTATTATTATTATTATTATATTATTATTATTATTATTATTATTCATATATATATATTATTCATTATTATTATTATTATTATTATTATTATTATTATTATTATTATTATTATTATTATTATTATTATTATTATTATTATTATTATTATTATTATTATTATTATTATTATTATTATTATTATTATTATTATTATTATTATTATTATTATTATTATTATTATTATTAGTATTACTATTATTATTATTAGAAAGTTTGTTTGTAGTTTGGAGTAGTAGTAAAACTTTAGGAAAATTTCCTCGGATTTGAATTTTAGATTACCCTTAGCAGCCTTAAAAAGCTGAAAAATATAAATTAACGCATAAAAGAATGTCTTTATCATAATTGCAGATTTTAAGCTTTCGACAGCGCATTTCGTTTTCAAGATTTGATTTTCACAATCCAGTGACTTCTTTTAAATTACTTCTTCCGGAAGATTAATTCACTTATCGGCATTTCGATATTTATTCACTCCTTCACGGTTTTAGAGCTTTCTGCATAAAAAGCTAGGAATTCTTTCCTGAGATTGACGCGCGGCAAAATCCCTTTTAAGACTTCTCACACAATAAATGCTTGACATGATTTTAATCTTAGATGCTGCAAACATTTTGATAAAATTAGAAATATTTTACGCAACATTTGGCAGTGCAAAATTGCGAAAAGAATAATAATTATTTTAAATTGTTTAAGATAAGGCACTGCCGTTGGCTGGAAAAAAATGCATGTCATCATTTTTAATCTGATATTCATTTCGTTTTTCTTTTTTAATTTTATACAGAAAGTTATCTGATGTTTTAAATCTATAAATAAACTTTTTACTGTACATCTTGTTGTTGACATTTAAAAAACTGGCATCCGCCAATAGTTTTTTTGCTATATTTGTGTGTGTAGGAACTGTATGTTAAATAATTTACTTAACATCTGCGGTAAATAAAATGCATTGATAACACTTAAAATAACGTTGTTAAATAGGCTTATAATGCCATCTATATGTGTTTATAAGCATTGCGATAAAATCTCATTTTCTAAAATTTATTTTTTAATTCACTTCCCCCCCCCCCCCCCCCCCAACCCTGGCGAGATTTCGCAAAACGCTATGTGTTCGTGTTTCAGTTTTAGGCAAATAACATACCTTGAACATAATAAATCGTAAACTAAATTATTTCGAAACTTTCACGGAAAATGCCCCGCACATGACGAGTTTATTTCATTAAAAAATAATAATTTAAAAGGACTGTCTTTTTAACTGCTATTTTTCAAATAAAATATAGCTCTTTCTCAGGGTCAGTCCATGAAAAAAAAAGACAATTTTTCATATTTCCACGATATATAGAAAAATTGCCTATGCTAATTTTAGCAGCGCCTGCTGAAAATGTTTAAAATTGTTTATAGCATTTAATATAAAATGTGTATAGTGGGAAAAATAAGACCCCCCCCTACTGTTAATTCCAATTGCAGTTACTACGTTTCAGCACTTTATTATTTTTTTTACTTCAGGTACAACTACTAAAAGAAACAATTTAACTTTGGAATCATTATCACTATTACCACAGAAGTTACAAACAAATGCTTTTCTAACAATTTTAGTAAAATTTCATCATGTTTAACTACTGCTGTGTCAAAGATTCTGACACTAGACTGACAGAAATGGTCGCAGCATTTCACGTGTCAAAACAACTTTCATTCATCATTTTGAAAAGACGAGGGAACGATTCATTCCCAACAAAAGATGGTTATTTTGATCACATAATTGTTTACTTTAAGAGAGGTACAGCGCTGCGGTTTTTCCCAAATACAATAAGTATTTAAAAATTAATTTTAGTCCATTAAGCGTCCTCATTTTATGTATGAAAAATTTATTCGGTTCGTTTTTAATGTAGTTGTATTATTTTATGAGATTGAATTCTTTTAGATTTGCCCCAATTTTTGGGACATCGTATTATGGAGAGTGAAATATTTGTTTTCGAAATAAACTTGCTGCATTTCTTTTGTTAGCGATATAAATATGTTGAGCTGACCAGAAAAAAAACTAAAATAGTAATGATAACTAAACTAAAATAAAGATACATATAGATAAAAAGGAAAATTTGAGAACAAGGTATTATCCATTTACTGTTCTCATGATGACTTTATCACCCATATAACTGATATGTAAGGTTTTTCAACAAAAATGCAATGATTTATGTCCTATAACTGTTTGTTCCTAATATAACAAAAATATTTTTTAGGGGTTTTAAAAGTATATCATCCTTTGTGAATTAAATGCTAACCCACACATTTCTCGCTGGGGCAACCAAAAAGTGTTAGGACACAATTAAAAAGACTAATAAATTAAATATATAAGCAAATAAATAGAACCAATGGATTAAAGAAAACTCAAGTATGTTAATTCACGTGAAAATGAGATATATAGCTACATAGTTTTTAAAGCTTTCAATAAAAGTACGGGAAGACAATGTTTCTCAGATATATACTATTTTTTTTAAACTTAACTAATAAGGTCACTAAAAGTCTATCGCTATTTTGTTTTAGGATGTGTTATTTTTTTAAACATTTATTGTAATAAATTTGGATTAAAGTAAGATATACTTTTAAGTCAAATATATTTGTTATAGCGGATTATAACGTTTCTACAATTTAATCAGAAAGATTGCGGGAAAAGAAAGATAAAAGTATGTATGTGTGTGGTGTGGATTATTTTAGTAAGTTTTGATTATTTGTTTAACTATTTAAATTAGTATAGACCAAAGATTTCCAGACCGAAATTTATTAAATTTTTGTAGTAAATGACACAAACAAATTGTCCATATGCCCAGTGCTATATCTGTAATCTATATTGTCCTTATTAGGCAATGCGTTTAAAGTTAAAACTTTACATTCCAAAAGTGGTTTTATGGATTAAATAAAAAATCAAAGCATGGGAAGTATTTTATTCGTTTTTAAATTTCAGATTGATTAGTGTTTTAATTAAACTATAAGCTTCTCACATGAAAAATTTAAAGAAAGGATTATACTTAAGCAGTATTTAATGACTTAAGTTACATTCAAAATTTTTGAAATGAATTTATTTAGTTTAGAGCCATAATTAAGTGTAAAAACCTTTCAAAATTGCGTTCAAATTTTTTGTTTAATTTAGTTCGGAAGAAAAGATGTTTGCAAATTAGTATTAATTCATTTACTTCGACAGCGTCTAAACGTAATTGATTTTCAGCTTCCCATAATGCTCAGCTAATACTCTAAGATTAATAATACTTGGATTAATAAAAAGAAAGTTCATAATAATATTTCCTTTTTAAATGCATGGAACTATGTAACGTACTCGCAATGTTGTTCTTATTTGTTTGACGCATAAGTTCTAAAATGGAGAAAGAATTGCTAATGATTATTTTAAGCTTAAACTGAATGAAAAATTTGAGGCCGAATGTAAGGCTAAAACCTATTTAAATAAACATAGCAATGTAACTGTTATAAAACTGAGTAAAATTTCATTCTTGAATCTTAAATACACACGAAGGATTAGTCAGTGAACGTGGACCATCAAAACATATTTAAACTCCCCTGTTATACGCTGCTCTTATATTTGCGGAAACCACATTGAATAGGAAGGTTTTAACGTGCGATAGAACGCGCTTGCAACGCACACAGTTGCAAAATGTAAGCGTGTTTGAAATTAATATTTTTTATTGTGGTTCTTGTTATCGATAATTCGAAAACCAGAAAATTAAAAATACTCTGAAATAACAAAATTTTCTTCAATATGACACTCCCCCTACCAATTTTATTTCACTACAGCCCTTATAGAGATTAACAAAAAAGAAAGACGTCTTATGTGTTACACAGTTTTAATAAGTGATGTAGTCTTCTACATCATTTAAATTATTAAAATTACTATCAAAACATCGGATCATAAAATTACGTTAAAAAATATCGGACGATCAAAAATCTGTTTCATGTGGTAACATGCCCTAAATAATAAAATTAACTTTGTGCAAGTAAACTATAATAAAAATGAAATTTCACGTTAATTTAAAGCACAAATGAACATTAAAATGCAGACATATGTTTCGGGATTGCTTGGAATCCCTTTTTCAATGCGACAGGGAGCTTCTAGATGCAAAACATCCAAATGAAGCCAAATTTGGATGTTTTGCATCTAAAAGCTCCCTGTCGCATTGAAAAAGGGATTCCAAGTAATCCCGAAACATATGTCTGCATTTTAATGCTCATTTGTGCTTTAAATTAACGTGAAATTATATTTTTATTACATGCCCTAAATGGTTCTGTTTTAAATGTTCATGATATAACTACACAATCTACCAAGATATTGAAGAAATTGCAGAAGATATTGCATAATTATTTTGCAAAAAAATAAAATAATGATCTTTAATAATGGTTATGGATTGTAAGTTTCGCACAAAATTTGTAACTAAAACTCTTTTCTTTATATCACCCAAAATGGATGAAAACGAAACGGCTAACCACTGGGTTCATACAGGGCTGCGCAATGGATTTTGTTGGTTGGCTGGAGCTTTCCCTTAAAATTAACTTGATTTTTTAAATAAAATGATGTTATTTCTTAAATAAGTAGGTAGGGGTATAATTAGAACAGTATTACGTGAAGGTTTACAGTGTTTTTATTGTTGTAATAATTGCTGAAAACTAAAATTTAATGATAATTGACATCAAATCTCTTAAAAAGGAGACGACTAGAGCTTTTACCTTATTAAATTACAGATAAAGCACAGTTTTATATTCATAAATAAATTTTCATTATTTTACTAATAAAAATAATAAGTATTTCCTTTGGAATATCTTTATTTAGCTTTAAAACATTAAACGTATTTTCTTTAAGAAGTAGTAAAAAAAAATAACAATTAAATTTAATAATTAATCAAATAACAATAGGAACATGCAATGGGCTTGAATAACATGTTACAAATTGTATGTATCACTTAATTCACTGTTTGTTTTACTTTTCGTTTTTGATGCTTTAACGAAAATACCAAACAATGACTGGATAGATTACTTTCTGTTTAATAGATTATTTATAAAGAGATTAAATATTAAACCATAGAAACATGAGATGTTCTTGTTCTCCTCTTGAAATTGTTCTAATATTGCTAAAAATAATGATAACGTTTTTAATTTTATTTTTAATGCTATTTCCTTATTAATATGAGGATATTTGTGATGACAAAGTAACTTGAGTTCTCGAATTCGATTTCTGATCTTTAAGATATAATTTTAAAGTAAATGACCGGAAAATCTATAATTCAAGCAATATAAAAGAAAGATTTTTTGGCAGACTGATTAATTCTTCTACTTGAAATACACGTACATATCAATATAATGTTTGCTTATTTTATAACACCTTGTTAAAAAAATAAGTTAAAGTAATATTAGATTTGATTTTTGAGAGAAAAACTTTTATTATTCAAAACATCAACAGTTTTACTGTCTAGGAGTCATGAAAATGTTGGAAGAGCCATAATTACATTTCAATAAATAATTTAAGGTATTTCATTGAACAATTAATCCACTATCATGCACCTATCTATGTAGAAATTATATTCATAAACAACTCTTATGCAAAGTAGTAAACATGTCAATTAATGAAAGCAAGGATTTGAAGTTACTCAAAAAGTATTACAATATTACATGAGTAACTTGTTGTTAATTTCAAGCACGAATTCAAGTTCTAATAAATAAGATTTGGTACTGAAAGAAAATTTGATATTTATTTTGGAATTTTTTGATAAATTTTATAATGTATTTTCAAAAGCAAAGTGCCTTTTTATTTTTCCTAATTCTGAGTTTCAGTATAATTGTGAAGAGTACCATTCAAGTAGCCAAAGAGCCACATTTGGCTCGCAAGCCACTCTTTGGCGACCCCTGTTCTAGAGAATAACATCACTCCGCCTTTTCTCTCTGCCTATTGTTACTATATTTGCATTAATTAAAATAATTTTAAAAAATTTTGAATACCCAATTTTTACAGGCAAAGCATCACATTATAGTATACTTTTTCTCACACAAAATGTTTCCTACATTTCTTTCTAAACAATTGATGCTTGCAGCCGTTGTGCAAATTCCTCGAAAATACATTGGAAATTTATTTACTTATTTGTTTTTTGTTCTGTTACAATACAAACAACTTTAAGGGTCTTTCAATAAAAAAAAATATCTAAGCATCCAATTATAACATAAAATATTTCTAAGCTTATATTGCTCTTTCTGCAAAAGCAATATTTTCCTGAGTAGCTCAGATACTCAGATACGTTAATCACCCCAGCACGTGAGCAGACAAAAAAGTTCTAACCAAGTACCATATTTAATATTTGTTTCCAAAAATGAATTTTAAAAAGCTCGGTCTTAAATTTTTTTTCGCTGTAAAATTACGTAGGTTTTACTTCAGGATTATAATATGCACCTTGAAGTCATAATTAAGCTCTAAAATTTTAATTAAGTCTATTTTTTTCTCGTTTCAGAAACTTGATTCTGAGTAATACAAAACAAGAGGGGTGAAAACACATGTGCATACGCTGTTAATTAAAACTTTCGTCCCTAAAGTCTTGAAAAAACAAAACAGAATGAAGCATGTCCACCTTTTTAGCAGAAATTTTTAAATAAATCCCTTAGGGCAGAAACTGTTTTGAAATTTCAAAATAATTATTACTCTGCTCTAATGCAATAAATAAATAAATAATTAAAATAGTTTTGCTTCTTTGCTTTAAATTCCCTCATTCAAAAGTATTTAAATGAACATACAATTGGAATATCGGATTCAATTTGATAAAAGGAATTCGTTTTGAATTTCAGATGCAGCGTATGATTTCCCTGCCGTAACATTTAGTGCTACATCTTTCTCTTCAACAATACATTGTTAAAAATTTCCGTAAGAAAATAGTAAAATGACCATTTATTTGATTGTTATTTTACCATATTAAATTACAACAGTTGAATAACCATTAAAAAGATGGTGCTCAAACCGCTGATTTTGAAAAAAATTGTTTATTCTCTGTTTATCCTAAAGAACGTTTAACTAACCGTAATTTTCAAGCGCTCAACAAAAATCGGGCGTCCATCTTTTTCGCGAAACCAAGGTCGTACGTTGTTGTTAAAATGTGAATAAAGATTTATCAGTTCAAATCTGCATGTGTATATAAAAAAAGAAGAAAAAAAAAACCACTGGCTTAAGCAGTGGTTACTAAATAGAAACACATACACACGTCAATCAAAAATTGGCGACATCGGATGCCCGAACTGTTTGCGAATGAGCGAACCCATAATTTAAGCTGCTGAAGTTTGTTTGTATTTTAATTTTTGCAGCAAATAAAATGATTTTCGTCAATATACAATAAATTTAGAGCAAAAAATGACTTTGGGTCCAATCAAAAACTGAAATCTGAATTTTAAGGCAGTTTTTATGTTGTAAAAGAAGATGTATTGATAAATAAACGGCCGCTTTACGTTGTGTAAATGGCCGAATAACTAGAGCGCAAGGTTGGTATACCATACACCCGTGTTCGCTTCCTGCACGCTTCGTATACGGTTTCTACGCCTCAAAGATTTTACGCCTCGAAATGGTTCAAAAACTGTAAAAATTTTGTTTTGAAACCATTTTTAAATGGTTATAAAATCGTAAACTTTTGTATTTACGGCTTTTTAACCAAGCTGATTGGAAATGCTTTAGGTCCCATAAAGATAGAAAAATGTTCCCAACCGTAAATTTAACGGTGAATTAGATGGAGAGACTGCTGCCGGTTATTTATCTGTAATTTCATGATGAAATTTCTAACAGTGTATGTAAATTCATAGTTCAGTTCTACTCTGCGTTAGTTGACAACAGCTATATTTTATGAATCGAGCAGTAGTAAAGGGTTTCATGTAATAAATTTATGTTTCAAAATTCATTTTTTGTCACTTCAAAGTTTATTTGTCTTCAGTCGTGTTTACAAACTGTTAATTCTAACAATTATTGGGTATGAGACGAGTTCCTAATCCTTGGAAAATTGGCCTAGTCGGTTGAGAACCAAGTATATACTGAGTACTCGCTACGGAGTAGTGCAAGTAGAGTTCAATTGCCAGTTAGTCAAGTTTATTCAATGGTGCAATAATATTTGATGTGCTTGCAATTTGTCAATAGGCTGTTCAATATCAAGTTATACACCTGACACTTTCTAGTGGGGCTGCGTATGGTCACTAGCATTTGGAGACCTAGTGCATTCCCCGGAAAGCGGCATCCATTCTTTCAATTAGCACCACTATCGGCGAATGCCGTTACCACTTGAGAATTTTGACGTTCAGTCTCCCCCTAGTTGGCAGCACCTGCGCGCTAAATGATGCGAAACTGCACTAGGAATTTAATTTACCCTTGACTATCCAAGCCAAACAGATACTCAAGGGATCTTTAACATGTCACATACTCATACGACATGGGCGCTGGCAATTTTCTGTAGCTTGAAAATCCACCGGCCAGGTTTGATCTTGCGTACGACGTCCGTGCCTTACCACTACGCCACCCTGCCGGCTGCACCTGACACGCACCTTCAAACTAAATCTGTTTGAAACATTTACTGAAACTGCATTTCCAGCAGTTGTTGTAAGCGTATCCAAACTTCATCAAGTTTCATAATATGAAATCAGTTAACTGTCGGTTAGTATGCACCATGTGAAACAATTGAAACATTGAAATTCCTATTTGCAGTATGCAGAGTAAAAAAAAAATCACTTTTCTCGATTGCGCTTTTCCCATTTTAAGCTTAATGCATCCCAAAATATATTTACCCAGACCCGTGCTTCATTAATCTCTAACGATCTGAAACCTCCGTGATAGTCTCGGAATGCAGGAAAGTCTTCTGGATAACATATTCGACATTTGCTTATTGGAATAAAGTACTCTCTAGGAAAAATCAATGCAATTCATATTTGTCTTAGGTAAATTCCTGTACAATACACATCAAATTTGTATGCAGTACACATTCATTTTCTGTTTCAGTAATAAAAATTATACAATTGTTCTAAAAAATTGTGAAACAAAATTACTGATTTTTCTTTCCTTTTTCTTTTTCTAATACGTATTAAGCAAAGTAGTTGGTTTTAAGAATAATTTGAATGTGATTTGTAGAAAATAAATCAGACTAAAAAAATAAAAAATATATTTTATTTGCTTTATTTAACATTTCCATACAGTATTTAAAGCAATGAATTCAATGAGTACATTACACCTTCTGCGTTATGATTTTTTCCTTCATTAGGAAACTGTTATATCACAATAATTGCTGGGAAGGCACGGACACTGTCTAATTTATGAGGCGAAGCTGTTTTGGCATTGTTATCGAGAGGGGTGCATTCAAAAATGATGCCTTATTTATGAACAACGCTATAAATAATATGTTTTTTAATATAATAATTTCAGTCATGTAAAAAAAAAGACGGTGTCCTTATTATTATAATAAAAACTTCATTACAATATTTAGAACACCGTGAAATAACTTTTTCAAGTAAAATATAAATGACAATGCAGGAATAAACTTTTCACGGCTATAGATATGTAACAAACTTTCTTTAGAGCAACCCACTATGTTTTCATTTAATTATTGGTAATTTGTTGGAAGGTAATTAGACGAAAAATCCATTATTAGAAACCATAAATTCTTATCATTTTGCTCTAACATCTTTCGTCTTATTACAGTGTTACGGTAAAATGTAACGTGGCCTATGATTATATAGTGCTAGTACATGCGTTGTATCAATTAAAGCATTATTATCATGAAATTGCATTCACTTTCTGAAATTAGGTAAAATTTCTTGAGATAAAAATATTCGTAGTAGATTCTGTGAAAAATCAACAAAACAAAATTATTTTTAAATGAAACTTATTTATTTATGATTTACTCTGCTCATTTAAATTCTTTCTAGATTAAAAATGTAAATAAAAAATAGTACATTATTTAACTTAAATCATTAGAAAAAAACATATTACATGAAGAACATTAATTGAGCTCAATTAAGAGAAAAAAAAAAACCTGTGGTACCACTGAAAATCACCGTGATGAAAACATTTCTTGAGTAATGATACTGCAGCAGAAAACATATCATGATGACCGACTGTTCGTTTCAGCAATCGAAGGAAGAATTCAATTCTACGAGTTAATGTTCGGTAGATGAGATTCCACTAGATCATTCACCCGTGTCTTCAAAATTTAGTTATTGTACACTCAATTTGCTAATTAAGTCCGAACTGAATCATCTTATGAATGTTCTTCAGATTCGCAGTCTACATTTCCATAATTATGAATTGGGTTCTGCAGAGACATCTGCCTTTCCTCAGAAATACTGGTTGCAGTTTGTTATTTGTCACTTGGGATTTCAGCATTTAAATCGAATGAAATGATGCATATATATTTGGGAAAAAATCAGAATCCGTGAATACTTGAAGATGAGATTTTAGAAGCAAGTTAAATACAATTGCTATACATTTTTTTTTAAAAAGTAGTTCGAGCACTGGTGTGATTTCCCCCAGAGAAGAAAGGACCAAAAGCTCCGCTTCCTGGGGGAGCCGTTACAAAAAACGTCCTCTTGCAGTGGTGTTGAGTTAAAGAATCTTGAAAAAAATGTGCTTCGAAGGGCACTTCGAAAATTTCTGCATCCGCATAACGTATAGTGCGGTGCATAAAAATGCTCAATTTTAAATTTCCCTGACCAAAATATTTATATTAAATTTGTAAATAATAATGTAGTTAAATAGGAAGTTATTTAATGTAAAAATTAATCCTCTAATTTAGAATAAATTATATAAAAAGATATTGGATAACAAAAAAATGGCTCACGGCGTAGAGTTACACAAAAAGTGTGCAACAAGTTCCCCGCCGAGAGTGAACAGTTAAGCAGATTAACTGTTTATTTTTGATTAAGGCTCGAATAGAGCAATTTGAAAATGACCGAAAAATGTGGTTTATTTAAATAAAAAAGAATGTAGCAAAAGTGAGAGAATCTCAAAAGCTTTTGTCACATACAGATAATATCTATTTATCAAGAATATATTTGATTCAGGCAATTAGGATTTTTTAAAATGCGTTTTCAAAACTTAAGTTCTGCTATTCCATTTGTCTAGTTCATTTCCATGCTTTTTTCGAACAATAACTATCAGATTTTAAAAATATTTTTGTTTTGCAACTTGATTATCTGTTTTAGGAAGTGCAGTTCTGTATTTATATTATACTTTAACTCGTTAAATAATATATAGCCGAAATAGCCGAATCCACTGCTTCCCGTAATAGCCGAAGCCAGACAAATATTTTCCCTTCCCCTCCAAATTGATCACTGTAAAGTAGCTAAGTTACAGGTTTCAATGCCCACTGGTAAAACGCTATTAAGCGGCTCCCCCATCAATCGGAGACTTTTTTTCCTCAGTAGAAGAATTTTCAAGGGTTGGATGCTACCGATCAGTTCTAAAGAAACTTGAATGTCTAAAAGAGGAAATAATTTGCTTGTAGATTTCTGCTATTTATTTGTGCAGCAATGGTTGGGATATAGTTGCTGCTTGGGGGGGGGGGGGGGTGGAGATACAGTTAAAAAAGTATTCCAAGGCCAGAAAAAGAAGGGGAAATCGCGATGTTTTACTTTAGATCAATTTATAAGGAGGAATAGCATTTTTCGTGGTACTGAATTCCGGCTTAAGGCAATACTCAATCATAATTAATAACTAAAATTTAAATTTTGTCTGGCATTAAGTATACCAAAATCAAAGATTTTGCTCGAAATGAAATTCCTTAAAATCCTATATGAAACGGTATTCACGTGTGCTATTATAACACCTAAACAATAGATTTTTTTAAAAGCTGATTGTTTAAAAAAACTGTATAGATTTTTATTTGACACATTTACTCTTTGCATGTTTCCGAAGAGTTTGTAATTTTCCTAGAAAATTTAACCCAAAGTACAATTATTTAAATGTTTACTAAAGATTAAACTTCAACACTTTTTTAGGTTTTCTAATTTAAAAATCACTTAAAATCAAAGCAGAAAGCTTTAAATCAACATTAAAGTTCCTATCTTGCATATAACTTTCTTATGACGCAAATATGTTGTATGTTAGAATATTTTTGAGACTATGATGTAAAAGCTTTCAAAAACACGAACTGGAAGGAAAGGAAATGACAATAGTAAGAAAAACCAAAATAAATTATAAAACTAAGAACGCTTTTATGGAGAAAGGAAATACATTTTAGAGGAATACATTACCTAATTAGAAAATGTTTTTTTCAAGGAAATCGGCAATAAAATAAAAGGAAGACAGCTAACGTAAAAAAATAAATAAATAAATGAAAGAAAGAAAAGAAAACATCGTCTAAATTATTATATTATTATTTTTATTTTGCAAGTTAAAGTTTTTATCATTAAAATAAAAGTTGCTGTTTGATTTTTATTAATTTAGGGTATATATATACATAAAATTAAAATTTGTAGTTGCTTACCATTAAAAAACAGCTGTTGTGAAGTTTCTCTTTATTTTATTTAGCAGGACGATTATTTTTTGATTTTTTTATACAAGTGTGCCAGTGTCAATGCTACCTACCAGTATTAAACTACAATTACCTACTATTACATAATAAGATGAAAGAAACTAATTTTTCTTTTGCTTCCATTATCATTATATTCGTTCATACAGATATACACCGGAGTGAAAAAAAAGCGACAAAAAGATTAACAACTAAAGAAATTCGAAAGAAGACTCATTAGCACATACTATTATTATATTTCATAATTAATTTTGTCTGAATTGTTCTGGACTTCAATTCGTCAGTATAAAGATAAAAGAAAATTTTACTTTTTTATACATCAATTTCTATATTCTGAGAAAGATAATTTTCCTTTATGTGTTGAAAAGCAATAATGAGTTTTTTATAAACGATTTTGTTTTTGTGTCTTGGTAAAAGACACGGCCCAGCAGAAAAGTATAGTTTTATTTAGATGTTAATTGGGGCTTCATTAAAATAATAACGCGTCACCGCCCTTATTTTCTGTTTTTATATTGTATTAGACATGTATTTAGATTTGTATGACATTGTACTGGTCAAACAATCTGACTGAATAATGAAATATATATTTTTTGGAAATGAATTAACTGACACCTTACTAGTATTATTTTGCTTTGGCATTTATATTTAAAAAATGTGTTTTATCTTTTATTTTGTGATTGGGATTTCTTCTTTGAATTATAAACAATAAAAAAATTGGGTATTGTAAAAATATTGTAGGTTGTAGATGTATGGAATAGTAGGATCATCGCATATCAATCCAGCACGAGAAAGACAATTTTGGTCCTCACCATCTCTCATTTTCTTGAAATTTGGCAGAGATAAACCATTGGCACAAACTATGAAAAATATTAAATGTTATTCAGATATGTTTATTCGCTCTTTATTTAAAAGGGGGTAAATTTCGTAAAAAAGGAAAATAAAACAGTGCGTGGAGCAAAATTCTTCTAACTGAGATAGTGACATAAAATAGGTTTCATTTTACAGTATTTTTCATTTTTTCTGTTCTTTGCAATTATATGCTACACTATATAGGGTCATTCCACGGTGACTGACGTTACAATTTGACAAAGTTTTTTAACTTTTAAAATCCACACTGTCTCGAAATTTAATTTTATTTTTTCTGAAATTGTTCTAAAATACCATAATAGAGTACAATAGTGCTACCCATTCCTGTTTTTAGACATAAAAAGCTTTTTTGTGTGGAATTAAGGTAAATCAAAAATTGTGACTGATGTTACACATAAGAGACATTAAGAAAAACAACTTATATATTAATTAAAATTCTCCTCAAACTAAGAACATGAAGATTAAAATTATTTTTTTCCAGTCAAGTAGAGATTTCAAACTTCGTGAATGCACTTTGTTTCAATTAAAAACCTTAAAAATTTACAGTGGAGGAATTTTTTAATTACCGTGACTGATGTTACAAACATTTTGTGACTGATGTTACACCAACATTAATTGGTTCAAATTATAATTTATTTCTCCTTAAAAGTCAAGTTAGCAATATTTTTTACAAAATTACACAAATCAACTTAAATTATAAAAAATAAACAATAGTAAATGAATATAATTATACAAGTGGTGTTTTTAGTGCAATTCAGGAAATGAAAAGTGTCCTCGTGCATTTACTACATCTGGTGTACTAAGTTTTCTTATAATTTTTTCTTGTGAATAATAAATTTCATCCACATTGTTACCATTTCCAATGCTTCCCTGTTGGAATTATGACACTGACCAATTATTCATAGTTTTCAATGGCTCTAACTTCACCTGGATAGAGCTGTCCACCGTATTCCACAAGAACCCACTCTCCAATTGTGGTTTGGGAGATTGACCAATCCAACTCTTGGTTTGAACAGGCAAATGATGTTTTTGATAATTTGGAGCTTTTGGTGATTTTGTCTACCACCTCCAAAACGTGTTGCTGCGTGATACCAGCTATAGCTTCTGAATCAGAAAATATATTTTTTTAAAATTTAACTCTTTATAACGCAACTGTAAATCGTATGATGAGATCTCAGAGATTTTCACACTGCTTGAAGCTGCGGCATTTACAAAATCTTTTGCACTGTATACGAAATGCTTTCTTTTTTTTTTTACAGCTTCCCATACCTGACTCTTTACAGAGTCGCCAATGCCGTCCACTAGGCCTTTCCCATGTTAATTGCCAAAATAATTCGATTTAATGAACAATTTTTATTTTCTCTGTAACATGGGTATTGTGACTGTAATGAACTTGTTTTTGAATTGGGCCATCTGACCAAATATGTAAGACTTCAATTTTTTGAGGAATCTTTTCCAGCATTCTTGTTATGAGAGGAATCAGAATCTCTTTAGAATGAGACAGTTCATCTGAGGCTATCGTATACGGATGCATTCTACCTGAGTGGTACAGTGCTGCTGTAAAAATGCTTTCTTGGGCTTAATAGGAGCACCTGTTTCCCCAATTTCATTGTCAAACCATTACTTTTATGACAGCCTTCTGCTTTCGTAGAGATGTAGGCAGGGCGCGCTTCGCACGAGTTACAGCTTTTCTTAAGATTTTATTATTTTGGAAAAGGGGTTATGTCACTGCTACTTGAAAATTTGCACTTTAATGCACTACATTTTTCTGCTAACATTTTCTTTGATTTCTCTTTTTAAACTGACTTAGGTAACTTAGCTAGGTCATTTCTCTTTTTATCTATACTCCTTTTAGCTTCTGCTTTTTTTTTTTTTTGTGATCTTCCTGTTTTCCTTCCTTCTTTAATTTATCTTGCCTCCTTTTTTGCCTTCCTGCAGCAGTCAATGCTATTTGTGCAGTGTTTAAGTATCTAACTGGAAAAGAGAAAAGTGACTGATGTTACATATTTTAAAGAAGTTTTTAACTCCTAAATTGAACTGTTATTAACTATTTAAGTAATTGATATTTAAGATATTATCATGAATGAGGAAAATATGGCTTTTCATATTCTTAACACTAATTTTCTTTAAGTAATAAAAACTTTCAGAAATTTTTGTGACTGATGTTACATTACTATGAGGCCTAATTTATAAAAATTAATTTCCAATACAATAATCACAGTTTAAAGATTCTTTACTGGCCTAACCTCACATATAGACTAAAATTTAATAAAAAAATAAGATTTTATACATACCTGTTAATTTCTTTACGAAAACAAGATGGACTTTCCGAAGCTCTCTAAGGACAGCAACACATGTGACAAAAGTAACATTCCCAAACATTGCCTATAAAACTTGCAAAAAGGTACTGCTAACTTTTTAAACATAATTTTATAAAATTCACATATTTTTACTTTAGAGGAAAAAAAACTGTATATGTGCAAGAATATTTTTTTTTTATGTTGGTGTACCTGTTTTCATGGAATTGCCCTATAGTGTATGACATAAAATATTTCTTAAAAATCCAGTTTACAAAGTTAAATTCATTTTTTTCAAAGTACATAATTAAATTGTTTCAAATTGATTCTATGAGTACTTTGTATTGTCCTATGTCACAGGTTAAAATTAAAATTTGGGACGATAATAGCTTAATAAAAAAAAACAAAAAACAAAAAAAAACTGCAGCCGTCTTTCCTTTAATTCACTCTATATTCAGGTTAAAAATAATACCTCAACACTAATGTTGACATTTTCATGAAAGTAAACATGGGTATGAGCATAAATATTCATCAATGTATGAAGTAAAAATAACTATTTAGTAATAAGATCTGTTTGATATTTTCAATTCGAGATTCCTTCATTTGTTTGCCAGACATTACTTACAAATTGATGGGAGATGTAAAATGGGTGCTAAACATTTTTTTAATTAAAAAAATTATTTAATATTTATATCTTTACATTAGAGAAAAAGTCGACAGGGGGGCGTTTTGGTAAAGTGCAGGCGTCGTACGCCCAATAACGCAGGTTGGAACCTTGCCCAAGTCGGTGGATTTTCAAGATGTAAAAAATCGTCTGCTCCCATGTCGTATAATTGTGCGGCATGTTAAAGATCCATTTAATATCCATTTGGCATGGATAGTTTCGGCTAAAACCGAGCGTCAAAAAATTGCGGCAATGGTATCATACTCATTGTGGTGCCGCTGAAAGAGTTGGTTGAGGACCAATACTGCAGCCCCATTAGAAAGAAAAAAAAACATTAGAGAAAAATTGTTGTGATAAGATAATACCACTGATTCAGAATAGTGTCTTTTACAGAACAACAGTTTTTGTAAATGCTGGAAGGTGGCATAATTACAGGGTGTCTTCAAATTTTTAAAAGTGGCTTTTCGTGATTTTTCTTCACCTTTTCGGGACTTTTCTGTGACTTTCGGTGATACATAGGATATTGATTCTGCGAGATATAGGATATCCGGTGCCCCCTGTATGTCGCATATAGTACTGAATGCCCGTCTCTGATGTTTGAAATTTGTATATTTTATCAATATTTTTAAACATCCCATAGCTTACAAACATGAGGGAAGTTTGTAATTAATATGTATTTTGAAAACATGTTAATAAATGATATTTTAAAAATTAAATTTTACATGCCTGATAACTGGGTATTTTTTGAAGCTGCCGTATCGAAATCTGGATATTCAAAAAACTGTTGGATAACGGATAGCTGATGCCTTCTGGGATTGATCGGCTCTGCCGATTTTGGTCTAATAGATTTCAACATTATCAAGATTTTATAATTACTAATAGGGATAAACTCTTCAACATATACGGATGAAAGCACTTTGTACCTTTGAGAATAATAAAAATTTAAAGAAAATATTTGATAAAACTTATGTACAAAGAGAAGTTGGATTAAAAAAAGGAACGTAGGGTGGAAAATGAACTTGAAATACGGAATTTATAACATATTTGAGATTTATTTTGAAATGATGTTTTAAACGCTTTTCTAAAAGAAACATTGCTTTTCATATCTTCAGTCTTCAAGAGAATTTCTTTCAAAATATATTTGTTTAAACTTAATAACAAAAGTAGTTTCTCTCTTACCAGGTTCCTTAGCCTTGTAACGAACTACAAAAGTTTTTCTTCACTAAAGATGAATGCGTCAAATCCCACGCATGCTTCAAGATAAAGCTGTCTGAAACTAGAAAAAACTGAAATTTATTATTCGATTCAGAAGTATGTAAATATACTGATACTAACATGCTCATTTTACATAAATCTGTGCTTACTAAACTTATCGATATGTATAGCAAATTAATTTAGAGCAAAATCTTGCATTACATTGAAACTTATATGTCATTGCATATTTTGAATTAAAGCCATTTATCATCTTGAAATGCACAAGGCCATAAAAATATCCATTTTAAAAAGTCAAAAGAACACGATAGCCGGGAATTACAACACCAAATACATAACTTATTTTTTCCTTCAAATTTCTTTGCTTAGTCTTTCTTCTTATTTTATGTATATATTTAGTTTCTATGTTTCTTTTTAAATTATTAGGTTTTTAAGTTTTGCTTCATCGCTTTAAAACTATTATTAAAATTGCTAACTGTTGGAAAAACATTTTCTTGTTAAATTAAATTTTTTGTAATTATCCCATCACGAGACTTTTCTGCAATAAATAAACAAAAAACTGTAACGTGTTATTTACTGGTTATGCAGGAAAAAAAAGTTTGTTTCATTAACTAAGTACGTTTATTTATATTTCATTGTTTTCAGAACTCGTAATTACATAAATATTTTATGTAATTATTAATTTTAAAAATCATTACATTCATATGTTTACATGAGTGTGCATGTATTCGTGTATGTATATTCACCTCTGTCACTATTTTTCAACTCGGAATTCAAATATTTTCTTACATCTCTTCAGAGAAGATATTTTTAGCGAAAGACTTTTAGGAGTGTCAGAATGAAAGATAGAAGCTGCGGGTTTGTTTAAATGAGACCATTACGAAAGGTTCTGTGTTTGCTAAAAGAAGTCATAAATCAGGATGATTTGAGAGCAGCGATAAAGTTTGTTTGTGCGAAGATAATGAAAGTGGTTTCGAGTTTTGCTTGTGAATACATATAATGCTAGAAAGAAAATAGCTTCAAGCTCAAAAACTCTCTTTTCAGATTCTGAATTTTGTTTGTGCTATTCACACTATTTGTTCCAAATCGGCATCTTTCTTTTTAATTTTGATTTTGTGAATCAATTAGTTTCGTCTTACTCAAACTATTGTTACATAATATGACACATATACAAAGTCACAAACATGTGTACATATGTGCTCAAGCATACACGCAGTTTCTAAATAAATAACTATATGTATAAATAAAAACTCGTAGAAAACTATCAAGAAATTCCTAAAATAAAACATAAAAAAAAAAAATGTTAAAAATGTTAAAAAAAGACAATTGTTAAAAATACATTACTAACTTATAATGATATGCATACTAAACAAGAGTCAATGAATACATATTACTTAAACGAAGTTAAACGAAATTATAATAATGATAACTTAAGTCAAATTTATGATATTCATGATAAAAGTATTTGTAATGAAAGTAATACCTAATTTGATTTTACTGAAACAAGAAATTTTTATAATAAGAATGTAAAATGTAATAACTCTAACTTTTGTAAAGCAGGAAAGGCAAATATTCCTAGTACTGATACTGCATATGTGACCAAGGAAAGTGTTGGAGATGGTAACTTCTCTCGCTTGGCTGAAAACCGTGAAAGTCATTTAGCTATTCAGGAGTGTTTACCTGGATTCGCTGAAATGGACCAAGCGACGGAATTGGCATCGCTAATACGGTCATTCACACGTATTTTTTCCAAAGATAAATTTGATATTGGGAGAATCAGAATGGATCCAGCTAAAGTAATTTTAACTTCGGAAAGTCCTATCTCTTTGAGACCCTATCGGACCTCGCAAAAAGACAATGCTGAGATTAAGAAACAAATTGATGAACTTTTAAAACATGACATTATTCGGCCATCCTATAGTCCTTACTGTAGTCCAGTGACGTTAGCACAAAAAAGAGGAGAGGGAAAGACTAGAATGTGCATAGATTATAGAAAAATTAACGAAATTTGTAAAACTGATAAAGAACCAATTCCCAGAATTGATGGGATATTAGACCAATTAAGCCAAGCTAGGATATTTTCAACTTTGGACATAACCTCTGCATATTGGAACATTGCATTGGATGAAAAATGTAAAGAAAAATTGGCATTTACCTGTAATTTCGGACTATACGAATTCCAAGTTCTTCCATTTGGTTATAAAAACAGTCCTGCTATTTTTCAGAGGGTAATTAGACAAATTTTAAACAAATATCGGGTAATTTTTGCTCTAAACTATTTTGACGATGTAGTAATTTTTTCAAATAATTTGCAAGAACATTTGGAACATCTTAGAACTATTTTCGAAATTTGCGAGAAGGAAAACATTAAACTGAAATTCTCTAAATGTCAATTTGCACAAACTAAGATTTCTTTTCTGGAATATGAAATTGGGGAGGGGACTTTTTCACCAAATGATGCAAATGTGGAAACTATTAAGAAACTTGTTCCTCCAAGTAATGTTAAACAATTGCAAGGATTTTTAGGAAGTGTGAATGTGTACAACAAATTTATCCATAACTATGCTCAATTGAGGAAGCCTTTAAATAATTTATTAAAAAAGGATGTGAAATGGGTTTGGGATGATGAATGTCAGAAGGCATATGAATCTCTTAAAAATTGCCTAATATCAAAACCTATCTTGTCAATATATAATCCTAATTATCCTTGTAGTTTATATGTAGATGCCTCTGGAGATGGCATAGGGAGTGTTTTAAAACAACTACATCCCGATGGTAGTTGGCACCCTGTAGCGTACCATTCTAGGTCCTTAAGACCATATGAAAAAAATTATAGTGTCTCGGAATTGGAATGTCTAGCTATCATAGACTCCGTAGAAAAATTTCACTGTTACCTACACGGAGTCCATTTCACAATTTTTACTGACCATTCGACCCTAGTTTGGTTAAAGTCTATCAAACATCTCACGGGTAGATTATTTAGGTGGTCCCTCAAATTGTCCATGTACGACTACACCGTAAAATATAAAAAGGGATCCACTAATCATGAAGCAGATTTTTTAAGCAGACAACCGATTTCCCATTTTGTAAGTACACAGGTTAATTTATTGGACATAGAGGAAATTAGGGAACATCAGCAATTGGATAACATATCTAACCCTAAATTTAAAAAAATGAATGAAGTGTTAACTATTCAGAAGAAGGGTTTGACAAAAATTGTAGTACCTTTTTCTTTGAGGTTAAAATTAATGGAAAATGCACATGCCCAATTTGGTCATCCAGGGGTTCAAAAGATGCTCCAGATTTTATCACCTATTTTTTATTGGGAATCTATAATTGTTGATGTTTCTAATTATGTAAAATTCTGTGAGATCTGCCAATTGAACAAAAAATGTCATCAGAAAAGATACGGCTTATTACATTCCTTACCACCTGCGAAACTACCTTTTGAATTGATGTCCATTGATACCATAGGAGGTTTGGGGTATTACCATTCCACCAAAAAATATTTACACTGCATAACTGATCATAGTACAAGGTATGTGTGGACTTTTGCTAGTACTAATGCTACCACAGAAACCTATATTAATAGTTTGAAGCAAATTTTCTTAATTTCCAAACCCAAACAACTACTGAGTGACAGAAATAGAGTTTTCACTTATCCTAAATTCAAACATTTCCTAAAAAATAATGGTATCACTCAACGATTAACTCCTTCCCACCGACCACAAGCCAATGGGAAACAAGAACGCGTAGGAGCGACGATTATACAGAGAATGAGATGTAAAATTAAATCAGAAACTTTAAAAACTCCATGGCCAAAATTACTCGAACAAGCGACCGCAGAATATAACAATACACCACACCAAGTGACCTCATTTCCTCCTAACTATTTATTGTATGGTACTTTACCATATGAATCTCCGTTACCAACTATGGAAGTATATCCTCCTTTAGAACAAGCTAGGGAAATCGCATTTGATAGAACGCTCAAAGACCATGAGAAAAATAAAGTAAGATATGACAAAAAATTTTCAGAGTCTCCATGTAAAGAGGGAGATATGGTCATGGTTGAAAATTTTGTATATCCAAACACTAGAAAATTAACTCCCATTTTTGACGGACCTTTCAAAATAATTAAGAAAATCTCAGGGGTAACGTTTGAAATAAATAAGCCTAATTGTTTGACTCAAAAGAAAACCGATATCGTACATTCTACCAGATTAAGATATTTTAATCCTGCTAATAATTTTAAATTAGTTCAACGATCTTCAAAAATCCCTAATTAAAAGTTATTTATTTTTATTCTAGGGAAAATTTATGAAATCGTTATTTTGAATATTGGTAACCAGAAATCTGTGATAAATCTTAAAATAATTTTAATTTCGTTAATGTGGACTAAAATATGGAAAGAGACCTAACTTTACTTTTTCACGTATATTGGTTCCATATTATTTTATAAAACTGCTTTAATTGCAATAATTATCACGAGAAAACAATACTCTGATAAGTTTGTTGTAATCAAGCAAGAATCCAGATCTCTTTACCTCATAAAAGTAGTAAAAAAATCACATTTTTTTATTTGATGACCGAACAGAGAGAAGAATTTTGGAAAACTGCCAAATTGAGAATTATAAGAGAGTAAAAAATGATCATATAAGAAATGTTTATTTATTTTTGTTGAATTATAGCTGTTGAGTTTGAAATTGATCTGAGAGTCATTAAAAATAAGTAATAAAGTGAAGATGTTGAGGTTTATGTGGTAGAAGTATAATATTTAGGGATTTAAGTATATTTGTTATAATATTATGTTTAAGTTAACTAAGCGGTCAAACTGTTTATGTGTTATATGATTATACCCTATTAGCAAAACATCTTGCAACAACCTTGATAGACCTTGGTAATATACTGACAGGTTCAATATGAACTTCTTAAATACTGTTGAAAGGTTGCATAAATGTTGATATAACAATACTGCAATAACAGCATGTATGCAACACGGTAATTACCTTTAAATAACAATATTGATATTATATTACATCATCAACACTGTATAAGTGTTATCTGCATCAATATTACAAAAAATAGTTCAAATCAACATTGTGCAATGCTGTTGTCGTCAGCAGCTCAACAGCCAATGGAAAGCTGTTGAGCTGCGCATGCGTTGGGGTAGAAAGAATTTTACCCATCGTTCCAATCGGCGGCGTGTCTCTCCTCACCCTCACACGTGGTTTCTCGTTTGTTGGTTGTTCAACAATAAAGAGCAGTGTAGGGAAATATTGTTTTCAGTAATTATGTATGCATTATCTCATTTATTAATGTAACCCAGCCAGGACAGTAGATGTGTGGTTATCTACTGAGAAGACTATGAAAAAATAATGGAAGCATAACGCAAACGCGGCATGATGGTCTAGTGTACATCACGTGTCGAATAAAATGAGAACAATGCAATATTTTAAAAAAAAAAGGCACCTTGATTTTATACTGTCATGTCAGTATATACTGTCGGTGACAAGGTGAATGCAATATTGCAAAAATAAGACACCTTGATTTTTATACTGACAAAGCACTGTCATATCAGTGTATACTGTCGGTGACAAGATGGATGCAATATTCCGAAAGTAAGGCACCTTGCTTTTATACTGTCATATCAGTATTTACTGTCGGGGACAAGGTGAATTCAATATTACAAAAATAACGTACATTGATGTTATACTGACAAAGCACTGTCATATCAGTGTTTACTGCCGGTGGCAAGGTGAATGCAATATTGCAAAAATAAGGCACCTTGATTTTTTACACTGACATTACACTGCATACACCTTGACAGTCAATCTTGTGGCAGCCTGCAGGCAGTATAAATGGAGTAACATAACAATGTTGAGGCAGTATGTATGCAAGATTATCCATACTGATATATCAACCTTTATGCAATACTGTAGCAGCATATTTTGCTTGCTGGGTAATGATTGTAAAAACATTCGTATTTGGTTGTAAATATTGAGTAAAGTTTCGATATGAAGAGGTGCACCTCAACAAAAATTATGCAATGTAACTAAGGTCTTTATCTATAAGTATTTTGTATAAATTTTTATTTTGATGATTATTCATTCATGATTGGTGTAATATTTCATACTTATGAGTACTAGAGTGTATTATAGGTAGATTGTAATTTTGTGTATTTTAGTTTTTTGGGCCCTATATATTTTTTTTTCTCTTTCTCTGTTTACATATTTCTTTATTTCCATTGTATACAACGGAAAGTTAATTCAAGATGTGATTGCAATCATGATGATAAGACGACAAAACTTCGGTCTCCTCTTGTCAGAAAAATTGTATTATTTCTTGTATTATCAGTATTAAACTTATTTGTATATTATTATTTTTTTTATATATTGGTTTGGATGGATGGGGGATTGGAATTTGGAAATTCCCGGGTATTTCGAGTTATACAAAAGTAAGGGTTCTTCTAAAAGTTATACTGTATACTTCCGAGTGTCCTCCACCCTATGGACGCATAGGGTGTAGTCCTCTCGGGAGGGGGGATGTAACAATGAAAATTAATATTTCATTAATTTAAAATAAATCTAATTTAAATCATTAATATTAATTACGGTTCTATAATTTAGGTAAAGGTTTCCGTTTTGATTTCGGTATTCCATTAGCTTTACCACGGGCCAAGAATGTTCATTACGTCATACTCCAGTTCCCTATCCATCTAACACTACCATATAAGGTAGTGAAAAAGTGTCATGCGCAATAAGAAATTGTACATATGGCAAAAGCTTGTGTTGCACACACTTTCGCTAGAGATGTGGTGAAATAAAGACGTGTGGACTGGCTCTTGGGTCTTGTTTTTACTTTTCGTTTATCACTTAAAAATGAAGAAATGAATTGAAGGTGACATCCAGTAGCTAGGATGTTTCATATATATATATATATATATATATATATATATATAGTACTTAACGTAGACCAGTTACGATTAAATTTTTCGGTACGATACTATACCGGCATTATGCGAACTATGGTAAAGCGAAAAGAAAAGTAACATAATATTTATTTATTATCGCAACTTAAGGGGCTTTAATCAATAAATTTCTATTTCTTAAATGCATTTCCATTCATTAATTTTTAATTTCCGATTCTTTGGAGTGGCAACACCTTAGTTTGTTTATATCGAACATGTTTATATCTAGCGATCTTTTCTTAAGCCTTTCGAATTTTAAAGTGTTTTTTACGATCTCAAAATAGTTAATTTTTGGTCTGCAGATGTTCGGCGGGGATCAGCTAGTTAAGTTATAGTATTAACTATTACCGTGGCCATCTTGGATCTGTTGTCGCGTTACTTCTAACTATTTCCTTAAAAGAAATAAAATCTTTTCTTTTCTCATTTCTTTCTAAACCAAATTGATGGAAAGACATTGCTGTACCTGCTTTTTGAGTCCAAAAGCTTGAAATTTTTTCGAATTGAAAAGAATAAAAGTGACCAAGTGTAATGCTTTTTAACACGTATGGGGTTGCAGAATATTGTATACCTTTCTAAAATACAAAAAAAAAATAGTTTTTCTAGTTTCAGATACTTGTATCTTGAGTGTGCGTTGGATTTCACACATGCATCTTTACTGAAGTAAAACTGTGTATTTCCTTGAAGGACTAGTAAACCTGGTAAAAAAACTACGCTTGTCACTGAGTTTAAATAAACACATTTTGAAAGATGTATTACTTCACTTGAAGACTAAAGATATGGAAAGCTTTTAGAACAGTTTTATTCTATCCCTGAAACATGTTTTCGAATAATTCTTGCAATTGTGTACATGACAACGCTGTTTTTTACCAATATGCTTCTTGGTAAAGGTGAACGTTTAAAATCATTAAATTTATGCTGTAGTATGTCCATTCAAAATTTAAACTGTATATAGAAAATATTTTTTCGAAGACAGTTTTAGTACTTGTTTACAGGGTCATGTAAATGTAATTCATTATAAGCTCTACCCAAAGAAAAATTTATTTTTCGCACTCCTGCTGCGGCGCAGAAATATAAAATATCTTAATTCCTAACATTTATTTTCTTAAGTTCCGCACTTTAAACAACAATTTTTATAGTTGCTGATCACGCAAGAAAGCACTTACCGTAAATTTCAGTTGTAATTAGATCGTAAAAAGTTCACGCGGTTTCATTAATTTTTCTTCTTATTATTTTTTTCGTCTTTTGTTTACGCCTAAAACTTCATTTTCGAGAAAGATATGGTTTTTCACTTTATTTCAAGCCTTAATGTAGTTTAAAATCTAAAAATCGTTTTAAATTGTTTATTTTAAGAGCTACATCATTTTCTAAATGATTTATTTATCTGTAAGAAAAGTATAGATATTAAAAGTTTCAAAATAAATTTAAAATGAATTTATTGTAACTGCAATGTTTTTAAAAATTCTACTTTTAAAAAATGTAAACAGTTTTGATACATGCTAAATATGCAAGAATAGCGTTGCATATAATTGAATATACTCTTCAAAGTTCTTAGTAAAATACATTGATTTGCTTATTATGAAAATTTATGTATGCATGTATTTAAATACTGTGCTATTTTAAAGTTTGAATTTTAAGCTATTGCCGATCATATATACAGTAGCCCCTCGTTATATCGCGCTTGTCGGGGGACAGCAAAAAAGCGCGATATAACCGATGCCGTCAGAGCTCAAACTTAAAATTTTGGGAGACATAAAAAAGCGCGATATAACCGAAGCCGTCAGAGCTCAAACTTAAAATTTTGGGAGACATAGAAAAAGCGCGATCTATCCGAATGAGCGATATAACGAGGGGTTACCGTAATTCATTGAAGGTGTGTATTCTGAATTAATCGTATCATTGATAGCAATTTTTGTGGAACGTTAGTATCAAAACATCCCGTTTACTTAAATTAAGAGCCAACTATTGTGTCCTTAATATTATACTTGTTTGCGC
Organism: Octonoba sinensis; assembly: GCA_038502835.1. Taxonomy (NCBI): domain Eukaryota; kingdom Metazoa; phylum Arthropoda; class Arachnida; order Araneae; family Uloboridae; genus Octonoba; species Octonoba sinensis. Next base: position 69,682,958 of record CM076602.1, read on the forward strand.
CCTTGTTTAACTTTGACCAATATGTAACACCTTCATTTTTAATAGTATTCGTAGGTATTTTAGGTAGGTATGTTAAGACTGTTTTAAAGAGGTTTTATGACCTTAGAAATAATAGTTTTGCTTTCTCAAGGGGAATGAAATAGAGTTACAGCTACTTCACAACAGAAAAGAAATAGTAGAGCTCGCAATGAAAACTTGAAGAGATCAAAGATCAAAGAAAATGACACGAAAGCAGATATAAAATTGAAAAATAAAACGAATAATCACAAAGTGTTATAATGTAGAATAAAATAAGTTTTTTAACTTATGTAATTCTGCACGATGCAGCTACAAGATTTTGCAGTTTTGGTAAAGTTTTAAAAGAAACTCTTAATGCTTTCTTCCTCAGAAAGAGGAAATGTTATTAACAATTTAATTACTCTGAAGAATGAAACAAATGTTGATGAATCTAAAAGAAATTAGTAACTAAAACCTCTCGGTATGAAGAAAAGAATATTTGATACAATTAGGTTGTTAAAGTGGGAGAAAATCGGTCATATTGTTAATATTTAAATATGCTGTTATAAATATGTTTTAAAATATAATTGAAAAACTATAGTGTAACGGGATCCCAGATGTCTTATCGAAATTTTAGAAATAAAACTTTCACTCCATTCAAGGTTTATTAAGAGGGACCATCAAATAATAAAACTCAAATTCTAGAAAAGAACGATATTTTACACAATCATTCTGTATTGAATGAAAAAAAAATTCTGTCGTAAAAGTTCACCTGAATGTGAGAAAGAAATTAACGTCAAAAATAAAAACAAAAAATAATTAAAAATATATAAATAAGTAAATAAATAAAAAATTGTATGTCAAGAGTGTATTGTTCCTTTGTAAAGCTTCTGTATCAGATTTTTTATTTTAATTCTTATTTGAGAAGACACTGATGTCTTATGCTGTTCAGAATTTATTTATATTTTTAAAAAAATATATTCATTGGAAACCTAAAGATTGTTAAAGACATTCTCTCAATAATTTTAGAATTAGAAAACAAAAGGTAGATGTCACGATGTTAATAAGCATGGTGTTCACTAAAAGCAAAAAGTGCTAAATATTGGCTGAATTTTTCTTTTATCTTTAACTTAAAGTGATAGCAAAACAGAACGGTATTTGTCTGTAAATGGATCAGTCTTCCACCCCCTATTTTAATCATCATCTGCGTGCAATGAAATTTGATTGGAAATGTTTCCTTCTCCAGAATGCATTAAGCTTTAATTGAAACTTCAACTATAATTACTGCCTGCGAGGGATGCCATTCTCTAAATCGATCTATAATTAAATTTATAAAAGCTTAAAACTGCCAAGTATCTTCACACAAGTCTGAAAAGTGTTTACAAATGTAATTTAAATCCATTTTTGATCATCGTTAATTAGGAAGTATAACATTTAACCTATAATTTTGCTAATTAGTTTTTTTGTGAATTGTCCGCTGTAAAACGACTAGCCATTCCGTAGATTGCCGAAATATGCCCCACATAAAAAGTTCACGGCTTAAGAAAAAAGTTAGATTGTGGTGGTTTTTTATATGACAAAGTATGTCTTAAAATCTATAAAGTCTCTTTTTACTCCATTAATATTTGTGCGGCAATTCCAATGTCCTAATGTCTTTCTAATTCATTGAGTGTAAGTAAATACCTTAATTTTAAAGTGAATTGTTGTTTGCTTGGTTATTTATCAACTTTTATGCTTTTATGTGTTTTATCTTGAATTACTTTATGGCAGCTACAACACTTTTCTATTGACGGTAATACTACTCCATTTTATGGATATTAACCTTTTCAATTTTCGTTTATTTTTTCCTTGCTATATGTTTAATAATGAACATATCTTTATTCATATAGAATAGGTTTGTCTTTGACTGTTAATAACAGGATATTTTTCACTAAGATTGCCTGGGTTTATATTTACTTTATTTGAAAATTAAAATTCATTCCGAACTCCTGTTGTAATATGTACTGTTTTGTGATAATAATTTCCTTTAACAAGGAACCATCTTTTTAAGTAAATATGAGCATTTTTTGTGGTACTTTTTGGTGCTCACGTGACTCCCCCCCCCCCCCCCGATCTCGTCCTTTCAATCCGATTTTAACATATAGTTTTTCTATAAGAAAATGATAGACAAGTTTCAAACCCTACATGAGAATTCAGAACAAAGAAAAACAGCATACAGAAAATAGAAAAAAAAAGTCCAATTATGCAAAATCAAAAAGTAAATGAAACGAGATGAGCGAGAAAAAAATGTAGATAAAAATGTAAACATGAAAATGAACATTTACCATAGTCTTAATACAGAACCTTTGTTAAAGTAGTCTGTTCAAAAACATTTTACTTCATGTAGATAAAACATCTGCACTGTAACATACTGTAGTTTTGAGATGAAAGAGCGTTAACCTTTCAGAACTGGCGTCAAAATGAATAACCTAAGAACTTACGCGTGAGCATTTTTCTCACACCAATTACTTCCTCAAAAAATTATAGTAAACGAACTATTTTTCAACTGAAAAGCATTTTTTTAAATTCTAAACACCAAATGCTACACAAAATAATAATATTACTCAAAATATATCGTACACGTGTACTGTTTTCATGAAATAGTATATGACGAAACTTGTAGGAGCACAAAATGTTCCTTATGAAAAATAAGATTTTTTTTTTGCAAACTATGATTGTCGATTTTATAAGTTTTATAAAAAGCATTTTCAATCAGACCCATTTTAGTCAACAATCTTCATCGTGAAATCATCCTTGAAAAGAAAACATTTTTTCAGTACAAAGATATTTAAATAGTTAAATAATAATATCTAATTGATTTATCCATTTATTTTAGTTCGTTTAAGTACATAGGGTCAGTTGGGGTAATTGTAAACGCTTTTTCAATGTTTTAACTTTTGATCCTTTACAACCTCTTGAATGAATTCAGAGATAAAATTCTTAACATTGTAGCCACAACTGTACTTCTTGTGAGTAAATGTGCACAAAAATTTTGACTTCAAGACTATTTGTTAGCAAATAAGCTCGTGTTTACAATTACCCCAGTGTGTTTACAATTACCCCAGAGATCTGGGGTAATTGTAAACAGTGATTTATTTTCAAATAAGGTTGATGCAAATAGAAAATTTTTTCTTACAGAGACGGCTAGAGCGCTTAAGAAATCCTGGAGCAAAGGTTCTCAATCTGCGGCCAACAGGCCGCATGTGGTCCGCCGAGTTATGTTATGAGTCGTCTGAGATCATTTAACGAGAAGTATCTTGCAAACAATCAAGTAATGCTGCAAATTTATGTAAAATTTGTCCCGCAGTAGATCAGTCGGTTAAGCTTGGATCCCACAGAACACCGAAAGTGAAGCACAATTGGCCGTGGTCAACGCTTGGGAGGGTGACCCCCTCCCACGACTGAATACTCTGAGACCGAGTGCGCTAAAGGGAGCTGTGCACGTAAAATACATCGTCGCTTCAAATGTCCACCAAGTTAGAAATAATTTCCACTGAGGGACCATTCTAGGTGACGATCTCTCATCTGGGAGTTCGTTCAAAATCATCAAGCCCCTCTGATCCAAGTGTACTTCATTCTACCGGAGCTCATTATTAATTAGTAGGAGCTTCCTTAATGCCAGGTAGCCCGGCAAGGGGGGCTTGGATTTCCAAGTGGCATTAGCAACAACAACAACAGTTATGTAAAATAGACACAAAAGTGTAATTTACATCAAAATATAATACTCATTGTCCCCCCAAAATATTGGAAATAGGATAAATTTAAGTGTTTACAATTACCCCAGAGTGCGAAATGAATGGGGTAATTGTAAACACCTAACTTGCACATGAAAAATAACAGGGAGTATTAAATTCATAACTAAATGTTCTTAGCAGCATTCCATTTTACAAATAAAAATGATTGAAACCGCTTACATCGCATTTGTCGATGAGCTGGAGGGGAAAATGCAAGATTACTAAATTTTGTTAAACAACTTTTTTCGCTGTGCCAATTTCAAACAATAGTGACGCCTCCACAGTTGTTTCGAAACTTACGAAACTGTTTCAATGTCTTTTCTATGCTGCCAGTTTATCACTCCAAGCAGTTAAGTTTTCAAAACCACCACAAGTGTAGTTATGAAGCTTGTTTACAATTACCACATGTTTACAATTACCCCAACTAACCCTACCTGGTTTAATATTTAATAAATTAAAATAACAAAAATCGTTTGAAGTTAATCACACGAGCACTCGCACCATGAGTAAAATATTGACTTCATTTGTCTACACTGACCAGCAAACGCACTTGGTGACAGTCATACAATGACCTAATGATTGCGAAACACATTGGGGCAGCCAGAGAAGGTTACAAGGAGAAGCCAGACTGAGCAGTACCTTCGCTTATGAAATTGAATACAAGATATACTTTTTTCTTCTTGGTGTGAACAAGATGAAAAAAGAATCACGAGCATTTTTCTCGCGGTGCGAGCTCTGAAGGGTAAGTAAAAAGCAAGTGCCATTTAAATATTTACTTTTTATTGTTTAACGAATTTTCCGCAGTTTTTTTCTTCTTTTCTTTTAATGAATTAGGACTACGTAAGTTAATTTACAGAACATCACGAATGTACGACCTTTTAAAAATAATTGCAGTTATCTTCTACGTAATTCATACTAAAAACTGTCTGAAATCATATTTGAGACAAGGCGTTTTCGTGGTAAAAATTCTGTGTCCAGAAAAGCCGTTTTAGTCATTCTTGAAAAGTGGCTAGTTACATTAAAGTCGAGTTTAATTACGAGAGCGTTTTTATATTTTCAACTGTAAAAAGGACCTTAGCATTGTTCTCAGACTACATACATTTCCAGAAATTAAGAGGCTGAAAAATGTATTTCATTGTTAACTGCACTTTTCTGATGATGTACAGAACGGAATTTCTGAGCACGCCATTGTTGTTAAAATTAAATAGAATCAGCTGAAATGTATGTTGCAAGATTTTGAGTTTTTGGAATATCACCGATGTAAATGAGAAGATGAATGAAACGAAAAACAGCTAAATAAATATAAACATACACTAAAATAACTTTAAAAGTCTGTTACGTAAGTAGTTTTGGAAGTTTTGTTCAGAAACGTAATTATAACGTTGTTAGTAGGTGCACAGAAAAACAACATTAACGATTTAACCCATACTTTCAGTTCAAACCATCCATTGGAAAATTGTGAACTTTGAAATATCAGCAGAAAAATATTAGAAATGCAAATATGCGAATTTTACAATACTCTCCAGTTGTAAATAAAAAGGAAGTGTTGATCAAGGTGATAATTTTCGAAAAGTGTACAGGAGCCACACATTACACTAATAATTTCAATATCCCCGACTGATGTAAGGAAATTAAAAAAAGAGAATCAATATTTCAAACAGCAATCCATTTCTCACAGGTTTGAAATCAGCATCAAATGTCAATCGTAAATTTGGGAATCATTGATTAAAAACTAAATTGATAAAAAAGAAAATAATTTCAATGGTAAAATGTATTTCGACAATTTAATATTACGAGGCTTTGGTTTTTGCCTGCAACACCTAAACTAGTATGAATGCGACACTGTTTTCTATTTAAATGAAACTGTGACCTAACCTAACAGCAAAAACGGGCTACTCGTCGGTGAAAACATTAATTTAACTTTTTGTCATGAATTACAAATGAATATTAAAAACAAAAAGAAAAAGAGAGAGTGTTAAAAAAAGAGAAATAAATGAAGCAACTTGAAATTATGTTTTGAAGAAAAAATAAATTGTGGGAGCATATACATAAAATGTCAATTAAATATAGTTCTTGCTATTTTCAAAGACACATTTTGCTACCAGTTTAGAAGCCCTGTACGATTCATAAATGCCTTTTCTGGGAATCAATCATTGATTAGGGTAAAAAACGTGAGATCATAAAGAACATTATAAAAATGAATGAAAACGTACATTTTTGGGCGAACTTTGGTCAATAATACGGAGCACAATTATTGTGCATGCATTGCCATTACCATTTTGTTGTTATACTGTAATTTAGAACTACCGCCGTAGTAAAATTAAGACACCTTTTTTTGCTTTTCTCCTTATAGGGCAGTTGAGATTGTGCACACGGGTGGGAGAGAGGTCTGTCGATAATAACTACAATAGAGCCTCGGTTATCCGAGCCCCGACTAACCGAGTTCCGGGTTAACCGAGATACATTTGCCCTTGAAAAAAGAAAATCCTGGCGGCCGATGGCGGAGTCACTGATTGACGTCAGTCATCCCCCTTTTTTTCCGGTGATATAAAGACATAGAACAGCCGTTAAACAGAAAACAATATATAGATATATTATATATATATAGACTTCTTCAAGAGACAACTTTAACTGGAACATGTACTCTACGGATGTATACATATAAAACTGGATATTTGTAAGTTTGTAACGTCATTTTTTCATTTCATAATATGTACAGTAAATTCCTTTTTTTTATATCTTTGACGACATTTTCATTCATTTCAACCAATGTTGCCCTCTCGATTTGGACAGGGTCTGTATTATCCGAGTTTTCGATTATCCGAGGTATTCTCGGTCCACATTACCTCGGATAATCGAGGCTCTACTGTACAAGTACATTATCAAAATTGTCTCTCTTCAGCGGTTATTATTTTTAAAATAATATTTAATCTTTAAACTATATTTTCTTTCAGTTTTCGTAAACACATATAGATACTATTAAGAGCAGATTTGATTTCCCTAAAAATTCAGAAAATTGACAAGAACTTCCTTTCCAGTTGATGGAAGATAAAATAGTCTACTATTCGTCAGCAACTGGCGACAGCGTGAACTGAACATATTTGTTGCTTTTAGCAGCAACCGAGTTCACAGACGCAATTTGTTTTGCTAGCCTCCAACGCATCACAGTTCCAACCACAGAGTGCACTGAAAAATCATTTTTGATCTTAAGCTTCACTTAAGCAGTAAAAAGTTTAAAATCCCTATATTTATGCTTCTTAGTTAAATGATATTTAGTTAAGTATGTATAAGCAAATTAATTTATTGGCAACATTTAACCGCTGTTAAAAATACATCATTGCAATAATTAGCTTAAGAAACTGCGCATTTGTTCTAGAATTATTTCAAAATTAACCGATTTGTATGTTTAACATATGATTTGAAACATGTAACATTACCAATTCGATGAAGGTAATGTAAACAATGCGCCAACTCTCCCATTGGAGGGATTAGAGATTTTTCAACGCGTTTCCTTTCTACAAAAAATTGTAACGGTTTGCGCAGTTACTCAAGGTTAGTCGCTTACTTAAAAAGGGTTTAATTAAAAAGTATCTTGCAACACTCCCATCACTATGAAAATATCTGGAACATTAGTGAAAGTACAAGCCCTTATATTGGGCGAAATTTTTTTAAAGACGTTTCTATATCATAGACGTGCAGAAGAATAAACTTATGAATTCAAGTAGACACTATGTTGTTGTTTCTGTACTATCTGCACTATCTGTAAAACTGCGCCCTCTCGCTAGGCTTTACCGTATTCCAAATATATCAACAGGCTTTAATCATATACAATATGCATGATCATTGAAGATACTGTACGCATATTGCGGTTTAAGTGTACAGAAGGTTGCAGAAATTAGTAATGGTAGAGATTGTATTTACTACAGTCGTCCTCGGCTGTAGTCTTCTAAGAGCAACATTTTTTTTCTTTCTAATGGGGCTGCGTATGGTCACTAACCTTTACAGACTTAGTCATTCCTCGGAAATCAGAATCCATTATTTCAAGTAGCACCACTATCGGCGGATGCCATTGCCATTTTGAGAATTGATGCCCTGGGCCTGGATACTCTAGTAGTTAGAATATCGAGCTTCGGATCGGAGGATCTGACTCGATACCCGAGCCGCTGAAGACCCACCATGTACACTTAATGATACGTGCATGTGAAATCCGTGGACCATGGAGTCCCGAGGCAGTTCTGAGGGTGGAGATTTCCCCTTCCCTTCACTCTTAAGTCAAAAAAGGAATGTGGCGTATTTGTGGTGGCGCCATCTGGTGTCAACCAAGTACATAATGAGCCAAGTCGTACTTCCACCGTTGTAGTGCTCATCTATAAATGGAAGGCGCTCTTTACTGCCTTAATTGCTAGTTGCTCTGCAAAGGGGAGCTTGGATATCCAAGTGGCATTAGAAACAACAACAATAGAATTAACGCTCAGTTTTTCATAGATGGCGGCACCATCTTGAGTTCTAATTGGTGTGAAACTGCTCTGGGAAGTTATTTTTTAAAAGCCAAACGGATTCTCAAGGGATATTTAACATTCCGCACTGTCATACGACATGAGCCACGACGATTCTCTTCATCTTGAAACCCCACCGACTTTGGCCAGGTGTGATCCGGCGAAATTGGCATACGAGGCCAGTGCCTTCCACAACGCTACCCTGATGGCGTAGGAGCAACATATGATTTCTGTCTATATCGAATTTGAAACACATAAATATTTAAAGAATGTTTCGATATCAGTTTTATTATCATATGCTTTTCTAAAATCAAAATGCAAGACTTTCTTCAGACACATTTATTACATTCAGAAACAAAGATTATTTTTAATTTTGGCAAAGTCATGAAAACACAGATTTAAATTCAGGTCGAGTAGAATATCCGTATCTGCATATTTGCATTTCTTCCAGCAAAAGTTAAATAATGAGATTATTTATCAAATTGGAAGGCTTGAAAAGAATTGAAATGGCTTCCGTTTGTTGTTCTATTCCTTCAAAGATAAATAATCATCTTGTCAAAAGCATTTAAAGATCGCAAATCATTTGCTTTGTTTTGTGGGGCTCAGCGGATTTGCTTTGAACGGCTCTATTTTTAAAGTGTCATGTTGAAAAATTGGATTTTTGCCTTGTTTAAATAGAACATATGATTTTCTTAGCAAAAGAATATTCTATATATATAAATATACATAACTAATATTTAGACGATCTTTGAATGAATGTAACATTAAAATGTCTTTACTAAACAGTATATACATAAATAATAAGAATTTATAACAAAAAAAACAGGATTGTTATGCCAAAATAGTATGCTTTTTTACAATAGGTAAATAAATGTGTGTTCTTATCAAGATAAAGATTTGAATAAATTGACAGATGTTTGACCGCACAGAAATTTGATACAAAGCATTTCTTATCAAATTTCTGCGCTGTACAAAATTGAATTTTGGTATGAAAATACTTGTATTATTTTTATTTTTGATTTCTAAAATTTTTTGTTTGTAACTATGCTACTCTCTTAAGATTCAATTCCTCATTTTATAACAGTTTTTCTTAAATCTGTAAAAATTATTTATAGGCTGGAAGTGAGAAAATCCTTGAAAGATCTTCAGGTAGTTTTGCTTTCAACTGACGTTTTTATGCCGTCCAGAGAAGTAACAACTTGAATTCAAGCAAATAAAAACTCTTTAAAATTAGTTTTGGGCTAGATTTATTCTTTTTCATTTTCTACAATCGATGTTGCTTTTCCCATTTTGCCATATTCACAAACGGCACAAGGGGCTATGAAAACTCCCCACATTAAAATAGGTATGACATACATATTCAATCTAAATTTCAAGCATAAAGTTGCATATCTTCAATGAAGCAGAAACAAGCAATTGGCTAATGGGGGTGATAGCTGGCCAGCAGCAAGTAAAATATTCCAACAAATTTCTTTTTGCACAACAAACATGTGTAAATATATACAAGAAGTAGCCGTCTTGGATGTAACGTTTATTATTTTCCGTGCATTTTCTAACACATTACGAAATTACAATATACTTTTCTCCACCAGACCCCTACCTGTTAGCCGAGGCCTTAGGATTGCTTACGCACGGGGAGAGGTAGTAGGGTCTACGGATTTTACATACACATATCCCCAAGTATACATGGGGGTCTTCAGTGGGTATCGAACGCGCGACCTTCCAGGTGGAAGTCCGACGTGCTAACCACTAGGCTACCACGGCCCAGTTACAATATACTAACTTGCAATAAGCATTGCGCTTGGTTATCTCTGAAAATGTGCAAATTAGCACAAAATGGCATAACTATGTTTATACTTTGTTTATATTTTTTATTGTTTCTTACTAAAATGTGTTTTACATGCAAATTTAGATGTTTTCCTGTAAGCAAACAGTTTTAGGGTGGCGTATAGGTGTTATCATAGAAACCCCAGATCGCTTTTGAAACGTTATTATAGCTTGCCTTATAATTGCAAATGGTATCTGAAATCTGTTTGCATTCAAAAATGCCATTATAGTAGGCTACCTTTACTAGGATTTATTTTAACAAAATTTCAAGACCAATTTAAGCATCACATATGTTTGTTTACACAAATATTTATTTAAATACTTATCTGAAAAAAAATTCTTGTAATACATTAGTTATTTGTCAGTGTCAATCAATTTTACTGCCTCATCTGTTGCTAGGATTGAAGTAAAATATATTTACGAATTCTAAAAATAACTTTGCTTTCAAGGATTTATGTTTAATAAAATAGATACAAAGAAGCAATCTGTAATAGTCAAATGTTTGTTTTTAATTTTCTTTCACTTTCAGAAAAGTCATTTTTCAGGAAATGCAACATTTAATTTTCAACATGTTCTGAATGAATATTCTGCTGAAATTCCATTTTCAAGTAATTAATGAACTCTGCAAACATAAATTTGACGCATCCCCTTCGTTAGACATTCAAAACCGAGCATCATGAAAATAAACTACAAGCATTATACTTCCATCTTATTTTTCGAGGACTTAAAAATTTCCTTTACTTTGTATTTAACTTTCTAGATAAATTACAAAACTCTTGGCGAGAGAAAATGAAACGTAACGTATTATAGAGAGAAGGAAAAGCAAAAGTTCTTTCCCTCGTGTTTGTATTAGGATAAATTTCCACTGCAAGTTGCGAATAAATTGCTTTCTTACTAGGTTTTACCTCTTGCCTCAGCCCTCTAAAAATAAATCATGTTCTATCCACCAGCTGAGTGCAACGAAAGAAATTCTCACCAAATTTTAGGCGGCTAAATAATGCCTCAAGATTTTAGAACTATTTTCTTCTGAAGAAAAAAGCTTGAAATACTTCTAAAGAAGCTCAGAACCGATTTTGCTCAATGCATAGTATTGAAAAGAAATGAAAACACATTTAGCATTTTTATTGTAATATATTTTTTATAGATATCCACATTCCAAGTGATATCCGTTCAATTGCTAAAAAAATTTTGGTTTGTGTTATTCTTGTTGCTTTAAAACCCTACATGACTTTGTCTTACAAGTGACCAGTCATAGAAAGCTATGGAACTGGTGTGGCCTTTAATTCATGACCAACATCATGATTTTACTGTATTTTACTGCAAACATTTTTCTATAGATATCCACTTTCTGAGTGATATCGGTTGAATTGCTAAATAATATTTTTGTTTGTGCTATTGTTATTGTTTTAAAACCCTTCATGATTTTGTCTCACACGTGACCAGTCAGAGAAGACTGTGGAACTGGTGTGACCTTTAATTCATGACCAACATCTTAATTTGCGCTCGGTTTTAATATTGTCACATTTCAGATTTGCGCATTTTAATTCCTGTATTTGCAATATTAAACTTTTGAATATGTTGATGTTGTTGTGTCCTCGCTCGAAACGAGGAAGAATGGGTTCGCTGCTTGTGACTCTAAGGGGCCCTTATAGGCAGGAGTCCAACTTTCGCCCCTTTGAGAGGTCTCTTAATTTTTAAACCAGCTCCCACACAGATGAGGGACCGTCACCTAGGGATTTACTTCCTAAAGGAAACGAATGAGTTGCATAAAAAATACATGCTGATCTATTACAGCAAAGTTCTACTGTTATAATGATGAGTATATATAGTATAGATCGATACACTTTCATGTGCATGAGCATGTTTTACCTTCAACATATTTTCAATCTGTGTATAGTCTCATATGTTTGAATATGTTTTTAATTCCCCAAAATTCCTATATTTGAATTTTACTACCACTATATTGATGAGGAAAAAGCAATATTTCATGTATTTTATGAAAATTAGTTAATTTCGTGCCAAGGATATTTTGAGCTTAAGGATCTCCGTTAAGTCAATACATAATATTCATTTTATAGTGCAAATTTAAGAACTGAACACGCGTTCTAAATTTTGGATTCTACCGCATTAAGGTTTTAACGAAATTAATGCTTTGAAAAGTTAGAAAACTGCATTCATTTATTTTCGCTTGATTTAAATCTAAAAAAAAGTATAGAGTTTCAAAAAATTAATGAGTTTACGTGATTATTAAAACAAACAATATAAAACTCAATTGACATTTTTTTCTTAGCTGTGAATTTCAAGAGACATATTGTAATTAAAAATGCTTTTTATTGTAATTTTGTTATTACCACAATCAGTTTTCTTTTCCATTGATTATAAAAAAAGAAATAAAACAAAATAAACAAAAAAATAATAACAATGAAGGGAAATATGCCATCTGGAGAATTCTCTCAATGTGGGGGAGACCGGGGCAGAGTGCGACAAAGCAATTTTCTGGATTTTTTTTAATACGAATCGAGATACGGCACTAGATACTCATGGATCTGCAGTTATTAGTCAAGTGGATTCTGAAATAGGGATACTGCTCATGTTTGCCATCAAATAATAATTATTTTTCTGTTTTCAAGACTGAAATGTTTATTTTTTCACAGTCACCGATTTATAACATTTTATTTTAAAAATAAAAATTAAAAAGTTGATCAAGTTAATTGTCTCACCTATGTGATTAATTTCAATGTGGTACATTTAAGATAGACTTTAATGGAATTGCTTAAAATGTTGAATTAGTGGAAAAGGCGGGGTGCGGTACACGGGGGAAATCGCAGTAGGGACAGAGTGAGACTGTCTCACTGCATTTCATCCTAAATCTTCATTTGAAAGGAATATTTTCGACCTGATTTCATGATCCACTAGCTTTTTATTTGTTTTACGGGTATTATACCATATGAAAAGTACCAAACCACCGCGTAATACGAAAGTGGAGACATTTTCTGCCGATTCCATGAGAAATGCGGCCAAATGAAGATAGTTTCAATGCTTCTATTGGATTTAGTTTGCTGATGAGCACCAAAGGGCAATGTCTCTACAAATATCATTTTGGGCTTCAAGAAATATAGAATATTTCCACATGAAAGAGATAGATTTAGAGTCGGATTTTTTAGCTTCATCTGTAACTGACCGTTTGATTTCAAGTGTCACCGCAGATAAAATGCAATAGATCATAATAATTTGTCAACCATAGATAAAACTGATACTAACCAGGCTTTATGCGCTAGTGTAGTATGAGCTGTCTTCTTGAACATTGAATATTTCAGAGTATATACAAAGGACGAATATATATCATTGAAGAAAAGGCGTAAAACAAGGGGGAAAATGTCATTGCAACTGATATTCCTAAAAAGAAAAGATAGAAGAAAACGCAAAAACTACATTTTTTTTTTTTAATATCAAAAGTATAGAAACAAAGTGTAGGCAAATACACCGCAGCAGATGAGGTAGAAGGCGCTACATGGCCTGATAATTCATCAGAAGCATCTGTGAAAATCTACCTTTTGGGTTTGAACAGCTTGATTTGTTTGGCGATCTGTATCAAATGTTGAATCCTCCATTACGAATAAAGATGTTAACTTGCTGTTACCAGCTCCAAAAAAAATGCATCAAGTCAAGATCAATATTTTTTGCAATTTGAAATGATTTTTTTAAATTTAGGTTTTCTATGAAACTTTGATCTTTTGTTCAAAGGGATTTAATTTTGATTGTAAACATTGGACATAATGGGTCTCACTAAACCCGATATGCTATTTCACTGCACCCGATATGCTGCAGTATGGGACACAATAAGATAGAATTTTATGTTTCCTTTTTATTTTAATTTTTCACAAACTTCAAAGGATAATACAATTTTTCCATTTCAGAAGATTTCGTACTTCTGTTTTATTACAAATGTATTAAAATGTTTTTTACAGTATCAGTCTATCCCAATTTATTGAATTTTATATTTTTGGTGTAACTGTACCCTGGTTGCCCGTATATGTTTACTTGATGAGTTTCAAGATACTAATCATCGATACAAAAGGAATACAAACTAAATGTGTTTAATGTAATATTTTTCTAGTTTTTCTTTCCCCCAATGTGTGTGCTTGTCAATTATTACCTTAATGTAAGACCGAAATAAAATAAGTGCATATTTTTGCTGTATAGAATGTTTTAATAGGGAAAAAATATTTCAAATATGAGTTTTGCTTTGTAAACGCTTGCAGAAAACATGATCACGAATTAAAATTAGTTTAATAAGTTTTTACCAAAAGTTAGTGTTACGATTTAAAAAACAGTTTTGCTCTGCAACGCTGAATAAGAGTTTTCAAAAAAATGCAACCGAGTACTGCAACGTTATCAATTATGAAAAATATCTAAGTTATGCAGTAAAACTCCTCCTAGCAGAAAACAGAGCTTTAGAGGACAGTTTTAAATTCCCCTGCAGAAAAGCATTGAGGAAAAAAACCCTCTTCTTCTTAATCTCTCTATTACGAACAAATATTTTTGTCCCGCTCGTGACCGATACAGAGAATTTCACTATAATAAAGATAAAACAATGTTTTAATCAATTATTACGAAATTATGTAGCATTTTAGAGCAACTGGTTTTACTTGGCAAATTTCAGAATAATCAAATGATTAAAACGAAAGATAGTTTGTTGTTGTTTTTCTTAGGAGAAAAATCCCTTTGCAGTTTGGGAATAATCTGTTTTCTATTCATTTCATCTGCTAATATATCTTTCTAAAAATAAATCAGGTTCTATCTCACCTAATGAATAAGGAAGAATTCCAAATGAAATATGGGTGAAACTGAAAAACAATTATTCACGTGGGTGGTTTAGTAATGTCTCACCAGTCAAAACTGTTTCAGGATGACTTTAAAATTTGTATGGGAACTTTTTCGTGGATGCAATACTTCATTTATTTCGCACAAGGAAGTTATTTCAGCATGCAATCTACTTTGAACGAAAATCCTCTACAAAAATTATTATGTTACAAGTATGATACATTCGAATTACAGATAATTCTAAATCAGTATTTCTTAAAATGTAGTACGCGCACCCATAGAGGTACGAAATGCGTGCTTGATGGGGGTACACAGCACACCGGGCTGAGAACATATGTTTTAAAATTTTACAAAGTACCGTTACATAGCAAATATTTCCATTTTTCACATTCAGGTTAAAGGGAACTATACCATGACAAAATAAAATGTGCAGCAAAATATAGCTGGTAACAGAAATGTTAACTTATTTCCCTCGTTAAGACGTTAAGGAAAATTTTAAGCGGGCTTGAAAAACCAATTTTCTGAGTTAAACAAAAATATTGAATGGCTAAGATACCCGTTCTTACTTTAAAACTACAACTTCAATACCAGAAGGGTTATCATATATGGGCAGAGAATTAGTTTCATGCGAATTCTTGAAAAAAAAAAGAATTGACTAAACATTTAATAAAGAGACCCGCTGACAATTTGTAATGAAAATTCAACCGTAACTCATTCCATTTTTAAAGTTAAGCCTTGAACGTTTAAGCATCTTTGAGACATTTTAGTTTTTCGGTTTTAAAACATTTTATTATATTTAAATATCAATCGGGGATAATTCAGGGTTAAATAGCATTCAGTGTCAATCAGGGATAACCTCTCATGAGTGTGAATGATCGACCACTGAGTCAGATATTTAATTTAATGCATTTGTAACACATATTTTACATACCTTTTATCTTTCAGCATTACTTCTCATGTAAAGAAATTAGAAATACAAGCTATGTCCCGAAGGCAAAGTGTCTCAGGAAGTTAAAATGGGTATTTTTGATTAAATTGCACAATTTATTTTTTTCTTCAATTTATAGCAAAAATAATTATATTTACTTTTAAAAATGATTATATTGTGCAGTTAGTTGTAATGAGTTTTATTTTTGTATATGGGTAATACATAATAAAAATATCGAAAGTTTAAACTAAAAATAGAAAAAAAGAAAAAAAGTAAGTTAACAGATGGATGTATTTGCTCCTGTGTGGTATCCGAACCGAAAAACGGTAAAGCCTAGAACGATGAAATTGTGTATGCAGGTGTTGTTATTTCCTTAGTTGTGCATCTCAAAGCTCAAATTTTGATAAGTCAATATTAAAACTTTTATTAATTATTGTGTGACGTTTTTAGAAAAATAGTGCGGTCATCTGTCTTTTATTAGTAACTAACACAAATTATTGTTGTACGTCCGGTAGTGCTTAGAAATGCAACAATGTTTACATGAATTGCGTAAGCAATTGCAGAAATCATGTTGTACGCGCCATAGGCAATTGTGTCCGCCAAAGGCCGCAAGCTTGCGTTAACAACCGCCGAAAACGTTTTGTGTGTGCCATAAGCTCCAAGTCAAAATTGTGTGTTAACAATCAATGTAAGTTTTTATATAAAACTGCTCAATTCAAAAATTACAACTCAAATCTATACCAGTACGGATAGTTTAAATACACCTACGGGATATAACAAAAATTAATTAGTATTTTAGCAATTATGGCTTGCTTTTTAAATTATAAATCATGGTCAGCTTTTTACATATCGATGCCGAATATATATATATATATATATATATATATATATATATATATTCGGCATCGTGAGTATAATGTATATATGAGTATAATGTATTATATTGGTGGACTCGGATTATGAAATTTAAATCAAACCATCATGTCCCTTCTCTGAGTGTAAGCAATTTTAAATTGATGTCTTCTAGTGCAGAACATATAAGGCCATCTAATCCATCTTTCCTTCCTTTTTTACTTTTGTCATAGCGATGTGTTTTCCACCCTATTCTTTACAGAATATATATATTTTGCTGTGCTTGTCATTGTTACAATGATTGAAAGTGATAGGTATTACTTACTCAAAATTGAGAAATCCATCATGTAAACCGACATAAGTTTTTCTTTTCGACTGAATTCGAATAAAATGATCTTAGTCGTGATTCCAGAACCTATACATAAAACATATAATTTCGTACTATAACTCTAGATAAAACGTTGATTTAAAGTAATATGCAAGATTATTTGATAAATAAGCATTTTTAACATTTCATATGAAGGTTGAATGAAAAGTAATTGAGCACTGACGATACTCCCTAAGTCATGCATATCTTTAAAAAAACTGTTGCATAACATTTACATTATCCATTAGATATTCTGAATTTAATTCTACTTACTTTGAAATCAATGCTTGATACATTTATTTTATCGTTTTCGCAAAGATCCCTGTTATTTTTGAAACTGCAACTGCTGAATGGGGGTGATGACCTCAACATATTCATTACATAAGAGGGAATAAGAGACACTTTACGAAGCAATGTAGGGGAATCATGCCAATTGCGTGTGACATGAAGATCACCAAAAAATATTGAATACAGTCTCTGCTATTGCTATCTCGCTAATAATAGATTCAATAATCTCTCTTTCATCGTCTCTCGAAAGGCTGCGATTTGGGGTACAAATTGAGTATTTGTTCATAATTTCTGACAGCCTTACCAAAAGCACGAATGGAGAGGGTTTGTTTACAAAAATTCAATTTGTATCACAATCACAGTACTGATGGTTTGAATGATTGCAAGCAGTGGTGACTGATTTGTGAACATTCCCATAATAAATTGCTATTTTCCAAAAAATGTTGAAATTCACTTCAATAAACTGCCGATATCTTTCTGAATTTTCAAGATATTCAATTTATTATTATTATTATTTGAGTTGCCCTGTATACTTGGATTTGAAATTATAAGTGACAAATTGCTTAGGATTACGTTTAGCTTGACTACATGTAAGATTTTCCGACAAAAACCAAGTGGCCATTTGACCACTTGGCGAGCTGAATGGTCTACCTTACAGCCAATTTGTTTTTCAGGGTATTTCTCAGAAATTTAGTTCACCCTCTCTAAGGATATACGTTCCCATGAGAGGAGCTTCACGTAGAGAAAGATAATCAAAATTACCCATGTCTGAAGATCAAGAGATCACAATATCTCTCCAAGAGTTCCCAGAATCTAAAACTTTTGTCCCATTTTACTTTAATTTTACTTATGGTTGAAGATATCTTGGCGATTGCTTAAGTATAGAAACTAACAACCATAATTCAGTTCTTGCCTTGGATAAATCAAGTGATCTGATGAAATTAGGAAAACAGATTGTCTTTTCTATCGCATCAAAGTCAAAGACTTCTGAAATTATGAGTTTGAAAGGAAAAAACGTCACCCCCCCCCCCCGTACACTGTTAGAAATTTCATCATAAAATTATGGTTAAATAGCCGGCAGCAGTCTGTCCATCTAATTCACCGTTAAATTCACGGTTTTGGAACATTTTTCTATCTATACGGGACCTAAACCATTTCCAATGAGCTTGGTTAAAAAGCCGTAAATACAAAATTTTACTGTTTTATAACCATTTAAAAATGGTTTCAAAACTAAATTTTTACGAGTCTTGAATCATTTCGAGGCTTAGAAACCGTAAACAAAGTGTGCGGGAATCGAACCTCGGGTGTATGGTGTACCAACCTTACGCTCTAATCATTCGGCCATCTACACCACTTAAAGCGACCGTTTATTTATCAAAAAATCTTTTTTTCCAACAGGCAAACTGCATTAAAATTGAGGTTTCTGTTTTTGATTGGATCCAAAGTCATTTTTGGTCTAAATTTACTGTATATTGACGAAAATCGTTTTATTTGCTGCAAAAATTAAAATACAAACAAGCTTCAGCTGCTCAAATTATAGGTTAGCTCATTCGCAAACAGTATGGGAATCCGATGTCCCCAATTTTTGATTTACGTGTGTATGTGTTTCTGTTTAATAACCACTGCTCAAGCCACTTATTTTTCCTTCTTTTTATATACACATGCAGATTTGAACGGATAAATCTTTATTCATATTTTAACAACAACGTACGACGGTAAGGTTCCACAACCAAGATGGGCACCCGATTCTTATTGACTACGAAACCTTGTGGCGCTTGTAAATTACGGTTAGTTAAACGCTTTTTAGGAGAAACAGAGAATAAAAGATTTTTTTTTCAGAATCAACGGTTTGAGTACTATCTTTTTAATGATTATTCAACTGTTGTAATTAAATATGGTAAAATAACAATCAAATAAATGGTTACATTACTATTTTGCTACGGAAATTTTTAACAGTGTACGAAGTATACAAAACCAATTCAGAAAGGTCCTTCTAGTAAGAACTAACATACTTGCAATGCACACTTCAGAGCCATTAGGATTTAACCTTTCAATCAATGGTAGGAAAATGTTGAAGGGATATTTTTTTTTACATGGAGTTTGAATTTAGATTTTTTATGAATTAGTTTATCAATTAAGGTTTCGGTAGTTAACTCGATTTTTGTATATCACATTTCAGAACGTACAAGAAAAGTATTCAAAAATAGCTTCTAATCTGAGATTCTAATTTACAGTTGCAGATAAGATTTTTCCTCAAAGTGTCATCCTTATCTGCTTCATGACGAATTGTTTCAATTAAATTTTTGCTCCAGTTTTATCCTAGTAAGGAAGAAAAGGAATTTTCAATCAAACTGTCAGAATGATACAAGAAAATTGATTCCATCGCAACATTCTCCCCAAATTTTAATAAGGCTTTACCTTATTTGGAATGAACGTTGTTTTTAAAAATTATTTTTGATATTAAATTTTCGGCAATATCAAACGATTTTTTTCCCTGTCGAAGAGTTTGACTCGGGAATATGCTTATTTGTAATTAAAAGATAGACAATCTTATTGATTTCCTTAATCAATGAAACTAGAGTAAATATCGATTGAAAAGATGAAATGTGATGGCAATTAATTTATCAAAATATCGACTAACAGCTAAGGGAAAAAAGTATATATCTAAATAATACATTTAAAGACAAAATGCATAAAAAATAATTTCCAGAAATCTACCGTTTCTTGGAATAAGCAAAGAATGTCATTTGATTTTTCTATGTTTGATTTTTTTTTTTCAAATGCAGTACGTAGATAGAGATTTTAAGAAGCCATCCACTTTTATATTCTCTTTCAAAGAAAAAAAATAATACTGTTCTGATTCTTTCCTTGAACCATCAAAAAACTCTTACCGTCAAACAACTGTTTTCAATGAACATATTTCACGACTCGAAACACAAAGCTTTTAAGTATTTGTTTTCGAATTTTGATTTTCTTAAGAATTAGAAAGTTGAAAAGTAATATACAAAAATCGCGATTCACCTGATCAACTTATACTTAATGCAGAAAAGAGATGCAACGAGAAGGCAAAACCATTTATAAAGAGGCAGAACTAGAAGTTTCAGATGAAAGGGCACGAAATTTTTATAAGGATTGAGTGAAGGTTTCTTGAAGCCACAAAAAGAAAAAAAAAACAGATGGGGGGAGGGGGGTAAGATTGTGGAAGTTGCGGGGCTTTGTTGCCGTTGAGTTTTAGCCAAGTTGAAATGATGTTGATACACGCAATATCATGTACGAAAGCCACATGTAGATGTGGCTTTCGTGACAATAGTTTTACTTTGGTTAGGCAGAATAAAAGTTAACACATAATTTCTTGAACACTAGCTAAATAAAGCTTTATTTTTTCTTCAAGACAGAAAATCCATTGTCATCTTGGTGTACGCTTTTCGATAATGTACTCTTGAATTACTTGAATTGCTTAGAAACTGTAATTATCTTAATTTTATAGTTTTTCTTTTTGTCTTTGCTAGTATATACAAATTTTATTTTACTTGCGCAATTTTTATTATAGATCAACCTCATCTTGAAACGATTTCGACTCCAGCATTCACCATGGAATCACCAATATATCGCCACATCCCCCATTTAAACATAGTTTTGCAGGAAATGTCTCTATCCTGTACTTTGCCCCCATTGTAACTGCTACACTGTTAGAAATTTCATCATCAAATTACGGTTAAATAGCCGGCAGCAGTCTGTCCACCTAATTAACCGCTAAGTTTGCGGTTTGAAACCTTTTGTATCTTTACGGGCTCTAAACCGTTTCCAATAAGCTTGGTTAAAAAGCCGTAAATACAAAAGTTTACGATTTCAAAACCATTTAGTAGCATTTATGATAACATACTGCAGGCTATGGTAATTAACTATATGCGTAGAATCTTCGAGGCGTAGAAACCATTTATAGCTATTATACTGTGGTGGACGCCGAGATTCGAGGGCACGGTGAAACAGGAGGTCTGCCGGAGACGGGGATAGAACCCGAACCTCCATGGTGGAAAGGCAGCACTTCCAGGCTTTGCCAAGAGGTACCTACTGTATGTCCAAGATTTTGAGAAGTCTTTAATTCTGAGAAAGGTAAAAATGCAATATCAAAAAGGAATTAAATGGAATATGTTTCCACAACCAGTTTTAACGACTATTATTTATCTTCTCTTCATTTCCCCCTTCAGATAAAAAAGGAACAACAGAATATTATGCGATGGAATTCTAATCTTCACACTTCTTCGATCCACAACCAAGATGGACGCCCGATTTTTATTGACTACGAGACCTTGCTGGCGCTCGTAAATTACGGTTAATTAAACGTTCTTTAAGAGAAACAGAGAATAAACGATTTTTTTCACAATCAGCGGTTTGAGTACCATCTCTTTAATGCTTATTCGACTGCTCTAAATAAATATGGTAAAATAACAATCAAATAAATTGTTATATTACTATTTTTTTACGAAAATTTTTAACAGTGTAGAATCAGAGCACAAGACCTTTGATCTATTACCCCGTACTTTGCACCCAGAATCCGTTTCTTGCAAGTCGGTGCTTAGACCACGTTGTTACTCACGGATCTAAAAATATGTTTATCCCCATTTTTTATTTATATTTATTGTTTTAAGACACATTAATGCGTAAGAACTAAAATCTTTACTTTTGTACACAAATAGGGAATAAAAAAATCAACAAAATGAATACACAAGTTGCAACTGTATCAGCACGTCGCTCGGGGGACTCAGGATATCATAATTTTACATTCCGAAGCTCAAAACTTTCTGCAATAATAAAGTGATTCTTTGTTTGACTCCAAAACACGTGTCACCAATGTTATTTTCAATGTGCGCATTTGAATAAACTCACTGCATTCACTTACTATACATTTTTAATGACTATAGTATCCCACTTAATTTTTAATAACTAAGGAATGAATCTTCAGTACATTCTCAAATATTTCGTAACTTCAATATCAGTAAAGGTTTTCCATGAAAATCATATACATTGATTAGTGTTTGTTTTTAAAACAGACTAAATAATCTGTCCTGCTTATAAGCTTTCATAAACCATCCATTATTGGAAAAACGTTTCTAAACTTTCATTAAAGAGCTTAGAACGTTTTGCTGGAGATTAAAGAAAAACTCTCAGGAAAAATTCAAATTTTGTGTTTAATAAGCTGTGACGAGCTCTTAATGATTACAGACCTTCACTTTATTGGATCCTTTTTCCATTAATCTTTTTCTACATTTTTTATCAATAATAAACGCAAGCAATGAAACTGATGGCGCGGGATATTTTAACACCAAAAAACCCATCTTTGGTGTAATTGAAAATGGTAAGGCCTACTTTGTTTCGCATAATTAATCACACATAAAATATTTAATTATGCGATATCAAAAGGTAAAGATGAGGGGATGAAAAAAAAGTTACATTTAAAATTATTACTTATAACTGTAAGTATTGGAAAATGTTATGATTTATTACTGAAAAGATAAGTTAAAATTTCCTTTAAATATTATATCTACAAAAGAGCTCACGTGTGTTTGTTTGTATGATTTTTTTGCATGCTTGCTTGTATGTTCGATATACAAAAATACTTTAATTGTCGGATTAGAAAGAAATTTTGCTCAGAATGAAATCATTCCTTGAGAAAGGATAAAGCTCGAATGAAAAAAGGTTTGACACTTGTTAACTGCTAGCAAAAATTGTCTGTATATATTAATTAGAGGGTTCGTAAGATGGAGCGGCAAATCAATCCAATAATCCCAATTTGACTCTCTCTATTTCCAATAGTTTAACTTTGCTTATTATTCTGCATTTTAATGGCATGGTTTCATAGTTGTTTGAAACTGGGTTCTTAAGCGCTGGTTAAAGGATTTAAAAGAGGCCAGGGGATTTTCGAAATTCCGGAAATCGACAGTGTCCATTTTGTATTAAATTTGCTTGGTAATACAGATCCCTTTACCATTGATTTGGCTTAAATCCTAGTACAGTGGTTCAAATTGTTTTTTAAGTTCCCATTAATAATTTTATTAATATACTATATGCAACAGAACCCATTCATAATTGAAACTCATTACGTTCATAATAATTAACAATCCTTAGGCTGAAATTCTAACTTTTATCCTTCCGAACTCCATGGCTTTTGAGTGCCACGTAAAAAGCTTGCTATAAAAAGTAAACTTCAACAAAATATTACTGGTATAAGAGTCATCAGTAGTGGAAACAAATGGTTCTGTTTGCTTTCTAGTTAAATATAATGTCATGGACAAGGTCAATCTGACCTTTTTAAAGTTGTACTTTTTAGCTCAACATCAAAAATTATTTTTAAAAATCTTGTAGGAGCTACACAGGCATTACTTTAATTTTACACTTTTGAAAAACGTATATTTTCATATTTGTAATAGTTGGCAACAATAAGCCGCAAAAAATAAACCGATGCAATAAACAAATCGTTAAATAAGGAGCACGAAGATGTTAAAACAGTTTGTAAACAGCTTTTCTTTAGTGTCGATCTTGATTTAACTGCTGAAAAAGCGAATTCTATTTCCCAAGTTGATCTCGAAAAACGCACTCGTCGTAAAAAGTAGAAATCAATAGCATTTTTTGTTGAAGAATTCTTTCCTTTCAATGTTTTATTTAAAGACAAGTTGCAAACTCTGTGTTTCTTTAAATTACGTTCCTTTCTCTCTCCTTTTTTTAAGAGTGGAACGAAAACTACGGCATGAATACTGTATGAGAGAGAAGTTTCTTCTCCTGTAATGACGATGGGTATGCTTCTGCTACCGTAGCGAAATATAAAGCCGATGCATTGGCTTAGAAATAGAAGCCTTTAAAATTTCCATTTAGAGGCCATTTTTTTTATTAATATGAAAAACAGCTTTCGATAAATCATCTACTAAAATTGCACTTAAAGAATACGAAAGTGTGTCTTTGATAAATATATGCACAGGAAAAGTAGTCATGTTATTCTGTAATAGATAAACGCAATCCTGTGGTATTAAAAATGTTGTTTAATCATGTTGCATTTTTATCAAGATTAAGATTGCCTTAGGTCCACTCTTGTACGCAGGACTGCACCCCTCGTCGAACCCTTTGGATATCCAGTATCCGATTCGTACACTGCATGAAAGATCCGGATATCCGCCATATCCTCTCCGAAGATATCCCTTCTGCATATTTCATACTCGAGTTAAAAAGCTCACATTCAAAACCCTGCCCGATTGAGCTGCAGGTTGTTTTATAGAACGTTTTCCAACCTGGAATTATACCATGGATCATTTCACTTACTTATAAGATTAAAAGAAAAAAAGTCATAAAATTAAAAAATTGCATTTATACATGAAGATATTCTGCTTGCAGGTTTACAGATATTGTGTAATATTAATTCCATTAAATTAATTTTTTAAAAGATAGGACATGGGGAAGTCCATAGTGCAGAAAAAACTCGTAGCTACCCAAATTAACTGCAGGGGGAAAAAGTATGGTTTTTCTTATGCTGGGGCTATCCCTTATACAAAAAGAGATTTGCATGAAAAAGATTACTAAACAGCTATTGTTGTATTGACTTCGAATGCTTAACCAAACTAACATAAATTTAGAAAAATGAAAACAATACTTTTAAAGTACTAAAAGTATTGTGTTCAACATTATCAACTTATCAACAGTATCTACACTTGCCATATCATAAGAGTGATATTAGGGGAAAATACATTTATTTTAATTCACGTTTCCAATTTTTTTCAACATTTTCAAACAAAGAAACAGAAAAGAAAATCAGAAAATGTGATTTAGATCTTTGTTTTTGAGACTGTGTTAAACGCAAATTACCTTGCAATTTTCGGTCATGGTAATTACTGCGCACGGTAATTGTATGAATTTATATAAAATCTTTTTAAAATATAAATGATGAATAAACTTTCAAAACCAATTTTTTTGCATTACTCATAAATAATATCATTTAACATTTCGTTTGCTTGTATTTTTCTCCTTTTTTCTGATTCGCGTTATTCGAAAGACAGGCAGCAAAAATGAAAAATGAATTAAAATGCAAAAAGATCTTGCAAATTCGCTGATATTAAAGCACCGTAGGATATGGGTTCCATTTATCAAAGAAATGTTTCTCTTCCGTGAAAAGAATGACCCCTATTTCACAATTCTCTTCTTTGGACACCAAAAGAGCACAAGTTATCTTTATCATGCTTCCTTAAAAGTGGCAATATTTTGACGTGGGGAGAGAAAGAAAGGATAAAATAAAGTTTCTTTCGGTGACGAACTGCTATCGCGTGTGTATGCTTCAGCGAAAACCCAACGTTAAATAAAGCGTGTTATTGAAATTCTAAACGTGTACAAAAACCATCGATGTCGAGTTTAACATGATACAGTTTACAGTGCTAAGAATATAGAATTTTCTTTGAAGAGTAAGGATAGATTTTAAATGGTATAAATAGCAAAAATGCAGTTTAAATCATTAAGAAAAATGGGATACAATGTTTTTTTTTTCAAATGTGCTTCATTTATTGGCTATTTGCACATACGAGGAATTTGAAAGTTAAACATTCGGAGTTAAAAATTAGAAGATAGCTAGTGCAAGTGATCTTAGGCACATATCAATATGTTTTGTGGGATAATATGTTTGTGGTGGCCCTAACAGGGGATGATCCCCAGTGCAATTTTGAGAAAAGAAAAATGGAGAATCGCTCATATGATTATAACTTTCCAACAATTTTACTCAAAATGTTTGTTTTCTCACTTATACGTCTTTTCATCTTAAAACCATCAATAGATATTTTATGTATTAACGTATAGTGATAAATCGTGAGCTGCAATGGCGTAGTTGATAGCAGACTCCAACAGTAAACTGCCATTATACGCGTGTTTCATCTGCCTTGATATCACTGTTTATGTATTTCTTCTTTAAATTTTCATTTATTTATTTTTTTTAACGTTCATGAAACATTTTTCTTTTTTTCTTCTTAAAATAGTAAATCGATCCAGTAAAAGTAACTAAATGACTCTGCAGAACATATTCCTTTGGTGTTTATATGGTATAGTTAGTTTGCCAAACGCTATTGCACTTCTGCTAGTGACTAATATGATGGAATGTACTGAGGTTCAATTGACCTTTAACTGATTTATGAACTTGTCAGCGAACTGCTCATTTCAGGTAGAAACCTTTTACTTTAAATTATATACATACTTCTTAGACTGTATAAAAATTGTTCTATACAACTTGAATGTTTATATATATATATATATATATATATATATATATATATATATATATACGTGTGGGGGTTGTATGATTTTATCTACGCAAAAACGATAGCTATAATGAAATGGGAAGCATATACCTGAAACTGTCTTAGGAAAAACCTAAGCATTCTTCTTTAATATCCAATGTTAATTAGAATGGTCCAAGATTTTAGGAACTCGAGAAGCCCATCTTCTGTGATCTGGGTCTGCAGTATAGATTTTTATTAAACGTGCTCAAAATGATAGTAAACGGATACAGTTAAAATGCCATTTCGTGATTTATTCTATTTCAAGCCAAAGTTTTCTCACTTTAAACATTATGAAAGTATCTCTCTTTGTAGAATCTATTTCTGAAAATGTAAGTATTTCTTAAGAAGCTAAGGGGTTTAAAGAGCATTGCAAAAACAAATAATACATGACACACAATTTTTTTTTTCAATTTATTCGTTTTTATTATTAAAAGATGGACTATTAATAAAAGAAATATTGGAGTTTTTATTGGGAGGGAGGGGGGGGGGTATTTAATTCATCTTTTTATAAACGAATAGCTTTGGAACTATTGATCATAATTTATTTAGCTTTGCAAAACCTTTTTTCTTGTACAGCCTCTTCATATTGAGCTTGATGATATTATCTTTAAACTATATTACAGATGGCATGCACTTCCTCGAATCTTCAGATAACCTGCTTCTTGCAGAAGTTGCTATTATTTTGAAGAAGCCTATAGTTTGTAAAAAGTTTGAGGCTGATTTAATTAGTTTTATTATTATTCTTTCGTTATTTATCAGTGAACTTGTATTTATACATTAAATGATTAATCAAACAATATATTTCTCAAGACACCTTGCATTAAAATTAAATTCTAATATCAGATCGTGCTATGTAAGAAAAAAAAGAGAAAACTCTTAATTTTCATAAAATATGTTCTGTATTTTTAAACATAATTCTCCTATATCTCGTTATTTATTCTCGAAATGTTCAGTTTTAAGCTCATATTTTAAATATGTTACTTATATTTTCTGAATTTATTTGTATTCCCTGTGTTTCCCGCTGCGAATTTTCTACTCTTTGCTGAGTAAAGCAACTTTCATTCACTTCAGTTGACGTTCGAAGAGTTCATGCGCATTGGAGGTATAAATCAATACGGAACTCCTCTGGAAAATTCTCTTTCTGTGGGTTTTGTTTAAAGATCGCTTGCAGACGGCGTGCTTCTTTATATAAACTTCTTTCTTCTTCTCTCTACCTCACAATGAAACAGAAGGAATTTCACTGGGGAGAACTCGCGGTTTGAATATTCTATGAGGCACATTTTAAACTTATCGGAAACGACTCTACGTGCTTTCAGAGCTTTGTTTTTAAGAAAAGAAATAAGCTTCGGTCTTTAAACGTATGCTTAAAATTTGAATTTAGACAGCTTTCCGCTAAGTTATGTACATTTTGACACTTTTAAATAATGTTTTAAGATAATATTTTGTCATTCCATTCACATGTAGAAACAAATGAATGAGAAATGTTTAGTGTGTGACAACACACGTTTTAAACGTTTAAATAGGAATAAACGTTTTCGGATGAAAATTTGCTTGGTATTGCTAATACATAAATGTAATTATATGTTATGCAGAAGATATAATGTGAGGTACACAACCTCTGTTTATATTTCTTTTTTTTCTTCAAATATTACATTATATAACACTTGCTTGTTTGCAGCAGTAACAAACGGTATTAATTTGTTGGTTGCAAAAAACATTGTTATTTTTACTATATTAAAGTGCAACATACGCAAGTAAGCATTAACATACAGTAAAATTAATACTGTATTTTGAAGACAGCAAAAAATTGACAGTTTTGGTGCAAAAAACCACCAATTCGTTAGGTATTGCTGATACTGGAAAGCGGAAGAAATGTGCTCTATCGCTATTGGGCAACTTCAGGCCCTTAAGGGAAAAAAAGCTTAAGTCAACGTCATTATTAAAAATTGTGTATCACTCCAAATCCTGGAGCGACTGGGGGCACTTTGAATATGTTTTCTGAATGTCTACCAACAATCATACAACATTTGCTCGATACATTAGCTGAAAGTTTACTCAAATCGTTAAAATTTTGTGAAATACCCCTCTGCAGAAAACTGTTGAATAGAAATTAATATTTGTTTTGCAAAAACTTTTTTTTAAATTTTTAATAACACATTTAAGTTATATGCTACTATAGCTTTGGTTTTGGTATGGCTTCAATTTTTATCATGTTCTTTCTTAAATTTGATTCATAAAATTATTTTAAATGTGTGATAAGGTTTGATTCTCTTAAGTATTTTACAAAATGTGTTTCTGTAATAAGTAACATTGTCGCTGAAAACTACTTACAACGAACGTTTCAAATATCTTTTGTGTCATTTTAAAAATTGTTCATTTTCCCTTATTATTTCGTTTGAAGTACTAACAATATAGATAGCAATTTCAAGTTATCTGTTTGTTTTCAAAATTTTCCTAAAAGATGTTTACTTGTACAAGCATTTGTAATAAAACTATTTATATGTTTGCTTTTTATACCATTAATATTATTCGGAAGTTATGTCTGGTAATGATTCAAAAAACAAGAATTTTCGTTTTGCTTAAATATGATTAATTTTCAAATACAAGTTCGATTATAAAATTGTCTTCAATGCAACCTTAGTTGCTACCAGTTTTTTTTTCATATGTTTCAATTTTTTTCATTCATAAAATGCGAAAATATGAAGAATCCCACATTTTAAACATTGACTGGATATAATGAAGCACACTGTTAGAAATTTCATCATGAAATTACGGTTAAATAACCGGCAGCAGTCTGTCCCTCTAATTCACAGTCAAATTTACGGTTTGGAACATTTTTCTATCGTTACGGGACCTAAACCATTTCCAATCAGATTGGTTAAAAAGCCGTAAATACAAAAATTTACGATTTTATAACCATTTAAAAATGGTCTTAAAACAAAAAAAAAAAATTTCCGTTTTTGAACCATTTCCAGGCGTAGATTCTTCGAGGCGTAGAAACCGTAAACTAAGCGTGCTGGAATCGAACCCGGGTGTATGGTATACCAGCCTTGCGCTCTAGTCATTCGGCCCTTTACACCACTTAAAGCGGCCGTTTATTTATCAATAAATCTCCTTTTCCAACAGGCAAACTGCCTTAAAATTGAGACTTCAGTTTTTTATTGGATCCAGTCATTTTTGGTCGAAATTTACTGTACATTGACGAAAATCCTTTTATTTGATGCATAAATTTAAATACTAAAAAGCTTCAGCAGCTCAAATTATGGATTCGCTCATTCGGGAATCCGATGTCTCCAATTTTTGATTTACGTGTGTTTCTATTTAGTAACCACTGCTTAAGCCACTTTTTTTTCTTCTTTTTTTATATAGACATGCAGATTTTAAATACATCTTTATTCATATTTTAACAACAACGTACAACCGGTAAGGTTTCGCAACAAAGATGGACGCCCGATTCTTATTGAGCGCTTGAAAAGGTTAGTTAAACGTTCTGTAGGATAAACAGAGAATACACGATTTTTTTCACAATCAGCGGTTGGAGTACCATCTTTTTAATGTTTATTCAACTGTTGTAATTAAATATGGTAAAATAACAATTTAAATAAATGGGTATTTTACTATTTTCTTACGGAAATTTTTAACAGTGCCTTTCTGAAAGAACAATTCATTTCTCTAAATTTAAGAAATTTTTCAATTTGAAATAATCTTACATGAGGAACGCGTTTTGCATGTAAAAATACAATGAGTACTCTTTTAGGAAAAACTCTCTTATTATCCTCCTCATCCTATGTCTATTATTCGATCAACAATATGTAAGTGACTATTCCTTAATTTACTTTCATAATACAAAAGTTCCATTTGCTGTTAAGAACGTTACCCTTGCATCATAAAGAGTGATTAAAGTAAAAGCAATAGCTGTATCAAAAAACAATGATGTATAATAGATAAAAATAACTGTTCTCAAACAAAAATGAAGTTTGGAAAAAAATTCGGGCAGTTTATTAAAATGCATTTTATTCCATGTAATCACAAAAAATAATTTCTACAGCATAAATATATTTTAGCTCTCAGCAGTCTTTCAAATTACAGAATACTTCGATTTATGGTTCGTTATAGTTAATACATATTCTCAGATTTGCGCAAGTTTCCTACTAAATGTAGTAACGTGTCAGAAATAGCCATTTCTATCGCTAGTGCTTCCTGCTCTCTTCGTAAAAGCAATTGTGAAACGTTAGATTGCCATACCTGCTGTAACAAATGATGCTTTCTCATATCCGTCTCCAGACTGAGCACACGAGTTATGACAAATTATCCAATTGTTTCATTAATCTGCGACGAGGTTAAGCACAATGTACTGCTTTCGAACGCTAAGATATGGCGACAATATCTGGGCATGTTTGACTAAGAGAATATATCATTACGTCGTAATTCATTGAGCATTGATCCTGTTAAATAGTATGCATGAATATAGTATTGAAGGTGTGCCGTGGCATTAAAATTATCTCCCATTCTTATGAAATTAAACCTATTTATGAATAAATTAGGTAAAAAAACAAAGGAAAATAAAACATTTTCATATTAAATTAACCCTTTAACTACGGAAATATATTCTCAAATATGTTTGTCTGAACGCCAAAAAAAAGCAAAAATTGCATAAATGGCCATATCACCATAAATATTCTGGCGTCTACGACTAATGTAGATTGGAAATTTTTTGTTCAAAATCGAAATTCCTATGAGATGTAACTTTTTTGCTTGCAAATCGACGGCACACAACTTTTTATTCCGAAACCTACACTGTCAGCATAATTCATCAAATCGCTTATTGACGTTACCCGTACCACAGAAAGTTTCGCCAAACCGTCTATTGACGTTATCCGTAGTTAAAGGGTTAAAAATGCCCTTTACACAGTTCTACAATCATGCAATCTGTCTGGCAGAATACCAAAAAGAATACATTCATGTTCAAGTGTGAAACTTCTGGTATAAGGAAAGTGCCGTTTTCGCTTAGCATACTTGATTTCTTTCGAACTGATGCGGTATGCAAGTTTATAAATTTAGTTGCTTTCAACAAACAGAGAAGCAAACATTCTGGTTCGCGTGCTAATAAACGCACCTGCAGAACGAACTTCCCTAAAACTTGAATGGATTCGTCCTCTTCAGCCATGCGTAGATGCGTTTTATTTCGCTTAGCATACTTGATTTCTTTCGAACTGACGCCATATGCCAGTTTATAAATTTAGTTGCTTTCAACAAACAGAGAAGCAAACATTCTGATTCGCGTGCTAATAAACGCACCTGCAGAACGAACTTCCCTAAAACTCGAATGGATTCGGGCTTTTCAGCCATGCGTAGAAGCGCGTAGATGCGTTTTATTTCGCTTAACATACTTGATTTCTTTCGAACTGATGACATGCGAAAGTTTATAAATTTAGTTGCTTTCAATAAACAGAGAAGCAAACATTATGATTCACGTGGTAATAGACGCACCTGCAGAACGAACTTCCCTACAATTCTAATAGATTCGTCCTTTTCAGCCATGCTTAGTAGCGTCCAAATGTCAGAGCTCTGTGGCCGACCTGTAACTCATTTTGTTTTAGAACAATTTCGTTCAGGTTTGCTTTTTTAGATTTAATGCTTTGGGATCATTCATAAATGATGTCATGGTTCGAGGAGGGGGAGGGGGTTCGTGCAATTGTGACAAAGTGTGGCAAAGGGAGGGGAGGGGTAACCAGAAGTGTGACATCATGCATTATGCAATATAGCGTGACATGTGACAAAGGGGGGAGGAGATCCACTGAAATGTGACATATTGTGACAAAGGGGGAAGGGGGATCAAATATATGGGGAAAAAGCGTGACATCATTTATGAACGGCCCCTTTTGAGAAATTGCAGCTCACATCATCTAGGCTTGTCTATTGTCTGTTTGTAAATAAATGCGTTAGATTTCAACCCATCAGTGCTCGTATTTCCCTTTTCTTTTTTGTTCCTTTTTTTGCAATTCAAAATAAATAAAAGTATTTCAACTTTTTTTCCAGCATGTTTCTAAATGTGCGATTTTACAGCCGTTTGTATACATTTTTAGTTTTGTATTTCAGTTTAATTAAAAGTTGTTGAAAGTTCAATATTTCTACTCATTTCGTGCGTATTGTCATAAGGATATGCTTTGAAACATTTTAATGTGAGAAATATATCATACATAGTGTTGAAAGAATGAGTGCTTTTCTTTTATTTTAAACTTCTGCAGACACGTAGCTACATTTTGGAAATACTGAACTCAGCATTTCATGCCGGTATTCAGAAATAAAGTTCTAAAAGAAAATGAAAGTCATGCATATGAGTACCGTGAGAAAATTTTACCTGCTTAACTGACTTCCTGTTGTGCTTAGCCCACAGCAGAAATTATTTTTTGTTTTTTGCTCCGACTTAATTAATTAAATTAAGTAAGCATCCAATCTCGGAGGACTGAGCTCTATCTGAGTAGTGGTTGATGTTTCGTGAAGAGTTAGCGTGATTCTGATTAAATGAAGTAAATTTTAGCAAAACGAGCCTTTCGTAGAAAATAAAAGGTTTTGTCGGAAGTCACGAGATAATCTCGTTTGCTGTATAGTGTACTTCTCAGCATGTACTCGTACTTCTGAATTATTGCACTAAAACATGTTGCTATTTTGAGTCTGTTGTTTGCTTCTTGTTTTTTTTAATTCTTTCAAAAAATTTTCAAGTATTAATGAAGCTGCATACAATCTACATAAAAAAATAATTAAAATGAAATATAGAAATAAATAAAAAAGGAAAGATAACTTTCAGTGTAAATAACCCCTTTCACCTTCGAATAAAGATTTTCTAATAAATAACAAAAATTATTTTTACAAAAATTAATTTTATCCTTGAATACATTCGGAAGGCCACAAAGGTTTATATAAATGTCCTTCATGTACCCTCATTAGGCATAGGTTGGTAACTATTCTACTGTACCCTTATCAACACGCCTTACAGTACACAACACTTTTAATCATGAGTGGAAAGTTGCCCAATATTTCTTAATGGAACAAGTATCATTAAGTATAGGCAATTAAAAAAGTTTAAGCTTGAAATTAACTCATTAGCAATGATTACACTGTACAACAAATTTGAACTTTTTTTTTGTCCTTTAGATGAAACTATGTGATTCTATATAAACAAAGGGTGCTTGATTCAAATATTCAAACCAAAATGGTCCATCACGTAGCGTTTTCGCTGGTGATCCACTTCTCATATTTGTGCAATTTGGTTATAAAAGAATGTAACTCAGGCTTACTTATTGAAAACACGAATGCTAAAATGATTTTTTTGGCCAATTCTTCTTGTGGGCATCTATTGGTCTGCCCTGATAACAGTTTAGCAATATTCAATTCATATACTTCCATTCTATCGAGCGCTGAAATGCTTTTCAAACAGAGATGTCCTGATGAAACCTTTCCCCATGCTCATCATTGATTGCACCAACGTTTTGAGAAATAAAGTCCATATGGGAGCCCAAAAAGTGTAGTTTTAATGAAACATAGCAACCTATTAATACAAAAGCATTTTATGATGTCACCATCAAGATTTTTGTAGTTTTCAGCTTTCTCCATTTCCAAGCAAACGTGAGCGCACTGATTTAAAGGCCAGCCAGGCTGATTTTTTGGCTTCTGACTGTTTATTTTCATACTCTTCATCATGAAAGGACTTCCTTAAGTTGTGGGCCAATAAAAATCCCTTCTTTAACTTTTGCCTCACTTAAATTTTTGAATTTGTTCCTGAAATGCAAGAAAGCCACTCCTTCTCTGTCCAGAGCTTTTACAAATATTTCGCTAAACCAAGTTCAGTGTGCAATTGTGGAAAAAGGCACATTGTAGATCATCATAGGCTCATTTGATATGCTTTTGCCACTTGTAATTTTGTAGTTTTGAAATTTCCTTTGTCTTTTCAGAATATGCTACAGGAATGAATAGGGGAAAAAATACTTAGAAGGAGGAGCACTGATAAACAAGCGCCACTCTGCTGAATTGTGCTCATGTCCTTTTGCTTGAAATAGTACATTCACATCACAGCAGCATACCATTTTTTATTGCTCCGTAAAATAGTCTACAAAATGCCTTTGTCGTCTTGTAAAAGACTCAAAACTTCGAAAAGTAGATAAAGCTTTTGTTGCCAAAAATGTCGCTAAAGTAACCCAACTTCATTAAAAAGGTCTCTAGAATGGCAACGATCTCACTATCAATGAGAAAGATATAATTTATAATAAATTAAGTCGATAAAAAATATGCATATTTATCCAGAAAATACGTAAAAAGCTAAAATGTGCAATTTTGAGAAAATGGTACGTAATAGGCAAAATATAATTGCAGATTCGTAATTTTCAGCCAAAAATACATAAGAAACAGACATTTTCATCCAAAGGACATTTTTCGTGTTGCATAGTGTTATTAGATGATAATTTGCAGCTGAAATGTAAAAAAAAGTAAATCTGCACTGTTTTTTTTTAAATAGTGATATTAGAAACAAAACCATATGCAGCTGTCCTGCAAGATGAAATGTACCTATCTTTCAGTGTCGCCAAACAAGATAACTAAGTTATCACATACCTTTATAATTATTGCAATTTAAATCAGGAAAAGTAGCAATTGTCCAAATTGCGCCCTCTTTCCCTTTCTATAATTCACAAGGAAATGGTGAACGAGAAAAATCAAAGTAGCTGTAAACCTCTAGCATTAAAAATTATATTTTGATCACATCAATTACTGTGTCAAAAAAAATCCAATACAAATTATTGATTTACTTCTAACAGGTAAGGAAACAATATTTTCAACGATCCTAATTCTTAGACAGGAGCCTCTGTTTGGAATTTTTTTTAAATCATAGATTGGTTGGGAATATGTTGTTTAAATAATTATTCTCCCATAAGAACAATTGCGCAGCATTTTTTTTTTTTAAGTAACCGCATTTACAATAGACATTTCTTTTACAAATTGAAATATTGATGGTAGTTAAGAAAAAGTACTTGATGCTAAATGCATCCTAATCTTTTAACCAAACATATATAGTTTCATTTTTTAATTCATGAAAAATTGATTATTTAACCATGTTGGAAAGTATATTCGTAAAGAAAACAAATAAAAGACTAAAAGTTATTGTACCATTTATTTCAAACATCTTAAAATGTGACAGTTGTTCGGATCTCGGAATAATATTTAGTCTTGTAGCTTTGATATTTATCCCCTAAGCTAACCGTTTCTTTTCTCTAGAAATGTTCTATTTGTATTCCTTATGTGTATGTGTAAAGTGAAATGCGTGTAAAAGGAGATCGTTAATTTGGACTGTTTGCAAGAATTCATTCTCCAGGGACATTTCTATTTCCTGATAGTACTCACCTTTCCTTAAATAACAGCATGAAACACAGGAGCAACTGGAAAGGTGAAAGGAAATATATTTTAATTTTTTAAAAAAATACATTTTTTTTTTCAAAATCATCATGGTTTCAGTCAAAATAAATTTTCATTTTTACATGAAATGTTTTCACATGTTTTCAGACACATGTTTTCTTTTCTTTTTTAAAAATAACATTTCCCAAAAGTGTTATTGTTATAAACATAGCATTGAATGTGCTCAGTTCAAGTAACAGTAATTGGGAAAGAAATATTAAATATAGCGTAGCTTCAAGATAGTCGTACCTACAGTATAACTAAACAAGGTAAATCACTACTTACTTCTTTCATCGAATTGGTCCAATAATTATAGAAAACTAATGCGATTCACCCAGAGTTTACTTAATATAAACTCCATACTGAAACAAAATAAAGCAATGAAATATTGTATAATGAAAGCTAGAAAATGTTTTTAAAAAACGTTCTAATGTTTCATATACATGTAATGTAATGCATTGTTCTTGAATTATTAAAAGATATAGGCATTGCAAAAGCAAGATAAAACTGTAAAGGATACGTGAAAATAAAAGGAAAATACTTTTAAGATTCTGTACTGACAGCGCAAACTCCCTCCCTCCTAACATTTTGAGGAGAAGAAAATCAGCTGTTCTAGCCATCGAAGGATAACCGTGCTTCTATGTTCGTATGGACCAATCTCTTAAGTAATGTCTGAATTTTTTTTTAATTTGTAAAACTGCCCTTCTTTTTGTCCTCTTTTTAAAGTAGAAATTCATTATTACCGGTTTCATTTTTCTTCTTCCTTTCACATGCTTCTTCGTATGCACGTTGCAGATGAACTGCAAGAAGATAATTTCCAGGAATGATTTTGGATTATGATTCGAGAGTTACATGAACATTATTTGAGCACTCAATGCAATGTCCATGGCGTGTGCCATGGGCATTGCATTGAGTGCTCATGTTTCAGCCACATTGGTGCAGCTGTTTCATAACCAAATTGGTGCAGTTGTTTCAGAACCAAAGATTATATTCTACGTTCATCTGCAACTCAGTACAACGATGTGGTGATCTGGTATCTGGCACGTTGTACAACGCTCATCGTGTTGATCGACTGTAACTCCTTCAATGTAGAGTGCGTGAAATTCGCCTTTCCATAAAAAGTCAAGTTGAAAAAGCAACGAAGATGGAAATTACGTTTCCCTTTTTTTAATAATGTTTGCATTTAGCTGATCAATGAATTACGTTTTTGAAGAAAACTATTCATATTTTTTAATTAATACCATAAAAATAGTTTCTGTTTGGTAAATAAACTAATGATGGATTCAGTTACCAAGATTAAAGAAAAACTAATGTTTGTTGTTTTTCTCTTTATCAAAATTGATTCGCTTCATATAGTTTTATAATCAAAATAAGATTGATATAATCTATTGTGCATGATTGAACTAATTTTTAATAGTTGCTGCTTGCACTTTTCTTTTTATGTCAGTCGTTGAGCTTTAAATCTATAATATTTTATGCTTGAACTGTGTAAAAAAATACATTAGTTCCTTTTTTTTCCCCTTCAAATAATAGCTACAGCTTTTTGTTTTATTCTTTCATTTATAGAACAGGACGTATTTGCAAATAAGAAACGTATATTCCAAATGCTATAGAACATACGTTTTGTTTTTGGAAAGAATCTATGCCTTTCACACTACTACGATATTGTAAAACATCAGAATAACATAGGCATTTATATGTATGCATGCAATTTGAATTTAGACTGCTTTTTCTTAGTTTGGTCTATTTTTATATGCAAAAATGGAACTAAAGCTTTTCTGAGTTCGTATTTTTGATTTCATTTTTCTGAAAATGCAAGGAGTTTATTCAAAGAAATGTATTTTTCAAACATAAAGAAATATGGGAGTTTTTAGGATAGCTTTTTGAAGAAAAACCTTTCTCAGTCTAATCAAATCTATCTCTTATGTAACTTTCAAGAAATAATATAAATTTTTTAAGAAGCGTTAAGCCGTTGCTTGTATGTTTGCTTAAAATATATCACTATTTGTAGATATGCAATAAACTGTACGTACTAAGAACTGTATCATAACTCTTATTTTGTTAGCACAGAAGAAAAAACTATTACTACATCTAGTTCTCACCGCCTCACATTAGTATAAAGAAAACTATGAAATATACAAAAATTAAAAAGAAGAAGCACCTGAAATCGTTTGGTTTTTACGATTACCGTTTCTGGGGAAAATTGACCGATCAGAGTTAACCTTCTGTTAGTCACGTGCCCACCTCACAAGTGCATCCTTACTATAATTTCTCATCCTCTGCCGTCTGTAGACAATTCCGAAGCAACAGCTTCATGTTACAGATCAAACGGGAACCAAAGCGATCTGTCTGTCAGAGTGCCAAGCCTCGAACTTGTCGCTGCAGAGTTGCGGCAGCCCCGTTCCCCTCACAGGTTTAAAGCGATCATTGGCATTACTATTGTGGATGGGACATTTTTATGCATTATATGTTTTCTTTTTTTTCCTGCAGTTACTGGATACTTTTGGTGGGATAAAACTCAATAGGAAATACAATAATTATTTGAAACGCTCAGTTTATGCAATGCGAATAAATTCGTTTTCCTTTTCATTCTATCGATTTTTGAATACACTTTACTAAGTAAATTGATCGTTAATTACTTATATCCTTAAATAATACGTTTTTTACATTTGATATCGTTGTGAAAAGCGTGATTTAAATATAATGCCTCGTCAAATTTTTACCTTAATTGCCGCCTTTTAGCCCACTTTCCTGTAAACGTAAAAACAACATAAAAAAACATAAATGAAGGTTAAATGCATCTTAAAAATATCATTAAAAACGAAAAAAATCGAAAATAAACTAAATAATGTTTAAAAAAATGAAAAATTAAAAAAATAAAAGTAGGGAACTGAGATGGGAAAACTTTTGTGCGTCGGTCTGTCTGTCCTTCCCCTAATAACTTTTCAAGGGATTGTTCAGTTTATTTATTTATTTATTTATTATTATTTTATTTTATTTATTTA
Organism: Octonoba sinensis; assembly: GCA_038502835.1. NCBI lineage: Eukaryota > Metazoa > Arthropoda > Arachnida > Araneae > Uloboridae > Octonoba > Octonoba sinensis. The sequence continues at coordinate 69,722,064 of CM076602.1, forward strand.
TTTATAAATTTTTTTTTCGTTCGAAAAATTTCAGTGAGGACATGTCTTTCCCATGTTTTATTTTTTAATTTGAACAAGTTTTTGCTCAATTTTTAACATTTGAAAAAATCTTAACATTAGAGCCTATGGGCAAAAATGTAGCAAATTGAGTAAACTCTGAGCCTTTGAACAAGCTTATTACAAAAAGCTCTCAACTTAAACATTTTTTGATTTGAGCTATTTTTGTTCACTTTTAAACAGTTAAAAAAACTACCGTAAATACGAAGTTCATCCAGAAATTTTCCATGAAATTTTTTGATCTGGATTTTTAAAAAAGAATGAGTAAAAGAATGGGAATGGATAAATGAGTGAAGGAATGAATGAATGAGTGAATGAGTATATATTAACTGTTGATACAGGTATGTTTGAAGAAATTAAGAACTAAAGATAAATGAGAAATAGAGAGACTTGGCTACATTATACATTTGATATTGGTGCAAACTGAAAAGTAAGCTAGTTCCAAACGAGACTTCTTGTATTTTTTTATTTTTTTATTTCTTATGGGGCATGATATTTTAATCTTCTAATTACATTATTTAAATGTCTGAAAAGTGAGACGTTGTAGTAATTTCTCGAAATTTAAAATGTAAGTTAGAGTCTGGAATGTGAAGGTGTGAAATTTCTTATAGTAAATCCATATAAATATCTATATATACTTACATATATACATACGCATATTTTTCCCGTGCTTATCTATTTCTTACCTGCGTCTTTTTCTCGAGGTAGGTTTGTAAAGCCAACTCTTAATTTGTGCAACCATTATTTAGACCCTAAACGAAACGAAACGTCGTACATCAAGGCCAGAAAAGCCAGTAGCTCTTCATCGGTTAAAAATGTATCTCCATTTGAAATTGTCATCCCCTGTGGAATAATCTACTCTGCGATTCATCACGCAATGCTTTAACAAACAAATTGAAAAGGAAGTAAACGCTTCGAATGCACACAAGGGAATCAAGAGTAAAATATAGTAGAAAATGGAAATGGCCGTGAAAAAGAAAAAGGGCGTGGATGGAAACTCGTAGTTACATTCATGAATCATGGAGCAACAAGAAAGGATAAGAAGGTCAAACGTATAAACATGTCTATTTATGCAGCCAAGATTATTTTTATCGCCGGCATTTACGAGCTACTTGCTCAACTAAGATTACCAAAATAACAATTACCAAAATAATAATCTGATGCTTAGAAAAATGTACTTACTATGAAAAATCTATCTCTGTAATTTAGTTTGATGTTTTTAATTTTATATCTTAAAACTGTGTTTTGATGATTGACTTATGTACTGAAAGCCAAACACTTGCATTAGTATTTTGTAAGTGTTACGTCATGCACACTGTTGAAAACAAAACTTTTTATTCATACATACATACATACTAAAATATATATATATATATATATATATATAATATTTTCTACATCCCTGAGACATCTTTTGTTGAGATAATAATCAAATGTTTTACGTGCATATTATTTTGTCAACTGTTAGCTTTTGAGGCCCAGTGGCTGAGTGGTAGCTTGCCATGCTACCATGCCACAGGTCCAGGGTTCTATTCTCGGGCTGGGCAGGTCGACTCAGGTCCTTCAGTGGGGTCTATAATATGAGATCCGAGCCTACTTGGGAGCTAAACTCTGGGGGTTCTACATCAGGCCGACCACTTGACTGGAACATCTGCTTCTGCTCCCAAGGGCCTGAGGTCTCGAAAACTGGGATGGGCACAGTAACCCATGCCCACAATGGGCTGTTGCGATGTTGAGTTTAGTTTAGTTAGCTTTTTACTTTTTTTGTTTTTTTCTTCTAAGGTTTCTAAATTAGTGCTTAGGTTCTAAATGATATTTTCCTCAGATCCTCCTTCACATATACCTGCTTAAATTTTAACATGCTTTTTTAAAACTGAGATTGACTGCAATGATGTATATAATCATTTCCTTACTACCTTCTTTTAAGGATTATATGCATTTCTTGAAAAATAAAGCTTTCAATGTCAGGGTCATTTCACAGTATTTTGTCCAAACGTGTAGAGTCCGCAACATGACGTTTTTTGTTATAACTACGTAATTTACAGTTTAATTGTCACCAAATTTTATTTTTAAATAATGTGTTGAGCACATTATTTGAAAATAAAATTTAGTGATAATTAAACTGTAAATTATTTAGTTATAACAAAAAAAGTGTCATGTTGCGGATTCTACATTTTTAGAAAATACTGTGAAATGGCCCGTCAGCAAGCAAAAGTATTCCCTCTCTGTGTCTGCAAAGAGTTTGCGCGAGGAACGCACCGAGCTCTGGCAACTCAGAATTAATAAGAAACAACAGCAAGATTTTCACAACAAATTATTTGTATGTTATACAGATTCTTTTTCTTTTGAAGGAACTCACCTCTATGTCCAAGTGCTGGTTTGCATCTGTTATTTTTAGGTTTGTAAGAAAGAAAGGCACATAATGTAAAAAGAAATTAATAAAAAAATTCTTACTAATTTCCATTACAAGGTCACGAATTTTATAAATAGACAGATGACAAGTAGTTTAGTTTTAGAATAAATTATACACTTATATGTGTTTTATTAGACATGTAAAATTATCCCATTCATAGAACTTTCGCTATTAATTGTCATGTGTGTTTTTGCACGCACATAAATAAATCGGGCCATTGCAAATTCTGGATTGTAGTTTTATAATAAACATTATACTAAGGTAAAACCGGTGGAGTTTCACTGTCAGAAATAGGGCTCTCATTTTTGACGATTCTTCAATCGTCAAGAAAATTTCGTCATTTATAACGATTCTTTCTTCGTGCGATCACGTGACTTAAAAAACTTACTGCACAAATTTCGCCAATTTGACGAAAGGTTTACTCGGAGCATTTTTTACGAGGCGATTTCGTCAAATACGACGAAAGTTTCGTGAGATTTGAGCATGCGTTTCTGAGAGTAAAATTGAAAAACCTAATAAAAAGAATGAAAATATTAACCTTTTCCTATACTTCTGGTGATTAAAAAATAATACATTCCTTCTGTGTGCATTGCCATCACTATTTCCTTGTTATGCTGGAATTTAAAACGACAGCAAGAAGAAAACTAAGACGCATATTTTTCGCTTATCTCCTTTATAGGGCGAGTGAGATTGCGCACATGCTAGTAAATTATCAAAATAGTTGAAAAAGCATTTGCTTTAAAGTAACTTGCAGTACTCACATCACAATGAAAATCAGAGGAACAGTAATGAAAATTCAAGCCCTTTCATTTTCAAAAGCAAACAATAAAAACCACGTTGTGCCATTTTAGAGAAAAACTTACGAATTCAAGTCGACACTGCTGTTGTGAATGTACCTGAAACTATCTAAATTTACCTGAATGCATATTTTCTGAATACTCTGTATACTTATTGCATACCTACATACATACATACCTTCTTCATACTATCCCCAAAACTACCTGAAATCGACAGTGCACTCACACCTTTCCTGCCCCCCCAATTCAAGCGCGCCATCAAAAATTCAAGTGCGCCATCTGTCCGATCGCGCAATCTCACCAGGTTTTACCTTACATTAAACTGTCCATCACCAAATTGCGCATTTACTTTTTGTAAAAAGCATTTTTTAAAAATAAACTTGCTATGAAAACTTTTTAATTTATGTCTTCGTTTCATTTTTATAAGATATTTAATGTATAGCCAGGAAACCGTTGATCTGACGCAAGCACTGTTCTTCTGACAGATGATATTAATTATTAACAGCATGAACAAATTAAGCAAACTAAAATTGCTTTGGCCAACCTACGTATGCACTCATTAATCTTAATGATTGATCCAATCCATATATTCTGCATTATGTAGTTTAGTTACTACTAAAATAGACGGGAAACCGTTAGGTTAGTTGAAGATATTCATCACAAATTCAAAAGAACTACACCATCATAAAGAACTGCTGAAAGTGTGATAGTAATGCGAGTGATGTTATATTTTTAACTTCGAAGAATAGTTACAAAGCATATGATATTTCTAATTTGAAGTATTTCGATTCCAGTACTTTTTGCAACAATATTTCTTACTTTCAATTTCCGTTTCGGTAACTTTATTCCTATATGTAAATTGAGTAAAACGAATTTAAAAACGTACTTACTCTCCCGTATGCCATTTTTTAATCATTAGTTATCACTAGTTTTCAGTTACTTTTTGTTTTATATATTAATTTTCATTTATAAAAACCGTTGTTTTAAAACGAACTGGAGTATAAACACAAAACTATTATGTTTTGTGACTAAAAAATAAAATACCAGTTTCATTTTCAGTTCTTTGATGTCTTATTTCTGATGTTCTGCTTGTAACGAAGAATTTGTAATACTGAGAAATCATTTATTTTAGCAAATTTCGTACTCTAGCATAAAAAATAACATTTATAAGAACTTAAACCTGCACCAAAAGTCAAATTTTGAAGTAGTAGAAAATATAACAAAATCATAAGAAGAATGACAGAAATATTAAATGAAAAACAAATAAAACGTTTTATTGTTTATCGGCTGTTCATTAATGATGCTACACATTTTTTTTTCAATATTTTTGACCACCTACTCCTTTTTTCACAGAATGTCACCTTAAGGATCCCCCCCTGCCCCCTTGCCACGTGTCACGCTATTTTACATAAGCATACGTGCTGGCATTTTAGAAATAAAGCACTATATAAAGATCATTTTCAGTCAGAGATTCATCATCATCGTTCAGTTTTTCTACTTTTAATGACAATTGTAAGCATAAAAAAAATTATAATGATTCATGTGTACCTAATTTGTATAAAATGAAATGGAGAGTTACACCAAAAAATATATTTTGTATAGAGGGAACAATGGGTGACGTTTGCCTCATGCAGCTGCAACTTCTCCACCCTTGTCACAAACTAACAATTTCTCGAACATCCCTCTTACCTTAAAGCGTGGCATAATTTGTAAATGCTATGGTGGAGTTCTAGTTAAGTATAGGGATCTTTGCGTTGGATTGGAAAAGGGAACTCCACCTAGCATATTGCAAAAAAACTAGGATTCGATCACTTCCCTGCACTTACCATTTTTTTGTGTGCGTGCCATAGAAAAAGAGCAGACCCCATGTGGGGCTAGAATCACCAGCTAAAAAAAACAATGCTGCAAGGGAACGAGGAATTAATGCATACCTGGAAAAACAGGAAAGATCACACGGATATTATGGTGAATACAAACATCACATTTATTGTCTACGTAAAAAGGGAAGGCCGATCAGGTCATAGCGCGTAACTCAAGTTGCAAAAAGCTCATTCTGGGGCGTCCCCCCATCGGATTAAAATAAGATAGCTACGTAAGTATACATTAGTCCTCTTCACGCTTCATGGAACTATGTGGATCAGGTTGACGACCAGCATTACGTCTTGTAGAAAAAAGTTGCTACTCAATCGAAAAATACATGAAGACGCGTCCTGCGTCCGAGCGAAAACGGTTCTCCACTACCCATGCTCCTTTCGAACTTCCTGCACGGGCGCCGCAAAGAGTCGGGTTGCCAACTTTTCCTGTGACTGGGCCAATCGCCAGGCGCGAATCCGCTTTCAATTGCCGGGAAGCAAGGCGCAACACTTCATCGCCCTAGGAGTGTTCTTCTTCTGTTTCTGCCATGTGACAGCGGAGAGGCAAATTCAACAAAGCTATGTCGAGCATCACGACAAATGCCCCCTTACAGTTAAAATCTAAAATCTGGAGATAGCATTATGTAACTCTAGGAATTAAAAGTGAAATATAACATAAATTATTCTTGAAGTATTAAATCATAAAAAAGTAAGATTGTTAAAAATGAAATATTGTGACAATCACCTATCTTAAGAGCTCGCTTTTATGAAGCTTTTAATTTTTTCGAAATGGATGTCTAAAAGTGGAGCCAACCGTTATACTTTCATAACAATTGTTTCACAATACGTATTCCTTATAAAAGAGATAATTATTATTCAGAAACCCTTCCAGAAATATATCATTGAGTACTGATTCTCCTTCCAACAAGCGATGCCCATTCAATCTCATACTAGCACTTAATTGAATTCTGTGTATAACCGTGTAACGTGATGTGACTGTTTTGCGCTTGATTGATCTTGGGATTACTTCTCCAGCAACTTCACGCCCACTCGAAATCCCCTTTTGACCTTTTCCCGATACCTGGGGATGTTTTGTTGTTCTTCTTGGCTTGCTGTTCCGGGCGAAAATATCTAGAGATAAATATGTGTACGGCATAATAACATGTTTCTTATTCTGTCATAGATATTTGTGGCATGGTGAATAGAGAACGGGGAGGGGTTGAAATTATAAAACGGATGATTTGTTTTTCTTTATGAATATTTTGTTGTATAAAGTCAAATTATATTTCACAGAAGAAAAATGAGTGTTGAGTAATATCCGTTGGAATAAGAATCTCTCTAATCTTGGCAATTTTAAAAGTACTCAATTTTATATTAGTCGTTTAAACACGTTCAGTCAGCCATCACGTAATTTTAAGCGCTTTCAAAAGTCTAAATTTGCCATTGAACTAAAAAATATTTTACCAACTAAATTTAAATTATATTTACCTTACACTTGTTAAGACTTTGTTTTTAAAAAGAAAATGTTGAATAATTATAATTTATATGTGTTTTTAGGGGTTTCTTGGTGACGGAAATAATAATAAAAACACATCGATTTGTTAGTTTTATTGAGTGTATCACATAAGGCGCACTGACAATCTATATTTGTTGAAAAGTGCAACGTTTTAAATAACACACAGTGCAAGCATAGGGTTAAAATGAAAAACATTTCAGTAACTGAATAAAGCAAGCGATTAAACATCTAAAACTTCCGTTAATGAGTGCTTTTGTCTACCATGAATCTCGCCAAACTTGCGTTAGACCATGACAGACTCTAATTGTGTTGCACACCAAAGGCGACAAAAACACACGACATGTCTTTTCTCTGTTGCGCAAGCGCAGAGCATATTTTTGAAAGGAGAAAAATGCTCTGCGCTTGCGCAGATGTGGAAAATACACGTTTTTGATCTTTGTCGCTTTTGAACGCAAACACGGGCACTTGCCACTGAACGTATAGACACATAAGACAAAGAAATTTTTTTTCAGAGCATGTCATTGGTTTAACCCAATTTCAAAACCACGCCCTCGCGTCGACTGATTGGGATGTTGTAACGCGTCATTAAGAGTGAATGGACAGTGATTGGTTCATTGCGTTATCGAAGGCATATGTCAGAGCTCTTTGTTAACCATAGCAACAGTCTGCAACGACGGAGACAATATGTCTTTCTCGCTCTCGGTGTGAAATCACCCTAAGAAAAGACGAATACTTGTCGTTCACGCGTTTTCACCTGTTCAACAGCTTATATAAACACGTAGATTTAAAGCAGTCTGAATTGGGGAATATAAAGCAAGTAACGACAATTTCTCATCTTTCGCAAGACGGATAAAGTCACGTGATCTTGAAGTTCCATGGTGCTGGTTTTAGGTAGCTGCGATTAAGCAACCGAGCAAGGCCATGAGTTTTTATTTGGAAACAACTGTATTCGGGATAGTACCTACGTACGAAAAAAATATTCTTCCTTTACCTGATTTATGTCTACACCTAAATATATACGTTTTCTCCCTGTTTACTTCCTTCAGAAAACATGAACCAAAGAGTTTCATAAAACATTTTCTAAACTTTTTTGTCATCTTAAGATAGAACAAATGCAATAAACAGTCCCTCAATTCGAAATCTAGTTTTCGAGGGACATTATGTGCTTAAGCTGACGTGACAAACGACAATGATCATTTCTTCCATTATAAATGAACGCAAAAGTTTCGAGCTTTCATCAAAAACCGCGATCCATACATCTATCATGTGACTGTTAATTGTGAGGTGCTTCTAAATAGGAAGTTTCAACTCTTCGATGATTGATCAAGTGGCGTACCTTCTTTCTGTTACGACGGAGGAAGCTTAATCGCGGGAAATTAATTCATCCCACTGAGTTTGCCAATAGTTACACAATCATTACACGGATTAATTATAATAAAAGGTTGTTTTTCCAGAACAACTCAGTTTGGTGGAAATTAAATGTAGATAAAATAGTAAGTAATTCTTATATACAATTATAAAAAATAATCTGGTGCGCGAACCGCCAGAGGTTCGCCTCAGGTAGAAAGAGGGTTCGCGAAAATAATATTTCAATGGCGGAATTTTAAACTGCTAACGTAAAAGAAAAAAAATGAAATAATAGGTTTACATTCGTGTTAGGATGGGGCTTGAAAATGATTTTTTAATAAATTGTTTTCCAAATAATAAGGAAAAGTTAATTGGCATAGGAAACATTTGTATGAAATTTAAAATGCAGTTAATTCTACTTTTGCCTTATTTTGAAAATGTGGATAATGAAAGTAATTCCTTCAGCCAAAGATATTCATTGATTCATTTTAAATTTTGAAAGTATGTTTCTACTAAAATTTCCATCTTTGAAAAAAAAAAAAAAAAAACAGCAGAAAATATGAACATTTAGTAAAACGTAAAATTTTGCATTGTTTTCGGCTACATAGTAATAATTTAAAAAGCATGTTCGTTTTTTTAGGAATTACTTTACTGTTTAATTAAAGTTGGATGTTTCATAATTGGGTTGCCATTTCTTGTTATGAGCTGTTGTGCAACTTGCGAAACAAATATGCTAGCAAATTTTATAGTTTTCTTGCCCTTTACTCTAACGGCTACGAGTCATTCCATTTCAAATCAGGCAGGCAGGTCTGAAACTTGTCACATGACCCTCACCGATTTTTTTGAAAAAAATACAGTAGTTACAACTAAAGGACATATAAACTATCCCAAAAGGATTTTGCAAAAAAAAAAAAAATATTTCTCTAGTTACAGACGTTTAAAATTTGGGACAAAGTTGGCCGTTTTCAGAAAATCAGCAAAACACTCACTTTTAAAATGGCCACTGCTTCAAAAGTTTTTAACCGATTCGACTGATTTTTTTCTATAAATAATGAAGGGATGTTATTTTATTTAGACACTAATTCTAAAAATTTAGTTGGCTTCATTGATAAGGAAAAAAAAGTGTTTCTGAAGTGAAAAAATAGTGTTTGTTCCGACTTCATGAATTTTTTTTCTTATGAAAGAAATTTATTTTTGACAAAACAGAGGTGGCTATCTAAAGTGCTGTTATGGACGTTTTGTATTAAATTTTATTGTAAGCGTGAGATGCATATCCTCTCAGAATTTAAATTTTGAAATTCAAAAATGTTCAAAAATTACGATTTTTGAAGTGTGATTACTCAAAAAAACCATTTTTTAAAAATCTGAAAATCTGCTCATTTATTGCCCTTAAAGTGCTTAATGAGCTGCTATCAATTATATTGTGTATTTTTGCCCCAGATATTTTATATGATTTTTCAAAAATGGCCTTTTGTGCGTTTCTTAAAAAAGCCAGAAATTTAAACTCTTCTTATTAATTCACTTTAATATAATATTTAATCAATATTTATTAAGAAATATACTGTATTCTTACACAATTACTACAAATAAATTGTACTTAACCTTCTTAGAACTTAAACAGCTCCTAGCACAAAGCGTAGCTCCTGTGATTTAATGCAATCCGATTACTAGTTTCAAACTCACACGCTTTATTTTAAATACCAAGCAACAGCAAATGTAAAATTTATTGTAGGAATACAATAAAAACATTATTGGCTATATTACAATACTGCTAAATAGTAAAAATTTCTAAAATAGTAATGCTTATTTGCACGGCCGGCCCTATCAATGTGCAAAGTGTGCAAAGTACAAAGGCGCCAGCATCTTGGAGGCGCCTCAGCGAAAGAGCAAAAAAAAATCCGTGTTTCATAAAACTAGTCAACAATTCTATGATAGTGACTCCTCCCAGATACTCCTTCTTTCAAATGAAAGAACTTAGCGCCAAAATTCCCTTATAGCGATGGTAATATACCCACTGTGGTGCTTGATAGAGATGGTTAGATGGTACAATCCCTGTGAAACGCACTAGGGCTGCAAATGCGAGAAACCAACAGCAGGCCATTAGAAAGAAAAAAATAAGCTATTTGTTTCATGTATGTAATTATTAAAGTTTTTAAAGCAATTGAAAACACAATAAAATTATACGCTTTTTGAATTTATATTATTTTAGTTTGTATGATGAAAGAGGCTAGGGGCGACTATTTTTACAAAGTCCAAGGGCACCGAATACCGTCGGGCCGGCCCTGCTGACATGGGATGCACGAGCAAACAAGAACTGGAAAACAGTTAGAAAACTAACAGCCTCTTAAACAAATATAACTCAATGCATGATTTCTAAATAGGAAAATTTATTGAAAGTGTGAATGAGAATTATTGAATGGGGCAAATTAAGAATGTATCATCGATGGTTTAGGGACACTATCGAATAATTTGTACACAGGTAATCTAGAACAAATATTTCCATAGCCAAAATATAATACCACAAGAAATATAACACTCTGAACTCTCCTAGTCTTTGCATTTTTTTGGTGATAACGAGTAGAACATGATTCAAGAACATGATTCTACTTATTTTGCTTTAAGTACATAATTTCATATGCGTTTAAAACTATGTATATCAGTGCTGTAACATATTTAATGTAATGTGTGCGAGTTTAAAACTAGTAATTGGATTGAACACAATAACATGCATTAAACAGTAGCTACGCCTTGTGCAAGGAACTATTTAAGTTCTAAGAAGATTAAGTACAATTTATCTGTAGTAAATGTGTAACAATACAGTATATTTCTTTGAATTTCTGGCTTTTTTAAGAAACGCACAAAAGGCCATTTTTTAAAAATCATATAAAATGTCTGGGACAAAAATACACAATATAGTTGATAGCAGCTCATTAAGCACTTTAAGGGCAATAAATGAGCAGATTTTCAGATTTTTAAAAAATGACTTTTTTGAGTAATCACACTTCAAAAATCGTAATTTTTGAACATTTTCGAATTTCAAAATTTAAATTCTGAGAGGATATGCATCTCAGGCTTACAATAAAATTTAATACAAAACTTCCGTAACAGCACTTTAGATCGCCACCTCTGTTTTGTCAAAAATGAATTTCTTTCATAAGCAAAAAATTCATGAAGTCGGAACAAACACTATTTTTTCACTTCAGAAACACTTTTTTTTCCTTATCAATGAAGCCAACAAAATTTTTAAAATTAGTGTCTAAATAAAATACCATCCCTTCATTATTTATAGAAAAAAAATCATTCGAATCGGTTAAAAACTTTTGAAACAGTGGCCATTTTAATAGTGAGTGTTTTGCTGATTTTCTGAAAACGGCCAACTTTGTCCCAAATTTTAAACGTCTAACTAGAGAAATAAAATTTTTTTTGCAAAATCCTTTTGGGATATTTTATATGTCCCTTAGTTGTAACTACTGTATTTTTTTCAAAAAAATCGGTGAGGGTCATGTGACACCCTCTGCCTGATCTGAAATGGAATGGCTCCTACCGAAGTGGTTCGCCACTTTCTTTCGATTTTATAAGGGGTTTGCAAGGAACAAAAAGTTGGGAGCCACTGGTCCATAGTATATCCCTTATCTCATTGAAATTTGTTTTAATCTAAACTATATAGCTCTGATTTTATAATACGTCTGGCATATCAGTATGTTCAACTTAAATATTCAAGATATTTCCAATTGCAATTTTTATTCAGCAAAACAGTGTCCGCTCAAACAATACAACAGGTACCCACCTATATATATATATATATTGTACATCTACTGATGGCGTCGCGGGAACCAATGAAATCGTAACGGCTAATAATAGCAGCCAATTTCCTTTCATATGTTTTTGCTCCTTACAACTCAACCTGGAGTGGCATCACGATTGTTATGCTTTTCGTTTTCTCGATTTCTTTAAATAATTATTAGCTAATTATCTAGAGCGGATAAGAAGATATTTCAATAACTGAGATTCTTGCACTAACGTTTTCTCACGCAATCTTATTTACTTATTTATTAATTTTTCTCTTTGCCAACGAAAACACAATTTTTTTTAAGCTTGAAATCGGTAGTATGCTATCAGGTTTCTTCAATATATCCCTGTTGCAAAATATGAACATCCACAAATCTTAAAATATGCAATAAAGAGTTGAACACTTATATTCTTCCTGTCGTTACCAAGATTCATGATGGTACTAAATAAAACGTCCCCGTAAAAATATACGTATATTGCAGTTGTAATTTAGAATTTTGTTCTTGTAAATTTCCGAGTTAGCATATTACCTTCGTAACTTTATTTACAATTTCAATTGTGAGTATTAACAGCGACATTCGGAATCTCTAAACTTTAAATACTGTGTAAAATCTATGTGCATTATTTAACAAGACATATATTTTTGATTCTAGAATTGTTGTGCAATATGGGCTGTTATTTCTGACAGGGAATCGATTATTTCCATAAAGCTACTGTAAAATAGTTTAATTTGAAATGGACGAGCGAAGTGCGCTCGAACTTGTGAAGTGATTCGAAAGAGTTACTTAAGCAGTGCAGGGGGTTGGCGAGTGATAGCGACCAGGAGGGGGGACCCCCTAATAATAAAACCTTGTTAGTGTTTGCTTATGAATTAATGGTTTCATACGGTGGTCTATGTATCAAAATACGGATCAAAATCTAATTATAGCAAAACAAAATAAAGCTGTGCGGAAATGGTAATTTTTTCTTCTTTAAATACTTTGACCTGAACGCTCGTTACAAGTTTTCTGAAGATAGTTAATCTTGAAAATATTTCAATTGAAAGCTGTTTTTAACGATTTTCTACAAGAAAATAATGTACACTATAGAAGTTCACTGAATTATTACTTTAAATGTTTTACTATATTTTCAATGATAGTTAATTTTTAGATTGCTTTTAGATACATTTAAAAGTGGTAAAACGTTTAAAATTAAATATGAATTTTATCTTAAATGGTATTTATTTTCTTAGGGTAATTTAGCTTCATAAAAACACACTATAACTTCCTCTTATAAAGATACACATTTATGAGTCTTTCTCACATGAATTTTTCCTATTAGTTTAAGTGTATCCGTAACAGCAGAAGGGAAAATGATTGATTGTGTTATTGACTGCATAAAATGAGGACGTAAATAGAAGCACTTCTTTGGAATAAGCAATTACTAGCTACATGCACGTACCTATAACCTAGAGATAGAAAAACTGAGACGGTAAGCTGATGAATATTTCCATAGAATATTTTTTGTTTGTTTTTGCTCTGACATAATATAGGGCGTAAAAACATCGTACAGGAGGCTGAAACTTATGGTATAGCTCAGATTTTTACATTGATAAATAAGGAAGGGAAAATAAGAACTGTTCAAGGAGTAACAACGTGAGAACATTGGATATTGAAACAGTGACAAACTCTAACAGAATAAAACTTTGAGAAATGTGAATGATTAACCGGCAATGATACAATCCAATATTTTCAAAAGACTGTGAGAAATTTTTTTAACCTACTTTTATCTCACTTTTTAATTCCGTGTTACCTACGTTAGGCTACTTTCAGTTAAACATCACACGTTCCAGAGTGAGTCATACCATAAGCTAACCGTGAAGTTTGTCATAATCAATACCTTCAATAAAAGTTTCTTTAAAAGATATGTATGTGGGAAAAAATTTAAAAAATTAAATGTCATTAATTTCATTTTTGCGAAGTTAAGATTAAATATTTGAATCATTTATTTAGGAACAAAATTGTAGTTCTTTTCAAAAAATAATATTTGTTTGTTTGAAATGAAAAATCCTTCAAGGTTTAAAAGTCATTAAAAAATAGTTCGAGATGTGTTGCATTTGCATGCTATGCGGTATTATTGAATGTAAGCAAATTAGAAGAAATCCATGATTAAATGTCAGAAAGAGAAGTGCAAGTAGTAATGGACTGTTTGCATAATTATTGCTGAGCCATTCCATTTCAGATCAGGCAGAGGGTGTCACATGACCCTCACCGATTTTTTTGAAAAAAATACAGTAGTTACAACTAAGGGACATATAAAATATCCCAAAAGGATTTTGCAAAAAAAATTTTATTTCTCTAGTTACAGACGTTTAAAATTTGGGACAAAGTTGGCCGTTTTCAGAAAATCAGCAAAACACTCACTTTTAAAATGGCCACTGTTTCAAAAGTTTTTAACCGATTCGAATGATTTTTTTTCTATAAATAATGAAGGCATGGTATTTTATTTAAACACTAATTTTAAAAATTTTGTTGGCTTCATTGATAAGGGAAAAAAAGTGTTTCTGAAGTGAAAAAATAGTGTTTGTTCCCACTTCATGAATTTTTTTTTCTTATGAAAGAAATTTATTTTTGACAAAACAGAGGTGGCCCGATCTAAAGTTCTGTTATGGAAGTTTTGTATTAAATTTTATTGTAAGCGTGAGATGCATATCCTCTCAGAATTTAAATTTTGAAATTCAAAAATGTTCAAAAATTACGATTTTTGAAGTGTGATTACTCAAAAAAACCATTTTTTAAAAATCTGAAAATCTGCTCATTTATTGCCCTTAAAGTGCTTAATGAGCTGCTATCAATTATATTGTGTATTTTTGCCCCATATATTTTATATGATTTTTCAAAAATGGCCTTTTGTGCGTTTCTCAAAAAAGCCAGAAATTCAAACTCGTTCTTATTTAATCACTTTAATATAACATTTAATCAATATTTATTAAGAAATATACTGTATTCTTACACATTTACTACAGATAAATTGTACTTAATCTTCTTAGAACTTAAATAGCTCCTAGCACAAGGCGTAGCTACTGTGATTTAATGCATGTTATTGTGTTCAATCCAATTACTAGTTTTAAACTCGCACACTTTACATCAAATATGTTACAGCACTGATATACATAGTTTTAAACGCATATGAAATTATGTACTTAAAGCAAAATAAGTAGAATCAAGTTCTTGAATCATCTTCTACTCGTTATTACCAAAAAAATGCAAAGACTAGGAGGGTTCAGATGGTGTTATATTTCTTGTGGTATAATATTCTGGCTATTGAAATATTTGTTCTAGATTACCTGTTATTATTCGATAAAATTAATCCTGTAAATTATTCGATAGTGTCCCTAAACCATCGGTGATACATTCTTAATTTGCCCCATTCAATAATTCTCATTCACACTTTCAATAAATTTTCCTATTTAGAAATCATGCATTGAGTTATATTTGTTTAAGAGGCTGTTAGTTTTCTAACTGTTTTCCAGTTCTTGTTTGCTCGTGCATCCCATGTAAGCAGGGCCGGCCCGACGGTATTCGGTGCCCTTGGACTTTGTAAAAATAGTCGCCCCTAGCCCTCTTTCATCATACAAACTAAAATAATATAAATTCAAATTGTGTATAATTTTATTGTGTTTTCAATTGCTTTAAAAACTTTAATAATTACATACATGAAACAAATAGCTTATTTTTTTCTTTCTAATGGGCTGCTGTTGGTTTCTCGTATTTGCAGCCCTAGTGCGTTTCACAGGGATTGGTACCATCTAACCATCTCTATCAAGCACCACAGTGGGTATATTACCATCGCTACAAGTGAATTTTGGCGCTAAGTTCTTTCATTTGAAAGAAAGAGTATCTGGGAGGAGTCACTATCATAGAATTGTTGAACTAGTTTTATGAAACACGGATTTTTTTTTTGCTCTTTCGCTGAGGCGCCTCCAAGATGCTGGCGACTTTGTACTTTGCACACTTTGCACATTAATAGGGCCGACCCTGCATATAAGCATTACTATTTTAGAAATTTTTACTATTTAGCAGTATTGTAATATAGCCAATAATGTTTTTATTGTATTCCTACAATAAATTTTGCATTTGCTGTTGCTTGGTATTTGATATAAAGCGTGTGAGTTTGAAACTAGTAATTGGATTGCATTAAATCACAGTAGCTACGCTTTGTGCTAGGAGCTGTTTAACTTCTAAGAAGATTAAGTACAATTTATTTGTAGTAATTGTGTAAGAATACAGTATATTTCTTAATAAATATTGATTAAATATTATATTAAAGTGATTAAATAAGAAGAGTTTAAATTTCTGGCTTTTTTGAGGAACGCACAAAAGGCCATTTTTGAAAAATCATATAACATATCTGGGGCAAAAATACACAATATAATTGATAACAGCTCATTAAGCACTTTAAGGGCAATAAATGAGCAGATTTTCAGATTTTTAAAAAATGACTTTTTTGAGTAATCACACTTCAAAAATCGTAATTTTTGAACATTTTCGAATTTCAAAATTTAAATTCTGAGAGGATATGCATCTCAGGCTTACAATAAAATTTAATACAAAACTTCCGTAACAGCACTTTAGATCGCCACCTCTGTTTTGTCAAAAATGAATTTCTTTCATAAGCAAAAAATTCATGAAGTCGGAACAAACACTATTTTTTCACTTCAGAAACACTTTTTTTTCTTTATCAATGAAGCCAACTAAATTTTTAGAATTAGTGTCTAAATAAAATAACATTCCTTCATTATTTATGGAAAAAAATCATTCGAATCGGTTAAAAACTTTTGAAACAGTGGCCATTTTAAAAGTGAGTGTTTTGCTGATTTCCTGAAAACGGCCAACTTTGTCCCAAATTTTAAACGTCTGCAACTAGAGAAATAATTTTTTTTTTGCAAAAGTTGGGATAGTTTCTACGTCCCTTAGTTGTAACTACTGTAATTTTTTCAAAAAAAAATCGGTGAGGGTCATGTGACAATTTTCAGACCTGCCTGCCTGATTTGAAATGGAATGACTCTGTTATCATCCAATTGCCCCAACCTTTTTTGTATTTACATACGAAGTATGAGACATGTCACAAAATTTTAGCACAACGAGCTTGCGAGTAAAACAGCCTGTTCATTGTTCAATATGTAAAGTTGTCTAGAAAGAAAGTTGTTGTAAACAGCTAGACAGCTAGATAGTTTCCTAGGAGCTTCATGGCAGTCGTTTAAATGTAATATTTACTTAGGGACCGTTCATAAATGATCTCACGCTTTTCCCCCTGATATTTGACCCCCTTTGTCACATGTCACGCTATGTTGGATAAGCGGGATGTCACACTTCATGTTTCCCCCTTCCCTCCCCTTGTCACACTTTGTCACAATTTCACGAACAACCCCTCCTCCCTCAAACCGTGACATCATTTATGAATGATCCCTTATTTATTTATTCTTTTGTCTAAGTTCCTCTTTCACTTTCATTTTCAATACAATTTTCAAATTACTTAGAAAAAAATGTTCATTCAGAAAAATTTAATATGAAACACGAGTTTCACTAATCATCATATTCCAACGAAATCGAATGCAAATAATATGGGTTATTTTTACAAAGTATTTTAAGGACTTTTATGCTTTTGTATTATTTTTTTTTATCAACGTGAAAAATACCCATACAACTTTCTTCTTTGAAAACGTATGTTGCATGATCCGGATTTATTCAGCTTAGTTCTTTCATAAATTATTGCCCTCGCACATGAATATTCACATTCAAGCAGTTCATTTTTATCTTAATCAACAACAAATGACCTTTTCGCTTTTCCCCCATATCGAAAAAAAATAAATCCCAGACATAATTATGATCGGAATTGCATTGCTTCTTACATATCGCACTCCTGGCTTCCAGAAATGATCATTATTATATTCTTTCCCAGAGAAAATACATTAACATATTTTGAGACATAGTTTTATGCCGATATCGACACAAACAATGAAATGTCTCTGATTGATTTTTATTTTTCAGCTCTTTTTAAAGTGCTGTTGTTACGCGTTAAATGTTCCGACAACTTAACACTCTTGATAATTTCTTTTTGTGAGATCCTAATGCAGATAACATATATAATAATTTTTTGAAACCATTACACATATTTTGTCATTACACTCCTTTTTATTTTCTTTATTTTATTTTTTTGGTCTTTCTATTTTTGTCATACTTCCTAATTTGCAGCGAGATGTATTGAATCTCCAGTGCTAGAAAGCTATAACTCAAAAAAAAGGGGGGGGGGGAAGGGGGGAATTACAGTTGCGCATGTAATTACAGTTTAGTTATGTTTTGCTATCTCCTTTCCCCGTTGACGACCTATTTTTCTTTCTCTAGACTGTTTTCAAGTTATTTGAGGTAATTCGGGTAAAGCAACAGCAAAGGAAACGTGTAATTCCATGATAATTGCACAAAATTGCACATGTATTTAAAAATAATGTTTCCCATTTTTTAAATAATTCTAAATATCATTAAACTCAAATGAATGAAATTTGAAACAGAAACTAGATTTTTAAACTGACTGTTTTCTTATTCTTTAAAAACTGTTGTAGCATTTTGAATGCGATTTCCCATTTAATATGTGCAATAATTATCTCCATATCGATTTTGCGGCTTCTTTTTCTCTTCTTTAAAATTCAAATTCTTTATTGAAATATAAATACATTTCTGTAAAAAATTCAACTTTCATTTTCAATAGCAACTGTATAACTTGATAGTAGAAGCTCAAATACAACATGCATATTCCAAAGATCAAGGGGGAAAAACTTTGATAAGGAGTCATAGGTAAAGGCATTAAAAGAAGTCCTTGACAAGCTTCTGCCTCCTTAAAATAAAATAAACAGTTTTATAATTCATTGTTAAGACAGAAACATATTGAAGAATGCAAAAAAAAAAGTAATGATACACCTCCACCTTTGCTATTATGGTTTAAACAATAATAATCAAAATTATCAAAATAATGAATATTACTTGCAAGTCCCCCAAGTCTCTGGACTTCCAATAAACAAAGACTATTCATGATGATTTAGAATATCTTGAATTTCATCAATTTTGCTTCTGGCATTAATATTTAGAACAGTAAAAGGTGGTAGTTTTTACAGTATTTTTAAAATTGGAGAAATATCTCATGGTGTTTCTTATTAGTTAATTTATCATGATACATATTCCCTAACAAAATAGCCAAACAAGGGATAAACAAATTCAACAAAAGCAATGAGTGAACAGCTGTTCACTCACAGCTTTCTATTTTCGTGTTGACCTTTTCTTTTCTGCACTGATGAAGAGGCTCCATTGTAGCTTCGAAATAGCTATTTGCGATACTTTTTATTCTGAATTTGTGCTTTTTTAAGTTGTTTTATCTTTGCACTAACATTTTAGCACAAAGCATTTTGATCATTTGTCTTATAGCGGCTAATGTATTTAAGAAAGAGTGATATTTTTACAAAACAACGCAAACAACTATAATAAGCATTAAAGAGCTATTGTTTCACATTTTTAAAGCACGGATAGGGGTGGGGATACTATTAAACTTGATGTGTATCGCACAAAAAAACCAACAAAATGTATGCACATACATAGAAATTCTTCATATTTATCTAGCCAGTACAAGAATCCAAAACGTAATATTTGTGTGCGAAAAAGTCAATACTTTAAAAGTTGTCCTCAGGAGTGTAATAAAAAGAAGAAGTGTTACTGGCGTGAAGTTCGTTTAAGTTACTGTCGTTAGTACTACTGCAACATTAACCCAACTCAACTCCGAGCTAATAACAAAGACCTTGTAAGATCGTAGACACCGCTTGGGGGAATTCTAGTGGCACAAGGGGGTGGGAATCGGTCTAGCTCACGTGTTCAAGAGAAAAGACAATCTCTGTTTAGAAGGCTTTGCTCCTGCTGGTAAGCGAGCATTTTGAAGTCCACTCGAATTGGGGTCCTCGCGTTCGATGCAATTGAACGCGCAGCAGATTCCTATTTTGAAAACTTTGTGACGTGGAAAGAAATTAAGGCAACATCAGCTATCGCGAAGCGAGATAGGACAAGAGACACTAATTGGCCGAAACTGGATCGTCTACTTCACGTGACTTGTTTGTTCGCCGTTCGGTCTTTCGCAAAGCGAAGGAACAGCCAGCGTTACTCCGTTTATGCTAATATGTCTATGGCAAATAACGCATCCTAATTTATTGACCACCCGAGGAACAAATGAACTCAAGGTCATTCCTCATCTTACCAAAGCCTAACAATAGCAACAGAATAGAACAGTAAAAACAAGAAAACATAATAAACACATGTTCAATGTAAATGCTTACACGTTGTTTGTTCTGAATTTTATAAGCACTCATTCTTTAGGGTAAGAAAAAAATGCTTATGCAAGAAAAAAAATCTATTGGCTAGTTTCTTGTGAATAGTTTATTATTGTAACTGTACTCCTCTGAGAAAAAAAAAAAAAGGATTTCATTTTTATTTCGAAGAAAATACACTTAATTTTCATTACAAATGTACCTGTACAAGTTGTATTTATTCAGGGATACAGTCGGAGCAAAAGTGAATACTCACTACTGAGTATTAGTAACTCAACAACATTAAAATGCTAAATATTTCGCATTAAGCGCTGTAACATAGTATAAAATGATTATGTAAGCTTTTACTTTCATTTTAAAATCATTTTACTAAGATTTTTTTTTTTTTACAGAAAAACAAAAACAAAAGTATGTAATTCAAGATTATATTTAATAAGTAGAAGCTAACTAAAACTGAAAAAAAGTTTTTACGTTAAGAAGTTGATGTTCCACAATGTCCTACTAAAATTTTTAGGGTTTGTTAAAAACTTTTTGTAAACGGCTTATTTCAAAATCATAATAAATACTTTTTAGCCACAAAACCCGCATTTCTTTTACTGAATGGATATTTTTCAGTGAAATTTCTATATAAACCGTAATACACACACAAAAAAAAAATGAGTTTTTGACAAGCCTTTTAGCGTTTGCTTTACGAATCAAAGGCATATCTAAGCAAATTTTAATGCGTATGAAGGAAAAAGAATAAGATTTTCTGGTTATATGGTTTTTCGATTGTCTACAAAAAAAATCCTACAGAATTATATTGATTAAAACATGTGAAAATTGTTTTATTCTGACGAAATGTGGTTGATGTTATACTTGCAATAAAAGCTTTTTAAATGCATTGCTAAAGAGTGAATAATCGTGGGTGAAGCCACGGAAGCAAGAACCCATGCATTAAAGCAAATTAAAAAGGTTCTTTGTTTTAAATATTTTTTTTTTGCTTCTTCTTAGTTTTTCAACTCAACTCTTTCGGAGTTCGTAGAAATTTTAATAGAAAAGAAGCGCTGCGTAAATTATTTAGCTTCGCTTCAGTAGTTTTGGAGCTTTTGTAACAGTTGTTTTATGTCATTTTGTTTCTTTTATTTTCACAAATGCTTTTATAATGAATAAATTAAATATTATCAGCATCATAGCACTGATTTTTTGATCTGAGAAAAAAACATTCTTTTGCAAAATATCTTAAGCGAGTTATTTTAAGTATTACATTTAAAGTGAATATTCAGAGTTTGTTTTCTTAATATAATAAAAATCAAACTTCAAGTAGTTGGGAAAGTTATGTATTAAGTTAATGCAACATTATTTCTGCATCAATATTCGTACCATTTAAATTGCATAATTCTGTTATTTACATTAATGACAAACGTTGAAATCAGCACACTAAGTATTAAAATTTTGTAAAACATTTTTTCATAACAAATCTTGATACGAAAAACATATTTGCAAGTCATTTCATTCCTTGCGATTCAATAGAATGTTATGTAAAATATAATTACCTTTTAAACAGTATATCATACATGTTTTATTCTAGTTACTGTAAGAAGTTCCAGGTGATTTTTTCCATTGAAAATTCCTCCGTAATTATCTTATTTTACCGAATCACGCGATGGTAATTTCAATTATATGTTCGAGACAAAATTCGTAAGGCGTAAGCCATTAATTAATGCAATAAAAATTAGATTAGATTTAAGTTTGCGGTGTAATTTTTGGTAAGAATATGTTAAAAAACGCAGTGGTATATAATATTTTATGGTTTTATCCAAAAAACCTGATTTGATACATAAAATGCTTAAGCAAAATGTTGTTGTGGTTTCTTATCCCACTGGCGTAGAAAGGCCTACACCAGCTTCAGAAGATCATGTTGCTGAAGGTAGAATACATTATTTTTTTTGTGACAGATCCATGGCTAAGTGTGATATGCAGCTTCACTTGAGCGAGAAAGCAGGAGTGCTGAAGACAGACTAAACCTCATTTATGTGGCCTCAATTTTTGAATCAGCTCCCAGATGAGAGACCGTCACCTGGGGTTGGCACCCCAGAGGTACCGTTTCACTTGGAGGACATTGGAGCCACTACGGATTTCACGTGCATCAGCTCCCTTTAGCGCACGCGGTACCAAGCAACCAGCCGCGAGAGGTTGTCCCCCTCCCAAACACCGACCTCAGTCAATGTTGCTTCACTTTCGGTGATCTGCCGGAACCGACCTTTACCGTCTGGTCCACTGCGGGACAAGAAAAATGCAACATGCATAAATAACATCTTCCGTAAATGGGAAACATTCGTTGAAGTTTAATTTCGGTAATTATCTTAAACTCAATGTCAACTTAGAGTCTCTCAAAACCCTGCGGAATGTTGCATGAAGATTTTTATCACTATACCAGGGAGCTGGAGCAACGTTGTTTGCTCCCCTGCAGAACTCTTCCAACGTTTAAATGCTTGCTCTAAATTTGCTCTAGATACGCTCCGTGCGCCGAACAGTTTTAATAAATATCATATTATTTATTATCTTTATTCCAATAAATACATTTATGTATGTTGGTGATAGTAATTATAAAATTAGTTTTTTAACATTTTTTTCTGTAGAGAAAAACACCTTTCTTTCCTTACCATTGTGTAAGGAAAGTTAGTTTTTAAGCGGAAAAACTTGTTTTTCAATTTTCAAGAAAATTCTAATTGAAAAATTGGAGCAGATGATCACGACAAAGTCCCGCACTCCGACTGCGCTACTGCTCCTAGCAAAAACTTGATGCTCCACTCTCGTTTCAAATCTGTGAGCAGAATGTTTTGAAAAAAAAAAAAAACATATATTGTATAAATCAAAATTTAAAGCCGCTTTAGTTATAAAGAAAGTAAGCTTTAAAAATTACTGATCATTGATAAAGGAATTAAAAATGTTGTAAAAATAAACGAAACTCGAAATTAAAATATGATATCAAATTCAGTCAATCAAATCTGAAGAATTATCAACAAAGACAAATTAAAGAATAATGCAATTTTAATGGAATAGGTTTCGGTATTTTTACCGCTCATAACACTAAATATTTTATTGCGTGAGAAAATGTTTTACACGGAAAACAAATGATCAATAATATAACAGAGGTGTTTTAAATTTATTTTATATTTGTAAAATGGAATGCATCTAAATGGCCATTGTAACATTCAAAATGCAAAATTGTAATTCCAAAAAAAATCGCAGTTCAATGCCCAAAGGATCATTTTAAAATGAAAAACAACATTTATAAACATATTTTCATTTCAAAAATTGCTTCTAGAACGCTTCGACTTCCACGCACTCAAACAATTTAATTTTTATTTCAATAGTTGAAGCCGACTTCTAATTACTACTTTTTAAACATTTCATGTGCACAGTTTTTTTCTTCTAGGCAAATATTTTACCCTGATGGCAATGTTGCTTGCTGTATGTCGCCTACGTCACTTTAAAAAATAATCATTAAATTCTTCGCCCTCAACAAATATATTCTCATAAATGATATGTTTTTTATTCATTTTGCGTAATCAGTTGCCGGTTTCATGTTTCTCATCATAGTTTTTTTTTCATGTAGTTTTCCGCTCAAAATTTTTTAGAAGTGCATGTTACAGTTTTTAATTTTGTACTGTCCCGAAGGATGCATGTGTAACGACGAATACGACCAGATTTTCTAGTTTTGCTCCTGATGTTTCTTTCCAATAAATTAGTAGCGGATTTTATTTAAATTTCCGAAGGGCATATTTTTTTGATGAAGCGTTATTTTCAGAACAATATTTATACTCGAATACAAGTTATTTGTATCTATTTTTCTACGTAGCCATTTTGATAACCAAAAGAAAAGACACTAATGTGATTTCAGTTTTATTCATAGGGTTTCTGTGTGAACCAAAGCAAAGCGGAAAATGAGAACATTAAAAATATTTTTACTGTTCATATATTTTAAATAAATTAGATGCATAAAATTGACATATGAAAACAAAGAAAGAAAAAAAAACTTGCTTAATGCTAACATAAATTAATTATTCTCTGTTTGTGCAAAAAAACGCGATTATTAAAAAGTTGAGCCTAGTTGCAAAGGGAATACCACCGGAGAAATAAATGTATATATAATTCCTTGCTTTTAATTTCTATAAAGGCTGCGCTAGTAACATTTTCTTCGTAAATTTAAAAAGATATATAACTAAATCCAAAAATATAAAAATAAATATACAGCAACAATACTTAATTGCAGAGCATTGTGCTTCATCAAGTCTTTCATTTTTACTTTTTGCGTAAATGTGCGAAAAAATGTAATGACGCTTTGCATAGAATAGTCTTTGCAAATTGTAGCATTCCAATGCTTCATCTTTTACCTAGAGCAAAATGTTTTTGGAGTACATTAGTACTGAGCTTCATAAGTGATTGAGGTAAAAGAATATTTTTAATCATTAATAAAGAAACAAAAACAAATAATTGAAGCAAATACACTTACATTTCATTTGTTTTTATTGTTTGTACATGATAAAAAATATACAAAATTAAATCTTAGCATTTCATTTGCAATTCAACAGAACTGAAAACGAATGATATTTCTGCCTAAAGCAAACTTTCTAAATCTCCAACAGATGTCAGAAAATGCATTTTGAAATGCGAGTGTGCCGACTATGTCCCGAACTGGTTATTGTATGCTGGTTAAATCTACCCACACTTAAACTAAAGACTGTTTTATCTACTGAAGACTATGGCCTTTCTTATGTTTTCCAAAAATTATATTAAATAAAAACAAACATTACGATAGATCAACTTATTTGCATTTAACGCTAGTTCCATGTTTACAAAAAAAAAAAAAAAGAAAACCTTACGCTGAATTAGTTTAATTGCATTTAACAGATATACATGTTTACAATAAAAGAAAGGAAATAGTCATAGGTACCCACTTAAACTATATTTTCGGTAATTCATTGTTAAAAGTAATTTTTAGGATTTTCAAATGTTTTCTTACATGCACATTTGATAGTTTGTAGATTACTTTTCTGAGGCTTAAATAGTAAGACAACACTTGCACCACTCATCTACGTTAAAAGTGACTCAATTATAACTTGAAGATTTATGATATATATTTTGTTGACTTAAAATTATTTAGAGATCGTGTTACAATTGCAAATAACTCAGTTATCTTTGGACCATTACTTATTTCTTATCACATTTCTGCTGAGAAAACATTCATAAACTAGATAAATGGAGGCCGAGCATCATCTTGCTGGCAGCAATCAGCATTTGCACCATTATTAATCATGAGCTTCCTTCTGAAATAGATAAAATCATGGGACTGAGATGATGGATCAACATCTTACTGAAGATAAATCAGGAAAAAACAAAACAAAGGGCCTTTCTCCCGTACGTAAAATTATATATCTAAATATTACTATAACTATTAATAAATTGTATTACAAAAAATAATAAAATGATGAAATGAACAGTAATTGCTTCAAAAGTCAGTTTATATCTGTCATTCAAAGCCCTTAACATTTACAAACATTATTATGTATTTTAGTATTTGTCAACAGGAATTTGAGACCTTTATGTAAAGTATAAATAATGTTTAACTAAATATTGATAAACATAATCCCAAGCAATAAGCAAATGAAGATATGAATGGAAATTTGTGCGAAAGTTAGTTTGAATATATTAATTAAAACACATCTAACATTTGAAACCATTTCATGTTTGTTTTAATTGAATTTTCTAAAGATATTTCGTAATGAACTGTTGATTAAGACATTTTATGTAATGTATGGCTAATTGAAAAAAAATAATTGAGATATTTAATAAATAATATTATCTCAAACAACAAACCAAGGAAGAAAGATAAATACAAATGGTGGAAACGTTATATTGTATACGTCTTAGGTAAAACACATCTAACATATACAAATACTTCATGATTTTTTAAATACTTTATAGCAAGAGAACTTTAATTTTAAGACATTTTATATGAAGTGTAAATAACTATTAAATAAATATTAATAAACATTACCTCAAAAAAAATAAGGAAATAGTGAAATAAAAAATAATTGTTACGAATGGACATCAGTAAAAACACATCTAACATTCGCAAAACAGTTCGTGATTTTTCAATATTTACCGACAAATAAATCGTTGTTGATTTAAGACGTTTTATGTGAAGTATGAATAACTTTCACACAAGTAAATATTTTTTACATAAAAATGTATCTGTTTCAAGTATGTTTTATAATGAGATATCGTGTACGCTGGGTAGGTTCTAATTTCTGATTTAAATTAATCAACAAAATTTTGCGTTGTCTTTTCACGAGCATTTCTAAATTCTTAAATATGAAAAAAATATATTATGCATTTGATTAGTGCACTAATGAAAAATTAAAAATTTTGTAAGAAAGTCGGTTTTAAGATCAGTTTTCCCCCCTTTTGGGGTTGAATAAAATATGCGAGCCTGTGTTAACCTATCTTATACCAATTTAAATGCACATGCATTTTAGATAAATTCAACACACTCTAAAAAATATATATGTAAATGCACAGAAGGAAATCTTTAAATATCAAGAACATGTTCTTGTTCAAATCAATCAAATATTCAAATTTCTTGATAACACTTTCTCAATCAAGGATTTGTTTTTCCGCTGGCAGTTTAAAAATTGTAAAGCCAATGCATAAATAAACGCTTGAGATCTGTGGCAACCAGGATGAAAATTGTCCAAAAATTAATTATATATAGTTGGCGTATAATTTAAATTCGACTCTAATGAGCACCATGCTAGTTGTCGGTGACCAGCCTTCCCGACCCCGGGGCCACATTAGCCAAGCTGTCTCAACGGAACCTACCTTGGAATTTGTGTAGCAGAAATAGAAACTCAGCGTGTTCACAGATGGCGGCACATAGTAAGTTGCAATCAATTTTTAGAATGTTCTCTGTAATTTCCTTTTTTATGGATTGTAGTTTCTTGTTTTTCAGCCTCTAATTTTACGTCAGACTGCGGATAAAAGATTTCCAGTAGATTATCACGTATTTTCGGGGAAACAGCAAGTTTTTAAAGTGCAGTTCAACATGTATTTGAACGCCAATCATTTTGATACTTTCTAAAAACATATTTCATTTATATAAGAATTTTTTATTTTCATCCCTTAATCTTGAAGGGAGTTTTGAAAGTACCTTTACAAATTTCCCTAAAATATCTAAAATTAAATGTTTAAAATCAAATTTTTCTGAACAATTAATTTTAATTATGATGAAAAGATTTTGTTTCCGCGTCCAAACCGTACCTTTTGGGTGCTTAGATATTCGTAGACCTATCTAACAGCCCCCGTCCTACCGTATAAGAATGGGCTCATTTGAAAGACTTCTTTTCTCCTTCTGAAAGCTTACTACTGATTTCTTTTTCTTTTTGTGGTATTTTGGTACTTCTTGCTATCAATGCAAGTCAGTGTATGTCTAATTCAATCCAAAATTGTAACACTAAAAGTTGTAAAACACATATTAAAAAAAAAACGAACAAGATAATGACTAATGTTCGCGTAAAACTGGAAAAAAAAACTGAAAAAAAAAAAAAAAATGCTGGCGTGTTCGAGCAGCTCGTAATTAAAGTGCTTCGCCTGTCTTACAGTTGAATTAGTTACTGAACAATTACCTTAAAATCGCTTAGTTGTAACCTCAATAAAATGATTTTTCTTTGTTTGACTAGACGTTACTACGAACTTTTGTTCAGTTGAGAATGCTTATTACTTTTGACTCCTCCAAAGAATAAATAATATATATATATATATATATATATATATATATATATATATCAGATCGGGTAGAGAGACTTGAAACCGTCACAATTGCAATTATCGTTTTTATTATTATTATTATTGCATCTGTGCTCTCCTATTATTTTTTTACAAGTGTGTGCGGAATTATTGAGTACCATTTCAACTTTATTTAATTTAAATCTTTTATGTCTTACATTTAAACTACAAAATTGGACGGAATATTATTTTTAACAACTAGTTAAATGTTAGTATGTGAATAGTAGTAGATATAAAAGTAGATATTGCTTTTTTTTTTTTTAATGATCTCGAAAATAAGCAGTATATTTTGTAATTATTCTCGGTAGTAGTTAGTCACGGCTGTTAAATTTTATGTATGGACTTTCTTTTGGATTTTTCCCCCGCTACACTTATATTTAGTTATTTTTGTAAAATGCCTTTTAAGAGAATTTATTTAAATGAGAAATCGGTTTTTTTTTTCTGTTCAAGGGGTATTCTACTATTAAGAGTTTTAAGATGTACTCCGTCAATAAATAAATAATGCAAAAGACAACTAATTACTCTGCATCAGCGTGATAAAGTTACTGATAGTATTTGACAGTAATTGTTTCCAAGATTTACTTTTAAATGTTCCTGTAATTTTTAAAGTACTTTGTGCACATTAAAATTTAGAATTTTAATAATTTAAATAAACTTTAGGGAAGATGTTTCTTCTTGAAAGTTTAAAATAAGTCATTATTTATTTATAGACGGAACAAATTTAAAAAAGAAAAATGAAATCAATTGTAAGAAATATTATTTTTAATTAATTTTGAAACCAGATAAATTGAAGTAACCAAAGTTTCATTATTTTTAATGCAAATAAAATTTTTAAAACTGTCTTTAAAAATGTATCCTTTAATTTCGCATTTATTATTAAGCTACACACTGACGCTCAACCACTATCATTTTTTAATTTATTCATTTTTTCATAAGTTCTTTTTGAATGCGCTTATTTTACATGCAACCTTATTAAGTGATTTTACTATCTCCATTCGGAACACAAAGCTTCAAAATAAGCTGTTTTTTCAGACTCTTTCATTTTGCTAAAATGTATGTTGTATAAATTGCTTTTTTTGCAAAGAAATAATTCCAATTCAGAATTTAATTCGTTTTTCATCCCATTTCCCTATTTTAAGTGGAATGTTTTACAATTTTTCATTTTCTATAGTTGTCCTCTTGGAACAAATATCGCTTCCTACAAAATGTTTGACACTAATATTTGGAGTTCAAAACATTAACAGCGTTTTCTGATTTACAATTATGTTTGAATAAATGCAATTATCTGATTCAAAAGAAAAGAAATTTGCATTGCGAATTATAAAAGCAATAGTTATTCTTAGCAGTAATTAATTGATCTTTATCGAATAACCAAAGACGGCACTGTACGTTTTATATTTTACTTCGATGATTTTACTTCTTTTTATTTTACCATGTCATAAATGTTAATAAACCTTTCATGATATGCATAATAAAAAATTCATGATGCGTGCCTTATCATTTGTTGAAAATCCTTGGACTTAAAAGTTTAAAAAAAACTGCTCAGTGCTGAAATGTGTTTAGGAGTTTGAAAAGTTTTCTGACGGATGGAAATTTGTTTTGAAATGCAAAAACATCAACCATTTTTTTCTAATATATGAAATGAAATGAAATCAAAGAAGGAATTAAAAACTATCTTTGCATAAAACACAACCTAAACAACCAATAGAAAAAACCATGACGATTTGATGTCATTAAATCAATGTGAATATCGAATTTTTAAGCATCCAGCAACTGAAAAGACTTTAGAAATAAAAAAGAATATTCGGCTGCTGAAACTATTACTTAAATTTACTCAGTCAGAAATTTCAATTTTAAGTTTGGGGGAAAAGCCCGACATTCGAAAATGTAATCGGAAATTTAAAAACAAAATCATGCGCATGAAACTATTTTCTGAAATTCAACAACATTCTTTATTTATATAAAACTTAACGAAGAAGCCACGAAAGAGAACGTTATGTTATCTAGAGCATCATACCTCCTGCAATTCATCTGGCTTCTTCAAAAGAAATTAACTAGATTTGCCTCCGAACCATCAATTGCATACATTCTTAAAATATGTTGGAGGAGTTCAGAGCTGATATGTATATGTTTTCATTACTTTTCCAAAAAGTATTACATCAAAAATATTTTTAATGTCCTTAGAACACAGAAGTAAACAATTTCTATATAAAATAAAGCAAATTAAAACCATCGAGGAATTAATTTTAAGTACTATTGAAAAACGATTACGAAATGCTAAAGAAAATTCCTCTTTCTCTCTTCCTCCGCTTTTTTTTTGTTTTTGTTTTTTACCTCAAACTTTTCACAGATAATTACATTTGTTACCTGTAAACCTGGTAGGGGGTTTTAAAATTGGTTAAAGGGGCATAAATGTGTAATTACTTTACAGATAAAATAGTTAACGTTCTTTGAGATAACTTTATTTTTGTCTTTTTATCCTATGATTGCAAGTGCAAAAAGTGCCGTTCATTTCCAGTAAAATTAGTGTGATCAATGCAATTAAATAAAATTGATCAGTAAACTAGAAGTTACCTAGAGCTAAATGAGTCTTTCTTCTTACATTGACAAAATTGTTACATTCGCTATCTCTCTATTCGTCAACTTAGGCTATGAATAAGTTAAAATATATACTTCGTTAACTGATAAAACAATTATTTTAAACATAATTAAGGGAAAAAATGTTGTTTTGAAAACAGCTATAAAATCATTTTTCGCTATCTGGAGCTGTTGAGCGAAGAATTATATTTTAACTGGATGTATTATTAGTAGGGATAATTGCATACTTAGCTTGGTATTATTATTAGTTTAATGTTTAAGTAAGCACACAAATTCAGAAAATATAAATTGCATAATTGAAGATTTATAGCGACATAATAATTTGCATGAGAAGCAAAATTTTTTGCTCCTCTTTCCCTTGTTTGAAATATATACATTTCTTTATATATTTCGAAGATGCAAATTGCAAATCAGGACGCCCAGTCATCAATCCCTACGTCATTGATTAGTCAGAGAAGAAATTTATTAACGCTTTTCAATCATCATGGTTGGGTTATTTCTTAAAACAAAGAGTTAAAAATGCAGGTGGAATCTATGCAATGTATTTTTTTCTTTTCCTAGTGTCAATGTTTTTCAAAAGGTAAAAATGCTTGAGTATTTTCCATAGATGGAACTGCTAAATGTTTTGAAGTCTTCAAAACTCAAATCTTAAAGTAATTAATTTAAAAAATAGTTTTTGTCTATAAAGTTAAACTGAAGCAAATCCTCCTTTTTAGCATTGGCCAAAATTTCCATGCACAACCTAATGTTCAGTTTTTTATTCCTATATACATAAAAGCTAAAGATGGTGTCGCAGGAGTCAATGAAATCTTAACGGCTAATATCAACAGCCAATCAGAAGCGAGATCGAACCAGCGGTCCTCGCTCCCCAGTGTAAATTTTTCTATGATGTTTTTTGCTCATTACAACTCAACTCAACTAAAATTTAAAAATATTAATGAACAAATTTTTTGCGATTATTTTAGTTTTACTAAGCCGTAGAAATGTAATGAACTTGAAATAAATTATCAATTAACGGTAAGCTCACCAAGATACATCAAGAACATCACCAAATCAGGAACGCCCAGTATTTACTTTTTAAAAAAAAAAATAAAACAAAGAATCTTCAAATAACACACAAGGGATCCGAAGTGGAGCGTGGAGCAGGAGCGCGGAGCAATGAAATTTTTCTTGAAACTGGAGTGGAGCAAAGATAGCAAAAAAGCCGGAGTAAATATATTTGTTGTGCTCCACTAATCAGTTTATTTTAAACTTTTAATTTTTTATCATGCAAAAAAATAAGTAGCTAAAAAGAAAGAAAAATAGTATATACTATTTTTTAAAAAATAGTATATATTAAAAATGTTGTTCTTGGTGTATCTTGGTGAGCTTGTCGTTAATCGATAATTTATCTCAAGTTCATTACATTTCTACGGCTTAGTAAAATTAAAATAATCGCAAAAGATTTTTTTATAAATATTTTAAAATTTCAGTTGAGTTGAGTTGTAATGAGCAAAAAAACATCATAGAAAAATATACACTGGGAAGCGAGGACCGCTGGTTCGATCTCGCTTCTGATTGGCTGTTATTAGCCGTTAAAATTTCATTGGCTCCTGCGACACCATCTTTATCTTTTATGTAGATAGAAATAAAAACTGGACATTAGGTTGTACATGCACGGAGCGGAGCCGGGGAAAGTGTTTAGAAGTCGGAGCGGAACAAATAAAAGAAGTGGCTGTTCTAGATCTTTGTAAAAAATGCGCTGTGGATTGGGGCATACCGGCGGAGATCTTAAGAACAGAATGCGTTGCTCAAATTGGACTGCTCCCTCAAAACTTAGTCGGACAAATAGACCGATAGACACAGATAGGAAACAATACTAATGCATTTTCTTAGAATCAAACTTTCTCATCACCGTGAATCAAATGTTCATGCTCTTGACGTGTCGACATGACTTTATTAATGTACTATTTCAGTTAACAAATTTAATTACTTCCAAAATTATTATTACTATTTTTTCCGTATCTACGAATACGTTTGACATCACCATTTTTAAAAACCATACCGCAAATACTCGCATAAAGATTTTTTTTCTGTTCTTTGTTTAATAATATGATTCTCAAAAACAAAGTTTTTGTCAGAAAAAAAAATAAGAAGCTCATCCGACTTAAAAAGCCATATAAGTTTTAAGACTTTTATCATACACTCTAAATCGAGTAATCTCGTTTTCTGAGAAAGAAGGGGGAAAACTTCATTTACAATTATTGGTAATTGCATTTGCGTGGATTGAGTCACAAAAGATAAGATTAACTTAATTATCTAAGCAACTTTGCAAAATACGGAAACCATACTAATACATTGAACTTATTTTCCCTCGCTAAATTCCAAATCTTTGCGACACACAGTTCTTCTAACTTTTCAAATACGATTTGTATTTTATGAAGCATGTCTAATGTTTAAACAAAATCTTAATTTTTGGCTGATAAATATGGAGAGAAGTACAAGCCAGTTGTTAGCGGTATGAAGAGTTAAATTTATTTGCTTATTAGAATGTCAAGATGTTAATAGTGTGTATTTAATGAAAATAAAAAGGCTTCTATGATTTTAGAGGGAAGATGATATGCTCATGATGCCTGAGGTTATTTTTAAAAAATATTTGAAAAAAAAACGGAAAAAAAGAAAATTAAATAAAACATGAATGTAACTCAAGGTTGAATGTAACGATTGGTTTCGATTAAATGTGATAATTAGACCTTAAAGATTTGCCCAATTTTACAAGCGGATTGAAAGTGATTTATGTTTATAAAGAATACATGCTTTTTAGAGTTTATCTTTATTAAAATGCGTATTTTAAAATGCTGTTACTTCGCTTTCAAAAGTATTAATGCCATTTTTTTAGATAAATATGCTTGATGTTTCTAAAAAGTCTCGTAAAAATACAAACATGTAACTTTTAGCTAAATTCTTATTCTTAGCAACCGTTGCTTCTCCCCTTTAGAATTTATACAATAAAAAATGCTTAAATTATAGCCATTGCTTTTAAAGTACCCAAAAGGAAAATGCTAAAAAAACTAATTCCCGTGTTTAAATACGTTAATTACGAAGAAAAGAAACATAAGGAGGCATCTTGAAAATTTCTTTTAATTTTAAAATAATTATTTACAAATGACTATGTTAAGATCCATTAAATTGATAAATAATAAATCTAATAAATATTATTTTTTGTAATAAGTAATTCATATTATGAGCGTAAAAATATCATTTTTCATACTAAATTGTAACTTAAATGCTTCCGTGCTTTTGCTGAGCATATAAAATCTCATTTCTCCTACTTTCACATTTATATATTATTGTATAACATGAAAATGATTCAATAATCTTAATTCATTTACATTGGCTACTCCGTAACGCTTTTTCTGTCTAATAATAATATCGAATTCTAGAAAAGGCCCGATTCTTATAATACAGTTATTGGTCGTATATTTTATCCCTCGAAACATCTTCATTTGTGTAATGCTCGTAGTCTGGTGGGTGTGGTGCAATTCTAGACCGCATTTCAGTCAGTCTTGACGGATGCCCCATCGTACAGATTGACTGGGTGAGGCTTATCCATCCAAATCCATTCCGGCCTCTTGTCATTAGCATAAGATTGGTTCCGAGCGGACTATGTTTCACTGACATTGAATAGTGCCTCTTCTAGATTGAAATGCATTATTGCCAAATATGTACATACTTTTATGTGTATAATATAAATAAAGTGAATAAAAAGGTTTTAAAATCACAATATCAAGCATGTGACTGAGCTATCGCGAATCAGGAGTAAAAGTATTACATAAGTGAATAGTTGATCAAAAATTTCCTTTATGTTATTCAATTTTTAGGAACGGTATATTTAAATCTTATTACGGAAACCTTTTTCACCTATTTATTGGTAAAAGAAAAATGTTAATTGAGCTAAAAGTTTACATCAGCAATAAGAAATAATGTGAATAAATTATGTAAGAATCTTGGGTAATAGGAAATCTCTTGTTTGTAATTCTCATCCGCCAGATGGCGCATGCAAAAATGAGAAATGAGCGCAGATCTAAGTCAGTTGGCACATTAAACCTTTAAAATCTAGACGGAGCTACTTTGCTTTTTTTTCCCGTTGCACACGAGCGATAGATAAGCGATAGGTTAAAGCCGGCCTTCCAGTTTCGTTCGATCTGTTTCGCCCAACGTTTTTATTCTACTAAGTTTCTTACTGCAGCGGGAAATGATCGCTGATCAGCTGTATTTTTTTTTTCTTTTTCATTTAGGGCATGTTTTCCCAATTTAATTCCTATCAGTGTGCCATCATCGACTCCACCCTGTAATGCAGTCTAGATCCTTAATGTGTATGTTTATCACTGAGACAAAACAAAGAGAGTTTATTTACGCACATGCACAATTTTATGTAGTCTACACAGGCCTAAAAATACTTACATATTCCAATGTAGATTGTCGACCTTGCTAAAATAAACGTTTATGATTTAATTACTTTATTTGAAATTCTTGAGAAAAGAAAATAAAACCACGAAATACCGTTTTAATTTTCTTAATTTACAATTTTACCTCTCTCTATATTTTTTGCGCCGCCTGTTCAAACATAAATAGAAGCACGGGAACTTTTTCCTTTTTTAAACGCGCAATAAAAGACTCGAATTATTCCTCAGAAAAAGGTAATTAAGTAGAATAAGAGAAAAAGAACGAAATCAACATAAAATTTATTTATTGCTAATCTTTTAAGTAACATTTAGTCATAATGATCAACACTCAATAATGTTAAAACTTACTTCAGACAATCACTTGAGTCTCTCCTCTGGACTGAAAGAAATTTAATCGTATTAGTATTAGGTGCCCCATACCGGCGGTGAGTAATGACGAATAACGCTGTCAGACGCCTCGCGCCGTATCTCCTCTTCATCTGTCTGATGCACGCCGTCTTATTAACTGGGTTTATAGGCAAGCGGCTTCTCCCATCGCAATTTTAGTCATTCTTGACGGATGCTTCCGCAGAGAGTTCCGAGAGAGGCTCGGCGGCGCTGCGGCGGTTAATTGCATTAATATGAGCCCTAAATTAAATATTCCCCTTTGACAGGAATGGCGTTGTTTACAGAAAGGATTAGCTTCTAGTAAATTAAAACAAAATATGTTTTGAACTCTGCATTGATAGACTGGTCATGTTTCTAAGAGTAGTTGAATTGGTGTTTTCCGATTAGAGTACTGCAATCTTCAATTTAGAATTTATTATAAAGTGAAATGCTTGCCGTATCAGGAAACTAAATTTTTAAAATGAAATGAGGGTCACATGTCACGCTATGTTGCATAAGCAGGGATGTCACACTTCTTGTTACCCCTCCGCTCCCCTTGTCACAATTTCACTAACCCCCCTCCCACTCGAAGCGTGACATCATTTATGAATGATCCCTAATTTTATTTTCTGAGGATTCAAAACCGTTTTCTGTTTTTGAATCGTCTACTGAAAATATTCATATTTTCTTGCAGTATGCATGTTTTTAGCTACTATAGCTCATTATTCCTTCTAGTCATTGTTAAGGTAATTTAGTTTTAAAATGTGTGAAATAAATATCATGGAACTTAGTTCTGTAGCAGAACAGGTTGCACAAATGTTTTCGAAATTTTCAAATATCGCGTTACAGCAAAACCGTGCTGTATGAGGTTGTGTTGTAAGAGTACCAGCATGTCAGTTACAAGATTTCAAAGTAGGTAATAGAAAACAGAAAAATATGCGTCAGAAACATTACCCCAACAATGAAACATGTTCTGCTGAATTTTCCAGGGTAAAGCTAGCTTGTTATTGGTATGACTATTTAAAAAAAACTCTGCAAAATACTTTCAATTTTATTTTCTTTCTTTCTTTTTTTCCTAATTACATTGTTTTTTAAACTACCATTTGTTCACTAAACCGAATTAAAACTTTAAACTGTACAATGCCCATTATGTAAAATCGATTATTTTCTCCACAGAGTTTAAAAATTAAATTCATGCATAAATATTAGTATTTCTAAACAAATAGTCTGATTAGAGTCAAAAACGTATTT
This sequence comes from Octonoba sinensis, assembly GCA_038502835.1. Lineage (NCBI taxonomy): Eukaryota > Metazoa > Arthropoda > Arachnida > Araneae > Uloboridae > Octonoba > Octonoba sinensis. Next base: position 69,758,667 of record CM076602.1, read on the forward strand.
TTTTCGAAACCTTTAAATAGGTGCTATTGTATTTTACCCTTAAAATAAAAGTTAATTTAACTACGGACTTCATTAAGCACATGAATACCGAAAATAACATTTATAACTATGAATTAGCTTTGAAAAACTATAACTTTGAAATAATTCAAACAAGAATATATATTTTCATCATTTTCTCAATCTATAAAAAAAAGAGAAACTTTACAATGCAAATTATATGCATGTAATATAATTTTTCATTTTTTATGTGTTGAATATTTTATGTGAGTCACAGTGTTAATTTTATACTGCTCATATGCTTGCCTGACAAATTTGTTTAAACGCATTTTTTTAAATATTTTTAACTTATAAAAACATTCCAGTAATGGAAAATGTCACAAAATTTTTTAAAAAGGAAGAAGAAAATACAGAAAGCAGAAGATATAATTGAGTTTTACTAATACAGCGGTTATTTTGTGTTGGGTTTTAAATTAATCTAAGCTCTTCCACGTCATTTTCGAACGAACTTTTAAAATTTTCAAGTTTCATTTTGTTGAATTACAAGAGTTCTCCCTACTCTTGAAAATAAATGCTTTTAAAATTTTAGCTTGAGAGTAATGTTTCGCTGTAGCTCTCCTTTATAAAACTTTTGTTTATGTTCATCAGCATAATGATGCGTTGTCAGTTTTCATTAAGATTTCTTTGACAGGTTTTTATGCCCAATTTTTTCATATACTTTTGGGACCGTCCATAAATGATGTCACGCTTTTTTCCCATATATTTGATCTTTCCCCCCTTTTGTCACAAGATGTCGCATTTCAACATATCTCCCTCCCCCCCTTTGCCACATGCCACGCTACGTTGCATAAGCACAATGTCACACTTCTTATTACCCCCTCCCCTCCCTTTGTCACAATTTGTAATAATTTCACGAACCCGCCTCCCCCCTCGAAGCGTGACATCATTTATAAATGATCCCTTTTCATATATTTCTCGTGTTGAACCACTGGCCAAGAAAAAATAGCCGTTTTCGAAGTTACAAAATAAATTGATTTAAAATGAAACTTTTCAAATGAATATCGCCAATTCATTTTGGTAAATGTTTTTTAATGAAACCTGCATTTTTTTTTTTTTTGTTTAAATTAATTATATGCACTAAAATTGTGTATACGTAAGGTACTCAATATTTTAATTTTCCAGAATTATAATTGCTTTTATTTTCCCATTCATTTCCTAATAAAGTAATTTAATGTCAGACTATATTCTATTTCTCCGCAGTTGTAGTTTTACACACACCCCAAGTATGCCTTGTACCAGAACCAAATATGCAATTCAATCATTAAATCTCCAACATGAACAGCCCTCATTTGTATCTGAGATTTCTTTTAAATTTCCAAAAATATTTTGTGATTTTTCTTTCTATGAAGGTTTACAAACGCTTATTTAGAATGTTACATACAAAGCGGAAACCGCAGCTTAAAAATTCTCTTTTCGACAACAATTAATCTTGATCTCACGTAGTTGGAAGACACTTTCCTTACTAAGTCGCGGAACTTTGTTGGTGCATATGCTTCGTTTTATCTTGTTGAAACTTTGATTTAATTAAGAGAGTCCTTTGATCAAATCATGATTTGTTTACAGATTCATCTTGTTTAATCTCTTGATTGAAAGTAGATAGAGATACAGAATGGATGGCAAATACAATTTACAATATGATGTAAGCATTTGAAATTGTTGGCTGGGCGTAGCATTTAACTGACGACAAACTAAAACCATTTTACACAAAAACATATGCGTAATTTGTAATATCTTAAATACTGTCAAATTTTTCTTTCAATTTTTTTAATTAATACAATATCAATTGATATCCTGCAGTAAACACAATCCAACTGCACATCGTAAATACATCGTAAAAATGTTAACGATGTCTGAAAAATACCGGATAAAAATGATGCTTTTAATACGTGCAGCAACGTATTTCAAACTGCTTCCTTCACACTTTTAACACTAGATTTACCAAGCCGTTTTCAACCAGTTCTAAATTTTCATTTTACACCAATTTGCTACTAATTATAATAAAACTTTCAGACACATAAACTTGTCCTACTTAAAGTGTATTAGACAAAGCTAATGCAAATGAAAGTTGCCCTATAATTAGAAACAAATTATGCAAAATGGGATTTTCGAAACATTCAAAATGACTGGTCTGGTAAATCTAGTCAGTCTAAATCAGTTTTATCGTATTCATAACGACTTAAATTTATATTCATATTGCAACCACCCACTCAATGCAACATAGTACTTGCCAAATTCATATTCGTAGGAATTTACGTCCATCTGTCGTCCCTCGACTGCCCTGCGCTGGTGGAGTCATTGCATGGCAGGAACAGTATAGGGTAGCGAGAGGCATAAATAAATAAATCTAGTGTTAATGGGGTAAAAAAAAATTTCTTTATGTAAATAATGGTGTAAAATTATACAAAATTTATGTTTTAAGCATATTGAGACTAATGACATACATTTTTGCTCAATTTCAAACAAAACAATAGTTACCAAAGTCTGACTTCTTATTGTTTTTTTTTTTTTTGGAAACTTGTTTTGCCCAAAACGTAAATATCGATAAATCACGTAGGGCGGAACTGGGTCTTTAGACAGAGGTACACGTTAAGCCTCTTAGAACGGATACGGCTTTTAAGAGCTGGATAAATGGTATTCAATTGACATCGATTTCGTCTTACCTCGAATCAGACTGAAATCTTTAAAAACAGTTTATTCTCGTTGAGTTAGTTTCTTCAAAGAAACGACTTCATCGGTTTTCGTTCCACTTTGTTTTTGTTTGAGTTTTTCCGTGGAGTATCATTCCTTTTCTTTGGGTAACAATACTGATGACATTATTCAGTAAGTACCGTAGCTTCTGATTTGATACCATTTTTAAGCCCTTTACGTTGTGTTTTAATGTTGCAGATGTACACGATATTTTCTCTTATAGAAGGATTTTTCCCCAGTGAAATATTTTTAAAAATTTTTATTTGATGTTTGCGCTGAATTTTGAATGCTATCAAACTTGATTTTAAGCAATAGTGTTTGTGACGATATAATCATTAACCACTGTCAATTACAAAAATATAAGGATGTAATATTTTTCCTCTTATTATTATCTACGCTTCGGATTGTAGGTGAAGTATATTCTATCAGAAAAACGTAAGTTTTCATGAAATTAATTGATTATACAGGCTGTCTTACGAACATTTTGACGAACTTTAAAGTTGAAGTAGATCACGTGAGAACATTTCAGAAGGGAATTGCAGCCTCACATTGAAAATTAACTAAGTAAAACCTTAATATTGAGTTAAATTTTAACATCAAATAAATGAACAAAATGATAAAAACATAAGATGAAAATTTAAACATTTAAAGGAAAACAAACATTAAAATCAAGAAAACATTAAATATCTTTAATCACTAAACGTACTGTACTGAACTTGTAGAAAAGCGAAGTTGAATCTAAACGTTTAACGAAACTATTGGAAGATTCCACTCAATGTGCAAATGAATCTAAAAATGAAGTTATGAAGTTACTTGAACTGATGCTTTCTCATATATAAACACTCAAAGAAGGTGGTATCCATGGTAATCAACCTCATCTGAGGATCACCATACACAGCTGTATGTATGCTGTCCGACTTTCTTAGCCGAGACCTTCCTTGAATTGCGCATGCGTCAGGTCTGTTTAGATTTCATTGAAATAGGGGTGAGAAGAAAATTAACAATGAAGTAATGTTTTCTTTTCTTTTACAAACTAAAATAGCACAGCACGTTTTACTCCTTCTTTCTGTGCTAAAGATTTAGAACGTAAAAAAATAAATCAGCACGGGGATAAATCAACAAATATGGGCTTAAGGGATCATTTATAAATGATGTCACGCTTCGAGGGGGGGAGGGTGTTCGTGAAATTGTGACAAAGTGTGACAAGAGGAGGGGAGGGGGTAACAAGAAGTGTGACATCGTGCATTATGCAACATAGCGTGACGCGTGACAAAGGGGGGAGGGGGATCCACTGAAGTGTGACATATTGTGACAAGGAGGGGGAGGGGGTCAAATATACGGGGAAAAAGCGTGACGTCATTTATGAACGGCCCCTAATATATAATTTCGGAATGGGTAGATCTCAGTGTATCCCCCTTCAGCCTAATATAATAGTTCTTGACATCTGGTCGTGGCTTTCACAAGCAAAACATTTATATGAACATTTATAATTCATATTCCGTATGCCAACTAAATATAAAATGTCTAGAAATTTAGTCAAACTTTCCAAACAAATTAACGGCCTTTTTCTATATTTATGGGACCTTCGAGCCCATATGTTGCGTCAAAATGAAATTCGTTGAATAATTAAATGATGCATCTCCTCTTCAAATGTTTCACTCCTCTTCGTAGGAGACCTTTAATTTTCGGCGTCGCGATAAAATTTCGAATTAAGTTCATAATTATTACGTGAGCTTGAAACGTGTCACCCCGGAATCCTGTAATGATTCACAAATGACACTCCCTTACTCTAAGAATCCGAGACATTTGTACCTTCGCTGGGATAGGGAGGCGGAGAAACTCGTGTCAGAAACTGTAGAATCTTGACTAGCTCTAATCCTTTCTCGGGTTGAAAATTAAATGTTTATCACTGGAGAATTTTAATTACTGGGCACATTTTTAATTACATCTTGTGCTTTAAAATTAATACAATGCTGCGTTAGCAGCTGTAATTTTAGGATTTGAAAATCTTATCAATTTATTATATTCTCCTGTAGTAAATAATTAACAGGAAGTCGTTTCTATAATTCTAGTGATATTATCATGATGGTGCGAAATTAATAATTTTGCGTGTGTTTAAGTCTCGTGTCTGCATGCGTAGGTAACAAGTGATTATTCGTGAGGTTTTGTTAATCAAAAGTTTTTAATTGGAAAAATTAGGCTTCATAGGTTTTACTAATAAAATGTTCACGAAAGAATTGCCGCCAAGAAATTAATATAAAATGGGCAGGAGTATAGCTAGAATCTATAATCGAAGTTTAAACCAAGTAATTATCCTAATGTATTAGGCTAAGCCAACATGTTTTTCTGAGACATTGTGTGGAAGATTTATTGGGTTTTATTCGTTCACGTATTTCCATTGTCTCTCATTACCACTGACCAATATTATTCATAACGTCACTTTGAAATGGGCTGGCAGGGTGGCGTCGTGGTAAGGCGCAGATCTCGTAGTCCCTGGATAGCAGGATCAAACCTGGCCCAAGTGGATGGATTTTCGAGATGCCGAAATTCGACAGCGCCCATGCCGAATGATTGTAGCGCATGTTAAAGTTCCCTTGAATATTCGTTTGGCCTGCATAATCTCGGCTAAATTAAATTTCTAGTGCAGTTTCCATCAATTACAGCTCGGGTGCCGCTAGCTAGGGCGAAACTGAACGTAGAAAGTTGCGGCGATGGTACCATGCTCATTGTGGTGCAGCTGAAAGAGTTGGTACCAAGCTCTGGGAACGCACTATGTCTACAATTGTTAATAACCAATACTGCACAGCTCAATAAAAATTTTTAAAAAAATTGAAATGGAAATTGTGGTAAAATAAGTAATAATACGTCGAAATACATTAACTCGAGTTACTGGTATCAAAAATCAAATTGACTGAATTTTTTTGTCAAAATACCTTTGAATAAACGAACACGAATTTTATCACTTTCGTTTATTGAAAGTATTTATTCTACTAGGAATCAAATTTATGCTAGTGTTGGGCGGTTTTATGAAGCATTTTATCGTAGAAAAATCAACCTAGATACTATAAAGTATGGGACATTGTTGATACTTCAAAGCTAGCAGATAGAACAATAGATGTCTGGATTAAGACCGCTGTTTTCATTTATTATTTCTATTTGTTTCTTTTAAGTACACTAAAATTTTTGAGTTTTTTGCCACCATTTTGTCTGTTACTGAACACGATTTTTGGTGTTCAGTTGGTGTAAAGTTAAAAATTTTTCATTTTTAATACAGTTTCTTTTTTTTATGTGTTTTTATAAAGAAAAATAGAGAGTATAACATTTCTCATTACATGAAATTTTTTAACTCCGAAATCGATAGAAATTTCACTGCTCTTGCTCATTTCTATTAAAATAGAATAAAGGAGCAATCGTAATGAATTTTTGATGACGAACATCATATGCTAAAAAAAGTATTATGCTGTGTGTATTTTTATAAGCAGACACTTAAAAAAATTTAAAAGGAATAAAAAAATGAATAATCTGTAAACTTTACACAAACTGAACGCTAAAAATGGTGTTCAGTAACACCAAAAATTTTCAGCCCCATCGCTTTCCCTTACCCCTCTTACTCGTCGATTACTGAGTTTACTACTCAGTTCGTTTGCCAATTAAGTATTAATAGGACATTTAGAAAAGAGTACATTGAGTTTGTTGAAGTGTTTGTTTGTCAATATATTAAAAATTTCTACTGCCTAAAACACTTGCTTCATACGAGGATTTCAAACCTAAGCCTTGCAAAACACATTCCTTACTAAGAAAATAAACATACAAAGATAAATCAAATAGCATTAAACCTATTAAGTACACACATAATTAAAATTAAAAGGAATTTCACTCTAAAATTTGTGTTATAAGTTAATCTAGTCGCAAGAAGACAGGTAGAAATTTCTTTCATTAATTCATTTTTTACTTTATTCTTTCTTATTTCTTTTTTTACTTTGTTCTCTGTTTCATTTTCCGATTTGCCATTTTTCGGTGGCGAGTTGCCATGGTGTGTTGCTGCTATTCATAAAGTACCTCTCAGCAAGAGACTGTGACTTAAAGAAACTGTCGTAAGATAAAGAAATTATATTACTGAAAATACCTTAATGAATGTATTCCGATACAAAAAATGAATTGAAATTAACATGGATTTGAAGGAAAAAGCAGACAAGGATTCTTTTCAAACATTCAATTGCAGCCAAAAGGGGAAGTGCTAGACATTGTACAGGTTCTCCGAGCGGAATTTCAATCTTCAGTGACCAACCGTTTTTGAGTAGTACTCATCAAAACTACAAGACATCACGATTAAAAGTTTAAGCAAATTTCATCTTGTGTAAGAATTACCGGGTTTTCAAATGGTGTAAACGTTTAAAATATGACAGCAGTTTTTCATGTTGAAGTGTTTTTTTAATGGTTCGTTTAAAGTATATAGAAAGAAGATATGAATATAAAAAATAGTCTTGAAAAGTAGTAGTAGCACATCTCCAGCTCGCATAGCAATGCAGTGTCACAACTGTTGGTTCTCGGTTGTATTTTATGTATTGAAAATCGCAAATAGACACGTACACACAAATACAGTGGTTTTTTATTATCAGAAGAGGTGATTTAAGCGCGTTTATTGGGCATAGAAGCACGTCCTTAAGGCTTCAAGAATAAAAATTTAAAGCAGATCCTGCAATGTATCTTTTGGCAATAATTTACAGTTCTAAAAATACAATCCCTTTTCCCATTTAAAAATAGAACAAAACAAAACAAAATTCAAGTGTGCGGGGGAAAAGCGGGGGGGGGGGGGGGGGTAAGAGAAGTGGCGCATATCATTAAAAATAAAGAACTTAATATCCGTGAAGTAATTAATGCCCTTGGCATAATATATTGTTCTAATCGACTTAAGTAATATTTATAAAATCGTCTGAAAATGATTAAGAGATAGTAAAAATGTTAATCTAAATAAAAATCTCGTTCAGAAACTACTTTATTGTAAATAATGAATGGTAGAAAGTTTGCCACGGGGAAGAAAATAAAAAAGGAGTAAAAAAAGTGAAGTGTTTCCTAGTAAAATAAACCACTTCCTTTTTTCCCGCGCTAACAAGGTACTTGAGATTAAATTCGAAATTTATGGGAACCTGTTTAAGAGTTCTATCATTAAATTTCGAGTGTGTAATTAATTGGCATTTTAATTTAGAAGCAGGTGCAAGAGAATCGTTATATTGGCTTCGAATGTAAGTACAAAGGCTTGAGAGAAATTTATTTGTACTTTCTCGTAGCGGGACATGTTTTGTTTTACGTAATGAACCTCGAGAACAAAGCAGGATTGTTAATTACCACTGAAATTAAGCGGGCGCCCGTTTTGTACCTTATTTAGAAAAGGCACTTCAAAATATGCACATTAATTAGCGAGTCCACTTAATCACTCTTTAAGATCTTCATTAAAATTTTGTAAAAGAGTAAAGCATTATAAGTAGTTCGTGGCTAAACATTTCAGAGAAAGAACTCACTGCCATTTAAAATGTAGAAAAGTATTTTTCTATTATTATTAAGACATTTAAAAATTTGCTCGATCATATACGTACTTATTCTGAGATTATTGAGATATAAATATGTTTTAAATATGTTTAAATGTCATTTAATAATATTAAATTAATGTGCACAATATAATTTTTTCTTCACGCGTACAAAACATTTTCTGATTTTTATATAAAAGATAAATTGTGTAAATCTAGTTATAAGATTTTTTTAATAGGCAGTAAAAGATTATCGAGGGCATTTTCAGAAGAGTATTCCGATTATGAAATGCACTCGTTGAAATCGAGTGGGAATGAAAAACAAATTCCGTCTGGAAGTGTTCAAGCCTTTTCTTTATCGCGGACCAACATTTTGTTTTATTTTATTTCTAATTGGATGCGTAGTATTAGTTCGTCACCATTGCAGACCTAGTGCGTTCCCGTAGATAGTTACAACTCTTTCAGCGGCACCAAAATAAGTTTGATACCATTGCTGCAATGTTTGTCGCTCAGTTCCTCCTAGATGGCGGCACCTAAGCCCTAATTGATGCAAACACGTCGTAAACCAACATCAAATTTGTAAATATATCTATCACGCGATTTCTCGCTCTTCTTTACACTGTTAAAAATTTCCGTAAGAAAATAGTAATGTAACCATTTATTTGATTGTTATTTTACCATATTTAATTACAACAGTTGAAAAGCCATTAAAAAGATGGTACTCAAACCACTGATTGTGAAAAAAATCGTTTATTCTCTGTTTCTCCTAAAGAACTTTTAACTAACCGTAATTTACAAGCGCCACTTGGTCTTGTAGGCAATAAGAATCGGGCGCCCATATTGGTTGTGGAACCTTACCGGTCGTACGTTTTAGTTAAAATATGAATAAAGATTTATCAGTTCAAATCTGCATGTGTATACAAAAAAGAAAGAAAAAGTGGCTTTAGCAGTGGTTACTAAATAGAAACACATACACACATAAATCAAAAATTGGAGACATCGGATTCTCGAACTGTTTACGAATGAGCGAACCAATAATTTGAGCTGCTGGAGCTTGTTTGTATTTAAATTTTTGCAGCAAATAAAATGATTTTCGTCAATATGCAGTAAATTTAGAACAAAAATGACGTTGGATCCAATCAAAAACTAAAATCCTAATTTTAATGCCGTTCGCCTGTTGGAAAAGAAGATTTATTGATAAATAAGCGACCGTGTTGAGTAGTGTAGATTGCCGAATGGTTAGAGCGCAAGGTTGGTATAAATACACCCGGGGTTCCATTCCTGCACGCTTCTTTTACGGTTTCTACGCCTCGAAAAGGTTCAAAAACTGTAAAAAAAAATAGTTCTGAAAGTATTTATAAATGGTTATGAAACCATAAACTTTTGCATTTGGGGCTTTTTAACCAATCTGATTGGAAATGATTTAGGTCCCGTAAAGATAGAAAAATGTTTCAAACCGTAAATTTAACGGTGAATCAGATGAACAGACTGCTGCCGGCTATTTAAGCATAATTTCATGATGAAATTTCTAACAGTGTAGCTTAAGTTCTAAATTATTTCAAATAAATCTTTTAATAAGTTAGTACACTTAAAACCGAAATATGGTAGATATCTTTGTAGTAAAAGATAAATGCATATCTTTGTGTAAACTGTTTTCTCAAATTCATTCTCTCACATTCTTGTGCATTATGATTCAGTAATGTTTCACCTAGCGACCAATATGAATCAGGTAATTTTTAAAACCAAATAGGATTTTTTAAAATCTTAAAAAATTTAGAATTAAATTTCATCAAAAATTATGCTTTATGTATAAAACTTTCAATCGTTTAATTTCACACAAAAAAGTAAAAAAAAAAAAGAAAAATTTCAATTTTAAGCGTTGCAAAGGAGAAAACAAAGATGTTGATATTGAAGCTTCAGCATGATGGAAAAAGCATCACAATGATAATTCGAATAAAAAATCACCTGAGGACCTTTGTTTAGTGAGAAAAATAAACCCTTTTGATTTGTCTTCACTTGGCTTAAGTCAACCAGTTTATTATTTTCGTTAACTATAGTACACAGAAAAAATCAATTTCGATTTATTCATATTTTTTTTCTGTTTCATTTTACTCACATTTTTATTCCACCATCACAGAGAAAAAAAATTTTAACAGAAACTCACTGTAAAAATCACAAAAATAAGAAAATGTGGTTAAATATTTATTTTTCACACACACACACACACACACACACACACTGTCGACAGGGTGGCGTAGTGGTAAGGCGCAAGTCTCGTACGCCCAAGATCGCTGGTTCGAACCTGGCTCCAAGTCGGTGGATTTTAAAGATGCAGAAAATCGTTTGCGCCCATGTTGCATGATTGTGTGGCATGTAAAAGATCCCTTGAGTATCCGTTTGGCTTGGATACTCTCGGCTAAATTAAATACCTAGTGCAAGACGCATCAAATGAGAGCTGAGGTGCCCCCATCTAGGGGAAACTGAGCGTCCAAATTCTCAGTGGCAATGGCATCCCGCAGCCCCATTAGAAAGAAAAAAAATATTTTTCACAGGGAAAACAAGTCAATTGGTAACTGGTAAGTGAACTTAATTTGTAGTGCAATTTATATGTAATGCCTCTTATTTCACTTGTTATTACAATTTACGTTACATGCAAGAATGAACTTTCTACCAAAAATATATGGATGTTTTAAATCTACTGATCTAGTTAGTTGTGTTACATATGTCCCACTATGCAAATAACATTTCAATTAATAAAACGCACGTAATTACCATTAATTAGGTTACCAAACCTAACGTGCAAAAAAAAAAAAAAAATGTTTGAAGTATCTTTTTTTTAATACAAACCAAATGGAGTTTTGTGAGAAAATCATCAAATAGTTACATTCCTTACCTCGTAAATAACTTCAAAAGTAAGTTGAATAAGTAGGAAGCAAAACCTATATATATGATGGATGTGAAAAAAATTATAACAATAAAATAGAGTCGTGAATGTCACTATTTTTTTTCCTTCTTTTTTATTAAAAACTTCAGAAAAGTGTGAAGGTTTACATACAAACATTAAAAATAGCTTATTAATAACAGTGACGGTAGAAATGTTAATTGGCATTTCTAGTTGTTAAGCAGGCCTTATACACAGGGGCTTTCTACGATAGAACAAAGACCCAGAAACCTTTCTTCCCGTTCTCTTCGGGTAGCGCTTGCTTTGTTTAACGAAATGAGACTTCAAGAACAAAGCGCATGATTTTTAATGACCGTTGCGAATAGAAAGCTGCATTTCGTTTTGAATCTTTATTTATCTAGACGCCGGTGAACGCAAACATTAATTAGAAAAGTACACATGGGATATAATTACCGAGTAAGAACTGCAATTAAAATCAATATAAGAATGAAACAAACGAAATAGTTTCTGAAAGAAAGCATACTTACTTGTCATATGGGTTGTCCAAAATTTCACTAGATAAAAATAATTAGGAATTTTCATGCTCTACCATAAATTGCAATTATATCTTTGAGAAAATCCGTGCCTCTAGCAGCATTGCATTATCAGTAGAAGAATGTTTTAAGATACCACCAATCTACGGATTTCTGTTAAAATGTATCATCATCATCACTTATATTTGTTGATGGGCCGTTAGGCCCCAGGAGGGGCCTTTTACCCAGATCTCCTTTGTGAGCGTACGTCGTTAGGAGATAGATCAATGCGCCCTAAGGCTTACATCACGTCCCCGAAGGGCAAAGGGGGGGGGGGTCCGCGTCTCGGACGAGTTAGAATAGTAAGCTACATAAAAATACAAGACAACAAAATATATATATATATATTTTTTTTTTTTTTTTTCCTTTTAAGCATTTTTTTTTTTTTTTTTTAAATTTATACTTTTCTTTTTGGATTTTCACTTTTTTAATTTTTTTCTTCACATATATAAGATAAGTAAATGAATAGCAAAAAAACGACTATCTCAAGGAGAGCATGTCTAACTGAGGATTTGGAAGAGGATTATGCTTAGTACTGAGAGAATCATAGTTGAGCAGACAGGTTCTGGCCGGGTAGGGGTACTTCTGGTTCCTATTTATGTATTGGGATTGGGTACGAATTGCTTCGTTTGGATGATTTTGGAAGCTGTTGAACAGTTTTAGGGCATTTTTTATAATGTGCCTTGAGATTGAGTCAACAGATAATTCGCTGTGGAGGGCTTTGTTTTTTTCGTACCAATCAGCGTTACCAATTTGTCTGAGGGTTTTATTTTGTAGAATTTGGATTTCGTTAATGGTAGTGCGAGCAGCGTGCCCCCATACCGTAAATCCATAGAGAATGGTTGGTCTTAAGATTTGATTATATATCAACATCTTATTCTTTAATGAAAGTTTACTGTAGCGCCCTAGTAAGGGGCGGAGGAGGTGTAATTTATGTTTAGCGTTTACTAGTTTTTTTTCGACGTGCTTTTTGAAATAAAGGCCGGAGTCGAGAGTGATGCCTAGATAGCTAGCTTGGAGTTTGTAATTTAGGGTATTATTCATAAGTTCAAGAGTTTCGGGGCCTTTTTTTTTATTGTTCTTTTTAAAGTGGACTGCAATGGTCTTAGTGGGGTTTAGAGCGAGCCGCCAGTTGTTACACCAATGTTCTATTTTTATTAGGTGCTCTTGGGCGTATTTCTTAACACAATTACGTCTTTTGTGTTTTACAATGATCGCGGCGTCGTCGGCAAAGAGGGCGGTCATGGTTTTTTCATGATTCGGGAAATCGGCCATGAAAATGTTGAACAGTTGTGGCGATAATACTGCACCTTGTGGGACGCCACTTTCAATGAGTTTCGTCATGGAGGTTTCATTTTCAATTTGTACTTTAAAGGTGCGGTTTCTAAGATAATTATTGATTAAATCAACAAGGTATTTTGGGAAGTTATGGATTATCATTTTGTATATGAGCCCATCATACCAGACTTTGTCAAAGGCTTTTTGGATATCGAGAAAAATGCCTAGGGTTTGCTTGCCATAGTTAAAACCTTCAGTTAAAGCGTTTAGGACTCTGATTAGTTGGTGTATTGTGCTGTGCTTTTCTCTAAAACCAAATTGTTCTGGTGGGATGATGTTCATGTCATCTATATGCTTTTGCAATCTTTTCTTTATAATTTTCTCATATATTTTAGAAACATGTGAGGTAAGACTTATAGGTCTATAGTTATGGGGGTCCCTGGAGTCGGTGGAGGGTTTTGGTATTGGGGTGATTTTTGAGTTTTTCCAGATAGTGGGGAAGTAAGAAAGCTTGAGTGAGCAATTAATAATTTTTGTTAGGCAAGTCAGTGCTTTAAGGGGCATATTTTTGAGCATTTTGTTTGAGATATTATCTGGTTTGGCGGCCTTTTTATTTTTAGTTCTTTTAATAATTTCAGCAATTTCGCCTGGGTTAGTTGGCATAAACTGGATCTGGTTTTGGGGGGAGGAGTTAAAATCCTGAATTTTCCTACGAACTAACGACGTGACATGATTGTTTTGGGAGGGGGGATTTGGTCGAAAATTTTCTTCAAAAGCTTCAGCTAAGGCTTCGGCTTTGTCCCTATCATCAAAATTTATCCTTCCCGTAGTGTGAAGTGGGGGAATACTTTTGAAAGGTTTTTCGAAGGCTTTGGCAAGTTTGTAAAGGGAGCCGTTTTCGGGCGATAAGCTGGTTATAAAATCAGTCCACCTTTGCTCTTTATACTGCCTAGTTATGTGTTTTATCATTTTCTGTAACCTATTTATCTCCGTTTTCAGACTGGGATTTCTAGTGTTTTGCCACTGTTTTTTTAATCTGTTTTTCTGGATAATAAGTAGTCTAGCGTAAGGGGGAAGTCTAATGGGGGTGTGGTTAACAACCTGCGATTTTATGGAGGCTTCGTAGGAGCCAATCAGTGACTCAGAGAAATGTTTTACGCTGTTCTCGATATCATCAATGGTTTGTAGGGTGGGGTTACCCCTTACTTTTTCGTGCAACAGGTTCGTGTAATTTGCCCAGTTTGTAGTCTTCAAAATTCTTTCTTTCTTAGGGATTTGGTAGTTTAAGTTTAATGTGATCATAACCGGGTTATGATCAGAGGATAGATCCGTATATGTACTTATGGCGTACGGCCAGTTAGGGGTTTTAGCTAAAGCTATATCAAGCGTGGATGCTTCACCAATGCCAAAGTGGGTGGGGGTATTTGGGGCGTAGATTTGGAAATTATGATCGATGCTTAACTTACGTATTTGATTACCCCTCCTATTTCTTCTGCCAAAACTCCAGTCTGGGTGCTTTGCGTTGAAATCGCCGAAAAGAATGGTATTCTGGTTAATTTGGCTGATTTGCAATATTTCAGAGACATCAAGATTCGGTGAGCTGGGGGGAATATAAATAGAGCTGATCGTAAGGTGCTCGTTGCTTGAAATTTTGATTGCAATGGTGGTGTTCTCAAAGGTAGCGGTTTGGTGCTTTATTTCGTTAGTGATAATATTTCGCCTAACGTAGATGGCAGTGCCGCCGCCGCGACCAATACCCCTATCGTTGCGGAAGCTGCAGAAATTTGGGATGCTTCTAAGATTAAGACAGGGTTTTAGTTTAGTCTCCTGAAGAAGAATGACATCAGGGGAGAGGGAGGAGACACAGTTTTCGAGCTCGTCCATTTTTTCGGGCGAGAGGCCATTTGCGTTCCAAGACATAATACGGATGCAACTAAGATTTGCCATGATTAGTGCTCTCGAAGTGCGTGTTTAAGTTACGTACGAGGATTTGAAGATCTTGCATGAGAGATGCAATTGTCAGCGGTAGAGTCGCTATAGCTTCTATGTTATTCTTGGGGGGTTTCGTTTGGTTACTTGTGAGAGCACTAGCGTACGATGGGGTTTTTACAGTACTTTGGATTATCTTTTCCTCTTTTGTTTTTGGGGATGGTCTTTTTACACACTCCGTGCTATTTGCAAGGTGCTCATCTCTACAATTAGCGCAGGTAGGTTTTTCGGACTTTGGCCTATTACATTCGCGCGTCCAGTGATTTTCCGCACAGATAAGACAAACAGGATTTAGTGTGCAGAGATGGGAGCTGTGTCCGAATCTCTGACATCTGTAACATTGTGAGATTCTTTGAGTCTTTTTTAGATGTTCAACCTTAACTTTATAATACAAGATTGAGCTGATATTATACACTTCTTTGTTTAAGTCATTATTTTTTGGGAGGGAAATTACGAATAGGGGAATTCGATCCTTTTGTTTTCCTCTAGTCATTTGCGTAACTTTATTGCAAGTTAGCCCCTTTCCCATAAGTTCTTTTTCAATATCGTCAACACTAAAATCAATAGGGAGCCCTCTAAACACAACTTGTAGATCTTTATCTTGGTGAAGCTGGCGTGTATGTGATTTGTAACTATGCTCATCAGCGTAATTTTTAATTTTTCGATAGTAAATGGGATTTCTAGTTTCGATAACCAGTTCATTATTTCGTTTGAATGTTCCTAGTATGGTGGTTCCGACTAGCTCGCTGAGCTCCTTTAAGAGGGGTGTGGGGTCGGAAATATCCACAAAAGTTATAGGGGGTGCTTTATTTTTTTCTTCTGACTGATAGTTTAAATTTAGGTCTGGGTTATGTTTTTCTTCTCTAAAAGTTTTTTTGTTGTTACTTTTCTCAGGCGAGCTTTCGATATCTCTAACGGGCCTTTTCCTACTGCTAGCATTATCAACTTCTTTACTTTGGGGTTCGTTTACTTCCATTTCAATATTATCCTCTTCTAAGTTTTCATATCTGTTTTGGGTAGCTAGGGGGCTATTTTCGGTGGGTCTGTTATCTTTGTTCCAATTTGCAAACTTGATGGGGGGGATGAACCTATTATAGTTTCTTTGGGATTCGTTTTCTAATTTTTCAGACAGCGTTTTTACGGTTTCTTTTAACTCCCTATTTTCAGCTATTTTTTCCTCTACCAATTCCTCACTTTCTGCCATACGTTCCTCAGTTTTCTTAGCATTTTCCCTAGTTTTAAGCATATTATTATTTAAGGTAGCAATACTTTTATGAAAGAGCTTACGGAACTCTGACAAAAGAAACTTTGTTTTTTCGTCAGAAGGGAAATCAATCGTATCCTTTATTCCGTCAATTTTTATAAATGTTTCAATTAATTCACTTAATGTTTCGTCGTCATTAGATTTTAGGATAATTTTTTCAACTTGCTCGAAAGGGGGAAGTCCCTCACGCTCACAAATAAGGAGAAAAGGGTTTTTTACCAGGCTGGCCTTGGTGATGCTGCTTTTCTTCTTCTTCTTCTTCATCGTTGAGTCTTTTCCAGGGGTGGGAACGTCATCTTCCGACTCTGTTTCATCTTGAATTTTTTTATAGTTGTTTACCGGATTTTTAGAAGTCATCTGCCTTGATGAAGTATTATGCCTCTTTGAGGCACTTCGCCAAGGTCTTTGCAGGAATCCACCGCGTTTGTGACGCGGTCAAACCGATCCACGGTAGTACTGTTGGACACGTCCTACCTCTGCGGACGCTAACCTCCAAATCGCTTTCTCACAACCAACCTGAACTTACGTTGTGCACCAACAATATATTATACCTTCTCACTACAACGTCCACTTCTCTTCCTACCCAACGCTCACAGTCACTATCAGTTTTCCACACATTGAATCACACTTTTACTCACAATTTGACACTCTTCGTCTTACAAAAACGACTTTGGCACTGTTCCAAAACACGTGCAGTCGAAACTCGCAAAACAAAGAACTTCTTTCCAGAATCTTCTTTCTGGGGCTCACTACACGATAGCTAACTTTCCAGTCGCGCTTTGTTAAAATGTAATTGTTTTACGAACTGTGTACCGCTCTACGAGAAAGATGAAACTGGTAGTTTCATAATACAGCAGAAATGGTTAGTTGGCATATGTGCTTCTGGAATGATCTCGTATCACAACTACCAATGCCCTCATTTTTTTTTTTTTTTTCTAATGGGTCTGTTTGTGGACACTAACCTTTGCAGAGCTAGTGCATTTCCCGGAAACCGGCATCCATTCTTTAAGAAGCACACACTATCGGCGGATGCCTTTACCGCCTAAGAAATTTGGTGCTCAGTTTCCCACTAGATGGCGGCACCTAAGCTCTAAATGATGCAAAACGGCACTAGAATTTGGTTTAGCCGAGGGTATCCAAGCCAAACAGATACTCAAAGGATCTTTAACATGCCATGACATGGGCACTGTTGATTTTCTGCATCTAGAAAATCTACCGACTTGGGCCAGGTTTCGTCTTGCGAACTTGGGCGTACTTTTTGGGGGGGAGGGGGTGGTGCTTTACCACTAAACTACCCTCCCGGCACAATGCATGTATACTTCTAGAAGTCGTTCGGTCACAATTTATTAATGCACAAACGCCTTCATACTTATTAATATAAATCTTACATATTTGTACAATAAATAATAATTAAGTTTGTGACAAATTCAGTGTCTTTTACAGCATTACATTGGCAACAAAGAAAGGTTTTCAGCTACAACTAATCCACGAATTGCTGCTAAAATGACATCGTTTAACCAAGTGCTGGATAGAGGAAATCCCATGCTACAGCTGGTCAATGGATAGTTGATATGCATACTTCTACAAGGCGTCCGGTAAAAAAATTTGCACATACAAACATATCCATACTTATTAATGTAAGTATTAGATTTTTAATTGAAATATTCGTAACAGAACATTTATGATGCTTTATTACGTATATACTCATGCACATGATAATATTTGGAAACTGAACGGGCTTAGTCACTTATTCACGCGTTAGTGAAAAGAAAATGCATCAAATCTTCTCAGTTCAATATCTTTAAAGACCGAAAGGATTGTCTACGAAGCTCAAAATATTTAAAAACTTGACTGTTTTCAGACACCATTTTGAATTCGCTACGGAAAATTATTAATGTTATTGCCTTTGAATTTTAAGATTCATAAAACAGCTCAGTTAATTGCGAAACTTAGCTGATGATTATCCATTAGCATGTAACATAGTTTCGTATTTAATGCGTATCAATGACGATTCATCGGAATTAAAATAATAATAATAATAATAATAATCAGAGAACTGGCAATGGCACAAGAAAAATATATTTATCGGATCATTCCCCTTAAGAAATTAAGGCCTCGACTTTTACACGAGTCGACCTATACACGGCGGTAACTTGAGGCAGTTTTTAAACTCTTAATCATTAAATAATACATGGGTTGATGTTTAATTATTTTTGCATAAAATGAAGTTATTTTTCCCACGAAAATAAATTAATATTTTCATACTATACATTTGGTCTTTTAAAGTAATGCAATGCAACTCAGGGCAGTGTGAAAAAGGAAAATAAATTTCCGGCTTAAACTTTTACTTTGTTCACGAATGCTTTCTATATTTGTGCGAATGCATTTTATAGCATAAAAGTCATTATCCCAATTTTGATTAATTTTCATGGATGTATATAACTGTTCTTTATTTTGGGATTCCATGTGTTATAAATTGCTTCAAATTTCTGATTTATTTCTAGACGTATACTAATTATTTTCTGGATGATTCAGAAATATCTAACGTACTAAATATATAAGCTAGCTTTATAACTGTAGCTCTATTTACATGCGTACATTATGACTACGATAGCCAGTTAATTGGTACATTTATTAACAATGGTAAATTGTTTTTTCTCAACCATTATTATACTCATTTTATACTCATCGCGATAGAATAATGATGAACTGAAAAGATATATCAGAACAACTTTTTTTTATAATTTTCATTAGATGAATTATCATAAATTTAACATTAAGAAGATACGTAACATTTAATTTGGAAATATTATTTATACTCTTGAAAGTAAATTCAATATTGCAAGTTAAGTGCATGCAGTAAAATTTAATTAAAACAAATAATAAAATATGCAGAATTTTACTGCCACACAAAAAAATATTATAACTTTTGACTATAAAATACTAATTGAAGACGCATCAAACTTTTGCTAATGAAGCCGAAGTTCAATGCAGCACTAATAAATAAACGCAATTCACTAGAACAAAATACACAAAAGTGTTTTGTTCCTAACCTTCAAAAGATTAAGTGTACGTTTTGTAGGTACGATTAAGTGTACGAATGTAATAATGTTATACTACGGGTAGTTATTATAAAATTTAAGCACGTAAAATGCAATATCTAGAGACACTGATGATTAAATACATCCGAGAATGCACACTTTGTAATAATTAGAAGTGGAAGCACAAAGCGGAAAATGTTTAAAACTGAAGGCAGAAACTCTCATCTTTTATGATAAATTTTCCGCACAAATAATTTCCACAAAGTATCAGGAAGAATAAACAGCAAACAATATTCACTTTGTACGTACGAATTACACATTCTCGGAGCAATTTTCCCAGAACAAGCTATTGGTAACAACGTTGGTTCACTAATAAGCATCTAGTATTTGCTCTTAAGTTTTCGATGAACTTCTGAGCAGAAACATTGCAGATTTGCATTTTAGAGAAACCTCGTCCCCCATTCAAAACGGCCACTTGCCGAGTGGAGAGCGTGTGTCGCGGTTAATTGCTTTCCTGATTTAGAAACCGGAGTGTTTCGGAGTGGCCTAAGAGGTTCTGAATGTTAAATGGGCGGAAATGTTTATTCACTCTTGCTTTGTCTACCTTAATGAATATATGCGAGTGGGGCCTGAAATCTTAACGGCCAAATCGCTTTGGTTGTTGATTTGATATTGGAAGGGGTTTATATTTTATGCTGCATCATGCACTGCTTATCAATGTAATTACAGTTCAACGATTGGTAACACTGTTTTAAGGTGATTTACAGTATTTTTTAGTCTTAAGATTTTTTACAATATCCCCCTCCCCTTCCAAATGGGAAGCAAATGTAAAAATTTTAGTAACTTTCAGTAGTGATTTGCAATGAAGTGAATGTGCTATTTTAAAAAGAAACTAAATCGTTTATTTTGTTTGTTTTTCTTTTTTGTGGTAGTATTCGAAACAATTGTGGTAATAACTCTTACTTGTAATAAAATTAATAATACATTTGAAGGTTTATTTTTTATGGCACCTTGTTAATACATTTTTACACAAGTCCTATCGATTCATCTTCGAGGCTTTCACATTTACAGTAGAACCCCGGTTACCCGAAAAGCACGGGACCGAAACGTTTTCGGTTAATCGAGGTACCATAGAAATTTTTGGATAAGCGAGAATTATAGACAAAGACCATGTTTATAACTAGTATGTTTCCCCCTGCGCATAGAACTTCTTCCAAACTGCAGAATACAATGGATTGCCAGGCAGATTAACCGGTTCTGAACTTGAATGTAATGTAGTTCTTGCAATAAATTCTATACAAAATATTAATATTTTTCCTTTATGTTATTCAGTATTATACTTTTTTATCATGTACGGACAATATTTTTGATAATTATGGAAAAAACGGGCATTTTTGTCCTTCATGTAAAATGAACTTAAAAAAAAAAAAAAAAAACGAAGCATTTGCCCATTATGAAAAAAAAAAAAAAAAACTACCCATTTGCCTTTTCGGTTAAGCCTATTTTCGGATAAAACGGATTCGGATAACCGGAGTTTTACTGTATTCTGATGTTCCGAACGATAAATGCAAATAAACACTCTTTTAGTCCTACTTATTCGCGTCCTGGCAATATATTGTAATGCATTATTGAATTGTTCCTGACCATATACAGAAATTAAAGATCTACCTTTTGATTTCTGACGAGACAGAATGAGGGAACGAGGGAAAAGAGAAATGATTTTGGACAGTGAAAAACAAAATGATGGTTGCTTTACTTTGCATATAAAAGTTACTTTGTGACCAAAAAAAAAAGAAAGAAAAAACCGAGATATAACAATAATTAATTCATTCAAAAAGAAAATAAAGAAAAACTCTGAGATTTATTGTCAAGAATAAAATGATGTTATGTAAAGAAATCTGATTTTTAAAAACAAATAAATAGTTACTTTATCATTTATTTCACTAATACTGATGATAAGTGCATAATTTATTTTCTTCGCATAGGGTATAAGTTCGTTTTAATTTTAAAACAAAAACTGTCATTTTTACATAAAACTGGGTTATTCTTATAATTAACCCATTATTGTAATTCAAAAAGTGAATATGTTTTAAATTTTATTTTTTGTTATGTTTTTTTTCCCCTCTGTTCTTAAAGGAAAGAAAAAAGTAAAAAATATTGTAAAACAGAAGTTACAACTTCAAAATACCGAATTGTTTTCAGTTTTGATGTTTGTGCACTTGGTAGCAACAGATGAATGACATGATACACTGAAAAATTTAAAATTTGTCGATATAGCAACTTAAAAAGGATGTCCCATTTCTCCTAACATCAATACTACTCTAATATGTGAAAAAAGAACATCTGACACTAGAAAAATTGAGATTTTTCAATTTTATTTTATTTGCTAATTATCTATTCTGTGGATGGTTTCATTTACAGATCACATGTTACATATTTAAAAGAAACAAGCGAACTGCATTGTGCATAACATTCTACCCTCAAATAATAAGAGCCCTACTTATGAATTAATTAGTAAAAATTAATCAAACAATTTAAGAACATTAATGTTCATTAATTTGAAACTAAAAAAACAGTCTGTACTCTCATAATGAAAGAAACATTTCTAAAGTTCATCATTTTCCCTTTTTTTCTCCTATATTATATACTTTAATTAACTTTTAACTATCAATACAAAGTTAATATAGTACAATAGATAACATTACTTTGAAATTATTGGAATTTTTAAAGTAACAAAATTTAAATTTGAGTCATTTAATTAAAGTTTAAAGCATTTTTGAAGAAAGAGAACGTATTCATCATATTTAAAAAAAAACATATAAATACGAAATAAAAAAGCACAAATTTTAATGAAAAATACTGTGTTTCATTTAATCTAGCAAATTTTTCCGTCTCTCTATACGAAGTTTCTTCTTCTACCTCCCTTTTTTTCCCTCAAAAGGAAATACAATTAAGTGAAAAAAAGAACAGCTTCATGTTAACTTATAACTTGAAATGAAAGAATTCTTTTGTCGGTTAAAATCTCTAGGAGAAACTAATTAAATTTCTGGACTAACTTTATTGGTAGCAATGTGAAAAAGCTGTTTGTTGCATGTATTGTTAACTGTATACTTTTTACCATATTTTTTTGCGATCTAAATATACTCTTACATAAGTGGCCAGAAAGTCCTTCAGATATATACGGTGTAAAAAAGTAAAAGAAACTTTTTGGATTAAAATTCATAGTTTCCAAAAAAAATTAGTTGATTATGTTTCAGCTTGTATTATCTCAACTAATAATAAAGCAGCAAGTATGTGTGTCTGTGTGTCTGTATGTCTGTCTGTGTCCGGCGTAGGGCCCAGACCGTCCAGCGGATTTTCATGAAATTTGGCACGAAATTAGTTTGGAACATGGGGGTGTGCACCTCGGAGAGTTTTTCCTGAAATTCGAATTTGTTCTTCTTTTATTCCAATTTATAGCCGAAAGTTTCACAAAATAGTCATTTTCTATGGGAACGAATTATCGCATATTGATACCGTTGAAAAGCGTGTAAAACACTACCCCGGAAGGAGTTTCGCTCTACGTGCGAAAATTCGAAGCCGCTAAATTACCTAGAGAAGAAGTTATAAGCATTTTTCTCTGCAGTTCGAAATTATTTTTTCATGGTAGTTAACTTTCATTTTAATTGTTACCATGCCGACTGCCTATTAATCCTTTTTAGCCTACTTTCCCGTAAAAGTAAAAACATTAATAATAAGCATGAAAGAAGGCTTAATGTATCGTGAAAATATCGTTAGAAATCAAGAAAAGTCAAAAATAAGTTAAGTAATTAAATAAAGATTGAAAAATAAAAAAATTTGAAAGTAGGGTTTTGAGATGGGGAAAAAGTGTGTCTTTTCGGGTCTGCCCCCCCCCCCCTAATAACTTTTGAACGAATTGTCCGATTCGAAAAATTCTTTTTGCATTCGAAAGATCTCGGCGAGAACATCTCATTTCCATATTTTACTTTTTGATTTGAACAATGTTTCGTTCAATTTTGAACAGTTCAGAAAAATTTAACATTAGCGCATTTTGGGCGGAAGCAAATGATGTAAACTCTGAGTACAAGATCCAAGTTCCAATGAACAAGCTTGCTGGAGGAAGCTCTTGGCGTGAAATATTAATTTGAACAGTTTTTGTTTATTTTTGAACGATTCAAAAAATTAACATAGCGCTTACTGGGAAATTTCAATCCTATATAAATCCTGATCTAACGGACGGATTTTCTTGAAACAAACTTTATTGGAAAGCTCTTATAACGTAGAACATGTACAAATAGAAAGTTCATCCAGAACTAACGAGCCTATTTTCCTATGAAATTTTTTTATCGGGATTTTTAAGGATATTTGTTAATGAGTGAAATAATGAATGACTCAATGAATAAATGAATGAGGAAAAGAATGAATGAATGAATAAATGAGTGAATAAATTAAAAAATAAATAAATAAGTGAATAAATAGATGAATGAGTAAACGAATGAATGAATAAATGAATGGCTGAATAAATGAAAGAATGAATGAGTGAGTGAATAAATATGTATTATCCGTTGAAAAAGGTATATTTGAAATACTTTAGAACTAAAGCTAGATGAGAAAGATAGAGAATGAGATGGCTAGATTATAAATTTGTATTTGGTGTATACGGGAAAGTAGGCTCGTATAGTTCTAGACGGAACTTCTTGTTTCTTTTACCGAATTAAAATTTATTGCTTGCGGTTTTTAGCATTTTGAGGAGCAGCCGATTTTTAATTTAATTATTTCTTTTGTTGGACTTAGATTTTTTTTTTTTAAAGCGAATTGAAATTTATTTCCTGTGGCTCACAGGCTTTTGATAGTTTTATTTTGATTTCCTTACTTTGACATGTATTTTACGGGACCATTTTCCATACTGCACAAGGGTTTTAAAGGAAATGTTATTCTTTATAGCAATTTTTATTATTCCAGCTTATTATTACTATTTATACTTTCATTTATTTTATGCTTTTTTTTTCGCCTGTGAATTAGCACATATGTTATTTTCCTATTTGAGTTCGGCTGAAAGGTTTATTCCGCTTTCAAAGCTTTGCTTGCTGCTGTTTGTTTCTGAAAGCTACAAAATTTCGTCTTTCTCTTTTAAGCCGGGTCCATTCGCTACATTTTGCACAACTTTTTGTCTCCGCAGTTCAACACGTTGCATATAAAACGTTGCGTATAGATTGGAAAAGTGCGCAGTTTTGAGTCCGGTGCGAAGACTGTACAGTTGCAGCGATAACTGAGCTAGAAAGCATAGATGTCTCTGAACTGTGCAGACAAATCGGCACATGTAGAATGTAGCACCCTTTTCCGATTCATTTTGTTTCTCAGTTTCAATTCGTCTGGCGACAATGGCCGACTTTCGGCAATGTTCTCGGGAGTTTCTCACAAAATTTATTGCAGTATGCGAAAGTTTCCCATGCATTTGGCGTGTCAAATCCAAGGAGTATAGTGACAGGAATAAAAAGGGGAACGCTTATGAGAGTTTAGTGGAAAAATTCAACGAAATTGATGCAACCACAAACAGAGAAACAGTTGTAAATAATTAATTCTTTGAGAAGTGTTTACCGTAAAGAATTGGCAAAAGTTAATAAATCAATTCGATCTGGGGCTGGCGACGAAATCTACAAGCCATCTCTTTGGTATTTTGATTTGTTACATTTCCTAAATGATCAAGAAACACCAAGGCAGTCTAGGAATACCATGGATGAAAATAAAGAGATTGCAGTTGTCGAACCACCAGAACAGGCAACAAAAAATATTTATTTTATGTAATCATTTGACCACGTTGAGCGCTTGGTACTTCTGAGACGTTCCAGTCTTTTTTTTTTAACATGACACCATGCCAAAATTGACCAGAGTAGTACCTCCTTCATGACGATATCGCACAAAACTGAGTGAAATATACAGATATCTCTGCACCATGTAGACGCATATAAAACTGCAACATTTTCATTCAGTCTTAAGACTGCACAGATAAAAGGTTGTACAAAACGTATCATCTGGACCCGGCTTTAATGTCAATAAGTAATAGATAAAAATTAATTATACCAAAAATTTATTAATTAAAACTAATATAATTTATTATAATCGTCCTTTTTTTGTGGGTACTTGAACTAAACAAACAAAATGCGTTTTCTTTCAAATATTTTCTTTTTTGTTTTGTTTCGTTTCTTTCTTTTCTTTTTCCTTTTTTATTTTGCGTGTTTTGTAAAAAAAAAAATTGCTTAAATGTGTAGGATCTCTGGCTGATTGCCGTGGGCAACTAATTTTTAATTATGTGGAATGCTATACATTTTAATAAAATAACATAATTTACACCTAAAAAGGTTATCACTATATACACAATGGCAATTCGACTGGCCTTTTCATTTTTTAACACGGGCATAGCCGTGCGGGTACCGCTAGTATTTAAATAAATCCAGTAGGTGGGCGCACGTTTTTCTTCTAAAAAATCCCATAAAATAGTCAATAACTTCTTAAATTCATTTTCCAAAAATTGGCCTTAGAGGAGCACATCTACTATGTTTTTTATAATAAATTTCATCTTTCTAGGTCTTAGCGTTTTTCCTGGACACTCGCCACGAACGCAAACTCTGATTTATTTCATGTGTATATTGTAAGCTGTTTGTGTGTGTCATAGTTCAGCTTAAGTTATCACGAGCTTTATGCAGTTAATTATTTGTAATGGTTTTTCTGCCCAGAAAAATGACAGGGCCAAGCACCTTACCTCTGGTGCTCGGTGGCTAAAAATATTGACAACAGTTTAGTACCTTACAAGACGTAAGGCAGCAAATAGTTGCAAACCTCTCTTGAATATTTGATACAAGAACTTCAAACAATAAGAACACTTTTGCATAGCTACATAGTTAGTCCTAGAAAAGAGATGATAGAGCAAAACAGAAATTTGGTAAGACGAGTGGCGAAAAAAGTCATCAAAACAACAAACTCATCTCTATGGAAGACATCATTAAGTGTTGCTTGACAACCGACAAACTTTTGAAACACTTTAGTCTGCGATAGAAACTGTCAGGGGAATTTCAAATATCACAACTGGGAGAATTTTTGAACTTAAATTTATGTAATTATTCCCTCATAAAGTATTGTATACTTTTATATATTATAGCTTTTTGAGTATCTATTTTATTAAAATGTCTTTTCTTCTGCTCTTGATTCAAAATATAGTCATTTTTGATTTTACATTAGTTAAATTCAAAACTTTCCCTCGATATTTATTATAGTTTTTATTTAGTTTAACTATTTTTATTATAGTTTTTGCAATTTTTAAATAAAACTCAAGTAAATGATACAGCTATTACTCGCTTGAGTGTCTTATTTGGCTAAATTATTTGTAAGTTCAATCAATTTTATGCCAGCATGTCTGGAAAGCCAGAAAAGTGTTATTTTAATTTTATTACTTCCATCTTGTAAATTGCTTTTTCTTGTGGGTCAGTTACAAATATTAATTTTTAATATTCCTATGCATGATTTTTACTTTATGGGGTGCTAAGTATTTTTTCAGTAAAAATACCATATCTTTCAAATAAGATATATGTTTTGATTGAGGTTTATAAAATATAATCTACATTTTATAATCTCAAAGATTTAGCACATTTTATGTTTGATTTATAAATGTTAACCTTAATGTACTCTATCATTGAGCACGTACAATATATGAGAAAGAAGAATACAACACATGTTCCTAATGACTTTAATAAACATAAAATAATAAATAAATATTTCTTAGCTACAACATAGGACATATTTATTGCAGCCATTTATTGAATGAACACTCTAATTAAGTGTGTAACACGTGCTACGCTCTATCGTTTTAATTAAGAACATTCTCTCGATACTTTCAGGTTAGGTGGGTAACCTTTTGTTTTCTGAGAAGGAATCTTTCAAGAATGTAAGGAAAATGTGACAGGTAAACAGCCTTCTCTTATTAACAAATTATTATCTTTTGAGGGTAAAAACTTATAATCAATTCTCACAACATGTTATAAATATCAAAAAGTTATAAAAGCACGTCAATCGTAAAGGTATTTCATATTTTTGAGAATAGAATCATAAAATAGCATTTTTAAAAAACCGTAAAAAAACCCTCTCCAATCATATAAATATTTCCCGGTATCTGTATTCAGGTCTTATACAATACAGTAAGATTTATGGTTTTTGCTGGTGCATTAGCATATGTCGTAAAGCGAACAGCATTGTTTAACGAAACACACGACGTAACAAAATAGCCAAAGACTGTGGTTTAACAGTATTATACTGATTAAAAGTAATTGTGTACAAATTGTTTGACTTATTGGCAATTTGTTAGCGAGTTAACTCGGTGTTTATATTTACTCTAGATACTCTGGAGTAAATTTAAACATGGATTTATTTTCCCGTGATGTTGATGCAAATGGAAAATCGTGGCATACACAGTATGGGAGGTAGCTCAAGAAGTTGTGGAGAAATCTCCCCAATATGCGGCCCATGGGACGCTTATGGTCCACTGAGTTATTTTTGAGTCTGCTGAGACCATTTAATGAGACATTTCTTGCAGAAAACCAAGCGGCGTGATAAATTTGTGTAAAATACAGACAAAAGTATAATTTACATCATAATATAATATTTATTGTCTTCCCAAAAGGTTGAAAATACGATAAGCTTAAAATTGTTTACAATTACCCCAGAGTTGGAAATGTATAGGGTAATTGTAAAATCTAACTTGCACATAAAAAATATTAGGGAGGATGAAATTCATAACTGAATGCTTTTTAGTAATATTCCTGTATGATAAAAAAATGGTTGAAACCGTTTACTTCACGTTTGTAGATCTGTTGGAGAGAGAAAAAGGTAAGATCACTGATTTTTTTTCAAAACAGCTTTTTTCACCTGTTAATATTTCTCACGAGCGAAAAATATATTTCTGTTGAGAATAATAACTTTAACTTTTTCTTTTAATCAGCTTGCGAGATTATACGTTGTTTAAAATATGAAAAGAATAGAAAATGGATTTTCAGGATAGTAGTGTGCTCTTATATTTGTAATGTGTTTTTGGTGTGTTTATTTTGTTTTATTAAATGTTATTTATGTTTTTGATAACATAATTTGCCACTTTTTTCGATTCACGCATAACAAAATGGTAGCAGAGCGTGGTTAAGTGGTTTAATGGTTGCTAAAAAGTGAAGTAAATGCAATTTGATATTTCCTCATTAGTGTTAGCTTTCTTAAGCAAATGAATGAAAGAAATATTTATATTACATGCAGATTAGACTAACCGCTGATTCAGATTTGTAATATGGCTGACTCTAGTGTTGGAATTTCGAGGATTGAACCTCTAAATAGCAAAAATTATGCTTTATGGAGCACAAGAGTAGAAGCTCTCATTAAAGCTAAGCATTTGTATGATGTAATTGCACAAGAAGAACCAGTAGTAAATGAAAAAGATGAATCGAGTATTAAATTATATAATGACTGGTCTGCAAGAAACGATGAAGCGTATGGATTAATTATTTTGACTTTGTCCGCAGAGCAAGTTATGACTGTTAAAGGAATTACTAAAGCTAAAGAACTGTGGGAATTATTGAAAAAACGTCATGAAGGAGTAGAAAAACACAGAAAGATTAATTTGAAGATTAGATTAGCGAAGATTGAGAAAAGCAACCGAGAATCAGTAGAAGAATACTTGATAAGAGCACAGACAATTGCAAATGAAATTTCTGATCTGGGAACTCAAATAGAAGAGAATGAACTGATTGGATATATTATGGAAGGTTTACCGAAGAAATATAGCGAAGTTGTTACAGCTGTTTCTTCAAATCCTGATATATCTTATGAATTGATGAGAGAAACTTTGTTGACATATGAAAGAAAATATGACAAAGTTGAGACTGAAATTCAAGCATTTAAATCTAATGAATTTAACAGAAAAAAGGGATGTTGTTTTTCGTGTGGAAAATTCGGGCACAAATCCTTTGAATGTTGGAACAATCAGAAGAAAATTTCGAAATATGAAAGAAATGTGAAAAGAGGAAATGCAAAAGGACTAATGAATAGAAACAGATGATTTGAAAATGAGAAATTCAATGGCAAGCAAGGTAGCTATGTTCACAAAGAAAAGAAAGAACACTCTTGTTTTTCAAAAGGATTTGCTCTTCAAACAAAACTGCATGATAAATCAGATAATTATAAAAATGATAAAGAGACAACATGGATGTTAGATTCAGCATGTTCATCTCATATGACTTATCAGGAAGAAATAGTAAGTAATCCAAAAGTCGAAGAAGTAAAAATTGCAACAGCTGAACAAAATAGAAGCATACAATCAAGATTTAGAGGTGATGTGAAAGCTATTGCACACAATGAATATGAAGACACCAATATTAAACTAGGGGATGTCCTATACGTTCCAAATTTGAGTGGAAATCTGATGTCAGTTCCAAGTCTGGTGAAAAAGGGTAAGAAAGTTATTTTGGATGATAAAGGTGCCACTATTTATGAAAAACAAAGTGGAGAACTAATTGCCAGAGGAACATTTTAAGATGATGCATTTTTGATTAAACTTGAGGTGAAGGAAAACATGAATGAAAAATGTCATAAAACAGAAGAAATAACTAAAGAGATTTGGCATAAAAGATTAGGACATGTGAATTATAAATATTTAGACAAAATGATGAATAGAAATCTTGTCAGAGGAATTGAAGATATAAAAGGTGATGAGAAAACTTGTGAAGCATGCATTCAAGGTAAATTAACTAGGTCCCCATTTCAGCAAGTAACTGAAGAGAAAACAAAACAAATTCTGGACAGATTACATGTTGATTTATCTGGACCTATGAATATTCAATCTTTAAACGGAAGTAAATATATGTTGTTGATAATTGAGGAATTTAGTAGGAGATATTTTGTCGAATTTTTAGCAAGAAAGAGTGAGGTATCGAGAAAAATTATTGACTTTATTGAAAGGAGAGAAAATGAAACAACGAAGAAAGTGAAATCAATTCGTTCAGATAACGGAACTGAATTCATAAACGAAACATTACTTGAATATTACAAAAGAAAAGGCATCAAAGTAGAAAAAACCACAGCTTATTCTCCACAGAGCAATGGAATAGCTGAAAGAGGGAATAGAACTATTATTGACATAGCCAGGACTTTATTAGTTGATGCAGGTCTGCCTGTATGTTTTTGGGCAGAAGCAGTTTGGACCGCAGTATATCTGAATAATTTGACGCCGACAGCGAAAAGAGAGAAAACTCCCATGGAATTATGGAGTAATAAGAAACCTACAGTACGACATCTAAAAGTATTTGGATGCAAAGCGTTTTATAGGAATGATCAAGTGAACAGGAAGAAGTTCGATGTTAGAGCAAGACCAGGTGTGTTCCTAGGATATTCCAAAGATCGCCAATCGTACAGGGTTTATGATAAGGAAGAAAATAAAATAAAAGAGAGTAGAGATGTAATTTTTATAGAAAATGAAATGGGATATGTAGAGGAAAATGACAGTAATTATAATATAGAAGAACTTGACTACATAACAATTCAATCAAGTGACGTAAATGACTGCCAAAAGCATGATGCAGTGAATAAAGAATCATTGGTGAGCATTCCCAAGGATAATGAAGATAATCCAAATGGAATAAAGGACCCGAAAGAAAATGCTCTCAAAAGAGGGCTTCCACCTGGTAACTCAAAAAAAATTAGTATTCAGGGAAGAAGTGAAGACGTAGAAGAAATTGAACTACCATTACTAGATCGAGGGGTTAGACGATCATCTAGGGAAAAGAAACCTATCACAAGATACTCAGCAAATGTCACTTTAGAAAATATTCCAAAGACTTATCAAGATGTATTAAATTCTAAAGAGAAACAAAAATGGACACAAGCTATAGAAGAGGAACTGAAATCAATGGAACAACATAACGTATGGAAGATCGTTGATCGACCTAAGAATACGAAAATTCTCAGAAGCAAATTTGTTTTTACACTGAAAAAGGAGGGTGAAAATAAAAGATACAAAGCTCGATTAGTTATTGACGGTTCAAGAGAGAAAATGGGTCGAGATTTCAAAGAATCATACAGTCCTGTAATGAAACCCGAATCCTTTCGAACGCTATTGAAAATATCAGCTATAAATGACTACAAAGTTAGAATTTTTGATGTGGAAACTGCTTATTTAAATAGTACGTTAAAAAGATCTGTTTATATGAATCCTCCTGATGGTTTTGATATTGAAAGTGGAAAAGTATTACTAGTCACTGGACGTTTGTATGGACTCCCGGAATCAGGAAGATGCTGGTATGATAAACTAAAGAAAATATTGAACAAAATAGGAATGAAAGAATGCAAATCTGATCCATCTGTATTTATCAGCCAAGATACTGATAAATATATTGCTTTAGGAATGTATGTTGATGACGGGATCATTATTGGAGAATCTGAAGATCTCATTGAGGATTTTTTGAGGAATTTAAGAAAGGAAATTAAGATTAAAGAAATAAAGAATAAAATCAACTTTCTTGGACTCGACATAGGCTTTTATGAAGAAGAAATTATGCTCAACCAAAAAGAATACATAACAGAAATTTTAGAACGTTTTGATATGCAAAACTGTAACTCTGTGAAAACATCAGGAGTTGTTGGAATGAATTTAGATGAATATGAAAATTCCAAACCAGTGGACATGAAATTGTACCAGGAGATGTTGGGTAGTATAATGTATCTAGTTACTGGGACACGACCAGATTTAGCATACAGTATCAGCAAGTTATCTCAATATTCAAAAGATCCTAGAGAAATTCATTTAAAAGCTTTGAAGAGAGTATTGCGTTATCTACAAGGTACTAAAGAATTCAAGTTAAAGATAGATAAATGCAAAGAAAAGCTACATATTAATTCTGATGCAAGCTGGTGTACCAGTAAAGATTCAAAATCATTCAGTGGTTATACCGTTAAGATAGGAAACTCATTAATTGGATGGAAGAGTAACAAACAGAAGATCGTAACTTTGTCAACCATGGAATCCGAATTGGTTAGTTTATGCGATGCAGTATGTGAAGGACGGTGGTTGATAGATTTATTAGAAGAGTTGAGACAAGAGGAATTAGTGCATCGTCCAATAAAGATATATACAGACAGCCAATCCGCAATAGATTGGATATATAACCCAAGAGTAAACAACAGAAATAAGCATATATCAAGAAAATACCATTTTATAAAAGAAGAAGTGGAAAATAAAGAATTTGACGTACATCATATAGCAGGTACGGAACGCTATATGATGTACCAAGTGAAGATGCTGATGTGATGACTAAAGATGTGAGCCAAGTGAAGATGCGTACTCATCTGCAGAAACTTGGAATCATTTTTCCCGTAGTGTGAAAGGAGGACGTCGTGTGTTAATATTTCTCACGAGCGAAAAATATATTTCTGTTGAGAATAATAACTTTAACTTTTTCTTTCAATCAGCTCGCGAGATTATACGTTGTTTAAAATATGAAAAGAATAGAAAATGGATTTTCAGGATAGTAGTGTGCTCTTATATTTGTAATGTGTTTTTGGTATGTTTATTTTGTTTTATTAAATGTTATTTATGTTTTTGATAACATAATTTGCCACTTTTTTCGATTCACGCATAACATCACCTTGTAATTTTCAAACAATGATGACACTTCTACAGTTGTTTGGAAATACACGGAACTCTTCCAATGTCTTTCCTACATTGCACATCACCCGCCAACAGTTTAGTTTTCAAAATTACCACAAGTGTACTTATGAAGTTCGTATACATTCACCCCATGTGTGCAATTACCCGAATTCACCCTAAATTTTTTCTCGCGGAAAAGTATCATCCAATTAATGATTTATTACTGGTAGAAATATAATTTCACGTTAAATTAAAGCACAAATGAGCATTAAAACGCAGACATATGTTTCGGGATTGCTTGGAATCTCTTTTTCAATGCGACAGGGAGCTTCTAGATGCAAAACATCCAAATGAAGCAGACAAAACAACAAAAACAAAGCTTATATAGCCTAAGAATTAACTGTAAACCAATGAGAATAAAGGCAGTGTGAAGTGGAAGTAGAAGTAGTAGGAAAGGCACCAATAAGAGAGCAACAAATGAATGCAGTTGGAAGTACAGGAAGTAAAAAGGAACATCAATAAAAACAAAGCAAAAAAGACAACAGCATGCATAAAAACGTGAAAATACATGAAAATTGCAAAATAATAAAATAAAATACAAAGAATAAAATGGAAATAAAATAAGTATAGAAAATACCAAAACAAAAAGCAAAACAAGGTACACATGTAAAAGGGGGGGGGGGGAGAAAAAAAATTGACACAAAAAAGGATAACTAACAAGAAAACCAAGAAAGAACAACAAATTAAAGGAACTTATGCCAGACCTGTGAAAAATAAGGAGTTGAGGAAGAATCATTAACCAAATTAGAACTATTCCTGTTAATATGATAAACTTCCCAAAAGTCAAGCTCTAATGGGGAAGAACATTTTTGAATAATTTTCCCAGAATTGAAATCAAAAGAGTGGTTGGAATTCCAACAATGTTGAGCAATGCTAGACTTTTTTAGCTCTTGCTTTCGTACATAACCTTTATGCTCATTTAACCGAATTTTCAGAGCACGTTTTGTCTGTCCAATGTAAGAAAGGCCGCAACGGCAACTAATTTGGTAAATGCCCCAAGTGTTAAGTTGGTCTACAGGATGTTTAAGAGAAGAGAAGGAAAGTTTGTTGCTAGGAGCAAAAACAACTTGAAATTGAAACCTTTTTAGGATTTTAGCAATACGAAAACTGACAGAATGAAAGAATGGTAACACAACCAAATTCTTTCTAGAAACCACATGATTGGGACCAGGATGGCTGTGCTGGTGTCCGTCGACTGTCGAAGTCGCTCCCCTTTTCTCCCCCTCAGCAAGCCCTCGACGAACCGGTCTCTTGTCTACTATAGGTGTGCTGGTGTCCACGTAGAGTAGCCGCGCAAGTTTCAGCCGAGTTCATTTTCTGACATCGGAGGGGGTGTGGGAATGACTGATTCCGACCAATGACATACGCTCTACGCGTTGCCATCAACAATCGGCTGCGGCTCGCGCAAAAATCGTGGTTTTTGTTTCTTTTGGATACATTTTTCGATTTGATTTCTTTGGATTATATTTTGCGCCTTTGATATCTTCAAAATATAAATAGCTACGTTTTTATTCTAAGTAAATTAGTAGTACATATTTTTTCTATACTTAGCGTGGCTGAATAATTCGGTTTTAAAGAACTCTAAAAAAACAAAAACTCCCTTCTGACAACTTTATCATGAATAATTTTATGAGGAACAACTCCTTTTTACTCCACTGTGTTGTTTTAAATTTTCATTAGCTATAAATATAACTATAAAAAATTCAATATGTTAGCTATAATGGTTAAAAAAATACTAATATACACATTATTCAATAACTAAGCTCAGTTAAAGAATCAACAGTAAAAAAAATCATTATTTTAAAATTAATTTGCATACATAGTCTCATTAGTGATTTTTTTTTTCTAAGACCTTTAGTTTTGAAGGAATTTTGATAATAAAAGCAAAGTACAATGTGTGACCTTTTTACTTCATTCTCGTAACACTCCTTTTTTTATTTTAATATTTATTTATTTGAATATTTCTTACTTGGTGTAAATTTGGTTACTATTTGTTTATATAAATCTGTTAATATTAATTTGTGAGTTCGCTATTTTCTTTTAAATTATATAGTACGTATATATAATATAATTTTTAAGCGTTTAATATACATTTCATTTTAGTCTTCCATTTTATAAAACTAACTATGCGCTTACTTGAGGTGAGTGACAGTGCGTTTTTAAAAACTGTCACTTACTTTTTAAATTTTTGTATGTTTGATGCTTGCCCGATTACTTTTAAAAATGACGTTGAAAGGCTATTGATTCATATTATCATATTGTATATTTTTTTCCGTATCTCTACTTGCAACTCGTGGCAGATGTTAACATTGGTCTAATAATAAGAGTCGAAGAAAAAAAACCCCACAATTTCAAACGGAAAGAAGTTGTAAATGTGATTATATACTTTTTACAAACTTAAAAATTATGGAGGTTATGAATTCGTGAGTTTTTTTCTTTTTCTTTTTTTTTCTTTATCCATACATCCACTTCTTTCGTAATGCATGAAACGATATTTTTTTAAGTCAACGAAGTTTTTTCGTTCAGCTTACGTCCAAAAGAACAATTTTGTTTATTTCTTTAAAAATAAAAAATGCTTGCGTAAAAGTAATGAAAAAAAAGTGGGGGGGGGGGGGAGGCGGCTCTTCAGAATGCACTTATTGTTACTACTATTGCCCAAACTGATTTCGCTGAATGATAGAAAATGGGTTCAGAGATGAGTGTTTAGGATCTCTCTCCCGGAATTTTCTTGAAATAAACGTCATGAAAACTTTGCGTGCCGAATTCGAGGGGGGGGGGGGGGGGGGGAAAGCAGGGCTCATGCCCCGGGCGGAAAAAAAATTAATTTAAAAAAGTTAACTTTTGGAAAGAGAATTAAAATCTTTGTTCGGCGCTCCAATTTAATAATTGATCGGCTATTTTGCTAACCGATTAATAGAATTAATTATTTGTATAAACTGTTGGAAACAATAAAATTGAGGTATACTGAATATGTTGCGCCGTTGATCAGTAGCCGGCTCCTGTGGAAGGCAAGGACTTCTAGGAAGGCAGTTTAGGGGGCAGCAAATTTTGCAAAATTTAAAAGTTGAA
The DNA here is from genome assembly GCA_038502835.1 of Octonoba sinensis. Classification (NCBI taxonomy): domain Eukaryota; kingdom Metazoa; phylum Arthropoda; class Arachnida; order Araneae; family Uloboridae; genus Octonoba; species Octonoba sinensis. The sequence goes on from CM076602.1 coordinate 69,794,784, forward strand.
ATTAAAAAAACGTGAAATTTTTTCACCCTGTAAAAGTGAAATATAAATTAAGCTATGTTCAAACAATAAAATAGTTTTTCTTTTACAAATTTTCAACGCATCCTTTTGGGAAGGAGGGGGGGGGGGGAAGGAGCTTGCGACAGTGAAACATAATTCGTGCCATGTTCAAACAATACAATAGTTTTTCTTCTAAATTTTCAAAGGATCCTTTTCGGAAGAGGCAGGGGGCGGGGAGGAGCTTGTAAGCACCATTTGAGAAGGACGACAAGTGTCTCTTCGATATGGGCGTTAGTTGGAGGGGGGTGGGTGGGTCCTGATCCCTGGATTTAAAAAATATAATTCTGAATTTTTATGAGTAAAAACGTTTTTAAAATTTTTGTTTGATTTTTTTTTTTTTTTTGTTTCTTAATATTTTTGCAGTCCAAATGCGTCTATAAAGGCCTCAAAATACTCCTGTTTGCATATAGTTTTCAAAATTTTCGGGGGGTTGAGGACATTCCCCGAACCCCCTTTACTGTTAGAATTTCATATCCCCAGTTAAGGATGATCCTTCATAAATCTCTACCCCTTCCCAATGTTGAGCTAAAATGGACATACCGAGGGTACATTAATAAACGTTTTATGAATTTAATAGTGACCCCCACGTGAAAAATCCTCAAAAAAAAAAAAAATCTCAGCGCATAAAAGTTTATGATCAACAGTAAATGGATGGGTGGGGGGGGGGGGGGGGGTAAGACACAGGAATCACACAGCGTGAGCTGAACTGAACTGACCTTCAACGTTGTGTACCAGAAATAGTAATTCAGCGTACTCACGAATGGTGACCGAGGCACATTATCAATTTCGGAATGTTCTTCGCAGTTTCGTGTTTTTAGTTCTCTATAATTTTACGTCAGACTCAGGATAAATGATTTTCAGAAGATTATTATGTATTTTCGGGCGAACAATTTTTACAGTGAATGACATTTTTAAACCGTTAAACTTTGAAGATGTTTTAAACATTTTTGAGCCACGTCAATGTTTAAATTGTTTCAAAAATTAGCTATAAATGCTCTTACGGCATTTTATTAAGTATAACTTTATATTCTTTTGAACAGAAATTTTTATGTTCATTTTTGTGAAATGTTTCAAAATTTTAAGTTTGATTAAATATTTTATCATATTTTAGTATTATGGGTTTAATTTTAAAATATCTGTGTTAATGATAGCGAATTTCTATGAATTAAAATTATACTTAAATTATCGGTGAAACCATCATATTTAAAAAGGCTCCCTAAGCAGATTAAGTCTAACATTATTTTATGTAACATGTACTAAAAGTTAGTGAATGCCAGTATGATCAGTTATTATAGTCATTAAATAATTGCACATCATATTTTAATTATTAGAATTATTATAAAATCCAAATGGTAGGGGGGGTTCCATCACTTCTGTCGCCTATGGGCTACCAAATCCTTAATCCGGTAATTAAGATCCAAAGGGGTCTACTTGCGCATTTAAGAAGACCCTTTGCCTTTCAAGCGATCGCATTTGCAAAATGAATCGCAAATATTCCCCTAGAATGGAGTAAGCCATCTTGCTTTCGACTGGTCATAGCAGTTGACGAAATGGTCTACGAAAACGGGATGGCGCGCACGTGCGGGTTTACTGCGACTAGACCAGCACACCGGAAATCGAGTCGATAGGGGAAAAGGCGAAAAATTGCTCCCTTTCGATGATAGCGCCGCCTATCGGTCTACTAGTCTCGTCGACTCGACGATACGAGCACATGGGCCCAGAAGTTTTTTTAGAAAGTTTGTTATGAATAGAATCAATTAAAGAGTGAGAAAATCCTCTATCAACAGCTACAGATTTCAGATAGTTGAGTTCAATCTTGAGAAGCTCAGGAGAAGAGCAAATATTAATAGCACGATGGACAAGAGCATTAAAAGCCGAATATTTTTATTTGGGATGATGAGACGACAGTCTGTGAGGAGGTAAAGAAACAGCGAAAGGTTTACGATAGACAGAAGTAGTGAAACCATACTCACTCCTAGAAATCAAAACATCAAGAAACGCGAGGCTACTATTAAGTTCTTTCTCACAAGAAAACTGGATATTAGGATCAATGGAGTTCATAATCGAAAGAGCATCATCAATACCTAACAAGTTACTGTCCGTAAGGACAAAACAATCATCCACATAACGAACATAAAATTGAAATTGCAATTTCTGGAATAGTTTTTACACAAAATAATGCATATAGAAATCACTTAAAATAGGACTAAGATTACTTCCCATGGCTAGGCCATCTACCATAGCATATAATTTACCATTAAATACAAAAGTGCTCTGTTGCAAGCACACACGAGTAAGAAAAACTAATTCCTCAATTTCCACAGAAGTAAAATGGAATTCAGAAAGCATTTTCCTGAGGCAAGTCAAAGCGCCATCAACAGGAACATTAGTAAACAAAGAATTAACATCAAAAGAGGCCATAACCGAATTATTCGGAACGAAGTTATGAAGTTTCTTAACAATATCGGTGGAATTTTTAACAGTGAAAACATTCCGACTCCTAAGTGGAAAAAACACAGAAACTAAATACTTGGAAAGTTTATATGAAGCAGTGCCAATATTGGAAACAATTGGTCTGAAAGGAATACCTGCCTTGTGTACCTTCGGTAAAGCATAGAAACGAGCACAATTAGCAACAGAAGGAATCACAGACCGTTTAGCAATCAAAGGAATAGAATGAACAGATTTAACAGCAGAAGAAATAGCTTTTAACTCCTTGTCGCTAGGATCTTTATAAATTTCAGAATAAGGACCAGAAGCAATTAAATCATCAGTTTTTTCAACATAAGATGATTTATTAAGAACAACAATCTGACCACCCTTGTCAGCTTTGGTAATGACCAAATCAGAATTTGAAACTAAATTATTGACACAGCGTTTCACCCATCTTCCTCAACTCCTTATTTTTCACAGGTCTGGCATAAGTTCCTTTAATTTGTTGTTCTTTCTTGGTTTTCTTGTTAGTTATCATTTTTTGAGTCAATTTTTTTCTCTCCCCCCCCCCCTCTCCCTCTTTTACATGTGTACTTTGTTTTGCTTTTTGTTTTGGTATTTTCTGTACTTATTTTATTTCCATTTTATTATTTGTATTTTATTTTATTATTTTGCAATTTTCATGTATTTTCAAATTTTTATGCATGCTGTTGTCTTTTTTGCTTTGTTTTTATTGATATTCCTTTTTACTTCCTGTACTTCCAACTGCATTCGTTTGTTGCTCTCTTATTGGTGCCTTTCCTACTACTTCTACTTCCACTTCACACTGCCTTTATTCTCGTTGGTTTACAGTTAATTCTTAGGCTATATAAGCTTTGTTTTTGTTGTTTTGTCTGCTTCATTTGGATGTTTTGCATCTAGAAGCTCCCTGTCGCATTGAAAAAAAGGATTCCAAGCAATCCCGAAACATATGTCTGCGTTTTAATGCTTATTTGTGCTTTAATTTAACGTGAAATTATATTTCTATTACTTTGCACAAAGTTAAATTATGATTTATTACTGGTTCAAAGTGTACATTATATGCGCACGTTCACTATAAATACATGCAACTTTAACTGTTTCAATTCAAATGTAATACTATACATATGAGAAATTTCTAAGTCACAGGACTTGGAAATTAGGTACGATACTCAATGTAGAATTTAATAAGTGACGCAAATGTTGCAAATATTTGCATATTATCACCTAAATTATGGCTTCCTTACACTTTGCTGATTCAATTAAATCCTTTGAAACGGAACTAATTGTATTTCACGATACATAACATTTTACATTGTCTCTTCTGAACAATGTTGTGACATTGTTGATTTTCAGTAAACCATATTTTCAGTTTATTATTAAGTGCACGGAAAATAGCCCTTTTCTTTTCAAGAGGGGGTAGGAGAAGCTTAAAGAGCTGAAAGGAAAAAAATAATAAAATAGCCTTATTTTTTTTTTTTTTTGTCTTATTTTCAATAGTTTTCAACATTTTCGTACCAGTAAGTAATGAAATATGTGTGTCAGGGTTTTATATTTTATGTTTTTTAATGAGCATTTGTACATTTGGTTGTAAATTAAAACGCTAATAGCATATTTGTTAAGTTTTTCAGTTGTAGCACTCCAGAGAAAAATCTTGCGCAAAAAGGTACAGGACTATGCACTAATAAACTAAGTTCTAAAATATCTATATACACTGTAAAAAAAATTGCACGAAAATACATGATAATCTAATAATTTATATGGAGACTGATGTGAAATTACAGAGAATTAAAAACAAGAAAATGCAAGGACTTAAAAAAGAGAAATTGCAGACAATATTAGAACATAACTTATAGAGAACTATCTGGTTTATTGACAGCAATAAGGTACCTACGGCTGAATAAATTAACAGAAAAAACCACGAGACTTTCTAAAATTACGTAGACTAAAAAAAAAAGCAAATAAACAAGAAAATGGTGTGCCACAAGAGTGACGACATCACTGCTTTTGCTGAATCACTAATTTAGGCACACGAAATGGAAGGTGGGGGTATGCAATCACCGAGCGGTGTGTTTCAAAATGAGCCCACTGCTTAGAGATTCTGGTGCCTTAGACCATCCACCAAAGACGCCTCTAGGGTTGGAGGCCAAAGGTCGGATTTATACAAGCTAAACGCAAACTGTAATCATTTTTCACTGTTTTTTTTTTAAATCATTTCACTGAAAAAAAAAAGAAGCAGTTTACAGTGGAGGTGTTACCGAGAGACTTTATTCCTAGCTGCTGGGAGAGTAGTACGTTGGTAATTTAACAGATAGGCTTGCTTTCCTCTCTAAGTGTTTATACAGGATACGAGAAAAAGTTTTGCTGAGCAACAATTATCAAAAACTTCAATCGGTTCATTTAACACAGGTTCTTACGTTAAAGAAATATTCAGTTTAGTTTCTCTAATTCTACAGAAATATGTTTCACAGTGTAATTACGTTTTAAAAATTTGCTATTGACTTTAATAATGAAGAAAATAATAATCAGTTTTGGATCATTGGATTCTGCAAAATAACCCATGATCTCGTTTGGAGGATTTTTATGAGGTAAAATCATATGAAGGGCCCACTGGAAAAACGACCTAAGTCACATACTACTTTTTGAAATTTGCTTAATGTTTTATGCAATTATTTTATAACAGAAATGTTAACTTTAACTATACTAGCCTACTTTTCCGTAACACCCAAATTCAAATTTAGAATACATATATTTATAATACATAACTTATATTCATTTATAATACACAATTTATAATAAAACATAAAGCAAATTTCTTCAAGTAGTACGTGACTTAAGTCGTTTTACCAGTGGACCCTTTAAATATTTAAACTTTTTAAAAGTTCTTAGCAGTTAGAAGTTTCTTGCATTTTTCACTACTGACTATGTAAAACTTTATTTTACTTCAGGACAATTTTGAAGCTTGAACAGAAATGTAGGTATTTAATATGTGTATCACGTGGGAAAATAATTATTTATTCTCGATTTATAAATTTGAATAGAATATACCTGTTATGGGAAAACATAAACATTTTTATGAAAATTTTAACTGAAATGGAAACTACAATTCAAAACTAGTTTCAAGATGGCAGACTTTCTTTATTTCATATTTTTATTATTTACGCAGCGATGATGTAAATTTTAGAGACTGTTTTGCGGTAAAAGAAAAACATAAATAAATATATGTATATAGTAAAACAAGATTTAAAATATATAAATAAATGAATAAAAAAACGAGAAATGGCTATTATCAATATTAGTATTTTTTATATGATTTATGGTAATGTATGTACTAAAAGCATTCAATTAAAACTTTTTTTTAAGTGTTTGACTGCATTGTACACGTTCTGAGTTTCTTATTTAGATAAATTTAAGTCCTATGACAGATCGCGTGTTTATATATTTGATAAGTATCAATTGCTCTTAGTATAACTTCGGCAATATCAGTATAACTGCGGCTTTACAAATAGGGCAATTTGCTTTGTATTCAATTTGCTCCTGTGATATTTTCATTCTCCAGCTTTTTTTCATTTCATCCCGCATATTTTATCCTGCATCAAATGCGGCGAAAAAGAATGAAAAATTGTCAACTCCATCACTGCTTTTCTTGTTGCTAATGTTTCTATTTATGCACCGAAATGTGCTTCTTAATCATCAAATGCGACTTCGTAATTAGTGGTCTCGAAATCTGCTGATGGAATCCCAGACTATTCAAGACTTTAACTTTCCACGAATTTACTATTAACGTCATTAGTAAACGGAACCTGAGTCGAGAAAGGGGCAGCGAAATCCCAAATTAATTACGCTTTTATGCGTAAAAATGTCATTTATGAACCATTAGGGACCCATTTTAAGGGCACATATAATCGGAAAACTCATAATTTGAAACCTCCCGGGTGAATATGTTTATACTGCATTGCTGAAAATTGAAAATGTATTTATTGCGTCAGGTATTTTCGCAATTCGTAATTTCGGCTAATTAAAAGCTTTGCTTTTAATCTTCGTTGGAATCGTTAAGTTCAAAATAGGATCTCCAGATGCAATGTTATTTTCTTTGAATCATGAAATAATCACGATAAAAAAAGTAACTCATTTCTGTGGAAAATTATTATTATTATTGTTATTATTATTATTATTATTATTATATATTATTATTATTAGTAGTAGTAGTAGTAGTAGTAGTAGTAGTAGTAGTAGTATAGTAGTAGTAGTAGTAGTATTGCTACTATTATTATTATTATTATTATTATAATTATTATTAGTAGTAGTAGTAGTAGTAGTAGTAGTAGTAGTAGTAGTAGTATTACTATTAGTATTATTACTATTAACATTTTAACAACTATTTTGTTGCAATCCGCAGGTTCCTATCGACACATAGAACTCATAGTTGTTCTTACACGTAGACGTCATAGTTCAATCTCCCAGGGGTCCCTTACTGCGCAAATATATTGCTTTAAAACGTTTATACAATTAGAAAAGATTATGAACAAACTTTTTTGCTGAATAAGTTACACTCGTATGTTAACTCTTAAGTTTTTAATTTAAGAGTTATAGAGTAAAAACAGTTATTTTCAAAGTGAAATATGGCTACCACGTGTAGGATATAATTGCCTCGTTTTCCATGGAATGACCCGCTTAAAGATTAGAGAAATGTGTCGGAGTTTTAGGGAATATGAAAAAGTCAATTTTTGTCTTTTCTAAAGCTAAAGGTTAATTTAAAAAAAAAACGCTTTGTGGGGGAAATTCTGCTTATTTTCCATTGACAATAAAAGTCTTGTACATGAATTGTTCCTTTAGCTACTTTTATTTATTTCTAACCATAAATTAGCAAGCTCTTCTTTTTTACTCTTCGGGATTGGCAAGAGTTTATCAACAAGGCCTAATGACCAATTGCATTTCCTAGACTTAAAGAGAAGAACACAAAATGTTTCTAAAACATTCACACAAGATGGAGTACCTGTGTATAGAGCAGGCAATTTAAATTTTCAACATTTCGAGTAAAAAAGAAAATATAATTTAACTAGGCATAATAACTAAAAGAAATAGGATGAGGCTCAAATAAATTTACGTAGTCAAAGAGCTAAATGTTAAAAATCAAATTCAGAAAGCTTTATTCCTTTGCAGTACACCCGTTTTTAGGCCATTGTCTCGTAAAAGTTCACTGTTTTGCCATTTCAACCAGATTTAAATAGTACGGGCTTTAATTCAACCTCGGAACTCCTGTCTAGAAAATTAACTTCCGCCTGTGTGTTATTAAAAATAATAATAGTAAATTTTCAACTTTGAGAATAAACTTAATTCTTAATGATCTTAATGCTGTGTTCTATAACGAAATCATAACCCTTATATGCTTGTGGGTAAGCGAGAAAGTCTAATCGAATATACATTACTTATTTTTTATCTAGTTTAGCACAGTTGATATTTTAAGATGGTATTATTTATGTATTAGAAGATCCGTAATTAATTTACTAGGAAGATTCAGTCCGACAGAATTTCCAAAAAGAGTTGCTGAAAAACAGAACAATTAAGAGGCTAGTTCAGTCCACTTGTTTACTACGGCTTAAAAATGGAGAGTTTATATAAAAAAAATGAGACTGGCTAGAGCGTATACTAATAAAGCAACAATTTGTCTTTCCCCATGTCTGCTTTTATGAGTGACTCTAGTATGTCCTCTGTTATAGAGGACATACATAACCGTGAGGCGAAAAGTAAGACTCTTAAATTATCATATATTATTAGTTAGACCCTAATCTTAATAACTGAGCTAAAATACTCATAAGAATAGGAGTAATCAAAAATAACTTTTAAGAAAGAATTAAAAGATAAGCATTTTTGCACACTTTTTTACCAATATCTTAAAATGTTCTAAGTTACGAGTTGGATTGTTAAACTTTTAATGTTCTATGTGTGTGCGTTTCTTGTTTGGATTTATATTAGATTCCATTCTTCTTAATTTGTTTCATTTTTACTTGAAAATGAATAATCAGTTAATCTGGAATGAATAATAATTCTTAAAAGTAATCATTTAAATATCTTCATTAAGCATAAGGCGCACAGTAAATACTCACCAGAGCTATTTAGTGATATCGGTTGAGACAGATATACACTAAAATATCCTTCTATCATGAGTCGCGTAATAGGTTGAGAAATTACATGGATTAATGGATATCTAACTTTTTAAAGAGTCTACTAAGAGTTTACTAAAAAAGACCAGGCCGTTCTTAAGCAGGGACTCACTAATATCGAGTGTTATACTGCTTATTTAATTATGTCTTGATCTATATTTTTCCTTATTTTTTTTCTTAAAGATACTTAAATGACATGCAACTTATCTGTTTGTAAAGAAGCAACGAGTTAAATCTAATTGAAGAAGCAACGAGTATAATTTAATTGATGCTCTTTTCGGTCGTAGTTTTGGAAATCACATGTTATAATTAAAAACAAGGCTTTAACCATCATTTGCGAAATATTCTAAAGTAATTGAATTCCACTAGCAACCTTAAAATAACGTGCGAATTTCATTATGGACCGAAGTAACGCCTGCAAAATCGTTCCGAACTTCCACATTAATTAAGTTTTTCCGCTTAAAATATCCTTTATGTATCATTAGGGGATTCCATACTAACTCATTTCAAGCTCTTTTCTAATCGAAATGTTCATGACTGAAAACTTCACCCCAAGGAAAAAGAATTCATTTATTCGTTCTCGGATAAATTTCAAACGAATCTTCACTACACCTTTTGCTACTTGTGCCTTATTATTGTAAAACGCAATTTTTAAATGTGTTTCGCAGGAGATGATACATCATTACTCGGAGTTTTCGGACAAGGTACTTACAGAGCATAATGAGGTAATTATGGATAAATGAAATTCCTATTAATGAGTTGCATATTTTATAAAATAATTATCTGGCTAAATTACATTACATTTCGCTCTAAGCAAGTTTTTCTTTTCGTTTCTTGTTCTTTTTCTTCAAGCCAACAAGCCATCTCCTTTAAATAATTCACTCGCTCCATTTATCAACAGATTATATGGATTTTCAAAAGGAAATTACTTCAGGATGTAGCAAACGGAATATACTGCAATCAGAAGATTGCAATAATTTTGTTTGAATAGGACCTCTAAATTATGCAGAAACTAGCCATTTTTATTTCACATCTGATACTCGTTGTTAAGTTGAAGATTTATTTTTTAAGACAAAATACATTTTTTCAACCTGAAAAAAATTATGTTTTTTCCTTTACGAATTTCAGCGTGATGAGAAGAAAACAAGTAAATTTACATATTTGTTTACAACTTAAAAAAATCACCTGCCTGAAATAGCAAAACATCCATTTTCTACAGATTTTACTTATGTTTTGAGCTGCTGGATGTAATTTTACCAACTTGGAGTAATTTCAATTTTATCAATACTGAAATAATGTCTATAAATACTTAATACGCCTTCTAGAAGAGAACGTATATTGCTTCTTTTAAGATTCTAAGAATATTTGCACGCATATAGTCCATACATAATTTTACTAATAATATTTGTTTTAATTGGGTATGGGTCACAGTGGGCCGCCAAACGATGTCCCTAAAACTTCCATAGCTTTATATTGTATTTGCATATACAATTATGATGAAATTTATTAATAAATGAAAATAATTTTAAAAATACAAAATTCTGCAAATAAAATAATTATTTGAAATAATGTGGAACATTAGGAAACGTCAACAGGAAGTTAATCTACATTTCTAAGAAACAGTAGATGGATCCATTATTATTGTATCACATTATAAGACTCGTAAGTCATCATAAGATCATCATATACAATGAATATAAAGTTCAAGTTCAAATAAGTGTTCCGTAACTAATTATAGATATCTGAAGCAATAGCTTGAACAAAAAGTACTTAGTAGGACCATACTTTCTTTATAATAATAATTTAACTTTGTGCAAGTAAACTGTAATAAAAAATAATTTCACGTTAAGTTTCTTAACGTGAAATTATTTTTTATAACATAATACTTTTCTTATTGGGAATTATGATGATTAAATTTGTAAAATATCACTCTAGTAGCGCGGGTAAGTTAATTTGATATCCCTTTTACAATAAATAATATTTGCGTTTTGAATACATAAAGTTATGTTTTGTTTTGAAATGATTTTTTAATAATAAAAATTTAAGCATAAAATATTATTGCAAAATATAGTACTGGAAATTTTTACTGAAGTTCTAATCTATTATTATTATTATTGCTATTATTATTATTGTTATTATTATTACTTTTCCAACCATATCTATTTAATAATATTATAACGTTGAGCATAGCATAATAAAATGACGCACGGCAAGATGTAGAGCCAATTTACAAAGGAAAAAATGCTGTTTTCACCAAGTGTTAAAATAAAATTATGGGAAGAAAGATTATCAACTTATAATATCATTTAAATTATATATAAAAAACGTCTTCTGCGTTAAAAGAACATTTCCAGCTTCAGACTTGGTAGAATGTTTTTCTAAGATAATCACCTAAACGAAAATCAATACCAATTGAATATCGTTTATCTTGCTTTCAAAAGCCATACAACCTCTTAGGAGCTTAGTGCCTCTCCATTTTTTACGGCTAACCGATGTTTAAGTATAAGACAGGAAAAGTTTCTTAAAGTCTTAGTCCGTGGCTTTTTGTGAAGAATTGAGTGGTTTCCAACAAGAAACAACAAATTATATTAAAGAAAATTAGGAAGCCGTATCACTCTCCTAATGTCCGTTGTTTCAAGTAAATACATACTTTGCTGTAATTAGTTTGAAATAATTCTTAGGTCATGCTTTACATCTTTTATCATCATATTATGCTATAAGGGCTTTACATAATTCTTTAAAAATACAAAAAAAATATTAGCTGTTGCGCTTCATTTGTTATTAAGTGGCTTTGTTTTCGTTTGCTATGTGATTTTCATTTTGTGTTTAGAACAAAGGCAATGTACAACAATCTTACTTTTTTTCTAAATTATAATTTTTGTTTATTTTAAAATAAGGGGATCGTAAAAAATAGAAAGTAGTTGTAGTAATTTTGCATCTTTAATTGTATTAAGAATAAAATACAATTTTAAAATCTTTTAAATAAAAAACTTTGAAAGTAAACTCACAAATATGAAACAATAAAAAGAAATAAAAAACATGTAAAATAATCAGAAAGAATGAACTAGCTTTCAAGACATTTTGCTTTTCGTTTGTCGACTGTGAAAAAAAAGTTAATTAAAGATTTAGCTGTAATCTTATTTTTTCCACTTAGAAAACATTGACTTCTGTAATATGTTTTTAATGAATGAATGATTACTATACTATCTTTTGGGGATGGGAAAATCCATTCTGGGCGACGGAAGAGCATTTGCCGTAATGTGCACCAACAAAAATAAAGGCCAACTACTGCCTATATTAAATTACTTTGCCATTTCAGATTAATGAAAATGTCTTTTTATTTCTGAAGGAAGTACACATCGAAATGCATGTCATTTTCAAATATGGGAAGCATACTGTTCAGAAATGAAAATGAAGTGGAGACTGAAAACTAAATCAAGTTTTTTTTTTAAATTGCATGAGTTATTTTTTTAAACCAAAACTAAAATATAAACTATTTTAAAGCAATAAAAGGTAAAAATGGCCTTAAGTATTAGGTGATAAATTTTAATTTTCCGCACAAACTTTCCCACCCAGCGTGTTTATGTATTTGCTTATTTTTTTTTTTTTCCGCACTTTTAAGACCAATAGAGCCACGCGGAGAACATTTTAATACATTTTTGCTCTTATAAGCAGCTCTTGAGGGAAATTTAATTTTTTTAAAAGACAAGGCTTTTTTATGTATTATTAAACGGATAAAAATGGGTTAGAATACTTTTTTTTTCCTTTTTCACACCCAAAAGGGGATATACATATAAAAAAGGCAAAGGAAACCATTAAAACTATAATAAATTGTAATCACGTTTCTCTTTCTCTAAAAAAATAAGTTTTATCTTCGCATGGCGACAAACAAACAACCATGATTAAAGCTCGCTGACCCGAATAAATTTCAAGAGGCTTAGAATGTCCTGGATTGTCACCCCTTTCCACTCCACAACAATCGCCTTCAATTTCTGACGGGATATCCCTGCTGGAAGACAAAATTCCGGGAGAGAATGACGACAGAAAGTGCCCATTTATCAAAAAAGAAGATATCCCTCGAGATTTATTTCATTGATTTTCACCGAGAGAGATCAAAAATAATCTCGACCAAAACTCGGAAAAGTGTGAAAGAAATAAAGGAGGAGGAGCTCAAATGATTCTGTCCGTTATTGTATGAATGAGCAATACATTTACCTTCGTTAGTTGAAACTGGAAGTGGAACAAGAATGTATTTTAAGCGGTCAGATATTGACATTTAGTTTGTTTATTAAGTTCCACTTCATTAGGGGCCGTTCATAATTGACGTCACGCTTTTTTCCCACATCTTTTCCCCCCCCCCCTTTTGTCACAATATGTCACACTTGAGAGGACCCCCCCTTCCCCTTTGTCACGCATCACGCTATGTTGCATAATGCATGATGTCACACTCCTTGTTACCCCTCCCCTCCCCTTGTCACGCTTTGTCACAATTTCCCGAACCCCCCTCCCCCCTTCGAAGCGTGACATCATTTATGAATAATCCCATTAAGCCAGCGATTCTCAACCTGTGGGGCGCCCCCCCCCCCAAGGGGGCGCGAGCACATGAGAAGGGGGGCGCGAGAATATCCAAAAGAAAATATTACTTTAAAAAATTGATTAACTGACTGAAAGGAAAGTACACAAACACATAGAAAACAAAATACATTTCGACATATTTAATAACTTATTAAAGTTAAACAAATTACTAAATAAAAACTTTCTCAATCAAAACCTACTAATTGAAAAACAAATTTAATAATTATTAGTGACTTCCTTGAGCCTGTCTTGCAAAGCAAAGATTTTCGAAGGAAGGCTTAATATTAGAAATAGCCACTGTCAGTTGTTTCTATAATTAACCGAGATCTATAGTTTGTCTTCAAAGAAGCCGCAGCTGAAAATCCAGTTTTACGAAAGTAGGATGTTGAAAATGGTAATAGAATGCGAAATGCCCTTGTTTTTAGTACAGATAAATCATCCTCTACTCCTGCCCAAAATTCAAAGAGCGATTTATTACTAACTAATTGTATTACTAAATTACTCGTTTTTACTCTTGTTTTGGAAGTTAGGTAAAAGTAATTCAAAAACAGAATCCAAAGTACTCAATATACATTATTGTTGTATACATTTTATGGTAAGTGGGGGGAGGGGCGCGATGAAAATTATGATAGCAAATTGGGGCGCGAATACTGAAAGGTTGAGAAACGTTGCATGAAGTATTTTATTATTATGCTCAAGCTGATAATTTTCAGTTTCTCTGGAACGGAGAACTACTGTCAGTTCCTTAATTTGATAATGTACTGCCTTACTTTGTTTTCAACTATTCATTTATTTATTAACAATTTAAAGTTTTTTTTTTCTTTCTAATGGGACTGCGAATGGACACTAACCGTTGCAGACCTAGTGTATTCCACGGAAACCGGAATCCATTCTTTCAAGTAGCACCACTCTCGATGGATGCCATTTGCACTTGATAACGGTGACGTTTAGTTTACCCCAAGATGGCGGCATCTGAGCTATAAAGGATGCAAAACTGCACTAGGAAGTTTTTTTTCTTTCTCTCTAAAGGAGCTGCGGTATTGGTCTTCAACCATTGCAGACCTAGTGCGTTCCCCCGTAATTGGTACCATCTCTTTCAGTGGCATCACAATGAGTGTGGTACCTTCGCCGCATGAGAATTTTGACGTTCAGTTACCCCTAGATGGCGGTACCAGAGCTCTCATTGATGCAATATGCGCTAGGAATTTAATTTAGCCGAGAGCACCCAAGCCAAATGTCTACTCAAGGGATCTTTTACATGCCGCAGAATCATACGACATGGGCGCAGACGATTTTCTGCATCTTGAAAATCCACCGACTTGGGCCAGGTTTGAACCCGCGATCTTGGGCGTACGAGGCATGCGCCTTACCACTACGCCACCCTGTCGACGCACTAGGAAGTTGATTTAGCCGAGAGTATCCAAGCCAAACAGATTCTCAAGGGATCTTGAAAATGCCGCAAAATCATACGACACGCCCGCTGACGATTTAAAGCATCTTGAAAATCCACCGACTTGAGTTTGATCCTGCGAGCTTGGACATACGAGGCCAGGGCTTTACCCTGCGGGCACAATTTAAAGTGAATATTAGGAATGCTTTGTAGTTTTTATGATTTATTTATTTTCAAAATTAGTTTAAATTGCGCCTCAAAACGTATGTTTGTAAGTGTTAACAATGGTTCTTTTCTAATTTGTGTGAGATGGCGTATAATTTTTTCTATTTTCTTTTCACTTTCGTGTTGATCTTATCACATTTTTGTTACTAATTTTAAAATGCATGGTGTTTTAAGCATGCGTTATGTATATTTAAAACGAAATGCAGCAATGCTGAATATATTCGTTTATTTCCTTTTTTTAATGCTCATAAAAATGTCAAACAAAATAGGGAATCAGCACGTTTTAGGTAGTCATCTATTAGCACTTAATAGTTGGTCAGTTTATATCAAAAAAGGGATTTAAAAAAAAAATGTTTTAAATATTATTTTACTAGTAATATTTTTTTAATATGCAAGTTTATTATGGTGCTTCTGTAAGTAGTCACTGATAATGATGCCCTTTCAACTATTTTTTCAGCGAATTTTCAAAAATTGTGCATTATTCTGTATAAAAATATTTGCATAAGTTCTGATTTTATTATTTTATTAGAATTTTTCATTTTAAATGAAGTTTGCGAAAACATTTTGTAATTTAATAATGCATGTTTGTTTTACATACTTGTATTTAATACGATTTAAAAATATGTGTTGACTAATAATTAAAGCCGCAATTTGAACTAGATGCGATAAGATACTGTTCTCGATTAGCCCTGATGGATAAATGTTGTGATTTAAAAATCTTAGGCTCATAGTTAAAGTTCTTAATGATTTCAAAACAAAAGTTTGCAACACCTTTTCTTAAAACTGCTAAAACCGTCTTGCAACACCATGCTTTTAGTGCCTTGCAGGGAATCTCGCAAAAATGCCCTTCCTCGGGCGCATTTCCAAGAAACAACAATAAAGGTTTTATGGTTTGAGATCTTATAAAATTCTTGTCAAAGACATCTGGATTTATTCCTAAGGGCAAGATAAAAGGGAAAGCGTCTATAAAGCGTTTGTAAGTTCTTTGGCTTCCATATGAGATGTCTGAGGAAAGAAAGTGCTGTATTTTTAAATGCAATTCTGTAAAGTTACGTTTTTGCGAAACATAAAAATCATGTTTTTATATAATATATTGTAGCAAATTTTTCATTTATAATTTTAAAGGCCAGAGAAGTCAATGTTGCGATTTTTTAAAAAATGAATTAAGAGCAATACTTTTTCTCTCAAACTGTGAATTGAAGTAATTTTTTTCTTGCATACATTACGAAAATGTCATGTAAAAAATATTATATGTTTTACGTAAATAAGTAGTTTATAAGAGAAAATACGTACTTGAAGAACATTTAAAATGTTACAATTTATTTAAATAAACGTGTAAAAATTCATTACTAAAGCTAAATAACTTAATTGCATAGCATTTCATAATATTTAATTATTTTTGCTTTAAAAATTATCACATATTTTCCAACGATTGCTAATTTGTACTTAAATACATTATTTAAACCTCATTAAATATGATGAAGACGTATGTAGAAGAATGTACAAAACGTACATAATATATGTTGTACTTCCTTTATGCAAAAATTGATATTAACGTATTATCAAAGACCGGCCTACATTTTGTGTCTTAACACTAAATGGTTTCGAATGGGTTGGGCAATGCATTTGTATCATTGCAAGCTTATTTGTTCGTATCAAAAAGACAGTTTTTTGTTGAATAAACTATTGAACTTTCTAAAGGTGTGAGAGAAATACTTCTACGGCGGGTATAATTACATAGAAAGACCCATTTGTCGATACATTTTGTCATAACGAATAGTTTTTTTTTACATATATATATATATTTAAAAAGGGTAAAACACCTTCTTGAATAAACTACACTTATTCACGCGTATATTAAACAGAAAAAAACCTAGAGTAGCAGATTCTGCATTTTGTTGCTCTACTTGACATTTTATACAATTTTATCCTCACAGCGCTACGAAACGTATATTAACATTAACGTGTAACTATTAGATAACGTTGACAGGGATATTAAACGCTTAACGTTGTCTCCTAAACTAAAAATTATACAAAACAAAATAGGTATAGTAGTGTTGTAAAAATTTATCATAGCAGAAGCGAAATATTTTTTCCAAGAAAAATATAGTCATTTCTAATAAGATAAATAACGAAAAAGTATGAACTCACTGAAGTAAAACCATGATGTTTTATTCGTTTAAGTAATGTAATTTAGAAGAAAAGGAACACTGAAAAGCTATATTGATATTTTTGATTATGCAAATATAGTCAAAAACAGTTTGTTTTACCATTATTATGCATTAGGAAGATCTTTAAACATATAGCAAAGACGGTAAAAATATTTGCATGTTTCCTGACTGAGGATCCATTGTTGAGAAAAAGTCCCACATTTGTTTCAATACTATTTCTTCTGCAAAATTATTTTTCCACTAAGCCAAAAATGCTTTTGGTATTTAATTGTTGAGTCTATTATTCCATATAATTAATAATAATAAACACAATGCTTTTGACAAATATTCAGAACGTTCAGCTGTTTGGCAATTTATAAATTAAAAAAAAAAAAAAAAAAGCATAAAAATGTCGCCTAACTATTATTTTTTTAATGCTTGACATCAAAAGCTATTCTTGAACATTCAAACTCCCCTTACACCTTATAATAAAATACATACCCTTAATAAAAACAAGTTACTTTAACGAATTTATGAAGAGAGTGTGATAAAAAAGGGCTTCATTAAAATTCTTAAAATAATCCTTTTGTCCACAAAATGGTGATTAAAATTCACAAACCCTCGTATGGATGAAACATCGAAATCGACATCCATTTTTCCATAGCAGATTATTTCTAAATATTTTTCCTTCTGCCGCTATCTAATCTCTGTGAGACTCGGTGACCAGACTATAATCTTGTGTGTCGTAGTTAGTTAAGCAGTTAATGCGGTAGGATTTTCCTGCACCTGTACCACAGAACATTGCCACGTGATGCTTTGAAGATCTGAAGCAATTAAATACTACACTAGTGGTTCAAAAATTCTTATATAACACATGTATTTTTAAATACAAACTTCATTTTTTAATATGGTGAGAACTTTTTACAGCCATGCTTAAGCACTTTTCTTTTTAGTAAAGGTATACTTATCACATCACAAACGTGTCTACAAATACTAATAGAAAAAAAATTAAGTACTCGTTTTTAATAACGTGTTAGTCTTACATTTCAATACATAAATGTTTTTTAAGTGCGGCTAATTTTTTGAGACGGCAATGAAGGATTTTTTTCAAGTAAATTACCACTGCATATTACCAGGTAAGAAAGTTATGAAAATAAGTAATTAAACAAAAAGTTCCGTCTAGAACTATACGAGCCTACTTTCCCGTATACACCAAATTCAAATTTATAATCTAGCTATCTCTTTCTCTCTCTTTCTTATTTATCTTTAGTTCTAATTATTGAAAATATACCTTTTTCAACGGATAATACATATTCATTCACTCACTCATTCATTCTTTCATTTATTCATTCATTCGTTACCTCATTCAAGTGTTAATTCATTCATTTACGCATTCATGTATTTATTCACTCATTTATTTATATTTTCATTTATTCAATAATTTATTCATTCATTATTTTCCTCATTCATTTATTCATTGATTTATTCTTTCACTCTTTCATTTATTCATTCATTCATTATTTCACTCATTGAGTCACTGAGAAATATCCTTGAAAATCCCGATCAAAAAATTTCATAGCAAAATAGGCTCGTAAGTACTGGATAAACTTTCTATTTCTACATGTTCTAGGTTATAAGAGCTTTCCGATAAAGTTTGTTCCAAGCAAATCAGTCCGTTAGATCAGGATTTATATAGGGTTGAAATTTCCCCGTAAGCTCTGTGTTAATTTTTTGAACTGTTCAAAAATGAACAAAAACTGTTCAAATCAATATTTCACGCCGAGAACTCCTTTCAATAAGCTTTCAATAGGAACTTGGCTCTTGTGCCCAGAGTTTACAGAATTTGCTTCAATTTTGTCCATAGGCGCTAATGTTAAAATTTTTTGAACTGTTCAAAATTGAACAAAAAATTGTTCAAATCAAAAAGTAAAATATAGAAATGAGATGTCCTCGCCGAGATCTTTCGAATGCAAAAAGAATTTTTCCAATCGGACAATTCGTTCAAAAGTTATTAGGGGGGGGGACAGACCGACAGACAGACCGACAGACAGACAGACCGACAGACCGACAGACACACTTTTTCCCCATCTCAATACCCTACTTTCAATTTTTTTATTTTTCAATCTTTATTTAATTACTTCACTTATTTTTGACTTTTCTTGATTTTTAACGATATTTTCACGATACATTAAGCCTTCTTTCATGCTTTATTATTATTTTTTTTACGTTTACGGGAAAGTAGGCTAAAAAGACATAGCACGTAACAAAGTTTCAACACAATGTGCAAGCGAATTTACAGCTTATGCATTTGTCTATATCTATAGATTTAGGACTAATACACAGTTATCCTTATTAACCTGTTTTATTTATTTATTTATTTTTTGAAATGTGAAAACTGTTAGACTAAAGGCATAAAGAAATAAGCTAGATATTGAGAATTAATATAAAAATCGTTCAACTAGGATCAAAACTGATCAACTGATAGCTATAATTCAAACTACTGATCTTACTTTCTTTTTTTCTTTAAATTTCCTTCATCGAAGAACTCGCCGCCTGATTACACTGTGCAACACGAAAAATGTCCTTTGGATGAAAATGTCTGTTTCTTGTGCATTTTTGGCTGAAAATTACGAATCTGCAATTATTTTTTGCCTGTCACGTACCATTTTCCAAAAATTCCAGACTTTAGCTTTCTACGTATTTTCTGGATAAATGTGCATATTTTCGTAATTTATCGACTTAATTTATTATAAACTAGCTGACATGCCCGGCGTTGCGCGGGATAATATTGCAGCATTCGCAGGTCAAGTGACACATGTCCAAAATTCTGCTGTAAATATATAAGGAAAACTTTTCTTAAAAATCCAAGTAGAAGATGAGCAACAGTGCAACAGTCCTTAAAAATCCCATTTCACAGTAAAGCTCCTTAAAAATCACGATTGCATTAAAAACAACAGCCTCAAAAAATTCCTTTTGGACCATAAAAATTCACATTAAAATACCAACAACAGTACATAAACAAGAAGTTCCGTCTAGAACTATACGAGCCTACTTTCCCGTATACACCAAATTCAAATTTATAATCTAGCTATCTCTTTCTCTCTCTTTATTATTTATCTTTAGTTCTAATTATTGAAAATATACCTTTTCCAACGGATAATACATATTCATTCACTCACTCATTCATTCTTTCATTTATTCAGCCATGCATTTATTCATTCATTCGTTACCTCATTCAAGTGTTTATTCATTCATTTACGCATTCATGTATTTATTCACTCATTTATTTATATTTTCATTAATTCAATAATTTATTCATTCATTCTTTTCCTCATTCATTTATTCATTGATTTATTCTTTCACTCTTTCATTTATTCATTCATTCATTATTTCACTCATTGAGTCACTGAGAAATATCCTTGAAAATCCCGATCAAAAAATTTCATAGCAAAATAGGCTCGTACGTTCTGGATAAACTTTCTATTTCTACATGTTCTACGTTATAAGAGCTTTCCGATAAAGTTTGTTCCAAGCAAATCGGTCCGTTAGATCAGGATTTATATAGGGTTGAAATTTCCCCGTAAGCTCTGTGTTAATTTTTTGAACTGTTCAAAAATGAACAAAAACTGTTCAAATCAGTATTTCACGCCGAGAACTCCTTTCAATAAGCTTTCAATAGGAACTTGGCTCTTGTGCCCAGAGTTTACAGAATTTGCTTCAATTTTGTCCATAGGCGCTAATGTTAAAATTTTTTGAACTGTTCAAAATTGAACAAAAAATTGTTCAAATCAAAAAGTGAAATATAGAAATGAGATGTCCTCGCCGAGATCTTTCGAATTCAAAAAGAATTTTTCCAATCGGACAATTCGTTCAAAAGTTATTAGGGGGGGACAGACCGACAGACCGACAGACAGACAGACCGACAGACAGACCGACAGACAGACCGACAGACCGACCGACAGACAGACCGACAGACAGACAGACCGACAGACCGACAGACACACTTTTTCCCTATCTCAATACCCTACTTTCAAATTTTTTATTTTTCAATCTTTATTTAATTACTTCACTTATTTTTGACTTTTCTTGATTTTTAACGATATTTTCACGATACATTAAGCCTTCTTTCATGCTTTATTATTATTTTTTTTTACTTTTACGGGAAAGTAGGCTAAAAATGGCCATTAGAGTAAAGGCAACAGTAACTAAAAGACACATATGCATCAATATAATTGTTCCGAAATGATATCAAGAATCCGTAAAAATTGCAATTACAATATAGACAACGCTACATCTAAAAGTTCCCATTAGACTACAGACCTTAAGAGCTGCTGTTCCTAAAATTACCAACAGTCTATCTTAAAGTCCCTATTAAAATAAAGAAACCAGCTCCTAAAAGTCTCGCTTTCAAAATCGTCAAAACATTTCCTGAAAATTCAATTAAATAGCACTTTAATAAAATTCGGATAAAAACGGAAGAAAGAACAGCATTATTTGAAATGGCAAATAAACATGCACATTTAAGTTAGAAAATGGTAAGTACTGAAACAATGCTGACGTGTAAAATTTAAGTTGATAGTAAAAAAAAAAACCTAACTTATGTCAAAATGGCACCAAATAGACAGCAAAAAAATAAATAAATACTATAAAATAAATCAAAACCATACGTAAAAATGTTAAAGTTAAGCAGAAGATCGCCAAACTGCACTATAGTTTTGGAAGCATTACGCAAATGCGCCATGATCCTATAGTGTAAATTACGTATTGAGTTAAAGAACAATATTACTAATAAGGATTGATGGCTCGGTTTGGAAAAGCTGTGAAGCGTAAAATAATATATTGAGAACAATTAAGTAACTGGAAGGGGGTGGGGTGAAAAAAAAGTTATCACTACTTAGCGAAATTTTAAATTTCATCAAAAATAAGCGATATCAAAAACCTTCCAACCTAGTTTTTACCGAAGAAAACAATATTAAATAACTGAAAAAGAAAGAAGAATCAACCTCAATGTAAAAGTAATTGAAATTCGTCAGCAGTTAATAATCCACAAAATATGCATAAAAATGAAGTGAATTTTTAGAATTTGTTTCGCTGATAAAACGGACACTCTACCATAATAATGTTTCAGGAAATTGTTGAATTGGTACCGTAATTATAAATCGCCAAAAGAGAAAGAAGAATCAACCTCAAGATATTAAAAATCGTCTGCAGTTCCACAAAATATGTATAACAAGAAGTTCCGTCTACAACTATACGAGCCTACTTTCCCGTATACACCAAATTCAAATTTATAATCTAGCTATCTCTTTCTCTCTCTTTCTTATTTATCTTTAGTTCTAATTATTGAAAATATACCTTTTTCAACGGATAATACATATTCATTCACTCACTCATTCATTCTTTCATTTATTCAGCCATGCATTTATTCATTCATTCGTTACCTCATTCAAGTGTTTATTCATTCATTTACGCAGTCATGTATTTATTCACTCATTTATTTATATTTTCATTTATTCAATAATTTATTCATTCATTCTTTTCCTCATTCATTTATTCATTGATTTATTCTTTCACTCTTTCATTGATTCATTCATTCATTATTTCACTCATTGAGTCACTGAGAAATATCCTTGAAAATCCCGATCAAAAAATTTCATAGCAAAATAGGCTCGTAAGTTCTGGATAAACTTTCTATTTCTACATGTTCTACGTTATAAGAGCTTTCCGATAAAGTTTGTTCCAAGCAAATCGGTCCGTTAGATCAGGATTTATATAGGGTTGAAATTTCCCCGTAAGCTCAGTGTTAATTTTTTGAACTGTTCAAAAATGAACAAAAACTGTTCAAATCAATATTTCACGCCGAGATCTCCTTTCAATAAGCTTTCAATAGGAACTTGGCTCTTGTGCCCAGAGTTTACAGAATTTGCTTCAATTTTGTCCATAGGCGCTAATGTTAAAATTTTTTGAACTGTTCAAAATTGAACAAAAAATTGTTCAAATCAAAAAGTAAAATATAGAAATGAGATGTCCTCGCTGAGATCTTTCGAATGCAAAAAGAATTTTTCCAATCGGACAATTCGTTCAAAAGTTATTAGGGGGGGACAGACCGACAGACCGACAGACAAACAGACCGACAGACAGACCGACAGACAGACAGACAGACAGACCGACAGACAGACAGACCGACAGACCGACAGACACACTTTTTCCCCATCTCAATACCCTACTTTCAAATTTTTTATTTTTCAATCTTTATTTAATTACTTCACTTATTTTTGACTTTTCTTGATTTTTAACATATTTTCACGTAATAAGTTCTTTCAGCTTTATTATTATTTTTTTTTACTTTTACGGGAAAGTAGGCTAAAAACCATGAATAAAGATAAAATAAGCTTTTTAAGTTTACGTTAACAGAAAAATTCGAAAAAACTACAAAAAAATTGAACAGATAAATTAGAGGTAATTGCTTTAATGCGAAAACACTTTAAATGTATTGCGCGGTTTCTATTTGTTTTGTTTGGGTCTGTTGTCAGTTTTTTCGGGTCTATGCTGTCGGTCTGACTGTTTTTCGGTTTTAGATATTTCTAAAAAAACTTTTGCTAAATTGGAAAAAAAGAAAAATTCTTTTCGGCGCTTCGAGGACAGGACCTTGACCTTTTAACCAAAAATTTTTTGGGTTCCATCTTTTTAACGATTTAAAAACATTAACATTAGCGCCCATACAAAATGAACAAATTCTTGGTTTTTTTAAACTTTTTCATTGACAAGAGCCAATTCCCAGAAACCTTTTTAAAGAATTGGGTTACTTTCGACTTTGGAAAAATTTTTATTTGAACAATTTTTTGCTACAAAATTTTGAACAGTTTCCCAAAAAATTAACATAGCTTCTGTATTTTGGACAAAATTGGGAAGCCCCAAAATTTAGCAAACGCTTTTTTGGGCCCCCCAAGATTTTTCCAATTCCTTAATTTTTAAAAAAAACTTTTAAAATTATGGCGGAAAAAAATTGGACTTTAAAACAATTTTTTTTCCCCAAATTTTAAACTGGTTTTTGAAAAATTTTAAAAGGCCCATGGACAAAAAGTTTATTTCTTACATTCAGGACAAACTCTTTTGGGGAAAAGAAAACCAAGGTTCCTTTTTGGCCCCCCAATTAAAAGGGGTTCTTTGAATGAAAATATTTAATAAACAGTTTTTGCTGCATTTTTCAACCCCGTTTCCAAAAAAAACAAGAGCTTTCGGGGGGAAATTTTTCAACCCCTATAAAACCTGATTAACGGGGGCCATATTTTCTTAAAACTACACTTTATTTGGGAAAGGGTTTTTTTATAACCCTAGAACATTTATAGAAATAGAAAGGGTTTCATCCCGAACATACGAGCCTTAAAATTTTGCTAAAGGAAAATTTTTTGATCTGTTATTTAAGGGACATTCAACAGTGACCCCAAATGAAAAGGAAATAATGTTTGTGAATGAAATAAATTTTTAAAAAGTTTTAAAAATAAATTTTAAAAAATATGATGGGAATTTTTTGGAAAAAGATTTGTTAATGAATCACATTTTGTTAAAGGAAAATATAAATTAAATTTTTAAATGTATTAAATACATTGAGCTGCTTTAAATGTCATCCTTTTAAACACTTCCACTGGGAAAACCCTAATTTTAAAGAATAAATTTATGGTGAATTTGACTGAAGCGAATGAATTGATTTCCAGTGAAATCCAGTTGGTTTTTTATTTCCCTTTGAAAAACGGGTTTTTTCATTTAAAAAGAAATAAGGGGATTAAATAATAAAGAGACAAAAGAGATAAAAAACTAGATTATAAACTTTAATTGGGGTGTATGGGAAATAGGCCTATAGTTTTTGACGGAACTTCTTGTTAAAAAGATGCATTAAGCCTTCTTTCATGCTTTATTATTATTTTTTTTTACTTTTACGGGAAAGTAGGCTAAAAACGGCATGAATAAAGATAAAATAGCATTTTTTCAGTCTTACGTTAACAGAAATCATCTATTTGGCGACAAAAGTACTATTTCTTTTGGCGAAAGCACGCAAATTGAACAGATAAATTCAGAGGTAAGCCTTGCTTTAAAGTTCGAAAACTACTTTAAATGAATATTGCGCGTGTTTCTATTTGTTCTACGAACTTCAGAAAGAGATCATGTTGTGCAGTTTTTTACGGGCATCAATATGCTGCAAAAATCGAAAAGGTGTGACGTTTCTTCGGTGAGATATTTCTAAAATTAACAGTTTTGCTTAAATTGGAATAAAAAAAGAACAAATTCGAATTTTCGGAAAAACGCTTCGAGGTGCACGAGGACCTGGTCCAAGGTACCTGTAACCAAAATTTCGTACTCCTAGACCGTTCCATCTCGCCAGGAGGCGATCGACAGACAGACACACACACACACACACACATACACACACACACACAAACTTTTGGTTTTATTTATATAGATTATATCTTTCTCATTGACAGTGAGATCGCTGCCATTCTAGAGACCTTTTTAATGAACTTGGGTTACTTTAGCGACATTTTTGGCAACAAAAGCTCTATCTACTTCTCGCAATTTCGATTCTTTTACAAGACTACGAAAGCATTTTGTAGACTATTTCGCAGAGAAAGAAAAAATAGTATTCTTCTGTGATGTGAATGTACTATTTCAAGCATTAGGACATGACCACAATTCAGCAGAGGAGCGCTTGTTTATCAGTGCCCCTCCATCTAAGTATTTTTTTCCTATTCATTCCTGTAGCATGTTCTGCAAACACAAAGGACATTTTAAAATTATGAGTGGCAAAAACATATCAAATGAGCCACTTGTAAATCTACAATGTGCCTTTTTTCCCCAATTGCAGATTAAACTTGGTTTATCGAAATATTTATAAAAGCTATGGACAGAGAAGGAGTGACTTTCTTTCATCTCAGGAACAAACTCAAAAATTTAAGTGAGGCAAAAGTAAAAGAAAGGATTTTTATTGGCCCACAACTTAAGGACGTACTTTCATAATGAAAACTATGAAAACAAACAGTCAGAAGTCGAAAAATTTGCCTGCTATGCTTTAAATCAATGTGCTCACGTTTCCTTGGAAATGAGAAAGCTGAAAACTACGAAAATCTTGTTGGCGACATGATAAAACGCTTTTGTATTATTAGGGTGCCATATGTCATTAAAACTACACTTTTTGGGCTTCCAGATAGGCTTATTTCCTCAAAACCTTGGCACAGTTAATGATGAGAATGATGAAAGGTTCCATCAGGACATCACTGTGTTTGAAAAGTGTTTCAGCAGTCAATGGAATGGAAGTAAGGAACTGAATATTGCTGATCTGTTATCAGGGCACACCAACAGATGCCTACAAGATGAAACGGCCCCAAAAAATCATTTTAGTGTTTGTGTTTTCAATAAGTAAACCTCAGTTACATTCTTCTATAGCCAAATTGTATAAATATGAGAAGTGGGTCTCCAGCAAAAACGGTACGTGATGGACTATTTTGGTTTGGATATTTGAATCAAGCACCTTTTGTTTATATAGAATCACATGGTTTCGTCTAAAGGACAAAAAAAAAAGTTCAAATTTGTTGCACAGTGTTATTAAACCAGTTCGTAGCTGTTTCTTTAAGCATGTCATCCTTTTCCAAACGCTTCCCACTGGGAAACACCTTAAGTTTTGGAAAGAGATGAAAGTCTGATGGTGCCAAGTCTAGACTCCAAGGCGGATGATTCAGTACTTTCCAGTGACAAGTCCAGTTGCGTTTTTGTTTCTGAATTTCAGCAGAACGAACGTTTTTTGCATTTAAAAACCGACTAACGGCGCGCACTTCACAATCGGCGGCATTTCTGATAGACATGACGACAAAGTACGCAGTATAACCACACAACCAGCAGTGGCAGAGACGTGAAACTTAATGGGGGTGTAGTGGGGGACCGGCCAAGAGTTTCTGACGTTGAACTTGCGTCACCTGACTGGATACGCAAACACGATGCGCAATCGGTTCTTACTTAAAAAATGACCCTCGTAGCATCACTACCGCATTATGCAACGTACATATAGCGTCACTACTGCATTATGCAAAATACACAATACATCACTACTGCATTATGCAACATACACAATACATAACTACTGCATTATGCAAAGTACATTATACATCACTGCTACATTATGCAAGGTACCTAATACATCACTACTGCGTTGTGCAAATACATAATACATCAATACTGCATTATGTTTTGAGCAGTATAAGGCATGCACAGACAGGTTAACAATTTCCAATGCTACGGGTTCTATATGCAAATCAATATGCTATTTCTCAATAGAAAAAAAGAAATATTTCCTGGAAAAAAGTGCGTGAGAAGCACGAAAAAAACTTCAAATTAGTAAACTAGTAACGGCTAGAATATAAAGAGGTACAAGATAATAAACAAATCATTTATCAAAATAAAAAGTAATCGCTTTTGCTATTTTATCAATTTAGTAAAGAAACAATTTTCTACTCATATATGTGATCCCCATTCAAAGTACAAAACTCAAAGCACCAAATTTGTCAAACTAATGTTGCTTTTGTAACGCTGTATTTTTTTACTCTAAAAACTCAGTAGTTTGTCTCTTTTACCAAATCCTACTCAAACCTTTTCTTCTTTTTGAAAATTGAAGGAAATGACAAACTTCTCATCTTTTTATTTTGTCTTGTACGTGAAGTTAAATAAATAGGTTTGAGTAATACTTAAAGACTCTCGATTTTTTTAATAATAAAAAAAGAAACAGGAAAAAAGAAAGTCGCCGTGTTTCCAAACAGAGTTTAAGCAGTATTAAATAATTATAGATATTTTAGCTTAAGCATCTAAATCTTTCTCTCCATCAGAAAGCATAAGCAGAACATTTTTTTTTTTCGGAAATTTTTGCTTGACACGCTAATAGTTTTGTCACGTATTTTCAAGAGCGTAATTGACATCTCTCCCTATGAGCTGTTGATAAATGGGATTTTAAATATTTTTAGCTTTTGAAAGTGCACAAATTGGGTGAAAAGCTATATTATTACGCTTTTTACGCTGATAAACTATCGGGTTTGCTCAGAAATGGTTGTCATCGTTGTATAACTTTGAGACTTCGAGAACTCATTAATCGTTAAGGTGTCAGTTTCATGTTTATTCTTTTGAAAAAAATCAAATATTGAGTTTCTATTGGATGATCCGAAAAGGATACTTAGTATTTATCTGCAAACAAGATTCTTACTATTGCATTTTTAGTTCATTAGGGCATTAGGGTAAGTACATATATTTACATATTATGTACGAGTATATATGTTGATGGAAACAATGAAATTGCACTTTGATATTCATGTTAAAACAGATAGAAAGATATCTTACAAAAAGCACTAAATCTTTAAAAATGCATGAAAAGTTAAAATGTGCCACATTTTAAATTCATTTGAAAGTGTTTTTAGAATATTCCTAAAAACAAGTATAGTCGAGAGACGCTCCTTTTAAAAGGAAAATCCGTAAATTAATCTTGAAATTCGCGGAATGCAGAATGTGTTTTAGAATAGTTTAATATGTTTTTTTTTTACTTTACAAAATTTTAATTTCCATAATTAAAGCACATTCTGTACATGCAATTAAATTTCTACGCAAATCAAAAATGATGCCTCAAACACATTGAATTCCAAACTCCGATCACGAAAAATGATATGAAATCGATTGAAGTATGCAAATTAGAAAATTTCAATTACTTTTTATTGCTAATGTTTGAAATATTTAAATACAAGAAAGCATAAATTTTTGTTAGTATCTAACACATATCTTAACCTCTTGAAGCACGAGTTTTTTTCGGAAAAACAGGTAAAAAAAAGATCGAGGTTTTTTGGCATAAAATGAATATATAGGTGTGGTATTAATTGTTTTTGGCAATTTCAGTTGTAGGGGTGACTAGAGAGCGAGAGGTGGGGTAAAAGTTACATAAACAATTATTATACAAACAAAGGTTAAACGGATCTCAGACGGGAATTAAAAATAAAATAACGGGAGATACAAGATCGCCCGTGTGAGACACGGGCATGTGCAAATTTTCCGGTAACTTTTGCATGTACCAGATACGGGCAAATGCGTTAAGGGGTTGATTAAGGTTTTTGATTAGCAATTTTAGCTGTCGGTATTAATGTTTTTGAAATCACACTTAAAAATTATGTGCTCAAAAATAAGAAAATAACCCTTCTCAATTTTTAAAAGTAATGTCGACTCAAAAATAATCAAGCGCCGTTCTCAGTTTTAAGTACCGATGCTTATTTATAAATTATAGTTACAGAAAGGGTAACTATTTTTTCTTTTTAATTTTACTTCAATGAAGTAAATATTTACACAGCAACTGTACGTTCATAAATTAACACATGACTTTTTTTTAACGATTACTTCTTCAGAACAATAGTATATGCATCAAAATTAAGGAACAATTAGCAGCGCAAACCGTCAAAGAGACTCAAGAATGTGAGTAGTAATGTTCGGTCTCTTCAGAGCAGGAATACAAGATAAACACCTCGTCGTCAGACGCAGCAAGATAAGGAAACATAGGAGCTGATTGGATAAATAAAGCTTTTCTGGATTGGGCTGTGAAGAAATTTGACACGAAGAACTTTAGCACTAGCAGCTGACACGTTTGGAAGCTAAATAATCCAACGGCCTCCTTGACCGCTTGATATCTTCTGGCACAGTGGAAAGAGCTTTCTCCTGCCATTAGAAAAATCCGAGTTCGATTCACGAACGTCGACGAGGGTCTACTGTTCTCAACAATGACGTATTCTTGTTTCACAAAACATCCGAATTTTTATATATATATATATATATATACATAAGGAAAATTTGATGAACTTTCGAGTTGGCAACGCCCTTGTGGCTATACGCTCTACAGCAAAATCTACGCAACGTACGATTACGAAAATTGGCACAAAATTCTATCATATCTTGATTGTTTGCACCTCGAAGCTATGTTTTGTAAATTCGTCCTATATTCTTTAAATTGAACAATTAAAATATTAATCCTCCAGCATTTTCTTTACTTCACGCGAGTTCTTCAAGAATTGACGTGAGCGAATTGAAGTGAAGGGAGAAGGTAATTTCAGAAATTCCGTGGTTGAATTGTAAACAACGTAGTAGTTTGAACTATGAGGCAAGTGTTTAGGGATTATTTGGATCCAAACTCATTTTTGGCTTAAATTTATTGCATATTGGAGAAAATCATTTTATTTCCTGCAAAAATTAAACACAAACAAGCTTCAGAAGCTCCAATTATGGGTTCGTTCATTCGCAAACAGTTCGGTAATCCGATGAATGCAATTTTTGATTTACGTGGGTATGTGTTTCTACATACCCACGTAATTCTATTTACCACGTGTTTCTATTTAGTAACCACTGCTTAGGTCACTTTTTTTAAATTCTTTTTTTTATATATACATGCAGATTTGAACTAATTAATCTTTTCATATTTTAAGGCTTAAGATTGCTCGGTGCGGTCGCCAATGTTTTAACCGCTCGATGAGAAATTTACCGATTTTGGAAAGTCTTTACAGATTTGATCGATTGTTTTAATGAAATTTATTTTTTAATGGTTCCTAACGTGAAACAAATCCTTCTTACTAACAAATGATGTTTACTGCATGGGCGATTCTGATCCGAAAATTTTCGAGCTCCTGTTCCGAGTCAAAAAAAAAAAAAAAAAAGATTATCCGAAATTTTTTTTTGACAATTAATATCTGCTTTTCTTTCTGCCTTCAGATAAGCAAAATATTTTGTACTGCTTTAAAAAACTTTCAATACAATAATTTTCCAGAAAAAAAAAACCTTCTGGCATTAATATAAATAGACTTTTTATTCAATTACTTGAAAGATTATTTTTGAGCTTATATATATATGTGTATGTACTGTTGTGTTGAGAGGAAAAGGGGGATTGTTAACCTAAGTATACAATTTTATATTTAAAATTGTTGGCTCATACTTTTTCCGAGAATTTTGTGTGAAGCTCCGATTTTTTCCCCTGCTAAGAATCACCCATGGTTTACTGGAAAGGTGAAAAATTTGATTTTCTTTCTTAGAATGTTGCTGCTAGATTTTGATCATTTCTTGAAATGTTCGGTATTTTTTTCGTTTAGCATTATTCTTTCAATTTGCTACCTCCCGTGGATACACACATTCAAAATAAAATTGGTACATTGTTATTAAATAAAGAATTTTAGAAATAGTTGAGGTATTTATGCATTTTATTGAATTTTGATCATTTATTTATATGTTCGATATTCTTTTCTTTCAGCATTATTTTTTAAATTTGCCTGTTATTATACAGAAGTGTCAATCGCTTCCGATCTTTATGGTGTTGAGCCTAGAATGTTCTTGGGCCTGCTTAAGCAATTTATATCGAATTCAACCATTATTACTCAATTAAGTGACTCGACCAACCAGTTTAATTCAACTGAGCTGTTCATAAAAATAATAATCATTCATTACAAAAAGCAAGTGGCAAACAACTTTCACTCTAGCGGTGAGGAATTTACTTTGTCTTTTGACAGGGCACTGCTTCAGTGACGTTATGGGGGGGGGGGGTGCCTCTCATATGATTCACACATTAAAAATAATATAAGTATGTTTTTTTAAATAAATGATTTTAAAAATAATGAAGATAATTTTAGAAATCCCACAGATGAATGTAAACAGCATTGGGGTCTCTGTGGTTGCTTCGAAACGATTCAATGTCTGCCGATTTAATTTCTTCATTCTAGATGTTCGCCTTATTATGAATAATCCTGTTAAAATTTGATGCTCCATTTATTGGAATACTTGCTTTTTTTTCAAATGCTGCTGGATTATGATCATTTATTGAAATGTTCGATATTTTTTCTATCGGCATTTTTTTTTAAAATTACCTTTATTATACAGAATAATAATTTAAGTTCCATATTCATTTTGTGTTGTTTTTGTTGTACGCCTTTGTTTTTTAGAAGAATTTCTAATAATGAATGCTTTATTCCTTGGAATAAAAATATTCTTTTTTCCCTTTTGGCTTTTTTTTTTTTTTGTTAATTTGCTTTCTATTGGGAAAGTGCATAAAATCAGCTTACAACTTATTTGAAGAAAAGATCCTCAATTTTCAAAACAATGAAAAGCTGTATCTTTGTAGCATGACAATATTGTGTCTGTATGCACAGGTGATGTAGCGTTAAAATTTGTAGTTTAATCCTTATTTTTAGCAATTATTTATCAATTTTGCTTTGATTCATAAAAAATATATTATTAATACAATTTCATGTTAACTGTAGGGGTCAAGAATTTATTTATCTTTTTGAAAGCATTGTCGGTCACATGTAAACAGGTTCAGAGCAAGTATAAGCGTTGCCATGAAGCAGCAAAATATTCTGTGCCCCTATTTTATGTATTTTGTTGAGAATAGCGATTACAAATATTGTCATTAATCTGTATTTAAATATTAAATGTTGGCAAAAAGGACTTTTATTCAAATGTAATATAAGTATGTTGTTTTAAAAAATAGTTGAAGTATTTAGGCATTTTAATTATGTCAACTTCAAATGTTTGCTTAATATTTTATGATTACTTACATATTCATTATTAGTTCTAAATATTTCCACTTGATTAGAAACTGGAGAATTTGAAGAAACCGGGAAGCCTCCTTCGATTCCATGAACAATGCCAAATATAGAAAGGCAAGCTTAAGTGTGAAGCCTAAGCATGAATCAAAACGGGGATCATGACCCTTCTTAATGTGACCAAAGGCAGCCTGAAATTAAATTTCTGGAGCTTTCAGGTCAAAAAGTTTTCTGGAAAGCTCACAACTTCTCCCTCTTCTCTTAATGCCCCCAAACATTGCTCAAAAGTGTGTTTTAGGACTTGAATAAAAGCTTACAAATCCCTTTTCCTACCCCTAATTGCACCAAAGGCAGTGTAAACCCAACTTTAGTTACGAAAACGATTTTAGAATGAATCCTAAACACCTCTTCTTTATGAAAATTTCATAAAATGTTGCGCAGAGAGCCGCGGAATATTCTAATGTTCTTAAGATTGCCTAAAGTCTTGAAGACTTCGAATTTAAAAATTTCTTTCGGAAATGACCAAACTGTCCTCTCTTCCGTCACCAAAGTTAAGAGTAAAATTTCTTCTTAAGAACCTCAATTCCAAAAGATTTCGGGTGGAGATTTTTTGTTCATTATCCTGTCTATTAGAAATAGACTAAAAAATTGATTTTCAAACTTCAATGGCAAAAATTTTCTGGCAGTTTGAACCTTCCCCTTATGTCAATAATAAACCTAGTTTAAATAAGTATATGCTTTTAGTATTTCAATTTGTAAGAAATACAGGAAGAGAGCTGGGGGCGTCCACCTTCCGCTAACCGCCTCGAACGACAACCTATGTGAGTAATTTTAGAACTTCAATTTCAACTAATTTCGAGGAAGAGCCCCCTTTCGACTCCCCTAATCTTACCAAATATTGTGTAAAATTGAGTTTTTCGAATTTCAATTTCAAAAAACTTCTATGGAAGAACTGTTGCTGCCTATCTTCCTATTACATAACTAAAGATGCCCCAAAATTGTTTTCAGCAACTTCAATATTGAAAACCATTTCAGTTGGAGGGGGCAAGAGGCACAATTTTCAGACACCGCACCCTTGACTGGACTGTAAATCTGCTCTGCCGTCATAATATCTGCCGTCTCAAATATCATTGGTTACAATCAGTATTATGCAGTTAAGTGTTGTATTTGATTGTGGAGGAAAATTTAATACTTTAGTGTATTGGGTAACCATTACTAACAAAATAGTAAGTACTAATCTGTAATTACTGTTATTTGTTAAGGGAAAAAATCTTGAAATAATTCAGTCAACAATTTTTCTCTTTCTTCATTTTTTGAGATCTAATGAGAATTTTTAATGCGTTAATGTCCACTTGCTTGAAAAATAATGGAAGAAAGTATGTTACCAGCATAAAACAAGAAATAACTTGATGCCGCTGCTAAAGTACACATGTTGGCAAATTTGTTCATCTTCAAAAAGTCGTTTCAAGGTATCTTAGATAAAAAGCTCTTTTTTGCATTATATGGGGCTATTCTATTATCAAGCAGAGAGTGAACAGTGTCTGTAGGAAAATTTTCAGTTTTAATCTTATACTCAGGATATTACATTATCCGCTACCAAAGAAATGTCTATTTGACTTCAGGGGTGGCACCCAGCTGGGACGGAGAAAAAAATGGAACCTTTAAAAGCTCCATAGAATAAAACAAATGCTTTAAATTGGATATTTTTTTTCTCTTTTGAACTGAGGAAAGTGTTTTCTTTAAAAAATATATTCACAATGTTTTTTAACCGCTAATCCTAACCATTGTCATCAACAAATACTTTAAATATTATGAGGCTCGTGATACAAATCTTGTTTTTATTCTTCAATCTGTGATTTAAAAATAAATATATTCATTATATTTCCTTAAAACTCATACTTCATGCTTACATGGTTTTTTTTTTCTTGGAGGGGGTTCTTTTCCACGGGGTGACACCTATCACTACCCGCCCTGAGTGTCACCCATGCTAGCTACAACACTGCATTCCATACAATTTTCACTATGAACATACTTCACATCAAGCCTCCACTGATTTTTTTTTTTTTTATTTCATCAAACTGTCTACATCTACGTAGTCCAGCATCTCTTCGCAGCAGCTTTTGCTTTTCTTGAATAGGCTAAGGGTAATCAGAAACTGTTAGATTTTTCAGATGATCTTTACTAAATGGCATTGTCTGATCAATTTATCAATTCTCCATTTAGCCTACTTTAATTTGTAGCAGTTAAAATTTCATATTTAAAATTATATCAATTCATTTCTCTGATTTGATTACAAAATGTATGTTTATGTATAAAACTACTAATATACTTAATTTTTAATTTTTGTACCACAATTTACTCTTTTTATTGGTTGAAATAAAGATTTATGAAATAACATTTATATTTTTGAATTCAGACTCGGAAAGAATGTACTGCTATCTATTAGAGTCAGAGTTAAAAAAAAAAAACCTATGTAAAAGTTTTGATGATGAAATAAAGATAAATATACCATATGACACAAATATAGATCAATAAGTATAGGTTATTAGTGATAGATTGAAATAATTTTATACCTAAGTCCAAGTAGATATACATTTGTGGAAAAAGACGCAAATAAGTTTAAGACTGAAATAAGTTTTTTATCGGGTCAGAAATGACCTAAGAAGTCGCCTTAGGTGTCTTGCTTGGGGAAAAAAACCAGTTGCGCCGTAGGCGCCGCTATTTTAACTTTGCACGGGCAACGCCGTTGCGGGTACCGCTAGTATATATATATTGTTAGTGACGTCTCAAAAATGAGATTATACCGGATCATTGTTGAAAAAAGCGATAATAGCGGGGATAAGGAATACGGGATTTTGAGAGAGTGTTTGCTCAAAAATAACAATAATTCTGTTTTTCTGTTTTACAAATCTAATTCATATTGATTTGTAGCTTTTCCGAGATTGTGATGTTCTTGAAAATAAGCTATTTTATCCCAGTAAGAAGAATTCTGATTTAACAGTGCACTAAGCAGCACAAGTTTACCCCCGTTTAAGGTTCGTAACTATTTTATCCCAGGAGATAATATAAAGTTGGTATATTTTAAACTCGAATACCAAGAAAGGGAATGCTACAAGATACTGTAAAGTGGAGTGTAGAAGCACCTTTTTAGGAAAGGGAAGAAGTACTTATCCCTTATACTAAGTAGGGGGGAATACATACTACTTATTACATTATTTAGCACCTAATGATTTGCCTTGCATGTCTTCATTTAATGAAATTGAAGCCTCTCTATAACGTTCTGTATACCATGTTTTGTTGTCCACTTTTCCTGTGGCTTTTTTGCGATTCAGTTAAGACCTACATAGTAGATTAACTGTCCTACTGTCAGATGGCATTTGTTCTATTGAACATTCTACAAGAGACGATCGTTTAATTTTCTACTCGTATAAATGAAATATTTTCAAAACACATACATGTAATTGCTAACTCACGTTAAACTTTGTTGGAATACAAACTTTGGACTGATGATTATAAAAGGTTGAAAATATTAAGATAGGAAGTAGCCAGCCAGAGTCAAATTTGACTAAAAGTGCATTATAATTTTCAAATAGGTTCAAATAGGTTTGTCAAAAGGTTTTCTATATGCCGGAAGAAGAAGATTTGGAATTCGTTTTAAGCGGATTCTTGAAAAATAAGCATAAGATGTAACCATCGCTAACTACGTCCTACCATATGTAGTATCGAAGCTTTCATGGATAGGCACGGAAAGCAGCGCTCGTCCTTCGCAACTTCCAAAAACACTCAGGCACTTAACAACCAGAGCTGGCCATAAGAATCGGACTGGCGAGCGCTTTCTACCTGCTTTATTGTCCCGGTGCCGCAGTCTCTCTGCAACGAGAGTCTATCCTCCCCCGGAACGAGATCGGTGGGGATTTTGCATGACCCAGTCCACACCACGAGGAGCTCCCCACCACTACGGATCAAGCATAAGATGTATTACTTTAACATCCTCCTGGTTGCAAATTGAACATATGTATTCTGTTTTATCAGATGACTCGACATACACAATTTCATCCTTCTCATTCATTTTTTTTCTGTCTACCTGTACTGAGCAGTACGAAAATTGTAGCAAAGGTACATAAATGCTAAAAATTTGGGAAACACTGCTTTAGAAGACACGATGAATTTAACCCTTTTTATCGTACGATACCTTTGGAGCCACACTGGCAGCTTCCGTCATTCTAGTTGTAAGTTTCACTATTTCCGAATAAAATGTGTTTCGCAAAAAAATGATTTTTTTTGCACTAATAGATAAGGTTGTTTGCTCTCCGCAAATTTAAGTTAACACATTGCTTACAGATCAGAGTAAATTATTTTTTGAGATAAGTCTTTTAGAAAGCTGAATAAAACGTTCCATGCACTTGAACAAATTTGCTCATTAAAAATGTTGAACACTTTTGATGCCTGCCAGATGCATGTAAATTATACATTATTCTCAACACTGCATAAACTTAAAACACAATTAGACTCGAGCTTGGAACCCACTTCATATTGTACATGTAAAATAAAAGCTTTCAAAAATATAATGATGAGGTATACGAATACTTTTTCAACCCGCTATCAGGCACTTTATGTGAAAATTTAGCTAAAAAGAATTAAGTAAAAAAATATTACTCGCAGAAAAAAGGGAAAAGGAATGCTTTGACGTGCAGATCTTTTAGGGTACAAACTAATTGTTGTATTATATTAGACAAACATATTAGACTATAGGGTCTTCTGGACCCCGTGCACAGACAAATGAGCAAGCAAACGTCGTCTGATTTATATATATATATATATATATATATATATATGATTTTGTATGTAGATGATTTCTTAAAAATATCATCTTCAATATTGTGCCAAAATTCTTGAGGTGGACGGTAGATGCTGCCATCTACCGCCTGGGGTGGAAGTCGTACGCTTTCCTATGAGGGCCTCATTACTCAGGAGTCACTATCTACAATTTCTCGCTTCGCTAGGATACGGAAACAGCAACATTTTGTACATTTTTTTTCGACTATAACACATTGTCATATTTTTGAATTTCATACTTAGGGATAAATAAATGATTAGTCTGACTTTCTTGTTCGGATTTGTAACATAACGAAATTGACATTAAAAATAAGTAGTCAAAATAACTGCACATGAGCAAGACGTTTTGACCAGTGATAAACCAGCTTTCTCGCGTGTTCTAGATACTAGTTTAAAAACAGTGGATTGAGGCAAGACCAAAAGGTTAATTTATGCATACTTCCAAATCGATGAAAAAATATAGGTTTTTTTATTTTAGTTTTGGTTTCAGGTATGGTTAGTATGGTTTTTTTGCTGGACCTAATTAAAACATTTGCAAAAAAATTTAGTTAGTTAACAATAGTTAGTTAATAAGTGTCGTGATGCTCGACATAGCCTTTTTGAATGTCCCTCCGCTGTCACGTGATACAGAGGGAAGAAGAGCACTCTTTGAGCTCCCCGGCGCTTGAAAGCGCATTCGCGCCTTGTGATTGGCCCGTTCGAGGAGCAGAGGGTAGCAACCCTACTTTTCTCGGCGTCCAGCGAAAAATTCAAATCGAAGGAGGAGATCCTTTTTTTTGTGCCTCTACCCACGTACCTTTTTTTTGGATGGCCGCTGGGCCCGATTCTCCTCATCGACCCTTTTTTTCCGTTGAACAGCAATGGACCTGTGAGAAACAAAAGTAACGACTCAACTGTCAAGAACTTCCAATGTGGTGTTCAAGAAGGCAGCACGTGCAGGGGGACGCCCCAAACGCACCGACAGTGATGTTGACATTCACCTAGAACTGTTTGTTCGTCCCGAATGCAGCTGACCTAAGTGTCTCACCAGAGCTCCGACTACCCTCTTATATGGTGGAAATAAACATCTCTTTATGTTATATTATCGTCTTGGTCTCCTGATGTGCAGGTATGTGTTTATTTTTTCCATTATAGCAACAGTTGCTGGTGGTGGTAACTCAAACCCCACGTGGGACCCACTCAAGGTTATCGCATGCACCGAGAAATGGTAAGTGGAGGGAAGTGATCGAAACCAACTTAAACTTTCGGCCCTTTCATTTTTCTGTAAACCAAAATCTCAAAGCAAATCCACTATACTGTACTAGATCTCCAACACAATAAGTAATAATAATTATTATAGATATTACCGTAAATACTGGTATTTTATCTCATCAAGTACCGGCGTCGCGAAACTGCAAAATAACGCAAAATACCGGCATACTGACATTACATCATTAGTTACGATTTCAACGAGTACCGTCATAGTTAGAGGTAAAAATTTTGTATATTTCTCTAACGCATTTTTTGCAAGTAAAAGTTTTAAATATCATTTCAGTCGAGTTCAATGCTATTTTTTAATTAAATGGCAATAATGTGCCAGTAAAAGAAGTTTATTTGACACTTTCCTTCAGAAAGTTCAGGTTATCCCATCATTTTGCTACTACTGATCGGTAAGCACAGCACTATTTTAAATCAATAATGTGGCTTCATTTTTAAATAACTGTCAACCTAGAGTTTCAGTTAAAGGAAAAATAGATTTACTGCAAAAATTAAAAAACAAAGGGAAAAAAATGGTATGGCAAAAATAGATACTAAGTGTACTTGCGAGAAGTCGATATATTTTCTTATTTAATATGTAAGTGTTTTATTTGCTATTGGTTTTCGTTTTAAAGAGTAAGAGCTGTTGTTTCTTTCTTGATACTGTTATCTACTCAATTTCCTTGATATACAATATTTTAGGAAAAAGACATTAGTTGACATTAATTGTGCATGCATTTCAAAGCGATACAAAAGCAAGAGTAATGAATATTTTGGGGGGAAAAAATGACTATATCGCAGAACGTCTCAGTTTTTCCTTCAGTGTCATAAGTTAGTGTCTTATCTCGAGTGAAGTAAATAATACCATAAATTATGTTGATTCATTTTTCTCTCTAGGATAATCAATCATACAATGTGACACTTTACTAAAAGCAAAGAAATTAGATATGATTTGACATGCATGTATTTTCTCTTAATGCAAAAGCTTCCGTCGTGCATCTCCATAATCCTCTTGTTTAACTGTCTTCCTTGTTTCTGTCTTTTAGTAGGGGAGAAGAGGGCTAGTAGGGATAACTAGGGGGAAAATGGGAAGAATTCCAATAGTGTTAAAGTTTCTCAGTACTTTTTTTGCAAGTTTTGCATTATTAAAATATACTTACCTGAAAAATGTTATGAAATTTCACTTCACAGTTCATTTGTAATTAGTAAAATAATGTTTTTGTGTTATAAAAATATGTTCATGATTTGTTTTTAAACTGCTAGTTTTGACTAATTTGAATAAATTTGCAAACGAAAGGGGATAGTATGTTACAAATGAATAAGTACATGATTTGGCACTCAATTTCGTTTCGCAAGGCTTAAATTTATCAGTCTTACGCGATATATCTGACAGAATAGTATATGGATAGTAAGGACACGGGGTGGTGGGGCTAGTGGAGACATTTTAAAATTGCCTTTATTACACTTTCAGCGCTAAAAATAGTAATTTACTATGAAACCATATGGTAACACAGTGTGAGCAAGCTCATTTATCATGGAAACTGATGAATATGTTGCAAGGCGCCCAGTCCTTTCGAGTTTTAGATATTATTCAAGAATGCAGAATGCTTATTATGTAAATGTATAAGGTGTAAACACTAATGTCAACGCGTGATAGTTTTTTTTAGCAAAAAATGTATTTTTACAGACAGGCTTAAGATTTAAAGCCGATTGTAAAATTAAACTATTCATCCATTGACGCAAGTAAAAACTAGTAAAAAAATTCTAATATTTTTATTTGTACATTTAAATTTACTGTTCCCCTCCCCTTTTTTTTCAATTTTGCAATTGATGAAAACCTGGCTTAGAAACAGATTTTCGAGGTATCCAACTGCAATTTTTCATAACAAACACATATTAGAAGCATCACTATTTAAAATATACTTTATAAACATTAACAGTGCTAAGGAACATGATGTTTATAAATTTATTTCATTAGGATTGTACGTACACTTTTTCGAACCGTACTATACTGTCTAAATTGATATTCTTGCCTGTCCACACTAGCCCCACGACATGGAGCTAGTGAAGGCAAAAACAAATTTTAAAAATATTATTGAATAAATCATTATTAAAACACTATTAGTTTATGAAAATGTTTGTTTAAATGTATTTATTAGGGCTCATGCCGTTATGCCAGCAGCACGAAGTTACTGCAAGTTCGTAAGAAACGTTAAAGATAATAAAACTAAATACTTTATATAAACATTGTTCTTTATAGAAAAAAGAAAAGGTCGAAAGAAGTAGGGAGAAAAGAAAAGACAGAAAAATAATTTAAGATGCGTAATCACTTATTTTTTAACGCACTTTTCCTAAAAAAATTTAAAAAAAAGGTTTAATGCATGGTCAAATGTCATTAAACATAAGAAAACAAATGAAAAATAAATAAAATAATTTTAAAAAAACTTAGCGTCCCTTTTAACTTCCTAACTGAATCGTTAATGTCAATATAAAGTCTGAAATTAATTTTCTTTTTTTTTTTTTAAATTATCAAAATAACTTATTACGAAAACAAATATTTACCCTTTTTGTGCTTCTGATAGAAAGATATGTCCAATGAAAAAAATACTTAATCGCAAAAGGCTCAAAGAAACGTATCTTTTTAATCGAACATTTAGGGATTGTTTTTGAATTAATTAAGGAAGGGAGAACTGACTGCCATCTTTTTGGGTGGTAATGAGCATATTTTTTAATAAATCTATTTTTTATTCTTAAATGTAATATTTTAATATTATGCATAATTTGCGTGTGTAGTAGTGTCACTTGAAAAAAAAATAATTAAAG
Organism: Octonoba sinensis; assembly: GCA_038502835.1. Taxonomy (NCBI): domain Eukaryota; kingdom Metazoa; phylum Arthropoda; class Arachnida; order Araneae; family Uloboridae; genus Octonoba; species Octonoba sinensis. Next base: position 69,836,281 of record CM076602.1, read on the forward strand.
TGTTGCTCGTCCCCTCTTATTCTGTTAGTTTCTTCATTCTTTTCATGTGTTTATATTTTTTCCTTTAGGGAAGTATCGATTTTTTTGTTCCAGTAATGACAAAATCATGTTCACTATTTTGTACATTCATGTTAAAAAGACCGATTTTCTTGAACTAAAGAGGTTATGTAACGAGATTTGCCTCTAGAAAACACACACTTTAAGAGTAGACACGCTTTCTAGTATTTTTGCTATTCAATTTGGAGGACAGACGTTGAAAGACTTCGTTTGGCACAAAATATTCAACTCTTGTATTTAAACTAATAACCATGCTTCTTTTAAACGGTTGTTTTAAAATTTTTATTATTTTCTTGAATAGTAAAATGTAATTTAGTATTGGAGATGGTTAGCAAATATAAAATAAAAAGCAGAAAATAAAAAAAAATGTGAGTTGTGATTTTTACTGACTTGATTTGGAATTGAAATTAATGACTTTTAAATTAGTTACAGGATATTTCACAACATGACACTATACGCAGTATAAGGAATTTTGTTCAGTTTTGCTGTCATTATGTGGATTACTTCAAACTTGTAGCTTTAAATATAAGATTTAATTTTATTACATTAACTTATGCTCATTATTGTATTGAACATGCATAGAAAGTGATACATTGTGTTATTGACTTGACACGAAAGCAACAAGCAAAAAGTGCAAGTTATGGCTAATATTATTTAAAAAAATATTTTGTCTGTGTAATAATAATTTATTCATCCACGAAACATACAAGTTAACTAAATGGTCATTCACTAGCCTATAGTTGATTAACTTCGTCTTAAACTAAATATCCTATACCTCAACAGCATAGTTCTTTAAAGAAAAATATGTTAACGGACCTTAATAATACATTGTCAATGTATATATAATCAATGAAATAGTTCTTTCTTAAAAACTACCAAGTCTAATAATCTAATAAGCTGATCTGCCCCTCTCCCGTAAAAAGTGCCCCCTTTCAAATTCGAACCAGATAGAGAACTGTTAATGTACACTTGAACATAGAGGCGCGTCTAAGACTTTCATATTTTTCCATAGAAAAATATAAGTGAAAAGATGAAATAATTTGTGTAGCTTGGTGAAGCAAGTGACACGGCCAGATTTTGACGAAATTGAGTTATAACCAATTTTAACGTATTTAGAAACTGAGCTTCTAATTAATTCAAAAAAACGTATCGATTCCATTACTTTATGGTTTAAAAAAACAAAACAGCAACAACAACAATAAAAAGAAAAGTTAAAAGTGCCAATAACAGGGATGTTTTCTTTTATTAGCTGACATTTCATCATAAATATTATCAAAACGCCGTGATCGATATTATTTATTAACGTACTTAATTTGTAGGTTTTATTAGAATGTTTATTTTAATAGTTATGCAAGAATTATTTTTTTTCCTCAACCGTTAACTTCACAATCTCAATACAGTAAAAATCCGTTATACCGCGCCTATGTATACCGCGGAATCGGATATACAGCGGTGACTATCATGTCCCCCGACGTTTAAATCACCCTTTAACCTCCATTTAAAGGTTATTCCTTATTTACCATTGTAAATAAAGACAGCCCGAGCACACAAATATTCTAGCCAAAGAGCTGCCAATCCCCACACCACACACACTAACAGATAACGCCCTATATGGTGATAGGCCTGATATACACCTTTTTCACGCTTTTTCCTACCTATTTTTCAACCTAGGACTCTATATAGCTTGATTTCAAAATTGGATACAATCGCCGTGACTGGCTATGACTTGTTTCTCTAGACATGGGAGGGGGGCAGCTCAATCTGTCAGGAACTGTTCAGTTCAATGCCTAACTATCTTCCATTTTCAGAAGTATACCTTTGTATTTCATATTCTTTAGCGTTCCTGAAAAGTAAATATATTTTCCAGTTTGAATGTGTGTGTAAGCAATCTTAAAACATTGTTTCTTTCAGAAGTGCGTTCCTCCCCTTCGAAATCTATTTTTTTTTTCTTAGGACCTCTTCACAATCTCATATTGATGACATATAGTTGTTTTAAGCCCCCTTTTTCTCGGAACATGGCTGGTTTATAACCTATCGCTCGATAGACTGGTTGCGAAGTTGAGATTTGTGCTTCGTGTACATCAATTACAGTAAATAAAATGGCATCAAAGAAGGAAAAAAAAAACTCTATAGAAGAAAAGTAACGAGTGATTGATAAAGTTAACAATGATGCAACAAAAACGAGTATTATTTCCGTAATATGGCTCTGCGATATAGTTTTATTATACCGCGGTTATGTTGTAACGCGAGTGCCAAATAGGTCCCCCGACACCCGCGTTTTAACGGGGTTCTACTGTACTATTAAAGTGAACTATTGAAAAAAAGAGGTAAGTTCTAATAACTGGATTATTTAATGAAGGAAAAAGTGTTTAACACCAGAATACCTTGGAAAAGGAAATGATATATATGTCCAGATGCAAACGTTCTTCTTTTTCGAACTTTTTACTGTTATTTTTTTCAAAGTTTCACACGTTTAAGTTTACAAATTCAAAATGCAGAAGTTAAAAAAATATGCAGACATTTTATTCACGAAATGATCATATATAACTGGAAAAAATCTTCTATGTAAAGATGTTCGTTAAATAATTTTCCGTTTAACCTTTTACTTACTCATCCAAGAAGTGTCTGATGTATTAGAGAAAAATCCGAAACAAGCTTTTGCATAAAGGGGGCAAAAAAAGGCATAAATTCATAACATTTTTCTGAAATTGAAAATCATCTCGTTCCTATTTCGTGCTTCAAAAAATGAAGCCAATAAAAAGAAACATTACGCCCTGGAACGGTAAGGAATGAAGTTTGCAATTTATAATGCAACCATACCCTAATAGATTCCCTTCCAACTCATCTAACATTCAAAACACCTCGACCGTGCGACGATTTCCTCGATCATTGTGTCGCTTTATAAAAATGAAAGCAAAGATTCTTTCCAGCAATAATAAAAAAGTTGATTTCGACCCTTCTTTTGCTGTGATTTCTTTCAGACTTCAACACATTTTTTTTTTCTTGAGATTTTTCTTGATCTTGCTCATGAAAAATCAATGGCCGAAATCACTTGAGAATATATATTTTTGATAAATGGCCTCTTTTCATCGTGGATTCTGACTGGAATTTCTTTTTACATGTATGGCGTCCGAAATCGATAGCTCCTTTTAAACTGAGGTGAAAATCCAACTAACTTTGTTACCATTTTCATTTGTTCGAGGTTGAGATCTATAAATAGTTTTCAATTATCTCTTGAAAAGTGGTACATATGGAAACAATTAAACGTATTATTTTATATATACACACATATATTGCTTAAAATAACTATTATTATGATTTATGCCTTCTTTACAAATTACCAAAATACTGCTCGTTTTTGGGAAAGAAAAAAATTGCGCAGCGGTTTTTTTTATGTACAAATTTTGGAAATAGATAAATCGTTCCTATTTATTTACTTAAAACCTTTTCATCATATATTTTTCGCAAACTTACCTCTTTCTAAAACCACGAGCATGCTATGTTAATTCAAATAATTTATTTATTTTGTAAAACACTAGATTAGCTGCGTTGATATCTTTTACATATATTGCAGTGTATGTTTTTTTCGAAAGGAATAATTTCTCTCGCTTTTTAGAAGCTACCTGCTTTCAAAAGAAGACAAAAAACAAGTCTAAGTTTCAGTATTCTGGTTTTATTTGTACTTTTAAAGTACATGAGCATATATAGATGTCACAAAAAAAGAACTCGTTAAAATTAATTCAGATATGTTCAAATATCGAATGGAATACTTTCTTAACCTCATCCATCGTAGAAAAATCCTTATCATTAAGATAGGAATACGAAGCTCTGTACGTAATTTGGTCAATAATTCCTTTGAGCGTTATATTCATTGAGAAAAAAGAATAAATTATTAGGAAATTCAATATTTTTACAAGAACTAGTTTATATTTTTATCAATTAAATCTATAACATCAGAAATTTTATTACATCGTTCCGTCTAAAATAGTTAATATATACAAGGCAAAAATATTTGCTGCATATTATTAAATCATGCTTAATTTTATCACGTTCTCTTATTTCAAATTTTTATAATAAAGAGTATTATTAAAAATCTTCACTCGCCTCATTTGAAAAATTTCAAAAACAAATATTCATATATGCAGGAAAATATGATGTTTTATGATGCATTCGATTTCTGTAATATTATCTAAAAGGTCTAAAATAATAATTTTTCGTACTTATAAAAATATCATCGTGTTTTCGGCTCCAAATAAAAACTTCCTCTGATTTGAATTAAAACGACATTGCTTTTAAAGTCATTTAAATAACAAAAAAAATCTAATCTAGGAAATTCGTCAAAGTTCGTTTTCGATCCTGTAAAAATAATAAAATTCTTCGCGTAAACATGACCCTAATGCGTATATTTCCAACTTATTTAACATTCAAAACTAACTAAGCGTGCGACATTTTCTTAAATCATGAAGTCGTTTAAAAGAATGAACACGAAGCGGTTTTTTTTTTTAAATTCTTTAAGTGATATTCTAAATTTTCTTTTTTTTTTCCTTCATTGCATAACTTTGCTACTGAAAATTCTTTTGAATCATTTTACAAAAAATAATGGAAGCATACATGACTGGAATAATTTTTTGTTATCTGATAAATTGGCACAATTTCAGCTTCTTTTTAGTTCGTTCACATTTTTCTCCACCTTTAAACTGAATTTCTTTTTAAATAGATATTGAAGTCTTTGACATTTAAAAAAATGATTCCGGTTATATCTTATTCGTTATTTTACAGCAATTTGAGCTCTTAATTTACTCTTAAATGAACTGAAAGTTAGAAAAGTAGATACAGTAGAGCCCGCTTAATAGAATATAGGCTAAAAGAACATTCCGCTTAATGTAATAAATTTTCAATGCCCCAAACTATATTATATTGTTTCTGTCATCCCGGATAATGGGTTATCCCGCTTATTAGAATCATTTTTCGAGGCAGATCAGCTATTCCATTAAGCGCGCTCGACTGTAACGAAGAAAAATATAAATCTTGAACGGGCATTTCTTGAAACTGCTGCTTTATAGTAGCGTTTGGGGTGCTTTTTTCTTCTTTAATTTAAATTTACGTCTATTTTTTCGGCATAATTTTGCTCATTCAATTTATTACATATTTTAAAAATATTTTTAAATGTAACTTTTTTTAATGACATTAGTTGAAAAAAATGTTTATTTCAAAATGAATGGTAAATGTATTGAAAGAAAAACGATATAAATACTTGCAATGTACCTAATAAATTTAATTTTTTACAATTCTACCTATTTTTCATGTATATTTTTAACATTAAAGAATGATGAAATAACTTTTCATAAAATATCTTCGATCGCATTAATATTTAACGTTTATTTCTAAATTTAATGCAACTTTAGGTGAAAATTTCTGTGTAAGTAAAGTTTCGTCCAACCTTTCTATGAGTCACAAAAGCATACACTCTCTAATTATAAATAAGTGTGTCCTCCTAAAACGTATATGTTCTCTCCTAACAATTAGTATAAGGTACATTCTGAAACCAATGCACCAGATCATACAGTAAAACTCCTCTTGACTGACTACCCACAAATTCGGAAATCTCTCTTAAAAGGATATTTTTTAATCACCTGGCAACAACTTATTGAGCTTACAAAACTTCTCTTTCGTGAACACATCTCCATTACGGACACATATTTTTGTCCCGCTGGTGTCCGCCATACAGGAGTTTGACATTAAAAACATTCAAACCAGTCAACAAAATATTCCATTTCAAACTGAAATTCTTATATTTTAATGGAAACAGTTGACACGTTAAAGCCGAAGCCATGCGGAAAAATCTTTGCTCTGGACTATGCGTCCAGTTTTATAAAATGCAAATCTGATTGTTTCTGATTCCAAACAGCATCATTACGTTAAATATAAACGGCACAAGGAACACTATTATCTTGATTTATGAAATGTAACCACCCAAATACCCTACACATATACGACAGTTGAAAGAAAAGTACAAACATTTACTTTTTACCAATGAAACACAAGGAAATGAAGACACGCTTTCCGATTGCATAGGCCGAACAATTATAATCCGGTTGCTTTTGATACGACGCCCATTTCGTGAAGTATGTGCACTCTAAAAGTAAAGCTGTTGTATAAACTTGGACCTGTATCAACTGTTTTTGGGCTTACCTATCCCTGCTAGCTGTTTGAAAGTTCTATTTGTTGGAATTTTGGTCACCAAATATGGATGAGACTACTTCCAGTCAAAATTTTGATAGTTCACAAGCGTTAACAAGAATTTGAGAATTCTTTTATTCGTCATGTGCCTCAGTCTTATGATTCATGAACATGATCATAATTTTATTTCAGCCGGATTCCTGGATGATGAGGCTAAAAAAAAGATTTCGCCGTATGACATCTGCTTTACCACGTGAACGCAATAGTTTAAAGGAAATAAGTTCATATTTACTAACACATCCAACTTGAGGTTGAAATACAATAGTTTTGGTCTGACTTCGAAAGTTTTTAATATCAAACTCTGTAATCCGTCCTCAGGGTTAATGAATTCTCAAACGCCTCCTGTGAATTTGATCACATTTGCAAAGTTCTTGTTCACCCCCGTCTCAAAAAAATGAAAAGAAAAGAAAGGAAAAAGGCAAAAAAAAAAGCAATTTTTCTTGGATCATCTTCCCTACTTTTCTGGAAGTATATGAGCTGTAAATAATGTTCTGGTTGTGTGGAAACCCTCCCTCATTTTGCACGAGTAAGAAGCATATTGATTTTCGCTCCCTCTGGTGGGGCGTTTCTAGTGATATGACTTGGAAAGAATTGGTTAAGTGCTCATCTTTTAAGAGGGTGCACAAAACGAAAAGCATAACTTCATTTCATTTCTCCCCATTGTGTGACAAAAATGAAAAGTAAAATATTATATTAAAAAAAGTCTGGTTGTGGTACATCAGTAAAATTTTCCTTAAAGTATAATATATTTTTAAAAATAAATAAAAATAAAATCACTTACCGCTAAATTAATTTTCAGAAAAGTAGAACAAATAACAGGTTGACATTCCTCATTGCAGATATGGAAGTGAAAAATACAGTAATAACTAGCTGATCCGCCGCAGAACATCAGCGGGGATCAACTATCAAACTAAATATGAGAATGATTGCTCGATATAAACAAACTAAACTGTTGCAGCTCCAAAGAACCGGAAATTAACCATTTTGAAATCGTGAAAAACGCTTTAAAATTCAAAAGTCTTAGGATCAGATCGCTAGATATAAACATGAGAATGATCGCTCGATATAAACAAGCAAAGGTGTTTCCACTCCAAAGAATCGGAAATTAAAAATTGAGTTACAAATGAAAATACTTTTTAAGAAATAGAAATAAATTTGTTAATCCGTATTTGTAAAGTCCCCATAAGCAAGTAATCATTAAACATTTTTTTAAATATCGTTCGACCATAGTTTGTTTTTTGCATAAGGGGCCGTACATAAATGATGTCACGCTTTTTCCCCAAAATATTTGACCCCCCTCCCCCCTTTGTCACAATATGTCACACTAGGGGTTTGAAATTAATTGGCTTTGATGTTCACACTTTTTGTAACCCTTTTCCTCCCCTTGTCACACTTTGTCACAATTTCACGAGCCCCTTCCCCCCTCGAAGGCGTGACATCATATATAAATGATCCCTAATGTCAGTATCGTATCGTACCGCAAAATTTAATCATATCTTGTCCCCTTTAAAGGGTGAAATATATATTTGGATGAGATATGTTTTACTTTGTACCATTTCACGACAAGAAGTCGTTCAGGATTTCTATTTCAACTGACCATCTTGTTTCCTGAAATTAAGGACACTGCCAAAAACAGAACTCATACACACACAAAAAAAAGTTGCCTTTTTGTCTACCGTTATAGGGTAGAAATAGAGGCATGTACTATATAAAATTTACTTCTCAAGATTTCACCAGGTATTCCGTGAACATAAAACACAGTCAGTCTCATAGAACTTTGATTTTTGCAAGCATGTAGTTTTTGTGTTTAAATTTTTCAGCTTTGACAAATTTTATTTTGTCACAGACACACAAGATCTCCCATATCATTCATGGTAATTGTTTAAAAACATAAGGCATGCTTGATCTGTCTTAGGTCTAAAATCTTATGTTTCTTTAATTTCAAAATGTATGTAAGGACATGGCAACACAAAATCTTGCAATATGTCTGCGGAGGAATATAAAATAGTTTGGTATTTATTTACACGAAGAAAATCGTAAGAAGATTTCCAGAGATGTATTTACTTATTTATTTTTGTATATTCTTATTTATTTTTTTCATTTTTGTTGGTGTTCTTTTTTTTTATATTTAGGAGTTAGGCCTTTCTTAATATTTATCTAGAATCTACATAAAAGAAAAACAAATTATTTTTAAAAAGCATAAACAATAGCCAATTTAAGATGGAAATTATACCTATAATTCTTCAAGTTGTGTGTTTCAGTCAAGATGATATATATGGTAGTTCTCTTTTTTATTTATTTATTTTATTTTTATTTTTTCACTCATTATGAATGAATTAAAAATCAGTACATTTTCAGGAATGTTAAGAATTAAAAAGTTATTAGAAATTTATCTCTTAGCTAAAAACTCTAGTTCACTTCTAACATAACCACTGTATTATGCCGAAAATATATATATATAAGGGATAGTGCTATAAAATAATTAAGCTAGATCAATTTATTGTTGAGTTACCTCATTCAAGTCAAAGCGTCATATGGCTAAAAGACGATCTTCATAAATTGACTTCGATATTTTGGAAGCTGAGAATTTTACATAGAAGTACATCGTGAACTTTTCCAAATGTCAATATCTCTGTATCGGATAAATAGTAAAGAACTGGGAGACAATTCAAAATAGTTTAGCTTTTTTGGTATTTAGATCAATTTTAGCGATTTCAGTTGTGCAGATATACCTCAAAATTAAAGTGGACTTAATTCCAAAAATTATTTAAATATTGCAGTACGTTACGTAAACTGTCGGCTGTTCAATCACCGCTTAACAATTTTTTACTTTTAGTAATGAACAAATATAGAAAGTTCCTTTCAATGCAGTTTATTGAGTATAAGAAATTTCTTGGATGCGACATAAACGATGGCCATGCTATTCGCTTTTTCCTTGAAAATTTTTGTTATTATGTAACGAAAACTACGGAACAAATTCATTAAGGAAACTTATTGTTGCGTGACGTTTAGCGCGTATAGCATTTACGAAATATCCAGAGAAATACCTTCTTTCATCAAAAGAGATTCACCATAAAGAACATTTTCGGTATTAGTTCGCATGCCTGGGAGTCATACGTCACCCGTTCTTACTTTGGGCAGCTACAAAGCTTTAAGAGCAACACATAAAAGACTACTAATGATTTTCATTCCGGAACAGCTGCGTTTATTGTTGGCTCAGGAAATTGATTTTCTTCTCTTATTTTTAATTGAAAATCCACGATTAATCAATTGCCTCGTAAACTTCAGCCTTGCATCTTGTCCTTACTTACTAACACAGGATTAGTTAGTTTGTTAGGAAAAAGTATTTCTTTTGTGAGATGTCATTAAATGTGGAACAGAGCTTTTGTGACAGCACTGGCTGCAATTTGACATTTTTAAAGGGTTTATAATAAATTTGAATTTTGCTTTTAATTACATCTTGTTTGACAGCTATTAGTAACTTATACTGTGAGACACTCTCATGTCCGCACTTTTGATTAAAAAATATTTTTTGAAAAGTTTACGCAATATAATACTAAGAAAGCTTTCAATTTAAAAGTTTTATTTTACCAAAAGTTTTATTTATTTATTTATATTTTGTTTGTTTCTAATGGGCTGCTGTTGGTTTCTGTTCTTGCAGAAATTGATTCCCGAGCAAGTGGTACCATCTCTTTCAGCGGCACCATAATGGGTGAGTTGCCATCGCCGCAGGAGAATTTTGACGTCCAGTTTCTCCACCTGAAAGGGCAAGCCTCCGGAGTATGTTGATGCGAAATTACACTAGGAATTTAATTTAACTGAGAGTATCCAAGCCAAATTTCTACTCAAAGGATCCTTTACATGCCACATAATCATTCGACATGGGCGCAGACGATTTTCTGTATCCTGAAAATCCACCGACATTGCCAGGCTTGATCCTCTGACCAATGGATTTTCATTTTTCTTCATCCACCAGCTCCCAGCTTCGGCACGCCTAAGGCTACGGCTAACAGGTTTATGGGTGTCTGGTGGAGAAAAGTTTTCATTTACCAAAGTACATTTTACAAACCAAAATGTACTTTGAAATAATAGAAAACATGATTTTGTATATATAAAGCTGTCATCATTTAGACCTCCGTGCCGATGCTATAATCCTAAAATACCTTATAAAGCATAACTCTAATTCATTTTGGTTAGTTGCACCCCAAGTAGTATATATTTCCCTAACATATACCTACGTCATTTGTACAGTTGCTTGTATTCAAGAAAACTTTAAAAAAAAAACTGCACGTTTAAGGATATAGTTTATACGTTTCTATAAAATACTTTCTGTAAAAACGTATATTCACAACTGCCTGTCTGGACGACTTTTTATTTCCCGACGCTTTGCGACTCTTAATTTTTGCCCAGACATTTAAGAGAATTATTTTAAATTCGGAAATAACAATGAAAGAATTCTACAACCTGAAGCATGTGAGGAATTCATGAGAGGGAGTTTTCAAAAAGAAAAATAAAGGATCATTTTATGCATTAACCATAGAAGAAAAATTAGACTAAAAAGAAATATGAGTGCAGAGATTTTATTACAAAAAGCCACAGCAGAAAAGAGATCAATGACATTCAGTGAAAGAAAGATTTCCAGCCAAAGCAACTGGTATACGGAAATTTTGCTGAATGTAGTCCTTTTTTAATAAAGACGTGAACTAATAATAAATAGTGTAGCTTGTTGACCAGTATTGATCTGCTTTGTCCATTCAAAAAAGTCGGCTACGTTACAAAAACTTGCACTTTTAGCCATGATGTTAAAAAAGAAGTTGTATTGTACACCTGTATATTCGATTTCATTCCACACATTGCTTTAATGATTGTATTAAAGATATACATGTCGAAAGTGGATAACTTCTACTAGTTAAAAGTGTTATCAGTTGACTCTGCGAAGAGAAACTATTTGTGTGTATGTTTGTTTTATTTGTATTATTATAAAATACTGCTTGTGATAAGCTGTTTTTTCTGTGTGCTTTTTTTAAGGCTATGCTACTACACATCTTCTAGCATTCAGACAAGATTTGAATTTCATTCAAATATTCTTTTCTCTTATTATTATTATTGCTATTAAAAAAATAAAGCTGTTTTGACTAATTTAAAGCTTAATCCGATTTTGAGATGTGTCGTGAAAAAAAGGGAATTATTCTAATTTTCTTAATTTTTAGATGTTTTAAAGCCCACAAAAAATGCAGAAGATGAAATTTGGTCGAATTTTGTGACACGAGAGTTTCATTATTTCTGCAGATATGGTACTAAAGTCTACATTACTATTTTTTATTAATCTTTCGCATTTGCACTTTGAAAAGTTACTCTGCAGCACGCAAAAATCTGCTTTTGAACTAAGAGGTCAGTTTGAAGTTAAATCCGTAAGCTTTACAAAAAAAAAAAGAAAAAAAACACAATTCCATAAAATAATTTAGAACACTTTAGAAAAGTAAGAAAAGTTTGTAATAAATGGACGATATCCACTCGCGCGCGCGCACGCACACACATATATATATATATATACATGTGTTAATTAATGTTAATTATTTTAGCTTAAAACACCTCTTAGCCATATCTGCAGTTTACCCTTAAGGGTAAACTGCAGATATGGCAGATATCAGGTTTCATATCATATCAAATTCTGATAAATGACGATTATCAATCTTTAGTAAATGACGTCATTAAAGTTCAGAAAGCTTAAAAGAGTACAGAAACTTGAAATATGTTCGAAGTAACAGCAGTTTGTTAGAGGGCTACATGTCATACTTTAATGAAGCCAAAGAAGGTGCTTTGCAATAAAGAGAAAGAGGTTTATTTTAACGCGAAATTTCTCTCCCAAAAGTTTTACAAACGCTTGTCAAAACTCATTAGTTATTAAATGCTGGATTTATTTTTATTGTCACGAAAGTGAATTTCATCAGATTGCTGAAAGTGAATATAATTATTACCGTATTTTTCTTGGTTAGTCAATATTATTTATATTAAAAACCATGAAAGGGTTTACGCGTCATAAATTAGAGCGAGACAACATGTCTAACAAGCATTAATTTAACTGAGCACTAATAATAAAATAAATAAAGTTATTTATTAATTTATTTTTCAATATTTTTCTATCTTTATAAGTCTTTGCATTGAAAAAAAAAAACGTTTTATTAAACATTTTCTTTTAAATAATCAATATCATCGTATTTTTTGTAGACTAGTCATTTTGTCGTTTTTGTAGTTTTTTTTAAAATTTTTCATTAATTTTCAAAAAGAAAACAAAAACAATAACATAAAAATTTACGCAATCACATACACACACACAAAAAAAAACATGAGTGATAGCTAGAGTATGTAGTAATGCATTGTGAGTGTCAATGTTTTTGTATTAAAATGCTGTAGCAATATTGCTGTTTAAGATGAGTTTTTCAGTATTTTCCTTGATCTGTAATTAATTTTATTGCTCTTTACTTGCATTGACTCTTGAAAAATAGGATTTAGCTTTACACATGTTGGACACTTTCTGTGATACCAAGTACATTACGTAATGAAATGTGTATAAACATTAAATCTTAGAACAATCGCTATTGTTCCATGTTTACAGGAAAATGCACCGTTCGAAATATATCAAATGAGCATATTCCTTTTACTGTGCAATATCCATGAATGATATCTAATGGTACTGGATATTTGCAAAGTTAGGCCTTAATAAAAATACAGTTTAAAGCTAAGCGGATTAATTATGATTCGGTGCGGTCAATGGAACATTAATTGGAAAGCATGGAACATAGAACAATCCTGATAAACTTCGGAAATGAGGAACGAGAAAGTAATCAAAGTAAATTCCTGTCTAGAGGGCGTTTTCCGCTTTCAATTATCCATCCAGCCATTGATTAAATATTAGAATGTTACCAAATAATTTCTTTGTCCTCTGTCTATTGGCTTCATCATATATTGGAGAGTATTTGTTTTGAGACATTAGATTATAGGAATGGAGTCAACAATTACAATGATACCGAAATGCGAATACATGTTGAATCCATTAGATATTACGTAAGCACTTATGTTTAAGCTGCTTAGCTGAGAGGGTATTCTTGTGTAATGAAAAGTTTATGGTTTTTTAAATGATGTTTATATTAAGATGTGCTTACACTTTTCATTTGCATGAACTTATTAAATATTCTTTCTATACTTCATGTATTATAGTCCAATTTATTTTAATATCATATTATCAATCAATTTTGGTCTTATAAATATTTTATGAATATACATTTAAATGTTAAGTCATCGACAATAAGAGGACTAAATTTTAGAAGCAATTTCATTTCCTTCTGCTATTCAATGCAAATTTCACCAGCAATGAGTCGTCTGCTGTTGGTGTGGTCCAGGCATCAGGTGAGTACATATATTAGCCGATTTACTTTTTGATAATATACTATGTACACGAAAATAATGACAGCTACAGAGCATTCTACCCTAGTCTAGAGAGATCAAATGAGCGTAAATATTAGCCGATTTATTTTTTGATAATATGTGCAGCGTATACGAAAAAAGAACAGCTACAGACCATTCTCCCTTAAAGCAGGAGCCTGCTTTAGAAGGCCGAAAAAAAAGCGTTTTTGGGGGAAAATTTTTATTACAGAAAAAAAACAAGTCTAGCGAAGTTTTCAGATTATTTTATTACATATTTGAACCAGTGAAAGCAAAAAATTTAAAGACAAAATATTCAAATGCAGCCGATTTTTATAAATGTGTGCAACACCTTGGAATTGCAGTATCCAATCGGTGGGCAAGATGGAGCTCGTAATTTTCGTGTAAAACAAAACAAAAAAAAAATTCTGAAATTTCATATATTTATCTTCTACATGAACTAAGAAAAACCCAAAAATTTGTGAAATTAAAAAAATTTCTCAGGTGTAAAAAAAACTGTTTTGGAACAGCAAAAAAATCATTTCAACTTGCTAAAAATATGCTCAGAATTTTTTTTCCATAAATCCTTTTAGTTCAAATAGAAGAGAACACAAAACTACAGCTAACAAGCCTTGTTTCGTTTTGATTGGTCGTCTAGTTTTTTCGCAATCACGCCCGCCAGTTTAGAAAAATCATAAAAACGAAAACTCGAGAAAACGCGCTTGAAAGTATACGAACGAAAAAATGTTAATTTCCTATTACTTACAGTGATGATACGCTAATCAGCTATTGTTGCGCCAAACCTTCAACTTCCTCAAAAACTCATTCGAACGACCTTTGAACCTTTTCACATACATAGTTCGGAGCTATTTAATGGAGGGGAGGGGACGGGAGCACGCTCCAGCTGCCCGAGCGCTCAGTTCGGACACCTGCTGGTAATGTTTAGTGCTGTATTTTTGAAAATATTGAGAATTAGCCTCTATAACTTTACATATTCTTAGATATATTACGAGCAGGTTTTAGCAATAAAAACAGAATAGTTATTTTGAGAATGTTAAAGCAGGCTCCTGCCTTAATCTAATAATGCATCAATGTACAGCTGCCTGTAAATGCTGAAAAATATCTTCGATATAGCACTTTAGATCAGCGGTGCGCAAACCGGGGGTCGCGAGAAAATTTTTAGGGGTCGTCCAATTCAAGGAAATTTTAACTTATGTAAAATCTACAGTTATTCATTTGAAAGAACGGAAATAATACACGCGAGGAAACTGACCACTATTATTTAACGAGCAATTATTATTATTTTAAATCGAATACAAAACTCTCCCGTGTTTGCTCGACAACTATACGAAACGCAGTTACATGGTTGATATTTTGTAAAAAATGAACGATCTGAATATGAGTCTACAGGGAGAGGGTACAAACATTTTAACGTTAAGCAGTAAAATTGAAGCTTTGATGAATAAGATGATACTTTGGCAAGGGAAATTGAACAAAAACTGCACAGACATGTTCCCGTGCGTTTCGGAATTTACTCAAGAAAATAATATATTTAAAAGCATCATTTAACATTATTTGATAAAATTGGTTGAAAATTTAACGAAAAGGTACGAAAAATATCTAGAAAGGGAATTATCTTGGATCCGTGACCTATTTTCGTTTGATATTGCTAACTCTCATAACCCGTTAAATGAAAAAGATGAGTTAAGGCAGTAGCCTGCTTTAGAAGGCCAAAAAGAAGCGTTTTTTGAGGAATTTTTTCAGGACAGAAAAAAAAAAAGCAAGTCTAGCGAAGATTTCAGATCATTTTATTACATATTTGAACAAGTAAAAAAAAAATTAAGACAAAAATATTCAAACGCAGCCGATTTTTATACACATTTGTGCAACACCTTGCAATTGCGGTCTCCGGTCGGCGGGAAAGATGGCACTCGTAATTTTCGTCTGAAACAAAAAAAAACAAAAATGTTTTTAATTTTCATATATTTATCTTCTATTTAAACTAAAAAAACCACGAAAATTTGAAAAATTAAAAATTTTTCTCAGGTTTGAAAAAAAAAGTTTCTTTTGCAACAAAAAAATCGTTTCAACTTGCTAAAAAAGTTGTTCAGAATTTTTTTTCATGAATTTTTTTAGTTCAAATAGAAGAGAATACAAAACTGAAGCTGACAAGTTTTGTTTCGTTTTGTTTGGTCGTCTAGTTTTCTCGCAATCACGCCCGCCAGTTTAGAAAGAACATAAAAACAAAAACTCGATAAAACGCGCTTGAAAGTTTACGATCGGAAAAATGCTAATTTTCTATTACTTACAGTGATGATACGCTAATCAGCTATTCCTGCACCATATACCAAATATTTATAATCGAATATTTCGTTATAATCTGTATAACAACTTGAGTCGGTACTTCTACGAATTCAAAACATTATTTCGAACGACCTTTGATCCTTTTCACATACATAGTTCGGAGCTGTTCGACCGAGGGGACGGCGCGCTCCAGCTGCACGAGTGCTCGTACACCTGCTCGACATCTGGCCACGTTTAGGGCTATATTTTAAAAACTATTGAGAATTAGCCTTTATAACTTTACATGCATATTCTTAAATATATTAGGAATCGATTTAAGCAATAAAAAAAATTTCGTTTTTTTGAGCCTTCTAAAGCAGGCTCCGGCCTTAATTGAGCTTTCAAGTGACGAAGCACTGCGCATTCATTTTAAATCTGACTTGCCAAAAATTTTGGTTATCGATTGGAAACAAATATGCCGATTTCAAAAAAAAGGCAATAAATATTTTGATTCAGTTCCTAGTTATGTGAATTTTTAAAATTAGTTTCCATTAAAACAAAATATCGTATCGCTTGGATCCATAGGATGACTTATGGCTTGCAATTTCCAATATAGATCCGAACAATAGAAGCAATCATGAGCTCTTCGCAAGCACATGCCTCACATTGACTTCTTATGATGTAAAGTTTTTTAAAAGTATTTTTCATTAAAAAATATTTATACCCATATTCATAAATAAAGCATTGTTTCACAAAATTATGTGTTGATCCATTAACAAATGTTTATGATGTTACAACTTTTATAGCATTTTTATGATGGTTATACGTTTGGTGCGCTATTTTAAAATGGCGTTACTTCAATCGATGACGTCACGACACCCTTTTAAAAACACCCTGTAAGAGCAAATCCCAGAAAGAAATTCAATGTAACTTCGCTGACGATTAAGCAAATTGCGTAATCGAGAAGTAATGCCTTCTTTGAAATCAAACAAAGTGTTCCTAAAAGTGTTCCAAGCATAAATAAAAAGTACATCAGGGACTGTGTGGCGTCTTGTTTATGTGCCCTAAAACACAATGCACTGTTTGTGTGCTTACTCTCGGGTACGTGGCCATAAAAAGGTATGGATACTGATAATAAAATGTATGTCATACGAAAATTTCCAAAACATTAGTGCAAAAGATTTCATTTTTTTCTGAAAACTACCCCTTCCCCCACTGTGCAAATGAAAATCGCAAAAGCTGAGTTGTTTTCGAGATAGATAGATGACGCAGATTATAATTGGTTTGAGAAGCTCAAACAGCTGCGTTAACTATGTTTCTTTTTTCTTCTCGTTATTGAAACACCGAGCACAAAAACTAATTTTTCCTTCAACAAACAGAATAACGTCTCTCCTACATGTATCCAAGCTTTAGATTACATATATTTCTCTTGAATGCGCACAAGGATATGGGAGAAACTCCATTTGTATCGAAAAGACTGGAGGAGAGGAACCACGCATTTGATTTGTTTTCTTGATACGCGTTCGGATTCCAAGTTATTTGCGTTTCCTCTTCTTATGATGATGCATGCTTTAATCCGGCATTATTTGTGCAATAATAAAAGATTATGTTTGTTATATCAAAAGCACTTGTTTTACACAGTGTTGTTTTTTCAAAAGATGCAAATGTCATGTTGCATCAAATGCATTTTTAAAGTGATACATAAACTTTACTTATGTTATGGTAAATAATTATTACAGTTTGTGTGTATTTTTCATGTACTCAAAATAAGTAATTGTTTATAATTATACTAAACCCAACGATTGGGTAATTCTTAAGTAATTCAAAGCCAATTATTCTGTTTTATAATTATTGAACTAGTTTTGCCGAAACGTCACTGTAACATACTGTCCTAGGTACTACAGAAATATTTTCCTGAGCATTTTATCCTCACCAAACATTGCTCTTTTCAAACTCATTGAAAATATATCCAATACAATTTTGGGAAATTGAAAAAAAACTGAACTAAGTCTTGAAACTAAAAAAAAATTGCATATGTAAAACAAACGAAAGTTTAATATGTCTATACATATAATAATAATAATAATAATAATAAAAAGGAAATATTTAATTGAAGAGAGATGATAAAGTTTTGACTTATTAGAACTACTTGCATTATACATTTAATAGCGAAATCTATGGAAATACGGTTTTAAAACATATATATTATTCGTTTTTTTTGTTTTTTGTTTTTTGTAGGTGAAATTTGTAATATGTAGGGGAAAAAACGCTTAAAAAACGAAAGGCATAAGAAAATATTATTACTCTAAGTTTGAAAATAGAAAATTGAAACCTTTAAGTAAGCATTTGTAGTAGATCTCGACAATGCCGGCAATATTAAATTAATCCTTAAAGGCCTTTGAACCATACAATACTTACAATACTTTACACGCATTTCTAAATTTCTACTAGAAAGGACCAATCAATTATACGAATCAGCGATAAAGAATCGCTTGGATAACACAATTATTGCTCCTATTTCTTCAGAGAACTCAGATGAACTGAGTCCAGGGCATTGATTGAAGTCACTGGCGGTGCGTTTTATGCAGCTTTTTATCTATATTTATTTATTTATTAATTTTTCGGTAGAAGTCTCCTAAAGTATAACATTTTAACATATGCTTTTTCTAGTATACGACGGAAGTATAATTTCATACATGATATATTTAAACTTTACAAAGTAGAGTGTTGAAGTGACAATTAAAAAATACATAAAATACTGAACTTTTTTTTTTCAGAAGTCAGTATTCAAAATCAATGTTTCTTTCTTTGTTCCACACAAAGCATAACACTGATATCGATACGCAATTTCGAGAATTTCAATGGGTTTAAGGAGTATGTTCATAGATATCATATCAATTTTCTGTAATTAGGCGAACCCTTTTCATAAATACTTAGTTAAATCTCATAAACATTATAGCACTGTCATTTTATGTAGATACTACCAAAATTATTAATATAATACATATATATATATATAGATCAAAAATTAAAAGTATATAATGTTTATTTTACTACATTAAAAAATAATAGCAATTATATAACTTCTTTTCAAAATAATTTCACCTAACAGCAAACTGCGTAGCCTTAGTGAAAGTACTCAAGCGTAGGGAAGGATTCGGACTAAAGACGTACTACTTACGAACCCAAGCGTTAACCACTGGATGAGCCGGTACTCAGCCGTTATCCTTTATTTAGAAATTTAAAAAAAAACCTCTTTGAAGAACTTTTTAAGGAAGCTTATTTTACGCAAAACGGAAATAAAATCAAAATCAAAACTAATTAGAATTTTCGAATGGGACGAAGTGTGTTAGCTTTCTCTGCGGATGATGGAACTTGTGTCAAATGTCATTCCAATACGTCAGTTAGTGTCGCTTTGTACAATGAAAATACAAACAAGCATTCAAACACACAAACGAGCTCTTTTACATGTATAGATTTAATAGAAAGAATTAAAAGGAATTTACATTATTTCGTGTGAAGCATTTTATTATTTTTTTAAGTACTCTGTGTTTCTATTTATCTACTAAAAAACTACATCAAGTACTGATATATAGCATCTTCAATTTATGCGACTACATAGAGACAAAGTACCAAATGACTACATACAGAATTTGCAATTTTTTGCCGCATCGGATCGATACTAGAGTCGCTGTCTTACAAAGTTTATTTACTACCAGTTAAAAAAATAATCATAATATTAAATACATCCCTACAGTCATGGTTGGGAGGCTCTCCATGCTTCCACTCTTCCAGAAGGCCGTTCTTCTGATCATTGCTGACATTCAACAGGCCACGGTTTGCAACAAACACGTAATCTAAAATAAAAAGTCAGAGCTATCGTAAGCTTTTATCTTCTAAATTTAGACAAAATAAGAAAACATTGCACAGGCAATTTAAAGTCCTTGTTTGAAAATTAAAGGGGGCAATGTCAAAAATGTAAACTGCGTTAAAACCTATGCAAGTATGTATATCATAATTGCAGTACAATTATTGCATTATTTTTTTTCTTTGTTTCGTTCTGTTCTTCGTCTTAATTTTTTTTTATATGAACTGAAGATTTTATTTATATCTTCGACAAATAATCTGAAAGACATCGCAATTTAAGCAACACATTTTTGTTATTACCAACATTAGAGATGGTTTTTTTAATTGACACAAAATATGACCCATTTTTACTTAGGAACCAATTACTTTACCACGTAATTTAGTGTTCTACATTTGGACCATTATTGGCGTAAGATGTAGCAATTAATATAAGTTTAATCATTTTTGTTTCAAATCCGCGTACTTTAAAAATCATCGTAAACGTGCCCACATTAATCTGAACATAGCAATAAACTTTTGTCAACGAACAATTTTTCGTTTATGGGGTAATTTAAAATGATCGCTAAACAGGTCGAACTAAATCTCATTAACGGAACATAATGCAAATCTACTTTCCCGCCTCTTTCAACTTCGATTTTGCATACACATACAGGAGCCCATGTCCGGAGTGGGTAATAATCGTAAGTTGAACCTATTATTCCAAGTGAATATCGTTTTAAAATTGCCAACAGAGGTTTAAGATATTAGTTTCAGTAAAGCTGTTTTGATATTATCTTATAATATTGCCTTCTGTTAAAATATAACTATTAAGATGTTCTTCACAAATGTATTTCAATTTCCATGACATTAAATTTTGAAAGCCAATTGTTTGTAATGAAAAGCTAGTTTGTCATTATTTATCTCACTGTTCTGTTTTTAAAGCTCAGTTAAATTTCTGTTTTCAAAATAAAAATGTATTACAATTCATTGCTCCTTCTAAGGTTCATACATCGACCGTACATTTTCTTATCCTTGTGACACCGAATTATGGAAAAATAATATGCTTATAATCTTTCTTCAATTGAATAATTGATTATTATTGTATTATAATTGGATGAGTTCAAGGATATACTTTATTAACACTGAATTTAATGCAATTATATAGTTAGTATTTTTACAAACTAAAGAAAATATCGTTGAACAATAATCAAAAAAATGCTTTTCAATTAAACATGATTTTTGATAATCTATTCGGCTTTATTGATAAAGAAAAAAAATGGTTTCGAGGTGACGAATAGTATATTCACTTATGTTACGAGTTTGTTCTCTTATGGTTATTTTTTAAAATCAAAACGTAGATGGCAATGTAAAGTGCTGTTATGGGAGTTTTATACAAAATTTTATAATGTTATAAAAGTGAGGTTTATAACACCTGAAAAATTAAAGTTTGAAATTCCAAACTTTTTAAAAGTCGCAATTTTTGAAGTGTGGTTACTCAAAAACCGCACTTTTTTAAAATATGAAAATTGCTCATTTGATGTCCACTAAGTGCCTAATAAGCTGTTATCAATAAAATTGTCTATTTCTGCTCCAATGATTTTTACATGATTTTTTTAAAGTGGCATTTTTTGCGCTTTTCATAAAATCAGATATTCATGATTGTTTTTATTCACTCATTTTACCTTATGATGTAATCAATTTTTATTAAGAAATATACTATAGTGTTACACAATTACTGTAGCTGAATTACACTTAACTTTCCTAATAATAAATAGCACTATGCGCGAAGTGTAGCAAGCAAGATGATTGAATGCATGTTTTCCTGTTCACTCCTATTACTAGTTTTAAGTTCACACGAGGTACATCAAATATCATGTTACATCAATAAAAAATCTATTGCAGATATACTTCGCCTTCTTAAAAATACATAGTACTATGCACGAAGTACAGCCAGCAAGATGATTGAATGCATGTCATTCTGTTCACACGCGATACATCAAATATCATGTTACATCAAATGAAAAATCAATTGTAGAATACAATGAAGCATTATTGGCTATCTCAGCGTAATGACGTATACATGAGACTTACTATCAAACAATCAAGTGAAAGCACTAAAAAATGCCCATCCTCTTAAAAACATATAATATTCAATAAATGATTTCGATACAGAAGAATTTATTGAGTGAGTAAATGAAACATTTTTGGATGGCATCCAAAAATCATGATGGGTTAGAGACATCTGAGAACTTGTTTTTTTGTATTTTATTGCATTTATATAGGTGTTTATCTTTGAGTATCTACATATATATTTTTAAAAAACCATATCAGTGCTGTGACATGACAGTTGATGTACCACGAGTTTAAAATTAGTAATAACAGTGAACAGAATGACATGCATTCAATCATCATGATGACTACACTTTGAATAGTTTTATTGAATTTTAAAGAAGGTTGGATATAATTTAGCTACGATAATTGTGTAACAATATAGCATTTTTCTTAATAACAATTGCTTACATTTTATGCAATGTTCTGCTTGTTTTGAGCACATTAAGGATTTTGTTCTTCAAAATTCCTTTATAGCCTATTTCCTGATTATTGTTAAATTTTCCTTCTTTTCGCTATAATAATATAATTTAAAACCAATCACACATCCCCTGTTTAGACCAACTCAGTAAAAGCAGCGATATTTCAGTCCATACTTTCTATAATTGCGTCGCCAGAGTATTCGTTAGAAAATAGTTGTCCATTGGGAATTACATAAGAATGGCGGCAACACTGAATTTAGTATCAGGTCTCGACGTTATTGATTTATTGCGAATAACGAATATGCAAAATAGGGAGATCATTAACTGCTTTGGCTAAATGACTTTCGTCATTAATGTTTGGATCTTTTGTTCACAAGATTTGAAACGAGAAATTACGGGCATCATTCAAATGCATTCAAATGTTAAGGGGACAAATACAACTTCGGTGACGCACTGATAATTATAAATCACTTTAACATTCATTTCTAAGCATGGAAATTTCATGCATAAATTTTGATTTCAAATTGTTTGAGACTCAAAGTGATATCCTTAGAAATTATGATTACCTAGCTGTTATTAGGTTAAAACTTTCCGTAATGTGATTTATCTAGAAACTTATGACTGGATTTAGTATTAAAGTAAATTGTGCGGAAGCGAATAATGATTGTATGTTTAAAAACTTATTACTGTAGCTAGAATACTGTCTTTTAAAATTTCATGTATTTTAAAATGTCATACGCACAGAGATGAATTCCCTTCGAGTTTAAAGGAATCTTAGATGCAGATTACAAGTAATGACTTTCAACTGCAGTGCAATAAATTTGAAAATAGTGGTCATGGTAATTATTAGTTTCATCACAAGTTACATAGCTATATTTATCAAAGTGAAGCCTTTTTGTCTTTTTGTAGAATTGAAACTACTAGTTTTAGTTAAAGTACTGAATGCGATTTTAGTTAAGGAATTTTAGAAAAATGCAAATACAATTTTCTAAAATTTCTTCAATTTTACATTAATTAATAGATATTTTGAAATGATCCATACCTTAGTACAGTTGAAGTTGATGACATTAAATTATTACCATGATTAGATTAAATACCTTTCTCTAGCATTATACTAATGCAATAAATATGTCTGTAATAGTAAAACATTAATAAATGCATTTGTAAAAAGAGGTATTACTATAACTAGTATGTTGCAGCCATCACGAAACTTTCTTTTACATATTTCATATTAATATTTTTTTATTAAACCATCAACAGGTACCCCTTTCTTTCACTACGAAGGGTGCCAAAATATAATCAGTGCATGTTCTCATTGAGGTACATTTCTATGCCAATTTCTATTCGAGTTCTTGCATTACTTCTAGAAACATACGCTTAACGAGAAAATTACTCGATTGCCTGATTCTCTCAACCCTCTTAGAGAATATGGTGCCAGAACAAATCAGGTCTTGTTACCATTGGGATTTATCAGTGTTCTATTATTTGCTTAAACTATTTCATAACTTTTTGAGATATGCACTTAACAAGAAAATGTTCAGTTGCCTGATTGTTCCACGCAAAGCCGCCAAACAATTGTCAGCAGCACTTCCCACCGCGGCATTTTTGCATTACTTGCTTGGATATAGAAGACAGGTTTATCCAATGAAAGATAGGTTCAGTTCCTGTAGCCCCTTGAAACGAATGGCACTATCGTCTGCCCTTACCTGATCCCCTAGTACATCAATTTCTGCTTGAATTCTATCAATCTTGAGACATATCTATCGAAAAAAGCTTTTGATGAATCCGTCCTCTTGGTACATCTTTAAACTTGCAAAATTAGAACCTACATTATTAAATGTAACTTCCAATTTATGTGAACATAACGTGCTAGTCTTATTATTAATAACTGGTCATCATTGAATAAAATATTTTAAACTGCAATAAATAAATTTGTATATTTTAATTTATTTTCGAAATTTCGGGGTTGATTTCTTTAGAGCACTTCTTATTTTAATGAAGTCCATTTTTGCGTTAATAATTTTTCCCACAGATATTTAATTTCTTTGACGTAAAATGCTTACAGAAAGCTAACAATGTTAGAAATCAAACGTGCATCCGTTTAAATTAGAAACTGTGTGCGATGATACGTAGGTGTACAAATAAAATGCAACTTTGGGAATAATTTGGACAAAACATTTCCAAATACGTTTTTATATATATTCTGTTCTAAAACAGAAAAAAAGGTGAAAACAAGAGCAAAAATGAATTAATATTTATTATTATTATGTTATCAACTATCTTACTTTCTATTTTAAACTGAGTAAAGAAAAATAAGTCGTTTCATCAAGCAAGGTTGTAATTCTTATCTTTTTGTCTTGTACAGACCATCGTTAAAATATAACATAATAAATACTGTAACATTCTCGGAAATTATTTATTGTACACATTAGGGATAAAAGGATATAGGGAGATGATAAGGATTTTTCAGCTAAAAATGGTATCGATTTTTGGCGGTGTGAACCATCATATTATTAAAGGAAATAAATATTTTAACCTATACATTTTTACTTTTATAACCAAGAAATTTTTTTTCAATGAACAATAATGGCATTTTTGTGAGAAATATTTTATAATAGACATGTGCGATTCATAATACGGAAGGTAGTGTAGTAAGATTAGCTGGATGAAACATTTGAAATATAATTTTTGTATATCTTAAAAGCAACAAACAAGCACGTAATTATCCAATACTCTATGAATAATAAAATATAATAATCTGCAAATGCATAGATATATAAATCATACGTCCCTCCAGATCTAGGGTGTTTAAAATGGATCATATTGTTATCACTTCTCTCTGTCTCACAAATTCCAAAATTATGTATCTTTACCTGTTTGAATTTTTTCAGGCGTACATTCAATACACATCAAAACGTCTTTATACAATATCACTTTTATCTGCATAATTAAATCTCCATCTTCAAAATATATTCGAACATTAATTAATATACACATTTATGTATCATTTGCATTTAAGTTTTCTAAATACATTTTCCATTCTTTTTTTCCCCTTTTCTATCTAATATTCCTTGTTTTCTTAACTGTCTATTTGTTTATTTCCTTCCTTGCTCTTTTATTGATCGAGGAAAATAAATGCATAAAGGAAACATTTACGGTATTTTTATCGTACTTGCAAAAACAATTTAATTTCTTAATTGAACACTTAAAAGTCAACTTAAAGTAGTTATTATCCTGAATTTACGTTTTCCTTGTGATTTACTTCAATACTAACCATTCAAACAACTAATTTGGAATTTTTCAAGAACGTATGAGAACAAAATAAATTTGAATTTAATCAGATTGGGAACTTTTTCTTTGTAACTTTAACTTAAGTAATTGTATGCATCATAGAAACAGAGGAAGGGGGGGAGCTGTAAAATGGTACATGTCCCATATATCTAGCTCAATTGTAAAAAACACGTTCTGAGGAACGCAAGTTTCCAATCCTAATTTGGTAATTTTAGAATTCGCACATAAATAATACACATAACTCGGTAGCATTTCATGTTTATTTCAAGATATGTGTACTCATTACCATCTATCAAGTTCGTACCAAGGATATACCATTGCCAAATTGCTAATAAAATCTGAGAGTGTGAGGTTTATACCCAGTGTTGAGTTGATGTGGAATTTTCTTAGATAGCTTACATATATTTTTGATGATGATGATGTACATTTTTGCTTCAAGATAAAGTTTTACAGCAGTATATTTGCATTTCATTTTATTATTCTCAGCACAACGTGTTATAATTTCCTCTCTTATAAAATAATATTTAATCATTCATTTGCATTGTATTTTGATAGCACACTTTGTGTGTTAGCCCTTTTGAGAATTATTGTGTTCAAAACAATTTAACAGAAACTGTGTACAAAAGTGATGGTTTCGCTTTACGTTATTAAACGACTGATTAATATTTGATGAGACTGCATATTAGAACAACTTCCTAAAATGGCAATTGAAATTCCAATGCTATTCAAAATGCATTTAAATAACAATGACATAGTTTTAAAAGATAACTAATGCACCACATGCGGTATGAAAGTTTTCGTGTATTTTAATATATTCTGAGCATAATGTATACAATAAAATGCGTTTCATTGCGACCGGAATCATATAATATCGAAAAGATATATGATTTCAATTTTAGTTCATGATTAAGACGTCCGAAGCAATTGTTAACAATTCCTATTTTAATTGAATCATTCAGAACCTATGATGGTTCGCTATTTGTTTAGAACAATAATGATACGAAGGTTGCTAGTATAAAAGATAATATTTCAAATAAAGTAGTTAAAATGAAAACCAAATCGCGATGAATTAAAAAGGGCACAGAGCAATTCTATCAAAGTAAAACTCCAAAGAGCAAAATACAATAAATTTAATGCAGTCTTAATTTTTATATGTGAATTAAGCTGCTGAAGAACAGTGAATTTAAGACTAAATGTTCCACCCTTCCTGTGTCCCAAGTGCGATGACCAACTTCTTGGCTAAGGAGAGGAAGTGGTAATCATTTTATTCCAACATAGGTTGCAGTAAAGTTTTGTTTTTGAACATTAGAAATTCACATAGTTAGTAAAACATTTACATTACAGAAACAGAAGTTCGTGAATGTATAACAAAATTTTAACTCTTTTATATTTCCTGAGACGGTGTTAGAAAAACATCAAGCTGTGTCCTTTAAAAGATCGGAACTAAAGCAGCTTGTATCTTTTCAGCCCTAATTCTAAGACGTAAAATATTGATGATGTCATGAACTAGCTTCTTAAACAGCTGAACCTTTCAATATGGCATTCAGTGTGGAGTCTCGTTTATTCTTCTCTAATGATAGTCGTGTTTTGAGGGTCTCGAAGTGTTGGAAAAATAGAGCCAATCTGAAATACATCAATCAGAACATAGCGAAATGAGTTGAAATCAGTCAGGATAGCAGGTTACTCTAGCTGTATTTCCTACATCAGAGGCATATTGGTGTTGATGAGGTGTGGCTGTTACATTGCTACCTTACAATCATAGGTGGATTTTTTTTTCTTTTGTCAAGAAGAACAATGCGAAAGGAACCACATACAACATTCATTAGGAGACAAGCCTTGCTGCATGTTCAGTTATTTCTTTAGCCTGCAAAATCTACTAATCTCTATTCATTGGAACACATCTTGGAAATGATTCTCTGTTTTTTCTGTGGTCTGCCCCTGCTATCCTAATGCTATCCACCATTCCACACTTAATTGCTATGTCGTAAGATTGTTTCTTAAAGCTCTGCAAAAGGTGGTGCTGATTCTTCATAATTACATTTGGAGATTTCACCATTGTAAAAAAAAAATCTTTGTGTCAAAAGCATCAATCATTTACCTATTCATTATCTATTTATCAATTTGTATCTCATTATTCTTTCTCTTTCGTTATGTTGCATTTTGCCATGCCGGGCTGTGTAGGTATGTGTGTACACATAAGACACACATGTTACTGTGCATGTTTGTGTATGTTTTGCATACATTCTGCGAGGCAAATAAAGCCCTTTTTATGCAGCCGGATTCGACCCGGCGCTAACCCGGCTTCGCCGAAAACGTCGCATTCATGCATTCGACCCGGCTTGAAACCGGCGTCAATGCAGGAAAATTTTCTCCTGCATTATTGAGGGATTATTGGTGGATTTTACCCACAGTGCATTGCGCGGTCACGCGAGTCCGTTCCAGTGTTGACGACTTTTCAGCGGCCATCATTGCTTTATTTTGCACTATTTCTCAATAAAGATTTAGTAATGGAGAAGCCAAGTGTCAGCAGTCGCTGGACTGATGAGGAAACGAAGGCCCTTATATTTATATGGGCGGATGAGCAAATCCAAAACAAATTTGACGGCACGATAAGAGATGCCGAGATTTATAAAGTAATTGCGAAAAAATTAGAGCAACGCGGTGTTGTAAGATCCGTGCAACAAGTGCGTGCGAAGATAAAAGCTCTGAAAAAAGATTATCGAAAGGCAAAGACTGTTTAAGAAGGAGTGGTGCAGGAAGCAATGTAAAGTTCCATCACTTCAATCAAATCGACCAGATTTTGGGTGAAAGAATTGCCTGCACTCCCACTTATATATTGGAAAGTGACCTTCCGCATGGGAACGAAGGTATGTACCACTGCATTTTTGAAATATTTGAAACATAATATAAACTTTTGCATGAACCCATTTAAAATTTATTTACCTTTGTTCTTTCATTTTAATCATTACAGTAGGAAACTTTTTAAAATGCATTCTTCATGTACTACTTAATTTTAGTTTTCTAAAAATCATAAAAACTAATTTTCAATCAGCACCATCATATTGGGACTTGAGTCAAAACTGATTTACTTTAATATCTTTTGCTATGCATTGTACAATAAAACCTGAATGTATTGCCAGTTGAATGAGCCGTTATACTTATGCCGACATGAAGAATAGTGCACTTATTGGAATAGCAATATGAATCTATAGCAGCAGTATTACACTGTTTCGTAGAACCCTGGAAATCACTGGGCCATGCACAAGCTTTTTTGTGATGGGTAAATGCTTATTTTTGCACTGCCTTAGAACTGAAGTGCTTTTCGTATATTTTACGCATCACGTCAAGGAAATTTAAAAATAACTGCTCTTAAAAATATCAAACTTCATGACTTATATTCTCTACTCAAATAGGAGTCTTTATGTAACCCTGATACATGTTCTGGCTCTAATTTTGAAAATTGTGTGTTTTAATAATATTATGTACTGCTGCTGAGCCATGCGAACACAAAACATATTCTGCTTTCAAAAGCCCTTGTGACTCTGAAACACTTATATAAAATTTTGCCAACCCCTATACACATTTAATAATGCAAAATAAATTTTAGCATTTTATCTCCCCAACCCTCTACAGTATTAGCATTATTGATTGCAGCTGAAATGTCTATATCGATTATTTTTCTTTTATAGTGCCAGAGGCTGCAGAAGTTATTGCTGAGTATGTGGAGGACAATTTCCTTGAACAAAGAACACAGCCAGAGAAGTAAGTTTTATTTTAAAATAAAATACAATGAACAGATTAATAATAAGTTAACTTTGTGCAAGTAAACTGTAATAAAAATATAATTTCACGTTAATTTAAAGCACAAATGAGCGTTAAAATACAGACATATGTTTTGAGATTGCTTGGAATCCCTTTTTCAATGCGACAGGGAGCTTCTAGAGGCAAAACATCGAGCATTAAAATGCAGACATATGTTTCGGGATTGCTTGGAATCCCTTTTTCAATGCGACAGGGAGCTTCTACAGGCAAAACATCGAGCATTAAAATGCAGACATATGTTTCAGGATTGCTTGGAACCCCTTTTCAATGCGACAGGGAGCTTCTAGATGCAAACTTTAAATTAACGTGAAATTATATTTTTATTACAATGAACAGAATACTTTTAAACATTTTCAGATATGCATGGTCACTCGCGATAACTTGGACTTTTCAAATACCTCAAGAAAGTTTATTTTCCCGTATGTTTTAAATTTATTTAAATGTAATTTTCTCCTATTAAATTTCAGGATTTTCTTTCTTATTTTCGAAATTTCCTTCACTTTTCTTCTGACTTTATTATTTCTAATCCTAAAAAAACAAGACTTTAAGAGAATATGTAATATGCACATTTCTCATGTAACATTTCTCATAGCCTATTCCAGTGCTTTCCAAACTGGGTGTCACGACACCCCGGGGTGTCGCGTATTAGCATCAAGGGTATCGCGAGATTGTAAAACGAATGAAAAGCTTATGATAAAATGATATCAAACATCCTTTTCTTGCTTCAGTGTAATCATAGATCACATAGTAACCCCGTTTTTGATATGTTGATTGGTATGTGTTGATTGGCTATAGGTTTCATGTTTTAACTAGTCCTTCGAGCGGCGACATTGTTCCATTGCACATTTCCTTCAGTCTGCTTCTTTCTTTCATTCGAGACACACGCCATTATTTTACCTGCTTAAAAGATACATATTTACGCCATAAATTTTAAGGAACTCATCCACTATGGATACATTTATTGCCAGAAAGACACCTTTGACAGTTTATGAAGCATCAGATGCAGAGCAACAGTCTAGTGGTGTGTCTGAAACTTCAGTAGTTACTGAACAACAATTAAAAAGTGTGTCCCAAACATCTGTTTATTCCTCGCCAATATGCAGTAGGAAGAACACGAAAGTGAGAATATATAAGGAAGAATACATAAAAATGGGGAAATGATTATTGCTTTAAAATACCATTTGTTATGATGAAATCAAATCTGCTTTGTTAGTATCAGTGAAAGAGTGTCGCGTTAAATTGTATGTACTGGAATGGTGTCGCCATCAGGGACATCCACGACGAAACAGTCCTGAATTTGAGAAGACTCTAGCGTCATGAACAGATCCAGGCCAACCAGCATTTACATTTATAAATTTACAATTTCCAGATACAACACCTTGCAGCACAATGCTGTGATGTTGTTTCCGGTTAAAAAAAATTTTAGGGCTATCAGTAGGAGCCTTAATTGGTATATGTGATCCATCAAGACTGCCACAACACCCAGGAATACCACCGTTTTCAAAGAACAATAAGGAAATGTTTTCAACATAGCTAGGACAATTAATTTTAAATACTTGGGTCATCAACCGCACAACTCTATTTACAATAATGCAGACAGTACTTGTTGCTAGACCAAATAAATTTGCGATGATCCGCAACTCCGCTGACGAACCCAGCTTCAACAAAGTCATAGCAACTTGCCGTTTCGCACTAACCGGCTTGAGTTTGAGTTTCCAATTTTTCCGTTCTAAATAAGGCTTTAGTTGGCAGCATATCCATTCAAATGTGGGCCTGAAAATAATAACGTAGCATCAAATGTTTGCACAATACTAAACAACATTAAATACAAAATAGGATCATAATACTGTAAAAGTTACTTCACAGGGATGACTACACCCCTTCAGAGTGACTGTGCACCCTTCTAAAAAATCTATGGAATGCTCCGAATCGTTCAAACAGTCAACCAAGACCCAAAGCCCTGGAGAACACCTTTCATCAAAATTTAAATGGCGGTCTGCTCAAATATTAACCTCTGCATCTTATCTTTAGCATGGCAGTCCAGAGCCAAGGCACCCCTATACACTTCCAGTTTAGCCATAGAAACTTCTTACCGTCTGCACCACTTTGATGACAAACTGGGCCCGCAGCCTTCGCAGACACCCCATCTCAACGTTACTGAACTTTGGTGTTTTATTTCGGGAATGAATGCAGAGACTACGCATTCCTGGAATTAAGACAATTTTTTCCATAAAATGCAAACTATTACTCCGAGGACTCTTAAAACAGGGTTCAGGAACAACATTTTGCTGTATTAAAGTGCTTGAAAGCTTGAAACAAATAATAAAATAAAAAAGAACGAAAAAAAAATTAATCCTGAAAGTATGTAATCGAATTATCAATGCCTTCACGCCTTGTTTTAGTAAGTGTCGGTGGGAGGGGGGGGGAGGCAATTTCACCAGATTGAAAGTAGCTGAACATCTTCATTATTTTAAAGTCCTCAAACAATACGGACAAGCAGTACTTCCCCTCATTTGGAATAAATCATCGGAACAATTTTGATCGGGGGGGGGGGGGATTTAGAAATTGAGCTTGATTTATAAGAATCAATCAACAATAGACTCAATTATGTTATGTGTGTTATGTGTTACGTGTAGTAGTTAACTATTAAAAGTTAGTTCAATTTTTCAGCTTTACGAAACACGAACGTAATACTTTATTTTATAGAGAAAGGCAATATGCAATTTAATTGAATTAATACACATATGGTTACTTTTATGAAAGAAAACAGAAACTCACCTTTGCACTCAAAAATTCTCTTTAAAATCCCGATTTGTCCAGGAGTTGAGGACAATGGTTTCCCACCAGGCACTGGATCGCAATTTACTCCACATTTGTCGTTCCCTAACTCCAATTGTTTGGAATTTATGATCATGTGCACCAGTAATATCATGATTCGTCGTCTTCTGAAGCGTCTTGCATTTTGCTGTGCTATTTGCATCTGGATCTCAGATTGCCTGCAATCCAAAATGATAAGTTGCTGGAGAAGCAACCTCTCGTCTTCCATTGTATAACAGAAGTAAACAAGAGTTTTGGCGCGCGCGCAAAATTATTCGCATGGAATGATGGGAACGAGAAGGAGAATCACGGTTGTCGAACACTGGTCTTTTTGTTTACCCGGTTTAAATCCGCCTTTCCTCCTCCTACGGCTTTACCCAGGGCCGTCTCCGAAGTCAACATTTTTTCCCTTTCTTCCGGGCCTGCTTCAAGCAAGCGAATCGCTAGGATGAGTCATACAAGTGATCCCATGTTCCTTCACTGCGCGCGGATGACATACGAGCTAGCTAGTGAGGTGTATGGCCAGGGATGTAACTGTGGGGGGATCAGCTAGGCCCTGTGCCCCGGGGGCGCCAGATTGGAAATTTATGAAAAAGAGAAAAATAATATTGTTAAAATAGCTCCAAAACTCTTTGTCCAAATTCAATCGAAAGGCAAAATGCTAAGTATGCCTTAAATTTGTTTCATGACACCAATTCTGTTGCGTTAGAGTTAAATTTAAATTTAGGTGAACATGTAATAGAAACCAAAACATTTATTAATCAGATATCTAATTGGTGGAAGGTTGTAAATGTTAAACATCCTTCAAAGGTCAAGCATTTTAATGAATATTTCTCAACTCCCATTTCTGTTCTTGAAGATGACAATTTTCTATTTTTAGAAAAAAATAATATGTGGCTGACAACATGGGATAAATTGTTTCAAATGAAAGCAGAGGAAAGAAAAATGCATGGTCTACCTGGCAGGGGCGGCATGTTAACAAAGGAAACCTTTTTTGCTTTAAGGTTTACTACAAAGACTTTAATTGAACTTGCGAAACATTTATTCGACTCTTTTGGTCCAAGCTATGTATTATTAGGTAAATTTCAGACATATTCTCTGGCGGCTAGGTTTGGACAATACCGACAAATGAGCGTGGCAAACTATAATGTCTCTTGTGTTCAAGTTATGGAAGCAGAGAGAAAATTGAAGATACTTAGCCTAATAAGTTTACATTCGGGAAAAAAATGGAGAGTTTAATTTAAAGAATTTCAATTGAGGAGAAGTAACTTCCAATTCTGAAGTGGAAATACCAGAACACTTCTATGGTGTATTCAACTGCAATGTTGATGATAAAGTTAAAAATGATGAAATGTCAGTTTTAGTTTACATAGCAGGTTATGTAGGCTATCCCATAAGGTGCATTGTTTAGATTGCATTTTT
Source organism: Octonoba sinensis (assembly GCA_038502835.1). NCBI lineage: Eukaryota > Metazoa > Arthropoda > Arachnida > Araneae > Uloboridae > Octonoba > Octonoba sinensis. The sequence continues at coordinate 69,870,012 of CM076602.1, forward strand.
TCGCTAATATCTGACAAAACATTGAATTGAAGAGCCCGGATATTTATCAACATTTTTTACTGACTGATAGAGGCACACTAAAATTTCCCAACAAATTATTGATAGATGTATTAGTATATGCTTTCCAAATTTTTCGGAAACTAATAAGTAAAGAGTACGAGAAGTTATTTTTATAATTTCCTGAGCCAAGGAATTTAATAGTACGGCTTGCAATAGAAAAAATGGAAATTATGGGGATGGATTTTTTAATTAAATGTAATTGTGGAACTTATGTTTTAAGTCATATTGAGTATTGCTTATCAGGAATATCTAATATATTTCTTAATGATTATGCAAAAGCAAAAAATGATTATAATTCTAGGAGCAATAAAAGGAAACTATCTATTTTTACCAACTAATTGAAATATAACATCAATTTTAACTTGTAGGAGCAAAATTTACTGATAAAGACTGAAAATTTTAAATCTTTCATGTTTGAAAATATAATATGCAAGTGTATATTTTTGATGTGGTTCAATTTTTTTGTAACAATGCTCTTTTTCAATTGTTTTGCTTTTATTTTTTATGCTACAAAATAGTGTTGGTTGAAACTGTGAAACTCAAATACCTAACTCTTGACATTAGAAAAACTATAAAAAGAGTGATTACATGTAAATCAATTTTGTGGAAAGTGGGAAGTTTTTATATCTGCCAGTTAGTATGCTTATTATTAGATTCATGAATTTTACTCTCTATTTTGATATGTTTGTAAATAAAGAAATTGAAATGCTATATGCGTTATGTATATTTTTTGAAAATGAAACATCATTTTAAAAATTGTGAACAAATTTTCAATTTTACTAAATTCACTTAATACTTGAAATTTTGCAATTTAGTTGAAACTAGAAACAATATTTTCTATTTCAATTTGCTCTCATTAAAGTTATGCTTGAATTTTTCGGATTGTTTGAATTACTACATTACAATGTAAATTTTAAAATCATATTTTTGTTTCAAAATGTTAAAAAAATATAAAAGTTCTGAAAAATTCTAAATTTTGTTTTGGTTTGTAGAACACTTTAAATATCTAAAGAATTTTTTTAAAAATTACTACTACAAAATTTAAGAATAAAATGAATTTTATATTTTGAAAATATATTTATACTTTTTTATATAAATTTAGATCTTTTAACATATTTATTTATAGTTTAAAAGAACACTTACAATGAAAACATCAATTAAATATGCTGAAAATTGAAATGAAAGTCGATAATTATTTCCATAGCTATTTATTTATTGTTTTCCTAAGAATAATTTTTAAAACGATGACTTCACTTAAAAGTATTGCATTTTAACTTTTAAATTATTGCTGCTTTACTGAATAATTACTGTTAAAAATGACTTATAAAAATAAAAGCTACCAAGTACTGTAAATTTTAACTGAAGTCCTATCAGCAATCCAATAAAATTAAAGCATTTCAGTATATTTTTCTGCTTTAAAAAACAGAATAGTTATATGTGTTTAATATTCTGTTGTAAATGTACCAAAATGAAGTACAAGCAGCGAAAGTTTGAGAACTTTTGGTCGGTATGGAACAAAAAAATGCGATATGAAACGATGAAGCGCTGCAGGAAGTGGGATCACTTGGATTGCGCAATCAAATCTTGAAGCAGGCCCGGAAGAAAGAGAGAAACGGTTGACTTCCGAGACGGCCCTGCTTTACCCCGGGTCGAAACAGGGCCGTCTCAGCAGGGGATCATGCATAAATAGAGCTTAAGGGTGTAGCACTTTTTAGACGTAAAAGAAAAAATAATAGGTATTACGTTAATTTTATTCGTTTTTGTGCTTAGGTAATCATAAAACTTGAAACATTGTGCAATATCAGAAAATAGTTACAGAATATCCAAGGCAAAAATATGACTTCTAAATCCTTAAAATAAACTATAGTCGAATTCAAAAGTATACTTAAAACCGACGAAATTGAAAAATTTGTATTTCTGCACACTGTTAAAAATTTCCGTAGGAAAATAGTAAAATAACCATTTATATGACTGTTATTTTACCATATTTAATTACAACAGTTGAATAACCATTAAAAAGATGGTACTCAAACCGCTGATTGCGAAAAAAAATCGTTTATTCTCTGTTTATCCTAAAGAACGTTTAACTAACCGTAATTTTCAAGCGCTTAATATAAATGGGGCGTCCATCTTGGTTGCGAAACCTTACCGGTCGTACGTTGTTTTAAAATAGGAATACGGACTTATCAGTTAAAATCTGCATGTGTATATAAAAAAAGAAGGAAAAAAAGTGGCTTAAGCAGTGGATACTAAATAGAAACACATACACACGTAAATCAAAAATCGGAGACATCGGATTCCCAAACTGTTTGCGAATGAGCGAACCCATAATATGAGCTGCTGAAGCTTGTGTGAAGCTTGTTTGTATTATTACAAACTTATTATTATTGTAATCACTTAATTTTTGCAGCAAATAAAATGATTTTCGTCAATACACAGTAAATTTACACTAAAAATAAATTTGGATCCAATCAAAAACTGAAATCTCAATTTTAAGGCTGTTCGCCTGTTGGAAAAGAAGATTTATTGATAAATAAACGTCCGCTTTACGTGATGACGGTGGCCGAGTGGATAGAGAGCTAGACTAGTACACCACGCATTGGGGGTTCGAGTCCTGCAAGCTTCGTTTATGGTTTCTACGCCTCGAAATGGTTCAAAAACGGTGAGTACTTTGTTTTGAAACCATTTTTAAATGGTTATAAAACCGTAAACTTTTTTATTTACGGCTTTTTAACCAACTTAATTGGAAATGGTTAGTTCTCGTAAAGATAGAAAAATGTTCCAAACCGTAAATTTAACAATGAATTAGATGGACAGACTGCTGCCGGTCATTTAACCGTAATTTCATGATGAAATTTCTAACAGTGCAGTGAATTTTATGAGATGCATAAAAATACAATTTCCGTTAATATAAGACAAATTTTTATAAATCTCACCACATGAATAACTTCACAATTCTACTTACTCTACTACTGAGAATTGGAAAAATATTTAATACATGTTGAGTTCTTTGATTACTTTTCTCCTCCTGATTTAAAAATATATATATATATATATATATATATATATATATATATATATATACACAAGTTACGAAGCACGAAGAAATAAGAATAAGTTAGTTTCAATAGGGCGAATAAATCGATCTCTTAAAGTTACAATGAATGCGGATTCTTAAATGTTGTGTAGGTATTTGTTGATATAGAAGAATTATTAAGAATTTTACAGATTCAGAATTTTAAACGAGGTGAATAAACAGTCAAGTCTGAAGGAAATCCTTTCTGCAAACTCCTTTTGTACTTCAGAAACAATTGCCTGTATGATTTTAAATGCACAATGGACAGTTGCCTTCTCAACTCTGCTCCGCCCATAATAGTTTTAAATTTATTGGTGATAAATATTAGTTAGACCAAGACTGAACTTAATCCAGTTAGTTAACTGTTACGGATCAGGCTATATCATGTCTGGAAACATCAAAAGAACCGACGTCGCACTCTTTCCGCCGCTAAGGGCGCTAGTGCCCGACCCAGAAAAGTTTGTTCACATCATTTTAAAGCCTCTTTATTTTGATAATACGATGTCCTTCCCTGGTTTCCGGAAACGCTCAGATGAATATTTTTATTGGAAAGTCGTCCTATATCTGTTTTGGATGTAATTTTTAAAGATTTTTGCAGGTCAATTAATTTTTTCTAATGAAAATGAGGTACGACTTCTCCGTTTTGTGGAGGCTGGCTATGGTTATTTTTCTTGTTTTTCGCCAAATCAAACAACTTTACCATTTTGGGTTGCGGTTGGCGATGTTTAAATATTTTTCCAAAAAGCAAACTCCGGACAAAAAACAAATTGATTTAGCAAAGAAAAAAAAAAAAAAAAAACTATCGCCTGCACCCCCCAAAACGGAAAAGTACCGAAAGTTATTCTTGTTTCAGTAGTAATTACATTCTTAAATCTGAAATAGATTAAATTTAATGATATTCGACTTTTGATTTTAGTCAATATGTGTGTGTTTTGTAATGCATTTTATTATTTCTTTTGTGAAGAAATAAAGGCTGAGAATAAAATAGTTGTGCTTTATTCACCTTTTCCAGCCATATATTTTTATTAAAAAAATAGCAAAATACCCAGTCAACTCTTAACTTAAGAATGATTAAATGTAACTTTGAATGTTTCAAAAAATATATGCACAATAGATTAAATTTGCATATAACATTTACTAAGCATACTTTATATGTTTAATGAACTATATATATTTACAGAAGTAAGCAATATAGTACTAAATGAATTTGAGTACTTATCTTGAATTAGTTTAAAATTAACAATAGACCACATTAGAATTTCTCAAATTTTTTAACTGAACGTTTTTAGTCATAACTATTACTGAAACAAGCGCTGGCTTGCGATGGTTATTATTATTTTTTTTTTATCAAATCAATTACGTCAAATCAATAATCTGATTCTTATCTGTTAGAAAGAAGCCTCAAAGTTGAATAGATGGCGCTGAGTGCCGACCCCTATTTTTGTCCCATCATTAATGGCGAAATGAGACAGCCTGATCCATAACAGTGAACTAACTAGATCAAGTTCAGCCTTGGTTAGACATAAGGAAATGGAATTTATTTAAAAAGTCTAGCATTTGTAATAAATAAATAAATAAAGTTCAAAAAATACTATCAGAATCTAAAACCGTTTCTAAGTTTTACTGAAAAGACTTTTTCTTTGGTAAATTTTCTTGCACTTTACCATTTCGCTTGAAGAAGTTAATGTTAAGAGTTTTTGAATAATTTTAACACCTATGTATTAACAAAATGAATCACATGTATCTGCGTTTTACATCAAAGGCACGTTCTTAGTTAAAATTGTGAGGAAAGAATTACAAGAAATATTGAATTAACTTTAATGTTCTAAAGTGATCATATGATCTTTAATGCCATTTTTCTCAGCAGAAAATTATTGTAGAACTTTTTATGTTTCTCAAATTGTAAATTATTTTCATTTTTAACTGAAAAAAGTCTAAAAAATAGGTACAAACAACTTAATTTATTCGTAGTTTCAAACCTCTAGGCATTCATTAACATTAAAGAAATATTATTTTAAAAAGTACCGTTTCATTCTTCTCGAATCGCTCTGAACAATATTTAGTCAGTTTTCAATCTGAAAGGATGACAATTTTTATTCAGTTAAAAATTTACAGGTGGTATATCACGGATATAAAAATAGCTAAATTTTTACGTTGTGGAATGCCATCAAGGAGACTTATTTTAATATTAGTACATTGAGTTTAATAGCTAATCCCGTAATTGCTAATGCAATTTAATCGCTCCTTTACGCCTACGATTAAAGCTTTACTTTTCATTAACCAATGATCTTTTTTAATGACGTTAATACATTATTTCGCCATCAAGTAAAGTGCATAAGCTTTTAAGAATAAGAATCAATTTTGCATTTTCCGTCAGGACTGGTATTAAAATATCTTTCGTGTAAACAAAAGCGCTTATGTATGTTGATTTCTCTTGAGATCTTCAGTTTTATTAAGAAGTGTTTAGATTCATAATAATAAAGGGCATAGCTTTTAAACTGATGTTGAGTATAAATTTATTTTATAAAATGTTATGTTGTTCTTTGTTGTTTAATCATATTAGTTAACACTGTTCGAGAAAGATGTACATTAAGGGTATTAAGCTGGAATATTAATTACACAAGTCAATTTTATTTGCATAGAATTCTCTAAAATAAATGATCCAAAAAAAAAAAAAAGAGAATAACTAAAATCACCTAAGCTGAATATGAAAAAAAAAAGCTTATTCTACTGGTCAGAAAGTCTAACAATAAATAACCAGGCAATAAACAAAAAATAAAACTAAAAGAAACGTAAAGCAAAACATGCTTATAAAATCATGAAAATCTATGTGCATCCGTCTGCGTGCCTGTTCTTCTGCACCAAACATCTTTCAAGTAATAATCTAATAAGAGCAAAATTTAAATCGCCCAGACACTTCATTCTTATATTACGATTTTTGATTTGTTTCTGTCAAATTTCTTACCGTTAATCTTAAACTCTACAGGGAAAAAAAATAATATTATTTTCTAAATCCTGGTATAATAAGTTGAACCACTTCGGATGGATTTTATCATAAAGCATTTTTAAGGAAGAAGATGGGCATAAAAATAAATGTAAGTTTGCTTTGGCTATTACAAAGCTATATTAGAACATTAATAGTTTAACTCTTGAGTCTAAACACTTTTTTTTATTATTGTATGTTACAATTTTAGCTTTAACAAACTATACGTTTTTCTACAATAACAATTCATAAACTGCAAAACAGAATATAATGTAGAAACGCTTTTCGATTTTTATAGGATGAGGGGGAAAACAAAGAGAATCGGACAATTTTGTAAACAAGATAAAATAAATCCCGCTCACTAATTGCATCCTTCCCCGAACATCAAGGGCCATTTTACATTTCATGCCTTTTAAAACTAAATAGTGTATGTTGAAATTATTTATACAATGGGTTTGACATCAAATTCAATAGCATTAACAAATATAAAAATAACGATGTACAAAAATTATTGTCAAATCTTTTTTTTTAAACATTTTAACAAATTTTAATTGCACCTCATTAATTTTTTTCTTATTGATAAATTACATTAAATACTATGATGCAATGTTCAAGTTATTTTACTAGTTTACAACTAGTTAAGAAAAACAAAGCAATCCTTTATTTGTTAATTTGTTTTTTGACGGAAAAGGAAAAAAAGAGAAAGAGGGGAACAATATATTCTGATGTGCCTATTATTGCCATGGAAAACAAAAAAAAGAGCAAAAAAGAAACCTAAAAATAAAATTTTAATTTGGATAAAAGCTACTCTCGGGGGGTGACCTAACTGATCTATATATCCGAAAATAGCTAACATAGATATAGAAATTGTGTTGTAAATTTTAGCCTTCGACTGAACCTTCTGTCGAAACGGGCAAAGCTATGATCCTTAAGAGCACGTTGTGAATTCACTAGCTTCTTGTGTAAACTATGCAAATTTTTATTCCTCTCTCATGATTCTGGAAGGTTATTTGAACAAAAGCGGCGTTTTTCTTTTTTAAAAATATTTTTGCAGGATTAGCATAAGAAAGCCGTTCACATTTTGCGGAAGGGAAATGGAATGGAACTTAAGAGAGGTTAAAGCAAGAAACTTTACATAATGTATTTTTTTAAATAACGGAATGATTCGAAAAGAAAGGCAAAAGAAGCAACTTTAATTCAATAAATGCATCTGCAGCATTTCTTCTAAGGTTTTAATAAGTTGGACATTAATTTCATTTCTATTTTTCAGAAATTTTAGAAACATAGATGTTTTGTGATGCAACTATTTTCTAATCAAATGTAGCTTTAATATTTTTTCAATTTCGTATGTATTTCCACCATTTAAGTGGATATCGAAAACATAACAAAAATTTGAGCTTCAAATGCATTTTTTTATTGGACATATAAAAATTGCTAGCTATTTTGTGATTCTATCTCATTTTTAGTTATATGTCTGCTGCGGTTCCATGGCATTTAATTTTCGTGGAGTTTTAAGTTTATCTGCATTAACGTTTTTGCTGCCACTCTGAAAGGCAAAATTTTTAGCTCTGTAGCAATAATTTAAATCGAGATAACAGTTAAAGTGCTTAATGTCCATCTATTGAAATTGGACTTGCCATTTGAGAATGAGTTCTACATAAAAATAGAAAAATATTTCCCTCAGAAAGGCAATACAAGAAGTTACATCCGAAAATTCTAATTAGTGTTTTTTCAATTTGCATTTCTAGATTTGTTTTGGAAATAAATCCTTTTAATTCCTAAAATTTTATATCATTCTCAAACTGACAAAAAAGAAAGCCAGACAGGACTCGAGAAAAAACTAGAACGAGAGTTTTTGTCTGGAACCATATTTCTTATGACGAGTATTAAACTAAGCTTCATTTTTGAGTGAAGATTTTGGAGAATATTAATTCAACTAACTCATTGTTGTAGAAATAAGGCGTTAGTTTCAACGTATTTTCAATTGCTGATTTTATCCCGGCAAGTCCCATGTTGTTTAACATGTGGGCAACTAAGGCTGCATACACACTAAACGCTTGGCGACACTTCAAAACAATCTTATATATATATATATATATATATATATATGTATATATATTGAGGCTTTGCTAGCTGCCTTATGTTTTATGTGCAGAAGATGACTGCTCATGGGCTAAAACCAGCTAACGCATTTACGTTTCAGTGTATATGTGGCTTAATACATTTATTTTATATTATTATTGTAGCGGGAAACGCCCACTAATTTTAGTGTGCCAAATAAAGTGACATTATTCCTTATATTAGCATAAACTATAGTATGGATTAATGTCTCCAATATGAATGCTACAGATGTTCGACTAAAAGTGAGAAAATTATAGCTTTGTTTGATAGTTAGGAATACAGGGATTTGTTCCCAGAGATTGACTTACAGAGTGCACGCGACACATGAAAATGCTGGAAGTTCCTTTACAACATAACGTCAAATTTTAATGGTATTTTTAAAAAAGATTTATTCATTAAGAAGCAGTAGTGACGAACCTACTTCGAAAATTTAAAATAAAATTCTTAAAATAAAAGTTCAGGTTTTTTTTTTTTTTTTTGTAGATTTCATAGATTACTTTCACTGATGACTAAAGCGCTCCTTCATATGTTGAGTTTTATAGGCAGTTACACAGTTGAATTAATAATATTACGCCAGCTATGATCATTCTAGAGCGAGGAGCAAGAGAGAGAGAAACGCTTCTGTATGGAAAATAAAGTCTTTGACAAACATTGGAATTCAATCGCTTGTAACTCTCAGGTAATTAAAAGCCAGGCGGCATTCTTGACGGGAATTCAGTTTAATTACCTCCTAAGTCTTCATTTCCGAGACTTATCAGACTTAAACAGACTTAGAGAAACGAGAATTAAGGTTCCATTCACGGCAAAGCCGTCATTAAATTCCTAACCCAAAAGTTAAAGCGTCTTTTGTGCTCCTATGATTAGATTATGTTATTGTCTTCTAAGCGTGATGTTTAACAACTTCTACTCAATAATAAAGATATTAGTTTTATTTCAGTATTCGAACGAGTAGTTTTAATTATTTAGATATTTTTTGTTGCAGTGCTAAATAACCAAAACATTACTGCAATTTAAATGGGATAAATACTTGATAAGATTTTACTTAATTTAAAATCAGTTACAAATTCTGCAAAAATATTAAATGGCAATATTAATTTAAATTTAATAATGTATAATATTAAAATTTAAATTTTTTACTTTTAAAATGCTAAAAAAAGGAATGGTAATTTTTTTTTTTTTTAATCCAAAAGAGTAATACTTAACCAAGAGTTATTATTTACCGATTCCAAGAACCAATCTTTATAAATGTCAAAAAACACAGTTTTAGAATCAATGGTAAAAATAAAGACTAATATTTACTCTCAAGATAGACATTATTAAAATTCATTAACACCCAAAAGACAGTTTTACGTTCTATATCTGCTAAAATATTATTTATGTTTAACAAGAATGTTTTAAAGTTATTTCTGAAAAAATATTTTTATATGCCATATACAAACATGAAAACATGAAAGCTTGTTTCCCCGCAAAATAGATTCAATTATATTTTAATGTAATGTGTTTTGAAATGAAAATATTTTCTTACGTTGTTAAAATTTTAAGTGAAAACTTCAACAAAGAGCTCATGATTCTTTATATTTGCTTTTTTAATACTTAGTGGATGAACTTTCAACGGATCTGGTAAAAAATAATTTCTCATTCGTCAAGCAATTCCCATCTCACTTTTCTTTTTCCACTTAATTCTCCGTAAACTGGGAAGTTAACAAGGTTTAGCCGCGCTGTAGTTAGCGAAACCAGGATTCTTATTCCTTATCGGAGAAACATCCCTTCTAATTAATTCCCTAGAATTAATTGACTTTGATCCTGGTACTGTTGAGGCCCAGCGTCTTAATCCACAACTGCAAAAAGATAAGAAGATAAATTAAACATAGTAGCGTCCAACCCCATTTTCAGAAAACGTTCAAGGCTGTGTGATAAAAGTTAAACTTATCTTGTAATGAGTGATGAAAGTTGTATCAGATATTATCGGATAGTTCTTTTTTGTTTTTAAAGTGCTTTTTAGTTCATATAACTAATTATGACAAGCATTTGATAAAAATTAATTAACGTACATTTTTTTTTAATGGGGGCTGCGGTATTGGTCCTCAACCATTGCAGACCTAGTGCGTTCCCCATAAATTGGTAGCATCTCTTTCAGCGGCACCACAATGAGTGTGGTACCTTCGCCGTATGAGAATTTCCACGTTCAGTTACCACTAGATGGTGGTACCTGAGCTCTCATTGATGCAATATGCACTAGGAATTTAATTTAGCCGAGAGTATCCCTGCCAAACGGATACTCAAGGGATCTTTAACATGCCGCATAAGCATACGACAAGAACGCAGACGGTTTTCTGCATCTTGACAATCCACCGACTTGGGCCACGTTTGAACCTGCGATCTTCGGCATACGAGACCTGTCGGCTAATTAACGTACTTGAATTGATAATTTGTACAAAATAATTTCTTCAGTGGCCTCGGTATAAATATTTTTGTCGCATTCTTACATGTGTATACCGTTGATACTCTTTAAAGGTCTAACTATCAGATTATTTTCCGACACATTTGTCTCCAGTTTTCAAATAATATTTTTTGCATATTTAAGAATCTATTCATTCATCCAATACGATATTAATTTTTAATAGCTTATTTTAATGAGTACATACATGCACACAATTAACCCCCCCTCCCCTTTAAGCCAAAGTTAGCCTCTATTTAGTAAGTTTTGTTTTCTATAGAGAGACCAATTAACGTTATACACTGAAGAGCCAAAAAAACTGGTACACCTGCCTAATATCGTGTAGGGCCCCCTCGAGCACGCAAAAGTGCCGCAACACCACGTGGCATGGACTCGACTAATGTCTGAAGTAATGCTGGAGGTAATTGACACCATGAATCCTGCAGGGATGTCCATAAATCCATAGGAGTGCGGGGTGGTGGAGATCTCTGCTGAACAGAACGTTGCAAGATATCCCAGATATGCTCAATAATGTTCATGTCGGGGGATTTTGGTGGCCAGCGGAAGTGTCGAAAGTCAGAAGAGTGTTCCTGGAGCCATTCTGTAGCTATTCTGGACGTGTGGGGTGTCGCATTGTCCTGCTGAAATTCCCCAAGTCCGTCGGAGTGCACAATGGACATGAATGGGTGCAGGTGATCAGACAGGATGCTGACATACCTGTCACCTGTCAGAGTCGTATCTAGACGTACCAGGGGTCCCATATCACGCCAACTGCACACGCCCCATACCATCACAGAACCTCCACCAGCTTGAACAGTCCCCTGTTGGCATGCTGGGTACATGGATTCATGCGGTTGTCTCCATACCCGTACACGTCCATCAGCTCGATACAACTGGAAACGAGACTCATCAGACCAGGCAACGTGTTTCCAGTCCGAAACAGTCCAATGTCGATGTTGACGGGCCCAGGCGACACGTAAAGCTTTGTGTCGTGCAGTCATCAAGGGTACACGAGTGGGCCTTCGGCTCCGAAAGCCCATATCGATGATGTTTCGTTGAATGGTTCGTACGCTGACACTTGTTGATGGCCCAGCGTTGAAATCTGCAGCAATTTGCGGCAGAGTTGCACGTCTGTCACGTTTAACGATTCTCGTCAGTCGTCGTTGGTCCCGTTCTTGCATTATCTTTTTCCGGCCGCAGCGATGTCGTAGACTCGATGTTTTGCTGGATTCCCGATATTCACGGTACACTCTTGAAATTGTCGTACGTGAAAATCCAAATTTCATCGCTACTTCGGAGATGCTATGCCCCATCTCTCGTGCGCCGACTATAACACCACGTTCAAACTCACTTAAATCTTGATAACCTGCCATTGTAGCAGCGGCAATCGATCTAACAACTGTGCCAGATACTAGTGGTCTTATATACGCGTTAACGACCGCAGCGCTGTACTCTGATTGGTTCCAGATCTCTTTATTTGCATATGCATGCTTGTACCAGTTTTTTTGGCTCTTCAGTGTAAATAATACAATGTCATCTTCAAAGTAAAGCATCTGCTAAAACGGCAATGTCTGTAAAGTGCACAGTTATCCTACGGCTTTAGCAGTAAAGAATTAAATTGTTTTTCATTAATTTTTAAAGATTCTTCACACACTTTGTAAAAAATACACGATTTTAAAGCCAGACAATTTTATCATGAAAAACGAGTGTTTGAATTAAATAAAATATAAATAAAACACATCACCAATGAAATGATACTATATTGTTATACGAATGGAATAATTAGATTTTTCTGCTAGATGTTGTATCATGAATGCACCAGATTATTACTTTATTTGAAATTGTAGTGTGGTAAGTGCGGTTTTTCAGGTTGGAAGTGACACCCGACATCTTTTAGTAATGGATATGGCAGTCATATGTCGAATATCTTGGTAGTTTTCAAGGAATACTTAGCAGTCATATACTTGCAATTGCCAATGATATAGTTTCGTTCAAAAAGAACTCGACCACGCTAATTCAAGACTCCGAGTGAATGGAAGTGTCGCATTATCATAATTTTAGGGTGAAACAAATTATGTTTATAAAATAGGGAGCTGGAACTTTTGTTGCTGATAAAAAATAAGACCTGCTTAATCAAGTTATTAGCTTAAAAAACTTGAACGAGTTCCACTTTTAGTTCAATGCCAACATTGAACCATTTTTGCAACACCCTTTTTTATAGCCCCTTTTTTTAGTCCCCCCCCCCATAAAAAAGAAACTACCTCAAACTGCTACTTCTTTGTAGTCAGCAAAATCTATACTGTGAATTCTCTACTCTGTGTGAATAAAAACACTCAAATCGCAATATTACAATGAAAACTTGTGTTTAGGAAACAGTGAATTTGCCCATGAACTGTATTATGCAGGAATGTGGGCATGTGTGACATTCTAGTCAAGATCAAAAAAGTAAAAAATATTTTGAAATATGTTATGCATGATTATGACATCAGTGACATTCTAATCAAGGACAAAAAAATGAAAAAGGTTTTAAGTTGATTTGGCGACAATTTGGATGTTTGATTTTTCATGCGGATAAAATCAATAAGAAGTTTAAACAAGAAGTTCCGTCTAGAACTATACGAGCCTACTTTCCCGTATACACCAAATTCAAATTTATAATCTAGCTATCTCTTTCTCTCTCTTTCTTATTTATCTTTAGTTCTAATTATTGAAAATATACCTTTTTCAACGGATAATACATATTCATTCACTCACTCATTCATTCTTTCATTTATTCAGCCATGCATTTATTCATTCATTCGTTACCTCATTCAAGTGTTTATTCATTCATTTACGCATTCATGTATTTATTCACTCATTTATTTATATTTTCATTTATTCAATAATTTATTCATTCATTCTTTTCCTCATTCATTTATTCATTGATTTATTCTTTCACTCTTTCATTTATTCATTCATTCATTATTTCACTCATTGAGTCACTGAGAAATATCCTTGAAAATCCCGATCAAAAAATTTCATAGCAAAATAGGCTCGTAAGTTCTGGATAAACTTTCTATTTCTGCATGTTCTACGTTATAAGAGCTTTCCGATAAAGTTTGTTCCAAGCAAATCGGTCCGTTAGAGCAGGATTTATATAGGGTTGAAATTTCCCCGTAAGCTCTGTGTTAATTTTTTGAACTGTTCAAAAATGAACAAAAACTGTTCAAATCAATATTTCACGCCGAGAACTCTTTTCAATAAGCTTTCAATAGGAACTTGGCTCTTGTGCCCAGAGTTTACAGAATTTGCTTCAATTTTGTCCATAGGCGCTAATGTTAACATTTTTTGAACCGTTCAAAATTGAACAAAAAATTGTTCAAATCAAAAAGTAAAATATAGAAATGAGATGTCCTCGCCCAGATCTTTCGAATGCAAAAAGAATTTTTCCAATCGGACAATTCGTTCAAAAGTTATTAGGGGGGGACAGACCGACAGACCGACAGACAGACCGACAGACAGACCGACAGACAGACCGACAGACAGACCGACAGACAGACAGACCGACAGACCGACAGACACACTTTTTCCCCATCTCAATACCCTACTTTCAAATTTTTTATTTTTCAATCTTTATTTAATTACTTCACTTATTTTTGACTTTTCTTGATTTTTAACGATATTTTCACGATACATTAAGCCTTCTTTCATGCCTTATTATTATTTTTTTTTTACTTTTACGGGAAAGTAGGCTAACAAATTTTTTATTTTTCAATCTTTATTTAATTACTTCACTTATTTTTGACTTTTCTTGATTTTTAACGATATTTTCACGATACATTAAGCCTTCTTTCATGCTTTATTATTTAAAATTTTGTTTGACTTTTTACGGAAAAAATAAAAAGGGTTAAAAAAAAGGAAACTTTCGTAGTATTAAAGTGACCAACTATATTTATACATTTGGCAAGAGCTTCATTTTTTGTTACTAACAAATGGAAATATAAATCTCATATTATTGTTTTTTATAACTTTTAGTACTCGTATTTTTTACACACAAAGTCAATTTGTTTCAACCCACCATTTCGCATTCTTATGTTTGCAAACCGTAAGAGATAGTGTGCACATATAAGGGAAAGGGGTTTAAAAAATGCTCAAAAAATTTAGATCTGAAAATGAATATACTTTTTTTAAATAAAATATTATATATGTTTACCATCTGTAACGAAATTCGGTTTTGTGCGAAATCTCAAAAATGAAAACGGTTCAAAGATGATGGTTTGACATTATGCGAAGCTTAAAGTTCCTTAACTCGTAGGTGAATCACAAATGTATACACACAATTTTGAAAGTAACTAGTTCTTTTTAGCATTTAATATAAGATAAACTCTAGATTTATTGCACATAATTTTTATACATAAGATCAAACATTTTATCAAATATGTAACAGCCTAATTGTATTATTTGATATATATACATGTATGTTGAAAACTTTTAATTTGGCAAAAACAAGAACTGACACTATAAAAAATAAATTGACGCTGTTTTCTGTTGGTTAACAAATTTGACAGTTAAAAATATTCTACTTAAAAATGAGAGCAGGAGCATACTTAAAGTTTAAGAAAAATTGTATCAAAAACCACTGCAGAAGGCGTCAAATACAGAGATATATACATGATAATGAGTGCTTGTGTTTTTCAAAATTGAGACTTATTTGCTGTCGGAGCTATCCTAAATTTAGAAATGCTCAAAAATAAGTACATTTTCCGAATTGCTAAGTACCCATTGGTAACAGTTCAGATTGTAAGTGCATAATAAAATGTACCTGTTATGTAACTTCATTAAATACAAGATAATTAATAAAATCACGTTTGGCTAAGTTCATCATTGGTCTTGAAAGGTGTTTTAAAACGACATAATTATACAGTCGACGCTCGATATAACGACCATCTCCGTTCCACAAAAAAGGTCCTTATAACGGGTGGTCGCTATAAGAGGTAGAATTTAAAAATGTATATGCATGCATCATGCAGTATAGTAATTCCATTAAAATTGCCAATTTTTCAAAGATTCCAACAAAATGCTCAAATTATATTTTATCATTGGAATTTAAAAAAAATTATCAGTGCAATATGTTATAATAAAATGTTAAACAGATTTTAAAGTAGAAAATATAAGGAAAAAATTACATACTTGCAAATCATTCATTTTCGGAAGAAAAAATCAGAAATGGTTGTTTGCCTTTTTAGCACATGTGATTTTTGCAAAACATAATTTTCCATTTCAGTTATTGATGACAAATAGTGTTCTGTATTTTCTTGCCTTGCAAAAAAACATTTTAAAGTCTCGATAGCATTAGACACATTTTTTATGCTAGGAGTTTTTGTTACAATTTCTTCCTCTTCTTCATGTGATGATGATGCATCAATTTCTTCCTGTCCACAATAACGGGAAATTAGTTCATCTTCTGACAAATGCTCGACACATTCCAAGTCATTATCGATTTTAGCGTAATCGTCAAAGTTCAACGTTGCATCCATGTTCATTTTCTGAGAAATTTCTTGCAGCATTTCCTCTTCTTCAACGAAATTTTCATCTTCAATTGCCGGACTAATTATTTCAGCAGTAGATTCCCTTTCCTCTTGCTTTTTAAAACCAACATGATGGAAGCAATTCTTGATGGTTTTTTCTGAGACGTCATTCCATGCTGCTTTAGAGAGATGCAAAGCTGTTAGGACATCAACTTTGTAATCTTGATCTTCGTCGAGTGCAGAAACAACTCTTCGCAGTAGTAACTTCCTATAATTGCGTTTAAAACTCATAATGACCCCTTGGTCTAGTGGCTGAAGAACAGATGTGACATTAGGTGGAAAATGTTCCACGGTGATTGATTTCAACCCATTTAGTTTGGGATGAGCCGTGCAGTTATCACTTACAAGAATAATTTTTCTACCTTGAATTGTCATTTGCTTATCCAAGCAACGTAGCCATTCCTCAAAAATGACAGATGTCATCCACGATTTGGAGTTGTTTTTGTACGTGACAGGTAAGGTTTTGAGTCCTTTAAAACATCTCGGCTTTTTTGATTTTCCGATCACTAAGAGTGGAAGTTTTTCAGTACCAGACATATTTGAGCATAAGAGAACTGTTAGTCTTTGCTTGGCTTCTTTCCCTCCACTCGCAGTTTCGTTTTTTAAAACGAAAGATTTATCAGGTTTCATCATGAAAAACAGTCCAGTCTCGTCTGCGTTAAAAATATCCTCTGGAGTATAAATTTTGATAATTTCTTCCAGCTTTTCTTTTTTCCATGTGTCCACTGCTTCTTCATTCACAGAACCACTTTCGCCACAAAGCTTCCGGAATGAAAGACCATGTCTGGTTTTAAATTTTTGCAACCATCCGTCCGAAGCTTTGAACACAGTTTCGTCAATGTCCATTTTTTGAGCAAAAGTTAGAGCTTTTGACTTCAGCAAATTTCCATCTATTGGGACATTTTTTGATCGCATTATTTTCAACCATTCATATAAACCTTCTTCGATCTTCTGAAATTTCCCTTCACGGGACCGATTTCTAGAAGATTTGACTCCAATTTCTTCTTTTCTTAAAATTGAGTCCCGGTTGTTAATGATGCCAAATAAGGTGCTTTTGGGAATTTTGAAAACTCTAGCAATTTCGCATTTTTTTAAAACTTTTTTATCAACTTCATTTAAGATTTTAATTTTAGTATCTAGACATATCGCATTGCGCTTGTTTGAACCTGCCATCTCGTTCAATAGCGAAAATGCAACTCCTGTTTGCAGTATGCATTTCACTGAAGAACCTTATTCTTTTTTCGCTCCTTCCCCCAGAGGATAACTAATCCAAGGCACGTGACCTGGAACCTGTCAACATTCAGGTTGAAGAGCAGGTTAATTTTTCTCGAACCCTCTCCTTCACATTTCTGGAAGCAGAACTTCTGAGCTGACATGACACCACCAGTCACGGACAGCAAGACTCCTCGTATTTCGGAGAATCGACCCTTGGGAAAACACGTGATTCAAATGACAAAAACTACCAATACATCTGTCAACCCCTTTTCCTAAAATCCGTAAAGTCCACGTGCTCTCTCCCCCTCTCTATTCTTTCCATACTATGGTGAGTGGTAATCCCCTCCCCCTGTCAAAGTTGGACTGACTGAACACTGAAGGCTGCATGCAGCTTGTCAGTAAACTATAATCAAGGTCATTTCAAGTTACAAATTTAGAAACATGTTCTTTTTGGAAAAATACCGGAAATAGTGTCCGTTGAATGCGGTCGCTGTATTGGATTGGGCGATACAGAACGGTCGTTATACCGAAAGCAAATTAACATAGAGTTCATAGGAAGAAAGTTGGGGCTTTTATCACTGGTCGTTATAAGGGAATGGTCTTTATAATGCGTGGTCGTTATAACGAGCGTCGACTGTATTGAGATTTTGTTTGGTTCTGATCAAGAATATATACTTTGGTAATAGCGCGAAATAACACCCAAACGTATTAAATGCAGTAAAAATATCTCCGAGTTAAATACGAGTAGAACAAATTAGCATTCACTTCAGTTAGTTCGTGTTAATGAATGTCGAGTTAGTGTGAGGACAAATTAAAGAAAAAATGTTTCATAGCACGAATTATATACAAAAACTACGCAAGCACCGACACCTTTTTTTTGGTTGCAAAAGCTTTCTTTAAGTTGGTGAAATCATTTCAGCACTTTACTGCTAAACAGTTTTTATCTAAAACGTGCTCTGAATCAACCCCTTGATTTAAGAGCAATTTTATCTTCCACATTCTCCCACTCGAATAACTATGCATATGTATATTCCGCTGGAGAAAATAATTCTAGAAAGTAAAATTAAGTCCTGTTTAAAAAAGTCTGAGGAATAAAGAGAGTTTGAACAAAAATGCACAATACTTAGGAAATAGTAGATAATTTGCCTGGAATAAGATGATCTTACGAGGAGTGCTTTCATAAATCACAACAGGTAGAATTTTGAAATTCTGGACGGTTATTCGAATGACATAACGCATTGCAGAATGTCTTCACAACTTTCTTAAAAGTAGAATATAATATAATAGTTAACATATAAGTTAATAGTTCTAAAATTGAAAAGTCAATCATCCAATACAAGATTGATAACAATGAAAAATAATAGTAATTATGATTTGCACATACATCCACGCAACTAAAACTTTCTCAACTTCAAGTCAAAATTTATCTTCCATTTAGTAAAATTTGTGTTCTATAGAAAGACAAATAATGCTAAAAAAATACATTGTCATCGTCAAGGTAAACCATCTGCTAAAATGGCAATGTCTGTATTAACTGCACTACTTCTTTTAACCAATATCTTTTGATCCAATATCTAGCTAAAGCTAAAATAATCACTAGAAGAACCATCATACTATGACTTACAACATCACAAGTAAAAACAAATCAGACTTTTCATACACTATAAATGTATTTAATCAGTCTTAGCCCACTTTCCCGTAAAAGTTTTTAAAAAAATGAAATAAGGCATAGTGCAGTTTAGAAATATCATTCAAGACGAAAGAAATCGAAAAAAATTACATAGCTCAAAGATGATTAAAAGAAGAAAGTAGAGCTTTGAGATGTGGAAATTGTGTGTCGGTCTGTCTGTTCCCTAAAAACTTTTGAAGGAATTGTCCAATCCAGAGATTCCCAACCTGTGGGGCGCGCTCCCCTAGGGGGGGGGGCGCGATCACATTAGTAGGGGGGGGCGCGAGTATATCCAAGAGAAACTATTTGAAAAATTGATTAACTGACTGAAAGGAAAGCACACATACACATGGAAAACAAAATACATTTCGACATATTTAACAACTTATTAAAGTAAAACAAATTACCAAATCAAAACTTTCTCAATAAAAACATACTAAATTAAAAACAAATTTAATAATTATTAGTGACTTCCTTGGGCCTGTCTTGTAAATCAAAATTTTTCGAAGGAAGGCTTACTATTAGAAATAGCTGCTCTCAGTTCTGTTCCTGTATTTAGCCGAGATCTATAGTTTGCTTGAAAGAAGGCACAACAGAAAATCCTGTTCCACGAAAGTAAGTTGTTGAAAATGGTAACAGAATGCGAAATGCCCTTGTTTTTAGTGCAGAAAAATCATTATCTACTACTGTCCAAAATTCAAGTAGTGATTTATTGCTAAATTAATTTTATTACTAAATTACTCGCTTTTACTTTTGTTTTAGCAGTTAGTTAAAAATAATTCAAAAACAGAATCCAAAGTACTCAATATATATTATTGTTGTATACAGGGGGCGCGATGGAAATTATGATTTAAAACTGGGCCGCGAATACTGAAAGGTTGAGAAACGCTGGTCCAATCTGATTTTTTTTTTTTTTTTTTGTATTCGAAAGATTTCAGAAAGGACACCTCATTCCTTTAATTCATTTTTTGATTTGAACATTTTTTTGTTCAGTTTTTGAAAAAACTTGAAATTAGTGCCTACGATTAAATAATTTGAATCCCACATAAATCTTGATCTAACAGATGGATTGCTTGGGACATCTTTATCGGAAAGACCTTATGTCGTTGAACGTGTATAGATAAGAAGTTCAACTAAAACTTTTTGATCTGGATTTTCTTAGGGTAATTCTGAATGGAATGAATGAAAGAAAGAATGAATAAAGAAGCGAGTGAATAAATGAATGAATTAATTAATTAAAAAGTGAAGCATTAATGAATAAATGCATGAACGAGTTAGTGGAAGAATAACAAGAAAAATAAAAGGTTAGAGCAAACTTTTGCGGAAGAAGTATTTAACGTAAATCATGTACAAACTAGTTCAGACCTCACTAAACGACACTACTTTATCATGACACTTTTTGATTTAGATTTTAAGGGTATTTCTGATTAAATGAATGAGTAAATAAATGAATAAATAATTAAATAAGTTAATGTATGAAGATATTGACGAATAAATAAATAAATAAGGGAAAAATGAATAAATGGATGAATGAGTGAATAAAATAAATATAAAAAATCAGTGAAGATCGAAATTAAATTATCTATATACTTAACATAGATGTAAGTTGGTAGTTCACTGTGTTGACTTAATCAAAATAAATAGAAATCAACCAGCTCTAGTTTTCACATAAATAATGAGAAGCAGACGATATATTTAGTATTCAAATTATTATTAGGATTATTTCTTTTAATGTTTAATTTTGAACAGTAAAGTTTTTTTTTTGCAACGATGAAAAATTATTTTTTGTTTTCCTTTTAATAAAACTATTGCAGAGGGAATATAAGAGGGAACACTCTTCCTTTTTCATTAAAACATTCGTACTTATTATGTTTCGATATTAAGTACCTCAACAGCTAAAAAAATGTACTTACAAATTTGAAGAAATGAAGAATTCAAGCTGGACGAGTAAAAGAGAAAAGATCGGCAGAGTAACAAACTATATTTTGGCACACGGGAAGGAAGGCTCGTTTTGTTCTAGGCGGAACTTCTTGTTAACTACTACTATATATGAAAAGCGAACATATAGTATATATTATTACATATTGGTATAAAATATTAAAATAAATACTCTTATGATTTGATTTTTGGGTGTAAACTCCGTAGTAAATTAAAAAAAAAAAAAAAAGTCTGGTACATTTTTCGTAAGTAAAGGTTTAGAAACCTTTTATTGGCCAAAACGTTAATAAATAATCTTTTGCAAATACTAACAACAGTCTATACAAAACATTGTAAACAGGGGCGTACCAAGGGTATGGAAGCAATGGGACCGGTCCCCACCCAGAAGGCATCGAACAGGGTTTTTTTTAATATCATGAACCCGATCTGGGCTCTGCACGAAATGTCCGGTTATCCGGCACATCAAATTTGATTTTACTGAAGAGAATTCACCGGTTTCATACATAAGATCCGAATATCCGGTATGCATAGGTCACACAGGAAACGCCGTATATCCGGTATTCGGGAAATCAGTATCGCATTTATCCCAAATTTGTACCTCCCCCCCCCCCCCAAAGCAACATCCTGGAATCGCCACTCACTGTAAACATTTCCTGATGAAATTTTTAATTTTCATCTGTACAACGTAATAAACATATTTTATCATCAACATGGATCGACTTATTACATAAAGCTTGCAGTCGTTTTTTTTTTTTTTTATGAAAAAAAAATTGAAACTATGAGAGTCAAGTTTTCTGATCATTTATCAACAAAAGGATTTGTTAAAGGATACATCTTGTCGTTGTGCTCGGCAGTGAGCATGAGAACAAACAAGAAACGAACGCGAACTGTTTTTACCTTCACTATACTTTAAGAAGATATTCTCAGCTCATTAATTTTCATCAGCAAGAATTTCAAAAGAACATGTTTCCCCGAGAAATATTTTAAGCCCTTTTCGTCGGATATAAGGAAGTAAACATGTAGTTGAAGAAAATGTTCTAGATTAATGTTTTAAAGATCTCTGCTAAAGAACAATACAATGTGTATACTGCATCTCAGCATCCAGCAATCATTAAATATTTACTTTATTGAAGTTTGTATTAGGTGAAAGTATTACGAGGAGAAAAATATCAATAAAGTAAATAGGAAACAATTTGGCAGTGTATTGAGAGTAACTGTACCGCTACTACTTTTTCTTCCACTAAAAATACGCTTCGGAAAATATTTTTCGATCCCTGGGGGGAAAGAGAATGTAACATCATGTTATTTTTTCTATTGCTCTTTACTCTTCATACCTTGTGATAACAAATTCTACTTCACTTAATTTTTAAAAGAACATTAAAAATAGTGCCTTAGATATTTTAATTTAGTTTATATAATAAAATAAATTTTAAAAAGAATATTGTAACTATTATAATAAATATTATTACCTCCGTCCCAAAGTAGTTCCTACATTTGAACCGATTATTTTTAAAACCGATTATTCATAATGTGTTGCTGTTGGCTTCATCCAATTGCAGACCTAGTGCGTTCCCCAGAGACTGTTACCAACTCCTTCAGCGGCCCCACAATAAGGGTGGTACTATCGCCGCAGGAGAATCTTGACGTCCAGTTTCTCCACCTAGAAGGGCGAACACCCAGACTCTGTTGAGGCAAAACTGCAATGGGAATTTAATTTAGCCGAGGGAATTCAAGCTAAATGTCTACTATAGGAATCTTTTACATGCCACCTAATCATACGACATGGGCTCAGATTATTTTCTACACTTTTTGTGAAAATCCACTGACATTGCGAAGCTCGATTCTCTGACACGGTGTGTTCGATTTACGCGCCTTACCAAGACGTCACCGTGACGACTTTGTACCGATTAATTATACTGATGATTTTATCGTTTTGTTTGAAGACTTTCAGCGATTCATATATGATAGCCTATCAATGAACATCGTTTACTTTACTTTCCTTACCAGCTGTTCACCCCTTCGTTCCTTCAACTAGTGCCAAATTAGTTTAAAAAATGATTTTCGATTACTAACAGTAACTGGTTGCAGAGTTCTTACCAAAATGGGGCGTGGCTTAAGAGCGTGCGAACCATGTAAATGTGCTCCCGAAAATTTGTCCCGAAATAAATGCTGTATTTGTGGGAAGTAAAAAATGAGAAAGCAAATACGAAGTTGCGAAAATTGTATTTTGCAAATAAATCAATTGTAATTGATATTTAGGGAATTTGTTGCACATAATGTAGCTTTAGGATTACACACCTACTCCTGAGACTCCACCCACTTAAAATGTAGCAACTAATTTGAGACAACATTTTCGACATAAATGTAGCAACTAATATCTGACGCAGGGATTACTTTATGTATTAATTTATTTATCTCTTAACTAAATAACTCTTTTGTAATCATTCAAAAAGTCTGTAATATAATTATCAGTGCAATTTTAGATTTTTTTAAAAAATTACTTCAGTCATTAACTTTTCACTTGGAATTTAATAATTTGATAGCGTTATAATGAAAATTAGCAACAAAGATAAAACAAAATAAAAACTATTTTATTAAACTTTCTTATCCATTCATAAGTAAACGTTTGTAAAGGTATGTCAACCTTATTTAATTACAAAAATACTTCTTAGAGAAGACGTTTAATTAAAAAAGTAATAATAGTTTCACTGTGCAAATTCCAATTCTTGGCCCTAATAAAATTAAGGGAAATAATTTATTTTCGGACATTCGGTTGATTAAAAACAGCGTTTCATTGCTTCAATGATTAACTTTCTAAAAATACATTTAAAAAGACTGTTTCTGCAATGTAATTTTTTAATTAAATTTATAGTGAAAACGTAAAAGACGCTGCTACAAAACAAGCAAACAGAAAAATAAAGAAGAATATTCAGTTTTCACGTTTAAAATTATTTGTAACATGCATTTATTCCTTTCTACAATCATTGCATAAACATAAGTTCAAAAGTAGGCGATAATTTTTCTGGATAAGTAAATATTAAAAAGAAAATTTAAGCGAATATCTCAGTGAACTAGTAAAATCTGCGAGGAAAAAAAGAAAAAAAATTTAATGTACTTCATATTTTTATTCTTATAAGAAGTTCTACTTCAGGTTTTAGAGCATGTTATTTAACTAAAGTGGACAAAATAAAAGTAAATTTAAACATTTACATAACGTTTTACAATTACAAAATACTACTAATAATAATGGTAATAACAATAAATTAATAAATTAAATAATAATTAAAAAATTAAATAACATTAAAATGATTATAAGAAAGGAAATAAAATGAAACTAAATAAAAACATTTAAACTGAATAAATAATAAAGGTAACAAATATGTTTTTACCACGAATATTTTACAATAGTTAAAGAGCATTGAAACGAAGAGAAACGTAAATAAATAAAAAAAGAGCTTTTTTTCTGTATAAAAGTGATAATACTAACTATGCCATAACAAGTTGGGAAAAAAAAAAAAAACATGGGGCAGACTAGGACAATATGAGCATTTTAACAACATATAATTTTATTAATAATCATAATTTAAATAATGTCGACAAAGATAACTGACATTATCAAAATATTCTATTATAAGAATTAATATTTTACACATAAAGCCTAAAAAGCTGTGAACATTGCTAGAATATATTTTAAATTATAGTGAACATACTGTGTATTAAAAAATATATTTTTAGAATAAAACTAAATAAATGTTGGCTAACATTTATTAATTGCAGTGCCATAGAAAAAAATTGTGTTTAGCAATATTTTTAAGTTTATTCTTTGCACACACATATATAATAAGAAAACAACCAGTGTTTTTTTTTTTTTTTTCAGACATACTGGTGAAATACATATACACTAGTTGACCAACGCGGAATTCCGCACTAATTTGGGAGAAAGCACATTATGAAGAAGAAAGGAAAAAAGTAACTGGTGGGGGGGGGGGGGGGGGGGTTTGTTGAAAAAAAGACATGTCATTGAACGCATCAGTACAAATATTTTTCCCACTATTATTTATATATTCAAAATAATAAAATAATCACAATAATAATAATTATTATTTTTATTATTAGTATACATAGCACATAGCATTAAAACACAATAAGGAAAAAGTTCAATTAATTGAAATATAGTTACTGTTGGTTGGTTAGGCTCTACACATTCGTAACATAAATTAGTGCAGAGTCTAACGATTAAATGACACACAGACACAGCCAAAACTGTCCAATTTTCTTCACAATAAAAACATAAGAGTTTCTTCTTTGTTTACTCGATAACAGATAGCGCCAGCATACACAACAACAATTTGGTATCCATTAAAGGACCTCTTCTTAGAGGATTTTAAATTTCAAATTTAAGAGAATTAGCTGCCAACCAACTTGCAGGAGGGGTGGATGACACAAAGACGATTCGAAATAACATAACATTTCTGGGTCTAAAAGGTCTTCTTTGTACAGGAAGGCGCGTTCTGTGAGAGTCAGATGGTTCAGCCCTTATGGTACTTAATGCTTTAAAACATTTTGCTTTAATACATTCGTAGTCTTTACTGACCTTCTGTGTTTCTCATTTAGACACAAATTGAAAAGAATATTACCAACATGAAAAAATAGTGACGTTGTGATGTTTTGTTCTGTTAGTAACTTTTTTTTTACAGCAAATATTGCAGGTTAAAAATAAATTACATTTCAGATAAAGACATCCAACTGAGTGAAAATATATTACCAACATGAAAAAATAGTGACGTTGTGACGTTTTGTTCTATTAGTAAACTTTTTTTTACAACAAATATTGCAGCTTAAAAATAACTTACATTTTCTTATAAACAGTTTATATGCCGTATTTTAATTCCCTAAGAGGGAGTTTTAAATGTTTTTTCAGAGTTACATAGTTTTGAAACTAACCACAAGATAATGCTATGAATACCTAAAAGCTGAATACACAAAATGCAGCTTTTAATTCCTTATTTAATTGAATTATTAAAAAAAAACGGAATATTTTCCAGCAAGAACATAAACTATTTTGCTTGCATCGAAAACTTCAGTAATTACATTAACAGGAAAATATATATACCTAATAATCTTTGCAGGCCATTTTCGGAAATGAAAATTTAGCTTCGTATCGGGAAAACGCCTTAATTTAATCAGATAAAAGCGAGGTATTTAAAAATTTTTGCTAGTGTCAGAAATTAGTGAAGAAAAAATAGCAATATTTATGTGTGTAATTATGAATGCTTCGTTGTTAATACGTCTCTAAAGTGCAGATATGATTTTTTCTAAAAACAAATTAATAAAAAATAAAGAAATTGTGTTAATGAAATCTGTATAGTGAGTGTTTTATTGTAAACAATTTTACTAATTATTTCAGAATCTTTGAGTGCTTTATTGCGTGTGTATTGCATTTTAATTATTATTCAATCTTTCTGCACAAAATCAAGCTTTGTATTTTGTTAATCTGAAGCTCATATGCTGAACAAACATTTTTTCCAAGACATTTCCTGAAAGTATAATGAATCTCTCCCTCTCTCTCTCTCTCAAAAAAAAAAAAAAAAAAAAGAACTCTCAAATTTAAAACTGTGCTCTTTAAATAGCTGTTAGCTTTAAAAGTTAAGCAATCCAGCATATTAGAAATCATGAAACCAAATCAATTGTTTTATTTATTTACTTATTTCAAAAATAAAATAGTTTACATTACAACATTATGTTAGAGACATAGATATAATATCCACCTATTATACAAGATAGAATTTTGATTACAGCCTTTATATATAGAGTAAAAATATATTTTACAAGATACATGATGGGTAAGCAGAATTGACCTGCAGCGAAAAAAGTTCGCTTTTTTTTTGGTTTTTTGTTCTTTCTTTCTTTCTTTATGTATATGTTTCCTTTGTTCCCTCCTTCTCTAGCTCACATTTTATAGATAGGTTAAAAAAATAACAATAACTGAAATGCCAACGTCTTAAAACAATCATTCGCATGGGAAAAACTCAATGATTGAACTCAAATCTGCCTATTATATGCTATTAATATAAAAGAAACACTTTTACTTCTAATCAAACAAAAAGAAAAGTATTACACCGAAAGTGGAAAAAGAAAATTTTACCTCGATAATAATTATCTTCAGCATTTGTTTTTCAATTGATAAAATACTGCTATATTATTTCTGCAATAAGCAAAATGTTATTCGATTTGGAAATTCAACGTTCAACGAAAATAAACAGTTCATTAATTTATCCTGCCACCCCTCCTGTTGTTGCAAATGCTACTTGGCTATAACAGCTGCTCTCTCTGAGCGAACAGCAATTAAGGAAGATAAGGGAGCGCATTCCGTTTTTAGTGAGCACCGCAAGGGTGGAAATACGACATGGCTCGAGCACATATCACGTATTCAGATAACACCAGATGGCGCCACCACAAGTACACCACCTTCCTTTCTGAACTAAGAGTGAAGGAAAAGTATCCTCCCTCTGGTACCTTGAAACCAGCTCAGGGTCCATGAACTTTGCATGCACGTATT
This sequence comes from Octonoba sinensis, assembly GCA_038502835.1. Taxonomy (NCBI): domain Eukaryota; kingdom Metazoa; phylum Arthropoda; class Arachnida; order Araneae; family Uloboridae; genus Octonoba; species Octonoba sinensis. Next base: position 69,897,637 of record CM076602.1, read on the forward strand.
CCCTAGTGCACGTGGTGGGTTTTCAGCGGGTCGGGGGTACGTGCTGCTAACTACGTCCTACTGTCCAAAGCATCTAGGCCTTCATAGATAACCCCGAAGGGCCTGGAACGCCGCGCGTAGTTTCTTACCTGCATTACTGTCTCAGTGGCGCCGCCTCTTTACTAAGATAAGCTAACATCCGCCTGAACAAATTGGTGGAGATTTAGCGTTACCCAGGCCGCACCACGGGGAGGCCGACACCACTACGGCCCTAAGTGGGTCGGGGTTATCGAACACCCAACCCTCCGGTTGGAAATCTGACATCCTAACCAAGAAGCTACCACGCCCCCTCCCTCCGTTTATTTTTTCTCTCATTTCATTTTTTTACTTATAAATTTCCCTTTAGTAGAATAAAAAATCTATATACATTTAAAAATAATGCAAGTGTGTGTTTAGGTTTGCGTATATATGTTACTTACAAATCCACATATCACGAAAGGGGTTGGAAGGTTAAAAATTTTTTGTAACCCTTTCGAACTTTAATTTTAAAACCATTAAACATTTCTTTTCCTTATGAAATAATCGTATCGTTTGCATTTCATATGAATATTAAACCTCTAAGAAACTGCATTTAATGGAGTCTGTTTGAAATCTGGAACCCAATGCTTGAAATAATCATTTCTAAAGAAATTGTTCAAAGGTTTAACTTATTTTTTTCTTTCTGCTGCATCCGAGCTGTAATAAGCGAGCAAATATAATCAAATTGAAAAATAAATTAAACTAAAACATTTTCACTGCTACTAAATAGAAGTTATCTGCTTTCGAACTCCCAGTTTTAATTAAAGTGTACGTATAGTTAATGTTTTTTATTACTTAATGTGGCAGGAAATATTAAAATCTATGACAATAAAACTTAGAAATTATATAGATTAGATGTTAAAAGCTTGGAATACTACACTTAAAAAATAATCTAATGTATTTTGCTTATTTTTTCATCTTGTTACGATGCCAGACAAGTCAAGATAATTGAATAATGTTGTCTTAGTATTGCTTGAATTTAATTCAGTCAGGGCAAGTGCGGAAGTACTTAAAAACGAAGCCCTTGAAAGTAAATAGAGTGAAATAGCCTTACAGCAGAGATCAAAAATGAAAAATACAACCAAAAAATGTGAACTACGTTAAAAATCAAAAGTAAAATTTAAGTAAAGCAGAAATTGAAAAAAAAAAAAAAAAACTTTATCTTAAAAATGACCATTATCACATTCGTTTTATGTACCAAATTCATATATTGTATTTGAATGACAATATATATATATATATATATACACACACAAATGTTTTGAATTATTACGTAAAAACAGGATGCAACAGACATGAAAAAATTAGACGTGTGATAAATATTCTGAATTATTACGTAAAACATGTTGAGACAGACATGACGAAAATTGAACGTGGAATAAAAGTTTTGAATTTTAACGTCAAAACATGTTCCGACTGACATGACAAAAATTGTACGTTGTTTACGAGACAAGTTTTTTCAAATTAATTCAAAGTTTTAATTTTGGGCCAAAATTCTTCCACCAGTTTAAAAGTAGGCTTCAAAACTTGTATTTACATCAAAATTTATTTATTTTAATATTTAGTACGTGAACCGAAACGAAAATGCAGTTTACGTTGAAAATAGTTTGAGCAGATTTCAAATGAAAACATATTAATCGTGTAAGAAATAAATTATACTAGCTCGGGGTAAATGCAAGATGCGTCACGGATCAGATATCAGTAAAGTTTCTTATGATCAGAGATGGTAATACCAAACCAAATATTTATTGGTATTATAATCCTATCAGTTTTATCCAATTTCTAGTGACTGCTTCTTATAGCCTCATCCAATTTAAAACAATATTTCAGTAAACTGAATGTTCACTTTGCGGAAATATTCCCGAAAATAAAAGAACGATAAAATGAAAGTCGAGAAAATTTAATGCCTTTCGTAATAGTATGTATCTAAAGTTTAAAAGTCGTCTTTTCATTTTGCTTCCAGGAGCCTTTAAATTAAGATACATATCTTACACTGAAATGGAACTAAACATTTCGTAAGATATGAGATGGGTTTGTTCAAGAAGTATGGTCTCCGGTTAGAATAACAATGTTATAGATTTTAGAATAACACGTAAATACGCAACTATAAACGTTTCTCGAAGCAGTAATGAAATATACTGTAACTCCGGAAGTAAAAGCAAGATTTATAGCCGCAATAAAATGGAAAATGAAGTTGATCTCGTAATTCAAACAAATGTTTCACAGTTTAAGGAATAACTGCATTTTATTGCATTTTTATGACACAATACTCCCGACGGGTCTGTTTCTCTAAATCTGAGGTTATGTTTCAAATTTTATTGACAATCGCGAAGTGCGCTGCCTTTAAAATGAATAAGAGCTGTATAAAGACGTTGGCAACGAAAAATAGCTTTCGGCTGAGATTCAAAAAAATTAAAAAGTTATACATTTTTTCAACAAATAATTTACTTATTGTGTACTAAAAAACCGGCATTATATTGTCTCAAGTAATGTGACTGATTCACAAGCTATAAATACGCAGAAAAACTGATTTGTTTGAATTTATGTTTGCCACCTTCTGCAGCATTTCGTTCACCAATTATTGTATTTTATTATTATTGCCAAAAGTGAAGCGTTTCTTTGTATGCGTCTTGCATCCCGACACTGAAAATATTTTTCACGTAGTAAGTCCGTTATTTGAAACCTAGAATCTAGTGCATGCAATACGTTTTTTCTATGTTCATTAAACCCCGTTTTTTTTTCTCATTTTCCTGATTTTTCTACAAATATTATCCGTATATGTTCATACCATATTTTTCTCCTCCAACCTTCTTCCCTGTTACCACTAGGTCTTAGGGATGCCCTGCATCCGGGGGCCAGGTAAGGAGATAGTGGGTCCACGGATTTTACATATGGCACGTATCCCCAAGTGTACAAGGGGTCTTCAACGGGTATCGAACACGCGACCTTCCATGTGCAAGTCCGAGATCATAACCACTAGGCCTACCATGGCCTTTATCATACCGTACTGAATTAGGCGTTTTGAAAAGATTGAATTAAGAGATATAATTAACACGAGTGTAAAGGCATTGAAAAGTAGCGTCAATAGGAAAAATATGTAGACACCATTATACTGAATAAATGTTTAACGATATAAAATAGTTTGGGGAAAAACAATAATGAATTCCTTATCAACATTTGCGTATTGATCACTATTAGGTTCGATTTGGTTCATGTATAAAACTTCTGTTTCAGAATAGCTGTCGTTAAAATATATAAATTTCCTAGATTTAATGATTTTCGTTACAAGTCAGTATTCTAATAAATTGCGTGTTTCTTTAATCTTGCCATTCCTCTTCAGTTACGTCTTTCTTTGACTGAATTACGCGATAAGCTTTCGGCAAGCATGTAAAATTTTACTGTTTTATGTGACAATCTTGAAAAAAGTTTACTTAGAACACAGATAATTTATTATTTTAATCTTGAAAATATTCGCTTTTTGCAAATAATTTTAACTAAATAAAATGCTAATGATATTTTCCTAAGTATTGGTCACCATTGTATAATATATAATATATATAGTGCAACAAATGATTTAATTGAAATTTCCTAATGGTTCATTCATGCTATTCATCATCAAAATTTCATCATAAGAGTTGAAACCTAAAATCATTCGCAACACATGAGGCAACCTAGATTGCAACTCAAACACATTTTACTATCCCTTATTCTCTATTTTATTTAGGCAACATAAATGTTTAAACAAGAATCAAAACTATCAAAGTCGAAGAACTTCTCTCGTTATTGGATTTTAAACATCCAACTTAAATGCAAAGTTAAACATTTTTCGAAGCTAGTCATTAGTCACTAGTCTTCCAAATATATTTTGAAATCTCTCGAGCATGCGTTTGCTTTCCTTCGCTTCGTCCCAAACGTACGAACCGAAACAAATTGATGAGCAAGTAGATTTCTCTGAAAACCTAAAATGCACTTGTGTGTTACCTAAAGTAAAAGTCAGGAACTTCGTCTAATTTTCAAAGTAATGTGACTGATTTGCAAAGATTAAACTTCTCTAGAAAGCTTTTCGCATTTGTTTTCGTTAATTTAAAAGTTGTTTAATTAATATAATTCAGTCATTCTTGATTAGAAATCTATTTAGAAATTAAAATGACTTTAAGGAAAATTCGCGTTAGACCCCTTTTGCACATCAATTTATTTAAATTTTTTGCCTACCTAACTGGATTTGGAAGTTTTATTAGAATATTATTAAAGTATTTTTACACACTAAAAATCATGGTTTCAAAACGATTGTTCATAAAAATTCCCAATAAATTAATTTTCTTTCATCACCTATATTTTTAGTTTTAGTCTAATTTCAAAGTAATATTGATATGTCTACTCTCATATCACATCGTATCATATCGGTCGTGATGTATATCGAAAACAGTTTTCTGAATATGAACAAATATTTCCGGAATTGATACATAATGATATTCGCCCCATATAAGTCTAAAATAAACGTGTACTTTCAGAAAAAATGAGCATTTCTTCAACTATGAATTTTTAACTGAAATTTGTTTATTGACAGCTGGTAAACTTCAGTAAAGCCTACAAGCAACATATATATTTTGCTTGCATGCTTTTCATTATTCGAACCAAGTATTTTATGAAAAAATCAGTCGATGTTACAGCTCCAAAGTTGAAGTGTATCTTCGGAGAAAAGTGTTGCAATATTAAGTAAACTCAAATATTTTCTTTCGCATGAAGTTGCCCTTATTTATTCAAACATAAATGCATTCAATACATGATGCTCGTCATTTTCTTAATAATGATATTGAAAATTTGAACAAAGTAAAATTTATTTATTTTCCACCATGGGATAACGATATGCTTCAATTAGTTTATTAATGCTGACATGCTTTTATAACCAAATGTTTTTATGACATTTTGCAGCTACATTTTATGTTTATCACAAGGTAATAATATTTTTTATTATTCTGCTTTCCTTAATTTAGACTGCAGAGTGTTGCCACGTTTTTTATTCCAAACATTTTATCAAAATATAATTATATATTCAAGAATAAAGATATATTCCAAGAATAATGAGATATATTCAAGACAATAACTAAAATAATCTTACTTTTTTGAGACTGAGAAATGATGCTATTCAATATTTTTTTCTGAATCTTTTTAATTGTAGTTGTTAATAAAATTGTGCAACTTGTAAAAATTTATTTAGAAAAGAAAATGGCTACACTAATGAAATGTTTAGAGCCTTTTAAATTGAAAAAGAGTGTATTGTGCTTCATTAAAAATATGTACTCGAAGTTTTAATTTTCACTCACGTAAAAAACTAACTTTTTTCAATGGAAATAACACTTGAGCTATCTCCATTTGACTTAGAAAAATATTATCCCATTTCTTTCACTTAAAAAAATGTAAATTGTTTTGCTTAACAAAATAATATTTGAATGTGTAGAAAAACAATTCTAATTGAATGCTCCAAATTTATTTTGAAAAGAATTATGCATATGTATTTATTTTCTTCTTTGTGATAAACTTTGGTAAATTGCAGGTTTTATTTCCCGAAGAATACCCCATTTAAATGAAAGTAAATGCATCATTATCATCCATATAAATCACCGGGAGCTACAATTTACAACTTGTTTCCGTGCGAAATAATCATTTCTTTCAAAGCAAAGTAGTGCCCCATAAAGAATTAAAATTAAGTTTACTTGTGCGTAGTCAAATAAAAATGGAAAAAGTATCTTTGAAGAATGTACCGCTTAACTTTTTCGGATATTTAAGAAAAATTCAAGGACATGATTGTTTTCTGTGCAGAGCGATTATAATATAAAAATAAAAATAAAATTGTGTTTTATGGTTATTGTATCTATCGTCAAAAAGGATGGCAAAAATGAGTCATTGTAATATTACTGCTTAATGGAAACAAACTATTTTTAACAATGTGCTTTGTAATTATCAATAATTTTCCCAACAAATAAATATCAAACCAAGCCTTTTCAATTAAAAGAAATTTACTTATATTTCACTTTTAACGTTCTTTTTAAAGAAAAAATGTAATCAAATTGATGTGCGAAATTTGATTTAGACGAACCTCTATTGATTAAAAGAAAAAAATCAAAATCGGTTCATTTAGTCAAAAGTTTGGGATCAAAAAACAAAAAAGTCACTACATTTTCCCCATAACTTTTTCTCTAATTATCGAATATGATCAGACGAAGGTATGGGTCCTATGGGAGAGAACATTCGATTGATTAAAATATGATCATAAAAATTGGTTCATCCAGTGAGAAGTTACCGATGAACAAAAACAAGCAAGCAAAAAAAAAAAAAAAAAATTAATAATTAAAAATTAGAAAAAGAATGAACTGATAACCTCCTTTCAGTAGAAGTCAGTTGAAATAAAATTTCTAATAATCAAACTTGCATTGATATTATTTTTCTTCTTTTGCACTAAATTTATACGTTTAAGTAAAAGTGGAAAATTATCACTTTGCATCATATATGGGGAAAATGAAAAAGTGAAATATTTTCCTAATGAAATGGTTTTCTAGTGCCGCAGTGGACCAGCCGGTTAAAGCTCGGTTCCTGCAGATCACCGAAAGTGAAGCAACATCGACTAAGGTCAGTGTTTGGGAGGGGGACAACCTCTCGCGGCTGGTGCTTGTAGGGCTGTGTACGCTAAAGGGAGCCGGTGCACGTTGAATAGGTCGTGGCTTTAATGTCCTTCAAGTGAAATGATACCTCTGGGGGTGCCAATCCCAGGTGACGGTCTCTCATCAGGGAGCTGGTTCAAAAAATTAAGAAACCTTTCAAAGGGGCGGGAATCGGACTCCTGCCTAAAAGGGCCACATTAAACTCAGGAGCAGCATACCCATTCTTCCTCGACACGCGCGAGGACTCGACAACAATGGTTTTCAAAGAGATAATTAACCCTTTGCATTCGCTTTATGGTAGTCCAGACAACATGTAACGAATCGTATATTAGGTTATAATATTATGAATGAATGATTAGTAAGACGAGCGGAGGATAATAAAGGAGTTAATGAATGTAAAAGAAAAATAAACGATTAACTAAATGAACAAATGAAAAATCTACTTAATAAATGAACAAACAAATTAATTGATAGGTGAATGAAATAATGAATGCGCAACAAATTTAGTATACTGATGACTGATGTAAGGACAATGTGAAATTAAATATTCATTTCACTTTGCCCCTTATGCACATTATGCTAAATGCAAATTATGCAAATTATGCTAAACATTTGAATTCAAACATGCCAAACATAGAATAAATTAACACTGGACATTAGTAATTCTGAATTAACATTTCAGATACTCATAATTTAGGAATTTTATCATTACATAACAGCAAAAAAATGACAACACAAGATATTGTAGCATGAGCATCAAATTTTGAAGATGGCTTCTATTACATTGATTGATCTTTAGATTTTTAAAGTTAACTATTTCGTTTCTGAAATCAACTACATGTTATGTAACATATTTAAAATGTTATTAAATAGGTGGCGGAGTGAATATTTTACTTTTAACTCCCCCTCCCAGTATGTGTATGTATAGAAGACACACATTTGAATATAGAAGAATACATTTGTTATTTCAAAAACTTAAAACTGCTCTTTGTACCTGCGGCCTCTTCCAAAGATCATACAATACTTTTAAAAGGACTTTGAAATAGGCATTGCAGAAACGAATCATAACTTCGTGGATGAACTTTTCAATTAATTTATATATTTATTTATAATTAGCTATTCTGTAATTTTAAATTATTATATTTTATTTTTTAAATTTTTCTTATTTATTTATTTTAGCTAAAATGAACTTTGTTTTCGAAAATACATAAATCATAGAAGACGATTTAATCTCAAGATTTCGGAGTGTTCTTGTCAAAATTTAACTTTCTTGTTTTTTTTTTTGTAATATTATGCACTCAATGAAATCTTCTAGACATCTTCCAAAAAAAAGTTATGTTTTCTTACGTTAAGCATACTTTAAAAAAGACTTCAAAAATAAAAAGTTCAAAAATCAGAAATCGGAATGACATTTTTAACCGAGTCCGTAATTGAGATCATAAACTCTCAAAACTCTCTCATTCCCTTCCGATTTCACTAACTAAATTATCTTTGACAGTTTTTCCCCCCGTGACAGAACTTTTTTTCTTTCTTTTTTTGTTCAATGGATCTCTTGATATTGAACCTTTAGCAAGTTAGGAAACTTTTCAAAGTCTGGTGGTCATTAGATTCAAATTATCGAATTAGTGTCTGGTAAACTAATCAGTTTTCGGTTATCTCGCTGTAAATACACTACTAAGGGTAAAAGTTATTTTCAAATTTCGAAAAGATTTTCATCTGTACTCTTAGGCAACAGATGGACTTTTCAGATTTTCGGAAATCATCAAGAGGTTAATGAACATTTGATTAACAACATCTTAAATATAAGTTTAAAACTAATCAAATTGCTTCACAGAGAATGATTAAAATAGTATTAGTTTCGGGAAATGTGCTGTGTTTTAGTTGCATCTTCTCTTGTGCGAGTGGGGATAAAACTCTAAGATGAAAGTCTCTTTACATATATATATATATATATAGTAAAGACTAATAATAGTTTTCTCTTTTTTTTATTTTGACTTTAAAAATTAACAAGTTAAACATATTTTACGTCATTTATACTATATAATAAAATATTTCATGCTTACAATGATTTGTAGTTATAAGTGCATGGTCATTGATATTGCTACACCAGGAAGCAAACGATAAAATTATATTTATTGGACAAATATATTAATGTGAGATCAGATGTGAGATTAGATGACGACTGATGTTCCACATCATTTATTTGTAAGGAAAGATTAGAAATATTTACAAGAAAAATATTTACAGATACATAGAATCTAAATCAGATCGGATCATTACAGTTCGGATCGCTTTCGTGCGACCGTTCGGTTCTCCTGCTCGAGAACAACTGCCACTCTCTCTTCGCTTCTTTCTCTGGGGGCGACTCTTCGTTGCCACAACGCTCGACCATCAAATGTGAGATTAGATGACGACTGATGTTCCACATCATTTATTTGTAAGGAATCACATCATTTTTCCTCTGGCGGTGACTCTTCGTTGCTACATTAATAAAGAATTTTCAAGTTATTAAACGTTCAAGAACTGTGGAAGCATATATCACAAGAAATCAGGACCCAGAAGAACCATCTGTGACAGCATATAAGCCGCGTTTACACGATGCCAGTTGAAGAGACAATATTGTCGGGGGTAATTATCTCTGGACAGTTGGGGGAATGTCATGGTCAGCCCAGCTGGAAGAGAACCTGTTCACTCTGTGAAAGTATTGGCTTGGCAGTTGAAACGTATTGGCTTGGCAGTTGACGAAAAATGGCTGAGAGACTTGACTGACACGAGTGAATTGGCACAACACAAAGCAAATCAACTGGCTGCAACGTTCACACGGTGCCAACTGGCTCGACAACTGTGATTCCGAGTGGTGGGATGCCTCACTGGGCCCAGTTCATTGCCCTCTGTCTACTCCTCAAGCCATTTGAATTTGAGGACAACTGTCGAGGCAGTTGACTCGACAATTGGCCTGAACTGTTCACACGTAACCAATAACTTTATGCCAATAAGCTGTCTCCAGACAATTGTCTCTTCAGCTGGCATCGTGTAAACGCGGCTTAACAGCACTAATACGGGTAGGCATTGAACTAGCGAACATTGAATATCATGTACACAACTGCACATGCAGCTTCAACACGATGCCACAGTTCAACTAATGAGGGAAGTATGATGACAGGCTAGTCGCTCGGAAACCATTAACGAGTCGTTTCCTATTGGTCAGAAATCTGGAGAACGCATTGCTCAAGGCAGCACCTATGAATTTTCTGCATCAAAGTCAGTACATGTACATGTGTCAGTACAAAACATGTGGTCGAGAATTATCCTGCCGAAACGAAATACAGTAACCTATCGTTATATCGCGCCTCGTTATATCGCTCATTCCCTTCTGAATTTGCTGAAGTTTAAATCTGAAGCAATATTCTACTCTCACTCCCCAACTTACATGCCTGCAGAATGATTCTACTCAAACCAGTTGACGTTTTACTTGTTCTTTTTCTATTGATCCTAACGCCCATTAATAAATAAAAAAGACAAGTGTCTACTGCCCAAGGAAAAAAAACACACCAATTTCTGGATAACTTTTAGTACAGAAAGGATTCGCACACACACACACGCACACTTGGCTGAACAAATTCGAATTATATAATCCCCTTAACCAAGAAAGGGAGAGTGATAGGTAAAGCAATTTTCTGGGAAGAAAATGGTTGCCTTCATCTTTGACATCATTTTCACACTATGCTCCGGTGGCATGCACAGGTTCCCTCAATTTACTTGTACGTCGCCAATTAATTAATTTGACTTATTTCTAACGGCATCGGTTATATCGCGCATTCGGATATATCGCGCTTTTTTGCTGTCCCCCGACAAGCGCGATATAACGAAGGGCTACTGTATTTCGAATGGATCGACAGAGAATAGATATACACAAGCCAAACTGCAACATAAATATAACTTCCTCTGTTCAAAGTGTGAACAAGATGTGACCGAGACGTGTATTTAAGGTCAACACAAGTCATCACTGTAGTTTGTGGGTCCGTAGACGATGTCGAATGCACTCTGGCGACTCTTTTCTGTCCCCCTTTTTGTATGTGCATGTATGTGTATGTGTTTTTTTTTTTTTTTTTTTTTATATCTCATCTTCTTTTTTTATTCTATCTCTTTTTTATCATTTTGTTTATACCCTATTGTCTTTATTATTTAACTTTAATGCTTTTATATCAGTTTTCCGTTTTATCAATTATCATTTTTATCGTATCCATAACGACTTAAATTTATCTTCATCTTACAGCCACCCACTCAATGCAACATACTACTTGCTAAATTCATATTCGTAGGAATTTAAGTCCCTCTGTGGTCCCACGACTACCCTACGCTGTTGAAGTCATTGCATGACAGGAACAGTACAGGGTAGCCAGAGGCATAAATAAATAAATGAATAAATGTGCGTTCTTCACTATGTCGCCAAATACGAATACTGTTCCAACATGATGCTGTAAACAGAACCGGGATTCGTCTGGAAACACGCCGTTGCTATTATAGCTTCCAGGTTCGTCGTTGATCCCACCACTGAATCCGTCCTGTAATGTAGCGTTCAGGTAATCGAAGCCATTGTCGTGGAGCTAACAGTTCATGCTGTATTAAAAGTTGTAGAAATGCTCGTGCAAACAAATATTCTCTTGCAAACGTCACTATTTCTTGACCCAGAGCTCGTGACTTTTAAGAATTTGCTTCTTCTTGCAGAAGGCATCACAGCAACTTTTCACCAGTTAGCAATGTTAAAATGCAATTTCTGCATAAGAAACCTGCTGTACAATTTAAGCTGAAGAATTTTAACACACATTTGAAAGTATCTACCACTGCCTATTTTACGTGCATGATTTGAAAAGCCAATCACTCTCATATAACTATCATATTCTTTCTTTCAAAGCATCAGTTTTTTCAAAAATAATATCAGGGAAGCAAGCTGAAAACTACATTTCTATCAATATGGTAGCTGGCATAGAAATGCTTGTAAAACTATTAAGATAACTTATTAATCAAGCAAATAATGAATTTCTGGGACCTCTTTTGACATACCAAAGTATACTGCTAGTATTAGCTGATTTGTTTCATAAGAAAATATATTAAGAAAAAGGTATTACAAACCCAGAACTATTATTGGTATTTTAAAAGATAATACAAAAAGAGTATGCAACACAATATTTTAAATTGCATTCTCCTTATGAAGCAAGCCAGACCTAAAACTTTTATTTCTAGTAAGATTAGAGAACTAATTGTTCGCAAAACAATTAATGAATGTTCTAGTTATTTTACTTTTATTGGTCTTTTAAACATATTTGATTATACCAACAATTAAGAAAAACTGAAATTAAAAGCTATGACAAAGTATATGAATTTTGTGGGTGCGTATGCTTAGAAAACACTTAAAACAAGCTCTAAGAAGAGACACAATGTCACAAATATTTCTTTAAAGTATTCCTGAAATATTTATTTATTAATAGTTATGATTTACGCAATTAGTTAAATATGTATATATCCTATAGTTTTGATTTATATTATGCAAGTGAACTAAGGGAGTAAATTCATTTAGGTGGTTTCGCCTCTTTACTAACTTAATGCATGAAAACTTTCAACAATAGGATACGAAATGCAATCAAAATAACTCTGTGGATATTGTAACATGCAAGGTAGTTTATGTACTGCTTTAAAAAAGCACAGCGAAAAAGTGTGTAATGGCAAAATGTGTGTGTGTTTTAACTTCGAAAAGAATTTCAGTATTTCAGTGCAGATGCACTTTTGCGTAATACATTAATATGAAACCTTCAACCGAATTACGAGGCATCTTCGAGTCCCGTGCATATTTGATTCGAATAACCAAATTATTTCGTCTGAAAGTAATTAGTTTTAACTTATCTAGCTGAGAATATTTTATGTTATACAGAGGCATCTTATTTCGAAATTCAAGAATGGAATTCAACGCTAAATTACGTGAGGCAAGCAAAACTGTTTAGTATCTTCCCTTTGCTAGAAAGTTGCAATTTAATTCACTTTTAGGAAACTTCTCTTAAATAAAAATTGAAAACTGATGAGTCTCTTTAAATATATATAATATGGAAGTGCAACGAACATTTTCGATCTAGATATCTAATTATGATATGTTGCATGTACGAAATAGTTTAATATCTTCTTTTAGTACGTGAATTTAAAAAAAGACTTCATTTTCTAATTAATTTATTTACACTTATTAGTATATTAATTATCAAAACCGATAATTACCAGCAACAAGAGCTTAGTCAGTGTTTTTTTATGTCTGATATTTAAAGTTTAGAATTATAACTGAGGATGCACAACTACTTTCTAACTACTACTACAAGCTCCAAACTTAAGATTTGCATTAATTTAAAACCAAAGGATTTTGCATTTGACTTTTTTTAAGTACATCGTGAGTATATTTTAAAAAATATTAAGGCTTATTGCTTAAAAAAATCGGAAGTAAACGATCAGGATTTTTTTTACTTATCAATATGCCTTTATTATAAAAGCTACAGTCCCGCAGTGAACCAGTCGGTAGAAGCTCGTTTCCCGCAGAACACCGAAAGTGAAGCAACATCGACTTAGGTCAGTGTTTGGGAGGGTGACAACCTCTCGGCGGCTGGTTCCTGTAGGGCGCTGCACGTTAAAGAGGTCGTGGCTCCAGTGAACGATACCTCTGGGGGTGCCAATCCCAGGTAACGGTTTCTCATCTGGGAGCTGGTTTAAAAAACTAAGAGACTTTTCAAAGGGGCGGAAATCGGACATCTGCCTATAAGAGCCCCGTTAGACTTAGGAACAGCGTACCCATTCTTCCTCGCCACGCGAGAGGACACGACAACAAAAACAACATAAGAGTTACTAATTGTTTGATCTTTTCTAAAAATAATCAACATTCTTCAGAAGCAACAATAAGGAAGAAAAATAGTTATTCTTTTAAATCACTGAGTTTACATTAAAACATACACATTTCTTTTTTGGTGGCAATAGCCAATTACAATGGCTATTGCAATGGTTTTGGTGGCAATATACATTAAAATGTAAAGCAAGATCAATCCTTGTAACACTGACAGTGGAAGTCAAGGTGAAGCTTTTAAATCGACAAATATATCAACAACACATTTCAAGCAGCAAACTATTAATTAAAAATTAAGTGTTGCCAATCAATTATTGCAATTTCAACAATTAAAATAAAATACCTTCAGCATAGGATATTCGTTCTCTGTTAAAAGTATTTCCTTAATTGCATTATAAAAAAATGGTTTTTTTTGTAAATGTTGTTTAAGATGTTTGATAAATATAAAATCTTTATGACGCGTTCAAAAATGGTAACAACATTTCTCTTTTCAATAAGCATATTAAACTCAAATTTATGTACTTAATGCATTAATTTGCCTTTTTTGCCTTTACCAAGATTTAATTTTTAACGAAACGCGTCGTCTGAACTCATATGGTCTTCAGACCAGATTTTAATACATAAATTGTATGAATTCTGTCTAATATCTAAAAAAATTGAAAAGAAGTGAAAGAGATGTGCTCCTTTGAGCTCATGTAAATCAAGCACTGACTGTCATCCAACACGTAAATAAATCTTAAGTCAAAAGTAATATATGCACAAAATGTAAGATACCAACTAAGGGGCCGTTCATAAATGATGTCACGCTTTTTCCCCATATATTTCACCCCTCCCCCCTTTGTCACAATATGTCACACTTCAGCGGACACCCTCCCCCTTTGTCACATGTGACGCTCTGTTGCATAATGCACGATGTCACACTTCTTGTTACCCCCTTCCCGCCCCTTGTCACATTTTGTGACGATTTCACGAACCCCCCTCACCCCCTTGAAGCGTGATATCATTTATGAATGATCCCTAACATATTTTACCAACTAGCATCGTATCTGATGCAATTCATTTATATGTGTAAATGAATATACGTAAAGTTGCAACAAGAGAATATTTCCCATGATTCATGATAATGCCGTTGCTTTGGTCACGATGTTTGAGCAAGCAAGTTTCTGTACGAAATGTTTTAATGTATCCTTCATTATTAGTAACAAAAATAACTACAATACAGCCACACTTCACTCTTTGAAATTGACAATGATGTGAGATCGATTGAGTGTAGGTCTTAAATTACTGCACATAAAAGAGATACATATACCCACCCATTTACAGTTGGATTCTGCTGACAATGCGCTTTGTTAAATTTATGAATTTTATCCCAAATATACATAGTGCTGTACTGAACTGTTTTTACAACATGGATATCGATTACTATTTAATGGTGTTTATTATTTAAGAAATAATATGACTATAGTTCTCGGTAAGAATCGCGTTGATTCGAGCTGTCACTATTTAATACAATATGAAAGAAATACTTCCAGAAATTCCGTTGCAAAAACCGTACCCATATTCATTCAAAACAAATTTACGGTAATTTCTATTATTTCGCAAAAATAAACTTACAAGAGGATTCCAATAAAACAGTTTTATTTTTGCTCTGCACATAATCGGCACTCACTGCATGTAACAAAATCAAAATGCACTTGCTATTTTCAAGAAGCAAAACAGAGTTTCGAAGTTGTTCGAAAATTTATTTTCGATCGGAAATCCGGTTCCCAATTTTGTGCTACATTCTCCTAACAATCTAATAAGAGTAAAACTAAATTTAGAGCAGACGATAAAAATTTTGGTCATGAAATAAATTGCGGGAAAAACTTCTGAAGTAGCTTGTGTTCCAGAAGTCGATGAAGAAACATAAAAAAAAGCGAAGGGAAAGCCTTTTATCCCCGTACGGAAGGATGCCTTACCCTTTGGTACACTTTCAAAACAGTTGCTGCAATCTTTGCTTTTGTCCTGTGACCGTTCATAACACGGTCGAAACAATTCCGCCTTTACTTTTTTGTTCCCTATTATTCTTTGAAGAACTGTGTATTTTGAGGTTAAGTTCGTAAGCGCCTCTCTATTGATACAAGAGAAGTTTCTAGTTAGATTTTTTCCCCTTTTCATTCGTCACAAAGAAATTGCTTTTAATGCCAAAGAAAACATGAACGATTCGGTGCTTAATTTTGCCTTTTGCTTTTTTGAAGTAACAACAAGTACGGAATTATGTTGAACGAATTTCTACCTTGTATTAAGTGTCTTAGTATTTTGTACGATATCAATTCCAAAAGTTTTTGAACTGCATTGAATACTGTCGAAGCAATAGAAAAAAATGTGCATGCATTAATATAAAAACGATTTGAGTAAAATTTTGTATTTAAATAGAGTTTTTGCTTTTTATGTTTATCTATATAAGTGTCTTTCTTGAGAAAACGTGATTTTACAAAAAAAAAAAAACATTTCTATGAAATCGTAATTGCGGTAGTACCGGTAACAATGAACAAATATCAAATATCATCTGCTATAGATATTTTATTTTAATTGTTGAGATTGCAATATATTTACTGACAATACGTAATTTTTAATTTATCGTTTGTTGATTAAAATTTGTTATTGCTATAGTTTGTGCACTCCAAAATGTAGACAAGAACCCGTTGGGTAAGAAATGCGTAGTGTAATTTGGAAGTATCAGAAGGACTTTGCAACGATGTTGTGGTAAGTCAAAGTAATAACTTGATAAAGGCGGTTGTTACGGTGAACAATCTGTCAAAGAGGTACATATGCTCCGGCTTTCAGACGTTGTGCATGCAAACTTATAAATCTTATGAAAAATAATAACAATAGAATATAAATTCTTCAGCAGACTCCTTTATGTTACTTTTAAATCTGTAATTGGGATTTATCATAAACTTCCTAAATAATTAACTTCAAATTCGAAATATAGTTGCAAATTTGAATTGCAACTGGTTTTTTTTTGGTAGATTTAGTGGTTTTAAATAGTTGAAGGCGATATTTTCCAATTAGCTGCCATTCGATTTCTGGAAAAAGAAATGTTACTGATGGTTTTTGAATTTTTGAGCCTGTCTGTTGTTATATATATAACAAATATATTTTTCAAAGGAGCTTGCAGTGTATAAAAAACATGTAAAGGCTTTTTTTGCGAATGTAACAACAGCACAAGCGTCTTGATACATTTCTTCGAATCATTTTTTCCCTTTATTTTTTTAATCATGTTTTCACACCTTATCATTCAAATATTAATATATCTTATATCTTTTCGATGTTAAAGTCTATATCCAGTCACGTATATTAATAATATAGTATGAACTAATGTGATTCTAAACCAAAAAAAAAAGATTATCATACATTTCACGACAAAAAAAAAAAAAAAAAACGGTTTTTTTTTTTCTTTCTTTTTTCTGTTTATATAAATTTAATAATGACTTTATTTCTTTTAAGATTAGTGCATAAAATATTCGTTGTTTGGTACTCAACTCTTCAAAAAAAAAAAAACCTTCAAAGAGAATACTTTCTTTCAAAACCTATTCCAAAGTGTATTGGATTTTTGTATTTCTATTGAGAACAATTCTGTCTCGATGTAAGAGCATAGAATGTTCTCTCTAATGTCGTAACATCCTTATTTCTTGAAAAAGAGAACTCCTTGTCTCTGAGGAGTTCTCTGTGAAATCTTTGACAGTTATTTTCTTTACTGGAAATGCAAAGACGACAATGACAAAAGTTTTAAGGAGAAACTGTGACGTTGCAAAAGCGAACCTAGTTTTGAAAATTCAGTTTCCTCTTCATGTCTTTCAAAACTAATTTTGAATGCTGCAAAATATGCATTTTAACATATGCATTCCTGAAGGCCGTAAAATTAAAATTTGTTAGCTAATGTTAAACTATTACTTAATTGTTCAAGTTGTTTCGCGTTCGTGTAATTCAGAATGTGTCGTGAAGATATTTGATCTCACAAGTATGTTGTTTTAAACGTTTATAATGAGAAAAATCGTATACAAATATAAGTTACTACATTTATTAGCGTTTTTAGATACCACGCGGAAACCCTTTTAGAACTAACTGTAAAGTATAACATTACGTTTAAGTACGACAGTTCCAGTTAATGTGATATGAATGTTTAAATTTTCAAGTTTCATTTGAATTTCCCCTTAACTCGCAAATTTTTAATCAGTAGTGTAACCTGTGAGCAAGAATTTGGTCCTTTCCTACATCGATAATTTGATATGTTCCTGAAAATAAGTGGTTATCACAAAATAACTCTTCCTAACTTCTCAACATAGCTTTTTTAATAGTAACTTCATTTTTTAAATCAATCATAGTTCAACACATCATCACGTAAAATTACCATACACAAGAATCGACTAAATTCATAAAACTAATAAAGCTGTAAAAAAGACAATTAAAGCATTTGGAATGGCATAAATTTTGTCATTTAAGTCACTTATTTACAAAGATTAAAATTTTTCCTTTGTCGATACCTTTCGTCCCAAAACCTCAGGAGTATCAACAACCGTAAGGTACAAACTGGAGTGCTCGAATGATATGTTTTGCTTTTCTCTCCACATATAACGAAAGCTCATTATCAGAGAAAAAAGTATGCTCTAACATGTTTTGAGTGACAGTTCTACGTAAGAAGAAAATGAAAGCATTACAAATGCTACTAACAAGTAAACGTTCTCTCCTAACAATCGGGGATCAAAGCATGGTATATTTGGTCTGAAACTGCACCATGTGATTAATATGATTGTAGAATTCTACTGGAAGACTGCAAACGGTACATTAGTTATGAGGGTTCATGGCATATGTCAAAATCGTAATTTTTTTCTTGATTTACTGTCCATTGTCTAACAAACATTAGCTTTAGTCAATACATGACGATCTGTCTGTCACGTATTGACAATGTCATACATCTGCGTAAGCAGAACAAAATTCATATAGTAAATACATGTTTTGTAGGCTGTAGAAGCACTTTTTGGATGTCTTTCAAGTACATCATCTTGGACACATTTCTAATTGAAGTAGAAGAGTCACCATACTCACATGCGATTACTGGTTTTTTTCTGTTTTAAACCATCTTTTATAAAGAGTTTAATCAAGACATTTTTTTAAAACCACGTCCAGGCGCGAACTCCTCAAGGAAATGATTTGCAGTTTTTTTACGGCGTCTGCCGACAGATGTACCGACATTTGAGGAAGTGCAATTCTAGTGCTACTCTTTTTAAGCTATTCCAACCACTTTTCGGACTACCTTTGTCTCATATATATTCATTTCAAGATATAAATACATTGGTTAAAAAGGCCAGTCATCATATTTTGTTTATTTCATGTTAGCATATATACAATTGAAAGCTATGTAGAATGGAAGGTTAGGACATTAAGGCAATCGGCAATTAAACCACTTTTAAGGTACCCGATTTTGGCAAATAAAAAGCTACATTGTTGTTCACTTTGTGTTCCTTAGTAATAAAAAATGTTGAATTTCAAAAATAGGCAGATTTCTTTTATGAAAAAATGTGAGCTTTTAATTTAAATGGTAGAAACTTATAACCGGGAGCAGCACTGCGTGGCTAAAACTGCTACTCATATTTTTGTATTTTATTATTTTTTAACCTCTTCATTCCAAGTGTACCCAATTGGGTACATTTTAGAATACTGTTTGTTAACTACTGTTTGTGCAATTTGAAAGCTAAAACACCCAATTGTTTTTGAAATTAATCAACAGATAGTTTACTTCGTTTCAAACATGGAAAACATGGAAATTGGGCATTAATTATTATTTAAACTAATTATTAATTAAAATTAAAAAAAATAGTTATTCTGTTTTGTAATCATTTTTTAAATCAAAGAACCAAAAAATTGCGTCAAAATTGCTTGTGCTTAGTTCTGTGATCTGAGGAGGTTAAAAATATTTTTATAAAGTGTTTTAGTATCCATACTTTATTTTGAAATTCTTAAATACAATTTTAACAAAAAGATTCTCATTGAAAATTGTTTTCAACAAAAGCTGCTTTCTCCTATATTTCTGTTTCAAACCAAAAGAAAAAAAAAAGGATTTTATCGCTGTTTATTGAGACGCGTACTTTGTATCAATATTACTTCAGTGCCAAACAGTTAACGTATTTATTAAAAAGTATTAGTTAGTATTGGCGAAATACCTTCCTACTTCAGGCTACACTACATGTATGTTTCAGCATGATCCTTTTCAATGCCTCCTTAAGTTGGATGGAACAAAGCAAGAAAGTTTCATTACTTTCAATTTCTGCAGGCAACATATTTTTATTTTTACGAAGCATTCATGATTTTCCATGAGGGAAACTGCGTTAAGAAGCTCATTAGAGACAAAAATAACGAATCAATGCGTGTGCGATTCATTTTAATGAAGCTTCATCCCTTTTGTGATGGTGAACAGGATAATTATCGAATTTATTGAAAGCATAATGGTCAATAATAAAGACAGATGGTATGTAAACTCGTTTTTTTGCTTTCGTATGTTATTTTGAAAAGATATTTCAGAAACATAATTTTGTAACATAAACGATGGTTTCTTTTCTCCCAAGTTAAGATCTCTTAACTGGATAAAAATTTAAAGGTGACCTTTAAGAACATATATAAATTTATTTATGCTGAGATGAATAATGTTTCTGCGATGAAAGATATGAAAAAATACAATGAAAGAAATGGAGTCAAATGCTATGCGTTTTGGGGAACTTTAGTTTTTGATAGATATAAAAGACTTTCTTTGTGCGCATGTAAGTACGTGCAGTTGAACTTTCTTAATATGAACACGGTTAATACGAAATCATGGATAAAATGAAAATTTCGTTAGGTTTACTATTTAATTACATTAAATATCTCACGCATATTACAAAGGCTAAAATACACATTTTGGCTAAGACAAACAGAATTTCTGACCTATGCACGAACATTTTGCTCAATTGCATATAATTATTTTTTTTTTAAATTGTTGGTTATTTTGAGTCATTGTAAACCACGAAGTGCGTATTTCGCGAATCATACGTCGAATCTTTCTGAGTAGAGAATAAAGATCATGCTTGTGTTGTCTTTCGAACAGGTCAGTCTGCTCAGGGATCAAACCCTCTATCTTCGAATCATTCTTCTTCGAAAGGGTTCTTCAGTAGGTGTCACTGAAACAGGTTTGCACAATGAAAATGACCACCTCCGACTCCCTATAATAGGCCCCATTTCTAGAACATCGATAAGGCACGTTATTTCACTTTGTAAATCAGTTTCAGTTTACTCAGGTTCACGCAAAAAAAATCGCTAGAGTTTTTGGTGATAATCATACCTTTCTTATAAGTTGTAATGTTGCTTTTTTTGTAATTGTTTAAAAACTGATTATGTCGAGCATAAAAAGAAAAGCACTCTTAATTCGTGAAAAAGTGGATATTATTTATGAGTTGCAACAAGAAGGAAAAAAATTCTACAGGGTGTAAAAAATATTTTGCGCCGACATATGTGTATGATAAAATGTAATGAACCTAAAAAAACAACTAACCATTAAGGATTTTTTTCAAAACTTAAATTTTAAATGGTAAGTTCACTTTTTCTCAATGTACTAGTAAGATGTAAAAGTGTATATTAGTAAAAATAACTTTCAGCTTTTCACTATTTATTTTACTTTTTATTGTAAATAGTAGTAATTATTTTTTAAATATAAACATGCATTTCTAATACTTTTTTAACACAATTTTTCTTATTCATGGTTGTTACGAATAACGGCTAATACGAACAAATTCACGAATTGTTGGCTTTCTGTATTAAGCGAGTTCAACTGTATATGTATAACAATTTGAACAAAGAAAATGTAATATACATAATTATCTTTATTTACATATTTTTTACATTGTAAGCAGGGTTTACAAAGGCACGGGAATCTGTATATATTTGTGCAGCTGCTATTTGAACCAACATTTAAGTAGGTATATGGCCTTAAATATTTTTCACATTGTAAGCAGGGTTTATAAAGGCACGGGAATGTGTATATATTCGTGCAGCTGCAAGTAATTTTGTACCGCTATTGAGTGGGGCGGAAATGGGATTTTTTTTTACTTTTTATTCCATTTTTAACATCATCAAGAGTCTTAGCATAATTAGTTACTTCTTCTTCTTCATTGGCGCTCCATCTCAGGGTGGGACATGGAGTTCTTCACAATAGAATTTCAGATAGTCCTTCTTCTTGGATACATTCTTCCAATTTTTAATTTAAGATTTTTTGAATATGCTTCAAGGCAGTTACTTATTAATAAGTTAATTATTTATTTAGCTACTTATCGGCAGTAAAATATGAAGCCAAAACCAAGATACTGAAATATAGGGTTTTTAAAAAAGAACTTTAATAAGTTAGCAGGAGTTTTAACAACCAGTAATATCTAGATAATTCGTAACTCTCATTTATCTGCAGAAGTAGTAAAACCTGAGTGTCATACACTTAATTTTGTTACAATTTGTGTGACTTTTATTGTTTTGAGAAATTCCATTTAAGCTACTCTCCACGTTTATGAAATATTTATGTTCTTGAAGGTCTCTTTCTATAACCTCCTAACAAGTCTAAGCGCATCCCACTTTAATAAAGGCAAAGCACTCCCAGACATCTAATGGACATTCCCAGTGGACTAGAATTACGATCCAAAGGACGTTAAATTTTATTAGCCACGTTACAGCATATTACTCTCATTTATATATTCAATAACAAGAAAGGATAGGGTTAGCATATGGAATATTATCATATTTTAGGTCTGAGGAATATGGTGTCCTGTAAAATAAATGGCAATGTAAGCTAAGGAAAAACGGTAAAACTAAAATGAAAGTAGCGGTCTTTCAGGTTTTTTTAATTCTTATTTCCTTTTAAAAAGTATTAAAGGATTATTATGAAAGAATTTAACGTTTTATCACTTTAACAAGCACACACTCAGTTTATTACCCATTTTGTTATTTTACTCTTTTCTAAAGGAAGGGGCATTTTATTTACCATCTCAGTAATGGTAAAAAAAAATATCATCTGTCATTAAAATGAAACCTAGAACATCTGACTCACGTAATTCGTCTTTATAGCATGTTCTTAATCAACGGAGGCAATTCACCGCCAGAGGGACTCATGAGCGATCACCGTTGTCACGTGATATCCGCTCTTTGTTTACTAAGATTTTCAATTGAGTTCTACGTGGAGTTCACTAGGCAAAATTAGTTTTCTAAAATTAATTAGATTATTTCACAGCTTTTTCAAATTATAACCCAGTATTTACATTTAATTTAATCATTATAAAAGAAATTTATTAATTATTACAGTAGTTATAGTGTTTCATCTAGTGTTAATTTTATGTAATGTAAACTCATGTTTGTGAAAATTACAACACCATGAAGGAATCGTCATAATTGAATGAAATTTAATACACAGTTGAGTGGCAGTGGCACAAATAAATTATTAAATTTTCAAAGCAAACTAACAATAACAAGAGATCGGAATCAGTATTTTGTGTAGCCACCACGCGCCGCAATAAGTGCTGCTACACGACGTGGCATGGAGTCAAACAAATTTTGAATGTCTGCCTGAGGAAGAGCATTCCATGTTGTTTGCTTGCGTACCCAAAGTTCGTCCACAGAAGCAACAGGACGAGGATCACGAGCGAGACACCGACCAACGAAATCCCACACATATTAAATTGGCGACATATCCGGGGAATACGCAGTCCAAGGAAGAAGCTGTACCTGCTGCGTTGCAAAGAAGGATTGAACGGTCCTAGCAATATGAGGACGGGCATTGTTCTGTTGAAATAAAGCGACTGGCAAGCATTGAAGGAAGGGAACAGCTTGGGGATGTAGAACTTCACTGATGTACCGGTTGCTGTTCAGATTGCCCACAATTCGTACCAATCGAGATCGTCCATGATAGGCTATGGCGCCCCATACCATAACTCCGGGTGTTCGTCCACTGTGGCGTTCGATAATGCACTCCGGAAGGTGGCGTTCACCGGCATAGCGTCAGACACGAATGCGGCCATCATGGTACCACAAATTAAAGTGGGATTCGTCAGAAAACACGACATGCTGCCAATCAGCACGGCAGTCTCTATGCTGATTGGCCCATTGTAGCCGCAGGCGGCGATGGTTTAGCGTGAGGGGGATTCTGTATAAAGGAGTCCTTGCGCGCAGTCCACGCTGCACCAGACGTCTACGAATTGATGAAGCACACAACGAAACACCTGTAGCTATTGACCACTGTGCTGCCAATTGTCTAGAGGAAGCTGTACGGTCCGTCCGTGCCATGCGGACCAGGTGTCTATCATCGCGAGTTGATGTCACATTTCGGGGTCCACTCCCGGATTTCCGAGTTGTCCGACCCTCGTCCGTCCACTGCTTCCAAACATGCATCACTGTGCTGCTGTTACGCTGCACACGAGAGGCTACTGCACGATACGACAATCCAGCTTCACGAAGGCCGATGATTCTCCCCGGTTCAAACTCTATAAGTTGTTCAAATCTCGCTCTCTTTCGTCGAAGAGGCATAAGTAAAGATTGAGCTAACGTTTACCACTAGCAGATAACCACCGATAACCATACACGCCTCGCTACAGCCGTCTATTTATTCGGATTCATCCGCCGTTCAGAGGGCGCTGCTCAGCATACGCATGCGCTACGGATTTGAAATTCTAATCATTTTCATATCATGCGCTACTTTGCATTTCCTGAAAATTTCAGCTCACTCGCGTAAGTCCTTCATGGTGTTGCAATTTTCACAAACATGAGTTTAGAAGAACTTTATTTAGGCCTAGTTTTTACTTAGATCTGTAGAACTCGAAGTAAAGCGATACTACAAAGGAAGAGTACTGCTTCCTTTGTTTACATTGCTTTAATCGGTGCCACGTGACCAATGACGTTTGCTTGAATTGCCT
Organism: Octonoba sinensis; assembly: GCA_038502835.1. Lineage (NCBI taxonomy): Eukaryota > Metazoa > Arthropoda > Arachnida > Araneae > Uloboridae > Octonoba > Octonoba sinensis. The sequence continues at coordinate 69,922,185 of CM076602.1, forward strand.
CCATTCCATACAACTTACTATTCGTGATAGGGCGTTACTGAAGGCTTTTTGTTTTCGTTTATTTTAATTTTGCTCGTTTCTTTGATATCATTCATGTCCCTTTCTTTGCTAAGTTTCACCTTTAATAATCTGAATGCCTGCTTATGCAAGACATTTCTACATAAGTTCCGCAATACGATTTAGAATGAATACTTATAGGAATCTTCATTTTGAAATTCACTCTTAAAAGCTATTGTTAATGTAAAACATAAATTGCATTACTGGCAACAGTCTTCTTTTGGGTGTACTATGTATGAGATTTTAACAATATTTTAAAATATATACCCTACGTATTTTATAAATGCATTAAAATGATTATTATTTACTGATATAAGCACCAACTGTCAAAAATATTATCAAGCATAATTACATCCGTTTCAATATGATAGCAGTTTGCAAGTAAAATCAAGGAAAAACCACATGTAATGTCATTTTCAGACGTAAATATTTACTGTTGTTTTTATTATTTAGTTATCATTGTTTTTTATTACGATTTCTTTTCTTCTGTCGTTCCAATTTTAGTAAACATATATAAAAAATGGTGATTTTTTCTATATATGTTCATTTGTTTGTGCCTAGATTTTTATTCTAAAGGGAAGCTTTCGTTTATATTTTAAAAATTTTATTTATTTTATTTATTTGCACTGCACATTTCTTTTTTCGAAAAATAAATATTATATAGGGGGTATAAGCAGCTATTAGTGTTGATAAAATTAGTGTTGAGAACTGTACACAAATTAGTAAAAAAATTTCCTGTAGCCTACAATGCTGAAAATACATTGCTTTTGTGAGATAACTATTCGTACACATTATCATGTTATATTGAAACCTTTTTGTTTTTAACTTCAGGCTCATTAACTGGAGGAAATAATTAAGCACCTGATAAAAAATGTATTGCGTTTTCTCCGTTGCAAAAAGAGATGTAGTGTAGATGATTCATACTTCAACTTTGTTGTACAAATGTCATTTTCATTTCTGTCGATTCTAAACTAATTAAGTTTTGATTGTTTTACATTGATGTTTTATATTTCCTTTCTAGAGAAATGTAGGAGAAAGGAAATCAACTACTCGTTTTATGAGTCACTATTATTTTTTTTTTAAATTCCACACTTTCGCAAATGCAGAAGATGCACATAACTTTTAATTAGGTGTTTAAATTTTGAATTTTTGATAATAAGGTAATGCCATATTTTTTACTAATCCATCGAAAAGAATATAGTGCAATCCATAATAAGGTTCTTGTGCAGATTAGAGAACGTTTTTACTTTAAGAAGTGTATTATAAGCATTTTTATGATGTCACGCTTGTTTCCGATATATTTGACCCCCCTCCCCCCTTTTGCCACAAAATGTCACTTCAATGGACCGCCTCCCTTTGTCACATGTCCCGCTATGTTGTATAAGCCTGATGTCACACTTTTTGTTATCCCCTCCCCTTGTCACACTTTGTCACAATTTCCCAAACCCCCCTCCCCCGCGAAGCGTGACATTATTTATGAATGATCCCCTAGCTATCTCTGTTTCTCATTAAGTATTAGTTATTTATTATTTTAAATATACCTTTTTACAGTGGCTACTACATATTCATCCACTCATTCATTCATTTATTCAAGCATTCATTCAGAAAAATGCTTAATAATCCTGATCAAAACGTTTAATGGGAAAATAGACTCGTTTAGCTCAGCATGAACTCAGTATCTCTACATGCTCTACGTCATATTCTCCTTCGGAAAAAATTTCTTCCAATAAAATCCATCAGTTAGATCAGGATTTATAAATGATTCAAATTTCCCCGTATGCGCTAATGATAAAGTTCATTGAACTGTTGAACGAAAAATTATTTAAATCAAAAAATAAAATATAGAAATATGTCCTCTCCAAGACCTGTGGAAGGCAAAGACAATATTTTAAATCGGACTTTTCCTTCAAGATTATTAAGGGGGGCAGACAAGCAGACCGACAGACATATATTTTTCCCCCATCTCAAAACCCTACTTTCAAATTTTCCTTTTTTAATCTTTATTAAATTTATACTTTTTTTTAAACTTTTTTTACATTCTTAATGATATTTTCAAGGTTCATTAAGCTTTCTTTCATTCTTTTTTTCCCTTTTACGGGAAGTTAGGCTAAAAATGGAAAAATACAACGAAAATAAAATTAATACTCAGATTTGCATAAATTATTAATAATGTTAAAGATATTTTATTTAGGTTAAAATTTTAAAAGTATTTTCAATGATGTACATGATCTTCTGTTTGCGAAAAAGAAGAATTAATATTGGTTAAAAAAATAAATAATTAAAAAAACAAAATGTTTTCCAATTGAAACTTAAGGTTGAATTTAGGTGGAGAAAAATGTGTACTAAACTACACTAATGACAATGAAAGTAATGAAGTATAAAAATGTCATGGCCAACATTTTAGAAGTGTTTTAATATGAATTATCGTAACTAAATGCTTTGAAGTATAATTTATTTTTTAGCTTTAAAATATAGATATTATGAATTAAAAGATAAAGATTAACAGGAATGACTATTTTAGAGCTGCAAAACTGAGTTAACGTGTAAGCAAACTTTATAAGAGTGACTACAAAATATGGAAATATATGATGTAAATGCTTAGATTGATGCTCAGATTGAAAAAGGGCGCAACTGCAGAATAACAATTTAGAAGAATGGTATTGCAGATCACTGATTGGGGAAAAGATCATAAAAATGTTCAGAATAAGATTAATTTTTAAAAAATCCTTTATCGCAATTTTTGAAAAAAAAAAAAAAAAAACATCTTTTTAAAATGATTCGAATAAAACAGAAAATAATTAATACAAAATATGAAATTCTCATGTTAATCTTTTTTTTTCTTTAATATTTGGTATATAATGTTTTTTTTTAATGAAAACATATATACATAACATCAGGTAGCCTCCTCATTCAAGCAAACAATTCTTTCTTCTTTCCTTTTTTGGTCCAAATGCCATTTTCTTTCGACACTTTTAACTGGATGCTAGCATATTTCAAACACTAAAATTGTATCATAATGTTCGGTATTCACAAAACTCTGAAGAATTTCTGCGCGTCGTACTTTGTCAGGAAGCGTTAACGTGATCTGAAAGAGGCAAATTATACAATGAACAATCCTACTACCAAAATATATTTTATGGCCAGTTAGGGAACATCACGTTCCGTCATAGCACACATTAGAATGCAACACGCTCTTGATGTTCGGCACGTACATGACTCTATCTCTGGTGAAGTGGGATTATATCTATCTTCAGGGATTTTGAAGCAAATTATGTCAAGGAATTTATTTTACCATACTCAAAAGCGAGAAATGCCTACGATAGACGTTAAACGTATCGTATAGGCACTTGCTCTAAATAAGTGAGATTTTCTTTTCGAATAAAGTGGGGGGGGGGGGGGCTTTACTTCTTTTTTTACTACCAGTCGACCCGTGCGGAATTCCGAATTTTATGCAATGAATATTTAATTTAATAAATGATTTTAATAGTATATTTTCTACTATTTTTTTATTTACTGCACGAAAATAAATACACCAAATAAAATATAAAAGAACCCCTTTTAAATTTAGTTTATCAAAAATTAACGATTTAGCAAAACAATTAATTGGATAAAACGTAAACGAAATGCGGGACTCAAACCATGGGTGTTGGGTATACCGTCCTTGCGCTCCTAAACGCTCGGGAACTCAGCCTCTAACCAGCAAACACACCACCAACTTGGCATCCATTAAAGGACCTCTTCTTAAATGGTTTTAAACTTCAAATTTAAGCAAAGCGGTACATTTTTAGGTACGCATGTATATTTTTCCGGTGTAGCGGTTGAGGAAAGCTTTAAAATGATTCCTCATTCATGACATTTGATGAAGTATTCAGGAAGTTATGGCGTACCGACAAAAAAAGGCCTTGAGCAATAATATATATGATTTTTCTAATTTGTTTAAACTTGTGATTTATGTAATGACATCTGAGCGTAGGATATAATGACGTAAAATTTGTAAAATTACGGCTTATTAGATTATTTCACTGTACTTTCTTTTCAAAAGGGCACTAAAAAAACAGGAACCGGAGCATGATTTAATATTTAAAAAAATAGAAAGCAAGTTAAAATTTCAAACATTACCTTTACTAATTCCAAAAATTACAAAAATTAATGTATGAGTAACAAAAAAAAATACCCTTTTTTCGTTCAATTCACGAACATCTGATTGTCTTTTTTTTTTTTTTTTTTTTTGTTTCTAATGGGGCTGCAATATTGGTTCTCAATCATTGCAGACCTAGTGCGTTCCCAGAGGTTGGTACCAACTCTTTCAGCTGCACCACAATGAGTGTGGTACCATTGCCGCAAATTTCTTTTGACGCTCAATTCTCCCCTAGATGGCAGCACCTGAGCTCTCGTTGATGCAAACGGCACTAGGAACTTAGTTTAGCCGAGAGTACTAACATGCCGCAAAATCCTACGACATGGGCGCAGACGATCTTCTGCATCTTGAAAATCCACCGACTTAGGCCAGATTTGAGCCTGTGATCTTGGGCGTACGAGGCCAGCGCCTTACCACTACGCCCCCCTGTCGACAACCGTCCGACAGCCTCGCCCTCCAAAGCAGCTGGACTACAGGAGCGCACCAGGGATATTCTTAAAATTTCAATCCCAATTATTTGAATATGGAAATCAAATTTTCTCACCCTCGCCGACTTGAAGTGCCGAAAAAAGAAATGTTCGCTCCGCTCTAGTTCACGACGTTGACTAACACGAAATATTACAACATAAGTATAAAATTTTCGAAAATGGCTTCTATTAACATATAGCTTGATCTTTAGGGTTAGCTATTTTTTGACTGGAATCAACTAAACGTCATGTAACATAGAAAATGTTAGTAAATAGGTTGACTGGCAAACAGAATAGATTTTTTACCATTTCAGTTGCCCCATGTTTACCTACATACATTTTTTTTCGAATTCACTTCGTTTTTAAATGCCATATTACTTGCGCCTGTTTCAATGAACGTTGACAATGGTAGTTCGCTCTTTCACTGTATCTCATGGGGAAAAATGAATAAAATGTGAGAAAAAAATCTTTAAAGTATATTATGATGTCACAAATTTTCATTTCCTTCATAATTTTCTCTATTTTTCAAATTTTGAATTTTGCATTTGCAAAAAATTCTTACTTGATGGAGAAAAAGTAAAATTCATTTCCAAATTCACGGCTGAAAATACATCAGAATCATTTATCAAAATTTAAGAAACAGAATTTTGCATGTTAATACACCTATGATATGTTTGTTTAAAAAAAAAATATTAAACCAGCGATTCGAATTGTAATTAATAATTAAAATTCGTTTTGATCTGAAACTGTAGATACAATTTTTAAATAAAACCCTTCAGTCATTTTTGCATATCATCATATTCTACATCATTAGCACCTTTGTTGTACGTGTGCCAACTATGATGTAAACATTTATAGCAAATCATAAAGGAAACGCTTACACAGATTTGCTTGAATGAAAGCTTTATTTTTAAAATTGTTTTTCATTTGTTAGATCCATTGTAAAACAGGTTTCTAAAAGATTTCAAACCGAAAAGATCAAAATATTGAGTGTAAAATTGTCAGTCCCTTTAGTGCAATGCACCCCTTCTGTTAAACTGATCGTCTGCTCATTAGCTTACCTTTCCTTCCTCTTAATAGCGGGCGCCCTGGGAACGCCCTACACCATAGCCCTCGGATGCTAACCATCGTCACGACAGGCACGGAGTAACGATTCCGGATCCCGCCAGGCGGCGCTAGGGATCACGATCCTGCCCAAGGAACGGGGTACTTGGGAGAGATTGCAGTTATGCACCGTTTCGGACAGCCACCGGGGCTTCACCACCGTCAATTTAATGCTGCAGAACTTAAAACTGCAGGTTTTCCTTTGAAAAGAGCTGGAAAAAAGACTGTGCGGCACAGAACGCTATGAAATCGCTTCAGGACCTTTATTTTGCTCGAGAATCGGCGAATTAATCTCGGGGGGAAAATATTTCCCATTGGAGGTTCGATGTTTTACATTCGATTTGTGATTTTGTGATTCGCGATTATTTCCGCAGAAGTTGCACAGGAGTGAAACTTAAGTGATACAACTAAAGAAGAAAATTAAGAAAACATTATTTTGAATTTCGTTTTTTATTTATGCAGTTATCAATGGGTTTTGATTCAATGTGTTTCGGGTTTGTTTTAAGTTTTGTGATGTGCTGTTGCCTTCTTGTGTCTTGCCTGAGCGAAGAAGATAAGGATAGTGAAGGTAAGGTTGATTTAATTTGCTTATTTCATCAGTTATTTTATATAAATATGTTTTATGCAAAGCGATGCCTTTTGTGGTTAAGTATTAATTATTTGGAGTGAAAGGATCGACGCATTAGCTTAAAGGATAGTTTTATTTTCATTCTTGTTAAATATTTTTCATTTTTTTGAAAACTGATCCCTGATTTCAGTCTGTGGTGTTAGTTTTATGTTTAAAATCCAATGTAAATTTGTAAGGACATCTACGGTATTTGTCATATTAACAAAGAAATAGTACATTTCTAAAATGCTACGACTAAATTTCGACAAGATAATTTTTTTTTTCCATTGTTTATGTTCCCTGTTTCTTAAGTAAAATAAAAATTCAATAAATAATTTCAGATGATCCATAACGTTTTATTTTAAAAGAATCAATTGTTGTGGTTAAATATTGTTGAAAAATTGTAAGTTCGGCATTCTTCATTTTAAATTAGTGATCACGTAGCAGATTTTATTTCTTAAAATATAAGTTATTAAAAGTTATCTTTAGATTTTTTTTAAATTCTCAGCGTTATTTTCTTTCTTTTGTGGATAAACTATCCAAAAAATGTGGATACTTTTAATTTATATAGTCCCTAATTATTTACCTTCAGAGAAATAATAGTTATTTAGAACGTTGTTTCGTTAAAGGGAAAACAGTTGAAGAAAATTCACCGTCTTTAGGAAAAGTACTGGTAGAGTTATTCTACAAACATAAATTAATTTTTCTTCTCAATGATCGTTAGGGGTAGAATTATTGCAGTGATGAGTAAAATAACTTCCTTAACACTCATTACGATTAGTGAATGAAGTGCAGTCAAACGATGAGCAAGGTGAGCCGTAAAATGAAGAAGGGTTTGATTTTACGGATTGTGTGAATACATTTTTCCCGGCAATACTTACTCTTTGAAAATTGTTGCTAACTTTGTTTGCGTAAACGGAAATTCTTTCAGGTACATTGTTCTTCGAGTCTCAAAAACGGTTTAGCAGTTTTTGCTAGGTAAAAATGTTTCTTGTAAAAAAAGATAGATACTGAATAGTTAGGCCAGACTGTAACTATATTTGAAGGTAACTACATTTAAAATATAAACGTCCAGGATCCCAGAAGTTAGACTATGGCTCTAGTGACTGGAACACACTAATAAAGTGAATTTATAATATTTACGGAATTCTTAGTCACGAATGTTTTGACTGATTATTACGTCTAAGTTACGGTATCTACCTCATTAGTTTTAATCATAAAAGTTATTACATTAAAACGTCGTTAATAATGGGCGTATAACTACACTGTGCTTAAATAAGGTATTTCCTTTATTCAATCAAATTAGCATACTTATCGAATTCTAACAAAAGAGAGGCTAAACTAAGTTTTTGACTAACACTGGTTTTATTTAGTAAGGCAGACTAACATGTTTGGAGGAAAATACTTAGTTTCTTACTTATTAATTTAGTTAGTTTCTAAATTTAAGTAAAGGCATTTTAATATCACAAGGATATTCAGAATGAGGTCCCTTTATGGGGCAGTCTTGTTAGTTTTTATACTTCTATTCATTGCATTTAAAGCTCACGTTAAGATAAAGATACATTTAGAAATAAGCTATAAGAATAGGATTAATTACATTTCTGAAAAGAAAATTCAAATGAATGTAAAATGTTAGAGAAAAATGTTGATTTTCGTTTAGATTCATTAAGGTCTCAATAAAAAAGTTACTTTCGTAGTATAGGTGCGTTGTGGTTAAAAGCACTCGAGATCTACTTTTTTGATCATCAGAATAGGCATTTCATGAAATCGTCAGATCATCAGAATATTACTCTTCAAATACTGCATGGTTTATATTAGTTTAAAAATTCATATTTGCGTTGCATGTGAATTTTTAAAAAGTTGTTATTTAGTATATTTATTCAAAATTAATCATACAAGTACATTTTCAGGTTTTGTATGAGTAGTCTTTGAGGAATTTGAGACCATGTGAATGTTAATGTTTTTTTTTTTAAATCTCTGTGTTGCAAATAGGGAACAAAGCAGTAGAAAAAAAAAGCAAAAATATTAATTATATTAACATGTGCCATCAAGATGCACTATAAATATATACATGTATATTTGCTGTCAAAGTACGGACGGACGAGTTCCTATTTTTATTGAACTCATTTGGATGACCATTGTACTATTTCAAATTGAAATGCCTTCCACTTATAGTTTTCTATCTTACAGCAGAGCGAGAAAAACTTGTTTTCTTCGGAGGTAAACCCGAATGGCACTCTTAACTGTTGTTTTTTCAGATACTTCCCATTATTTTCAGATTTTGTTTAATATTCTTTTTACATGACGTGTGCAGAGAATGTTGGGTGAAACGACGTTTGTAGTAATACAGTAGTACCATCAACCAAAGCGATCTGCTGGCAGAGTGCCAAGAAGAATCCATTAATGTTCAAAGAAGGAACTGATGGTATAAGGAAGGTGCCGCTTTTGTTCTCGTTCTAGTTCGTTTAACGTACTTGATTTCTTCCGAACTGACATTATGTGCCAGTTTATAGATTTAGTTGCTTTCATCAAACACAGAAGCAAACTTTCTAATTCGCGTACTAGACAAACGAAACTGCATAACGAACTTCCTTAAAACTCGAATGGATTCTTCTTTTCTGCACAAAAGCGTCCAAAAGTCAAGATTCTGTAGTCGAACTGTACTGGGCTGCACTTAGCTTGTGAATCTTATTTCTTCTTTAACTATCATCGTTTCTACGGTAAATGTATTACCTTTACCTATAGGTTTATGTTTTGAATATTTAATCAAACTAAGAGGCTATTTTAACTAGATGGCTTTTCTTTCAACTTTTTTTTTGTTCAAATCTTATTCACGATTAAATGTGTGTTGCTTTTGAGCCATCTCTGACTGTTAAAGTAGAGCTGCAACGTTTTTGAAGAATAAAAAAAAATCTTGAAATTAGAGGTCTTAGAATACGTCGTAAGCATTTTATGACGTGTTTTTGAGTGCAGTTCTTCATGTAACTACGAAGGCTCAGTTAGTTAACAGTGTGTTTATACTAAGAATCCATGCAAAAAGTTTTTTTTTCTCTTTTCTTAAAGAACTCATTAATCGAAAAATCATTACACTGTTATCTCGTACCGAAGAACTTGATGTACGATTTTTGGTATTTTTGAATGTAAGAAACCTCTTCTGAAAAAAAAAAAAAGTTGAAGAAAATACAGATTGGCAGTAGGGGAGAGTGTTGTACCTTGGGACACTTTTCACATTTTAATTTTTAACTTCAAAAATTAAATTTAGATTTAAAGCCTGAAGATACTATTTAAATACACCAACATTCTCCTCTGTAATATACTTTTTCAAATTCAAACAGTTTGAAAATAAAAAAATTCCAGCCATTTTAAGTAGTAGCTAAAACTGGCCCGAGGTACAACACCCTGTTGTACCTTGGGACATACTTCGTGATTCATGCAACAGTCATATACATAACCAATTTTATACGAAAAATCATGCGCCAAATGTGGCCAAGTCAGGATTTCCATTATAGCAACCTTCTAGCTTGGTTTCACAGTAAAATGATGTAGTCTGAAAGTGTTCATGGATACTACAACATTGACAGATTCGTAACATTATTGAACTAAAATATAGCATCATATTCTAACAATTCTTCTATTTGAAAGACTGCATTTGATTATAATATCTCTCTTTATACTAAAATATATCCAAATTATTAAGAACCATATGTATTAGAAATAAAATTTCACGTTAAATTAAAGCACAAATGAGCATTAAAACGCAGACATATGTTTCGGGATTGCATTTTTCAATGCGACAGGGAGCTTCTAGATGCAAAACATCCAAAACATATGTCTGCGTTTTAATGCTCATTTGTGCTTTAATTTAAAGTGAAATTTTATTTCTATTACTTTGCGCAAAGTTTAATCATTACTAACCATATGTATGTTGTACCTTGAGACATGTCCCAAGGTACATCACGGCTTACTGTCCCAAAGTACAATCATCACATGGTTTAAATAAAATAAATATGGTGGTCAATCAAAATGCAGTATCATCACTTTCTCATAACCAAAACATTTAAAAATCTTCTGTTCAATATCCAATTAAAATTCAGTAGAAAAGTTTTACAAATGCTATTTCAGTAAATGAAATTAGAATTAGAAAGATATTTATTTTTGAGTGATGAAATTTTCTTTCTCTCACCAAGTCATCAATTCAGTGCTTCTAATGCTGCCTTTTATTGTGATGCTATCTGCTGGTTAAGGTCACAATTAGAAATAAAAAAAATGTTAATGTTGCCAATAGGTTTTTAGAAATTGCCAATGTCCCAAGGTACAAGCGTCCCAAGGAACAACACTCTCCCCTAATATATATTCGCGAAAAATAATTGCATTTTTACAAAATTTTTTCTCAGCAACTTTTGAATAAAATGTATAATACTAAGATGTACTAAAATGTTAGAAATAAGAGTCAATGAAATTGCTGATACAAAAGTCTTCCCAAGTTTTTTGCATATAATTAGTGTATGACGGTATCAAAAATGATATTTTACCAAAATATGATACTTTCATTCTTATATTGGTCATACGAATTTTAGTCCAAAAGGTTATTTTATTAACAGTACGTAATTTATTTTTAGTTTGTAAAATGAAATATTAAATTTATTAAGAAGTAATTGCAAGATACAATGAAGGATATGTTAGTTTGAGAATGAATAGTCCCAATGCATTTAAATTCATAATGTACTATTCTTTCATAAAGCCATGTTTCAATAGTAGAAAGTGGTTACAAACGATTGCACATACACAATCTGAAAGCAATTGTAATTGAAAAGAAAACTTTTTTAACAGTTCCACGCCAATTAAGCATTTTAGTGGGAAACAAATAGGCAAAAGTGTGCAGTTTTGAACATTTGGGTTTTTCCCTGAATCACTCAGACTGTCATCTCGTTATAAAAACGCCTTGTGTTGCAGTAGGATATCAAATGTACCTTCAGTTTTAAAAAACACATTTTCCAAAGCATTATTTTTTCATTTTTTTCCAAATAATTGCTTCGGAATTTTTTGCTCCAGTCAATGGCTCTAATCGCCCATATAGAACTGGAAAAGTATAGAAAAGCAGCAACAAAATTGATTGAGTTACCTTTCCAAAATATTTTATCGGAATTCACAAACTATGCTTAAAAAGTATTTTCAAGACTTTTTAAATAGCCTGATACAATTTAAGGAGTGAAAACCCCAAAATTGCTCAAAATGCAGATTTACCTAATTACGCATAATCGATAGTTGAAACTGGTTTCATGTCTCCTACACAATTTCACACTTGTGCAGAGTACTGTAAAAGATTTTCCAAGTTTTGTAAGTGATAATGAACTATTTTCATTCTACCATTCAAATTTCTTAAATGTATTATCGTACGTTTTGCATTTTTGAACAATTACATAGGGCGTTGAAGATACAGCCTTGAAATTTGTTTTGGATACACTACAGAAAATTTTAAATAAAAATTCGCTTAGATTTCTATTTCTGAAACATGTTTACGAATATAATTTACAAATAACTTTGGTTTTACAGCTAGAAGTTTTTTAATGTTTTTTTTAAACGAAGTTAAGGTTTTTATACTAAGCTTAGGAAATAAACGATTTAAGGAATGGAAATCTGAGAGTGTCTTAGTTTTGTTATACATTTATTTTTTTAGTTTAAATCTATAATATTTATTTACTTTCAATCATTCAAATTCATTTTATTGCCACACGCGTTGTAAAAAATGGGTATAAAATGTTTCAAATCTCGTTCATTAATACATTGGAAATTAATCAGAAACTATCAAGAACTGAAGCATCACTTTATGCTGACACTAAGCATAAACAGTCTTAATATTGCAAATTGACTTAAGTGCGAGAACTGAATACGGAAAAGACACGAGCTTTTAGCTCTTTGATTAAACGCTTTCTGATAAGTCTAAAATTAGGTACGAAAAAAAAAAAAATTTCAGGAGCTCTGTATCCTTGAAACTAAGGTAAAATATGAAGATGTTCACTGACAGTAATTAGTTCTCCTTATCTTGGGAGAAGCTTGCGGGGGTCCGTTAGATTGATAAAGATTTGAAAATACTGAAAGGAAAGTCGATCGATACTGTCGAATGGAATAAATGCTTCATGCGGTCCGGTGAATTTTAAAGGAAAGGGAATAATTAAAAGAACAGAATTGCCTTATTTAAAAAAGATCAGAGACTGATTGCCATGAAGTACCTTTGTGATAGTCTTCGACTGATTCGTTAGGATTATATTTCGAATGAGGGCCCAGCGTTTTAATTAACAATAACTTTTGTGTTCTTGAAGTACTCGAATGGGGCGGAAAATAAAATAATTGTTGAAATTATTAATGCATGTTCGTGGCAGTTGTCATTTTGTGTAGGCAGGAAAACTAGCTTTTCAAGCTTTTGAAGTCTTGATTAGTTTTCTATTGGATGAGGTTTTACTTAATTCTTTCCTTAAGGGGGGAAATACGTGTAAAACGGCATATTAAGAGCAATTTTCATGATTTTTTTTAACATATAAAGAATAGATATATTTTATTGAGATTTTGAGCTTATTTTATAGATATATTGAAGAACATTTTGTGAAATTTTCAAACATTTTTCTTGAAAAATCTTATAGATATCGGCTGTTGCACACTGTAAGACGCCACCCGGGTCGGCAGTTTGCGTACATCCTGGAGGTCACAATTTTTATCTGAAATCAATTTTTTAAAATCTACTTTTCTTATAAGTGTCTCTTCTAGTTGAACAAAATTATCACAAAAAATTGAAAATTTCTATTTTTTTTTTTGGACTGGCAAAATTAAGTACGATTTTTAACCGTTTGCTTTTTGGTCTTTTATTTTTTCAATAAAAAAGGATAGGTTTATGATTCTAGTTCAACTAAAGCGTGTATATATAAAGAAACTGTGCTAAATTTGATAAGGATTGATCAAAAACTCTGCGAGCTAGAGTGTACGCAAATTCGAAAAAAATAGTTTCGAGAAATACGCGTTTGATGAAAAGAGTGGTATTGAAGGTAAATTTAAGGCAGTAATGAATCAATTTTTTTAATACTTATGGATACTAATACTTATAGAAATTTCTATCTGAGGGTATTAATGAGGAACAACCTGCTCAACTGCGAATGAGGAACAACCTGACAAAAGGCACGCTCGCTCAAATGCTTATAACTTTTAAACGACTTGGAATCTGGCTTTGAAATTTTCAGGGTATATTATTGACTAGTTGTAGAATCCATTTATACGAAGGAAAAAAATATTTTTTTACCCCATTCCCCCTTAAACATGCGTTTCGCCATGAACGATTCATTAAAAAATGCTTTATGGTCATGGCATTTGTATTGTTATAAATATTTGTTTGTTTTAGTGACGCATTTATTAATACGGATGCAAAACAGTTTTGTGTTGATATTTTATAACACCTTTCAGAAATATTTACCATGTTCCCGTTAAATAACTTTGTTTCAAACAACAAAGGATTTCAAGAAAATATAAGTTGTTAAAGAAATCCTTGTCCTCAGTTAAGGAAAAGCAAGATATTACATTGACTTAAACCAGGAAAAAATCATGCAGTGATTCCATTTGTAAGAAAATGTTTCGTAGCTATTATCAAATCTTCAAAACTGCTTCTTTATTCTGGTTAACTTAAAATATGAGTTCTAAAATTAAGTAATTTAAAGTAATATTATATTTGTCATCATACAAGTTGACTTCATGAAATATTTATTTCATATGTTTCTTCCGCAAATGGATCTTTCAGAACTAAAGGATTCTTGGTTTTTGCCTCTAAGAAGTTTTGCCAAAATGAATATGATATAGAAATTCGTTATTGTACATAGTAGCAATATAATTCCAAAACTGAAATTATATTTGGAACTTTTTAAAACTTTGACAGCGCCCCCCCCCCCCCGTCGACAGCATACCAAAGCTCCTATGTGTAGTTTTTTTTCATTATTCGAGGTAAAATATATATGCCTGTAAGGAACCTTCATAAACCCATGCATACTTGTATACACACATTATACTTCATTTCTGTACACAATTTTTCTGAGTCAGATTTAATTTCCTACTAAAGTATTAAGTACTTTGAGAAAAAGCACTTATGCATAGCTTTTGGCATGCATGTTTTCTTTCAAAAATTCTGATAGAAATGCTCATTTTAGTACCATTTTATAACAAATTTGTATTTTTCTGTTACCGAAAGACAACATAAACAAAGATGGAGACATTGAAAATTGTCAACAGACTTTCTGTTCCTTTTCTTATTCTTAGTCTTACGTCCACATTTCTTTTGAGAAGGATCACGTTTTCAATAAAACCTTTATTGCCTATGAAGCTGTTCTCAGAACCGCCGACGTAAAAGCACAGAAGCGATTTGAATTTTGACGAAAGATTCGCAAAGTTTCGTTTGTGATATAAATGGGAAGACTGGTACAGCTGGCTGCCATTGCTCTCTATATTTATTGCAGGGGTTTACTGAAACATATTGCATTCGGTTTTCCAAGCCTTATAGTAAAAGCAGATGGGTATTATCTCTTCGCATTTTTCATATTTGTTCAAAGACTTGTTTTTTTTCCTCTAAAATTATATTTGTGAATCGGTTCATGGTTTTCAGCTCGACCAGTTCACTTGCTATTACAAATATTTGGAGTAGATCAGTCACAATGCCGCACAAAGGTGTGTCAGGTCGATAATGATATATAATCATTTGCAGTAATTCAGAAAAGTTGGTGCTCCGCTCGCTTGTCGGGAATTCTTCAAAGAACTTTTGCGATAATCAATGAAATTTGACAGTGAGCTCTTCCATGTGACAGATAAATTATTTAGGAAATAAAAAAATAGTAATCAGATACATATATATATATATATATAGGTTTAGCAAGTTGTTAAATGTATGAAATTGTCAAAGTTTGTGCCAGGCGCAGAAGCAGCACTGTACTGCAAACTTTAATATATTGAAATATAGATATAAATGAAAAAAAAAAATGATAATTGCGGGACATGTAAACAAACATTAAAAAAACGTTAAAAAATACTGATACAAGATATAAAGAAACAAAAAAATTTCCTCATCATTGGGCGGGGAGCATAACGTATGCATAAGAAACCAAGAAAATAGTCCTACAGGATTCGGAATGTGTCGCAGAAATGACACGTAAAAAGGAACACTTTAAAAATAAACTGAAGCAAACGATGTTACAAATAAATTAATGAAAAATGCGGTAAAGGACTTAAAAAGGAAACGATGAGGGAAATAACGTAAAAAGCTTAAGCTTAAAAAATTAAACCAACATGAAACGTGCCACCAATACAATACACCCGCCCATACCTGCAGGACGTTGGTTCGAAGCAACGATTATACTCACCTACACCTAGAGATGAACGGTCGAAAGATGCGACGACAAAAGCAGAAAACACGAATATTTTCCTTGTTGTTTCGTATCCGAAAGCCACCTGATCCAACATTCGTGTCAGACATCCATCTGCTGCAACATATCCAGGATGAGGATTTCCATAGAATTTTCAGAGGACTTTAACCACCACCTTTCATAACATTCGCAGCAAACAGTGTCGCCGGTACGTCAGTAAGCATGTGCGTCGTACCTGCGCGTAGCCCACTTGAATATATTAACGTAGTATTTAATGAATTCAAGTGGAAAAAAGTTATTATAATACAGGTTTGCGGAATTGATGAAAATTTGTTTATTTAGAAAGATATTATTGTTACAGATTTTTGAAAATCTGTTTAATTGATTTATAATGACGTTAACAAAAATTCTTTTATTTAGATTACTATGCCAATGCGGTATAGTAGAAAAATTGAAATCTTTACGTTAATCGTAAAGTTCGAGATTTAGTTCGTCTTTTTTAATACTAATACATATATCTAAGAAATTAACGCCGGTTGCCGTATTATTAGTTTTGTTTAATGTAAGGCATTTTGGGTATATTTTATAGTGGATATAGCAAAAATTTGAATCTATTATTAGAATATCGTCTATGTACCTGTAAGTCTGCAGTTTCTTATTATAATTGACCACATAGTTGTATTCATAAAAAACAAGAATAAGTTAGCAGCAGTACTGGAATAGTTAGTTCCCATGCCAATACTGTGAATTTGTTTGAAGATATTGTTTTGGAATAAAATGTAGTTATTATTAAAACAGAAATGGCACAGATTTATGAAATGACTTCTGTCAATTTTAAGTTCAGGTTCAATGCAAAATGTATCAAAAAGTTTTTCGCTAACTTCGTACGGATTGTTAATTGGGATATTGCAAAAGAGGTTTCCAAAGTCAAAGTATTGAGCATAGTAGGCACGGAATAACGTAATTTAGGTATAACTGGAATTATCATTTCTTTTCATTTATATCTATATTTCAATATATATATATATATATATATATATACATATTGCTGTGCAGCTGAATACTCAAGGATCTTTTGAAGTCTGTACAATTGTACAGTTTTATGATAAACTTCTCTCCAATTTCAACCAGCAAAATTCTTAACCAACTCGTAAATGTAACCTATTCATAAACGTAACTAATCATATTTCAATCTTATATTTTCTTTGAAATCCACTGAAATTTCATTGGTTAAATTATATTTCCAGTTGCCAGTTGGCGGATTCCATTTACTAGTTATCGTAGCTCATTTATTTAATTAGCTACATTGCTAATTGTTAACATCAAAAATGCAAAATATGTAATGGCGTAATTACATGAATGAGTTCCTTGTGTTAGTAAACAAAATACGCAATGTGTTGAATAATTAACATTATTTAATTGCTTCGTAATCGTTTATTTAAATATTTTCCTCTAATACGTGGTGCAATACATTGTGGAAACCCTATTAATCAATTTACTAAACACTGAAACGCAAAAGCTGTTTCGAAAATAAAAATAACTAATATACGAACCAATTTAACATCACAGAATATCTGTTTTAGTTCTATCCAAAAATGTCAGAGTATAATGAATCGGATTATATTTTGATACAATAATAGTCATCAAATAAGGGCAACTAGGTGTAATATTGTGGAGTAAGCAATGTAAAACTTAGGCGGTCGCAAGCATGACATTAACCAGCATTTTTGTGTAGTTCTTAACTGTAACAGCCGTTTAAAAATTATGCAAATATGATATTGTGACTTGCTTGTAATTAAATTGTCATTTATTTGATTAAAAAGTTTTTGTGAGGCATGTAAGGAAAATATGAACTTTTTCTTAAGAGCATGAGCAATTAGATGTGTGATAATAATTTGTTAAAGCAAATGGAATTAATAAAGACGTAAACAAACAATGCAGTAACATATGCTTTTAAATTGGCATTAATTATTCATTTCATTTGTCATGTTTCATAAAGCTGCAAATGAAATTCATACAGACACGCTGTTGAAATATTAAGCATTTCTGGTCGTGTATATTTAATCTTTATTTGAGAGTGGGAGTTGCAATTTTCGTAGAAACTGTTTTCTGCGCTTTTAGAATGCTTATATGGAAAAGTCTGAAGTCACATACATTAATTATTATATTTAACAAATATTGAAAAAAAAAATAATTGGAGTATAAGATGGGAAAATGAGAATGTCGGTCCGCACATTTATCTCTTTTAATAAATTTTGGAAAAAATAGTTCAATTAAAACTACATCCCATTGAAGCTAATCCAGAAAGAGTTTAACATATGATTTTTCTATTTGAGCAATTTTACATTAGGGCCATGTTTACATTAGCGCCAACTGAAATTTCAACTGTATATGTCGCGGCCAGGCTCGCGACGAAAAGGAGCGTGAAATTGTAAAGTCCCAAATTGATGGGCATTTTTACAACTGACGACCACAGTCCGTCTGGACTGACAATAGCGAAGGATACTATGCACACAAAAGCCTATCGACGAAATAATAGCGATATTAATTTTATGACACCGGATGGCTGCTAAGGCGAAAACACCGTGGGATGACAGGAGCACCATAGGCAAGACGCTCTGATTGCGTGAATCTTCACAACGTCCCACTCATAAAATCGCCAGCCAACGACCGATGGGAAGCTCCATGGTTGGAGAAGACCGAAGAAAAGGAGGGAGGTAAATTGAGCTTGAATTGGTCAATACTTCTCAACAAATTAGGGAACAGCTTTAGTTCATTAAAAACCAAAATCTCTGAAAAATATACGAAAGATTTCCCAAAGGATCTTTCCACGAGATTGCTCCGAAGTCCGGAATAAGATTTTCCATGAGTTTTCCCAGAGGATTTTTGAATGAGATGTTGCTCAAGTCCGGAAGATGAAATTTCTCCTGAGTTTTGGACTACCAGGTTTCTCCTAAGCTTCTGCAACGCATCTTTGATCGCTCAACATTGAAGTAGAACAGCACCTGCTGTCTGTAAAGTAGGAGCGGCAAACTTTTCGACGATGAACAACACCTAGTTAAGAGTCTCACGGTCTTAAGTAAAACTATTTGTACATAATTTTAAATTGTAATTTACCCTCTACTAAATTAATCTAATTTTTCTATAAAATTGTTATTTCTTTTTCCTGGCACCGAAAACACCTTTTGTTGGTCACAACGTTCACACGTTACCACTTTACAATTTCATGCGCCTTTGAGTCGCGAACTTGGCCTCGACAGTATATGTCTTTATCTAGCAAAGTGGGTTCACTTTAAACAAAATAGCTTTTTATGTAGCACGCACGAAAAAAATATTTCTATCATTTGAATGTTTAACGGCTAGTTTTAGAACTGAACAAAAAACTTTCTAAATGAGCTCGTACTTGAAAAATTCAAACCTTTTTACTAATAAAAATATAACTTTTATTTTTACACCCTAAAATCGTAGTAAATGCACGCGCTGAGTATATTTTTATTTTATTGTTTTAAAAAGAGACTGTAACTTCATATGACGCGTAGTGTAACCTTATCGGCCTATGTCGATCGGCTTAACAGTCGATCAGAAAAAGCGGACAGAGCCGAAACCCAAGATAAGCTGAGTTAATACGGTGGAGGTGTGCTCTTTGAGAAGTATCGAAATGTTTAGCCACTACCTCGTCCTAACCATTAGGCTACCACGGCCCTATTTCATATCGCTTACACATTAGGTAGCCATATTACTTGCTTTCTTTTTTTATAAAAATGTGTGTTGTTCCGAGATAAAAAATGTTCCATTAAAAGGAATCTTTAAAACATAACCAGCCATCGCAATCAAAGGAGGAAGGAAAGCTAAGTCCAGTAAGGAAGTAATTGTTATTTACAATACAATAAATAGTCACTTTAAAAAACTACGACTTAAATCTATTTATGTCGCATATAAAAATAGGAGAAATAAATTTTGCTTTGATAATTTTAAGATTTAGTCTCTTTTTTTTTTTAAATTAATGTATGTATAAGTAGTATTTTTGATTTCTAAAATTAAATGTTTACATTCATGATTTATGCAAAAAAATAAAAAAAAATTAACTATATTTCAGCTAACCGTTTTATATTTTTAAGTTTGCATCTTTTGTCTTTATCGTCCGCCTCTGTTTATGGAAAATGGAAATATATTCCATGCTTTACCGATCGTAACATGGGCCTACACATTATCAACATATGCATATATCCTGCCACTCGTGCATCTTAAATGAATACGACTCGCTATGATGTCATCCGACCATCCCATCTGGAATACAATATGAAGCCAGATGCATCCTAATTTGTCCCAATCGTTCTGGAAAGCTATTTAGATCGCCAATAATACTGATATATTATATAGATGTGCTACTCGAGATGGCGTTGCAGTGAAGCAGTTGCTGCTAAAACAATAGATAATGACACGTGATGTTAAATATACCCCAATGGCTTATATATGTCTCCGAGAGTACAATAAGAGATTTACTGTGCGCTCTCAAAGATGATTAGTATATTTGATTTAAGAGAGTGACTCCTAATCATTTCCACCTACACATCGCGAATGGTATTTCTGGGAAGTGTACAACATAGAAATTGGAAATTATTCTACTAAGATCCATAGCAATAAATAAATGTATTGGTAAAAGTCAAAGCTGGATTATTGTGCATGAATCAACATTGATAAACAGAACGATATATAAAAATCAATGCAGAAGTGTAACGTATGGGCACTAGTATGCATCTCATAAAAAACAATTTCCAAAAAGGGAGAATTTTTAACAAGTAAAATCAAGTTCAAGTGGGTGAAGAAATGCTTATCAACGGTGCATGTATGCATGTAAGGAAACAAACATGTTAATTAGGGTGTAAAGGGTGGTAATACAAAAGGATATATAGATAAATACCGAGAAAATATTTATTAAATAATTTTGCTGCACATATTTTTTTTCCTCTAATGTGGCTGCGTATGGTCACTAACCTTTGCAGACCTAGTACATTCCCTGAAAATCGGCATCCATTCTTGCACGTAGAGAATGGTACTTATGAGTACCGTCAGCAGATAAAGGGTTAAATACATTAGCTATTGTTGAATTTGTTTATCCCTTGTTTGCCTATTTTGTTAGTGAATATGTATCATGATAAATTAACTAATAAGAAACACCATGAGATATTCTCCAATTAAAAAAAAAAAATCTTTAAACCTACGTGTTTATACCATCAAAATATTGGTAAAAATGGTTGCTGGGATGGAATTGATAGAGAATGGTACTTATAAGTACCGTCGGTACATAAAGGGTTAAAGGAAATTAGTTGGGTATATCTAAATTGCATAGTCAAAATCATTGGACTGATTGAAGATGTTGCTCTATTGTTACATAGTTTTGTTGTTTCCTCAAATTTCTTTTTGCAATATGTAACCAGTTCTATGTATGGAGGTAAAGTTACCCATAATTTTCCTGCAACGACCTTGAATGTAATATTTCGATTATACGTCGGCTGCACGTTTTAGTTTTTTGCCAGCCTTCAAAATGGTATCACATAGACTTCATGTTAAAAGCCGTTTGGAAAAACCATGTCACGTTAATGACAGCCATAGGTTTAACCTGTAAGTTATGCATAACCTTATAAATCATAATTTTAAAAAATAGTTTTTTCCTTTCCTTGCAAACTGATTTGAATGACATGTCATGTTTTGGCACCATGTATCATTTTCCAACAGGAGTGCAGTAATTTTATTCTCTAGACCATATTCTAAATCTCACGTTTTCAACACATTTCGTTCTTCAGGTTTATGTCTGTAATTCATGATAAATGTCATTTCAGACAAAATTAAACATAACAGAAATTCTCATAGGTATCTCTTGGAAACCTAATGTGAATTGTTTCAAATTAAAGACGAAGGAATGTGCGGAATGCCTAGCTGTTTACATCAACCGCTTAGTTGCTGCAATTTCTTTCTGACTGCAAAAATGCTACATATTTTAAAATATGAGGCAATTTTAACGTAATGTCAGCTTTAGTTTTGACAGAATATGCATGGAGAAAGGTTTGTATCCCATTTCAATCTTTTCAAAAAAGATAATTACGTCCTGGTATTTGTAAATACACCAAGAGTCTTTCTATGGTTTGAAAGAAATGTAAGGGTGCAGTTAAATATAATCTAATGAAAAATCATAGTAATGAGCTTATCGATTTTGAAAAAATATTGAAGTGTAAGTAGAATCATAAGTAATAGTTTTAATAAAGATTTGTGCACATGAAGTGTAATGAATTAAGGTTAGGCCCTACTTTTATTTTACGCAGCACGTACTGTAAAAAGAAAGTTACAAAAAACAGATATTCAGCTGCTTATATCGTTTTTATAAAATATTTTTGTTCTATTGCTTATAGTGTTTGTTTATAATGTATAATTGTATACTTGTCATAATAGAAGATTAAGCTGTGGTGACATATAAGAACAATAGAAAATAAATACATATGTTTGACGATAAGATAATACTTTTTCAGCATACATTTTGAATTTAAAAATATGTCATTCTGAGACAATTTGCTATTTTTCCTCTAGAACTGTCATGACGTCATTTCTGAACTAACTTCCTAAAAATATTTTCCTGAATACAAAACAAAGTTAACACTTAACTAATATGGGGCTTGAAAGATCTATTAATTTTTAAAAATAATATATTTCGCTTTTTAAATACAACTGTGTTATAATCTTTAATCCTTTAAGTTTAATGAATGTTTTTAAATAATAAAATGAGAGAACTAAAGAACTTTTTTGAATTTTGAACAAAAGTATTTATGTCGTAAAAAATGGAGAACTTTTTGGTAAAAATTTTATAAATTAAAATCTGGTTTTGCAAATCTTCTTTAATTTGTTCACGTATTACGGTACAATTTCAGCTGAAATTAATATCAATAATAGTAATAAAGATCATTAACCATGTTGCGTCTTGAGAACAATGAGGTAACTCTCAAATAAGAAACTATAAAATTAAATAAGACAAACATGGAAACGCGCGAATGTGCCCTGGGATTTACAATGTGTTTGCAAAAAACGACTTTCCAGTGAAAAAAATGGATTTATGAATATGGAAGATAGCTGATTATAATTTTTATTACTTTTCCATTTAAAGAAAGTGTTCTTTGTACGTTTAAAACCCAAATATGGATTTTATTCCTGTTTTTCTATATTTTTCAAATTTGCTAACGCTTTGCTTTTTTTTTAACTGTATTGTGTTTCAAACTTAGTGTGAAAAAAATATTGATCTAACAACTACTACTCGATTCTTTTATTTAATCTTTTTTCGGCATATAAATATAATTATTTATAAAATAGAACATAAATAAGTTCTACTCAATCAGAATAATTTCCATTTTATTTTATTTAAAGTATGTGGGCAAGCACATATTTTGAATGCTTCCATCCTCCAATTGAATAAAGGTTTCATTTAGTTTTATTTTTGAAAAAACAATATCTCGAAAAGTTATCTAAAAGAGCAATGTGTACCAGTAAAAGACCCAGTTTTAATTTCGCGAATGAACATGTCGGGCATAAACTCGAAAATGCAAGAAATGACATCCAACTACTGAATTTGTTTTACACAAAAAGCTCATTTGCGTTTGAAAGGAACAGCAAACGTTTCCATTTTCCAACTTAAATAGCTTCGCAATAGTGACTTATAAATGAAAAATCACAAAACAAACGCGAAAAGGAATTCGAAATCAAATTTTAGATTCCCTTAGAAAATATTGAGCCTCATCAAGTGAAGAACATGGGGATGTAGTGGAAAAGGAAAATAGCTTCTTCGGATTCTTTTGATCAGCAGTCTGGAAACTTGCCATGAGGAATGTCAAATATCTTATAATGTTTCCTGCTTGCATTTTTCTTTACGTAAACGTACAGAAAAATTCAATTAAGTTCATTTCAGTACTGTCTTCAGCAAATACAATGAAAAGTGATTCTTATAGTTTTGTCTGAATGGAAGACAAGTGTTGAATTTTATTCATACACTTCAGTAAGCGAGTTTCTTTTTCTTTCCTTCGGTATTACATATGTTTGCCCTTGTGAAGCCTTAACCATGCAATATGTTGAATAACTTGTTGTCCACGTAATTTGTCGTATACTGAACGTAAAACACGTCGTGATGTTATTTCAGAATATTCATTCGACGTTCAGTGAAAGTTTAATCGATGGTTACTGTGCCTTTCCGAACGAAGGTAAACATATGAATTTTAGTTTGAATTATTGTCTGGTTGAAGTACAATGTGGCATTTCAGAATTTTGTAATAATGTTTGTTCTAAATGTGTGCACAAAGACACACAGATTGTTTCAAACGTTAAATGCATTTGTGAGTGTTCATGTGTTTATGCATTGTCGTTTTCATATAATTTGTACTAATAATCGCTCTTACGTCTATAATTAAATGTTGTCATTTACTAGTCTAACTGCAATAAAATTGCTGCTGATGCTTATCACGCCTATTTTCCCAACTTTGTTCTTATTTCAAAATTTCATAAGATTAGTACTCAAACAAATTAACATGCTTATCACGCCTATTTTCCCAACTTTGTTCTTATTTCAAAATTTCTTAAGATTAGTACTCAAACAAATTAACATGTAGATTGCAAAAGATGCAGTTTTTTGTTTTTCTTTAAGCAGTATCACTTTCCGGAAGTCATGACAATCTCAATTTGTCGATTGACACTTGTACTTTTATTATGCGTTCATGACAAAAAAAAAAAACATTATAATAAAAGTAATATTTAAATTATTGAGATACATATGCTACTCACTCTTTATAGAGCGGGAATTAAATTAAATAGTTTTTGATGTCAATAATATACTAGCAAAACCATAATTTGGCGCTTCATATTATCTTTCCCTTAACTTTGCTGCGACAAAATGTTTGCATTAATTAAAGGATGTAACATGGGACAGTAGATCTAACGTGCAGTTTAAGTTTGTTTCCTGTATCTATCTTGTTAGTATCTACTTATAGCCACTGTTGAGGAAATGCTGGTCTTCTACTTACATATGACCGTTGAGTGCAACGTCACTGTTCAACATTATCTAGCCTTCCCATGCTGAAAAAGCCTTTCTTGATGAAAAACGTCTAACTGAAGCCATTACCCACACATTTTGCAAAAATATGCTGAACGAGTTTCGAGGTTCCAAGGAACGCCTTTTTCAATGCCGAGTTCATATCTTCAGCTTTGAAAAAGTGGTTCCTTGCAACTTCGAAGCACGTGTCTGGAATATTTTGCAAAAACTGTGAGTAGTGTACTTTGCATTTTACTTTTTATTTTGTATCACACAAGTTTAAGATTTATTTCAAGTAAAGTACTAGGCTGTTTGTTGCAAATAAATGCTTTTATTAACGGCCTTAAGGTGAGCAACTTAAATGTGTCTTATTGACATAACTTATCTTTACACTACAATTTATTTAACACAAAAATCTAAGAAAAAATATAGTAGAAATAAAATTTCACGTTAAATTAAAGCACAAATGAGCATTAAAACGCAGACATATGTTTCGGGATTGCTTGGAATCCCTTTTTCAATGCGACAGGGAGCTTCTAGATGCAAAAAATCCAAATGAAGCAGACAGAACAACAAAAACAAAGCTTATATAGCGTAAGAATTAACTGTAAACCAATGAGAATAAAGGCAGTGTGAAGTGGAAGTAGAAGTAGTAGGAAAGGCACCAATAAGAGAGCAACAAACGAATGCAGTTGGAAGTACAGAAAGTAAAAAGGAATATCAATAAAAAGAAAGCAAAAAAGACAACAGCGTGCATACAAATGCGAAAATACATGAAAATTGCAAAAAAAAAAAAAAAAAAATACGAAGAATAAAATGGAAATAAAATAAGTACAGAAAATACCAAAACAAAAAGCAAAACAAAGTACACATGCAAAAGAGGGGGAGGGGGGGAGAGAGAGAAAAAAAAATTGACACAAAAAAGGAAAACTAACAAGAAAACCAAGAAAGAACAACAAATTAAAGGAACTTATGCCAGACCTGTGTAAAATAAGGAGTTGAGGAAGAATCATTAACCAAATTAGAACTATTCCTGTTTATATGATAAGCTTCCCAAAAGTCAAGTTCTAAAGGGAAAGAACATTTTTGAATAATTTTCCCGGAATTGAAATCAAAAGAGTGGTTGGAATTCCAACAATGTTGAGCAATGCTAGACTTATTCAGCTCTTGCTTTCGTACATAACCTTTATGCTCATTTAACCGAATTTTCAGAGCACGTTTTGTCTGTCCAATGTAAGAAAGGCCGCAACGGCAACTAATTTGGTAAATACCCCAAGTATTAAGTTGATCAACAGGATCTTTAAGAGAAGAGAAGGAAAGTTTGTTGCTAGGAGCAAAAACAACTTGAAATTGAAACCTTTTTAGGATTTTAGCAATACGAAAACTTACAGAATGAAAGAATGGTAACACAACCAAATTCTTTCTAGAAACCCCATGATTGGGACCAGAAGTTTTTTTAGAAAGTTTATGAATAGAATCAATTAAAGAGTGAGAAAATCCTCTATCAACAGCTACAGCTTTCAGATAGTTGAGTTCAATCTTGAGAAGCTCAGGAGAAGAGCAAATATTAATAGCACGATGGACAAGAGCATTAAAAGCCGAATATTTTTGGTTGGGAGGATGAGACGATAGTCTGTGAGGAGGTAAAAAAACAGCGAAAGGTTTACGATAGACAGAAGTTGTGAA
The DNA here is from genome assembly GCA_038502835.1 of Octonoba sinensis. NCBI lineage: Eukaryota > Metazoa > Arthropoda > Arachnida > Araneae > Uloboridae > Octonoba > Octonoba sinensis. The sequence goes on from CM076602.1 coordinate 69,948,694, forward strand.
ACCAGACTCACTCCTAGAAATCAAAACATCAAGAAACGCGAGGCTACTATTAAGTTCTTTCTCACAAGAAAACTGGATATTAGAATCAATGGAGTTCATAATCGAAAGAGCATCATCAATACGTCTAATCTAAGGCCATCTAGATGGCCTGGAGATGGGAAGTCCTCTTAGTCCTATTTTAAATGATTTCTATATGCATTATTTTGAGGAAAAACTATTCCAAAAATTGCAATTTCAATTTTATGTTCGTTATGTGGATGATTGTTTTGTCCTAACGGACAGTAACTTGTTACGTATTGATGATGCTCTTTCGATTATGAACTCCATTGATTCTAATATCCAGTTTTCTTGTGAGAAAGAACTTAATAGTAGCCTCGCGTTTCTTGATGTTTTTATTTCTAGGAGTGAGTATGGTTTCACTACTTCTGTCTATCGTAAACCTTTCGCTGTTTCTTTACCTCCTCACAGACTGTCGTCTCATCCTCCCAACCAAAAATATTCGGCTTTTAATGCTCTTGTCCATCGTGCTATTAATATTTGCTCTTCTCCTGAGCTTCTCAAGATTGAACTCAACTATCTGAAATCTGTAGCTTTTGATAGAGGATTTTCTCACTCTTTAATTGATTCTATTCATAACAAACTTTCTAAAAAAACTTCTGGTCCCAATCATGTGGTTTCTAGAAAGAATTTGGTTGTGTTACCGTTCTTTCATTCTGTCAGTTTTCGTATTGCTAAAATCCTAAAAAGTTTTCAATTTCAAGTTGTTTTTGCTCCTAGCAACAAACTTTATTTCTCTTCTCTTAAACATCCTGTAGATCAACTTAACACTTGGGGTATTTACCAAATTAGTTGCCGTTGCGGCCTTTCTTACATTGGACAGACAAAACGTGCTCTGAAAATTCGGTTAAATGAGCATAAAGGTTATGTACGAAAGCAAGAGCTGAATAAGTCTAGCATTGCTCAACATTGTTGGAATTCCAACCACTCTTTTGATTTCAATTCTGGGAAAATTATTCAAAAATGTTCTTCCCCTTTAGAACTTGACTTTTGGGAAGCTTATCATATTAACAGGAATAGTTCTAATTTGGTTAATGATTCTTCCTCAACTTCTTATTTTTCACAGGTCTGGCATAAGTTCCTTTAATTTGTTGTTCTTTCTTGGTTTTCTTGTTAGTTTTCCTTTTTTGTGTCAATTTTTTTTTCTCTCTCTCCCCCCCTCCCCCTCTTTTGCATGTGTACTTTGTTTTGCTTTTTGTTTTGGTATTTTCTGTACTTATTTTATTTCCATTTTATTCTTTGTATTTTTTTTTTTTTTTTTGCAATTTTCATGTATTTTCGCATTTTTATGCACGCTGTTGTTTTTTTTGCTTTCTTTTTATTGATATTCCTTTTTACTTTCTGTACTTCCAACTGCATTCGTTTGTTGCTCTCTTATGGGTGCCTTTCCTACTACTTCTACTTCCACTTCACACTGCCTTTATTCTCATTGGTTTACAGTTAATTCTTAGGCTATATAAGCTTTGTTTTTGTTGTTCTGTCTGCTTCATTTGTATTTTTTGCATCTAGAAGCTCCCTGTCGCATTGAAAAAGGGATTACAAGCAATCCCGAAACATATGTCTGCGTTTTAATGCTCATTTGTGCTTTAATTTAACGTGAAATTTTATTTCTATTACTTTGCACAAAGTTTAATCATTACTAAAAAATATAGTATTTTGAACATTTGCGGGTTTTTTTTTTTTTTTTTTTAAATTTTTAGCCTAAAATTATAGTTTTTTTTCCTTTGTATCAAAAAAGATTTTTTTGGGTAAGAAAAAGTATATGTTACTTAAACAAAAAAAAGAGAAAATGCTACATTTTCAGCAAATTTGTTACTCTCCTTGAACTATGTTAGGTTGAAAAAATGAACAAAATATCCATTTCATATCATTTGTTTCAACAACGTATTTTTTCATAGAGCTTTTGATTTTATTTAAATTTACATTCCGGTAAAATGATATGCAAACAGTGTATCGCTTGGGAATTTATCTTTTGAAAGCTACTTCGTTTCAAATAATACCGCAAAACATTCTATGTTTTCAAGATTAAATAGATTCACCATGGCAAACCATAAAATAAACATGGAAAAACAAACCATAGTAAATACAAAATCAAATTTCAAAAGTCCCGGAATCTAGATCAAAAGTTTGTAGAAAATAATGCGACCCAGTGGATAAAGAACATGGGAATAGAAAACTGAAGAGAAAAAAAAAACATCTACGATTCTCCTTTGATCAGAAATCTGGAAACTTGCCATCATGAATGTCAAGAGTCATATAATGTTTCCGGCTTAAACATTTCTTTATTAAACTGTATTGTGGAATAGCGTTAAGTTTATTTCGGTGTATAATATCCAAGCTTTTAAGAATCTGAGATATTTCCTTTCATTTTTGATAGTTTTTCTCCCTCAAATAAGCAACCGTGATAAAAGTTTCGATAAATTTCATCTTACATTTCACGTACTGTTTTGGATTTTGGGATCAATAAAAATTTGTTTAACTTAATTGAACCGCTTACTGAAAGTTTTACTGATAAAAATAATTGCTATGTTGCAAAAGACACAAAACCAAATACACAAGCATGCACACACACACACACACACACATATATATGTATATATATATATATATACACGTATACATTGTTAAATCAGAATCGTATCATTGTTAAATTAGAATGTTTGTTATTGGGATAAAATGGCTCATTTTCAAGAACATCACGTTTTCGAAATAGCTCCAGGGTCAAAATGATTTACATTTGAAAAACCGAGTAGCCCTTTGCTCATAAATGATTCGGTTACGATCTCACTTTTAAGCCCACAAAAAAAAATGTTCTTTCACTTAGCGTTTCAACAATGTCTTTATGTCTTTTTCTTTTATGTCTTGACTCTACGCTAATACTCTAATCGCTGCTCCAGTATTGCATCGAACGGAGAAGGAAAAATTGAATTGTATAGCTTCTAAACGGATGAACCGCGGGTGACTTTGGCATGAAAGCTAAATTGCTTCCGTCCAAATTTCTTCATAGCGCTACCAAAGAACGTTAATCATACTCTCATTCATTGTTTTCTTATTTTACTGCGTCTAATCCGAATCCGATTAAATATTTATCTTGCATTACTGCTCTGAAGAGACGAACAGATTAATCATATTCTTGAACCGTTCTGACGTTTTGCGCGATGAATAGTTCCTTATTTTTGATGCAAATATTATTGTTCTGGAGAGATAATCGCTAAAAAAAAGTCCTGCATTAATTTTGAACGTAAAGTTGCTCTAGACATTTTTCATTTATTGCAGTTAATACTTGCCCTCTGTAACTACAATTTTTAAGTAAGCATCGGTAATTAAAACTTAGAGCCGTGCTTGCTAGTTTCTTGATTGAAAATTATTTTTAAAGAATGAGGTATATTTTCTCATTTTTAATCCCATCATTTTTAACTGTGTATATACATGAAAACCAAAAAAATAATAATATAACAGTACTGAAAAACGAAAAGTTGAATCTCGTTTAACTAGAAAGTTTGCGTTCATTCGATAAATAAACTTGTCCATCTTATTATTCTCGACTTGTTCATAGAACTTGTCCAGGGTGAAATTAAAACATTTTGATTTTTAATGTGAGGCATTTCAACTTATCAATAATAATGATGTTACGCTTCTAATCACTTAGGTAATCTTCTTTGAGAAGGGTTCAAATGATAGAAATTGCTCGTATATGGCAAATATGTTTTTCTACAAAATACACTTTTATCTAAAAACTATCGTAACTTCTATATCGTCTGACCTCTGCCGATAGAATTTCATATACATAGGATTCCGATGGTATAGTTTCAGAGCATGTGTGTATTCATGTATAACGAAACGTAGTATTTTCAGATACTGATTGCTGGGAGATACTATTTTACAAGTTTTTAAGAAACACGTTTACAACATTTGCATTAAAAAATAAAGCATGTTGCTTTTAACTCGCAATCTAAATATATGTACACTCTCAAAAATAGAATCCTAATTTTCGACGATTCTTGAATCGTTAAGAAAATTTCGTAATTTGCAACGGTTCTTTACTCGCGCGATCACTTGACTTAAAAAAGTTACTTCACAAATTTCTCTCTCCAATTTGACGAAAGGTTTACTCGGAGCATTTTTCACAAAGCCACTTCGTCAAATACGACGAAAGTTTCGTGAGATTTGAGCATGCGTTTCTGAGAATGTAGTTCTTTCTGTACTTTCTATTTCGGCAACTATTTGTTTTGTGGAGGTACGATTCGACACCTTCAAGAGCTATCTTCTGTCCTGGCTATTAGGTACCTTTTGGCAAAGCACGGAAGCACTGGCTTTCCATCAAGAAGGTCCGAGGTTCTATCCCTGCCTCCGGCAGACATCCTCCACCATCACCTTCGTGTCCTCACACGTCGACCGCCACAGTTTTAAAATTATTTCCCAATAACGAATTAACGTTGCAGCTATGACCGTGCAGTAGTATTTTGAATAAAAACTCTTTATTTTTAACATTTTCATAGCACAGTTCAATAAAATACCTTCAATTAGTCGTCAAAGACTATTTAAAAGCTAACTTAAAGATTTTCCTAGACACAAAGATCGAACGCTGTTTATTTGATAGAATATTTTTGCTTCTTCTGTTTCGATGCCTTCTTACCAGTGTAAAATCCCCGCAACAGATCTTTCATACAAATTTCATTACTTTCACTCCTTTTACGGTGCGATTAAATTTGTTTAGTGTCGTTGCCATCGAAAGGAATGCAAATTCGAAGACGCAGTTGCTTGTTTCGTATTTTGCCATCTAGTGGATGCATTTAAACCTAGCATGGAGGTGTAATCTAATTTACTTTATTTCTATACTTCTATACTTTTTGCTATAAAGTTGAAAATTCTTTTACTGTGCTGATCAAAGGTACTTGTTCTTTCCACGAACAAAATGATAAAGGTTTTCTATTGCAGTTTTCTGATAGTTAGTAAGGCCGGGAAGTTAAAATTTAACATTGACAAACAAATATTAGTTTTTATTAAAAGTCTATTTTGGTTAACAGATTGAAGTTCATTAATGCAGTAAAATATGTGAACTCGTGCACACATTTCAGAATATAATATGCATATATATATGTTTAATAAAAACTAAAATTCGTTTCTTAATGTTAATTATGAGGAAAATTCTTAGAAAAATATTCGTGTTTTAGGATATGTGTTTTCAAGCTCTCCATAAAGTTGCCTTACAGAAGTTAAATTACCATCAAATTAACTTTATTTTAGTCTTTCTATCTTTTTTCTTTACATATTTTATTGATTAAATTACGTTTTTGTTTGCTTCAACAAAGTAAATTTTTGTGCAGCACCTAATTTTGCTTTACTCAGCATCTCCCTTTTAAAAAGGTAAATGTAAAAAATAAAGCCTTTTAGCAGTTCGTATACTATATTTTATAATTTGCATCTGTTTTCTAAAAATATTTAACGATATTAGAATTTAAAATCGTATTAAAGCGGATTTTAAAAGACACGTTACGGCACTATAAAAATGCATGTGTAACATTAAAACGTCGAATTAATTTCAGAGAGTGATAGAGAATTTAGATATTTTCCCACCTAAGCTCAAGCATTTTTTTTTTTTTAAATTATACAATTTAGAATGGGATATAATTTGCTGCTCTAGTTACTTTCATAATAATTCTACATTAACAAATAGCTAGCAATAAGTCATTTAAAAACAACATGTATCATGCATCCTACCTGAATATATATTTTTTTTAATTCAAAAATTAATTTTAGTTTTTTAGCTCATATTGGTGCAAAAGCGCATATTTTGTAGTGTTTTTTTAAATATAATATTTTTTACAAACGAAAATACTCATCTGTGCAATTTTATACTACCCTTGCGTTCTGAACTTCGGCACAAATGCGGAAAAATGTAGCTGACATTCAGACATTTTGGAAGCCTCATAAAAATTCTGTAACTCCCACAAGGTTTAAGGGGACAGTGGACGTTCAAAATTTGTTTTAAAAATATTATCCAATTTTTTTCAGATTTTGCACAGATATGTGTGCAATTATTGTAAAACTTTATCTAAAGTTTGGAGAAAAAATATTAAAATTAACAGCATTTATTAATTAATTTTTAATTAAATTTCACGAAAAATTAACAATATAAAAAAGTTCCCTGAGCATAGATTTTTAACATATGCTTATATTCTTGGCACACATCATTATTTACATATACATGAATAAAATTAAATGTAATTGGAATTTTAAAGCAAATGTAGGCAGTCAAAAAAAAAATTACTTTGGAACAGAAAATTTTGGTGTAATAGAAATTAAATGTAGCATTATTATATCTTCCGAGTGAGGAGTAAAATCGAGTATGAATTTATGGATTTTGAAAAACAAAATGCAGCAAAGTGTTACGAAATCGACGTTAGAAACATTTTTTGAGAATGACATATGCACAAAAATATTGTGAGTACGTCAGATCTCCTCCCTCCCTCCTTTCGAAACATAACCGTAAGTTATTGAATCGAATTTATCAAAAAAATCCATTACGTGAAGCGCAGTAAACTATCTTTTGTGAAAATACGAAGGATACTACTAATATGTTTCCCCGACTTTTAAGTCAGAGACTGAGTCTCTTTAAATACTCATCAAGGAGGCAAGTTCTCCCTCCCAAACACCATCTGTGCGTTTCAGTATTTTAGAGGTACGCTGGAAGAGTAACATGAAGAGTGTTTTTTATCTCCTTTCCAAACAACTGGGGGTTCTAAGTATCGATGGGGACCGATAAATTAAAAAGCCTTACAAATTTATGAATATGAGTCGGACTAAAGTGGCATTCAAAATAATGAAAAAAAAGGTCTATTAGAATCCGATTTGGTGAGTATAAGGGATAATTCACACTTATTCTAACTCGCAATGAAAAATAATCCGAACTATTTTTTTTTTCACTTTACAATATATAGTGTATTTTGCATTTTAAGGGTAATATAATACAACAATGAAAAAAAAAAATCCAAATTTATCGTGTCCATTGAGTTTCAAATAAGGCAGATTAATGTGTTTGCTTTTATTAGGTATAGTATTACTGTTTGTAATCAGTTGGAAGTTTAAAATTTCAACCCCGCAAACATCTCGTCATAAAGTGTATAGACACACTCTTTATCCACCCAACCTTTTTCATTTACCTAGAACCACCACAATATGTGTTTCTAGAAAATTATTTCAAATTCTGCCTTTTTTTTTTTTAACCTTAAGCATATTTTATCTGTTTGCTAATCAAAATGACTATGTGAATGCTATTTCTCAAAATAATAGGTTCGATACTGACTTAATGCAATTAAGGTTTAACTTAATTTAATGATATTTTAAAATAATTATTAAATACTGTAACCGCAATTGTGAGAAAAGAAGACAGTAAAAAGCCAGTTTAACCACGAGCTTTTTGAAGCGTTTTTGATCATGACAGATGACATTCTTTAAAACTGATCAGCATCAACCATGCTAAAAAACAGCAGAATGTCCGCATATAAATGCAAAACTAAAGTATAATAATAACAATAGCGGTGCCATTCCTTGCATGTGTGTCACCCGGGGCGACAATTTGGGATATCACCCATAAGATGCCCCCAACCCCCGCCCTCCCTGAAAACCATTGTTATGTTGTATAAACTTGTAGTTTTGTAGTTTATATTATTATCAGTAGTCCAAATAAATAAATAACAATTCAATTTTACTTTTTTGGTGTAACTTTTAGTAAACTACAATTATTTTCAGTTATGATAAAGTTTAAGTTGCACTAGTAAAATTTTGTAGTTTAAGCTGATGTGTTTAAAAAAATAAAAACTTATTCAACGCATTTTGGGGGTCATCCCCCAACACCCCTAAAAAAATTTCACCCTGGGCGAATCGATTCCTCCACCCCTCAGTGACGCTCCTGATTAAAAAAAAATAATGATAATACCTTCATAATACCACCTGTGAAATTTATAATAACCACTGCGCGTAACGTCGAATTATCCACGATATTTTTAAAACTTTCATATACGTTATATATTAACAATAAAAGAAGTATCACAATATCCAGAAAAACATTTAAAATTAGATACCTAAATCAGATATAGACAGAATGTCATGTTATCAGCAATCCAGTTTAATGAAAATAACTATCAAGTGGCACTTTTTAAATGCATACGGTGAAACGAAATCAAATTTATCGCATGCTTCTTAATTAAATTATTTCCGTTTTATTTCTCAGTCTTAATACAAAAAAAAAAAAAAAATCAGCTTTAATTATTGCCGATTTTTTATTTTGAATTTCTTCTTTTGCAACCATTTATTATTTTTCAAAACCTTCTTTAAGGAATCTTATGTCTTCCAGATTCGAATTTTTAAATATTTTGAATGTAATTGATATGTCTCATAAAATGATGTCAAATAGATTAGTAAAGTGCAAATACATAATGGACTTTTATTTGTACTCTTGCTCATTATGTACCTTTATCTCCCTCTGTCTTTTTAAAAGATTTTTTTATTTTAGTGCTAATTAAGGTGAAATGTTGGAAAATCATATCGCGAACGTTTTCTTAATTAAACAGCTTTCGTAGAAATTTTTCTGATAAAAATCACGCGACTTACTGCAAAATCCCGGGTTCTAAAAGTTTAACTTGACACTTGAAAAACGTCTGAGGTAGCATATTGACCCTAATCCTAACTTAAGTAAGATTGAAAGCTTTACGAATTTTATGAAACGTTTATCACTGTTGCGGGTCTGACAAATATATGGCAGATATTATTTTATAGTTTTTTTTCAATTTTTACCTTTTCCTTCCTCTTTCTCTTAAGAATTGTTTGTTCTACTGTAAATTTAGCGCAATGTTGTACAAACACATTGCGAACTTCTTTGTAATCAAACAGCTTTGGTAGATATTCACAGATCAAGATCATGAAACTTACTGTAAAATAACTGTCCCCAAAAATCTAGCATTACCCTTCAAAAATATGGAGGTAGCAAATTGAACCCAATTTTAAGTTCACTAAGATGTAAAGTTTTGAAGACCTTTCTAACCAGATTACCACTATTGCATGCCATTGTTTATACATAAACTAACACAAATAAAAAATAAAAAAAAAACTTGCTATTTTTAGTAAAACTAAAATAAGCTCAATTATTTCATTACATTCTCATTGTTTAAAAATTTTCTTCCGGAAAGGAATGAACTTTACGATCCCTGCAAATTTGCGAGGGAAGCATATTATAAAGATTTAACTGCTACAGGAAATACTTCAGCTGTTTTCCTAAACTTCCGTTCTTTTCTAAATTGCTATAATTAAGTTAGCTTCCTTGTTTAAATTTCTTCTGTGCTTCACCGTGCTTCTCAGATAGACTGAAAACTATGGAAACAAAACTAATCAATTTTAAGTTTTCTTAATGCACTCTAAAGTAAGACAATATTTGTTATAGCATTATGCATTTTTGTCTTTCAAATAAAATGTGGATTTTTCTTTTATGCTGCATGAATTAAGTTGCATTAAATGTCGTTTGAAATAGATATTATTTCTCTAGCAAGTTTCATGATTAGGAAAATCTTCCTTATTCCTTTATCAAATTCCATTATTAACCCCTCATTTCAAAGCCTATTGTGCCGGCTAATGACGAAAAATAGACCCACGGGTTTTTTTTCGAAAAATATGTTTTTTAACCCCTTACCTCTCGTTCCCATCAAAATCCCGGGCTGTAATGTTCCAAAGTAGTGTACCAAAACATTAAAAAGAAAATCATCTCCTTAATCCCAAAAACTCATTTATTTCTTGTCTGACGTACTAGACGATAGTATCAAACTATTTATAGTATAATTAGAGAATAAACATTTTAAGGGGTCTGCCTGCACCAAAAAGAAGTGTTTTGCGAAAAAAAATCGATATTTTTTAATTTTATATTTAAAAAGAATAAGTATTCAAGATTTCAAAAATGTTTGGTTTTTGTTTCTACGATACATAGAAACGAAGTTACACGCAATTAAGTTAACCAGAAGTCGCATCGCAAGCACATAAAAGTGGAATTTAAAATGCGTTTTCTGAAAAACTACTTTTTTTAATATCTTTGTTCACGGCAGATCTCATAACTCGAAAAGTTTTATACCCATTACAGTGATTTTTTAAAGTATTGTTTCACACATTGCTATCTGTGTTTTGAACTAAAATCTAAGCTCTATGTCAGTATTTAAAAAAATTACGGGCATTTATTTGTGAAATATTGTTTTTTTCGGTGAAAAACGTATGAATTTCTTCAAAACTGCTATATTTTTCTCATTTTTGGGCCTATTATATAACTTTTAGTTCAGTTAGGTAAATATAGAAACATATATTATTAAGGATTTTAAAATATATCGAGTTAAAGTGAGTATAGAAAATTTGGCGTAAACTGTAAAAATCGCCTGTTTTTTGCTAAAATTTCCCAATTTTTCAAAATTTTATAAAAATATACCTATTATTTTGTTTGTTTTCTTAATTTTAATTACTTTTTAACTTAAAAAAATATGCATTTAGTAATTATTTCATTGTTTTGAAAAAAAGCCTCCGAACGTAGGCAGACCCCTTAAATTGTTATTCTGGAAAACAAATCGACGCTTCGTTTCTGTTTTCGTGAAATTTATGCCACCGTTAAGGGGTTAACGGATCCCAAATTGGTGTTATCTATGCTGGTGCCATCTGTTATCAAGTAAACAAACAAGAAACTTTTCCGTTTTTATTGTGTTGCAAATTATAGAGTTTTAGCTGCGTATTTGTGTTAAACGTATTCAATCGTTACGCTCTTTACATTCATTTATATTATGAATGTGTAGATCCTAACCAACCAACATTAACTATATTTTAAGTTATTGAACTGTTTCGTTATTGTATTTTAATGCTATGTATACTGGTAATAAAAATAATTTTCATTGTTATTGTGATTATTTTAATATTTTGAATAATAGATGGGGGAAAAGTATAACAGCTATTTGTACTGATGCGTTCAATTACATGTCTTCTTTTTTACCAACACCCATTTACTTTTTTCTATTCTTCTTCATAATGTCCTTTCTCCTAAATTTTTAAAGAATGGAATGCTACACAAACCGATTTAGCTCGCCGTGCGGAATTCCGGACGGGTCGACTAGTGTGATTATATTAAGCGATTGATGATACTAAGCGATAAAATATTTTCTCTGGGATAGTGCATTGTTTTCACATTAACAAATAAATACACGGTAGATTACATCGGACAATGTAAATTTACTTGCTGTTAAAATGAAACGAATGTGCTTGGTATTGTAGAGCAAGATACTACTTATAGCGCTTAAAATGTAATCTTAACCATCGAGTCTTGACTACACGCTAGCGTAAAGTGATTTGAATTATAATGACAACAACAACTGTACCGTCGTGTGAAGGAATTCTAATCTGTACTCAAAAAAAGAACATAATTAACAATTAAAGAAAAACACAACGAAAGTAATATCAATTAATGATATACACGCTACGAACATTACACAACAGCATATAACTTTATTGCATGGCACTTTCTCCTGATGATCATTCGACACACAATTATTATTGACAATCACTTTAGGCGAACGCGTTTAAACAATTAAGAACTCCTAATCCAAGTTGAAATAAGAGGCTTGGATGCAAAAGAAAAAGTGATTCATGCATTCACTGGAAATGAAATCTTGCACGAGAACATTAGCATAGAATCCGCATCAAAGTCCGCCATGCTTAATTCATTCAAAATTCCGAACACGATTTTTCCATTCCGAACGATATTCGCTCTCACTCCAGAAATTATTTCAGACGTTGAAAATTCGCTTTAATTTATCCCTCCTCTATCTATAATGGGGGTGGAGAGAAGCATCTGGAGCTATTCCACGTTATTTAATTCTACGCCGGAATGGCATTATCGAACAAAGGTCTGGTTCAGAGTTTAGTTGAATGGAAGTGTTTAGGACCAAACGCTGTTCGCGCAGTGAAAGTGCATTTCTGTCGAAGGTCAGGCCATTTAAAGTAACCGAGTGTGAATTGTTAGGTATATTCAGACAGTTCTTAATCATTTCTCTACGGAAACGTCGTAGATTTCTAGTGACGTATGAAATGCATAAAAATGGCGAATCACGGAGGACATATTTCGTTTTACTTTTAATGATTGCTTTCTTTTTATTGGCATATGTTTTTTTCTACTCCGTACTAGTATGTTCTAAAGATAAATAAATCAATAGAATAATGGCGTATGAAATGAATAAAAATGGCCAATCACGGAGGACATATTTCGTTTTACTTTTAATGCTTGCTTTCTTTTTATTGGCATATGTTCTGTTCTACACCGTACTAATATGTTCTATAGAGAAATAAATCAATAAAATAATAAAAATAAATCCATAAGCAAACGAAAACGCTATGCATAAATTTTAGTGGCATACGCTTGGACGGCAATAATTTCCCCTTTGACCTACTAAAAAAAATTGATTAATGTGTACTTCAATTCACATCATTTACACATCTTTCAAAGTCATTCAAGGCACGAAATAAGTCAATCATGACGTACGTTCGTAATTAAACAAATCTCCTCAGACGTTGCAGATCTAATCAGCGTTTTAAAGTATATATAATCTTTCAAATTATGACCACATTAATGATTTTGCAAATATTTATAAAATAACTATAACAACTAAAACTGATATTATTCACATACGTCAAGCTTTAACTTACGATCTTTGAAACTGTAATGCTAAACATATTTCATGTTTTATTGCTTACATCGGTAACTGATGTTTGAAGAGCGGATTTGCTCTCTTAACTTTTTATGCACGAAGATCCTCGAAATATCTTTGGCGATAAAAATATGTCTTGCAACGTTATTTCTATTGTCAGCCTTTCGTCAAGTTCTTCATAACTTTTGACTTTTACGGAACGAAAATGAAATCGTAGAAGTGCTGAACGCAAGATTTCTAGAAAAATGTTGGCTGTGTCAGCAGACGTTTCTTTCTGAATGAAATTAAATCTGTAAATATTCAAAACTTATCTTGATAGTTTTTGAAGAAGAAGCATATCTGAATTGATTTTGAATAAAATATATTCCTGTTTTCGAAAGGAAGTTTGTGATCTAATGGGGCATTGATGGTTTAAAATTAGGGCTCGACCGATGGCATTTTTTGGCTGATGGGCCGATGCCGATTGTTGGCCGATGGTTCCAAGATCAGCCGATGGCCGATGCCGATGGCCGATGGAAAAAAAAGTCGCTTTAAACCATTAAATCGTGTAGAATGCTTGTCAAAATGTAATTTAAATCACTCGTTTATGTTTATAAAAACAAAAATGCATTATTCGACCACCGTAAAACTGTTTGCGGGAAGTTTACATAATAATTAAAACTAAAAGAATCACTTAGAATTCTAATAAAGTAATTAAACTATTTGGAGGCTTAAAAAAACTTAAAAAATGCTATATCAGAGGATTTTTAATTCTTTTTTCTTATCTTTGCAAAAAAAAACACAACAACTATTGGATCGGATCGGGTCATGGAGAGGAATGCAGACGTTATAATACAGACTAACAAACCCCTCCTCTCAGATTTTTTCATAATATTCCCCCCCCCCCCCCGTTTTTAAAAGAAAAGCGGGAACGATTATACGTTTATTTTTCATTATAAAAGTCATTTTAACTAAAAATAACTTTTTTTCTAAAATAAAAATAAAATATTAAAAAATTTTGCTCGCAGTAACGCAAAAAATACTGAATACTTCTTTAAAAACATAGACGTGAGATTTTTTTTCATTACAAATGAATGCTGGGTCTTAAGAACTAATCTTATTAGTTTTTTTTCCTTGTGAGTTGAAAATTACACTGAAATACTTGACATGTTCTTCATATTTTCATGAGCATAATATAAAATCACCGAAATAAACCAATATTTTTAGCACCAGCAGTTTTCTGTTGACAAATAATCTTATGAAAAACACGTGATCGTTTATAAAAATTAAGATGTATTTTGAAAAAAAAAATATATATATATATATTTATATTTACGTTGTCAATTTTTGAAATTAATGAAATTGTAGCATTTTTATTAAGGTATAATTCCACCCTGTCGCGCGGCGAACTCGTTTTTTAAGAATTAAATTCTTGAAAATAGCAGGTCGAACACATAAAATTTCGATCAATAAACATTTATACCGATTCATGTTTTTTATCAATATGTTCTATGTTGTAAACTAGCAATAAAATAACAAGAAGTATTGTAAAGTGAAAGCAGATGCAACGAGATTGTTGTACAATAGCAGAAAAACTGTCAACTGTCTAACACGTGGCTTCAAAAAAGCCAAAAAAAAAATTGCCCTAAGTATAAACGGTGAAAAATTAAAATAATTATCGTTTAAAAAAAGTTAAGATGCATTTTGAAAAAAAAATATACATTGATCAATCTTTGAAAATGAAGAAATTTTAGCATTTTTAGTAATATTTTATTAAATAATGTCGCGCAAACTCGCATTTTGACAGTTCAATTTATAAAAAATTGCAAGGTGAGCTTGGACACATAACATTTCGATTAATAAACATTTATACTGGAAATTTTTTTTCTTCGTTTTGACCAATCTTTTCTATGTTGTAAACTAAAAATGAAATAATGAGAATAACCGCACACTAGAAGCAATATGCAACGAGATTGCTGCACAATTGCAGAAAAAATTTAACACGCGGGATCGAAGAAGCAAAAAAAAAAAAAAAAAAAAAAAAACGCTAAGAGAAAAAAAAAAAAGTTTGAACTGGTAAAAATTAAAATTATTATCGTACTTTGATTGAGTTGACTTTGTATTGTTTACAATTTCGCAATAATAAGAAACATGTCAACTAAAAGCAGATGGTATAATATTATTTCACAATGACATCTAATGCACTACCATTATTAAACGAAAAACGGTCAAAAAATGAGGCAAATAACCTAGTGCGAAAAACAAATAGCATTCATATAAGACGGCTCTATTACTTTAACATATTCTGCGAGCATTCTGTTTAAAGAGAAATAATTTTAATAATGAAGGTTTTCCGGCAGCGACCGCTTAAACTATTTTTCCGAATTTTTTATCAAATACTTTGTGGAATGACATTATTTTTGTGCTTTTTTTTAATTGATGTGCTGCCTGTTATTGTATGAAAATAGAAATCTAGCTATGGAGATAAAAGAAAGTTAAAGACAGAATGTTTTCTGGAAAGTTGTCCCTGCGAAAAACATCGGCCTTGCATCGGCTTTTCGATGTTTTTCAAGGCCGATGGGCCGATGTTTTTCTGAAGTTAGCATCGGCCGCCGATGCCGCTCGCCGATGGGAAATTTATTGAACAATCGGCGCCGATGCATCGGCGAGGCCGATGCATCGTTCGAGCCTTATTTAAAATATATATATTTCATTTTTGAGTTTAGTGGGCAGCTAATTAGTTGCATCATTTTAACGTTACAACCTTTTATACTTCGTAAAGACTAAAATCATCCACTTACCCCTGAAGAATTTTTACTTTACACACACATTCACACAACTACATATATTACATTATAAGAAGAAATTATAAGAGTTTACATGGTTCGGAAATCAAGCAATTGCATTGGACATTCAGAAAACGATTAAAACGTCTTAAAAGTGAAAAAGTACAGATTAAACACGGAATAGTAGTACTGGGCTGGTAATTAGAAATGTTCATAATTTAATAAAACCTTGACCAAATATATTGTTCATGTTGAAGAAACGTCAAAAGACGTTTTTAATATCAACTTTAAGCTCGCAAACACTTGTATTAAAACTCATATATCATATGGAAATGGAAAAAAGATTTCTTGAAAATAGTAATACTTTAAACTAGTAAAGAAATACGTAGAACCAGCAGTATTCTATGAATGTTTGAAGGTATACTTGTAAAGCGCAGAAAAAAAAAAAAATAAGTAAAATTACGAAACAATGCTAATAAAGCAAACGAAAATTAGTTCATTCAATGTACTATATTACAAGTTTTTTTTAAATTTTTAATATTAAACTATTCTGTACTTGAAGCGTATATTTTTCTTTGAATATAACTGTTTTTGTATATGTTTAATCTGTTTCATTTCATTCCGAAGATTTTTCTTATTGATAGCAGTCTTCGCGAAACATATTTACATATTTTTTTTCATACAGGAGGTAACGGAATTTACTTATATCTTGTTATAAAACGTGATTTTACGGAAATTGTAACTTTATGTAATTTACTACTGCATGACTTTTGTGTTTGTCTTTTATTATTAATATTATACGTTGGCATTTTCTTATACATGCGTTACTGGAATAAATTAAAATATAAACATTTTTCTGTAAAACCAATTACGTGAATAAATTTTAAGCACTATGTAAAATTAAATCTCCCTGTTGCAACCGACGGCAGACGCTAGTTTATCATTTGCAGCTGCACCGAGTCTAGGGCATCTATCAAGAACAGGAGAGTTTGCAGGTCAATACACAACTTTAAGAGCAAGTAAAAAAGACATTTTAGGAAGAAAGCTTTCTTTTCTTTCTCAAAAACTAGCTCAGAAAGAAAAAGCGTAGTGGCCTGTGTAAAAACCGCAGAACATTTCGCAACACTCAAAAAAGCATAGCCACAGTTAAGAAAAGGAATTTAAAAGTTCTTTTAATTCACAGTAAAAATAAATGCTTAAAAAATTTCAGTAGAGTTTTTGCTTTTTTAAGCAATCAACTGTTTTTAGATGATTTTATTATTTTTGATGGAACAAGTGAGTTCTCTTAAAAAAATTAGTTTCGCGAAACGTTGAAAAAAAGTGAGTTGTTTTAAAAAATACATGCTTTAGTATTGTATGCTGATGTACTGAGAACGTTTTTATTCAATCAATTTAAGAGTTTTTTTAATCAACTTCTTTTTATTGTATATCGTTTTCTCTTTTTATATCCTTTTCAAGAAAGAGAAATGTGTTTTTCTACTATGCACAAAATTGCAATTAACTCTTATTAAAAACATGTTTTTACGTATATGTTATCTTCGCAATTCTAAATATGTTAGTGAAATATTTAGAAAACAAAAAACCACAGGAAATTCAGTACGCTTTAAGCGTCTTTTCTTTCTACTATGCACTGTTTGGTTTTGGTTAATCGATTACAAAACAACTGTACAACCTACCAATCAAAACTTACTAGCATGCAGCATTTTATGAATACAAACGTGATCTCAAATTGAAAGAAACGTTTTGTTTTACATCAAGCATAATTAAACAGTTCTTTAAAACGTATGGGCTCAAAAAATTATGCATTTGAAAAAAACAACAACTATTAATGCTTTATTTGAGGCACACACCGAACCATTTTATGACATTAACCCATGACTTTATTCACATAAAACTTTTAATGTAACGTACACACACAGACACATACATTTAAATTTGTTAAAAAATATATTTAGGACATCCAAATATTTACATGAAAAGAATAAAGTTTTATATTTCTTTCTTCCATTTCTTGAAACATACTTTTTTTTCTTTGGACATTTTTTGAACTTGCTTGTACTTTTACACTATGTGTAAGCATACTAGTTTGAAATTTGCAACATTATTTTTCAAGAATGACCTTAAAAAGAGTGTAGAAACTAAGAAACTAAAAGAGTGTACTATAGAAGTTATTTAGTGGTAATTTACAGAGCGATTTGTGCTAAACCGATGCATGGTAGTCAATATACTTAAGTGATTACTAAATACGAATGTGATAGTGCATCTTAATATATGCCTTGTTATGCGTCGTTAGTTTTATTACTCGTGTAGAATATTTTTTCATTGTGACCAAATGGTTTTTCAACTATACTGTAGAAAAATCATTTAGCGATAAATGATGTGACAGCCTGAAGTACTTTTTCTTGATTAGGGGAACTGACATCACATTTTAGAGAAATTCTTCATTTAAATTTCTCTTAGTTACGACATAAAATATTGATGTTATGGATGTTTAAGTGTTTTGTTTTTGGCACTTATTGAATGTTAAAAAAACAAACTCGTTCTAAACGTTAACTACTTTCATTCCAAGGTGCAAAAGCAAATTTTTGGGTTGTATAATATTCACTTGGAATTTATATAAAATTTCAAAATATCAAATTACGCATGAACTTTTTGGCACACAGATAGTGTATGTTGTTGTATATAATCATGTACTAAACTCATATGATGTCACATATTTACTCATAAAATTTACATATATGTTTAAAAATGGTGTTCATTGTATCTTATTCAATATTTTTAAAACTATACGTTTTTATTTACTTTTGGCTTGATTTGAAATATTTATTACATTTACAAACAATTAAATTTGATGTCTGGGTCATATTTTACCCATCCTGGTTGGTGAAATACCTTTTACCAAACATAAGATAAGTACACTCTGTTAGAAACGTATGCTCAAATCTCGCGAAACTTTCGTCGTATTTGACGAAATGACTTCGTGTAAAATGCTCTGAGTAAACCTTTCGTCAAATTGCCGAAACTTGTGTGGTAACTCTCTTAAGTCACGTAATCGCGCAAGGAAAGAATCGTTATAAATGACGAAAGTTTCTTGACGATTGAAGATTCATCGAAAATGAGGATTCTATTTTTGAGAGTGTAGTTTTTGCAATATTTATTATTTTTAAAGACATAATTTGTCTCAAATTTTGAAAAAAGTACTTTATTTTGCATCCAAAATATTACCTGATGCCTGAGAGTGAAAGTCGAATGTTTAAACAACTTTATCAGACGCCTCAATATATGATGTAAAATTTGCAAACATGTTACGAAACGCTAATGTATCTGAAAGGGGTGTTCGCGTTCCAAAAACAATGTCTGGTGTCTAGGCATGCTTTCTGAAATTAGAAATCCTTGTCAGATGTTGAAAATTACACTTGAAGACATTTATAAAAGTAGAAGAAAAAAATCTGTCTCAAGTTGCAGGAGAAACGTTTAACATAATATCAACTATACATTCAAAGTATTCTCTTTTGATTTATCGTTTACATAAAAAGCACAATTTGATTTGGTATTTACAAAAATAAAGTCGGGATTTTTATGGATAGTTTTAACGCTTGCCAAATCTAGTTCATGCCATTTTATAATGCACATGAAGCAAAATAACCCTATTTAATATCCTATACCAAACCTTTACCACCCACTAATCTCATCCTTCATACATGTTGCAGTGATTAATCATATAAAGAACAAAACTCTGAATCATATTAATCTAATGCAAGAAACATAACAATACGAGCGTATAGACCTCGAACTTCGGCATTGATTAAATACTGGCTTTCTTTGGATATCCAATACCTCCATCCGTGTCCCTCCGTCAGCCACAATATTTTCCGTTGGATGCGAACGGATTAATCATCCATCTTATTGTAGCGTCTCAGCCTCATAATCAATGGCACAGCAAAAGGACCATGATCGGATGAGAGGGGTGAGGGGGGAGGTCAGCGTGACGCACTAATGCTATGGATGACAGGAATTGCGTCACACAACTATTTCTCTTGCTCGAGGATATTGTTCTCTTTGAGTGAGTTAGATGCCGGTGAAAGGAAGTGGAGAATCTTGCACAAGAGCTGTTGGAGGTTTTGTGACAACTATAGCCGAGGTGATTGTTGAAGAAACTTTTGCTCAATTCATTTCTTTTCCCACGCAAATGTTTATTTCTTTGACAACAAAGATTTATAAAAAAATAAATACCAGTATTATATATATTTAAAAGTTCGTTCCCCCATCCCCAAGTGCAAAAATATATTTGGTGACTTTTTTTTTAGAGAGCACAATCTACATTGAGAGCATAATTAAAGTAGATATCATTTACTATTATGTGCCACTAATTTTGCCACTGGAATATTTGACTTCGACTTGCCCGATTTTTCTTATTCTAATTGAATCACTGCATTAACCCGCAGGTAAGCCTAATCGGTAAAACGATTAGCTTTACCTCCACCGTTGAACGCTCATGAGGCGTTGTTCTTCCTCCAATTTTTGTAAGTTGATTTTACTATTGTACCTCCAATTTTAAATAAGCAACTCATTTAGAATGTGTCTTTAATGCTTATTTGAAAATATAGTTGCTATAAACCGTTTGAGGTAAATAAATTATTTTACAACTAAAATTCATACCTTACTTCTTAAAATACTCTACACTTTAGAAAATTTTTTTTTAAGTGTTGTTCTAAACTTTTTATTTAAAAACGTACTTAACATTATAGCTAAAATGAATTGTATCGACTAAAGTAATATGTCCAAGAAAAAATAGTGGCTTCTCCTTTTTAATTCATAATTACAAGTTAAACAATTCATGTTTTATAATTACAACTTTTAATTGCATTAATTCATTTCAGGAAGTCTCGTTTTGTTTTCATTTTTTTTGAATGTCTTTAAAAATACAGAGAAGCCTCTGAACCAGATATTTGAAGATAAATAATAGCAGAGTTTAATAAATCATTCATAAATCTATGTAATTATCATAAAATTATATCAATAATTTGATTTTTGCCTTTTTTTTTTCTTAATTTACAAAGCAAAATAAATCGGGTTGCTCCTCTGTCTTAAATACATAAATTTTGAAACTAACTTATTCACGATAAACGCTTATTCATGTGGTATTCAAATGCCATTTCCAGTTTTTAACTTAAAGATTGCGTGTTCGGGGATTGCTAAGTGCGTTGGGGTTAATGGAGTTCGGTTTTTTTCCCTCCACAAATCACGCAAATATTCCAGTAGGACGTTTCCAAGAAAAGTAGAAAGTTAAGTCGACTAAAACGGTTCCAGATCTTACTTTCACTAAAAAAAAGTAAGGTTAAAAAAAATGAATATTGATCTGCAGGGGAATTCTTCCTTCCTTTTAAACAAGAACTTGAACTATTCTTTCCTCTCCTCTTTGTCGAACCTTAAATATTCCTCTGGAAAAAAAAATGAAATTTTGTGGAGAAAACTTAACCTGACCGCTTTTTTTTAAATATATATTACGTAAATATAATTGGGTAAATCGAGGTGATAAAACTCATACTAAGCAGATGGTACGTAAAAAGATGAAAATAGGTATAAGGTAAATAGACTTATACTATTTTCAAGGCAAAACGTTTAGTTATAAGACTACAGTTTAGGGCAAAAACGACGAACCATCATGCCAACAAAACTCATTATAATATAAATCGTTGTAAATGTGTGATTATCCAGGGTTCGTACAGTTCTTAAAAAGTCCTTAAAAGAGCTTAGTTTCGTGTTTTTAAGGGCCCTTACAAATTTTTAATTTTACTTAAAGGTGTTAAAAGTTTGGACATATCCGGTGTCAATTGTCTGATGGGTCCATACCAGACATCCGAGTCTGAGCTTTGAATTTTATAAACTCCATACATATTTTAAGCATTACAAAGCTTCCGAATGCATTGTAAGTTTTTAATTTACACATATTTTCAAAATACGCTAATTAAATATGTTTTAAAAATTAAGTTTGACATGCCGGATGACTGGATCTTTAATGCAGATGTTGGTCGGATTACAGACATCTAAAAATCGGCCGGACAATGTAGATCCGATTTTTATACATTTTTGTATTTGGGTACTTAGTTTTTTTGAAAGACTGCTTATTAATCTTTTAAAAGCGCTTAATTTTTATTTTGAGAATTGAGAATTAACCTTGTTTATCGAATAGCGATATTTAAACAAAATGCACAGATGACACAACATTTACATTTAGAAAAAGAAAAAGTTGAGTAAATTTTGATTTGTCAGTTCAAGTTTGCAAGTCGCATATTTTTCCTGTGCTTCACCATAACTTGCATAAGATTTTTCAGTTTGAAAAATGAAAGATTATCGTTTTATGTTAAAAGAAACACATAAACAGATATCTTAAGAAATATATAACAGCATGAATCCGAATATTTAAATGCCGAGTAATCATGTTTTCTTTCCCCTTTTTTTCATTTTTGAATAATTTCACTATTTTTTTCATTTATTTTGAATGCATCCAATTCCCAATCTTCGTTCTGCAAATGGAAAATTATTCAAGTGGTGGTTCTTCCTTAATAGAATTAAATAATTTAACATATTCTCCGGACACATGCTGTTGTTCGATTTATAGAACGAGTACGGAGATGCATAGGCGTAGCTTAAGCAAGCGGAACACAGATAATATTGACTCCCTGCATGAGTTAATTGACTGAAAACATTAGAGTAATCATTTACATGAAGGTTCACTGATGAAAAGGAAAGACCGGTTTCCGTTCCCGTTCATGGTAATGGCGCGTTCATGGAACACTGGATACGCTTTTGTATGCAGAGATATTAACTTGAAAGAAACCTGACTCGAGTTTTTTACGCCTAAATTTGTACTAATGAAGTGATTAATCGACTCGCAAATATTGTGTCTGGTAATGATGGTGTTATTTTTGTCCTGGAATAGCTAGCACTAGAACCTTTTTTTCTGAATTTGAAGGGGAGGCTTTTGTGATAGTGTGAGAAAACTTTGAAATCATTGTGTTCTTGATGTGGGGATTATAAGGCAATTAAAAACGCATGCATTTGTTGAGATTTATTATCAATCTCAAATTTTATGTTCCGTCAGATGTACTGCAAAATATTTGTTATGTTTGCGGATAAATTCCACACTGAATAAAGTAAGCCCATCATTTCACACTTTTCATGGAGATGGGGGAGGAATCAAAGGGTGTATACGCAATATATTTCACATTAAGAAAACACATAAAATGATTCTTACTTTTTCAATCCAAAGAGCATAATTTCCCTTCTTACTCCCTTTTCAGAGAGTAAGAAGGGCAATTGTGGCGGCTTATTGATGTGGTTTTCCTTAATTAAGTTTCTCCTTTATTGTACTTCTATTTAAAACATTCGAATTTATTTATTTGTTTATTTATCTTATAAAAGTTGTTTATTATATTATGAGCGTAAAAAAATGCATGGTAATGTGAAGACATGTTTTTCTAGATAATTATTTCGTTCGAACAGATTTTTGCTAATTTTCCTTTCAATTTAAATCTTTCTATACTATTTTCTTTTTGTTAACTTCATTTAACTTGAATGCATGTAGTCTTTGGAAGTAAATTTTGTTTCCTTCTTTATAACTTTATTTATCATTTTTTTTTAAATTTACTTTTTATTAATGTTTTGAAACATGACACGTCTATCCGAAACACCTACGTCTGTGTTTATTATTGACACTAGATAAAAGTCGCTATTCCATTGATAAACTTATACAAATCATTTTATAAGTGGTAAAATAATTTTCAATTTTCCCCATAACACATAACGAAATGCGTCCCCCTTCAGTTAGAACGTCACAACAATGTACACCATTCGATTTGTGAATTAGTTTTTTCGCTTGCTGAGCTACTAGATGGTCAATTTTTTCGTTGGTTGTTCTTGTTTAAGCTTAATTTCTTCATTTTTAACTTTTCTTGTTTGAAACATCTAACCAAAAGCTTTATTCGATGCTGTTTACTTACTCCGTGTATTGTTAAAAATGGTAAAACATTCGACACATAAATATCCGTATCAAAATACTAGCCATCGGTAATACTGATGCATACATAGATATATTACAGATAGTTCTTAATGGCAGCTTCTATTACAAATTATATTTTGAAGCCGCAATTTCATTCAATAATGCATTTTGTTGAATATACTGCTTTCTGGCAACATTTACACTGCAATTATGTTCTCACTATCAACTTTATTTTCCACAATCACTCTTAGGCATGATACTGAACATAATTCATTTACCTACTGGAAATTGACCTTTATAATTCCGTTCCCAATACGGCATTACACATTTACTGTAAATTTAAGCTTACTGACACAGCCCATACCTTTAAGTATTTGAATTTTAATTTGCACTCGGTCAACTGTAACTTTACCCTGAATTAGTGATTCGGAGTCACGTACAATGAAAACTATTTATCCATTGTCACACCTGTCGGTTTCATTCCAAGTGACATTCTAAGTGAATGCGTAGGTATACTTAGATGTGTATGCTTAGTTAATGCTCACTCAATGTCATTATTCATCATGTCTTTCGATCCATTAATAAGGTGGATATTAGTTCTGGAGGAAAGGTCACATTTATTGAGCATATTATATTTGAAATAAATACATTTTTAATCCAAACGGATGCCTGCCTTATTAATGAAATTTAACATATTAGAGACCGGTTGTGAAATGTGTTCTGAAAGCTATAACTTCATAATACATAGAAATCCATTCATTTAATCATTTTACTATACATTGTACATTATTTCTAAGCTCATAAGAACTGAATTTCAAAAAATAAAAGATCGTTTTAATTGTTGCTTTTAAAAATGAAATGAATAAATACTGAAAAAAATATCTAAAACGAAAGAAAAAGGTAAAACAAAAAGATAGAAATAAATAAAATTAAAAAAAGACCATTGCATAATAATTAGAATAAACATTTAACAAGGGGTTTTGATAAAAGTAGCGTGTGTGTAATTTCCAACTCAAAATCATACGAAAAAATTGTTTAATTATAGAAGCATTTTTCCTTCGGTACATGATAATTGCTATTAGTGTTTGTTTTGTTTTAAAATGGTTATTTTAGTAAAGCTCTTTTGTTAAAGAATAAACTATTATATTTTCGTTAAATTGCGATTTTTACTACTAAAGTACTGCGCTTAAAACGTATTTATTTAATATTTTGAACTCAAGTTAAAATTATATAATGTTTGTATTTTTGTTGCGAGTTAGCTGTACAGTATTTTACTGGTTATTTTTCTTAGAGATGTTTTTTCTTTATTGTTTTTTACCCTTATTGAGAGAGGTTTTTTTTTCCCATTTACGGGAACACAGATAAAAAAGCAAATGCGTAAAAGTCATGTATATTTTATTTATTTTTTTCTTAATCATCTTTAAGTTTTATATTAGTATGAATTTTAATTCCAACTATCAGTGTTATTTTTCCGCGATTCTTTTTCAGTTGAAAGAACAGTACATGAAACAATAAGTCCTGTCTAGAACTATAAGAGCCTACGTTTCCGTATACACCAACTTCAAATTTATAATCTAGCTATTTCTCTCTTTCTTTCTCGTTTAGCTTTAGTTATACCTTTCTCAACGGTAAATACATATTTATTCACTCATTCATTGATTTATTCAGTCATTAATTCACTCATTCATGTATTTATTTACTCATATACTTAGTTTTTTCTTTCATTCGCTCATTTATTCACTCATTTGTTCATTCATTCATTCTTTCACTCATTCATGTGCATTGTCTCAAAGATGGAACTTTGTGTTAACTACAATTACAAAACGAATCTAATATCTAGGGAAATAGGTGGCGTTTAGTTATGTGGCTGTGGACACAGTTCTTGTTACCTTTTCATATGTATTTGTTTTTTTAGATGTATTTGGGGCTTGTATTGGCAGTTTTATTAAATAAAAAAATAATAAGTACAATCATAAAGTCATTCATAAAATAATATTAGAATTTGATATTTGTTATTTATATGCGTGGTCAATATATATTATAACTATTCATCTAGTGCATTAAATAATGACTCGTCTACACTCCTCTATGAGGGCATTATCGGATCCCTGATTACAATTATGCGAAGTTACAACAGAGAAGACACATTTGCGGACGCCATTAAGGCACATGTATACTGGTGGCCGATATTGGCTTATTGTGGATCTATTGAAACTGACAAAGATAAAACATAAATTGGCTACGAATATTGTAGCAAAATTTGTGTAGAAATCCCGCATTAAACTGAAACTGTGTCATTGATTTGTTCAAGCATGTATAACGAGTTTATAAATTCCCTATCTAATTCAGAATCAATATCACATGATGGATCCAATTATTTTATGTAATTTGTTTATTCAATTTTCTGATGAAAAGAAGATACTTGTACAACTGTATTAATATAATATATATATATATATATATATATAAATATAATAAAGCTTTGTTGGTATAGTTTTTTTATTTATCCGTTTGATGTGACGTAATAGAGCCAGTAAATGGAATCTTAATTTTTAAAAATTACTACTTCTTTAAGCTTGTGACAAGGGTAAAAAAATTATTTCTGAATTTGTCTAATCTTTAAAGGGTGGTATCAACTTCTTAAACTATATTTTAAAAAAATACAAAAGTTATAATTATTTTTTAATGTGTAGAACGGTTACAAATTGAGATACAAAAAACATTTGTAAGGCCCACCTTAATGTGTATATATACTCAACTGTAAAATTTCCATTCGTACATTCCGGAAATATTTAAAAATAGTTTATTCTTAATACTATTAAACTTGTTTTTTTTAATTATTATTTTACTAAATACTTAGCTTTTTTTATATATTTGTCTTTAATAACTTGGAACATAATGATGTATTGTTTAAACATGATACATATTTATTGTTTATTATTATTCTATTAGAAATATTGTATTCAAGCCTTCGAGTAATTTATTCGAATCAATTCTATTGTTGATGTTATTTACCAATTTTGAAATTAACGTACTGATAGAATACAATTAAGTTGAATGAATAACGGTATTATATTCATGTTTATTTTACAACACGTGAGTAATATTTTTATGGAAATTCATCTTTAAAGGATTAATTAATTTAAGTATAAAACATCAAAGTTAATGTTAACTAATATTTTGATACGAAAGCTTCAGTTTTGTTTTATACAAAATTCATACTTTCATTAAAATATTTAATTAATGTTTTGCTACTCAACTTGTTCAAAAAGATGTATTCATTTTATTTAGTTCCGTGATTATTTCACTTGCAAACTCAGGCATTACATTTTGCAAACGTAACAAATGTTTACTTTTGTAAACAGAGTTATTCTAAGATATATGTTTTGAAAAAATAAAAATAGCGCACAATCAGATAGAAATGTTCTGCAAAGGCGTAGAAGGCTACAAAAAGATAATACGCATAGTCTATTTGAGAAAATATAATTAAATCCTTCTTGGTACGTTTTTTTTTGTTTCCTGCAAATTATATCTGTACATTTTGTTATGAAGAATAAGTCTCAAAGCGAAAACGTTATTTTAGACACTTTGTAAGTAGTTTGAATTTAAACTGTAAAATAGGTTTCAAAGAATAAAATAACTCCATTGCTTTAAAGGAAATATATTGTAAAAAGCAAAGAAAAATATGAGTATTTGAACGTTCAAAATTTAGTGGCATATACGAAATTACAAAGATAATATTAATTTCTTATTACCTGTGCTATTATTATTTATTTATTTACTTTTCTTAAGATGTAATATCTTCAATTCCTTAATGCAGAAATATGTCAGTTTTTTTTCTAGTTTTACTGAAGGCTAATTTTTTTGTTTCGGAGAAATCGATATCGTAGAAGGCATATTAAAATGTATACGTGAGTTACGGAGGCGTACATATTTTTTTCATTAATTATTAGACACGGAACTGTAGATTATCTGCACTAACTTTCATTTAAAAAATCTGAAGCCATTATCGAGTATCTATGTTATTTGAAATTAAAAAAGAAAAAAATCCAGTAAAATTTCGAATAGAAACAAATGATATTAGAAACATAGGCCACATAAAAAATAATATAAAAGATGTATATACGAGTGGCTGAAATTGTACATAATTTCCACTCCAGTCACTTTAAATGGAACTTATGACAAAAGCATAACTGACGACAAAATAGGCTCCGACACAAAAAAAAAAAAAAAAAAGGTTGCCTATACACTAAAAGAATAGCTTGTTTCTTGCACTTTTCGTCATCATATAACGCAGTGAGAAGCAAAGGGACGTAAGTGACTAAAAAATGATTCCGAGAAAAACATGTTCAAAGTTTGAATCTTATGGCACCTTCAGTGCTATTTCTTTTCTAAATCATTCATGTTGGGGCGCAGCACCTGTTAGGGATACCCCTAACATATCTGGTCACATTATAGAATAATGCTTTCCTTATCATTTGCACTATTTATCTCCAAGTTTCCAATTTGACTCTTACGCCCCTTTGCTTCTAGGTGCTTCACATGTCGTTTATCCCTCCATCACCCCCTGCATCAGTCTAAAATTATCTGCATTTTTAAAATTGTTTACATAAATTTAAATTTACCAAACATGAAAGTTTAGGCCAAATCAAAATTTCAAAAAAAAAAAAAAAGATAGAGAGAGAGCGACAAATATTGACTTACTATTTTCCTGTATGTAACCATTCTTTTTGACTTACGCAAAACAATTGTCTTCATTCCTAGTGAAAAATGTTTCAACTACTACGTGTAACTTTTGACAACCAACATAATGGAAGGTGTTTCATAGATTTTTTATTTCAAAAGAAAGGTTTTGGTTGTACATACGACATAAATTCTCCCATTATCTGCAGTTACCTACTGTCAGTAAAACTTAGTTAATGAAATGTATGCTCAAATTATGTCTCTTACTTCGTTGATGTTTAATTAAAATAATAATATTCAATCGTATAATAAGTTTTGTTTATATTATCCAAAAAAAAAAAAAAGATAACGTACGTCGTTTTTGTTTTTGTCCATCGGAATAAAAAAATTATAATTTGAGATAATCATTTATCATCGGTTCTTCATCCCTATCGTATTTCGGCAGCGATATTTATTTTTGTAGTTTGGAAAGCAGCCAGTTACTTTGCATGGACGCGTTACTTTTTGCCAACACCCATCCCTTAATGGGAAATAAGGATAAAGACATAGTTTTATACTTTACTCGCGGAATACAGCCAATGGAATCGTGTTTATCTTGAACTTCTGAAAGATTGTCTTATTTTGGGCTAATGAACTCCTGAGCACACTTCAGGTGATTTTAAAAGCTTTTTACTCTGCAAATGATAATTGGTCATTTTCGTCTGATTTATGGCAATGCTCGTTCTCACCGTTCCTTTAGTTATTGTTATTTGATATTATTTTTTTTTACTTAATTTTTATTTGTACTTATTTTTTTATGTAATTAAAACATCATAAATAACTTCATTAAAAGTTTTTCTTTAATATAGTCATGATTCTTCAGTTTTGATTAAATTACCCCTTTTACTAAATATTCTACTTCGAAAACTTTGACGGAATATACACAGTTGGCGTTCTTTCAGCACGCTGTAATGGTGTGTATATAAGAAAAATGTTATTT
Organism: Octonoba sinensis; assembly: GCA_038502835.1. Taxonomy (NCBI): domain Eukaryota; kingdom Metazoa; phylum Arthropoda; class Arachnida; order Araneae; family Uloboridae; genus Octonoba; species Octonoba sinensis. The sequence goes on from CM076602.1 coordinate 69,977,902, forward strand.
CAAGTTTTTTTTCTCGATCTTTTTGTTTAGTCTCCAATTAAAATCGCGCGAGGTTTTATGTCTGTACTTTTACTGTAACAGAAGCATCCGCGCATTTTCTGCATTCATATTTGGCTAAACAGCTCGACGTAGATTGCCTCGCTAGATCACTGTAGAACCTAAAGTTTACAGTGAGATCCGAGTCACTAGGATATGACCGGTAGACGTGCTAAACCGATCAATAATATTCCACCTTTGCCGGAATTCAACGCCGGGCCTTAGGCGCAGAGGTGGTTTGGTCTGGGCTGCATATAATATTTAAAGTACAATGAAAAACAACTTAATTTAATGGAGCAAAAGAATAAGCAGTATTGTGTTTTTCTACTGTTAGTAATATTCACAAGAATAAAACAGCCTATTTGATGCTTAAAAATCTCAACTAATAATAAAGCAGCAAATATGTCGGTGTATGTGTGTGTGTGCCTGTCTGTCTCCGGAGTAGGGCCAAGACCGTTTGACGGATTTTCATGAAATTTAGTATGAAATTAGTTTGTAACATGGAGGAACGCACCGTGGAGAGTTTTCCTAAAATTAGAATTTATTCTTATTTTTATTTCAATTTATTGCCGAAAATTTCATAAAATGGATGGCTTCTAAAGGAAGAAAGTATCGCATCGTTTCGAGCTTGGTGTCATTTAAACGCCCGTAAAAAACTGTCCCAATAAGTGTTTTCTTCTTAGTGCTAAAATTCAAAGCCGCTAAATTAACTAGAAAAGAAGCTATATGCGTTTTTCGCTGTAACTCGAAATTATTTTTTTCACGGTAATTAACATTCATTTTATTTTCTCCAGACCATTCATAAAGCGCTTTAGTTTTATTTTGTTTGGAACGTTGCCAAATTGTTTACATGCATATCTGCTAAATAAAATGCTGTTCACAATGTTTGTATCATTTTTAAGCGCAACCGAATTTTAATTTACCTTTTCCTATATTTTGACTTTTGATTCTTTATCGTTTCTAAATGATAAAAAATTTATTTCCTACAATAGGCAAAATATAGCCTTATTTTGATTTTCTTATTTTGACAGGTATTTTTACGTGACCGTTCTCCATACTCTATAGGGGTTTATGAAGAAATGTTTCCTCTATAGCAATTTTTCTTATTCCAAATTATTATTACTATTTGTATTTTTATTTATTTATTTTTATTTTTCTCCACTCCATTAGCACACATGTTATTTGCCTATTTGAGCTCGGATGAAAGGCTTTTTTCCGCTTTCCAAGTTTTGCTTGCTGCTGTTAGTTTCTGCAAGCAACACAATTGCGTCTTCCTATTTTACTGACAATGAAAAATAGCTAAATTAATTATATAAAAAATTCCTGAATGCAAACTATTCGAATAGCTAAACATCGTCCTTTTTGTGTGGGTAATTGAACCCAACAAACAAATTGCGCTTAGGTTTTGATAGTTTCTTTTTCGTTTCTTTCTTTTATTAATGTGTGTTTTGTAAAAAAAAAAAGTTGCTTAAATGTGTAAGATCGCCGGTTGACTTTCGTGGGCTGCTATTTTTGAATTATGTGTAATATTTATATTTTAATGAAATAACATAATTTCGACATAAAAAAATTATCACTGTATCTATGATGGCAAATCGACTGATCTTTTCGTTTTTTAGCACGGGCATGGCCGTGTGAGTAACGCTAGTAATAAATAAACAAATAAAAATTGTATTATAAAATGCAATTAGTGCATTTGAATCCACTTTTAAAGTTAAGGAAATAATAAATAATACTCGTTACAAAATCTATATCTCAAAGACGTTTTTCTATGTGATATAATTTAAAATAAAATGTTTATTGCGCTATTTCTTCGATTTAAAAAAAAATATTTTTTATAATCTGACGAATAATATTTGCAAAGAAACATAACGTCTAATTTGACAAAACCCTTTAATTTTGTGAATTTAATAGAGTACATACGAGAGTCAGTAAATTCATCTAGTTTTATCTTCTCCAAATGATCACCCATATAGTAAGTACAAAGATAAAGCAACGTAAAAAAGCACAAATTCAGAATAAAAAGTATCGCAAATAGCTATTTCGAAGCTACAATGGAGCCTCTTCATCAGTGCAGAAAAGAAGTTCTCAACACACTACTAGAAAGCTCACTGATGAAGAGGCTCCATTGTAGCTTCAAAATAGCTATTTGCGATACTTTTATTCTGAATTTGTGCTTTTTTACTTTGTTTTATCTTTGTACTTACATTTTAGCTCAAAGCATTTCGATCATTTATCTTACACCCATATAGTGTATGCAAAAAATATGTGTGCGTGTGTGTGTCCGAATGTACCTACCCGAAACTGAACTGTATTTAATATTTTAAAATTCATGCAAAATTGGTTTCTTTTATAACAAATTTATCAATTGAAAATATACTTTTGATTCTGATAAGTAAATGTTGGTAGTATTATTGATTTTTTTCAGAAATTAGGTCATAGGATGCTCTAGTGTCTTTCATTATTCATTGCAATGCAACACTAGAATCAATTTGAAGAACACCATAATGCATTTTAACCTAAAATGCCAAAAATTGTTGACATTCATTAAGCACGTTCTTGTTTAGCGACACAAAATTGTTATATTCTTAATCAAAAATTGCTCCATTCCGTGTTTTATTCATTTATTTACATACCTTTAGAAGTGATAGAAATTCATTACTGACATTTGTATCAGCAGAATATACATTAAGACAAGCCTTTATTAAATAATGCTCCTCATCTAATCATAAATCATTTTAGAAGATGTCGGATTTTCTTCATTAGCGCAAAATCCACGCTTATAATCAATTATTTCGAATATGGTCGCGAAAATTATGACGTCACAATGATTTTCGAAACTGTTCCGAACTTATTAATGTAAAATTTAATCTCGTCTGACAAGTTTCGAGTGCTCTCCGACTTTCCGCGTTCTAAATGAAACCTTAAATAAACATAGAGGGGTTATGTGGTGGGATGGAATGTCAGGTTGCTGTCACGATTTCTACGCAGCGCCGAATACAGAAGATTCAATAAAGAAATTTCAAAATTCTATGAAAATTGTTCATTGCAAAAGTTACCTTGTGATTAAAACTTTCAAACTCAAGCTAGTTGTAGTTGATGTGGGAGGTCATTTTTAAAGTGGAATTTTGTGATATATTACTCTGTACTTAATGAAATACTGTCGGGGCTTTAAAATATTTTACGTTTTCGTGTGAGTTCAGTAATATTAAGTTTAATTTTATGCTAGGTAGAATTATGTCTTTTTCAGAACTATTTCCAAAACATTCGTAACATATTCTTTAAAGTTTATAGAGAAGTAGAAGGCTGTTCAAATACTTAAAAATATTTGGTTTTTACTTGTAGGTTTTGCATAATCGTGTTGCAATACATTTGGTATAGCATACATCTTCCTCTTTTTTTTTTTTTTACTCTTCTTTCCGAATCAGTGTTAGTTTAAAATATACATGGATATGGTTAGAAAACTATTGAGTGGAATTACACTTTTTCTTCACTTTATCCTTTTAGTTAATTCCCCCGTATGCAATTAAACTCCATCTTTGCAAGTAATGGTCCTTTGAAATATTTAACCAATCCTCACAGTTCATGTTGCTAACGTAACACAATTTTATTGAAACAATTTTTCGATAAATCAATAAACCAACTGAAATACTAACAAAATGAAATTATTACGTTTTTTTCTGCGAATTAAAAGTTTTAATTTATCTCGGATTATTGAATAAATGAATAAATAAAATTAGGATAACTGATATTATAAAAAATAAGCACAGTGTTACAATAATTGTAACCTATTGCTTTTTATTTCAAACTGAGTCCTCTGAAAAATTAAGTCGCAATTTATAAGACAAATATCATATTTTAAATTGGTCAGTTATTCTTGTACGTTTGTGTTGCTTTTTTTTTGTAATGAGCATTTGTTATGACACATATAAATTTAAATCCCAAAATCACATTTTTCAATCATTAAAGAATAAATTACAGACACCATCATGAAAGAATATACTAGTTTCAACTTGGATAAAAAATGTTTTGTATAGAGCTCATATATCTTGCTCCGTAATACGTGTCCCCATTGATGCATATAAGATCAAGATTGTGATTGATAGCGATTGTTTTCGTTTGACGGCGAGCGAGATCAATGACACATTAACCATGAGTCATGGTTTTTATATCGCTGTATGTATATGGTCTCTTTATACGATTTTCTTGTGCAAAACTTGAAACTTAAAATGAACATCAAACCAAAGAATGTTACTAACAAAACAAAAGAAATATTTTAAGAACAAATTATAAATCCAAATCATGTAGGAGCCTTTTTTTTTTTTTTTTTGTAGCGTTGCAAAGCAATCTCCATAACACCATCCGCCAGGTTTAACACTGACATATAAAGCTGAAAATATATTGTTGTTTTTCTATCGTTCACAATCTTGATGTTATCGCTAAAATTTCATTTTTGTGACTGACCCCTTTTTGGCCTACTACCCCGTAAAAGTAAAAAATAATAATAAAGCATGAAAGAAGGCTTAATGTATCGTAAAAATAACGTTAAAAGTATGGAAAGGTAAACATAAGTGAAGTAATTAAATAAAGATTAAAAAATAAAAATAATAAAAGTAGGGTCTTGAGATACGAATAATTTGTGTCTGTTGGCCTGTCCCTCCTAATAACTTCAGGAATTGTCCAATTCGAAAGATTTATTTTTGTATTTGAAAGATCTCGGCGAAGTAACCTCAATTCCATATTTCATTTTTTGATTTGAACAATAATTCGTTCTATTTTGAACAGTTAAAAAAATCTTAACATTGGCACCTATGGGCAAATAAGGTAAACTCGGAGTGTAATATCCAAGTTCCTATGAACAAGCTTATTGGAAAAAGCTCTCGGAGTGAAATTTTTATTTTATTTGCACAATTTTTGTTCATTTTTAAACAGTTCAAAAAAAAATAACATACCGCCCACGGGGAAATTTGAATCATATATAAATTCTGTTCGAATAGACGGATTTGCTTAGCACAAACTTTGTCGAAAAAATGTTAAGACGTAGAACATGCACACTTAGAAAGTTCATCCAGAGCTAAGCAAACATATTTTAAGACGAAACTTTTTGACTTGGATTTTTAAATTTGCAAATGAATAAATGAATATGTATAAACCGATGAAGGAGGTATATTTAAGTAATTGAGAATTAAATTGACGATATAAATGTATGTTTTGAAAGTAATTGAAGCACTGAAAACATAATACCGTCGTTCTTTTTTACATATTTTTACGATAAATATTTGCCTTCAATGATCCGGAACATGAAAACTATTTCTAGTTCATGACATTAAATTTGGTTTTAACACACATTTTAACAATTAAAATCTATAAAATAGTTTTTCATTAGCTTTAATTATTCAATAAAGCCAAAAACCTACGTTGTCTTTTGCTGCATCGTTAAAATTTCTATTAACATACAAAATTTCCCATAAGTTTTACTCGAAGAAGAATGGAAATGTTGACCATTTCTCTTGGAATAATCACTCTTTTCTGCAAAAACGATGTTAAAATAAATGATAAAAAATTGTTTTTAAATTGCTTCTCACTGTTTCTTTTGCAAAAGTTCGTTGTGTTACTAACAATTGAAACATTTTTGTCATTTCTACACAATAGCATTACGGGTTTTTTTTGGCTATGTATTCTTCATTGTGGCAGTGGCCGAGGACAATTAATGACTTGAAATCATAAATGCATGAAAGAAAACAAATTATTCACTGTGTTGCTTTTGTAACTGCATTGTAATTTTTTTCTACAAAAATAATTTAGTTGTTAGGAGAATTAATTGAAATTTTCTTTTCTACTTTTATACTGCCATTCCATTAAGATGTTAATAAAGGTTTTAAACTGTTGCGCTTATTCTAGCTGAATATTTAAACACATTTTTATGTTGTTCTATTATATTTGTTTACATGGAAAAATTCCTCAGATGAAGAATTTTAAAATATATATATTCATTCACAATGTTATTCTTATCTGATTAGTTATTTATTTATTCATTTTGCTAAATTAACGTTGTTCTGCAAGAAATGGACTTTATTAATAGAATCAAATGCATTTTTTTCATAATTATTCTTAATTATCTAATCGGAAATAAAACCAACATTTGGCAAATACTCACATTAAAAGAAATAAATAAATGTATTTCAAGAATTTATAAATAGAAGGATTAATGAATCATTGTACTTAATTAGTAGGGTAATTTCAGTATATTTGGAGACTGAACAAACACTATGCTGAAATTTTGAGGAAAAATGAATGTTTTGATAAATTACGAAAAGCTTTGTTCTGGTTTTAATAAATAACATACAGTACCTGTCACTTTTCGTATGGAAACTGCCACATTGTAAAAACCATATCCTGTAGGAAAAAGTCACTAAGGAGTTTAAAACGGTTACTTAGTTTTGATTTATATTGGCAATATATTTTTTAGTTTCTGGTATTTTACACTTTATTTTTGGATTCTTCATGATCTAGAGTAAGTAAAAGTTCTTCATTCTAAGCTATGTTGCCAATTCCATTCATAAAAAATGACAAAATCAATTTTAAAAAAAGTCTGTTGGGTAATATAGGCACGTTTAAGAGAAAGAACTAAATTTTCCCCCCTCTCCTTTTCCTTAATTTTTTTATAATATATAGATCATTCTCCAATGTTTGAAGTTTGTATTACTATTTTAAATTATTTTAATATAGTAATGCATATTATATTAAAAAATTTTAAATGGTCTAGCTGTTAGAATAGCTATACTATTTTACTATAGCTGTTCTACTACACATGTACAACACTACTACATACATACATATAAATATATATTTATAGTTATTCTACTATATATCAAATTATATAGATACTAGTATTAGAATCTATATTAATAAAACATTTAGACTACTGCGTCCGAGGAATACCTACGTGTAACGAAATATTCTTATACACTGAAACTCCAGACAGTATAATGTATTTAGCTTAATTATTCCCCTGAAACTTTACCAACGCATATGATTTGCATCAACATAAAATTTAAAAAATCATAACTGTGAAGAGATGCATTCTTTCTCTGAGAAAAGCAGCTTAAATTCTGGTAACATGTTTAAAAAGAATCGCTACAATGTCCCCTCTATACCCTGTTTGCGTCACATCTTAATATTCTGATTTTTAAAATTAAAATAAATGTTTTTTAGTAAGAAAGAGTTGTAAGTGCATCTAGAGCTTAAATATACTTTAAAAACTGCATTAAAAAAAACCCTTAAGCTCATTATCTTATAACTCGCTCAATTCTAGAAGAAAATTCTAAAATCTAAAGTGTTTGTTAAAGATTGTTTCGTTATATATTTTCTTTTTTTCTTCTTTTTCTTTAAACTTGCCGGAAAAAAGAAAAGAAAGAAAAAAGTTAAGCTATGAAGTGCATCATATTTGAGCATCTTCATGAGCAACTTTATGAACTTAAAAGTAGTATATTTTCGTTGGTTATCTAGAATATTTTCGTCCATTGTAGACCATCTCGGTTGCGAGATTTTACGGTAAAATGACAAAAACACTACGTTTGATTATTATTGCCTAAGAACCATTCCTTTTTTTCATAGATTTAAAAAAAAGATTTTGAAATTTTTTAAAACGATTTTATATATGCAAATATGCTCTCGCGTGATCAAAAAAGATATTTGGCAATTTATGTTAAAACAAAGTTAAAGTTATGTTTAAACAAAGTTATGTTAAAACAAAGGCAATTTATGTTAAAAGATATTGCTTTTGATTTTATTATTTAAGAATATGTTTTATAGATTAAAAGGAGGGATTTTGAATTTTTTGAAAACTTTCTTGTATGTTCAAATATCATTTCATAAAAGCATTCTTACGCATTTCTTCACATTAAGTGCATTTCCGAAAACATGAATATTTTTCTTAATCATATAGCTGTTCTCATTGCAAAATATTTCGCACTTAGTTATTCACATAATCTAGAGTATATTGTCTTTAAAAAGGAAGGTTTTTGCGCACATATTTTTTGAGCACTAAGTATTGTATTTGATTGTATTTTGAGAATAGTGCTTAACAATTTCACCTGATTTTTTTTAACGATGAAATAATTATGGTTGTACTATAGTTGTATTACACATGATTTGCGCAAGCGTAGTTTTTTTCGCTTTTGTCCTTCTTCCTACTAGTGTGTTTGTCTTTCGTTTTTATTTTTTTATTTATTATTACTACTTTTTGATTCTAAAGAATGTTGCTAGACTTACTGGACAAGACTTTCGAAATGCCGATTTTGGAACCCTGTTCTGTTTATTAACCCCTTAACTGGTTATTTTTTTAACCACAAATGTTCCTAAATAAAAGGCATATTTTTTATTGTATATAATTAAAGTCCTAACTTGATATAAAAGGAAAATGAAGGATTTTTTAAAAATTTCATAAATAATGAATTTAAGCATTTATGTATTTATTTTTTTAATTTTAAAACTTTGAAACAGAAGCGCCCCTAAATGTGAGCTTTTTGCAATCACAGAATATATACAGTGAAGACTGTATTACAGATCTTACGATGTATTTAAAAAATTCTAATACTATAGACTCTATTTCAATCTATTAAAAATACAGGCAAATCAAAATAAGAAAGGTGGAAATATCAATGCCCGCACGCTGTGTGGGCGAACCCGTTGGGACCAACTTTGGGTAGCCCGTACACCGTAAGTGCAAACCAGTTAAGGGGTTAAGTGAGTGTTAGTTGGTATTTTAAATTAGTTAATTTATTTGCTGCATTTAGTGCGTATAATGAGCTTTTGTTACACTATCATCTAATTCACGCTGTTTACAATATGTTAAAGGGTTTTAAATATTTCAATGCATATTTTTTTGGATTTAGTTAATTGTTTCTTATTTGTAATTAGCACAATCCTACAGCATTCTTCCAGCCATTGAACAAACAACTATGAGTCTATAACAGTGAAACCAAAATGCTAGAGCAAAAAAATGCAGAAGGTAGCTTTTCGTTGGATGGTAAAACGGGGAGGGGGGCGGGGGGATCTGTCTAGGAAAGTTAGTGAAAAGATGTTTCTGAACATGCCTGATACATCCAACTGTAAAATTCCACGTCTAGGAAAAAATATATTTCATAGAAGAACGAATACGGGGCCTTTTATTGCTCCTCAGATGTCAAATAACGTCTTGAATCGTAATCTTCTCTAGGCGGGTCTCAAAAAATTCCAGTTGACAATTCTTTCCGATTGTCAACATACGTAAAGAAATGGAGACTTTGGAAATTGTGCCGTGTTTTTGATCCAGTGAAATAAAATACGAGTTATATTGTAAAATATGAAGCAATATAACTTTCAGAACATAGGTTAAGCATAAATTGAAGACACATTGTTGTTTAATAAAAATTTGAAGAAGCGAATCCCGTTTTAGGTATAGCTTGTCATCGAACCCGAAGGCAATAAATGTTTTGGCGTCTCCCATTTGCTTTGCAGAGTTTCGTGAAATGGCTAGAAGTTTCTTTTTCTTCATCATCAATTCAAAGACAATATGTAGGCATTTGCTCTAAAAATTCGTATTAAAACACAATTTTACAGGTGCTATAGATTTTTTTTCTTTGACTTACCGAAGTTTTAAAGCACAGAGAAATGTCTCACTAAATTAACTAAAATATTTCCGTTCACAAGTATGAATATAAATGTTCGCGCCAACTGGCAGAAACCTTAAACTTTCTCCAATATAGTGCTAAAAAGGCCCGTGGTGCAAAATGCTGTACCTACCTAAAAATTATACACGCATTAAAAGTTAAAAGTTCATGTGATTGCCAAAAACTTAACTTGTTTTGTTTTTATTTTCTCTTGAATGAATCAAACTATTTACTGACGAGTTACAATTAAACAACAGGTATAAATTACCCAACGCTATTTAATTGCGAGATTAAGTTTTATCTTTTTGTGAAACATTTTAATCATAGAATATTGCAATTAGTTAGAATGTATTTATTAAAAAAATGTCAGCTAATTAAATTATAAAAAATATCATTTAACAAGCGCATTATAGAGGAATTGCTATCAGTTTCAGCAAATCATATGAAATGCTGAGAGAAGACACACAATTTGCTGCATTTTGTAAAGCATTGAAAGGACTAGCTAATTTTCAATTGTGTTGAAGATAGTATTTTGAGCAATATGACTTTAAAATTGTTATTTCTTCTTTTTTTCAAATCTTGGAATTTTATTTCTAAAGAAGTATACAACGTAGTCTTCCAATTAAATATGGTCGAACGTTTTGAAGCACAAAATTTTCAAAATCTTTGCATGCATATGTTTTTGGGCTACAATAAACCTCTTAACAATAAAAGAATAAATAAGGGGTATAACGTTTTGTAGAAACAGCTTTTACTATAACGCTTAATTTTTCTTCTTTCAAAAGTTTAATTTAAATCAAGTTAATAACAGCCTTTGATTTATTTTTATGCATTTGTTTATAATTTTAAGGTACATTTTTTTGCGCGGATCGGTAGGAATATAAATTCTTTTAATACTCAGACCTTGGAAATACTTGATAAAACAGCCTTTGGTATCTAGAACCGATAAAGTCATTATAAAGATTATTTTTTATAAATACCAATATTAGGGTGGCCCAAAAAAAAAAGTTTCTGCTAGTACTCTAGGCACCCTCCCATTTTGTTAGACTTGACCATACTATGTTTGTGTCAAAATTTTTGGTTTTTCTTGATACAGGAAAAGGGTGCTCAAAGCTGATGAAAATCTATTTTTGAATAAATTTTCCAGTTAACACTATGGAAATAAAACTGGCGCAAAAAAGGACCTAAATAATTTTAAATTTATTGCCTAAATCGGGTATACATCAGAAATTAATTATCAACTATATTTGCCGCAATATTTTCATGTTTATAAATTAACAGCAATAAGGAAATATGTTCGTTTACATTGAAAAATGAGCTTTAACTATGTTGTTAAAAAATGAAGTCAAATAAACAACTTAATGTAACTAATTTCAAACTTTAATTAATAAATATGCATCAGAAAGCTATTGCTAGCTGTCACTAAAATGGTTTCTTTTATTTTTTAAACACTTCAACAAATTCAGTGTAATTGGGGCGCAATTTGTTTACATTAAAGAAGAAACTTTGCTACTCTTTACTTCTCCCGGTTCCACAAGTTTGAAATCTATTAATGTTTTGTCAAATTAAGAGTTTGTTTATGATTTATGGAATAGAGTTTACAAAAGAAGTACTTTTACAATTTCATTATTATTTGCATGAATTAAAATCTGTATGCAATGCAAGTCACAAGACCATTGGTGAACTCTTAGATATTTGGTCTAAAGCATCAATACCAACAAGACTGACTATGCGTGCCATTGATAAATTAGAGAAAACTCATTCAGAATGGCTGCTTTTAAAAAAGAAGAAAAATCGTACTTCAGAAGCACAGTAAAACGTGAACACAAATTTATGAAAAACCTTGAACTTTTTGATATCTCCCATGCTAATGTTATTGATTTAATTAAACGAAGAATACAGACAGTTTCTCTTAGATCAACGCAGTGAAAAGAAGATGTGCATGACAACAATCAACAAAAAGCAAACTCCAAGCTGCAATTTAAAAGAGAGTTTTAAAGCGTAAAGAAGAAGAACAAGCAAGACGAGAAAAAGCAGTCGGTTCCATTAATACTGCTTGAATTTCAGAAGCGCTGCAACAAGAAAACTAAATTTCATTGATGAAAGTTCAAGTAGTAATAGTAATAACAGTGAGGCTGAAAAAGAATTTTAACCGTACTTTGTAAATGCAAAATTCACTGAAAACCTTAATAATGAAACTGAACCAAAACTATTGAATCCTCATGTAACAAGCGCATTAGACGGAAATAGAATTTCTGATCTGTGTAGCTGCTAAGCGTATTATTCCAATAGCATCCGCGCTTGGAGAAGATTAATCTTCGATTTCAATTTCTCATTCTACTATCCAAAGAGTTAGGAAGAAAGTTGACAGTGTTTGACACAACTTCTGTTAATACTGGTCACTTGAATGGAACATGTACTCTTCTAGAAAGTATGATTTAATGGGAATTATTTTGGCTTGCATGCCACCATCATATATTTGAAGAAAAAACTTGCAAAAGTTTTTACTGTATGTTTTGGGCCTTCCAAGTCTCCAGAAATTGTTTTCTTTAGGAGATTTAAAAAATCACCAAAAGGGCTGAATTTCAGTTGAAGGGTTCATTAAGTTTGGAGCCCTTTTGTATACAAAGGCCTGGTTTCAAGCACCTTTAACAGCAGAGGCACCTTTGGTAGATTTACAATTTTGGAAAGATTTAGATCAATCCTAAACATTGCTTTGGAGATAAGTAATACTACATTAGAATGCCATTAGTGGGACCTGTTCGATGAATTGATAGGCCTTTCACTTTTTTCAGACTTGGTACCATCAACAGAGAAAAATACTACGGTAAAAATGTTAAAAAATAAAAAAGTAGAATTGCGAAATGTTAGAGGAAATAGCACCATATTTAAAGTAGAAAGAGACGTCACATTACAAAATTTTGTAACAAAAAGGACGGTAAGCTGTTACAGAAATTAAATATTGATGATTATTTTCTTAATTTCCCGGCAGAAAACGGGAGCAAAAAAATCAGCTACTTACAAGGAAAAAACCAGGTTGAAAAACAAGTTTTAAATGATACTGAAGGGAGAGGGGTAAAGTTATTCCAGGAATTTAATACATTGTTAACTAAAGCTGAGGAAGAAAAACAATGTACATTACAAGTAGTTGAAGCGAACGGGAAATCTGTTCCCTCAACGGCAACAAAGAGGGATATTTTAAATTCAAGTTTAAAATAATTTTGTTTTATATATTTGGCTTAACTTACTGCAAAATGTGGTAATCTGCAGTATTTTGAAATAAAAAATTGGTATTTCATTGATTTTGATAAAATAAACATTTAAAAATATTTATATCAAAATTCTTTATTTGTGCTCTAAAAGTATGCAATTTTGAAGCTCGTGAGCACCGATTTCTAAATAAAGTAGAAAGCTGGAACTTGATCAAATGTGTTTACTAAATAGGTCTAACATTTTGGGAGGGTGCCTTGGTGTCTCGGTTAATCTTTTTTTTTTTTTACCATAGGAACATGGGCCACCCTAACCAATATATGAAATAATCTATTGGTATTTACCCGAATAGCTGTTTTACGCATATTTTTCTTATTTATTAACTCATCATTGTCTACTTAAGAAGCTTAAATTCATAAATTATTTGCTTCGAAATTAAAGTCGAATATATCTTTCATTCAGTTCTTCTGTGCTTTGCGATATTATAAAGTTATGTGCTGTTTTCCTTTTATTTTACTTCAAATATTCTCCGTTTTCATTTAATAAACAAATTTATTTTTGGTAGTATGTCAATAATACTCACTTTGAGTATTTTTACGAGTAAAGAAAATGTTAAGATTCTGTCCTCACGTGATCCAAAATGGCAACAGCTTTTGTTGTCTCGACATTTCCTGCACAGCGGAAATTGAAGGCGAGATATTACTGACTGCAACCCGAAGGCAATAAATGCTGTTCCGTCTCCCATTTGCTTTGCAGAGTTTCGTGAAATGGCTAGAAGTTTCTTTTTCTTCATCAGCATTGGCTTCAGCAATAAAGTAGTCAACCCCTGCCGTAATAAAAAGAAACGGTCGTATAACATTTTTGCATTTAGGACAGAGGTACAGGTTACGAAGAAATGTAAACATATGTATGCAGAAATGACATTTTTCCGTCTAGTGTTAAGTAGTATTTGGCGAACGAAAATAAAGTGAGGGTTAAATTACAAAGATACTTTTCAACAGCTGTAAGATGAAATGAGCTTAAAGTTTCTTTCTTTGCTTCCCTCGTACTGATGATATTATTTACATCAACATTTACCATGTTTCTAATGTATGTTTGTTAGAAACATCTTTTGTCAGATTATATTTAGAATTTGCTTCTGATATGATTCAAACAACCTTGTTCTGCTGGTACATATACTTTGGAATATTCGGTTTCAAAAATAAGATCTTTATTGTAAAAAAATGTTTACCTATTACTTATACATATTTTTCATAATAACAATCATAAGATCCATATGAGTTTATCACATAACGAATTAGATACATTGAGTTTATTTGCCCCTTACAACGAAATACCCCTTATAAAACGAAACTTTTTTTTTCTTCTATTTGAGGAAATTTTACTTCAGATCGAGTTAATGATTCTAGTTATTGGGCCTTTTATTAATGTTAAGTACGCAACAATTTTACTGGAATTAAATAAATAATAATAATAGTAATATGTCAATAATAATTTATCATTTACGTGCACAATCAAGCGTGTTTACAATCAAACATAGATAATGCAGGGCATCCGTCGATGTGAGCAGCAGTCATTTCCTGTCCAGTTGAACATCAAGGGCACACACAAGAGTTTACAATATTAAAACGAAAAAGATGTGCCCGAGGATAATCGTGCTCAGTTATAAGTCCAAAAGTGGCAGTCGCAGCTGCAGAAGGAGCACCAGGAACGCAATGGGAGTTGGAGTTGAGGGCGGAAAGCTGTAGCAGACTTAGCGTTACCCAGGGTGCACCACGAGGAGGCCTGCTACGTTAACCCTTATAGCAATAATAATAGTAGAGGATCTGGAGGAGCAACTTGCTAAGGCAACTTGCTAAGGCATTCCAATTCTGCTCAGACTTCTATGTACTTTGCTCTGGCTTTCGCTCCGTGCTCGGAATAGTTTTGATAGAAATTATATTATTTCTTTCCGTAATTTATTAATTGGTATGTAAATATGTGTTTAAAAGTTTTAAAAAGTATTTATTTATTTTTATTTATCTATAAATACATAATGATTCATATGCACTGGGTAATTCACACAAAAAAAGGAGAAAAAAAAACAGTGGAGCCCAACAGTTTTTATTTTATCCAGCTCTTCTCCAGTTTCAAGCAAAATCTTACTGTTCCACAACGCCGAAATTCTATTCCATGCTCTATCGCAGATCCTTGCCAATAATAACAACAACAACAATAATAGTAATAAAAATAATAATCATAATATTAATACTACTAATAATAATAATAATAGTAGTTGTAGTTATAATAATCGATAATCTGGAGCAGCAATTTCTTAAGGTGTTCCGCTACAATTCTGCTCAGACTTCTATGTAGTTTGCTCTGGCTTTCTCTCCGTGCTAAAAATAGTTTTGATAGAAATTTTATTATTTCTTTCGTTAATTTATCAATGGGTGTGTAAATATGAGTTTAAAAGTTTGAAAAATTTATTTATGGAGCATCTATTTGTAAATAAATACATAATTATTCATATGCACTGTGTAAGTCACAAAGAAAGTAAAAATAAACAGTGGAGCTTAACACATTATTATTTTTTTTTGCCCTGTTTCGCTCCAGTTTCAATCAAAAAATCATTATTTCACAACTCGGCTCCATGGTCTGTCGGTGATCCTTGCTAATAATAATAATAATAATAGTTTACTTAGATTTTAAAACGGTGAGTTCCTAAAATTGTTTTCTTTATTGTTTCAAATGTATTGAAATCCGTTTTATTGAATTTGGAAGTAAAAATATCAGCGTCAATTTCGAGTTAATAAATGGCTTCCGTACCTCCTTTTCTCCGTATTTTATAAGGGGATGCCCTCTTTCAAACCACTCATCATAAATCATTGATACAAAGGTTTGTCCTTTCTTTTATGAGCACTTACTCATAAAATACTGACCCGTTGTAAAAGTAACAAGAACCGTGGAAGCATTTTAAATTAAATTAAATTTTGACATGAAATTATTAATTAGTTTTATTTATTTTTTTACTGTGATGATCAATACTACAATTTGAGCTAAATGGGATGCACATTTTTATAGGATGAACAAGATAAGTTTTTCCATTCAACTTCTAATATCTACAAAAGTTGTCTTTGGTGATAATTAGTTACCGCGAAAAATTTCACAAATATCAGTTGATATCTCTATCTGTCATAAAGATTTACTGTTCTTTTTAAGCCCATATTACATGATTACACAATAAAAAAATAATGTGTTATAAGAAATTTTACTTTCTTTACTTTACTGAGAAGACTCATATATGCATTTTAAACGTACTAAAATCCTTTCTAAGAAAATATTGGGTGGTATACGTTAGCATTCAGAGAAGGCGCTGCGTCATTTTATAGACCACTTTAAGAAAGCTGAGAAATTCGAAATGATACTATTTCAAGGGAGCTCTTAACAGAAAAAAATCTACTTTTTTCAAATTTTAACTTGAAAGATTATTTTAAACATAGAAAAACAGTGAGATTTGTTCATTGTTTAACAACTGAATAAATTATTAAAATAAGAAATAAATAAAAAGAAAAATAAATAAATAAACAATTGAAATTTTTGTATGAAGTATCGTTTATCACTATACTAACATTGCTACCATCACTTTAGGAACATATATTTTAGGCTTTTTCACCTAACTACGAGAGTCAATCATGTCAAAGGCAGGGTTAGTATGAATTATGGACCCGATTAACAAAAAATCATTTTTCTAAAACTACTGCTCATATTACTATAAACAATATATGGATTTAAAGAGAAAAAGTAGACGGTCTTTTTGCATCAATGATCTACAGATGGTATCACATTCAAGATCGCTGTGATTAAAATCCAAGCATGGCAACAATGATAGAGAATGGTGATTTACTATTAATCACGTGGCGAGGAAGATAAAGGGACCTAGCACCACATTTCTTTTTGAAACTACGTCGAAGACATTGTTTGCATACCACCTGTACCGAAAACATTGCCAGTGTTTAAAGAGTGCACTTTTACGACTAATTTATTGATAGAACAATGCTACAAACTGTGAGGAACGAAACTTTCTCTTTAAGTTCTTGCATCACTTATTTTAATACATGCAGCAGTTTCGAAAATAAGATTTTTTAAAGTTGGGTTCATCATTTGTTTTACCCTGTATTACTTCTTTTTGAACTGCGATAGAACATTTGCCACATACATGCAGCATGTAGCATTCAATTAAAATTACAAATTCACTAGCCATTATTATTCCTTTTTATAATGAAAAGTTGACTAATATGTCAAAGAAAAGGAAAAAAAAGGGAAATCATTAAGAATTTCAAACATTAAAAAAAAAATTTCCTGCTTTTCCTTCTTTTTTTAACTATTATCTTCATTCTTATATTCTATTAAAATATTAAGAAATAAAGCGAATGTAGAACCTACATATTAGGTATTTTTCTAATCCTTTATGGGAAATACTTCGTAAAAAAATACTAACTTTAACCAATAAAGGAGCAATGTTCTTTGAAGTGGTTCTAGGTACTATAGCTTTTAGTTTTGCATTTTATTTTTTAAATATATATATATATATATATATATATATTTCTTACATCGTTGAAATATTTATTCAGTACTAGAAAATAATGAAATTAATGAAAGCAAAAATGTGGCCACCAGAAGCGAAAAAAAATCTGAGCCGTACATCGTTCTGCTCTTAATAAATCAAAACTTTTCACGTGAAGTTGATAACCATAAAAAATAAATTGATTTTGACTCGTGGTTAAAAAAGAAAATGTGAAGTAAAAAATGGAAAGTAAAGTGCATGTGACAGAAAGTAAATTATTTTCCAAACCATACGAGGGAGTAATTTATTTAATTATAATTGTCTCGTGTGAATGAAAAAAAACAAACGAAAATGAATAAAGTTTTGAAAATCAAACTTATTTAAAGTATGTTGATTTTTTTTTAATTATTATTTGTATAATCTTTTCTGGAATTTTCAAAAACTCCAGTTATTTTATCCCATCATTTAATATTGAAGGAAAATGTACAAACGACTTAATTTACATTTATGCTAAAATTAATTATAGTTTTAAAAAATATTTATTGTAACTATATAAACTTAAACTCATGAAATAAGGAAATATTATTAATTGAAGCAAAATTAAATGGCATCTGTATTCCTCACCTTATCAAGTTATTGATTGTTTGTCTCCCTATAGCAAAAGAAACGACTTTGTATTCTTTCAAAATGTCCCCAATTTATTTAGTTCTTGTGAACTTTACAGCATTTATAAAATCATAAAAAACAGTATAGTGTCATGCATTTTTCAGTTTATGATCATTTGGTGTGTGTTAATTTAGATTTACATTTTTATTATATATGCCTACATACTCTTTAAAACTAAAACAAGCAATAACGGGCGATACTATAGTGTAAATGTAAGGGGCTTTTTGGATCTGTGTGTGTGTGTGTGTTTCATTTGTTATTTTAGAGTATTTTTCAGTAACTTTCTCAAAAAGGGAAGTTTCAAATTGCTTAAAATATATCTAGAACAACCACGAATTTAACGAGCCTGATAACCTATTTTTTTGTTGGAAATATATTAAAAGGTAGTATTCAAAATTCAAAGCGACACTTAAATATGTATAGACATGTAATAACTATACTTTTAAAACCTATAACACTATCTGAAGCATATGACGAAAAATAGAACTAAAAGTTAACATTCTTCTACGTGTTTTTTTCTTTCCTGACACAATGTAAAATTTTTTGAACACCTGGACAGAGTATCATTTCTCTCGCAGCAATAAAATTCCCATATTTTAAGTCACTGTATCGAGAAATTTTTCTTATTGCCTGAAGGGCATGTCAGCAGTACTTAGGTGATATATTGCATATGTCGATTACGATAACAGGATCTTTATCGATGGATTTCCGACAACTCATCATATCTTCTTGTCATGAAACCTTACTTTATTCAATTTCACGGCAAAATATGTCTAGCAGTTTTAATCGAAAAATTACTATAATGGCATTTCTGAACTTAGTCGTACGTTAAATGTCTAGACATATTATTTTTTCCGCATGTGATAATATTTTTTACTCCTGTTTATGATTTAACTTAAAAATGAATTTTAACTATGTACTATCCATCGGCTTCTAAAGTTCAATGCCAGTTCACAAGAAAAAATAATACATGTACCCATAAGCATGCGCAGATCTTTAGTGCCGGGTTAAACAGCAGAGAAAGTCTATAGTTATAAATTATATACAGAAAATGGGGGTACCAACTATTCCTCTAAGGTATTTTTAAAGAATTATCCATAACAGAGTGTTTTTAAAATATCTAAATCACTGACGTAGTAAATTTAAAATTCTCCAAGTTTCTTAGTAACATTCGTTTTTAAAAGCTAATGGTTGCATTACGGCACTACTGATAACCCCTTTGCGGATGCCTATGAGGGTAACACTAAATAGCAATTCGTACATGTAAAAGAAATGTGTTAAAATGTCATGTGCAACACCAACGTTTAAATATGTGTTTTTCATACACTCTAAATCCAACGTGGCACTTATACATAAAAGACTATTAGATAACAATGCCACCCGTTGCAATACATTAAAAAATTTTTCTAAATAACATTTTGAACGACATAAAAATATTTTACTTAATAGGGAAATAATAATGTGTGTAAGGTAACCGATTTTAAGTAATATTTATAAAAATATATTTCCACAACAGAAAATATTTGCTCCATGCTTATAATTTATGTTATAAGAAACAAAGTTTTCATTGAAATTACCTTTAAAAAAATGCTTCCCCTCTGAACAAATAAACATTTTCACACATGTTATATCAAAGAGCATTCTGCTAAAGGCTACTTTAACGATTGCAAATTAATGTCTTGTTGTTAATATTTGCTAAAGTTTACTGAGCTTTTGAAGGGATATTTGTCTCTATTTACATGGTAGGTATTGATATTCAAAAAGCGTTTGCCTTCTGAAGGTTGGAAATGTGCTTTCAGATTTCTTAGAACTGTTTCAATTGAATATGCACTTATTGGTAAGCAAACAAATGAATAAATAATGAAGATTTACCACCCCCGTTGAGTACGATGGGAAGATAACTAAGCCGAACCAGATTTCCCTATTTGGCAAAATAACTGCTCATGGAACAGCGGACAAAGTAGTTGAAATAGTTTTACAAGTTGTTAGTAAACAACTGCAGACAGTTATCTTCATTTTAATTTTGGAAGTGTTCAACAGATCGCTGCCATTATATTTGTATGTATGTGTCAATATTTTTTCTTTAAAAAAAATGCAAAATAGATTGTTTAGACCATTTTGTCCCCTCCCCCTTCTGCCGTTGAGTAATGTGAAGAAACGAGTCAGGTGGTTGTACATGTGATCTATTATTATTTGTAACTTTGTTGCAGTTTTTGAAACTAGTAGTTAGTTTCGATAGAAGCACACAGTGGCTGAGTAGTAGCCTTCCGTGCTACCCACAGGTCCGGGGTTTGATTCCCGGGCTGGGCAGGGTCGACTCAACCTTTCATCCCTGCAGTGAGGTCGATAAAATGAGAACCAAGCATGCTTGGGAGATAACCACTGGGGGTTCCGAGTCAGACCTATCACTTGACCGGAACTTCTGCTTCTCTACCCTAGGGCCCTCTGTCTCGAAAACTGGGATGGACGCAGTAGGCCGTGGCCCCCAAAAGGGCTGGCGCGCCACTGAGTTCAGTCTTTTTTATTTTATTTCGATACAATGCTTCATTTTTTTGTCTATGATATTTAAATTTCTATGCAGTGATTACTTACGTTCATACAGCTGTATTTGATGTTCTTCCTTTAAAAAAAATAACTTTGTACTAGTTGGTAAATGTTTCAATGATAACGGGACCGCGAGGGTGAAGGGGATTGGGGCAGAGAGGGATATCCTCCTCTTCTGTTCCACCATAATTACTGTAATGGTATAAACTCTGAAAAATTATTTTAATGAATTTAATATGGTATAAAAGTATGACGAAATGTGTGAAAATTAAGTAGTTCTTCCAAAAAGGCGAATAGACGCTACAGTGCGACACTAACTTAACGTATTTGTTGTCCTAGCTATAAATTCTTTTGAAATAGGGTATTTTAAGGCAGCTCAGAACTCTGCAATAAAGACCGAAAGTGCAACTAACAATCAAATAAATGATAATTATAATAATAATAATAATTTTTAAAAACGATAAGACATGAAAGAGAACAGGGCGTGAAAAGAACTATAGGACAAGAGACACGGGAAAGGGTCAAATAAAGCATTAGGGAAACTAATTGACGAAATATAAAAAACGGTCCAAATAACCTTATTTTTCGAAGTAGAAGGAAAAGATTGCTCCGAGAAAAGTGAAAGTAATAACAGCGCACAAATACGATGCTGAGTACCGGGTACCGCGGAAATTAATATATTATGTGATTGTTAAAGGTCGAGAGTCGTTTCAGAACTCTTTCGAATGATCCCACAACTCATACCCTGACATAGGCACTTCCGACGTCGAGCATTCTTAAGATGTGTGTTTTGTAAATACGTATTTTGTGACATTTTTATTTTACTTTGCTGCTTTTTATTTATGATTAACACAGTACCACTAAAAGGAAAGTTCTTGGTAATTTGAACTTATTTTTTTAGATGCTAATCATTTTGCTCCTGGGCAGAACCGAGAAATATAAACATAATATTTCAAAAAATGTTTAAAAATAAATAAATTATATTTTGCATACATTTTGATTTTGGAGTTTCCCGATTCCCCAAGCAATGAAGTAGTAATTTTAAAATTCACAAACAACAAACATACGAATGTACTAAATATATTTTCTCATGTTTGAAAAAAAGTTCTTTCATAGTATACAATTTTAATTGTAAACAAAAAATAATAATAAGTTCCGAGATGTTTCATAAAAAATGTATTGATAATACTTAAATCTCTACCTATTAGAAATAAATCTAGGTACTCTGGGTTAATTTGAGGAGCTTGCATTAAGACATTAATAAAGTTAATTTAGCTTGAACCAAAGCTTCAAAAAGTTTGAAAATAAAATAAACGCGTTTAAATACTTTACTATTATTAAAGCTATTAAAATCTCGTCATTTCCGGAAGCTGATGTATCGCTCCGAAAATTTCCCTAAATAAAGCTTTCACCGAGATAATTGAATCATATTTAAACTAGTCAACTAGAGTGTTGACACTCTTAGTGTTTGCAACCATTATGCAAGAGTAGAGCACTTTTTCAAAGTTTAAACAGCATCGATTTTTCTTCCGAAATTTTCGCGGTGACATCAGAGTGCTAATGCCTTCTACAACCCCCCCCCCCCTCCCCATCTTTTCTTTTTGGAAAGCTGCCAGACGTGTCGCGTGCTACTGTAGCCTTCACCTAAAAATCATTTTCATCGTAAAAGGGGGTGGGGCTGCTTCCTGGAGGGATGTACTGCCTTCCTCTAAAGCTTTGAAACCTGAAGATTAAAAATATGAATTGGACATGTTGGATACATTTCGGATATTAGTGTTCGAAATTGATTTTTTGCGAAAACAATGGCGCTCTTTTCACGCGTGGTGTAATTAATGAACATAATGGAGCTCTGTTTGAAGAATGACAAATAACACCTGAAGCTAATCCAGACGCGATCTAAGATGCAAGTATATAAGCACCATACACACACACACACACACACACACGCATATTGGTGTTATCTTTTGTATATTTGGTACATCTATCTATCTATCTATCTATATATATATATATATATATATAATACACATAGATGCAAATAGTGTAATAGTGAACTAAAACACTATCACAATACTTTTGAAGAGACTTCAAACGTTGTAAATTAAGAAAGTGACTTCAATCCAAAGAAGATAAAAATCAGGGTAAAAAAAGATGAGTACAATTCATCTATATATATATATATAGGTGTAGCAAGTTGTTAAGAACATGAAATTGTCAAAGTTAGTGCCAGGCGCAAATGCAGCACTATGCAGCGAACTTTAATATATTGAAGTATAGATGTAAATGAAAAGAAAATGAAAGTTCCGGGACATGTAAACTAACATTAACGAAACGTATAAATTGCTAATACAAAAATTAAAAGTCATAAAATAAGAAACAAAAACAAATAACTCTCCTCATCAGTGGGCGGGGAGCATAACGTATTCAAAAGAAACCAAGAAAAATAGTCCTACAGGTTTCGGAATGCGTCGCAGAAATGGCATGTAAAAGGAAGTATTGTAAATAAATTGAAGCGACGAAGTTGCGATAAATTGAAAAATGTGGTGAATAACATAAAAAGGAAACTTTGACGGAAATAACACAAAAGGCTTTGACACAAATTTTACAAAATTAGACGGACGTGAAACATACCACCAATACGACGCAACCGCCCATACCTGCAGGACGTTGGCACGTAGCAACGATTATACTCACCTACACCCAGAGATGAGAGGTCCAAAGATGCGACGACAAAAGCAGAAAACACAAAATATTTTCATTGTTGTTCCGTGTCCGCAAACTCCTGATCAAACGTTCGTGTCGGACATCATCCGCTGCAACACATCCAGGTTGAGGACTTCCATAGAATTTTAGAGGACTTTAGCCACGACCCTTCATAACATCCACAGCGAACAGCGTCACCAGTACATCAGCTAGCACGTGCGTCGTACATGCGCACAGCCCTCTTGAATATCTTAACGTAATGTTTAATGAATTCTAGTGGAAAGAGAATTCTAGTGGAAGAAAGAGAGAGAGAGAGAGTATTTAAGAGGGCTGTGCGCATGTACGACGCACGTGCTAGCTGACGTACTGGTGACGCTGTTCGCTGTGGATGTTATGAAGGGTCGTGGCTAAAGTCGTCTAAAATTCTATGGAAGGCCTCAACCTGGATGTGTTGCAGCGGATGATGTCCGACACGAACGTTTGATCAGGAGTTTGCGGACACGGAACAACAATGAAAATATTTTGTGTTTTCTGCTTTTGTCGTCGCATCTTTGGACCTCTCATCTCTGGGTGTAGGTGAGTATAATCGTTGCTACGTGCCAACGTCCTGCAGGTATGGGCGGGTGCGTCGTATTGGTGGTATGTTTCACGTCCGTCTAATTTTGTAAAATTTGTGTCAAAGCCTTTTGTGTTATTTCCGTCAAAGTTTCCTTTTTATGTTATTCACCACATTTTTCAATTTATCGCAACTTCGTCGCTTCAATTTATTTACAATACTTCCTTTTACATGCCATTTCTGCGACGGATTCCGAAACCTGTAGGACTATTTTTCTTGGTTTCTTTTGAATACGTTATGCTCCCCGCCCACTGATGAGGAGAGTTATTTGTTTTTGTTTCTTATTTTATGACTTTTAATTTTTGTATTAGCAATTTATACGTTTCGTTAATGTTAGTTTACATGTCCCGGAACTTTCATTTTCTTTTCATTTACATCTATACTTCAATATATATATATATATATGTGTGTGTGTGTAAAGAAATAAAAGAGTATTTATGAGAATTTATTGAAAAGAATATCAAATCTCTTTTCAGAAAGAAAGAAGTGTTTCTGAGCAATTTTTTGAAAAGCATAAAAAAAATTTAAGGAGCTACTTGAGTTCATTTTTTTACTACAATTAATTGAGCACCATAGCAAATATCTGCAGTAATAAAACATATATGCTACCTGTAATAATTAAATAAAAATACAGCGATTTTCCCTATTGTTCAACTACAATGCAAAAATACTTTGGTGGCAAATATTTATTTTAAGATTTTAGCTTCAATAAAAATATATAACTAAAAAAATTTCATCCCTATGGCACAGTAATATTTAAAATAAAAGTTCCAATGTTTTATTTTGGAGAAAAATCGAAAACAAATACATTTAAGAAACCAAAACTCCATGTGAAATTACAAATATGTGTATGACTTCTGTAATTGCTATCATAAAATACAAATACT
Organism: Octonoba sinensis; assembly: GCA_038502835.1. Classification (NCBI taxonomy): domain Eukaryota; kingdom Metazoa; phylum Arthropoda; class Arachnida; order Araneae; family Uloboridae; genus Octonoba; species Octonoba sinensis. Next base: position 70,002,763 of record CM076602.1, read on the forward strand.
CACTAATTAAGACAGGATATGTAAATGCGAAGTAGAACCGGAGAAAAATAGTTGTGGAGAATGTTTTATTGTTAGGTCTTAGCATGGGGAAATTTTTACTAATTATATTTTTGAAATGCTTTGGTAATTTTCTTTCAACGTAGATAATTAATTATTATTAATTTGCTCTCTCGAAAAGATATTCAGCGGGGTGACTAAATGATGCAGGAGGTTGATTAAGTATTATTTTGTAGTAAAGTAAAACACAGTTTAATTAAATCATTCACTTATGTCAAGCAAAAAAAAAATCTTCGGGGGAAAAAGAAAGATTTAAACATATGGTGCATATTGATATTTTCTTTTCTATGTAAAGAAGTATGGGAAAAGTTTTGGAATGTATAAGTGTCAAAAATTGGTAGAAAGGTGAATATTAGAAATGAAGGGATAAAGTTTTTCGTTTATAATTTTTTGTTTCATAAAATTAAAAAATTATTTTTTCTGTGCAATATTACTCAGTAGAAAATAGCTTAAATATATGAACGTAAGAACAGGTGGAAATTTAACAAAAAAACAATCCTAAAAGCTGCAAAAATAAAGTAAATTTGCTGCAGTAATGGCTCTAAGAAGATCAATATTTTTGTATAAATTATGAGATTGTGGATGATTAACTAAGCATTAGTGTAATGTATAGTTTAAGTAAAATGTGCGTTTTTAAGTTACTAATTTGTTTCAAATTTGAAAACAATTTTACTGACACGTAACTATACTGAATCATTAAACGTACTGAATCATTACTGACACGTAACTATACTGGTGCTTAGACTCGCACATGCAAATTTTCAGACATAATTTTGCTGAGAGTTTTAATCTTTGAAAAGTTAATTTTACAGACGCTTATTATCAGAGGAAGAACAAAACTTTTTTGTAGTAAAAAAGGGGTTTCTTCGTAACTCAAAAAACTTGTAAAGTGTACAAAATAATTGCACGTAATTAAAGCACAAATGAACATTAAAATGCAGTCATACGTTTTAGAATTGCTTGGAATCCCTTTTTCAGTGCAATAGTAGAGCTTCTAGATGCAAAAATGTCCAAATGAAGCAGTCGAAACAACAAAAACACGGCCTAAGATTTACGTGCAAACTAATGAGAATTAATTCAGCGTGGAAGTAGAAGTAACCGGTAAGGCCCCAATAACAAGGCCCCAAACGAACCCAGTTGAAAGTAAGCCTTCTCGGTTACTTCTACTTCCACTTCAACGCTGATTTTATTCTCAACTTTTTTTTTTTTTTTTTCTGTCTGCTTCAACTAGATGTTTTTGCATCTAGAGGCTCCACTATTGCATTGAAAAAGGGATCCCAAAGAATCCCGAAACATATGTCTGCATTTTAATGCTCATTTGTGCTTTAATTACGTGCAATTATTTTTTACAGTTTATTTGAGCACAAAGGTCGTTTATTATTTTCTAAAACTTGTGTTTTCAGTTGTTTTTTTTTTAATTTTAAAATTTATATATTAAATATATTCACTATTAAATTAAATAACGCATTAGATAAAAATCATGCTTGCATATTATATACTTTTGCATTATTTTAATCTAAAAACAAAGTAAAATTGATTAAGTAATGGAAAGTTACAGATGAAGCAAAGTTTTTTTTTCGTGTCTGTTCTCATTTTTTTAAAAGAAAATACCACTGACGCTGTAAAAACAATTTTTTTCTCCCCATTTAAAAATTTAATCTATTTCCTCTATTTATTTTTTGAGGTTCTTTTTCTGGTTTTCCTCAATCAATGCCTTTTTTTTTTTTTTTGAGTCAACTGTTACATACGTTCAATTTATATCGAATTTCCTGCTGCTGACATTAGCAGAACAGAGGCTATATTGATTGTTCTCCAGGGCTAATTGATGAAAAACATTAGTGCAATCACTCCTAAGGCAACTTGATGAAGTTCGTGCGGGGAAGGGGAGAATGTTCCCCTTTTCCTTAAGCTAATGACTCGTGCAGAGCATTAGATGTTTAACCGCTAGTCTCGGTGTTTGGATAAAGCACGAGATCTTTGTATGTTCACGAAAAAGGTTTGTAAAAATAGATCTTACATCATTTAGATGATTTTTTTGAGTAACATGATTTTTCCCTATCAAGCAGCAAACGCAATGATATATCTAAATAAAATGTTGCACTGCTAGAAAAACTCTGGTGCGTTTTGTTGGTTCTTTTGAAAGTTCTGATCTTCTAAAAGATTGTGATTACTGTTTTAGAATTGCTTAACTGTGTAGTTACTCAAATTAGTTATAAGATTTGTCAAATCCATACCATATGGGTTACACTAAGAAAATTAAAAGCAATAGACAACGTGGTTTTCCAAAATTGGTATTTTTACTTACAGGTTGTTGTGTAAGACATTGAAAAACAACGACAATAAAACAGGGGTGGACGTGCAAAGCGACAATACAAAGAACTCATCTAAAATTTATTTAAAATATAAGATAATTCAGGTAATTTTCAGCTTCATAGAAACTTTTGAGTCTACTTAAAGTTTTAAAAAAGAGAAAACCAGCTTTGTTTATATCCAGTATCCTTTTAAAAATCAAGTGCTTATTTCTAAAAACATTTTTTTAATTTACTTTGCTAGACCTTAAGCTTTCTTAATTTGAAATTTTTACGAACTATACTTTAGTTTTAAGACTTCAAGCATAAACTTTATAAATCAAACATTCGCTTTTATAAGCTAGACCTTATTATCCTTTCTGAAAAAGTTGCTACAAAGTTAAGCTTTAACTGAATGGAATGCAAAATAAAATTTATAAGAAAAGGCAGTTATGAATAAAATTATGAGTTAAGAAAGAAGAAAGGTAGCGAAGTCGGACATCTTAAAAAGAGCTGTAAAGAAATTTAATCATGAAAAAAGTCGTGACAGAAACAGGCAGTTGGAGGAAGAAAGTTTCAAAAACAGTAGTTTAACTGTCATTAAAAATAGGTTTTAATAAATAAATGCATTATAAAATGTGGCAGATACTTAGTTATTCACTGAGCTTAGTTTAGTTACAATGCATATGTTTTCTCGAAATATCTGTAATATGTCAATGACACGTATGTTAGCGACAATTCATGCTGTTGGTATTAAGCCTTTAGTATTAACGTATTGCTTTCTCAGAGAGTTTTTTTTTAAATTTAAGTTATCCACTGTTCCTACAAATTTCAAAAAACTATTTTTTTTTTCAAAATAATGTAACATGAACGCAAAATGCAAAAATACCGTCCAATTTTATTCTTAACATATTTTTTCTTTCAGTTTAAATCCCAAAGTAAGGAAATTAAGTCACTTTAGATCGGCAACAAAAGAAAACCAAATGACAAATACCATTGATGATATTTTTGCATTGGTCGACAGGGTGGTGTAGTGGTAAGGCGCATGCCTCGTATGCCCAAGATCGCGGGTTCAAACCTGGCCCAAGTCGGTGCATTTTCAAGATGCAGAAAATCGTCTGCGCCCTTGTCGTATGATTATGCGGCATGTAAAAGATCCCTTGAGTAGACACATAGCTCTCGGCTAAATTAAATTCCTAGTGCATATTGCATCAATGAGAGCTCAGGTACCGCCATCTAGTGGTAACTGAACGTCAAAATTCTCATGCGGCGAAGGTACCACAATCATTGTGGTGCCGCTGAAAGAGATGGTACCAATTACTGGGGAAAGCACTAGGTCTGCAATGGTTGAGGACCAATACCGCAGCCCCATTAGAAAGAAAAAAAAAATTTTTTTTTGCATTGAAATGACCTATTAAATCTGACATCTGGCCAAAAGACCGTGAGAGTAGAATGTTAACTGTCGTCGTTCGTGTAAATATTATATATTTGTTTAAATTGTGCATACTAAAATACAAAATCAAAAATGCATATAATATTATTTCATATTATTGACATCTAAATATTTTGTTAATGAACAAAACAACCACGATCGGGCTGATTTAATGCGTTTATACACCCTGAATAAATTAAAATATGAGAATTTACGATGTACGGCTGCTAATATGCTTCTGAAGACAAATAAAATGTTTCATCTCGAAATAGTTATTGAAAACCCACAAACAGTGCATAAATCAAAAAAAAAAAAAAAAAACACTACGTGTGACTATTTAATTTTGCTAGTTATTCTAAAAGATCAAAAGTTTAATGAGTCTCTTTTTCCTTATTTACTTCATTGCTGTGTAGCATATAATATTATGATACAAATAGTATAAAGTCTTGAGGGACGTAAAAAAAAAAAAAAAAAAAAAAAAAAACTTCCACAAAATGAAAAACTTCCTTTTAAACTAAAAAACAAATTAATTCTTGTGTATAAATCCATCAAACATATAATGACGTGAAATTAGACCTGGGTATGTACTACATGTTAGAAAAGGATAGCATGTATTTAAAAACTTGTAAGAATAGTTAAATAATAAGACATATTAATAGTTGCGCATAACTTAATCATGAAATCTCGTCGAGTGAAAGTACGAGTATAATTTTTAATACTTTAACCGTTTGTTACAAAAAAAAAAAAAAATAAGTTGATAGTGAATTAAAATACTTTAATTAAATTGATAATACATGACAAGGAGATACTGCTTACTTTTGTGCGAAGCTTGAAAACTAAATTCTTGTGAAACAGCGTTATACAGCAAAAACCGGCATTTGTGAAATGATTGTAACACATGGAATTTTTATTCTTCCAAATTAAATCTTTATTTTCTTAATTTATTCATTTATTTGTTTGTTAATTTGTTTATTATTATTTTTTCTGTAAAAATGGTTTTTATAGTTTGCTGTTCAGATTGCAATCTCAATTCTCAATTGTTTCATCTTTGCATATAATTTCTTTCTACTTTCAGTACACAAACATATAAAGCAACGGGATAATTTTAAAAATTAAAAATAAAAGGTAATTGAGTAAAAGAGAGGCGAAGAAAAATCAAGTCCGTTCTAGAGCAACGTGTGCTGACAGGTACTATAAATAATAAGTCTATCCACACTATTTCAATTAGTAATTGAATTGCGAATGCTGTTAATTTCAGACAAAACACCTTTCTAGGTCCTCGGAAATATTCCAGGAAGGCGCCTTCCTGGAGAATTCTTAAAGGTGTCAACTCTTCATTTGCGTACTAAGTAGGTAAACCAGGAAACGCGTGAAGCAAAGTGTGTCACGAAAATCATTTAATCACCTTGTTTTTTGGATGCCATGGCTGTAACGAAGGAGTTTAAAACGGATCCTCATCTAAATCGCAGGAGAGTGCATTAAACCACGAATAAGTCAAAATTTATTCTAGATCACCGTTTTTCACAATTAAAATCAATGCTACTTTGACATCAGCGATGAGGGAGAACAATTGTATGTTTTTTTTTAAATTTAAATGAAATAATGAATAATCAAACAATTTATATTCTTGCGGTCATAAAGGAAGAAAACTCCATTACTAGATTCAGGTCTATTGCAACATCAGCAAAATAATTATGTTATCCTATAATAAAAATAAATGAGGGCTAGTTAGTTCATTTTTACCTCTAAGATTTTTTTAAAATTAAAGTTAAATATTAAAAATATTTTTTCAAAACTAACACTATTAGTGTGCATTAAGAATGAAGTTTACATTGTGACATTTGGAAATAATTACGCTGTGCAACACAAAAAATGTCCTTCAGATGAAAATCAGTGTTTCTTGTGTATTTTCGGCTGACAATTACGAATCTGCAATTATTTTTTGCCCGCCACTCCCCATTTTCCCCAAAAAATTCCATATTTTAGGTTTTTACCTTTTTTCTCAATAAATTTGTATACTTTCGTAATTTATTGACTTAATTTATTATAAATTATATGTTTCTCAGTGACAGTGAGATTTTTGCCATTCCGGTGACTTTTTTAATGAACTTGGCTACTTTAGCGACGTTTCTGGCAACACAAGTTTTATCAACTTTCCCTAAGTTTCGAGTCGTTTAGAAGACGACTTTTTTGTAGGCTATTTGCAGAGAAACAAGAAATCGTATACTGCTGTTGTAGGGGATTATTAAGTGAGCTGATATTCATAGGATAGCTGGCACTGCCTTGTAATAAGGAAATTATAATCATAAACATTTTGGGCTTACTGCAGAGCAAGTGGAAAGCTGGAGGGAAAGAAAACTAAAATGAAAAGGATAAATTGATCATTATTTAATTGAATACAGAATAGTAGGTTACATTTAACACGTCAGAAGGGTTGGACGGCCCATTCCAGTCTCCCCGAAAAACAAGTTTATCTCGAGGAGGGAAAAGTTCCGTGGTTCAGGTTCAGGGGGGAGGTGGTGCCTCTGTCGACGGTTAGGGCTGAACAGCTGTAATGAGATGGACTATTTCAGGCATTGGGACATGAACATAATTTAGCACAGCGGCGATTGTTTGTCAGTGCTCCTCCATATAATAAATGTTTTTTCATTTGTTCCTGTAGCATATTCTGTTAACACAAAGGAAACTTAAGAAGGTATGAGTGCTATACTGAAGTTAACTGAGTACACTACATTCAACTGGCACATTTTTAAAGGTTTGAAAGTCGTTGGAAAACAGCAGGATACTAACAGGTATACACCAAATTCCGCGAATGAAGTCGGGACGGGAACAATCACTATATCCATAAACAGTGGCCTCCTAGAAAACACTTCATCCCTGGCACCAAAAACATATCATTCAAATTCTTGTTGGAAAACAAACCGTCAGAAGCAGAAAAATCAGCCTGGCTGGCCTTTAAATTTGTGTGCTCAAGTTTCCTTGGAAATGAGAAAGCTGAAAACTGTAGAAGTTGTTGGTGGCATGAGAAAATGTTTTTGTATTATATGTTGCCATATGTAATTAAAACTACTTTCTTCACTTCCATATCGACTTATTTCTTTAAAACCTTAGCACAGTTAATGATATGTAGGGAGGAAATGTTTTATCAGGACATCTCTATGTTTGAAAAGCGTTTCAGTGGTCGATGAAATGGAAGTAGGCGAACTGAATATGATGGGTTTGTTATCAGAGCCCACCAACAGATGCCTGCAAAAATAAACGGCCTAAACAAATCATTTTAGTGTTTGTGTTTTCAATAAGTAAGCATCGGTTACATTATCTTAACCAAATTGTATAAATATAAGAAGCGGTTCTCCAACAAAAACGGTACGTGATGGACCAGTTTGGTTTTGATATTTGAATCAAACCCCTTTTTGTTTATATAGAATCATAGTTTCATCTAAAGGAGAAAAAAACAGTTCAAATTCGTTGCACAGTGTTGTCGCTAACAATAATAAAAAGGTTTATCTTTACAGCCAGTTTATTGGGCCAATTTTAAAGATCAAGCTTTCATATATCTATATAATTCCTGCATCTAAATACTAACAGTGTACTGCATGTCCTGCGTGTCAAACACTTTTACGAATATTATACATAACGTAAGTGCAGGGACGAACTAAATAAATTTTCCCTTATTTTAATATAAATATAAATTGTATCCTTCAATGCAATAACCAATCAATATTGCTATTTCATTGGCTTACTTTAACTGTAAACGATTAAAAGGGAAGCATTTATTATGCATCAAACGGATAAAAAAATCCTTACCTGTTTATTGGAAATGTACTCGTAAGTGATACATGAATTTCCTAAATGTGTTAAATGTTCATCAGAAATTCTTTCCATTAAAAAAATATGCTTCGTTTCAATCTAATACTTGTTATTTTATATTTTTTTTTTGGTGTTTTATGCACAGCTTTGCATAAAATATTTATTCATTCCTTTCATTTGCATACAGTTGTACATTTTTTGTCAGAATAATCCATTTGCTACCTCCTTTAAACCGAATTTGTTGTAATTTTAACTGAATTCCGATTAATACTTTTAAATTTTATACTTTAAATGTTTAAACGGAATTGAAGAATTTTTGGCGGGCATAAATATTTTATTTAAATTCCATTCGAAAATATCCATTTCATACAACGTTTTCGAAAACCCATATTTAGTTTATTCGGATCAAAACCAGCTTCGGAAAAACTTTTTTTCATGTACATAAAATGCATTTAAACTTGAGCTGAATATTTTTTTTGCAAAATTTATATATCGGCTTTGCTTTAACTGAACTGCAACGGATATCGATTTTTAACATCGTCTCGCACATCGTTACGGAATTTTTACGGAAGGCAAACACTTCAAAGCTTTGAAAAGTATCGATTATTTTTACTAAAATTACCTAGCGAATGAATGTACCGAAATTTTCAAATTTTACATTTGGCCTGCAACTGTTATTATTATCCTTTGGAAAGAAGCCAAATACTTCGTCCGAGTCTATAGCAAGTGCACCTCAAGTTTTCGAAACGGAAAATGAATGAATTTTCTTTTTCACTTCATTTCTTGTCTTTATCCGGAATTGTGCCAGACCAGAAGTGTTAATTTTCCTTATCTGGAATTGAATCAAAAATGAAGAATAAAATGTAATAAAGACTAAATGGTTGACTTTTTTTATACTATTATACTCCAGGTGCAATTGAGGTTTTGTTTCCAATGTTCTCCTTCGATCTTCTTTTTTTCTTTCCTTTTTTTCCATCGAAAATCAATTAAGCTATATATTTCCTAAAGAATAGGAGTTTTTAGGGTTAAAATGCCCGCATAAGTATGCGTTTGAAAGGACTACACAGGGGCACATTTTAGAGGGGAAATAATTGTCTGATAAGCAAATTTAATGTATTCAACTAAAAAAAAAACTGAAATTAAAAGAGAGAGAGAGAAAAAAAAAACTTACACAGAAATAAAACTATATTACTGAATTTAATTTTATATATACTGTTAAAAACCAATCTTTAAATCCGTAGTTTCAATTACTGAAATAAAGGAAATTTGGAAAAAAACCTTTTTGTCTATAAAATGGTAAGAGCTGCTGACGTAATTCTTAATTGGTTGTTAACCTGTTATAAAGTACGCAACAAATAACACACATGTTTTCTTTTCGCTAATACAGAGACTCTTTTCTCCCCATTTTTATACTAAAATTTTTATGTTATTATTGCTGTAGAGAACGCGTTAGAAAATTATTTCGTGAAATTAGTTTTCTTTTTTGAAAACCAGAATAAATTAAATATGATTTTCCTTTTTTTTTTTTTTAATGAATAACAAAAAAGCCAACAAAGATAAACAGTTTTGTTACCTGGTCCTGTTGAGGTGTAAAATTTCCTCGTACTGGGAAAATACGGAAAATAGTTACTGAAGCAAGTGCAATATTTTAAAGATAGCGGTTTACAAAAGAATAAATCTGAAGGCTAATCCGGCATTTCCTTTAAACCTTCCAGGGAATGCAACTGAAAGAGGTCTGCTAAAAAGCGCTCCCCACTCCCAAGGGTATAGCTGAATAAGAAATAGAATAACGCCCCCCCCCCCCCCGCCCAGAACCCATCTCACTAGAACTTGAGGAAAACATCTGATCGGTTCGATTCTAACAAAAGTTTTAAAGTCACATACGATCACTTCCACCTGATTTTCTCTCAGAAAACGCTGAAAATTAAAACCAATTAAAAATAAGCTTTACTATTGTTGTATTTCGAACAGTTGATGTATTCTAGAGAAAGAAAATAGTCATTAGCGTCACTGCAGAGGGGCAGAGGGGGTGAATCTTCCTGAGTTTGGTTGCCATCACTTTTTGGGATGGCAACCAAAATGGATATTTATGTTTATAAAAGCTGTCTATGTACAGCAATTGTGCAACTTTCCCTTATTATATTTTAATTATATTTAATCCATTAATAAGGATATCTCTGCCTAAAAAACGCTACCCTTGGAGGAAGGGGAGGGGAAGAAGGGGAGACATTAGTGCTAGGAAAGCCACTAGTAAATCTCCTTTTATTTCCGAAGGAATTATATCACCAAAACGTACATGTTGAGGTTCGAAATAGTTGGATGCTTATTTTTTTTCTTTCACATATTTACTTATTAATTATTCGTAGTGTGGATAAAACTGTCTAAAACTGTTTTCTCACTTTTGATTTCAAGTTATTTCTTTGATATATCGTTACTATTGTGGGTTTGATTTATTAAGTATATTTGAATGAATTAAGAACTAAAGCCGCATGAGAAAGTGATAGATAAATAATCAAGTTGATGCAGGTGTGTACAGGAAAGTAGGCTCGTAATACTTCTAGACGGAACTTGTTGTACCTTACATCAAGATTAGGGTGTTTCAAAAAAACAAAATGTCTCAAATGTTAGCCCCGGTGCGTTTTCCCCAGGATACAGACGTAGCTAATGCCAAATACGAAATTTCAAAATTTTCGATCAACTCTAACCCTTGCCTCAAGTTCCCCGAAATTCTCAAATTTTAACCAAAATAGCATTTTTTTATGCTACAAAGCTTTAATAATACTTCCCAAGCATCCTTGCCCAAAATTTTTATCTCCAATCCCCTCCTAAAAAGACGGAATTTTTCCTCAAAAAGAGCCATATTTCAGTATATTTTTCAGTCATTTGTCTTTAAATGGTAAAGATAGAAAAACTACAAATAATATGGAAGTATTTCTCACGTCACTTATTTGACTGCCATGTGATTGTGGGATTGGCAAGCTGCACACTCGACGCTGTCGAGTGTGCAGCATGGCGATCCCTTTTTGGGGCCACTTCAAGTCCGGATAACCCATTATTTAAAGAATTTCAGCAAAAATGGGACTCAATAGAAAAAAGTAATGTAAAAACTCTTGAAATGAAGAATCATAAAATGAAGTCCGTGAGCGACTCATACGGTCTCTTCTTAAAATCTCTTTTCAAAAGAGATGCGTCGAAGGCTTTTCTCAGAGACGATTATCGGGAAGCAGCTGAAATTACAATAATATTGTTAGGTGAAACTCCTACCCGGGGTCTTCATTTTTTAAAACCCGGAGCATATAATCACGCCAGATGGATGAGTACAATTCTCTACGCATCAAAAATTTACATGTTCAGTGAGCAAGTTGGTTACGATAGTGAGCTCTTAAAGAAAATTGAACAAATGTGTTATTTTAATGATCTTATTTACGTTAAGCGTTGGTTAACCGCGTCACACGGTGCTGATGCACCCATCAATGATCTTAGTCTTTTTACCGAACTTCGTGATTATAGTGATGTGAACAAAGACATTTCTAAAAAAAACAGTGACATTTTCCAGAATCATTATTGGTACTTGACTGAGGAAATCGCTGCACTTTCTCTATTCTCCGATAAAGTGCCTATGAATGAGAAGAAAAAGCTAGCTACGGCAATGATACGGCATAAACCTTCGACTTCTTTATCTATCGGAGTACCAACTTTTCCTAATCTCACTGCAAACACCAAGCTTCCAAATTCGTAACTATTATTCCAGACCTTCAATTCAGAGGCTTTGTGGCTAAACCAGCCACCTTCTGTGTGGAAGAATGATCCGAACTACGAAGAACTTTCAACATTTGTTCATACAGTTAAAACACAACCAATGATTTAGCTGAAAGAAGCATCAAACTGATTCGAGATTATTATGATTCAATGTCCAAAGGTGAAGAGGATCGCCAATTTCTCCTGCAATCAGTAGAAGAACGAACGATTTGTAAAACGAACTTTCAAAATAAGTGACGTGAGAAGAATTTCCATATTATTTGTAATTTTTCTATTTATATCAAATAAAGGAAAATGACTGAAAAATATACTGAAAGAGGAGGAGGGGATTGGGGATAAAGATTTTAGGCAAGGATGTTTGGGAAGTATTATTAAAGCTTTGTAACAGATATTTTAGATTATAATTTATTGATTTTTGATTTTTAAAATAATTAATATATAATTATAAGACGCTCATAAAAAAAATGCTATTTTAAGGAAAGTTTGGGAATTTCGGGGCGCTTGAGGCAAGGGTCAGAGTTGACCGAAAATTTTGAAATTTCGTATTTGGCATTAGAAACGTCTGTATCATGGGAAAAACGCACCGGAGCTTACATTTGAGACATTTTGGTTTTTTTTGAAACACCCTAGTCAAGATTTGTGTGATATTGCTCAAATAATACACAAACTGCAATATTTAAATCATATTTTTTAGGTTGTAAAATAAGAAACGCTTAATAAAACTACTTTTGCAAATTCTGGTTCAACCTTTCACCAAAAAGAGAAAAAGAAAAACTGTCTCGAACATAATTGTATTTACAGATCAACTGTTCTTAGTCTTCAGAATAATATGGACTGAAAAAGAATGTTTTTTTTTTAAAATTAGAAATAGTTTTTGGTTGTTTCGTATTTGAAAATAGTTTCATTTTTGGATTTTGTAGTTGTTTCGAAACTGAAGTAATCTGCTATATTTTGAAATGGTTTTTCTTTGGATTTTTTTCCAGGTTTCCAGTGTTTTCTTTAAAACTAACATTTTGAATGAAATGCTTTAATTTAAAATGCAAGCTTTTTTCTTTATTTATTTTTTATTACTTTTTTTTAAAGGTTTTTGTAATGGGTTTGTTCAATTTATATATATATATATATATAATATATATATATATATATATATACATATACATATATATATATATATATATATAGAGAGAGAGAGAGAGATAAACAGATACCGTAAAAAATACACATGCTGTTTGGAAGAGAAAATATATTACTGATTGACTTCAAACAATGCCCTATATTTCCACATATACAAGAATCTCGCCCTCCTTTCACTTTATGAGGTATAAAATTGTTTTTTTTTTACCAATGCATACGTAGTTTAAACCCTGAGTCTTCTGTATTCAACATTTGTCTTCTTTTGTTGAATACCACTCCACAAAAAATAGAAGTAAACAAAATGCAAAATGTATAAAGAAAGACTCTGAGTGCTGAAAATATATTAGAATTTATGGACATTTTTTTAAAGTAATATCTAGAAATAGAAAACAGTGCCATCGCACTCTGCAGTTTTGTGTATACGATATATATATATATATATATATATATATTATATATAACGAAACAAAAGCCTTAAACTTCTATTTTCTTCTAAAAAGCATGGTTTTACAAATATTTCCACTATATATTTTCTTTTGAAGAGAACGCGGTGCTTACATAACTGACAACCTTTCGACTTTATATTCTAGGTAAGGAAAAAAAAAGAAAGTTCAGATTTTATTTTTAATCTTTGATTTAAAAAAAAAAAAAAGAACTGACCCTAATTCTACCATTTTCTTTTGTAAAAGAAGTCTTAATTATCATTCTTTGAAATAACTTAATTTCTTTTTCTCCTAAATGAAATTCAATCATTACAGGTTATGGTAATTAATGGCATATGTCTTCAGCTTTAATTAAATCTCTAAAAAGCGAAGTTCGGTAGGAAAAAACATGGGTTTTGATTAAGTGAAAATTTCTTTAAGTGGCTTCTAGAAAATTATCAGTTTCTGGAAAATGTCAGCACAGATTTCTTTGAAATTACCTCCTTTAAAAGAATAAAAAAAGAACATAAGAATGGCATTTGTTTAAAGGAAAAGTAATGTATCTCTTGTTCTTTGGAAAAACCGCGCTCTTTATGGATGAGAATTTATGCAAAAAAATATAGTTTTTGCATTATGTAAAAAATGATATTTATAGGGTTAAGTCATGTATTTTGGAACTCTTAAAATTACGTTGGAACTTACATTTTTGCCCTTAGAAATAAAAACTCAAAATGAAAGCTTTTATACACATAAAACTGTGTTTTCGTAACTTATTTTGCATTTATAAATGCATTCTTAAACATATACTTCGTTATTTTTAAATTTTTAAAAATTTGCATTTTTAGCACTCACGTAGCAATATTACACGAAAAACAGGAAGGAAGTATTTTGCGACATTTTATTCCTGTTTGTCATTGTATACATATTGATAAATTTCTCGTTAAAGTTTACTATTTATAAGAAGCGTTTTATTAACGCTCGTGCGTAATACAATAAACGAGAATATCTAAGTGCTCGCTTTTATTCTTATTTACGAAGGATCATCTGTGTAGCATAAAAGAATCAATTGAATTTTTAGAAAATGCAAAAAATTTCGTTTCACTCGCCATTGAATTACTTTGTGTTCTATTTTTTGTGCGAAATATCAAAATAACATCAAATTGAGGGAACATTTGAGTCATAATTTGTTTTCTATATTAATATTTTAAACTACTAGATTTCCTCTTTAATGTGATGGTGGACGGTTACGTTTTGAAAGGTATTTGCCCAGTGGAATGAGTCGAACCTGAATGTTCTTCCTTTATCGAGAAATATTTAATGGCTTCCAATCTGGTATTGATTTTGCACTCAGTGCTCCCAAGAAAATAATTACATCTTGACTATTTCCCGGAAAGGATTCCCTTTCCTGGTGCTCTTTCCTGCACATCTACATGCGTCATCCATCAAGGAATGCAAATATATTGCCCCTCTCTCGGAAAGGAAGAAAGTTGACTTTCTTTTTGGGGTTAGTCGAGTACTGCTAAAGATGGCTTTGCGTGAGTAGAGATAAAATAAAAAGAAATAGTCCTTCTTTTAAAGGAATAATAAAATGATAATGTGTGGACAAATTATATTATGGTTAAATTAGATAACGTGGGTTATGATACTCCTAACTTTTATTCAGTTGATTAATGTGCCGTGTTTATTTTATAACTAAGTATAGCAAAATGTAGTACAAAAAAGAGGAAGATTTTCATCTTGCAGGCACTATCTTTAAGATACATTTTATCACCATTGCTAATGTTTTTATGTGAAAAAAAATGAAAAAAATAGGCATGTTATCTGAGCAGTCCTTATTTAAACGTGATCAATTTTATTTAATGTTTATATATGAATAAAGTTGTAAAATACGTTTAATAACCTAACCTTTCGTTGCGTTTTATAAAGAGAAACCTCTCTATTTGTTTTTTCAAAATTGATACAGCTGAATGGAATTCGCGTGTAAGCATTTACATGAAGAGAAACTGGAAGAGTTTGTAAGAAAAATATATAACAATAATAATAAGAAGAAGGAGAAATAATACACTGAACAAAACCGAAACATAAAACAAAAATGGAACGAAGAGCATTGCTGTTTGCCCAATTTTCGTTTTAAAATGAATATATTTTTTGTACACATTCTTTCTTTTAAAGATATCTGTAAAATTAAAAAAAATAATACACTATAATAACTTTTTTTCCATGTTCACTGGTAAACGTTTTCTGGAAAAAAAGGTATATTTGATGATTGTGTCACAATGTCATTTACAAAATATGCATGTAATATCTCAATAGCTCAAAAGTTTTAACATACACACTTTTTACAGTCAATAGAAAGCTATGCATTTATTCAAAATATAAAATAAATTGGATTTTTGTCACTATTTCACTGAAAAATCCAACTTTTTTTCTAGTTAGAATGATTAGTTACTACGTTGCTATCAGATAACACGCATCTTGTACTGCACTTATTTGAGTGGGTTTCCCAAAAATATGAATGAGCTTAGATCTTATGATCCAGAAACTTCTCTTTTCACTGTATAATAAACAGTCAGTTTTTTATACTTATTGCACAAAAAACGATAAATAGTAGTAAAATAAAAAGTATTGATTGCGTATTTTTCGTATACATGCGTATAACCTCTATTAACCGATTGTCTATAGACTGTTGAAAGCTATCGTTAAATCAAGCATATCGTTAAGTCGTGGAAACATATCGTTCACCAAATCCAATTAATCACTTTCAAAATTTATCGCTAATTTGAGGAAATGGTTAAACAGAGGATCGTTACAAAGAAGTTTTTAACATTTATTTATGTTTTTTAATTTTAATTTTTATTTTACCTTTGATTCACAAATTATTTTTCTTGCAGGCACATACTTAGTTGCTTTTCTTTTCCCTATGATAAAAGTAACTGGCGTGTTTATTTAGGTAGTGTGCACTTTACAAAACGTGGAAAACCTATCTGCTCTTCTAAATGGTCGTTAATTTTCGAAATCCTTTCCGATAAATATTGCTTTGAGAAATATATGCATATTCATTCAAAAATAACGCGTCTCATGTTTGATCTTCAACTGATTATCGCACATACTGCGAATAGCAACAGCCTTCTGCAAACGAGCTTGTGAACACGCTTCGCAAACACTCGCATCAATTACTGAAATGATCCAGCGGCCGATAATCACGCAAATGTTCAGTTATGGGAAAGATTTATCGGCCATGTACTACTCACTCTTTTCGTGTTTTAACGATTGTGAATAACTAATATATTTGACTTTCGCACGAGCTATCAAGTGATACCTAATCGGAATTAATGAATTTTAGTATCGAAATTAATGCGTATCGATGTAATAATCGATTTAACCGTACGTATCTTGTTCTGGCGAAAATTTGATAACGGACATTTCTTCTAATCTTTCATTTTGTATTATCTAGTGCAGTAACGGACGGGAGTCATTTACACCCGCATAGGTTTTATTACAACATTTTTTTTTTACATTTTCTATTCGCTATGAATAAACAGAAATCCTCAGCGTGTAAATTTCTCTTTACTTTGTAGAATTCCTGCAGTATGAAATGTATTTTAATTTTAGATCATTTTTGTAGTTTAAGATGTTAAAAATATTCTTTCCGCTCGTAATTTAGCTACTGTTATAAATCTTGCCGTTTAACAAAAATTTAAGAATTAAAAATGTCCAACCTTTTTCTTCAACAACAGCGCACTAAGAGTGTAAATTTCTTGTTGCTTTGTAGAATTTCTGTAGTATAAAATGCCTTTTAATTTTGAGTCCTTTTTTTTATACTTTTAGATAAAAATCTTCTTTTAGCTATTCATTTATCTACTGTTGTAGATATGCGTCACCGTTTTACAAAAATTTAAGAATTAAAAAAGTCTTACCCTTTTCCTTATCAACAGTGTGTGTCAGTAATAACAGTAAATTCAGGCAAAAACATGAATGATTTTTGCCTGAATTGCGAAGAATGAAATTTTTACTATATTTATGGAGTCAGAGTATTTTTACTATTATGAAGTTTAGCAGTTTTGAACCTCATACTATCTTTCAAAGTTTAATTTATATTTTCTAAATCTTCAAAGACTTTTTCCTTTTGAATGCCACCAAAACAGTTCTAAACTGTTTCACTATTATGTCGAGCAAAAGTTTTGTTTTGGCAGTTTTTTACATTAGTAAGTAGCCTCCTTCTAAGACCTCATCAAAAACTATTTTTTCTCAAGCAATGGATGGTATATTTATCTGATCAACATAAAACGTATTTTTCGTTTACAATAGGGGAGACCAGCTCTAGTAGTTACAAAACTTTTAATAATTTTTCTAGAGTTAACCACTGCGAGTAATTTTGTGAAACGTGCTTTAGAATTTACTATAATTATTGTAGATTCGTAGCATATTTTTTGAGAACGGATTAGATAATGATAATTAAATTAATGAACAGTTATCACTTTGGGGCATGTTGTTACACTCGCAGTGGTAAGTTGCTACACAAAACATTTTAACTAATAATAAAAGGTCTAATGTACTTGGGAATATGTATATATGTTACGGTGAATTTCTGAAATCGGAGAATGTCGACAATCACCTATGGATGTCGACATACACCAAGTAGAGAATGTCAATAATTACCAGTGGATGTCGACATACACCAAGTAGAGAATGTCGATAATTACCGGTGGATGTCGACATACACCAAGTAGAGAATGTCAACAATCACCGGTGGATGTCGACATTCACCATCTATCAGACCAGTGATTGTCGACATTCTCCAATTTCGGTGTTTCCCAGTAAAATATATATTTTTTAATCATTAATTAGAACTTTTTACAGAAAATCATAGGTTTCTTCATCTAGATAGACCATTTAGATAGCACCTAATTTAGATTCATCTAGATAACATTTCTTTTCTTTTAGTGAGGAACAGGTTTCTCTTCATTGATTAATTTTTTTACAATATACTTTCAATGCGTTTTTAACTGTTTGAATCTGTTAAAAATGCACTCAGCATACGTTTCCGCTAACGGATAACTTTTATTTTGCCAAATTTGAGAAATGGCCTTATTTCTTGTGGACTGACATGCAACTCTGGCAGTTCAAAACATAGTAGTATCTGTATTTGATGTGGAGTAGAGTTATACTTATATGTTTCTACTGAAGGACCTGTTTGTGCTACAGGACCACCTCCCGTTGTTGCTCAATTGCTGAATGTGTGTTGACTTGTATCTTGGTAGTAGGGTTTTAATCTCTAGTAGGCATTTCTAAGATTGGCGAAGAGGGTTTTTCGATGTGTCTTTTAAAGCGTTATATCTGAAGAACTGTCGAATTTTGCTGTAACCAACCTAGGTACGCCAGCATTTGGATTTGAAAAGTATAGTAAAACCTGTATACTTTATTTTGCACTCCTAATTCATAGTCGTTACATCACGGTTTTAGTTTGAGACAATATTTTGTTGTATCTATGTCTGAAATGTTTAGCGATATGTCAGACCAAGGTCGCAAAACATATTATTAAAGTAAAAAATGAGAAGGTTATGCATACAACGTAAAATCTTGTAATGCGTTTGGTTGTCGTGGGATGTTTAAAAATATGTATATAATTCACACATTACAAACATCAGAGACAGATATTCAATACGTATGTCACCGGATATCCAGTATCCGGCAGAATTAATTTATGATGTGTCATCGAATGGTAACGAAAAAATTTCTAAAAGGTTATCAAAAAGTCACGAAATTTCACCTTAAGTATGTGGACACCCTGAAATAGTTAACTTTTGATTATAGTTAAAAGTTAAAGAAACTATAGGAAGGAATTATAACAGAAAATATAGAGGTACGATCATCTTTGCTAAATATTTTTAGAAATTTCCGTTGTATACCTTTTAAATGAAAGTTGCCTAAAAGTTAAAATATTCTCACTTATTTTTCCTTTTTTTTACGTAAAGCTATTAACGCCGTGAGGCTTGTTGCATTCAGAACAATTAGAATATTTGGCGACTTGCCAGGACATTGCCCTTTTGCAAAATTAGAACTATAAATTTGGGTTACTTTGTAATTCTCTAGAAAACAAGGCAAATTAATTTCTTAGTGGCTGCATTTTCTCTCTTAGCACGTAATGAAAACAATTCCACGGTTATAGAAGGAAATTGTGGAGAAAATACTTATTACTGAATTTTCTCCGGATTACGTTCGACTCAGGATTACTGCAATCAATACAATGTTTCGCAATGACGTATATAATCCAACTGTTTCTATCTTTTATCGGAATGAAAACCATATAAATCTATTAGAAATGAAAATACAATCTATTGTAATTATGTATTTAGACACTAAGTGAAACAATTTTTTCTCCTGTAAATTGGAATAGTGTTGATATACAAAAATATATATACATTTACTTTTTAGCGTACTTTCCCGTAAAAGTAAAAAAAAATAATAATAAAGCATGAAAGAAGGCTTAATGTATCGAGAAAATATCTTTAAAAATCAAGAAAAGTCAAAAATAAGTTAAGTAATTAAATAAAGATTGAAAAATAAAAAAATTGAAAGTAGGGTTTTGAAATGGGGGAAAAAGTGTGTCTGTCGGTCTGCCCCCCCCCCAATAACTTTTGAACGAATTGTTCGATCCGAAAAATTCTTTTTGCATTCGAAAGATCTCGGGAGGACATCTCATTTCCACATTCTACTTTTTGATTTGAACAATTTTTTGTTAAATTTGAAGAGTTCAAAAATTTTTAACATTATCGCCTATGGGTGAAAATGAAGCAAATTATGTAAACTCTGGGTACAAGATCCAAGTTTCCATGAACAAGCTCACTGGAAGAACTCCTTGGCGTGAAATATTAATTTGAACAATTTTTGTTCATTTTTGAACAGTTAAAAAAGAAAAAATTAACATACCACCTACGGGGAAATTTCAATCCTATATAATTTCTGATCTAAGGGACCGATTTGCTTGGAACAAACTTTATCGGAAAGCTCTTATGGCGTAGAACATGTACAGATAGAAAGTTCATCCAGAACTAACGAGCCTATTTTCCTATGAAATTTTTTGATCTGGATTTTCAAGAATATTTTTGAATTAATGAATGATTAAATGAATAAGAATGAATGAATAAATGAGTGAATAAATACATGAACGACTTAATAAATGAATGAAGATGTATTAACCGTTGAAAAATGTATATTTGAAGCAATTAAGAACTAAAGCTAAACGAGAAAGACAGAGAGAGAGATAGCTAGATTAAAAATTTGAACTCGGTGTATACGGGAAAGTAGGCTCGTATAGTTCTAGACGGAACTTCTTGTTATGCTTTAAAAATATAATTAATTAAAAAATATATGTACATTGTTTTGTGCGAAACTTGTCCACTTGTTTTGAGGCATTGTTTATGAAAACTGATTATAGCTCTGACCCACATGCGATAGAGGAGATATAAGAAGCATCTTCTTCGCTGTGTTTGGAAATAAATATTCTAACCAATGTAAAAAAAAAAAAAACATAAGCATATTTAGAATTATGAATACACAGATACGGTAACTGTTGGCAGAAAATTAATACTGAGTACGAAAAATATAATCCCGTTCGTAAATTGTATTATCAAACTGTATTGCAATTGTATACATTTTATCGTATATTGTATAAATTGCATAATAATGCATTAATTACATCGTAAATCGTAACGGCCTCCTTATTCTAGTGTCAGCATCATATTTAGTCTTACCTTTTAATAATAACTTTAACTTTCCAAGCGTCACTTGTTAAATGCCAATCTATGCTTACAATTATAAAACTTTCAAACTAATTTGAATGAACAAACGCGTTTAGTGGTTTCACATAATTTCTCCCACCAGCAACGCCATTTTAAATATCTGAAAATAAAAAAAATGACGTTAAAAATATTTTACGAAAGTTTTTCGGATGAAACGTTAAGACAAAATTCGGGTTTAATAACTGTCAAGAAGCCTTATAGTTTGGTTTTTCCTGCTTTTGCTTAACATGAGTGTAATGACACAATGCTGAAAGTATTAATTCAATACTTTGAAAACTTCGACAATCAGTTATCAACCTAACTATAATTCAAAAGTCATTTTTTGACAATCGGGGCTTTTTTTTTCTTTTGATGTAGGTCAATCGATCGGGCTATCGAGAAATATGTATCGGGTTCAAGTAGCCATCTGTTGCAATTGACGAATTGCTTTATGTGAGATGAATGTTTGAAATCCTAAACACGCACACATTGATGTGTGTGCGTGCATAGGACTTAAATAGAGCCTATTTATTGCTGCATACATTTGCGAGTTTCCGGATTAAAGGTATTTGAGCGAAAACTTTCAAAGTTAAGATTTTTATTTTGATGTTTCTCATCAAAATGACCACAATTCGTGCATTGAAGGAGGTTCTACGTCGTTCTGAAACATGTGGCTT
Organism: Octonoba sinensis; assembly: GCA_038502835.1. Taxonomy (NCBI): domain Eukaryota; kingdom Metazoa; phylum Arthropoda; class Arachnida; order Araneae; family Uloboridae; genus Octonoba; species Octonoba sinensis. The sequence continues at coordinate 70,024,123 of CM076602.1, forward strand.
TTATGTTGTTGCCTAGTTGTGCCTTAGGCGAAGATGGACCTTACTTTTCGAAAAAAAAAATGATTTTTTTTACGCGCATATTTTTATTTGCTGTGGACCTGTTTCATATTGTGACAAAAAGAAAATTTGATTTACTCATAAATATAAGCTAATTTTTAAGGGTTAAAGTTTTAAAACGGGCTTGATTAAAAGGCCATTTAAAATGCATTTTTTTCTTTCCGCTAATAATTCTTTTTTTATTGAGATTTCAAGATGTTCCTTGCTACCTACTTTTCCTTCGACAAAGCTGAAAATTTGTGATTAACTAGTTTTTTTATAGTTAAACAAAATTCGGCATACATTACGTGACTGGAATATATTAAGTAGTTTAAAAATATTAATAATGGTTCAAAAATGGAAATTTTTACGAAGAAATTAGCTGTAACTAACAAAAAAGTATATTTTAAATTATTTACCAGCATATTCTTAAATGAATGCGGAAATGTACTTATACTGTTCCAAACCTTCATTACATAACAACTTCAACCAAAAAATTAAAATATTGTAACGCAAGGAACATTTTGAAAGTTGTCTTTATTTTCTTTTTGAGTTATAAATATGTAATTTTGCTGATTTTATTCAACAATTCGCAAATTATTGTTGAACTAAGTTCAAATGAAGAGATATTTCAAAAACTTCCTACACTTATAATTGTCTGTTTCATTCGACAGACGGTTTCATTTGTCACTTAGATTTGTCGCACCAAGGTAGATAAAATAATCTTAAGATTTATAACTGAAACAATTTTTCATCAAACTGTGCAACCTTCGTTTCTGCTGTAAACCAAAGTTTACTGTATTTCAGTAATTTTGCTCAAGCAATCCAAAACACTGCACAAAGATTTGTAGATTTACAAACATTTTCAGTATGTTTTGTTATTTTTCAAAGGAATGTTATTTTATAAATGTAAGTAGTTTTCCCAAAATCTAGTTAACTTTTTAAATGGAACATATGTACACTAAAATAGTATCAATGCGAAAAATTATGACCCTTTTAATAACTTAAAATGCATTATAATTTGGTTAGTTTTAGAATAGAAGGATTTCTCTAGCTAACTATCTAACTAACTTCTACTACCTAACTTAGGAGATTACTAAATTTTTTCTTAGTACGAAAATGTTTTTAAAATATAGTTCATATTCCTAGAAAAATTAACATAAAAAAATAGAATAAACATCAACTTATTCATTTGAAAAATAAATAAATACATAAATAAACATTTTTCCAATTTATTTTCAATAACAATTCTATTTTATTTTGGGCTTATTTTTCAGTACATTTTATTCTTATTGAAATGTTAAACACTTTTTGGAAATCTTTATGTTCAAAATAGCAGATATTAACAAAAACTATAATTATGCAAAATACCATTAAGCTTATCAAAAGAAACAAATGATTACTGAAATATTTTCATCTTTATTAAAATACTAATTAATGCCCATCAAAATATGAAACATTTATTGAATTTATGGTTTTTCCTAATTGGTAAGATATGATCTTTCAGATTCCATATTAACGAGATAGCGGAAATGCGGGTCTTTATTCTTAACAGACTAATTGGCTGCTTCTAAAAGGAAATTCGCAATTAGCATTTCATTTTAACGTAAACTAGCAAGATTATTTTCTTTTCTTACGACAGTTTGCTAATTATTGCTAAAAAAGTGAAATTGTATTGTGTGAAACAAAAATGTCACCAGTTTTTTCCTCGTATTACTATAGATTTCCTTTGATTGCTAAATGTAAGAAATTGCTTTTATTTTCTTTAAAGATTTATGTTTCTGTGATGTTTTCCCTCATTTCTTGTAATGATTTCAGTTGTTGTGTTAATTACTACGTTAATGGTTGCTTTCAGAGAACAGTTCGGATTTTATGGAACGAAGAAGAGAAAGAAAGGGAAAAAAATGTTTTGTCTTTTAACTCATTCTGAAAGGGCTATTAAAAATCATTAGCGCCAAATGAGGTTGTTTTTCTTCGACAGAGACCCTATAACAAAATTCTTTTGTCACGTAAACTTTTTTTTTCCGTATAGGAGTTTTTCTTGTTTGTTGTTTTCTTGTTTTTTTTTTTTTTTTTCATTTGCTACTTTTTTATGACATTTTAGGGCATCTTTTATCTCAAGCATTTATTATTTACTTTGCTATGATTACGTTAATCCAGTTGCATAAAACCGTGTTATTTTCGCACGAAATGCACAAAATCATCGAGCAATATAATTAGCATTATTGATACACACATTTACAAATATTCTGCATTCAGGTGTTTCAGACTTACAAAAGCCTCTTTTTCAATGAGACAAAATCTTGAAATCCCGGAAAATGTGTAAGCAGCATTTTTGTACATGTGTTAAATTACATATGTTTTGTAAAGTATGATTTTATCATTCTTTGTTTCTGCAAGAAGAAAAACCTTTTAATTCGTAAAAATGTTTTATAGCTTTTATATATATATATATATATAATATTAAATGCATGCAAAAATATACAGCTCCATTTATCTTATTGCAAAGTACATACGTGGTGTAGCAACATAACCACTATCTTTTTTTTCTTTCAAAACGCAATGAAACCCATTTGATCAATCATAAATGTTTATTTATTTTATATATTTTTTTATAATGTCGGAATATATATACAGTTTTGTTTTACATAGTTTTGAAAATCAAATCAGGTATGCGATTCTCCATATACTGAGAACATATTTCTCATGTTTTTCATCACTCTTACTAGCATAGGAAGCCTAAACCCTTATGAGCAAAGGGGTCGCGCTTACGCGAAACTAGGGTATGTTCGCAACTTCACCTCGGATGTCTGCCTTTTGGTCCTATAGAGTCCTTGGACGGTTGACATAAACGCGGCATTTCAAAAACCCCACAAAAAAAAAATAAGACCCCAAAATCGGGGGAGCAGTCACTCACGCTAAGCTTTCTTCCAACGCATGATGCTGACTGATAAGAGGTAGGAACAAAATGTTAGAACCATCCGTCTGGAATGAGACCAGTCCCATCACACAACAACATTTAGATCCAAAAAATGCATATTTTTAAAAAATGCATATTTTAAATGATTTGTATTTAAAGGTCTTATCCCTTAATATAAAAATGTCTGGTAAGCAAAAGATATATGGGAATAAAGTGTAGAAAAAATTTTCTTACCTGCACCTAAAAACATCATATATTTTTAATGTTCTCATCATTTATGCGTTAAATAGAGGAATTTCAATGTACACTTTTAATATACCTACTGCGTATATGCTCTTTTAGGAAAGGCAGTTTTTACAGATACGGAAAAAAAAATTGAGCTCTGCTATAATACACTGGTTCAACCAAAGGGATAGCTTTTGTACAGCAAACAAGAAGTTCCGTCTGGAACTAGAAACGCCTACTTTCCTGTATACACCAATGTCAAAATAATAATCTAGCTATCCCCCTCTCTCTCTCTCTCATTTAGCTTTATTTCCTACTTTCTTCAAATGTAGCTTTTTCAACGGTTAATACAAATTCATTCACTCATTTATTTATTCTTTCAACCTGACGCTTTCTAATCCTTTACACATGAAGAGTTTCTCAACTGAAATTTGGGTTTAAGAAAATGACCCTCTCACAGCATTTCTACCAAGTCCGATGCCAGTATTTTCTAAGATCCGATAAGAGAGAAGAACTTTTGAAAACAATTTTTGGGTGACTGAACCGGGGTAGAACTCTATTTGGTGACCAGTAAAGGAAGGTCATTTTATATTATTTTGAATAAGCCTTAGTCGGGTCCAAAGGAAAACGACCACTTAAGCGGAGTGACCACTTATCTGGTTGACTACTTATTGAGGTTTTACTGTATCCTTAAAAAATTCAAATCAAAAAGTTTCTCGGAAAAACAGCCTCGTTTAGTTTTGGATGAACTTCATATCTGTACATATTATACGTCATAACATTATTTCAATCAAGTTTTTTCACGCAAATACGTCTGTTAGAACAGGATTTATATAGGACTGAAATTTCCGCGTAGGCGTTAATGTTAAATTTTCTTTTAACTGTTCAAAATTGAACAAAAATTGTTTAAGTGTTTTTTTGTTGAGAGATTCTTCTAATAAGCTAGTCCAAAGGAACATGGATCTCATGTCCAGAGTTTGTATACCAAAGTTTTACATACTTTGCATTTTTTTTGCCCACATCGCTAATGTTAAGATGTTTTGAACTGTTCAAAATTGAACGAAACGTTGTTCAAATCAAAAAGTCAGCTATGAAAATGAGATGTCCTGGCCGAGAGCTTTTTGTTTTCAATCGGACAATTCCTTCAAAATTTATTAGAGGGCGGCGACTGACCGACGACCGGCAGATAAATATTTTCCCCATCTCAAAATCCTACTTTTATTTTTAAAAATATTTAATTACTTAACTTTTTTTGACTTTTTCTTATTTTTAACGATATTTTTCGATAAATTAAGTCTACTTTCATTATTTTTAACTTTTACGAGAAAGTAGGCTAAAAACAAGTTATACCAAACATTTCGCGATGCATATGCAAAAGCACATTTGCGTACAAAAACAGAAAATACATTGTTAAATAAGGCCTAAACAAATTATTCATGTACGCTATTCCATGGCGCCTAAAATATTACGCTTAGTACAATCTATTTCTTTTCATATATCATTAAATAAAGACGTTTCTCGATGGAAATCCAGTTTAATGCTATCCAGTTTAATCACTTCCATTATCTTCAATGATTTTTAAACCCCAACGCAATCCTTACTTTTTGTTTCTTCATTCTTAATCTATCGTAAAATGCCTGCAACATTTCTTAACGTAAAATATTCTTCGCCGGGACCATGCAGCGTTTGAAAATCAAATGTGATTAACCGAAAATTAAATTACTTGCATTCGTCTTGAAGGCAAATGTAAAAGTGTCTGAACAATGCATTAACCTTAAATCTAATTTCACTGAGTAAATGTTGGCTTCGCAAAAGAAACCGACTGACGTGAAGAAACCGGGTAACTATGAAGCATTTCCTTTTGCTTCTAAGGCCCGAGAGACTCATTACGGAATTAGAGTGGCTTTTGCTATTCTGAGGTTTCTTTTTCTTGAAGAATCAACTGCGAAACCGATCGATGATTCTATGCGGCCATTAAAGATTAGATGTATTGGTTTGTTTTTGATATCATTAACGATATTTACATTTTACCAAGAAAGAGACCAAACACACACCCAGACATTCAACATGGTTTATGCAAACGATATTATTGTCTGTTAATAATCGCAATTATTAGATTCGCGCTGCATCAGAGCTGTCAACAAATGGTGTTTAAACTCTTGGGAAAATATTGCAAACAAAAAAAATCAAAACTAAAGGAAACGTACTTCAGTAAAAATTATATAATGATCTATTATTTTATGATAAAAATGATTACTATTTTTTAATTATGTCACTTTGCCCAATATGTTTGCCTACAGCAGGGTACGTCTAAGCCGAATGGGATCGTACTGTCAATCGCAGGCGAAAAAAGTTTGCTGAAATAAAAAGCGCTTGCTGCTTGATGTACCCGGTAACTACCTAGCTGGCAATCAATTCATTTGCGTTTTACTTATCTAAAAGCTATAATTAATAATCATAGTTCATGACTTAATTGCTAATAGCGTCTACAAAAGTTTTGTATACATATGCTGTGCATTATACGACCCGCTACCTCTCACTGTGTAACAGTTTTATTTGGAATTATTTAATAACTTCACTGCTAAACCATTATTTAAAAAATATTTTATTCCCATTTTTTCCTCTCACCATAGCACAATAAAAAGGTGTAGTTCACGACATAGTTTTCAAAACCCGCCGTCTGGGTAGAATCTGCGCAATTAAATTATTTGGGGAGTTTTTTTAAAGACATTTTTGTTATTATTTGGTGGCCTCAGATTCTTAGAGGAGGTGCGCCCTAGCCTTTGAATAAAATGCGCTATTGTTCTTAAGTGGGGGAGGGGGATTCCTTATTTTGTCAACATATAAAGTCGATCTTAATGCCCGATAATTTGGCCATGCCTAGTCTGCAGTATACTGTTGATAATTATTGCAAGAACATAACATTCGCATACTAATTTTAGTTTATAAAAATGCTAATTTCTAATGAACTGTACCAAATAAAATGTCTTCGATCACACATTGGTTAAATAAATTACAATAATTGACCACAACTGTTCGTCAAACCAAAGCTATAAATGGAGTATTTTGGAATCGTGCTGTATCTTTTGGAATAAAACTGTCCCAACTGAAGGGCAGTTTCTTCATCTCAAAAATCTAATTTTAAATCCTCAATATTTAATGTATTACATTTTATAACTTCAGTTTGCCATTTAATCTTATCTCTGCAAACAACTTAGTCTATCTTTATGCATGTATTTATTTATTCGACTTTTGATTTATTTCCGTTTTGTTATTTATTTTTTCGGCAGATAAACTAAAAACAGGACTGCAATACATCATCGTTATACTTCGATGGAAAAATAAAGTAAAAAATAAATTGAAAAGCAAATGTACTTTTTAGTGCAACCATTTCAAAAATTCAATTTCTTCAATTTTATATCGAAAAAAAATATATTTTATCAAACTTCCCTGTATATCATGTTCTTTTTTAAAAACTTTCTTTCTTGCACAAGGTAAAAATTCGGAAATGATAACAGTGTCTTTTTATAAAACGTTGTAAATTCAGGTGGCAAATTCAGAAGGATTACATTTTGATATCATATAATTTATCACAGCTTTTGTTAAAAACTTTTTTTCTTTTCATTTTTGCTTCTTTTTTATATTAAGGAATATTTCTTTTCGTGAAATAGAACAACGTGAATTATTGATCGCAAAGTTGGAAGATTCGAAGCATTCTTACTTGTATTCCATTTCATAGTGCTGGAAAAGGAAAAATAATTCTAGTGCCAAATCAAGGAAAGAAAGTATTCCTGTCAGGTCTGTTTTAAAAATGAGTTCTAGTTTCTTTCGGGGAATGACATAAAAGAACAAGATATCGAAAAAGTTATACTAACGATGCAAAATCTAGAGAAATATTTCTTTCAAAAACGAGGTTATTTCTTTAAATCTTGAATATTTATTTTGTTTTCTACATCAATGTTGGGCAGCTATTATTTTTTAAAAAATGTTAAGAATATTATTACAATGACACATATTAAAGATAGCTTGATGTTTTGTTATTATTAATTTTATGCATTAGAATCATATGCTAAAATACAAAAAAAAAAAAGGGCTGTAATATTTATGTAGTTTGTTTTATTTGAAAGATAATTTTATGACATTAATATTGGAAAAAGATGTCTGGCATGTGTGGCCAGCTCGGCTGGAATTCCAGTTTTCACACACTTTTCGCAGTAGATCGGGCTGAATGTCGGCAATAATGCGCCGAATGCTGGCTTCCAAGTGCTGCATTGTTCCTTGTTTATCAGCGTATGTAAGGGACTTCACAAAAACCTAGAGGAAATAATCCAAGGATTCCAAATCTTAAGAACGAGGTGGCCCTTTAACAGGTACATTTCGGAATATTAATCTCTAAATAGGCCTCCCCCATTAATGTCATTAAACTATCTTTCAAATAAAGCAGATTACGTGAATATTAAAGACTTTTTTTGTTTTTTTATTTCCATTTCAAGTTCTCTGCCTCTAAATAAAACACCCTTTACTTTTAAACATGATATTGGTCTATTTCACTTAAAATATCTACTGAACTCATACACTGTTTAATATTCAAGATGTATATCACGAAGGATAACGCTTCACTGACTATGTTCTTTTAAAGAAAGCAACGTGAAGTGCACCGACGTAATGTAGTGTGGTAGAGAAATAAACAAATTCGCACTACAAAGTACCTTTTTTGATTTAAGGAAAGACATACATGGTTATACTACTTATTGCACAGATAACATTTATATTCTGATCAGAAGCACAGGTATAGGATTATTGTTGAAAACTTGTACTCTCCATATTGAGTTTTCGAAGTGCAGTTTTTATGGTTGATTATGACCGTTTTTTCCACCTTATTCTAGAAATAGTAGAATCTACTTAGATAATTTTTATTTAAAAATTAACAGCATTATGCTAAAATTGCGTAACCGAAAAAATATATACATTTTAAATATTGGAATTATAATAGGAAATAAAAGTGCATGCGAATTACATTCGTTACACAGTGTTTCAAGTTTTTATTGATGATGTACACGTTAGTCTGAATGCAGTTGAGCTTTCACTTTTTTTTCAAATTCCTTGTTCGAGCTTTCACTTTTTTTCAAATTCCTTGTTTATGTGAAGATTTGACTGTAGTTTTTCCTCTTTTACAGTATCACGTAAAGAAATAGAAAATATTGGTTCGACATTATAAATTCCCCGCCTAATGCTATTTAATGTATTATCACTGTCCGTTTGAAGAACGGGAAAACCCTCAAACTGATGTTGCCCATGCGCTCTACGCAATGTTTATTATAAAAATAAGAGCGGTGGAAAAAATAGGAGACATATGAAGTAGTCATAAAGAGCTCAGATGAACGTACAATACATGGTGTAATTAACACACAAGTATATTTTTAAAATTAATATTTTTGATATTTTAATATTTCAGATATTTTTTATTTTTGTCTCTTGGCTAAAAAAAAGAAATATATATATAAAAAAATTGTCATTATGACCTTTAACAAAAATAAAGCCTAATATTACTCACATCTATATTATTCCGCTGAGATAAATCATGTAAATCTTTTTACTGTATAGTTTTGAAATAGTGAATATTCCTAGTCATCAAAATTCTAAGAAATAAAATGTATTTTTGACTTAATATTTTCAAATCATGTAGTTTTCTATTTGGTCTGCCAAATTTTATAAGAAGTAAGCTTTTCGAAAGCTTAACCGTATATATATATATAGTTTATAGGACATAATTTATTGTGTTTAATTGGTTAAAATATATTAAATCTAAAAAAAAAAATCCCATAGAAATTCAAATTTGTGCTTTACATTTTAATGTACGTGACATACATTGTTTTCCTTAAGCAATATTCAAACTTGTGCATTAAATTATGCTAAAGGTTTAATATATTTTGTTATTTACATTCGGAACATGCTTTTAAGCTAATTTATTACTTTTAACAATTGAGAAAAATTGACTTAGATTTGCTCTAAACAAATTGTTCTATGCGGAATACGACAGGTGTACAGGTGCGATTGCAAGTAATTTTATGACAATTATGTGTACAAAGTGAAGACAGTTTCATGGTATTTTTTTAAGTATACACAAAAATTCACCACGGTGCATTTTTAGCAACTTCAGTAAGTTATTGTACCATCTTTGTTGTCCATTTTTTTCAAGTTTACTAACCCTCATTGTTGAAATGTTAATGAAGAAAAAAAGTTTTGCGGTCAAAACCCTGTTAGTTTAATTTTTCTTCAAACGTAAGCAACATCGATTGTGCAGTTCTACTGATTTAGCAAAAAAAAAAAAAAATAATTAGTTAATAATAATAGTAAGAAAGAAGCTAAGTAAAACAGTTTCTTATTTACGATGTTCAATCATTAGCATTTTGGAAATCTTAAATATGAGTTAGAAATGTTGGAAAATCCGTATGAAGTGAAGTTGCAATTTTTTGCAATGACAAATCGATGTTCAGTGCTTGAGTAGAGTATTATTTAGGATATTCACTTTGAAGTAAGAAATGAAACGAAATTCAATAAAGATTTATAAAGCATAATTTAAGTTTCAAGTTTTTATTTATATCTTTCTACGTGATAGAAAATCGTTCGTAATGGTGGCAATAAATCTGCTTCAAGTGGGAGTCACATTTATCGGTGTTGCGTATTTTCAATTTGAATTGCCCTATACCTTCGGGACATAATTTTAAACGATTTTATTTTCGTGCCTCTGAAACCTGATCAGAAATTCAGCTTGGCTATTATCCTCGGTACATTTGTCACTGATTTTGTCATATTTAAACACGCAACTTAAGGTTGGAAATCAATACGAGGAAAAATGGCTCTGACCTGTATTTCGAAGCAAAATTTTTTTTTTTTTTTTTTTTTTTTTTTTTAGAAACCGCTATGTAAAGATAGAATAAAAATGAAAATGAAAAATTTCCCTTCATGTACTTTTTGGCAACAAATTAACAATGTTTTATGCATTGGTTGCTGTCTACAAAATAAAAAGAAGAAGAAGTAAAATGGAAAAAAAAATCGGTGTGTATTATTTTGCATTTTCATTTCAATGAAGTGAAATAATGCATATCATTTTAACTACTGCAACTTCAACTTCAAAACCATTTAAGTGTCATTCATTACAAAATATGAAAACAGGAAATGATAGCACAACTTTTAATGAGAGTTAATCCTCTTTTTATAAAAATAAATAAATAAATAAATTGAAAGATATTTTTAAAACAGTGGAATTACGAAGCTCATAAATATGCATGATAAGTACACTGCTACTAAAATAAATAAACAAATGAAACTGTGTCGATAATAATGGAATTCAGACCCTGAGGTTTCAATATGAATAGTACGATTTACCCTTCTAAAAAGTAAATATTTGTGACGCAATTGAAAACAATCTTTACATAGCTCATTGCCTAATATATTTTCAATGCGCCATTATTTATTAATTACTTATTACTCTGTGATTGAAAGTGAAGACGATTGTAGTTTTATTTATTCGTCAGTATTACATCGCGCAGGAATCTTAACTGTGTTCCTAATGAATCCTTTATGTTAAAGAAATTAGAAAAGCATCGACTGGAACTTAAAAACGCATAATTAGTTTATCGAGACATTCTGAAGTTGAACGAAAGTGTCACTCTAAAAACCTAGTCTCAATACCGAATTATAATGTATTTTTATTTATGTATTTATTTCAGTCATTACATTTAGAATTTTGAGCGTGAAAACTTAGCTAAGGTTTAATGAAATGAGTTAGGATTAATCAAATAAATAAAGCGCTTACATTTGAAATATTATTTTATTAAATATTTGTTTCTCCCTTTTTTATGTTAGAAATTCTAATACAAATTAGAATAATTGTTCAAAAGTAGAATGCGAATTTTGTTTTCTAATGAAATCACTCATGGAAATATGACAGATCGTACATCAAAAGTGAAAGCGTGCAACATTCGCAGAAAAGCACATGCTATACTCTTTTATTTCGCTGTTTTCAACACAGAACTTACTTCAAAATCTAGATTGATAGGTGTAATCAAATGCATTCCAATGAAAAGAAAGTTGGAAAAGAATAGATCTTGAATAAATGTTGTAGAGTTTCAGTGCTGAAAAAAGACCCGAAGCATTAGTTAATTTAAAGTATTAAAAAGAGAAGGGAAGCTGTCGGCAAAAAAGTGCAATTGTTGAGGGTGTGGTTTTACTTTTTATTGCTTCAAATTAATAGCTGCCATTCATTCTGTTTCGGTTTTTTCGTTTTACTGGGTTGTAGAAAAAATATCTACTGAATTTCTGTGAATTATTGTTCAGTCTTTATAAAAAGGTTTTCCAGTTATTTATTTTTAGTTTTTAGAAATACATGAAGTATAAACAAATTGAGTCTTTATATTATTAATAGGTAAACATGTAATACTTCTTCTTTATAAGTGATTTCTGGCAACATTATTTAAGAATTTTTTCATCACATGTATAAACTGCCCATGAAAGTAACAAATCCATTTTCTACTGATTGCACTGATTAATGCTTTGCTGATTTAACTTACTGGTTGTTAGAAGTAAAGTAGTAATTGCAAATAACAAGTTCTACGTTGAAATATCTGTTTTAGAGGAGAACAATTGTAGGCCAAGCCATAACACTAACGTAGCATTAAAATTGTTGACTCAGAACGTAGTATGGATAAGGAGGCACTGTTTTTTGTGTCATCATATATAAACAAGCTTACAAAAAAATAAACAGAGTGAGAAAAAATATTTTCAAGATTTCAATTTCTGCAACTCTGTCATTTCTGTGAATACGTTTTGTTAAAAGTTATAAGACTGAATTCCCCGAAATTTAGAATTCTTCTTTTTTACTTTCAACAAATCTAATAAAACCCGCGGTGTCTGACCCGTTCATTCATAAAACGCAGCTGTCACGCCTTTAAAGAAAAAATAAATAAGACGTCTCATTTGAAGTTTACTCCGAATTCCCAAATCCACAGGTAAAGCATTCGGATGAGGCTAGTGAAAGGCTGATTCCCTTGACAAATGGATCCAAGGGTCAACAGGAAAAACGGGAGATCAAAATAATGGAGGGCTCTATTCCGACTTTTTCTTCTACAGATGAATTTTTATGAAGGGTGGTTCTAATACATGAAGGGGTGATAAGAGAGGCGGAAGGAACATGCAGGGAATTAATTTTTCAACACCTTAGATTTATATTTACTATAGTGAGGATATATAGACATTGGCGATTTATGTTGACATGCATTATTTTTGTCTCGTAAAATTTTTAAACGAGTGGCAATAAAGCTTGCATTTATTTTTGCACCTTATCTCTCTTATACATTTTGATCTGAAAGTTTTTCTGCTTTAGTGTACGTATGCTTGATAAATTTGGTAGCAATAATACTTTAATTTGCTTTTTTAGCCACTCTATATGGACTGAATTATTTTCACTGTTTTTACCACGTATCAAAACATATTCATTAGCATTTCTCTAGTGGGAATATACTTATTTAAGTGTCTCAGATATGACATTCGGAGAATTTAACGTTTGGTTACATTGCTGCAGTTACGATTCTTGGCTATATTTCTTTATTTACATTTATTCACTTCACTGCCTATTTACATTATTATTTTACGTATTATTTACAGTGGTTCAAATTCCACATCATTGAGTTCTTAGATGTTTCAAAGTTACGGGCACAAGCTCTCCCGTTACGTCTGGATGGGCGCAACTCCTCCCTGTCCAGCATTCGAAGATCTCCTGCTCATCCGACCGCAACCTCGTAGGCAAGCGAAAGTCGATCTTCTGGCCCCCGCTTTTGAGGGCAGCTTATATAGGGGGTGCCTGAGGGCAGCTTATATAGGAGGTGCCGGCCTAGGCCTAACCTGACATCCCCCGCCCAAAACTGACTACTGGGCTAACAGCTCTGTAGACAGTCCAGCAGGTGTACACTGGGAGTCCCTTAAACCATCTCCCTCTGAGAGCATACCTTGGATGTCACCATCCCTCTCTTCATCATTTAAAAATAACCTGGAAAGCGCATCGGCATTCTGATGCGCTGCCCCTTTACGATAAGTAACTTTTAACTTGTACTTTTGTAACGCGCGGAACCATCTCTGTAGCTTTGGACTTGGAGATGCATTCAGTGCAATAAAAATCGGGGGATTATGATTAGTAATTAATGCTACATCAGCCCGAAAGGTCCACATTTCAATTTTCTTTAATGCCCATACATAGGCTTCCCTTTCCGCCCACGAATTTTGAACCACGCAAGGAAGAAAGTCTTCCTCGCTGCTCTTCCGAATGACCACAGTTTTCCGTTCATCAGGACTCTCATTTATTTCGCCTTCTTTCGCCTCTGTAGGCCCTTTTACAACACCGTATCCAAAACACTTGAGCACCTCATTAACAGTTCCCTTTTTGCCCAGCTGTACCCGAGTGACCGCAAGAACGCTGCTTCCTATCGCCCTTCCATTGTCCAACAGTTGACTATCATCACAGTGAGCCACCGTCGAAGTGACCCTCCGATTCTTCATCCCCCTTTCGCGTTTTCTGACCCTGCAACACCATGGATATTTATTACTCTGCGATTCTTCCTTTTCTTTCGGAGGAAATGGACCCCTTTCCTTGCCCCTTTTTCGGACAGCTGTGAGTGGATTTTCTTTTTCCAATTCGTTTGGAAAGAAACGCACCACTCCCGTTATCTCATTATAACCAAATTTTAACTCAAAATGAAAGTCTTTCCTTTCAAAAAATATTTTCCCACTTTCCTTTTCTTCCAGTCTCAAAAATCTAGGATCTACTTGTACGTTTACCTCAGGATTACTTAAATTTTCCACAGCTCCCCAGCATTTATCCGGTCTAATTAATTTTCGCAATACCTTAAATTCCTTTCTAACCGTTGCCTCCCATCGTATTTTCGCTCTACCTAAGACCTTTCGTGATTTTCTTTGAAAACATCTATTTCCTATTAAATCAGATTCCCGAACCTTTCCCGAAAATTTTCCGGATCCTGTTCGACTTCGAAAGTTAAGAGTTTTTCCCCCGTTTGTTTCTATGTCCTGGAATTGTCGTCGGCCTACCTTGTGAGCTTTTGACGACTCCTTTTCCCCGGATTCCTTGTCTTTAACCGGACCCACCAGTGGTGCTTTCCCCTGGCAATTTCCTCGGTCTGTCAGCTGCATCTTGCCCTGATATTTTGACCGATCATCCCTCGCCGTTCTAAGCTTAACTAACTGATCGCCCAGCGGCATTACGCCCTTATGCATCAGTTTGTCCTTTTCCAGATTTATCAGCTGCCTTTTGTCCTGACATCTAATCTGACCTTCCAGCGGCACTTCGCATTGGAAACCTCCGGAACCTCCCTTTCGACCCCTAAACGGCACTTTGTCCCGATACTTTTCCCGGTTGATAATCCGACCCCCCAGCGACATATTTCCCTCCACTTTACTCCTACCTTCATGAGCTAAATCTGGTTCAAATATGGGCAAGCATGTTTCACTTAAATCTATTTCATCATAATCCAGATTTTCCCTTGTGCAATTATCTTTCATATTTTCAGTATGACCCTTTGAGCCCTTAGTATATTTCTCCTTTCGCACCCTCGAATTTTCCTTTGCTCTCACCCCGCTAATCTCAGGAATGACAGACATATTCGATTTTGTTTCCTTTATCATTTTTAACCTTTCTTTGCTTCCCCCTACAGTCACTGTTATGAGTTTTTCACCTACCAATTCCGATGACCCTTTTCCTAACGGGACATTATTACAGTTGAATTTTAACGTCTCACAACTGCGCTGCTGAAATTTGAATTCCTCTCTTTCCGACTGTGCTTTTAATTCGGTCTCTGCCCTCAGCAGGGGTTTCTCTTTCCCTTTTATTACTGGTGGCGCGTCACAACCCACTGCGAAAACTCCGCTTCCCCTTTTTTCACTACCCCTTGAGCTTTCTTCATTCACCGGACAAAGGCTATCTGATGCTTGCGCTTTAAGTACTTTGTGGTCTTTAGGGGTTAGCAACAAAGTTCCATTTAATTTTGGTGTGCTCGCTACCGTCACATAAATTTCTGACTTTACTCGCTTGCACTGTTCATTTTCTAAACTCAAAGGAATATTTATAATATCAGCTTCTGTATGCTCGCCAAATGCCGGTTCTAATAATATTCTACCCCTTGGCTTTATATCCCTTTTCTGCAATAAACTCTGATTTATTACGGAAATTTGGGCTCCACTGTCAATGATCCCTTCTATTCCTTTATTTCTATAGTTAACCTTTACTTTCATACGATCCGCCACAATCTTTTCTTTTCCCTTTAAACTATCCCCCAAAAATCCTCTATTTACTTTGGCTATTACCTTGTCTTGGTTCTGCCTTAGTTTCTCTATTTCTGGATTTTTATTAATTATTTTCACCTTTTGTACCCTTACTTTATCCCTATTTTCTTCACAGTATTTCGCGATATGACCTTCCATTTTACATTTATAACAAATTACTTTCCCTATCGCATCATATCTTTCCGTTTTGAACTTATACCTCTCCTTTGATTCCGGATTGTATCTATTTTTAACTGAATAGGAGTTTTCCATAGTCTTTTCATGTATTTCTGATAAGTAGGCCGCTTCACTAAGTTTAAAAACCTGATCCTTCTCCTGAAGTCCTACATAGCGTTTAGTTTCTAGTGGCATCTCTGCTTTCAGCCTGTCTACTACTATTATGTTATTAATTTCTTCTGCCGTTTCCGCATTTTTACTTTTAATGTAAAACGCCCATAAGGAATTAACTCTGTCCGCGAATTGCGTCCATGACACATTCGGTCTCTTTTTAGCCTGATCAAACCTCTTTTTATATTCGTCGGGAGTTAACCTATTGTGCTTTAGAATTTCCTCTTTAATTCTCGCGTACTGATTTAATTCCTCCGTTTTCAAATTCACAAATAACGGTCTCACTAAGTGACCTAGCAATGGTACAATCAACCTCCCCTGTATTTCCTCTGGAACCTTTTGCGAAGCAAAAACCCCTTCTACTGTTTCAAAAAATAAGGGTAGATCTCCAACGTCCGAAGGTACAGGTGGGATTAAAGATTTCAAAACCTTATGGAATCTTTCCACATTATCCATAATTGGATTTTCTCTTTGTCTAAAATGACCATTATTTTCTTGCTCTAATTCTAGTTTTCTAATTTCTAACTCTTTCTCCCTTAAAACAATTTCTTTTTCCCTAATTTCTAGCTCTTTTAATTTTAATTCTAATTCACTAGTACTAGCCCCATCCATTTTGCTATTCTTACTTTGACTTCTCAGTACAGGTGACATGCAAAGTAAACCCCCAAAATGGAAACAGTTTAAATGTGGGGACTTACCCTAACCAGCAATCTCTGGATCTCCGCACGTTGAAAACGCGTTGATGTCTCAGCGATGGGTTTCACTTTCACTACTCCCTCATCTGCTCCAGGCGTTACTTCCGGTGTCCGTCTGTGGCCTTCTTTGCAGGGTCTTAGCGTCGTAGTAGTTTTCCCTAGGGTAATCTCCGGCACTTTCTCCGAGAATATTCAGCTCACCAGCAATCCTCTTGCTATTCTTAAATTTCTGCGATGAGGTCCCTTCATTAAGCGATAATTCATATATTTTTATCACTTGTAGTTTCTTTCTCAGGTTGGGTCGGATCCTGCCGTGGTGCGCCAGTTACGATTCTTGGCTATATTTCTTTATTTACATTTATTCACTTCGCTGCCTATTTACATTATTATTTTACATATTATTTACAGTGGTTCAAATTCCACATCATTGAGTTCTTAATGCTTCAAAGTTACGGGCACAAGCTCTCCCGTTACGTCTGGATGGGCGCAACTCCTCCCTGTCCAGCATTCGAAGATCTCCTGCTCATCCGACCGCAACCTCGTAGGCAAGCGAAAGTCGATCTTCTGGCCCCCGCTTTTGAGGGCAGCTTATATAAGGGGTGCCTGACCTTAGGCCAACATTGAGGGCAAGGGGACACACGTGCACTATTTCCTGTCGCGTGCGCCCCTTCGTCCTGTCACGTAGGCCCCGTAGGTCTGCCGGCCTAGGCCTAACCTGACAGCTGCGTTAGTAGTTTATGTAAGCAAAATAAGGATTTCTTTCCTGCATTTTTTATTTATTTACGAAGTGAAAATTAATTACAAACACCCAAATTCTATATGAATCACTTATAACTGCGTTAGTAAAGGATTTTTCCAGTACTCCATATTTTTCCGACCTTTGGAAACAATTTTTATAATTTTTCTCTCCTTTCATGTTCTTTCCCGCCTTTTCCTGCTCGTTTCCCGCCTTTTTCCTCTTGGGCTCTGCTCCCACCTTGTTCCTGGCTTCTGATTGGTCAATCGCTAATCCGACACATTTTGTATAAAAACCTGTTGTCTCTCTGGTTCTTGCCTGTTCACTCACACCTTTCTAGTTGCGTGTTGAGCATTTGTTTTCTGCACTGATGAAGATGCTCCATTGTATCTTCGAAATAGCTATTTGCGATGCTTTTTTTTTTCTGAATGTGTGCTTTTTTACGTTGTTTTATCTTTGTACTTACATTTTAGCACAAAGCATTTTGATCATTTGTCTTATATTACAGTATGATTTTAATTATTCCTCCATTCATTTAATTATGTTACAGTACCAAAACAGGAAGTAAATCCTTATTTTAAAGTAATTGCGAACCTCATGAAAAGGTGTTTAAAATTTTTTTTTTATCTTTTTCTTTCAGATATCGAAATAAAAAAAAAAAGGCTTTAAAAAATTTATAAAAAAAAAGTGCTGGAGATGCAAACAACAATATATATTTTTATTTGTCTTTAAGATATGCTCTATTAAAGGATGGAGGGGGGGGAATTAAAACATGATACATTTTACATTGGTAAACCATTTGCTTTATATAAATATAAATTTGCTTTTAAATATGTATCTTTTAATTTTAACTATTCTTTTGAAGGAATATATTTCATTGACTTTGTTCAATAACTTCTTTCGGAAATACACAATTTTACCACACGTGCTCTAAGGTAAGTAGAGAGATGGTCTATTGACCAAATGATCGCATCTGACAACGTGATCGCCTGGATCCTATGAACTATGAGGTTCGTTAAACTTTTCACGCAGACTTAGCTTGCAGCGAATAGTCGGGGAGAATTGTCCGCTAGCCGGACGTGACTAGAATAAATGGTAAGAGAGAAACACGGATTACTAAGACCTCCGTGGAATGAGAATTAATCCTACTTGTAACTTGCTAGGCTCTTGATGGCTTCCATTAATGCTAAACAAGATCGTACAAGAACAATAAGTGATTGAGAAATGCTTTCGCGTCGAGTCGATTTCTCAACTCAGAAAAAAAAAAACTGTGGTAATAAATTTCAGTATCGCAAAGGTAACAGACGTTTTTGTGGTACAAATCACTAAAATGCCAACTGAAAACCGCTATATATGTCGGGTTTTTAATATTACAAGCGAAAACGAAAAATACTCTTTTTGGGACATAATCTTGATGTTTACCACTCATGAAAATATGTATATTTTATTAATTAATTAATTTGATTTTATGTAATTATTTTTCATATTAGGATAAAATGGTCGTCATAGCCGCGAAATTACCTGGCTCTAAATCTGCGGTAATACGGAGGTTGATTGATAAGGAAAGGTTACAACAGCTTTGATGTTTAAAAAGTATAGATAGAGACAGGGAAAGAGAACACTTGTGCTAGAAATTGCAGCAATGACTCGAATTCAAAATAACTTAAAAGATTTCGAAAAGGGAAAGCTTTTACGGAACAAAGAATTAATAAAAAAGAAAAATGAAATATCTATATACTGACGATGGGGAAGAAAATAATTGCCTTTGATGAACAAGGTATACAAATAATCATGGTACTATAATTACAAGAATAATTTAAAAATATTTTAAAAATAAAATTTGATCTCAAGTTTTGCCAAAAATCACTAACCTGTATGGATTTTTTTTAACTGTGTGTTTATTTCCTGACTTTACTTTTTTGATTATTAAAAGGCCATTATAAAAAAAAAACAATGTGGCTGATTTTCAAAAAAGAAAAAACGAAATACACAATTAAAAATTCTAAACCTGAGTAAAAAAATGTTGTACGTCAAATACTGGTATATTCTCTTGAAATAATTTCTCTCACTATGAAATAATTTCAAAATAACCGAAAAAAAGAACGCCTTTTTTTAAATGTTCCTGACCTTAAAAAAAATGTAAGTTTAAAATGATAAATTTAAAATAAAAGGGGGTCGTAAATGCTTCATATATTGTTATATAATTATATAAAACAAAGTATGCTAATCTTAATGTACAAAATGTGCTTTAAAAGTTTGCGAATGATATTGAATGTAAACTACATATCAAAGAAACGATTTAGAATATATACTTAAACGAATGTTTTCAAAAATAAATATATTTGAGGTCATTGTTCCGTTACTAAACATTATTTTCAAAAGAGAATCAAAAGTGTACGAACGTTATATTCTCCATTTCGTTTTGTTTTTATAATTTTCTTTAGCGAAAGTAAAAAACACTGGGAGCTGGCGCACATGGCTCGAAATTTAACCTCAGACGTATTTCGCCGGTTATTTATTGACGCTTATCTAAACAAGAACAGCTAAAACTAATTAAAAATTTTAATTAGCACAGCTTTGTAATTAGCAATATATGAAGTAAGAAAAAAACTATCCTATCCTCATAATTTATAAGAACTATGCAAAAAAAATAAAATATTTATATATTCAGGAATGCTTTTTTCCCCCTCCATTATCAAGATATTTTTCAAACTCTTCAGAAAATTGAAAATAAGACAGATGATGTACGGTCTTTAGATTACGGTTAAAAATATTAATAATTAATATATTTTGAAATAAATTAATGTGTGTTTTAATTTTCAATTGAAGTTTTTTTTTTCTTTTCCTTTTTTTGTTTTGTTTATCTGTATGAAGAGATCAAAAAATTCGTTAGTACTTTGTTTCCTTCATACATATCAAAAAACTGAAGACTCTATTACTGAAGAGTCTATTATGTTCTGTTTGTTAGATTTGAAATCTGTTAATTATGAAGGTAATTTAACGTATATTTATGTATTCAATATATTTACACATTATGCATCTATTTATATTTATATAAGCTATTTATATTTATATAGCACAGCTTTGTAATTAGCAATATATGAAGTAAGAAAAAAACTATCTTATCCTCATAATTTATAAGAACTATGCAAAAAAATAAAATATTTATATATTCAGGAATGCTTTTTTCCCCCTCCATTAGCAAGTGTGGCAGTCAATTAAAAAAATAAAGACACGTAACACTTAAATAATACAACGTAAGTGAGGCTCTAAATGTAATTATTTATATTTGAAGAAAAAAGCTCTTTTACGCCTTCACATAACTCCTGCTTTACTGCTACCTTACTTTTATAAATAATGTAAAATAGCAATTAGAGTGTTTTAAATTAAAACGCAATTAGAATTCTGCAGAATAAACGCCTCGTCGAATCGGTAAAACTACATTTGTACCGTAAAATAAAAAATAAAAAAAACTCTCCGTGTAATAAAACTTCTTTAACGCTAATCACCCAGCACGTACACCAAAAGTTCTTCCTGGAATAATATAAAAACAGAAAACCTTGAGTTTTTCGTAGTTTTTATATTTTCTTTACAGAATCAGGGAACTATTTTAAGGCGAGCTGTTACACCCAGGATTTCGTGATGATAATTTTATGTGCGCAGACTTGACCCAATGGAAATGTAACACGCGTCAAATTTCCCACTCTTGATTTTTTTTCTCTTTCTTTCTTTGCTTCTTTAGTTCTCTCGTTTTATGAGATACTTTCTTCCTTTTGGTCAGGCTCTGAAGCTACGGCTGTAATCACATTGAAGTTTCCTGAATTCATTTTCTGCACAGGGCATGGTAAATCGAAGTTTAAATAGGTTTTCAGCACTTTTTCTTTCGACAGCATTTTTTATTGCGGCTTAGTTAAGCACGAATCAAAACTCTTACTATACATCATTTTTCTTTAAACAAAAATGCTGTGGGAATTAATTCTTTTTTCCGAGAAATGGGTATATTTAGAGAATAAATATGTTGCGCTTATTTTATTTTAGAAGAAATCTTCTGTTTATTTTGGCTGACTGTGTCATGCAACTTAAGATTATATTTAATACTTCCAGCTCACAATTTCATTCGCGAAACGCACGTATCAGCTATGTCCAACTTCTTTTGTGAAATTGAAAACATCGGCAGGAAATAATTATGAAACCAATGTAATTGGTTTTAAAGTAAGGTCTATAATTAATATGATTTAGAATGAGCTGGGAGAAGCTATGTTTTGGAGAAATAAGTATATTTAATAGGTAAAAGAATACAGTAGTTGTAGTCTAAAAGCAAATAAACTTCTAAAGAAAGAGATTTCGAATTCTTTTTATCGTGAAAAATGGGATACGACAGCATAATATAATGTTGGAACAATGGGTGGCAACAGCTAAAAATAAAATGATCAACGGAGCGTTGAAAAAGTTCTTTGGCTAAGTCTTTCGGCTGGAAAGTATTATTGGCATAGGTAAGCTTTAGCATGTTATTTATTTTTGTGCTTCATATTGTTTTAACACTTAAATCTCGATTTCAAGTGTAAATTAAGTTTACAGTTTTGACTACCTTAAAATATTTATATGAGCCACCACATACAAAACACTCTAACTGAAAAGACGCAAAGATATGTTTATAGAGGGGAATATATATATATATATATATATATATATATATATATTTGCAATAAGAATTTCCCCCGCAAATCACTTAACAACTAAGTAACATTTTTGAGTGATTGGATGTTTATGTTTATGAACACCGCACATTAAGCAGAAGAACATTTAAAAAATTAACTTTTACTTTATTAATATGAAGAGCTAGCTTGCTTCCAGAAAGCAAAGTTAATGTTGATTTTTTAGTAGATGCTATATTGCTGGAAATAACTTATATTTTAGTTAGCTTTTCTATGAAATTTAATGCTCCTAATTTGTAATAAATTTGAATGGAGATTTATTGTGCAATGAAAAGAAAGTTTTCGTAATAAATATGTATTTTGAGATATTTTCAAAAGGAAAATGGAATCTTACAATTGCATTTCATTTAATTCGACTGAGTGTGATTGTACGTTTATGCTATCTTAAAAATCTGAATAAAAAATAAAACCATTAACATTTAAACATTCAGATGGCAAATTAAAAGGATATCGTTAAAACAAAAGCAATCATTTTGCGTTTCACGCTTGAGTTAATCCAGTTTTCAATATGACTCACAAAATTCATTATTTGTTTTCAATAATTAATTTAAGATAATATTTTTAAACCAAAGTATAAACAATAAGGAATTAGTTAATTTAACTCTAATTGTTAGTTTCAGTAAATAAATAGTTTTTAAAATTTTCACTTTAATATAATTGGAATGTTACCTAATAATATTTAAAATTTTCATTGATTAATTGATTGATACAGATGAGCCTTAATAATTAATTAATTACACGATTTATAATTCAGTTGCGTCGTCAACTGATGTAACTCAAAACTACGATAGCATACATTTACGCCATTCAATGTTAGTCAATAAAACAGTGTCTCTCGCTTTACAAGAATCCAAAATATATGTCAATATATATCACATAGTGACTGATACGGGTCTGTCTTCAATACGCTTATTATACGATCTACACAGAGAAGAAAGAAGTGGCTTAAACAAGAGGAGGAGGGGGGAATACTTCTTTTATTTAATTTATTGTATTGTTCATCGTTTATTGCAGAAAGGGGAACATTTTTCTACTTTCTTTTATTTACAAGAAAGTTCAATGAAATATATTTTTATTGCAATTTGTACTGCTGTAAGTTTTCTTATTCGGGCCAAAGAAAAAGGCAGTTATTTTTATAGAACACAAAATGTGGGTGTAATAATTTTTTCTCATAAAAATATAGTAAACAAACATTCACACTCCAGGTGGCCAAAATAAATAAACCATGAAAATAATAGAGGGAAAGGAAAATTTTCAGAGCTCTGCTTGATGTGGGAAGGCAATAAAAACGCAAGTTTTCCGAAAAAGGTCGATTTTCTTTTCAATTTGGAAATGTATATGTTCGCCTCTAAAGGAAGAAAAGGAGGTTTTTCCCCTTTATTTCCCGTCTTCCATTTCGATGGTCAGATGCACAAACAGAAGTCGGCGTTTCACTGTTTCTGAGTCGGAAGTGATCATTGAACCATTTGATCGGTAATGTTTCGGAAAATATGTCTGTGGCGTTATTTCGCTTTGTTGTTCTTTCACCATTTTCTATTTTAAATTTTTATTCGAAAGTATGTCTCTTTTCCACATTTTTTATGCATATGTGTTTTATTGCATGGTGGATAGAGAATAAATCACATATTAGAATCATGCTGTAACCGTATTAATTATGCGAATGAGTAAGCTTCTTTTTCGTCTGGAAATTCATTCGATTTTATAACTGCTTTGCATCGAAACTGTAATTAAGATTTTATTTTCAACTCATATGGTTGTTATTCATGTTTTCGCGCAACTACCCATCTCTGGGATGTTGAAACTAAACTAATGAATTGTGACACTATGTCATTATGAAGTGCATATTGCAATAAAATTAGCATAAGGGTTTCATAGTTGCAATAAACTTCTTCTCGAATGAAAAAAATAAGTTTTTCTAGAAATATGTTTTCGCAGAAAGATTAAACGATTACTTTTAAATTTACTCTATTTTTATCACTAAGTATGTTTGATATTTTTCTATTAACCCATTAACCGCCAAAGCTCCCATTGCGGGAACATGTAGTTTTAATTTTTTTTCTCAGAATGTTTTGAAGTTATTTATTAAAAATATTTTTATTGGAAGCATTTATAGTACTGAGCACACTATGAAAAAAAATCAGAGTAATAGTTCTCATTTTTCTATTTTTCTAAATATTTTCAAAAAATGGAACTTTGCTTTTTTTCACGAAGTTGTAAAAACTTTTTTAAAAGAAAATAAATTAATTGTTAAATCTTTTCAAGTACACTGCATATTTGAAGCCAACATTTAGGGTAATAGCAAACAAAAAACCGGAAATGAATATTTTCATTCAAAGCTACGCTAGACACACTGAAACCTGTTGTTTCCAATATGGGAGCTTTGGCAGTCCCTGGGTAGTCTTTTTTCCTTCTTTTGTCTGCGAGTGTATTCTGTGAGGAAAGGAATGCTGCTACACAGGGGGTTTTACTACGTCACAAAACAGGTAGTTTTCTTGAATTTTAGGAGATTAGGAGAAGAATTCATAAAACAATGTTTTGTATCTGCTGCTTTCCTAATAGTTTATGCTAAAATGTTGAGCATTTTCGTTTCACTGATCGTTCATTCTGGTCAAAAAAGTTGATATTTTGAGATCCGACATGCTAAATGAAAAATGACTGTTAAGTTTTTAACAGTTCATCAAACTTTAGATTATTTTGAAACTCTTGATTCGGATGAATATTCAGAAGAAGGCAGTATCTGTATGCTTACCCCCAGATCTTATTCTTGATACGGATGAAGAAAATGTCGCTGAAAACGAAATTACTCTTAGCACTGATTTTCCTCAAGACGTAGGTGGAAAAGTCGAAGTATCAGTTAAAAAAAGTTTGGAAAGAAGAAAAAACGTCCCTTAAATTCCAATAAAAGGAAGAAAATTGCATTAGTAAGAGCAGAAGGCAGTAATGAGAGTAATAAATCAGCACAAAATTTGAAAGATGCCGCTGAAATTGATATTATTGTTGATATGGATGTTCCAGAAGAAACACATGGAGAAGTTGATATTTCTAATATTAAAGGCCAGAAAAGAAAAAGTCATATTTCCTCTGAAATTAGAGAAAAAAAGGAATATTAACATTGAGAAAAACCACTGCAGCAAAAATAGTGATAAATCGAGTGAAAATTTAAACTTTTACAGCTCAAAACGAAAACTTACAAAAGTCAATCCCTATACAAACTGGAAAGCATCAAATCTGCTACCTATTGCTACTAAAAAGCTCCCCAGGCTAGAAGAGACATTTCCAGAGATAGTGTCAGCAACACCATCTGAACTTTTTGCTATGTTTTTCAATGACAAAATTAAATATTTTAATTTAAGACTTTTTTAATTCAAGAAATGAAACGATATGCTTCATAGAAGAACTCTACGTGCTTTTCTGTCTGAAAATGATATGAGAAAGTTTCTGGGAATTATACTTTTCAGTCCGGCAAAAATGCACATGCGGGGAAAACCCGTAAAATTTGGCTACAAGTTGTGGTTTTTTGCTACTGCCGAAGGCTACCCTTTCAACTTACAAGGGATCACTTATGAATGATGTCACGCTTCGAGGTTGGGGAGGGGGGTTCTTGAAATTGTGACAGTGGGACAAGGGAGCTGAGGGGGTAACAAGCAGTGTGACATTCCTGCTTATGCAACATAACGTGACATGTGACAAAGGGGGAAGGGAGATCCGTTGAAGTTTGACATTTTGTGACAAAGGGGGGAGGGGTCAAATATGTGGGAAAAAAGCGTGACATCATTTATGAACGGTCACCAAGTATACGTTGGAAGAAACAAAACTACATTAATAAATTAAAAGTGTTCATTTTATGCACTAAAATGCAAATAACTTAGGTTCAAGGTTGGTAAAATTTAAAATATGGGAATAAATTTTTTTCGACAATTTCATAGGTGCATTTTCATAATTTCTTCCCAATAGTACACGATAGATAACATTCATCCGTGTCAATTGAACGCAATTTCTCTAAAACAGGGTAGAAAAAAAAAAGTAGGCGTTTCCGAAACAGAGAAGCATTTCCCCCTCAAAGACGCCAAAGCTCCCGTTACGGGAACATGCTATGACTTTTGAACGGTTACAGATTTTTTTAAAATTTCAACTGCATGATAATACAGATACATAACATACATCAAAAACATGAATACATTATAGCTTTTTAATGTGGTTCATATAGCGGCCTTTAATGGGTTAAATGCCTAATATTTAAGCTTAATAATTTAAAATGAAATATCTTTTGGAAAAAATGGAGCCAACTTCAAATCAAAAATTGCGGCGCAATTTTTGGTTTAAAGTCGGTTCTATTTTTTTCCAAAAGAGGTTTCATTTTATCTATCATTAAGAAGTAGAAAAAAAATAATTCTTGAAAAATCAACGATACGAATTTTAAACATAATTTAGAAACCGGGCCAAAATTATGACAGTATTATTACCATTACACCATTCGTTACTTTATTTACAACTTTTGCAAACTCTGGACAATGTTTGTGTAATTGATCCATGATTACAAAATATTTCCTCAACTATAATTTTGCACCGACTTGAAAAATTATGTTTAACAGTCGTATCGATTCGATGTCGTTTAAAGGATGAATTTATTTTTTACTTTTTAGCATATTTTTTAATTTGAAGTCGGATATATTTTTTAAATCATTTTATTTTGTTACTTTTAGTATAAACACATTTTTCATATTCATGCTTTTTTTAAAAAAGAAAAACAGATCAAAAGGCACATCTACTTTGAGTGACTGGCACCAAAATTATGAATTTGCATGATAAATTATATTTTTAAATTGATTTTAAAAATTCACTACATCAAACAGTCTGAATGAATTTAATTTTTGCTTCCGAAGATTATTGCTGTTTAATGGCAATAGTTTTCTAAGAATAAGTTTTGTATTTGTTAATGATTTAGTTAACAAAAAAAAAAATAACAGGACAAGGTTTTCCGAAATACTTATTTTTTACCCATACCTTTTTTCCAAACATCAATTGTAAACACGTAGATGTACGATGCTGAAGTTAGACGACCCTCTACCTGTTTAAAAAATAAAATATAAATCTTTTTATTTAGTCCAAAGTTATGGATGATAGCGTTTTTTCTAATTATCGAATAAGTTCAAACAAAAGTACGTGACCTGCGGGGGACCACCCTCGGTTGATTACTAAAAATATATAAAAATTGGTTTGTCCAGTAAAATGTTATCGTTGGACCAAAAAAAAAAAACTTATCTACGGCATGAATTGATAATCATCATCCTTTTAGAATTAGGTTAAAATAATCCAAATAATTGTTTGTCTAATATTTGATTTTTTCTAGAAAAGTCTGATTAAAAATAGCAAAACGACCAGTGTTCGCCAAACCTGACAAGTGCTAGGGAAGCTTCCTAGAAGGCTGCATGGCACTATAGAAAGGGCAATTGGTTTCGCTCTAAACCGCAACATGTTACATTAAATTGGCAACAGGGCGCTGCACTCATTTAAAAAATAAAAATAAAAAATCGTTAGAGCCAGCACTACCTGTAAAACAGAAGTATTGAGCTGTTCATTTATTTCCATTTCAATATAATTGGAATGTTACTTAAAGATATTTTAATTGGTTGATTAATACAGATGAGCTTTAATAATTAATTAATTACAACATTTATAATTGCGTGAAGTCGTCAACTGATGTAACTCAGAACTACGATAGCATACATTTACGCCGTTCAATGTTAGTCAATAAAACAGTGTCTCTCGCTTTACCAGAAGCAAAAATATATGGCAATATATATCTCATAGTAACTGATACGGGTCTTAAATACGCTCATTATATGCTCTGCACAGAGGAGAAAGATGGGGCTTAAACAATAAACTTCCACCTGAAAACGTGACGTTAAAGTAAATGCAAATGAAATAAAAGATGAAAAAGTTTATTATTATTATCATTAAAGTATGATCATCATCATCACCTAGTTAAGTTCTCTCAAAGTTTAAATGACTTGGGGCTTTAGTGGGTCGCTGTGAGCAGGCCTTCTGACAAGGATGTGGTTCAATGTTGATAAGGAATATCTAAGACAATAAATGAAATACGTAAAACTTGTTTCACTGCGAAGGTAGTGCTAATACAGAGAAAACAACCTACTTGCTCGAACATGCATTATATGCACAAAATTTATATTTCTCAAAGGTTTCTCGAACTCATGATTTGTTTTAAGTTTATTATTGCCGTTTCTTCGTTCGTTACAAGTTCCCAAAAATTTTTTTAAGGATTTTTAACACCAATTTTTTGTCTTGTTTTATTGCCCTTTAACCCTCATTCAAAGTTTCAACACTCATCATAAGTTTCTTCTCAGAACTGATTACCTGATTAACTGATTACCTGTACGTGAGTGATTTAATTTTTGCGTAAACTAAAAGACTTATATTATAAATATGTTCTAAATTCGACGACTTGTCTAACCTAATAAGTATAAGAACGTGCCTATACATATTTATGTCTGGGTATTATAAGATAAAGGTAAAATTTTTGTAAGGAAAAAAAAGTGGTTATACTGTATTTTTTATCGTTATTTTTCCATATTTTTAAATGCAATATATTATAAAAAAAGTCACCTGAAATTAGTTTTTACAATAGCAAATTTACACTGTATGGTTGCTAAAAAATGTGAAGGAAGGCGCGTTCTTTTAATTCTTCTCGAATACTTTTTGAAAGTATGTTCTTTTAAATGCTATTACTTTTACGGCATTTGAATAGACTATCAAAAAGTAATCTAGACTTTTCTTTTCTCCACCAAACCCCTACTTGTTAGCCGAAGCCTTAGGATTGCTTACGCACGGGGAGAGGTAGTGGGGTCTACGGATTTTACATGCACATATCCCCAAGTATACATGGTGGTCTTCAGTGGGTATCGAACGCGCGACCTTCCGGGTGGAAGTCCGACGTGCTAACCAAAAAAAAAAAGTAATCTAGACTTGATCGAAAATAGCGTAATATTTCATTACGCAAGGATAAATTTATGTTTAAGTTGCATTTTAAAAAGGGAAATATTATTTTTACATTACTTTCCATTCAAAATTGTAATTATTCTTCGAAATCAATCTGCATTAAGCAGTTTCATTTACCGTAAGCGAAGACATTCGATTTACATATTTATAACAAAATATATAATTTAAATTTTTATTTCTGGAAACATAACAAAGCAAACTGATGTAAAAGTGAAAACTATGAATGAAACGTAATTTTAATATTCCCCACGTTTCTTGAAAGATGTCGATTATGTTTCATTTTCTATTGTTTATATATTTCCCCCCTTTTGACGAAAAAATGGGCATTCTTCTCTTTTTCTCCTTTTGTTCCAATCCAGTGAACATATGCACAAACACCAGTCGGCGTTTTACTGCATCCAAGTCAGAAGTAATCATTGAGTCATTTTATAGGTAATGTTTTGGAAAATATGGAGCTGGCGTTTTTTTAGTTCAGGAGATCTTATCTTCCTCACAGTCCTTCTCTAAAAGTCGTTTTAGAATTTCATTTTATATCTAGTCACATAAAAAAAAGACTCATTAGAAGTATGTGCCTTTTTGGGGGACCATCTGTGGTAACAAAATTATTATTCGTATATTGGGACATACCATTTTTTTCTCTTTTTATATCATGAGTAAAAGGGGTTGCATATAAAAATATCTTGGTCTTTCGTGCTCAGTTTGAGCATGATATATTTGTAAATTGAAAGCTAAAAAAACATTCAACTAATTAAAGTTTTTGTAAAATATTCCTGTAAAAACTCTATCACATCTAATTTTTGCAACTAAGGTATAAAATGGTACTCAAAATCACTGGCTTTAAAAGAAAAATTAGTAAAAACGACCTTGTGAAAAAATGTGTGGCATTACAGGAAGTGTTTTTTTTTTATGTTGCAATTGCAATATAAAAATTCGGTGAGCAGTCGGCAAAAATAATATTTGTTTTTTTTTTTTATTTTATTTTTTTTTCTATATGTAAAAAAATATTACATAGGAATTTCATCTAATATCGAAAATATTATATACATTGGAATTAATTATTTTTTTCTTGCAATAAAAAAGTAATTTCATGCATGCAATTTACAACCACCCTGTTTTCCTTGAAAAAAACTACAGTACTGTTAACTTGTTCCTTATCACAAACAAAGATACACATTTTACAAAATATACAATTACATGAGTTTAGCAAATATCATTTTTAGCAAATATACAATTTTACATGAATGTAGAAAATATCATTTTAAGCTCAGAAACTATCGTTAAGTTTTAGAATATTTATTTTTCAAAAAGGAAAGGAAAGTCGTAAAAAATATATTTAAAAGGAAAAAGAGACAGGAAAAGAACTCCGCTTTAGGTATTTATTCAATATAGTTTAAGTTTCTATTGTGAATTTTATTCCTTAAGAAGTAGTTTTAAAATACTGATTAAGTTTTAGCAACGTGATGCGATTTAGGGTAAGCTATGAAAGAAAATTTATGTTTTTAGTGATTTCGATTGAAGAAAAAAAAAAGGAAAAATTAGTCCACAAAACCACCAAAAAGATAATAATTCTAACTATAAAACACTTACTTCTTCAGTATCCTACTACTAAACAGTGCATTTTAGTGTCAGTCCGTACATAAATACTATATTACAGAAACATGTATTTCGTAATGTGGTGATGACTGGAGATAATGACAGCGTCCTACATTTTGTAACGAAGTCTTTTCAGCATCCACTGTTTGTTAATTAACGAATGAAGCAAAAAACAAATTGCGAATTTGACACATTAATGGATAAATATCATTATAAACAAGATTAAGTCGTGTAAATGCGCTAGAAAGTAATATCATAAATATAAAATAAGCGCAACTTATATTACTGGACCGTTTTCTCGCTTCATGGTATAATCAACGCTGTCAGGACGATGTAGCCGCGATTTATCGAGTCAGCGGTAATGTCTTCATCTTATTTAAATAAGAAATGAAACTGTTTGGATGATTAAGGAAAGTTTTCTTTTCATGCAGTTGTAAATTGCAATCTAATGATCCACAACTATTGAAACAGATAAGGTCATTAAGCAAACAATGACGATTCATTTGCATTTTACCAGGCTTGGTGCGTGGGGAATTTTGGGTGAAAATCATCTCAAGATGCTTAACAAGAACATATACGCATTTTTGTGATCGTCATTTGTGCTTAATATAAAAATACGTATGTTTAGTATTCTTTTAGAAGTTGAGTTTCTTTGTGTATCTTGCTGCTTAATCATCTGATTAATGTTTTTTTTTTTCTCGTAATTGTCGCTTCAGACAACATTAATCTTCGATTCGTATTTGTGCGTACCTTTCACATGCTTTGAATTTTTATTTTATTTTATTTATTTATTTATTTTCAACTTTTTGTTTAAAAATTTCTTACGTAAAAGACATGAAATAAATCAAAATGTGTATGTTTTTTTTTTTTTTTTTTTTTTAGGGTTGAACTCGAGATACATTTATTTGCTTACATTCGTACTATTTGTTGAAAATAAAACAGTTAAGAAATAAGGAAAGGTTCTAGTGTCGTAGCAT
Organism: Octonoba sinensis; assembly: GCA_038502835.1. Classification (NCBI taxonomy): domain Eukaryota; kingdom Metazoa; phylum Arthropoda; class Arachnida; order Araneae; family Uloboridae; genus Octonoba; species Octonoba sinensis. Next base: position 70,055,715 of record CM076602.1, read on the forward strand.
TTTACAAAGTTTCAGGAAACATGTTCGAAAAATATTTCAAATCAATGCACAATAGAAATATTTAGTTATTTATTTTATTTTATTTTTTTAGGAATTTATTGAAATTTGCTTCTTGTTTTCTCCATGTCATAAAAATTTTCAAGTAAATTCGGAATATGAAAATCAAAAAAAATCAGAACACTTAGGACAAAAAACTTTTTTGCATGTGTGTGTGTGCGTGCGTGCATGTGAGACAGAGATAGAGAAAGAGAGACAGAAATGTAGATAAATCATAAAAATGTTCTCAACCTAAGTCATGATGGCATAAACTGTAATTGTATATCTAGATGTTCAAAGAGCACATTACATCTGACAATTGTTTTAGAGAAAGAAACTTACGAACTGATATGTAATGATATGATAACTAGCACTCAACATTCACAAGTAACAGGAAAGGTCAATGTAATCTGCTTTCAATTAAAGTTCATGTAAATCAATAAATTGACTAAAATACAAGCTGAGTAGACACATATTAGATTTTAATAAATTTAAAGAGTAACACAAAAAAAAATGTACTGAATTTTAATGAAGAAAGCTAAATGAAAAAAAAAAAAATGTTTCAACTATACGATGCTTGGTTGATAAAAAAGCTGATGACAAGAACATTTTCGGAGGTGAAAGCGGTCGTAAAAACCAGTTTTGATGCAAGATTAGATGTCAAATAAAGAATTTGTTTTTACAAAATAATCTCTTATAATTTATAGAGAATTTGCTCTAAACTAAATCTAGGATTCAATCCGTCTCTAAGTGTGAACGCTTGCTGCACCTTTCTGTGTTCATGTGGATTCATTAAATCACCAAAGTAAATCTCCCCCCCCCCCCCCCCGTCCACCATTTACAATCACGGCCTTTCGCATCCAATAATATCGATAATTGTGTGATAAAATAAATATGAGATTAAAAATTGACTGTAACAAACACACAGCGCATCTGATCTTTACAATGTTATAAATCAGCCATTTTTTGACAGTGGACAACATGACAACGGATTGTCTTCCTCTTTTACAATCGAGTATCACAAAATTTACAAAGGATCCCAAAGACAATATAAAGCAAAACGAAACATTTTTAGGATAAAATATGTGAGCAAACATCAATGGGTAGGTGCTTTTTGCATTAGTGAATAGTAATGAAAATATATTTCGTACTTGAGCAAAACTGATGGTGTTTCAATTAGGCACAAATGCTTATTATTTATTTGATGATAAAAATGATATAAGTGTTTTAAGGAAATATCTTATTAAAAAAGCAATAATTAAATATACCTACACAATCATTTCTTATGTGCTTTATTTATAAGCTGAATTTAAACCAAGTTTGGGTATTTAAAATGACATTTCGTAATTAAGAAGTTACTTGTGTTTAAAATGTTGATTATTCATTATCCAAAACACTAAAGCTCCCTTTTGCTTCTAAGACCTTTAAAAGTAATCATTAAAACTATAATTCCAAACTCAAACATTTCTCCTCTTTTAATGTGAAGTTTCGAAACGAGTGGATAATTAATTCCTCGTCGTTTGGGGAATAGTTTGCAATCGATTTTTTTTTTCAGAAATGCAGCTACAAAATCAACATCTTTCAATACACAAGATCGTTTTTGTTCCAAAAAACTTTGATTAAAAACTGTTTGCTCACTAATGAAGTTTTAATTTGAAAATTTTTCCGATTTATTTAAGGCATTGAAGGGAATTCAAGAACCGAAATGAAATTAGATTTTCAGAATAATCTTTTAATCATGTTTTCTCAAAACAGATTTAGTAATAAAAATGTAATTTTTTTTTTTTTCATTAATTTGATTTTTTTCTTACATAATTATTACCTCAGAACTTTTAAATATATTTTTTCTTGATTTGTAATTAAGACTTTTTAAACGAAAGCACGAGATTTTGCGCAAAATACTTTTGTGAATAAACATTGTGTGGATGAATATTAAAAGTTGAAATAGTTTATTTGGAGATAAAATTTATTCTTAAAATACTTTTCATTTTTTTCATTTTCTATACGCTTCGGCTTTAGTAAAATTTATATTGGTAACAGATTTTCTGAAGATGATGTGTAGGTTCTATAACTTGATCAATTTCTATAATTCTATCTTAATCTTACACAAATATGTTCAACTATTCGATCCTTCAGGATAAAACTATTTCATCAGTTGTGATTTGTACATTAGCTGCCTTCCGCGCTAATTTTAAAGTCCGGTCAGCCACGTCTGTAATTCATGTAACGAATAATTTATAGCATTTGAAAAGTCAACTGTCCTTTAGGCGAAATAAATACCAGAAAAAATCTTTTATCTTGTGGGTTTGTACTCGTTAATGTGTCGTTTCATTCCACTAACGTAACTAACCCATATAGCATCTCTCACATTTCATCTCTAAATTGAGCCTATATAACTCATTAATAAATGCGATTTTGATCGGCAGGCCAATTTGCAAGTACTGAATCTTAACTTGTAGACAATTGTTACCCCGTAGTTATTTAGATTTGAAGATTTAAAAAATGAAATATAAATCAGTATATGTGTTTAAAAAAAAAACAAAAGCATCATTTTTACGTAAAATGTTTTACTAATGCTATGTATTCATTTCTTTATATTTACTTCTAAAATGAATTTCGGCGTATAATGCATTTTAACTGCAGTTAGTAGAGCAGTCAAATGTATGTCAATCCTTTTAGCTACAAAAACTATAGTCAAGTTTTTCTAGTGTTTTTTTTTATTTATTTACATGATGTAGTGTCATAATTCTATTCAAAGTTCGAATATTCATGGCTATTTTTTATTAACTATCGAAAGTAAGCGTGCAATGACTGGGAGAGAAAAAAAAGGGCTTAGCAACTTGGCTACATAACTTTTGCATCTTCGTCTTCTAGTGGAAAAACGCGAAACCCACAACAACATTCTTAAAACTTTTTTATTTTTTCATAATACTTATGCTAACGTATACCTTCTCGTTTATTAAATAAAGACTCTTGTCATTTGATCCTGTCAACATTACTTAAACAAGATCAATTTTAAATTGAGCGAGTCAAACGAAGCAGGAATTCTATAAGCTCATTAAAATGATGTAATGGTCTTACAATACACAGCATTTCTGTTCGTTAAAATGTGGGATCTGATTATTGCGTTAAAAGTGAATAATTACGTTCATTACTCATACCATTACACCAGAATTTCAAATGCAACTTGCTTAGGTTACATAATTTATCTAATTATAATTATGTGCTGGAAAATATGAAGCTAATTGGAAAGACATTGGAGCAAACGTTACTATGGATGTATATGACGTTTAACAATTCCTAGAAAATGTGACATAGATTGAGATTCTGTAAACATAACGTTTATCTGAATGAAAGGTTTCTATGACTCATTAAGTAAGCAATAATGCAAAAACTTGTAAATAATATTGTTACGAATTTTGGGGTACCGATGTTGTTTCTCGCCAAGCTTGGCGTCATCTCGGATCGTGATAGGTAATTCCAGTCTTTGATGGAAATTTCTGGAATATTCCTGTCACGTGATCCACGATGCTATATAAATAGCTCCGACGAGAAGTTTAGGAGAGTTCGGAGAGTTCAGTTACGCTGTAGACTTTGGCCCAGTGCCTGATACAGTCTGAGCCGTAGTGTTGCAAGCTTCGTGCTTGGTTCTTTTCGATTTGGATAGGAAATACGGTATTACCGTTGGTCTTACGGTAATGTGTGAATTCCGAGAGATATGTCTATGAGAAATTTGTCTATAGTGTAAATAGTTTGTAAAATAAATTGCTCTGTGTGTTTTCTAAAAGGAGTTATAGTCATTGAAATTTAAAGTATGAAGACGAACCTGTAACAATATAAAATAGAAAAATGTACTTATTGTAGGATTAAAATTGATTAAAGTGTACATAAGCGTTTGTATCAAAATGATTCGTTAGTTAGCAACTGTCTTATCACAGTACCTTTTTCTTCATTTGGCGGAATTATTTAAAAAATATGAACATGGTGTCGCTTAAGCCGGAAAAAATTAGTGCAGTTTTATAGTTACTATGTATGGTTGCAAAAAAAAAAAAAAAAAAACAATTATTTTAGTATGATATTCTGTAAAGACATTTTCTATATCCAATACATAGAAAGAAGTATTGGATTCTTCTTCTTCTTTTTGAATTCTAACGAAGTTACACGTTTTTAGGGGTGCTAAACTCATGAGTTAATTATTTAACTTTTTTAGGAAACAAATTAACTAACTTAACTATTTTATGAAAATATTGCGTGTGTGTTTGTGTGTCTATGCGTGTAAGCGTGAATGAAAACATATCGCTTTAAGCTTGATTGCTACATATTAAGAAGTGATACAAGGATTTAAAAAAAAAAAAAAATCTACTGGTAGAGCGCATTGAAAACAAGTGCTGAATAATTTTTAGCAAGAATCACCCTATGACATTTTTCTAGACAGAATAATTAAATTAAAGACATTAAAGAAAGTTTTCCAATAGCCACAGTAAATTTTTAAAAAAATCATCATATGATCGATTGTCATTACTAATCATAAAGAACAAAGGCTCTTTTTTTTTTGGAGAAGAAGTACTTTGCGAATGCATATTTTTCTGGAACATTGTTTTGAAAATAGAACCAGCCAAGTACGAATACTGTAATGTTATATCATTAAGAAATACAATTGTTGATTTATTGGGATGAAAGACGCTAGTTTATGTACAATACAAGCCATAAATTCGGCATTAATTTTGATCTTTATTTGTTTGTTGATTCAATGGCTCATTTATATTTTCGGTTTTACTTGACGTTTGACCATAAAGCTTATTGATAAATTTTGGTTTTCTGAGACTGTGAATGAATTCAAGGTAGTTTTAGTCGTAAGTTTAAAAGCGTTGACATGAATCAGTTGGAAATAATAAATTAGTAACCGTTCTTTGTATTTTAAATAAAATAGTGACTACGTACTTCGTATCGTCAACGTTCTGGTAAAAATCATTAAGTCAAGGGAAAAAAACGGACTAGTACAAAAATTACATTATTAAAAGTTACACAAGTAAACAGGCTTGTGAAGCTAGAGATCTGTGAAATGTTTTTTATTATGTTTCATTGCTATTTCAAAATTTGAAATAAAATATCTCAAAATTAGGGTTATGGACTCCATGGCTTTAGGTCATTATGTTCAGAAACGTGTATATATATATATATATATATATATATAGTATTTTTTTAGTAACACTAATCAGTTTACCTTTTCTTTTCTATAGAAACCGTATCAAGTGTGCTTGGAATCACAGGCAGTAAAGTGGCTCTTCCCTGCAACATAACACCACCTGTTTTAGACGACGCTGTTGCGCTCATCTTATGGTACAAGGACGATATTACTAAACCGATCTACAGCGTCGATGCGAGGAAAACTAGTGTCGAGCAGGCCAGGCATACGACGGGGGAGGCCGTTGCCAACAGGGTCAGCCTGAGTCTCGACGACAACCCCTCTCTCCTCTTTCTGGAATACCTCACTGAAGACGATGAGGGGGAGTACAGGTGCAGGGTGGACTTCAGGAGAGCGAGAAGCAGAAATGCGATCGTATATCTGCAGTTAGTTGGTGAGTTTGATTTGTTTACAAATTCTGGATTGAATGTCGTAAGTGAGAATCAAGAGGAAAGCATATCCTTTCTTCATTTACAAAACATAAATTTGAGTGTTGTTGAGTGCTCAAACAATGCTTTGGGGGGAGGGAAACAATTGGAACCAAAACATTTTTTTTTCATAATATGCAAAAAAAAAAGTGTTAGGAAAAACCTTTACATCATATCTTTACATAACCTATACATTACTTATAAGTAATGAAAAAATCTTCGGCTTTCTGGGAAAAGTCACTAAGTTATAAAGCAAAATAATTATTATATACTCACGGACATTGAAAATAGCGCACCAAGAAGGAAGCGAGCTACAACCTCGAAACTATGCAAATTAGTAGAGTGACGTCCGGTATGCAAAAGATGTAAGTTTAGGGCGCATGCGCGCTTCCACGCACGCTGCACTGCCGTTGCAAACAAGAACCGCGGCCTATATAAACCGGTGTATTGTTGAAGATTCATAAACGTGACGACCACGAATCGATGCTATAAGGTGTGCCAAATTGTATAGAATGCCAGGCAGACATCGAAGAAGACATTTTTCACAATTAAGTGAGTTTGAGAGGGGTCTCATCCTTGGCCTGAAGACTGCAGCGTGGTCGATGCGCCTTGTTTCTCGCCAGGAAGCCAGGTCAATCATTCTGAGTGTGCTATCAGAAGGTGTTGGGAGCAGTGGACACGTGAAGGCCCGCACGCATGGCGTACCGGGTCTGGAGCGAATAGGGCGACGACGGCGCAAGACGATCAAAGGATCGTGCGCTACGCACTCACGGATCCCACAGTGACCTGTTCCATTGTACAAGTGGATGTAGGGGTTCCTGTTCGTCCACGAACAATTTCTTAGATGTCTCAGGGAAGCGAATCTGCAATCCCAGCGCCCATTACGTGTACTGCCATTAACACCGTCACATCGGCGGCTCCGACTACAGTATTGCCAAGCGAGAGCGACGTGGAACGCCACATATTGGGGACGTGTGATGTTTAGTTGATGAATGCCATTTCGTTTTGGGGACAGATGATCACCGTATACGTGTGTGGAGACGCCCTGGGGAACGATGCAATCCCACCCTCACTATTCAGAGACACAGTTCCCGCACTGCATGTGTCATGGTCTGGTTGGGTCCATAGCCTACTATAGCCGCTCCACTCTGGTAGTGGTACGTGGTACATTAACAGCTCTGCGGTATGTGGATGAAATCCTACGGCCTCATGTGCTTCCATACTTAACCGGTGTTCCAGGTGCAATTTACCAGCAGGATAACGCTCGTCCTCACACGGCTCGGCTTGACGGGACTTCTTACGATGTGTTCGGACCCTTCCATGACCTGCTCGCTCCTCGGACATCTCCCCTATTGAGCATGTATGGGACCAGCTGCAGCGCCAGTTGCCGTCGTGCCACTCCTTGCATGATTTATACAGAGTTGTTCAAGATTTGAGGGCAGGGCTGCCTCCGGGCAGCATGAGACGTCTTTTCTATTCTATGCCGGACCGTATTGCGGCTGTATCGCATCCCGAGGCAGTCCGAGGAGCTATTGAGCATAGCTCGCTGGACGGCTTTGTAATTGTCTAATTGTTTAGTTTTTTTGATCAAGTGTATCTTTCATCTTTAGCATTCACTGAAATAAATTTCATTTGAATCCGATGATTCCTTCTTGGTGCGCTATTTTCAATGTCCGTGAGTGTATGAATATAATATAATATTGATCAAGCATAGGTTACTGCAGTGATTAAAACATAGAATTAGTTATTTGATAATGTCAACCAAGTTGCGTACAGTTTAAATGTTGGATTAGGAGACTCACTGTAGGAGACACAGGTCCTTATGATTATTAATTCTACTTTTTGCAACAATTGGAAAGCTAGAATTGACAATACTCAAAAATGGAGTTTTTATCTTAATCATCTTTTTGTAAACGCCATTGGTGTATGCTACTAAAACGTTGATTAAAAAACATCACGAAGAAAACCTTATGCTCTGAACGTTCTCTAAACTATATATATACATATATCAGTGGCGTTCCTAGCAGGGGTATTGCCCAGGGCGGTAACTTGTAGTGTTACCCCCTTACAAAATGTGTTGTATAAACTTATAGTTTATATTATTTTCAGTAGTGCATAAAAAAATTCTATTTTATTTATTTTGGGTAACTTCCAATAAGCTGCAATTATTTTAAGTCTAAACACTCTTTAACTTATTTTGTGTGTGACTCCCAACACCCCCAAAAAGGGTGTCACTCCCCCTAGTGACGCTACTGCATACAATATATATATATATATTGTATGCAGTAGCGTCACTAGGGGGAGTGACACCCTTTTTGGGGGTGTTGGGAGTCACACACAAAATAAGTTAAAGAGTGTTAGACAAAGAGTGTTTATATATATATATATATATATATATATATATATATGTGTAGAGCGATAGATTGAAATAATGCTACCTTCACAATTTTTTGTATGGTGAATATGCGATGCCACGATTTAATTATAATGAAAATTTCTCAGTGTTTTAAAATAAGATACGCTAAACAAAAACAGTTCATTTTTTTGCTTCACGATCTTATAAGCAATTCCTAAAGAAAATTGAATTTATTCATGTTTTGGCCTTTCTTCATTTCTTCACGTTTAATGTTTTCAGTTTTCGCAAAAAATAAATAAACTTTTAAATATGAAACGTTCTTTTCTTCTATCATCGTCACAGATAAGTTAAAAAAAAGAAGAAAGCATCCTCGGCGAGAAAAATGAAGTACCGTTGCCGTACATTCAAGAAATCAGAAGCACATTTTCTGCAACGAAAGTAGTTTCGGAAGTTACTTGATAATTACTTGGCCGCGAGGAAAATCCCGTACCGTAATTTTTCTCCTCAATTTTCGTACTCCAGTTATTGTTTGGCACGGTTATTGCTTTTAATGTAGTTAGAATATTTTTCGTTTATTCGTAAAGAAAGTGCAGTTTATGCGTTTACATTTAATAAATAAATATTTGAATTTATGCTTCTCTTGAAGCGATGAAAGTAAAATTTCAACACGAAACGAACCAAACGAAAGGGACATAATTTTTTTCAAAATATTAGTAAACTTATCGCGAAGTTGTCTAAAGAAATCATATGGCAAATTTATTATCATCTTGGTGATATTTAGCGACCATGTCGTATAAATCCTATTGATAAGCTTTCTGTCGATTATTATTGTCAAGCTCTCTCTCGAATCAGAGCATTTTAAACGTTTTTATTCTCCTGAGGCACTTTTGTAATGTATTTTTGTTCTTTTGCACCCCTCTGTTATTCACTAATGTCTAGTTCTAAATGAAGCACATAGATTAAAGTGTAATTTTTCTAACACGCTTTAATCTATGTGCTTCATTTAGCACATAGGGCACTATGCGCTTCATTTAGCACATACGGGAAGCAAAAGCAGCATTAACCGATGCTGCTTTTGCTTCCCGTACTAAGAAATAAATAAAATTTTTATTTTGCAAGGTAATTTAATCGCTCCGTCACTCCAAGGTTTTTAAAAAATAAATAGTTTATTGTTCTTTCAATGTGGAAGAATATTTTCCTTCTCATTTCTGTGCACAATTTTTAAAGTTAACGTACTAGAAATCACAAATATAATTTAAATACAATAAAATCTCCATCACCGATTTCTTACGAGAAAACTCAGTTTGAACGATGCGTGCGAAAAAGGGCTCATGCTGGTGCATATAAAGCAACACGATGTAGCTAAACTGTTCATCAATACTGCATGTATATTCAAACAAGACGCTTAGACATAGAGCGGAAAAACGATATATCAGAGAACAATCAATGATGCTGTTTTGTATTACTAATATTGAACTTGATATGATCGTTTTATAAAACACAGATGCAAACGAAGAGGGCAATATGGATATTTTTGGGCACCTTTAAAAAATAGTCACAACTCATGTCATATTTCTAGATTGGATAGACTTTTTTTGGTTTTCTGCATTTATATTGGGGAGCAAAACAGCATATGACCGACTGACCCAGGCCGGGCGTATACGACAAAATAAAAACAAAAAACAAAAAATCACATTGCTTCTCTATTTTTTCGGAAAAAAAACTGAGAACGAAATTAAGAAAACAGTTAAAATATCTCAAAAGTTAAAAACGTAGGTAAGCAGAAAACAAGAAAGTTTTCGCTTTCATTTAAATTTTTACTTTTTTGATGGCAGATACGAAAAAGAAAAAGGTATATTTTTAAAGGTATTATATATATTTCTTAGAAATGAGAAATCAAAAGGAAAAATCGGTAACTAAAGTAGTTTCCGAAGTAACTTGATAATTATTCTGTTCGCAAGAAATTTCCCCCTTGCAGTAATTTTATTCCTCCCTTTTCTAACTTCTGCTCTTGCGTTAGACATTTTTATCACTTCTAACATAGTTTTAACCTTTTTTTTTTCTTTGCGAAATGTGATCATGTCATGTGTTTATGTTCTGAGTACGAAATTCTGAAAATATTTTTCCAAAATTATCTTCATCAAAGAAGCTTCGTTGAGTTGTAAAACTTCTAAAAAATTTTTTCGCAATTTTGTCCTGTGACTGTAGTTAAAGTCTTTTCATCTCTTTCGGTACAGCTTATCACAGCAAGCAAGCCGAATAGGCTGGGAGTGCGAATAACTTGCATTTTAGAAAAACTTCCAAAGGTTGATGTCAGTTAAACGATCATTAACCAAATGACACGTTCCATGGGGTAAAGGGAATTGTGTCCCACATATTCTGGCTAATAAACAACATATGTTTGTAAAAACATTATATTGATGTCTGATATGCGGCAAATTTGTTAAAAGATGGTTTACCCTGAGAGTCATTAAAATATTGTCTTTGTATCTTTTACGCATGAATTCTTTCAACTCACGAGAAGGCAAAGGGTTCTTTTTTCGCTGTGATTTACCCTACATGTTGTGTGTGTGATTTGCTCTGCTATTCGAAGTTTTTGTGATCACTAGGGTCTTCTCTCCCCCTGCTTTCTGTTGCTCGTCAACTGCCAGAAATACTTCGACATATGTACTTCGGATCAGTTTATATGCGAAGTTATAAAGTTTACGAAGTTAAATCAGTTATAAAGTTGCGAAGTAATATGCTCACTCGGAAAATTAAAGCATACATTCTAAGAGAAATATACGTTATTTTTAAGTATACGTTTTCTTAAATTGTATGACTCTTGGCATTTATTAAGATTTGTGTAAAGAAGTTTTTCTATTTTGGCGACAAAGAAATCACCAAAGCCTAAAGAAATGCAAAGTTTTCTTTGGCGAAAAATTTTTTTAAAATAAGAATGCATGAGAAAAACTGAGTACCAAGATCTCAGTTATTGAAATATTTCCAAAAGTGTTGTCCCTCTAGAGTCTAGACATTTAACTGTAAAAATAGATTAAAGAAATCATATAAAAGGAAAGCATAAAAATCGAGCCAATGGTCAAGATGTGTCATTGTTTCAATTTAAAACACGTACACCGCTGTTGCGATCTCGCTTCTGATTAGCTGCTGTTATTAGCCGTTACGATTTCATTGGTTACTGCGACACCATCATTATATTCATTTATATGTAGATTTAGTGACAGATTCACATCAAGATTTTTTAATTATTGTTTAGCAAAAAATCTACTTATTGTTTCCAGAATTATCGAACATTTCATGTTTTTTAATTACAACAACTTGATACGTTTAAAACTCTATGTTAGCAGTAAAATATTAACTTTCCTTGTGACACTTTTTTTTAAGTTTTTTTAAGCAACGGCACGTTACTGATTCGTTCAGTAGTTTATGTAAAAATTACGTTTACTTAATATCGTTCCTTCTTTTATAATATTGTATCAACATAATTAGCATAAATGTGAGAATATTAGTTACGCAAAAGAATGAATGTAACCCCTCACAGAACATAAACTTTAAGGGTAACTAATAATAATTACTCTGAAATCCGTACATAACTTGAAAAAAAAACAAGAGAAAACCGTTTAAAGCTTGTTGTATATTGGCTCTTTCTTTCATACCCAAAGATGAATTTAAAAATATGCATGATTTTATTTTTCTTGAAAAGTATTTTTCGTGTTCTCATTCTTGAACACGTTTACTAAATTATGCAAAAAGATAAATACATGAATAAATAAATAAAAAAATGAATGAACTCGAAATCCTTCGCCATTTTATACTTTGTCGTTGAAGATAAGGAAAGAAGAAAATTTACCCTTAGCAATGACCTCATTGTCAAAAACAAAAATCAAAAGAGCATTTTTTGAATCGAAAGTACCCTCGTAAGTAACTTGGTAATTATTCTGTGTGCAAACAAAATCCCTTGCAATAATTTTGTGCCTTCCGTTTTCGTACTTTTATTCCTACGCTTGGCATTTTTATCGGTACTAACGTAGTTTAAATTTTGTTTATTGTGAAGAAAATGCAATTATACGTTTATGGTGGAGGAATAAAAGGGAGAGAAAATAGCTTGAAATCCAGTTTAGAGTACCAATGCTTGACGTCACGCTTATTGCCAACCGATATTTACCGCCAAAGTTATTTTTTAAGACAAAACGACAGTTTCGCACCTTAAATCCAAACATGTTTTTGCTAAAAGTGTCAAATAAATTTTGTAAGGAGAAAAAAGTAAAACTTGCTTTAAAATTTTATTCAAAAATAATTGCAATGGTTGTATATTTACTATTTCAGGGTAGAAGTTAAGTTGAAAGTTCATTTTGAAATAAATACGAATTATATCTAGTGCTTCTTTTTTTCACTACCAAATTACTCACATGCCATTATTGTCCATTAAAAATGGCTCAAATGGTTCTTTTCAAGCCCAAATCAATAAGCAGGACTTTTTACATAAATATTATGAAAGAAACTTCTTGTGCAGTTACAATGACATTTAAGTTAGGAGAGATTATTATAAATAAGAGAACATAAATTACTTTATTGTTAGTTTTATTTGATCTGTCTATCTAGTCATCTATCTATCTATTTATCTATCTATATATATATATATATATATAGTTAAAATTTAATGAACAAACTGAATAATAAAAATAAAAAAAGTAAGACACAAAATGGAAAAAATGGAAAAAGATGAATCGGAGTGCTAGTGTGTCATTAGGGGAAATATTATTCAGGGGGAATAGTAGCAAATTCAAAGTTGCTCTATGAACTTTTAATTTATTGTAGTAAAAATAAAATAATACTTGTGCCTTCTGTAACTATAATTTCTAACTAAGCATCGGTACTTAAAACTGAGCACGGAGCTTATTTATTTTTATGTCAAAATTACTAATAAATACAAAAAGGTATATTTTCTCGTTTTCTCACATCATTTGTAAGAGTGCAAGAAATGAAGGAAAGTACTTACACATTGTGTTTTTTTTTTATTCTATATTATGCTTTCTGTAACTAAAGAAAATGTATACTGTGAGAACTTCTAACTATTTCAGTAAATCTGATATTTCCAAGAATTGGATTTCTCAAAAGTAAGTAAAGTGAGTAATCTTCTCATGGTTTTCATATCATCTCCCTAATATAAAGAAAGTTTTTTTTTTCTTTTCAGTGCCACCTAAAAAGCCAATTATTACTGATCAAAATGGAGAGATATTGGAGAGCTTGATTGGTCCTTACAATGAGGCGGATAATCTGCATTTGATATGCGAGGCAGAGGAAGGTAATTTGAGATTTATGATGTTTTTATGTTTATGTGTACAAATTTATATCGCGCTTACAGGGTTTTTTACAGAATTTCAAGGTTATAAATTGGTATTTGCTTTAATGTGCATCTATATGCGAGTCAGGAAAAAATAATTTAAAATTTGAAGACTGTTTCACTAGAAAACTATTTTAGAAAATGTTAAAATATTTAATATATTTACAATGTAATAGTCAGAATTAGAATGGAAATTAGTAAAACATCGTTCATCGTGAAATGTACTTTTATTTTGATTTCAATGAGTGTCAGTATAAATTATTACACCTTAAAAGTTGTACTTTTATTTGATGCACCAAGATGAAAATTAAAATTGCAAACCTATACTAAAAATATAGTTTTGCAGGATAAATTATATACTATTTAATTATGTTTGCTCTTTACTGTTGTTAAAAATATATGGTTAGTATTTGTGAAATACTGAATAAAACACAAACATCTCTAGCTGGTTCATATTACTTAAATCTTCATTCCCATCACATGAAAGCGTTAAGAAAAACGGTTCACTACCAACTAACTTATTTTTCTGCCATATGAAATTAATCAATATCTTGTCCAAAGCAAAATAAGTTCAATTTAGTATAACAGCCTATTTTAAGCAAAAAAGTTACCTTTTATGCCACAAATGGGATAAGAGAAGAAGTAACACAGGTAAGCACATATTGCAATACTAAATACGGACACATGTTTCGGATTTACAAGGAGTTCCCTTTTTGATGCAAGAAAGAATTGGGGGGAAAAAAGCAAAGTCTCGAAAAAAGATCTTCCCTATTTCTTGCATTAAATATTTTCTACTTGGAGTTTATTGTTTTAACATTTTTCCCTATGTTAAGTTATCAAGTGTCTAAAATTTCGAAACTTTTACAATTCCTGGTTATTTTATTCTTAGTTAAATTTTCTTCTATCTACTTTTAATCTTACTTTTCTTTCTTAGTTTCTCTTTACTTTTACGTGTCCGCTTACTTGAACAGCTGATAGAAGGCACCACTTGTTTGCTTTTTTGTCTGTAATATTCTAATTGCGCCATTTTTCTGTGTATCCTTCACTCTCATTGGTTGATTAGTTAATCCTTAATATGTCTATTTAAGGTCGACATTGGATGGATTATAGCTAAGTAATTAGCTTGCTATTAAATTGGACATGGCGGCAGAAATGCTCAAACTACAGAAGAATCTCAAAAGATAAAATAAGAATAATTCAACAGGAAACGGTTGACTCACATACTTTCACACATCCATACTTCATTTTTATTCATGAAATCTGTGCAGAACTGTGAATAATTATGTATATTTGCAAATACCATTTGTTAATCTTTTACTTTTTTAGCAATTATATTGAAGTACCTAAAAAATCAGAAACAAATATTTGGTTTTAGAGGCACATTGATACACGCAAATGTATGTTGTATTTGTACGAGTTACTTTAATATAACATTTAGATGCATTTCTATTGTTTCACTGAAGCTACTGCTTGAAACTGCACAAATTGCTTACATTTTTATTACAAAAAAGAACCAGACAAAAAAACTTTTTCTTTTTTTTAATTCTATTTATTTGTTTTTCAAAGGTCCTTCTAAAAGTTTCTTCTCCATGAATTCATTTACTCAATATATGGTGCAGAATGTACCTTTAAAAGCATGTCATTTTGAAGTTTTCCTCTCAAATCTTTGAACGGACTAGGAACCCCTGCTTCGCCCGTATAATTTGTGCAATCTTTCAGAGAAACGGGAAAACTTTAGCTCGCAGACTGAATATATTTCGATAACTAGGCACTAAAGCAATCTTGAGGCTTTCATTTAGATGCCCATTTCCAGAAACCTTTATCATTTGACAGAATCCAATGATTACCTGCCGGCTTCGAGGGAAAGGATTTTCCTCATTGGAAGCAGAGTTTTCGTCATCGTGATAACGGTCTTTCTATCTCTGATATATGACGTCATTTTGTCACGTGCTTCATCCCATCAAAACTAATGTCTTGAGTAGTTTTGTCGATAACGACAATTGCATTTCTTTCGTCCTTTTTATTTTCCCCCCTCATTATCGCTCCAACAGGATTAAAGAAAGAAACTGAATTATCTTGAGCGTATAGATAACTCCATTCAATCCTAAAATATGATTTATGGAGCATGAAATTTTGTGATAAGATTTTTAGAAAAGCGTATAACATATATATAGGATTTTATTCAAATCTTACAATCTTAAATGCAGAAATTTATAGATTTTTTTTCCTTCTAAGGCATTCTTTTTAATATTTTGTATATTCTTGTGTTACTTATTTGGCGGGCTTTTTGTTGATTTAAAATTATCTAATAATAATTCGGTTGTGTCACTAGCGTTTTCAATAAGTATAACGGAAACTTTTGTCACTCACATATTTTTTTACATGATGATGCATGAAATTTACAGTACAAAAAAATTAAAATAAAACGATTATTAGAGTAAATAATGATGTACAACAAAATAATTATATTTTTAATGTGAATTTTTATAGCATAGTATAGTCATAACTACTTCATCGAAGAATTGACAAGTAAGTTTAATATCGTGTGCATGTATGATTTAGAGATCTAGAATTTTTGTAAGGCAGAGTAAATTCTATGCGTAAAATGGAGCATTAAAAAACGGATTCAACGTTATTAGTAATAGTATATATGATATGGTTTACATACATTTGTAACCTCACCTTAAACCTGACTTAAAAACAAATCTTATGACAGTCAATTCCCTAGTTTGCGTTTATAGCTCAAAGCTTCCGACAGATTTTGTTTGATTTTTGAGGATACATTAAAGAAAAAAAAATCATTTCAAGTAACTGATACTACTGCAGTTATTAACTTGCGATTTTGAATTACGCTTGACCTTATTCTTTAAAAAAAAACAACCTTATAATGATTTATGGCCAGTAATTCAAACGTACTAAAACGTACATTAATCATATTAAAGCATTAGAGCAAAGCTATTAAAATTCGAAATTTTTCATCAAAATAGGTGCACTAATAAGGAAATAATGTGTCTAAATAAGTTTTAGTAATGTTCTCAAATCTTGCAGTAACTGATGACCGTCCATAAATTATGTCACGCTTTTTTCCCATCCCTCTTTGGCCCCCTCTCCCCCTTTGTCACAATATGTCACACTTTAGCGGACCCCCCTCCTCCCTTTGTCACATGTCACGCTATGTTGCATAATGGATGATGTCACACTTCTTGTTACCCTCTCCCCTTCCCTTGTCACACTTTGTCACAATTTCGCGAACTCCCCTCCCCCCCTCGAAGGGTGACATCATTTATGAATGATCCACTGGGAAACTTGGTTATTACAAAGTTATCAAGTTATTTTTTTATATAGCAGGAACGCAATATTTACGATAAATATACCCTAACTTCAAACAATAATAGAACATATACGAAGGATCAGCTTCAACAAACATTAATTCAACACAAAGAAGGGAGAGTACAACACAAAAGGTAATACCAATTATACTTTTAGTCAGGTCTTAGAACAATCATGTCTTGAGAATTCGTAACTCTTTTTCAAAATTACATTAATTCATTTTAGATTTTGTCATCTTTATCCATTCCAGAAACTTTACTTTGTGCCTTTAAGAGATATTTGGATTAATCACAGTTAAAGAGTCATTTGCAAGTATAATGCAATTAGGATTTAATGTGCCATTGGGGTAGCTTCATCGACGCTTTTCCTAATCTAAAAATATGCCTTCAACATTTTACTGCTCCGTCGGACCTGATCTTTTGATCATGTTTGAGTCGATGAGGATAAGAGCCTCTAATTTATGAATCTTTTAAGCTGTTTCTAAAACAATTTAGCAATTAGGCAAATTAAAAGCTGGGTATCGGAAATACTCTACTAGCCTTTCTTTAATGTTTCAAAAGAGGTTTTGTCTTTAAAGATGTCATCTAAATAATACATTTTCTTAAAATATAAATTAACAATGCCCAGCAAAATCAACACATACAATATACAAAGACAATTTTCTAAGCGGTTGATAAACAATAACACCTCTGGCAAGGAGGGGGAGGAGATATATGCTTAGTTCTTAATTCATTTCATTCTTGCACAGAGTCTTCTCTTTGCTTATGTATATAAATGGTAAACAGACAACAACAGAAACATTCTGATAAACTGAACCCAACAATCATGCTACCAGAAAGAAAAAAATAAATAAAAAGAGCACATGAAAAAACAATAATGGAAGTACAGTAAAAACCCGTTAAAACACGGGTGTCGGGGGACATATTTGGCCCCCGCATTATAACATAACCGCGATATAATGAAACTGTACCGAGGAACCATATTTACGAAATATACTCGTTCCTGATGCACTACTTTTAACTTTTTCAATTACTCTTAACTTTTTTTTTATTGTATAATTGTTTCTTTTCTTGTTTGCTGCCATTTTATTTGCTGCAATTGCTGTGCAAGAAGCACACTTCTCAACTGAGCAGTTAGTCTATCGAATGATAGGTTATTCAGATTTCTGCTCTTTGAGACTCCTAAGCTAAAACCTTATCAACCGCAAGACAAACAATTATGTTCTGAGAAAATGTGGGGTAAAAAATCTTGTTAAGTTTTCAACATAAGATCATGAAGTGGTAGAGATTCTAAGGAAGAAGTAGATTTGGGTGCAAATGGAGGATCGCACTTTTGAAAGAAACCATGTTTTAAGCCTTTATACACTCTCACGGTATCGAGAATATGTTCACTTTTCAAAAATTTCAAGGAATCTGGAACACAAAGAGAGGTTTGTAATGATAAAGGGTGGTTTAAGGCCTCTGGGATGGCTTAAATGGATCGAAATGCACATTTCGGAAGCATTTTTTAAAAGTGTATATCTAATATGCTACTGTAAATTTCTGCTAGATTTTTGGCTCATTCATAGAACACAATATACACATTTATTAAATACAACTAACAAGCCATAAAATGACCTATAAAATATTATTGGAGCATTATTTTAGGTCACTGGCTTTTTTCGTCGAGAAATACATGCATACATTGCGCGCAGTGTAGATTGATTTCAAATTATCTTAGGAATGCCATTTAACTTTTTTTTTAATTTACAAGTATTAAAGATATAAATGTACTATTATCATTACTTTACTCTTTGCAATGGATTTTTTGGTAGAAGATCATTTGGTGATAAGGTTTTTCGAGAAAATTGCGGCACATTAAAATCATTATCTCGAAAAATTATTACTGTATCACTATGAAAGTAGTACAAAAAAAGCACTACTGTGTGCTTGGGCTACCTGCCAAATTTTGTGTCATTCGGTACTACGGTTTTTGATTTATCTTGTGCGCAATGTTGAAAAATCTCATTTTCAGAAAAACGTAAACAAAGTAAGATTTAAGAAAAATAAAACAAATTACATACCAGTATAATCAGTATGGGTTTAAAATGCTCCTGCAGCATAGGTGGGTCCCTCTACAGCTTTTTCTTTGGAATTTTGAGCTAAAATTTTTCTTCTTTTAGCCCTTCGAGCTTCTAATGTACTCGCTGTGTTTTGTCGCTCACAGTCTGTCAAGCGTCGTTCGTTGGCAGCTTTTGCAGCGGCTATGCTAAATCTTCCAACTGACAATTCTAGTCTTCTCATAACATCCAGATGACCAAAATTTCCATCATTAAAAGCCAAAACAGCTTCATTTGTAGCAATTGCAACAGTTGTTTTGCTACAACCGGAAGTTTTCGGGCAGAATTTCCAGATCAATGAATTCAAACATTCATTAGAATTCTGCGTCTTGCCTGCTAGGCAGCGTCTCAGTAATGCTGGACTTGACAAGTTGAGGAACACCGGTTTTACACAGTCCATCACAGCTTCAGGTAAGTTTTTCTTGGAATGCTTGAAACTGGCGACACTTCCATGTGCAATCGCTTTTTGATATTGGCACCAAGAAGATGATCCTTTCGGGCAAAAATCGTGGGATGGATTTTCATCCGAAGCGCGCTTATGGTGAAAAATAGCCCATATAGCCATTCTCATGTTTTTTAAGTTGAGTCTGTTTTCCATAATGGCTATTCCATAGAAGGTGGTAATGTCCTCAATTACTTTGTCAGTCAATCGACCGCGCCCAGAAAGTCCTTTGCCATCTGACAGCTTTTTTGATGTCATTGAGCTTCTTAATTTCCGGAGTTGAGTCCCCATTCTTTTCTTTATGTGGGCGACACATTCAATTTTTTCTATATTAATTCCATCGCCATAGGGTTTGGCCTCTTGGAGAGCAAGAAATGTTTTGCAGTCTCCATCACCAATATATTTGGAGTATATAACATTTCGTTTTAATACTGATCTTGAAAATATTCTCTTCATTCCTTCTACTTCCATCATCCCGGAAGATCTACTGTGATTTTTGGAGCAGTTTGGAGCATGCGACTTGTACCACAACTGGTATTCACTGCTGTGTGTTTTTCCTTTCCAAAAGTCACAGCCTTTGCAATATTTCGACAGCACTTCAGTGTCAATTACTTTTTCTGTTAAATCCCCAATAACAGTACAAACACCAATTTTGGACAGATGCCCCCTAGTTTTCCAAGTACCATCTCCGCTTATGGTTATCTTTGTACAACCAGCATTGGAATCAACCAAATTGTTTTCTAAATCCTGCGTTCGAGTTGCAGCCAATTCTTCGACGGCAGCTTTTTTCATTGAATTCTCAGCAGCAGCACTTGTCGCATTATATATGCGCTGCAAAATCAAGTCGTAAGTTTTGCGAGGCATTGGATGAGGCAAATCCATTATGCCGCAGAATGTACAAAGGCCAGCATATCCCTGACCAATGCAGCGCATAGCATACACTGCTCTTCTGTCGATTTCTGCCACATTCTGGTGTTCAGCAATCAGAGGACAACTTCTAAATGATGACAGATTGTCGCAGTTGTGGCAAGAAATTTCAAACTTTGAGGACAACCCAATAGTCAAAACTTCACTGATACTTATTTCACCACCACATATTTTGCAGCACACATAATTACTGATTTCCTTAATAAATGAAGAAATGTCAACAATTATCCTTCAACGATGTTGATGTTTCAATTTTTTCATATTCATTAGCAGACGATATTTTTCTTGCTGATGCACAAGCAGATGTATCCGATGCATTTTTAGAATTTGTGTATCGATTGCCTTTGAATTTATATTTCTTCGGTCTCGCACCTGATTTTCTCTTCTTTTTTGCTGAAGTATCCATTGAAATAATATACTTCAACTGTATAATGAGAATCAAAATTTTCTTATCAAAAAATATGACGCTGAAAAATCGCAAAAGAAAAACAAACTTTCAAATTCAAAAAACGTGATCGCCTTCCTCGTGCTAATGCAGATCGAAGCGTAAACAACAACAGCGAAATGTTTAGTTGTTCTCTTACTCCTTCCAGTTTAAAATAATTATGGAATTAAGGCAAAATATTAAAAATAAAGTGTAACTAAAAAGACTGTAGCAGACGATACCGAAACCGAAACAACTAGTATTTGATAAAAATAGGCATAACTCCCTTAATAATTTGAATTTTTTAATGCAGTTTGCTTTAAAATGTGTAGAAATGTTGTGGCTTCGCAGTAGCACAAAAATTCAAAAATCGATTTTTTGAAGGTGTCAAGCCCTCCCAGAGGCCTTAAACGTCGTGGGATATGATAGTAACCGCGTTCTATCCGATTCCGCGATATTCTAAGGCGCGGTATTACGGGGTTTTACTGTATTATGTTATGAGGTATATGAGAAATAACAATCATGTCCTTAAAAATAGGATATTCGATCATTTTATTTATTTATTTAATTGCTCATTTATTTATTTAATTTAAACCGCTAAAGTTTAGTCAGACATACTAAGGCAAACTGTATTTTGACTCGGGGCAAAGTCGACTACCGGCAGATATGGAGTCATTGTAGTCTTCCTTTTTCTTTCAGGCAAACCCCTCCCGTCAGTCACGTGGTGGAGAGAGTCGGTCCTTCTGGACGATACGTACACCGTGACACCCCACGGAGTGGTCCGAAACGAGCTCGAGATTCAATCCCTCAGGCGGCACGATCTGATGGCCGTCTTCACGTGCCAAGCTTCCAACAATAATTTCTCACAGCCTGCGATTGCAGCTGTCACAGTAGATATGAATTGTAAGTACATATTTATATTTAGAATAAAATCCTATACATAAGCCGCTTAAGTGGCTGTTTGTCGCCGATATCTTATTCCGACGATCTGATGGCCGTCTTCACGTGCCAAGCTTTCAACAGTAATTTCTCACAGCCTGCGATTGCAGCTGTCGCAGTAGATATGAATTGTCAGTATATATTTATATTTAGAATAAAATCCTATACATAAGCCGCTTAAGTGGCTGTTTGTCGCCGATAGCTTATTCCGCCGATCTGATGGCCGTCTTCACGGACCAAGCTTACAACAATAATTTCTCACAGCACGCAATTGCAGCTGTCACAGTAGATATGAATTGTAAGTATATATTTATATTTAGAATGAAATCCTATACATAAACCGCTTAAGTGTCTGTTTGTCGCCGATACCTTATTCCGAATTTCTTACTCCGAGAAAATTGCATCGTGCTGCCATCTACACAATTGTTTATATAATGAAAACGACTAATAATCAAACATTTCCCTAGCATTTTAAGTGAGGCATCGCTAGATTTGCAATCTCCGTAAAAAAATTAATGTGAACGCGAATTTAATTTAATCCTTCTTTCTTTGTTTTACTTTATTTATCGTCTGCGCTCTATATATACATTAAAGTAACAGCGTTCTTTTTTCCAGGGTTTCGTTAAAACTATTGTTTTGACGATGATTATGTTGGATATAAATAAATACTTTTCACAAACAATTTGATTATATAGTCAATAATATTTTTATTTTACATATTATTATAACTTAGATTTTTTTTCCCGAAACTATTATATATGTATTATTTACTCATTAAACAAGGTGGTAGAAAACACTTCTAAAGTTAGGGTTACGTCTAAGTGGAAAGCTACACGTCTATCCTTTTTCGTCTCTAACCTCTCTCCCCGGCGTTTTTGCTGTGAGGGCGCTCGTCATCAGATTGTAGCGAAGGGTTGAGGTGTTTCCGTCCTCCACAATAATATGCTACTTTTCAACCATTGCAACTATATAATGTGTTTTTTTTTCCCTACACATGCAAGATGTTTTATTTATTTGTCAGTTTATTTATTTATTTATGTATTTTAAATATTGTTTCAGCTGCAGTGTTAGGAAGAAAAATAATCCTGAGATAGTAAGCCTTAGTATCTTAAAATTTCAATTTATTGTAATGGATAATTAACTAAGGTATTTTCTTGTATGACTAACATACTTAACAGTAACAGTGAGTATCTGATTTTCAGTACATTTTCAAATAGCATAAAACATTCCAATTTTACGCATTTATAATTTTTTTTTATTATTATGTTTCAAATACAACGATAATAAATCAAACGACCGAATTTCTTCAGTCAAGAACTTTTCAGTCAGTGTAGAGATTATATTCAGAATATGTTCAGTGAAAATGTCTATTTTGCAGATTTTTCGGATATTTTTACACTTTTAGTCAATTTTCTGATACAATGAGCAGATGAAATTCATAGTCATGAAAGAAATCGTAGTTGAAATACAAAACAATAATTCATTGGTGTAATATATAAATTTAACCTCATTTAAGAAGAAAAGCATAAAAACTAATCAGTTATTATAACAAATACAGATCTGAAGTGCTAACGTATTTTTAAATTTTGTAACATAAATATTTTTTTTTTGTATTAACGTTGGAAGCCGTTGGGAATCTATATATCATTTAAAAGTCTGTTTTATTAGAGATGCCAGACTGTTTTATTAGAATTTTGACAGTATACTATGACTGGTGTTACCCCACATTTAGTCTACAAGCTTTCGCAATTTTCTATTGCTTAGTAAATTCTTTTCTATATTTATTTTATTTTATTTATACCTCATCAATCACCACCGTACCTAACCTGACGAGGGTTTAACCGGATGTGGTGATTGAGAGGAAAGAACAGAAAAATAACAGAAAAGAAAGACACTTCGAGCGACGCCCACTGGGTGTCACAGATCATGTGATGTTACTTATACAAATTTTGAAAAAATAGAGTACAAACTTTAAAAAAAATAATAAAAAAAAACACACAGTAAATAACAAACAGCAACAATAATAATAAACAAGAAGTTCCGTCTAGAACTATACGAGCCTACTTTCCCGTATACAGCGAATTCAAATTTATAATCTAGCTATCTCTCTCTCTGTCTTTCTCGTTTAGCTTTAGTTCTTAATTGCTTCAAATATACCGTTTTCAACGGTTAATACATATTCATTCAATCATTCATTTATTAAGTCATTCATGTATTTATTCACTCATTTATTCATTCATTCTTTTGCTTATTCATTTAATCATACATTAATTCAAAAATATTCTTGCAAATCCTGATCAAAAAATTTCATAGGAAAATAGGCTCGTTAGTTCTGGATGAACTTTCTATCTGTACATGTTCTACGCCATAAGTGCTTTCCGATAAAGTTTGTTCCAAGCAAATCGGTCCGTTAGATCAGAAATTATACAGGATTGAAATTTCCCCGTAGGTGTTATGTTAATTTTTTTTTTTTTTTAGCTGTTCAAAAATGAACAAAAATTGTTCAAATCAATATTTCACGCCAAGGACTTCTTCCAGTGAGCTTGTTCATGGAAACTTGGATCTTGTACCCAGAGTTTACATAATTTTCTTCATTTTCACCCATAGGCGATAATGTTAAAAATTTTTGAACTGTTCAAAATTAAACAAAAAATTGTTCAAATCAAAAAATAAGATATGGAAATCAGATGTCCTCGCCGAGATCTTTCGAATTCAAAAAGAATTTTTCGAATCGGACAATTCGTTCAAAAGTTATTAGGGGGGAACAGACACACTTTTCCCCCATCTCAAAACCCTACTTTCAAATTTTTTATTTTTCAATCTTTATTTAATTACTTAACTTATTTTTGACTTTTCTTGATTTCTAACGATATTTTCATGATACATTAAGCCTTCTTTCATGCTTTATTATTATTTTTTTTTACTTTTACGGGAAACTAGGCTAAAAAATGACAGAAATATGGTGAGCAATTAAATAAGAAAGATTTCAGAGCTGCAAATGAAAGTTCTATTGAAATTATTACGAAGGAAGCTGAAAGTCATCTCCACTAGTGTTTAGGAGGAACATAACTGCATGCAAGTTCTTTCGAGTTACTGGATGAGATAAAATATGGATGATGTTTTGAGAGAAAGTGCTATTGGAATCATATCTGCAATGGAAGGAACTGGTCAAAGGACACTTGAAAATGTAATGATCTGGCGTACCCGGTTGACTGCAAACACATACTGGAGAATTGATTATATTAAAGCGATGCAAATATGAAGGAAAAGTACCGTGTGCACTGAGAAATTGTACTTTCGATTGATGTTTGCAGCGCTGCTTCAGCTTTACTTTTCGCAGGACATCGTGAACCCTGCGACCAGTTTCAGCGGTGTCCCATATCTGTTGCGAGTTGTTGAGAAGATCTGTCCAAAGTAGATATTTGAGATACGATTTAGGTAAAGGAATTTTATATACTAACGGATGAGTAGAGTTTTTTGCTGCGGTCTTGGCCAATGAGTCAGCTCTTTCATTGCCAAAGTGGCCTTTGTGAGCTCTAATCCATGCCAGTTTTACTATGGGATGTTCTCTGCTGAGGGATTGAATATCACGGACTAATTTTGAAGTATGCATAGGGTCCTTTAAAGCTTTAAGAGAAGACATGCTATCGGAGAATATTGTTGTGACGGAGTTTATATTATTTGTTGTAATATAATGTAGAGCGTGAAAGATTGAAAAAAGTTCTGCTTGAAAGACTGAATTATTGCAAGAAAGTTTAGCTGACCCCAAACAACCTGATCATTGAAAATGTGAGTAAATGCTGAAGCTGTTCCATCACTTAGTTTCAATCCATCCGTAAAAATACCAGAATGAAGTGTTGACACATCAGGCTCTTCTAAACAAATATTCGGAGTTATGCACTGCAGGTTTGGATGTTCTGTCCATTTATGGCAATTTTCTTCAAAGTCATCATATGAAAAAAT
Organism: Octonoba sinensis; assembly: GCA_038502835.1. Classification (NCBI taxonomy): domain Eukaryota; kingdom Metazoa; phylum Arthropoda; class Arachnida; order Araneae; family Uloboridae; genus Octonoba; species Octonoba sinensis. The sequence goes on from CM076602.1 coordinate 70,081,187, forward strand.
ATTATTAGGTGAAACTTCAGTTATAACTTTGCGTAAGAAGATATTACCTAGAGAACTTATTCGATAAATCGTGAGAGCTATTGGTGGAATTCTCGCAAGAACATGTAATGTGACGTGAGCTGATGTGTTATAAGCACCCAAAACAACAAGAAGGAAGTGGCGTTGTATAGTTGCTAATTTCTTTAGGTCTTTCTGTTTCAAAAATGGACCCCATACTGCTGCAGCATAAAGAATTGAAGGTTCTATTACTGTCTGGTATAACAATCTGCGTAACTGGATATTAGCTCCCCAAGATTTTTCAGAAATGCATTGCAGTTTACTGAGGAGATGAATTGCTTTTTTATGAATTTTTTCCAGATGTGCTGTACAGTTGAGTTTTTTATTCGGCCTTACGCCAAGATAATCTATTTCTTTATGCCTTTTGATGAAATTGTCGCCAAGCTTTATTATTGGTTGTCGCTTATAATTTTGTGGTTTACTAAGAAAAAGAGCCTTAGTTTTTTCTATAGAAGCTTGTAAGTGGTTTATTTGGAGCCATTCTTGAACTTCTCTAAGTGCATTATTGACTGTGGATTTTAGTTCATACAGGGTTGAGCCGGAAACCACGAGAATGATATCGTCTGCAAAAGCCTGTATTTGGACGCTTTCAGACCATGATGTATCAAGTAATGGAGCAAGAACTAAATTCCAAAGTTCTGGACCACTACAGGAACCTTGCGGGCATCCTTTGGATGGGTGCGATGTCACAGAGGTGGATCCTGAAATGATTGTAACAGCTCTGTCTGGGGGGGGGGGATAAAAAGCTTTTGTACATCCCGAAAACCCCGCTTTCACATTTTACATGAGTAAGTTGTTGCAATATTGAGTTCCATATAATATTGTCGAATGCTCCTATTACATCGAGTGAGAGCAATAGGGTAAGTTTGCCGTTATTTATGCAGTTGTAAATTTTATCAAACAGATTTTGCAAAGCATTTTCTGTGGAGCGGCCAGGTGTGAATCCAAATTGAGGAGGACTATTAAGATTAGAGCTGATAAGATAATATTGTAGTCTGTTAAGAATAAGCTTTTCAAGAACTTTTGATAATACTGGAAGTAATGTTATTGGGCGATATGATGAGAATAAATTTAGTGGTTTGCCATGTTTATGAAATAAAAGAACTCCTTCTTTCAGAGCTTTCGGAAAGTACCTTAGTTGAAGGCAAACATTGCAGAAGCTTACCAAAAAGTCGGGAAAAACAGAGTGAACGTAATTCCAAATATAATTATCAAGACCATAATTCTTTTCTATATAGTACAAAAGAGAAAAAATCTATATATTTTTGTACTCTACTTATGTAATAAAAGAACACGTTTTGTCACATAAGTTGTATCAGTACCGTAAAGAAACTATAACACCAGAAATAGAAATTAAATTATATGTTGCTGATATGCTCTCTAGCGAATGAAATTATCAAGTAAAATATGTATTTGCAGGACAATCTAAATATATTTAATACATTTTAGCGTGTTTTTTTTCCTCTCAGATAGGCTAGAACAGTTTTGTATATATTTTAGTAATATTTCTCTAGATTAGAAGTGTTTCTGGACATAAAATTGTTTGTATGAAAAATGTTTGATAAAAAAAGAGTAATATTATTTTTCATAACTAAGTAAGGACACTCAAAAAAAAGGTGCATTTTATTGGTATTTTATTTATGAGTAATTTCTGAGAAAGACAACCATGTACATCTCCAGTAAGAAGTATATTTGTTTTACAAATCAATAAGAACACGAAATACTTAATAAATATTTTAAAATTAAATATGTAATGATACTTATTACGCTCGGCAGTGTCAAGAATAATTATATGTTTACATTTATAGTTGAACGTAAACAGTCAAAAGACCCGAACTCATGTAGTTGTTCTCCATGTTAGCAGTAATATCAAAATTCAAATGCCAGATTCTGATTCATGGCTCAAGTTTAATGAAAAGCACATGTGGATTTGGATATACTCGGAATAGGAGTGATATTGAATTTTGAAGCTCCTATTCATTTTCACTGCATTTAATCAATTCAATTCTTCTGAGCCAAATGAGAATAGGTAATTACTTTCTATGGTCAACAGTTCAAATCTAACCTATTGCTTCACTTCATTTTTACTGAAGCAGTGTTTAGTGTCGCATATCGTAACTGCTCGTTATTTGTGTGGATATGTTATTAAATACGATGATCATTAAAAATCTTATATTGCAGTTCGGAGCCTGAATTGCAGTCTAAAAGTGTTTAGTTTCGTTTGATGGCATTGACTGATTTATAGAGTACAATTTTGATACGAGTTTCAGTTAAAATAGAAGTAAATAACGAAATAAATGAAAGCTATTCAAATATAAAACGTTGACGCGTTCTATGATTTGCAGCAGAAACAGTTATCTAATTTCATGTGTATTACTCGTATATTATTAGCCTACTTTCCCGTAAAAGTAAAAAAAATAAAATAAAGTATGAAAGAAGGCTTAATGTATCGTGAAAATATCGTTAGAAATCAAGAAAAGTCAAAAATAAATTAAGTAATTAAATAAAGATTGAAAAATAAAAAATTTGAAAGTAGGGTTTTGAGATGGGGAAAAAGTGTGTCTGTCGGTCTGTCGGTCTGTCCCCCCCTAATAACTTTTGAACGAATTGTCCGATTCAAAAAATTCTTTTTGCATTCGAAAGATCTCGGTGAGGACATCTAATTTTCATATTCTATTTTTTGATTTGAACAATTTATTGTTCAATTTTGAACAGTTCAAAAAATTTTAACATTAGCGCCTATGGACGAAAATGAAGCAAATTATGTAAACTCTGGGTACAAGATCCAAATTCCAATGAACAAGCTCACTGGAAGATGTTCTTGGCGTGAAATATTGATTTGAACAATTTTTGTTCATTTTTAAACAGTTCAAAAAAAAATTAACATAGTGCCTACGAGGAAATTTTAATCCTATATAAATCCTGATCTAACGGGCCGATTTGCTTGGAACAAACTTTATCGGAAAGCTCTTATGACGTAGAACATGTACAGATAAAAAGTTCATCCAGAACTAACGAGCCTATTTTCTTATGAAATTTTTTGATCGGGATTTTCTAGAATATTTTTGAATTAATGAAAGATTAAATGAATAAGCAAAATAATGAATGAATGAATACATGAGTGAATAAATACATGAATGATTGAACGAATCTGTATTAACCGTTGAAAAAGGCATATTTGAAGCAATTAAGAACTAAAGCTAAACGAGAAAGAGAGAAATAGCTAGATTATAAATTTGGAGCTGGTGTACACGGGAAAGTAGGCTCGTATAGTTCTAGACGGAACTTCTTGTTATGTTTGAACTTGGATTTCCAGTTCAAAATTTTAGGATTTTTTTTTCCCCGCATTTAAATAAAAACGTATTTCGTTTCTTCCGTGACTGATTAATATTTCAACATATGGTTTTTGTTCCCCAAATTTACTCCTCTAAAGATGGTAATTTTGATCTCGCGCAAATCTGTGAATCTAATGAAAGCAAGAATAGTGGTTTTGGTTCTCGTACTGTTTATTTAGACAAGACGCAGACTTAATTTACGAGACATGGTAGAGAAAGAACAGAGGGAGGAAGAGTGAGAATAATACTGTTATACAGGAACGCAGAAACTTGACAGGTCAGTTGGAGACATCAGCGACTGTACGGATAGTCCACTTTCCTGCACAAAGATAAAGGGTTTGACATTAAAAATCAACGAAACTGACAGTTGTTTTCCGAAACAATGAATATAATCATTATAAAAAGAGTTTTGTAATACAAACATAATGTTGAAAAGTGACACACATTGCCTTTGGTAAAAGAAACTGTTGGAAACAACTTAGCAACAGCTTAATGAAACTCAAAATTGGTCCTTTGTATTTCTAACAATAAATGCATTATTTTTGTTCCCAGAGGAACAAGTTTAGAGGATATATTTTTGAAATTAAATATGAATAATTATCGGTTTTTAAACTGCATAAAACTCTTCATCACATTAAATTTCACGTAATTGTTAAATCATATAATTATGTAGAAATAATCAAAGTCAATTTTTCACTAGAATAGATCAAAAAGTATTTAGCTTTATTTATCCAGGATTGACCCTTACGTTACATGTTATCCTGTTACTGGTATCAAATATGACATCCAGAAATGTATCTGTATATTCTATACAATGCAGATGATTGGAAAATCTGAAGCTTACATCTTTTATTGATTTTGTTTTATAACTAGGAAAATATTCATTTCTAATGTTTACGATCTAGAAGATTTTTTTGTACTTCAATTTAGACGTTCCCTAATTTTATACAGTAGCGAACATAAACATTTGCCCAGTAAGTGGAAACCAAAGAAGTTTCAGAGAATATAAATAAACATTATCGCCGGTTTTTTTTTCCTCTCGCGATCGATGCATTCACGGAAAAGAAGAAAAACTGCTTCGAAATTAGTACTTTGACCAACACCCAGCAATGACGGTTATCTCTTGTATTAGCTCCTAATAATGGTCATTTCTATGGGTGATTTGAGCAGCGTTTTTCCATGTCATTAAATGAAGGATTTCCAAATGTACTGTCATATCATTTACTTAGTATTCCGTAAGCTCCATCAAAATAATCTCTATACACGCATATACTGAATTGAATTCTCTGATTCTGGAAATTTTCCACGTCCGCTTTCCCATAATCGGAATCGTTGTTTCTGAATTTTGAGTATCTAATAGATTTTCTTCCACGCAGTTTTGCTTTCTTCTTTGCTTATCTAGTGATCTACTCAGATCAGCTATTTTTTGGGGGGAGAGTTTGAAATTGATTTTATTTTGCTTTATATTGATGTAAAAACAAGAAAAAGAGATAAAGTGAAAGTTCATGAATAAAATAAATGTTTTTATGCGACCCAATAATATGCTGGAAGTTTTTAAGAAATGATATGAAAAGTATGCTGAATTTGGGGCAGGGGGTCGGTTCAAGAAATAACTTTGTGCAATTGGACCAGATATCTAGTTGTAATAAAAAATAATTTCAGTTGAAGAAAGCACAAAAAAGCATTTTTATTACAGTTTACTTGCACAAAGTTAAATTATTATTATTATTATTATTATTATACATATATCTAGTTATTTGGAATATTTGAATGTGCTCACTAATACTATCTTAAAGCTCATAGTGTAACACATAATCGATATTTAAAAACATAAATATACTAATGTTTCGGCAATTTATGATACATTTTTACATAGTGCAGACAACCCGTTTGGTATTTTTCGGGTTACCATAGTCCAAAATGACAAACTGCGACCGAATTTCTACTGTGCTCCCAATTAGCTCATTCAAAACACAAGCCTTTAATGTACTGCATGCTTTATTACTTTTGTATGCAAGAAATACAACTGACTCAAAAATTAAAAAATGTAGGTAAAATTTACTGTATAAGTAACAACCCTGATAATATTTAGCAACGCAATAGGTTTGTACATTGAAAAAATCTGAAATTATCCCCAAAAATGTGTTCAAAAACTAAGCATTTCAATTGTTTATGTGGACACATAATGCCCCCGAAATAATAATCATATGGGTCTGAAAATCTAAAATTATATATTCAATTCCTTGTATAAAGAAGATTTTAAAAATATTTTTTGTTCAAGGTCAAACTGCCAAACCGCATGCCAATTTAAAATAAATACAATCTTTAAATCTGTGTATTTCTTTCCCTATTCGGATCATGATCACAAATTATTCCTTTTGGAGAATATTTACAAGATAAACCTTCATGAGGCTACAATATTTTTATTCAAAAATAGCTTTAAAAGGCTACATTAGAAAGTGAATGTGTTGTTTGAACATGAATACATGCTTGATATCTCAAAAGTTTTAAAGAACGTTTGAAATATCATATGGCTATTAAAATAATTACAAACACTGTATCAATGTTCTCAGTTTAAATAACGATTTTTGGGTGAAAAATTAGAAAGTAGATCATAGAGCTTGTAGTGTAACATTTACATATGAAAAGAAAAAAATAACAACGGTTTATCTCACGTCAAAGTAAAGCAATCTCGAAGATTGCGCAGTCTTAGGCTGGAATGTTTCGATTATTTGCAACACAACCCTATGGAGAAACAATCAATAGATATCCTACATATTAACAATTCACTCCTTCAGGATACGTTTCTAAAAACTGGCAATACAATTGAATATGTAGTGTATTTCTTCGAATATACATGTTGATTTAATTTGTTTTGTGATTTGATTTCTGTAAATAAAATTTGACAGGAAAGATTATTTCATTTTAAAATGCATAAACAAGGTTATATGGTAAATGAATCGTGAATGCTCTGCTAAAAGTTGTGTAATGAACTGAAGCGGTACACAAAAATTAATGATGAAATCCGCCACTGAATTAAGCGTTGCACTTAACTTATATTTATCTTATAAAGCTGATAATTTTTTTATTCCTTTCGCCTAAAACGATTTTCTAAAATAAGATAACTATCTTTTCCCCCTTAAGATTCTTTTATTATGAATCCTAGAAACAACAGTCACTCACTGAATCTCCCAAAAAATATAGCTAAACCCAGAAATAAAACACGTCACGTAGTTCAAAAACAAAGATTATATATTTTCTTCGAAATCTTAAATGAAGGGAAAATAAAGAGAATTTTAAAATTAGCAGAATCTAAAACTGTCAGAAAATGTGTGTCTAGATCCAGTTCATCCGATTTCTTTATTATTGTCACAGTTGAATCAAGGCAATGTAGAAAGCAAGGTTTCAATAGATTTATTCAAAGACTGGCAAATACGAAGGTTTACTTTTAAGAGAAATAATTTGAAAATGAAATGAGTTCAAATTATCCGAAAGCTATGTGCTTGCTATAATAGCAATTTTAAATTATCGCGTTATAGAATGAAATTAAAAGAAGTCTTGTGCTATTATCAGGAAAATATAATAGCATCTGCAACATCAACATTTATCTTTTAAATTATTATTAGCAACTGCACTGTTAAAAAAAAGCTGTAAAAATACAGAAAGTAGACTAAGAGTCTCTGTAAACTTACAGAGAACTAGTTCAAAATCAAATAATCAAGTTTCTTGATAATAGCTTCTCAAAAAAATTCTTGTTCTCCTTACCCTGTACAACTAGATGCAGATCTTTTAAGTTACCAAGTACTCATTAAGAAGTCACGAATCTGGTTTTTCGGTATTAACAGCTCCGTGGAAAATTGAACACATGAGATCTGTGACTACTAGATAAAAATTATTCGCATGTGCGTTATATATTGCTGTCATGCAACATTTTTTTAGCTCGAATGAGCCTAGCCCTTGGCCAGGGTTTATATATCAATACATTTTTAACGCTGGTAGTAAAGTCGTTAGAAAATGAGGCATGTCTTAAGATCGTGCAAACCCTGGCCAAGGTCTAGGGGGCGTGTCTTAGGAGTATTTGGCTGATCAGTCTCAAAGACAGGAATCGTAACATCGTGCGTTAAACTTATGAACTCATTCCCGACTTACTGTTCCGAAAACAGTTATTCAGCGTACGCATAGATGCCGCCACTACTGCGGCATATCATACGTTGCTTTGATCTCTATTTTTTATTCTACGTAGTTCGTTTTTCCATAAGTTTCATGGTTTTAATTCTCTCTGATTTAGTCGACAGGGTGGCAAAGTGGTAAGGCGCATGCCTCATACACCCAAGATCGCGGGTTCAAACCCGGTCCAAGTCAGTAGATTTTCGAAATGCAGAAAATCGTCTGCGCCCATGTCGTATGATTATGCGGCATGTAAAAGATCCCTTGAGTAGACATTTGGCTTGGATGCTCTCGGCTAAACTAAATTCATAGTCTACTCCTATTTCTATTCAATGCTATTCCTATTTCTACTCAAAATTCTCATGCGAAGGTACCACACTCATTGTGGTGCGGCTGAAAGAGATGGTACCAATTACTGGGGAACGCACTAGGTCTGCAATGGTTGAGGACCAATACCGCAGCCCCATTAGAAAGAAAAAAAAATATCTCTCATTTTTCGTCAGACTAGACAAATGATTTCCAGAAAATTCTTACGTATTGTCAGAAAAAAATTTTTAGTGTAGTGAAAATTTTGTTTATGTAGGACATATTAGCATTTAATAATGAATTTTTAGCGGGTGACTAGCAACACTTGAGGTTAAGTAACAAAACTTTAATGCAACAATAAACATGACTAGAAACAAATTAAACATAACTGGAAATAACATAACGTATAAAACAAGTCAACTATCGGAAAACATTTGGTGCAGTCGCGTACGAGCGAGCGAGTGCAAACGCGTGCAAGCGAGCAAGTGCAACGCGTGCAAGTGGGAAGGAATCGACATCAACAACCGTGACTTCACTTCACTCTTCCCGTTGGTCGAGTTGAGCAGCCTACCGCTGCATACTCCCCCTCCAGTGACAACGATATCGATCGGGGAAGTGAACTTTTCTGCCATATCGTGTCACTGGCACTGAAGGCTGCGATGGTGGTGGCACAGTCTCAAGTTGTACTGGTGGTGACGGCTGCACAACCATATCCTCGGGTAAGGACAACACAAATGCTGGCTTGACACGATCAATGGAAACTGTGATATTTTTGCCATTTGCATCCAACGTGAACACCTTGTCTGTCCTGCTGATGACCCTAAATGGGCCATCGTAGGGTTGCTGAAGTGGACGTCTAACCATGTCCCTGCGAAGAAAGACATGTGAGGAAGTGGCTAAATTTTTGTGGATGAATATGGGGCGCTTTCCATGTTGCTTAGGCGCCAACGGTCGAAGTGCCTGCATATGCGCTTTTAGTTTAGTGACAAAATCGATTGTGTCAGATACTGGCTTCGTCGGGTTAAAGAACTCTCCTGGTAGCCTGGGAGAAGTTCCAAACACCATTTCGGCAGGGGTACACTTTATATCCTCTTTCAGTGCAGCTCGCAGACCCAATAAAAGCAAAGGGAGCACTTCCGTCCAACGCTCTGTAGCATAGCACTTGAGGGCACTTTTCAGGGGACGGTGAAACTCCTCAATTAACCCATTGCATTGTGGGTGGTAGGCAGTTGTACGGGTCTTGTGCACACCTAACAGCCTGGCAAGCTCTTTGAATAGGGACGCCTCAAACTGACGACCCTGATCTGTTGTTACAGTGGAGGGAACACCGTAACGGGATACCCAACATGTAAAAAAACCTTCAGCAACTGCAGTGGCGGTTATCTCCTTCAAAGGTTGAGCCTCTGGCCACCGGGAAAATCTGTCGATCATTGTCAGACAATGCGTGAAACCATTTGATGGTGGAAGTGGTCCAATGATGTCTAGATGTACATGATCAAAGCGGCCGAAAGGTTCTTGGAAGGATGCTAATGGTGCTCGTGTGTGCCGATGAACCTTTGATTTTTGGCATGCGACACAATGCTTCGCCCAGTGAGCGACATCAGTTGAAATTGAAGGCCAAACAAAACGCTTCTTTAACAAGTGCACTGTGCGGCGTATACCTGGATGTGCCAAGTTATGTAAGGCAGAAAATACTTGTTGTCGCTGCTCTTTGGGGATGTAAGGGCGCGCTGTTCCTGTTGACAGATCAACCACTATCTCAACATCAGACTCAGGAAGTGTGATTCTTCTAAGTTGTAGAGGGGAATCCGATGCCAACAACTTAGCAAGCTCGGGATCAGTTTTCTGTGATGTTGCAATACTGTTGTAATCAATAGTGCTAGGCATATGTATTGAAGAGATGCGAGACATTACATCAGCAGCAATGTTGTTAATCCCGCGGATGTGTTGAATATTAGTGGTAAATTGGGATATGAAATCCAACTGACGAATCTGTCTTGGAGAGCACTTATCAAATTTTTGCCTGAAAGCAAATGTTAAGGGCTTGTGGTCACTGTACAGGGTAAATTCCCTAGCCTCCAACATGTACCGGAAGTGGCGAATTGATGAGTAAGCAGCCAATAGCTCGCGGTCGTAAGCGCTATATGCCATTTCAGCAGAGTTGAGCTGACGTGAGAAAAAACCCAGAGGTTGCAGCTCAGAATCTACGATCTGATGTAGAGCTCCGCCGATAGCAAAATCCGAAGCGTCAACATGCAGAGCGAGGGCAGCTGATGGGTCTGGGTGGGCAAGCAATGTTGCCTCAGCTAAGACCTCTTTGCAATTCTGGAAAGCGTTGACTGCCTCAGCAGACCAAGTAATCTCAGTCCGATCTCGCTTTTTACTTCGAGTTCCTTTTAACAGTCGACTTAAGAGGAATTGATGTTGTGCCGCATGGGGTATGAACAGGCGATAAAAATTTAAAAGTCCCAAAAACCTTCTGAGAGCAGCAATAGAGTCTGGCAGCTTGTACTCCAAAACAGCCTGGACCTTTTCTGGTAGTGGCTTAATGCCTTGTGGTGTGATCAGGTGGCCTAGAAATACAAGTTCTGACACACCAAACACACATTTGGAAAAATTCAGTTTAAGGCCGTACGTATTTAGACGCTGAAAGAGGGTCCGCAGATGATGCTTATGCTCAACTTCATTATCTGAAAAGCATAAAATGTCATCAAGATAGACGTAACAAAAGGGCAATCCTCTGAGCACCTCATGCATGAACCGCATAAAGGTTTGCGGAGCATTCACAAGGCCAAAGCATAGATGTGTGTATTCATATAGGCCCCACGGAGTGGTCACAGCGGTTTTTGGTATATCAGCTTCCGCGATGGGGATCTGATGAAAGGCTTTGAAAATATCAACTTTGGAAAACATTTTCTTACTATGCAATGCATGTGCAAAATCATGGAGATAAGGAATAGGGTAACTGTCGAATTCAGTCACAGAGTTAAGCTTCCTGTAATCTCCAACGGGACGAATAGTTGAGTCCTGCTTGGGTACAACATGGAGAGGAGAGCTCCAAGAACTCTTGGATGGCCGGATGATTCCTTGCTCCAGCAGAAATTCAAACTCTGCCTTTACAGCAGCATACAATTTAGGGTGTAGACGTCTTGGTTTAGTTGTGACGGGTGGTCCTCGTGTTATTATATGATGCACAGTATCATGGGAGGCTGATTTACCCAGTAATGCTGGATTTGTTATCTCAGGGAATTCGGCAATGATACTCTCATACTCTGAAGTAACACGTATGGTAACAACTGATGGCTGTGTTGCATGTCCAATTGATCCAAAAGCGTGCAAGGATGTTTCCGAGTTGATAAGCTTTTTGTTTTTTAAATCGATGACCAAATTGAAATGTGACAGAAAATCAGCTCCAATTATGGGAGAGATCACATCTGCAATGACAAATGTCCAACGGAAAGGTTTCCGAAGGCCTAGATCCAGTTCTTTAATGGCCACTCCATAAGCCGGAATTTTAGTATTGTTTGCAGCAAATAATTCAAACTTAGAACTGGTACCTTTGGGACTATTTGATAAACGTGGGATTACAGAAATTTCACTTCCAGAGTCAATTAAAAACTTTTGACCAGTCTTGCGGTCGAACACAAATAAGCGGCTGGCTTTCAGATTGACTTCAGTCATCCCAGCTATGACTGAGCTGCACCGTTTTTTTGGTTGAAGCCACACGGTTCATAGCACTTTATTGCACGATCCCCAAAACGTCGATGGTAGAAACAAATTTTCTCCCCTCTGTCTGTACTATTTGCCCTATGGCGAGAGCTCGAACGATTCCGACGCCAGTAAGGCTTGCGATAATTAGAAGCACGAGAAGCACGTTCGCATGATAATTCAGCTACCTGACGAGAAAGTTCTTCCACTTTCAACACAAGGGCATCAATGGAAGATTGGCTTGAAGATGCGGGAACTACAGATGTGGCACAGACTGATGACGGGGAAACAATTTCTGCTACCTTGTCAGCTATACCTGCCAATTTTTCAAGCGGTTCGGAGGATGCTGATAAAACTGTCTGGATGTGCGTAGGCATACGTTGTATCCACAAGCTCTGCAGAAAATCATCTTTAAGTTGACCTCCGGAAAGTTCCCTCATTTTCCGAAGAAGCTGGCTGGGCCGTTCATCTCCGAGTTGCAAATCGATTAACAATTTTTTAATTTTTTTCTGCTCCGAGTCCTCGAACTCAGCAATAAGCCGGTCACACAAAGCCTTGTATTTTTCACTAGCTGGAGGATTAAGTACAATGTCCGATACGTGGGATAAAGTTTCCGCATCGATGTTCGAAACAAGGGCTGAATATTTTGTATCATCGCTCACTATGCCGCTGAACGCGAAAGAATTGTCACACTGAGCGAGCCATAAGCGTACGTTAGCTTTCCAAAATGCAGGGAGCCGCAAAGCAACACGTGCGACTTCAGTCTTTTGCATGCCATCCTCATTCGGCATTTTTCTGCTTTGTAGCGAGCAGCACACAGGAAACAATGTTCAGTTCGGCGGGAGAATAAAAAATGCACAGCAAATGTCACTAACCTCTTGCAGTAAACTCAAGCGGAAAACGGGCGAAATTTCCGACGTGTAACAGAAGGAGTTCATTTCAGAAAAGTATTTCAATTGTCCGGGACACCAGATTTAGCGGGTGACTAGCAACACTTGAGGTTAAGTAACAAAACTTTAATGCAACAATAAACATGACTAGAAACAAATTAAACATAACTGGAAATAACATAACGTATAAAACAAGTCAACTATCGGAAAACATTTGGTGCAGTCGCGTACGAGCGAGCGAGTGCAAACGCGTGCAAGCGAGCAAGTGCAACGCGTGCAAGTGGGAAGGAATCGACATCAACAACCGTGACTTCACTTCACTCTTCCCGTTGGTCGAGTTGAGCAGCCTACCGCTGCAAATTGAAAGATGCGAAATTGATAAGACCAAGCAGTACTCTATAAGAAGATTTTTTTTTTTAATCCCAGGGGAAATATTTTTGTTTATGTTAAGAAATGAGTAAAGCACGAAACATGATTTTTCAAATATAAGAGTCAAATAACAAAGCAATGAGATTGTATCCAATCCGGTTTCAAGTTTAAATAAAATTTTCAATATGCTCTTCAGCAAATGGTGTGCTTCCTATTTCTGCAGTTCCCACAGTAATAGGCTCTTCAATTTCAAAAGCCTCAAACAAACTCCGATACCAGATGCTTAAAACATCACGTCCAATATATGAAATAGAAAATATTGTTGTTTCCCAAACTTCAAAAACGAACTAAACATGAGAGACCCCAGTTGAAATTATTAATGTATAACTTGAGACGCTACTCGGTAAATCCTAGGAAAAAAAAGTTAGAAGCGTGTATCCCTAGAATAAAAATGAAAGAATGATTCAGTTAGAGTATGACAGTTCTATTTCAACAAAATGGCGCGGTCTTCTTACAAGAAAATCCTATTTCTTATAAAGCTTAATCTATTAAATTGATTACACACGTTGTGTTGCGCGGGGAAATGTTTTGCTGTCTTAAGATATTGATTGCTCCAGCAGCGAGGAAGGAGATTCATTTTTTATGAATGTAGAGGAAGATTTTAAACATATGATTGTGTAGTTCGAAATATTACTCACGAACTTCGCTAAGAGGTAAGCTTTCGGGCACACTAAATTGCCCTTTTCATTTTTTTAAGGGTACAGTGGTAAACAATAGGCTGCAATCATTTGGAAATATTTGTGCAGATTTCTGTTTTTATGAAATTTTTATTGCGTTTTTAACCTTGGCTTATAAGCATTGTTTTTATGGTATTATTTCATGTTGTAATTGTTGCTTACAATGCATAGTGTAGTTCACAGTAAATACATTTACTTACATAAAAATGTGAGGAATTAATAAAATTTGCGGAAAAGTCACTTAAAACCTGATAAAATTAGTGTAAATATTGTAATATAACTGGTACGTAAAGGAAAAATTTCAAACCGTAGTTTTACCAATTATAGTTAATATAGTCATGAAAAAAAGGGTAACATTTCTTTTTTTAATAATTTTTGATAGTGTAATATTTTTAACACTACATTAAAAATGCATGAAATATGTCAGTTTATTAGGTAATTTATTAGGTATAATGTAAGGCATAAAAGGTCAATCATATAGTGAAAATAGTAACTATTGTAGGGAGTTTGTCTTCCTACTGAAACATGAACTTTGAAATTTCAACTGTTAACCGCATTTTATAACAGATTTGTACTCAGTATCAAAATTACCTATGCATGATAATTTTGCTGTAGTTTGGAAACATGATTTTTGATATTTTTGCTTATAATATCTAAGCTGACATGGTTGCGGCATTTCTTATTAATTAGTTAATTTAGTTTTTGTTGCTAAGTTATTTATTTATATTATTTTTAGCCTACTTCCCGTAAAAGTAAAAAAAATAAATAAATAAATAAAGCATGAAAGAAGGCTTAATGTATCGTGAAAATATCGTTAGAAATCAAGAAAAGTCAAAAATAAGTTAAGTAATTAAATAAAGATTGAAAAATAAAAAATTTGAAAGTAGGGTTTTAAGATGGGGAAAAAGTGTGTCGGTCGGTCTGTCGGTCTGTCTGTCTGTCAGTCTGTCCCCCCCTAATAACTTTTGAACGAATTGTCCGATTGGAAAAATTATTTTTGCATTCGAAAGATCTCCGCGAGGACATCTCATTTCCATGTTTTACTTTTTGATTTGAACAAGTTTTTGTTCAATTTGAACAGTTCAAAAAATTTTAACATTAGCGCCTATGGGTGAAAATGAGGCAAATTTTGTAAACTCTGGGTACAAGATATAAGTTCCCATGAACAAGCTCACTGGAAGAAATTCTTGGCGTGAAATATTGATTTGAACAATTTTTGTTCATTTTTGAACAGTTCAAAAAAAATTAACATACCGCCTACGGGGAAATTTCAATCCTATATAATTTCTGATCTAACGGACCGATTTGCTTGGAACAAACTTTATCGGAAAGCTCTTATGACGTAGAACATGTACAAATAGAAAGTTCATCCAGAAGTAACGAGCCTATTTTCCTATGAAATTTTTTGATCAGTATTTTCAAGAATATTTTTTAATTAATGAATGATTAAATGAATAAGCAAAGGAATGAATGAATAAATGAGTGAATAAATACATGAATGACTTAATAAATAATGATTAAATGAATATGTATTAACCGTTGAAAAAGGTATATTTGAAGCACTTAAGAACTAAAGCTAAACGAGAAAGACAGAGAGAGAGAGAGAGATAGCTAGATTATAAATTTGAATTCGGTGTATACGGGAAAGTAGGCTCGTATAGTTCTAGACGGAACTTCTTGTTTATATTTAGTTTATTGATTTTTTATGTACTAGGTAACTACCTGTCCTTGCTTACTATCAGTTGGCAACCCCCTCAAAAGGTACAAATGCAATCTTTATTAGAGGAAAATGTATTTGCCACATCTAAGCAAATTATATTTCATTTAATATTTCTAAGCAAGCCTATTTAAGTTACTAGAAATCAAAACACGTTATCGAAAGAGCTGTGCTAAGATCGTTCAAAATCATAAAACAAAAAGTACAATTTCAGATAAATAAGCGAACTCGTTGTGAAGAGGCTATTGATGTGAGAAAACGTACTGAATAGCAAGGCCTTACTTCTTTCGCCATATAAAGCATTCATCAGGTACATTACTGACTGGCTGCAGAGGCCGAAGCAAGTATGGCATAGCAAGAAGATTTGAAATATCAATCATTCACCATTCTCCAACACTTGGTGCAGCGCTTCAATAACAAGATCACATTTGCATTTTATAAAGTTGAATAACTGAATGATGAGCCAGAACATGGATTTCGCCTCGTTGCTTATGCTTCAACGTGTGAACCAAATTTCATTAAGGTATCCGAATCAAGGTTTAAATAAAACTTTTTGTGTGTGATTTTGAATGTTTTAAGCATTAATCTCTTTAATCCCTACGTGACAATGTCTTCCAGTGCCTAATAACTTATGAAAGTTGTTTAAAAAATTATTGAATTAATGTAAATTGCTCATGTCTGGCAAATGCATTTCGCTCCAATAGAGACTATATTTTTACCTAAAAACCCTAACAACTTCTATACCTTTTTACGTCTGCCGCTATATTCCACATTTATACTATTCAATTGGGAAAGTGCAAGACCATATGTACCATCTTTCGGTCCCGGATTTTTGGGAGAGTACAGTTCCTTGTTAGAAGAACTGAACCAATTAAGCATGGAGCTTCAAGAAACTTGCTTCGACACAAATTCAATGGCAGTCTCACACATGTGAAGACGAATTTTAAAGGTGACCTCAAGGAAATGTTGAAAATACTTTTTATTACGGGTGTACTTTTAAATTTTAAAAATAGATTACGAAATGCCAAGGGTTCTCTTTGTATTTCCTTGTACGAAGCAATGAAATTATTCGTAAAAAAAATGTCCGTTCGACTTTAAGCCTAAAGTTAATCCCCGGCGAATGAATTTTGACTAGTTTCTTCATGACATTCGTGCTTACGTATGGGCGCCACCAACGAATCCATCTCAAGCATAAGCGAGTGCCTTTTGCCGAGTTTTGTGGTGACGTTTGTAAGTGCGTATACGTGCTTATAATAGTGGGTAGCAGTAAGTAGACATGATATACAAATACAGCTATATATAAAATGAAATAAAAAAGTGAATACATCTTGGGAGCTTGAAATAAGGCATAGTAATTCGTAATAAAAATAAATCGAAGACACAAGCTAGTCTGTGCATGCACTAAGGACTAATCACCAGGGACCTAGAGCGGAACATCCGAAGCAAAAAAAAAAATGCTTTGTTCCACTACTCCGATATTTTTTGTAATTTTTTACTTTTTTTAATAATTAACTAAGAAAATAGCTATAAACAACATAATTAATAGATTATTTATATTATAAACAAAAGAAATATAAAAACAATCAAAAGCTTCAGATCCCAGCTATTCACAAATAAAAAAAATGTTTTTCTTTCAAAACTTAATGTGCCAAAAGTACCTTATGATTTTTCATATTACGCATGTTACCATTATTTTAAATGAATTTTCTCACAAAACACCTACAGTGATTTTGTTTTTATTTTTGTTCTTTGTTTTGTCTTGTAATTTGTCTTATCAATTTTACATAGCGTATTGGATTCTGTAGCAATTAATAGGCAAATTTTCTTAAATAAATTATCAGTTACCAAAATTGAAGTCAATTGGGATCATATATTATATTTTGCTGCGTTAAAAATTCTTTCACAGTTTTACATACGCAGCATATGTTTAGTTCTCTGTAACTGGAGAAAAATGTACTCCCTGCCTGTAAAATGTAAAAAAAAGAAGCATTAACAAGAAACCGACGAAGTATTTTTGTCATGACACTCAATTAGGAGCGCAATTGTTTTAGTATATTCTTTTTCTCTCGCAAAAGAATTCGTGACTTACGACCATAAGAAGCACGGTCACGTGATTAAATGGGTTTAAAGTATTTCCACGAGACTGCTACTTTGAATGGGGAAAATACATGAATTGAACCAAGAAAAAGATAAAGCTGCTCTCCAGGACATGTTGTGGAAATATTAATCCAAATTTATGGCTTAAAATTAAAATATTTTGCATAGTTGGTAGCTAATTAAAATATAATGTTTAGATAAGCAATTTGGCTTTTAACACACGAACCCAAAACAAATTTAGAAATGAACAAAAAATTGGTTTAAGCATATTAATTTGTTAACTTCTTGTGAAAATTGTTGTTCAGCAAAACTATTTTACCATCATGAGTAATATAAATCTATATATAAATAGGCAAAGACAAAGCAATTAATAACCATTTTCTCCTCTGTTTTTTAACCAATTTTCTTACCTTTTTTGTTTAGTAGCTATTGACGAGTTTTAGTAATATCAATTTTAAAAAGTTGGCAACAGTTCATTATTAGTTATTGGCGTAAATGCATTTTTTTTAAACTTTACACATTATAATTACTGGAACATGGGTGAAAAGTATCATTGTAAGAATGACAAGAATTTGTAAAACTCCCCATGACAATAAGTACAAAAGTTTCCAATTACCAGAAGTATTCCTTTGATAACATTCTGCGTCAAATGTTGCGGGGAAAAAATGAAAAAAATACTTGTATGTTTCTGTACCTGAGAGCCATAGTATCTTATGTCCACTTTTTGAGTTTTTGAGTAATAAACATTTTTAGTACTTAACACTCCATCGGTCGCGCTGTATCTCACAGACAAAGCTTTGAAATTACTTTCTTTTAAATTGAAGGAGGAATGTCACGACCTTGACCAGAGGAAGATCTGCCCTTCCGGTCACTAGGTCTCCTAGAATGTTGTGGGAGTAGGTGTCGGGGGATTTTTTCCCCCGCTTTTGGGGGTTCATTTGCGGTTTGTATCTGTGGGATACAGCCAAGGCCGTATCCAGAGGCGGGGGGCGACGGCCCCCCCCCCCCCCGAAATCCGAAAAAATTTTGCAATAAAGCATATATTTTTCCCTGAAACGTTCTCCTACACTAGTGTTTCAAAGTCAGGGCCCCCCCCCCCCTAAAAAAATTTCTCTCTACGGCCTTGGATACAGCGCGACCGATGACGTTTTCCGTTTGTTATACTAATTTTAATAATTTTTGCGTTTATTTTGCTTTGAAAATGAGTAAAAAACTCTTTCTAGATTTAAATGATCAGAAAGATCTTGAAACATTCATAAAAAAATTTTTTTGATGAAAATTAAGATTTAGATGTAGAAATTTTCGATGAAAGTGATGACAAAGGAGATTTCATGGAATGTCATTCTGGTTATGGAATGTCATTCAACAAAAAGACTAGGTAAACGCAATATAAGTGCCTAAAATGCAGCGAAGGTTTTTGCTTAGAACATACCGTGATGTTTTTATAAAAAAGTGCAATTGATGAACCAAATGTATCGGAGTCGAATTATTTTTTTCATTTCCTAAAATTATTTGAATAGTTAATATTTCAATTAAGAATATTTTCACTTAATATAATTATATATAAACACCTATTGTACGCATACATTTAATTAATTTGCATTTCTTTTTGCTAGTAAGTATTTGCGTCGTATTTTAATATTTTCATTGTATTTTGTATTGAAATAAAGGAAATAAAGGAGAGATAAGGGTCCGAGTGTAAGGGAGTTGAAGCCTGGTACCAAAAACAAAAAAAAAACATTTTTAAAAAACTTTCATAATTAAATTTACGCATTGCTATTACGAAATGTATCTGTGAGATACGGCGCGCATGATGGTGCAAAATTTGGAGCGCGTCCGACGGAGTGTTAAGACTAGACTTCTATGTGCGACCCTTAGAATAAAAATGGGAGCTTTAAAAGTTCGGAACCCTCATGTAGGTAGTGGCTTTGTCGGCGGTGCAAAATGTCCATTAAGTGTAAACTCTCAAACACTCTTATTAAATTAAAATACGCTTGAAATTATCAGAAAAATGCTTCTAAATATCACTGATACAGTGAATACAAAAGTTTCATATTGGCATTAAAATTCCTCCTACAACATTGCCAAATTTCGGCGAAAAACGGGCTCCATCTGAAAAATTACATACTTTGCGATCACTTGTTAGCTTAGAAACTCCTGTCTAAATTAAGAAACAACTTTCGTAGAAGGCATAATGTTAAGGTGTGCAATATTTCTTCGTTCTCTTATTTGAAAATTCATGTGAAAATAGGCTTAAATATTAATTTTTAAAAATTCAAAATTGTGAAAAATAAATAAATAATATTCAAAAAAGTTCGTTCAAGGAGCACACCCCCTAATGATCCAAAGTTATGGTGTACCGAATTTCAAGACAATATGTGCAATAGGATCTTTTGGCATCAAGTACGAACAGAAATAAACTAATTAACATGCAACTGGTATTGAGACATTTTTTGCAAATGTTCCAAAATTTTTGTGCCTATTTTCAAACTTTTATGTCTGTGGAAATAAGAAAAATGACCAAAGTCGTCAAAATTGTTACCCTATGCCAAATTTTCTTCCATTACTAACTTGGAAAAAACTGCACAAACACATACACACGCACCAGGTACAAAAAACTTCAGACATAAGAAGCAAATCGCTGTAAACCTAGTTTAAAAAAAAAAATAAGAATGGAAAAAGAAAAGAAAAACTAATTTAATCAAGAAAACAAGTCTTCAGAAGTAAAATAAATATTCATAAATTTGATGAAAAGAATTGGAAGGAAAATAATCATGCCTGTGAGGGAAATTTAAATATTAGGTACTTTTTTCCTTTATTCTCCAGTTTCGCTAAAGTTTTTTATTTTCAAAAGTATTTTTTTTAATAAATTAAAACAATGACACATACTTACTCTTTATTTGGTACTAGTTTTGAATGAAAAAATGTTTAGATCTATAAAAGGCTAAATTTCACAAAAAAAAAAAAAAAAAAAAGAAACTCAACGGTGGGTAAATCACTAATATAATGGATTAGTAAACTCTGCTACCGTAAACAAAATGACCAGATAAGTTTCTAAAAATATCGTCGCTTAGTTAGCTTACGCATTAATACACTTTTCGCTATTTTTTACAGAATTTAAAGACTAAGACTAACCAGTGTTGTCAAAAAGTATTACTCTCAAAGATGTGTTGTAATATTCAGAGTTTGCGCAATTTTTACAATTTTTTAGCTTCAAAGTGCAGTCATACGACGTTCTGTTACACCGTCATAATACCTTTAGCAATTCTCACATTATTTTCCTCTCAGGAAAATTATGTCTTTTCATTAACGTCATCCGTTTCCTTCGAAAGAACGCTAAAATCAATAAAAAGAAAATACGGAAATTAAGCATTAATAATAAAATATATTCTCCTAGTCGATGTTACCCGCCATAAATCATTTACCTGAAAAGATCCAAATCGCTGTGAATGCTTCCTTAAGTTATGTAATAGATACCAACACCTGTCACTGTTTTCGCTTTCTCATCAAACTTCTTAATTACACGAAATGAAAAATGCAATTCTCGATGACAAGCAGCGGGTAAAAGATGATGTATTTTGCTTTAAGTAATTTATGCATTCATGATACAAGAGGCAAGTATGTTTTTCTGTTCCATTATTCAAGCCCTGGATCCAACAATATTGCTTATCGAATGCTCCAATGAAACGGTACTGTATGTATGATGATGCAACAAGCGGTAAAATATGTTAATATATGAATTCTTAGGGGTTAGGATAAAATATTGATTTGCAATTCTGCTTCAAAAAAAAAAATAGTATTTTCGTGTTAATAACGTAAAAGAAAACACTAAAGAAAATATTTCTAATTGTATCAAAAATAACGTAGGTGCTTTCGAGCGATGTTAAGTTGGTAAAAAAGAAAGATTCACGAAATTTTGAATTATTTTCTTAGTTTAAAGAAATAGTTTTGTTACAATGATTACAAGTTGCATGTAAAAAATTATCCTTACTAAATTAATACATGATCAGTGTTTAGTTCCGACTTTTTGCACAACTACTACTTATTAATTCGAATGCAAATCAGTAATCCAGTGGCGAATGTGCTAGCAATCTTAGCTCTTAATTGTTTCCTCCTAATTTTTGAGAAACACTGAATATTTTTTTCTAAATTTTAACTGCGTTTAAATATTTTACAAGACAAAAATTTAAAATAAACAAAATTATAGCTAAAACTATAAAGAGAAAAATGCGCGTTTGTAATAATGTAAACTCAAAATAATAATAATAATAATAATATTTGAATAAAAAGGTATATTCAGCAACGACAGGATGTCCCACAACTAAGTACGCCTTAAATTTTTGAATCAGTTTTAAGCAAAATTGAGTATAAAAGTAATGAGAACAATCAGGTCTTCATGTGTGACGGCAAACTTAGATTATCATCAATGTTCACGAAATTTGTCACTTTAGTTAATGAATCCCCAATCAACTTGTCGTTGGGTGGAGAAAAATACTCACCAAAAAAACAAAGATACATATTTCAATGTTTATTGCAAATGTTTTTCCTTATAATTTTGCTCACTTTTCTCCCGATATTTTAAAGCTGATATGGAAGTTAAATGTTTTTGTTTCAAATCTGAGTAGAAAAACCTTAAAAGATTAACCATGTAACTATTTGGGTCACCAACTTTATACCCATGAGCGAATCATTATATGCATTATATTTTAGTATTCATGAAGAACTTGGAATTCGGTAGATTTCAGTCTAATTCTACTGTCCCATATGACTATTAGAAAGCAAAGGATTATAAAACTAATTAACAAACTACACAAAGCTATTATTTCAGTGAATATAGCCAAGAGCTAATTCCGAATACGAAAAATAATTTCCATTATTAAAACCATATCTTATATAAAGTAAAACTAAGAGAACATAACTAAAAATCATGGCTTATGAAATTTTGACAACTGAAACTGAAGTTCCTTCTCTATTTCAGACAGAATGCATTAAACTACTTTTAATGAAATGTGCTTGTAAAGACGTTTTTCCATTAATATTCATGAATTTTCTTCATTATCAGATCATATGAATTCACTACTACAGCAGTAAACATTGATTATAACATATGTATCAAACTTCTTACAATCTTCTTTAGCTTTACAAAATAATGTCACTGCTATGTATTCTTTAAATGTGAATGTACTATGTAATTATGGGAATGTTTATTTTTTATTACGGTAGCGAAATCATAACATTTTTTACGGAGTTAATACATTCGAATGGCATTAAATATTTTTATTATGTATATAAATTTGCATTTATCTTTTATTTATTTATTTGTTCATTTCCCCCCCGAATTAGCCAAAATTACTTTTTTAATCGCTTATATTTTATTTTAGTGTAAAAAAGCATACCACATGTTTTTCGCTGAGTTTGGTAATTCGAGAAGATTTTGTTTTAATTGTAATTAGAAAATTATCATATGGAAACTAGAGATTATTGTGTTAGTCTGGTTGGAAGGATGTAGGATGCATCGCTAGCAACTTAGGAGTAGACGGCTTAGGACTTTTATTGTATATGTTTCGCTATTTGTTTTCCAAAAGTATGTGAAGCACAATTTTAGTTTAGTTTTCCCAAAATGCTCACACATTGTACACTGTTTGAAACTTTTGGCAGAAATACAGAAAGGAAACTAAGTATTTTTGTAAATTTACGAATGACTTGTTGAAAGTTAAATAATCACGTTTCTTGATAACAGTTTCTCAATAAAATCTTGTTTCCCCGCAATCTATACCACTACACAGAAGGATATGTGAAGTTACGTAAGTACTCGTTATAAAAACCACGACTCAAGTGTTTCGCTAATCTCTGACTACCAGCTTAAAAATTGTTAAGAAATAAATTATAGTCTGTACATGAACGATGTATTTCCAGCTTTAGTGATCAGCCTAGGCCTCGGAGACCAGTCCTCTCAACTTAGGATGCATCTTTCTCCGAGTGGCCTGCACCACAGGAATAACAAAAGCATGGGCTCAGCGGAATTAACCTTAGAGATAGTAATTCAGCGTATTCACAGATGGTTCCACTACTTCCTCCCATTGTGTGTGGCTGTCAATGTACATAATATTATCTGTTTTCTTCTCTGTAATTTCAATTTTTCAAGACTTTGTAGCTTCCTGCATTTCATTCTCTCTAACTTTACGCCAGATTCTAGATAAATGATTTTCAGGAGATTCTTAAGTTCTCCGGCACACTTTTTCTACAGTGCATTTTTGAAGGTGCTTTAATTGTGTTTTAAATACTACATATTTATTGTCTTTTTTTTTCTCTAAAAATTAAAAAAAATATTATAAAAAACCTATTTATATATTTACTTCCCTACTCGCCACACTATTGGGTAAGACCGGCAATGTGATGGGTATAACGTAGATACTATGTAGATGTAACGTTTCACAATATGTGATGAATATAATTTTAAGACTACAAAAATTATAAAAGGTTTATGGTGTCAAAATCTGTATTGGCAACGCACAACATTTACAGAGAAAGGTAAGCCAAACGTTAATGCTTATTCCACAATTGTTCTTCTAACTATTCTTTTCTTTTCTCTGTAATGGGGCTGCATATTTGTCATTAACCTTAAAAGACCTAGTGCATTTCCCGGAGGCTGGCATCCATTATTTCAAGTAGCAACATAAGTTGTTCTCACAAGAATCCATAAAGAATATATATATACTTTTTTTAAATTTTAAACACTATGATTTCAAAATTGATTACTTATTCACGGCTTGGTAAGTTTAATTGACTAAAGACACTATTTTGAAAACATATTCTGAAATGAAGTACAAGTAAATGAAAACGAGGCTTGAACTCTATTGCGTGAGCTACCGTTTATATTCAAACCATTATTTATAGTCTCAAATGCAAGTAAAATAGATAGAATATCGTATAAGATGCCCTTATTTAAACTTTGAAACTTTTAACGTACCGTTTTCGATATGTTTAATACCACTTTTGATTTCAGGGTCTATGAATTGAAACAAACTCCCAAACATTACATTAGGTTTTGTTAAATCTTCGCTTATGGCTCCAGGCTGTGCAACTTTCCTGTTTTTAGCGCAAAATATTTCGATACATGCTCCAGGGAATTCGTTTTTCATTCTATTCAAATGCTATTTTTGTTACAAAATTCATCCCGAGAGGTATGAAAATGGAAGAAAACATTTATTCGAGTAATGCATGCATCTCTATTTTTGTTCCCTTTTAAAAGCTTCCATTTGTAAGCGGAATGGTTCTCAAAGGAAGCAAAATTATAAGAAAAGAAAACCATTTGAATGAGAATTAAAAGAGCGATATATTATGCTGAACTCTACACGAATGATTTAGGAAAAACTATATCCATTTGCCCAAACATGCTCCATTGTAAAGAATTGTTCAGAACTTTTATTTTCTTCTCCGTAATTCTGCAGCTGATACATTTCGTTTTGAGTCATAAATGCCCTACGACTATTGTCATTGCGTTTTCCTTTTTGACCTAATACCTTATTGTTTCGTTTTATTTTCTTATTTTGTTTTATTTCATTTTTTTTCTTACTTATTCATTTATTTATTTTTTAAAACACATTAACTGAAGCATTGGGACGAGCAACTTTCTGAGAGAAGTGCATAGAGAATTAAAATTGCTTATTGTGAGATCTTTTCTTTCTCTTTTTATTTTCTGTTTCATTCTTTTTTTCTTGTTTTTTTAATTATATTCTTACGATGATGGATAAATACCCGACTTTCAAATTACACCAATTGCCAATTGAATTAGCAAACCGTCAAGGTCCGCAAGTTGGTGCGGGGTTTCCTTTTGATACCACGTCATTTTACAAAAATCAATCTAATTATTTCTACCCCTTTTTATATATGCATTTGTATGCATAAAATATTTATAAGTATGTAGAACAGCTCACTCATTTAACTAAAAGATAAAAGCGGAAAAACATATAAGATGTCTGGAAGACAATAATAGAAGATCTTATGTAGAGATAAAATTCTCTAATGACTTCATCGATCAAAATAGGGGATTGCGAAATTCAAAACGAAGTTAATGTTAATTCAATTTTTATGTACTTACGAACTTAATACGGGTATAAAAGAAGAATTTTGAAGGAAACACTAATTAACTAAACAGCCAATTATAAATGTCTAACATGATTCTTCAGACAATTATGAAAGCGTCCCTTTGAATCTTTAGTAGTTTTTTCCCTCCTTTAAGAAACTAACTCTTGTTAATTGTTTAAATTTGGAATCTAGTTTTGCACATAACATTTCATGAGATAGAACACAACTTTAAAAAAATAAGTAGAAAAAGGTGTTTTTGTTTATCCATTACGTATGACACTCATCATATTTTTGCATCACACTCAATGGTTTAACATTCTACATTTATGGTATACAATACATACTAAATTTGCAATTTAGTATGCATATAATGCATACTTAATTTGTAATGTGATGCATCTACATACAACATACTGCAAATTTCACTAATTTAGAAAGTTTAACTAAACATACAATACAAACACTTATTTGTTTACTTTTGCTAAAATATTTTATGCTGCTTATATTTTAAGTAATTATTATTAGTTTTTATTTTATTATTATTTTTAACGCGAGCAGACAGCAAATCTTGTGGTACTACAATGTATGCCTCTTGCGTTGTTTAGCGCCTCTGAAATAGGCGCTAAATATTATGAGAAGGAGAAATATTAAACATTTATTTTTGATTTGGAAATGTATAACCATTAGAAATATATATTGTTAAGGGTGAGCATCGTAACCCGTTTATCAAGTAAACAAGAACACAACCGCATATGTGATGTTTTTCTTTTGCAGTAGTTAAACCGTTAAATATGTCATATATATATATATATATATATATATATATATATATTACTAGTAAAGTGCAATATTCGGATGTGTGTGCGTGTGTCTGTAGGCGACCTACAGAACATACCATTGAACCTAAAGATACCAAAAAAACAGCAGATATACTTTGAACCTTGAGGGTGTGCACCTCAGAGCCACTTTTTCGAAATTCAGTTTTGTTCTCTTTTGATAACACTTCACTCAACTTGATTAAAAGTAAAAGCAGTCCTTCTGATACTATTGTTGACAAAAACTTACACTTCACTAATAAATATCCAAACCAAAGCTATTCGGAACACACTGGTTAACGCAAGTAATAAACCGAAAAAGAAAACTAAAAATAAAGCTGGTAGAAATAAAGCTTTATTTTCTACTTTAACAGTTGAACTTGACAGTTCAACTGATAAAGTAGAAGTTGTAAATAATGCAAATACTTTAAAAAAAAATAAAACTGTTCTTAATGCCTATTATGTTAATGATTGTAAAAATCTGTGGAATAAAGCACAGTGTGATGCAAGTAACGACTCTGGTGTTGAATGATAATGATTATGTCTTGCTCTAACATTGATAATAAATTTAATCATAATAACGGTTTTAAGTTGAAAAAAAGAAAAAAAAAAAAAAAAAAAAAACAGCCCTTTTTATTCTTTATGGAATGACAACTTCAAAGAACCTGAGGAAAAACTAAATTTCTCTTACTGAGCTTGCTTCTGAATGTATTAGAGGTAAAATTTTGCAAATGTTCAAAAATCTCTACTTTGTAACCACCATTCGCAGATCATCAATCATCCCGTTGAAAATAACATTAAGTTCTTAATAGTAATAGTAGCCAATCATACTGCTACAGGAAGAAAATGGTACGTACCTACGGGAAAATTATAGATTTTCTTGTCATTATTTATAGAATGGTTGCGCAATTGTGGAATTTTACAATTTTACGTTAAGTTGTTATCAATACAATCATTGCTTTTCTTGTACCTTCGTTACAGTTCGCCCAGTATCTGTGAAAATGGAAGGTGGGCAAAGACCCATGTCTGCTGAGAAACCCGTTGATCTGGTATGCAAAAGTGCCGGCTCCAAACCACCTGCTGTAATATCTTGGTGGAAAGGAACGACGAGACTCAAACACAACAAGGACACGGTCTCTGCGGACGGCAATTTCACTACCAGTGTGCTAAACTTCAAACCTTCCATAGATGATAATAATAAGCAACTCACGTGCAGAGCTGAAAATCCACTCATTGCTGGTTCTGCGATTGATGATACATGGGACCTTGAGATACATTGTGAGTATGCGTTGGGTTTGTGCACATGTTACAGCAAAATACTTTTAATTTTGAATTTTTATACGGAAGTTCATTCATGTATGAATTAATTTTACAATAGAGATACACTACTAGTAAATGAGTCTTGGGCTATAACAACAGGGTTTTATTCTTGCGATCCCAATGCAACTAGCCCAATTACAATGCAAGAAAATCTATGTTATGCCAAACCATTTTTACCGACGATTTTAGTTTTACGTTACTGTGTCCATCTCCTTACAATGATATGCTTCAAAAACAAATTGTAAGCTCCAAATTCTTACAGATGCTATTCAATTTATAAGCCAGAACTCACCCCAGTGTGGCCTTTAACTGCATTTTTTTTTTTTTGAACGCAAATCGTTTTAAAGGTAAATTAAGCCTAAAATGGTGCATCTTTCTGATTAGAGCCATAAAGAAGAATCGAATATGAATCTCTGTAAAAGACCACCCAATTTATTAGATTCATTGCCTATTAACACCAATTAGGTAACACCAATTTTCTTGAGGCCGGTTAAAATCGAAACAAAATCCCTTGAATTGCATCATTCATCATTAATATAGAATTTGCTTTTGCTGTTTTGTTTTCGAAGCCTAATCCGTTCAATCTCATTTGCCAATGCTTTGGACACATATTGATGTTTACGGCTTTTGGGAGCATTAAAGCAAATTGTTTGTTTTATGTCTATTCCTGAAGATTTTTTCCCACTAGGATGTTTTTTGGTATGCTGGTATACCCAAAGTTAGTTAGCTGTGAAGGAATAAGTATGTATCTCATTAAATTTTTTCTTTCATTCCTAGACTAACACATTTTAGAAAGTGTATTTATTTGCAATTAAAAAGAAAAGAAAAAAAGACTGTCGATTGAATAGGGAGCTAAAACAGGTGGCTGTGTAGAAACAGTTTCCTTTTCCCGATTTAAGTACACTATCAACTTTTTTTTTGGAGGAAGGGGTAAATGGTTCACAATAGTCCTAACAAGTATATATTTATTGCCATACTAGGATTGGGAATATCGGGTTAAAGCATGAGTTTTGAGGGCTGAGCTCCAAATATCCACTGGTTACACTCATGTTTCTGCTTGATATGAGATTGATATTTTTAAAAGTTTTTAATTTTGATTCTGTTTGATATTTGAAAGAAATTATTCTATTATTCAATCATCGAATGGCTATGCATTCATACGCAAAATTTATCTTAAATAGCTTCACCTGATTCGATGCTATTTAAGCAGGAAAAAGATTGTCATGTGTAATTATCTGTTTCAGGGTTGGGATACAAAATATATTTTAATTATATTTACGTTTTCTTCCCGTAGAATATTTCCCTGTTAATGTATGGCACTGTTTCAGCTTCAGATCATTGTGTCTCGTCATTGTGTTTTACGGTTTAGTTTAAATTTAATTAATGCTTTAACATATGCTGAAATTATCCTGCCTTATCTGTTTTTTCAAAAATGTCACAATTGCTATTTTATTTATTTATTTGCTGTTTTTATTTATTTATTTATTTTGATACGGTTTTATCGATATTTTCAAAGAATGTCAGGCTCTAGCATCATGAATTTTAACTTCTCGATTGTTTTACAATTTTCTATTACACTGTTAAAAATTTCCGTAAGAAAATAGTAAAATAACCATTTATTTGATTGTTATTTTACCATATTTAATTACAACAGTTGAATAACGATTTAACAAATGGTACTCAAACCGCTGATTGCGAAAAAAATCGTTTATTCTCTATTTAGCCTAAAGAACGTTTAACTAACCGTAATTTTCAAGCGCTCAATAAGAATCGGGCGTCCATCTTGGTTGCGAAACCTTACCGGTCGTACGTTGTTGTTAAAATATGAATAAAGATTTATCAGTTCAAATCTGCATATGTATATAAAAAAGCAGAAAAAAAGCGGCTTAAGCAGTATTTACTAAATAGAAAGACATACACACGTAAATCAAAAATTGGAGCCATCGGATTACCGAACTGTTTGAGAATTAGCGAACCCATAATTTGAGCTGCTGAAGCTTGTTTGTATTTTAATTTTTGCAACAAATAAAATGATTTTCGTCAATATACAGTAAATTTAGACCAAAGGTGGCTTTAGATCCAATCAAAAACTGAAATTTCAATTTTAACGCAGTTTTCCTGTTGAAAGGAAAGATTTATTGATAAATAAACGACCGCTTTGTTTGGTGCAGATGGCCGAACGGTTAGAAAGCAAGGTTGGTATACCAGAACAACAGGGTTCGATGCCCGCAAGCATCGTTTACGGTTTCTACGCCTCGAAGATTCTACGCCTCGAAATGGTTCAAAAACGGTAAAAATTGTGTTTTGAAACCATTTTTAAATGGTTAAAAAACCGTAAACTTTTGTTTTGAAACCATTTTTAAATGGTTAAAAAACCGTAAACTTTTGCATTTACGGCTTTTTAACCAAGCTTATTGGAAATGTTTAGGTCCCGTAAAGATAGAAAAATGTTCCAAAACGTAAATTTAACGGTGAATTAGATGGACATACTGCTGCCGGTCATTTTACCGTAATTTCATGATAAAATTTCTAACCGTGTAGAAATTTGTTTAACTGTTTGACAGATTAGAATGAATTTGTTTTCTGCATCAAAAATAGTTACAGTTAAACTCTGTTCATCATTTTATACTTCTATTTGAAGGTGTACAGGGATTTTTCCCCATGGACTTTGAAATAGAAGTATAGAATTTAGAGATTACAGTCGCAAATCTCTAAATTCTCGGCAATAGGTTTTTAGATTCAACTTCTGGATTTAGAACAATTTTTCTCGTCACTCGCGTCGCCAATGGATCGTTTGCATAGTCCTTGCTTAAACGAAATTGCATATGCATTCTGTCTTTTTAAACAGTAGCCTCCTTTACACAATTCTTATTCATTGCAACTACGCATCTTTGAAAATATAGATAATACAATTCTTTAAGAAGCTGTACTTAGTGTAATTGATTTATAGCACGTATAGAAGAAAAAATGTGTAATGTTGATCAACGTAACTTAACTGAAATATATTCTAGATGTTCCTCAGCTGGTTCTGAGACTGGGAAGCAAACTTCGCCATTTTCACATTCAAGAAGGCAATGATGTGTACATGGAATGTGACATCCGGGCCAATCCATGGGTCACTGAAATCGCTTGGAGCTTTGAAGGACGAGAACTACACACAAACGTCAGCGCGGGTTTGATCATCAGTAACCAGTCCCTGGTGTTGCAGAGGGTGCAGAGGACAAATCGAGGACACTACACTTGTTCAGCCTCGAACTCAGAAGGATTGGGGGAAAGCAAGCCACTTTATCTCTCGATACAATGTAAGTTAATTATGCAGGAGCCACATTCTGTTGTAGATTCTTAATGGGAAAAAACTATTATTTTAAGGAACAACTTTGCATTGAAAAGCGTAAACATGCTGAGGAGCAACGCAAAACGAATTACTCAGTGCATAAAAATACAAGTGGTCAAGAACTTAATTTTTATTTGACGAAATTAGCCACTTTGTCTCTCAAGTCTTTTTGCATTTGATGATAAAAACGAATTTCAGAACATCACTGCATTTGTATGAACTGCAGACGTTTTGGGATTCCGCTCATATGCAATGCTAATTTAAAACTGGTACTTTATGCGTTTTCTTATTTTTTTTTCTTTTCTTTTAAATACATTCCAGTATGCGTAACATTCTCTTTACAATGTTATTTGGTTTTTTTTTCGTATTTTAATGGGGTTTTTTCTTCATGTGTATTTATGTGATTAGTTCTTTCACTTCAAGTTTCACCCATTTCCATCGGCCTAATATATTTGAAATTTTACATGCACATAAAGAGCTAAATATAATACAACCGAGCTACGTTTTGTATAAATTCCATTTTGCTCTTATTTTATTTCAAATTTAAGCAACATTTTCACACGAATTCTTTAACATAGGGGTGAAAACCACTTGCAGATATCTTCATTTTGTATCAATCGAAATTATGATTTGTTTTTATTTATTTATTCACTTATTTATTTATTTATTATTATTCCTATAAATACCTGGTATCTGAACTATTCGGATAAAACTTGTTACTTCATAGTAAAAAAAAAAACAAAGAATAAGTTAGTTTTGTTAAACTATATTTGTTCCTAGCATTAAAATACCAATTTATTATTGAAATGGAAACTGAAGCAATTTTATTCCCATAGCTGCTAAGGAAGGAGAAAATTTTAAGACCAGTTATTTTCTAATATTACCCTTATAATAATAGTACATCCCGACTTATAACAGTATATAATTTCTTAGAATGCCTGAGCTCATACTTTTTTCCTTTAAAGTAAACATTGAATAAGACTGTAAAAAATTGTCAAATTTCAATTAAATGTTTCCTTTGACTCAACGAACAAAAGTGAAATTTGTTTGAAAAATATCAAGAAAATTCTAAATTAAATTCAAGACCCTATTTTGTTTGTACTTTAAATTTCTCAGTACCATTAAATAAGCATCCTAAAAAGTCATTTACTTTTCTCCCTAACTTTTAGTTTAAATGACTCATTTTTTCCCTCTAGTTCAGGAAATAAATAAAAGTAAGCTTCCATCTTCCACAAATGCATCAGTACGAAAATGGATCATTAAAATTTATGATTAATTTCTCTGAGTCTTAAAAACGTTCTACATCTAAAAGCATTTCTGTTTAGAATATAAGACCGTAATTCATTTTAGAGCTTTTTCTTAGAAACTTTCATTCACCATAATTGCCTTTTACCATAATCCAACTTGTAGCATAAATAAAATCTGAAAGAAGTTGGAATGAATGGCTCAAGAAGCTCAAGCGTATCGACAAACATGTCTTCTTCTATTTTATTCATAAAAGTCTTCGTCACATAACTCAACCAATTACTCAGAACAAGTGAAGTAATGGATTTAGAAATGAGATTCTTTGTGAATAGTATATTTTTAAATTGCGTTTTGAACTATCTTTTAGTTTTGATTTTATATTGTTTCAGATTTTAAGTTCATAATGTGCGCTTAAAATTTCTTTTTATGCTCAGTGGATTCAATAAAGTAGAAAGACTAGGTGATCCTGACCTGAATTTTTCCCTTTTTTAATACGATCATAGAAAAGTGCCTCACAACATAAACGAAATGTGATCACAATTCATCCACCAGCAGGTGAATGCGTGCAATTGCTCATAATTTTCCAGGTACAAAATAACATAAAAAAGCAATTTTATTTTTCAATTTTAAAGTAGTGCAATTTATCTTAGTTCTTTTAGAATAAATAAGCCATTAAATAGATGGATATCCCTACGCCTACATATTCAACTTAGCCATGATAGGAAAATGGAGTGGATAACAATTAGATCTTCATGTAAATAAAATTATTGCAGTTAAGATAAAGTAGAGTTTAATCTTGATATAAACCAATTTGATATTGCAACAATATTGCCTGAAAAAATAATATGCATCATAGTTAACATGTCCTTACCCGAGCAACAAAGTGGGATGATTGGACGATTCCATAGGCCTTTGCAATAAAAACCTTCTATTCTTGCTTCGTGTCCTAAATCTGAAAAGGACGTATTATTATAGTTTATTTCTTAATGATTTTTATTTAATGAATTACATTTTATTGCATTGAGAATATTCGCTTGTGACGTAGAACGTTCTTGTCTCTGAAATTACATACGCTACTCTATAGGGAAATCCAATGAACGACGCGCATCTGAACTCGTTCTTGCGCGTAGTTAAGAAAATGATGTATTATTGTGACGTTTTTGAATGGGATTGGATGAGCCGCGTTCAGTAGCGCGGTAAAGAACGTATATGTAAACGGCCCTCTAGGTATCAGCGTTATTAAATCAATTGACTTAAGTATCAACATTCTATGAATGCTCTCCTTGAAATCAAAAAAAAAAAAAACAGCCATGAAATTTACTTATTGACATGTACCAATCTCCCATTGCAACACGTATTCAGTACTTTTTTTTTTCTTTCTGCAATTTTTATATTTCTTGACAGTGTCACTTATTCTTTCAGATGCCCCAGTTTGTGCACCAGGTCAAAAGATTTTGTACGGTGCTACAAAACATGAAGAGGTACGAGTATTGTGTGAGGTGGAGGCAGATCCGGCTGACGTTTCTTTTCGGTGGAGTTTTAACCGGAGCGGGGAGAGTGCAGAGGATGTGCCTCAGTTTCGAAGTGAGGGCACACGCAGCACTGCAACCGTGACGGCAAGGGCAGATTATGAGTATGGAACTCTAGCCTGTTGGGGCAGCAACAGCGTCGGGGAGCAACGGGAACCCTGCGTCTATACAGTAGTCACAGCAGGTGAGTCGCAGTTAAATCAAGTCACTTAACAAACACATTCTTTTAAATGAGTTGTTTCTAAGCCTCAATGAAAGTCTTCCTTTGTGCTTACATAATGAAGTCTTAGAAACATACATTTTTGGGTAAAATGTTATTTAAAATAGTCTTTACAGTAGTCTTTTTGCATAATATGTCTAGGAAAGACATTCTCCACTTCACATAGCTGCACGCAATAAAATTGTAAAAATTTGCCAAATCATTTGCTATAGGAAAATTTAGCTAGGGTCTATAAGGTCCTATTGGACTTTTTAAAGTTCAAATATTATACTTCCGTTTCCACGTAACATTACTTTGCACGTTTATTTTATTTTTTTTTATTTTTAAGGTGCCCTCGAAAATGTAGTAAAATTTGACTAATTCAATGGGTTATGAGAAATGTTTAATATTATCCAAATATGAAAATCATAAAGTAATTTAAACTGTTTTTATTATAACTAATTGACTCCCTTATCAGTAGTTGTTTGTTTATCCCTTGCAAAATATTAGACACCGCATCAACTCCACTCTTTCATGTTACAGGGCCTTATACTAACAGCAGGCAAAGAAAATATATTAGAAAAGCATTTTTTAATTCTGACTTTGACAAAACACATTGTAATCGATCCGCCAATGGGAAAATTTTAGTTCAACAGATGTAAGAGAAGACATATGAAGTATAACTATTAGTGTATGTCTGAAGTCTACAAAACAGTACTCTTCTCCGACTTAAGGTTCTATTCCACTTGCATCTGGGCATACCTAGAACATTTTGTTCAGTGCGTATTTTGTATGTACGTTCATGAAGAAATTTTCAAAAGATTTATAACAGCTATTATCTTTCAAATATAAATAAATACATAACTTTTCATATCCTTGTTTTGATAGTAATGCCTCTCAACCCTGCTTTATTTCAGGTCCACCTGATCCTGTGCAGAATTGCACCATCATGAACATAACCCAGCATTCGTTTCGGCTAGAATGTATGGAAGGTGCGAACAACGGGTTACGGCAGCATTTTGTGATGGAGGTCCACGATACCGCCATGCACAGGCTGAGGGGTAACCACACAGCCGACATCCCCGTCTTCCTGGCACGCGATCTGCCACCTGCCACGAGCTTCGTCGTCGTAGTGTACGCCGTCAACGCCAAAGGACGGGGTCAAGCGGTCGTCCTCAGAGTGAACACCTCCCACTCCAAACAGACGGACCAACGAAAAGGTGCGTGAATCGCATTCATACATCTCACTGATCGATTGCATTACTCTTGAAAGGAATGCAGTAATGCATCAGATTTTATAAGTTGCAGCAGAATGGCTTTTTCCCCAAATTCCCCTTATATAACTGCCTATTTATACGAATCGAACTTTTTATTTCTGGGAGGCGAGGGGGCGACTTAAAAATTTACATTCTTCTTTTGTAATCCACCCTCTAAAAAGTGCTATATAGTATAATAGCAGTCGCTTATTCTGGTCATTATTAGTGCTATCATTCGCTTAACAGAATTAAAATTATAGGGTATGTTTTTCTTCATTTAATTATTAGTATTTTATCATCAAGGATCCCAAGAAATTTTATCAAATTTACTGGGTTGTAGAATTTTGTTTTTCCCCCTCATATACTGCAACTGCCTAGTGTGCTCTTCAAGCAAGAAAGTGAAGGTGACGAGTACAAAATAGCACTTTAGAATAATTAGCAAGTTAAGATATTTTCTGCTTAAGAGACTTAGTTTTTAAAGTTGGACTAAGTGAATGGGGGTGTGATAGTTGATGCATTCAAGATCCCACTTTCAAGATATGTTAGTGGTGCTGTAATAAGAAAAAGTGAATTCTGTCCTCTTTGAAATCTCATTTGTTTGTCCTTGGAGAGGGGTCAAACATCAAAGTTTCGAATAGATGGTGCAAATTACATGACCCTGCTACTTGTAAAATCATGAATAACCCTTGATATATTTTTAATATGGACACTACTCAATACTATGAGCATAAATAATTTGGTGGGTCACTTGTGACTTACGAAAACAAACTTTTGGCCTTTTGAGATCAAATTGTAGCTGGTACAGATCTTGTTCCATACTTAATTCAAAGTCTTAAGGCAAAATTTAGATGATAAGTGGGGACATTACTTTGTCCAAACGCCCCCAAAAACAACTACTGATATGTTAGGTAAACTTCATATACTTTTTATTTGAACACAATTTGTTATAACACACATGATAAAAAATAGGAAAAAAGCTAAATTGTTTAATTTAATAAAAAGAAGAAATAGTCACATGTGTGGAATAATTATGACTTATAGAAATTTATATATTAATACAATTCTATCACATAATTTTGCAACAGTTCAATCTTTATCAGGTCAATCTAGTACCATATCAATTTTCTGATACAGTGGCAAATCTACGCTCTGAAAATTATTATTAATCATTGCAGAAGATGATTATCCCTTATGCACTAGAAGGGAGATAGATTTGGTAATCTCTCACGCCTTGGTAGGTCCGCTGAAGCTTTATAGAGCATGGTGTGGAACAGCAGCAATATGAAGACGCTGAAATAAGAAACTATGGATAGTCTTTAAGCTCAAGTAGTTTCGAATTTTTCAATGTAAAAGACATGAGCTTCCAGATGAAAAACATCCAGCTGAAGCAAAAAGACTGACGGAAGCACAGTTTCAATAGCAAAAGCAGAGGATTTGCCTTTGAACAATGATAATTAAGGACACATAAGAACGGAACTAATAAGAAAACACATAAAACGAAAAAAACAAACTAACATTATTGCACAAAAAACTAAAAAATAAAAAACAGCTCAAAAAGAAAAAATTAAGAGGGACCAAAGGAAACAGAAAAACGCAAAAGTAATTAAAAAACAATAATTAAAAGCAGCATTGCAGGTAATTAAAATAAATAAAATAGAAATAAACAGCTTTCTCTTACTTTTTTCTATTCTTTTGAAAAATGGGTTCCTTGCAACCTCGGAACGCGTGTTTGTTGTCTTTTGTGCGTATTTTACGTTGTTTTAATTTAACTTTTATTGTGTGTACAAAGATTTACTATTTTAATAAGATTATGTTTTTAAAATGTCACTTTCCTGGAAATAAATACCTCTTGAAAAACCAGACCACAGACATCAAATGTTCAGAAGCTTCTTTTCGCAACAAAGTAAGTTGTCGTTCTCGCAACTATATAAGCATTCAAGTTATAATTAATTTCAGATCATGAGTGTGGAGAAAGTGGTGCAACATTTTTACTAAAAACTTTTGCTTCAATAGAATATTATCTTTGAAAGCAGTTGTTATCATTAGACTTTCCTACCATCATCATTCAAGCATACTCAAAGGACTTATCCTGAAAAGACTTAATGTGGCAAGTGATATATTTTTGCGCTAAAGCCGCAAATTCCTTTTCTTATGGTTAATATGGTTAATGAATTAAATCTTAAGCCATTATGTCACTTTAATTACGCAAAGTAATACGAATGGATAACCATTAATTTACAAGGATGAATAATTCGGGGCGAAGAAAGCAGTGGTTGAGTGACAGAAATGAATATTTGTTGGGCAGAAATACATGGTCCCTGTCACGGAATTAATTAAGGGGTGTTCAACTTGCTCTTAACGTGCTTCCGTTCTTAATCTGGGAGAAGATACAATGATAATAATTTCTGCTGATTTACTTCTCCAAAGGCACTCCCGTCTCGGTTTGTATTTATTTGATTTTGTTGTCAAGTTTCGTTATGAAACTTTCTTTTGTTGTTTAATTGAATGTAATTACAGAAATGATGCCTGTGGATGCGTATGTAGGGGTAAAGAATTTGTTTAACGACCATACTTGCACAAAATAAGGAACCAGCAGTTGAAAATTAACTGTAAGTTTATGGATATTAGATTAAATAAACATTATCACGAAATGGAAACAAATAGAATGTGTCGTAGACGCATCCACATTGCCGCTGCAAGAGAGATTACAAAAAATAAAAATACCCCTTACCAGCGGCAAAAGAAAGATTTAAAAAAAAAAACATACTAAACAGAACAAAACGTTGGAAACTTTTTACTCTAATGCATATATGTTAAATCGCTTCATAAAGCATATATATAGTTTTTCCTGAATGTAAGAATGTAAGGCTGTAGTATAACAATGTACATGGGTATGAAGTACACTACGTGTATAGTTTGTGTTCTAAACTTCTCTCTATGATATATATTTCAAATATTATTAGTATACTGTCGTTGCTGAATTGTTGGAATTGATTTAATGCAATGCATTATTAAATATATTCATGTTGGTGAAAGCGTTGAAAGGGGTCCTGGAATTTCCCATTCTGAAACCTGAAATACACTACGAAAAATTTTAAACATTATCATATGTTCATTGCTTGTTAGTAATATCCCCACCACAAGCTTTAGATTTAAAATTGGTCAGAATATTTAAGTCATAAAATGTTTTCTTACGTACACAGACCTGAAAATTAATTCAATTTGAAACTGTTATTAAAACATTAGCAAAAAAAAAGCTTTCATAAAATATAAACTCTATTGGTTGTTAGATCATTCGATAAAAAGGACCATCATTTTAATTAAAAATCATTTTAAGAACATGCAAAAATTTTACTTATCAATATCATCAAAACATTGATCGGGGTAAAAGAAGTTTTTTTTTTTTTTTTTTTTGTGTTACATAAGCCATTTTCAACATAATTGTTGCTAAAATGTTCTGAAAAGTCAAAAAGTGGAGAATGATGGTTTAAGCAAGTTATCGTTAACGCTGATGTATGTTTAAAACGAAGAAAATATTAATCAATCTTATCAGACACGAAATATAAATTTTCGAAAATGATCTTGATTTAGGAATATTATTAGTTTTATTAATAATTTTGTGTGAAGAATCTCGAAAATTACATAAATGATTTGCACTTTTCTTTGTAGTGATGTTTAAATGAGAGTTTTTTAATTAATTTCAACATCCTGTTACCCTTTAGCTTTTTCAATTTCGTTTATCTTCAAAAAAAAAAAAGTAGTTTCGATTTGTTTTTTGTTCTGAAAATTCTTTCTTTTGCGATTAAGAAATATTTATTTACAGATTGCTTACTGTTATAACTATATTGAACAATTTTATGATCACTATTCCTTTAAATTCTAATATTTATTATTAAAGTAATTTATTTCTGAAGGTAACTATTTTTTAAAAGTTGTAGTTCTTTTCTTAGTTTCTTAAAAGTTTATCGGGACCTTTTAGAAACGAAATTAACATGTTTTTTTTTCTAGGATTAGTTTTGTAAATCTTTATTATGTATTTATAAATTTAACACTATAGTCAATAAGCATACTTTGTTTAGTGTTTAAAATTATTTTGTATTTGTGTTGTGTTTCAAAAGAATTCACATTAAAAAAACACGTTTATACTTGCCTTAATTAATCATGATTACAAACTAAATGCATTAAGAATAGTACAAAGTAAGGATTTTTTTTCTTTTAAACACAGATGCTTTTTACAGTGTTTTGTCCCATTTTTCTTTTTAAAGAAAAAATGTACGCATTGCCGATTGAAAAAAAAAGAAGAAAGAAACATCTTCCGATTTGTACTCTGAATTGTAAAAAGATAATTTATTTTCTTCGCTTTGTACA
This sequence comes from Octonoba sinensis, assembly GCA_038502835.1. NCBI lineage: Eukaryota > Metazoa > Arthropoda > Arachnida > Araneae > Uloboridae > Octonoba > Octonoba sinensis. The sequence continues at coordinate 70,120,724 of CM076602.1, forward strand.
TTCGCTATGCAAAACAGGGTAATTACGAATATTATGTTCACCTTAAAGATATATACACTATAACGAAGCTCATTAGAAATCTCAAAATAAGTGGGGGGCGGGGGGGTCAAGTAGGAAAAATTTATTTGAGGCGTGATGTTCGTCTTGGGGGTAAAGTCTAAATTATTTTTTAAAAAATGAGTTTGTAAAGTGAGTAAAAGTAGTTTTACCACAAACCACCATATTGAGCACACCTCACCATTTAAACAATATGTAATAACAATAACAGTAATAATAATAATAATAATCCAGAAATTTATTCCTTTATTGGGTTGATAAAAGAAGGATCAAGCATGCTCGGAAACTAAACATTGGATGTTTCGCTTCAGTCCGACCACCTGACCGGAACATATGACACTGCACCCCAGTGACCTCGGTCTCGAAAGCTGAGATGGGCACAGCAGGGCTTGGCCCACATAGGTCGCCTGCGCCGCTGCTAAGTTTTCCTCCCTCTTTTGGAAAATTTATACCTTATACAAACAATGAAATATTTACTTCATTACTTTAGCAGATGGTTGCTGCGAAGTTGCGTTTATGAATATTTAAGTGTCGTAGGAAGATGAAGCATTTTTTTTTTTTTTTTGATACATCCAGATTAGTTTCATCCCTCAAAGATGGTGCTTTTAAGGATCCAGTATTTTAACACAGATTTTTCATGCAAAATTTTTTGTTTCATAAATGTGTGGATCACAACGACTTAGTAAACTTTGGTTTATAAGATGCGTATAGTCATAAATAGGCTTGCCATATTTTTGTTGAGTGAAACCGGGACACATTAAAATGGGATGGGGATACTGGGGCTCTGGGGAGTTTTAAAAAATTAGAAAAAAAATGGTGAGTTTTAAGCCTTTTTTTAAGCCTCGCAAGTAACGGGAGTGGGGAATCTGGAGCCCTAGATTGTTAGTCTACCCACGTTTTAAAAATAAAAAAGGAATTTTTGCTACTTAATTTACTTAAAAAGATTTTTTTTTCCTTTTTAATGATATTTTTTTTCTGTTCTACCATCTAAAAAGAAGTGTTAATAAAATAAATTTTAAAATACTTCATAAAATTGAACAATAATTACTAAGTCTTATTTTTTAAACTACAACATTTTGTCTAAACTGCGTTGTCTGCATTCACAACTGTCCAACTGATTCTTTCTTTCATTACTTACTCCCCCGACTTTGGCCGCAATAGACTCGCCCAGCCAAATAGTAGAAGGGCTGGCCGCTGGCAGCGCTGTGCAAGTAGTTACAACGTTTGCTCACAGATTACAGTTGGAATACTTCTCACTTCTTTGACACTGTGCGCGGTAGTCAAAAATGTTGATTGTAGAAAAGTAACCGATTCATTAAAGATTCTTAAAAACAGGAATTCATTACTTTTTACATCTTACAGCCGTTTCCGGGACATTGATAAAACTGGGCGGGACACCGGGACAAGAGCGAAATTCCAGGATTGTCCCGGCCAAACCGGGACGTATGGCAAGCCTAATCCTAAAGGCTGATTACGCAGGCGTAGTATTCTTAAAGCAAAACCGTATCATGATGTGTTCAGATGGCAGGAGAATCTTGTAGGCAACTTGAAGATCTGTTTTTTTCGTTGGACGGATAGAAAAAGAATGTACATTATCAATTACGCAAAGATAGATATTGCCCGCATAGTCCATTAGTTTCACATTTTCTTACATTCTTTCTTTTGCTGATTTCTTACATTTTTCTTGTAAAATATTTAATACATTAAAACACTATACATATAAAATGTTTCCCAGAAATGCAACAGAGGGGAAAATTGGTGCACAAAGCCCATAACCGAAATCGTCAGCGCAGATGGCTCTGTTCATGAATGCATTAGCGGGGGGGGGGGGGGTTACAATTATACAATTATCATACTATTTTAAAGAAAACATGCCATTTCAAGCATCTGTTGATACGTTATGTAGCGTTGATAGTTACTCCACTTTTAAAAATTATTCTCAATATATATTGTCCATTAATAAGTCTACCGCATTTCAACTATCTTTTTCCCCTTGATGTTGTCCACCATTGATTTTAATCCGTACTATTAATACTTATGTATTTAAGTACCTATACACCATTTACATGTTTATTTTTTGAGAAACCAGTACCTGGTTTAAAGATGTGTTGGAAGTCCTTGTTTATTTTCTATCTGTGTTTCCTAGAGGCAGTCGATGGCAGGTGACGTCGCAGGTGATGATTGTCGTGCTTGCTGCCCTTGTCCTAGTTGTCTTGCTCACAGGCATCGCCGTCATCCTCATCAAGAGGACAAAAAGGAGGATGCAGGATCAGAAAAGTGAGTTTAGAGACATTATTCTTCCTAGGCAAAGTTTTTCACCCCTTCTATGTTCTTTAACAGAAGCTTATTGGCCCAACATTAGTCACCTAGTAAGAAATCACAGTAATTCTGGGTAAATCCGCGATGGCGATAAACACTGCATATATGCGGTTACGACCCAAAGGGTTAAGAATCGGTTGATTTTAAAAAGCATTCTAGTTGTCAGTTATGAGATAACTTGCTGCATGAACTTCAGGGACATCATACTACATTCTCTTTCTTTTATAAAAATAAATAAATAAAAGCAATAAAAAAGCAAAAATAAGTGATAATACAAGCATTCGAGAAAAGGAGGAAAAGTAATCACTAATCATTAGGAAAAGGAAAAGTAATCACTAATCATTAGGAAAAGTAATCACTAATCATTAACATAAATCTAGTAAAATATTTTCAATTTTATCATGCGATTTCTACGAGGCTCGGAGTTATCGAAATTTAAGTTACCGTAATAGGCATATTCAGAAAAATAGTTTCCACATTAATACACATATTGTTTTTTTTTTATTGAATGCATTCAATTTTTTTTTTCTAATTTATTTTATACGTAAATTTTAATGGATAACTAAACGTACAACACTATAATTTGTTTCTACAAATTTCAATATTTTCCAGTTTTTATGGCATAATATTTTTAATAAAAGAAAATTAATATTACTTACTAATGCGGCTACAACAACAATAAAATATCTTTACTAAGAGAAGTAATAAGAAAAAAAGTACAACGTACAAAGTAAAAGTTAATTAACAGCTTTCAAGTCCAGATGGTTTTCAAACATGTATTTTAGTTTTGTACGGCGCTGGTGTAGGAGCTTAGCCTGATGTGTAATAATAATATAAAATCATTTTAATATACCTTAAAAAATAACTTTATTTCGCACAATGTTCTTCGGAGTATATTATCTTGAACAAAAATTACTTCGTGCATAATATCTAAGTATAGCTGCCTCATACTTGCGAATAAATGAAGAAAGAACTGGAAAAACTTGGATTGAATAAGACTTCCGAAAACTAAATGTGTGCACAGCCACAGTTTCCTTCATTTTCAACGCAACGGCAGCAACTTGCGGTTTTGAACATAAAAATATCTAGTTTTCAGCTGAGTATCTCACTAAAAATGCAGCGGGTCGGATTAAGAAGAAATAAGTTTTCATAATCCATTTGTTCACGGTGATGAGTGGGATTATCCAAATAAATATTTTATTATTTAGACACATCTTAATCAAATGCAAAAAAAAATCAATGCATCAACTGATTATTAGTTTTATAAGCTAAAATGTTTTGGAATATTTAGAAATTAATCACACCAACATTTCGAAAATAATAAGAACTTTAACGCATAGATAATTTGTGGTTTCACTTGCATTAAAACTAAATATGCATTCAAAATTGTGACAAGGTTCTAAAGGAAAGAAAACTAAGAATGGAATTCAGAGAAACAATACGTAAGTGACATTGAGAATACTGTGTCTTAGCTACGGCAGCCGCTATTTTCATGCCAACTGTGATGTCAAAAAGTCTTGCTCCTAAAAGTGACAGTTGTCGCAAATTGCGACGGGTGAAAGGACAAGTAAAATAAGAGCAAGCGTCACGAGAAAGAAAAGTCGTTGAAGTAAAGGTATAAATATTAATATTTTCAAGTAACATATTTGTTACCGACGTATGTGAATAGAGTTTTATAACTGCCCTTAAATGGCCTTAAGTATGTAAATAAATTTATGAGTGCACTTTAAAATAACGGGATATTTCCTTTATTTTAAATACAGGATTGGAAAATGTTCATACTTCACTCAGAAAATATGTTTCTCAACGTGCTTTTAGGATATCAAAATTATTGTACTCTGATTATTTTGCACATTACATGCTGCTAATCATAAATGCTTCTTTTGGCAAAGTATGTACCCGGAAATACCAATGAAAGATATAAATGTATTTTTAACCTTAATAGCAGTTAGTCTCTTCTGTCCCGTAAATAAACTTATGCTCAAAAAAAACATGAGCCTCCTGCGCGATATTCGTTGTTTCTTAGTTAAAATACTGTTATATTAATGCATCTTTAAGAAAAAAAATTCCGTTTTCAGAAATAACGACATTGATTTTTCTGTAAAGTAAGTTTTGTCATTAATATTTCGCATTTTCTCAATGTTTTCATAAGCCACCGACTTTACTTAAATCTTAAACTAAATTGCTACGATTTAATGCTAGAGCGTGTTTTTTATATGTAATAATTGCTGTTAAGTTACTAACTTTTTCTCACCCTGAAATTCTTACAATTAATCTAACTGAACCAACTAACTCCAATTACCATTATTTCCTATCACTTTTATTTATATAATTTTTTTAAACCGTACTTTAAACAAACAACGCTCAAATCCGCATTTCAAAAAATATATTTTTAAGCATTAAATTTAATTTTTCAAGAGCAAAAAGAAAAATAATAACCAGTGAAAATAAAAAGAAAGAGCCATACGACGCTTTAAAGGATTTTTACCAATTCTTGTGCTATGGTTATGACGTGATAAATGCACTTTTTTTTTCAGCAATCTCTCTCACAATATGTATGTGTACACAATAAAGACAATAAGCAAATACAAACAGTTCTCCTTATTCGGTTCGTTTATAGTTTGAAGTCGAGAGGAAAAGATGGATCGAAATTTACCAACACTTCTTCATTTGAAATATTTTTTGGTAACTGTTCCGAAAGATGATAGAAGGTCCAATTTTAATCTTCTTAAAATAATTCCAAAATGCAACTAATTTTAAACATAAAAATGTGACATTCTTCGGAATGGACATGGATAATGAATATACCCTCTCTCTCCACAGCTTATGCGCTCCATCATATTCCCTTGTGGATAATTTCATTAATTAAGGCGACACAACTGAGTATAAGCCACAGAAAACTAAATTATTCCCCCGATGGGAAGGAAGGAACGAATAAAATTTAGTTTTCAGAACCTAATGTGATAACAATATTTGTCTAGTGCAAATGCAGTCAGGGCATGTTTAAAGAACTCTATCAAGGCTTGCAAAAAAGAATTTTATAAAAACAAAAAAAGGGCAACGCCATTTAATGAACATTTTGCATCGAAAGATAATTTATTAATAAACGTTGTAGACGAAATATTGTTCTATAGTTAAAGTACAATTATGGCAATCTTGATGAAAAATGATTTATCATCAGTGGGGGGGGGGGGACAATTCATATCAAAAATGTAAAATTTAATTATTGAAAAAATGGAAAGAATAAAATAAAGATGGATGGTTTTAGAAATATATAGATATATATACTTTCTTCTCAATGATAACAACTAAATATACATTTCGGCATGAATGTAAAGAGATGTTGAGGCATATTGCGGCAACTATGATGCACATCGTAATTCGAAACTGTCATTTTAAATGTATTTGAGGCCCAGTGGCTTTGTGGTAGCTTTCCGTGTTACTATGCCACAGATCCGGATCTCGATTCCTAGGCTGGATAGGGTCGACTCGGCCTTTCATCCCTTGTGCCCCCCAGCCCCCCCCCCCCAGTGGGGTCAATAAAATGAGGACCATGCATGCTTGGGAACTAAACATTATGGGTTCCGCGTCAGGCCGACCACTTGACCGGAACATATTCTTCAGCACCCCAAGGCTTTCGGTTTCGAAAACTAGGATGGGCACAGTAGGCCATAGCCCCCAAAAGGCTGCCGTGCCACCGAGTTTAGTTTTAGTTTTAGTTTATTTTAAATGACCGATTTAATATTGGAAGCTATCTTGAAACAGACGATGTCACGTTTGGCGGAGTTCATTATTGTAATTCGAACCAATAATACTTTTATTTTTGAAAATATATTAGTAGTAAAGTTTTTAATTGTTTGAGCGTAGTTCAGGGAAAGCTAATGATAACTTGTACTGCACGTTAAACTGTTATATTTCATTTAAAAACCCAAATCAAGTCAATCTTAATTCAAATTTTTGCCACAAGTTTTTTTTTTTCGTCTTGCTAGACCTACAATATACCCCAAAAACTTATGATTTTACCTTCACATGTTTTCTATTTTTACTTATTAGTCTCGTCTGTTTTAGGACACATGAAAAGGACATGTGAGACGTAAGTACATCTTTCCTCTTGTTATGTTCATTAAAATTGATAACAATTTATTTATGGAAACAAAATTGCGCTTTCATGCCTGCAAATGTATCGTGTTTTTTGTGTGTCATTTTCTGCTATACGGTAACATTTTACTGTTTCATTATTTTAAATGAATGAGAAAATGAAAACAGTTAAAATAATGCAAGACACGTGCTGAGTTGAAATTTAAAAAAAGATTGACTGTGTTTTTTTCTGCTTCACATGACATGAAAACGGGGAATCTTTTTTACACGGTAAGGTATTTTTGCAATCCCTTTAGGAAGTTCGCCAAAGGCAAATCAATTTAAGTTAATATGCTCTACATTCATTTTCAACGCACATGCTCTCCTGTGCAACTTAGCATACGAATTCCATATGGTAATTTTATTTATTTATGAAATGAAAAACCAGATTTTGTTACTTTCCTTAAGTTGCTATAAAAATGCCCGCATACTTCATCTGTTTCCAAAGAAAATTTGCGTCCTTACTCACGGTATATAATTTGTTTTTTCACTTTACACAGTTTTATTTCGTTAAATCTATACACCAGGGTTTGGCAACCTTTTGCTAATAGTGGAACTTAATGATTTTAAATCGATTTGTGTGCCAAAAATATGTATAAATTTTTTTAATGTGAAGGTCAATACTTATGTTCCACAATATATTTGATATATTGATATAATAAGATAATATTTAAACTACATTTTTTGGTAACTTTTTATTTTAATGAGTTTTTCCCTTGCACGCTGTTGCTCAATATGATCCAAATACTTTGTTACTTCGATTTCTTTTTTGTTTTTTGAATATTCAAGAGTAAGGAAACTTTGTTGGGGACTTGCACAGCTTTCTCTTCAAATAAAATTTTTCTCACAGGAATAAACTGAACCCAAAGCCGAATGAAGAGCAAAAGCAATTTTCTTCAAACGAATTTCGGGGAAACTCCGAACAGCTGAGAATGGAAGCACATTTTTCTCAATTTTGCCTTTCAGAGACTTCCTCAAACATCATGAATCAATGTCCGTAATTCTGAAATCCTAAATTTAACCTGCTGTGTTCCAAAATGTTCAAAATGCATTCAAGTAAAAAGTTCTAGTTGGATATTTGTCAAATCAAGAATGAGTCTTAATGAGGTATTTAAAATAAAGATGTATGAAAGTGGAAGTTTCAATTTCATATATATAATCCTGGTTTGAGAAAACGCATGTATTGACGCTCATCTATATGTTCGTTTCATGTTGATACATGAACTACTTTTCATTTTGGGAAGATCATGAAATGTTTTGATGTTCACGTGAAATAAAATATCGAGGTTCATTATAAGAAAAAATCATGTAATATGGGACCCTATCCTTGAAATTTTAAATATTGTTTGTTCCAATAGGCTTTATAGCTTTGATTTTAGTGCCAACCAAAATATATCGCTCATGGGCTGAAATAGTGGCACAACTATTTCAGCCCAACTATCTGTTATTAGTCCAAAAAGCACGCTTTTTGGGCTAATAACAGATTTAAATATGAAAATACTCATTCTTTTCATCAGCAATACTAGCACAATCTATACTTCAATGTAAGACCTCAAGATGGCTGCAAACTAAAGCGTTTTTATGCATTTTCCCTAGCAATGAAAACTTTAAACCTTCTTATCTCAAAACATAATTTTTTGAGTTGTGCCGCTATTGCAGCCCATGAGCGATACGTAAAATTTACAGCTTCTGCCGACCATTGACAATGAGTGCGAGTGTCAATTGCGGTACGCGTGCTGTAGAATGACAACCCTTTTCATACACACTTTCCAAAGACAAAAATTACCAAAAAAAAAAATACGTACTACATAAATGCTGAAAAAATAACATTTGTTTAGTTGCATTTTTAAAAAAATACATTATCTCTTACTTGTCTGCACCATCGTTAACGAGTAAGGCATTCTGTTTACATTATGCGATGCTTACAATGGCATACGCCATTAACATTGTAGCGTCTTTAAAAAAAAAACAATGTCTTTATTTTACCCATTTAACGCTTATAACAAAGTGCTTAAGTTTTCAAAATGTTTAATTTGTATGTTGTGCGTCAAGTGTTATTCGGAATGAATTGTCAAAGTATTACTCATGTTAAGCTTTCATACGTAAATATTACAACTCAAGATATGCAACTATAAGAAGATTTGCATGATAAAATGGTACAAAATTTGAAAAAAAATATCTTTATTATGTATTTTTAAAATTATTATTATATATTTAATTATTTATTTTTATCTTCTGTATTTTTTTCTTTTAATTTTAATCTTACAAATTGTAATGAAAAATATTGCAGCGGATTACGAATATGAAAAGTTTAGTAAATGTCAAGTCAACAAACTTAGTAATCTGTGCGGTTTTCTAAAACTGATTTTTTTTTAAACTAAAGTTATGTTCGATAAGCTGCTAAGCGGATTATATGTCAAGGAACTTCGACATACAACTGGTTTTGTGCCTTATAAAAGGGGAAAAAATATTATCAAGACAATCTCAGTCGTAATAAAAATTTGTAAATTATTAACTGTATGAATTCCTAACACAATATATATATATATATATATAAGGTCCACCGGAAAGTTCTGTCCATTTTTGGAATAACAGAAAATAAATTTTTCTTACTGCCAAATTACTTCATTTAATAATATAATTGAAATTATAATCAATGACTTCTTTAGAGTGTGAGGGCAATTTTTGAAAAATGTTTCATCTTTTGATTCGAAAAATGTGCTTGTTTGATACCTTCTTCATTTTTGAATTTTTTTCCCACTAAAACATTTTGTAAAGACATAAACAAATGGTATTCGGAGGGTGCTATGTTTTGGGAATATGTTGGATGCGATAGCATTTCCCAGCCTAGTTCTGCAATTATTTGACAAGTCCTCAAAGCAGTATGTGGCCAAAGTAGTACTATCAAAGCAGTATTATCATGATGCAGTATGATGTCCTTCCTATTGAACATTGCCTGCTAATGGAAATTGACTTTATTATAGCCAATTTGTTACGTGAGTATGTATACATTAAGCGATAAAAATATAGAATCGAACATGCTAGAACATGAAATATAGAACGTGTCGAAACTTGTTGTAAAAGAAAAGGACAGAACTTTCCGGTAGACCTTATATACATATATATATATATATATATATGTATGTATAAAATCAAAACTCATTAAATGATCTTTCAAATGGATAATACTCATTTCCTCTCCAAAAACATTTAATAGCCAGTTTTTTCTGAAACACAAAAAAAATAATTAAAAAACTAAAATGAAAACAACTAAATATATAAATGAATTAATTAATTCGATTTTCTAAAAAGATGTAGTTCAAATTAACATTAAAACCCTAGTTGTAATTGATTTGAAATTCTTAATTAAAAGACGCTACAATAGAGCGTGCTTGATGGAATAACCAATGGATAATAACGAAAAAAATTCTAATAAGCGAGATTACCCGCGATCACAAAAGCCCATGCATTATGGTGTAGTACATTGAAAGTGTATTACTCTATGCGAAATATTGTTTAATGGAGATTCCATTAAGCGAGTTTTAGTGTATAACAATACGCAACCATATTAATTGAGCACAAAAACACTATCACTCGTTTCGTTACTTTTCCCAGAAAGACATGATTTTTGTACTAAATTATATAACCATTTACTTATTTCAGAAACATCCATTAGTAAAATAAATAAGCTTGAAGAACACCAACACTGTATCAAAATGGAATAAAAGGTATTGCCAAAAAAAGAAATAAGAACAACATGAAGTATCAGTAAATGAAAAAAAAAATTCTACAATGCATAAATCGGTTTATTTCAATATGTTTTTGGTGAAGTAATAATCATTGCCTAATGTATCAATTTTACCGTATGTTTAACTATATTTAAAAGTAATATTCTTGAGAAAGCTCAGAAACTTTTACTTCTTCTCCCACTCCCCTTTTCTCAAAGCCTGTTCTAAGAAGTGCAATACTATTCAAGTATTGCACTTGCTCTAAACAATTTTATCAAATTATATTTCAAAAAAATTCAAAATTCTCTTTAAATACTCCTCCATTTTGGGTATGGTAGATTTCATCAAAGATAATGCCCCGTAAGGGTATTGCGCAAAATATTCCATTAATTTCAAGGTACTTATAAGCCGTACGGTGAAACAGAAACTTCTCATCTTCTTTTAAGGAACTCAGACGATATCCACTCAGTAAAAATCAAATTGAAGACTCGTAGTTCTACGCGTCACATATCTTCAAATATAACGAGTCATCAATCAATCAAAGTACAAACTCATTCAATATAAGTACAAATAAAACATTCTGAATAAAATGTTTTTTTATCTTCTTTTTCTGAATTCTTATTTGAAGAGGGATTTGTGATTCCTGAGGGACTTTAGGTACCATTTTAAAAATAACTATTTCATTATATGCTTCCAAATTGTTTCTGCTTCTACAAAAGCACCCGATTATAGAATGAATGACGTTTTAAAGATATATTATGTTTTGAAAAATTATAGAACTTTTTTGGAGTTTTGTAATATGTGCTTCTTCTTTTCATGTACAAAGCTTTTTTTTTTTATTTATTTATTTTCAATTAAGGGATTATGTAGAAAAGACATTTTTGGTTCACTATATTCAGTGACATTTTTCATAAATTCACAAAATAAAAAAATAATAATTTAAAAAAAGGAAACATGTTTTGCAATAGCTCGTTTTTAAATGTAGGGGGCCTAAACTTGCATATATATATTTCGCTCTCGAAACACACATCCATATTCAACTTACAATTCAAAATTACAAGAAAAATGACAAAAATGGTAATTTTAAAGAGCTATTTCGCATAGAGCAAAGAATCTTTGAAGTCAATATTTCCTATCTCGATTTGGTCTTAGTCCCCTTAAGCGTTTTTAAAACAATGAAATTACTAAGTAAAATTCCCAGGAAATAGCAATTGCGGAGTGCTTGTGGATAATGGTATGAGAGCCAAACAATAAAATTTCAGGCAATGAAAAAATATTAAACACACGTTTCTCATTTAATTAGGAACAAATATATTTTTTACAGAGTATTAATGATTAAGTAACTATCTGATAATTATTATTGAAATGTAATAATAATTATTATTATTACACATTGAACTTATGCATAGTACATTTTTGAAGTTCATTTTTTCAACTTAAAGTATAAATCTATTATGTTGAAAGGTTTTTCTTCACTTTAAAATTTACTTGTAAAATTTATGATATTTGGCATTCATGAAATCAAAAGCATCTGTTAACATGGCAGTAGAGTATCGTTATTACGACGATCATTAAGACGTTTACATTTATACGACGTTTTTCAGTAGTATTTTCATCGTCATATAAACGTTGCTCCACTTGTATCGTTTTTCGTGAAAACATTATGAATATACATCAAGCTCACTCTTTTGTCGACTGTTTAAACGACATTTGAGGCACTTAAAAGCAAAGGGGTGTAAGTGACAAAATTGAAAATTTGGAGATTAGTAACGCAAATGATAGGGAAAGCACTATTCCATCTTGCAGCAAGAGATGCTAGGGGTATTTTTAACAGGTGCTGCGCCCCAAAAGGATTAAGAAAAAAATAGCATTGCAGGTACTTAAGATCCAAACTTTGAACGCGTTTTTCTCGGAATTGATTTTTGGTCCACTTACATCGCTTTGTTTCTCACTGCCTTATTCGTTTGTTTGCCGCCTACAGCACTTCATTAAACGTTCTACAGCGTTACAGCACTTCATTAAACTTTACATTAAACGTTTTCCATGAAAAATCTGAAAGTCCTACTTTTTCCCCCGATACTGTTTCCCACAAACACTCTTCAATTATTTTGTAGCATATCCATTTAAGTAATTAAAAAGCTTTATTTTTTATGTACCTCTGCCTGCCTTTCTTTTTTCTCAGCACTCTATCAAGAGAATTTTTTTTTTTTTTTTTTTGCTAAACAACTGCACCGTTTTTTCTTCTTTCTTTTTGTCACCTTTATAATAAGAAAAAAAAAGGGGTTTTCTCTTTTTTTCTCGTCAAAATAATCGGCAAGTTGGAAGAAATGGGAAATGTTTATTACCATAGTCCAGTAATATCTCAAATAAGGATTCCTTCATAATATACAAGAATATTTCTTTTCCCCTTAAGTAAGAAAAAAAGAAGCTTAGGGCATCAAATAGTGTCGTTTTTCCAAAGATTGGCTAATTCTAGCTTATTGGAATGAACCGAGTAATATTCTCTCGTTCAATAGAACTAAAGAAAAACTCGAAATAGAAGAATCCTCATTCCGCTGCCAAGTCTTATTAATCACTCTGAGGAGATGGAGAGGGATTAATGTGAATATACTGTATCTAGTTTGTTATGCGAAAAGTTTGTAATTGTAGAATAATAGCACACGGATCTAGCTTGATTTAAGTTGCTTTTCTGGATTTTTTTTTTTTTTTTTTTTTGCCACCAAGATAAGTGCTGAATAAATATTTCATTAAGATTGGAGTGGCACATAGAAAAAGATGCAGTTAGGAAATACGATACTAATAAACACCTTTTTGTAGCTTCGAAAATAAACTGAAAACTATAATCTGCTTTTGAAACAATTAAAAACTAATTTCAACGACAATTTTTGTAATTTGTAACACTTGCGTAATAGAAAATATTTTGAAGTTTCCCTGTATTAATATATCTGTATAATATTTCCCTGTATACTATTTTTTGCGAGTTTTGTTCAAACCAACAAGACAAGTAATTTTCGTGTAATCAAGTTATGAAATATATGCTGTGCTTTAATAAAATAAATAGAGAAACTAATAAAGTAACAACATACACGATGAATAAAAATTTAAATTTTAATTAAATTACACATACATTTTTGCTTCATAAAACGTTTTTATTTAAAAAATGAAATGGAAAATGACCACATTAAAGACAGTAGCGCGAAATTAATTCTAAACAAGCAATTAAAATGTTTTTTTAATAAAGTTCCACATTAGATCTTTACTTTCGGAAGTATTTTATCCCGAGAACTCCTCTGTTCTATTTCTTCCAAATAACGAAAAAATGTTTGTCTAACAACATTTTCCTTTTGTATGATCTTCAGCAGTTGCAATTTGAAATAATGACAGTTATTTCGTTGATCCATACAATGCGAATGTATCAGTATCTCTCCTTTGCCTTTCATAAATAAATAAGTAATACACAATTTTCCGACGACAGCCCATATCTCCATTGCACTTTTATGACCGATCTTCTTTTTAATAAATTTTTATGACACGGCGGCAGTAAAGTAAAGTATTTTTAAAACTTTACTGCCTGCGCTATCTGGTTGGAGATGCATTCTTTCTGTGCGAGAAGAATTGTATTTTTACTGATGCGCATAATGCTCGCAATAATGGTGAAATAATCCATTATAAAAATGTTGAATAAATTGCTTTTTTATGTGTTACGAAATTTCTGAGATATAAATATATGTCATTTATCTTGCACCCGAGATACGAAACAGCAGGAAACAATAGATTGATTATGCATTGTTTGTATAAGCTTAAGATATGACCTTTCATGTTTTATTTTGAGTTGAGATTAAGTTGCTTTGTTGAACTTTATGCTCATAATGTATGATGAAGTTTAATATTGGTGAATGAGTAAGTAACTGAAGATGCTAAATTTTCTTTCAGTATTTTTATGGCTCTCCTTGGCTTGAATCAATCTTTAGTTTATTATAAAATTTATGGAAAATAAGAGTGACACTAGTAAATAAAGAAATCAAAGAATTGGGATTTTGTAATTTACTACAAAATTTAACAATATAGAGATAATTTGTGTGTCTCATTTACAAACTAACATTTAAATTGTTGATTTTTTTAAATCGCTTATTAAAAGCAATGTTACACAATAAATTTTGCAACAGTTAAGGGTCGAAAAAGAAATATTTAATTTTAAAATCTGACCAACCTGTATAAAATAACTCAATTAATGTAACAAAAATATTAAATCATTTTCTGTACTAATATATTTGGTATAATCTGAAGGTTTACCCCAAATCTATAAAGATTTTTTTTCAATAACAATCAAGTATGTAATTTATAATAAAAATTACTTGCTCGTAATAACTTGTACTTAATATTTTGTGCACATCTATTCGAAAAAATAACTACTTTCTAGCGAAGTGTTTTCGTTTAAAGCAGATGGTACTCTGCACAGAACTAGAGGGAAATAAGCCGGAAAGGAATTATTTTGAATAAAATAAAGTAAATAAAATAAATAAATGGTCATATTGGAGGAAACGGTAAAGTTTTTTCAAAAGAGAGCGTAGACAAGAAAGAGGTGATAATAGTGAAAAGTTAACTTTAATAACCAAGTTCAGATTATTTTGTCAAACAGTGACTTATAAGAAATATTGCAATAATTATCTTTATGTTAGATTTCTGACATAAATAATTTTAGCAAGCTAAGTCATTGAAAGGAAAAAAAAACAATATTGTTTTATTTAAGTATTAGTGGCCTTAATCCATCAAAAAATACACAAAAAAATGAAATTCTTTTGAAATTATGGTCAACAGATCAACTGAAGCAGGAAAAATAGTAAGTTAAGAAAATGAAAATATAGTTTTTATTTCTCCGATTAAGGTCTGACGCCCTTCTTAAGAATGGAAAAGACAGAAACCGCGAAATGTGTATATGTGTGGATGAAGATGAGAAACCTCCGGTCATGACACCAGGTTGGTGAAAAGTTTTGTTTGAAATTTACTCTGAATACAAAAATTCAGCATTGGATTTATTTTGCTAAAGTATACTTACATAGCTGTGAGCCTTCAGTTTAAATATTGGTATTGAGCATACTTGTCATCAAAATAAAAAAAGAACATTATATCTTGAAACAAATTCAGAGAAACATTACATCGTCAATCAGATGCATACTTCTCCGCCCTCATAGTTACATACAGCGGAAGGTGAAAAAATTATTTTAGTAATAATAATAAAAATAATAATATAATAAAAACGAATAAAAATAACACAAAATATGCACTTAATGCATGTATGCTTTCTTCCATATGCAAATTAAACTGAAATACCCACCTTTTTACAATGTTTAAACTTCAAAACATGCTTGAGTAATTGTTCCTTGGCATCTTCCAGATGAAATAATGAACATATTACAAGAAAGGTTGGCAACTCTGCTAAATGTCAAATATTAACCCTCTTGAGATGGCATTAGGAATGTCCTTCATTTGTAACACTAAAAGTAGCTTAACTCTTTTTTTATCAAAATTTGAGACCCAAAGCATTTTCCTAAATCCTACGAGCATTCGAAAAACCGAATCATCGGCAACAATAACGTTGTTCGAGGGAGGTTCAATTTAACTATTAAATGAGAACCTACATGATTGAATTTCTAGCATTAAAAAGGCGTTATATGAAATAGAAATGCTTATTATACATCGCTATTCTTATTTATAAGTTTTTTTTTTTTTTTTTTTCGTTTCTAGAGGTCATTATGATGACAGATCTGACGTCACACAGCTACACAGATAACCATATGTACTGCCAAAGAGAAAAATCGCCTTCACCTTACCTCGAAGAACACGAAAAGAATGAGCCAATGAGGAGAAGAGACAATGTGTTTGTATGTAGCATTCAAGTTTCTGATAAACCTAATTTCAAATTTTTAACAGAACTAATGCATTAGCATTCGGCGACAATCTAAAATAATTTAATTTAGCTTTCTTAACTTGCAGTTTTAAGACAAAAGAAGGTATGAGTTTGTTTGTAATACGACACACAAATAATATTCCACAAAAACAATGCAGTGTGTTAAACTTTAATGGTGTAATAGGTAGAAATTACTTTTTATCTCCCACCTTCCAACTGTTTTCGTGAAAAGAGTAATAAAAATACTTTTCTGAAATTTGCCAACTTGATTCTAATACCGAATAGTCATCTGTCTTAAGAATAACCTCTTCAAAGATCTTGACGTAATCCTGTTTTACATGACTGAAACAATAACGATTTCCTTTTCTGTGACTCTGCTAACTAAACTAATGAACAAACCTCTAATTTTGAGATTACCTTTCAGTTATAATAAAGAATATCATTTTTCTGGGGGTTCAATTTGTCGCTGTCAATGTTATTGCTAAATAATTTAGTAATGGTCATGTAATTTCATATACATACAAACGTACACATTCCAGTATTGCTTAAAATGATAAACACGAAATTATTCGCAGTAGGTTTACTACCGAAAAGAAGAAACTACGAATTATATCCTATTGCCGTTTCAGAATGACTACATTTGCATTACAAAACTAAAAAAAAGTTACCTTCTAGAAAGAAAGCGATGAATCCGAGATGGTACACATGAACAGACTACAGTTTCCTACTTCTATCTATTATGGTAGTCAGTAGTACACCCAGGATTTTGATTGGAGAGGATCATGATAAAAATTAGGAATATTGTTGTCCGGGATACCGGCTATCCAGTGTCTCTCGTGCGACTTATTGATACCGGATATCCAGCTCTGATGTTTTAAACCTATGCATTATATACATAGTAATCAAATTTGACATAGTGGATAGCTGGGTATTTCGGCCAGTGACCGGATGTTTAAAAAATCAGTTTCTGATACTGGATACCCGATGACTGTCGGGGGACCGGTCCCGTTGCATGTACCCCTGATGGTAGTTAATATTTATTCTATTTTTCTCTAACATTCTGTTATATGTGCAACACATTTTTGAATGCGATTGTGTAATATTTTCTTAGGAGTAACAGTCAGATGAAATTTATTTAATGCGATTTTCTGTGTAAGAGTCAGACGAACTTTATTTAATGCGATTTTCAGTGTAAAAGTCAAACGAACTTTGATTAATGCGATTTTCTGTGTAAAAGTCAAACGAATAATGCGATTTTGACATTTTAACTAAGTTGCACTTATTTTTTATAAATACTTAAATAAATAAACAAAAAACCCAAACCGTAGAAGGCGTAGTTAAACGCATAGCATTTTAATTAATTACGTTTGCATAACTAATTTATTTATTTATTTTTGCGTTTTCCTGTTTTAACAAAACTTTCTCACCCACTCCTCCGTTCATTTTTCTGTTATATACGCAAGAAAATATGTAAATTTTCTAGAAAATATGTTTCTGCCTCCAAAATGTTCAAGAACGTAATCTTACTAAGACGGAAATCTTAAGCAATCCCAACTATAAGTAGATTTAAATTTTCTCCATCCTGAAATGCAACGGAGAAGCGATTATCAGCGACTTCGCAGAACAGTCTTTGATGTCATTTGGACGTCCGTTTGTGTACAGAAACTGCGAGATTCATTTGAAATGAGCTCTTTGGTCACCTAAGATTATTCACATGCAAAGTATCTTGACAGTTGGAGAGGACGTGTAAATACGGAATTAGTATTCGGGGCGAACCGATTTGTAATGTCTTGTTACATTTATTGGGATCAAAATAGCATAGGATTACTGTAGTGTTTTACAAACTTTATTTGTTTATTTAATACATTTGCAAAGCATAAAAATAAGGAATTTTTTTCTAAGGTTTTGGGAAGTTAACAAAAAGCAAATTTTTCTTATTAAGAGCGCAATTGCATTAATATATAAATTATGCACTTATCTTTTAAAAAAATCTTTCATCTTGTGGAACATTTTAGAATACACAGCTTTTTTTTCGCATTTATTTTTTTATTAATAGCACTTTGAGGTAGATGGTTAGCTATTAATCAAAGTTTACCACTTTCAAAGCGTTTAAATTTTTCATTAGGACTTAGTAGTAGAAATACCAAGATTAAATAACCAGATTATACCGTAGGTGACAAAAAAAAAAAAAAAAAAACACCACACATTAGGCTCGATTAATTCCTACTTTATGTAATATCAAGGAATTAAATGATAATATTAATATAATAACAATTATATTTAATAAATAAACAAGAACAACAGACATGTCGTTCGTTATATCAAAAAAATAATAAATAATACTCAGAGTACATTTTGTGAAAAAAGAACATTTTTTAAAATTAAAGCAAAATAGTAACACTAATGAAGGATATATTTGTTGCTCTGAACGTTTTGAAGTTGAATTCGTCAAGATCAAACTTTTGTATTTAGGTCAATTCCATGCGTGACAAAATTACATTTTCGATTAAAAAAAACAAAAGTTTGAGTAATTAGAAGGAAGTCATTTTCATATTAAAACTGATATTTTTTCTTTACATTTCATTGTTAACAATTAAATTATGAAAACAAAACTAAAAAAAAATAACTTTAATCAGCTATTTTTTTTAGTTTTAATGCTATTTTTAAATTTGTGACGGAATTACTTTTGGTCAACCAATCTTTTGGGGTTTTTCAATGCAAAGAGAATTTCCGTGAATTATGACTTATCTTCACTCTATAAGATGATGAGTACTTTTAAGTTACAAAAGAAATAATAAGAAAAGATAATTTTAACTTTTTTGCATTGGACTGAAATAATTAAAGTTGTTGTGTTGTGGAGAAATGAAAATAATTTTTTTTAATTTATAAAAAAATAATTGTGCTGGCTCATTTAACGTTATTCAATGAAATATACTGAGTCGAAAATGAAAAGGGCTCATTAGCTGCAGATTTCAGAAACATAATAATTTCGTAAAAGTTGTCATTTGCATGGAATTGCCCTTTATGTGAAATTAAGAGTTTAATAATTTTCTTTAACCGAAATACTAAAGTAAGTTTTGAATAATTCGTTCTCTATTAATTCATTTGATTCGTAAGGATTGCTTAAATGTAATTGTAATTTTAAAAATATTTGAATTTGGGATAACTGACTCAGATTATACAGGTATGTCATTATATTTATGACAACATTTTAATTGTTCATATAGGTCAACAAAAACATTGTCCTCATTCTTATACTACCTGTGTTGATGACATTGTTCGTTTTATAGATTAGGCTACAGCAGTCCCTGACGAGGCGGAAAAGGGGTTCCGATTTCGATCGATCAGGGGATGAAAGTAGCCACCTGCAAAGCTTTCGCGGCACTCTAGAAAAGAAAAATGTGGGAGCCTTGCCCAGTTCGATTAGCCAACACCAGTCTACAGAAACCATTATCACGGAGGATCCTCGTAAGTATGTCTTATCTGGAGGGGATTATCCCCATCAACAAGGTCTCGGCACGTCATCCTTCAGATGATAGTTTGCCAACTTATCTCTTACATGTTTTTTCCTCCGGCTGGTTTGCCCGCGGCCTTCATCTTTCCCTGAGCAAATGGTCTAATCCAAATTTACACATCGTTTTTTGGCCTCAAAAAAAAAAAAAAAAAAAGAAAGAAAGAAAGAAAGTACTAGCATTTTTTAAAACACTAAAAGGGTACAAAACTAGGTGAAAGGGAAAAGTTAGCTGTTTACGATTCTCTGACACATGCCCTGACATTTTAACTTTGATTTTAACTTCAAAGTTATCCGACTATTTAAATGTTAATAAATTCTGTATTTACCGACAAAAACGCAATACTTCTTTGTTTTAGTGTAATAAAGAGATAAAGGGTTCACTGGAAAAATGACCTAAGTCACATACTACTTGATAATTTTTTCTTTATGTGTTATTCATTTATTTTATAACATAAATGTTAATTATTTACTATATTGAGCCTACTTTCCCGGAACACCCGAATTCAAATTTATAATCTAATTTATAGTATAGTTAAGATCAACATTTATGTGATAAAATGAATGAATAAAACATAAGGCAAAGTTCATTAAGTATCATTAAGTAACAAAGCTCATTAGTATGTGACTTAGGTCGTTTTTAAAGTGGACCCGTCAAATACATTAATATAAAAATTCATAATTTTTTAGTAAGAAAATGAAAATGAAAAGATGAACCCATGCAATTAGTTAAAGTTACGTGAATATACTTCATATTGATTACTGGGACTTTTTTTTTTACACATATGAGTAGCATAGTACCTTTTTAATTAATGTAAAAAGCAAAATATGGAAAATAACGTCTATTTAAGCATGTTATACTGCAGCGCATATGTTGCATTTTTTATTACATATGTTATTTCACACTTTGTTATTAACAGTTCATTATATAGTACTTATATTATTGTATTAGGCTCATATATACGATTAAGTAGAACTTATTTATTGCTTTGCCCGGATTTAATGGTAACCCGCGGGGGGCAGTGTCAAGAGGAAATAAAATAAACGATTTGTTTAATATTAAACATTGTTTTGAAAAACCCGTTTATTACAAGAATAACTCGTACTTTGGACAGCATGTTTTTTTTTTTTTTTTTTTAATCTTCAAAAAAATTTCTGCGGGGAAAAAAAAGAAATTTTGATGAAAAAAAAGTTGAAATTTTGCGGAAAGAAATTGGAACGCGGCGTAATAAATGTTAAAATTTTCAGAAAGCGTGGCCTATCTTCATCTACATTTTTAACGCCGACAATTACCAAAAAACAGAAAGCAAAAAGTTGTATAGCGATTTTACGTTTATTGCACAAGGGGAAAATTTGAGCAAAGTATTTTTTACTACTATTTTTAATAAATTCATTTTCGTACAATAAGAGGTGAATTCATAGAAAGCCATGTTACAAAGAGCACTCGGATATAACGAACAAATTGTAGCCGTCCTTTCATCCACGTTATACTAGAGTTTGTCTGTTTGCTAAAATTTTGCGAATGCCTCTTCGAACGAAAATTGTCTCTAGATATCAGTTGAGATTTTGATCTCATATTATTAAAGCGCGAATTATAAATTTAATCCACATCTCTTGTAACATAAGGAATACGTATGCCTAATATTACAATTTTAACTTAAGTTTAGATATTAATTTACATTCGTCGAAGCATAGAAATATTGTAGATATATTTGATACAAATCTCTGATCCAAACGTAAAAGGGAGAACGAGATTTCAAATAAATCATAAGTGAACTAGGATTTCATTGAAACTCTTGAAAGTATGATAATTAGACTCATAGATTTGATTTAATAATCAACGGAAAAGTTAGACAAACAGTTTTGATTTTATTCAGACATCTGAACAAGTGAAGAATAGATTAAAATATCTGCGCAAGAATAAAGATTAAATACGCATCTTTACGCCAATGGTACATATAATCGCTGGAGAGCAAATATCAAATGCAGATTTTATTCAGACCTTTATGGTGATGGTACATATTTGCTTCACATTTTTGCTGGAGTACAAATATCAAATGCAGATTTCCTTCAGGTGTTTGTGGCGATGGTACATATTTGCTTCACATTTTTGCTGGAGTACAACTATGAAATGCGGATTTCATTCAGGAATTTATCTTGCAGTTGACCATGGCTCAAAAAAAAAAAAAAAAAACGGAAGCGGAATGGTTTTAGAGAGATTTGAATCAAATATCTGCTTAAGCGTAGAGATTTGGTTCCCATCCTCTCGAGACGTACTTTTATTATTTAACTTTATTCCAGCTGACTGCATTCAAGTGACCTCCGCAAAATGAACTCTCTTTCCTAGACCACCGATGGTTTCCTGACGTGCAATCTGGACTGAACCCAGAGAGGGCAGACATCTTGACCGGGCTGACTACCCCGTGTTGACGCACTGATCGTGGGACGACAATCCCCGCCATTATTAGGTGAATTGGACGAAAATCCGGCTGAATCCGGTTCTATGATGGAACTGTACTATTCAGCGGAGATCCTCTGCAAGACCTTGTTCACGTCTGTCGAACGAGAGAATGTATTACTCGGGAGCAGCTCACAGTCTTTAAAATTATGCGTGAATTACGTAATAATTCTTCAATTCTTAATGATAAACATGTCTGATATCATTTTAATTAATAGTATATTTCATATTATTTTAATAATGATTATTATTTTAATAAAATAATAAAATTTTGCAATTATTTTACCTTAAAAAATAATGACTGACTACTACTGACTTTTGCTTTCATTCATAATCATAATTTTATTTATTTTTAATATCTTTTACGAAATAAAGTAAGGATTGGTTTGCGAAAGATTTCCCAAACAAATGAAATGCCAACAAAAACTGCATTTTTTTAACGTTTACTATTGGTAAATCTTTTTTATGCCGATTGCATTATAATTTTCAATGCAGGACTAATACTTGATATAGTGGGTGTTTAAGTTGTTTTCTAAACATTCTGATGCGAAATTTAAATAAATTATAGTTGTTTTAATCCGTCATTTACTTACATGTACTTAAAGTCAATATTTTTGTCACTATTAAAAATTGTACAATGAATAGATAAAAACTAAACCAAAGAAACGAAAACCTAACTAGAATTCTTGAATGCAAAGAATTAATTTATAAAACATATATTTTTTTAAAAGTTAAACAGACAGGAGTCACGACATAAAAATTTGAGTGATAACCATTGTGCTCACAATAGAACTGACGTAGAGAAATTTTAGCCACAGTTAAAATCAAATTCATACACTTTTTCCCAAACAGGTAAAAAATAAAATAATTCTGGGGAACTTTCTTGCAATCGCCAGTTTGTTGCCATAGAGCGAATAAAAAAACAACATCGTACGTTGTCTATTAAAATACTTAAAGCTTTATTCGACAGTTATTTTTTTTAAATGAAAAGAAAGTATTTTTTAAACTATCATTTTCATAAAACGCACTCGTTATACTGGAGCGTGTATGCCTCTCGTCAAAATGTTGCCGATATCTGCCGAACAGCTATGGCCTCTATAAAATAATAAAGATTTCTATCTCATGATATTAAAGCTTTAGAAATTTAATCCTCACTTACAAAATTGCGACAATCACCAATTTTGACATTTGTTCGCAATCATGGCAAACATAATCCTTTTGCTTTCTCCGATAACAAAGGAATAAACTTTTCAAAAAGACTTTCTTCTACACTGAGCTTGAAATCTGATCAGGACCAATTTTAAATTTTCTTTTAGAAATTTTTAAATCAAAAAGCATTTTTCTGACAAAATCTGATATATTTAATTTGTTACTAGATAAAATAAATTCGTCATAGTTTGTCTCTAAATAAATCTTGTTTTATTTAAAGTAATCATCTGACACAAGAAGTAATAACAGTCCTCTGGTTTTCCGTCTTTATCCGCCGAACATGACAGTTATTATCAGTTTGAAAAATCCCCGTCCTTGATTCCAATATATATCAAGACTTTCTGAACCCGTTCTAGCTCCTGAGACATTCCACTACTTTTGCACGTAGCAAGGATAATAAAGCGGAGCGTATACAACTTCAATTATTGCTTTGGTAGAAGAGTATCGATCCTTGAAAGCGGAACGTTGATTGCGTTCCTTACTGCCTACCGTAGGAAGATGCCAGAAAGAAAACGCATTGGCAGTTTCTAATTTGAGATACCGTGTTATTGATAATTTGCCGCACTTCTGTTCCTTTTTAATGAATATGGATTTTACGTTGGACTGAAAATTTGATCAATTTGTTTGATGCAATCAATTTTACTTCTCCCTCGATTTTTTATTTATTTTTCATTTTTAATTTTGAAACCAAATAACTTGATGTATTGAAAAGTTCACCTTTCCTTTTCTTAAAATAAAAAAGGTTTCTCAATTTATTACACAAATATTCGTTTTTCTTTAAACAGAAAATATCTTTTTCTTTTTCTTTATTGGAAAAAAAAGACAATTTTAGAGAAGGGTAGGCTTTACAAAGTTCACTGTAAAACTTCTTATTTTTTTAATTAAATATTATTACTGTAAAATATTTGCTCATTAAATAAAGTTATTTTATTTATCAAATTAATGAATCGTCAAGTTATATTAACTTAGATAAAATGACGCAGGTTTTAAGCAATATGTTTTTCGGTATTAAAGGATGTTTTTCACTACTACAAATTTGATTGTAACTTTAAATACATTTTCATGTTGTTGTTCATATATAACTGTTTAGTACCTAGAATAACGGTAATTAATATATTACTTTATATACTGTGTGGGTAAAGATTTTAGTACTCTGGAGAGCTATGGAGTGCAATAGAGAATAATTACGGGTCCCAGAAAGACCTGACAAGCACTGAGCTGTCGTGTGATTAGAAAAAAAAAAAGGATTTCGTTGTCTTATGATTCTTTTATTTTATTTTTTTAACATAATAAAAAAGTTGTTGTTAGGCATGTAACATTTTTTTAACATATACTTATTTCAATAGCTTTTAAAAAAATTAAGATATGTTCAAAAGCATTGTATAAATCAATAGCGTGAAAATATATTTATAAAAAGTAATTATGTGTTTATTATTTTGAATTTACCTAAATATTTTTAAAACGTTGAAAAAATTACGGAAAATAAACAGAAAGATACGACTTTTTTAAATGCAGCTATGTTGGAAATGAAAATATACGTAAGTCTGTGAGCTGTTCCTACCAAATCCTGCCTTGTAAATTTATAAATGCTCAGAAGAAAGGTGAAGAACTCATTATATGAAGATTGATTCTAAGGAAGTGGGATGAAGATCCTCTTCCGTGCTATTTTAGTGCACAAATGAACTGTTTTTCTAATAAAATATACTTTAATGATGTATTAATACATGAGAGAATGATATATGGAAACACGTGGTGAAAGAAAACAAAATGTGGGTTTCATAACTCTCAAGCTTATTTTGATGCATACCCTAAATTCCAGAATGCATATATATATATATATATATATATATATATATATATATATATATCTCATTACATTATTTCTTAAAATTGAACTTGTAGTCTTCTGCGTTGTTCAAAGTATTAACATAATTCGGGTGTTTTTGTCTCGTCTTAGTTAAATCAGAATCCAGGCGGGATATTCGGACAAACTTGAGTGTACGGTATTATTATCGCATGTTTATACCCATTCGTAAGGTGAATTCCCACCAATCGCAACGGCGACGAAACCTTTCAGGGTGCTTCATTGGTTCTATTTAGCTTAAAAACCATGCCTTCGTACTGATTGATTGGTATTTTTATAGCGTCATCAAAAGCGACAATCACCAAGACGACCATAATTTGTTGATTGCCTTTTGAAGAGATACGTCAACGCTATTAGTTTGATAACATAGCAACAGTTTATTACGACGGAGGCAAAATGTCTTCGCCGCCATAGGTATTAATGCACCCATAATTCCGCTGATAAAGAAAGTTGAAGCACTGCCAAAACTGAGCTCATCTACTCAGTTTTTCTAATGGGTAAGTAAATTTTCTCAGCGGCATTTCTTTTCCTATCGACCTCCGTTTTTGGAACGCAATACAATTTTTTGGAGAAAGTCGTATTATATAACCTACTTATGAAATTTAATATTGTCGATTGCAAAGTCATTGAAACTCGGAGAAATGTAATATATATATTTAACCTTATTATTTGAAATATTAGGAGTAATTCAATGTTTTCTTATTTTTTCCAAATATTTTCCATTTTCTTTTCATGATGTGGTCGTAACACAGTTATTTGCAACTATCAACTTTGAAGCACAATTTAAAAAGCAGTTCAGTAATAATAATTACGTAAAATTTTCTTAAACCTTCGTACAAAAATTTCAGGTAAAGAGGTGTAAAATTTTCATTTTTACTTTAAGAAAATAAATAGAATAAAGGGGCAGAGTAACATCCTTGCTCCTCAAATCATTTTACAATCATTTAATTGAAGAAATAAACTAAAAGAAGGGTGTTAAATCAAATATATAATTTGTGTAAAGAAAGATTTAACAATATATTTAATATTGAATTTTATTATTATTATTACTACTATTATTATATAAACTAGCATTAAAATAAGAGTAATAAGTCATTTTAATTTGATTAGAGAAGTTCAAAAAGGAACAATGGGTGTTAAGTCGCAAAAATGTTTTTATTCATTTAAAAAGAAATATTATAATAATTATATTATTGTTATTATACACATTAGTACTAATAAAATTCCTCCTTACATGAACTATATCCTTACCAGACTCAAAGTTGATATTTAAGTTTCAATTTTATTCAACGTAGTCAAGAATTTAGTATAATATGATCACATTAACACTTTATAAATATTTTAATAAATATTTCTTTATCATGTACATATCATTAATGTTTTTTTAGTTCTGAAGAATTCAAGTTAGTTTCACCCAGTTTTCAATGTTTAACGCAATCAAGTTTTTTTCATTATTTCTTTTTTTTTCTTTGTAGATTTATTTCTTCTTCAAATGGTTTTTTTCAGTCGAAGTGAACGAAATAAAAAGGATATTCAAACCATAAAAGCATTTAAAACGTGTTACATTTTAAAATTTAAAACGAATCAATAACATTTCTACAGATGTAAAAAAAAAAAAAATTTGAAAGAAATTATGAAATTAAAAAATCATTCCGAATTTAGAACATCCTTTTGTGTTAAAATGCATGTTATGTTACATTACTTTGTTGACGAAACACTATCTTTTGCGTATGTATAAGATTATTTAATTAAGAAATGTAAACTTTCGTAAGGAAAACACTGTTAAATTTTGTACCTTAAGTCAACATTTATTTCTTGTCCAGATATTTTCCATACAATATTATTTCAAAAATGCAATTTGAATTTCAAAATAAGCTTTAGAGTTGTACACCTGTAAGATACTTATGCTTCCAAATGATATAGCAATTTTTAATCCAATTTCCAAACCGATTTTGCAAATGGATGCGAAGATGTTTTCATGGAAATATGACGAGAGAGCTACACTCTGTTTAGACAGAAAGGAAGAACGTTTTTCACTGTTTCAAAAGTTTTAAGAATAAAATTATATTATTAAACAGTTTATACCTCTCTTCTTTAACAAATTCCAAGACTGCTTCTTATGAATTGACACATGTACATTTCGTGTGCTTATTTTGCAAACAATGTCGATAATTCATGCTTTCAATGGTGCTCTGTTAAAAAAATGTCTGCAAATATTTAACAACTTTTTTGTGAATATGATTCATCATTTCCTTTCGGAACTTCTATACAAATTCATATGATTTGTGGAAAATGATCGAGAACTTTTTGTTAAAAGGAGAGCAAATTGCATAACTAATGTGAATAAAGCGCTAATGATAAATGATTTAGAGGGAAGATCTCTTCCAAAGCTACAGCATAGCTTTTTTTTAATCAGTGCATCGTTGTTTGACACATTGCGGATTGAACGTATCGTATTTAGTTTTCCCAAAAATTCTCATGAATATTCAGAAAATTATATATACATCGTGAATAATAACGTTAAGAATTATCTTCTATAAACTCTTTTCCCCCCTTCAAAACTTATTTCCTTTTTTTTTATGTACAGTGTCCTAGAAAAAGATCTCTGATTTTAAAAATCAATTGCACAGGAAAATTTCAATTAAATACGCTGTTATGCTTTTCGCAAATTAATTATGGTATTTATATCTTTATGTACACTACTTGCTGAACTTTTCAGATAAAACTATAATTTATCAAGTTAAAATATCCACATGAAAAATAAGCTTAAACTTTGAAATACTGTAACCGTAGTTTATTTTCACAGCTAGTACTGAGCCTGATAAAGGTTGCCTTGTTTTAAGAATTACCGATGACAACTTTTAAACCGATTCATTCATAGAAAAGATGAGATGCACAACTGAAATTCCAAGTTGTAAAGTTGTATAGATAACCATGCATGTTGCGCAAATGTTGTTACTCACTTGATTGCTCGATACTTTCTTGTATGAGGTATTTGAAAAAAATATTTAAAACAATACTTTAAAAACTTATACTTAGGGATGAAGGAAGGCAACTTATGCACCTAAGCAGTGAATGGGCCTTCTATTATCCCCTGCTTAAACTCCCGTATTACATCGACCAGCATGATGATACGTTTGTTTGACACCAGTTTCTCTGAGGACTCTAATACGATATCGTTGGAAGTCCCACATTCGTTTGTACTGCAGTTGACTACCTCCAAAAGGAATCTGTTTAAAACAAATCTTGTAGAAAAGTGGTCGTCCAGTTCTAAATACAACTGAATTATAATTCTGGTTCTTTTTAGAGTCATGCCACCTACCAAAGCCAAAAAGAATCCATTCATGTTAAAACGAAGATACTGCTGGTATAAGGAAAGCACCGTAGGTGTTCTCATTCGTTTAATATACTTGATTTCTTCCGAACTGATGCTATATGCCAGCTTTTTGATTTAGTTGCTTTCAAACATTCTGATTCACGTACAAATAAACGCACCTGCAACGCGAACTTTCCTAAAACTCGAATAGATTCGTTCTTTTCTGCCATGCGCAGAAGCGTCGAAATGCCATTATTCCTTGGTCAAACCGTAATCTGCCTGCTTCGCAATAAAAAAGTGCGATGCACAATTATTCGCTGGGTAATTGATGTTGAAGTGGGAATCCTTTACATATTTTCTAGAAACATTTCATCCTAAGAGTTCTAAGCAAATACTCCATACACGTGCCCGGATTTTAATAAAACCAACAAAGTGCAGTCTTCGTCATTATCTACTTTAGAAGACATTAAAATGCAAATTATTTTATTAAATGCTTTATTTGCAGTTACAAAGCAACGTAACTTAACACAACTTTAACAAACCTATCGCATGCAAACCCCAACAAACCAGTTCCTCTTATTTCCTCCGTTTTACTCCCTAATAATTTGCATAACATCCACAAAAGTTCTTTCTAGTAGTCTGTTTAAGCCATACCTTTTATTCGTGACCTGTGGTGATGGTAATTTTAATATTCCAATACAGTGGGATCCGCATAATTGGACCACCGAATAAACGGACCAGCCGCTTATTTACCAAATTCTAACAAACCAAAGAATTTCCAATTCAAAGAGCCTAATATTATTCGCTTATTGGAACCAACAATTCGTTGAATCGGAAATGATAAATGAAAAGAAATATAAACCAGGAGCCGTAAGTTTCCCTCGTAAAACGGTCAAAAAAAGGTAATCAACGAACACAACGATTAGTTTATTAAACATTAATTTTCAGGAAAATCCAACGACGCTTAACAAATTTCCCACTAAATGGCGGTAGTATTTAAACAAAGATCAAAGTTAAAGTTAATATTCGAATTTACTCTGCCGATCAGTCAGCACTTACAATAAAATTAATTTATAATTTTAGCAAAACTCTTTGACTGTAAAATAAGTAATGTATATTTTAATGAAAGTTTTAATAGATGTTGTGTGCTTTTTTAAAACTTCATATATAACATATTGTACGTCCAGTCTTGTTCCATATTCGCATAATCGGACCAGCCGGTTAATAGGGCCAACCCGGTTCATAGGACCAACATGATTGCGTCTCCATGTGGTCCGATTAACCATAATTGACTGTATTATTGTTAGAAGAATGTAAAAAAAATGAGCGGTCGAAATCAGAGAGTTATTCCAAACATTTAAATTAACGTGACTTTCTAAACACATGATTATGAAGAAACGTAATTAATGCACTATGCGACGCCATAGTTACGGAAGAAAAGATTAACAGAACTACATATGTTGAAAATTGCAGCAATACCAACAGGAAAATGTATATTGACACATTGCCATACATTTTCTACCCATACACATTATTAAATTCAAGTCCTTTTACGTTTCCAAAATGTAGCATTTCTAGGAAGTATCACTTTCAGAAAATGAAAACAATTTGTTATAAAAATTAATAACTTAGCGAGGCTTAAACGATTTACTTGCTAAAATGTATACATTATTAAGTATCTACTGTATGTGCAAAGGTACTACATGTGCCTTCTCGAAACTCACTAGTAAAGTTTTAAAGTTTGAAATATCTTTTTCAGAAATGCAACCTCTCCCCAAAACGATAACTCCTGTTTTTCTACGAAGATATTTTTAGAAAGTTTATTGAGATTACTGAAATATCATAACCTTTTCATCCACATACGTGTGTAAAAATCTCTCGACATTTCATTGGAGAAAAAACATTTCTTACTTCTTGTCTATTTTTATCACTCTCAAAGATGAATGGATTTTGTTTTGAAAAGAAAAGTTAAAAATTTGGGAGACAGATATTTACTTTTAGTACATTGTAATATCTCGAAAGCGTTTACTAAAGATATGTTACACCTGCATTTAGCATAATAGGAATGCACTGCTAAAACATTGTACTATCCAGAATATATTTTACAATGTTGCTGCCTTTACAGCATTGAGTACTTTAAAGTTTGATACTAAAATTTGCTTATTAACTTGGTATTATACTATCGCAATTATCTTGTGTAATTCAGCAGATAACAACGATGGGACAATCGGGTTCGCATTACAATTCATTATTGATCATACTCAATATGGTGGGCTACTTTTAGTGATGGTATTGGTGGGTTACTGTTTTGAAGAAGACTGCCCTTTTGCGACACAATTAATTTTCTTAGAATCATTTCCTTATTCTTTTTTTTCGTCAAGTATTTTCGTATCCGTACTCAGACAGCGTTGGTTTGTATTTCCAAGTAGAATAACTTATATTAGGACATTTTTAGTATTAAAGTCAAGGTTTTAAAAAATCCTGGTTAAATGTGCTGGCTTAGTTCTGGAGGACCTTAGTATATGTACGTTCTACATCGAACGTACGAGATAATTCTGATAAAGTTTGTTCCAAGCAAATCCGTCATTTATATCAGTATTTATATATGACTGAAATTTCCCCGTTAGTGCTAATCTTTTTTTTTTTTTTTTTTTTTTGTTCCTTTTTTTCAATTGTTCAAAATTGAACGAAAATTGTTGAAAGGGCAAAAAAATACAGGCTTGTTCAAAGGAGCTTCGATATTGTATCCAGGGTTTATATAATTCGCTTCACAATTCCCCTTAAGCGCTTTTGTTAAAATTTTTTGAACTGTTCAAAAATTGAAGGAAAAACTGATCAAGCCAAAAAATAAAAATATAATAAAATGTCTAGAGATTTTTCGAATATAGCCGAAATCTCTCAAATTCAAGAAGAAATCTTTTGAATATCGCCGGATCTTTCGAATGCAATTTTTTCTTTTTTTTTTTTTTTGCTTTTACGAGAAAGTAGAAGAGGAAAGCAAATTATTCTTCACATCTTTAAGGTTATTAGTAGAGGATTTTAAAAAATCAATCGCGCCATGTGGTTTTACTACTGTATCTCCATCTTCTAGCCTCGTCTAACCCAGTTTGGTTTAATATGTAACAACAAGGGGAAAGACTAGGTCCCTTTAGTGACTAGACTTGAATATGTTCGTTTTTAAGTTTTATTCAAAAGGGCTAACCAATGCGTCCCCTTTAGTAACAAGAAGTGAACCTAATATTCATTAATGGGATCGTTGAACAACATGGCGTGCTATAAAAACTCTAAAACCTTGGAAGAATTACAAATATGTAGAAGCGTATAAACGTATAGTCATTCCAACAAATATTTTTCGCTAAACTGGTGGGAAAAAAACATCTGAATTTCAAAAAAAAAAAAAAAAAACATTTTAAAAATGTTTTGGTTTAAGTAAATGTTTTTTTTTAATATATACTTTGGTATCAACACATTATTTGCGCTTCTATGAGTATATGAACACTTACACAATTACTTCTGAAAAAGTTTGTTTAAGGGCAAGAAGTAACTTAAATGAAATCATTATCACATAAATATGAAACTTTACTTTTGTACAATCAAAATCATGTTTCTTTTAAAATTGCTCGAAAACAAGAGCAAATAATTTGTATGAAAACTTCCACGCCAGTTTTCTTCTTTAGTTTTATTGCTTCTTTTGCTGATTGCCAGCAAAATGCTACATAGCATTTTGCTGGTGAGTGATTGATGGAAAGATCTCTACATTCAAAGCAAATAATTAATCAGATTTTGATATTAGTTGAAGATACATCTTTTGAAGCGTTTTAAAGAAACTAAAAATGTCCAATTATACTGTCCGCCCCATAGAAAAGTGACAAATGTGAAATAAAATACAAGACGTTGGCTTTTATAGTGTACATGCCTTTTTTATTCAAAATAGTCTCCTTGTGAGTCAACACATAACTGGACACGTTGGGAAAATTTTTCGAAGGAATTATGATACTCAACAATTGGAATTTCCTGCAGGAAAGTTGTCGTAAACTTCTGGATATCGGGAATAGTGTCAAAACGCCGTCCTTTCGTCGTCATTTTTAGTTTGAGAAATGGCCAGAAGTTGCACAAGCAAAATCTGGCGAATAAGGAGGTTGCAAAACGATACCATTTTTGGCCAAGAAATTGCAAACAGCTCTTCTTTTGGCCCAAATTTTCAATCACAATACGATGCACAGTTGCTTTAGAAATTCTTATGAGCTCCTATATTTACCTGGTAGATGCACCACGATCATTTCGAAGAATTTCATCCACTTTTCGAACATTTTCTTTGACTAGAACTGTCGCTGATGCTCCTGGGAATGGACCGTCTTCAATACTCTCTCTGCCATCACAAAATCTCGCAAACCACTTAAAAACGTTTTTACGGCTCAGTGCTTCACTACCATAAGCACGTTGCATATTTCAAAAGTTTCTGCTGCACTCTTACCCAGTTTGAAACAAAACTTAATGTTTGCACGTTGCTCCATACCTCTTTTCACGACCGAGGGTCACAACATATCGTTACAGTTTTGTTTACTGCCTCAAGTCTGTAATACCAGAGCTCTTCCCTTTAAAACGGCATGTAGTCGAAACACCACGCTACTTAATTTCTGCAGCAGATCACAGATGGCAGTAATGGTTCCGCGAATATAAAATCAGTCATCTTTTCTGTGGGACAGAATGCGTATGTAAAATATTGATCACGTGTAAGTAAATTTTAAACTTATACATGCTTTTTTATGTTAGCGAGCTTTTATCATTTTCAAATTAGTTTATTTTAAGTTGATCTTTTATTCATTTATTACTAGCTGACGTACCCGGCGTTGCACGTGATACCTCGAATATTGCATCACACCCTGGCAGAGTAGAAAAATGAGATGATATGAATCACATCCAACGCTATGTCGTAAATAAATAGGGATAAACGTATTTAAAAATACCCATTGGAATGGGGGCAACAGTCCAAAAAAAATTCAAATTTTCATAAGAAAAAAAATAAGAAAATCCTTACCAGATAAAGGTATCTCCATTAGATTAAGGACAGAAGTAGCTAAAAATTTAAATGACAGTAAAAATAGCAGTCCCTAAAAATCTGCAGTAAAATAATAAAAACATTCATTAAAATACTCCCAATAAAAATTATCTCTGAGATATAAGGCGAACAGTTCTTAAATAAATTCAAAACGCTCTTGAAATCTGCGTTAGAATAAAGAAAACAGTCGCCAAGGACAGCAGATAAAAATGGCATTAATAAACCCAAAGAGTCTCCAACAGGTTTTAAACAACACTTCTAAACAATCCCTATTTGAATAAGCAAAATACTGTCGAAAAATCGACAGTATATTAAAAATACAAATATCTAATAGTCCCTATTAGAATAAAAATATCAGTCACAGAAAATGTATATTCCAATGAGGATATCAATCCTTAAAATCCTCATTGGGCAACAGTATTTAAATAGCGATGAATAACGACAACAATTGCGAGAGACGAATCTTGCTTTATATGCCCTACCAATAGGTAACTCCATCCATACAAAAAAGGCTTCAAATGGTTCACAATGTTCCAGAATAGTCCACAACATTCGAGAGTGTTCTGGAATGTTCCACAATGATCTGGGATGTTCCCGAACATTCCACAACATTCCAGAATGTTGTGGAATGCTCTCGAATGTTCTGGGCTGTTCTAGAAATTTCTCGAGGGCGAAACTTCCAGCCCTTATATATTCAAAAGCATGCCCTTCAGGTAAAACCAGGTACCTTCTTTATGGACGGGAGATAGAGGGTTACCACACCATATAACTCCTTCGATCGTACCGGAAGTTATTTCTGAGGTTTAGCGGCACGCACATTGTACACTTAATTTTATAATGTATATTGATGATTACAATTATTTTCACTTTTAAACATAATGTATACTTCTCTTTTTTTACTTCTTCAAGGAATCCAAATATAAGTGACATCTCATAGAATCCATATTTTCTTTTAGGCGAGAAAATTTTTAAGACTTTTTGTCAAAAGCGCTTCTGGTTGATATGAAAGGTGTTTGCCTCAAAGAAATTTAGAGATCGTGTGATGAATTTAAATTATTTTGTTTCCAACAAAGGATAAATTATGAAGATGAAATTTTTATTGCTTTATATTTAATAAGGTTACATTTGTGGGAAATTTTCTCTAAAAATGTTATCAACTCCTTTTTTATAGTATACGGGAATTCCTATAAGAAATAATGATCACACTTGACAAAAGACGCCACCTCCCGGAAGGTATTTAAACATCGTATTTTTTATTTCGAAAGTGAAACTGCCGTGTCTTTAAATTAATCAACTTCTTCTAAGCTTTTAGACATGATTTTTCATGCAAAAGGAAAAACTTCCTTTTTGTTTATGGCATTAGAAATTCTTATTTTGTTTATTTACTGTTTGATTTATGACCGAGATATGGCATCAATAAAATTGAGACCTCTTCATAGCCATATGCTGTTGCTGTCTGTTTTTTTTTTTTTAAACACCTCCTTCCCACTTTTTGAAGTTTGTATGTATCATCCGCGATTTGAGGTTAACAAAATAAAAAATTGACGCCCTACTGCAGAGCAGTTTACAATTAGTTATTTCATAATGCAACCCAATTACTCAGTTTGGTAGCTACAAAAGTGCACCTACTTTAGAATTTTTGATATCTATAAAATTATATTTATTTATTTATTTATTGAATATAATTTGAATGATTCAATACCTTGAAATCATCCACCTGTTATCCACCAGCAGAGTAATCATAACTAAAATAATGTGTTTTGATATATTTTCTAAATTATTATAAGCAAATAGTTATAGGATGAAATACTACTACTACTTTAAAATTCTCATCAATAGATATTCAACTGAAATTTTACATTTTTGCTTTATTTTACTGAATTTTATATTCTTCTTTCAAACCCGTATTTATTTATTTAGTTATACTTATCTTTTGCACTTTGATTAAAAGCATATAAAACAGTATAGTTCACCTAATGCAGGATTGTCTTACAGGCGAAGATATGACAATTAAGAGAAAATGTTTAAACAAAAGAATCTAACTAGTGCATTTTCCCACTACAACCAACAGTAAAATTTAGTATAATAAACACCTTACGACTAAAAGGCTATTATTTGTTCCTTCGGAAATCTGATTTTGCTCTATGGTGCAGTTGCGGAATTTTTCAAAAGCGCCAAAAAGTTAGGAAATTATTTAACCTCGGTAAAAAATTGGTCTCCGTATACATATTTGGAAGTTAATGTTATAAAAAATTAATTAATGCCCTTAAAAAAATATTTACAATAATTTTGTTATTTCTTTAAATAACATTTTAATATTATTATTATTAGTAGTAGTAGTAAGTTTATTATTATTTATACAGTAATATAATAATAAAATATAAATACATATAATATTAAGTATTGAAATCGATACTTCTGTTGAAATGACCTAGGGAAAGAACTATAACTTTATTTCTTTTTCGCTCAATGATCCTCGACTTTAACAAAGTTTTTATCGAGATTTTGAAACTCCGTTAAATTTACATCCATCGTAATTCGATTTTCGTACTGCTACTTTTCATGTATCAATCAATCCTTCATCCACATCGTTTCGAACACTGGCGCCATCTGTCGAAGGACTTAAGAAATTTAAAAATCAATTACCCTATTGTTAAAGAAAAGGAATACCATGATATACATACAAAGAAATATGGATCAGTCTATTTTATCAATGAAACAGAAACTTTACATCAACGCCGAAGCAGAGAGCTAGTTTTACAGAATATCTTCCGAATATCTTCATTTTTCGAATTTTTCAATGTGTGTACATTGGAAAGAAATAATTTGTGCATTTTATGTTCTTGAAAGGGAATGTTAACTGGGATATGTGTACCCTATAAAAATTAACACTCTACTGAAGATAAATAAATCAAACAATAAGATTGCTGCTTTGAAAAATCATCGGATATTTTTCATTTTCATGTTCGATTCATCGATACTTATGGAAAGACTGAAAGTGCAATAATTTTCTAAGGGCACTTAAAAAAGCTTTATAATAAATTTTACTTAATGCTAACTTTTGTGGAATTTGCATTTCTAATTGATCTCCTTATTTCTCGCTCTTCTGACCTTCTTTCGAATTACTGTAACAGTTAAGTTCGAAATAAACCAGGTAAAATGCATTTTAAAGGGATATTTTTTTAGAAAAATTTACAAAGCAAATTATCGCTGTATTGAAGTTTTTATATAGCTAATGTATAATATTTATGGCTTCGTGGACATTCGCAATCATTGCTAATGAATGTAAGTCATGAACACTGAATGTAGAACTTCGACGTTTCTAATAAAGACAAATTTTCACAATATGTTCAAAACTATTTCATTAATACCTATTAAATATTTGCGAAAATTCAACTAGGTTTTGTTGAAATTTCTTTTTGCTATCTTTTACCAAGCATTAAAAGTGTTGAATTCGTAAAAAAATGCCTATTTTAATTTAATCCAAAATTTGCATTTATATTCCCATAAATTAATTTCGACTTTGAATCATTCTTTCTTGTAACCCAAAGGTATAAAAAAGAAGAAGAAGAAGACTATTTTGCAAACTTAGAGTTTCGGAAAAAAAAAAAAAAAATCACTAAGCAGTTGGAAATTATTTAAGTCGTACGCTGGCATCCACATTCAGATCTTCGTAACTTTCAGTGAACTTAGATGCTTCTTTGGTACGTATGTATTTATTCGTATGTGTATGTATGTGTGTACGTAAGTATATCGCATTACTCAAAAAATGGCCGGTTGAAAAGTTGAATTTGGTATGAGCGGCATGCAATTGTATAGCGTAGGCCTTAAGGCCTTAAAGTAAGGTCTGTTGAGACTAGATGACTAGATCTTCATTTCGGGGGGGACGGACGAATTTCCCCTCCTTTATTTTAAACATTGAAGTTATGCATTGTGTATTGAGTAAATAAAACTATACTTCATACACAAGAGAAAAATTAAATAACTTTCCATGAGACGTGGTTCAAGCAAATAAGTGTTATAATAAGTGCTAAACCGTATGCATAGATATATACTCGTAGATAGACAAATTGTGCTTTTAAGGAACATATTCTAAAATACCAAGCATTATATTAGGACATATATAGCTGTTCGCTACTCATACGATGACAAACTAAGAGTCACAAGAGTCACAATCTAAGTTCACTGAAAGTGTTAAAACGCTACGAAAAAAGCAATAAATTGATTCGATGCTTAAAAGAAAACGAAACTCTGAATGTGAACGGCAAGCGCGACTTAAATAATTTCCAACTCCTCAGTGATTTTTTTTTTTTTTGTTTCCGAAACTCCAAGTATGTAAAATAGTCTCCTTTTTTTTTTCTTTTTCTACCTTTGCGCTGCAAGCAAAGATAAATCAATAAATCTTGTGAATAAAACCTCATTTTGAAATGGGAATGCTCAGTGCATTAAGCTTCCCCTCACTGTACGCCACTGATGACTCGTACAACACACTTGTGAACCTCTCCTTTTGGTGACAATCGGAGATTCTAGTTTCTGCATAAACTTGTATTATTTTGAAGTATTTTTCGTATCAAGATAATTTCTCAAAAGCATCACTAAATTCATTTTTATAGTTTTGGAAATTGGCCACATTTGGTGACATTTTAGCGATGTCTCGCCAAATTCAGCATTCCAGATCCTAAACTTCAAAAAATTACATTATTAGGGAAGTTAGTAGGGAAAACTACACAATTAACTTACTACGCAACATATTTCTAATTCAAAAAAATATATTTACATATTTTTACCGCAAAGATAGACTGATGTATTCTACCAGTTATATGGTAACGGACGTGACATTAACAGCGAAATATCTTCCAAAATCTGCATACTGATTAATATCACTTAGAAATAAAGGAAAATCTTTAGAAAATCAATTGGCGAATAATATTCAAGAAAAATAAAGAACTGAATTTATACTTTTAACATAAAAATCTATGTAACGGACTTGGCATTAAATAAAAATACTCACCTTATAAGAAATAATTTAAAACACTGTTGTTTTTAAACTGCAAAAAATAAATGTCTACAGGTAAATATAACTAGGACAAATGATTTTTATTGTAAATTAGTTGACATCTATTGGTAAAATATTTAACCCATTTTTCATGATACTGTACCTTGGTACGGACTTGACAGAAAAGGAGATACAAATGCTCTGTAGAAATATTTATTTTATTTATTTGTTTTATTTATTTATTTATTTTATTTCTTTTTTTGCAGGAATAATCACAGAATTTAAAAATATTGATGATTTTGCTAATGAAACTTCCATTTTTTTAAATTTTTTTTTATAGTGAAAAAAAAAAATTAATGAATTATAAATTACAGAAGAAGCACACTAAGAAGAGGGACTATTTCTTTTTTCATCTACTAGATGCAAAAGTCTGTATCTTTGTAATAAAAATATAAAAATAATAATTTTTTGTATAAATGCTGTGTAGTGTACTCTAAAGAAATGTAATATTTATAGTCAGTTTAAATTAAAATATTTTAAGTATAATCACCTCTTTCACTGGGACAGTATATGTATGGATATGTTGAAAATGACTCTACTAGCATCATACCTAACAACTTGAAAAGGCAGCCATCTTTTCCTACCATTGACAAAAACAATAAACTCTCGCTCTGGAAGAAAAATAGTTTATAAATGGAAATTCACTTTCTGCTTTAATTTTTCATCTAAAGGCTAACCTCAACAAACTGAACACCAAAAAAAGTCCAGTTGTAATACGTATACAGAAACATGCAACTTTTAAGATGGACTTAATTACGGAGATATGCCAAAAAAAAAAAAAACAATCTTAAATAATTAATAACGATAATTTAGCTTAATTTAACTTAGTATAACTTATCGTCAATATAAAAATACAAATTTAGCTTTTCAAAAATTAATGATATTCCAACAAAAACATAAATGTAAGGAATGAGCCAAGTTCGATAGAACAAACGACATTCGGAGTAGTAGGTGTCACCGATAAAAAAATTGATATCTAATGGGGGCCAAGTTACATAGCAGATTCGTTAATCATAGCTGTAAGAGTGTACAATGTTATCCAATTCATTTGATAACAATTTGTTACTTTCTTTGATTTTGGTTTTCAAGTTTCCCAAGCTTTGATTAAGATAAATTACGTTCAAAAAGATGGTAAGACGATTAAAAATTAACTATTAGTTCTTGCCAGCTGATTTTACTAACTATTAAATCCATCTCTGGTTTGGCCGATAAGGGGTCGGCAGCTTTTTGTGTGGCAAAACTGTCGCGGCCGATAAGGGGTCGGCAGCTCTTTGTGTGGCAAAACTGTCGCGGCCGATAAGGGGTCGGCAGCTCTTTGTGTGGCAAAACTGTCGCGGCCGATAAGGGGTTGGCCGTGGAAATCGTTCCTAAAGGTTGGGAACTATTCTTGTCACAAGAGTTCTTGCAAATCTTGCCTCGGCCGTCTACGTGTCGTGTCGGGCTTCCTTCCAGGGGCAAACCCTTTGCGTTTGCTTCTACTTTGGTCCTTGGAAAATTGAGCGCACTACGATTTCAAAATCGCGGATGCATTTTGTCCTATTTCGGACAGTCCTGAAGCCCCCTCCCCCCAGTTGAGGCGTTAATGGCTTATTTTCTTTCTTTGATTGAAGCACATCAAATCTTCCGATATACAGCAGTATTAAGAAGCGTATTTTTATAATCGCTTTCAATCTTAAGTGTTTTATTGTGAGAAAACGTGACTGGCTTTTTTTGGAATTGAACCGCTCAGATGTTCACCGCAAGTCCCAGTGAGAAGGATTCCACTGGGATTTGTATTCACAGCTTTCTAAGGGGTCACTCTATTTCTTATTTAGCTATCTCTTTAAAATTGCATGCATCCTAATGCTTAAAAATGCCGGATTAGCCTTCAGATTTACTCTTTTATGAGCCTCTATCTTTAAAGAATTGCACATGCTTGAGTAACTAACCCAGTAGGAAAAAATATTGCAATTTAAGATAAATGATCAAGTAACAAAAATAGTTAGCTTTGTTTGCCGATCGTTTTATAGTTTGAGTGCGTCAAAAGACCCCATAAAATAGCTTCTTTCCGCTTGGAAAATGTATACCTAGCTATGGAATTCTTTTGATTATTCAATTCCTTTGTCCATCTCCAGGAAATGGATTGAATATTTTTAAGTCAAATTTCATCGCTTTATTGAAAGAGCAATGGAATATATTTCTTAAATATTTGATTTGCAAGATTTTAAAATTGGGAACAAGTAAATATAACTATACATTTAATCGTATCTAAGCGAAAATAAAGCTAAGAGAAGATACACAAAATAAATTAAAAACATAATGCTCGTTTTTATTTCTGCATTTTATGCTTTCTCTGTTCTCCGTTTTTTATTTTAAAATTAATTAAATATTTCAATATACATTGGCAATCGCATATTTTTCTTTTTCCAATTCCTCTTTTTTTTTTTCTGTGTACAATTTCGTACTAGTTTTTAAAATGAAAACTATTTTCACGAAATAATTTTTTAATAAAAGCTCTACTGCGAAAACAACATTGAAATCGCAGTAGCAGAATGAGGAGAAAAGAGTTGCTGCATTGCAGCGAAAAGCAAACCTTTTTGTTATCTGTGGCGTGCACTGTACCGTGTTGCTTTTCGGCCTGTCCAGAGAATGGGTTAAAAATTTCAAATGAGGGGAGTTAAATTTTGTTGTACGTAATTTATCTTGATTAAAACTTGCCAATAAAGAAATCCGAGATCATAGAAAGTTGTTTTAAGACATTTACACTATTCCAGCTATAGTTAAAGGATCTGGTATGTAACTTGCCGTTACCGTAAGATATCAATTATTTTATCGGTGATACCGATTACTCCGAAGGTCGTTTTTTTTTCATCGAACTTGGCCCCTTTTTCACATTTACATTTTTGTTGCGATTTTAAATACTCTTACAATAATCAAATTGTCTCTCCTTTTGGTTTTGTAAATAACTTAAATACAATGTACATACCCAAGGACATTATTCGAAGCTTTTGTTATTCCTGCAGAAACCCTCTTCACCAATGGCGAAGTATGTTAAATAGTAGGTACATGTCAATTTTGCTTATGTGTCGAAGCCCCTTTGGATACCGATAAAACCGATTTTATTTGGAACCGATATTTAGCTCTTGCTCTGATTTGCACTTTCGTTTTATACTCTATACCTGGGACCACTTTCTTTTAATTTTTTACTTTTTAAAGATGTATTAAGAAGTTTTTGTAACATCCAAACTTTGAATTAGTAATTCAGAACATACTGAGCAAGTTCAAAAATGTAAACTCCCATGAGATTCAAAATTTACTTTGTGAATTCATATTTTCGATTTTTTCTGAGTGCCAATTAACTAGGAGATGGGAAAGATATGTTAGGACATTAAAAATATGGCAATGAGATTCTTCGTTTTTGGATGTTGCATCGAGATTTACTTCTTGTGGAGAACATGAAATAAAAAGCTTGAAGCAGAACATTAGTGCAAAAAGTCTTCCATGAATGTAATTATACTGTAAATATTTTAAATAAAAAAAAACATTATCGCCTACGGGGAAATTTCAATAGAACAGGAATACACCCTGTTCTAACTGACGAATGTGCTTGGAACAAACTTTATCGGAAAGATGCTATGACGTAGAGCATGTACAGATAGGAAGTTCACCCAGAACTAAATGAACCATTTTTCCCACGTAACGTTTTGATCTGGATTTTGTAAGGATATTTCCAAATGAATGAATGAATAAATGAGTGAGTGAATGATCGAATGAATAACTGAATGTATATGTATAAGCTGTTGAAAAAGATATATTTGAAGTAATTCAGAACTAAAGCTAAATGAGAGAGAGAGAGAGAGATTAATCCATTTGATTTCGGTATTATACGAAAAAGTAGGTTCGTATAGTTCTAGACGGAACTTCTTGCGTAGTGTTGGAAAAAAAAAACAGTTTTTTCCCCTGAAAAGACCCATTTTAAGGTTTTTTCGATTTTATTGTGTTTTTCTGGGCTTTAACGGGGTTTTTTTTTC
The DNA here is from genome assembly GCA_038502835.1 of Octonoba sinensis. Taxonomy (NCBI): domain Eukaryota; kingdom Metazoa; phylum Arthropoda; class Arachnida; order Araneae; family Uloboridae; genus Octonoba; species Octonoba sinensis. Next base: position 70,163,356 of record CM076602.1, read on the forward strand.
TTGCTCTATTGTATGTGTGTTTTCAAGTGTGCCTTTTGATTTGGTGAACCGGCAACTTTTTGATGCGTCACCCTCGTACGCCGCACGACATTACACATACAGACAGAGAGCCTGCATTCATGTGATACATGCTGTAGGATAAAATAGTGTATATGGCATTCGATCTATGACAAAGAAGGTTCCAACCCAAATTTAATCTTTCTCGTCTCATCTACTACCGTGGAAAACTTTTAGTACAGTTTTATGCTGAGCTTATTGAGCATAAAATAGTTATTTCTCTATAAATTATCAGGGACCTATTTATTTTTAAAATGTGCATAAAATGTTCTTTGATTAAAACGTATGCTTTTAAATTGCAAAGAATAAGTGTGGACAAAGAAAACTGTCCGCAGTAGTCCCCTTCTCCCCTAATTCTTTTTCGATCAGGTTTTGACAAATCCCACGTAAGCACTACTTTTCTCTGTGAATTGTCCCACCTGTGAAATGGGGAGGTATTTTGGATAGAGGATGTGGTACTGTTTCTGTGATTCGAACTCCTTATCCAATAGACTTCAGCCTTCATCAGAGCATATTTTGTTCGTAATTTGATTCTGAGCATCCCATTATCGTCTACTGTAAAAAACAGTTTCTTTCATTCTCTGGTAACGTTTTTGTTGTGGTGATAACTAAAAGTGGACGGTATGATTACAAACACAGTATTACATAGTACTAAAAAATAATATGTTAAGAAAGCACAAATAAGTATTAAAATATAGACATATGTTTCGGGGATTGCTTGAAAGGCTTCATTTGGATGGTTTGCATCAAGAAGCTCCCTGTCGCATGAAAAAGGGATTCCAAACAATACTGTAAAATAATAATTTAACATTATACTGTTTACTTGCACAGAGTTAAATCATTATTTTACAGTATTACATAGACTTGTAAGAAATAATAACTTTTATGCAAATATATGCAGATATTTCATATGCAAAATTATACCAATAATCATTATTTGCCAATTCTACTATTACCGGAAAACATCTATATTTATGTATTTTACATCATAAGAATTTCAGTCTTTAGAAATTAGAGTTTGACGGTACGGAAAGCCTTCACTACTAATAGTGAAAATAAGAAATTAGATTGTTCCATGCAAAAGTACTGCCACACAAAGTAACGAAGTATCGTCTAAAGCTTTACGTGCCTACGTTCCCGTATACACAAATATCAAATCGATAATCTAGCCATTTCTATCTCTCTCTCTCTTTCTCACTCAGCTTTAGTTCTGAATTACTTCAATTGGGAAAATAGGTTCATTTAGCTTTATAAAAACTTATTAAAATATTGAAATCAATTTTAATCATTAAATCCGAAATATTTACTATTGAAGCATCAAGTCTTAAAAGAGTTCCTTCGCTTCCGCCTGCGAAAGAGTTTTCGTAAAATTTTGAATTAAATTCTTCATAGCGCTTGAAACAATTTATGCTCTCAAGGTATGACATTACAATTGCAAAATACTAGACTGGAATACTTTATTTCTTACAAAACTGTATTCTATCTGCATGTTGGTTCGGAAGACAATTTAATTGATTTCTGCTGTTACGTTGAATTTATATTTTCAATAAAGATTATAGTCGAATTTTGAAGTAATATGGTTAGAGTTACTTTGAAATTAAACTGAGGGAAGCTAGAACTATCTTTTGAAAAATAATCTACTTAAATAAACAATTTCAAGGATTGCCTAACTTTTATGGCACAATAAAGCTCTTCATCTGAACAGAAAAATGATATTGTGTATACTGAAAGACAATGCTGATGTATTGTGATTGGGTTTCAGTAAGTTTTGGGCAATAACGAACAGGGTCTTGTTTCTACAACAAAAGGTTATTGGACATGTTTAAGCGAAATGCTAGTGCAATGTGATTGGTTGATTCTACCGCTTTTGTGATGTTGTATTGTTAGGGAATGACCTTACCTTTAAGTAAGGAATAGTGTCATATTTTCAAATGAAATAGCACTACTATTTATAGCTAAATCGAATAGCCAGGAAGTGTGGTATTTAGAATTCATGTTACTAATCCTTCCTGCTGAAACTCTACGTCTACCGCTCTTGCAAAATGTTTCAATAAGGGAATATGTTGCAATGATTGGGTGAAATAATGTAAGAAAAATGTTGTGTTTTTGAATAATAATCTATAAAAATAAGAAAATGCAAATTAAACACTTATTTCATTCTAAAAAAATATTGGTGGAAGTTGAAGGGTCAAATATTAATGTAAAACTAAAATCCAGTAAAAGATTTAATGAGAAGAAACAACTTTTACACAAAAGTGTGTTTCACTTTTGGCAATAGTAGCTATTTAAGTAGAAAAAGGAGACAAAAACAAAAATAAAAAAAGCAACGACAATGCCAATTTCAAATGACTTTTGCCTTCAAAGCATGAGTGGACCATCAAATTATTTATGATAATATATAACTAGTGTCACGTAGCATCCGTATTTTAAAAGAATGTCATGGGTCAATCACGGCTTTAGAAGTAACATGATCATATAATTTCCAATCTATTTGAGAGTTTGAACTTGGGCCTCTCTTCAGTGACAAACAAATCAAGTTTAACCCTTTAAAGGGCCATTTTTTGTAGTATTGGTATGTTAAAATAGTTTTCAAATTTTGTTTTGATTCAAAAAAGAAATTCGTATAGGACAGTAAATAAGATTAGCATGATTTTTTCCACCCCCCTTTGAGTGGGGGATAGGGTTCTAATATTTGAATATTGATGCATGTGGTGGTAAATATATTTACCAGAGTCTTTGGTAAGATTCTGCCAATCAGAAAGGGTAAAATAGCTTACTATAAACATCTATAATGTGATGAATTTGGTGGGAAGTATAGAAAGGGTTAAAAGGAGGCCGACTTCACTTTCTTATCATAGTACAGCTGACATATCCTGAAAGTCTTAAGAAAATTGAAGATATCAACTATCACAACCCGATTCACTTTGTCCAGCTTGAAAAAAATGACTGTTAAAGCGAAGCTGTCAATATAAATAAATAACTAAATAACCAAAGTAAAAAAGGAAAAACATAATTTTGCGCAGCAAAAATGAAATGCTGATCAATTTTAAATTGATTTTAAAAAAAAAGGAAAACTGGTTTAATTTGATGCAGCAAATATTTAGGGCTTATCTTAAATTCGTCTTGTTTTTATTTAATTGAAAAAAAAATCAGGATAATAATTAATGAATAATTTTTAAAAAAAAGCATCTTTAAGGTAAAACTAACTACATGAAACAATCTGCCTACTCGATAACAAAATTTTAATTTGAGGATGTATGAATAGCTAGCATTCTCGAAAACACAAAGTTGATCATCTTTTGTACTTCGGGAAAGCTAAAGTTAATTTTGCTTTCACAAAAAAACTAATAAAAAATTTCTTCGCCCACTATCAGTATCATTGTAAGATTTCTATTTTCAAATGCACTGCATCCATCGCATTTGAAGAATAGTTCTATACGAACCGAATAAATTACGTTTTAGGCTGGAAAATGAGATTTTGGAAATACTTCCAGACAACGCTTTCATTAGGGAGATTATTTTTTAAAATAAAAGAGGGCAGAGTAAAGCTTCCTTTTGTAATCTTCTCATCTGAATGAAGCATTCAAAAAGGGACGGGTCTTAAACACAATCACTATCTGCATGGTGGTGGCGAAGGAAATTCTGCATCGATTGCACAAGGACAAAGACTCCGATAGGATCAAATCCTATTATGATTGTAGGGAATTTTAACATAGAGAACATCTTTAGAACTTAGCAATAATTTAGTAGATTCGTAGAATATAACATGATTAAAGTCGAGAACTTTGAATAAAGTTAAACTAAAATATATATTTACTTGTAAACTGAATTAGCCTTTTTTTTAAATATTAAAGATGCTTTGTGTTTTTAAGCACATACGCAAAAGACAATGGTGCTTTATTTGCCTTGTGGAGGAAAGTTAATCGGATGTGAAAATTATTTTCATAAATAAATAAATAACTTAAGGACATCTGGGTTTTCATCGGTTTTTTTTCACTTTAATGACTGAGATCAACTGCTTAAAAAAAATGGTTAATACATAGAATTTGTGTTTGCAGTCTCGAGATTTGTTAGTGAATAATTTACAGAATATTTTTTTAGAACATAATCTGTAAAAACATTTTGAAAACAGGGCTGCGAATGAAAATATATTACAGTATATACTGCAGGTATTTAAACCTTAAAATTTCCCTTTTGCTCGTTTTAATTTATTTTCTTTGAATAACACACATGAACGAAGAAATACACAATTTTGTTTACATATTTAATCCTCAGATATTTTTGATGAAGGAAGTTACCTCAGCAAAGTAATATGGATTTTTACTGCCAGAGAAGGGAAGAAAATTACAGGGAAAAAACGTATGCGGCACTGCGCAACATACTTTTGAGTACACGAGTTCATTTTTCAGAGACTTTGAAGAAAATATTAACCTCAACTACGAAATATTCGCTTTGATTACACTTTTTTATGTCTGAGAATATTCATGCTGGATATTGACATGAAACACGAAATACCGCTTCTAAGTATATGTCGTCTAATCCTCAGAATCTTTGAGCATGGAATTAAAGAGAACTCCCTTATATCACTTCTAATTTTAAGTCTTTCTCAAAATCTTCCTCCTCGGAATCACTGTCAGTGGAGCGCAATATTTGTTTAACTAATATAACATTGAAATTAATCTAATAACGAATGCTATTATTTCAGACTACTGAATATGCAAAGCACTGGGTTAGATAGGAGAGAGCGGGCTAACTTGTGACAACAAATTATGGCAATATTAATAATAATAATTATTATTATTTTACGGTTTCATGACTATTTATAACTAGTATGGTTTCAAAACTGTAAATGTAAGTTCTCACGAGATGCGATGATACGGTGGTGCAAATGGAGCAGGAGGTCTGCCGAAGACGGGGATAGAACCCGGAACGTCCACGGTGTAAAGCCACTACTTCCATGATTTGCCAAGAAGTATGTAAGGCCAGGACAGAAGTCTGCTTATAAAGTGCAATATGTGAAAAAATTACTTTTGATTTTATTATATTGAAACATTGTATCAGAGTTATAGTTGATGTCCAAGCTTTTAAGAAGATTATTTTATTCTGAGAAATATGAAAATGCAATATCAAAAAATAATTAAATGGGATATGTTTCCATAACCAGTTTTAATGACCATTACTAACTTCATCTTGTTTTTATTTCCCCCCTTCAGATAAAAACTATACAATATTATGAGATGGAATTCTAATCTTCACACTTCTTTGTTTCACAACCAAGATGGACGCCCGATTCGTATTGACTACGAGACCTAGGTGAAGCTCGTAAATTACGGTTAGTTAAACGTTCTTTAGGAGAAACAGATAATAAACATTTTTTTCACAATCAACGGTTTGAGTACCATATTTTAATAGTTATTCGACTGTTGTAATTGAATATGGTAAAATAACAATCAAATAAATGGTTATATTAGTACTTTTTCACTGAAATTTTTAACAGTGTAACTTCTAAAACAGAAGAACAAAGTTTGACTTTCGGAGCATTTAATTTTCTACGTGTCTTAAATTTAAAAACAAAACACATATTTTTACTCATACGTTATACATTAAATACTGAATATTCATAAAAATTTCAGTGTACTTTAAATATGGAAAACAATGTTTTATTACCCGAAGCTATTAAGTTTAATTTTCAAAAACTTAAAAACCTGATTTGTGCACGTGTTTCATTTTCTTCCCTCTCTTTTCTTTCAAGAACACCAACTTTGAAGACCATTTTTTTTCCTTCAGAAAACCCCAAAATAACTTCAGGTGATAACAAGTGTAGGTTTTACGTTGAACACAAAACACGACGAAGAAAACCAAAATGAGAAAACTTCTTCCATGCATGATAATCGAGTTTTGTGTATTTTTCTATAAGCTGGCTTTTCACTTTCCTTCCCAGCATTCGCCATCTTCTTTCTCATGCGCCAGAAACTTTCTTCGTACAAAAAGCCAAGAGCAGATAAATCCATTTTTCTTACGGCTGGATACATCCATCATACGCGATAATCCGTGACTTTGTGGGCACAACTCTGACCACCAAAAGGAAGAATAAAAGGGCTTCTTGAAATAATCTTTTAACAAAAACAGTACAGGCTTTTCCACATCCTTAACACTTTGTAGAATTGAAACATCCCTTGAAATGATGCATGTAAAAGATTCAGTTTGATGAATTTAAACTATTCACCCTTTTCTTTTTTGGAACATTCTCATTAAATACATGTGAATGCTATCATTCAGGGATAGTACATGAATGAACACACAGCATTTTAACAAATGATTACAAGTCATTGTTTTCGTGTTAAATCGTATAATATTTTATAAAATATAAAAAAAGGTGGAGTTTTACTATACTATCTAATTGCCTGGGCATGACTGTTTAGGGGCCGTTCATAAATGATGTCACGCTTTTTTCCCATATATTTGACCCCCCCCCCCTTTGTCACAATATGTCCCACTTCAGCGGACCTCCTCCCCCCTTTGTCACATGTCACGCTATGTTGCATAATGCATGATGTCACACTTCTTGTTACACCCTCCTTTCCCCTTGTCACACTTTGTCACAATTTCATGGACCCCGCCTCTCCCCTCGAAGCGTGACATCATTTATGAATGATCCCTTACCTGCCTACTTGTTTCGTTTTAAGTTAACAGACTCTCCTGTGTGTGTTTTATGTGACTCTGGACAAGTTTTTAATGCTGATCATTTGGACAATTGCTGTGCACTCAGAAATTTTAAGAACTTATCCCAAAAGTACTGGAGAGCTCCAGAACTAATGGCATAGAAGCCAAAAGTTCGCCTTTGTCAACAACTGTACTATTTGCCTTTGTAATATTAGTTTTTATTTTTTTTCAGCTTTTTAAAACTGAAGCCGGATTATATTTGCTACTGATAAGTTTAAGCATAATCAGTTATTCAAAACCTGAAATAAAAATATAAATTTAAAAAAGATATGTATGGTGTCAATACTCATCAATCAGCTACATCGTGTCTCCTTCTTTCCCTACTGGATCACTTAGCGTGTAACTTAAGACGTCATCTCCGAACAGCAAGCCCCCAGTCATGATATCATTATTTAGTAGCTTTATCCCCACAACTGACAATCACCTTTTCCCGGTGTCCCTAACGGCGTCGCTGAAACGCATACACACAGAATTCTTTATTAAATTTTCAGCACCGAAGGATTCAATAAAAGGCGGGAATGCTCGATAACACCATTTTTAACGCCATTGTTCAGTGTCAGGAACTGGGAAGGAAATTACAGACTCTGATGTCTCTTTTTGATAAGATCCTCAGTTTGGATAAATAGAATTAAGTTGCTCCTGAAGAGTTATGCTCTTAGAAACGGAAAATGTTTATTCAAAAGGCAAAATTTAAAAAGAATTCAGGAATGTTATATTTTTGTTCCTTTTGATTTAACAACGCTCTTTTCCACATTTTCTTTGTCATACACACTATTGCCTTTAAAACTTCCCATTGCTTTTACAAGTGTGAATCAATCAGAGTACATAAACTGCAATAGCTGTATATGAATCATAACTTTTAACAGTATAAACCATAAAATATGTATCTTAGATTCACTACAATTCATAAAACATCTTCATAAATCAAGTAAATGTTTGAAGAGTCGACAATACTCATAAAAACTGGCAAATGGGCAAAGAACTTCGAACATGTAAGAAATAATTCCCTTAAATATGAAATATAACAAAAGTTTTCATAAACCGGACCATGTGTGCACTGTCGAGTTTTAATGAACAAAAATCAGTATGGTTCTTAGCATATAAATCATCGTATATAAATCAGAAAACCACTTCAAGAAATATTTGGTGGTTTGTTGCACGAAAAAGTATAGTGCTAATAGATTAGCAACAAAAGAGTGCTTAATTTTACCGTATTTTGTTGCTAATTTGGAATGTATGTATCAAACTGTATTAAATTTAACCACCATTATTTGCAACTAGCAATTTGGCACTATTACAATCTGAAACATATTGCGTTTTTTTTTTTCTTTTTTCACCTACTTTCTCAATGTATCGTGGAAATATCGCTAAAAATGAAGAAAAGTCAAAAATAAATGAAGTAATCAAATTCTATAGGGAAATTTGAATGATATATAAACCCTATATATCATTCAAATGAAGGATTTGTATGGAAAAAAAATTTATTGGTAGGAGCTTAAGACGTTAAACATGTGCAATACGAAATTGATCTAGAACTAAACGAGTCTATTTTCCCATGCTACTTTTCAACTTAGATTTTTAAGGATATTTCTGAATGAAATAATAAATAAATGAATGAGTGAAATAATAAATGAATAAATGAATATAAATGAGCGAGTGAATGTACATGTAGTAACTGTTTAAAAAGCTATATTAGAACTAATTTAGAACGAAAGCTGAATGAGAAAGTAACAGGAAAGGAGATTATATCAATTTGACGTGGTTTTATACGGGAAGTAGGCTCGTACGGTTCTAGACGGAATTCCTTGTTAACTATCAAAACTTGCATTTATCCTCTTAAACTGATATTTGTACGGAATAAGTCTATAAAATCAGGCGAAGTTAACATCTGCATAAATATTACATTATAAATGGGAAGAATGGGATTAAAGGCAAATTTAAAAATGTATTATTGAGAGATTCTGCAAATGTTTCAATAGTTTAAAGAAAAGAAGGAAACAAAAAACACAACGCATGATTATAGCTATGATATATCAGATGAAAGAACCGTTTTCTTTCAAGAAGAATGATGACAGTGATAATTTTCTTTAAAGGAAAGTACAGGAATACTTATAGAGAAGGTGACGCAATTTTTGTATCATATGTACAATGCAATTAAAGTGTAAAAACATGATACCACCTTAATGATTGTCAAAAGTATTTTAAGGAATAAGTAAGCAAAAATAGGTATAGAGGAGACCGGGGAGAGTCCGGACAGGGGAAGACAACAGACAGCCCGTTTTTTACCTAACCAATAGGTTTTCCCGCGCAAAAATAATTCTGTTATGTTGGTAGTATTCTGCTATTATTGTCATGTGCAAATGGCTGCCCGTCAAGTCAAAATACGGCAGTGAAGTGAAAAAAAGTGGTTTGGCATAGTCTGATCTAACATTTTGCTGTAAGTAGCTAATCTTTCATTAAGTAAATTGGCAAGTCATGTTTTTTTTTTCGTATTTAATATGAGAGTAGGGTATTTAAGCTATTATTTATATGTGTTTAAACTGGCGTCACGTGCACACTGCTTGCGTCAGATCACATTTTCTTCGAGAATGTTTCTTGGGAAGGTTCAGGACATTAGTCCCGAGTCTCCCCTTGTATTCTGTTTGTACGTTTCACATATGCTGAATCCAAGCAAGAAAGGGAACAGGAGCTAGCACCCAAGCCCCGAAACGCACACTGACTTTCAAACAAAAAAAAAGCAATAGTTAAAGAAAAAAAAACAACTGTGACACGACAAGCTCGGATATCGACATCGAGATGCCCTCTGCATCATCTGATCTTGACATTTCAGAATATTCAGGAGACGAAGAACATCAAAAGGAAGTGCCAATTCAAAAAATCGGTAGGAGAATATGTCGCAGTTAAATTTGACGGCAACGTCCTCCCGGGCGTGATTGTAAATGTGCTACATGACGGACTGGAGTTTAAAGAAATGATAAAAAACGGTTTATTGTGGAAGTGGCCCGTTCGTGATGACATCATTTTTTGTGAATGGTCCTCAGTTTTAGGGCACCTTGAACCTCCTCAACAATTCAGCAAAACTCGTCAAATTTTCACCGTACCCGATTTATGTAAATATATTTTTTGATTTATTGCTCATTGTTACTTAAAACTTTTTTATTAAGCATTTAATTCTTGTGTCATTGGTCATATTCTTTTATTGTATAAATGCCCAGCTTGCATTGTTCATCTAGAAGTAACTTGACTGTCTACTTCTTGAAACACTGATCTCTACTTTCCCATGTGTCCCGAGTCTCCCCGCCTGGTGTCCGCTCGCCATGTTGGGGAGACCGCGGACACTTTTCCTCTCTGCACTAAGATTCATACTGTCCCTATACGAAGTGTCTTAGGTTATTTTAAAAATCTCACACACATATTAGACAAAATCCGAAAAAGGTATGAACATGCCTTTTTTCGCGGAATTTTCCCTCAATGTCATATAAAAAGGTCTGTGACAAGTAACAATAATAAACTTCGCTGGATATTAACATATATATATATATATATATAGTTTTTTATTGTGAATTGTTCTTGAAAATATACTAACATAAAATACATCGCGAAGAAAAGCTAGTTTATGCTTCCAAAGCGTCTTATAACTTTAATCATACACAAGTATACATTTAACAGAAATTTGGATGTGTATTAATTTTTTGTCTATCCCATTTTCCTTCTTTAAACTGTGTTTCATCTGTTTATCTTTAATGGCTAATGTAAATGCTTATGAATTATTTTATCTTTCATTCTTATAAAGATATTTTATGAATGCGATCAAAGAGTGCCTTCTGACAAATAACATGTTTGATCGTAGAGCCCTTGTTTGGAAACACATGAATTTTAGAAAAAGCGTTATGATATTTACAACAAATTGCATTATAATAATAACAATAATGTAACGTACTTGTCTGTTAACAATTCTAATATATGTATATATAATGTCTAAATGTATATTAGTGCCGTAGGGACAAATAGATGATGCTGTTTTTATACTTAGCGCTTCATAACGAAGTTATTTTACATTTAGTTCGTAAAACATAAATCATGCATGTATAATCTGTAATTTATTTTAACAGTATCATACATCGACACATCTTTATCAGAAAATTAAACGATGGTATCAATGAAGTAGATACAAATTGGAATATTTCAAAAGTGTAACCGTACACTTAACTTTGCAATGAATTCAAATCTTCTCAACGCTTACAATACGTGATGTGTATGTTAGAAGTGTTCTAGAATTAACTTGCAGATCAAAGAATTCTGCGAAAGAGCAGTTCCGCTGTTACGACGCCATAATTTTCATCGCAAGACTTTCCTTTGACGTTGAAAACAAATTTACAGTCTCTGTGCCGGGATCCAAAGAAATATATTCCGAGCGATTTCTTTTATTAATTTTCTCGATTGGAAGAATTCAGAGAAAATTCAACTCAATTTCGTCAGGTTGAGTAAATTTTTGAAAAAGGAAGGACAAGTTTACTGTATTTGAAGGAAAATGCAAATGAAAACGGAAAGTTATTCGTGCTAAGACAAGATATCAGGCAAAATATATATTTAAATAAAAACTACAATGTGATGAAAATATCTATAATAATATTTGTATCAATGCAGATTTATATCCTAATACAAGTTAGATGATTATAAAAGCTTGTGTTCATAGCTAATCTACAACTAGTTTACAAACTAACTGGTTGAGGGTTTATCACGAGTGCAAGTTCTTCATAGCTGCATATTGCCCTAATATGCAAATGCAGTGCAAATATAGGTGGTGTTAGTTGAAGTTACTCATATTATTACCACCTATCATAACTTTGTGAACTATTTTTTGACCTGTCTCAAAAATAAAAAAAAATTCCAGGATTTAATGACGCAAACCCTGAAAACCGTTTCTGTTATTTTTTTCGGTTTTTATGGGTTTTTAATATTTTTCACAGACTTTTTGCCCAAACGAGATATTTTTCTATCTATGTATGTGTATACATAGTGTGATTTAAAAATAAATAAGTGCAATTTAAAAAAAAAATATCAGAAAAGATTCCCAATTTTTCATTACTTAACCAAGTCTTTCTTTTTCTCAAAAGTAAATATATCTTTATATCTATAATTAAATGGGTGCTATTGATATGTTTGTTAAAAAAGTCATTCAGAAAGAAAAATAAATAAACTACAAGAGAATAAACAAAGGAAGAGGACATCGTTCAATTTTTTAGACAAGAATGATGGAATTTGTGTCTTACCTTTTAAGAGAGGTTTTATTTCAAGGAAACCAGAGGTATCTTACCATTGACAAATTGAACACTCATTTACTACAAATTTACACTAAAGTACCCGATGAGACTACATGTGCCAGAGAAGTAGTTTTTTTATTATTATTTTTTAATTTTCTAATAAAAGTTAAATGTCCCTTGTACATGCATGTATGTTACCTTTGATGGACAAGCCATAGCATGTGAAAATATTTACTGCATTTTCCTTCTTGATGCTTTCAAGATATTAACTTTCTTTGTTTAAAAGTAACGTTTTAAATGAAAATACTCTTATTTATCTTATTTTTTATTTGTAATAAAGAATGATTCAGGAAAATTGAAGAGCAGTATTCTTAAATTGCGTTACTAAGATACTTATTTTGTGCCCTAACAATTTTCCCTGAGCGTTCTTTATATTTAAGTAGTTCAAAGTTAATTTAAAATCATTTTATTGGTTGTTATTATTTTTGTTTTGCATTCGACAGCCATTTTGCGCATTTTATGTGCTCTTAACAATTGAGCAGCAAGATTGCGCAATATGCACTAATATTGTGCAATCTAATGGATCTCATTTGTTATTCTATAAGCAGGAAATGACTGACTTTTCTTTATATGAGAAAACCTAATAAAATGTTGTCATCTTAAAGTAAAATCGTTTAAATTGTTTCATGTAGTTTCACACCTAAATTTACAATAAGATTTAATTTTCATTTAAAAAACAGCCTTGATATCTGGAAGCAATATGTTGTATTTGCATTTATAGAATATTTTTATACTTTTACAATTTTCGAAGTACTGATTTAGCCTGTTATTCAGAGTCGTTTTTTGAGAATGTAAAGGATGTTCTATGACTCGGTATGATATCTTGTTAAGAGATAACATATCACATATAACTTTTATCTAAAGTAAACGAATATTTTAGAAATACTACCAATGACAACATTAAAAAATATTTCTTTAAAAAGAAGAAGGAAAAAAAAGCGTTTTGCATTGTGAGTTTTCTTTTGGTCTTCGTCCGCGGCAGCAACTCATAATGGATGGTAATAAGATTTAAGCACGATCAAAAGCTGCTGAAGGCAAAACACCAATAAATCACTTTTTGCAAGGAGATATCACGATAGTGGTTTTGTGAGCAGACATGACAAGTTTCAGAAGTGTTACAATCATAGCGCGATCTATTCAAGATCTAGATAGACAGCTTTGTATGTCAGAAACCCCTGAGGCCACGGTGAATAGATATGAGTAAAAAGCCATTACGTAAGAATAAAACGCAATGCTACGCTGCACTAGACCCAGTGCACATTTGATTCGAAAATATTTATTGAACAGTCGAGATCATAATAACAAATTACAATTTAAATTAAAAGTAAAATTAAATCAAATGGATTACCTTTAAATTAATAATAGTTTAGTTAAATTACGAGGTGTGGCTATTAAATAACGAGATTAACGCTATAAAATTCTTTCTTTTAATTTCATATTTTTTTACTTGTTATCACCTTCAATATACACCCCTCCTCTATCCCTACATCGCTCCAAGCGAACCTTCCATTGTTCAAAACAGTGCTGGAAGTCTTTTTGTGTCAGGTCCTTTAGGACACGTGCCGCTTTCTCCTTCACAGCTTCAACGGACTCGAATCTTGTTCTTTTTAATGCAGCTTTCACTTTAGGAAACAGGTAATAGTCGCAGGGCGCAAGATCTGGCGAATAAGGCGGATGGTCCAATACTGGGATGCTGAACTTCGCTAGAAAACTCTTAACTGACAATGCGGAATGAGCTGGTGCGTTGTCTTGGTTTAGAACCCATGAATTGTTCCTCCACAATGCGGGTCGTTTTTTCCTTATTTTCTCTCGGAAATCAGCAAGAACTTGAAGATAGTAACCTTGATTAATCGTTTGACCTTCAGGAACCCAGTGAAGGTACACAATCCCATGAATATCGAAAAAAACAATCATCATTGCTTTGAATTTTGATTTGCTCATTCGAGCTTTTTTGGCTCTCGGTGAAGATGGGCTCTTCCAGTGCATGGATTGGCGCTTCGTTTCAGGATCCTAAGTAAAAAACCACGATTCGTCACATGTAATTATCCTTTCCAATAAGTTTGGGTCGTTTTTAATGGCTTTCGAAGTGTCAGTGCAAACGTTTTTGCGAGCTTCTTGCTGTTCAAATGAGAGAATTTTAGGCACCATTTTGGCACACACCTTTTGCATGTTAAAATTGTTGTGTAAAATCTGTCGCACGGATTCTTTATCAATTCGTACAGCTTCAGCAATTGCACGGATACTTAACCGACGTTCAGCTCGAATGAGATTTCCGATTTTTTCGATATTTTTATCAATTTTTGACGTGGTAGGACGCCCCGGGCGTGAATCATCTTCAACTTCTTCTCTGCCATCTTGGAAACGCTTGAACCACTCAAAACAGCAAGCACGCGACAAACATTCATTACCATACACTTCTTTTAGTAAATTAAAAGTTTCAGTTGCAGTTTTTCCAAGTTTCACGTGAAATTTCACAACAATTCGTTGCTCTACTGCTACACTTAACCTTTTTCCGGCGAAGCAATAAAACAACTCTAATACAAACAAAGGCTACAGTTATACTGATTTGTTTACAGAAGCGAGGTGTATTGCATTCGAAAGAGAAGGCTTCAGGATAACACCTGCCGGTCCCTGGCTTTTGGCGCATGCGCACTTTTTCTGTAGCAGCTTCAGTCTCGTTATTTAATAGCCACACCTCGTATATACGGCAATTTTGAAACGAAAAATGCATACGCGTGTTTTTTGAACTATGAGGTGTTCTTAACTGCTGTGAATTTTTCGGTACATAAAAATGTATTGTTTCTCAATAACACTGTTGAATAATTAAGTGCGTCTTAAATTTCGTCATCATGATTAGGGCTAGACTTCACCATTATCACTTGTGGAAATGGAAACATACTCCAGTTAAAAAAAAAAAAAAAACTTTGTTTTGGTGTGCTGAGTTAGTATTTATGTGCTGCTATAAAACCAGGAAAATTTACACAAAGCAGCAACTAATGAGTTTAATCCCAGTACAAATGAACCATTTCATGTGAAGCAGTGTTTGCAATTAACATGTCGTCCGTGTACATTAGAGTTAGAGCAAAAGTAAAACGAAGAAAAAATGATTATTAAACTTCTAAAACTAATTTAAGACTAGTCGACCTGAATTCCGAGCTATTTTGGGAGAAAGGACATTATGAAGAAGAATAGAAAAAAGTAAATGGGTATTGGTACAAAAGAAGGCATGTCATTGACCACATCAGTACAAATAGCTGTTACAATTTTTTTCCACTACTACTTAGATATGCAAAATAATAAAATAATCACATTAATAATGATAATTATTTTTATTATTAGTATACATAGCATTAAAATACAATAACGAAGCATTTCCATTACTTAAAATAGTTACAGTTGGTTAGTTAGGCTCTACATATTAATAATATAAATGAATGTGTAGCCTGTAGAGACTAACGATTGAATAATTTAACACACAGACGCAGCTAAAACTATCAAATTTGCTAAACAAAAAAAGAACAGAAAAGTTTATTATTTGTTTACTTGATAACAGATGGCGCCAGCATAGACAAGACCAATTTGGCATTCATTAAAGGACCTTCTCTTCTTAGAAGATTTTAAATCTCAAATGTAAGAGAAGCGGTACATTTTCAAACCGTGGGTCTATTTTTCGTCATTAGCAGGCCCGATAAGCTTTAAAATGTGGGGTAAATCATGGAATTTGATAAACGAATGAGGAAGACATCGCGGAGCTACAGAAAAACAATCTAGATAAATAATATATATAGATGCTTGCTTAAAAAAGGCTTTGTTGTGCAGATACAACCTTTTAACACCGTAAGCCGTTCGTTTATTCAGTTTTTCTGCAATTTTCTTTCAGCTTCTAATATGCTTCTAGTTAGCTACGCCACATTTTTTATCAAAAATCTTAACACTCTATGGGCATGTGTACGTGCTTAAGATATATTTCAGTACTCTGGTATAATTTATGTTACAAAACTGAATGTTACAACCCTGATATAAGGATTGTCTATGGAGTATATCAAAGATATCGTTAAAACAGGGAAATATAACAATCATCAAAGCCAAATCGGAACTTTTAAATTCTGAGACTAATTTGATAAAATAGTTAATTTAGTGTTCGAGTACCGTTGAACCAAAGTTATTATATAAACAAATCTACTCAAGCTAATTGGAAAACTTTTTTCATCCTTCGAGAAATATTTTACTACAGGATGACTTTTTATTTTTGTCTTCAAGGTTTTTACTGACTTGTTTTTTTTTACTTATTACCGCAAATAAATCTATTTTCCGTGAGTCTGAATCCATCCATCAAAGGCGATAATCCCTGACTCGGTGGACATACGTATAACTGCAGGAAGAAGAATAGTTTACCAGAGAAAAAAAATATTTCTTAAAATAAAACAAAAAACGCCTTTTTGACTTTATCAACCTTTGAAGTCCGGTATTTAAAAATGAACTTCATTAAGGTGTTTGTAGCATGCAATTTACATGCTAATCTTACACAGCATAAAACGCTTCAGTTTTATTATCAGTTATTTCAATCGTCCTTAAATTAAAGTATTCAGCATAATAATACGTATTTTAGTATGAATTCTTTCTCATACATAAAATCCACTAATTTAATTTGCAACTAGTCGCAAACATAAAAGAGGAAAAAATAACACAAATATATTTATGCTATTATTATGTACACATTTTTCCTCTTTAACAAAACTAAGCTTGTCTTAATGTAGAGGAATGTGAGAAATTTGCATTTTTCGCTTTCAATTTACAGAAATTACGACGCAGAATAATCTCATATCTTACTACGTAGACGACACAAAGTAACTCTTCTGTTGAAGTGTTTCCCATAAATCCAGTAGAGTCTCGATGAGGGTTATATATGGACTTATATTTTATAAATTGCTGCATAAACATACAAACTAAATTGGTGCATAACTTAGTCTATTTATACTTCGCATTTATTTAAATGCTTTCCCGTTCTATATATGAATGATATTTAAACCTTGGGATGCTACGTGAGCTATTGATTGTTAGTATGCCGCGTTCATGTGGTTAGCCTGTGCATTTTTGCACGACGATTGTTAGTTGATATTCAAAAATTAGCCTTTTCAAATATTCGCATTGAATAGCTCTTGGATCAGAAACATTCTTTAAATTTTAAGGAAATTCAGTATTTTTGTATAACGAATTTCAATAAATTGCAGAAAATTCAAATTATGTACATATGTTTTCTTTACAATACGACAATCTCAGCAGTGAAAAGTTTGCTTGCTTCAGAAAAATAGAAGAAGGCGGCAATGAAACATTTTATTTTTATCGTTAATGCTTGATTTTCCCGCATTTCAGAAATCTTAATTCACATAAAATTAGTAAAGAATATGTTTTATTAGCATAGTTTATTTTAAAACTTTAATTTTTTCTTACATGCACACCTATTTTTACTTTAAAACCTGCATTTTATGAGGCATGTCCTAATTTCAGAAATGTAGTTTTAATTTTTATTTTTTAATCCAAACTAAAAAAAGAATCATAATTTTACTTTTCCTAGAATATTTTAATAAACATATGTTTTTTCATTGAAAATCATTATTTTAATACAACGAATTAAAAAAAAAAAAAACTTCTTAGCACTTAATGCTAAATTTTCGTTTAAATTGTATCATCACCTTTTAGCAATTCAACCAACTAAACTCGGTACATAGTTTTCCTTACAATACGACTACCTCGGCAGTGATAAACTTGCTGGTGCTTCGTATCACATAACAACTGAGAGTTGATTAATTACTGAGAGTTGAGTGCACTATTTTTGCCCCGAGGGTTTTTTTCTCTCGATGGAGACGAGGGGGAATGGGGGAGTAGCGCACAGGAGAATTTGAAAACGCTGCGGTTGCTCATTTCCCGCAAATCTTTGGCGACCACTCTAACTGAACCGTTTAATGGTTACGCTACTTCGTTCGAAATTTCTCCAAACCATAAGAATGCATAAAAATAACTACATGTTTACTACGTTGAGAAGCGATAACTATATAGCTAATTCATCTGTCAGGACTATTATGTGTGCAATAATTGTACTATGTTAATACGCCATCTTCAATACAAACTTGCTTAAATATTTAATTCTAGCTAACAAGTACCAGAGAAAGATAACATTTTTAACCTTGATCCAACGCGCCACCCTAAATTTCTAATCATAGTCTAACCACTACGACTTCCTCTAATGTTTATAATCAGACTACGCTTAGGATTGTAATGCATATTTTCATACGGCTCCTTATTTAAAAATTATAGGTCGTGCGAAACGGGGACATTCGAATCAAGGACGTGTGGGAATGTGAATAAAGCATATTTTTCAAACACTGTGGGCTGCGAGGTGCGAAGTTCAGAAAAATTCTTCTCATTCCCCATATGCTAACTAAAATTAACTAACTGAAATCTAAGATAGTTTGTATGTTATTTACACCCAGAGAGCTGATCGATATTTTTCGTCGTCATTTCTTCAAGCATGAGTATACGAATCATTTCGACATTTTTGGTTTCGTTTATGCAGTTGACGGATGCTTGGAACAGTTTTATCAATCAGCACGGCACACATCAACTGTTTCTGCCACACACACACAAACACATTTGTTGTAATATAGGCAAATGTTTGGAAAGTGCAATTAAAAAGAAAGATTCTCTACATAACATTTTCAAATTTTTACAATTTGATACTGACGTTAGCTGAAGTAAATGATAGATGAAATAATGAATCTATGTAAATACATGGAACAACGTAAATTCAAAATAAAACATATTTAAGAGACTAAATCAAGAAGCTACAATATTTCAAAATTGACAAAATTTCAAAATTAACATCATTTCAAAATTGAAAAAAAATGAGTAAATGTATTTTCTAAAAGGCAATTATACAGTATGACCATAACCAGTAAATTCGGTTTAAATGAAAAATATTTTCGTGAAACCCTTAATATAAATAAACTTTAAATACATTATTAGAAACAAAATGCTCTGATATATACCCGTAATAAATCTCGTTGTATTGTAGCAGAGGATTAAATTAAATGTATCAATTCTAAGCAAATAAAATTCAATTTTTACAAATTTGTTCTCAGAAGATGCAGATTTGATAAAGAATGATAACATGTGACATTCTTTCTTATTTCTACTAGTAAAATAAATACATAATACTATTTAAACATAAGTTTAGCAAAGCAAGGTTTTGATTTATTTTCAATGTTGCAATAGCGACAGACGTGTTTCTTTTGCAAAAGCAACGTAATAAAAGTTACATAACTTTCTGCATTTCGTTAAATCTATGATTTGCACAGATATATACAGTGCACAGAATTTTAAAATTTTATTCATGAATCACTCTGCTCCGTCGTATTAAACAGTTACGTCGGTGAAGGACTCATATTTCAGTAACGCTGTCAGCCTCAGAGCGATAATTTCTTGCGTGATTTGGAAATTTGATTTCTTTTGTTTCAAAAGAAGAGAAAATAACGTATGTGAAAAATGATAAGTAAGAATTTGGCAGAAACTGTCAGCGCTAATTTGACCTATAATTCATCATAGAAGCAATCATGGCAAAATTTAAATTGGAAAGTTAAGGAAAGTTTTGACAAAAAGGAAACAAGATTTTCTAGCTTGTGAGGAAATACTCTCTGAAATTTGCTTAAAAAGGACGTGATTTTCAAACTTCATAATGTTGTAGCTATTTGTCATTAGTTTTATTTCTTCCTTCGTCTTTTTCAATAAATACGTGAGCAGAGTGAGAAATTAAGGGACAAAAAACCACTTGCATAATTTAGTTGAACTCTTTAACATATTGTTTTGAAATTAAATATTAATGTACCTCAAAAGAGGAATAAATGTGCCGTATAACTAAAAATAATAAATTGAGATTTCAGCTAATGTTCATTACAACTAAATTATTCAGTGAGTTTAGTTATCTTAATGAATTCGTTAATGTTCTTTTTAGGTTTACTTGATCAATTTATAATTGTGCCAAATCTTCCAACTTAGTTAGTAAGCGGATGATTTACAATGTCAAAAGCGACATCTCAAAGCTGATACTTTATCACAGACAGTTTTCTTAGAACAAAAACAACCTTCATGAAGGACTTCGTATATATTCGACGCACGTCAGAGAAAACAACTCAAATCTTGGTTTTCCCATGGTTTTAATCAATGTTACCATTGCTAGTAGAGCAGTACATATCCATATATAGACCCATACCCCCCTCAAAAAGAAAATTCTATTTGCACCCCTGACTGCAAATAGAGATAGATAACACCAATGCTGTTCAGTAGATACATGACCGGTAAAGTTGACCATGTTATATTTCCAGCCGCTAAATTGTTAGGAGTGTGTTCCCCCTTATATAACAAAGTGATAAAAATTATAAAATTTAATAATTTTGCCTAACACTCCCAACTAGTGCATAGTGAATGTGCACACGTTGCCAGTGTAACTCAAATGTAACATAAATTTAGCAAATTTTTATGACGCACCCATCAACTTTGAAAAATGCTGATACTCACTGGTAATTGCTAACAATTGTCATAGGTTGGACGTTCGCTGTAATACTCGTGTATACTGCAACGAGTCATAATTATTGGCTCGAATCACATACATCATGGATAATCAATCTTTTTCGAACATCAGAAGAAATGGTGTTTTTGGCGATTTTCGGCGAACCTTTTCTTTGTTTCTCTTACGCGCACGAATAAATATTATCGCTTTAATTAAAGAAAAAAATAATGACAAAAAAATAGTTTTTTTTTTCTTGTCGTAAACTTCAATTCCTCTCTCTAAACTTCTGTACTAAACCTTAATGTGTCTTTCCTTTAAATATTTCAAAATGTAATTAGAATTGATTCATACTATACTTTGCTACCAGATAAAGAAATTTCCTTTGTGAGTTTAAAAAAATGAAAGATAAAAAAAAAATTAAAAAACACATTTTGGTAAGATAAATTTCAACACATTTTTAAGCCACATATAATAACATTTGAATATGAAAAGATAGAGAAAGTTGGAAAAATCGAATAACTAATAAATATCAATTTACTACTAAATATATGTCACAAATTAGTTCTGATACATTGAAAAAAAAATGGTTTCTATTTTTCTTCCGTTAGAATTATTAATCTGCGTCGGAAGTTTCAGGACCAAAAACATTAGAAAATGTGTGAAAAAGATTTTAAATAGTTGTAAAGAAGAATAGACTTTAAAATGGAGTATAGGTCGCTCACAAAGAAAAAGAAAATGCGTATAATTATCGCCAGTCAAACCAAAGTATATCACCAAAAGAACACGAAGAAAAAAAAGGACCTTTATAGAGCCAAAATTTGTCGTTTAGTTTAACGCAGTAAGTTAATGGCTTAAATGTTTAATAAGAAAAAGATATCGCTTTACTTCAGCAGTACAAAAACCAAAATTAGATCTTAAGCCGCTTTAGTGCTTAAGTGCTTTTAGTATAATGGCAGCCCTTTTCCACAAACTTTATCCTTTAAAAGCTAATGATGAGTAATTGAAGCATAAAAAATACGAACCAATTCCTTTTTAAAGATAAGATTTTTCCTTTAAATTCCAGGCAAAGTTTCACCAATTAACTGTAAGCTGTAATTTTCTTAGAAAATTTTAACTGTGTTAGCTACTTTATAGCTGAACTGTTACATTCAGCGCGATACTTATACGAATTTTGTTGCTTACTCGGTCTTTTCTTTTAAACTGAAGCATAAAAGGACGTTATTTAACGGGAAGTAAGTTTAAAATTATTTGAAAGTTTTTATTTTTGTATTGTTTACCCTGGTTCAGAATTAAGTTTTACGTGCTGTTTATTTTGTGCCAGAGATTAGCCTATGTTATTGACCTTCAAAACTATGAGTTGCAACCCCAACTGAAGTAGTAAAGAATTACCTTAGGTTGCAAAGTGGACAAAAATTGTCATTATATTTAGTTAAAGAAAAATACATTATTAACAAAATTTCTTTCGAAAATAATTTATTGATTATAAAAATGTGAAAATATTCTAGTTAGACTACCATAATTTTAGAATAAGAACTTTAAAGCACCGAGTGCATAAATGCCATTGCTAGAACATTGAACAAATATTTTCGTCGTTTGTGAAGTTCAGACTTGGGATGTATGACTGTTCAATTTTTATGTTTTTTTTCATTTAGTAAAACCTTTGTGGAAAAAAAAAAAAAAAAAAAAAAAAAAAAGTCATTTAGTAAAACCTTTGTGAGGGCCGTGGTAGCCTAGTGGTTAGCACGTCGGACTTCCACCTGGAAGGTCGCGCGTTCGATACCCACTGAAGACCACCATGTATACTTGGGGATATGTGCATGTAAAATCCGTAGACCCCACTACCTCTCCCCGTGCGTAAGCAATCCTAAGGCCTCGGCTAACAGGTAGGGGTCTGGTGGAGAAGAGTAAAACCTTTGTGACACACTTATATAGAGAGTTATAAGTTTTTTAACTTTCGGAGAAAAAAACGGCATTTAAAGTGAACGTTTTAAACCTTAGCATCTGGTCCGATATGCAAATACTGTTGTTGATATGTCCAATACAGGGTTTTTTCTTGCACCGGCAGTGACGTCATACTTTGTTTTTCGTATTTTTCTCGTAAACTATGGATCGTACTGGAACGCTTCTTTGGGCAGTTTTTATGTACTCCCAACGAGGAATCTAGCTGTGCAGAGTTTATGCTGCGTTTTGGGACACCCTGTGTGTATATATATATATAATATATATATATATATATATATTTATATATATATATGTATATATATATATATTATGCATTTATTATATATATGTATATATATATATATATATATATAACAAGTAACGAAATTACAGATAATTCACGGGGAAAAAAAACCGGCGAAAGAAATTTCGTGCAGTTTTAAATTGCATTAAAAATCGGCGCTACTAAAATAGCCTCATAACCTTTCGTACTAAGTACTATTTTTCAATTTTGTCAACGTTCTGAGTTTTTTCTCTCAGTTTTGACAATATGTTCTTCCAGCAAAGTAAATAGCAATAGAGCCCGAAAATTACTTGTAAGTATAGTGTTTGTTTCTTTGGTAGAAATTAATTTCTTTATTTTTATTTATTTGTTTATCTAATTACATCGCGAAAATGTAACATCAGTTTCATTGTTTTCAAGGAAATGTGTTAAGGTTTATTGCTCATTGCTGGCTGAAAAAAAATATTGTCGAATGCGTAATTTTGAAACTTTTCTGAAATTAAGCGCTCTATTTGCATAAAAATCGAAGACTTAACTCAATTCATAAATGAAGCGAAAAGTTTTTTAAAAAATGATGAAGAAGTGGAATAACGTAAACAGTCTTATACAAAACTAATGAAAAGACAAGACAAAAAATTCTCACTATTTCATTCCAAATATTTTCTTAGCTTTTATGCTTAAACTTTTTTTTCATTTTATTGATTGAACTTTCCTAAAGGTTTCCAGCTACATGAAACAACATCGATTTTTAATTGATTAAGCAATAGTTTATTTTTCTTTCTGTCTTGCTTGTATCAATGACGTATATTTTGGAATCCTCATTCGACATCGTTTAGAAATAGCTTCTGAAAAATATTATTCAGCAAAGCGAAGTTTTACTGCACAAATTACAAAGAACAAAACAAAAATAATACGAGAATACACTTGTTTCGACGCTAACATTAACTCTTTTATCAGTAAAGTTGTGAGTTTCGATTCGAATGAAGGCAATTCGTGATATAAAGTCGGGTTTCTTTTTCCACTCACAGCAAATCTTTTAATTATGTATTTAAAGAACAGAATTTTTTGGATGGATGATTTTGTTTTATTTTAAGAAATACATTATGGAGGTCAGTGTTTCATGCTTTTTTAAGATTATATATAGAAAATATAATTAAATATTTTAAATGTTTTTATGAATTGTGAATGATAAAAAAAAAAGAATTTGTTATGTTTGTGGAATGCATTTCTTTTAAATTTCTTTCTCTGTGAAATTAAAAAAAAAGTTTGAAACAAAGGAAAAATACAACGTACCTAACTGCTGGCACATAAAACGATGTTTTTTAAAAACAGTTCTTAAATTTTCGCTACTCAATCCTCTATTAATGCTTAGCATCCCCTACATGGAGCATATTTTAAACATAAGAAGTAGGTTATGAATAATCTTTGGTGTTTGATGCAAAAAATAAAACTGTCATAAAACCAATATGCGTGGAAATAAAACCAATAATGACAAATCTGTCGACTGTAGAATGCATGTAATTTTCAATTGTAACGAATGAATGAATACAGAAAGCAATTTGGAATTTTGAGTCTCGCAATTATAGGAAAATTGATTCAATTGGGAGAAGAGGAAAAGCAATAAATTTGTTTCTTTCCACTCGTATCTTGAATTTATTTCTTCACTTATGGGTGTGGAAACGAGGTATTGTAATTTAAGTTATTTCAACCGCAACTTTGACTCAATTTTATTGTTTATGTAATTACATCTATATCTTATAATACTACATATTGTGTTACTTCAATAGTAATGTAATATTTTTTGTGAGTAAGTTGGTTTTGCTAAGTTTTTTATATCATCATATCTGTGAGATTTGTAACTCGGTCACAGTTTTGTCCTGTTGTATTGGATATTTTTAAAAAGATGTTCAACCTGTGTTGAAACTGAATATATAGTTTATCTCTTGAGAATATTGATATTCTCAGCATAATTTGTTGTGTGAGGGGAGGGGGTAATTCAAAAAAATTAAAGTTTATTGGCGAAACTTACTCATGATGTAACTCCTTTTCATTTGAATACTACTTGTGTTGTTTTTTTTTTTTTTTTTCTTTTTAAGCTCACATCACCTCAAGTGATAAGATTATCCCAAGCCAAATTCTGCTTTATAGCAATCAAAACGATACAACACCCATTCGCTTAACAATTTTCATATTCTTCAATGTATCTTAAGGGCATTTTATTTATATTTGCAGATAAGGCCTCCTTTTTTCTTAACCGAATTTTGTGGAAGCAACTATGCAGCTTGTATACCAACAACGAATTAGCAGATCTACATCGCTTTTGGATATTTTGCATTCATGTGAGTTTTACGTGTTTCCTAATGGACATTAACATTAGATTACATAAAAATAATGTCTAAAGAAGAGGTTATCTTCTTTACTTTTATGTTCCTGAGTTAAGGTTTGAAAAATATGTTCCATTAAGATGAAAAATAATAACAATCACTCACTGAGATAGCTTAAAGTTTGCTGTGTTATTCATGTTTAAGGTTGGGGTGCTCCGGTCAACAGCTTATAATCCAATTTTTTCCCAGGCCATTAGACGTATTTTGGCAAAGAGGTTAAAGTACTGGCTTTTCGCCGTGGAGGTTCAGGGTTCCATCCGCACCTCCATTGGGGAAGGAGCCCTCCCCGCCGAAAAGTTAATGTTCTAAAATTTCTTCATATATTTGTGCAGTTTAAACAACGTAATATTATAATATAACAAATGTATCATTTGCCAAACGTGTCAGGAATAATCTCCTAAAAAGGAAGCAATAATTTTATGAAAGGATAATAAAAGCTACATTAATAAAATTATTTTCGACACAGAAAAATTATTCAGATTTCTCCCCCGGCTCTGTCTTGATTCGTTATTTTGTAGCATTCCAAGTTTAAGTACATATTGTAGGACAATTGAAAATACCTGCAGGAAATTTGTGGTGGCACCCCTTCCCATATGGCTTAGAGGAGGGAGGAAATCAAGGAGTTATGAATTCCTGACTTCAGACATTCCGACTCCATCGAAAAAAATATTTTGCTCTAAACGGACGATAAACACTAAGTCCAAAATAAAAATTAAAAATAAATAATTAAATAAATTGACTTTTAGGCAAAAGTCCCTTGTGTGTACCAATAGATCAAACATATTTAAAATAAAATGGCGAAAAGCTCATAATTGATGTACATATATTTTTTTCTAAACTCTTAAACAAATTTTCGGTGTCATCCCAGAAAGGGTGTCACCCGAAGTTAAACCCCGTAGTGATGCTACTGTTTTACATTATCTTTATTGTAAAGGTGCCCTTCTGAAATGTTTCAACGGCTATCAGCAGTTTTTATTGTTATTATTATTATTAGTATTATTTCAATTGCATTTGCACAATGTGCAACAAATACAAACTAAATGAACATTAAATACCTTTCTGAATTCGAACTGTAAACCGCTGAAATGGCGGAAATGCATATTTAAGTAATGTCATGTAATTTATTTTCATTCAACTGCATATATGCCGATTTGTCTGTTTTCAAAATATTACATTTTATTTAGAAATACGTGTTTCATCTTATGACAATGCCATTTGACAATACAATGCATAATTATTTCTGAAAGTGTAAGAAATTTCTGAAATATTCCAATGATTCGAAAAATGAAAACTGTTATCTATTCAGCAAAATAAACATTTAATCTTCGATTGTCATATATTTGATACATTATTGCATTTGATACAAACAATGAAATGTATCATATGGATAGATTAGAAGCCTATGCAAGACTGTAAGATCGGTATTATATTTTATACTTTTAAGTAAATCTCTTAAGATATTTATGAAACAGCAGATTGGGTTTCAGTTTCAAATCAGAAATTCTAAAGTAACGCCAATTATGCTGCTTTGTCAATAAGGCAGTCTCGCTTCCCTTTATATATAGTAGTAATTCCGGAAAAATGAAAAAAGGTTCCCTGATCACATATTAACAGTAACGTTTCTTGTATTACATAAAAGGTGAAGAACTCACCAATATTCAGTAAATATTCAATTGTACATTTTTTTATTGGTGGGAATAGAAATTAATTAGCGAGGAAATTGTTTTTAAATGACGTGTAGAAGAATAATTAATAATATTGAACGAGGATTATCTGCCGTTCTTGAAAATTGAACTATTATGAAAGCATGATAAGAAATAAATATAATTTATTCAAAAGACTAGTTATACTTGTTTTAATAAAAGCTCATATTTCTTAACAAAAAGTACAAATAGTAACGGAATTCAATAATATAGTGCAGTCGCCGCGAGTAGTAATGAAAGAAATAGTCGTGTCACAGACTCTGAAAGTGTTGTTACGCGATGGCATCCCAGATGACATTTTATCTTGTACAAAAATTTCACTGACCCAAGGTACCTGTAACCAAAATTTCGTAGTTCTGGACCAGTCCTTCTCGCCAGGAGACGACCGAGAGACACACACACAAACTTTCGGGTTTATTTATGTAGTTGAAATGAATTTTTAGAATTTATTTCGTTGATAAAACGAATACTCTACCATAAGAAATAATATCTTAAATGAAAGAAGAATCAACTTTAAGATAAAGTAATTAAAAATCGTCTGCAGTTAATAATCCACAAAATCTGCACAAAAATGAAATGAATTTTTAGAATTTGTTTCCCTCATAAAACGGCATAAATAAAGATAAAATAGCATTTTTTCTATCTTACGTCAACAGAAATCATCTAGTTGGCGACAAAAGTACTATTTATTTTGGCGAAAACACTCAAATTGAGCAGAAAAACTGAGAGATAAGCCTCGTTTTAAAATTCGAAAACTACTTAAAATGAATATTGAGTGTGTTTTATTTATTCTACGAACTGTAAAAAAATCCCCTTGTGCAGTTTTTACGGGAATTAATATGCTGAAAAAAAACTAAAACGTACGACGTTTCTTCGATCAGATCATCCAAAAATTAACAGTTTTGCTTAAAATTTGAATAAAAAAGAACAAAATTGAATTTTAAGAAAAACTCTTCGAGGTGCACGAGGACCTGACAAAAGGTACCTTTAACCAAAATGTCGTATTTCTGGACCATTCTATATCGCCAGGAGACGACCGACACACACACACACACAAACTTTCGGTTTCATTTATATAGAAGAAGATAGATGTACACATATCTGGTATAATTAGACGTACCAGATAGTCGGGAATTGTTTTTATTCCGAAAACGGTAACATATTGGGGAAAGAGCACGCAATGAACCGGTAGTGCAGTAAAGAAGATTTGGTTTGTATATTTCGAGCTACTCGTGAATAGATATTGACTTTCGGAAATACAGCTTTACCGGCACAAAATTAAAATAAAGTAAACTTGCGCATTTGGAAAGATAAGTTAAATGTAAAACAGCATTTGTAGGTAAAAAACCGTTAATAAAAATAAATATTTACACAAACGTATGTTAATCAAAGTTGGGAATTTAATCAGAATACAACTATTAAAACACATTTTTAAAAGATCGATTTTTTTCATTGAAAGGGATGTGATATAGATTAATAGTTCTTTTTATACTACGATTTATAATTGCGAAAACTAGGTAATAACTCTGCTTCATTTATATACTCTTAAATTTCTCAATGCCAACGCAAAAGTAAAAACAGTTTATTAGTTCACGATAATGAGTTTCCCTCTCTCATAATGAGTAATGTACACAATTATTTCCTAAAGATGTTGTTAAAAATACGTCTGGTGAAATTGCGAAGTATTTTACATCATTAAATCATTTCGCAAAAAATAAAGAAACATTTTTAGCGCAATATTAGGTTACACAAGATCCTTCTTTAGACCTTGCATTACAATCTCTTGAATGATTTCCTCATATTTAAATAAATGTTAATGATTTTATAATTTATATTATATGGGTTTTGCTGCAGCTAACTCTCAAAAGTATATTTGTGTAATTGCCGTTATATTTTTTGTTAAAACAAAGAAGAAAAATAATAAGGATATAGTGATGTTGTGTTGTACAATGGAAAAAGCATTGCAAAATTACATGTCATATTTTTTTCTATTTAATAATAATATAGTCGTAATATTTTCTCACGTTTCAAATTTTACGTGTGCCAAGATCAGTTGCGACTCCTTGCTCAGTGAGACATAGATATTTTAAAATTATCCTCATAGCTTACATGTCATCTCTGACGTAAGATGCATTTCAATCGTCACCAAGAAGTACATTTTTTTAGTTCTTAGTTGAATATGGAATTGTATTTTGTGGCGTAATAGATATGTGCATTTGAAAATGATTTTAAAGCAAGTTATCGCAAAATATGTTTACAAATGATTAGTACTTCTACAATGAATGCGTTGTGGATTTTTTTCATTCAATTAATACCTAAATTGAAAAAAAAATAGCAAGACTTTATATACATGAAACGAAGAGAAAGGGACAAAAATATATTCTTTCCAAAAAAGAACGAAGCTTTAAAAGTTTTCCCCTAGTCTATACATCAGCGGTGGTATTTTTTTTTTTCTTAGTTTTTATGGGGCACAGGATTAAAACGAAAATGAAAAATGATCTCAAAACAACATCTACGAAATTGTATTGAACTCTGATACGTTAATTGCCTCTGAAATTCAAAGGCAATTACATAGCAAATCGAATGTAAAAAAAATCAATCATTTTAAAGTTTCGATTTTTTTTACGATAAGTTAAAGTTAGGATTGCAGCGATAAAAACTTTTCACTTTCTTAAATCCCTTTGTAAGAATGTGAGCAATCCATCAAAATTGTGTCTAGCACCTACTATGCATTTACATCTGCAGTTTTTCTGCCTGACGGTTGGTTACAATAAATGAAAAGATTCGAAAACTAACCTTAGTGCGAGAACCGTACAACAAAGCCAGTATAGCTACGGTTAGAATGAAGATGTAAATATGAAATATTGTGCTGCCCTGCAAATAAATAAAAGTTGGATATATTCTTTAGCAACATTGGTCAAGGTGGCTCTTTGTCATTTATTTTATGGAAATACACTATTTGGTGGTCAAATCTGATGCTAAAACAAATCTGAGCAAGAAGATCCGTCTAGAAGTAGACGAGCCTACTTTCTCGTATACGCCAAATTAAAATTTGTAATCCAGATATCTCACTCGCTCACTTTCTCTCTCTTTCTCGTTTAACTTTACTTTTTAATTACTTCAAATATACCTTCTCCAACAGTTAATACACATTCATTCAGTCACCCATTCATTCATTCATTCACATATTCATTCATTCAACACTCAAGTATTTTTCATATTTGACATGTGGAAGCATATTTGTTAATAATGGAAATGTTCAGGTTTGATGCTTCTTCTGATCATTATTGAAATTTTGTATTATGCTGCGAAGATGTTATGAAATTATGTAAGCGGGAACGGCATAAAATTTGAAAAAAAAATCTGAAGCTAATCTTCACTTAAAAAAAAGAGATTTTTAGCGCTGATGATAAATTATTTTTTTGAAGAAGAATTGAAATTTTTGGAAGAATTTTTTTAAGCAGAAATATTCTTTAACATCGTTCTAAAATACAGGAAAACAAAATCTAAGAGTTTCGCAGTGATACTGAAATAAGGACAGTTAAAGGTTCAACGCAGCAATATTTTCTGTTTAATTCTTTTTATTAACAATTGTTTTTATTTTACTGAAAGTTATACGACACATTACGACCCTCCCCCCCTTAAGCGGATGCATCTTCATTTCTCTTAGGAGAGACGTCATAAGTTGCAGTTTTGGGGAGGACATTTCCCCTTTTTGTTAAAAACTATCATTTATTTATCTGCTAAAGAACAAGCATCCTTTTCTATATTTTGCTACTATTCTTTGCATTCATTTCTCGTCCTTTAGAACACCTTTTATTTTTATTTATTTATTCATTTATGTTCAATAATTTTGACGTTAAAAGAACAATTTCTAACCTATGAGCATAGAAACTCCCCGCTTTGACTTGAACCTAGGTTGTATGGTTTATTTTTGACATTTCTAACTATTTTACGTTTGGCACCTGTTTAAAAACACTAAGAAACTGCTTTATACGTATTTTGCTGTAATGTATTACGAACTAAAATGTTTTGTAAAATAACGATAAAATAAGAAGACTTAAATTACATTTTATTTATTTATTTATTTGTCTTAAATTAAACAATTGTGGCCAACTTCAAGGTGCCATACCTTGTGTGAATAACTATTCTGCGTTTGAGTGTTGAAATTAGAATATCATGTTAGTTAAAAATTTATCCACATTTAAGACACCATTAAAAATTGGCCAGTTAAAAAGCATAACTTCTGGCCACAATGTTTAGTGCGAAAAAAGACATTATTTCACTATGCAGTGCTATTAAAGTTTTTAACGGTGTCTAAAAAAGGTTAATATTAACACATTTCCCAGATCGAAATGAATTATTTTTTAACATAATCAAGTATTCAATTATAGTAATTGTTGCAATTGTTCTTCGAGTTAAAAAAAAAAAAAAAAAAACATGCAATTACGTATGGTTAACATTTTTCAATTCCAAGTCTTTAAACGGAACCCAATGTATTTGTCGATTTATTTCAAAGCAAGAGTTGTTTAATTACCTTGTTTTATCTTTTTAGTCATCTTTGTACTAGAAACTCAAGCAAGGTTATCTTTTGCGATCAATGCAACCGAGCCTGATATAGGGGAGGGGAACTCCTCGAAACTGAACTTATTGTGAAAGAAAGTTTCACCATCGGTGGAAGTCGGGCGAAGTTGAACAAAGATAAGAAAGAAATATTTTCGTAAGCAACAAAGAGAAGCACGATCTAAGGAAATAATGTTGGGAGATGCATAGATGCGTAATTATATGGTTTCTTCGTGTAGCTTAGGTGTTTGTGTACGTATCGGATGGTCAAAACAAAAATGAGTCAGTTGAATAGAAGTGGCAAAAAAAGCAAAATCTGATGATGGATAAAAGCACCATTTCTTCTATAAATCGGAAGTAGTCGCTCAAACACGCTTCAGATGTATGTGAAAAGACTATGTATGTATTTATTTATCGCTAGAAAACTTCAAAATATTCATAAACATTTGCATTTTCAATGTAAATAACATTTTATGTGATGAACTTGGTGATTAACACAGCCAATCTAGTCTTATACAAGGAGAGGGTTTTTTTTATTTGATTATTTACTGTATAGAAGTAAATGCTTTAAAAACATATACAGGGAAACCCCTCACATCCGAACTAATAAGGACTGTGGCCTGTTCAGACTTCAATAAGTTCGGATTAGCCGAACACTGTCCATAACATAATAATAACAAAACCCTCGTTACGGCATAATAATGAATCCCCGTAACTTCGACAATTGAAGATAAATAATTTCAAATGAAAGATTGAGTGATATTTTTCGAGTTTCTATTGTTATTTCATTAATTTTGCAAAGTTATTAACCTAAGAAATTTCAATAACCAACTTTTACCGCTTTTCAATGCTGCATGACATAAATATACAGACCAGACACATTTACGTTTTGTTAGGTATGCTAACTGTACTCCTTTGTTAATTTTTCAACTAATTATATAAAATAGGGTTGTAGTAATCGTTTTACGAAAAAATAAATAAGTTCCTCTTTTTTGCGAGTGTTTTTCAAACTTAAATGTGTTAAGAAAAACTCGTCCGGATTTTCGGGGTTCGGATTTGAGGGGTTTCACTGTGCACTTTCTGGTAATTTTAAAAGGGGGAGAAATTTGTAATGTGTATTTTCAGTGAATAATAATATAAAATTGCTTCGGACATAATTTTGAAGAAAGTATAAGTACTTATAAATTTCAGAATAAGAAAAATAGTACTTCATTTTGTTATTCCTTAACACGACTTGATGCATAATGTCATGACACAAAATCACGTACTGTAATCCATTTTTATATGTACTTAGAACTCAATGTCAAAAGAATCTCGGCTTTCCATTTTGCACAAAATGCAGTATATATAGCATTTTAGACTCCTCTCCTTGATTTTATGCCTTATATTACAAGTTTCTGTAACATTTTTGCAAGTTGTGTAAGAAAAGGTGAAAAATACCTTGCTGTGTGCATGTTGCTCAATTTCGCAGTTTTGTTGGACGACACAATTTAACACGTTCGTTATTTCTTAAAGTTAAATATTGACAATATGTCTCCAAACTCCTTTTAATAGCAATTAGTACTATGTTATGTCACGACCGTCTCTGTGCCAACATAACAATTTTGATGTTAAGCTTTGTTTGTTTGGGACACAAATTAATTTATTTTTTCTTTCTAACAATGTACTGGTAATTATATTGCAAGTATGATATTTAAATTTTTTTCAATTATGTAGGTTTAAACTGGTTACATTTGTCCTGTAAACTAGGAAATAGCCAGATTATCTCGGTTTCATTAGCAGTAATTTACTTTGTAGAAATATATCTGCTTACTGAAATTTGTTACAGAACGCAAAATTTCTCAACAGAAATAAACTTTCTGTTGAATCTATTGCGGAAAACATTCCATCAACTCAAAATGAATTGAATTACCAAGAACATCTCCCTGAACTATTTTCTTCGTTTCGAAACGTAATTAGATCATTATAGCAGCGACGTTTAAATTTCCGTGTCACCGCGATGGCGTGTCTGATCCAGACACATCATCTCATTTGAATAAGGTTTGAGAATTAACCTCGGATGGAACTCGCCGATTGGTAATGTTCTACAACTAAAGGTTTTATTATAATGATAATGAACTACTCAAATCAGCGATCACATTACAATCCGCATGAATTATTCATATATTTTTGGAATTGCCTTGAAAAGTAATTTATGGAAAGGAAAAGTGTAAGTTTCTTACACATAATTAATAAAATAATAGACATCCCCTAACGAAATCTATTAAGACTTGACTTATATGCTTGCTATTTTCCTTTTGTAAGCATAGTAGATTTCTCCAGTGCATCTATGTCATATGACATAATATAACAAAGGGGCCGTTCATAAATGACGTCACGCTTTTTTCCCATATATTTTACCCCCCTTCCCCCCTTTGTCACAATATGTCACACTTCAGCGGACCCCCCCTCCCCCCCTTTGTCACGCGTCACGCTATGTTGCATAATGCATGATGTCACACTTCTTGTTACCCCACCCCTCCCCTTGTCACACTTTGTCACAACTTCACGAACCCACCCACCTCAAAGCGTGACATCATTTATGAATGATCCCAAAGCACGTATTTTAGGAATCTAAAGTTTTTTTTTTTTTTTTTTAAGAAGGAACTATTTCTGGAAGAACCTTCAATCATATCGTTAATTTCCATTTACGTAAGGTTTAGATTACTGCTATCAATGGGCGGTTCCTACAAACGCAACAGTGTCACATCCACCTATTAAAATTATGACGTATCTTAAGTGCAACAAATCAATCAACGTCCACTTTACCGTTGGAATAAAATGACGGAATAAAAAGAAGGAAAAAATACGGTACTTACGTGCATGATTGCGAGATGATAATATGATTTGTAAAGCTTTGATTATTCAAATGCAATCAGGCTACCTTATTATGAAGTAATGAGCTTTTGCAACCAATAATATCCAACGGGAAAGGGAGAAAATAATTATAGTTTTGCTCGATAATTGCACAGCTCTTGACAGAGGATAAAAGATTTATTGGCACTGATTATTTTCAAAAAATTACCCTCTTCAGGGAGAATAAATAGCTTGAATCAGAGGTAAATTATATATATATTGGTGTTATGTTATCCCTTCTCTCCTAGATTATATATTCAACAAGTATGCTATGTTTTTATTATAATTCTTTGAGAAACATACGTGAATGATTTTCACTGTAAGAAAAATAAGGTTTAATACATCTTGTTTTTTCGAAAAAAGAGCTATATATATTTACACTGCACAATAAATCAATGTTCATTCCAGTGGTAAGGGATGTGTTCCTTGTTTCAATACAGCCAGTGGTAGAGACTAAGATATCAATCTATTTGTAATGAATATGATGGTACGTCATGCTTCAATTTAAGAGAATATATGCGCAAATTTATTCTATACCACTTATAACTTCTCGTAATTAATTGTTTATTGCCTCAAATGTAGTATATAATTATAAAATTCATACTAAAAGAAAAACTGAAACACTGGAATGTTTTGAGAAAACAATCTAAAAGAAGTTTCTGTGTGGATATATAAGGTTTAAGCTCTTTCAAAAACATTTCCTTCTTTTTTTTAAAAAATTTTTCTATGCTTAAAATGTTATTAATTTTTTGGGTTGCGAAGCATTTCAAAATCATATGGCGAATACAGGCATGATGTTCTTAATAAGCAGTTCACACATTCTCGTGATTATTCACCTGATCTGCTTAATATCACTCAGAACTATCGCTGAAACAAATAAGTGAATGAATAGGTAAATGGAAAATAAAAAGAAAATGAAAAATAGTCAAATAAGATGAGGAATTGTGTGTCTGTCAGTAGGTTAGCTTGTGTTTTCGCCTTAACTTTTGGGGAAACTAAATTGATACAAGCAAAAAAAATTCTCATTTTATAGGGCTACATCAAAACTCCTCATTTCAATGACTCATTTTTCTATTTAAGCATTTTTTAGTTCAAATTCAAAAAAAAAAAAAAAATTAAATGCAGAGGACGAAAAAGCGTATGGGAGGAAAATTGAATATATAAAAACTAGTGAATTTGCTTCTGACAAATTTTATGGAAACGAACTTTGATGTAGAACTCGTAAAGAAACTATTTTTTTTTTTACGTTAGTAGCGTTTTTAATTATTATTTTATTTGAATACATCAAAAGTGTGTAGATTATCTGCTACGGCAGAAATTCAAACTTTGTTAATAATGATAGACATCGTGAAGTTGAAAGAATGAAAGCATTCTATGCACAAGAAATGTGTCTACCTATCCGATCTTAGTCGACATTCAAGAACATTTCAAGGAACACGATGCTATAAGATAAATAAATAGCAAAGTCATTCCTTTCAAAGTAATAAAATAAACACTGCAAAAGTTTTACTTCGATGAAATTCCGAATTAGTTCGGGCACCCTAAATATCGTTAACCGATACATACTAACCCGCTTTTTCATTACTTATTTAAAGCCTTTTTACTTTCAAATGTTCTTGTATGCACGCTTTACTGGTCTATTATAAGTATTAAATATTTAACACTTTGCGCTCATTCGTTAGAGGAATGATTATTAATGACATTACCTTTCGTTGGGGAAGATATCATGTCGGAAAAGGAATGCACTTTTAAAAGAAGGAAAGAAATTATTTGAAGATTTGATTTCGGTAATAGTTCAGTGTTTGTCTTTGTTTAACAACTTTGAATGTCATTACGGTAATCTTTTGAACTATTAATGTAAATGACTTCATTAATAAAACGCAATGTCATTAGCGAAAGTTCTAAACTTCTTCCAATTTAAAAGTTTTACTTTTTTAAAGAGGTTGCCACATTTTTGTTACAAAGTATAGGCTTACATATTTGAAGCAAAAGAGAATTAAACTTTAAAATGCCATGAACTTGTTATTGGTTAAATTTAACAGGATATTTGCACACTTAGAATGGAAACGAACTAACTGCCTTAAAAATCACCCAAAAAGTTCGCTTTCTTAAAACTCATATATGTTTTACACATTTATTTATGCATAAAAAGTTGATGATAATTTAAAGTTCCTCAGCAAAAGAAAACTTTAATTTTTAGTTTTAGATGCCTATACGTTTGGAGATACTAACAACCATAAACTTGTTGTCGCTATTCTCCTTCAACGAACAGGTATTTTTGCTCGATGAAATATAGTAGAGCGTCTTTTATTCACAACACATATTGCAATATTTTTGAAGCCACACTTATTAGCTTTCGTTTTTTGTATCATATGCTGATATTTAAAAAATATTGAAAAGATTATATTTTCACACTCTGGTTATCCTCCCCGTGGATTAACGTTGTGCGACAAATAAAATAAATTAAAACACACTTTTAAAAGGAATGGTTTGAATTTTGTGCATATCGTTCATCAGATGAGTAAACTAGGAGTTTTTTCCCTTTAGTTTGGAGAAATGAAATAATTTAATACATTATTAAAATGTATAGTGAGTTCTCCTTTAGCGAAACTTGTCAGTTGAGATAAATAATGTTTATACTGTAAAATATACGTTTATACTAAGTGTTATAACAGAAGCTGAGTTAGATTACTGTTGAGAAAAATATCATGAGAGAAGACCTGGTATTTTCAAATGGCTCCAGGTAAAATGGTAAATTTGTAGACAACTGACGACGTAAACACAACCTACGGCTCTTAGTCTTTTTTTCCCATATAGTAATTGAATAATGCAAACAGTACTTTTCTTACCGTACTAATATATATTTTAAAAATATTTATAACATTTTGGGTTAACATATAATTTGCGTGAAGAAAATCCAGTACAAAGATGTTATACTGCGCGGAAGATATAAAAAACAAAATACGACAAAGACTTATAACACAGTAATAATGAAAAAATATTAGTTTAAAATTAAACCTAAAAATAATTATTATTTTAAAGAAGGGTCAATTGCGCAAGAAATGTTTATGGGCTAATCTTACCAATATTCGTAGTAATATCAAGAAGCCCAATTCTTGTTTCTATGGGAAAAAATTAACGGATATTAAAGATAAACATACATACGAGTACACACGCATATATATCGCACCCCGGCAACAGCAGTGATAGAACTTAAAAATTTGAGTTTGCGATGTTTTATCTTGCAAAAAATAATTTACAAAACAATGTAACATCGTTCTGAAAACAATGATGCATGAAACGAGGCAAAAATACTAGGAGCAATGCATATTAATCTGTTATAATATGAAATACAAATTCATGAGATTTTTATTTGTCGACTTGTTATACGACAGATCGTTTTAATAATTTTTGAGTTGTGTCACTTTTGTTTGAAGGGAGCAAGAAGAAGAAGGAACTTAGAAAATGCCACGTTTGAATGCTTTCCTATTCAAAATGGGTGATTTAGATTTTGTCTAAATCAATCAGAACTCATGTATGAATGATATGTATAACTAATAAATGTGGTTTTATTCGGATTCATTTTAAAACACCCTTTAAGCAGAAATTCAGTTAAGGAATTCAAATAAATGAATACATTTTACAGTACTGTTTTTATTTATAGGACACAAGTTATTCAATTCTCCCTGAAGCCTGTTTGATTTGTTTTCAGTCTATATCTGTTATAGCAAAAAGTTGAAGCCTTCAGCAAGAAATGTTTATTGATATGAATATGTAAAGCCTCGTATTACATCTGCTCCTTTAAACGATTCTTCAAATGAAACTGGAAAATAAATCTAATTGAGGAATATCATGGATTTATTTTCCAATAAGGGTTAAGTTATTGAATCCTTTTTCAATCATGGAAATAATGGGAAGGTTTAGGAAATCTTTTGAGGTTTACATTCCAGAGGATAATGCATTTGCTAGGGGTAAGGATGAGAAAACTCAATAAATTAGCCCAAAAAAGGGGAACAAAATTTTGAACTAAGTGAAGGAAGTTGTATTTATTATTATTTTTTTCGGGCTTCAGAATGCCAATATTAGTATGAGAAAACATCAAAAATGCAACAAGATAGAGAGCAACTAACATTTCATTTTCATTTTATGTACCGAATTTTATGCTTATAAGCATTTCTAGTTGCCGATGGGAGGAAGGAGGAGAAGGGAAAACTTTATTTATAATTTAAATGTTGTACGGTAAATATACTGAAAGAACCATGATCAAAATTGGAAGTAAATCATGTCTCCAATTCGCCTCTGCTGTTTAATTTTTTATTAAGTGATATATGTAAAAGTTACATCAAGCAACTCATAAATGAAAAAGAACCTTTCTGATTACATAAAATACATTTAAATATAAATAATTTTTTGTAAATTTATTTTTAAAAATCACGAATGTTAACCAAAATCATGTGCTTAATGAAACAGGCAAAATAATCGATTTGAATGTCATTAACATATCAATCGGCATCTGTATCTACATATGTATAAGATATTTTTCATACAGACAAGTACCGCACTGCATATTGAAAATGCTGGTATAATTTGGGGAAAAGGCCTACCTGCTAAATTAAACAAGCGGGCCGAAGCAAAATGTTAAACATTTCAGCTCCAAGAAAGCATGCTTTCAAAATAAGCTTTAATGTTTTACCACATAATATAAAGTCAAATTGTTTCGGAGAAAAATCTAAAATTAATTACATTGGTGCTGTAACTCTTACTGTTATCACAAAAGTTTTTAATACAAAATTTAAATTCATACTTTTAAACTACTTTTAATTTTTACGATTTTTAGAAAACATAGTTTTTAACGCAAGGTTATGGATAAAAAAATATAAAATACTTTTCAAAAATACCATGTTTGGAAACAATATTTCATATGTATTACCTTTTTAAAGTATAAACGTGGTTACGAATTGTATTTGAAACTAATGGAAGAAAATATAGTAATTCCACCAAAAGAAAGTTCTCTAGGGCTTTGAGACGAATAAAATGTAGTAATATATTTTTCAGATAGCTGAAAATGAAAATACAACTTTTTTTAACAGCGTTTTCAAAGGAAGAAAAAAACCTTAGCGGAGCAAAACCTTAATTAAACATCTCTTAATTAAAAAACATTTTATTAGGTACAATAAGTAAAATAAAGTGCTTCAGTTATGTAAAAAAAGAAAAGATAAAAGTGTTTAAAGGCAAAATGATATTAAAAGAAAAAAGGAAAAATATATCTAATAACTAATGTACTAAACAGTCGCAAAATAAGATAAAAAAATTAATAAAATTAGAATCTAAATTGTAAAAGAGATCTAAGAAATAAAAACTGCAAACAAAATTTCAAAACACAGATATTGCGCTGTTGTATTTTACTCATTTTTATTTGTTCATGCATTTACTTACTTCTTCCTGTTTAAGGAGTGTTTTCTGATCTCTAAGAATGTTTTCGATTATTAGTCATGCTTTTTTCAATTAATAAGGAGTATTTTTCTGATACAATAATAAAAAAGCAGTGCATTTCTGTATTTGCGGTGCTCCGATTTGTCAAATAATTGAGACATGATTTCTCCAGAAAATCTCATAAAAATATTTTTTCTTCAATTTTCTAAAGCATTTCGACAGAGCCTACATTAAACAGAAAGGACAAGAAAAGGAGAGATAGAGAGGAAGCCATATGTTTTTAACATTACGCGTAAAAATAAAATACAGTCGAAAATAATTTTGAATCAGTAAACTATTGTATATGTGAGCATGTCTTTTTTTTCTTCCAATTGCTGGAACAAAGAGCACATACAAAATTTGAGGTTTACAGTACAATTTCACGATTTGCCACAAACGAGTAGAAATTTCGACTAAATGCTAGTTTTCAGTGTTTTTAATAAAATGTATAGGGTCAGTTGGGGTAATTGTAAACGCTTTTTCAATGTTTTAACTTTTGATCCTTCTCTACCTCTTGATGATTGAGAGATAAAATTGTGAGCATTGCAGGCAATACTGTACATCTTGTGAGTAAATATGTACACAAATTATGACTTTATGACTATTTGTTAAGCGAATGAACTCGTGTTACATTTATCCCAGAGTGTTTACATTTACCCCAGAGCCTCTGCGGTAACTGTAAACATAGATTTATTGTCAAATAAGGTTGATTTAAATTAAAAACCCTTTCACAGACAGTACGCTTGGAAGCTTAAGAAGTTCTGGAGCAATGGTCTTCAATCTGCAGCCAACTATCTGCATGTGGTCCGCAGATTTGTTTTTGAGCTCGCTGAGATCCTTTAATGAAAAATATATTTCACAAAATAAAGTAACGCGGTAAATTCAATTAAAATGTGTCCCTCAGTGGATCAGTTAGTTAAGCTCGGCCGTGGTCAATGCTTGGGAGGGTGACCATCTCTCGTAACTGATTACTCTGCGACCGAGCACGCTAATGGAAGCTGTGCATGTGAATTCCGTCGTGGCTTCAAATGTACTCCAAGTTAGAAATAATACCCGCTTGCAGGGCAACCTAGGTGACAATTTCTCATCTGGGAGCTGGTTCAAAATCATGAGGCCCCCTCTGAGCCAAGTGCAGTTTCATTCTCATTAATAGTCGATAAGAGCTTCCGTAATTCCTCGTCACCCTGAAGGGGTGTCTGGATTTCCCAGTAGCGTAAACAACAACTACAGTTATGTAAAAAAGACAGAAAAGTGTAATTTACATCAAAGTGTAACATTTATTGTCTTTTTAAACGATTGAAAATAAGATAAATTGAAGTTTTTACAATTACCTCAGAGTGCAAAATACAAGGGGTAATTACAAAGACCTAACTTGTACATGAAAAATAACAGGGATGAAATTCATAACTAAATGTTTTTAGCAACATTCCATATGACAGATAAAAATGGTTGAAACCGCTTACTTCGCTTGTAGATAAGCTGGAGTGGAAAATTTAAGGTCACTAAATTTTGTAAAACAACTTTTTTCACGTGTCATTTTCATTTCGAAACTTACGAAACCATTTCAATGTCTTCCCTATGTTGCCATTTCATCACTAACGAGAAGTTAAGTTTTCAAAACTACCACAAGTGTAGTTATGAAACTTGTTTACATTTACTCCATGTTTACAATTACCCCCACTGACCCTACTTCTTTTCTATCTTTTTCGATGGTTAGTCCGACAAGACGCCATTGGGGTCACTACGTTCACATAACAAAATCTGAAGTGTCTACGAAAATTATTTCAATTTCCGCCAATGAGTTCAAACTTCGGCCAGCATTACATAGATTCTAATTATAATCAAGATTGCAAATATAAATGTGCACTTGGGTCAATGGCGAAAGAACGAACTCTTACGGACCAAATTTCCTTTTTTTTTTTCTTCAAAGAATCCGTCATTTAGATACCAAATGACATTGAAAAAAATACAAATACAGCTCAGGTAGTAAAGACCACATTACGATATGTAAGATTTTTTTAGCCTACTCAATGTGACAGCTCAATTTAAT
Source organism: Octonoba sinensis (assembly GCA_038502835.1). Taxonomy (NCBI): domain Eukaryota; kingdom Metazoa; phylum Arthropoda; class Arachnida; order Araneae; family Uloboridae; genus Octonoba; species Octonoba sinensis. The sequence continues at coordinate 70,205,314 of CM076602.1, forward strand.
TACCCTTAACTATCATTTGTCCTTTTTTCAAGCCAGGAGCTTCATTTTTGAGAAAACAGAAACATAGCCCTTATTGTGCATATACTGTATTATAAACTAATCACGATCACTTCTAATGATTGGAGAAATTTTGCTTTGTAAGTGGCACCACGTATTGATACACTCTGTTCCCAGATTTGATTTCATCTATATGAAAGCCCCCTTAACTAATCATCGGAAATCCTATTCAGACAGAAAAATTACTTTGAGATCTGGAAAGTTTTCCTCCAAATATCCAATGTAAATAACCTGAAATCCATCCTAGCTTGTATAAATATTTACTTAAAAGACGATTTTGTTGCTACAGTGACGAAAGTAAATGTTTGAATAAAGGAACATTTGCCCTTTTTCAGAACTTTGTTTTAATTTATTCTAAACAAAGAAGCACTACATAAAATGGTGAAAAAAGATATCCGTAATATGCAGTAATATATTTTTCATGGAGCAGCGAAAAATTCTGACGTATTTTTAGAAAATTTTGAATTATTTTAAAAAGTCTTATCTGAATAACTAAAAAGATCTATCATAAGAAAAATATCATTAAACGTAATACTTCAAATAGAATCAAAAACAAAACACATTTTTGAAGGGAAAAAACGAAGTGTCGTTTCTTTATTGCAAAGGAGTGTTTAAGTAATAAGGTAATAGTGACTAATAGTAAGAAAAGTAATAGTGACTTCATCTATTTTACTGAGGGTAAATATAGCGTGACTCTCATTAAAATCGGAGTTTTTCCCAGTGAAAATATACTATAACTTGTACATTTTAAAATAAACTGGCAGTGTATTTTTTATTTTGAAAATCAATTGTCTGTAATGATTTAAATAATATATTTAAAGATAAATACATTGAAAGATAGTTGGATATTATCAAACATGGGCAAAAAAGTTGCGGATTCACAGTATATCAAAAATGATATTAAAAAGATAGTTTAAAACTTACATTACGTCTAAACTTCTGTTATTTTGGAGCTAAACTTTCATTGAACTCTCTACTTATGGAAGAAAATACTTTGTTACCTTGTTTGATTGTAATTGAGAAAACCGCTTGAGCTGTAATTTAATAAAATTGGTGCGACTCACATTACATCAAACCTAAGAGGTATAACGTACTATTCAAGCACAGTAAAACCCCGTTATACTGCGCCTCGGTATCCCGCGGTGACTGTGATGTCCCCAGACGTTTAAACCACCCTTTATCATTGCCATTTAAAGGTGATTCCTTATTTACCATTTTAAATAAAGCCAGCCCGAGCACACAAATATTCTAGCCAAAGAGTACCCCCCCCCCCCACCAGTCACACTAACAGAAAAATCCCTATTGTGATTGTCGCGATGTACACCTTTTTCATGTTTTTTTCTGTATTTCAACCTAGAACATATAGCTTGATTTCAAAATCGGCTTGTTTCTCTTGACATGGGAGGAGCTCAATCTGTCAGGGACTGTTCAGTTCAATGCTAACTATTCCATTTTCAGAAGTCTTGTAATGCGTGTGTAACTTCTTTTATTGCGCTCGCAACCTTTGTATTCCAGATTCTTTAGTATTCCTGAGAAGTAAACATATTTCCAAGGGAGAAGGGCGTTCCTCCCCTTCCAAATCTAATTTTTTCTCATGACCTCTCCCCCCTCACAATCCCATGTTGATAACATAAAGCTCGATAGACTTATTGCGCTGCTGAGATGTGTGATTCTTGCACAGCAATTTCAGTGAATGAAATGGCACCAAAGAAGAAAAGAAGAATTATACTATAGGGGAGTAAGAAACGTTACGAGTAATTGATAAAGCTAAAAATGATGCAACAAAAGCGAGTATTATTTCGTGAATATGGTTCAGCGGTATATTTTCACTATACCGTGGTTATGTTATAACGCGGGTGCCAAACATGTTTCCCGACACACGCGTTTTAACGGGTTTTTACTGTATATTTTATACAATCTCTATCCAACTTTGATAATCTAAAAATACTGTTAAATGCAAAGAATAAAAACATATATACAGAGAACTTCCATCCCGCATACATCGCGCATTTACTGTTTTCCCGTAAGTATCACGTTTGTTTTAACGGCCAAACGGTATCGTTACTTTACACTTACCCACACTTGTGCACTTGTCAGTTTCCAGTATATTTATTAAATTTGGATATACTTTTCTTTTCTCTTGAAGAATTTACCTTTAGGTTAAATATACCATTACTTTTCTTTGCCCTTTTCGACTATTTTCTACTACTGCCATCATTTGTACTTCATACTCTTCATGTTTTAAAATGCTGTTTTGGCTTTTATTTGATACCTCTTGTGGGAGATGATTATTTGTGGCCCAATGATACAACACAATTTCCTGCTTCACAAAATATCAATCGCCAAATTTGGAGGCCCGGGAATTAGACATATATATGGTCCTGGATGTCTATTGAGACATTTGAAACCTAAGTACAACTAATTTCTAAAGATTAAACTATTAAAAATGGGATAAATCAATCTAAAGAATGCCACTGGTGCACTCAACTTATTTGAAAAAAAAAATAGTTTAAAGAATATAGTTTCAAGTTTACAGACATGCAAAATTAGCCCTTCAACAGTCCATTTTTCTTTCACCTTTGAATGTGTTCTTCACTGTCCGTTTATCATTCAGGCCATGTCACATACTTCTAGCTGTTAATATCTGTGACTTTAATATACAGCCCAAATAATGAGTTTCTACGTGTGTTACAATATTTTTGATTTAAATATAAGTTAAGTTGTATTTTACTAGTATGACTCACATTACATTAAGGTTACTGACATTATGCGAGTAAGTAACCCTAACGACTCACAGTACCAAACAGTTCATATCATTCTTATATGTATTCACAAAATTAAAAAAAAAAAATGAAGTCATATTATGAAAAGAACTGTACTGAAGGTGAAAAATATGAAGTTATAAGCTAAAATAGTCAATTTATAGTTTAGTTATGATGAAACATACATGTTTGCGTGACTCACATTACATCTATTACTTGGAGTTACATAGCTCTCAATTTCGGTAAAAACATATTAAATTAATTCCGTGAAAAGTGCTAATGGCAGAACAAATGAATATAGAGAAAAAATAATCGCAATGAAATGTTCTAAAAGTTGACAGTTTTTGCAAAAAATGAAGTTCAAAAAGCAACAATGTAGTAGACTGAAAAACTCATTTATCTCATAGGTCAACCGCTTTCAAATATTTTAGGAGTATAAAAATCATTTTAACCCATATTTTACCATCGTCCTATATATAGGACAGCTCAGATAATCGTGTTTTCATAAGCATTACCACCTTTTTTCATATCTACTTCATTATTAAAATAAACTGTACGTTTGATAAATGCTATGTACAACATTTTTTAATTCAATTTTAATATTTTGAGTTTTTTTTTTATTTTCGTATTTGGTGATTTTTAGCTATTTCATTTTACGTAATTAATTTTTTTATTAAAATAATTTTGTGGGAAATATGTCAAAACTCACTTTAAGTTTAGTCATGATTATTCTTATACATTATTACCGAGTGAAATCCGCTAAGAAAAAACTATATTTAAACCAGTTTTATGAAAGGTTTACTTGCCGTCCTGTAAATAGGACGATGGTACAATCCCCTACTAAGCGCGTCTTTGCGGATTTCAACGTTCGGACAATCGAGCACAGCATCCTGCTGCTTCCTCTCTTTTAATACTCAAAAATAGGAAGTGTTCTTGGAACAAGGGATGTAGGAATTGGTTTCTGGGGGTTGCAAGGGAATTGTTTTGTTTAATTTGCCGTGAGTATTTGACCACGCGGTGACACTATCTTTGGGAGAGTGTAAAAGTAATTGCAGTTCAAAGTGTGAGAGCTGATCTTGCATTCGAATAAGAAAAAATGAGTACCATTGGCAAATTAAGTCAAAAATTCTTGACGACTGAGGAAGCCTTAGATTATTGTAATTAAAAGAGGAAACTGAAGATAGTGACCCCGAAATGATAATAGTGCCACCTGATCCAGATATAGTTACTGATGATGAAGAAATTGATTATAACGGCTCTAATATCTCACGTAATCACGCTATTTTTGATGAAAAATTTCCGGAAGAAACAGCTGGAACAATAGAAATTTTAAATGAAATAAACCAAGATGAAGGAATACGTATATCCTGCCAAAATGGACTAATCGTGCACCAAAGTTTTCATCGGCTCCCGAATTATTTTCGAATATTTTCGTAATTTTTGGGCATAATATTTTATAGCGGCTATCACATTCTTCCAAGAGAAAAATGTACTGGAAAAGTGCTCCTGATACAGGTACAACTCTTGTTAGTCAAGCCATGTCAAGAAAGCGATTTTTTTTTTATATCAAGAGGTATTTGCGTTTCAACGACAATGCTATTGTAAATTTAGATCAATATTATAAAGTTCGTCCAATTTACAATTTGTTGAATGAAGCTTTGCAACAGTTTGGTGTGTTTTCTGAGCATTTAAGCATTGATGAAAGAATAGTCCGTTATTTCGGAAAACATGGATGCAAATTGTGCAAGCGAGGGAAACCCGTGAAATTTGGTTATAAGCTTTGGATTCTCTCCCTTTGATAGATAACCTTTTCATATTATACCATATCAAAGAGCACAGAAAGAGAAGCCCAGTTCTGATCTTGATTCTAATAGTCATAGAAAAGCTAAAAAGATGAAAAGGAAAAAGAAGTCTTTAGCCCAAACAGTTGTAGAAGATTTGCTGTCTATTGTTGAAGCGCCAACAAAACATATGGATAACTTTTTTACATCGTATCATCTTTTAGTTCATCTCAAAAACAAGCAATTCTTTGCCACGGGAACAGTAAGGGAAAACGGAATGGGAAAGTGTCCCTTAAAATCATCCAAAACTTTGGGGAAAATGTATCATGGAACATCTGATAGAAATTTTGATATAAATAAAGAAATCGCAGCTGTTCGCTGGAATGACAACAGGGTGGTGTCTCTCATCAAGAATTTTGAAGTGTTTCAAAAAAGTAGAGAGATGAATGAAGGGTGGTAAACAAAAAGTAGACATCCCATCTTGTGTAGTGTCATACAACGACTATAAGAATGGTGTTGACCTTTTTGACAATTATATGGAAACCTACTATTCTTCGATACAAGGAAAAAAGTGGTATTGGCCCCTATTTATATTGGCCTGTCTTCGAAACCGCACAAGTTGCTGTTTGGAAAATATCAAAGCTCTTTGCTTCCGAAAACGCATTTGAATTTCTGGAATTCCGCAGAAATGTTATTTTTGCTTATCTGGGTTTGTGCATTCCTCGAAACATTGCAGGAAGACGACTGGGCGTTCAGCATAGAAGCACAACCTTTTTGAAATTGCAGAATGACCATATTTTAGTAAAAAACCCGAAGGGGAAGCAACGCAGGTGTCAGCTCATAAACTGTACCAGAAAACTCTTAACTGTTTGCAAAAAATGCAATTTAGGACTTTGCGTGGAATGTTTTCTTCTATTTCATGGATACCAGGATGCTTGACTGGAAAGCCAAAATGGCAGTAGTGGATTGTACCATCGTCCTATATATAGGACAGCGTGTAACAGCGAAACAAATAACATTTTGGTAAGTTTTTAAATTTTATAATCATTCTTGGGTCCTCATTATTCTGTGACGACAATTTCTTGGAAAAATATTAGTTATTTTTCAATGTGGTAAAATATGGGTTAATATCCATGTTTTCTCTTTTTATTTTTCTGCACTTGTGTCCCTGTTTTCGTGGATTAACCCTTGATTACATCTCCGGTAATTTCTACCTAACGCATGAAATTGTCAAATTGCGATTATTTTTCTGTGCTTATAAATACTTTTAAATTGTAGTAGAGACGATGATTATCAGACCCTGTTGCATTTAATCCTTTCCTTTTTTTGCGATGCTTTACTTAGATTATAAAGCGTTCTGTAATTTCAGATTAAACGCTGTTTTAATCCTTATTTAAACAAAACAAAAAAAGAAATTAAGAAAAAATAAGTTGGAAACAAAGTGGCATAATTTAATTTTAACGAAGTTGAGAAAAGCCTGCAGTTTATAAGTAAAGTATATTTTGTATCTACTGCAAGGAATTTTGCGTTTTGCGTCGCTTAAAAAGGATTTACATTCTTAGCAGGATTAAATTCAAACATATTTAGCTTACTTTTTGATCTTCCGAATTTTACTAAGCTTTAATGGTGGCAACAATAGTTTAGCTCATAATAAATTCTAAATTTGTTGTTTGCTACATGATTTGTTTCGTACCATATACGCCATCATAGACAGCTTATGCAAAACAGCTGATGAATAAAATAAACTAATGTCCAGCTTTAAGTCTTTATCCTTAAAGAGAAAAAAACTAGCTATTTAAGTGCATTATATATGTAGGAAAACTAACTAAATAAAAAATAAATATATTACACAAAGTCTTTTAAAATTTAACCATTTGCAAAAACACGCTAAAATTGATCTAGAATATGTATATTTTCATTATTTTCTCAGCGTTAATTTTTGTATAAAGTCAATATACTCAGTGGGATTCGCAACATGTTTACTTGTTTTATAGTTACTGAATAATTCAAGATGCAGTCCAAATCAAATGAATTATTTAAGAGTCGGCTCCCAAAGCAGAAGCATGAAGATCAATCTAATGAATGAAGAAAAGTGCTAAGCCTCGCACCGTGTTTGGAATACTAACTGCTCTCTAACAACCTGACACTTTAGGTCTAAACAAGTTAATAACATTTCTACGGTGAATTTCATTTTTCATCAAATTTGCAGCAGCGTATTCTTTTCTTGGAATTTCCTAGTAAGTTTCTGACAATTATCTGAAATGATTGTTCTGAAGTTTAAAGCAAATTTTTTTCAGAAAAATTATGTGCAAACTACATTTTCAATGATTTCGAAAAAATATGGCAATCGTTTCGAACACAACAATTATGAATAAGCAATTTATTAACACATCATTAATAAAATTAATTTTCAAACTGAACAAGACGTTCCGTTTAGAAATATACGAGCCTACTTTCCCGTATACACCACCTTCAAATCTAACTATCTCTCTCTTTCGCGTTTAGCTTTAGTTTTTAATTGTTAAAAATATACCGTTTTCAAAGGTTAATACATATTCATTCACTCATATTCATTTATTCAGTCATTCATGTATTCATTCATTCACTCATTCATGTATTTATTCACTAATTTACTTATTTTTTCATTCATTCGGTAATTTATTTTTTTATCAATTCTTCACTCATTCGTTTATTCATTCTTTCACTTATTCATTTAATCATTCATTAATTGAAAAATATTCTTGAAAATTCCGATCAAAAAATTTCATAGGAAAATAGGTTCGTTAGCTCTGGATGAACGTTCCATCTGTACATGTTCTACGTTATAAGAGCTTTCCGATAAAGTTTGTTGCAAGCAAATCGGTCCGTTAGATCGGGATTTATATAGGATTGAAATTTCCCGTAGGCACTATGTTAATTTTTTTTACACTGTTCAAAAATGAACAGAACTTGTTCAAATCAATATTTCACGCCAAGAACTTCTTCCAGTGAGCTTGTTCAGTGGAACTTGGATCTTGTACCCAAAGTTTACATGATTTGCTTCATTTTCGTCCATAGGCGCTAATGTTAAAATTTTTTGAACTGTTCAAAATTGAACAAAAAACTGTTCAAATCAAAAAGTAAAATATGGAAATGAGATGTCCTCGCCGAGATTTTTCGAATGCAAAACGAATTTTTCGATTCAGATAATTCGTTCAAAAGTTATTAGGGGGGAACAGACAGATTTGAACAATTTTTTGTTAAATTTTGAACAGTTCAAAAAAAATTAACATGAACGCCTACGGGGAACTTTCAATCCTATATAAATCCTTAACTAGCGGACCGATTTACTTGGAACAAACTTTATCGGAAAGCTCTCATAACGTAAAACATATACAGATAGAAAGTTCATCCAGAACTAATGAGCCTATTTTCCTATGAAATTTTTTTGATCGGGATTTTCAAGAATATTTTTAAATAAATAAGTGAAAGAATGAATGAACAAATGAGTGAATAAATGAGCAACTGAGTGAAAAAAAAAAAGTAAATAAGTGAATAAATGCATGAGTGAGTGAATGAATGAGTGAATAAATATGTATTAACCGTTGACAAAGGAATAACTAAAGCTAAACGAGAAAGAGAGAGAAAAAAAAGCTAGATTATAAATTTTAAGTTGGTGTATACGGGAAAGTAGACTCGTATAGGTCTAGACGGAACTTCTTGTTAAAAGAAAAATTCTGTTCCGCCACGTTGAACTCAAATGAATATCCAGATAAAATTTATTCATCTGTAATTTAGTTTAGAGCAGTGTGCGATATAAAATAAGTCAAAAATTTTCGATAATTCTTCAATTTGCTCAGAGCCTCATGAAATGATCGCTCTAGCAACACTGAAAAAAAAAAAAAAAAAAAAAACTACATTATGCTTAAAGTATTAGCGACTTGGCACTGCCACTGCAATTGATAACTCAGTCCTTTGGAATCTTTAAAAAAAAAAGATTCACTGCGTGGTTTTATAAGCCCCTCAGTTCTCTGTTTAAAAGTTATTAAACCCATTTATTTGGAATGTATCATTAATTACATACACTTTAGAAAGTAAAAATCAAAATGTACCTTTTAGTGATACTTCACTTTTCTCAACTATATTACAAGATGCGTTAGTAATTCTATCTCCTATATACAGTATCTTCGTCGATAATAAGTTTATCTGAGTTAGGAATCGCTAGAGTATATACATGTTTATTGCATACTCGTTAATAAATTATTCTTCTTCATATGAAATAGGATATGCATTATTTAGTAAGTATGTATCTCACAGAAAGTAATAACATTTATTTTTATGGAGAATAAAGTATTCTCAAGATAGTAAAATTGAACTATTTTGTAAAGAGATAAGATACAATTTCTCTTAATTATGAATTTAAATTTAATCAGAGAAGGAATTCGTAGATTACAAAAGTTGCTTTTAAATTAAAGAGCTAAATTATTATTATTTAGACAATTCTGGATAAAAACTAAAGCGATGTTGCGTTTATTACTTTATATGTTTATAAACTATGCTTAAAACGTAACTTTTTTTGGACATGAACAAAAATAATCGCCTAGATCAAAAAGTAAAACATTACACAGCATTATCTCTACTAATAATAAAGCAGCAAGTATGTGTATGTGTATCTGTGTCCGGCGTAGGGTCAAGACCGTTCGGCGGATTTTCATGAAATTTGGCACGAAATTAGTTCGGAACATGGGGGTGTGCATCTCGGATAGTTTTTTCTGAAACTCGAATTTGTTCTTTTTTTATTTCAATTTATAGCCAAAAATTAAATAAAATGGTGCTTTTCTATCTGAAGAAATTGTCTTTTCGAGCTTGATACCATTGAAAAGCGCGTGAAAATCTACTTCAGGAAGAGTTTTTCGCTTCGTGCTAAAATGCGAAGCCTCTAAATTAACTAGGAAATAAGTTATAAGAGTTTTTCTCTGTAGTTCGAAATTATTTTTTCACTAGCGGTACCCGCACGGCTATGCCTGTGTTAAAAAATGAAAAGACCAGTCAATTCACCATTGTGTATATAGTGATAACTTTTTAATGTGCAAATTATGTTATTTTATTAAAATGTATAGCATTCCACGTAATTAAAAATTAGCAGCCCACTGCAATGAACCAGCGATCCTACACATTTAAGCATTTTTTTGCAAAATACACACAATAAAAAAGGAAAAAAGAACAGAAAGAAACGAAACAAAACGAAAAAGAAAATATTTGAAAGAAAATGCATTTTGTTTGTTTAAATCAAGTACCCACACAAAAAGGACGATTATAATCCTTTAGAATAGTTTTAGTTAATACATTTTAGTATAATTAATTTTTATCTATTAGTAAACAGTTAAACAGAACGGTAAAATTTTGTAGCTTGCAGAAACAAAAGCAGCAAATAAAGCTTTGAAAACGGAAAAAACCTTTCATCCCAGCTCAAATAGGAAAATAACATATGCACTAATTCACTGAAGAAAAAAAAAATAAATAAATAAAAACATAAACAGTAACAATAAGTTGGAATAACAAAAATCGCTATAAAGGATAACATTTCTTTAAAGAACCCGTGTGCGGTATGGAAAATGGTCCCGTGAAATACATGTCAAAATAAGGGAATCAAAATAAAGCTATCGATCGCCTATGAGCCGCAAGAAATGAATTTTAATTCGTTTTTTTTTTAAATCAAAATAATTAATTAATTAATTTAAAGTAGGCTGCTTCTCAAAATGCTAAAAACGGCAAGAAATAAATTTTAATTCGTTAAAAATAATAATCATAATCCAGTCGGCTTGGTAACAATTCAAAAAAAATAAAAAGCAAGAACATTAATTTTCTTTTCTCCAGACGATTGATAAACTAAATTACCGTGAAAAAATAATTTAGAACTGCAGGGAAAAACGCTTATAACTTCTTTTCTTGTTAATTTAGAGACTTCGAATTTTTGCACTTAGAGCAAGACTCTTTTTTGGGGTAGTTTTTTTACGGGCTTTTCAAAGATATAAAGTTCGAAACGATGCGATAGTTTCTTCCTATAGAAAAGAACCCTTATGTAATTTTCGGCTATAAATTGCAATAAAAAAAGAGCAACTTCGAATTTCAGAAAAAACTCTAAAAGGTGCACACCGCACTATTTCAAACTAATTCTGTGACAAATTTCATTAAAATTTGCCGAACGGTCTTGTATATAGTGGTATTTTTTTTATGTGTAAATTATGTTATTTTATTAAAATTTATAGCATTCCACATAATTAAAAATTATCCTCCCACGGCAATGAACCAACGAACCTACACATTTAAGCATTGTTTTGCAAAACACACACAATAAAAAAGTAAGAAAGAAAAGAAAGAAGCGAAACAAAACAAAAAAGAAAATATGTAAGAGAAAACGCATTTTGTTTGTTTAGTTCAAGTACCCACACAAAAAGGACAATTATAATCCATTAGAATAGTTTTAATTAATAAATTGTTAGTATAATTAATTTTTACCTATTATTCATTGATATTAAAACAGAGAGACGAAATTTTGTCGCTTTCACAAACAAACAGCAGTAAGAAAAGCTTTGAAAGCGGAATAAACCTTTCATCCGAGCTCAAATAGGAAAAAAACATATGTGCTAATTCACTGGATGAAAAAAAATGAAAATATAAATAGTAATAATAAGTTGAAACAACAAAAATCGCTAGAAAGAATAAAATTTCCTTTAAAAACCCCTGTGCAGTATGGAAAATAATCCCGTGATGTCAAAATAAAGCTGTCGATCGCCTGTGAGCCGCAGGAAATAAATTTTAATTTGTTAAAAAAAAGAATAATCAAAACCAAAAAAATGAATTAATTAATTAAAAATCGGCTGCTTCTCAAAATGCTAAAAACCACAAGCAGTAAATTTTAAGTCGTTAAAAAGAAGGATCATAAGCCAGTCGGCATGGTAACAATTAAAATTAAAGTTAATTACCGTGAAAAATAATTTTGAACTGCAGAGATAAACGCTTATAACTTCTTTTCTAGATACTTTAGAGACTTCGAATTTTAGCACACAGAGCGGAACTCTTTCCGTTGTAGTTTTTTATGGGCTTTTCAATGGTATCAAGCTCAAAGCGATGCGACAAATCCTTCCGATAGAAAACGACTATTTTATAAAATGTTCGGCTATAAATTGAAATAAAAAAAGAACAAATTCGAATTTCAGAAACAACTCTCCGAGGTGCACACCCCCATGTTCCAAACTAATTTCGTGCCAAATTTCATGAAAATCCGCCGGTCGGTCTGGGCCATACGCCGGACACAGACACACAGACACACACATACTTGCTGCTTTATTATTAGTAGAGAAGAGATGGTAATTAACTTTAATTTTACTTGAATTGTTACCATGCCGACTGGCTTATAATCATTTTCTTTTTTCACAATTTAAAATTTATTTCTTGCGGTTTTTGTCATTTTGAGGAGCTGCCGATTTTTAATTTATTTATTTCTTTTCTGTTTGAATTTTGATTATTCTTTTTTTTTTTAACGAATTAAAATACTGCACAGGTTTTTTTTAAAAGAAATATTACCTTTTACAACGATTTTTGTTATGACTATTTATATTTTAATTTATTTAGTTTTTTTTTCCAGTGAATTAGCAAACATGTTATTTGACTATTTGGGCTCACATGGAAGGTTTTTCCGCTTTCAAAGCTTTTCCTGCTGCTGTTAGTTCCTGCAAGCTACAAAATTTTGCCTTTCTGTTTTACTGTCAATGACTAATACATAAAAAATATTTATACTGAAATGTATTACTTAAAACTATTATAAGGGATTATAATCGTTCTTTATGTGTGGGTACATGAACTAAACAAAATATTTTCTTTTCCGTTTCGTTTCGTTTCTTTCTTTCTTTTGTCCTCTTTTATTATGTGTGTTTTGCTAAAAAAAAATGCTTAAATGTGTAGGATCGCTGGTTGATTGCCGTAGGCGGATAATTTTTAATTATGTGGAATGCTATACATTTTAATAAAATAACGTAATTTACACATAAAAAAAGTTAACCCACTGGTCTTTTCATTTTTTAACACGGGCATAACTGTGCGTGTACCGCTAGCTAATAATAAAGCAGCAAGTATGTCTGTCTGTGTCCGGCGTAGGGCCAAGAACGTTCGACGGATTTTCATGAAATTTGGCACGAAATTAGTTCGGAACATGGGGGTGTGCACCTCGGAGAGTTGTTTCTGAAATTCGAATTTGTTCTTTTTTTATTTCAATCTATAGCCGAACATTTTATAAAATAGTCGTTTTCTATCGGAAGGATTTGTCGCATCGCTTTGAGCTTGATACCATTGAAAAGCCCATAAAAAACTACAACGGAAAGAGTTCCGCTCTGTGTGCTAAAATTTTATGAAATTGTTTTTTCACGGTAATTAACTTTAATTTTATTTGAATTGTTACCCTGCTGACAAAAGGCCTATGATCCTTTCTTTAACAAATTAAAATTTATTTCTTGTGGTTTTTAGCATTTTGAGGAGCAAAAAATTTTCAATAAATTTTTTTTTTTTTTTTGGATATTGATTTTTTTTTTTTTTTAACGAGTTAATATTTATTTCCTGCGGCTCACAGGCGATAGATAGCTTTATTTTGATTTACTTATTTTAATATGCATTTTACGGGACCATTCTCCATACGACCCTTGGTTTTTTTGTTAACAAATGTAACTTTATAGCGATTTTTGTTATTCCAACTTATTATTACTATTTACATTTTTATTTATTTTATTTTATTTTTTCTCCAGTGAATTAGCATACATGTTATTTGCCTATTTGAGCTCGGGTGAAAGGTTTTTCCGTTTTCAAAGCTTTCCCTTCTACTCTTAGTTTCTGCAAGATACAAAATTTCGTCTTTCTGTTTTACTGTTAATGAATAGTAGACAAAAACTAATTATACTAAAAATTTATTAATTAAAATTACTAATGGATTATAATCGTCCTTTTTGTGTGGATACTTAAACTAAACAAACAGAATGCGTTTTCTTTCAAATATTTTCGTTTTTGTTTTGTTTTGTTTCTTTCATTTCTGTTTTCCTTTTTTATTGTGTGCGTTTTGTAAAAAAAAAAGTGCTTAAATGTGTAGGATCGCTGGTTCATTGCCGTGGGTGGGTAATTTTTAATTATGTGGAATGCTATACATTTTAATAAAATAATAGACTTTTCGCATAAAAAAAGTTACCACAATATACACAATGGCGAACCCACTGGTCTTTCATTTTTTAACACGGGCATAGCCGTGCGGGTACCGCTAGTAACTTTTATACATGCAAAAATATAAGATTTACAGACATTCAATCTGTTCACGGTTCACGGCTTTAAAATACACTGGCAGACTACTCTTGCCCGCTTTCGAAGTGACCACCTCCGAACATTACAGATTTCTGAAGGTTCCAAAATGTTTGAGACCTGTTCCAACTGCTCTGATGAGCAGGCTTCGCCAGATTACGTCCTCGCGTGCCTGGGGCCTTCCAAGCAAGATCTGCACGGCGATCCTACGATGGTGCTAGATATTTTAAGGGTATATGACATCATGGACCTGGTCTAGAGCTGCTGGCCAATGGGGACAGGCAACGTTAGGACCGCTTCCTCGACAATAGTTTTTCTTGTCTCCTTAATTTAATTTCTGTCCGCCGGATGGCGCTGCCGTCTGTTTGGGAATATGCATAACATCTGTTTCAACCTGTGAAGGTTGTTGCAAGCGTGTGCACACGTACATTGAGACATGTTTTAGTATTTTTCCCACTCTATTTGCTGAATATAAATCAATACGACAAAAATAGTAAAAATACTTTCTCATATACCGTTTGTTTTTCCAATGGATAAAATGCATATATAAACTATAATAATCACTTTGGAAACTAGATTTTTTAGCACTTCGAAAAGAGGAAACATTTTTTCCTTCCAGTATAATTAACTAAAATATCATTGGACACCAATCTATTGATCAGTTGCAATGCTAAAGTATTTAAATGACAGGAAGCTTTGTGGATAACAAAACGCAGAATGTAATAATCATATAGTTTTCTGAGAATATAAGGCACAAATCCTCCTCCCCTTAATTGAATACGACTTTTATTAACTTAAACCTTTTACCAAATGTGTAAAGCATTACATCTAGATTTTCAGTAGTTAAAATGTAGCTTAAAATTTGTACTAATCGCTTTGCGTATTGTACTAATCGCTTTGCGTATAGTTTTCTTTAACCACAGATAAAGGAGGCAGCAAAAATTTGCAATCGGTCTGGTATAATTAAGGTAATTATCATTCGACACCGATCTATTGTACAATTATAATTCTATGGCAACAAATGACAGCAAGTTTTGTGAGAAGCAGTACAAATGTTCGAATAATCATATAGTTTATGTCCGTTTTCTGAGAATATAAGCCACAATTTTTTCCCTATTTTAATTGAATATGACTTCATTGCGATGTAGAACTGGAGTAGCGTAAATGTCATAACAAATGATTGCTGTCATAACTAATTCGCTTAGAGGGAGCATAATTATGTGAGGGATGGTCATTAATTTTTAGAGGCGCATCAGAGGAAAGTTAATTAAAGCCAGATCATGGGAATTTGTCCTTATTCAGAGAGGCACACTTTCCTGTTTACAACATTTACTTCTGGTACGAAGTAGATAATTAGTGTCTTTTCCGGCATTACAGTCGATGAATGCTTGGTAATTGAGTGATATTACTCTTTTAAAAATGCTTTAAACTTGAATATGTCGATGCTTCTTCCATCTGACAATGCCCTTTTGCTTCAGTTTAAAATTCGTTGAAATGTACTATGGATACATTGCAGGTGGGATTGTGGTTTCTCAAAACACATACTTTGTTAAATTTTGTAATAAGAAATAAATAATGTATTAAGTAAAAAGTTAAGTAAATTAACTATTACATGCATAAAACGGAAAAAATTATTACCTAAGTAAAACTATTTTTGTGAGGAAAAAAACTAATAATAATAGTAAAAAAATGATAATTAATAGCAATACAAAAGTCAATTTGGTTTACATACGTTCAATATTAAAGATTCTTTTAGCACATTTAGTTTCAAAAAAATTACATTACTCAGTAATATGAAAATTCTATGCAAAAATTGTGTGGGACTTCAATGCAATTGATGTGACTAAGGGGTATTTCAAAATTTGTAGCAGAAATATTATGAAGTTATTTCGTCAGTATAGTGTTTCAGATGGCTGTACTATATTATCTTATAAATGTTAATTATATATTGTTAACTATCCGTTTGGTTTTAATGTCATTTTATGATGCCATTTTTTCCTTTCTTTCCTTTTGTGATTATTCCTTTGGTTCCTTATATAAAATAATGCTATGAATTTCCTTTTTATTTTATCTATTTTTTTAAATTGCCCTTTTTTTTTTTGCAGCCAGAAAACTTTTGGAGTCAGAGAGAGAAAAAGAGTACATTGCAACTTTTTGCAAGGGAGCTGGTCCGAAACTGTAATGAAAAATGTTACAACTGTTTTAAGGTCATTTGCAAGAAATATTCATTTCAGGCCTATACCAATTGCAAATAAATCTCTAGTTATTTTGCTTTTATTGTTTAAAATTAATATAGTTTTAATACGTAAACTAAATTTAACTTTGACACTGTCTTTTTTTATTTTTATCATTAAATGGTGTCTAAATTTTAAAAAAATACATTCAACATGCATTATCACAATTGATAGATTAATTGAAAGAACCATTAGGAAAAAATGACTCCAATGGCCTTCAGTGAAACCAACGTAGGACGAACCCACGAGCGTTAAAATAAGTATTTTGTTTTCATTACTAAAAGGTAGTATCAACTAAGCACATTAAAATCATACCAGTTCTTTCAAAAATACCTACAATTTTCTTATCTGACTGGTACCAATTGAAACTAAATCTAAAAGTATTATTAATACGCATTAGCTTATATTTTTCGTTTTCTATTTTACAAGTAATTTTTATTTAGTAAAAAAGTTCAACTCATATTTCGGCTCACACCATCACTCATTGTAATAACGTCGCACAGACTGGTATTTGATTCAAAAATCAGTTCATAAATCAAAATTGTAAACTTAGAAGTAAATCTTGACCATTCATCTCAAAACAGGTCAATATAAATGACATGATATAGAAATGTTATTTTTTCACTGAGACTAACTAGGCAAATTTAACAGCTGTCGGGACTTGGCCCTCTCATTCATCGTTTTGAAGCGTTAAAGTTTTTCGCCAGTACTTAAGTGTATTCTTTTAGCAGTTATTTTGATGGACTTTTTACGGATGTGCTTGAACATGGTGGGCACCCTATTGTTCAACAATTTTGTTGAACAATAAAGCTGTTGGAATTTTTGTAATTCCATTCCTAAAACCTCAAATACTTTTTTCTCGTTTTTAAAAAGGGGTGAATGAATGTTGAGCAGAACTTTGTATTCATTTGTACGGCTTATAAAATTTAGCCTATGATATTTTAGAATGTCTATTTTGATAAACTGATGAAATATTTTCCCGAGTTTTCACTAAAAAAATACTAAAGCCATAAGTATAACAGGTGATTATTTTCATGTTTTCGGTTATTTTTAGGCTTACATGCTTCAAGCAGTTTAATTCATGTATGCGTGTGTTTGAGTAAGCACAGAACCTATAACTCTCGTGAGGTTATTGTTAGTAATAACTTTTAAGTTAAAAACCAACACGCTAATCAGTAACGTTGACGGTTTCGATTTATGGCTAGCTTTTTGGCTCAATTACCAGTCCTGTGCGTCTTAAGTTGATGTTTTCAAGAGAGTCATTTATTTGCTACATCCATAAAAATCTGTGTCCGTAAGCTATGACTGATCAAAGAAATTTGAAATGTAAAAAAGGGACGCGCATTCATATTTTAGAACATAATTATCTTTCTCACAAAGGGGTAAAATATCAAACAATGAACAACAGTTAGGAATTTCTTTCAGGCGTTCAAATCGAAAAATATAAGCTAAATATATTGGTTGCTTTAACAAATTTAGAAAACACATTTACTTTCACATTTTCAAACAGTTATCACATTAATATTCCGTTTTTGGAATAACCAATTTGTATTTTTTTACTGTAAGCCAATTAGGCTAATTACTTTTATCCGTAAAAACCCTTTATTCCTATGCGTCCTGTCAGTTTCCAGGCTCATGTTTTCTTTCAAGCCGTTAAATAAGTTAGCCATCAAGGAATTACTTACGTTTAAAATTCCTAACAGTGCGACAACTTTCACTCCGAAGTTAGAAAAAATCTTTTTGTTTCATTGCAATTGCTTACAAAGAGACAAAAATCGCGTATCCTTTTTGCAGCAACGAGTTTCCTGAAAATTCTCGGCGGAATAGTTTCGGATAAAAAAAAGTGTTTTCTTTAACTTTATAGCTGCAACGTTTTCTGGTTTAGAATTTAATCTAAACTTCTCTTTTCTTTAATTTTACTTCTTTCGCTCCTGAAAAGTATGTTTTCCTGTAACCAGGTTTGCAGTATTTGATGCTTATTTTTTCTTCTTCTTTCATTCTGAAGGCTATA
This sequence comes from Octonoba sinensis, assembly GCA_038502835.1. Lineage (NCBI taxonomy): Eukaryota > Metazoa > Arthropoda > Arachnida > Araneae > Uloboridae > Octonoba > Octonoba sinensis. The sequence goes on from CM076602.1 coordinate 70,223,477, forward strand.
CTTTGTTTCGTCTCTGTAGAACGGAAAAGTTTTTACTTTGGAATAACGCAAAATGTGGAATAAGACATTTTAAGTGTTTAAGTAGTGTTTAGGGATAAGAGTCAAAAATTAAAAAATCCTATGGAATAATAATTAATTACGAAACAAGACTACACGTTTTAGTGGATAATTACGTGGCTGCTAGGGTTTATTCACATCAACGACGATGGTGACGCTTTGCTTCAGTTGCAATAGACTGTTACCACAGTTATCAAACTAACAGCGACGAAGTATGTCTTCAGTAGCTCGATCAACAAATCACGGCCGTCAGAAAGGCATACACTTTTAATGTCGCAATAAAAAATGCCAGTCAATATGAGGGCGTGGTTATTAATGTATCTAGATCCAATGAATGGCCTTGAAATGATTTGTCGCTGTTGCACTTGGTGTGAATGCACCCTTTGTTAAATCTGAAATTTTATAGACATTAGAAAGCATCATTTTCTGTTGAGACCTCACGCCCAAGAAAAATTAGATTGAGCATCAGGGGGTACTTTTAGGCTGTAACAAGCAAGCGTTTCTGATCGCAATTATGTGGCCGTTAGGTGAATTTAATAGACTACACCTAAGTGTTTTTTAACAAGCTTATTTTGCTCAAAAATTTAGCTAAATATATATCTTCGGCTTTAACAACAACCGGTATAAGAACTAAGAAATTCATTTTTGCTACATATTACGAAATTTGTTTTGAATGTTTTTGTAAATTTTACGAAAAAGCTGCTTTATTTTATGTTTTTTGTTTTTACGAAACTTTAGTGATTAACATTTTAATCAAAATTTAAAAATTTCACAAATAATGTATATTTGTTTACTCTTTGCTTAAGTTGAGTTTCCACATGACAGTATCAAATATTTCTCAAGCATTAAAGTTTGCATCACTAACTAAATGAAATTTATATTCTGTTCCACCAAATAAATCGTTCTTTTTTTCTAGGGATTAAATAAACAAATACCTTTACAAAATTCGTCATGAAGTAATACACAATGGAAGAACATGTTTGAATTATACAAACGTATTATGAAAACTGGCGCTCGAGAAAAAACGCATACCAAATTTCCATCATTTCACGACATGGCAACATTAATTAGCTTTCTAGATCGTCTGATTTAACACGTTTTGATTTCTCCTTTTAGGGGCTATTTGAAGAGTGGAGGCTAAACCGAACACGATTGCAGATCGATCCCGACATGGAACCCGCACTCTTGCAGAAATGTCATCGAAAATAACAATCCCAACACGTCACGCCATATGAGTCCCGGCCATTTTGCCGATATAATCTTCCATACAGAATTCTAATAAATTGAAAATATTTTTTTCATATAAACTGAACGGGCTTTTGTCAAAATTATGTCTTAAAAATTTAATGTGGAAGCCCAAATTAAATCACCCTTTATACACACTAAGAGTTTTGGTGTTGCTGAACGCATTTTTGGTGTTCAGTTAGTTTGTTTAAAGTTGAAAATAATTCATTTTTCGATTATTTTAAATTTTTTAAGTGTCTGCCTGAAAAAATAGACAGCATGGAACCGTTCATAAATAATGTCACGCTTTTTTCCGATATATTTGACCCCCTCCCCCCTTTGTCTCAAAATGTCCCACTTCACCGGACCCCCCTCCCCCTTTGTCACAAAATGTCCCACTTCAACTGACCCCCTCCCCCCTTTGTCACACGTCACTCTATGTTGTATAACCTGATGTCACACTTCTTGTACACCCTTCCCTCCCCTTGTCACACTTTGTCACAATCTAAAGACCCCCCCCCTCTCGAAGCGTGACATCAGTTATGAATGATAACTAGAATGCTTTTGTAGCATATGAAGTTCGTTAACTTATCTACGCATCAAAATTTCATTACGATTGCTCATTTTTCCAATTTTTATAGAAATGAGATACCGCAATGAAATTTCTATATTTAACGGAGTTAACAAATTTCATGTGCCAAGTAACGTTATACTGTCTATATTTTTTTTTCACATATGAAAAACAACAGATATAAAATACAACCATATAAAAAAAAATAGTACCTCAAAGATGAACCATTTTCAACTTCAGACCAACTGACACCAAAAATCGTGGCAACTAAGCCCAAAAATGTTTATAGTGTCTATGTAAATATGCATATTATAAAGTTTCGAAAACATTTTCAGTAAAATAAATCGCAAATTAAAACTTAAAATTTACAAAGTACAAAAAAGCCTTAAAATATTTTTCAATCTAAGGGAAAAGTTTTCCGAAAAGGAGAAGTCTAGCAAGAGTTTTCGTTTCTTTAGGAGGTTAAAGGGAAAAAAAAAGTACATGAAAAGCGATCTTTGAGCAGCCCCGATCCATCGAGCGGCTAGAATAATAAAAGTCGCAACACGTACCCTTTCCATTATTAGCTTGGATAGCCAGTTATCGATCTTAGTAGGGGGCGAGTTGATTGCAAAGGACAGCTCTGCACATTTCAAAGCTTTAAACAAATTTAAAACCCGGATCAAAAAGCAGCGGTGACCGAGATAAGAGTTAATTTTTCTAATGATAATTTTGATGAAGAAAGAAGTTTGGTTCTTAGAAAATTACATTTTTCATGAAATTATTTTTATTTTTTTTTCTCTGAATGTATATTTGCCTTAACACCATTCTGCATATAAATAAATACAATTACTTCTACGTGTTACATTATTCGGCTTTTAAAGTATAATTACTGAATAAGTGAAAAATAAAATTTGACATTTAGTAGCGGTATTGTTCTTATATAAATAACAAAACTAAATCTAAAATAGAAGAGAAATTACAGTGACTAAACCTTTGTAAGACAACATTTCAAGCACATCAACTCGCACAAATAACGTTCAGCAATTAAAGTAAATTAAAGTCTGCTATAAAAACAATGCATTTATATTGGTTTGATTTTAATTGGCGATCATGTGTAGCATCACAAATAAATGAATAAAGAAATAAGAATTAGTTTCTTTATCGCAAGCTTGAGATCGAAAGTGTGATTGGGACCATTGTACTATCATAGTTAACATCATACTTGAAGTAAATTTAGAACGTTTACTAAAATATCAATATAATTAAAATAATTATTAATGAATACTTTAATATCAGGCTCCAAAAGAAATGAAAATTCCTGAATTTATTTTTAAATTTTGCTAAAAGCAATCACTAAAACTATAAACAACCCGTCAGACAGATTTTTCCTGTTAACAAATTGTACAAATAATTTTTTCCTGTTAAAAATAACAATGGCACACAAAATCGCTGAAAATAAATGCCCACAGCAAGGTTGAAATAAAATTTTATTTTCTATCAAGGATTTATCAAAGCAATAGTTAGGTTGGTCAGATGAAATATATTATTATTGTATTTGATACCAAGCCAAATCATTCAACGCAAACGTCTATGGGCCTTTATTCATAAATGGAAGCATTATCAAGACCTTCGCTAATGTTCCGGAAAGTGATGCACTGACAGCTTTTATTTTTTACTTAACACTCGGTTCTTTCGGCGACATTTTTTTCTTTTGTCATTTCTTTAAACAAAAGGAGAATGGAATGGTAGATAATGTACTCTTTGTTGTAAAAAAAATATTCCGGCCCATTTGAGAAGCAATTTTTACATTTTTGCTTTCAACACTGTTAAAATGATGTGCTTAAAAATGAAAAAATATACGTTCTTATTTTTAAAAAATAATTTTGATTTAAAAATGAACAAACGACGTTCTCAGTTTTAAGCAGCGGTGCTTACTTAGAAATTGTTGTAACAGAAAGGGCAAGTATTAACTGCAATAAATTAATCATTTATAGAGGAACTTTACGCTCATAATTAAGACAATGTTTTCTTAAACAAACATTTCTTCAGAACAATAAATAATATTTGTATGAACATTAAGGAACTATTTACCGCGCGAGGCATCAGAACGGTTCAAAAATGTGAGTTGACTGTTCGTATCTTCAAAGCAGGAATACAACATGAGTAATTCGTCGGATTCGGATTTGATGAAGAAAAACAAGAACATAATGCACGAGTGGATATTTAGCGGTCTTCTTATTTGGGCTATGAAGAAACTTAACACAGAAGTACTTTAACACCCACAGCTGGCACATGTGGAAGCTACCTAGTGTAACTGTCTACGTAACCGTTTGATATCCTCCTTGCGCCGTGGTATAGAATTAGGAAACCGTCTGGAAATTCCCCGTTCAAACCCCAGTGAGGAAACTTCTGTTTTTTTTTTTTTTTTTTTTTAGTATTATTGTCGTTATTATTTTAACGGTCTCAAAAATGAGATCGTACAGGATCATTTTTGAGAAAGGGGTTACTTAAAAAACAAGAACTCGTTTTTTCATATCTAAATCATTTTGACTCGGAGCTTTTCGAGAACATGATGCTGATCCTAATAACAAGAAATTTTATTTAAAGGTATCACGGGTAATAATATACGACATCATATTGCACTCGAATTGAAAGCCTAACATAAAATATTATTTTGACTTCAGACCCATGTACTTGAATTTATAGATAACTTAAACTAAAAGCTTTAAACTCTGAAAACGAACTTCCTTCTGTATGAAAGCCATTTTCAGTTCTTTCTCACATGTGAGTTATATTTTTATTTTATACGTTGTATAACGTATTAACTGTAGAGTGTTGCAGATATAAACTCGATGCTGTAGAGCCGAGCTTATTTTAAATACAACATGTCAATCCGAGCAGAAGTATAAAATTATTAAGGAAAAAGAAAACCAAAACGAACCAATTCAACATGGTTTTCCCGAGTTACATGCACACACAAATTATTTCACACAGCAGCATTTTTTTCTTTTTTTGCGGAAAAGAAGTAGGTCATTTTTTTTATTATCAACATGTAACAGAAAAAAAAAAAAACAAAGTTAAGTTATTTGACTGATTTTAGACAGTCGAATAATTTTAAACGAATTATTTTCCGCCGAATTGCCCCGAAATAACGTTTTACGTCGGACTTTTCCGTAATCCACTGTATAGAATATGAAAAAGTTATTTTTAAATTGATATTGTTTGTAAACTTTTTTTATGCACATTCTATAGAATTTTCTAAATAGGTAACTCATATCCTTAGTAGATTTTAACCTGTACTTCATGTGATACTTAACTGTGTAGCTAGACTAATGAGGGCAAGACATACTGCGAATATTTTTGGTGCTGTGAAATATTATTAGCAATTCTATTAATAATACTACTAATAATAATTACTTAATTTTAAAAAGATAAAATGATAGTTATAGTTGTGAACTAAATTAATATTACTAAAATCCATAAGTATTCATTTTAGTTAAAAATATAGCTCCATATCATTATAGTTAAAATCCATTAAAGTTGAAAGCATCCAGAAAATTTCTTTTATTTGCAGATTTAATCCCTTATGATGCTAAAACTAATGTGTATATTCATCGATTTGTACAACGCGACGCATCTCTCGAAAGTTCATTAACGTGGAACATGATTACCTTCACGAGTTTTATTCATGGATTTTTTTACTTATATGTTTCCTTTCCACCTTATTAAGCTTCAAGACTTTTAAAGCATTGGACTTTATTTTTCCCAAGAATTTTGTCTTCCTAGTTCTTTTCTTCGTTTACCTTTCACTGAAAACTAAAGAAAAAAACTCCTTGAGTCTTAAGTCAATAACAAGTTTCGAAAACAGGGAAAATGACTGGAATACGGATTACAGTTACCCAGAAAATTACTGAAACTTTTGTAAATTGTGTTTCTAGCTTTGTGTAAATATCAAGTTTATGAAATATTTGCAGTTTTTAAAAACAAACCATTTGATGTATTAGCGGTGCTGTGTAGAAAATTTTTCGTTTAATTTTCAAAAGAATTTTCTTTCCGAATTTTCATTATGAGTCATTATAATGCTGGTAGTACAACGACTCCATCCGGACTTTTTTATTTGGATCGTTGTATCAAATTATCGCTGTGTCAAATGAGTCGGTAATAATATACAAACATTTCTCTTTTATTAAGTTTAATTAACTTATTATTTTTAATAACAGGGTAAATGCGAAATATAAAGCATAGTGTTTATATGAAATAAAATTTAACATTTTGAATTTAACCGATCAAATAATAATAATAACTAGTTTAAAGTTTGTAATTTTTTCTTAATGCAACGAGTGATTTTAAATGACAATTTTCATTGATTGTACTGTAACTATCAACTGTATGAGAATAATTTCTAATAGAATGGATTTTTTAAGAAAGATTGCTAGTTCAGGTATTTAATGTATAAAAATTCAGAATATATTTTAAGTAAAATTAGGTGATAAGTGTGGGGAGAAAATTTATGTCTTTATAAAAGGAATTCTGCAATTTTATAATTGTTTTTTTCTTGCTGCAAAATAAATGTAATATTCTAAATTTACAGAGAGGGATGATCTTAGTAAATCTGGTTCATACCTAATTATACGTATTTTTTAGTTCAAGAATCTTGTTTATTTCATGGACGTCACATCGAAGTGAAGTTACATTATTTTTAGGAGTCGACTATCATTCCGTTTCCAAAACTAGTTATAACGCATTGTATCATTCTAGCACGATTGTTCTAACGCGAGTAGAGTGTTTTTGCGGATAAAGCTATGTTTCTAAGAGCTTTTAATTGTTTATTTTCTTTAATTAACTAAGTACTTTACTAAATTTCGAATGATTAAACTAAGGGTGCTTTCATACCACAGGCAACGGAGGCACTTTGTCGCGGTCGTAACAAAGTGTTGCTATGGTTATCAAGCTAACAGCGGTGAATGGAGGAACTCCCTCTTAATGATGCAATGAAAAATGCCAATTAGTCAACTCGAGGGAATAGTTTTGAAATTAGATAGGATCAAGGACATGCTCAGCGAAATTTTGTCTTTTTGGTAAGGCTGTTGCATTCGGTATGAAAGCACCATCGAGGTGCTTTCAGAAAGGTGCTTTTCGATTCAGATCATTCACAACAAAAACTAACAACAGCAGCGAAACCTTACGCGGCGTTTCATTGGTTGATCATAACTTACTAGCCACGCCTCAGTATTGAATGATTGGAGTTTATTATTGCATCACTATAAGTTTCCCTACACGAACGTCATTTGTTAATTGCACTACGCAGAAACACGTCATCGCTGATTCTTTGATCACTAAAGGAAGTGCCTATTACGGCTGAGACAAAATGTCTTCGTCGCTTTTTTTGCGAAACATAATTATAGATACAAAAAAAAAAAAAAACTGTCAGCAAACTGAATTATGGCACATATCGTTAAAAAGATACTACATAATAGTTTAATATTTTATTAAAGTATAAAATACATCAACACATATATTTTTAGCTTTAAATTAGTTATATTCAGAAGTATTACGCAATACTCTTAGAAATGAATTTGAGTTTTATCAAAGAGGTTTTGTGGCGAAACGAGATATAGAAAAATACAATAAAGTCATGAATAAATTGTACTCTTTTCCGAAAATATATACAGCTCAGATTTTCCAGCAAATAGTCTTTTTTTTTTCATTTTGATACTTTCAACGCATTTTATTTCATCGAAAAAGGATATATATAGTCTGTTCAGTTCTTTCTTTTATTATTAAAAAAAGAAAAATAATAATGTAAGTCAATAATATCCACTTCAAGTGTAACATTTTAGGAAATATTCTAACTTTGAAATATTTATTGATAGTTTTATTTTATTTTTTAACGTTTATCATTACGAGATAATAAGCCTCCTTTACTAACATTATTTTTTTTATTTTATTTATCCTTATTTTAGTCTATTGTGCTTAGTCCTTTATTATTAATTATTATTCCTTTTTGTTACAAGAAAGCAGACTAAAAAGTAACATCTGAAGTTTAAGAAAAGTTCTTATCAAAAGGAGGAAAAGAGATTATTTTAGTACGATCAAATCGATGAACAGAAAAAATATAATGAATGCCATTTTTTATCACATAATCTCTCGTTATCTAGTTTAAAAAAACACTGTCTTAAATTATTATTTATAGCAACTGAAGTCACTTGTCTCTCTTCCCCAACCGTTGTTATCCATTTTCCGACTACACGGTTTGGCGGTTTTTTTGTGTAGTGTGAAATTAGCAGTTTATACAGTCGATGTTCTGGGGAAAAAAAGTCTAAGTGCAGAGCTCCAGTTTTGAGAATTTGTCAATTTAAACTTTCAAAATCGTCAAGAAAATAGTAAGACACGTTTTTCAGATCCCTACTAACACAACATGAACGTTACTTAAAAAGGTCTAATTTTGTAATGCTTTATTGGCTAATTGACTTTTGTCATGTAATAACTAATTGTAAATTGTAATGGATTGCCAGAAATACGTCTCTCTCTATACATATATCTTTCCCTCTGTGTTTTTTTTTTTTTTGAGGGGGGGGGGGTTGAAATCAACGTACTATTTTTATAAAATAAGACAATCGCAAGTTACAGAGAACAGATAATTGAGCTCTCCAATCGGATAAATTCCATCACTGTTAAAACCATCTATTTTTGAATAAAAAATGTTTGAAATCAAAATCTGAGGGTTTTTCTATTGAATACATGTTTATATTTAAAATTAAAAAATGTTAGATTTAAGGAGGGAACAGTTAATTTTCTCAGTATCACATGCTTCAAAGCTTGTTATCGTTTGTATGATATTTGAAGATACACTAAAAATTTGGTGTTTAGTTGCCACCAGCTTTTTGTGTTACTGAACACCATTGTTCAGTAACACAAGTCCAAAGTTGAAAGTTATTCAGTTTTGACACATTTTAAATTCTTTTAAGTAACTGTCTAAAAATACAAGCATCATAATGTTTTTTTCTTTTTTAGCGTATGATGGTTGTTAACTTATTTGCGTATCAAAAGTTCATTAGGATTGCTCATTTATTCTATTTTCATATAAAGGAGCAATCGTAATGAAATTTCAATGAGTGAGTTAAATTCCCATGCACTAAGAAACATTACATGGTCTATTTTTTTAGACGGATATATAACTTTTTTTATGCGTATATTTCAAATATATCAAAACTTAATAACTTTCAACTTAAAACAACTGAACACCAGAAATCGTGTTGAGTAACACCAAAACTGGGACAACTAAACGCAAAATGTATGCAGTGTAGGGATCATTTATAAATGATGTCACGCTTCGAGGGGGGGGGGGTTGTTCGTGAAATTGTAACAAAGTGTGACAAGAGGAGGGGAGAGGGCAACAAGAAGTGTGACATATTGTGACAAAGGGGAGGGGGGGGGGTCAAACGTATGGGAAAAAGCGTGACATCATTTATGAACGGCCCCGTACATGCAGAAGATTAGTGAGCGTACATTCATCTAATTGATTTTTCAAAACATTGCATAAAAAATAATAGTTTTACGCGTTATGTTACAATAAAAAATAACTGCTGTTATTAAACCAATTAAACATAAAATACATAAAAACTTTATATGATAACTCAAAATTTGCACGTTCTCGAGCTTAAAGAATAGTTTCGTTTAACAATTGTTACAGGCCATCATTATTAAAAAAATTAAAATGTAGAAACAATTATAGTTAAAATAATTTGGTTTTTGGCAGGACCAAGATAACGAAATATACTTTTTAAAAAATAAAAACAAATCCATCAACCCCTTTGCGTCACATTCATTTCAAATAAGTGACAAAAAGACAATTATTTCTCAATAAAATGCCTTAAATTAAAATAGATGACTTAATTTTTATTTATTAAACGAACTAAGTAAATGAATCTAAAATACGAGTATTAAGACAAAAGCACTTTATTTTACGTGCTGGATCTTCTACATCTTTCATGTCACTTCAGAGCAACTTTTAAAGTATTTCCAAACTTCTCAAGAACAATTCGTCAGTGAAAAATGACATTTGGAACGCTCAAAATTCCCTTTCTCAATGCTGCTTTTATGGAATGTATGACAGTCGTTTCTGTACTGTTTGAAACTAGAGTTAAAAGCAGAGAATATGGAGTCACGGTTGAAATTAAGGAAAACCAAGGATATCGCTGGTGATCCATCATCGTGATGAATGAATGTACGAACTATTCCATTCCTTAAATTCCCAACGAATGAACATATCAGGACTTTACTTACTTTTAGATGCATTAGAAACATGGCAAAATATATAACACGTGGATCAAACCTTCGCATTTTTAAAAAAAAATATGTATTGTTATAATAATCGTTTTGTTTTCGAAAAATAATCATGTCAATATTCTTATGAATTTTTACTTTTTATGTAAAAATATATTTCTGTTTTTTTTTTTTTTTTTCCTCGTCGGAAAAGCAATTGAAAAGTGCAGTATGTAAAATTTTTTGAGATGAGAAAGAAACAAAAATGTACTAAACAAAAAGAAAAAAAAGCTATACAAAAAATCAATACCAAAATGATATTCTGTGGTAAGGAAGGCCTAAATCCTGCCAACTTCTACAATAAACGTAATTTAAATTTTCACTGTGGCGTTAACGGTTTAGAAATACACCATTTTTAGTGATGCTGACTCTTTCTCCTTTAACACAAAAAATTGCGATGTGATTAACTTCGACTATCATTACTTTTCAAATAAATTGAATCAACTAATTTGAAACTCCCATTCAACCATGAACCCTACATTCGCGTGCTCTTTCTAATAAACTAGAACCATTTGAATACCAGGCAAATGAAGAACATGATTACCCTTGACCAAAATGTTGAAGTCCGTATCGCTCAAATTTTTATGGTAATGATGACCTGGTCAAATATGAATGATCATTATGCTTTAGCGTGTGAATCATTAACAGTTTCGTGAAAGTACCGTATCGTGGTTTGGAGGGAGATAACTTTACACGAAATTACTGAATTGTAAATTCCGGCGAAAATGAATAAGAACATAGTAATTTTAAGTTAAAAAATGATCTACGAGACGGTGTAAACATGTTTTGAATGTTACAATATTTTTCTCATTTTCAAATTGCTGGCACCTTATACAAATATTATATCCATTTTTAATCATACTCTACATATCCAGACATTACCCAAGTTATTTTCGGAAACCAGTCGCCAATTTTAGACCTTGTTCATCATCAAACAAGTTGTAAACTTCATAAATGTGCATGCAAAAAAGAATATCTGTTAACTCTTCAGAACTCACGCCGTGAGCAAAATGCTCACCCTAAGGAGAAATATAGATATATCTGGTATTCTACTTCACAGGCTAAGGAGCTTCTCTGTCTTGCTTCTCCTTGTGATCTTATCTTGCTGTCCCGATGTATTTCGCAATCGTTAGGTGTTCCACCCGGGACTCGACGGCAGTAATTCTCCAAGTGGCATGTGTAAAAGAGCAACAACATATTCCACCTGAAACTGTCTATGTATTTATTTAAAGATGTTCGCTAGATAACGCACTTTTTTCTCCTCCAGATATGTGCAAAACTTAATTGGTTATCCTTTATGATTATAAGATGTTCTGACCGTTAAATAATCTTTCAAAAAATGCATGTAATACTAATTAATATCCTCCAATGTTTTCAACATTAAATGCATAACTAACTAAACAAAACGCAATATTGGATAAACATAAAATTGTAAAAAATAATCGCACTTTCTGGAACCAATTTTTTAAAAAATTCAAATTTAATTTTCTTTTTATTTCCTTTTTCTCTTTTTCCTCATGCATTTTTGAAGTCTGCTACAGATACATTACAGATAAAAATGTCTATGACTGCTCATCATTGATACCAATTATGTTGACAAATGTGCGAAAAATATTCCGTGTCTAGTAAAAGTTCCGTTTTGTAGCTACACAAAAAACTTTTGCGGCAGACAGCATGGAAAAGAGGTGTAAATTTGCCGGCTAGAAAGGATGGTGCTTTATGTTACTTTATTTTGCTACAACATACGGAAGAAAGAGCCAAAACACTAATTTTAAACATCTTGCAGGTTACGCTTTTAGCATTATATGTTTCTGCAGGAAACCCCTTTTTTTACAGGGCACTACCAAAAAGAATTGTTATCATTACTGCTGTGAGAAAAAGGTTAGCGAATCACTGATTTAACTTTAAAAACATCGAGTTAAAAATTGTTGTATTCTCTAAATAAAGGTTTCGTCCATTCTTTAAACGAAAGTATGATAGGAACGATTCAATTAAAACTATGTTTATATGTAACTAGTTTATTCAGTAATCAATTGCATACTTGCTTGTTAGCCCAAATATTAGAGCAGATTATGATCAGAGTTCTGTTATGCAGATTGATTATTACAAATGCATTATTGAAGCTTGGGTTAAAAGCAGAACTTCGGGATAACACTGCAGTAATGCCTTATTAATTCTTATGCTTTTATCAGACAGTTATTTAATAAACAACATAATGGTAGAAAACGTATTTTTGAGAGAATGTTTTCAATTTTTTAAAGCTGCAGGACACATAAAAATTTAACAAATATTGTGCTATCTCTTTATTTTTTGTAACTTTAAAAACATAATTATATTTACTAATGCAAAAAGATTTACTCAAAGAAGATGTTTGAGATGCAATTAGAAATTATATACTTATTTGCTGAACACATACTTAAAAAATATTTGTCTCTGCTTTTTGTAAAACGGGTTTTCTAAAATTGGAAAGAAAGAAGAAACCTTGGAATTATCCACAGAGATTTAATAGTAATCGAAAGTATTTCATTTTTTCTTGTAATAATTAACTTTTATATGCAAACCCGTTTCCTTATTATGAGCTAACAATATCTCGTTGGAGTCTATTAGTTGGAAAGATCAACACATGATTTGCCTAGTTTAATCTTTTTTTCGTTTCGTTATCAGCTGAAATGCTTAGTTTACGATTACCGAGGAACTTCTTTACACAAATTAGAGCTAATTACATTTCAATTGGAGCTAAATGAATTATACACTTAAAATATAGACTTTTATTAAACGTTATGTAATGGTTGTTTATACGTTTTATTTCAATTCGAATTAATGTCACTCAGGTTAAGTGCTTAGTCTAATGCTTAGATTCCATTATCAGCAAAGAGCATCATAAAAATATAAAAACCTAAATATGTAAAAAAATCATAACAAAGCAATTTCAGCTTTAAAAGTTGGTTTTTTTTTCTCTTTTTTTAATTTTAGCAACTTGATTTGACGAATAATTCAGGAATACGTACGACTTTAGAGTTGTACGAGTAACTCTTTAAGTTCAATATGACAGTTAGTCATTATCTCATCAATCGCATACTATTTAATCAATTATTCTGATTGAACATTGTGTAAATGTAAATTACATTATGACATTTACCCTGAATATAACAACATTTTATGTAATTCCTGCAATAAATATTTCTAACAAATAATCATTTTTCCGGACCGCTGAAACGAACATCTGATTTAAAACAATTTTATGTGGCTGAAACTTTTAAAAATGTTTATTTACACATTGATTTATTTACTTATTTATTAAAACGTTATAGCCTTTCTCTGAGATCCATATGGTAAACATAATTCAATAAAAGCGCAATGCAAATTGTTTCCAAAAGCAAATCTCTTATAAAGCCCTCTCCCCCCCCCCCCAAAAAAAAAAAAAAAGTTATTAATCCTTTGTTTTAACAGGCATTCACTATGTTCTTCCAAATTAATGCAAACGAGATTCATTTACTTTCGTAAAAGACCTACGCAATAAATTAGCTTTATCTTACAATGCATGACAATTCAATTTGCATGCTTTTATACTAAGCTAAGTGTAAGATTTATTTTTTAAGAACTGCTAATAAAATTGAATCAAAAGAATTCCACCCTATGCACACAAAATCCTTTTTTGGATTTTACGACTATCTTTTAAACTTATTGTTACCAGCAAAAAAAATTTCATTTGTTTTTAAATTTCGAAAGGCCAAGTTAAATATAGAAATGTGTTTTAGTTTTTTGCAAAATGCGTGTGACGTCAAAGGTTAAAATTAGGGCTCGACCGATGGCATTTTTTGGCCGATGGGCCGATGCCGATTGTTGGCCGATTGTTTCGAGATCGGCCGATGGCCGATGGCCGATTATTTTCCTCCTCCATCGGCCGATGGCCGATGCCGATGGCCGATGGAAAAAAAATTCGCCTTAAACCAGTAAAACGTGTAGAAGGCTTGTCAAAAATGTCATTTAAATCAATTATTTCTTTTTATGTTGATAAAAACATAAATGCATTATTCAAGCACCATGTAAGACTGTTTAGGGGAAGTTTACTTAATAATTAAAACTAAAAGAAACACTCGCGATTCTAGGAAAGTAATTAAACTATTTGGCGGTAAAAAAAACTATATCACAGGATTTTTAATTCTTTTTTTTATCTTTGCAAAAAAAATTTAACATCTGTTGGATCGCATCGGGTCTCCTTTCCTTTCCTTCAGCATATTCTCTTTATAACTCGTGCACTGCAAATTTCACGTGCAGCTGCCATTATTTTCTTATTTTTTTCATGGGGAGGAATGCAGATTTTATAATACAGACTAATAAATAATGTGGGTTGTATCGGATTTTTTCCCCCGTTTTTAAAAGAAAATCAGGAAAGTTTCTATTTTTTTTTCTTTATAAAAGTTATTTTGACTAAAAATAGCTCTTTTTATAAAATAAAAATAAAATGTTAAAAAGTTTCTCTCGCAGTAACGCATCCATCCCTCCCTGTTCATAACCAAGAAGTACCGAATATTGCTTTACAAACATAGGCATTGAAAATTACACTGAAATACTTGCCATATTCTTTGTAGTTTTATGAGCACAATGTAAGGTCACTGAAATAAACCAATATTTTGTAAACGTGAAAAAGATTTTGAGCACCAGCCGTTTTCTGTTGACAAATAATCTGAATAACACGTTTTCGATTATAAAAATTACGATGTATTTTGAAGAAAAGAAACAGTATGGGACCTAGTCTTCGGCAGCAGTTAACTAGAAGTAGTTAACTACTGGTATCAACTACTAGTTAACTAGTAGATAACTATTAGTTGTGCCTACTTTTGTTGTTAACTATTAGTTAAACTACTTTTTCCCTACTACTAGTTACAACTACTTTCAAAATTCCAACTACTTTCGAAAAAAAAAAAAATTAATCTATTTTTTTGAAAAAAATTTTTTTTTTAAACATTAAATTATTTAAATTTTTAGCCTTTGAATATTACTTACACAACAGTATTTTTTAGATTATGTTATATAATGTAAAAGTACTCATAAAAAATCGTAATATTTATTGCAGTATTTACGCAAATTAGGAAAAGCTTCCTAATGTAATCAGTAAATGGCGCCTGCAGCAGCACATGCACGATGCAAGTTTCATTTAAAAACGAAATCTTCATTATGGGGAAGATTTATTTCTACTCTAATACCAGGAATTTCTTTAAAATTATTTTAATGATTAAAAATAACATTGAGTTTATATATTTAAGGACAAGCCTAAAAATGGAAATTCAAATGAATTATACTTGAAAGTAGTTAACTAGTAGTTCACTACTTTTGGAGAACAGTTAACTACTAGTTACAACTAGTTTCAGAAAAAAGTAGCTAACTGTTAGTTGCAACTAGTTTTGTTTAGACTAGTTAGTAGTTAACTACTTTTTGACTAGTAGTTGCCGAACACTAATGGGACCTCAAGTCCGGAATGCTCGGGTCCGCGATCTTCCCGGATTTCGGAATTTTCCGGATTTTGGGTTCTCAAACAAAAAATTTTCTAAGTTGCATCAGAGCCCATATAATTTGATCTGGAAGATTTTATCAGCATTTTGCTCATTTATAGCATTTTTATTATCGTATATCGCCTATAAGTCACGACATTTAGCACAAAACACGAAGTTGGAGTAGGCTTGCATTGGTGGCAAAACATCGAAACATCTACACTCTTCCCAAAATTGTTTTTGCCTCTTTAATTAAGCAATAAAAGAAAAGAATTCCGTCAAATTTTGATGTGATTTTATATTCTATAGCCACTAAATTGCAGTTAAAGATAAGACTATCTTGAAAATACGAGAAACGCTGATTTCCAATTTCGCGATTGTTTTGTATCATTAAAAGTTAAAGTAAAATTAGAGCTCATTTAAAAAAAAATAATATAACAAAACTACAAGAAATTTTTAAAAAAGCAAAATTTAATGATATTAACTCAGAACTAAAGCTACAAACAATTAATGAAAACTCTAATCGCAAAAACGAACCCTTTTCAGAAAATCGCAAAATAAATTTTTCGACAACAGCATATTTCCGATCTACATCTTCATTACATTTTGTTTTCCATTTTGTTAAAACGCCTATTTCCAAACAAACGGTGGAAACATTACCCGATTTTTTTTTTCCAAAAAACAATCACTGTTTCTTTTTTTTTTTTTTTTTTCAACTGCCGATTTTTTTCGAAAAAGTTTCGGAATTCCGAATTCGGGGTCCCATACTGTATACATTGTCGATTTTTGAAAATAAAGAAATTGTAGCATTTTTATTAAGATATTATTCCACCCTGTCGCGCGAACTCCTTTTTTAACAGTTAAATTTTTGAAAATTTCATTCGAACTTGGACATAAAATTTCGATCAATAAACATTTATACTGAAAATTTGATTCATATCAATATGTTCTATGTCTAAACTAATAATAAAATAACAAGAAATATTCTAAACTGAAAGCAGATGCAACGAGATTGTTGCGCAATTGCAGAAAAACTGTAACACGTGAATTTTAAGAAACGTAACAAACTAAAAGCAGGTGGTATTAGATTATTGCACAATGACATCTAATACACTAAGTCATTATTAAACGAAAAACGGCCAAAAATGAGTCAACTAACCTAGTGCAAAAAACAAATAGCACTCATAAGACCGTCTCTATTACTTTAACATATTCTATTTCGCGAGCATTCTGTTCAAAGAGAAATAATTTTAATAATGAAAGGTTTTCGGGCAGCGATCGCTTGAACTAATTTTCCGAATTTTTTATCAAATACTTTGTAGAATGACATTATTGCTCTTTAACTGCTGCGATGCCTGCTATTGTAATGGAAATAGAAATCTAGCTATGGAGGAAAAAGAAAGTTAAAGAAGGAATGTTTTCTGGAAAGTTGTCCCCGAGAAAAACATCGGCCTTGCATCGGCTTTTAGATGTTTTTTAAGGCCGATGGGCCGATGTTTTTCCAAAGTTAACATCGGCCGCCGATGCCGATGGCCGATGGCAACTTTGCTGAACAATCGGCGCCGATGCATCGGCGAGGCCGATGAATCGGTCGAGCCTTAGTTAAAATGTATGAACAGTGTTTTTTTTTTTCTTGTAATTTGTAATGATTTAAAAAGGGGAAAAACAGTAAAATTTAAAAATGTTTAAAGTATATAACTTTGTAGCCCTATTTATCGCTAAGATTATCAATATTCTCAGAATATAATTCGCTTCGAACTATCTTTTCAAGGGATGCTGATTGCACTAAACCGAAAATAAAGTAAATATACAAAATATGCACGCACACACGTTTAGCTTTGTACAGACAAAGTAAATGATAAAACCTGCTACTCAACATAAGCCCATTGAACCACATAATAACAAAATTCTTAAGAAGCGCTTGAATCGTGTCTACAACGAAACTCCTCACCCAAATTTCGCAAAATTTTGAGCATATTCTCAAAATATTAGCTATTTTAAACACCCTTGGAGGCATCGCCCCCTAGATAAAGAAAATAAAAACATGTGGAGCGGATGGTTGCATAAACAGAAAAAAATCGTGATTCGTTTTTTGAGAGGTGCAGATAGGAGCTTTATTATCCTCAAAACCCCAGATATACATTTCTCAGTATTATCAATTTTTGCTTTCATTCTAAGTTGATAAAATAATTCGTCTCTCATTCATTGAACGTCAGAAACCATGTATACCACGAAGGTGATTTAACCACATTAAGTTTATTATATCTGTCAATACTAATGTATTCAATTTCGCAAAATGTTACTGTCTTAAGGTCCACGTTTGAATGAAATATACGTAGGTTTTGTGTACGTTTCAATTGTGTAAGTGCAATTCTAATATAACTCTTTTTTGGTATTTTTATCTTATAACTTCTTCTGCATGTAATGCAGAAAACTTTGTGGTATCTCTGTATGTGTGTGGATAATTTACGCAATTTGTCTCACTATTTATTTTGCATATAAGATGTTGGCAAAGTCATTTATTTACAAAAAAAAAAAAAAAAAACCACACACAGAGAGAGAGAGAGAGAGAAGAAAATTTAATATGTTAATCTTGAATATTTGGTGACTTAAACAAATATATATATATAGAGATTCAAAATACATATTATACATATATATTTGGGAGTTTACAATACTTGTTCTGAAACTTTTGTCATTACACTCGTTTTTGACTATGAATGCTTCCTTCTTTGACAGAGAGAAAGGAAGGTATAAAAATATTTGTCTTGTGTGTGAGTAACCACATATAAATTACCCTTAAAACAGCTATTGATTATTTAAAGCCTTATTAAAGTATAATGCGGCCAAATCTTGAATACGTTTTTCCTTAAAAATGTAAAAGGCCATAAACGAAACCGAAGTAATACATTTTCATGCAAAATTCTGCAAGTAGGAAATGTTTGTGGCCAATAAGCATTAAAACTTTTCTGTCTTTCTAAGTGGAAATTTCCATTCTTCCAATTTTTACAATTGAGACTTTGACATCGACAGTGTGCATGATAATTTCTTTTGTCAGGGAGAAAAGAATCTAACGTTCAACGAAAATGAATTTTCTGAAACATTAAACAAATTCTTGCGTGATATTTTTATTGCAAGCAGAATGAAGTCATTTGGTATGCGGTTCCGGAAACCAGACGTCGAATTTTAACTACGTGACATTCATAAAAATAGCTGTAATATGGTGGGAGATGTTTCTGAAATATTTTATAATAAAACTAAAACTTGAAAGTTTTAGGTTACATTTGTGTGTGAGTGTGTGTGTGTGAAAAAGTTGATTTCAATACATGAAGCACCTGGCATAAATTCTCTTGTGAATAATTTTTTTATAAATTGA
Organism: Octonoba sinensis; assembly: GCA_038502835.1. Lineage (NCBI taxonomy): Eukaryota > Metazoa > Arthropoda > Arachnida > Araneae > Uloboridae > Octonoba > Octonoba sinensis. Next base: position 70,242,504 of record CM076602.1, read on the forward strand.
TAGGATTTCTTTTGAACTGATTGTAAACGCTAAAGAATTCTGGTATTGTCAGCCGTAATTTTCAAAGCAGTAAAAACGCAAATTCGCCATATAAAAATTCGTGTAAACAACATAATATTTTCAGATGTTCGTTCATTTACAGCACACATCTCCATATGGAGTAAGCATATGAATTATTTTTTAAAGAATTTATATTTAAATTTGGGAAGAAGAAAAAATATATTTGGGAATATTATGCGATGACAAAAACGTATTTTTTTAATGGAAATACAAAAGTTTGTTCTGGAGCGTATAAAAATTGATTCAAGAATGATGTGCAGTTTTAACCACATTTGAGTCATTCGTATTATGAATGAAATAATAAGTACTTAAAATACGTTGTTATTTTCAAAAGAAGACAAAAAAAGTCCAATCGTTAACAGTTCCCTGTTGGCTTTCTGATATTTGATATTTAAACTTCAATCTTGGTTGCTTTCACGAAAATTGTGGGTAATATACAAAATATAAGCACTAATAAACATACGATGACGCACGAAATGCCCTTTCTTTGTATTTCTTTTACCGCGTAGATTTCAATAGTCTTCAAAATATATTAAAAATTGCGATTCGATTTTCTTTCAAAGACTTGGTTTTGAAACCTTTAAACTTTAAAAATTAAACTTATATCAAAATTTTAAATATATGATAATAAACCGTTTTATCAAAAAAATTAGATATAAAACATTGCTTTGTATTTTGAATTTATAAAGCTTAACCATGTGCATTTGTTGTTTGAGCTGAATTTCTTATCACACTAAAAAACTTACTGAACGTGGAAAATTTACATGTGATAGTAGGTGAATGGGATTATATGGGGTTAGATTGAGTTACATATATTATTGTTCGCATTTGGCTTGGTGAACCAATGATATTGTGTTTGATAAGATATTAAGGAGGAGTACTTCGTCTGTGTAAGTAATTTCAGATTTAACGAAAGTTCTTAAATAGCATTTTATCGCAGTTATTAAAAAAATATTTAAAAAAATGTTTTTTTTTTCAAAGTGGAGGCACTTGCCATGTCTGCATTATCCCTTTTCAAAGAGACGGGAATTGATGGCCATTTGTAAAGGGTCACCTGATAGGTGAACAGCATTAACCCTAACACACTGTAGTCGGATAACACCAGATGGCGTCAACACAAACACGCCACCTTCCGTTTTGACCTAAGAGTGAAGGGAAGGGAAAATCTTCACCCTCCGGTACCATCGGAGCTGCCTCGGGACTTCATGGTTCACGGATTTTACATGCACGTATCCACATGGTGGGTATTCAGCGGCTCGGGTATGGAACCCATGATCCTCCGATCCGAAGCTCGACATCCTAACCACTAGGCTAAAACTTTTAAAATAATGTTCAAATGGCAAGTTTGACATTAAAGTTTAGGTAATGAAGTAGCATAACAACAAAAATTAAGATTTTTTTTCCTTTATATTTCATACAAGATAGTTCCTCTCTTTGTTTTAATTTACCTCCAAAGCAAACTGCATGACGTGTGTAAACCCTATTTATAAATCTTGCATTATTGCATTTATACAATATTTATTTGTGACAATTTTAAATTACTGTGTTTAACTAAATGATGTTTCTTTCACAGGTCTTAATTTTTTTTGGATGTAAGACCTGAACACTCCCAGGTAAAGAAAAGATGGCCATACAAATAACTTTTTCATGCAATCCTTTATCATTCCTTTTCAATTTTTGTAGCATTTATAGTGCGCCAAAAGTTTTGTTAAACAGAAAAAAAAGATAAACTGCATTTTAAAATATTGTTCTTTTTCCCCCCGAAAAAAAACATAGTTTAACGTTGTCACCATATTAGTTAAACCTTGTTTTTATTTCAGCGTTGCAAAAAAAATAAACAAATAAGTAAAACTAACTTCTAAATAGTTAGCGTAAAAATCAAGCCGTAGTACGTAACTAAATTTGAAAACGTGTAAAGCTTCTAGCTTCTACAAAACATATCCGTTTGCAGCACAATCGACTCAACTAAAATCTTGGGGGGGGGGGGACTTATTGTGGACGAGCTGTGCTCGTTGAACGTGAAATTTTACGGCTGATCATATAATTATTAAAAATGTATTTATGATTTGCTTCGATTGAAAAATAGCTTCTACTTAGTGCAGGTGTAAATAAAAAAGTAGTTACTTAACCTTTTCCTTCCAAGTGTGCCCAATCGGGTACATTTTAAAATACTGTTTATTAACTACTGTTTGTGCAATTTGAAAGCTAAAACACGCTATTGTTTTTGAAATTAATAAATTAATTGACATATAGTTTACTTCATGGAAAACATGGCAATTGGGCATTAATTATTATGTAAACTAATTATTAATTAAAATTAAAAAAAAAATTAGTTATTTTGCTTTGTAATCATTTTTTAAATTAGCGAACCAAAAAATTGCGTCATTGTTGCAAGTTGCATTGTTTGTGCTTAAGTCTGGGGTAAGAGGTTAAATTGCTTCCACCTCTAACGTTTCAATGTCTTATATATCTAGAAGAAAAGCAGTGTTTCATATTTACTGAACAACAACGGGATTAATTTTAAGACATATTCATAAAATTCAAAGTGTAAGTAAAGGGCAAAGAACGAACAAATCCAAGATTATAACTCAAAATATTCAAACAATATAAAAATTTTAATTGCATATAATAATAAAACAACTAAATGAAAATCAGAAAATAAGAAAAAAAATAGGCGTGTGCATCAATTCCATTTAAACAACCTTATGGAAAGAGCATTATAACACTCTCTGACACCGCTCCCTTCAAACATTGTACTCTCCTGAATCCGAGCAAACTTTCGAATGGTACTTTAAAAGTTACATCAAAGTCACCACTTCAGTACTGCAAGTCGAGTTAACAAGAGCTTTTCGAGTGGAACTACTTTTCAAAAGATTCAGACAACCCCATCTACATGCAGAAAGACATTAAAAGTGTGTTTCAGTTTCAGAGTAGCCATTACGTCATATGTTTAACATAGCCGCTATGCAAATGAGCCAAGTATTCTAATTTGAATGTCGTTTGAATAGCGTGTGTGACAGTTTAGTTATTATAAATTAGTGCTTTCAGCTAACCATGATGCAAGACGCGCACACACAAACACACACATTAATAACTTAGTTTGTGTATGCGTTTAGGTATGTTATTGGTATTGTTTTCATGATTAGTATTAAGATTAAAACCCAATGGGCCAAAGCAGATTGCCTTATTTTTTAGGAAGGTAGGCGAAATCTTAAAAACTATTGTTTTTTCTTAAAAATAAATTTAAACTTTTTTTAACCAGCTTTCTAACATAACTTCGTACACTAGCAAAATTCGTTTAAAAAAAATTGGACAGCATTTTTTCGTGTGATCTGAACCTTTTTAAATAATCAACCCCTTGTTGACAGAATGCAAACAATAATTCGCTAAATCCTTTTATTTCAAGTCTTTATGGTGAACATATTTTAGAAAATAACTTGTAATGGAATGATCTCCCATGGACATCTTTAACCCTAAAACTGGATTTCGAACTAAACATGTGTTTGTTCGAAAAACTTAATTAATGAAAAAATACGTTACAGGCATTAATACTTTACCAAAACTGCACTAAATCAATTATATAACATACCATACCTAACATAGTACATTATAGGTGAGCCTCTATTTTAAACATCTATCACTCACAAACTCTGATTCATTTGATTTTTCGGATTCGAAATATTAACCAAAAATAAAGAAAGAAAGAAAATTCCCGTATTTTAGGATTTTCCAATTTCATGTATAAAGAATATTATAAAAACAGCGATCTAATGCTATGTTGACTATAGTCTACACTGCTATGGAATAGAGATGGTTAAGATAAAATTGGCTATTTAAACACATCCATTTTACACTACTTGTGTTGCAAAATTATTTAAGCGTAGAATGTTTTGAGAAAATGGTTGGAAAAAAGTCAAATGAAAAAAAAAATATATTTCAACTTTAGCACTATTTGTCAAATTTTCAGTTTCATCTTAAAATGACTTGTAAGGTTTTGGTCAAAAGCGTTTACTAATTTAAACATTTTGAACGTAGGTATTCAAGAGTTTTTCGAATAAGTTATTGAAATATGATAAAATTTATTCAACGCACTTGTAAAGTTATATAATACAGTTCATTAGCGTTTGATAAGTCAGAAATTACATGACCAGTACATTAATAAATATTTGTTATAATATAATTTTTTTAACTGCCACGTAATACAATTCATCTATTTGTATATAGTAATACATCTCTAACGAAGGTTAGTTTGATAGCAGTACACCAAATGACTATTATTCCATCCAAAAGTATACGTAAGATTACCACACATCGTATCGCAGATTTTTGCGATTAGAATAACATCATTGATTTAATGTATACTGTTAGCAGAGTGGTATACATTACAGAGTGGTTGGATATGACTGTCATCATGTAACGTTACTTAAGCTCTACAATTTTATATGCAATTCAATTTGTAAATAGTGGTTGTTTTCTACACTACCCCGTTTGAGAATCACAAAATGTACAACCAAATGATCATTGGGAACTGTATTTATCATCAGTACGAAATGAAATGTTTTAGAAGCTTTGAAAGCATAACTCAAAATATTATTTTTAAGGAAAAAAGTTTTGTTTCATTTACTGCGGGAATGAACAGTTGTATTTCTACTTCAAGACGAATTCAAGTAAAAGTGAAAAAAATTAAATGTGTGGTGAAATAAACTCACTTACAAAATATTCTATTCTTAAATCCATACACAAACGTACATTAAGATACTCCCCCTCGCACATTTCATTATAAAGTTAATGCTATCTGAAAGGGTGTAACACTGCTCAGAAATGATTCGAACAATCCCATTTAAACAGAATAATGCGTTAAACTAAACGTGTTTTATTATTTCTCAAAAGCCATTAAGACTGTCATACAAACCGTCTGAAGATAGAAGCGGAATGATAGTTTCAACATATGTGAGACTACAGCAAGTACACCATAAATAATCAAAGTTTATTACCTAAAGTGATGTAGTTCCATGAAAGTGTTTGTTATGTTTTGTTGAAAAGGTGGTTGGTATTAGTGAGATTGATAACTCTCTGCTGTATAAATTTAGTATTTTGCGCTCTGGATTATAAATTTATTGATTACGAGAAGCTTCATGATGTCCTTCGCTATTAATTCGCAGTTCATGGGTGTTATGACTATTGTTATGTCATTTTATATCTTTAACCATTTCGCCTTGCAGATATACTATTTTCCCCTGTTCTATCCCCCTTTTCCCTCGTCTGGATAGGCACAAACACTGTTGACATACCCACTTACAAACGTTTTGTTTTCATTTATTTACATCAAAAATTATATATATGCGCAACGCACGCGTTTGATCACCAGTGTGTAATTTGCTTTCACCAGTTAGGAATGTAGAAGTCAGTTTCTTCAGCTTCAGGAATTCTGTTAAGCTTCTTTTTAGAAATACAGTGACTGATATTAAAAGGAATATATGCATTAAATTTTTTTAAAAAATAGCGTTGAACAAGGGTTCATATAGTAATGAATAGCAATATTGCAGCTCTCATGGACATTCCAAGCTTATATCCTAGTGGGAAGCTTCTGTGCTAAACTGCGGTTTTATTGCGGGGAAAACACTTTCTGGAAAAAGAGAAATGTTTGAAAAGGGTTTTAAGGTGCTTACATCTTTTACTAGGTAGATTAAAAGAGGGTTGACTTAGTTCCTAGTATAATGTTATCAAGCGTATGTAGCGAAGTTAGCCAATTTTTAAAAGATAAATATGTATCTTAGTCACTTTTTAGCCTACTCTCCTGTAAAAGTAAAAAAAAATAATAATAAAGCATGAAAGACGGCTTAATGTATCAGGAAAATATCGTTAGAAATCAAGAAAAGTAATTAAATAAACATTAAAAAAAAAAAAAAAAATTGAAAGTAGGGTTTGAGGTGGGGAAAACGTGTGTGTGTCGGTCTGTCGGTCTGTCTGTCTGTCGGAATGTAGCCCCCCCCCCCCCCTAATACCTTTTGAACAAATTGTCCGATTCGATTTTTTTTTTTTTTTTGCATTCGAAAGATCTCGGCGATGACATCTCGTTTCTATATTTTACTTTGATTTGAACAATTTTTTGTTCAATTTTGAGCAGTTAAAAAAATTTTAACATTAGCGCCTATGGGCAAAAGTGAAGCAAATTATGTAAACTGTGGGCACTAGATCCAAGTTCCTATGAGCAAGCTTATTGGAAGAAGTTATCGGCGTAAAATATTGATTTGAACAGTTAAAAAAAAAAAAAAATGCGTCATTTTTCCATTATCTCGGCGTAGGCGATAAATTCGCTAATAATGATGCAGCCAACGCAAAATTAAATAATGCCTCTGGAAACCTTTTTCGTACGTTGTCGCCAAAAAGTTTGCTTGGCGAGATTTGCGCCGTGATAATGGGAAGGTACAAAATTAACATTAGCGCCTAAAGGAAATTTCAATCCCATATAAATCCCGATCTAGACGACGGATTTGCTTGCAACAAACTTTATCGGAAAGATATTACGCTGTACAACATGTACGAAGTTCAACAAGAACTGAATGAGTTTATTTTCCTACGAATTTTTTTGATCGGGAATTTTAAGAATATTTCAAAATGAATAAATGAATGAGTGACAGAATGAATGAATGAATAGATGAAAGAGTAAAAGATTGAATGAAGGAATAAATGAATGATCGAAAGAATGAATTAATGAATAAATGAGTGAATAAATGAATGATCAAATAAATAAATGAGTGAATGAATGAATATATACATGAATCAGTTAATGAATGCATGAATAAAGGAATAACTGAATAAATGAAAGAATGAATGAGTGAGTGAATGAATATGTGTTATCCGTTGAAAAATGTATATTTGAAGTAATTAAGAACTAAAGCTAAATGAGAAAGAGATAGCTAGATTATAAATTTGAATTTGGTGTATACGGGAAAGTAGGCTCATATAGTTCTAGATGGAACTTCTTGTTATTTACGTATTTGTACAGTTGAGAGTACTGGACACATAAGCTACATTTTTCATTTATATAAAAGAAGAATTTGAAGATTATATTAATAATCGCTCATTTTTATCATATATGGTTTCCCATTTAGGTTCAAAATGTGTACTTCTTTTAATGGATATATCTACATAGTTGGGAAAAATATCGTTACCCGGCGGATTAGTCTCGTCTTTTAAAAACTCCAACCATGCATGGAAAATCATAAATTCGATTTTAACGGAACTCAGGCTTGATAAACCTAATTTATGTTCACTATTTATTTAGTTTTTCATTCTTCTCTTATAGTTAAACCTTTCTGTCGAAAATTGTAATATACTTTATTCTATGACTGTCGAAAATCATAAATTCGTTTTTAACGGAACTCAAACATTATAAACCAATTTGCTCACTATTTATTTATTTTTTTCATTATTTTTTTATAGTTAAAACTTTCTGGCGAAAATTGTAATATACTTTATTCTATGATCTTAATAAACATTCCTTTAAGGCATTCTCAGGCATTTCGGAATGCAAAAGATGGGTCTAAAGTATTTGAAACGGAATTTCTTAAACGAAGAAAATTATTTACTGGCTAATAAAAACCTTATTTGTAAAAAAAGCTGAATGTGTCAAATATGAACCATCCCAAAGGTCTACATTTGATGAAATACAGCATTAAATAAAACTGTTACCACGAACAGATACAACTTTATAAACTACCGCGAGTGATAAGTATTTTTAAACTAAATTTAAACGCACGTTGCCTTGGTTACAGATGTGTTTTCAATACCAAATAATAAGAATCATTCTCTAAGAAAGAAAGTTACAAATACCGTACATGAACTATAACTTGTGTTTGATTGAAAACAAAGCTAATTTCTACCAGTCTTCTGCTTCGTTAGGAAATAATGGTCTCATTAAATGTTCCTATTGAAACTTGATCTTAATTTCCTTTGTTGTTTTCTTTTATGGATCTTCAGACGTAACCCTTTTATAAAATTTTCCCCATTTTAGCATTTCATCATTTATGATTATGTTTGAAAAGCATATCCTGAAAATGCTAGTTGTTGCACTACTAAATTACGCATGCATTTAATAATTTAAAAATTCCTAAAAAGTTGTTTAATTTTAACAGTCCGTTTATCATTGTATACAGACCTTCTTTTGGTCATTTCGCTACAATCTGTTGTTGCTTTCATTTTCATTTATTTTGCTCTAACGTGAATTAGAATACCAAATTCTTTTCAAAAAGTTTTTAACACTGGCATTTAACTTTTCTACGCTATGAAAAGGCAGGTTGTAAGCGGATGCATGGCCGCTCGTTCGTTAAACACAAAAACGGGCTTCTAGCAGTCTTCATCAAATCAAAAGCATTTATGTTTTCTTTCTTTCTTTCACTATGAATTTATTACGGATATAAGCTAATTTCATGGTTTCGTGCACTGCGTGTGAAACTTCTGTTGAATGCTAAACATTTTTTTTATGCATACATTTATCAAATTGGGATTTACGCACGTGAAAGATTACACGCACATTTTATTTACTTATATATATTTTTTATTTATTTATTTATTTATTTAATATATCTTTTAAAATTTTCTGGTTATCCTCGCTAACAACAGCAACATTTCTTTAGGACAGTTGTTCCCAACCTTCTTTACATCGCGGCACCATTTTTCAAATAAGCAACAAGTGACCTCATTTATGTATACACACACACAAGTCTCTTGACACAAAAACGATCCGTTAGATTCAAAACTCTCTAAAAATCAAACCTCACTGTAAATTTGCTTATTTTATAGTGTCCAAATTCACTGTAAAAGAAAAAAAAACAAATTTACACTGGGTTGGATGGAAAAATTGCATTTTTGCTTAATTACTCTTTGTGTTCACGTAAACTGAAAATATAATGCTTGGAACAGCACTAAATTTGGTATACACGTGAACCCTAATGGGAAGTAGTGCTGATTACGTTTTGGCGGTAATCCCGATAAAAGTGATGGATCAATTGAACGTTTATCTCGTCACGCATAGCTACTCTCAAGAAAAAAAGGATTTAATCGGTTGTTGCTATATATTGAAAGGGACACGGATTTTGTTGGAGCATCTCAGTACATTATTTGAATTTATTCAAATTATGTGTATCATTTATTTGAATACTGTTCATATACTTCTTTCATTTAAGTATTTTGATTAATTTTATTCTGGTTAACTTTACTTTGAAAAAAAAAATGATAATTAGTATAGGAAAGAGTCATTTTTTCTACGTGGTAAAGGTTTTGATTTAAAATTATAAATTAAATAGCGACCCCGTGGGAAGTGCTTCGCGATCCCATTTGGGGTCGCGACACATAGGTTGGCCACCCTTGCATTTGAATATTCTAACAATGTACTTGTATGTAACCATGTCTCGAACACTAATATTAACCATGCATAACTTCTACTTTCTCACAAAGAATATTGTACCTTGATTTATGTAACTTTTCTACTTGCACCATTGTTATTATTCTAGAAAATACATTATACAACTGGAAAACTTTTTGTGTTATAGTTACTCAAAACTCAATTGACAATTTTCTAGAGATTTCCTCTTCGATACCTAATAAAAACGAGCACAAGTTAATCGACACAAATGTTTAGCTTGTAACCGTAAAAAATACTCAAAATATTAACGACACAAAAAGAATAAATGTCAAATACATATTTACCTTCTTGACTTCGGTTTCAGTTTCAGAGTTTCAGGTGAGCATTGTTCTTCCTCATAATCAATAAAGGTACCGGAGGCTAGAGGAACTTTCCTACCCCTTCAGTCTCAACTCCTAAAAGTGAGTTGGCGTAGTTGTAATGGCGACATATCGTGTCGCCCGACTACAACATATTAAGGTTAATGTTGGTCACCTATCAAGTGACCCTTCACAATTGGCGAGCAATAGATGTGGGGTTAAAAAGTGCGAAAGCCAACAAGGCAAAGTGCCTCCAGGTTATGAAGATATATATACAGTAAAACCCCGTTAAAACGCGGGTGTCGGGGGACACAATTGGCACCCGCGTTATAACATAACCGCGATATAGTGAAACTATACCGCCGAAATATATTCACAAAATAATACTCGCTTTTGTTTCATCACTTTTAACTTTATCAATTACTCGTAACTTTTGTTCCCCCTACAGCATATTTTTTTTCTTTTCTTCTTTGTTGCCATTTTATTCAATGGAACTGCTGGATAAGAAGCACACACCTCAGCTACGCAATAAGTCTATCGAGCGATAGGTTATAAACCAACTGTGTTCCGAAAAAAAAAGATGCTTAAAAATCTCTTTATGTTATCAGCATGGGATTGTGAAGGGGGAGAGGTCTTAAGGGGAAAAAATTAGGTTTGGAAGGGAATTAACGCACTTCTCACTGGGGAATATGTTAACTTTTCAGGAATGCTAAAGAATCTGGAATACAAAGGTTGACAGCGCTGTAAAATAAGTTACACAGGCATAACTAGACTTCTGAAAATGGAATAGTTAAGAATTGAACTGAACAGTCCTTGTGACAGATTGAGCTCCTCAAGAGAAACAAGTCAGGGCGATTGCACCCGATTTTGAAACCAAGCTATACGTTCTAGGTTGAAAGACAGAAAAAGCATGGAAAAGGTGTACATCACGCTTATCATAATAGGGCTTTATCTGTTTGTGTGTCTGGTGGGAGGATGGGTGCTCTTTGGCTAGAATATTTATTTGTGCGCTCGGGCTGGCTTTATTTACAATGGTAAATAACGAATCACCTTTAAACGGCAATGATAAAGTGTGGTTCAAATGTCGGGGGACATGATCGTCCCCGCGGTATATCCGATTCCGCAGTATACTGAGGCGCGGTATAACGGGTTTTTACTGTATACATATATATATATATATATATATACTAATCCCTCATTTATTTAAATACGAGTAACTTAATAATCACGAAATTTATAGGAATGTGTATTTGAATGGAAAAATAAATTCTATCTCAAGTTTTAATTAAAACTGACTTAGACATGTAATCATGGCGGCTTATATACACTGATATTTAAGGTTGTAGTTGAGAAACGTAATTAAGAGCGGAAAATGTTCTCGGAGGACAAGCAATGATCTTGAATTATAGCTTCGGAGATTATGTGTCGATTTAATTCATGTGTCTCTCATTGGTTTTCTTCGCAAAAGAAATGCAAGGGAATCATTTTCCAATTACACTGTTATTAATTAGTCAAAGCAAAATGCATTAAATCCGGTTAGTTTCGGAATTAAAACTTTTTTAGACTACTACAAGAAGAATTTTAAAGCTTAGCTAATACTGTCCAGATAGGCAATTAACGTGCACTTTATGTCTAACTTATAGCTTAGCGAATTAGTTTTACCAAACTAAATTTAGAACTTAGCCAAAACGAAACTTAAAAGTGAATTTTGATCTACTTGATTTTAATATATTTTATTTTCATTATAATACTCCTTCTTGAGTGGACATAATTGAAAAAAGAAAAAGATTCTTGAATAAATTACACTTTCAGAAAGAAAGAATGGTGGAAACATAACCTTGAAAAAAAAAATGACTATTTTACAGACACAAGCGGTATTAAAAAGCTGTCATGAAATATTATGATTAACCAAATAACTGCTAATGAATATCAGTTTTTTCAGGTGTTTAATTACTTACTTCTGACAATTCTAAATATTTATGTAATTTTATAACTTAGCTTGGAATAATATGTGTTTTAAATCTTAAGATTCGGGCGTCATACTACTTTTAATAACATACAATTTATGAAATATTTATTTTTAATACAAGAACACACACACACACACACACAATATATATATATATATATATGTGTATATATATATATATATATATATTGTGTGTGTATATATGTGTGTATATATATATATATATATGTATACATATATATATATATATAAACTAGTTCTCTCTCTCTCACACACACAAACACACACACATATATATATATATATATATATGTGTGTGTGTGTGTGTGTGTTTGTGTGTATGTATGTGTGTGTGAGAGAGAGATAACTAGTTTGTGTGTGCGTTTGCATCTTCGCTGTAGGAAACGGATTGAAATGCAATTTGACCCAAGATGTATTACACTTTTAAGAAAAATAAGGCATAACGTCCCATGAAAAAATTCGAAATAATGATTTGAATTAGTTTTTTCAAATCAATATTTCGACTTCAAGAGTTTTTCCCACAACTAAACAGAAACAAATCATATGATGTTCTAAAATTTTATGGTCTGTGCGGGATAAAAAAATACTTCATACATAATTGTTAGAACACGATTTAATAAATACAACGTAAGTTACTTCCCATAATCTTATTTCTTCTAACGAGTACTTACAAAGACTTATTGTTAAATAAAGATTTTTGAGAGAGAAATTTCCATCAATCCTTTTTTGTAAAATTGATTCCATGAGTTTTATGTATTTTTTTCTGACCAGTTTTATGCTGGTATGGGACTGATATATTTCTCTGAATATTATTATTGCAACTGGCAACGTTTGGTCATTTTGATAGCTGTTAAATTAATACTATTAAAGTGGGTTCAGAACTCATACAATGTTAGATACAAATGCAGACATGTTCTAAAATCGTAGCTTTTGTTGGCAAGCAAAAAGCTGGAACTAAAAAAATGTCGAAAGTGGGAAACATTGTGTTCGCACATCAGGGAAAACAAAACTGCTAAAGATATCAGTACGATAGCTTTAAGCACGTTAGGGATTTTTCAAGGGGGGATTTGGTATGGAACAGATATATTTCTCTGAATATTATTATTACAACTGGCAACTTTTGGACAAGTTGAAAGTTGTTAAACTAATACTATTATAGTGTGTTCAAAATTCATACAATGTTAGATACAAATGCAAAGACATGTTCTAAATCGTAGCTTTTGTTGCCAAGCAGAAAACTGGAACTAAAAAAAATGTCTAAAGTGGTAAACATTTTGTTCGCACGTCAGGAAAACAAAATAGCTTTAAGCACGTTTGGGATTTTTCAAGGAAATTGCACGTTACTTACACCAACACAAAAACTCCTTTTCAATTACAGTGATATTGTACTACATTCAAAGCACGGTTGTGGATGATATACATGAACCATTCATATCTATAAACAGATTTAAATTTTCCCACAATAAATCGTCCTTCCCAGAACAAAATATTATAGTGCACCATATTCTGTAAAATTTAGAGCGCATTTGGAAAAGTGTCTAAAAGTGTTCGGGGGCGAATATGCATAGAAAACTCATTTTTATCGCGATATATACGAGAATACATTAATCGTAATGATGATGATAAATCTTTGTTTCAGCGAAGAGTTCCCTCAGATTCAGCAAACTAACTCTTCAAGGGACTCGCAGTTAAAAAGAGTTTGAACGTTGAATTTTATATCCGACATAACTTCATAGAGTTTTTGGACATCTTTTAAATAATTCATGTTCCTACTTGCATTATTCATGAATCTCAAAATGCTTGAGGTAGATAATGCCGCAATAAAGTTCAGAGCGTTATTTTCCATGTTTGGAGTTTCCGTTGAATTAAAGAAATTTATCTTCATCGATTTTGTGACGAAATTGAAACTGTCAATTGGATCCCTATTAAACTCTTTGCTCCCAGTACATTGCTGCAGTTAAAGGTAGCGAAATATTTTATGATGATGTTCAACGAGAACTGGATTATACGGGGTTGTTTTCGTTTCTAAAAGTTTTTCAATCTACTTAACTATATAGAGCATACAAGAGCATAAAAAATTAAAAGTTTACATTTGTAGTGAAAAATCAAAATCAACTTTGAAAGCACAATACGTAAATAAATAAAGAAATCGTTGATAACATTATAGGCTCACAACGCTTGTATCAATAAAGCGTTTCGATTTTTAAAGTAAAATGATATGTCTGACTTAAAAATTATAAATAAATAAATCACATATTGATTAGTTGTTTCCTTTCTCGAAATATCCATCGTCTTGAACTGAGTAATTGTAAGATGCACTAGATATAATTATATTCTTAAATCATTAAAGAAAATATTGTCAATCTGTTAATAACTGTTTCAAAACTAACTACTACATACATAAACAAAAAAATTTGTCAATTTTACCCTAAGTTGCGAAAGTTAGCTTATAGATAAAAAATACACTCCACAAAAGCTTTTAACATGTATGCAGAATCTCATTTCTTTTGTATTAAAAAAAAGGATTTTTCTTAACTCGAAGTTCCTGTATGCTATCCTTACGAATGTTTGGGAATTTTTACAATGTTTCAACTTCTTAATGTTTCACAAAAATGTAATATTTTTATTTAAAAACACTCTATGATCACATTAAACTCTACAGTAGAAAATTCAAAGATGTATTACACCCAACACTATTTGGAATACTTTTCTCAGTATATGGATGCTTTTTTGTACCTTTAATAAAATAAGAAAAAGGTCTTCAAGAAAATATTTAGATTCCTAAATTTTGGATTACGTCTTTAGATTATTAATTCCTAATGTGTAACTCTTTATATATCATTATGTTTTTCTTAATAGCCTTACTTTTCTGTAAAAAGTACAATTTTTAAAAGAATCAGTTTTTTAGAAGAAAATGAACCGCAGGTTTTTGATGAAAATACTACTGAATTTACAGCTTCTTGTTAACGAAGAAACAAGTTTAAAATACATGGTAAAAAATCGGAGGGCTTACATGTTGTTTGAGAACACTAGTGTAGTGTTTATTATGTTCCATTTATTAATGTATTTTCTTCTAGTCTGTTATGCTGCAAGTATGAACCATATTACTGAAGCGATGGAACGAACAGAAAGGGCGCATAATAAATTCGATAAAAATATCTTACAAAACCTTACACTCCTATAAAACCAGTTAGTTATTCAAAAACTTTGAATTCAGTTTATCTGCCTCTGAATCAGTCAGTGACAAATTGAAACTCAAAGCACAATTTATACAAAAATACAAAATTGAATAGAATAACTGTAAGAGAAATATTTTTGACATAAAGGTAAATTCATTTTCTACCCGCTGTCAACAACAGAATGGGTCGATATGTATTCACATTCAAGAATTCAACATTCCTTTTAAAATGCACGCTCAGGAAGTTGAATGTCGGATCATTAAAAAAAGATATTTGGAAGTTCTGTAGTAAATATTTCTCTAAAGGATATTTCCTGTTCTGTAACATTTAATTTTGCATGGGCATTATTTGTGTATGTTTACGAGTTTATACGTTTGGGGAAATATTTCTAGTTCCATTAACTTGCAAATGGAAAATTATTAATTGCAAGGTCAATGGTGAGTTGAAACCCACTTTTGCATATGACGTATTCAAAACAGATTTTAAAAACAGCTTTTTGACGCCTACTAACATTATTATTGTGATGTCATCCTACTAGAATCATTCCCTTTATTGATGATACAAAGCAGTAAAATGTTTAAAATATTACTAACAAAATTTAGTAGAATTACATTTTAAAAAATCTTCAGACGAGGGGGGGGGGGGCTTATTTTAATCATAACTTAGGAAAAAAACGCTCTATCTTGGGAATTTTTATTAAAAAAATTGATTAGTTAAACTATCTCTGAATATGGGGCTCAGAACTCGAAATTTTTGGAATTGAATTCATTGCGTTCGTGAAGATTTGTTTTGAAAAACCAGAATTTAAAAAAAAATACTTATCTAATAGAATGGATCGCTCTTATACGGTGTAGAAAACATGCCATTAGTCAAGGTACATCTAGGCAGGAAAGATGTTCCATGGCAGAGTGGTCAAGAGAAAAATGTTAATAAAAAAATTATTTGTAACTTCAAAACTTAATACTACCTCAGGCCTTACTGACTGGATGTGAAATGCCACGAGCCTATACCCAGTTTCCTCCTCGTCATGATGAATTTTACATTCAAGAGTCGAAAGTGCAGTCATTTTCTGTACTACCAGCTGTCGTACGAAGCGGAAAATAAACTCTTTACATGGGTCTTGATAGTGTCAAATGATGTTGACACATTTAAAATTCGGTGGGAGAAAACAAAACTAAGGAACTATCGACCAATCAATTCTAGGACTTTATAGCCAGGCTCAGTTTGCTTTGTATTCTAGTAGATTCATAGGCACAATCATTTCACTCAAAAACAGCTGATGAAATTCAATATAGCAGACAACGTAAGCCCAAGAAAATGGCTCTCAGTATCAGCGACTTGTTTACAAATTTCGGGAGATCGCAATTTATTTGTTGAAAATGCAATGGAATCAATACAGTCCCCATAAGTTTCACTGGCAAAATACAAGAATTGTTTGCCAGTTATGAAACGCTAATCTTAACCCCTTCTATTGTTATGTTTACCATAAAACATTTTCTGTATAGGTAGGTAATAACATTTTGAAAAACTGTTTCGATATACCCTAATTTCTAATCTTGATGTCTGCTTATCTAATCCAACCTTTACTTACCTTTCTTGCTTATCTAAACTGTGAGAGTGTGCCACCTCACATTTCAACTTTTTTTGTCTTGCGCTTTGCTTCATCGCAAACGCACCACATACCCCCCCCCCCCCCCTCTGCTTTAAGGAAGGAATGAGTCGCCGACTGTACGAAAATTTGCAGAAGGTAGGAAAAATGTTCGTAATTCTTTCCTTCTCTTTTCAAGCGTGACGATTCACACCTGGTGTGCATCCAATGTCATTCAAAGCCTTGATTAAGCTTTCTTGTTCCTTCTCCAATCTTTCTAGAATGTTCGTTTACCGTTGCACTGTGTGTGACGTAGTGCCTCGTTTGAATGTGATCGCACTCTCATTGGTCAACAAGTTGACTCGCCCCAGCATGCAATTCAGCAACGCTGCTGAAAATATTCGGAAAAGTTAGTAGCGTCTTATTGTAAAAATGTGAAAGACTTGAAAAAAGAGGGGCCTTTTTCCCGAAACAATGGACGGAGGATTCCCCGTATTGAGTTGGCCTGCCAAAAATATAATGTGCTACGTATTCGTTTTAATACCAAATTTTCTGCTTTTAAATTAAATTGTGTAATGCCCATGTCTTCTTTTAAATTTTACTGTGCTAAAATTTGGGTCAATGCATGGTTGCCGTTATGCCACCTTTGCATCAGTAAGTTGTTCTTACTGTTTGAAGAAAAAGAATCTTTGACTAAACATTTAAAAGTGCCTTTCACTACTTACTGACAACTCCTTTATTTATGAAATAAAGTGTTTGGCTTTGATTGAAATATGTTTTCCATTGTTCTGACCCCAACGGCCAAATACAGTAAGAGCATTTTCGTAGCCTTGTATTTCTCAATGAACTGAAATGTTGGAATTCATACGCATTGTATACCTGGTCATTCAGGAAGAGATTCATTAACTCGATCAGATTAATGAGCATTTATATTCCGAAAGTGCCATATGTATTTCCTGTGCCATAATTAGTATGTCAATATGCTGTCTTAATTAGTGCGATAGCGCATTAAAAAAAAAGAAAAGAAAACTTGTTAATGTATGACTTGATTTACTGGTTATTTGAAGTGGTAAAATATTTGGTGTCCAGGGGACTTTTACTTTCTCCCCTCCAAATTTAAAAAAAAGTGAGTTTCTGTTTTGCCGTTAGTCATGCACTGGAAATCAAGTGTCATGCATTATGAAAATCAGTCGGGAGTGCTACTTCTTACTATTCTCGAGACCATAATTAATATGACGGTTGCTCTAATGCCTATCTCATCATGTATTTAAGTGCAACTAAACTGACATCAGTATGTTGGGTGTTTTCCAATTATATTGAACTTCTACATTTTATACTGTTTGTTCCAATGTGCCACACAGTATTATTTTGATATGCCTGCACATGTTTAATAATTATGCACTTACAAAAAAATGGCTCGTTATTGACTAGATAAAGTGTTCTTTTGTGGTGACAAAATAAAAAGAATACATGATTTACGAAAACAAATGTCTGTCTTCAATTTTGTATTGTGGCAAACACATTTTCTTACAGATGAATTAATTCATTTGAATGCATAAAAAAATATGACTCTAATACTTATCTTTATTCAATTCCTACGAGAATATAAATTCAAACAAGGCAACGCTGGATTTCAACAAACTTGTACACAAGATTCACCTATACAATTATCAGGGAATGGTTCCCAGGTATGTGATTATAATTATTGTTATTTTTGATGAAAAACAATAGTCCCATTCATACCTACTCCAACGTCTTCCTAAACTAATTTTTTTTTTTATCGCGAAACGTGGTTGCAGTCTTATCTGGGTTATTGCGGCTCACAACTGCAATCTGCAATGTAAGAAAAATTTGGATCATTTATTTCGTTTTTAAAACCTCTCTTTAAATTATTTTTTTATTTATTTTTTTTTTTTTTTTATTTTTCATCTGCACCACATAAACCAAACCGCAGATTGCGCAAGATCAATGACCATGTAATTCGTCCAGATAAATAATCCCTCGACGGTTTTCAAATTTAATGGACAACTCCCCCTTAGGACGAGATTATTGTTTCAAAGGGAGTAGCAATGTCAAGTAATATACTGGGTCAAAAAGTTGTTTTATTGAAGGAAAAAAAACTATTGATCTCTGTAGTAAATGAATTTTATGTCGTACCATTTACAGTTTCACACGAAAATCGCATGAAAGCTCAGATGTAAGTATACATTTCACATTTTATAAAAACGTATCAAAACTAGTGAGACAGCGTCATTACGCCCTTATAATTATGGATACTTTTTTCCATAAAGAAGGAAAGAAAATAGTGTTATTGTACAGCTTAAAAAATAGTTATTAAAAAAATATCACAAAAAAATACAAAAACAAATAAAGAAAGAGAAAAAGATTAAATAAAGACCTAATTAGTTAAATCTTGAAAAGAAAAAATAACAAGTACTAAATAAATAAAAAGTAAAAATGTCATTTATGAAAAATTCTTTCCAATATTACTGGATTGAAATTCATTAAATCAATTCTAAGTTAAATTAATTGAGATCAGAAAATAGAGTTTACACATTTCAAATTATGTTAAATTACGGTGTCGTTTTCCTCCCAGTTATCCTACTTATTACGAGTAAAAGAAGCAATTCATTGAGATAGGCTTTTAATTGTTTATGATATTTTTATACGAATAAGCAATATTTTGGAGTAGCAAAATCTTGATAAAGAATTTTCTTATTTCATTACTACACGCCTTTAAACTTTCCTCTCAA
Organism: Octonoba sinensis; assembly: GCA_038502835.1. Classification (NCBI taxonomy): domain Eukaryota; kingdom Metazoa; phylum Arthropoda; class Arachnida; order Araneae; family Uloboridae; genus Octonoba; species Octonoba sinensis. The sequence continues at coordinate 70,261,800 of CM076602.1, forward strand.
TAAAATTAGGAGAAAAGAAAAAATCGCATCCGAAAACAAAATCGATATCTTATTAAATATCATAGCTATCGGAATGTGTTACTACATAGCAGAAGTTAATATCAAAATTAGTTGCAAATTAAATACCCTTTAAAAAAGTAAACTATTAGAGTCCTTTATAAAATAAACATTCTTCTACACAATAAATAATACTATTTCATCTTTTCAGAAGGGAAAATATTCTGAATGAAGCCATATGAACTATCAAAAATAATATTTCATGAGACAAAAAAAATGGCGATAGGCACATGTTCCCTACTTTTTCATAATGAAGTCATGCTAATGCTTTAGCTAATATAAATGATTTTTTATTACAGAAATTACAATCAATACTACTGTCCATACTATTCTTCATGCCTTTATCCCGATTGCATGGCAATGTTTTAAAGTTTCAACTAACAATCCTGAGTTTGAATTTCGTTGTTGATCGGTGAACAGAACAAAACACCGCGGAAACACTTGTGTCACATAACATCGAAACGAGGAAACATTTAAATGACAAATGAGCTCTAAAGCGACGACGAGATGCATTATGGGGAGCCATAAATTAGTCAATCGCTGTATTGCCCGAGGTCCATTTTCCTAAAGATCAATAATTTTACGAGCTCATGACACTTCAGTGTTATTATCAGCGTGTTCTCTTTACTGCTGACAGTAGCTGATCAATGGCGACTCTTGACACTTAACAAGGGATAATTCTGAATTTCATTAGACAGTTTATTGTGTGAATGTATATTCTACCCACATACACATTTGGAGAGAGATACACGTTGTGTTAGGTAATTTTCAATTAAACGATAAAAGTGTAGCAAAGACAACAGCTGAATAATATTAATTTAAATTCATAACAATTCGAAAGGTGCTTAATATACAAAGGATTCCAATCACAGTTGATATGCAATTCGGATGATTTGAACAGTTCCCATAATATAATTTTTGGCATAATTCAGGAATTTTTAGTTCATTTTATTTTATTTTTACTAGCGGTACCCGCACGGCGCTGCTCGTGCTGAATTTTAACCGTACCTTAAACACGTAAGCACAATTTCATTAGCGTATTCAGATTTATCGCCAATGACTAATTAAAAAGTCAACTTGTAGCGTGTCCATGTCGCCACGTTCTTTGAAATCTAGTATAAACCAATACGTATTCCTTTTCTGGCGATGTTTATTTAATTGCTATTGCTAAATCAAGGAAATCGTTTAATCGGGGAGACAATACGTCTATTAAGTTTAATCTTGAATTTAAAAGATATTGCTAATTTGAGAAAAACGTTAAACCGAAGGCATGCTTTTGTATTGTTTTTCCGTTGATAACTAAACTGATGTCTCTCTATTTTGGATAATAAGTTTTATATTGAAATTAAGCTAACACTATTCTCCCGGCGTTGAGGAAACTGCTAATTATTACTTTTGGATCAAGGTATACCTTAAGAAATCACACTAAAAAGCTTATAACTGGCGTTCTTATTGACTTAGAAACTTAGAACAAATGTCATCTTGTGCAGAAAAATTAGCGCTTTCAATCAATATGTTACATTAATATGTGCAATGTTTTTTTCACCCCCATATTGGGGAATTTATGTGGACAATTGCGTAAAATTGGAATAAAAAAAGAACTACCTGTAGGAGTTTTTTTCAAAAACCTTCCAGGAGTGTACTCAACAACTTCCCAAAGTTTCATGGCAATCGGATGACTGGTGTAGTAATGCATAAAGGACAGACAGACATACATTCATTATATATATATATATATATATATATATACATATATATGTGTGATTTTCATTTTAAATACACATTTAGCAATTTATAGTACATTGACATTTCCTTGAAAAAATCTTATATCCATGCATCAGATTAGTTTTTATTACATTGAATGAAAAATGATTTATTTTTATTCTAAACGAGTAAAAGAACAACTTTTAGAGATGTCATTCATTTTTGGACGTCAATTTATTCTCAGACAAATAATGAATTTATGAACGCTCTGTTTGAGATACTTATTCTTTCGAGGGTTCTAAGGCTAAATTGTCTTCTGCATTGCGAGTGTTGATTGGTAGAGTTTCATCCGGTCTAGTAGTGCCCGCGTACTTAAGTATAAGTGTATTGCACGAAAATTCTAAAGAATTAATTATAATATTCGCCAATAAATTTGTAAAAAATGCACGTTAAGAAAGCACAAATGAGCATTAAAATGCAAACATATGTTTCGGGATTGCTAGGAATCCCTTTTTCAATGCAAAAGTGGAGCTCTCTAGAGGCAAAAACATCCAAATGAAGCTCCAGTATTGCATTGAAAAGGGATTCCAAGCAATCCGAAACATTCTTCTGCATTTTAATGCTCATTTGTGCTTTCTTAACGTTATTTTTTTAGTTTATTTGTACACAAACTTCTTTTATTATTTAATTAGCCAATAGTCAATTATTTTAATTCAAGCCTGTATCGAACTGTTGTTTTGGCATTAAAAAAATGTTGCCTATCGTGCATAACCTTTGTTTTTCAACAAAAAAAACCTCTCTACTGCCTGTTTTGGTATCCGTGGAGCATCACAAAAGTTTCAAAACGTCCCTCATCGAGACCAAAGTGATATAATCGAGTTCTGATCCCGTAACTATGGCAACTGATACTTGAATCATTACTTTTAAAGCATGATTCGAGTCATCATCATCAACAGTAATGGAGCTTCATAACTTCTGCGGTTTTCAGAAAAGGAATGGATGTTATTGGCAGAAGAATAAAAGAGATAAGGACACGATCTGAAATCAATCGGCTGATTGAGTTCGTAGTTTCAAGAAATAAAACCCTTTTATTCTATCATATATATATATATATATATTTATGGAAAAACTCCTTTATGCAGCCTTTTCCATATTAAGTTTTGCACTTCATGGTTTTCCAATTCCTAAATATCGTCAACGCCTTCCCATATATGGTCATACCTAAACTCAGATTTGGTTTCCCTCAAAAATTCCCTCCAAACTATATTTCCCCCCGGAAACTTAGGCCAACCTATGTTTACGGTACAAATCCAATAATATTATGCCAATAACTTTCATCTGCCCTTCCCTTATATAGAACACGTGCTATTACGTGTGGTAGGGAAGATTGTCTGTAGTCTGGAATATTATTCCTCATATAAATATGACTGCTTAAACGAAAATCGTCTCGTTCTGCTTGCTCCCAATTCTTGCCTAAAAAATAAAAGGGTAAATTTGACATAATGCGGCCCCTGTTTTAATAAGAACTGAGCTGCAGCTCTTACACACATATATATATATATATGTTGGCATCAGCTGAATGGCAGCACGAGAGATATGAAAAGCTAACGATCATCGATGTAGGAAAAAAAATGTACGCTGACGGAGGAGTTGAATAAAGTAATATTTTAAATACTTAACGAATTCTTATTATTTTAGAAATAAGTAGTTAATACTTCAGAAGTGGGATAAGCTTAATTTAGTTATTATCCACAATACGCCGACGGACTACGAGTCGAACGCATTACGAAAACGCAGCTTCAAAAAGAGAGCAACGATTAAGCCTAACGGTTTTAGAACATTGCACCAACGACGGACGACGTATTTTATTTGAAGAAAATTCAGCGAAGATATAATTTGTTTTCAATCAAGTCTAAAGCTGTACGGAACTCTTCCATTTGATATATTATGGAAACCTCCACGTAACGAAATTAACAGGTACGTGTTCCTGTTTTGAATAACGTATATTTGAATATCTTACTTGTCTGTTACCGTGAAAAATGTCTTATTTAGCAAAAGCGAAGAAAGTCGTTTTATTTGAATTAGCAGAAGAATTAGGTGAGATTGTTAACGATGGTATGAAAGTTATAGATTTAAAAGAGTTGATTTTAAAATCGGCGCATTATGAAGAAGAGTTTGTTAGAAAGAATAGTTGGTGAACGGCTAGAGGAAAATGAACGCCTAGAAAAAGATCGAGAACGGGCTTTTGAAGAAAAACAACGAGAATGGGAGTTTGAGTTAGAAAAATTAAAATTGGCGACAGAAAATGCACATAACGAAACGGGTCCTGAAATTCAGTTTAACTCCGATATGATTGCTAATAAGCCAAGGCATGATTTGCAAAAGTTAATTCCTAAGTTTGATCTTAAAGAGTCAGAAATTAGTCTTTATTTATTTCTATTTGAACGACAAGCACGAAGAGCTGAAGTGGCAAAGGAAGATTGGGTGTCTCACTTGTTGGGATTACTCCCTTACGAAATAACACAAATAATTGCAAGAGAATCCAAAGAAACGGCAAATGATTACGAATATATTAAGAAGTTGTTATTAAAACGTTTCAAACTCAGTCCAGAAAAGTTTCACCAAAAGTTTTATCAACTTCAAAATTTGAATAGTACATGGAGCGATTTTGCTTTTGAATTGCAGAATTATTTCGAAGAATGGGTTTCAGGATTAGGCATCATAGATTTTGAAGGTTTAAAAGATTTGATGATAACAGATCAAATGAAGCGTAAAGTTCCTAGTGAACTTAAATATCATTTCATTGACGAGTGGGCAAAATTTGTGACGCCAAGGGAGCTCGCCAATAAATTGGATGAATATGAAACAGTAAGGGGAAATAGATCGCCAAATCACGCCTACGAACGCAAACAGCAAAATAACTTAAATAAAAACTACGCCAACAATCGTTTTCAACGTCTCGGAAATGGTAATAACAATAAAACAAAGCAACGAGTTGCACAAACGGAATTTACTCCAAATCGTAATACGTCAGGCTACAGGAAACCTTTACGTAACGAGAAAGGTGAGCCGAAATGTTTCAATTGCAATGATTATGGGCATTTGTCGAAGGATTGTCCATACAAGATTCAAACTTCTGGAAACAACGTAACCAACTTAACCACAAAAATTATGAGTAGTTCAACCTCATTTCTCTACCTTAAAAAGGCTAAGATTAACAATGAAACCTGGATAGAGGCGTTAATTGACACTGGAAGCTCTAGTTGTCTGATGAAGCAATCCATCGCCAAGAAATTGAACATCAACGTTATTCCCGAAATAAATGATATTTACGGCTTTGGAAGCCAAAGTACGCCAGCAGGGAAAACCTATGGAAAGACATTGGTTGATATAGAAATTGATGATGTTTCAGGAAAGGAAATAACTGTCCTCATTGTAGGTGATGAAACGCAACCAGTAGGCTTGTTAGTTGGAAGAACTTGGTTAGATATGCCTCACATAGCTTATGCCAGAGTGGGAAATGAATTGCATATTGATGAAGCGCCGTTTAATAAGTTTCAACTAAAGTTAGATAAAACGCGAATAAATCTAAAAGCAGAGAAAACTACTGTGCTCGATAGGAATACGGTTAATCTAGTACAATGTAGAGCTGAAGGTCAGAACGAAGGGTATGTTATCATTAGTGAGAAAGGAAACGTGGACTGTCTACTAGAGGTGGTCAATGGGAAAACAAAAATACCAATCACAAACACGCGAAATGAAAGTATTACGCTAACGGAAAACCAATGTGTAGGTAGGGGAGAAGCAGTGGAATTACTTTCAAGCAATGAATGTTTAGAAAGTAATGATTGTATACTTTCGATCCCGACCGATGTCGCTTCAAGATCGCAGACTTTTGTAACGCTGGATGGTCAAATTCAAACTTCACATGAAATATCTGATATGAAACAGCCACTTAATTACGAAGACATAAAAACTGATGAAGATGTTACTTACGAACAGAAGCAACAATTAGTTGAGCTTTTAAACGAATATAGAGATTGTGTTGCTCTAGACATTAAGTGAGATTGGATGTACAGATTTAGTTACGATGGAAATTAAAGAAGTAGAAGGAAGCAAACCAGTTTCGATGCGACCATACAGAACAAATGCCGAAGAACGGACAGTAATAAAGCAAATTGTGAGTGAATGGAAAGATAATGGGATCGTTACTGAAACTAGATCTCCTTATGCAAGTCCAGTGATGATTGTAAAGAAGAAAACTGGAGAACATCGTTTAGTCGTTGATTATAGGAAGTTAAATCTTCAGACGGTTAAGGAAAAATATCCATTGCCAAGAATTGATGATTTGTTAGAGTCCTTGACTAACTGTAAAAGATTTACGACTCTAGATTTGGCGCATGGATATCTACAGATTCCGTTAAGTGAAGAAGCCAAACAAAAGACGGCTTTTATAACTCCAAATGATACCGGACAGTTCGAAAGAATGATATTCGGACTTACTAACGCTCCTTCTGAATTTCAACGTATGATGCATTTAGCACTGGGACCATTGCTGAACAAAGCGATGCTGTGTTACTTGGACGACATTCTCATACCTGCAAAAACTTGGACGGAAATGATGGATAAATTAAAGCAAGTTTTGGAATGTCTGAGATCAGCACATTTAACACTAAAATTGCCAAAATTTGAATTTGGAAAGAAAGAAATTGAGTTTCTAGGTTTTGTAATAAATGAACATGGAATTCAACCTGGTCGAGCAAAAGTAAAGGTAATTTCTGAATTTCCAACACCGAAGAATGTACACGAAGTTAGAAGGTTTCTAGGTCTTACAAGTTTCTTCAGACGCTTCATACCAAAGTACGCTACACATGCTGAACCACTGACGAGACTCACACGTAAAGATATAAAATTTCAGTGGAATGAAGAACAACAAAAGGCATTTGAAAAATTAAGAGGTGATCTGACAGAAAAACCAATTTTGGCATTATATTGCCCTGATGCAATAACAGAGGTACACACAGATGCAAGCTCTAGCGGAATTGCTGCCATGTTACTTCCACGTGGAGAGGATGAAAAACTACACTTAGTGTATTGTGTTAGTAAGAAAACAACAGCAGCTGAATCAAAATATCATTCCAGCAAATTGGAATTGATGGCCATTGTTTGGACTTTAGACAGACTACGTCAGTTTCTTATTGGTATCGAGTTCACTGTTGTAACGGATTGCCAGGCTTTAGTTTATCTAAACACTAAGAAAACGCAAAACCCTCAAATAGCAAGATGGAGTAATTTGATACAAGAATACAACTTTGAAGTGAAATTCAAACCTGGGATGAAGATGGCTCATGTAGACGCCTTGAGTCGATGTCCTATCTTACAAGAAGATGATACCTTAGATGCAGTTGTTGAAAACAACTTGGATGTTTACCAAACATTTACGGAGGATGAAAAAGTATTGATAATGCAGCACGCGGATCAAGAACTGAAAAGCTTCATAGATATTTTTGAAAAGGATCCTCACGACAGAACGGTAGAAGAGAAACAAAAAATAAAGGACTTCGACTACAAGCACAAGAGATTATATCGAATCATTCAAGATAAGAAAGGAAATAAGTTGTTGTACGTGGTTCCTAAAAGTATGAGAAAAAGTTTGGTGGTGAGATTTCATGACTTGATGGGACACTTTGCTGTTGATAAAACGATAGCCAAGATCAAGGAACTTTACTGGTTTCCTTCAATGAAAAGATATGTCAGAAGACACATATCAATGTGTTTCGAGTGCCTGATAAATAAAGTACCTAGTGGCAAACAGCAGGGAGTTTTACACCCTATTAAACCAGGAAAACGACCATTTGATGTGGTTCACCTTGACCATTTAGGACCGTTTGTGAAGAGTTCTAAAGGAAATTCTCACTTTTCTTATTTTAATTGATAATTTTACACGATTCGTGAGACTCTTTCCAACTAAGAGTACCTCAACTAAACATGTACTCAGATTTTTAGAAGAATTTGTTGAAGAATTCGGACTTCCTGAAAGGATAATTAGTGACAGAGGCTCTTGTTTCACGTCAATTGCATTCGAAGAGTTTTGTAGAATAAACGGAATAAAACATACATTAAATTCTACACAGCGACCGCAAGGAAATGGAATAGTAGAAAGAGTTAACAGAACCGTACTACCAGTAATTATGACGAGCATGACGCATCCTGAACAGAAAGATTGGGACAAAAGAATAAAAAGATGTGAGCGAAATTTGAATAGTATGGTAAGCAATGCAACTGACAAAACACCATTCGAAATGTTGCACGGTTACTCTCCAAGATTCAATGACGGCATATTGAGAATGCTTGCTGATGAAGATGCTGATGCTTGGAAAGATCCAGAAAAGATGCAGGCTGAAACGAGAAAGACAATCGAAGAAAAGCAAGCAAAGACAAAGAAGTACCATGATCAGAAGAAATTGAAGACAATGAAGTTTGATAAGGGAGAAATAGTCGTGGTTAGACGATCACCAGTAGCCACAGGAGAACCGACTAAAACCCAACCGAAGTATCGTGGACCATTAGTAGTGGCGGAGGTTCTGCCAAAATCGACATCTACAGAGTCTCCCAACTTGAACCTAAGGAGAAGGGACGATTTTATACAACCACCGCTCACGTCAGTCAGTTAAAAGCATTGAGATGTGAGAGTGAGCACGATGACGTCGAGGATGATGATAAAAAGTGTCTACCAACGAGAACATCTAGACGCATCATTAAGGTTCCTGCTCGGTACTTGGACTAGAGTAAAGAGACTTGAAAAACTTGAGAACTTTGAGTAATTATCTCATCGAGGACGATTATTTATCAGGATGGTCGAATGTTGGCATCAGCTGAATGGCAGCACGAGAGATATGAAAAGCTAACGATCATCGATGTATGACAAAAAATGTACGCTGACGGAGGAGTTGAATAAAGTAATATTTTAAATACTTAACGAATTCTTATTATTTTAGAAATAAGTAGTTAATATATATTATAAAATATTTTTTCATTAAAAACAAATAACCTTTTTCAACCTCTTTTTTAAAATTTAGTTTCGGTTTTAAAAGACAATAATTAAATTATCTACAGGTTATTGTAGGTACTTAAAATATTTCTCCTTTCTCTTTCTTTATGGTGCGAAAAAAGTCTGCAAAAACTTATATAATTTTTCATACCTCACAGTCTATTGCCAGCCAATAGTTGTACCTGTGCGGTATCACTTGACAGAGAGCTCAAAATATTATAAAAACACAAGAAGATAATTTTATTCGGTTATGAGTGCAAAAGTGTATAGATATTTATTGTTCTTAGCTTTTGTGTTTTTCGTAGCTTGTTTCTCTGTGTCCGTCTTGTGGTGCGTAATTCCATTTAAGAGAATGTAGTTTGTAGTAAAACAAATAAACGGATGTTCCTTTGAACTCGGCTTAAAGCTGTTCTTCGGTGGGACAAAATTCCTCTCTTGCCATGACGATGTGATATATATGCCTTATATATATAATATACGGTAAAACACCTCCTATCGGCCAAACCTCTTAAACGGACAATTTTAATTCTACGGCTGCAAATCATTAAGCCTTAAAAAAACAGTCTCTTGCGGACTCGTGTTTATTACAATAAATATTTTAGTCCCGCTGGTGTCCGCTATCGTAAAATGTCACAGAATACGGTATCACAAACGACTTTTATTTGGTGAATGATACACCGTTGTAATGAATATTGAACGAGGTATAGTACACTTTTTAGCATATATCGCCTTTGAGGGTCTTTCCTAGTACTAGTACAATGATCAATGCTAACACCCACACTACAGCTATAATATGGTGTTGTAAGGAGAAAATCAACGTGTTGCTTAGGCCAGCGGGACTCTACTACCCGTATTGTGCATAATTATTACTCTTAAAATATTAAGGTTTTTAGTTTTGTTTCTAGCGTTGTAACAGAAAGAAATTAAAGACATTGCAAAATCACGTTCGTTTCCTGAAATTTATTTTTCCAGACTGACAACGGAAGTGAACAAACAAAACAATGAACTGGTTTTTAAAGTTTTGTTTTATTCCTTAAAATATTTTACTTTTTTTTTCTGTTTTCCTTTCACTGAACATCACATACCTGGTTTTATACTTAAATTGATTTATTTATGCATTTATTACTCATTTTACTTAATTCTTTAAATAATTAGAAGATGAGCGAAAGAGTAAGAACATTTTTAATGGAATAAACATATACTTATTTTAATTAATTTTCTACATGTACTAAAAAGTGAAAAAATTGTGATTATTACATAAAAAAACGAACGCACTTCTTAAAATGTCAGCCTTTTTTAAAAAAAAACATCGTTAACCTCTTCATTCCAAGTGTATCCAATTGAGTACATTTTAAAATACTGTTTATTAACTTCTGTTTGCGCAATTTGAAAGCTAAAGCACCCAATTGTTTTTGAAATTAAAAAGCAGATAGTTTATCTCGTTTTAAACATGGAAAACATGGAAATTGGGCATTAATTATTATTTAAAACTAATTATTAATTAACATTTAAAAAATATATATTTATTTTGTTTTGCAATCATTTTTTAAATCAGAGAACCAAAAAATTGCGTCAAAATTGTTTGTGCTTAGTTCTGGGGTCTGAAGAGGTTAATATGTTTACTTTGCGTTTCTGCATTTACAAAGCAAATAAAACTGAATATCAGCTACTTGTATTTTAAAGTAAAACTAATCAAGTTGTCTTCCAAAATATTTAAACAATTTCAATTAATGTTGCATTGAACTGCAACAGTTGATAAGTGAAATGACAATTTAATAAAGAAGGAAACTTCATGCTTATAATAGAACGTTAAAATCTTTAAAATCAGATAGCACACTCTATTTTATTTTTTTAAACTGAGTCATCATCAATGCAGTTTTCGATCACCACATTCCGCTAAAAAATTCAATAAAATTCAAAATTTCGTCTTATTGCATTGGCACTTCTTTTAAGGAATATTTCTTTTACAGAGTAAAATATTGCATATTTAAAGTGCCTGCAAGTGAATGGCAAAGATTGTTCAAATGTAAGTGACATATTGGAAGTGTCACTTTAAAAATTGCATATTCTATCTTCAATTCAATCTCCTGATTTCTACTAGCGATAACATATAAAAGGGTAAAAATCTAAAAGCATGTCTGGAACGATTTATAGCACGCTACGTTTTTAGTGTTCTGCCGATAACTGCGAAAATATAAAGGAAGAGAAAGTAAAAGGGAAAAATCTGAATGGATTTGCAACATCGAATCCGAATCAGTACTCAATTTATCAACTAACACATTATAAAATTGAGTGAAATGATAATTCATATATCTATAGATCATTATAAAATATATATATATAATTTTCTTACTTGAATGTCCTGAATATTCGTTACGCATAATTTTGGTATTAACGACATTATTAATAATATTTGGTACTAGTTGACATGCCCGGCGTTGCGTGGGATAATATTGCATTACTCGGAGGCCAAGTAACACATGTCCAAAATCCTGCGTGAAATATAAAAGGAAAAAATTCTTAAAAACCCCAAGGTAGAAGATCTACAACAGCCCTTAAAAAGATCATTTAAACAGTAAAACTCATTAAAAATCACGATTGCACTAAAAACAACAGCCTCGAAAAATTTCTTTTACACCAAAAATAACAGTTTATAAATATTCAAATTAAAAGGTCCCAAACAGTTTATTAAAATTACCATTAGAGTAAGAGCAACAGAAACTAAAATGCAAATATGCATCATGATAATTTCTCCAAAATGATATCAAGAGTCCGTAGAAATCGCAATTACAATGTAGACAACACCACATGTAAAAATTCCCATCAGAAAAAGAGCAATATTCTCTGTAAAACGCCCACCAGATGAAGAACAATGCTCCCTGAGTATTTCCGCTACAATAAAGAAAACATTCCTTGAAGCAATTATTTGAATAAAGACAACTATTCCTAAACATCCCTAAGAGAATGAGGACACTAGACCCAAAAAATCTGAATTAGAATAAAGACCTCAGTGACTTAAAATACCCATTAGGCTTTCAAATCAATAAAAACCGCTACGTAAAAAAGTTAAAATTAAGCAGAAGATAGCCAAATTGCGCAATAGTAACGGAAGCATAACGTAACTGAGCCATAATTCTATCGTGCAAATCACGTCAATACGATAATCCCAAAGTTAAGTTTTGCTTGAAATTGGAATAGAAAAAGAACAAATTCAAATTTCAGTAGAAACGATTAGAGATACACGATGACCTGACTCAAGGTACTTGTAACCAACATTTTGTACTTCTGGACCGTTCCATCTCGCCAGCAGGCGAGCGACAGCCACACAAACTGATACATAAATTTTCGGTTTTATTTATATAGATTAAACGACACAATCAACTTGATTAAAGTACGAAACAGCGAAGTTGTTGCATAAACGTGTTATGATGTTGAACACAGATGTTTCCAGCCTTTCCAACACACGAAAGTTTCAGTTTCCGACGCTTACAGTAGACAAAAAAGCCTCACTTATCATTTTTCTTTGTATCCTAAGGTAAGGCTAAGGTGATATTTAATACACGACATCTTATACAGAGTTTCCCTTATCTTTTGGGGTAATCTCGTGCACTGCAGTATTTTTTCCAAAAATTTACGAAAAAGAACTTAAAGTAAAAATTAACGCTTTAAAAATGTACAACACAGGGAAATACAAATTTCGGCAACGGAGGTGCTACAAATGTACAAATTCAACATTCGAAAGTGCTTTTGAAATTACAGATATGGGATTTTTTACATTGTTGCCCACGATCCTTTAAAATTACAATTTTCTGATTAGGAGTCTTATATTATTCTGAGTAAAATTATGATTCTTATGTTTTCTTCTGATTCTTCGATAAAATCGACGAATAAGAATAAGGCTGACCTTTAAAATTGGGTACACTCACAAAAGTGTGTTGCTCTTTGACTAGCTTTCGTTGAAACTTAAAACTTTCAGCCTTAGTCATAATCATTTGGCATCCTCAAATTCTTTGTTTTAATTTGCTTTTATTTTTTTCTTCCGCCTCTAAAGCTACTTCTGACAGCAATTAAATTTAACATAATCACCACATTCTATATTATTATTGTTAATTTTAGTTTGTTCTTCTTTAAGCAATTCTGACACCAAACGACCATGAATAAACTCAATAGAATTTCAGAAAGGTTGAGGGATGAAAATGTTAACGGATCTGTTATACTTTGTTCCTATATATTTTGTATAGGAGTATATATATCTGTCCCTAATATCATTCTCACATAAGTTATCTTCATTATTTGAATAGAAATTACTGCTCCATCTCGGATGTACTTGGTCTATTGAATGTCAAAGTAATTACCAATTTCATTTACAATTCTAATAATATCTAAAATAACATAGCTAAATTTCAAGAATTCTTGAAAGAGAAGTGACCTAGATGTGAAGGTTGAGAAATATCAAACGCAAAGCAAATCATTTAAAAAAAAAATAATAATAAAAATAAAAAAAAAGTTTCAAGCGAAATAATTTATATAATATCATGTCACATAATTTTATATTTGTAATGAAAATACTAAAGAGTGAGGAAAATAATTCCGAATTGTTGAATAATAATAATAATAAAAACAGGGCTCAAATCGTCTGCAGATTTTATTTTTGCCATGTTTTGATGCGGCAATTTGTCTAATGGCAATGGTTTTTAGTTTGTTGATAAATATAATTATTTGAAATTTATATTATGCAGTTTTCAATAAATTTTATATCAGTAACAAATTATCTTTATTACTGTGTAAATTAGCAAAATGAACAAGACACGTTTTTCATTTCGTGGCAAAGTGGTGTAAGTAAAAATAAGCTATTTTTTAAAAAAAATCCTACACCAAACCTAATCATCAGAAACACTTCATATTTAAACTAACACATACATATAGGACTCGAAAATAAAAAAATATATATATTTACATGAAGAACGTCTAGAATTTAGTACAGCAATTAAACTTCAAACGAGTTTTACTCAAAATTATACTTCAGTCACTTACATCCCTTTGCTTCTCACCGCCTCATATAGTGAAAAAAAATCGAATTTTTTATCAAAACCCAATAGCTATACCAGCCTACTTTTCCATATACAAAAATATCAAATAGAAAATCTATATATGTATATCATTTAGCTTTAGTTCTCAATTACATCTAATATACTTTTTTCAAAGGTTTATACATACTCATTCACTCATTCATTTATTTATTCATTCATAAATAACATTAAAAATTCATAACAATAAGTTTAGTGAGAAAATATACTCGTTTTGTTCGTGTCTGTACATGTTGTACCTAATAATAGCTTTGCGATAAAGTTTGTTCTAAGCACATTCATCTGTTCGATCAGGATTTGTAAAGGATTGAAGCTTCAGGTGCTAATGTTTTTTTTTTTTTTCCAACTGCTCAAAAATGAACAAAATTTGTTTAGTAAAAAACTATTTTACGCCGAGAGATCCTTCCAATACGCTTGTTCATAGGATATTGGATCCTATGCCCAGAGTTTACATAATTTGTTTCATTTTAGCCCATAGGCGCTTATGTTAAGATTTTTGAACTGTTCATAATTGAACGAAAAATTGTTCAAATAAAAAATTAAAATATGGAAAAGAGATGATTTCTGCGAAATCTTTCGAATACAAAAAAAAAAAAAAATACGAATCGGACAATAACAACAAAAGCTATTAGGGGGATAGTCATACCGACAGTTAGACACACATTTTCTCCATCTCAAAACCCTACTTTCAATTTTTTATATTTCAATATTCATTTAATTTATTTTGACCTTTTCTTATTTTTAATGATATTTTTTACGATACATTAAACCTTCAATCCTTCTTTTTTTTCCCCCTCTTTTTATTTTTACTTTTACGTGAAAGTAGGCAAAAAAAATAAAAATAAAATAAATAACGCTATGCCTTGTGTTTTACATGATTAAGATATCTCTAGTTAAATATTTACGGCAGATTTACGGAGGGGTTCTTTTTTTTTTTTTTTTATTGCATTTAGTCGGCAATATTTCTTTGATGACTCATAAACAAAGGCGTAAATGCTTTAGCGTGACACATAAACTTTTATTTCATATGACGTGATTTCTTTGTAATGATTTACGTGAAACATGTGTTATCACTAAAAATTAGGGGAAATAAGGTCGTATGTACAAATTATATTATATGATACGGTGCAGTAAGACATTCGGCACTAAATTTAATTGAAAACAAATTAAGAAACAATATATATATATATATATATATATATATATATATATAAATTTAAAAATAATCATTTTACCTATTTTAAATACCAAAAAAAAAAAAAACTTGTTAAGTTAGTTCATGTGCAGAAGCATTTACAAGTCCATGAAGCTCGTAAATGTTGAATACGCGCTTTAACATGAGCGGACGCGTGCTGGGCCTACGAGACCCGAGCTGCAATTTTAGAATTAATTTTTTATTCAATAAATGCGTGCAGTCAATTTTCATTGTAACTGATTTCTAGGGTATATCTAAGCAGCAATCTTACGTATTTGGTATATTAGTTTTTACTTTTTAGGGATATAAATGTATTTTTACGAAGAAAAAAAATGTCGATAAACCACGATCGTTATTGCGGGTGAATAACTTAATTTAATTTCTTTCGTGCAAGTTTAACCGTTTATCTTATATGAAAGGAAATGACTCTTTGTTTACGTTCCTACGTATTGATACTTTATGTTCAAGCAATCAATTATAAAATATGTTTCATAGGAAAAACATTGCCAAATTTAAAAAAAAAAAAAAAATCATTAAACATCTCTATTTGAAAATTCTTCTTTTTTATTCACTATAATTATCATTATTTCATTAGTTGATTTGAAAAGCAAGATCATCTTGCATACCTTGTAAAACAAGAAAAGAAATGATTTTGTAAGGAAGATCAACGCAAACACTGAGATTTAAAGAAAACTACGTTATAAAAAACAATTATAATGACTGTGAGGCGAACAATTTAAGAAAATATCTCAATGTAAGAGAAAAAATAACTCTGAGGTAAATAAATGGTTTAAAAGAAAATAATCATTTCAAAATTAAAACTGCAATCTAAAAATAAAAAGTAAATATAGGAATTAATTAATTTATTTAACTAAAATCCTTTTTTGCGTTTGAAGATTGCTAGATAACCAAATATTAATTTAGATAGTAAATGAAACTGCCGAAAGGAGAGATTAAAAAGAAAAAAAATCAATGGATTAATATTTTTTTCTTGTAACAATCTTAATATTCTGACTTTCTAAACGTTTTCAAATCACATTTTAAAAGTATCACTAACATTCACATTTCTTTTGATACATCTCTATTCTGCAATGTTTAATTTACTGTTTTTCTTTTCAATCGATGTGTTGCGAAAAAAGTTATTTTTAAAATAAAATCAAGAAAACGTAAGGAAAATGTAATTTATCTTAACTAAAAGCTATTTTTTTGTAATACATGCTTTAGTTAACGAATTGAACAAAAAAAATTCATTGAAAAAATATCAATTAAAAGCAAACTATTTATTAATATTTTAGCTGTTTTCCAAGTAAGAGAAAAAACATTAAGAGATAAAATATTTTTTGAAACAATGTTTAGTAAGATATTCTGCGTGATACTTAAGTTTGAAAAAAAACAAAAACAAATATATAGTGTTTAAAAAGAACCTTGTTAATAACGTGCTTAAATACATGTGTACTTATATTTCTGTCAAACAGTAATAAATTCAGTAATACCCTATATTTAATTGCTTAATTTAAATATAATTACACAGCACAATGATTACACAGCACATAAAATATTTAAATGTATATTAATTAATTCAGTGGTAAGCAGTGTTACATGCGTGCAAAACAATGCAGAGCTTTCAGTAAAATATTACATACAGTAGAGTTAAATAGTAGATAGAGAAGTTCCTCTAATGTTTTTCAGTAATAGAGCATTATGCATTAAATTGTTCAGGAAGCATATCGTAGCGGAAAACATTCAATTATACGGTAATATTTAACGGTACATTTAGAACTATAAACACATTACTTAGTACTGTAATGCTTTGTCGATCTTGTTTTTAACATAATTACTTCAAATAAAGTACTACTTGCAAAAATGGTATCAGGTCTAAAACATTATTATCGTAAAATATCCAGCAATAAATCCATTCATACTCTAGTTTTTATTGTATTTTTTCGTTGTAATTGCAATAATACAATAACGCAAACAATATTATTTAGAGGAATATTCATGTATTCAGTAATAAGCAGTGTTACCCTGCAGTAAGAAAATACATAGATACGCTTTCAGTTAAATACTACATAGAGTAGTGTTCAATAGAACATAGAGCAGTTCCCTCGAGGTTATAAGAGCAGATACAGTTATACCACATTATTCATCAGTATATCGCAGTGTTTCTCACTGCATACAGTAATATATAGCGGTAAATTTAGAGCTACAAACTTATCCATTTACAACACTAGAAGAACACAGAGGCGTAGCTAAGGGGGGGGGGGGGCAAAGCGGGCCAGCTGTCTCCGGGCGCAGCGTCAAGGGGCGCCAAATTAATGTAAATTTATTTTATTTTTAAATGCGAAAAGAAGATTATTTCAACTGAAAAGGTATGAATATTTTCGACAAAAAAGTGGGAGCACCGCAAATCATATCGGGAATGACCAATGTAGCACAGGAGTGCTTGCGAAATAGCCTTTAAAGGCAGTGAAACAACTTGGAGTTGGGATGTTTTCTATGGATCGGACCCGTGATGACTCTCTACGAAAGACTAGGGAGGGCATTTTCTTTGAGCAGCTGAGATAAAAGAACCGGACACCCAGAGAACCCAGGAAAGGTCACTTGAGAAAGAAAAAAAACAAATAATTTTACGAAGCCAAAGTGTCCCATTTTGCCCTTCAAAGTGAATGGCCTCTAATAAAAATGCAAGTTAAAAAGGCTTCATTTTAGATCTATTTGTCATTTAGGAAGCATACAAGGTTTTTTAATTCACCTACCAGGGGCGTCCCTAGGCCCCCAGGGGTGCGGAGTGAGGGGGAGCAAAATCTTCAGTTGTCCCCGGGCGCTGGAAACCCTAGCTACGCCTCTGGAAGAACCGTGCCGTTTTCAACCATTTCTAACTTTCGCTTTACACCAAGTTGCTGTTAATTATAATAAAACTTTCAGTCTCATTAGCTTGTCCTACTTACCGTGTATTAGAAAAAGCCAATGTAATTGAAAGTTGCACTAATATTAGTAACAAATTTAGCAAAACGGAAGCCTCGAAACAGTCAAAGTAACTGGTCTGGTAAATCTAGTGTAATAAATGCTCTTATTCTTCTATATCATTTTATAATATTGCATTATATCAAATAAAGCACTTCTTGCAAAATTTAGTATCATTTATGAATCAACACTGTAATAAAATACACGTATCCTAAGTTTACTTAAGCTTTCACCAAATATATTATGTAAATATTTTCTCTAGAGTTTACTGTTTTATATTTAAGTAAATGGCAAGTGAGAATATTTGCTCTGAAATAATCAACAGCAAAGAAAACAAATTTTGTGCAAATATTTGACTGCGAGATTAGTGACAGGTTCAGAACAGCGTCCGTTTTCTATAATGAGATAACATGCGATGCGATAAATTAATGTCTTTATTGTGCGTATGAAAAGTGTCTTTGCTGTATGTTTTGCATAACAATCAAAGTAAAGGAATAAAACTGTCGTCAACACATCACTGTGAATCTCTTCTTGTTACTCTCACGCACGTTAAAACTGGGTGGCCAAATAAAGGAGTTTTTCACACGCAACGACTGAAAATTTACGGCAATTGTGTCTGTATTTTTTATTTTCCCGTAGAGAATGGATTTTTACAGGAAGTAAAAAGAGTTCTGACACAAGAAATGAATAATTCATTATTACCCAAACCGAATTCGCCAAAGTAATATTACGTTTATCTCCCAAGGGAAAATGGAGTTTTATACTAATTGAAAAATGGTCAATATATATTTAATAACTATTCCACGAAAGATGTTATGCAATCTAAATATACTATATACTATACGTAACGGTAATATAAGTCATTATTACGCAAACCAACTTTGACAAAGTATTATTTTTGTCTCCCACAAGAAGCATGAGTTTTATACGAATTGCAAGCAGTTCCAGGGATCTTTTATAACTGTTTCAGTAGGCCAAAATTTCATTCATTTGCACCCACAGCAGAATGATAGAAAACAGCTTAGTAAAGTCTAACATTTTCAAATGAAAAACAGTGAAACCTGTGTAAGTTGACCACTTGCGGTGCAGCACTTTAGTGGTCAATTTAAACAGGTGGTCAACTGCAAGAAGGTGAGTTAGAGGGGGAAGGGCTAATTCCGTTCCTGACAAAAGTGGTCAACTTAGACAGGTGGTCAACTTTACGGGTTTTACTGTAAATGTTCTCATTGCATAGCAAGAATGCATGTTATTTTATGCATAGTTAGATCTAAGTCGATTGATTTCACCATTGTGAACGGTTTTCTTTCAGCGTAGTACTGCTGCATGTGAATACTGGCACCACAAATTTTAAAAAAGAAAAGAAAAAAAACATGTGATAGATAGTCCTTTACTTTACCCTCTGACTGCCAAAAAAGAATAATATCTAACTATCTTCAGTAATATAATACATATTCACCAAAAAATACGAGCGGTAGCTAATTAGAAGGCAATTATTGGAAAACAAAATATTTATTTTCTTTTAACACTGAGCGAGACGTTAGATATTGAAAGAAAAGTATTAGTTGAAAAGGAGAGAAAATGCTTTTTCTAGAATTTTCAAGCGTTAGGTTTTAATTCATCACTTCATTCAGCCGCAAAATTTCAATTATTCAAGCCCATTGCTTGAAATATTTTAGCAAGTGCATAAACGTAGGAAACCATGAAAATGTAAAACTCAATGATTGAAAAAGTCCACTCAAGAAAATTTCTAAATTGGAATCTAATAATAAGTGTAAAACGTAGGAAATATTTGCCTTTAATAATTTGCTTTACTGTCTGATTTTACAGTGGTAAATACTGAACTCTACCGCTGAGCGAACTGTAGTAAATAATAATTTGTTAAAAATCAAGAACTTAATAAAATACGTATATCTCAGATTAGCATTTAAAAAAAAAAATGCTAATCTGTTTGTTCCCAACTCTTTTACGAGAAAAGCAAAATGTTTTAAAATGTCACGATTCATAATCTGAATCTGACCATCAAATAAATCAACCAATTTTTTAATTTACGATTCGTTAAAGGTATGAACAGTGATTTTTGTTTTACACTTCCTTCTACAAATGTTCATTTATGTTGTTGTTTCTAATGCCACGAAGTTGGAAGTACGACTCGGCTCATTATGTACTTGAATGACACCAAATGGCGCCACCACAATCACTCCACCTTCTTTTTTTGACCTAAGAGTGAAGGAAAGGGAAATATCCACCCTCCGGTCCTCTCGGAACTGCAACGGTACTTCAGGGTTCACGCATTTTACATGCACGTATCTCCAAGTGTACATGGTGGGTCTTCAGTGACTCATGTATCGAACCCGAGATCCTCCGATCCGAAGCTCGACATCCTAACCACTAGGCTACCACAGCTACATGTTCCTTTATGCATATGTTCTACCGCAAATGTGCTGAAATAACTTTTACACAAACTTGTTTTTATGCCGGGATTTGTATCAACTTAAAGCTTACCTGTGTATCCTAATGATAAGGTTTTTAAAATTTCAAAGAATGCCAAAAACGTTGAAGCAAAGTATAAATAGTGTTAATAAAAGGTAAGAATGAAGTGTTTCATCTCAGTAATGATTGTTCAAATTGTTTATTTAAAGCTTTTTTCATTTCGAAGCAAATAAACATCTAGACATTAGTCTTTCAGACAATATATTTTTCTTCATATTAACCCCTTAGTTTTTGGAACAATAACCATCAACACTTTTGGTCAACAGCTTTTTATGGTCTTTGGCACATTTCAGAAACTTTCCCAGACCTCCTCTTTGAGTGAAAATGTGCATCTTCTATTAAATACTAATTTCAGTTAATAATATTTCAAAACTACCTTTCAGAAGAAAAAAAAAACGCACTTTTAAAGCACTGTATACAGTCGCTATACATGGAAAACCAATTCATCAAAACCTGACGCAATAGCGCTGAAATGTGGTGAGACAATTAAATGGCTCCACCCGTGGATACAAAGAATCAGCAGTCTATTCTGACAGTCGCGTAATTACCAGAAAGTAATTAATCAAATAATCCGGTGGATTGCGACAATGAATGCAGGATGCGAATCCAGTTTTATAAAAAAGATGGCAGTCTTTTAAAGTAATTGTACGAAATAAATGTATCAAGACGAATAACTGATTAGTCGCGTGACATGTACCGTTCAGAAAAATGGAAGGAAATAGAATTGGAATAAAAAGTACAGCATGTTGTTTGCATTTTTCTCCGTGCTGAGGCTCCACGCCGTCGGACGGAATGTGTCGCGTGACTGTGTTTTAAATTTTTGTTATTTCTTTTATCTGGACTGTTATTTTAGCTGGTCATGGGGACTGCAAGAAGTGCTTTCGAACGTATTTCCTATTAAATTGTCACATATTATGTAGCACCGATTATGTAAATGCAGGCAAAACGCACTTAGGTTTTAAGTTAGTGTTGCAATATATTAATGATAATTTTTTTATTACTCCAACTGTCTTCCCCACACATAAAAATATTTTTAATTACAAGCATTGCAGCGGAAGCAACATATTATTCTCTTCTCGTATGATTGCAGCGGTACCATACCCAGGGTTCGATTTACATTTTGAATCACTATAGGCACAACTCCTGGTTGGGGGCCCCCACACAACAAATTTTTTTAAAACATAACATTCAGTATGTGTTTGTAAAACTGGCCAGTCACACCAAAATTTGGGGGCCCCCAAAGCGCAAAAATTAATTTGTTTTTCAATTGTCAAAGATTCAGACTAACATTTGGGAGCTCCCAACGTGCAAAATTATTTTGTTTTTAAATTACAAAATATTTGAATAAAATCTGGGGGCTCCCCAAAGTGCAAAATCGATTTTGTTTTTCAAATTTCAAATTGTTAGACCAAATTTGGGGGGCCCCTAAAGTCAAAATTTCTTGTGGTTTTAAAATAATTAAAAATACAAATTTTCTGTGAAGCAACAGAACACTAACAATTTGTGTTTGACAGATGCTATTTTTAAATATTTTTCTAAAAAAATTTAAATTACAAAAAATAAATAATAATAACCAAAATTAGAGGGCCCCCGTCAAAGTGGGGTCCCTAGGCCCGCGATTCACGAGACTAATGGTAAATAAGGCCCTGACCATACCAGATGAGAATACGTTTGGAACTTTTATTCTCTGAATTGGAAGTTGGAAATTTCTATTCTCTGAAATTCAAAAGACTATTAAACATGTCCCAAGAACATATGCATCAAAACATGATCCAGTCATTTAAAATATTCTTTTGACATTATTAGAAAAACAAAAATTGAACTCCTACCCTGACTAAGAATACTTGATCTTGGCAGCAAAGCTCGTTTATTTATCATATCTGTTCATTTTTACAGGTGTTTAATATCACCTATCCTTTGACCTGAAAGTTCTTTTCTAAAGATATTGATCGTAGTTCTTTTCTATTTTCTTTCAATATATGAAACCGTACAAAAATGCATCATGGGAATGAAATTTTTATTATCAGGACGTAGGAAATTTTTCCACAATGAAGTATTGCACACGGACGTGACAAATATGTTTTAATATAATCACGTATTGGCTGTTTATTCCATAGGCACTTTGAGTTATTGGACTTTTGTAGTGCAATATACGTCTGCAATTTGTTTACTTCTGGGTTTTTTCGTATTTTTTGCTGTTATCTTGTCGCACATAACATAATACAGCATTCGAGAAAAGTATTTCAAAGTTTCTAAGATATTTCAGCTTCTGAAGGAGGGATAACTGATAAAGTATACTTTGTTTTTCTTCTCACACAGTAAAACCACTCGAGTTAAAACTGAACACGTAGTTAATAAATTAAAAACATAACTAAACACAAAACTAGGCACACAACTAAATCCACTACTAAATAATCAGATAACCACGTCATACTAAGTTAAATCCCGTTTCAGGAAGCTACCACAGCATATCCCAAACTCTGCTTCCTATATTTACCTCCTCGTCTTTTTGTTACACCTTAAACACCAGCGGTGGCGTTGCCAATCCATATAGTCTATAATCCTTAGGTACACATCTGGAATAATCCTTATGAACATAGCTCAAAAAATGTATTCTTACAGGTACAGTAGAGCCTCGATTATTCGAGGTAACGTGGGCCAAGGGTACCTTGGGTAATCGAAAACTCGGGTAAGATGAACTCTGTCCAAATCGAGAGGGAAACGTGGTTAAACTGGTAAAATGAATGAAAGCGTCGTCAAAGATGTGAAAAAAGGCTTTTGCTGTACATGTTATGAAATAAAAAAATGACGTTACATACATACAAATACGTAACTGTACATACGTACAGACGTAGAGTACATGTTCCAGTTTAAAGGGTTTTTTCTTGAAGAAGTTCATTAGAATTTCCTGTTTAGGAGTGGCCCCATTGGCCCGCCAAAAAAATGGCCCGCGTTAAAGGCGCTTTTTTAAGGACTTATGTACCTCGGTTAAGGGGGGAAATAAGTGTAAAGGTCTCAAAAAAAAAAAAAAAAAAATCTTCATAAATAGCGAGAGCCCCTTTTGGAGCAGTTGAGCAGGTAGTCCCTCATGAATGACCTGAAGGGTATTAGAGAACGTTAGCAGATGTCCTTTATTTCTTTTAACAATTGAGACCTCGGATAGAAATTTCTATGAGTATTAGTATTTATAAGTATTAAAAAAATGATTCATTACTGTTTTAAATTTACCTTCAATACCACTCTTTTTTTTTTTCGAACGCTTTTTTCTGGAAACTACTTTTTTCGAATTTCTGTGCATTCTCGCTCACAGAGTTTTTGATCAGTCCTTATCAAATTTAGCACACATTTTCTTTATATATACACGCTTTAGTTGAACTAGAATCATAAACATAATATGTATATTTTCACTTTTTTTATTGTAAAAAAAGAACAAAAAAAAAAAAAAAACGGTTAAAAATCATACTTAATTTTCCCATTCTAAAAAAATAGAAATTTTCAATTTTTTGTGAGGATTTTAGTTCAACTAGAAGATACACTTATAAAAAAAGTCTATTTTTTAAAAAATTGATTTCAATTGATAAAAATTGACCTCCAGGATGTACGCAAACTGCCGACCCGGGTGGCGACTTACAATGTGCAGCAGCCGATATCTCCGGGACTTTTTAAAGAAAAATGTTTGAAAATTTCAGTAAATGTTTTTCAATGTATTTATAAAATAACCTTAAAATCTCAATAAAATATATTTATTCTTTATACGTTAAACAAATTCATGAAAATTGCTCTTAATACGCCGTTTTACACGTATTTCCCCCCTTAAACCGGAATTCGGTTAGTCGGGGCTCGGAATTCTACTGTACGTTTTTATGCTTTTTTTCTAATAAGTTTTTATTAGCTTAGTTGTATGTAATCAAGTTTTGCAGTTTAACTTTCACTCACTTTCACGTACCAAGAGCCGATGACAATACAACCTGCCAGGACGCATTTTTTTTAGAATCGTTTCTTTTTTTAATTTAAAACTTAGACGAAAGCACATAAATTCCTTATGGATTCGAAGATCCTCTTCCACATATTAACAGGATGTATCAATCAAAAGTTCTCATTTTTCTTCACTTCATGTCATTTGTTCAAACTTTGTAAGTTACTTAGAACAAAAGTTATAATTTTTTTAGCTAGATTGTGTACGGCTTTCTAAACCCAAACAATTATTCAAAATATCAACTCCTTATGAATAGACAGCTTCATAAAAAAAAATATCCTTGTTTCTCGTGAACTATCTGATTAAGGTTTCCTCAGTTAAATGCACTAATTTGTGCTTTTTGCTTTCTTGTACGAAGTAAAGGAAACAAAGTATTCGCGATTTTTTTTAAATTTTAATTACAAATGAATGAGTTTTGACTGTACAGAAAGCCGAGACTTGTAAAGAAGTACTAAAAGAGATTGCTTTTGAGTAGCTGGGATATTTTGTACGGATAGTACATAATTCTTATTTATCCATACAAGATATCCCAAGAATAGCACAAACTCGCTTGTATATTCCTACAGTATATCCCAAGGATAGTACAAGCTTGCTGGTATACCCATACACGATATCCCAAGGACAGTACAAGCTTGCTTGTAGATCCGTATAAGATGTCCCAAGTTAGTTGCTTTCTTTTGTTATAATTCAAACAACCACTTTACAAGGAAGAACATTTTCTGTCTCCAAGAACTGTTTTAAATTATATAACATATTTTTTTTTTCTAAGTGGTGGGAATTTTTACTTATTTTATATAATCGTTATTCATAACTTTGATTACTTTTAATAAATATATACTGTTTTGCTGCATTTACTTCATTTAAGATTGTACTACGACATACAAAGCGAATTAGGAAATTTGAAGATAAAAAAAATGGTAAGTACTTGTTATGTTCATGTAATACATAGGAATGGATGATTGGATAATGCATAGAAAAGTATTTCACGTTGGTAGTACATTTCAAGAAAGATTTCACAAAGATAACCTCTAAATTTCAGCAAACAACCGTCCGCATGTCGTTTCAGAGAGTCAATAGCCTTCAGCAAAATTCGTAACAGAATCTTGAATTCTATTCTTGATTGATTCTTTTATGTGAGCTCGTTTATATGCTTTTGCTTTGAAGTTGAATGAATACTTTATTGTTTTCGGAACAGCTATGCACGGAGCTAACTACCCTCTTGCATTCTTCTGGTGCTAATTTTAGATCATCTAATTTACTTAGCCATCCCATATATTACATCGGGTGCATACTTTATTGACGTCATTCCCTCATGGGCACATTTTCTCCCTTAACTCCTTTATATATAAATGCTTATTTTAATAGCCCGTGCTGATCAAATGCTTATTTTGTGTGCTATAAACAAATTTGAGCGAAAATATCTGCTAATCTAACGGAAATCCCCTAGACGTTTTATTTTTTTTCTAATGGCGATGCGTATGGTCATTAACCTTTGCAGACCTAGTGCATTCCCCGAAAACTGGCATCCAATTTTTCAAGTAGCCACCACTATCTGCAGATGCCATTACCACATGACGGCACCTGAGCTCTACGTGATGCGAAACAGCATTAGGAAGTTAATTTAGCCGAGAGTATCCAAACCAAACAGATACTCGAGGGATCTTTACATGCCGCGTAATCATACAACATGGGGGTTGATGATTTTTTGTATCTTGAAAATCCACCGACTTGGGTCCGGTTTGATCCTGTTAACTTGGGCGTACGACGGCAGTGTCTTACTATTACGCCACCCTGCCGGCATAGCCTTGCGTAAAATTGCAGATAATTCAAAGCAAGAAGCTAGAGAAACTTAAAAAAAAAAGAAATTACAGATTATGAACATCATAAAGAAAAACGTACAGATAGTGCTTTGTAAGCTGCCAGCAATATAGTACCCAAGGCACAGTAAATTACCATAAATAGAATACGCATGGGAAAGAGGGATGGATAGCTATATTATCAATTTAATATTGGTGTGTTCTGGAAATTAGGCTCGTATAGTTCTAGACGGAATTTCTTGTTTTTTTCCTAATTCAAGTAAAGTCAATGTCATTTTTATTTAGTTTTTACTATCATATTTCTTTTTCTTTTGTGCATTTTTGGGAACTAATAACGAAGAGTATTAGGGTGACAATATGAAGAACAAATTGTTACAACTTTCGAGGTGAAATGAATGAAAAGATACTGCTTTAAACTAAGACAAAGATAAGAAGGTAATTTTCGCGGAAGTTAGAACTATTTCAATTTCTTCTTAACATGGGTTATAGGTCTTGAGTATTTATTTATAAAATAAACTTTAAGTTAACTAAAAGAATCTTTATGCAAATTTAATAAAAATAAACAAGCAGTTCATTAAAAATACAGGAAAATTTTAATTACAAATTACTGGAAGAATATCAAATATTTCCTCGCGCGAAGCGAGGAAGAATGGGTTCGCTGCTCCTGAGTCTAACAGGGCCCTTATAGGAAGGAGTCGCACTTTCGCCCCTTTTTGAGAGGTCCGCATCCCCAGAGGTATAGTTTCACTTGCAAGACATTGGATCCACGACGGATTTAACCCTTAATAGGGCCATTTTTTTGTAATATCGGTATATTAAAATATTTTTCAGATTTTGTTTCTTTTCAAAAGAAGAAATTCATATAGAAAATTAAATAGGATTAACATGATTTTTTGCACCCCCCCCCCTGGGGGGAATGTTCTAATATGGGAATATTGATGCATGTGGTGGTAAATATGCTTCCCAGCGTCATTGCAAGATTCTATCAATCAAAAAGGGTAAAATAGCTTACTATAAACATCTATAACTTGATGAATTAGGTGTGAAGCAAACTTCCCACCGCCTTATAAAGGGTTAACGTGCACCAGCTCCGTTTAGCGCATACGGTACCAAAGCAACCAGCCGGGAGAGGTTGTCCCCTTCCCAAACCACTGACCTCCAGTTAAAGTTTCTTCACTTTCGGTAATCTGCGGAAACCGAGTTTCTACCGACTGGTCCACTGCCGGGGCAGTTATTTTAACTTAATGTCTTTTAAAAGAAAGGCACCCTAAATGAATTGATCAAAATTATATGAGTTCTTTATAATCATCCTTTTAATTATTCGAGAAAGTTTGAAATTTAGTCGGAATTACTTACTTTATTTCTAACATTTTGTAATTTACGCGCAGTTTGTATTTCCTTTTATCTAGCTGAGACCAATCAGTCTATGATTTTAGAAAAATATCTGGCTGACGATCAGTGCATGGGCTTATTTTTCAATTAAAAACTACTTTTCAAAGAACTTCTAAGGTATGGTAGCGACGTGATAAGTATACATTTTTGTCTAATCACAGGTTCCTTTAAGGTCACCAGAATTTACTATTAAGTATCAAACAAATATCGTGAATTGTTCCAACTTCCCCATAACTCATCTGCTGATTACCATTTTGTCTGAAGTATAACTACTATTTTCAGCATTGAATTACCTGTATACTGGTTTTCATTACAAAAAGTAATCAAAATAGCTAACCTGTCTACAGTTTCTTAGTTAACATTTGAAAGCAATTTCCCATCCCAGTATTTTCTCAAAAAAAAAGAAGAAACGTCTTTACTGTAAGTCTTGCAGCTTCTCTGACAAATCTGCCGTATACTATAAAATAAATTGCGCAAGTCTTAAATATTAGAAATAAATCTTCATTTTCAGAAATGACTTCAGACAATCTCTCAAGGAACGCATTGTTATTCATTTCTGGCCTTTAAAGCGAATTTCAAGGCTTACACTCGAATTTGGTAGTTTTAGTATAAGTTATTTTGCCTGAATCATTGTACATATGATTGTAAATCTAGAGCAGTCTGGAAATCATCAAAAAATTATTTTGCTATTTAATGCTCTATTATCTCTCAAAACGTATATAAAAAGATTTCAGCGATTTACTAAGAAATATTAAAATGCATAATCTTTATTTTAGCTTTTTAATGTGATTTTGAGTATACCCAATATGCAAAGACATAAAAAATGCTAAGTACTACTCTGACAGTTTTAGCAACGTAATGGATGAGATCGAACTTCAAGTCTATAACATTTTATGAAACAAGATAAGACCAAGTTTCTAAGATGAATAGTTTCGTCTTTATTAAATAAGAACTACGATTTTTTACTAAAAATCTTTGTTTTGGCAAACTTTAACCTTAATGAGCCACGGGTTAATACCATCAGAATGATTTAAAACATTGAAACTCCCATTTTCTAGCCTATTGGTACAATTTAGGGTGGTGCTCAGAAATATAGGATGAAATCTCCCCATGTTCTTAGTGACCACCCTATGCATATTCTTGTAATTTCTGCTAAAATTCAACAAATGTTATTACTGTTTGGCGTCAAGACATAACTACCTGTAGATGTCGTAACACCAAAACATTTTTTAAGTTCGATTAAAATTTGCTGAAAATAAAAGGATATTTATACCCATGTTACATATTCTACATTATGTCCCAAATGCCGTAAAACACATTTTTATTGAAATATGAATTTTAACAAGTGTGTTTTAGTCCCTCGGTTCCCTTCCAAAGATAATTATTTAAATTACTCACTTGCAATGCAAATTTACTCAAGTCTCTAAAAACTTCATTTCAGTTAACGTGTATCAAAAATATTTTGTAAATTGATGTGTAGCAATTTTACTATAAATCTTGAGTCTTTACAGAGATAATGTACGCCCATAGGTTAGACTAAATTAGACGCAACTACAAAGCATTAAAATAAACTTTAAAAATTAAAAGGTTTCCTGCGTTTGTAAAAAGCATTAAAATGCTTCGTGATTTTCATGAAATTTTCAAACTGCATTAACGTATTAAGAAACTAATCTATCATTTCCATTGTCTATGTATTAAACATCTCAAACGAACATATAAAAATAAATAAAGATCATCCTATAAGTCGAAAAAACTTTAACAAATGAAACCTCTCACTATACTAATGCTCACTATTATCATCAATTTGCTTACCCTACTAAAATATCTACTGCATAAATCATGTATATTGCAGAATTTATGACTCTTAATTTTTTTAATAAAATGGAAAATTTTAGTTGCATATTTACGATTATTATGTTGTATGTATATTTATTATTATCATTGAGTTATTATGAATCAATTTTACTGAGTAACAGATATTGAAATATATGACTTGTCGTACTTCAATTTCTCAAATTTTAATCAGAATTTTTGACCCGTATTTTTCAAACAAAGAAGAATATTTGCCTGTAATTTTTCTTATAAAGATAAATTTTATGGTGATGTTTTTATAAAATATAAATTTGGCGCATGCGTAGTCCCTCAAACTGTAAAAACCTACCAATTAGGTCAGGCAATTACGTAAACACAAATACGTACAACAGCGGTTCCCAATATTTTTTTCGCGTACCACCATTTTTCATGCAAACCATTTGCGCACCAGTGCTCATGTAACTTCATTATATAGAAAATACTAATAGATTGTAAAAAGATACTACAACGACTATGGTATTTCAGTCGCACCATTTTTTATGGTTAATGCAGAGAAAAGCTGTATGTATAAAATGAAATATATAAAATATATATTTAATACGTACTTCCAAAATAGCGTTAGAAATATGTCTTTAAGTACAAAATTCATATCTTGTAAAAAAATGAAGAAACAAAATTAATGAGAAGGTTCTGCATGGCAGATACAAGCGAGGTGATATCTGGTTCCGAAGAAGTTAGTTTTAACCTCAAATTTGAATCGACATTTAATTTGCTTCTATATTTATTTTTAATAAATATCATATTGGAAAAAGCAGTTTCATAAAGATGAGTGATTGTGAACTGAATTAAAAACAGCAGTGCTTTTCTGAACGGTATTTAATTTTTAAACTTGAGCCAACACTATCTCAACTCTAATCGGGAAAATTCGATTTTCAATCCTGAGTTTTTGTGTTTTAACCCCTTCTTTTTTTTCCTGCACGCGTACTACATGGAGTGGCTTCGCGTACCACTACTGGTAAGCGTATCACAGTTTGGGAACCGCTGATGTACAACATTTCGCATATTTCTGCAGCATTTTCCAAAAAATGTCTTTTTGAAAAATAAACTTTAAAATGCACTTTGCATACAAGATAAATATTCTGGAAGGATCAGGAGAAAAAGAATTATTCAAGAATATTTTTGCAGTACTACTTACGCTAACAAGTTCCAATTTTAGTTTTTCTCCTAAATCTCCAAACTAAGAGGAAAAAATAAAAATACATTTTAATACTCACTTCCCGAAACCATAATCCCTCGAAATAAAAATATCGCATTAATGAAGTAACTCATTTTATATTCAAAGAATAGAAATATGAATAAATCTTCGAGAAGAAAATACACAATGGAGGAAGAGTCTAACAGATTAAATCTCTGGGAGACATGATAGTTTTGTTTATTTCTATTTTCATCGTAAGAGTTAATTGCGTAGCTCTCAACATATTTAATTCCAATTTACAAAAGAAAACATGTTCGCATTAGGAAGGAAATACATTTCTTTATTTTTATTATTAAGAACTCAGACAAATTGTTAATAAGAAACTTAGGAATGAAGGTTTTATTGGGCTTTGGAGATTTGCAGCCAACCTAAATTCTGAACAATGCGCTTTCTTTCTGTGTAAAAATAATGATTTATTTTATCATTTGCTTCAGAGTAAATCCAAAAGAAAATTTCAAGAAGATTTGAGACTTTAGAGCGTTAATTTTTCATTTTTACGTATTTAAGAGATGAAAAAGAAAAACACCCTGAAGTAAGTCTTTTCTGATATAAGATAAATTAGTGGCAGGAGTTCAACACTACAATGAATGTAACTACTATACGTGCATGTAAAATCCGTGGACCCTGAAGTCCCGAGGCAATTCCGAGGGTACCGGTGGGTGGGGATTTTCCCTTCCCCTCAGCCATAGGTCTAAAAAGGAAGGTGGCGTATTTGTAGTGGCGCCATCTGGTGTCATCCAAGTACATTATGAGCAAAGTCGTACTTCCACCATTGATGCTCAATTTGAAACGGAAGGCGTTCCCAACTGCCGTAATTCCTAGTCGATTCGACGAAGTGGCATAAGAAACAACTACTATTGAGCAATTAAAACCTGGATGCTTTTATTTCGCACTACAAGAAGATGCCAATGAATCTCCTCCGATTGAATGATAAATACGTTCAAGAGCTGAAGCACAACGTCAGAAACTGGTAATGATTTAAAAACTATTGATAGACCTCCTAATGATGATTATTATTTTTATGATCAGTTGGCAATGTTAAATTTCGCAGCTTTTCGCTAGATGTTAAATAGTGTGTCAACGTGAAGATCACTAACTAATCAAGAGGATATATACGGTAATTACTCTGAGAGTTCATTTTTACCTAATGCAAGGGAACAGAATTTTAAATATATCTCTCAAGGCATAAAATTATTGTACTGTATCTTTTATGCACATATTTACCTAAACACAATATATAATCTTCAGCAAAATAATCAAGTTTACAATAGGAATTAAAAGAGTGTATAACAATATACACATTTTTTCCATATTCACCCCGGTTTAGGGTGCTTAAAAGCACTGCAGACATAAACTGAAATAACCCCTATTTTCTTATTTGATAAAATGTTTTACTCTGAGATTATCTTCCCAAAAGATTGGTCATAGCGGATAAAGTATTTTTTAAATTCTTCTAAAACCAACTTTCCGTAGTCACTTCAACCTTCCATCTTTAACGTTCAAATTAAAAGAACATTTTGCAAAGAAGAACATATTCGATGCCAAAGAAAATATTTGATATATTTTTGACTCGTGAAGTAGATCCGAAAATTCTTAGTATAATATTTCTTTAAAACGATCCTTATAAGAACATATTTTAGATTGCAACGTATTTACGTATGTCACTTCCGCTTGTTTAGTTAAACTATATATTTTCTTAAACGAATATTTTTTGAATTCAAAGTTGTGATTCTTGGGAAATTATTTTAGTTTTTAGAAACAAAAACTCCCTTAAGTTTTAGCATTAAAATATGCGACATTTTAAAGTTCTTAGTTGTACAAAGAAAATAATGAGTTTGACAGTCAACTTTTAAAGATTAAAGAAAATATTGTAAAAAACTTCTTATATCTGAGACATAAATCTGTCATTGTGACTCATCAAGTTTTTCAAATTACATTAGCTAACCGCTATTAATAGTGATCAATTTGTGACTTATTTTCTGAAATGCTTTCATTAATTTGTGGGATACTCCCATTACTCTCTCTCCGCGGCTTCATTTTCAGGCCTTGTAAAGCTAATACGTAGCTACTACTATTCTTTAGATTTCAAACCAAGTTGGTTTGTCTAAAACTTGAAATCCGACAAAATGTTTGCTGATACCGAGTTATAGTGCTCAAACTACGACATAAATTGCAGTTTATAATTTGTAAATAAATTCAACTACAAAAACACCGAACTTTCGTTTTGGTGGCTGATTATAAATGGCATTCTCTCCCGAATCTATCATGTGTCGAACAACGCGTAAGCAAAACCAAATCTTTCTGCTGCACCTGTTATGTTCCAAATCACAATATGTACTTTAAGCCCTTAGCGATCGCATAATTTAAAAGAAAACTTACAAAACATGTTTTCTTTTTTTTTTTTTTTTTTTTGGTGCATGCAAAGACAATAGGCAATGTAAGTATACTTGTTACATTTCTTTTTAAGATCACATCATTACAAATCAAGCAACTATTTCTTAATATTTACACAATTTTCATAATAAAATCCGATGGAAAACTTATTAATAAATTTGATAGAGAACTAATTAAGTAATAATGCTGAAAATAATGTAGGGGAATTCGCTTGGCTTGAATGTCCTTTTCTTTTTATATACTACCGCGATAAATATTTAGTTATTTATACACCGCTGTTTATTCAAGCTTTAAATTAACAATATACAGGCCTATTTTCAAATCTCTTAAGATTAAGAAATCAATATTGACATTTAAACAACATTTGTTCATGAAGATTTATAGACACATTTTTGTGCTTCTGCTTACAGCAGATGCACATAATATTTGCCAAAAAGCTTATTTAAAATGATGAGACATAATGCTCTTAAAAAGAATACTTGAAATGTTACACAGGTTTAAATTTGGTGAAATGCAGCTATTTAAAATATGCATCAAATAGTTTGTATTAGTTAGCTTAAATTGATTCTCTAAAGGCGAACTCTATTTCATTTAATCTTATGTCCCTAAACGATAAAACCCAGCGGAAAAAACGTATAAATTATAGAATGTTAATCTTCCACCATAAAATATTCAAAACAATTCCTTTTAGCTCATGTGTACATTACATAATCTTTGAAAAATATTTAAATAAACAAAAGTATAAAGTTGTTCAACTAAATATATTTCCATGCTTAAATGTTTAACCGTACTGTTCGACAACAGTTCTTTATATATAGGTGATATATAATTCCTTGTCATGGCATTTGTACTTGCATTGCTTGGCCTGTCTTTTTTTATATTTGGATAGTTTATACTGAGGCAGAATCATTTATTATTTTCGCTTATAGGGTTTTTATGCGACTTATTTCAATATAGTTTCCGTATAAGTTCATTTTTCTCCATATGTTGTTCACCTGCACTTCCAAAATAGTAAAGTACGACCACAGAATTTTGATAGTTGGACGCTTCTACGCATGGCATGAAAGAACGAATCCATTCGAGTTTTTGAGAAGTTTGTTTTCCAGGTGCGTTTATTTAGTACGCGATTTAGAATGTTTTCTTCTCTGTTTGTTGAAAGCAACTAAAT
This sequence comes from Octonoba sinensis, assembly GCA_038502835.1. Taxonomy (NCBI): domain Eukaryota; kingdom Metazoa; phylum Arthropoda; class Arachnida; order Araneae; family Uloboridae; genus Octonoba; species Octonoba sinensis. Next base: position 70,296,162 of record CM076602.1, read on the forward strand.
TTATAAACGGGCATATAACATCAGTTCGGAAGAAATAAAGCATGCTAACGGAACTAGAACGAGAAGATAGAGGCACATTCTGTATAGCAGTAGTTCCTTCCTTGAACATGAATGGATTCTTCTTGGCACTCTGCCAGTCGGCTTAATTTGGTTGATGGTAGAACTGTACCATGCTGCCATTGACGGAAGTAGGAAGGAATAGTTTGTTTTCTGCTTTCCTCTAGTCATAAAAAGTTTAAATGCAGATCTAAAACTAAAACCCATTGAACAGATCATGGTTTCGGAGGTGTTCGCTTTAGGTCTCATGTTTCTTCTACCAATTAAAAAAGTCCATATGATCTTGTAAAAATAATTAGTCATAGACTTGACTTTCTGGAAAACAAGCCACTTTTCAAAGTTTTGCATTTGGCTTCTCTGGTTAGATGAAATATAAGTTGAAAGTTAAAATACGTGTCTTCACGTTTATCTAAGCGTGTTGTTGCAGGAGGTTTTAAGTTGACGCTGCGTGAACCAAAAACATTTTTTTCAATACCTATGTATGTTTCCAAACGAAATATTGAAACATTTAAAAATGCATAGACAGTATTCATACACTTTGCGTATTGTTTATGAAAAAGTATTATGGGTAAAAATTTAGCCCATTTTAAACATAAAATACTGTACAACTTAAACCAAATTTTCTAAGATAATTTTGAAGTGAAAACCCATAGACATGCGTACAAGGAGTGCAGGTATGAGAAGTTATGAAACGATGTTCTTCCCATAAAGCTACATATCCATGCACTGAGTAAGGCACTTATAGTTACTTTTGAACATTTTTCACGGTAATGTTCATTATAAAACCATGGAATTCCTATATTACACGGATGATGCAAGCAAAATTCTTTCATAAGCAAAGTTATTTTTTAAAATAATGAAAAATTGCACAGCCTAACCAGCAAATTATTTTACGTTTCAATTACTCAGATTGCATCTTTGACTGTAAATGTGGTTGATAAAATGGAAACTACGGAAATTAGCAGAATGTATCTGTGAATACGTTGTATCAAACTCGCATCAAATAAACAACTTACAGAAACGTTTGTGTTCGATGGATGACAAACATTGTGTTAAATCGAACTAGACCATTTTAATTAAAACGTGATTCTCCGTACTTTACGAGCAAATGGATTTTGGCTTGTTTTCCAAATTATTGCATATTTGAAATGCGTGCAACGCATATTTAATGATCCGCAACGTATGAAGTTTACTTTCACTTAAAATTAATTTTAAGGAATTTAACCGACGGGTTAGTGTTTAAAATAAATAATGTGGTAAAATGCGTGGCACGATTAAAGGTAAATATACAGATCATTATGTTGATAGAAATTTAAAAACAAAATGCGATAATTCAAATATGTTTAAGGGCAAGAAAAAACACAATTGGAATACAGCCATATAATACATTCAAAAAAAAAAAAAAAAACAAATTTGTTTCGTGAGTGAAAAATGTGGACAGTAGGACCCAGATTATCCGACAAGCTCGGAAGCAGAGGGTTGTCTCATAATCGAAAAGGCAGGGGAAAATTTTTAAGTTAATTTTTTAAGTGCATAAAATCAATCATGAATACAATTACTAAAAACAAGTAGTAACTAAAAAATGGGGGAACATTACTTGCATTTTAATTCTTCCGTCATAAGTAACAACATAATCATTAAGAAGAAAAACTCAGTGATACATTTTTGTTTTCTATTTGGTTTGATATTTCTAACAGCCAGATTTTGGATTACTGGTACCAAAAGTAAATGGGGAACATTAGCTTCTTCGTATTTTTCAAACCACTCAATTCATAAACAACAGAACTAACACATTTCGAATGACTGTCGAAATTGAATACTTTGACAATTTCGTCATATCTATGTTGCTCGTGGCCTATATCCTCCTTATCGCAGTTTAATCAATCTGGGAATTCTTTAAAATAAGTATTTTTAGGCCCGGAATTTCCGAAATTAATTATATAAAGCTTTCCAAATCATAAATAGTTTCGTCATCCACCTTTTAAGCAGTTTTGGTAACAAATTTACCTTGAAAGGGGAAGATTACGTCGGAAAAACTTTGATTTTGGTATTAATTGTACTTGGATAACGAAAGTGTCGAATAATCGGGTTTCTACTGCATAGTAGGTGACCTAGAAATAAACATTTCCTTCTCCTTCAGTCTCAAGTCGTAAAAGGTGAGGTGGCGCCATCTGGTGCCATCCGAATACAATCTTTGCGTTAGGGTTAATGCTAGCTGCCTATTTGATGGCCCTTGGCAAATGGCCAACAATTTGCAGACTCTGAATAAGGCGATTGCCGAAAGGAACCCAGCTGGAGATATATTCATCAAATACTGCTGCTAGAATTAAATATTTTTTTTTTCATCCATCCTCAGTAATTCAGGCTTTGAATACAATGAAACGGACAAAGAATCTCCAGGAATTCAAGTCCATATAAATTTATATTCATTTATTAATTGAAATTCAACTGAATTAAAATCAGCTAAGCATTTAGCTAATTTGATAAGTTAATATCGAAATTTATGCGTATATATGTTTATACAAACAAGTAACTTGCAACGCTTATATCGCACCATAATTATCGTAATTGAAAGGTTCTTTACCAGAAAAAGAAACTTTTCATGAAGCCTAAAATGTTTAGAAATTTTGTCTCAACTTTTGTCCTATTTATCAATAAAGAAGCGTCCGAAAACTTATGGTTAAGAAGTTAATGAGCTGTATTTTACAAAAAAATTTCGGTTCGGTGAATAAATAGTGTTTTTTTTTTTTAATATTTATTTTTCTTCTTATTCTACATGAAGTTTTGACGAAGGAAAAAGTACCATGCTAAGTACTAAGTCTTGTTCTCTAAAAATATGGTTGATTATAAACACCTTTTAATCTTACTAGAGCTAGAATAAACAAAGTTCCGTCTAGAACTATACGAGCCTTTTTCCCGTATACAATTACTTCAAATTATAATATAGCTATTTTTCTCCCTTTGTCATTTAGCTTTAATTCTTAATTACTTCAAATATAGCTTTTTCGATGGTTGATACATATTTATTCACTCATTCATTCGATCCTGTATTTAGTCCTTCATTCAACTAGTTATTTAGTCATCGTCTAGAAATATCCTTAAAAATCTAGAGAAAAAATTTTATAGGAAAATTGGCTTTACTTTTGGTTAAACTTCGTATCTGTATAGATTCTACAAAATAAAATCTTTCCGATAAAATTTGTGTCAAGCAAGTCCGTGTTTGATCATGATTTATATAGGATTGAAATGTAACCGTAGGCGTTAATATTAACTCATTTTGAACTGTTCAAAATTTCTTTAAATAAAAAAACAAAATAAAATCACTTTGAGAGCTCTTTCCCAAGCTTGTTCAAAAAAAATTGGGTCTCAAGTAATAGGTTTATATAATTAGCTTCAAATTTCTCCACGAGCGCTCATGTTAGAATGTTTTGAACTGTTCATAATGGAACGAAAAATTATTGAAATCAAAAAATCAAATATGGAAATGAGATGTTCTTGAGGAGACCTTTCGAACCTCTTTTTTATGGGACAATTCATTCAAAAGTTATTAGGGGGGGGGGGGCAGATACTCAAACAGATATTTTACCCATTTCGAAATAATAATTTCATTTCTTCTTCTTTTTTTAAATCTTCATTTACTTATCTCACTTTCTCTTTTGTGACTTTTCTTTATTTTTAACGATATTCATACGATACATTAAGCCTTTTTTCATATTTTATTTCTTTATATTCTCAAACTTTTACGGGAACATAGGCTAGAGCCAAGATAAATTTAAATATTTATAGTTAGGGTAATAAGAAAACATATTTGTAAGCAAGAGTAATAAAATTAGAATGGAGTTTGCCTAAAAGCTTTAAATAAAGAGATTTTGGTAAGTGATATGTTCTTGAATTTTGCAACACAAAATAATAATGATAATAATAATAATAATAAAAATAACAATAATATTAATAATAAAAATATTGAAGTAGATATTTAACTTACTAAATCTAAAGCTTCTAATATTAATATTTCCTCGTTAAATTTTACTTTTTAATGAACTTATTCTCGGTAAAAATAGATTTTTGCTTTTTATCTTCAATTTATTTCTATCTTTAGTTATGCTAAGCCTATACATAAATATGTAAAACTTGTTTAACTAGGAATATTTATTTTAAATATGTTATTAGAAACTAACTTATAGTATTCCCCATTTAATTCGTTCATTATGAACAAAAATTCTCAGCATTATCTCAAACAGGAATATAATTCTACAGAAAGTATATAAGACTATAAAATACATAAACACGCATCAAACATGTATGCATTACAGGTAGGCTTACCCTATTTCCGCATATATGCGAACATGTCTGCGTTCTGACGGTGACATTGCGCGAAGTATTCATGTTATAAATTGGTTGATTGAGTTCAAAAGAGACTGGTTTACTGAAGTCTGCATTCTAGCAGTTTGGAATATGGTGCCCTAGCTATAACCTAGTTATAGCTGCTTATTAAAGTGACGAACGATTCCAAACAGAATAATTGATAGAAATCGATCTCTGCTTATCACAGAAAATATATTAACTATGGCGTGTGTGTTTAAACACAAATATCAAAGAATTAAAATGGAAGGAAATTATCATTTTCATTTAGTGATTAGTAGCTCTGCTTACGATCCCAATCGCTTTGCAGTCTGCTTACATTTCTTGATATCTCCGAAAGAAATGTTTTATTACGTAGGTTGTTTAAAAAAGGATACAGTTTTAATGCACATCAATATTGAATTTGTTTACTTCTTTTTGAATCACCCTGTATTACGTTGAAACCATACACGATTTGATTACTTCTACTTCTCAGCACATTTGCAATTGTACGTTTCAAAGTATTGCGTTTTATTCTTGAATGTTTCTAATGTAATTTAACACAGTAACTTTATAATTCCCATTTGAAAACAAATGTGAATGTAAAATTTTTATCTAAAGCGCTATTCTTCATAAAATATTTCTATCCAGAAGAGCATCATCACTGTAAAAGTGGTCTACGAAATATGACAATTACAATGACATACGCAAGACATAAACAGAAGATATAAACATTAGGATGGGTCGAAAAAAAGTAATGTTTTTTTTTTTTTGAAACGCTATACCGCGGAAAACTTGCCTCTAGGGTAGGTAAATAACATGAAAATCAAAAAACAGATTTTTATTGAACCCCTAGCTAGCGCATTGCACTTAAAATTTCGATTTTTATCGAAAATCAAGTCATTTTGCAAGTTTTTTCGCAGAAGTCAGCCATTATTATTTTTAACTGCTATGGTGAAAATCATTTCTTAAAAGGGTTGAAAAGCACACAAAAAAATTAAAACCGTCAAAATCTTTCAATTTGCGGTAGCGCAAAAGACTCAAAAATCGAAAAATGATTGCATTTAAGTTACATACTAGCACCTTATGTAAAAGGCATAGGCCAGCATGCTGATTTATGTGTTAATAACACTTTTTTTTTTCTTAACTTCACACTTCAATTTATTGTAATAGAACAGCGGCAATTGTAATTTCCCAATCGGTGGTTCGCGTGGTGTCGGAAGGGGTTCGCGAAAATAATATTGCAATGGCGAAATTTTTAATTGCTAACGTACAAGAAAAAACTAAATAATAAATTTACATACGTATTTGGACGAAGTGTAAAAATGATTTTTTTAAATATATTGTTTTCCCGATAATGCATAAAAGTTGTGGACTGGCATAGGAAGCGTTCGTACAAAATTTGACTTATGTATACTATTGTCTGATTTCGAAAACTTGAATCACAAAGTGGTATCGGAAGAAATTCCTTGATTAATTTAAAATTTTGAACGTATGTTTCTCCTGCCATTTCCCACTTTTTCCTCGCTAACGCGAATAAAAAGTCGGAAATACGAAAATTTTCCTACATGTAAAATTTTGCATTATTTTCAGCTAATTTCTTCCACACAGACCGTAAAGTTTGACGGAAGATTTTTAATAATTTATTTTTTAAAATTTTGTATTCGCATTTATCACAAATTATTCCAACTGTTCTGCATGTTTGCAATGAAAAGATGGAAAACAAATGAATTTTAATATTGTAATTTTCCACAACTTTTGCGAATTTTGAGCAGAAATATATGTATTGATTGTTTCAAAATTATGTACGTATGGTTAGTTCTTATGATACTTATCTTAAGTTCTCATTACACTCTGCTAACATTTTTTTTCGCACTAACGGTAAAATAATTTCTAAAGCTTTTTTTACTGCTCTATTAATAATTTAAAAAGAACATCTAATAAAAAGTAATAATTAAAAAAACATATGTATTTTCTTGTAGCTGTATTTTTGCTTTGGTTTAAACTTGGATATTTTGCAATTCCATCATTTTTTGCGATGATATATTGTACAAAAAGGAAAATAAACGTGCCAGAAAATTTTACAATTTTGTTACCCGTTACTAAGGGCTACAGAAAGGGGATTGCCATTTGTTTTTGGGTCTTAGAAGGGGTTCGCAAGAAAAAACAGGTTATGAACCACTCCTTTTATATGGTTATTCTATTACAATGGTTCGCAACCTTTTTTGCAAATCATTTAAGTTTACTTATTCTTCGCGTCAGCGAGGAAAAAATGGGAAATAGTAGGAGAAACATAACATACGTTTGTGGACTGGTCCACAACTCCTATACCAGTCCACAAGTTTTGTGCATTATCGGAAAAACGTACGTATGTAAATTTATTATTTACTTTTTTCTTGTATGTTAGCACTTAAAAATTCCGCCATTGCAATATTATTTTCGCGAACCCCCTTCCGACACCACGCGAACCACCGGTTGCGAAGTTACAATTACCGCTGTTCTATTACAATGAATTGAAGTGTAAAGCAAAATAAAGAGAAATGGGCTCTTAACACATGACTCAGCATTCTGAACTATGCCTTTCACATAAGGTGTTAGTAGGGGAGAGTGGGGCTAAACCGTACAGCGACGCTAAACCGTATACCCATTTTTTTGGCCTAGATTTCAAGCTAGAGGATCCCGTCAAGTGCCGCAGTCTAGCTGCAGATCGCGCAAGTTTACAGTATAGATATCGTTTCGCTATGTGTATGAGTATTAGTGTCTCAGTAAAAAAAACCTGTTTTTTCTATTTTTCTTCTAATTTTTGTCCAGTACTAAATAAAAGGTAAGTGAAGAATCTTTTCTTGTATGCTAATAACTGTAAGATCATAATAAAGTACTTATCTTAAGTTCTCTTTTTGTTGTTAGAGATGATTGGTTAAAATATAGAATTTAAGGTTATTTTAATATATTGCCACAAGGTACAGATTGGGGTTAAATCGTACAGAAGTGTACGGTTTAGTCCCTAACTGTACGACATAGCCCCAAATGGTTTGCTATGGCAACATACCTACATCGATTGTAACTTACGAGGAAAGTAGGCCTAAGGTTTTTTTTTTTCTTCTATGTAGGCTAATGTTAAAGTTTTATATTTCTTCCTAACAATGTTTTCATAGTTATAAGAAAATTATGATTTGCTAGGCATAAAAAGTCACAACTGGAAGAGTCAGCTAAGGTAAAAGAGCTGAAGGAAAAAATTCAACAACTGCAGGGAAAGATAAAAGCTGAAAAGGTAGGGCAGAAAAATTCAAAACAGGTGAACATGGGACTCAAAATCAAAATCAAATCGAATCCTAAACCCAAGAAAACAATTTCTAAAACAACAGTATCTGCAAAATCTAAAAGCAAGAGAAACATCAAATTTGATGATTCATCATCAGAAGACGAACTTCCTGATATGAAAGACATTGACGAAGACGATTATTTAGATGATGTGGACCCAATGATAAAGGGTTCACAGGAGAAGCTTCAGGCTCCAAGAATGTTTGCATTTTGTGCGGTGATTTCGGCAAGGACAAAGAGCTGTGGTACAGGTGCTGCTCAAGTTCAGGCCATTCCATTCAGCTTGCAGAGCTGCGGAGTCTGCAAACAACTACATTTGTGATTTATGTACAACGCTTAACGTGTGACCATTTTTCTACTCTCTTTTAGGTTTGTAATGAAATCTTAGAACTTTTTTTATTAAAGTTAACCTGATTTTTTTTTTTTTGGATTGTAATTTGTTCTAAAATTTTAAAATTGTAATACACAGTTTCATAGTTACAACCTTTATAAGTAATAAAATGTTTTTGTACAGTAATCTATTGCATTCGTACAAGGTAACTTTTTCTTAATCACCAATTTTTATATGTAAAAAGTGGAGTAGTTCCAAAATGTTTATGTATGACCAGTAGCCGAATAATAAAATTATATATTGCTTTTGTTCACATAACCTTTACTTTGTAATTTGCTATGTATCGACGAATCTCCCTTATGTGTACGGTATAGTCCCGCTCTCCCCAATGTACCTTAAATGCAATAATTTACCGATTTTCGAATCTTTTGCGCTATCTCAACTCGAAAGCTTTTGACGGATTTAATTTTTTTGTGTTCTTTTCAAACCTTTTAATAAATGATTTTCGCTATAGCAGTTAAAAATAATAGTGGTTGACTTCTGCCAAAAACTAGTAAAATGACTTGATTTTCGAAAAAAATCGAAATTTTAAGTACAATGCGCTAGCTAGGGGCTCAATAAAAATCTGCTTTTTAATTTGCATGTTACTTACCTACCCCAGAGACAAGTTTTCCGCGGTATAGCGTTTCGGAAAAAAAAAAAAAACGTTCCTTTTTTCCCACCCACCCTAATAAACATATTTCGATTTATTTTTTAGGTTGACAATAATTATTATTGAAGTTCATTCCCAAGTATTGGCTGCATATTTACAATCGTACATGATTTTAAACTATATAAAAGCGTAAGTTTAAAGTCAAAGTTAAATCAAAATAATCTTCGCATATTAAGGAAGAGTGCAGCAAAAGTTCTGATGATCCTGGTAATTGAAAATTATTGATCAGTCTTCTTGAATACAAAGTCGCACAATAGCCGCAGAAGTAAAGTTTTTACAATCACTTTATTTGAGCGTAACGTTAAAAAACGTAACAACAATGGATACCGGAACAATAGCTGCTGTTGCGGTTTTTTTTAATTGTCTACTTGGTTTTTAGTCTACAGAGTATGTCCTATATTTGATGTTTACTTCAATTACGTTCCAAGGAGTACAAGCTTTGTCATAATTCATGCATTCTGTTCTTAATGAGAGTTTCTGTTTTTAATTATCATTGAATGGGGGCGATTTTAAGGATTGAAGTCATAAATGGAAAACACAAAATAATAATTTCAGATTCAGAGTCGCCGTAGTACTACGGAAAACGAATTGTAAACAAAGAAATTGTGAAATATGATTCTTTTTTTTTCTGTCAAATAAAACGAGCTTAATAAAACGTCAAATAAAACGAGCTACTTAACAAAGTTTTCTACGTTTTTTTAAAAGTATTTTCTAGTTAATTGTATTTTTCTAACTTCTAATAGGCTGCGTATTAAACAAACTTGTTCTTAACAATTGCAGACTTAGTGCGTTCCCAGGGATTGGTACCAACTCTTTCATCGGCACCACAATAAGTGTGGTCCCACTACGGCAATTTTTGATGCTCAGCTTCCCCCTAGGAGGGGGGACCTGAGCTCTAATTGATGCAAACAAGCACTAGGAATTTAAGTATTTATGCCAAACGGATACTCAAGAAATCTTTAACATGCCGCATAATCATAGGACATGGGCGCTGTTGATTTTCTGCATCTTTAAAATACACCGACTTGGGCCTAATTGGTTGATTGTTAACTGTAGATTTTGCAGAGAACGAAAGTAAAAATAATATAAACTTAATTCTTAATTTTGTGCTATTAGGTTTCATGCAGTTTCACATATTTATGGGTATGATATTTTTTTTTCGATATTATTATTGTAGTGAGCAACGCCGGGTAATTTTGCCAGAATATATATAAAAGTAAAACTTTTTAAAAAGTAAGATACATTAAGGACACTAAATGTCTTCATACAGTGGCTTTAGTGAAAGGAAAATATATGAAAGGAAGTAAAAAGAATGAAACATAATAAAGGTATTTAAAAATATTTTTTACTCTAGTTTTTTTCGTTGTCTGTATTTCTGTGCTGGGATAGATATTAATTTTTAGTTAAAACTGTGACAGATTTTTCATATTTCATGCTAACAGCTGCGTATGAAATGACAGCAAATCGATGAATACCTTATGAGAAATTGTTCCGCGGGATTGAAAAATTATGTTTGAGTATCTAGATTAAAATGTTCAGCAAATGTATTTTTTCCATTATGACCCGACGTTAATTAATGATTTGACGCTTTGCATTTGATGTGTTAACATTTTTTCTGTAAAATGCTGGTAGATTTTTTTTCGTGCAGCTTTTACTTAAGTAAAAAATCTTAAATATACCTGTCATATATTTATGTTAAGAATATATTCGTGTGCATTAATTTGACGCAACAAATATTTAAATACTTTGTTTTCTATTTTCTAAAAGATGTATTCATTTGCTTTTAGAGATACAAATTACAAAAGAAAACCCATTCTTTCAATACGAAATTAAATAATTGGGCGTTTGTGATCGCATAATGAGAACAACACAAATAAAAGAATTTCACGGCTCTTTAATATGTTTTCTGCTAATGTCAAATATATTGCAAGAGTAATTGCAAATGTATTAGAAATATTATTAGTTTAAAAACTTCTTCGTTTTTTTTTTGTTTATGTAATTTGTTCCCAACTTTTGAAAAGCTCCAAATTTTTGCTTTAACGTTGATTCCCGTTGAGATGTTCTACTTGGAAATTAAATTCGTGCTGAAAACTTGCATATAAATCTCCATTTTGCGCTCTCTTTACACAAGTGTGGGGTCATTTAACTTTTAAGTTTCGTATATATTTTTGGTTTTTCATAAAAATCATGCTATTAGAGCAAACGTAACACTGGCGTGCCTTTGGTTCTTACTTTCATACAAAAATATGATGCTGAAATCATCTTTAGTAAAGGTCACTATCACAATAGTACATCCATTTCAAAAGTTTTGTGAAACGTTTTCCTGGAACATAAAATTAAGCAACATACGTAACAATAAAATATTTAATACACAATGATACATTTCATCCAATCTTAATATCAATTGATGAAAGCGAACTAAACCAGCATAATGACATTAAATATCAAATAAGAGGACATTTGCGGCATGGTCATTTGTGTAAATGATGTCTGGCGAGTAATACCAAAGCACCGAGTCTAATTATTCCAGTCATACGGCACAGCTCAAAAGGCCCCAAAGGGATAGGGGCTCATCTCAGACAAATCTCTGAACTGCCACTAAACCCTTCGCAGAAGGAGACAGTGATATCCTTACGGAGAAAACGACTCCCATTATAGTTGATTTACCTACGTAGTTGATCATTATTTGTCGGTTTAAAAACATTCGTGACCTAAGTGATTGTCACCTCATGTGATTAAAATGTCGTCACTAATATATGCATTCACGCATTCAAATTTCATCAATCATTTGCCAAATTATAAATGTTAGAAACGATATCATTTTCGAGTGTTTGAGAGTTTTTTTCTCTATGATAAGTTAAAATTATGTCAACCATTTCTAATATTCACATTCCCCATTTGCCTTACAATGTAAAAATGCATTTATAAAAATATTTCCTAATTCTGTAAAAAAAAAAAAAAAAAAAAAAAACGCTTGAGCATTTAATAATGATAATAACGATAACCTGACGTCTAAAAGTATTCACAAACAATGGAAACAAATATTTTCCGATGCAATACAATACTGTCTGAAATTCCATAACTCCGACATCCGAAAACCTTTATTAAATGATGTCTGTTAGCTTGACGAAAACACAGAAATGAAAATGTTTCCTTTCATGTGAGACTTATGGTATGTCAACAACATATCGGTCGACTACATGCTTTTCTTTCTCTTTTAGCGATCAATAGAACAACATGATTTTTCCAGCAGTCAGTTGGTATAAAATAGTTCGAAATAGATGATGCTATGTCTTTCTTGCGCAAGTTTGAAATCATATTTGGCTTATTTAACGCTCCAAGAAAAAAAAACGGACGAATGTGAAGAATGTATGACTCATAAATAAAGTCAATATGTTATAATCTTCTTAAACTGGAACTGATACCATACCGATGCCTGTTGCCCTAAGCAGTTTTCCTATTTATTTCCAAACAAGCTCTTAAAGTCCATTCTCCCTCCCCCTTGAAATTTAACTAAGAAATGCTATGTGAAAAAGATTGTGCTGCAAAAGAAATCTCGTAACACATTGAGTTACTCACAGTACAAGGTGGAGTAACTCAATGATATTTTATTGATTTATTCTTTTACCATAAATGACATAATCAAGATGACTTAGCGATACAAAAACTAACTAAAACACAGTCGGGTGTAGCTTCCTACATTAGCTTGGCCCTGCTTTTATTTTTGATTTGTTTTCACTATGTTCCCTCACTTCATTTGTTTCTTCTACGGTTTTTCAATCTAACATGAGTATGGCATGACAATTTAACAAACAAAATTTATAGCTTTACATTTTTTTCATAAAAAAGAGCAGTAATTGTAAATAGCTGTTCATATTTTGTTTTAAAAAACAGTTCATTGTTATGTTTCTGCATTAAAAATTACGCATTACATTAACAAATAATTGTGTAGATTTTGTATAGTTAAGCAAAACTAATATTAATTAAAAACGCAAATTATACGCTTGGAAACAAATTAGATTGCTTGTTCAAAAAGGAAAGAAAGAAACATTTCATATATTAAAATACGTTCTTAAAAATTACCTTAGTTTGTGCTTAGTTAAGTTTATCAATGTAATTTAAACGGATATGTGCTTTTACATAAGAAAAAGTCATTATTAATTATCATTTTAACTGAGCTAGAATTATCTTTTTAATTAAGCTCCATCGAATTTCAATGGTAATTAATGTTAGGAAAGTCATGTTAAAAATGCAGTGGTGTCCATCATTATTTTTCGAAATAAAAGAATTAAATGACATTTATTAATTAGTGAAAGTTTATTTTCTGTTTCAAACAGTTTACAAAACCCACATCCAAATTAAACGTAACATTATATTTTTAAAAAGTATTGCGGTTTCTTGAAGAAATTACTTTGTTTTAGTATCAGGTGGGATTACAAAGCAATTTTGCCAGCAATAATGAATAATGATTGTACGTATATCCCTTCTATACATATTCTAATATAAAAATAATGCATTCCATAATTATTTTGAATTTTAGATATCTGAAGTCTAAATTGGATTTCATCATAATTTTTTTTTAAAAAGTAAGCTCTTATATCCCCTATGCCTCTCCATCTTCTCTTTCCCAGGTTCTCCTGTTACTCATCCGCATGTTTCAAAGCGTTTATAATTTCTGAAAAATAAATAAATGAAATACAAAATTCATGCAGGTTATTCAGCGATTAAACGTAAAAGAGTGCATGAAATATTTATATATTTGTGAAGATATAATTTTTTTAACTTACTAAACAACAATATTCGAAATTTGGAAATCTTGTACTTTTGAATTATTTTATATTTTCTTTGGTAATTTATGCTGTATTTGGAAAAACTTTTGCATTTGTCTGAATGATGTATTTATGCAATAATTTTTAATGATACAGACGATGTTTTTGCAAATGGTTTTTCTGAGTTTTAGGTTGTGAATGTGTTGCCATTTAAAAAATATAAAGAAAAAAAGTAAAAAAAAATCTACACCAAAGGTCATATACATTAAAAACAAATACTTTACACAGTCTAAAAAGTACCTAAAACACACTTTAGATTTTCCGTTTTTTCCTGTAGAGTAAATTTTTTGCTTCTATCCCTTATTTCCCCTTATCTATGTGGCGAAACTCAACTGTGAAACATATTTCTATTAGATGTTCTCATCCCTTCTCTTTAAGTTTAACGTTGATATTATTTTTCTTGAAGAAGAAAGAATCAAATGCAAAACACTCAAAATTTTGTAAACATTTCGAGTTTTATTCCATTTTAACTCATTTCAATAATAACTAATCCCAACGTCATTAACAGAGGCAAATAAGTTTGGAGAAGAAAAAAAACCTAGTCACGTTAAAGATTGAAGCTGAATTCCCAATAATCCCTAAATTAAAATAACTTCATCTAGAACAAAAGTTGATGACGACATTACTTCATGCTCCTGTGATTAGAAGAGCTAACTTTTGCACTGGAATAGAAGCAATGAAAATTAAATAATTAAAAGGCTGTAGTTCCGTTAATGACGCCATTACAAGTGTATTTCATGTCGTAAACGTAATACTTTACGACTGCATTCTAAGGATTAATAGTAATGCGTTGAGATTTGAAAATATGTCGCAATTCCCCTGAGGTATTTTGGAACGGCATTTTTGTACATGTATTGAGGAATTCTAATTCAATTTCCGTTCCACTCGAGAGGTCTTGTTATTGTTTATGCATGATGCATGTGTAAAGAAAATCTAATTCCCATTAAACGCTTAATAAATAAAGTGTTCATAAAAAATGCGCATTTAAAACATTAAGTAATATTGCTTAGATTCTCAGCAGCATAGTGTTATTAATGGCTCAAAAGTGATAGTTAATTCATTTCAGTTAGGTCCTAGTCACTTTCCATTTTTAAGACATTTTACTCGTAGTTGAAATTCTTAATAATCATAAGACAATGAACGTTTTTTAATTGATGAAATTTCTACACTCATTAAGGACATGTGTTGTGTTACTAAAGTCTCTGTAATCTACTCATATTATTTTTTTTATTTGCTGATTCAAAATTTGCCTAAATATTGTACAGCAAATAATCTCAAAAGGTCATTAGGTCTTGCGAAAAAATTCTTAGAAAATAATGTCGTTAAATTCCATACTTTTGCACCTAAATTCCAATAACTTTGGCATTTTTGGGAGCAACTTGGCTAATATCAATAGAAAGATACTACATACAAGAGATTCTAGGAGCACGTTTTTCAATGAAAAAGAGTTTTTGAGGATCCAAAACTAAGCAGTTATGGTCATTGGACGGCTGCCAAAAGGCAAAGTCTAATAACTTTATGTATGGCGGGTAATTCGTCTGGTAAATTGCAAAACTTCTAAACCGAAATAATGGCACAAATTGAAATAATCAGCTCAAATGTATTTTTTTATGTGATTAAAATCAGTGAGGTTATGATTTAGGCACTTAAATAATATTAAAACAAATCGAACTAAACCCAATACTTCAGTGTTAAAAATATAAACTGCGCAATATTCTGTTCCTCATTGCTTGCGATTAATAATCCTCTTCCTTTGTTAATGAAGCGGGAATGCAATTCGTTTCGAGAAAGAGTTTATTACTCGACCCGAAAGTTTGAAACATTCCTTTGAACTTTGCCAATGTAAAATGTAGTTCTAAAGATCTGAAAGATTGCTGGTCGAATAAATTCGCCAGTTTGAAACTTGGTCACTAACTGATGCGTGGTTGGAACTTCCATATGAAAGTTTCAAGACTCATTATCGAAACGCTACGAGACAGATGTATTGCTCGATCATTTAAATTACAAGAAAACGGAAAAGCGTTTATTTTTATGTATATAGGTGTCGAGTTCCTTTTAAGATTGATTTTTGTATCTCAACATTTATCAGAGCTTAGGAAAGAATTAACGTTATGGAGAATATTGTTACGTCTGATTAATGCTATGAACAAAAAAATATGTCATTGAATTTTAATCCATTCAAATGTTGCCATATCTACCTTTAAGACTTTCCAGTATGACGAATTTTACGTCGAAACGTTCAAGACAAATAACACAATTATAGTCAGTATTACTTTTGTATTGCCCACAAATTTAATAACAGTGAAACATTAATTCATCAAACATGGATGTATATTGCGTATTTTTAATCCCCACTAATACATTTAGCTAAGTTTAAAGACTTACCAGTATGACGAATTTTACATCGCGGTATTCAAGGCTGACAATACAATTACATTCGATAGAATTTTTGTATTGCCCACAAAATTATTGCATTAAAACATAAATTCTTCTGCATTTCCAAACTATAAACAGCTGGATGGCAAAGACCATACATTCACTCAAAATATATCTTTTTAGGGATATTGAACACTAGGATTATACTATTAGGAAGGGTATTGAACACTTTTGCTTGTTTATAATCAATATTTTTTGAAAAGCATAGGTCAGTGCCCACAAACTCACTTTGACGCCAACCCAAGACCTACTGTTAATAAATTTTTTTAGCAGTAGAACTAATAAAATATATTTTAACACTACTGAAATTTTTACTCTTTGCACTCCCATTTAAGCCCCTAATAACTTCATTTCAAATCAGGTCCTTGCTGCATTTACATTATAAAATACATCTATCTAAATCCGTTTTACTCTACAAGAGGAAAAATACAAAACAGCAAAACATGAATAGCAGATGTAATTGAATCGTTTATTTCGAAAAGGTAACAACTCTGAAAAACCAAATTTTGTTCAGGAGATAGAAAAAAAATGGCTTATGAAAAGTCGGAAAACTTTACGGGTCTGATATTTAACTATTTTATTTCAGTAGGTAATAGCAATGTAATATTGGTAAATTAAAACTGTTTTTAATTAATTATGCCAGAAAAATTAATAGATTAATACTGAGAGTTGTTTTTTTTTTAAACGTGATGTTACCTTTTCGAAATAAACGATTCAATTGAATATTGTGATGTTTTTACACATTTGTATGAAACTTGACTTTTCATGATAGCCAATGCGACCTGTCGTGAAAAACGCTAAATACCACTGAGTCGGTTATAGAAAAACAGTGGATGAAATCATTCTTCAAAAGAAGAAAATTTTCTATGAAATGAGACTAGAAACAGGGTTATACGATGAATAGTTTCGTTTTTCCTAACTTTAACCTCAATGAGGAATGGGTTAGTATTATCAGAATAAAACAAGCTTTGTAAATCACATTTTTCAATCCATTGCCATATTTTAGGGGAGTTCCCGCAGTAAAAATTGTTTTTTTTTTTTTTTGGGGACCACCCTATGTGCATCTGCCTCCCATAAAAGCCGAAGCCAACCAAAAAAAATTCTTTTTCCTTCAAATTGAAAAGACTGAAGTAGCTATGTGACAGGTTTTAACGTCCACAGATAAAACGATATTCAGTCCCCCCCCCCCCCATCCTCCCCTCGGAGACGCATCCCTCTCTCAGTAGATCAAGAGTTGGGTACTCATCAGTTCTGAAGGGACTTGAATGGGAAAGCACTCGCTGTAGATTTCGGCTATTTGTTTGGGAAGCAAAGGTCAGGGTAAATTTTGCTGCTTCGCAAGCAGGAAAATAACACTTCATATTTATCATTAGGCATTTTGTACGCTGTGCTCTTTGTTTTCAAATTACTGCATTTACATTGCTAAGTGCAAATAGGTGTGACGATTTTGGGACGAAATATCAAATTATTTAACATGTTTAGTTAAAAAAAGAGAGAACACTATATTTAGGTCACAAAATAGTACTAATAATGACAGGTTTCGTGGTTACAAAGAATCCCCTTTTTAATGAAAAAAGGAAAAATATTCTGCGGGTGTTTTTACATCTAAACTTTGATTTTTTTTTCCATTGAAAAAGCGGTTCCTTTTAATTCCGGAATGCGTGTCTGCAATAGTTACTACTATTTTATACATAAAAGTTTTTTTTTTAATTTTTTTATCGAATAATTCTGAAGATTGATTCATTTTCATATAGGTAAAAAGAGTTACGCTTATGATCCTCTAATATGTTTCCATATCAAACTTATAAATAAAATTAAAATAAACTATTATGTTCATCGCTGCATGAATAAAACGAGATAACTCAAAAATTTATACTTCGTAATTACGACTGGGAAACAAATAAAAGGGACTATATTTTTAAATACTCAATTGAAAGCCTAGTTTTATTAGGAAAATAAAAATTAATAACACCGTAAAAATATTTTTAAACTGCCTTGCTCCATCCTTATAACTACATCAAGAGCAGGAGTATGTAAAAATTTATCCAACTTAAAATGTTTTAATATTACCACGTGCATAAAATAAACGCACGAAGTGCTCATTCTCTAAGCTTGCTTTTCAGAAGATAGTCGAATAGCATGAAATATAAAAGCTATTCGCCTAGATATGCGAATGAAAGTGTCGCCCTGATTTTTCCTCCACATCATGAGATATAATTAGCTTCAGATATCATCTAATCTAACTTCTTTCATAATGGATAACGTATTTCGTCTCCTACAAATGAACATATAATGTTTTTGCCGCATTTTAACGTTCACAACCGCATGAGAGGGAGAAATTAATGATCTACCTCTCTAAGAATATGCCAATGTTATGAGATATGTTTTGTAAAAAAAAAAGGAATTGGTGACTATTATTATATTTAACTGTGAAAAGAGAAAAAAATAATAAAGCAATTTTTAAATCATTAACGACCACTTCATTAATGTTTCAGAAAAATAATCAGCACATTTCTCTCATTTAAAAGCTACGTCATTTTCTTTTACATGTAAAAAAGAAGCTGTTCAAAACCCATATGGGAAATTAATGTAGTAACGACTACAACAATCGCCTTTTTCTTAGGAAATTAAAAATGGCTTTTAATTTTTAAGCTTTCTACTGAAATGAAGGAAGCAATTAGGGAAGCGAAAGAGTTGAAATTAACGCGTAAAGTAAAATTTTTAATGCAGAATATTTGTCAACTTCTGCGTTATAGAAAAAAATGAAAATGTGTGTTCTTTAAGGTTTCTACATCGTTATTCTATAATAAATAAATAAATATTGAGTAAATGAAATTTGTTCTTTATGCTTTAAAGGTTTTTAACATATTTCTCCTTACCTTTTCAGTGGCATCTTATAAAATACTAAGGGTGCTTTTACTAAATCGACAAAGACAAAAAACTTGTCTGTTCTCAACTACGCAAGCGCAAGACATGTATTTGCCTTCCTACATAGGCGCTTGCGCAGATCAGAAAAGACAGAAATATTGTCTTTGCCACTTATGGTGTGAAAGTTAAAACTTAGTACTACTTTCCGCTAGTAAAGTAATTAATCTATTTCCATCTTTGCTCAATGCTGTTACTTTAGCAATCACATTACAATCGAGCCCGTTTAATGGAATAGTTAGTTTTCCACGAAAAATAATTCTAATTAGTTGGATATTAATTTTATCCGGGATCACAAAAACAATATAATATAGCTAGGTACATTGAACATTTACTGCATTAAGCAGGATATTCTTTTAACCGGTTTTCCATGAAGCGTGTTCCACTGCAATTCTTATGCATTCAAGCTTTCATATCAATGATAATAACTTCAAAATATCTTGCCCTTTATGTAAAAAAAAAACCTAATTAAAATTCAACTAGCGATTTTGCGTGTAAGTTTTAAATGTGCACCACTGAACAAATTCAACTCGGTATAGCATATGAGAAATGAAAGCTTTATACTTCTAATTTACTAAAATGCAGTTAATTCCTTACGAGTTAATAACAGTTTTTAAAAATAGTTAAGTTTCATTACTTTAAGTTTATTTTTAACGTTTTCTATCATTAAATACTTTATAGTTTCAGTGTTACATTTTACTGCTTTCATTTTAAGTTACAAAAAACTCTAAAATTTTGCCTTTTTTCTTCTTTTTCACGGCTCGCGTTTAATTATTAGTTGTGAAAAATGATATTCCTAGTTTTATGATAGAATAATAAAAACTTTCTACTTAAATATGAAGAAAGTTTAACTGGAATAATTTAGTTGACTTTAAAAGAATATGTAAAAGTTAGGAAGTTTGAATAAATTAGGTAGCTTTTCATCGAATCCCCTGCTTTTATTATACGTTTAAAACCCACGCTTCTCATAAATTGGGATATTAAATTTGTCAGGGTAAAGAGTCTTTATGGCTTTAGTTTCATAAATTACTGTAAGGAAAACGTGTTTCTGTCTTTAGCTTTATTATTACTTCCGAAAACAATGCAAAAATGGAAAAGTTTACAGCTTAACGAATAAAATTAAAGTGATAATGAAAAACGAAATATACTACATCAGAATATTCAACGTGAGTCAACTGGTCATTTTACTAACCTGTTTTTTTTTTTTCAAATCATCAACATTATCGTACTATACAGCGGTACTACGCACAAAAGCTGTGTTTGCACATTTTGGTGAAACTGAGTTATTGCCACTAGGTGGTTTTTTGTCAGTTATTTTAATTAAATACAGTTTTGAGGTCATGTGACTGGGGGAAAAAACCATTCCTTTAAAAAAATTCCCAAAAAAAAAAAAATTTGGTAAATTTTTGAAAAACAAATAACCCTTTTTGGTTTGAAACTTCAATTAAACCCACAATAAAGACAATTTTGTTTTTTTTGGCCCCCTTTTGCAACAGCTGTATATGTCTGAATGCTTGTGTGCTTTGTTGCCATGATAAATACTTTTTCTTCCCCCTGAAATTCCAAAAAATAAGAATAATAATTAAAATTGTAACAATTAACGACAAAGATATCTTTCTTTAACTGATATCAACTGACAAAAGAGCATTTCTGTGATTGAGAAATATAGTTTGATATCTAAACATTATCCTATTGACATTCAAATTACATCCGAACCGATAACATAATGAAGGATGTAGTGAAATATCGTTATAGCGAATACCAATACAGTGAAACATCTCTTTTAAGGAAATAAATATTCAGTCCCGTTTTAAACGCCATTAGAGTAACGTTAGTTCATTCTAACGAGCATTCCGTTACAACGAAATCTTTTTCTATCTCTTGGAATTCGTTGTAACCGCACTTCACTAGATTTAATGATTTGACACATCCAGCTGCAATGCATAAAATTGCGCGAATTAACATGTGTGAAATAGAATTAAAGAGTTAAGAGCCCAAGATTTTTCCAAACATATTTTTTAGCTCTCAGATGGAAGTGTTGTACAGATAGTAATGCAGATCCAATGACACATGCCTTCAGTAATTGGCCACCCCTATATAGGAGAAATTCTAACCCTCAGCACAAAGGTGTGAAGTAGGACTTGATTGAAATGTTATTGTAAGATCTTAGTGGGATTTTTGATATTAAGAGTAAACGTTAATTGTCACTTTTTGAACCATATTCCAGTATTAATACATTGTGAGCAGGAGACGTAGCACGCGCAACTATTTTGCGTAGTGGGCTAAGTTGCCTAAGTTAAAAAATGTTCTTAAAAAATACGGCATCCAATTCATACATTGTATGAAACATTTTTTTCCCTTTTGTGACTTAAAAGTGGTGATTTTAAACGGGTACAAATACCAGCCCCGCTCTTAAACGGCAATGCACGAGACGGGTGCTAGTACCTGGCTCCCCATAAATGCTCATAATGTGTTAAGTTGAAGTGTTAAGTGTAGGGAAAGTTGGAATAAAGAGTGTACACTGAGGACCTTCTTATCAATACTAACTGGAAGTTCCAAGGGTCTTTGGTGTAACCGAAACGGGAGGAACATATGAGGGTTAAATAAATAAATCAAACTGCATTAGTTTTTAATAGAAAATCCTCTCTAAAAAATATGAATGTAGCAAAAAGAAAAAAAAAGCATCAGTAATGATTTAGTTCAACATTGGGGAAAATGAAAAATAAAGCTCACAAAGAAGACCCAGTAAATATCCCATCGTTCATTTATGTAGTGAAAACAAAACTAAGCAGCGAAAATAAATCATAAATTCTAAAGAAAAAAATATTCGTTTTATGGAAATATGTTGTTTTAAATACATGATTATCATTTCGAAATACAAATATAAATGCTACCACTAATGATGCATTTTTCAAACAATTCTTTTAATACCAATACTTATGAGAAAAACTAAATTAATTGTAAAATAAATATATGTGCAGTAGTTGCACGGTGTTTAAGAGATGTAGAGTAGAAAATTCTCTTTATAATTGTATGTCTGTCAGAATTACGCATTCCCTAAACATAGGCTTAGTGATGGGATGAAATTTAATCTCTCTAATGCACTCAAGCTTCATCATTCTAAATCCCTACTTCTCGGTCATAGATTAAATCACAGCTTAGTGTTTACATCTTGCTTAGTATTGATGGCTAGCTAACAAATTTCTGAAGGACTTCAGAAATCTCTTAAGATTTTATCAAACCCTGGATTTCAGTTTCGGCTCTTTAAAACTATAAAATGAAAGAAAAGAAAAACACTGAATTATTGCTTGTTATTTTTGGCGAAAAAGAGAAGCTAAAATCAGCAGTGACATAAAGAGCATCTTCGTCCCAGAACTTATGTATTTGCATCCCTGTTGTTTCTAATGCCCCTTGGATAGCCAAGCTCCCCTTCGTTCGAAGAAATAAAATATTGCAACTAGTATATGAAATGTAAACTTCCAGTTTTCACCATTTAAAAGATTTATTCACTAAAACGGAATGATGCGTTTCTTAAAAATAATTTTCGAGGTTTTTCTTCAAAACAAATTTAATTAACCATATTTTTTTCGTAATAAATGCACTTACTTATTTACCCAGCAACGCAGCCACAAACTACAACATTGTATATATTTAAAAAAAAAAAAAAAAGATAGACCAATCGAATTTTAAAAATAAATATTTAAAAAAAAATACACACGTATTTGGGGTTGCAATAAATCCCCTTTTCAATGCATTGATTCATTCTCCTTTTATCAATATTTTCTGTGAAAGTATGGTAAACAGTTCGTATGCCAGCACGTTTTTTACAACTAAATCCAAGTTTTTTACTCATCAATTCTGCACCTTGATAACCTTCCTGCTTTATACGGGAAATCAATTATCCCACCAAAAACCACATCTAGGGATACAAATGGGGCCATGGCAGCCTAGTGGTTAGGATGTCGAGCTTCGGATCGGAGGATCTCGGGTTCGATACCCGGAAGACCCACCATGTACACTTGGGGATACGTGCATGTAAAATCCATGGACCCTGAAGTCCAGAGACAGTTCCGAGAGTACCGGAGGGGGGATATTTTACTTACCCTTCACTATTAGGTCAAAAAAGGAAGGTGGCTCCATTTGGTGTCATCCAAGTACATAATGAGCTGAGTCATCGTTTTTCATCAGTGTAGCATCAAAAAGGAATTCTAGTCGCATCAACTTCTTTTCAAATTATCTATGTATTCTCCAAGCTGCTACAACTGCTACTCTTAGTAAGTTTAGGTTAAAATGTAGGAACAAATGTCCATTTTCATTTTTGGTACCTACGTTTTGGCCGATACTGGTTAAAAAAAAGTTCTAGCTGATCGATGGATCTATTGTAATTGTTGTAAAAAGCAACATGTTGTTGTGCGGTATGATTTCTTTTTCTTTCAGTTGCATTTCATCTTTTTCTTCAGCTATCGGTTCTACTTATGATTGCTGGATCACCTGCAACTTCATCCGCATCCAATTGTTCAACACAGCTAGACATACAAATTAGCTCGTTTGCACTCAAAGGTGAGTACTGAAAGAAGTATATGAGATGTAACTGTAAATCCTTCAGGCAGTCATTTCAAAATTTTCCAGGGGAGGGGGGGAGCAAAGAGTACATACTCAATTCATATTAGACATAAAAAAGCACCTATACATATGTTAAAAAGCGTGTATTTCTCAAGGCCAAGGGAGAGGGGTTCTCTTCATGAGCCCCTAAATGTCGGGATTGCATCGCTTGCGCAACAATACTTGCAAACTAAGTCTGAGAGGACGTCCGTATTTTGTTGGCGTAACGTGGTAGGAGTGTATATGCTGAATGCCCTCGAAAACCTAAAAAGGCGATAAAGTTATCAAAATGGGAAAAAGCAACTCTTTCCTCAGTTGCGAGCACCCATTGGGTAAATTTTCCATTTTGATATAAAATAGACAGTTATAAATAAAATTTAAGAGCAAAATTGTTTTTTATTATGATTTGATTTGGAAAAAATGTATTGAATGTGTCTGACAAGACAAATTTTGATTTAGTTAATTAAAAAAAAATATATTAGTTATCACACCAGGTTCTTAGAAAAAAGGACAGAAGTTGTCTCACAAATATAGATTTGAAGTAAAATTAGCCGTTTAATATTATTTGTGGTAGGGGTCTTGGAAAAAAAATCAGAAGGAAATGTTCCCAAAATGGGAACAATGTAGCTTAATGTGTTAAAGAAAATAAAAACGGAAATACCGGGAAAATACTATGCCTGTGACTTTTCTACTTGACTTCTTTCTAAGTCTGAAACTAGTTCTCAGGAAAAAAAATCAGCTTTGGTAGCAACGAAAACGGATACATATATTCACATCTTGTTGTAAAATGTTTCATATTTCTAAATGGTTTTATTATGAACTTAGTTTTATTGATAATTAAGAAGTAATTTTATGTCACATATTTAAAGTAATAAGCAATAAAAGTATTTTATTTCACATATTTAAAGTAATAAATAATAAAAAATAATACACATTATCTTTTCATTTCTTTCCAACGGATTAATCTAAGTCTCATAACCCGAGTTATGCATTGAACGACGTAAAACATATTCAATAATGTCTACTGTACTGCCATAGCCGGAGTCTTATGTTTATTTGAAGCCATATATACATTTACATCTAATGCTGGTGTCGCAGGAGCCAATTAATCGTAATGGCCAATAACAGCTACCGAGATTGCAAGAACCGTGCACGCGTTAAAAATTCACACAATGGCGTATCTTAAGAACTAACCCGACTTCTATGCTTTTCTTTTATTTTATTTCTTTAAACTACTTTTACAGTTAAACATCTGGAATGGAAACAAATTTGGAAATTGTTCAATAACCAAGACTATCGTGGCGGTACTTATTTCACATGTATTGTTATATTTTGAAAAACCTCCCCCAATAAAACACTACATTTCTTTAAGTTATATCTTAGTCGACAAATATGTAAACGCTTTACACAAATCTTAAAATATGTAATAAAGAGCTGAGCCCTTGAATTCTTCCTGTCGTCACCAAGAATCATTATAACAAATGAAATTCAAGCATAAAGGTATGCGTATATAGCTGTAAGAATTTGGAATTGTTGCCTTAAGCGCTTTACTTTAAATTTCCGAGTGAGCATATTACTTCGTAACTTCATACGCAATTTCAATTGGGGCGACATTCGGAATCCCGCTAAGCTTCTGACAGTGTGAAATCTATGTACATTACGTTACAAGACATTTTGCAATATATGCAAATTATTACATAAACTGTAAAAAATATATTTTTTCATTTTCTTTACATATGGAAAGCTTGCATTACTAATTTATTTAAATTACTACTGCAATTTTTTACCTTAGTGATTGCTGTTCTATAATTCTCACAAGCATAGCAATTTCCGTAGCTACTACATATTTTTATGACATTTTGATCAAAATGAATTGTTTAAACTTTTATGAGATAGAAACAATGCTTTAATGAGTATCCTTTTGTCTTATGCTAAGAGTCACGTAATACTCAAGTTAGTAAAATAAATGGTAAATCAAAGGTTGCGTGTTTTTAGAATTAAGTTTTAACTTTTGATCTTTAAATTTGAAACTTCAATACGTCACGTAAACGCCTCAGATGGATTTTCTACTCATTTCTACATCCGAGATTAACTAGCCGGGACGGTGGCGTAGTGGAAAGGCACTGGCCTAGTAAGCTCAAGTTCGTAGAATCAAACATGGTCCAAGTCGGGGGATTTTCAAGATGCAGAAAATCGTCAACGCCCTTGTCGTGTGATTATGCGGCATGTTAAGGATACCTTGCGTATATGTTTGGTTTGGTTACTCTCGGCTGCAGTTTCGCATCATTTAGGTGCCGTGATCTAGTGGGAAACAGAGTGCCAAAATTCTCAAGTGGTAATGGCATCCGCCAATGGTGCTACATGAAAGAATAGATGCCGGTTTTCGGAAAATGCACTAGGTCTGCATAGGTTTGGGACCATACGCAGCCCCATTAGAAAGAAAAACAAGAAGTTCCGTCTAGAACTATACGAGCATACTTTCCCGTATGCAACAAATTCAAATTTATAATCAAGCTATCTCTCTTTCTTTCTCGTTTACCTTTAGTTCTTAATTTCTTCAAATATACCTTTTTCAACGGTTACATATTCATTCACTCATACATTCAGTCATTTATTCAATCATTCATTCACTCAAGTATTTATTCACTCATTTACTTATTTTTTCATTCATTCGCTCATTTATTCACTCATTTGTTCATTCATTCTTTCACTTATTCATTTAATCATTCATTAATTCAAAAATATCCTTAAAAATCCCGATCAAAAAATTTCATAGGAAAATAGGCTCATTAGTTCTGGATGAACTTTATCTGTACATGTTCTAAGTTATAAGAGCTTTCCAATAAAGTTTATTCCAAGCAAGTCGATCAGTTAGATCAGAATTTATATAGGATTGAAATTTCCCTGCAGGCGCTATGTTAATTTTTTTGAACTGTTCAAAAATGAACAAAAATTGTTCAAATCAATATTTCACGCTGATGCTTCTTCCATTAAGCTTGCTCATAAGAACTTGCATCGTGTGACCACAGTTAAATAATTTGCTTCATTTTTGCCCATAGGCTCTAATGTTAAAATTTTTTGAACTGTTTAAAATTGATCAAAAGTGAACGAAAAATTTCTCAAATCAAAAAGTAAAATATAGAAATGAGATGTTCTCGCCGAGATGTTTCGAATGCAGAAATATTTTTTTGAATCGGACAATTCGTTCAAAAGTTATTAGGGGGGAAAGACCAACAGACAGACAAAAAGAGCGACAGACCGACAGACATCATTTTAGCCTACTTTCCCATAAAAGTAAAAAAATAATAATAATAAAGCATGAGAGAAGGCTTAATGGTATCGTGAAAATATCGTTAGAAATCAAGAAAAGTCAAAAATAAGTTAAGTAATTAAATAAAGATTGAAAAATAAAAAATTTGAAAGTAGGGTTTTGAGATGGGGAAAAATTGTGTCGGTCGGTCTGTCGGTCTGTCTGTCTGTCGGTCGGTCCCCCCCTAATGACTTTTGAACGAATTGTCCGATTGGAAAAATTCTTTTTGCATTCGAAAGATCTCGGCGAGGACATCTCATTTCCATATTTTACTTTTTTATTTGAACATTTTTTTGTTCAAATTTGAACAGTTCAAAACAATTTAACGTTAGCGCCTGTGGGTAAAAATGAAGTCAATTATGTAAACTCTGGGTACAAGATATAAGTTCCCATGAACAAGCTTACTGGAAGAAGTTCTTGGCGTGAAATATTGATTTGAACAATTTTGTTCATTTTTGAACAGTTCAAAAAAAATTAACATACCGCCTACGGGGAAATTTCATTCCTACATAATTTCTGATCTAACGGACCGATTTGCTTGGAACAAACTTTATCGGAAAGCTCTTATGACGTAGAACATGTACAAATAGAAAGTTCATCAAGAACTAACGAGCCTATTTTCCTATGAAATTTTTTGATCGGGATTTTCAAGAATATTTTTTAATTAATGAATGATTAAATGAATAAGCAAAAGAATGAATGAATAAATGAGTGAATAAATACATGAATGACTTAATAAATAATGATTGAATGAATATGTATTACCTGTTGAAAAAGGTATACTTGAAGCAATTAAGAACTAAAGCTAAACGAGAAAGACAGAGAGAGAGAGATAGCTAGATTATAAATTTGAATTCGGTGTATACGGGAAAGTAGGCTCGTATAGTTCCAGACGGAACTTCTTGTTCCTATCTCAAAACCCTACTTTCAAATTTTTTATTTTTCAATCTTTATTTCTAAATCTAATCTACAATCTAAACTTCACTTATTTTTGACTTTTCTTGATTTCTAACGATATTTTCACGATACATTAAGCCTTCTTCCATGCTTTATTATTATTATTTCTACTTTTACGGGAAAGTAGGCTTAAAAGGGAAAATCATTTCTACAAATATGGTGTTGGATCGTATGAATCCTTGAGGCAGTTTCAACAAGGGGCCGTTCATAAATGACGTCACGCTTTTTTCCCATACATTTGAACCCCCTCCCCCCCCCCCTTTGTCACGCGTCACGCTATGTTGCATAATACATGATGTCACACTTCTTGTTACCATCTCCCCTCCCCTTGTCGCACTTTGTCACAATTTCACGAACCCCCCTCCTCCCCCCCGCAGCGTGACATCATTTATGAATGATCTCCAATATAAACGTTTATGCTAATCATTCAGTCGTCGTATGACTTACAAATAATAGCGATCAAGAATGAGATCAACTAGTCTTTGCTAATTAAATCTTGGAACATAAATAAATAATCTATACTTACAAGAGTGAATGCAATTAATGTGTAAGATACGACCTTTATTTTTATATTATAAGTACATCAACTTAAATATTTTCCTAAGAATATATTAGTTTTACGTAATTTTGTTGACGTGTGTGATGAATTAAAAAATTAACTCGAGTAAACTCCTAAAATCACACATGAAAAGCAAATATTCGTCTTGTTTTACTTACCGTTAAGACTAATTAACAGTAAAATTAAAGATGCTGTTAAAAACTAATGGTTTTTAAAAGCGTCAACAAGCGAAGGATTTTGGGTGCACTTTAACATGAACGTATTATTCTTTATCGAATTGTAAGTTGAATTCTTTGTTTCATCCAGTATTTTAATGACGAAAAAGATAGAGTAAAAAATATAAGATGGCCAATAATAAATAGACGGCACGTGTCCTAATTAAACGCACTAATGAGATCTTTAAAATGCAAGTGTGTCTATTCGAAAGAATTTTTTTAAAAAGAACCTTAAAATGTGTTGAAAGTTTTATTTATGCACGAATTAAGTGCATTACACACATGACGGTTACTCTAAGATGTTTCTTAATTAAGGATAACTTTTTATGGCTTCCTAAATATGCATTTTGGAACTGTTTCTTTCATTTCCATTAGAACATTTAGGATATGATACATACTGTACGGAACAATTAAACTGAAACTATTAAAGGGAAAATATAATTGGCAGCTGATCAAACTCCCCCTGATCGGACACATCAGAGTTTGAAAACCTGTTAAACTGGTTTTTTATGATTAACTACATAGGAGCTGTAGCCAATCACGAGAAAATTCTTTTTGGCAACTTCAGTGGTAGGAGTGGGACTAGAGGGGAGGTAAATTTATGTATAAAAATATTATACAAACAAAGTGCAAACGGATCTCAGCCGGGCATTAGACATAAAATAACGCGAGATGCAAGATCGCCCGTGTGAGACACGACCATGTGCAAATTTGCGGTAACTTTCGCCCGTGTCAGATACGACCACGTGCAAATTTGCCGGTAACTTTCGCCTGCGTCAGACACGATCACGTGGAAATTTGCCGGTAACTTTCGCCCGTGTCAGATACGACCACGTGCAAATTTGCCGGTTACTTTCGCCTGTGTCAGACACGATCACGTGGAAATTTGCCGGTAACTTTCGCCCGTGTCAGATACGACCACGTGCAAATTTGCCGGTTACTTTCGCCTGTGTCAGACACGATCACGTGGAAATTTGCCGGTAACTTTCGCCCGTGTCAGATACGACCACGTGCAAATTTGCCGGTTACTTTCGCCTGCGTCAGACACGATCACGTGGAAATTTGCCGGTAACCTTCGCCCGTGTCAGACACGGGCAAACGCGTTAAGTGGTTTAACTCTCGAGAGTCTTATAACTGAGTTTGATCATTTCCACAAAAATGCAATATCCTACAGCCATGCGCAGCACTTGGGCGATCAGGGTCAATTGCCCCCCCCCCCCCTCCCCGCCTTTTAGAAAGACATTGAATTTATGCTTGTGTTTATGTAATATGTTGTTTTTTACCTATAATATGCCATGAAAATATACAATTTTTGTCCCTCCCTAGAAATTTTCGAAATGATGGACCTGCATACAACAACAGAACTGATGTGTCAATTCCACAACTTTGATCACAATTGCAAATGAAAATATGCGTATTTTTTTCTACTAAGAAATTTCTTGTTTATTATTTTTATTAAGGGTACGTTATTCATTTATCATACAAATTACGACTTCAGCACCAAACAGGCATTTAGTAGTTACCATCTGAATTATTATTTTCCTTCTTTAAAAATCGTAACCACATATTCTACTGAGAATGTATGCTAACATTCGTTATAGTTTCCGCAAGGGAGTACGCGCTACATGGACCTCAACAACTCTCGTTAGTTTGTGCCTTTTGTTTGCCGTTTTTTTTCTTCAGTGCTATATAATGTATCCCAATCG
Organism: Octonoba sinensis; assembly: GCA_038502835.1. Lineage (NCBI taxonomy): Eukaryota > Metazoa > Arthropoda > Arachnida > Araneae > Uloboridae > Octonoba > Octonoba sinensis. The sequence continues at coordinate 70,326,463 of CM076602.1, forward strand.
AATTGAATGTATAACATGTTTTCATAATTACGTGCAACTCACTCTATGCGTTCTGAGCGACATATGTGTATGAATGAATATATGCATCTGTATCACTTTGGTCCAAAACTATGTTACATTAAATTTCTTTCTGATTTCTCAAACGAAAAAAAAATACAACGACATTTTTCATCATATATTGATGAAAAATGTCGTTATAATATATATTTTATATTATAACGCATATCTTTTGCTGAGTTTTGCCCATTGTTTTCCGAAGGACATTTGTGAATTTATATTTCGCATGAAGAATTCTCTGAACATCATCGGATATGAACTGGATGCGCATTTGCTTTTTTTTCTTCTTTTATATCATATCAAGAATCATGTATATGGAAAATAAAAAAAAAAAGTCCTTAAAACATATTTTAAGGGAAATGTATGGGGAAAAAAAGAGGCCCCTTTCTTTTTAAACATTTTCAAAGGTTTTTCCCTCCGGAGTTTCGTTGGAAATTGGTATGTTGTATATTTGTAGAAAGTTAAAAAAAAAAACCTTAAATGTCAAGACTAAAACTGCATTTTTGACGTTCATTATATAGCAAAAAATCTTTTATCTTTTTAGACTACTTTCCCATAAAAGTGAAAAAACGAAATAGATAAAGGGAGGCTTCATCGTGAAAATATCTAAAAAATATACAAAAGTAGAAAAAAACGTTATTAAATAAGGATTGATAAATAAAAAATTTTGAAAGTAGGGTTTTGAGATGGGGGAAAATGTGTCTCCGTCGGTCTGTCTGCCCTCCCTCCCCAATAACTTTTGAGGGGACGGTCCGATTCCATTTTTTTCTTTTGCATTCTATTCCCATGTTTATTTTTAATTTGAACAATATTTCGTTCAGTTTCGAAAATTCGAATAATCTTAACATTAGAGCCTATGTAGAAATATGAAGCAAAATATATGAGTTCTGGACATAGAATACAAGTTCCTTCAGACAGATTAATGAAAGAACTCTCGGCGAGGTTACATTTGTTGATTTGGACAATTTTTGTTTAATTTTGAAGTTTAAAAAAAATTAACATTACCGGCCTACGAAGAAATTGATATCATATATAAGCCCTAATCTAACAGACAGATTAGCATGGAAGAAACTATATTGGAAAAAGCTTAAGGCGTAGAACATAAACACATATGAATTCATATAGAACTAAACAAGCATTTTTTCTCACAAAACCTTTTGGTTTGAAATTTTAGAGATATTTCTGAATGAAGGAATGAATAAATGAAAGAATGAATAAATGAATGAATGAATGCGTGAAAGAATGAATAAATGAATGAGTGAAAGAATAAATAAATGAATGCAGAACTTCTTGTTCGCTAATAATAAATCAGAAGTACGATGTATCTCTGTTTGCGATATGTGTATGTGTCTAGCAGAGGCGTAGCTAGGGTTTTCAGCGCCCGGGGACAACTGAAGATTTTGCGCCCTCCTGTGCCCTGTGGGGGCCTAGGGGCGACCTTAAAGGGAATTTAAAAAAAACGTTTCTGCTTCTTAAATGATAAATAGCTCTAAAAAGCAGCCCTTTTAACTTTCATTTTTATTAGCGATCATTCGCTTCTAAGGGAAAAATGGGACACTTTGGCTTCGCAAAATTATTTGTCTAAATTCCCACGCGCTCCTGTGCTACATTGGTCATCCCCGATATGATTTGCGGTGCTCCCATTTTTTTGTCGAACATATGCACTCCTATTCAGTTCAAATAATTTTCTTTTTGCATTTAAAAATAAAATAAATTAACATTAATTTGGCGGCCCTTGATGCTGCGCCCGGGGACAGCTGTCCCTCCTTGCCCCACCTAGCTACGCCTCTGGTGTCTAGCGTGGAACAAAGACCGTCCCAATCGATTTTTCGTGAAATTTAAAATGAATTTAGTTTAGGCATCAGGGAGGGGAGAGTGAGTTGCAGATCGATATTTTTTCCATCCTATTCCAATTTTATGAATATTTCTCATATAGATTTGCTACTTAAATAAACATGACAAAATATGCCATGCACACTTTTAATTTTTATGTGATTTTAAAGCCTGGATTTTACTGCACGAGATTAAATATTTTTAAAGCTTCTACGAGCCATAGAATATCTGAAATAAATGTTTTTAAAAAACCTTATCTAAGGTTGACTTTTTTTTCCTCTTTTCAGGAAACATTTATTGGTATTCTTTTAAAGCGACTTTCACTGTCTAATTAAAATTATTATTATTATTATTATTTATATGAGCTTATGCTGCTGCAAATGCCATGAGCTTACATTTTAATCTAAAGGAATTGAATATTGCATTTTTCTATTGGGCGTACTGGAATGTAGGTATACAGTTATATTTTTCTTTTTCCTGCCGTTTCGTTTTAAAACTCGTAAATGAAGGTAAAATAATAACACATGGACATAGTTTAATTTAAATTACACTTTTCTTCTTAAAAATATCGTAGAATTTTCATATCCATCTTTCTTTATGGAAATACTAATGAAAAATATTTTAAATTGACAGCTGATGTGAGAAATAAAACGCAAAGCACAGAAATCAATATAAAGTTTTTTTTCTTCTTTTTAATAAGAATTTGTAGTTAAAGGAAGAAAAATAAACTAGAAAATACTTGAAAATCGTTGAGGAAACCTATTTTGTCTCAGCATTTAAATTATACCTAACTATTCGAACGATATCTGATTGTGACTATTCTCACTGGTGATTTTGTGCCTTAAAGTAAAAGGCCACCAGTCTGGAAGGAAAAAAACATCCTTTACCACGCTTAATGACTCGCAATTGACATTTATATGACTTTAATGAATCTTGAGCATGATTCATTCGGATTTAATGGTCATTAGGTATGAGTGATGGTAATTTAATGACCCAAAATGCCACATTTCCTTTTGAAACTTTAAATTCGTTTTTTTTTTAAATTTATGTCTAGCATTAAACTTTGCAAATAATATTTCACTGTAACAGGTATTGAATTTAAAAGTATATAACTATTTCACTATTGTTACTAACCATACCTATACTTTCAAAGTTTGAAAAGGAAAAAAAAAACTTGTTTTAAATTAAATATTAGTGTGCTTTAAATAAATTACATCGCATACCCTTTGCCATGCAAGAATTAAGTTGGTTCAAGGTGTTATGTATCTTTATATCATTTTATAGGGGTGCCGCCAAGCAGGTGACTGTTGATAAAAGACTCAGTTAATACTTGAAAAATTTATTCATGTTGTGTATTGTTTTGAGAACAATGCGAGGATACGATGAGTGAACGAGTGAAGGAGTGTCTAGTCTGTAAAACGACTAAAAGTATTGTGATTATAACGTTTTTTTTTTTAAATTCGAGAGTGTTTTTGGTTTTTAGCCTATTTTTCCGTAAAAGTAAAAAAATAATAATAAAGCATGAAAGAAGGCTTAATGCATCGTAAAAATATCGTTAAAAATAAAGAAAAGCCAAAAATAAATGAAGTAATTAAATAAAGATTAAAAAACAAAAAAAAATGAAAGTATTGTTTTGAGATATGGAAAATGTGTGTCTGTCAATCTGTCTGTTGGTCTGTCTGTCCCTCCCCCTCTAGTAACTTTAAAATGAATTGTCCGATTCGATTTTTTTTGCATTCGAAAGATCTCGGTGAGGACATCTCATTTCCATTTTTTACTTTTTGATTTTAACAATTTTTGTATTCAATTTTGAACAGTTCAAAAAATATTAACATTACGCCTATGGGCAAAAATGAAACATATTATGCTAAATCTGAACATAAGATTTAAGTTCCTATGAACAGGCGTATTGGAATGAGCTCTCGCCGTGAATTTTCTTTTTGATTTAAACAATTTTGTTCATTTTTTAACAGTTCAAAAAAAATAACATCCCACCCTACGGGGAAATTTTAATACTATATAAATCCTGATCTAGCAGACGGATTTGCTTGGAAGAAACTTTATCAGAAAGATACTAGGTTGTAGAACATGTACAGATATGAAGTTCAACCAGAACTAAATGAGCCTGCTATCCTATGAAATATTTTATCGGGATTTGTAAAAATATTTCTGAATGAATGAGTAAATGAATGAGCAAAAAAATGAATGAGTAAATAAATGAGTGAATAAATAAAAAACTAATCAAATAAGTGTATAAATACATTAATGAGTAAATGAATAAATACAAAAATAAATGAATAAATATGTATTAAACGTCAAAAGGGGTATATTTGAAGCAATTAAGAACTAAAGCTAAATGATAATGAAATAGAAAGATAGCTTTATTATAAATTTGAAGTTGCATTATAGGGGAAAATAAGCTCGTATATAGCTATATTATATATTTGAAGTTGGAGTATACGGGAAAGTAGACTCGTATAGTTCTAGACGGAACTTCTCGTTATTAATTTTTGCCTCACATAAGTAATCTCACATAAGTAATTAATTTGTGCCTCATCATGCATTTATTAATTTCCAATAATTAGCTTACTTTTTGAGATTTAATTTGTGCATTTTTTCCAAAGTGTATTATTAACACAAGGGGCAAGTTGGTTCGGAGCTACAACTAACGCCCGTTAAAACTGCTTCGTGATATTTTTGGCAATGCTCTCCCGCTAAATGAATTAATTATTTTTTGATAACCATTCGAAATTTCCAAATAAGAAATGAACCGGCTAAAACATCTAAAAATTTTGCAAGAAATGTTTCGTGGATGCAGTATTTTTTACCGGGCAATTTATTAGACAAATTGCTATATATTTTGATATTCCTTCGTGAAAGGTGACCCAAATATTACGCGTACGTTTAAATTATGAATAATGAAGTTCAACAAATTGACGCTGTTAATGATTCCCCTATTCCTTCAAAATTTATTAGTAACGTTAACAGTTATTAAACAGAAAAGTGGATGCAATGCAATGTTCTGTGCAGTTCTCCACACATGAGGCGTGCACAGATGGAGACACAAGAATTTGTATTTGTGATAACTGTGTACTCTGATGATTATACTTATAAGAAATGATGGGTTTTTTTTTTTTCATCCTATTTATAAAAAAATCGTTCGTATGTGTGTGTGTCTTATGGGATATATACGGTTATGGGATTGCTGGGCACATGCATGCACGCGGAGGACACTGTACTATTAATGTTAATGCTTTGTTCATTATTACTTTCTTCTACATCTGATGTATAGAAGTATTGGATTTTTGAAAATTTTCGAATTTCGACGGAATTACACGGTTTGAGATGTCCTGAACCAACGTTGACCATTTTTGAAAAGTGTCTGTTTTTTTTTTTTTTTTTTTGTGGCCACTGTAACTTAAGAAGTAATGCGTGGAATCGAACGAAAATTGGACCCTGATGTAAACTGGTGATGATTGGTTCTTTGCGCCATTGTCCCCAAGAGGAATAGACCAATCGAACTTTTTATTTATTTTCCGTGGGCGCTGTAACTGAATACGTAATGCATAGCATTTAACTAAATTCTATAAGCACATACATCCTGATAGCGAGTGGTGTTGAATAACTTTTGCTGCCATTCCTTCCAAAGGGGAGAAGCAATCGAATGTTTTTTTTTTTTTTTTTTCGATAAGCGCATTCCTCAGGAATTCAACAATTCAAACAAAGTTGTAACTTTATCTCAATGGGAAAATGTGTTAAATAATATGGCGCAAATTGCACCAAGGGACAGTGACTTTGTATTGGAATATATTGTTTCCATTTCCTCTACGCATTAACAAATAACATTATTATCAATATTTTTAGCATTTTGAGTCTTTTCTGGTAACATAAACCTTTTAATTAGCCCATATTGGTTAAAAATCACATTTTATACACTTTATTTTATTTATTTTCAATGAAGATTTGTATTACATCAGGGATATTTGGAGAGTAGTAATATATTCATATGAAGGATATAGAAGGAAGTTCCGTAATGGCCACAACAGACTTGATTTTATATATGTTTAATTCCGAATTTAAGCGAGGCCCGGATAAAACCATGCAGGATATCAAGAATAAAAAAAATAAGATATGAAAGATTCAGAGAAAGGATAAAAGTAAACAGGACCATAATGCATGACCTCCAAACCAAACAAATAATCTGGTATGATCATATTAAAAGAGTACAGGTAAACAGTAAAAAGAAGTCTTTGATACATATATAATATGCTGGAACGTTTTTGTTTGTTAAATAAACATGAACGCAAAATTTGGTTTTTAGTACAATGATAAAAACAATTGAATTAGTTTACTTATATGGCATTAACGAAAATAAAACAAATTTATGGTAATTCCTAACTCCCAAATTTAACTTATAGTTTAACTTTCAGTTTTTATTTGGGGTTTTCATCAATAATTTACATGCTTCGGAAAATTCACGAAACTCAATTTGCAAACTTTACAAAATAAACCCAAGATCAATTGAATAACTAAACTCCTACGTTTCTTCTCTTCCTTTGCAGAAAACACTAAATCAGGCCAAGCACAAAGCCGTGTTTACACCATTCCTCTGTTTACATTTCCAGTATAATAAATACATGATTTGAATCTTTGCAGAAGAAACAAGGAAATGGCGTTGCTTCCGGCACACATTTTCGATGCATGATTCATTCATTCCTCGCCAGATTGCATTTCATCTCAATGCCGGATGTGTAAACAAATCCATTTTATTTATCTGTATTTTTTTCCTCCTTTTTTTGTGGTTAAGTAGTTTAGAAGTATGCATTAAATGTATTTTTTTCAAATAGTCTCTGTAATTACGTAAAAGTTACTATTGTCCGTAATGCTAAAGGAGAGCCATAAAAGAATTTGCGCATGCGTCAGGTCTGCTTCGATTTTATCGAAATAGGGGTGATCAGCTGATATGAGACATTACGATGAGTGTTTTGTTTTTTTCCTTTTCTTTTTTCCCCTGTATTAATTTTTTATTCTTCGAATGCACATTAGACGTGGAACGATGGAATTCCTTTTCTCCAGTTTAAACTAAAGTCAGTTCTTCAAGTATTAAATTCGTTAAAATAGTTGAAAAACCATTTTAACTTGTTTTCAAATCATAGGATTAAGTCCTATGTTTAGTAAAGAAAAATAAAAATACATCAAAAATTAAAAGCCAAACATCAATAAGGTTGAATATAAAATAAGCACAGAAACATAACTGAGAGGGTCGAATGGGGATTAGGAAAGAGCCAATAAGAGGGCCGGCCAGCAACAAGCGAGACCAATGGTAGGAAGGTGATGAATCAATTGGGTTGAACGGGGAAAACTGCTCCGGAGCGTCTGGCATAATATCTGCGGTTGTAGTCAAGAGTGTTATACGGCAGAAGCATAGTGTTAGCCGGATTTTTGTATCCAATGTAATTTTTAATAAACTGAATTTGGTTAGCAATTTCGGGGTTCGAATGAGGGTGGATTTCTGTATAAAAATTTGTGGATGAGGAAATAATAAAAGTAGAAATAGGTTCTATAGCAAGATTTTTATGGAGGGTGCTATTACGAATGAATTGGGGGGAATTAGTCATGCTACGAATAACTTTATTTTGGAAAGTCTGGAGTCGTTTCAAATGACAACGTGCTGCACAACCCCAAATTTCAATGGCATAAAGTAGTTTAGTTCTAATAAGTTGTAGATAAATAAGTCGTTTGTTGGAGAGAGATAACTAAGGGTTTTTTAACAGTGGATAAGTAGTAATAATTAGGGATGTAACGAATAGTGATTTGGCAGAATTAGCCGAATACCGAATATTCAGTCATTTCTTCCAGGCCGAAGCCGAATATTCGGTCCTTTCTTCAAGGCCGAAGCCGAATATTCGGCGGCCGAATATTAAAATTTCTAGAAAATCGTTGTAATCGAAAGTATTTGTCAAATTTAAAATTATTCGCAAAGTCAAACACCAATTACACACAATCTATAATGTATAATTTAATTCTGTTTGTTAAGAATTTAGAACTATTTAAAATGAATCTATTTTCACTATTGTTTTGAATGTAATAAAACTAAGAATTTCCCCCACAAGCAAAATAGAAATGACAGGTTTTACGGTAGTAAGCATTAGCATCATAATGCTAATTTAGCATTATTTTACTAATTATTTAATTGCAATGGAAGAAATACTAGTGCTTAGTGAACGTTTACCTTGCTCAAAACTGCTTTATGAAGACATTTTAAAAGTTATAAAAGTTAATATTTTAATTTTATGGGGTGTGCTGCATACCTATTTTAAAAAGATCTATTAAAACTTAATGCACTTAACTAGAATATGTTTTTATTTTCAAAAACCCCAATAACTTTTGCTATCTAAATATTCAAGCTATACTCTATTCTTTTCACATTTCTCTCTAACCCAATATTCACAATAAATCAGTCTACCCAAAGTCTGGCTTCCACTTTGATAATAATAACAAAATGAATTTATCATATTATCTATTATAATTAACTATTGGCAGCTTTTGGGAGCAAATGCTAAATATAAAATACAATATTACAACTTTAAAATCTGTCTTTGCTCAATCAAGGCCTAAAACGAGGTTTGAAAAAAGTAGTTTTTGTCTAAGTTATTTTTATTTATTAAAACTATATACTAATGTAGTCTTTTGCAATAATATATATTGCAATTTTAAATGTTTAAAATCCACTAATTTCTTAATTTTTTTTTACATTTCTACTGCAGCAGAACTATTCGGCCGAATAGTCCATCAATATTCGGCCAGCCCGAATATTCGGCTGGGTGATGAAATGATTATTCGACCAGGCCGAATACTCGGCCAAAGGGCCGAATACCGAATAGTGGCCGAATATTCATTACGTCCCTAGTAATAATACGACTGGTAGTTTCTTTAATGATGTTTTTCAGCCTAACGGGCGTGGGTTTGTGCGGATGTTTTTTTTTTATTGGTTTATTTTCCTTTCTAAGCGGATCTTGGAAAATTATATAAAACTTCTCAGAAATGCTGCCGCGATGCATTTTCTTAATAAATAATTTCAACTTGAACTTCAAATATTTATAATCTTTTTAATGGTGCCAATTGAAACCCCGGATATTTTACTGCCTCGTTTTGGATGAGTTACCGGAGCATCAGTGGCTCAGCCAGACGGAGGTCCAATGGGGTTCTGTGCCCCTCGCTCTGACAATGATGATTTGAAATATTTTCAAAACTGTTCTTTTTTATTCAAGAGCATAGATCTGGAGTGGATCAGTGGTTCAACGAGATTTTGCTTGGAAACTGAGATGGAGCAGGAGCAAAGAAGTTTATTGTGCTCAACTGATCGATTTTTTTTTTAAATATTTTTTTTTTTTATTAGACTTTTTTATTTATCTATAAATTATCTTTTAGAAAATGTGATAAATAATACAATCTATTTAATTTGTTTGGAGCACGGCGCAGCTGGAATGGTGTCGGATGAAATATTTATAAGTTGGAGCGGAGTGACTCAAAAAAGTGGGCTGCTCCAGATCCCTGATCAGCGGTCCCCCTTCTCTTATCCAGTTCAATGATTTTTCCGTATACTGTATTCTCGATATCCCCTTGCCTAATGAACATATACCGAATAGCCGGCTCAAATTTTGAAGACTGTATATTCTGTACATATTTTTAAAACCAGAACCGCACAGCCCACAGCTTGCAAAGGCGTAGTAAGTTCATAATTTAGATACATTTTCAAATGATGCTAATTAACTAAATTTTAATAATTAAGTTTAGCATGCCGGATTGCCGGATATTTCATGCAATGGCAGAATCAGATTCCAATTATTTAAAAGATTGTCGGATATCAGGAATCCGGTTCATACAACAAATAAATAATCTTCCAAAAAAAAAATTTTCCTCAAAAATTCTGATGGCACAACTTGCACCATGACCCCCCCCCCCCCCCACGGGCACTACTGTCCCTGCTCAAGAGAAGTTATGTAAGCGTCTTGGTAAAAGCAAAGTTATTTTATTCACGAAAGCATTAAATATTGTAGGCAAGGGGAGGGGCGGGGGGATTTTAATTCCTTTAAAACATGAGAACTTTAAAAGGGGTTGCAGATTACTACTTAGAAAATTACGTTGTTTTCCCTTATTTTTCGCCTTTCCCCCAACTACAAGAAAAATTTCCGTAAGGGGAAAAATATGCACAATCAACCCCCGCTCCAAAAAAAAAAACAGGGATCTGGAGCGTAGAGCAGGAGCGCGGAGCAGTGGACGAACGAGATTTTACTCGAAAACTGGAGCATAGTCGGTGCAATGAAATTTGTTGCGCTCCACTGATCCATTTTAAAAAAAAAAAAATTTTTACTTTTTCCTCCCATTAAAAAAAAAGAAAAATCTTTTAAAAATGATAAAAAAGATTATCTATTAAAATTACTCGGGGCATGAAGCCGAGAAATTCAAAATCCCTGCTAAAACTTTTTTGATTGCGCCACTGAGAGTTAATTTTCCGTTTTTAGCCTACTTTCCCGTAAAAGTAAAAAAAAAAAAAAATAAAGCATGAAAGAAGGCTTAATGTATCGTAAAAATATCGTTAAAAATAAAGAAAAGTCAAAAAAAAAGTGAAGTAATTAAATAAAGATTGAAAAATAAAAAATTTGAAAGTAGGGTTTTGAGATGGGACAAATGTGTGTTTGTCGGTATTTCCCCCCTAATAACATTTGAACGAATTGTCCGATTGGAAAAATTCTTTTTGCATTCGAAAGATCTCGGCGAGGACAACTCATTTCCATATTTTACTTTTTGATTTGAACAACTTTTTGTTCAATTTTGAACAGTTCAAAAAATTTTAACATTATCGCCTATGGACAAAATTGAAGCAAGGTATGTAAACTATGGGCACAAGACCCAAGTTCCTATTGCAAGCTTATTGAAAGCAGTTCTCTTCGTGAAATATTGATTTGAACAGTTTTTGCACATTTTTCAAGTAAATTGGAATCACAGTGCAGAACGAAAACCTTGTCACAACCTTCGGAAATGTTCATGTATGAACATGTGAATTACATAGATAGATCTAAATTATTTTAAATCTTTAGAATGACTAAAAGTTAGGATATCATACTCTACTATCATAAATAACATAAATCTTCTTCATCTTGAAAAAGTGCATATACGCTTCATTTACCAAAAATTATTGAGTTTTATATGTGCACTATATTAAATTTAATTGAATCAATAACTGAAGTTGGAGAATCTTAATTGCATATGTATATCTTCTTCGTGTAATTACTTTAATCGTTTTCTTAATTTGAATTACTATACATCTCGCCAGTTGGTCAAAATGATCTCTATTTTTAAAACAGAAATATGTTACAAAGAGTAATGATAACAACAGAGAGATTTCAAAGCTGAGAATGGAATGCAGAAAAGCTTTTTTGTAATTATATTTTTAAATTTTACACTAACTAAAAAATGACGATTTACGAAAATTACGAAATCTAACATTGTAGACAAATGATTGCCTTACTGATACCTAAAGTTTTTTACTAATTTATTTTCTGGTTTTCAGACAATCCAGACTCGGTTAAAGTTGAAAAAGTGTAACTTAATGTTAATAGAATTCTCAAAGCTGACAATTTGCATAGAACGAATTTACCTAATTCCCCATATACCGAAAAATTTAGCCATTTAAAAAATCGATCATATGCGTCATACGAAGATTATGGACTACACTGTTTCACCTCAACGCAATCGCTTTCACCTACTTCAATTGCCTTTTTATAAATTTTGTCGTTACACCATCGGGAGGTTTATTTTGAATGAATCACAAATGTACTGTTCTTGAAGATATGTCAAGAGGTCGTCAAGGATTTGTTTTTCTTTCAGCAATTTTCGTCCTTTGTAAGTTCCTAGATTTGTAAGAACGTGTTTAAAAAAGATTGAAAGAGAGAAGGAAAATCTGAAGTATGCAAAAAAAAAAAAAAAAAGCCGGAAATAGTTAATAAGTGAATGGTACAAAATTTTCGATGCATGGAAATTAAGAAAATTAATTCAACTTAAAATGGTTGCTTCCTTACAGTTTAATCCTAATTAAAATATTTAAAAAAAAAACTTGATTCTACCTATTCCAACTACGTTTTTACATCCCGTTTCATTAAAAGCTTAAGAGAGAAAGTTGAATTTGTACCGTATAAGAACGTCAGATATATTTAAATGGAATTAAGAACAAAGTATTTAAAAATATTCTAACGAAAAATTTCAACATTTGGGGGGGGGGGGGTAGTATGCATGTTATTTCAGCAATAAATACACTTTACATAAATTTAAAATAAACAACTTCAGAACCATCAAATTTATTTATGCTAGTCTCAATAAAAATGTTAGATTTGTTCGACAAAAGAAACTCAATTTGGAGATAAAGTAAATGTCTTCTTAACTTTAAGGAAGACCAGTATCCTGACTCAGAGTACCGATTTCAGTGGATTCAAAATGATTTTATTTTTCCAGAACAAAAGTGCATCTTCAACAAGAAAATGAGAATTTACTTCTATTGGACATGCCACGGAATTCGAAGAGAATTGGAACGAATTGCCCTTTTGCTAAAAAACATTCTTCTTTCAAGATGTTCTTCGGGAAGTTCTCGGTTTTAATGCAGTTGCAGTTTTTAGTTGAACAATTAATGGTGTAGTTGAACAATTTAATTGTGGAGAAAATACAGTTATTGCTCGTTAGCAAATAACTACACTGCTGATTTCCATGTCCTACATTAATTTACGCGATGTTGAAGTGAAATAAATGTACTTTGCGAAAAAATATTAACAAGAAACATATGATAAAAATAAGTAAATTATTGACTTTAGAGAGAAGAAAATAAAGCGGGGGAAAAAGGTTGTTGATACATCCGGGGAATTGAAAGGTTGTCTGACATTTGTAGACATTTTTTTTTTCTTTTTGCACGCATTAACGAGAGATTCGAGGCGCATGCTTGATGTGCCCATGCTTGAATACCTTTCTCACCGAATTTCAGAAAATTATTTGTAAACAGAAAAAAAAAAAAAATCCTGCAGATTTTGCTGATTTATGGAAAGAAATTCTGTAAATGCATGACAACGAACAAAGTTTTCATTACAGAAAACGATATTTTTAAAATATATTTTTATGCATGAAAATGGGTAGTCCATCCTGATAACGTTAACCGTGATCGCACAAAACGGCTTACACTGACTGCACAAAAGTAGAAGAATTCATTGTCAGTAGCAATAATGTAAATATTTGTCTTTGTCGAGTTTCCCGTATATATATATGTATACACACACACACACATATATATATATATATATATATATATATATGTGTGTGTGTGTGTGTGTGTGCGTGTGTATATATAGTTTATATGTAATACAAATTTTCTAAAAAAAAAAGATAAATTAGAAATAGGATAGCAAAAGCTTTCAGTGGGGCATAATCAATCGAGCAGAAAGTAAATAAAGACACGCACTCACACAAAACAAGTTTAAAATTATTCTTTTTAAAATCACTTTATTCAGAATTGAAATAAATTCGGTGATATTTCTGTATCAAAAAGGGAATAAAAAGTATTTTTTGAATGATTAATGTTGAGAATAATTCAAAAGATTTTCCGCAAGCTTTGTAGACTTTGTTTTCACCATAATGAAGTTCATTTATCTCCTCAGGATATCATTAATCCCATTGAAGAATAAATGGCGGAAAAATTTGCTCCTGCGAGAATTTCGTAGAAGTAAAAAGAACTTGCAAGAAAATATTTTCCCGAAGTAATGCATACTCGTTAGGGAACTTAGAATGAAATAAATCTTTTGTCGACACATCGCAATTAACTAAGCCTCGTAAAAAGGAAAACAATTCTTTTTACCAATAATGTACGATTAAAAATTCCCTTTTTGGAGCAAAAACGAGTCTTAAGATAATTAAAAGAAAAATACCATATTTTTAAGTTAGAAAAGTTCTTAATTTGCTGCTTCAACTTTTTTCATCGTACAAGAAAAATAATTACTTATCTGAATTTTAATAACGAAACCATGGACTTAAGATTTATTTATGACTATTTTATTTGTAAAAAAAAAACTTTAAAAGATACATTTAATTAAAATGAATTCTGTAATATATATGTATCTTTAAATCAGAATGCCAAAAAGTTTGCTTTTTCAGTGAAATTTCCATATTCCGTGACGTATTTGAGCAAGATTTGGTACAGAATTCGACCATATGGAAGAGCGTTTTTTGGTCGGTAGCATTGATTATTTGAAACTATTTTCATTTCTTAAATCAATTGTTAAATTAAAAACTCAAACGAAAGAAGGGAAGAAATAATTAAATATTGTTTTTAAAAAATCTATATTCTAAAATTTAAAAAATGCATGATGTAAAAATTTCTTTACAAAGCTAGTGGAGATTACGAATTTAAATAAAAACATGCTTTTAACAATTAAAAATCTGAGGCTCGTTTTTATCGATTTAAAATTAGCAGACAATAAAAAAATCACAGCAACTCTAGCGGCTTGTGTGCAGACAATTTAAATACTACTTCTCCTTTTGATGGTCAGATAACCTTCACAATATTGTGACAGAGAGAAGACCGAGCTGGGTTTAAATTTTCCACGCAATCGCTCTGTGGGACAAGATTTTCACACAGACACATTTGATATTTTACCTTAAATAAATAAACGAGGTTGCAGTGACATTATATGCATTAATAATATTTAGAGGCAATTTAGAACAAGCAAAAAAGCTGTTTAATTCGATCTCATGGGGCGGTTAAAACAATGACTGAAACCGATTGATAATCGTGCAAGAAATAAATACAAATAAGGGTGTTTTATGAAAATTATTGAAGAATGGAGGGACATTTATGTCTTACTTAATAATCTAGTTACTTTACCATGTTGTAATAAAAAAAAAAACAATTATTCCTGCATACATATGATACACTTAAAATAAACCATACAAAAACCGTCAAGTGTTGTTATAAAAGCTGCATTTATTTTTCTGGCACTTTAAATACGGGAACTCGAGGTTTGTTTACGAAAGCCGAGACGAACGGCCGTTCATAAATGACGTCACGCTTTTTCGCCATATATTTGACCCAGTCCCCCATTTGTCACAATGTGCCCCCCTTCAGCGGACCCCCTCCTCCTTTGTCACATGTCACGCTATGTTGCATAATGCATGATGTCACATTTCTTGTTACCCCCTCCCCTTCCCTTGTCACACTTTGTCACAATTTCACGAACACCCCTCCCCCCTCGAAGCGTGACATCACTTATGAATGAACCCCTACGCGTCGCGTCGGAAAGATTCTAACCGGAAAAGGGAGTGATACGCTGAGACGGTCACTTTTCGAAATTATATTTTACTCTGTCATTTACAATTTGAATCTTTAACACAAAAGAGAAAAGAAAAAACATAGTTTCGAGAGAACACTGATTTTTTTTTTTTCTTAAAAACTAAACATTTCCCCGTCACCCCTATTTCGATGAAATAGAATCAAACCTGACGCATGTGCAAATTCGAGGAAAGTCTCGGTTAGGAAAATCAGACAGTTACTTTTTTGAGTCGCCCGGCCCTAGCTCAACTCCACGCTCCGAAAAATTTCAATAAATTATATTACGTATGTCTAATTAATTTAGTGTTTGTATGATAAAAAAATTTTAAAAATCGGATTAGTGGAGTACAAAAAAATTGCTCGGCTGCGCTCCAGTTTCGAACAAAACCTCGTTCTTCCGCTGTTCCGCGCACTTGCCCCACTACTGCACCTAGTTTTAATTTTTATACGTTTTGGATATAATACTGCCACACGCCAATATGTGTAATTTACGCAACTCCATAGTTCGTTTAAGAAAATTCTCACGAACTGAAGAGCTTTTTGTATGAAGTTTGTTCATCATACACTTAATTTACCCCTTCAAGCACGAGTTTTTTTTTTTTTTTGACAGAAAATGAATATACAAGAATAGTATAAATTGTTTTTGGCGCTTTCAGAGAGCGGGGGCTGGGTAAAAATTAGATAAAAAAATTATTACACAAACAAAGTGCAAACGGATCTCATACGGGCATTAGAAATAAAATAACCAGAGATACAAGATCGCCCGTGTGAGACACGGGCATGTGCAAATTTGCTGGTAACTTTCGCCCGTGTCAGACACGGGCAAATGCGTTAAGGAGTTAATCATAAATATACGAGTACATCAAAACAAAAGCCACGCATATTCAACTTGAATATTTTTTAAAAATTACATCTCGAAAATTACGAATCACATTGTTTTTTTTTTTTTTTCGGCGTGTTAATTATTTGTGAGAAGTGAAATATTTTCCCAAAAATAATAACTTTCTTTAAATACTGGTTTAACAGATTAAGTCACTACATTTTTCATTTTATTTTTTATCTTTCGAAAAAATACACAGAACAAAATTATTTTAAAACAAATTTCTCATTTAAAACAAAAATATTGATGGCATTTAAAACGATTGATAAAAAAAAACTAAAAAAATTTAAATTGAGCAAAAATACTTAGGTTAGTTTAAATTCTCGAATTCATCGTAAAATTGAAAAAAAAATCGAAGGAATTTTATCAAATAAATAAGCAAAATAATCCGAGTTTAATGAACGAATACATTTCCAGAAATGATGAGAACAAGTCTAGGAGCAAAAACAAATTAAACAAGTTAATTTCATTTGAGAATAAGTTTATTATTCATTTTGTAACTTTGAAATCTCAGCAACTTTAAAAAATAAACACGCTTTGGTTTTCCGCGATTTTCTTTCAAGATAATTAACCAAACTTCAAAGGAATCTTTGTAATGCATTTTTTCTTCTCCCGCTGTTCTTCGCAAGTGGAAAAATTAACTCAAAGTTTTGTTAAAGGGACGTCACAGTTCGAGGCTGAGAATTTATTTCCGAGATTGAAAATCCAATCAAAAATTAGAGACCGAGCGCATTTCTTTTTAATACCAGAAATGAATGTTTTTATGAGCATAAAATTAAATACTTTGTTTCTCTTTAACTTGTACGGAGTTGAAAAATCATATTTAAGCTTTAAATCCTTAGAAATGAAACTTGTAAAGGAAAATACACATAAATAAAATACTATTAATGAATATTTATTTCTTCGTTAGATTCTTATACGTTTCACATAACACAACGTCATTACTTTAGGAATGCCGGAAAAGCAAAATGCTCTCCTTATGATAGCTTTTTGAATCCTGGGCAAGATATTTACAGTCAAAAAACTTCGGTCATTTAAAATTTGAAGATGTAAATATAAAAATATCAATATTTTCTTAGACAAAAAATATATCTTAATAGAAAATTTTTATCGATACAATCTGTTATGAAGAATAGATCGCATCGATACTATTAAAAGCTTATTAAAATCATTAATTTAAATGCTAAGGTCGAATGCAAAAACTAAAACTTAGTAAAACATTTTCGTCGTGATTTTAATTGCCACTATAAATAGTACCTATACTATAGCTATCGTTTGAGTAAGAGATACGTGCAAGATAAATATTCAAAAAAATCACTTGACCTTATTAAAAAATTACTTTCTATTCTCAGAATATATATATTACCGAAAAATACATGGGAAGATGAATTAAATTGGATCGGATCTGCGATATGTTTAGTTGTAATAGGGTGAAGAAAGTTCTTTGTAGTCAAAGTACTCTGATACCTCAAAATTTTACTCTGATTTCTCTGTTTATTGCTACTGGAAGATTGTTCAATAATGAAAAAAAAATCTTCATGAAAATAGTTTCTTCCTACTCATTATATGTGACCTGTTGGAGTATAATGATTCTTTATTAACTTTAATGCGCATTAAATTTTATTTTTAATCATAAGTCTTCATTGCTAAATATTATATTCTCTTAATATATCAATGTCGCGTTTTATAAATCACTCTTTATCAATATATTTGACCCTTTCCCCCATCCCTTTTTGCCACAAAATGTTACACTTGAACATATCCCCTACCTCTCCTTGTCACATGTCATGCCTTATTACATTAGAAAATGTGCTTGCAGTTTAGAAAAAGAGCACTATAGATCATATTTCTAATTTTATTTTTGAACTGTTAATGACTTTAATTGTGAGCATAACCTTAATCAGCGTAAATATTTCCTATACAAAACAAAACCAATGAGAATACAAACGAAACAGAAAACAAATTAAAAAATAAAATACACAAAAATATTTTATATTTTGACTTTAAATGTCATTGTTTTAACCAAAATATCGGATGTCACATTTTTTCTACCCCCTTTATCCTCCCTTTGTCACGAACTGTCCCAGTCAGGTTGGCGCGTTATCCCTGAATCTTGGGATGGTTGTGATGGTAGGTAAATACCGTATAATGTTTTAAATTTAGAACTAAGTTTAACCAGGGGTGCTCTCTAGGAAGGTGTCAATCAATGGCACAGATTGCACCATTGATTTTTCTGGGATTTGTTTCAGGGTCTTTTGGGGGGCTTGGTCTACTGTTTCGCCAATTCGGGAGGGTCGTTGTTTTAAGGGGGCTTCCATAGTTTTTAGGGGGATTGCGCCATCTCTCCGAGAAGAGGTGGGCACCCCTGGTTTTGCTCAGGAAAGTTTCTCATTCTTCATATGGCTGACATTCAATCCATTCCCTTGCAAAGAAACAAACTATTTCACGATAAATTTAAAAGAGATTCGCTTTTTTATCCGCATTGAAATTTTTCATTTCCGTTCAGTCAATTTTGAAAGCGTTACGATTTTGTGGATTGTTGATATACAATCTGTCCTTGAACCGCACCGAAGAAAGAGTTCAGTGTAAGTTCGAAACATTTCTCAGCAATTTTTTTAGCAACTTTTGTTTTTAATATTTACCGTCAAATGTCCAAACTTTGTATCACTTTAGATGGTTTTTGAGCACATCTCTCATATTTAGTGAGATAACGGAAGGTGAATTGAATTTTACCAACATCTGGGAAATATAATCTCGCCGCTGAAGCAAAATCCAGGTTGCACAGGGGAGGGGGGCATTTTTTCATGAGGCACAATATGTACATGCGTGCATCAACTTTGTGACACCAAACTTACCAACTTTTCTCATCTAAAATACGTATAGAGCTCGCCCCAGCAAAATGTCGACCTAACCAGTTATTTATGATTGAAAACTGTATTTAAAAAGTTATTTTTATGCGTATTTTTTATTTGCTTAAATTTTTGGTGGAATAAAGAAATTTGCTCGAATACCTACCTTTTAATTTAAACATTTAATAAAAAATGGTAACAATTCACCAAACTTTAAAATGTGTTTTTGTTTTTTTTTAATTTTAATATCAATTCTCCTCAAATTTTGTATACAAACTATTCAAGTAATACACAATTTCAGACATGAAAACTGTTGGTGCAACGTTGTAACACGTTTTTCTCCTTTTTAGATAGCTTTGACCTCACACTTAAACGAAATACACGGCGAAATCGCCGGTTCGGGTTCTTTGCTATCAGTACCGTAAACATACAATAGTAAACTAATCAGGTACTTAAAATGATTGCAAATATTTGCTTCACACGAGACTCTTACAACAAAGCGGAAACAATGTGTAACACCACATTCACATTCAGATTTTTTTCTTGCTACAACAAAAAGAACATTATAGGGTTAACCTTTTCACTGTTGGGATGATTCCAGTCAATGAAACTCTGATTGCTAAGGCATTTTTTGTAAATATGAGATGCATATTTAAATATGTCAAATATTAAAAAATATATAGTTATATATATTTTAAAAGCTTACCAGTTATGACGAAAATGGTTGCCAATGATGTGGATTCTCCAAAATGCACATAATAAAAAAAATCACACAAAGCAGGATTGTCCACAAAGGCCCCAATGTTTCCACACTTGTATTGTTTTCAATGAGTTATGCGCATTCAAACATGAAATCGAGTTTTCTCATTCGTAACACATCCACCATTTTGACCGCCTTCGAGTACATTCGACCGTAAAAATTAAAACAACCCATATCGCTTCCAACACATATCACATGTACTTTCTACACAGTAAATATTTTTCGAAGCTCTATTTACATCTCGACAGCCAATAGGTGCTGTGGAGGCTATAGTGACTAAAAGTATTCTGTGGCACAAAGTTAAGTTGCTGGCCCAAAGTTGGCGCCCTTGACGGTGTTTGTAGAATTTCTAAAATAAGAATAGTAAAAGTCTTGATAGTTTGTTTATCTCGAACCTGCCTATTTCAAACACCTATATGTTTTAAAATCTTTTGGATTGCGTTCGTAACGTAAATTTAACATTATTTGCCTCAAATCCTTGTTTATCTCGAAGAAATGTTCCCCAAATCCTATATAGTATTCTGGCACTCAGACATTTACTAATTTTAAGTTCAGTAATATTTATCAACAGCATAAAAATTAAAGACAAGGGGGAAAAAATATATCAACACTCGTAGTTCTCAAATTCATGGGAATATTGGAGCCCAACAGGAGTGGAGTGGGACCGGTACCACGTTCCGATACATCTCTATCAGGCGGAACGCCGTTGCGGATTGTTATTTTAATTAATTTCTTATTTCATTTAATTTCTCGCCGAAACAGACGTAATTTGACTGATGATTCGGTAATCTGAATCCTAACCTAAAATGCAATTTTTTTAAAATTTCTTCACATCTTGTAACAATGACGTTATTTTGAAGTACGAAAGCCAATGTAACCAAGACGGAAACACTAGCGTTATAAAAGACTCCAATAAAAGCAAAACCCCTTGTAATATTTTTTTTCTTTTCGGTAATTTTGGAATCATTATTAGTATTTTGAGCTTAAAATGTTTTACCTATTTGAAGCAAATGCAAGGATTTGCTATTCTAAAAGATAAATAGCAACATGGAGTATTATCTGTGGTTTAATCAGTGCTGTAAAAACACCACTGATTACACGTTTAGTACTAACATTTGCATAATTTTTGTTTTAATATTGTTCATTAATAATCATTAAGTAACACATATATTTGATGCATCTTTCTTTCGAAAGTAATGTTAATGCATATTTATTTTACACAATTGTATTATATGGGATTCAATCCTTTTTCGGGACAATTCTACCCTTCTCCCATTCCAAGCTTGCGTTCCGGTAAGGAAAAAATAGCACGACAACACTGATCATGACTAGTGTCAAAAAAATATTTGAATACATAAAAAACTATTTTGAGGCTTTCAACTGAATAATTTTACACCTTATGTTTCCTTAATGGAAAAAGTTTGATGGTATGTTGCACCAAAAATGATGGAAACTAAAACGTTTGATAGTAAGTTGCAACAAAAATGATGGAAACTAAACAGTTTGATGGTATGCTACACCAAAAATGACGAAAACTTCCTACTGGAAAGGGTGTTTCTTAATTTTCCCCCAGTTTCTGCAACATGCACATGTACGCACGCTTCTTTGCGGCTAGCAAGTTTGTACTATTTATTTACTTATTTTCTAGGGAGGGGAGGTGTAACATGAAGACCGGAGCGCAAGGCACAGGAACAGATTGCTGTTTTGGTACAGGTCAGCTAGCGAAGACGTCATTTAAATAAGTTAGCTGGCCGGAAGGGTGGCGTAGCGGTAAGGCGCAGGCCTCGTTCACATAAGTTCGCAGAACCAAACCTGGCCCAAGTCGGTGGATTTTCAAGATGCAGAAAATCGACAGTGTACCTGTCGTATGAGTATGTGGCATGTTAAAGATCCCTTGAGAATCTATTTGGCTTGGATACTCTCGGCTAAATTAAATTCCTACTACTGTTTGCATCAAATAGAGCTCAGATGGCGCCGTTTAGGGGCAAACTGAGCGTCAAAAATTCTCAAGTGGTAATGGTATCCACCGTCAGGGGTGCTACTTGAAAGAATGGATGCCGATTTCCTGGGAATGCACTAGGTCTGCAATGGTTAGTGACCATATGCAGCCTGTTAGAAAGAAGAAATAGGTTAGCTGAACCGCATTCCAAGTTTTGGTTCAACTGTTTGCAGGATGGCTATAAATTTATAGCATTTCTAACACCATTGTCAGAAAAATGTTAGATTTTATAACATACTATATATTATAGTTAAATAGATTTGTAAAAGCATTTTCGAATTTTGCGTACCTATTGTGGGGGAAGCATCATGAACTTGAACTAACGATTACCTCACTTTCTGTGCAACCAGAAACGTTACACCTTATGGTGTAAAGTTTACTCATATTTTACAGTAGCAGTACTATAACATAACATTTTTCATTCCTGCCATGTTAGATGTAATATAAACTGAATTTCTTAACATTGGAGTGATTTATCGAAAATAATAATAATAATAATATAATATAAACAACAAAGTATGTTTTCTTATTTCATACAATGTTCAATTACCGCAACATGTTGCTTTAATAATAAAGTAGAATTATAGAAAAACTGGCTACTAATGTCCTGCATAATAGATCTTTCTTTATTTTAGTGCCATTTATAGATTAATGTATGTAGCCCGAAATGAATATTTTATGTAAGAAACTTAACAAATGCTGGAACGCAACAGGTATTTTAGAGATACTATTGATTGCTTGTCTAATTTAAGAAAGTTTGTCAATATAAAACTTGGTCATTATCAATTTTGAAATAATATGCGTACGGCCCTTTTGAGTGTAAATGTCTTTCTGTGTTACAATACAAGGCTTTACAGATTTGAAACATACCATTAATCATCACAAATAAATTCTGTTTCCAAGGTATAGCGATAAAAAAATATTTCAATGAAATGTAACATTTTTTCTCAAGATAAAATTGATAAGAAATTTATGGCATGTTTTGAACCAGAAAAATAAAGTGAAAATGACATTCATAGATAGACCTGGGTAGTCTTTCAAGATGGGTTTTGTCAGTTTTCGAATAAAAGAGAGTAAAGTTTTTCTTCTTTTCTGATGCTATATCGGTGCAAGAAAAATAATATTTCGGAAACGTATGATTGCGAATCTGATTGAATTGTAAGTTGATAGAGCATTTTGTACCTTTTTGGAAATAGTTATTATTGATGTCAATTAAACTTGCATATGTTAATGATTTTTAATAGTGGTGATCCTAGCGTTTTTTGGCAAGGCGCAGAGTCCTGTTATCCTTTTGAAGCTTGGTGTTGCCCTTTCGAATGTGCCCTTTTCAGAACACATTATTCCCTTTTACGACTGCACTAGTTTCCATTCCTATTTACTGTTCTTCTTTTTTTGAAGCACCAACACATCATGTTTAACTCTTATAAGGCATTATAATTTATTTTTAGGGTCCTTTTTTTCCACCCGCCTAGTCCTATCACCATCGGTTACAGTTATTTCAGAAAAAACCTTCCCCATCAGTTTTTTTTTTCAGTACAATATCCTTAGACAGATGTGAAACTATTTGCTGACGTCGTTGCGCCAAATTCAGTATCTCAAAATCACACGGCAAATTATTATTATTATTAGTGTTATTATATATTTTCCTTTCTCGTTAGCCTAACTAACACCAAGCCGGCCAGAGTTTACATAGTGAGTTTGGGTACAAACCTTTGCACCATAAACTTAATAAAGTAATTCCTCAAACAAGGTAGATGCCAATTTCGCCTACATCTAAATAAAAAGTCAAACATGAGAAAAAATAAATTTCCAGAAACCCCTTAAGCTAACACTTTCCCCTTAAGCTAACACTTTAGGAAGAGGATTTCCCTTTCCAAACTGTCATCTTCCCTTCATTCAAGTACACACTCATTTTGGTTTAATAATATCTTACTGCTGCAAATTTGAAAGAAAAAAAATCCGCTTGCGCTAATGCAGTTTAAGCTGTATACATATATCGTAAAAAGCATATCTTTGAGACGTTTTAGACAGAATGACAAAGTAACAATTATGACGTTTGTAATCAATCGTTCATCGTACAATGGCCATTAATTTTGCTTTATTACAAATTCAGTTAGTTAAGGAAATGTAATAGGAATTTGTTAACTTCACTGATCTGAAAAAATAACTGGCCTACTTTGGGATTTAATTCCTGTAGTATATTTAAAGTCGTTATTTTTCCTATTTGTCTTAATTTTGTGTTACAATTGAATATATTTTACAGTTGAGCTGACTTTGAAATGTTGTCTAACGGCATTTTTGAATTGCTATCTAATAAGTCAAAATGAAAAAAAAAAATATCTTGTGACTTTCTTTATGAGTATTTAAATGAACAACAGAAAATCTATAACAGAGGTCCCATGTGCGGATCCATTGTATATCCATGCAGCAACAGGTACTGAGTAAGTAACTTTTTTTGATACGTATAGGAAAAACAACTTAAGAATGTTAAGAAACATATACATATATGAATCGAGATATAAATAAGTAAAAGAAGATAAGTGGAAGAATATAAGTTATTAAAATAATAATTTTTAATGCTTCTATAAGTATGCACCCCTTTATTCTCCATAACAAAAATAAACAGTTTAAATTCAAATATGATAGAATAACGAAGTACACTTTTTACTTGTGACTACGTGTTCTTCATAAAACTAGTTTTTGTTTTACGTGGTCGTAATAACAACAGCTATAATAATAATAATAAACCTTGTTTGTTGGAAACAAAAACTCTAAACTTATGTATTCAAACTAAACATTTTCCCAATAAATTCTGCCATATAAACAATATGCTGTAATATGATGAAAGATGAATTGCTCCAAAAAGACATTTAAAAAAATCTATTTGTTCCCTCATAGAAAAAGAGAGAAAGAAGAAAAAAATAAAGAAATACAATGTATATTTTTAAGCTTGTAATGAAACAAATTGCAGTAGAAATGTACTAAGAGAGAAAGAAATATATATTTGCAATAGCAAAATATGAAAAAAACATCTTGACAAAAACGGTACACTATAACGTCAATTCGGGAATTAATTGTTAAGCGGTGCGTTTAATTTGTTTGTAAGCAATTTATATTGGTTAAATTTAATTCTTTAATTTGATTTCTTTTGTGGTTGAGTTGGCTAGTAAATGTACTGAAATGTCTTCAATATTTTCAACAGCAATTTATTTCATTTTCATTCCACTAAGTTACTTTGAAACTAAGAGCATAACGCATCGAAAAGTCAAGATGATAGAATACGATTGTGACGGGCAATTTGTAAAATTTATTGCATACATTTGTAAAATAAATTGTTATAGAAATATAAGGAGCACTATTTTTAATGTAAAAATGTTTCTTTGCACCTATACAGAAGCAACAGTCATATTTTTTTTTTTATAATATATAAAAGTTTATTGATAAATGCATTAAAAAAGGACTGAGAAAAATTCTAATTTTACGCAGCTAAAGGAAAAGGAAAATGTGTAGGTTTAGTTTAATCCGTTTTGTTAACGATCCTGTTCCTGTAGAAAAAAGATGCGGAAGAAAAGTTCAAAATATCGTTCTCCAGCGCTCCATTTATCATCCGCGATTTTACTAGCTAACGATTTGCGCTTCCATTTTGTAGGATTATTGAGATTCAAATAACTGGCTAGTGTAAAATACATCACCTATCCAAAAAACGCTCATTTTCATATCTTGCGAGTGGCGTCTCATGAATGAGAATGACTCCAGATGGTAAATAGAAATATTCGATCATAAATAAGAAGTGCAGGTGGTTGCGCATTGCATTTGATATCAAATGCGTTAAAATAAAGTTTTCTGGTTTTTCTTAGTGCAGACAATTTAAAGTAAACAATTTGTAATAATAAACATATGGACTGGTTACTAAAGCGATATTTCTTTTAAACGGGAATTTAAAAAAAATATTTTTTATGCATTCAAATGTTTTCTATTAATGTTTTTTTTTAAATAAGAACTAGTATGAAAAACTCCTTAAACTCATACTTAATAGGTACTACAAACCAAAAATTTTATACAAATTTGAAATCACATTTTTTTAAATTTTACAGTACGAGCTATACCAGTGGTCACCAAACTGTCGATGCTAAGCTACTAGTATCCCGTGAGGTAACTTTCAGTAGATCGCGATCAAGCTTAAGTGGTTAGTCTTCACATTTTTGCACCAATAATTGATGGTTGGCATAGAGCTGCATGTGGCACAGCAGGAAATTGAAGAATATTTTTGATCACAAATATAAAGCAAACGAGTAGGTGATAACTGTGCCAATACAGTAACCCGCTCCTTTTTTTTTTGGCATATCTTGGCATCTTTGTAACTTTTTTTCTCCACCATACTCCTTCTTCTTAGCCGGGGCCTTAGTATTGCTTTAGCACGGAGCTTGTGGCCAATATCTTGTAACTACTACTGTGATTTGGCAAAGAACTTAAAATTATTTCCTACTATTTCTTACTATTGTTGTTGTTTTTTAATTGGGGGGGGGGAGAACGGGGGGAAGGTATCTCGCAGTAGAATTTGAAAACGATACAATTTCTCTGAGGCTTCAAAAGTTTGGCGATCCCTAAGCTATGCCTTCCACATTCCTTCATTCGATCAGAAACTACGTCAAAAATCAGTCAGCTTCATGTTGGAATATAACAATTAGATTCATAAATTGTTCAAATAAAATCTGATTGATTTCTCGTTGATTTCGATGTTAAATGTATTTTTTCTATTTCTTTAACGATGTGAAAGAATTAAACCTTGAAAATTTCCAAATTTGTCATTTGAAAGTTAAGAAAAATTTCGTGATAAAGCGATTTCCGAAATTATTGGAACCAGTGTCATATAGAACGTTAATTACTTAATTCCTGTGCAATTCTAAAATAGGTGTGTGCAGTGACACACAACTCATGAGAATAGCATGAGACTTTTGTAGATAAAAAATGTCTAACATTTATCTGCTGCACATGGTCTTCAACAGGCATGCAATATTTGTTTGGTGTTAAAATAGTGGGAAATGTGTCTGAAGTTTTCGAAATAATTATTAATTTTTTTATTTATTATTTCTGTAAATTTAACTTGTGTTATTTGGACTTAAAACGATTTTCCCCATGTAAGCATATTTTTAAGGAGTAAAAATTTCAATTTTAGGGGCCGTTCATAAATGACGTCACGCTTTTTTCCCAGATTTTTGACCCCCTCCCCCCTTTGTCACAATCTGTCACACTTCAGCGGACCCCCCTACCCCCTTTGTAACGCGTCATGCTATGTTGCATAATGCATGATGTCACACTTCTTGTTACCCCCTCCCCTCCCCTTGTCACACTTTCTCACAATTTGACGAACCCCCCTCCCCCCCTCGAAGCGTGACATCATTTATGAATGATCCCTTAGTGCTAAATAAAATTCATGTTTCTCACTTAAATATTTACATTATTAACCATTTTAAGACGATTCAAATATTTGCTGCGAAAAAACATTTTGGGATTATCTTCGTCCTGTTTGATGTGCTTGATTTTATAGAGCAGTTTAAGACTTCCCTAGATATCGCAGTTATGTTATGCTGTTATAACAATGTGCTGATAATACAATCAACATTAGAGGTTAGGACTTCTGCCTTTCCCCCAGGCGACCTTGGCGTTTTCTCCATTGTTGGAAGTAATTGGCGATTTCTACAGCGCCATGTGGAACAGCATGGCAAACTTACGGTTTCATATACCGTTCCATGTGGCACAACATGATAAAAGGTAGGGACTGTAGATAAAATTGTCCCACACACACACATTTTATAAGGCTTCAGTTACTGAAAGGTCTTGCGTGCCATGCTCCAGCACTTACCTGCGTTCAGTAATAAGATGGCGAGTTCCATACCTGCACTGGATATTATTTCCTTCACCCCGTGTTATCCATTCAATCTGTTTCGTGCTATCTGTGCCACGGCATACTTTGTGGACCATGGTAAAATGTATCTTTTTAACAAAAAATATATACATTTACCTTATGACAGTTTTACTATCAATAGAAAACATAACTTATCTATATAAATTAAAATGTAAGTGTTCGTTTGTGCGAGCCGCAAACCTCCGAAAGTACTTGACCGATTGGTTTGAAATTTTGCCAGTTGACAGAGTAATTCAAGCGGATGGTTTATAGACCCGTTAGAAAAAAATCCGACAGGTAGTTCCTTTTTTATTCCAATTTGAGGCAAAATTTCTACATTAATTTCCCATTATGGGGGTGAAAAAAACCTTGCACATATTAATATAATATATCGATCGAAAGTGCTGATTTTTCTCCATAAGATGGAATTTGTTCGAAGTTTCTAAGTCAAAAAGAACGCCAGTTATAAGCTTTTAAGTTCGATTTCTTAAGGCTTACCTTGATCCAAAAATAATAATTAGCAGTTTCCTCAACACCGGGTAACATAAGCTATGTAAATAAAAATGTAAGTGTTTGTTAGTTCATACAAGGCTGAACGTGATCCAGTTCACGGTTACGATCAAGTTCAGCCTTGGTTCCTAACCTCAAATCTCCGTAAATACTTCGATTGCTTTGAAATTTTATCAGAACATGTGTTTTAATATATCGCTTTTAATTTATTTCAACTTTGATTTAAATATTTCGGTTTTTAATGTTTTATTAGGGAGAATGAGCCACTGCAACTATTGGCAGGGTACAGCTATTTTCAGTTTGATTTAATAATTTTTTCTGTTTGTATTGAATTATTTTTGCACTCTAAGATTAAGGGGAACTTTAAAACAAAGACTACTTATTTTGAACAGCAACATTTTAATTCAGCTATTTTCATTTTGATCTAAAATTTTTTTAACCGACTTCACAAAGGAAAGAGATTATACACTCATATTGTATGTATGTCGTTTTTTTTTTTTTTTTTTTTTTGTCCACTCATGACTTCTTACCGGATGAACCGATTTTCATGATTTTTTTTTAAATCGATCGAGGGTGGTTTCCCATAGGTCCCATACCTTGGTTTGACCATATTCCATAATTAGAAAAAAAAGTAAGGGACTGAAATGTGGTAATTTTTTATACTTTTTCATCCATAACTTTTGACTAAATGAGCCGATTTTGATTATTTTTTCTTTGATCGATAGAGGGTCGTCTAACTCAAATATCGCGCATCAGTTTGACTACATCTGTTTTTTTTTTAGAAAAAACGTTGTGGGTGAAAAATATGTGTTTTTTCATTTTAATTGGAAAGGCTAGGCTCGATTTGTCTTTGTTGGGAAAGTTGTTAATAAAAATGAAACTCATTGTTACATTAAAAAGCAATTATAACATGAAATAGACTGAAGGCTTCTCTGAAGATGAAATTAAAGCCAATCAGTTTGCTTGCTCCAGTGACCCTTTAAAATCGGTTTTAAAACGAAATTTATCTTACAAACGGTTAGTTTTTAGTGTCATTCCCTCAAATGTTTCCCCTTTGATATGTATGTCTTAAAAATAGAGTATTTATATAAAAATGTATTTACACTAAAAATAATAAAATAAAATAATTTTTGGAAAAAATAGAACCGACTTCAAGCTATAAATTGCGCTGAAAAGTAAAAAATAACATTATTCTTTAAACAACTTCGATTCTACTTTTAAATATAATTTTTTAAGTCGGTGCAAAATTATAGTGGATTTTGATGCATGATTCCTTTTGTAACTATGAACCAATTACAAATATAAATAGCGTAGAGTTTGCAACAGTTTCAGTGTAAAATAACGCATGATGTAATTAAAATTAGACTGTCATAATTTTGCACCGACTTCAAAAATTATATTTAAAAGTCGTATCGAAGTTGTTTAAAGAATAATGTTATTTTTTACTTTTCAGCGCAATTTATAGTTTATATTCGGTTCTATTTTCTCCAAAAATTATTTTATTGTTTTTTCCGTTTGTATTGAAGTATTTGTTAGTATTTTTGCACTCAAAGATTAAATGGAACTTTAAAACAAAGATTACTTAATTTGAATGTTAACAGTTTCATTTAGCTATTTTCATTCTGATGTTAAAATTTTGAAGTATTTTTTAATTATTTTTAAACTTGACGATTAAGGGAACTTTAAAACATAGATTATTTATTTTGAACGGCAATTTTTAATTTAGGATTTTTGTGTTTGTATTTCTTCTGTTTGGATAAGGCTTATGTTGGAATTTTTCAATGTGCTGAGCCAGACAATATCAAAATCTTCACCGACAAAGGAACAAAAAAAAAAAAAAAAAAATTACCCGCAAGCATTGTGAAAAAAAAATAATAAAATTGAGCAGTTTAGATCTTTTCATGTGTACAATTATATATCGCGTGTTCTAGAATGGGTAAACCAGACAATCTATATTTTCAGACAACGAAACAACAAGCATTGTCATGTGAAACATATATGTGCTTTTTCTTGCTTTTCCATCGAACCATACTGAGCCACAGCAACGCGTGGCCGGGTACAGCTAGTTTTACATAAATATTGCCTATTTTTAGGTATTGGTGAAATATCGCATTTATAACATGTTAACTTGCAACAAGAACACAGAAAAAAAAAATCGGAAATATAATAATAGATTAGTAAATCTTGCTAAGTCGTGTGTAAGGTTCGTAACACAGAGGCAGAAACATGCATCTTATTTGATTAATTACACTTTCGTCACTTATGCATCTGCAATGACTCAGTAATGATTGTTTCTACTCGGTGACAAGCGTATTTATCTCGTCTGACATTTTGCACATACAGTGGTGCTGCTTTTGATGAATGAGATTTTCATGAAGCCACGGTCACGAGCTTAGGTTTTCCAACTCAAATCGTGCTCGTTTACAAAAACTGTATTGTTCGCAGAATTTGTTTGAGGAATGTTAATAAATGCAGTATATCTTATACAAACTACAGGGTTTGAATGGGAAGGCTTTTTAAAAGTAAGGAAGAGGTGGAAAAGAGGTGTTACGACTCAACCCGATTAAAAATAAATTTTAGCATTAATACAATATTATTGTTGTAACTTTGCTTAGAAGCAACGATCTTGTTATATTTCTTGATGGTTTGGCGAAGCAGAAAATAAAACTATTTTTTATTCATTTTCAATGTAAAAAATAAGCTCTACTAATAATAAAGCAGCAAAGTATGTCTCTCTGTGTGTATGTGTCCGGCATAGGGCCAAGGCCGTTTGGTGGGTTTTAATGAAACTTGGCATGAAATTAGCTTGAAACTTATGGGGTGTGCACCTCGAAGAGTTTTTTTTTTATAAAATTCGAATTTGTTCTTTTTTTTATTCCTATTTATAGCCGAAAGTTGCATAAAATAGTCTTTCTGAAGAAATTATTGCATCCTTCCGAGCTTGATACCATTCAAAGGCCCGTAAAAAACCGTCGAAGAAAGAGTTTTGCACTAGAGCTAAAATTGGAAGCCTCTAAATTAACTAGAAAAGAAATTATAAGCGTTTTTCTCTGTAGTCTGAAATTATTTCCTCACAGTAATTAACTTTAATTTTAATTTCTCCAGATGATTGATTGCTTTTTACTTTATTTCCATTATTACCAATCTGTCTACATGTATATTTGCTAAATAAAGTCCTCTTCACAATGTTTTTAGCATTTTGAGGTGCAGCAGATTTTTAATTTATCTTTTTCTTCTGTGGGCATTTGATTTTCCTTTTTTAACAAATTAAAATTTATTTCCTGCGGTTTTTAGCATTTTGAGGAGCAGCTAATTTTTAATTTATTTTTTATTTATTATTTTTTTTTTTTTTGGATTTTGATTTTTTTTTAAACGAATTAAAATTTATTTCGTGCCGCTCACATGCGATCTATAGCTTTGTTTTGATTTCCTTATTTTGATATGTATTTTACGGGTTTAAAAAAATATTAGCTTATACAGCGAATTTTGTTATTTCAAATTATTATTAAGATTTATATTTTTATTTATTTTTTTTCTGTTCAGTGAATTAGCACATATCTTATTTGCCTATTTGAACCTGGATAAAAGATTTTATCCGCTTTCAAAGCTTTACTTGCTGCTGTTTGTTTCTGCCAGCTACAAAATTCGTCTTTCTGTTTTACTGTCAAAGAATAGTAGAAACATTTTAATTATACCAAACATTCATTAATTTAAACTATTCTAAAGGATTAAAATCGTCCTTTTTGTGTGGGTACTTGAACTAAACAAGACAAATGCGTTTTTTTAAATATTTTTTTTTGTTTAGTTTCGTTTCTTTCTCTCTTTAATGTGTGTGTTTTGTAAAAAAAAAAAAAAAATGTTGCTTAAATGTGTAGGGTCGCTGGTTGATTGCCATGAACGGCTAATTTTTAAGTATTTAGAATGCTATACACTGTAAAAAATTCTAGTTCAACCTTTCACTAAAAACATGGAAAAAAATGATGAAATTTAGTTGCAACCAACATTTGGGATCAAAGTTGAACCATTATAATGGTTCCTTGTTTCCCGTTTATGGTGAAACTAGGTGAAATTTTATCCATTATAATGGTTCAACTTTTATCCCAAATGTTGGTTGCAGCTAAATTTCACCATTGTTTCATATTTTTGGTGAAACGTTGAACTAGAATTTTTCACAGTAGACATTTTAATAAAATAATATAACTTACACATAAAAAGAGTTACCACTGTATGTATAATAGCGAACCGACTGGTCTTTTCACTATTTAGCACGGGCATAGCCGCGCGGGTACCGCTAGTAATAAATAAAGCGGCATAAATTGTATTAAAAGGGTAATGCTTTCTCCATGTAATGACGAATAATACTATGCCTAGTTTCGCAAAGTAGTAGTGAGAGCCATTGCGTTTGCGCAATTTCTGATGCAATTTCATCTACATTGTGCCTGTTTTCCTGATTCACAATTATTTAGCAATGTTTCTTCTCATAGGGTGAGGCGGAGAGGAGGGACACACTTGAGATCACTAAAACTCACCGCCAAGTGACGTGTCAAACGGCGGATATGCGTTGATATGTTCATCACTTCTTTACTTGTTTTTTTTTTCTTTTTGCTTTTTAGCCTGCTTTCCCTTAAAAGTCGAAAAAAAAAAGTATGAAGGAACGCTTAATGAATCGTAAGCATATCAATAAAAATAACGAAAAGTCAAAATAAGTGAAAGAGTTAAAGACAGATTTAAAAAAAAATAATGGTAGGGTTTTGAGATGGGGAAGATGTGAGTCTGACGGTCTGTCGGTCTTTCCTAATAAGTTTTGAGGGAATTGCTTGATTTGAAAGACTTTTTTGCATTTGTAAGATCTCCGCGAGGACATCGCATTTTCATATTTTACGTTTTGGTTTGCACAACCTTTCGTTTCATTTTCAACAGTTCAAAAATATTTAACATTAGAGCTTATGGGCAAAAATGAAACACATTGTGTAAACTCTGTGCATAAGATCCAAGTTCCTTTGAACAAGCTTATTGGAATAAGGTCTCAAGGGAAATATTTTTTGATTTGAACAATTTTTATTCGATTTTGAACACTTCAAAGAAAATTTAACATTAGCGTCTAAAACGGATTTTCTTGAAACAAACTTCATAGGAAAGATGCTATGATGTAGAACATGTACAGAAGTTCAACTAGAACTAAACGAGCCAGTTTTCCCACGAAATTTTTGATCTGGATTTTTAAGGATATTTCCGAATGAATGAATGAATAAATGAATGGTGAGTGAATATGTATAAATCGTTGAAAACGATATATTTGAAGAAAGTAGGTACTAAAGCTAAATGAGAAAGGGAGAGAGATATATATATATAGCTAGAACAAATGTGAAGTTAGTGTGTACGGGAAAGTAGGTTCGTATAGTTTTAGACGGAACTTCTTGTTAAAATTGAATTCATAAAAGCATGAACATTAGATATCTGCGCACAGATGTTTTAGAGATAGAATTTCATACATTTAGCAACGGCATACATCCCCTAAAGTGTCAGAAAAATTGATGCTTAAGATGAGAAAAGAAAGGCATCGGTTAATTTTAGGAGTTAGGTATATGCATATAAAAATTTCTCCAGATTATTTTTCCATTCAAACATAATATTGTTTCAAATTTAAAAAATAATAACTAATAAAAAATATCAATCATATAATTAATAAAAAAATTTGAAATAGATATTTTCAACCTCATAAAACATATTTTTATAGATCTTTTAAAATGGTTTTTAATGAATTCATATATTAAAAGAAAAGGAAATGAAAAAAAAAAAAAATATGCTGCTGCAACCATGTTAGTTTCGATATTATAAGCAAAAATTCTACTAGCTATTTTTTGTATATCTAGTGTTGTAATGAAAATAGCCTTCACATCAGAATTAGTTTTTTTTTTTTGGGTCAGGACAGTACCACCCATTAACGGTATCTTTTCAGAAGACAGAATTGCAATTAATCAATATACAATACGATACTTTTCTATTTGGTTTTCAGGACACATTGCAACTATTTTCTTTGTAGAAACTAAATTGACGGCTTAACTATGTTTATGACAAATAATAACTCAATTTGATATAAAGGTTCTTTTATTTTGGGGAGCATTCCTTTTACCGCATGCATAAATATTCAAATGAGTTCTGTCACGAATTCTGAGTAGTCAGGTGTCAAAAATGGCATTTAATTTAACTTTTTTGTTGCATGACTAAGGAGAAATGTGTCTATTGCAATATGCTGAAAGCGTTTGGGTGACGCACTTGTTATTATGTCTCAAAATGTACTGGCATATCATCAATTAGTGATGAACTCTAAGGTGCTAAAATGATACAAATGAAGTGTATGCGCAGTTTAAATTTCACTGATTTAGTTTCTTTTTATTGTTTCATTATCTAGTACGATGTACGGTAGGGCCTTGAATGACATGTATATAAAATAAATACTCTTAAAAACATAAATTTGCAGATCAACGAAAATTGGAGATGTTTCACCAATCGTTATTGCATAAAAGGAATATATAAATGTGACTAACTGACAATTAAAAGATACAAATATATAATATATATAATAGACAAAGCAAACTATTTGTGAAAAACGATCAAGAATTTTTGCGACAAGTTTTGTGCAGACGAAGTAAAACAACGTGAGTGAACAAAAATTATGCTTTCTTTGGCAATTTGCCCTTGATTCAAGCTCTTGATTTATTAAAATATATTATTACGGAAGAAGAATTTCGGAGACGTTATGTGCGCTGTACTTCTAACCAGTTAATTATTTTATGACCTGCAGTATATTTCGGCTTATAAATATTTGGAATTCTAGAATTTGGTAAAGATATGTGCTAGGAAGTTTCATCGGCTGCAGTGAAAGCTTTCTTGTGTGAAATGAATGATCTCGTATGACATTTGCGTGAAATTTCCCATTTTGCCCTTTCGAAGCTATTTTTTAAAGATAGGGGGTTTCCCTCAAAGTAGTGAGAGTCGCAAACGGCAGAAATAAGCTTTGATTGACACTACAGTAATATGTTCGAGTAGTATGTATCCGAAAAGGTTAAGAAAATGGAATCCAAGTTACTCCAAGTTGTAGATCTTTTAGTCTTTCGGTGCACTTATGCTTACCACGGGTTTATTTTAAATACAGTCATACATGTGTAAGTTGACCACTTGCGGTTCTGCAATTTAGTGGTCAACTTAGACAGGTGGTCAACTAATAGAGGGTGGGATTTTTTTTTTTTTATTTATTTTTTTTTTTGCAATTTTCTTACACTATGCATTTATTTATTTAACTAATTAAAATATAGCTTCATGTATAAACGTTACTTTACAATATTAATTAGTTATTTGTTTTCAATTATCTAAGATATCATTGGAATAATTTAACCTGAATTTTCTTACAATGTATCTTATACAGCTTTAAAAGTAAAGAACTTAGTTAAAATAAAGATAAATATCTCTTTAATTATATAAGTTGCATGTATGATAGTAACAATTTTCTGAAAATACATAATTTTTCAAAATGTCTACATCAGATAGAAGAAAAAAGAAGGAACTTATTTAAAGAATAAAAGAGTGATCATAGTAGTTTTCCCGTATGGTTAACTTACAAAGAAGTTTAGGCAAACTTTATATTGATGTTTCATCCATCCAGACTAATACTGGTCTAACATTATAGCATAAAGAATATCCTGTAGAAGTTATTTAAGTTTTTTTTGACTTTGCAAAAATAGAAAAGCACATAAATATCGTAATAATTAGGCGGTCAACTTACAAAGGATTATTTATAATACGCCCACCCAAATTTCGCGTAAATAAGTGGTCAATATAGACAGGTGGTCAACTTAGGTGGTCAAGTTACAAAGGTTTCCCTACGTTATAAAATATAGGGCTAATTCCGTTCCTGACAAAAGTGATCAACTTAGAGAGCTGGCCAACTTACAAAGGTGGCCAACTTTACAGGTTTTACTGTATTTCAACATAAAAAATTTCCCATGTGTGCAAAAATCACGCCTCCCCCCTCCCGTTTTTCTTTCTTTCTTTTTTTCAGTTAAACAGAGGTGTTAAATTTTTCACCTCTTCTGCACGCATTATGAAGACAGCAATTTTGCTATAGGGCCATTATTGGTGCTTCTTACAGTGCACCATTTTCAAAAATATCTGAGAGTTCATAAGATTGATGTAGAACGTGTGAGGCATTGTTTGTTTTACCCATAGACCTTTAAAATCTAGATGGAACTAACGTGCTTTCCTTTTACTTTGTGGGTGGGTGGCTACTAGAATAGGCAGCTATACTTCTGCGCCGCTCTACCTCTTAACAGAAATTGGTTTCTCAGGTCAGAGCAATCTAAACCCTTTCTGGTTTACTGCATATAGCCTAAAGACAGCTGGAAGAGTGCAATTAGACTTAACTTTTTTTTAAAAAATCTCATTTCCTCTGGTATTCCATTACAAACAAACCAACAATCTGTTCAAAGTTCTGCACTTTACGATTTTGCACATCTTTGCTATTAATATGTATTTATTCTATACGTTTCATATTCAGCAATATTTCCGAAAAATAACCAATTATACCCTAAATTATGCTATTTGTACTGAAATGTTTGCATGAAAGGCACTGGAGATGTCATAGTACAGATTTATTTCATGTTTTTTTTTAATTAAATATTGTAACAAAACTTCGAAAAATTGCTTTGTGAAACTATTCAGTCTATCTTTATTTTTGTTCTTATAATTATTTTAAAACCAAATATTTCCGCTTATAACACAAATACGAAGATGTTTTTATTGTGAAAAACACCTTAAAAAATCATTAAATATATTTTATTCAAACTGATTAGAATAAATATTATTTAACAACGTAGTTCCTCAAATGACACGTTACTCTCTCTTTACTTGAAAGTGATACATAATCTAATTAATGTTTTCTGAAAACAATAGCATACATGTATCGATGATATATACATCTTCTTCTTTTTCAACTATTATTCAAAACTTTACTTGAAATGACGTTCTCAAATCCATTGAGTTAATATTTTCAATATGCAGTCAGACAATAAGATCTGTTGGAGCATTATATTTAACAAGCGGATGGAATGTTCTCTTGGCAGGATGTTTGAAAGGAGAAATTACCAACAATGGAATGCTTATACAAAAGGCTTAACATGACAATAAGGTAACTGCTGCCTTCCCGCGAGAAAATATATCTGCATTTGGATGTTGCTTAAAATGGGGAAAACAGATAAGAATACTTATTGATTTTGGAAATAACTGATGCTATGGTTGAGCAGATGAAAAGGTGCGACATATTTTCTTACGCAGTGTGTAGATCAGTAATTTGTGTACCTCATTTTTAGAATTATATTTTTTTAGATGAAATGAAGAAAAAAGAATGTGTCAAATCCATGAAAATTAACTGAACTCTTCCGCAGCAGTTTTATAACTTCATCTGTATGAAATTACTATATCATGTGAAATGATAATAAATTTCAGTTCAGTTGAATTAAAACGCCATGCAGTACAAAAAGGAAAAGGTTACTTCAATGAGAAGTCTTCGCAGTTATGGGTTCCGTTGCAATGATTGGAACTGCATTGTGCATGTGCATACATGCGGATAACAAAATCCTAACGAGAAAAGTCCTAAAAATGTATACAAAAGAGCTTTTTTTTTGTCACCTAAAAACACATTATACATTTCGAATAAAAAAGTAATATTAATCACCATGCACGCGAAACCTGAAAACCCAGTATAAAGTTCTAAGAAAAATTTTACAAAAAAAACCCCCATGCAAAAAAATTAAAGATTTTAAAAATGATAACAAGTTTCCGTTGAATTGAATTACAACGCCATGCAGTTTAAAAAGGAATAGGCTACTTACATGGGCACTCTTCGCAGTTATGGGTTTGGCTACAATCTTTGGAACTGCACTAGGCACACATACGGATGACGACAAGAACACACGGATGACGACAATTGCACACTCGCAATGTCATCACTCTGAACAAGCGCGTTAAAAAACCTTTCTGGCCTACCATTTCAGTAAGCAGCTTTAGCTTCTGCCACTAAAGAATTTTTGACGGAAAAGGTAGAGACACCTTTTTCAATGCAAAACGGTGCGTCTTTTTAGTGAATTTGCTAGGAGCCATAATCGCAGAAGCACAAATAGTGCCATGTACAGTACCTGAAAATCCTAACTTTAAAATTTCTAAAAATTCATACAAAAGAGCTACCCTTTTTTAGCTCCTGAAAACACATCATACATTTCGAATGAAAAATAATAATATTATCCCCATGCACTCGAAACCTGAAAAGCACAGTATGCAGTTCTAAGAAAAAGGTACTATGTAAACCCCCATGAAAAAGCATATTTTTTAAAAATAATAATAAATTTGAGTTCAGTTGAATTAAAACGTCATGCAGTGCAAAATGGAAAAGACTACTTACATGAGCAGCCTTCGCAGTTATGGGTTCGATTACAATGATCGGAACTGCACTGTGCACATATACGGATGATGACAAGACGAATCCAGACGGTGCAAAATGCACACTCGAAGTATCATCACTCTGAACAAGCGAGTTAAAATAACTTTCTCGTCTACCATTCAAGTCAGCAACTTTAGCTTCTGCCACAAAAGAATTTCTGAAGGAAAAGGCAGAGACGTCTTATTTAATGCAAAACGGTGCGGGATTTTTTAAGTGCATTTGCTAGTAGCCATAATCAGAAAAGCACAAATAGTGCCATTTAAGGTACCTGAAAATCCTAACTAGAAAATTCCTAAAAATTCACGCAAAACAGCTACTTTTTTTGTCTTCTGAAAACACGTTAAACTATTCGACTATATAAGTAATAATATCAATCCCCATGCACGCGAAACCTGAAAACACAATATAGTGTTCTAAGAAAAAATTTAATAATAAATTCCTACGCAAAAAATGTAGTATTTCGTAAAGTCATGCAAATTTCAATTTAGTTAAGTTACAACGTCATGCAGTAGAAAATAAAAGAGGGTACTTAATTTATGCAGCTTTGCAGTTCTAAACTTGTGCATAGTAAGCGCAATTGATTTGTGCATATGTATGTAAATGTCTAAATGTCCTAACTAGAACATACACAAAAGTTCGTACGAAATAAACTAATCGTTTATATCCTAACACATATTACATTTTGACAAAATAAATAATATTTTTAACCCTATGCTCGCGAAGCCTTAAAACACATTGTACATTTCTATGAAAAATTAGTTTCTCTTGCAAAAACATTTGGTAATACTCCAGAAAAGGAGTATTACCCCCGCCAAATTGGGGATGAATGCAACCGACCTGTTTTTCCGTGATTAGCTCTCCTTTTCTAAGTTTGTAACCCTGTATGAATAAAAATCGCCAAACTTCGCCTGCACCCCATTCTGGAGTCAACCCCAGTCATTCCCAGTCATTCTGGTTATATTCTTACAAATTTAACAAAAAATTGATTTGGTATAGGTATATATGGATTTAGATAAAGGGATTTGTTAGATAGCGATTAAAAATAAATATTTTTAATGGGAGTTCTCAGCTAGTAGGTAAAAAGAAGATATCACTCACTCGCTTTCTGTCTTTTTCACAGAAATTCACTAAATATTTAAAAGTTTACAGGAGCTCCAACAAAACTCAACGTTATACGTAACTACTCATCGGCTTGAAATGAAAAATTTCAGTCACGCTTACTCTGTTGGAGCGCTATTGTATTGTTGCAACAAAGATGTATCGCCTGTTGCTCGATAGTGTTCTTTATGCGATGGTAACAATGCAATATATTTCAATTGCTGGAAAACTGGTAATAGTTTTCATAGGTTTAAAGCTAGAGCTATACTTAAGCCTTGGCAACACTACGGTGGCTGCTTTGGTGACGTGAATTTGGAGAGCAGCACTTCCAATGTCGTTAATGGGGCGACGTTCTCTTAACTACTCGTATAAGTTTAAAATTAGTTTTTCACTGGATAGTGGTTATGGAAAAGAAAGTTGTTAGTAAATATCTTCAGAAATGGCGAGGAGTGCAGAGAGTTCATACTTGATCATTAAAAAAAAACAGAAAGAAAACACAAAACATCACATTCACGCAGAAATTACAGAACACCTGCTATAAAAACAAGCAGGTTTTTTTTTTCGTTTGAGCTATATGGTCAGAAAAATGTATTCCTAACCGTGCATTGCTTATCCCAGCTCACAGCGAGCAAGGAACGGACTTTGCTCGACTTAATTCTTCTTTATGAACTTTTTTACACTCAAAAATTGAGCATTTCGTTATGGGAAATCCACAGCATACATTTTCATACGTGGTTTGAGAGAATACTAATGGCAATCAACAAATAATTTTAAACAAATGTTTTAAAGAATGTTAAAATTTTGACGTCATTTTATCGTCATGCAAAAATATTTTTCTCTTCTAGCAATCATAAGGAAAATGTGCCTAATAGAGAGAGAATGTTCCATGAGTTTGTCCAATTTAATCCTCTCATCACCGAATTATGAGAAAAAATGTCCCACTCGTTAATTATATAAATAGCCACCATCACGTACCAAAATTTATTTCTTTTTTTTTAAAGTTATCGTTTCTGCTTTTTTACAAGCCTCTCAGGAAGGCTTCGTGTTAAGTGAAAACGGATGCATTGTCATTACATCGATGAAATCAAAGACAATAACAGCATTTTTCATTAATAAATTTTGTTTTATTCTGATGTATTCATTATTTTTACAAAATAATAATTAATATGTTTTTGACTAAAAACTGTAAATTACAAAATTCAAAATAAATGTGCAATTGATTGATTACTGACAAATAATTTTAAATTAATACTTGTAGTCCATTTTTTGAACTACAGAGAAAGAGAAATAGAGAGAGAGAGATGGATGAATA
The DNA here is from genome assembly GCA_038502835.1 of Octonoba sinensis. Taxonomy (NCBI): domain Eukaryota; kingdom Metazoa; phylum Arthropoda; class Arachnida; order Araneae; family Uloboridae; genus Octonoba; species Octonoba sinensis. The sequence continues at coordinate 70,367,524 of CM076602.1, forward strand.
AATAGATGGATAGATAGATAAATAAATAAATTGATAGATAGATAGATATATAAGTAGAAAACTTTTTTTTAAAATATATTTTAAAAAGAAAACGAATGTAATCTTGAACTTTTCCATGATAGCAAATTAACATTAAAACTATAATAAAAATAATTTTCAATAGTGCATGAATATTGACATTTATAGCCAAACTAAAAGCGACGGCAGAGCATCCTCCAAATTATCAAATGCAATATCGGATGGGAGCGAAATAATCTGTTCTGCTCCTAAACCCAGGTGGTTTAAAGAAAGCGACACTTGATAAGCCCATTCGTAAAGCCGAACTATTTTATCATTCATGACACGAATTTGATTTCAATCCTTTTATGTGCTATCGCCAGCAAGAATCAGGAAATTGAATTGCGGAGAAAATTCCAATTTTTAAAGTGACAGTTCCAATATCGCACTCCGATTACACAAATTCTTGACATTCAAAGTGCCTGCGTTCCGACATACTTCTGCGTTTCAATTCTAACAGAAATAGATATTTCATTATTTAGGGTGGAAATCATTGTAACTTTTGTCGTGCAAAGTAATTTTCGGTATCGTGGAAGAGTGAAAAAATATAGTCTTATTTAATCTAAACAGACAATGAAGCATTTTTTAAAGAATTAGAATATTCTAAAGCATCTAAAATGTTACCTCCTCCGAAGGAAAAAGGAGCAATGGAGTTTTGCATTGAATATTTCTGAATTATGCAGTGTGAGCCATTTCATTTATGAATAATTACTTTTGTTTATAATAGTATTTTTTTTATTTTCTTACATTAAGTATAGTTTCCAACATCTATTTATTTGATTCACACTTTCATGTTTTATCTTGTGCCAACAAGTATTTTTTTCCTTCAAGACCTCTTGAATGTTTTTTTTTGCAACATCATAAGTAGAATTAATTTTGTTTGTCTGGCGGAATATTGTTGTTATATACGAGAGTATTTCAATCGACACTATTATATAAAACTATTTGTCATTGGTTAATTTTCAAAGAGGCCATAACTACCTCTTCAAAATGTTATTTATTTACCAATGGATTTCCTAAATGTTGTGAAAAGAAATCGTACAACCTTTGAGTGATCTGTTAAAATTGAACTTCAAAAGAGATGTCGTAAAATAACAGAGTGGTATAACGACATCTACCAGCCGACCATTATAACTCGTTACATGACCTTAGAGTATAAAAACAATCTATGCTCTTTTAATTTTGAGACATGCTCTTTCAAAATGACATTAACAATTTTATCCCATTAGAATAATTAACCATAATGTGACTCACGGAAAATTCAACATTTAAAGCGAAAAATGTTTAGTTACATGCATTTCATTGGTGTGTATTATGGTGTTTAAATTGTGATTTTTATTCTTTTAGTTATATCCAACTTTCTTTTGCTGACGAAGAAAAGACAAAAGAGAAAATTCAACTGGGTCAGCTCAACTTTGTTTTAAAAGCCTGATCAGAAATTTCAAATTCCGGTCAGCAGTTGTCAAAGTGAAGTAATGTTTGGTGTGAGAAAAAAGAGCCTCCAAAGAAATCTTATGTTTATTTCTTGTTTGAGGATTTCTATTCAAGCGTATTTTTTATCTTGTGTATTGGTTTAATCATTGCCCAAAAGGTTTAGACTAAACATATACTTTTGGAAAAATAAATAATTTTTTCGCAACATGATACACTGTTAAAAATTTTCGTTAAAAATAGTAATATAACAATTTATTTGATTGTTATTTTACCATATTTAATTACAACAGTCGAATAACCATTAAAAAGATGATACTCAAACCGCTGATTGCGAAAAAAATCGTTTATTCTCTGTTTCTCCTACAGAACGTTTAATTAACCGTTTATTTACAAGCACCACCTAGGTCTCGTAGTCAATAAGAATCGGGCGTCCATCTTGGTTGTGGATCGAAGAAGTGTGAAGATTAAAATCCCATCTAATAATATTGTATAGTTCCTTTTTTACCAGAAGGGGAGATAATTAAGAGAAGATGAAGTTAGTAATAGTCATAAAAATTGGTTGTGGAAACATATCAAATTTAATTATTTTTTGATATGGCATTTTTCTCTTTCTCGGAATAAAAAAACTTCTCAAAATCTTGGACATCCAGTAGGTACCTCTTGGCAAAGCATGGAAGTACTGAATTTCCACCGTGGAGGTACGGGGTTCTATCCCCGTCTCCGGCAGACTTCCTGTTCCTCCGTGTCCTCGCACTTCGTATTCCGCCACAATATAATAGCTATGAATGGTTTCTATGCCTCGAAGATTCTACGCATATCGTAAAGTACCATAACCTGCAGTACGTTATCATGAGTGCTACTAAATGTTTATGAAACCGTAAGCTTTTGTATTTACGGATTTTTAACCAAGCTGATTGGAAACGGTTTAGGACCCGTAAAGTCACAAAAATGTTCCAAACCGTAAATTTATCGGTTAGTAGAATGGACAGACTGCTGCCGGTTATTTAACCGCAATTTCATGTTGAAATTACCCAAGTATAAGTAATTTACCAGAAATAAAATACTTTGGAAAGTTACCGAAATTAAACAAAACAAGCAAAACTGCCATGGTAATGGCGCCATCTGCTTTTCTCTCACGCGGAATCCCTATTGCTCACATAAAGAGTTTGATTAAGCGAATTTTCTTCGATGGTGCCTTAGACCTCTCGGCCAACGTGCCTCTGAATTTGGGTCTAGAGGTCGTTTTTTATTTGGTGAATGGGCGCCACGTCTGTAATATTCGTTCCCTGTATTTTTACAGAAATTGTTTTAAAGAAGCTATTTCCTGCTTTGTAATCTCTTGTAGTAGGCTGCACTATGCAGTTGGGGAACTTCAGCATGGCTTAATTTTGTATACTTCGTTTCTCTACTGTGTATTACTCTATGTGTACTCAGACATCATAATATCAGATCAAGCTTTGTTTCATTTTTTTTTTACAACTTTGTATTCTTCAAAACAAGACATCAAATTTTGTATACTGTTTCTCTACTGTGTTTTACTCTCTTAATGCGCATCCAGACATCAAATTGTAGTATTGTGGACTTCTGTAGCATAGCTTAAACTTTGTGTACTTTATTTCTCATCTGTGTATTACCCTATTAATTTATATCCAGTTATATTGAGTTATATTGTTATAGTGTGGTGCGGCTTTGGTTGTGCGCAATTGCTCAATGATACAAATGCTTGTAGTGTAACAATTTTTGTTATCTGATGTTGATTTACAGACACTATGCAATCTTTCGTATTCCGCACCACGCGCAATATGACTTTTAGTGTTTTGCAATGACCTGTAATTTTTTTTTTTTTAATGGTTTTCATAAATTTGCGGTTGGTCGAGCTCTCCCGGAACCCCATTTGCTCCCGAGGGCTTGCACTCGGGGGCATCTAAAAATACGATAGGCCAGAAAATGGCAGGTGCGGGGGGTTTCTGGGAGCACTTGTGGGGCTGTTACCGAGAAGCTTGATCCGAGAATTTTGAGCAAATACTTAAGCAACTCAGCAGGTATGTTTTGCTTCTTTCTCTGTCGTTGAAGAGTGCGAGAAAACAAGACATTTTTTTAAAAAACTGTTGTAAAGATACTTGATTGGGATCATTCATAAATGATGTCACGCTTGAAGGGGGAGGACCCCCTCCCCCTTGAAGCGTGACATCATTTATGAATGATCCCAATCAAGAATCTTTTTAAAGTATCTTTTGTATATTTCCAAGTATCTTTTTGGGGGTTTCGTGAAATTGGGACAACGTGTGACAAGTGAAGGGGAGGGGGTAACAAGAAGTGTGACATCATGCATTATGCAACATAGCGTGGCATGTGACAAAGGGGGGAGGGGGTCCGCTGAAGTGTGAAATATTGTGATAAAGAGGGAAGGGGTCAAATATATGGGGAAAAGCGTGACATCATTTATGAACGGCCCCATTTTAGATTTAAAACAAGTTCTTACGTAAATTTACAGAAATATTCAGTTTTCCTTGTGTGTTTTTACGAAAATGCTTTACAACGTATACGTTTTTCTCTATATTTTAAGTCCGAAATGAAAGCAAGAAACCTATCTAGTTTTTATATATTGTAACTCTTTTACGTAAAATTTCATCCCTTAAAGTAATGTTCGACAAAACTTCGAATCTGTGTAATCTTCGCTCTGCATTTTTCCTTATATAACAATCCCTAAGATGTGATTATATACTCTCCAAGTCATGCAATTACCGTACTGAGATGAACATCCAAATCATTATGTTGCATTGCTCCAGATAATGAAGTCGTTTAATTTGAATAAGAGATGAAACCCGAAAAATAATTAACCCTTCAAAGTCTTGCCTCTTCAAATCTTTCCTGCATTTCCAAATTGGATTCTAACGATGTTTCAACAATTTAAATACGTGCGCGATATTCGCATTCTATATACAGCGAAAGGCAATTTAATTTTGCTTCAATGATTTGGAAGAAATTAAAATATTCTTCGGGATGCGCAATTTAAATTAATGGAGATGTGATAAAATGGTCTCTGTAGAACTAAACCATTTATAGTTTAATTATTATTCTTGTGGACTTCAGAATAAAATGTTTTTAATTACTTAAATTTCCCGACGTTTCGTTTATATACAACATTAATACTATGACAAATTTCCCAAATATTTTAAATTAAAGGCATAATATCTTCATTTTCCTCTGCATACCTTTTGAAACAAAAACGCCTTACAGCTATACAGCCAGTACATAAACTTTTATTTTTTAAAGAAACCATAAATTATCAAAATCATTTTTAATAATAATATTAATAATAATAATAATGTTAATAATAATCTCTCATCATATTTCAGAGCATCTTTCTTTTCAATCATAGCTACAAAGACACGAAACATGGACCCCATATCAAGTTTCATATGCATTTCAAAAATACTTATTATGTTTATCCTCTACTATCTTTTTCCCTTTTTTAAAAAAGTAGCAAATACAAAAATTCAAATAAAAACAAAGCTTTTTAATATAGTTTAATGAATGCCAAAGTTTCATACTCGTGCATAAAGTACATTCTGGGGAATCCATATCACCATTTTTCTTCCAACGAGAGTTTTAACTGCCATAGTTCAAAAGTAGCAAGTGAGGACCAAGCATGCTTGGGAACTAAACACTGGGGGTTCCGCGTCAATCTGACTACTTGACCGGAACTTCTGCTTCTACATCCCAGGGCCCTCGGTCTAAAAAAAACTGGGATGGGCACAGTAGGCCATGGCCTCCAAAAGGGTTGGCGTGCCACTGAGTTTTTTTTTAGTTTTACTTCAAAAGTACTCCATTAAAATTCAAACAGCAGCCAAAGGCTCTCGCGAAGCAGGTGCTGTCTGCTTGGAGAGCAACGTGAATATGAGATATAGCATTTTAGTATAATTTTAAAACGCGTTGTAAAAATTATAAATCATTAAGAATATAAATTAACAGTGCTATTCAGAACTTATACAGAAATTATATGAGTTACTTAGGGGCTCTGCACCCCAGTCCTGCCTTTGTAAGGTCCATCAGTCTCAAAAAAGTACGTGGAGCTTCTTTCTTGAGAATAAAAAAAAGAAGACGCTAGTAAACTCACAATTAAAAAAAAAAACATTGCATGTATTAGTTTTGAATAATTTGCAAGTAAAGGCAGTAATGTGTAAGAAGCCGCTTCAACCAGCAAAACTATCGAAGGATGAGATTGTGTTAAATAGCTTTCCCGGAATACCCACAACTCAATGGTACCTGCCTCGATAACTGACATAGGGATGGTCCAGAATAAATTTGGTTGGAACCCTATCTCCAATAGGTAAAGTTTTCGAGGGTGAGACTGGTTTAAGTGGCTTTCCCAGCATCCCTAATATGCTGGTACCTCTCCCATCCCCTGACACACTGACAGTCTTTTCTCTCCTCCAGACCATTACCTTTTAGCCGAGGATTCAGGATTGCGTGCACGCAGAGCTGGTGGCACACTGACAGTCTGGATGTGGTTACAGACAACCAGATGAAATATATTTTAATTTTATGAGTTATTCTTAAATTTATTTTTTAATTACAAAGAAATGCGTTGATAATTTATTAACTGACGCTGTAATGAATTATTAAAATACTAATATTTTAATTGTAAAAAAAATATTATTGCATTATGTGCTTAACACAAACTGACTCTTCTAAAGTAGCAGTTTTTTTTTTAAATTTAATACTCCAAATTGTCAGGATTCATACTCCTAAAAATTATTGTTTGCAATATGCAACAACTTGTGCTATCGTTTTACATTGTAATATATCTATTTATAAAAGTTTTCGTTGGTTTCAGCATTCTTCTTAAATCTGAAAAACACAAATGTTTCGCTATTTTTGTAACGAGAAATCAAAGAGTAAATAATGATTGTTGAATGGGGAAAACAACCCTCCTTTTTGGACGCAGGTGTGATGGCCTCAGCAATAATTGCAATTCTATAAATCCGTGGTGTTCCATAATCTTTTCGCCTCTTATCGAGTTTACTCCGATAATTTCTTTTATCTTTAGGTTTGTTTTGCTCTTTATTGATTATCTACTTGATGTGATAGTGTAGAGAATGAGTTGTTTTCGTTTTATAATTTTCCCGACTGATTTGAAAGCAGAAAATATAATTTTAGTTCAAGCGATTTTATGCGCAGCATGTAACCAAAATCTGACCACATTTCGTTTTTCTGCTCCTAACACGTGACGAGAGGAAAATTGTAATGATAGATATTTATGTTGCGTACTTTTTTCTTAACCTGGTGTTTCATATTGAAACAAAGTACGCATATTACAAACTGGACAATTAAACGAACACAACCTGAATTAAAAACTGTGTTTGACCTTGGACTTTATTATTTTAGTTTTCATTTTTTTCGGTGTGGATGAAAATGGCAATGAGTGCAATAAACATTTAACTTTTAAAAAATTTGTATTAAATGAAAACTTATTCTCATACAGTAATTTAGTTCATTGTAAGGGTGTGCTGTTTCTCTTTACCCCGACAACACCCTACGACTCGAAATAATACATCTTCGATTCACGAACACAAGACATTTATTATGTACAAAATTATTTAGAAAAGGAACATATAGCTAAAGGCACAACACATTGCTGCTTCCGCTCTTCTCAAGAGCACCTAACCCTCTCCCTCTCTTTACCATCCGTTCCCCAAGTTGCCCCCTGTGACGATTCTCTGACGTCATCCGCCCACTACTCTGACGTCACAAAGGGAATTATAAGAAACTTTCCTTTAAAAAAAATAATAATTATGTAACTATATTTTTCCGAAAGTTGATAATGTTTCTCGCTCGCAATTATTTCTCTCGTTTATCAATATATAATAAATATGTTTAGGCACGTTAGAGGAATATAGGGCAGTGAGAAATAGATAAGAAAATTTACATTTTTTTCAAAATAAACAAATTGGAACTTTATTTTGAAAATAACAATACCTACAGAGAGAACTATGTATTTTATAACAAAACTTCCGTTGAAGCATTTAGGTTAAAATGAAAGTGGAAAATTATCGCTTGCACCAATGTATGGTGCAAACTGAAATTTGTCTTGCTCCTTCAGTACTTTGTTTGAAACAGGGCTTAATTTGCTTGAGAACTCGCGATATCACAGTTAATGCTCAATTTTATGAAGACTTTTACATTAAAGACATAATTTAGATTATTTATACATTAAAATAAGTTATGAAGACTATAAGGCTTCCTGTATTTCTTTCCGTAGAAACTATGACCTTTTATTAATCTAAAGAGGCTAAACTAATAAAGGGCCGCTATGGACGCCAAGGGATTTTCAACTTTAAGTGAAATTCTAATCAGTCGAACATAATCGGAAAAAATGCTACACTGATTTATTAACCCATACCCTACCGGGATTCGAGCTTGAGCCCTTGGCACGGAAGCCTTCGTTCAGTGTCTGCAAATTAATTTAATCAGATGGAAATAAAAGTGAACTAAACGGAGTCTGATTAATTCAGTCAAATAGTTAGTCTATTGAAAACGTAGTTATTTGATGCTCAGCTGTGGTGTAGGGGCAAACTGAAATTAAATATTTCAGTTTTCCCCGAAAGCATTTGATATCAAAATAAGCCTAATATTAAACAAATTAATACTGTACTAGACTTTAATATGTATTAATTAATATTTTAAATATTTATAATAGGATCTTTATGATTATACTTGTGTAATAGCAAAAGATAGTCTTGACTTAACACAAAATGCAATAATATAAGTATTTAATTTTGAAAATAGCTTGCATTGTAATATTTTAATCTTTAAAGGTAACTATGATTTGGCTGGAATCAACCACATGTTATGTAAAACAGGTAAAATGTTATCAAATAGGTGGCGCTGCAAACAGCAAATATTTTACCATTTCATACTTCCCCACTGTTTCACTTTTACTTTCTGCTTCCCCTACTAATAAACACAAACGCCTTTTCCTATGAATGAATATCTACTAGATGGCAATACAAAAGAAACTTTGGAGTATCAGCCTATATTACAACATGGTTTTATCCACCCATTACAACATTTTGCACGTAATTTGAAAATTCTTGAACACAAAAAATTATTTCCTACCATTAAGTTTTCTTCTAATTATGTTTTAATTATTAGTAGGAAAACTGAAGATATTTTCAATAATATATAGAAATGTAAGTTACTGTTTTCATGGCTGAACTAAAGTTAATACGTATTTCTAAATTCCTCTAATTATGTTTTATTTATTAGTAGAAAAATTGAAGATATTTTGAAGATCAAAAATAAATAGTATTTCACGGCTGAACTAAAGTTAATATGTATTTATAAATTATATAGAACAATGCATGCATATAAATCTTCGCTGGATTTTTGGTATTCTAACCTAAAAGGTTTTTACTATTATGAAATACTTTTTAACGCATTGAACATAATTTTTAGTTGAAATAATACTGGTATCACTTATTAAGTGGCTTGTAGTAATAGGGAATGCAATTTCAGAAGAATCCTGATATTCGTAAATGTTTTTACGAATACATTTCTCGTAAATTCCGAAACATAGTAATTGCCTTACAAGTTGATTTATGTTGTAAGAGCAAGATTTAAAAGGTTTAATTTAACGAGACTCGTAGTTAATTACTTCCAGATAAAATTGATGGAAAAAGGAAAACAAGAATAATAATATTAAGAGTAAAAATAGTTATTATGTTAGGTTAGTAGCTAATTTGTTTAGTAGCTGCGTCCTTGCTTAATTATGTTCTATCTAAGAGCTCTTTCCATAAATGATGAATTTTATAAATGATAGTAATATTCCCCCCTCCCGCCAATGTTTTTTTTTTTAAGTACATGTATATTTTCCGCTTATATGACATCATATATTTTAAATAAACCTATACAATATCTAGTATTTTTTGTAATTTTGTGAAAGATGCGTGTGAAACTCTCAAATTTGCAAATGCATTTTTGTTTAATAGTTTGTCCCAATGATTGGGGAGTTAAATCTGTGGTTGTTTTAACCCTTTTCTGCTGACGTTCGTTTTGGCACTAGATAAAAAACATTTTTTCACTCTTTTTTTCTTTACGTTTATTTTATTTGAAATGTTTGCGAGAATGATGACTTTTTATTTTGCAAAAGTTTTCAAGAGTAATGATGACATAATCGTAGGTATTTTTCACAATTAAAATAATAATAATAATAATTTGATAGTTTTAATTCCAGCTAGATTATGAAGCTCGTAATCTGTAATGTACGACTTTATGTTTGATCATAACAGCTCAAAAAATTGCTAGGTAGAACTGAAACTATGTCGTAAGTCATTAATGTTGGATATAGTTGAACCGATCGTCTCTCCCAAAAACCTCGTTTCCAATTCCCCCCTTCCAAAAAATTAATATTCAGAAACTGAATATTAATACAAGCCGACTATCAAATGTTGAAGTTAAGTATGAAAAACTGAAAAAGATGAAGTGAATCATATCGTACTTCAAAATCAACAAAGCACCTATAGGAGATGCATTGCTTGATTACTAAGATGCTGTTTGGTCAGATAAATATTTATTTAAAAGAAAAAATATAATCATGTACAACTAAACATTAAACATGTTTAACAGTTTCTCCATGCGTAGTTAGATATATATTTTTTGAAGATTTAAATATTATATTTTTTTAAACATTTATTTGTTGATCATTCATAATTTACTTATAAACGTTTTTATTGTGGTTTTTGCTGATGGTGAGTTTGGGGACGGTTTTGTGACGGCCTCAAAATTTAAAATGTTTAGCCCACTTTCCCGTAAGTTTTAAAAATAAGGATGAAAAAAGGCTAAATAAAATTGGAATGTTTTATGTTGTTACTTATTTCCTAATATGTTCCATTAATCATTAAGTACTATAAAATATTTTTCATGTCTTAGTTAAGAGTCTATGTATAATTAGTAAGTTACAGTTGTTTTGAATGCTCAAGTTCTAGGCATATATTATAATATTATAAGTTTCAGAACGAAATACATGATCAGATTTTCAAGCGAAAAACACTCAAAATAAAAATAAAAAAAAGAAAATGTAATACAAAGATCCAAAAATTATGTCTGTAAAAGGCATAATTTAAATTCAAAAAATTTCAAATAATAAAATTCAAAGGCTTCATAAAAAATATTTGCATATCTTATAAACGCTTTCTGAGGAGGAAAATATATTTATTTTTTGCTCATTTTATGAGGCTCTTATGATTTTTAGAGTTACTTAATGTTCAGATCGAGTACTTCAACATGATTTTAAAAGGAACTTTCTCTATTATCATAATCTTTTACATAATTTGAGATGAGGCTTCTGTTAACTTTTCTACTCTTAAAAAGGATCATAACACATCTTAGTTATATTTATAAAAAAATTCTCCAGGTAATTACATAATACTTTCTAAAATGAAGATCAAAGAAGGAGTATTGAAAACAAACTAGTTCTAACTTTTTCCCGTGTTTTTGTGCCCCTTGATATATGCCCTTAATATAAAACAAATTGTTTTTTTTATTAATGTGTGTTAATATTTTTATACATAAATATCTTTTTCAGTCGTATTAAGAATATAACATATGTAATACGTTTGACTAACACCGGTGTTTGAAAATCAAATTTCAATAACAAGCAAAAAATATCGGTTTAAAAAAATAACTAAATAGTGAATTCTAATTTCGATTCTAATTAAGGTAATAAAGGTTATTATGTTAGAAATTAGTTTCCTGAATCTCGATAGAAAACTAAGGACACAGTTGACAGAACTTAAAGAAAATAAAATCGGAACTTCTGTATCCGCATTCATTAGTTCAATTTTAAAAACATATAGCTACCTTGGAGAACTTCTTCCACAATAGTGCCCATATTTTTTTTTCTCTCTCTCTCCGTTTTTTTCTTAAATGTCATGTAAAAAAAAAAATATTGTTGCAGAAGTAAAATTCGTTTTAGGATAATTTTCGATTGGTTGCGCAAAAAGAAAAAAAAATAAGTTGATTGACTATTTAAAAAAAAATAGCAAAGTACATATTTAGAGTACACTTAATGATTATAAATTCGAATTGATTCTTAAACATTATTAAAAAAATGTTAGTACAAGCTGACAAGCTGTAAGATATGTTAGAGCCTGTGTGTATGTATATTTTTACATATATATATATATATATAATTTACGTCGTATGATTAGAGTCTGCTGAGGGAATTAAGGAAAGTTTAATTTCGAGTAAATCCTTTTAATTGCTTAAATTCGTAATTAATTTTCACTTTATCTGCATAGTTCATACGTAATTCCCTAGGAAGTTTTCTAGTATGCTAGTTATACGTGAAGCATAGTTTTTTTTAGCTGGGGCGAACAACAATAAAGCAAATTAAACCAAAGATTAATTAGTTTAATTGCTTTTTTTAGAATAACTTTTAATTAAGTTTTCTGCTTCATTTCATTCAGTAAAAAAAGTCGTTTCCATGTGTATATTGTTTTAATTTATTTCTTTTTTTTTTTGACTTATTTGAACCCTATGCAATACATTTTTGTATGACGTTCAGTGCCAAAAAAAAAAAAAGATTATAATATCTGGAAAGTAGTTTGAATATATAATCATTGATAAATTATTTCTTTGTGTGTATGAGTGGTTAATTACATAAAAAACTTTCCCGGTGAATCCGTATATAATAGCACAAAGCTATTTTTCTCATCATAAACCTTTTTTTTTTTCATAACGCTCCTCTCGTTTAAAGAAAAGGAAGATTATATCTCCCCAACCCTGAGATTCTTCAGTTGTTAAAGAACATACAAAAGAAAAGAAAAGAAAGTATTTTTGTATGTTTTTTAACACTTTAACTACTTTAACAACTGAATACTTTCATATGGTGGGAGCGGGAGAATCCCACTATATATATATATATGTTTGTGTGTGCGTGTGTGTGTGTGCAAGTGCAAGTAAATATTAAGGAGTTGTGACTATAGATTCGAATAACTTAAATATAATTGAATGGAAAAATTGAAAAAACTATAGAGCACCACCGATGTTTTTAAATTTAAAAGATTAAAAATCAACTGTCTTTTTAATACTTTTTAATAGTAATGCTGGAAAAGCAGGAAAGCAAAATTCAATCCCCATGATACAACCAGCAATAAAAAAAATCAGAAAATTCGTAACAGAACTTATTCTTCAGTTACACATTTCGACAATACCAATTAAGTACCAATTACGATAATTATCCAATTAAGTTGAATAAAGTTGCAATGCCGAGTTCTAAAGACTTAATTTTGTTTTACAAAGGACTTTAAAGACAAACGATGTAACTCTGGATATTAATAAACCAATTTGCAGCAAGAAACTTCTATCGTCTTCCGCTATTTTTTTTCCTTTGCCTTTTTATAGGGTTTTACTTAAAGTAAAACAAATTTCTAACTCAAAAAAAAAAAAAACAGTGCTGCAGTGTTGTGAATACCAATGATACCCAATGACTTCTTTCGTAACTTAATTTCAAAAAGCTATGTTGTCAGTTTTCTAAGAGTTCTTTTATTTCACTATGTCCTCTTTTGAACACTCATAGCCAAGCAATTGAGATTCCGTAAAGACTTACTTGGGGAAATAAATTTTGTAAAATTTTTGCTGAGTGAAACTTATTGGGCGATTTATGCTTACCTAAAAATGTAGTAAGTAGATTTAAAAGTTTATGTGTCCTTCTCCTAAATTTCGTGTTGTCCCTTTTTGTTTTCTGAGCCATATGTGTCATACATATATGGTTACATTAAATTGATCCGTTTTGAAATGTGTAGCATATACCGGGTTTAGTGTCAAAAAAAAAAAAATTTTTTTTATTTATCTCTTTTTTTCCTTTTATTAACGAAATTTAAGTCTTCAAGTTTAAAGAAAACACATACTGTTTTCTGAACAATGCATTTACACACATCATAAAAAAAAATTATCTGCCAAATACGGGTGAGAACTAACTTACACATTACATGTAAAACATCCTACTTAATATTAAGTTTTTAGCGTTTCCATTCGCAAAAAAATAGCACACATGATAAATAAATTATTCACTAAAACAGAAGAATACAACAATGCAGACGGTTAAATAAATAAATAATCAAAAACAAGCACTGCGACTTAAATCTATAAATATGCATTAACATGCACTGTACAATGAAACGTGCCTGAAAATACATGAGAATTTCCTGAAAATCATTTATCTGAAGACTGACGTTAAAATTACTGAGACTTTAAAAGTGAAAACTACAAAGTTTTGAAAAATGAAAATTTCAGAGAATAAAAAAATAGAGAACATTCTGTAAATTGATGGCAACAGACAATATGTCGCAGTCGCGGCGCCATTTGTGATTACGCTAGATTACTCTTTATTACTCTTTTTAGTACGCAAAGCCGAAAGTGAGTTCGGTTAAGCTCGCTGTTTTAATTCCTGCGTTTAGGTCGTTCGGTTAAAGATGCATCAGGAGTTTAGAAGACTGTCCGCCAACCGGCTCGGCTGCTCATCACATCTAAAATTAAATTGAAATTAATAAATTATAATTTGTTTCTTGAAAAATTTTAAAATGGTAGTCACAGATCTCAAGCGTTTATTTATGCATTTCTTTACAATTTTTAACTTGGTAATCCCAGATCTCAAGCGTTCAGTTTTACGTAACTTAACTTTCTCCGTAGCCCCACATCAACCTATCCCTTTTCCTTCACAGGATACGTACTTAAAATTTCATTTAAAAGTGTATCTTATCTATATGTGCTTTTTAAAGAAAGGACAACATTGGACCCTCAAAAAGAGTAAATTGTTCTGCTTTTTCTTTTTCTTTTAGTTATTTAAAAATGTATTTTTAAGGAATGGTAATGCTCTACTTCAGTTGCCTCAGTGCATTTCTTTCTAATTATTGGTTTTGATTTGAACAATTTTTCGTTCAATTTGAAGTTCAAAAAATCCTTCTGTTAATAATAAATCTTATTCCGCGCCTACGGGCAAAAATCAAGCAAATTATGTAAACTCTAGACATAAGATCCAGGTTCCTACAACAAGCTCATTGAAAGCAGGTCTCGGCGCGAAATATTTTTTGAACAATTTTAGTTCATTTTTGAACAGTTCAAAAAATAACATAGCGCCTACGTGAAAATTTCAATCCTTTATAAATCTTGACTTAACGGACGGATTTGCTTGGAACAAATTTTATCGAAAAGCTGTTGTTACGTGGAACATGTACAGCTACGAAATTCATCCATAACTAAACGAGCCTATTTTCCTATGAAATATTTTGATCGGGATTTTCAAGAATATTTTTGAATTAATAAATTATTTAATGAGTAAGCAAAAGAATGAATGAATAAATTAGTAAAGAAATGTAAAAATAACTAAATGAGTGATTAAATACATGAATAAGCGAATGAATGAATGGGTGAGTGAATGAATATGTATTAACCGCCAAAAAATGTATATTTGAAGTAATTAAGAACTAAAGCTACATGAGAAAGAGAAAGAGCTAAATTATAAATTTGAATGTGGGTGTATACGGGAAAGTAGGTTTGTATAGTTCTAGACGGAACTCCTTGTTGATCTTTTCGTTTTCTGTTTGTTTATTTGAAAACGGATATGTTTTCATCAGGTACAAATATTCCCATTTCCGATCGGTATCTCATGTCCTTTGAAAGAAAGAACACACGATAAAAACAAATTTTCTCGTATAGGCAGAAGTTTTCGAAGGATAACATAAAAGCGAATGCATATCAAACTAGAATCAGTTTATCCATTGTGCGACTAAAATCAGTAGAATGTATAGTGAAGAGGATTTCCAGTTTTATTGCTGTAAATATACTTCACTCGGGGGAAATAAAAGCATTTTAAATCCTCTGCAATCTCTACTTCCATTTAGAAGGCTGATCTCTAAAAAATCATTTATAGAACCCCGGGAATACTCTATGAGAAAAACTGCCCGAAGTAGCATCGCCGATCACTGGCATAGCAAAAATAAATGTATACTCAAGCACTGGTATATTTCTAACATTTTACATGTTTGTTTTTTTCATATTTCTTTACGAATGTAACTTTTCTACTACTAGCTCTATAAGTCCAAATAATCGGAATATCAATATATTCCAAAGACATCAGGAAATCTTCTGAAAGTTATTTATAAACACTATAGTAATTTGTTTTTTAATAACTGCCTGATGCATCTTTTAACAGTTTATTACTGTTTAAACTTCATTTTAAACAACTACCTACATCAGCCGTAAACGGGATATAAGGATTCTGAAAAACGTATTGCAAAATTCTTTAGCGGGATTCAGATATGATGAAGTTCTTTTGGGAGTACAATAATTCCATGTTAAATACAGATCATATGTCATCAGTAAACCATGGTTTAATATTCTTTCTCGGACGATTATGTGTTAGCATCAAGACAAAGTTAAAAAATACAACCTTGAAGCCATCAACAACCCCGAAATGCAATCAACAGTTAATGTTTTCAAATCATTTCCTGAATTTCCAATGTATTACAAATTATATTTTTAAGTATATGTCAGGTAAAAAAATCCTAGCTAGACAAACCTCCCTTTCATTTTACAATCTCTTTTGAAATTCTTTTGAATTCAAAAATAATAATAATAATAATAATAATAATAATAATAAAATGATACGACGACGTTCTGGAGAAATCGGTGATGATTTTGAATTTTTCTATTTGTTAAGTTAATGCCAGTTCAGTTTTTCGGGGGTAAATTTTAGAAGAAATTTTCCTACCAAAAATTGATGTAAGAGCCATTTTAAAGAATATTGAAAAAAATACAAAAATATTTTTTATCTTCTGAAATATTTCAGAAGTATTCAAATATATTTTACTTTCTGAAATATTTCATTCATTAGTTGATTCAATTAAAAATGATAGAATCGTTTTTTTTTTTTCTTTTCTTTGCTACCTTGTTGTAGTGAAGTTTGCTTTTCAAACAAAGCAAACAGCAGCAGCATACCTTTCACGGTGTTTCATCCAAACAGACATTCTTACGCAAATAAAACGAGCTGTGGTAGTTGTTTAGATTTAGGTAAAACAAAATAGATCAAGAGAGCAGAGTATGCTCTCCGCATGCTTAATTTGTGTCAGTAGCGACGCCACTTTCTTGTTCGAATTCAACTGTAACTATTCAAACACTTTGCTTTTTAAGCCAGAAGTGCAAACACATTTCATAGAGTTAGCTTAAATTTGTTTCATAAGCCCGTAAACGTAGCTTCCTTTTTTCCGTTACCGCTCTTAACAACATATTTGTACTTAAATACGTTGTAGACGTGTAGAACTAAATAAATTTAACTAAATATAGTTTTTCTAAAAATTGCGATTGAATCGGTGATATATGTTCTTCCTTTTTCTTTTTTTGTTGATGTAATATTTATTTATCCATCAATAGACTTCAAAAAGAAAAATATGTCTGTTCTTGACCATAATTTACAGATTAAATGTTAGTATAATTTTTTTCTATTCACGCACGGTTTTGTAATCAGCTGAAATATGTACACAACTTATTCATTAACATGAATATCTCGATTAGGATCTTGAGTTCTATCTTTCGATAAGAGATAAGCATTTCATTCTGGGAATTAGATATTTAACGGTTTTTTGCAAGATGAATTAGTGTAGTTCTTAAATGCCGCATATTTGAGATTTAATTGTTTTAATAATTGCAAAAGTAAACGAAAAATAAATGAAATGACAACGTGTATTCAAAATGAAGTTATGCATATTTATCTTGGAAGCTGTAATTAAATTCATGCAGTCATTATTTAATTTTCAAGTACATAATCACAATTTTAATATTTCGCTTTGAAAGTAGATACTAAAATTGTATTTAATTGTTGCGTTTTAATGAGGTACTTTTGAAGATAGTTTAATTGTATTGCTCCCAAAAGAACATTTTGCGAAATTATGTTACCAGAAGAAGTTTAAATGAATGCTATTTCTGGGAAATTAATGCTTCACATTCTTAGAGCTTGAATGGTATTTAATATCAAAGTTCATCTTTTCTTTCAAATGATGCGTACATTTGTATGAAAAAACAAATTTAGAGAAAACGAAAAAAAAGTTAGCAATAATATTAGATGTTTAACAAAGTTAGGATTCTGTTCGTGTTGAAAATAAATAGTTTGTTTTGTTTAGCTGCTGGCATTTACATGCACAAAAGAAATTGAAATCATTATCGCAACGGTGTGTTTCACATTTCATTTATTAAAAGAAGTATTTGGGTTACAGCATCTATTTTGGAAATACAAGTCTCGAAATCGTAAACCCATGTAAATTTTTTGAGCAGCTTATGTGGCTTGGTGCCTTGATTTGGAACGAATGCTCTTTTTTTTCGTTCACGTGCAGTTCCACTTCAATGATGTTTTAACTAACAAAAAGTATGTCAGCATCTTATATATAAGCGGCTTATTCTGTCTCTGTCTGTCCGCGATAGGCTCCTAGGCCGTTTTACCGATCGGGACCACATTCGGCACGGTTAATCTTTACGACCCGAGAAACGCATCGCCGCAAAAATGAAAGTTGTGACCCAATTAGTTTTTTTTTAATTATTTTTTTTTAATTTTTCAATGCTTTTTCTGACCCGTTTTATTTTATTTTTGCATTGTTGCCGTCGTTTCCAACAGTATATTTACAGTTGCAGTGTGAACAAACAAATCAATGCAGTTGCCATTTAACAAATGTAACAAATATACTAATAATAATCAACTAGCATATTGAGTGAGGCTTCGATGTATTTGCAATTTCCGTTAAAAATTAACGTATGCGCGAATTTAATGTAATCATTTCTTTCTTTTTAATTGATTTATTTATCGTCCGCGCTTTTTTTATTTTTCTTATAAGAGTGGCAGCGCTCTTTTTGCCCAGTTTCGTTAAAACTTTTGTTTTGGAAAGCATAATAAAATTTTCAATAAGTTCTTTCGATGATAAATGTATATTTTTCACAAACAACTTGATTATATAGTAGATAAATGTATAGTAGTGTGGGGCAGTATGCAGAGGGGAGTCCTCGCCGCCTGATCTGGGTAATTCAGTTTGAATTAGCAGACACTTATGCACAAATCATTTTAATTACAATTTATAATATCTAGAACAGCGGTCATTTCGTATGACTGCCGGGCATACTAGTAGAAAAATAAACACACTATTTTGTTGAATTAATAAAATTGTGTATCAAATAGCCTTAAATGCGTTAGGGGTCATAAGTTCCATACGGATTGTTTCGCGATGCAAGCTGATTGCTCGCTAATTACTACTTTCCTCTGGTCTACCAGATCTACAGTGCTCATGTATTAAGATATGGGGGGCATTGGTGTTTATTTAATGTAAACAGTCAATAAAAATACATCGCTTAAGGTTAAAATTATAACTAAAAACTATTTATACATCTTATAGACTAATCAAAACATACATGCATCCTTTCATAGAATATCTTCGATAAATACATTCGTCTTAGATCTTAAAATCAGTCGCGTGCGCTATCGTACGCACGTCCTATATCTATTCTCTATTTATACGTCTGCAGCCTTTTATATCCTACTTCGCGTCTACACCCCCCCCCCCCCTCAAAGGTTTTCAAGGATTTCAAGCAATTTCCTATGCACTCTTATGGCGTCACCTTTGTCAGGGAATGAAACCCATATGTATCATCCTAAACTATATGGTATTAGGCGGTACTCAGTCCACACATACTACAAACAAAGTAACTTTTGAGATTAATGTATATAAAATAAAGCACAGTTGACGTTCGATTCTATGAACTTTTTGCTCGGAATACGGAAGCACAATAATTTAGTGCAGCTGGCGATAAATCTTCCAATAGGCAATTTCGGAACTTCTGTGAAATGTTTCGTTTTATTTTGCATGTATTTCTCCGAAGTTTTTGGTTTTTTTTTTTTTTTTTAGATTTTTAATAAAATTAAATGAGATCGTTTTGAATAAACGTAACAACCCATAAAAGTCATTTTTTAATAATTTTATTGCAAGACTGGTACATACGTACAATCCAATGAAACATATATGCATTTAAAGAAGATCTCACAAAAACTTCCATTGTATTAAAGCGAGTTTTCTTTCGCAGGGAAGCTTATTTTTGTTGTAAAAAATTATCCATTTATCAAACCTCAGGAACATTTCCTAAATCAGTAAAAGATTTGCAAACATTTTGTAACTTTGGTGTAAAAAATTTGGCGACAATGAAAATAAAAGTCAACAGTTTCTCATTGAGATATAATTATAGTATTATATCGATGGCTACGGAAATCCTCAAATAATAATAATAATAATAATAATAATAATAATAATAATAATAATAATAATGATAATGATAATAATAATAATATATATAATAATAATACAGGGTTCGTACGCTTTTGGGAAAACAAAAAAATAAGGACTTTATAAGGACTTTTTAAGGACTCACAAAAAATTTTAAGGACTTCAAATTTCTTTCAAAATATAAAAAAATATGTTTGTATCCTTCCAGAGCTAATTAATTAGCTAACCATAGCATAATGAAATAGGCTAATTATCATGTTAAATAAAAAAACACTGTAAATAATGAAAATTGTCAAAGAAAATGCTACACGTTTTCCTGAGAGTTCGTTCTTTATTTACTTTATTTATTTTCCTTTTACTCTACTTATGTTTACGGTATCTCAATTTAGGCTTACTTAATAGTGCATAAAAGTACAGATACTAAAATTTTCCTTTTTTAAAAAAAGGTAACATTTGAAAGCAAAATCATACATCTTACAAAATCTACAATCCACACATCATATGACTAAAATATACAAACTGTTAGACATGAATTACTGTTTTAAAATAATATTTTTGTTACTTATTTTCTCTTCTGGTACTTCTTTTCCAGTTTTCAACAAGCAAGACATATATAAGGCACTAGAAGCAAAGGGGTGTTAGTGACAAAATTGAAAATTTAAAGATAAATAGTGCAAACGATAGGGAAAAAGCACTATTCTATATTGTGGCAAGAGATGTTAGGGGTAGCAGCCCTAACAGATGCTGCGTCCGAACATGATTTAGAAAAAAAAATAGCATTAAAGGTCCCACAAGACCCAAACTTTGAACTTCGTGTTTTTCTCGGAATCTATTTTTGGTCACTTTACATCCCTTTGATTCTCACTGCCTATATGTACCCCAATAGGACTTATACCAGACTTCAAAGTCAAGTTAAAACAAAAAAACTTTTTCAACTTGAAAAAAATATTTCATTTGAAAACAACATTCAGCTGAAAAAACTATACATTTAAGAGTTTATTCTTTTAAAACTTCGTGCATATCCACAAAAAGTAACTATCTATAATTTAACTAAAATAAAGCTTTAAAAAATGAATAAATTTTTTAAATAAAAAGAAAAACACGCAGAATACAGGCTGCAGGTGCTAAAATAACTGTCATGTTTTTAAATGATTGATATATTTACTGGATGCAAAAAGATAGAAATCTCAAACGCTGCACGCAATTTTCGGCGGAGGACATGCTTAATGTCCTCCGCCTATTACGCATAATTTCTGAATAAATTGGTTACATTACGATAACAGTTTTTAATTCTTATAAAACGAAAAACGTTTGGCGCATGAATTCTTTATATTATTATGTTATGAAAGTTTGTTTTACAGATCATTGATGTATATATAAAGTTTAAGGAGGAGTCTTGATGTTTGAGTACATGCTCCGAACGTTTTTCGTTTTATAAGAATTAGAAACTCTGTTACCATAATGTGACCAATTTATTCAGCAATTCTGCAAGGCTCATAGGAATATTATTTTCTACCTTTTTAGTGCGCAAGATAAACGTTGTTTTTATAAAATTGTTTTTATTCATGAATATTATTTTCTTCTTTTTGGTTTTTGATGGGTGAAATTTCGCAATCGTAGAAATTTATTCAGAACCTCGATGTACAGTGCAATTATCCTTACTACAAAAGTTAGCGCTCGCGATTTAAAGACAAACCAGATACAAAATTTTATACAACATAAAGTGACTTGAGACTTTTATTTCAATTTTTTTTATATGGAAATTAGCTAACCAGGAGTTGAGGAAATTGCTAAAATTATTGTTTTAGGATCAAGGTAAGCCTTAAGAAATCGAACTCAAAAGCTCATAACTGGCGTTCTTATTGACTTAGAAACTTCGAACAAATTTCATCTTGTGCGGACAAATCAGCGCTTCCGATCGATATATTATATTAATACGTGCAAGGTTTTTTTCACCCCCATATTGGGGAATTTATGTAGAAATTTGCGTAAAATTGGAATAATAAAAGGAACTACCTGTCGGATGTTTTAGGCGTGCTAGAATATTGCATTGTCATCTGGTTCTGAGCTATAGGTAAAGTTTCAGAACAATACCTTATCGGGAGACCGTCGAAAATTCGATTGCAAAATTCCGCGGACAGACAACAAAGCGAGTTGAGAAAAACGTTGTAAAAATAATATTTGTTAAGCAGTTAAGTAGTGTCTATATAAATTACGTTCAAGAAAACTTCAAACTTCAATTCATTCAAAATTTGTTGAGTTTCAGATAAATTGCGTCATAATAATCTTAAATTTTATGAAGTTCTTAACATGGAAAGTAAGATAATAGCGTAAACGTAATGGACTTTAACATATAATCGACATGAATAATTCAAGCGTAGAGAAAAGTGCTCTAACTATATAGTTTAAGAGGAAAACTGCCTTCGAGTAAAAGAGATTACTTCACTCATAATTTGAATGTCTTTTCGCACAGTTAAAGGAGTCTGAGGCAAAGAGATTTAGCCTTTCTTACTTTTTCAAGAACATAGATTTGACAGGTCATGCATTATTCATAAACCAAAAATTTTGAATTTATTTACTTCTGAAATAAAAATGATTTATAAAGTCTGGGGCAGAAAAGAAGAACAAAATGCATGCGTTTTATGAAAACGTATAGTTTGTTATTCGTTTAAATATTTTAAGGGGGCACAGTACCACTTTTCAAATTTTCTTTCGTTAAAGAATCAGATGATAAATAATACATGCATTTAATTCTAATTATCATCAGGAATGAAATTTGAAAGTAGAACATCATTGTGATCAACCATTAGTTTGAAATTTAAAAAAAATCAACTTTTTTTCAATTTTTAAAATTGCTTATAACTTTCTCAATTATATCTTTTTTTCAGAAGATTTGTTCTTTATAA
Source organism: Octonoba sinensis (assembly GCA_038502835.1). Taxonomy (NCBI): domain Eukaryota; kingdom Metazoa; phylum Arthropoda; class Arachnida; order Araneae; family Uloboridae; genus Octonoba; species Octonoba sinensis. The sequence goes on from CM076602.1 coordinate 70,390,241, forward strand.
TTCTTCCGAAACATTCTAGAATAAAAGTTAGCTTGGAATTAACTATCTGAAACTTAGTTGAATTTTAATGTTTTTCTTTCCTTAAAATCTCGGAAAAAAGGACAAAAAATCCAAAACATCATATTCAAAAATTAAATAAAAACAAACTACAAACTTTAAACCCATGCTAATATTTGTTAAACATACTTTGTAGAATGCACGTACAAAGTTTCAAAGCTGTATCTTTACATGAAAAAAAGACTTAGGGATTTTACCACGCGTAACTGGCTAGAAATACAAAGCAGAAAAAAATGCGTTTGAAGTTTTTAAATGTAGAATAAATGCAGCTAAAGTCATTTACAGAAGCTGGAATATTTTTTAAAGTATTGCTCACATAAATTTGAAATTTTGCCTGATGATTTAAAACAGTTTATCTATCCAAATACGTAATAAAAGGGGGTTTTTTTTTTTTCGATATTTTGGACAATTTTGAGGTACTGTGCTTCTTAAAGTTGAAAAAAATGTATAAGTATATTTCGTCTCTTAATTGTTAAGAGTAATTGTTTAAGTCTCACACACTGAAAAATTCTAAAAATACAGAAAGGAAACTGAATGTTTCGGTAAATTTACGAAGAATTTGTTTAAAATTGAATAAAAAAGTTTCGAGATAATTAAACCTCAATAAAATTCTTGTTTTCCTACACTCTGCGCAACTTCAAAGAAAGCTCTTTAAGTTACGCAAGTACTCGTTGAGAAGTCACGAATCAAGTTCATCGGTAATCTGTGGTTACCAGCTTAAAATTTATATATATATATATATTTCTTCTAATGGGCTGCGTTTTTTGGTTCTTAACCATTACAGACACAGAGCGTTCCCAGAGATTGGTACCAACTCTTTCAGCGGCACCAAAATGAGTGGGGTAACTTTGCCGCAATTTTTGACGCTCAGTTTCCCCCTAGATGGTGGCTCCAGAGCTCTAATTGATGCAAACTGCACTAAGAATTTCATTTATCCAAGAGTATCCACGAAAAACAGATGTTCGTGGGATTTTTTTTTACCGCATCATCTTGCGATATGGGCGCTGTCGATTTTCTGCATCTTGAAAATCCACCGACTTGGACCACGTTTGATCCTGCGAACTTGGGCGTACGAGACCTGCGCCCCCCAGCCGGCTCTGTATATAAAAAATATATTATATATATCTAAAAAATGCATTTTATATTTTTGACATTATTGCTACTTTCAGCTCTAGTGATCAGCCAATCCTCTTAATTCCAGAGGAATTTTGGCCGAGTAGTGTAAGGCACAGGAATCGCAACAGCGTGAGTTCAAGTTCTGAACTTTGTAGTGTCCTGTTTTTAATGTGCTGCAATTTTACGTCAGACTCCAGACACATTATTTCAGTCGACTCCGCGTAAGAATGTTTGCAACGTGACTATAATTAAAGCGTTTCTTTAGAACATGTCAGAAAATAGTACTTGAAACAGCATATTTCAATTTTCATTTCCTGTTTTTAAGTCCCAAGTGTGAGCTATTTGCTTTACATAAAATTTTTTGAACCAACTTAAGATTCCGTACAATTTTGTAAATTACATCTTGAATTTTAAATTATAATTTCGCACTTTCCTCAACTTATTTCAAATGTTTCCCCACTATAGAAAGGGAATACATTTACTTTAACTCTTATATTGAAACACTTTTTGCTTTTATATGTTTTACTTAATTCTCTAAAACTGATTTTACTCCTTACAAATTGAAATTTTATTTTTATACATTGCTTTATTTACTTTCTGCCGGCCTCTACACAAACGATGCATTTCTAGTATAAGATATTTTATTTTCATTTGCTTGTGTTAAAACTGACACCTCAATAATTTCAGAACAAAGTACTATTCTTATATACCTTCTATTTATTAAGAAGTTTAAGTGTTGTTTAACATTTTGGGCACATCCTAACGCTTCTGGTCAAAGAAGATGTCTTGTAAAATGTTCTTATCTTTCCATATCTAACCAGCAATTTCGTTTCTCTAAAAAAACGTATTTTACTATTTTAGTACCTCAATAATTCCAACCTATGCTTGGAATTTCAAAGCATTTCTCAGAAAATACGATAGAAACAGCTCGACAACCAAATGGTCAAAAAGAGAAAAAAAGGAAGATGAAAAGGAATCAGCTTCCCTTTTAAAAAAGTGACTTAAATCTTTAAAACGGTACTGATTGTATGATGACTTTTATTTCCATTATCTTTTAATCATAAGGAAAATTATTATTATTTTAATATTTATATTACTATTAAAATAATAATTATCGTTTTGATTATTAATTTTTGTTATTATTATAATAATAATTAAAAATAATAAACTGAGTGATGAGTTTTACGAAAAAAAAATTTAAAAGATCTGCATGTAAAATCTGTAGGAATTTAAATAAACTAAAACACAACTTGTGATAGTCTTTAAAAAAAGTAATATTAAAATGAATCTTGAATATTCCATCAGAAACATCGATACGTTTCCAGGTTTTAGTCCCCAAATCAGGACACTGGACATTTTATACTACCAAACATATAAAACAACATGCATTTTTTGTTGTTGCTGTCGTTGCTTGTAGTTATAGCAAAACAAATAGTTCTGATTATTTGCAAGATGAAAATGATCACTGTTGCGTGTGCAGCCAGCCACAATTGAACGACGGCGCTACAGTCGCTACAGTTAGTCACGTAATTGTAGAAAGTAGGGCTCGACCGATGGCATTTTTTGGCCGATGGGCCGATGCCGATTGTTCCGAGGTCGGCCGATTGCCGATTATTCTCCTCTTCCATCGGCCGGTGGCCGATGCCGATGGAAAAAAAGTCGCTTTAAACCATTAAAACGTGTAAAATGCTTGTCAAAATTGTCATTTAAAACATTTATTTATTTTTATGTTTATAAAAACATAAATGCATTATTCAAGCACCGTAAAACTGTTTGGGGGAAGTTTACATAATAATCAAAACTAAAAGAATCACTCGCGATTCTAGTAAAGTAATTAAACTATTTGGAGGTTAAAAAAAAATTAAAAATGCTATATCATAGGATTTTTAATTCTTTTTGGTTATCTTTACAAAAAAAAAAAATAAATAAATAAACACCTATCGGATCGGATCGGGTCTAATTCCCTTTCCTTCGACATTTTCTCCTTATAACACCTGCACTGCAATGCCAAGTGCAGCTGCCTTTATTTTCTTTTTTTTTTAATGGAGAGGGATGCAGATATTATAGTACAGACTAACAAATATTCTGGGTTTGTATCTTTAACGAAATTGCCACCCCCCCCCCCCCCATTTTTTAAAAGAAAAGCGGAAACGATTATATATTTGTTTTTCATTAAAGAAGTTATTTTAACTAAAAACTCTTTTTCTAAAATAAAAATTAAATATTTAAAATTTTCGCTCGCAGTAACGTGGTTCAGTATTTCTTGGTTATGAACAGGGGGTGTTCATAACCAAGAAATACTGAATAATGCTTTAAACGCAGAGACGTGACATTTTTTTGCCATTACAAATGAATAATGGGTCTTAAGAACAAATCTTATTAGCTTTTTTCTTCATGTGAGTTAAAAATTACACTGGAATACTTGACATGTTCTTTATATTTTCATGAGCACAATGTAAGGTCACCGAAATAAACCAATATTTTGAGCACCAGCAGTTTTCTGTTGACGAATGATCTTCTGAAAAACATGTGATCGGTTATAAAAATTAAGATGTATTTTACAAATGTATAATATATTTATATATACGTTGTCAGTTTTTGAAATTATGAAATTGTAGCATTTATATTAAGGTATTATTCCACCCGGTCGCTCGAGCTCGTTTTTTAAGAATTAAATTTTTGAAAATTGTAAGTCGAAACTTGGACACATAAAATTTCGATCAATAAACGTTTATACTGAAAAATGGATTCATATTTTTTATCAATATGCTCTATGTTGTAAACTAACAATAAATTCACAAGAAATATTCTAAATTGAAAGCAGATGCAATGAGATTGTTACACAATAGCAGAAAAACTGTCAACTGTCTAACACGTGGCGTCAAAAAAGCAAAAAAAAAAATTTGCTAAAAAACGAAGTATAATCGGGGAAAATTAAAAAAAATATCGTATAAAAAAAGTTAGGATGTATTTTGAAATAAAAATATGCATTGATCAATCTTTGAAAAGAAAGAAATTTTAGCATTTTTACTAAGATGTTATTAAAGCCTGTCGCGCGAACTCGCATTTTGAGAATTTAATTTTAAAAAGTTGCAAGTCAAAACTTGGACATAGAAAATTTCGATCAATAAACATTTATACTCGATTTTTTTCCTTACTTTTCACCAATCTTTTCTATGTTGCAAAATAAAAATGAAATAATGAGAATAACCGTACACTAAAAGCAGATGAAAACGAGATTGCTGCACAATTGCAGAAAAACTAACACGCGGGATCGAAGCAAAGAAAAAAAACGATAAGAGAAAAAAGTTTACACTGGTAAAAATTAAAATTATTACTTTGATAGAGTTGACTTTGTATTGTTTACAATTTCGGAATAATAAGAAACATGGCAAACTAAAAGCAGATGGTATAATATTATTGCACAATGACAGCTAATGCACTAAGTCTCTATTAAACGTAAAACGGAAAAAAATGCGGTAACTAACCTAGTGCGAAAAACAAATAGCACTCATAAGGCTCCTCTATTACATTTACTTCAACATATTCTATTTCGCGAGCATTCTTTTCAAAGAGAAATAACTATAATATTGCAGGTTTCAGGCAGCGATCGCTTAAACTATTTTTCCAAATTTTTCATCAAATACTTTGTAGAATGATATTATTTTTGTGCTCTTTTAAACTGATGTGCTGCCTGTTATTGTATAGAAATAGAAATCCAGCTATGGAGAAAAAAGAAAGTTAAAGACAGAATGTTTTCTGGAAAGTTGTCAATGCGAAAAACATCGGCTTTGCATCGGCTTTTAGATGTTTTTCAAGGCCGATGGGCCGATGTTTTTACTAAAGTTAACATCGGCCGCCGATGCCGATGGCCGATGGCAACTTTGCTGAACAATCGGCGCCGATGCATCGGTTGAGCCTTAGTAGAAAGCCTTTGTGGTCTGAAAACATCTCTTTTCTCTTTTGCGCAGACGCAGAGCACAGTTTTGAATCATAAATATTTAAATGTTTTAGTTATCACGAAAAAAACTCTATTTCTGGATAATAAATTGGTCATTTACGTTGTGTAAAATAACATCTTTTTTCGTGTAGATTCATTTAATACGGGAAAAGATATGAAAGTAAAATCTGTATGAATTTAAATAAACTAAAACACAACTTCTAATAGTCCTTTTTAAAAAGGGAAGGAAATCCGCTTGTGATTAAATTTTTTTTATAACTTTAAAATTATAACATAATGTTTTAAGTTTGCCACCCAAATTAAAAGGGAAATTATTTATTCAGCACATTGATGATAAATACTAAAAACTATATTTAAAGAAATGTAGATTTATAATTTTTATTGCCTTATTTTAAATTGTTTAAATTTTTGTTTCCAAATTTAAGGTTTTTGCCATTCTTTGAAACAATTCCAATAATTAAAATTTACTTCAAATCTTGCCACTATTATATGCTAATTGAAAAACAATAATGAACACAAACAAACATGGATTGCCTGGAGGAAAAACACAGCTCATTAAATATCTGAATTTCATGAATATTTATTTTCAATCTTCCGCTTAAAAGAAACAGAATGAATATAATTTTCCCCAAAACATAAAAGATTATAAAACTGGTATGTGAATAACAAATAGCTTCTTATGTTAAAATGAAAACTAAACAAATGAAAACGTCTTTGTCTAGTAATTTTCTATTCAATGCCTTGTAAAATATATACAAAACCATGAGTGTACATGAACGAAAAAAAAACTTTCAATCCTTTTCTCAAAATGCAAATTATTTAACCTTATTGCTCAAACATTAGTTGATTTTTTTTGTTATTGTTTCAAAGAATTTTTTTCTATATTATTATTTTAAATCAGCAAACTTCTTATTGTTCTTTTTATTTCGTGTATGTGTTTTAAGAACATACCAAAATAATTGATGTATTTTACATAATTGCTGAAGTCTTAAGCAGCATCACATCAGTTTGTACAAAATAAGCAAAAACTGATTTCCTGACTCTAAAGTTAAACTGTTCAATATATTGCTATTCAATTTCACGTAATAACAGACCTCTTTGTGAAAATAACATTCCGACTTTAAACCCTAACATAAATGATGTTTCTTATTTGGCAAAAATGTTATTGTATTTTTACCAAAAAGCAAAAATAAAAATTATCAAGCTAAAAATATCAATGATAACTTTCGTTATAAAATTAACTATACTTATAGTTTTAAATACAGTTAATTTCATAATATAACACTATTATTTTAGATATAAAATAACAAAGGAACTTTGTGCACAAGTAAACTGTAAAAAATAATTGCACGTAATTCAAACTCAAATGAGCATTAAAATGCAGACATATGTTTCAAGATTGCTTGGAGTCCCTTTTTCAATGCGATAGTGGAGTTTCTAGATGCAAAACCATCCAAATGAAGCGACCTTGGTTTAGCAAAAAAAAGGGGGGGATTCCAAGCAATTCCGATTTTAATGCTCATCTTAACCTATCATTTTAGATATAAAATAACAAAGGAACTTTGTGCTCAAGTAAACTAAAAAATAATTGCACGTAATTAAAGCACGAATAAGCATTAAAATGCAGACATATGTTTCAATATTGCTTGGAATCCCTTTTTCAATGCAATAGTGGTGCTTCTAGATGCAAAAACATCCAAATGAAGCGATTTGGTTTAGCAAAAAAAAAAAGGAGGGATTCCAAGCAATCCCGATTTTAGTGCTTGTTTTAATGCTCATTTATGCTTTAATTACCTGCAAAAATTTTTTACATTTTAGATATAGTTATTTTTATAACCGTAACCAATAATTTTAAGTTCAGTTATTACTTATTGTAATGAAATGACGTCAAACAATACCTTCCCACCGATTCTTTTCACACATAAACCGCATTGCTTTCCAAAAGTTACAGTGCTCACTGGCAGAAGTGTTTTTTAGCCATAACGTCTCTATACTGATAATTTTAGAGAGATGTTTGAAATAAATTAATGTACTATTTGCATTGTGTGCTTATGAAATGTAGTTATTATGAAGAAAAAGTATTAAACGCTTATATACAAATCAGCTTGAAATTACAAAAGTGAAAGGAATGGACCAAAGGCTTTGTACCAAAATAATATATTCCTTAGTAGTTTAAAACAATAACAAAGAAAGTGTAGTTACATTCAATTGAACTACTCATCCTTTATTACGCAGGTTTGTTAACAAATTTATGATAGTTATAGAAAATGCAATCAATTTCATGGTTGACGCAAAAAAATCTTACTTTTTATATTTCTGAAACATACTGTTTTGGATCTTACTTTTCATACATTTATCTAAATTGTTCCAAGGGTATACAGCGGCCTCCTTTAGTTCAGCAATAACGGAGTACATAAAATTACTTGTACATATTCAGGCATTTCCCCCAGGTCTGACAAACAGTAGTTTAGTGAACCAACTTTGTCTGCAGCTAACCGCTCTTTGGTTCCACAAAAATAAATAGCAGCACACACACACACGCACCCAAAGTCTTTCTGAAGCATAACACGATTCTAAATCTTTGTAAGTACGCACTGTAAAAAAAAAAACCCGTAAAATTTACGGTTTTAAACCGGCAGCTGTGTTGGTTGCGGAAAACCGTAAAAGTTGATCCGTAGAAAACGGATTTTTGCCGAAAAGTTATTCCTGTACGGTAAAAAACCGTTGTGACTACGGATTTATTTCGTAACATTTTCGGTTTTCCACAACCAATCCAGCTGTCAGTCTAAAACCGTAAATTTGTCAGTATTTTTTTTTTTTTTTTTTCAGTGTGAAAAACGTTATTCCGCTTTAGCTCATTTTGATAGGTTGAAATATTAATTTCAAATAAAAATTCTGCAACAAAAAAAAAAAAGAAAAAAAAAAAAAGAACTCTTCCTAGACCAAATGTGTTTTTTCTTTCAGAGTCTCTCTTTAAAAGATATTTTTTGTCTTTTCTCATATCGTGCGAGTAAAAGTAAAATTCGTCCGGATCTCCAAAATTATTTTATTTTATTTCATTTTCCCCCTTCATTGAATCTAGTATTAAGAATCTTACTTTAACTGTCAGATTCATGTGAAAACAAAATCATGAAGGAAAAAAAAACATCAAATTAAATATATTTTAAATATGTTTTCATATTTGTTTGCCATTTAACTTTTTAGCAAATTTTTCGCATGTTTTTACTCCGGTCAAACTCACGTTTTGGATTCTTACTGTTTTGTTTTTAATATGAGTACACTTTGACATCACATTGTTTACTGGTTCGTGTATAGCATATAGTTTGATGATGCCTGAACATTTCAACATGCATCTAAAGGAAATACATGGCAAAGTCCCAGACGACCCATAAGTTTTTAAATTCTCAAATAAATTTCGAATTAAATAATGAGATCCCCTGCTTGGAGGCACGATTCACTATCCATTTCAACTTTCACTATAAACTTCAATTAAAAATGAGATTTAAGTGCTTAGAACTTTTCGTTGAAAGGAGATTAGAAAAACGAAAAATTTGCTATCACAACGATACTTACATTTACAACATTAGCATACAAAACGGTTGATTATATATTTTCATTTTTCATGCATTGCTGGTGAACGAACTCTTTGTAAATACATGTTCATTTCGGAACACAAAAATGTAATCGTGAGACAGTGTCAAACATTTAAATAAATAACTCATAGGGGAGTAGTAAAAACCGCTGTTTGTATACCCCCCATATCAGCGATTCCCAATATTTTTCTTTTCACGAACCCCCATTTTCCTTGCAAATCATTTGCGTACCACTGCGAATCTAACTTTATTATATAGGATAGAATACTAATAGGTTTCGAAGAATAATAGGACTACTAGGTAATATAAATTACACTTTTTTTAATAGTTATTAAAGCAGAAAAAAGCGTTTACTAAAATTTAGCTGTAAATATAAAATAAGATTTATGAAGTACATAAAATATATTTTTAAAAGGTACTTCCACAACACATTAGAAATACGTTTTTAAGTACAAAATATATGTAAAAAGAAAATGAAAAAACGAAATTAATGAGAAGGTTGCTGCTACATGGCAGATACAAGCGAGGTGATATCTGATTCAGAGTTAGTTTTACCCTCAAATTTGGGTCAACATTTAATTTGCTTGTATATATATATATATATTATAAATATTGTATTAGAAAAAGCAGTTTCACAAAGATAAGTGCATGTGAACGGAATTAAAAACAGCAATGCTTTTCTTGACAATAACGAAAATTCATTTTTAACTTTGAGCAAAAATTCTCCCAAATCTAATCGGGAAAATTCCATACGCCTGGACGCGTACCTCTCCAAGGGGGGGGGGACCCACAGCGGTTCACAATTTGGGAACCCCTGTGGGCCCCATATTAGTTGAAATGTTATAAATAACATTGTTATTGCGGGTCAATTAACTGACACATCTGTATCTATTTATTTTTCTCCAAAATGTTTCACTTCTTCCCTTCTAGTGAAAGCCATGTTTCAAGTTCAAAATATTAAAATCAGTTCCATCCTTAAAGAGAAAAATATTTAAAAAAACTATTTCTATGATGAATAAGCCGCCGAAAATTCTCAATCTAACTGGGAATATCGCCGAAGACTGGAGGAGATTTCGTCAGAATTTTGAAATATTTCTAAAAGCTGGTGGTCATGCTGCTAAAGACAGTGATGTACAAGTCGCCATTTTGCTAAATTGTCTCGGGAGGAAGTAGTGGAACTTTATAATACTTTCGAATTAACGGATGCTCAGCGAAAAAGTTTTAAGGACGTCATTGCTGCCTTTGAAAATTACGCTAATCCGAGAAGAAATGTTGTCGTTGAAAGGTATGTGTTTAACTGCCGAACACAAGAACAAATAAAAAAATTCGACGAATTCTTAACGGATTTAAGGAAGTTAATAAAGTACTGTGAATATGGAACTTTAAATGATTCTATAATTAAAGACAGAATAGTTATTGGCGTGTCTGACAAACAGATACAAGAAAGGTTATTGCGCGAAAGTGAACTAACTTTGCGGAAAACAATTGAAATTTGCCGAGCAGCTGAAATGAGCAGGTTACAAGCCAACATCATTCAACGGAAAGCAGACATCCATCTTCTAAATAAGCGAAGTGGTGCTTTAACTGTATGTTCCTAATACGAAGCAGAAGCAAGAAAATAGCGCACGGAAAAGAAGTTATCCCAAAGAAAATTTAGTTTATTTGTGTAAAAAGTGTTCTACTGAACATGGAAGAGCGAACTGCCCAGGGTATGGTAAAGTATGCAGGTTGTGTAAGGGATTAAATCACGTTGCTGTCGGTTGTATGAATAACAAGTATAAACATTCTAAAGGTGCACGAAAACAAAGGTAAAAGTTTATCTGTTAACTCGACATTAGTTGTGGATTCTGTTTGTCGTAAAAACAGAGGTTCTTGTTGGGTGCACAAAATACAGGTAGGACAGAAAACTTTAGAATTTAAATTAGACTCGGGCTCGGATGTAAACTTATTGCCAAATAATATTTTTAAATCGTTAAATTGTAATAAGTTAATGAAACCTACTAATTTAATTTTAGAGGCATATGATGGAAGCCAAATAAAACCTCTAGGAATAGTTGAATTAGAGTGTAAACTTGATAATATTAAAAAATGCTTGGAATTTGTAATTGTGGATTGTAATTCTGGAGCTTTACTTGGGTTGACTAGCTGTGAAGAATTAGGACTTATTCAAAGGAAACAAATTAATGATGTTAAAATAAGGGATAAAAGTTCTTTTATTAAGGAAAATAGAGATGTTTTTGAAGGTTTGGGAAAATTTAATATGACATGCTCTATTAAGATTGATGTAAATGCAGAACCTATTGCTAGACCGCCTAGGAGAGTTCCAGAAACAATTCAAATTAAATTAAGACAGAAATTAAGTGATTTGGAAGAAACTGGTATTATAAGTAAAGTATAAAGTCCAAATGGCTGGATAAGTAACTTAGTTATTGTATAAAAGCCAGATGGTTCAATTAGGATTTGTTTAGACCCACATGACTTAAATAAAGTGATTAAGAAAGAATATCACTTGATTCCAATGATTGATGAATTAATACCTAAATTGTGCAATAAATCTGTTTATAGTGTGTTTGATTTAAAAGATGGGTTTTATCAAATAGAGCTTGATGAAGAGTCGAGTAAATTGTGTCAGTTTAGTACTCCCTTTGGTATTGTGTATAAATTTAATAGGTTGCCTTTTGGAGTGTCTGTTGCCCCCCAACTGTTTCAGAAGTTTAATGAGCAAAATTTTGGGGATATTCCAGGTGTGTTAATTTATTTTGATGATATGCTCATATATGCTAATGACGAAGTAGAACATGATATTATATTAAATAAAGTCATTGAAAGAGCTAGAAAATTAAATGTGAAGTTTAATAAAAATAAACTGCAGTTTCGAGTAAGTGAAGTTAAGTATCTTGGTCATATTTTTAATAAGGATGAAATGAAACCAGATCCTGAGCAGGTCAAAGCTATTTTAAGCTTAGAAAATCCGAGTAACAAAAAAGAATTGCAGAGAATTTTAGGGATGATTAATTATCTTAGAAATTTTATTCCTAATATGGCTGAAACAACAGCTCCTTTAAGAGAGCTGCTTAAAGATACTGTTCAGTTTGATTGGTTGCCTATACATTCACAATCTCTTAGTGAATTAAAAAATAAAGTTAGTCAAGCTCCTGTTTTAGCAACTTTTGATTCTAAAAAACAAATTGTACTACAATGCGATAGTTCTAAAAGTGGATTAGGGTGCTGTTTTTTACAGGATGGACAACCTGTCGGTTTTGCATCACGTGCTCTGTCTGACGCAGAACAAAATTATGCTCAGATAGAAAAAGAGTACTTGAGTATTGTGTTTGCAACTAAAAAATTTCACAATTTTATTTATGGTAGAAAAGTAATTGTCCAAAGTGATCATAAGCCCCTTGTATCAATTCATAATAAAAATGTTGTTAATGTTTTGTCTAGCAGGTTGCAAAGAATGAAATTAAAGTTACTCAAGTATGATCTTAATATAGTTTATGTACCAGGGAAACATATGCATGTTGCCGATTTATTATCTAGGTCTTATATAAATGAAACTGATGATAATGATCCATTTCTCAAAGAAATAATTCATTGTGTCAAAGCTACAAGGCACTTACAGGTTAGTAATAAAAGATTGAAACAATTTAAACATTGTACTTTAAGGGATCCTGTATTAAATAATTTAATATCGTTGTGTAAAAATGGCTGGCCACATTCAAAGAAAGATGTACCTGAAAATGTTAGGTTTTATTTTAAATTGAGGCAAGATCTTTTTGAGGAAGATGGACTTCTTTTCTTAAATCATAAAATTGTTGTACCCAATGATCTTAGAAAAGAAATGTTGGATAAGATCCACGAAGGTCATTTCGGTATGGAAAAGTGTAAATCTAGAGCTAGACAAATATTTTATTGGCCAGGAATGCTTAATAATATTGAAAATTTAATTGCTAAATGTTCAACATGTGAAAAATTTAGACCAAAAAATTGTAAAGAACCACTCATTTCTCATGAAATTTTATCGCTACCTTTTGAAAAAGTAGGTTGCGATGTTTGTGAATTTGGTAAAAAAGATTATTTAGTACTAGTTGATTATTTAACTAAGTGGTTAGAAATAGTACCCATTGTTAATAAGCAAGCAGGTGAAATCATTAACAACTTAAAAATGATATTTAGTATCCATGGTATTCCCAGATTTCTAGTTGCAGATAATATGCCTTTTAATGCTAAGGAATTTCAAAAATTTGCATCTGAGTGGGACTTTGAAATCATAAATAGCAGTCCACGATACCCACAGTCAAATGGTCAGGCCGAAAGTGGGGTTAAAATTGCCAAAAACATACTTAAAAAATGTTTTGATGTCAATAAAGATATATACACTGCTCTTATAGAGTACAGGAATACACCATGTAAAGGTTTAGAGTTTTCCCCAGCCCAAGCATTAATGAGTAAAAGAAGTCGTACTAAAATACCCATTACCCGAGAATTATTAAAACCCGAGATTCAAACTAACATCAAGGATAAAGTGATTAAAAAACAGAAATTAAGTAAGTCGCATTATGACAAAACTGCTAAGCCACTTAACGATCTCTCTGCTAATGAGCATGTTTTAGTTCGTAGTGGTAAATCATGGGAAAGAGGTACAATAATCAAGAAGGATAAAATGCCTCGAAGATATTGGGTAAAAAACGAGAATAATCGCATTGTGAGGCGAAATCGAGTTCATTTACAAAAATCGGGCAATGAACCAAAATTCAAACGCGATATGAGTGATTCTATTAATAATGGTGTGACACATAGTCCAAACATCAACAGTAAGTCAAACAATGCTAATACTCAACATTATGTAACAAGGTATGGCCGAACTGTTAAACCGCCTGAACGCTATGGACTAACTGCAAAATAATTCTCCGTGTACATAGAAGTCTTGTATGTTTAGTTTGTACATATATATTTTTCTCTCATTGTAATCAGTGTTTTTTAAATAATGTGCATTATATGTAAAAATTTTTGCTTTGTAAAAGGGAAGGTGTTTAATATATGTGAGTTAAATAATTTTTATTGTAAAAGGGAAGGTGTTGCATGACTGTAACTGTATCTTAAATATTGGTGAGTAGCGACACCTAGAATGCAATGTAATCTGATTCAGTCTAGAATAAAGCATGTAAGATGTAACAACGTAAAAAACTAAAAGGAACAAGACAGATTAAGAATTTGTGAAAAAAAGAAAAAACTTTGGATTAAAAATTATGAACTTTATTTTAGATTATTACATGCTTCATTACGTGATAAAGTACGCACTTCTAAAACAACCACACGTAACCTAATATTGAAAATAATCCCGTTTCGGAAAAGCAAGAAATTATATGCCTACTTCCTTCAAAAAGGCCCTTTACTTCATCTATATGCAAATGAGTGTTTTTAAATATTTCACGTAGGTTACTGCAAATAACCCTTACCCAGTTATCGTTAAACATTCTACTTACATCAACTTTCAAAAGAGTGAACATTTTCGCGACACTGCTGTCTTGTTGAATTAGCTGTTGAAAACTATCATTAACGTAAATGCAAAAACATCGAAATATATTATTTTTTCTCCCTTATTGCGGTTCTTCCTCTATTAAAATGAATCCTCTTTTTCCATAATATGAGTAATTTGAAGTGTTCAGAAGATAGCATTTGGGTCTTCAAAAAAAAATAGAAAATATTTTTTTAAATGTATGGACCTATGTACGTTCACACGCACACACATGCACAGACAGATAGTAAATCCTTCTACAGTGAGATAGTGAATATATAAAAGCAAAATGAAATATCAACACGAAGAAGCAGCTGATTTTAAAATATTTTATGGAAAAATTAGAGGACTACTAAATCACTCAATAAAAAAAGAAACGAAAGGAAAACGGAAATTAGTTAGCAGAATCGAATGATCTACTGAAAGATGACAGAGTCGAAAATATCTTCAACTCCACGAAATATTATAGGAAATGACGACCCGCGAAATAAAGGTTATAAAACGTGATTCACTGACAAGTTGAGAAAGACTTCTACTTATGTAAAAAGCTTCTTAGTAACGATGATCATTAGGGGATGAACATCTATAAAAATCCTAAGCGAATGAAATTTTAAGCTATGGTTAGATATCTAATAATGCTTAGAAATGTAGGGATGCTTTAATTCCTGTTGCATTGCAAAACTTAAATGCTTCTTGAGACATATTTCTACGACTATTTAATGACTTATTATAATGATGAGACTGGCAATAGATCGTATAAACTCTAGGAAAAGGTCCAATGCTATCGACAGGGTCATTAAAGCAGGGAAACTGAATTTTGCTATGTGAAGAAAAATTCGCCAGATTTTCGAATCATTTTATATTTTCTC
Organism: Octonoba sinensis; assembly: GCA_038502835.1. Classification (NCBI taxonomy): domain Eukaryota; kingdom Metazoa; phylum Arthropoda; class Arachnida; order Araneae; family Uloboridae; genus Octonoba; species Octonoba sinensis. The sequence goes on from CM076602.1 coordinate 70,405,355, forward strand.
TTCCTTAAGTCGCATTTTTGGTATATATTAATTGCTTTAAAAATACTCATCGTTATCTGTCATTTAAATAACAATAAAACTTTGAATAATTTCTCATTAATAAATATATATATGGAAACTACTTTTATTTTGTTTTTATTAGGAAAAAGTCACCGAGTATTTGACTTCTCTGAAAATGCTTTAATAGTTACCTCACATGCGATTTAGAATCCTAAAATATGTTTCGAACATTGTAGCTATACCTGATTTAAAATACAGATATTTTCAAAAAACATGTATGGAAAGTTAATATCATATATACTTTTTTCTCAATATTTTTTTTTCTTTATTTTCAAATAAGGTATTTTCATACAAATTTGTCCAATTTGAAAGACCAATTGTTTCTCATAGGAAAAAATGCACTCCACTGTAAATTCAACATTGGGGGGGGGGGGGGATTGTGTTAAAAATATCTTCATTAAACAAAAAAAAAACAGGACCACAGTCTTTAAATTAAATATTGAATTAATAATATGGAATAATATAGAAATATTTTATCAAAAAGATATACAATTCTTGTAGATACTGCGCAGTTGAAAAGTGTTCGAAAGTGGCAGTTTTTCTACATTGTTTAAAAGTTATGAGCTGAAAGATCCCAGTTCCTTCAAGTGCATGCCTTTAACAAGGTCTTCTATGCAACGAAGACAGAGTAATATCATATGATTCATTCAGCGATTGAGTGGCTTAACAGCAAAATGCTAAAAGAAATCCCCTTGTTATATTTTTTTTTTGCGAATAAATAGACTGTTTTTTGAAGCACGATTCTCCAAAGTTTTGCTAAACTTCTAAATATCGAGGGAAAATCGTTTGCAGTAAGGTCACTCACTCTGGCGCCAGAGGCGTAGCTAGGTGGGGGCAAAGGAGGGACAGCTGTCGCCGGGAGCAGCATCAAGGGGCGCCAAATTAATGCCAATTTACTTTATTTTTAAATGCGAAAAGAAAATTATTTGAACGTAAGAGGTTTGAATATGTTCGACAAAAAAGTGGGAACACCGCAAACCATATCGGGAATGACCAATATGTAGCACAGGAGTGCGTGGGAAATCAGACAAATAATTTTGCGAAGCCAAAGTGTCCCATTTTTCCCTTAGAAGTGAATGGTCGCTAATAAAAATGAAAGTTAAAAGGGCTATTTTTTAGAGCTATTTATCATTTCGGAAGAATAAAAGTTTTTAAAATCCCCTTTAGGGGCGCCCCTAGGCCCCCAGGGACACAGGGGGCGCTAAATCTTCAGTTGTCCCCGGGCGCTGAAAACCCTAGCTACGCCTCTGTCTGGCGCTTAACGCTTCATGGGATTAACGCTGATAAGATGAAGTACATCATAACGGGACACATACCGTTTCAAATTTGGATAAATATAACAGGTGAGAAATCAGTAACTTCTTAAACATACTCAATGCTTCATTAATTTATGTATCTGTAGGCTTTGTTTTTCATTATATTGAATATTTTTATTTAGTTAGTTACTACTATTTGGGAAAAAAATTCTACCTTAGTATTGATTTTCTTTATTTGTTGATCTCTTTTTCTTTTTTTTGAAGTATGTATTTGAAAAACAAAAAACGCACATGTTTGTAATTCAAGAGGAAATAAGAATTGTAAGGTTCACGACTTTCGAAAGCAGCATTATTTTAGAAATCTTTGCTCGAGATTTTTAGAACAAACAATAATATTTCACTCAGTATTTGGATCGAACATGAGATCTCAAGATGCACATATTGATTTCAAATAGTTTTCGTCGTCTTTGAAGAATTCAATAAATTTTGTTCTTCTCATCTATCTTCCTGATAAAAGAAGTTTCGGAACTTAGGATAAATAATTTGTTTTATTGAAATTGTCAATAGTTAAAGTCAAACGCGCTTATTTAATAAGACGTTTTTTATGAACTTATTCGAAAACAAAGAAAAAAGTTGCAGTTTCTTATTTCAAAAATATTTTTGATATTCGCCTAGTTGACATTTAAGGTGTATTAAAAGACAATAGAAACTTCAGAAATACCAATTGCTTTTTTTTTCCCTTCAGGAATTATGGACATAACAAAATTTTCTTTGTATTAAGAAATAAAAAATATTAAACCAGCAATTGTTACACCATTTGCGACTAGTTTTATTACAAAGTTAAAAATCTAAGCACAATATCTTCAGGCAACTGTTAAATTTGTTAGCTTTAAATATATCATTATATATAATATATTTCACTTAACGGGGATCAGTTACGATTACATTTTTCGAAACGATATGATACTGACATCATGCAAAAAACAATCTATGGTAAAACGATATTTAAAAATCTGTTTGTTAATTAGTATAGAAAAAGTAACATTCTATTTGTATTTATTATCGCAACTTACGAACTTTAACAAATTTTATTCTATTTCTTAAGAAGTATTTCCATTCATAACTCAATTTTGAATTTTAAACTCTGTGGAGTGGCAACACCTTAGTTTGTTAATATCGAGTGATAATCCGCGCGTTTCTATCTTAGCGATCTTTTCTAAAACTTTTCGAAATTTAAAGCGTTTTTTTAAATCTATTTTTTATTTTAATGCATTTTTTAAATTTTATTATTTTTTTATTGTTGAGCCCGCAGATGTTCTGCGGGAGATCAGCTAATTATTATAAGTTTAGTATACATTGAAGTGCTTTGAAAATATATACATATTTAAATGTAATTAACACTTTTTGTCAAACAGAAGAATACGAATAGATAAATACCCTTCTTATTCTTCCAAAATTATCAAAATCTAGATACGGACCAAATTACGGTAAGATATTACTCTGCGGAGGGTACATTTGAGTTAGAATTTCACTTCAGTGCTTCAAAATATTAATCTTTTTCCACGTTCAGTTTTTTTTAATAAAGGCATGAGCAATGCTAAAAACATTCCCACATGACAATTGAATGAAGGACTATATGGAAGAGAGCAAAAAAAAAAAAATATATATATATATATATATATATATATTGAAGATGCTTTGCGGAGGGGATAGCAAAATATTCCAATTCTGAAATTTTCCCCTTGTATCCGTATTTCTTTCTTTATGATAAAGTGTTGACATGATTTTACAAACATATATCATGCATAAACATATAAAGTTTATGGTCCAACTAGTTAAAGTAATTCGGAGGAAGGCACAAGTTTATTGTTAGTGGTGTTATGTGTCGACAGATGGATATGCTGACTATGTTGTGTGAGGGATCTTGTACCAAAGAGCAGGTGGATTATTAATTTATCTTAATTGTCTCTTTTAATCACCGATCTGGGTACGTAACGCAACTGCAGCCATACCGTATATAGCATCGAGGCCTTCACGGACTATCCCCCTGTAGAAGGGGATGCGACTGCAGCGCAATCCTCCATGTCTCCCCACAAACTCTCTGACAAACTGACAGGGTTTTGGACTTCAAACCGGGTCTCCAAACATCGGTTCCGAACCAATGTTTGGGCTTCGGAACTCGACCCGCTAAAGATTCCCTATGTCATTGGCTTTCATGTGAAATACGTGGACCCTGAAATTCCGAGGGAACCGGAGGCTGTAGAAAATTTCCTTCTATAGTTTCCGGTCTAAAAAAGCAGGTGGCGTAGTTGTGGTGCAACCATCTTGTGTCATCCGACTGCAACTTGTTAGAGTTTTTGCTGGTCAGCTATCAGATGGTCCTTCCCAAATGGTCATCAATTTCCGTGGCTTTGAAAAGGGGCGAATACCGACAAAGCAAGTGCTTCCACACCAGAAACAACATCAGAATCGTATTCGTATTTAAAGTTTATAAACAGATGTTTTACTTTAGTTGAGATATCTGCAAGGTGTGAAAGTGTGTTCCGCAGACTTTTACACATACGTAACAAGAAGGAATGTGCAAACTCCATCCATCAATACGAAAAGAAGCAAGTGTGACGTCTTCTTGTTATACATGGGGAATCTTGTTCGTTGTCTGTTGTTTCTACTCTAATCATTTTTATGCAAATATTCCGAAATTTAATGTAATGCTTAAGTCATTCAAATGGAAAACACAACAATCAACATCATACAGGAATAAGAATGAAAACAAATGTGTGTTTTATTTAGAATTGTTATTGAGTTCTTATACTAATGCACACATATTCATTAAAAAAAGATAGAAAACACAAGAATATCTAATGGCCTTTAATATACTTTCATCATTGTTGATTTACCCTTTTTTTAACATTTGAATAGCCTAACGTCTGAAAAGTTCAACTCAACTGTAAAAACGCGTTTGTTTGTTTAAAATAATGAACACCATTCGTTTAAAAACAAGCATAAAAATCACAGTCTGTCGGGGGGGGGGGATTCTATTTCTATTCTTATCTTTTGTTCTAATTCAGAAGTAATGCTGCATAGGAACTACTTATAAGAAATGAAAGTTCCATAATAGTTTCATTACATTTAATAATTTGGTGTTTGCCTGAGGCAAAATATAATGAGAGCATCTCCAATTTACTTGTTCAACAGTCTGTAAATATTCTCTTACTTAAAACATCTTTTATTAAAATCTTCGACACACACACACCAATAGGGGACTTGATTAAAGAAATTTCTCTTTTGTTCTTGTGTTTGCTTGTTTGTTTGTGTGTTTACGACGTGTAGACGAATCTAGCGCATACACTCATGACCGTTAGCACACAATTAGTTCTGACCTTAGGAATGTCACTCAGGTCAAGCGTGATGATCTCTTACAATCTTTACGGTACATAATAATATAGCAGCACTCACTAATTTTTTGACAATCACTTATGAGGATCATCAGCTAATAGTATGTCTGTTGTGGGTGATTGTTAATAACTTGATTAGAAATGTTTTTATTAAGAAATCGAAAAATGAAATTCGTTAAAAGAAAACCAGTACATGACTAATGAAGTACTTTATGAACATACACATTTACAGGCAAATAGTTTAAGAGTTTATCACCGAGAAAGCTGTTTTCCGAGACATTTATTGCCTAGTACAGCTTTTTCTTTAAAATTTACATGAAATTGGCTCAAACGTTGTATTTCATTAATCTTTCCATGCTAACTGATTACTATCCACTTGGAGCCGCAATGTAATTCTAACTTCGTTCAAATAAAAAACAAATAGCATATTCAACCTTTCGTAAATATTCAACAATATTTTTTTTCAATGTAAATATGTTATTGAGTACTTTAACTGATGCCAAAATATTTGCTCATAATCCATATAAATCTCAAGAATACAAGTTGTTCTTTCAGCATAATTTCATAGTTGTTTGCTCATAGCAATCATTGTTTCTTACACTTGACTCCTCCCGCTTCTACGAAGTTCCACTCAACTGTAAATGCAATTTTTTCGTTCAATTAATGAAATATCACCCACTTAATAGAAGCTTACATCGGACACAAAATTTTTATCTTCGATTCATATGCCATTAGCATTTGTTCTAATTCAGAAGTAATGAAACAGAGAACATATGCGTACAATAAGAAGCTTTAATTATATTTCCGTTATATTAATTAATTCACTGCTTCTCTGAGGCGAAAAATAGTTAGAACTTAACTATTTTCGGAATAACATATAGCTTTTTTCTTCCGTTCAGGGATTTTCTTGGAACAAATACTTAATGTAGTAAAATAAGAGGTGTAATTGTAGCTACTCAACGAGGCTAAGAATATTTACTAAAGAAGCTATGGACCCATTCCAGTTTGCACACAGAAAAAGTATAAGTTAAGACAAGTATAAGCTACTACAAAGGGTACATCAAACATGTATTTTTTTTTTTTTTTAATATACATGTTAAACACTTAGAAATCAAAATAGCAAAAAAAATTTTTAGCTTACTTTTGCTGATTATTGAAAACGTTTCATATGAATCTAAAACATAAAATCCGTTTAAAAAAATTGTTTTTCCGATAAATGCAATAAATATGAAATGAACTAGTTTATTTCAGAAACTATTATTTTACTATGTGATTTTGTTGATGTGTACATACTATTCAATGAATATTTGTTAAATCTCACGCAAAAAATATGATCTTAATTGCACCAATCGCGCTAAAACTGATTTACACTGAAATTCCCCTCTCCAAAACAAACAATTTAATTATTATTCTTCTTTTTTGATGAAAAAACGTTTGAAACAAGATATGTGCAAGAACAAAATACACGTAAAAAGTTTCAACAGTAGGAATCGAAATAAAACAGACAAATTGTCGCATCAAAAAAATAGAAAAAGCTCTGTAAAATTTCAAAAGATCTGTGCATTGAAAGCTTTCAAAAAGTATCAAAATAATTCAAAAGAGTTTTTTTAAGCTCAAATTTACGACTTTCAAAAATAGTTTTCCATTCCAAAATAATTAAGAGGTTGAAAAAACTTAATTACGTCTTAAAAAGTTCAACCTGATAATGAAGAAAAACGAGTCTTTCTTTATTTTTAACTTACAGTCTTTGTTATTGTTATTGCGTTTAATTTATTTTCACTTTACTCTTTCTTCTTTCCTTTTTAAAATTTACGTCATAGATAAACCTCCCTTTATAAGTATTACTTTGTATATGTTTTGACATTTGAATAAATGGAATATTTTATTTTCTTCGTCTTTAAGAATATATCTCGCATTTATACACAATAAATCACGCTACGTTTAAGTATATTTCTTAAAAACCAAAGATCAAGCAAAAGATACATTCCTTAAATTTACAGCATCTGTTGAGAGTCACTTAGAGAAAAAAAAATTAAAACCTTCCGTACAGATAATTGCCTTGAATATTGTCGAAAAGAATTCGAAAAATGTATTGTTCAATGTGGTATTCGTAGAGAATATTCAGTTATTTTAACCCATTACCTTCTCAACAGAACGGCGTGGCGGAGAGAATGAATCGTATTTTAGTCGAAATAGCTAGATGTTTATTTATGCAATCCCAGCTTCCTCAAGAGTTCTGGGCTAAAGCGATATATTGTTCGGTTTACATTCGCAACCGCTGTCCAACGAAGAGCTTACATGAAACCAAAACCCCGTACGAAGTATTTTTTGGCGGAAAGCCAAGTGTGACTTACTTCAAAGTTTTTGGCCAAAAACCATGCTTTCTCGATAAATGATAGAAATTAAAATTTGACCCAAGGTCACAAGAACATATCTTTGTAGGCTACTCTACTGACTCTAAAGCATATAGACTGTGGAATAAAACTTCTATGAAAATAATTTTAAGTCGAGATGTGCGATTTGTTGATGGATTTCAAAATGATGCTTCGTCTAACAACAAAACTGAGTTCTTTATTACTTTGGCAAATCCCAGCGCCGAAGATACGGAGTTAGAAACAACAAATTCAGAAGAAACATATACATACTGTCCACGTGATAAGGATCAAAATGCTCAAGCAGATGGTATCTCAAGCGATGAGGGGAGAAGCAATAGCTCAGATTCTGAAGTGGATACCCTCCCGACATCAGTAAGGACGCTTGGCAGGCCAAGAAAAATAAAACAGGAAGCCATGGTAGACCAAGAAAAAAATATAAAATGAGCATTCAAAAATCTGATGAAACTTCTTATATTAATCTGGAATCTAATCCTACTGTTTTTGAAGCATTAAATGATGTTCATAAAAATGAATGAAAAACACCTAGTGAACGAAAATGCATAGAAAATTTCTTCAAGACCGAAAAATACGAAAGGTAAACAAGACGTGTAATATTGTAAAGCTAAAAGCGCGTTTAGTTGCAAAAGGGAACAAAGAAAAATATGGTATTGATTTCGAGGAAAATTTTTCTCCTGTAGACAGATTGAATTTGATTAGAACTGTATTCGCGCATGCTGTTAAAAACTGCTTTACAGCCTACCAAGGGGATTTTATCATGGCTTATGTAAATGGAGATTTACATGAAGAAATAAACACAGTAGGGGATTTAGGTTTGAGGGCGCTCTAGGCCCGAGACGATATGGCGCCCCATAGCACTAAAAAAAAGTTCTTAAAAATATTTTTGTTAGATATTTCAGATTTTAGTACAAGCCTGATTAATTATTTTAACGAAGAAATTCTACCCTTAAAATGGAACGATGTTTAGATAGTAAGATCGCAAAAAAATAAACTTTCAAATTTGGTCTTACAGTTTACAGAAAGCCAATCGATTTTTAATTTTAGCCGTCTTAAAAATTTTGGCGCCCCTCAAAATTTGCCGCCCTAGGCCCGGGCCTAAGTCTAAATCCGCTACTGGATAAACATGGAAATACCAGAAGGTTTTAAAGATAATCTCAGTGATGACAAAGTCTGTTTATTAAAGCGTACTCTTTATGGCTTGAAGCAATCAGGAAGACAGTGGTACATAAAATTAGATGAGAAATTAAAACACTCGGTTTCAAACCTCTCAATTCCGATAAATTACTTTTTGAAGCGATAATAGTTGTCTACACGCAATTTGTCGTACAATTTGTCGACCCCATTAAAAAAAAGAGACATGGGAGCTTTAGAAAATATCTCAATTGTTGGAATTTACCTTTAACTAATAAAAAAAATTTTTAATGTAAAAAAAATCTGAATTTTTCCCTCTTAAAAAAAATTAGTTGACAGAGATTTGAATAATGATCACACAAAATGATGATTTGAAAGCGGAATATACTATCTGGATACTATATACTATACGGATAATAGTTGTCTACACGCAATTTGTCGTACAATTTGTCGACCCCATTAAAAAAAAGAGACATGGGAGCTTTAGAAAATATCTCAATTGTTGGAATTTACCTTTAACTAATAAAAATTTTTTTTAATGTAAAAAAAATCTGAATTTTTCCCTCTTAAAAAAAATTAGTTGACAGAGATTTGAATAATGATCACACAAAATGATGATTTGAAAGTGGAATATACTAAAATGCTGAAACAATTTTTAATTGCAACAAAATTCCCATACTCAATAATGTACAGGAATAAAAGTACATACTATAACACGCGTTCCTAGATTAATTTTTATCGTGAAATTTCTACATAACAAGAAAATAAAAACTGGGAGCAACTTTTGCTACGAGAACATGCTACTTTTGAAATACAATTTGTAATTAAGATTAACTTTCTTCTCAAAAAAATATTATTTGAAAAATGCTATGGTAAAGACAAAATTTGGGCTTAAATTTCAGTATATGACCAACTTCATTTTCTTTCAAAAAAGTATTTTTTTTCTGCTCAGTAATGTTTTCTTAAAGTAAGGATTAAAATTAATAAATATATCATTGAAAGAATTTAGAGGACAAATAACTAGTTAAATTTTTTTTATATTTGTTTCTTTTATGTTTAAAAAACCTGTTTGCTTCTGTTTTTTTATATACATTTTTTAAATTCATTTTAATACCTTTAGAGCATAATCTCATTTTAGAGCATATTTACTCAATTTTATTAATTTTATATTGCAATATCATTAAGATAGTCATTAAAATAGGTACCGTATTGGAAAAAAAAATTAAAGTCTTCATCTATATTTCAATGACACGTACTCTTAAGACTTAAGTACACGTACTTAAAAGATTTTTTTTCCTTCGTAAACTAAAATAAAAAATTTTATAGCGTGCAGAACACCAATGCCGTAATTAAATTTAAATCAACTCTGATAACTAGAAATTGAAAAGAAAAAAAAAACTAATAATACTTTAAACAATTAAAAACGATGAATTATTTGTAAGTATTCATATAAACAAATGAAATCATTTTGAGTAGTTCCAGAGAAGTTGATTTTAACTGCGAAAATAAATTTAATTTTTAATAATTTCATTATTTTAAAAATGCAACTCCTCTTAAAAAGAAAAAACTGTAATGAGCGTGGTGTTAACAATTTCAAATTAGTCATTCTTTTCATATTTAAATCATTTTATAATATAATAAATTTTATGTTTTTTAGGTTAACTTCATACAACGTTACGTTACCAAGCAATTTTTAATATGCATTTTTACTTAGTATTTTTCCTGTTTTGATTTATGCTAAATTAGCAAAATTACATGTTAAAATATTTCAAGGTTCACCGTTATTGCTTTGCTTCTTTATATATTTCCACTTTATGGTGGTTTTAAAGTCTCTACTAACGACCATTAAAAGTATTTTTAGTAAGCATAAAATCTGGAGCAATATTTTTTCTTGGACACTAACGATGTAAAATACGAGTGATCGTGAAAAATTCACCGAAATGCTTTAAACAAGGTTATAAAGCAGCAGTAAATATAGATTTGCTTGAAAGAAAGTACTTTTTTTATTTATTTATTTTTTGATTTGTCTTCACGTCCCACACAAAGTCAAAAATAACATTTCCTATAATATAATTTTAAAGATCCAGTTACTAAAGAATCATACAAAAACAATATTTCATATCGAATAAGTCGAATTAATTTACTTTGAATACAATCAGTGTCTAAAGAAAAAATAAATAAATAATTTGCAATAAAGAATTGAACTATTCTCTTAAATACAATAGAACCTCTCTTAACCGGCCTTCGCTTTATCCAACCCATATTTTCAAAATACAAAAATAGCTTTTAGAGCGCTAGTTGTTTGGGTTCATTATGATATGTAATTGGCAGTCAAGTATTAATTTTGCCAATAGTAGCGCATCTCAAAAAGAAAGAAAAGACGTAGAAAATGTAAGGTTTTCCGTCATGATGATTTTAATAGCATTATAGGTAGGATTGCCATACGTCCCGGTATTTTGCTCTTGTCCTGGTGTCCCGCCCAGTTTTATCAATGTCCCGGAAACGGCTGTAAGATGAAACAGGAATGAATTTATCTTTTTAAGAATCTTTTATGAAGGCATTAAGAATATTTAAGATGACAGAGCATTAAGGAGGGAGTCCACTGCAAGAGCATTCATTGATTGTATGTAAAATAAACTTTGGCGTTTTCTTTGCTCTGAATGATGAAAAAGTCAAGCTTAACAAAAACATCTTGAAAAAAGTACATTCAAGTCAGAAATATGAGTGGTTTGAAAACAAAGAATAGCATTGTTAACTTATTAATTGCTTTTTTAGTTTGACAAAAATGTTTTTTTTTTAAATGGTTTTTGAAGTTAGACGAAAAGTTGTAGTTTTAAAAAATAAGACTTAGTAATTAATTGTTCAATGTAACAATTTTATGAATTATTTTAAAGTTTATTTTATTAACACTTCTTCTCAGATGGTAGACCAGAAAAATTTCTCATTAAAAAGGGAAATAAAATCTTTTTAAGAAAATTGAGTAGCAATATATATAACAATTTATGGTTCCAGATTCCCCACTCCCGTTACTTACGAGGCTTAAAACTCACCATTTTTCCGTTTAATTTTTTAAAAATTTCCCCAGACCCTCCCGGTATGCCCATCCCATATTAATGTGTCCCGGTTTCACTAACCAAAAATATGGCAAGCCTAATTATAGGTAACTACAATGTGCTGAAAATATTTATAATGTGTCACAGTGGCGTTGCTAGGGGGGGGGGGAGTTTCTTCGGGAGAAGTGAGCTAATATCATTGTTTTACAGGAAACATTGGTTAAATTCTAGACAATCTTCACCATTTCATTCAGATTTCTTCGGGAAAAGTGAGCTAATTTCATTGTTTTACAGGAAAAATTGGTCAAATTTTAGGCAATCTTCCCCATCTCAGGGGGGGTTTATCCCCAAACCCCCTTATCTAAGCCAGTGAAATGTCATGATTTACTGGCTGGTTTTTATAGTCTAAATTAAGAGTGCATAACTAAAGCTTGTTTTTTTTTTTTATTTTGCATCAATAATTATTACTTTAAAAAAAAATTGAGATTTTACGATTATCGTCGCAGGCGAGCGATATCTGTTTTCAAGTCTGGGACAGATAATTTATGTATAGATTTTTTTTAATTGAAGGTGTGGTTTAGTAGTTTATTACTACAATGATCAGAAGACGCGTTTGTAGATAAGTCAGTCATTTCATTTTCGAGTAATTATTTTGAAATATTACCCCTCACTTGAGTAATGGGATTATAATTTACTATTTGCATTCGCAAACGTTGTGAAACAAAACATAACCTCGAAAACGGGCAATTTTTAGACTCTAAAAACTCATTATCGTTTATTTAAACCAGAGATAAAATCTGAAACTAATTATGCCTGATGTTGCAGAAGAAAAGCAGAGCAAATATTTGTGATGAATAACTAAGGGGGAAAAAAGGACTCTCTGACATAATGTTCGGCTAATATAGTGTCACCACAAATGAGCTAGGTTCGCCTTCATTAATTTGTGGCCCTGCACTTTAATGTATTAAAGTAATTCCGCGAACGCATTTAAATAACTCATCATTTTTTGTGGGTTCTAGTTAATAGTTATTTAAGACTTCGATTAAATTGCTCTGTATATTTTTGGGGCAATTAAAATAAAAGTTACGCCTATCTTAAGCATTTTTTTAAATAAATGATTTTTTCTTTTCTTTTTTAGCTGTTATTAACTTGGTTTCGGCAATTTTTAGCCGGCGCCCGATTTTTAGAGGCAAAGGAATTATTCTCCCTTACAGTACAAGACAATAATCGCTGTTTATAAGTTGATTTAAAATGGCTTCTATTTCATTTTGTAGCAAAAATTAATTGTGGAAAAATAAAGTATATACGAATATTATTAAACAAACTTGTGTAAAAATTAAAATTAATTGTGGAAAAATAAAGTATGTCGAATATTATTAAACAAACTTGTGTAGTACTCTATATCAGGCCTGCGCTGTCCATATCTGCACGGTCGTGTGACGAACGACGGCAGCGAGCCAAAAAGGTGCCGGGTCGCATCAAGAGGCTCCTGAAAAAACAAAAACAAGAATAAAATTCGAGAAAGACCCAATAAAATGAACAAAAAAAAAAAAAAAACAATACAACCCGAAAAAATTATTGAACTGGGTTTTTCTAGAAAAAACCCTTGTTTTATTTCTCCCTATAAAAGCACGACGGCGCCGAGCAGGCTGGGCGCGAGCCCTCTCGCCCTACACCCTTTATGAAACGTCATGCAGCGCAAGTGGCTGCATTAAGATAAAGGTTGCCAAATGTTTGACAGATTGTTCCGCGTCAATAAAACTTCAATACGGGACTGCAAGAGTGCCGTGTTCTTTCCAGGATTTTGGTTTTGCCGGATATTAGCGGATATCCGGTGACCGTTGTGTGACGGGTCCCTACCGGATATCCAGCTCCGATGTTTTAAATGTGTAAGTGCTACGCATTTTTTAAACGTCTCACAGCTTTCAAATACGTAAAAAAGTTTCCAATTTGCACATGTTTTTAAAACACGCTTATTAAATTTTAAAAATAAAAATTGACCGGATCTCTCGTATAGTGGCCGGATTGGATTCTGGATATTGAAAAAAAAAAGGATAACGGATATCCGGTACCAGATATCTGGACCCACTTCCGTTGCGCCCATGCTGTCTCGTATTAGTAGTTTTTATATTTGGCAACACTGGTTAAGATTCAAAGTGGTCAATGCCCTCTCCAAAAATCGCGAAAGATCTTTTCAACGGCTCTCTCTCTCGAAAGCGTTTATATATCCCCCCTTTGATGATGGTGCCATTTATAAATACATGTGTTTTTGCATGCTGTTGTTGATTACCTATAATTTACATTGAATATACCCTTCCCCTCCATGGAAATTTTGAAATGACGGGCTTGAGTTGGAAAATACATTTTGTGGATAAATCCGTGTGTTCTCATGATACAGGTGTACTAGTGTGAAACGTGAGTGAGGGATCATTCATAAATGATGTCACGCTTCAAGGGGGGGTAGGGGGTTTCGTGATAATGTGACAAGGGGTGGGGAGGGGGTAACAAGAAGTGTGGCATCCCTGATTATCCAACATAGCGTGACATGTGACAAAGGGGGCAGGGGGTCCGTTGAAGTGTGACATTTTGTGACGAAGTGGGAGGGGGGTCTGTTGAAGTGTGACATTTTCGGACAAAGGGGGAGGGGGGTCAAATATGTGGGAGAAAAGCGTGACATCATTTATGAACGGTCCCTGAGAGAGAGAGTGAACTATAGCCAAAGCATAGCGCCCTCTATAAACACTAACACTGAGCAGCCGGAGAAACTTTAATTGCGAAACATCATAGCAGCATGAAGCTCTTATAGCAAGTGCAATTGTTCTGTGTTTGTTGTGGGTAGAATGTGTTCTACATATATTAATTTTCATTTTGTGTACGTGTTATAAACACTTCTAATAGAATATAACTATACAGATAAGTAATGTCTCAGTAAAATTTAGCTGTAGTGAAATCATACCTTTTACCACCGCAAACGAATCAACGCTCGAAAAAAAAAAAGAAAAAAAAGAATTTCAGTAATAACAATAGAATAAAATAAACTTCTCGGTGTTTTTCTTTTTTAAATTAATTTTTTTCATTATTTTCATTTTAGTTTCTAAGAAAAGTAGTATATAATCTAACAGGGATCTGGAGCAGCCCCATTTTGGAGTTGCTCCACTACGACTTCTAAATAATTGCTCCGGTACCCTCCATCTGCAATCTGTACTCCGATTAATTTTAATACATCATAATATTTATGTAATTTTTTTAGTTAATATTATTTTCTATATAGAAAACTAAAACTATGACCCTCATAAATCGGCCAAACAGATGACCAAGCCCCCCAAAGCCCCCGGAAAGCACCCTTCTCTAAAAATTTCATTGGCGCAGTATGCGCCGGGACCTCTCCTGATGAGCAGGCCCTGCATCACAAGATCAAATTTCACGAACCACAAACTATTTTTTACTATTATTTACAACTTTTCATTTTCCTTTCCTTTGAGTTTTAACTATAAGGCTTTTAATTTGTGTTGTAAACACAATATGGCTTCTTTTAATTAGGGATGTAAGGATTAGTGATTTGGCCGAGTGGCCGAATACCGAGTATTCGGCCACTTCTCCCAGGCCGAAGCCGAATATTCGGCGGACGAATATTAAAATTTCTAGAAAATCGTTGTAATAGAAAGTATTTGACAAATTTAAAATTATTGACAAAGTCAAACACCAATTACACACAATCTATGATGTATGCTTTAATTCTGTTCATTAAAGAATTTAAAACTATTTAAAATAATCTATTTTCTCTATTGTTTTGAATGTATAGAAATTAAGAATTTCACCCACAGGTGGAATAGAAATGTCAGGTTTTATGGTAGTAAGCATTAGCATTATTTTACTAATTATTTAATTCAAATGAAAGAACTACTATTGCTTAGTGAACTTTTACCTTGCTCAAAACTGTTTTATGAAGATATTTTAGAAGTTACAAAAATATTGTTATTTTATGAGGTTTTTTACATACCTATCTTTAAACGATCTATTAAAATTTAATACACTTAAGTGGAATATATTTTTATTTTCAAAAACCCCAATAACTTATGCTATCTAAATATTCATGATATATTTTAGGCTTTTCACATTTCTCTCTTACCCAATATTCACAAGAAATCAGTCTACCCAAACAAAGGTTGACTTTTACTTTGTTAATAATAACAAAATTAATTTTTCATGTATCGTAATTAACTCTTGCTAGTTTTGGGAGCAAATGCTACATATAAAATACAATATTACAACTTTAAAATCCATTTTTGCTCAGTCAAGCCTAAAACTAGGTTTTAAATTTTTTTTTTCTAAATTATTTTTATTTTTTAAAACTATAAACTAATGTATTATTTTGCAATAATTATAATACAATTTTAAATGTTTAAAATCTACTAATTTCTTTATTTTTTTACATTTCTACTGCAGCTGAACTATTCGGCCGAATAGTCCATCAATATTCGGCCAGGCCGAATATTCGGCTTGGTGATGAAATGATTATTCGGCCGGCCGAATATTCGTCCAAAGGGCCGAATACCGAATAACTGCCGAATATTCGTTACATCCCTACTTATAATATAGCAATCTGAATCACGTAAATTATTTTGATATTAATTTAAAGAAGCCTGAAAAATGGCAACATAGAACCAACTCTCTACCTAAACTTTCTTTTTATAATTTTGCCTAGAAACTCATTTTTATGTAGGTTAGAGAGATAAAAGAAATGACCAGAAAATGACACATTTTCATGTGGCAAACAATTTTTTGACAGAAAAATATACTTTTCAAAGAAATAATTTTAAAATCTTTGTGAAAACATGAACTCAAAAAGTGATGTAATCATTCAAGATTCGAAAAAAGTAAATCTATAAATAAAATAAAAAATATTTCAAATACATAGCAATCTCAAGACATCAAAAATGGCGATAAATTGCCAATTCAGATACAACTCACTTGGCCATGGATTTCGTTTCGGAATACAAACCTTGGCAATGTGTTTTCTGCAGAGAGTTTATTTATATTCTTTATGTCGTAAAAAGTAGGAGTGATTGTAGTTTGTTCTATTAGAGGTGATAAATACTAACATGAAAGAATTGTTTTGAAGAATAATATCTTTTTTCAAGTAAATCTATAATTGAATCTGCAAAATTTAGAAAGTCTACCATGGTGCTTCGTGTTGCTTTTATTCCAATAACATAGTGCAGTATGTTTTAATCACTTCTCAAATGCAAGCATTATGAGTTGGCTGCAGAAAGATTTTATTGGGGTATTCTGAGTCAGAATCCCTTAAGAGATTATTCATAAATGATGTCGTGCTTCGAAGGGGGGTTCGTGAAATTCTGACAAGGGAAGGGGATGGGGTAACAAGAAATGTGACATCATGCTTATGCAACATAACCTGGCAGGTGACAAAGGAGGAGGAGGGAATGGTGAAGTGTGACTTTTTGTCACAAAGGGGGGAGCGGGGCCAAATATATGGAAAAAAGCGTGACATCATTTATGGACGGTCCCTAAAGATAAGAAAGTGTTCTGTGTCATGTTCCGGTTTCAACGAATGCGTTAGTTTATTCTTGATCGTATTTAGGAAGCGTCTTGCTGTAACCAAGAGAGAAGCTCTAATTTCGGAACGCTAATTCAGTACTGCTTTTCTGGGGTTATAACATTCTTTAGATAAAATGTCTCTCATCTATCATTATTGTTCGAATTTCATTTTATTAAGCATTTTTATTATTGTTATTATATCGCATCGTTTTTATTGTCTCTTTTCTATATTCCAATTTTATAAACAAATTGTTAAACTTGCAATTTACAACAACAACTGGGTTAAAATTGTTTAAAGTCATAATTGGTTAAAGTCATGATATTCTATAATCATGGCTCATAATATTATGTGTCATTAATCCTAAAGAAAAACAGCAAAATCATTTCCAAAAATTTTAAAAACAAGAAATTGTATTTAAAACTGATGTAGAAAGTCACAAGTATGCACAAAGTTGACTCACATTTATGATAAAGGGACCGTTCATAAATGATGTCACGCTTTTTTTTCAATATATTTGACCCCCTGATATGTTGATATGTTGAAGTATGACGTGTTGTGACAAAAGAAAAGCAATAGGTTTGGTGAAAAACGTGCTGTCCGTACGTAAAAAGAACAAGGGTTCCACGATAGAAGTCGACCGTAAAAAGGGTTTCTCGTATGATTGTGCCCTAAAGTTGTCCTAAATTTATGTTAAAAAAGGTTCTGGTTTTTTTTAACAAAGTGTTCTCCAGATCACGAAAGTCTCGAAAAAGTCTCGAATTTCGAAATCAGTCTTGAAAGTTATGAAAATTACAAATAGGGCACAAAAGTTTTTCTTCTCGAACGGGATCGGTCGCTTCGAAAAGGCACCGGATATCCTGTATCCAACACCTTTTTGAATATCAGAAATTTGATCCGGCTATTGCTCAAAATATCCGATTATCCTGCAAGACAAATTTTATTTTTAAAATTAATTAACATATTTTCTAAATATATGTCGGTTACAAACTCACTATGTAATTTGGTAGCTGTTTAAAAATATGTAAAGACACCCTAGTTAAGCTCGTTCGAGCCCTGTAAGTTTGAGTTCTCATGAACATAGTAATAATTAAAATACGGCAATAAATCATCAGTTAACGGCACTGGACCTATGTGCCTTTCAACCCCAAAAATGGACGTCTCTTAAAATGGCTGTAACTTCTATAATTATTATTAATTTTTTTTTTTTTTTTTGGGCCTGGTAAACCATTTCTATTGGGTTTTCCTTTAAATTTGAAATGCCAAATAAAAGCACATTAATAACATGTGCAATTAAGAGATGGGAAAAATTTGTTGATTTAATTTAATGCTGTTTTGCTATATCCATCAGGAATAAAAGGTAAGTCAAGAATCTTATTTTTTGCTATGCATGAGTAATTTCTGTTTTGTATTTGAGCCTAGGCACTAACTGAGACGCATACTTTCCAAAAGTTATGCATTTTAGTTCATTTTTTGTCTTATTTTGTACGCCCTAAAATTTTTGTGGAGGTTTAGCCTTTTTTACAATATTGCACAAACGGTTGAGTTCAATTTTTTTTTACATTTTTTTTTATTTATCATTGATGCGAACAATTTTTTGTTGCAGGTTTAAGTAAACAAATAGTTGGGCATTTAAGACTTACACATCCATTAATAGCTTCCAAATGCGTGGTAAGTTTTTAATTTACATATATTTTCAGTACATACTAATTATTCAAGTTTTAAAAATCAAATTCAACCTGCCGGATAAGTGGCTCTTTCGTGCAGCGACCGAATCTGGTTTCGTATGTTAAAAAAAAATTGGTCGAACACCAGATATCTGATGCGTTGTAGAAGGACCCCCCCCCCCCCCTCCGTTGGCACGCCCCTGATCAAGAGATACCAATTAATTTTATAAGTCCTTATTTCAATATTCATAGTTAATTGGCTTTCCGGGTTTTATGAAGTTCTACTTTCGAAAAAACTTCTAAAGAAACAAACTGAACTTGAACACTGATCCTGAAATATTTGTTTGCAATCTCAAAGAAATAAATGATTTGTGATCTATCACATATCACAATACTTATTTTCTCAAAATATGTCGGCCAATTAATTGAACGTCAGTTTTACACGCTGACGCAATTTCCTGTTTCTTCGAAATATGGTATGTAGTTTTGCTTAACCCTTTATAGCAGCGGTCGGCAACCTAAACTGACTGAAGATCTACTTTCCAAGTTCGGTAAACCCCAAGATCGACTCGGAGGACCGGGGGAGGGGGTGTATACATTATTGATAGGGCATGTTGGGATTGCGCCTGTCTTCAAATTGCAGATAAATTCTTGTCAGAAAAAGTTCTGATGCTTATAAAACGCCTACTTTGAAATTTCTAAAATAATGGTTTGCTAACACCGTTAACTCGCATCAAAACAATACAAATGTATTATTTCTTTCGAATTTGATTTTTAAAAAATGTTAGTTTTTGTTTTGCTTTTTAACTAAAACACACATGTGAAATGTATAGATTCTTGAATTAACTCTCACCAAGAGCATAGTTAAAGTGATGACTGACAATCCATATTATTGGGACTTTTTTAGGTCCGGTGAATGGTCTGACAAACTAATAAACATTTTCTGAAGGAAAAAATAATAATAAACTCGCCACCCAATTCAAAAGTTATGTTATTATTTTTTTCAAACTATAAACTGTCCAAAATGCTGTCGCGATCGACCGAAAATGGGCTTGCGATCGACCGGTCGATCGCGATCGACGGGTTGTCGACCACTGCTTTTTAGGGACCCCTTTTTTCTAGTAGTGATGCATACAATATTTTTCGAGTTAAAAATAGTTTCAAAAAAAGGAAACGTATTAGTCATTAATTTAAATTAACATGATTTTGCACCCCACCCCCTCTTCGGGGGAAAACCCCTCTCATATTTAAAAATTAAGGCCTTTGGTAGTAAGTACAAGGTGTTTATAATTAAAGCCAACCTGTTATGGCCAAGGATGGCCAGCTCGTTCTAACACTGAAAAGATACTGCTCACATGGCGCGAAGAACGTGATTCTAGTAAGCTGCCTTTTTTGCTATCGTGATTTTTCCTTTTCTCAGCACATTGTTTAGGGATCATTCATAAATGGTGCCACGCTTCGAGGGGGGAGGGGGTGGGGTTCATGAAATTGTGACAAACTGTGACAAGGAGAGGGGAGGGGGTAGCAAAAAATGTGACATCATGCTTATTCAACACAGCCGGGCGCGTGACCAAGGGGGGGGCGGTATGTCGAAGTGTGTCCTTTTGTGACATAGGGGGTAGGGGGCTCAAATATATCGGGAAAAACGCTTGACAGCATTTGTAAATGGTCCCTTATTTAAATTTTACTTTTTCTATGTACACTTATTTTTCTCATTCTTTTTCTAAATTTCTTTTCAGCAATAACCTGGACCGCGTGGAAGTAGTGGTCATTTACTTGCTTAGAGAATGATAACATTCCTTTGAGAGCTATTGAATCTGATTTGCAAAATAGGTATTTATCGGGTGTAAATTTGGACTAAGATACTGTAAACGTATACAGGAAATTTTGTAGGGGTGTGTTACACATCTGCTTACAAAAGTGAACTTTCCTGTGACTTTTAGATAAACTGAAAAAAGTGGACATTCCTGTGACTCTTATATAGACTGACAAAAGTGGACATTCCTGTGACTCTTGAATAGACACTTTCTTTAGTAAGGCAACTGCAAAAACATATTGAGATTAGGTTCTTTTTTTTTTTTTGAAAGACTGTTTAAAACTTCTCAAAGATCGTTTCTGAAAATCAAGATGTACTCTTTTCTACTTCGTTGAAAACTTTCTCTAAATAAAAGCAAAAATTCGAAAAGAACTGTATTGGTTTTGCGGTATGAAAGGGCGCATGAAACCGGAAGCAGAATCCGTCAATTCATATTAAGAAAAATCGTTAGTCTCCTAATTTTTGTTCAAAACTTACTTTCATACTTTTCAGCTATGGCATATTTTTCCTGTAAGCATTGTTCGAAGTCCTTTTCTCGTGCATCAAGCCTAACGCCACATATGAAATTACACAATAGCGTAAAGCCATATGCGTGCAAATGTTGTTTTAAGGAATTTTCTTTGGTTTCATGTTTAAAAAAACACATGAGAATCCATGCTAAAAAAAAACGGTTTACTTGTGTATTTTGTGAAAAGACATTTCCTTGCGTTTCTAAATTGAAAATACACTTGAGATTCCATACCGGGGAAAAGCCATACTCATGTGAATATTGCTCTAAGGCATTTTCTACCGCTTCGCATTTAAAATGCCATTTAAAAATCCATTCTGGTGGAAACCCATATTCGTGTGAATCTTGTGCAACGACATTTTCCCAATCTTCAAGTTTGAAAAGACATTTGAAAGTCCATACTGGTGAAAAACCATATTCGTGTGGATCTTGTGCAAGGAAATTTCCCACAGCTTCAAATTTAAAAAGACATTTGAGAGTCCACACTGGTAAAAAACCATATGCGTGCGGATCTTGTGCAAGGAAATTTCGTACAGCTTCAAATTAAAAAAGACATTTGAGAGTCCACGCTGGTAAAAAACCATATTCGTGTGGATATTGTACAATATCATTTGCCACCACTACACATTTAAAAGGTCATTTGAGAGTCCATACTGGTGAGAAACCATATTCGTGTGAATCTTGTGCAAGGAAATTTCCCACAGCTTCAAATTTAAAAAGACATTTGAGAGTCCACACTGGTGAAAACCATATGCGTGCGGATCTTGTGCAAGGAAATTTCGTACAGCTTCAAATTTAAAAAGACATTTGAGAGTCCACGCTGGTAAAAAACCATATTCGTGTGGATATTGTACAATATCATTTGCCACCACTACACATTTAAAAGGTCATTTGAGAGTCCATACTGGTGAGAAACCATATTCGTGTGAATCTTGTGCAAGGAAATTTCCCACAGCTTCAAATTTAAAAAGACATTTGAGAGTCCACACTGGTGAAAAACCATGTGCGTGCGGATCTTGTGCAAGGAAATTTCGTACAGCTTCAAATTAAAAAAGACATTTGAGAGTCCACGCTGGTAAAAAAACCATATTCGTGTGGATATTGTACAATATCATTTGCCACCACTACACATTTAAAAGGTCATTTGAGAGTCCACAATGGTGAGAAACCATATTCGTGTGAATCTTGTGCAAGGAAATTTCCCACAGCTTCAAATTTAAAAAGACATTTGATAGTCCACACTGGTGAGAAACTATATTCGTGTGAATCTTGTGCAAGGAAATTTCCCACAGCTTCAAATTTAAAAAGACATTTGAGAGTCCACACTGGTGAAAAACCATATGCGTGCGGATCTTCTGCAAGGAAATGTCGTACAGCTTCAAATTTAAAAAGACATTTGAGAGTCCACGCTGGTAAAAAACCATATTCGTGTGGATATTGTACAATATCATTTGCCACCACTACACATTTAAAAGGTCATTTGAGAGCCCATACTGGTGAGAAACCATATTCGTGTGAATCTTGTGCAAGGAAATTTCCCACAGCTTCAAATTTAAAAAGACATTTGAGAGTCCACACTGGTGAAAAACCATATGCGTGCGGATCTTGTGCAAGGAAATTTCGTACAGTTTCAAATTTAAAAAGACATTTGAGAGTCCACGCTGGTAAAAAACCATATTCGTGTGGATATTGTATAATATCATCTGCCACCACTACACATTTAAAAGGTCATTTGAGAGTCCATACTGGTGAAAAACCATATTCGTGTGGATCTTGTACAACGACATTTTCCCGATCTTCAAATTTTAAAAGACATTTGAGAGTCCATACTGGTGAAAAACCACATTCGTGTGATTATTGTTCACAGGCATTTTCTCGATATTCGTATTTAAAGAAACATCTTAAAATCCATTCTGGATAAAAAAAGAAATTCCCGGTCGGCAGATTTAAACACACATTCGATGGTCCCTACTGGCAAAATGCCTTTAAATAATATTTCTGTGATTATTGAATAAATAAAATTCATTTAAACATTTTTCTCAAGCTACACCTTTAAATAGTTATACGCACATTCATAGTGGCGACAAGCCACCTTCAAGGAAGTCCTTTTTAAAGGGCATTTTGAGAAGCCCTTAAAAGTTTGAAACACATATGCGTGTGAATTTAATTCAAAAGGATTTGTCAACGCTTCAGAACTAAAGATACATTAAGAATGTATAACAATCAAAAAGATATTTAAGTGATGATGCATGTAAAAGCAATGCTCAGGAAAATTTGTCTTAGGATGCTTTCACACCAAAGGCAAAAAAAAAGACAATATTCCTGTCTTTGCTCATCTGCGCAAGCGCAGAGTATATTTTTCCTTAAAAAATATGCTCTGCGGTTGCGCAGATGAGACGACAAGTTTTTTTTTGTTTTTGTTGCCTTTGGTGTGAAATTATTTGATTGCAATTTTGTCATGTCGAAATAATTCTCTGTTCTGGTAAATTTCATTTAATGTCATCTTTCAAATGAGAGACATAGATGTCTTGCTCTCAAAATTCCCATTATTGTTACATTTGCTCCAAGTGTTTTTCTCTTGTAATAATCCTGCCAGAATAAAAGAATCCATTGCCACAAAGTTCTTGTTTTTTTTTTTTTTTTTTTTTTTGAAGAGAATTATCCTTAAGGCCACTATATATACGAGAAGACGCATCAGACATTTTGGACCAGATTCTTGTGAAAAAGCTGGGGTTACCAGAGCGACATTTCTGACGTTATGTTACTAAATATCGCCCAATTGGGGAAAGTTTATTTGACAGAGAGACTGAAACCGCCACAAAGTGTCACATGCCAGAAAGGTCACCCACTCCGAACACGCTCACTGATCCAAAACTACGGATTCGTCGGGCTTATTAGCCTACTATGCCGTAAAAGTTAAAAAAAGGGGTTGAAAGAAGGCTTTATCGGGAAAATATTCGTTAAAAAAAGGTCACTAATAGGTTAGGTAATTAAATAAAGGTTAGAAAAAATTTAAACAGCAGGATTTTGAGACGGGGAAAATGTGTCTCTGCTTGTGGGTATGCCCCCCCCCCCCGAATTACCTTTTGAAGGGGTTGTCAGATTCGAAAGATTGTTTCTTTTTGCTTTCTGATTTTTCTACATTCGAAATATCTCAACGAGGACATCTTTCCAAATTTTACTTTTTGATTTGAACAAGTTTTCATTCAATTTTGAACAGTTAAAAAATCTTACATTAGCGCCCGTAGAAAAAGTGAAGCAAATTATGTAACTCTGTGCATACGATCCCCGTTCCTTTGAAAGAATCTTATCAACGGGAAACATTTTCTGATTTCAACTAATTTTGTTACATTTTGAACAGTTAAAAAAAAATCACATTAGCGCCTACGGTAAATTTTCATCTTGTATAAATCCTGCTCTAACAGCCGGAACTGTTTGGAACTAGTTATGGGCATAATCGAGAGATTTCAATAATCGAGTGATTAGTACTCGAGTGATTATCTCGAGTTCTCGATTGATGATTTCGAGTTCTCGAGTTCTCGATTAATCATTTCAAGTTCTCGAGTTCTCAATTGATCATTTCGAGTTCTCGAGTGATCATTTCGAGTTCTCGAGTGACCATTTCGAGTTCTCGAGTGACCATTTCGAGTTCTCGAACGACCATTTCGAGTTCTCGAAGGATTATTTTGAGTTTTCGACGGATTTCAGGATGGAATGAATCTCTAACAGGGACGTCATTTAGTGAATCAGAAGGGAAAAATTTCCATCCCCTCCCAAGGCTTAATATAATGTATTTCTTCGTAGGTGCAAGTACTTTCGTGTCAGGGAACTGGAGCAACAAAATTTTTGTGTTGCTCCGCTCCGACTGTTTAATATTTGTTCCAACGCTGCTCCAGCTCTGCTCCGTGCAGCGAATAGCTTTAATAGAAATCATCTTTATTTTTTTAATTAAATAATTAAATGATAGTAAATTTAGTTATTTATAGACAATTTGTTTTTAAAAAAACTGTTTTGAAAAATCACCTTTCGTTTTACGTTGTTGTTCACTTAAAGCTAGTTTCAATGAAGAAAGGCGCGACGTTTTATTAAATTCTAATTTTAAATGATCAGAGCAGATAAGTGCAACAAGTTTCCGTGTTTTGGCTCCGCTCTTACTCCAAGCCAAAACTAGTTGCTCCACTGCTGCGCTCTGCTGCTCGACGCTCCGCTCCAGATCGCCGTTTGTTGTTTTTTTTTTTTTTATTTTATTTTTTTTATGTAACATGTACCGGGTTTATACCCTCCCCCCCCCCCCTGAAATGACGGGCATGATCTCGACAAGTTACTGATGATTATTTCAAATGATTTCTGGGCATGAAATTAAAGATGACCCCCTCTCACCGCCCTCGAAGCATACAGATTTATGGGCGTAGAAGGGATTTCGGCAAAAGAGGAAGTAGCGAGTAGATGAAAACTTTTAAGCGGAAGTGTGAGTAGAGGAATGTTATTTATACTACGTTCATACGTACCAGTGCTCCGCAACCGGTGTGCCGCGGCACACTGGTGTGCCACGAGCCAGATACAGTTGTGCCGCGGTCAAATACATTGTATTTGACATTTTACAATTTTTCATCATGTATTCAATACACAATGACATTTTTTTTTCTTAATAATGTCTATTTTTCTAAATATACTATAGAATAATTATCATA
This sequence comes from Octonoba sinensis, assembly GCA_038502835.1. Lineage (NCBI taxonomy): Eukaryota > Metazoa > Arthropoda > Arachnida > Araneae > Uloboridae > Octonoba > Octonoba sinensis. The sequence continues at coordinate 70,430,882 of CM076602.1, forward strand.
ACTAAATAATTATTCAATGGTCCCCTGGTGAGAACAGTTGAAAACTGCACAGTGTGTTGTGTAAACACCAAGGCCCACCAAATTAATCATAGATAAAGCAAAATGACCGTTCTGCGCGTCGGTGAAGACTCATGCGCATGTGTCATTTGCATTTGCGCGTGGTACATCAGGTTCACTCGTATGTCATTGTTGTCACTATTTTACAACACGAAGTTAAACACGTTCCTACCACGTTACATAACAATTTCGTAAAAGTTGTCATTTTCATGGAATTCCCTTCCTTTCAGTAAACAGTTCAATGAATCAAAAGCAAAATTTTGAAGCAAAGTTACTACTTTGACGTTTATAAAATAGTAAATAAAAATGGATGTGTGGTATCGAAGCTGTAGAAAGTAGTGAATTTATAACATTGAATATTTTATTCCATAACATTTTTATTTGAATCTAATAAAACAAAACTTTTATTTTTTCAGAAAGACACATTTGCAGCTTAACTGTTATCTAATACAAAGAATGAAGTTTTATCAGTTCTTAAACACTACTTTTGCGACATGCTTCGGAAAATATGTTTGTTCAACTTTCCAATAGTTTTTATAAAAAGGATACCCCTCTCTGACTTTACATTCAATATTATTTACTATTTTTACTAAAGTACTGCTTTACTGCAGATGAATTATTTTTGCAATGCAAAACGGAAACTTATTCACGTTCTGGATGGAACATCCTCATATGCGCTTACAGAATTTTCCTCTGCCCGAAAGATATTTGACATATATGACAAATTATGTCTTGGTTTGGCACTGAAAAGGGTCGTTTTTTCAAAAATAATTTGGGACATAATTAATTAAAACTTTGATAAATTAATAATTTGGGACATAAAGCAAACTAAGAACGACGAATGAAAATAATATTAAAAACATGCGAAGAGTTGCCAAAACTTTTACAAAGACCGTGAAAGTTTTTATTGAATTAAGAATGCCTCAATTTAAGAAAAATAAAATAAAACAATTGCGAGAAATTAAAAAAAAAAAAAAAAAAAAAACTATTTTTACCGAAGATAAAAGTTTGCACTGAAGTCTTATCAAAAGTACAAAATAAAAACATTGACTGACTGGCTTAAAAATATAATAAAAAGAAATACAATCAAAGCTCTTTATTCGCGGGGTATATGTTCCATAAATATGCCGCGAATACAGAAACCGTGAATACGGAATGGTAATTTATATGGGAATATAGGGGATACGTTCCTAGGTGACAAAATAAAATAAAAAACAAACCAAATACATAAATCAATTTATTTGAAGTTTTTGAACATTTTGATTAATTATCTTAAGGCTTATGCAATGGTTTGAAGAATTTTGTAATTTTCTCTTGCTTGGCAGTTTTTAAAAGCTCCTTCAATTCAGACTGATACGCAGCGATCGCGCTAGTAATTTGCCTCTTAAAAAAATTACTTCGTTCCATAGACGGATCACTGTTCATAAAGAAATCGCAAAGCTCATTTGCCATTCTTAAACCTTTACTAAGATTTTTCAACTTAAATGTCACGTTTACAGTGCTTTTTGAAGCCTCTTCTTCAATGGGCTGTGAATTTAACATTTCCTCCAAGTCGGTTTCAGTCAAATCTTCATGCGATTCAAGCAATTTCTGAATGTCACTTGATCCTATCTGTTCGAACCAATCTCGTCCTATTCCATTCGCGATTTCGGCTATGTTTGCAGCCAAAGTTGGAACTTGCACAGATTTTTCGTCATTTTCCGCAGTCAGAGCAGGCCACAGTTCTTTCCAGCATGACTTCAATGTGTGTGGCTTCAGTTCTTCCAATGATTCTTTTATGTTTACGATGCATTTTGTGAAACTTCTTCCAGCATTCCATAACATTCATATCAGGATTACATTCCATATTATCCAATATTATTTTGAAGTTTCGTCTAATGTAATAGAGCTTAAAGGCCTGGATTATTCCTTGGTCCACAGGTTGAAGCAAAGCCGTCGTGTTAGGAGGTAAAAATGTCACTTTTATATTTGGATGCAAAGTTTCAAGTTCGCGAAAATGACCTGGTGCATTGTGCAAAACTAGAAGTGCTTTAAAATCTAAGTTCTGCTTTTTTTAAAATAAGTTTCAACTTCAGAAACAAAATAATTCCGGAACCAGTCACAAAAAATAGCGCTTGTAATCCACGCTTTCTTATTAGCACCCCTCTTATTATTTCTCTTTGGAAGCGGATCTTGGAAAATTATAAAAAACTTTTTAGCAATGCTGCCTCGATGCATTTTCTTAATAAATAATTTCAACTTGAACTTCAAATATTGGGTTGGATACCTCTTGTAATCATTTTATTATTATGTATGTACTTTTCTCCACCAGGCCCCTACCTGTTAGCCGAGGCCTTAGGATTGCTTATGCACGGGGAGAGGTAGTGGGGTCTACGGATTTTACATGCACATATCCCCAAGTATACATGGTGGTCTTCAGTGGGTATCGAACGCGCGACCTTCTAGGTGGAAGTCCGACGTGCTAACCACTAGGCTACCACGGCCCTTTATTATGTATGTACTTATTAGATCCACCAATAAAGATATTTTTAGCCGCAAATATAGGAATTGGGTCACATTTTTTTAAATCCGGGGAATAATAAAAACGCGAATGAAGGAAAAGCGACTAACTAGCTTTTACTGTATAGAATCACATCTCAACTAACTGTCACCCCTTCTAGTTGCAATAGACTCTACTTGGAGCATGCGCGTTATTCTTTCCCTGAACTGAACATGCAAGTGGGGGTAAGAAATTGTCTCCTAAGTTGAATAAGCAGCCGTACGAAAAGGAAATTTTCTCTCAATTTCAGCCGATTCGTAAAGGTTAAATATGGATAAATTTTTACGTCGGAAAGATTCGTCTTCACGTACAGATGATGAAGAACCCAGCACAAGTGTTACAAAAAACCTAAAGAAGGTAGTGAAAAGAAAGTACGACGAAGACTACATTAAATGTGGATTCTCGTGGTGTGGTGACGAAACGGCACCAAGACCACAGTGCATCAGCTATCAAACGAGTCAATGGTACCCAGTAAATTAAAGCGGCATCTATATTCAAGCCATCCTAGCTGCGCCAACAAAAACAAAACAATATTTTAAGAGGTGCTTAGAACAAAATACAAAACAGAAGAAAATTATGAAATCGGCCATAACAGTTTCTGAAAAGTCTTTAGAAGCTAGCTATCATGTTGAAAAATTAATTGCACGTCAGAAGAAGCCACATACTGTCGGCGAAACACTTATTAAACCTGCATGTATGGAGATTGTTAGACTTATGCTTGGGCCCAATGAAGTTAAGGAAGTGAATAAAGTTTCGTTGTCTGCTGATACTGTTAAAAGACGTATTCAGGATATGTCAAGCGATATTTTAGGAACACTGATTAAAAAACTTATCGGCTGAAAAATTTGCGCTTCAGATCGATGAAACAACTAGTATTAAAAATAAAGCACAGCTGAAAGCTATTGTACGTTTCGTTGACGTGGACTTTATTAAAGAACATTATTTATTTTGTAAGGAGGTTCCAGAGCGAACTACCGGTGAAGTAATTTTTCGAGTAACCGATGATTTCTTCAAAATATGTAATATTTAGTGGAGTAACTGCATTGCTGTTTGCACGGATGGCGCTGCGGCAATGACGGGTAGTAAAAAAGGTTTTGCCTATTGTGTATAACAAAAAAATCCTACCGTACAATTTACACACTGTTGCATACATCGAGAAGCATTGATGGTCAAGAATTTGCCGGAAAAACTTTTGAACACGATGAATGAATGCATTAAAATCATAAACTTAATTAAATCAAGAGCCATAAATTCGCGAATTTGTGGATTACTTTGTGCAGAAATAGGAGCCGAATATGAATCCTTATTATTTTATACAGAAATTCGTTGGCTATCCCGAGGCAAAGTTTTGGCTAGATTATTTGAGCTTCGTCACGAGGTGCGTGAATTTCTTTTAACAAAGAATATGAGAATATTTTGACGTGCTCCGACAAATTACAAGGATTTATTAAAAAACTCGAACTTTATCAGAAAGAGTTGCAAAAAGGATGTTTGGAAATGTACCAAAGGACCAATCATATTACAATTGAAAACAACCAATTAATTGTGGATCTGGCCCAACAACATTTAAGTATGCTTCAGCAGAAATTTGATCAATATTTTTATTCCATTAATACGGAACAATACGATTGAATTCGAAATCCTTTTGCAACCAATGCAATAAATTCTACGAAAGCACTGCCTCTACAAATTCGAGAGGAATTTACAGATTTAAATAATGGCATGACTTTAAAATTATACTTCTCCGAAGTTCCATTAGATGTTTTCTGGATTTACGTTAAAAAAGAATATCCTCGCATTTCCTACAAAGCAATTTTAACATTACTTCCATTTTCTACGACATATTTATGTGAGCAAAGTGGTTCAACTCTTGTATTAATTAAAAATGATAAGCGGTCATACTTAAAATATCTTGACCAAGAACTTCGGGTTGCGTTGTGAAATATTGAGCCGAATATAAAACTTTTGTGTTTATTGGAACAAGCGCAGGTATCACATTAATAATTATTTTGATTGCGTAGAAATAGATATGTTATGGTTTTATGCATACTTTTCAAATAAAAAACAAACATTTATTGTAAAATTTGTGTATCAATTAATACCTATAGACTTTAGCTTTTGGTGTGCCGCGGAATTATAAAAGAATTTTGGTGCGTCGTAGGTGAAAAAGGTTGCGGAGCACTGCATTACACTATGCTGATCTAGGGCTGGCTACATTTCACTAATTTTGATTCGTGCTAGATCTATTTAACGTTTAATGCTTATGATTATTTTCTGAATAACCGATAAACGTTCTTTATTGATTGCATATTGCAAACATTTATTTATTTATTTTATTGGTTAGTGACGTAATAGCCGTTTTTATTTTTTTATTTATTTATTTTTATTTTTTTGACGAAAAATTATTTTAGCTTAAAGCTTACCTATGCCCCTTAGTATTTATTATTTTTCTATATCCTAAGGACAGAGAAAAACGATCTGGATGCATATATATGTCGCGGTGAAAGACCGAAATTGGTTAATGATCGCAACATTCACGAAGTCCATGAAAGTACGAATATTTGGTTATATTCTTATATATTTGGACATTCAACAGTGTATGTCGACAAATACAGATGGGCTCTGGTGAAAGTCGAAACAAAAAGCCGATGCCAATAGAGTTGCGGCAGTCTAACGAACTTTAGTCCGGTGTTTCTCAACAGGAGCCATGTGGCCCCTTCGGAGCCACAGAAAATATCTGGGGGTATTAAAATGCAGACATATGTTTCGGGATTCCAAGAAATCCCGAAACATATGTTTGCATTTTAATGCTCATTTATGCTTTTTTAACGTGAAAATTTTTATTACAGTTTACTTGCACAAAGTTACTTTATTATTTTCAGCTTGTGGTCCAAAAAGTTACGGCGCTCAGTGGCTGTATAGTTGTTGTAAAACAGTATAGTGTTGTTCATTTCATACAGCTATCAGATTTTTAACCCTTTATAGGGCCCTTTTTTTGTAGTACAGGTATGTTAAAATATTTTTCAGATTTTGTTTTGTTTCAAAAAAGAAATTCATATGGGACAGTAAATAAATTTAGCATGATTTTTTCCTCCACCCCGCCTTTGAGGGGGGGGGGGGGATAGTTATAATATTTGAATATTGGTGCATGTAGTAGTAAATATATTTCCCAGAGTCTGTGCAAGATTCTGCGAATGAGGAAAGGTGAAATAGCTTACTATAAACAGCTATAGTTTGATGAATTTGGTTGAAGCATACTTCCCACCGTCTTAGAAAGGATTAAATTACTAATTAGGCCCGTCATTTCAAAATTTTCCAGGGGGGAAGGAAAAGGGTATGTATAAACTCTATGTATATTGCATTAAAAAACAAAATACATGTACACATATAAATTCATTATAATTCCCAGGGGGGAATCGACCCCCCCTAAATGACGAACTTGTTACTTGTTCCCTATGCAGTAAAAGAACCGGCGAATCCTTCCAAACCCCTACCGTTGCCCTAACATTTCGCAATACAGCTTAGGAGTCATTCATAAATAATGTTAAGCTTCTAGGGGGGGGGGGGTTCAAGAAAGTGTGACAGTTCGTGACGAGGGGAGGGCAGGGGTAACAAGAAGTTTGACATCGCATATTTTGATTTTTATAAAAACATTTAAAATCAGCAAATTAAACCTATTTTATGCTAATGTAATATAGTGTGAGATGTGACAAAAAGGGGTAGGGGGTATGTTGAAGTGTGACATTTAGTGAAAAAGGGGGGAGGGGGTCAAATATATTGAAAAAAGTGTGACATCATTTATGAACAGTCCCTTAAAACCCCGGTTTTAGAATGTTAATTTAAACAACTTTTCAGTGCTAGAGCAGCCGAACCCCTTATGCTCTTACCCCTGATGACACACTAACGATAACCTAGAAATGCGTTTGTAAAACTTAAATTTCGAAAAATTTTGGGTAACCTCCCCCCCCCCCCCCGTTTCCCTAACGTCATCAAAAACAACTTACCATTCCGTTTTCTGCAATTTCCGGGAAAAGTCCTCTACCCTTCTCAACCCCTTCTTATCACCAAAAATATACTAAAGTAACGCACATTTCCAGAGATAATCCCGAATAGCAGCTTTCCCAAACAGCCCTATCAATACAGCACTAAGCTGTGAATTCATCACTTAAATTTCAAAAAAAATTCTAGAAATGTGCCCCCTCCCCCCTAAAGCCACCAAAGAGCTTAAAACTACGATTCTCGTTCTTCCATTTCAAATTAATGCCCCATGAAAATCCCCATTCAGGGTTGGAAAAAAACCTGTTTTTTTTGAAAAAAAAACAAAAAAACCTGTTTTAAACCAGTTTTTTTTGGTTTAAACCGGGTTTTTTTGGTTTAAATAGCATTTCTAGGAAAAACAATTTGACTTTTAGAAAATCATGGAGATTTTAGATCATTAATTGTGAATAAATGTTATTAGTAATTACTTTATTGATAACTAATTAAATAACAAAGTTAAAACCTTGAATTTTAATTACCTTATAAATAAAATTTTTTTTTCTAGAAAGTTACCTATAGTGAAACATGCGTAAGTTGACCACTTATGGTGCAGCACTTTAGTAGTCAACTTATAGAGGGTGGAGATTTTTTTTTCCATTTCTTACACTATGCGTTTATTCATTTGTGACTAATTAAAATATAACTTCATGTATCAAACGTTACTTTAAAATTAGTAATTAGCTATTTTTTAACAATTATCTAAAATACCATTAGATAAATTTAATCTGAATGAGTTACAATGTATCCAATACAACTTTAAAATAGAAGCACTTAGTTAAAGATAAAAATGTTAGTTTACTTATTTGATTGTAAAGATTCCCTGAAAATACATAATTTTTCGAAATGGCTAGATCAATTAGAAGAAAAAGAAGAAACTTATTTAGAGAACAAAAGAGTGCTCATAGGTAGTTTTCTCGAATAGTGAACTTACACAGAGGTTGAGGCAAACTTTATATTGTTGTTTCATCTATCCAGACAAATACTAGTCTAACATTATAGCATAAAATATATTATCCTGGAGAGCTTATTTAAGTTTTTTAATTTTTTTATCTTTGCAAAAATAGATAAACAAATAAGTAAAGTAATAACTAGGCAGCCAACTTACAAAGGGTTTTTTATAATACTCCCGAAATTTGACGTACATCAGTGGTCAATATAGACAAATGGTCAAGTTACAAAGGTTTCCTTACATTAAATAATATAGGGCTAAGTCAATTCCTGACCAAAAGTGGTCAACTTAGACAGGTGGCCAACTTACAGAGGTGGGCAACTTTTACAGGTTTTACTGTATTAACATATTATAATACTCTACTTATACAAAACTTTCAGTAAATTATTAAAGAAATTATTATTATGCGGGTTAAGTTTTCACAAAAGCATATTTTACTAAATCAATAAATAATAAGCAAAAAAGAAAGATATATTAAAAATAATGTGTGTTGATTTACGGTGTCAGTAATATCAACAAATGATTACAAGTCTCTTACTGTAGATATATTTTACTTTAAAAGTAAAAAAATCCTTAAACTTACTGTATTTAGCAATGATAACACTTGTTGAAATCATCAACATTGGCTTAGAAATTATCACCATTATTTTTATTTTTTTCAAATGCAAACTTTATTTATCCTAATTAAATATATTTATAAAAGCAAAAGCAATTTTATAAAAGTAGTACAATGTACAAACTTTATTTTTCCTGATTAAAGATTAAATATATTTTTTAAAGAGAAGAGAATAATTTAGAAAAAAAAAAAGAAAAGTTTGTTAATTTACAAATTCAGTAATTCATTATTTATCTAATACTGTGTTTGTAATTTCTGCATAAATTGGATTTTGCGATTTTTTATGATGTGTAAAATAAATGAAAAAAGGTTTGGTTTAAAAATTGCTATCTGTAACAAACATTTGCAAATTGGTTATTATGAAGATACTTTATTATTTCTAATATATATTCTTTCCCTCCAGGAATTACAATTGCAATATCATTCAATTTTTATAATGACTGAGAAGAGTTTTTCTCAAATTAGCTTTTTCAGAGATAATTTTAGAAAAACCCAAATAGTCTGATATGTAGATAGATGAGAAAAATTTGTACTGATTAAAAAAAAAGCTTGTTAATTTACAAATTCATTAATTATCCATTGCTGTGCTTGTAAATTCTGCATAAATTGGATTTTGCAATTTTTAATATTGTGCAAAATAAATGAAAAAAGATTTGGTTTAAACCAAGTGGTTTTTTTAAAAAAACCATTTGGTTTAAACCTTGGTTTAAACCAAACAACCCTGTCCCCATTTAATCCTAATATAGTATCACCCAAAATTGAGTTTTCAGTATTTCAATTTCGAAAAATTTCCGTCACTTTTCTTTTTGTTAAGATGAAAAAGTATTCTCAATTTCTATTTTTTTATACATTTAATTCTAGAAATTTTTAAGGAGAGACCCCTAAAATCCGCCCTTGTTAACTATCCGCCTTTGTTACCTACCCTCCCCCTCTTTAACCCAGGAAAAATACCCTAAAGTAACGTTCTCGGGAGGTCCCTTTTTGCCTAACATCTGCAAAATGCAACACAAAACTGCGATTTTAGCGTATAAATTTCTAAAACTTTCGGAGAAATTGTACGAACCCGTTCCCGTAATGTCACCAGCGATAGCTTAAAGATATATTTTGAGAATTTTAATTTAGAAAATTATCCTCAAAGAGTCCTCCGTGAAACCCCTTTTCTCTAGCACTTCAATTCCATAAACGTTTCAATGTAAAGTGATATGTAACCAGACCTAGATATAAAGCAATTCTCTGCGAAGATACAAATACGGGAGGTGCGAATCAAATAAACATGTCAAGTAAGGGTCATTTCAAATGCATTGCTTTTGAAATGACCCTTACTATATACGTTAATTTATTTATCCATTTGTTTGTTCTCCCCGACACTCCCGTCCTCTAAATTTGTTTCTAGCAATTACTTCCTTTTAAATAAGAAACTATCCGCCTTTGTTACCTACTCACACACATAGCCATTTTCGCAATCACGTGACTACGAATCAGCCAAATGACCCGAGAAGAAAATCATCCGAGACATTCATTCGATTCTATCATCCGAAAAGTAAACCAACCGAGTTCTCGAGAAGTTCAACCGAGTTCTCGAGATGTTTAATCGAGTTCTCTCCTTTTTTTTCAAACCTGAAGAAACACGTATCTGGAACATCGTTGTGTTTGGGCAGTAATGTGAAAACAATTGCCGTTAAAGTACTGAATAGGCAGGGAGGTATTTTTTCCGAGCATAGGATAAAATACTTGATCTTGGGTTCATGCAAATGACTAATGGTCGTACTCTCCATCCGATTCAAACCTTTCTTGGACACTCAAACTGCCGATCTAAGGGATAAAATACTTGACCCTGGATTCATGCAAATACCTAATGGTCGTACTCTCCATCCGACTCAAACCTTTCTTGGACATTCAAACCACCGATCTAAGACTTGGGATTTCTTGGACATTCAAACCACCGATCTAAGACTTGGGATTCGTTCAAGAACACTTTGACCATAAGTTAGGGGGTTCAAAATTTCTGCTGAATACGACCTTAAAAAGAATTGATGATTATCTGCAACAGTGGTTTATAAGTATGCAGGCTGTCCACAGAACAGGAAATCAGGGAAAAGTCAGGGAATTTCGAAAAAATAGCAAAAAATCAGGGAAAAGTAATCAAATGAAAAAAAAGAAAAAGTTTTTTCCTTGCAAATCTGGGTAATTTTCGCCAAAAAGGCAATATTTCGGCTAATAAAGAATAAGAAAAAAGTCGGGTATTTGCCGCCGTCATTTTTTAAACTAATATTCAGCGAATTTCTTTTCTGCTCTTGTTTTTACATTACTCAAAATTTCCGAGAATAAAAGCCAGTAGTTATTACTGTTGATTATTATAGCCCTATTGAAATGCAATCCTGAAGTTCTACTTATAGAAAATCTTTTATTTTCCGTCTTTGCATTTGATGCTTTCATTACAAAAAAAGGTAATCTTTTTGCATCTGCTATTAGAATTGGAATTTTTCCACTATTGATGTTTATTAAGCTTTGTTAAAAGGCAAATGAAATTAATTCTTTTTATTTTTTGCAAAATTTTGATTTGAAATTTCTGAAACGAAATTCTGTGCTTGTTAGGAGTGTGAGCTCTCACGTGTCAAAAAATTAAATGCTGAATTCAGGTTTATTTTTATTTTTGTGTCATTTATTTAGGCCTTTGCAATGCATATATATGCTACCAAATCATACTTTTTGAAAAATTATTTGTTAAATAATAAGAAAATTTTTCATCACTTTATGTTTAAGTTTTGAGTTTTCAAAAAAATGTATTAAACCCACAAAAGAAACGGACCTTGTTTAAAAAAAAAAGCTGGATCGACTCCTGCACATCTTTATTAATAAGAATGTTAAATCTTAGAATCAGTTATCTTTGTATAGATTAGGAGATTTGCTTATTACAGTCCATTAAATTCTTTTCCATATTTTATAGCATACACAATTTTCATTAATTTCACAATACTGAGTTTTTAACAGCATAAGTCTTCTGTTTTTTTTTTTTTTCAAAATTACCTAAATCAGATTTGGAAATTTGGTCCCTGCTATTTTAAAAGTTAGAGGAATTTTAGGACGGTATTAAGGGTTAAGAAATATATAACACCCGTTCATAAAAGTAATGAAAATGACAAGCCCCCCATTTTACTCTTAAAAAGTTCAGGCATCTTTTCATAAACTTACTTAAAATCACTCTTAAATATATTTTGAACTGTATTATGCTGCTTTACTTGTATTTTAAATTTAAATTAGTTAAATATATTAAAAACAATTGCATTGAAAAGTGTAAAATCATAATTTTTTATTGCCCTCCTGAATTCTTGATCAGAAACCTCCTGCATTTCAATTCTAGAAGGTTGGCACGTCTGGAAGTGCCCCCACTATTCAGAACTATATAACTGCTAAACGTCTCACCAGTGACCCATTGTTACCGGCAAAATTAGCATTTTTTTATTCAGTGGCTCAGGAGTTTGAAAGTTTTTTAAGATTATATCAAGATGACATGCCCCTTGTTCCATTTCTTCATGAAGATTTACCCTGTCTTGTATTAAGAATTTTAAAACAATACATTGTCACAGAAGTACTGATGGAAGGGAATATTTTGAACGTGGACTTTCAAGATGCGAAAACTTGTCTTCCTTTTAAAAAAGTCGATGTTGGAATTTCGGCATAATGCCACATAACGAAAGCTAAAGCATCTGAAGCGCAGGTGAGCATTTTTTAAAAAGATTGTCGGAAGTATTTGATAGTGTGTGTTAAGAAGCTTCAAGAGAGATCCCTATTGAAATATGCTCTAAGAAAAGCAGTTTCATGTTTTAATCCTACTATTTCAATTAATGAAGCATTGTTTGATAAGAGACTCACAAAATTGTTACTAATTTTATGCGAAAAAAATTGGCTGAATTCAATTGTAGCAGATAGAGCAAAAAAACAACTGAAAGAAATCTGTTCAAAACCTTCTAATGTGGCAAAACTTAAAATGTATAACAAAGCAGAAAGACTGCATTTTTGGCATGTTATGCTATCAAGCCAAACAAAACCTTGCAATTATGCATTATCATTAAAAGGGCAGATTTGTTTTTTCTTCATTTTTAATAACAGCTGAAATCATTTATAATGCTATATTTAATATAAACATACTATAGGTTTCAAGTGGGGGCAAAGGGGAAATTCTTATCATTAGTAATGTAAATCAGGGAAATTCGGTGAGCTTGATCAGGGAAAAGTCAGGGAATTTTTTTTCTCAACTCCTGTAGACACCCTGGTAGGTATGTCTCCTAGGAAAAAGTAAGAGACATACCTTTCTACTTAAGGTATGTCTTAAGTAGAAAGGTATGTCTCTTAATTCCTTTTTGTTTTTTCTTTCTACTGTTAATAAGAATTTTTAAATTAATATTGTAACCTCCTTTTCTCTATCCATCTTCGTATATAAACTGTATGTATTTTAATTTTTTGTTTTATTTCAACATTGCATTTTGCAATATTTTTAAATTACGTGTGCAAACATTTAATAAGTTTGCTCTCCCACGTCTCTTGTTTAAACAGTATTTCTAAAATGTATTACATTCTTGATTTTCATCTGCCAAATATCAGTTTCCTCATTCACGCCTTCCTATTTTTAACAGAATACAGAATGATGCATTCTTGGCTCAACACCAGCTCAGGGCCGTATAATGTAAACTTGTTTTTCCTGACACACAAAAGGGAAAACTCATTTTGAATAGAGACAGATACGAAGAGAAAATCCATCTTAGTCATTCCATTTTGTTGTGACTATTTTTTACGCAGTTGCGGCACACAGCTTGAGTTTCTTTTTCTATCCATTTTCTTTACTTTAAAGCACAATTCAGTGAACTAGGAAAAGAAATTTTATCTTTGAAAACGTGACAATAAAAGATAATGTTTGGAATAAAATATTCAACTATTTTTTTAAAGAAACTAAGAGAAATAATTTTGATAAAGTTTCTCAAATTACATTTCTCAACAATTCTTGAGCATTTATCGTGTTTTGCATTTCGTTTTTTCCCCTTTTACGTGCACAGTTAAAGAAAATGATAAAGAATTGCCAAGTATCAAGGAACTATTTATTTTTAAAAAAGCATTTGTATTAAAAGTGAATACAGCTCTTTGAGTAGTGTATTCACATTTTTGTTGAGAAAGCAAAAATGATTTGAAAGATTTTTCACAAAGCGATATATTTAATAATGTTTTCAAGTTTTAATCGCGTTGTAGATGATAAAGTATGAAAAATGACAACACGTGAAAGTAAAATGCCGCAGGCTTGCGGGTCGATAACAATACATTTCAACTATAGAAAATTATATTTTTCTTACGTTAGCTATTTCAAAAACTTAATTTTTAACATAAAAACGAAAAAAATAATGTACATTTTTATGAAGTGTCAACATTGGGACCGTCCATAAATGATGTCTAGCTTTTTTGCCATATTTTGACCCCCCTTCCCCCTTCCCTCCTTCGTCACAAAATGTCATTTCAACATACCCCTCTCCCGTTTGTCACTTGCCACGCTATGTATATAAGCATGATGTCCCACTTTTTGTTACCCCTTCCCCCTCCCAACGTGACATCATTTATGAATGATTCCCTTGTAAAAGCTCAAAATAGGAAATATTTTCAGAGTAAATACAATAGTTAGAACGCGTGTAATTAATGTTTTTAAACATTCTTAAATAAAGACTCATTAACACCTAATCTCTTTAAAATGAATATTACTAAAATCAAGCAAACACAATAAGCTCGGAATTTGATTAATTAGATGGGACAAAATCTTAAGATACGATAAGGCTGTAATGTCAGTAAATGCAATCATCAAGTACAAAGCAACAAGGTTGAAAGAAATATAAGGCACAGAATACTACCACTTAGTTTCAACTTATTTTGGGTATCTCGTAATTCCAAGCATAAAGCAATGAACAGTACAGAGTTCCTATTTATTCGAGCGGGTATAATCCGGAGCGGAGTACTGCATATAATCCTGTGTAAGGATTACCCGTTCAATTAGAAACTCAACTGATTATTCGGATTTTGTAATTTTGCCGTGCATTAAATAAAATCTAAAAAAAAACAACCTTGAACAGCATTGAGGAAAATTCATGACGGATACCAGAAAGTTTAGAAAGGGGTTACAGTCATTCAGGGTAACTTTGAACCTTGGGAGGCAAGTTTGAAATACTGTCAGCCCCGCTAAATCGGGCAACGGATAAAGGAATACCTCGCTTATAAGAATAAAACCTCCCGGAACCGAAAATTTTCCTTATACGCAATATTAAAGATCCCCGTTTAATCGAATAATTTCCCCGTATAATCCTAAAATACTGGTATGCTTTTGAAATATTTTTGACAAAAAAATTGATTAAACTTCAAAAATAAATAAGTAAATAAGACTTTATAGATTGGAGAAGGAAATAAAAAAGTGCTCCCAAAACACTTTGAGCAAGCCATCTACAATTATGGACTTTTTTAAGAAGTAGTTGTCCCAAAGATTTTGTAATTCAAGTTTTAAGTTTTACTTTTCATTATTTTAATTTGTACTTAAAACAAAAAATGTATTTCATTATTTTGTTTTTATTTATCTTATTTAAAACAACTTTTAAACACCAACATTAATAACTTCTTTTAAATAGATATACTGATTTATTATTACGTTTCGAGTCAATATTATCAGTTCTGTAAAAAAAAGTTCCCCGCATAATCGAATACCCTGCTTAATCGAATAAAATATGCTGGAATCGACGGTATTCCTTTAAGCGATGCCGACAATACGTTATTGTCGCGGCCAGGTTCACGACATAAGGGGGATCGCGAATGGTGATCATCATAGTCCTGCTTGCAGAAGAGGCCTGCCGCGCCTATTTTATAGACGGCAGATGTAGTCAATCAAAAATTGTACAGAAGGGGCCCATCTCTGCCTTGGAAGATGAAGTGGTTTCAGGGAAAAACTGATCTCCTCTGTCAAGATCTGATGATGCTCTGATGCAGTTCTTATGTAACTCTGATGTTCTCTGAAGATGTTTTCTGATGATGTTTTTGGTTTTAATTCACCAAAAGCCCCTTGCTGATTTAATGGGAGGTCTTGACCAATTCAGGCTCAATTGGCCTCCCATCTTTTCTTAGATTTCTCCCAACCAGGGCGCTTCCCATCGGCCGTTGGCTGGCGAGTTTATCAGTGGGGCGGTACGAAGATCCACGCAATCAGAGCGTTTTGCTTCTGGTGTTCTCACGGTGTTGTTGCCTCCTCCGCCATCTTGTGTTATAAAATTTATATTTATCTTATCCCTTCAGGGGGCCTTTGTTGAGAAAATCTCTTCAGCTATTGGTGGTCCAGACGGACTGTCGCCGCTGGTCGTAAAAATGCCTATTACATTGTAACCCCCCATCTTTCTGTTACGACAGTTTTATATTTATTTCTAGTATATTTGACTAGAAAAAGAAACTAGCCGGTCCAATGCTAGACTCAGCTAAATAAATTATAAATTCAATTTTCTACCTTTAATTTTTGAATTAAGCCAAATATACTAAAAAAATATGACGTGATTCAAAGTTAACCCTAATGGTTCAAAGTTACCCTGAATTACTGTACCTTTGTCATGGGAGATAACGGACGGAAATTGAAGGTTTTGCTACAGCTCGCTGGGGCAGAAAAAAACATCATTTACATTACCCTCACGATAAAAAAGAAACTGCTTCAGATTAAAATACGCTTCTCGGCCTTTCACGGTCAGGTTTATATTCTAATCAGTTTCTCCTTAGTTCTGCTCGTTTCGTGATGCAGGTACAGATCTGATGGCAGTTTGATATTTGATTTTCGAAAAAAATTAACACCCGAGCAGTACATTCTTGTAAAAACGACAGTTTTTCTATTATTATTATTATTATTAATCTGTTTGAGAGCATACTTTGAAATAAATATGTCTTGGATTTTGAAATCCAATTATCTGAGGGGCAATCCTTGTTTAAAGGGATCAATAAAGGACTTTTATGTGTACACAGGTATTTTACAAATACGTCTTTGAGGTTATTCCCATCTGCCTCGCTTCGTGGAGAGGAGGGAGCTTCTAGAAGTTGTGACATGTTTGTGACAAGGGGAGAGGAGCGGGTAGCAAGAAGTGTGACATAACACATTTTGTTTATGTAATATAGTGTGAAGTGCGACAAGGGTGGAGGTGGTTTTGTCTTCAATGTCACATATTTCAGAAAAAGTTTGACATTTATAATTGGTCCCTTTAACAAAAGTAACCATCGCAGAATCTTTTATAGGTATTTTCAAGAATCGGATTATTTCAAATTGATAGTAGTGAAGATGTGATACTGATATTTCAGTGTATTATTTTGGGAATGAAAATAAATAAATAAATAAATACTTAGGAATCGAAATATAAATAAAGTAATAACAATAATATAATAATAATAATAAAACATGCATACACTCTATCCTCCGTAGGGATAAAGTGAAGTACGTCCAGAAAAAGAAGGACAAAATCATCACCCCAGTACGTAAATTTATCAGTATGCTCTTTTTTCTCTAAATTGACAGAGATAGACAAACTATTTAGATAAGTTTCACAGTCATTTTAACAAAAAGTATTTCTTTATTTCTGTAAATAAATTTCGTTTTGAATCTTCAGGTTTTTTTGTGTCATTTGTCGTTACAAATGTTATTAAGATTTATATGAGTATAGTTTACAATTACAGATTAAACAGGCAGACTGTCAGAAAACTTCATTTCTAAAAAATACATTAGTTTTTGTAATGCTGAAAACGTGATCAAGTGCTTAGTTAATCACCCTTCAGAGCTCTTTTTCTCAAGCGCTGTTTTTTTTTTTTCAAGTTGTTTTGGAGGGAGAAAATTATTTTATGAAATGAACTATAAAATTCTGTAGAAATTCTTTTCTTTATGCTGAGTGTTTTTAGAAGATTCTCAAATCTAACGAAACGGAGAGAAAAAAAGTCAATGAAAGGATTCTTGGTTCAAAGAGTTTATTGCATATTAATTTTATTTAAATTATTTCTTACTTAGAAAAGCCTGGGCCTCCTAAAAAAATCAAGGTTTCAAAAAATTATTGTTAAAAGTTGCTAAAAAAAATCTGACGTGTAGTATCTTTTTTCCTCTTCCATGCAATTGTTCCATTCACTAATATTTCTCAATGAGTTTATTATGTTTATGCCCCATGTTTCCATGGCTACCTCAGTTCTCTCAATAATTATTTAAAATATTAAAAATAATAAAGGAACTTGGGGCACAAGTAAACTGTAAAAAATAATTTCACGTAATTAAAGCACATATGAGCATTAAAAACAATGATAATAAAGGCAGCGTGCAAGTGGAAGTAACTTCTACTTCCACTTCCACGCTGCCTTTATTCCCATTGGTTTGCAGGTACATGTTGGGCTGTATAAGCCGTGATTTTGTTGTTTTGTCTGCTTCATTTGGATATTTCTGCATCTAGAAGCTCCACTATTGCATTTAAAAAGGGAGTCCAAGCAATCCCGAAACATATGCCTGCATTTCAATGCTCATTTGCGTATTACTTACGTGCAATTATTTTTTACGTTTAAAATATTGTTTTGTAATGATTTGGTGTTTTCTAGGATATGATGTAATACATACATTATACTTTTCATAGACTATAAGCAAATAATGTTCCAATATAAAATATCTGGGGTCAGCATTAAAAAAAAATCACCAAGTTCAAAATACTTATGTAGAGATATGGTAATTTTAAGCTGTTAAATCATCATAAAAACGTTTAGCAAAAAATTACGGGCGCCTAACTTCTACAGTTGAGTTTACTGAGTTTAACTCTTAAGATGCAAAATCTGTTAATATCATGAAATGAGTAATTAAAAATTCTAATTGACTGCATCAATTGGGGAAATATGGTTTGGTTTCATAGTAACCTTTGCTTCAACGTCGATGACATATACATTAAAACATATACCACACAATGAAAAAAAAAATATATATAGCAAAAAATACACTAAAAGTGTGACAGTGTGAGTGAATCATTATGGTGGGACGAAATACTTTTTTTTTGCACAGAAAAAGTGCACTCTGCATATTTTTATTTTATAAAATAAACTTGTCTATAAAAATAACAATATTTTCACGATGTAAAAATGTCCGATACCATTGCTTTCCATGCGAAAAACGTTGTGAACCTATTTGATTATAAACCAGTATTTCCCAAACTATGGGCTCCCAAACTGTGAGTCGCGAGCGAATATTGAGTGGACCCTCGCCACTGTACACATGAATTTAAAAAAATAGAAAGTCTGCGAATAAAAGTAACTAAAGTTGAATTTGATGCTAAAACCTGAATGAAGAGAAATAAGAAACAAATACATCCTTAACATTGAAATAAGTTTGTAAAAAAACCTTGCAGGTGTAGGTGTTTAAGTAATAAAAAAAATATTTTAGTTGTGCTTCTTACTTTTAAAAAGTTTTTCATTCGTTTTGGTAACACTATTATTTTTTTATTTTTGAATTTCAATGAGGACAAATAAGACAGCATTAAGTAACTCCACAACTCGCCGCTAGGGGATCTGATCACTAACCCAAAATGGATGCCCTCCTTTTTTCTAAGACTTCTAAGAGGTGGATCCCAAGATTGGAGATTTTTGTTAGATGGGTCGGAGCCCAGTCAACTTTGGGAACCACTGTTATGAATATTCAAGATTCCTCTGTATACCAGTATTAAGGGATGCTTTATTTGAATTGAAATCCATGCGTGCTTCAATAAATAATCTACACCGAATTTCAAAAGGTACCCTTTTGAAACCTTATCTGTGATTATGCATCCATATATTGAACAGCTGCATTCAATTTGTTTCTCTCAAACGGAACTATATAATATATAAATGTAAATAGCTTGCTTGCCTTTTTAATCCTGAACTGAAATGAATATTTATTTTCGTTGCCATATCAATATAGCTAAGAAAGCATCTTTTTGGAGATGCGTAAAAGAATTATGTAAATAAATAGTAGCGAGATACAGTTTTCCGAAAGTTTCATCCTGACATGAAGTAAACATTCTTCTTGTTGCAATGTGTACCAAATATCGATAGAAGAAAAGCTTTTCAAAGCAAATACCTCGTCTAAAGGTATAAATTTTATATAGGTATTTGTAACAAATAGTCTTCCAATAGATGGCGCGATGTAACTATTATAAAGAACTTCGGTTGCTAGCGATCGCTATAATCTCTTCAGGGCCCAATTTTTTCTTTTTGGGTTTTCGAAAAAAATTCAAACAATAACTATTTTTGACCGAATTAAAGAGGTGCTGTAAATCGAAAGGGAGCCCCAATTTTTTCCCTTTTCCCCATGTTCGGAAAAAATTTTTTTAAAATTTTCCGGGGGTTTTCTTTAATTTCCAATAGAATAAAAAGAAACGTACCCAATTGGGTACTTGGTAAAAGCATTTTTCAATGTGCTGTATTTTCTTAGTATGAAAGCGTACGTGGCGTTACTTTCCCTTCCGTGAGTTATTACGGTTTAATTTGCAAACGACGCCTTTTTTAAAGGAAACCCAGTCTTCTTAATCGCAAGTAGGGCCCCCCCCCTGCACAGAATTACTTGCTATTAGGTTTCGAAAGCCCAATAAAGGGGCGACCCGGAAAGGTGATGGAACCCCCAGTTTTACCATTTGGATTTTATAATAATTTTTTAAATAATTAAATTTATCATGTTTAATTTTCACAAAAAAAAAGAAAGAACGAGCATTTTTCTTTGGGATTCCCCCTTTTTTCTTTAGTTTCCCCTTTTATGACATTAAATTAATGGGAAAAGAAATTAATTTTGGCTTAGGGAAAACTATTTTTAATCTATGGGTTTATTCCCGAAATTTTTAAAAATTTTTGCATTCAAAAATTCGCTATTCAAATTAAAAAACAGATTTTTTTAAAATTAAATCGTTATAATACTTTTAAAATTTTTTACAGAA
This sequence comes from Octonoba sinensis, assembly GCA_038502835.1. Classification (NCBI taxonomy): domain Eukaryota; kingdom Metazoa; phylum Arthropoda; class Arachnida; order Araneae; family Uloboridae; genus Octonoba; species Octonoba sinensis. The sequence continues at coordinate 70,451,050 of CM076602.1, forward strand.
ATATTTAATGCTTCATTTTAAACAAAAATTTACACAAAAATGAAATAAAAATTTTGTTGTTTTTTTTAAACTGTTCTCAGTTTTACTTTTAAAAAAATGCCGTAACAGCATTTATAGCTAATTTTTGAAACAATTTAAACATTGACTTGCCTCAAAAATGTTTAAAACATCTTCAAAGTTTAACTGTTTAAAAATGTCATTCACTGTAAAAATTGTTCGCCCGAAAATACATAATCTTCTGAAAATCATTTATCCTGAGTCTGACGTAAAATTATAGAGAACTAAAAACACGAAACTGTGAAGAACATTCCGAAATTGATAATGTGCCTCGGTCACCATTCGTGAGTACGCTGAATTACTATTTCTGGTACACAACGTTGAAGGTCAGTTCAGTTCAGCTCACGCTGTTGTGATTCCTGTGTCCTACCCCCCCCCCCCCCCCCCCCCATCCATTTACTGTTGATCATAAACTTTTATGCGCTGAGATTTTTTTTTTTTTTGAGGATTTTTCACGTGGGGGTCACTATTAAATTCATAAAACTTTTATTAATGTACCCTCGGTATGTCCATTTTAGCTCAACATTGGGAAGGGGTAGAGCCATATGAAGGATCATCCTTAACTGGGGATATGAAATTCTAACAGTAAAGGGGGTTCGGGGAATGTCCTCAAACCCCCGAAAATTTTGAAAACTATATGCAAACAGGAGTATTTTGAGGCCTTTATAGACGCATTTGGACTGCAAAAATATTAAGAAACAAAAAAAAAAAAAAAAGTCAAACAAAAATTTTAAAAACGTTTTTACTCATAAAACTGCAGAATTATATTTTTGAAATCCAGGGAGCAGGACCCCCCCCCCCCCCCCCAACTAACGCCCATATCGAAGAGACACTTGTCGTCCTTCTAAAATGATGCTTACAAGCTCCTCCCCGCCCCCTGCCTCTTCCGAAAAGGATCCTCTGAAAATTTAGAAGAAAAACTATTGTATTGTTTGAACATGGCACTGTTTCACTGTCGCAAGCTCCTTCCCCCCACCCCTTCCCAAAAGGATGCGTTGAAAATTTGTAAAAGAAAAACTATTTTATTGTTTGAACATAGCTTAATTTATATTTCACTTTTACAGGGTGAAAAAATTTCACGTTTTTTTAATTTCAACTTTTAAATTTTGCAAAATTTGCTGCCCCCTAAACTGCCTTCCTAGAAGTCCTTGCCTTCCACAGGAGCCGGCTACTGATCAACGGCGCAACATATTCAGTATACCTCAATTTTATTGTTTCCAACAGTTTATAGAAATAATTAATTCTATTAATCGGTTAGCAAAATAGCCGATCAATTATTAAACCGGAGCGCCGAACTAAGATTTTAATTCTCTTTCCAAAAGTTAACTTTTCCAAATTAAATTTTTTTTCCGCCCGGGGCATGAGCCCTGCTTTCACCCCCCCCCCCCCCCGAATTCGGCACGCAAAGTTTTCATAACGTTTATTTCAAGAAAATTCCGGGAGAGAGATCCTAAACACTCATCTCTGAACCCATTTTCTATCATTCAGTGAAATCAGTTTGGGCAATAGTAGTAACAATAAGTGCATTCTGAAGAGCCCCCTCCCCTCCCCCCCCCTTCCCCACTTTTTTTTTCATTACTTTTACGCAAGCATTTTTATTTTTAAAGAAATGAACAAAATTGTTCTTTTGGACGTAAGCTGAACGAAAAAACTTCATTGACTTAAAAAAAAAATCGTTTCATGCATTACGAAATAAGTGGATGTAGTATGGATAAAGAAAGAAAGAAAGAAAAAAACTCACGAATTCATAACCTCCATAATTTTTAAGTTTGTAAAAAGTATATAATCACATTTACAACTTCTTTCCGTTTGAAATTGTGGGTTTTTTTTTCTTCGACTCTTATTATTAGACCAATGTTAACATCTGCCACGAGTTGCAAGTAGAGATACGGAAAGAAAATATACAATATGATAATATGAATCAATAGCCTTTCAGCGTCATTTTTAAAAGTAATCGGGCAAGCATCAAACATACAAAAATTTAAAAAGTAAGTGACAGTTTTTAAAAACGCACTGTCACTCACCTCAAGTAAGCGCATAGTTAGTTTTATAAAATGGGAAGACTAAAATGATATGTATATTAAACGCTTAAAAATTATATTATATATACGTACCATATAATTTAAAAGAAAATAGCGAACTCACAAATTAATATTAACAGATTTATATAAACAAATAGTAACCAAATTTACACCAAGTAAAAAATATTCAAATAAATAAATATTAAAATTAAAAAAGGAGTGTTACGAGAATGAAGTAAAAAGGTCACACATTGTACTTTGCTTTTATTATCAAAATTCCTGCAAAACTAAAGGTCTTAGAAAAAAAAATCACTAATGAGACTATGTATGCAAATTAATTTTAAAATAATGATTTTTTTTACTGTTGATTCTTTAACTGAGCTTAGTTATTGAATAATGTGTATATTAGTATTTTTCTAACCATTATAGCTAACATATTGAATTTTTTATAGTTATTTTTATAGCTAATAAAAATTTAAAACAACACAGTGGAGTAAAAAGGAGTTGTTCCTCATAAAATTATTCATGATAAAGTTGTCAGAAGGGAGTTTTTGTTTTTTTAGAGTTCTTTAAAACCGAATTATTCAGCTACGCTAAGTATAGAAAAAATATGTACTACTAATTTACTTAGAATAAAAACGTAGCTATTTATATTTTGAAGATATCAAAGGCGCAAAATATAATCTAAAGGAATCAAATCGAAAAATGTATCCAAAGAAACAAAAACCACGATTTTTGCGCGAGCCGCCGCCGATTGCTGATGGCAACGCGTAGAGCGTATGTCATTGGTCGGAATCAGTCATTCCCACACCCCCTCCGATGTCAGAAAATGAACTCGGCTGAAACTTGCGCGGCTACTCTACGTGGACACCAGCACACCTATAGTAGACAAGAGACCGGTTCGTCGAGGGCTTGCTGAGGGGGAGAAAAGGGGAACGACTTCGACAGTCGACGGAGACCAGCACAACCACCCAGACCCCAGAACTAAGCACAAACAATTTTGACGAATTTTTTTGGTTCTCTGATTTAAAAAATGATTACAAAACAAAATAACTAATTTTTTAAAAGTTTTAATTAATAATTAGTTTAAATAATAGTTAATGCCCAATTTCCACGTTTTCCCTGTTTAAAACGAAGTAAACTATCTGTTGATTAATTTCAAAAACAATTGGGTGTTTTAGCTTTCAAATTTCACAATAGTTAATAAAGAGTATTTTAAAATGTACCCAATTGGGTACACTTGGAATGAAGAGGATGATCAATGTGCTGTATTTGCTTTTAGTATGTGTGCGTACGTGATGTTGATTCCAGTATCTCGTGAGTTATTAGGAAATATTTATTTGTTTCACACGACGCCTTTTAAAGAAACCCCAGTCACTTAGCCGCCAATAACAGGACCCCCTCGCCCCTGCACAGAATTACTTGCTATTCGTTGTCGAAAGCCGCAACTACCAGTCGGGGACGATTCCATTTGTTGAAAGGCTGATACGCTGAGACCACAGTTTTAGAAGTTTTATTTTGTCCAAGTATTTTTTTATTTTCCTCAACCCTGAATTATTCCATTTCTCATTTGAATGTTTAGCACAAAAAGAAAAGAAGAGAACGCAGCTAGTTTGTTGTTCTTGGCATATCCACATCTTTATTTCTTCTATTACCCCTATTTTGATGACATTGAAGCAGTCCTGACGCATGCGCAAAACGAACGAAGGTTTCGGCTTAGGAAAACAGACAGTACTATTCTTGTCCATGGGATTCTCTGGCTGTTGCTCATTGCCCGAAGATCAAAAACTTTTTGCATTGAAAAATAGGTTACTTACAATCCTGAAACACGACTATGCATTATTTTTGCCTTAATATCGTTATTATATTATCAATTATTTTTTTTACAGAAAGGTGATTGTGTGCTTCATTTTATAACTAAATATAACAGAACAATCATGAAATACAAAATGTTATTGTTGTTTTTTCGTTACACACTGTTCTCCAGTATACATTTCTCAAAAGAAATTTTAAGTACCTTATCTTTGCCGTCAACATCTGAGAAATTCATAAAAGAAAGAATGAATTATTTCTCTCTATCTGAAAGAAATTGGATGCATTTGGATCCGTTCCAACTCGATTAAGTTCACTGAGTGATTAATTTTTTTCTAGTGCGATTTCTGTAGAAGACATTCTTATTTCTATTGATCGTAATGAAAAATAATGCAAGTTTTTTTTTTCGTCTTATTCTTGAAATCCAAAGCTTTCATAGCGTATTTTGTGATAAAATGGTAAAAGGCAGATTTAAAGCATTAAAATACGTACATTTGTAATTTAGATAGCTTTAGTTGAACAAATTCTGGTATACTTCAGTAATTTCGGTTATAAGTCTATTTGTTCCAATATATTTACCAGTAAAAAATTGTGTACCAGTATCAATTTAATATATATATTTCGGTATAGCGTTTTGTGCAATTTTAAAATTAAAAAATTCAACTACTGGATGCTGGCTTTAAGTTATAAACGTATATTCCTCTGACAATCGACTGATGATCAGGTATTGTTAATTTTACTCAAAATAGAAGAAGAAAAGGGATCAAAAAAGTAAAAGAAGTAGGTAATACAATATAATATTTTATGGATGGTGGAGGGAGAAAAAGACAAAAACTAAAATAATTAAATTTGTTAGTTTTTTAGAATTAGGTGCTATGACAAAAACTTAAATCATTGAAAATTTAAAAAATGAATTCACGTTTTAAAATAATGCAGAAAAATAAGTCAAGATACTCATTGGGGGGGGGGGGGGGGAGCGGCATGGATTACTGCTTTACCGAGATGTTTTCGAAGCATAAATAAGAAATTTTCTTATACGTGCTCCGATGAGGAAAATATATTGAGTGAGTGGATAAAGGAAAAATGCATGAAATACTTTCTGATTCTGATTTTAATGAGGGAGGGGGGAGGGGGTTGAAATGTGACATATCATTCTATCATGGTATAATTTAATTTAATGCCCTTTATTCCTCTATCGCATCTTCACTAATAGTTTATGCTTTTATTTGTAAAATATCTCCCATCATAATTTTTCTGCCTTAAGTAATTTATTTTTACTTCTGAATGAGGCAAGTTGGCCACTTAATATCATCATAGGAAGTTTAGCGTGCTTGTTATACATTGTAGCTACTTTCCCGCATACTTAGGAAAATTAAAGTATAAGAAAAAAAATCAATATGCCTCTATTTTTTTTTCTAATGTCCTAAAATTACTTGAAGACGTAAAATATTTGGTATGCATGAAGCATATTTTTTATCAAGATTCAGAGCACTTAATCATAAAAATGTTGAATATGATAAATTTTATTCATCAAATTATTCCGACTGATTATCTCTAGGAGGAAATAACTCTTATAGTACTCGACCATGTTTCGCGTAGAAAATTAGCAACTACCTAAAAGCTGCCAACAACGGTGAAAGCACTTGAATTTGTCTATCAGGTAGAATAAATATTCTTTCGTTTATTTCATACAGTAAACCTTCTGAAATTAGAGAATTGATTTTATGAAAGCACTATCGGTTGGAAAGAACAAAATACCTGGAACTTTAAGGAATAAACCTTTTTGAAATAATTTAGGCATTAATTTTATAGCTTGATTAAAACTTCTGATGGGGAAACTGGTACTCCTAACAGCTAATGGATTCATCTGCTTCTACCTAAAAACCGGATGTTTACCTATCCATCTGATCAGTGGTGGAACACTAGGTAGGTATCGTACATATTTAAGTACGTTATAAGCATATGTTTTAAAAATTAAAGTGCGATTTCAATGTGCTAGTTATCAACATCTGTTTAAGTAATACTCAGTTGGAAGCAAAACCTTACCTAATATTTATACTAAAGGGCCGTTCATAAATGATGTCACGCATTTTCCCCATATATTTGTCCGCCTTCGCCCCTTTTGTCACAAAATGTCACACTTCACCGGACCCCCTCCCCCTTTATGACATGTCACGCTATGTTGTATAATGCATGATGTCACACTTCTTGTTAAACCTCCCCTTGATACACTTTGTCACAATTTTACGAACTCCCTCCCCCCGCGAAGCGTGACATCATTTATGAATGATTCCAAACATAATTCCGGTATTGCCGTGGGAACTTTGTGGAAAAAAACAGTTATCTTATATTGAATCAAATCAGTCATCTGCACAACTTTTATATGCAAATTTATAAACAAAGTTTTAAAGAGAATTTACTCTATAGACTGCGCGGTGAACTCAATAATTCTTAAGCTACTTAAATAAAGTTTACATTTACTGTAAAAGCTTTCGAGTTAAAGTATTTGAAATCTAAAAAATCAGAAAAACAATTTTAGTCACGCACCATGCAGATGTGAAAGCACTAAGTAAAGATAAATTTTGTTTTATTAAGTTAAAGCTCTACGTTTTGGAATCATGGGAAACATACTTTATCGGCATCTTTTGAAACAATATTTGATGATGCATTTTGCGAAAGAAATCTGCTTAAGAAACTGTTTTCAAAAATACTGAGTGCTCCTGCTTCTTAACCAAATTAGCGCAGCTTGGCTTCCTTTTTGTTGCACTCCGTATTAGTTTGGCAAACAAAATATTTGCACTTTTATTATGAAACATGAATATTTAAGCATCTTAAGAACATGTCCTCCAAAAATAAAAGCAAAGCAGAAATGAATAGTTTTACATTTGACATGTTTTTATTTCACTTTAACGTGCGTTTCTTTGTACACTTAATTCATTTATTGCAAACTGAAAGCGATGTAAACAAGACATATGTACATATATATACAAAAAAAAACAACTTCTTATTGTTACTTTTTAAAGCTGTAGCAATACTAAAATTGAATCAAATAAACTAAAAAAAGTTAATTTCATTATAATATCACAAATAAAATACGTAACTCGTAGTAAATTTAGTCATAAAAAAGTTATTTAAATATTTAAATCGTTTATTTATTTAAAATAATGTAGTTACAGAATGTTAACTTAATGAGAAACTTTTTAAAAAGAAAAAAAATATGCAAATTTCCAGTGTTATCATGTGAAAATACAATACATCTACATCATCAAAACATTTTAAGCAATATATATACATATATGTATAACTATATATATATATCGGCATCTTTCTTATATATATATATATATATATTTTATATACATAAGATACACATCAGTACACACACACATATATATATATATATATATAAGAGAGAGAGAGAGAGAGAGAGAAACTGTCATTATGCTCTTTATTGCTCCATTTATACCATTTTCCTCCTTTTTCATTGTAACTATCAAAAACTGAGAAATCCTCGCTCAGAAAATATAAAACATATAAATTACGATATTAAATTTAGAGCTGATAAAATGACTCAGTGAAGAGCTTCAAAGAGTGTAATGGCTGTCGATATTACTTTCAAGAGCTACCATTAAATAAAGATTACGTAATGAAAAAGTCTTAAAGAATGGCTTACGCGGACGCCTTCTACATTCATCATTATTTCTCCCATTGTTTAATGTAGCTTAAAGTAGCATACAGAAAGAAAAAAAAGTAAAATGTGTATTTATCTCGGCATTATCAATATTATTTTATATATAGGAAAAAGTAAACTGGTGTTGTTACAAAAGAAGACATAATTGAACACATCAGTACACATAGCTGTTACAAACTTTTTCCCAAACTGTTATTCACATATTCAAAATAATAAAATGATCACAATAATAATGATAAATTATTTTTATTAGTAGTGTACATATCATTAAAATACAATAACGAAACAGCTCCATTACTTAAAATATAGTTACACTTAGTTGGTTAGCCTCTACACATTCATAATATAAATGAATCTGTAGAGCCTAACGGTTGAATATGTTTAACACGCAGACGCAGCTAAAACTATTTAATTTTCTACACAATAAAAAGAGAAGAGTTCATTTTTTTTGATAACACGTTTGATTACTTGATAACAGATGGCACCATCATACACAGCACCAATTTGGCATTCATTAAAGGGCGTCTTCTTAGATGATTTTAAATCTCAAATTTAAGAGAAGTGATATATTTTTAGACGTTGGGACTATTTTTCGTCATTAACCGGCACGGTAATCTTTAAAGTGAGGGGTAAATTATGGAATTTGGTAAAGGAATAAGGAAGACATCGAGGAGCGCAGACAACAGGCTAGAGAAATAATATATATAGATGAACACATAATATATATGTGATTTCAGGATGGTAAATCTTGCGTTTACTAAATTTTGATCGGAAATAAAAGCTCTTCATTGGGACTTCTGTTTAGCAAAAAACAGCACAAAGTTTCTTCTGAACTGAAAAATGGAGCCTTTTTTGGCCCAAAAACATGCTTGTGTACAATAACTTTGTTTAGTTTAAGTTGATAGTAAAGTTGATCTGATTCATTTCTGATGTAACAGGAAGCGAAACAGGTTATAGTTAAAAAGGAAATCAACTTTTAAGAAAATAAGTTGTGTCTTGCAGTGGTGCACTGTTAGAAATTTCATCATGAAATTACGGTTAAATGACCGGCAGCAGTCTGTCCATCTAATTCACCGTTAAATTTACGCTTCGGAACATTTTTCTATCTTTACGGGACCGAACCATTTCCAATCAACTTGGTTCAAAAGCCGTACATACAAAAGTTTACGGTTTTATAACCGTTTAAAAATGGTTTCAAAACAAAATTTTTAACGTTTTTGAACAATTTCGAGGCGTGGAAACCGCATAAGAAGCTTGCAAGAATCGATCCTCGGTCTACAGGAACACCAACCTTGCTGGCTAGCCATTCGGCCATCTAAAAGACGGAAAGCGGTCGTTTATTTATCAATAAATCTTCCTTTTCAACAGGAAAACTGCATTAATATTGATATTTCAACTTTTGATTGTATCCAAAGCCATCTTTGGTTTAAATTTACTGCATATTAACGAAAATCATTTTATTTGCTGCAAAAATTAAAATACAAACAAGCTTCAGCAGCTCAAATGATGGGTTCGCTCATTCGCAAACAGTTTGGGAATCCGATGTCTCCAATTTTTGATTTGCTGGTGTATGTGTTTCTATTTAGTAACCACTGCTTAAGCCACCTTTTTTTTTTTTTTTTGTTCTTTTTTTATATACACATGCAGATTTTAACTGATGAATCCGTATTCCTATTTTAAAACAACGTACGACCGGTAAGGTTTCGCAATCAAAATGGACGCCCGATTTTTATTGATCGCTTGAAAATTATGGTTAGTTAAACGTTCTTTAGGATAAACAGAGAATAAACGATTTTTTTCGCAATCAGCGGTTTGAGTACCATCTTTTTAATGGTTATTCAACTGTTGTATATAAATATGGTAAAATAGCAATCAAATAAATGGTTATTTTACTATTTTCTTACGGAAGTTTTTAACAGTGTGGAGTCAAAAGCCGAGGAGTAAAGTACTAAAGGGACCAACAATGTTTGGTACATTGCGCGGCCACAAATTAAGGTACGACGGACATGATTTCTTTTTTCTTTTTTTTAATCAGACATTTTCTAACTTTTAATCAAAATTTCTTAAATGTATTGTATATAAAAAATGAGACCTGATTTCTTGAAATCCAAAATGAATTTAATCCAGTAAAAAATTCTGAACAAATGCTAATAAAAGTTTTCTCAAACACGTTTTGCGTAGGAAACTGCTGCGTAAAAAAATCCACTTAGTATTTTATCAGTTAAAATACATCTCATTTATTAAAACTACAAAAACGAAACAACTGAAGCTCAAAAAATAATTTTTTGGAAGTTATTTTTAAAAATTGCTTAAAGTCAAAACTTCGCAAAGGAAAGTAAGACATAAAGCAAAAGATAGTTTTTCGTTTCTTAAAAATGTGTAAATCTTTTGTATTCAGTTAATTAAATTAGATTTTTGCTTGCGTTTTTAAACATTTTGACGAAATTTATATGGAACAGGAAGGACGAGTCATCTGATACCTTTTCTTGCATATCTAAGAAGATGACAGACAAAAAATAACTTTTTATGAAATTCTATACTTTGTAATTAATACATATAGATGCATACACATGCGATAAAAAAAAATCCTAAAAACATACTTCGTTTTAATTACTCTAAACCAAAATGGAAAAAGCTGAAAATATATTTTCTCTGTCGCTGATTAAAATGTTGTGACGTGATTGATAGTGTTCGGCAACTACTCGTCAAAAAGTAGTTAACTACCGACTACTAACTCGTCTACACAAAACTAGTTGCAACTAGTAGTTAACTACGTTTTTCTGAGACTAGTTGCAACTAGTAGTTAACTGTTCTCCAAAAGTAGTTAACTACTAGTTAACTACGTTTAAGTGTAATTCATTTGAAACTTGATCGTGCATGTGCTGATTCAGGCGCCATTTATTGACTATATTAGAAAGCTTTTCCTAATTTGCATAAATACTGTAATAAATATTATTATTCTTTTACGAATACTTTTACATTATATGACATAATATAAAAAAAATACATTTGTGTGAGCAATATTCATAAGCTCAACATTTAAATAATTTAATGTTTAAGAAACAGTTTTTTTTTCAAAAAATTGATTAAAAAAATTTCGAAAGTAGTTGGAATTTTGAAAGTAGTTGTAACTAGTAGTTGGGAAAAAAGTAGTTTAACTAATAGTTAACTAGTTTAAAACAAAAGTAGTTGCAACTAGTAGTTAACTACTAGTAAACTAGTAGTTTGCCACTAATAGTTAACTACTGCCGAACACTAGTGGTTGATCTATAACAGTGGTCGTCAAACTTTCCAAGACACTGAGCAACCGTACGTTTTCAAACTGTCTCGTAAACGACTCAGCATCCCTAAGGCATCCCTAAGGCCGAGTGCTAACAGGGTAGGAGGTTGGAGGAGAAAAGAAAATTTGTTTCTGAACCACGCGTGCTATTCAATGCGAGTTTTGGCAAAAAAATTGAAAACCAACTAATAATCGTTGGTGTAATAATGCGCAAATTAGCCCTCTGAGTGCGAGCGCGATCTACCAAAAATTACCCTACGACATACAGGTAGCTCGCGATCGAGTTTGGCGACCACTGACATATAATATAAAATAATCTACTCACTGAAATGTTTTTTTTTTCAAAAACATGTAAGAGCATATTGCAGTTGATGACAAATATTTTTGAGCAGTTTTAATGAGGAAATTTAAACGTTGTTTCAATTGTTCAATTCTTTCTTTTTTGCCTAAGTTCCCATAAAAGTAAAGAAATAAAGTTAACATAAAGAAAAGTCAAAAATAAGTGAAGTAATTAAATAAATATTGAAAAATAAAAAAATTGAAAGTAGGGTTTTGAGATGGGAAAAATGTGTGTCTGTCGGTCTGTCTAACCCCCCCCCCCCCCCCAAATAACATTTGAGGGAATAGTCCGATTCGAAAGTTCTTTCTTGCACTCGAAAGATATTGGCTAGAACATCTCATTTCCACATTTAACTTTTTTATTTGAACAATTTGTCGTTCAAATTTGAACAGTTCAAAAAGTTTTAACATTGGCGCCTATGTGCAAAAATAAGGCAAATTATGTAAACTCTGGGCACAAGATCGAAGTTCCTATGAGCAAGCTCATTGGAAGAACCTCTCGGCGTGAAATATGACTTGAACAATTTTTGTTCCTTTTTGAAGAGTACAAAAAAAAAAAAAAAAAAAAAGAAAAAAAAAAGATTGCGCCTACGGGTAAATTTATAAAGGTTATAAATTTGAAGTTGGAGTGGACGGGAAAGTAGGCTCGTATAGTTCTAGACGGACCTTCTTGTTCTTATTTAAAATAAAAGTTTTTTATCTTGCTTAAGTGTAAACTCATTTCTTAATGCTCCCATTATTGATTGGAAACTTTTCACATTATCTCTTTGTTCTGCATTATTAAATGAACATTTTGAAGAATTTAAGCTGAAGAATGAAGAATTATTCTAAGAATAAATAATTTAAAATAAACAAGAGAGAGAGAGAGAAAGAGAAAATAATGTTTGTAAATTATACGTTGGCACGCGGAAAAGTAGGCTCGTATAGTTCTGCACTTAACGTCTTGTTTGTCTTAGAAATTCAGTCTTTTAAATCACAAAGAATTCAAAAGAAAGGAAATGAAATAAAATATATTTTGTAACTATATTTTGTATTATATGAGCCACATACTAACCTAACGCTCTAGTTCAAGAAAAAAACCTTTTAGATAAAAACAAAGAATTTAAAAAATCAGTTCTGGACTACAATGTGAAAACCCAAAAGGCTTTTAGAAGGCCATTTAGAAAATCAAGATTTTGTTTCTGCTCTAAAATATCAAAGTACGAAAATAAAATGAAACAAGAGATATTGGAAAAGGATGCGCCTACTTACTGAAACGAATTTATTGGAGGATAGTTTCAAATCTGTGACCCGAAAAGATTTTTTCCCTTCCAAAGAAGAAACCCTCTAACTTATACATAAACGCATTGCCTATAATAAAACCACAAATGTAATTATATTTATATGATTTATTTTATACTTTTACTCTGGTTAGAACTTTAGAAACATTGCTAAACATACGATACGAAACATACGACTTGAAACAAACGATAAAAAGAAGTATTATTTACAAATTTGTAACACATTTATTTTCAGCGTTATATATATTAAAAAAAGTTTTGATTTTCTCCCAGAGACACCTCTGTTATGTATTTTAGAACTATTCAAAAATCTTGTTAAAACAATTATATAAAAAAATATTTTTGTGTGTATCTTTCAAGTCAAAAGGTCTTCTGACACAAAAATCTCGAAAATGCGTAAATAATCTCATGGAAATCCTTTATCCAAAGTCTGATGTAAAAGTAGCGAACTAAAAACAGGAAACTACAAAATCTTTAAAAAAAATGAAATTACAAGGAACAAAAAACAGAGAACATTCTATAAATTAATAGCAACAGATAAAGTGCCGCAGTAGTGGCGCGTTCTGTGAGTAGCTGAATCAATATTTCTTTACACAAAGACAAAGGTGAGCTTAGTTGAGCACACGCTGTTGTAATTCTTGCTCCTTAATCCGCCCGACCTAATATACATACGGAGTTGGTAGGACCGGTCGCTGAAGCCTGTCTGCTCACTTCAACTGTAGGCCTACAATATATAATGCATTTCTTGAAAAAGTTTAACTGGTAGCCACAGATCTCAATTGTTAAATTATGCATTTGAGTACAATTTTTAAACTGGTAGTCACAGAGAGCAATCCAATTTAAAATAAAAATCCTGAGCACATAATTCACATGTTTTATTTCTTTGTGTGAACAATTTTTCGTTCAATTTTGAATATTTCAAACTAACTTTACCGAAAACCGCTTTTGAAGCAAAATAAGTTCAAAAGACATATTTAATTTAATTATTTAAAAAGGTAACTTTTAAAACAGTGGAAAAGTTTTATCATTATTGAATACTATTCCTCCCTTGTTTAAGCAATGGAAATATTGTAATTGCGAAAAATCTCCCGATCAAATTTCAGTCTAAATTTGCATTCTAATGACCTATTAAAAATTATTGTCTTTTGGGATGTTTTCGTTGTTTAAATACTGTTTCTTTTCATTTCAAATAGTCGATATTCACACAGAAAATTCAATAGGCTAATTTTATATGAATATAACGGTCCGTAATCAAATTCTTGGCAAGTAATTTATGTTCCGCAACGGAAATTAAGTCTTTGCAATTAGTTCAAGTGATAAAAAACAACTTATAGGTTTTATTGATTAAAATATTAAGAGTAGGCAATTCAAAAAAAAATGTACCAAGAAATAATGTTAGCAACTAATTCCCAAACTTTTTAAGTTGATAAAGTGGATTATGTGTCTTACAGTTATTTAAAACACGTTACATATGTTCTTAAGCATTTGTTTCTACTTTGTTACTATTCTAACTGAGGCCCGTGGCAAATCCATTGGATGGGACCCCAGAAAAATCATCACGTTGAAATTTAATTTTAATAAATCACTGAAGTAGTTACCCAACAGTAATACTAATATTGTATGCATTTTATTTAAATATCGAAAAAAAATAATTTTCAAAACCACAGGTATTACATAATTTATAATGAAATAACAATTTAATCTAAACAAGATATTATTAATGAAACTTTTTTCTCCGGACTTTATGTTCTGCAAAAGTATCAATAACATAATCAAAGTTTAAAGATCCGGCCATAGAATTTTCAATAGACCGAATAGCCAAGTTACTTAGCCTGTCTTGTCCTATTGAGTTAATTAAATAAGTTTTTATTAATTTTACTTTCGAAAATGATCTTTCAGCACCATCTGTAGTCACAGGAATTGTAATAAATAACATTGATGACTCACGTACTTCAGGGAAGAGGGGTAGCATAAAATTATTTTTTATTATTAATAAATCAGAAAGTTCTCTAATACACGAAGACTTTTTAATTTTATTCCTGAAGGTGGACCGAAAACTGAGAATTTCTCAAGCAAATGATTCAGGCATGTCTTTTTTATATACATATTTCAGCAAATCTAGAGCTTTTTTTAGTAGATCAGTACTGTATCTGTCTCGGTCACAAATTGCGTGAATTCCCCAAGCATCAGTAGCTCGCCAGCGTCACCAAAGTACCGCGACAAGAAGTAAAGCAACCAATGGATGCGTTCTAAAATTTATACTTTTCTTATGAATGCGTTTAAATTTTAATAATTTATTTGTATTTGTATATGGTCTTTAGTTGTGTCTAACTTTAATTAATTTAAATACTTATATAAAATTTATATTTTTTTCTAAATTTCGTTAAAAATGTAAGGTTACTTCTGAGCACGCAGCCTCTCGGGCTGGGGGCCCGTGCCATTTTGCCAGCTCTACCACCCTATAGTTACGCCACTGATTCTAATACTATAATCGTTTACATAAAACTACGGCTCATGTAAAGCTTGTATAATACGTACGCGCGCGCGTATATGAAGCCCACAAAATGTGGTTACATAGATTACATTTTTAACAAAATAAGGCTGCAACTTTTTATTATTGAATTTACAAAAATTTTCTGTGAAGACAAAACGTATTTCCCGTATACATTTTTTTCAAAAATTCGCTGGATTTTAGTTCTGTTAACAGCTTTGCTTTAATACTTTTTCTTTCCTTTCCTTTTTTTTTTTTTTTGCTACAATTAATCAAAGATATTTCTTTATTTTAAACCTCTTTAAAAAAGTTTAAACAAAGGATCTCCTCGAAAAAAATCCTCACTTTAAGCAATTCAAATTTTAATTAAAAACGTAATTAAACTACGCATTTCAATATGTTTTTCAAATAAGCAGTAGAAACTATTGCTTTGTTGCTTTTGGAGAAGAAAAGAAGCTTAGAATACTTAATTCATTATACGATTTTAGTTTTTATCGCAAAAATACATTTGTCGTACAAAGCATAAGAAAGAAAAAGCAATAACAAAGGCACATGAAATGTACTTAATTTACCTATTGTTATGAATTTCTAATCTGTTTTCATTCTGTTTGAAATAGTGAGCACAAAACATTCGTTATCTGGTGATGTAATTTGCGCATATTTAGAGCACAGCTGAAATTCTCACTAAGCTGGCTTGTAATTTTAGGCAAATTATATATATTTACATTTTGTATTTCATATTCAGTCATTTGAAAAGTTCTTGTTAACGTTGTATTCTATACTAAAACCCGTACACACGCGCATATATGTATATATATATATATATATATAACTATATATATACTTTTTCTGATCTTAATGATATCATAATCAAATATAAAATGTTTTTTTTTTTATTTCTGTTCCTTTAAAACTCATGCATTTAAATATTCGGACAAAAAGTAATTTGAATAAGCATGTTTGAAAAGTCGAACCATTAGTATTAAGTAGTTATAATAGTTAGAGTTTAAAAATAGAATGTATAACTTCTCCTAAGCTTAACCATAATTTCCTACTTGAAAAGAGAGAGTTTTCAGAGTTTACATTAAGCATAAACTTAAAATCAGAAAAATACTGGTTATGAATAATTCACGAACAAGACCATTAAAATTCAGCAAAAGGAAAATATTCATATAGCCGTTTGGAATAAAATATTACCTGGAACTGAAAAGCGTAAGACCTTATAGCAAACCAGTAAGTAGTTATGGAAAAACTAGATGTTATGTAACCATAATACAAACAGAAGAATAACTTGAAAGGCTGAAAATAAAAATTATGGAACTCGTTTAATCTCTGTCCTTTGAAAGAGGCCGGTTTTGTTTCAAAAATAAATCGAAAAAAGGAACAATAAAACCGTTGATAAACTGAAATATTTCAGTTGCTGGACGAATTCACAAATGATTGTAGATTCAAATATTTCTCTTCATTCCGTAAAGGTTCATTCTGCACTATTGCGTAATCGATGGGAAGAGAACTTTCTGACGTACATACGTGTTAGACGTTTTTTACGCTCGTGTCGTTATGACTTGCTGCAAAGAAAAATAAAGCGTTCTAAAGGAGACACGTTGAAGATAAATACGAAATTGTATGTATGCTAAAAGAGTTACTTAAAAACTTTTTCGGAAATTTCTCTTTGTATAATGTTCACGCTATTTTAGTTCCGAACTTTGTGTGAATGATCTTTTTTTTACTAGATTACAAAGAAACTAACAGTTTGTATGCATGTTAATATAAATGTTATCATTCATATGACCTGCTCTGTTAAAGAAAAAAAGGGAAGAATATGTAGGCAATATGTAGAGATGTTTTTGCAAAAATAATTTAGTTACTAAATGAAATAAGTACTAATGATTTTTTTAAGGATCATACCGTCAAAGGTGCCAACAAACACAAGTATCTAGGTGTAAATAGCTCTTTTTTACACATTCCAACATGTTTTTTCGAAGCTCTATTTACACTTCGACACGGCCGCTAGATAGCGCTAGTAGCTAAAAAGATGTGGCAGAAAAAAAAACTATTTCCAACGACTTTTTATTCATAACACTGTTCTGTGCTAAGAGTTTAAAAAACGCTGCTTGCACCTTTGCCAGTAATAAATGTTTGAAAAAAGTCCTATGCTTCTTTTTTAAAAATAAAACATTTGGTATTGTCAACACTTAAAATATTACCTAGCACGTAAAAAGGTCAGTTAGAATGATAGAAGTAATATTAAATTAAAATCAATCATGTAGTTACGTTGAAAACCGTTAAACTAAAGTAAGCTTAATCGACAATCTGAACGAACAGATTTTTTTTTAAATAAAGCTTAGATCATAAAATCTCTATTATTATAAGCGGTTGTTAAAAGTGAGTAGCAAAATATTATACACTAACGAAATAGTATTATTCTAAGCCGTAATTTAAAAAACAGTTCTGTTAGTAGGGTGCTTTGATTTGTCTCTAAGTGGTAATTAAAACCACCAAATTGTCATTCGGTGCGTTTTTTTCACTTAGAATAAGTCTTAACTCGCGGTGAGCTGTATTTTCGCTAACAGAAAAATAAGATTTATATTGAAATGAAGCTACGCTTTTCATGCAAGGTTGAGGAAACTGTTAATTAGTTATATGGAAGCAAAGCCTTACATAATCGAACTAGAAAGCTTATATCTAGTGTTCTTATTGACTGAGAAACTTCGAACAACTTCCATATTGGGCAGGAAAATGAGCGCTTTTTGATTGACATAAAATAGTAATATGTGCAAGGTCTTTCACTACCATATTAGGGAATTACGTGGAAACTTCGCTTAAAAAATTTCTTACAAAAAAAATTATCTCTAATTTAAAAACTTCTTTCTTAGCGAGTGCCTACTCCCCGTCAGATTTCGTGATTAATCAGTTAGTGTTATTTCGTTTTTTTATATATACAGTTCAATTCACACGTGGTTGTGTAAATTGCCAGTTAATAATTTAGGTGGAGGAGAGCCTTAAGATATCGAACTAAAAAGCTTATAACTCGGGATTTTATTAACTTAGGAACTTCGGACAAATTTCATCTTGTGCAAAAAAAAAAAAAAAATAGTGCTCTTCATTGATATCTTATGATGGGCAAAGTTTTTTTCACCCCTTGATACGCAATTTATGTAAAAAATGTAATGAAAATTGGGATTAAAAAAATTACCTGTCGGATTTTTTTTTCAAAGGGTCTATAAACCTACCCCATTCTAATAAAAACAAGCTGTGAAATTTTCAGCGAAATCCGACGGGTAGGTTTTGAACTTAGCGGCATCATACATATCAATATTTTCTTTTATATGAATAGATATTTACTTAAAATTTGAAGAAAAACGAATTACGCGTGTTGGATCTTTTTACAACAGGTCTATAAACCTGTTCTGTGCTAATAGAGAAAACTGCGAAATCAGAGATCAGGGACGTCATACGTACCAACATTCGCCTTATATATATATATATATATATATATATATATATGAAAAGTCGTATTTATTTACTTAGTATTTCTTGTGAAGTTTGTAACTTTTTCTAAGTACCGTAGTGTTAACAAAAGTGTGTATTTGATTTCATAATAAAAGTATAGAATAAGAACAAAATACGGTTCATATTGTGCGTGTGTGTTATGTCTCGATAGTCGGGCGAAGTTTCTTGAATATACAGAACAGCATTCAATTTTTCTTCTCTTTATTTTTCAATTCATAATCTAGTTACAATGAGGTTGTGTACAAGGTTGGAAGAGATGAATATGTAAAAATGCAGTCCCCGTAGCGAACATTTCAAATTAGCGCAGTCTGATACATGCTATCTTTAAAGCTGACGCGCTCCAAGAGACGCTTAGCTTCAACTTTCGCGTCTTTTCTTGGGATCTCTTAGCCAACCAGAACTCAGCGAAAACTTCTGGTTCATGTTTGAAAATATACCCGTACAAATGACCCAATAGGGTTTAGTTCACATTTAAAGATAA
The DNA here is from genome assembly GCA_038502835.1 of Octonoba sinensis. Taxonomy (NCBI): domain Eukaryota; kingdom Metazoa; phylum Arthropoda; class Arachnida; order Araneae; family Uloboridae; genus Octonoba; species Octonoba sinensis. The sequence continues at coordinate 70,470,015 of CM076602.1, forward strand.
TTATGTTAAAGGGTCCCAACGGAGTTTGAATTAGTAAATACCCATATATATGTATATATATATATATATATATATATATATATATATATAGAAACGTCGTCCTAAATGCAAGATTTTCACTTAATCTGCATCATATAGAGATAATTTTATAATTTTAATTGGTGTAAATGGAAGTTATTACAGGTATTTCTCGATTTACTAGAGCACATTTTATTGGCGTCGCATTGTCTTAATATTAATACGTAAACCCATGTAAGGAAATAAATGAATATCTGCCAGCACTGAATAACGTCGATAATTTTCAATATCAATAGCAATTCTGCAACAGCCATATTGTTGTATGAATGACGAACGTAATTTTAGAGAATCATGCGATAACATTGCTGAATATTAGCTCCGGTCACATTATTGATTGGTAAAAGAACAAGTTTTATCTCAAAATCAAATGATGAACTAATGTTAATATATAATTCATCTCTTATTAGTTTATTATTCTTTGTCAATTTATTGGTTATTTAATTATTAGTGTAAATTTCAACAGGTCAACACTGAGGATATTTTCGACCACATTAACTTTTCTTAGACTTCTTGGTAAATATTCTAATGATAATAAGTATAAAGATATGAACTTCAGAACAGAAAAAAAACATTAATACTTCTGTAATTAGAAACATGTTTGCGTGAATTTAATTTTCCATGTTGTTATGAAAATTTTAAAAACACGTTAGTATTGCGCAGTATTTTAAAATCTTTTATATTTTCAAATAGAATGAATTTTTCTATTTTTATTCCCTTGACTTTAACTAAATAGCGCATCAATCATTCTATTACAAATTCCTAATTACAAAGCTTAATTATGGTTTTTCTTTTTTGCCATTAGAAAGGCGAGGACGGGGCCCATTGTAACAAAAGACAAAATTTCAAATCTTCTGTTGTATAAAAATTATCAGAATTGGCACGACTACATGGTGAACATAATTTCTGTTTGTAGCTGCGTCTGATTTCAAGCGATTTGGTGAAGCGTATATGTTATGAGCTAAGGAAGTCAGTTTTTAGTTACGATAAGTAATATTTCTTCGCTGAATAGTTGTTAATTATTTTCTTAGTAGCAAAAAATAGTTTTATTTGAACAATATTCGGCATTTAAATATATATATATATCAATTCTTTCCAGCATAAATAATAGTTCCACTTGCTCTATAAAATTCGGTCTAATAAATTGTTTTAAAAATGAACTGATGGGGAACAATGAGGCACTGATGTATGGAGGCACAACGGAACAAGCTCAAAGCATATAGATAGTAACATGTGAGTTCTTTCTTTTTTGTTTTGGTATATTGCTATTTTAAGCATGTAAATAAATTAATTATTATGCACATTACACTTTTTAACACTTAATTTTCCGATTTCTGTGTATGCAAATATATAATTTTTATATGTATATCTGCATTCATAAACAAGGTTATGTGGGTATTAAGAAAGATTGCTGTCACAATGTGCCTCATGAATATAGCACATTTGGACAATTTGAACCAACTTTTTTTTTCTTTATGTTTTAATGGCATAGTAGAATGTTGATTATATATTTTGATATGATCAGCATTCAAAATAAAAAAAAAAAAAAACTTTTAAAAAATCTGCTGAGATAGAAAAAGAATCAAGTTTCGTAAAAGTTTTCCACGTGCCCCCTTGTTCCTTAAAAGTAAAATTGATAAAGATGAGATAATAACAAAAAATGATATTAAAAGTAAATGCTACAGGGATCTGGTGATACACTTTTTTTTTTTTAACCTAGAAAGCAAAAATGACTCTCTAAGCTAGTACTCACAAAATTATTTACTCTTTGAAACTGGTTGCAAGTATGGAAAGAAGCGGAAGCATTAATAAATATGAATACACAAATACAGACTTATTTTTTTATACCTAAAAATAATGAAACGGCCATTTTTAGTCAATATTTTCCATATATTTTACGTCGAAAGTGCTAATTCAAGTGTTCAATATTTGACTTTTCAAAAGATAAATACTAGCTTTCTATTTATTCTTCACCTTTAAAAGAATAAAAAAAATCGATTTGTAATAATTTTAACTGCAGCAGATACGAACAAAGCAAACGAAGTATAACTCTGATGTTTGCTTTGCTTATGCATGAGTTAAGGATTGTTCCAGAAGAAAAAAACTAACTTTTGACTTAATGCTATTTGATGTCAGCCGAGACTTGTTTTTTACTTTAATTAATATTTATTTTTGATTTAAAGAACATTTAAGAAAATCTGTGTACTGAATTTAAAAACATGTTTTTCTAAAAGATATTTAAATGTCGCCACGAAGTTCTGAAGAAAAAAGAAAAAAGATCATTTTTCGTGCCATAACTTTTTTGTTATTTTCAGCAAGCAAAAATTGTATGACTATTTTAGGACGATACGTGGGGATTTTCTCTTCCCTTCCCCATTGATAATATCCATTATTTATTCCCTTCACCATTAATTATTCCCTTCACCATTATAACATTGATTTCTCTATTCGAATCTTATAGCTGATTTATTGTGAATACTTTAAATGAGTAATAATGAGCATATATTCTTCGTATGATTTATATATACCGAGTTCGAAATAAAGGTAGCCAACAGATTTGATATTACTAAAAACTAAATTATTCAGATCACCACGAACTCCGCAAAATAATTATTCAGTGGGAGCAGTGGAAAATCGGCTAAAAACGAACCGCTATTTATATTTTTAATTATTACAGTCTTTTATTAGCACTTTCTTTTTTGGTGAATTTCCTCGAGCGAAAGGTCAATGTAATGTGTTATAAATTACATTAAAGCCAATTAATTTAAAATGCTGAGTAAGTTTTGTTGTTGTTGTTGCTTAAGCCACTTATATATCCAAGCGCCCGTCGCAGAGCGACCTGAATTACAGCAGACGGGTGGGCCTTCTGTTTCAATATGAGCACCAACGGTGGAAGTACTACTTGGCTCATAATGTACTTGGTTGACACAAGATGGCGCCACCACAAATACACCACCTTCCTTTTTAGACCTATGGGTGAAAGGAAGGGAAAATCTCCACCCACCGGTACCCTCGGAACTGCCTTGAACTTCAGGGTCCACGGATTTTACATGCGCGTCTCCTCAAGTGTACATGGTGGGTCTTCAGAGGCTCGGGAATCGAGCCCGAGATCCTCCGACCGGAAGCTTGACATCCTAACCACTAGGCTACCACGGCCCTAGTAAATTTTCTAAATTAAATAATTGAATAAAATATTTTCATAAGATTAGGCCGAGAGTTTAAACTTTAAGTGTAGAAATAGATTTCACTCTAACTTTAAGTTAAATTACATTTTCAGTCGACTTAGTAAAGTATAGTTACGACAATAACGGTATTCTGTAGCAACTCTTACAAATTTTTAAATGAATTGATCATCGTCTGAAATATTCATGAGAAAGGCAATACCATAACTCACGTGAAGAATTACGCCACTGCTAAGAAAATCACCGAAGTACGGATTTAAGTTTGTTTAACAATATCATACAAGTGCCGGAATTTTTAAAAAATTTTGAAAATGAATTGCGTTTAGTAAACGGGAAAATTGTCTTTAAGCATGACCTAAATGCAATTACAAACCTAGATAATCAACTTGTCAAAATGCGCATTATCTTTCGCACTAAAACAAAAATGACAATATTTGTTCAAATTGAAGCAATTGCAACTCAATATATATATACCGGGTGGTCACAATTAAACTTCCCCTATTCAGGGCATCCTACAGATAAAACCGTTCTACGGATTGACATCAAAATTGGTATGTGGATTATACACGAGATGCGCTCGAAGAACCATGATGAAAAAAAAAGTTCTAAAAATGGCCGCTAGGGGCGCTGTTTAGCCTCATAACATGGTTTTCACGCAAGAAATGACCAATAAGGAATAAAAATAATAATATCTAGACACACGGCAGTGTGTCCGCCAAGTTCAGAACTTCAGCCAAATCCAGAATCGGCGACACCGGCCAATGTGTATATTTACCCGAACCATTTCGAGCTACTTTTGGCCCCAGCATTACACGAAAATTATTAGACCTACATACTTGAAATCTTGTACGTTTAATAGAAATTCCCTTAACCCCTAGAATATCAAATTTAATTGAGGTACCTTTTATGGTTATGGAATTATTAAGGTCTGAAAATTGTTATTTTTATCACTCACTCACTCATCAAAAACCTAACCTACTTCTAGGGGACTTAGAAACTTGTAACTTGGTGTCAAGGTAGACAATTTTGCATATATAAAGGAAAAAATCCAAAACTTCAAAAAATTACATTATCTTAGAAGTTACTACCATGTACTCACAAGTAGCATCATACCTAAGAACTTCAAACGGCAGCCATATTTTTCTTCCGTTAACATAAACAATACACTCTCTCGCGCTAGATGGAAAATAATTGATGCATTGAAATTCAATTTCCGCTTTAATTTTTCGCCTTAAGGCTAAACTCAAGCTGAGCACAAAGAATTCATTGGTAGTAGTTATACAGAACTTTTCAACGTTTAAAAAAAAAGATTAATTAAGTAAAGATGGATTTATGGATTTATTACGGAGAAATGTAAACAAACGAAAAAAGTATAAAATAATTAATAGCGACTATTTAGCTTGGTGTAATTTAGTATAACTTATCGTCAATATAAAAGCACAAATTTTAGCTTTTCAAAAATTAATGATATCCCAACAAAACATAAATGTGAAAAAAGGGCCAAGTTCGATAGAACAAAAACGGCCTTCGGAAAAGTCGGTGTCAGCAATAAAATAATTGATATCTAACGGGTGCCAAGCTCCATTGCAGATCCTTTAATCATAGCTGTAAGAGTACAATGTGCTTTAATTTATTAAAAAACATTTTTTTATCGGATTCTTAACTTGGCAAGTTTTAATTAAGATACGTTACGTTCAAGAAGACTATAAGAAGACAATTAGAAATTAACTGTAATAGCTTGCCACATGATTTTACTAATTATTAAAAAATTCTAATTGAAGAAGTTAAATTTTTTGAATGTAATTTACCTTAATTAAAACTTTGCCAAGTTAGGAATCCGATAAAAAAATGTTTTTAAATAAATTAAGGAACATTGTACTCTTACAGCTATGATTAAGGGATCTGCAATGGAACTTGGCACCCGTTAGATATCAATTATTTTATCGCTGACACCGACTATTCCGAAGGCCGTTTTTGTTCTACCGAACTTGGCTTTTTTTTCACATTTATGTTTTGTTGCTATCAACATTTATCGTACACTTTTCCGACCATATCAACCATCTTGCCATTTAAAATGAAAGTAAAGAAAGAGAGAGCTATAACAGCTCATCTGTGCGGCAAAAAGAAAAAGAAAAAAAAGTTTAGGTTATTATGAAATGAATTTTTCTTCTTTCATAAATACTAATATCATTATTTTTACTGGTCATTTCCTACGTTAAAACCCTGTTACAAAGCGAAACAGCGCCCCTAGTGGCCATTTTTAGAACTTCTTTCTCTTCATGATTCCTTGAGTGCAGCTCTTGTGTACTCCACATACCAATTTTGATGTCAATCCGTTGAACGGTTTTAGCTGTAGGATGCCCTGAATAGGGGAAGTTTAATTATAACCACACTGTATATATATATATGAATATATATATATATAAGCAGCGACTTTAACTAAAGCCAGGGCAATTGAAACAACTTTATTTTATACGTTTAAACGTGATAAACGGATTATCCCCCCCCCCCTCCTTTTAATTAACTGTACTTCGAAATCTTTTGAATGTATAGTTTAAAACTTTATTCTTTACTTAAAGCAAAGTTTATATTTCCCAGTAATTCAATAATTGCCAATATTAGTTTTCGCAGTTTTCTAAACTATCAAAAGAATGAGTCGTTTAAAAGGAGGCGCATTTGCATACAAACTACTTTAAGTAACTAACGAATTCTAATATCGTAAAAGTTGTTCGTCGCCAGAAACCTAAATGGCATTATTCTATTAAATAAAGGATACTTCAACTTATTTCAAAACTTGTCTCAAGAACTCCGATTACGTCGAAAGTGCGTTTTAAGTTGCTGAATATAATTTTAAATATTGTAAGAGGAAGTATCGGAATCTTCTATGAAAGTACTTTCTGGCCTTTATGTATAATTTTTCAATCGATATCGCGTACTTGTTACATTTTATAGATGATGCAGTCAGAATCATGTGATGTCTTTTTCTAATTTACTGTACACACACACACACACACATATATATATATATATAGAGAGAGAGAGATAGAGAAAAAGAGAGAGAAATGGTTTGTGGTGAAATAATTGTAACACGATCAATTCTTATGGCCGGAAACAAAAATAAAAGCTTAATATTTCAATATATGTCGAAATATTCAGTATGGGTTTCAAATCCTGCTCAAATGGTACTTTGTTTAATTTTTCTGAAGTAGTAAATTGAGATAAAACCGTTGCGATATCACCGGTTAGTTACCGATGTAATAACTGATTTTTAAACAAACAAAAACCTCAAATCTTCTTGTGTATTTTGAGGAATATTGCCTTATAATTCCGGATCTTCATCATCTTTATATTTTCATATAGTATCCACGCAAATATGCACGATCTTAAGAAAAAGATATTCTTATTTAAAAAATAAATTGCCCGAGAAGTATCAATCCGGAAATTATAGAACATTTGAAAGTGATTTTTATCGGCAATCGGGCGTTATCTTGAAGTCAGAGCTGAAAGTGACTATGTCACTTCGCGTCACGATGCCATTTCAATCATCAGTCAGTTCAGCAACAATATTAATAGTACAGCAGGGCCATCAAGAAATGGGTCCAGAATTTTCAATTAAAATATTAACTTAATAAAAACCTTTGGTTGTTTGAATTCAAAATCAGGGATACATTTTCCAATGATCATGGCGTACTCATACTAAATGACTAACAAATGAAGTCGCACCGCAACAAAAGAGTGACAACTGCGCATGCGGACAGTGAAAGCAAGGTCAGAGCCAATTATCCGTATCAACACTGTTTCCAATTTCACTTTGGTCTCTCATCGTTTGGTTTCAAGTGCAATTCGTTTTTTTTTTTTTTTTAGTTTTTTTTTTTATATCATCGACCTTTTTTTGATTAACCTGTATTGAGTACGATCTTTACCACGGAACTTTGCGGACATGGGAAAACACATCCAAATTGAATGGTTTTATGTTAGAAATTTCCGATTTCAGAAATCCTCAGCACTTTATCAGTAACAGTCATCCAACAGTAGGTATTGGTACAACCCTCAGTGATATACGGCTGGTACATAACTTAAATAATAAGTGAAACAATACTACCAAGTGCATTCATTAGATAGAGTCCTTTGTTTACATCGCCGCAGCAAGTCAAATGAAACTCACAAGTGTAAAACATAAGGAAGCTTTCGTTGTAATATTCTACTAAAACGAATGGGCTGGAACTTGCAAGGAATGCAGAAGCCAATGAAGAAAACCAAAACTTCGGGTAACATGGTAATTTGATACATTTTCTGTTGAATACTATCAATAACCTAAATAGCAACTCTAAGGGACTGATGAGTGGAGAAAGAGACAAAACTATATTTATATATATATATATTGTATATGTATATTTTTTTAAATTCAAATAAGATATTCGCAGTTTATACCATTATTTTGTATTCAAAAACTATATTAGCTTTGATTTTGCTATGGAACACAGAACGTATTTCCAAAAAACAATTAAATTAAGGTATTCATGCAAAATGCAGTTTAAATTATAATTAAAACCAATTATTATTCATTCTTTCCTAATTAATATTATTTTTAATTAAAAAAATTAATTTAAAGTATAAAATGTACTTACCATCATGGTTAAAATCAATGTTAATTATTTTAATAGGAAACAGGAAATAAAAGTGTTAAATTGATTTCATTGCGCGCTATCGAAATTCGTTTATTTATCTCGAGAAAAATACTGAGAAATTAAATTACAGTTCGTTTTTATCTGCTGAGACTTTCAGAACACTGAAAAAATAATTAATTTATTTTAGAGTGAAAACAATTTGTTTAACTTCCCTCGCTTTTAAACAAACATTCTTATTATTTACTGAGATTTTTTTCGTTTTATTTCTTTATTTTTGTTTATTTGTTTATTTACTTTTACATTATTATTTTTTTATTAATTTTTTAAGGGAAAAAACAACCCTATTTAGCCCTATTTAGGCCCTGAATTTTTTTATGAATTTTTGCTCATATGTGTCTAAAACATATCAGTTTACAAAAAAATGCTGTGTATCTATCACATATCGCTTTTCTTATTTTAAATTGTCTAATTAAGAATAAGCGTTTAAAAACACTTAGAATACTTTTTTTTGATAAAATGCTTTTCAGCCTAGTTTCCCGTAAAAGAAAAAAGAGCATGAAGAAGGTTTGATGTATAGTAAAAATGTCTTTAAAAATAAAGGAAAGTCAAAAATAAGTGAAGTAATTGAATGAATATTTGAAAATAAAGATTTGAAAGTAGGGTTTTGAGGTGGAGTGAAATGTGTCTGTTGGTCTGCACCCCCCCCCCCCCTCTAATAAATATTGAGAAAAATTTTCGTGTTTTGATTTGAACAATTCAAAAAAAATAACAGCTGAAAACTTTAACGCTTATGAGGAAAAATGGAGCAAATTATTTAAACTCTGGACATGTGGACATAGCATCAAAGTTCTTATGAACAAGCGTATTGGAAGGAGGTCTCATCGTGAAATATTTTTTGATTTGAACAATTTTTGTTCATTTTTGAATAGTTCAAAAAAATTAGCATTATCGCTTACGGGGAAATTTTAATCCTATATAAATCCAGATCTAGCTTACGGATTTGCTTGGAACAAACTGTACCAGAAGGATCTCATGACGGCAGAACATGTACAGATACCAAGTTTATCCAGAAGTATACGAGCGTATTTTCCAATGATTTTTTTGGATCTGGATTTTTCAGGATATTTCTCAACGAGTATAAATGAATACAGAAATGAATGTGTTAATAAATACATGAATGAATGATTTAAGAAGTACATGAATAATGATTTAATAAGTACACGAATGAGTGAATGAATATGTATTGACCGTTGAAAAAGCTATATTTGAAATAATTAAGAACTAAAGCTAATTGGGAAGGAAAGAGAAATAGATTAGAAATTTGATGTTGGTTCATACGGGATCGTAGGTTCGTATTGTTCTAGATGGAACTTCCTTTTTTTTTTTTTTTTTAAGTATGTGCAGACAATAGTAGAACCTGACTCCTGCAGAGCAAAGTACAAAAATTTCCCTCATTTTACGCTTCAAGTGGACAAGTTGAAGATAGGAGATTTTTAAAATTAAAATGAAACAAGTAAATGAAAAATAGAATAAATAAATAGTAAAAATAAAAATGTTTAAGATAAGAAATTATAATGGATACACAGAGACGAGACGTTAATCAAACCATGAATATTTCATTGTTTACTTTAATCGATTTTTACTTTAATAACATTACGTAATTAAAATGGCTTTCTTAAAAGCTTAACGTTCTGCTTAACAGTTAATTCACATGTTCCATTTTATCGATTTTAACATCCTAAAACATTTGGAATATGAAATGGCTTTCATAAAAGTATGAAATTCGGCATAAGCATTAACTCACATGTTTACTAATGAGACATTCTGTTGAAAAGGAACAAAACAAAAAAATATAAATATTTATCTTTAATCTGACAAAACTGCCTATCTGGTGACCATAGAATTCTATATTTCTAGTATTTATATATATGTAGTGCAATATTTAGCAAAAGCCTCTTTTTTACCTTTTAGACCTTTCTTTGCCTATAGACAAAATGCTTAAAATGAGAGTTATTTGCCAATTCTTCAAGGATCAGTGTGATCACTGTCAATAGATTCCTTTTATTATTCTCAAAGAAAAATATATAATTTACATCCATTTCTAATCAAAATATTCTAAAAGAAACCTTCGTCGTTAGGCAATCATAACACACTCCTAAAGTTCAACAACAAAAACAACAGCAAAAAAAAAAAAAAAGAAGCATAACATTACGTACCAGAACCCCAACATTAGTTTCTTAACTTAAAGTACTAAATCTGGAAACAACCATTTGACATGACCACCAATACATTTTTAAATAAAGATCTTGCTGTAATAAATACTAAGCTTGCGTTCGCGCGTAAGGATGTACGTATGGACACACGAAATATCCATATTGACCGTGCAGGAGTCCACTTTTAAAAGATGTTTCGCGCGTATATGTGTATCGCTTAACTCAAAAAAACGGCGGTTAAACGCATGAGGTTGAAATTTTTTTATGTAGGATCCGTACGGGGTGTAGTAGTAAACCTTTATTTTTGGATGTTCCAAACGGTGTCTTTATTGCAAATCAATATTAATTACAATCCGATTTCCATATCAATCTATTTTTAAAGACATCACCTAATCTCACTCAGTATTTCAGTTGTATGCGACAATTTGGCCACAATTTGAGACTACTTTGCCAAGTTTGGCACACAAATAAGATGCCAAATCAGTATTAGTTTGGCCTTTCATGCAATATTTGGAAAGTTTTCCTGTGAAATTCCATATTTTGCATAGCATTTGTCAGAATTATATAGACCACCGTCAAAATCAGTCTTTCCTACATCGTTTTGCAAGGAACTAAGCGTGTAATTAATTATAAACTTTTCTCCTATTTATATTGTATATTGATTCTCTTTACCGTGCCACAAAAACATTAATTTTCTTTAAACTAGAAAGTACATTTATACACTTTAAAAGCGCAGAAAAGTAAAAATATCTAAAAATCCATTTAAATGTACTAAATTTTCATTTAAAAGAAATACTGATGAATATAAAAAGTACGATTTTATCTCGTGTACGTGAGTACACAATCGCTATTTAGTTGCTAAAAAAGTCTGTAAAGATAATCATGTAGCCCACAAATCATATTTTTTAAAAATGTTGTCGAAGTAGAAGTTAATGTAAAGAAGATGAAGCTCTAGCTCTATTCCAAATTGTTTATTGCCTGCACAGACCGCCAATCTCAAATTAAAGTGGAAGTGATCACCTCTGAAGATCTATGTAAGGATTTATACCTATAATTAAAGCACATTATTCATGCAATAGACTTGATGACATATCTTAAGTGAAGGTATAAAGTAATGTCAATTGGACGTTTAATAAGGATATTCCATATATAACATTGATTCAACTGGAACCCGCACTATGGATATGTGATGTAATTGCCTCGTAAATTACTATGGAAACATAGTGCAGTAGAGTATTATAATACCCGCATTTAATATTATCAACTGCGCATGGGATGCCAATGATTCAGGCCTAACCTTGGTCTTTGGCACTTAAGTTGCTCGTCAAATGTGAGTTATCAATTCGTAAGAAGCAAATTCGTTCTAACACGTAATAAGCTCAATAAGTATGATCAATACTTATCATTGTTCTGCGATACAAATATTAAATGTTTTTGTAAATTACCACGGTCTTTAAAAAGAAGAAAAAATTATTTCTCTCGCTTAAATAGGGTAGTCGTGTATTGAAAGAGCTGCGTCATTCAGTTTATTATTATAAATTACGGTCAAGCCACCTGCGTTAGACAACCGTGATATCGTGACTGCTCTGAAGCATGTATACACGTTAGATGGGACATGGAAGCCGTCGTTGTTGATGTAAAAGCTATAGCAACAATTCATCAAGTTGAAGCAAATTTTGTTGCCATCGACGTGATAAACCAGTAAAGAATTTAAATGTTACCTAGCTAAATCCACATCGTGCAGTATCTTTAAATCGAGCTAGGACTTAGATTTGTTACTCATATTTTATGCAATGTTTCTAAGAGCAGCTTTGAAAAAATAAATAAGATATTGGCACTTTTCTTAAATGAAAATCGAGCTAGTTCCTCATATATACAGCAATGATTTTTAAAACATGGGGTTTTTACGACACCTGGAAATCCTTGAAAACTCCTGGACCTGTTTGGGGCCCTTGACACAAATAGCAGGTTTGTATTAAATAACTGAAATGAAGTGATTTTCTCCTGAGTTATCGAGTGAACTGAAATAAAACGATGCGTTCATGTTTGATTGTTTATTTTTGTCACGTGTGAAAGCATGCTGCACAATTCTCTTATGAATCTTTATATTTAGTGCATATATTTTGCCTCATGTATCATGTATCTATTTTATGTTTTAAAAATTCAAAATAAATGACTGGAGGAAAGAAAATATTTAGAATTAATACAAAAGTTTGATATTTTTTAGGCCACGATCGCAAGATCGATGTACGATTGTATATCATATTTGTGATCTGTCAAATCTTGATCAATGTATCAAATATAAGCAACCTGCTCTAAAATCATTTAAAGGAAGAGAAGCATCTAATTAAATCATTAATAATTAAAAAAATCATTTTCCCGAATCCAGGAGCTTTATCTTCCACTCCTGAAAAACTCCTTAAAAATATTCTGGAATTTGATTGGTAAAAAGGAGTACAAACCCCGAAAATAGCTTTATTGCAAGAAGTTAAAATATTGCATTTAACCCATGTGCTTTCATTGTTTATGAGTGTCGATGATTGCGTAATTTCAATCTCTAAAACAGAGTCATTTTGATTGATAATTAATTATCAATATTCATTAAAAGCTTTTTTTTCTTTCAGTGCATTTTACTTCTTTATTAAAAGTTTTGAAATTATATCCTTTTTTTATCTGATAGTACATTCTGAGATTTAAAGGTTTAGGAATACCCAAATTAAGGAGCAACATCAAATGTTCATACAGATTTCTGAAGCACTTAAACCTCGCCAATTAGTATTCATTTGCGAACACGCGAAAAAGATAAATCCTAATCCTTACTCTGAATAAATCATCAATTAATTAGGGAACGTCAAAAGCAGATTTATTTTTTTCTCGACTGTCAAATCTGTGTTCATTTCTTCATGAAGATACATATATTCTTGTTTGGTTTTGTTGCAGGAAAAAATAACCAAATTTGTATGATATTTGTTTTTCAATGAGATTAATGATATATTCCGAAAAATAAATGAAGTTCTTTATTTAAAGATAAAGTTTCCAATTCTTCTAGAGAAGCATATCGAATTGTTTCTAGCATTAATTATTTGAAAACGTATCTCTTCTCTTTACAAGGAGATTTGCTACGAATTTTTTGTTAAATTTGTTAGTTTCTATCAAATTTTGTAGAAAAATACAGCGAGATTTTTATTCAATTTTCGTACTTTGACATTTAATTTAGTGTTATGAGTCGGAATAGGTTAATTTCATTTTTCAAGTTGGCACGACTAATTAAGAGGAATAGTGGTTAAAATGAACTTCGCTGAAATTTTATTAATATAGAGAAAAACAAATCATTGGCTTTCGAAGTTATTAAGACTCATTGTTATTTTTCCTTCTAATCCAACAAGTAAAAAGGTTTAATTGCACATTTTTATAAAAGAAATTAAACCAAAAACATACACTGGTGTAAGAAATTAAGAGAATTTTCATATTTGATCTACGATCTCCAGAACTACTGGACATATTTCAATAAAATTACAGACTAAGAAGACCAGGTAGTATACCAATACTGAGCGGTGGTTCTATAGCATTAAAATAGAATGCAAAAAAGTGAGGTATACATGAGGAACTAGCTCGATTTGCATTTAAGAAAAGTGCCAATATCTTATTTATTTTTTCAAAGCTGCTCTTAGAAACATTGCATAAAGTATGAGTAACAAATCTAAGTCCTAGCTCGATTTAAAGTTCTGCAAACGATGTGGATTTAGCTAGGTAACATTTAAATAATGAACGATTTATTTTTAAAAAATATTTCATATCATGTATGATAGAATAAAAAATATTTGCCAATGCAGTTCAAATAACCTTTTATTGCACACTCAAGTGAGGAAAAATGGGGGGAAACAAAGACGAAAACAATACTACCAAAAGTGATGTTGTACCTCTACGCTTGTAAACAATGTTTTGAGCTTAAATTGCTTAATACGCTGGTGTGCAAAACTTAAGCAACAGGTGGGTTTTTTTGCCATAACTCCTCGAAAAATCATCTAAAAGACATGACATTTGGAAATGAGAGAGAGCAGTTTTTGTACTTAAAGGATGACAAAAGCATAACTGAGTGAAAATAAATGCAATTCATACAATGTGGAATCAAACAAAAATAGGCTTTATTGAACTCATAATATCGTTACACATGATTGTCTATCCAAGAGGAAGAATAGCACGCAGATGTTCCTTAGTATGGGATATGTCCTCCCAATGATTGCTTCGCATCGTCTCCCCATACTCAGCTCCAGATTGTTCACCAGTTTTTGGGGTAAGAGTGCCCATGCCTCAATCAGTATCCGTTTCAGTTCTTCGGTGTTCCCAGGATGATGTAATCGCGCCGCAATGCGTCTCCCTAAAGCATCCCACACATGTTCAATGGGATTTAAATCAGGGGAGTACGCTGGCCGATCCATTCGAGTGATATCTTCATTTTCCAGTAGCTGCTGAACAGATTGTGTCCGATGTGGGCATGCATTCTCTTCTCTCTACTAATAATAAAGCAGCAAGTACGTGTGTCTGTCTGTCTGTGTCCGGCGTAGGGTCCAGACCGTCCGGCGGATTTTCATGAAATTTGGCACGAAATTAGTTTGGAACATGGGGGTGTGCACGTCGGAGAGTTTTTTCTGAAATTCAAATTTGTTCTTTTTTTATTCAAATTTATAGACGAAAGTTTCATAAAATAGTCGTTTTCTATGGGAAGGAAATATCGCATCCTTTCGAGCTTAATACCGTTGAAAAGCGCGTAAAAAACTGTCCCAGAAAGAGTTTTGTTCTTCGTGCTAAAATTCGAAGCCACTAAATTAACCTGAAAAGAAGTTATAAGCGTTTTTCTCTGTAGTTCGAAATTATTTTTTCACGGTAATTAACTTTAATTTTAGTTGAATGGTTACCATGGCGACTGGTTTATGATCCTTTTCTTTTTTAACGAATTAATATTTATTTCTTGACGTTTTTATCATTTTGCGGAGCAGCCGATTTTTAATTAATTAATCAATTAATTTATTTTTTGAATTTTGATTATTCTTTTTTTAAAACGAATTAAAATAGGGTCAGTTGGGGTAATTGTAAACGCTTTTGCAGTGTTTTAACTTTTGACACTTCCCTACCTCTTGAATGAATTCAGAAATAAAATTGTGAGCATTGTAGCCACTACTGTACTTCTTGTGAGTAAATGTGTGCAAAAAGTTTCACTTTATGACTATTTGGTAGCGAATGAGCTCGTGTTTACAATTACCCCAGTGTGTTTACAATTACCCCAGAGATCTGGGGTAATTGTAAACAGTGATTTATTTTCGAATAAGGTTGATGCAAATGGAAAATTGTTTCATACACAGTCTGCTTGAAGGCTTAAGAAGTTCCGGAGCAATGGTTCTCAATCTGCGGCCAACAGGCCGCATGTGGTCCGCTGAGTTATATTATGAGTCAGATCAGATCATTTAACGAGAAATATCTTGCAAAAAATAAAGTAATGCGACAAATTTATGTAAAATTTGTCCCGCAGTGTATGAGTTGGTTAAGCTTGGATCCAACAGAACACCGAAAGCGAAGCACAACTGGCCGTGGTCAACGCTTGGGAGGGTGACCACCGCCCGCGACTGATTCCTCTGGGACCGAGTGTGCTTAAGGGAAGCTGTGAACGTAAAATACGTCGTCTCTTCAAATGTCCACCAAGTTAGAAATAATTTCCGCTGAGGGACCAACCTAGGTGATCATCTCTCATCTGGGAGTTGGTTCAAAATCGTTAAGCCCCTCTGAGTCAAGTGTACTTCATTCTAGCGGAGAAGCTTATTAATAATCAGTATGAGTTTATTTAATTCATGGTAGCCCTGCAAGGGGGGCTAGCATTTCCAAGTGACATTAGCAAAAACAACAGCTATGTAAAATAGACACAAAAGTGTAATTTAAATCAAAATATTGTAACCCCAATCAAAATATTGTAACTTATTGTAACCCCAAAATATTGGAAATAGGATAAATTTAAGTGTTTACAATTACCCCAGAGTACGAAATATATGGGGTAATTGTAAACACCTAACTTGCACATGAAAAATAACAGGGAAGATTAAATTCATAACTAAATGTTTTTAGCAACATTCCATATGACAAATAAAAATGGTTGAAACCGCTTACATCGCTTTTGTAGATGAGCTGGAGAGGAAAATGTAAGATCACTAAACTTTGTCAAACAACTTTTTTCACTGTGCCGTTGTCAAACAATAGTGACGCCTTCACAGTTGTTTCGAAACTTATGAAACTGTTTCAATGTATTCCCTATGCTGCCAGGTTATCACTCACAAGCAGATAAGTTTTCAAAACCACCACAAGTGTAGTTATGAAGCTTGTTTACAATTACCCCATGTTTACAATTACCCCAACTGACCCTACTGCACAAGGTTTTTTTTAAAGAAATGTTATCCTTTATAGCGATTTTTGTTACTCCAACGTATTATTACTATTTATATTTTTATTTATTCAATTTTTTTCTCCAGTGAATTAGCAAACATGTTATTTGTCTATTTGGGCTCAGATGAAAGGTTTTTGCGCTTTCAAAGCTTTTCTTGCTGCTGTTAGTTTCTGCAAGCAACAAAATTTCGTCTTTCTGTTTTGCTGTCAATGAATAATAGATAAAAACTAATTATAGTAAAAATGTATTAATTAAAACTATTGCAATGGATTATAATCGTCCTTTTTGTGTGGGTACTTAAGCTAAACAAACAGAATGCGTTTTCTTTTAAATGTTTTCTTTTTCGTTTCTTTCTTTCGTTTTTCTATTTTTTATTGTTTGTTTTGTAAAAACCAATGCTCAAATGTGTAGGATCGCTGGTTGATTGTCATGGGCGGCTAATTTTTATTGATGTAGAATTCATTTTAATAAAATAACATAATTTACACTTTAAAAAGTTATAGCTATATACACAATGGCGAATCGACTGGTCTTTTCATTTTTTAACACGTGCATAGCCGTGCGGGTACCGCTAGTCATCCATAAAAATGAAGTCTGGTCCAATGGCACCTCTGAACAGACGCACAGGGGGAAGGAGCACCTCCTGACAATAGCGATCTCTTGTTACAGAACCTCTGTCGAAAATATGGAGCTCAGTCCGCCCGTTCAACATAATGCCTTCCCAGGCGAGAACTCCAAGACCACCGTAGCAGTCTTTTTCCACGATGTTACTGAGATGAAACCATGTCCCGACCTCTCTCCAAATCAACTGACTTCCAGAATCGTGCATGGCACTGAAACGAGTCTCATCCGTAAAGAGGCCATCACTCCACTGATGAGAGCTCCAGTTTTTGTGCTCCTTGCACCACTCTAAACGGCGGCGCCGATGACCTGCTGTCAAAGGGATACAGCGTTCAGGACGACGTGCCAATAGACCACCTTTGTGAAGGCGTCTGGCCACAGTAAACCGTTGCAATTGCTGCACCGTTGCTGTACACAGTTGCTGAGCAATGGCGCTTGCCGACTGGTTCCGGGTTCTTTTCGCCTGCAGGACGATATATCGGTCATCCACTACAGTTGTTTTTCTGGGGCGGCCACCGCCAACCTTTCTGACAGCTGTACCTGTGGTTCGGAAGGCTTTCCAAGCGCGCGAAACGACGCTTTTGTTGATCCCGAACTCTTCAGCTACACTGCTCTCACTGTGACCTTCCTCCAACTTTCCGATCATTCTTCCACGTGTGAAGTCGCCCAGATGATTTCTTCCAGCCACAGTTCACGAAAAAACTCACTTGCACCTACAGCGAGTGTCTTTAATTGCATTTCCAGCCTTCCTTTTATTTTACTCTTAAGGTGCGCGCCAACAACACGCGTTTTGCATACGCTCACATTGCCTCTGACGCTTTGTTCCTGATATTTGCATCCGCATGACCTTTTTACTGAATTACATGTTCATTGTACTAATTGCCAGAACTCTTTTTATGCAATTTCAAAGCTATCTGCGTAAAATTTACATTGTTGCTGCACACCAAGAATTGGTACAAGTTTTGCACACCAGTGTATTTAACCCCTTAACGCATTTGCCCATGTCTGACATGGGCGAAAGGTACCAGCAAATTTTAGTCCAGTCAACAGGTACAGAAAAAAGGGCTTACCTTGCAAAAGGTGGGGTAGAAGATTTTATTTTTTTAACTGGTACATATTGGTGCCAACATGAAACAACTAATATATCCAACATGAAAGATCCTGGGAAAATTTTTGGCGGCCGAAATACCACCAAAATTTGGCCCTTTTTTTTTGGTTTTTCGATATATCACAGAAATGATTGAATTTAGAGAAAAATTTTCAATGTAAAATTTATAGAGGATAAAATTTCCTGCAACTTTCATCGTTACCTCCTCTTTTTCTGCATTCTTCAATGAGCTTTCAGGCACCTGTCTCTTTTCATTGTTTTTATAAGTTAGAAAAAACTGCCGAACTTTAAGGAGCTGTAACGCATTTGCTATTCATGCTAGAAAAAAGTTGTAGGAAATTTTATCCTCTATAAATTTTCATTAAAAAATTTTCTCTAAATTCAATCATTTCTATATATCGAAAAAACAACAAAGAGTGACACATTTTGGTGGTTTTTCGGCCACCAAAAATTTTCCCGGGACCTTTCATGTTTTATAAACGAGTTTTTTCAAGTTGGTACCAATATGTACTAGTTAAAAAAACAAAAAAAAAACTCGATCATTTTTTACCAGTTTTTCTGAAAAAAAAAAAAAAAAGAAACTCTTGCTTCAAGGGGTTAAACTGGAAATCACTTATAGTCGAATTAGAGACTTCACAACAAGGAACTACAAAGTCTTTCAAAAAGAAAAAACAGAGAACATTCCGTAAATTGATTTCAGAAGATAATGTGCCGCAATCTGTGAACCTTCTAAATTACTATTTCTGGTACACAAAGTCGATGATGAGTTCAGTTGAGCCCACGCTGATCTAATTCTTGTACCTGAGGCCGCTCTGCGTACGGTGCCTCCGGAGTCTGGAAGGCTAGCCGCCGAGGATTAGCAGGCTGCTCACAAGAGCTACAGTCACATTATGCGGCAGCATGTATAATGCACTTTTTGACAATTTTAAACTAGTAGTCAAAGGTCTTAAGCGTTTATTCACGCATTTGTTTACAACTTTTAAACTGCAAGTCACAGAGCTCAAATGTTCAATGAAAAAACAAGAATTTTAGTGAGAGACTGTTGTCAAGAAACTAGATTTAAAACAAGTTTTTCGTAAATTTAAGGAAACACTCAATTTACCTTCTGTACTTTCATAGAATTTTTTTTAGCGCAGGAAGGCAATTTCAATAATTATATGAATTTGGATAACCTTTTAACAAATATATTTTGAGCAACGCATTTATTATCCTTTCTATAGTTTCCTGTCGCTTAAGTGTTAAATTCATTACAGGCCCCAAACATACCTGAAAATGCATCACCTGTTCTTGAGAATGAGCTTATAGTGGTGACGAAGCATTAATTTAGTTAGTCTCCATAGCGAGTCACAGCTTTGCAATAAATCATTAAGATCATTTGAAAGTTTGTGAAGCATTAGCGTCTCAAAATATGTTGTTCACGCAATCTCTGCCTCACCGAAATGGGTAATAGGTGCACTATCAAGTAAATAATCATAATGCACAGTTGTCACGTGCGCGTTGCTTTTATCTGTTCAACATATTTTAGGACTTGTACTGAATACTGTTTTGTGGATTTAGAAGTAAAATTCATACGATTGCAAAATAAATCCTTATTTTGGAGAATTTGTAACTATAGAACATTTTTTCAGTTAAAAAATGTATTCTTTTACGTATGTTTTTAAGTATCTATTTATTTATCTTAGTTTTTTTGATACTCTCTATCTCTTCTGTTGAAACCTCCAATGCAGTATCGAAACCTCATGTATTTAATTTTTAAAATATTAGCATGGACATAGACACTTTATGCCGAGAGAAGCAAAAGGTTGTCACTAACAAAAGATATTTTGAGTGATAAAGTGAGAAACGTTCAAATCACGTAGGAGTTTTTATTTAGTCACGCTTCTAAATCACGCTGGGCAGCAACACTTGCCAGGCAGATGTCATTAACATTTTCCAGAAAGCAAATATGTTGTCCTTTTATCATTTGCACCAGTGATTTCCAAGTTTTTATTTTTCACGCCTACACTCATTTAGTGAAACTTAAGTCCATGCACAAGGGTGAAGCAGTATTCCTTTCGAAGTTTGAAAGGGATAAAAATAAAGGCATTACTACTACCAATGAAAGTTTACATTACCTCATAAACATTCATGACAAATTTAAATTGTGAAATGGGATAGTATTCGATATCAGCATTAGTTCCGAAAAAAAAAAAAGAAAAAGAGAAAAATACATTCACCTCCATGGGATTGGGCGGATTTTAAGCAGTGACAAACGTCTTCTTTGATGGTCATCGTGCTTTCCTGACTTTTTCATTACAACCCAACTAAGTAGACCCGTGCGGAATTCCGAATTTGGAAGAAATGACATTATGAAGAAGAATGGAAAACAATAAAGGGTGTTGGTACAAAAAAAAAACATGTAATTGAATGCATCAGTACAAATAGCTGTTACAATTTTTCCCCACCATTATTTATTATAGGTATTCAAAATAATAAAATAATCACAATAATAATGATAATTATTTTTATTAGTAGTATCCATTGCATTAAAATACAATAACGAAACAGTTCCATTTTTTAAAATATAGTTACAGTTGGTTGGTTAGACTCTATACATTCATAATAGAAATGAATGTGTGCCTAACGATTGAATAAGTTTAACACACAGACGAAGGTAAAACTGTCCAATTTTCTGCAGAATAAGTACAGAAGAACTTTTTTTTTTTTTTTACTTGATAACAGATAGCATCATCATACACAACACCAATTTGGCATCCATTAAAGGACCTCTTCTTAGATGATTTTAAATCTCAAATTTAAGAAAAGCGGTACATTTTTAGATCGTGGGTCTATTTTTCGTCACTACCCGGCACGATAAGCTTTAAAATGAAGGGTAAACTATAGAATTTGATAAATTAATAAGAAAGATCTCACAGAACATCAAAAAACAGGCTAGATGAGTAATATATAAACATACAGAGTTAAGATTATGTACTCGTGTCTCTATGCCACGTGATTTATCTGAATTGCTGCGTAGATGACAGCCGCCATTCAGCAACATTGATCTTCACATATTGAGGCCAGTATAACAGGAAATAGATTTTAGTGTTTATCACTACCTAAAAGTTCAAATATTGAATACTTGGGAATTAAACTTTCCTAATTTGTAAGGATTCTTCATCAGGAAACCTAAACTCCGTTGCTGCATTCGCAAATCGTAATACGTTTTTTAAAACTTTCCAATAATAGGAGGGAGTTATGTTACACCTTATATTTTAGCTGCTCCTTATCGCTTTGAAATTAAATTCTGAATGAAGAAAAAATCAACCAATCGTTTTCGTCATTATTTTTAATTGCTAAATAATATTTATCTTGCATGTTAGTTGTGTGTGTGTGTTGTGACACAAGAAAAAAATAAGTGTCCTTCGTCGCTTTTAAGCTCATGCACGCTCTTTTTTATTGAAAATTTGTAATTATACTACATAAAAAATATTTAACATGTAACACACCAGATAATTATTTACAAACTGAAGTACATTTTGGAAACTTTTTGAAACATTATATAATGTATTCTTTTTTAAACATTTTAAAAAATGTATTTTCGTATAACCTCGCGCACGATTATCAGAATTTCTTAAAATGTAGATACTATTAATAAGCATAAGTTAATTTAAGTCTCAGCTCTTATGAATTATAAGTTAGATCCTGAATGAAATACTTGATTTACGTAAATTGAGAGAACACTTCAAGTATTTACTAACAGTCCAACTAAGGGGAAAATTTAATTTAAAATTTTCATTAAGTAATTAGTGACACAAAAATCTGTTTGCAACCAATTAATCACATCAACAACTTTAAAAGAGATAAAAGACTGTTAAAGGAATGAAACTAAAAATAATCTATAGTTACTTTTCAAAAGGAATTTTAGTATTCTTAGAAGAGTAGCTCTGCCTCATTTACTTACTTAATTATATTAATTTCACGTTTTGAGTTTAGTTGGTGGATCTTATTTGCCTGTTGGACATCAAAACTGAAAGGTTTTCGCAAAATATTATTTTATATCCAAAGGCAACAAACTAAGTGGAAGAAATGAATAGGTTTTGTTTATCAGTGAATATATTAATTACTAGCTTTGCCTTCGACATTTATTTTGCGTTTGCGAAAGCAGTTATATTGTCCAATAATGCTGTAATGTGTTCAATGTTTAATAGCTAATTACGCTTTTAGTCCTTGGTATTGAATTAGCTAATGTATTGTTAATAAAACTGTTTTTTGTTAATCAAGGGAAGGATTAGAAACTTTCCCTCTGAACGTTCTTCTTAAAGAATTGTAATACTACTCTTCTCAAATTCCATACAAAAGCTTTGCATTTAAAAAGACCATTTTTACCAGTGACGGTAAATGCAAGAAAAAAAGGTAGCTTTTCGATGTTTATGTGTATGAACATGCTTCAACCATAGTGTAAACGTTTCATGCAGCATCACACAAATCGTAGTGTAAATGTTATACTAATAAAAACGTGACATGAATAGACATATAAACGTTACATAATTGATCTGTTTAAAATTGTCAGTATTTAATAACTTCCTAGATTAATTTTTTTTAATGTGCGTTTCATATGTATTCAAGAAAATACTTGTTTCGTACATAACGCAGCAGTATTTTTGTGATCTGCATTGCAAAATGCCTTGTTACTCGCGTCCTACTGGAACGTTGTGATATTGGTTATAGAACTGAAATGAGAAGTGCAATACGAAATCGTTAAAAAATAAATCATTGTAAGCACCTCCACTCTTTATTGTATGGTGGAGAAGCATTGTGTTTAAAATTTTTGTTCAAAAATTCAACATCAAGAATTAAATACAAGTTCATTTGTGTATCGTTTTTGCATAAAAGCAAAATGCTTTAAATTTTCTAAAGTTATTTGTGTTTTGTTTTTGCATAAAAGCAAAATGCTTTAAATTTTCTGAAGTCGTAAGCTGAATCTGGCCATTATACACATCAATCGATTGCGAATTTGTGCATTCAATTTTAATACTCTCTCTCTCTCTCTCTCTCTCTCTCTGCGTGTGTTTCTGCTCATAACAAGTTTTATGAAACAAAAACACAAAAAATAGATGAACATTCAGTATTATATATTTACTTAAATTCCGCTCATAATATATTTTATTTAAAGTCGAACTGTAAACTGATACAAACTTTAACTAGTTGATAATGTTTATGTTTGTCTAAAAAAAGGATTTATTTTTCCCTAAACTCATAAATTCAAAATAGAGAAAATATGTTATTTGGAAGGTAGCATGAGAAAGCGATTTAAAATTAATAAATTATCGAACCTGAAGAAACATAACTAAACTTGGCAAAAAACACATTTAATGAGATATATGAAAGTTATGTTTATTGGGAGAATGTATCACACGATTTAATGAGGCATTTAAAAATAGCTATGCAGCAAAACGAGACTTACATACTTCAAAGACGTCATTCATTGTTAGTTTTTTCAATCATCCATACAGAATGTGTATTATGCGCTCATTTAACCATATACAATTCTAGTAATTAGTACAGATTTTAAAAACTTTCCTGCATAAATTTGTGAAGTCAAAAGAAAACAAAGATTTTTTTACAGCAAACGTATTAAAGCAGGCAAATGAACACTACTGAGTGTAGAGTATCATAGATTCATATAGATATAGATTATGCCATTATGACTAAAGGTAACAGAACCTCGATATTTCACACGCATTGCTTCACCATTTCATAATGCTCGCACTTTCTCTATATTTCTTCATTTCTAACTAAATTTTGCTTGAATTGCGTCTTTTTATTTCGTTATAGAGTTTTTTCAGACACAAAGATGTGTATCCACCCAGTACAAATTATTCCACTTTACGTATTGTATAAAACAGTGCGTGTCAGTATTGATCGTGTATGTATGTGTGTGATGAAGTTCTAAACAGATGATTTGAGGGACTAGCCATTGTACGCAAAAGATAAATTAACATTTTTTCCCCAAAAATTGTTTAATATTATTTTCTCTTTTCTCTGGACTTTATGGCCTATTTATCCGACTTATGGGTTCTGACAGTTGTAAAAAGAACACACACAACCCATCACCTTTAATACAATTTATCTACTTTTACGAACGTTTAAAAAAAATAGAGCATTTTATTCATTATACGACTCAAATTTTTTCTAGGTGTTAAAATGATACAGTAAAATATGCATTATTTTTAAAATATTCGATATAATAGAAATATATAAATTAATAATTTCCCTTAGAAATTACGAAGGAACTGCAAAATTAACTTATGTTGAAAA
The DNA here is from genome assembly GCA_038502835.1 of Octonoba sinensis. NCBI lineage: Eukaryota > Metazoa > Arthropoda > Arachnida > Araneae > Uloboridae > Octonoba > Octonoba sinensis. Next base: position 70,494,572 of record CM076602.1, read on the forward strand.
TTCAAGTTTCCTCGGTGTTGAACATATTGTCAAATAATATGCAGTATGTTAGAATCGAAACAAGGATTATAATAATGACACTTCGTTCAACTCGAGTAATTTTCCATATTGTTAAAGCAGATTCGTTTTCACAAAACAGCACAAACATCTCATGTATAGGTATCCCATGAGCACCTTCTAGCACTCTCTTTGTTCTTGCCTTCACTTGAACCACCGCCTCATTTAGCATTGAAGCTGATATTGTCAAAAACAAAATTCCTGAAATATTTTTCACAAAGTATGTGAGAGAAAGCAATAAATTAGATAAGTCATTATTGTAGTAATTTTTAAGGCTAATTTTCGAGATCGAATAATAAATCGATACAGAGTCATGTAGTAAAGTTGTAAACATTAAAAAGCATAGATGTTCATCAATCGTAGTAATCAGTTTTGAAATATCGCAATAAAGCCTGATGTGTTCACGACGAGACGAATGGTTAACACTAGCTTTACGCTGCAAAATACATTTGTTCAAACTATAGCAGATGCATGTATAAAGTATTACGAATGTATTCAATGGAATATTTAAACATCCGTAATATAAAAACACATTAAGTACTGAAATAAATTTTATATACGAAGAATGCAATAGGTTTCCAAAGAAAAATATTCGATAGATTTTTATTCCTAATCCAAAGAGGCTTAAAGCTGTACTGAAAACCCCCCATAATTTTATCAAAAGTGAGTCACTAGCCGGGGATATTCTCATGTCTTTTACGATAAAGTATATTTTCCAAAAATTGAAACAAAAATTGTACCTGTGAATAATCAAAATCATTAACTGAAATGTACTTACAACACACATTGAAATGTTGTTTTCTAGACAATATATAACGTATAAAGTTATACATAATAACTCAATTATTCCGTTTAGTATGTTTATAGCAGTATTAATGCATCGATTTCTGTGTTTATTTGAGAAGATTAAACTGAGATAACATAATATAAATAAATAATTAAAGGGAGGTTTTAAATTCGAATGCATTTTTAAATGTATCAACAAAACTTTCATCAAAAGGTGACTCCAGCTCACTTCAGAAAACTTTACATCAACTTTTGAGCGTCAAAATACATAAATTGTTGCTAGCGACGAGTAAATCATTCTTGTTGACTAGTCAACTTCCGAAAAACTGAAGCAAACATAAAGCGCGACTTTTAATCGAAAGAATATGGATTTTCATTACTTTCATCCAAAATGTGCTATATTTGTGCAGTATCCATCATAATATTGAACTCAATATTACATAGAAATTCATAACTGACACTTCTTTATGCAGAAAAAAGTCATCACATTATCATGATCTTAAAATGTGCGTACAAAATTAATTTCGGTATGGTGTGTAATTTAGTTTATGTCAATCAATGCGTACAAGATCTAAATACTGAATAGAAGAATTTATCGCCCGGACTCTATAAATGAATTTTAAAAACTCACATTAAATAAATAAAAATTTAAACTGAGTTTAACAGCAAAATGTTTTGTAAAATTAAGCTTCTTCATTATGATACTAATCATAATGAAGAAGATTATGATTAGTATCAAAATCATGTTCTGCTTCTTTCCTTTCTTGGTGAAACATTGGATTTTTTTTACATTTTCGCTTACTTAATCTTTTGCTTATTCAATCAACCTGATTTGAAAGACCATGCATTTTCCATATCACATTTTCTGGAGGAGAATAGCAGTGAACCCCGAACCTATGCTGTTACGGAGATGGATGAGAGAAAGCTACGTAAATAAGCCCACCGTTTTATACTCAAGCCTTTTTTTTTTTTTTTTGTTTATTTGTTTAGAGCAAAGTGACTTGAAAATACCTTGCAGTGCACATCAAAAAAATATTTTCAAAGCTTATTACATTGATTAATCATTTTAATGATACGTAAACGAAGAAACTTTTTGCTTTTTAGATTTATGCATTTTTTAAAGCTCTCTAACAGTGGCGTAACTATATCATCTGAGTCCCGTGGCAAATTTATTGGGAGGGGCCCCAGAAAAGATCGTAACCTTGTAATTGAATGTTAATAAATCACTGAAGTAGTTATCCAACAATATTACTAATATTGTGCGCATTTTCGTTAAATGTATAATTAATTTATTTTTCAAACGCATTGGTATTACATACTTATAATAAAATAACACTTTAATCTTAACAAGATATTTATTAATAAAAGTACTTTCTCCGAGCTTTCTGTTCCGCAAAAGTATCAATAACTTAAGCAAAGTTTAAATTTCGGGCCATAGAATTTTCAATAGAGGGAATAGCCAAGTTACTTAGCTTGCCATGACCCACAGAGTTCCTTAAATATAGGTTTTTATTAATTTTAATTTCGAAAAGGATCTTTCAGCAATAGCTGTAGTCACAGTAAGTGTAACAAATAAAGTTAATGCTACTGCATTTTTCAGGAAAGCTGCGTGACATAAAATGATTCTTTAATATTAGTAAATCAGCAAGTTCTCTAATGCACGAAATTTTTTTATTTCATCTCTGAAGGTGGACCGAAAACTGAGAATTTCCCTGGCACATGATTCAAATGAACCAATGGATGCATTCTTAAATTGATCCTTTTCTTATGAATGCGTGTGTATTTGTGCCGCGCGTTCCGGGTGAACGGTAAAGTAAGGTAAAAAGGATAAGTAAAAAGGATACGGGAATAGTTTTTGCTGATGTTGTGTACCTCGGAGCTCAATTTTTGATAGTTAAAAAATGACATTAAATTTATTGCTGTTTTAAATTTAACTTAGGCTTTTCTCAATCGAAATTTATTACATTCGACGGGAGTTTTTTTTTTTTTTTTGAGGGGGGGGGGGGTGAATAAGGGTCGTAGATAATTATCTATTTTTTGCATTATTCTTCATTATCGTTATTTGCGGTCAACTTTCAGAACCAATCCCTTTTCTTGTTTCTAGCAGAATTATTAGGTCGTTTTGAAAGTTTTGTCCGTTTTAATGACAAGTGTTTTTGTAGCTCCATATCTCAAAAAATATTTATTCTACTGTGTCGTGGTATATACTGATCGATGGAGAGTTTTGTACTTTATACACTGATGCTGTTCATTTTTTTCCTAGTTTAAATTTTTTTTATTATTTTTAGCCTTTTACTATATGATGTCATTACGCGATTTTCTGCCAATTTTTCTCTACGAACACAAATTGAACCAAAGCGCTGCCAAACAGGCAATGAAGTTGTTAAGGAACACACTGTTCGACGTTGGTTTGCGAAATTTTGTTCCGGAAATTTTAGCCTCGAAGATGAGCCCCGAAATGGTCGATCTTGATTAATCCAGGACGAGGATTTGAGGACCCTGGTGGAGATTAACCCACCACAAACGGTGCGTGGGACGGCGGAAAAACTGGTCTTCAGCTCCCATGTGGTTAATGATGGTTTGAAACGTATTGGAAAGGTCAAAAAGCTCGAAAAGTGGGTGCCCCACGATTTAAACGATCTGCAGAAATTGTCCCGTTTCGAGGCTTGTTCTTTTTTTGCTTTTACGCAACCAAAACGATCCTTTTCTGGATCGGATTGTCACGTATGATGAAAAGTGGTTTCTCTACGACAATAGGAAACGTTCAGGACAGTGGTTGGACACCGATGAGCCACCCAGGCACTTCCCAAAGGCGAAACCCCACCAAAAAAAGATCATGGTTACTGTATGGTGGTCAGCGTCTGGTGTGATTCACTATAACTTTCTGCAAACCAAGCCAAACCATCACAGCAGAGTCCTACTGTGAGGAAATCGACGAAATGTACCAAAAATTGCGTCAGCTGCAGCCAGCACTGGTCAACAGATCCTGCTCCACGACAACACCCGGCCCCTGACACACAAATCACCGTCCGAAAATTAAAGGAATTGAGCGTCTTCGACGCTCAATTCCTTTAATTTTCGGACGGTGATTCCTTTAATTTTCGGATGGTCTGCCCCACCCACCATACTCCCCAGACCTTTCGCCAACCGACTACCATCTTTTCAAGCACTTCGATAACTTTTTCACCGGTAGAACCTTTGCCAATCAGGACCTAGCAAAAACGTCGACTTCATCGAATCCCGAGCACCCAATTTTTATGCCGACGTAATTAATCGACTTGTGTTACGTTGACAAAATTGCACTGATGCAAATTCAGCTTATTTCGATTAAATAGAATAAATATTCACTGAGATATTACTGTTTAAAGTAGACTCATAAAAGCGGACAAAACTTTCGAAACGAATAATTATTTTTTAATCCATTATATGTGCAATACTTTTTACATTTAAAATGTTAGTTGAGGAGCAATTTATTAATTAAAACTGCATTATAATTCTTTTTATTAAATTGAAGTAAAACAGAAATTCCTATATTACTATTAGTTTAAATATCATTCTCCACTTTCAGTTACGTAAAACCATGATATTTTGTTAAATTGTTATCCAAATGAGACGTCTCTAGGCAGCGCATTTCTTTGCAAATGTTTACTTCATTCTTTGGTAAGGTACTACGAGACCTTCAAAAGGTTTGTCTGTTCAGCTAGACTTACTTTCAGCTCTGCCTGAAGTAGTACTTTATTTTAATTTCACGTTTTTGATTTTAGTTGATGGATCTTATTTGTCTGTTGTACATCAAAACGGAGAGCCTTTTAAAAAATATTAGTTTATATCCACAAGCATCAAACTAAATGGAATGAGTTAATAGGATTTATTTATTAGTGAATATATTAATTACTAGCTTTGCTTAGGACATTTATTTTGAGTTTTCGAAAGCAATTATATTTTCCAATAATGCTGTAATGTCTTCAATGTTTAATAAATAATTATGCTCTTAATCTTTGCTATTGTAATAAAAACTGATTTTTATTAATCAAGGGATAAATTAGAAACTTTCCCTCTAAATGTTATACATAAAGAATTCTAATACTACTCATCTCAAATGCCATACAAGGGCTTTGTAGTTTTTTGTTAGCTTTGTAATATTTTTATCAGTGACGGTAAATGGATAAATGCAATAAATGCAAGACAAAAAAAACAGCTTTTGCGGATGTTTATGTGTATGAACATGCTTCCAATCATAGTGTAAACGTTTCATAAAATATTACAGATATCATAATGTAACTACACGTTTTTATATGTTACACATATAAAAACGTGACATAAATCGACATGCAAAGTTACTTTCTAGAAAAATTTCAGGAAATTTTTTTATGGTGCGGTTCATATGCAATCTTCATTCTTATGAATGGAAATAATTGAATAGTTTATTTCAAAAGGGTAACATTTCCGATTTGAAAAAGAAAGAACTCCCAGTATGAATTTATTAATTTTTATGGCATAATTAATCAAAAATCATTTTAATTTACCAATATTGCATTGATATTACCTTACTAAAATAAAATAGTAAAAGATCAGCCCCGAGAAGCTTTTCCAACTTTTCGTAGCCATTTTTTTTATCTCCTGAAAAAAATTATTTTTAAGAGTTGTTACCTTTTTGAAATAAACGATTCAATTGGGTTTCATACACAACGCAGCAGAATTTTTGCGATCTGCATCTTAAAATGACTTACACTGTTAAAAATGTCCGTAAGAAAATATTAATATAACCATTTATTTAATTGTTATTTTACCATATTTAATTACAACAGTTGAATAACCATTAAAAAGATGGTATTCAAACTGCTGATTGTGAAAAAAATGTTTATTCCCTGCTTATCCTAAAAAACGTTTAACTAACCGTAATTTTCAAGCGCTCAATAGAAATCGGGTGTCCATCTTGGTTGCGAAACCTTACCGGTCGGACGTTGTTGTTAAAATATGAATAAAGATTTATCAGTTCAAATCTGCATGTGTATATAAAAAAGAAGAAAAACAGTGGCTTAGGCAGTGGTTACTAAATATAAACACGTACACACGTAAATCAAAAATTGGAGGCATCGGATTCCCGATATGTTTGCGAATGAGCGAACCCATAATTTGAGCTGCTGAAGCTTGTGTGTATTTTAATTTTTCCAGCAAATAAAATGATTTTCGTCAATATACAGTAAATTTAGACCAAAAATGACTTTGGTTCCAATCAAAAACTAAATTTTAATTTTAACGCAGTTTGCCTGTTGGAAAAGGAGATTTATTGATAAGTAAACGGCTGCTTTGAGTGGTCTACATGGCCAAATGGTTAGAGCACAAGGTTGATGCACTCGGGGTTCGATTCCCGCACGCGTCGTTTACGGTTCTTACGCCTCGAAATGGGGTTCAAAAACCGTAAAAATTTAGTTTTGAAACCATTTTTAAATTGTTATGAAACCGTAAACTTTTGTATTTACGGTTTTTTAACCAAGCTGATTTGAAATGGTTTAGGTGCCGTAAAGATAGAAAAGTGTTCCAAACCGTAAATTTCACGGTGCGGACAGACTGCTGCCGGCTATTTATCCGTAATTTCATGATGAAATTTCTAACAGTGTATTACTCGCGTCCTTCCGGAACGTAATGAGAATGGTTATAACTGAAATGAACTGTGCAATAGGAAATAGTTTAAAAACAGACCATTGTAAGCACCTCCATTCCTTATGTATGGTTAAAAAGCATTGTGTTTAAATTTTGTTCTCAAAAATGCAAAATTAAGAGAATGACAAGAAAGTTCACTTGCGAACCTCTTTTTGCATAAAAGCGAAATGCTTTAAGCTTTCAGAAGTCGTAAGCTGAATCAGGTCATTGCACATTTCAAGCCAATTTGATCATTCAATTTTAATACTGGATCATTCATAAATGATGTCATGCTTCGAGGGGGGGGAGGGGGGTTCATGAAATTGTGACAAAGTGTGACAAAGGGAGGGGAGGGGGTAACAAGAAATGTGACATCCTGCATTATACAACATAGCGAGACGCGTGACAAAGGGGGGGAGGGGGGTCAAATATATGGGGAAAAAGCGTGACGTCATTTATGAACGGCCCCTATTTTCTCTTTCTGTCTCTCTCTGTTTGTGCCCATAACATGCTTTATGAAAAATAAGGGAACATCCAGTACTATGAAGTTACGTATTAAACTAGTGGAGACTGTTTATGTTTATCCAAAGATTTCTTTTTCCCTAAACTCATGAATTCAAAAAAAAAAATCTTTTGGATGGTAGTATGAGAAAGCGATTTAAATGAAATAAGGGATCAAACGGAAGAAACCGAACTAAAGTTGGCAAAAAACACGTTTAATGAAATTTATTAAACTTATGTTTATTGAGAATACTATGACACGATTTAATGAGGTATGTAAAAATAACTAGGCAACATAATGAGACTTACTTACCTACTGCAAACGCGTCATTTATTGTCAATTGCTTTTTGAATCGTCTGCACATAAATATGTATTATGCACTCATTTTACCATACACAAGCCTACTAATTAGAACAGATTTTAAACAATCCTGTATAAATTTCTTAAAACTCAAGTGAAAATAAAGATTCTTTTACAGCAAACGTATTAAAGCGTAAAAATGAACGAGACGGAGTGTAGAGTGTCATAGATTTATATAGACAAAAAGGATGCTATTACAACTAAACTTTAACAGGACCTGTATATTACATGCGCATTGCTTCTTTATTCTCGAACGTTCTCTATATTTCTTCATTTCTAACTAAATTTGGTTTAAATTGCTTTTTCTCTAGCGTTATAGAGATTTTTCAGATAAAAAAATGTAAATCTGATCTATACAAATTATTGTACTTTTCTTATCATAAAAAACAGTACTTGTCAGAATGGACAGTACGCGCGTGTGTGCGTGATGGAGCTCTAAATAAGTAATTTGAAGATTATGCATTGTACGTGAAAGTTACAAAATTTGTTTCTAACAAATTTTGTTTAATATTATTTCCTCTTTTGACACGAATTTATGGCATATTTCTTCGTCTCAGAGCTTGTGACAGTTGTAAGAAATTAAAAAAAAAAAAAAAAAACAGTCCATCACCTTGAGAGGCAAACAAAAGGCGTTTTTAAAAACACATTTGTTTCAAACTTTAGGACAATTTACCGACTTTATGAACATTTTTTAAAAAATAGAACAATTTAGTGCCATTTTTATTCAATTCAAACTTTTGCTAGTTGTCAAAATGATACAGTAAAATATATCATTCTTGAAACATTCGAGATAATAATAATATATCAATAATTTCACTTGGAAATTATAAAGGAACTGTAAAATCAATTTGTGTTGAGAATTCAAGTTTTCTCCGTGTTTAACATATTGTCAAATAATATGCAGTATGTTAGAACCGAACCAAGAATTATAATAATGACACTTCGTTCAACTCGAGTAATTTTCCATATTGTTAAAGCAGATTCTTTTTCACAGAACAGCACAAACATCTCATGTATAGTAATCCCCATCAGCACCTTCTATCACTTTCTTGGTTTTCTGACGCATTCGAATCACCGCTTCATTTACCATTGAAACGGGTATTGTCACAAAAAAAATTCCTGAATTTTTTTTAACAAAGTATGTGAAAGAAAGCAATAAAAAAAGTAAGTCATGTATTTTGTAGTACTTTTTAAGGCTATTTTTTGAAATCGAGAAAAAAATAGATGCAGAGTCATGTAGTAGATATATAAACATTAAAAAGCATAGATGTTCATCAATCGTAGTAATCAGTTTTGAAACTTCGTAGTAAACCCGGATGTGTTCACGATGACACAACTGGTTAACATTAGTTTCACGCTGCAATACGCATTTGTTCAAGTTATAGCAGATGCATGTATAAAGTATTGCGAATGTATTCAATGGAATATTCAAACATGCGTAATATAAAAACACATAAAAAACCGAAATAATTTTTTTGATGAAATCTAAAACATATGAAGAATTCAAGAGGTTTTCAAAGAAGCTCTTTTCAATAAATATTCGATAGATTTGTATTCCTGCTCCTAAGAAATAAAAACCTGTACTGAAAACCCCCCATAATTTTATCAAAAGCGAGTCATTAGCGGGGGATATTTTCATGTTTTTTACGATAAAGTATATTTTCAAAAAATTGAAACAAAACTTGTATCTAAGAATAGTCAAAATCATTAATTGAAAGGTTTTTACAACACATTTTGAAATGTTGCTTTCTAAACAATCAAAGTATAAAATTATACTTAATAACGCAATTAATCCGTTTATTATGTTCATAACGGTATTAATGCCTCTATTTTTGTTTTTATTTGAGTAGATTAAACTAAAATAGCATAATATAAATAAATAATTAAAGGGAGGTTTTAAGCTCAAATGCATTTTTACAAGTGTTAACTAAACTTTCATCAAAATGTGACTCTAGCTAACTTTGGAACACCTTACATTAGCTTTTAAACGTCAAAATACATAAATTGTAGTCGAAAGCAAATCATTCTTGTTGAGCAGGCAACTTCCTAAAAATTGCAGCAAACATAACAGTGCGACTTTTAATCGAAGGAATATTGATTTTTAATGCTTTCATCCATAATTTACTATATTTGTGTTGCAGCCGTCATAATATTGACCTTAATGTTGCATAGATTTTTATAACTGACACTTCTTTGTGCGAAAATGTCATTACATTTACAGAATCTTAAAATGTATGTACAAAATTAATTTCGGTATGGTTTGCAATTTACGTTATGTCAATCAATGCGTACAATATATAAATACTGAACGAATAAATTTATCACACTTAGTCTATAACTGAATTTTAAAAAAAAGTCACATTAAAGAAATGAAAACTAAAACTGAGTTTAAGAACAAAGCATTTTTTCAGTTAAGCTTCTTAACATTAGTATCATGTTCTGCTTGTTTCCTTTCTTGGTGAAACATTGGATTTCGATGGCTTTTAACTTTCGTTTTTCTAATCTTCCGTTTATTCAATTGATATGATTTGAAAAACCTGGATTTTCCATAGCACATTTTTTAGAGCGACCCCAAACTGACGTAGCTGCCACTGAACCTTTTCTGCTGCGTGAGTGAATGGGACATAGATAAGAGAAAGCTGCGTAAATACAGCCATCCGTTTCACACTCGAGCCATTTTTTTTTTCTTTTTGCTTTTGTTTAGTGCGAAATTACTTTAAAATACATTGCTGCAGTGCACCTAAAAATAATATTTTCAAAGTTTATTATATTGATTCTTCATTTTCATGATATGCAAATGAAGAAACATTCGTGCTTTTCAAAATGTCTCCACTCTTTTAAAGCTTTCTAAGTATAGTACAGAATTTCAAAAAGACGCTATCGTAATGTAAAACTTCAAATCATTATGCATCCCCTATGCATAAACCTATCCAACATCCCAGCATCTGGTTCAAGTTATTCCTGAAAACGGAACTTTTTTTTCCTCCGGGTGCGTATTGGTAATGCTACGTATTAAACATGAATACAAAGAGAAACAAAGAGGCAAGTTCACGGGTTGTCCACTAAAAGGAACTGCCCTGTTTGAAAATTAATAGATGATAAATATTTTAAAACTAAGTGTAAAACACATTTTACATATTAAAAAGCAAAAGCAAACTTAAAACGCTAAATGAAATGCATTCTTGCTTTATAAAGGTAAATCAATAAATAAAATATGATTGTACAAATTACAACTGAAGCTTCAAACTATATTTTGAAAAGAAATACAAAACTTTATACTGTTAAGAGCTTTTTGAGTGTTGCCATTTTTTATAGAGCAAACAGGACATGTTCAATAGTTAGCCACTATATTCTTGGACTTTTTAACCCTAGAAACGATTTTTTTGATTTGAAAATTCAAAAGGTTCCCGTTGTACTCCCACAACCTTACTCAGGGTACCTTCATAAACCAATTAAATGAATTATCCGAATGGGATAAGCACGGATGTACACTTAATGCTTTTTGAGATTTGTTGTAATCAGCATCAGTTAAATGTTTAGTGATAAATATTGAAGATAATTTGTATATTGAAAAGCCGATAAAGATACGAATAAATGTGGCGAACAGTCACATAATTTGTACTTTCTGTCTATCTAAGTAATTCAGAATGGAAAAATACGCATGCAACTACTGCCGCTAGGGTATTTGTGGATAGCACACTTTTACCATCTGCAAGAGTACAAATGAGAGATTTTACCACTTTTCTGTTTTCGAATGAAATATTATAATACTTTTTTAAAGTTAACGCTTATTCGTTTGAACTAAAGAAAGTAAATATAAAAGTACACGTAATCTATGAGAAATTAAAGACACGGAAATATTCCGCACGGATAGGGGAGACTGTGGATACTTGATCCCTTCGTAAAAAATGTATCAAAATCACTTAGTAGAGAACTAAAATATGTCTACAATGTTAAAGTTATACACTTGTACACTAACACAGGCAACACCTAATCTTTTTCAGCTATTTTGTTAGCTCAAGAAATGATCTTTGAAATGGCAAGGTTAACTTTTCCCAAGTTAAAGATTTTAATGTTTGTATCGTTTGTTATATGCAACTTTAAAGACTTAATAAAAAGAGGTGTAATTTTAAAGCATACATAGCCTTCAGTAAGTAAGTAATTCAATTAGTTCAACTATCTTTGATTGTCAATTATTCAAAATGTATGTTTCATACTTTTTTTCAAATGAGAGATACTTGACCCCGTCTTTTTGGGGAGACATGATCCCGGGGATCAAGTATCCCTATAAAAAAATAATTTAATAAGAAAATCTTTGAAGAGTCTAGTACTTCTTGAGGATGTAGTGTACAGCCATCAGCTGAAAGTACTGAGGACGTTGGTCCAATTTTATACATGACATGTTTTGAAAACATTTGCTTGGAGTTCTTTTTTTTTCTTTCTTCTTGTTCCCCTTCAAGTACGTTGGTACCTACACATATATAATCAATATTTTTGTTCCTGAAAAAAAAAATTCGTTGTTTGATGTTTCAATTGCTTTAAATAGTTTTGTTATTCCACTCTAGAAAATAATTAAGTTGATTTGTTGTAATTTGCGTTATTCGTTGTAGTTTGAGCTTCATTAATAAGACTAATTTTTTCAAAAATAAAAAGGAAGAAAAAATTAAGTTTTACTTATAAAATACTGAGCACAAGTACATGTAGTATATTTCTTCTTCAAATTAGAGAGTCAACGAAACAATGTTATCTTTATGTTCGTATTGTTGTTATATATAAAATATAAGAACATAATTATTAGAAATATTAGTTAGTAATCTAGAATAGACAGACAAATTAATTTTTATTGAATAATCTATGTAATATAAGAGTGGGATCAAGTATCTCCTGATAAAGGATCATGTATCCCTTGGTGTGAGGATACATGATCCCTGTAGAAAAATATTGTAAAAAAATATTTTACTAAAACTATCTGATTAGTTAAAGGAACAAAAATACAGTCTGAGAGAGGAACACATTACCATTTTTTAGGTCAAAAATATCGGAAAAACTGATAATTTTCAGCAGAGGGAAAATCCTCTAGATGTTGTGAAATCTTTGGGCTAATTTTTGTCATTGTTTTTGCTCAATTAGTCTAAAAAATTCTCTTTTTCAAAATGTAACGAAACAATTTTTTCTTCTGCCATTGCTGATCGAAACAGTGAATACTCATGACAAAAAAATTGCTGACGTTAAAGAATCATGCCTTAAAACACGAAACCTGTTTTAGTTACATTACACAGAAACGCCTTATGTTTAGACCAATATAAAAGAACTAAACAACTGCATTAGAATTGCCAGACCCTTTCGCAGAGCTCTTCAAAGCGAATAAACTTCCAGCTAAATCCACTTCAACCTAATTCAGAGGAAAACCTTTCGGATGCTCAAGGATATACATTTCCCGCTTTACTGTTGTAAATGGACTTTCATTCGAGAAAATAAAAACGTTTTAAATCCGGAGCGATCGCTACTTCACTCAGGATACGTATCCTTCCTAATGTTAAGTCATTTATTTTGTCTTGAGAGGCTTAAAATTTTATTTATCTGGGAGATCTCGCAGAACTGAAACAAAAGAAAACAAATATGTTAAAGCTACTTACGGCTTTACTAGTTTGAAACCAGACTTGAATGTAGCTTTGGCAGACATATGCGCAAATGTGCAAAATAATATCTTTCACTACCAACGCATGTCTCACTTTAAGTTACAATACAATGATTTAGAGAGTCCAATGTCCTTTGTCAGTCAGGTATTCGTGCCAAATTTGAGAATGAACTATTTGCACCTAAATTTGCATACAAAAGGTACGTTTTGTGCGTTCGAATATTGTGATAGCTAGGCTATAGCTTTTGAATGGCTACATCCATTTAGATACGGTGTGCATCGATGTATGTATGGGATATTTGTTAGTTCGTTAAAGGGCTAGTTTTAAGCGATTATGGAGTCCTGGAAAACTAAAGATCATTTGGAAATATACTAGTACCTTCTATCTTCAATAACTAAAACAAAATAATTGCAAGCTGCACTGTTAAAAATTATATACTTAAAAATGAGAAAATGTATCTGCGAATTTTATTTATTCATTTTAAAAGTAATTATGACTTAAAAATGAGCAAGTGCCGTCCTCAATTTTAAGTACTAATGCTTACTTAGAAATTAAAGTTACTGAAAAGGCAAGTAATATTTTTACTGAAACAAATTTAAAATGTATAGAGCAACTTTACGTTCGTAATTAATACAGGTGTTTTCAAAACGATTACTTCCTTAGAACATTAGCACTTGTATCAAAATTAAGAAAATTATTTACCGCGCGAGAGGTCAGAAAGATTCAAGCATTTGATTAGCCTGTTCGTCTCTTCCGAGCAAGAACATAAGATGAATAATTCGACGGATTGTAATCGGACGCAGCAAAAAAATAAATAAATAAATAAACAGAATCTACGAGTGACAAGGGATCTTCTGTATTGCGCTATGAAGAGATTTGGCTCGGAAGTACTTTAGCACGAGCAGCTGGTATGTTTGGAAGTTATAGAATGTCTCCCTCACTGCTCGATGTTTTCTGGTACATTTTAATAATTTCCGCCTACGGTCAGGACGATCCGAGTTCGATGGCGTTCAACTTTTTTCACCGACAACTTACACATGCTTCACATATGTTGTGTTATCTTTACTAGAGTGTTACCTCAAATATGAGAAAACATCTTTTTTTTTTCTTGTGATGTCTCAAAAAGGAGAGTCTACAGGATCATTTTTGATAAAAGGGTTATTTAAAAAAATAAGAACTCAGTTTTTCAGATATCAGGCATTTTTACTTGGAGCTACTGCGAGAATATGATATTCTTGGGAAAAAAAGCCATTTTATCATAAAGACAATAATTCTGATTTGACAGTGTAGGTTTTTTTTTTTTTTTTTTTTGTATATTACTTATAGAAGCTCCGAAACTGCTTTACACAATATGTTCTAATTACTACAAAAATAAATTGTGTTCTTGTACCGAAAAGCTAAAACATGTTTTTTAAGTCTAGAAAGCATGTTTTAGCTAACATTTTAGTAACATTTGCCAGAAAGCAAATATGTTGTCCTTTTTAGCCTACTTTCCCGTAAAAGTAAAAAAAAATAATAATAAAGCATGAAAGAAGGCTTAATGTATCGTGAAAATATCGTTAGAAATCAAGAAAAGTCAAAAATAAGTTAAGTAATTAAATAAAGATTGAAAAATAAAAAAATTGAAAGTAGGGTTTTGAGATGGGGAAAAAGTGTGTCGGTCGGTCTGTCGGTCTGTCTGTCTGTCGGTCTGTCCCCCCCCTAATAACTTTTGAACGAATTGTCCGATTCGAAAAATTCTTTTTGCATTCGAAAGATCTTATCGAGGACATCTCATTTCCATATTTTACTTTTTGATTTGAACATTTTTTTTGTTCAATTTTGAACAGTTCAAAATTTTTTAACATTAGCACTTATGGACAAAATTGAAGCAAGTTATGTAAACTCTGGGCACAAGACCCAAGTTCCTATTGCAAGCTTATTGGAAGAAGTTCTCGGTGTGAAATATTGATTTGAATAGGTTTTTGTTCACTTTTGAACAGTTCAAAAAAAAAAAAAAAAAATGCGGCATTTTTCCATTATTCCGGTGCAGGCGATAAAGTCGCCAAAAATGATGCAACTAACGCCAAACGGAATATCGTCGCTGTTATCCTTCTGCATGTTCCGTCGCCAAAAATTTTGCTCTGCGAGATTTGCGCCTTGGTAATGAAAAGGTACCAAATTAACAGTAGCGCCTACGGGAAATTTCAATCTCATATAAATCCTGATCTAAACGACGGATTGGCTCGCAACAAACATTATCGGAAAGATATTACGCTGTAGAACATGTACTGATACGAAGTTCAACAAAAACTGAACAAGCCTGTTTTCTTATGAAATTTTTGTTCGGGATTTTTAAGGGCATTTCTCAAAAAATAAAAAAATGAATGAATGAATGATTGAATCGATGAAAGAGTGAAAGAATTAATGAATGAATAAATGAATGAGTGAAAGAACGAATGAATGAATAAATGAGTTAATACATGATAAAGTAATTAAATGAGTGAATGAATGAAAAAATAAATTAAAGAGTGATAACTACATGAATGAGTAAATGAATGACTGAATAAATGAAAGAATGAATGACTGAGTGAATGAATATGTATTATCCGTTGAAAAAAGTATATTTGAAGTAATTAAGAACTAAAGCTAAATGTGAAAGAGAGAGAAAGTGATAGCTATGTTATAAATTTGAAGTTGGGTGTATACGGGAAAGTAGGCTCGTATAGTTCTTGAAGGAACTTCTTGTTTCATTTGCACCAGTGATCTCCAAGTTTTTATTTTTCTCGCCTACACTCATTTAGTGGAACTTAAGTCCATGTACAAGGGTGAAACAGTATTCCTCTTGAAGTTTGAAAGGGATAAAAATAAAGGCATTACTACTACCAGTGCAAGTTTACATTACGTCATAAACATTCATGACAAATTTAAATCGTGAAATGGGATAGTAGTCGATGGCAGCATTAGTTCCGAAAAGAAAGAAAAAGAGAAAACTAGATTCACCTCCATGGGATTGGACCGATTTTAAGCAGTGACAAACGTCTTCTTTGATGGCCATCGTGCTTTCCTGACTTTTGCATTACAACTCAACTAAGTCGACCCGTGCGGAATTCCGCATTAAATTTGTGAGAAATGACATTATGAAGAAGAATAGAAAAAAATAAGAGGGTTTTGGTACAAAAAAAGACATGTAATTAAATGCATTGTTACAAATAGCTGTTACAATTTTTCCCCCACTATTATTTAGATATTCAAAATAATAAAATGATCACAATAATAATGTTAATTATTTTTATTAGTAGTATCCATTGCATTAAAATACAATAACGAACCAGTTCCACTTTTTAAAATATAGTTACAGTTGGTTGGTTAGACTTTCCACATTCACAATAGAAATGAATGTGTGCCTAACGATTGAATAAGTTTAACACACACACGCAGATTTTTATCTGCGTTTGTGTGTTCAATTTTCTACAGAATAAATACAGAAGAACTTTTTTTTTTACTTGATAACAGATAGCATCATCATACACAACACCAATTTGGCATCCATTAAAGGACCTCTTCTTAGATGATTTTAAATCTCAAATTTAAGAAAAGCGGTACATTTTTAGATCGTGGGTCTATTTTTCGTCACTACCCGGCACGATAAGCTTTAAAATGAAGGGTAAACCATAGAATTTGATAAATTAATAAGAAAGATCTCACAGAACATCAAAAAACAGGCTAGATGAGTAATATATAAACATACAGAGTTAAGATTATGTACTCGTGTCTCTATGCCACGTGATTTATCGGAATTGCTGCGTAGATGACAGCCGCCATTCAGCAACATTGATCTTCACATATTGAGGCCAGTATAACAGGAAATAGATTTTAGTGTTTATCACTGCCTAAAAGTTCAAATATTGAATACTTGGGAATTAAACTTTCCTAATTTGTAAGGATTCTTCATCAGGAAACCTAAACTCCGTTGCTACATTCGCAAATCGGAATACGTTTTTTAAAACTTTCCAATAATAGGAGGGAGTTATGTTACACCTTATATTTTAGCTGCTCCCTATCGCTTTGAAATTAAATTCTGAATGAAGAAAAAATCAACCAATCATTTTCGTCATCATTTTTAATTGCTAAATAATATTTATCATGCATGTTAGTTGTGTGTGTGTGTTGTGACACAAGAAAAAAGTAAGTGTCCTTTGTCGCTTTTAAGCTCATGCACGCTCTTTTTTATTGAAAATTTGTAATTATACTACATAAAAAATATTTAACATGTAACATAGCAGATAATTATTTACAAACTGAAGTACATTTTGGAAACTTTTTGAAACATTATATGGAGGG
Organism: Octonoba sinensis; assembly: GCA_038502835.1. Lineage (NCBI taxonomy): Eukaryota > Metazoa > Arthropoda > Arachnida > Araneae > Uloboridae > Octonoba > Octonoba sinensis. The sequence continues at coordinate 70,511,882 of CM076602.1, forward strand.
GTCAGAGCAACAACCAACCAAGTCCAAAAAAGTAACAGCTGAGAAAAATTGAGTTAAAGTTAAAAATTCATAACTTTTACACCCTTTGATCTATGAAATAATTTTTTTTTACTTAAGTAGTTGAAATCCATAGAAAAATTTTGGTTCAAGAAAATTGTTATTATGAATAATGGATTTTTTTAAAATTAAGAAGCAAACTTTTTTTTGTGGACTTGGTTGGATGTTGCACTGAACGTTTTTCAGCTCTTGGCTTTGCAATATCCAACCAACTCCACAAAACTTAAATTTGACAAAAAAACTCTATTATATTGCATTTTCAAGGTGAAAATATAATAATTTATTTCATTGTAGTGAAAGAGGATAATAGATTCAATTAATGAACAGTCAAATTTAAAATTCTTATTTATTACGGAACACTCATACAGATAAAAGATACGGGTAGTTACAGGTAAAAGATTTCATCATTGTCATTAACTTCCTCATCTACTTCCAAATTTCTTCTTCTTGTAGTAACTTCAACTGGTAAGTTCTTGAAGTATCGGTGGTGGGGGGGGGGAGGGGGGTGTAAGGGAAAAGAGATTGCATGTCATATTTTTTTGTTTGTGTGACCAGTCTACGGTTTGGATAGAGAGGGCTCTGTTGTACTTCAACAAGTGAGTGTAAGTGTAATCCCTTTTTTATTTTTGAATTTTTTCTTTGTTTTGTTGGGGCATACTGCTTTAAATCCAACTGTCTGAAAGGTTCTTCTTTACATAATGAGTGTTTGAAGAACACAGTGAAAGGTTCTCCTTTAACAAGTCTGATCCATCTTATGTTTAACCAATTGGACAGGTTCCCCGTCAGTTCCTTTTTTTCAGTAATCTACATTTTCTTCCAGTTCTTTTGTACTTAAAAACTCTTCTCTTTTCATTTGGTGAACCACAAAACGTGGATTCTTGCATTTTGCAGATTTTATTACTTCAAACCAGTCCTCTGGAACGTACAAGTTGTTATTTTTCAGACTCGCTCTCTCAATCATGCCAAAGTCAGTGTCATTTGGAAGGTATGAGTGACCTGGCACCATGTACATGAGGTCAATGTTCTTGGCAGTTATTTCTGGACCGTTTACTAGTTTTAACATAGTAAGACAGGTCTTAATATTGCTGTTTTGGCCACCACAACCGTCTGAAAACATTGTTATATTTTCATACTCCTTGGCATTTTCCTTTATGTGTTTCTTCAAACAGCTGGATATGTCCTCAGCACCTCTTCCTCCTTCAGTTTCGTCATATGTATACATATGAGCGGTAGAATCGTTGAAACAGTGCACTCCGAAATTGTAAACGTACATGTTCCTCTTATAATAAGCCACTGATGTACTAAGTTTAGGAAAGGGGAGTGCTTTTTGCAGATCAAAAGTGCAAACACCTTACCTTCATCGCTTCCTGGACTCCAATCACTGTCAGAACTCATTTTAAAACAACCCAAACAGAAGATCAACATAACCTTAAAAAATTGGACTTGGTTGGTTGTTGCTATGAAACTTCGTTGCAGTCTGTCAGAGCATAAACAAACTAACGCATTCTGGTGGCGAATTATTGAATTTTGGACTTGGTTTGATATTGCACTGAATAAAACTCAATTTTAGACACACGTTACCATAGGAAACTAAAAAAATCTAAATTTTGGACTTGGTTGATTGTTGCTCTGACCCCTCCATATGATGTATTCTTTTTTAAACATATTAAGAAATGTCTTTTTGTATAACCTCTTACATGATTATCAGAATGTCTTAAAATGTAGGTACTATTAATAAGTATAAGTTCATTTTAGTCTCAGCTCTATTGAATTATAAGTTACATCCTGAATGAAATACCTGGTTTACGTAAATTGAGAGAACACTTCAAGTATTTACTAACAGTGCAACTAAGGGGAAAATTTAATTTAAAATTTTCATTAAGTAATTAGTGACACAAAAATCTGTTTGCAACCAATTAATCACATCAACAACTATAAAAGAGATAAAATACTGTTAAAGGAATGAAACTAAAAATAATCTATGGTTACTTTTCAACAGGAAATTTAGTAATCTTAGAAGAATATCTCTGCCTCATTTACTTACTTAATTAGATTAATTTTAACGTTTTGAGTTTAGTTGGTGGATCTTATTTGCCTGTTGGACATCAAAACTGAAAGACTTTTGCAAAATATTATTTCATGTCCAAAGGCTACAAACTAAATGAAAGAAGTGAATAGGTTTTGTTAATTAGTGAATATATTAATTACTAGCTTTGCTTTGGACATTTATTTTGCATTTTCGAAAGCAGTTATATTGTCCAATAATGCTGTAATGTGTTCAATGTTTAATAGAGTATTACGCTTTTAGTCTTTGGTATTAAATTAACTAATGTATTGTTAATAAAAAAATTTTGTTAATCAAGGGATGAATTAGAAACTTTCCCTCTAAAAGTTTTTCTTAAAGAATTGTAATATTACTCTTCTCATTACATACAAAAGCTTTGCATTTAAAAGGACCATTTTTACCAGTGTCGGTAAATGCAAGAAAAAAAGGTAGCTTTTCGGATGTTTATGTGTATGAACATGCTTCAACCATAGTGTAAACGTTTCATGCAGCATTACAGAAATCGTAGTGTAAATGTTATACTTATAAAAACGTGACATGAACAGACATATAAACGTTGCATAATTGAGAAGCGTTTCATAAAACATATTAGAAATCGCAGTGTAAATGTGACACTTATAAAAACGTGACAGGAATAGACACATAAACGTTACATAATTGATAAGCGTTTCATGAAACATATCAGAAATCGCAGTGTAAATGTGACACTTATAAAAACGTGACAGGAATAGACACATAAACGTTACATAATTGATAAGCGTTTCATGAAACATATCAGAAATCGCAGTGTAAATGTGACACTTATAAAAACGTGACAGGAATAGACACATAAACGTTACATAATTGATCTGTTTTAAATTGTCAGTATTTAATAAATTCCTAGAAAATTTTCAGGTTATTTTTTAATGTGCGGTTTATATTGTTTCATTCTTATGGATGAAAGTACTTGTTTCGTACATAATGCAGCAGTATTTTTGCGATCTGCATCGCAAAATGTCTTGATACTTGCGTCCTACTGGAACGTTGTGATAATGGTTATAGAACTAAAATGAGAAGTGCAATATGAAATCGTTAAAAAATAAATCATTGTGAGCACCTCCACTCCTTATTGTATGGTGGACAAGCATTGTGTTTAAAATTATTGTTCCAAAATTTACAATTAAGAATGAAATACAAGTTTATTTGTGAATCGTTTTTGCATAAAAGCTAAATGCTTTACATTTTCTGAAGTCGTCAGCTGAAGCCGGCGATTATACACATTAATCGATTGCCAATTTAATCATTGAATTTTAATGCTCTCTCTCTTTCGGTGTTTTTGCTCATAGCAAGTTTTATGAAACAAAAACACGAAAAATAGACAAACATTCAGTACTATATCTTTACTTAAATTATGCTCATAATATATTTGATTTACAGTCGAACTGTAAACTGATACAAACTTTAACTAGTTGATACTGTTTATGTTTGTCTAAAGTAAGGATTTTTTTCCCCTAAACTCATAAATTAAACAAGAAGTTCCGTCTAGAACTATACGAGCCTACTTTCCCGTATACACCAGCTTCAAATTTAGATTCTAGCTATCTCTCTCTCTTTCTCGTTTAGCTTAAGTTCTTAATTGCTTCAGATATACCTTTTTCAACGTTTAATACATATTCATTCAATCATTCATTTATTCAGTCATTCATGTATTTATTCACTCAGTTATTCATTCATTCTTTTGCTTATTGATTTAATCATTCATTAATTCAAAAATATTCTTGAAAATCTCAATCAAAAAATTTCATAGGAAAAAAGGCTCGCAAGTTCTGGATGAACTTTTTATCTGTACATGTTCTACGTCATAAGAGCTTTCCGATAAAGTTTGTTCCAAGCAAATCGGTCCGTTAGATCAGGATTTATATAGGATTGATATTTCCCTGTAGGCAATATGTTATTTTTTTTTTAACTATTCAAAAATGAACAAAAATTGTTCAAATCAATATTTCACGCCAAGAACTTCTTCCAGTGAGCTTGTTCATTGGAACTTGGATCTTTTACCCAGAGTTTACATAATTTGCTTCATTTTCGCCCATAGGCGCTAATGTTAAAATTTTTTGAACTGTTCAAAATTGAACAACAAATTGCTCAAATCAAAAAGTAAAATATGGAAATGAGATGTCCTCGCCGAGATCTTTCGAATGCAAAAAGAATTTTTCGAATCTGACAATTCGTTCAAAAGTTATTAGGGGGGGACAGACCGACAGACAGACCGACATGCACACTTTTTCCCCATCTCAATACAATACTTTCAAATTTTTTATTTTTCAATCTTTATTTAATTACTTAACTTATTTTTGCCTTTTCTTGATTTCTAACGATATTTTCACGATATTTTCAAGCCTTCTTTCATGCTTTATTATTATTTTTTTTAACTTTTACGGGAAAGTAGGCTAAAAAAAGAAAATACATTATTTGGAAGGTAGCATGAGAAAGCGATTTAAAATTACTAAAGGATCGAAACGGAAGAAACATAACTAAATTTGGCAAAAAAACACATTTAATGAGATATATGCAAGTTATGTTTATTGGGAGAATAAATCACACGATTTAATGAGGCATTTAAAAATAGCTAGGCAACAAAACGAGACCTACATACTTTAAAGACGTCATTTATTGCTAGTTTTTCAATCATCCATACAGAATGTGTATTATGCGCTCATTTTACCATATACAATTCTAGTAATTAGTACAGATTTTCTTCAATACAAGATTTATACAAGAAAACTTTGTTCTATAAATTTGTCAAAAGTCACACACGATTTAATGAGGCATTTAAACATAGCTAGGCAACAAAACGAGACTTACATACTTCAAACACGTCATTTATTGTTAGTTTTTTAATCATCCATACAGAATGTGTATTATGCGCTCAGTTTGCCATATACTATTCTAGTAATTAGTTCAAATTTTAAAAACTTTCTTGTATAAATTTGTCAAAAGTCAGAAGAAAACAAAGATTTTTTTCCAGCAAACGTATTAAAGCAGGCAAATGAACACAACTCAGTGTAGAGTATCATAGATTTATATAGATATAGATTATGCCATTATGACTAAAGGTAACAGAACCTCGATATTTCACACGCATTGCTTCACCATTTCATAATGCTCGCCCTTTCTCTATAGTTCTTCATGTTGTACTAAATTTTGTGTGAATTGCTTCTTTTTATTTCGTTATAGAGTTTTTTCAGATACAAAGATGTGTATCCACCCAGTACAAATTATTCCACTTTACGTATTGTATAAAACAGTGCGTGTTAGTATTGACCGTGTATGTATGTGTGTGATGGAGTTCTAAACAGGTGATTTGAGGGGCTAACCATTCTACGCAAAAGATAAATTAACATTTTTTCCCACAAAAAATTGTTTAATATTATTTTCTTTTTTCTCTGGACTTTATGGCCTATTTGGCCGACTTATGGGTTCTGACAGTTGTAAAAAGAACACACACAATCCATGACTTTTAATACAATGTATCTACTTTTACGAACATTTTTAAAAATAGAGCATTTAAATCATTATTCGATTCAATTTTTGCTACTTGTTAAAATGATACAGTAAAACATATTATTTTTGAAACATTCGATATAATAGAAATATATAAATTAATAACTTCCCTTAGAAATTATGAAGGAAATACAAAATTCATGTATGTTAAAAATTCAAGTTTCCTCTGTGTTGAACATATTGTCAAATAATATGCAGTATGTTAGAATCGAACCAAGGATTATAATAATGACACTTCGTTCAACTCGAGTAATTTTCCATATTGTTAAAGCAGATTCTTTTTCACAGAACAGCACAAACATCTCATGTATAAGTATCCCATGAGCACCTTCTAGCACTCTCTTTGTTCTTGCCCTCACTTGAACCACCGCTTCATTTAGCATTGAAGCTGATATTGTCACAAATAAAATTCCTGAAATACTTTTCACAAAGTATGTGAGAGAAATCAATAAATTAGATAAGTCATTATTGTGGTAGTTTTTAAGGCTCATTTTCGAAATCAAATAATAAATCGTTACAGAGTCTTGTAGTAAAGATGTAAACATTAAAAAACATAGATGTTCATCAATCGTAGTAATCAGTTTTGAAACATCGCAATAAAGCCGGATGTGTTCACGATGAGACGAATGGTTAACACTAGCTTCACGCTGCAAAATACATTTGTTAAAATTGTAGCAGATGCATGTATAAAGTATTGCGAATGTATTCAATGGAATATTCAAACATACGTAATATAAAAACACATAAAGTACCGAAAGAAATTTTCCAATGAAATCTAGAACATGCGAAGAATACAATAGGTTCTCAAACAAGCTATTTCTAAAAAGTACTCGATATATTTTTATTCCCACTACAAAGAAGCAAAATGCTGTACTGAAAGCCCCCCATAATTTTATCAAAAGTGAGTCATTAGAGCGGGATATTTTCATGTTTTTTACAATAAAGTATATTTTCCAAAAATTGAAACAAAATTTGTATCTATGAATTATCAAAATGATTAATTGAAATGTGCGTGCAAGACATACTGATATATCGTTGTCTAGACAATGCATTAAGTATAAAATTATACTTAATAATGCAATTAATCCGTTTATTGCATTCATAGCGATATTAATCCCTCTATTTTTGTTTTTATTTGGGTTGATTAAAGTGAAATTGCATAGCATAAACAAATAATTAAAGGGAGGTTTTAAATCCGAATGCATTTTTAAATGTATTAATAAAAATTTCATCAAATTGTAACTCTAGCTCACTGCGGAACACCTTACATTAACTTTTGTATGTCAAAATACATATATTGAAGTGGCGAACCATTCCTTGTTGAAGAAGCAACTCCCTTAAAACTAAAGCAAACATTAAGCACGACTTTTAATCGAAGGAATATTGATTTTTAATGCTTTCATCCATAATTTACTATATTTGTGTTGCAGCCGTCATAATATTGACCTTAATGTTGCATAGATTTTTATAACTGACACTTCTTTGTGCGAAAATGTCATTACATTTACAGAATCTTAAAATGTATGTACAAAATTAATTTCGGTATGGTTTGCAATTTACGTTACGTCAATCAATGCGCACAAGGTCTAAGGGCGGAACGGATGAATTTATCACCCTGACTCTATAACTGACTTTCAAAAAATCACATTAAAGAAATTAAAACTAAAACTGAGTTTAAAAGCAAAATGTTTTGAAAAATTATGCGTTTTCATTTATTATTAGCATCACAATCATGTTTTGCTTTTTTCTTTCTTGGTGTAACATTGTATTTTTGTTTAATGTTTCGCTTATGCAGTCTTTAGTTTATTCAATCAACAGGATCTGAAAGACATGGATTATCCATATCACATTTTTTGGGGAGAATAACACAGCGACCTCTGAACCTTTTCTCTGCTTGAGTGAATGGAACAGGGATAAGAGAAGCTACGTAAATAAAGCTTCCCGTTTTATACTCAAGACGTTTTTTTTTGTTTAGTGCGAAATTACGGGAGAACACCTTACAGTGCACCTCAAAATAATACTATCAAAGCTTATTATATTGATTCTTCAATTTTATGGTATTACTTCAAATAGGGCTGCTTAAGGTCACTAAGCTTTGCAGTCCTAGCCGGAAACCGGCATCCATTCTTTCAAGTAGCACCACTATCGGCGTATGCCATTACCACTTGAGATTTTTGACGCTCACTTTACCCCGTAGAGGGCGGCACCTGAACTCTAACTTGAAACTGCATTGGAAATTTAATTTAGTCGAGAATATCCCAGTCAAACAGATACTCAAGGCATCTTCAACATGCCGCATGATCATACGACATGCGCGCTGCCGATTTCCTGCATCTTCAAAATACGCCGGCTTGGACAGGTTTGACACTGTGAACTTGGACGTACGAGGCCAGTGCCTTACCACTACCACACCCTGCCAGGCATTTTCATGATATGAAAATGATGAAATTTGTGAGCTTTTTAAATTTTTGCACTATTTTAATGCATTCTCATTGTAGTACCGAAAAAAAAGTCGCTATCAAAATGTAAAACTTCAAATCATTTTAGTCTAAGAGCCCGTGAACCCCAGACCTTCGTTATTTTATAAAAGCTGAAAGTTTGTCAGCGCATGCTCCCAACACAGGTAAGAACGATGGACCATTATGAAGTTTGGGTTACCCTGGCTTTGGCAGGTAAACGGTACTAAAGGTGTGTAAAATAACAATCTAAATTCATCAAATAATAAAGTGTGATTTTTTGGTATTACCTTCAGAATATTTTTAAAAATCACGTCATTAATTGCCAGACACTTAATATCGTGGCAACCCCATGCCAGACACCCCTAATATTCATGAAATTATAATTCTGCTTACGTTATGGTATAAAAGCTGATTTTTATATATAATACTTGGGTAATAATTAGATGATGTTTCCTCACTAGCCAGACATTTTTGATAGTTCCAACTCCTTGCCAGACAAGCGTGTAAATCTTAAGAAGAGATCCATGATTAGAATGACTTATGCAAATAAACTGTTTGGCACAGATTTATATAACTAATAATCTGTGTAAATTTTAAAAACATCTCAAGAAAAGACATTCGATGCTACAACTATCTTAAATTGTTAAAAATTTAAATTTATTCTGTGGTGGAGTTCCAAGCGTAACAGAGGGGACATCATACACAGATTTTGCTTTTAAAAAAATACACAAAATTTTTAAAGACAAAAATTAGTAGGCCAATCTGCAATTTTAAGTAGCAGTGTATAATTTTTTCACTCAACATTGAAATTACATTCCCATTTGATCTCCTTAATTAAATTAAAGTATGTGTAACAGAGGGGACAAAAAATGTCAAAAGTATTTGACATGTACTATAATCTATGTTAATTTCTGTGACTTGAAGATCTTTTAAAAAACTTGGTATTTTTTTTTAAACTCTGAACATTCCAAATTAATAAAATTATGCATTGGTATATTTGAATTAAAAACTCCTTTTATTTAAATGTGGAAAGCAATATGTAATAGAGGGGACAGCTTACAGATTTTGCTTCAATAGGTGCATATACTTGGTTGCAGTACAACAAAACATCATTGTCAAAGGTAACACTTCTGTGTTATATAAAGTTGGAGTTGGTAACACAGTTATAATATCCGACATGTTAACCCATGATACATCACTGTAATTGTATTTAAAAGTTTTATGTCCACCAGATCGCGTTAAATAGACAACCTGAATATTGTCTGTTTCCCTCTCCAATTCAATGATTTGGCAAACAAATTTTACTAGTCATTTTTTTTCCTTAGACTTTAACAATAGCAAAATTGCCAACAGTTAAATCAGTAGAAGAAGGCTGATCAACCGAAGTACAACATATCCTGGGAATTCCTTTACAGTATCCTTAAAGTTAAACTGTATTCCATCTTCGTTCGAAACTGCTTTAAACAAGATCTTACTACTCCCAGGTACATTCCCAGAATTCCTTATAAACATTGCAACCAATGGGATTTGTTTAAAAATCTCATATCAAGTTGTAACAGAGAAGCCACTCCAGCTTTGTCCCTTCTGTTACTCATTTATGTCCCCTCTGTTACTGTTATAATTTTTTTAATTAGTAAAAAATTTTCAACATTATTACAAAACATGATTATACTAATGAGTTTTATTGTAAATAATTCTTCTGCAGTTTATTGCTTGTTTATTTTTTGAATGAAGTAAACTTATTTAAAAATGTGTAACAGAGAGGACATATTAATGACTAGAAAGTTTTTAATTTTAAAAAATAAGAAAAACATTTTGTATGAAAACATAAACTGCACACATGTACTTAGAGTAATGCAACTTACTGAATTAAAAAAAATTAGGGACAAAATCTCTAAACGTATAACAGTTTTTGTTATTTAAAAAAGCAAAATTTTTGATGGGAGAAATCAGAGTCTAAAGTGCCTCCTATTCTTCATAATTTTAAGTATAATTATGCATAGTTCTCAAAAATAACTATTCAATCCATAAACTTGGATATGTTTTCTGCAAAATAGTACCAAACTTGTGAATATTGCTTAAAGTTTACAAAACCATGTAGTTGTTTCTGTTGGCATGGAATGACACTGTGAATAACAGGTTATAAAAAAAAACCAAAGAAAATAATGCTCAAAAATGTAATTAAAAATAGATGAATGACATTACAATATAATTGGGTGCTACATGTCTTCATATAATTGGGTGCTAGAATTTTTTTATTCCAGATTGTAAAGAATTTAATATTTTTGGAACACTTCTTATCAATTTTTTCTTCTAGGTGGTGTGCAGTAAAAGTAGTATCCATTTCTATGAAATTCTGTGCATAAATTCTCTCCAATGAATCAGTATATAATTCATGTAAATGAATCAATAAATGACAGCGGCCGTTATTGATAATATCTTCTTCTATGATGCTACAAATTTCATTGAAAGCTTCTTGGTGGTACTCTCGATGATGATGCCAATCACTTTTAACAGATATTTTCGCAGATGAAGATATTTTATTATTAAACTGAATCCTACATTCAGTGTGATAATATATTTTCGGACTTGCAATACTGTTCAATCTAGTTAAAACTCATTATACTTTTTTTGATTTTCAATGCTAGACATTATATGAGACTGAAATTGGTTTTTATCACCTTCATGGAGTGGAAGCATTTTTGATCTCACTTGTCTCTTTTTTTTTATTGCAAAATAAACAAACTTTTTTACTTATGTCAACACTGGTATCACTTTGAATCGAACTAGTTACTTCTGTGCTTGCATTAGCATTTCCACTCACTTCTTCAAGTCCACGAATGTCCACGGCTGCCTGGGAAGGTTGAGGTTCTGTTGATTGAGAAGCTGAAGGTGGGTGGGATACAGTTAACTCAGGCAAATGCGATGGACCTGGTATTGAATCGTCTGTTGATGTATTTACGTTTTTAGATGTTTCTTTTTCTTGCTCTATTTCAACAGTCTTTTTAGAATTCTGAGGTTCTGGGGTAAAATATTTTTTCATCAGTCCTGTGAATGATTTGTAACATTCTCTGTGATAACCACTCTCTGTGTATTCACGTGAAAGAATGATTTTATTATATTTAAGGTTATGTTTTTTTCGCAATTTTAAAAGTAATTCACATTTTTTCAATGTCTCGTCAGAAAATAATATTATTTTGCCACTACTTTTGTTACAAATAACACAAATTAATGCATCACCCATGACTGGTTTTTTAATACAAAATCACTTTCATTTAAAAAATCACATAAACGAATTGTAAATATATAATGTACGTATCATACAGTAATAATATTGAATATACTTTATAGTCTGTATATGTTCGAAATATTTTATGTTGTTAACTAATAATGAATATTAAATTAATAATACTTGAAGATAGCATATAAGATTATTCCATTACTTGTTCATAGTCTTCTCAGTAGATAACCACACATCTACTGTCCTGGGTTACATTAATAAATGCGATAATACATACACAATTACTGAAAGCAATATTTCCCTACACTACTCTTCATTGTTGAGCAACCAACAAACGAGAAACCACGTGTGAGAGTGAGGAGAGACACGCCGCTGATTGGAACGATGGGTAAAATTCTTTCCACCACAACGCATGCGCAGCTCAACTGCTTTCTATTGACTGTTACTTATCCTGACGACAACAACATTGATTCAATGTTGTTGTCGTCAGGAACTATTCGTCATTTGAACTATTTATTACCAAGGTCTATCAAGGTTGTCGCAAGATGTTTTGCTAATAGGGAACTCGCCATCTCACTCGCACCCACCCATATATATTGTCTCGCGCTCGCTCCTACAGCTACCCTACATGCTTGTCTGGCAAGGGGTTGGAACTATCAAAAATGTCTGGCATAGGGTTGCCACGATGTTAAGTGTCTGGCAATTAATGACGTGATTCTTAAAAATATTCTGAAGGTAATACCAAAAAATCACACTTTATTATTTGATGAATTTAGATTGTTATTTTACACACCTTTAGCACAGTTTACCTGCCAAAGCCAGGGTAACCCAAACTTCATAATGGTCCATCGTTCTTACCTGTGCTGGGAGCATGCGCTGACAAACTTTCAGCTTTTATAAAATAACGAAGGTCTGGGGTTCACGGGCTCTTGCTCTGTTTGTCATCTATGTTTAAAATTATCCATTATCTGGTAAAATTTACCCAGAAAATAGAACTTATTTTTCCTCAGGGTAAGTATAAATCCTAAATTATGCTATGTATTACAGAGAAGAACAAAAAGCAAAAAAAAACCGGCATGCTCACAGGTTATTTACTGAGAAGTTCGCTGTAATTAATAGACCATAAATATTTTTTAACTAAGCGTAAAACCATTTCACCTTTTAAAAAGCAAAAGCAAACTTAAAATTCAAAATTAAATATATTCTAGCTTTACAAAGGTAAAGCGATGAGTACAATATATGTGTGCAAATTACAACTGAAGCTGCAAACTATATTTTTCGAGTGCTGTCATTTATCAAACCGAAAATTTTTCAATAGTCAGCCACTATGCGAGTTTTTCCTTTTAAACTCTAGATAACTATACATTCGTCTAATAAGCTGCCGATCCCTGCCAGTTTGAAAAATTCGAGAAGTTCCCGTTACAGTCACACCATCTCACCCAGGGTACCTTCATAAAGCAGTAAAATGAATTATCCGAATGTGATAAGCACACTCTCAAAAATATAACTCTCATTTTCGGCGATTCTTCAATAGTCATGACAAATTTCGTCGTTTGCAACGAATCTTTTCTCGCGCAGTCACGTGACTTTAAAAAGTTACTACACAAATTTCGGCAATTACAACTAAAGGTTTACTCGGAGCATTTTTCACGGAGCCATTTCGCAAATGCGACGAAAGTTTCGGGAGATTTGAGCATGAGTATCTAGAGTGCACGGATGTACACCTGATGCTTTTTGAAATCTGCTGTAATCGTCATCTAACAGTTAAATATTTGGCGATAGGTTCTGAAGATAATTTGTAAATTAAAAAGTCAATGAAGATACGACTAAATTCTGGGAACAGAAGCAAAATTTGTACCTTTCGTTCATCAGAAGGACATAATAAGTACGCAACTACTGTTGCAAGACTACTTGTGGAGAGCACACGTTTAACATCTGCCAAGATTGCAAACAACAGTTTTAAAAGTAAATTTTTTTTATTTGTTGTCTATCAGTCGAATGACTAGTTACAGAGTAGTACTGATTTAAGATTAGTTATCTAGTGTTAAAAGTGTAGTTATATAGTTATCTATATATGTAAATAATATTAAATCGCCGAAAATGTTTTAAGTTACATGGTTTTATTTAAATTCAAAACATCGTTGCATTATCCAAACAAAACTAAAGTTGCAAAATGACAAATGATAATTCTGATAATTTCCTCAGAGCCAAAACTATTATTTTTCTTCCTAATTAACGTTATAATAAATTATAAAATGGATGGATTATTGCATTGTCATCGAAGATAATCAAAGTTTGAGGCAAAGTTTCAAGATAATTTATGCAGTAATAGTGGTCGAAAACAGCGTAATAAAGTTCCGTGACAAGTCAAGTTAAATAAAACCATGTAACAAACAAAACATAGTTGCATTATCCAAACAAAACTATTGTTGCCAAACGACAAATGATAATGCTGATAATTTCCTCAGAGCCAAAATTATTATTTTTTTTTCCTAATTAACATTAGAATAAATTATAAAATGGATGAGATTATTGCATTGTCATCGAAGATAATCAAAGTTTGAGGCAAAGTTTGAAGATAATTTATGCAGTAATAGTGGTCGAAAACCGCGTAATAAAGTTCCGTGACAAGTCAAGTTAAATAAAACCATGTAACAAACAAAACATAGTTGCATTATCCAAACAAAACTATTGTTGCCAAACGACAAATGATAATGCTGATAATTTCCTCAGAGCCAAAATTATTAATTTTTTTTCCTAATTAACATTATAATAAGTTATAAAATAGATGGATTATTGTATTGTCATCGAAGATACGCTTGTGTGCAATATTTGAAGATAATTTATGCAGTAATAGTTGTCGAAAACCGCCTTACAAAATTCCGCCACAAGTCAAGTTAAATAAAACCATGTAAATATATTTGCTTCGCAGAAATTAGACGCGCAAATATTTCTGTTGTTAAATCTTTGGGCTAGTATTTGTCATTGTTTTTGTTCAACTATTCTAAAAGATTATTATTTTCAAAATGTAACGAAACAATTTTTTCTTCTGCCATTGCTGATCTAAACAGGGAATACTCATGACAAAAAATTGCTGACATTAAAGAATAATGTCTTCAAACACGAAACCTGTTTTAGTTATATTACACAGAAACGCTTCATGTTTAAACCAGTATAAAAGAACTGAACAACTGCATTAGAATTGTCAGACCCTTTCGCAGAGCTCTTCAAAGCGAATAAACTTCCAGCCAAATCCACTTCAACCTAATTCAGAGAAAAACCTTTCGGATGCTCAAGGATATACATTTCCCGCTTTACTGTTGTAAATGGACTTTCATTCGAGAAAATAAAAACGTTTTAAATCCAGAGCGATCGCTACTTTGCTCAGGATACGTATCCTTCCGAATGTTAAGTCATTTATTTTGTCGTGCGAGGCTTAACATTTTATCTATTTGGGAGATCTCGCCGAACTGAAACAAAAGAAAGCAAATATGTTAAATCTACTTACAGCTATACTAGTTCGAAATCAGACTTGAATGTAGCTTTGTTAGACATATGCGCAAACGTGCAAAATAATATACACTACTGGCCTTTAAAATTGCTACACCATGAAGAAATGCAGATAACAAAACGATATTTATTGAACACGTATATTATGTTAGAAATAACAAATGATTAAATTTTCAGAAAATTTGGGTGAGTAGATACTGAGAAATTAGTACCCCGAACTAAAACCTCTGGCAGCAATAACAGCGCTTATACGCCTGGGCATTGAGTCGTACAGAGATTGGATGGCATGTATAGGTACAGACACCCATACAGCTTCAACACGATGCCACAGTTCATCGACCGTAGTGGCTGGCATTTATTGACGAGCCAGTTGTTCAGCAGCCATTGACCAGACGTTTTCTATTGGTGAGAGATCTGGGGAACGTGCTGGACAGGGCATCAGCCGAACATTTTCCGTATCAAAGAAAGTCTGTACAATACAGGCGACATGCGGTCGGGCATTATCCTACTGAAACGTAGAGTTTCGCCGGGCTAGAATAAAGGGTGGCGCCACGGGTCGTAACACATCGGAAATGTAACGCCCACTGTTCAAAGTGCCGTCAATGTGAACAAGAGGTGACCGAGATGTGTATCCAATGGCACCCCATACCATCACGCCAGGGGATGGGCCAGTATGACGATGACGAATGCACGCTGCCAGTGTGCGATCACCACGATGCCGCCAAACACGGATGCAACCATCATGATGTTGTAAGCAGAACCTGGATTCATCAGAAAATATGACGCCTCGCCATTCGTGCACCCAGGCTCGTCGCTGATCACACCATTGAAGGCGCTCCTGTCTGTGATTCAGCGTCAACGTTAGCCGCAGCCATGGTCTCCGAGCTGACAGTCCATGCTGCTGTAAACGTCGCCGAATTCGTGCAGACACTTGCAGTTATGCAAAATGACCCCATTTCTTGACTCAGGGCTCGTGACGTATCTGTACGACCCATTAAGGCCATGCGGATAACGTGCCTGTTTTCTCGGCTGCTAGTGATTACGGGCCGTTGAGAACCAGCAATGCGATCCGTATTACCATCCTGAACCCATCGATTAAATATTCTGCTAACAGTCATTGGATCTCGGCCGACGCGAGCAGCAATACTGCGATAGGATAAACGGCAATCCCGGTAGGCTACAATTCGACCTCTATCAAAGTCAGAAACGTGCTGGTACGCATTTCTTCTTCTTACACGAGGCATCACAACAATTTTCCACCAGGTAACAACGTTCAAATATAATTTGCACATGAGAAATCGGCGTCCAATTTCTTCATTTAAACACATTGTAGGTGTCGCTACTGGCGGCTGCTTTGTCTGAATGCGCTGAAAAGCTAATCATTTGCATATCACATCATCTTCTTCCTGTCGTTTAAATTTCATGTCTGTAGCCTGTCGCCTTCTTGGTGTAGCAATTTTAATAGCCAGTAGTGTATTTCACTACCAAAGCATGGCTCACATTAAGCTACAATACAATGATCCAGAGAGTCCAGTGCCCTTTGTCAGTCAGGTATTTGTGCCAAATTTGAGAAGAAACTATTTGCACCTAAATTTGCACACAAAAGGTACGTTTTAAGCGTTCAAATATTGTGATAGCTAGACTAGAGCTTTTGAATGGTTACATTCATTTAGATACGGTTTGCACCGATGTATGTATGGGATATTTGTTAGTTCGTTAAAGGGCTAGCTTTAAGCGATTATGGAGTCCTGGCAAACTAAAGATCATTTGGAAATATACTAGTACCTTTTATGTTCAATAACCAAAACAAACTAAATGCAAGCTGCACTGTTGAAAATGAGAAAATGTACCTGCTTATTTTAATTATTTAATTTAAAAGTAAGTATGACTTAAAAATGAGCAAGCGCCGTCCACAGTTTTAAGTACTGATGCTTACTTAGAAATTATAGTTACAGTAAAGGTAAGTAATTTATTTTTACTGCAATAAATTAAAAATGTATAGAGAAACTTTACGTTCGTAATTAATACAGGTGTTTTCATAACGATTACTTCCTTAGAACAATAGCACTTGTAATAAAATTAAGGAAATTATTTACCGCGCGAGACGTCAGAGAGATTGAAGAATTTGAATAGCCTATTTGTCTCTTTCGAGCAGGCACACAAGATGAATAATTCGACGGATTCGTATCGGACGCATTAAAACAAAATAAAAACAGAATGCACGAGTGGATAACAAAGGATATTATGGATTGTACTATGAAGAAATTTGGATCGGAAGTACTTTAGCACGAGCAGCTGGTATGTTTGGAAGGTATAGAATGTCTCCCTCACTGCTCGATGTTTTCTGGTATATTGGAATAGTTTTCGCCTACGGTCAGGACGATCCGAGTTCGATGGCGTTCAACTTTTTTCACCGATGACGTACACATGCTTCGCATATGTTGTGTTATCTCTGATAGAGTGTTCCCTCAAATATGAGAAAACATCTTTTTTTTTTTGTGGTGTCTCAAAAAGGAGAGTCTACCGGATCATTTTTGACAAAAGGGTTATTTAAAAATAAGAACTCAGTTTTTCAGATCTTAGTCATTTTTACTTGGAGCTACTGCGAGAATATGATATTCTTGAAAATAAGCCATTTTATCCCGAAGACAATAATTCTGATTTGACGGTTTTTTTTCTTTTTTGTACATTACTTATAGAAGCTCCAAAACTACTCTACACAATATGTTCTAATTACTACAAAAATGAATTGTGCTGTTTTACCGAAAAGCTAAAACATGCTTTTTAGGTCCAAAATTTTTTAACCACTTCCCATTTTATTTTTCCCCCACCAAAATGCAGAAATTATATAGCCATATTTCTCTTTGACGAACTGAATGCAAAAACAAAATGGAAATAGGGTTAAAATGTATTAGGATACAAATAGCAATGACAGTTACCACTTATGTGCTTCGAAGTTACATAAATTACCCGTTTTGATTGCGTAACAAAAAGTTCGAAAAGAACTTACATAGAAAAATGTTCGCGCACTTTTGCGAGTACCAACATCAAATTTATAACACTAAATAATATATGTCTCCCTCGTTTCACTTAAACCCTAAATTATTTCAAATAAGTTCCGTTTCCTTTACGTCTATCGTCCGTAAACTAAAATTATGTGGGGTATTAGTAAAGTTAGGATTGTCTGTTATTTTCTAATTTTACTAATACTTTAGTGCTCTACATACCTTATTGCGCGTATCTAGAGCTCTTTTCACTTTAACACTTATTTAATTTTCGATGGTTTTCATTAATTATACATGAAACATATATTATCAAATTGTGGCTAAGTTCTTAAGAATCTTAAGATTTCGTATTAGTGCCAAAATATTAACAATAATAGCAATAATAAGAATAAAAATGATAATAAGAATGGTACTAATAAATTTAATTTAAATAAATTAACAAATAAATATAACCGAAAAAACAAAACTAAGAGTATGATTGTGACCTTAAAATATCAGTTACTAATATTTTACCCCATCATTTAAAGTTAAATAGAACAGTAAGGAATACCATCACACAGGTTTAAGCATGCCAGAAAGAAACTGCAATTCGTACAAAAGCAAATACCGTATATTTTCCTTTGAGAGTCAATACTTCAAAAGAAATGGTTGTGCAAATAAAAACAACACGTCTGCAGACATGCCAGATGAAGATATTTCACCATTAGCGAGAAATATATAATGTTCATGCATCAATAATATGTGCCAGAAGCAACACCATTTTATTATTTCTTCAGTAGTATTTCAACTTAAGTATTTATAGCTTGTGAAAATTGCCAGCAAATAGCATGTTACCTATTAAATCGATAAATATTTATTGTTTTTACTTTCAGCTAGCTCGTATAACTACATAAAAATTTCAATAAAATGCACTGTTATTAGCAGAGAGCTAAGTGGAAGTAAGTTATAAAGTTTTGTTCCCGAAATAGTGTTTTAAACTTTATTTATTTACATTTTATGTGTTTATTTTTTAAGTATTTTTTTAATGCGATTTGTCCATAGGTGTAATAGTAATATTAAATAGTGCGTGTATTTGTTCCAAGCGTGCCAGGTAAACGGTTAAACTCAGAAACGTGATATAGGAGCAGTTTTTGCTGATGCTGTGTACCTCGGAGCCCAATTTTTGATGATTAAAAAAAAGACATAAAATGTATTGCTGTTTTAAATTTCACTTGGGTTTTTCTGATCCGAAATGTTTACATTCGGTGGAAACTTTTTGGGTAACATTATTTAAGTGTCGTAGATTAGTATTTTTCTGGATTATCTTTACTTGCGCATTTAGGTAGCGCATTTATGAGCTAGACTTTTATTTTTTTTTATTTCCCTACTTCTGCCATGGTATAGCATATTTCCATTAATTCCAAAGAATCTTTCAATCATGTATTTATTTTATTTTTAAAAAAAAATGCCTGGAGGAAAGAAAATAATTTTCATTAATATACGTTTGATTGTTTTTAGGTCACGATCACAAGATAGATGTACGATTGTATATCGTATTTGTGTGCGATCTGTGAAATCTTGATTAATGTATCAAATATAGGTATCCTGCTATGACATCCCATTTAAAAGAAGAGAAGCATCTAATTAAATCATTAATTATTAAAAAAAATCCTTTTACCGAATCCTGGAAATTTATCTTCGACTATTGGAAAACTCCTTTAAAACATCTGGAATTTCGATTGGTAAAAAGGAGTACAAGCCCTCAAAACAGCTTTATTGCAAGAAATTTAAATATTGCATTTAACCCATGGGCATTCATTTTTTATGAGTGTCGGTGATTGCGCAATTTCAACATCTAAAACAGAGTCATTTTGACTGATAATTAATTATCCATATTCATTAAAAACTTTTTTTTTTCCTTTCGGTGCATTTTACATTTTTATTAAAAGTTTTGAAATCATATCCTTTTTTTATCTGATGGTACATTCTAAGATTTAAAGGTTTAGGAATACCCAAATTAAGGAGCAACATTAAGTGTTCACACAGCTTTCTGATACACTTAAACCTCGCCAATTAGTATTCATTTGCGAACACGCCAAAAATATAAATCCCCCCCTAAACCTTACTCTCCATAAATCATCAATTAATTAGGCAACGCCAAAAGCAGATTTATTTTATTCTCAACTCTCAAATCTGTGTGCATTTTTTCATGGAGATATATGTATTCTTGTTTGGTTTTGTTGCAGGAAAAAAATAACCAAATTTTTATGATATTTGGTTTTCAATGAGATTATTAATGATATATTCCGAAAAATAAATGAAGTTCTTTACTTAAAGATAAAGTTTCCAAGTCTTCTAGGGAAGCATATCGAATTGTTTCTAGCATTAATTATTTGAAAACTTATTTCTTCTCTTTACAAGAAGATTTGCAACGAGTTTTTTGTTAAATTCGTTAGTTTCTATCAAATTTTGTAGAAAAATAAAGCGAGATTTTTATTCAATTTTCGTACTTTGACATTTGATTTAGTGTTATGAGTCTGAATAAGTTAATTCCATTTTCCAAGTTTGCACGATTAATTAAGATGAATAGTGGTTAAGATGATTTTCGCTGAAATTTTATGAATGTATAGAAAAAAAATCATAGTTTTAGAAGTTATTAAGACACATTGTTCTTCTTTCTCCAATCCAACAAGTAAAAAGGTTTAATTGCACATTTTTATAAAGGAAATTAAACCAAAAACATATTAAAGATAGTTGACTGAAATTTATATGACGCGAAGAAAAGATTACAAGTCAAACGTCTAATACAGATTCATAATTTGTATAGTTTAAATTTATCATTGTGCAATTTTACAAAAAAAAAAAACTCTTAATGCGCGGCTAGTGCACTGAACGCAGAAAAATTCTGTGTAGTCAAATTATTCGGCAACAAAATATAATGCATTTTTGAAATTTTTCAGCTGGTAGTCAAAGGTCTTAAGCGCTTATTCGTGCATTTGTTTGCAACTTTTAAACTGTAAATTACAGATCTCAAATGTTAAGTTTTAAGTAACTTTAAAAATTTTTCTCTGTAGGTTTGCAGAGTGCTTAAAACAAGAATTTTAGTGAGAGACTGTTGTCCAGAAACTTGATTTAAAACAAGTTCTTCGAAAATTTAAGGAAACACTCAACTTCCTTTCTGTACCGTCAAACGGGGTGACTATGTGCCACTTTTTGACGTTTTCGTGTCATATTTCCTCTATTTTTTCACCTATCGGGTTGACGATTTAATGCAACATAATTACACATCGTAGCTTTCAATTCACATATTAAAAATGATTCTAAGATATCAGGAAGGGAGATATAATTTCTTCTTAGTGGCACTTACTCACCCCGCACTTGGGGGTGACTAAGTGCCACGCATGTTTCCTCCTCTTAAATCTATTAGAAACGATCGCTGACGATTTCTCACCCTTCAGAATTCATCTCCTTGTCATTTTAGCTATTATAAGTTAATTTCTTATGAGTATACCTTCAAATTTTAAAATAATAAAGGCCATACATATGGAAAAACTATTTATTAAAGAAACTCTTCAAAATGTTTTTCAAAATAACTCAATTTATTAAACGAAACACAAACTCAAAATTTGAGATAGAAATTCTCTCTTCAGTCAATTCGAATTTAGAATAACCTGAGATTTGTCGCCATTTGGTAGAGGTACGGGAGGACAAATCTTCTTCAGGATTTGTTTCTTTTTGTACCACAAAACATCAGGGGTGTCAGGCCACTTCCAGAATTGTCCACTTTTCTCCAGGCACTTCACACATGCCTCGTTGCTACTGTCGAAATTAGAAATTATTTGACCCGGGAACATTTTTCTTTTATATTTTACTGCAACAAAGTCACCTTGCACAGGGCCAGTGTTTTTTTGCGTCAGTGACTGACTCACTGCTTGTCAACGGTTGACCAGAGACTGTTTTAGATGGGTGGTCAGCATCTAGGACATCAATGACATTCTAGAAACTTAAAAATGGCCAAAACACTGCAAAACAAGATGGCACCTTGTCACCCCACACTTCATCGAAAATTGAATTAAGGGTTATAACTGGTTAACAAAAAATCATTTTGAAACGTCGAAGCTTGTAGAACTTCTTTGATAGTTTGGTAACAAAAAACTGAACTTACCTTTTTTCTGGCTGATTCTGAAATATGGTTACCAGACCACACTTCTTTTCTAGATCACAACACCACAAATCCACGTCGACACAAACAATGGTAGGTTACAATTTAGGTTATAATTTGATTGGTGTAGTACCCCAGTTAAAATCGCCCTACTATCCTGCTACCTGGTGGTAGTTTTCCTTTTTCGATCGGTTCCTTCCTCTGGCGCCATCAGCCGCTTGAGTTTGAAAACCCAGGATGGCACCGAGTCACCCCGTATGAAACTTAGTCACCCCGTTTAACGGTACGTTTATAGAATTTTTTTTAGTGCAGGAAGGCAATTTCAATAAATTATATGAATTTGGATAACCTTTTAAAAATATATTTTGAGCAATACATTTATTATCCTTTCTATAGTTTTAAGTGTTAAATTCATAACAGGGCCCAAACAGACCGGAAAAGGCATCACCTGTTCTTGAGAATGAGCTTATAGTGGTGACGAAGCATTAATTTAGTTAGTCTCCATAGCGAGTCACAGCTTTGCAATAAATCATTAAGATCATTTGAAAGTTTGTGAAGCATTAGCGTCTCAAAATATGTTGTTCACGCAATCTCTGCCTCACCGAAATGGGTAATAAATGCACTATCAAGTAAATAATCATGATGCATAGCTGTCACGTGCGCGTTGCCTAAATCTGTTCAACATAGTTTATGACTTGCACTGAATGCCGTTTTGTGAATTTAGACGTAAAATTCATTCGATTACAAAATAAATCCTTATTTTTGAGAAACTGTAAGTATCAAACATTTTTTTACTTAAAAAATGTATTCTTTTACGTATGTTTTTAAGCATTTATTTATATATCTTAGTTTTTTGATACTCTCTACCTCTTCTGTTTAAACCTCCAATGCAGTATCGAAACATCATGTATTTCATTAAAAAATATTAGCATGGATATCGACAATTGATACAGAGATTAGCAAAAGATTGTCACTTACAAACGAAATATTTTGAGTGAAACGAGAGAAACCTTCAAATCACGTAGGAGTTTTTATTTAGTGGTGCTTCTAAATCACGCTGGACAGCAACACTTGTCAGGCAGATTTCACTAACATTTGCCAGAAAGCAAATATGTTCTCCTTTTATCATTTGCACCAGTGTTCTCCAAATTTTTATTTTTCTTGCCTACACTCATTTAGTGAAACTTAAGTCCATGTGCAAGGGTGAAACAGTATTCCTTTCGAAGTTTGAAAGGAATAAACATAAAGGAACTACTAGTACCAGTGCAAGTTTACATTACCTCATAAACATTCATGATAAATTTAAATCGTGAAATGTGATAGTATTCGATGGCAGCATTAGTTGCAAAAAAAAAGAAAAAGAGACACTTGTCAGGCAGATTTCACTAACATTTGCCAGAAATCAAATATGTTGTCCTTTTATCATTTGCACCCGTGATAACCAAGGTTTTATTTTTCTCGCCTACACTCATTTAGTAGAACTTAAGTCCATGTACAAGGGTGAAACAGTATTACTTTCGAAGTTTGAAAGAGATAAAAATAAAGGCATTACTACTACCAGTGCAAGTTTACATTACCTCATAAACATTCATGACAAATTTAAATCGTGAAATGTGATAGTAGTCAATGGCAGCATTAGTTGCAAAAAAAAAAAGAAAAAGAGACACTTGCTTGAAAAAGAGCAAAATGCTTTAAATTTTCTAAAGTCCTTTGTGTATTGTTTTTGATAAAAGCAAAATGCTTTAAATTTTCTGAAGTCGCGTGCTGAATCTGGCCATTATACACATCAATCGATTGCCAATTTGAGTATTTAATTTTAATGCTTTCTCTCTCTCTCTCTCTCTGTCTTTGCTCATAACAAGTTTTATGAAACAAAAACACGAAAAATAGAGGAACATTCAGTATTATATCTTTACATAAATTCTGCTCATAATATCTTTGATTTAAAGTCGAACCGTAAACTGATACAAACTTTAACTAGTTTATACTGTTTATGTTTGTTTAAAATAAGGATATCTTTTTCCCTAAACTCAAAAATTCAAAAAAAAAGAAAATAAATCATTTGAAAGGTAGCATGAGCAAGCGATTTAAAATAAATAAAGGATCGTAACGGAAGAAACCTAACTAAACTTGGCAAAAAAACACATTAAATGAGATATATAAAAGTTATGTTTATTGAGAATGTATCATATGATTTAATGATGAATTTAAAAATAGCTAGGCAACATAACGAGACTTACTTACATACTTCAAAGACGTCATTTATTGTTTACTTTTTGAATCATCCGTACAGAATGCGTATTATGCGCTCATTTTACCAAATACAATTCTAGTAATTATTACATATTTTTAAAAAAATCCTGCATACATTTCTCAAAAGTCAATACAGAATACAGGGTTTTTTTTACAGCAAACGCATTAAAGCAGGCAAATGAACAGAATTGAGTATAGAGTATCATAGATTCATGTAGATGTAGTTTGTGCTATTATGACTAAACGTAACAGAACCTCGGTATTTCATACGCATTGCTTCACTATTTCATAATGTATTACTATTTCATAATTTCACTTTCTCTATATTTCTTCACTTCTAACTAAATTTTGCTTGAATTGCTTCTTTTTATTTCGCTATAGAGTTTCTTCAGATAAACAGACGTGTATCCACCCTATACAAATTACTTCACTTTACGTATTGTATAAACAGTGCGTGTCAGTATTGACCGTGTATGTATGTGTGTGGTGGAGTTCTAAACAGATGATTTGAGGGGCTAGACATTGTACGCAAAAGATAAATTAACATTTTTTCCCCAAAAAATTGTTTAATATTATTTTCTATTTTCTCTGGACTTTATGGCCTATATGGCCGACTTATGGGTTCTGACAGTTGTAAAATGAACACACACAACCCATCACCTTTTTAATACAATTTATCTACATTTACGAACATTTTTTAAAAAATAGAGCATTTTATTCATTATACGATTCAAATTTTTTCTAGTTGTTAACATGATACAGTAAAATGTATTATTTTTGAAACATTCGATACAATAGAAATACATAAAAAAATAACTTCCCTTAGAAATTATAAAGGAACGGCAAAATCAACCTATGTTGAAAGTTCAAGTTTCCTCTGTGTTGAACATATTGTCAAATAATATGCAGTATGTTAGAACCGAACCAAGAATTATAATAATGACACTTCGTTCAACTCGAGTAATTTTCCATATTGTTAAAGCAGATTCTTTTTCACAGAATAGCACAAACATCTCATGTATAGGTATCCCATGAGCACCTTCCAGCACTCTCTTTGTTCTTGCCTTCACTTGAACCACCGCCTCATTTAGCATTGAAGCTGATATTGTCACAAATAAAATTCCAGAAATATTTTTCACAAAGTATATGAGAGAAAACAATAAATAAGGTAAGTCATTATTGTAATAACTAATAATTATGGTAAGGTTAATTTTTGAAATCAAATAATAAATCGATACAGAGTCATGTAGTAAAGATATAAACATTAAAAAACATAGATGTTCATCAATCGTAGTAATCAGTTTTGAAACATCACAAAAAAGCCGGATGTGTTCACGATGGGACGAATGGTTAACACTAGTTTCACGCTGCAACATACATTTGTTCAAATTATAGCAGATGCATGTATAAAGTATTGCGAATGTATTCAATGGAATATTCAAACATACGTAATATAAAAACAGATACAGTACCGAAAGAAATTTTTTAATGCAATCTAGAGCATGCGAAGAATACAAGAGATATATTTTTATTCCCGCCACAATGAAGCAAAATGCTGTACTGAAAACCCCCCATAATTTTATTAAAAGTGAGTCATTAGAGGGGGATAATTTCATGTTTTTTATAATAAAGTATATTTTCCAAAAATTGAAACAAAATTTGTATCTATGAATTATCAATATGATTAATTGAAATGTGCGTGCAACACATAAGAATATCTCGTGCGTTGAACAATGTAGAGCTAAGTATAAAATTATACTTAATAACGCAATTAATCCGTTTATTACGTTCGTAGCGATATTAATCCCTCTATTTTTGTTTTTATTTGGGTTGATTAAAATGAAATTGCATAAAATAAGCAAATAATTAAAGGGAGGTTTTAAATCCGAATGCATTTTTAAATGTATTAATAAAACTTTCATCAAAATGTGACTCTAGCTCACTGCAGAACACCGTACATTAACTTTTGAATGTCAAAATACATAAATTGTAGTGGCAAGCGAATCATTCCTTGTTGAACAAGGAACTTCCGAAAAACTAAAGCAAACATTAAGCACGACTTTTAATCGAAAGAATATCGATTTTTAATACTTTCATCCATAATATACTATATTTGTGTGGTAGCTATCATAATATTGGCCTTAATATTACATAGAAATTCATAACTGACACTTCTTTGTGCAGAAAAAGTCATTACATTATCAATCTTAAAAGGTGTGTACAAAATTAATTTCGGTATGGTTTTCAATTTACGTTATGTAAATCAATGCGTACAAGGTCTAAGGGCGGAACGGATGAATTTATCACCCCGACTCTATACTGAATTTTAAAAAATCCCATTAAAGAAATTAAAACTAAAACTCAGTTTAAAAGCAAAATGTTTTGAAAAATTATGCGTTTTCATTTATTATTAGCATCACAATCATGTTCTGCTTTTTTCTTTCTTGGTGTAACATTGTATTTTTGTTTAATGTTTCGCTTATGCAATCTTTAGTTTATTCAATCAACATGACCTGAAAGACATGCATTTGCCATATCACATTTTTTGGGGAGAACAACACAGCGACCCCCGAACCTTTTCTCTGCGTGAGTGAATGGAACAGGGATAAGAGAAAGCTACTTAAATAAAGCTACCCGTTTTATACTCAAGACTTTTTTTTTTTTTTTGTTTAGTGCGAAATTACTGGAAAACACCTTGCAGTGCACCTCAAAATAATACTTTCAAAACTTATTACAATTAATTCTTCATTTTCATGATATTATTTCTAATGGGGCTGCTTATGGTCACTAAGCTTTGCAGACCTAGCCGGAAACCGGCATCCATTCTTTCAAGTAGCACGACAACCGGCGGATGCCATTTTCCACTTGAGAATTTTGATGCCCAGTTTCCCCCAAAGATGGCACTACCTGAGCTATATGTGTGCAAATTACAACTGAAAACTATATTTTCCGAGTGCTGTCGTATTTCATATAGCAAACAGGAATTTTTTCAATAGTCAGCCACTATGTGAGTTTTTCCTTTTAAACCCTAGATAACTATACATTCGTCTAATAAGCTGCCGATCCCTGCCAGTTTGAGAAATTCGAGAAGTTTCCGTTGGCAGTCCCACCATATCACACAGGGTACCTTCATAAAGCAGTAAAATAATTATCTGAATGTGATGAGCGCACTCTCAAAAACAGATTTCTCGTTTTCGGCGACTCTTCAATCGTCAAGAAAATTTCGTCGTTCGCAACGAATCTTTCCTCGCGAAATCACGTGACTTAAAAAAGTTACTACACAAATTTCGGCAATTTCTGCTAAAGGTTTACTAGGAGAATTTTTCACGGAGCCATTTCGTCAAATGCGATGAAAGTTTCGTGAGATTTGAGCGTGCATTTCTGAAAGTGAACGGATGTACACCTGTTGCTTTTTGAAATTTATAATCGTCATCTAACAGTTCAATATTTGGTGATAGATATTAAAGATAACTTGTAAATTGAAAAGCCGATTAAGATACGACTAAATGCGGCGAACAGACGCAAAATTTGTACTTTTCGTCTATCAGAAGGGCAAAATAAGTACGCAACTCCTGCTGCAAGACTACTTGTGAAGAGTACACTTTTAACATCTGCCCAAGATTGCAAACAACAGTTTTTACCACTTAACTATTTTTTTAATGAAATATTATAACACTTTCTTTTAAGTTACGCTTATTTTCTTGAAATAAATAAATTAATTATAAAAGTATACTTGCTTTTTGTTCGTAGTAAAACAGTCGAATGGCTAGTTACAGAGTAGCACTGATTTAAGTTTAGTTATCTAGTGTTACAAGTGTAGTTATATAGTAGTACGCGCAAATATTTCTGTTGTTAAATCTTTGGGCTAGTATTTGTCATTGTTTTTGTTCAACTATTCTAAAAGATTATTATTTTCAAAATGTAACAAAACATTTTTTTCTTCTGTCATTGCTGATCTAAACAGGGAATACTCATGACAAAAAATTGCTGACATTAAAGAATAATGTCTTCAAACACGAAACCTGTTTTAGTTATATTACACAGAAACGCTTCATGTTTAAACCAGTATAAAAGCTCTTCAAAGCGAATAAACTTCCAGCCAAATCCACTTCAACCTAATTCAGAGAAAAACCTTTCGGATGCTCAAGGAGATACATTTCCCGCTTTACTGTTGTAAATGGACTTTCATTCGAGAAAATAAAAACGTTTTAAATCCAGAGCGATCGCTACTTTGCTCAGGATACGTATCGTTCCGAATGTTAAGTCATTTATTTTGTCTTGAGAGGCTTAAAATTTTATCTATCTGGGAGATCTCGCCGAACTGAAACAAAAGAGCAAATATGTTAAAGCTACTTACGGCTATACTAGTTTAAAATCAGACTTGAATGTAGCTTTGTCAGACATATGCGCAAATGTGCAAAATAATATCTTTCACTACGAACGCGTGTCTCACATTAAGCTACAATACAATGGTCCAGAGAGTCCAATGTCCTTTGTCAGTCAAGTATTTGTGCCAAATTTGAGAATAAACTATTTTCACCTAAATTTGCATACATAAGGTACGTTTTGTGCGTTTGAATATTGTGATAGCTAGACTAGAGCTTTTGAATGGTTACATCCATTTAGATACAGTTTGCATCGATGTATGTATGAGATATTGGTTACTTCGTTAAAGGGTTAGCTTTAAGCGATTATGGAGTCCTGGCAAAAGGACAAAGATCATTTGGAAATATACTAGTACCTTTTATGTTCAATAACCAAAACAAACTAAATGAAAGCTGCACTGTTGAAAATGATGGGCTTGAAAATGAGAAAATGTACCTGTTTATTTATTTATGTATTTTAAAAGTAATTATGCTTTAAAAAAATGAGCAATCCTCAGTTTTAAGTACTGATGCTTACTTAGAAATTATAGTTACAGTAGAGGTAAGTAATTTATTTTTAGTGCAATAAATTAAAAATGTATTGAGAAACTGTACGTTTTTAATTAATATAAGTAGGTGTTTCCATAACGATTACTTCTCTAGAACAATAGCACTTGTAATAAAATTAAGGAAATTATTTACCGCGCGAGACGTCAGAAAGATTCAAGAATTTGAATAGCCTGTTCGTCTCTTTCGAGCAGGCACACAAGATGAATAATTCGACGGATTCGAATCGGACGCAGCAAAACAAAATAAAAACAGAATGCACGAGTGGATAACAAAGGATATTCTGGATTGTGCTATGAAGAAATTTTACGCGGAAGTACTTTAGCACGAGCAGTTGGTATGTTTGGAAGCTATAGAAATTTTCCCTCACAGCTCGATATTTTCTGGTATATTCCAATAATTTCCGCCTGCGGTCGGGACGATCCGAGTTCGATGGCTTTCAACTTTTTTCACCGACGACGTACACATGCTTCCCATATGTTATGTTATCTCTGCTAGAGTGTTACGTCAAATAGGAGAAAACATCTTTTTTTTTTTTTGTTTTGTCTCAAAAAGGAGAGTCTACCGGATCATTTTGATAAAAGGGTTATTTAAAAAAAATAAGAACTCAGTTTTTCAGATTTCAGTCATTTTTACTTGGAGCTACTGCGAGAATATGATATTCTTGAAAATAAGCCATTTTTTCCCAAAGACAATAGTTCTGATTTGACATTGTGGTTTCCCCCCCCCCCCCCTTTTTTTTTTTTTTTTTTTTTTATATTACTTATGGAAGCTCCAAAACTGCTTTAGACAATATGTTCTTATTACTACAAAAAAGAATTGCGTTGTTGTAACGAAAAGCTGAAACATGTTTTTTAAGTCTAAAAATTTTTAACCACTTCCCACTTCATTTTTTCCCCACCAAATGCAGAAAATGTATAGTAATACTTCTCTCTGACGAACTAAATGCAAAAACAAAAAATTGAAAATAGGGTTAAAATGTTTTATCATACAAATAGCAATGACGGTTATCACTTATGTGCTTCGAAGTTACATAAATTACCCGTCTTGATTATGTAACAAAAAGTTCGAAAAGAACTTACATAGAAAAACGTTCGCGCACTTTTACGAGTACAAACATCAAATTTATAACACTCTAGATACTATCGATCTCCCTCTTTTTGCTTAAACCCTAATTTATTTCAAATAAGTTCCGTTTTCTTTATGTCTATCGTCCGTAAACTAAAATGACGTGGGGTGTTAGTAAAGTTAGTATTGTCTGTTATTTTTTAATTTTACTAATACTTTAGTGCTCTACATACCTTCTTTCGCGTATCTAGGGCTCTTTTCACTTGAGCACTAATCTAATTTTCAATAGTTTTTATTAATTATACACGAAACATATACTATCAAATTGTGGCGAAATTCTTAGGAATCTTAAGATTTCGTATTAATGTCAAAATATTAACAATAATAGTAATAATAATAATAATAATAATGATAGTAATAATAGTACTGATAAATTTAATTTAAATAAATTAAAAAATAAATATATAAGTGAATGAAATAAATATAACTGAAAAAACAAAACTAAAAGTATGATTGTGACCTTAAAATATCAGTTACTAATATTTTAGCCCTTCGTTTAAAGTTAAATAGAACAATAAGGAATACCATCATACAAGTTTAAGTATACCAGAAATAAACCGCAATTCGTAGAAAAGCAAATACCGTATATTTGTCTTTGAGAGTCAATACTTCGAAAGAAATGGTTGTGCAAATAAAAACAACACGTCTGCACACCATGCAGATGGAGATATTTCACCATTAGCGAGAAATAAATAAGGTTCATGCATCAATAATATGTGCCAGAAGCAACACCATTTTATTATTTCTTCAGTAGTATTTCAACTTAAGTATTTATAGCTTGTGAAAATTGCTAGGAAATAACATGTTACCTCTTAAGTCGATAAATATTTAATGTTGTTACTTTCAGCTAACTCGTATAACTACATAAAAATTTCAATAAAATGCACTGATATTAGCAGACAGCTAATGCTTTGTTTTGATCCTGTACTTATTTTAACATTTGATAATGAGTTAAACAAGTGCGTTTCTATGTATGTTAGCTGATGTCAGTAAACATAAGGAAAACATATAAATTTAATTGAAAGTAACTTTGGTTTTTTCCAGGAAGTGAGTTATTAAGCTTTTTTTTTTCCGAAATAGTGTTTTAAATTTTATTTTTTTACATTTATGTGTTTATTTTTTAAGTGTTTTTTTAACGTGATCTGTCCTTAGGTCTAATAATAATATTAAATAGTGAGTGTATTTGTGCCACGCGTTCCAGGTAAACGGTAAAGCTCAGAAACGTGATATAAGAGCAGTTTTTGCTGATGCTGTGTACCTCGGAAACTAATTTTTGATGATTAAAAAGATGACACTAAATGTATTGCTGTTTTAAATTTAAATTAAATGTTCTGCAAATACGTGTAATATAGTAACGAAACTGGAAAAAAAAAACATTATTTCCAATTGTAATGTTATTCGAAATATTAGGATTTAGACGGAAGTTGAAGTGAAAATGCAAAATTTATCCTTCTAAAGTTTTGAAATAATTTTGAATGTAGTTCTCAGTGAGAGATGGCGTAATTATATTTTACCAGAGCATTAAAAATTATAAATGTTCCATATAGATCCTTTTTATTGAAATATATGCTATAAAATTAGCACGTGTTTCTAAGTTATCTAGAGCTATATAATTTAAAATTATTAACTAAATTAGAGAATAGTCTCGTAAGATACATGCTCCGATGAAAATTAAACATTTTAAAACCAAAAAAAAGAGATATTTGAAGATTCTGAGATGATTAATTCTGTGAGCGAAGAAGAAAACGCAGTATTGTCTACCCGAGGTCTGACGCTTGACGTCTATATTATTCAAAAACAAACTTTTGGACTAAACACTAATAAACCACTCAAAGGAATTTAATTACTTTAATTAAAGATAAATAACTATTAGGTTTTAGCAACTTAAAAGATTGATCGCTAACTTTCTTGGTAAGTAATACGTAAGCATATCATATAGACATCGGTTATTCATAATCTTATTTATTACATGTAGAATAATTTATTTTGGTCCAGACATATTTCCGTTACTAGAGAGCAATTGTTTGAAAGATGTATGTGCTAAGTTTGACTAAGTAGTCCCGTTGATGTCGTTTTCATTACAAAGAATCATTTAGAAAGAAATCTATTTCAGGAATGCTGAGTATGCCCTTTAATAATAAAAATGCTGCCCCAAAATAAGGAAAAATGTATTTTTTTTCCTTTTCAGTAAACCATGTTTTTCCGTTGTTAATTGAATTTATTTCTTCATATTATTACTTCACTTTATTTACCATTCTTTGCTGTTCTCAGTTATTTTAATTCTTTTACAAACTGCAAAAAAAAAAAAAAAAAAGGGAAGAAAGAAAAAAGCAACCACTTTTGTGCGTACACTTTTCCGTTAATGATATAAAAATAAAATTTGTTATGTAAGCGTCATGTTGAGCGTCTATAATTGGCCATGGGTAGCCTATCCCCTCCAGTTCAGAGCTGCTGGCTCAGAGCTAGAAGGTCCAGAGCTTGAACCTTACAGTCACCAAATACACGCCGAGTACATGCGAAATACGTGATCATTAAATGCGTGGATCAGAAAGTCATGTGGTCGGTCACTGGCAATTACTACGAGAACAGGATTCTGGAGAAATGTTCCCTCCATTCATCAGTGCCAAAATTGTACAGGTGGATGATAGGTGATGCTATTGATCGGAGGAGCTGGAAGGCGGACTCCTGCCTGTAGGAGCCCCATTATTCGCAGTAGCAACGTACTCTTTCTTTCTTGCATCGTGTGGCTACGATGACAACAACAACGGCATATTTGTAAATCACATTAATTCAAGGACTAAGATAGAAAAACGATGGGAAACAGCAAAAACACAAGGCGTAAGAAAAAGCTGATTTTGATGACCAACAACAATCGACGAACTGTTTGATATAAGGGATCATTTATAAATGATGTCACGCTTCGAGGGGGGAGGGGGATTCGTGAAACTGTGACAAAGTGTGACAAGGGGAGAGAAGGGGGTAACAAGGAAGTGATGCAACATAGCGTGACGCGTAACAAAGGGGGGGGGAGGGGGTCCGCCGAAGTGTGACATATTGTGACAAAGGGGGGAGGGGGGTCAAATATATGGGAAAAAAGCGTGACGTCAACTATGAACGGCCCCTAATGGAAGTGACACCATCTTCGCCTAAATTGGGGCTCTAGCCTAAAGTAGAGGTGAAACGCCCCGGATTTAGGCGAAAGATCTTGCCCTTTATATTATTTGCAAGGTATGCAAAATATCCAGTTGTTAAAGCTTGGTTTCATGTGGAAGTATACAAAAACTGCCGACGAAAGTATAAGCGTTGCATTCTACTAATGTTAACTGATATTTATTCAGCAATATCAGCGCACTCTAACTCCCCATGCTGGTCGAAAGAACGCAATAGAAATATTTTGTGCAGTTAATTTTTTTTTTTTCACTTAAGTGATGAGACAGTATACCTTGGCCGAGAGTTATAAAGAAATTCGAAATACACTCACCCATCTGCCCTTACAGGCACTTATCTGTCCATACAGGTAGATGTTTTAGTTTGAAACACGTGCTC
Organism: Octonoba sinensis; assembly: GCA_038502835.1. Taxonomy (NCBI): domain Eukaryota; kingdom Metazoa; phylum Arthropoda; class Arachnida; order Araneae; family Uloboridae; genus Octonoba; species Octonoba sinensis. Next base: position 70,545,761 of record CM076602.1, read on the forward strand.
CTCAGATAATGGAAAGATAGCGATATGGTGTACATTTATAAAATTGCGCTCGACATGTGTCATCTTCACGAAATTTGTGACGACAAATAAATGATAATCAGTTTTTTTGTGTACAAAAAATAACAATAAATTGTATTTAGTGCGGAAATTACCATCAGTTTTTATTTGTATTTTTTTTAAATTCTTATTTATTTTTTTCTTTATTGTGCGCTGAACCCAAATACAGCATTATAACCGAGATATATTATACGTTTCCAGAAACCTTACTTATTATAACATAAATAATTCCGAATTTCGATTATTTAACAACTGTCCTCTGTTATTTCGCAAATACGTCTTTAAAATAAACAAAATATAAATTAACATTAATTTCAAAATTTAATTTATGCGTACTAATTACAAATTGCAAGTACAATCCATTCTCTGTTATGAGATAACACCCAAAGCTTTCAATTTTGCTCTGGAATTTTCATTGTTTATTCGCTAATCCTCACTTCAAACAGAAAGTCCAAAGGAGATTACTTCAAAGTTTTAAACATAATTTCTAATTACCTTTCGAAATTCCTTAGCTAGTCATCAGAATTATACAAGATGTAAACTCTAGGCCATGGTTTAATCCATAATGAGGGTTTAGAATGATTTAGTTTGCGTGTATTAAGAGGCATTAATTCAATTTCTAGGTTAAGCCTCACTTGCAGAGCAAAGAAGAACACGTAATTATTACTGTGTGTGATATATAATAATGCATTTATACATAATACTTACACTGTGTGTGTGCAAAAATCACGTTTGGGGATTGCTCCAAGCTAACTTTCTTCGATATTTTAACTATTAACGGTTTAACAAAATAAGTTTACACTCTTAATTATAAGTAATCATCTTTAAAAATTATTTTATAAATTGGATGGCAATAATTCTAAAGCTATCTTGGCATGTTCTCTTTCTTTTTTTGTGAGTTAAAAAGCAATTAATTTAATCAAAATATTAGTATATTATACAGTTCTTTTTCAGATTCAGGTGTGTTTCATAACATTTTAATACATTTTTAATGACTAAATATTTTTATGTTTTTAGATGTCCATTTTTTTAAAGATGTCTTTTTTCAAAATTTTCTCTAAATAAGCATTGTTCCTTGCTTTCTGAGATGATTGCCTTTTACTGAGTATTTGCGAGGAACTTTCTAACTTTTCTTGCTTTTATTTTTGATAAAAGAATTGCATAACTAGAAATGGAAAAGACACGGGAGAACTTTATTTGTACCAGAGGTAGTCTAATATAAAATGTGTTATATAACGACTGTGATTAACGTTATTTACAAAGTCGTCGACAAATATATACTTCACTAGAAAAAAACAAGCACCACAAAAGATTGTCAAAGGTTTAGTTGCTTTATTTTATTTTCAGGATAATACTCTTTACCCCATTTGTTAACATCAAACATAATTAGTGCTCGTTTTCTTTCCTTTTTATTATTTTTCTTTTTATTGATTATAATTAACCATAGGCCACGAACCATTAAGTTTACTTCTTGTCAATAATTCAATTTCGAATTGAGCTGTTGCACCGTCAACTCATTACTTTACTGACGTAACATTTTTTCTTAAATGTTTTTTTCCATAGCAGTTTTTGAGTAGCTTTAGTCACAGCGATGAGAGTTTAACACTCATATTTAAATTGCATAATGACAACTCTTATTATTACGGTTCTTTTTAATGGTAGAAAACTATTGAAAACATTTGTTGTACTTTCCATACTAAATTAGATCATTAAATATATCAAAATGTATCACCAAACAACGATCAAACCTAATGTGTATAGAAAGTGCTATGTGAAGAATATTTTACAACCACAAATATTTTTCCCACAAACTGAAGCCCTGAATGCGAAGAAAACAAAAAAGTAAACACCGTCTTGAACACAAATAAAGATTTTTCAAATTTTATTCAGAGTCTATTTAATACCTTCCCACAGTCAGTAATTTATTCTCTTAGCTTGAAGTATCGATAGAAAAAAGTAATTTTATTTCATACTTATGTATGCTAGAAGAGCTTTCTTTAACTTTAACGCAACTTTTAACGGCGCCCTAAAAGCAGGAGTTAGATAGTAAAAGTTAGCTATTTTGATGTGATGTCTTTTGTGAAATTATTTATATTCATTATCCGAAACAGCATTGATGGAAATTGACAAACTGCTTTCTTAGTCAAAAACGAAATTTAAAATGGAATCCAAATTATTTATCAAAAAGCAATCCTTGATTATTTGAATGTATCTTTTAACCACCTAAATACTTTGCTCCTTAAAAATGTCAATTCTATTAACATTTTTTAACCTTTTAACGCGTGCGCTATAGATTTTAGCAATATCTCGTGCTTGCCGTATTTTTTACGACAACTGCTTTCGTCGGTCTCGGAAAAGACACGAATAATTAATCTCTATAATACGAAATACAATCGAAAAATAAAAGTATTGTATTCAAATAAAGACAAATCAATTTTAATCCCTATATAAGTAAGGGTGAAAAGCATACGCATTTCATTAAAGAAACTTGAAATTTTAATATACGTTATATAATAAGGTTATATATATATTTTAAAATATAAGATATTTTTATCTTTACTGGACAATGCATGAAGTATAAAAGGACAACAACTTAACCTTATTTCTACCTATTACACAACATTTCATCGCCTGCTATTTGCTTTGAATCATCATCCTCGTCAGAAATATATTGTTCAGATTCATATGTTTTCTTACATCAACTTCAATATTTTTCGAACTCTTCAATACGTCTCAGAAAATACTTAGTAATAACGATGTATTTCATTTCATATAATAATATAAGAATTTTTCACTTCCAGACCAGATATGATGGAGTGTATCTTATTAGAAAAAAAAAGTGGCTTGAAATTTCTGCAACATCTCATCGGTTTTAAAAAATCACAAAAAAAGAAGAGCAACTATTTGTATTCTATAAAATCTTCAGTTCTTTTCAGTATCAAAAATACTCTTTCAATTTAATCAGAGTACAAATGAAAGTACTTCATTTTAGAAAAAAAACAAATTTATTGATTTCAAATAGAGTATACTGTCATGGGTTCCGACAAAATCCGATACAACTTTACAACTTTATACGTTTTGAACAAAAAAAAGAAATTTAAAATGAATATGAAATAATAATAATAATAATTTGCTCTCCTGTGTTAACAGAAAAAACGCTATTTAGTGTTATTTTATTTAAAAATCATGCTTTTTTTTGTTTTTTTTTGTTTTAAATTAAAGTTTATTTGTTTTGTTCCGATGTATAGAGTTTTTTTAGAACATTGTTCTTTGACGCTAAAGCGCACCGCAAAGTAATTTAAAAAGAGTTATATGTTTTAAGTTTTTGGGAAAACAATGAAGACCAAGCAGTTTAAATTAGTATTTATTAACGCTGCAAAATGTTCGATTCGACTCCTCAAAACACAGAATTTAGTCAGACAGTAATGAACTTCGGAAAAACTCCCCCATTCAAAAAATTGGTTTAAAACTGCTAGCAAGTAGAAGATCGTTTCTCTCGAGAGCATTTAGTTTGAACGAGAGAGACTAGAAAACAACGCTTACGGGTCATTATAAAACATCACCTCCTACACTAAAAATTTTTGGCGTTCAGTTGGTGTACAGTTAAAAATTATTCATTTTTTGATGCCATTTTAAATTCTTTAAGGTTTCTGTCTAAAAAACTACAGACAGTTGAATATTTTTTAACTTATGATGTTCGTTAACATCATAGGTTAAAAAAGGACTCATCTGCGCATCAAAAATTCATTACGATTGCTCATTTCTATGAAAATAGGATAAATTGCTCATTTATCCTATTTTCATAGAAATGAGCAATCGTAATGAAATTTCTATATGTAACGGAGTTAACAAATTTCATGTGCTAAGAATCGTTACACTGTCTATTTTTTTTTAGACAGACACATAAAAAAATTAAAGTATCAAAATTGAATAATTATCAATTTTACACCAAAAATGGTGGCAACTAACCGCAAAATTTTTACAGTGTATGGAAAAATAGCAGTAATAGAGTTACTATTAAAAAAACAGGTAATCTGAAGATTTAAAAAAAACTTCAGAAATTTGCTCAACACTCGACGCCAAAAATGTAATCGTGTGTTTGTTGACCAGTCGGTAGAAGCTCGGTCCCCGCCGAACACCGAAAGTGAAGCAACACCGACTGAAGTCAGTGTTTGAGAGGGTGACAACTAGGGATGTACCGAGTACTCGGTATATACCCGGTCTGCCGAGTACTCGGCCATTACCGAGTAGCTGTAAAAATTTCGTCATATTGTAAAAGTTTACTAATAGTAGATAAAGTACAATACTGATTAGTACAATAATATGCAAATATAAATATGTAATATGAAATAATTAGAAAAAAAAATGAAGTATATAAAATATTTTTACACAGCTTATATATTGGTAAAGTTCATATGCTAATTCGACTATTTTTTCCACTTTCTATACTTTGTTTGCCACTTTTTAAGCTGTACGAGTAGCGTCCAACATGTTTGATTTAACAAATCGGTGAAACATGTCAGAAACTCGTATGTTATGCCCTGGCAATCTTTTTGGATGCCTGATGAAGAAAAGATTGTCTTTTCATCTAAACCTTTTAAATGGATTAATTTGTGGTAACTTATTTGCATTAAATATGATTTCTCTTTGGGTAACTGAATATATTACACACACACACACACACATATATATATATATATATACACACAATTCTGAATGAAAATCAAAATCTAGCTACATAAAAGCTCCAATTGTAAAAGTGGGGGAAAAAAAAGACTTTAAAGTAAAGAAATTATCAGCAAGAAAAAGGAAATACACAAAATTCTATCAAATACAAATATTTTAATAATTAATATGGAATTCAATATGTCATAATTTATGGTGTAAAAATGCACCATAATAGTTTCGTATCTTAGGTTTTAAAAATAGAATTACATATAAAAAATAGCACTTTATTATTAACTAGAAAAAATTAAAAAATGAAAAGAAAGTAAATAAAAATATACAGTGTCAATATAGATTTTTTTCCTTGGGTGCGGGGAAGGAGGGGGGAGGAGAAGATTATGAGGCATTTTACATTATTGAATGAATTTTTACCGCAACCAATAATCATTTTTGATAAACTGGTTTTTATAAAAAGGTTTAAAGAATTCTATTTTGGAATTCTTACATTCAATTTCTTTCACTAGTTTATTCATTAGTTTATATATATTATGTAGTTGAAATGTATGTTTTCATTTCAATATATACAAAATTCTTCATGTGCACATCAATACTTTTTTTATTCACAACTACTCGGTACTCGGCCGAGTAGTAAATGGCCGAGGACTCGGTACTCGGGTACTCGGCCAAAGTGCTACTCGGTACATCCCTAGTGACAACCTCTCGCGGCTGGTTACTCTGTGTCCGTGTACGCTACAGGGAGCTGGTGCACGTTGAATAGGTCGTGGCTCCAATGTCCTCCAAGTGAAACGATACCTCTGGGGGTGCCAATCCCAGGTGACGGTCTCTCATCTGGGAGCTGGCTCAAAAATTAAGGGACCTTTCAAAGGGGCGGAAATCGGACTCCTGTCTATAAGGGCCCCGTTACACTCAGGAGCAGCGTATCCATTCTTCCTCGCCACGCGCGTGGACTCGACAGCAACAACATAGGTATGGAATAAGAAAGTCATAGAACGTTTATTTACGCCAAAAGAGCTGTACATATAATTTCTTATACTTGTTTGTGCGTTTCAAATTCACGCGTGATTTTTTTAGTTATTTATTAGCTTTAAAATTGTTATATTAAAATCGTAAAACACTTAAATAACGTTACTTAGATTACTCTATTGTTTCAACAGCAGCTTAAAAGCGGCTCATCGAATAATGCAAAGCTTACGTTAAAGCTATTTTTATTTAAAATCAACTGAACAAAAGCTTGAACTTTAAACAACATGACTTAAAAATGCGCATCGGTTCATAAAACTAATTAAATATATTTCATGAGAATTTCTTAAGTTATTCTTTTTAGTCAAAAGTTGTTATTCACAGCTAGGGTTAAGTAAAGTATCTTCCAATATATAATATTTTATTTTCTTCTTACTTGCATTGTCTTTTGCTATGTCAAGAGTACTTTTTAAACAGACATGAAATTTTCTCATTCATGCTCTCTTCTCATTTAAGAAGTTCATTAAGTCACTTTCTTTGTATTCGTTTAATTTTGTTTCTTTCAATACTGTGATTTTTTTATTTCCCCTCATAAACATAATCTAATCTAAGGAGGCTATCGATTGTTTAGTAACTTTAGAAAGTAAATGCGTTGGTCTTTTGTAGCGCATAAATATATACTTACATATATAGTACAAATGTCAACTGTAAACTTCAAGATGTGACTCCAGTAGCAGAGCTCTAGAGCGCATGGCTACTACGTAATGGGTCCAGATGGCTTTGAGCACTGGTCATGTCCTGAGCTTAAGTCATGTACTGATCATATACTGATCTTAAAGCATCACAGTACCAAATTTAAAATAAATGCTTTTGTAATTTAAAAAATATTGTTGGAAATGTTACAGAACATTTCAGGAAAGAAAACATCGCAAAAAGTTTCGCAACATAAATGATTTTTTTTTTTTTTTTTTTTGTCTTTTTTTTTTCGGATGTCAGACGGGGAAGATTTTTTACAATAAATGAAGAAATACATAAATTGTTATTTTTATTATTATTATAGCTTATTGGTTGCATGTATAAAAAGTTAACGGAATTTTGGGATTAATACTGAAACTAAAATCATTGTTAAGAAATCATCGATAAAAACGACGATGTTATAATAATTTATTTTGAAAACAGTACATAAAGAAAGAATTATGAATTTTAAGATATAATTCTCATTGAAATAATATTTTTCATTTGAGGCAGTAAATTTGCACGTCACAATAACAGAGGAAAATTGAAATATTTTCCTAATGAAATAGTTTTTTATGTCAAAATTTAACCCTTTGCATTCGTATATCGTCTTACGGTAGTCCAAACAACATGTAATGATTCGTATTTATGAGTACAGAGTGTTATAAATAATTTTTATTGAGCATGAAAACCTAAATGAATGAATGATTACAAAACGAGCGAATAAATAAATGAATTCATGAGTGTAAAATTACTAAATGATTAATTAAAATAAAGAAACGAAGAATCTACTTAGTTAATGAACAAATAAATGAATAAAAAATTGAATGAATAAATGAAGAAAAAAAATAGTGATCTAATGACTAAAGTGGGACACAATGAAATAAAATACTATTTCACTTTGCACATGACAAATTGTACTAAACAGTTGAAATCAAAACAAGCCAAACAGGAAATAAATTAACACTACACTGGACATTAGTAGGTCTCAGTTAATATTTAAATTATTAATTTCAAGAATTTTATCATTATGTAAAGGCAAAACATTTTTTGACTTAGCACGAAATATTACAACATCAGCATCAAATTTTGAAAATGGCTTGTATTACCATATAGTTCGATCTTCAGAGTCCACTTTTTTTTAAACTGGAATCAACTACAAGTTATGTGACATAGTTAAAAATTAGTAAAAAGATAGCCCTTTAAATAGAGTAAAAAATATTTTATCATTTCACTTTGTGCCATGTTCCCCTGCTCACTTACTACTACGGAAACTTTGAACGTTCCAAAAATAGTCATTAGCACTTTTACAAAACCGGAGGTAGTGTTGAGAGCTGGTAGAAAAGAAACATTTTATATTTCCTGATCGCATGCAAAAAAGCTACATACAAAGTCTGATCTGAAATGGATTGGTTTGATTAAAAGCATCCCTAATGATCATTCTGATTTAAAAAAATTAGAAAGCCTCGGACACATTTCATACATAAAGCAAACGGACAAAAAAGGGATTTCTTTTTCTTGGATTCTATTCCTCTTGATTCCGATGAAGTAAGAAAGAAATATCGAATTCTGACAAAATGCATTCCTGGATAAAATATTTGAAATCAATAATCCCTCTTCAAATTTGTCGTATGGCCAAAATGCACTATTTTCGTTTGCACTCCCATTCAATTGAAAGGATGTTTTTGATACTGAAAGCATTCGAAGATTTTAATGAATGCAAACAGCCCATTTGCTAAGGTTAAGATTTTTAACGATAAAATGTTACCAAAATTCCCAGCATAATTTAGTATAATTAGTGTTTTGTAGCATAAATGTTATACTATCAGGCATAAAATAAAAATCAACACTTTAGTCCAATCTTTTCAAAAGTATTTTTTTTTTCTTTTTCTTTTTTTTTTTTCAATTTCTAAATTCCGTTCAGTTAATTCTGTGTCATTGTTTTATTTCAGAATTATACTTATTAAAAAAAAAAAAAGAATTTGCAGCAGCAATGAAAAAACCTCCTGTTTAGCGTTGTTATTATATTGTAGTTATTAGTCAATTATCGTTTAGTATTGACTTGGAAACTAAAAATCAGTGCCTTCTCCCACTTTCTTCAAAAGTATTTTTTCCTTTCTTTATAATTCCAGTTGTTATTCATATTGTGCTGTGTATTATGTCTTAGGTTGATTTTTTTTTAAAATTTGAAACAGTAATTAAAAATGTTTTATCTTGATTTATCACTTTTACCTTTACACTCGAATGTGAGATTCAATCTATGGTTTTTGGAAGTATGACGCAGAATTTGGCTCGCATTTCCACCTAATGCCACCATATCGGGTTAGTTGGCTCTTTCGCTCTTAATGGCGGGAGAGTCACAATGGGTTGTACAACTCTTAATCCAGTTTGTTCCTTGCATTTTTTGGCACAGAGAACTTTAGGACTGAAAAAATGATGCATGAAAAAATGTGTATTTGATTAACTCTTCTTTAATCATTTGTTTAAAACTCTAATTACAACGAAAGTCCCTGTCTGATAAATAAAGGAAACTGCCTGTAAACATATATCAGATGGTTTTATGCTAACTCTTAACTCATACCACGTTTTTGTTTTTATCTATTTTCTATGGATATAAAATGGTGATACGTAAAACATTTAATTTGAGGTTATTTTTACTATCGAACTTATTACTTGCAAGTTTAATATTTTTTGCACATTACGTTTAGAGGAACTTAATAACAGTTATTTGAAAATTAAAACTTTATCTCCTTGATGCAAAAAATAAAGAACTAACTAAGAACGATGTCAGTGTGGTTATTCCTGAAGTTATTTATTTATTATTTTTTTTTTCAGAAAAAGTTATTCGAATTCGTTGATTTTTTTGACACTATTTCTCCAGTATCTGGAAACTAGGCCGTGGTAGCCTAGTGGTTAGAATGTCGGACTTTAAATCGGGAGGTCGCGTGTTCGATACCCGCTGAAGACCCACCATGTACACTTGGGGGTACGTGCATGCAAAATCCGTGGACACCACTACCTCGCCCCCGAGGCAGGGAATCTCTAAGGCCTAATGCTAATAGGGAAGCGGGTTGAGGGAGAAAAGTATCTAGAAACTACAATACATATACCATATACTTCTTGCAATGATTCTACTAAATTCCAACTTTCTTTCCTCAGCATCTTGGTTTTTTCCCATCAGGTTTCAAAGTAAGCATTATTTTTCCAAAGCAAAACCATGTGTTTCATTTAAACAGATACATAGCAAAAGTGCAGAAAAATTATAATGTGTTTCTTTCGTTGAATATTTTAAACTAAACAGAGTACCACTGTAATAATAATGTGAACTTGTTAATTAACCATCGTCTTCCATGTTTCGAATTTGATGAAAAGAATTGATGTAGCAAAAGTTAAAACACAACGAGAGTGTAAAAGATTTTTTAAAACTGGTTAGTTATTTTAAATGAATTTTTTTCTATAATTTTTTTCGAATAATTAAACATTCGCTTGCATGTAAAATAATTTTAATATAAATTTAAACATTTTTGTTAGATGAAATTATTTATTCAAGAAAAAAATAATTAAGGAGAGAGAAAGAAATACTGACCTGAAATTTAAACTTGGGTTTCACTGATGAAGTTGCTTTAGAAGTCCATTAATTATTAACAATTTCTCTAATTCCAACGTTTTTGGCTGAAAATGTAGTTTAAAGCTGAAAAACTAGTAACTTACTTTAAAACTTATTCATTAATAACCTTTCTACAATAAGGAAAATATTTTTTTAAGTTTAAATATGGTACTCTTAAAAACACTAATACACTATATTTAAGGTTAAATTTTGTCTTCTGCAGTAACAATTTTCAAAAACAATTTGCACACTTCTTAGGGTTTTTTTTAAACTGATAGTGCTGAAGTTGCTAAGGCATTGAATAGTTAAAGCATAACGATAAACATGTATAACGCATAAAAACTACTGTGCACCTACACATTCATTGATTATTACTGTCATGTTTGCGTTTTAACGTTGTTTCATTAAATTAATTCTTCGGAAAAGAAAACGTTTTATTCTTGCCACAGTATTGCTCCGAAGTCACAATTATAACAAACTGAGTTTTCTCAAAAACATATCACCAGAATTTCTGTATGACATGCAAAATTACATTTATTTGCTAATTTAATACCATTTGTTGATTCCGGTGACACAAACTAAAAAACTTCCACATTTTTATCTTACTGAAACAAAAATCACTCATATTTTATATAAAATTACACCTCAAAAGTTTTGTAAAACAAAAACTGTGCAAATTACTTTTAACAAATGTACAACAGATTTTAAAAAGCATTCGCTTAATATATTTTCAACTGTTTTCCTGATTCTCGTTTCTCTACGTTCCTCTAGAACATATAAAGCAAACTTTAAAAAATTATCACGACGAAAATTATATAAAAGTAGTTTTACTACCGAACTCCTGCTTTTACGAGAGCCGTTAAAAGTTGCGTTAAAGTTAAATAAAACTTTTCTAGCGTAAATAACATTGAAAGAACATTACATTTTCTATTTATACTTTGCGGTGTGAGAATAAATTATAAGCCTGTGGGAGGAAAGCTCACATGACTCTGGTGAATTTTGGAAAGTCATTATTTGTTCACGGATATGTTACCTTCCCGACAGATATTTTTTTTCTTAAGGCCTCTTCTTTATAGTTTTAAAAGCCCCTTTAAATTTCACTTGAATACAGCTACCAATGCCTTAAGCTGCTAGTTCTCGGGAGAGCATATTCGTAGCCGCTAAATCATATTTAGTACACATAAACTTCATCAAGTTGTCATTCACAAAGTATTGATATCAGAAAAATTTTAGGATATTTAGTAATATTTTTCTCACAAATTAGTGGTTGAGGCTTTTAAAATATGTGTTTATTGTATGATAATTTTTTCAGCATGGATAAAAACAAGAGTTCTTTCAATGTTTCGGTAAAAAATAAGATTAATCAGGAGATTAAAAGGACAAGGTGTAAAGTATATGCATTAATTATAGACCATTTTACGCATAGATTTTACACGTTTTTAACCCATTAATGCCTACCGTCCCTTTTTAGGGACAGTCTGAAAAGTACGACTGAAGCACCCAAAAATAAACATTTCAACAAAAAATTGTTTTAATGTATTCCTAACCTTAAAATAATTGGTTAGGAATCCATTAAAACAATCTTTTGTTGAAATGTTTATTTTTGGGTGCTTCAGACTGTATCTAAAAAGAGACGGTAGGCATTAATGGGTTAATATGGAAACAAAAAATAACATAAGATAACTTGTCATGAGAACGTGCATTTTAAAAACGCACCATTACGTTTTTATTGCAAAAGTTTACATAAAAATGCTTCAGTTACCTCAATATTTATTTTCCTAGTTCACTTTTTAATTAATTTCTGTAAAATGGAGAACAGGAAAATAAATATCCCATTATCCAGGGCTAATGTGGAAAAAAACAACTTAATATACAGGGTGATACAAAAAGAATACCACAATTTTAAAAATCTGTATTTAATCAAAGAAACACAATACAACCTTTTGTTATACATGATTATAATGAGAATTTAATAAAGTTTTTATCACGAAAATAAGTTTACAAATGTTCAATATGGCCCCCTCCTGACACTCGAGCGATATCAACCCGATATTCAAACTCGTTCCACACTCTCTGTAGCATATCGGGCGTCTGTAGCATATCGCGGCCGTCCGGAATTTTTCCTTTTGCACAAGCACCCCTTCTCTGTACACTGTTTATACCAACGTTTGATGCACCACCTATCCGGAGGTTGAACACCATACTTCGTTCGAAATGCACGCTGAATAACTGTCGTCGATTCACTTTTGCCATACTCGATTACACAAAAAGCTCTCTGTTGAGCGGTCCCCATCGTAGCATCATCCGACGCTAACGCATTGTCAACAGCGATCAAAAGAGCAACTAAATGAAACTTTGGAGTTTCCTTAATTCAACGACAGATATTGCTTAACTGTCCTTTACTGCTCTGCAATGTTATTGATATTTAAATTGTGGTACTATTTTTGAATCACCCTGTATATATATATATATATATATATATATATATATGTAGGATGCGAGTGCGAAGAGACATTGACAGCAGCGCCCTCTGGCGATAGGGAGCGTAAGCAGTTAGTTTGATTAAGACTCCGTTCAGTGTGGATGTAAGCGCTGCGGTGTTCGGATGATGTTGTTCGTAATTGAAGCTGTTCTGTATATAGTTTTGTAAATAGGAAAGTGTAAATATAGTCAGTTTTTATATCTTTATAGTGAGTTATGATTTTAGAAACCCCTAGACACCCAAGACAAGAGCCTATATGTGGGGTCGCGGCCCGGATAAAGTGATTGCCGGTGGATTAATTTAGAAACTTCATTGTGATTATTTGAAGCAGACATCGGACTTAAACTGTGAGTACTTTGTTTCTAATTTTTGTGCATAATGTCTTTTCTTGGCAAAGCTCGTAAGGAAGACTTATTGAAACTAGTTTCGGAATTTTTAGAGGAATCTCTAGTTTCGGAGGTTTAAATATTCCTGAAAAGCCTACGATGTTAAAACTTAAAGAAGTAATCGTAGAGCGTGAAAATTTTGATGAAGAATTTACTAAAAATTTAATTGATACTATAATTGCGGAACGGATTGAAAAAAATGCGGAACAGGTTGCGGAACGCGAATTTGAATGGGAAAAGTTGAGAATAGTTAACCGTTGGAAGAACGAGAGAAAATACGAAATTAATGTAAATATAAAGGGACAGAACACTTCATCTTTGGTCGACACTGAAAGCGAAATTAGTTTGATTTCTTATGATTTTTATGCAAAAATTGGTTCACCTAAAATGTGCTTCGATGAAACAAAAATAAGTGGTATAAGCGGAGAAAATGTGTTTCCTATGGGCTATTTTTATTCTAATGTAAACATTGATAACTATGTGCTTTCAGCAAAATTTTATGTGTTAAAAAATGTGTGTACAGATATGATTATTGGTGCAGATTTACTAGAGCAGTTAATTATTAAGGTAGATGAAAACGGAATTAAAAAATTGGGTCGCACGAAATATTCGAGCCCTTCAAACGTTTTGCGAAACATCCCAGACGAGAACAAGGCGCCAATGAAAAAAGAAACAGACAGCTGTGAGAATCTTTTTCCCCCCACCCTAATAACGGCTGGCGAAGATTTTTTAGCGGAGGTGACGCCACTAGAGAAAAAAAATACGCTTATTTTCATTGAGAAAGAAAAACAAAAATCGGAATCTGAAATAAATTTCACGGATAGTTTTTTGCATTGCTTAGCAAATGCTGCAGAAGAACTGGAATTTGATCGTAGCAAGTTATCACAATGTCAGATTCGTGATGACGTGAAGGAATTAATAAAATCTCACAAAACGTTTAAAACAAAGGACACTAACTTAAGAATGAAGATTACATTAACAGATAAAATACCTACATGTCCGAAAACCAAAAGAATTTCATTTGCGGAAAAAAAAATAGTTGAAAAACAGATTACGGAAGGTTCGGAAGAACACAATAACAGACAATCTTGTTTAAATTATTCCGCTGGAATCCAGATGAAACGCGTAGACGTCCTTAATCGAAGAACAATTGCGGAAGAGGTTAAAACTAAAAAAGCTGAAAATACAGTACACAGCGACGTAGAGAATCACAAAGAAACTTCGAAAAAAAAGCTTGGAGGAACTGATCCTAAACCAGATGACGAGTTCGATTCAGAGGAAGATGTCGGATCTGTAGATGAAGGAAATAATGGCAAAGAAGAAAACAAGGCGGAAGATTTCAGGAGTGAAGTAGAAAATTCGGAAGAAGATACTATTAAGAAAAATGCCGTTTCCAAATCGGTTGATGAAGATTCTGCTACGGAAACTAAAGACAAGAAAAAGTCTAAGAAAACAAAAAATCAAGAAGTAAGCTCAGAAGATAAAGATGCTGAAGCAGAGAGCACTGGTAAGAAGAAATCAAAGAAGCAAGATTCCAATGATAAATCAGAATCAAAGAAAAAGAAAGATCAAGCTGTTAGATCTGAAAATGAGGATGATGCGGATGCTAAGGTTAAAGAAAAAAATCTAGAAAACACACATCAAAAAAATCCACAAGTGATGGCAAGAAGAAACCAGGGAGACGTGGACGCCCTAAAAAGCAAGCAGCCTATGCAGAAAATTCCGACTCTGAGGAAAAAGAGCGAAAAGCAAAGTCTGAGGATGAAGACTTCGTGGCTGATGGTGATGGCAGTCAAAAGAAAAAGAAATCAACTTCATCAAGGCGACGAAAAGCTGCTTTGAACTATACTGAGGATTCAGATTCTGAGGATGAAGGGATAGGGAAATCTGAAGATGGAAGTGATGAGGAGTTCACTGCAGATAAGGAAAAGAGTCCCAAAAAAGAAATGAGTGGTTGTCCTAAAGATTCTATCAAAGAAAGCTGCGAAATTGAAGGGAAAGGTAATATCTTGAAGATTCAGGAAGAAAATCGTAAATACTACGACAGGAAAAGGAAAAAGGCGAATCAGTACAAGTCGGGAGACTTAGTTGCAATCAAGCGAACCCAGTTTGCGCCTGGGCTGAAACTGCACGCAGACTATTTGGGGCCGTACAGAGTGGTCAATGCGAAAGGTAGGGACCGATGTGAGGTTCAGAGAGTTGGCCAGCACGAAGGGCCAATTAAAACGTCAACAGCAGCCGACTTCATGAAGCCCTGGTCTCGCAACTTGGACTGAGCATCGACCAATAGACATTGACTTTTTTTTCATTTTTTCCTGTAACTGTTTTATGTTGTTTTGTTTTTGTTTTTTTAAATGTCTTTCCAGGTTTGTCTGAGGACAGCCAAAGTGTCAGTATGACCGAGATGTAGGATGCGAGTGCGAAGAGACATTGACAGCAGCGCCCTCTGGCGATAGGGAGCGTAAGCAGTTAGTTTGATTAAGACTCCGTTCAGTGTGGACGTAAGCGCTGCGGTGCTCGGATGATGTTGTTCGTAATTGAAGCTGTTCTGTATATAGTTTTGTAAATAGGAAAGATATAAAAACTGACTATATTTACACTTTCCTATTTACAAAACTATATACAGAACAGCTTCAATTACGAACAACATCATCCGAGCACCGCAGCGCTTACGTCCACACTGAACGGAGTCTTAATCAAACTAACTGCTTACGCTCCCTATCGCCAGAGGGCGCTGCTGTCAATGTCTCTTCGCACTCGCATCCTACATCTCGGTCATACTGACACTTTGGCTGTCCTCAGACAAACCTGGAAAGATATTTAAAAAAACAAAAACAAAACAACATAAAACAGTTACAGGAAAAATGAAAAAAAAGTCAATGTCTATTGGTCGATGCTCAGTCCAAGTTGCGGGACCAGGGCTTCATGAAGTCGGCTGCTGTTGACGTTTTAATTGGCCCTTCGTGCTGGCCAACTCTCTGAACCTCATATCGGTCCCTACCTTTCGCATTGACCACTCTGTACGGCCCCAAATAGTCTGCGTGCAGTTTCAGCCCAGGCGCAAACTGGGTTCGCTTGATTGCAACTAAGTCTCCCGACTTGTACTGATTCGCCTTTTCCCTTTTCCTGTCGTAGTATTTACGATTTTTTTCCTGAATCTTCAAGATATTACCTTTCCCTTCAATTTCGCAGCTTTCTTTGATAGAATCTTTAGGACAATCACACCCCTAGACACCCAAGACAAGAGCCTATATATATATATATATATATATATATATATATATATATATATATATATATAGGTTATTATATATATATAGGTTATATATATATAACCTATATATATATATATATATACATATATATATATATATATATATATATATATATATATATATAGGTTATATATATATATATATATATATATTTTTTTTATATATATATTCTCTATTTCATACATATATTTGCAACTGTTTAAGTGTGCTGCCTCGTGCGCCTTTTCACAGTTTGATTCACTTTATTAACTTTTGATTATATATATATATATATATATATATATATATATATACAGCTTAATCATTTAACGTTTAGGCGACCCTCAAAGAGCTTGAAGTAATGCATATTGATTTACAAACATGTATATTCTTCCCTAGTTCCTAGCTTGTCCGTTACTTCTTTGAGAAATGTATGTGGAATTGTCTGGTCTTCCCAGCAATTGTTTAAGAACATTTCAAATCAAATTTCCTTAAAGTAAATTAGAAAAAAAATTTCAAAACAGCATGAAAAATTAAGACACATTCGATTTTTAAAAATAAATCATATAACTTCGATAACAGCAAAGCGTTTTTATTTACTATAATACTTTTAATAGAATTAGTCGAATAATCAGTAAGCGAAATAACAATAAATATTATTTTTTCATAAGTGAGGATTTAGTAGCAGTTGGGTTTTTTTACGCTCTCCGGCAACAATTTGTAATATAAATTGTTTCTCAGCTTCATCTTTTGTAGGAATGTTATTATAATCTTGAATGAGTTTGATACCTCTTTCTGCAACGTCATTCACAACAATGATGGTCTGAAGTTTTTCAATTCCACTCTTATAACCAACATCATCTTTCCATGTTGAAGCGTCTTTGTACAGAAAATCGAAGCTGATAGAAATTCTCGTGAAGAAATTTTTTGTACTAGAAGTTACAAAAGACGGAAACTTGATTTTTGAAAACGATGAAAAATCGTTTGGGTGAAGAATGTATCGCTTAAATTGATTTGTATCTTATTCCTGTTCTTCACTTCCTTCAACCTCTAGCATAACTTGAGCCATACTTGTCTTAATATCTATTGGAATATTGTCATCAAAAAAGGAAAGAGGCACGGTTTCGGGAACTAAGTTCCTGAGATGTTTTGAAAATTTTTTTGAAGTAGCCTTACTGATTTCTGGATCAATAGCCTGATAATTTAGCAATTGATACATGAAAAGAAAATCATGATAGAGTGCTTTAATTGCATCTGGTGACAAGAACCAAGCTCGAACATACACTCGAGCAAGAAAAATACATATTCTTCTTAAGGAATTCTTCTCCCTATGAGATAATTTAAATTGATCTTGAAATAAGAATATTTTAAATGCATAGATTGCTTTTGACATCCATCTAGCATGACTTACAGCTCCTGGTATATGAAAAGATATGCCATTCTTTGGAATGCCTCCAAGAAAGATCATTGTTAACTCCAACAATTCCCGATAATCACCCCGCAGTTGTTTATGAGTATTAAGCTGATCTTCAATAAAATGAATAACGGTAGAGCGGAAATCATAAGGCACTTCATTTCTATGAGTTATGTAAACATTTTGGTCAATTTTAACCCAAGTTTCTCTAAATCTTTTGAAAAGTGGCATGTCTAGACCAGTAGTCGCATCCATCAGCAAGTCGGAACAGATTCTCAAAACTAATTCAAAAATGTGATGACGACAAGGGAGGTACAACAGCTCACGATTGAACAACTTTTCTAGATTTATGCAGGCACCATTTATTCGGCATGTGTTGCTTACTGCAGTATCTCAGCAAAGTGCCTGAATTTTGTTAGTTATACTCCATTTCTCGACTGCATGTTAAACAGCCAACGCTTGCCCTTCTCCTGAAGATGTTGGGATTTCAGGCACTCCCAGCAGTTGCACTTTGCCTGGAAAGGTGACTGTTATTGCCAGTCTATCAACCTTTTCTACACCTTTTAGTGCTGGGAGCAGCCTTTCATCCCAGTGTAACACTAATTCTTGGCATTTGTCTAATTTAAATTTGTTCTGGATTTCTGTGTATCTTGCTTCCCTAAATTTGTTTCTGAAATTTTGAAAAGAAGTACGATTTATTACTAGCTTTTCAATATCATGCCCGAAAGCTTCTGCAGCAGCCATTAATATGAAAACTGCATTTTTATCAGTAATTTTGTACTTATTCACAAAGACGGGGAGTAAAAAAATGTAATGTACCTCGACGGGCTCGATCTATGGCTGCAGTTGATGCTGTTGGTGATATCTGTTGAACGATGGTAGAATTTTCACTGTCGTCACCACTATCACTATTTTGGCTGCTTGGTGTTGAATCATCAGTTTTCACTACAACAGGTTGACAAGTAGCAAATTGTTGTTTCATTTCTTCAAAAGTTCTTTTTTTCCTGACACTTTCATTGCAGAACGTTTTAGTGCTCTTCCTTTCATATATTTTAGTTTTTGATCGACACCAATCATGGAGCCCGGTCTTCCTTTTTGGCGCTGAAGAATTAAAAATTTCATATCGTCTTCATTTTTCATCTGTTCCAAAGCATCTCAATGAGCTATGTCAAAGATATCGTCCATTTTTTCTATGAAAAGATCTCTTTTGTCTTTTTTTTTACCCGAAGTTCTTGTCAAGTTTTTCTGTAAACCTTTCCATTCATCATATAGTTTAAGTAACTTATCAATGCAGTGATCAGTTCTTTTAGAAGGAATTCGTGCTTTTTGCCAAAGGATGGAAACTTCTTGAATCACCAACGCTGTGCTTTCTTTCGTTGTAAGATTTACAACTCTTACATTGTAAAAAAAAAACTCTTAAAACCTGTTAATTCGAAGGTAGTTTGGCTCCGACGATTTGATTGGAAATATAACCAACAATAGAGACATAAAAATCTTTTCTAAACTTGTAGAATGAACTATGTGAAGAAGTTGATGCCATTTAAAAGTCTAGGAAATACATAGCACAAATAGTCAAGTCCCCTTAAATCAGCAGTTCAGCAGTACAAAACATTTCATTCCCTCTTCTCGAAAATTATTAATTTATACAGTAAATATTAAATAACAGTAATATCTTGAAAAATAACTTTACCGATGTCAATTTCAAAAACTCATGGTCAATGAGGGCCGCCAGAATGAAGTCCGATTAAGCTAAAATTTTGCACATATCATTTTTTTGTTGATTGGAACAAAATAGGGTGTTGGGAGCTAAGCTTTTCGAAAGTTGAAAAATAAGAGCCACCCTAATATATATATATATATATATATATATATATATATATATTATTAAAAATGTATATAACAGCCCAATAATTTAATATACGAACCAAATTAAAGGTAAAAGTTCAAATTATTGTAAAAAAATACTTGATTCATTAAAGAAGTATTTAGTACATTTTGTTTTTCAAAATTTATGAAAACTGTCAAAACTTCACCTCCTTCTCCCCTAGAAAATGGATGCTGCTGTGCTTTAAAGTTGTAGCCTCTAGTTCTACACAAACTGCTTATTTTTTCACGTGTTTCTTTGTGGAAAAAGCAAGTTTTTGTTAAAGATCACATGAATTTAATGCTCAAGGTTTTACTTACTAATACACGACAGTTTTACCGAATCAGTGGAGATTTTTAAATACCATTCTTCATTAATATATCCCCTTTGGAATATGTTCTGTAGCATTATTTCTTTTGGAGTATGATATTGCTTTCAATATTTATATATATACATTTGTGTTGCATTCGTACTTGTGACACTCGGAGGCTTAAGTATACTACAGGAAAATAAAACAAAATAATTTTTATTTATACTCTTTTTTTTGTCTCACAAAAAAATGAACATTTTAATTTTATATGCCACCCATAAGGCCAACAAAGACAGCTTTGGAGAAAACATTCTTAAGTGCACCAGAGAAGTAAGTTCATATGATTAACCAACTGATTCACAAATAATTTCACGAACATAACTCGAAACGACAGAAGATGAAGACAGGATAAAACTTTCCCTATTACTAGATGAACATTTAATCGCCTTTTGAAAACCCTTTTTAATACCACATTCATTTGAAAATCGTATAAATTATCTACAGTAGAAATTATTTTAGTACTGAATGAACAAAGGAACAAAATATCAAATGAAAACATATACGGTTTTTATTATACAGAAATATGATTTTTGAGGAAAATTTATCTTTACTTGCTAAATTTATTTTTTAAAAATGGTGATTTTTTTCGAAAGTGGTATAAATATGTTTTGGGGGGTAGGTACGACCGAAAACATGTCACATTTTACCAAAGCTATGCTAAACTGTAAAGACATTTATTAATTAAATTTTTTTAAACATTATCGAGTAAAGGTTTTGGTAACCTTCAAGTGAAGAGAGGTTATTTTTGAAATAAATAAGAAACCAGTGTTTACAAACACGTTTTTTGAATATACACACCAAAAATTCAATTTCACTGTCGTTAGAAAGGCGACAATTTCTAACGACAGTGAGAATGAAATTTGTCTAACGACAAATTTCATTAGAAAACTCATTAACGAAAAAAATGTTGCATGAAAATTAAAAACTAGCGAAAAGAACTAAACTCCTAAAATACCAAATACCAAATGTCTCTGAAGTTTAGTTGCATGTCGATTCAGCCCAAGATCGTTTTAATGCAAAAGTCATGTTATTCGATGGAGATATTTAAAATCTATAGTATGCTTTTCTTATGACTAAACAAAATAATGTTCGAGTGCAAAATGAATAACATCGGTTAAGGCATTGTAAAAATATATAAAAAGGAGGGGGTAAAGCATCATTAGGCAAAAATCGTTGAAACTGAAGTAAAATCGATGGGAGTAAATGGATGGGAACTAGCGTTTCTCTGTTTTTCCATTTTTCTTCGTTGACAAGTTAAAGTACCAAGCCACACCAGTAACGATAATGCACGTTTCCGATCTAAACTACTGAACAGCATTAGACTAAAGAGAAAACCCCGAGCGAAAACTCCCCATTTCATCTGAAGCACTTAATTGTAGTACTTAAATTCAAGAGTAAAAAGAAACTTGCAATTTTGTTTTAAAAATATTTGGACTTTCGCTCTTGTTTTGATAAAAGCAGTTCTGCTAAAAACGAAATTCTACGTTCAGATAAACTACATTGATTATTAGTTTATACCAAAACACGGCTTCCCCCCCCCCTCCCGGGCCCCAAACATCTATTTTATTGATGGCTTTATTTTGCAAAATAGCATACTTTTTTCAAAATCGACTTCAAAAACAAGCAATGATACATATGTGTGTGCGTGTGTCTAGGGTTTCCTCAATCATCAATGACATAATTTAGCACAAGCAGGTAATTTATTAAGGATGAGCACATTACAGTAAACATAGAATAAACACATCCAAACTACAACATCATCAAACATCGTACCTCATTGCCTCAGGCCAATGGAATCAATGCGCTGCAGCCATGTCACATCGTATATAACAAGTATGAGTCCACGAATATATAGTTCAGTAATTTAATACGTCTATATTAGTTAATTGGGAAAATTCTCCCACGCATATACGTATACATTTATATATATATAACATTGAAAACTAAATAACTTTTTTAGACCCCTTTTGAATTTTGTTTCGTTTTTGAAACATAGATATTTTTTATATGTCCTTCAGCTCGGGAAACGAACGCGAGAAAGATTATGTAATGTGAACTAAAAATAGTTTTGCAAAATCAAACGAATAGCAAGATCGGTGCATCATCACGTGACATGTAGCTCAAGAGAGTATAAAAGGCGATCTCGCAAGCTTTTCGCCTGGATTCACGATGTAAATATTCTTGTAAAAACGGTGTTCGTCTTTGTGTTGTTTTGAATGTGTATTTCCTATGATGAAACTGAAATAAACCAGTGATTAAATGGACTCTGCTCACGACTGTTTTCCACGATGGATTCATAGACGGACATTCGATAAAATGAAATGCTGATGTAACCGTGATGTTACATATATATATATATATAGATATATATACTCACACTTATATAAAAATTTCTGTAAAAAGACAGAAAAGAAACTGAGCGTTTCTGTGAATTTACTGAGAACTTATTTCAAATCAAATAATGGAGTTTCTTGGTAACAGTTTTTCAATAAACTTATTGATTTCCTGCATTCTGTACAACTACAGAGAATGATGTATTAAGTCACGTGTAACTCAACGCTTGAGATCCGTGACTACGTATTTAAAAATTGTAAACTAATGCATAAAAACGCTTGAGTTCTCTGACTGCCAGCTAAAAAATTGTCAAAAAATGTATTGTATGTTTTTGGCGTACTGTTTATTTATAGCTCTGTAAGCGATCTTTCCCGCGATCGCGCAAGTTCTCTAAACTTTTGGCCGAGCGGCCTAAAGCACCAAAATCCCAACAGATCACCTTTGACTTTGCGTACCAGAAAAGTAATTCAGTGTGATTACAGATGGCCCAACAATATCTGTTGCTATCAATTTACAGAATGTTCTCTGTTTTTTGTTTTCTGTAATTTTCGTTTTAAAGACTGCGTACTTTTTTGTTTTCAGTTCACTGCAATTTTACCGTCAGACTCCAGATAAATGATTTTCAGGAGATTCTTATGTATTTTCGGGAAAAAATTCCTAACCGTGCGTATATGTATGCAATGCGTCGCAACAAAACAGACGTTATTTGGTTATTTCTCCCATCCGTATGAGAACAATTTTCTTCTTTTATTCCTTTTTATTCCCGACGAGTTGATGACTTAATGATTACTGTTACTTTGATGCGAACAGTTTTTTTTAGATAATTTTGTAAATTTTTCTGGATTCGGGTTATTTTACGAAAAGTAACAGCTGTATTTCATTTAAAAAATAATGATTACAAAGGAAATTAACAAAATCTTTTTACTTAAGAAATCATGCATGTACGTGTGATTTTTCCAACTCCTTTCTTAATTATTATTTTTAATGAATAATAGTTGTCACGTAATAGACGTAAATATTCTCAAAACATTTTCTGTTCTCCGTTTTAAGGCACTCAATTTTTACTTTCATTTATGATTTTCTTTTTCTTTCGTGTTTTCAACTTGTATTTTTTAGCTCTGCTTTCTTAATTCATTAGGAAGACGTGGAAAAATGAGCACTCAAAATTTATACGGCAAAAATTTCTAACCGTGTGTATATGTATGCAATGCGTCGCAACAAAACAAAAATTATTTTGTTATTTCTCCCAGCCGTAGGAGAACAATCTTCTTCTTTTTTCCTTTTTACACCCGACTACTTGACGACTTAATGGCAAAAAGTCGACTTTTACGACAAAAATGTTGACAAAAATCAAAAAATAAATTATTTAATAAATATACAGAAATTTCTGTCACAATGTCCCCATAAATCGCGATATTCCCGAATATAGTAATTGTAAAAATATTGTTTGGGTGTAAGTTATGCCGCACATTAATTTGGAAGAAATTAAATGAAAGGTATAAAAACGCTGTCTTACATGAAAGCAGGTCTTAAAAGCTACAGAAACGTCTCACACAACATTGTACATCCCACTTTTTGAGACACAACAGCTGCATCATACCAATAAATAGTTTTTTGGTAGCACTTCTCTTTAGTAAAATATTTTCTAAGGCAAATGGTCTGCTGCAGCATTTGTTCTAAAGTATAATATTCCTATTAATAAAACATCGTTACATTATCCGAAATTGACACAGTAGAGTGCAGGTTGTTTAATCGGGTCCAATTAGTTTTAAAAATATATATTTGCTTCATAAAGCTTCTGAAACGCAATTATATAATGCATGATAAATTATGCAAATGAAATGAACTAACATTTTATTTGTTTAACCAAATGCTAACAAGCAAGAGTTAGACAAAATCAGAGGGGGTAAAAGTTAAGTATCCAAAAAATGTTATACTAAGACGGTTATAAAAATTCTTTTGGAAAGAAATAGGGCACAAAAAGAGCAACTGGTAAAATGTACACCTTTTTTACCCTTAGTATAATTTAAGATTACAGCCGGAAACCATAAAGATACATTTTTTCCGACAATATACAAAGTTTCACCTGAGATCACTTGAAAAACCTTTGAGGAAGAAAGAAGTAGCAAATTACTCAATGATCTTATCTATTTTTTAAAAGTTTATCCATACATAAATAGTCATTTCCTATTCCATATCATACAAATCCCAGAAGTAATTAAAACTCGTTCGAATACTCATTACTCAAATCACGAACATGCAAAATGAAATATGTATCTTTAATCAAGCAAATTCACTTCATATTCAAAAGCATTTAGCATGAATAAATCTATCAAATTAAAAGCAAACCCATAAGGCAAACCCTGGAAGAGATTTACAAATAAAATCTCTGAAGACAAAAAGGAAATTGGTTATTTAATTTTTTACTTCATATTTATTCCTTCTTTTTTTTAAAAAAAGTTAACAACATATGTTTCAGAATTATTAGCACCAATAATAAAACATATTTACATAAAAGATTTTTTTTCTCTTAGCATCGCTTGTGTGCCTCCTCACGAGATGCAAGGAATTTTAAGTAAGAGAGATGAGAATTTCAAATTTCTCTCCATTAACGTTTTTAAGCTCCTTTAAGACTCTTTTCATTTTCAAGAAATCTTGCATAATATTCACCTAGTTTTTATATTTTATTTTGATTTTGAACCTGTTTAAAAAGTATTAATAAAAGTCAAGAGAAAATGAAATAGGGAAATTACTTTCTGAAATAAATAATTCATTACGTAGATATTGAAATTAACGGTCACTACTTGATAAACTGTGAACCAGAAAACCAAAACTTTCCGTAATATTTAAGAGTTTTTGACAACATTTACTTGAGGAATAAATCATGAGGATTTTTTTTAAAAGAAAAGAACCAAAAAAAAAAAAGAAAGAAAGAAAAATGAAGGAGAAAGAAAGAAAGATGTAAAAAAATATGAAATTTGTTATCGACATAACAATAATTTTGTAATTTTGGGAAGTAGTCCTTCCTTAACCTACCTCAAACGACTTTTATGAGATGAGGAAAGATTGTTTTTATATTTTAGAGCAAACTTTGAAATGTAGAACAATCTTTTCGAGTTTTTTCGAATGTAATCAGACATCTCGAATATCAGACCAATCTTGAAATTAGGAAAAATTACTACTTCAATAGAAGGACGAGTTTACCGAAAGCGACTGTTTCTTGCAGTGGGGTAAAAACTTTTAAGAAATTTCCTGATGTTTATTGGGGACTGTTAAATTGACTAAGACCAGACTAGCTGAGCCCTAAGCCTGTTGCGGGTCGTGTTTTTTTTTTTTTTTTTTTTGTATTTGTATCCAAAGATGTTACTAGAAAACTAGAAAGTTTTTACACATCACCCTTCAGGGACAAATTAAGACTTTCATAACTATTTTGTAAATTCAGATATATATAAAACTTTTTACAAAAAATAAGGGCGGATGTTTTTTTTATTGCATAGTTCGATAATATTTACAGATAAATAAAATATTATCTAGCTTTTAAGTTTCTATATGCAAAACTGATAATACTCGAATTCTTACATTAAGTTCAAAAATATTCCGCATTTAGTTTTCTAATAAAGTACACCTCTATGCTTCTATTATATATATATATATATATATATATATATATATGTATATATATATATATAAATGTAAGTGTTCGTTTGTGCAAGCCGCAAATCTCCAAAGTACTTGACCGATTGGTTTGAAATTTTGCCAGTTAACAGAGGGATTCAAGCGGATGGTTTATAGACCCGTTAGAAAAAAAAATCCGACAGGTAGTTCCTTTTTTATTCCAATTTAAGGCAAAATTTCTAGATTAATTTCCCATTATGGGGGTGAAGAAAACCTTGCACATATTAATATAATATATCGATCAAAAGCGCTGATTTTTCTGCATAAAATGAAATTTGTTCGAAGTTACTAAGTCAAAAAGAACGCCAGTTATAAGCTTTTTAGTTCGATTTCTTAAGGCTTACCTTGATCCAAAAATAATAATTAGCAGTTTCCTCAACACCGGGTAACATAAGCTATGTAAATAAAAATGTAAGTGTTTGTTTGTTCATACAAGGCTGAACGTGATCCAGTTTACGGTTACGATAAAGTTCAGCCTTGGTTCCTAACGTCAAATCTCCGTAAATACTTCGATTGCTTTGAATTTTATCAGAACATAAGATTTAATATATCGCTTTTAATTTATTTCAACTTTGATTTAAATATTTCGGTTTTTAATGTTTTATTAAGGAGAATGAGCCACTGCAACTATTGGCAGAGTACAGCTATTTTCATTTTGATTTAATAATTTTTTCTGTTTGTATTGAAGTATTTGTTAGTATTTTTGCACTCGAAGATTAAGGGGAACTTTAAAGCAAAGACTACTTATTTTGAATAGAAACAGTTTAATTCAGCTATTTTCATTTTGATTTAAAATAAAAGGACTAGGCTCG
This sequence comes from Octonoba sinensis, assembly GCA_038502835.1. Lineage (NCBI taxonomy): Eukaryota > Metazoa > Arthropoda > Arachnida > Araneae > Uloboridae > Octonoba > Octonoba sinensis. The sequence continues at coordinate 70,572,397 of CM076602.1, forward strand.
ATTTGTCTTTGTTGGGAAAGTTGTTAATAAAAATGAAACTCATTGTTACATTAAAAGCAAATATAACAAGGAATAGACTGAAGGCTTCTCTGAAGAAGAAATTAAATCCAATCAGTTTGCTTGCTCCAGTGATCCTTTAAAAACGGTTTTAAAACGAAATTTATCTTACAAACGGTTAGTTTTTAGTGTCATTCTCTCAAATGTTTCCCCTTTGATATGTATGTTTTAAAAATAGAGTATTTATATAAAAATGTATTTACACTAAAAATAATAAAATAAAATTATTTTTGGAAAAAAATAGAACCGACTTCAAACTATAAATTGCGCTGAAAAGTAAAAAATAACATTATTCTTTAAACAACTTCGATACGACTTTTAAATATAATTTTTGAAGTCGGTGCAAAATTATAATGGATTTTGATGCATGATTCCTTTTGTAACTATGAACCAATTACAAATATAAATAGCGTAGAGTTTGCAACAGTTTCAGTGTAAAATAACGCATGATGTAATTATAATTAGACTGTCATAATTTTGCACCGACTTCAAAAATTATATTTAAAAGTAGTATCGAAGTTGTTTAAAGAATAATGTTATTTTTTACTTTTCAGCGCAATTTATAGTTTATAAACGGTTCTATTTTCTCCAAAAATTATTTTATTGTTTTTCCGTTTGTATTGAGGTATTTGTTAGTATTTTTGACTCAAAGATTAAATGGAACTTTAAAACAAAGATTATTTATTTTGAATGTTAACAGTTTCATTTATCTATTTTCATTCTGATGTTAAAATTTTGAAGTATTTTTTAATTATTTTTGAACTTGACGATTAAGGGAACTTTAAAACACAGATTATTTATTTTGAACGGCAATTTTTTAATTTAGAATTTTTGTGTTTGTGTTTCTTCTGTTTGGATAAGGCTATGTTGGAATTTTTCAATGTGCTTTGCCAGACAATATCAAAATCTTCACCGAACAAAAAAAAAAAAAAAAAAAGCCCGCAAGCATTGTGAAAAAAAAAAAAAAAAAAGCTCAAGACCAATCAATCAAATTGAGCAGTTTAGATTTTCTCATGTGTACTGTTATAAATTGCGTGTTCTAGAATGGGTAAACCAGACAATCTATATTTTTAGACAATGAAACAACACGCATTGTCAAATGAAACATATATGTGCTTTTCCTTGCTTTTCCATCGAACCATACTGAGCCACAGCAACGCGTGGCCGGGTACAGCTAGAATATATATATATATATCTATATATATATATATATATATAAATTAGTCTCTGTATAATACTTTTGTTTTTAGAAATGTAAAATGTGCCTAGACTAATTGTCAAAAATCGGTACAAACCACCTATTTAATAAAATAGAAAAAGTCTTTAAAAGAGTTAGTACCCTTAAAAGTTCTCTAACAGAATTTCACTCATGTTTTAGGACTACAAATTAACCATTCTGTCTACAAATGTTTGTTCATTATTAAAATTGAACACACGCTTTGCAAATGCTTCTAGAATATATTAAGATGAATACAAATAATAATAATAATAAAATTACACGTTAATTTAAAGCACAAAAGTTCAATATTTATCTTAATTTCGGAAGCCAACCGTACGTATATGCAGAATCATGTTTAATCTTCTTATTAGAATAAAATTTATGCGAGCCACATTAAAAGATAATCGTTATTCGAGAAATTTAGAACGGAAAATGATAAAAATTATATTTCAGAGTTTAAAAACTACAATAAGATAAATCTGTCATTTTTTTCTCTTAGGTACTTTTTACACGAGTCGTAATTCCTAGCTCTTTCTCGAATAAATATAATGTTTCAAAGTTACAATTATAATTTAGAACAATATATATTGCCATATACCTTTTTTTCTGATAGGTTTTAGAACACAAAAATATAAGCAGGTAAATAGGTATTGACTAATATTTGTTGATGCAATAACTCTTAGAAACATCTCTAATTTACTCTTAGAAACATTCGTAATATAATTATATTAAAACACATCTGTAATTCTGTGATTTACTATTGGTTTGTAAGTCACATTTGGGATAAGACAAAAAATAGGTTTGTTAACTGTCACAGTTTTAATTTTTTCCTAAAATTCAACTTTACATTCTAATAAAATAATATTTGATGTCTTATATTAAACGAAGTAGAGTTAATATCTTTAGCTATTTCGAATTAGCAATAGGCTGCATATCACTCTGTGAGATCAAAGTCGTATGAAACAAACAACTTCAGGGCATGTGTGTCCGTATTTGAAATGCGCCAAATATTGTATGTATTGAGTAATGGTTAGGTAATTTGATTAAAACAAGAACTCATTTAATTAATGAGCACATGGCTTTCATCTTAATTACAATCTCTTTGTTACGGAATTTGGTGAATGTGTGCGATATAATAAATTTAACATTCCGCACTTCTGAATGTATTTTTCGCTGTAGTACTCTACAATCAGTCGTTCAAAATAAAAATCAAACTATTTATGTTTATTGTAAAATGATGCTTGGAGGAAAGAAAAGATGAAGATGTATTTCTTATACATGCTTGGTGTTTTACGACTTCTTAATAAGAATTTTCTAGGGTTCAACAAATCAAAACGTAGAAGTGTGCGACCGTGCTCGTGAAAGTCTTCAGTTTGACAGATAAGGGCACCTTATCTGTCAAAATCAGGGAAATCACTTTGTGGGGCTGTATCAAGTTGAGAGACCAATTTTGTGACGTTACACTAAAAAATTCTAGTTCAATCCTTCACCAAAAAAAAAAAAAAGGGAAAAATGGGGAAATTTAGTTGCAACCAACATTTAGTACTAAAGTTGAACCATTAACATGGTTTCTAGCTGCACATTCATGGTGAAACTGCAAAATCATAATGGTTCAACTTAGTACCAAATGTTGGTTGCAGATAAAATTCACCATTTTTCCCTTTTTTTTGGTGAAGGGTTGGACTAGAATTTTTTACAAAAGCCGTAACTTAAATGGCGTTGTACAGTTTCTTGTCTGTTAATTGGAATAGTTAACAAGAACAACAAATTGCAGTTTGCAACTGTGATGAGCGTTTGGAATTTTATGCTGTTCTTCGGATACTGTCCATAATACAACATCCAAAAATAAATCTTCATACGAGTTTTAAACACTTACAAAACATTTTTTGCCTCAATTTAATAGTCAAAAATGAAAATGTAATATTAAGAAAAACAAGCATAACAAACACTACATAACAGGATTTATGTGAATAAAATGACGCTATAAATCACAAAATGTCAATTTCCATCTAGCGCACTTAATCCTATCTGATACCATTTTTTTGCAAGTAACCAGAAATTCCTCCATAGTATCATAATTTAAGCTTCTTGTTTGGAGAACTCAAAAAACTTTGCATGGAAAGTAACAAATAGTGACATAAAAGGAAAACTGCCAAAGAAAATACCTAAATTTTGTTAGAGATATTTTTTCTAGACTAATGAAAGGGCTCCGTATCTTCTTTTGGCTTCGAGTTTAACGAGCTAATGAACGATACTTTAGTGAAAAATATACGTTTATTATCGTTGAATAAATTGCGTTTTCTTTTTTCGTTCAAGATTTAAATAATAGCAGGAAAATATATGACGTTAAGTACAAAATCTTGTTTAGTAAAAATGTAGGTTGTTTATGCTTCACACAATTTGTTCCAGGCATTTAAAATAAGAAAACAAGTTTAAAATTTTTGACTTACAGAAAATCATTTATGATTAAATTAGCTAATTGCAAAAAAATCTTTTGGTCATAAAAAAACAGCTTGAGATATTATCACAGCAGACGTCAACATTAAATAAAGCTTTAAAAATTGTCGTCCCAGATTTGCATCAAGCGAATCAGTCGTTGTTATCTGTAACGATTTAGTTGCCATATATTTAAAAATCAATGTTACTGTGTTCTCAAAACGATAACATTTTAAAAAATAGTTTCGGCTTTGCCCGATTTACTATATTTAAATAAATCTTTAAAAATTGTCGTCCCAGATTTGCATCAAGCGAATCAGTCGTTGTTATCTGTAACGATTTAGTTGCCATATATTTAAAAATCAATGTTACTGTGTTCTCAAAACGATAACATTTTAAAAAATAGTTTCGGCTTTGCCCGATTTACTATATTTAAATAAATCTTTAAAAATTGTCGTCCCAGATTTGCATCAAGCGAATCAGTCGTTGTTATCTGTAACGATTTAGTTGCCATATATTTAAAAATCAATGTTACTGTGTTCTCAAAACGATAACATTTTAAGAAATAGTTTCGGCTTTGCCCGATATACTATATTTAAATAAATCTTTAAAAATTGTCGTCCCAGATTTGCATCAAGCGAATCAGTCGTTGTTATCTGTAACGATTTAGTTGCCATATATTTAAAAATCAATGTTACTGTGTTATCAAAACGATAACATTTTAAAAAATAGTTTCGGCTTTGCCCGATATACTATATTTTAAAACAATGTAACTCTGTTTATCTTTGTTAAAGGAATTTTATGAAATTTCTCTTAATTAATTGCTGAGATTAATAATAGAACATTCTAACAAATAGATCAGTAATTATTGATCTCGACACTGAAAACGTTCTTTTTTTTTTTTTTTTAATTTTTCTTTTTTGACGTAGTGTATGGTTGCATGAAAATGAAACCTCTATTAACTTTATATGCATCCTCATTAGTTTGGAAATGATTTTTTTAATGTTTTCTTTAAACTGGGAAACGAACTAAGGTACAAAAATGTACGATGAAGCTTCAGGTACATGTTTTGGAATGTAAAGGCATTTCCTTTTTGTGGGAAGATGGAACTATGATAGAAAACAGTGCAAAAGATATTTTTCTTCCACCTCTTAAATACATGTAGGCAATTTTCCCTATCATATTGACCTTCAACATGATAAGGAAAATTGCCCACATCGTACTAGGTTATTTCATCCAACCTGACCTTAATTAACGTTTAAAACCTTTATCTGTTTACTAAACCTTTATAGATCTTCCACAATATCTTTGAAATGTTTTGCATACATTGCGCGTACATAATCTGTTGATGCTATAGAAACTTCTACATACGTTTAACTACGTAGAACATACTATAACATCCTCTACAGTTTATAAATTCATTTCACCTGCTTTTAAGTTTTCTAATCACTGAAGGTCGTGTATTTCTCACATGGCTGTATATTTGCGAACATGCAGCAACCGTTTGAATTTGCATCACGAGAGCTTCTGTCGAATAAATGATGAAGCGCGCAGCGGTGTAGATTTTGAAGGCTCTGGTCACAAAACGTTCTGCTGGATCCACTTGCGCGCGATTCGTGTTGCATCTCAGTAATTAATAGATGGCGCTACAAGGTAATAAAGTTAGAGACACTGAATTGCCGCTATAAAAACTGCTTGCTGAATCAAATGTTAACTACAAACAAAACATTAAGAACTTCCAATTAAAAAAAGTTCGCTCAAATTAATTTTAAAACGGGAAAAAAACTGTTAAATATAATATCAAAAAAATAACTAATGAACAATTATCTAAAGACTAATTTGTAAGTATTGACTAAAAAACAAATGATATAAAGCTTTGTATGACTGACTTTTTTATGCTTCCTATTTTTTCTTTTCTCAAAATTTTAAATTAAATTAATCTAATAGAGTACCCTTTATATTATTTCAATTACGCATTTTTTTTTCTTTTACGTATCGTATTTTAATTATAAAACGTAACTTATGATAAATTCTGAAGTAAATATAATTCAAAAATAAATAGTTTAACATACAATTCTACCAAGAAGAATGTTTGTATTCCTTTTTTGCAAATTATATCAAACCTTAACTTTTGCCAGAAATTTTGAAGGATTTGTGCCCCCATAAAAGTTACATTTCCATAGTGCCTACATTTCTAGAATAAAATTTATATTTTGATTCACCAGAAGAAATAATATCCAAATTTTTTTATTTTATACAACCAATTTCTATTTGAGTTTTATTTTTTCTTTGTGGAACATATTTTTCGCATCGCTATAAAATTTGTTTGCGTGGCAACAGTATTGCATCTTTCTTGCTATTCTAAAGGGAAATCAGTCATAGAGAAATGTTAGATTATTTACCGTTGATACCAACCATACTTATGCATGAATGAAAAATATCATTTTATTTGTAAATAAAAATGCTGAGGTTATAGAGAATGATGTGAAATACTTCTTCGCTAAATTTGAAAAACTCAAGATTCCTTCGTACCATCACGTTATTGAGTAATTCGCTGTTGGAAGCTAAAGGCATAAAACTAACTAAAAACTAACGCGTTTTTATTTATTTATTTATTTATTTACTTTTGAGGAATTTTATTATTTTTCGTACATTTGTAAGTATAAATTACATTTCGAGTTACATACAATAATAATAACAATGATTATTATTATTATCACTAAGGACGCCACATTCCTTACATCCGTTGGTGTAAGGAATGTGCCGTCTATGTTATCGTTATAGTTCGTTTAACACACTTGACTTCTTAGGAACTGATGCTATATACCATTTTATAAATTTAGTTGCTTTCAACAAGCATAGAAGCAAACATTCTCATTCGCATGCTCATAAAAGCACCTGCAAAACGAACTTCCCTAAATCTCAAGTGGATTCGCCCTTTTCTGCCATGCGTAGAAGCGTCCAAGTGTCAGAGCATCGTGGTAGAACTGTTAATTAATAAGTACTAATAAATAATTGTCTATAAATTAATTTTCAAATTTTCTATCACATATATACTTATTAAATACTTAACGCATTTGCCCGTGTCTGACACGGGCGAAAATTACCGAAAAAATTGCACTTGCCCGTGTCTTACACGGGCGATCTTGTATCTCGCGTTATTTTATTTCTCGTGCCCCTCTGAGATACGTTTGCACTTTGTTTGCGTAATATTTTTTTATATAACTTTTACCCCACCCCCACTCTCTAAACACCCTACAACTGAAATTGACAAAAACAATTTATACTATATCTATATATTCGTTTTCTGTCACAAAAACGCGATAATTTTATACCAGATTTTCTGGAAAAAAAAATACTCGTGCTTCATAGAGTTTAAAAAACGAACTAAAAAAAAGCAATAAATAATATTATTCCTAATAAAACTGTGTGTAGGGGGAAGCACGGACCGGAGCTACTCAAAAAAGTGGTTGCTCTGGTTTCCCGAGAAAACATTTCGGATTTTACGCATTTTTATTAAAGCATCTAACACTTGGGAAATGAAAGTAAGTATATGACCCATACATGAACTAAATGTCATGTAATTTAAAATTCATTCACACTTAATATAAGCTAAAGCATTTTGTGTGGTGAATGAAACATGGGACCCTTCAGAAATGGTGTCACGCTTTTTTCCGATTTATTTGACCCCCTCCCCCCTTTGTTACAAAACGTCACACTTCAACGGACCTCCCTCCCCCCTTTGTCACATATCACGCTATATTGTATAAGCCTGATGTCACCTTGTTACCCCCTCCCCTCCCCTTGTAACACTTTGTCACAATTTCACGAACCCCCACTCTCCCTCGAAGCTTGACATCATTTATGTATGATCCCCATGGTATATATTTTAGTAAGCATGTGCTCAAGAGTATTTTCTCCCTTTATTTCTGGTATGTGTTATAATATCGTCCAGACTACATTTTATTAATGACGAAAAAGATTAATTGTTATACCTGACAGCAACACAGCAACATATGGCAGCCTTCATATATTATTAGCATCAAAGCAACCTCGGAAATTTCATTCCACATTAGAACGAAAAAACTTTTTAGTTAAGCAGTTAAAAATTTTGAAGCACACTTTCCCTCATTTTTACATTAATTAACTAACTACGTGCAAAGTTTTAAACTACGTTTTGTTCTCGATTTTTTCCCTTGAAAATGTTTATCTGAAAAATTCTTACTCCTAAACTTTTTTTTACTGTTGCCTAAACAAAGACTTCTAAACTTGTACACCTACGTACGCTTAAGTTATTATCATGTAAGTGGGATAAAAAAGCGGCGTTTAGAAAAGAAAAAAAAACATTACTAGGACAATGCATTGCAATTAGCTAAATGAAGTTTTGAATTCGTATCATAAATTTATTAAAAGTTTTATGAATCAAAACTGCAATTGTTTTAATGAAGAAACAACTTGTTAAATTATGATGTATGTTGAAATCCCAACTCAATTATGAAAAAATAATTTTATACATCGCGATCTATCTAAAGCTTATTATAATTTTAATTGAGTTTTTATATTTGTCAACAGTTTTTCCGGTGTAACAATTTGTGATATAAAGCACTATTAGCACTATTTTCAGCTGTTGAATGATTTAAGGTAATGCAAAAAGAAATAAAAATTTTTGAAGTATTTGTTATTTTATAAATAATTGTTATTTAGTTCAATGAAGAATGGAGGTTTCCATGTACTTTTTAAAAAATTGCCCAAAAATATATGAGAATCACCTGGGAAATCATTTTGTTCGGAGAAAATAACAGAAACTTAGAAACAGGAAATTACAAAGGCTTTAAGAAAGGAAAATACAGAGAGCAAAAAATAGTTAACACTCTGTTAATTAATAGCAAAAGATAATCTGCAGCAGTAGTGGCGACGTCTGTGAGTGCATTGAATTACTTTTTTTAGTACAGATAAACAAAGGTAAGTTCAATTGAGCTCACGCTGTTATGCCTCTCAGCCAGAGCCGCCTCCGCAATTGGGAGGACTTGGGCCGCCGAGGGAACTTCCTTAAAGCTGGAAATATAATGCATTTAAAAAAAAAATTTTAACTGGTAGTCACGGATATCAAGTGTTTAATTATGCATTTGTTTACAGTTTTTAAATAGGTAGTCACAGATCTCAAGTGTTCAGTTTTACGTAACATAACAGATCGTTTTTGTAGTTGTACAAAGTGCCGAAAAACAAGAATTGCATTGAGAAACTGTTGCCAAGAAACTTGATTATTTAGTTAAAAACAACTCCTTCGTAAATTTATAGAAACACTCAGTTTTCCTTCTGTCTCTTAACATATTTTTTTACAGTGTAAAAAATACGATACTCGGAAAATTATAGTTGTCAACAATAGCAGTGTAAATAATTTTTGAAAAGATGATTTTTTCCTCGCAACAGCAGACCTCTCAAATGCATTGTAAATTTTTTGCAAATAACCAAGAGATAAAAATATTTTTTTGGACTTAAGTAGAACCAAAAAAACTTAGATTTCTGTGCCATTTTTTGTATAAAAACCCTCAAAAGAATTCCCTAAAATTTCTTTTTAAAAGGATATTACTTTATTGAAAATGTGGTAAAACCGATAAAATGTTCTAGAATCTAAGAGCTTGGCGACATATAAATATGACTCCATTATCTTCAGTTTAAGGAATTTTTCGACTTTCTTGAAATAAAAAAATCCTCCTTTTTTTGCCCCTCAAAACACCCTGCTTCCACATTTTTCACTCATTTTTTGAAAAAAAAAAGATAGATAAAATTTTTTCACAGGCTTGCTATTTACTGTTCAGCTCTATACAAAAAGGGTACGACTTGCAATTGTCCGTAAAAATACTTTATTATAAGTTGCGCGTAAAAGAGTTTTTATGTGAGTTTCTTATTTGTGGAGTTTAAATTATTGCGATATATTTTACGATTTTTTTGTCTCTCTCATTAATTTTACTGTTTTTATCCCGTAATTTGCGTTATCATTTTGCAATAAACTAATTTTTATCCCAATATTTTTCCTATTCTGACTATGTGCGAAGTTTTCTATTCAGCTGTTTCCGTGATTTAGCAAGATTTATGTCATTTTAAATTTGTCAATTTAGAATAAAAAATTATGAGTTTCCTTGTAGCAATGAAACACTTGATTTTTTCAGAGATATATATAAAAATTATTTACTTGAATTTCTGAATAGTATTGTGTTTATGTAGCTTAGAAAAATGTTCTAGCTAATCAAACAAAGTTATTACTATATGAACGATTAAAAAAAATTACATTTGAAAATTTAAGACGTGGGAATGGAACCACAGGGCATAGGGAAACAACCCCTTTATTCCTGCTGAACGATAGAGCCGACTAGTAAAACATTTTGAAACTAGTAAACAACAAGAAGACCGTTGCTAAAGACCGGCTTTGGTATTTTGCAATGACTACGTCCTTGATTCATCGTGTTTTTACAAGATCACAATATTTTCTTGTACTTTATTTGATACTTCCTCATCTAAGGTAAATTGGACCGTTTTCTTTACCATCTTTTTCTTCATGCTCTATAAATGTTTAGATGCATATTTAGGTCCGTTTACTACTGCATAACTTCGCCGGCATTCACAAAATGATTGTTGTTTACTAGGGTACGAAGCATGGGGTGAAACAGACGAGGTTTGAATGGTCGTTACCCGAAGAGAGAACGAAAACGAACTGTTCCTCTTGCATCACCCCGTTTACTAAAAAAGGCTTAAGATTACCATGACCAGAGAAACGTTTGCTTGAAAAAAGCGTAAGACAAAAACGAATTCAAAAATAAAAACGCTGACAAAAAAAGGAGCTTATAACAAAAAAAGAATGGTCGGTACCCGAAGAGAGAACGAAAGCGGTGAATATGAAAGAGTGATATCATGCTTCAACGCAATTAAATATGAAAAGAGAGCAGAGTTATTCCAGTAATATTTACATTAACGCTTTTATTACTATAAGCACGTGACCATAATCTAGCGTACACTGAAAAAAAATCTGGAAAAATACCGAAGGGAAACTCAGTGTTTCTGAAAAATTGAGTGAGAGCTTGCGTCAAAAACAACCAAACAGCTTCTTCATAAAATTCATTTACCTACTCTACAAATACAGAGAGAGATCTGTTAAGTTATGTAAGATTTTGTCGTTTTCTGTTTTTAATTTACTGTAATTTTACGTCACACAACGGACAAAATATTTTTTGGAGATTATCTTTTTTTTTTTTCGGGCATTTTTCTTCCTACAGTATATTAAACGATCTAACTCGAAAAAGACAGTTAACTTTTAACCACAACACTTGAAATTGCCTTGACTTTCCTATTGACGTGATTGTTCCTGCATCTATTTAAAATATATCAATATAAACAAAGAACTTTTTTGAGAGGCTTTATACGTTACTGTTGCCCTATCATTAAGAGAACTGAACAAAGGAGGATGCAAGTTAATCGAGAAAAAAATAAAATAAATTCATTTCGAAGTTACCATCGCATTAAAATGATTTTCTTTTAAGCCCAAGATCGATTATTGTATTGCTTTAAATTCTAGAAGCAAAAGCAAAAGCTTTTAATTATTTAACTTCAAGTGGATATCATTCTGCTAATGATGGCATTATGCATTGTATGTTAGGCAGAACGTTTTTACATTATGAATACAGTGCAAAATGAAACGAAATTATTTCGCTTTGGTAGATTGAAAATGAAAATATAAATGAAGTACTTAAAAATATAATTTTGTTTTCTCCTATTACTAGATTTCTTTCTATAGCTTTTTAAATATGCATTTGGCAACTCCATATTATAGCATTTGTGATAATCATACAAGCTTTTTTGTAAAACTGTCTTTCCTACTTCGGTTCGTAACAAACTAGGGAGTCTAAGTATTTAAAATATGTTCTTCTGTTCGATTTAAGGCACTTTTCCGTTGTATTTTCGTTCCTCTTGCACATTATATTTAGTTTTTGTTATTTAAATTTCAGAGTTCAAACTCCAATAAAACATTATATTCCGTCAAATGTGAAAGTGCCACTCTGTACATTTTCTATAATTTTACACATTGGTTAAAATTTCTTAATCCATAAAAAAATAAAAATTCAGTTAAAAAATTAATAATTTATTTGAAGAACTTTAATGTGAGTACATGAGTACACGAACTAATTTTTATTAGTTATATATTATTTAATATTTAATAAGTGTGCAACGAAGATATGTAGTGCACTAAGGATTTTTTTTTTTCAAAAAATGATGAAAAATAAAAAGGTGTCATTTAAGGTGTCTTTTGAGGTGTCATTTTTATTAAATTCATATTTGCGCAATAATAAGATATTAATTAATATCAAAAATCGTTATTATAAGTACTCAGACTCGGCGTAATCGAATTCGACTGTATTTGGCTAATTTAATTATGTGGTGTTCGAATATTATAATCGCTAAGCTTAAAAAATACTTTCAAAATAAAAGGTAAAGTAATATCTAATTAATTCGTGATCAAGGGGCACAGATCTATTTTTCGAAAGGAAAATATCATCAAATATTTATGAAAAATAATGGTGCCGGAATGCAGCAATAGCATTTCTTTGTTAATTAAAATTTTATTTGAAATATAACCATAAATTTGTGTTGCTTCAGGTTGACGTTTTAAATTAAAGAGCGTGAAATACATCAAAGAATTCTTTTCTTTAAATGCATATCTAGTAACTCATTCAGTAATACATTTCGTTTTATAATTCATTTTCAAAAGAATTAATTTTTAAAAAAAGGTTGAAATAATTATGTTATTGTTATTCTGAAAGAGCTAAGAATGTGCATGAAAAAAAAGTTTCAAGATATTTCTGATACCGTAAAAATAATATATTCCTTCATAATTTCTTGAAAAATATTGAGGCAAAAAATTTGAAAAAACTTAAGTTACTGTGTCAGCTTGCTTAAAATATACATGAAAAAATCCAAGGACCGTTATTTGCCTTAATAAAGATCTAAAAATTAGTTAGCTAAAAATAGTTTTAAGCAAAACTTCTTTCAAATTGATATATATATATATGTGTGTGCTTTTGTTACTATTTTCTTAAATATACATTTTCATTGAGCGAAAAATAATTTATTAATCGTTACCGTTAATTACATTGATAAAACTTTTACCTTTAATTTAATGTATCGATCTATATTTCCTTTCTTCTGTGTCTTTCGACAAATAAGTATGTTGTATTCATGAAAAAAATATTTTTGGGAATTAAACGGATTTATGTATTTTTAAAAATTTGTTCAACTATTTTTCAGAAGTCTGTTAGAGTTTGTGTACGTGGGTCGGATTGTGGCTTGAAACGTTTCAATGAAAATACATTATTACTATACCGTTGTAAATACTATAATTTTTTCCCACAATTTCATACCCGATTAATACTAATTTATTTTATTCAGCTGTGTTTCTTCGACCACTATCCCTCTTCTGTAGCAGTGTGGAGGAATTCGCATTCCTTCTAGACTGAAAAAAGAAAACAAAATGAACTACACGGATTATGTGTGTATGCGTGCACACATTTATTTATTTATTCATTCATTTTATAATCAGCCCATTTTATGTTACCCATTTTCATTGGGTCATAGCTTCACCCTTGAATTACCTTATCGGGTTTATTGGCTTTTTTGCTAACCACGAAAAACTCTAAATATTGAATCTAAGTGCTTAGCTTATAAACAGAGAGGGTTTTATTAAACCAGTTACTTACAGTTTTCCAACATTTTAATGCTGTGTTAACTGTTAAAATTTGAATATTCCTCTCTTTGCTGAACTTTTTAAGAAAGACATTAAGTTTTAGTTAATCAACCCAAATTGTGAAAATAAAATGATAGCTTGTTATTCTCGTCTTTTACGAAAGGCTCGTCGATCAAACTCAAGACAATTATGCTAGAAAATGGCCAATAAACAACATTTTATTGATCCGAAGTCAGATAAACATGTGTGCACGAAAATTTAATTAGTCATTATCACGTCATGATTTGCACATGAGCGATGACAAGGTAATTAATCACATAATACGTAGGACCGTCCCACTGAAATGTGAATGTAATATGGGAATGTTTTATTGTACCTCTACGATCGTCATAACGCCACATTGCATATAGCACAATTGACATGAGCATGACGATCGTGAGCATTGAAGATCATGCGCATTAATTTACATTTGCATTTCTCTGGAGGCAACTTTGTCAATTTTCCAATCTGCTATGTGGTAATGTGCTTAAGGGGAGCGGGTACAATGAGACCATTTTTTTTCTCTATGGTGTTTTAATTTACAATTTTTGTCTCATGTCATGTTATACCACTTCATAAGAAATTTAATATTAAAAATTTAATATTAAAAGGATTTCTTAAATATAATTTGAAAATTTTAATTTTTAAAACAAAATTTAGCAATTTTTAAAAATGCATCTTTTTTTCAAAAATTGGCGTAAAGTCACAATTTTTTTTACTGATTCACTACTCTTAAAGCAAAACTTTTATGCTTTAAATTTTTTAAGAAGTCAAATATTTTTTGAAAAAAAAAATAAAAAATGAAGTAGCGCAGAAAAACAGCGAAAAATTCAAAAAACCTACAAAAAGAATTTTTTAAAAAGCTCTTAAGTTATCATAAAGGTATAGCATAAATTTGTTATAGATAGTTTCAGGGACATGGGGGGGGGGGGGGGGGGAATCCACATTATAGATCCGAATTTTAAAAAGCCTTTGCACTTTAATTGAGATGAAATGCGTAAAAAACAAAGTGAGAGAAAGCAGCATTTTAAGATTTCGGCTCGAAAAAACTTAAATCCTATCTTTTCAAAATTTCAAGTAAGGAACTTTTTTTTTCAGTTACAGTCACGATCAAAAGGCTTTCTCTTGCTTATTTTATTTTTAAAATAACTATGTGACTTATATTTAGCACAGTTACTGTTTCGGAATGAAAAGGTGGCACCTCACATCGTAATGAAATCAATGATAAATCAATAAATATTGCCTCAATTTTTCTGAAACTTTCAGGGAACATTTTTAACGATTTATTTTACTACTTAAGCCGATAAAAATAATTTTGGTGTTTTTCAACATTTTTGGGTGCTGGCTCCCCTTAATTATACCATTCATTAAAAAAAAATTGTACTACAAACAGTCGGAAAATTGTACCACATCAGGATAATGCTTGAATTATGCGGGCATTTTTAGTAATTATTACACTACGACTGATCAGGCGTACCAAACATTTTATGCAATATTCCAAAAGAAACTACATGTTTGTTACATGAAACCGATTTTTTTTTTCAAATGTATGTCAATGATCATTAACTCACCTTAAATAAACACAAATTTTGCGTTTAAAAGATATTAACAATGGTATAAATCATTTTAAAGTAAATATGGACACTAATGTATTTAAATAACATTTCTTCAATTAAAGTAAATGTAGCATATTATGAATCTGTTATAATAAGTGTACAATTTAGTATAAATAAATTTTTGTTGACATTATAAGGCACTGACTCACTGTATTGGTAATTTTAAAGCCAGAAAGTTTAATGAAATAAAATATTTAACAGATCCAGACAACGTACCAACTTAATTTTAATGTCTTTAAAGTCCACAAGGAAACAACAGGATGGAAAAGAACTAAGTAAAAATGAGTCAATCATTACTATCACTTTTTTAAATGTACAGTAAAACCTGTAAAGTTGACCACCTTTGTAAGTTGACCACCTGTTTAAGTTGACCACTTTTGTCAGGAGCGGAATTAGCCCTTTTCAACCTTTATAAGTTGACCACTAAAGTGATGCACCGCAAGTGGTCAACTCACACAGGTTTCCCTCTACTTTAAATTATCAGTGTAGCCTGGTGCTCCCCCCTAATTTTTCTTTTCGTTATTTATTTATTTCTTTATTTACTTTATTTTCATCCTGCAGAAAGGAGCACTGCTTTTTGAGCCATAATACAGTATAAATAAAATGCAAATTCATCAAGTGACTTATGAGACTTTAAAAAAAAAACTATAAAAATCAATATCTGTCTAGCACATATATATATATAGAACCATCAAACATGTATATTATAATTCCTGACAAATAGGCATTACCTTACAAATTTTAATACAAAATAATTCATAACTTCTAATGCTATCAAAAATTGTTTTCTAAAATATGATAAGATATTTTTTAAAAAACATTCTAGTAACAACGTTAAATCTGACGATCAAACATATTCTCAAACAACAAAACGAAATCATCTGTGCTTTCTTTTCTTTTCATCATTTCGAAAAGTTGAACAAAAGATTTATGTATTTCTAGAATATTATTGTTTAGAAGTATTATATATATGCGAAAATGCAAAACTTAACAATGAACAAAGCTGTGCAGATTCATGACAATACCTACTTCAACTAAGTTGCTTCACTTGAAAATGTTCAATGTACTTTGTTTATGCATTTGAATAAGGACTTTTTTTTTAATGCCGCCTTAAGGGGATATTTTTCAAAGTTAAATAGTCATTTGTTGATAATAATAAAACTTTTCTTTTACGCATCACGGAAATGAGCGTCAACAATGGAAAAGTAATGTGATTGAGGAAGGTCATTGCATCCCGACAAACAAATTTTCCTATTGGCATAGATTTTTATTTTTCAAATTTCCTCAGATAGAAGGCACAATCATAGTAAAATAACGTGTTTTCTCTTTTGTCAAAGAGGAACTTTCACGGTATTATTTTAAACAATTGCTTTCGATTCACAATTGAAATCTGA
Organism: Octonoba sinensis; assembly: GCA_038502835.1. Lineage (NCBI taxonomy): Eukaryota > Metazoa > Arthropoda > Arachnida > Araneae > Uloboridae > Octonoba > Octonoba sinensis. The sequence continues at coordinate 70,588,891 of CM076602.1, forward strand.
ATAGATGGTATTTGTAAATTAAATATTTACCATGTAGATCATTTGCATAGTGATTTTAAAATCCCCTGACAAACCCTTGATGTAAGTCATGCATGTGAAACGAAATCATTTTTACAACAGCGTAGGTCAAAATATTTAAGCCTCAATTTTTAGCAGGATTGCTCCAAATTAAAAAGGGGGGCAGGTGTTTATAAACAATCGCTATAAATCTATACATGTGTTTGCATGTTCACTATACATACTGGTGTATTCATACTGTTTCTTGAAACTGCGGTCTTTCTTTCATAGGTCAAAGCAAATTAAACCACTCGCAAATTAATTATCCAGTACTAAATTTTATTCTTAATTGGACATTATTCTTATGATTGATTTTCTTATATTTATCCTTCTTTTTTCCATTTCTTGACTCCCAATTGCTTCTCTTCATTCCCTGTCCTGTATTCATTTTAATTGGCTTTTAATCCGTGTGTTTCTGTTGCGTGGTTCTCTGACTGCTTGTTAAAGTCACACGTCCTGCGTTCCCATTGTTTAACTTCTAATCAGGGGCATTTGGAATAAATACCGGTATTTTTCTGGTTAAAACTGTTCCCTCGGTATCTTTATTTTGAGTGCTTTCTTGCACTGATGGAGCGACCTTACTGTTGCCATCATATAGATATTTGCAACATGTTCTTGACATTTTTCCTTTTTATCTTCGATTTTTCATTTTACTTACATATTTGTTCGCTGCAAAATGTTTGCCCTTAAGTTTGGATTCCGTGTACGTTTTCTGAAACATAACACTCATATTATCTTCACACGTATTAAAAATTATTTCACTAAGGCTTCATATTTTGGCAATAAATAAAACGTTTTTATTTGGAAATGACGTCGTTGCTATGAAATGAAAATTAAACTAATTTGTAGAAGATTATCACTCAAGGTTAGTCATTAGGGTGAGCCGAAAAAAAAAGTTTTTTATATTTTCTTTCAATAAATTTTGTCTAAGTGTTGAAATGCTGCGTTTCGCCTTATAGTTTTCAACAGTTCAACGGATTTGCTGCAAATGAAGTAATTATCCTACGCACTTACGTAAACGTAGCATGACTAGATCCAGATTTTCTTAGCAGGGTCCGTATTTTGTGAATTTTAACGCATTTTTGTGAAAATTCAAAATTTAAACATAGTGAGAAAATATTTTTTTTGCCTCTGATTTAAGAAATAATTCTGAAAAACGCATGATTTGGTAGCTAAGCATTTTGTGAAGGTTCCATTTTGATTAATTAGAATATGGTGACGGGTTTGTTTTGATTAATTGCAAATTTTGTGAAGGGTCCGTTTTAAATTATCGGAATTTCCTGAAGGGTTCGTTTTAAATTATTGGAATTTTGTGAAGGGTCCGTTTTAAATAATTGGAATTTTGTGAGGGGTCCGAAAACGGACCTGAATTTCCACTGTCGCGACCCCTGCTTAGTAGCACCTTTTCGACACTGCGCATCATCGAAATAGGGAAAAAATTGTAAAAAGAGAGCAATTGGGTACTTTTCTCCCATCAATAAAATTAGGAAAACAAGTTTTTATCGACCCTCCCTATTACTCATGTTAATTATTGAAGGAGTGTATGTGGCATGTGAAGCACACACATTGAAAAGCAAATACTTAATCACAATATCGAAAAAATATAAAAATTAGCTTCCCTCGGGCTCAGTAAGGATGAATTCCAGAAGTGATGTTAAAAGTCGATTGCAATTCCACCACAGAATTATTTCAAACTCTCTCAGATGCAAGCAATTCAAAAATGGAGCATAAACAAGCTAGTAAACAAAAAATTTAAAAACAATTAATTAAACTCACATTTTCTTACATGAAAAAAATATTTTTTTTTAGCTGAAAGTTATGCTTTAGAATAAATTTAAAATTTAAGCTGTTATAATTTTCCATCCCTTTCAACATAAAGTGTTAGATTTAGTTTTACAGTCATTAGAACAGCTCAGTTATTGTTTTATAACAATTAATTTTGAGGGGGGAAAAAACAATTTCCACGTGTGTTGCAGAAATTGAATTTTAGTACTCATAAATATTAAGAATTCATTTCTCTTTTTTTCATTCAGTTGTTTTTGTGAGAACTGTTTAAAACATTGTACGAAAGCATGGAAAACAATTTTTACAACTTGAGCAGCGTTTAACCAGTAACAATTTTTTCGTTTATAAAAAAAGTGATAAAAATTTACAACATTAAAATCATGAAAAATTTTAAATTTTAATGATTAAGTTGCTTTCATAAATTGAAGAAAAATTGAAAAAATATAAAACGAATACAGCTAATTATTCCCGATATGAGCAATATTTCTTAATAGACATAGTTTCTGAAACTTACGCAGTTTAAATATGAGATTTTCTTGCATTATATATTATGCAGTTTATGCATCCCTTGCTGAGTATAAAACAATTTTTAGTACTTATGTAGAGTATTATTTTTTTTCAGCTTCATTTTAGTACTCCAAATTATTCGTATGTTTATTTTCTTTCGCAAGACCAAGGAATGAAAATGTATGCTCGTTATTATTTTTCAATAACTTTACATTCTAAACGGTTTTTATTCTTTTAAATTAATGTATATTATTTTTTTTTTACTTTAATTATTGCATTTTTCTTTCCATAATGGCATTTTGTAAGGTAAACTAATTAGTTTAAACTTGGAACATAATTGTACAAATAATAATACTTGGATAATTTAGGAAAATTTTCATGAAATACTGCAGAGACAAAGAAAAATAATTGGAATAAATTAATGTTAAAATCTGAGAATGGACATTTTTTAGCCGAAAAAAATTCACATGTTATTGACCATGCCTATTAGTTTAATAAAGTTTTTAATTGTTATTTATACTCTCTAGTAAATACGTTTCCCAGAATTAATTGGAATAAATAATTGGAAATATGGGGCGGGCATCAAGGGCAAACCACGATCTGTATTGTATTTTTTTTAGCAGTAGCACTTGAACAAGAGTTAGGCTTGACTGTGTGCATATTTAAGGCCGAATTCTTGTTGCGATAATTTTCTCTTAATTCAAGAACATTACACTTGGAACAAAAGCAGGAAAATAAATGTGTTGGTGGATTCTTCACTTTTTAAGAGATTATCTGCATTGAAACTAAAAGAACTTATTACCTAAAAGTTAAAAAAAAAATAATGTAATGGCGTGATTGGCAAAGGATAAACAAAAGGCTGGAAATTATAATCATTGTTCAGTCAACCGTTGAGCTGCGAACAGAATTAATTGCAACAATTTAAAAACCCTAAAGTTTAACATAAAAAATTAATTTACTAATGGTGCACTTTATGAAATTAAATATTTTTTTGCTTAAGCGAAAAACGTCTTTTTTCAGAGAATGAATATTTTACGTCTCCTAGTACATAAGAATAATTCCCAAAAGATGACATCTCTTTTTTATGATTTCATTTTTTCGTAGCAAGAATTAAATTCCTAAGTTTGTTTTTCCTGTTTAAAAATTATGAATACACATGAAGCTAAAAGTATTTTCCGCTCCATTTAGAAAAAGTTGTAGCACTAAAACTAAATTCTTCTGAAGAAAAACGAATGACGTTATCAACTATTGTTTTTATGCTATTATATATTAAATTCACTGACTAGTTTGATGATATTTTCCTCTCTTCTCTATCTTTCTGTCTCTCTCTCTCTCTCTCTATATATATATATATGTATATATGCAGTAAACCCCGTTAAAACGCGGGTGTTGGCGGGCATGTTTGTCCCCGCGTTATAACATAACCGCGAAACCATATTACGAAATAATACGCTTTTGTTGCACCATTTTTACTTTTATTAATTACTCGTAACTTTTCTTCTATAGTATTTTTTTTTTTTTTTTTGTCTTTCCTTCTTTGCTGCCATTTTATTCACTGCAATTGCTGTGCAAGAAGCACACATCTCAAGTGCACAATCAGTCTATCCAGCGATGGGTTATAAGCTAACAGAAAAGAGAGGCTTAAAAATCTCGCTATATTATCAACATGGGATTATGAAAGGGGAGAGATCCTAAGAAAAATTAGATTTGGAAGGGGAGGAACGCTCTTCCCAAAGAAACAATGTTTTATCCTGCATACATTGGAGAATATGTTTACTTTTCAGGAATGCTAAAGAATCTGGAATACAATAGTTCATAACGCTATAAAAGAAGTTACACACGCCTAACTAGACTTCTAAAAACGGAATATAGTTAAGCATTGAACTCAACAGCTCCTGACAGATTGAGCTCCGCCCATGTCAAATGAATAAGTCAGGGCGATTGCTCCCGATTTTGAAATCAAGCTATATAGTGTCCTAGGATGAAAGACAGAAAAAGAGTGAAAAAGGTGTACATCAGGCGTATTGCAATATGGCATTATCTGTAAGTGCGTGTGGTGGGGGGATGGAAACTCTTTGGCTAGAATATTAGTGTGCTGGGGCTGATTTTATTTACAATGGTAAATAAGGAATCACCTTTAAACGGCAATGATAAAGGGTGATTTAAACGTCCGGGGACATGATAGTCACCGTGGTATACCCGATTCCGCGGTATACTGAGGCGCGGTATAGTGGGATTTCAGTGTATATATAGTATAATACTGAATCCAGTGCAATTACCGGTTTTAGTATGATACTGAAAAAACAAACTGGTTGGTAAAATACCGGTTCCAGTATGACCAGAATTCGGGACAATGCTAGTTCCAATATGATGCCGGACAAATATAATGGTTTCTGAAACACGAGTTCCAATATGAATTGGATCCACTAGCATACCAGAACCGGTGTATCTTAATCGGTATACGTTTTTTTAATACCAGAAAGGATATCTTTCCAATAGACAAGGAGAGCACTGTACAATAAAATTAACAGTAGCATCCTTTTTTTTCTTTCTTTAAATAGGTATTTCGATTGTTGAAACTTGTTTACGTCTTATGCAAAGTTTTAAACTTGTGCGAACAAAACTTAAACGATAGTCCGCCTTTTTAAAATATCAGTTGTTTTAATTCTGCGTTTAAAATCTTTGAACTCATTTTCCTCTGCTAAATATTCTTGACTATCTACATAAGTTAAAAGAAAAAGGAGAAAAAAGAAAACATACGGTAGCCCTTTGGTCTTCATATTAATTTTTAATACGTTAACCGTCTGAGTGCTCAAACATATATTCAATTAACATTTTTTTTTGTTTACGACCATTTCAGGTCACATTAATATTCGAGTTCATTTGCTATTCTCAAGGATATGCCTCAAACTCTCGTCTAGTATGACAGATAGAACAAGACGGTACAACAGAATTACACAACAAAGAAGGAAATACATCCAGGGGAAAGAGGGAATCGAACCCACGCCTCTTCACTGCGCTCAAGCAGGTACCGGAAACCAGTCCTTCAGACCGCTCAGCCACTGAGGCCCCTCCAATTAACATAAAATTGAAAAGAAGTGTAGGCACTGAACTCTTGCGAGCACTCATGCAAATTAAGCTCTGGAGATAAGTATATAATCTTACGCAGAAAAAAAGTGAGGCACACGTACTTAACTAGGAAAATTTTTAAAAATCGCAAGGCTTAAACATGGTCAACTTTGACACATATATGTATAGATTGTGTATTCAAGCGGTAATGCATTTGGCTATTTGATAAAGCGTAATACTTTAACCCCGGATTGTCGGTCTTTGCTGAAAAAGGAAGCGATGTGGCTGTCGTGGCAGGTGGTCTAGCATTTGGAATGCAAATTCGAGATGCCACGTTTAGAAATCATCCAGAATGAAAACTTTTAATTCAAGGTGCGCGGAACCGCAAAAATCACCAAATAAACTCTGCCCGGAGCAGTATAGCCCGATGAAGCTCTCGACCCATTAATAGCAATATAAAGTCAAAGAACATACAGATTATTTGATTTTTATTTTAAATATTGTTCAACTTAAAAGGGTATTTACTACTACCCATTTTTTAGAAAGTTTATAAACACTACATCAGTACCGTAAGTTATCCTTTTTTAAAATTAATTGATAAGTTTCAACGAAGCTTTCAGAAAGCCTTTAAAAAACCACAAGTATGAAACCTTTACGCTTCTGTTCAGTTAAAAGCCATTTCAATTATTACCTCCGAATGCCATTAACAGGAGTAAAACATGGAAAAAACAGGTCACGTGAGAGGGACTTAATTCCCAATAATCACGGAATTAAAGTAACTTTTCCCAAAACAAAAGTGGACGATAGCATTACTTCATGCATTGAAAGATAGAAACGACAATTTTTACACTAAAAGCAATGGAGCTAAATAATTAAGAGAGTATCATTGAACTAATGATGCCATTACAACCATGTATCGTGTCGTAAATCTATTATTTCATGAGCGTATTGTAATGAAAAAGATTAGGAAAATTGCGGCTGAGGTTTAAAATTATGTCAGAACGGCTCGTATGAAATATTTAGTTTAATTTGCGTGTGGATATAAATGAACGTTTTAATTCAACGTTCAGTTTCCGTACATGTTGTTTGTATTTGTTTTATGTTTCTTTCTGACATTTATTTTTATTTTTTCGGGACATATGTTACAGTAGGGAAAATGTGTTTCATTATATAAAAGTATTTTTATTTGAGTAAGAACGCAAAGCAGCTATGGAGTTTTATGCGAAATAATCAGTAACCAGTATTCATAACTCGCAAATAATCAAAAGTACTTCTTAAAATTATAAGTAAAATACTAAATTTTTCGTGTGAACAAATGAAATGACATTAAAAAAAAAATTTTGCTATATTCTAAAGATAGTTAACTATATCATGTCACTTTGTCGATATTATTGCATTTATTTTGCATGCTACTCTTATATATGCATTTAAGATCTGAAAATTTTAAGAGTTGGATATTTTTGCGTAAGTGCAAAACCATTTCAACTTCGAAATTCGCTTTAAGAAAGTTAATGAATCAAGCAAGGAGATTTCTAGCAACATCAGAAAAGCTTTGATGTTATCTTAAAGAAACAAACTGCATTAAAATCCGGATTCTTGAGTAATTTTGGAGAAAGTGAATGCGTTTCAACTAATGTATACACACTTGCATTGATTTTTACCCTTAAGTTTAATATGTTATCTAACTCGATGAATAATTGCCATTTTTAACTTTCAGTTTTTCTTCTTTTTTAGCCTTAAAAAAACATCAGGTTTTCGGGGAATGCCCAACTTCAATATTTTATACTCACCCCCCCCCCCCCCCAATGACTTAATAACGTTATGCATAAGTTTACTTGGAATGTTCTAACTAATTTCGAACACACTGTCCCTTAGTTGTACTTGAAGCTAATGCTATACGTACTTCGCAGTATTAAATAAGAGTAGAAACATGAACGATTAAAAACTCGTTCATCTGAATTTGTCTTGAAATTTGCGGAAATTCTGATGTAAATGTCAAGCAGCGTTATGTTTACTTTTTTTTATTTCAATGAAATAAGTATTCGATGAAATAATTAAATCTCTCTCTCGTTCATCTAAAGGCAACTTTTAACTGGCAAATTTAATGTGATTTTGTCTCAATATTTTAGATAGACAATATTTTCATTCAACTGTTTATGAACATGTGTCGGGTTTACAGGCATAAAAATGTATGAGATTCAAAATGTATTTATTGATTTTTTAATGGAAAATACGGATATAATTTTAAGAAAATGTATACCAACTTGTAACTTAATTTAAACTTAGCTCAAAATAACGCTTTGAACTAGTATGGCGTTGGTCACTGGAATTTAGTGCTTTAGGTCAGTTTCTGAATGCAAAGTTATAAAAATTTTATATAACAAATTATGAATATTACAATTTGTTCTTATAATTATGATATCATGAGTTAAAATATTTCTTGGAAACGTAGTACGTGTAGGGGAGAGCGGGGCTATACCGTACACATAAGGGAGATTCGTCGATACATAGCAAATTACAAAGTAAAGGTTACATGAAAAAAAGCAATACATAATTTGATTATTCGGCTACTGATCATACATTAACATTTTGGAACTATTCCACTTTGTACATATAAAAATTGGTGATTAAAAAAAAAGTTACCTTGTACGAAATAGCCCCGGGGGTCGGGGCTATACCGTACAGTTTAAAAATGATCTGTTTAGGTAAGTAATGATTGTAATGCAATAGATTACTGTACAAAAACTTTTTATTACTTAAAAAGGTCGTAACTAAGAAACTGCGTATTACAATTGTAAAATCTTAGAAAAAATTACAATCCGAAAAAAATCAGGTTAACTTCAATAAAAAAGTCCTAAAATTTCATTACAAACCTAAAAGAGAGCAGAAAAAAGGTCACACGTTAAGCGTTGTACATAAATCACAAATGTAGTTGTCTGCAGACTCCGCAGCACTGCAAGCTGAATGGATCCACCCTGAACATGAGCACTTGTACAACCGCTCTTTGTCCTTGCCGAAATCACCGCACAAAATACAAACATCCTTGGAGCCTGAAGCTTCTCTTATGAACCCTTTATCAAGAAATGACTTCATTGGGTCCACATCATCTAAATAATCGTCTTCGACAATGTCTTTCATATCAGGAAAGTTCGTCTTCTGATGGTAAATCATCAAATTTGATGTTCCTCCTGCCTTTAGATTTTGCAGATACTTCTTGTTTTAGAAATTATGTTCTTGGGTTTAGGATTCGCTTTGGTTTTACTTTTCAGTCCCATGTTCACCTGTTTTGAATTTTTCTGCCTTACCTTTTCAGCTTTTATCTTTCCCCTGCAGTTGTTGAATTATTTCCTTCAGCTCTTTTACTTTAGCTTACTCTTCCAGTTGTGCTTTATTTGGGGACTTTGTAAAAATTACTGAATGTTGTTGGCTAGAAGTTACTTTCTTGATTTTGGACTGTGGGGTGGGACATAGAGATTTAAAAGATACTGATTGAGAGGTAGATTACGGCTAAACCGTACGCTTCTGTACGATTTAGCCCCAATCTGTACCTTGTGGCAATATATTAAAATAACCTTAAATTCTATCACTTAACCAATCATAGCTAACAACCAAAAGAGAGTTTAAGAGAAGTAGTTTATTATGATCTTACAGTTATTAGCATACAAGAAAAGATTCTTCACTTATCTTTTATTTAGTACTGGATGAAAATTAGAAGAAAAAGAGTAAAAGCAGGTTTTTTTACTGAGACACTGATACTCATATGCATAGCGAAACCATATCTATACTATAAACTTGCGCGATCTGCCGCTAGACTGATCTAAGACTGCAGAACTTGACGGGATCGTCTAGCTCGAAATCTAGGCCAAAAAAATGGGTGTACGGTTTAGCCTCGCTGTACGGTTTAGCCCCGCTCTCCCCTATATATAATACAAATCTAATTGGTCTGAAGTTTCATATTACAATAAAAATAATTAGTTAGTATGTCGCTTGTATACGATTTTGCTTAGTATGCCTCTTGTGCAGAAATTTAGGCAAATATTAAGGAATTGGATATTGTGTATAAACAATGGATATTTTATTTAACTATGTTTTTAAAATACTATGTGTGGCGGCAGATTTGCTTTAATCCTATTCGTTCAAGCAATTTCGTAAAAACATCGATTTCAAAAATAAAGCTAAGGAATTGCGGTTTTTACGTTGTTTTTGAAACCAAGTTAGTAATCATAGTAACTTAAAAACTTAAGTGGCAGCTAGCGTTCGTACTCATTCCCTTAATATACTACTTTCATTTTCCGCTACCACATTTACGTTATGGATATCAAAAACTACATAGTTTATTTAAAACTTATCCTTTCCAATTTTAACAGCTTTCTACAGTTAAAAGTAATTTTTATTGTGTGGTTTTTTTTCACGTAATCTTTCGTGTGGAAAGAGTCGTCTGTTTCGTAAAAGTGGTCGCTAACTTATAATTTTTTCTGTCCTGTTGATTGGATTCTGATAGATGCTATATTCTACCCGGGTATTTTTTCACACTATATAGTCATGTGTTTTACAGCTATTAAAGTTCATTCAAAGTGTAACAAATTGGGTTATAGAAGGGGAATAGGTACTTGCAAAATTCGATTCCATTTTCAAATCGCCATGAAACTACAACAGGGAAAACCTCATACGTTAAATTTACCGCCCCCAAAACAAATCCAGACATTTTTCAAATTGTAAGAATTAATGTAACTTATCATTGCGAGGAATACTTTTTAAGAAATAAAAATTAAATTACATGATTGGAAAAATATTCCTATAATATGTACATTTCGTACTTTGTAAATACACAATTAAATCTATTACTATTAAGCTAATGGATTTTTATTTATTTATTTTTTGAAACATTGCTTTGAACTGTTCTCAAAACAGGGTAGCTTAACTAGTAACACTTAAATAGATATTAAAGACTTTTAAACTCCATAATACACAAGAAATACATATAACTTCTGAATAAATTCTTAACATTTGGGTCAACATTTTGGATGGAAACGTCTTTTTAGCTACGTCAGAAATTACACATAATCTATTAAATCCTATGACGAAACTTTTGGCCATTCGAGTTATTGGAAAGCTGGGTTTTGTTTTATTTTTACTAATTAAATTTTTAGTTTTACCTTTCCTATAATTCTCTTATTTCACAACAACCAGTCATCTCTAATTGCTTAAAGATAATCTACCTATGACAGACCTCAAAAGCGTTGTTTTGAAGTTGAATTAATAATTAGCGTAAATTTTATACAGCTTACCCTAACTTTCGTTATTTTTTAAGAAATGAGTCGGTTTCACGTATTTCAGTATTTTTTTTTAGAAAGATTGAAATAACATTTTAGTATCACGTTATATCCTAGTAAGAACTCAAAGTATAACTCGGAGTTACATAGCAAATGTGCGTTATAAAAGCAATGTTTCAAATTTTGTTGCCGGAGCAGCTTATTACGTGTCTTTTTTAGATTTATTTCACGCTTCAGCACTTTGAGTAGGGCATACAGTTTTTTTTTAACTTAATGTAAATATGTTTCTTAAAGGTGTAATTCGGAAAACGTACGATGAGCTTAAAAAAGTCTCTCTTAAATACATTAACGAACTAATGAATTCAAAAATATGAAATATGAAAAAAAATGTTTTTTCATAAATTTAAAATTTAAATTGCTTTAGACACTTAAAATTTAAAACCAAGGTTTTTTGAGGAATCTTATAGTACATTTTAAATTAAAGTTTATATATTTTCGTTTATAACGTTAATTCTATTTTTTAAATAAAATATCAACTTAGTTTGTATCATGCACATTTCTTTCAAAATTAGTCATCTCAATGATTGCTATGCATCAGTGGTGTGACCTGAATTAATTTCGGAAAGAACAGATCGAAAATCCGTTGAAATGCATGGAAGTCGGTATAAATAAATAGGAACTAATTTAAATAATTATTTTAAGTCATATAACTACAATCAAGTAAATAAAGACCACATTATTTGCAATACTTCAGTTATATAGTAACGAATACTTTTAGAAGAAAGTTTATTTCCCCATAATCACAGAGAACATTAAATCCATCGTCAAACTTAATCGTAAAGGTGGTTACAATACTGCCGTTTACTAGCAATGAAGCAAGAGATTCACAGATCAAACTAGTATCGCAGCTTTCAAATTTAAATTACTTAAAAAATAAACATGAAGGCGGAAAAGCTTATTGAATAATTGGCATAAGGGATCATTCATAAATGATATCACGCTTCGAGGGGGGAGGGGGGGTTCGTGAAATTGTGACGAGGGAGGGGAGGGGGGTAACAAGAAGTGTGACATCATGCATTGTGCAACAAAGCGTGACGCGTGACAAAGGGGGAGCGAGGTCGGCTGAAGTGTGACATATTGTGACAAAGGGTCAAATATATGGGGAAAAAGCGTGACGTCATTTATGAACGGCCCCTAAGAGACTTGTCTTTTAGAAAAAAAATCTGTATTAAATAATAAAAGTTAAAAAAATCAAAATAATTTAAAAATAAAATTTACCGGGTTTCACTTTTAGTTACGTTACGACAATTTTTCAAACTTTTGCTTTTTCACCATCAGTTTTTTAAGTGTTCAAAAACCTTGTTCTATAAGAAGCAAAATGTTCTATTTTAAAATTACGGTAATTTTTTATGGTAATTTTCCTAGAATAAATTGATAATTTAAATCCGCTCTGAAGTGTTCAAATGATTCGTCCTCAAAAAAGGAGATAGTAATATTTTTTTGCTTGTGCCTGTCATGTGTAATTTCGTGTACAAGTGGTTCCAAACAAAATTAAAATTTTTATCGAGTAGTATGAAACAGCTGCACCTTAATTTGATGAGTGTACGAGTAAAATTTGGCTCTTATAGTAACTAAATTTCTACATACATTATAAAATATCAATAACTGAACATTTAACTGTGCGCATAGGTACTATTGCATGCATAATAAACATTCGATAACAGGATTCCAAGCAATCCCGAAACATTTCATGCTCATTTTTTAAACAATCGATTATTCAATGTTTTCATGATGAATATTTTATTAACTTGCATGTAGTCCATAATTTTAATAAGATTTAATTGAAGTTTGAAATGTTCAATTCTGAGTTAGCAATGCATATAAATTCTCGATTTTTTTACAAAGAAAATTGGTTTCTGTTTAAGCAATTATTATGAATATTTTGGGGCAAGTGATTCTGCAGGGTTTTTCCCTTAGAAAAATCTTACATTTATTGGTAAAGGTTTCTAAAAACTTTTGTTTTACTTGCTGTCGTGACGCAAGCTTGGTACCAAGCTATTCAAGGAATCAAACTGAGTTTTTTCAAAAAACCCTTGAAACAGTGATCCATAAGAAAGATAAATAAATGAAATTTTCCATAGCAATAAACTTTAACTTTTTAGAACTGTTTTTAAAGTTATGAATAAGAGCTTAAACTTCAAGTTTTTTCAGAGATATTACTTGTTAAAAATTATTTAGGTAAACAGGTTAATAAGACGCATACAGTCTAAAAAAAGTCACAAAAGATGTTCACAATTTTGTCTTTATTGCCATGTATCTGACCTATTATCCAGCTTTATGCAGCTTTATCTATTTGACTGATAAATAAGTGAAATGCATAATAACCGTCCTATAATTATTCGATAATTATCTATTGTAATGTTTATAAATTGTCAATAAGTTTCTTGAACTTGTATGTATGTTCAGTTATTTAATTTCAACTTGGTAGCATTTACAGGTGGGCTATCCTCGTATAAGTATAAACTTTGACTACTTTTTCGAGCTTACAAAGGTAATATTTTTGAATAGTGCAATCTGTCACTTGAAAAGATTCCGTTGAAGAGATATTCTTACACGCATTAGCATTCTTTATAAACAAATAATCGATTACATGTATACTATTCTACTCTTATTACACATAATTTGCACTATATTTCATGAGCAAAATATTTGCTATAAGTGAAATAAAAATAATTGCTAGTCGCCCAATTAAGTTAGTATGCTCAGTTTAATTGGATTCTTTATGCTGGCTACTAATTAATCTCGACACTCTCATTTGTGCTTCAGGGACTTTCAGTGCAAGAAATTTGAAGTATGAAACAACTCTATTTTCTTTGCATTCTTCATTTATTTGATTTAGAAGAAGTTTCTTGCATCTTCGAAAGACTTACATGCAGTCTTAACTGCAAATGTGTATTTAAAAATATTGTATTTGGGATGTTAAACATTGATTGAAAGGTAATAACTCCTAAATATCTTTGTTAATAGCTCTGCTTTTACGATTTTTAGCAAAATAGTTTACCATATCGTTTCGGAAAATAACATTTTAAAGTAAATTAAAACATGTATCTATAAATAATCCTTGTCAGACATTCAATTCCGAACTGTAATTGTAAGTTTAACTATTTTTGCATCTTTGGTTCCTCATGTCTAAGACGAACTAAAATTATCTTTACTCTTCAATTTTGTAAAGGAGAAATTAAGTAGGCTCAGCCTGAACCAGAAGCTTTTGCTGAGCCAGAAACCTAACTGTAAGTTGATTTCGTTTTAAACGTCTAAAAAATTTATTTCTTTTTAAACGTCTAAATAATTTTAAAGAGATAAAATTTTAACGTGATTTACTTTCGATGTTTTAACGTGCTTTTTATAACCGGCATCGTTTTTAGGGTTAAAAGTCTCATTAAATCTCATAAATGTAGTTAATTACTCGTATTCAAAACAAATGTATGGGTCAATTATCGACTTCAGACGCTCTTGCGCTAAAACCCCAAAATCAAACTTAAATTTTAGCTACAGGAGAACCATGGCTGGTTGTTCAAAGCAAGAGATACACAACCTTTTAAATTTCATTCTCATCTGAATCCCTGTAGTTATAATTTTTTCTCCAAACAAACCATTCAGCAAAGGTCTAAGAGCTCAGAATTTTTTCCTGAGTTTAAACCATACTGTTTTTTATTAAACCATACTTGGTTTACACCATACTGTTTGTTTGTAATAGGGCTGAATGTTGGTTCCTTACCATATGCGGACTTATTGATTGCCAGTCCCTGGGAAATGCATTATTTCATGTGGCTCCACTATCGGCTGATGCCGTTACCACTTGAGAATTTTGACGCCCAATTTCCCCGAGATGGCGGCACCTAGCCTCTAACGATGCAAAACCGCATTAGGAATTCAATTTACCCGAGATAATTCAAACCAGATACTCTTTAACATCCCGGATAATACTACGACATGGACGCTGACGATTTCCTGCATATAGAAGATCCACAGACTTGGGCCAGTGGTTTACCCCATACTGACATTATACTCGGCTGTTTCTACAAGAAGGCTAAAAAATCGATTGTAAATTCAAATTGTTAGATAAGTAACTCAATTGCGTACAGAATTTTGTTATATGAACAAAAAAATCATCTCCCGTTCACTAGTAATTTAAGGAAATATCTATAGTTCTTCTGTAACGTCTAAGTTATTTTTAAATACACAAAAAGGTTAACACACTGATCACGGCTTAGTATTTAAGCTAAGGCAAGCGCAATAGTTATTATCTTTTGAACTACAATAATAGTACATAAAAATTATTTTGTGCTAAATATGCATCAATGTAAATAAACACAAATTCGGCGAAATATTTTTGCCGATTTGTGCTTTGTTTACGTTGATCAGTGGTACAGAGCATAAAGGTATCTAGTAGAAGAGAGAAACTTTGAAGAATACTATAAATGTTTTTTAAAAATCTTAATTTTAATTGACATTTACCTAATGCTAGGTAATTTCTTTTAATCCTTCAGTGAGTATATTTGAAATATCAGAATTCATCAGTTCATCGAACCTCACGAGACCTTTATAAAAATTTCGACCCTAATTTTGAAGAAAATTTTCAACTTTTATAAAGCAGAAATAGTGCGTTTATGAGATATAAATATATATAAATATGTTTAATAGGTATCGAGTATGATACTGATTATTTTACTGATTGGATACTGATTTCTTTTAAATTATTCATTAGTACAGTCTAGGTTGTTGATTAGCAACCTAGTTCTTAAAGATTACGTTACACTTTCGTTTCTTGTAAATACAGTTTTAGGAGAATTTCTTGTTGCAAAGTGAAGATTTTTAAAAAAATTCAGAGCGCAATTTAAAAAATAAAGCATTAAATTTAGTTTTGGAGTTAGAGGACGTAATTTTTAATAAGCCCCCCCCCCCCCCCGAACTGAAAAAACCTCTCTTGATTCATTGGAAATATCCTAATGCCAAACTCTTCCAGTATCAAATGCCAAACTCTTGACTGAGTATATCCGTATTTCAATGAAGTATCTATTTAGTATGAACAAAATTCTGTTTATTTCATTTTATTAATAAGTATTCAGGGTAAACAGCTCTAGCCAGAGATTCAATAAGTTCACAACATCTAGTTGCATATTTCGAACCTAATTATTAATTAAGGTAACAAAACATACTTTATTTTTAAGATAGGCTCATTTACGGTAGATAATTTACTTCGAGAAATTTCAAGTTGACCAAACTTTATGAGGCGAAATTAAAAATTTGTAAGAAATGTAATGGTCATATTTTAGCTTTTTCCGAGCATCAAATGAACATTTTAAAAATATGAAATTACATAAACCGCAACTCTTCCAAAATTCTCGAAAACAGAACCGTTAAAAAAAAGTTTGGAAGTGCCGGAAATTTTGATGCACATTTGTACAATATAGAGCGCATAAAATAATGTTAGTGATTAACCTCGTACAGATGAATAGATTACTGAAAATAGGGCTATTAGGCACAAATTTATCGTCAAGATTGCGTATCTACCCGTTTCGAAGTTTCAAGAAAACTCCTTTGGAGAAAGAAAGCATAGATATGCGAGGTACTTTACTCGCAATTGTTCAAATTGTGCAGTAAAAAGGTTTCTTGTAACTCTGAAGCACGCTCGCACGTTTTAATTGCCTTTTTTTTTTTTCGGAGACAACAATAATTTTGAAAATTCATGAAGTACTTAGCAACCAGCTACCGAAAGACTTATGAAATTGAAATCATTTGGCTACTTATCAAATTTAGTAAGATGACTTCAATTATTTGTAACATTTTTGCACCGATGCGTGTTTAACAGTTTTGCACTGATGAAGACTCACTATAGGGATCTTTAACTAATATCTATTTACTGTGATTTTGCCACAAATTTTTCTTAAATTGATCATTCATTTTACTTTGCACATAAGTTTATACCCCCCCCCCCCGTTTTCTACCCTAATTCCTTCCTCCAAAAAGCAAAGTTCCCCGCAAGTTAGCGCAATGAACTTCGAGTATTACAGTGATCCCTCGTTTTTCGCGGTTAATGGGGACCAGAACCTTCCGCGAAAACTGAAAAACCGCGAAGTAGGATTTGCCCCTAAGAATTTTCGGGCATGCGGGTACACGAATGTTTTAAATATGTAAGCAGTATTTATACTTCACACACTTAAGACAAAAATTACAACAGTATGCGTAATTACTTAAACGTGTCGGTTCTAATTAATAAGGTCAATTACAAAACGTTATAGTACAGAAATAAACATTAATCAACATTGATTTCTGAGAGAGGCGAAGAGTCGTGTGTTGGTGGGAGCTTTTGAGAGCCCGTCTCTTTGACATGCAGACATCCTTCTCTCTCGCGCATCAAAATGAAACAACGCTTCTTTCCGCAATGTGGCTGCCGACATGGTTGTATTTCTTCATTTTTATTTTTTGATGAATTTTTTGGAAAAACCCGCGAAGCACTGAAGCCGCGAAACATGAAGCGCGAAGTGGCGAGGGAACACTGTATACACATGTTTAGTATCTATTACTTTTAGATGCGCTAATATGTAAAAAACGAAATTTACTCGTCCATTTTCCGAATTTTGCAGCACATCACTCGCATTTAACAGCTTTGTTTACAATTTATCTAATTTTCATTTCTGCAATTGAGTTTCTTAACAGTAGTTTAGAATGTCACAAATGCTTTAAATATTTTCGTACAGGATAAAATGCAATTTAGAACTGTTGTTTATTCAGATTCACGGTATAGTTTTTTAACTCAATGTTTTTAATTACTTATGAACCCTTGAATAACTGCAAATTTTTTAATAGTGCATTTTGCTTAATATAATATTTTCAATGTTGACTCTAATCCAAATCATTAAAACTGTTTCTGCTTCAAGCAAATTGGCAGCAATATTAAAGATAAATGTTCGTCATATAGAATACCGATCAATAGAATTTTTCTCCAGAGCACTTTAAAATTTTAAACTACAATTTTTTCTATATTTTAATTATATTATGGAGTCCATTATGTTACTCTAATAATTGAAAAAAATAATGGAATTACGAACTAATTTTTAATTAGAGTTTATGAATCTAAGGATTAAAGCAACACAATTTCCGTTTATTTATCTAAAGTTAATCGAAATTTTGTTTCATATTTATTTAGCAGCTAAACCTGCACATATTTGTTTATAAGAGATCTTAAATTGGCAAAGAAAATTATTTAATTCGTGATAGAACGATGTTTTTTCAAAGTGCTGAAGAATTAAAATATCTTGGTGGTTTTCTTTCTTAATATTCTTCCTTTTCCCCCCTTTTTCATATCTTTTTTGCGAGTGTCTTACGGCACAACGGCAACTTTGGAGCTACGTAGCTGATATTAAATTAAACAAGAGAATATTTCAAGAATGGTGTTGCTCGTCAGGGACCATCTATGCACTGAGGTCTAGATCCGGATCGCCCCGTTATTTCGTGTGGATCTTCACAAGGTAGTGTAAATCAAATTTAACTTGATTAAATTACAGCTTTAATACAAGTTTAAACATACATTAAAAATAAATAATATATATTTATGCTGATGATAGTGAAGTTTAGCGGGTGCTGCCAGCATTCACAAGAAACTAAAAATAATAATTGGAACTTGGACCGCTCGGTCACTAAAATCATGTACAAAAAGCTTATGTTTAATTCAGTAGTGTCGTCAAATTTGATGTAATAATTATCAGTCTATTTTTTAGTGTTCGGGTTTTGCTGTTTTCAGACCAATGGTGAACTATTAGCCAGCCAATGGTAAACCTCTTCAATCGGGAATTCGGAAGCAATCTTCGGAAGATCAAAAGCGGTTGCACTTTAAAAGGTATTGTTTTTTTACATTGGCTCACTTTTCGTGAAATTCGACCATTTTCTCTACAAGTGATTGTACACTAGTAGTAGTGAGGTGGATAACAATTTGGTGTTAAAGTTACTCTATTTAAATTATACTGAAAAATGTATTAAAAAATAGCGTTGACACATTAGAATTTTTATATTTTGAGCACGAATTTTGAAAAATAGTATAAACAACTATGTAAATGGAATCATGTACTTGTACCCTCAACTGATTTGTTCAGAAAATTGAACAATGTATTGAGATTTCAAAAATGCGTAAAGTATTTTTGCTTGTTTTTGTAACAAATATTATTTTCATTACATGTAAACATCTTATATTTAAGATTATGTACTTTATTTGCTTATTACCGGTAAAGGTTAAGATATAAAAATACTTTCTGTAAAATATGGATTTTTCATTTTCTTATTAGCTATTTGGGAAATTTTATTTTATAGTGTAAATATACGTTCTAATTTCTATTTTGTAATTGGTTTTATCTGTTTTGTAAATATTTTATATTGCACTTCTTCACAAACTTCCATTCTCTGGTGGTTAGTAAGTTATATTTCCTTGCAATTTCATAAAATAAATTTGCGTGCATTATAGAAGTATGCATACGTATATTATGGAAAACATATATGCATGCATAGTGTATTAGGATGTATGTTATCTATTGTCACGTTTGTATTACAGCATTTTAAAACTTTAAACTGTACAAATTCAATGTATGCATCTTATCACCGATTCAAATTTTGCTATTTCGAAAGAAAAATCCTTATGAATAAATTTCACGAAAATTAATTAGTCAGCTTATACTTCGCTGGTATTTTAGCTTAAAATCTGGAATGCACGTGCGTTGCACTTGAATTAAAAGTATAAGTTATGTATTATCAGTACATACTTAACCCTACACTGCGCAATTTTGTTTTTCTTTGTAAAATTTTTTTTGTGTGTTCGTTTGTATAAGTGGGAAAACTACTAAAAAGATTCTTATTTAATTCAGAAAAGTAGAATTCGAGAAAAATTGACATGTTTAAAAACAACATTGCGCATTTAGGGATAACAATATTTTTTAAATATAATCATTTTAACAAATGAAACCAAATCAATAATAAATAGGCATGCATTATAATCATAAAATAGCACTAAAATATGAAAATTTATCAAAATAATAAATTTTAGTATTTAAAATTTATTAAAGTAAAAATTTACAGATGTAACTACTAATTAGTTACATCTGCAAATTTTTACTTTGATTACCAATAAAGTTTAATAATAATTTCACTAAAAGATTTTAAACAAGAAACCTAACATCTGTAGGGGTCTATGCGATAATGTTCGTTTCTTCTTTGGTTGAGCGTGAATTGATTTTAAACAAAATTCCTAAATAATAATTTAATCGACCACTTTAAGCTAATTTGTGAAATACTTAACAATAATCTTCTACAAGATACTAAATAAAGTGAAATAGAACAACCGGTGACATCTATTCTAGTTTATACTGCGAATAATGCAGGAGTATAAAAATCCCCGAATGTGCGGTGTTGTTTTAATACAAAAAGTAAAAAAGGCACCTTAATATATATTTTTCCCGAAATTTTTCGGACAACTTATATTTATTTAATTTTAAAGCTATGTAAGCAATTTGAGACTATTATTTAAAATAAAATTGTTGCTTAAAATTTGTAGAAAACAAATTTAAGAAGTTACTATTTTTTTACAAAATCAACATGTCTTACGATTTTGTGAAAAAAGATGAACCTTGAGTTCAGTTTACAATATCTAGGGGAAACTATATTAACTAATATGATCACACATACAAAGTGAAACGAAAGAATGCGCCACATACAAAATAAAAGCTTAGTGAACGAAAAATGGAGGTGTTGTTTAAAAACACAGCGCAGTGTAGGGTTAAGCATTAACAGTTCACTGCGATTGCAAATTTCTCCCACTTTCATAGAAGCGAGCAATCGCAATGAAATCTTGATACTTAAATTAGTTAACCAACTTTATGTGCTACAAAATAATATTATTTTATAGACGCACAAAATACATTAAAATGAATAATTTCCAACTTAGGTGTTACTGAACACCTACATTTTTAATGTAGTTGCTAAATTTATAAGTCTTTGCTTTGTGTAACTTTCTGTTGCTGTGTAGATGATATGAATTATCAGCTTTTAATATTTTTGTAATTTAGACGGATATAAAAATATAAAATTCACCAAAAATGAATACTTTTCAACTTGAGTGTTGCTGAACACCAAAAAGAATGGAGACTAAACACCAAAATGTTTGCTGTATAGTTGATAAATTTTTAAGTCTGTTTTATATAACTTTCTGTTGCTGTGTAGGATTGAAACCTGATATGAATTTTTCCGTTTTTAATATTTTTGTCATTGCTTTTGAGCTGTAATTAATAGTCATGTACATTACCGTTTCTGTAACTTTATAAAAATTCCTAAGTGGAAGGTTCCTTGTAAGATGATTGCTGAAAAATTGTGTTCGGGAATACCCTGCTTTAATATTTTCTCTTTATGTAAGGGGTTTGTTTTCATTTGTAATTTTTTTCACGCTCTCGTATGTGTAAAAGTACTAAGATTGTAATTACAGAAACTGTACTACATTATGTGTAATGTGTCGTCAGTATGAAATGTTATTACATGTTTGTAAAAACTATGGATTTAAATAAATTGCATAAGTTTAGTAATAGGAGTTTGTCGTTCTTTAAAGATTACTGAAAACTTTTGCAAATAAATTGCAGTGAGATTAATGATAAAGCAGTGTTACTTTGACATTGCATTTGGCATTCGAAGAATAATCATAGTATTTTTCCTTAAAAGTAAAGGAAAATCTTACAAATATAATTAATACTAAGAAAGAATACTTTTTTACCACGGTCAAAACATTATAAATTTTATTTAAAAATTTTCTCTGAGCTGTGTTCGTCAGCGATTTTTTAAAAACGGAGTAAATAATTTGTAATAAAAACGTAAAGTATTCAAGTTATGCTTTAAAATGATTTAAAAGTGACTAAGAAACTGGTTACGTTAATTTATATTAATTGTATTTTATTTTATTTTTTACATTCAACATAATTAGTTTCAAACTGATCATCAATTAATATTGTCAATACTTTCAGCTTCTTGAAAGGACAAAATATCAGATTATTTAAATGTATCCGACACATTTCATAAATCTTGTTTCTTGATTTTGACGGTTCAAAGTCATACTCAGAAGGTTAGAAAGATCAATTTTCTACTTCTTTCTATAAAAATCTTATTTTTGGATTTACAGTAAAATTTAAATTCTCGGTTTTTTTCCTTACAAGTTTTTAGTTCACTATTTTGAAATAAAATCTATTTTCGTCCTCTGGACATGTTGAAAACAATTCTAGACATCCAAACTTTTTCCTCAAAAAAACTTTCTCAATGTTTTCGTAAAAAGTAATAAAGAATTAAGCTTTTTTACTTTCAATGGAATGAGTCTAGCTACATCTTCCAGAGAAGTCTTCACCAATAAAATACATTGTGTTCATCCTTGAAAGTATAAGATTTAGTTTTTTTTTAAATTTTAGAATTATTCAATAGCATTTAAATGTGTAATTTGATGCTACTGTAACTTATAAAGCATCCTTCAAAAGATCATTACTAGAGTTTTAAATCTCTATGTGTAACTATTATGCGTAATCATTTATAGCTTTAGTGAAATTATTATATTTAAGGTATTTTCAGTATTACACTGAAGGTATTAAGGTACATTTTTAAAATAATTCAACGGAATGAAATTTAAAATATAAAAATATAGCTTTCAAATTCCAAATTTGTTTAGTTTTTCATATCGGAGGTCATGTTTCCTCTTATGAACTAAATTCCTAAATAAGTTTTGAGTCATAATGTGTTAAATCGCGTTTTCATGTATTTTCACGATAATTTAGGACCATTTCTTTTCGAAATTTTAGTTTTTTAAAGTGCACACTTTTTGGTAAATATTTCTAAATTTAATTTGCATGGAGTTGTTAGCTTGATTTTAATTTTCAATGTACCTCAAAGTATTGTTTTTATAAAATGCAAAGTTCACAGTATGATTAGCATTGGATAACGCATCAGTTTAATATTATTAGGGGAGCAAAGTTAATACACTAAAAATACTGGAAAATGCCTCATGAATTTAAATATTGATCCTTATAAACTCACAAGTTGTTTTATTACTATAATATAAACTACTTTTTTTCCTGTTATACGTTAAAATAGCATCAGTAAAACTGTGGTATTGTTAAAGTATGAGTATTTTTTCAGAAATACTCTGATTTTGAGTGTCATCCAGGGTCGATTCCTCTCCCCCCCCCCCCCCCTCCGCCGTAGTGACGCTACTGCTTAAAGAAACGGTATAACTGAAAGAAGCAAAGTAATATTATATTTTTCAGATTTTACAGGTTGTTTGCGTGTAAAGCATAGTGATCTTCGCTTAGGAATGTAATCATAAATGTCACTGCAGTCAACGCAAATTGTACGTTTTAGGAGTAGTCGAATGCAAAAAACAACTTGAGGACTGAACAAAAATGCTAACAGAAAATTTGAGCAATTTTATGTAAAATACAATATTTTTAAATGACATTTTCTAATAGTATTTCTTTAGACATTTTTATCACGCGGTTATTTTTATAATAATGACAACAGATCGGAATGTGTTAAAAAAAATAAACTGGATATAAGAAATCACCTTTCCTGTATAAACCATAAATAATTATGTTGAGAGCAATTATTGATTTCCCGTCACTTCTCTAACAGCTGCTAGAATGAAATATGAAACTGTCATAGATTTATTTAAAATTTAATATGAGGCGTTCAGAGCCAGAGTGGCCTAACTGCAAACACCTCTCGTTAGAAATGCAATTTGAAAATTTACCAACACTTTAGAAAATTGTTATATTAAATGATATGTACGTATTTTTTTTAAACTTGTGGACTTTTAAAGAACGTGACTTGGAAGAAAAATGTATTAAATACTCTTATAAGTAAGAAATATATATATATGATATTCGATGTAACATTTTGTTGGTTCTTACGCTGAACAAAGTAGAAATTTTTCAGGAGTAAAATAAGGTTCTCACAACAAAATACGCAATGTTGCTCGGTTTTACAAATTAACGCAGGTAAATATTTATAGATATTTACCTAAGTTGCATAGGCATGCTAAGCATGCTAAGTTGTGCATATCATGCACAACTTAGTGATAAAGTTTCATTAAGTACGGTTCTGATATTTGTTTCACATTTCATTTGCTGGATCCTTCATGTAAAAACATTTGAAGTTATGTTTTAGTGCGTTGAAGAGCTAAAATTATGGATTACTTTTCCTAACGACTTAAAATATTTTCTACAGCATTAAATCTAAACGTGAACTTGGTACACCGTAAATAAACGGTGATAATATTCATTTCGAAGTACTAACAATCGTTTGACATTTTATTGTAGTGTAATTGAGGAAATTAATGTTGCATAGATTAATGAACCTTCTTGCAGTGTTTGCGTAGTATAAAAATAATTGAAAAAAATGATAAGTTGAAAATGTTGAATAAAATTGACGTAAAAATGTTAATGGGTAAATTCGGGGTTTTAACAACAGTTGATATACGAGTAGTAAATTAAGTTCAGGAAAAAAAATGATATTCAAGAAACTTTCATAACTGCGGATTATTTCTTTTCTGTCTTTATTCTTTTTGAAATAATGTTTTAATGGACTTATGAGTGCTTTAAAACGTATATATATTAAGTATTATAAGTGTTTAATATATATATACACATATATATATTACGTTAAGGAAGGATTAAAAAAAGTCCAGCCTCATGTGACGATGTTGCCCATTGGCGTCATGTGACGATGTGCCCATTGATAAGAATTTGTTTTTGGATCTCTAACTAATGAGAGAAGCACGGTGAAAGATCATTTAAGCAATTATTCTTTCGGCCAATATAGAATTGTAAGTGTAATAAGCATAACTTTTTACAACAGTGAAAATCAGTGCATAACTGCAGATTTTCAGTGCTAATTAATTACGCTTATTTCAGGACTACGGGGAGGTCTTACACCATGTAAATTCGTTCTAATTCCGAAAAGTGTGTGAACATTTTTCATTTTAATTGTAGTAGTTTATTGTCAGAATTGTCTATATGCTTATATTTTTTTCTATAATTTCTTTCAGCGTTTCAACTGAAACATGAAATTTCCAATGGCAATAGAATTTGGTTTACAAAAATTTTAATATGTTAAAAAAAATTATTGTTGATTCCGCCAGGAAAGTATTTGTATATTTTACGTAAATAAATAAATAGTGTAAAACTGCATTTAAAAGCACGATATAAGTAAATAATTATTTTAGCGTATTAATACCGGTTAATGTAGAAATATGAAAGTCGTTTAATTAGTGTAATTTCCTTTACCTGCTTGGAATTAAAAGACTTCGAACTTAAAATTATTTAAATACTTAGAACCGTTATAGGTTGTATAATGAAGACGAGGAAATCATAATAGTTTAAGTAATCAGGTTGTTAATATCATTAGCTATAAATAGCTTAATTCTCTTCCTTTTTAGAGATATTCGATAAAATTGCTGATCCCAAACATATGCTTGAAAAAGGCTAAGGGCATTGTTTCAGACTCCCAAAGTTTGCAACAATTGTAAACTAATTATCCTTCATGTGTGAAATTATGCATTGTATTAATAAAATAATTGTATTAAAGCTGAAAATAAGTGATTTCAAACAGCAACGCTGATATTTTCCCCTTTGTAGATCATTCCTGAGTGTAATTATTGTTTGTTTCACAGCATTCGATATGTTAAGTCTTCATATTACTCTGAATTGCATAATAAATGAGTTGTCACGTACGTTCGGTCGATGTAGTACAATAATAGAATAATAGATTTAGATATCATTTTCACAAAATTTTGCGAAACACTGTTCATTTCTATGAATATTATTCATGTGAGATAAATATTTGTTGTTTGTGTTATAAATAAATAGTGTAAAATGCATTTAAGAAAGTAATGTAGTTAGGTGAACGTATTCATGGGATAACATGGATAAGGTTAAACAAAACTAGTGTTACTGCTCTAGATTTTTTTAATAACATAGTATAATAATTTTTATTTGTAGTGTGTAACGTATGGAATTAGCCCATAGTAATTTGTTAATAAATAGAAATAAGTATTTGTTTGATTAGGAACAGATCGAAAACGTTTTGTGTTAGATGACATTAAAAATATGAAAAGTGACCTAATCACCTTATGACTTAAGTCAGTTCTTCCCGTTGAAGCTCCTTTTATTAAAAATATGACTCCTTATTTCTTAATATCGTATTCTTTCGTCCCGTCTTTTAATACTTATAATCGGAAATAATCGAAATTATCAGAATGCCTAAACGTGTTTTTGGTCGATAATTTCTTTAGTTTTTGAAGGGCATAAAGATTGAAGAAACATTGAAGACAAACAGGGATAGAAAGATTTGTCTGACAACAACACAATAGCACAATGAATTTGATTCACTGATAATAGGAATCTACTTTTATGAGTTAATATTTCTCTTATTTTATAGCAAAATGTTATTCATTATTTGGAAAGCAAATACACCAAACATTGTGCTATTGTTTCAGCCAAATTGCCAGTTTTTTCATAAAACATTGTGTTGTTCCAGAAATAAAATTAAGATGTAAAAAAATCATCATTAGATCAAGATTTTGGTACAGAAAGAAAGTTAGCATTGCAAAAAACAGCACAAAATAAGCAAAAGTTTTAGTAAACAGTTTTTAATAAATTATTAAAGCAATAATCATTTTCATTTGAATTGACATTACATATTCGTTCTTACAAATTAGAATCTCCTAAAAGCAAAACTGTTTCACATGTACTGCAGGTCACACCTGTAACCAAAAGCTAGCAAATGTTTTTTTTCTGTTTTCTTTTCCTTCAACATTTAAATATGTTTCAATGAGTCATTATTAGTTAAGTATGCTACTGCAATCAATAATTTGTATTTGTGTTTATCAATAAACTATTAAAATGCAATTTTTTTCCTTCCAAAATGAAGGAAGACTTTACCTGTAATTTTGAGAATGATAGTAAATGGAAATATTGTTCGGATGTTTATCCAAAAAGGTGAAAATAAATTGTTGTTTTGCTTGTTTCTGAGAACAAAGAATAAACGAAATCATACGCCAGAAGATAAAATTTGAAGAATTACTGAATTAGTTACAAAAAAATCTTTGAACTCCTAATGGGACCATTATTAATGATACCAAACTAATTAAAATCCATATTTGTAATGAAAACCTCTTCCATTTGAAGTGATCAGTTGAAGAAACCTTCATGGCGATGCAATAACATTTATATGGTATTTTACAGATTTTATGTTGGGTTATGACTAGAGCCGACAACAATGGCAGTTTTATAGCAACGCATTCTATTACTAAACGTTTGTGCTTTTTTTGCGTAGTATGCTATACTATAATAGCAAGCAAGTATTTTCATGCAAACAATGCTTTTAAATAATCGTATTTTAAAATAGAATCATGATTATTAATACAAACTGTTGCCATTGCATTAATGCAAATTTTATAATAAATGTACTTTTATTATACCACACTCTACCCTTCAGAGGGAAAAAATCACGCTAAAGAAGCCCCTAAAGTTTTATTTGATGTTTTCTCAAATTTGGCGCACTTACGCGAATAGTTTCCAACAATAAACTCTCTCTAAATTTAAAGCAGCTTTCTCTTCTTTTATGAATTGTGTACAAGATTTATACCTAAAAATATTTTATGTTTCCATTTTGCACTCAAAAGAAAGCATTCATCTATTATAAATTATATTTCACATAAGTTTGAATAATCACTTACGTAAATGGGGAGAAGCAAGAGTTATATTTATCATTAAATGATAAATATAAATTATCTGTTAAATTTTAATCATAAAAGATGACTGCTAGTGATAAATACTAATATTAATCCTTCCAGAACAACTCTCGTATAAAATTACGTAAAGACAGTAAAAACTTAAAAGTAGTTAAATAAATGAAAGCAACTGAAGTCGAGTACGTTTAAAAAAATACAAAGCTTTGCGAAAAGATAAAATGTAAAAATTCAAAATTTAGTTCGATTTTTCCCACTTCGCCTTTTGCTCTTTCTAAAAGATTAGCAAGATGCAAAAAAAAGTTCGTGTAATTAAAATTCATGCCTCAACTAAACTTGCCACGCAGTAAATGTTTTCTTTTGAAAAGATTCAGAAAATATAGATAAATAATCGCTACAGATTAAAAGGTTTTATGCATTTTGCTTTGCACAACTGCTTTCAATTCCAAAAGATTTATTTTGATTTTTCAATTTCTACAACGCTATTTTGTTTGAAAAATATTTTGCCTTCCATAAATAACTTTTGATGGATAAGACTTGAAGTATTTTTTGTTTAAGGAATCGAAATGATTTTTTAATAGTATGATGGGGGAAAAACTATTTATATGATAATAATAATAAAATTACACGTTAATTTAAAACACAAATGAGCAATAAAATGCAGACATATGTTTCGGGATTGCTTGGAATCCCTTTTTCAATGCGACAGGTTTACATCTTTCTGTATCTAATTCTAATTTCGATTTTGAGTCTATTGATAGAATGTCATGGGCAAGAGCTCTTCGTTCATCCGACAGTCACAAAATTACTTTAAATATGAAATTTACTAAGTTGTGTAACGATTCAAATGTTCCTGTTCCGGCTGATTTGCCTCTTGTTAATAGGAACACGGTTGTAAATCTTTCGAAATTTCCTTTGAATAGTAATGAAATCAATGCTCTGAAATGTAATAACAATTTTGCTTTGGCTAAAAAGCCTTCTTTTTCTGAACTTATTGCTCCGGTTGAAAAAGCTTTCAAATTTAGTGCGTTAACTTCCACTCAAAAAGAGTCGTTTCGGCATCTTATTGCTTCCAATGTTGATTTCAATTCAAAAGTTCCTAATACTGGTTTTACCCATTCTGTGAAACGATGTGTCAATAATTTAGTTTCCAATTCTGATTTGGTCATTACCAAAGCAGACAAGGGTGGTCAGATTGTTGTTCTTAATAAATCATCTTATGTTGAAAAAACTGATGACTTAATTGCTTCTGGTCCTTATTCTGAAATTTATAAAGATCCTAGTGACAAAGAGTTAAAAGCTATTTCTTCTGCTGTTAAGTCTGTTTATTCTATTCCT
Source organism: Octonoba sinensis (assembly GCA_038502835.1). Lineage (NCBI taxonomy): Eukaryota > Metazoa > Arthropoda > Arachnida > Araneae > Uloboridae > Octonoba > Octonoba sinensis. Next base: position 70,617,739 of record CM076602.1, read on the forward strand.
TTGATTGCTAAACGGTCTGTGATTCCTTCTGTTGCTAATTGTGCACGTTTTTATGCTTTACCAAAGGTACACAAGGCAGGTATTCCTTTCAGACCAATTGTTTCCAATATTGGCACTGCTTCATATAAACTTTCCAAATATTTAGTTTCTGTGTTTTCTCCACTTAGGAGTCAGAATGTTTTCACTGTTAAAAATTCCACCGATTTTGTTAAGAAACTTCATAACTTCGTTCCGAATAATTCAGTTATGGCCTCTTTTGATGTTAATTCTTTGTTTACTAATGTTCCTGTTGATGGCGCTTTGACTTGCCTCAGGAAAAGGCTTTCTGAATTCCATTTTACTTCCGTGGAAATTGAGGAATTAGTTTTCCTTACTCGTGTGTGCTTGCAACAGAGCACTTTTGTATTTAATGGTAAATTCTATGCTATGGTAGATGGCCTGGCTATGGGAAGTCCTCTTAGTCCTATTTTAAGTGATTTCTATATGCATTACTTTGAGGAAAAACTGTTCCAGAAATTGCAATTTCAATTTTATGTTCGTTATGTGGATGATTGTTTTGTCCTAACGGACAGTAACTTGTTAGGTATTGATGATGCTCTTTCTATTATGAACTCCATTTATCCTAATATCCAGTTTTCTTGTGAGAAAGAACTTAATAGTAGCCTCGCGTTTCTTGATGTCTTTATTTCTAAGAGTGAGTCTGGTTTCACTACTTCTGTCTATCGTAAACCTTTCGCTGTTTCTTTACCTCCTCACAGACTGTCGTCTCATCCTCCCAACCAAAAATATTCGGCTTTTAATGCTCTGGTCCATCGTGCTATTAATATTTGCTCTCCTCCTGGGCTTCTCAAGATTGAACTCAACCATCTGAAAGCTGTAGCTGTTGATAGAGGATTTTCTCACTCTTTAATTGATTCTATTCATAACAAACTTTCTAAGAAAACTTCTGGTCCCAATAATGTGGTTTCTAGAAAGAATTTGGTTGTGTTACCATTCTTTCATTCTGTAAGTTTCCGTATTGCTAAAATCCTAAAAAGGTTTCAATTTCAAGTCGTTTTTGCTCCTAGTAACAAACTTTCCTTCTCTTCTCTTAAGGATCCTGTCGATCAACTTAACACTTGGGGTATTTACCAAATTAGTTGCCGTTGCGGCCTTTCTTACATTGGGCAGACAAAACGTGCTCTGAAAATTCGCTTAAATGAGCATAAAGGTTATGTACGAAAGCAAGAGTTAAATAAGTCTAGCATTGCTCAACATTGTTGTAATTCCAACCACTCTTTTGATTTCAATTCTGGTAAAATTATTCAAAAATGTTCTTCCCCTTTAGAGCTTGACTTTTGGGAAGCTTATCATATTAACAGGAATAGTTCTAATTTGGTTAATGATTCTTCCTCAATTCCTTATTTTTCACAGGTCTGGCATAAATTTCTTTAATTTGTTGTTCTTTCTAGGTTTTCTTGTTGTTTTCCTTTTTTGTGTATATTTTTCTCCGTCCCCCCTCCCTCCCCTCCCCCTCCTTTACATGTGTACTTTGTTTTGCATTTTGTTTTGGTAGTTTCTGTACTTATTTTTATTTCAATTTTATTCTTTGTATTTTATTTTATTATTTTTGCAATTTTTATGCATGCTGTTGTCTTTTTTGCTTTATTTTTATTGATATTCCTTTTTACTTCCTGTACTTTTAACTGGATTCGTTTGTTGCTCTCTTATTGGTGTCTTCCTGCTACTTCTACTTCCACTTCACGCTGCCTTTATTCTCATTGGTTTACAGATAATTCTTAGGCTACATAAGCTTTGTTTTTGTTGTTCTGTCTGCTTCATTTGGATGTTTTGCATCTAGAAGCTCCCTGTCGCATTGAAAAAGGGATTCCAAGCAATCCCGAAACATATGTCTGCATTTTATTGCTCATTTGTGCTTTAAATTAACGTGTAATTTTATTATTATTGTTTACTTGCACAAAGTTAAATTATTTTTATATTTATATGATGTTATGTGTCTTAGTGGTTGAGTAATGAGTTTTGCTAAGTAATTTTATAACATCATTCTATATAGTCTAGAATTTTGCCTTTTCTATGGGATGTATGCTTCTAATATGTCTTGAAAATTTAAAAGTTACATTTTATTATAGCCATAATTGTATATATATGTGTATGTGTGTCTTTTAAAATATTTGTCTCTTGCGATCTTTTTTCTTTTAATTGGACAATATAACAAAGAAAGAAGATTCCTTCATTATTTAATTTTTATCATTTGCAGGTATCATTAAAAGTTACGAAACAACCGCCTTTTCATTAAAGTCAAACTTAAATTGGGTTCCATCTTTGCTATAGAGAAAGTTTCTTTATTACGTTTATGCTTATGTATACTTAATTTCGAAATATTAATATGCAATGAAATCTAGAGAACAGATTTTTATTGTATATTTTTACTAGTTTTAAATTGGGCAAATAATAAAAGATGATTAAATGTTTGAACGACTAATGTCAACAGGCAAAAAAAAAATTTTTTTAATGTTGGAACTTGAGTAGAAATGTAAAATGTGAAATTTTTTTAAGAAACATAATCTACATCAAAAGAATTTAAATTAACTTAATAGTGTGCTACGTAATTACATTTCAGAAAATCACTCATGCGGCCATCTTGTTAAGAAGTAAAGCTGACTAAATTGTTAACTGATTTGTACCTTATGTTTATTAATTGCAGAACCGCGTATTCGTCTATCGATCATACGGAATTACTTGACACTGTGATCGTACTTCCCCAGAAATAGTCAAACTGATTAATATTGAGCAATAGTAACATCTTTATTCGGGGAAACACGTTATACGGTTGTCTTGTAGAGAGGGGAATGGGTTACGCAGGGCATTTTTGGTCTTTTATATGTTATTTTGTTACTGAAAATACAATCAAATGTACATCTATATATAGTCAGCGTAAGGCTAAGACCTAAAGGCTTTCACACTTTTGTGTAAGAATATTTTGTTAAAATTTTATCAAACTTCGATCTTGTCCTTTAGTACAATTTTTTTACCCTTTTTTAAGTAATATTTCGCTATTAACTCTCTAATTTGACTTTAAAGTAAACTTTTCGCAAAATGTGTTTTTTTTTTAAAGTTTCATACGACGAGAGTTTATCTGCAACTGACTTTGTCTTATGAGGATCTGTTCTTATAATTCATAACAAATAATAAGCTATTGATGCCTTTGAAAACTTTCTTAAAACGTAAAAAATATACCTCTGTGTGCGAAATTAAAAGATATTTTAGAGATAATTTTGTTGTAGCTGCAGATAGGGATTGTAGATAGGGACAAATAATAAATAAGACGATTTTTTTCTCGAAGCACACACACATAAGTATTCCATGCAGACTGCTACATAAACCTTAATGAAAATTTTTGTGCATTATAAGCAAATCATTTTTAGACAATGTGGCTAAATTTGTGTAATGAGTGACCTTTTTTAAGGTCAATCCAATCAAAAAGTGGAAAAAAGTTATTTTAACGTATTCCCGCACAAAAATAAGTTTTATGCTTCTGATTGTTAACTTTTTTGGCTGCCTTTACCCGACTATAACTGAGAAACCTACAAACATTTGTGGCCACGCTCTCGTCGGCCGCAACTTGCGTATTCCTAACTAAAGAATCTACCTCTGAAGAACAATTTAAGAGCTAAACATGAAGCAAAAAATACTGTGATTAATGATTTTTTAAAAAATTTTGCCATTATGCAGTAAACAATAAATGTCTAATAAATTACAATATTTTCTACCAAAAAAACAACAACAAAAAAAAAACACTAAAAATTATAAGACTAACACACTATTGCCGTGTTATTTTAAAGTCTGGGCATTTCTGCTGTTTAGCGGTCTCCGTGATTCAATTGCCAAACAGCAGAGACACATCGCTAAGGTGGTGGTTGTGGTGTCTTTCCAAGTCGTTATTTTTCAATCTTTTGAACTAATCGTTCAAATGCTTTTCTCAGCTACCACCATTTTGTATTTAAACTGGAAGTACAATAGCATTAGAACTGACAAAACAAAAGCAGGCGACTTTTATTTCATTGCGAAAATATTTCAACTTATGGAATACTTTAATTTGATTATTTTGTACGCAGGTAATTAGCAAAAAAAGAGCTAAGTGTTTGAATGCATTTGGATAAAAACTATTATTCTAAGCGTTCTAAATGTCTCCGAACAGACTTCGAACAAACTCCGTAAAATGTAGCTCTGTACGGGATTTGCCGTGGACCAAAGCAAAGCAATGCGGCAATTCTTTTGTGTAGAAAGAAACAGATTTATGATTTTAAAATAGAAATTTGAAGTTTGAAGCTTTTTTAACGTTAAAAAAAACGATCACTACCTCTGGTGTTAAAGCTTGCGCACAAAATTTTGTTAAGATCCGTCTTAAACTGTAGACTTGTATAAAGCACATGAGTACATGTCCAGCACAGGCACTAACAAGCTGTTTTTTAATGTAGATTTTTGATAAATTACATTAAATCGTTAAAATATGTATTACGTTACCCAAACCCTGGATCAAAAGTGTTTAAGTGCGCGCAGTATTATTAACATAAAATTCAACATTAAGCAACGCAACCAATAATAAAGCAGCAAGTATGTCTGTCTATCTGTCTGTGTCCGGCGTAGGGCCAAGACTGCTTATTGGATTTTCATGAAATGTGGTTCGAAATTAGTTTGGGACATGGGGGTGTACACCTTGAAGAGTCTTTTCTGAAATTTGAATTTGTTCTTTTTTTATTTCAATTTATAGCCGAAAATTGCATAAAATGATCCTTTACTATTGGAAGAAATTATCGCAGCCATTGGAAAGTCCGTAAAAAATTGTCCTAGAAAGTGTTTTGCTCTTTGTGCTAAAATTCAAAGCCTCTTAATTAACTAGAAAAGAAGTGAAGTTTTTTTCTCTGCAGTTCGAAATTATTCTTTCACGGTTATTAACTTTAACTTTATTTTCTCCAGACGATTGATAAAGCGCTTACTATTTTACTTGAATTGTTACCATGCCGACTGGCTTATGATCCTTTTTTTTAACGAATTAGAATTTATTTCTTACGGTTTTTAGCATTTTAAGAAGCAGCCGATTTTTATTATTCTTTTTTTATATAACGAATTAAAATTTATTTCCTACGGCTCACAGCAACACCACCGAAAAACAAGGCCTGAGGTCTAAAGCGTAATCTCATGGTGACGTCATCACTAGTAGGTGAGCGCTAACAGCCAATAACAGCTCTTTGAAATATCTTATTATTGTACTCAAACCAAAATTATTTTAATCGCCAAATATTTACTGTCAATGTCATAAATGGCAACAATTCGTTTTCCTCAATTCTTTTTAACTACATCGTAAGGAAGCTGATATGAAAATATAAGGATGCTGTTGAAGCGATTAATGTGTTCCAATTCATTATTTCACTCACTATGTGTGTAATTAAAGCTGCGTAACCAGCAACTACTTCATTAATTAATCGCAAAAAATGCCATTCCTGTGCTGCATTATTGGATGCCAGTTTAAGTTTAAGTAAGTCCAGTTACAGTTTAAACGAAAATATATCCGTTCTTAAGTTTCCAAGTGACCCATCATGGTTAGATGCATGGTTGAAATTAATTCCAAGAAAAGACTTCAAACCCAGAAAATCGTCTAGAGTATGTCCAGATTTGATTTTTATTCACAACATGCACGGAATATTTTACGTACAGTTATGTTTAATCAGAGCACCCTATACTTTAGTATAGGGGTCTCTGGTTTAATGCCCCTACAATTATTTATGTGCGTCGTCAACACTAGCATTAGCAGTAGTGTGTAAATACGACAGATTCACTAAATATTCGCTACAAAACATAGGGGGAAAAATTGAATCATAAATTTAATGCAGCATTAACTTTGCAAGAACAGGATATTTTGTGTGTTTCTATGTTTGTTATTATGGCGCATGAAACAAGACTGTACACCATAATGTTAGATAACTAAGAAGTCATGATACATATTCTTTTAAACAACATAATTTAAGAATACGAAATGGCGAATAAAAAAAAATCCTTTCCTTAAAATTATTTCAAATAATTAAATTTACTAATACGATGAATCCTACTTTCAAACTGAATACTTGGCATAAGAAACAATGATATTTTCATGCCAATGATTATCGCCAAAGATTTAAAACCTTATGCAAGGGATATATCGCCAATATTGAATGAAAAGAAGAAAAAAACAGTGACCTTAAAATATTTTTTCAATAATAAAATTTATAAATGCGCCAATGAAAGAAAATCACCAAGTTTATATTGAAGATAAAAATTGCAAAAAATGCTTTGTAACAAAAAGTAGTTAGAAATTACTAAGAAAAAGATGTTATGAATAAACATTTCTTATTGAATATGTATGCTTCACTGAATGTTCTAAGTCATGTGTAAGCTAACATAATTTAGCAACTTGTTCAAAATTTTTAAAAAATGTAAATTTTTGCGTTGTTTCTAAACTAAAATGTTGTCGGTATATTTTCGAGGGAAAAAAGGGAGGGCTTTCGTATATACTTTCCAAAATGTTCTCGAATTTTAATAGATAAGTAAAAATCAAGTTCGTGTTAACGATGGTTTGATGACACTTTGTCAGAGAATTAATTTAAATGAGTTTCACTGTAGGATACAAACAAAAGTTTCTTTCTGAATTTTTCTTAAACTTACTAATTTTTACTTTTTTGATTTGTGAATGATAGTCATTTATTCCAAATGCAAATAAATTTTGACCGTTGGATAACTAAATTTAAGCATAATTTGGAGTGTTAAAGCACAGTCAAAATACCAATATTATTGTATTTTATTTTAGTATCTTGTTTGTGCTCGAATCAATCAATTTCATTTTTCATATAGTAAACATACGCCAGTCTGTGCTTTGTTTGTTTAATTTAGGGGAGGGGGATGACCATTTCATTTGCAAAAATGTTAGAAAAAATTATGTGTACACATAAAAACAGTAAAAAATAAAATAAAAATATTTTTCACAGGCGTGTGAATTTCACTTTTCTACCAATAATGTGCTCAGAAAAGAGATAGTAAAAAATAGTACCCTTAATATGATTCTGAACAATGAGTGTTTAGAACATGACGAATGTTTGTAAGATCACACAATGGAATTTGTTTCAAAGTTTATGGTTAACACCGCAACGAATACTTTTTTATAGAACTATTCTATAGAAAAAAATGATTTCGAAACTCCTACTAAGAAACGAAAATTGACATTAGCAAATTCTAAATCCAATGTGCGCTATATGTACAATTTGTGCTGAAAATGTAAGTTTTTGAAAAATAAATCACATGATGCATTCATATTTTTAAAATGTTCTACTGATTTAAAGCATAGTTACCTTTTAACAACATTTTTAAGTATGCCTTTTTCCACCCAAAGTGATTCATTAATCTAAATAAAAGATTGTGGAATATTTGAAATATCATTATTAAATAATAATATTAAATCGCCAAAAATGTTTTAAGTTACATGGCTTTATTTAAATTCAAAACATCGTTGCATTATCGAAAAAAAACTATTGTTGCCAAACGGCAAATGATAATGCTGATAATTTCCTCAGAGCCAAAAGCGTTCATTTTTTTTCCTAATTAACGTTATAATAAATTATAAAATGGATGGATTATTGTATTGTCATCGAAGATAAGCTTGTGTGCAAAATTTGAAGATAATTTATGCAGTAATAGTTGTCGAAAACCGCCTCACAAAATTCCGCCACAAGTCAAGTTAAATAAAACCATGTAAAAAGGGGAAAATGCATTAAAAAGTTTGTTTAATTTTTCACTCAGAGCACATTTTTGAAAGAGTTTTCAAATGTTTCATGAAGGTATTTTTCAAACAAGTTTTAAAACTGAAAAAACCATACTTAAAAAAAAAAAGGTTTTCAAAGACATTTTTTTCGAAACCATTAAAAGTTTTTTAAAGCATTATTCTACTCCATACAATTATTGAGTATGAAGAAGATATTCGATTACAGTAACAAATTGTTTAATGACCGCTTACTGGTTAAGGAGTTTGCTTTTAAAGGGGAAATTGTAATTTGTGATTTGATTAACATATTTTCTTTTCTATCTGTTTTCTTGTGTATCCTTGATTTATATTTCTAAGTACATACGTCTAGAATCAATCATTAATTACCATCTTCATAAAAAATGGTCCGAAAAATATAAAATACTGAAATGTTTCGAAGCGCTTAGGAGACATATTGTTAAAGTTCACCTACTTGTGATGACGTCATCGACGGAGATAGGGGGCACAGTCTTTCGTAGTGTTGCTCACAGGCTATCGATAGCTTTAGTTTGATTTCCTTATTTTGACATGCATTTTACGGGACCATTCTCCATACTGCCCTGGTGTTTTTTAAAGAAATGTTATCCTTTATAGCGATTTTGTTACTCCAGCTTATTATTGCTATTTATATTTATATTTTTTTTTTCTCCAGTGAATTAGCACACATGTTATTTGCCTATTCGAGCTCGGATGAAATGTTTTTTCCACTTTATAAGCTTTGATTGCTGCTGTTTGTTTCTACAAGGTACAAAATTTCGTCTTTCTCTTTTACTGTCAATGAATAATAGTTAAAAAATAATTATACTAAAAATTTATTGATTAAAACTATTCTAAAAGATTATAATCGTCCTTTTTGTGTGGGTACTTAAACTAAACATACAAAATGCGTTTTCCTTTAAATATTTTCTTTTCCGTTTTGTTTCGTTTCTTTCTTTCTTTATTCATTTTTATTGCATGGTGTTCACAGTGAGCTCTTTAGTTTTTACTTGCCAATAGGACCGCTTACTATTGCTTTTGACGGTGAAGTTGAAGCTATTGCTGTGGCCATACTACAACTGTCGATTCGTAGCCACTCTTTTGCAAGAGCAGTTATACTGTCAGATTCTAAAAGTGCGCTTCAGGCCTTTCTCAATGACCAACGCAGTTCCCACAGAATTTCAGAGTGTAGGCTTTTACTTAGAGAACTGGAATACAGAATTTCATTTCAATGGATTCCTGCCCACTGCGGAATTTTGGGCAATGAAAAAGCTGATACACTGGCGAAGAAATGAGCTTCAGTAGAACAGCGCATGAACCTTCCACTTTCTTTCCATACTACTAAATTATATAACTTGACCCTTAGGTAACTTCTCAAACAGGACATGATACAACAAACCCTTAACAAGAGACGAGGGCTCTGGGGGAAAGCGGAAATATTCCCAGTTATCCAAAAACGACAGCAGTGGTTCTCTTTAGAGGTCTCGCTTGACATGCACTGTTAAAAATTTCCGTAAGAAAACTGTAAAATAGCCATTTATTTGATTGTTATTTTACCATATTTAATTACAACAGTTGAATAACCATTAAAAAGATGGTACTCAAACCGCTGGTTATGAAAAAAATCGTGTATTCTCTGTTTATCTTAAAGAAGTTTTAACTAACCGAAATTTTCAAGCGCTCAATAAGAATCGGGCGTCCATCTTGTTTGCGAAACATTACCGGTCGTACGTTGTTTTAAAAATATGAATAAAGTTTTATCAGTTCAAATCTGTATGTGTATATAAAAAAGAAGAAAAAAAAGTGGCCTAAGCAGTGGTTACCAAATAGAAAGACATACACACGTATATCAAAGTTTTTTATTTACGTGGTCTTACATCGGATTCCCAAACTGTTTGCGAATGAGCGAACCAATAATTTGAGCTGGTGAAGCTTGTTTATTTTAATTTTTTCAGCAAATAAAATGATTTTCGTCAATATACAGTAAATTTAGACCAAAGATGGCTTTAGATCCAATCAAAAACTGAAATCTCAATTTTAATGCAGTTTTCCTGTTGAAAAGAATGATTTATTGATAAATAAACGACCGCTTTGCGTGGTGCTGATGGCCGAATGGTTAGAGAGCAACGTTGGTATACAAAACAACCGGGTTCGATTCCCACAAGCTTCGTTTACTGGTTCTACGCTTCAAAAACAATAAAAATTGTTTTGAAACCATTTTTAAATGGTTATAAAACCGCAAACTTTTGTATTTACGGCTTTACAACCAAGCTGATTGGAAATGGTTAGGTCGCGTAAAGATGGGAAAATGTTCCAAACCGTAAATTTAACGGTTAATTAGATGGACAGACTGATGCCGGTCATTTAACCGTAATTTCATGATGAAATTTCTAACAATGTGACTGTTTGCGAGACCATCTCTATAGAATCAGAGTGGTGGATTCCCCATACCTTTTCTTTGTGTGGCTCGAATCTACTGATGTCATTTGAACATTTAAAACAGTTGTGTTGCACTTAACCATTTTAAGGACATTGTTAAAAAGTACTGGAGAGCTCGTGAACAAATGGCATAGGCGCTAATGTTCGGCATTTCAAATCATCATCATTTTTATTGCGTGTTTTTTGTAAAAAAAAAACGCTTAAATGTGTAGGATCACTAGTTGAGTGCCAAGGGCGGCTAATCTTTAATTATGTGGAATGCTATACATTTTAATAAAATGACATAATTTACACATAAAAAAAGTTATCACTAAATACACAATTTCGAACCGACTGGTCTTTTCATTTTTTTAAAACTCCCTTTCATCTTTTTAAGCCGGACGGATACCGCTAGTATTTAAAAAAGAAATATCTCTTTTACAGAAAAGCATGTTCTGAAAAACATAAAGCTGACCTTTTAGCACAAAATATTTTAAACACAATTTTCTGAAAACTTGCAGATCTCTTTTCATTGATCTAGGAAGAAATGGCTTCGAAACCTGGTCTATAAAACATATTGATAAAACTGTACGTGACGTATTTTAATCGGACAACGAGCAATATCTAGACTTCATGAAAGATTGAAATAAGAAGTCGGATAGACACGCTCGCCTTCAACAGCAGATTTATCGGGGAAATGACACATCCATCTTGATATTACTCACAACCGAAGATGTATTTCCAATATCGCAAATGTTTCTTATGATTAATCTTAAATCGTGCAAATTTAACAAAATGATTGAATATTGAGAGTTATTTATGATAAGAAAAAAATGTATCGGGGATTTTTTTTTCTTTCTCCAGAGAAAAGTATGCAAGTTAAAATTTATGTGTCTTTGAACTGACAAAAAAAAGTATATTTCGAACTGATTAGTATGCACATATAAACGGCATAAAATGTTGCTTAGATTAAATTTTTAAAAATTAATTTTGTTCCGATTGGTTGACAAGGAAAGCACATTTAATTGGGAAAAAATCGCAATCAGTCTTGATTTCACATGTTGTAGAGTCTCAATAAATATATAATCAGAACTTAAAGTCAACTATCCGAATTTTAGAAACAAATATTAAATATTTTTTAGCCTACTTTCCCGTAAAAGTAAAAAAAAATAATAATAAAGCATGAAAGAAGGCTTAATGGTATCGTGAAAATATCGTTAAAAATCAAGAAAAGTCAAAAATAAGTTAAGTAATTAAATAAAGATTGAAAAATAAAAAATTTGAAAGTAGGGTATTGAGATGGGGGAAAGTGTGTCTGTCGGTCTGTCGGTCTGTCTGTCTGCCCCCCCCCCCCCTACTAACTTTTGAACGAATTGTCCGATTGGAAAAATTCTTTTTGCATTCGAAAGATCTCGGCGAGGACATCTCATTTCTATATTTTACTTTTTGATTTGAACAATTTTTTGTTCAATTTTGAACAGTTCAAAAAATTTTAACATTAGCGCCTATGGACAAAATTGAAGCAAATTCTGTAAACTCTGGGCACAAGAGCCAAGTTCCTAATGAAAGGAGTTCTCGGCGTGAAATATTGATTTGAACAGTTTTTGTTCATTTTTGAACAGTTCAAAAAATTAACACAGAGCTTACGGGGAAATTTCAACCCTATATAAATCCTGATCAAACGGACCGATTTGCTTGGAACAAACTTTATCGGAAAGCTCTTATAACGTAGAACATGTAGAAATAGAAAGTTTATCCAGAACTTACGAGCCTATTTTGCTATGAAATTTTTTGATCGGGATTTTCAAAGATATTTCTCACTGACTCAATGAGTGAAATAATGAATGAATGAATAAATGAAAGAATGAAAGAATAAATCAATGAATAAATGAATGAGGAAAAGAATGATTGAATAAATTATTGAATAAATGAAAATATAAATAAATGAGTGAATAAATACATGAATGCGTAAATTAATGAATAAACACTTGAATGAGGTAACGAATGAATGAATAAATGCATGGCTGAGTAAATGAAAGAATGAATGAGTGAGTGAATGAATATGTATTATCCGTTGAAAAAGGTATATTTTCAATAATTAGAACTAAAGATAAATAAGAAAGAGAGAGAAAGAGATAGCTAGATTATAAATTTGAATTTGGTGTATACGGGAAAGTAGGCTCGTATAGTTCTAGACGGAACTTCTTGTTAAGTGATTGAATTCCAAGTCAATTTACTTTTTTTTTTTGACCCAAAAATCTATGGGGTATCTAAATACCAGGGTAGTAGGGTGAGTATCGCTGCTTCGCAGTACATAGTCTATGGCTGTTTTATTTTACTAAAGTGACTTGTTAGACTCTTAGGCCAGGTAGCTTTTTTTCTTTTTTTTTTCCTTTCTACTATTTACTACTATATATATTGTTTCTCTAGCCTGTTTTTCTGTCGGTTCACGAGATCTTCCTTATTCCTTTATCAAATTCCATGATTTATCCCTCATTTTAAAGCTTTTCGTGCCGGCTAAGTATGAAAAATAGACCAATGCTCCAAAAATGTACCACTTCTCTTAAATTTGAGATTTAAAATCATCTAAGAAGAAGTCCTTTAATAGATGCCAAATTGGCATGTCTATGCTGACCTGTTCTCAAGTAAACAAACAAGAAACACTTCTGTTTTTGTTTTGCAAATTTGAGAGTTGCGTCTGTGGGTTAAACTTATTCAACCGGTAGGTTCTACACATGCATTTATATCATGAATGTGTAGAGCCTAACCAACCAACAGTAAATATATTATAAGTAATGGAACTGTTTCGTTATAGTATTTTAATGCTATGTATACTAATAATAAAAATAATTATCATTATTATTGTGAATACCTAAATAATAATGAATAAAATTGTAACTGCTATTTGTACTGATGTGCTCAATTACGTTGTAGTTGGGTTATAGTGGTTAGTTACCTAAAAAATATTGCGTTGTGTTAAGATATAAAATGTGTAAGAGCATTTATGCCAAACTGGTACTTATATATCATAAGTTAGAGTGGCAGATAATTTCATCATACTATTTCAAATATGAGATCAGACAGTTATCAAATAATACCAAAGCTATGATATACTTCTGAAGAAATGCTTTTATTTTGACATATTAGGTAAATTAAAATATTGATTAAATTGGTATACCAACTACTATTATTATCGTTTCAGTTAGTCATCAACACATTTATAACTGAAAATATTTGCATCTAGGATATCAAAATATATATATACAAATTTTATACATACGAGAGACAATTCACATTGGTTGTTAGGCGGAGTCATCGGTATAAAAAAATTAGCTCGTCATCCAGATTCCGGTTGAAGTTCTTGCACACTGTGTTAAAAAATTTCGTGCTAAGATGAATGATAGTTCTGATAGTCACTTTTGGAAAAATTTAATTAAATCGTTTTCTTCGCAAGTCTCCGTTGAAGGTGATTAGATGATTATCTTTTCTGGAAAGAGATGGCGATTAAAAATAACGTTTTTTTTTTAAAGCCGTTAGGTTGCGTGTTTTTTAACGGTAATTATTTAAGCACCGATGTTTTCTGTAGCTGCTCTCTCCACTTGCTTTCATCTTTATAAATTGCAGCTGGAGGTAATGGAAGCTCGTCGGCTCCAGAGTATTACTTGATTAAATATCAGGATAATGCCGAACTCACGTCGACATTTAGATGATACTTGTTAAAAGGCAAACATCGCCTAAGTAGTTTTTGCGGTCTCCGTAATCGATCAACGTGAAGTTGTTTTAAGATAATCAAAACACAATGAAGATATGGTGATACAAAAATATATGGTAATTGTTGGACTGGAATACTTAAAAAGGCACTTCAAAATAAAATTAATGGCTTAACGGTTGCTTACCCGGAGAAGAGGCGAAAAGCCCCCAACCCCGGGTTCGCGTCATACAAGTACCCACGCTACCAGTCGTAATGCCAGGAAAAAGCAGAATTCGTCAACCACAGCACACTTGCAAGGCGCGAAAAGGAGAGAATTAATCCGCGAGAGTAAATAGTTCCCGTCGCATATTTAAAATTATTTGAATTTGTAAAGTCGAAAAGCGACGGAACCAAGTGGAAAGTAAACAGTGGTTAAAGGGTAACTATGGGGTAAAAAAGATAATTAAAAAAATAATTTAAAATGGTGTTTCGAAAGAATAAAATGGTACAAAATTTTTGATCGCGTAGGCAATTAAAAAAGAGGTAACAAGTCGTGGTTACGCCTAGCGGTTAATCCGAAAGAACCGTGAATAAAAATGCAACGGCTTGTCACCAAGATCCTAGCGAATAACCAAAGTATTCGGTTAAAATAACTAAATACGCGCGATGTAACAAGCGTCTTGTTACATTATCCCCCCCCCCCCCCCGGAAAGAAAAAAATTTGAAGAAAATAGGTTACGTAAAAGTTTAGCAAGTGTCCCATGGCTGATCACAATCGACGTAGATCATCCTGCCACATGGATGACATGTAAAAGTAAACAAACACATTTGAAAAATTGTAAGCAAAACATGAATGCTGAAACACATTATAAAAAAAAATTGTGACACTGTGTATTCATAACGGATAGCCATTTACATACCCATACATGATATATTTAACAAGGAAAAAAAAATGTTGTTTTGTGAAACACTTTCAACATATTGCAATCATAACATGGTACCAAAATAGAAATAAAATTTCACGTTAAATTAAAGCACAAATGAGCATTAAAACGCAGACATATGTTTCGGGATCGCTTGGAATCCCTTTTTCAATGCGACAGGGAGCTTCTAGATGCAAAACATCCAAATGAATCATTTGGCTGTTTTGCATCTAGAAGCTCCCTGTCGCATTGAAAAAGGGATTCCAAGCGATCCCGAAACATATGTCTGCGTTTTAATGCTCATTTGTGCTTTAATTTAACGTGAAATTTTATTTCTATTACTTTGCACAAAGTTTAATCATTACTATGGTACCAAAAATTTATCTCATTCAGATATTGTTAGAACCTTGATTGTTATTCATATTTGTATACAAAAACATTATGCGATGATTAAATACTGAGATGAGGAAGAAATCACAAAAAAATTGTGTCCAAAATGCTTTGAACATCATTTCATCATTGCGTTTTACATTTCTGCCAGTCAAATGCGGAACCAGCCTGCCATAAAACTAGAATGTCATTTGGCCAAAACAACATATACAGAAAAAACAAAGATGACAGTTTTTTTTTTTTTTGAAAAGACTTCCCCAAATCACTGAAAGTTTCACGCATTATTTTAACTTTCATTACAAAATTTATTTAGACCAATTTAAAATTTTAATCTAAATTGAGATCAAGTTGTTGAAAAAGTTTGCTAGCATGTAATTTCATTGTTTTGTTATTGATCTCATATTTAATTAAGTAGTTGTCATTCCTGAATTTTTTTATGACTTCATGAGGTCCATGATACTTTTGTTGCAATGAGTTGGGATGTTGAAAGGCGGTAACAAAAACTTTATCCCCAATTTCAAATTCTGGTTTTTTTCTCCCTTTTATTTTTTTTTTCTCGATTCAAAATATTGATCCTCGTGCTTATTAAAATTGTCCCTGGTTTCTTTGATTTCATTGGAAATCCTGTCTAAGTACTCCTTGTGATCCTCAACCAGTTGGATCATTATGCATGTTAATTGGTATGTTGAGTTCCCTGCCAAAAAATATCTTAGATGGTGAAAAACCTGTAGCTGAATGAATTGCATTATTATAATGGAGTTTGAAAATTAACAATTTCTGAGACCATTCAAAAGTTTTGTTGCACATTGCAGCAATGCTTTCCTTCATGGTTCTATGAACTCTTTCAAGGAGTCCATTAGATTGAGGAAAATAAATTGAACTCTTCCTGTGCTCAATATTTAATTTTTTCAAAAATTCTGCAAATTCATGTGAACAAAAATTTGACCCGTTGTCAGAAATCAAAACTTTGGGAATCCCAAAAAGTGAAAAATATTTGTCTAGAGCTTTAATGATGGAATTGGTTTTTATGACAGTTAAGGGAATAGCTTCTAGGAATCGAGAATAATGGTCAATAATCGACAAAATAAACTTTTTATTATCTAAAGAACGAGGAAGTGGCCCTACGATGTCAATCGCACAGTAATCAGAAGGGTGTAGGTTCTTTTTGGATATCAGATTGTAAGTTGTTGAAGTTTGTTTTGGTTTGTGCTGTAGACATTGACTGCAATTTTCACAAAATTTTTTTGTCATTTTGAACATGCCTTTCCAATAAAATCTCTTTTTTAAGAATTCATAAGTTTTTTGAGTACCAAAGTGAGGTGCATGAGCCTCGGTTAAACAAATTTTGAACATAGAGCTAGGAACTAAAATTTTGTTTTCCAAACTTTTGGATTTGAATTTTTTGTTTTGATTGATCAATTTGATCATGACAAGATCAGTGTGTGAATCAATAAAATATTTAGATTTTGTCTTTTCTGAATTGTTCTCAATTTCCTGAATGATTTGTAAAATTTGTTTATCTTGTCTTTGGTGGATTTTTAAGTTATTATTGTTTAGTTGATCAGAAACAATGAATGTTTGGAGGTTGTTTACAACATTATTTTCCTGAATTACTCTCGATAAAAAATCCGCTGGATTCTTCCAGCCTTCAATAAATGAAATTTTGTAGCTAAACTGTTGTAAATACAAAAGCCACCTGGCAACAATTTCAGGTTGCTTGTCCAAGTGAATGTGATAAGTAAGTGCTTTTGCATCACTCAAAATTTCGAAAGTTTTAGCATATAGTTTGTCATGAAAAAATTTTATGGAAGCAAAAATAGCTAACAATTCCCTTCTAATTGAAGGATATTTCTGCTCTGCAGGATTTAATTGTCTGGAGAAAAATTCAATTGGAAAAAAATTATCCCCTACTTTATTTAATAAAATACCACATATTGCAATTTTAGAAGCATCAGTTACCAAATATAAATTATCATCCGAGTTGAAGTTCTTTAATGAAGGTTTGTTAAGCATAAGGTTCTGAATCTTTTCGAAAGCTTGTTTACATTTTTCACTCCAGATGAATGGTACATTTTTTTTTGTGAGGTTGACAATAGGTTGAGTGATTTCAGCAAAATTGTAAATCATATGTCGAAAATAATTGATCATACCTAAGTAAGCTTGCACCTCTTTGACATTTTTAGGAGTAGGAAATTTTGTAACTTTTTTTATATTTTCATCAGATGGAGCAAAACCTTTTTTACTTAAGTTAAAACCCAAATAAACAATTTCCTGCTTACAGATTTGCATTTTTGCAGGGTCTAAGGTGAGATTAAATTTCTTTAGTCTAGTGAAAACAGTTTGAAGGGTTTGTTTGATTTCAGAAATTGAATCAGCAGCAATAATTATGTCGTCCAGAAAAAATTGCATATTGCGCCCCCTTAGGTCGTTTAATGCCTTTATGATACACATAGTGAAAAAGGATGTTGAGTTTCGTGTAGCAAAAGGTAAGACAGTCGGATGATAATTGCCAAATTCCGTGCAAAAAGCAAGTTTTTCTTGTCAGATTCTTTAAGTTGAATTTGGAAAAAGGCGGATTTTAAATCTAGAACACAATAATAAGATCTACCAGCAATGGCATGTAAAATTTCAGAAATTCTGGGCAAACAAATTTTTACGGATTCAGTTATGCTATTTAGTAATCTATAGTCTATTACCATCCTAAATTTCAGATTTTTTGGGTCATCCCCCTTCAAAGATTTTTTTTTAACAAAAAATTACAGGAAAAGAATAAGATGATGAAGATGGCTCAATTAATTTTGCTTTAAGTAAATTGGCTATTTCTTGCTGAGCAAATTCTTTGGCTATTTTGGGTATGGGATATGGCTTAGTCTGGATAGGGAAATCATGGAGTAATTTAAACTCGGGCACTACTTCATTTGTAGAGCCTAAGGTCATATATGATTTTGAAAAAACTTCAGTATTACTCATTAAAATTTGGAGAATTTCCTTTTGTTGTTGTGGATTTAAATGAGCGACATCAAAATCAGATTCTTTGATCTCTTCTTTTCGCAATTTTCTAACTTCAGCCAAATTGAGATTGTTAACTTGAAAATGCTGAGTTTTTGAGGGTTCGACACAGTCAGATTCATGAAATTTTTCAATGTACCCGAAAATAGTTTTTTTTCTTAGGGTAATTGGTTTGTCACTATTATTTTCTACAATAGTTTGAATGCAATTGTTAAAGGATATTTGGTGAATGGATTCAGTAACAGAAATATCTAATTTACCTTTTTTTGGAGTGAGTAAGACTTGTTCTAGATGTTGTAAATTTTGAGGAATTTTTAGTGTTATTATTTCAGAGGATTTTGGCTGTATTGTGTAATTGCACAAAGTTCTAACAGTGTTAATAGTGATGAATTTATGTACATCATTTATATTTTCCTGAGTTGGATGGTTGTTAATTTCATTAGTCAAATTGAAAGGTAGGTGACAATTTCCTACAATTAATTTCCTGTTTCCTGAGTCCAAGATGATTTTATTTCTCTGTATGAAATCATATCCTAAAATGATGTTAAAATCAGAATTCCACAGATTTTTGGTTACAAAAAATATATTGTTGAAAAATGAAGTTTGTATTTTGAATTTGATACTGACTGCTGACATATAAGGAATAGTGGATTTGTCAAGAGTGACAATTTTCACCCTGCGGGAAACAAATTCTACCTTGCATTCCTGTTTTATTTTGTATATAATGTCAGGTTCAATTAGTGATAAGGAAGCACCGCTGTCCAAAAGAGCATTAACAGTTAAATTACCAAACCTAAGTTGGATTATTGGGAGATTGTTGTTGTTTTCATTATTGCATGACAAAACAAATTTTTCTACGGGATTAGTAATTGATTGACAATTGTTAGAACTCCCTTTTTTTCTTGTTCTTTTTCTTTGTCATGATTTTTTTTGGTTCTCTTTTACCCTGGGCACCTGTTCGAGAACTGGTTTTGGCAAATTTTGTTTTACAAGCACCCCCCTTTAGTTTAAATTTCTTCTGTTTGTAAAATTACCCCTGCTTTTATATGGGTGGTTACCCCTTGAACCAACATTCTGAAAATTTCTCCCTCTTACAAATCTGTTATTACCCCTTACAAAATTATTTGGACGAGGAAAATGCCAACAATCAGTTGTCAAATGCCTTTTGTGACAGATGTGGCATGAAACATTTTGGTCATTATGTGAGAAAGAATTTTGATTTCGAGCAACTAAGTTGTTTACCTGATTTCTCTCATTTTGGAGCTCAGATAATTGGGAAGACAGATTTTGTATCATTTTATTGCTCTCTATTTGAGCTTGTAATAAAGTATTTATTTGTGATTCAAAAGAGCTATTTGAAGTGGATGTTGAAGGCACATCACCCAAAGCCAATTCTATGTTTGTTGCATATTTTACAGCAGTTTGAAAATCTTGAGGACCATTCTTTTTGACATCAAGAGCAATGTCCTCCCTGACTACTTCTAAAAATTTTGATAACTTAACATTATCAGCTAATTTTATTAATTCCTCACTGCTCGAGTCTTTGATGCCAACATATAGGGAAGCAAGTTTGGAAATTTCATCAGCAAGATTTTTGACAGATTGCCCTGGTTTATGTCTTATTTTTGAGAATTGAGTCTGAATTTGATTAAAGGATTTTGTTTTTTGAAATTTATTATTATGCAAATATTTTCAGTTATAAATGTGTTGATGACTAACTGAAACGATAATAATAGTAGTTGGTATACCAATTTAATCAATATTTTAATTTACCTAATATGTCAAAATAAAAGCATTTATTCAGAAGTATATCATAGCTTTGGTATTATTTGATAACTGTCTGATCTCATATTTGAAATAGTATGATGAAATTATCTGCCACTCTAACTTATGATATATAAGTACCAGTTTGGCATAAATGCTCTTACACATTTTATATCTTAACACAACGCAATATTTTTTAGGTAACTAACCACTATAACCCAACTACATAAAAATGGTGCCGTGACCAGGATCCTAGCGTATAACCAAAGTATTCGGTTAAAATAACTAAATACGCGCGATGTAACAAGCGTCTTGTTACATACGTATCTTCTTTTGTACTAACACCCGTTTACTTTTGAGTATTTTTTACTTTTTTCTATTCTTTTTCATAATGACCTTTCTCTCAAATTTTTGAAGAATGGAATTCCACGCAAAACCATTTGGTGCGTAGTGCGGAATTCTGCACGGATCGACTAGTAAGCCTTAACAAACTTTGCTAGAGAATTACTTCAAAACCTCTTTTGCAATGAATATATTGTTTTTATGAAGGATAGTCTGCTACTTTACATGTGACACATATAAATGTAAA
The DNA here is from genome assembly GCA_038502835.1 of Octonoba sinensis. Classification (NCBI taxonomy): domain Eukaryota; kingdom Metazoa; phylum Arthropoda; class Arachnida; order Araneae; family Uloboridae; genus Octonoba; species Octonoba sinensis. The sequence goes on from CM076602.1 coordinate 70,638,327, forward strand.
GTAATGTCGCAGCCATTGTAATTTGTATCAGTCTGTTACGGCAACCATTTTTTTTATATTAATCATATTCAATATTTTATTGAAAGTAACTATTCTTACCACATTCCTGTGAATCTATGCAATATAAAACAGCCATTTGAATAAGTATTTAAAGCTTTTTTGAAGTATCGAGATCCTTTCCCCCCATTAGATTGATAGTCTGTCAAGAAAGGATTGCTCATTTGCTGAATGATTTCCTCTACTCTTACTGCTAAATATTAATTTTAAAGTTTTTCTCTGTTTTTTTTTAAATTTTATTACATTTCCACGCTCCGTAGTAGAAAGAATAATTTGCAATTTAAAATTACATGTATACAGTTTTTATTACGAATTACATACATTAGTTTGTTTTCGACTATTTTCTACTTGATGTGATTTTTTATTTAAGAAACCCATTAGTGTGTTCGTTTGGATTGCTTTTGCACATAGCAACTGCCACTATTAATTTAAATTGTTCTTTTTTTTTATTTAAAAGAACTATCTCTGTGTTAGTTCGCACTGGATTTTTACTTGAGAGAACTAATGCTGGCAAGATGCATTGCGTGAAATTCGAATGTTTAGGGTATGCTTCCGTTCATTTGCAGAAAATGTAAAATTTGATAAAAGATAGCAAAAATCAATTCTGGATGGCTGATAAATTACACGAGATAAGCCATTTGTGACTATGGTCAAAAAATGGGCGGTCCTTAAAATTGTTATGATTTCTATAATTAGGAAATTAAATAATTTTTTTTGGTGGTAAATTATTCCTAATGGATGTCCTTCAAATTTGAAATGACAAATGGGAGGACATTAGTAACATCGTGTAATTCAGAACTGGGAAGAGCTCGTTGCTGAAATTTAACGCTATTTCGTGTGATGTCAAGGAAGAAAAAGCAAGTCAAAAATGTAATTTTTTGATATATTTGAATAACTTTTCTTTTGTCTTTGAGCTTAGGCGCTTACCGAGATGCATATTTTGAAAAACGTTATTTGGTACCATTTTTCCTCATATTTAGTAATCCCCAAAATGTTTAGGTTGTTTAGTTTTTTTTTTTTTTTGCTATAGTCAAAAAACTTTGGAGGTTGTTTTTTTTAAATTTTCTACTATTTTTCCCTTTGGTTTTTCACTGCTAGAAACAATTTTTCATAACAGATTTAAGTGAATAAAAAAAATTGTGTATTAATGAGCTAAAATATTTCAAATTGTATTCTACTAGAAGTATGTGTAAAATACTCCATTCAAACACAGGAAAAATAAATCACTATAAAATGAAGAAATACACAACTTGATATCCGAAGGACGAAAGAGTAAAGTCTTCCATTATTTAAAACAGGGGTGAGGTAAATATGTTTGACTCAATATCATGCTGCGCTCATTATTGGCTTTGTGCAAGTACAAAAATTCCTCCTCTTACAGCTTGTTTTCCCGAAGAAGAAATGAACTCTTTCAATGTCAGGTGTCATGTTATGAAAGCCATACTGTAAACACTAGTCAAGCGCAGTTTTTATAAGGGATCTGGTACCGCCATTTTTCTGAGTTGTTCCCCTCCGACTTCTAAATAGTTGCTCCAGCATTGCTCCGTGCTCCGATAGATTTTAAGTGCTTAATAGATTTTATTATTAATCTTTTTAGGTAGTTGGTGTTCTTTTAATATTGTTACGGGTTCATCTTCTTACTTTAAACTTCAATAACTATAACTCCTTTTAGAAAACACACAGAACAATTTATTTTACAAACTATTTACACTATATACAAATTTCGCATAAACATATCTCTCGGAAATCACACATTACCGTAAGACCAACGGTAATCCTGTATTTCTTAACCAAAATACGAAAAGAACCAATCACGAAGCTTGCAACACAACGGCTCAGACTACATCAAGCACTCGGCCAAAGTCTACAACGTATCTGAATCCTCTCAACTCTGCAACTTCTCGCCGGAGCTTTTTATAAACCCTTGCGGATCACGGACAGGAATATTCCAGAACTATTTCTGTGACATGATTTCTATATTCATCAAAGACTAGAATTACCTATCACGATACGAGATGGCGCCATGCTTGGCGAGAAACAACATCGATACCCCCAAAATTCGTAACAATATGAAGAAAAATTTAAGAATTAAAAATAAAATACATAAATAAATAAGTAATCGGAGCAGTGGAGAACAAAAAATGTCTTTGCTCCAGCTCCGCTTCAGTTTGGAGCAAAATTGTGTAGCCTCATTGCTCCATGCTCTGCTCCAGATACCTGGTTTAAGATAAAATTGAAATGCTTCATCCTTTTTCGTCTAGTGTACATAATGCTAAGTCTCACAATATTTTGGACAATATTTTTCAGACAATTAAAACTACAAAAGCTATGCATGTAGACCGAATGCATAATTATCAATTTTATTTAAATGAAAAAAACAGAAAAACAGTTTTATTTTATAACGTTTGTTTAAAACAAGAAAATTAAGCCTTTAAAGTTTTACAGCGTAAAACGCTTCAGCATGTATTTATTCTTAAATTATTTTATTTCCTAGAAACATAAAAGCATTCCACATCATTTGCTACTAAATATAAAAAATGAGCAGAATGTACTGATGTCACTAAATTTTCCTTCAGAGTTTAATAGAAATTTAGTATTCTTCTCAGCAACTCTAAAAAATAAAGAATAGTTTACTTTGGAAGAAAGGCCAGTGAGAGTATTGTTAGTTTAGATAGAATTCTGGTTACGGTGAAAAAAAAGGTTTCGCTCTTTGTTATCTGCTTTGGTTTGTTATTAATAGAAAAACTACATGACATGCTGCGAAGCTTAATATAAATAAAGAATGTATTTAAAAAATACAAGCAAGAACAAAATCCAAACATAATAGTAGTGAATATGTTTTGCTAATTATTTATTAAGTTAATTTATCATTCAGTTACAATGATTTATTTATCTCTGCTGCATATCATATATCTTCAGTTTAATTGTATTCATTATTTCAGTTTAAATATTATACAAATGCTGCACTCTTTTTCCAATGAACACCTAGAATTTAACTAAATAAAAGTAATGGAAGAGAACGTGTTACGATTTTCTTTTAAAAAAGAGTGAAACAGTACACAATGAAACATAGAGCAGAGGTATACAGTAAAACTAAGTCTGTTTACCGTAGCAGTCATTTTTTTCTATAAGAGTAACGTAAATTAAATGTTCTGATACTAGACTCTGACTCCCATGGTTCTGTCTGGGCCTATGCAAGCAACAAGATTCAGGATACGACCATTTTGAAATATGCCTAAGGTGACCTTAATATTCGGTGATTTTTCGAACGGTCACGGTAACATGTTTCATGAAATCATGTGTATAATAAAGCATTGTTTGTTAAAAATTAGAGGACAATTATTTTTTAAAAGAAAAATTTGCACTATTAAACTGCGTGCTAATGGTACGCGATACACAATGGAACGAATTTTGATATTATTTTAACGTTAATTTTGTCCAGTTTCTGTGTTATGTGTATGAATAAACTTTACACTTAAAATATTGCCAATAAACAAATTTAAGCATTCAATATATAAAATTTCTCCTGTCGATTGTATTTTGCTCATAATTTACTTTTTTAAGTCCTAATTCCTTGTGTACTACTCTCCCTTACTTTACTCTGCAAATATTCAGTGCCTTCCTATAGCTAAAAAGGGTTTTTACTATCATTTTTGGCAAACGAACTTTGCCATCATGACACCATTACCTTAAAGAACTCTTAATTAAATTATATTTTTAGTAAAATGTATCGATGTCATTGTTAATTTTTCTAGCAAAGACGTAATTACTACACTAAAATGCTAACATGAGCCTTCAGATCATTACGATGTAAGATTAGAGATAATGAAGTCGATGCGTTTAAAAATAAAAGGCGACACCCCGAAAAATAATTATCTCTTAATACTTGCTGAACAACTTTGGAACATCCTCTCATAAGGTTCTAATGATATTCGGACACATTTAATGCGTGTTCGGATTTTCCTGTATAGTTACATGTAAGTTTAATATCGTTTTGTCGATTTGGAATAAATTTGAACTCTACGGGAATGATATTTGGTTCAGTCTAATGTCTTCGTTTGAAAACCATTTTTAAAATTCCCTTTGTATATAAAGGTTCGCAATATTGTTTGTATTTTTTTTTTTCGAGAGCCTTAAGTGGAAACACCAGAGACATTTATAAAAAATTGGTCGTAGGTTTTCAGAGCTCGGAGATGGGTTCTATAATATGTTAGTCACGCCCCAGTGTTGATTCTCTGACATTTTTTATTGGGTCATTTAAATTTGCTTTCTCCAGCGAACTGTGATTTGCAGATTCCGCTTGACATCATTTCGTATAGATAAATTTAGACATCATAGCGCAACTAGCATCATTGAATCTTTTCATTGCATCTTTGAAATTTTCTTTCATTCAGAGGACCATGATTCTCTGACTGCGCTATGACGTCACGTGAACTAGATAAATTCTAGTCGTTAGTTCGTGCGGTGGCAACACCACCGAAAAACAAAGCCAACTATCTCCGTCGATGACGTCATCACAAGTAGGTGAACTTTAACAATAGGTCTCATTAAGCGCTTCAAAACATTTCATGTTATTCGGCCTAATTTGTGTAGGGATATTAATTACTGATTGATTTTACACTTTAAATTCATGTTGGAATATAAATCATGAATGCAAGAAAATGAATACAAAAGAAAGATATTTTATTCAAATCACAGAATACTACGTTTTTGTTGTTGTTGTTTCTTTTTTAGGCCAAAATTTTGCGCAAGTAAACATTCATGAATCGATTAATATCTGAAACTTTTTAAGAAAAAAAAATATGAGAATTAAAAAAAAAACGATTTCATTTGTTTATTTAATTTTCTGAAACATTTTCATGAGAAAAACGTATCTTCAAGGTTGTTGAATATGAATGTACTTCAAACCATTAAAAAATTAGAAAGACTTTGAAAATATGAATCAAATAGGACGAAGACAATATAAACACTACTAGAAAATCAAAATGCAGTGTAGTTCTGTAGTTAAGGTAAAAAGAAATTAAAATGGGAATTTAAAGTGCTGCATTTAGAAGACAAAGAGTGCACTAGTTTTAGAGTTTAATAATGTGTAACTTAGGGGGATCAAACATTTAAGAAATTCTGAGCACATAGTTAGAAGAAAAAATGCAATTCTCAGACTTGTGAATAACTTTGCTTTATCTAGCTGTTGTTTTTATGTTTACAATAAGTCTAATTGAACATGAAGTGGATGAGTTGGCACAAGAGAATATATTTACAATTTTATCCACAACAATATTTATTCCTAACTATTTACAACACATTTACAGTGCGGTAATCAACATTTATAAAATCTTTACTCAGCGACAAAAATCGGTGGAATTGGAAAATCTCTTTTCTATCATTCTTCGCAGAGAGAACTTGAGTTGTCGATGAAATATTCAAGCAGAAATAAAAATGTGAGTGCGTGCCACTACACACTACCCTCCTAGTGAAGGAGTTCAACAGTTATATTTTTTCAAATATGTTGGAAACTTGACATGTCGTCCTGATTTTGTCGTCCTCTCAACTTGTTTTGTTGGAGAAGAACTTTGGTTTGGTGCAACTGCATTAGATGTAAATGTCGGAGGAGTAGCTTGAGTAAGGGTGTTCGCATCATTATCAACGATAAACGCTGGTTTAAGACGGTCAATCGAGACACGTTTGATCACACCAGCAACATCTACATCAAAATATTTTTCTTCTCTGTGTTTAACAGCGTAAGGTCCCAAGTATCTCGCTTGAAGTGCAGAGCTAGCTGCGTTGTTATAAATAAATACGTGAGAGCATTTGGTTAATTTCGTTGATACAAACACTGCTCTTTTGCAATGGGCAGATTTGGGCTTAGGAGAGAGATTGCGAATCGACATCTGAAGTCGACGTACAAAATCGTTATGTTTCACCTCCTGGGAAGGGGTAAAAAATTCCCCCGGCAGTTGAAGTGGGGTGCCATAAACCAGTTCTGCTGACGAGTAGCCTAAATCCTGCTTTAATGCGGAACGTAGACCCAGCAAAACTATCGGCAAACTGTCAACATATGATGAGGTAGTCGTTAGGTGACATTTGAGCGCTGTCTTCAGAGAGCGATGCTGCCTTTCAATAAGCCCATTTGCCTGTGGGTGGTATGCAGTAGTAGAATGCGACTGGTACCCAAGATATTTCTTTAACGATAAGAATAGTTGGCTTTCAAACTGACGATCTTAGTCCGTTGTTATGTCTGCTGGAATTCCAAATCGAGAAATCCATCCCGAAAGTAAAGCTTTGGCGACAGATTCGGCTGTTTCATCCTCTAAAGGAATAGCTTCTAGCCAACGTGTATATCGATCTATGGCGGTAAGAAGGTAACGATATCCTTGACATAAAGGCAAGGGGCCAACAATGTCAACATTTATGTGCTGGAACCTTTGATTGGGAACTGCAAAATTTTTTAAGGCAGATTTCGTATGTCGATGGACTTTCGATCGTTGACATGCGAGACCTGCACGAGCCCATGTTTGACAATCCTTCTTGATGTTAGGCCAAATGGATCTGTCTGTTGCCAGCTTAATAGTTGCTTTGATTCCAGGATGGGCACACGAATGATCAGAATCGAAGGCAGTTTTACGAAAATCTTGTGGAATGTACGATCGGATTTTTTTAGTTGAAATATCACAAAACAGTTCTTTTGATGAATTAGGCAAATGAAGTTTAACGATTTTGACACTGGAATTCAACTGTAAACTTTTTAAATAGTCATCATCTTGTAAACTTGACATGGAGTCGTAATCTAAAGGTGTCGGTGTTTGAATGGTACTGATCCTTGACAATGTATCAGCCACAATATTGTCACGACCGGCAATGTACCTAATATCAGTTGTAAACTGACTAATGTAATCCAGTTGTCGACATTGTCGAGGCGATGCTTTATCTGGATTCTGTTGAAATGCAAAAACTATGGGTTTATGATCTGTGTAAATGGAGAATACGTGTCCTCCGAGTAGATACTTGAAATGCTTTACAGATGAATAAATCGCGAGCAGTTCTCTGTCGTACACACTATACTTCATTTGAGCTTTTGTCAGCGATCTTGAAAAGAAGCTTATCGGTTGTTTGACTACATTAACTTCTTGTTGAATGACGGATCCAATTGCTGTGTCAGAAGCATCAGTTACCAATGACAAAGTTGCATCTGGAACAGGATGAGACAAAATAGTAGCTTTACAAATGGAGTCTTTCAACTGGTTGAACGCTTGTTCGGATTCCTCCGTCCACATGAGAGGTTTTGTGCTGTTTTTCTTGTGCCCTTCTATCACTTTATTTAAAGGTTGCTGAATATGAGCGCAATTCGGGATAAATCGATGGTAAAAGTTTACCATACCCAGAAATCGTCTCAGGCTAGTTGCAGATTGCGGTTGTGGAAAGTTTTTGATGGCTTCCACTTTAGACAAAGCAGGTTCGAGTCCATTCGCAGTTATGTTGAATCCCAAGAATTGAATTTGGGGTACACCAAAAACACACTTTGAGAGATTGATGCAAAGTCCGTATTCGTCCAGTCTCTGGAAAACTATCTCAAGATGCCTGCCGTGTGTGGCCTCATCAGTAGAACAAATCAAAATATCGTCCAAATAAGAGAATACAAAGTCTAAACCTGATAGCACCATATTCATTAATCTCTGGAAAGTTTGCGCTGCGTTTCGAAGACTATAGGTCATGAAGGGGAATTCAAAAAGGCCAAATGGCGTGGTAATTGCTGTCTTGGCGATGTCCGCTTCACGTATTGGAATCTGTTGGTATGCTCGCACCAAATCAATTGTGGAGAATATTTTAGTTCCATGTAAAATATGGCTGCAGTCTGTAAGAAAAGGAATTGGATACCTGTCTGGTATTGTAACGTTGTTTAGGGCTCGGTAATCGCCGCAAGGCCTCCAATCACCTGACTTTTTCGGAACTAAATGTAAAGGGCTTGCCCAACAACTTTTGGAGGGTCGGCAAAGTCCTTCCTGCAACATATATTCGAATTCCGTTCTAGCAATTTTCATTTTTTCTGTTGAAAGTCTTCTTGTTTTTGCAACTGGGGGACCCTTTGTTTCGATAAAATGTTCAATATTAAGCTCTTTTATTTTTTTATTGAGTAATTTTGGTCTTAAGAGATTCGGAAATTTTTGAAGTATACTTTCAAAAGAACTCTTGTTGACATTAACAATTTGTGGTTTATAACTTGAATATTGAACAGCATTAGTCGAAAGGGATGTAGTTGCATCAATAAGTCGATGATTTTTTGCATCAATAAGCAAATTAAAGTGACTCAGAAAATCTATCCCTATAATCGGTCGGTTAACATCAGCAATAACAAAAATCCAGTTGAAGATGCGGCGCAATCCTAAATCCAAACGCAATAATTTTTGACCGTAAGTTGCAATTGGAGTGCCATTTGCCGCAAAATTTTAAATTTGCTAACACTTCTCCTGTCATTAGAAGATGGTGGACAAATGGAAATGTCAGCGCCACTGTCTATCAGAAATAAGGCCGCTGTTTCTTTGTCACTCACAAAAAGGCGACTCAGCTCGGCCCCTTTGCTCCCCGTAGCCAACGAGAGTAGGGGAGTCAGTTTTCCTGCGCCTTACAACCATCAGAAACTGGCCAGTTACAAGGCTTTTGGCATTTGAAGGATTTGTCGCCAAACTTTAAATGATAGTAACAAATGTCAGAATTATTTTTTCTGCGAGTAGATTTACTCCGAGAGCCAGATCTAAATCGGCGAAACGTTTGGCGATTTCTTTTACACAGTTCGCTAACTTGAACTGACAGTTCCGAAATTTGTTTTCGAAGTTTCGCCAAAGCGTTTTCGTATGTGTCTGACGCTACAAACATTTTTGAGGTTAGAGGTGTCCTCCCCCTCCACCAGATTAATTATGCAAAATACAGATTGAATTTATTCTATGTAAGAAGATACAATCCAAATGATTGAGAAATAAACCAAAATAAAGTGAAATTATTTCTGATTTGATAATATACAATACGACAACGGACTTTTAAATTCGGAATTTCGTAAACTACTTAAATTATAGTGATTTTCAAAGAAGCACTCACCATTTTTTAAATTCTTAAGGAAAGTTACGCAATATGTGCCAATTTTGTTGCATACTTCAAGGTGTAAACAATGTGTGAACACATTAAAACAACTCCACATTTTATCTTAGAGCTATTGGTAATATTTTAGGTAAGTTTGTATTATAAATTTTTATTGCTACGTTTTGTAGCGAATTGGAGAAATCTATTTAGTATATCGTTAACGTTTTCGTTGGAGATGAACTGGCAAACAGTCGCCAAATTTTTATCACAACGCAATGTAGCGAATTTATGGTATTGCCAATGTTCGTGTTGGCGGCATACAGAAATGTTTGCAGATGAGACATAAAACAAAATTCTATACATAAAATGAATATAGCAGTTTTAAAATAAATTAAACCTGAACTTACTTCAGAGCATTTTAATGGTTTGAAGTATTTCTTTGAATCCATTTCGACCATTTATCCAACCGTGATGGCACATGGAAACTTAACTACAGAGAGCCTATGCTTTGATGCATAATTAGAATTTAGTACAGAATAGCAACAACATGAAATAATGCTTCTGTAGACTGAATCAGAAAGCAAATACTGTATATGAAGCTTTAACGAAACACATATGCTGTATGAAATAATTTCTTGGGTAGAAATAAAACTTCAGAAATTATAATATTGACGTAGCAGCTTCGTTACTATACGGTTTCAAAGAATTAAGAAAAAAGAATTGTTGCCATTTTTGATATTGACAATAAATATTTGGCGATTAAAATAATTTTGTTCCCTGAGTAAAATAATAAAATATTTCAAACAGCTGTTATTGGCGGTTAGCGTTCACCTACTTGTGATGACGTCACCATGAGATTACGCTTGAGACCTCAGGCCTTGTCTTTCGGTGGTGTTGGCGGTGGCCGGCGTAGAATAGCGCCGACGTAGTTATGCGTGGCGTAAGAGGCGACTAAAATAGCACTATCCCATCCGGGTGACGTAAGGCTTGCTTTGTAGCATGACTATGAACCCGGGTCGGTAAAGCAGGGAGGCCATGCTCTTCCAGCCCAGCCCTTTATGACCTTTGCTGGTTGTCAAGTGTCAGAAAGTTTGTGGGAAGTTCGAGTAGGACAGCGCTGCAGTCGCACCCCCTCATACTGGGGGGGGGGGGGCAGTCTGTGAAGGCCATCGATGCTATATACAGTATGGCTGCAGTTAGCATTGAGTACCAGCCTTACGCTCCTAACCACTCGGCCACTCGGCCTCTAACCAGCACCAACACATAACACCAACTTGGCATCCAGGACATATATATTATTCCCATAAAGGACCTCTTCTTAAATGATTTTAAACTTCAAATTTAAGAAAATCGGTACATTTTTAGACCGCGTATCTATTTTTCCGGTGTAGCGGTTAAGGAAAGCTTGAAAGTGGTGCCTCATTCATGAAATTTGATGAAGTATTAAGGAAGTTATGGTGTACCAACCAAAAAAAGGCTCTGAGAAATAGTATATATGATAATAACAAAAATCGCTATAAAGGCTAACATTTCTTTAAAAAACCCCTGTGCAGTATTTTAATTCGTTTAAAAAAATAATCAAAACAATAAAAAAAAAGAAATAAATAAATTAAAAATCGGCTGCTCCTCAAAATGATAAAAACCGTAAAAAAATAAATTTTAATTCGTTAAAAAAGAAGAGGATCATAAGTCAGGACGGCATGGTAACAATTCAAATAAAATTAAAGTGACTTACAGTGAAAAAATAATTTCGAACTACAGAGAAAACGCTCATAATTTCTTTTCTAGTTAATTTAGAGACTTTGAATTTTAGCAAAGTAGCAGAAAACTCTTTCTGAAGTAGTTTTTACGCGCTTTCCAATGGTTTCAAGCTCGAAAGGATGCGACAATTTCTTCTCATAGAAAAGGATTACTTTATGTAATTTTCGGCATTCGGTATTTTTTTTTTTTTTTTGTATATTTCCGTATAATTGTATATTGTATTTTTTCCGGTGTAGCGGTTAAGGAAAGCTTTAAAATGATGCCTCATTCATGAAATTTGATGAAATATTAAGGAAGTTATGGCGTACCGACCAAAAAAAGGCTTTATAAAATAATATATGTGATTGTACTGCACGATACGAATGTACAACTACACAAGACCGAAACTGTTTTCCGGGATTTCTTGAAACATTAAGAAGTAAATAAAAATGTATAGAAAAAAAAACCTGCCAGAAAAAATACTATTTCCAAAGAGAGGAACACTGGCACGTGGAAAGAGAACGAGAGATAGAGAGATCGTCATGCAAGAATGCATATGTTCGCGATTGAATAGAAATTACAAGTGTTTCCGCGAGATATACAAAGCAATCTCGAGACGTACATATGCTGCCGGTCTGTGTTATCAAAGCCAGAACCAATCGTACATTCTCGGTAAATAATAATTCTATGTGAAGTCCATAAGTCCACATGGCAAGGCACGTCTTTTTTGTCTAATGTACTACATGTTAAAAAGTTCCGCAGTGGACCAGTAGGTAGAAGCTCGGTTCTCAAAGAACACCGGAAGTGCAGCAACATTGACTGAGTTCAGTGTGTGGGAGGGGGACCACCTCTTGCGACTGATTCGCTCCGGGACCGCGTACGTTAATAGTAGCTGGTGCACGTGAAATCCGTTGTGGCTCCAATATTCTCCAAGTGAAATGATACTTCTGGGGGTGCCAACCTAGGTGATGGTCTCTGATCTGGGAGCTGGTTCAAAAATAGGAGATCCAACAGAGGCAAGGCGCAACGTGCGCAAACCTCTTAATATGGTGCTAGAAACATCTGAAATAGAAATGGAAAATATTAAAATATAATTTAATGAATTTTGATGTGCTTACCTTCATAATTTCTTCAAAAATTGAGGAATAAATTTAGTCCATGGGATAAATTTTCATTTTTTCATTTCGTGAACAACAAAAACATTCCGTGAAAACCGTGTCCATTTTTCGAACGTCTGTCGTGGCATGTTTTTACATAATAACGGAAAATAATTATTTCTTAGACTAAATTTCTTCCATTTTTTTAAAGCATGCATGAAATGTAAAATCACACCAAAATTTATAAAGTTATTTCTTATACTTAGTACCTGAAATTAAAAAAATGTGTGGCACACACGGTAAAAGATATATGCAAATTAGCTACATTTTGTATAATACAAAGATTGTATGCCATGTTATAAAACCCTTCACAAAACCTAATTGCACTTGCAACATTTACAATGACAGTGCACGCACCTACGTGTCCCGCAGTGAACCAGTTGGTAGAAATTTCGGTTCACAAGAAACACCGAAAGTAAAGCAACAGTGACCGAAGTGTTGGGAAGGGTTACCACCTCTCGAGAGTGATTCGCTCTGGTCCGTGTACGTTAATGGGAGCTGGTGTCGTGGCTGCAATGTCCTCTAAGTGTAATGATATCTCTGGGGGTGCCAACTCAGGTGATGGTCTCTCATCTGGGAGCTGGTTCAAAATTAGGAAATCCAACAGAGGCAAAGGGCATCGTACGCAGACCTTTTAATATGATGCTAGAATAATGTAGAATAGAATAGGACGTACCTACTTGGTTTATTATAAGGAGAAACTCGGATTGCACAGACGATCGTCAATATATTTGGAATATGATCAATCATTTTAGATGATTAAAAGAATCTAAATCCTGTGATACAAAGGACTAGCTTCTTCGTACATCAAGAAAATACTATATTGGCAATCCTTGTGGTTGAAAGGAACCACACGCGGAAACTGCCCCTAAGAACTATCATCGCAAGAGAAACTGGAAACACATTCAAGTCTGCGAAAATGCATTATTTCGAACCTCAACTTTAATGCAAATGAGTACTCAAATCTTCTAAAGTGCTAAAATATTGAAGAACATGAAACGCTTGTAACTAAAAGCACCGAAGATATTGGAATTCTATCCACAGAATCGCAATAGGAATTCAGACTTCAATTTTCTACGCAATACTCAAGCGACGGAGACATATTAAAAGAGTAACATGATCGGTAGGTAAAGTGTCGGCTGGAAATAACGACATGGCTGTATTTTAACTAAAATTTATTCCCTAAAATGCATGAGATTTTTGAACACGAAATCAATTTTCGGCGTATTTTCCTCTCCTGTGAACTTGTGCTTAGATTTAGGTACTTTTTTAGTTTACTTCCCTGTAAAAGTAAAGAAGAAAAAAGTGTGAAAGAACGCTTAATGTATCGTAAAAATACCATTAAAAGTATAGAAAATCCTAAAAAAGCTAAGCAATCAAATAGATTGAAAAATAGAAAGTTGGGGTTTGAGGTAGGGAAAATGTGTGTCTGTCGGTCGATAACTTTTTTTTTTTTGGAAATTGCCCGATCCAAAAGATTTTTTTTTTTTTTTTTTTGCATTCGAAAGATGCCGGCGAGGTCCTTTCCACATTTCACGATTTTGAACAGTTAAAAAGATCTTAACATTAGAGCCTACGAGGAAAAAAGAAGCAAATTAAATAATCCCTAGACATAATACAAATACAAAAGTGACGGCCAGCAACAGGCTCAGGGCCCAGCTAGGCTGGTCCTAGTCAATTTAGCAGTCCCCAATGAACTTTAAGATCCAAGTTTCTTTGAACAAGCGTATTTGAAAGGGTTCTCGACGTGATTTATGTTTTTTTTTTAAATTTAAAAAAATGTTGTTCAAGTTTAAACAGTGCAAAAAAAATTAACATTATAGCCTACGGGGAAATTCTAATTATGTATAAATCTTGATCGTGAATGAATAAGTGAAAGAATGTATGAATAAATTTGTGAATGAATGAATGAATGAATGAATGAGTGAAAATATGTATTAACCGTTGAAAAATGTATATTTGAAGTAATTAGGAACTATTGTTAAATGATAAATAGAGATATATAGCTAGATTATAAATTTTATGATTGGTGCATGTATCGGAAAGTAGGCTCTCATAGTTCTAGACGGAACTTATTGTTATTATTTTTTCTGTATTTTATTTTAGTGAAAAAAAAATGTTATTATAAACTGTTGTTTACTGAAATAATGCAAAGTAATGTTTAGTATCTTTCGGTGCTATTACCAATCTTGTATTTTGATAAAATCTAAATACAGTACAGAGAAAGTTTATTTAATTTTTCTTGTAGACTGTAGTTTAACTTGTATGAATATTCTTTTATGTATTTCCACTCAAAAATATTAACAATGCAACTGCTGTCTTTGTGGTTTCCGCTCTCACAGTATATAATATTTTAATGTTTTTTCTTATTTATTTATTTTTTATGCATAAGAACTGTTTCGGTTTGTTTCTAGTCTACGTTCCCATAAAAGGTATTTTAAAAAATATATGAAAGAAGACTCAATGTAGCTTGAAAATATTAATGACCAAAAAGTTCATCCAGGACTAAACGAGCTTACCTTCTAATGAAACTAATTGATCTGGTTTTTTTTAAAGATAACTTTGAATGAATGAATGACTGAAAGAAAAAATGAATAAATAAGTGATTGAATGAATAAAGAAATGAATTAGTTAATGAGAGAATTTAAATTAAATTTCTGAAAGTAGACTGCAGCAATATTTTATTTCACTCATTCAATTTTGTACTTGACTATGTTGTCATGTTGGGTAGTTTTGGTACACTTCAAAACGTATTTTAATTAATGCATTCGTAATCGTTTAGAAATATTTTTGGTGCAATTTGAGAACTCTGGCTCGCATGCTCCGTTTGAAAATTTTCTCCGATCGTTTCCTGATTCTACATCTAACTAATTAGTAATGTTCCGAAATTAACCGAATCCAAAAGTTTTTAAAATTTATTGCAGCGGTAGAAAACATATATATATAATTAAATAATGTATTTATTGATCCCTTGATCTGCGCTCATCCCAATGATAAAAGTCGAACTGTTGGATCCGAATTATCGCAACATATTCGCATATATTTATCGAACTTATATTACTTTAGACTTTTCCTTGAAGAAAAATAGACTATCCATCAATATCTGAGAAACTGTATTACTAAGACATGAAGCGCAGGAGAATCTTTTGTCAGAATACTATTCCGTTTTCCTTCGCTCTTATTTCTTTTCTTTTTCCGATATTTCTTGTTTGTTTTTATTGGATCCTCGTCACGTAAAATAAAAGTGAGAACAAGCATAACAATGCTGTTGTTCTGTGAAAGAAGTCGTGAGAGACCAAAACCTTTTTCTAGAGTCTTGAGAGAACGAATCTGCAGATTTAATTTAGATTCCGTTACACGTCTTTCAATCGCTTTCGAACCTTCCGAAAAGTCTTGTTTTTCAAATTTAAAACTTTTGGAAATGCTAGGATCGAAGCCAAAACTCACAAGTGCATAGATTTATAGATATGAATAATAACAATGCATACAGTAAAGAGAAAGAGATTAATCTTATTAAAACAAAATCAATTTATTTCCCGCCAAAATCAATATATCTAATCTTGTTGCGCTAATGAATCATAATTGAGTAAAAAATATGGTAACTAGTAGAAACAAAATTCCAATTTCAGTACTAGAAAATAAAAAGGATAAAAAACATTGCACATGGAATTCATCCAAGAATACTAACTGTTTAGTTATATAGCAAATATATTAGGAAATATATTAGAAACTGGAAAATGGCAAAAAATGTGTTCATCTTTTCAAAATTGGATTGAAGGACTTACCGGCTTTTGGCCTTTGCAATTCTGAACCCTCAATGAGCAGTTTCCATTTAGACACGTACTCTTCACTTAAAAATTTCAACTGTATGGTACAGAAGTATTGAAAAACCAGAGTAAACTGACTTAAGTGTTGAAGCTTGGTATTTTTATAAACATTCAAGAAAAAGAACTTCCTATTTTAGTTTCGTGAAATAGAAAGTAGACAACACTACCACGTAATCATAATTTAAAAATATTAACTCTTTAGTTAAATTTTGAGATCATAAAAAACATTCCAACTAAGAAAACAACTAACACTGAAGCAAATATATTAGAAATAATCCGCTAATGGTACCTGATAGAAAATTTTTAGTTCTGCTATTACAAAAAAGCTGCAACTTTTTCACGTACTAACGTATACCATTTCTGCCATCAAGCAAACGAAAAAGAAAACAAAGTGCATCGAATTTGAAAATCGAATTGGATTTCTTATGGATCTCTTAAATGGACAACCTTTGAATGCAACTTTTACTCAAACAACTTTTCGATTTTCCCTTCTTGTTTGCATTACCACATTGTTAAACGCATTGTTTTGGGATCTCAGCCTAAACGAAAATTACACTAATATGCAATCATAATTTTTTAATTTTTTAAAATATGATATTTTACATTCTTACCGCAGTGACAAAAGCATAACTCTCGTTTTGATGTCATGAGCAATGCGGCCGCGCTAATTGCAAAAGTGGTATCTGGACTTTTTGGACCAATTGAGTTTTTGCTTCCATATGGTTCTTTGTCACTTATTTACCAAAGCAATTTTTGCGGTCATATGTTAATGGGAAATATATATATTTTTAATTTCTTAAACTTTATTCGTCAATGTCTCATTTTGAACTCAGCTGCAGATTTTGTTTGTGCTTAGCATGAGAGTGTTGCTGCATGCTGAGTAATAGCGTCCCACTATCAGTACTATCATTTCAATTGGTTAAAAAAATCATATAATCTGGCCAATTTTTCGGGATAAAAATGTTCTAGCTTGGACGAATTTTTGAAGACTGCATTAATACAGTACAGAAATAGTAATAATCTTGGAAAAGAGTTGGGAATAACGAAATATCTTGAAAAATATTGTATTTTCAATGCTTATTATTTTCTTACTGAAAGGGTAAATCAATCACTGCCTTTTATTCTTCTTAAAATTCGTGGAATAATTACTATTAAAAATCTTTTTTTTTTTTTTTTGTACGACTTTCATTTTATTTTCCTTTCTATACATCGGGACACTTCAAGTTAAATTTGACGTCTTTCTTCTTAAAATACATTTAGCATTTGTGTATTTCATAGGAAAAACAAGCATTACGGGATCTTAATATATAATTTCATTAGAACCTCTCGTTGCTTTATCAAAAACATTTTTACTGTAAATCCCTCCCCCTCCCCTCTTTCGGTCTGATAAGAAATTTCAAAATGAGCTTTCAGAATAAAATGTGAATTGGAATTAACAAGTTTTTTTCTTTTAAATCAAAAGCTAACGACATTTTTAACTGTACTATACAGCTTTCATGGGAATGCATTAATCACTCCAGAGAAGTTTTCAGCTTTTAATTACAAGACGAATTACAGTCTTAAATCTCCTCATGTATTAGCTGCTATCATTATCTCCTAAAGATAGCTTTAATTATGAAATGAGCAGAAATGTTCATTACTGGAATGTTCCTAAATTATGCATTGTTATAAAGTTCTAAAATCAAGATCATTTAAGATTTAAATTAATATTAAAGCCATAATGGTGGTTCCATTTGCAACACGATTCAAGAATGACCGTTCTTTATATTTTTATTAGAAATTTTCTATTTTTTACTCTTAGTTGATTATATTGGTGCAATTTATTATTTATGAATAACGAATTTTTTATAACTACGTGCTGCCCAGAAATTTACAAATAAAATTAGTAGTTGCATTGACTTATTTTGAAATCCTATATCAGAGAAAATGGAAATTTTCTGTAATATAGGATCCACTCATTTATGTTCTTGATGGATGGTGTTGTGTAATGCATCGCAATGAATCGAGCTAAATAATACATTTTCGAATCCTTAATGCTAGGAAAAGAGATAAATTTAAATGATTTTAAACTGAGTAGTGAAAATTTTACATGTGCTCTTGAAACAATATCCCATTCGTAAACGGTTTGCACGACGACCACTCCGAGAAAATGACTTAATGGCTGTGGTGAGCACGTAACACACTTTTAATATCTTTCTGCAACTAAATGGGGCTGTTTGAGCGCTTTTGAAGGAGTTCCACTCCAACAAATCGCGTCGGCATCAGCATGGTATGTAGCGCGGAAACTTTGATGGAACTTTTAAAGTACGTCTGGAAAATTCGATGGATTTTGGAGTGAATACTTCTAGAAAGGAGCGATTGTTATGAAATGCTTGCATCTTTCTCCGCTGAAAGAGATGAAAATTGATTTTCTTCAATTTGTTGAAGATTTTAAATGTTTTCAAGAGAAGTATACCGTATACCGAAAACGTATTACATGCATTTAGACGTACAAATAATAATAATAATAATAATTTATTGAATTCCTTCATAAAACTGTTAGATAAAGCAACGTACTTTCGTTTTACTACTAAAAGGAGCTTCATTACGCAGTAACACTAGTTTACAGGCTACGTGGGAAACTGTACAGCTTCATTTTTCGACTTCAAAAATTTTCAAGATAACTGGTGCATAGGTAATCACTTACATTTCAAAAATACTTGCGCTTACTAAGAAAATTGATCACCACCCCATTAATCTGATCGAACAGAACGTAAATATGCATTAGGACTTCATTTGAAAAAAATGCCATTGTAAAACCACAAGCTGGATTCGTCCTTTTATGTTTGTGCGTCAAGCAAAACTTGAAAATCACAATGTTCTTAAAATATATTGCGGATTTCCAGCAATAAAAAATATTATTCAATGGAGTTTTTTCTCTCACTTACGGTTAATAGTTTATAAGAGGCCATGCTGGACAATAAAATAAACTTTAAATTTCTGATTAGAATGCCTGATTTTTGAGACATAAACAAAGTCAGAATGCTCAAACTAATCTAAGCACCAAACTTGATTGTGTTTTGATCATTAGAAGAGAAGATAATCATGAAAGGAGCATTAAGGGTATTTAAAATGCTAGTTTACAGGCTGAGGTTGGTGAAGGAGTAACGAAGAACAGCAAACATTTTTTTTTTTTTTACTATTTATTAACTATTCGTTATAATACTTAATTTTTCAGTAACTCCTTTCGAAATACTTCGGTTTGCTAAAATTGTTTTCGTACTTTAAAAAAGACATTAATCGATATCGGTTCGTATCTTAGTTGTTTTCGTAGTGTGCATAAGACCTAAAATATTGGTAGTTTCTTTTCTTTTTCCAGAGCTACTGCAAAATCGGACTGCTGTTTGTCAGTCTATCACTGAAAGAATATTTAAGGTTACGTTCTGCCAAACTATCAGTACATTTACCAATTATATTTTCATTACTTAACAACCCCACGTATTTTCCCCCTGAAACAATTTCATACGTTGGCAAAGAAAAATTGAAATATTTTAATAAAATTATTTATTTTCTAAAGTTTTTTAGACTGAAATGAAGTTATTGCATAAAAATAGGGCGAGTATAAAATATGCTTTCAGATTTTCAATTTGCTAGCTAAACAATTTTTTAAAATCCAGCTGCGTGCCAGAAAGACCTTTTTGACTGTCACGTAGTCTTAGAATCGATATTTCGTTTTTGCGAACGAATACCAATTGGTTTCATTGCTATTTCAATAATGTATATATATATACATATAAATATCAGGCGAAAATTTGTTTAATGATTCAAAAGGTTCACTTTTCCGTTGAACCCTAAATTACTCCCTTCCTGGCAAAAGAAATGCTCGCACATACTGACAACATCAAAACTATATGGTTGAAAGCTGTCAAAATTTCTACTTTTTCAAACGTGGGTGCGCTTTACTGTTTCTCTGGAACAAATCCAAAGACATTAGTTTTTACAATTTGACCGTTGAAAACGCACAAACGCTCATATAACGGTTTTTACTAGTATATTTAAAATTGGCATACCTAAAAACAACAATTTAAATTACTTAAATTATTTTAAGGCGTTATAATGAGTGTTATAGTTGTAGTTAAAAAAATAGAACTTGGTGCACATTTACATTGCTTTTAAATGCGTCTGAAAGTGTTTCCCCTTTAATGGAGGAAATTCACCGCTAGAGGGACTCATGAGCGATCATTGTTGTCACGTGATATCCGATCTTTGTTTACTAAGATTTCCAATTGAGTTCTACGTGGAGTTCACACACTATTTCCACAGAATTTTCTGATTATGACCCAGTATTTACGTTTAATTTAATCATTTTAAGAGAAATTTATAAAAAATTACAATAGTTATAGTGTTGTATTCAGTCTTAATTTTATGTAATGTAGAAGAACTTTGTTTAGGCCTAGTTTTTAATTAGATTTTTCGAATTTGATGTAAAGCGATGCTACTTCCTTTGACTTCCTTTGTTTGCATTGCTTTCACCGGTGCCACGTGATCAATGACGTTGCTTGAATTGCCTCCATTGGAACTGAACAGTATAACTTTACATGAAACTTATACGTATTGTTACGTACAGTACGGTTGAGTGAAAAATCGAAATACGGATAAAAGAATCAGCGCGAGTGTGAAAGTTGTTTTCAGACACACTAGATGCATGCCAAATTTCTCCAATTTTAGTAAATTTCATCCGGTGCCCCAAGATACTTAGATTTATGATAAAAATGGATTTTTATGCAAATTTCCATTTCAAGATTGTAAATAAAGAATGGGTTAAAGGTACGATTTTACAGAAACAGCAGTAGAGGCCTTCAAAATTTTGAACATTGAAAATTTATAAAAGTATTTTACAGTTCAAACTTATTTCCATATTTACGTGAATTTTTCACGTGTTTTGGGTAGCTTGGGGCTTTAACCCGTTAACGGTCTGGTAAACGGTCATCAAAGTGCCTTTTTTATCCCTGAAAATTATATAAAAATATGTGTATGAACAATGTATATATTCATTTTTAATTTTTGATTTGTTTTTGACTTGAAATTTTAAACACTCCAGCCCGGAAATTTCACAGGAGCGAGAAATAGAAGGCGAAACCTCAGCCCGTCATTTCCACGGGAGCGAGAGGGAAGGGGTTAAAGGTATAAATCAGTGGTATAGACAAACTTTGAAGCTGCTGAGCAGCTAGGTTTTTTTTTTTTTTTTTCAAATCCTGCTGTGAGTTACCAAGACGAAAGTGAGAAACCTTTTCAATCTCATCTTATTTATTTGTTACATTCGACGAGACTGAGCACACAGTTGTCACCATAATCGTCAGCTATAGCCTTTTACATTCATGCCGACAAAAATTATTTTTGAGTTCCTTTCTGAGCCAGAGCTTTACATTCGAATAGTTGTGAAACATAAGAAATTAACTAGCAGTCAATAGCATTATGTGCAGATTAACTACCAGAGTGCGATTGCAATCTATGTAAAATATTCCCTCGAGTTACTAGTAGCTCGCGATCGACGGTTTAGTGACCTCTGGTATAAATAAAGTTTAATTAAAGGCAAAAAAAATAGCAACTACTATGTCTATCACACATTGTTCTCAATATAAGCCAAAAGGAATTCCGAGAGTAAAAAAAAGAGAGAAATTCATAAAATTTCATAAAATTATCAAAAGTTTTCCGAATATTTTATTTTTCGACTTGTAACTTTTGGGAGTTTGTCCTTGGCCTTTATTCTTCACAAATCATTAGTGGCACGCTTAATAAGAAATGGCCAGAGAAAGATGAAAGTTGGTTTTCAGGTTTGGTATAATTTTGCCGTAGATGTGCACCCTGGAGCCCGATTTTTGAGAAATTAATTTAAAGAAAATTGATCGTTATTTTAGTCATTTTTCAAAACAAAGTGCTTTCATCTACCGGCTTTGTTTTGTAAAAATGCAACAACTTATTGTTATATGTTGCAACAATGCTTTAAAAATGTAACAATGCTTGAAAATGCAATAATGCTTTCAGTAATGGCATCAGCAATCAGTAAAATTTGTGCTTTATTCCCTTGTGTGTGCGCCATTAGCCACTGGCCCGTCATTAATATTTGTTTTAGCTGCAGTTACAGTTTCTCAAAACGAAATTGTAAAATAATGCAAAGATTGAAGCTTCGTAATGTTAAAGTATAAACCTACCAAGTTAACTGTTCCATTCCTGCATCCATAATGCATTTATAATATTCAATCCTCTTTGCTCAGTTCTGATAATGATCATCCATCGCCGGTCTAACATTTCGGCCACTGAACAACAATGCACTTCATTTCGGATTAAACTAATTACATCAAAACATCGCTTTAATTGGGGTTATTCATATCTTTCAACTTCCAGAAATTTGGAGAAATATTTAATAACGCATCACATTGAATTTGCTTGCAGAATTCTTATTCAATGCTTTACGAAATTAATCAGCGTCAGCCTTTCTGATAAAATCACAGTGAAACTATTGAATTAAAGTTGTGATTTCTATTACATGTGAAATTCCCATTCACGTTATTGACAAAATAATAACGGTTTATCGATATGACTTGGCATTTGTTTTCTTGACAATGTTGTCCAACAAATTAAATAAGCGCGTGATATTGAGAAATATCCTTCGACGTTTTCTCTAATCTTTGTTGCAACATATTGAGCTATTACGGTTCGTTTAAAACAGAGACATTTTGAATTGTGTTCAGTTCGTGGTTACTGCTGTACAAGTAATCTAAGTTTTGGTTTTGTAACAAATTTGATAGCTAACGTGAACCTATGTAGCAATAAATTCGTTGCGTTGGATTAATATTTAATCTGTTAGTGCGAAGAAGAAATCGTATATTTTCTCTATTTGCTCAATGGTCAAGGGATAAGAATTTTTTAGTATAAGTAGATAACGTTGACCTTTATGCAAAAACTGAATGTCAGAGAACAGCGTAGTAACGCGGAAAAAAATGCCAAACATATATGCATACACGTGTTTAGCGATTAACTAGTAACTCCTTTATCAAGAAAAAATCCGTCAGATTCTCGGTACAAAGAGTGAGTGCTTCATTTACTTTGTTGGAAAATTTCAATAGTATATAAAAGCGTTCTATAAAAATTAATGTAAATGATAATTTTCTCCAACAACTCCCTACCTATTAGTGTGAAGCCTTTTGATTACCATGCGTGGCCGTATCGCGCAGGAGAAGTGGTATAGTAGCTTTTATTATACTATGAATATTTTCAATAGGTATTAATACAAATGATACTTCTCTCCAAAATCTTCAAACTTCACCTTCTGATCACAATGTGTAGACACATTGCGCACGCTGTGTAGTAGGTTCTACCCATGTTTCTTCTCATACCGGGATTGCTTCCGGGTAGTTTGGAGGACTGAAGTAGGTTCTAACTACTTGACCGCATGGGGCAGTGTAAACAAACATTGGCAAAATCCCCTAAAGTTCAACGATACAAATAAAAAAAACTAATTTTTCTCCCTAGAATCTCACCTATGCAAAATATGAACAAATGTCAATATTTTTTTCAAACTTCAATATTTTTTTTCAAACTTCAGCAAGCAAGAAACCAATACAGTTTTTTTTTTTGCTAGTGCTTGATTTTCCTTCTCCTTCGTTTTTCTTTTTCATATACAATTTTGTTCTAGTTTCCATGAGCAGTAATTTCACGAAATAATTTCCGAATGCATGCTCTG
Organism: Octonoba sinensis; assembly: GCA_038502835.1. Taxonomy (NCBI): domain Eukaryota; kingdom Metazoa; phylum Arthropoda; class Arachnida; order Araneae; family Uloboridae; genus Octonoba; species Octonoba sinensis. Next base: position 70,661,900 of record CM076602.1, read on the forward strand.
CAGCAAAAACAAAGTCAAAATCGCAGTAGCAAAAATGGGGAGAAAAGAGTCGCTGTATTGTTTTTCTTCTATTTCTAATGGGCTGTTGTTGGCTTCTGCCAATTGCAGATATAGCGCGTTCCCCAGAGATTGGTACCATCACTTTCAGCGGCACCACAATGAGTGTGACACCATTGCCGCATGAGAATTTTGACTTTCGGTTTCTCCACCTGAAAGGGCGAGCACCCGCACTCTGTTGATGTGAAATTGCACTAGGAATTTAATTTAGCCGAGAGCGTCAAAGCCGAATGTCTACTCAAGGGATCTTTTACATGCCCCATAATCATACGACATGGGCGCGGACGATTTTCTGCATATTGAAAATCCACCGACACTGTCAGGCTCGATCCTCAGACCTGGGGCGTACGAGTCGCTGTATTATACCGAAAAGAAATCCTGTTTGTTATCTGCGGCGCGCGCTGTACTGCTTTGCGTCCTGTTCAGAGAATGGCTTAATGTGATTTAATTTTAATAATGACATCGTTAATCATAAATTTTGATACAGATATTCAAATTTTGTGTGCTATAAAAATAGGCGAGTCCTTCTAATGAAAGTATAAGAAGTTGGGTAACAGGGACACAAAATAATAAAAAGTTAATATCGTGTATCAATGTTTGAGCTATATATATTTTTATTTTTAACGATTTGAAATGATCATCACAATCAACATCCCTTTTTAGCCTACTTTCCCGTAAAAGTAAAAAAAATAATGATAAAGCATGAAAGAAGGCTTAATGTATTGTGAAAATATCGTTAGAAATCAAGAAAAGTCAAAAATAAATTAAGTAATTAAATAAAGATTGAAAAATAAAAAATTTGAAAGTAGGGTTTTGAGATGGGGAAAAAGTGTGTCTGTCGGTCTGTCGGTCTGTCCCCCCCCCCCCCCTCTAATAACTTTTGAACGAATTGTCCGATTCGAAAAATTCTTTTTGCATTCGAAAGATCTCGGCGAGGACATCTCATTTCCATATTTTACTTTTTGATTTGAACAATTTTTTGTTCAATTTTGAACAGTTCAAAAAATTTTAACATTAGCGCCTATGGGCGAAAATGTAGCAAATTATGTAAATTCTGGGTACAAGATCCAAGTTCCCCTGAACAAGCTCACCGGAAGAAGTTCTTGGCGTGAAATATTGATTTGAACAATTTTTGTTCATTTTTGAACAGTTCAAAAAAAAATTAACATAGTGCCTACGGGGAAAATTCAATCCTATATAAATCCTGATCTAACGGGCCGATTTGCTTGGAACAAACTTTATCGGAAAGCTCTTATGACGTAGAACATGTACAAATAGAAAGTTCATCCTGAACTAACGAGCCTATTTTCTTATGAAATTTTTTGATCGGGATTTTAAAAAATATTTTTGAATTAATGAAAGATTAAATGAATAAACAAAATAATGAATGAATAAATGAGTGAATAAATACATGAATGACTGAATAAATGAATGATTGAACGAATCTGTATTAACTTTTGAAAAAGGCATATTTGAAGCAATTAAGAACTAAAGCTAAACGAGAAAGAGAGTGAGATAGCTAGATTATAAATTTGAAGCTGGTGTATACGGGAAAGTAGGCTCGTATAGTTCTAGACGGAACTTCTTGTTACATAATTAGTTTTTCTTAATCCTTGATCAGCTTTGAAAAATGCAAGAACGTAGTTAGAGTACAAGTACCGAAACAATATTCAATATTACATTGAACTATAAATTTATATCTCACAGTAAAAATCAATTCATTTTTACTGCATCAGCTTTCGCGTCCAGTAAAAAAAAGCAATTTTTTGTCACATTAAATTTGAATAAATATAATAATTTCTGACATTCAAAACTATCGATGAAAATAGGGATTCCTTTTTATAAGTAAATTATTTATTTTATTTTTTTTTATTATTTATTATCCTAAATAACTCAGCCCGTTTAATACTGCACGTGAAAATTACATTACAATCGATTATTTATCACTTCAAGAAAAAAAAAATTCAATTTCGCGAAGAGGTAGGTTTTTAAGAAGAGATTTTCGACCATTCATTTGTTTTAGAGGAAAATTACTAATAGCGTAAACAACGGTGGTTAACGTAAAAATATTGAATATTTCGAAACCTTTTATGGAAAATACAGAACCCTTTGTAAAATAAGCCTTTTCAATATTTCACGTGTTTTGTTTTTCTTCATTATGCAAGTAAATGAAACTTTTCAACGCAATTGCATTTTTTGCCTGAAGACATTAAAAAATCTTTCTTAAATCTGTTTTCATTTATTGTTCAAGTTATTTTCTCCTTCTTTCTCTTCTTCTTTTTTAAAACCATTTTCTTGAGAAATATTTACTGTATTTTTCGTTCTTTTATGCTTTTGTTTTCCCTTCTAACCACTTTTCATATTTTCCTGCAAAATATTAATCTATGTGCATATATATATATGTATATATAAGGTAAAATCTGGGGAAATTGCGCGGTCGGAGAGATGGCGAACTTTTAAGGGGAAGGGAAGGTGTGAGTGCACCGCGATTACAGGTAGTTGTACGGCCATTGCAGCACATTGTCTACTTGAATTCATTAGGTGTTTTTTTTTGTCTGAAAATGTATGACAAAGCCTCGTTTTTATTGATTTCATTCAAAATGTAAAGGCTTGAATTTTCTTTACTGTTCCTCTGATTTTCATTGTAATGAATACTGCAAGAACGTTTTAAGCAAACACTTTTTCACCTAATTTGACAATTTACTTGCAGTCAATATTAATATAATCTACTTATTATTGAAAGCCATTTCCCATGCGAGTAAACCATCTATGTGCGCAATCTCACCCGCCCTACAAGGAGGGAACCGAAAAATCGGTGTCTTAGTTTTAATTACAACTGTCGATTTAATTTTCAGCGTAACGACAAAATAATGATGTAAACGCACACAGAAAAAATGTGATCTGTAATGTCCACCAAATGTTTGGCAAAAAATTAACGTTTTCATTCTTTTTTATCACGTTTTCCAATTGTGCACCAACTTTACCGGCTATACCTGACATATGTATGTATATAGGCTCTTTCGTCAGGTCTAGGGTCTACTTAAATAATGACTCACCATGAAAAATATAAAAATTACTCTATTTACACTTATCTATTCACAAATCACTATTTACAAAAAAAACTTCAACTGAGACATCACCACACTGAAGCACACACAGCTCTATATCGTCCACTCAGGACGGAGTTTCTCACTAAACAGCTCGATTCCGTTACTTTCCGCCTGATGGCGTTGCCGTCGATGTTTCCTCGCACCCTACATGTATCTAATTAAATTTATCATTAAGATATTAAATTTAAGCAGGTGACGAAATTAATTAAAGTGACTTTCAATGGGATTTGAATTTAAAGCTCGTGCTGAAAAAAATAGTTAATGAAAAGAAAGTGTAAAGCTTTCACAAAAATTAAAAACCTTAACTTTACAATTCTTTCCACCGCAGGCTCATAGATTCGAGTAACCCGAAAAATAACGTGTACTTCATAAGGGACAATAATGACCACAAACTTACTTGAAATAAATTAAGCACGCTTTCTCGAAATGTACATTTTAACTGTAATTCTGAAATCAGTGGTTGAATAAGTTGAAATATCTTATAAAATCTTTAAAATGTGGAAAAAGTAATCCTCTTTCGCATTTTCTCATTGGAGTGTTTTCCATTCTTATGCTGATTAAATTTATCTTGGGTGTTGTTTTCAAGCAAATATTTCTCCTCTTTTGACGAAACGAAGAAGATAATGGAATCTGACATTAAAAGTGAGCTTATATTCGCATTATTTCTAACAATATGTAACCACATATGAGCGAGAGTATTTTATTGCAGAAACTGCTGAGAAGTTTGTTGGGTGTTTCTTTGAAGCTGTGATATAGATTTTTAATAAAAAATAAGGAGCTTATAATTAAAGAATGATGTAATATAGGTTTTTAATTAATATAGAATTAATATAGATTTTTAATTAAAAAGAAATAATATAGGCTCCTATATTATTTCTTTTAAAATAAAACTTTTTCTTTTCCTTTCTTTTTCCTAGTACGTCATTATTAATATCCGTTTCCGGCATAGTTGAGTACTGGAAAATAACTCTATTTATCCCCCATTTGCTCTTTTCCAGATTGTATTTTGACTCATTTTGACGCATTTCAATGTTGGATCATTTTAATTTTTGATTGTATGTTTAATCTAAGCATGAAGTCAAAGAAACAAGACGTAAATATAATCCTTGATTACAAACTTAAATTTGCCAATTTTATTTATTTATGCTCTCTCTCTCTCTCTCTCTCTCTTTTTTGTTTTTTTTTTTTTTTTTCTTCGCGCGTTGAGGTTCATGATTTTGTAACGAGAAAAACTATTGCTTTCATCTGTTTGTTAATGAATTTCCGCGCAACAAATATTTTATTTTAAAATGCGTTTGGGGAGTGAGTATAAAGACAGTTTGGTTACCCCGCCATCTATTGGTATTTCTGTAAACTAACTCACCTCCCAAGAGCTTATACATTGAATCCGGATCTGGAATAAGATTCAGGTCAGCCTAAGTCAAGAATTTTTGATTGATTTTCTCTGTCTCTCTCTCCGAATTTTTTAAGGTATTTTATACTGATCATTTTTACTGATCAGATCTAACATTATATGAAATTACATAAGTATATCTTTAATGCTAATATTTAAAAGAAATGTTATGAAACGACAAATTTAAAATGCTTGCTTCTGAGCTGCAAAAATAATGTACGATTCTTAGAATAATGCAATAAATATAAGAAGTACGGATGATAAAAATAATTCTGAAGAAAAAGTAATGATAACATACAGTGTTTTTATTTTAACAGATATTTGATCAATCGATCTTCTTGCTTTCTATTATTTTCTTTAACTTATTTTTAAAATTTTAATTTGTCCATCTCCACCTTCCAAAGTCTAATGAATAAATTTCATTATTTTATTTTATTTTAAATTTGGTTCCTGCAAGCATATTTTACTGTTAAAAAATATTTTCTAATTATGAATTTTTCTCCAATTTACTGTATCTTCGAGAACAGTTTTCATTTCTCTTGATCATCACCATCATGCTTAAACGCATTTCAAAGAAACCACATAATTTGACAAAGAAAGAACTTTTTTATTGAATAACTCACAAAGTGAATTTTGAGCTTTTTTAGATGCCTCGAGCTCATTTCTTATCGAGGTAGCTTTAGGAAATTTAGAACGTAAGAATACTTTTGAACAACTCATTCGACGCCATTGTTCATTCCTTTGTCAGAAGTTCTTCCGAATTTTTCCAAACTCTTTTTTTATAAGCTATTGCCTAAGGGTCCATAAAAAATGAGGATAATGACAGTTTTCACCATATAATGCAAAATTGTTGTTGACATCTAATATTCTTAAATTTCATTAGTTTGAAAATGTATATGTTACAGGCAATGCATGAACAGCCGCCTCCGCCATTCTGTCGAATATAAAGGCATCTTATAGAATGCCCTGAGTTAATAAGCAAAGCATAAATATGAGAATTATTATGTGATTTTCTTTGGCCTTCCATTTAATATCTAGGCATTTTATCGAATGACAAATACTATTTAATTAAAGTGGAGAAAAGGTAATTTTTAAAAGCTCTATAGAATGCCTGGGTAATTTATAGGTTGCCTGGCCTTTTTAGACAAAGTATAATAATTCCCTGGGCATTTTATGCTGTGCCTAGGCATTTTATCGAATGTTAAATACTTTTGCAAAAAGAGAGGGAAAAGGTCATGATAAAGCTGTAATTAATACAGTCTATAAGAGTATATAGGTAATTTATAGAGTACCTGGTGTTTTTAGGAAAATTATCAAGATGAGAATTATTACTTGTAGGTTATTACCGTAGGCGTTGTATGTAATATATAAGCATTTTATAGATCATGATAAAAAATATTTAAAAATTTTACAAAATACCCAAGTAATTTATAGAAGCTCTGGCGTTTTAAGGCACAGAATGAAATGTGAGAAGCATTACATAATTTCCTTGGGCAGTGTAAAATATGAGCTATTGAAAAGGCAGACAAAAGCCAATCTTTAAGCTCACATTTTTCTCATTGAAAAAGGGGTTCCTTGTAATGCCCAAACATGTGTCTGCATGTTTTATTGCTATTTTATGCTTTTTTTTTCCTTACAAAGACAAACTGTTTACGTACAATGAGAGAGGATTTTAATCCTTGTACAACCTTACAATATTTTTCCCGCTTTTTTGTTTTTCTGAAAACAACTATTTTTTAAATAATAATAATAATATTAAAAACGATAATAATAATCTACTCATAAGAAATTACCTATTTAACTTGTTGTTCTTTTATGTACTAAAATTTTCATCCTGTTGAAAGACATTTGTTTACCTACTAATAAAAAATACTTTTAATTTTTTAGTGAATCGATTCTTGCTTACGGAAGTTCTAAGAAAATCGATATAATCATTAGAAGAGATTAATGAGCTTTTATTGATTTTTTTAATGAATTATTTCAATAAACAGGTACGAATAATTTGTATTACTTTTGTGAATATCAGCTTCTTAATTGTAAACCTTACTGTACAAAGTAGCTTTTATTTAAAATGAGCCCACATGCTATTAAAGGAAAAAAAATAATATTACAATGTTGACTAATAAGAATTTAACTACAAAATATTTAATTAATTACATTAATTACATTTATCAAGATGCAGTGAGGGAATCAATATATCTAACAAGTGCTCATTGTGTAAATCCTTTATTAAGACCTTTTTCCTTACTTTTCTTTTTAATCACAAAAACTAGTTTTTAATTGCCGATTTAATCCTTATATTACTTGCTAATTGCACTATTTTTTGCCTTTCAATAAACTCGTTAACGTTTTTACATTTATGCCAGCATCTTACTTAAATTAAGTTTTTTTCAATATTCCTTTTTTTTTCGGGGCATAAAAAAGCAAAGTTTGAGATAATGAAGAAAAGAATTTCTTTATATTCAAATTTGCTTTATAGTTAGTTTTTCAAACTAAGAATTTTTTTTTCCTTTACATTAAAAAAGAGTGTGTTTACAAGAATATCAATTTTAATACATGGCAATTTATATTTTGAAGAAATTAAGCGATTTAATTCTGGTAATTTCTAATTAATATTTGTATATGTGTATAGCAAGTCGATCCGTTAATTAGTATTCGAATGGTTGTCAAAAAATTCAGCAGTGCATTAGTTTGTAAAATATACTTTAACTAAACACATAGCACTGATGCAGTATAAGAAAAAGCTGTGCACCACAATGAAATAGCACATGGAAAATAAGATTTTTCAAAAAACGTAATTCAGCACAAAATAGCAGTACGAAAGGATGATACGTGTTTCGTAATTACAAAGAATTTATTTTTCAAAGCAACAAAAAAGTAAGGAAGTGAGGAAAAGACACAGTGAAATTCCCGCCAAAAGAGAGTCAGCCCACTAAAGACAAAATGTCAAAACAAGTGCACCCACCAACGATGCAAGTAAGCAAGCAAGCGTGTACAAAAAGAAAATTAAGAAATAAAAGAAAGCTAAATCATTGAAAAGCAGTAGAAATAGCACATGATCTAGCATTGACCTTTTCATCTTTTTAAATAGTTCTTTTATACAGAAGAAGACATGTGTGAATCAATGTGTGAATTCAAGGTGCAAGTATATTTTGTCTCGTATGGTTTTTGGGTGGAGAATTAGAAGCGATTTCATAGTTTTGGAAGAGTAACAGCAAAAACGAAAACTCCAAAACTAAATTAGAATATAATTTAAGTGTAAATGATTGCAATTGGGAGTTTAGCCATATAGTAAAGCACCCAGTGCTTTGCTAGAAACTTAATTGCTTGAATCCGGAGACAGAAGCTCTGTCAACAATTTTCACGTCTCTTTTCAAGAGATAATATTATTAGAGCTTAATTTTGTGGTTCTTTTATCATATAACTACATTTATTTACAGTGAAGAACATTTTTAACGAGGAAATTTTTTATGCCATTTTTATTCTAAATACATTTTTATCACGCTGTTACTATTCTACTTATCTCAGTGGCTGTCGAAATATGTTCAAGGTAAAAATGTGACTGAACCGCTTTACAATTCGATTAAATAGGTCGTAAACAGCGTTTAGTGTGGTTGGAACATATAACACCCTCAATCGTTACCAGCAAACTCTAAATATAGAAGTTAATTGCCCTTATTGTCGGCTTCAATAAAGAAACTATTTTCCGGTCTTATAGGGTATACTCTGTCCGAGATCGTTTCTGACTAACGTTTCACCTGACATATCTCGGCTTTCTTTAGAGCTTGAGACATGTCTGACGAAACATTAGCCATAAACGTCCTGGGTGTATTATGATCTATAATAGGGAAAAAATCGTTATATTATTAGTATTTTTTTTCTTTGAAGTTTGCGCATTGACTCACCACCATTGCACACCTAGTGCTCCCCTCAGGGATCGATAACCAAATCTTTCCACAGCACTACCAAAGAGGTCTTTGGCACTACTACTGGTGTGGTACCATTCTCACATGAGAGTTTTGACGGCTAGTTTTCCCACAAGAAGGGGACACCTGGGCTCTGTCGATACGAATGCACTAAGAGTTTAATTTAGCCGAAAGTATCCAAGCCAAATAAGTGCTCAAGAGACTTTAAACATCCAATATCCAACATCCAACATAGACATTGTCGATTTTCTGCACCTTGAAGGACTACTGATTTGTATTACAAACAATCATTGTTGAACATTAGCACCATAATCAATTAATCGGAAATTTAAACCATCAGAAATTTCTGTCATGTTGCTTTTGGGACCTTTAAATTATTCAATGATACAACAAGAATGAAGAAACTTGATTTGTGCCTAGAAAACGCAACGATTAGGCGAATTGAATTTCATTATGACTGAAGATAAGAAAAAGTCAGAAAATCTAGATGTGATTAAGAGATATGTTTGTTAAGCACTAAAAGGGATTGAAATGCATGAGGAAAAAATCTTAATTGAACGTGCAGAATCGAAGCACTTTACGAGATTAAATCTTTTCTTGCGTTCGGTAAAAAGCTTCTCATTTCTGTTTCTTACATAATTTAACGGTTCACTTGACTTAGAATTGTCTCAAGAGGATTGAGAAAGATTTACTTTTATACATTATGAGGCTACGTACGAGCTTTGGTGAGGTTAAACAGTCTAATTCCCAGATGAATGCTTTTGAGGCTACACAAAATCTAATGAAAATGGCTCTAATAATTTATATTTGTGAATGAGAAAGGACTATTTTTCAAAGTATTTTTTATACCTATATCTACTTTTATTCTTTTTTGACTATGACAGTACAGTTCGCTAACTTACGATGTTCAGTATAACATATGTATATGTATTATATGTGTAGCTTGGAGCAACAACAACCAATGTCAATTCTTAGTAGCTTTATCTTTATGATCACGCTTCATGTCCAGTTTTCTTAAAACATCGAATTCGAACAGGAGTTATTGTTGCTTCAAGCCACGGATCTATTAATATTGTTTATCCAATATGTAATATATATGCAGTGTTTCCTCAAGGATGAGACGAGCTCAGAGAAGTGGTAGTTGTCATCAAGAGACGGGAAAATTACCGTAGAATATGATAGTGGAAGCATTTTGGTCGGTTACTCAGTGAAATGTTAGTAGAACACGATATTGTACAGCAAATTACGCTATAAAATTCCATTCTATATTGCAACTTCCAGCCAGTCAAACGTTTTTTAGCATAGCAGATCTTAATATAAGGTTTACCGGAAAGTTCTGTCCTTTTCTATTACAAGTTTCGGCACGTTCTATATTTCATGTGCTAGCATGTTCAGTTCTGTATTTTTATCGCTTAATGTATACATACTGAAGTAGCAAATCGGCTAAAATAAAGTCAATTCATATTAGCCAGCACTGTTCAATAGGAAGGACATCATACTGCATCATGATAATGCCAGGCCACATGCTGCTTTGAGGACTTGTCAAAAAATTGCAGAACTAGACTGGGAAATTCTATCGCATCCACCATATTCCCAAGACATAGCACCTTCCGGCTACCACTGGTTTTTGTCTTTACAAAAGTTTTGGCGAGAAAGAAATTCAAAAATGAAGAAGATATCAAACAAGCACTGGTTGAATTTTTCGAATGAAAAGATGAAACATTTTTCAATAATTGCCCTCACACTGGAAAGAAGTCATTGGTAATAATGGCAATTATATTTAAAGTGAAAAATTTGTATTTTCTTTTATTCCAAAAACAGACAGAACTTTCTGGTAGACCTTATAGCTCTAATGCAAATCTCAACACAACAGCGTTCATAGGGATGCTATGTTGTGTAAAACAATATTACGATAAACTTTCAAGGTGATATAGGTGTAGAAACCCTTTATGTAAGACTCATATTCAGTGTGATCATTAAGTATAAATCGATAATTTTGAGTAGGTATTCTCAGAATAACAAAGTTGTGCTGCATCTTGGCCCCTTTCAAGAGACCCCTATGAGACCTATCGAGTCCCTGAAAATTGTAAATCTAGAATAGAATGAATATAAATGAAATTACTTTATATACATAGTGGGTTTCGCTAGTGAGTCGTATTTACAGGGATTTACTAAATTATTGCAAAAAAGCAGTATTCAATAAAAAAAACACGTGATATGATGGAATCGTAAAATGCAGCTTTTTTTCAGCATAGTTGAAATAAGATCCTAAAAATCAAATTGTTCTATCGAAATGAAATAATCCAATAATTTTCCACAATTTTACCTGCTGATTCAATATGAAAAATGATTTCTAGTAGGAATATTTTCTTAGACTCGGCGTATTATAATGCGGCTGCTTTAAAAGAGTACGTGATTAAACTGCAAAATATACTTTTTTAATATCTAGAAGTGATCTTCAAATTTCTTTATCCAATAAAGTGGCAACGTCTATTGATTTATATCTTATACTTTCTATCTAAGGAAAAGCTCTGTTGTTTACACAGTCATAGAAACTGCATCTTACAAACCAAAAATTGTTTTAAAGTAAGCATGCGAAGTCTCCCTTTTCCCAATATCCAGTGATTGAGAGCCATTCAAACTAGAGTAAATATTTACTTCAAAGGGAATTAAATTCCAGGAATATCCAAGTAAACTGAAGTGTTTGAATTCGGAAGAAGATTGCACGTCGCTGTTGTATTTTAATTTATATTGCGGAATAGTTAAATACAGGAAAGTAAGAAAGGAATTTAAGACGTTTGTTTTTTTACACTCTTTTTCATCTTAAAGTTATAATGAAATTAAAGATAATCCTTGAATACATTTACTTAAAAAGCATCATGGCTACCGGGAGACTTTTTTTTTCCGTCATAGACGAAACTCATAAAAAAGTTTTGCCGACAAAACCTTTTTAAAGTATGTTTAAGAATGCTAATATAAATTTATAAGCATAAGTATTTTTAGTGTTAGATAAAAAATAAAGACAGACTATTTTACAGAAAAATAATGTTTTTATTTACTGAGCTTATTTTTGATTCGAAATTATTTAAATTTCATCTGTCTAGTTACCTTATAAAACTTTAAGAAAAAATCCATATTTTGCATTAATGATCTCATGCATTGGAATTTAATGCACATGCATTCATTTCAAAAACAAGTTACATTTTTTGTTTTGGCTTTCCAAACCACTTAATCATCCACAACTTCAAGGCATGTATTTCCCATTATTATTAGGGGAAAGACTTATTATTAGGGGAAATGAGAAGGAATTACTAATATCATTGCTGATGCTTTTAATTAAAAATTGACACTCAGTTACTGTGCTATTTTTGGTACATTTTAACAATTGAAGTACAAACTTCGCAGTTGCTTAAAAGCTGTATGATCTCATTCGAAAAAACTGAACTCGTTTCTTTACACCCGATAAATGAAATTATTTTATTTCAAATGGGCTGCTGTATTGGCTTCTGCTAATTGTAGATTTAGTGCGTTCCAGAGAGATTGGTACCATCTATTTCAGCGGCACCACAATGAATGTGGTATCATCGCCGCATGAGAATTTTGAGGTCCAGTTTCTCCACCTGAAAGGGCGAGCACCCGGACTCTGTTGATGCGCAATTGCACTAGGAATTTAATTTAACCGAGAGCATCCAAGCCAAATGTCTACTCAAGGGATATTTTACACGTTGCATAATCATACGACATAGGCGCAGACGATTTTTTGCATCTTGAAAATCCACCGACACTGTCAGGCTCGATCCTCAGACCTGAAGCTAAGAGTCCCGCGCCTTAGCATGACGCCACAATGCCGGCTAAATGAAATTGTCCATGATTTGATTGAGCAATATATTTTCTGTCATTATTATTATTATTGTTATTATTATTATTATTATTATTATTAAAGTGGGCGCATTCATATGATACTACAATGATTTGTTTTACACAATTCACTGGCAGAAGGAACTGAAACTCAGTTGTGCGCCAACAGAACCAGCTGGAATCTTCCAGAATTCTAAAAAACTAGATGGTAATTTGTCTTAAAGGCCTTAATTCCTTTTTTCCGTGGATAAAATAACGGCATCTATACCGAATACAGGTATACGTATGCATTAGAACTGCCAGTCGTGTAACATTCAAAAAATCCAAATTCAACAATAGATTTTAGCTCTTGCTACTGCTTTTAACGTCCCGCAGTGTTTCTGCCTTCTGCAGAAGCTCGGTTCCCGTAGGGCACCGAAAGTGAAGCAACATCGACTTAAGTCCGTGTTTGGGAGTGTGACAATCTCTTGCAGCTGGTTCCTGTGAGGCCGTGTACGCTAAAGGGAGCTGGTGCACGTTAAGTAGGTCGTGGCTCCAATGTCTTCCAAGTGAAACGATACTTCTGGGGGGGGGGGGCAACCCCAGGTGACTGTCTCTCATCTGGGAGCTGGTTCAAAAAATTAAGAAACCACATATAAAGGGGCTGAAGTCGGACTCCTGCCTATAAGGGCCCCATTAGACTCAGGAGCAGCGCACCCATTCTTCCTCGCTTCTCGCGAGGATACGACAACAGCTACTGCTTTTAACGGAACAGTCTTTACGTAATCATAAATAAACAGAAAAACTTATAATGTTACTGAATCCATTTAAACGTTTCACTCAATTCACTAATTGTTGAATACTCATTGCATATTTAAAATACCAAATCATGTATTTTTAAAAGGACTTTCAAATTAAAATTATCATTTTCACAATGTTATTGGAATTCTTAACGTTCCCAAAGGGCATTTTTTTTTTTTTTTAATGTTTAACTAACAACAGGCAATAGCAATTGAGTAAAAAACTTTTATTACAACTGATATCTGAATAATAATGACATATTTTTAACTATGCAATTATTCACTTAGAGAGATAAAGACCTTACAGAAAGGTAAATAGCATGTACTGAAATTAAATTCTGCTATGAAATATTTTAAAAGCCAAGTGTTTACTTCAAATAATTATTGTTCTTAATAAATTAAGAGAAACTGGTGTAAGACCAGGTAGCAAATGAATGAGAGCTTGTTGTAGCTGAATTATTGGAGAAGGACTTTTTTTACAGATTTAATTCCAATAGTTATTTTTTAACTTATGATAAATTATTCCTGGAGACTAATAATTTTACTATTATTTTATTAATAAATTTTACAGACAAAATAGCTCAATTTTTCTCTATTAGAGCGATTACCTATCTTTACCATCATGCCAAGTACACGAATCAGTATTTTTGACAATTTTCATTAATGTGCATATGCATGCATTTGTTTAACTAAAAATTACGTCCATTCTCAGTAGAGTTGGTCCTTAAGCTAATACCCATAAAAGAGGGACAATAACCTTTGTGTCGTATTTCAGTTTTTCTAGAGCCATCAGAACTTTGACTTCAATTTTTCCAAATTATGAATTTTCAGATTTCTGTATTGAGGTGATTGTAAAGATGTTAACTAAAACAATTAGGAAAAGTAGTTTTTTTCTTTTGGAACGCTTATAGAATTTTACTTTATATCACAATTTTAGCATATTATTTACAAAATTCACACATAACAATCCAATGAATTCTCAATGAACTTTTCGTGGGGACAAGGTATTTTTTTTAATTGGAACCATTCTTTTTTTCCCGAGTGGGGAGTTACAACATTACAAAATGAACAGTAACTGTGTGTTCTTGTTTAATCGTCCCCATATAAAGAATCATCAATCAAGGATTTCCTGTTTTCATGCAACTATCTTGTTATGCTGTTTTTACATGCACATTTTTTTCGGTTGTTTTACCAGAATTGTATTGTAAAGGAGGATTAGACTACTAGCTTATTTTTTAAGATATGATTCTAGATTAGTATAAAATGGAAATTTATGATACGTACTTTAGAGCTATAAATAACCTCTTCTTTTCTGTAATAAAATGAAGATATACGATTAAAAAATATTCCGTAGCTTCGTTTCTTTGCACTGAAGAAGGAGTTTATTTAAACTCTAACAGACATCTGCAAATTTTCGATGTTAATTAATTATTTACAATCTTCAATATCTATCGTCAGTGTAAAACTAATCAACCAATATGAATGAATTAATTTGAAATATAAAAAATAAAATTAATGAAATATAAAATAAATATTTACTTTTCGAAAATTTATGCAATGTTTTAAAAAGACAAGCGAATATTAATGCGTTAAAATCAAAATTAAATGTTTAAAACCTTAGTGTTCCTCACAATTTCGTAATTATATTTTTTAACATCTAATGCATTTCTTTAATGCGAATATAACTCCATAGTTCCTAATAGCTTTGTGTGATGTTTCGCACCAATGGCAAAGGCCCATTGGGAGCAACAACATGTTTACTTGTTTTATGGATAATGAATAATGCAAGATGCTGTCTAAGTCGGATGATGAATTATTTAAGAGGGGACTTCTCAAGGGAAAACCTCAAGATCATTCTAATGAATGAAGCAATTTTCTGTCAGAATCGAGAGTTTAAAGTCCACTAATTTAAGAACTCACTAACACCGAAACTACCTTTTTCGCTAACATTTATTATCATTTTATTTATGTTATAATATTTATTTTTTCTTTTTTTTTTTCTTTCAAACCACAAATCAGAATATATTTTAATAATACAGTAAAACCTGTAAAGTTAACCCCCTTTGTAAGCTGACCATCTGTCTAAGTTGACCACTTCTATCAGGAACGGAATCATCCCTTTATTATATAATGTAGGGAAACCTTTGTAACTTGACCACTTAAGTTGACCACCTATCTATATTGACCACTTATGTACGCCAAATTTGGGTAGGAGCATTAGAAAAAACCTTTGGAAGTTGACCGCCTAATTATTACTATATTTATTTGTTTGTATATTTTTGCAAAAGGTTAAAAAAAAACTAAAAGAATTACTCCAGGATACTTTTTATGCCATAATGCTTTTTATGCCATAATTTTTTATTTACAGAGGTGTGCCAGTATTTCTCTGGCAGGAGAGATGAAACATCAACATAAAGTTTGCCTAAACTTCTTTGTAAGTCAACCATATGGGAAAACTAATGTGAGCACTCTTTTATTCCTTAAATAAGTTTCTTCTTTTTCCTTCTATCTGATGTAGCCATTTTGAAAAGTTATGAATTTTTAGGAAATTTTTACTACCATATAAGTAACTTACATAATTAATTAGATATTAATTTTTATTTAAACTAAGTGATTTACTTTTAAAGTTGTATAGGATACACTGTAAGAAATTAAGGTTACATTTCTCTAATGATATTTTAGATAATTGTTAAAAATACTGTTTTAAAGTAATGTTAGTGCATGAAGCTATATTTTAATTAGTGACAAATAAATAACTGCATAGTGTAAGAAATGGCAAAAAAAAATATCTCCACCCTCTATAAACCACCATATCTCCCTCTATAGACCACTAAAATGCTGCACCGCAAGTGGTCAACTTACACAAGCTTCACTGTATCTGTTTTAAAAAAAGCAGCTTATGATGTTTCTTTTTCCATCACTTTCTTGGTTGCGTTTCTAAAGCCGTATCGTAGTCTGTACAAGTAAATCAGCAAAACTTTAATACTTGCATAAGCATAACGTATTGACCTAAAACAAATCTGTTTTTTTTTTAAGAAAAACAACAAAAAAGGAGGATTCATGTAAAAATAAGGGACATTTATCCAAAAATAGATGAAGAACTTATCTTTTGTCTGTCATTTCTGCCTTGAGAAAACAAAGAAATTTACTTGTACAAAACTCTTCATATCATGCAAAATTGTGACAGACTTTATATTCAGCGGCAAGAGAAGGTGTCTAAAGTGTTGACTTTGTAGATAATGCGCTCTGAAACGTAATCTAGATACGCTTCACACAAAATCGTAACCATCTTTTCATGCCTGAATATTGGGATATTTTGTATACTAAAAAGTGGGTAGAAAATTAATTAAATAAGATTTTATCGTTCAGTCACGCATGTACTCGAAACTTTGTTAAAATTTAAAGAAATTCAATTTTTGTTAAAATTTAACATGTTTTTAAATTCGATTCTGGCTGAATATAATGACTCAAATTCTTTTTTGTTAGAATCACAGAAATAGTGCTTAGTTATTTTTAAAAGGCATCAAAACCTGCAAATCGCCAATTTCCTTCAATATTAATGAAATTTTCATAAAAATTTACAAATCTAGCTCACAGTTCAAGGAGAAAATACTGTTAACTTTATCTCAGCTGAATAACAGAGGAAAAAAAAAGTTTTTCCTCGTTTTCTTTTAATACGATACAATAATTCGACTTTTTATAAGTTGTAATACTATAAGACTAAGCATTATGCAAGCGGATAATGAACTAGGAAAGTCAACTTCTAAATAAACTTATACAAAAAATCCCTGTAAGCTATCATTTGTGATAATAATACGCAACGAATTATTTACTAGACAAAAAAAGACATATTTAGGCAGCCAAGTGCTTTTCCATGACACATCGTGAAAAAGAATTATAAATTGACAGTGAATTAAAAATTTTGTTTGGTAAGAAACACCATTTTTCAACACTTTCTTTCAAGAATGTTAATTTGTGTGAGCAGACACAAATAGTCGCAGGAGTGTCTAAACAAGATATTTATTGCACATCCGTTCATAAATAATTCAGTTCCATATCGTGGTATGAATTATTTATTAGATGCCTTCCTTACGGAAACCAATAACTTCCTTTTTATGAATCAAGAAATGATGTGTCTTAGCATAAAATGGAATGGTTTTTCAAGCATAAGTTAGATTTTCTTTCAATTACAAATTTAAATTGCAGTCTTGAATAATTTGTTTCAAAAATTTCTTGACACGTTAGTACTTGTATGATAGCGTAGATTGATATGTATTAATGTATATAATGTTTACTTACGTTCAAAAATAGAAAAATTAAGAACCAAAGTTTGAAATTCTTTAATTGTAATATAAATGCGAGAGTAAGTCAAAATTACATACACTTTTCGTTCTACAGTTTTATTAATTACATGGGTATGGCGTTCCCTTGATGCCCTTGTGGTCACGTGTGCACATTGTAATCACGGTCGTATCAGTTGTCGTCTACATACAACAGCATAAACAAAGTCAGCACGCGAGTTCTTGTGGTCACGTGTGCATTGTAATCACGGTCGTGTCAGTTGCCGTCTTTTTGCAACAGCATAAGGGATCAATCATAAATAATGTCACTCTTCGAGGTGGAGGGGGTTCGTGAAATTGTGACAAAGTGGGAGGGGGTAACAAGAAGTGTGACATCATGCATTATGCAACATAGCGTGACATGTGACAAAGGGGTGGTAGGGGGTTCAATGAAGTGGGACATATTGTGACAAAATGGGGAGGGTGTCGTCGTATATGGAAAAAAAGCATAACATCATTTATGAACGGCCCCTAAACAATGTCAGCACCGATATCAGATTGTACCAAAGAGGAGCAACAAGGATTGGCCAGATGGTGTGAAATTTACCAATGACTTTTGTCACAATGCGGTTAAAGGGCTTTATCCCTTAAAAGGTTATTTAGTGTATCGAAATGTTTAAAAGTGGCAGCACGAGTGTAGCAGAAAAAGAGAGAGCTAGGTGGCCGTCAACCTTAACCACTGATTACAACATTCAGCAAGTTCGATAAATGGTTACAGCAGATAGGTGAGTTACCAAAGATGAGGTCGCATCTTCTTCAAGCATCAGTCACTGTTTGCCTATCAAATTCTCCAAGACAAGCTCAAATTAAAGAAGCATGTGCGCGATGGGTCTCACAATTGTTTACCGTCGAAAAAACTGCCCGTGACACCATAGAAAAGTCGAAAGGTTGAGCCTTGAGACACTGGAACACCCACTCAACAA
This sequence comes from Octonoba sinensis, assembly GCA_038502835.1. Lineage (NCBI taxonomy): Eukaryota > Metazoa > Arthropoda > Arachnida > Araneae > Uloboridae > Octonoba > Octonoba sinensis. The sequence goes on from CM076602.1 coordinate 70,680,286, forward strand.
GATCTTGCTCCCTTGAACTTTCATCTGTTTGGAACACTCAAGGAAGCTTTGAGAGGTCGTGGAAGGGACTTCACGACCAACTTCAAAGATTCTAACAGAAAAGCATACGAAAGCTTATGGCGTGGCTTTCTATAACAAATGCATTGTTCAAGAGGGAGACTATATCAAAAAATAATGCATTTGTTGTACGCCCGTCATTTTTTAATAAAACTTTGGAATGACAAGTGTAGATAATTATTGACTTACCTTACGTATAAACGTACAAACGTCACACTCGCAACAATGGATTGAGCATGGGATATTTTTTCTTGAGTTTCTAGTTTTCGTTTCCAGTAGATTTATTGGGATCTCATGAATGTGTTATGATCACTTGAGGATTTCGGAATAATATATTGGGAAAACTATTCAAAACTTTTAGCGATCTAAGTGCGCTAATTATTACTAATACCTACTAGTGTTAATTATTTATGTGCATGCGAGTTAAAAGTTAATAAAAGTGGCACTATATGTAAAGAGCTAAATAAAAAAAGGAACAAGAGCCAGAGGGAGTTCTGAATAAAATATGTGTAAATTCGCCCTTATATTTGCAGTTCATTTTGCCCGAGTACTTCACTGATGGGACATAAATAAAAATGCAGTGCTACAATAACACAAAACGAAGAAGAGAAGAATTCAGTTCAAACTGTCATCTGTACAGAAAAAAGACTTCTCTTCAAATAATTACGTGGGCCTTGAGAATTAACTCAAGATACTTGATGGTGCATCGTTGAGACTTTTTCCCTTCAAATAATTAATGGTTGATTAACGTGTTTTTTCTTTGTTAACTTCTTTCCCAGTCAACAGTATTTTTTTCTTTGCGATAAGCAAAAGTGCTGTAAGAGTCTTTTAAAGCGCTTTCTTTTTGAGTTTTGTGCAAAGTACGTACAAAAGTACTTTTTGCCTAAATTCTTTTTTACATTTTGATTCAAGAATTTATATCCTAAGTTTTTTTTTTCCTCACAAGCAAATGTTTTTTGGCACCACGTAATTTTATTTTTGAAGTGAGGTATCATTCATCATAAGAATTATTTTTCTATGTACTTTTTGAGAGAAAAATATTATTCAATGATGTATTTTCTTTTTAACCTGTCTACTGTGTAACCTCTTCACCAAAAATGGTCATTATATGTGCAAACATTTCGGCAAGCATATCTTTACTTCCCAGCAATGCACGCTTTGACCCCCTTTACTTTACAAAGGAAGTCCATAGAACCAAAGAGAGTGGAAGATCGTTGATTGATCTATTGTATTGAAGCCCCGATTCAGTAAAGCATGCTAAAGGGTTCTAATCGTTTTCCTAGGGGGAATGAGGAGCGCGGATGGAATGCACTGTCTTTGCACGCACTGAATTCCTTTTGTATATGTTTTTTTCGTCGAAATTTAGAGAGAGAGACGCAGCGTCAATCCTCAGAAGACTTTCCACGCTTTTTTTGCTTCATTATGTTTCATAGCAAGTTAACTAAATTTAAATGTTATTTTATATTCGGCAATTGCAAATTAACTTCTCTAGCTTTAAATAGTGCCTTGATCGTTTACTTTAATATTTCATAGCATTTAGGTAATGAGGAAAAAAAAAAAAAAAAAAAAAAAACGACATTATGAATAGTCGAATCCTTTTCTTTGTTTCTTTCAAAGCTGAAAAGCATTAAAAACTCATTCATAAAATTCAAATTATGTTTAGAAACGTACTGGGAAAAAAAACGGAAAGTGAACCTCATAAGGATCGAAATATACTGTCGGTCTTTTGGTCATGGAACTTATTTCCGTAATTTTTTTGGTTTCTGACCTTATGTCCGACATTTTTTCCATATGTATTTCCTAAGCAATAAAGTGTCTCATGGTTACCTGATTGCTTTTTAGCATCATGAGAATCTGATAAATGCCTATGAAATGTTAATCCATTTTCTACAAGAATATGACAACACATTATGAATAAAAACATATATAATGCCTCAAATGTTGTAAATTACGCAAAATCTTATCGATGAACTGTTTTATAGTTTTGCCTTAAAAATGTGTGACTAAAAGCAGGTCCCGTCATATACATGTGAATCGGGGCAAACCAGTCTGAAGTGTAACCCGTAATTTAACCAAAATGAAATCCAGGTTTTCGAATAACGAAATTCAAACTGGTACAACGTATGTTGTGGTCAGTGGTAGCCTAGTGGTTAGCACGTCGGACTTCCATCTGGAAGGATCGCGTTCGGTACCCACTGAAGACCACCATGTATACTTGGGGATATGTGCATGTAAAATCCGTAGACCCCACTACCTCTCCCCGTGCGTAAGCAATCCTAAGGCCTCGGCTAACAGGTAGGGGTCTGGTGGAGAAAAGTACAAAGTATGTTTATTATTTATCCATGCTTATATTAATAACTTTATATGCGCAATATGTTCATAATTATAAGCATTTATAACACTAGAAAAAAAAAAAAAACTTTGCAAGTTTTACATTATAAAGTCGTCTCAAAATTATTCGTGACATTATGTCACTGAACTCATGTTTCGAGAAGTGGTTATCTGCAAATTCTAACTTGTTTCTTAAATCAAAGTCATATGAACTAGAGGGAACATGCAGATGTGGAGGTCGTTAACTTGAAAGAGAGGTTCAATCCACTTCAAGGGAAAAATTTTTTAGCTATATCTTACATTAAGTATACAAAATTTACATTATTTAATAAAATTATTGAATAATTATTTCTTGTCAATCTGAGGCTGAGTATAGTAATCCGATGGCACGATTTGTTCATCTGGCAAATAAATAAATCCGATAACAAAGAGTGTTAGAGGAATATTTTTTACAGCTATAAACACGCAATAAATTACTAAAATTGGTGTAAAGCGGTTTAGATTTCTCTAAGTTATTAACTTACTGATATTGCGAATACTGCTTTAAAAGGTCCCCATTTTATGTGGGGCTCGGGTGGCCGCCCCGTACGGGGCGTATAGGGCAACTTTTGCTGCTTCAGGGAGCCTCTGATCTACCCATAGTAAAAGAAAACTGAGGAATGGAATTCGGTAGTTGAAAATTTCTATTTAGAATCACGTTTAGAATAGTACATGGAAAGAATTAGGTCACAGATGGGGAAGTTTGATTTAGTGAAATATGAAATTAGCAGTATGCATTCTTTCGGGGAAAGAGCATGTTTGTAGAAACTAATACACGCTCTAGAATCTAGATTCATAGGAAACTTTAACTGGGTGTGAAAGTGATAGCGAGGATTTTTTTGAAGTATTTTTGAAGTACAGAAAATTTTATGAGAGAAAATGTTTCTCTAATCTACGAATGTTTCTGTAGTAGAAATGCTCTTTCTGTACGGAGATTCCAAGCAGAATTTGATTGCATTCGCGCAAATTTTCATCGTACTTACTTTGCTAAATTATTTGCTTATTTGATGTGAATTACTTTTTTGCAAACAAAGCATATAGTATTAAATTCTTTTTTTTAAATGCAAGCATTTTGTTAGCGTTTCTGACAATTGAGTTTAAAATTATTCATCAAAAAAGTTCGTCAGTAACGTAGAATTTCAATCCTGGCTTTCGTAGGAAAGGAAGCCATGATTGGGTTTTGTGGAGTAGAGGATCACCCATCGACTTTACACCATCCGCGAACGTTGCGTACATAGTTTTCATTGATATTTGGATTTCCTTCAGAAAATTGTTCAATGTCAGAAAAAACACTGAAATCAGAACTGTCATTACTTTGACTTAATGTCTGGCCAAAAATTACAAACCGAAATATATTACATCGCTGGCTTAGTATGAGGATACCGCCTGAAGCTAACGTAGATACGGGATTGCTTAGACCTTATGAAAGCATCTACAAGTATTCGCTCCAAATGAAGCAACCGCAGACTATACTAAAAGCAGGGTTGCCAAATTTTAGCCGGGCCAAAAAAAGGTGTAGCCGGCTTTTTTTTGGTCCCTCTACCCCCTTAGGGGGGGGGGGGGCGAAAAATTCAGCAGCGTACCACCCCAACTTAAATCTATTAATATTAAATTCCTTTCGTTCATAGGAAGTCTCAATGCCGGTAGCAAAGGTTTACTTATTTGCAGCCAAAAATATCATATGGGAAATGCTCAGGTATCCGTTTTGTGTAGATTTTATGCTTTGAGCTGCTAAAATTAATTGTTTTATCTTGAAGTTTTTGAATTTTTATCAGGAGTGAACGAGGGTCCTCTAAGTACTAAGTAGTTCCTCTAAAAAAGTAAAATCGTGCTGTTTCTAACAATTATTTGTATATTTTTAGTTCATGCATAATTTCAATGACTATCGTTCATATAATTGTAAACTGCTCTAAAAAATTTTAAAATAAATTCATTTTCCAAGGAACATTAAGGCTACATCTAAACATATGAAACAAGTGCAAAATTACAAACCGAAATATATTACATCGCTGGCTTAGTATGAGGATACCGCCTGAAGCTAACGTAGATACGGGATTGCTTAGAATTCGGTATTTGGTTTCGTAAAACAATAAAATTAGTTGCGAGCTATCTAGCCCCCCCCCCCCGTCCCCAAAGACCTTCCCCCCTTCCGAAATGAGGGTCTCGCTACTCCAGTATATGACATTATGAGGCCGTGTTAGCCTAGTGGTTAGAGCGTCGGTTTTCCGACTAGAAGGTCGCGCGTTCGAAACCAAATTAAGTGTTATTATTTAGCATAATAACACTTAATTAATAATGTATTAGGGCATGAGCTCTTATAGGAAGCTATCCAAAAAATAGTTTGCAATTCCTCCTGTTTAAATGAAACTCCTGCAATAAATGCTAGGGTGCGATTAATGTATGCAGGTGTTGATCCAGCATATTTTAGCAAAGGCCGTGGTAGCCTAGTGGTTAGTGTCGGACTTCCAATCGGAAGATCGCGTGTTCGATACCCGTTGAAGACCCACCATGTACACTTGGGGGTACGTGCATGTAAAATCAGTGGACCCTACTACCTCGCCCCATGCGCAAGCAAACCTAAGGCCTCGGCTAACAGGGTAGGGGTCTGGTAAAGAAAATATATGACATTATTACATAAACTCATTGTTCGATTTCGTATGATTCTTCACACTGCATTGTGAATCACGGCACAAAAAAAAAAAAAGTGTTCATCGATAAACGCAAATGTACAGACTACAACAATACCGGATCTTGGAGTTTTCCGTGGCGGGGCCAAACTTAAGAATGTCGCTTCCCCCCTCCCTCCATACAATTATTCTTCTTATTTCATATAAATTTTATTCAACTCAACATTAGGGGATAGAGCAATATGAAGAGTTCCCCCTTAACTGGAGATAAAAAATTCTGACAGTTGATGGGGGTCTGAGGGATTCTCTCCCGGGAAATGTTGAAAACTATCTGCAAACTGGTGCAATTCGAGGCCTTAAGAGGTGCATTTGAGACTGCAAAAATATTAGTAAAAAAGGAAAAGCAAACAAAAACTTTTTCAAACGTAAAAGTTTACTCATGAAAATGCAGAACAAAATTGGCATTTTAAAAAAAATCCAGGTGGCAAGATCGCCCCCCCCCCCCTACCTTTCTTACTAACGCCCATATTGAAGACCCACGTGTCAGCTTTCTCAAATGACTCTCCCTCCTCCTCGCCCCTTTTCAAAAGGATGCTTTGAAAATTTGTAAAAGAAAAGCTATTGTATTGTTTGAGCATAGCATGATTTATATTTCTCTTTTACAAGGGGAAAAAACTTTTGTTTTTTAAATTTTTGGCAATGCGAAATTTGCCGTTCTCTAAAACTGCCTTCCTAGGAGCAGTTGCCTGCCACAGGAGCCCGCCAACTGATCAACGACGCAACATATTCATTATATCTCAATTTCAGAGTTTCCGACGGTTTATACAAATAAATAATTACCACTGATTACAACATTCAGCAAGTTCGATAAATGGTTACAGCAGATAGGTGAGTTACCAAAGATGAGGTCGCATCTTCTTCAAGCATCAGTCACTGTTTGCCTATCAAATTCTCCAAGACAAGCTCAAATTAAAGAAGCATGTGCGCGATGGGTCTCACAATTGTTTACCGTCGAAAAAACTGCCCGTGACACCATAGAAAAGTCGAAAGGTTGAGCCTTGAGACACTGGAACACCCACTCAACAAGATCTTGCTCCCTTGAACTTTCATCTGTTTGGAACACTCAAGGAAGCTTTGAGAGGTCGTGGAAGGGACTTCACGACCAACTTCAAAGATTCTAACAGAAAAGCATACGAAAGCTTATGGCGTGGCTTTCTATAACAAATGCATTGTTCAAGAGGGAGACTATATCAAAAAATAATGCATTTGTTGTACGCCCGTCATTTTTTAATAAAACTTTGGAATGACAAGTGTAGATAATTATTGACTTACCTTACGTATAAACGTACAAACGTCACACTCGCAACAATGGATTGAGCATGGGATATTTTTTCTTGAGTTTCTAGTTTTCGTTTCCAGTAGATTTATTGGGATCTCATGAATGTGTTATGATCACTTGAGGATTTCGGAATAATATATTGGGAAAACTATTCAAAACTTTTAGCGATCTAAGTGCGCTAATTATTACTAATACCTACTAGTGTTAATTATTTATGTGCATGCGAGTTAAAAGTTAATAAAAGTGGCACTATATGTAAAGAGCTAAATAAAAAAAGGAACAAGAGCCAGAGGGAGTTCTGAATAAAATATGTGTAAATTCGCCCTTATATTTGCAGTTCATTTTGCCCGAGTACTTCACTGATGGGACATAAATAAAAATGCAGTGCTACAATAACACAAAACGAAGAAGAGAAGAATTCAGTTCAAACTGTCATCTGTACAGAAAAAAGACTTCTCTTCAAATAATTACGTGGGCCTTGAGAATTAACTCAAGATACTTGATGGTGCATCGTTGAGACTTTTTCCCTTCAAATAATTAATGGTTGATTAACGTGTTTTTTCTTTGTTAACTTCTTTCCCAGTCAACAGTATTTTTTTCTTTGCGATAAGCAAAAGTGCTGTAAGAGTCTTTTAAAGCGCTTTCTTTTTGAGTTTTGTGCAAAGTACGTACAAAAGTACTTTTTGCCTAAATTCTTTTTTACATTTTGATTCAAGAATTTATATCCTAAGTTTTTTTTTTCCTCACAAGCAAATGTTTTTTGGCACCACGTAATTTTTTTTTTGAAGTGAGGTATCATTCATCATAAGAATTATTTTTCTATGTATTTTTTGAGAGAAAAATATTATTCAATGATGTATTTTCTTTTTAACCTGTCTACTGTGTAACCTCTTCACCAAAAATGGTCATTATATGTGCAAACATTTCGGCAAGCATATCTTTACTTCCCAGCAATGCACGCTTTGACCCCCTTTACTTTACAAAGGAAGTCCATAGAACCAAAGAGAGTGGAAGATCGTTGATTGATCTATTGTATTGAAGCCCCGATTCAGTAAAGCATGCTAAAGGGTTCTAATCGTTTTCCTAGGGGGAATGAGGAGCGCGGATGGAATGCACTGTCTTTGCACGCACTGAATTCCTTTTGTATATGTTTTTTTCGTCGAAATTTAGAGAGAGAGACGCAGCGTCAATCCTCAGAAGACTTTCCACGCTTTTTTTGCTTCATTATGTTTCATAGCAAGTTAACTAAATTTAAATGTTATTTTATATTCGGCAATTGCAAATTAACTTCTCTAGCTTTAAATAGTGCCTTGATCGTTTACTTTAATATTTCATAGCATTTAGGTAATGAGGAAAAAAAAAAAAAAAAAAAAAAAAAAAGACATTATGAATAGTCGAATCCTTTTCTTTGTTTCTTTCAAAGCTGAAAAGCATTAAAAACTCATTCATAAAATTCAAATTATGTTTAGAAACGTACTGGGAAAAAAAACGGAAAGTGAACCTCATAAGGATCGAAATATACTGTCGGTCTTTTGGTCATGGAACTTATTTCCGTAATTTTTTTGGTTTCTGACCTTATGTCCGACATTTTTTCCATATGTATTTCCTAAGCAATAAAGTGTCTCATGGTTACCTGATTGCTTTTTAGCATCATGAGAATCTGATAAATGCCTATGAAATGTTAATCCCTTTTCTACAAGAATATGACAACACATTATGAATAAAAACATATATAATGCCTCAAATGTTGTAAATTACGCAAAATCTTATCGATGAACTGTTTTATAGTTTTGCCTTAAAAATGTGTGACTAAAAGCAGGTCCCGTCATATACATGTGAATCGGGGCAAACCAGTCTGAAGTGTAACCCGTAATTTAACCAAAATGAAATCCAGGTTTTCGAATAACGAAATTCAAACTGGTACAATGTATGTTGTGGTCAGTGGTAGCCTAGTGGTTAGCACGTCGGACTTCCATCTGGAAGGATCGCGTTCGGTACCCACTGAAGACCACCATGTATACTTGGGGATATGTGCATGTAAAATCCGTAGACCCCACTACCTCTCCCCGTGCGTAAGCAATCCTAAGGCCTCGGCTAACAGGTAGGGGTCTGGTGGAGAAAAGTACAAAGTATGTTTATTATTTATCCATGCTTATATTAATAACTTTATATGCGCAATATGTTCATAATTATAAGCATTTATAACACTAGAAAAAAAAAAAAAACTTTGCAAGTTTTACATTATAAAGTCGTCTCAAAATTATTCGTGACATTATGTCACTGAACTCATGTTTCGAGAAGTGGTTATCTGCAAATTCTAACTTGTTTCTTAAATCAAAGTCATATGAACTAGAGGGAACATGCAGATGTGGAGGTCGTTAACTTGAAAGAGAGGTTCAATCCACTTCAAGGGAAAAATTTTTTAGCTATATCTTACATTAAGTATACAAAATTTACATTATTTAATAAAATTATTGAATAATTATTTCTTGTCAATCTGAGGCTGAGTATAGTAATCCGATGGCACGATTTGTTCATCTGGCAAATAAATAAATCCGATAACAAAGAGTGTTAGAGGAATATATTTTACAGCTATAAACACGCAATAAATTACTAAAATTGGTGTAAAGCGGTTTAGATTTCTCTAAGTTATTAACTTACTGATATTGCGAATACTGCTTTAAAAGGTCCCCATTTTATGTGGGGCTCGGGGGGGCCGCCCCGTACGGGGCGTATAGGGCAACTTTTGCTGCTTCAGGGAGCCTCTGATCTACCCATAGTAAAAGAAAACTGAGGAATGGAATTCGGTAGTTGAAAATTTCTATTTAGAATCACGTTTAGAATAGTACATGGAAAGAATTAGGTCACAGATGGGGAAGTTTGATTTAGTGAAATATGAAATTAGCAGTATGCATTCTTTCGGGGAAAGAGCATGTTTGTAGAAACTAATACACGCTCTAGAATCTAGATTCATAGGAAACTTTAACTGGGTGTGAAAGTGATAGCGAGGATTTTTTTGAAGTATTTTTGAAGTACAGAAAATTTTATGAGAGAAAATGTTTCTCTAATCTACGAATGTTTCTGTAGTAGAAATGCTCTTTCTGTACGGAGATTCCAAGCAGAATTTGATTGCATTCGCGCAAATTTTCATCGTACTTACTTTGCTAAATTATTTGCTTATTTGATGTGAATTACTTTTTTTCAAACAAAGCATATAGTATTAAATTCTTTTTTTTAAATGCAAGCATTTTGTTAGCGTTTCTGACAATTGAGTTTAAAATTATTCATCAAAAAAGTTCGTCAGTAACGTAGAATTTCAATCCTGGCTTTCGTAGGAAAGGAAGCCATGATTGGGTTTTGTGGAGTAGAGGATCACCCATCGACTTTACACCATCCGCGAACGTTGCGTACATAGTTTTCATTGATATTTGGATTTCCTTCAGAAAATTGTTCAATGTCAGAAAAAACACTGAAATCAGAACTGTCATTACTTTGACTTAATGTCTGGCCAAAAATTACAAACCGAAATATATTACATCGCTGGCTTAGTATGAGGATACCGCCTGAAGCTAACGTAGATACGGGATTGCTTAGACCTTATGAAAGCATCTACAAGTATTCGCTCCAAATGAAGCAACCGCAGACTATACTAAAAGCAGGGTTGCCAAATTTTAGCCGGGCCAAAAAAAGGTGTAGCCGGCTTTTTTTTGGTCCCTCTACCCCCTTGGGGGGGGGGGGGGCGAAAAATTCAGCAGCGTACCACCCCAACTTAAATCTATTAATATTAAATTCCTTTCGTTCATAGGAAGTCTCAATGCCGGTAGCAAAGGTTTACTTATTTGCAGCCAAAAATATCATATGGGAAATGCTCAGGTATCCGTTTTTTGTAGATTTTATGCTTTGAGCTGCTAAAATTAATTGTTTTATCTTGAAGTTTTTTAATTTTTTTTCAGGAGTGAACGAGGGTCCTCTAAGTACTAAGTAGTTCCTCTAAAAAAGTAAAATCGTGCTGTTTCTAACAATTATTTGTATATTTTTAGTTCATGCATAATTTCAATGACTATCGTTCATATAATTGTAAACTGCTCTAAAAATTTTTAAAATAAATTCATTTTCCAAGGAACATTAAGGCTACATCTAAACATATGAAACAAGTGCAAAATTACAAACCGAAATATATTACATCGCTGGCTTAGTATGAGGATACCGCCTGAAGCTAACGTAGATACGGGATTGCTTAGAATTCGGTATTTGGTTTCGTAAAACAATAAAATTAGTTGCGAGCTATCTAGCCCCCCCCCCCCCTCCCCAAAGACCTTCCCCCCTTCCGAAATGAGGGTCTCGCTACTCCAGTATATGACATTATGAGGCCGTGTTAGCCTAGTGGTTAGAGCGTCGGTTTTCCGACTAGAAGGTCGCGCGTTCGAAACCAAATTAAGTGTTATTATTTAGCATAATAACACTTAATTAATAATGTATTAGGGCATGAGCTCTTATAGGAAGCTATCCAAAAAATAGTTTGCAATTCCTCCTGTTTAAATGAAACTCCTGCAATAAATGCTAGGGTGCGATTAAAGTATGCAGGTGTTGATCCAGCATATTTTAGCAAAGGCCGTGGTAGCCTAGTGGTTAGTGTCGGACTTCCAATCGGAAGATCGCGTGTTCGATACCCGTTGAAGGGCCCACCATGTACACTTGGGGGTACGTGCATGTAAAAAACAGTGGACCCTACTACCTCGCCCCATGCGCAAGCAAACCTAAGGCCTCGGCTAACAGGGTAGGGGTCTGGTAAAGAAAATATATGACATTATTACATAAACTCATTGTTCGATTTCGTATGATTCTTCACACTGCATTGTGAATCACGGCACAAAAAAAAAAAAAGTGTTCATCGATAAACGCAAATGTACAGACTACAACAATACCGGATCTTGGAGTTTTCCGTGGCGGGGCCAAACTTAAGAATGTCGCTTCCCCCCCCCCCTCCATACAATTATTCTTCTTATTTCATATAAATTTTATTCAACTCAACATTAGGGGATAGAGCAATATGAAGAGTTCCCCCTTAACTGGAGATAAAAAATTCTGACAGTTGATGGGGGTCTGAGGGATTCTCTCCCGGGAAATGTTGAAAACTATCTGCAAACTGGTGCAATTCGAGGCCTTAAGAGGTGCATTTGAGACTGCAAAAATATTAGTAAAAAAGGAAAAGCAAACAAAAACTTTTTCAAACGTAAAAGTTTACTCATGAAAATGCAGAACAAAATTGGCATTTTAAAAAAAAAACCAGGTGGCAAGATCGCCCCCCCCCCCCCCACCTGTCTTACTAACGCCCATATTGAAGACCCACGTGTCAGCTTTCTCAAATGACTCTCCCCCCTCCTCGCCCCCTTTTTAAAAGGATGCTTTGAAAATTTGTAAAAGAAAAGCTATTGTATTGTTTGAGCATAGCATGATTTATATTTCTCTTTTACAAGGGGAAAAAAATTTTGTTTTTTAAATTTTTGGCAATGCGAAATTTGCCGTTCTCTAAAACTGCCTTCCTAGGAGCAGTTGCCTGCCCCAGGGGGCCCGCCAACTGATCAACGACGCAACATATTCATTATATCTCAATTTCAGAGTTTCCGACGGTTTATACAAATAAATAATTACTTGAGGATTTCGGAATAATATATTGGGAAAACTATTCAAAACTTTTAGCGATCTAAGTGCGCTAATTATTACTAATACCTACTAGTGTTAATTATTTATGTGCATGCGAGTTAAAAGTTAATAAAAGTGGCACTATATGTAAAGAGCTAAATAAAAAAAGGAACAAGAGCCAGAGGGAGTTCTGAATAAAATATGTGTAAATTCGCCCTTATATTTGCAGTTCATTTTGCCCGAGTACTTCACTGATGGGACATAAATAAAAATGCAGTGCTACAATAACACAAAACGAAGAAGAGAAGAATTCAGTTCAAACTGTCATCTGTACAGAAAAAAGACTTCTCTTCAAATAATTACGTGGGCCTTGAGAATTAACTCAAGATACTTGATGGTGCATCGTTGAGACTTTTTCCCTTCAAATAATTAATGGTTGATTAACGTGTTTTTTCTTTGTTAACTTCTTTCCCAGTCAACAGTATTTTTTTCTTTGCGATAAGCAAAAGTGCTGTAAGAGTCTTTTAAAGCGCTTTCTTTTTGAGTTTTGTGCAAAGTACGTACAAAAGTACTTTTTGCCTAAATTTTTTTTTACATTTTGATTCAAGAATTTATATCCTAAGTTTTTTTTTTCCTCACAAGCAAATGTTTTTTGGCACCACGTAATTTTATTTTTGAAGTGAGGTATCATTCATCATAAGAATTATTTTTCTATGTACTTTTTGAGAGAAAAATATTATTCAATGATGTATTTTCTTTTTAACCTGTCTACTGTGTAACCTCTTCACCAAAAATGGTCATTATATGTGCAAACATTTCGGCAAGCATATCTTTACTTCCCAGCAATGCACGCTTTGACCCCCTTTACTTTACAAAGGAAGTCCATAGAACCAAAGAGAGTGGAAGATCGTTGATTGATCTATTGTATTGAAGCCCCGATTCAGTAAAGCATGCTAAAGGGTTCTAATCGTTTTCCTAGGGGGAATGAGGAGCGCGGATGGAATGCACTGTCTTTGCACGCACTGAATTCCTTTTGTATATGTTTTTTTCGTCGAAATTTAGAGAGAGAGACGCAGCGTCAATCCTCAGAAGACTTTCCACGCTTTTTTTGCTTCATTATGTTTCATAGCAAGTTAACTAAATTTAAATGTTATTTTATATTCGGCAATTGCAAATTAACTTCTCTAGCTTTAAATAGTGCCTTGATCGTTTACTTTAATATTTCATAGCATTTAGGTAATGAGGAAAAAAAAAAAAAAAAAAACGACATTATGAATAGTCGAATCCTTTTCTTTGTTTCTTTCAAAGCTGAAAAGCATTAAAAACTCATTCATAAAATTCAAATTATGTTTAGAAACGTACTGGGAAAAAAAACGGAAAGTGAACCTCATAAGGATCGAAATATACTGTCGGTCTTTTGGTCATGGAACTTATTTCCGTAATTTTTTTGGTTTCTGACCTTATGTCCGACATTTTTTCCATATGTATTTCCTAAGCAATAAAGTGTCTCATGGTTACCTGATTGCTTTTTAGCATCATGAGAATCTGATAAATGCCTATGAAATGTTAATCCATTTTCTACAAGAATATGACAACACATTATGAATAAAAACATATATAATGCCTCAAATGTTGTAAATTACGCAAAATCTTATCGATGAACTGTTTTATAGTTTTGCCTTAAAAATGTGTGACTAAAAGCAGGTCCCGTCATATACATGTGAATCGGGGCAAACCAGTCTGAAGTGTAACCCGTAATTTAACCAAAATGAAATCCAGGTTTTCGAATAACGAAATTCAAACTGGTACAAGTATGTTGTGGTCAGTGGTAGCCTAGTGGTTAGCACGTCGGACTTCCATCTGGAAGGATCGCGTTCGGTACCCACTGAAGACCACCATGTATACTTGGGGATATGTGCATGTAAAATCCGTAGACCCCACTACCTCTCCCCGTGCGTAAGCAATCCTAAGGCCTCGGCTAACAGGTAGGGGTCTGGTGGAGAAAAGTACAAAGTATGTTTATTATTTATCCATGCTTATATTAATAACTTTATATGCGCAATATGTTCATAATTATAAGCATTTATAACACTAGAAAAAAAAAAAAAAAATTTGCAAGTTTTACATTATAAAGTCGTCTCAAAATTATTCGTGACATTATGTCACTGAACTCATGTTTCGAGAAGTGGTTATCTGCAAATTCTAACTTGTTTCTTAAATCAAAGTCATATGAACTAGAGGGAACATGCAGATGTGGAGGTCGTTAACTTGAAAGAGAGGTTCAATCCACTTCAAGGGAAAAATTTTTTAGCTATATCTTACATTAAGTATACAAAATTTACATTATTTAATAAAATTATTGAATAATTATTTCTTGTCAATCTGAGGCTGAGTATAGTAATCCGATGGCACGATTTGTTCATCTGGCAAATAAATAAATCCGATAACAAAGAGTGTTAGAGGAATATTTTTTACAGCTATAAACACGCAATAAATTACTAAAATTGGTGTAAAGCGGTTTAGATTTCTCTAAGTTATTAACTTACTGATATTGCGAATACTGCTTTAAAAGGTCCCCATTTTATGTGGGGCTCGGGTGGCCGCCCCGTACGGGGCGTATAGGGCAACTTTTGCTGCTTCAGGGAGCCTCTGATCTACCCATAGTAAAAGAAAACTGAGGAATGGAATTCGGTAGTTGAAAATTTCTATTTAGAATCACGTTTAGAATAGTACATGGAAAGAATTAGGTCACAGATGGGGAAGTTTGATTTAGTGAAATATGAAATTAGCAGTATGCATTCTTTCGGGGAAAGAGCATGTTTGTAGAAACTAATACACGCTCTAGAATCTAGATTCATAGGAAACTTTAACTGGGTGTGAAAGTGATAGCGAGGATTTTTTTGAAGTATTTTTGAAGTACAGAAAATTTTATGAGAGAAAATGTTTCTCTAATCTACGAATGTTTCTGTAGTAGAAATGCTCTTTCTGTACGGAGATTCCAAGCAGAATTTGATTGCATTCGCGCAAATTTTCATCGTACTTACTTTGCTAAATTATTTGCTTATTTGATGTGAATTACTTTTTTGCAAACAAAGCATATAGTATTAAATTCTTTTTTTTAAATGCAAGCATTTTGTTAGCGTTTCTGACAATTGAGTTTAAAATTATTCATCAAAAAAGTTCGTCAGTAACGTAGAATTTCAATCCTGGCTTTCGTAGGAAAGGAAGCCATGATTGGGTTTTGTGGAGTAGAGGATCACCCATCGACTTTACACCATCCGCGAACGTTGCGTACATAGTTTTCATTGATATTTGGATTTCCTTCAGAAAATTGTTCAATGTCAGAAAAAACACTGAAATCAGAACTGTCATTACTTTGACTTAATGTCTGGCCAAAAATTACAAACCGAAATATATTACATCGCTGGCTTAGTATGAGGATACCGCCTGAAGCTAACGTAGATACGGGATTGCTTAGACCTTATGAAAGCATCTACAAGTATTCGCTCCAAATGAAGCAACCGCAGACTATACTAAAAGCAGGGTTGCCAAATTTTAGCCGGGCCAAAAAAAGGTGTAGCCGGCTTTTTTTTGGTCCCTCTACCCCCTTAGGGGGGGGGGGGGCGAAAAATTCAGCAGCGTACCACCCCAACTTAAATCTATTAATATTAAATTCCTTTCGTTCATAGGAAGTCTCAATGCCGGTAGCAAAGGTTTACTTATTTGCAGCCAAAAATATCATATGGGAAATGCTCAGGTATCCGTTTTGTGTAGATTTTATGCTTTGAGCTGCTAAAATTAATTGTTTTATCTTGAAGTTTTTGAATTTTTATCAGGAGTGAACGAGGGTCCTCTAAGTACTAAGTAGTTCCTCTAAAAAAGTAAAATCGTGCTGTTTCTAACAATTATTTGTATATTTTTAGTTCATGCATAATTTCAATGACTATCGTTCATATAATTGTAAACTGCTCTAAAAAATTTTAAAATAAATTCATTTTCCAAGGAACATTAAGGCTACATCTAAACATATGAAACAAGTGCAAAATTACAAACCGAAATATATTACATCGCTGGCTTAGTATGAGGATACCGCCTGAAGCTAACGTAGATACGGGATTGCTTAGAATTCGGTATTTGGTTTCGTAAAACAATAAAATTAGTTGCGAGCTATCTAGCCCCCCCCCCCCGTCCCCAAAGACCTTCCCCCCTTCCGAAATGAGGGTCTCGCTACTCCAGTATATGACATTATGAGGCCGTGTTAGCCTAGTGGTTAGAGCGTCGGTTTTCCGACTAGAAGGTCGCGCGTTCGAAACCAAATTAAGTGTTATTATTTAGCATAATAACACTTAATTAATAATGTATTAGGGCATGAGCTCTTATAGGAAGCTATCCAAAAAATAGTTTGCAATTCCTCCTGTTTAAATGAAACTCCTGCAATAAATGCTAGGGTGCGATTAATGTATGCAGGTGTTGATCCAGCATATTTTAGCAAAGGCCGTGGTAGCCTAGTGGTTAGTGTCGGACTTCCAATCGGAAGATCGCGTGTTCGATACCCGTTGAAGACCCACCATGTACACTTGGGGGTACGTGCATGTAAAATCAGTGGACCCTACTACCTCGCCCCATGCGCAAGCAAACCTAAGGCCTCGGCTAACAGGGTAGGGGTCTGGTAAAGAAAATATATGACATTATTACATAAACTCATTGTTCGATTTCGTATGATTCTTCACACTGCATTGTGAATCACGGCACAAAAAAAAAAAAGTGTTCATCGATAAACGCAAATGTACAGACTACAACAATACCGGATCTTGGAGTTTTCCGTGGCGGGGCCAAACTTAAGAATGTCGCTTCCCCCCTCCCTCCATACAATTATTCTTCTTATTTCATATAAATTTTATTCAACTCAACATTAGGGGATAGAGCAATATGAAGAGTTCCCCCTTAACTGGAGATAAAAAATTCTGACAGTTGATGGGGGTCTGAGGGATTCTCTCCCGGGAAATGTTGAAAACTATCTGCAAACTGGTGCAATTCGAGGCCTTAAGAGGTGCATTTGAGACTGCAAAAATATTAGTAAAAAAGGAAAAGCAAACAAAAACTTTTTCAAACGTAAAAGTTTACTCATGAAAATGCAGAACAAAATTGGCATTTTAAAAAAAATCCAGGTGGCAAGATCGCCCCCCCCCCCCTACCTTTCTTACTAACGCCCATATTGAAGACCCACGTGTCAGCTTTCTCAAATGACTCTCCCTCCTCCTCGCCCCTTTTCAAAAGGATGCTTTGAAAATTTGTAAAAGAAAAGCTATTGTATTGTTTGAGCATAGCATGATTTATATTTCTCTTTTACAAGGGGAAAAAACTTTTGTTTTTTAAATTTTTGGCAATGCGAAATTTGCCGTTCTCTAAAACTGCCTTCCTAGGAGCAGTTGCCTGCCACAGGAGCCCGCCAACTGATCAACGACGCAACATATTCATTATATCTCAATTTCAGAGTTTCCGACGGTTTATACAAATAAATAATTACATCAACCGGTTTTAATCGTTAGCCAAATAGCCGATCAATGATTAAAGCGCCGAACTAGGAGTTTAATTCTCTTACCAAAAGTTAAATTTTCTTAATTAACTACTCTTTCTTTCCTTTCTTTCCTCTTCTGTTTTATTTTTGTGTGTGTGTGCATCACAGTTGAATTTGCCGCTCCCAAAAGTGTCACCCGCGGCAAGGGCCCCGGATTCCCCCCCCCCCCTCCCTAGATTCAGCACTGGACTATCTGGACTGGAGTCAATGTATTTCAAGTTTGTTTTAACAAAGGTTCATTCAAAACTTTTATGATAATTACTGTTAATATAACTGATGCAAAACAACGGATTGTTTTAAACAATGCGATTCCATATTTAATCATTTATTTAACAGGGAAAAATCAATGCAAACGTAATTAATTTGCATAAAAATCAGTGAATTTTTATTGCAACCTTTTTTGTTAAAAGAAAAGTGGTTAAACGCTGGTATGGGACTTAAACGGGGCCGTCTTTCTAATCGTTTCTCATCAATATGAGTTCATTCATCTGAAAGTTATAGGTAGAAGGAAAGAAACGCAAAGAAACTTTGCGAATCGATAACTATAAGTCGTGTGCTTTTCAAGATTTCTTTAAAAGGAAATTCTGCCCATTAAAATTTAGGAAATTTCTCAATTTATCTGAGCTGGTGTTTTTTCATGGCATGTAATATGCATTCCTTTCCGTAATACCCATCAACCCAAGTTTCAGTGTAAAGCGCCCCCCCCCCCCTTTTTTTGCATGAAGGGGTTCAAAATGATCAAATTAAATTTTAAAAAAAAGAAAAAAGAATATATTTCTTTATTTTTATATGTTTTTTTTATTTATTGGAGAAGCTTGGAATTTTTAATCGAAGGAAAAACAATGTTAAATAAGAATTTCTTTCATTTGATCACAAATTTCATTTTCAGATACATAATATTTTGCGACAATATATAATTTCGAGTTAAGTTTTCCATCACCTTTTACAGAAATAATACTTTCCAACAAAAAATATTCCTTACTGTCTTATTAGTCACACGAGGTCAAATTTACCGCTGTCCCTACGAGCACGTGGGCATAGAAAATCCGGTGAGGTGTAAGTAAATCTGACTGACAATTTGACGCCTACCCTTTCTTGACCATTCCTTTGTGCGAAGCTAATCTCGGAACACCCGCCGCGCAAGGGGGCAAGGGAGCAAGAAGTACTGTAAGAAAGCCCATTGCCCCTTTTCCAGGGGCTCGGGCTACACAGTTAACGCACATAAACCTCCACCCGAGCTCAGTTCGGACTACACAGTTAACTGGTTAAATAATTTAATTGAGAAAGTATGTTTCAGGACCGCAAAAATTTTATAATAACTCCAGAGAGCGAGCTAATATTCTCCCTTCCCATTGGAATGACGCCTTAAAAAAACCATGCATGTTGAATATTACTTCGGACTTCGGCCATTTTCCCCCCTCCATTTGCCATTTTCAATCGCATATTAGTTATTAACATGTGCTGCTTTAATGGAGCGGGTGGAAGGACGGGCTACCATGACAACTAAGCAGTATAACTAAGATATATTAAGCAATAAATTTCTGTGCGAAAACCATACGTGGGAAAACTTTGTGATGCGCGAAACTGAAAAACAAATTTCAGTACAGCGTCATTTCTCCGCACGAAAGAAAACGTTCCTCGCAATCAAGGGTCGGCAATTTTCATTGTATATTTCATTATCCTTATCATCAAATTGGATTTTTTTATTTGCGCAATCGCAGAAAAAAATAATCATTTAAAATGCATGTTCTGTTTTTGAATTGCAACCAGAAGTGAATTTGTGTAAATTGTTAATTAGTATCAGTCTAAAGGTAAAATTTTTGAACATTATATTAATGCATAAAGAATCTAATGCAGAAAATTTTTAAAAAAAAAACTGATTTTCTTTACAAATTTATTTTGGAAAAACAGGTTTAATATATATAAAATTAGTGTTTTGTTTTAAATGAATAAATTTTAGGTCATTATAATCCTAATAGCTCAGTTTGGTATACTTTGTACAAGGAAGTAAAAATATGTCATTAAATCTTAGTTGAGGCTACTTCCTGTTTTGAAAAGATAAAAGTTAAATCATTATCTCCTACTTTGTCTTTAATATGTATAGTAAGATCAAAGACTCCTCATGCTAAAAATACCCTACAAAACATGGTTAAGAATGACTTCTTTTGGTAAAACTACAAATATTAATTATACCGAGAAGAGTTTCGACTTAAACCACTAATATTCGGACACACCGATGTACGGCTTATAAATGTAACGAAGAAAAATAAAAAATGTAGATATTGTTGTGATCTAAGGAAACTTCAAATTCCATTTCTTCGTTTCATTAGCAAAATAATCCGTACATTAGAAGATGCATTTCAAAATGGGAATGTAAAGGCTAATTTTCTTTGACATAAGGTACAGCTTTTCACGTTCTGTCATATAATGTTTTATTAAAATCATTTTATCGGGAACAAGTGAATTCCTCATAAGGTTTGAAAGAAGCTGCTTTCAAACTATATTTCTTTATTCTTAGATCAAAAGAAATTTATTTCGGAATAATTGATGCGTTGTTTTTTACATTTTAGTGTTAAAATCAACAAAATAGAAAAGAAATTTACAAAAAAATGTCACGTGTACAAAATATGGTGAATCTTTTCATCGCTACGCTTGGAGAAAAATAAAAACATAAGATATAGCAAAGGAATAAATAGTAATCTAAAAATATACTTTTTTTTTTTCAAGTATTATAGTTTCAAAACATTTTTTATGAGCTTTATCATTTAATTTTTCAAGATTTTAAACCGAATATTTTAAAATATTAATATGGTAAAAAAGGGGAAATAGAAGAAATATTTGAGTAATTCTTAGAAATTTTCTCACCGTAAGAGGGGAAAAAATAGATGCACTTTTATAAGACTTTCCTTTTTCTATAAAGTATCAAGAAATTCATGCAGAATTGTATGAACCTAATTCCACATAAGACAAAATCAATTGTGTAATATTACTTATCACAACGCTGTGATTCCGAAGTATTTCATAAAATCTTTCTCATTAGTTTAAGCAATTATTCATTAGAAAAAGTCATATATTTTATGCTAAGCTCCCTATTAGAATATATGAATTGTCTCATCCACAATTGTGAGTCACCCTCTTGCCGTCAGATTTTGAAAATGCAATGCATGGAATCGAATCAGCGTTCTTAAAATTCAATCTCTCTTGACTACTTCGCAAAGATACGGAGAAATTCCAGAAACGTAATGCTTCGAATAGCTTTAAAACGAGAACAGGTTCAAATTTAATTATCTCTTAATCGCAGTTAAAATTGTTAGATTTAAAATGTTTCAAGAAACCAAAAAAAATGCCTCCAATTTAAAATTATTTACAACAGACTGACCGTTCCCATTTCTCTCGAAGAGCTGGAAGGGAAAAAAAATCTTTTTGTTTCATCGCAATTTCTTACAAAGCACAATTCGAGCAACCTTTCTGACACAAAGCCTTTACAAAAATTCTCAGTGGAATAGTTTTGTACAGAAAAAAACCCTTTCCTTTGGCTTTATAACTTAAACACTTGCTGTTTTAAAATTTAATCTAAACTCTTTTACCTCTTAAAAGAATTCCCCGTAAAGAAATTTGCAGTTGTTGATTTTTTTTTTCCTGAAGAATGAATAATAAATAAAACAAAACCTTTGGTAAAAAGAAAGACTTTTTCCAATTTCTGGTAAAATGGAAGTTTAATTAATAGAAGCATTTAAATGGAATTTGTGTGTTCAATAAGGAAAAGCATGTGTTTTCAATCATTTTTCCTCAGAAGTGAACATTTTACTCAATAGAACTAATATGTTTTGTTTTATTTTTTCATATTTGTCAGAACTCGTGAATGATTCGAACCAGAAGGTTCTTTTCTCACTCTCTGAGTTGCAGTTGCTGCTTTTATAAATGAGGAAGTGACGTGATTATTGCGACATTGGCTCTTTTCTCAATCTCTGAGCTGTAGCAGCTGCTTTCATAAATGAGGAAGTGACGTGATAATTGCGACGTTGATCCTTTTCCCACTCTCTGAGTTGCAGTAGCTGCTTTCATAAATGAGGAAGGGACGTTGTTATTGCGACGTTGCTTATCCTCGTGGAACTACTGAGCTTTTCTATTTGTCTCTTTAATGCGCGCAGCGAGTCTTGAAAATCCTCTAGGAAAGCAGCTTATCCCAAAATAGATTTGACTGAAAAAAGGTCACAAACTAAACTTATGCAGTATAACACACTCAAAAACCTATTTTGGAACGGGTGTAATTGTAAATGTGCGAGCATTATAACATTTATGACCCCATGCGTTGGGTCTGACCGATTGTGACATCACATGCTCCACAACATATTTTTAAACTGCTCACTATTCATCTGCGTTCAAGCAAAAGCTACCAAGTCGAAAAGGTTTGCTTTGAGTTTTTGCCAACTTAAGCTATTCAATAGCTGGTCAAAATAATAAATATTATTTTACAGATCCATTGCAGTAATATTTCTTACATTTAAAATTAAAATAATAAATATTATTTTAATACTGATGTAACTTCTGATTTGTATAACTGACTTGTGACATGAAATAGTTAACAGGAAATTTAAATTAATTACAGTACAGTCCATTAAATATGTGTTGTGAAGTGCGCTAATTCCAACGATACACGATCGAGATTGTGTCCATTAAAGAACCCCCCCCCCCTTCCCCCCCCCCAAAAAAAAAAAAAATTCTGAACCTCTGCATGTATAAAAATATTAGAAATGATATTATTAAGTTTGCTCTTTATCTGAAAAAATAAACAATAGACAGTAAAACTAGCACAATTCCAGGAGAAGAAAGATTGGAACGACAACATTTTACACATGTACCTTGCAGTGAAATGTGAAATCAGTTCCGTAGTAAAATATTTGCATAGCATCAGTTCTATTTGCATTTGCATAACAGTACCCTGCAATGCGATGGATATAAAACCTGTGAAATGCCAACGGATATAAAAACAGGTTCATTTTATCAACTTCTATTACGTCATGCTGCTATGTTAGGATCAATTAAAAGCTTACGTCTCCAAAAGAGGTGGTCACACGTTCCACTAATAAATGATTGCAACAAGACGCTTTTCTGCACAAGTTATTGTTTATACTATTTATTTAAAAGCTGTTGTTTTCCTCTGTTGTGTTGCTTCACATTGACTCCTTTTCTCTTTAACAACCTCTGAAAACTTCCTTGCGTTTTATTAATTTGATTTAATTTTATTATCATTTTTCTTCTTTTACTTGCTTTTTGCGATACAGTGATATAGGGGAATGTGGGGCAAAGTGATATCGTAAAATATTTACTTTGTTTTCAGGGCCACCTATTTAATAATATTTTGACTATATTACATAACATGTAGTTGATTAACAAAAAATATTTAACTCTAAAGATCAAGCTATATGATAATACATGACATTTTCAAAATTTGATGCCCATGTTGCAATATTTTGTGTTAAGTCAAAAAAATGTTTTGCTATCACGCAATGATAAAATTCCTCTTATTAAAATTTTCAATATTAATTAAGGCCTTTTAATTTTCAGTGCAATGTTAATTTATTTTATGTTAGGCTTGTTTTTTTTTCAAATGTTTAGTACAATTTGTCATGTGCATATGGGGCAAAGTGAAATACATGTTTAATTTCATTTTGTCCCTACAGTAGACATCGGATAACTAAATTTGTACTTATTTATTCGTTCAACTATTAATTTATTTATTTGTTCCCTTTTTAAGTAGAGTTTTCATTCATCCATTTAATTCATCATTTATTTTTTTACATTCATTTATTCTTTTATCCATTCATTAATCATTTAGTTATTCCCGTTTAATAAAAGGTATTTATAACCTATGTACTATTAAATATGAGTCATTACGTGTTATTTGGACTAGCATAAGGCGACTTACGAATACAAATAGTTAATTATCCCAAAGAAAACTAATTTCATTAGGAAAATATTTCAATTTTTTACTTTGCCCCATGTATCGTGCAAAGTGATACTTTTTCCCTTTCATGTTAACATACACATTTATTTGCCAATATGAAAAATAATATTTTAATGCAAGTTCTATTATGAAATTCATAGTTCTCTCTTTATGTACTTATACAGTGTAACCTCGCTATTCGTACACAATTCGTTCCAAGAGGCAGTTCGAATGGCGATTTGAACGAATGGTGAATTTTTTTTTTTTCACATAAGATATAATGTAAATTGGATTAATTCGTTCCATTGCATTAATCTTATTTAAACCTATGAAAAACAAATGAACAGTACTGTACATGAAATTATAGATAAATCATAATTTAACTGCACTTTGCTTGCACTGAGGTGAGCTGATGGCATAAGTGGAATGTTGGGAGTAGGAAGAGAAATGGTTGGAAGAGGAGTCCCCTTCAATAAAAGCATCAGGTAACAACTCTTCAATTGTTTTCTCCATTTCTGCTGTTATTTCTTTTTTCTGTCTTTTTGCACTAGAAGAATCTTGGGTTTCTTTCTCTAAAAATCTGTCCAATGTTGTCTGCCTTTGACGATTGATCAGAATTTTTCTAAAATGGTTAATAACATTGTCGTTTAACAACTTAATGCTGTTGACCACAGCGGTGTTGGGATGCCATTTTTCCACCACGCTCTGTGTTTTCCCGCAGGGGTAACACAACTCTTTAATTTCTGCAAAGGAAATGCTTTCCTTACTACTTTCCTCCCCTGCAGAAGACAGTTCTTCAACCACTTCCTCTTGCTGCCCCCTTATAAAGTTAAAATTGCCAGTAAAGTCTCAAAATGTATTAAAACTTTTAAAAAACCCGAAACGCCAAACAAATTATTTCCAGAAGAGTTCAAAATGAGGGTAATTTCTCGATTTTTTTTCTTAAGAAAAGCCAAACTGCAACCCAGCTGGCCCCTGACGCCGTACAAGTCGCGAGACAAGTACGAATGGCGAATTGAATTTTACTTGAACAAATTGGATGAATAGCGAGTTGCACGAATAGCGAGGCGGACGAATGGCGGGTTCCATTGTATATTCAAAACATATTCTCAATTTGTTCATTTTGAAAAAAGTAATTTAGCTTAATTCTTCCACTTTGCCCCACATTCCACTACTTTCATCTGCTTCTATGAAGAACAGCGAAAAATTACAACAGTAAACAAATATTTAGCTTTTAAAATTTGCAACAATATTGTAAACGATCCGTGTAACTGGTAATGAGATTGTTGATGATGTGCATGTTTTAAAAAGAAAAACTGAGAAACTAAAATCATACTCTTTAAAAGTATTTCTGTCACGACGTTTGTCTGATACAGTTGAAGCAAACACGAAATAAATCACATAATAAATAAATAAATAACTTAAGAAAAGAAATATAAAAAATAAATAAGTGAGCAAAAATTAATCGCCCATCAAGAAATGCTCGGAAGTAATAATTCTGTTTGTCGCGTAAAGAATATTTTGAATGCATTTGTCAACAATTGAAATCTTATTTCCTCTTCCCGTTATCATTTTCCTTTTTACCCTAGAATGGCTGATGTCAGAAACATACGTTTATGGTACATGATTCATAAATTGAAGGCATTATCAAAGCTGTTGGTAATGTTTCGGAAAATGTTGCACTGACAGCTTTTATTTTTGACTCAAAACTTGGTCCTTTCACACACTTTCTTCTCTATTCTTATTCTGAGAGCAATGTTATGAGCGATAATGTAATTCGCATCATAATAAATGGAGTTAACACCATTTGTCCGGCATGTATGTCAGCTCCCTTTTTGTGTAATTTTGGGAAGCGAAAAGAGTGGAATAAATGATAATATCCGTGCTCTTTAAAATTGATTAAAAGTGACTTTTTGTCGTTAAATATATCTTATTTTTGTTTAATTTATTTTTTATTTATATTTTTATTTATTTATTTATATATATATATTTCTATTTACTTATTTTTGTATATTTTTTTATTTTGAATTTTTTTTTTATTTCATTCCATTTACCTATTTATTTTTTTACTATACAAAAAACTGCAAAAACATGCATTGAAAATTAATTAACCCTTTATCTACGGCATTATGATCTGCAGTAATTGTTTTTACAGAAATAGATTATCTAGGTATTTACACTGAAAATTAAGGGATTTACATAAATAAAATGCTCAGTCTATAAGTATTTATTTCTTTACAGCTAATAAGTGCCACAGAGTATTTACCTTGTGAAATTAATTGCATACTCTTTTTAATCAAAATATTTCGTCAAATAGTTTTCTAAGTTCTTAACTAACACAGTAAAACAATCAGTGACTTGATTCTTGAATTTTACTGCTTTTCTGGAGCGAAAGTCTAAGGAAGCAATCTGAACAAAATGGAAGTTCAAATGACAGCATCGGTTTCAAGACTGTCTATGTTCCTTTCCTCGCTAAAATACTCTTTATTACTCCCTCGCTAAAATACTCCCTTGCTCATATGTATCCTGAAAACGGGGGATGTAAAGACTGTCCCGGCAAATTACCATCAGAATATTGGTAAAAATGGTTGCTGGGATGGAATTTACAGAGAATGGTACTTCTAAGTACCGTCGGTAGATAAAGGGTTAAACTTCTACTCACAACCTGAAGTAAACTCTGTATGAGTGCAAGGAAATAACAACTTAAATAAAGCACAAATTGTCAAAACAATAAAGCAAATAGCTATTTGGAGGCTAGAGTGGAGCCTTTTCATCAGTGCATGAAAGAAAAGTGCTCATACAGCAAGAAAATTGTGAGTGCACTGGTAACAACTAGAGAGACAGCTGGTACTTATGCCAAAAATACCACCAAATAATTTGTTTGGTATAGATACCTGCTGTCTCTCTGGTGGTTACCCGTGCACTCACAGCCTTCCTGTTCTGTGTTCAGCACTTCTTCTTCATGCAGTGATGAAGAGGCTCCATTGTAGCCTGGAAATAGCTATTTACTATATTGTTTTGGCAGTGTGTGCTTTAGTTACGTTACTTTTTCCTTGCACTCATATTTTAGCACACAGCATTTTTGATCCCTTTTTTTATAAACTTCTTATGTTTTTTGCGGTCATATTTTTATCTTACTGATTTTTATTTTAATGTAAAATGTACCTTTTTAAGTAAATCTTCAAAAACCCAAACTGAAACTAAATAATTGGAGGGTAATTAAAAGAAGTATAGTTAGTTCACTTGTAAATTAACACAAATCGAGATTTTTTTTAAAAAATTCGTATTTAAATTTGTATTTTTTCAGTAGAATATTTCTTGAAATGAATTAAATAAGAATATTTGCAATATATCGCTTATAGAAATGAACAGTGTCATATCTGCAAAAAATCGTTTTTTTTTGGTTTTTATATCAAAATTTTTTCGGAGTTTTATGCTCTTTATAATGGGAATACTGCCGAAAGAAAATGTTCAAAAACTAAGGCTAGGTGCCAACTTTATTTTTTGGGCGAAATACTGTAGTGACTACTTTTTATAGTTATTTTTAATTTTTTTGACATCATTAACATCCATCATGTGAGAGAAAACTAGAAAAATAACTATTTTCTGAACAAAATCGATTATAATAATCATTGAAACAGATAAGGCAATTAAATAAAACAAATTGTAAAACGTTCAAACGCCCCTCTTGAAAAATGTCCGTTTTGTAGATATGACACTGTTCATTTCTATAAGCGATATATATGTATATATATGTATATGATATTAAATATGGTTCCGTCTAAAATTACAAATATCATTTTGTTACGAGTGAAATGATGCATGCTTCGTGATTTAAGTAAAAATATTCTGAAATATAAATCCTTCAAAGATTTACTCTGACTTGTATTCATAGCTTAACGTTTAAAGGAATTTCTGAAATGCATATGAATAATTCATAGTGATTAAGGTTCTCACTTGAATATTAAATTTTTAAACCAGTTTGAAGCTATTTTTGTCGTTTACTGCATTCTGCAATTAAATTTTCTCTTAACAGAATGTAAACATTGTTTAGCTTATCAGAATTAATTAGTAGTATCTTTCTAAAAGTGTTTCAAACATAAAACATTGAAAGTTACATTAAATTTCTAAATAATAATATATCTTTGTAGGAATTAAGATTACCAATGTGTTGAATATCTTTCAATAATGAACGCGTGCAGCTAGTACTTGCAATTTTCTATTCTGTTACTCTTGGGTATTAAAACCTCTTCCATAAGAAACAAAGAAAGTAAAATTCATGCCTATTCCATCTAAGACAAAATGGCAATTGTCCGTTTATTTGCATAACATTAATTAAAATTTGTTTATTAGATTTGTTCTAATGCTGAGTGTTCTGTTTTACTCTCGATAAACAATCTAGCATTGTAAAACAAAATAATAATAATAACATGAAGGCAGTTAGTTGAAGAATGGTTAGATAATGTTTATTCAGTGATAAAAGAAGAAGAAGAAAAAAATCTCTTTTGAAAGTTTAATAACTGTTATGAATGCGTTGGACATTATTTTGAATTGTATATTATTAATTAATTTATTATTAATGTACTACTGATGTATTTTCAATGAAAGATAAGATTAGGTTTTAGTTCAGTATTTATGTGATTGTACTAGATTATTTTTATTACTATATAATAATAATTATTATTATGATTGTTATTCTTAAATTAATTTAAATACTCTAATAGGCAGAACTAATATTTAAAAAAGTATCATTTAATAATATATCACCATCTTTAATAAAACGGACACAGAGTATTTTCTAGGAACTTCCTTGGAAAATGCGTGGTTAAACCAAAAGATCCCAATCGCATTTAACATCGAAACATGCACATGTTTTCGATTTATTTCCAAAGCAATGAATGCATCGATGTACTCCTCCCATCCACTGTAAACTGCTGAATGGGCAGTGGTTGTCTATTGGTTTGGGTGTCGGACTTTCAACCGGAAGGTAGCGGGTTCGATACCCGACCCGCTGGAGACCCATTAAGTACACTTTGGGGATACGTGCATGTAAAATCCGTGGACCCCATACATGGTAACCGGGGGCGGGTATCCATAAGTCCTAGTGCTAACAGTGAAGGAGGTTGGAGGTGAAAAGTAACCTGTTGTATAGGTAGACGTCGAAGATAATGCTTTATATGAGTCCGGCTGATGAAGCCATTGCGTTTAAGTGCAGAAAGAAAATAGGATTGTTTTAATTGGGTTGACTTTTAAAATTTGGGTTAAATCATTTAATCGGAAAATATTGTAATAATTATACTTTTCATTTTTGCTTTGATAATTAATAAAAATACCATTTATTCCATTAAATTTTATAAAGGTTAGAAAGTATAAAAAAAACTGGCTACAATGATTTATGAAGATTTATGCTTAAAAACTTTTTTTTTCTCTCTCAAAGTTTGCTAAGAAGAAAGTTCTCCAAGAAAAAAAACCCGAAATAATTGATTGCAATTTTGAAATTTAGCAATTTTGAAGCAATACTAACAGTGCTTAAAAGCAAAAATATTGGTTGATAAAACACATACCTAAATTTGTATTGTAATGGTTTCCATTGAAGCGCATTTTCTGGCAGAAACAATTCTTGTTAACTTTACACCAGTTTTCACGAAGCAAAAGTAAGGCCCGTTATGATGAGTGTGGTGTCAATTTCAGAAAACATTAAAAACTTATGAAGAAAAAATTGTTGCATATACCGCAAAAAAAGCTGTCAGTCAAACTGATCAATTTTCTTAAGATTAGAAATTACTTTTTATTAAAGGGATAGGGAAGCATCGAAACGTAGCGCTATAAGATATCCAAATGCACAACGATGTGGAAAATTTCGGCATCGCTCTGTCTTTCAGTCAGGAACAAAATTGAAGAAGGCAGGATTAGAATAAGAAACGAGGAAACTACGCAAAACAGAAAAAAATAAAAACAAGTTAGTTGTGAAAAAAAATTACGATTTATACATCTAATCATGATTATACGGCCATTTACATTCTTCGAAATTTTTCGTTAATTTTGGATACTCTAATTCTTTCGGAACTTTGAAACTTATTACATATTTATAACTAATCTACAATTTTTGTCCTGCTAACAACAGGTAAATAGAGGCAATTTTTCATCGACTTCTTGGAAATAGCTTGTGAACATCTTTTCACACGTGCTTTAGTTGCATTCAAAAATCTTCAGCGTTTAATTAACAACGCTTAATTAATCCGAGCTCCATATGAAAAATTTGCATTTAGCCATGCTTTAGAAAATGATAAAAATATTTTGCTATAAATCTACTGATTATATCATTATTTACTTAATCGATTTTTCTGCTTTATTTATTTACTGCGAAGAGAAAGACGTATTTTAAAAGAATTATTTCATTTAATTTTGAGAGAAAAAAATGTGTTGCAACTTTTACTTTTCTGCTTTAAATTTATTTTATTTAAAGTAATTATTAAAGATTATCTTTTACGATAAAATTGCTAGAAATCTGTAAAATGTGAATTAAGCATTCAGCTTGGGCGAATGAACAGAATAGAGAGGTTTTGTTTTTCAAGGAAGTGTTTTCGGTATTTAAAGCACATTTTATAGATTTTGTTTGAAACAGAAAACTCATTTTAAGAATAAATTTTTAACTGCTCATTAAATGTTCGGAAACAATTAACTGTATAGACAGTAAATCTTTCAGAAAATGAAAGTATTTCCTAACGAAGATTTATGTAAATACATTTTATGCACTTTTTTTCCTTGTACTTTTCATGCAACAAACAAAATTAAATCTTTTCATCTGTAAAGTCAAGTTAACACGAATCCAATTCATGCATTCGAGTATGGAATGTGAAAAATGTTAACCTTGTTTCCACTACAGTAACCGAAATCCCGTAAAAGAAGAGCTACATTATCCTATATAACTGAATTTGTATCAAGTAAAAAAATAAGGTACATTCAAACGTCAATGAAGGAAATGGAACAGAAACGGTATTTCTTTGAATAACTTTCACATAAGCCGATAGATAGTGAGACAGCATTTCACGCAGAAAATTTGCTGATTGTAAATGGGGACGGGAAAAGGTAATGTGCGCTTTGTGTTGCTTAGCTTTTTCTTTTGGAGATAGGTTTAAGACTGAATGTTTGAAACTCCATGATGACTTGAAATGAAGAATCACTGAAGCTATTAATCTTCTGATTGGTTATTCCGCGATTTCCACGTACAACGTACATGTAGCGAAAATCGAACGGGCATGAGCTTTTTAAGTGTATTTAAAATATTATTCCCGCTGTTTTATTGTTAAAACATCAGCAATGCAATTTTTCTCAAGTATTTGGACATTAATTAAAGTTTAATTTCAGAGATGGATTTAGTTGCATAAATTAGACCAATTTTTAGCGAATCTATAAAAAAAAAGAGCAGTCAGAGGGTTAAATCAACACCTGATGAAATGCTGTACAAAAAAATTTGCGTGAAACAGAATATCGGCTGAATATTTTTGATTGCCTCAAATAGAACTGATGTGGAAGTTAGTTTATGCTTAAAATTTTGTTTCGTAAAGCTTTAAAATTGTACGAAAACAAGAAAGAAAAAGAAAAACAGTGAACATGTATGAATCCTTTTTTTTCTTTTTTACTTTACAAACATGAAATGCATTCACCTTTTTTAAATGCCATATACATTAAAACAATCATCAATTTTTGCCTTATTTATTTTACAAGCAGTATGAAAAGGAAATATGGGTTTTACATTTTCTTTTATACAAAAAGAAAAAAAAGATACATGCTGAGCTTTTCGAGCAGTGCATGAAATGCTACCTTTAAAATGTCAACCATTTCTATTCAATGCACAACATTTCCACTTATATTTGAAGTTTACATCCCCACTGGTTATGCTAAATTCCTCCCTTCTATTATCGCGTTAGAAGAACCTTTTATTTCTAAAATTTTGTGAACATCACATTTCCCTCCCCCCTTTTACTGTTGTTACATTCCAAAACAAGTCACGAATAAATCGCACTTTCTGTGTGTAATGCGTGTTGTTTAGAGTTTCACCTAAATGGCAATTCTGTTCGTATTTGTCCGAAGCAGTTTATTTTATTGGGAAAGAAAATATTGCGTCACATTTCTTCCAAAAAGTTATGCAATTCTAACTTTTCTAAGTATGGCTATTGTTGAGAATAAATGCGTAAAAAAATTTTTTTGTAAATTTATGTACATATTTCTAATTTTAATATTTAAAATATTGTAGAATGCATATGAAGGATTTTTGTTCCCGGAATTGGCTTGTGTACTGAAATATTAAGAAAAGTACC
Organism: Octonoba sinensis; assembly: GCA_038502835.1. Taxonomy (NCBI): domain Eukaryota; kingdom Metazoa; phylum Arthropoda; class Arachnida; order Araneae; family Uloboridae; genus Octonoba; species Octonoba sinensis. The sequence goes on from CM076602.1 coordinate 70,712,168, forward strand.
AAGTTTTATACCTTTTCAATAAATTTTGATGTGTTCATAATTAGTCGCACAAAAGACATTAAGACAATAGTTAGTAAGTCAATGATGGCCAGGATGAAAAAAAATCGAATTACTTCAAATTCTTCTGCGATAGAGAGGAAATGTTGTGAGTTCTCATCCTTATAAAGAGAAAATATTGAAGTTCCGAGTTGATAACTCGTGCCACTTCACTCGGCCTCAATTTCCAAATATTAGATCAAAAATGCTTCAAAGTACAAGGATTATTAAACAATCAAAGTTTTGTAGATTGGTTTGAGGTAGTGCTTGAAGATTATTATTTTAAAAAGAGAATAACTAAAGAATTGTGGAATTGTGGATAAATATCTGCTAACGTCTGCTAACCGAATAAATATCTGCTAACCGAAGTAAGAAAGATTTGCGGCTTTTAGTGCTTTTCACTCTACAGCCTACGACTGCTTATATGTAGGGATGTAACGAATATTCGGCCACTATGCGGTATTCGGCCCTTTGGCCGAATATTCGGCCTAGCCGAATAGTTATTTCAAAACCTAGCCGAATACTCCGTAAGATAAAATTCGGCCAGGCTTCATATTGATTAATATTATTCGGCCGAATAGTTCTGCTACAGTAGCAATGTAAGAAAATAAAGAATTTAGTAGATGTTAAACACTAAAAATTTGTATTATAGTTATTGCCAAAGAGCACATTAGTATATAGTTTGAATAAATAAAAATAATTTAGTAAAAAACAATTATTTTGAACATTGTTTTAGGTTTGACTGAACAAAAACAGATTTTAAAGCTATAATATGGTATTTAATAATTAGCATTTGCTCTCTAACGCTGGCAATAGTTAATTATGATGGAGAATATGATACTTTTATTTTGTTATTATTAGCAAAGTGGAAGTCACGCTTTGTTTGGGTAGATTAATTTACTGTGAATATTGGGTAAGAGAGCAATTTGAAAAGCCTAGATTTCTCTTGAATATTAAGATAGCAGAAGTTGTTGGGGTTTTTAAAAATAAATTAGATTCTTAACAAACAAGAATTAAATCATACATGATAGAATCATGTGTGGAATTGGTGTTTGACTTTGTGATTACTTTAAAATTTGGCAAATACTTAATACTTGTTATTGCAACGATTTTCTAGAAATTTTAATATCCGGCCTGGAAGAAATGGCCGAATATTCGGTATTTGGCCAAATCACTATTCTTACATCCCTACTTTTAAGCCTATTTTAACTAATATGGTGTAGTGGAGACCAATCGAGCTGTGACTTTAAAATCGACGAAAATTAACCAACTATTGGCCTTAAAATCCAAAGAAAATCGCTCCACTGTTTGAGGCTTTTCTTTTGATGGACAGCACGATAAATTTTAATAACAGAAACACTGGATAAAAAGCAGCTGCAAAGAACAATTGTTGAATAATGTTGCTACAAAGCAGAGGAAAAAAGACACCAATGGCCCAAGCCCATGACTTTGGGAGGGGGAGTTCTCCATCACTGTAGTAGTCCCAAAAATATGTATGTTGTGCTGCCACCTACAAGTCGTATACTGAAACATCATAATAATTTTGTTATCGAAAATTAATCAAAATAATTGTGTAGGTTTACATAACAGCAAGTCAGAACTTGAATGCAGATGTAGCATTTTCGTCTCATCTTAAATTTAGTTACTATTACTATTTTTTCCATTATCAAGAACTTCGCTCAGAGCTTAAAGAGCATATATTTTCTTAGACAAACGAACGAAAAAATTTTCAATGTGAATGTTATAATCATTTGGCTTAGCCTCAACGAATTACAGCAAAAATTCAACCTAAAATAAAATAATATGAATAATGTGCAGGTAAGTTTTAACCAGTAATCAGCAAAAGCTCTTCATTTTTGGGAACTTAATCGCTTACATTACAGGAGAAATAAAATTTCCTTTTCGTTGTAATTGTTGCCAAAAAATATTGGTATTAAGAAGTAAGAATAAAAGGGAGAATTAAAACATAAGGAAAAGAAATGTTGTAGCTCACTCAGTCAGGTCTGTCATTTATACTACTCAAGTCATACTAGTCAATAATCATTTGTATCAAAAATAAAATCGTCTGCAAGAAAAAAAACTCTAAAATTTAAAGAATTTTGCAATTGAATCCAACTGTCCTTTTAATCAATTCGGTTTCCATTTATAACTCTCCTTTTACACTTTTCAAATTTACACTTTTCAAATTTACACTTTTCAAATTTGTATTCAGATTCAGAGTGTACTTAGATTCAGAATATCTTCAATTTGCTTGTATTTTTTTCATGAAAAAGAAAGTTTAGATTTCTTTTATGGGAACTATTGTAAAAACTTCCGAGTTTTCCAAAAACAAAACCTTCAACGTTTTTCCCGACAAAGTTTGCAAATGAAGATGTTAAGCTTCTTTTTATGTTTTCAATTATTTTAATATTTTATTTTCGGGAAACTAATATGCATAAATAATGATTTTTTTTTTTTTTTTTTTTTTTCTTTGCAAATTCGTGCTCGAGTTTTTGAATTCTCGCAATTTTCTACGAATTACCTTTCAATTCATGTTGAGTACATCATCTGATCGATAGATGGCGACACAAGAAAGATTCATGAAGCAGTGTGGTTGGTGGTGAAAACTACTATACGAGGATTATGGGTCAAACCAATTTTAAAGCTATTTTATTGAGTTCTTTGTTTAGAGATGGGCAAAACGGATCTTTTTAGTGATCGGATCCGATCCGAACCGATCCCTAATCGGATCCGGATCTTTTAGACGGATCCAGGTCCGATCCTTTATTGATTTGAACATAATTTTTACCCTATGCACTTCTACGTCAGTCGTGGCTGATCCCCATGAATCAGCCATGCCCGACGGCTTTGCGGGGGCCTGTTTCAAATACTATTTGATGCAAAAAATAATAAATAAAAGATGTCCTTAAAGAAAATGAAAATTTATCAGTCTTTTGTTTAAAAAAAGCAATTTTTTAAAAAAAAGGATGAGATGCAGAATTTGCCGCTTGTTTAACTAAGAAATTCGGCACTGATATGCAAAGCGTAAAGAAAGTCAAAAAATCTTTGACTCGTTCCCTCGTTGAAAGGAGCACAAGACATTCTAGTGTTCTAGATTAAGATAAAATTAATTATTAGTACTACCCCTCTCCTCCGGATAAAAACTGATAAAGGAAGCCATCTAAAATGCTAAGGGGAAAAATGATCTTTTTTTTTTGTTCATTTTGCCGGGGGGGGGGGGGGGTAAAATGAAAAAGATTTTCTTAAAAACTTCGACTTGAAAGATGTATGCTTGATGTATGTAGATAATTTTGTATTGGTTCGTTGTGCCAACGAAATGACGGGGCTTACATTTTATGCAGTCATAAATTTTAAAAGGTCTTTCGGGCCCCTTCTGCTTAACAACAGACAAAGCAGGATATTTATTGATTTACGCGGATCAGAAAAGAGAAAATTACCCATAATACCTGGTTTGAGAAATATAATATAATATATTTATGTGTATGTATTTTGTTGCTTTTTTAAGCAATATATGTTGAGTTTATACCCTCCGCACCAACCCCCCCCCCCCCCACCCCGTCGATAAAAATGAATGGTGAATAAAAACTATGAATGGATCGGATGGAAATAAAAAAAACATCTTACGAAAAATAAAATTGTAAAATTCAATAGCACATGGTTAATAGGGCAGTAGAGTAGCAAAAATCGTTAAAAAAAAAATAGTTTAGCAAAGCATTTTATTAATTTTTTTTTTAAATGCCACACGGCTGGGATAAAAAAGAATATTTAGCGTAAGAGTAAGACTTATTTTACAATATAGTTAAAATGATTTCCAATTATGAAAAATAAAGAATGTTGTTAAAATTATGTGTTTCGTTAACCTTCCCAAAACTCCAAGTTTATTCCCAAAAATGGCTGGGCTTTTTGCGTATGGGTTTTTAGGAAATAAATACTACTCCCATTAGAAAAGTAAATTATGAAATAGATAAATTAAAAAAAATTGATTATCGATTTATAATTTTTGATTTATTGAATCTGCACTGGGTGCGTGTTCCTATCTTTTTAATATCTCCCGTTTGACATTTTTTATGTACTCCTCCTTCGCAGCTGGATAAAAGTGTGATTAAAAATTTGAAAAATGGAAGAACAGTAGAAGAATAAAGGACAGATTTTCTTCTCGAAAATTCGAAAATGTTTCGTTCGTAAGCTTATATAGACAACATAACAGACAAATCGCTGCCTCGCCCCCCCCCCCCTACTCACTGGCGGACGAAAGCGAAGAAAAGATTAATTCTAAGAACCGCAGCCCTAATACTGCTTCTATTCTTTTTTTTTCCAGATGCTTCCAGCATCACAGTATTGAAACCTCTTCTTTTACCCCGCCGTTACAGCCATCTTTAAAAAAAAGAGATTTTGTACTCTGCACCTAGCAAGACAACACACCCCCTCCTCTCCCTCCCTCAGATTACATGCCGCGAGGATTGGGCGATTCGGAGCGGAACCGATCCGTTCCAGCCAATCCAGCGCCGAGTTCCGGATCCGTTGCCATCTCAAAAAGAGTTTTTGGATTTTCTGATCGGTTCGAACCATCCGATGGTTCGTGTCCTCTGATCTTTGGATTTATCATTCCATATCCGATCCAGCTATCCATCCGGTTCGGATTCGGATCTTGAACCCGCCGATCTTTTTTGCGGATCCGCGGATCCACCAATCTTTTGTCGGATTCGTATCCAAAAAACCCGATCCGATCCGGGATCCCCATCTCTATCTTTGTTCGATAATCGCGAATTAGCGTGTATCGACACCCAAGCTTCTAGTGCTTCTCACAATGACATATTCTTGCTGAAATCGCTAGTTAAATACTCGTCAATGTATTCCAGTCACTGAAAAAAAGTTACACAGATTTTTTTTTTTTTTAAATGTAGCATTTATCAGAATTTGGATTGTATTTTTAAAACTGTTTGACACCTCTGTCAGTATATCAAACAAATTTCGAAGGTGAATTCTACGTAGAATGCTAAAGAAGAACGGAAAGTTCCTGTTGGGGAAAAGAAAAACTGAAAACATGAGTGTTGCTTTTAATTTACTTAATAGGAACATGGAACCTTTTTGTTTCAGCCAAAATGATTTTATTTCTGTTTAAAACTTCAAGTTGAATATTTTGAATGTAAGCCAAACTTGTGAGGTGAGAAGAAATAAATACTAACAGAATAAGTAGATACGTAACCTGATAACAGAAAAAAGAATCGTATTTAGCAAAAGCAATTCAATTTTAATGTGACATAAAAACCTGAAGTGTGTAAAATTGTATTAGATAAGTTGCTGGAAATTAATGCATTACTTTTAAATACTTGTATTAAGTTAAAATTACTTTCATTTTCGTTTAATTGAGCTACCTCTAAATATTTCATCATATTCCTCAAACTTTTTATACATCATTTTTATAGTAAATGGAACCTAATTGGGTGGTGAGACATGAGAAAATAGGAAAATAAAAACCATGGCTTTTAAGCTCTACTCCCCCTAATAGATACACACACCCACTCATTTTCTATGTGTATTTATTGATGTTTCTACTTATTGTTAGGAACGAGGCGCATTTTAAATTAAGCGCGTTTTTATAACTAAAGCACTTGTTGCTAATAAAAAGAAGTTTTTATTGGTAACTATACATTTTTTGAAAGACGAATTTATTAAAGTATACGTTTAAAAAGCATGTGTTTTAATCCAACATTTTATAAATTAAAACTAGTGGTTATCTTATTAGAGAATATTAAAACTCCGAAACTAGTCTTTCTCTTAAAATTATTCTTTTCTTCTTATTAATGAAATGCAGCGGTAATTTTTCTAAGATAAGGTGAAGTAGTGACTAGATAAAGCATTCGAGGCAGCTGCTCAAATTCTCAGGAGTCAATATTCGACGGTGATTTGAAAAAAGAAAAGTCAGAGAGAGTGGGGGAACAGCGGCCCGTCTTTGAGATTTCCACTGACAGGCTCACATTAATGGTCCATCATAATCTTCAAAATATCGCCAGAAGAAAAACAGTGAGGTAAGTTTTTCTAACCAGAACGATATTACCTAAGGTCAGCAAGGAATATCAAATATGGAGTGATTTCTGGATACCGCTATATAGGTAAAATTAGAATCATTAATAATTCATTTAGATTATTTCTATTATCGCCCTCGGCTACGACGAGGAAGAAGGGCCGAACACAGTTTGCACGCAAAATCTGAACTATCGTAACAACATAGTTTACAATAAATTAAAATTTTATTGCATAAAAATTATTTTAAAAACGACACTTTTTACGATTCGTTATTTTTTATACAAGAAAAAAAAATGATTAGTATTATTTGAAAAATTTTGTTCTCTGTAACAATTGTCGGGGTAAATCTAGATACAAACAAAGATTAGCTTTATTTTATGCAAAGTTTAAAATTTTTACGCACCGTTATGTAATTTTCTTAAGATTTCAAACTTATTTTTCAATATTTCAATTAGAATTTCACTAATCTTGTTTCCTAAGATAAAGATAGGAATTAAAGATGTTATCATCAAAAAAAAAAAAAAAGAACTCGTTCGCTAAACCGAGCTATGCTTGTAATAACTAGATATTTATAAGAGACTTTCAACATCAAACCAACAAATTATTTTAACCTCCCTCAGTAAATCCCGTCTTTTATAACCGACTTCGACTATATCTAAAATTCGAAATAATTTGTTATATTGTAAAATTATTGACCTTATTAACTTTGTTAACTTACCTACCATTTTTTTTTTTTTTTTTTTTTTTTTTTTTGTTATCGAAATGAATTATTCCAGTTATAGGGGTGTGAAAAAAAGGAAAATATTTAAAATTCTTTGAAACATGCTTTTATGCTGTCACAATGGAGTGAAGAACAACTAAACTTACGTGAATCAGTTGGTGAATAAGAACTCTGTCCGTATAACTATTGAATATCTATTCATTCATTTTAATAAAAAAAAATTAAATAAATCACTTTAATCTTAGGGTCCTTTCCGTATCAAAATATTATAAAATTTACAAGAATTTCGTTAATTATTACAATTAGGACTAGAAAGAGAAGAAAGTTACTAGACGTCATAAATGCCGTATTACCAATAATATTGCAGTTATTTTCTTAATAAATTGCTGGAGAAAGAAATATTAAAAAACTATTGCTAAGAACAGATATGCTATATTTCATTTTGGTTGATATTCATCTGTTATTTTTCCTCGTTTCTCAAAACAGTAACTGCAAATGGGTGTAGAGTAGCACCCAAAACCTCCTGGTTGCAAATCAAATGCATTACCACGGATAAACGAGTCGGGTAAAGGTATTTAAATTTTCACTTATTTTTTAAATCAAACGCCCTCTCAAATCCGGGAAAATCTGTATAATGTAGCACGCTAGTATAATGTAATCTCTGCTGTAACGAAGATAGTACTTACAATTCGTATCCGCTTTGTCTTTTATCGAAAAGATAATAGCGTTCTGCTTCATATACCGACGTATATGATTTTGATTATTTTTCTCATTAAATACAATGTTTTGTTTGCAGGGCAATGGCTCTGCGCGTGATGTATATGCTGCCCATGATGCTGGGACGCACCTTTGATGTAAGAAACAATTTTGTTGGAATGGACATTTTTCCTCAGACGCAAATAGACAAACCGAGGGTAAGCACGTATACTTTTAAAATAGCTTGTAAAAATATTATGTGTTTTGTTTGTTTGTTTTTTTTTTTAATTTTGGGAGTAAACACAATACCCTTCCCATCCTCTTCAACAATGTATCATTTTTCCTTTTAACGATTGACAAAATAAAAAGAATGGAACAAGGCAGTTGAAATCTACCCCTCCGTTATTGCTTGATAGCTAAACGAAGTCACACAAAACTACGAGTCCCGACATGTGACTCGGTTGGCAATGAAAGACTGAAAATTTTGCATGCTTCAGTTTATTCTTGACTGGCGCAAAGCTAACAAGTATTTTTTTTTTCATAAATAACAACATTATTTGTGTCACGATGCGATCTCGAAAAGTAAAACTAGAACTTTTCCATCGACATGCAAGCACGTCGTTAGTCACGTTTGAATATGAACTAAGAAAACATACACACTAAAAAAAATTTTCGAAAATGCATAACTATGTATTGTAAATCATTTATTCGAGTCTGACGTAAAATTGCAGAGGACAGGAAATTGTAAATCTTTAAAAAAAGAAAATTACAGAGAATAAAAAGCAGAACAAAATTTACAGCAACGGATACCGTTCCGCAGTAGTGGTGCCGAGGCCCGTATTTAAGGTATTATGCGCCCCTGGTGCCCTTAGTAAATTAAGGCCCCAATGCGCCACGCCTCCATCGTTTTTTTTTTTTGGCTAAAGCTCGTTTCTATTTCAAGATTTATGTTTTTTTTAAATGCATAAAAGTTACTTGAAGCACAGCTTTTCAAGGAAACCATTTGAAAATACAGTATCCACATCTACCCATAGATGTTGTTCGGTGCTTTTTTTGACTTAAATGGCATTATTGGTTGTATTTGGAGAGTATTTTGGTTTCTAAATACTCTCCAAATTGTTTGAAGAGTATTGGATGTATTTGGGGGGTTTTGGTGTATTTGGTACTCAACCTGCTTGACCTTGCAGTTTAATTTATTTATGGTTATGTGTACATATGTATGTGTGCGTGTGTGTGTGTGTGTGTGTGTGTGTAGGGTGATTCACTACCGGTGCGAAAAACTGGGAGGAGAGTGTAAAGGAACCAGAAACGAAAGGATCCCTATATATATATATTAATATGTATGTTTGATATTCATTTGAAGTGATGTGAAGTAAAAAGTACTTTATTTTGGGCTTTTGTGCTTTTTTCTTCCCTTTATTTGAGCGTTGGGATGCTCACTATGTGATGCTCAAGAGGAAAAAATTCATTTGAAAGAGATGCTAAAACTAAAAAACGTGCATGATTCTCAGTTTCACATTAAGGATCTCCGTGAAATAATTAATTTGGGTAAATCCTCATTCATTGATTCCCGCCCCTGCACACAAAGTAAACCTTTAAAATGGCAGTTTTCTTCTTCTTCTTCTTTCTTTTTATGTGCGTTATATTTATTAAGAGGATACCATGTCTCTGATTTTGATTATAGTTGTTGAAAATAAAATTAAAGAGGGCGCTGAGTGCCACTCTGTTACGTATATAAGGTAAGAATAAATGTAGAAGCTCGCGCTTTCTTTTGGTGTTAGTTCAGTCTTGAATAAATGTTTGTGTTGTTGTTTGCAAACGTCTCTGTGTGATTTTTTCATATACGCACCACGCATCTGGTAGATGCAGGCCCTTTGATGATGAATTTCTGAAACAATGATTTTAACGTTGTGATTTCAACAATAGTGCATGAAAGTTCATGTGGAATTCATTTTTGATTTATCATATGTCTAGCTACTTACTTTAAATCCTGAATGTCCTTGATTTTAAAAATAATGAAATAACCAAAGCTAGTTACCTAAGAAAAGGTACACTAGGATTCTGAATTAAATATCCCACAGGTTTCACACCATGTATTCTTTCTGTCAGGTGAGCGAAGAACCTTTCTACCACTCCATGTTCAAGACCCTGGAAACATCATCAGATGTGAGGGATGTGTTGGAGATCAGCGGAGATTTGTCCCTCAACATCAAAGCTGGGACGTTTGCCTTCAGAGGGATGGGATCCTACGTCATGGAGAGCCTGGAAGCAGAGAACTCAGTTGACATCCTCACCAAAGTCAGTTTCCGAACGGTGAGTCCACCCACTTTGTATCTTTTGCACTGCTTTGAAAAGATTCATTTAGAAATTAATTATTTTTTTATTTAAAGAAAGAGACAAAGCTACTTTTTAAAGCTATTGCTACATGGATAAAAATGCCCGCTCGGAAAGAGGCTTGATGAAAGTAGCTGAATTAGGAGCAGGATTGGTTTGTGGATAAACTGAGCTGCGACAAAAGTAGACGTATCAGTTTTTGATTAATTTTTGGTAATAGCGGAAGGAGCATTTTTTTCCAACAAAGAGAACATTTGAAAATGGGGTAATTTCTTTCAGCGAGGGATAAGTCCCGTAAACTCGATCGACAGAAAGAGAAAATAATTTGAAATAGGGATTAGCTGAGATAAATGAAAAAAGGTGACAGTACCAGTTATGATTTTGAAAACAACATTTTTAGTGAGTGACGACTTTTCAACACAAGACACTATGAGATGGTTCCCCTACATTTCAGGTTATGGAGAGTTATTTGAAATTGATATTGTGAAAAATGCAGTTGATACTAAAGAATTCTTTATATATTACGGTTATGCGTATATATGTACGTGTGTGTAGCGTGATTCAATACCAGTGCGAAAAACTGGGAGGAGAGTGTGGAGGAACCAGAAACGATTCGTAATAAAATAGTTTTGCAGGGTTTGAAATGTGGTAGAAATGGTTCCACGAAAGTTTCTTTTTAGATACTGAATACAGTAAATGCATTAAGTAATATGTATCTGAAATAGGATAATTGAAAACAGACAGTTTGTGTAATAGGAATTCTACAGCTATTGACACAAAATGCAGACTGGTGTCAATGTAAAGGAGTGTTCCTTCACTTACAAATTGCAATAGAGACAAATATTTCATGCCTTGTTAGTCACTAACGGTATATTCTTTTAATGCATAAAATGTTGTCTGTCAATTCATCTAAAAAGGATTTGAAGATAACTTTTTTATCGTTTGTACTCAACCTGCTTGACCCTGTAGTTTAATTTATTTTCAAAAATGCTAATGACTTGCTCCTTGTTCTTCTTTAAAAGTGTATAATAACTTCTCTTTTTTTCTCTCCTTCTAAGGTATCCAAGAACCTACCCCACTCAGCCAGGCCTAATCCTTCGTGGTCTTCCATGGATAGAACTTATCTGGGCACCCACTTTGTGCAGAATGTCATTTATGGAGGAGATCTGATCGCCTGCGTCAGGTTTCGGGCCTCCCGATCAGAAAATTTGAGGGATATACGGGGCACAGTGAAAGCTTCTCTGGCCACCAGTGGAAGTGCACTCAAGTTGGTCAGCGAAGGTGAGGGATGCAGTTGCTTCATGATTCTATCGGGATAAGTTAATTTTACGGCATAAAAGCTGTTTTTATTATTATTATTATTATTTTAACTTAATAAACAAGCGGTCATCTGCTAATCAGAAGTCCTTGATGCGTTGCAATTCAGCCTAATGCTTTACCAATCATTCCTTATTTAGCATTTTTTTTTTTTTTTTTTTTTGACTCTCGAAGGTAAGCTGGAAATGTTAGAACGACAACTGAACGGAACTGCCCGCATGGAAATACAATATTTTGCAACTGTGCCCCTGGAAGGGGTTCCCCACACTATACAAGGCTTTCGAGACTTAGTAAGAAATTTCGAAAGTCACGTAAAAGAAGTAAACGGGGGGTTAGGAGCTCCAGTTGAAGTTGAACTTGCAGAGCTTTCCACGCTGGACGAAGATTTCGAATACCTTAGAAACTCGTAAGTGTTTTAGACCTATACTAAACTCATGTTTGTGAAAATTGCAACACCATGAAGGAATCTTCATAATTGAATGAAATTTAATACACAGTTGAGTGGTAGTGGTACAAATAAATGATTAAATTTTCAAAACAAACAATAACAAGAGATCGGAATCAGTATTTTGTGTAGCCACCACGCGCCGCAATAAGTGCTGCTACACGACGTGGCATGGAGTCAAACAAATTTTGAATGTCTGCCTAAGGAAGAGCATTCCATATTGTTTGTATGCGTACCCAAAGTTGGTCTACAGAAGCAACAGGACGAGGATCACGAGCGAGACGTCGACCAACGAAATCCCACACATGTTCAATTGGCGACATATCCGGGGAACACGCAGGCCAAGGAAGAACCTGCTGCGTTGCAAAGAAGGATTGAACAGTCCTAGCAATATGAGGGCGGGCATTGTCCTGTTGAAATACAGCGCCTGGCAAGCTTTGAAGGAAGGGAACAGCTTGGGGCTTAAGAACTTCACTGGTGTACCGGTTGCTGTTCAGATTGCCCACAATTCGTACCAATTGAGATCGTCCATGATAGGCTATGGCACCCCAGACCATAACTCCTGGTGTTCGTCCACTGTGGCGTTCGATAATGCACTCCGGAAGGTGGCGTTCAGCGGCATAGCGTCTGACACGAATGCGGCCATCATGGTACCACAAATTAAAGCGGGATCCGTCAGAAAACACGACATGCTGCCAATCAGCACGCCAGTCTCTATGCTGATTGGCCCATTGTAGCCGCAGGCGGCGATGGTTTAGCGTGAGGGGGATCCTGTATAAAGGAGTCCTTGCGCGCAGTCCACGCTGCAGCAGACGTCTACGAATTGATGAAGCACACAATGAAACACCTGTAACTATTGACCACTGTGCTGCCAATTGTCCAGAGGAAGCTGTACGGTCCGTCTGCGCCATGCCGACCAGGTGTCTATCATCGCGATTTGACGTCACATTTCGGCGTTCCCTCCCGGATTTCCGAGTTGTCCAACCCTCGTCCGTCCACTGCTTCCAAACACGCAACACTGTGCTGCTGTTACGCTGCACACGAGCGGCTACTGCACGATACGACAATCCAGCTTCACGAAGGCCGATGATTCTCCCCCGTTCAAACTCTAAGTTGTTCAAATCTCGCTCTCTTTCGTCGAAGAGGTATAAGTAAAGATTGAGCTAACGTTTACCACTAGCAGATAACCACCGATAACCATACACGCCTCGCTGCAGCCGTCTATTTATTCGGATCCATCCGCGGTTTAGAGGGCACTGCTCAGCAAACGCATGCGCTACGGATTTGAAATTCTAATCATTTACATATCATGCGCTACTTTGCATTTCCTAAAAATTTCAGCTCACTCGCGTAAGTCCTTCATGGTGTTGCAATTTTTACAAACATGAGTTTATTTACTAGTAAAAGGACACTATGTAACTCTTTTTTTCTTGAAAGTGAAATCTTTTTGAGGTGTATTAAGGTTTGGCCACCAAGTTACTTGTATGTAATTTTTCAATTAAAAAACAAAATATAATTAAACCAACGTCCGTGGAAAAAGTCCCAGCGCAGTGTCACGCCGCAAAAACAACCTGAGCTCGGAAAGCTGTACTCATGCTCATATATTTACATGTCCAGCATAAGATGTTTGGGGGAAGCAGAGAAGGGCATTTTATGGTATTCCGTTTTTATTATCTAAATCCAATTACAAAGAAAATGAATAGTTTATTTTAGGGAAACTTTTATTTTATTTCCGACTAATTAAATAACTGGTGAAACATTAATTAACAATGATTACCATTATCGTCACTGATTAAAAATCAATCGTTCAGTACTTTAAACAAGCAATCTTTATAGTATATTAACATCGATTTGGGAAAATTAGTCATTTTTTAAATAAATCATCGGTTTCATATTATACTGGTCAGACTCATTTGTTCTTTTAATTGATTTAAGCAAATTTTTCAAAAAAAAAAAAAAAATCTGAGCTTTTGCGAGTAAAAAAGAAAATTATTACCTATTAGAAAAAGAATATGAAATACATTCTCTCATTTTTTTAGGCGTTATGCTTCAGTAAACTCCAACCATCAAGACAGTTGAGGAAGAAATTTAATGTTCAAATGTAGAACTTCAATGTGCATAAAGAATATTTATGCACTGAAACTATAAAATACAAAACTGAATTGCAACACAAATTCTTTAGGCACAAAATGTTAAAGGCAAATAAATAAGAAGGTAACTTAAGGGAAATCTTGACTTTCTCGGGCACTTAATATTCAACTTTGGGCAAGGGACAGAGACTTTTCGGATTTAAAGCATTAAAATTGTGAGATATTTACACTCAAAATATTTTAAAATATATGTCGGCTATGTATTTTGACGCATTTTGCTTTTACAGAATGTTCGACATTGAACTGAAATTTTTCGAGGAGTACTTAGATGATTTACTTTCAACTAAGTCTCGTCTCAAAGCTTGGATAGAGACGCTTCCCGAAACGCTATCAAAGGAACAAGAGAAAAAAGTAACTTTATGTTAGATTGCTACCCTAAACCTCATGGTAACAATATTTATATTATAATACAGGCTGCAAAGTATATAAATTAAGCATCTATTCAAATTTTGAATGGATTAGTCGTAATTTTAAAAGTATTATTTGCACGTCACGCTGGACAAATAAAACTACAGTAAAACCTGTTTTTGTGCGGTCCTTTTTTATGCGATTTTGTTTTTGTGCGATTGGTTTTGTGCGATTTTATTTTTGTGCGATTTTTTTCGTGCTATTTATTTTTATGCGGTATATGAATCTTAGCGGCGTTAGCACCAGTTTAATGTTTCCTATTAATGTACATATATGTACATAATTAAGAATGACAACTTATTATAATTTTTATTTATACAGTAAGCACATGGTACGTGCCCATGCGCTTACTGTATAAATAAAAATTATAGGAGAAGGTTTTGATAACTTCGGCGAAAATGACCTTGACGAGATGATTGAGAACCAAACTAATGATGATAATGACATTATCAATAGTTTGATAGGTTATGAAAATGGACAAGAAGAACCGGAATCTATTACAGCAGATAAAATATATGCAGGGATCCAGATTTCTAAAAAGTTGGAAACTCATTTTCATAAAATAGATACCAATGCGGAAAGACGCTTAAAATTCTAAAAAGAACTGAGATCATGCATGTCTCACTATCGTGACGTTTACAAGCAATTGACCAGTCGACCGTCGTCACAAAAACTGATCACAGACTTCATGCTACCAAAAAAAGAAATCACTTGAAATCCTATCTTCAAGCGACGAAAGCGATTTTCAACCAATTCGTCACAAGAAAATGCGCGTTTTGGATTACGACGAGTAGGGGCAAACTATTTAATGTATAATTTGAAAACTTCTCCATGTATATGTACAATGAAGAATTAAATATTTTTACAATTTCTTTAGGTCTAATTTAATTATTTAATTTAATTGAAAGCATTCTCTCATCTATTTCATAAATCATTGATGTATTTTCTAAGTCCGACTTTTTTATGCGGTCCCTATCCACCGCACAAAAAAATTTTTAGGTAGTATATCGTACAAAGTTGTTTATTATGCGTAAGAATTTATAAAATTTTTAAATATTTTTTTGTATGATTTCTTTTATGCAGTCCCTATCCACCGCACAAAAATAGGTTTTACTGTAATACATAATTAGGTCGTTTTTCCAATGGGCCTTTCAAATGGCCGTTTTTTTATGCGGTCCCTATCCACCGTATAAAAAATTTTTTTGATAGTATATCATACAAAGTTGCTTATTATATGTAAGAATTTATAAAATTTCCGAATATTTTTTTGTGCGATTTCTTTTATGCGGTCCCTATCCATCGCACAAAAACAGGTTTTACTGTACATGCAATGCGTTTATTGACGAAAGAAGGAGCTCAGCATTATTGTCTCAAAAAGTATTGGAAATGTGGCGAACAGGTTAGTTAGAAGGTTTTGTATCTCAATCAATTTGGCAGAAAAAATGTTTTTACGAGGAGGAACAAACCAAATCAGAACAAAAAATGCCAATTTTAATTGTTGTAGTTCTCGTCGGCACTTGCAATGTGCAAATCTGAAGCTATTACGCGCAATCACATCATCTGACAGATTCCTGAAAGTTTTCAGGCTATTCCTGTTCCAAAATAGTGCTTCTTGCAAAATCAATGGTACCGAACTTTATTTTTTCTATTTTCCACACTGATTACATTATTTCTATATTTCATACTGATATAGATTTGCTGAAATTTTATCTCTAAAAAATTCCATGTGTATAAACTTCCCATGGAATTAATTGCACTGAAGCCATTGAGCTTTTAATTGAAACTCTAAGTCATGAAAATGTCATTGAAACGTTTGAAAGAACATTCCAACAAAAAATATCAAATATCTTAATAAATATGAAAAAATTACTTTTTTTTTAATTTACGAAAATTTTTTTAATTTTCCACAATTTCGAGTTATTATGCAACAATGTAAGGCAAACTTATTTTGCCTTCACTATACCAGAACGTTCTTTGGCCAGTACAAAAACAGTCGAAATATAATGTAGTCTTGATTTTAACAGCTGTTAATTTCATCAATGTTTGCAATTCTTTTTTTAAACCATTTCAAATGTCCATAAACGATATATCTCGTCAAAACCATATCATAGTCACTCAAAATAGATTTTAATATAGTGTATGTTTTATACATCATTATAATGCATTCTTCACTTAAATAAATTTGAAAATGATTTTGCAGCAAGCATATGTGACTGATTACCGCACGGTAGGACAATACCATGTCCATTGCTAAGATTCTAGTCTTGCACACATGAGCGTGTTGTGTGATGCGAACTGTAATTTTAATAATGGAGATAAACCCGTAGGATGATTCAAACTGGAGAAACAAACCGTAATCCAAAAACATAAAACTTACTCTCAGAATGCATGTATACAGCTCTGAGCATGCAGCTAACTTAATGATTTAACAAGGAGTTTAGCAGTAACAATTTATTTTTATCATTTTTCCCCCGTTTCCGGTAGAATGAATTATTACAGAAGTTCTTTATTTGCACAGATAGCCATGTTCGGGGAGCGACTTTCTAGCATTACTGGCGTATTTGTGGACACTGTGGCCAATTTGGACTTAGAGGGCGGCATCGAACAGTTAGATAAAGCCACTGAAGCGTATATGGAGGACAAGGAGTATCTGATGGCCGGGAAATTTCGGAGAGAGTTCACACGAATGGTTCAAAATTTCGTAAGTCGCATGCTTTTTTTTTTTTTTTTTTTTTTTTTTTTTTTTTTTTGCGTCAGTCCACATGATAAACCGGAATACAATCACGGATGTTGTAGTTACATCTAAACAAAAATATGTGTTTTTAATCCTACGTGATTAGAAAATGTAGGCACTAAAAAATGTAAAAGGTGATCAAAATATAGACCATATATTTAGAAGTGTATGTTGTTTTTGATAATTAAATGAATAGTACAGAGTGAAATAAAATAAAGCTGCATAGATTGTTTTCTAACCGAATAAATAGTTCAGAGTAAAGTGACGTAAAAATAAATGTTATTTTTGCGAACTACACAAATAGTACTTAATACAGAGCAAATTAAACTAGCATCGTCTTCTGAAAAATGATTTAACCTTACATCTATCTACCTTACCATTTACAGCACTAGAACAACATCCAGCTATAGTATTCATCGTATTCAGTGTAGTAACTAGCATTAGGAAAACAGATATTTAAAACTATGTGCACCTATTTTTTATATTCGGTTCTGAAACTCGTGCATTTCATGATGTGATGCTTTAGTGAGTATAATACATAATCAGCAGGTTCTTTACCAAGCAGTTGCATTCAAACCATTTCATGTCAACATTAGGATTCTTTTAAAGCATAAAAAGAAAAATATTCATTTTAGCTGAATACAATTAACTCAAATAAATCAGTTTAACATTTCCTCTGAATTTCAAAAGACTTCCAGGATTTCATAAAAACTGATTGGTTTCATCATAGGTAAATGAACATTCGATCATCATTCCTTTCATATTTCGCCGAATTGTGAGCAAAAACAAAACTGCCAAAAACATAAATGATACATATCCAGCTTTCTTTATTGTTTTATTTTTTCTTTAGTGTACGTGCTTTTAAAATTCATTTACGCATTTTCTACTTATCAAATGTTTGAGAAAATCCTCGAAGTAATTATTAGTTTATTTTTTATTTAGCTTACGTGATTTCAAAATTCATTTTTTTCATTTTCTACTTATCATTTTTTTTGCAATTCCTTGAAGTAATTATCATTTTATTTATTCCCTTGTACAAGGATGGAATGGAAGCATGTCTGCGAATTACCTAATTTTCTAGAACAAATAATTTGAATTCTATGTAAATTACAAAACGAAATGTGCATATGAAAGATATTAAAGAGTTACTTACAATCTTAAAATTTTGGGCTAAGCGGTAAGGAATAGTGGGAAAAGCAAAGGTGTTAAGTTGCATAAAAGTTACGAGATTCAACAAGAATATTTGGCTTCTAAATTATTTTTCTGAAAGAATTTATTAGAATTCCTGTCATAACAGGAAAAAATAAGAATTCAAAAATGCTTTTAATGTTGCCTTGCCTTTCAATTTATGTTCTACTACTCAACGATTATATTATAGGACTGTATTTTTGTGTGATGTTATTATCTCTAATACTTAGAATTATTACCACAACAGATACATAGAAAGTTTCATTAGGTATTTTTTAATTCAAATGTTATTAAACCGTATGTTGAAAGAACCTTTATTTCATCCTATCTACATTCTCACATTCATTCTTGATTTTTTGAGACGGGATTTTACTATAGCTTTAATCTTTAATGTTTTCATGAAACATTATAAACGTGCATTTAAAAAATAAAGATGTAACTCAAATCAATGATTTACAGATATGGCATAGTGAATTTTGAGCCTCATCAAAATCAGAGTTATTTCTTAACCAGGAGCGATAAGGATAGGAAGTGATATAATTGATGACTGAAAAACTAATGAACTGAAAGTAAGGAGATTAAAAACTAAAAATGATAATTTTTGAGTCGCTATTGCTGAAAGTTATATTGATAAATTGAAGAACTTATGCATAAAGACTGAATAAACCCTTAAAAGCCTAAAGTGCCATGGCACACTCATGTATAACTAAAGACGCTTTATCGAATTGTCAAACGGTGGAAATAATTATTAAACAGAAATGCGGAAAAATATAATTTTTAATATCTGGAGGAGAATTAATGTACTCAAATTGGTTAGTTCAAAATCTAAAACTGCCTAAAGGAACTCTTTTCTTTTTCCAAAATTCAGAAGTTTCAAACATTTTCCAAGAAACTAAATCTTAAAATTGAATAAACCGATAGCGAAATAAACCGATAGCGATCCACACTACAATATAGGTATATATTTCATGTTCAATTTGCCTGTTACGTGCCTAAAATTGTATAGAACATTTTCATACCAATGATTTAAAATGGCGCAATTCTAAATGGCTAATGCAGTTTCTTAAACAGTTCTTAATGCTCTAGCTATAAGTTATTTCATTATAGAAAAGCTAAAATAATTTTGATGTAAGAAAATAATATATAACTAGCTCAATAGTTTAAACTCACTGTTTTTAACCACCATTTTTGATTCTGATGCATTTTTCTTTTCAGGAAATTCCAAGTAAGTAACGAATTGTTTCTGAACCAGGGAAAATGTAAGTCAGAACATTCACGTTTCCAAACATCTTATTTGCACTACAAAAACTGCTGAAAGAGAACAAATCAGATATTCTTATCAATTTCACTGCAGTACAGAGCCAAGATATTTCTGCTTCAGCAATTTTTAATACACAATAAAATTATTTAACCTCTACAATAACACCTGAAATACAGTCCCTACCAAACAGATAGAATTAAAACGGGATTTTGTCTTCCAATGTAACTAGAGTACCTAGCATTATAGGGAACCATTCATAAATAATGCCACACTCTTTTTTTTTTTGACACCTCTCCTCCCCTCCCCTTGTCACAAACTGCCACAATTTCTCGCATCCCCCCTCTAAGTGTAACATCATTTATGAATGCCCCTAACAGTCTTACATGTAGGGTATTCTTATACAGTTAGCTAACGTTGCTATTTTTCTCTAAATATAAAAATATACACAAAGTAAATACTTAATGTAATAAAAACATTAAAATACCTGAATGAATGCTGACACAAATAAGAAACTTGCTGCATTAATAACTTTGTATTTTTAAATATGAACCTCATTAGATCAAGATAATTAAGCTACTTAAAATTTAACTTATGTGACAATATCCACAAAAAGTAATACTTGTATTTGTCATTGTAGTTTCAGTTACATTCCATTTAGGTTATATTTAAGGTTCGTATGTGGTACAAAAATTTCAAATTATATATTCAGATACTGCTTTTAACAGGGAATAAAATTTGAACGGTTCCATTAATTTTGATAATTTAAAGACGTAAAGTAAGTCCTCAAACTGATGGCAAGGGCTACCGTTACTTTTCCACATTAGCGAATGCAAAGATACTCACCGCTTGTTTTTTTTTGACACATGTAACGATTATTTTTCCAATGAGATTTCATGAGAAAAAAAAGAAGGAAAAGGAAATATTTTTTGTTTCAAATTTTACGAAATTTTAATGCTATAGTACAAAACAACGTACGATTTATCTTGTTAGAAAAATTTAAAACTATATAACATGAATTATTAAAGTTAATTAATTTTTTGTGAGGCAAAACTGTGAAGCTCTATGAAGCTAAAATGGGTAATATAAATGTTATTATATTGGACTTATGAGGACTAAACTAAGATGAAGAGTTTTGAAAAGATGGCTTGATGAAGAGCATGATTTAAAAATAACCAAGTGAGTTTTGTTTTATACTTACAAAAAAATAATAATAATATTAATAATAAGGCCAGCAAATACCGAAATAAAAAAATACTTATTCTTGTCTCTCTTTCTTTTCTACCACTGTCTGAGGTGCAGAAAAAGTACATTTTAGTGTTGTTTTTGAATTTTAATGCTTACTATATATTTTGTACCAATCTAAAACGCCAAAAGCTAGCATTGATGACATATTGATATCTTGAAAGGGAATAACAGAAAGATAAAATGAAAAGGGAAAATGTGGAAAACTCAAAATTTCGCAACAGTTCCACATTTTATGTTTCATGTGTGTGTTTACTATAGTTGCATAAAATTTTAGATATAATGTAATATTTGAGATTTCAGTGAATTTTGTTTCCCTTTTGAACAGGATCCAACTTCTATTCATTTTAGAATTCAAGGATGAAAACTTCGCTCATTCCGTCTATGTGCAATATGGCTCTAACGAATGCTCAGGAGACAATGCAACAACCATTGTCTACTCTGGCTATGTGGCATCCTCCCCGCGGAATGCATCAGGTGCGGGGCATAACTACCTGTGCTTACCAAGTTCCCCCCAGAGCGAAGAGGCATCTAAAGAAGAAATGAGCATCATATCTGGAGTCAAGTACGGACTACTTAGAGACAGGCCCTCTAACATGCATGTGGAAAATCTCGTTTTGAGAACTGTCGTCTGTTCCATATGCAAAATCGAGGATAGACCGTCTTTAATTACAATCGCAGGTAAAGTTCCAAACGCAAACTAAGGATACTAATACAAAATTTGCAATAGAACTCTCTTTACCAATTATCGCAGGTATAGTTTCTATCGTGAACAGCGGTTCTATATGCAAAGTCGAGGAGGATAATCGTCTTTGTTTACTATCGCAGGTAAAGCACCTGTGCAAGCAAAAGATCCGTATGCAAAACTGATGATAGAATTCGTTTTATAAAATATCGCATCAAAGTTTTCAAAGCAAAATTTCCATATTAAAATCGATAATAGAACCTTCTTTTATTAATATACCAGGTAAAATTTGCAATTCAAGTAAAAGTTCCGACTGCAAAATTGATGAAAAACCTGCTTTAGTAACAATCTTGACAAAAGTTTCAAACGATGACAACAAGTTTCATTCCCGATGCGCTAAACTGGAAAAATTGCAAAAATGTCGCCAGCGATCTTTGGGAGAAAAGAAGTTTCTTCTAAATCAGCAACAAAAGAATCCTTCTTAGAGTGTTCACACAAATTTTTAAATTAAATGATCTTCTCTGTCACTATAGATCAGTGATTCTCAAAAAAAAAGTCACGGTTCAATTTTAAAAATTTAATCGGTGCATCATTAGTACGTATTGTTTTTTGCGTCAACTATTCTTGAATAAATCCAGGATTAATAAACCCGCAAATTCTTGCCTTATTTATGATAGATTTAACCAAAGGTTTTGAATGGCTTTACTTATTTGTTTATTTATTTTTTTCAAAATGGAGCAGATAAATGCATTTATAACAATTGGGATATTACTTACATACCTATAAACATTTTACATTAATATGAGTAAAAGAAAATTATCTAAAGAGGCAGTAAAAAAATTTCGGAAGCTTCTTATTATCTTGTGGGGGGAAAAAGAAACTTCATGTAAACATATTTGTACAAATTCATTCCTCTTTTAGATCAAAAGGAATGTCCAAAGGGATGGTTCGAACAGTACAGCGGTTTTTTCATGTCTTCTTTGGACGTCAGCCGAGCAGAGAACCTTTGCGTCGATTCGAAATTTCAGTCATATCATTCTGGCTCCATGGGACCTGAAGATCAAAAACTTTCTTTTGTGCAAATGAATCTTAATCAGAAAAATTCTGACTTTGTACGGTGCATTGTTTGCACTCAATAAACTACTACAAACAAAAATTATCTTTTCATTCGTATTTTTATACTTTTTATTAGAAATATAAGCGTTATGGGCTATGGTTTAATATGTTTCTGACATTGAACTCACGTCTTCTCAATATATGTACAATAATTTACCATAATATCGGGTATTGTGCTAAGGTTGTAAGAATCCTACTGCATTAATGGCATTTTTACATCACATTTTCAAATATTTCAGTATATGTTGTGCTGCGGTGCAAAACTGGCGTGAGATATAGACCCGTTACATACCTACCACATCCGGATATTCTAATTATATTTTTACTCTAATAAAAGAACATAAAAAGTATAATAGTTTTTAAAATATTAGTAAGTTGGTTTTAATCTATCATCACACGTAACAAATCTTTCGTAGTGCAGTAGACCAGTCGGTAGAAGCTTTGTTCCTGCAGAGCACCGAAAGTTTAAGCATCATTGACCGAGGTCAGTGCTTGGGAGGGTGACAACCTCTCGTGACTGGTTTCTCTAGGATCGTGTACACTACGGAAGCTGGTGCCTGTTCAATCCGTCGTGGCTCCACTGTCCTCCAAGTGAAACGATACCTCTGGGGGTGTCAACCCATGTGACGGTCTCTCATCTGGAAGCTGGTTCAAAAAATTAAGAAACCTGTCTAAAGGGTGGAAGTCGGATTCCAGCCTATTAGAGCCCCATCAAACTCAGGAGCCTTCTCTTCATCGCTGAGCGCGAGGAATCGCCAGCAACAACAAAACTTCAGAGAAAGTCTTCCACGAAAGGAAAGATACTATTCCATTTTTTTCCCTTTGTTTTTCTTCTAATATCCATGATTTTTCATTTTTGTATTATTATTTCTAAACACAGCATCTTCACTATGTTAGAGCATTCAAGAAACTCTATGAACTTTTAAAAATTCGAACAGCCCCACTAGATGCATAAATTCTACAAAGAAGGTAGAAGGCTACTTTCATTCAAGTGCAACCTTTTCAAACGCGTAAAATAAATGCATATGATATTGCAGATTTTTGAATTTAGGTATAAAATGCATCCAGTAAATTTGATAATGACCGAGTTATGTTTCAAAGGCAGTTAGTTGTTCGGCGCATTTTAAAAGTAAGGTTCTCCATCGCTCTTTTGTTTTTATTGCTGTTCGTAATGTATAAGTAATGCTTAAGTGTTTATCAGTAAATGCATCCGCATTTTCTATTGCATCTGCTAGCTATCTTTCATAACTATGCAAGAAAATAGAGACACTTCGTTCTAAAATAACACACTTTACTTCCTAAGGAGCCATTAAAAGTTACAGATATATTATTTCATATTTTAATTTGGAAGTTTACATTTTGGTACCCAAAATTGACTTTTACAAGCACTCAAATCTAAATAGGCGAAGAAAGTGAACAATCTTTTAAAAATTAATTCTTAACTAAATTAGCTATTCTTATCAAAATATTGAATGGAAATTTCTTTGAATTATTTTAATTTTTTGTGTAAGCTAATAATGGGGTAAGGGTAAATAAAAAAGTTTAACATTGCGAATAGAATGTTTCCAACAGCAGGTAGGCACAATAAGTCGTCACCGAAACATAACGGAAACAAACAAGCAAAAAAAAGTTTGAATCATCTTCGGAAACATAAGAGAATACTTGGAAAGAAGGCAATACACATAAATAAAGTTAGTTTCAAGCAAATATCATTTCAGGGGAACTGTGCTCCAGTTTTTTTATGCCTCAACGAAATCCATAATGAACACAATCCAATTACTATATTATCTACCAAAACAATCTGGACAATTCGTGGTTTTGTTTGAACGAAAGATAAGGAAGGCATAATATTAAGGTCAGAAGCTTGTATTTGACTTGGAAATAAACTGGAAAAGTTGTTCTTTTCATTCAGAATCACCTCAAGCAGTTATTACGACTGCACTTAGTAATCTCTTTCTCTAATAACCGTCTTTAGGACATAACTCTTAAACCCTCTAGCTATTAAACAATATATTTAAACGTTACACTGGGGTTACACCAAATCGCTTTAATGTCAGCCCTTTATCAATATTCATATTCAATTTAGAAAAAAAGTTTATAAAATTATTTAGTAATTTGAAAAACCTATTTAACACTACACATTTGCAAAATGGATTTAATAAACATTGGAAGGTCGAAGCCTTTTAATTTAAAGTACATATTAATAGCACCATTTTCAAGCAGTTTAATTATATTTTTCCAAGGGGAATATCTTGGCGTAGGATAAATAACATCTGTGAGATTTCTCGCATCGCTGATAAGATATTTAAAAGTAGAAGTGATTTTTCTGTCATCGAATACATTGGGGTGTTTGCTATATGGCGGATGAGTTTTAAACTTCCAAGTTAAAACAACGGTTGTCTAAATAAGCAGTTCCAGTAAGTTTGCATTTCATATAAATCTTTGCTATTCTTCACTTCAAAACACTGATTAATACTTCTACAATCTATTTAATATAGCTGTTAATGTGTATGAAATTATTTCGAAATCTAAGAAAATTAGCTTTCTATATTATAAATTGAAATTTTAAGGACCCTGCAACAGTGATAATAATGTAATCAAGTTTCCAATTACGTTGTTTGTTTTATTTAAAATGTGTAATTATTGCATGTAATAATTACACATTTTAAGCAAATCAAACGCTTTCTCGAATTCGTAAGACGTTTTTTTCTCGAGATACGAATTGGAGAAAACCCTTCAACCAAGGGTTAATATGATGGCAACTATGATCTATATATTTTTTAAAAATTTTAAATTGATGACTCAAATTTACGACGCTTCCATATCGATTCGGGCTCTCAAATCACGAGATTCGTATAATAATGCTCCAAAATTTTAAATTTTATGCTCGAATCCTGCATCCGTCTTATTACTGCCCCGAAGCCATAACGTCTTGCAAACCAACTCTGAACGCAGCCAGATTGTAACCTGTTTGAAACGAAATTATTTTTGTGCCAAAATGTTTATCGATTCATTGTAACATGAAAGTTTGAAAAAACCCTTTCGGTACAACTGTTCCTGTTTCTAGGATATGGGCTCATCCGTCCTAATGTACGTCATACCCATGATGCTAGGGAGTACGTACCACCTGGGAAAGGACCAGCTCGGTGTCCAGATCTTCCCCGAGACTGCTATTAAGAATGCAATAGTAAGTGTACAATTTGAATTACATCATTTTTCTGATAAATGTCAATGTAAAAGTACATACATATGCACTATTTTGTCGACCACGCATTTCAAAATCCTGACTGAATGCTGCGATTGAGTTATGGTTCAGGGGCCCCAACCAGCAAGAAAATTTAAATCGCATCCTGTAAAAATACATGACGTTACATTTAGGGCTACTAGTTATCTAGGATCATAAAAATTTAAATTTTACTGGTTTATAAGAAAAATCCAAAAATATTTTATTTAAAAGTTTCGGAAAAAAATGGCTTAATTCTCAACGAGTAACTTTTTCCCACCGGTATTAATGCTTTGTCCTAGAAATTAATAAAAACTATGTTCCTAGGCTTCTACATATTTTTTTTCCATTAACTTATATTTTCAATAAAATTGCCTTCGGTCTCTTTCGGTACTTCCAAAAGAATCTCAGTACTGCGGCTTTAAAAAACGACAAAATTCCCGAGTATAGCCATTTCCTCACTATGTAAACATATATTTCGCAAAACTATTACTTCTGTCGAATTTAGTACACATTCGTTTTTGCAAGCAAAGAGTTTACGTTTTGTGCGACAAATGAAGGAGGATTAAAAAATAAAAAATAAAAAATAAAAACAACGCAATTAAGAACAAAAGTGCACAAGCAAAATTCCTGCAACTCTGAAACATATCTCTTCATTTAGTTTTGCAAATATCTGCGGGGTTTTTTTTTTTTTGCTTTTTATCTTATTTTACTCATTTTTGTATCAGCCGTTTTATTGATTCTTCTTTTTTTTTCCTTTTTTTCAGAGAATCGAAAACCACTATACGGATTCTCAATATAGAATGGTGGAAAATGCGGAAGAGATCAGGAACTTCTTAGACATCGACGGAAGGCTGTCCCTCAAGATAAAAGCCGGCCTCGTCAATGTTGGAGGAGAAGGAAAGTATCTTAAAGACAGTTCCTCAAAAACAAACGCACTCGAGATACTCATAAAATTACACTTTGAAACGGTGAGTCAATCCTAGTTTTAAGGGTGTTAATATTACGTACTTTCTTATGACAATATTTCTTACGACGTTAATTAATAATCTGCTATGATTTTGGAATATACATTGTACTTATAGAGTTTGAAATAAGACTGAACATTTATTCCGGTAAAATGAATATTTCATTGTATCGGTATTTGTTATAACGAGATTTCATTGCATTTAAGTAAAATTTATTGATATACAAACTTGCAAACTAATTCTTAGACACTACGTTCTAGATGACAGAAACATTGCCGACGTGGCTGTCTCCAAGTCCTGGTTGGAACTCAATACATTCGAAAGTACTTGGAACACACTATTGCCGGAGCATCACTTACGGGGGTGATTTAGTGGCATCGGTAAGAATCAGTGCTTCCAGTAAGCAAGACCAACAGAAAATCCGGGGTGCATTCGAGGGAGGAGTCCATACTAAGGGCGGAGGATTTGCATTAGACCTCAAAGGTCAGACTTTTTTTTTTAATCCGACAAATAGTAAGCTTTTAAGTCTGAATAATGTATGATCTTTTTGAACCTGAGTTATCTATGTAATTTATGTTTAACATGATTTACACTGAACTATTCATTTCAAAAGCAAGAACGAAAAGTGAAGACGGAGCCTTTTTAAAAATACATCATTGGTATGTTTGCAAAAAAAGAAAGGTTTTTAATTTTTTTTTTTGCGGTTGCTGTTTTCAAATAACAAGTAAAAATTTCGCCCTAAGACATATTTTTCACGAAATTTTTCGCACAAACTATATTCATTTTATTTTAAAGCTATGTAAGCAATTAGAAACTTTTTTTAAATAAAATTGTTGCTTAAAATTTGTTAAAAAAATTTAAGAAGTTATTGTTTTTTAAAAAATCAAGATGTCTTATGATTTTTTGAAAAAAGAGGAACCTTGAGCCCAGTTTACAAGATCTAGGGGAAACTATATTAACTAATACGATCTTGCATACATAATAAAATGGAAGAATGCACCATTTGGTTAAAAATAATACAAAACAAGACTTTAGTGAACGAAAAGTAGAGATGTTTAAAAACAACACTGCGGCGTTGTATGATTATTATATTACTTATAAAATTTTATAACGCAGTTTTATTAGCGAGGAAAAATTATTTGGAAAGGTACATTATGGTTCTTAGAATAAAATTAATGTTTTACTTTGAGAAACCTCAAGACAATGCATTTGCAAAACATACCATCTATGAATAAAAAACGTAACATTAAAACTTTGAATTACTAGCTTAATCACTTGTATACGTTTTATGATACGAAATCATACATTTTTATTGTGACGCAGTATCCCTTTAATACTTTCGTAAGCTATATACCAACTTACAATTACTCCTGATAAAAAAATATTTGAACTGAAACTAACGTTTCCGCTGTGCTACATAAACGCCGCGCAATCTTCTACCGTTCTGGATTTGCAACTCATTGAAATCTTTTTACACGCGTCTACTGCGCACTATAGCTTTAATGTTAACTTTATGCAGATATCCTCTTGTGAAACCGATTAAAAAGACAGTTGATCTATATTTTTTGTATATATTTGAGTGGAATTCAATTTTGTATTGTACATAATTTTTTTAACTATGACTGGCAAGTGGCTTTGCTGTTTGAATTGAACAAGAGCTTGCTTGTCTTTTATTGTAGCGCGGCCATTATTGCAACGTTTTTTCGCGATGTAAGTGGCATGGAAGATCTGTTTGTGTAGAAAAAGTCGTAGTTGTTGGGTGTCATGTTCAATTTTTTAACCATTTTTGTATGTTAATCATGTTTCAGTATTTAAATATATAATTCGCCATTATTTCTGTAAGAAATTTAGAAGTGATCTGATCAGGCATCAGAGCTGCCATGCCTGGGTAAGAATTTATCTGCCATTTCTTAAATCATTGTACTGCCATAAACAAGTGAATATTGTTTTAAGTAATGCATTATAATGGAAGCTGTCTGTGAGTAGACAATTTTAAGTTTCAAATTGTTAGGGATCATAGTTTAGCTTTTGTGAGTACGTGTCTACTGCAATGTATATTTAACTTTAATTATACTATGTTTTTCCTAAGCTTTTTCCTAACATAGTCCTTTATATTAGTTATATAGTTATGGTAGAGCTATAGTTAGAACAAACACTAGTTGTTCTCACATGCTCATTTTATAAGTGATCTGGAAATGGGTCAGGCTTCTCGGCAGGACGATAGCGAGTTACAATACTGCCGTGGGCAGGTCAACTGCAGTACCTACACAAAATGAGTTTTCTATATATTTGAAGAAACGCGCTTTTGATTCCCCATAAATATCAATAAGACCCTGAAATTTGAAGTAAAGTGATTGTATGTGTTGACATTGATATTTTTTGGGCAGTAGGTTTCATTTTGATTTTTCATTTCTGTAGATTGTAAAAGCGGTTATTGATGTTTACCTTCTGTTTTCAGTAGTAATTGTCATACACCGATGCCTGGTAGTTGACATTAACTGCACAATTCACTATTAAAGGCCCAATAGTTAAACATTACGAAGCGCATGTAATGCAAAACTGATAGTTTATTGCGTAATATATTATTACACAGAGTGTATGCACTTTTATTCTATTCATAACGTGTAAATAAATACTATGTAACCATTGGGTAGAAATTTAATATAAATAAAAAATGATATAAAACATACCATTACAGCACACAATATATTTTATTATATAAAAAAACATCAATAAATGTCATACATCTATTTGATGTTTAACATTAATAAATAATAATATAAAAATGTAAGTAAATTATATGTGCAGTGCGAAAAGACATATCAACTTGATATAAATTGAAAATAATAATGATTACATAACAAGTCAAATACCAGAAATGTTTTCTTAAGTAAATAGGCATAGTTATACCAAAAGCCGTTTCAGAATTCAGATTTTTTGAGTTTAACTAATCACTGAAAAATAAAAATTCTTTTACACATCTACTAAATCTTTTGATTTATCATTGACCGAAAAAGTCTCCCGAAAGCCTCTTCGATTCTCTGGCATTAAGAGCCCAAATTCTGGATAATGTCTTGCTTTTTCTTCATTGGAAGGCCTCTAGTTTCCGGACGGAGGGGCGAAGCAGACAAAGAAGTCTCCAGTTGAAAATTATTTTTAGAAAGTCGAATTCTTTGAACTTAAGCTGTTTATGATCCACTTTATAGAAGATATTTCAAGAACCTCGGCAGAATTCAACTTCTACGATGTCGTCTAAGTACGGTATGTACTTACTTGGACTTCAGTTTCCATTGGGATTTTCCTGCAGGGAAGTCTCGGAAGTCCAGTGCATTCATGCTGATAAGTCATCTTCCTGCTGTTGGAGGAAGCCATAACTTCTTCAATGTTGTGGAAATCAAAAACATTACCTCCTCGTCTCTTCATCTCCTGTTCCACTCCATGATGAACAAAATCTGTGGTCACGAAAGTATGCCCGGCTTCAAAATATTGTCCGGGTGCTTTTCCTTATAATCCGTGTGCATGGAGTCCACTGTAAGTTCGCTCGGAAGATAAAGTCGTTTCGTAGATTGTTCCCTCCTTTAATGACATATGCATGGATTAAATGACAAATTGTGGCTCCGTATAGGCTCCCTCTTGATTTTGTTCGGGCAGTTTGGCGGCCGCGTTGCAAAGGACATGGTGAAATAAAGTCCAACTCAGACGTCCTAATTGCAGTTGTAATCATTTTATATAACTTTTCGGGTGTAATCCGAGGGTGCTTAAGGAAAAAACTTTACAGACACGGTAGGATCTGGTAGATATTTGGAATTACTTTATATAACTCTTACGTCGGAGCGTTTCAGGTGTCGTCAAAAGCAGTTACTGCTAATTGTCACAGCCAAAAAATACTTTATTTATAGTGTAAACTAAATAAACATGTTTGTAGAATGAACTTATAGTAAAATAGGTTACAAAAACGCAAAAAAAAAAAAAACTTGAAATTCCATCTAGAACTATTCGAGCCTACTTTCCCGCATACACCCAACTTCAAATTTATAATCTAGCTATATATCTTTCTATCTTTCTCGTTTAGCTTTAGTTCTTAATTGCTTCAAATATACCTTTTTCAACGGATGATACATATTCATTTACTCATTCATTCATGTATTTATTCACTAATTTACTTATTTTTTCATTCATTCGCTCATTTATTCACTCCTTTATTTATTTTTATCATTTATTCACCCATTTGTTCATTCATTCTTGCACCCATTTATTTAATCATTCATTAATTCAAAAATATTCTTGAAACTCCCGATAAAGAAATTTAATAGGAAAATAGGCTCGTTAGTTCTGGATGAAATTTATATTTGTACACATTCTACGTTATAAGAGCTTTCCGATAAAGTTTGTTCCAAGCAAATCGGTCAGTTAGATCAGTATTTATATATATATATATACTTATTATAGATCAGGATTTATATAGGGTTGAAATTTCCTCGCAGGTGCTATGCTAATTTTTTTTTGAACTGCTCAAAAATGAAATTCAAATCAAAAAATTATTCACACCGAGAGCTTCTTTCAATAAGCTTGTTCATAAGAACTCGAATCTTATGCCAGAGTTTACATAATTTGCTTCATTTTTGCCGAAACTGAACGAAAAATTGTTCAAATCAAAAAGTAAAATATGGAAATGAGATGTCCTCGTAGAGATCTTTTGAATGCAGAAAGAATTCTTTGAATCAGATAATTCGTTCAAAAGTTAAGGGGGGACAGACAGACAGAGCGACAGAGATAGACAGACAGAACGACAGAGATAGACAGACAGATCGACTGACAGAGCGACAGACCGATCGACCGACACTTTTTTCCCCATCTCAAAATCCTACTTTCAAATTTTTTATTTCTCAATCTTTATTTAATTACTAAACATATTTTCGACTTTTCTTGATTTCTAACGATATTTTCGTGATACATTAAGCCTTCTTTCATGCTGTATTACTGTTTTTTTAAAACTTTTACGGAAAAGTAGGCTAAAAACGAAAATCGGAACATTTGTAGATACTGCCGTTTACCTGCCCATGGCAGAATAGGTATATATGAACAATTATAGGTGGAAGAAGCAGTGAGAAAAAAATTATGTTCACATTCTCCTTTCGCAGGTAAACTGGAAATGCTTCAAGCCTCCGGGCAGGATGATAGCTCTATAGAGATCGAGTACTATGCCTCGGTTCCACTGAACGGTGTGCCGCACACAGTGGACGGACTCATCAAGCTAGTAGATGACTTTCCCTCGCACGTCAAAGGAGTCAACGAAGGAAAGGGAAATCCCATCAAGATGGAACTCTACCCATTGAACTCCCTCCTTTCAGACTATCCACCTTACTTGCAGGACAGGTAAGGAAGTTGGGGATATGTCAATCTTGAGGACAATGTATCGCACCAAGGCAAAATAACCTCACAACTGAAAAACCTTAATTTTTTGGTAAAGGAAAAATAAAATTCAGTTGTACATTGAAATACTAGTAATAATTACTGACGTACTAAACACAAAAGTTGCGTTAGCACTTTTAAGCCAGATTGAGTTATTGTCACCAGATGGTGCTTTGTGAATCTTTAAGAGCCAGAATCTGAGAGACTGTCCCATCTAGCTTAATGGGGTGATTCATGCCATCTCGGATTTTCTCCAAAAAATTACTAGCTGTTATTTGTCTTATTAAAAGATCATATCCAGCAATATTTGTTCTAAAGTTAAGTCGTTCAGCTTTTATGAACCCCCAAAGGTCAATGAGCGGCGCAAACAACCTGCCACCAAATTGTTTTTAGACATGGAACATAAAAGGGTCAAACTATGTATAATGAATGATAAAATTGTGGCAAGTTGTTGCCGCAAGGTCACTGGAGGTCCTAAAAATTGGCGTTTTCGGCAATTTTTAGCATTTTTAAGGTCTAACAGCAGCTTGCGCCTTCTAGTTGCCATGGCAAAAGTGGTGTCAGTTGAAAGGTACGTATGTATTAGCCCTTTCAAAAAATGTATCTATCATTGAGGCAAGTTGAATGCGCTTTTAATTACATAAGGCCAAAATTTGAAAAATGCCGGATTGGGAAAAATCTGAGACGGCATGGATCACAGGTGTGACACTCTCTCAGATTCTTGCTCTTAAAAACTAAATACAAAGTTTTGTGTTTGCACAACAAGTTGTGGACCATAAGAACTTCCATGCCTTCAAAATCCACTCCGTTTTTGCCGCTCCACATTGGCTCTGGGGGTCCATAAAAGCTGAACAACTCAACTTTAGAACAAATAATGCTAGATATGATCTTTAAATAAGACAAATAACAGCTGTTAATTTTTGGAGGAAAAGCTGAGATGGCATGAATCACAGGTGTGACACTCTCTCAGATTCTTGCTCTTAAAAACTAAATACAAAGTTTTGTGTTTGCACAATAAGTTGTGGCCCATAACAACTTCCATGCCTTCAAAATCCGCTCAGTTTTTGCCGCTCCACATTGACCTCTGGGGGTCCATAAAAGCTGAACGTCTCAACTTTAGAACATATAAAGCTAGATACGATCTTTGAATAAGACAAATAACAGCTGGTACTTTTTTGGGGAAAAGCTGAGATGGCATGAATCACAGGTGTGACACCCTCTCAGATTCTTGCTCTAAAAAACTAAATACAAAGTTTTGTGGTTGCATATGAATGGGAAATATTTTTTAAAAACATCTAAAGTGGTATCTGAATCAAGTGTATGGAGTCGAAAGACGAAGTTTAGTAAATTTCTCATTGTGAGCTGAGATAAAAGTTACCACGTTTCTGCTTAGTGTAGCAGAATAGCACGCTACTTCCGCTTTCCGGCGGTCAGGTTTGTAACTACAGCAATATTGTTGTTTGGGATTTGCTGGGGAAAAAACTTGCTGCTTTGAAAGGATATTAATTAAAATTTGTTTATTTCTATGTTATGATTTTATTCTTCACGGGTCGTGTTTGAGTCGAACTTTTTCAAAATATTTAAAAATAGTGCAAAGCGTTAGACACGTGCTTATTTGACTGAATACTATTTATAATTCCCCAATTGCTCTCACTATGATATATTAAAATGAAAAATAAAGCGCATTATACTTTAATTTTCTATGAACTGATTGACTTATTTTTTTGTTTATCGATACGTTAAGAATTCTATAAAAAAAAAATTATGAGTTATTTTTTCCCCATAAATACTGCTTTGAACACCACTCATTTATTTGTAAGAGTTCAAAATGTTAATGATATTGAATTTGCGATCCCTTTTTAAAGTTATACTTTTCATGCGATGAGAGTGTAATTTCTGTCAAGTATGATTTGTCCACAACTATTCATTTTAATCAACAATGATTAGGGGCCGTTCATAAATGACGTCACACTTTTTCCCCACATATTTGACCCCCCTCCCCCCCCCTTTGTCACAATATGTCACACTTCTGCGGACCCCCATCCCCCCTTTTTTGTAACGCGTCACGCTATGTTGCATAATGCATGATGTCACACTTCTTGTTACCCCCTCCCCTCCCCTTGTCGCACTTTGTCACAATTTCACGAACCCCCCTCCCCCCCTCGAAGCGTGACATCATTTATGAATGATCACTTACCATGATACTCTTAAACAATTCAACATACACTGGAATTTTTTAACGGTACTGAAACCTGAGTTACCCAGTAAGCAATTGATTTCCTAAATGTAAGTAATATGCATATTCACTTGCGAATTGTTATTTTGATACAAACTAAGTGCTTTCATAAAGTAAATAGATAAATTAGTTGTAAAAAAAGATAATAGGAGATTCAATAGTTATATTTTATGAAATATGTCAACATGCCTCTCTTTTTTACATAACCTGGTTTTATATGTCCTTAATTACTGTTTTCTTCTTCTTCTGATGCTTCTAAATGGCGAAAAAATATCATAAAACTCAAAAATATGAAAAAGAAATAGCACTAACTATAATAGTTAATTGAAGTTACCTTTGAGTGCTGGTGAAAACGTCAGAGGATGTTAAATACAACTTGATTTATCATATGAGGCACCCAGAAGCAAAGGGATGCTAAGTGATAAAATTGAAAATTTGGAGATAACTAGTGCAAATGATAGATAAAGCACCACTCTGTCTTGTGGCAAGAGATGTTACTGATAGCTCAAACAGGTGCTCCGCCCTAACGTGATTTAGAAAAAAATTAATGTTAATTGTCCCATAAGATCCTAGCTTTAAATGCGTTTTTCTCACCTTTTTTTTGTCCACTTGCATCCCTTTTCTTCTCACTGCCTCATAGATTGGCGCAGTACCAAGTGATTTGCGAAAAAATAAATAAAAACATTACTACTTTTATTTTGTTTACTATTGAGTCATTACATTTTAACTCTTGTTAAATCAGCACCACAATAAATACTATAGCTTTTGAGTTCTTCTTGTAGATTTCATTGGAAAATAACTGTTCTATCCAGTTGAAAACACGCTTTAGAAAATCCGAGGTATTTCACATTGATGACGTATTGTCATCGTTCATGGCAACCAGATTCACTTCACTTCTTTATCAAAGGGAATCAAAGTATCACAGACAACCATTCTATCTCGTTCTGAAGTTGTAGTGGCTGATTTTCACGGATAGTTTAGAAAGGGATTCTTTTCCTATATAAAGATAAGAAACCCAGACATCAAAGAGAAGGGATCGTTTCGCAGTCTCTAATGATGTTCATTCATAGAAACGGAAAAAAGAGGTACCGAAGAGTGCCATTTGAAATAGAACTTAAAAGAAACGTTTCAACCGTTATCTCGCTTTTTATGACGATTATCCGCCTCCAGCACTATCGAAAAACCGTGAATCAAGTGCGGACTCATGGTGAAGGGAAAATTATTGAAAGCCAAAGTATTTTATTTTTTATGGAAACAACGTACTACCGAAACTGTATCCTAATTTTAAAGGAAATTGAATGATTCGTCGCATCTTTTTCGCATTACTTTACCTTATTATCAGTTGGAGCTTATACAGGCAAATGTGCGATACATTTTTCTAAGTTTATCCAATGTTTTTGGTACTGTAGTTTCACAAGATGTATTTTTTAAACAAAACTAAATGTTTAAGCTTTTAAATACGTCGTTATAGATAGGTCATCGATACAATAAAGCATTAATTTATCTTACTTTATTTCGTTCAGAGCTCTAACTGACGAATTAGACGACTTGGAAACTCATTTCGATGACCTGAGAGAAGCTAGAAGGCAATTTAAAATGTGGATGGCAACTCTACCTCCCGATGCACCAGAAAGCATCAATTCTAAAGTAAGAAACTAAATAATACATTCAATCCACAATAGTAATAACTAATTCATTTTTTAAATTAAGGCATTTTTTCCGCACAAATTAAAAGCTGCCTTTTTCAAAGTTTTAACTTTCATACCGATAATCTTTTCAAATATAAATTTTTGACACCTTTTACACACATAATGAGCTGATTTTAAATTGGAGCAAATCATTTCAGATGACGATTTTTTTTTTTTAAATGGAATTTTCACTTTCAGACACATAATAATATACAATAAGAACAATAAAAGTCAACAAATAACCTTCAGACATGAGAGGTTGCCTTCAAATGTCATACAATGTTCTTGGTTGCAACAGAATACTTTAGATATCGGAAAATGATTTCAAGTCCAAAACGAAAGTATTACACGAAATCAGACAAATTATTATTTTATATCATGCAAGTCTTTATAAAGTTTCTTCATGCTTTAATCAAATATAAATGAATATTATTGCCTTATATAAATAAACTTACATAGTGGTAAACTGAAATTAAAAGATAATAAAAATCTTGGACCGCTCGTTGCGGGAAGGAAAATTAATCAATACTTTATTATTTTTTAGAGAAATACCCGACATCAATTAATCTTCCATGCAGGTTACTATTGAATTGTGTGTGATAATTGTAGATTTTTCAAAGTGCATCCAAAAAAGAAAAAAATGTTTCAAGAAACGTATTAACTTTTGACTAGGTGTAAAATTATATTCTTTGCGTAAAATTATATATATATCTTTGCGCAATCAAAAACGATAAAAAATTCTTTGAAAATAAATTCTTTTAACTGTTAAAAACAGGGTCGAAAACCGGTTTAATAGTGAAAAGGTCTTTAAATTTCTTAAAAAAGCTGCTGAACAGGAAATACGTAAAGAGAAAATATTGAAATTCAAGACTATGACAAGTACAAAGTACAGTTCACATATTTAACAATGTTTTGCAATATTATTAAATGTATTTTAAAAAGTTAAAATGCGTTCGGTCACAATTTATTTTAAAGTAAAATATTTAGCACTTATAATACTAAGCTACAAAAATTAATGGAAATCAATAAAATTTAAAAATTTAAATTGAGAACAATTATTCCAGAAATTCTTGCCTCCCTTCCCCAGCGATAAACGTACTTCCATGCAAACACATTTATAAGCTACGTTGTTAAAATTGAATTAGGGTCGAATTCCAAGACTAATAATATATGCATTGTAACTATTTATTTTTCTTATCTTTCATTTTTTGTTTCATACAGCTTTTGGCATTCTCAAACAAACTAAACGCAGTGTATACGATCTATTGGCGGACCATCGCAGAACTCGACACTTCGAAAGGAGCTTCTATTGAGACGATCAAATCTGCTTTCGAATCTTATAAGGACGGAGAGTATATCTTTCCCCACAAATATTCCCGAAAGTTGAAGGCTCTTCAAAAGGAGATTGTAAGTTTCATTTATTAAAATATTATTAAGATTTTGGCAACATTAAGTGATTTCTTTTTGTTAAATTAAGTGTTTTTGATTGTATAGTTAAATTCTGAATATTAGTTATAATAAAAACAAAAGAAATTGATTAGAAATACAAGAACGGGAGATATAATTTTTAAATTTAACACTTCAAAGTGTATCTACTTTAATGATAATAATAGTCTAATAGTCAGGAGGAGAAAAATATTTACTATTAGTTGCATCGGCATTATTGCCGAACACATGCTCTAGAGCCGATTTATATTATTTAAATATATAAAACAGTTTATCAAACCAATATTGTTTACACCTTAAAAATCATTTCGTTCAACCGTAACATAAATGTGAAGGTTTTAACGTTTATTTTGACTTAACAATTGCTAAATATCT
The DNA here is from genome assembly GCA_038502835.1 of Octonoba sinensis. NCBI lineage: Eukaryota > Metazoa > Arthropoda > Arachnida > Araneae > Uloboridae > Octonoba > Octonoba sinensis. The sequence continues at coordinate 70,749,876 of CM076602.1, forward strand.
GATTCATTAGCATTAACTTAAGAAATATTTCATTTCTTTTCAGTATAAAGAGGCACCAGGTAAGAACTTTTTCTCACTCTTTTTCTTTACATGTGGGTAGATATATATATAGTGATATAAAACAAATAATTTTATACATTTTGATATTATACTTTGAATAAAGATTTTAAGTAGGACAGAATGGATTTACAGCTCTTAGATACCCTAAGCGAGACTTGGAAATTGAAACGTGGCAGTCTCTTTCTCAAAAAACAGAAAGAAAATTTAACTATATATTATGATATTAAAAAATATTTTTTAAAAAATATAGCTAACTTTTCTAGCGAATACATTTCAAAATAAATTTGGATCTTCTGAGCCAAAACTATAAAGCTGTGCACTTATCTAATTTCCTTGAAAATTCATGAAAAAACAAATCCAAAATCATGTTAAAATGTATGTCTATATACGTGGCGTATATAAGGGGGCAATTTGAGGAATAGGCCCCCTTCCCCCACGAAATTATCTAGAATTCAATCAATTGTTTTTGTAATACAATGAAATTAGTTTTCACATACATATATATATTATTAGGTTTCAAAATCCTTGGTGGTCCTTTGGTCTGAGACCACTTAAAATCGATCCTCATCAGCTTGAAATAAAATTCAATTGGACCATGAAATTAGTGGCTGGTCGCCGTCAATCGATAGCAGATCAGTCACGGATCAGTGACATTGTCTGCCAACAGTCATTCATACACACTGATAGGATTTCTAACGCAAAAATCGTGAATTTCCAATTTCCATACTGTGTATGAAACTTTAGGCGCATTATAGTTCTTATGCAAGATCTTATTAACAACTACCAAATACTGATCTTCGATTACTTAACTGCAATGAGTTTAATCTGTGCGTAAAATTTGCTTCATTACACATGATCTTGGTGAATCACACCCATAACAACGAAAACATTGAATTCACGAAAAACAATTTATTTTTGTTCCTATTGGCAGAATAATTGTTGGCTGTCTGAAAACAATCAATTGTTGCGATTCAATGTTGCGAAATAAATAAGCAAGCTAAACGAAATTGCAAAACCGCGTCTGTACCTCCAGCACGTGAGGAAACAAAATCACAGAAACATGTTCACACTTGCAAGCACGCGAGAAGGTCCGTTCTTGTTTGCTGGCTGATACCAATATGTTAGCATTATAATGAAACATTACCAAATAAACGGAAAAAAACTTCACACCCAACTGAGTATTAAACTTGTAATTACAAAAAATCCAATAACATAATTTAGACAGGAACTGTATATGTGTGAGTGTGACTGGGTGCCTTCAATTCAATAACGAAAAGATCAATTTAAGCAAACAAGTTTAATGGTAGTGTACTAATGACTAATACTACTGGTTCTTTTGTTTACTTATTTTTTTCTGATCGAACGAACAAGAGTCGTAAATGAAAACAGTCATCTTTTCTCACTTCATCTTAATGAAAATTTCAGTTTCATTTTCACGCCATAGGACAGTTACATCGTTAACGTTCTGGTAAAAGCCCCTAAGTCCACAAAAAATGTTTGGCGGATTACTGCAGTGAATTCAAATTAGCAATTAGTTATTTCATGATGTAAACCAATTACAGAATCTAAACGTTAGCTAAGTGATTAGACTGTACGATCAATAACTTAAAACTGGATATAAAAACTTAGTGACGTTTACAAGAACATCGATGACATAATGTGCATTACTTTCAACGTAATTACTTTCTCATCAGCTATAACTTTTTATTTGGATATAATTTTTAATTATACTTTTTAAATAAATTCTTTCAAATATAAAAATCATCAGAATATCTAGTTACTTGTTCAAACAACCTTATTTTTAAATATTGTTCCTCTGTTCATTCTTCCCTCTACTCTTATCCTTTTGAAGATTTTAAACTTTCCGTCTAGTCCAAATCTTTTTGAGTGCTTCCTAGTTCCGCGATTCCCATTGGTGCGATTCTTACTTGCGCGAAATTGGGTTCCCGTTTCCGCGACGTCTGTTCCCGCTTTCGCGAAAATGAGCACCGTATTCCAATTCATAACCTTTCCCGCCTAACCTCCCTTTTTAATGTAAAATGTGTACCATTACATTAACTAAGATTACCCATCCCTTTAAAAATATTTATTCTATATGTCTTTAGTTTCTTAGTTTGACTATGAATATATATTTGACCCCGGTTATAAAGACATCGGAGTGTTCACAGTATTTGAAAACTTAAAGCATAGGTGACGTTATAAATGACGATTTTGAATATTGGCCAGAAGATTTTTACCGAGAATTTTACGCCAAAAATTTCCCAGGTGGTTCCTTATAACTCTGGCGAAACCCACATGTATGTAACTTTTGTTGCAATTTATTCCAATGAATTTTTAATTTAAGCAAATTTCCGCCACGCTTTTTATATGCTTTGGACTGTCAGTGTTATTAACCTGCCGTGTTTAAAAATTGCGTGTTGCTTGTTAATTCACTTGTCATATATATATATATATATCGTCCATGTAATGTTAATTTTTGCTAAGAAAATACCTTCCTACTCCCACGGATATAAATCTTTCGCCCCTCCAGACCGTCTTTAATTCATCCCTAATCAACCATTCATTCTAAAAGAATCCTTTTCTTGGTTTTAATCTCTGTCTTAAGCAATTACAGCTTATGCTAATTCAAATCCAAGACTAAAACACTTGATGATAATACTAAGATGCTTGACACCCAGAATTTATTTCCCTCTCCCTGCCTGAATGTATTACCACTTCCTTCCCAATATTACTTCCATTTTTCTGGATGAATCAAAAACTTGAGGGTTTCCCTTGCCAATTAGAAGGACGAACTCTCGTTTAAATCACCTGGTAACAAAAATTCATTAAAATCAGATATTCTGAAGTTTTGATAGCAAACGGACGTTGTAAGAAATGAGACTTTTACTAAGATGCGCAAAGGCTTACTTAAATCTATTGCCTGCTGTAAACATTTTAGCTAAATAAAGTAATTAAAGTCAACTAGGATCATGACTGCTACAACTATTGACACTTCAAATATATATATATATATACACATTGAAACCTGTAAAGTTTACAACCTATCTATGTTGACCACTTATTTAGACCATATTTGCGTGGGAGCATTATTAAAACCCTTTTGTAAGTTCACCGCCTAATTATTACCATGATATTTATTTATTTAATAACAAAAATAACTTTTCCAGAATACTTTTTATGCTATAATGTTATACCAATATGCATCCGCACTGCATGGCTGAAGCAGTAATTATAAAGCTTGTCTAAATCTATTTCAATCTTAACCAATGTGAAAACAGCTATGAGCATTCTGCTAATCTTTAAATAAATTTCCTCTTTTTTGCTTTATTTGAGCATTTTGAACAATTATGTTTTTTAGGTCATCTTTACCATCAAATAAGCAATTTAAATAAAAAGATATTTTAGCTAAGTACTTTAATTTTAAAGTTGTATGATACATTGTAAGCCATTCAGGTTTTATTTCTTTTAATAATATTTTTGTAAAATAAAATAGCTAAGTACTATTTCAAAGAAATATGCAGATAAATGAAGCTGAACTTAAAACTCTTTTAGTTACTTAAAAACTAGTCAACCCGTGCGGATTTCAGCTCTAATTTGGTAGAAAGGACATTATGAAGAATAGAAAAAAAGTAAACGGATGTTGGTACAATAGAAGGAATTTAATTGAACACATCAGTACAAACAGCTGTTACGATTTTTTTCCCACTATTATTTAAGTATTCAAAATAATAAAATAATCACAATAATAATGAGAATTATTTTTATTATTAGTATATATATTAGGGTGGGTCGAAAAAAAGTAATGTTTTTTTTCGAGACGCTATACCGCGGAAAACTTGCCTCTGGGGTAGGTAAGTAACATGAAAATTAAAAAAGATTTTTATTGAACCCCTAGTTAGCGCATTGAACTTGAAATTTCGATTTTTTTCGGAAATCAAGTCAGTTTATAAGTTTTTTCGCAGAAGTCAGCAATTATTATTTTTAACTGCTATAGTGAAAATCATTTATTAAAAAGGTTGAAAAGCTTCACAAAAAAATTAAAATCGTCAAAATCTTCCAATTCGTGGTAGCGCAAAAGACTCAATAATCGGTAAATTATCGCATTATTGGTACATACTAACGCATTATGTGAAAGGCATAGTCCAGCATCCTGAGCTATGTGTTAATAGCCCATTTCTTTTTTTTTTTTTTATATACTTTACACTTCATTTCATTGTAATAGAACAGCGTTTCCCAACAAGTGGTTCGCTTGGTGTCGGAAGGGGGTTCGCGAAAATAATGTTGCAATAGCGGAATTTTTAATTGCTAACGCACTAGAAAAAAAACTAAATAAATTTACATACGCATTAGGAAGGAGTGTAAAAATGATTTCTTTTAAATAAATTGTTTTCCCGATAATGCACAAAAGTTGTGGACTGGCATGGAAAGCATGCATACAAAATTTGAAATGCACTTATTTCTACTATTGTCTGATTTCGAAAACTTGAATCACAAAGTGGTATCGGAAGAAATTCCTTGATAAATTTAAAATTTCTAATCTCCTACCATTTCCCACATTTTCCTCGCTTCCCTATTTCCCGACGCGAAGAAAATGTAAACCTAGATGATTTACAAAAATGGTTGCGAACCACTGTAAAATATATTTCATTCAGTGGAGTGGTTCCCAGCCTGTTTTTTTTTTTTTTTTGCAAACCCCTACTAAGATCCGAAAGAAAACGGCGATCCCCTTTCTGTAGTTCTTAATAACGGGTAACAAAAATGCAAAAGTTGCTGGCACGTTTATTTTGCTTTTAGTACAATAGTTCATCACAAAAAGAATGGAATTGCAAATTACTGTAAAGTTTGAGCCAAAGCAAAAATACAGCTACAAGATAATACATATGTTTTTTTAATTGTTACTTTTTATTAGATGTTCTTTTTGAACTATTAATAGGGCAGTAAAAAAAATCTTAATTAAAAATTATTTTACCGTTAGTGCGAAAAAAATGTTAGCAGAGTGTCATGAGAACTAACCATATCATAAGAACTAACCATAGGTACACAATTTTGACTCAATCAATAAATATCTTACTGCTCAAAATTCGCAAAAGTTGGAAAATTACTATATTAAAATTCATTTGTATTCAAACTTTTCATTGCGAACATGCAGAACAGATGGAATACTGTTTAAAATACAAAATTTAAAAAAATAAATGATTAAATATCTTCGGTTAAACTTTACGGCCTGTATGGGAGAAGATAGCCAAAAATAATGCAAAATTTTGCATTTAGGAAAATTTTCTTTTTCCGACTTTTTCTTCGCCTTAGCGAGGAAAAAGGGGGGAAATGGTAAGAGAAACAAACGTACAAAATTTTAAATTATTGAAGAAATTTCTTCCGATACCACTTTGTGATTCAAGTTTTCGAAATCAGACAATGGCAGAAATAAACGCATTTTAAATTTTGTACGAATGCTTCCTATGCCAGTCCACAGCTGTTATGCATTATTGGGAAAAAACTGATTTAAAAAAATCAGTTTTACACTCCGTCCTAATACGTATGTAAATTTATTATTTAGTTTTTTTCTTGTACGTTAGCAATTAAAAATTCCGCCATTGCAATATTATATTCGCGAATCCCCTTCGTACACCACGGGAACCACTGGAGGCTCGCGAACCACCGGTTGGGAAATTACAATTACCGCTGTTCTATTACAATGAAATGAAGTGTAAAGTATATAAAAAAAGAAATTGGCTATTAACACATAGTTCAGGATGCTGGACTATGCCTTTCACATAAGGTGTTAGTATGTACCAAAAATGCGATAATGTACCGATTTTTGAGTCTTTTGCGCTGCCACAAATTGGAAGATTTTGACGATTTTAATTTTTTTGTGTGCTTTTCAACCCGTTTAATAAATGATTTTCACTATAGCAGTTAAAAATAATAATTGCTGACTCCTGCGAAAAAACTTGTAAAATGACTTGATTTTCGAAATAAATCGAAATTTTAAGTTCAATGCGCTAACTAGGGGTTCAATAAAAATCTGTTTTTTAATTTGCATGTTACTTACCTACCCCAGAGGCAAGTTTTCAGCGGTATAGCGTTTCGAAATAAAAACATTACTTTTTTTCGACCCACCCTAATATATATAGCATTAAAATACAATAACGAAGCAGTTGCTACTTAAAACATAGTTACTTTTAGTTGGTTAGGCTCTACACATTCATAATATAAATGAATGTGTAGATACTAAAGATTGAACAAGTTTAACACACAGACTTTGCTAAAACTGTTCAATTTTCTACGCAAAAACAGAAGAGTTTGTTGTTTGTTTACTTGATAACAGATGGCGTCAGCATACACAACACCAGATTATTAAAGAACCATTAAAGGACCTCTAAAAAGGACCCATCCATTAAAGGACCTCTCCCTATACGATTTCAAATCTCAAATTTAGAGAAGCGGTACATTTTCAGACCGCGGGTCTATTTTTCGTTATTAGCCGGCACGATAAGCTTTAAAATGAGGGATAAATCATGGAATTTGATAAAAGAATAAAGAAGATATCTCGGGACGACAAAAAAAAAAAAAAACAGGCTAGAGAAAAAATATATATGGATAAATAAATGTATAGTATAAGAATGACAAAATATAAAAAAATCACTCTTAAAGTGCTGCATCGCAAGTTGTCAACTTACACAGGTTTCGCGGTATATACTCATCTATATACATAATTTACAGTGTGAAACGTGTTAAACACTTGTCACGTTTCAGTTCAAATCAGCATTACTTCAATTAACGATTGTATGGTAAATCTTGTAAAACATTTAGCGATGTTTCAAACGGAATTCAGGTTAGATGAAATTTTAGATCCTTTCATTTTTTTCAATAACGTTTTTTTTTTTTTACGCCTCTTGTCATCTGAATTGATACTCTACCCCTGGGATATTGGCATATTTTGCTTCTCTTTTCAGTAATTTTATTAATTTTAAACGGATGTAATAAAAATGGGGTGACTTAAAACTCGTTATTGCACCTGCATACCCACGAGTTTCGGTCGCGGAAACTGGAATTTTCCCCACATTCGCGCAAATGGTAATCGCACACCTGGCACCAACTCTAATTTTTTTGACGACTTTATACTTTATGTTCAATCGGATTATTTTTAAGACTTACAATTATCTACAAATGTAGTTGCTATAGTAAAAATGTTACTGACACGTATTTGAACTCATGAAATCGCTCTGCGATCTGTATCATGGGTAGGCCTTTGACAGGTAACAATAAAAATCGCGTGCGTTGAAAGTCTTTTCCTCCCTCATCATATTTTGGACAGGTCTGTTTATAAGTCATATGACATCTATTCAATTGTGTTCCATTATTTTCTGTCACGATTCCCTATTTCTTAATGGAATGTCAAACAGAGTTTAATCCTCTTTTTGAAACCAACTTTAATACCTGCACCAATTATGGACCTTCAGTAATTTTCCAGTGAAAAAAAATAATCAACAGTTATTAGATTAAAAACCTTTTCGGAAGCACTGAAGTTGTCAACAGTTGTCGCATTACTATCACGCTCTTGCTCGTATGTAAATGAATACTAACCTCACGCAGAAAGGTATAGAATTTACAGAAAAACTTCACGTATTTAAAGCATACAGTAGCTTTGGATATATTAGAAATATTTCATTTAATGTGTAGTTGAGGTGATAGAGAGGTAAATAATGCATTTTTGCCACCTAGCGCTATAGAACAACCTGATTGGCTACTTCTTGCAGAGGTCGCATTAGAAAAAACAAAAATATTTGTATACAAATAATGTCCATGTTCTTACTTTAAACATGTTTTCCTTTTACAAGGTGAATTCGCACGTTGGAAATATTAAGCTCTTATTTTAATACATGAAGATTTATTGCAATAAAGACGTAGATCCTGCGAAATGTCAAATAAAAGTGAGCAAAACATTTTCAATTTTGATATAAAATTCGATTAGGAGAAAGATTAGAATGATGCTTCAATTCATATTCAGAATCTTACTTGAAATTATAGCCAAATCCGAACTCATCATAACACAATGAGGATTTCTGATAGAGGAGTGTTTTTACAAACAAAACTTTCTACCGAATAAGTGCTTTTTATGTGTTGGGGAACCAGACAATTTATAAGTTATTGCTCTAATCTCTGTAAAGCAAAAGGTTTACATCAAACCTCTGAATCCAAACCCTTGACAACGGCCATGATCCTCTTCAAACAGATAGGTCACCTGATCTTTAATATCTGAGAAATAAGCTGTTATAATAATGATTTCGTTTTGTTTTCGTTAATAAAGGGTAAGAATGAATGCACGGGACAGAAACATCTTTATTGTGTCCAAAGTCACGCTGCACTGAATCCCTAAAAGTAAGAAGATACTTGGACGTAGTTTTCAAACAGCTTAGTTGCTTATGCAGAGATTTTAGAGGATAACTGTTAAAACGTATCCCAAATTACCACAACCTGACTGGAAAATAATTAAAAAGTAAGTGAGCAATGTAAAAAAAAAATCAATTTCCAATACAAAATTCCGAAAAGTTGGTAATTTTAATTGAGTGTATGCATACACATAAGTGTTTATTTTAATTAGGGCTCGATGAAATACCGTACGAGTTAATTTAGCCATTTTGTACAAGTATTTATGGCTTATCTATAAGTGAAAATTCACAGCGCAAAATCTTGAAGGTCGAGAAGATACGGTATATTTAACATGCTGTTATAAAAGCTCAAAAAAAAAAAAAAAAAAAGATTAAAAGGAAATATATGTTACGGTGAATGTCCGAAATTGGAGAACGTTGACATTCTCCAGTCTGATAGATGGTAAATGTCGACATTCACCGAAACATATACATGTGAAAATGAGAAAAATGACGACAAGGTGATAAAATGTGATCATCAAACAAAAGTTTTTAAGTGCAAAATACAACAAACGATTGCTAATTTTGAGCCCTGAGCAGGATATAGACTAATGTAAGATTTTCAGAATTGCAGCCTAGAATTGGCGGTGCTCATTATATTCACTGGGGAAGAACACATTGCCCAGCCAACATAGAGACTGTCCTGTCAGGGGTCATGATTGGTTCGGCAGTAGGCGAAAATGGTAGCTCAAGCGACTACTTATGCTCCCAGAAGTTTCTGGAAGAAAGGGATAGTTCTGAACAATCCCAAGAGATTTCCCAGGATCGCTCACTGGTCAGCCCTCTTAGGTAAGTTAGTTGTTTGTAATATGTATTTGTATTGTGTTCGTTCTAAATGCAACAGATTTGATTAAAGATACTTAAAAACGTTAAGCTTCGACGTAGTTTTCTGATTCGGTTATGTAGCATCTTCTTTTGCAACCTGTGTGTTATATGGTCTTCTTTCTCATGACTACATAAGTTAACCCATCACAAAAGTGATCATTGTACGTAAAGTCACTGTAAGTTTATAGATATAAATAAACTGAGTAAAACTGAAACTAATAACACTTTGTAAAACTATTTATTACTCAACAGTTGTTTGATATATATATATATATATCACACAAACTCTTGCAATTCTACTACTCATAACAACTTTGCAAACTGATATTAAATTCTTTACTGATTCAATTCCCAGTGTCTACAGTTAAGATAAAAATGAAATTTTAAGTCTGCTTGAAAGCATCTGACTGAGATATTAACGGGTTTTATCTTCAGTTAATCAAGAAATAAAAATAGAAAGAATACACTTCAAAGTTAACAATTCAAGTTATATTTAATAACGTTTTAACAAAATAAATTGCTCAAAATATTAGAGGTGCACTCAGAACTGACGACCTTAAACTCTTTGCAGGTACCACAGTAATCTGCAAACTTTTCCTTCCATGTCCGAGAAGAATATTGCCTGTTCACATTGTAGGTCAAGTCGCCGAAGCAGCGCAATGACATTTGCAGCAAGAACCATTTGCCCTGAAGATTGGACTAGGGAGTATGAAGGCTATATAGTGGCCCCTAGCCTTGACAGTCCTAAAGGACAGTATATATGTATAGATAAAGAAATAGAAGAAGCTGCTAATGACGTTTCCATTGCTTCCGGGTTAATCCCAATCCAACTCACTGAAGTTAGTGTCAGATGTGGGTCCTTACCATGCAGTTCGTTTGAAAATTCGAAACTGTTGCCATGTGTGGTCTGTTCGATTTGAATGAAGAAGAGACAGTTGATGCAGCAACGCTTGTTATAAAGACAATAAATTATTTTTGAAAATCCAATTTTTCACCATAATGAACATTTCATAGCGAAGTAAAACCAATTGCTTTTCAAAAGTATTGCGATTCTGTTGTTGCCAGCAAAAACTTCAGAAAAACTAAAGATTATTTCTTAATCTTTTTATTTCTTGTAAGATGATTTTTTTTATCTGAACTGTCAATCAGCAAATCCCTTAACTAATCAAACTTCGCATTCACTTTGCTTGATAGTCACTGAACTTAATTTGTGAAACTATTTGCTGATTGCAATTGTAGTTTGTGGGGTGTGTGTAGACTACTTAACCAAAAAAAAAAAAAAAATACTGGATAAAATTTTGTGCATTTTGTCAGCTTGTACACTAAATTTAAGAAACCTTTAAGCATTTGTTAGTTATTAAAAAAATTTCAAACTTTACTGTTGCACATCACTAGAAAGAAATTTGCATAGATTTTTTATTTTACTTATTTATTTTTATTTGGGACCGTAAAAGGCAATTACAAGTCTATATATTGAGATACATGGTCAAACCATGAATAACGTCATGAAATTTATTTTAAAAAAAACGTATAGCGCATGATACGTATTCGAATAATATCTTGAAGTTTCATGGTCATTTTGTGGCACCATTCGTTTGATTTATTTGTGGTGTTTTATTCTATGTATTACACATCATGTAATCACTAATAACAGAATCTACTGCTTGCTATTAAACAACAAAGCGCTGGTAGTAAGCAACCAACATAGTTGTTGTTTTCTCGAAAACTGTGCATTCTATATTTTACTAACAAAACGTATTCAAAATATTGCCGTGCTCATACAATCCATTGTCAAATAATAATATTGTACACCTGATATCAAATAAACTGTGTGAGAAAAGAACTAGAAGAGATCCCAACTGAAAAAGTTCGTTTATAAATGTGCATACTTTAAATATGTAAAACGGGTGCTACCACCAATAATCCTCTCCCCCCCCCCCCCCCCCCACCCTGAGAGATGGATAGAAAATGTCTCACGTCTTTCTGGGTTATTTTTACCTGAGCCGTATCTCAAATTGTGCTATTACCGGGAAACGTGCCGGTTTTCTTCCGGATCAATGTACCGCGGTTTCGGATTCGGAGTAGATCGTCAAATCATTCGCACTGATAAAGGAAGGCTTTGTAAACCATTTTCGAGGATTCTGTTTGGAAGACGTGAAGGGCTAACTCTGGCTTCGTGTCATCTTGACACCAATTGGACCAACTTTGATTTAATAGCGTCGGTAATTCCTTAGAAAGTAGTTAATCAATAATCACTTTGTGATGTAGCTTCAATATTAAAGAAATAATGTATCTTTAAAACTTTATAGTTAACACATTTAAACATACTACTTAAAAGTAAATTTATAAAAAATAAAAAGGCTAGGTAACCTGCGAACTATGGCATAAGATTCGTGAAAAAGACAGGTTATTAGAATTCCCCGACATTTATGATTCTGTATATCGTTGCTTGAAAAGAATAGTGACACAACTCAAAAAGCAACTTTTTCAGGAGACCAGTTTTTAAATTGTTGCGATATGTAATTTATTGTTTCATTCATAACAATTCCTAATTATTGTAATGCCCCTTAAAAATGGTTAATACTATTCTTTTTGTTTATTTCATGCAGTTTTTGTGCTAGCCTTTTAGAGTTCCTAGAAATTTTAATCAAATTTAGAAGACTTTGAGTTGTCTCTTTCGAATAAAAAAAAAAAACAATTTTTCTGAAAAAAACAATTTGAGGAATAGTGTATTAACCCTGAAAAGGTCTTTAAGAAATTGTAACATTAAAACCAATACAGACACAACTCCAAATATGTCTCTATTGTCCATAATAAAATTTTATAAAAAATTCCTACATTAACAGCAATACAGACACAACACAAAATGGGTCTCGATTACTCTATAAGAGACTGTATCACTTAGGACCTAATCGTTCTGCCTTTTTTCAATAAAACTGGCAGTACTTACCCACGCAGCAGTAGAAACACAACACGAGTTATGCCTCTGTTCAAAAAAAAAATTGCGTTTTATTTTTCATTCTGAAAAGACACTAAAGCTATCTACGGGCAACTTTGCTATCTACGACTTGGTTCTTAATTCCATATAAAAGATCAATTTTTTAAAAGTATTTTCAATTAAATATCTCATTTTCGGTATTTTTTGAGTTGTGTCACTATTCTTTTCAAGCGACGATATTTAGAAAATACATTGGTAATTGTCAAAAATTATGGATAATTTACTTAGACTAGATTTTTTACCTTTTTCAGGTCTTCACTTTTATCTCTGCAGGAACTCAACTTCCTTCTTACTATTTTTTTATGGTTCATATTTAGATATTATCCGCTCATAAAAATTAATCCGTTTTAACGTCTGCCTTTCTTCATAACTTATATCTTCGGCACTATTTATGTTTTGAGAAAATACGTGAATAACTGGAAAAAAACTATTATATTCCGTATAATTATTTACTCTAGAAAGGAAAAGCAAATGAAAGTTTAATTGGACACTGTCCATGCCTAAAATCACTTTCTTTTAAACTTCTGAAAAACTGTGTCTTCCGACAGTTTTATGCAGAAGGAAATAATTTGCCTTTAATATTTTTCTTCTGAGGGCTTAAATAACACAAATTTCATAAAATGTATACTTTACTGCGTTTATCTTTGCATTCTTCAAACATCAGTGCAGAATGCATATTTATTTCCTCTCAGTGTGTCTAAAATCATGAATAAATAATTTACAGAAACTAAGTTTTTTTAATGAACGCTTTGAAATGAAACAAAATCTGACAAAACGATATTTTGTTCATATTTTTGTTGAATTTTATATGTAACAGCTACGAATTTAAGTGAAACATTTAAACATGCAGTAAACAATTTTAAACCAGCAAATATTATTGAACTAACAAGTTTAAACGTTCTCTCTTAGCAACTGAGATCTGAATATGGTATATATGAGCTGCAACTACACCATCTGAATAGTATAAATGTGAAATTTTAACGGCTGATGTCAAACGGTATAGAAGTTATGAGGATTTTTAGTTAAAAATGCAGGCTATGTTGGAGGAAAATGTGTTTGCCACATATGAGTAATTTGCATTCCATTTTTTCAAGCAAGCTTATTTTAATTACTGCACCAAAAGACGTTATCGAAAGAGTTGAACATTAAGAGCATTTTCAAAATCAGAAAAAAAGTTTTATTTCAGATAGCTACGAGCGCTTGTTTTGAAGAAGCAACTGTTTGCCAAAAACTTACTGATAGCGTGTTCACTTCTTTCGCCACATAAAGCACTCATCGGGAACATTACTGACAGTGATTTCAGAGGCCGAAGCAAATATGGCATAGCAACAAGATTTAAAAGTTCAATCATTCACCATACTCCATTACTCGGCCTGGCGATTCAATAACAAGATCCGATTTGCATTTTAAAAAGCTCAATAATAACTAAATGTTGAATCATAACATGGATTTCGCCACACTACTTCCGCTACAACATGTGTACTAAATTACATTAAGGTATCCAGTTCAAGTTTGAAATAAGACTTTTTTTGAGTGATTTTGAATGTTTTTAGTGTTAAACTCTTCAATCTACGGTGACAATGTCTTCCGGTGGCCTAATAACTTAAGTACGATTGTTTGAAAATGGTTAAAGTAATATAAATTGCTGATGGAGTGGCAAGTGCATTTGCCTTTAATATAGACCACTGTTTTACCTAAATACCTTCACAACTGTTTGACGTCTGACGCTAGAATTGCTCATTTATACTATTCAGGTAGTGTTGTTTCAAACCATATATACTATGTTCAGATCCCCGATTGTTATAAGAGAAGTAATGAAAACTGCAAGAAAAGAGTGGAACCTTCTGCCGTTAATTTTATTAATAGTGCACTGACACCAATGGCGACAGAGACATTTTTCGTCCGTCGTAATAGAGTGTTGCTATGGTTATCAAACTAACAGCGAGGATGTACCTGTACCATAGCGCAATCAACAAATCACGGTCATCTGAGTGAAGGACACTTTCAATGACGCAATAAAAAATGTCAATCAGTCAATAGCAAGGCGTGATTATTAAATTATGTGGAACCAATGATGTGAGTTAAAAGTTTTCGCTTCTGCCTCTTATCTCTGTTGTACTTGGTGTGAACAAAAACACTACTATTATTATAGAAATATAGCTGATGATCATTGAAAACAAGGAATATCAAATAGAGCATTAAAAACTGCAATAATTAAAGTGAAACCTCTTTTAACTTCTAACATAATCTACATAATCTACCTCACGTAACGCATCAAAACTAATCAGTATTTTTTCTTCCTTTGAAAAAAAGCAGTTTAAAAACTCCAGTTTGCCGTTTTTTCAAGCACTTAAGAGTTAATTCTCAGCATAATAAGAAATTTTTTTAAAGCCTTTTGGGTATTACAAGCAAAGTTCATGGAAACACTTTTTATTTTCTTTTAGTTTTTAATGTTTTATTGGATACCTCAATTGGAATAGTACCTTAAGCCATGAGGGATGAATTACTGCTTCATAAAATTCGTTCAAAAGTCATGCTCGTAACAGCAGTGTTTATTCTGAAACAGATATAATATTACTGTATAATTTACGTTTTGAAACTTTGAGTCTCTAAATAAATCTATTATGTGTCCTTGATGCGGTTCCGCCATTTATTATCTTCTAATGAATGAAACTGGAACACGGATGATCTGCGACAGGAACGGTAAACCGATACCACCAGCAGATAAAGAAAATAAAACATCAAAACCTCTTACGTAACTTTCTATTCTGTTCATCGTAGAACAAGCTCATTCCAAAGCTACGGTAGTAATAAATATCTCAGCAAGCCTTTCCATCGTGTGGCCGTCTCGGTTTCTCATTATGCACATTCAATTACAAAGATCCGTGCTACCCGACGCTTCGCCCCTAATTAAGACACAAGCGTATTCGATGTTGATGCCTCAATTTCTCTCTGAATAAACTCTTGGTGGGAAGGGATAGGGTATTCTTGCTAAAATAATAAATTAAATTCCTCATGGATATGTAAGTAACAAGTAACAAGACATTTTTTAAATTTCTATCAGCAATTAGTCTATTAATTTTCAAACTAGGACGGTTCTTCAAACCATACTCAAAGTGGAGTGTAACTTATTTATTTTTGACCTCCCAATCTTCTCAGTACTAACTACTTCTGTTATAGTCTGTGTAATTAAAATCGGCGTGTCAAGGTAACACAACTATACCTTTTCCCCTTCTGGTCGCCATGGTTTCCGTGCTAGAAACCTTTTCCCCACGTTAGTTTGGCGAACATAACTAAGTTTGATGTTTTAGTTATAATAATAATAGACGAATTCTAATCAAATTTATTTCTCAATGGCAAAAATAGATTGCGTCAGATAAAGTATTCTAGTATTTTGAACCAATCTGTCTTATTCTAATATTTTGATGCGTTTCAGAAATCTATTGTATTCCTCATTTATCGTATTTTATGTTTCGCAAATGTTAAAATCTTATGTAAACATTCCAGATTTAATTTATGAGAAATTTAATTGCATTTACTTTGTATCAAAAATAAATAAATGAAAAATAAATTATTTCTTATTACTTTTTTTTCAATTATTCTAATATTTTGAATCGGATGTGTAGTAACGCAATTGCCTTAACTGCAGTGCAAAAAAAAAAGTATGGCGCTGTTATTTTTCTCGCAGATGCTATGGTAACGAAACAGGAAGCACGACCTTGATGCGCCTATTTTAATTACACAGACTGTAGTACGATGGTTTCTTACAAACAAGTATCGGAGCTAGACTAACATAAGTCCAACAAGAAGTTTCGTCTAGAACTATACGATCCTACTTTCCCGTATACACCGAATTCAAATTTATAATCTAGCTATCTCTCTCTCTGTCTTTCTCGTTTAGCTTTAGTCCATAATTGCTTCAAATATACCTTTTTCAACGGTTAATACATATTAATTCAATCATTCATTTATTAAGTCATTCATGTATTTATTCACTCATTTATTCATTCATTCTTTTGCTTATTCATTTAATCATTTATTAATTCAAAAATATTCTTGAAAATCCCAATCAAAAAATTTCATAGGAAAATAGGCTCGTTAGTTCTGGATGAACTTTCTATTTGTACATGTTCTACGTCATAAGAGCTTTCCGATAAAGTTTGTTCCAAGCAAATCGGGCCGTTAGATCAGGAATTATATAGGATTGAAATTTCCCCGTAGGCGGTATGTTAGTTTTTTTTTGAACTGTTCAAAAATGAACGAAAATTGTTCAAATCAATATTTCACGCCAAGAGCTTCCTCCAGTAAGCTTTTTCATTGGAACTTAGATCTTGTACCCAGAGGTTACATAATTTGCTTCATTTTCGCCCATAGGCGCTAATGTTAAAATTTTTTGAACTGTTCAAAATTGAACAAAAAATTGTTCAAACCAAAAAGTAAAATATGGAAATGAGATGTCCTCACCGAGATCTTTCGAATGCAAAAAGAAGTTTTCGGATCGGACAATTCGTTCAAAAGTTATTAGGGGGGGACAGACCGACAGACAGACAGACTGACCGACAGACAGACTGACCGACAGACTGACCGACAGACAGACTGACCGACAGACTGACCGACAGACAGACTGACCGACAGACAGACAGACCGACAGACAGAAAGACCGACAGACACACTTTTTCCCCATCTCAAAACCCTACTTTCAAATTTTTTATTTTTCAATCTTTATTTAATTACTTAACTTATTTTTGACTTTTCTTGATTTCTAACGATATTTTCTCGATACATTAAGCCTTCTTTCATGCTTTATTATTATTTTTTTTTTACTTTTACGGGAAAGTAGGCTAAAAATGGCAATTTCCAGACATTGTTTAATTGTTCGAAAATTAACCAACAAAGGATAAAGCATACTTTTTTCATGTTATCAATCATGTTCTGCAGCTTAAGGGTGCTTTCATACCAAAGGCGACAAAGACAAGTACATTTTTGTCTTTGTCACCTTTGGTGTGAATACACCCTAATTTATATAACAGCTTTGTTACTAGGCAACGAAATTATTGTTTTCAATTTTTACTCTGTCGTATCAAATTATAGTGATAATGTGACTTACGTTAGTAAGTATAACCTGAGGTATATTTACTGTATATGTATCTGTACTGTATATATAAATATATATATATCTGTAGCCTGAGGTACAATATAATAGCTGAAGCTGATGCAGATAAGATATGCATGCTTTATTTAATTGAAAATTTTCTGACGCTACTAATCTTGATAGTTTAGATCCCTTATTTTACAACATTTATGTGCTGTATTTTTCATTTATTTATTAATTTATTTTCCAAAAAATTTATTCATTAAAATAATATTATTGTAAACTACATAGAGATGTATTGAGTCACTTAACAACTCGTCTATATATCTGACATATATTCTAAAATACTTTTCTTCCATAAGTTATACGCAAATACTAGATGCAAACGATTTGCTCTTGCTTTCCTAGCTGAGGAATAAAATGACAATGTATTTTAATAGGTAAAAGAAATTTTTATTTCAAAAGCTAGAGTAGTACAACCCGTGAAGGAACACTTATGGATAATTTCAGTTTTCAAAATGTATAATTAATTTAAAAACTCTTAACATTTGGCGCAAGATGTCTCTCAGTGGACCAGTCCGTAGAAGCTTGATTCCCACAGAACGCCGAAAGTGAAGCAACATTACCTCGTCTCGCGGCTGGTTGCTTAGGGACCGTATACGCTAAAGTCAGCTGGTGCACGTTAGATCCATCGTGGCTCCAATGTCCGCCAAGTGAAAGAATACCTCTGGACGCGCCAACCCCAGGTGACGGTCTCTCATCTGGGAGCTGGTTCAAAAAAATTAAGAGACCTCTCAAAGGGGTCGGAAGTCAGATTCCTGCCTATAAGGGCCCCTTAGACTCAGGAGCAGCGCACTTATTCTTCCTCGTTTCGCGCGAGGACACGACAACAACAACATTTGGCACAAGACACTAAAAATGTTTTTATTGATGTATCTAATTATTCAGAGAAAATATTGAGAGCTAAAATGGTACTACTTTTGGTTGGGGTGTTTAAATAAAAAGTTTAACAGTAACCCAGTGAAGGAACGCCTAAGTTTTTGATTACGTTTCATTAGATTTTGCTTTGGGAAGTTATGTGTGACCATGATCAGGATTTGGGACGCATTGAACATCGATTTGTCGAATATTGGATATCCGGTGGTCGGTTTTCTCTTAAAGGATAATTAAAAAATACATCGCTAACCAACTTGACGTCGTCAGTGTATTACAATTTACACTGCAGTCAGAAATAACTTCTTTACGCCCAAGATAGTTTTTGACGAAATTGCATATTCAACAAGCACAATTTTGTGCTTAAAGGTAAGCTTAAGAGGTAAGTTTTTGTTTATATTTTTTTAGCAGGAGTTGAATTGGTGCTTTGGAGCCGTAGTTCCTCTTTGTGGTTAGACATAAAGGGAATAAATAGAATTTTATTTTGCGAAGAAAACAAAATCTTTCTCTTAAAATGAATGGATGTAATAGTAAGAAAGGTTTAAATATAAGGTTATTACGACCCGGTAGGGGACACTTAGATCTTTAAGCTCCTAAAATAAGTGAATGTAACATTAAACTTGAATGAAATTATCAGAACCTATAGCGAACGATTCCTAGTGCTAGTTAATAGAACTAAAGTTGGTGTGGAGCATCTATGCAAGTACATGGATCATAATATTTAATAGCTGCCTCCACAACGGGTACATTTGCTGCTCTTTACTAAAGCCGATCAATAACAAGGTTAGGGATTTGGGGGAAATGTATGGGGAAAATCGTGACATCATTTCTGAATGGTCCCTTAGTCACTTTTAAAATTATTTCTCCAAGTTAACAGCATAAAATAGATGATATTAATTTCTGTTCACTGCTAATGCAAATACGTATCTTATAAAAGTCCACTATAGATACAAATTAAACGTTTAGTAAATTTGACGTAAAAATCCTAATTTTTCATCAAATGACATTTTATAGGTAATTAATTTTTAGATAAATAGTTGTTGATTAAGCTAAATATGCAAATATTGATGTAAGTCCCTTAAAAAAAATTTTGCCATGTAAAAGAGTACGATTTTTTTCTTAACTGTGTCCACTACCGGGTCATTTACCGTAGTTACTTTGCAGTGAATACTTTCGGTTATACTAGTATCCTCTCATCCCCTTACCCAACTCCATTCTTTCGGTAATAGAATGGCATTACGAAACTCATACATCACGTTTATAAAAGCCCAAACTACTTCCTATACTTTCCAAACACAGTATTAAAATACCTAATAGCGAAGAATATTAGCTCACTGAAAAGGGAAAAGGCACTCAATGAAATCGTGCAATGAGAAACAATAGGAATTTCGAGATTGTCCATTTTCATCAGTTTTCGCTTTGGTGTCCTTGGCAATTGGATCTGATCTTAATCCACCATGGATTGTGCAGCCAAAAGGGGTTGTGTCATGATGCCACGCGTCAGCAGCCGATATCGAATGTCACTCCCGAAAGAAAACTTGGGGGAATTTGTGGACTCGAATGGGAGTGGATGCTATTGTTTTACACGGAAGGTCATGAATTAATACTTCTATCAGTTGTTTGTAATGTCCCGAGAAACTCTTTAGTAGCTTCGCTTTCAATCTCATAGAATAATCATTCTCAAGTATTATTAACTTCAGTACATTGCTGACGTAAATATATCTTTACTTACACTACACTTAGGAGACCTTATTCATATTAGTTTGATAAAATCAGTCGAAAATAGAACACCTCCTTAGTACTCATTGCAGAGAATAATCTTTCGTAAATACCAACAACTCGCAAGTACTTGCATAATTGATTCAGCAGGTTTCAAAATCTTTACCACTTTAATCATTACTTTTGGCCCGAAAGCACAAGGTTTAAGTGATACATGAAAAGTGTAGATGAAGTTCGACCTTGATGACTGATGAAGTTTTAGGACCGTGTAACATCACTGTTAAAACCATTGTAAGAATAGAAGGAAAGTATCACGGCTGCTGCTATAAACATTGACGGGATGACGGGAGCACGCTATTGAACGTATGGAATAAGCTAGGATTCTAATATCTTTAAAAAAAGTAATTAAAAGTCTTTAATTATTTTTTCCTTTTTGATCAAAGTGAAACGATTATTCATCAAATGGGAAATTAATGAAAGTCACTGGAAAACTAATGAATATCGCATCAAAAAGATGGAAACGAAGCCACCCCAAGAAGGTAATTTGGTGGCTCTATAACTTATTCTTTTAAGCATCGGGGATTTAGAGCGGAAAATAGTGATATATTCCACCCCTCCCCTCCCCTTCTAAAATTCCGATATCAAGAAAGTCATTTAGAAAACAGGCATTAAAACTGGATCCCAAAATGTCTCTTCCTAAAAGAAGTCCGAACGAAACATAAGCAAAGAAATTTAAAAAAAAAAAATCTTTTGTGCGTAAATTTGCAAGAAAAGCAAGTACGCTTTGAGTCGCAACAATTAATACATATAAAAATGTGCAAACCGTTTTTCCTTCACTGCTAACAACTGTACACAATATGCTCTGGACAAACTCAATTAATATATATATATACACATTAATCAAAAGTTAATAAAGTGAATCAAACTGTGAAAAGGCGCACGAGGCAGCACACTTAAACAGTTGCAAATATATGTATGAAATAGAGAATATATATATAAAAAATTAGTGGGTATGTGAAAAAACAACAATATAAAAGGCTGAACGTGAGAAATCACAAATATAAACATTCAAAATGAAAAAGAGCCTGCCTCTTCATCAGTGGGAGGGAGCGGGAAGCATATATAACGAACTATTGTCATTGCAGGTTTCTGAGAAATCCCAGCATAGCATGTGAGAAAAAATTTTTAACAACAAAAGATATAAGACTGGGAGTTGCAAGTCAAGTGAATAATCAAAATAATTTGAATAATCAAAATAATTTATCCAGTTATAAAAAGAACAAAAAAATTTTTTATTATTAAAAGAAGTTTCAAGTTTACGTGAAACTGACTGAGGCAAATTGTAAAAATAGAAAAAATAGAAAAAAACAGAAAAACAACATGCTATAGCCGAAATTTCCCCTCCCAGACCTGCAAAGCAATACGATTAAAATATAGCCTCTAAATCTACTCACCTCCCAAGGCAGGAACAGGAAAGGAAGACAGATGTCTTCCTTTCCTGTTCCTGCCTTGGGAGGTGAGTAGATTTAGAGGCTATATTTTAATCGTATTGCTTTGCAGGTCTGGGAGGGGAAATTTCGGCTATAGCATGTTGTTTTTCTGTTTTTTTTCTATTTTTTCTATTTTTACAATTTGCCTCAGTCAGTTTCACGTAAACTTGAAACTTCTTTTAATAATAAAAAATTTTTTTGTTCTTTTTATAACTGGATAAATTATTTTGATTATTCAAATTATTTTGATTATTCACTTGACTTGCAACTCCCAGTCTTATATCTTTTGTTGTTAAAAAAATTTTTTCTCACATGCTATGCTGGGATTTCTCAGAAACCTGCAATGACAATAGTTCGTTATATATGCTTCCTGCTCCCTCCCACTGATGAAGAGGCAGGCTCTTTTTCATTTTGAATGTTTATATTTGTGATTTCTCACGTTCAGCCTTTTATATTGTTGTTTTTTCACATACCCACTAATTTTTTATATATATATTCTCTATTTCATACATATATACACATTATATATATCCTTCTTAGACGTATGGAAACTTTTCAACAAGAAAGCGCATATGTTTTTAAAAACTTAAAGATTTTAAGAGACTTTTAAAACGCCAGATCTCAACCGAACTGCCCGCCTTTCCCCACCGGTTGCGTGCACCTATATCTGTCAACTTTCGTGAAGGCTGATCGCGCAATTACAGTCGAAGTTAGACCATGGAATGAACCGATCCATCAGGGAGACCTCCATCCATCACGTGACACTCCTTCGGAGGAATCTCTGGCGAAAAGTTTGCATCACCCAGAGACAAGGCAGTAATGGCTCCTAATTGAATGGCATGGCCCGGATAGCACGTGATCTCCCGGATGATGGATGGGACTTTGAGGACCGCCGATTATCTCCGCACAGAGTCAATAAACAAATAGATGAAATTTGCGAATGAACCTTCGTCGATCTTACTTTGAATGCGGCCATGACAGTCCACGCTGACAGCCCGAAAACCGATGAATGACATAAACCCGTTGAATAAGAGATTATCCTGATTGCTTTATAATTTGATATGAACTCAAAAAATCAGTCTTTATCGGATCTCAGTTCAAAGTTAAATGGCAATGACTGTTGAAAAGTCTCCATGCAATTTTCAAATAAAGTACCTGTCTAACAAAGATGATTTCAGTAATCGAGTTTCGAATCCGCCTATTTCATTTGAGTTTTTCTTTTAAGTCGGCCCGTATTTTTTTTACTTTTAAATAGATGCATTTCGATACTTCTAAAAAAACAGAACTGATTTATGCATTGCAAATTATTTCAAAAGCACCCCCCGATTCAATGATACATTAGTAAATTTAATTGTTTTTCCTTTTGATCAAAGATTATTGAACTCTTGTGCGCCTGTGAAAAAGTCGAGTATTTATATTATCTAATCCTTGTGAAAGTAGGAGTCATTTTCAAGATCCAATTCCTTAGTATGTGCTGACTGCTGCATTATTGAAAAATAGGGTATTGAACCCTTATAAAATTTAAATAATCTCCATTGAGATGCCTGAAAACATTGGCAAACTAGCCTATTTTGGTTTTATAGTCGTTGGCTACACTCTTAAAAATTTTTCGTAAAAAAAATAGCAAAATAACAATTTGTTTGATTGTTATTTTAACATATTTAATTACAACAGTCGAATAACCATTAAAAAGATGGTACACAAACCTCTGAATGTGAAAAAAATCGTTTATTCTCTGTTTCTCCTTAAGAACGTTTAATTGACCGTAATTTACGAGCGCCACCTAGGTCTCGTAGTTAATAAGAATCGGGCGTCCATCTTGGTTGTGGATCGAAAAAGTGGGAAGTCCATCACATAATATTGTATAATTCCTTTTTCATCTAAAGGAGGGAAATGAAGAGAAGATGAGGTTAGTAATAATCATAAAAACTGGTTGTGGAAACATATCCCATTTAATTATTTTTTAATATTGCATTTTTATCGATCTCAGAATAAAAAAACTTCTCAAAATCTTGGACATCCAGTAGGTACCTCTTGGCAAAGCATAGAAATACTGGCTTTCCACCGTGGAGGTCCGGGGTTCTATCCCCGTCTCCGGCAGACCTGTTCCATCGTGTCCTCGCACCTCGTCGTCTGCCACAATGTAATGGCTATGAATGGTTTCTACGACTCGAAGATTCTACGCATTTAGTTAATTACCATAGCCTGCAGTATGATATCATAAGTGCTACTAAATGGTTATGCAAACGTAAACTTTTGAATTTACGGCTTTTTAACCAAGCTGATTGGAAACGGTTTAGAACCCGTAAAGATACAAAAATGTTCCAAAACATAAATTTAACGTAATAGTTGGACGTTAATTAGATGGACAGACTGCTGCCGACTATTTAACCGTAATTTCATGATGAAATTTCTAACAGTGTATAAAATCAAAACAGGTTAGTATAGTACTTACATAACACTAAGTTGTACTAAAATAGATTAGTACAGTACTTATAGTATACAAACTTAGATTAAAATTGGTTAGTATAGTAGGGGAGAAGGGGTCACATGTGAACAAAAACGACATTTTTGTACATTTTTCAGTATTGGTTTGAGATATCGAAGAAAAAAGTGGTATATAGATAGTTTACACATTTACTGATATTTTCGTTAAGTTATCTAATATATCTATTGGTAAATTCCAACCTAAAAATTCATTGTAAAATATGTTCAATTTTGTTCACATCTGCCCCCGTGGAGGGGCAGTTGTGAACGTACCTGGGGCACATGTGAGCATAGATACATATATGGTATACAAAACTACTGAATATGTTTTTAAAGACACATTTATTGCACCTTAATGCCTACAATAAAAATATCTGAAATGTAACCTTTTTCATGATTAATGAATCTTAATTAAATTGCTTTAATGAACATTATACAGACTCAGTTTCTCAGAAACAATAATGGAAGATGCATCTCGATGAGTGAAATTAAAGGTGGTCGTAAGTTCAGTAGAATATCATCAGTGTTCACCATAGATATATCATCTACTTCTGGGAAAACAAAGGTTTCGTAGCTTTTTTCCTCATGAATTTCACATATGCTTCATCACTTTCCATCTTCTCAATATTGCCAACATAACAATTCTTTTGTTATACTCGTGTATAGAAAAACATATACTACGAGAACAAAATCATTCGCAGCTAAATTTCTGGTGTAATGTCCAGTTCTGCACTAGTACCTTGAAAATTACTTTGTTTTAAACTAATGTCAGACTTTTCTTTTTTCAACAACTTTGCAAGCTCTAACTTTCTTTTCTTTGTAGTAAATTTCTGTTCTTTTAGTAAATACCTGTCTACTTGCATACTTGTTTGAGAATATATCCTGCAATTCAACTGGGTCAACTTCATTAAGATCTCTCCGAGTTTTACTGACCCTTTGAAAAGCATTCTAAGTTTCTAACTAAAACTCTCAGCTGCACTTCTAAATGGACATATCCTTAATGATAGCTTGTACAGCATCTTCTGCATTTTTTTCTGACATTAAAGCCCTATTGGCCCTTTTCTTGTATGTTCTTACCATTGCTTATTCAAATTCTATAGATAAAATATAGTACTTCAATAATAAAATATTATTCCTAAAAGAATAAAACTCATCAATTATAGCTGCTACAAACTTCACCTATTAAATATGAAAACTTTTAACTATTTAATATAAAAAAACTTTTTGGGTATTCAATATTAAAATAGGCAAAAGATCTTTATGAGGCACATGTGAACTGTTCATATCTGCACCTATATAATGTGTTCACATGTGCCCCTTATATCAACTTAAGACTAATTTGATAAAAAAGATATTTTTTTCATAAAATATTGAAATAACACTTCACAAAAACTTACTGCTTGAATGCCACTTTAAGATGAAATGTTGAAATCACTTTAAAATCTGTTTAGAACGTGTTTTTACACCAAGAACTGGAGTATGTGTTTTTACTTTTGCTTTCCAAATCAGAGGATGATATGATAACTAAAAAGCAAAATGGCTGAGAGCTTTGAAATTTCAGGCAGGAGATAGTACTATTGCTGCATATATTTTTTTCAAATATTTTCCTTCATATTAATTGGGTGAAATATAGTTTGCTCACATGTACCCCTTGTTTACATGTGCCCCCCTCTCCTCCCCTACTTATAGTACACTAATTTGTAATAAAATAGGTTAGTATACTTTTAAAGTCACAAGTTAATGTAGACTTAACAGACATCCTGAGCAACAGCAATGCATTGACACTATACGTAGTCTCCAGAGTGTTTAAATAGTTCACTGATTGTGTAGATATTCAGTAAATGCATAAAAAATCCTTCGCTGATAATGTAAAATGACTCTGCAGTGTAATAAATTTATTTAACTGAACTGTTTTTAGCAAAATCTCTAAGCAGATTTCCCAAAAATTTGGAAATTGATGCAACATTTTTGGGTATCTGAAAATGTTTTTCGTTATTGTATCATTTGTTATATTTCAATAGAAAAACTATATATAATTTATCTGTAGTAAAAGGGAAAAAAGTATTATCATGGGTTCAATCAGACTTTGACTTCCTAAATGCATTTTCATCCTTTTCTACATTTTGGTGAAATTTTTTTACGTAACATTTTAAAGAAAGATATTTGCAAGCCGGCGTTTTTGTATTTTGATTGAACTGAGTTTCGTTGATAGTAATAATTTATTAATAATTTTACTGTTATAAGTTAAGTCTCTTCTTTTTTGCTGTATTTTCTAACTGATTATGAATAATGATTAATGATTATGAATGAGTAAGAAGAAAACAACGTTTATGAATTCTTGTAAAGTGTAGGAATCTATGGACATTTTGTTGCTTGTCTAAGACCTCAAAATAGTCTTTTAACTGCTAAAAGTATCCAGTGCAAAAATTTGCTCTCTAAATTTAGGAACACTGCCCGACATTAGAATAATTACCTGAAACGCACTGAATCAAAAAGTGTCTAACGTGAAAAACTATTCATTTAAATATCAAAACATCGTCCCACACCTGAACCTTCTTACTGAAAATTTTAAACGACCGTTTTAAATGACTAACAGAATTTCGTCTTTACAGTGAAATATATAAGCTTTGGACAACACAGAGATTTTATTATTACTCTCAGTTTATCATTACTGGAAACAAAACAGCATTTATCTCTGAGAGAAGCAGTTTCTGAAGTTCTTTGTACTCGTATTTAAAGAGAGTGCAATTTCTAGGAGCAAATGGATTCATTCGCTTATCGTTTTTTCACCAAATTACCACTTCAATGGCAGAACTAATAAATGAAGTTGTCGGGACAACAAATGTATCGATAAAAGTCAGGGCACTACATCGATCCCTACGGCATAAATAGCCACATGCGGGGGTCCAATTGTTAGATTAAATATAAATCACGCTTCATTCCCTTCCTCCGCAGAAAAACAACTTCTACTTTCACGCCCCGAGTGAGGCGGCTGTCATCTGTCGGCGAGGAAAGGCCCTAAGCCCCCTGAGGAAACGGGCAGTAATGAAACAATCACGTATCGATATGGATTGAACTCCAGGTACAAATGACGGCGGGAGGAAAATGTCACGAAAGCCACTTGGGACCTAGCCATTGTGAAGAAGCGAAATGATCGGAGAAGCCTGAATGCTGGTCAAAGGTTCCAAGAGAAGAAAAATGTAAACCATCACGCACAAACACATGAATATTTGAAACACCTCTTCTATTCGGTTGCATGTGAACCGGGGGATTATAGGGAAAATTAAATACTTAAGTATTTTTTCTGGCTGAAAATTGCATTTCTGTAGCGATTGCTTACCACATGATGATCATTAGGAGAACTATTGGATGTGGTTGGCCACTAAAGATTCAGTGCTGGTTTCGCTGCTTGTTTCGTCATTGTCCGATGACATAAAGGTACAAAATATCGGTTTGTAATTACCACGACAAAATGCTACTAACAAATAAGATGCCTCAATCAAGATATTTTCGCCAGTGAAAACATACATCTGCAAAAATGAAGAGGAAGATAATGAGGTATATAATGGAAAGGATGACTGTGCTGATTAATTTTATATGAGAAACAAAGTAGAAAACATAATTACTTTGTCAATGTTTTTTGATTGAATTTTGCTAGGAAAAAAAGAAATGCAATTCTGGTATCTTATCATTATTGAAATATCAATGGCAAGGTTCAACGTTTTTATACATTAAAAGAGATCGGTTTCAACTCCCTGAACATATTGATTAGGAATGACTAGGGTTGCAAGTTTGTCGCGGGAAAAAGAGCGCGAAATTCGCGGACAATTTCGCGAAATTTCCGCCGGAATACAAATTTAATAAGATGCAGGATATCTGCAATGAAAGTTGTGGTTTAAATAAGAAAGCATATATAGAACTGAATAAATTTATTTCTTTCAACTCTATGCAATATTGAAGCAGTTATTTAGATGTACAGAATTTTGGTATAAAATATTGTACATTGTTAAATTGTTTTCGTTAATTTTTCTTCGTTCATCACTTAATACGTTTTTATATTTAGAAAACGACCGTTCAGCATCAACGCTATTTGTAGGAACTGATAGACATCGAATAGCTACTTTGGACAGGTTGGGAAAACGTTCGGTCTTGGATTTCCAAAATTTAATTATTTGACCTCCTTCAACATGTGATTCATTGATTGTTGTCTTGTACGCATTAAATTCACTTATCAATTGTTCTTCATCCTCAAACATAGGGATGTTGTGAAAAATTGAAGAATTATCAACTTCGTTAAAAACAGTTAAGAATTTGTATTGATTTGGATCAAAAGCTCTGCATGCTTTGAAAAAGTTTGATGCTGGTTGGCGAAATCTGTTTTTATTACTGCTGCTTTCAAAAAAATAACTTTGAATATTTCTTGGCACAAGTTTAGAGCCTTTTTAGACTTCGGGTGCTCGCAGATTTTAGACTTGGTTTCTAAAGTTTTCGAAAAATCGGACATTTCGTTAAAAATAACATGGGAGCTTACTCTTTGCTTTTCGAATAAGGTTAATTTGTTAAGAATTAATGGTGCGTATTTTTCAATTTCTTTTAAATCCCCCTTCAAATTTGCATCACAACATTCTTCCGAAATTGTGCTTAATACAGAACTGCTACTGTTTTCTTTTTCTTTCTGAAAAAACTCAGCGTAAGCATCCAAATAATTCACGTGGAATAAGGCAGCCTAAAACCAGCTATTTCATCTCGTTTGTACAGGAACCGGTGGTAAAGAGGCCTTCATCTTTCACAAATGCGCGAAATCGCCCATTACGTGACGGACACGCAGTGAATGCACGCTTGATGTGCACAACGAAACAATTCACTTTATCAAACTCATTTTGCCATATTTCTCCTAAGAGATTTAAAAGGTGGGCATTGCATGTAATGTGCACAGAATCTAGAAACACCGCTTTTAAACTTTTCTCCCATTCTTTGTACATGTAAGAAGCGTTGTCTGTAACAAAGGATGTTATGGCATTAAAACGAAGTTTGTAATTTTGGACAGCACTGGATAACTGCTTCACTGACAGATTTAAAATTTTCACTTTCTAGAGGAATACTTTCTAGAAAAAAGGCAGATAAGGAAATATCAGAATCATCCTGTTGTATTTCCACTGATGGAACAGCTAACACATTTAATACATATCTGGTTTTAGAGTCTGTTGTTTCATCCGTTACAATACTTACACCTGCAGCATATGTCAAAATGTCTATAACTTGATTTTTATGAAATTCATGAGCTTTAGGTAGATAATGCTTTCGTAGATGGCTAGAGCTTGGGATGACACCAATATCTTTAAGCGAATTTTCTAGATACGTTTTCAATATCGGATTATCTAGCTTGTTCAATGGAATGTCTGCCGCTGAGAAAACACCAACTAACTTAGAAAGTTGTCCAGCACGATGTTGTTCTTGAAGAGATTTTTTTTCAAACAAATTTTCAACACTTGTCTGAGTTTCTCTGGGTTCACTGGCAATCTTCTTTTGATGAACCTTACTTTTTAAATGTTTTTCACAGCTATCTTTTCGCGAAAAATCTACAGGAACATTGCAACTGCAGCAGAACAATAGATTTTTCCTAACTTCGAAAGTTCCTTTCTTGTACTGCTTGCATCTCTCAAAAGCGGTCGCTTTACTTGTATGGCTCATCTTTCTTTAAAACTCTACAAAATGTACATTAACACAGTTGGAAAATGAGACAGAATCCTCACTGAAAAAACAATAACTACTATTTTGAAGAAAGGAGCTGAGAGAAGGTGGCTTAAATAAGAGGAGCACTGTGACCTAGTAAAAGAGGCACTACTCTTTTTTGTTATCAATTGAACGTTCGAACGAAAGTTAAGCAGTCAAATGTTCTGTTGCTTTGCTAGCATTTCCACATGTTTTTCAATGCAATACAAAGGCTTGAAAATTTCGCTGCTCAGTGCAATAGACTGCATAGCATACTTACCCCCTCATTTCAGCGAATTTGCTGATATAGGGATTTACTTTTATCTTTGGTATTCATGTCTTGTTGTCCTGTGAGGAAAAGGAGGTTTCGCTAACAATCAGTGATTGACAGCAGGGGGTCTGACCTGTCAAGTGTAGTGGGAGATTTATCAAGAGAAACTGGTCTGTTTGGTGAATGTGCTACCAAATACGCTATTATTCTCAACATGAATGGTATTATCTGTGACTAATTTTATCATTATTTTGCTATTGAGGAATTCTCCTAGATTTTTCGGACACCTGTTATAAATTTAAAAACTTTAGAAAAGTATAAATTGTTGTTAAAATGCAAATAATATTCGCGCAAATGGTATTATTTTAAAAATTCGCGAATTTTAGGAAAAAGCACTAAAATTCGCGGAAATCATCGCGGGAATTCGCGGCGCGACAAACTTGCAACCCTAGGAATGACCAACTCAACCGGAAACTGGTTTTCAACCAGCTTCTACCAACAGTTGCTTCAAAATGCTCGTGTTCTATAGAAATTGGCAGTTCCTCGAATTACGAGCAAGTCTTTATCTTCACTAAAAAAAAATTGCTTCTACCACGATTGGTTTAAAGGCAAGTTGAGCAAGGGCCAGGGAGCTGGAATTTGTGACATTAAACCAACTTTTCGTTAAACATAAGCGGTGATTTGAAGAGTGGCGATCGAAGGATAAATTAAGTTATAAAAAGAGTAGGATTTCAAAATTTCAGAATTTTTATATTTGTGAAATAAAGACGAAAAAGCATTTTTAGGATATAAAGTTGCTACTTTACGAGTGCAGGACACTTAAAAGCTGGCGAAGTGCAAGTGGGTTTGAAGTTATAAATTAAGGGACAGTATTACAATCGTTTGTTTTTTTTTTCATTTATATATTATGGTCAACCTTACTGTAGAGTTCTCAACAATAAGTCAAGGCATCATACATTATTTTCTGTTTTTAATAAGTTGTTAACTAAGCCCTCATATTTTATTTTAATTAAATTTAAACTATACTCTCATTTTCTGATTCGTTAGAATTTGAACTTCATTTAGTGAAGTGTGCACATCTCCCACAAATTTCCATCCAAGGCGCTCCTGCTTACACACAGAACACTTTTGTATGATTTTAAATGAACAGTTAGAGTCACAATAAAAAAAATGTTAATATGAGATTGATATATACATTTTTACAAAACACACAGCATACCAAATAATAATATTTTACCAAATTGTATTGTTTTAATTATATTCCTTAATACATTTCCATTAAAATTAACGATCTTGTAATGAATCAACTCATGGCATATAATTTGACACTAAAATTCCTAAAATATGTATAACTTTTCAACTGAACTTCATAATATTTCATGTGAAAGTATTGCATCATAATATAATAACAATTTGTATCGAAATTTTTCGAAATCTTTAAACAGACAGGGCCGCCTCGAACTTATTTTTTAGAAATGGAGGAGGGATTCTGAATGTCTCGAATGAAACTTCGCATTTCACCGCATAATGAAGCTTAAATTTTATTAAACCTGATCCGATTGAGAGTTAATGATCATTGTATACATAACATAAAATTTGTTGCCTTTCTACTAATATTGGCAACTATATAGTTGTCAGTCAATAATGTATAATACGTAGGGGAATGTGGTACAAAGTGCAATGGTAAAATATTTACCTATTTGCAATACCGCCTTATTTAATAACATTTTAATTATGTTACATTGCATGTAGGTGATTCCAGTCAAAAAATAGTTAATTGTAAAGATCAAGCTATATGATAATACAAGCCGTTTTCAAAATTTTATGCTCATGTTGCAACATTGCATGCTAAGTTTTTTTTAAACTAATTTCCATTATTGATATTTTAAATATTGATTAAGACCTATTAATTTCCAGTGCAATGTTAATTTATTTTTTTTATCTTAAGCTTGTTCTGATTTGAAATATTTAGAGCTATTTGTCATGTGCATACGGGACAAAGTGAAATACATATTTAATTTCACTTTAACCTTACATCATTCATCAGGTAACTAAATTTGTCATTCACTTATTCATTCATTCAATTTTTGATTCAGTTAGTTGCTCCTTTATTAAGTAAACTTTCCATTTATTCATTTATTTAATCATTTATTTTCTGTAATTCCTTAATTCCTTTATTAATTCGCTCGTTTTCGTTTATCATTTAGTTGTTCAACTTTAATAAAATCTATTTATAGCAATATGTACTCCTTAATATGAATCATTGCATACTGTTTGGACTATCATAAGGTGACATACGAATGTAAAACATTAATTATCCCTTAAAACTATTTCAGTATGAGAGTATTTCAAATTTTCATTTTGCCCCATACGTGGTGTAAAGTGATAATTTTTTACTTTTACTTTAACTTACAAATTTACTGCCTAAAATGAAAAAATATTTCAAATGCAATTGTATTAAAAAATTCATAGTTCTCCTTTTATATACTACTATTCTCAAAATAATCTTCCAATTTGTTTATTTAAAAATATATAATTTACCATAGCTATTTCACTTTGCCCCACGTTCTCCTACATATATGTAGAAGGAGAAAAAAAACGAATGTTATACCAAATCTTCAAATTTACCGAAAGGTCAGTCAGAATTTGCCGAATAATAAAAATTTTCGTTAGGTCAGTGACCTCCGGTGAACTCGTATCGGAGCGTCTCTGAATAAAGGAACATAACTCTTTGAGCGAAACGCGAAATATCATTTCAAAACACTAATTATAATTTATTAGCTCATTCCATTGCAAAAAAAATTAACCTGATTTTGATTCTAAAAGTTTGCTTTTTAATACTTTAATTGAGAGTCATTCCATGTCAAATCAGGCAGGCAGGTCTAAAACATGTCACATGACCCTCACAGATTTTTTTGAAAAAATTACAGTAGTTACAACTAAGGGACATATAAAATGTCCCAAAAGGATTTTGCAAAAAAAAAAAAATTATTTCTCTAGTTACAGACTTTTAAAATTTGGGACAAAGTTGGATGTTTTCAGAAAATCAGCAAAACACTCACTTTTAAAATGGCCACTATTTCAAAAGTTTTTAACTGATTTGAATAAATTTTTTTCTATAAATAATGAAAGGATGGTATTTTATTTAGACAGTAATTTTAAAAATCTAGTTGGCTTCATTGATAAAGAAAAAAAAGTGTTTTTGAAGTGAAAAAATCGCATTTTTCCCGAATTCATGATTTTTTTTTCTTATGGAAGAAATTTATTTTTGACAAAACAGAGGTGGTAATCTAAAGTTCCGTTATGGAAGATTTGCATCGAATTTTATTGTAAGCCTGAGATGTATATCCCCACAGAATTTAAAGTTTAAAATTTGAAAATGTTCAAAAATTACGATTTTTGAAGTGTGATTACTCAAAAAAGCCATTTTTTTTAAACCTGAAAATCTGCTCATTTGTTTCCCTTAAAGTGCTTAATGAGCTGCTATCAATTATATTGTGTATTTTTGCCCCAGATATTTTATATGATTTTTTAAAAATGGCCTTTTGTGCGTTTCTCAAAAAAGCCAGAAATTCAAACTCGTTCTTATTTAATCACTTTAATATAAGATTTAATCAATATTTATTAAGAAATATACTATATTGTTACACAATTACTACAGATAAATTGTACTTAACCTTCTTAGAACTTAAATAGCTCCTTGCCCAAAGCGTAGCTACTGTGATTTAATGCATGTTATTCTGTTCAATCCAGTTACTAGTTTCAAACTCACACGCTTTACATCAAATACTATGCAACAGTAAATGTAAAATTTATTGTAGGAATACAATCAAAACATTATTGGCTATCCTAAAATACTGTTAAATAGAAAAAATCCAAATGCTTACATGGGACACACGAGCAAACAAGAAGTGGGAAGCAGTTAGAAAACTAACAGCCTCTTAAACAAATATAACTCAATGCATGATTTCTAAATAGGAAAATTTATTGAACGTGTGAGTGAGAATTATTGAATGGGGCAAATTACGAATGTATCACCGATGGTTTAGGGACACTATCGAATAATTTGTACACAGACAATCTAGAGCAAATATTTCAATAGCCAGAAGAATCCAGGGGGGAGGGGGGGAACTAGATCAATATAAAGTAATGCTGAAAGTAAGAAGTATAACACCATCTGAACCCTCCTAGTCTTTGCATTTTTTTGGTAATAACGAGTAGAAGATGATTCAAGAACTTGATTCTACTTATTTTGCTTTAACTACATAACTTCATATGTGTCTAAAACTATGTATATCAGTGCTGTAACATATTTGATGTAAAGTGTGTGAGTTTGAAATTAGTAATTGGATTGAACAGAATAACATGCATTAAATCACAGTAGCTACGCTTTGGGCAAGGAGCTATTTAAGTTCTAAGAAGGTTAAGTGCAATTTATCTGTAGTAATTGTGTAACAATATAGTATATTTCTTAATAAATATAGATTAAATCTTATATTAAAGTGATTAAATAGGAACGAGTTTGAATTTCTGGCTTTTTTGAAAAACGCACAAAAGGCTATTTTTGAAAAATCATATAAAATATCTGGGGCAAAAATACACAATATAATTGATAGCAGCTCATTAAGCACTTTAAGGGCAACAAATGAGCAGATTTTCAGATTTAAAAAAAAAGGCTTTTTTGAGTAATCACACTTCAAAAATCGCAATTTTGAACATTTTCAAATTTTAAACTTTAAATTCTGTGAGTATATACATCTCAGGCTTACAATAAAATTTGGTACAAACCTTCCATAACAGCACTTTAGATCGCCACCTCTGTTTTGTCAAAAATAAATTTCTTTCATAAGAAAAAAAAATCATGAATTCGGGAAAAATGCGATTTTTTCACTTAAAAAACACTTTTTTTTCTTTATCAATGAAGCCAACTAGATTTTTAAAATTACTGTCTAAATAAAATACCATCCTTTCATTATTTATAGAAAAAAAATTATTCAAATCAGTTAAAAACTTTTGAAACAGTGGCCATTTTAAAAGTGAGTGTTTTGCTGATTTTCTGAAAACATCCAACTTTGTCCCAAATTTTAAAAGTCTGTAACTAGAGAAATAATTTTTTTTTTTTTGCAAAATCCTTTTGGAACATTTTATATGTCTCTTAGTTGTAACTACTGTAATTTTTTCAAAAAAAATCTGTGAGGGTCATGTGACACCCTCTGCCTGATCTGAAATGGAATGGCTCTTGAAGAAAACTATATTCCCATTCATATTCAAAACATGTTCCTCGCTTATATAGTCGGAGAAGAAAGAACTACTGTTATAACTCGAAATTTATTGTAAGTAATAGCATGGGGGAATATTAGTACAAAATCATTTCTTGATTATTAGATTTGCTGCTTTGATTTTTTAAAAAAAGATTCTCGGGGTTTTTTAAGAAACGGATTGCTCTTAATAACATAAACTGGAATTAAAAAACTGGAAACTACCCTTTATGAAGCATTTCTAGACAAAATGTTTGGTTCACAAAAAGTATTGATGAAGTCGTTCATTAAGCGAAACTTAAGTAGGTTATCAAATAACTGCTGAGCCAAGATTTTTTCATGTATTGTAACGCTAAAATAATCGTATGACGATAAAAGGTTAAAAAAATATTGGGCATTGCTTGTGCAACAAGAAGGTGGAACAATAAGTTATTTATTTATTTATTTTTTAAATTCTCATATAGACATAGATTATTAGAAGTATTCTTGTAACGAAAGGAAATCCATCATTTTAAACTGGGGACACCGATAGCAGATTTAAAATGAATGAAACATTTTTTCCCAATTTAATTGCAACATAATTTTCCAAACCTCAAGCGGTCTTCAACTGTTAAAACTATATTTTGACTTTTAGTGAATATATTAAGATTAAGTTGTGAATTCCGAAAATTTTGGTTAATTTTCGACACACATGTACGAGGAGAAAAAACGATTGTTATACCAAATGCTCAAATTTACCGAAAAGTCAGTCGGAATTTGCCAAATGATGAAATTTTTTGGATAGTCACAGTGGCTTCTCGTGACCTCGCATAGGATCGCCTCTGAATGCAGGAACATAAGAGTTTGAACGAAATGCGAAATATAATTTCAAAACAAAAGTTCCAATTTATTAGCCGTAAGCACATTTAAAATAGATGGAACATTTTTTCCAACTTAATTGCAACATAATTTTCGAAACCTCAAATGGTCTTCAACTGTTAAAACTATGTTTTGACTTTTTGTCAAGATATTAACCTTTTAACTGTCATGCCCGAGATTATCTCGGGCACAGCAGTGGCTACAAAACCTTAAAATTTATATGGTTCAAAAATTCAAAATATCAATTTTTAACTGAAAGTATATTTTAGTTTGTACTAAACATTTGATTTTTTCAATAAAAAAATGACAATTTATGTACCCAAATTATCAAAATAGTTTGACAGTTGTGAATAACCAAAATTCTAGTGAATATTCGATAAATTCATTTCAGGAAGATTAACATGTTGTCGACCAACAGCCAAAGATGACCTGCTACTCCTACTAAGTCACAATGTAAAAATCCAAGTGCCTACAAATTGACTTCAAAAATTGAATGATGACTGTTTTGTGCAATAACGATAGCCACGAAGACAAATGCGAGGCGACTGAGCACAGCCATCGAAATGCGCGCCCAGATGTCGAAATAACTTATCACCCCGGGTGCAACTCCGGGACAATTACTCAGGCTAAGCCCCTCAAATGGAAGAGATCCATTTATTTGCGAATTACCATAGAGCCCGGTTTCGGACGTCGCGCACGAATCATCAATAAAATGAGACAAAGGGTTAAAATGGCGGACCTCCCCCTCCTAATGACAGCGGACTTAGAGGGAACCTTACCTTTTCCTACGGAATATGAATGGCTAATTTCGCTTCTGGCCTGTTAATACCTTTTAATCCTTTTTTAACCCATGTTCGTCCTTTTCCGGGCAGAGTATTCATCTTGCTGATTGGGATGAGGGGAAACTTGTTGATTATTTATATGCGGTTGGAAACTTGTTTGCGCTCCCGAAACCTCCTCATCTATCTGGTTTGGAAAGAAACGTCGATTAGATGAAAGTGCGGAAGAAAAATGTCGGCAAGAAGTAAGGCAGTACTAAAACTGAAATAATTATTTATGCAAACCATCTCTGCTTTTGTCATAAATTACATTGTTAAGCACTGAGGGAAACAGACATATCTTAGTCTCATTTTACAAAAATATTAAAATAATTATAATCTCAAGATGGTATCACTATTAAGTTATACTAATTTCTTTTTGAGTATAGACGAAGCTTTAAGGGTTATGTGAGCCAATGGTTTTTTTTTTTTTTTTCAAAATAAATGAAATGTAATAGAGAGAAGAGCTTTTTTATAAGTAAAATACAAATTAAAAATATGGGCAAACTATTATGAATAAAAGTTGAGATCATTTTCTTTTCTTATAAATCTTTGTTTGAATCGGATAATTCCATCCATTTGAGGGAACAGACAGAAAGACACATTTCTCTGTATAACCTTTTTTTTCTCTCTAAATTTACAGAAAAAAAAAAAAAAAATTATTTTCGACTAGAGATTTTTGGGATAAATTTAATGGAAATCTCACCTACACTTTCATGCTTTTATTTCCTCTACTTCATCTTATTATTATTATTTCTTTTTTTACAGGAGAGAAGATAAGTGAAATAATAAACAAAATTTTTATACATTTTTTACGCTAATTAATTTTTAAACGTTATCTCGGACTTTTTCTCTTAAAGAGAAAGCATCCAATGTTAATTTTTAAGATGTCGAAAATTTGTTCCAATTTTGTACATAATATAACATTTTATTAATTTACAATATTTTAAAATGTTATAGTACATACTGTAACATTTTAAAATATTGAAGCTTTTAAGATAAAGTCTTCAATATTTTCATGCACCTGCTCTATTTGATTGTCATTATTTGTGCTCAAAATTCGTTAAATTTATAATAACATGTAAAAAGACATGCATATATATAAACCTTTAAAAAAACATACATACATAAAAAATCAAACGTAAATAAACCATATAAAACATAAAAAACATTTTTTTCTTAAGTACATGCATCTTTACTATTGGAACATATTTTTCACCAGTTGCTTGTTTACGCAATCTGTAATTATATTGGCAAGAAACAATAAAATGGCACGAAATTATCTTTGGACCTAGGTGAACCTTGTCTTAAAAACAGTTCAAAAAAAAGGTATTTGCGTATGTTATAATTGTAATACGAACTTCAACTAGCTCGCATCGTGCTTAGTATTTTAATGGTTTTAAAATGGTATATAAACTGCAAATCTGAACGAATTTCTAAAATTCCATGACAGAGATTTTTCGAGAAAATTGTCCTTAAAGTTAAAAAAGAACCAAATCGACTTCTAGAAAAATCGCTTCATGGTATATTGGAGACCACTAAAATATTTTTGCACCAAATTTCATGAAAACATGAAATCCTTTTGACGCTACAGCAGATAACAGGAAAAGACATTCTTTTGATTTGTTTGACAATGATTTTTCGCATTAGGTCTCACTGATTGTCAATCTGTAACTGGATATTGGAAAAGGAGATACATCCCCGACAGTAATATTACAGTGATGCTCAAAGGATTCAAAGATATTGATTTTAAATTATTTGTAAAGCATCGTGAGCCGCAGGAGAGATTAATAAAGTGTGGTGGTGCCAAAACAATTACTTAGAAATTTTTTAAAATCTTAAGTAATTTCCTTAAGTAAACATACATCCAGGCCCGTCATTTGGGCGATCAGGTGAAGAAATAAAATGTATATTTATAGATGTATGTATGCGGTTTTTTTGTTTTTACCTGTAAGGGATCATTCATAAATGATGTCACGCTTAGAGGGGGGAGGGGGTTCGCGAAATTGTGACAAAATGGGACAAGGGGAGGGGAGGGGGTAACAAGAAGTGTGACATCATGTATTATGCAGCATAGCGTGACATGTGACAAAGGGGGGAGCGGGGTCAAATATTTGGGAAAAAAGGGTGACATCATTTATGAACGGCCACTAACATGCAGTAAATGTTATAGGTAAAAACAAAAAATACGTACATACATATCCTTTTGCCCCTCCCTTGAAAATTTTTGAAATGGCACGCCTGCACACGCGATCATGTCAGAAAATTGTCAAAACAATTTTCTGACCATTTTTTATGCAAATGGGCTTTAAGAAATAAAGTTATAACCCAACAAAGAAAAAATTACGCAATGAAAATATAAATAATAATTGCAGAAAAGTTTTTAAAATGAGACATTTAGGGAAATCCAAACTTCTCCGAAGTTTCATCAAAATGTCTCAAACAAATGAAAAATTGTTTCTTTTCAATGGAGACGTACAATTAATTATTTTGCACTATATTTGTTGATTCCAGCTCCTGTTAAGGTCGAGGTAGAAGACATTGTTTTCTTTGAATTCGCTTTTTTCTATAGAATACTCTCATGAATGTTAACTAAGTCAAGGAAGAAAAACACCGCACGGAAATATATTTTACTCGCCTCAAAGCCTTCTCAAACATTTCAACAAGAAACTGCTAGCGGAAGCTCGTCGGAAAATTAGAAACAATGCACAAAAGCCAACACCGAAAGGATTTATAGCGTTCGTGTTCCCTACAATTACTTAACTGTCACCAAAAGACATTAGTTGAAGTGCGCTCCGATTCAATCACCACCAAAACGGGACAAATTAAAAGAAAAAAAAAGGGAGCGAAAAACTTCACCTCCGTTTGCGTGACTGCGCAACTGACAGGAGTCCAGCAAGTGGGATAAACAAGAATGAGATCTATTTGAGCATTTTCGGCGGGAGATAATTAAAATGCGAGGATCATTATGCAAATGCTGAAAAGAAAGCACCATAAAACTCTTCATCTAATCGTTCCGGACCGACAAGGAACATTTATCTCTCTTCCCTGCGCTCCAACAGAAATGTTCGAATGTCGCTTACAAACATCCCCCCCCCCCCTTCATATTAACACAAAGCAACAGGACTCACTGACTCATTAACAGAATGACCCTACCGTTTTGCGAAAAGAATTGTGGTACACCAGGGAAAAAGTTCTCCATCCAGTAGAAAGAAAATGTCATTTCAAGAATATGTGTTCCTTTTATAAATAGAACTTAGAAGCACAAAATAACTGTTTTCTCTGAAGAGCAAAAAACCTATTTTTGTTACATGAAGGATTTTCTTGGTTGCGAGACTGAACCTCGTTTTAGTTTTACCCCCTTAATAAGGAATTTTGTAAACACTCTTCCACTCTTCTAACGCACTCTTTCATGGATCTTGAACTGGAAGGTTACAAATTACAAATCTTCAATGCTTACTTTAATTCTTAAACAAAGTTGCGAAGCTGAGGAGTCTAAAATCTAATTAATTAAAAATCACCTTTTCTTTTTGTTGCTTAAGTTCTTCCTTAAATTTTATTCTAGTTCCCAAAACAAACTGTTCTAACACTTTGTTCTTCTTTCAGTCAAAAAGGACTAACATTTTTTTTTCTTTTTCTTCCACTACACACTGAAATAACTTTTTCTATGATTAAATTATTTCGTTTCAAATGTTTAGTTAGCGCAATTGTTGACACTAGAGTTATGACTTCAAATTTTCCTTTTTCTTATTATTATTAATATATGTTTTACATAATTCTTATTTAAAAGAATATTTAAAATGTTTAAATGATCTAATAAAAACTTTAATGCAGATAAAGTTCGGTTATAATAAATACTTTTATGAATTCTTTAAGGTCAACTGTACCAGTTTAGAACGATAGTACATGGGCCAAATAATCCAGTGTTAGTTTCCTCTTTAGCTCCAACGATAGATTATGGATATCCAACTTCACAGAAGTTAAATTCTGGAAATGTTCAGCAATGTAGTGTTTCATCTATCTCCGCGTGTTATAGATTTTTCACTACTTTAAAATATCTCCAGGTGCTTCGGGCTTACACTATTTTTATAAGAAAAAAACTGGGTATAAGTGAAGTGAAACAGAGCTTTTTTTCAATCTCGGAATAGAAAGCCTGTTCTGTATTCTGAAGTTGGAGCGCAATCATTTCTTTCGACCTATCAAAAGAGTCTCGTCAAAATGAAGAGCTCTGGTTTTGAAACAAACACCCTCGTGGAAAGCAGATAAAAAGCAGACGAATATTTATGGGAACGCTGGGGAGGAGGACGGAGTATCGTAAAAATCGTGCCTCGTCGGTATTTTTACGTGAAAAACAGATACGCTCGTAAAAATGAGAGCTCGTTTCATTTTGGGGGGGGGGGGGGGTAGGTCACTAGGGGGTGGGAAAGGCAAGGACGGCTCGTAAAAGGGATCGTAGCTCGGTGGCCGATGAGGAAAAAATTGGGATTAAGAGGACCATTCATTTCTTCAGTTTTGTTTCAATCGAATTGTTCATGACGATAAAAAAAAGAAGACCCCGATGCGAAAGCTGTTTATTTTCACGGAGGAGTTTATTTTGTTTCGTCCAGTCACTATAACAATTTATTGCTCTTGTTTTCCAGAGTTTCTCCTGGATATCAAGCAAAAGCGCAGATAATCATCAATGTAAATTCTGTTGTGACTTTGTCAAATGGAAGCAGTAATTATTATTAGTCATAAAATTCGTTTATTATTTAATTAACGGAGCCATTGGAGTTGCGGAAATATTTTCCGCCCTTTAATGCAACATTTATGGTAAAACAGCTACTTTCATCCCTAATATAATAATATTTTTCTCGTCAACTCAACCAAAAAAGTTAACTTTGGAACTTGGAGCGTTACATTTTGATCTCCATCGTTTACTGTTTGTAATCATATTATATGAAAATTCCAATTTTTCAACTTTTTCGGATCAGCGACTTTTTTTATCCCCAACAGTGGCAAAAATTAAAGTTTTGCTGTTGCTCCTCCCTTCACAAAAAAAAATTTACTAACTATTTTGAGTTAAAATTGTGGATATTCATATAAAACTCCTGCAGTTTAAGGTTTTTGAAAATCTAATATGGCTACAGATGCTTTTGAAATATTTATTTCATAATTTTCCAAAAAATATTAGTTATTTTAAGTCACTTAAAGTAATTAACAACATCTCATAACACATATAATTTTTGCCTGATAAAATTATATTTTTCAGGCGTTTATAGAACAGTATTCAAATGAAAATGAGCTTTTCGTTTCTCTTTTCTCTCTCTCACTCAAGATAGCCCTTTTGCAATGCGTGTAAAATTGTAAAATAATCAAACATTTTTTTGAAATATGTACATGGTTATATCTGAAATGTTTTTCAATTTTTGTGCTTAAAACATAAAAGGAAAAATTATTTAAATTATTATAACCTCAAGGGTCTTAACGAAGATGTTAGTTTTATTTCGTTTTCCTTCTTGGATGTGAAAAGAAAGGGAATCTATCTTCAGAAAAGTACAAGTACATCATCAACCACAGAGATAATTTGTCATAACTAACTCACCAGCTACTTTGTACTTAATAATACTAGGGATATTTACTTACTACTGTTCTTACTGTAACTACTTACTTATTGCTGTTTGGTTACTTATTATTCTTACTTTTATTATTATTACCAGTAGCAGCATTTTGATACGAATTTTGTCTCATCAAGATGAGATTGATTTTCGGACATAAGTCGACAAGCCATTGAGTTTCACTGTCATAAATTTCACATATAAATTCGTGTTATTTTTGAGAGTAGTCATTGGGGAACCATTGGTTCCTCTCCTCTTCCCAACGGACGCATAACCCCTTGTCGAATGCGCCATTAAACGGTCTCGATATGGTGCAATAAATGAGCGACTTTCATTCAACTCATGCGTCACCTTTTAATTTACCTTTTCGTAATTAAAGAACAAGTGGCCGAATCACCGAGGGAAGTAAAAAATCGATTAGCACAGGCCCCAAATTCAACAGGTATTAGTTGATTGCATTTAGCCGCCTCCGATGCAGTACCGTTCGGTTTCGAGTAAGCGAGAGTATCCATTTTGGTTCACTATCTGGTTCTGAATGCTTTAAAAATCTTGTACATTTTCTTTTTTCTTTTTTTTGGTATTTTGATTATGATCTAAAAACCGAACAAATTATGATCTAACAAATTATGATCTAACAATTATGATCCAACAATTTATGATCTAACAATTATTATCTAACAGTTATGATCTAATAATTATGATCTAACAAATTTGTTAAGCAAGCCAAACTCGAACTGACTGGAGGGCCCACAACTTAAAGTGTATTTCGAAACACTAGGTCATCAAAAAAAAAAACTGCCGCAATAACATACACCCCCTGTCGGAATTCGAATCAGGGCACAGGACGGGGCTTTTTTGTCTGTATCACTAAGAAGGTGCCTTTTTTCTTTTTTCTTTTTCTTCCTTTTCAAACACATTGCCACCACATTTATAGGATAGAATTTTTTTTTGAGAATTTCAGAAGTAGCAATAATGATAAGTGAAATAGGTAATAATCCACTTTCTTTTGAAAAGCATTTATAATCGAATGTTTCAACATATTTTGTTCCCATTTTATACGAATTCTAGAATAAGAAATTAAGTTTTTAATATTTAAACTATCCTATGTCTTCAACAGGAGTTACTGCTGAAAAATTCGAATATTTGTAAAAATTGGGTGAATATATGCATTACATAATTCAGAGTATCATGCTATAAAAGGGTTTTGCAGGAGCAGTTGTTGAGCGTGTTTTGTTGTGGAGTTATTATTACTATGGCGCGATTCTTTAATTGATGCTAAAACTATTTACATAGTGATGTGTACGCGGAAACTTGGGTAAGGAATTTGGTCCCTTTTACCCTTTTGCCAATTTGTTACGGCTTTTACTATTTAGTTATTACGTTTATTTTTCAGTCTGAAAGGAAAATAAGCAGAGAAGTAATGTAGACCAAATATGGTGGTCAAGGAATGCTCGCTTCTCAGAGGCTCGATTCGTTGCCAACCCAGCTGCTGAAAATTTAATTGCACATAATATTTCGCAACATTTTTGTACGCACCATTTAAGAAGCTGACACGCAGAAGTTGCGTTCAGAATTCCCTGGCTACTGTTTCCGAATGCCCAATAAGCACGGAATGCAGTTATTTGGGCTTAAGAGGGGGTGTTGTCTCTGACACTCTCTACAATTCACTCAAATCTTCCCCCATTACGCACTCCGTGCCAAATAGAAATGCCTCGTAAGTGGTTGTGGGCGAATCACACGAAAACGATACATTGCTTACGCGAAATAACGACAATAAAAGGGATTTTTGGAAATAAAAGACTGGTCATTAATGTAATGAAACGGGAATTCAAATGACAGATTTTTATTGCACAATAAGATATTTGCGTGTTTATTTTTTAATGAGGGAGTTTCAATCGAGTGAAGTATTTATCGCGACTAAAGGTGAAAATGGCAATTTAAGCAAGAGCATATGGATCTAGTACATACATAAAAGAGTTCGTTTGTACTTAGGGGGTGTATGTATGTATGCATGAATGTATGCATGTGTGTATAGGCTGAGCCACATCATTCAGCGAATTGGAATAAAATTTGGCCCATACTTCAATAATTCCCTAAAGAAAAAGTGCGTGAGTCCCATTTGAAAATTTGGTGTTAAGTCCCTTATTCATATCGATTTTAGGATTTATTTTCACTAATTGCTTATATTTTTCAAATTTTATTTCTATTTGAAGCTGACAAAATTCTGCGCATGTGAAATATGTTCGAAAATTCTACAATAAATAGAATATAAGTTCTTGTCTTTAATTAATTATTTATTT
The DNA here is from genome assembly GCA_038502835.1 of Octonoba sinensis. Classification (NCBI taxonomy): domain Eukaryota; kingdom Metazoa; phylum Arthropoda; class Arachnida; order Araneae; family Uloboridae; genus Octonoba; species Octonoba sinensis. The sequence continues at coordinate 70,794,726 of CM076602.1, forward strand.
ATTTTTCAAGGAATGCTAAAAATAGACATTATAAGTTCCTACTTCATTAAACCTCTGCGATTTCAGATCAGACATTGAGTTGTCTGATTGTTCATTCGAAGCTTCTGAAAAGAAGTTTGAAGAATTTTTTTAGTGTGTGGTTTAATAATATGCAAAGAAGTTTGTTTTAAACTTCAATAGAAATTTTCTCCGATCAACTTTGCTGCTGCAAGCGTGTAATTTTTAAATTCCATATCCACCGAGAAGGGACTTTTCAATTTAAGAGCCTCTAGTTAAAATTTTCAGGAAGTCTGGCAATCGCCCCAAATATTGCAACTTAACTTTATAAGTGTGTGCAACATTCTCATTTTCTTAACTGACATTGTTATTTTTGCTCCTGCAACCCTTATTTATTTTTTAAGGATGAAATTTCCTTTTTTTTTTCAACTCCAAGAATTTACGGTCACCAGTAACTTAGCGTTCGTACCACTTTAAGCACAAAAATTTGAAATTCTTAAACTGTGAGTTTAATATAAAAAACGTTGCATGTATGTGTGTGTACATTTTATATAAAGATTCAAACCGTGCGATGGACACTGAAGGGAGGTCTGTAACAGATAACATTTATTATTCCTGAAAGTGAATTTAAACTACTGTACTATCTCTTATGACTGCATCATTTCCATTGAAATTTGTCTTTAAAAAAGTGGTGTCAAAAATAAAATTTAGAAAAGTTTTTAAAAGTAAGCAGTTTGAAATACATCTTCTTCTTTTTTCAAAAATTGCGTCGTGCAGTCCTTTTTCTTTTTTTTTTTTTTTTTGTTATTTGGTACTTTTAATAGAAAACTTTTATGCATTGATTGAAGAAAACAAAACATGTTATGAGGAAACAAAAATTCTGAAAGAACTCAACAAAAAAGAAAGAATAAAAAAACCTACGAAAATAACTGCCCTTTCATATGTTTATTTATTTATATTTGGTGAGAATTAAAGTTATTAAAAAAGTAATGAATAAATTTGTTACATGTAATTACAGGTGTACGTGGAAAAAATTCGGCATTACAGGTACAAAATTGAAAATACTTTACATTATAAATAACATTGAATGCATAAAATAAAAAAAACTGGTAGAAAAAAGCCATTTAAAGTTTAAAGTAAAACATAATTTTGAGCTTGGTAATATCACTTTCACATTATCTGCATTTTAATTTCAGTGAAAATGCAAAATCATATTTTCCTCCTAGTTCTGCATAGCTCCTAGTGTTTTACAAATGGGAAGGTTCAGCAGTTAAAGATATACATTATCCCGTTCCTTTTTTCATATACTCAACAAAAGTACATTTTGAATCAATGTTTTCTTTGCGTCGAAATGTATTTAAAATGTAACATGAATCAATAAATATAGCCTCAAAATTTTAAAACCCTTCAAGTATCGTTTTTGAAGTAGTATTTCACCATTTAAGTTAATGAAAGGAATCGATTTTTTACACATTTTTGGGTGCTAACTATTTTGAAGTGAGAACTAATTTAGTTTTACAGATAAATGCCACAGAATCAATACCTGATGTACACTAATGTGTGTAAAAGAAAGCAGTAGCGTCTTTTTTTTCATCTGCCCCTCTCTTTTATTTGTGTACAAATTAGTTTTTTTTTTTTCTTTCATTTTAATCTTTAAGCAACTTTTGAATAATGGTTCGCAGTTCTCGATTGATAGCCAAACATGTACTGGTCTAATTTCTTTTCTCAGTATTATTATTGTGACGGGCAATGTCAGGTAAGTTTGTAATATAATACTATATAATTTTCATAAAAATTGCTTTTCTAATACTAGATACATCATATATTTCTCACTCTAATCAGACGCTACTCGTAATAACATTGAAAGTGTTATAAATGTTGCGTGAACGCAAACTATGAAAACTTTCTCCAGTAACACGAAAGATTATAATGCCGTGCTAAGCACAGAAGTGATATCTGCAGTTAACCCTAAAATGAGAAATTGATGATTAAAGTTTTGCAGCTTTGTTTACTTGATTCAGATGCCACTGTATTCTGGAGAGGTTTTTTTTTCTTTTGTTGCAATCTTTTTCACTCAGACATGACTATAAAATGTTTTATTTTTAAGTAAAATAAATTATATAGAAACCCAATGACAATACAGTGGTACCTCGAGATGCTAGTGCCCTGACATACGAATTATTTGAGATACGAGCGCTGTCGAGTAGCGCAATTTTGTTTTGAAATTCAAGCAATATTTGAGAAACGAGGAATGGCCAGCTGCGACGCTGCACACGGCCCACCCAGTTTACTGCGCCTTTTTGCTTTACATTCTTTTTTATTATGATTTTATACAATATTTGTCATTTATAAATATATTTTTCTTATTCAAAAACACGGATTAACAAATGGCATTTCAATTAATTCCAATGGGGAAAATTGCTTTGACATACGAGTAAATTGACATTCGAGCAGGGTTAAGGAACGAATTAAACTCGTATCTCGAGGTATCACTGTATCTCGGTTTTTCTGAAAAAAGCAGATACGACCTTTGTGCTTAATGCAACAATACCAGCCGTTTTTTTAAATCAAAAATAAACAATGGCATAAATAGTTTATAAAAAGAGCTTTTTCTTCTAAGCATTCTACCCAATAACGCTAGTTGAATTTTGAGAAATTTATAAATTTCCAGCTTCAAACAAGTGTCAAAAAAATCGGTTTCATATTGCAGTTTTTAATGATTAAATCATCGGATAAAAATGAAATCGGAAAAATAATGCTATTGGTAAGAAATAGCAACAGGGTTATTTTTAGTTTCATTTTAGTTTTAACATTAGAGGTTAATCTTGCTACATTTTATTTAGCCCCATGTGTTTGCAACTATTATTAGCTATTCAATTTTTTATGTAAAATATTTACTTCTAAAATCGACTGCTAAGATTTTTGACAATTCGGAAATTTGGGGCTTGAATCATCAGAAATTTACCTCAGGGGAGAAAAGTGCTATTGTTAAATAGCTGCAGTGCGTGTAAAGATTTTAATCTGGTTCAATAAATCCGATTCAATAACAATGTTCAATATTTTCACTATAATTATTATAGCACTTATATATCACTCACAATCTTGCTATTGCAATTATTATTAACTATTCAGTGCCACTATGTGAACTTTAGTACATAAAGACCATAATTAAGGGCAGTTTGAGTTTCGTAGATTCGGGTATTTGATATTTGAATCATCTGAGCTTAGTGTTCGGTCACGGAATTTTGACATTTGGACGCTTCGGCGAATGTCGAGAAAGAACGAATCCATTCGAGTTTTAGGGAAGTTCGTTTTGCAGGTGCGCTTATTTAGTACGCGAATCAGAATGTTGGTATATCTGTTTGTTGAAAGCAACTCAATTTATAACTGGCATACAGCATCAGTTCGGAAGAAATCAAGTATGCTAAATGAACTGGAACGAGAACAAAAATTGCACATTCCTTTCCTCCCTTGAACATGAATGTATTCTTCTTGGCACTCTTCCAACCAGCTTGCTTTGATTTATGATAGAACTGTAACTATAAATGATAAATCGGGAGGAGATATTAAATAGTAATTACATAATTGATGACTTTGGGATTATTTTTTTGAACTGCACGAAACGTGTGGGGTATCAGCAAACTACCATTACGAGTAAAAAATTTGAGCAAACTTTTTGAAGCAAGTAATTGGCAATGGATGAGAGAATCTTTCCGAAAGACTATTTGAGAGGAAAACCGTTCTGAAATCTCAGTTTCTCTGTTAGCTGAAGCGTATAACAATCAGCAGTGAGATGGTTTAATTGCTCTAGACGTCAGATTAGAGAAAAGGCAGCGCTTTTATACATAAGTTCATTAGAGAATGCAAGTAACTTTAGCCATAAAAGATGCTTGCAGCATTCACACGGCTACTGGGATGCAGCCATAATATTTATATTGTGTGAAATTCGCCCTTAGTTTGCATTGTTTGCTTTATCGCTGGCTTCTCTGTGTTTTACGGCGCCTCGCGTGTAAGCATGGAGGATTCCGCTTTTTTATGGGCCTCATAAAACTAATTGTATCAGAATGCCGTGACTGGTCGTCATAATTTTGACGGCAGAGGGGAGCGGACTTCAAGTGATAAAAATGAGGAGGGGTGGAGGGAGATATCATTTGCGTGATCCCTCATATCGCCTTTCAGTACCAGTTGAATGTTTACGCGTTGCTTATGGCTCGAATAGCGAAAACCGATGATCTGTCAAAAGCAAATTACTTGAAATGGAATCAAAATTAGAATTTTTTTTTATCGTTCAAAGTTTTCGAAGGAAACCTGTTTCAAACTGTCATCAAATTTGAGATCTCTTTTCTGGATTGTTTGTATAACTGCGAATTGTACCTAAGTTATCAAACGTGCTTGCGACGGATCATCAACTCGATGTGTGCTCTAATAGAGATGATTTCTTTGAAGCCTGTTGTTCCACAACTCGATGAGCAGCTCTAATGGAAGCATCACCGCAGAGTCAATATTTCTTTCAATTTACGTGATCTTACCTGTCGTGATTGCAGCTCATATGTCTGGCAAACGGTAGCTTCCATTAGAAAACCGTTCATGGTTGTGACAAACCTCTTTGCTACATGCAGGACTTTAAACTATTTACTTTACATTTTGGTTGTTTGCTTAAAACTTACAATTTGCTTTTTTCTCTCTCTCAGACCTATTTTATTTTGTTGAAGCGTTTTTTTTTTCATTCATCAGTACTGGTCATTTACGTATTAAATACAATTTGTAAAAGTGTCGCAGATGAAATGTTTGTTCCAGTTCGTTTAAAACCGCACATTTCAAATGAAATTGGAAAAAAGGGAATTATATAACATTACTCAACTTGCAAACAAAATTCGTGTACTTTTAAAATGATATTTAGATTTTGATGGAAAAAAAAACATGTGATGATCTATCTTTGTTATCGAGCGTACGTTAGATACACACAGAAAATAACTATCTTTGGTAACTACTAAAATTAATAAATTAGGAAAATGATATAAATTAAAAAGAAATTTAGAGATCATAATTTACAATTTAAAAGAAATAAAAACTCCATTCTTAATGTCTACACCTTTCTCAATCATGATCTTAATAAAAGTCCCGCCTCAGCAAAAACTTGACAATTTTGCAGCATTACAGCTCATAATAAAAGATCTTTTACCTTTGTTAAATAATTATGCAGTCTCAAAAATTGTCTCTACATTTTTTCTTACACGTTCAGGATGATGCATACTTAAATGTTTAAATATAAACTTTAGCTTCTCCAGAAGAATTAGAAAACATCTTGGTATTGTGAAATTTGAATGGTTATCGAAAAGAGAAAAGAAACACTGTTTTAAAAACGCTCCTCACTATCAAAAATTATTTTGAAAGTTAAATTTCACTTCAAAAACTCTTTTTGAAAACAGAGTTTTATCACTTTTGAATATGAGACGAATATAAATAGTCAAAGTATTTTCGGATATTTTTGTAACAGATACTTTTTGTTAGAGTATATTGCTCTTAATATGTATTTAGAAATTTTTAACTGTTCGAGAATTTCCCGCTCTTAATAAAATATATTTATGTATTTCAGAGATGTTACTGTTCTTCTAAATGCGCCTAAATTAATTTTTACGCCTTACCTTTTTTGCGTCTAACATGATGATTTCAACATAGTCCAAAGAAATGATGTATATTATTTTACACCTAAGAGCATCTTGGAAAAAGTTATAGTTAGTTCCTTATTTTATTTTTATTTGTTATGAATTTATGTTCAATTATCTATTCATTAACTTTTCTATACAACTTTGTAAGTGTCCTCAAATCTTTCCATCATCATTTATAATTTATGTTCTTTAATTTATGTTTGTTAAATTTATTTTCTTTGTACTTGTAGTTATGACAGTGTGAAAGTTCTTGAAACTCCAATAAAAATTCCACTTTACTCATAAAAGTTTTGTTTTCCTGCATTAAAACGCGGTTGCCTTGAGCTAAATGTAGGAAATAGAACAAGAAACCAACTTTAACCGAATCTAAGTATGGAAGAGATAATTTGAATCCTCAGAAAATTTAAAATAGGGGATTAGAAGAATTCGCTGATGTTTAATTTCTTCATTATATATCTTTCGAATAAATCTTCCCATTCCTAAGATAAAATTACACATTTCTTAGTCATTCTTAGTTTCTTACTTCCCTCCCAATCAGTTATCTCCTACTCTAATTCGAAATGCAGTATGTTTTAAAATCTGCATTCTGAACCATTCAAATCAGCATTTGCGAATTTTATTTAAAAATTAACATAAAACTGTTGATCATTTAAAGAATTTATATCTTATGAAATGCAGATGCTTCGATAACTTTTACGGGAATATTTTTCGCAGATTGCATTAAGATTACTCTAAATCTTGTAAGCAGAAACGAATTTAAATGAGTGATTAGAAATTTCAATGCACAATTTACAGCTATATTTCAATTTCTGTCCAATTTTCTTTTTTAAAACCGTAAAGAAATACAAATATGAATGGATATCCTTGCATCCTCAATTTTTCTTCTTCATCACATTAAAGAATTTCTATTAAACATCCGACTTGATAACAAATATACAAATCTATTTCGAAGTTACTATCAAGTCTTTTTATCATTTCAATAGCGAGATATTTTTTAACTTATTGGTATTTTTAACTCTTGCTCCAAATAAGGAGACAAACTGAGTACCGATGTCTGTAACTTATGCAAGAGAAGAACTTCTATTATCATTAAGTGAAAGTGCAATACTAAATTTATATTCCTTGCTGGAAACGGTTGGAAATGTCATTATAACTCAGCACAAATCTGTGTAAATATTTCATTCAACGTTCCAAAATTGCATTTTCCATTACGGTTTGCTTAGAATTTGGCATATTTTTCTTTCTTTCATTGAATCCGAAAGAGGACGGACTAACACTAATTTATACATAGAGTAATTGTTGACCTGAAACTAAGATCGAAAGACGATTATAATTTTAAAATTTGAAAATACGATTCATTCTTTTAATCACTATTCTTCAATTATTTTTAAGCTTTCATCTCTAGTATTTCTGCCTTTTTGGGGGATTCGAAATGCAAATTATTAGCCCTTTAACAACAGTTATTTATCTTCTCGAATTTATTTAGAGGTAAGCGATGTTAAGTAGGAGAATGTAAGGATAATAAGATGATGTGAAGTCAAAGTTCGGGGGCTCTCGCGATTATGGATGATATGTGTCCTGTGTTTCCGTTGTGTGTAGCAGAAATAACTGTTCTTGTCCTACGAGTAAAGTTTATTCGTGTTTATTAATAAAAATATGTTGTTAATTAATATGTGTAGGAACCTTCAATTACAGTACTTTTTTATGTTTTGTAGATAAATATAAATATTTTCGCATCTGTAGGAAGTAAGCGTGATAACTCATCCTTTCCACTATAATAAAAAAATTTGGTGGTATATTGCACCAAAAAGAGGTGCAAGTTTGGTGGTTCCAAAAGTGCTTGATTTTACTACACTTTTGGAAGAAAATAAGAAAACACCGAACTGTAATAAAATTATGCATCATCCTTTGTAGCTATCACATTAACACTATTACCTTATCCACTATTTTCTAACATAACACAGAATGTTTTACGCAGTTACTATGTTTAAACCCGAGGCTCATGAAGGATCAAATATCAGCCCCCTTTCACTTTCTGTGCAGAAAACAATTAATTTAAATAACGTCTGCAACTCAAATGATATCGTGAACATTGGGAACAACCTCCTCTTAATGTTATTAAACGCTGTTATTTCACTCTTTCAGAACATTACACTTCATTCTTATTCGACCCTGAATTTCCATTCTCAAAGGGAAAATTACTAAAGAGGTCATTTTTTAAAATGAAATATTGAACACTAAATATTGTATTACAAACCAAACTGATGACCATGTATTTGCTTATGTTAACATTTTTCTTACTTCTTAAAATGTGTTAAAAATCGATCTGTTCTCTACTACCACGTCTTTTCCTTTTTTTTCGTTTCGCTTATACCAAAATGGCAATATTTTTAAAATGCAAAAAGTGTTTATAATCCTACTGGAATAATTATCGCTTGAAGAAAATGAATCAAGATCACTTATCTTGCTCATTCCACTTTTTTTAGAACGGAAGTTAATGTGTTGTTGAATGTTCAAGTTAATTTTTTAACCAAATAACGTTGATATTTTCAGTAATAATTCTTAGTTATTTATATGTAATGATGTGTTCAAATATTTATCATCCGAAAAATGTGATTTGTGATCTGTTAGAAGTTTGAAAAATAAATAGTGCATTAAAAGAAACACAAAGATAGAACCAAAGTTAGAGGAGAATTAGACACGACAGTCAAATACCTCACCTGTATATAAGATAGGAACAGACTAATAGCTTAATACTTCCAACACGGGGCAGGTCTAAAATTACCAATATTTTGTTTGTTTATTGACTGAAAGGAACCACAATAAGACCTCTCATGTCAAGAACTTGAAACCCTGAAGAGAATTAAATCAATCTCTTTCGTACCAAAAATGATACAACTTTTTCTGTCATTCCTCCAACTGTGTGTACCGCCAAAGATAAATAAAGCTGACATGTTACTTAGAGATAACAAGTATAAAGAGACGAAAAAAGGATACAATAGCAATGTACAGAAGAGGAAGGAAAGAACGTGTCCGCTTTGGATACTCCCCCTCCCTTTACCAAAAAGATGCAAAACTGCCTGTAATAAAACTTTAAATGAGTTATTGCATGGTAACTAAACATCACGTTGCGGAACTTCGACAGGTGAACTTATCATTTGCTTTCCCAAAAGTTTCTTAGAGAAAAGTCCAGTGGTTATTATTGGATATGTACTTTTCCATCTTCGGTTGAAAGAAGAAACAGAAATTATTTAAATTCGTACGTTTTCAGCGCAAACAGAATGTTTCATTGAAAATGAATGTTTTTATTTGTTTTCTACATTTATGGGAAATTTGTTTAAACTAAAAGTTAATAACTAGATCGCGGACGTAACTGCTAAAATAGGTGATCGTTAAATATTCAAAATATAACAAGTTCGACCATCATTATGCGAGCTTACTTTCCCATACCAACGTTATCATTATAGGGAAAATAATAGGTATGAAGAAAAAACAAGATATTATTTGTAGTATGTACACAAAATAATATTTAGAATAAAAAACATTCAATGGAGTGGTGAATGAAATGAGGGTGGGAAAAAAATAAATTGAGTGTTTTGGTTCTTTTTGTTGAATTTATAGGTGTAGGCGTCCTGTTGTCAGTTAAATGTTCAATAAGTCAAAAACAATAACTTTGTTTTACGCAGGTAAATTACATAATAATTGAAATGAAACCTAAGGAATAATACCAAAAGTGTTCGAGACCTTTAGTTGAAAATATTTTTTAATGCAATCACATTAAACTGTAAAGTTTAACTTTTTAAAAACAAACTCATGCGTAAAAATGAATTTCCCATAAACTGTCCCTTGAGACTTCAATTGCTTTTCAATAACAATTTAATTTTTCCCATTGTAAAAAGCTCGAAGGGAACGAAATACAAAATCATTGAAACAAGTTGAATGTTTTGCCCACTCTTACGGCGTGAGAAAAAGGTGACAACAAAGACAACACAAAACAATTCTCCCTCCCACGCAATTCCATCCCCTCCGATTGGACAGAAAGGGGAGGAGGGGGTTACGCATGCGCCCTGACTCCCTCTGTGGGTCTTCCGCCGGCAAACTCTTTCTAGACCACATTATTTGGGAATCGTTTCCGAGTCAGGTTGGAATGTCCGCTGATTGAGTGGGAACATTTAAAGAGAGAGAGAGAAAGAGAGAGTGTATATCCGTCCCAAGACTAACTGAGTGGTCATGTATCTGCGAAAAGATTCTTCCGGGAGGGACTCCCTACAAACTGATGCACTGGAATCGTGGAGCACGAAATCCTTGTCGGGGGAAGAAGAAAAAAACAGACAAGGCAGACTTTCTGGTGAGTGACAGTTTAAATCTTTTGTCAAGTGGAGCTATTTAAAGGGCCAATCTTACATGTTACGTTGTAAATTTTCTTCATTTTTCTCTGAAGAAAAATTTCCTCTTTCATCTTTGCATTTGGTAACCGAAATGAAAATCCTTAGTTGCTTACGACAAAACTGGTTTTATTTAGTTTCAGAGAAAATTGACAAAAAATGGTATTAAGCTCATTTTAATATACTTTATAATGACTTCAATCTCCTCTTTTAATTTCGCTTTATATACATATTATGTTAATATGATTACTTATATATCTTAATTGAATAGCTATTAACAATTTTACAAGTTGGCTTAAAGTCTTCACATTTTCCAGAAAACACTGTACCTAAATTTTAAAACTATAGTAATATACCTTTTTCTTAGACAAATTTGTATTTTAAATTGCATTTCTTGTATAAATCATTTTATTCTGAGAAAAAAGTACCACGGAAATTACTACTACATAAAACATAAAATCCAGTTTTATTTTGATTTCTTTCCCTCCTTTAAAAATAAATCATTTATATAGATAACATCCGGAGAAAAAAAGTCTGCTATTGGCTCGAAAAATCTTAAGAAAAGACACATTTTTTTCGCAATCAGTTCATTTTTCAAACAACTCTGTTAAAAGAATATTAATTTTTAGTCGGAAATTCAAGCTTTAAATTTCATGAAATTATTCATGATATTTACTTATGTTTTTCATATTTTGAAATTTTAATGAAATTATTGCAATCAACCCCAAATTTTAGAAACTTATAAATTTATGTGAAACATACTAAAATCTTCCTGTGTCATCGGAGAACAATTTTCGGACATGAATGTCGAACGCAAAATCTGGAAATATTATTTTGTTGACGTTAATTTGCATGTTTATGTTAGATACATAAAATTATGAAACTGATGTTCGAGCTGTTAACAAATACAGTAAACCTCATGTATGTGAGAGGTGTGAAATTTTATAAACTAAAGTTTAAAAAATTCTTAAGCATTATAACTTTAATTAATTTTATTATACGCATAGTTTCTTTTTTATCCCTTTTGGAAGTGTTGTCGGGTATACCGGACATTGACTTTAACTTGCGCAATATTTCTAATATTCAAGCTGTCAGATTTATTTTAATTTACTTTTTAGTGCTTTATGATATGTGTTCAAATTTTTCGAAAAGAAGTTAATAATAATTTCAAAGAAAAGAAAATAGTATTCCTTTGTTTTCATTTTCTTTTACATCTGCTGAACTAAAAATTGAGTAGTAAAAGTCCTTATATATTTTTATTATTATTGTGACTTTTATGTAATTTTTAGTATATGTTTTAAATAGATACAATATAAGGATTAAAAGCAAGCAACAAACTGTTAATTTGAAGCTATTTTTGTCATGAAATTTAAATGTTTTGCATCGTGTCTGCTATATCGGAAAAAACCATAACTTTATTTATTTATGATTGAAAAAGCTTGAAGTTTTGTCTGATTGATATTGGATATGTTGCGCAGTTACACCATACAGAAAATATATATATCGCCCTTTTTTTTCTTCAAAATTCCGTCCGAGAGGTTATGCAAAAAGAACGCTCTTATACTAACAATAACTAATTCCTTAATTTGCTCCGTATAAAACAAATTAACAACGAGTAGTTATTCTTACGAATGCATCAGAAATAATTTCTAAAATATAAAAAGGATTTAAATAGATTTAAAAAGTTAAAAAGAAAAGCACAGTTTAGAATGCATGAGTAAAATTATCTTCTGCTCTTGTACCTGATACTGTAGATGTTGTTTTTCCTTTATAAGAGTTGCCTCGCAGTGAAGCTTCGCGCAGTCGCTCAATCTTCCATGCTTTGCTTCTTCTCATGTTATTGCACTTTTGGTCTTCTGTTTGCCAGCCATAAATAATGCGTCATTATTTTTTTAAATACTTTTTTACGAAATCATAAAAAAAATAATTTTTCGAATTACACTGTTACACCTTTTTGAAACTGGATAGTTTAAAAATTTTGTAGCTAAAAGAGTGTTTATAAAAAAAAGCTTTGCGGTACTGAAGCTGAATACTACATTATTATTATTAAATACTATGAAAGATAGAAATGAGTAGTAGAGGGATTTTTCTTAATTTAATAACAAGTGTTTAACAACTCTTGATTGAGTTAGAAAATAAAATAATTTTTAAATTAAGTAACATCATGTAGTTCTATGGTATTGACTTTACATAGGGAATCATCTAATGTCTTAATGTCAACAAGTCCTACAGTGATTGCTAAATTATTGTTACAAAGGCATTTCTGACTTTTTTTAGTAAATAGTAATGCGCCCTCTACCCCCATCCCAAAAATCTGGTCCTTACTATTTACTTTCCAAATACATAATTTTTTTTAAGTTTTTTTTTTTTTTAAATTTCAAGATTTGGATTGTTTTGTTATTGCAATAAGATATACTTTTTTGATTTATAGAAACTGCCTAGCAATAGAACGTCTTTAAATATTTATATAGGCTGAGAATTTAGTTTTCAAGATTAAAAACTTTCAATGCCACGACAACAGAAGGAGATGACTTGGTAAACTCTGCATTTGACTTCTTAAAACTTCTTTACGAAGAACTCAAAACACGAAAATAATAAGTTCTTTATAAAAAATTCGTTGCATGAATCAATACGGTTAGAATCAAATGCAGGTAATTCGCTCCCCCCCCCCCTCGCCCCAAGTGCCTTGAAGGGGGAAAAACCTTCCTAGCTGCAATAACATAATTCAAATTTTTTTTTAAAAAAAAACATTGGCCATTTCTTACAGTTTTATCACACAAAAATTCAATTATCAGTACCAATGTTTTTTTTGTTTTATAATGCTAGAAGACATTCTTTCCCACAACATTTGAATTGTTACTCCTTAAATTTAGATTCAAATCCTAGTATTCTCATGGCAGTTGTTATAATTCCAGATGAAGAGTTTAATCAAGATTTGTCCATTAAAAGCTACTTTTATTTAACAGGTTCATTGAAAGAAGAAAGAAACATTCTAGAGCACAGATGGAATTCCATCAGCTATCGCCATTGTTCCCAACTCCCAGACGTCGTCCTTAGTTGCGGTTCGAAAAGATCTAAACTAACAGCTAAAGAATCCGGAAGAATTCTGAAACACATGGCAACCCATTTCGAACACATAAAAGTTCAGAAGGTAAATTTCATCTCCTTCCGTAATTTATTTTATTTTCTTTTTTATTTAAATTTATTTATTTATTTTGAAATTAAACTTACGTATATATAAAATTTTGAGTGATGTGTGTGAGAATTGACGGCATCAAAATTTTATTAAGGTGGGCGAATATTATAAACTAGCGGTACCCCCTCTGCTATGCCCGTGTTAAAAAGTAAGAAGACCAGTCGATTTGCTATTATATATACAGTGGTAACTTTTTTATGTGTTAATTATGTTATTTTATCAAAATGTATAGCATTCCACATACTTAAGAATTAGCCACCCACGGCAATCAACCAGCGATCCTACACACTTAAAAGCACCTTTTTTTTTTCACAAAACACACACAGTAAAAAGAGCAAAAAGAAAGAAATGAAACAAAAAAGAAAATATTTTGAAAAATGCATTTTGCTTGATTAGTTCAAGTACCCACACAAAAAGTACGATCTTAATCCATTAGAATAATTTAAACTGATGAATTTTTGGTATAATTAATATTTTTCTAGTATTCATTGACAGTAAAACAGAAAGACGAAATTTTGTAGCTGGCAGAAAATAACAGTAGCAAGCAAAACTTTGAAAGCGGATAAAACCTTTCATCCGAGCTCAAATAGGCAAATATGATATGTGCAAATTCAGTGGGGAGAGAAAATAAAAGTATAAATAGTATTAACAATTTGGAAAACAAAAATTGCTATAAAGAATAATATTTCCTTACAAACAACTGTACAGTATGGAGAATGGTACCATAAAATACTTGTCAAAATAAGGAAATCAAAATTAAACTATCGATCGCTTGTGAGCCAGAGGAAATAAATTTTAATTTGTTTTAAAGGAAATAACAATCAAAATCTAAAAAAATAAATTAATAAATAAAAAATCGGCTACTTCTTAAAATGCTAAAAACCGCAAGAAATAGACTTTAATTCGTTAAAACGAAAAAGAATCAAAAGCCAAAAAAATAGAGGTAAATTAAAAATCGGCTGCGCCTAAAAATGCTAAACACATTGTGAAGAGAATTTCATTTCTTCAAAAACGTATGTAACGTTATAATCTGTAATATAAAAAATGAAGTGCAAAACAAGAAATAGCAAAAATATTACCAGAGAAGCATCTCATCGAATCGTTATTTCTTTTTCCGATTACGCGTGGTCGCTTACTTTTTTTTTTTCATTGACGAGCGCTTTTACAAAGTCGAGATTCATTCGGGAAAAAAAGATACACGTGTCGCCAGTTAAAACTCCCCCGGTGTGTTCATGATGAAGACTTTTTTATGACCGCTTGATGAAAAGGGAGACACGTGTTGAACCTCCCCCTACGGGACACTTCGAAAAGAGGTAGAAAATAAAAAAGAGATGCATTCGTGGGCCAGTGTCGTTACTGCGGTGAGAAAAACCTCACGTTTTGGGAAGCGAGCATTGTGATTATTTACAGATCTGGAAACAAGATTTTCGGAAGGCACGAGACCGCAATCAAAACGGTGGTAGTGACTAATTGAACTCCGTTAAGACGTAATTGCCATGTCGTGGTCACGATTTTAAAGGGGAAAAAGTGCATTCGAAGAGCATCAACTGTTGTAATTGTTTCCAGATCATTGGGCATCGTACCATTCGAACCATCCGTAAAGAACATTTTGTGTTTAAAGAGACGTATTGGAACTGACGTTCCTACATTCGTTCTCAATGGGAGGTGTGGATTGCTTAATCAACACAATAATCAGCAAAAGTCGTCATAAAATTATTGTGTAAAATATAAAGTGCTATTTGCCTTCCGGAATCAAATGTCCTTCTCTATTTGCGGAATCAAGTCTCATTGAAATATAAATACATCAAAATGAGAAACAAATTTTTAGAATGAATTTCCAAATAATACGGGCAAGATTATATTGTAAAATATGAAGTACAATTTTTCTTTTGGAATAAAATGTCATTCTATGTTTTGAGAAATTATATCTCATTAACATGGAAATGCAATAAAATGTGAAATAAATTCTTAGACTGAACTCTCAAATAATACAGATGTAATTTAGCAGAAAAATTATCCTTTTCACTTTAATAATTGACAGTTTAATAGTTCATGTGTTAAAAACTGAGAAAAGATAAAAGAGTGTTTTTTGCATAACATAAAACTTCATGAAAAATGAGAGTTCAGTTTCCCCTTTGCAATGGTTCACTGTAAAACTTTCTGTAAAAAAACGGAAATGAAGCTGGGGGTGTTTTTGTAAATTTACAAAGAACTTGTTTAAAATCAAATGAATGAATCTTTGGAGAGAGGCCTAAGGCACACAATGTAGGCTCAATTGTATTCACTTTCGACTTTATGTACCCAAAATAGTATTTCAACATATTCGCAGATGGTGCCACTACTGCAGTACATTGTATGTTGCTGTGAATTTTCAGAGTCACTGTTTTGTATTTTTCTTTTTTAAGGAGTTTGTAGTTTCCTGTTCTTAACTCTCTGCAATTTTACGTCAGACTACGGATAAATGATTTCCAGAGATTCTCATACATTTCGGGCCAATATTTTTACATCATAACAATTTAAAATTTAAATAAAATGTTCTATGTATTATCATATTGTCATTATAAGCATAACTTTATTGGAAAGTAAGTTGCAATTTGTTATTCGTATTACCCCTCGTTTTTCCAGATCTCGTCACTCCAGATCGTTCGTAAATGCATACTTGCGTCTTTAAGGTACTTTATGCAGAAAAAAAATCTGGTTCCGTACTAGACTGGCTCCGTATAATTGGCTAATAATAGTGTCGGTCTCAGTTGGAAATAAAAATAATTATTGCTGACTATTTTAGAAAGACAAACAACTTTTTTCCAAATAATCTTTGCAGAAGACATCCACAAGAAAAAGTATTTTATAAAAATACACTAACTAAAATAATAATACTTTTAAAACTGGAAATCTTTCTCACAATGAGATGCGGTGACGTAATTCATCGGATGCGTTAATGAATCAGGATTGCATAATGGATCTAGAATGGTAATGTCCAAAATATCCATTACTACCTCATGACGTTATCTGCCCAGCCAAAACGTTATAACTCATTTCTTTAAATTCTGGACGCCAGTGTAGCCATTCCATACTCTGAGCAAATGATCCTATCCCCTACAAGAGTACCAAGATATATAGGGTTTGCATTTTAAGCCGAAGCTTCCTAATGAGTGCTCTTCCTTTGAAATACACCCCTCCCCCCCAGCCGGCCGGTCACGTTCTGAATATTCAAGTCCTCTTTAGTGTGGACCCAAAGATTTATGGCCGCGGCTGTCGAGAAACGCGCTGACCATTCACCTGGGGTCCTTCCTTTCTCCCGAGTGGCCGAACGATTCATCTGCATCCTCTCGGTGGACGAGAATCATTCATCAGCCATTAGACCTCCCCCCCCCCCCATCGTTCTTGGACATCCCTCCCCGCTGCCGATTCTTGACTCTCTCTCCGATGACCGCACGTCATCGTTCGGTGTCAGATCTTCAGCAGATAGACTTCTCCTCTTTTTCGCACAAAAGGGAAAGTCAGCGGTTTTGTAGTACAAAGCCTTGGCGGAAAGACGTACTAGATCGCGAAGAATTAAAGCTTCGCTTCCTATCCGGCGATTAGTTCTCAAAATCTGTCGAAAATCATACGTACTTTCGGAATTTATCTCCTTTTTCTTTCCATCATCCGCAACAGTTGAATATTCGCATATTATGAACATTTTTTGGTGATCCGTGCCATTTTCTGACTGAATGAATTTTAATACTTTTGACTTGAGTCAATATTTAAATGCTGCTGCTCATTTAATAAAAAGTTATAAAAACAATAAGTGCTGTAAATTAAGTAATGGCAACATGTTTATGAATCAAATTTTAATCATTTGACAAGTACAATTGCATTACATTCTTTCTACGTACTCACCAGCAAAGCGTATCATCTTTTGCCGAACGACGGGAAGCCTTTGGAGACCACTGGTAAGGTGTTGAGCATTGAAGTGGGCGACGGAGTGCCCTAATGTACGGAGTACAGCTGAAACGTCAAGAATTCGGCGGCTTTGGAGGGGTTCCGATATGGTAGTGCTGTGGTAGTGGGGTAGTGCATTTTCGCCATCGGCTTCACGTAATCTTCGATAACATTCTGTTGCATTTTTGACACGGGCAACCTCGATTTAAGGAATGACCGCTGATCACCTTTTGAAAAGATGCTTTAGGACGATAGAAACGAAACTCTTCACTTTATTGCCTCGTAACAACTACCCTTCTAACTAGACCGACTGATTTTTGCACTCTACACATCGGCAACAGCGCCACCTCTCCACTCCTATATCCTATTTGCACATGACCACTTTTCTGAGTGTTTCTACATAATTTGCCACTGTTTAATATTAATTTACAGCCTTCGTAATATAACACTAAATTTATGAAATAAAATAAATCATCAGAATGTTTTAATTTGAAACAATTTAACCACCAACAAGTTTATTATTTTAAATTAAGCTTCATTAATTTCAACCTTACAAATTACGGATAATAGCCTTCCTGGCTTAAAAAATTCTGAACTTTATGGATGTGGACAGTTCCTACCGAGCAAGAGACTTTCTCTTTTCCACTTGCGTTTTGAGCTCTTTCCTAGACTGAAGAATGTAAATCTTTTTTTCCTTCTGCGTGGACACAATTACTGTTCTTGAACTCAAAAATATTTTTAATTAATTGGATCAAAACCCTTTAATGTGCATGTTCTACGTCAAATCTTCTTTCTGATATAGTTTTAAAAAAAAAACATCCAGTTGTTAATTTAAGAAGTGTAAAAAATTAAACTTCCCCTTATAAATTTCAAGTACTAAACTTCTTAACTTCTTAAATTAAAAAAAAAAAAAAGTCTAAGACTGACGGTGTTTTGATAAATGCTTTACTAACAAGAACTGTTTTGTTCCAATCGAATTATGTCTTTAAATATTTTTAGCGGTACAAACCCAGAAAAATTCTTTCATCTCAGAAGCGTAGCTCTAATTTTTCATTTTCAAACATTTAATTTTTTTTCCCTAATGCATGCAGAATCACTAACAAAATTAATTTGAATAATATGAGATGACGAGTAAACTAATTAACAATATATAGTAAAAATACTTTCATAAATAGAGATACTGTCAAGCATTTTTTTAGACAAATTGCGGCCTTTTATCATTGATGTTGCTAGCATATAACTTTTGCCACTAGACTAGGAGTCTGAATTTAGGTATACGACCTCCTTCCACAGTTCGACTTCAGAACACTAATGGGTCGGCTCTTCAACCACTTTCACTCAAGCTATCAATGACTGGGATTCATTCCGCTAACCGATACGAACATCCGGATCTTCAACATCAAAAAGCAACCGAAGAGGAGAGCGGATGGAGAGAATCTACAAATGGTCGTAGAACCCATCCATCCCGCCCCACTTCCAAAATAAAAGCAAGATGAAAACAATCGGATCGGTCAGAATCAATTGTCTTCTCGGCTAAACCGGAAATTTGAGACGAGGGGAACTTTTTAAAACATTTGCGCACTCCACCCTTTCCCTCTCTCCAGCGTTCTTCTTAGGGTAATTAAATCCTTTGCCACTCGTGTCATGAACAAGTGGAGTGAGTCAGCCTCGGATTTTAGACTTAAAAATAAGCAATTTAATTCTGAAACTATCCATAAAACGTTCAATGGAGTAGTGCTGAAGTCATAAATATGGAGTAAATGTGTCGTAAAATGCTCATTCATTACATAATAAAGGTAGATGACAAAGGAGCATTAGCCTTAGCCTGGGGACAAAAATAATTAATGCCAGTCGTTTTCAATACTGTACAATAAACTATAAAAATGGCATTCTATATTTAAAATTCCTTTAATCAAAACGTAAAAGTGTCCTATCTACGCCACAGCTTTGTTTCCCCAGAATTTCTTCTTTTCGTATCGGAAATATTTTTCACAATGCTAATAGTCTTGCAGTTGTGCAAGTCTCTTTCTATAAATAAAAATATTTTATCTGTTCTTTAAAAGCATGTTATGATACTAAGACATCCTGTTATAAAACAACGTAACTTACCCTATGGCTGCTGATTTGCAATTTCATGAACCTCCCTATTGTGCAAAAGTTGACATTCCTTCGTAAAGTGGCATAATACCTTTCTACCATCTGAATGTTTTGTTCTGATGAGGAAGCTCCATTAGAAACATAATCCTTGAGATATTTTTTGTCGTAAATAAAATTTATTTGTGTAATATTAACTTCAGTACGTTAGTCGCTCTGTGACCTATAAATGTGGCGTCTCGTTCTTGAAAATCTACTTAAAATGGTTTTCAACATAACGCACATGTAATATCAAATCATTAGTGCTAAAATAAGTAAAAGTTTGTCATGGTGTTCGTGATACGCTGCTCAATTTGAAGTCAGTTTCTGCCATTTTCTCTTTCCTTTTACGCAAAAAGAACTTCTTTATTCATCACGCTGGAATAAAAATTAATTTGCTAATTGCATAAAGTAGAAACATAAACTCCCCGTTGCAACTGATGCTATACAGTGTTTCATTCACAAGTTGTAAAAATATTAACTAAATCATTTTTCTTTTCTATTAAAAATCTGTCTCTTATTGTTTATGTTACCGTACAAGGTACCGTCATCGTACAAGATTTCCACCAATGCTTGAGTGACTTAATCTGCTAGTTTACAGTAATTTTATTAAAAGGTTGGAAGTTGCACCGCCACTTTTTTTTACTAAAATTTAACGCTCAAGATCAGTGAAGAGATATTTCTCTAAGATAATTCAAAATTATTTTACTACCTGTGAAGCGATTAAAATTGTACTGATGTTTCCTCGTGTACAAGACTGATATAACTAGGACTTTTCTCTACCAGACCCCTACCTGTTAGCCGAGGCCTTAGGATTGCTTACGCACGGGGAGAGGCAGTGGGGTCTACGGATTTTACATGCATCCCCAAGTATACATAGTGGTCTTCAGTGGGTATCGAACACGCGACCTTCCAGGTGGAAGTCCGACGTGCTAACCACTAGGCTACAACGACCCGATATAACTAGGACTGATGTTAATTTAAGCGCTCAAATGAAATGTTACTAATTAAAATACTTAACATGTCTGATATCAGTTCAACTGCATTGCATCAATATTTTGAAACTAGTTAAACAAATTACGTTAAATAAGAAAACAATTACAATTGGGTCATATGTATGAATGCTAAAGATAGAAACCTGTGTAAGTTGACCACTTGCGGTGCAGCACTTTAGTGATCAACTTATACAGGTGGTCAACTTGTAGAGGGTGAAGGGCTAATTCCGTTCCTGACAAAAGTGGTCAACTTAGACAGGTGGTCAACTTACAAAGGTGGTCAAATTTACAGGTTTTAATGTAATTAGCAAGCGCTTATCATCATTCGAAAGCTGAACATGAGAAAACAGAGTTATAATGCACAAAATCTGCAAAATTACTTTCACGCTTTTTTTCATGGTTACAAAGATCCCATTATCACTGCAGAAAATGTGAGCTTGGGAACGTGAGTAATCTGATTGAAGTCTGTATATAAATTACTAATATCCCGAAATTCACATCTTTTTGTATTGATGGAAGCGGTCTTTGTAATTTTGAAACACGTATATGCAATTTATTTTTCTGATTTTGTAGGTTCCAATGTTTTTCTCTCACATTTCAGACACATACCACTTTTTCAAGGAAATAAAAAAGTACCGCTGCTGCATTTCCGATTCCGAAACAACCCTTTAAGCCCCATTCTAGACGCAACCCTTTCTGGATAATAAATGACACACTCGGAAGGAGCAAGCAACGTTAAGTAATTCACTGGCCAGCTTAAAGTAAAGAACGAATTCATTTTTTTCTAACTGTGTCTCGATGCAGATTCATTTAATCAACATTCATTTGCATTTTCGCTTCATTAAATGCTGGATCGAGCTAATGAACGCGTGTCCAAGACGAAACTAATGGCAGGGAACACAATTAAATCCTGCCTTCCTATCCAAACCATTTGAATAAGCAGTAGGTCCCATTTGCTTTTAAGACTTTTATTTGAATTCCTCTTCGAGCTTATGCATGTAAAGAGTTATCCAAACGTCAATGAAAATTTGAAAGTTCAATAATTCAGGGAGGAAATGTAAGTAGAGGCATTTTTAAATATAGCGTACATGCTTGAAACAACATGAAGCCTTATTCTGGCAAATATTAAACAAAAAATTAAAGAATCAGAAAAATTATTAATTTTAGACCGATCACAACAACTATGGTCTCCATTAAAACTCATCCCATAATAAATGCGATTTTCTACAAATGCTCAACGTTTTTACATTCTACATTCATCAACAGTCCCTTTAGCTGAGGTACAGTTTTGCGGCCCTGTAGAAATGGTAAGAACACTACTAAAATGAAAAAATAATTAAATTTCCAAAAGACGCAGTTTCCAAAAAAATCATTTTTTTTAAATATAGAATTTTAGTAACTAGTTAAAAAGGGTTGAAGTAGAGCGGAAAAACATTTTGCAGAAAAAAAACTCGGAAAATCTTAAAATAGAGGCGAATTAAGAAAAATAATGTTCCAACCCACGAAAAATAGACATTTTTTATTATACTACTTAATGTATTTTATAACTTTTTTTGTTTTGAATGTAAAAATAAGTCGTCTCGCCTTTTTTTTAAGTATAGCAAGCACTATTGTTTCAAGGTTGGTTTAGTTCAAGGCACCTCTATGCCTGTGAGTAACCTTTCCGTCAAATTAAGACGAAAAGAAACGTACTTGTAGTATATAAAAAGTTTAAAGAAACTTACTTGTAGTATATAAAAAGTGTAAAGAAACATACTTGATGTTTATATAATATTTTTTGCAAAACTATTGCGCTAAACATTAATAAAAAAATTTTGAACACTCAATCAATCAATTACGTTTGTTATTATTATTCTTTAAAACCTTGTCATACACGTCAGTTAGATTACTGTAAAGTACACTGCTCCATCAGATTTCTACTCAACTACGTCCTTCCTATATTGGAAATAGAGGCAGATGGGAGCCTAATCTTTATAAATATTTCATAGACTTAAGTATTTATTTTTACTGAGCAAGTATTTTATGAGGTACTGATTTTTATTCGTCTATACCTTGCTCTTCAGTTCTAAAAAGGTTAAAATAATCTCAGACGTTTAAACTTTGACCTGTTAAAGGCAAGGACACTAAAAACTAAATTAAACAAATCTAATTTCCTTCTTTCTTCCCCGTAGAATTGCCCTCCAAAAAACCTTCTCTTCGCTCTTTGTTTTCTCGCCGCGTGCATCCCTCCAGATGAATCCCTCGCCTCTTTAAATGATTCGATCTGGCAACTCCCATCCCAACCACTTGATGCGACGCTCCCTGAGCCGGAAGTGGCGTGCCGGAAAGGAAAGAGAGGGAAGGGTAGAAGGATAGATGCCACTTGTGGCGGCAAAGGATTGAGCGCCAATCTTTGATGAATACCCTCCATTTGCCGCGACTCGCATCTTAAACGCGATCACCCCTACTGTGATGGAGGAAAGTTCTGGGGATTCATTCCCAAGGGAGGAATCCAACAGGAAATGACAGACATGGACTCTCCTTCTTTTGTTTCGTCATTAGAATGGAAAACCCTATCCCTGAATATAACTCGACAGATTTCTCCATGGTTATATATTCTTATACAGAATAGTACTATAATTACTGCAGTGTTTCTCAACCTTTCAGTATTCGCGGCCCAATTTTCTATCATAATTTTCATCACGCCCCCCACTTGCCATAAAATGTATACTACAATAATGTATATTGAGTACTTTTGATTCTGTTTTTGAATTATTTTTAACTAACTGCCAAAACAAGAGTGAAAATGAGTGATTTAGTAATAAAATTTGTTTAGTAATAAATCACTATTTGAATTTTGGGCAGGAGTAGAGGATGATTTTTCTGCATTAAAAACAAAGGCATTTCGCATTATATTACCATTTTCAACATCCTACGTTTGTGAAACTGGATTTTCTGCTGTGGCTTCTTTGAAGACAAACTATAGATCTCGGCTAAATATCGAATCAACTGAGAATGGCTATTTCTAATATTAAGCTTTCCTACGAAAAACTTTGCTTCACAAGACAGGCCCAAGGATGTCACTAATAATTATTAAATTTGTTTTTCATTTAGTATGTTTTGATTGAGAAAGTTTTAATCTAGTAATTTGTATTACTTTAATAAGTTATTAAATATGTCGAAATGTATTTTGTTTTCTATATGTACGTGTCCTTTCCTTTCAGTCAGTTAATCATTTTTTTAAAGTAATAGTTTCTCTTGGATATTCTCGCGCCCACTAAGGGGGCGCGCCCCACAGGTTGAGAATCGCTGAATTAGGGGGTAATGTAGTCCCATGCTCATAATGTAAAAGAAGAACTTTCTGACACTAATGAACTTATAACCACTAACAAAGCAGCTATTAATTTGAAATATTTTTGTTTATTGATTTATGTAATTTTACTTATACTTAAATTGAAATATTTTTTTTTAGTCAATTCTAACATTTTTCATACACATGAAAATATAATACTTCATTATTGTCATTTAAAACGTTTATATTTTCATTATAACGTAATATGAATAAGAAAGTAATTAGAGGTAGCTAAAGTCTTTCTAATAGAAAAGTAAACTTTTTGGAGGGTTCTTTTCATTTCTATTAAAATATAATTTCGGCACTAATCGATTCCAAAAATAAACTTTTTGGAATCGATTCGTGCCGACAGCGTCCAAAATGAGAAAGTATACTCAGTGGATGTATATGTACAATTTAAATTTATAATTACGTAAAACTATGATTTGAAAAGCTTTATAAAAACGCAAGATAGGGCTGTAAAAGTACAACGTTCGTATTTGTAAACATAAGACTAAGGTACTTCCAGATGTATTTTCAGCATATTTACCAAATAGCATTTTGGGAAATTAACGAAAATCAAGTTCTATACGCGTATATGTATGTAAAAAGCTAGAAAATGATGCGGAATTAAAGCAATTAATCTCTAATCTCAATATAACTTTTATCAAATTGCTTTATCGACAAGAGATACACGGTATGCACATAGAATCCTGAAATCATTAGAGGAATGTTTCCATTATTAAAGCGCCCTGCAGTTACTAAACAGAAATAACCATTTGTTTGTGCAAAAATTAAACAATTTTTAAAAATTTAGCCAAAAAAAAAAAAGAAGAAGGCGAAGGTTGAAAATTGCCAATGAATTAGATCAATTAAAGAACGTAATAAATTGCATGCTCTTATGCACAATTTAAGGAATGATAAAAATGAGTTAACTAAATTAAGACAAGAAGAATATATGATTGAATTAAACTTCATTTCAATACTTGTTCCAAGAGAAATTTTGACGACTGTATGAAAAATTAAGGGAGGAAAAAAGACAGCGGTTACAATGAGCTAATTTGATACTGAGTCAGAAATTTTTTAATGTATACGAGATACGCAGTTCAAACGCAAAAATAAGATTAATATGCAGGTAAGACTTCACAACAAGTCTGATAAATTGGTTGCACGATTTTACAGCTATTTTTTTGCCATACGCTATTGCTGCTCGTTTGATTTATTTAAATGTGTAGCTGAGTTACATTGCACTTCAGTTGTCTTCAATGGGCACTTTTAAATAAAATTTCTTAACTTCGAATATTACATTTCAATGGTGAAGCTTAGACGCATTATAGGAAATCTACTTATAAGTTATTTCAGTTATTTGATGCATTGTAAAAGCAAATATCTTTACGTTTTCAAGAAAAGTTAGCTATTTATATTTCATTTTTAACAGCGTGTTTCAAATTTCATAAAACATGCACAGCATCTTTAATTAACAATAACAAATGAAAAATCAACAGGTTGAATACGTTACAGAAAAACGCACTGTATTCCGTAGGGA
The DNA here is from genome assembly GCA_038502835.1 of Octonoba sinensis. Taxonomy (NCBI): domain Eukaryota; kingdom Metazoa; phylum Arthropoda; class Arachnida; order Araneae; family Uloboridae; genus Octonoba; species Octonoba sinensis. The sequence continues at coordinate 70,819,881 of CM076602.1, forward strand.
CTAAACAAAAAGTAAGCGAATGAATTTTGATTGGTTAAACTTTAAGTAATTATAACATTTTTCCTAACCTTGCTTATTCGCTGAATGAATATTTGACTTATATAACAATGACACCACAGGGTTCAGTACATTTAACCTCTTTAGACTCCAGAACTAAGCACAAACAATTTTGGCGCAATTTTTTGGTTCTCTGATTTAAAAAATGATTACAAAACAACTAAAAACATTTTTTTTGTAAATTTTAATTACTAATTAGTTCAAATAATAATTAATGCCCAATTTCCTTGTTTTCCATGTTTAAAACAAAGTAAACTATCTGTTGATTAATTTCAAAAACAATTGCGTGTTTTAGTTTTCAAATTGCACAAACAGTAGCTAATAAACAGTATTTTAAAATGTACCCAATTGGGTACATTTGGAATGAAGAGGTTAAATGAGGCTACATTTGGAGGCAACATTTTGAATAAAATTCTAATGGTCTAGTATGTAACAATATCTTTTCAAAACTGATGCATCTTTTAGTAAGTTTTTTTCTCCATTCTGCTAAAATTTTCAGCGCGATACTTTTATTTCAACCAAAAAATTCTAGATTTTTCGAGAAAAGTTAAAAATAGGCATTTATCTGAGAAAATAATCAAATTTTTGAAGAACGAACATGATTTCCAACAAAGGAACTGTGCAATCATGTAATATGTATATTAGTGATAAAAAGTTATACATTTAATTTCTTTTTTCAGCATTTATGGCAAGAAAGAAAAGATCGATTCGTGGGAAATGATAAGCCACTGGATAAGCGGGTTAAAATGCCCATTTTCTAAATCATTCATTAGACTAACCTCCTCCAACTTTGATTAAAATGAGTGACGGAGAACGGTCAACCGAAATGTAAAGGGGAAATGGACAGGAACAGAACGCAGCCGAAACAATTCACGCTCGGACATTCATGATGGACTCCCATTTAGATAGCCATTCTTCATCGGTTTAAAACTCGTCATTTCGAATGCGAGATGCATGACGGGAAATGACCACACACGCCCCGTCAACAAGAACGGACAATCGGGGCCGACAAGCGTCGTAACTCGATTCTCATGAATCCCACTTAAATGTCAGAGAGGTGCACTAATGCGAGCCAATGACCGTTGGCCGCTGGTGGTCACTTGTCCGAAGAGGCATACGGACGCTCATTAGCAACGTCCCTTCCTGCGTCTTTAAGAATAATGGAATTGTACTTAGCCAGTCCGGTCCACGCACAAGACGAAATCTCATTTTACACTAGGTTTCGCTTCCAGTCACGGATCAAGCGGTCTCCCTCTCCCCTTCCTTCGATTAATCTTCGTTCCTGGAGAGAAGGGGGTTACACTAATTGTGTGCCCGTCCTAGTTTCTGTAAAAGGCCACAGGGACATAGACGAAGTGATAGGATTACTGCATGCAGTACCTGAAGGGATCTTCAGCTTCACTTACATGCCATAGTTTCACTACACCCATTTCATTTCCTTTTATTCCCGTAGAGACAAAACCTTCCTCGCTCTTATTACCCAACTATGTAAACGAAATGTCATGTGTTGATTGAACACTCAAAATTGAACTCTTGGATTTGTTGACATTTCGACTTTTATTTTTTATGCCTTTTATCGATTTTACACAAATATTCACTTTCAGGACCCCATAATTTTAGCGGCACCAAAATGGTGTGAATTTGTTATTCAAAACTCAGTTTTCTTTAATTAAAATTTAATTTATATGAAAGCAAATTTTGTTGTTTCGTGAAATGTGAGGGTGAAGTAAGGTGGGAAGGAGCAGTAATTTAGAACAGGACTAGTGAACAAGATATAGGCAGCAATGTTTATTATTTTTATAGTACACAACTAATTTGAAAGCATACAGAATTTCTGGGACCAATGGGGAGGGACGCACCAATGTTTACCAGGTCCTTTGGCTTTATCGCACCCTTCACACTTTTTGTATAGCTCCAAAAAAAATTCATTTATATTGATTATATAGAAATATGTGTGCCTTCTTTTATAAATTATCATACGCAGTATTTCCATTGTAGCGCTTGCCAGGTACTTTCTCAGAAGCAACTCGCAATAAGCCACAAAAGATTCCCGATTCCACCAGTTTTGCTTTTGTCCTTATGGGTGCCCATTTCCTTTTATGATACCCCACAATTCAATGCATCATATATCTGAGTATGAGACTCACAATTTTCACATGTTTTCCATCAACGACAAGTATAATGCAAGATTTTTGGTCTTGCTCCAAATTTTGGGCCTTAATTACAGATACTCTCGAAAAAATTTATTAGGATGTAATATGTTTTCAGTAAAAATGCAAAAAAATGTTGATACCGATTGGATTTTTCCTTAGTTCTAAAGAAAAATTACAGAGCAACAAATCAAAATCGACTAGTCGCAAGAGTAAAAATATAATTTACAGAACAATGCAAAAGTATAAAGGAACGCTCATTAAGAATTACCAAAAGTAAAACTAGCGAAACATTCTTCGTCTAGCTTTATTTTAAAAACAAGAAAAATTGATTAAAGTATATAAAAGAATATCGACATTTCTGGGAGTATAATGGGTAGGGATATTTTACTAAAAATTAAATTAAGGAAAGTTAGAGAGATGCGAGATGGAGGTATGAATGTCAATGATAGATACAAAAGAAAAAAGTGATTTTTTCCAATGAAGTAAAAATATTTTGTACTGAAAATATTATATTATTTCATTTCATACACGATTTTCAAATAAAAGTTTTCGTTTACATGTAAACGTTATAAAGATGATAGAATTAAGAATTTAGTTTCATGGAAAGGAATCTGTTAAATTTTGGACTGTATCCTGCTTTAATAACGTTATCAGGATAAATTCAAGAATTTTCGCGTCCTATCTTTTCGTAAAGGAATTCATGGAAAAGATGAATTGTTTGTGTGTACAATATTGTACTAATGCAGTTGATCATACAGCATATTTTATCAGTCAATAACTAAAACTCATCACTACTTAGCTTTAACAGCTTTAACACAGTTAATAGATTTATCATATTTCTTACCATTCAAGGGATAAAATTGTAAGAATGGTCACTCGATTCAGAAATTGCGTCGTTATACGTTCTTTAAAAAGCTTCAATTCAATACCTAACTTAAAGGTCCAATTTTAGTCTCGGAAAGAAAAGAAATAAGTATAAATATTTCTAATGAAATACTGCCCGTCGCATTACAAGAGTACTTAATCCTCAACCGCATTTCCTCCTCTTGCTCTCTAGCATTTCAGATCCCTATCGTTACGTCCCTCAACGACACAAACACATCTCAATTAACAGCCAAACACGAATTTTTCCACAAAAACTTTATTCATAAGCCAAGAAAATGAGCATTTGTGTAAAAAGAACCTTCTTTCTCCCGGAACCCACGAGTTCTCCGGAAGCAACTTAAAAGCAATTCCTTTCCGGATTAGCCGCGGGCTCATCAATATCCATCTCAGGGTCGCCGCAAAAACTTTGAAGATTGGCCTGAGTTTGGCAAATCACTCTGGCTACAGGCATCTCTCTGGGACCATCATTAATCACCCAAAGATCGCGCCTGCTGTCAAAGAGGCGGGGGTGCACCCCCCAGGAGTTCGACTTTTCCATGGTATCCCGCCACGGAGCCTATTCCTTGCCTAAGGTACTTCGATAGCGTGTGGATTAGTTCGCTTTTCCGGCCGTAATTTGTTCCTGAACCGTATTGTCTTCCATCGAAGTTAATAAGCGTTTATTGCGTAAAGAGAGAGACGTTAATGAGAAGGCGACTTCGGGATAAATGAATTTCGGAGCAATATCTAAGGGAAGAGGGATATATTGTTCAACAGGCGTGCCATTGTTGTGGATGTGCCAGCTCCCGCTGTGCCCTCTGAAATGTTTGACAATTAATACTCGTTTGAGAGATTTGTGTTTGGGAATTAACCGAACTTGTTAAACCCCGTCATAGGTGATTTATAGAAAGTTATGTTCAACAACATTAGATAGAAATGTTTTCCATCATTAATTTTAATTTATTGAGCACTCGTGGCTCTTTTCACAATTCGTTTTCAAAAGGAAATACGTGGACTTTAATGAAATAATAGCATAGTTCATTTCTTGGTATTGATTTTCCTTCATCACAATTTGATTTATTTTAATATTGTGTTTCATTAGTTACAGCATAATTTAATGATTAATATCAAAACTGCCGTAAAACATATTGTGATAAATGGATATAGGTATTATAAGCTTTGCATATAAACATACAACAACAAAAACTAAGGATTAGGTACAAACAAAACAAAATAAAAGATTAATGATAAACGTTAAAGGAAATAGAATATTTCTTTTTGACCATTATTTGTGATGATCTTAAATGACAGTTGAATGAAAGAGCTCAAGATATTGTTTCAAATTTCTGTTTGTATTCCCTTATTTCATTTTTTCTCACACACAGTAACGGTTCAAAATGTTTGTCTTAGTAAGAAAAATACAAAAATTCTACACATATTTATTAGGGTGGAGTGAAAAAAAAAATTTTTTTGAATTTTTATTCGGCAGGGTGCGGAAAAGGTGCCCTATAGGTCCAAATGAGCGTGTGTAAAATTTTATTTAGTTTGGACAAAGTTAAGATGCGCCCCAACCCGACCAAAGTTTGACGAAACAAATACATTAAACGGATTTTCGTTCTTGTCAAGAGTTATAATAAGAAAACTATATTATATTTTTTGCGTTATGTTCTAAATAACAAAATAATTCAATGTTCAGATTGTCTAAATATTTCCTTAGTTTTTCGTGCAAAAATTCGAAAAATAAATCGATTTTCTCCGTCAGAATCAGTCGGATGAAACTTCTCATGATTGTGCGTCAGACATGTAAAGGCGATAGTTAATGTAACGGAAACAGTTAACAACATGCTTTCCCTTTAAGCAAAATAAAAACTGAAGGTCAAAGTAGCATATCTTTAGTTATGAATAGGTGCACTTCATATGCTCTTAGTGATCATTGAGTTGTTAATTTTAAATTGTGATAATTGCACGTAAAATAATTTTATGTATATTTTATTAATAAGTTTCGTCGCAGTTTATGCGAATAGTTCAAATTGTGTTTAAAGTAATTCTTGGATAAGAATTTTGCTTTTTTCATCGTAATATAAGCAAAGTGGTAATGGTCTACACCATGCCTGCTTTCGATACAACTTGTTATCGTTATTTTAGGTAATTGTTAGCTGTAGCATGTGATGGAACAAACATTAATACTGGCACAAAGGTGGGGTTATTCGTTTGTTGCAGATAGAACTTGGTCGGCCATTACAATGGTTAATATGTTTGTTGCATCTCAATGAACTGCCGCTATGACATGTTTTGCAGAAAATTGACGGTAAAACGTTCAACCGAAAAGCACTAACAGGCGAAATAGGAAAAGTACTTCATAAATGTGAAGAACTTCCCGTGGTACCATTTTCAAAAATTGCTGTCGAGAATTTTCCGCACTTGAGTGCTGATATGGAGCTCAGTGCAAACCAAATGTACCTCAGGGATATTTGCTACGTTTTTTCAGAGGGCAACTGTTCTGATGATTTGGAAAATTGCAAACCTAGACCAATAGTACATTCCAGATGGCTAACAACTGCAAGTAGAATCCTTCGATTGCATGTTGCAACGGAAAATCCTTCCAAAAACCTCGGGACACTAGCAACATATATAATGAGAGTATATATTCCAGTCTGGTTTCCAATTAAAGAAAGCCCACATTGTGATGAAGGATGCTTAATTTTTGGAAACTTATATCCTATTCCAGGTACTTGGATCCCAATTTAAAAGAAATAATTGACCCTCTGTTCGAATAAGAAATAGTTTTTATGCCCATCCCGAAAATTTTCTGCTTTCTATGCTCAAGGATTACAGGATACATATTAAGAAACAAGTAATGAAACTAATACTGCTATCAAGAGAGCAGGAAATTTCAACTCTTTTTTTAGAACTTTCCAAGCTTCCTCCTCTAAACCTAGATGGAGCAGAATACACAGACATGAGAATTTGTCATGATAAAGTAATATGTGAACCACCTGTGATTAAAAACCTCTCCAACAGAAGACAGTCAGAATTGGATAGTATTCGTAATTTAATTGCGATTAACCCCTTAACGATCGGTTAATTTTCAAGAAAACGGTCATAAAAGTGCCTATTTTTTTTATCCCTGAAAATTATGTAAAAATATGTGTATGAACAATATATATATTCATTTTTAGTTTTTGATTTGTTTTTATTTTGAAATTTTAAACACTCCAGCCCTAACATGTCACGGGAGCGAGAAATAGAAGGCGAAACCTCAGTACGTCACTTTCACGGGAACGAGAGGGAAGGGGGTTAAGAGAGTTTTTTCTATACTTTGAGTGAAATAATAAGTAATTTGTGTTGTTTCCATGGCAATAAATTTCATTTGACTTCGTTTAGCACAAAAAATATTTCGCTTTAGTTGAAGCAGCATATTGCCATCATTCAACGCAATGATAAATATTTCAAGTGGTTTGGGGCGCATCTTAATATTAAAATTCCGCACTGAAATTTTGCATGCCTTCATTTGAACCACTAAGGCACCTTTTCTGACCCCTGCCGATTTAAAATTCCAAAAAAAAAAATTTCCCAATAGCGTTCACTCCACCCTAATATTTATCCTTATAAAATGAGTACAATCTAAGTCTTCATACTATCAGCAATTAAACTGCAGCTACAGAAATAAATAAAGTAAAGTCGCTAGAATTGGTGCACAATTCGAAAACATGAAAAAAAATAATGAAAACGTTAATTTTTTGCCGAACTGTTGGTTAATATTACAGACTTCATTCTTCCTGTACGCATTTCCAACCCTCTTTCCTTGCTATGCTGTAATTTAAAACGACAACAGGCATAAGCCAAACAGTTATTTTTCACTTACCTCTTTATGTGTCGCGTGAGAATACGCACATAGGTTGTTCACGCACATGCGGGATAGCTTTTGATAATAAGTAGATTATATTAATACTAAGTGTAAGAAAATTTTCAAAATAACTGAACAAGCGTTTGCTTAAGAAGCATCTTGCAGCATTCTCATAACAATGAAAATCAGAGCAACAGTAATAAAAATTCAAGCCCTTTCATTTGGAAAGCAAGCAATAGAAACGACGTTGCATCATAAATTTTAGATAAATAGCTGTTGATTACAAGAAGACAATGTGCTTATGTGGCTGCACAACTACCTGAAATCACGCGATACACTTATTACACCTCCTCTTACCACTGAAAATTCCTGTGCGCTATCTCACCAAATTTTTCCTTATAACATCTTTTAGTAATTACACTTGAATATTACTACATTATGAGTGAGTCACAACTCCAAATCAACTTCTCTGAAACTAAAGTTATCAGACAAAATTCTATATTATCCACGCTCTTTTCTGTATAACAGTATAATGCAATTCTATAAACATGTCACTTTGAACTGCTATAGTTTTTAATTTAAAAAAAATCATAAACTATCATATGTCTTATTTATACGTAAACTTAATTACCATTCCTTGTAGCTCATACTAATAATTTCATAATTAACTCTTTTAATATGTTTAAAATCCATTCCGTAGAGTCCCTTGACATAAAATAATCCCCACCACACACACCAGATTATTGTTTTAGCGCCCACAAAGAGCGATGAGTCCTGTAATCAACACCATTTTATTGACAGATCCTTCAACATGTGATTTTTTCGGTAAGAATGTTTAAAAATGATTCTAGAAAAACAACACAGTAAGACAGAAACAGCAAAGAAAATTGTTTGCAGCTGTTGGCCAGTACATAGAAATAAAGCAACAAGTTTTTTGTTTGTTTTTTATTTTGAGCATATTAACTCCGCAGTTTTAAGAAAGGGATCTTGTGTTACAATAGCGTTTTCAATTTTCATTGCAATTTACTCATTATTACATTCATGTTGCAGCTCGCGCAATGGCAACCATTTTGAATTCATGAGAAAGTAAATTTGAGGTTTTTAAAGTACAGTCAACTCTCGATAACTCGAAATTAAAGGGAAGAAATAAAAACTTCGAGTTATCAAAAATTCGAGTTATCAAAAATCTAATAAATTTCATACTTTCATTCTAAAAATAAAAATTTGAAAGCACATAATATTAAAAAACACATACATACCAAGCTTAACCCAGTTTCTTCTTTATTTAAAATATTTTTCTAGTACAGTTTGTTTTTTATTAATTTTCTTCTCGTCATCAATGACCTTTTCTAAAAGGGAAAGCGCTTGAAACGTGCTTGATGTCATATCAGGCCGGGACTCGATGAATTCCCTCATCAGTTCCATTGCCTTCTCTGCCTCTCTGCACGTGATCTTCTTTGGCTGCTCAAGTTCTTCAAATTCGTCTTCTTCTTCAGAAAGCGGTCTGCATTCTTCAACAATTTCTTCCTCTGTCATCCTTCCACAAACTTCCACGTTGTCGTCGATTTCCGAAAAATCTTGGAAAGTTGTTCTTTGGTCTATCATTAACGCTTTTGATAAGATGTTCCATTCTTCGCATTCAGAAGTGCTGTTTCCGTTCTGATCTTCTTCATCGGGCTGGTCATCTTCATCTTCAGGTGGTTGCACAAAACCTGCTTTTTTGAAGCAATTTGCTATAGTCTTGCTCTCAACACAATTCCAGGCTTTATCGGCCATTCTCATTGCCTGAAGTACATTTACTGATGGGATGATTCCTTCTTCGATTTCTGTTATGCATTTTTTTTACAACTTGATGTCGGTATTTAATTTTAAAATTTTGTATGATCCCTTGGTCTAGCGGTTGCAGTTTTGATGTTGTGTTGGCAGGCAGGAACTCCACTCTTACAGATTTCAAATTGGGTATGACGCTGCTTGGATGGGCTGTACAGTTGTCAATAAACAAAACAATTTTCCGTTTTTCGAGCATCATTTTGCGGTCTAAGTTCTTTACCCATTTTCCGAAAAGTTCGGCGGTCATCCAAGCTTTCCTATTAGCTTCATAGTCCATGGGGAAAGATTTAACCCCTGAAAAACACCTTGGCTTTTTCGATTTACCGATCATGACTGGCTTGAGCTTTTCAGATCCATCCATGTTTGCGCATAATAACAGAGTAACTCTTTCCTTGCTGTGTTTGCCGCCACTACAAGTTTCGCCTTTCACAGCCATCGTTTTGTCAGGAAGGCACTTGAAGAAAAGCCCTGTTTCGTCAGCATTAAATACATTTCTAGCATCATATTCCTCTAAAATTACAGGCAATGTCTTCATCCATTCTTTGCAAACTTCTTCACTAACACTGCCACTTTCGCCACACAGTTTGTAAAATGTGATGTTATTTCTTTTTTTAACGTTTTCAAACCAACCGCTGCTTGCTTTAAATTCAGTGAGTCCTAGTTGCTTTGCGAAATTTTCCGCTTTTTCTCTCAGAATACTCCCACTAAGTGGAATGTTGTGGGCTCGGCAATCAGTTATCCATTTCATCAGACACTTCTCTACTTCAGGATATTCAGCACTTTTCATCCTTCTTCTGTTTTCTTGATTTTCAGAGAAGTTTTTCAGAATAGTCTCTTTGTTTTTCAAAATTGTTGACAATGTGCTTGCTGGAATTCCAAAGTCCTTCGCAATTGCAATCTTTTTCTTTCCTCCTTTATCAACGGTATCAATAATCCTTTTTTTTTCTGCAATTGAAAGGGTATTGCATTTTCGTTTAGTGGACATCGTCAGCGAAAAATGAGCACTAGCAAACGATCAGATGTTGACTGGCAAAATGGCATTTAACTGAACAACGGAATCTAGACAGTGACATTTTCTCAGAATGCATACTCGCCCACAATAATATCCAATAGGCTTCAGATCCTTTGTTCATGCCCCTCCCCCCCCCCCCTCCAACTCCGAAAGAGAAAACACCGGTGCCAGTAAGGCGGACTAGCAACTTCCAAACAAAAGAATGCGTCATAGGTGGAATTCCGATCTCAATTCCTATGACAAAAGAAAATGAAAATAGCAATAGGTAGAGGTTTTTGAGAGAAAAAAATTATGTGAGTGTATGTTAAGAAATTCGAGTTATCGAGAAAAAGGAATATTAAATTCGAGTTAAAGAGATAAAATTGCATTATAAAATTCTGAAGGTGAAGGGAAAACTTTTTTTTTCGAGACATCGAGAAATTCGAGTTATCGAAATTCGAGTTATCAAGAGTTGACTGTAGAATAAGGCAGCCGACAAAGCGAGTTTCTTATCATTTACCACTGTTATTCATCAAACAATGTCAAATATATTTTTAGGGGAGCTAACCAAAGCATTCCCTTTAATATTCAATAGAAATGAGATAAAAAGGGGGAAAACGTCCAATAAGATGACTAACAAAATTGTACTCCATATTCTTTCCCGCAGAGACAGTTCAGTTATTAGATTAAGTGGAAGGGATGTCCGAACAAAGTGCCACCAGTTGTTATCTCGACCGTGACCGCGCGCCTCCCTTTTGATTCCGGATTGCGTCAGGTCGGAACCCCACATAAGAAATAAATCGTAATTATATCAGTGTCACAAAGGTGGGCGGAAATATGGAGATGGGAATGGAAATCTGAATCAACTCTTCGTTCACCCACTCTGTCCTGACATGCGTCCGACATTATTGCATATGACAAGATAAGGGTCCCCTTTAGTTTCGTTTTTACTTCCATCTTCCAGTATACAATGCAATGAAGCATTTATATTTCCTAAAGAATAGCATGTTTAAACGGAAATTTGTAACATGTTGCAGAAGCCTTAATTTTGAGGACAGAATAATGTGTAGGTCATTAGCTTTTTAACAACGGAGTTAAAGCAAAAGTATCTAGCTACAAAAATTATCATCAAAGCTTGAATATCTTGTGATATATGCTAGGAACAACCTGAAGAGAAGTTTTTTTATCGAACCAACTCATTTAAGATGTGCATTTTCATTTAAGGAAAGGGTAAAACGCGAAATAAACGAAAACCATAAAGAAAATTGTTTCTAAACCATAAGAATTTAAATTATAAGAATAAGTGAGAAATATGAGGGGGGGGGGGAAGGAGATGCATAGATTACTACAGGATACTAGAGATGAGCTGTAAACTTTGATACTCTGTTTTTGCAAAGATCAACTTTTTTTCAATTACTTTTTTAAATTATTGTATTATTATTACTTATAGCATAAAAGCATCATCGATGATTTTTTTTTTCCATTCAGATCGAATGAATAATTAGATTATGAATAGTTTCATTTTTTCGAAATAAATATCCGACTGAATAAGAGGATGTAACACACTAAAGTAGTTTGCTTTAATAATTCATGTTTTTATTGGAATTGTATAAAATACCATTATCACAAGCGCTAAAGGCAAATGTAAATTCGTAGCATGTACTGTTCGTTTACGAAAGCTGCGTCTATTACTCAAGGACAATTGTGTTCCGCAAAGGAGTGATAAATTGAGATGGACGCTTTCCAACGTTACATTTTATGCGCGTTACATATTTTTTCTTTCTTTCGATTTTTGATTTTGATGCACTGTTTTCATACCCGAATTGAATTTTTAGCGCAAAAGGAAAAGGAATACAGCTGGTATATTATTCTTCATAAAAAGGAAACATTTTTATCAGACGATGTAATTATTGTTTCTTCATTCTATATTTTATTTCATAGGCGAAACCTTCTTTTGTTGCATTGCTGTTGCCAATAATTAACATTTAGGTAGAATTTTTTCTTCTAAAATAAGCTTTTAGAAGGATAAAAACTTGAAGCTTCTCTGTGGGCTATCTGACTCCTGTCCTTAGGTCAGGAGTCAGAAAGCTGAGGTGCCATAATATCAGTAATACTCTCTTGATACCGTGGTGTCACAAGCACTAGAAAACCTTACTGCAAACAGTCATACATACTTAATTAACTGTCAACTACTAAAGTTAATGTTAGGGAGTTTTATTATATCTAATATGCAAGATGAAGTGTAAAGTTTTGACAGAGGTTTTTTATGAACAAATTCCAATTCACTATTTAATTTACACCCATTGTGAGTTAATCAGAAGGTTTATAGGAATAGCTTGGAACTTAATCACTCAACCAAAGCAAAGAGTGAGCGTTCAACCGAAATTTTGGGTTCTAACAAAGCAGCCGTCATCTACAATACCACAGGATTCCTCAATGCGAGCTGCTATGAAGCGGTAAAGAATCCGCACCCCCTTCGTCTTTCGACAAGCTAAGGGATTCCACATCTCTTTATTTCATTATGCGCTCCCTGAACTCTATCAGGGGTGATGTCAGGGAGCGGCCCATGCTCATGCAACAACCTGCTACGACGTTATTCAAGCGTAGGGAACAAGTGTTTACGTCATTTTGTGTCCTCGTGTAGATTTTTTGTGGGGAAGTTGTTTTGGGAGAACAATGTTTGATTAGGGTTCATGGATTTGTTCTCACTTCCACCGAGGATTGTATGACCACCTCATTAGTATGAATTAATGATCACCTTAACTTCATGCATGATTTAAATTTCATTTCCCAATCTTGTCGCTGGGGTTTCTTGAGCATTGCTGATTTGCGTATTAAATATATATTTTTTTAAGGATGTATGTTTTGTAAGCTATATTTATTCATTTAAAAAAGCAATACAATCTCACTTAATAAATTAATTCATTCTTATCCCCCCCCCCCCTGTTTTACTGTCCTTATATACAACACAAAATAATATGTGAAATTTATCAATGCGTTGAGAAAGTAATATTTTCTCCAGAAAAATTTAAATTTTTTAATTGATATTTTATCATGTTCAAGTTAATAGGTAAACTTCTCTGAAATTAAGTTTAAATTGTTCTTCTGTTCATTGTTGTTAACTATGGTTGTTTTTCCTTAAATATTGTAGGGTCTAAATCGCTTTAGGTTTACTAATAAAGTGAAGCCGCTAGAGATGACACACAATTGGAAAACATACTAAAAAGAATGAAAACGTTAATTTTTGCCAAACTTTTGGTGAATATTACAGACTACATTCCTTTTGTGTGCATTTCCATCACTATTTTCTTATTATGCTGTAATTTAAAACGACAGCAGGCATAAGTCAAGACAGCAATTTTTCGTTTATCTCCTTAATAGGGCAGGTGAGATTGCGCAGGGTGGTTCACTCACGTGAGGGATGGCTTGAATTAATAAGTAGATTATATTAATAATAACTGCAAGTAAATTGTCAAAATAGCTGAAAAAACGTTTGCTTTAAAGGAATCTTGCATTACGCTCATCACAATAAAATTCAGAGGAAAAGTAATGAAAATTCAAGCCTTTTCATTTGGAAAGCAAGCAATAAAAACGACGTCGTATCATGCATTTTCAGAGTAAAAGCTTATGAATTCAAGTAGACACTGTGCTGTTGTGGCTGTACAACTATCTGAAATCGCGGTGCACTCACACCTCCCCTTCCTCCCCAAAATTAAAGTGTGCCAGCTTACCAGTTTTACCTTACGCTTGTACTAATTGGTATGTTGTTGTAAGATTTTCGGGTTGTTCCATTCAGTTGTCTTTCAGTTTATATCAAACTTGGTTTAAGATCGATAAGAATCATCTTATCCCGCAGTTTTCTGGTTTTATAAGATAATATGGGGATACTGCGCCTGAAGTGAAAGGAAATGAATTTGAAGGAAGCTGCGAAAGAATTTCAAAAGCAAGAAATGACCAATGTAGAATCAAGTGGAAAAAATATGTGTTCCAGAAAATAGTTAGGAAATAAAGTAAAAACGTAGAAATTACACCGAGTTCTTGAATTCGATTTAATTTCATGGAAGGTTTATTGCGTCACATTCAGCGCCTCATCTGTGGTTATGATGATGTTATCATGTGTGATAGATGAATATTTTGGAGAAGATGGGTTTAGGTGTAAGACTTGGTAAGGTTGGGTTCATTTAAATTGCGTCAATTATGACACAAAGTTTGTTTGTTTTTTGTCTGCTTCCGATACAACACTCTACAAAGAAAATTTCGAAAAATATAGTGTCTGTTTTTTTCCCTAATGGGCTCATGTTGGCTTCTGCCAGTTGCACACCTAGTGCGCTTCCGAGGGATTGGTACTTGGTACCATTTCTTTCAGCGGCACCACAATGAGAGTGATTCCATCGCCGCGTAAGAATTTTGACGTCCAGTTTCTCCACCGAGCATCTGGTCTCTTTTGCTGCGAAATTTCACTAGGAATTTAATTTAGCCGAGAGCATCCAAGCCAAATGTCTACTCAAGGGATCTTTTACATGCCGCACAATCATACGACATGGGCGCAGACGATTTTCTGCATTTTGAAAATCCACCGACACTGCCAGGCTCGATATAATGTCTGGAAAAAAGTGTAAAAGGACAAAAAGATTGATATTTTTATTTTAAAAAAAACTTGTTTTAACAGGCATTTTCATAAAACTGAAGCTTTGCTGGGATGTAACCTTGGTTCAGTTCTGATATTTTTATAAATGTAATAGTAGAAAAGTGATCTTCCTCTAATATATATTCCATAACACTTAAAATATCAATTCACCTAAAATATTTTTCTTTTTGATGAAAGAAGCTCTCGAAAAGGTATTGGTGCTACAGAGAGAGGTATACGGCTATCGTTAACTGGAAATTTTTTGTTGGAAAACTGGAAGAAATTGAACCTCTGTCAAACATGAAAATTGGGAAAATCCATCATCAACGTATGATATAAGATCAGAATATAAGTGAATGAAGATCATCACGAGGCAAAATAATGAATAAAAAAGATAATGCGTTCTTAATCTAAGAAAACGAAATAAAAATTCTCATTTATCCCCTCTGCTTTTCTATTTTTTTTTCCAAAAACTTTTCTCATTTCCCAGAGACAAATTTTTGAATTAATTTCCATTTTAATTGATTAAATTAATCCTTAAACTCACACAAATTTCAGAGTTGAGAAAAGGTCGTTTAAAAGAGAGGCAATTCATTTCGCTTTATCACATTTCTTTACAAAAAAAAAATTAAATAAAAAAGAAAGAACTGCATCATGCGTTTAAGGAAACAAAGACTTTCACAAAACAAAGGCCGCGTTTGCATGTACTCGCGGGTAAAAAGGAAGATTGAGGGGTGAGAGAGGAGCACTTTCGTCCAATTAGAATGAAAACAAAATTAATTGTCGATTCCTGTACCGAGGGACGAGTATGGAGACTTGGCTCTCGATTTCGGTCAGGCAGGGGAGTTCTGTAGACCCGCTTATTAATCTGTTTACGGTTCATAATCGGTTTGCCAGTCGCCCTCCACCCCTTGATGAAATTATGAGCTCCTGATGAGCAAAGGCCCTGAGTGATTTTCATTTGCATATCGGCGACGGCGGACTTGTTTGTCGCTGGTTCTGTCAACAACCACTTTCTCAAGTCGGAAAGGATTAGGCAAATGCGTGCGACAATCGGCCCCCGGCCTTATTGTTTAAAGACGGTCCGCGTTATTGACTTTGCTAATTTCGTCTGCAGAGAGAATGTGTGGAATAAAAGGATGAATCATTTCATTCCATTGTGGAAGTTTAATTTGGGTGATACAATGCCTGGTAGTTTGGGCTGGATAATATTAATATTCTAAAGCATATACTTTCTTGTAAGAAGTTATTTATTTAAGCTTTCCGGCTAGCAGGGGTAAGTGCGCTCGTAAGCGATAAACTAATATTTCGAATACACTTCAGAAAAGAAACTTGAAAATAATACTTCTTATTGTAGGGGAATAATGTAACGCTATATTTTTCCATCAGTAAATGAAATAAGATGAAAGCAAATATCAAAATGATGAATACATGATTCATATGTGTTTTTATTACTTAGTATTACTTAGTATAAATTTTATTACTTAGAGGCCCAGTGACAAACCCAAAACTCCTTCATAAAATACGTCCCTATATGTTTCACCCAATTCGTGAAATGTAAAAAATATCATTGAACTTTAATGCTAAAATGAGCATTTCTTTCTCTCGCTATTTTAATTTAAAACATGTTTTTTCTTACTTTATATAACGTGATTTCTTTTGAAGATGATTTTGAAAATTCAAACGGAATGATCTCTGAAAATTAATTTACAAGGGCTTGTTATTACATTGCGATCAATAACCTATGGCATTGATTTCCAAATTTCGGCTTTTCAAGTTCTCCTCAAATTGATTTATCCGTCTTAATTTAGATCTGCATCTCTTTCCCCCACTAAAGATTTTTCTTAATGACTATATACATTTTTCCTTACTTTTAATATTTTAAGCAATAATTTAGTGTGACACATATTATTTATCAAAAAACGTATCAGATTTATTTATAATTTAAACGTTTTTGTGAATTTTGCTCGATTTTGTGGTATTAATTGGAAAGGGCTAATCCCCAAATATATTTGTTTTAAAGCAGAGTATTAAAGCAACAAGTAAGTACAGTATTATAGAGAAAATAAAGCTCAAAAAGTAAGAAATTATTGAGAAAAACTATTCAAATTCACTGATTTATCGGCATTAATTTTTTTTAAGATACAGGTAGGTAAAAATGTAAGCAAGTTTAATGTAAAAAATCTTTATGCAAGAAGCGTCATTGAAATAGAAGCTTAACGAGAAACTTTTTATAGCAGAATCTCTGTGAAAGTCTACAAGCTTGATATGAACATTAGGTGCAATTGTTTCACATATTTTTGCAGGGAAGTGCGGATTCAGTTACCGATGAAACACAAATAAGCCCAATTTGTGGCTCAACGGTAACACATTACTCGCGAGTTGGCCATCCCCTAAAAAACTGCGAAAACCCCCAAAATCGATGACACCTCCCAAATTGGACAAACAGTCGACCAAGCCCCTCCCCCAATGACCCTGGAAACAACCCCTATATTTCAATGGCGCAGTTCCCCCCCTCCCCCAATTGACCACCCTTGCATTTACCTAAGAACCAGAAGATCCTGAATATTAAATACCGAAGTTACGATCTCTGCTTTAGGAAATTTGTGATTTCTGTAACACGTTGTCTAACCATCATGCGCTTTCGGAATAGGAAATTTCCTCGTTTTCTTCTATTCAGTGCGCAAATGTGCAGCAGACAGCCTTAATTGGGCTCCATTAAATGAGCTTTTCATCAAGGTGCTCTGGACCAAAAAAAAAATAATACTCCGTCTGTCTATATTCGTCTGGGGCTCTTGAGGTGTTATTGAGTAAAAACTAATAATCACAAGACATCATAGGGGAAAGTAAATTCTTTCATTTTAAAAATTTAGCCTATCTCTGAAGAAAAAATAATTTTTCAGGGAGAAAAAAAATATATTTACGCAAACTTTCTGTCCTCTGAATGATAGTCTATGTTTCGGCTCCCTTGGGCCCCTTGCAAAAGCCAAGCTCATCTATTGTTGGTTTCAGAACAAATTCCGTAATATTCTCTTAAGTTGACTCCCTTTTACTCAACATCTCCGTTTATTTAAAAATCATGTTCCTCCAGCCGAGCGGCGAATGCTGCATCAAGGTTTATTGTTCACTGCATGCTCTTAAAAGCTTTCGCCAATCAAAAGCATC
This sequence comes from Octonoba sinensis, assembly GCA_038502835.1. Lineage (NCBI taxonomy): Eukaryota > Metazoa > Arthropoda > Arachnida > Araneae > Uloboridae > Octonoba > Octonoba sinensis. The sequence goes on from CM076602.1 coordinate 70,837,415, forward strand.
AAAATCAAATTTCTGGAACAATACGAAAAGGAAGTCGGCCCTAAAACCCGCATCGGCCCATCCATATCGCCTCCTGATAAATTTCCCAGAAACAAAAGTTAGACTTGCTCGCCTTCCGGACTGCGTAAAATCTGCATACAAATGTCTCTTGCCTCGCTTTTACGTCTCTTAGAAAAGCGGAAGCTTTAGGAAGAATTAGAACTAAATCGACTCCCGAGGGGATTGAGGAGTTAAAACTTCTTTTAGGTGCAACTCGGAATAATAGTTCCTCTCCCCTCCCGTCCACACAATATTTACGCATTCATTTGCATAGGTGTTGCTAGAACTAGCAAAGGTGAGAAGAAATTTTATGTCTTCATAAAAGCTCCTTTTCGATGGAAGTTTTCCGTCGCGCCTTATCAAGGATGCTTAGTGTTTATCTCAGATGAGAAAGATGAAGGGACCCGCCCCACATTGTGAAAGAATCTTAGAAAGAACAATATTTTCAGTTGATTCGGTTGGATATCGGCGAAATCAATCAGTATACAGTCAAAAATTATTGTAAGAAAGCTGCAGATGTAGTATCGCAATATACTGCTCTTTTTGGTGCTTTCCACCTTTTGTCGCAATTGTGGTGTATTTTTGCCAATCAAAATTTTCGAACTGAAGAAAAAAAAGAGTGATTGCTTAGACAAAAAGAAGAAAAAAGATATTCATGTAAGTTGAGCATGTCTTGAAATGAACTTCTAAAAAAATAGATAAATTCATCTTGATGTGCATCGATCGAATGTCATTGCGGATTAGTAAATTTTTTTGAATGTGCAAAATGTAATGTGGGACTCATAAAAACAGAAATGATGTATCTGCTCCGGCTCAGTTTTGCAAACAGAAGTTGATATGGGTTTAAGCACATGAATTTCAAGAGAAAGAAGTTGAACATTGATCACGCAATTTCAGTCAAAACACACAGGAACCAATGACTGCGCTGACAACTTAGGAGCCCTTGAAAGATCCCTCTTCAAAAACTTGCTGAATTTTTGGTCCTTTCCTTGACACCCTTATAATGCCTTTTCATGAAGAAAACAGAAAGCGTGTGTCTGGTTTGCAATAAATCTGATTGAATTTTTCTTGGTGCTCAACATTTCCGTATGCTGTCTAGACGCACTCTGAGGAGAAGAGCGCGGCCAACTATAAGACATAAAGAGTCCATGTGTGCACTGGTTATAAAAAGTCATATGCCTACCATTTTTGATAACCTATTAAAAATGAATAATTAGTTTGTTTCAGAAACTTTAACCCTTTTGTGATTAAAAATTTAAAAAAAACACGAAATTTCTCCGCCAATGATAAATTTCGAGCCTTATGTCAGAACTTTGGTGAAAAATGCTATATTTTAGCAGTCTTCATAATCAAGGAAAAATAAATGTAGTGATGGAAAGATGCATCGTCATTTCAGAATTTTGTTTTCTTAAAAAGGATTCCAAGTCATAGAAAGAAGTGACCACATAAAAACTCATTTTGTTTCTTCCTCAAGGAAGGTGGAGCAGTGGACTTCATTTGATCTCTTCAGACTGAACCGGTGGTATGGATCTTACCGAAGGGTCTAGGGATTTCCCAATTATGGAGCTTTAGCAAGTGACGTCCAAACACGGAAATGTTTTGGACACTTATTTTTATAATTCCAATTTAAAATTTAAAAAATAAATTGTTAACGTTTATTTTAAAATTAGTAAAATCGTTTGAATACAATATTTGGAAATGGATGAAATGATAAGCGGAAAATGAAAATAATTAGAAATTTGTATTAAAAGTTAAAAGGAGCAGGAATTTCTAAAGTTTGCATTTTTCATTTAATGGGCCCAAGTACTACATACCATTCTTAGGAATTAAAGCGGCTTTTACGTAAGAACATGATGTAGAAGCAAAAAAAAATCATTATTAAAATCTGTTTAAATTATATTCAATTAATTCGTTTGCAGGCTCATAAGAACTTCAGGGTGGCTTAGTCGCAATAGTATATCGCTCCAGTGAAATGTGTCACTGAAAATTCCTCTGCGTTGAAAATTGACTTCAGTTTTGAATTGAAATTTTACTCGGTTACAAAACAAGCTGCTAGTCTGGAAACACACCAACCGTTTCCCACCCTTCAAGTAAACATTCTTTCCTTTTCCATCAGCCCCTGCCTTCACTCACAGCAGCATGATTAGATCCAAACCAAGATATTCGGATTGAGTTAATCGCGGCGCAGAAAAGGAACCGAAAAACTTTTCCTCAATAAGCGAGACCGGAAAAAGAGAATGAGAGCCGGCGGCACACACGTCGACTCGTTCTGCGGGCTTACGAAGGGATTACCGACTAAACCATAAAACGAAGCGCCCCACTCTCGTAAAAACTTTCGCCGCCCCAATAAATGCAAATGTTTCGCTGATGAACCGCGACGATTGCAGTTTCCAGATTTCGATTTTTTTATTTTATTTTATTTATTTATTTTTTATTATTATTAATGTTAATACTATTCAGAGTGTAACATGTTGAGTGAAAAAAACTTGTTTTATGTTTCTAAATCCCAGAGTAAGGTTTAATTTTCGAGGGAGGATAATAAAAGCAAAGTAGAATTAACAAAATAAATGAAACACATGCGGGACCTTACAATACACCATGAGTGTGCTTATTTAACAACACATGGGTGCAGTAGCTTGTCTTATATTGATTACATAAGACAAGAGATAATTTTTCGCTTAACATTTTAGACTCTTTGACAAGATATAATTTCAATTATGATTTCTTCGACAAGATATAGTTTTTCGCTAAACATGTTTAACTCTTTGACATGCCATTCAAAGAGTTTAACATGTGCCAAAAAAGACTTGCTTTATGTTTCTAAATCAGAGTAAGTTTAATATTCGAGCGAGGATAATAAAGGCAAAAAAAATAATAATTATATAATAAATAAAACACATGCGGACTCTTACAATGCACCATGAATGTGGTTATCAAACAGCACTTGAGTACAGTAGATTGCCTTATATTGATTATCGGAATTTCATACCGGTATGGAAGTATAAGTTAAGTACAATAGTCTAAAATGTCTTTAATATATTAAAAGAGGTATAAATTTATATTGAAAATATTCGTTAAGTAGAATAGGTTCCCTAAAACATAATTTGAATCCAAAATTAGAAGCGTAACTAGCCTATGGCGAATATAGAAACAGTCATAGGCACCTTTTCCCGCAAAAGACGCCTTCATAAAATCTCAAGATTAAAAAAAAAATTAAAGAAAAGAAAGAAAAGCCCTGTATTTAATATGTCATCAAATAAAGAAGGTCTTTTAAACACAAATTATTTTATTTTATCAGACATAGATATAAATGATAATTCACATGCGTAACATATAAGAGAACGCCGTAAATTACTTTGCCCAATATGCACCTAAATTTAGACCCTAGACTTAGGCACCTAAATTCTAGAGCTATGTTCCCGATCAAAATAGTGAATGAAAGAGCGGACGGATAATTACAAGACGGACTATCCTTGTGGACGGACAAATTACAAGACTACGATTTGTGAATAATCTCATGTCTCGATGAAAAGCTTATTTGCTGTTTCGCGCACATGTTTCGTAATAAGTATCGTTGATTCACTAAGCTTCGAAATAACATACAATACTTCACATCCAGGAGCGGCACGAACGTTTTGTAGACCCCGTTGCAAATATGGATCGCTTCTACTAATGCAACGCTAACTGTATACTATGGGGGTTTTATTTATTTATAAATTATTGTGTTTATCGTTTTAGGTCATTCTTTATTTTGCAATCTCAATTGGGCACATGTTGTCTGGAAATAGAAATACGTCACACCCTCCCTTTTTAATTATCTTTATTAGTTGCTAAAAAATATTTGCAAAAACATATTGACTTAATGGAAAATAATCTAATTTAAAATTCTCTCTTCTAAATATACACAGTAACATCAGCACAAAAATGAAATAACTGATTTTTCACTTTTCGTTCAAATTAAAAATGCGTTTTGTTAATGAGAAGTGTAAAATGTTTCAACTAACTGGTCTTATTACTGTTCCAGCGCTTGATTATGTGATTATTTTTACTTTAGAACTTCAGTATAGGCAGTGACTGCTAGATTGTACATTTCAAATACGTGATCTAAAGTGCGTTGCATAAACCAATAGAATTTTGTAATTGTTATGGGGGAGATATGGGGTGAACCAACTGATATACTTGAAGGGTTTTGTTTATTTTCAATATTTCCCTTCAAAAAGCCAAAGACTCCAATCGAAGGAAGCTTTCTATGAACATTAAAACCTCTAAAGAACTTTTTCTTCATTTCTTGTAAATAAATGCATTGCAACTGCTTTAAAAATCCCAATCCGTCCGCAATCTACTAAAAACAGTAAAAGTTTTCCATTGCGTGAATAAGGAGCGATCTGTCGACCAAATTGAAAAAATATACCTTCTTCTTACTCTTCGTTAATTTTGAATAATTTCAGCAAAAAAATTTACACAAACTTTATTTATACCTAAAAATTTATTAAAAAAAACTCAGCCTCTTATATATTTTTTTTTTCTTTTTTTTTTGTGATAAAGAGATCAAGCAGTTCTAGGATTTTGAAAATGCAACCCTCTGTATGTTTTTACGACTCGCAAATAAAATACTGTATAGTAACTGTAGCGACGGAAAGTTGAAGTTTCCGCAAGAACTTAACGCAAGGCGTGAAACAATTTCCCATTTAGCGAGAGAAAGAAGATCGTCCCTTTAAATTGTGTTTTCTAAAGACGTTTACTAAACCGTGACTACACTACGTACTGTTGCACGAATACCCATCTGAATTAAATTACTGATTCAAACCGATTGCATTTTCATTGTACAAGATTTTCATCGAAATAGGCAATGTCTTAATATAAATGTTTTCCCTTTTCTTTTTTTAAAATGAATAAGTAAAATTTATTTTACCTTTCCAATAAAGTCTTACTAAATATAAAGAGTTTGACTAACGTAGTTAGCTATGCATTATGAAATTAAATTTCATAATCATTCATCATCATTTTAACAAGTATACTGTAATCTACTTTTCTGATAGAAGATAAATTGTACAGCAACACGCGAAAGAAAAAATGGAGGACCATAAATATTTTTTTTCATTGGGGTAGGAGGGGGGTGGGATTTAAGAAAAAGGACAATCGATTATTATCTGTTAGGATCATGGAGCACCGATTATTGTACCAAATCTCCCCTCTCCACCTCCCTTGTCCATAAACTCTATCCGGGCAATAGGCCTCGAACAAATAAAACCTCGTTTTACAATCTTTCAAACCGGGCACCGGGGAATTTTATTTATTGCCGCGCTCCCCATCTATTGTCTAAGCGCGAAACGATAAACCCATCAGGAAATGATGGGACAAGACAGGGAATGCCAGGAAGATATTAATAAAGTTTAGAAGTGGCGAGAGACAACCACTGGCTCCGCAGGTGGTGACGACACTGACGTATGCCGCGCTCATCCTTTCGAAAGTCCCCCCTGCGTTCGAAAAGCTTCCACACGAGAATAATGACGCGGAAAATCAGAATTCAATACTACAATAAAACCACTCCCAGAGAACACGACCGACGGGGGGTTTCTCGCTCTTCATTTCGAACTGGCAGACGAGAATTTTCGCTATCAATTTAAACGTGAATATGATTGCGTGGGATGTGGATCGTTTCTGAATGTGAACGTGTTCTAAAAAACTGGCCGATTCAGGGGAACGATCACAGCTCCTTTAATCGTAACTAATTGGGATCTAATCCCCTTCCCTTCATTCAAATTTGCTAGCAAGATAAAAGAATACTAATTTTTGCTACGATAAAAGTTTAAACTGGTCACAGTAAGGAATAATATTATTCTAATATTCAGATTTGTATTGTTTCTCACACAAAACTTCATAAATTTCTTTTAAGTAAAAAGATGTTTTTAATACTTTACTATTAAAATATCTACTTGTTTGGTATTAAAAACATATGTTCCAGACATAAATGATACTAGAACAAATTCGCCGGGAGGAGGTAGATTAGTTTTAAGATCTTGATATCTAAATATGTATATATCAAAACCCAATTAATATAGTATATTCAAATTTTGCTACATACAACAGAATTTTAAATTTTAAAACTTGTAATTAAATTAATATAAGTTGCATAGGCTTTTAAACATTTTCTTATTCTACACTAATGAAGGTATCCCTCATATATATAAATGTTTGAACTTCTTTATTTGTGTTAATTTTCTTGATACAGATGTACAAAGCATGATTTTATTTTCCCCTTTACATGATCGGTGACTTTTCTATTCAGAGAATTTTTTTTAATTAAAAAATTGCTCCAGAAGGACGTTCTGCTTGAGTTTAATTCAGTAAGCGTTACCGTTTATCTCGTCCCTTCCTATTTTTGTGATTCGCAAGGCTTGAAGTAAATTTCTTTACACACGATTTTATACGATTGGGAAGTGTAATTAATTCACTTCTCTAAAATTTCTAAAAGCTAGAAGATAAAAAACAGAAAGATAAAAATAAAAGGAATATTTTACGAAAAAATTATAAAATTATTAGAACTAAACTCGTCAAGTGGCATAAAAGCTATTCCAAAATTATATTAAAACTTTTTTGTAAAATGTACTTCTCATAATAAAGAAAAACTTTGTTAAGATATAACCAGAAAGAAAAGCTAGAGGGAAGTTATGAAAGAAACATCTTAAAATAAAAAAGTAATAAAGAAATGTTGGTACTTAAATACTGAACTCAAAACCCTATAAATGTTTGCTCTGTTTAATTTTAATGGGTGCCCGTACTGCTATACATGCATGAAATATTTTGTAGCATATGTGATAATATGCACATCAATAAAAGCATTGCAGCGAAAATCTTAATTAAAAATGTTCGAAGCAGGGCAAAAAATAGGAATGACAAATTTGCACACAACTACAAACACGAAATATTTGACAAAGTAGCGATATGCATGACTGCATGAAAATAAAAGTGTCATTTGCCTTTCATGAATACTGAACTGCAACTTAATTCTGAAAAATATTCCACAGTAATTTGAAATTATTTCATGAAATTGAATGACCACAACAGCCGCCCCGAATGATGGACGCTATCCAGATCATGCTGACAACCAAATTCCACATTTTTATCGCCTGTTCTCCACGGCCACTCATTCCCGTTTCTTTATTGCCGTAATTTATCGTTTCCAAGCTCCCACCCCCTTTTCAGCGAGCGAGATGGTTTTTAACGGCAAAAATGGAAACGACCCGTCATAAAAGCGTTAATGTCATTTCCAATAGTGGGAAGGTTTCAGTTTTTTCTCCTCCGCATCATCGCGTTATACGGGCCATTTGGTTTTGGTCTTCGGGTGGGCTGCAAGAGGCATTTAGAACGCCTGCTATGGCCCTCTTCTCCCTCGGAAGACGATGCAGACGGGGGATTAAGAAGTACATAATAGGGAGTACAAATTCGTCATGCCTCCCTATCTCTGTATCATCCGTATGCAACGCACGAAGCCTGGGAAAAGGACCACGTGACGCGTCTTCATTAGCCATTCCCAAGAGACGTCTCAATACAATTATACTTTGGCATATTTGTTATCCAGCGCAGACACATTTGTGCTCCTTTTGAATCAACCTTTAGGGCAGTGATTCTCAACTTTTTTTTTTTTGTCGCGACACCCTTTAAACAGTTTTAAACTTTGGCGGTACACAAAGAAAAAGATAAGCTTAAAAGTTGTTTACTTATCTATAATACACTCTGAAAAATAGTTTATGATAATTTTAAATGTAAAATAAAATAATACTAGCTGATCTCCCGCAGAACATCTGCGGGCTATAAGTTTAACAATCGAACTTAAGAATGATGTCTCGATGTAAACAAACTAAAGTGTTGCCACCCCAAAGAATCGGAAATTAAAAATTGAGTTATGAATGGAAATGCTTTTTGAAAAATAGAAATAAATTTGTTCAAGTCCGTAAGTTACGATAACAAGTTCAAATAGTCTGTTATCTTTATATGCTAATCATTAAACAAAGTTTTGCATATCGTTTTACCGTAGTTTGTGTATTGAATGACGCCAGTATCGTATCGTACCGCAAAATTTAATCGTAACTGGTCCTCGCTAAGTGATATATATATATATATATATATATATATATAGATAATATGTACTACAAAAACAACAATTCGTTTATTAAGGGATTAATTACAAGGTAATAATAAGAATACTTTTAATGAGAAATTTGAGCTTGACGTTTCTTTGATGTTATTTTCATTTATATTTAGTCGTAAAAATGACAATGCTACTCTCATATCGTTTTTTGCATTTAGAAATTTCTACAGTTAAAAATATGGTATTTAACTAAGAACAAGTTTTCTTTTACAGTGCACTTTTATTTAACTTAAACAAGCTTTACTCTTATTGGAAAAAAGCATTAATGTGTTTACTATATACATTTCTAAAATTAGGCGGTACCTAAGAACATGGCGGCACACAAAGGGGCCGCGACACAGTGGTTGAGAATCACTGCTGTAGGGAATTTCAAACATCGGAAGGAATCGAAAAACTATTCGTACGAAGTTCATTGTAACGTACGAAGTTACGTTGAGTTCAAAAAAAAGAAACGAAGTTCTTTTCTTTTTAATTTGGCCCAATATTACGCATTAGCTATTCATTTTATCAAGTATTTTCCCATTTCATATCATTGAATTATTACCGCTTGTGTTTTGAAGAACAAATTATAACTTCATTATAATCAAAATGATTAAACAAAATTCTAGATTCTTATGCAATCTATCTGCTATTTAAATCATTAATCATAATCATTTTTAGCGACGAATATTGAAAAGATTTCCTATTCACTCATGAAAAATCGCCAACTCGAATCTTCTGAAACAAGAATAAATACTTATTTATCAAAAGATATTATTGGACACGAATTATTGAAATTGGTAACTTTAACAATAGCAAAGAATGGAGCATAACCCTTTAAAGGGGACTTCAAAATAGTTTTTAAAAATAAATTTTTCTTTATTTTCTTGTTTATTTAACTAATTTAGTGTATACCATGAGATTTCAGGATTTTTCTATGTATTATTTCAATAGTTTTCTTCTCAATAGTCAGAAGAATCTACAAAATAAGACAAAAATTTAAATTAGTTCAATTGAGATAAGTTATTATAAGTTAAATTATTACATTTTTTTACATTTTAAAGAAACTATTATGACGCAACACATTGAAACGTTTTTTAAAAAAATATGGTTTTTTTTTCTTACATATTTTGTGACGATGTACGCGACATTAGTAGAAGTTGGGAACGTATTTTGTATTTGCGTTTTCAACCAAAAAACAATTTGGCAGAGGCTAAAAAGTCATTTTTAAAATTGTTAACATTCCTGAAAATATAAAATTAGCAAGTACAGTTCACAGAGCTATTTATTAGAAGCAGAAAAAAAAATTAATGAAGTAGCAAGTTTTCTTGCTAATAGGAGCTAATGGGTTTAGACATATATTGAAATAAATTTTAAAACGGAAAATCTAAAGTAGCGGGATTTTTTGTAATAAATTAAGGTTACTTCTTTTAAGGGAGTTCTTGCCAGAATTCCCAGCAAAAAACATTCTTAACATTTTTTTTACACTGAAACATAAGTCAAAATATATTTTTGATTATTTTTTAAATATACATGCATTTAATGAGGTACATTTCTTATTTCAAGGCGTAAATGAAAAAGTTTAACATACTTTGTACTTTTAGCAAAATATTGCTGAATAAAAAAAATTTTAAACTTAAAAGACATTCACACAAATTAATTTAATTGAAGGAATGGCATTATGGGAAGGATAAACCATTACCCATTAGGTGCACCACTTCCCCTGAAGTTTTACAAGACGTTGTTTATGGTCAGTCATTAAATATTTTGTACTAAGAAATCAGCAAAATAATAATAATAATAACCATAATGTAATTAGTGCTGTATGTATTTTATGGAGGGAAAACATACAACTCCTTCTCGCGAAAGAACCCAAAATCATTGTAAACGCTGCCCGATTGCTGAGCTCTATTTCACTAGTCTTTCAATAATATTTTTCGGTTATAAAAGGATGATATTAGCCAGCTATCTACAAGGGGGTCGTGTAAGCGTTAGCCCCTCGCTACACTAATGACTACACCACCACCGCGTTCAATCAACAGAAACGAATACGGTTAAAGGGTGGATCATCCCATTTGCGATGAAAATATTAGCTCTGCGGACAAACTCTTCTTTTATGTTTGTGAGCAAGAAGGGCCACCTGTAATCGGAGACACTGACACACGCGATCTACGGAGGGTGTCCCTATTCATTTCGAACAAAAGATTCCTCTTCATCGTAGGTCTGTTCTGTCACCGAAGCGTGACTGGTCGCTGCTGTAGCGTGACTACTCACCCGCCAGTAAGTGGTATTGGTTTATTGGGGAGATTAATTTCGTTTGCCGAAAGAGCTTCGAATTTTGGGAAGTCTTTGATTTTCAACGCTGGAATTTCACGGCAGATTCACATCCATCATAGACAGAATATATCTTCACCCATGACAAATAATTGAGAGTAAAAAGTACCCCATCAAAGAATAATTAGAACCTTTTTATGCGTAAATATTACACCGTTATTCCGCTTCAATAACTTGTCAAAGCCCCTAATATAAAAAACGCTAGTCCCTATGAAAAATAAATAGGCTTCTTTGGAGGCAATTAAATAGGTTTCATGCGGTTCCACACAGTGCCTATTCCTCGATAAGGAAATACAAACGTATCAGTCCGATCTAAGACGCGTTGAAAGTTTTGTGCGAGCATGAAACTAATGTAATCTGCATAAGTAATACAGAAAAAGATAGAAAATGACGATGTAGAGAAAAAATATAAAAGGAATGAATAATTATATGGTAAAAACATCGAATGTTCCATCTGAATACGACGATACATGTTCGTTCACTAATTTTTGAGAATGCCCTCATCTGCAAGTTTATCAATCAAAACTTGCAGATAAAGAGCGTCATTTGGGGTGAGTAAAATACTCGCATGATGCGCGAGACACAATTCCATGCCCAAAAAGTGACTGTGTGGTGCGCATTGTGGTCAGGAGGCGTTCATTTTGAAATCGATGAACGTCAGGCAGAGATAGCGAGCGCATATAACACCCCACCTGAGTGTATTGGCTACAAGCGCATGATAACCGATTATTTTTGGAACGAAATCGAGGATATTCATGTGGAAGACAAGTGGTTTCATGAATATGCCACACATCGCGGGCAACATTAGATATTTTCTAGAAAAGCTCAGAGGTCGCATCATTTCAAATCACGGTGATATCAATTAGCGACTTAGATCACTTGATTTGACACCATAGGATTTCTTTTTTTGTCGTGTTTTCTTAGGAGTAACGTCTATATCAACAAACCTGGAGCATTACAGCACCTAAAAACAAATATCCCCCAAGTTATAGCCGCGAACTTGTGCGAACAAGAAGCCGCGAAACTTGTGCAAACGTCTTCGAAAATTACCTCGAATGAATCAACTGCTGCAGAGGCGGCTATTTGGTCAACATCATTTTTTATATTTAATGAATTATACTACGTATTCGATTAAAAAAACGTATAACTTCTATGATAATATTACATTTCGGGCGGTTTTTTTTTTAAATTAAAGTTAGGAAACTTAAATTGGTTCATTCATCAAGTTCACAAGTTTTAATGAAGAGTACGTACTTTGTAGAAACCCCTAACTTCGATGTTTATTTATCAATATTCATACAAAAATAATTGCTGTTTTTCAATAGGTCATTTATGAACCACTGATGAAAAGATATAAAACAGTGTGTAATTTTTTTTATAAGTATGCCTTTTACTTGTTAGAAAATATATGTATTATATAGAACTGAAAGCAAACATTGGCTACTTTAACTTCATATCTACTTTCCAGTTTAAATGTTTTTAGAAGTTTTGTAAAATTAAAGTTGTGTGATTTAATGAGCAAGATCATCATTTTTTCTTTAATTAAATCCTGTTCTATGTACGGCGAATACCTATTTTTTGTTGAGATTGTATTATTTGAATACTCAAACAAAACAATTGTACATTATCGCATGAATGAAATTGACAAAAACTCTAACTCTTTACATTATTTATGACTTAAAGTTTTTAAAATATCAGAATACTTTATTGAAAACAGTTTTGATTATTTTACAAAAATTAATCATATGATAATAATTTTCTTTAAATCTTTTTAGAGCCTGAAGTCAAAAGGAAGAAAAGGTTCGTCCAACATTGAGACTGGCTTCAGTATCTTGTGTATTTTCTCCTGTCTTCTGCAGACTGTACAGAAATACTTAAACCATCGATGACATGAACAGAAGTGACATTCACAGTTGATACGAACAATTTTTACCCTTTTTTTACTGAAATGCTGGAAGCAGTTTTTACAAACCAGCAATCAATGCAATTTGAAATTCTTAATTTCTGCCATCTCAAGAGTTCCACTCTACTTGAACCTGATTAAATAAACAGAAAGAAAGGAAGAATTTGTTGAAATAAGGTTATTCTAAAGACCCATTTTGCATCATTTCACCGCAGTGCTAACCTGGCAGTTGGTATTTCAACAATAGTATGCAGATCATTTTACCAGGGAATCTTTAAAACATTTTACTTCGCAGTTGTTTTTTTTTTTTTTTTTTTTTTCTGTAAGTCTAGCATATCATTCGAGTTTAAGTCATTCATTAAGAAACTGACGTATGACATCCTACTATCGTTCAAATTCATAACGAAATCATTTTTGTATATTCCTCACATTGAAATTAATGAGCATTACAATAAGTGTGTATTTATAATTTAAATATTTCCCCTTATGGTAATTTTTGCGTAAATAGCATGGAAATCACATTACGAGGGTGCTTCAGAAAGGTTTTGGATTAGCATAGAAATTCTACAATAAAATTTTTACATATCTACAATAAAAACTTTAATGATCTTTTTCGAAGTATCTTTTTCTAGAAGCAATACACATGTCGATTCTCTTACACCATGTTTTAAAAGCTGTTGACCACTTTTCTTTTTCAAGGTCATCTAGCTTCCTTAGATGTGCATCAAACGCTTCATCGGCAGTGCAAAATCTGGTTCCCTTTTATCTCATTTTTCACAGTTTTGAAGAGAAAAAACTCAGATGGAAGCTAGGTCAGGAGAGCAGGGAGTGAGGCAAAATTTCAATTTTCTCTTTCTTCAAAAGCTGAGAATCAAACAGCCACTGCCCCGTTTTCGACATTTTTTCCCCATCTTTTTTAATATCTCAGGGAGACATACATCTACTCTACAATCTGCAAAAATAGTTTTTCTGTCTTCAAGTGCAATGGTGGCTGTATGTCCAGAAAAAGCGAAGAAAGTCGCCACCATTCTCTTGCTGCTAGTTCTTCCACGACGAACTTTAGTAGATGATTTTTCATCCGAGAATACCTATACAGTGAATTGCTGCTCAGTTTCTGGATCGTACAGATAAATCCATATTTCATTGGACATCCCAGATGCGCTTAGCGGCGCCATCTGTGATTTTTTTTTTTTTTCTTTCATCAAATGACACCAATGAACACGGGCGGCCATTTGCTCTTCTGTGAAGGACTTTGTAGTGGCATTTATAAAAAATCATAGCTCGAAACGCTTGTCTATCCAATTCCATAACTAGTAAAAAACGTTATTTTTGCGGTTTTCGTCTTTTCCCCTAAAAATAAAACATTCTATGAATACTGCCATTCAGGCCCGCCATTTCAAAATTTTCTGGGGGGAGGGGGCGGCAAAGGGTTACATTCAATGCAAATTATAGGTACAAAACCATAAAGAACATAAAAACATGCTTTAATACATTGTATTTCTAAAAGTCAGAGGGGGCAATTGACCCCACCCCCTGATCTCCCAAATGATGGGCCTGTCGAGCAGGGGTTGTTCAAAGAAGTAAGCGCTACCATCCGACACAAGAATAAATAATGTTTTCAGTTTTTATCCAAAAACTTTCTGAACACCCATATAAGTGTAATTCAAAAGTTAAATCGATAACTCCACATGTCGAAAGTTTTAACCATTTGCCTGCTGAAAAATGCTCTTGTATATATGCAAAAACTTCAGAATTACAAATTGAAAGTATTTTTAGATGTTGTTTGTATGTATTTATATCACGACCTTTTTTTTATATTGTGTATTGTATTTTTCAAATAAAATCAATTCACAATTTTTATACCAACCGTGGTGATCAAAGTAACGTTAAAGGAAAACATTTACAACCCTTTTCAAAAGGAAAACTTTCCTGATATATATATATATGTTTCAACAGAAAAATCTTAAGCGCACAAGGCCAGAAACATTTTTGATCATTTTATAAACGTGAAAAGAATCTCAACATGTGTAAATAAATGAATGTAAATAACGTTCTATTTAGAAACTACAGAAATCCTCTTCGTGTGTAAACAATGCTTATTTCTTGAAAAAGTTTTTCATTTCCTTTCTTAGCTGGAGTGTTGCTAAAACATTTGATATAAAGGGCATAGAAGAAGCAATTGAAGATGTATTTAACGTGTAATCTTCGCGAACAGAGATATTCGTTCAACGTAAAAAAAACTAAATTTTAATAGAATTACGAAGCAAGAAAAAAAAAATGAAACAATTTATTCTGAAAGGTGTCATTGATTTACTTAACGCACTTCTTATATTTAATATTACGAGGATATTTTTTTGTTAAATCATCGAATTCAAAACTTACTTCGTTCAGCATGATGTTTTCCCTGCCAGTCTTCTCGCCAGCACCACCCCTTTTTGTTTATGCTATCTCCACCTGTTGTGTCTGAAAATTTGAAAATCATTCTTGGTACCTTGTCATAGGCTCGTGTTTTGTATACATTTGAATCGAAGTTAATTCTTGTACCATATTTTGTAAATATATTTCACAAAAATTCATGTATTTATTATCTAGTCATGTGAATATAATAAAAAAAAATACTCAAAATCAAGACTAATTTTTATAAACACCAACACATTTGTCACTCTCCGACATTGAAAACGCATATGTAAATACGATACACGCTTAAATTAATTTTTCCGCATAAAATTTCAATTTGACGCAAATCTTTGAGCTCTCAATATATTTTTTAGACCCCGGTTGCTACTTTTAATGCATTAGATGGGCAAAATTTTGAGCTTCTTAAGTGTGCTAAATGTTTAGGTGGTTGTTGCTAATGCCACTTGGAAAGGTCCCCTCGCAGGGCGACCAGGAATTCAGACAGACAAAGGAGCGCCTTCCTTGAATTAATGAGCTTCACTAAGGGGGAAGTACGACTTAGCTCAGAGTGGTTTCCTAATTTTGAACCAGCTCCCAGATGAGAGACCGTCACGTAGGTGGGCAACCCCAGAGGTATTATTTCAAACTTGGAGAACATTGGAGTCAAGACGGATTTTACGTTCACCTTCTACCATTGGCGAACACGGACCCTAGGGGTCATTCATAAATGATGTCACGCTTCGAGGGGGGAGGGGGGTTCGAGAAAGTGTGACAGTTTGTGACAAGGGGAGGGGAGGGGGTAACAAGAAGTGCGACATCCTCATTTTGAATTCTAAAAAAATTTAAATCAGCAAATTAAACTTATTTTATGCTAATGTAATACAGCGTGACATGTGACAAAGGGGGGGGGGGTCAAATATATTGAAAAAAAAGCATGACATCATTTATGAACGGTCCCCTAGAGCAATCAGTCGCGAGAGGTGGTCACCCTCCCACGCGCTGACAACTGTCAGTGCTGCTTCACTTTCGGTATTCTATGGAAACGGTTTTTTTTTTAATTAATTTATTTATTTATTTATTTTTTTTTTTTTAAGATTTCGCGTTTTTTCAAACTGTTTTATGTAAATTGAAATTAAATCTGCTAATCTCTCAATTAAGATATTAGGATTTAGTTCCATTTCTGATTTCCGGAACATTTTGTTCCTTTGAACAAGCTCATTGGAAAAAGCTCTCGACGGGAGATCTTTTTTGATTTGAACAACTTTTGTTTAATTTTGAACGGATCAAAAAATTTAACATTGGTTGAATGCTGTATAAATCATGATCTAACGAACGGATATGCTTGGAACAAGCTTTATCAAAATTAGTACATGACGTAGGGCATGTACAGATACGAAGTTCATCCAAAACTACGCGAGCCTATTTTCCCATGAAACGGTGTTTTTTTTTTTTTTTTTTTTTTTTTTTTTTTTTTTGGTATTTTTAAGCCTATTTTTGTATGAATGCATGAACGAGTGAAAGAAAGAATAAATGAATGAATGAGTGAATGAATATGTATTAGTCGCTAAAAAAGGCATATTTAAAATAATAAAGAACTAACGCTAAAGAAGAAATAGAGATAACTTGTTAGATCAGTGGTCCCAAAGTTGACTGGGCTCCGACCCATCTAACAAAAATTTCCAGTCTTGGGACCCACCTCTTAGCTGTCTTAGAGAAAAGAGGGCATAAATGTTGGTAATGCTCAGATCCCCTAGTGGCGAGTTGTGGAACTAAATAATGCTGTCTTATTTGTTCAAATTGAAATACTTTTTAAAAAATTGGTGTTACCAATATGAATGAAAGGCTGTTGGAATAAGAAACACAACTTAATTTTTTTTATTACTTAAATACCTACATCTGCAAAGTTTTTTTACAAAGTAATTTCAATGGAAAAGGATGTATTTGTTTCTTATTTCTCTTCATTAAAGTTTTAACATCAACTTCAACTTTAGCTACTTTTATTCGCATACTTCCTTTTTTTTTAATTCATGTATACAGTGGCGAGGGCCCACTCAATATTCTCTCGCGACTCACCAGTGGGTCGTGACCCATAGTTTGGGAAATACTGTGCTAGATTATAAATTTGATACTGGGTATATGCGAGAAAGTAGCCTCACATAGTTCTAAACATAACTTCTTGTTTAGTTTTTGAATAGTTATATTATATTATTGGTGCAGTGCAAAGAAGTCATATGGTGTACATATCAGTTTTTTTTTCCTTTTCGTCCCTATATTTTATAAATTAATTTTTCATCTTATATGTGTATAAGTTTGTGTGTTTGTGTAAATGGGAAAAGTCATACACATGGCAATTTCATACATCCTCAGAAGTAGTCCAGGAAAAGTCTGGATCACTTGGAAATCGCTACACCTGCATAAGGAAATATCCTTTAGAAATACGGAACTGGTGATAAAATACCCTGTATCGATAATCTTTGCTGGCTCTGGAGGTGATAAAGTTAGCTAAACCTTTTTGGAGAGATTTTCTTAACATTCGAAACTTAAACTTGTTAAAACAGAAATTACAAATATCGCAGTTACGTGTTTTGCAATTGCAAAAAAACTTCGAAACCCGTGCAATAAAAATTTCATTTTTCAGTAAATTAAGAAGTAGCTCATATTCTTTCAATAATTTTGACTTGTTGTCAGGTATTCAGCATACTTAAGAGAAATTATTACAAACTATTTTTAACGTTTAGGGTAGAGATTTTCTGTTCATGGTTAGCGGAACACTTGTTCTCCTTGAAGTCATTTCAAGAGTTCCATGAAACAAATTAAAAACTCAAAAAGAAATTACAACTCGAAAAGAAATTATTACAAGAAAATAAAATCGCCCATTTATCTTTTTCAACATTACCAAACAAATTTTTAGAGTGTCAAAGCAGTTTTTAGTGTTTAGCTTTTTCAGTTTATGTGTTAAAAAAGTAATGATAAATTACCATAGCTCTAGTTTGAAACCTACCATCCTCCCTCTTACGTCTTCTATGGGCAGTGCGACTGCGTTTTCTTTGAAGTTGCTTGTCCTTCCGTAATTAATAAGTTATTAATTTATGATTAATTTTGCATTATTTTATTCACACACTGTGTTTTGTGTTATTTTTGTTTTCCATTTAGTAATCGCTTCGTATTAAGTAAAGCATACATATATACCAACTTGTACCCTCTTTTTATTGCACAAAAAAACTTCGAACGTATCACTTAAACGATCGGGGCTGTTATTTTGGCTGCAAAGCTAGTACCTGGCTAGTACTTTCAGGAGCTACTGCTCCTATTACGCTGGTATCAGATGGATGAGCTTTCAAAACGGTTATTAATATTTTGAGCTTCGTGCATACTAGGGTGGAGTGAAAAGGGCTAATTTTCTTTAAAATATTTTCTGATTCAACAATTGGTGCTGTTTGGCAAAAAAGACACTGCAAGAAAATCCCAGCGCAATCACTCATCTCCTTCAGGTTTTCCACATGGGTCAGAAAAACGAATGTTTAACGTCAAACATTAAAAAAATAGTTTACTTTATTTGTTGTTGTTGTGTGCTCGCGCGAAGCGAGGAAGAATGGGTGCGCAGCTCCTGAGTCCAATGGAGCCCTTATAGGAATGAGTCCGACTTCCGCACCTTATGAGAGGTCTCTTAATTTTTTTGAACCTGTTCCCAGATGAGAGGCCCTCACCTGGGGTTAGCATCCGCAGAGGTATCGTTTCACTTGTAAGACATTGGAGCCACGATGGATTTAACGTACTCCAGCTCCCTTTAACGTACACGGTCCCAAAGCAACCAGCCGCGAGATGTTTTTCACCCTCCCAAACCACTAACCTCAATCAGTGTTGATTCACTTTCGATGTTCTGCGGGAACCAAGCTTCTACCGACTGGTTCACGGCGAGATAGTTTTTTTTATTTAATTTTAATATTTACAATAACTTTATTTTCTGGCTCAAAAAAAGTTATAATTATTAATAAAATAATTTTTATAAAAAAACAGAACCGACTTCAAATTATAAATTGCGCTAAAATGTGAAAAATAAATTCATTCTTTAAACAACATCGATGTGACTTTTAAACATAGTTTTAGAAGTTGGTGCAAAATTAAGATAGAAAGAATCTTTTGTAATCATGAATCCAATTACAAATATATATATTTTCGCAGAATTAGCAACAGTTCCAATATGAAGTAGCAAATGGTATAATGGTAATTTAAAACTAAGTTTAAAAGTCACATCGATGTTGTTTAAAGATAAATTTATTTTTCACTTTTTAGCGCAATTTATAATTTGAAGTCGGTTCTGTTTTTTTATAAAAATTATTTTATTTTATTCTTTTTAGTGTAAGTACATTTTTTATATAAATACTCTATTTTTTAAAAAATCCATATCAAAGGGCAAAACTTCTTTGAATTAATGGCACTTAAAAACTGATCATTTGTATGATAAATTCCCTTTTGAAGTCGATTTTAGCAAACAAACTGATTGCATTAATTTTTGCCACAGAGAAGCCTTCAGTTACACTCTTACTGTAATTTCTCTTAATATGCCCATGACAACAAACATGTTTTCAACAATGACTTTTCTATTTATTAATAGATTTCCCAACAAAGAAAAATCAAGCCAAGCCTTTCCAATTTAAAAAAAAAAAATTATTATTTTTCACCCGTAACGTTTTTTCTAAAAAAAACAAATGTAGTCAAATTGATTTGCAATATTTGAGTTAGACGACCCTCTATCGATTAAAGAAAAAATCATCAAAATTGGTTCATTTAGTCAAAAGTTATGGATGAAAAAACAAAAAAAATACTACATTTCTGCCCATAACTTTTTTTCTAATTATCGAATATGGTCAAACGAAGGTACGGGACCTATGGGAAACCAGCCTCGATTGATTAAAAAAAGAATCATGAAAATCGGTTCATCCGGTGAGAAGTGATGAGTGGACAAACAAACAAAAAAAACCGACATACATACAGTATGAATGTATAACCTCCTTCCTTTGTGAAGTCGGTTAAAAAGAAGGATTAAACAATTGTCGTTTCAAAAACATATCACCAATCCGCAATCGAGCGTCGTAAGTCCCTGGGTGTATTATATTTGCATAGCTAATATAGCAAATATATACTAATATTATAAAGCTGTAGAGTTTGTTTGCTTGAAAGCGCTAATCTCATTAACTACTGGTCCGATTTGAAAAATTCTTTCAGTGTTAGATAGATCATTTATCGAGGAAGGCTATAGGCTATATATCATCACGCTAAGACCAATTGGAGCGGAGTTCCGAAAATTGCATAAAATAGTCCTTTCTATCGGAAGAAATGATCGCATCCTTTCGAGCTTGATACCATTGAAAAGCGCGTAAAAAACTACTTCAGGAAGAGTTTTTTTGCTTCGTGCTAAAATTGGAAGCCTCTAAATTAACTAGAAAAGAATGAATAGGCGTTTTTCTCTGAAGTTTGAAATTATTTTTTCACGATAATTAACTTTAATTTTATTTGACTCAGATGATGACCGTTTTATTTTATTTGCATTGTTGCATCGTTTCAACAATTGTTACAGTTGCCGTGTGAACAAACAAATCAATGCAGTTGCCATTGTTAAACAAATCAAAAAAATAATAATTAACGTTTCTAGCATTTTGATGAGGCATCGCTCTATTTGCAAAATATAATTTAAGATAGACCGTGCAACGCCGGGCGTCGCAGCTAGTATTAATATTTTTAGATACGGAAGAAGACAAAGAAAGGTAAATTATTACAAATTGCATAGAGTACTAATTTACAATGTGCTGTTCTATTCATATTGATTAATAAAACATTTTACTTTAGTCAGCCTTCAATTTTGGATTCCTCAAGAATTCTAAAAAAATTAACTTTGGTCCTTTGGTGTCAAACCTTGAAGTTCCGTTGTTGACTTTATTCAACTGTGAATGTGTCCATCTCAGACTTCTGCTCCATGTATTACCAGTGAGGCTTGTGTTGCCAGCCGCACATGTCTCTTTACTGCTCGAGAATGGCAAGGGAGCTTTTTTGTTTCAAATTACGAAGCGTTTCTGATCATTACTTGTTATATCTTCCACACATAGGTTCATTGTAGCTGGTGGCTCCACAGGTTTGTCCCAGTGAAAGTGAATCATCTCTAAATTTTGCCTCTGCCTTGTAATTTGAGTTTTTTCCCCCCATTCCGCGCATATGACGTGATGTATGAGTAGCTCTTGGGATTTTCTTTATTTCGAACCAGGATGGCAAGTAAACTCTGATATACCATAAGGATACCTAGGATCAAAAAGTGTTCTGTTGATTCGGCAGACGATACATATAGGCGCAATTCTGTCGGCTGTAATGAGCGATCTTCAATAAGACAGCGTTATAGAACTTCTGTTAGCTAAATTTGGAAGGTACTCCCCCGCTGAATATTTTCCTATTCAGCTGTTTTTTACCAACTTTAGGCAGAGCACTTGAAATAGAAACAAAACTTGAAACAGCAAGGGTTTAGCGCAGAGATTTTCGTATTGTTGCGGAAAATTCCTATGGCCCAGATGGCGAAGAGCAGGTAATTCATCAGTATGCAATAAGCATACAAACGAATGCAATTTATAGGTAGCAAAGATTTCAAGCTCTCTAACTGCACCAATTTTCTTCCCAACGTTGACGTTCGTTCCATCACACCCATTGGCTACCAGTTCCGAATTCCTTTTTTGTTTAACGCAGTTAATGTTTCGCATATTATTCGCACTGAGTCGGAATCCGGAGTCACATGTCCTATATAAATAGAATCAGGTTCTGACAATAAAACAATACGCTCTTCCACAATTGTAGTTGTATATAACGCTATTAAAAATGCTGGTTCAACTTTTCAGCAAGAAATTAATGAAATTTAACTGCAGTCAACATTTGGTACTAAAAGTTGCAAAACATTCATAGTGAAACGAGGTGACACTACACCATTATAATCAATCAACTTAGTATCAAACGTTGATAGCAGATAAATTTCATCATATTTTTGGTGAAAGATTGAAATAGAATTTTTAACAGAGAAAATATAATATTTGCTGTTCAAGTGCGAAATGCCATTTCTAGCACTGAAAAACCGATTACTAATATTAATTTACAAGTTAATTAACTAATCAATCAATTATTAATTTTCCGATAAAAATGCAGTAAAACATTATAAAAAAGGCAATACAAATATTTATTTGAGTGGTGGAACCTCAAGATGCCAACATATTGTGGGCTGAAATTTAGAAACTGTTTGTTCCAGCCAGCTTCACACTATATAAAATTATTCAGGCAGTGCGAATTTCGAAGAAAAGTTTTTCACTCCACCCTTTTAGGGCGTATTGTAAAAGTCGAACGGTTGAAATTAATGTTTAATCTAGAACGACCAACACGCTTGCGGTCATAAGATCGCCATAGAGAGTAGTTGTATCGTTTGTTTTTGAGTTACAATTTATTTGCATGGGGCCTCAGTGGCTGAGCGGTCAAATCGACTGGCTCCGGTGCCTCCCTGCACGGAGAGAAAGAGGCGTGGGTTCAATTCCCACCTTTGCCCTGGGTGTATTTCCTTCTTTGTATATTAAAATCTGTTGTGCTGTCTTGTTCTATCTGTCATATTAGACGAGAGTTTGAGGCATATCCTTGAGAATAGCAAATAAACTCAAATATTTATGTGACCTGAAATGGTTGTAAAGAAAGAAAGAAAGAAAGAAATTTATTTTCACCTCACACTGGCTGAGCGGTCTGATCGACTGGTTCCGGTGCCTCCCTGCGCGGAGTGAAAGAGGAGTGGGTTCGATTCCCACTTTCCCCTGGGTGTATTTTCTTCTTTGTATATTAAAATCTGTTGTGCTGTCTTGTTCTATCTGTCATCTTAGACGAGAGTTTGAGGCTTATCCTTGAGAATAGCAAAGAAACTCAAATATTTATGTGACCAGAAATGGTCGTAAACAAGCAATTCCTTTTCACCACTTGTATATTATTTCTGTCAGGGAGGATTAAACTTCCCAGTACACTAGGTTTTTAGTGGTACCGAAAATCCTAGTGTAGTACTATTATTTAATCACGTAAAGCAAGAGAAAATTATGGCAGCAATAATATAGATGGTATTTTATTGATGAGTTTTGGTATTTACTACGGCTAATGACCCATTTGAAGCTGATCTATCATAGTTTCTCGAACCCCCCCCCCCCCTTTCCCCTGGTAGCGTACCTAGGTCATTTTCCAACAAGCGCAAGACCAGTCTTTAGCGCTCTTCCCGACTTATGCACACACACACAAAAAAAAAAACTCACCCATTCTTATATAAGCACAGTCAATTAATTAGTGCCCCTAAAATATGGCGACCCTGTTTTGTGAATGATGTCATGTGGGGTTTATAAGCTTTTTAAAAATGAACAACAATCATCTTATTAGATTTTTTCTCTTATAAATGTTCAAATAAAGAACAATATTAATATATTAAGTCTGCAAGTTTTCTTTCTTGATCATATTTTTCAGATTTTAAGCGTATTGCGTGCTGCATGAGGAAATCGGTGAAAATTCTTGTGTTTTCCTTTTATCCGTTTCCCTCACCACTTTTCAGTCAAACCGTTGAGTGTGTATAAATCTATATACAACTTTAAAATGCATAAAAATGTCCCATATCATTAAATGAAACGCTATTCTATACGTTATAACGCCAATCATTGAATATTGAATACCAAAGATCCCGCAGCTCATGTTGCCATACCGTGGGTAAGATATGGTAAGATCCATTTGAAATCAACGATATCTCTCTTCTTTTGCACTCATAGAATCCTTAATAATGTTTCCAAAATTTGCTGCGTCCCCCATGGGATTTGAGGGCCTTGAAAAATTCGGAAAGTTGTTTTTGAGGATTTCCGCGGTAATAAAACATCGTTTGGCAACAAAGCATATCATTTTTTTTTTCTTCGGCGGCATTCGTATTTTGTGTGTGTATGTGTATGCCATCCATAAGAGATCAGTCGTCTAAATGCCGGTACATCTTTTAATTATCAGCTCTCTATTGTAACTATACGTGTTTGAATGGGAGTAAAGAGAAATTTGGATTCAGCAGGTATGTCTGCACAGACTAACGCAATATCTGAAGATGAAGCTGCCTTGTATGATCGACAAATCCGTTTGTGGGGTTTAGAGTGTCAAAAGAGGTAAGATATTCTTAATAGTGTAGAAAAAAAAAAAAAATACTTACATTCTGCTGTTTAGAAACTAGATCAGAAAAAGCTTATTTTTTAGAAGAAAATGACTAGTGTCACGCTAGAAACTTCATTATGATTTGTTATTGGAAGAATATTTTATTCTGTCATATTTAGAACTAGGGATGTAGGAACGAATAATGGTGTAACAGAATATTTGACTATTTCTTTTAGGCAAAAACCGAATATTAAGACAACATCTTAACCTACACAAAGGATATTCGGCGGCAGAATATTAAAATTTCTTAAAATTCATTGTTATATTAAACTTAAATAAAATTCATCATAAAGTGAAATACCGATTCCCTCTTTTTAAGTCGTTCTTATAGCTTTAATTGGTTCCTGTTTAAAAACTTGTTGAAATATATTTTGTACTTTTTTGAATGCAATAAAACAGGTAATTTCTACTTTAAGTCTAACACTAAAATGGATAAGCCCAACCAAATCAACCAATAAAAAAATAACTTTTAAGGTCAATGTTTTTAATGATTTCTTGGCTCTTTATTGAATTTACCTCCAAGATGAAAAAGCTGAAATGTTGAATTTTTTCAATAATTCCTTCCAAAGTTATATTTAAAGTTTTGACAAAGGCGAATGTTTTGCCTTGTTCAGTAATCTTTAAATGGATGTAATTATAAAACTAAACCTTGAAAGGACAAAACTTGTTCCTATCATACTAAACATTCCATTTGAGCCAAAAATAAACAAAACCAAAGATGTGATGTTTTGACCATTGGTTGATTTGGTATGGAACTAACCTAATAATGACATTGTTATAAAAGGATCCTATGGTCATTCCACAGTATTTTTTGTTACATATGGGACATTTTACCAAAAATTTTGGAGTATTTATATTTTTTAAATTATAAAAATATTCATGAAAAGTTTTTGAAATTTTTAGTACATTCTCTACAGCTAGAGCCACATTAATATAAAATTTCTTTTCAATGTGGTCAATAGTTTTTATTTAAATAAATTAAAATTTTGTTGGGTTGGGATGCGACAAAGGCAAAACATATTGGTGTTAACAGTCAAAAACCTGTCTTAAACTCCCTAAGTGTCAAAATCTGTTGGTAAAGGAGAGTTTGCTGGGAAACATATAAACTAGCAACAGGAGAGTATTGTGTTGAAATTTTAATTATATTCTGGGTCATTCATTTTAAATCAACAAATCCAGTGTGCACCACCATTTTTGATTTTGATGAAAATTTGCATGTGCTTTCCCCATACTTACTGGACCTCAAAAATATAAATATTTTATTTTTAAAAAAATTCCCCCTTGATATATAGGCTATTTTTGTCGTTGCCAACACCAAAAATGACGTATTTCGATGCTCTGTCTTATAAACTATAATTTTCTTCCTATCAAAGCTATCAAGCTCAATCATAGCTCATTGGAAAGCTAAAAAAGAGATCTTTTTTTATATGGTATCAATATCTTTCAGATTTAAAAGCAAAGCTTCTTTTTTTAAGGTCAAAGTTTCCAATGCTGAAGTCATTTTTCACCACTTTTGACAATTTAAAAACCCATGAAGGGTTTGGAATAACAAGCCCTCTTTTTTTTTGTTATATTCATATGCATGGTTACTCATTGTATTAAAAAAATTGGCTTGATACTCGGCCCCCTTCATAAGATATGACCCCCCGAAATTGCGAATTTTTAAAAAAATGCCATTTTCAATGCTAAAAAAATGCATGTGGGGGGCAAGGTAAAATTTTTTTTTATATGTGTGATCTTAAGTACTTCTTGCCAGCTTTCAAGTAAAAAAAAGTTTGCTTTGTTATTCAAAGGGGTTTGGCAGCTATAAGGCTCTGAATTTTTAAGTAAGCGCACCGAAACAAGGCAATTTTTTTCATACTTCTTAATCTTAGCTTTTACTTTTTGGTAATTTCATACTTAATTGTAAGTTTTAAATGGTGAAAGCAACTAAATAAGACAAAGCAGAGTTATCAAAGAACACATTTAAACTTTAATATGCTAATTTAAGACTTTTAACAGGTGGGGTTACGGAACATAACTCGACTCGTAAAGGATGCAAAATGATTTTTTTCAGTGATTTGTTGTGTCACAGGTGTGATGTTATGGCCTCTTCCCTGCACAGACCATAATCCTGATGCAGTCAAAATTTTTAAAATATCTTGAAACCAAACCCAAGTTTGGTTATCATGACTTGATGTTTTAAACGATGTTCCAAGTCCTTTAGGATGAAAAAAGTGAATTCTGTATTCTTCTTCTACATCATGTACTTTAATTTCAAACATTTCTCCTAGCCACCAGTCACCATCATATATGCAGCAAACGTAATCTGACAACTTTGGTTGGGTTCTTAGAGTAGATTCTCTAAAGTTGATATTTTCATCTTTGACGACCTGGAAGATTGTAAAACCTGAAGAGAATGATGTACGTCTGGCATGAATGATATTTCTGTTGAGTGCAATGTAGCTGTGGAAAGATCGAGTTTGAGGTAATGCTAGTGTTGTTTCATATCTTTTCTCAAGAACCTTTCCTACAGCATTAACTTCATCAGTGGAAACATAGAAAAATGTTGCACCATTAATGTGTTCAGTGCAGTATTCAAAGACATCCAATGGATTCAAGATTTGATTAGACTGGCCGTTGAAAACTCACTTTTCGAACTAGCCTCATCACTGTTCCTCCAATCCCATCGCATGGAGCTTTCCCATGGGATGTAGCAAAAAAAATGCCCCTCTGCTTTTATTCCAAAGTCTTGTTCGTGGTGGCTCAGATTGCTGAAATTTTTTCTGTTTTTATATTGAGCTGCAGATCCATCTGAAAAATAGATTAATTTTGAAATCAAAGGATGATCTGCCTTCAGTTTTCTAATGAGGATCATTTGAAAGGCATAGAATGTAGTTTTGTTGTGATCACTTACACAGCAAAAACTTCAAGCTTGAATTTCTGCATCTTTTTTGTAGTAGATAACAGAAGGATGAAGTGTACATTGCACACCTGACCAGTGATACATCTGGACTTCGCCTTGGACAACACAAGAAAAATTCTCTGAAAAATCTCCAAGTATCAAGAATTCTCCGTTATCTGGAGTTTCCTTCTTTGATTTTAGAAACTCTGCTTGTTTACTGGCAATGAAATGGTGGTTCTTTAGATGATCAAGTTTTTCAAAAAACTTAACCAAGAATTCTTGCAGCGGTAGCACGCATGATGTTAGTTCACATCTGCCTGTGGACACCCACTGCTTATACAAGACTTACATTTCCTCACAATCATCATCTTTTAAGTCGGTGTTATTACTTGGATATATCAGTGATAAAATGGCATCCACACCAGGACATGGTCTGCACAGGGAAGAAGCCATAACATCACACCTGTGACGAGTGAACATTTGTCAACTCTTCTCCGTGACACAACAAATCACTGAAAAAAATCATTTTGCATCCTTTACGAGTCGAGTTATGTTCCGTAACCCCACCTGTTAAAAGTCTTAAATTAGCATATTAGTTTAAATGTGTTCTTTGATAACTCTGCTTTGTCTTATTTAGTTGCTTTCACCATTTAAAACTTACAATTAAGTATGAAATTACCAAACAGTAAAAGCTAAGATTAAGAAGTATGAAAAAAATTGCCTTGTTTCGGTGTGCTTACTTAAAAATTCAGAGCCTTATAGCTGCCAAACCCCTTTGAATAACAAAGCAAACTTTTTTTTGCTTGAAAGCTGGCAAGAAGTACTTAAGATCACACACATAAAAAAATTTTACCTTGCCCCCCACACGCATTTTTTTAGCATTGAAAATGGCATTTTTTAGAAAATTCGCAATTTCGGGGGTCATATCTTATGAAGGGGGCAGAGTAACAAGCCAATTTTTTAATACAATGAGTAACCATGCATATGAATATAACAAAAAAAAGAGGGCTTGTTATTCCAAACCCTTCATGGGTTTTTAAATTGTCAAAAGTGGTGAAAAATGACTTCAGCATTGGAAACTTTGACCTTAAAAAAAGAAGCTTTGTTTTTAAATCTGAAATATATTGATACCATATAAAAAAAGATCTCTTTTTTAGCTTTCCAATGAGCTATGATTTGAGCTTGATAGCTTTGATAGGAAGAAAATTCTAGTTCATAAGACAGAGCATCGAAATATGTCATTTTTGGTGTTGGCAATGACAAAAATAGCCTATATATCAAGGGGGAATTTTTTTAAAAATAAAATATTTATATTTTTGAGGTTCAGTAGGTATGGGGAATGCACATGCAAATTTTCATCAAAATCAAAAAGGGTGATGCAACATTATTTATGAAAATTTGTTGATTTAAAATGGAATGACCCTTCTGCATAATTAGCAGGTCTTAAAATAATTAATAAAAGTTAACTTAAAATGGCAGGTTTCAAATATCAGGGATTAGGATTTGGCCAATTTCATGTAATGAAAGATAAGCAATCACACATGCGTTATAAAATAGAATTAATAAAGTAGAAATTATGTTTGAAAAGCACATCATAGCCACTTTTTACTTTTGTGCTATTAATACCATAATATATAATATTGAGTATTGAACAGAAAAGGATACATAAATATCAATTTTCTTTAAAATTTATAAACATGGTGAATGTGAACCGTGATTGCTTGCCTTATGATGTGCAAGGTAGTTATGAGTGAGCAAGGCAGTGGCTGCGTAGCTCTGCTCCCCCTTCTCTGTGTCTTTTCTTAATTCTTATTTCTTTTCAGGTATCAGAGGTCGATCCAGCGTTTTTTAAGAGGGTCCGTTTTTTGTGAATTTCACAGAAATTTTTGTGAAAAATCAAATAACTTTGAAAATTTAAACATGTAGGGATGAAAAATTTTATTATTATTTGCCACTTTTTTATAATAAATATGGGTGTAAAACATAAGATTTGGAATTTTATGAAGGGTCCGAAAACGGAGCTGAATTTCGGTAAAATCCTAGGAGAGCCCACCCCATTTCAAAACCGCCAATTTGGCGTCCATTTTGCAGAACGATACAAGCAGTGTTCTCTATCAAATCAGGATTACCAAGATGGTGTACTCATTGCCAACCGCGCCCACAGGGTGGGCTCTCCTAAGATCCAACCCTGAATTTCCTCTGGTACAATCCCTGATTATGTAGTTCCACTGTTTTAAGACACTTATAATTTGTAGCATGTTGCATTCAAGTGGAAAACAATGTTGATTGCGCATATTGTTATGCATTCGCTTTGCCTGCAAGTTTCTGGCTAAAGCACAACAAACTTTTTCTTTCAGGTTGGAACCACTTAAGAGGTGATTTGAATTATTTAATTTCTAAAAGATATTCAGTAACAATAGGGGTCATATAATTTTAGTGTTTAAAAAAATAAATGACCGTTAAAAATATTTTGGTTTTGTATTTATAAATTGTACAAAAAGTAAATAAATTAATTAATTAAGATCCTTTTTCAATAGTAAATTTTACTTGTTAATTAAATTTCACATACAAATATAAGTTTTTGCCTAGAAAGTTTGTTTAAACTGTCAAAAACTCTGTCACTTGTCAAAAAGCTGCCAACCCTGGTCCTTGCCTTAATTAGCAACCATGAAAGCAGCAAAAATTGTAATATCTACAATAAATTATTATTGAGAAAGAAAAAGATAAAAATGCAAATTTTTGCTTTTCATATGTCATTATTCTTCATACGTTATATTCCTATACATATATATGTATTTTTGATTAACCTCTACTATAACTGTAATATAATTTTATTTTTAACCAAAACATTAATGTTTGCTATTTAGTAAATATAAATAATATTGTGATTCTTCTCTTTTAGTTTTCTACTATTAATTAATGTTGAAAAATGCATAAATTAAACTAGATCATCGTTTCTGAACCTTTTTGCCATTATGATCCCTTTAAAAGCCGAAAATATACAAAAGGAATGCCCCTTGCAGCTCCCTTGCCACCATATATTATTCACCACACAACATTGAATTTTGCAACTCATAATTTGTATCTTCTGTCAACAGTATTGTCAAAAAATAAAAAAAAAGTTTCAGATTAAGTTTTTATTAGATCTTTCAGTAAGATGCTACACATACTCTCCCCTGCACTCCCCCCCCCCCTTTTTTGTCATTCTCATCAAAAGAAACTTAGTCATGAATGCCTCATAGTGAGCAAGTATTTGGAATATTTTTAAACATGCAGAAAAAAATTTATTTAAAATGTTTTTTTTAACAAAAATACAAGTGATCATTTAAAAATTTTCTGTTGACAAGTTTTCTTTCTTCATATAGGATTCGAGAAGGCAAAATTCTCATCCTTGGACTGAATGGGCTCGGAGCAGAAGTGGTGAAGAATTTGGCATTGAGTGGAGTGAAAAAAATTGTCATTATGGACAATGAACCTGTATGTGATACTTCCATTTTTTATACAGTCATCTCCCTTCAAATTGATTTTAATTAGTATCTAAAATCCACACAAGATCTTATTATAAAAGACATAGATAGGGGTACAGGAGAAATCCTGTATTCTGTACAAGTGTGGGTAAGGGTATGGGATAAAAATAGGCTTCAATTGCTAGTTGAAGTCCTTGAAAAAATTCAAACTTTTGGCCACTCATTAATACTTGAGCAGAGCAGGAAACAAGCAAGCTTTTTTGCACATGTTCATGTTCTTAAAAGGCAAAACACATACGCACTCCAGAAGGTTTGGATATCAATTGGCAATACAATTTTCAAAGCACCTCTACCTGTTCTTTGCAATGATGGTAGTACGGGGTATTTTCAATGGGAATCTTGTATTTTTGAGGATTCTTTTTGTCGAGTCATGTTATGTAACTTTATAAGTGATGTACAACAATACCATATTTTATATACACTATGTGGAGATTGATCTAGCATTTCTAACAGGGTCTATTTTTTGTGAATTTAAAAAAGATTTTAGTGAAAAATTCAATAATTTTGGGAAAATGCAAAATATAAATTCCAGTGATAAAAGTTTTATTATTATTCGCTGCTTATTTAATAGATAATTCTCTAAAAAGTAAGATTTGGTATTTCGAAATTTTGTGTTGGGTACAATTTGATTAATTTGGATTTTGGAAATTGGCCATTTTTATTATTAGAATTTTGTGAAGGGTCTGTTTTGATTAATTAGAATTTTATGAAGGGTCCGAAAACGAACCAAAACTTCCTCTGGTTCAACACCTGCTACACATAGATACGTTTAAAACATAATTCGTGATTTATTTACTGACGTAAAGAGCTGTAGTTTTTCAGGATAAGGTACCTTTTAATTTATGATGGCAGTATTGCGAGTAAATGCTTTGTGAAAAGTTTTAAATATTGACCATTTGTCAATTTACTTGAAGCGTTTGTGTTCTGTAAAAAATCAGTCTAATTTCTTTTTCCCCCCCCCCCCATTTGACAGGTCAAGCCATCTGACTCTACTGCTCAGTTTTTTGCAGCTGGAAGTGAAGTGGGAAAAAATGTAAGCTTTTCTTTTTGAGTATTTTTTCATGCAACTTATTTCTCAGTTCATTCTGCTAGAGCATCTTGCAAACCTTTGTAAAATATTTTGACTTGTGTTAAAAAATTTTGGTTTTAAAAAGTAAAATAAATTCTCCTAGCAAATACAAAGAAAACAACAAGGCTATTGTATAAAATGACGTGGTGGAAAATCAGCGCCAACTTTGAATTCCTAATACATCTGATACAAAAGGTGCCTAAAATTGCCAAACTGCTTCAAAATTTTACATGATGTTATAACCAAAATTCTTTTGTTAATCCTAGATTGAAGAATAAATTGATGATAAAATGTTGGCTTTTATATTTTAAAACAAGCAAAATTTTTATTTTTCATTTGTTACATAATTTATTCTGTAACTACAATAAGCAAAAAAAATAGTACCTTGATAATTTAGTGCTGACTCCAGGATGAAAGGGCCGCCAGGGGGAACTCCGAAAAGGGCACCATGTTTTCTTCAAAAAGGGCACCCTTGAGTTGTGCTTTAAATTTTTACAGGAAAAAAATTTAAGCGTTTAAAAAAAACTTTGCATGTGTACCTCAAAATATAGGTTTTCATTTTGAAACATATATACGTATATTCGTATCACTTTTGCAAATTTTCATATGTATTCTGCTGCAAAATTATAAACTACTCAAGAAAAAAATTTTAGGTCTTGGTGACATTTCTCCATGACCAAGTTTGGGAAGGGATTACCAAAATTGCAACAAATCCGGAAAAGACCCCCCACAAAAGTACTCCCAATGTGGCCGTACAAGTCTTAAGGCTGGCTTTGATTATTATTGGCAAGTATTTCAGGTAACGGTAACCTAGGATTTCAAACTTGGTGCCATTTTAAATGTCAATCATAGAGCTTTCAAATTTTTCCTTAATTATTTTGTTTCTAATTGAAACATTTTTTTCCTTTTTAGAGGAGGGGTGGGGTGGGAACTTAGGAGAAAATAGCTTTTTATTTTTATTCAATATATTTTGTCCTTTTTACCATTAAAAAAGAACTTATATTAGGTGATAAAAAAAAATGCTGCACAATTAATTATATGCAAGAAGACACTACAATTACATAAGATAATTTTTCACAGGCAAATTGGAGCCACAAGCTAGTACAATCTTTATTTCTTTTATTCTTCTATGGGCAAATTTTATGAGAGGAAAATAGTGTGCAAATTATGCTTGTATTCAACACCTTATTTAATTTGTTAATTTTTTCTAATAAAGTCAAAAATTTCGGGTGGTGGGAGCCAAAGTCTTGGAAAGAAATAACTGTATTTAGGCCCAATAAGCGTTTTGCTGTTCACTGTTTAGAAAATAATAAGAAATATTGTAAACCTAAAGCAGATGCTAAAAGATTGCCGGATTATAGGCAGTTCGCTAATTAGCATATGACCGTTTCCGACGTGCAAACGAAGAAAAGCATATACATTAGGGTGGTGCTTATTTTTCAAAGTTTTAAATTTTTAACCTCTTACTCTCTAAATTTGTTCCATTATACCAAAAAATGATTATGATAAAATTTTGTTACCAGCAAACAATATTTAGAGGTAGCTCAAAGAGGGTAAAGTTTCATAATTGAACGAGATTTTGCGATTTTTTTGAACTTTTAAGCAAGATAAAAAATATGATTTGCAGTTATGTTTAATTTATTTAATTATTTTAAAAAGTAACTTCTCTATGAATCAGTAAGAATTAAACATTTGTAAATTGTATAGCTATAATAAAATAGTTTTCTTAATAAAAAATACAGCATTCCAGTGTACCTCATAGCTGTCAAAAACTATCTAAACCAGTGATCGCCAAGCTTATGGATCCACTGATTAACTGTACCTTTTCCACATTTTACTATGAAATATTCCTGCCCCTTTCCCCTCCCCAATAGAAAAGAAAGAAAGAAAAAAAAGAAAAAAAAACAGGACAAAAAAAAAGTTATAAACTTTTCAATTCTCAGTTATTTACATATGCGAGTGGGGATAGCTATATTTTTCATGTACTATATATTTATGCCAGCAAAATATTCTTTATTTTCTGCCTGAGCCATGAACTATCAATGCGAATATGCACAATATATGGAAAATCAACAGTTGTTGGTGTAATTATGTGCAAATTAACTACATGAGTATCATTGCTATCTACTAAAGATTTCCTTGCGAGTTACTTGTAGCTATCATTTTGTGGTTTGATGACTACTGGTCTAAACCATGGGTGGGGAACCATTTGGCTCTGAAAGGAGACACATTAAATTTGTTGTTTGGAGTTAGCTGATATCGTATGTGCTAGCAGCAAACCCCTAGCATATATTAGGCAGCATGCCATTACCAGATAATATTAGTACTAAAAAGAACACACAAATAAATTGAAGGTTATTTTTTTTCCTTAGCTTCATCAATTTTTATTGTTACTGTTGCCCTCAAAAGAAGTGGCTCAGAGATTCAGATTTGCGTAATTCATCAAACTTGAAACTTTCAACGCCTTACTTATCCTTTACAAATTACATTGAAACTATCTAGCATGCTCAATGCACTGCCTCAAAATCAAGCAGCATCTATATTATAAAAACTGCATAATAGTCATATAAATATTTTGTTTGGTTTAATTCAATGAGATATAATGTAGTTAGGATTCAATAGGGATATTGAAGCAATATTTAGTTTCTTTTTTTCCATGTCTAATGCTCTTAAATTTTATTTGTGTGACCTTTTAACCACCTGTCAAGTTCACTGCGTCATTTCAGAGCAAAATTGTTCCTTATTTGTAGTTCAGACCAGTCGTTACCAAACCGTAAACCGCCAGCTACAATTAACTCGAGGAAATCTTTGGTAGATCGTGGTCATACTTAGGTGGTTAACCTGTACATAATTACGCCGACAACTGTTAGTGGATTTTCCATATTTCGTCAATATTTGCATTGAAAGTTTATGGTTCAGAAGAAAAATGGAGAATATTTTTTTGGCATAAATTCATGAAAAGCAATAACTGCCAATATAGTTGCCCTCTCGTCTTGTTCTAGCATATGTAAATAAATAACTGAGAGTTGCAAAGTTTCTTACTTTTTGACCTGTCTTTCTTTACTATGGGGAGGAGAATAACACATAGTAAAATTTGGAAAAGGTATTATTGCACAGTGGCTCCATAAGTTTGGATCACTCATTTAAACAGTTGTTGCCTGTAAATTTTATTAAGAGAGCTACGTTATTATAGCTATGCAATTTACAATGTTTAATTTTTACTTATTTATATAGAAGTTGCCTTTTAATATAATCACATAAATTAAACATAATTGCAAATCATAATTTTTATCTTGCTTAAAAGTTCAAAAAATCGCAAAATCTCGTTCAATGATGAAACTTTACCCTCTTTGAGCTACCTCTAAATATTGTTTGCTGATGATAAAATTTTATCATAATCATTTTTTGGTATAATGGAACAAATTTAGAGGGTAAGAGGTTGAAAATTTAGAACTTCGAAAAATAAGCACCACCCTAATATACATGAGATACAAATACTATTTTTAGCACATATAAACTGATTTGTATGTAGAAATTAAAATGTTTTAATTGAAAAGAAAAGAAATGCTTATTTGGCTTTGAAAATAGTATTTAGCTGTTTTGTCTTAAGTATAAATTTTGCGGAAATGACGCTGACACCGTTTACTGTTTTATTTTATTATTTTTTTCAGTTGTGGGGCTAAATACTAAACCCAGAACAATTACACATCATGGAACCCAAATTCGTAATGACAAAAAAAAAAAGGCTCTTGATTTCAATGAAAAATTGGGAAGCATTTTTTGGTTTTCTTTTTCGAAATAAACATTTTAAAAATATATAAAATTGAATTGTAATGAACATGTTTAAGATAAAAATGTACCGTTTTCATAATCGTGTCCGAAAAAGTTTTCATATTTGAGATCGCGATTTCTGAAAAAGGATTCGTTTTCGCGATTCAGAGTTCTTATAAATATCATAACATTTTGCTTTTTCTATTTTTTGTACTTTTATTATATTTATTATTGTTTTTCAGACAGAGTTCTAAATTTTACACAATACAGAAAATTCGTAAAATTGAAGTGCAGACTTTCTTTTATTTTTCCGATAATCTGATCTTTTGTTATTAAAGGACTTAAATAAGTGGCTAGAGCATATAAAATCATGTCAGAATTTGAGCAAATTCTTTTCTTGTATTGCTTAATTAATAGGGTTAGAAAAAAACGGGAAAAGTCTGGATTTTTTTATGTTGTGCCACGAACGTAAGTCGACCTTTACTTCGCTTTTTGTGCCAAATTTCTCGACTTATAAGAGAGTATATACAGTAAAAAATGCTATTAATGAATTGAATGCTAATGGCAAATTATGAGTTATGATGCTATTTACAAAATTTGTTGAATCAGGACCCAAAATCCGGAGAGATGGCCGCTCCGAGCGTTGCGGATTTAAAGTCCCTAATTATGTTTTAACATAATTTTTTTTTTTAATCGGGTGTTTTCCGAATTTCCGCACATTATCAGCAGGTAGCTGGCCGCAAGCAATCCACCGTGACTATAAATAGCATAATTTAACTAGCAGATATTCATATTTGTTTAGGGCTATAAACACCTGTAAAATGAAAAAAAGGCATGTGATGAGTCCCCTTATTACCCCCAGTTGTTCCAAGAAGCTGAAGAGGAAAAGACGATAATGCTCTGGCGTTCTGAGAAAACTAGTGTGGACAAATAAAGTTTTCCTACTCAGGGTGTCTATCAAGTTTCACAAAATCAATTTGGTGACTTTTTAGCGACTTTTCGGGAACTTTGTTAACTTATTTAGTGACCTAGTATATTTTCAGAAAACCTGGGCCCATGTGCTCGTATCGTCGAGTCGACGAGACTAGTAGACCGATAGGCGGCGCTATCATCGAAAGGGAGCAATTTTTCGCCTTTTCCCCTATCGACTCGATTTCCGGTGTGCTGGTCTAGTCGCAGTAGACCCGCACGTGCGCGCCATCCCGTTTTCGTAGACCATTTCGTCAACTGCTATGACCAGTCGAAAGCAAGATGGCTTACTCCATTCTAGGGGAATATTTGCGATTCATTTTGCAAATGCGATCGCTTGAAAGGCAAAGGGTCT
This sequence comes from Octonoba sinensis, assembly GCA_038502835.1. Lineage (NCBI taxonomy): Eukaryota > Metazoa > Arthropoda > Arachnida > Araneae > Uloboridae > Octonoba > Octonoba sinensis. The sequence continues at coordinate 70,874,025 of CM076602.1, forward strand.
TCTTAAATGCGCAAGTAGACCCCTTTGGATCTTAATTACCGGATTAAGGATTTGGTAGCCCATAGGCGACAGAAGTGATGGAACCCCCCCCTACCATTTGGATTTTATAATAATTCTAATAATTAAAATATGATGTGCAATTATTTAATGACTATAATAACTGATCATACTGGCATTCACTAAATTTTAGTACATGTTACATAAAATAATGTTAGACTTAATCTGCTTAGGGAGCCTTTTTAAATATGATGGTTTCACCGATAATTTAAGTATAATTTTAATTTATAGAAATTCGCTATCATTAACACAGATATTTTAAAATTAAACCCATAATACTAAAATATGATAAAATATTTAATCAAACTTAAAATTTTGAAACATTTCACAAAAATGAACATAAAAATTTCTGTTCAAAAGAATATAAAGTTATACATAATAAAATGCCGTAAGAGCATTTATAGCTAATTTTTGAAACAATTTAAACATTGACTTGGCTCAAAAATGTTTAAAACATCTTCAAAGTTTAACGGTTTAAAAATGTCATTCACTGTAAAAATTGTTCGCCCGAAAATACATAATAATCTTCTGAAAATCATTTATCCTGAGTCTGACGTAAAATTATAGAGAACTAAAAACACGAAACTGCGAAGAACATTCCGAAATTGATAATGTGCCTCGGTCACCATTCGTGAGTACGCTGAATTACTATTTCTGGTACACAACGTTGAAGGTCAGTTCAGTTCAGCTCACGCTGTTGTGATTCCTGTGTCTTACCCCCCCCCCCCCCCACCCATCCATTTACTGTTGATCATAAACTTTTATGCGCTGAGATTTTTTTTTTTTTTTTTTTGAGGATTTTTCACGTGGGGGGGTCACTATTAAATTCATAAAACGTTTATTAATGTACCCTCGGTATGTCCATTTTAGCTCAACATTGGGAAGGGGTAGAGATTTATGAAGGATCATGCTTAACTGGGGATATGAAATTCTAACAGTAAAGGGGGTTCGGGGAATGTCCTCAACCCCCCGAAAATTTTGAAAACTATATGCAAACAGGAGTATTTTGAGGCCTTTATAGACGCATTTGGACTGCAAAAATATTAAGAAACAAAAAAAAAAAAAAAGTCAAACAAAAATTTTAAAAACGTTTTTACTCATAAAAATTCAGAATTATATTTTTTAAATAAAGGGAGCAGGACCCCCCCCCCCCTCCAACTAACGCCCATATCGAAGAGACACTTGTCGTCCTTCTCAAATGGTGCTTACAAGCTCCTCCCCGCCCCCTGCCTCTTCCGAAAAGGATCCTTTGAAAATTTAGAAGAAAAACGATTGTATTGTTTGAACATGGCACGAATTATGTTTCACTGTCGCAAGCTCCTTCCCCCCCCCCCCTTCCCAAAAGGATGCGTTGAAAATTTGTAAAAGAAAAACTATTTTATTGTTTGAACATAGCTTAATTTATATTTCACTTTTACAGGGTGAAAAAATTTCACGTTTTTTTAATTTCAACTTTTAAATTTTGCAAAATTTGCTGCCCCCTAAACTGCCTTCCTAGAAGTCCTTGCCTTCCACAGGAGCCGGCTACTGATCAACGGCGCAACATATTCAGTATACCTCAATTTTATTGTTTCCAACAGTTTATACAAATAATTAATTCTATTAATCGGTTAGCTAAATAGCCGATCAATTATTAAATTGGAGCGCCGAACTAAGATTTTAATTCTCTTTCCAAAAGTTAACTTTTTTAAATTAAATTTTTTTTCCGCCCGGGGCATGAGCCCTGCTTTCCCCCCCCCCCCCCTCGAATTCGGCACGCAAAGTTTTCATGACGTTTATTTCAAGAAAATTCCGGGAGAGAGATCCTAAACTCTCATCTCTGAACCCATTTTCTATCATTCAGCGAAATCAGTTTGGGCAATAGTAGTAACAATAAGTGCATTCTGAAGAGCCGCCTCCCCCCCCCCCCCCCACACTTTTTTTTCATTACTTTTACGCAAGCATTTTTATTTTTAAGGAAATGAACAAAATTGTTCTTTTGGACGTAAGCTGAACGAAAAAACTTCGTTGACTTAAAAAAATATCGTTTCATGCATTACGAAAGAAGTGGATGTATGGATAAAGAAAAAAAAGAAAAAAAAAGAAAAAACTCACGAATTCATAACTTCCATAATTTTTAAGTTTGGAAAAAGTATATAATCACATTTACAACTTCTTTCCGTTTGAAATTGTGGGGTTTTTTTTCTTCGACTCTTATTATTAGACCAATGTTAACATCTGCCACGAGTTGCAAGTAGAGATACGGAAAAAAATATACAATATGATAATATGAATCAATAGCCTTTCAACGTCATTTTTAAAAGTAATCGGGCAAGCATCAAACATACAAAAATTTAAAAAGTAAGTGACAGTTTTTAAAAACGCACTGTCACTCACCTCAAGTAAGCGCATAGTTAGTTTTATAAAATGGAAGACTAAAATGAAATGTATATTAAACGCTTAAAAATTATATTATATATACGTACTATATAATTTAAAAGAAAATAGCGAACTCACAAATTAATATTAACAGATTTATATAAACAAATAGTAACCAAATTTACACCAAGTAAAAAATATTCAAATAAATAAATATTAAAATAAAAAAAGGAGTGTTACGAGAATGAAGTAAAAAGGTCACACATTGTACTTTGCTTTTATTATCAAAATTCCTTCAAAACTAAAGGTCTTAGAAAAAATAATAACTAATGAGACTATGTATGCAAATTAATTTTAAAATAATGATTTTTTTTACTGTTGATTCTTTAACTGAGCTTAGTTATTGAATAATGTGTATATTAGTATTTTTCTAACCATTATAGCTAACATATTGAATTTTTTATAGTTATATTTATAGCTAATGAAAATTTAAAACAACACAGTGGAGTAAAAAGGAGTTGTTCCTCATAAAATTATTCATGATAAAGTTGTCAGAAGGGAGTTTTTGTTTTTTTAGAGTTCTTTAAAACCGAATTATTCAGCTACGCTAAGTATAGAAAAAATATGTACTACTAATTTACTTAGAATAAAAACGTAGCTATTTATATTTTGAAGATATCAAAGGCGCAAAATATAATCCAAAGAAATCAAATCGAAAAATGTATCCAAAAGAAACAAAAACCACGATTTTTGCGCGAGCCGCAGCCGATTGTTGATGGCAACGCGTAGAGCGTATGTCATTGGTCGGAATCAGTCATTCCCACACCCCCTCCGATGTCAGAAAATGAACTCTGCTGAAACTTGCGCGGCTACTCTACGTGGACACCAGCACACCTATAGTAGACAAGAGACCGGTTCGTCGAGGGCTTGCTGAGGGGGAGAAAAGGGGAGCGACTTCGACAGTCGACGGACACCAGCACAGCCATCCTGGTTTTAAAAACTTTATTTTTAATAACGATTAAATAAAATGGCAAATTAATATTGAATTTCTTAATTTAAATTGTTAAATTTTTCCATTGTTAAGTTTTTCCATTTTTATATTACTTTAGCTCAATGTCTAACAAAAAAAAGTGTGCTAAGTCCTACATTCTTCGGAACTTGTAAAAACCCATTGCATTTTTTAAAGAAATAAACATGTTTTCGAGCTTCAACTTTTAATACTTGTGCACACCATAGTAGATGTTTTATTAATATATATGTGTATTAATTTGAGTTACTTGACTAATGAATTTCTAAGATTGAAAAGAGGCAGAATTAAAAACATTAGGATTAGTATTTTGTCGAATTTAATGATCACTTTACAGTATAATTGCTAAATTTTTTTACGTTTTTAAAATATATATTAAAAGAAAATAAAGAAATGTTATTTATTTTGTAACAATATATAATGAGCACTTGAAAGGGTAAAAACATAATGTTAAAGACGATCTAACATTGAAAAAGTTTTTAATTGCATGCAAAAAATAAGAGAAAATTTTTTTTCTAGAAAAAATATTTTTTAAATCATATTCTTAATAAGGCTGCAATATTTAATAATTATAATCAACTGATATGATCAGTAAACCCTTAAGGCTAAAAATGAATTTTAAAAACTAATTAATTTGATTAAATTTCGAGTGGGCGCAGCAAAATCTTTGTCCATGCAAGTCCTTTACTACAGAAGTTGAAACTTGGGAAAGATTAAAAATAATGGTAAACTCGACGTTATTGTTGTCCCAGAGGAAAAATCAGACAGTAAACGAGAATTTGGAAGTTTTACCAAAGCCGATGCAACTGGATTTTGAAATGCGCAAAAAACGGACTACTCGTGCAAATTTTACTCGTGATTTGTAACATTTGGCAGGCATGTACGTAGGCTACGTTAAAAAAAAAAAATTCATAGAAAAGAAAATATAAAAAAGAAAAACTTCCAAAATTACAATTTTTTGTGAAAGCGAAATTTTTAATTTCCATTTTCACCGAAAATACGGAAAAATCACACGTTTGATAGTACGAAAGTGTGAAATGATTTTAAATTAATGTTATATCTACCATCTACCGTATTAAACAACTCCACTTTCAGTTCTAAAAATAGCTGCGCCGCGAATTGTGGCTATCATGGCCGAGAAAAAAAACATTCAGTGCCGTCGAATTTTTTCGTGACCGGTTATCCAGTTTCATTACTTTTTGGGGACTTCCGTGACCCCTTTTCCGATTTGGTGACTTTTCGGGGACTTCGGTGACCGGTAGACACCCTGCTACTGCACTTCCTGCTTTGAAGTCCGTTCGGCCGATGTGTCATGGTCTGAATAGACCACAGAGCGCATAGAAAAGGGAAGAAAGAGGCCGCTGGGCGCAAAAAAGATTGAAATGGGCCGCCAGGCGCAGCGCCCTGCCAAAATGGCTTAGAGTCGGCACTATAATTTGAATGGCACTACAGTCATTTTCTTGAAAGTAAAGCAATGTTAACTTAGTAAACGTAGACTGACAGTGTTACTCATCATGTTATCAGATTTAAATTATCTGTATAAGTTTATTAAGTTCATCTAACTTTTAATATTATAGAATAAAATATTACCCTAATACATTTTATTGTGTTTTTGGTAATGGCTCACAAAATACTATTTCACTAAAAATATAGTTTTAGACACTTTTGGACGGGCGGTAAAAACCGTGGTGTCTGAAACCTTCCTAACTCTGTCGGATATGTATTGAGTTTTGTTTACCATCTTGTCACAAAATATCTTGTGATCTTTCAAACTTATAGTTAGAAAATGTTGGAATTCCCCGTTCACCCACACACACAAAAGAAAAACTATCTTTTCTTGTTTTTAATGATAAAATTTCTAATTTGAGCATTTGGAGCTTCCCACATTCTACAGAAGAGGATGAAAACTAATACTTTTTGTCGTGAAAATATCTTGGCTTTTCACTTTGTGGTGTTAAGATGAGAGCCAGGGCTGCCCGATTTCAACCAGGCCAAAAAATGCTGGCCTCCTTTTTTTGGTTTAAACCGCTTAAGGAAAGGCCAACTCTTATTTAAAAAATATTTTCGTTTCTTTCCAAAAAAGTATTATATAGAAAAATTATATTTATATCATTAATACAATTAAATTATTACTGCAATAGAAAAATACTTGAAATAAAAATAAAAATTATGTAGTAGAATGATACATTACAAAAATGGTAAAACAAAAAGTGCTGCTTATTAGAAATTCATTTAGATTCAATGCATTTTAAGTAATTTATTTTTCGAAGATTTTTACCAAGATTTCAAAAGTTCACTTGACACTGCTATATGTGTTAAATATTACCAGTCATTTGCCTTTAACTAATATTTTGCGTATTTTAATGCACCTTTTAAGTTTTTTATGCTTTTTCAGCACCTTAACTAGTTTTTGCTTCAAATAAAAATAAAAGCTATTTTTCGTAAAAATCACCTAAAATAAAAATGCCTTTCTTGAAGCAGACAAACTGGTCAACACAGGGGTCACCTATAGTTATAAGTCCTTTTTCTTTTTGAGTTTTGGATTATTGTAATTTGTTTTGTTAAAGTAGTTTTATTTGATGCAATTGTCTGTGATGCAACGATTATTTTTTTTTAGTTAAATCAGTAGGAGCAGTCTGTAAAACATAGAAAACTGGTATTTTTACTGATACTAAGTTGATACAAAACTGAATTTTTGATTTTCCACCTCTGAAAATGTGGACACAATAGGAAGAAATTAGTTACATGGAGTTTTCTCTACCAGACCCCTACCTGTTAGTCAAGGCCTTAGGATTGCTTGCACACGGGGTGAGGTTGTGGGGTCCACTGATTTTACATGCACGTATCCCCAAGTGAACACGGGTGGTCTTCAGCGGGTATAGAACGTGCGACCTTCTAGGTGGAAGTCTGATGCTCTAACCGCTAGGCTACCATGGCCCAACCCGTATAGGTGGATAAGTCATGGTAAAACTGCCTAAATTCTTTATATCACGTTTTGAATAATAAAATAAAAAAGCACGGCAACTGCTCTTTCTGTGCATTATAAAAATGTAACATAAAGAATTTGAATACATTTTACTTTACTTTGTGGTAAAGGATCATCTTATATCTGTAGAATGCTTCTTACTTACTACATATCGTCGGCTTACAAGTGAAACACACTAAGTCAGGTTTTTCATTATTTCAGTTATTTGCATAACCAGACGAGAAAGAAATATTCTTTTGACTGGTGAAACCCAAATAAAAGTTAGACGTTTTTAGGAAATAAAAATGCGATATAGAATAATTAAAAATTATTGACAAAAAATTTTGCAAGTATTGAAATTTTTATTTTTTTCTTCATTTTTGAAAAATTAGGTTTTTTGACTTAGTGGGTTTCACTTGTAAGCCGACAATATGTAATATTTTGTTGTGTCCCAAAATTGTTTTTAAAAAAATGCTATCAGTAGTTTTCTTTTTTACATAAAGCTTATACCAGCTGTGTAAATATATTGCAAATAATGTTTGAGCTGATCTTTGTTACAGTTTGATTTATTCTTTTTTTTTTTTGCAATGGGGTATAAATAATAATGAATAAGAATTTTTGTTCCTGCCTGTGTCTTATTTTGCTCATATCATACTTTTAGCTTTCATACTATCTGAAAGTATTAAACTTTTTTTTTTTCTTCCACTTTTGGCAGCGTGCAGAGGCATCAAAAGCTGCTATTCAGGAGCTAAATCCCAATGTGGAAGTCATCATCGAAGAAGAGGAATTCGATTCAAAACCTCGGTCTTTCATTGAATCATTTAATGTAGTATGTGCCTGTGACTGCACTCCAGATCTTCTCTTTAAGGTGAACAAATTGTGCAGGGAGCTGAATAAACCCTTCTTCTGTGGAAGTACATTTGGACTGCATGGCTACTGTTTTTTAGATACGCCACCTTTCTCTTTTAGAAGGTAAATTAACATATTTTTCTTGATATTATGAATTGAAGTATGCATAGCCTCTCAAAAGCATGTCTAATATATGCTATCTTTACTTTAAAATGTGGAATAACACTGTTTTTACCAACAGTTTTTTTTTCTTGTAGCCACCTGAAATTCACTTCCTCATTTATTTTCAAAATGAAGTATTATGTGTTGAATCATTTGATCCTCCACTAAATTTCAATATTTTGTATAGGTTTATCAAACTGGAAAGTTGTTCAGTACTTTTAAGCACTAAATCATTTTTGTTCTTTAAAAGATTACACATAAAAGTTATACTTTTAGTGTAAAGGTCTTTAAACTTTTAAACAAAAGTAATGAAATGGAAATTGTAATTCATTACATGAAACATTTTAATTAGTCTAGCAACCCGACATTTTAAAAATTATCACTAGAACATTGCCGTTTTACAAAAGTTAGTTTAAAATAATTTTCCAAAATCATTATTATTTTGGAAATCAGGAAAAGTTTTAACAGAATTTTCATGTAGATGTCTAAATATATCATTTCAGCAGAAATTAATATTACTTTCTTTCTGTAAGTTAAACCAAAAATATTAATAATGCCAAGAGGACCTCAATCTACTTCTACAATATTAAAAATACAAAATAAAATTTGTCTTTGCAAAATAATGTAAATTTAACAAAATATAATAAAAGGTATGTAGAAAAGCAGAATCTTAGAACAGATAGGACACTGCTGGAAAGATAAAGGGTGTATCTGCATTGAAAACATTTAGAGTACTTCCTCTTTATATTACCTAAAAATTAACAGTAAACAAATTCAGTGGAAATTAAAATTTTTTGTAGTGGTCAATTAAATAAGCAATATTAATTGACCATTTTGTTTCAAAAATTTTAATGTACAGGAACATTTTTTTAAAAGTTATCTTTAACTATTTTTTACTTAATGTGAGGGTTTTGAGCTTTTTTTTGATTACTTTAAACACTATATAAGTCCTCTTTTTTTCATTTAGATCAGATTTTTTGAAAACAGGTTAAATATTTTGGACATTTATTATATTACATTAATAAAAATAATACAGTATGGGACCCCAATTTTGGAATTCGAAAAACCCAAAATCCGGAACTTTTTCGAAAATAATCGGCAGCTAAAAAAAAAAGAAATTTACTAACTCTCTTTAAACCTCTTTACTAACTTTGGCATCGACTACACACAAGCAATAGTTGAACATCTCAACTGTTTCATTCGTAAATGTCACTTGTTTATGGCAGAGAGGTTTGATGGGGGGAAAGGAGAAACGTGCAGGCAGTGAAAGTGTATGGGAATAAAATGGTAAGCGTTTGATTTCTCCAAGAAAATTTACTTTTAGCCCAACACAAACATTTTATGAGTAGTCAGTCATGTGATTTTTTCGTATTTTGTCATAATTCCGTATTTTTGGTAATTTTGGAAATTAAAAATTTTGTTTCAGCAAAATTTCGTAATTTTAAAAGGAAAGTAGCCTGGGTACACACCTGTCGCGTTTCACAAATTACGAGTGAAACTTGCAAATTTGGTTAGTTTTTTGGGCTTTCAAGGGTCAATTACAAGGTTTTAAGCATTTCGAAATCCGGTTGCATCAGCTTCTGTAAAACTTCCTAGTTCTCGTTTAATATCGGATTCTTCCTATTGGACATCAATGACTTTGTGCTGCTGCTTACCATTATTTTAAATCTTTCTTAAATTTCAGCTTTTGTAGTAAAGGACTGGCACGGATGCCCACTCGAAATTTTGTCAAAAATTAAAGGATTAATTATTTTTAGTCTTTAAGTTTTGGTTATCATATCAGTTGATTATAAGTATTAAATATTATGGCCTTATTAATTAAATTAAAAAATATTTTTGCCAAAAATATCTACCTGCCCCCCCCCCCCCCCCCTTTTTTGCATGTAATTTACAGTGCTTTTAATATTTAGATTGACTTTAGCATTAGGCGTCAAACCCCTTCAAGTAGTCATTAGATATTGCTACAATAAGTAACACTTCTTTCTATTTTCATTCAATATATAATAAAAAACCATGTAAAAAATTTAGTAATTGTTTTTCAAATACCATAAAACAATTGTTAATTTTGACAAAAAAAATTAATGTTTTTAATTGTGCCTCTTCTTGATCTTAAAGTTTCGTTTGTCAAGTAACTCAAAATTATACACTGACATACATACATATACAGTGAAACCTCGTTAATTCAAACACGCTTAAAACAAATTATTACCAAGACGAACTATATTTGCAATCCCCCTTCTAGTGTATCAAACATGCTACTTTTCCGAGAAAATGCGAATTTCCTCTTTTTTGGCCAAAACTTATTTATATATAAAAGTGAAAAAATACAGTATTTCATGAATTTTTGAACAATTTTTTTCATTTTGGACTTAAATTTCCGCTTTTTTCTTGGACAAGCTGCAGCATGTCTGTGTATTAAAACATAACCCTATTTTCTTCGATTAAGACAAACACGCTTAATTCAAGCTATTGGATAAGTAGAACTCTTATTTGTAAGCCCTACCGTTCAAACTTCAATTCAATACAAAGCAAACAAAAGTCATTTACGAAGCACCCAAAAAAAAAAAAAAAAAGAATAATTCATCGGGATGCGTAAGTAATTTAGGTGCCATTGAAGACTTCTGGAGCATTTGTTCAGAAAAGGGTAGGAAACAACGTGTTATAACTGAGCCTTTTAAAAAACAATACGGTATATATCTACCATAATTTTGAAAGATTTTCTCTTTATATGTAATTTTAGTTAGTAAATGCTTAAAGTTGTTGAATTTTTACCTGTCAAGCTTTTCATTTGAGAACCAGAAATTGTTTTTTTCTTATGACAAATTCGAAATCTAGCATTGATTTACATATGCATTAGAGGCTTAAATTGAGCATTGTGTACTAGAAAATAGCATGAAATTCCTCTTTTGCTTTCTAAAAAAGTTTCATTGTTTTTCGGATAAGACTAACTATGCTAAGATGAGTTTATTTTAAAAGTCCCTTTAGGTTTGTTTTAATGAGATTTGACTGTATATATATACATATATAATCAAGTATTGTGTGTTTAAATCACAAGTATGTTTATTGTGTATTAATAATACTGTTCTTTTCATAATTTCTTTATTTATTCAGTGTTAAGCTATTCTCTTTAAGAGTTGCTCTTTTGTGTTCACACTACACTTCCACACTTTTTGCTGTTAGACATGAGACCCTAGTTAATCATTAATATTAAAGTAATAGCTTAACTTTGCTTGGTATCTGATAATAAATCTATTGCATATTAATTTATGTTTGTGATATAAGGTGTTTTAATAAGGCTTTACAATGTTAGGTTTTTCAGTATTTTTTATCCTCAGTGAGTCCCATATCTAAGTAGGTACTAATTACTATCTGTAGAAAAATCCGTGAAATTCTACTTGATACTTGCCATGTCTATTTTTTTCCTGTATAAATTTAAAAGTAAGTAGTAAAAATTTTATTCTTTTGTTTTTTCAGGACAATTGTAGAACAACCTGAAGTAGACCATCCAGGGGCACCACCTGGGGGATTTAGGAACAAGGATTGTAAACCCAGGCAAGAAGTTCAGAAAGTGAGTACTTAAATACATAATACAGGGTGTTTCTAATTGAATATCGGGGTTTTAACGCTTTGTAGTATTTATAACGTAAAATGTAAAAATATATGAGATGAAAGAGCAACTCACAGTTTTACGTACAAGCCTATAAGTGTTTAATGTGAGCGTTTTTCGTCACGCGGCACAGATAAAGTCGACAGCCCAGTTCTTCCCGAACGTTGTTCCGTTTTGTTTTGTAATTGTTGCGACAGCTGCCTCAATCCTGTTTCTTAGGTCGGGTCGGTCAGCTGGCAGTAGAGGCACATACACACGATCCATTATGAACTCTCACAAGTAGAAATAACATGGCGTGAGATCGGGTGACGTGTAGGTGAAACAAGCTGGGTCCTTTGCGGCCAATCCAGCTTTCGTGTACAGTGATGTTCAACCAATAGGTAAGTGCAGACTGATGATACCATCTGCAGATATTACGAGGGTCATTTTTTAAGTAAGAACCGGTTGAGCATCGTGTTTGCGCATCCAGTCAGGTGACGTCAGTTCAAGGTCAGCAACTCTTGGCCGGTCCCCCACTACACCCCCATTACAATTCACGGCTTTGCGAGGGCTGGTTGTGTGGGTATACTGCATAGTTTTTCGTCATGTCTATCAGTAATGCCGCAGATTGTGAAGTGCGTGCCGTTATTCGGTTTTTGAATGCAAAAACGTTCGTTCTGCTGATATTCAAAAACAAAAACGCAACTGGACAATTGTCACTGGAAAATACTGAATCATCCGCCTTACAACCTAGACTTTGTTAGCCTTAACACTAAAAACATTTTCTCTACATCTACAATTAATTTACTAAAGAACAGTTTAATCTTTAGTCCTCTTTTGAAAACTTACTTTGAGAGTAAGAGCAGGTGTTTTGAAACATTGTCGACCAAAAATGTTCAGTGTGTAGGAAATCACGTATCAACATGGCTGTGCATGTTGGGAGTGACGTAATTAGTCAGCCGTGATTGGCCGAGGAGGTAGGCGGATATGCCACATGTCAACCTCTCATTTGTTGCTTTAGAACTCGATCGACATTACGTTATACAGGGGTGATTGTATTCCGGGTGTACCCCGGAAATCCGGGTTTTTCATACGCTCTTTCCATGTTTTAAAAATCGGACTTTTTAATCTTCAAAATTGAAAATTTAGCGGATGGGAACGAAAAATTCGTCGAAAAGCGATAAACATTCCCTTTGTAGCAAACCTTTACGCAGCAAGGGTTGTAACGGCGCCAACCATCTTTGTTCCGAACACGAACAATCCCACGTCCCACGTGCTTTCGCTGTTGGGGATAACTGAGCGTTGGCGCCGTTTTGGAATTTTTTTTTTCCGGACTTTATTTTTAGTTTTAAAAAAGAACGCTAAAAAAATTGGAGGTTTTTTTTTTTTTTTAAATTTAGTTTTTTTCCCGATAAACATCGCAAAAGTTGAACTTATTTTCCGAACTTCATTTTTTTTTTGCATAATAACGCATTTTTATGTCCTTTTCCTGAAATCGGTGTTGGACTTTGAGTTATTTTCTCAACTTTTATTTTAAAAGTTGCAGATATTTGACAAATAAATGAAAAATGAAAAACTCTAAATAGAAAAAGTTTGGCAAAAAATACGTAGCCACGGGAAATTCCTATTCATTGCTTTACAATAAACAGAGCTGCCAAGTGCTCAGATTTTCTCGAAGTTTATCCGATTTTTTTTACGTACTCCGAAAACCCGTTTAGTTACAGAAAACTCGGATTTTTCAAGCTCCGCAATGTACTTTTTGTTTTGATTAAAAAAAAAAACGAAGTTTTCTTCATCTGAGCAGAGCAAAATGCTGCTCATTCGTCGCATGTCGCTTCTCTTAAGAACGGACGGAATTCTTATTTTCGGTAAGTTTGGAAATTAAAAATTTCGTTTCTGTGAAAATTCGTAATTTTGGAAGAGTTCTCTTTTTTTCCCCCTATGAAAATTTTTGAAAGTAGCTGTGTACATACCTGCCAAGTTTTTGCAAATTACGAGTAAAATTCACGCATTTTGTTCGTTTTTTGTGTTTTCAAGGGTCAATCCCGATTCTTTACTCATTTCGAAATCCGATTGCACCGGCTTCGGTAAAACTTCCTAGCTCTCGTTTACTATCGGATTCTTCCTCTTGGACATCAATAACTTTGATCTTACCATTATTTTAAAACTTTCTTACGTTTCAGCTTCTGTAGTAAAGAACTTTCACAGACGTCATTTTATCGAAATTTCCGCCGAAAATTTAAAGAATTTAAAAAAATTTATTTTTTGCCTTTAACTTTTAGTGATCATGTCAGTTTTTGATTATCCTTGTTAAATATTAGTCTCATAAATAATCTTGTTTTAAAAATCCTCAGTGAATCACATGTCTGATAAGATAAGGTATATTTTTCAAATCAAATTTTTACAGAATCTAAGTAATGTCCGTATTTCCCTTTTTTTTCTTTCCTCTTTTCCATAAAAGAAATCGTGATTTTTTCCCACTATATCTGCTTTGCTATGTTATTCAATTAAAAATGTTTTAATTAAATTGAGTTCTAATAACTTGACAGTGAATAAAAAAAAAAAATATTTTTTTTAATAGTTCTATAACGTGATGGTAGTACAAAAACATGAAAAATACTGCAATTTTTCATGCTCCTATTTTACCCCTGTGCTCTTATTTTTTGCCTCTACTGCTCCTATTTTTCAAGTCTTGAGTTTGGCAGCTCTGCTATAAATTACAATTTATCTTCAAAAAATAAACAAATTAAATTTTTCTTATTAGTTAGCAGTTCGTAAGTAAAATATAAATTTTAATTTCAAACGTTATTTTAAACATGCTATTGTAACTATATGTGTATAAAAGCTGCCTTATAATTTATGGTGCATAAAAAGGGATACCGACTTTTTGCATAACAAATTTTCAGGGTTTTTTACTTTGTGTCGCAATCACCCCTGGTTATGCTAATGAAGGTGTGTATTTAAGAGGAAGCTCTGGTCGACGGAAGCACTTCTTCTGTTTTTCTCAACCATGTTGTAACTGCATCGATTGAGCATTAAGTTATTGGCTCGTTGCTCGAAAGAGCCTTTACTAATGTAGCGTTTGCTATAAAAGCCCAATTTTTGCGATGCTAGTCATATTTTAAAGTTACCAGTTTTTTTGGCTTCAGGTTATTTTAACAATGTTGTAGTTTTTTGAAGTTTAAATAAATGTTATAGTTTTTTACAAAGTCTTTTGAATCATTTATCTTCAAGATCGGGCAAGGCATACTTGACTCTTCCGCTAACTCTGCAACTATATTAGATTCATAGGATGCTACAAGTTGCAACTTTGTTATCCAATTTGAATGAACATGATATACTGTTATCAGACTTGGCACCATCAGACTTTCAACTCTTTCCAAAAGTTAAGGCATTTCTCAGTGGGAAGCGTTTGGAAAAGGATGACATGCTTAATGAAACGGCTACGAGCTGGTTTAATAATAAGGCGGGAAGTTCTTTGATGAAGGAATCCAAAAGCTGGTACCACGGCTTGACAAATGCTTGAATGTGGATGGCAACTATGTTGAAAAGTGAAAAAATGTTCATATTTTATTTTTTGATATAATTTGTGTTATTGAATAAAGTTTCTTTTACTCCATTACAAAACGGTTCTTACTTAAAAAATGACCCTCGTATTATGACTTGTGAATCACATTTGAACTTAATGCACGTTCCACAGTAACTTAAAATTCGGTCTTTGAAAACTACAGAACACAAAAATATTTCAATTCAATAGTTTGCATTTTTGCTACTTGCGCTTTCTAGCGCATGTGTACTAACAAACAAAACTGTTTGAGTTGCTCTTTCATTTCATGCTATCATTATGATTTTAAGTTTTAAGTAATGAATACTACAAAGCGTTAAAATCCCAATATTCTTTTAGAAACACCCTGTATGATAATGCCTTGTTATAGTCTGTGTAATTAAAATAGGCGCATCAAGCTCCCATTTCCTGCTTCGTTACCATGGCAACTGCAAGAAAGATAACAGCCCCAGACTTTTCTTTGCACTGCAGTTAAGGAATTGCCTTAATACACCTCCGATTCAAAATATTAGAATAATTTGTAAAAACAATAAGAAAGAATTTATTTTCCATCTATTTCTTTTTGATGCTAAGTAAATGCAATTAAATTTCTCATAAATTAAATCTGGAATGTTTAGATAAGATTTTGCCTTTTACGAAATGTAAAATACAATAAATAAGTTATACAATAGCTTTCTGAAACACATAAAAATATTAGAATAAGATGTAGATTGGTTCAAAATATTAGAATACTTTATCTGACGTAATCAATTTTTGCCATTGAGAAAAAAATCTGATTTGAATCCATCTATTATAACTAAAGCAACAAACTTACTTATATTCGCCAAACCAACGTGGGAGAAAAGTTTCTAGCACAGAAGCCATGGCGACTAGAAGGGAAAAGGGTAGAGTTGTGTGACCTTGACGCACCGATTTTAATTACACAGACTATAAAATTGGAAAAATAATATCTCCTAAAAATTTATGTATTGTATATCATTTTAAAGTTTAAAATTTTCTGAAATAAGATACATCAATGAAATAATTATATTTGCTACACAAAAAAAGCTAGAGCTCCTTGTTTGTAGTATTATGAGAAAAACAGGGTGGTAATAAAACCAGAAAATCGGAATTGTCAGGGGATATAGAAAGTTTCCCCAAATATCAGCAAAAATTATTGTTTTCAATAACCAGACTGGCATTAGGGCGTGGTGGGGCTTGATTACCCTCTGGTTGAGAGCATCCTTTCTCTCCCTAAGCAACAAAAAAAAGTTACTTTTTTTTGTCAATTAAATAAGAAAACATTGCAGTTTTGCATAAAAAGCTGTGTCTCAGTGTTGATGCTTTCAAGAATCTGCCGTCATTGTTCCAAAATTCGGCTCAGCTCCCATCCCGAGAGTGCCGAGTTTAGGGTTCAGCGCTGTACATAATACAGTCATTACATATGACAATAATACTATGTAACTACCACAATTATAAAATTAGGCCTCCATGAAAAATCTTTTCTGTATGGGACAAACTGTTTTGCAATAACTCAAAGTTTTGAGTTTATATTCAAAATTCTAACATCTTAAGTTTTTTCAATAGTAATATCATAGTAAAATTTTTAAAAAAACGAAAAAAAAAAAAAAAATGGGAATTTATTTTTGATAATACCTTTTTCATGTCCTACATGTCATATTTTAAGGTTTTTTTTAGTTTTTATGGTAATAATAATATTCAATATTGAACAGTTCAATTCCCCATCATCCAGTGTCAAGCTTCATAAGATAGTAAATTATTATTAATCATCAATTTATTCATGAGTAATAAAATCAACAAAAATGTGTTACTTAATGGACAAAATTTTGTCCCATAAGTAACAAAATCTTAACATATTTGTTTTATTCCAAAACTTTGCAAAAATTAATTTTCATGGTTTTCATTTTCCTTCATGCATGACAGTGCTATTTTATATTACTAAGTCAACTAGCATGAATTCATTCTTAGCAAACTTATAGTTTTTAAGTACTTTAAGTAATGTCTGGACCTCCAGTAGCAACATTATTTCTTAATTTTTATTGACTTAATTTAGATTAATACTCAAATAGGATACCACCCTTATTATTAAAGATACATATTTGCAAAAAAAAAATTCATTAAATTTCTGTGACATTCATAAAAGATCTCGAAATTGCCCTTACAAAGCACACAGTAGCTATATTTAATCAATACAAATCATGATCATCAGACGAAATAGAGAAAGACAAACACAAAGGTTGTAAACAGTTTCCTAAATATTTCAAGCTTAAGATATAATGAAAATCGAGTAAATGGTGCCTAACCATTGTGTGCAATATTCAATCCTAAATTTAGATCCCAATTTACAGACTTTTTTTCTTTTTTGGAAAATGAAGTACTAGTATCTGGAATTATATATGTAATCAAATTTTTCAGATTAACTGGATGTAGGGAAATTTCCTTAGTCTGGATGTCAAGGAGTAGTCTGGGAATTTTGCCCCTTTCCCAAAGCACTTAAATTAAGCATATCATAACTGAAGTTTTAGGACCCTGCTTTAAAAAGAAAAAGGTCCTTGATGCAAATGCATTGCATTCCACTACTTGGTGTAACTGTAAATTTTATCGACAAAAACACATATAACTTTTTTTCTAGTAAATTTAGAAGCTTCAAATTTTAGCACGTAGAGCAAAACTCTGGGGTATTTTTTTACGCGCTGTTCAATGGTATTGATCTCGAAACGATGAGATAATTCCGTCCTATAAAACAGACGATTTTATGCAATTTTCGGCTGTTAATTGAGATAAAAAGGGAATAAATTCAAATTTCAGAAAAAACTCTTCAAGGTGCACATCCCCATGTTCCAAACTAACTTCGTGCTAAATTTCAGGAAAATCCGCCTAACGGTCTTGGCCCACGCAGGTCACAGGAAGACAGACATACTTGCTGCTTTATTATTAGTAGAGATACCAAGCCAATATTTTTTGCCAGCTAAAAAACTTTTAGGCAACTTTTGCTACTTTTTTATGGCATTTTTCTTGTGGTAGCCCTCTGATGATACTTTATCACTATATATATATATTACACATGTATAGGATTTTTCTTTCTTTATTATTTATTTTTTTTATGACTGCAGGCTATGCAAATCTATCCTCTCTGCAACTCATGCTGGATTTTTTTTTTTTTTTTTTTTTATAACTAATAAAGCTTTAAGTTCAAAACCATATACTTTTAGGATTAGCTTCTAAACTTCAATCTCCCTAATGGCATACTTGCCAACTCTACTGGATTTTCGAGGAGACTCTTAGATTTGTCACATTTCTCACAGTTTATATTAAAGATTTTCTTTTTTTATATAAATTTCGAGAAGAAAACGTATGTTTAGAAAATTTTTGGGAAAAAAGAAGAAAAAACTTCTTAAAAACTAATTTTACGTGCATTATTTTGCGACTCGGTTTCCTCGACAAATATATTTATCCAAGAAACCTAGGGTTTCAGAAAGGATAAATATTATAAAATGAATTTTAACTATAGAAATGTCGTTATGTTACAAGTTATCCTGAGATATATAACAGAAGTAGCTTGCATGTGAGTGTAATTTGAGATTTTTGGAAATCCTTATTCTTCCTTCTGTAGCATTGAAAAAAGTATGCAGTATTGTAGTACATCACTATCTATCATCTACTGGATTTTTTTTTTTTTGTTGAAATGTTGGCAGGTATGCAGCAGACATGCCCAACATACACTTTTCCCGTGTGGGTGTGTGACTGGCTATTGAGATATAGCTTCATTCCCTGTGCTCGCCCAGGATTGGCATGAAATCTCTTATGGTACCATTGTAACCAAAGTCATCCTGGTGTGTTAAATTCCATGATAGCCCAATGTAGGCAAGGGTATTACACTACCCCTCAAGAAATATCAAGAAATTCAAACTTGAAGGTGGTGCAATATATGGAAAGAATTAAACAGTTGTCACTATTTGATAGAAGAGGAATGGTATAAGAAGTATCTTTCACTTTACTTCATTAATAGTTTACAGTACAGTCATTCTGGGTAACCTTGAACCATGGAAGTTAAACTTTGAACCACGTCATATTTTTTAATATATTTGACTGAATTTAAAAATTAATAATAGAAAACTGATTTTATAACCTATTTAGCCAAGTGCAGCACTGGAGCTTCTAGTTTTTTTTTTTTCAGTCAAATGTACTAAAAAATATAGCATGGTTCAAAGTTATCCTGATTGACTGCACTTAAAACAAGGGTAAAAGAAGCAGGGAAAGTAGAATTTGAAACTCGTCTGTGATGTGACTGAGATTATAGGAGTATAGAAAATTTTAAGCCTTGGAGTGTAAAGAGTAAAGGCAAATTTTGTTTTATATTTTTTTTCTTACATTAACATTAATGTGCATAAGCATTCAGTAGTAATTAAATATCAACAAAATATTTAAAATGTTATATTTTTTTCTTTGCATTAAGTATAATTCCTTTACTATCTCTCTCTCTTTTTGTCCCTTTTGTATTTTATTTCTATGTATTTACAATTTCAGGTTAACAAGTATTGTCTTTTACAAAGTACTTTTAATCTGAAGGTAAATGCTGGTCTGAAAAAGAAGGTTAACCCAGTTTTTTTGCTTCTTCAAAGTAAGTTTTAATTTAAAAAATTTTGTTAACAGCTGAACTATTTTTATGAACGTTTTAAAAAAAATCTTCTATCTTTTTAAAATTAGCTTATTTTATTGTAAAAAGTTTCAAAATTTTCCTGCTTTATGTGAGTGTTGAGAAATTTTAGTAATTTGAACTAAAATAAGACACTTTCAAAACTTCAATGTTGTTGATATTTGAGATTTTTTTTTAAAGACAAAAAATAGCAAAGTGTTTTAAAGAAACTAGCGTTATAGTAATGTGTAGTTACGGAAAAACAAAATAATCGGAGAAATTTTGCATAAGAACTGCATTATATATTTTTTTCTGTTTCTAATTGGATGCTAAGCATAATGGAATCTTTAATTTGCTAACTATGTGATAAAAACAAGGATCTGTTTAAAACATGTTTTAACTTCATGAGTGAACTCATCACAAAGTCTAGCTACCAATAACACAAAGAAATCCCTTTAGATCAACGTGTGTAGCTTGCAACCTTTTTCTCCTTGCTCAATTCTTGAGAAATAGTGGAAGAATTCTGTAGAAAAAGGTGCATGAAATATTTCGTCCTCAGCAAACTTATTTAAGAAATGAGCTTAAAATTAAAATAAATAATTAAAATTAATTAAAAAAAGCAGGGGTCGCATTCCCCCTAAAATTCCCAAAAATTTTTGCAGCACCTAAAATTCCTAAAATTATACTAAAATTTTGCTCATGTTCCTAAAAAAATGCTTTTCCTGCTGCTCACTTAAGTGGGACTCGAAGCTTTCCTATACCCCCTACATATTTTTAAAAATTGGGGGAAAAACCTCTTATATTATTCTAAATTTTGATAGTTGTTCTGTATTTCTGCTGTAGACACTAAAAACTTCTTTGAAAATCGGCTACACAAGCGCGAGTGCCATGTTTGGTCCGCAGTTAATGCCTTCATTACTGCATTAGCTGAATGCCTTGTTTTATTTTTGTTTTTATTTTAACAATGATTTTAAAATCTTCAATTCTATTGGAAAATGGATGTTGTAAGCATGTAACCAATGCTGTCTTATCTCCAATATATTTTTCATTTTCTATTTGATCGAGCATGGCTGCTACGTGAACAAGGTCGCCATGTTTGGTCATTCACGAAGATGGAAGTAGTAAATAAGACACCAAATGCATATGCTTTTGGAAGGAGGATTGCGTGCTTATTGCAAAGAAAACAATATAAAATGGAATAAAAAATTGTTATTTTTCTGCTTAAAAAAGAATTGATGTTTATAATTTTTTAATTTTTTTTTATTTACAAATTTTTTCCCTTTATTTCTATTTATTATTATTTTTAAATTTTGGATAATAAGCCTAAACTGCATTTTGCCTTTTTTTCTTTTTTTCAAAATTTAAATATTGGGCATTTTACAGTTCCTTTTTAAAAAAGCAAGTTTCTTTAATTATATTTTTCATGAAGCAAATAATTTAAGTTAGGGTTTTTTCTTTATAATCATGCTTTTCAGAAATATTCTGGAAAATACCCTCCAACTGAAAAAGTCCTTCCCGAAATTTGTAACAAAGAGCAAAGACCTTATCTCTTTTACCTAGCTGAAGTTTCACAAGAATCCATACAAAAAATATATAGCTCTGAAAGACGAAAAAATATAGTAATAATAATAAAAATGTCATCAATTAATTTTATGGCAGCAGCAATTAGAAAATCAACTTCACTTGAAACTTGTATATCAGCCAAGAGCTTTTTTATTTAACATACAGCAACAGCAAAAAAAATTTCTCTTCAATGTTTGTTCTGCCGTAATTAAAGCAATTATTTAAAATTATTAAATATTCCCTTTTCTGACCATTTTTTCAGGACTTTAAACTTTTCAGCCTGGAATAAAATTGCATAATTTGTCCCAAAGTTTGCAGGCAGTAAAAGTAATCACTAGCACACTACAGACCGTTGTTGTACATTTATTAAAATTCAGAATCAAATCACTACAGCACTTTTTGGTTTCTATCACATTGTTAAAATCTTGCAATTCATTGTGAGCGATTGAAAGCAAAGCACAATTGTTTAGGCTTTCCTCATTGGTTCACTAAAGAATCCTTATTAATAATATCCTGCGGAATGCTGCTTCCCCTTCAGCAACTGTTATAGGAATTGTGTGAAAGATTCTGTTTATTTCTGAAAGAATTCCTTCAAGTCTTAATTTTAAAATTTTGTTTAAAATATCCTGTCTTACGCCAATGTTTTTAAACATTGTTTTGTGCACATTAGGGTCTTAAATGAAAGTATAAGGAAAAATATTGATTGCACTTATATACTGGTGGCAAGTTGAGAGATAAGTGTGTCTAAATATGCTAAGAGATGTAAAAGTAATAATACAACAACTTGACCGTTTTATATTAAACGGTTTTGATTCATGTGTCAAGTCAAACTTCCCATTACTACTCCTATCTACAGGTCATGAAATAAATTCAAAAGTCATTAAACTAGAACTAGATTATGAGATTTCACAATAAATTGCCCCTAAAATTTTAGGAGAATGTTCCTAAAATTCCCCTAAAATTTTGAAAAACTTGACTGCTACCCCTGAAAAAAGAATAAAATCAAATTCTGGAAAACTCTTTGAGGTTCACACCCCTATATTTCAAACTTCAAGAAAAATTGTTGGAACGGTCTTGATTCTACGTAAGTTACCACAATCAGACATACGTACTTTCTGCTTTATTATTAGTACAGACGATTCAAATTGAGGGGGACAGATATTTGGTATTTTCACCCAAAGAAAATTGCTTGTTTGATATTTTATGGTCGGTTCTTATAAATGGAGTTTTTCAACATGAATACCTATTGTTATAATGATTCTTTATTTCTTTAGTCTTCCTCAGGTACCAGCAAATTCACAAAAGAAAGCCCTCTACACAATCAAGGGAAGCAGACATTCTAGAACTTCAAAAATTAAGAGCAGAAGTAACTCAAGCTGTTGGATGTGATGAAGAAAAAGTTAGCGATGACATGCTCTGGTAAGAAGTTTGTGCTTAACATATTAAAAAAATGATGTGGGCTCATTCCACAGATTTTGAAACCAAGTGGAAATTTTTTAAAAAAAATATTATCTTGATTGTGGCATACGTTTTAATGGAAAATACCTGATCTTTCCTGTAGTTAACCTTGTTTTTGTTTAAAATTATTAGGTATCCTAAAAATTGGCATATTTCAAGATATGCCAAAAATTGTAAATGGTCTATTTTATTCGTATATTTCTTTAAGGCTTCTGGAATTCCTTATTTTTTTTATATAGGTAATTATTATATTTTAGGTTTTTAATTACCAATGTATTTTTAATAAGAGTACATCGAAACACATCAAAATAATGCTAATTTTGGTACTCTTTAAACAATCAAAACTTGTCAAGGTTGTAGGTTGTCAAACACTATCATTAACACATTTTTATTTCCTGTGTCATTAAAATTACAGAAAATGTCAGACTTTTTATTTACAAAATATAATTATACTATTTGATGTTATAACATCAAAAAAATTTAAATTATAATTTTCAATGGTCAGGTACGACATTGAGGTTAGGTATGTGACTTTCAGCAGTCATGCATGTGACATGTAGTTGAAAAATGCACAGCAAATGTTTTAAATTCATCTCACTAAATGGCAGTACTTGTTACTTCTATCTGTAACTAAAACACCAAACACCTGCTGGTAATTTTGCAATCAGTTATCATAACACATGGTGTTTAAAGTGTGCAGTAAGTGAGTTTTTGCAATCTATGAAGATCTTAATGTCATTTAGTTGTTTGAAGCATGCAATATATATGATATAATAAGGCTAAACAGAGGATATCTTATGAGAGAAAAAGAAATGATCCTGATTTTAAAGAGAAAGAGATTAAGACAAAAACATTTAAAAGCAACAACAATGACAAAAAAAAAAGAGCAAAAAAAAAAAAAACAAATGGAAGCTGCTAGAGACAGGCAGAGGAGCAGCTAGAAAATTAAATACTTCTACTAAAGTTTCAAGTTTGAATACTTCTACTGCGACTACCTGAGGAGAATTTCCTTACAGAATTCCACAGACACTTGGCAAAGCAGAAAAAAAACTTGGAATGCTTTACCAAACTCACCTCGAAAGCGAATGCTTGTGGTAAGCAATTTGGTGAAAAAGGTGGGTTTGAATGCTAATAACCCAAAACTGATTGTTTGGAGTGATGATCCAGTGAATTTAAGAACAAATTTATTTGTTACTTTCTGTTTTTCTTATCCAAAATAGAAAATCGATTTTCAGGTCTTGAATGAAAATATTCAGCAACTTCCCATGGAAAAAGTGTTGTTGATGGCATAGGTGGTGCTGCTAAGTCCAGAGTATATGCAGAAGTAAAGGTAAGAGTTATAGTACACAATGCAATTGTCTTTGCTACAGTTGCTACAAAAGTAGTCTCAAATGTCAGTTATTTCTATGTTGCAGGATGAGATAAATAAAACCCAAATTGATTGGAATTTAGTCAAAGATGTTCCTGGAATTAAAAAAACACTTATCATCAAAAGTTGTGATGACCACATTTACTTGTTTACCAGCTAGCAAAATTTGGATACTCCAATACAAGAATTATGCTACTGTGAAAATACAGAACAGTGTTTAGAAAATATTCAATTTTATGAAGAAAATCATACATCTTCAAATATGTCTCTTGGCATTTTTGTGCTGCTAAAAGTATTTGGAAAAAAATCATGGAAGGCCTATGTTACCCATATATCTACTTTAGATGAAACTGATTTGTAGTGTAGTTCTTTTTTTTAAAGAAAGTGTCTGAACTTAATTTTACTTATCAGGAAAATGATGCAGGAACAATTCAACAGGATGATATCATTAAAGTATTGCCAACATCCATAATAAATAGTTGCAATATTGTTACATATTCAATATTGTGACCAATAATATCTAGTAATATAAAATTGTACAATGTCATATACATGACTACTTGTCACATACATGACCTGCAAAATAATATTTTGTTAAAAATTGAAAAGTAAAAATATATTTAAAATAGTTATTACTTTGGATTTGTCAATCCTTTTTCTAATGTCAAAAAAAAATTTCGACGTATTTCATGCATATAATTCACTGAATTTTTACAAAAATGTTGGTGTTGTCAAACCATGCTTGTGTTTTTTTGTCACATACATGACTAACTAAAAGGTAAGTAAAAAAACTATTAAATTTTAAATATAAGAATGATATTCATTACTACTTGTTAGATAGCCTTCTAACCTCTTTAAAAAAAATGATTGCTGTCCTTTTGCTGCATTCATATGTATTTATCATGTATTTATACAGCTATTATTTTACAACTGTCACGTACATTACTGTGGAATGGGCCTGTGTTATTTCAGCTTTCCCCAATTTTTTCACTTTTAAAGAACCCTTTATCTAAGCAGAGTACACAGGTTTTGGAACTTGCAATTTATTTTGCAAGCTTTAATATGGTTGAGGGTTTTTTTTTATTTTTGAATAAATGTTGGAACTTTGGTATTTTAATTTCATGAAACCAAATATCAATATATCGTAAAAAAAACTTAAATTAAGTCCCAAAATTTTACATTGTTTCTAAAATGCGTTAAACTCAAAAGTGGAAGCTTGTATTTTCCAGGAATGTAATGCTCAATGGTATTGATCAGTAGTAAAGAAAAAATTTTTTATACATGGTGATTTGAAAAAAAATGGGCAAAATTTTACAAGGTGGTTGTACACACCCAAACCTTTTTTATCAAAGAATGCATCGCTGAAAACAAAATGCTTAGGTGCTGGCACATTTGGCTCTTATGTATAAGACTCCCATTGAATCTACAGAAGAACTTGTAGCCAAGCTTTCGGCCGCTGCTGAGTAGTTTACGATATGCCTGGCGTGTTTCAAAACATCTCAATCTTCCCTTCATCGTTGTACTTTTCTCCACCAGACCCCCTACCTTTTAGCTTAAGCCTTAAAATTCTGTGCGCGCAAGGCTGGTGGCCCGCTCCGTCTTACTGTGTGCGTAGCCGCTGTCGGTCACTGTTTTAAACACTTATTGTAATCACATGCTATTAAATTTTATGTTACAGCTTAACTTAATCAATCTTTGTTTTTTTGCCTCGTATAAGAACATAACTTTTTGCACCCTTTAACGGTTTTGCGCTTTGATTCCGACCACATGCATTCTTTGATAAAAATTGTTTATTTGAAGGTGTACTATCAACTCTTAAAATTTTACCCATCTTTTATGAATGTATATATATATATATATAGAGAGAGAGAGAGAGTTTTTTTTGTTGAAAAAATAAAAAAGCTTTTTAAGCAAGTTCAAAAGGCTGAACATTGAGCACATGTTTTGCATGTTTCAATTAGAGCATCTCATTTTAAGCACATGTTTCAAATAGACCATCTCATTTAAACAAAATAACAAAACATGTCAACAAAATATCTTGTACAATTCCAGAGGTAGATCAGGTTAAACATTTTCAGGGTGCGTAGCAGTTTTTAAAAGTGCTTAATAGTGCTTGTTTTTGCTTTTGATTTTAAAAGCTTTTAAAAGTGCTTATTTTTCATCCATGTTTATAAGAAGTGATTACTTCCCCTTATGCAAAGATATATTTTTTCGTTCGATCGCCGAATGTCGCCATGAATTCCGCGAGAAGTAAAGAAGGGTGGCTTCCGCTTACCATTCTAAACTGGTTTTCCCAACATTTCTCTAAATGAGGGAGGAAGGGAAGAAACATGCTTGTGTTGCAGAAGGGTTGCTTTATCGTAAAATACTGAATAAGTGCCCTCCTAAATTTTCGCGAAATTAACGGAGGGGCGCTTATTTCTTATTTTCACAGAAAGATAATTGAAGGAAATCACGATGGAATGTAATTAAATCTTTATTTTCATTTTTTTTTTTTTTTTTTGCTGTTATGTTGTAATATAAATTTTATATTATTTATATAAAGAAGTTTTAGCAATTTGGGGGTGAGGGATGTAATCTGCATAGCAAAAATAATCTTTTTTTGAGTGCTTAAAAAGTGCTTATTTTTCATTGAAAGAATTTGCTATGCTCCCTGATTTTTCAAAAATAGCCATTGAAAAATGGCTTCTGGAATGCCATCTTTGAAGACCTGTATCTCAAGCAGTACATTTTTGGGACAAAGAAAAATTTTGTGGCATTTTACTTTGTCCTCTGTGTTTTAACATATGTTCAATTCAAAAGTTGCTGAGACTATGAAGATTGCCTGAATTGACATGAATTATTCTATCTATTCTGATCATATGGCATAAAAGTTTAAAACTAGTATATAAAAGTTGAAATTATTTCTCTTCTAGCTCATCATTTGGTGAATTGAGCCCTGTATGTGCTGTGGTTGGTGGGATTTATGCAAATGAAATTATTAAGGTATGTTTCTCTTACTTTGAGTTGTTAAAATTGCATTTAAAGTATTGAGTAAAAGTTATATGAAATATAAATTATTCTACACCTTTCTTACCAGTATCACTGAATTCTTTGACAACTTTTGCAGTATCCAAATGCTTTTTTCAGTACATAATAAAATTTTTATGTAGCAAGCATTAGGTAGGCATCATTCCCTTGT
Source organism: Octonoba sinensis (assembly GCA_038502835.1). Classification (NCBI taxonomy): domain Eukaryota; kingdom Metazoa; phylum Arthropoda; class Arachnida; order Araneae; family Uloboridae; genus Octonoba; species Octonoba sinensis. The sequence continues at coordinate 70,900,801 of CM076602.1, forward strand.
CACTAAGTGAATGATTGCTTAATGTGAGCTTAAATTTATTTCATTATTTTGCTTTGAACCATGCCATTGCTGTTGAATGCATATGAAATGTATGTTAATACATGGTTTTTAAAAAATGCACATACAATTCGTTGATTTGAATACACAGTATAAAATCTTTACAATCTTTTGGTTTCCTGTTCACCTTCATTTGAAGGTTGAAAATTTCTATATATAATCTGTACATGGTCTAGTTGTGTAACTCTCCTTTTGTTTGAAATAGTGTTCTAGAAGCAGGGTTGTCAGATTTGCTGCCCAGGTAGCTACCTATTTTCCCTGATTTTTTACCTTAAAAACCCGCGGGTTTTTTGGGGAAAATGGGTTTTTTAAGAATTTAGAAAAAAAATAATCCCTTGTAAAATATTTCTTTTTGATGAAAATTCTACATATGTAAATAACTATTCAATATTTAATTTATTGTTTTTAATTTCCATAGTTAAAAATTAGTTATACAAAGAAAAAATTCAAAATTATGTCATAATAAAAAAGAAATAACAATTACAAGAAAGTTGAGGAAAATAACTTGCACAGTTAGAAAGCAAAAATTTATCATTAACATAAAAGTTTGGAAAAGCTTTAGTTACATCAAAAAAAGATTTATTTTTAATGAAAAAATCATTTCAAGACATCCTATATCTTATATGAAAATGTATAAATTTATTTTCTGTACTTTTCAGACCAAAACAGTTTTGGTTTAGATTTGTAGAAGTTAAAGATTTAGTTACATTAAAAAAAATGAAAAAAGCACTTCAGGATTACATATATTTTATATGAAAATATATAAATTTACATTCATTTTGTACTTTTCAAAAATAAAAATAATTTCGAAGCTCAATTTGTAAAATGCTAATACCCTCTATCTTTCCTAACTATTTCTTTATTAAAATTATGCTTAGATTTGTTGAATAGATTATAATTGCGATAATTAGAGGATGAAAAATATGTGGTATGTATTAACTATGTAGAAGAAAAATCATGAAATAAACCTATACAAGCAGCAAAATGTAATATATCTGTATCTGTGTAAGATACATACATATTTACACATACACATATATATATACCTGTATATATGTGTGTGTGTGTAAATATGCACATGTTTTATTTTTTCAAACAGTAATTTTTCCACAACCTTTATTTATAAATAATTTTAAACTATTAAATAATTTACCTAGGATGATGAATGGATCAATTAGAAAAACTTTTAGAGTAAACATTATTTAATTTTTTACTGTGTCACCCATACTGATCACTGAATTTAAAAAGTGTGCATACATGAAATAAGATCAAATGAAATTAATGCAACATTCAAGTAAGGTAGTTGAAAAAAAAAAAAAAAAATATTGTTTTAATAAAAAGTAAATAAAATTTGATCAAAAATGTTTTGTAGTGCTAGCTGAAATATGCATATTCTAATATTCAAATACATACATATATACCATACATTATTAACTTGCTGTAAAAAGAAATTTTGTTTTCCCCATTTTACCCGAAAAGCCCGGGTTTTTTACAACCCTGTCTAGAAGGGATCTTTACTTGTTTTTTGTAGTAATTCAATGTTAATTTCAAGTCCTTTTTCCTGTCAATGTTTTTTTTCCCAGGCATTATTCGGTTCGAATCTATATCTAAGTCAATTGGTGATGATTTGATAGAAACATCTAAAGATATCGCCAAGTTTGGTGATATATTGTCAAGTTTGGCGCTAAAAATAAGATACCAACTCGAGTGTCAATTCGGCAATTTTAAGCTAGTTTCCGATGGAGTTCCCATATGAAAGCGCATTTGTGCAAATTCTTTAGTATTTCCTCCATTTCATAGCTTTGCTACAAATTAAAGGTCTATTAAATCCAGCATTTCTCGACATTTTACCGATTGTCGAAGTTTTAACCGCAATTAAAGTAAACTGTCAGAAATATAAAATTTGCATCAGAATTCATCAGTATTTATTTTTTTTTCATGTTTAGTTAAACTAAAAGTGAAAACAAGTCCGGGTTTTTTCTCTCAACGTTTTGCCTTGCTTTTGTTCACCCCAACTTTGCCTGTTGGTTTTCATGCTAAATCTCTAAACTTATAAGCAAGGATGTCAGACTATAAAAAATGCAAAAATTGAATAAAAACTATGAAAATTATGAAGCAAATTATTTGGGTTTTGATGCTATTTCAAGTAAAGACGTAAAAAACATTCAGAACCTCATACAAAATTTTTAGGAAAAGTACACGGCATCAACTTAAAATAAAAAATTATATACTTTTTAACATGCCTCCCCCTCAACACACTATACATGTGCATACATATATATACATATGAGCTTATATATATATATATATAAGCTCAAAAGTAATTGTTCAAGTAATAAAATAAAAGGTCTAATATTAATTCTAGAAGTCTTGGAAAAGGTTATCGTATTGAAAGTTTTTTAAAGTAGTACAAAATATTTTGTTATATACTTGTCTGAAGGTTAAAAAAAAGCTCAGATATTAATTGTCGAAGGAATCTTAAGATTAATAAATTAAAAATTTTTCAGAAAACCATTTTTTTTTTTTCATTTTCGGAACGGGTGTTTGAAATTTTTTGAAAATGTCGGGAAAATTTCGGATCAAAATCACCCATGCTAAAAAATATGTAAATGTCCAAAATCTGTGCTGATCGCCATCTCAAAGGTTCCAGATTTGTGGCCCCACATTGTATATCTTACGTAATTAATATAAATTTGTTCATTTGCAATAGATGTAGCTATAAAAGGTCCGTTGAAGTTGTCTCTGACTGTTGTTCGTGGTCTTTATATCAACAGAAAATAAAATGAAAATGCAACTTACGCCATTGGATTACTGACATCAGTACGGCGCAATCGGCAGCCAAAAAAAAAATTCAAGGGCAAATGTACCTCGGTTAACCTGGAACTCGGTTAGTCGGGGCTCGGATAACCGAGGCTCTACTGTAATTTCAAACTTAGTCAAAAATTCCAATTTAGTACCTCTGTGATAAAATATTGCACACGCAGTTTACAGCTTTTCATAAAAACACCATTATTTTCTCCTCACATTGAAGCATTCATTTTAATGGACAGACTGTTCACACTAATGGAGTAGACTAGCAATGTGAAAATGGATATTTTTTTAGATTAAAAAGTAAATTAAAGCTTTTTCTAACTGCACATGCTTTCAGCATGTAAAAAAAAAAAAAAAAAAAAAAAAAACAGAAGTAAAATTAAAATATTCAATAGCTGTATATAATATTGATTATGTATATGTATTATAGATGCCAGAGGTTCAACACATAGCCAAAATACAATCGCCCTTTTGATATTAAAAATTAAATCTATATTTTAAGTTCTATTAAGTAATTATTAATTTCATATTTGTGTTTTTATTTCTTATTTCAGAGCCTTTCAGATAAAACAAATTTGATGCATAATTTTTTCCTGTTCAATGGTGAAGATTGCAATGGAGTTGTAGAAGCAATTATTCCTCCTGAATGTACATAAAGAATCCCATTTGGTTACTTGATTAAAATTTCATTCATTCGGAGCATTCATTGAAACTTTCACTCTTTAATTAGAAATGCAGTCAAAGATTAGTTCATATTTTAGTTTTCATTTTTAATTTAATTTATTATTTTCTGTCATTGAAATGCAAAGCATTTTTTACTGGAGATTCACTTTTCTTTTTTTTCACCTAAAGCAGTTAGATGAAATGTACAATTTAAAACCAGTCTTGTCTCTATTGCTGTACTTTTTCAGAAACAAAAAACATGTATTTAGTTTTGATACCTAAAGCAAGCTGTATGAAAAAAAAAAAAAAACATTTTCATTCATGGATTGGCTCTTTGTTTAATAATCATAAAAATTTATGATGATCAAGAATAAAATTTCAGTTTTCAACATGCCAAAGAAAATTGTTTTATTTATTGTTCTTTGTTTATTTGCTAACTAAATCTGATTTTTGTAAGATTATTCTGATTTGTAAATAATTATAATTACCATTAATTAATTCCTTTTACTTTTTTCTTTTCTTAGTAGTTGCATTTAGTTTATGGATGTAAAGCCAAAGACCAATTTTGTGATATAGAAATACACTAGGGTATCTACAATCCAAAATAAATAGTGATCAATCCAGTCAAATTACTGATTCGCTCTGTTTTTCAAATATAGTCAAAAAGAAGAAAAACGATTTGTATATAATTGAGCTGGTTAGTATGATAGAGGTGTAAGTATCCCAACTTAACCTCGAGTAATTGAAGGTTTCTAGAAATGTCTAAAAAATCAAGACGGCCAAAATTTTAATTCAAATATAATGAATACTATATTATGCACCAAGCATTATCAAAAGTTACAAGCATCTTTTTTAAAACTAGTAACTTTAAATTACACGACTGTCATGCTACACAGACTATATGTTCCCTGAAATAGTCAAAAATAAGATTCCATATATTTATTTTTCAAGATTGGCTGTTATTATATTTTTGATAAATTAAACAAAGCTTAGGTTATTAATTATTAAATACTTTCTCTAAACTTCTTCAAATTGTTCCTTATTATGTACTTATAATATGATAGACAATTTTGAAGACAGAATATTCAATATTGTATCTAGTATCTAAAATATATATCACATAAAATGTACATGACATTTTATGGGAGTAAAAACCCTCTTAACAAGTGAGATGAAATATAAACATTCAATGGACTAGCAAGTTTTGACTTTTAAAAAAAAATCTACAAAAGAAATAATAATAAAACATGTGGTATGGATTTTTTTAAACATCTGTTGAATAGCTGTGTTTTTTATATAAGTAAAAATCAAATTATCAGGGAACATTAAAAAGATAGAAATGATGCCATCTGCAAAGCAGATAAAATCCTGGTTTATTTGCACTGCATTTAAGGGCTTGCTTTACATTTACATTTTTTATTTCTGAAGGCAAAACTTTAGTTCATTTCATTTTGATGTGGTTTGTTTAAAAATGTTTCCAATATCTAAAATATTTGTTTCAAAACATTTTCAGCATTCTAAATAATTATTTAAAAAATCTATTTTTTAAAATCTAGAGATTTAATTTTCCTTGATAAACTTTTCCATGCACAATTTAAATGAGTTGAACTGGTATTCTTAATCATCACAACTTCTGTGAAACCATGACGGCTTATCAAAGCACATAAAGACATTTAATCAACAATAATGGTAACTAAAGTAACTGGCGAATGCCTGTCTATAGCCATGAAACACTTATACCATTGCCATTCTCAGCATTTCAAGTTGGTGCACAATTTTTATGCGCTCCTAGTGGCCAAAATTATTTACCTACATTCTTATGCTACCATTACATTTACTAAAGGAACTTACGGTGTATCCAAATTCATATTGTATTATTTTTTGACTTACACCACTATCATTCTAGCTGGAACTTATTTTTCAACTAATATTACTCTGCAGAAAAGCTGGTTTATTTAAACACAAATATTCTAAAACAATGAAATGACACAAAAAAGTTTAAATGGTTGATATTAAAGAAAAGAAGAAAAATATTTTTTTCAAAAAGGTGCAATCCTACATGTAGCTCAAGGCAACTACACCAATTTTAGTTGAGTACTTATTCAATAAAAATTAACAAATACTTGAAAGAACACAGTCATACTTTTTAGAGATAATCGTGTGTGTAGCTAGATTTATATCAACCCTCAAAACATAATTATGAAATTGATCCTTTGTCCTTTTAATAAGAATGATAAGATTTTCCATAATAATTGTAAACTTGTTAATCTTTTCTAGTTTAATACTATTATAACCTAAAATCTATATGTCTCCCTAATAGCAATTAAGATGAACGTAAAACAAAAGTCATGCTTTCAATAAAGAATGATTTATTAAATAGTTTTATAATACAATAACAAAACATCTTTGTTATCTGCACAGCAGACATACACAACTGCAGACTTCACCAGCATAAAAAACAAAATTGCATTTTCACCAAGCCTTAACAAAATTGCATCCTGAATTATTGCTACTTCATATTTTGGCAAAGCAATATTAATTTACTTGAACATTTTGAAATATTGCAACAAATAAAAATATACAAAAAAATCACTCCCTGATACGAAACAAGTAAGGTACGTTTAATGTTTTGTGCGATTTCTTTTAATTTTCTTTTTTTAGCTTAAACTGCATTTTTTAAAACATTTTATGTGAGTCTGCTTAAGATGATTTTATAATAAAAATATATTTTCTGAAAATGAATATTGATGTTTGCTTCAGGTAAATTAAAAACTTATAAGAAATATAAAAGTAACTGCAACAAAAAAGGTTTTTATGATTTTAAAGCAAAATATTTTTTGACATAGTTTTCTTATTAGTCATTATTATTTTCCTTCTCTAAAATATTCAGTTACTCTATAGCTTAGTGTTTAGTTTCTATTAAAAAGTTTAGACAAAACTTTATTCTATTTTTAAATTTAAAAGACCTTTTCTTTTCTGTATTTAAAAAGGATTGCTAGCATAACACTAAAAAAAAAAACTTGTGTTCATAAAATGCATGTTTTTCTGATGTCCAGTTGGTTTTCTTCACTTCTTATTCAGAATATTTATAATTTTCACTCTACTGGATTTCTCCCCCCCCCCAAAAAAAAAAAAAAAAAAATCTAAAACACATTAATAACTAAAACAGTTTACAAATATATTTTAAAACTCAACGGAGAATCCAATCGGCTACAATGATGCCTTAATGAAGTTACAATTTTCTGCTTTATATCAAAGTTATTTCAGAGTTCAAGACATCAAATTGTATATATTTAATGTTTTAGAACTCATTTCTTTATTTATAAATTAAGTTAAGCAAGTTCTCTCATTTCTATATGAAGAAAATTACATTGGTGTATTTAATTGTTACAAGTAAAAAAATAGTTTAGAAATATGCACAGAAATACAGTAGTTAATGCACATTTCAAGGCATTTGAAAAGTTTTCATTTTCCTACAAAAAAAGGAATTCTTAAAATTTTCAAATATACATTGGGGTCTCAAAACTTCTACTGTATTAAAGTATAAGATAATTATATTTTTAGGAAAAACATCTTTCTTATTCTAATTTGAACTCAAAAATTGGTTAAAAATCTCTCTCAAAAACCATTATTATCAAATCTACTTGAGTCGGAAATCTGTACATAACTGATAGTACTTGCACAAGCCTTGTGATGTAAATTAATTTATTTACATCAGAATTGCATTGCATTTTTCTTACAGAAATAATAATCTCAACTTTTAAATTAAGTAAATTTTTTGTTCATGATAATTGACTAGGCATTAATTTATAGTTTCAAGTATTCATTTATAATTTTTTTACTTTAAATAACTGTTGAAATCATTTCTTTACTGTGGCTTAAACAAAAAGCCAAATTAAGGCAATGGAAAAAAAAGGCAATATGGTTAAGGATCATTTTTTAGAATATCCAATCAACTACATTTTATTAAGCATCATAATAATGATGTATTCAGTTTTAAAATCAGAATTCTGATGCATATTTGGTCTTTCAGCATCGAACTGAAAAAAAACTTGTGATGCATTATGACTCCAGCAGTTTTCCAATGTTGAATGTTTAGTCCATGTTTACCTTTGAAAAGCCTCATGTGTACATCTATACATAGGGGCACAAATGTTTTTTGAAAGAAATTAACATTAAAACTGAAAGAAATCACTGCTCAAGCCAACAGAATTAAATAGTGCACTAATATCAACTTTTAGCATAACTGCTTATATATATATATATATATTTCTGGTGATAATCTAAAATAAGTTTATCGCGTATAATAGACTCTATAATATAAAGTTTTGGAACGCCACAAAGAGTATGAATTATCAAATTTCAGCTGGTAAACTCCTTGGCCTGGATAATTATGGCTTCCAGCATATACTTCTTCATGGCAGTCCCTTCTGTACACTGGTATAACTACACTAAGAGGAGGTTTGTCTGAAAGAGCAACTCCTTTCTCGATATCGTGACGAGCTTGCTCCAAGTCTGAGAAAGAAAATGAGACTATATAAAAGAAAATAAAGCTGTATCATGCAAATATCAAATAGATAAATTTCAAAAGAGTGTTCAAACTGATATGCAGGGTATAAAAACTTTTCCTTCATGTGACATTAAGATCTGTTATTTAGGGAGGTCAGGATGAGACAAATGCATCCCAACTTGAGAAATATAATGTATGTGTGTGGTATTTACATGACATCTTATGTTGCTTTACGTTTACTCATTGCAGTGGGACCAAAAGGACGGGGGTCATGGTGAAGATTGTACTATAGGAAATTTTAGGGTGGGGAAGTATAAAATCAATTTAATGTTGTAAATTTCCGTTTCTTTTGTTATATTTTTAATGAAATAATATCTTGATAAATATTACTTTGTTACTTTTCTGAGTTATGTTTTGAAAAAGAGAGGGGGGGGGGGAGGCATTCCTAATTATTGATAATGTAATTCATTCAGTGTGGTTTCTTGTTTTTCGCCTACTAAAAGTAATTTAAATTTAAAGAATTATTTGCCAATTCATCGGTGCATCCCTGATATATATACACTTTTGTTTCATTAACTTAAGTTTAAATTTTTCCCCATTGACTCACTTATACGTTAATGAAAGAATAAATAAATATATATATTGTAAGAAAACCCAAAATGGAACTGGTTTAAGTGTGATGAGCAGGATAATGAAGACACTGAGAATAAAGAAATCCACAGCTAATAGTGATTCTTTTTAACCCTCTATCTCTCAGAAACTCTGATTTACTTTATTTTTTAGACTCAAAATTAAATATATATATATATTTACGTGCATTTCAGGATTTTAAACTTCTGTCAGTGGTAATAGGGACTAAATAATTTACTTACAATCTTTTACTTGAAATGTACCACACTGTTAAGTAAATAAGTATCGCTGGAAGTTAAGAGTATACACACATGCAATGCTGAACAACTAGATGTCTGTAACTGAAAAGTCCTTACCTTCATCCTCATCCTCATCTTCACTCTCACTGATGTGCACAGTGACCTGTGTGTCTGGGTTGCCGTTCCACTCAAAGTAAACGCCGAAGCCTAGGTCGTATCCATCGGTAGCAAATTCCCAGAAGAGACAGGTGCCATCACTATGGGTGGGGACTCTTACAGTAACGGTCTCCCCATGGCCTACCTTGATAATGCCATCTCCTCCTTCCCTTCGTATTGCCTCCTTAAACTCTGAGATATCCCTGCGAGTCCACATCGAAGCTGCGGCCAGAGGAAGAGGATCTGAGATGCAAAAGAAAAAAAGATCTTGAATTTTGTTCTTGAATAATGTTTTTGTTAATGATATTTATTTTCTAAATAAAAATATCATTAACATAGTCTTATTAAGTATCAACAGAAAAGAAGATAAGAGCAGAAAACAATTTCAGCTACAAATTATACATATAAATTTTAACAGAAAGTTTCTTGTGCTAAAATCTCAAACATTTTTTTCAGAATAAAGAACAAAAGAAATAAAGACAAAAATTTTAATTTTACAGCTACATTTTAAAGGAATATTAGTATAGTAAAGAAGAATGAAAACCAGTGTGACTTTTAAGTTTCACCTTTAGAGAGAATTACTTCCACCTTTATTGATAAAACTGCTTCAATGATAGCTGTGACCAATATTATTAAATAATAACTTCCTTCAATTGCGAAGGGGGAGGTGGGATTTTATACAGAAGAGCTTTTACTTATGAATGTACTATTGGTATTTTTTCTTCAAATTACACAAGAAATTAGGAAGTAAGTGTTTATTGGATTCTCACATGAAAAGAAATAAGTAATATGTAACTAGTGTAATGCAATAAGTTCCTCAAAGCAAACTTTAAAAAGGATGAAATTTCAATCAGAAGAGTAAGTTACTAAGTTGTAAATTTTAAAGATGTCTGATCATTAAAAATCAATACTCAAACTTGAAGTTGAAATCAACTAAATCAAGTTTTGCCTCCATCTTAATAAAAAGTTTGAAGTCGAGTTAACTGTAAACATTCTCTGAACTGTTATATTAGTTGTAAGAGTGCTTTTCTTTACAAGAATTTTTCATCTTATAGTGTTTATTGTACTTTAATTTCATATTTGATAAGTTCATAATTAAATGTAAGCTCAAGTTTCTTTATCAATAAAAGAACATATTTAAATTTGTGCAACCCAATCATTTTTAATATAGGATAAATATATAAAAAAGTTACCACATATTTCTTCTTCTGATGCTTCTGGGGTTGTTTCTGACGAGGCCTCTGCCTGAGTCTCTATTTCTGTGATGTTCATGGGCTCTGTTTTGTGGTTTTGGTTCCCAGAAAGTTGCTCCTGAAGCACCTGTTGCATGTATTGCTGATAGTGTTGTTCTTGCAACTGCCGGATTAAGACGCCTTGCTAAAAGTTGAGTCAAACAAGAAATATTATTTACTTTCTACTTTTAAATTGATACAACAACCTGAAAACCTCACATAACAATGAAAAATTTACTCGCGAATTTTTCGAATCGCATGCAAATTTGAGCTTATTAAAAATTCAATAAATAACTAGAATAAATCTACAAGAAATAGTAAAACGAGATTTTATTTATATTAACTTAGAACAACAGCGACAATGAGTAAAAACGCAATCGTAAGAACGGACCTTATACGAAAGTAGTAATCTCAAAAATGGAGACTTTCATACATGATAATGAAAATTAAACATTTCCGATCTTAAACGTGTCCATTCCATTTTATATCCACTTTGTTTAAATGTTTGTTTCCAAAAAACACTAAAATATTTGCTGTTTTTGTTTTTTTTTTTCTGAAATAGAGGCAGGATTAAAAGTGACTACATTAAACTATGCTTAGTGTTTCAAAAATCAGCGTTTTTTTTTTGTTTTTATTTTGTGACTGGTTTCAGAGGCCGCTCAATACGACACACATACTTGCCAACTTTGAAGGGGAAAAAAACAGGAGATTTTTTCAATGACCCCCCCCCCCCCCACACACACACACAAAAATGAACAACTAAACCGACTTACAAACAAAAGAAAATTTTAATGTTCATTACAGCAGTATATGATAAAATTTTATCATCAAATGTTTGATCGAAACATTTTCCAGCAAAACAATTTTTTTAAGCAATAGGATGTTCTCTATATTTTCATTTGACAGCAATGGACGAAACTTGGTTTCACTTTACAGAAAATGCATTACTGTGCGGAATGCACAAAATCCCAAAAATTACATTTAGTTAGATTATAAAAAGCCAGTTCTCCCAAATACTTACTAATTTACATCTACACCACAACAATTCAAACAAAATATCACGATCACGTCTAGTGTGCACTTAACAAATAAATTATCACAAAATAATGTTTTTTTAATTTAGCCATTTTTTAGTCATATATTGAATAAAAATAGGAAGAAATGTTCTTTATTTATATTGTAACAATACATAATGACTCCCAAAAAGGAAAAAACCCAAACCCTAAGTTGAAGAAAAAAAAATAATTCTATGCAAAAAATATTTTTAGAACAAGATTATTAATAAGGATGCAATATTAATAGTTATAACTAACTAATAGAATCACTAAACATTTTAAGAAAGGCTGACATTTTTCACTGAAATTTCGAGTGGGTGTGGCAAAATGAGAAGTGCAAATCCTCTACTACAGAGGCTAAATCGTAAAAAATAATTAAATTAATGGTAAACCAGAAGTTATTGATGTCCAAGAGATGGAATGAGATAGTACACAAGAACTATGGACTTTTACCGAAGCGGATGCAATCGGATTTCAAAAAAAATCGGGACCGACCCTTGAAATCATGTGAAAGACAAAATGCGGAAGTTTTACTGCTAATTTGTAAAAGTTTCGTAAAGCAAGTATCTACGCATGCTACTTCAAGATTTTCTCATTTAAAGAAAAAAAAAAATTCCAAAATTACTAATATTCGCGGAATCGAAATTTTGACTTTTCAAAAATACGGAATTTCGGCAAAATACGGGAAAATCACATTAAAACTACTCGGCGGGTAACTACGATTACGAGCGCCGTCTATGGAGCAAAAAAATATTGAAGCTTCATTGATTTATTTTAAAATTACAAAAAAAAACGGGAGAAAATTGTGTTAAACGGGAGATCGGGAGACAGACGCAAAAAACGGGAGTCTCCCGTTAAAAACAGTGGACTTGGCAAGTATGGACACAGCAAGGGAATACTTTTTAGAGTCAAAACCAACTAAGGAAACGAATAAAACCATTTTCAGTTTTTAAATAGTTGAAGAAGGAAATAGATTGAAAATGTGCAAAAAGTTATTCAGATTTTTTTGAAAATCTTTAATTAAGTACCAGTTCAAATTTTGAACCTTTATTTTGACTGCTGTTTGTCTTGAATAAAACTAAACACCCGCGATGTAATTTTAATGCAACAATAACATAACAATTGAGCTTTGAAATCATGGCGTACTTATAGCAAGACATTTATTTGCAGCAATATGTCGAACTAACTATTATTCAGCTAACAAATATTAAAAGTCACAGCCACAAATCATGTTTTCCATATCACAGATTAATTAGGAGATTGCTCTCTTCTTGCATTTTAGTTTGTAAAACCCAGAATTCATCTTGTACTCAGATAGCGAATTAATTCGCCCCGTTTTATGTCCAAATGATTCTAAAAAAAAGAAAAACTTGCAGGAAAAACAAAACAAAAGTACAGTATAAGTATCTTGACTCTTGAGTGAGGAGAAACATTTTTATTCATACTTCCAAGCTTGCTGTGAAACGATGCGGGGAAGACACTTTTACAGAGACGGTTAATAGACATCCAGCCAATAGTTAAACATAGAATTCTGTGGGGGAAGTCGCAAATATCACCAAGTTGAAACTGGATATCGCATCTCATTTTTGGCGCTGACTTGGCGATTGTGGTCAATTATGTAACTTATAGAGTAATAGCTGACATGCCCGGCGTTGCGCGGGATAAAATTGCATCATACGCAGGCCAAATGACGCGTGTCCAAAATTCTATTGTAAATGTATAGGGAAAAAATTTCTTAAAAAATCCAAGTAGGAGAGGAGCAACAGTCCATAAAAATCCTATTTAGACAGTAAAATTCATTGAAAACCCCGATTGCATTAAAACGAACAGCCTTGAAAAATTCCTTTTAGACCAAAAATTAGTCCATAAAAATCCACATTAAAATGCCAACAAAAGTTCATAGAAATTGAAATTAGAGTAAGGGAAACTAACTCAAATGCACATATGCAGAAATATAATTGTGCCAAAATGATATCAAGAGCCCGTAAAAATCACAATTAAAATATCGACCACAATACATCTAAAATTTCCCATCAGAAAAAGAGCAGTATTCTCTGTAAAAATGTCCATCAGATCAAGAACAACTCTCACTGAATATTTCTGCTACGATAAGGAAAACATTCTTTAAAGCCCCCCCCCCCCATTTCAATAAAGACAACTATTCCTAAACATTCCTAATATAATAATGACATTAGTCCCAAAAAAATGAATAAAGACGTCAGTGACTAAAAGTGTAATACTGACTATCAAGAGCTACTGTTCCTAAAATTACCCAGCAGTCCATCTTAAATTCCCCATCAAAATAAGGACACCCGTTCCTAAAAATCCCACTTGCAAAATCCGTCAAAACATTTCCTGAAAATTCAATTGAATAGCACTTTCATAAAATTCGGATAAAAACGAAAGAAAGGAAATCATTATTTCAAAAGGCAAGTGCTCATTTAAATTACAAAATGTTTAGTACTGAACAAACGCCAGAATTTGAACAAATTCTGGCGTGTGAAATTTAATTTGATAGAAAGAAATAACTAAATTCTTCCCAAATGGCGCCAAATAGACAGTACAAAAATTAAATAAATGTTAGAAAATAAATCACTTGTGTAAAATATGGAATCAATAATCGCTACGTAAAAAAGTTAAAATGAAGCAGAAGATCGCCAAATTGCACTGTAGTAATGGAAGCATTTCGAAATACGCCATGATCCTACAGTGTAAGTCACGTATTGAATTAAATGAGAACAATATTACTGATAAGGATTATTGGGCGCGGTTTGGAAAAGTTATGAAGCGCAAAATAATATATTGAGAACAATTAACTGGAAGGAGGCGAGTAAAAAGTTATCACCACATGGCGAAATTTTAAATTTCATCAAAAAAAGTGATATCGAAGACCTTCCAACCTAGCTTTTATGGAAGAAATAAATATTAAATCGTCAAAAAAGAACGAAAAATTTATATTAAAAATCGCATGCAGCTAATAATGCACAAAATATCCATAAAAATGAAATGAATTTTCTGAATTTGTTTCGCTGATAAAGCGGACACTCTACCAAAAGATTTCATGCAATTGTTGAACTGTTACTATACTATCAAATCGCCAAAAAAGGAAGGAGAATCAACCTCAAGGTAAAGTAATTAAAATTCGTCTGCAGTTACACAAAATATGTATAAAAATGAAATAAATTTTTAGAATTTGTTTCGCTCATAAAACGACACGAATAAAGATAAAATAGCATTTTTTCAATTTTACGTTAACAGAAATCATCTAGTTGGCGACAAAAGTACTATTTATTTTGGCGAAATCACGCAAATTGAGCAGAGAAGTTCAGAGGTAAGCCTTGCATTAAAGTACGAAAACTACTTTAAATGAATATTGCGCGTGCTCTATTTGTTCTACGAACTTCAGAAAGAGATCATCTTGAGCAGTTTTTTACGGACATCAAAATGCTGCAAAAATCTAAAACGTGGGACGTTCCTTCGATGAGATATTCCTAAAATTAACAGTTTTGCTTAAATTGGAATAAAAGAAGAACAAATTCGAATTTTAGGAAAAACGCTTCGAGGTGCACGAGGAACTGACCCAAGGTACCTGTAACTAAAATTTCGTACTTCTATAACGCTCCATCTCGCCAGGAGGCGATCGACAGACAGACACACACACAAACTTTCGGTTTTATTTATATAGATGAAGTAATATATTTATATGCAATATTATTTATGGATGCAAAATCATGAAAGTATCCATGGAAAAGTGAGTCAACAAAAAATACTTAGCAGTCTGCCCCACCCTTACCCCGAGTGTAATTAACATGAAGAACATGCACCATATGCTTAGAATTTCACAACACAAATATATGTGTATGTGTTTTCAATATTTTATTTTTATCCAACATATATTTATGTCTTAACAGTTAAAAATAAAAATTATAATTAAAAAGCACTAGGAGTTAAGCACTTAATTTAGATTCCTAGGTAGTCCTGGCACCATTCAAAGCAGAGATGTTTCATTATATAATGGCATGCACCATGCAGTGATGGTTACACACTGAGACATTGACATTGAGCTAAAATTATTAGTTGCATGATTTTATATGACCTACCCGCTCGGGATCTCCGGGGTACTGTTTTTCGGCATAACTCTTAAACTGGTGGAAAGTCTGTCTGTTCAGCGCTTCTTGTATGAGACGTCTGCAACATACAAAAAGACCTTTAAGATAAGCAGAAATCTAAACAAAAAGTAAGACTACAGACTAATCCATAAAGCAGCAAAATGTCAATACCAGTAATTTAGCGAACAACATCTATTAGATCGCACAAGATAGCTCATATACGTCCCTCCCCCCTTTTATTAAGGAGGGGGTAGCAAGTACTTCTAAAGATAAACTTTTTATTGGAGGATAAAAGACAATAAAATCCATGCCGTTTATGAGTCGGAAGTGAGTGAGGAGCTGAAATGGCTGAGAAGTTTGTAAAAAAGGGGAGAAGATGCATATGCAAGACAATTCGACTGATTTCGTTGAAAAGTGATGCAAAAATGTTTTGAGATATTTTCTACATGTGACTAGTATTATTATTAATTTCGACTTTATGTAGAAATTTTCAAACATGCAATCGTAGGAATTTTTGTAATGGTTCAATTTTTACAGCTTAACGCTTAAAAAGTTTCAAACAATTGAAAACTTCTTAAGAAATATATATATATCATATGTAAAGTGCGCACAAGTGATTGTTTTTAAGCTTCTAACACCAATGCTAGACTAGTAGATCTAAAATTCAATGATTTAGATGAAATAAGTACCATTCCTTTAATTATTATCTACATTTACATAAAGTTAAACTTCCGTAGCGTGAAAATTGCCCACGTTTTTTTTATATCTTTTTTTAGCAGCTTTCCCGTAAAAGTAAAAAATAAATAAACTATGAAAGAAAGCTTAATGTGTTATAAAAATATCGTTAAAAATAAAAGTCCAAAATGAGTGAACTTAATTGAATAAAGATTGAAAAATAAAAAATTTGAAAGTAGGGTTTTGAGATGGGAAATATGTGTCTGTCGGTCTGCCTGTACCCCCCCCCCCCCCCAATAACCTTTGAGGAATCATCTCATTTCCATATTTTAATTTTTGATTTCAAAAATGAAGCAAATTATGTAAACCCTGGGCATAAGATCCAAGTTCCTATGAATAAGCTTATTGGAAGAAGCTCTCGGCGGGAAATATTTTTTGATTTGGACATTTTTTGTTCATTTTTCAACAGTTCAAAGAAAAAAATATTAACATAGCGCCTATGGGGAAATTTCAATCCTATATCAATCCTGATCAAACTGACGGATTTGCTTGAAACAAACTTTAAGGGAAAGATGTTACGACGTAGAACAGATACGAAATTCAACTAGAACTGAAAGAGTCTATTTTCTTACGAAAATTTTTGATCGGGATTTTTAAGGATACTTCTAGATGACTGAATGAATAGATGAATGAGTGAGTAGATAAATGAATGATTGAGTGAAAGAAAATAAATGAATTAGTGAGTAAAAGAATGAATAAATGAGCGAAAAATACATGAATGAGTGAATAAATGAATGGGTGCGTGAAAGAATATGTATTAACCGTTGGAAAAGGTATGTTTGAAGTAGGGTCAGTTGGGGTAATTGTAAACGCTTTTACAATGTTTCAACTTTTGATCCTTCCCTACCTCTTGAATTAATTTAGAGATAAAATTGTGAGCATTGTAGCCACTACTGTACTTCTTGTGAGTAAATGTGTGCAAAAATTTTGACTTTATGACTATTTGTTAGCGAATGAGCTCGTGTTTACAATTACCCCAGAGATCTGGGGTAATTGTAAACAGTGATTTATTTTCGAATAAGGTTGATGCAAATGGAAAATTGTTTCATACACAGTCTGCTTGAAGGTTTAAGAAGTTCCAGAGCAATGGTTCTCAATCTGCGGCCGACAGGCCCCGCATGTGGTCCGCTGAGTTATGTTATGAGTCCGCAGTGATCATTTAACAAGAAATATCTTGCAAAACATCAAGTAATGCGATAAATTTATGTAAAATTTGTCTCGCAGTGGATCAGTCGGTTAAGCTTGGATCCCATAGAACACCGAAAGTGAAGCACTACTGGCCGTGGTCAACGCTTGAGAGGGGGACCACCTCCCGCGACTGATTACTCTGAGACCGAGTGCGCTAAAGGGAGCTGTGCACGTAAAATACATCGTCGCTTCAAATGTCCACCAAGTTTGCAATAATTTCCGCTGAGGGACCAACCTAGGTGACGATCTCTCATCTGGGAGCTGGTTCAAAATCATTGAGCCCCTCTGAGCGAAGTATACGTCATTCTAGCGGAGCTCATTAATAATCAGTAGGAGTTTCCTTAATTCATGGTTGCCCTGCTAGGGGAGCTTGGATTTCCAAGTGGCATTAGCAACAACAACAACAGTTATGTAAAATAGACACAAAAGTGTAATTTACATCAAAATATAATGCTTATAGTCTCCCCAAAATATTGGAAGTAGGATAAATTTAAGTGTTTACAATTACCCCAGTGTACGAAATATATGGGGTAATTGTAAACACCTAACTTGCACATGAAAAATAACAGGGAAGATTAAATTCATAACTAAATGTTTTTAGCAACATTCCATATGACAAATAAAAATGGTTGAAACTGCTTACTTTGCTTTTGTAGATGAGCTGGAGAGGAAAATGTAAGATCACTAAATTTTGTTAAACAATTTTTTTCACTGTGCCATTTTCAAACAATAGTGACGCCTCCACGGTTGTTTCGAAACGTACGAAACTGTTTCAATGTCTTCCCTATGCTGCCAGTTTATCACTCATAAGCAGTTAAGTTTTCAAAACCACCACAAGTGTAGTTATGAAGGCTTTGTTTACAATTACCCCAACTGACCCTAATTAAGAACTAAAGCCAAACGAGAAGGGGAGAGAGAGATAGCTGAATTATAAATTTGAATTTGGCGTGGACGGGAAAGTAGGCTCGTAAGTTCTATACGGAACTTCTTGTTTATTTACATATTTTATTATTATTATTACTATTTCTGAATAGCAATGGCAATGTTCACAAACATAACAATATATTTCTACAATTGTAGGTTAAAGACACTTAAAACAGAAATATACTTACAACTATTTTTAGGGGGATCCAAAGGGACCATTTATCATAATCGCGAACAAAACACCTTTTACAAAATTATTGGAATTTATTAGCATAGATTTTTTTTTTCAAACATCAAAGTACGCTAGTCATAATTTTTCGGTGTTAATAATGTTTCCTTTATTTTAGAATTTCATAAATCAGTTAATATTTTATTCACAGGGGTTACATTTTAATTAGTCTTGTTTTAATCAAAAAGTTGCCAGACAAATAAATAACCAGCTGAAAAAGTACAAAAATAAGTTTCATCATTAATAGCAAACAAGAAAATGTTAGGTACAAAACATTACCATCCCAGTAGCAGAAATCGCGCTGCAGCTTTATCTTGAAGCTTGCAGATTAATTTGCCACCTTACAAAAATTAAAAAAGAAAAATTTAAATAATTTTCAAATATTAAACTGTGTTGTATTGTATTTACTTCATTTTCTCTTAGCTTGCATTAATTGCATGTTCAAATTTAGGATTTATTAATTTATTCATAAATTGAATAATGATAATATTTATTTATTGTTTACATGTATTATTGTTATTTTTCAACTTTTTTAAAATGCGTAGTTTGCTATTTTTTATGATTGTAAATTTGGTTCCACATCTTTTGGTGCCGCAGATAAATTTTGACTTCTGAAACCTTGTGCTGCAGATTGATACAGAAAATTCTGCTACTGGGATTACCATGGGAATTGGCTTAATTCATAAAATCTTGCGAGATTTGAAGATTCAAGAGGAAACAATCCATGTAAAAATATTTATGTTTAAACTCTAGCATTGTTTGACGGTTAAGTATGCTCTTAAAATGCTACAGAATAATGATGCTAATTGAATTGTTTTTCAACTTACGTGCAAGTTTTCTGAAATTTTGACCAAATTTCCTTTTGTTAGCGACACTGCCCTAATTAGAGCAGCTGCTATTTTACGAAGATGTCCATTTCGAGAACGTAATTAAGTGAATATGTGGCACAAATTGGCACGAAGATAACATCTGCTATAGAATAGCTTTCAATTTCCAAAATGATAGGAATTTTGGAAAAAAAGCAGACTGAATCTGCAACAGCAATTTGCTCTTACGTTTGTAAAAACTAGAAAATGTGCACCATTTGAAGAATTCGGGAAGTACTTGTAATTCCCACGGACGAACTTCAGCATTTCATTAGATACAGACTTTTAAAATTGATGACTTTCACAGCACTTGTTACTTATATTTTGAAAAGAATTCGAAGTTTTCCTCGAAACGCGACAGACTCCACAGACAGCGAAGAGCGAGAAGACGTCTGCACTCACGGATGTTCCAGGGACGCGACATCTGAATGATCTCTCGGAGCTCGTTTCGTTTCCAACCGCGCGATCGATGCTATAAACTCTGCATATTGCCGCTTTGCCGGTAGAGGGCGCACTCGCGGGGAGAATGTTGTCAAACAAATTGAACCTTGTCGATAGAAAGCAATCATTTTTGACCTAAATTAATTTCATGGTCTCAGAAAATATCGTTTTTTCAAGCGATCTCTGAAAGACAATGGCGGAAAGGGAATGAAGTGGCATAGGCGGTAGGGGACTGTTCAGAAGTGTCACATTCCCCCCAATATATTTAACCCCCTTTCCTCCACTTTCGTCACGAAATGTCACACTTCAACATACACCCTGCCCCCTACGTGACATGTCACGCTATATTACATAAGCATATATACTTGCGGTGTTGGTCAGAAACAAAGCACTTCGTTATAGATCGTATTTCTAATTTTAATTATGAACTTTAAATGACATTTGTGAGCATAATAATAATAAAGTTTACAAAAAAAAAAGTAATTAGTACATAATAGTAAAAAATATTATTGTTCAAATTCTGAAAAAATTACCGATTTTGTTCAATCTTAAAAAAGTAAATGCCCTAAGAAAATTTCCTTTTAAACTTTTAACTAGAAGAACTTACTAACTAAAAAGAACTAGAAACTTAACTAACTTAACTATAAAACTTAATCAGCATCGGTGTTTTAAATACAAAATGAAATCAATGAAACTTTAAAATAAAATTATAAAAATCAAACTAACTTCAAAAATAAATTTGATTAACTGATTTTAAACGTTTTTGTTTTTAGAGAAACCAAAATGTGTGTCTCTTGTTAAAAGAGTGTCTCTCTTTATAAAAACCCCTTGTTAACCCCTTCTCTTGTCACAAACTGTCACAATTTCTCGACTGCCTCCCATCGGAGAGCGACATCATTTATGAATGACTCCTACTCCTAGAGTAGAAGGCTCTCGTCTTGTGCCGTGGACCCAGAACAACATTTCTGGGATAGATGTGTCAAGTCATCATTTTTCAATGGACAGAAGCAAGTAAAAGTCGATTTAATAGCAATTCGGTAATAATCACAAGACTGAATGACATAGGAAGTTCATCATTGCTAAACCACTATAATAAAAATCAATAAAATGAACTAGACATACAAATTAGATCTCAGTCGGGCCTGACGTATGTCGATTAGGCTCAGTCGGCAGCAATCAATAGTTAAATTTTATATTTAAAATGGATTAATGCCTTCCTTCCCCACTCCCAACATTTAAAAATACTAGTTACGGTTATAAACGTTTAAGGGGGAGATGAAAGACCACACTTTCGATAAAATATTTCAGCAACAAAATTACACTGACTTCTCTGACTCATGTTTACAACAAATATGATTTATCATATAGAAAACTGCAAGCAATACAACAATATAAATGCAAATACTATATTGTGTTGAAATCTCATTCAGTGCTTCAAACACATTTTTACTACTAAAAATACATAATAAGCGAAGAATAAATAAGAATTAGATGCTAATATGAATTAGGTAATAAATCATTTTACACATGACTCATTTTTAAACAAAACATTTTCATAAATCACACTGATAAAGAAGTCATAAAAAAAATCATGTTCACACCTGCTATCATTGTAATCAGGAAAATCTAACAAGGGACACTTCAGCATAGCTAAAAAAGTTAACAACATTCATGTAAACGCATGCTAGAAAAACATGTTGCAAGTGAATAATGTTTAACCTCTTCAGACCCCAGAACTAAGCACAAACAATTTTGACTCAATTTTCTGATTCTCTGATTCAAAAAATGATTACAAAACAAAATAACTAATTTTTTTTTTTTTTTTTTTTTAAAATTTGAATTAATAATTAGTTTAAATAATAATTAATGCCCATTTTTCATGTTTTCCATGTTGAAAACGAAATAAACTATCTGTTGATTAATTTCAAAAACAATTGGGTGTTTTAGCTTTCAAATTGCACAAACAGTAGTTAATAAACAGTATTTTAAAACGTACCCAATCGGGTACATTTGGAATGAAGAGGTTAAATAAACTATAAAGCAAAATATTTTTTTAGAAAAGTGTACATATTTACAAGATATTCACGGTTTATTTTTCATATTAACGTCTCCAAATCTATGAAAAATAACTTTATCATAAACAAGCGAAAGGGAACGAAGGAAAATTTAGATGCATACAAAATTGGTAGAGCGCATAATACGTTATTCTTACCCTCTTGGAAATGTATATACGTTGGCCCAATAAGTTATTCGCAAATAATTTTTTAATTATGCATCAGGAGTACGGCAATTTACTAAAACCATGCAGTATGTTTTCGGTAATTTAGTAAAAATATGAGTTTGCGGATGAGCTAAAAAACAACTGTGAAGCGAACAACGATAGTTTCGTTATGGAAGGAAAATCTACATCATGTTTTTATATTCATCTTCTACCTTGTATTGACTACAATTAACGATTATAACGGGAAAAATTTACATTCTATGTCAATATATTATCCGATGTTCTTCACAGCCGATTATCAAAATTTATTCCTTTAAACTTTGCTTTGTTAATATTTTGAAGCAACATGATACAACTCAACATGATACAACACCCGAATTAAATGCCGAGAGTAGCTGCTTAGCTTTTCATATAAGTTTGGAAATCTCCCTGAAACGGCCACTGAATTCTAGAATTTGATTAAATCTGGATTTGAGCGCTCCTTTGCAAATTATTTTTTAGCAACTTACTAAAGTCTTGTTGGTTAATCACCCATTCCTGTAACCCATTTTAAGCACTACATTGTCATCCAGATTCAATTTGGCCATTTGCAGGTGAGTCTGGATCAAACGCTTAAGCTGCTTTCTAATGAAACTTAAACCTTGTCGAAAAACGTGGATCCCCGTCTTTTGAAGACATCTAGTTAAAAACTGGACCAGATCAAGATAAAGTAATGCACAGGTCCGCCTGGTAAAAACTAATGCCCTTTCACATTAAAATCCTTATATTTTCAAATATTTAAGCCAATTTTTTTTTTTTAATTTAAGGTTTGTCTACCTCCTCCTCCCATATTAAAATTCTTATATTGTGATATGCGCTTAAAAAAGGAAAAAATAAAGCCATTTATGCAATTTTGGTGCCCCTAACATTATAGTCATTAATTTCAGGATTTTTAAAACATAAGTTTTAATGCATGATTCCTTTTTTTTTTTGACTCTAATTCACTGACGACGGTATCACATAAATGAAATTACCACTTTGCTAACAGAGATCGAATGTCTGTTGCGAAATATTCATAAAAGTTTAATTACCAAACGGTTGAGAAGCGTACTGCTGTTTTGTTAAGTTAATGCTTTTTCGCGGAAATCCATAGAATAGCCAGAAATTGAGCGTGGAGGGAAACGAGAAAGCTTTTATGTTGTAACAATGCCAAGTGATTAAATAAACAGAGCACAACACCAAAAAATAAAAAAATAATAAGAACATATCAAATATGATTTCCTTCATTCTGTGTGAGAAGCAATATCATGAACATGTTACTAATGTTGGAAAAAGCATGGTCAGCAGGGGTCGCGACAGAGGAAATTCAGGTCGGTTTTCGACCCTTCACAAAAGACCTATCAATCAAAACGAATTTAAATTAAATCAATTAAAAGCGCCTTTTTTTTGGGGGGGGGGAGAGGGGAAGATATTTCTTTTAAGCTCTGAGCACGGGGATTTTTTTCGCAATGGGGAAAAAAATGGGGGAATACGCTTTCTGCGTTATATACGGCGTTTATCATTGGCATTACACTGCCAAAAACATACACACACACACATTCCTTTTTAACTAATAGTTTTTACAAAACTATCTCATTCTAAAAATTATTTTGTACTTAAGTAGAATGACAAAAATACCATTATTAGACACGAAAGGAATGTAAGGTGTACTGGTAATATTTAAAGATTTATATGACTCATAGAACAAGGAGTCTTAAATTTGATATTTACTAAGTTGATTCCGTCTCGATCCTCTCGAAAGTATTTTTCTAATGGCATCTTTTCACAAAAATGGGAGGCACATTTGGAGGATACGTGGTAATACAGTCAAACCTCGTTAACGCGAGATCGATGGGGATGCCAAAATTTTTCGCGTTAACCGAAGGTTGCAGGATTTTGAATTTAGTAAAAATGTTTGTTTCTTATGATACAGAAAATATAGGTACCAAAAGTATATTAATACAAAAATGCACATACACACACACACATACGAATTTATATTTATACTTCGATTAGGAAATTTATGTGAAATTTACAAAACTAGTATTAAAGACAATTATCAGAATGGAAGATTAGAATACAGAATTCCGAGTTTCAAAATATGATTATATTTTTTAAACTCAGATTTTAAAATTCTCTTTGAATTAATGCCGAAAAGATTTTATGTCTAGAGCTGTAGACTTAATGTAAAGAAACTTTTCGTATTTCGCCAGTAAATACTAATGAGGAAAATTTTTCAACGGTTCAAAACCATCTGGTTCTTGTTTTTGCTTTTCTTTGAATTCAGTACTCATTAAAAATAAACTAACTGCTTACTTTAAGTTTCTGGACACTTAATTCTCAGCGAATTTGAACTTACTGAAAATGTGAAGACTCAAAAATTAGAAAACAAAACTAATTTTATACACAAGAGCCCTTTAGCTTTCTGCTTCATCACTTAGAAACAAGCAGCTTTATTTCGACCGCAATCAATGGATGCCACACCTTTTTACGAAGTCAACTGACGCTCCTTATAAACTTCTAAAATTTAATATGATGTCGCTAAGTGATTCGATATTGATCAGTTTCTGAAAAATCGATGGCCCCATTTGAAGTCTCAAGAACTCCAACAGGTGTCGGCCGGAGCGGGGGACGCTCAAGGCAACATTGTAAAAATCAATGGAAGTCATCGCACATGATGGACAAAGAAAGCAGCCAGGAAAATCAAAAGATAATATTCTCTCTAAGGTTGCCTGTATTACAGCTAGCGATTGATCACGCAACCTATAAATCTCAACAAACATCGATCTAGAAAAGCCGATAAGACATACTATTTCGGTAAGTCGTTGGATACTCACAACATTTTAGTCCTGAAGAGAGGGGATGGGGTAGGGGGCAGGCAATTCAAAACTCCAGAAAAATATGAAAAGCTTTTCTTATATTAGCCCAGTTTTTAATGGATAGACTTATAGAAAGTAGCAAAAGTTAACTGAATTGTAACAAAGATCAATAATCCGGCAACAATTGTGGCCAGGCGGTACTAAGCAATCAACGCACATTATTTGAGTAAAATGTTTTTAAAATGCTTTCTGAAATACGCAAACGGTGCTTTATTAGAGTTGTTTATTCATATTCTAGCGAAAGAACAACGCCCACCTCTTCAACGCTTGTTAATATAAAATGAATATATTAGTGCTTATAACGCTTTCGAACGATTCATTTCCTCACGATCGTAATAAAGTACTGAAAAAAAATCTTATTCAAAAAATATTCATTTACATTTGACAGATAAATATGAAATGCTTTGAGGAAGAGAAAATTCTAATTCCTGTTAAGGATGCGAAAAATTAGAGCATTTCACTTTGTAGATGCTGCAAAACAAATAGAACAAAGTTAAAGGGGGAAAATTTCATTTTTATAAAAATAGATATACTTTTGTTTTAAAAGATACACATATTCATCACTGTTTTTTCACTGTTAGCACAATTTATTTTCAAGGAAGGGATCTGAAAACTTGAGCGTTAATCTCTCTATCTCACCCCCTGTTTATATATCTACACTAGCGGTCCCCGCACGGCGTTGAATTTTGAAAACGTCGCCTACAGCGCTGTCCTAGCAAATAAGAGCATAAAACGGTGTCTGCCACGATGTCCTTGATGAGAATAAAAAAAACGTCAGCATTGCCTTTATTAAGAGATTAAAAACGCATCGTCTGCCTAAGTTAAATGATGCTGTAAACCATACCTAAAAGAACGTATATGCACAATTTCGTTAGTATGTTCCGATTAATCGCCAACGACTGATTAAAACAGTCAAATTGTAGTTCGTCGTCATTCGCCACGTTATTTGAAATCTAGAATGAACCATACGCATTCCTTTTCCTGACGGTATTTATTTAAATGCTATTGCTAAATCAAGGAAATCGTTAAGTCGGGGAGACAGAACTTTTATCAAGTTCAATCTCGAATATAAAACCCTATTGCTAGTTTGAGAAAAAAACGTTCACTGAACACTAAACAGATTTCCACTGAAAACTAAATTGATGTCTCTCTATTTTGAAAAATAGGTTTTATATTGAAATTAAGTTAACACTATTCACTCGCAGTTGAGGAAACTGCTAATTATTATTTTTGGGTCGAGGTAAGCCTTAAAAAATCGAACTAAAAAGCATATAGCTGGCGTTCTTATTGAATTAGGAACTTCGAACAAATTTTATCTTGTGCAGAAAAATCAGCGCTTTCGATCGATATATTATATTAATATGTGCAAGGTTCTTTCACCTCCATATTGGGGAATTTATCTGGAAATTTGTGTAAAATTGGAATAAAAAAAGAACCACCTCTCAGATTTTTTTTTCTAACCTATCCTATATCCGAAGTCGGAAAAAATCAAGCAAAATGAAAAAAAAAAAAAAAAAAAAACTTCAAAATCGGTTGAGTAGTTTCGGAGTTCGAGGTCAAACACTCTGACAGGGAATTTTGATATATCGCGCTCATAGGCTGCAATTGTGCCACAACTCAAAAAACACGCGTTTTGGACTAAGAACAGATGTAAATATGAAAATGCACATTCTTTTCAGCAGCAATACTAGCACAACTCCTAATTCAATATTAGGCCATAAGATGGCAGCAAACTAAAGCATTTCTTATGCATTTTCCATAGCAATGAAAACTTTATAAACCCTTTAATCTCAAAACATGATTTTTTGAGTTATACCGCTATTGCAGACCATGAGCGATATATAGATATACACATCGATATGCTTACAGACAATGCATACAAATGTAGTCACACACACAGACACTTATATTATATATGTATATATATGGAGTGGCGTTCCTAGCATAGGTGTCACCCAGTGTGGTAATTTGGAGTCCCACCACCACCACACACACACGAAATCTTTGCTGAGATGCAAGATCTTGTAGTTTTTGTGGTTTATATTAATTCCAGTAGTGAAAAAAGAAAACGAAAAAAAAAAAAAACCTAAAGAAATTCCATTTTATGAATTTATTGTAACTTTCATTAAGCTACACTTATATTAAGTTATGATACGTTAAAATGGCACCAGTACAATTGTATAATTCTAGTAATGTATTTTTCAAAAACTGTTTAATTTATTTTGTGTGTATGTGAATGAAACAATTTTAGTGGGGAGTTGGGGTCCCCCTCACACTCCATAAAAGGATATCCTCAGTATACCCCACCCCACGGAGTGACACTCTGATATTTGTCTACTTTTCAGGACTTATTTTATAAGGTAAAATTAACAATCTCTGAAAATTATACTGTCCGATCACATTTTGCATGGAAAATTGGCAAGTCGCCAATAAAAGCGGATGGAAATAGCAGAGGCTAGCATAGAGAAAGGATGTTCTTAGTTCCTTTGATTTGATAATATGCTTCTAAAGTATTGTGAATTGGTTTTACGTAGTACTACTAAAAAGAACAGTGGCTGGGACAAGAATAATCGTTTTGAAATAATTCTAAAATAAAAGTTTAATTCATAAATTAAAACTTGTGAAGCAGAAGATGCTACACCCAACAAGTAGTAATAAGCGCATCTATTTCCAGGTAGAAGCCAGATGTTTGCCTTTCCATATAATCTGTGGTGGAGCAGTAACTTTGTTTAAATTTTCAAGAAAAATTGGAAGTGTATAGTATGAAAAATGTTTGAAATATACAACAACAGCAACAATTTTTCTAAAAGCAGTTGGCTAAGTTAATACATTTTATTTTTCCAAAAGGTTACAAACAA
The DNA here is from genome assembly GCA_038502835.1 of Octonoba sinensis. Classification (NCBI taxonomy): domain Eukaryota; kingdom Metazoa; phylum Arthropoda; class Arachnida; order Araneae; family Uloboridae; genus Octonoba; species Octonoba sinensis. Next base: position 70,928,622 of record CM076602.1, read on the forward strand.
TTTTTTATAGTGTAAAATGTTTTAAAGCTTGTCATTTTTAAAAATGAGGAGGAATGTGAAAAACAAGCCCCAAAACATGGGATTAATGATTTCTCAACGCATCATCTTTTTCCTTGGCACAAATTGATGGGAAGCACTCACTATTATGAATTTTGATCCATGTAGATAAATATGCAGACAATTATAGTTAAAATTCCAAAATGCTTTAGAATTCCTTCTGATTTACAAGAACAATCTTCAGTTCCAAGTTGGCAAAATTCAAAGACCATGAAAAACTCAAGTAAAATCTTGCAAAGTTGCCAAATGGCATAACTCATCATTGTCAGTTGATTGCAGTTACATTGTGTGATCTAGCAGTTACAATGGTTTCTTTCCACCCAGACAATCTGAGCTTAAATTTCAAAATGGGATGAATCTGATCGCAATTTCTCCCACACTATCCAGCAATGCATAGTAATCCTAAGGCACCCTACGGTAACTTAGGTAAAACCCTACCTAAACTAAAAAGTCGTTTTATGGCACTAAAAGGTAGGGAGTTAGGGACAAAGGTTTACTGCGGTTGAGACAAAGTAGTTAATTCAATACTTAAAAAATATATTGCCAAATACATAATTCATCATTTGACTTTCGAAAATAAAGTATAAAACAGACATGTGACTCACTGAGGAAAAAAAATACTGAAATATCATGGTATCATGACAGAACGTTGTAAGCGTAATAAAAAACCTTATTACAATCAAAAATTACTATGCAATAGAATTATCAAATTCAAAGCGAAGTTAAGTCATTACTTTACACTTTAACATAAAGGAGTATTTAGGGCTTAATGTCTAACAAAAAAAGTGCATAAGTTCCTACATTCTTAGAAATTTATATTCATATGAAGAGTCTCCATTCAGTGCAATCTCTTAAAACTAATTCCATTTATTAAAGAAACAAACAAGTTTCTAAGCATTGACTTTTTAAACTGAAGTAATTATTTTATATGTAACAACTATTAAAAATATTATGATTAAGGTGTGAAGTGAAAAAAGGAAAGGATTGCTAAGTACCAAAGCATTATATGAGAAGAACAAGATTATTAACATACAAAACAAACATACTTGTGATTTAAACACACCAAACTTTTATTTAGATATAACTGGATTAATGAACTTCTAAGATCAAGAAGAGGCACTATCAAAAACTTAAGTTTATTTTTTCTCAAACTTAACAATCGTTTTATAATATTGGAAAAATCACACCACAGAAGATTGCTGAATTTTTTCATGCTTTTTAATTATAAAAGGAATGAAAACAGAAAGAATTATTCATTTATTTCATAACAATATTATAATGACCACTTGAAAAAGGAAAAACCCCTAATGCTACACAACCAAAAATAAAAAAAACTCATTTCATATTGCATACAAAAAGGAGGGGGGGGACTTTTACACATAAATATTTTAAAACTAGATTATTCATAAGGCTGTAATATTTAATGATTATAATTGACTGATATAATCACTAAAACTTAAAATAACTTTTGCAAAATTCTTTATATTTTCGGCTGAATTTTCAAGTAAGCGTGGCAAAATTACGTTCGTGCAAATCTTTTTCTACAGAAGCTAAAACTTAATGAAGAAAAAAATAGCGGTAAGCTCAAAGTTATTGATGTCCAGATGTTGCAGAATCGGACAGTAATTGAGAACTAGGACGTTTTTCGGAAGCCGATGCAATCGAATTTCAAAATACATAAATAATTGAGACCAACCCTTAAAAGTGCAAAAAAAAAAAAAAAGGACAAAATGCTTAAATTTTACTCGTAATTTGTAAAAGTTGGTGGGTATGTATGTTAGCAAACTACTACTTTCGAAGATTTTCATAGAAAATAAAAGGGAGAGAGTTTTTTTAAATTAAGGATTTTCGCGGAAACGAAAATCCTAATTTCTAAAATTAACGAAAATACGGAATATTCCGTCAAACTACGGAAAAATCACAAGTGTGATAAAATTAAGAAATATTGTATCTGATAGCATTTTTTAAACCCAAAAAGTATAGTCTAAATTTATTTGCAAAATAGAAAAAATAACCTTCCTTACATGGTTACACATTTAATTTGTCCAATAATAAATGTTGTTGTTGTTGCTTATGCCACTTGGATATCCAAGCGGCATAAGCAACAACCCTTTCGTTGAATCGACTAGAAATTAAGGCAGTAAGGATTGCCTTCCATTTCAAGATGAGCACCAATGGTGGAAGTACGACTTTGCTCATAATGTACTTGGATGACACCAGATGGCGCCACCACAAATACGCGACCTTCCTTTTTAGACCTACGGGTGAAGGGAAGGGAAAATCTCCACCCACTGGTACCCTCGGAACTGCCTCAGGACTTCAGGGTCCATGGATTTTACATGCACATATCCCCAAGTGTGAGAGTTTTTTTAAATTAAGGATTTTCGCGAAAACGAAAATCCTAATTTTAAAAAACTCTCAACTTGGGTCTTCAACGGCTCGAGTATCGAACCAGAGATCCTCCGATCGAAGCTCGACATCCTAACAGCTAGGCTACCACGGCCCTCCCAATAACAAATGAAATGAAATGTCTTACTTATTGATTATTATTTCTTAAATCTGCATGAGAGAAGAGGCCTGTTTCATCACAACAGTACTATCTTTTGGATTGCTTTTAGCACTTATAAATTGGCCAACACCATTCCTTGAGATTTGTCCTCTAAAATAACCCAGAATCTGCTCATATCCCTGTTTATAGCCTTGTTTCTGGATTCTTTGTCTTATTTTCTGTTTATTTCTTTAAACCTTCAATGTCTAAAAGTTTTAGTTTGAGTTTGTTTCGCGCATTTCTTCTTTGCTAAATGTTATAACTGCTTTCAGAAATTAAATTTTATTAAAACTGCACTCGGATAGTTCATTTTTTTACAGAAACCAAAAGCGTTGAAATAAATCATTACAAAATACATTGCTCCCCCCCCCCTGTCCACTTATAAGTTACAAAATTTTTTAAGCGAACATAAATTCAAGTGATATGAAATTTGCTTGCTGAATGCCCCTCCTAAAGCAAGCTCCAGTTCGACTTTCTTTTGCCACAAAATTTCCCCCAATACTGCTTCTAATAGCACTCTTTGCACACTTTCATTCTTCTGCTTTGTCCTTTATGTTTGATATCAAAGTCACAGTTCTTAAAATTTTGAAACCACTCACAAAAACTTTTGAAAGCAACTTCTCTATATGCTTCTTCAAGCAAACAATGTATCTCAGCTACAGATTTTCTCAAACAGAAGAAGTAAATCAAAAGTTCATGCAAGTGACGATTATTAGGCGCAAAACTCGACATATTCAGTAAAAAAAAGTTATGCTGATGCAAAATCGCAAATACGTAAAGTGTTACCAGATATCCATCTTTATGATATGACATTTTACATCTGAAAATTTCAACCAAAATTTAATGGCGGGTCATCTTTTGTCAATTAGGAGAAACTAATTTGTACTCCCAATAATGTTTCTTATCATTAACACTACCTAATTGGCAATACATTCAATATTGTTATAGCAGACTTCTTTCAATAAGCTATACATTGGGTTTATACTGCATTGCATTAATTTTTGCAATGTTATTAGGTTATCCTCTTAACAAACATCTTAGGAAATCACACTGTGTTCTAAGAGTGACATTGTTTTTCTTATGAATCATTGTCATAAGACATTCAGAAATGGATATTAAATATTAACTCCTTATTTCACTGAAGCATTAAAAACTATAAATAAAGGAGCAATAAATGCTTTCAAAACCTGTAGTCAAAAGTTATTGCTGCTGTGGATTGTAGGTAAGAATGCACTGATTAATCAGCAATAATCAGTGATTGGCCATAATCAGCAATAATTGGTGATTAGCCATAATCAGCAATAATCGGTAATTGGCCATAATCAGCCACTTAGCCGACTATTTATAATAGGACTATTTTCACCAATTAATTGGCAGAACATTATTTTTTTGATTAAAACTAATTTTAATATGCCAAGAGCAAGAAAGATGCAGAACAAATTTATTAACAACAAAATGATTTTTTCATAGTAAGATGTCCTGCAATATGAAAGTGTACAAAAACCGTAAGTGAAATAAGGTTGAAAAAACGTTTTCACAACTGATGTTGACATACCCACTATTATGAATAATGAAATCCCAATACTTTTAAGTTGTAATGCGAAAATGTAAGAATTTCAGTATTACCAGGATATTATCTATTTCTTGCAGGTTCATATTGAATTTCTTTCTAAGCTAAATAATGTTTCACTTGCTACAAATGATGCTATTGCATTTAAATTTTTAATGCAATAGCACATAAATAATCTTAATTTTGAAAATGAAAATTAAAAAAAGAGTGTCACAATATGATAAATTTGATGTGGCATACCACTTGTTATTACAAGTTATAGCCACAGTGAGATCCATGAATTGCATTTGGGCCGATTACAAAGTTACTTTAAACCCGATGCTGTAAACGAAACATTACGAATTACCTACAGCTGAAGAACTTTTATGTGACTTAGCAACTTAGCAAAAGGAAAAATTTTCTCTCATCTGGATCTAACAAATGCTTATCAACAATTGCGTGTCAATACCAAATCTCAAAAACTCTTGACAATTAATATGCATAAAGGTTTATATGCTTATCGTAGATTACCTGATGGAATTTTTACAGCTCCTTCGTTATTTCAGGAAGTGTTAGATAAAATATAAGGAGGAATTCCTTGTGCAATATGTTTCTTAGATGATAGTTAAATTATAAGTGAAACTAAACCTAAAGGAATTAAATTATTACACAGCGTTTTGAAGTATTAGAAGACGCCGGACTTACATTAAATTTTCAGAAATGTAAATTTTTGTGCATGGAGACAACATACTTAGGTTACAGAGTGAAAACTGAAGGAATCTCACCAACAGGTGCTTTAATTGAAGCAATTAAATTTGAGCCCAGGCCTAAAAACAAAGAAGAGCTGCGACCTTACTTAGGATTGTTAAATTTTTATGGGAAGTTTATTCACGACATATCTACTAAACTGCATTTACTATATGATTTGTTAAAAAAATGTTCCCTGGATCTGGACATATCAACATACGGAACTGTTTGAAATGAGTAAAACTTGGTTAACAAACGAATCTATACTAGAGCATTTTGATTCAACAAAACCAATAGTTGTAACTTGTGATGTTTCTCAATTTGCGGTTGCCGGGATTTTATCACAAGTCAGGGATAACGGAGAAGAGAAACCTTTCATGTTCGTTTATCAAACTTAAACGGCAGCTTAAAAGAATTATAGTCAAATTAAATGTGAGGCTTTAACAATTACATTTTCAGTTAAAAAGCTCCATACATTTCTCTTAGGAAACATATTTTGTTTGTATACTCATCATAAACCTTTGACGGCAATTTTTGAGGAGAATGGTGGAATTCTACCTATTGCTGCAGCTATATTGCAAAAATGGGCAATTATACTATATGCATATCAGTCCAAAGTTACGTTTCGCAAGGGAAGCAATATTGCACATGTGGATCCTTTATCGAGAATTCTGGTACCAAGAAGCACAGAGATCGCGGATAAAATTAATTATGATGAATATTTGGCATGCAAGGAATTGAATAAATTTGTTTCTTATTTTTCTACAGATTCAAGTTTAGATTCCCCAATCACAGCAAAAGAAATTGCAGAAGCTACAAAAGAAGATTGTACTTTGAAAGAAGTGATGCATCTCACTCTTAATGGATGGCTAAGTAAAACTAAAATGGGAAATTTGGAGTTAATGCCTTATGAGGTAAGACGAAATGAACTTTCTATTGCTTACGATTGTGGGGGTAATCGTGTGATAATTCCTGAAAAATTTTAATGTCATATGCTGGAACTTCTGCACAAAAGCCATGTTGGGATAACGCATACTAAAATGCTAGCTAGAAGTTATTTTTGGTGGCCAAATTTAGACCAAGATATAGAGAATAAAATAAAGACATGTAAAATTTGCCAAAGTATGCAAAACTCAATACCTAAAGTGGCTTTGAAACCTATACATTTTGATTATGCAAAAGATAGCAGCCAATGAATTATTAACGACTAATTCTGGACATTATTTATTGTGTATTATAGACATTTTCTGGAAATGGGTAGAAATATTTGTAACGAAGCAGACTACATCCACATACCATTGTTAAACTGTGATCTCTTTTCTCAAGTTATGGTTTACCAGAGCTGGTAGTTTCCAATAACTGACCAGAATTTAAGAGCCAAGAATTTACGCAATTTTTAAAAAGAAATGAAATACAACATGCTTTAATTTCACCTTATCATGCAACTTAAAATGGAGCGGAAGAGAAAATTGTGCAAACAGTTAAACTATCACTAATGAAGCAAGTTTTGCAAGATCTGAAATACTGAACAAAACGCACAATACAACATAAGCTTGATATTTTTTTTTGTTTTTCTCCAGGAGTACCCCTCAAGCAACAATGGGAAACTCACCAGTGGAAATGTTTTTGCAAAGAAATTTAAGAACTTGATTATCTCTACTTTTGCTGAGTTTGAGGGAAACTTTAGAAGATGCACAGACTTCGAGTTCCCATGTGTACCGATGTTTTCAAAATGGGGATCCCGTTCTAGTGTGAAGGGGAAAAGATAAAATGGTTTCCTGAAAGAATTCTTGCTCCATGCAGCAAGGTTACCTACGATGCAGCAGTACAAGGTCAAACAAGGTTTTGCCATGCTGATCATCTAAGAAATGACAAATTGTTTAATTCTGAAGAGAGGAATCTTCTAAATCTGACAAGACCGAGCAAAATCCAGCAGGAGCCCCCCCCCCCCTCCTGAGGAGCCCTTCTTCCCCAGATCTCAAATGTGAACCAAAGGAGCCAACCTTAGAATTGACAGAACCTCAGCAAGAGGAACCAACAGTAGAGTGTCCCCCAAAAAAAAAACCAACTTTCAAAACTTTGAACTCTCACCCCCTAAAAAGTTTCCTTTTGGGAATATAAGATCCTTATTAAAATTTTAGAACTCTGAGAAAATATTTACAGGTTCCCCAAGCAGGTCAAAATTTTCAAAATCGATAGAAATTTAACGGTATTTCACAAAAAAACCATCAGCCACTAGTGCCACCTACAAATATCTAAAACGTTCCAAAATCTTATATATAACCATTTATATATGCAAAAAAGTACCTTAAGTGTATTCATTTAGACAATATGGAAGCAATAAACTTTAATTGTAACCATATTACTCTAATCAGATAGAGCCTTTGTTTCCCACATATGCAGATTGAATATTGATTGCTTCTTTCAAGAAAGGAAATACGCAGCTCTAATTATTTTGTGAATTATGTCTATTAGTACTAGAAATAATGATTATGCATGGCTTATTGGATATCCTACTGAATCCATCATAGGTGCACGTCTTCCAACAAAAAGAGATGCATGAGAAACATTGTTCTCAAAAGCACACAATCAAAGACAGCACTGCTCTTGTGTATGATCAAATTTTACCAATTTGGTATAAGTCTGGGCTCCCAGTAAGGCAAAAACATGATGCTATACAGAAAATCAAGAATTTGTGTGAAAACAAACAAACCTAATGAAACTGAAAAATGCGTGATGCGAAAGTGGACTGTATTAGGGAGGCGTGCTGGTCCTTGTGAACATTAGAGAACTCATACTAGTGACTCACAGCCTTTATTTAATATCCATAAGACGAATGGACAATTAATAACCACACTCTGCCGAGTTCTGGCTGCGACTGCCCGACTCCGGGGGCGAGAGATCGGCAACCCAGAGGGGGGTCGCTCCTTGGCGACGCGCCGAGCGGAGCGGGAGTGGCACATTTGGCGCTAAATACTTAACAGAAACATAAAAACAGAAGTAACGCAACAGACCAGGTGAACCAAAAGCTATATTGTGAATGCCTTGATAAATTATTTGATATAAGCCATGACAACTTAGAACAACACATCAAGAATAAAGAGGATTTTCAGTTTCTGAAATTGCAACAAAAATCAAGAGAGGGCCTATATTGGTCCAGTAGACAGACAATTAACTTTACGTGAAAAAAGATCAGCGGAAAGACTAGAAAAGTCTGCTAAGCAAAAAAAAATTGACATGCTCACTACATCTCATGAGCCAACTTCTTCTTTCACAACAACATCATGTTCCATTGATAACAATGCTGAGTTGAATGTGGAAGCAATAGAAAATGAAAGTGAGTTTGAGCAGAATTTACAAGAAATAAAAGATGATTAATGTTCCCCAAAAACTAGAGATCGACCCAGGCATAATTATCTCAAAAGTTGCTGCTGCATTAGATCCAGGGCCGGCCCTAGGGCAAGGCGAGCAAGACAGTCTCCTTGTGCCTCGTGCTTTCAGGGGCCTCACGCTTAGGCAAGTCTTGATTGCGTTGCTGTATTTTTTTTTTTAATTTTGAAATTTGGTCAATATAAAAATTGTCAAGTAGTTTACCGGCCGAGCAGGACTGTTTTCCTTCAAACCCGAATGTTGTTTTCGTCGTAAAAGACGAACCTTTCGAAAAACTACAAGGGTGAGGGCCAGGTGATGACGTGTTTGTATGAGTGTGGGACAAAGCAGAGAGGTTGGAGAACAATGGTCGAAAGAGGAATGTGGTGCAATAATATAACTCGGGGCAAAGGGGAAGGGTACTTATGGAACAAAGGTGTAATTTCTTGGAAGAGCGATAAGGTTTAGAAAAACATCTCACTTCAAATGCAAACAGAGACATTGATGGAATGATGCTTGCCGAGGACTTGCAAATACTTAAATCAATTATCCCTAAATCAATTGTGGGAGATGCAATAAATGTTAGAATACTTATGCAAATGTAATAGATCTGAAAACTTTCGTAACACGTAAGTTGCATAAAGAATTTTGCTTATTATACCTGTCACATTTACATCCGGGTAAAGAAGTTTCTCAAAGCTGAAGTTAATAGAAACATTTTTGCGCACAACAATGACTGAGGACAGACTTGTTAGGGAAAAGTCCCAAAAACAAGATTCAGAGGAGTGTGTGGACCTCGCCTTAAGTGTCTGGTAAAAACATGAGAAAAAGCATTTTTAAAAATCACAAAATAATTTATTAGACATTAACTTTTAAGCATTTGTAAAAATTTAACAATCTTTAAACATCCCTATTCTGAAGAATAGTAAATAAAATTTATACAAACAATCACAGTCCAAGTAGGACCCCTTTTTTTTTTTTTCACCGGGCACGTCGATTAAACACTTTCGGTCAACTGGATTCCACTTATACTTTGATGAGTCAAGCTGGTCGTTCGCCATTCATTAAATCCGGCAGGTTAAAAAAAGAACCACCATTCTGTAAGCACAGGAACGACTGTACCAACTTCTGCTCGTCAGGCTGGAACCATATCTTGCCAAAAACAGTAGGGCTCCAGACCTCAAATCCGTAAACCGACGGAGCACCGGTCGACGTGGACTGCTACCACGTTGTTAGGAAGCTGGGAGGCAACCGAGAGAGAGAGAGCTCGGATGGAATCAGAGCATTTTATAGCGAAAACCTTCCATCCGTCATTAACTCATTTGCATTTTCCAGCTTGAAATATCCTAAAACAAACTTCAGCAAACAATCCTTCCGTGCGAGTGGCAACACTATTTTTACAAACTCACACCGGAAATAAATAAAATTAACATAAAAGTTAACTGTACGAATTAACTTTCTTTTTCACTGTTAATTTAACGGTTAGAACCGTGAAAGTTGTTTACATTTCAGCACATGGCATTTTAACATTACGGAGGTCGTCTGGATGTTCGTCAATAGGTACTTAAAACGAGTTCTACCCCGAGCCCTGGAGATAATTCCCCGTACATGTGAGTAAACATTTTGCATTAGGATTTGTCAAGAAACTTTAATAAAACTAAAATAGGCATATTTTGCCAACAATTTGGCTATAGTAAGCATTGAAAACGAGATTGCCAGACAATTGGATTACAGTGAACCAATATCGGAATTTGCATCACTTAAAGCACGTAAAACTCTTTAATATGTGGACATTCATTAATTAAAATAATCTTTACAAAAGGAATGTTAAAGTAAAAATATTTTTGCTGAAATATAAAGCGCCTAATATTTTTAAACATTTCTTTGTTCATTGCTTTTCCATATTTTATATTTGTTTTTAATGTTATTTATTCTCGTAATTCTTTTCTGCAGGATCTACATGATTTCCAAACTCATGCAAAAATTTTCTTGAAGAAGCTGAAAAATATGGAGGGGGGGGGGGGGGCTCGCGGACACGCTTCTGCCTTGGGCCTCGCAAACTCTAGGGCCGGGCCTGATTAGGTAGAAGTAACTTAAGTACTCAGAAGTCTACAATGGTAATGGTATCTATAATAAATGAAGAAGGATGTGCAACAGCATCAACATCATGTTATAAGGTACTTAAATCTGTAGTTTTATCAAAAAGTATGGTTCATTGAGAACATCAGGAATTCCGCCGTTTGACTTCTCAGCAAATAAAAACACTGTTTAAAACATCAATGAGTGCAGTACATTGGGATGAAAAGTTATTACCTGACTTATCGTTTAATGCAATTGGTCAGGTTGATCGTTTACCATTTATAGTTTCACCATTGCTTGATGGAGACACTAAACTCCTTGGAGTGCCTACATTACCATCTGGAACAGGTATAGAAATAGCTAATACTGTTTTACAGCATTTACAGTTATGGAAATGCGATTCTTTCGTCGTTGGTATGTGCTTTGGGGCCGTTCATAAATGACGGCCCCAAAAATTATGCTTTTTTTTTGGGACACCCTAACCAACAGCTACTGAAGTAGTTCCTATAATATTAAACGGTTTCCTCTGTAAATCTTCAAAAGCAGTTCTAAAAAACAAAAACTTACTTTTGATGATTTTGTTTTTGTCTTTCTTTCTCTACCCTTTGCTTTTCTTCTTCTTCCAATTTCAATTTTTCTTCTTCGAGCTGCATCCTTCTCTCTTCCTCCTCTTCCAACCTTTTCATTTCTTCTTCTTCTTTTCTAAATGGTAGAATTTCATAGCACAATCAATATTTAAAAAGAGAACTTTTCACAATTTTCGAAATTCATTTAGGAAAGCAGTATTAGTACTTTTGTTTATAGTTTTCTCTCTAAAGGAATTTACTGTTTTACTATTTAAAACAAACTTTCAGAGCATGAAATTCTAAAATTAATAAATTATCTAGTCTTTTGGTGAAGTGTTTTATTATTTTGAATATTTTTTTAATATTATATACATGCTTTACTTAATGTTTTGCTGTTGACTGCCTAGACATTTTCCACATTCAGCATCACAACTTTACTGTACGAAAAGTCACTTTTCGTGCAAAATATTTGTACTCGGAACAAAAACAGATTTTTTTTCTTTTAATTAGCATCTTAATTAACGAGAAAAAAATTTCAACACAGAACAAATATAACCAACCACACAAGAGAAAAAAATATCTTTTTTATATTAATTTTTTTCTCAATACCAATGATTACTCTCTTCAAGTGTTCATTGATTTAAATCAATTAATAATTTTTAAAACAATTATCAGCTAAAATCAACTTCCAAAAGATTTCCCCTTTAATCCAACTTAAACTGAATTAGAAGGTGTTCTATGAGTATGATTTATTGCATTTACAATCCTCAATTAGTAGAGCTATGCTGGTGTCGATTTGTGTGTTTTAAATGGTTTCAAAACAAATTATACCATAATTTTTTATGCTTCAGAACTTACATAAAGAACAAAGTAAAACTTCAAACAATTGTTTACCATTAAAAGAGCTGTAAAAAGAACTTATTTAAGATGTTATACTAAAAGTATACATGATTATGAGAACCCTTAACTCTTGATCTTTGAAAATACTCTTCAAAATCACTTTTCATTGTTAAATCACTATTCATTTTCTTTTATTTTTTCATTAAAAAGAACCATGCTGTATTGAATTTTAAGAGGTAATAAGAAACGCAAAAACTGCCAGTATTTCTTATTCTAAATCTAAAAAAAAAATTATTTTAGAAACTTATAAAAATAACTTACCTTTTTCGTTCTAATTCTTCTAAGTGACACTTATGAGCCAACACAAATGGACGGAAGAGCGGACAAATACTGTTCAATAGATTGATAAAACCTTTTTTGGCATCTTTTTCAGACATATCACCTAATGTTTGCCATGCCTGCCTGAAAATGAACAGAAATTACAGTTTATTTTGCAACATTATGCAATGCATTACAAACCTTTAGCATTAAAAGAAACAAAATATACCAGAGGAATAAGCATACATACAGGGTCATTATAATTATACAGTAACCCCGTTAGACCAACGTAGAGTTCATTCTAATAGACATGGAAAGGGTATATGTATTATATGGAAAATAGGGAAATAAAATCTGCTACAAGAAAGTAATAGCACAAATTTTTACCACCAAAGGAGCCACATCCAGAATTCTGAATTTCACGTGCTTTGCGGATAGTCGAGCTTTTACTGTACCAAGTTACAATGGCATACGTGTATTATCACTTTCAGCACTTCTTGTTCAGCATTTCTGAATTTCCTTCTTTTTTTTTTTTTTACCTTTTGATCTGACACATCTCTGAATAACGGAATAAGCACGCCTGATTGAATGAGCGCCCCTCTCCTTCCTTTGACTTTTCCTTCAAGTTAAAATACCGAATCTTGGCTCCCCTCAACTAGGATTGCTATTGAAATTATAATGGAGGAACAGAAGCAATGTTTAACAAAAATTGCTAAGGCAAAAACAAACTCTACAAAAATAGCAATAGGAAAAATCGAATACAAGTACAAAAATGAGCATTTCGGATCACAAATTCGTTCACTGGATTTTAGTTTCATTCCTTCCAAAATGTATACCTACTTCCCACTCTCAAACTCATTTAAATGACAATGCATTCACAAAATGGCGTGAGACATGTAGACACTAAAGATTTTTTACTTTCACAAGTTCAAATCTAAATATTTAATCTAGAATGAATGAGTTTATTCTTAAAAAAGTTCCAGGCATTAACATTTCTGTTGTATCAAAATCAAGGGGTTCATCATTCACATGATATTCAACAAAGAAAACAAAGTCTGAGTTGGAGAACGATGAATTATGAATTATCGAAGGGATGTTTTGCACCTGCCTATACAAGACCACTTGAACTGCAAAAAAAGAAACATATCTTGGGAGAGCTTCTTTTATTTTGAAGAGAAAATCTTGTAAATGGGAGCCGAAATTTGCAGTATTAGTGTGAACGGACAAAGAAGCGATAAGGAGGAAGGATGGCCAGTATTCTTCAGCAATTTCAATGCATGGCATCTCAAGTGTTGCATAACAAAAGGCAAAGAGTTACAATGTGATTCTCAGAATTCAGCAGAGGATTATTGGAAAGAAAATAGGTGGTGGTTCATTATTGTTCCCGAATTGGGGAGCCAGTGGAATGGTGGAAGAGCATTGTTTTTTCTCTACACTTCTCAAGGTACGTTTTTCAATTGAAGTAACAGACAATGGAAGGAAAACAAGGGGGAAACTCTTGTTCTGCAATTTAAGGTAATCCATCCAAATTCGAAAGAGAAACAGTTTATAAACAGAAAGGCAACAAAGGTGCCATTTCACTAATAAAACAGCAAGAACCGCGCGTTTCGCAAATCAAAGTATAAGCGTGGCGCAGGGCCCTTTCAACCAAGCCTGGGGGGCTCTGGATAAGAAGTTCTGCATTGGAAAAATGAGAGCATTCTTTAGCAAATTAAGTAATAAGGAAGTTTTCCCCTTTTTATCCTAAATTCAAAGTTTTAAAGTGGAAAATACTACTTATCACAGTACAAATATCGTACCAGATTCCCTTTGTAAATGCAGCTAATCAGTTGGTGAACAAGCAAAACACAGAATGATGAAATTACTTTTGATTACAAAGCCCATTTATTTCGGAGTGATAATGGATATTATTCAATTTGTATAATTTGTGCTTCAATACTGCTTGTATTTTAAGTTATTCAAATAGGTAACACTATTGATATTTCTTACCATATGAATGATCTGGAAAATGATTTTATGAAACTAAAATCTGGAAAATATCTGGCTCCAAGGAATCTTATAAAGAACTTCAACTGTATTACCCAAATATAATGTTAAAGTAGATTCAAATGATACAGTAAAGAATTTAATCACTTAATTATTTTTATAAAAATTGACTCTAACAAAATTTATGAAGAGCCCTTTATTACAATTGCATACATTTTTTGTGAAAGATACGTTATAATTTATAGTTTTTTTAATGATCCGACATTAATTGCGAATTTTTAGCAAATAAAAAAATTAGTCAAAACCAAACACTATAATAACTGCAATATATTAGCAAATCTTTATGAAAAACATAACTGATGAACAAGAAAGAATTATAAGGCATGAAACCAGCGGCACTCCTGTGATATAATATCACCCCCCCCCCCCCCCCCTTGGTGACATTAAAGCTAGCGCGCCAATTTATAATGATTTTCGGTTGGCGATATCCTTTTGTTTCAGTGGTAACCCAGCACCATCAATGTTGGCTGACGTAATGTGTGGCAACCCTAAGTGGATGATGCAATGGGTGTTTTTGGGTGTGATGGTTGGACTTTTAGAAAGTTTTTTTTACTAATAAGTAGCTTTTTAGTAGCTTATTTTATGGTCAAAGTTTGTGGAGATATTTCCAGTAGCTAAAGGAAGAATGTAAAGTGTTAAAGTGCATTAATTTGGTTCAATTGCTTTCTATTATGGCGAGATGAATGAATTCATATGAATTTGTTAAGGCATATTTTTTTTCGAAACTGACGGAAACGTGGTTTGGCGTTTGTGCTATTTGAAGTATGAAATTGTTTTGGTTGATAAGTGCATAAGTTTGGTTAACTGTGACTAAAAGCAATGAAAAATAAAGTGGTAATTTTCGGACCATTTCATCATATTGGATTGTAAGTTTGTAGTGATTTGGGATTAATATTGAAGAGTCAACTAATTCAAAGTGAGTTCTTTATTTTTGTAAATTTATTATCTGCTTATTTTATGTGTTTGTAAGGTTATAAAACAATGATTTTTCAATTGTTCTAAAATATTAGCTGTAGTAATTAGTGGTGTTGCTAGTTTTGATAAAGTAGGTTTCCATTACCATATTTATGTGAATCTAATGCGCATAGTTTTTGGCCAAATGTAGTATTCAAAATTGGGGAGCGCATTAGATTCGAGTGCAAAACTGGTCAGCAGTTCGCCGATGACGTCAACCAAATTTATTCGCCGACAAACAATTTTTTTTATTATTTAAAGTTTTAAAATGGGGATGTGCATTAGATTCACATAAATATGGTAGTTTAATGTAAAATGTACTTAGGGTTTAGCGTGGAATTGCGTGATATTTGTGCTATGTTTTTTGTTGAATAATGCATATCCTTTTATGTAATGATAATTAATTGCAATAGTCATTATTGTGCATAAAATGTGTGTTCTTTCAACAAAGGGTTTTAACAGTATTTTTAATGTAGGTTTCCAATAGTTTAATGTAAAATATACTTGAAGTGATGACTGTTATTAATTTTGTAATCTAGTGTGGTATTTTAAAATTTGGATAGCTTTATTAAACATTGCTTTTTCATTGAATTGCGCGATATTTTTATTATGTTTTTCGTTGCATAATGCAGATCATTTTATGCAATGAAATTAATTGCAATAATCATTATTGTGCCTAAAATGCATATTCTTTCAAGAAACGGTTTTTATGCTAGTTTTAGTGTAGGCTTCCAATAGATTGATGTAATATATGCTTTAATTGATCAATGTTATATATATTTTCTAATGGAGTCTCTTATTTTAAAATTCCGACAGTTTTATTATACATTGGTTTTGCGTTGAATTGCACGATATTTTAATTATGTTTTTCATTAAATAATGCATATCATTTTATGCAATGACAAATAATTACAATAGTTATTATTGGGCATAAATTGTGTATTCTTTTAACAAAGGATTTTTATTCAATTTTGAGTGTTTGTAAAGTAAATAATTCTATTTTTTGAGCAATTATCAATTTGTTAATGTATTGAACTGCTGTTGAAAAATGCTGTATGTGCTTTACATAGTAGCGTCGATATTGTGTGTAAGATATAATTTACAATTTTTGGTATTGTGTTTGGTTTGGTATAGTGATTTTTCTTGACATGTTTGCTATGTGTACGATGTGACATTGTTGGCGATAAAATCATTGCCAAGAATGTCGTTGTGGTGAGGGGTGAGAGATAATTAGGGTAAGTTTTTGTGATCTCAAGTGGAAGGCCGAAAATGATCGTAAGCAAACTTCGTGTTGCGTTAAATGTTTTAGAATAACCCTAGTTCAGATCCATTTCCAGCATCTAAGCTCCTGTGCAATAAAGTTAGGATCGTAACAGATCTTTGGTGGGATAACACGTGGTCGATCATGTGTATAATAGAAACAAGAAAAGAGTACCTGGAATTAGGCTTCATACATGGGATTTTATTTCAAAAAGCCTAAAAAGGGGAATCGGACGTTAGGGGTGAGGTGAGGCTGCGATTCTATGTACCTGGTTCCCTTTTTGTTTGCACTCCTGGCGTCCATGCTCCGGATCGTGGCGGGTTCACAAAAACAGACTCTCCTGGGTCACATCAGCTCCATTCGTGCCGCATCAAACCGACTGGACGACTGGATCGCAGGTACGGGTCGTTTTGCTAGATGAATCAGGCGAACATCGCTACTTGAAAAAAAGTATGTAGTCGTTTTCATTCATTTGCGGATCCAGGGCGTACCGATCGTCCGGTGCTGACAAAAACCTTGCAACCATTCGTGGGGGGGGACAGCCGCTCACTCCGATTTTCTCAAAAAGCTTTTCCCACGTTTTCCGCCGAAGTCCGCGCCAGCCACTCAGCGGCTGCGCCTGAGTTGCCATGTCGTACCACTGGAAAGTTAGAGTTACCGTTGCTCTTCTTCACCGTGAGTCATGTGACCTACTGCAGGAGTGCAAGGGAGCATGGAACATTGAGCAGTGCAAAAACTATGTCGGGCTTCACGACATAATCTCCCCCCGGATACGGTATCAAAAAAAATTAGGCCGAAAATGTAAGTTCATTGCAGGAATCCCCAATTTTGAAAAATTAAATGTTACCTACGAGCTACCAAACCTCAACCCTACTTGTCGCAGTACATGGGATTACACGAGCAGCTGGATACATGGGCTGCTAACAGGGCACACTTCTTCGCTACAACAAATAAAAGCACAAAAGTTATGCAATTCAACACAAACTTTAAACATGTCATAGGTTCATTAAAAATATACCAGTGCTATATATAAGTGTTCGCAACCATAAAACCTGATTTAAATAATTTAACTATATGTTTTTTTTTTTTTTTTGATTCGAAGATTGTCACCTAAACACCTAACGAACTTTCAGCAAAAACCTTTATTGCTGTAATTCTAAGCAGCACTTCATCTCAAATTTTCATATACATTTCCTTATGCAATCTTAGTTGACTAAAATCTTAATTGTACCCAAAAAAAACTTAAAAGCTTAAAAATGTTATCACAGAGCAAACATTAAATTAAGGTTTCTACTAAAAATCATCTGAAACACAGTGACAAATGGAAGCTGGTTCTACTGAGAAAAATGACTTATATTTTTACCAGGAGACTACTCGAGTATTATCTGCTAGTAAAAATTAACACACAAATACTTTCTAATTTCATGGTTGCGAAAAAAACAAAGGATCCTTAAAACTTCCTGACAATGTGCAGTTCAGGACATATGTGGCCAAAAATTTCACGTATAAATAGGTACAGCAAAATGCATCACTCATGTTTATACAACTTTCTTCTTTAAAACACAAACAAACCAATTGAACAGTATACTGAAAATTCTTCCGTTTAGAAGTAGTGACGAATTGGTTATATTCATTATTTTTGAAAAAATATATTCTAATATAGTATATTTCCAATTGAAAAAAAATTTACTCTATGTTATTCGACATTTACCACAGTGAACAATATCGTTTCTCTTCACTTAACACTTTGTTTCATTTGACATACATTATTTAATAAAGATCATGTACTTCATTTGTGGTGTACACATTAACTTCATTGTTGTGATAAAAGCATTAACATTGTTGTTACATATAAACAAGTAAAAATATTTTAAAAGCTTAAAAATATGTACAAAAAATAATCGGAGACATCCGGTGTTCAGGGCAATAACTAGTGTAATCACATAATTGTAAGGTGAAAGCACACAAAAGTGCAATAAAATCCCAAAAATGTTAAGTCTCCCCCTTTCAAAATTTTGAAATCATACAGGCAACAATATACCCAAATACTAAACACAAGCTAAATCAACAAAAAGGATGAAGTGGAATCCTTTGAGGTAGTATATGAGTAGCCAAAAAAATCAATTTCAAAACAAACAAGTTTGTAAACAAAACAACATGATGCCAGCACGAAATTATAACAGCTGTAAACAAATAAGTTTGGCATGAAATCCTACAAACAATTCAGTTTTGAGTGCACACAAAACGAGAACTGAAATGATTTATTGGCGACTTCGTAGATAATACCTGGTTTGATATCTCTGAGTTTGACCCTCATCATTTGAACTATTGCATTGTAAATGTGGTTTTCTTTCTATTGCTGGTCTTAACCGATCAACATGAATTTTGAAAGCTTTAGCATGAGGATTGTTAGCAAACTTAATTACATAATTAACATTGTTGCACCTTTCAACAACTTGATATGGTCCTGTAAATTTTGGTTTGAATTTATCTTTTGATTTTAGATATACAATCTGATTCACCTTTAGATTTCTTAATTTTGCATTTGCATGCTGCTTTATATTTTGCTCATGTTGTTTCCTTTGTAAATTGGAAAAGGCTGTAGTATATTGTTTTTGCAAAGTTTCAAGAACGTGGGACAAAAATTGTGTTTTATCTAGCTGGACAGCTTCTACATCCGGATTAAAGGTATCAAAAATTAAAGCAAGTTCTCTACCAAAATGAAGGGAGTTTGGGGTGAACCCAGTAGAACTGTGAATTGAACCATTATACAAATTTTGATGAATTTGCAAGGCATGAGCAAACCTGTATCCCTCTTCCTGCATGGCTAAAACTGTTGCTTTGATACTAGTGTTGATTCTTTCACTTTTTCCATTTGCCTGAGGTCTACCAGAAGATGTATGAATCAATTTGATACCTAGCGTTCTTGACAAAGACTCAAAAACTTCAGCTGTAAATTGAGTGCCCAGATCTGTTAAGATCAAAGCGGGTCGCCCAAAAGTAGTTATGTAAGAAAATAAATGTTTAGTCACATTCTCAGCAGTGATATTGGACATTTGGTATAACTGCATGTGACGGCTAAAATTGTCTAAAATGGTAAGAACATAATGTTGTTGACGCCCTACTGGACCAAGAATGTCAAGGGAAATCTGCTCGTTAGGGAACGAAGGAATATATGAACATCCTATAGGTGCCTGTTGCATTGCATAAGGCTTCAACTGAATGCATTTAGTGCAAGAGTAAACCCAATTTACAGTTTCAGCATAAATTCCCACCCAAAAGTACTTTTGTTTTACAAATTCATATGTGCGAGACAACCCTTGATGAGATAAGTGACTTATTGCCAGAACTTTTGGCCTTAGAGACTTAGGTACAACAATTTTGTGAACTACTTTGTTCAATTTCTTATCCTGGAAGGCATACATCAATACATTAGTGGCAGGATGAATAAAATATTGTTCTAATTTGGAATCTATACCCCTAGCATTTTTAATTTTATTGTAAATTTCAGCTAATTCAAGATCCTTTAGTTGTTCCTGATAAAATGTTGCATCAGAAATTTCTAGCACAGGATCTTGGGTGGTTGAATTGGAAATAGCTAAAAAGTTTATGCAATCAACATTTTCAGTTTTATCAGAGTTTTGTAAATCAGGCAAAATATGAGCACTAGAGTCTGGTTGAACATTAATTACCTGTTCATTGCAAGAATTACTTAAGGTATTGTTTGCATTACTTTCCAATGATTCAAAAATACATGCAGTTTCATCTTCATCTTCAATACTAACAACTGGTAAAATTGTGTCAGAATTTAATAGTTCAGGGTTAGTTTCAAGATTTTGGTTAGGTAATTCTTCAGGTACCCTTGAGAGGAAATCTGCCAACACATTAAATTTCCCTTTGATATGTGTTACTTCGAATGAAAATTCACTCAATTGCATTAACCACCTAGTAGTCAAGTCAGCTGGGGATGATATTTTCTTATAATGCTGGATTGGGAGGCTATCTGAGAGAATTTGGAAATGTCTGTTATATAAATATTGCTTGAAAGCTTGGACCCCTTTTACAATTGCCATGAGTTCGAGCTTAATGGCAGGATAACGTTTTTCATGTTTTGATAGCGTTTTGCTAAAATAGGCTATTGGATGTAATTTATCATCGAATTTCTGCATTAACACAGCAGAAATAGCAACACAGCTAGCATCAGTATTTAAGACAAACTCTTTGTCCCAATCAGGAAGCTTAACAAAAGGAGCAGTGAAAAAGATTTTCTGCAATCTTTCAAATATTTCAGTATGTTCCATAGTCCAACTGAACTTAGCATGGTTGGATGTTAAATCAATGAGTGGTTTTGTAAGTTCAGCATATGAAGGAATTAAACTTCTATAGTATCCACACAAACCAATAAACTTCTTAATTTGACGAGGAGTTTTGGGTAAAGGGAAGGAAGTAATCTTAACAATATTTGCTTTTACAGGAGAAACCATACCCTGAGAAATATTGAAGCCCAAGTAATCTATCGTGGTTTTGTGAAATGAACATTTTTCCGGAGATAGGGTGATATTGTATTTTTGAAATATATCAAGTAATATTGCAATTTTCTCTAAAGACTCCTGAAAACTATTAGAGCAAATCAAAACATCATCTTGGTAAGCAAAATACCCTGAGAGATGAATTTCATCTAAGATCCCATCCATAAGTGACTGGAAGATCCCTGCAGAATTTTTCAAACCGAAAACAAGTCTCTTGTTTTTAAATGTTCCAAATGGGGAAGTGAAAGCTAGCATGTCTTGATACTCATCAGGGAGTTTAATTTGCCAATAGGCATTTTTCAAGTCACATACAGTGAAGTACTTATACTGAGCAACATTACTAATGATGGTAGCTATTTTTGGTAAGGGGTAGGATGAAGAGTGCAAAATGCTATTAATTAGTCTAAGATCCATAGCAAGTCTGAATTTTGGTGGATCATTTTTATTTAACTGCTTCTTACGAACCAAAAGCATTGGTGCTGACCACTCGGTTACTGTTCTCTCAATTAATCCTGCAGCTTGTAGCTGTTCAATTTGTTCTAACGCCTCTTTTTGTAAGGCTTGTGGGATTGGAAATGGTAATGTTTTGATTGGATTCTTATGAATGAAGTTTAATTTTGGTATGACTTTATCTGTGCATCCCAAAGTTTGTAAACTTTTTGAAAATGCAGCTGAATGGTTCATTAAGATCTTTGTTAGGTCTTTTTGTTGCTTACTATCTAAATGGGCCAAGTCAAAGTCAGTTTCTTTCAAGTCATTTTTCCTTTGTTGTAAAATTTCATCAGTAGCTTTAATTAAATTTAGATATTCGGTCTTGGTTTCAACAGGTTCATTATTTTGAATTTCAATATTCGACATTATGTTCCCCAAAATTTGCCCCTTATTGAAATGAAAAGTTTCTGTTTTTGACAAATTCTCGATGAAAATATAAATTTCTTTTGATGGTTTATATTTTTCCCCCTTTTTAGATACAAAAGATGAATTTTGATTTTGGAAATCTGAATTGTTTTCATCCCTATCAACTTCTAAAATGTTTACATTTTGATCAAAATCAGAATTTAGGTTATATATAGTTGGGTGACACTCAATATATTCATTTTTCACAGTCGGTTCAAAAAGAAAAGTATCATACACTTGCTCAGAAAGACTTACAAGGGCATAACAAGATTCATTGGGAGGAATTACAAGTTTTCTTGTAAGCTTTGCATGAATTTCTTTTGGTGCACAAGTGCTAACTAAAGGAAAATACTTATTGTTGATGGATATACAATTCTTATCAAGGTGCAAACAAATATTATGTCGAGACATATAATCAAACCCCAATATTGCATCAAATTTTGAGTTTCTAGGTAGTTCGACAATGAAAAATGTGTGTCTAAAATGAACATTGTTCAATTTAAAGGATATTTCGACACACCCTGAGAAATCTACAGATGAATTTACGGTTGCGATAGACACTTTTCTAGATAAAAATTTGTATTTTACACTTGATTTAACACTATCAAAAGTTTGTTTGCTCAAAATACTAATTGTGGATCCTGAATCCAGAAGGAAATGGGTGGAATGTGATCCAAAAGACCCTTCGATTAAAGGTAAATTAATGTTATTTTCATCAGACACATTATAAATAAAACTTTTGGAATTTGTTGAAGAATTTTGTGGCTGTGTATCATTGTTTACATTTTTACTCACAAGTTTTATATGAGTATTGTCAGTCTCATGAGCTTGTTTTTCATTTGCTGATGCAAAAACATTTTGGGAGCCTGACTCATCAGCCAGTACAGGTCTCCTAACTAGTTTAAATCATGATAATTATTGTTATTTTGATAATTTTGCCCCCTATTGTTGTTATAAAAATCTCCCCTATTTCTATTTGAGATCCCTCTACCTCTGAAATGAGAATGACCAGAATTTTGCTTCATTGCCTGATATTCTCTGCATGAAAACAATGTGTGACCCTGACGACCACAGAATTGACACATTATATTGCTATTATATGATCCCCGTCTGTTATTGCCCCTCCAATTTTTATTCTGGCTTTGACGATCATGTCTGAGATCATAAGGTTGAGACCTGAAATTTCTTTGTCTTTGAAATTTAGACTGCTGATCTTCTTGAAAAGATTTACATTCCCTTGCGGAATGACCCCAACTGTCACATAACTGACAAAGAATGTTATTTTCAGCTTGCAAAGCGTTTATCTGCTCTTGCATCTGCTGTATTTGAGTTTCGTATGGATTATTGATATGAGAACCGACAAGACAGGATGATATTTGTGCATCCTGGCACTTTTGTGCAAAATTGACGGTCTCGTCATAACCTTTTAATTCACTTTCCAAAATTTTGCACTTCAGATCTGAAGGCAAGGCATTAGTGAACTGTACGTATTTTATCTGATGTAATGCATTTTTGTCACAATTGGGATACACTTTTATTGCCATTGAATCAATTCTATGAGCTAACGACTTGATTGATTCACCTGGCAATAATTGGATGTTATTGAACTCTGATACAGGAACAACGTTTGAAGAAGTGAAAAACCTTTCGAAAATTTGCTTTGCCTCCTGTACATCAGATACTTCTTTAAAATCGGGGCAATCCAGAAAATATTCCAACGCATTCCCAGTTAATTTTGACTTCATCAAACTTGAGGTCATTTCGGGGGTATACTGGTTAAATTTCTCAGCATCATTCAACTGCGAGAAAAAAAAGTTTAACAATTTTTCATTTCCATGAAAATTTTGAATTTGTAAGTTCAAGTGTGATTGCCCAGTACTACCGGATGCCTGCGATGAGTGAGTTGTCCCCCCTGACTGGTTGCTGCGTCCCTTACCCCTTGTGTTAGGCATTTTGATCAAATTTTATGCATCTAAATGTACTTAAAACAAGGTAATAGATAATTTTTGCTAAAAGATGCAATCAAATGTTTACCACTAATAATACAACACATAAACACTGCCTTGTTATAAACTTCTGTAACACTAATGCAGAAAATAATGCTGATCACTATAAATTTCGATAGAAACTAATTTTGTAATTGCAAAAAAATAACAAATATACATTCACCAAGTATGTGAATAAATTCAAGATGTTAGAGTTCATAGTTTAGTTCATGTTATTCAGCACAGAAATGTAAATAGTTTACTACAATTTTGTATTGCACAAAAGCAAAGAGCTGGAATGGTCACGCGCACCAATTATGTGGTGAGGGGTGAGAGATAATTAGGGTAAGTTTTTGTGATCTCAAGTAGAAGGCCGAAAATGATCGTAAGCAAACTTCGTGTTGCGTTAAATGTTTTAGAATAACCCTAGTTCAGATCCATTTCCAGCATCTAAGCTCCTGTGCAATAAAGTTAGGATCGTAACAGATCTTTGGTGGGATAACACGTGGTCGATCATGTGTATAATAGAAACAAGAAAAGAGTACCTGGAATTAGGCTTCATACATGGGATTTTATTTCAAAAAGCCTAAAAAGGGGAATCGGACGTTAGGGGTGAGGTGAGGCTGCGATTCTATGTACCTGGTTCCCTTTTTGTTTGCACTCCTGGCGTCCATGCTCCGGATCGTGGCGGGTTCACAAAAACAGACTCTCCTGGGTCACATCAGCTCCATTCGTGCCGCATCAAACCGACTGGACGACTGGATCGCAGGTACGGGTCGTTTTGCTAGATGAATCAGGCGAACATCGCTACTTGAAAAAAAGTATGTAGTCGTTTTCATTCATTTGCGGATCCAGGGCGTACCGATCGTCCGGTGCTGACAAAAACCTTGCAACCATTCGTGGGGGGGACAGCCGCTCACTCCGATTTTCTCAAAAAGCTTTTCCCACGTTTTCCGCCGAAGTCCGCGCCAGCCACTCAGCGGCTGCGCCTGAGTTGCCATGTCGTACCACTGGAAAGTTAGAGTTACCGTTGCTCTTCTTCACCGTGAGTCATGTGACCTACTGCAGGAGTGCAAGGGAGCATGGAACATTGAGCAGTGCAAAAACTATGTCGGGCTTCACGACAGTCGTATTTTATTTGAAGTTGGCGACATAAAAATCTTGTTGGCGACGGTTTCTTGGCGCCAACGAAAAATTCGCCAAGGGGGGATTATATCATATCAGTTCCAAACCAGCAATTCTGAATATGTCTCTCCATTATCTATCACATCTATCTATCCAATTTTTTTAGACTGAACCCATCTTTCAGAATAGCAGTAAAACTACTGAATGAAAACAACTTGTTACATTATAAATGCACAAATTTTGCAAATTCAACGAAGAAAAAGAAATAAATACCTTCTATCCCTTCCGATCATATCCAAATATCCAAGAGGTGAAGCTTTCTCCTCCACATACTTCCCATGTAGCACTTGCTGGCTAAAGGCAACCAAGGATAACTTGTCTTTGTAGGATATGTGAAAAGCTTTGCCTTCTTTCTCTGCAGAAAACAAAATTGTTAAGGTTTATAATTGACTTCATCTGAACATGTAAATAATGAAAGCTTATTTATTAACAGAAGGATATTTTCAGAGGTTAGCAAACAGCAAAAATATTCAGCAGAGCTATGTGTGAAGTTTTGGGATATGTATACTATACAGTGGAGCCTCACTATTCGTACACAATTTGTTCCGGGAGGCAGTTTGAATGGCTTATTTTTTTTTCACATAAGACGCAATGTAAACTGGACTAATCCGTTCCAGACCCACAGATGGTTGCTTATTTAAGCCTATAAAAAACAAATGTACAGTACTGTACATGAAAGTATACACAATAAAAATTTTAATGCACTTGTACCGAGGTGAGCTGATGGCATTAAGTGGATTGTTGAGAGGAGGAAGTGAAATGTTGATGTTATTGTTTGGAAGAAGAGTCATCCTCCATAAAAACATCAGGTAACATCCCTACAGGTGTTTTCTCCCTTTCTGCTGTTCATTATTTTTTCTGTCTTTTTGCACTAGAAGAATCTTGGATTTCTATCTCTAAAAACCTGTCCAATGTTGTCTGCCTTTGACGATTTTTTAGCATTTTTCTAAAATGATCAATAACATTGATGTTCAACAAGTTGATGCTCCTGTTGACCACAGCAGTGTTAGGATGCCATTTTACCACCACTCTGTGTGTTTTCTCCCAGTGGTAACATAGCTCTTTGAGTTCTGCAACGAAAATGCTTTCCTTACTACTTTTCTCCTCTGAAGAGGAAGTTCTTCAACCACTTCCTTTTGCTGCTCTCCTAAGAAAGTTAAAATTGTCAGTAAAATCTCAAAAAGTATTAAAATTTAAAAAAATCCAAAACGCCAAACAAATTATTTCCAGACGAGTTCAAAAAGAGCATAATTTCTCTATTTTTTTTCTTAACTGGCTACCTTGCCCGCTGGCGCCGTCCGGATAACAAGACAAGCTTACAAATGACGAATTGAATTTTGCGTGAACAAGTTATACGAATAGAGAGGTGGACGAATGGTGGGATTCCACTGTTCTTTAATTTTTGTTCATTTCCACTTAAAATTTTAATTATTGCAATATGGGAAGGAAAAAATAACTTAGTAAACTGTACTTTTTAAATGAGAAAAATATCAGTTGTAATCTTAGTGAGCTGTATTCCAGGACAAACAGTTTTAAAGGAATAAATTTAAAGCCGCTGCTTGCCTTGATGTACAAGGTGTGGCAAATTTCGAGAATTCAGTTGTGGCGTGGGAACCTGCAACAGTGCGACTGTAGCACATGCGCCTGGTTAGATAGGACCTTCCTCTCAGTCACAGTTAAGATTTCATAGTAATTGGACGTCTTATTCATATTATGCGGTTGTTCTTCAGGTACAAGTTTTTTAACTTGGTTGCAGAAATGTCTAACTCAGTTTTTAAACAATGTGCTATGATCCAATTTTTGGTCCATAACTCGTGAAAAACCTGCAAAAATCCTATGAAAATTACGGCAGATGTATGGGGATGTGTGTCTGTCGCAATCACGTGTATTTGAATGGGCAAAACTGTTCAAAAATGGTTGTGAATCGTTGGATCACAAACCGTGGTCTGTAGCGGCAATTTTTACACACACAGACGCAAATGTCACCCGTCATCAACAGCTAGTTCTATGTGACAGTTGCCTAACCCTTTGTGCGTTATCATACGAGTTAAATATAAATAAAGAAACAATTCGGAGGATGCTACATGAAAATTTGAAAATACGAAAGCTCTGCATGAAGATGGTGCCTAAAGTTCCCACAATGGTACTAAAACATTCGTGAAAATCAACTCAACAGCCCCGACTTGGTAACTTGTGACTTCTTTTTGTTCCTAAAATGAAGATTCACCTTAAGGGAAGCCACCATGGCAATGTAGAGGCCGTCAAGGAGGCTGAGACCATCGTCTTTAAATGGACTTAAAGGCCGTTAATAAAGTTTGTTGATATCTTGATTTGCCTGTGTTTCATTTAAAAATTCTTGTAATTTAATTACCACACCATGTATAAGAAAAAAAGTTCCAAGATTTGCTAGATGTTCTCTCTTTTCCCTTATCCAAAGTGCAGTAACAATTCCTTTGAGAAAGAAAAAAAATGTTGTAAATGCACTTGAGAGTTGACCAAAATAAAATAATAATAATAATACTTTTAAAAAATTGAATCATAAAACTCATAGTTTTGAAAAAATTAATAGTCTATCAGGGGGACTTTGATCCACAATATCTTTATTTTCAATTGTCCCACTAACATTTCAATAGTGTTACTGTATTTACTGGCATAAAACTAAAGAAGAATTCCTAAAGTATTCCATAATCACCAAAAATTAAAAAATAATAATTATAAAAGCCATTTAAAATGAATGAGTTCTCTGGCTAAATTAAGTTAACTGGCCACCAAGGGCGGATCTAGAAAATCTTCAAAGGGGGGGGGGGGGGCGATTTTGGAAATCTCGGGGTTCAAAGTAAGGATGGATGGAGGAGATTCTTCATTCCTTTTCAACAGTCCCTCCGCCCCCCCCCCCTTTTTTTCAAACAGCAGGAACAACAAAAAAAAAAATGCTAGTGTAGTGATATTTAAAATTTTACTAGCACATTTTTTCAATGCATATACGTTTATTCAAAGCCCTTATAAAAGGAACACAAGCTGACGTTTTTTTGCTTTCGCAAATCTGTCTATAATTTTTTCAACGTCCAATCTTTATGGATATGCAATAACGCTAATTCAGTGAGTCTACCATCACTCATTCTGCTTCTTAGCCAAGTTTTAACTGAGTTAGGATTTCCTTCAAGCTTTCTCAAGAAAAATGTAGGCTTATAAATACATTTTCTAAATTTGAATTGATATGTCTAAATTACAAAATAATAGCAATTATTAGTAATATATTTTCTAAAATTTTCAAAATGTAATACTAAATATGTACTAAAAAAACCATCAACGAGTATGTGCAATTTATATAAACATCTAATTATGAATGTTCAATGAAATGTTTCAGGCTCCAGGTTTTAGCGTAAATGCTGCAGGAATTTACACCACGTGCTAAGGGTTGGCTAGCTGTCACCAGTTTGATGGGTAGAAGAAAAGAGCAAGGACTCTCTTTCCCATTACTCCGAGGATTAGCAACTCAGCAATACTAAAGGACAAAGGGACAGGGGGAAAGCATAGAACTTGAAGGGCTATATTAGGCTGGGATTCCAAGAACATAAAAAAATGGCTCGTCCCGGGGCACAAAGAGTAAAAACTCACTTAAGAGTGTCGTTGTAGTATCCACTTGAATCAGCCTAAGGGGGGGGGGGGGGCGATCGCCCCATCGCCCCCCCCCCCTTAGATCACCCGTTGCTGGCCACTTAGGGCTTGACCCATGTCAGAATATGATTTTAAAAAAGAATTATTTTAATAAAAGAATTATAATTGTAAAATTTGAACAAGGCAAATAAAATTTCAAAATATTTAAAATTCTTATTTCATTACATCAGAGAATTTCTATGATGCATGGTAGTGCAATGAAAAAAATTCAAGAAGTTCCAACAACTTCAAACCAGCATTCAAAAAATAGCTTCCAAGCAGTGGTTTCAGAATTACTGGAAGTCTCAATACAGCATTGCAAACTATTTTTGTAAAATGAAGAGTAAAAAACTGATTTTATAACCTAACCAACAAAGTGCAGAACTGGACCCACTACTTTTTTTTTTTCAAAATCAAATATAAATTAAAAAACAGGCCCAGATAATATAGACGAACACGCAATCTAATACTATTTTATAAAGTAACAACCCGATTCATTAATTCCTTAGAGCACAGGATTGTTGAAGATCTCAAATGTACACTTATAAACACTTTATCATTTTCTTTTTAGGCTAATCAACAGTGAATTCGTTCAGTCACTTGAAGAGTTTTCATAAAATCAACCAAGAGAGCTGAAACTACACTATATTAAAATATTTACCGATCCATCAATCACCTTTAAAATAAAGTAGTATTCCTTTTTACATATTACTAAGATTTACATTAGAAAAATCAACGAGGAACTCAGTAACATTTAAAATTAAATCCAGTAAAATGACACCGATTCATTGTGTTTTATCATACGTTTTATAATCTATCAGAGTGAACATAATTATTTATCAAATTAAATAAGATGAAAGTAGCATAAAAAATTTAGCTGACAAACCAAAATTGAAGGATTAATCAAAAATAGGAATTTTTAAATAAAAAAAAAGAGTATACAATAAATAGAAAATGAAAAGTCAAACTACATTCATTGATTTTAAAACATCCGTTGAAAAGATTACAATATACACGAAGAAATATTTATCGCCGATTCATGATATCCACATCATCGGTAAACACGACACTTACCTTTTAAAAATGTAGTAGCTAATACGAACAGTTCGTTAATGTTGAATCCCCAGGATACTGAAAACTCATCTTCGAGTCCATTACATGCAACAGAGGAATTCAATGAATTACAAACAATTGATTTAGTATCACAAATGTCATTTTTAGAACACTGCTCCCCGCTGTCAACAACACCGTTCACGGTGGCGGCCATCTTTACACCATAATTTTCATTGCCAATTCAATATGGGTAATTCACACGAAATGAGTCAAATTCATCTTGCGCTTCTTGAGAATGATGTGGAATGTGTCTCACTCCTCCTCCAGTCAACATTACAATTCAAAATCTTAATCAAAAAGGGAATATTCCACGGTTTTCTTTTTTCCTTATTTTTTTTTCTTTCTAATTCCAAAAATCTGATTTAATGTTTTCAACTGAAAATTAATAATTTGGCTAACTAGAAACAGAAACTAATACTATTTCTTTTTTGTGGCGACTTGAAAAATTAAAAGCCAAATATGGACAAAATTCTCTGTTGTGCGTATTAAATTTTTTTCAAAAAATTATTACTGAAAATTAATAGGATTTAATTTTAAGTTGAAGGTAAAAATTCAGGTAATAACAACAAGAACAGTTTGTTATGTTGATGCATTATTTAAAGCTACGTTTGAATTATTACACTAGTCGATATAAGTAAACTTTTTCCCCCTGCCACAAATGAAATTAGCGATTTTCAACTAATTTTATAGCGTAGAATTTGAATGCAATTGTAATAAAGCAGTAACAAGTATAGTTTCTTTGTTATGACTATCTGACAGCACTAGAAGGAATTTACAATTGCATTTAAAACACAACTTTATCATGATTAATCTCATTAATTTATCATTCAATTCTATTTTAATTGCGAAATTACACACATTTTAGACTAAATAAAACATAAAAATATTAAACTTTTATAAATGTGATGATATGTTATTTGATTTTCTCTCATGTGGTGTTAAATCTTTTTTGTTTAGAAACAAGCAATAGTCGCCCATCATTGCTGGTTCCCAATGTCATTGATATTGGGTTTTGGTAATCCTAATGTCCTTGTGAAATATTTCCCCTTGTTCGTCGTTAACTTCACCAAGATTTTCTGGGGGAAAATCCAAATGTGAATGTAAAAATGAATTTCAAGTGACGTTCGACATCCCATGGCTTGGAAAGACTTAAAAAGCTCTTCAATTAGGATTTTATAATTTCTATCTTTCTCGTTTCCTAAAAATCCTTTCACCACCTTCACAAACAATTTCCAAGCTCTTTTTGATAGAGCTTTCTTTTGAAAGCTGGGACATAAATCACCTATCTAGTTTGAGGTCCAATAAAAATACCTTTAAGTTTCCCTTCACTGAATTGTGGAGAAAGTTCTTTTTAAAATTAAAATTTTGCACCTTTTTTGCCCATAACCTTCACAAAGTTTTTCATCCGTCCTAATTTAATGTGAAGTGGAGGGAGCAGAATTCTTTCTGGTTCAATAAGAGGGGTGTATTTAACATTACTAGTTCCCGGCTGAGGAGATGTTCTCGGGGGGCCATTCCTTTTTTACGAAATTCTACCCTGTTGCTCGACTATCCCATAAACACAAAAGGCAACAATAAGTAAATCCACCCTGAAATCCCATTAATATAGGGGAGACCTTTAAGTCTCCACAAACTTGCCAATTGAACTATGTATACTTAATTGTGGTTAGAATAGTCACAATGTTATGATAGGTTTCTTTCATCGAAGTTAAATAGGCAACTGGTTCGCGCACCAAAACATTCGGTTCATTTTAACGAATGAAATGCAGTTCACTTCAAGTCTCAGGTCTGAAGTTTGGGTCACTAGTAACTTCATCAACATCTGTTTTAAATGTGTCTTCAATGACTTTCACCTCTTTAATATTAATATCTTAGTACCGGTTAGTCTTCACCATGAGAGACCGGTCGGAGAGAAAATGGGATATTCAAATGCTCAATTTTGTTGTTTTTTTTTGAATATCCTTTGTTTGTAAGACACAACTAAGAATCATCAAAATAATTTGAAGGTTCGCTCCACAGCATTGGGACGGCAAATAGTAAAGAGCTTTTGGTCTTTCATTCACTTTGTACCGGAAGTACAAGAAATAAGCATTATTCACTTGTGTTAAATGTCTACCTTGGGATTATAAAGTAAACCGTCCACAAATGTATCAAAACTTATCTGGCGTAGTATTGCAACATCTATGCTCAAAATTTGCCATTTTCAACATGAACTGTTATGTAAAAAAAACATACAACTACAGTCGAGGGTCAAAAATCCGCATAACTTAAGCGAAGTGGTTTTGATGATTTAAGGCCACTTCAGTTAACTATGTTAAAAAAAGTTCACAACTTTACCAGGTGTGAATTATATGCGAAGAATGTCATATCTTTTTGTTTCCCCCCACCCTTAAAGATATTTAAGAGCACTATATTTTTTAACCACAAGGTAGCGCTAGGCCATATTTTGGAATTTTTCGAATTTCGGAGCCCGACCTAAAATGGCGGATTTACATAAACAGCAACGCTGATATGCGCATTTTACTTCAGATTGCAGTTTTCTCAACAGGTTGATACATAAGTAACTTCTTTTTTTTTGAGAAGGTAATATAAGTAAATCCATGTGTTAATATATTTTACCAAACAAAAAGAACTTATTTATGGATTTTAATAAAACGCTCCAAATTACAACACACAATTCAGCAAGAATAAACCATATTCACATGGTAGTTCTCCATTTCACTATCACCTGCAATTGCATGAAAAAGAAAATAGAGCTGCATCAACAACGACCAAACTGCAATCAACGTCCAAAAAAATATTAACAGAGAAGTCAAACCAAAACGCGAGGCATTTGTACAAATTGCAAAGTTACTGGGCACCATTTATGACCACACAGAAACAAATAGATAAAATTCCTTTTCTTTCTTTCTCTCTCTTTTTTTTTTTTAAAGGGAATAAAACTTAAAGAATAAACTTTTAAGAACTTAAGGGAAAAAATAATAATTTTTTATAGAGAAAAAAGATATTTAACTGAGCTCAAGAAATAAATTTTCACCTTTCAGCATAGTAGGGTTTTCTTGTTTTACCTTGGTTTCCTGATTTTAGTTCATGTAAATCAGAAACATATCTACAATATTGCTTCTTTTGAATCAAAATTTACTGGCATTTATTAATTTAACAGCATCTTAGATTACTATTTTTCTGAATTAGCCAAAAAAAAAAAATCGGAAATTTTCGGGAAAAGTGCCGAATTTTAGGATTTTCCGAATTTTGGGATTCTGAATTTGCAGTTCGGAACTGTAATAATGTTGGGAGTATCTTTCTACTTTGTAGTTGAGGATTTAACATGCCAAAATTCGTCATCGGCAGATTGTGGCCCAAAAATATATTAGTTTTATGTTTGCAGAAATAACTTTTCTGCAAAACCAGTTTGGGACAAAATCAACGCGGATTTCGGACATTGACGGATTTCAGGTCGGCGGATTTGTGGCGCTCGATTGTATATTCAACAAAGAATGTTTATATAATGAAATGGCAGAAATAACTAGATACGGCGGGATTGTGGGGTACCAGAAGACAGGGTTGCCACACGTGACACAAAAATCACGAAAAATAGTAGTAAGCTCCATTTTTTGTTCCACAAATATGTGAAGTGGGTAAACTTTTTTACTTGCAGGTATTTAAATAACAATATGAGTTAATACTAAAAATAACAATTTGGTTGTTAGCAAACCACTATAGACCAGTGTTATTATTACCTTTATTATTATGACAAACTGCCTTACATATACACATTCAGTATTGTTTACAACTTTATCATCTTAAACTGAATGTATATATGCATCATATAGGTCATTAAAATAAAAACATCTGAGTTACAAAATGAGGTTTCTATCAGTGCATTTAGTCTTCACTCCATATGTTTACAATGTATGAATGCAGAAAGATTTTAAATATTATTTTGTCTTATTCTGCTAAAGATGATTTTCAGCTATATAACTGAAGAAAGAGTAGTAAAAGATATTGGAAGCTTTACAACATAATAGTTGAAAACTGATAAATATCTTATCCTATTAAATTTTTTCATCAATTTGTTGTGAGAAAATATATTGTATCGCCAGATAAATGTAAATATACTTACCAATTTTTCGTTAATAGGGGTCTAGACAGTGGAAATTTGGATATGGTTACTGACCCTTCGCGAAGCTCTAATTAATCAAAACCAGCGGCATAGCTGAGGAGGGATATTGTGCCTTACTTTTAAATTTTTACATGAATCTCTTTCTACTTTATGGAAGTTTAACACAGGTGTTTCTACACTTATTGATTTCAGTAATTTATGCTCATATCTGTAAAAGTCCCTCCATGTTTTCCCACCAGGACTACACCATTCACCAAAATGGACCCTTCACAAAATCCTGACTGTACAAATTGGACATTTCACGAAATTGTTAATTATTAAAAATTATTATAAACAGATCAAAAATAAAATTGTAAAATATTCTAACAATGTTTACTTTTTAGCTATAAGGAACTTCTAATGTCAAACTGCATATGTATAGGTATATTACTCTGTGTGTCAAAATTTTTGAAATTTCTCAAAATTATTTGATTTTTCACAGAATTCATTTTTAATTTATGAAAACAGGACCCTGGGAAAAATCCAGGACAGACCATTGGTTAACATCAGTAAACAAAGTGTAAATTTTTAAAAAGGGATTAGTGTCGAGCATGTTTTTCCTTTGTACGAGACCGTCCATAAATGATGTCATGCTTTTTCCCATATATTTGACCCTGCTCCCCCCTTTTGTCACAAAATGTCACACTTAAACAGACCCCCTACCCTCTTTGTTACATGTCACGTTATGTTGCATAAGCATGATGTCACACTTTTTGTTACCCCCCTTGTCACAATTTCATGAACCGCCCCTCCCCCCTCGAAGCATGACATCATTTATGAAGGATCCCTACCCTATGGTGGAAGATCATTAACAGAGATCATCTTTTTTATACATTATTGAATATAGATTTCTCACACTCTCTTACTTTATAAATTCAAGGCAACGCAGGATTTGACTCTTCAAAAAAGAAGAAAAAAATATGCAACTGTAAGCATGGCTTAACAATTAGGAGTAATAGATACTTATTTTATATTTTTTTCCTTCTGAGCCATTTAGCAAAAAATTGTACATATGTAGTATATATATTCCCCTTTTAAGGAGGATTATGTTTTATGATATTGATGTAAATACCTATGATTTAATCTATAATTTACTACATTTCAGTTGCATAATGGCGGATAATAATCCAAACGAGTTTGGTGGAGATTCCAGTTCTTCACTACAAAAGGAAAAAATGAAATCGGATTCTGCAAGTGAGCCAAAACCAATTCCTCATCAGAATGCAGAAGCTCGATGTACTCCATTTGGTAGCCTGCTTGGAAATTCATTTCAGGGTTTTGTTCCTTGTAATTACTTTAAAGATATTTCTTCATTATTTATTTTGCTTGTATTTATTTCTTTTAAGTTTGTATAGTGTGTAGAAAACAATTTAATGAAAAGGGTCGAATGAATGGATGGTCTTTGAATTTCAAAGTGTAAAGGTTTACAGTGATAAAATTTTTTTGCCACTTCTTTAATAAATAATTCTGCTAAATTTACAGTTTAATAGCTCGGAATTTTATGAAGGGTACATTTTGATTTATTGGAATTTTGTGAAGCTTACGTATTGATTTATTGGAATTTTGTGAAGAGTCCGTTTTGATTTATTGGAATTTTTTCTGGCACAGACCCCTGTGTATCTTTTAGTTATATTTCCTGTTACCTGATACTTTTCCCATTAGACAAATCTAATAATAATATTACTAAAACTTTGTAATTAGACATGTTTTTTTTTAAAGTAGATATTTAAAAGAATGACAACTGACATAAATGCTAACCCCATACATTAGTCAAATAACTGAAAACATCAAATTCTATACTGATGCAGAAAATACTAGAGAGAAGGTATTGCAGGATGCAATGTGGATCGTTGTTTTTTAGAAGAGATTATTTTATAACATATAAATTGTAGTCTTGACTTGATAAGATATTTGCATATATAATGTATTTTGAAATAGTTAATATTGCATTCATTTATATACTTTCAGTCTTACAACCTTTTGGAATAAAACTGCTACTCATTCATTCCAAAAATCCTCTAAATGCATGAAAAAAAAGCAGGCAGCTGACCTTTTTTCCTTACTTTCCCATAAAAGTTATTAGCAATTGAGATAAAACAGGAAAAGAGGCTTAATGCATCATAAAATAAATAAATAAATGAATAAAAATAAAATAAAGTGAATAAAAGTTTAAAAATTTGAAAGTAGGGTTTTGGGATAGGAAAATGTCTGTGGGTATGTATGTCTACTTCTCCCCCCCCCCCCTGCTTTAATAACTTTAGAATGATTAATCCAATTTGTACAAAACATTTTTTGTTTGACAGATCTCGGTAAGGACACCTCATTTCCACAGTTAGTTTTCTGATTTTAACAGTTCTCAGCTCAATTTTAAACAGTTGAAAAAACTTAACATTTAGTGCCTATTTGAGAAATCCAAGCATTTTTATCTAAAAACCCAACCTTAAAACTTATTTTTAGCACAGAAAAAAACCAAATGTAATCATTCTAAATATGACTTTTGTTTGAAGAAATAGAAAAAGAGTTATTAATAAATGTTTAAGAAATTTTCCTGCACACAGAGTAATCATGGACCAGAGACATCTCAATGCTAATTCTAATGTAGTAAAAAAACAGGGTCCATAATTTTTTTGATTTTTTTAAAAAAATTTAAAAAATCCCATTTTTTAAGTTTAAATCGGATTTTTTTGATTTTTTTAAAAAAAAGACCTTAAATATTTTGGATATTTATTATGGTACATTCATAGAAACAATATGACATGTTAATCAATATGCAAAAGCACACTTTAAGGTATTTTCACAGCAATAAATATTTTTAAACAATAAGTGATAAACAAATTTTAATACAAATGCATGACTCAAATGAAGCTTAACTCTATCAGGAATAATAGTACACGCATAAATAGAGAGAAAATGAACAAATTTAATCTGAATTCTCTTGCAGTTGAAAGCTGAAAAAAAGTAACAATTGTGTGTAACAATTGAGTGTACTTAAATCATTTTTCTATTTTATCAATGAAAAAGCCTAAAATATTTTTACCCATTTAGTAAAATCATATGCTCACACCATTACTTAAAACTGAAACTTTTTGTTTAAATCAAATATCTTTATTGGAAACTTCTATGATAAAAAAATATTTTAGAAGGAAAAAAACCTTAAGCTATTAGGGGACATGAGTGAAACTTTAAGGATACATATTCTGAATTCTAACAATTGTTGTTTTAAACACTATCATTCTGAATTATTTATTGTGTGGCATTTCTTAAATTGATCTAGAATACTATTTTTAAGATTAAAAAACACAGAATGGTTCATGATAATTATGAATTCTAATTTGAATGATTGCATGAATTATGCTTTGCTGTTAAGATGCTTGAAGAATAAGAGTAATAATATTGTAAAATTAAAAACATAGCAATTAGTTCTAAACTTATGAAATATGTTATGCACACAAACAGATGGACCTAGGATGTTTTGTTTAAAACAGTGGTTGTAATTGCAACATTTTTCATTTTTACAACACTTTCTAACATTGCAAAATCAATGGATTTAAATCAATTTGATTTAAATCAACGAACCCTGTAAAAAAACTGCTTCTAGTGTCCCCCATAGGAAAAATCGTGGACTATTGACGATTTACTATTATGTACTTCAATTGTTGCTACTCTCATCAGGTCCGTCATTTCGAACTTTTTCAGGGGATGGGGGTATACTCTCCTTGTATTTTTCATTTAAAAAAAAAAACAACAAAATACCTGCAAATTCATACAATTCCATTATATTTTAATAGCCGGGGGGGGGGCAGCATTTGCCATCTTCTGACCCCCTAAATGATGGGCCTGTTCCCCATTCTTGGCTATTTAAGTTATTGACTTGCCTCCCTATCACTAATATTCATTTCTGTTATTTGTGAATCATTGTCAGTAATTTCTATGAGTTATGGAAAACTGCTTCTATATTACATACTTTGAAATTTAGCTTCATTTAAATGAGAATGCCATTTTTACGAACAACTTTCATTTTAAGCTATAGCGTTTTTTTTTTTAAATTCTTTTTCTTCCCCCCTTCCCCCTTTTATAGAATTTCATTAACTGCAAGCAAAATGGATTTCACACTGATGTTTTATATCAGTCTTACTTAAAATAACAAAGAATATATATATATTTCAGAATTCTAAATACTTGTTTGCCTTTTTCTCCTTAGATACTTTGTCCAGAATTCATTACATTTGACCATTTCTCTTAATTTCTGTGATATAGTTTTCTATTCCATGCATCTAAAACCATAGCTTTGTATGAATTTCAGACTATTTTTCCAGATTACTTTTTGTGTTATTGAATGTCCTTACTATTCTTTTTGAATTAAGAATAATACTAAATATCATATGAAAAGAATGTTAAAATTTTAATCAGAAAGAGCTGCACAACGCTGCAAATAAGCAAACTAATTTTTTAAAAATATCTATGTTTTTTCTTCAAAAACAAAGATAATATGTCGTAGAGCACACATGAGTTAAATATGTAATACAAACTCTTGTAAAGTAGCTCATGTTTTTACCTGTGGTGTGCTAGAGAAAGCGCCACTACAAAAAGGCTTGAGAGATCATCCTCTGGTCTATGATTATTCTTTGTTCCTGCATCCTTAACATTGAGGAAATTTAGAGAGTGATTGATTGGTCAATGATTTTATTTTGATTACTTTAAGCTCATTCAAAAATTTAAGTTTACTTTATTGTGGAACATGCCATGCTACACAAAATATTTTGATCTTCAAACATTTTTTTAACTCTTTAGTTTATATTGCTACAAATACATTATTTTTCTAGTGTTTTTAAACTATACTTTTTTCGCCATAAAAACCACTTTTGTCAAGAATATCTGCTGTTCATTATTAGGGTGATTAATAAGTGTCATGAAAATGAATTTAAAGTAAGCAAATAAAAATATTATTTTCTTCTTAATGCTTTTATCTAATTAATCAAGTATCTCAAAATGTAAACTTATAAACACAAAGGTATAGTGAGTTGCTATACATGAAATTTCTGAAAGTAAATTCAATGTTAAAAAGTTTGTTAATCCCGGTTGCAGCTCATTTATAATCCTTGAAAGAAACTGCAATCTGTTAACTGTTTATTTTTCTTTCAGCATCACCGCCCTCTTTTATATCCATGGAAGAAATCCTGAGAGTTGCAGAAGATGTTTCAAAATCAGAGTTTAATATGGCTTTAGCCCATGAAATAGCAGTCAATAGTGATTTCAAACTACAACAGAAGATCCCAGAATCCAAGTGAGATTTTTTAGCTTTGTGAAGCTTCAATATTATTGTAGATTATAGTTTTTTTTTTTTTTTTCAAGATTACTTTTTGCTTTGGTTAAATAGTAGCAGAAAAGTGGTTAAAGATGCCTGTGTTACAAAGTTTCGTTTCATTTTGCAAGTTGTATCAAGAATCAGTATGTAGGGGAGGTGGGGGATGGGCATAATTTCATGCAAATAGTGTGTTTGAATTTGTCACAACCAAGTGTAAAAGTATATTAGTCATAAAAATGCTGGTTTTTAGGTAGTCTGCACTTGAAAAATTAAATATTACTTAATTTCATAATTAGAACTTAGATTTAAAAAATATACATCAAATCACATAAACATTCATTCAGTATTTTTAGAAGTATCAGCAAAATAAGTGGATCAAAAGTAGGTTTGTCCATCTTTTGATTTTGTAACTTGTAATGGTTGACAATGAAACTGCCGATTATAGGAGTTTTAATTAGATTGATTTGTGTCGTCTCAATTCTTAAGTATCAGTTTCATTAAAACCACAACTTTTCAAATAAAATTTAGTATTCTTGTTAAATACTAAAATATTAATACGAAATATTTGTTCATTTGCTATTGATCTGTGAGTATCTTCTACCTTTTTGTAGATTGTGTTGGTTTATGTTGAAACAGTCAATTGGTAGGAGAACTTTGAATTAGATTGATAAATGACGAAGTGGAGGTATAGAAAGGATGTCAAGTAGAATAATGGATGAAAAATCAATTCCAATTTGACAAGTGCTATGATTGGAATTCCACAAAATCTGGTCTTAAGACATTTACTTTTGGTTGCAGATTACGAGTCTTAAATTAAAGATCGAGAAGAAACATGAGTATCTATTGAAATGATGCAGAGACTTTAGGAAGAAACAAAGCAAAACAAAACAACAAGAAAAAAAGAAAGAAAAGAAGAAGAAAAATCCTAGGTTATTTTAAAGGAACAATGAGAAAGTTGAACATTTTTTATTCATGTTCTGTTATATGGAGGAAAAATTTATCCATTCATCAAAACTTATCAGAATATTTGTGCTGTATGCAGTAATCTCCTTTAAACAGATAGAAATAATTTGAAAATAATTTCTTTGAGAATGTTAATTTTTGCTTGGTGATTCTGAACTGAAAATCCTCACAATAGTACAGTACCGTAATTTCGGGAATAAGCG
Organism: Octonoba sinensis; assembly: GCA_038502835.1. Lineage (NCBI taxonomy): Eukaryota > Metazoa > Arthropoda > Arachnida > Araneae > Uloboridae > Octonoba > Octonoba sinensis. The sequence goes on from CM076602.1 coordinate 70,968,955, forward strand.
CCGCACCCGTCGTAAGCGCCGCAGTCAAAAAATCAACCTCCCGAACGTGAATTTCAACGTAAGCGCCGCACCCATCGTAAGTGCCGCATCTCTTCTCACCCGCCCCCCTTTCAGAAAACAAAATAATAAGATAAACAGCTATTAATTAATGCATTCATAAGCAATAAATGCCTAAATATATCAACTTATGTTCTTTTTATTTTTAAACTTGCTAAAATTAACGGCATATGTTTTTATCCGAGTTTCTTGAAAATGTTTGTCCCTTGCGTCAACGACATAGAAATGCGAACAACTGCAGTTTAAAATTTTCTGCATAAGCCTGTATTAGCTTGATTGAGCAAAAAAAAAAAGAGAGAGATCAACGAGAAAAACAGATGACGTCATGTTTTTCGCCTCTCCGTTCAGCTGGCTTATGAGTACAGTTCCTCGCTCTGTCATGCCGCGCTTTTCGACGGTGACTCTCGCGAGTCATTGTTAGGGCTATTGCGTACTCCTGCCCTTCTTTTCTCCTCTCGCCATACTTTCTCTTTTAATTATTTTATTTATTACAAGGACCCCACGGTAAATGGAAGTTTCTCATACTCTCAATGTTCACTCAAGAAAAAAAGCAGTTTCGACTTGTATTCAGAAAATTAACAGGAATTAAAAACAAAAGCTAGAAGTCTAATGACTTCTAGGTAACTAAATACGTTTAAATAAATAGGAGACGTCAGTTGGCATTTAATAGCCATCCAGAGCGCGGGAGCGCGGACCCCTCTCCTAATGGCGCTCCACGGTTTTTTAAGTGGTCGGCGCCACTAAGCACGCTTTGTGTGGGTCGCATCCACATTTTTTTTTTCTTTTAAACATCAAACCTATCGAAATCTGAATCTTCCGAGTCTGAGTGAAAGCACTTCATCAATTCTTCATCCAAACTGAGATCCAAATTTTCCTTTTCGCTTTCATCCCCACTGGAGAATTCTTCATTTTCAGTTTCATTGATGATGCCGGCTTTCCGAAATCCTGCCTTTACTGTGCCAATGGATACTTCCCTCCAGGCTTCCGATACCCATCTAGCAACTTCATCGAGCTCGGCCCTCTTCATTCTTCCGCCTTTGGTGTAATCATGCATCCCATTCAACATCCAGTTTTCCCACTTCTGCCGGATTTTATTTTTGAAGCTCTTGTTAACAGCAATATCCAGGGGTTGCAAAATTTTTGTTAATCCCCCGGGAATAATTGCAATTTTCGCGGACGCTTTTTTCAATTCACTTTTCACGGAGTCCATTAAATGGGATCGCATGGAGTCCATGATTAATAGTCCGCTGGGCTTGAAAAAGCAACCCTTTCTCTTCCGCCACACCTCATTGATCCAATCGATCATGATTTTTTCCTGCATCCAGCCTTTTTCATTGCATTTTATCACTACATCTGCTGGGAAATTTTTGTTGGGCATGGTTTTCCTTTTTAAAATAATCAAAGGCTTCAATTTTTCGCCGGAAGCGGTGCAGGCTAAAACACAGGTGAATGACGTCTTCTCATTACCTGTGGTGGCAATTGATATGCTATTCTTTCCAGTGTTATCCACCGTTCTTACTGGTGGACAGTCAAAAGTCATCGGCACTTCGTCCATATTGACTATTTGCCAACTTTGAAACTTTTCTTCCAACTGCAATTTGGAGATGTATTCGAGAAAAGCCTTCCGCTTTTCTTCCCAATCGGCCGGAAGCTTCTGCCCTACAGTTGTTCTCGTGCGGACGGACAATCGGTTTCGTTTCATGAATCTAAAACACCAATTGGGATTTCCTTTAAAATTGGAAATCCCCATGCTTGCCGCAACATTTCTGGCATGCAGCCTAATTTTGACTGTAGACACAGCATGCCCAGCTTCTCGCTGCTCTTCAATCCATTGGACCAAATTTTCTTCTAGAGCTGGCCATGATGGCTTCCCTCCTCTCCGAGCACGCTTGGCTTTCGGCAAAGATTGGAGCGCGCCTTTTTCGGACCGCCATCTCCGAACACATCTTTCGTCAACACCAAACTCTCTTCCAGCTGCACGGTTTCCAACTTTTTCGGCTTTCTCAATAACCTGCAGTTTAAAAGCTGCAGTATAACTTCTTAGACGCTTTGGAGGCATTGCGATCAGCAAGAAAAATAAGCTAAGACAGTGATGATCGAAAAAACAGCAACGTGTGGCAATCGAAATAATATACACACTACAATTCTTTGCTGGAATGGAATGTTTCTCCTCCTGTAAAGAGGGTGAAGGGAGGGTTGACGAACCGGTTTTCATAGGGACCTCGCAGCGAGGGTAGAAGAAAACAAAGAGCTGACTGGATTGGGACCCTTCAGCGAGGCTAGGTATGGGGGGAGAGAAATACCGGCTACGATTTTTCCCAAGAAGAGATATCCGAAAAATAATAAATATGCATTCGAAGTTAAAATTCTTATTTTTTTTTCAGAAGCGCCGCACCCGGCGTATCAGCCGCACTTGAAAATTTTTGACTTTTTTTTTCATATGCGCCGCGGCGCATATTCCCGAAATTACGGTATGTATTTTTAGAGTTTAACACAATAAATTCTAATGACATGTAGTAACACAATAAAATCTAATGACAGCAAAAAGAAAGTAAAGCATGAGTACATGTCACTGAACATCTGTCTTGCCTGTAGGAAGTCATAAACATTAACTGATGATGTACAAGAAAGCATGCAGTTAGATGGCATCTCTAAATCATTTATTGCTTTTTACTTTCATTTGCTTATTTTATTTATTTTTATATTTATTTATTGAATTTATGGAAATCAATTTTTGAGTTATAGATTGTGTATTTAATGAAATAGAAACATTAAATTATTTATAAGATGAATGATCAAAATGATTTTTGTTAAAATATGAGTACAAAGATAAAACAACCTAAAGAAGCACAAATGCATGCAATATTTATTATGACAATTTGTGCTTCTTTACGATTTTTTATCTTTGTACTCACATTAAATTACTTGTTAAATTTTTGAATCAGAATTGCCTTATTCTTTTTTTCTACTGCTAAGCTGTGTATCTATTACATTTTACCTAATCAATTGATTTATTCCTTGAATTTACAGTATTCAGGCAAAAATTACAGAAATTTTTCACAAAGCTTTTTGGGACATTTTGCAAGAACAGTTGTCTAGCACGCCCCCAGATTGCTCCCAGGCCATTATTTTACTAGCTGAGATCAAAGAGGTAACTTAGAAGTTTTGCTTAAGATTTTCAAATTTAATGCTAAAACTTGATGTATTCTAAAGAGATTATAATGTATAAGTTATTATATGTTAGAACTTAGTGGAAGTAAAGTGCAAAGCGACAAATAAATGTTGGAATGTAAACTACAAAGCTCGTAAATAGCCAACATTCCTGATTGAGGAAAAATTTATTCAATATGAATTTACAATCTATAATAGGCTGTGTTTATTGTATCTTCATGTAGTTATTGACTAATTATTTTTCCAGCAGTGACAGTTTATTCAGTTTTATGGGTGGGGGTGTTCCATTTTGAAGGTGCAAAAAATCCAAGATTTGAAGACATCTCCCTCCACACACAGACACTCATACACAATTTTTTTGACAAAATACGTTCAAAAATTTTATATATTTTTCTTAACTACTTTGAGTTTTATCATGTTTAATGAAATATTGCTCACCAGTGCTGGATCTTCAATTTTCCCAGGCGGGCAAAAGACTTAAAACTGCACGTTTACCATTCTTGAGGAAATTTTAATTAAATAATGTATATACACATAGATAGAGGGTGAATTTGTAAAACATAAAATAACTTTAATACTGAGAAGTTTAATAAATTTTTTGCTTCAAATAAAAGATGATAAAAAATATTATAAGGCAGTGTTAGGCTATCTTTGGTGACAGAAAAGGGGCAGGTGCACTCCTTCAGAAAATTTTCAAAATAGAAATTCTGGAAATGAAGTGTCAGTCTATCTTTCAGTAGAGTTTGAAGAGGAAGGGGGAGAGGGTCTTCCCAAGCAAAAGTTTTAAACTGAAGTCCTAAAAAACTAATCTTAAGCTATCTGAAGGGATGTTAACAGAAGGAGTTCCCCTTCCCTTGGGGAATTCAGCATTCTAAAGATGATCTGCTAGGGGCTCATCCCTGGATTTAAGAAATTTTTCTAAATTAAAATTTTAAAAACATGGTTTTGTTGATCTTTGATGAACTTAGGCGAAGAAAAGACCCACAGGGATCAAGGCATCTTTCCTGGAAAATTTTCATAATCGTAGTCCAGAAAACGCAGTTGTAGTCTATCTTTGACCCAGTTAAGAGAAGAGAAAAGGTTGGGGGTGGCCCTCTTTCAAAATTGAAGTCCCAAAAGCACAATTTAGAGCTATTTTTAGTGATCTTAGAGTAAGGATGGGGTTCATGAGTTCTCCCACACAAATTTTCTATATCTTATTCCTTAAAACACAGTTTTAGTCCATCTTTTGTGAAGTTAGGAGAAGGGGGGGTGGGGGGTAGGGCCCCTTGGCCATAAAATTTTTGAAACTAAAGTCCTAAAAGCAACATTTTAACTTATCTTCAATGATGTTGGGGGAAGATGCATTTTGAAGCTGACCTCCTAACTAATCTTGGTGCAGAGCCCCCTATACTAAATGCCCTCTGATAGCGCTTTAAATACATACAAATTTTGGCAGCAACTTTTTATATAGTGGGAGCTAGTTCCCTACTCCTAATACTACTTTTATAAGTAGATAGATATGGCAAAGATTAATGAACTGAGTGTTTAAATTGCATAAACTATTTAATTTTAAACATATCAGCAAACAAAATCTTCCAAAAAGCCAATTTTAAGTTGTTATTTAATGAATTTATTGAAGACAGTACAATACGTTATTCTTAAGTTCTCATATAAAATATTTTTCTAGTGATTCAAACTATAAAATATTGGAATCCTTATTTTTTCACTTTGTAGGTTATTATATCAAAAAAATTAAAAATCTTTTAGGTAAAAATTTACTTTGGGGTGCCCCTTTGCAAAATTGGCATTTTTGTTTGGCGCCATTCCTGTTTGCAGTTTTGCAACACCGCTAAGCTTGGCAATCAACTGCGACCAGAACTTGGCGAAAGTCAATGGCAATAGGCTGCCATTTAGGTACATTTGAGAATGTGTACTAAATTTAAATTAAATTGAACTAATTACTGTTTCGGTGTAGAAGCGAGTACCCCTTAGTTTGGCGTTATATTTTATTTCTGGTTAGGCAGCGGACATCTTACTAATCACATCTTGGCGTCAAAAAATAATCGCCAAAAAATCAAGTGGTACCACCCGATTGCAAACTTATATCCTAATTACTGAAAAATTGAAATTCTTAACGTATTTTTATTCTTGAATAAAAGCATTTATGACATATCCACTCTAAAATGGGAAATAGTAGCACTGTTTCCATCAATTAAATTAGCCAAGAAATAAAAGAGTGGTATAAAGTTAAAATATTTATTTGAATCTGTACAACCTCATATTTTTGAATTTTGTATAAACAATTAAGAAACATGAACGTTTCTAATATACGGAAACAAAACATGATCTGTGATATCAAAAATAAAGCATGTAAAAGAATAAAACGGCAGCAATTTGAAAATATAATAAACATTTAAAGTTTCATACAACACATTGGAGTAAAAAAAAAATAATTACCTTGTCTAGACAAAGCTGTTATCCACTTTGTTCGTAGTCCTTCGTCGGATGGGAATTCATGAAAACTTATTTTTTCAGATTTTGAATCTGAAGAGCAATACGGCACAACGCAATGCACCATAATTTTGATTAAAATCTAACTAGTTTCTTAAAAGAAATTTAAAGTTGAAAAAACAGGTTATCTGCACCACCTAGCGGAGAACTTTTCACGGCCGTTTTTTCTCTCATATCGGAAGGCATTTAGTATAGGGGGCCCTGCTTGGTGACTGTGATGAAGATGGAGAGTTGAAGGATAAAATTCCCAGGGAGTTTTTTTGGTGTCGAAAATCTGAAAATTAAACTATTTTTGACGATATTTGGAAAGGGATGAGAAGTCGAAGTTCTTCCAAGAAAATGTTTTGAAATTACAATTTAAAATACAATATTTGGATACATTATGTCATGTTAAGGGCGATAATGATCCCCCTCTTGAGCTCCACACTTGAATTTGCTGCTCTCAGAAGTTGCAACCTGGGGCAAAGGTCAACTTGTCCTCCCAATTTGGCACTGTTACTCACAGAGGAGCAGAAAATAAAACAAGTGCTTATTAAAAATATAATGTTTAATGGAATTATGCTGACCAGGGGGAAAGGGCGACAATTCGCAACAACCTTGAATGACTCAATCCATTCACATAAACTTCTATTTCTTAAAGTAACTTTGGCAAGAAAATAATTATTACTTAATAAAATGCTACTAATGGAGGGACTTTTACTCAAAATGTAGCTTTGGCAAGTTTTTTTTTCAAGGGCTATATTTCAAAATATATCATATAATAACATTTAATGCACGAAGGGGACGACACAACACAAGCACAAACTTTGAACAATAGAACTTTTTGAAGTTCGGCTAGAAAGTTTTTTTTTAAAGAAAGTTTATTTGATAAAGTTTCATTGACAGAGGTGGGGAGGCAAATGACATTTGTACAATCTTAAATGACTCAAATAATTAGCAGAACTTCCATTACCATGCACATTTTTGATGCAAAAAATGTTTTACAAAAAATTAATTAATTAAATTTTGCTCTCAGAGGAGGCGGTCGCCCGACCAACCGCCCTCTTTAATCCGTTCTTGATCTCCAGCCTTATAATGAGACCTAAGATTATAGTACTGTTAATTGTAGTTTTAAAGTACACCAGTCATATAACATCATTTAAATAATCTGTTTACATATGCTGTAATGTTAACAAGCTGAGTTATCAACATTAACACAAAATTAATTAACTAAAAATTCAAAAACCAAAATACAAATCTGCAATCAGTCTAAGTCGCCCCATGGGGCCGTGGTAGCCTAGTGGTTAGCACGTCGGACTTCCACCTGAAAGGTCACGCGTTCGATACCCACTGAAGACCACCATGTACACTTGGGGATACGTGCATGTAAAATCCGTGAACCCCACTACCTCTCCCCGTGCGCAAGCAATCCTAAGGCCTCGGCTAACAGGTAGGGGTCTGGTGGAGAAAAGTCTAAGTCGCCCAATAAGCATATCCCTAACTTCCATCCAAAAAATTCCATCACTACATGTGGTTTGGAACATTATTTTTATGCGGGGAACAACTAATCTCTTTATAGCGAAGGGAAGTTATTATTGAAGGCTATGTTCAAAATATTTTTTGAAAAAAGCATAATAAAAAATTAATTTTGATTGATAACTTACCATATGCTTTTTTAAAAGAATATATTTTAAACATTAAGTTCAATAATCATTTTGCCTCATTTTAAACGAATTAGCTGCTCCCAGTATAAAAAGATGGTTCAATAGTGATAGACTTTTGTGGATAGAAGTTGGCAACATATTAAATCAGAAGACTTAGATTAATTAGGTATTTGTATCTCGGTTTTTGAATTAATTAATTTATTTTTAGCCTTGGCAACCAGTGGGATATAGGCTGTTATATTTTTGTTAGCTTGAACTTAAGTTGTAGTGTACTTCACTCTTGCAAACCAGGTGTGTTGGTGCATCAAACTTTTGGCTATGACATTAACACAGATTTCTCTTATTTTAAAAAGTATATTATAAATTTTCTTAAATATTTTCTTTCTTTTACTTATTTATTTGTTTTTGTTGTGTGTGTTAGTATTTTTGTGGATTTGGTGCTATAACCCTTCCTTTTTCTTGAGAATTAACCAACATTGACAAATCTTGTTGTAATTCGAAGTGTTTCAATTTATAAAGTAAAGGACCAACTATGATGTAAGAAGCTATTTAAAAACCTGATAGCTGCCGGTTTTGCGGATTCTTTTTTGAAGTGCCATTTTGAATGTGGGTGTGAGGAAGTCTTGTGCTGAGAGAGTGACTGCAACGTGGCCTGAATAGAGCTGGTGTTGAGAATCTCGAAATTGTATGGATAAAATTGAATGATTTTGTAGAATTAGTAAGTGATTCTTCGATGCACATTTTCTGAGCGTACAGGAACATCAAGGAACTGGACTGTAGTTGAAGAAGGCATCATAAACGTATGATTCAAGAATTCAATGGCCAATGTGTTACAGTCTGGACTGGCTGAGTGGATAATTTGAATCAGCAAGATACATGCAGTGTTGAACTCAGTGGTCGATGAGATGTGAAGATTGCCTTTTTTAGAGAACCACCTTACCTAATTTTAATCTATGTGAAATTTTGAGAAGAAATTTTTCTTGGATTTTACCAGTTACTTAAAAATGTTTTAATTACTAAATGTGTTATTTTAATGATAAGATTTGGATCATTGAACTTAGTCAAAACTGATAAGCCTTTGTACTTATTACTCTCTAATCTTTAAATCAATATTATTAAGTTAACTTTTGCTTCTACACATGCCTCAATTCTTATTTTTGTAATACACACACACACATATATATATATGTATTACCGAGGTATATATATATATATATATATATACTTATCTGCTTCCCTTAAAAATTAATGCTTTTTTAAGCTAATCCTTTTTCTCAAAATTTTTCTCATTACCTTTTATTTTACGTCTTATTATAAAGTGTAAAAGTCCTAAACCCTATTCAAACTCATTTGTACTCAATTACAGCTTCAACTTCAAAAGTTCTGTATTGTTTGGGAAAAATTGTGAATAGTCTCTGTAAACAAGTTAATTTCTGCTCATCCGTGCAAAACTTTAAAAAAAAAAAAAAAAAAAACTCACCTCTGTGTTTTGTGAATATTATTGCAGATTTTGTTATCCCTGCTCATGCCTCACAGCACCCGCTTGAGGAATGAGATCAATGATGTGCTGGATGTGAATTTGGTGAAGCAGCAGGCGGAAAAAGGGACAATAGACATTGGGAGTTACGCTCAGTTTATCATTTCAACAATGGCTCGTCTGTGCGCTCCGGCGAGAGATGAAAACATTCGAATGCTCAGGCAGTTGAATGATGTTGTCCCTCTCTACAAGTAATAGCTTATATACATGTGAACAGAATTTGTAATTGATAGCTATGTTACCTAAAATCTATTAGTCTGATTTGGAAGTATAAAGTTTTCTCAAGTAAGAGACTGTTAATGTCGTTAAAACACTTAAATGAAAATGAGTAGTTTAAATTTTGTTCAGTTCATTTTCATATTTTAAACATTGTTAAAATTTTTCATATAAACATGGGGGAATACATAACCTTTTGACCCTTTAACTACCACTAAAATTACATGCTAGTTGCTCCTAGGTACCACTTCTTTTTTGCACAGATAAGTAGTGAAGCAGTGTGTTACAGAAATTCAAGCACACACTTTGCAGTCTATAAAAATATCTGTTTAAAAAAACCTGAATGTTTAAAAACTTGAAAGTTAGTATTTATGTATCACATGATATATTCTAATTCTCTTATAAAAAGTATTTTACCATGGTATATAAATATGCATGTGGCAGTGAATGCATCAATTGCTGAGAGACGTCAGAGGCATGAGTGATTTGGAGGAAAAAAACTTCTGATCTTAACATGCAACTTTCGAAAAAAGTATGCATTACGAATTTAAATTAAATATTATGTAATTAGGCGACTATTTGAGGTAGCATATGTTAAAATACCTTCTAACTTTTAAACAATTCAAATATTTATAGGATACAAAAGGATTGTAAGGCACGCTAATTTTCAGCAAAGCATGTGTTCGATGTTGGCATGTTTCCAAAATATAAGTTCTTAATTATACCTTGTGAAAACTAAGAAAATTCAATTAAAATACATATTAGAGATCTTTAAAAGTTTATGCAAATTTGTCGCCAATTTCACAGTGCAATTGAAAGAAAATCTCGCAATAACAAATTTTGATTAATGCACCCCAATGTTATTGCTTCGCAACCTATTTGCATATTTTACAATCTGAGAACATGAGATTTTTAGCTGTTTTTATGTTCAATATTGTTGTAAATTTTTTTTTAATTTTTCATTTTTGTGAAAGGTTCATATCGCTCACTCCCCCCCCCCCCTTGTTTTATTTGCCATTTTTTGTGTCTTGAATGTGGCACATGAATAATATTTCCATTTTTTACATTTTATATTTTTTCACCTCTGTTATATATTCCATCAGCAGTTAAGAGGTTAAAGAACTTAACTGAGAACTTTTGTATTATATTTGTTTCTTGCTGAAGTTTATCATTTATATTGCTTTTGACTATAAACGTATTACTGAAATGCTTAATAACATCTTTAACACTTAGAAAGATGTTATTGCTTTTACCTGGTCCTTTCTCTATTGAAAAAACTTTTTTCTGGTACTTCCTAGGACCTTATAATGTTGCCAAGTACAAATATTATTAAATATAATGTACAAGCAGAAATATTACAAAAAATAAATGAATAAAATAATATTTAGTTTAGATACAAAACATATTCTACAAAATTTCAAAAGTCATTTGACTTTTTAAAACAAATGAGTTGTATATAAGGTTTAATGGTTAAAAAAATAAATATTCTGTAAAATAGGCTATGTACAATGGCTATGTACAATGGCTATATAACCTGTACCTGGAATCCATAGTATCTTAAGTCTGTTTTTCACATTTTTGTGATGAAGTTAAAAAATAAACATTTTAAAAACTATAGGATTAGACATTTCGGTGCAAACCTTAGAATAAACATGTCCAATAGCAGCTTTAACAGTTCGGAACCCTCATGTAGCTACTAGCTCTGTCATCGATACTCTGCATGTCCATTAAGTGTAAACTCGGAAAAATCGAAAAATGGACTAAAGATACGATGACTCTCAGGTATTCATTTTATAAAATCTTATCAAAATGCAGCTATTTATTTCAACATGAACATTATTAGGTGCTGCTTAGAAAAACTCATGTTAAATGTGATGTAAATTTTAGGTACAGAGAGAAAAGGGATAGTCATACTCATTTACTCAATTAATTATCCTTTTATTTTAGATAAATTTATAAAAATCATAAGCTCCATGCATTTTTATTGATGAACTTAGTTAATATTTCAAAAATAATTGTGATATTAAAGTACTTTTTAAAGATTGTGGGGACCCTAAAATTATGATGTTTAACCCTTTCAGAGTGAGGAATACACATGTTGTACCTCAAATTTTTTTTGTTCTTTTGTTTAATAGTTGAGTGGTTTTGGCTCACAGTAAGTTGTTTTAAACTCCAATACTGAGTTACACAAAATTATTCAGATTGATGTAATATTATTTGAAAGCAGAATGACTAATTTCAGAAACCTTGGGCAGCCTAATATCTTCTGTAAAAGAATTAACAGAAATTACATAATAACTTCTGTTCAATGTAATATCTGTTAATTACTTGTTACCTTACAAAGAATTACGATGTAACATCATGAACATTTTTGGTGCTAATGAGGTAAATAAACCCCTTCCTCACCAGATACGTGGCAGCATGCACTGTATTAACAGACTGCATGAAGTTTGAAATATGAAGCCACCAGAGCTTTTGAAATCAATCTTTCTCTCTTAAGTCATATGCTGTTATCTACATAATTTTGCATCATGAAGTACCAGAATAAGAATACAAATCAACTTTTTGTGAACCAAGAACCACTCCAATATCATTCGTTTAACAACTAAGAGTAAGCTGATGTAGGGTCCTGGTGCTGAAAGGGATAGTCAAATTTACTTAAGTAATACTACATTAAATGATGCTTTATTAAATGCAGATATTTTGTTCATTATTTTATTTATTTTTATTATAATTTTTATTATCTCATTATCTTTAAATCAAGCTTGTAACATTCCTTTTAGAGGAATATTGGAGACTCTGGACTTGATGAAAATAGATTACATGAATTTTACCCTCGCCAACATACGACCTCACATACAAAGACATTCTGTTGAATATGAGAAGAACAAGTTTGAAGAAATAGTTAAATCTCTTGAAGGTGTTTGTTTTCCTTAGGTGCTCTAAAAATTAAGATTTACTATGCTTTAGCATGATTTTTTTGTGAAACATTGTAACTAATGACAAACTTTGCTTGACACTAAAATATCTTTAAACTGCCAATTTGAAAAATACAATTCTCTATGAACCACATAATTTCTCAGAAATGAGCCATAAGATATGCAGCAAAAAGATCCCTATATATTTTGTATTTGTACTATGACTATTCTCTAGCACAGGCTTTCTTAATTTCTTCAATCCGTGGAACACTTTTTAAGGTATACTTCTACCATGGGACCCATTTCCTTCAGTGTGGTGTTAATGAAACGTTCTGTAAATGAGTAATTTTTAATGGACATTAGCTGAACCATCTTGAATTTGTATTTAAAAAAAAAAGCATGCTCCTTGTCTTTTAAGCTGAAGATTGCAAGTTAGTTAACTTTTAAACCACCTCTTCATCCTGGAGCAAAATTTGCAAAATAATTTTAAGATAAAAATAACGACAGTAGTATTGTAAATGAGAGGTGCAATGAAGGCTGTTTCATGAGTGCAAACAAGATGCAACTTTGGAGTTTAACTTCCGATACCCTTGGTTTTTAGCCATGTTAATGCATCATATGGTGTAAGAATTGTTATGAACCAAAAAACTTCTCTGGGAGAAAATTCTAATTTTGCTACCATTTTTTTTTTTCTTAGGGGAGAGGGAGTGATAAACAGTATGGCCAATAATGGTATATTAATATTGTAAGGGCTGTTATGAACCAATCCACAACCCCCCCCCCCTTTCCACCAGTGTTGTTAAAAGTGGAATACAAGACACAGATAAGCTATTAATGTAACTTTTGCTGTTACTTAATTAATATAGTTTTTAATGCACATCGCAGTTCTTTTTTATATTCGTGTATAGGAAAGTCTCCTGTATTTCCTAACCTTTATTTCCTATCCTAATCAATAAACTTGTGGCACCTAACAGTTGCATTTGTAACAACTCATATTTAAGTTACTAAATGGAAACAAGGGTTAGCTATTATTCTTTTTTTTTTTTTTTTTTTAATTGCCAAGGAGCATAATGCCTTTTTGAAATTTCATTTTTTTCTACCTCCTTGGATGTTATGAAAGAAAAGACTGATAGTTTCACGGAACCCTTGAGTGATATCTGCAGAACCCCAGGGTTCCGGGAAACACAATTTAAGAAATGCTGCTCCATCAAAGTTGCATAATTCGTGCCTTAACTGTATTTGTATTTGCAACTTTTTTTAGTGTGCAATTTTATTTATTTGTTCTGTATATCATTTAGTTCACCATTGAAACCTATAATGTGAAATAGAATATAATATCATTCACAGAATCAGGAGCTAAAATTCTGGACGAGATGGTGGAATTCTTGCCTAAAATTCTAAAACCCTCCCTAAATATAGACTAGTGGAGAGATTCCCTCCAGCGGAAAACTTGAAATTTTTTGGTGAAAAGGGGAAAATCCTTTTTTTACTTGCATATAAAGTTAGCAATTTGTTTATTTACTAGTTGATCCCTTGCAGAACATCTACGGATCGGAACTTAAAAATTTTAAAATTGTAAAAAATGCTTTATATTTCAAAAGGCTTCAGTAAAGATAGCAAGATATAAATGTGTGTGATATAAACAAATTAAGGTGTTGCCACTCCAAAGAATCGGAAATTAAAAATTTAGTTATGAATGGAAATACCTTTTAAAATATAGAAATAAATTTGTTAAAGCCCCATAAGTTAAAATAATAAATACAAATATTATTGTTTTTCTTTATGGTAATCATTAAACAATTTTTTAAATATCGTTATGCCATAGCATGGTTTTTGCATGATGTCAGTATCGTATCGTACTGCAAAATTTAATCGTAACTGGTCCACGCTAAGCGAAATATATATAGATTTTAAATCGGGTGTGAGATGGCATGTAGATGCTGTTACTATATCTATTTTTAACATGCAAAGTTAATTTTCAGAAAACAATTTATTTCTATTTTTTACAGCACCTACGAAGTTAATTGTGCAGTCGTTTCACATCCTTACTGTAAATTTGAATTTTATCTCTCAAAATATTTAATATTAATCTTTTAAATTATGGATGAATATTTTTGATACTATTTTAACTTTTTACATTTAGTTTTTCAGCACTTTATTACGCACATGAAAAGAAATTGTCAAAAACATTACAACTTTTCGTATACCAGCTGAAAGGGTTAACCTCCCAAGAACTCTTGGTTTTAAAACATATTGAGAATCCTGGTATGATGGTGCATGTAAAAACTGTTACAAATTCAGCTCCCCCGCTCCTGCAGAAGCAAATTTTGATTATGCGAACATATACAATTTACTAAAAATTGAATTCATGTTTAGCTAAAGTTAAAAACTTGTACATTGTGTGAATACACAAAAGGCTGAATAGTGTTATTAAAAATTATTCTATTTATTCTCCTTTCCTAAACTGTGCAATGCCCTCCATATATAAAGCTTGGAATGGAATCTCCTCTCCTCGTGAAAATTTGAATTTTAGGCTCTGCTAGAATTATTTGCTTTCTTGCAATTAAAACCATTCCACTTCATTTATTTCATTGATTTATTTTAATAATTTCTAAATTTTTTCCTTTAACAAGTGATTTAATATTAATTTGAATTTTTTCGTACTATAAAAAGTAATGAAAATCATATTTCAAATAGTTTTGTTTTATTTTAAGGTTTCTGATACTAGTTACGATAGTTAATTAATTAAACAAATAGGCTTTCACAATTAAACTAATTTAAAAACTTTTCTATTTTTATTTGCAATATATTTTACTTTACTAAATATCCTAATTATGTCATTTTTTATTTATTTCTTTTTTCAGGATTATCTGTTCCAGTGGATGGCCTTAAATTCACTCGCATGTGGCTGCAAAATGTTTATCAAGAAATTTCAAAAGAATCAAATGCTCCAGAGGTCCCAAATTCTTTAATTTTACGAAAAGCTTACATTAAAATTTTACAGTGGAAAGATTATGACAACTTTCCTGAGGTAATTTTAATTATAATGCCATTTATCGTTATAATTAAATGTTCAAGTCAATTATTATAATATAATGCATTCATTGTCTTTTAAGTTATGCACAATTGTACAACTTATAATAAAACATAGTAGAAATTTATATTTAATTTAAAAGTTTGTGTGTATATAATGGTTTGTGTTCCCTTGTAACAACAAATCATTCAATAATTAATAATGTATTCTGTTTAGTTTAAAAGTTGCTAAGAAAGAGATAATTTGCATTTGATTAAATTTCTGTTAAACTGGAAATTTAATAATTGTATGAATATCAGAGCAGGTTTTTCCTCCCTCTCTTCTGAAGCAAACTAATGAAGGAACAAATTTCACACCTGGGTAACATGGGGGGGGGGGGGGGGGAATGTTTTTCACTATGTTAAAAAGCTATATTCAGAGCCACAGAATAAGTCCAACCTCTTTTTTTAAGCAAACAAAAAGTTAACAAATCAACAACAATAAACACTTCTAAGTAAAATGTGTCCCCCTCCACTATGTTAATTTAACAAAAGTCAATTGAAACTAATATTGAAAAATATAATGGAATTGTTTAAAAACTCATACAATAAGTAGTAAATACTCAATTTAATAAAATATAATTTTATTGTCTTTTTAGTAGGTATTTACAATAGGTACTAAAAAGAAAAGGTCTATGTTATAATTTTTATTATGCAAAATAAACATTGGAGAAAGAATAGGAAGGAAAAGTGAGAGATACAAAGTTTCTGTTTCATTTGTTACTTTTAAGGACAAGCCTAAGTTTTCATAAAAAAAAATTTAAATAGAAAAAATTCCAAAATTAAATATACGAAATGTTTTATTTTTTATGAATACTAAGGTTAAAATTGCTAGCAAAAAAGAAATGCATGCATATTAAATTTACAAATTAATCCTAAATTCAAAATTTTACATTAAAAATGTATACATATATACTATTATAATATTACAAATATAATATAAATACATAGTCAATGATGGCGCTAGACTTTGGAAATTACAGGTTCCTGGAACCCAGGACTTCCAAATTTCCGGGTCCCTTTTTCCAAAATAGCATGTCATGGTTTTAAAGATATAAATGAAAAATAAATCCATTATGGCAAGAATTTTTTTCCCAATGCAATTAGCATTTGATTCAACCAAGAATTAAAACCAAAATCTGATATTTAAAAGTAAAAAATCAAGTGATTGAATTTTTGGCCGAATGCCAGATCTGCGAATTTTTCACAAAGTCGATTACATGGACAGTAGCACTTTCTTTAAACAGTGGATGCAATAAGGCTGTAGCAAATTAAATAGGAAAATTTTATTGATTAT
Source organism: Octonoba sinensis (assembly GCA_038502835.1). Taxonomy (NCBI): domain Eukaryota; kingdom Metazoa; phylum Arthropoda; class Arachnida; order Araneae; family Uloboridae; genus Octonoba; species Octonoba sinensis. The sequence continues at coordinate 70,985,359 of CM076602.1, forward strand.
TCTAATTTAAAATAAAAACCAAGCAAAATGGGAATCATGAAAATGAACCCTTTACAAAAGCTCGCAAAAACGAAACCTTTTCTCAAAACGCAGTCCCAAAAACGAAACCTTTTCATACTGGAGTATTAAAGAAACCCGCATATTTCCAAAATTATTTTAATTCTTAAAGAAATTTTTGGGCATTGAATCAACACATTGGGCAGTGGAAATCAGTTTTGTTCAGAGCCTCTTAGGCCACGGCAACGGGGAAGTACAGGGGAGGAAACGGACGACGATGCGAGCTGGCTCCGTTTCCCCATTCACTCTTCATACAAATTTACAAATTACGCGCCTTTGGGGACGCATAAAACTTTTTTTCTTTGCGTCCCCACCTCCGATTTTTGCGTATTTGATGCGCTATAGCTGCATAGTAGATAATTTCTAATTAGATTATTCTGTGATTTACTATATTTGATCATATCTGTTTGTTATTATAAACATTAGAGTGATTCTACAGAAAACCTGCACTTTAAGTCACAAAACAATAAAATGAAAATTATTATTAACATTGCTTATTTTTTTATTTAACATGTAAAAATACAATGTTTTCTGAGTTATAAATGAAAAATTTTAGCAATTAGAAAAAATAAATAGTAAAAAATTCTATCCACAGAAGGTGATATGTCACTTCTGTGGACTGTCACAAGCCAGAGTTGTACTATTTCAATAGTTGTAGCTGATGTATTATACCACATACGTAGATTAAGTATGTGCATTTTCATTAGAAAATGTATGAATTTAACATTACATACGAATTGTTTGCCCTATTTATTGTTACATTGAGTATTTTTCAAAAAGAAAGCTTGTCACAAGGTTTTGCATCACTTCTGTGGACATTTTAAAACATTTAAAAAAAACAACTCTCTAGATGGCGGTACTCATCCTTTCATAGTGGCAAATAATAGAAGAAGCAGCCATGTTAGAAATGCAAGCAAGTTTCTTTGAATAAGTTTGAAATCTTTTGGGAAAGAATTTGGTATTTATGTTCATTCGTAATTTGTTCTGCTTATGTCATCACCTCTGTGACCTTTTTTAAAGTAACAATTTAAAATTATATTTTTTATTCAACGTGCCATATTAAACAAAATATGATGTTATAAATGGCACAAACTCATAGAATTAACCCTAATATAATTATTCAATAAATCAGAAATTTTCATCACTTCTGTGGACATCCCTTCTGTCTCAGAAAATTTACGCCATGATTCGGTAGCTATATGTATTCATCTGAAACCAATTTTCAAGAACTTGAACTAGAACCACTACAGATACTAAGTGATGGGCCAAGCACTGAATATCGAAATAAAAAAATGTTTTATCTCTTGAGAGCATACATTGCAAAAGAAACAGAAACAAGTTCATGTGTTTGGCATTTCTCAGAAACTAGTCATGGCAAGGGGGCACCTGATGGTGTGGGAGGAACACTAAAAAGAACAGCGGATAATATTATTGCACATGGTTATATTACTGGACAAGATGAGTTTGTTTCTCTGCTAAAAACAAGATGCCCTGGCATCAAAGGGATTGATATCACTAAAGATGCTGATGTAGAAATGAAGAAAATTGATGACATTTTAGAAAAAATAAATATCGTAACATTTAAAGTTACAATGAAAGTACATCAGATTACTTGATCAAAAAAAAAAAACAAGCACTTTCTAGATGCTAGACGTCTAAGCTGTATAACGTGTAAACCTGAAGAAAAGTGCATTCATTTCTCAAATTCCTGTTCATTTTGACGATGATCATAACAGCTCCAATTTAGATGAATTTGAAGCAATGGAAAACAAATATGTGATTGTCTGCTTTGAAGGAAATAAAAATTTTAAGAAGCATTATATAGGAGTTGTTAAAGAAGAGCATCAAATTAAGTGCAAAGTGAACTTTTTAAGGAGATCTGGAAATAAAGTTTTTTCTTTTCCTCAACAGGTTGATGAAGAAATAGTTGATAGGAAAAACGCAATTAATATTTTAAAGTTTCCAACCAGGAACAGAAGAGGTTGCCAGATATTTGAGGATGATTTAACACCATTCCCAAACTTAGAATAAATTTCCGTAGTTAGTAGTGTAACTTAATCTGTTTCAAAATTTGTTTTGTCTATATTTTTTATTTTATTTACACTTTCTTTTTTTGTCATAGAACAACTGGATTACTGGTACATGTCAATAAATTTTGTCTGATTATTAAATACCAAAATTTTTTTGCATAAACTCGTTGTCTTTTTCTTTTTTTTCCATCAGAAATTGTATGTTTAAAGCGATATCACTTCTGTGGACATAGTCATCACTTCTGTGGACTGCTAAATTCTTCTTATTTTTTTTTCACAAAATCAAAACGGAGTTGATCTGTGTGACATATGTTATAGATATATACATATCATAAGCCGACCTTCAGATTTTTTTGAAGAATTTATCTTGATTTTTTTAATTTGAAAATTTATGTAGTCAAATTGCAGGTTTTCTGTAGAATGACCCATTAACTTAATTGCAGAACATGCTTTTAATATTACAAATAATGCTTCATATTTGTAATAAAAAATGGAAAATATCTGCTTTTCTGGTACTACCAATGCAAAGCAAAAATAAATGCCTTAATTGGTGGCATTAATTTTAAAAATACACAGCAAGCTGAAAGTGTTGCTTGAAACTGAGAATATTGATAGATATGGAGTATAATAGGATATTATATACATTTATTGTGCATTCATTAAAGGTCAATATGCACAGCAGCGGAAGCTTCGGTATTCAGCTCTTCAGCCAAACTGTGCTTCGTGCCATCATTATTTAAAATATCTAAAAAGTTAAATATATTCATTGAATTTCATTATTCATTTTAAAGTTGCTTATAAACAGAATATAATATGCATTCCATATTAATCACAATAAGAAACAAGCTACCCTAAATTGTATTCACTGAAAATAATTGTTTGAAACTGTTGGTAGGGAATAAGAGATAAACCTAAAACAAACAAATTTGAAGCTGTACAGTTACTTTTATGTAAAGAATTAAAACTTGATCATTTGTAAAATAGCACTGAATTTAGTAAAACTATTTTGAATGAGCAAATACTATATATTCATTTACCAACAATGGCATGATTAGTAGAAAACTTTGCTAAGTTCAACATATCATTTTCAAAATTTTAATAAAAACATGGTGCATGCATATTTGACTTCATATTTAGCAAACATTCTGAGTTTGGCTGTTAGTGAAGACAGAATAACAACAGAATTGTGCTCTCAAATTCCTATGAAAAATCGAAATTTTTTATGCCTGTAATCATACTTTTACTTTACACAACAACTTCTAGAAATTTTTTAAAAATAAAAGAATCTTTTTCTCTTAAACAACAGATGCTGAAGCTTGTCCAATCACTAACGCATCATCCCCCCCCCCTCCCCCCAATGAGTGAATTCAACATCTAGTAATACAGTATAGGTGCAATATGTGTTGTGACTATATGAATTTTTTGAAAGGATGTGTTTGATGGTTTTTGTTTATGCTTCAAACAATAGAAATGTATTCAATAAAAAGACACACATGCTTTGTTTAAATCTGATGAAAAACATAAATAATCTGTTTTTTCAAGTGTACTAGCGGCATTTTAATTTTATGAATTTGAATTTTTGCAAATTTAAATTCGGTAAATTATGTCTGTTTTTAGTTAACTTCACTTTCAAAAAAAAAAGAAAGAAAAGAAAAGAATCATACTGCGCTAATAATCATTCTAAACAGCATCCAAGTGACAACTAGTGGTTGAAACACATGGTTTTTAATGGTTTTCTTGTGTCAAGACATACATGAGAAAAAAGGTGAAACATATTATTTGACCTTTCTTATATTTTTGTTTCCTACTACTAAGTAGCCACAGATATCAAGATATTTATCAATTTTTACAGGAGCAAAAGCTGCACCTTTCACTGTTGCTAAATTACGTCTTTGTACTGTATATAAATTTACTTATAAACTGGCATGCATAAATAAAACAATCTGTTAAATCAAATTAGATCTGTATCATTTTCTTATTGTAATTCATACTTAAACTTTCAGACACTGCATCTTGATCATGGTCGTTTCATTGAAATGAAGGAAAATTTAACTGTGATGATACTAACTGCCAGTGTGATACTTGTTACCTACTCTAATGTTGGCCCCTCTATCCAGGAAATTACAGATTTTAAGGAACTCCTCAAAAGCCATATCCAGATACTTCTTACAGATGTAGTAAAATGCAGGTAAAATTTAAAATATTGTAAATACAGTAGCATTTGCTTATTGCGATCATGATTAGTGTTTGTCAATCGTTTAATGCTATCAAAATCATCAGATGAAATCTGATGATATATTGTTTTGTTAAAATTAGTGTTTTTTGTGATCATCACTTTGCTATCAATTTTGAAGTGAAACATTTCTGTTTGCAAAAGTTATTTTTCATGAGGTGTGTTCAATTCAGAGGGAAAAAATTTCAAAAAATCTTGACTCAATTTTATGTGAATTTCACAGTAAAAACCATTACAAACCATGAAAGCCATGCAGCTTATGAAAATACCTCTCTATGTGGCATGCCAACAGAATTTGAAGTTTACAAGTTTATTTTTAATTCATAAAAAATGCTTCTCATGGCAAAGATTGGATGAAATTTAGAGTATATCTCAGGAGAATTTCAAAATGAATTTTGCATTCCAAATCATCTCAGAATGTTGCTTCAAAATCTCACAAAAAATATTAGTATAGTTGACTCACATTCTAATGACCCTGCCATACTGTGATTCAAAGCATTATAACAACCTTTGGAAGAAAATGGAGTAACTTACATTTCATTTAAGGTTACACTCGTTACATGTATCATGCTTGTCGGAGGACGGCAAAAAAGTGTGATATAACCGATGCTGTTAAACTCAAAAAAGTAAACTACAAGTAAATTGATTGGCCCTGCACATGCCAGCTGAGCATGTGAAAATGATGTCAAAGATAAAAGTAACAATTTTCTTCCCAGAAAATTCTTTTACCCATCCCTCTCCCTTTCTTGGTTAAGGGGATTGTATGAGTATAATTTGGATTTGTTCAGCCAAGTGTGAATTCTTTCTGTACTAAAAGGTATCCAAATATGAATGCATTTTCTCCTTAGGCAGTAGATATCTGTCTCTTTCATTCAATGGGCGTTCGGATCAATACAAAAAGAACAAATAAAATGTCAACTGCTTTGCATATAGTCATTTAACAAGTATTTAATTTGGGGAGTGGGAGAATAATTGTTGCAGCTTTTAACTGCAGCAAATTCAGAAGAAAGGAAAACCTTCCCGTTCAATGGCTTTATTCGAATGCTTCATACAAATTTGCTTCTTTGTTTAATGGGGGAAAAGGGCTTTACTCAGGAATGCAATATTTTTCTTTTCGAAAACTTAAGCTTAATATTTTCATAGACATAGGAAAGACGCGATATATCCGAAGGAGCGATATAACAAGGCGCAATATAATGAGGGGTTACTGTATTTCATATTCAATATAACAACCGCAAAGGAATATGACTCTAAATATAATGATATGAATGAAGGTCTGAATCAGGGCCTGCCCTAGGGCAAGGCGAGCTAGGCCTCGCGCTTGACCAAGTCTTGATTGTGTTGCTGTATTTTCTTTTAATTTTGAAATTTGGTCAATATAAAAATTGTCAAACAGTTTACCGGTCGAACAGGGCTGTTTTCTTTCAAACCCGAATGTTGTTTTTGTCGTAAAAGATGAACCTTTCGAAAAACTACAAGGGGGAGGGGGAGGTGATGACGTGTTTGTATGAGTATGGGACAAAGCAGAGCCAATTGTGGATGCACAAGAATCTATGCGAATAAATTTTTTCAACATAATTGTTGATACGGCAATATCATCAATGGAAATGCGATTTCAACAACTTATGTCCCATAATGAAAAATTTGGATTCCTGTTCAATTTTTTAACCTTAAAAAAAAAACTAAAAATGCAAAGTGTAGGTTTAGAAAAACATCTCACTTTAAATGCAAATAGAGACATTCATGGAATGATGCTTGCCGAGGAATTGGAAATACTTAAATCAGTTGTCCCTTAACCAATTGTGGGAGATGCAATAAAAATGTTAGAATACTTATGCAAATGTTAATAGATCTGAAAATTTTCCTAACACATATGTTGCAAAAAGAATTTTGCTTACTATACCTGCACAGTTGCATCCGTTGAAAGAAGTTTCTCTAAGCTGAAGTTAATAAAAACATTTTTGCGCACAACACGTTGTGCACAAAAATGTTTTTATTAACTTCCTATAAGACAAATGATCAAAATGCTTTGTGCTAAAATGTAAGTACAAAGATAAAACAACGTAAAAAAGCACAAATTCAGAATAAAAAGAATTTGCTTTTTTATGTTGTTTTATCTTTGTACTTATATTAACTTCCTAGTCTATCCTTAGTCAATGACTAAGGATAGACTCAGCAATTTGGCTATCGCAAGCATTGAAAACGAGATTGCCAGACAATTGGATTACAGCTAACTAATGTCAGAATTTGCATCACTTAAAGCACGCATAAAACTCTTTAATATATGTGGATATTCATAAATTTAAAAAAATCTTTACAAAAGGAATGTTAAAATAAAAATATTTTTGCTGAAACGTAAAACGTCTAATATTTTTAAACATTTCTTTGTTCATTGTTTTTCCATATTTTATATTTTTATTTATTCTCGTAATTCTTTTCTTCTTCCGTTAGTACATGTGCATTAGAAAAATATTTTCTGAAATAATTCAAATAGTAATAGTTCTCTGCTGGATCTACATGATTTCCAAACTCATGTGTAAATTTTCTTGAAGAAGCTGAAAAAGATGGGGGGGGGGGGGGGGGGGCTCGCGGACACGCTTTTGCCTTGGGCCTCGCAAACTCTAGGGCCGGGCCTGGTCTGAATCAGACAAGTAGGGATTTTCTTATTCTGAAAATTTGGAATGTTGTATTTACCAAGTGCGGGTGGGAAAAATCTCAACCTTCGTTTAAAAATTTTTCAAAAAATAGACAACCACTTTCAGAAATGGAATATGCCTGCACAGCACTTTCCACGTGAAAAGAGTGGGATTTTCATGTGGATAAAATGCAATCTAGAGTATGATACTTAGGTAAATTGCTCACACTTTTTTTTAAATTCAGGGTACTTGAAATTCATTTATGAACTGTTTTTAAAATTTTTCTTTTACAATGCATTTAATAGTATACAACTATTTAAAATTGTCACATAAAATCTTTACTATCATCAACTTTAAAGAAGAGTACATGGCATTCCATTAATCATTATTTTTAATGAGTATCAATTCAAATATGATATAAAACATTCATATTTCATATTGTATGTTTATTGTACTATTTAAAGGTGCGTGTGCAGTTTGAGGTACAAATATTTACATTTATTGTTAATACCTTATTAATTAGCATCTGGGGAGAAGTCTGGGCGAATTGAAAGTAGTTTTTTTTTTTCAAATTTAAAAAAAAGATAATTAATTGAATATTATTTATGAAAATATTATTATATTGATATTGTAACCTATATAGTGAAGTCCAAATGGGATCCTTATAACCCCAGTTGATTGTATTAATAATTAATAAGTTTGTTACTAAAAATTATTACAATAAGTATACCCGATTTTTTTTCGATATCTATAAATTATTTTTAAATGTGTAAATTTATGACAACCCTTAATTAAAATGCAGTTATCTACTTGTGGCTGAGACGTATCTTCTGAGATTATCTTATGATTCATTTATATATTTTTATTGTTTAATGTTGTCAAAATTATTTATCTTTTCTTAACTAACATAAGTAATTCATCTAACTAGCTCCAGCAGTGAATTGGAGGAAAAAATGGAAACTGTGGCCTTACAAGTTGTAAAAGATGTTAATTTATGCTTAGATAAACATGGGTACATAGCTTTGGAAGAAGAAAAAGAAAAAATGCTGGTATCACTAATAAAACAAATTTCAACAGAAGAGCACAATGTTCGACAGTTGCTATGTGAGTATTACTGCCTATTTCCTGCTAACTTTTAAATTACTAGTAAATATTATTTAATTCATTGGCTGAACAATATTTTGGTTTGTCTAGTTACAATATAAAGACATTATAAATAAATTTTTGCTGAATAAATATTTTGTGCTTTTTTTTTGAGAAATCAAACATTTTTTTATCATAAAAACTCAGAAATTGATTTGAAAAATTGTTATGTTTGGTTTTATATCTAAAAGCAATAATCAGGAAATTATGCTTCTTAAAAACTTAACAAGATAGTTTTTATCCAATTAAGAAATGACTGAAAGTTTAAAATTCACTTCCTTGAAATTCCATCCATTCTTGAAAAATTGCTTTCTTAAAAATTTGCTATTTGTTGCCACAAAATCACTGGCTGGATGTTTTGAAACTTTCTTACATCCTGATACTCTAATCAAACCTTTTTAAACTTATAAAGGTTTGAATTAACCAGCCCAAAATTGGAAGTGGGAGAGAGACATTTTTAAATTTTTCAATAAAGAGAAAAGGTGGCAAATGGAAGAAGATTCTCACACCTGAATTTCATGTGATGATATTTTGTGAAACAAATTGAATATATAATTAATTCACAAAATCAGACATGTTTTTACTTTGATGCTTATTTATATAGTAACTAATAAAATTTTTCTTTCTTAGTAAAGCGCATCTTGGAGTTTTTGGAGTTGACGTTACATTCATCAACAATGCTGAAAATACCTCCTGGCCTTTCTTCTTTACAAAAGGAAGTTTCATCATTTGCTGGACAGTTTTTGTCATTAGTTCGGCACAACACAGCCGTTTTTATAGAGTATTATGATCGAATCCTGAATGAACTCAAAAAAGTAAAATAAGCTTTAATTAAACTACTTGGTGACATGATAATTTGAATTATCAATTCTAGAAGTATCATTTTTATGTGAAAATGTATTTCTGAAACTAAGGTAATATGCGTTATTTGATCTTTATTTATATAATCTTTTGCATTTAAAGTTCAACTTTTTTTGTGAAAAAATAATTTGGTGCAGGTTTTCAGTGTGTTACACAGTGGCACTTAAGATGCATGATTTGTTTCATTTAACCATCTTGTTTAATTTAAATCAGGTTTCACTTTTTTAAAATGTAATTTAGGACTTTAAGTGTAATTCTGAAATTCCTTTTTTTTAAAAAAAATCAAACTGGACAAGTTCCTCTGCCCATTTTTCTTTTAAATACATTTATTCATTTAATAATTATTTTTAATTTTGAAATGATTACATTATATTTGTTTTGAAAAATTTATAAAGAATTAGTTTTAGTTTATTATTAATTAGCTCGATCACAATGATGAAAAAATTGTATAATGACATCAAAAGGCATCAGTTTATTGATCAATATTTATTATATACTTGGGGGCTCCCGCCCCCTGCTCGTTATGGCTCACCAACCCTCAGAGCTGCGTACACAGCTCCTTTAAATCGCTTTGCAAGTTCAAGCTCCCTTTGCTCGCTCGTTACAAATAAACTTTTAGAGTAGCTTTATGGAAAGAATCTGTCCCGTCATAAATAACGTTCTATGTTGCACACAACTTGTTGGAATCAAAAATATATATCTTGTATCATAATGTGCATAGATTTTACATAGTTTTAGAAGCTTGGGGAGATTCTGAATGTTGATGTTAATATCCATAATTGAAATTGTACATTGAGTTACAAAGCAATATACTCACTCGGAAATTCAAAATAAAGTGAAACTTATCTTAAAGTCAAAATTCTAAAAGCAATATACTTATATTTTTACGTACACGTTTTATTTGTTATTATGAATCTTGGCGACAACTGGGGAAGAATTTCAGTAATCAACCTTTTATTGCATATTTTAAGATTTATCTAAGGAGGTTTTCATATTTGGCAACAAAGAAATAACTTTAAAGCTTAAAGAAATTTAATGTTTTCCTTGGCTAATAAAATTTTAAAATATGAATTCACGAGAAAAATTAGTGCCAAAAGTCTGTTATTGCAATATCCCTAAAAGTATTACCAGTTTAGATATTTAACTGTAAAAGAAGTTTAAATAACTCAAATAAAAGAAACGCATAACAATTGTTTCAATTGTAAAGATAAGCCATTGTTTGAATTTTAAATTCATGTGCCGCTGATGAGATCTCACTTCTGAATTGTTGTTATAGTAGTTATGATTTGATTGTCTCCACAGACACCATTAGATTTTTATGTACGTAGATTATTGTATTCATTACTTGACTACAGTGCATTTTTGTTAGGGTTCTTTGCAATCCTTAAAATATGATTAAAAAGCAATTTTAATCACACCGCTGTTGGCCACTTTCAGTTTCATGGTAAAGAGACGAGATATATCCTGAAGAACTATAGTGTGGTTAAGAAACTAGCAGATTAAACCATCTACTACATCTATTGAATCTTACGGTAAAAATACACTTTTGGTACAATTGGTAAAAGTAGTATAAAGATATAAATAGTTGATACCTTTACTACTCAAGAATGAAGTACTGTATAACTACGGTACCAATAGAAAATTTAAATTTCCACTCTTTCAAAAGAAAAACAATTTTTCTTTTTTGTGTGTGTGCGATATATTCTTCGAGGGTTTAATGATGAAGATATCATAGGTGAAACTTTACCTTCGTTAGAATAACGTTCTAGAAAATGGTGCAATATCCTAGATTAAAGTTGCCAAACATGGCTAAATTTTCAAAATCCTAAAGTCCTTGACAGAACTTAAAAATGCTTTGCAGCAAAAAATAAGGCTGGATTTTGAATGAATTATAAAATGTAAATGAAGTTTGTATAATCATTTTTGAAAAAGTTATTCAAAAATTAAAAAGTGCAAAAGACACCTGATTGATTTGATATCAGTTGACATATTGCTCACATCATGGAAAGGTTTATTTTTAATAGGATAGATCACCTCAAATAATGCAAATTTCCTATGGTGCTATGCAAATAATTATAACATGAAAATTTTAAGTTATGGTGTTGCAGTAAATGAGTGCTATACTTTGAGTCGAATGTCCACAAGTTCATCTCAAAGTAGAAATTAATTACTAACTCAGAGTTATCAACTACTATTGTTAGACCAGTTTCCAATGTCTCTTTTACAACAAGCTGAAGAAAAAATTTCTCTATAGGTTTAAGAGGTGGAATAAATTTGGTATTGGATTCAATTTACCTTACAGAGGAGATTTTAAATCCAATGACAGAAGGAGGCGATCTGAAACCATCTGATTATTTTGATGGTTAACTTTTATTTATGAAACTGTCCAGCATGTGAAATCATAGTGCACAGCTGAAAGCAAATTTCATTGCAAGAAAAAGAATGAGCTAGTGATGAAATAAATTGTAGAAGGTATCAGAAAGTAAGAGATGGAACGAGTGTTGTAGTTGAATTGGCTTTGCACATTTTGAGAGCACCTATGACATCTGCTGCAACTGAAACATCCAGTACTTATAGGGGGGAAGCATGCTCACAAAATTGCACTGATTGTGTGGGCATGCTTTCCCCTCTGCCAGAAACAAATGAAAGTGAAAATTCTTAAAGGGGGGTCTTTTATGTCTACTTAAAAACTGTCTAGCCAAAATATATGATATGAATGATTTTTTTTATAAATATTTTTTTGAAATCAGCTAAATTTAAAACCCACAAATTCTTTCTGTATTAAGTTTTGATAATATGATTGCATTTTATCTCAGTGACTATTACAGTTGATTCTAGTTAATTGGGGCTTGATCATTTTGGCCCTAATAACAGTTGGTCCTGTTACTCGAATATAGCCTATGTAACAAGATCGGACGTACTATACATTATGTAGTGTTTTTATGATTATTGTGAGGCACATTTATGGCCAACATACAAACAAGAAATAATATACTGGTACAAAATTTATTTTAATTTAAGGTGATCGTCAGTAGGTGAAAACATAAGTCAAAGAAAACTTTTACATGCGCTCACACTTTACCGCCCTCAATCAACGTGTTCAGATTGATACGGTTTAGGCAGTATAGCTATTAAAACTTGCATTAAAATATAAATTACATATTTTACAATCAAAGAATTAAATTAAAATTATACTTTTATTTTTTATGTGCTAACTGCTGAGCCGAGTGAATTCAAAAATTCATTTGAACTTTGACCTTTTCTTTAATAGTACCACCATCTAGTGGGAATTTTGTTAAACATCTCCCCTGTAAATATTGTTGAATATTATTGAAAGTTACAGGAATTGTAGCTAATTTTAATAAATTCATTTTTGCGTTCGTTGACCCGCTTTGAATTTCTTTCTACGAGGGCTACTTATGGCTCTATATTTTGTTTTATATTTACTTTCATTTCTCTGGTCCAATTAAATTTATTTTTTGGTCCCAATAAGCGAACATAAAGCTTATGTAATAGGAAATTCTTTGATCCAAATAAGCGGCTGGTCCGATTATCCGATGGTCCAATTAAGCAGATTACCCTGTATTAATATAGCTCTTAGGAATATAATGAAAGATAACTAACAACTAAAGTTGCTAAAAGCAGAAGTTAGACAATTAAAATTTTCAAATTTCTTTGACATTTAACTGAATTTCACTAGTTTGATTTTAAATTTAAACTATTACTAATCTTTTTATTTAATAGTACTTAATTTAGAATTATACATGCATATTTTGTTTGAATATTAAACTTAACCTCATTCAAGATTTTTAGTTCTTGAGAAATCTTTCATAAAGTTGTATTCAAGTCTTCATATTTATCACTAATGGGTTACATATACAGTGAAACTTCTCTGTAACGACCACTCTCTGTTCCTGAATAAAATGGTTGTTAATGGAGGTTGGTCACTCTTAGAGGTCATTTCCAAATTTGCAAGAAAGAAATACATAGCACCAAAATAGATTATTTTTATTTTGATAGTAGATGGAAATAAAAACAAGTATATTATTCATGAAAATTACTATAAATATATTTAAATAAGTAAACAAACTTTTTTTTTTTTAAATTTTAATACCAAATTCTTACATTATTTTTAACATTGTTTAATACTAATCAGTTTTGAAAAAAGAAAAGAAGTTTGCCTGCTTAAGCTGCTTAGTTTTCCCAAAAGCAACCATTTTTTACAATTCTTTTAGCTCTAAAAGCAAATTATTAATGTTCTCATCATTAGTGCAATCTAAGTGCAAAATGAGATTATCTATTTCTTTCAAGGTTTGTTGTGCTGACAGCTTTGGTCGTACAGCATCCATCAGTTCGACAATTTCATCACCTTGATTTTCTTCATCAGACTGAATGAACGCCGGAAAAGCCAAATTATTTTTTCCGTATAAAATACAAATTTCAAAATTACAGTTCCAAAAAATAAAACATGAATGAGCTTACCAGGATTACCTCTAGAAATTTCAGACGTTTTAATCGAAAGCAACCAATAAAACTCGAAAAACAACCTTTTGTAAAGCCTTCTGTCCCTAATCAACCCCCCACAATGACGGCCGAACACTTGTTGGACTGACTGGCAATAAGTGTCACCAAGGTTGGATGAATTCTTTCGAAATCGCCAGAAGAATAGATTTTGCCCCCCTCTGGTATCTTTCCTCCTTCCTAAACAAGAGAAGACTGCATTTGTGTACAATGAGCTCTCTCTCTCCCCCTTTCTTCTGCTTTTCTTTTTTTTCGGTTTTCGTCTACTCGAAAATTGCTTTATTTGTTAGTGTGGAAGTTGGCATTACTGGTCATTGGAAGAGGTTTTGATGGTCTCTCCTAGAAGACTTGTAGCATTAAAGCTGATAAGGGAAAAATCGGTGCCTTAGAAAATTGGTCGTTAAGGGAAGTGGTCGCTATACAAAGGTGGTGGTTCATAGAAGTTTCACTGTACTCCTTCCATATTGTAGTGTTAATGTTTTCTAAAAATTATGTATTATCTATATATTAATAGGCAATGATGAAATTTAGTGTTATCAATAAAAAAATTGTAGAAATAGTTAATTTTCCCTTCCTGCTTTCAAAAGTAGATTCAATGCATTTTTTTTAGAAGTCTTGATTCTTCATTCGTTCATCATAATACTCTTTACATCTACAATCTACCATATTTGTACAATACGCAAAACATTTTGTTCTATTTATCATTCGAACAAGAAAAATGTCAAGAACAAGAAGAGAAAATGTAATCTAATTAATGAATGTCAAAACAAAATAATACTAATCTTAAGATGCTAGTTGATCTATTTCCAAAATATATACTATATATATGACAAGTCATACATATGATAATCAAATAATTTTGAGAAAATTTGATTTTTTAATAGCAACGAAAATTTTGGAAGGACATTCTTATTTTGGATCTCTTATTGGCATTTATTATTTTGAGAACGGTTCAATTGGGAAAATTGGAATTTTGTGAAGTGCTTTTTGCCTGTTATTTAATAAATTATTTTGAAGATGGTTCGATTTGGAAAATTGGAATTTTGCGAAAGGTGCGCAAACGGACCCAAATCTCTGGCCGATATTATGACAAAAATGTGTACTTATACCGAATATCTTGAATGGCAGCTGCTGTGTATAAAGGCATACTACTAACTTTAAGATGCATATTATAAATCTACCATATATTGCCCAGTATCCCCTTTATTAGTGCTTTTTTTTTGTAAACATACTAAGATTTTTTTTAAAGAAAAATATTGCTAAGAAAATTATTGCAATATTGCATACATATTTTTATAAATATTTTAAAATAAAATATGTGATGTAAAAGAAGATATTATATACATTTCAGAACATTATTTTTACCCAAAAAGTACTGGGAATCTGTAGTCGTGTACTGTATTGTCTAGTGTATAACGTTAACTTTTGATGCAAAAAAAATATAAAAATTTACAGGGGCCTGTTATATGTGGAGAGTGAAAAGGGTACAAAATAAGAAGAAAAGTATAAAAATAAGAATGTACCTAAAAATAAATAAAAAATGTGTCCGGCATATAACGCAAACCCATAATATTCAATGCTGTACATGTATTAGAAGTTTATTCTTCTTAAATTCATAATTTTTTAATCAACCTTTAATTAGAAAGTGAATGTTATTTCAACATGCAATGGAAGGTGTGTCCAATCGTAGAGTATCAAAAAGCTAGTTTTTCACCAAAAAGTAAATATTCATCTTTAATCTAAAACTAAAAGTATCATTCCATGTTAATTCAATTTAGAGAATAATCATCTGTATCTAAGTTTATAGTTGATATGTTTTCAATGTTTTATGCAATGAAAATTAAGGTATTTAAATGTAGAAACTCATAATCGATTTTGTAGCTGCAAAAATAAAAGCAATATAATTTACAGTCAAGAATAGTTGTTGAAAGAAATGGACATCTAGACTGGAAGAGAAGACATAAAGAAAAACCTCATTCTTTAAGAACAGGGACAGTAATTTTTAAAATGTGTTAAGAATTGAAAAGTAAGAGGTCATTGAAAATGAGCCTTAAAAGAATATTCAGAATCTGTATAAAAGAGCATTTTAATCTTATATATGTATTAATTAGACCAAAATATTTCATTTATTAGCAATGACATATGCACAGGAATAGTTACAAAATATCATCAGGGGCCAATCCAGCATTTTTAACAGGGTCCGCTTGATCAATTGGAATTTAGTAAAGGTTCTGAAAACGGACCCGAATTTCCTCTGCTCGACCCCCGATTATTCTCTCATCTTTAAAACTAATAAGTGTTAAATCTGACACTTGGAATGGGTTCATTCACGTGAATTATATTTTTACATCTTAAGGGAGTGGGGGACATAATTTACACATAAAATTATTGATTATTTCAATTTAGCTTTTAACACCTTAATTCCACAATGTAGAAACAAGAATTTATTTTATATGTTTAATAAATAATAGTTATACAAAATTTGTCAGAACATTAGCTCTTTCATTTTGTCCTTGTTTTTTTAAAAGATGTACATACACTGTTCTCAAATCTTTTCTTTTAGGATATTTAACTAAAATTTCTTCGAACATACTGAAACTTCTCTCAAGCTCTCCAAATTTATATTCCAAATGTGCAAATTTTCCCATTATATCAGCATCTGAAAGTAACATACTTCACATTTTTATGACATAAAAACATTTAATTTTAAATACTATTGCTTTTATTTAAACTTGAGTAAGAATAAAATCGAAAATGTACAAATTTAACAATGTCCTATTCAAAATATCAATTTTTGTCTGTACAAGTCTAAAATACACATTTCTTGTGGAGCTGCAATTACATAACTGATAAACTGATAGTAGTTTATATAATAAAAAAATTCTACAATTTCATTGGAATTAATTGCTTACAATCATAATTTAAAAAGCGGTAGGGATTTTTTTTTTTTATGAAAAGGAAACCTTTTGAGCTAAAGAATTTTGATTTAATAGTAAATTTAATTATGAATTATAGTAAGGTTCACAGAAATCAAAAATATGCATACTTTGTTTTCTATAATTAGATTTTAGACAGGAAATATAAATGATTTTATAAATGAAATATACATACGTTCTTTATTTGTTGTGCATTGAAGACTCCTGGAATAAAAATTTCGAGCCTCTTTCTGTTTGCCAGATTGCATGTAGTAACTACATATTTTTATCCAGAATTCTTTGTCAGTTTTGAATTTTTTCAAGGCTGTTTTTAATATATCTTCTAGTTTCTAAAAAAAAAAAAAGAACATATATATATGATAGACAAATATGCAAATAATTTTTTATCATAAAAATAGGGGGTGTGTCGTGTATTAAAAAATTAAAAAAGAGACACACTCCCATCAGTGCTAATTCGTCTCAAAAAATGAGAAGGTGCAAAACAACTTCTCATGCAAAGCACCAAACAACAAAAAGTTGTTTTAGCAAACATTAATACTAAAACCAAATGAAAAGTTGAGCTTTAGCCTAACATTTCATTTGGTTTTAGTATTAATTTTTCTTACAATTTTGTGAGGTATTTTGCACCTTTTCATTTCTTGTGATGAACCAGCACTGATGAGTCCTGTCTCTGTTTTAAATTGTTATTCTAGAAACAATACATTTATCTATTTACTTCGCTTAAATGTTTGCTGCTTTGTGCATATTTAAGTGATTAGTACTCATTTTTTCTTTATATATTTGTTTTAAAATTTGTTATATATTTATAAGAAGACAAATTTTAAAACAAATATATAAGGAGAAAGTGAATACTAATTACTTAAATATGTGCAAAGCAGCAACAATTTAAGCACAGTTTAAAAAGAAATAAAATAAGTTGAAAAAGAGACAAGGACTCCTCAGTGCTTGTTTGTCTTAAAGAAGGAGAGGCGCAGAAATTTCACGAAAAAAATTTCACCCCACTAATTTCAAGAAAAAATTACACTCGAGCCAAAGACTGCTGGGTAAAAGCACTAAACAAAAACATTTACTGGTTCAAAATGAACAATAAAAAATCAATTACTAGAATCAACAAGACGACAAGAAAAAAAGAAAAAAAATGGGGTTTGGCACATGCTGCGGTCCGAAGACCAAAAAAGACACACCAGCAGACCCCCTACCCGAAAAATTAGAATAGACGGCTCTTACCTAAAACAAATTCTTGCAACATTACCAAATTTGTGTCCAACTAATCAAGTTATTCCAAGTAGTCATTCAAAAGGAAGAAAATTAGTAATTCATTGTCCAAGAAAAATCAAAAAACATAGCCGAAGCCAAGTTATCCAGCACCCTTGTTAACCAAACTTCCAATAAATTTTGCCATGTGCAACATGCTTTGGAAAAGTATTATCATGCAGGTTCTGGTTTCAAAAAAAGCGAAGTGAATTTCAAAGGAAATATTTTCAAAGTAATAATTAAAAATGCAGGAGGAAAATTGTTGTTCAAGAGTTTCTTTTTAAACAAAGCAATTTTGCTGTCAAAGGCAATTTTGTTGTTATAAATACTTTTAATCATAACTACTTGGGAAATAATAATCCCAATAAGCACTTTTTTACTAAGGCAGGAGGTAAAAAACTGAAGGCTGTTGTCATACAACTTTTTGGTAAAATATTTTCTTTGCATTCCTATGTGATTCTGAGTTGTTTCAGTATTCCTTACACACCCTGCAAGTTTGTCAGTCTCAAGGGTTGATTCAGCATTCTAATCAGGGTCCATTTTTTGTGAATTTTAAAAACATTTTTGTGAAAGTTCAAAATTTAAACATACAATGATAAATTTATTATTGTTTGCTGCTCATTTAATAAATAATTCTGTAAAAAGTACGATTTGGTAGCTGAGAAGTTTGTGAGGGGTCTATTTTGATTGCTTCAAATTTTGTGAAGGGTCCAAAATCAGACCTGACCTGGATCTAGTAGTGAATCATTGTGCATAATAGGATGTAATAAAAATAAAAGTTACATGTAAGAAAACAAATAAATTTCACTGTGAGCTGTACATTAAACTAAATACAGTAACAATTAAGAATAATTATTTAGAATGATTATTTAACAATGACATAAATAGAATATAAAGGTAATCTCGTAACAAGTGAAAAACAAGAAATGCACTTTTGCATACATTATTCTTTGTTAAACAAGAGAATATCCATCAACTCTGTAAAGTTTTTACTCTGGTTGCCTCACAAAGGAAGAGTCAACAAATTCTTCATAGTGACTTCTATGGCACAATACAATTAAGAGTTGAATTCACTCCAGCTCAAAGTAGAGTATGAGTTTATGGGATCACACCAGTAACAGTATAGAGCAGCAAAGTGGTAGAGAAAATTTTATTTCCAACCAAAAATTTAGGGTATTCACGTTCAAGTTTAACCTAACGTTTCGCATTGTATGTTTGAAATCATCTACATCCTATATGATCAATAATAATGAGAAAATAAGGAATTACAGATAATGTTAGTAAAACCATATAGACTATAAATAGTTATAATTCAAATGACTAAAATCGAAATCCAGATTTTTACTGGCATCAGAAATAGTAAAAGTTTTAGCCTTGTCCCATCCACAATTGTGGCTAATAGATTTTACTAGAAACAATATTAGGTGTTCTGAAAAAATATATGTATGTTTTTTTACCTCTGTTTTTTCAGCAGCAATAAGGATATCCATAATGTGGTAATATATTTTTTTCTGATCATTATATATCAAAGCTTCTTTAAATGTTTTGTCTAGTGATTCATCTGTACCATAATGGTTTTCAAGATTCAGGAGGGCTTTCCAAACATTTAACTTTTCTTCATCTTCCCTGGGGGGAAAAATAGCATAATGCAAATGCTTCAATATAATAATAAATGTAAATAAATATTGCATAATAAATGGAAAAATAAGAAGAGAAAGAAACTTTTAATTGCAAAAGAATAGTGGGTCATTCCACAGAAAGTGGTCCTCTGTGACTTAAAATTCAACGTTGTCGCAATATTAAAAATGAAACATATTTGGAATCTAGAAAATGTGTATTTTCCAAAAATGGTGATATTTTTAAAAAATATTAAACAATATTTCTTAAAAATTTTAAAAATAAGTGGAACATACTGATATTTTTCATTTATTGCATTTTTTGCTAATGTGTATTTTCATGGGCATCTGAGAATATAAAATATCATTAAATAATTATTACTACGATATATTACTGTATAAACATTTAATCTTTCATATAAAATTTTGAAATTTTCCCTACCTACATTTTTTTCTTATTAAAAGTTGCTTAATGAAGGCAAAATAATTACTGTGTAACACATGTAACAAAATTATGCATTTTTTGTTATAATAAGTTTAATAAAATAGATATTTTTAAAACTTTATTTTATAAAGCAAGATAACAAGTATATTTCAGGGGAAAACTTTAAAATTGTTAATCATCATTATTTTTTTTCAATAATAAATTTTATCAAAGGTAACATGCACAACGAAACATTACTTGCGTTACCATTGCGTGCGTTTTACCGATGTATTATGTCACAGTTTGTTATAAAAATGTTCAAAATGCACTCAAATGATAATTTTATTTAGAACTTAGTGAAATTTAAAAATTTGGTTGCTTAAATAGTTATAGAACTAACTCAACACCCATCTTCATTCATATGACTTAAAGAAATTTCTTATTCTAGAAAATCAATGATTATATAATTCTTAGTGTAAAATTTAAATAAAATACGCAATGGTTCGTACATAACCTTTTTGTTGAGTGAAGACTTTGTTTACTTGCATTAGCAGAGCCAAATCATTAGTTGGAAGCTAAGTGCTAAGTCAAGGCAATAGCAGCATTGTTGTACAAAGTTCAAAAGACTTAGCAAAATTAGCCAATCATTTAATGCCTGCTACAACTATTTTGCGTATAAGTGATGATAAAATCACTGAATTTATTAAAACATTCACTCTATGGCAAAATGTAAGCATTAACCACGGCATAAAATCTATGCATGTGATACAGGTATCTCCTGATCAGGTTGCAAAAACTATGGCAAACAAACAATCCATTTTTGCTAGAATTTCCTCTTGATATTCTAGATTGCCGGCCAACTAATATTGAAGCTCCAAATAACAGTCGTTGGTACTCCACTAAAATATATTTCAGATTATAACAACTGTTATGTAATGATCAATTCACAAACCATTGCTGAACGGGAAGTGTTCCATCTTAGATACATTATGGACATAAAAATGCAAATGGAAACCTGAAAATACAATATTTACGGGAAAATACAATTTTGTGTTTCCAGAAAATGATGATATTGACGAAGTAGGTGTCTCAACAATTCACTCTGTTTTACTCTCTAAACCAAGGAAAAGCAGGGGTAAATTTTTCCTTCCAACTGTGAGCTGCTTCATATGTTAAAATAAATTACTTTTTTATGTTAGTTACAAATAACTATCTTTTAATGAAACATTTGGGATTTTTTTCTTGAAAAATTCAGAAGGTGTAACACACATAACGCGCCTATTTCTCCAATTTTAAAATATTTCTTAAAAGAATAAAATTTCGAAAAAATAACTAAAAACATTTGATAAACTATCATTCCATAAAAAAAAATATTTAATCCTACTCATACATATATCACAGAAATAAATTTGTATATTCAATGTTTTGAATATGTTGGATTATAAAGGGTAACACACGTAATGAAATTTCAGAATTTTTTTTAACAAATAGCAAAACAATATATACAAGGTTGCCACGCACCGGGAAAAACAGGAAAACCTGGAATTGTCAGGGAAAATTAAAATGACCTAAATTGGTCAGGGAAAATCACATTTCACTGAAATTCCTGGAAAAGTCGGGGAATTTCTTTCATCTTCTGTTGGTGCAGAGGTTATTTAAGATTAGTTATTTAAGGATGACTCAACAGATGAATAAACTTACAGACGTGATTTTCCCGCATTTTGACGGAATTCCGTATTTTTGGTAATTTTAGAAATTAAGAATTTCATTTCCGCGAAAAATCCTTAACTTTGGAGAACTCTCTATCCTTTTTTTTCTATAAAAATCTTTGAAAGTAGCCTCCCAACATTTTACAAAATACGAGTAAAATTTGCAATTTGTCTGTTTTTTGAACTTTTAAGGGTCGGCCCCGATTTTTTATGCATTTCGAAATCCGATTGCATCGGCTTCGGTAATACTCCCTAGTTCTCATTTACTATTCGATTCTGTCACATGGACGTCAATAACTTTGAGCTTACCATTATTTTTATCTTTATTAAGTTTCAGCTTCTATAATAATAGTACTTGCACGGACGTAATTTTGCCACGCCCGCTTAAAAATTCGGCCGAAAATTTTAAGAATTTTTCGAAGTTATTTTAAGCTGTAGTGATCATATCAGTTTCTTATAATTATTAAATATTAGTTTAAAAAATATTTTTGCCTAAAATGTCCCCCCCCCCCCTATATGTAATTTAAAAAGAGTTTTTTAAACTTTTAGCTGTGTTTAGCATTAGGGTTTTTTCCCTTTACAAGTACTCATTATAATATGGTTACAAAAGAAATTATCAATTCTTTGTTTTTATTTAATATATAATTAAAATGCATGAAAAAAATTCAGCAATCTTCTGTTGAGTAATTTTTTCAATATTATAAAACAATTGTTAAGTTTGAGAAAAAATAAGCCTAAGGTTTTTAATAGTATCTCTTCTTGATCTTAGAAGTTCATTAATCCAGTCCAGTACTATACATATATCTAAATAAAAGTACTGTGTGTTTAAATCACAAATATGTTTATATTGTCTATCAATCATCTTGTTCTTCTCAAATAATGCTTTGATACTTGGCAATCCTTTTTTTTTTTTTTCCACTTTACACCCTATTCCTAATATTTTTAATGGTTGGTAGATATGAAGTAGTTTCAGTTTTAAAAGTTAATGCTTGGAAACCTGTTTATTTCTTTAAAAAATGGAATTAGTTTTTATAGATTGCACAGAATTCAGACTCTTTATGAATATAAGTTCCAAAGAATGTAGGACTTTTGTGCATTTTTTTTTTTTTTTTTTTGACATTAAACACCAATTACTCCATTATATTAAAGTGTAAAGTAATGACTTAACTTCACTTTGTGTTTGATAATTCTGTTATAGTAATGTGTGTTTGTTATATAAGCTTACGTTCTGTCGTGATATGTCAGTACTTTCCCCCTTCAGTGAGTCACCTGTCTGATAACCTATAATTCACCTCTTTTTTCAATTTTTTATTTCTTGCTTTTTATTTCTTTGTGCAATTTAAAAGTCAATTATTAAAAGTAAGTTTATATATATATATATATGCATACATATATTTGATGAATTTTTTAAAATTTATTATTATTATTATTTTTTGAAACACTGCCTGTACTTATTGAAAAACCTAAACACTGGGCCTGTGGCATCTTGTCATTCTTCCACCCTGTATTAGATTTAATTCGATAAATTTTACAATGTTATCTTACGTTTAGCAATTATTAACATTTCTGCATTTCCGAATGATAAGAAATGTTATTTGAGGATTTGACATTATTTGAATTCTGAAGTTCTTTTATCCTGTGCAAAATTTTGCTCTGTTCCAAATTTCATTGACTATGTTTACAAATTAAGTTAATCAATTTGTGACAATACTAAAATCTATAAAATATAAAACTTTGGGCTTCAAGGTGTATTAAAATTTTCTACTGCATTCCAACTTTTACTGATAACAAATGTAAGTAAACTTTGGATTATTTCTACTTAACCATTTAAAATTTGGTAATCATTATTGCTAATTTTCATGATCATCTTTGAAATAATAAGGTAGGTTTTTTATTCCCAACTAAAGCATAGTATATTATGTTAATACTTGATAATGTTTGTGGACATTGATTAACCTGGAATTTTTCCTAAAATCGCCTGGAAAACCTGGAAAAGTCAGGAAATTTTAATGTCTAACATGTGTGGCAACCCTGTATATATCTTCGAAATCTTTTTTTGCATACTTATAACACATGTACTTTTATTAGGCAAAATGAAAAAACCTAAAAAATACCCAACAAGTTTGTTAGAAAGTGCATTAAAGTTGAAAAATGCTGTGTAAATGTAACATACATAACGAAAGAATCGCCCTGGTACATAATTTGAAAATTCAGTTTTAGCATTAGCAGAATGGGAATCAACGAGTTCTTCTAAAGAATCAAATTTTATGTGCTAATGTCTTCTTAAAAATAGTGACCTATGGCTTCAATATTTCTAATTGAATACATAACTAATTTTTTTTTTTTTTTTCATGTTGACACAAGCAGAATGGGAATCAACGAGTTCTAAAGAATCAAATTTTGTGTGCTAATGCATTAAAAACGGACCTATCGCCTCAATATTTCTAATTGAATCCATGTAAAACAAATTAATAACAGTTAAATTTAATTAATGAATTAATATTTGAAAAACTACTAACATCAAGTGTCATCCACTACAAATTTTAAAAAATGTATTTGAACTTGAGTGGATGAATAAAAAGTATTTTAATTAACGATTGAAAATTTGAACACGATGTAGGGAGAGTGTGAACTAATAGTAGGAATTGACAAATGAGAATAAACTTTATTGGTCCCCTCATTTATCTTTATGAGGTATCTTACTCGTCTAACATATGGGTTTGGGACTGCCCATTATTGGCAGGGTTGTTACAGGGTGGAAACAAGATCGAAGAAAAAAAATTTGCTGATAATTCCCTGATTAAGCTACAAAAATTTCCCTGATTTTATAATTCAACTGGTAAGAGCTTTAAATCTAATGTCTTTTTTAAAGATTGAAGACCAACCCGCACCCACCCTCACTATTTTATGCTTTTATAACTTAATTTTCTCAAGATGCATATTGTTCTTTAATTGTGTAAAAAAAACAACTCTGAGGGGGGAGAAGAGGGCCATGGGCTCTCTGTGCCCCCTTTATGTGTCACTGCACATTGCAGTATCATTCACAGGCCAAAAATGGCGGATTTACAGAACCAAAAATGATAGATTCTCGGAAGCATCAATGCTGACACGCATCTTTTTACGCAAAATTGCAATGTCTTCTTGAATCATAGACAAAAAAGTGACTTTTTTTTGTTGCTTAGTCGGAGAAAGGGCGCTTTCAATCAATGGGACATCGGGAACCGAGCTGATCACTCGCAACGAAACTCCGGGCGCTTGCCGGTTTGGATATTGAAAACAATAATTTTCCCTGATACTTGGGGAAATTTTAAATATCCCCTGATATTTTCCAGAACATAAAACTTCCCTGAGAATTCCCTGATTTCCAGGTTGTGTTTCCACCCTGTAATACAATATTATATCCTTCTTTTTGAAATTTCAGTTCTGACACTCATGAACTCTTAAACATTGTAGAATTACTTTGATTTCATTTACCTAAAATTGATAGTTTGAAGGGCTCTCTTTGCTACACTTCTTGCTTTATTTGTTTCTGCCTGCTTCAAGCAGCATGTCATATACATCAACCATGCTTTGGAGCTGTTGGGATATGCAGCGACTAACGCTTCTGCTTCATTTATGCTGTCGAGTTCTTGATATTTTGAGCTTTGTGGATCAAAATCTTTGAACTAGAAGGAAAAAAATTAAATTTTAACCTTAGCATTATTATTTTTTTTAATTTTATGAGTATTTATTTATTTATATTCATTGGCAAAAGACAAAAACAATTTTTTTTAATGTAGTATACTTATGCAAAACATATATATCTTGCTGCATAAGTAAATAGCTTACAGGTTTGCAGTCATTTTTTTTTTTTTTGGATGGAACAAATTTTTTGTATAGTAATGGACTGGAATTTATTCATATCAACCAATCATTTACGAATCATCTAATTGACACATGGAACCTGCAGAAGTATCCTTCCTCTTCCGAAGAGCGATGGCGCCTTCAAATACGGCTAAAACTGCCTGAACGACACCCTCCACCTGAAAATTTTTAACGCTGCAGGGTGCACTATGATTGACTATGCTCCGTATGGTAAACTCCTAGGAGAGCCCATCCCGTTTCAAAATCGCCAATTTGGCGTCCATCTCGCAAAACGATAGAAGCTGGGTTTCGATCAAATAAGGGTTACCAAGATTGCGTACTTATCGCCAACCACGCCAATGGGGTGGGCTCTCCTCAGATCCAACCTAAATCTTCATTCAAAAGCAAGCTTTTTCAAATATGGTTTCTTCAAGCAGTATTTCTTTCACAGTGGAATAATAATTTATAAAGTAAAAGAAAAAACAACACAATTCAAATAATTATAAAACATACATAACGCACGAGTTAAACAAAAGATAACTTAATTAATCTTAAACTTGAAGGAAACCGTTCACATCTCTACTACATTGCTTCTTGATCCATTTTTAAAAAAAAGAACAATTCAATTAAAAATCATCCATAGCAGATATAATGTTCCAATACAAGATACAGAAACGACAAAAGAGAAAAAACATGTTACATAAATTTTGTTGTTTTAATAAAATGTATTGCCCAGCTGGCAATGCATTTTATTGCTAGCTGGGCAATAAAATGTTGGCGATGCAGTTCATCGCCAACGGGACCGTTTCTAAAGTCTAGTCAATATCTCCTTTACAATTTCAAAACCGTTTCCAATATTTAATAAAATTTACTTACATTCATCTTAAAGTAACGCAGGGTGCGAAAATCTGTACCAAACCGACATGAAGTAGCGTGCGTTTTGTTTATGTTGTCAAGGGAAAACAGTTACTGTGGCAGTTAAAGAGTGGTTTATTTCTTGAGAAGCAAACCAAGCACAGTATAAAAAAAAAACTGTCGTTTGATTATAACTATTAATTAATCAATATTATGTCATGGAGCTGCCACATATATAAAAATACGCAGAACTTCTTTGCATTAAAAATTACACTTCTGCTTTCTGAAAAACATCAAAAGTATTTTGCAGTTTTCCTACTGATAACTGGAGTGACATCAGATCAGCCAAACGTTTTGACGTTCAAACCTCTCCCAGTTATTTTATTTCTTTAGTTATTCATATACTTTCATTCTTTTCTCACCTCCCACCCCAGCCATCTTTTCTTGAAGAATTTACTTTAATACGAATTATTAATTATTTTTAGTGGTATAAATGAATAATCAATTTGTGGCGGTACGATTTGACACCTTCAAGAGCTATCTTCTGTCCTGGCCATTAGGTACCTTTTGGCAAAGCATGGAAGCACTGGCTTACCATCAAGAAGGTCCGAGGTTCTATCCCTGCCTCCGGCAGACAACCTCCTCCACCATCACCTCTGTGTCCTCACACGCTGACCGCCACATTTGGTGACCCGGACGTGATTGGGTCTCCATTCGTTACGTGTAATTGCCAGGTATCGTTCACTCCTCACCTCCACACTGTCGTTCACTCGTTCACTGGAGGGGGAGTATATGTGGTGGTACGATTTGACACCTTCAAGAGCTATCTTCTGTCCTGGCCATTAGGTACCTTTTGGCAAAGCATGGAAGCACTGGCTTACCATCAAGAAGGTCCGAGGTTCTATCCCTGCCTCCGGCAGACAACCTCCTCCACCATCACCTCTGTGTCCTCACACGCTGACCGCCACAAATTTAAAGAAACTATTTGCTCGAACAAAAGTCACTATTTTGCAGATTTGTGTGAAAAAGAAAACTGAAATTTGCGATTTTGAAAATCCCTCACAGAAAAATTTTCTGGCTACGCCACTCGATGTTTCCCCTAGAAACGAACACTAAAAAATGACCTTTCCTGAAAACATCGTCTTTCGTTCATAAACAGTAATTGTGAAGTTAAATTAAATTTCAATTTATTTTATTGTAAATTTATAATAATGATGTCTTATACTGCATGCGATGGTTGCTTAAATCGTAAAACTTCTACACCCGTAATAATCAAATCTGTCAGGGGGGGTTCAGCAGAAGGAATTCCCCCCCTCCCCCTTGAATTTTAGAGACAATGAATTTATGCATGTGTAAATGTTTTTTTTTTTTTTTTTTTTTGGGCCTTCCTGTCTGGTGTACATCTTATCAAATCTATTATAAGTACGTAACCTTTCTCCCTTCCTTGTAGAAACTTTAAAATGACAGGCCATGTAATAATACTATTATAACGAAGGTTGAACACAGGACAGCGACGTTTTATATGATTTAATATTCAGTAAAATAAGTTTATAGTTCCGTCAGTCTCATTCGTAGCATGAAATTTGAACTGTGAAAGAATATGAAACCAGCAGATCACTCAGGAATTTATTTGGGAGGGGGAGGGGCAAGGTGAGGATTAGGGATGCACTGGATTTTGATTTTGCCAGATATTTGATATCCAGTGTTTCTTTTCTGCCAAATCCGTACCGGATATCCGGTTGTGATGCTTGAAATCTAAATATTAATGTACTACATATTATTTAACACCCTACGGCTTTCAATACGTAGAAAGTTTGAAACTTACATACATTTTGAAAGCATGCTAGCATGCTAACTGAGTGAATTTTTAAAATCAAATTCTGACTTACCTGATAAACCGAATCTTTCGCGCAATAGCCAGATCGGATTCCGGATATTTAAAAATCAGTCGGATAACGGATATCAATGCTTTCTGGGGGGACTAGTCCTATTGTGCCCCCCCACTCTCCCCTCCGTTCTGTGCAAAACTAATAGGGGAACATTTTTATTCTTCATAATGAATAAAATAAAAAGCAACGTAATTTTGCACTAAATTACAGTAAAAAATGCAGATATGTGTTTTGGAAAACAAGAAATGCTTGTAATTTCGAAACATGTGTCGGCCTTTTGTACTGCAGTTTTGTACTCAATTGCTTTGCTGTTTATCTTATTTCATTTATCACACCAAATGTAACCCTTATTTTGCTCATTATTCATAATGTATTCGAGACAAATTTTGTATTTAAAAGGAAACGTTAGCGACGATTCAAACCAGTGTTGTCCCAATGTGCCATAGGAAAGGTGCACATTGAGACATTCCGAAATAATTTTTGTTTACTTGCTTATTTAATCAAGTATGAATAATAATAATATAATAATTTAAGTTTGTGCAAGTAAACTGTCATAAAAAATAATTTCACGTTAAGAAAGCACAAATAAGCATTAAGATGCAGACATATGTTTCGGGATTGCTTGGAATCCCTTTTTCATTGCGACAGGGAGCTTCTAGAAGCTTCATTTGGCTTCATTTGGATGTTTTGCATCTAGAAGCTCCCTGTCGCAATGAAAGAAAAAAAAAGGATTCCAAACAATACCGAAAGATATGTCTGCATCTTTATGCTTATTTGTGCTTTCTTAACGTGAAATTATTTTTTATTACAATAATAATAATTATTATTATTATAATTATTATTATTATAATTATTATTATTATTATATTATTATTATAATAATTATTATTATAATTATTATTATTATAATTATTATTATTATTATTATTATTTTTGATTCATTATTATTTTTTGCTTATTAACATTTTAGAGTCTTAATAGGCTGCTGATTATGTACTAATTTGTGAGATTCTAAAAACAGAATTTTTAAAAAATGTAAAAATTATCCAATTCTCAATTGCTCTATTTTTCATGTACGGGGGAAGAGGTACATTGAGACAAATGAACAAAACTCCTTTTTTTTTTTCTTGAAACTAAATAAATATTTATTAATTTGAAGTTTGATCGATTTTTAAATGTTACACTATTGGTCATTTGCCAAACATTTAATCAGCATTCTACTAGGATTTTAAATTGTTAAGGGAAAAAAAAAGTGCCAACATGTCACGATGCACCCTTTGCATCCCACCCCCATTGGGCTTCCTCAAATAACTTGAAATTACTGCTGTAAACAAATACTATGTATGCCATCTACTAGGAATTCTTATAATTTTTATTTTGTAGTAGTTGTGAAACTAGAAATTATAGCAGTTTTCCCAATATACCTCATTTCCAGGGTCCGTTAAATCCCGGGCTCCAGGTCGCCCGGGTGACTAAACAAAATGCCTTGGCGAATAGTTTTTCAGGTGGCGACTAGTTCGCAAATGGAAATATTATAGCTGGCTCCTAAAAATTTTCCCTGGCTCCTAAGATTTTTGCATTTTTGTCGGACTCTGCTCATTTCCCAACGTGTTCTCCTCTCCCAAAAATGCTGTAAATTAACAAATAACCAAGAGGTGGTGGCACCTTGTTTGAACCATTGACAGATAAAACTAACCAGCACCAGTTCTTATCGGGATCTACCTGTATACCAGTGTTGCCCTGCACTCATAATATTAATGAAATACAAAACCATTTAAAATTTAAAAAGCAACTTTTAAATTAAAAAACCATTTACAGGTCTTAAATATTTTTCTTAATATAGTTTTAACAGTATATATTGATATTCTGAATCCTGTCCTGATTTAGAACGGAGTTGGCCAATTTGTCTGTCATTAAAATCGATTTAGCATGCTTAAAATCAGGAACTGGTTTAGATAAAAAAGGGCACTGGGAAAAAAGAGAAATTGGGGCTACTGCCAAACATGTATCGACAATTTTAATCAAACATAGTGCTTCTGTTACCCTTTTCTCTCTTTTTTTAATGTAATGACATATTCCGGCTGAAAAGTTTATTTCGATCCACAGAAATATCCCCTTTTGATAAATTTGCTCTGCTCTCTTTTGAAAAATTATGAAGATAATTAAAATTAATAATTACGAATTTCCTAAATCTGTAAAATACTTCTTAATTTTCTAATCAATTCGAAATAACGTGCTTCGATTGTTCCAGAAATTTTCTCTTTAAGCAGAAAAACTGTATTAAGACATCTATTATCAAATAACACTATCCCTCCACCGAGACCCCAGCATTTCAACTTCGTTTGTTATAAACTGCACAACTAGTACTTATTTGAAAAAAAGAAGAAAAAAAAAGAAAGATAAAAAAAATCAGTATAATAAATTCAGCAGCTTACTGTTCTGAATTCTAAAAGTACAAAATTTAAAAATAAATGAATAATGGCGAAAGAAAAGTAAGTGAGACAGAAAATATTTAATGCATACTATAGAATTGAACACCCCTCTTAAAGTGAGGGCTCTAACAGTATATTAATTTTTTAAAAATGCAAAAGAAATCAGCGCAAGAACAAAGATTTTGATCAGCGTTGTGTAAAGAAGCCATTGTGGAGTATAATAATCGATTAACAAATGTATGCGTTAGTCGACATACACCGGTAAATGCCCGAACATAATAAGAACATTACCAAATATTCGGACTTTCACCGATTTATGGCGAATGATTTAACGTTCACCAATTTTGGTGTTTCATCCTGACATATGCAATCGACAAGGAACTGTTAAGCGATCGACCTGTCTGTCAAGGAACTGTTAAGCGATCACTCTTGATGTAAAGTACTACATTATAAGCACATTATAATTAGGTTTTTCAATAAGAATAATTGGATATACATGTATTTTTTTTTACTGTTTATGGTCAAGTTTTGTTCCAAGTTTGCAAGGTTATTTCAACAATAGTGTCATTATAAACATATATACAAATACAAATATATATATATATATATTGAGTATGTGTGTGTGTTTAAAACAATTAGTCTCCGATAGGGAACAAGAGTTTTAAAACAATAGACCACATATTTAAGAAGATTGGCATGTTTAAAAGATGTGAGTGTATTCTTTTTCCAACTATTTTTTTATCGATCAATCGGAGTCCAATAAGTTTTGAAAAAAATCTGTTAAAAAACTTATCGCAAAAAAATTGGCTTTTGAACAAGTTTTAGGCGTAACTTGAGCACGGAAAAGTCGTAACAACATAAGGTTTGGTAGAGAAACTGGATCTTTAAAGTGGTGAAATCGTCAACTTTCTGTCTTCGTTTTCTTTCTTCCCTTTTTTTTTATGCGCGTTGTTTTAAACCAATTGTTTTGTTTGAAATGAGCAATAATTGATAAAGTGGAAAATTTGTTTTGAAGGGGTTGGAAAAAGAAAATATTGGTGAAATGTGCGCTAATGGAGAGGGGAGAGGCGCAGATTTTATCTGAAGCAGTTCCAGAAATTATCTCTTTCGTGAGAAAATAATAATTACAAGCCTTTGCTTGAATTTCATATTTATGTTCTGTTTGCGTTTTTATAAGAATTATTTTCCGGGAAAAGAAGAAAAGGATGATAATGGAAGGAAAGTATAAGGAAAATCGGGAAAAGTCGCCCTCGTTAAAGAACTCATTATAACTTCGGAAGAGGGAAAAGGAAAAAAAAACGATATATTTGTTTTTCTCCAATTCTTCTGGGATTAGGATCTGGGAGCGGAATTAAGGAGAATAGAGGTTGACTTTGGTTTTATTTTGACTTTCTGTCATATCTAGATAGAAATAATTTTTCAAGATGTGATGCACGTTTTAATAAGGTAGTTTTTTTAAACACCAGTGTTTTGACAGTAACATGATTGCACAGATTTAGATTCTATCATCTTGAAATTATAATACTGAACTATTCAAGCATTACACCTTGTGCGAAATTTAAAATTTCAGAATGTTCGGTATAATTTGATGACTTGAAGATTTAGTAATTTTTATACATACACACTTGACTCAAGTTAGCAGAAATAAGTGTGATACATATTTTAGAAAGCTTAATGGTCAATAAATCAGACGCAGTTACATTCCGGTATGAAGTTTGAAGAACATGCATTTTGAGTAGGTTTTCTGACCTATAAAATTATACCAAAGTTGAAAGTATGGCAGACTGAATTTCTTTGGTTCCACATTAGTAAAGTATATCTATAAACTTTTAAAAAAATCGAATATTTTGCGAGAAAAATGTTGCAAAAATAAGTAAATCAAATTTGAACAAAAGTTAAATTTTTAAGCTTGATGATATGAAGTTCTCCGGTATCTAGTTTGAAGTTGGTTTTGACTGCTTTTTTACCTTTAAATTTATACACACACATATATATATAATGGAGGGAGTGTTTTTGACGTCCGTAGGAGCAGACTTTTCATGCGGGACGATTTTCCAGAATTTTCACCCATAAGTTTTATAACGCACTTTACACAACAAAAGAAAAAAAAAAACGACTCTGGATGATTTTCTCATTTTTGTCTATCATTTTCTGTTTAGAGTGACACGTCACACATACACATTTTCAAAATATACGAAAGTTAAACGGCTCAAGCACAACTATAGCGAAAAACTATAGGTACATGGTTTAATGATTACAAACTGTTAGGATGCTTCTATTTTTGTCTCAGACTAAAAGGCAATTGCCTTTTTTGTTTAATTTCTTTGGCAAAGAGTTCAAGCTTGGGTTAATTAACTGCCGATCACATTTGTCTTTGATCCGGATTATTTCGGTCTTCGGATAATTGCCGGCGGTTAATTTCCGCCTTTTCTATTTTTTCTTGTGGAGTTGAGTGAATGTTAGGAAGGTAAAGTTTTGAACTTCTTCCTATAAAAGGCCCCAGATACTTCCAGAACGAAGGGTTTTAAGATAATCTCTCTTCAATCTAATCAATTAAGTCTTTAATTTTAGTTATTTTACATAGCTTAAAGGCCTTATAAAAATGATTTTTAATGCTCTTGCTTTGGTTGCGGTTTTGCAGTGAAACACTTTTAAGGAAAAAACAAATTCTGTAAATATTTATTCAACATTTTTTGACAAGAAGCAGAATAAAGGTTAGTTTTGAAGGAAAATAATCCATCCTGCCAAACCTTGTGAGAATACAGAAAAAATTTAAATTATCAATCAGTTTTCTCTTGCATAAACTTATTACTTATAAAGTATATGTTAGAAATTTTCAGTTGTGAAACTTTATAAATGCTTGAGATATAACAATGAATAAGTCTCATTCAAAATTGTTACATTATTATCGGCTTAGAGTTACGCAAAAATGTAGGAAGATATCGACATAAGGTATACAGAAATACGTCCTTTTTCGTTGCGAGTCGGTGTGCGTTTTTTGAACAGGGCACTTAAAAAAAAAGAGAGAGCGTTTGGATTTTGTTCCGATCTTGGGTTTGGTAAGTTGAAAATAATACTAATAAGTATAATTTGTAACATATAATAATAGCACTGTAAAAATAATACCATTTTTAAATATATTTTTTAGAGCTCCAATGCGTCCCGCAGTGGACCAGTCGGTAGAAGCTCGGTTCCCGCAGAACACCGAAAGTGAAGCAATATCGACTTAGGTCAGTGTTTGGGAGGGTGACAACTTCTCGCGGCTGGTTCCTGTAGGGCCGTGTACGCTGAATGGAGCTGGTGCCCGTTAAATAAGTGGTGGCTCCGAATGTCCTCCAAGTGAAGCGATACCTCTACCAGGTGAAAGTCTCTCACCTGGGAGTTGGTTCAAAAAATTAAGGGACTTTTCAAAGGGACGGAGATCGGAGTCCTATAAGGGCCCCGTTAGACTCAGGAGCAGCGTACCCATTCTTCCTCGAAACGCGGCAACACGACAACAACAACAGAGCTCCAATGCACTAAATCGTCCTTTTCCATTTTCTTGAGAAAGAAAATTGTCAGTTTAATACATCTCTTCGATATATTACACTACACGTGTTTAAAATTTGTTAGAAATGTTTAACAAAATTTCTGAACCACAAACAATTACTGAATCGAAATATAGAAGCGTATATCCGAAAAAATTAAAGAAATTATTTATATCAAAGCACTAAGCAATTTTTTTATCGAAAGACTCACTACAACATATATTTTTCTTGTAGTTCCACTCTTTTATCTATTTCTTTTTAACCCGTAAGATGAGAACGTTTCTAACAGTATTTCACTTTCTTTTAATTTTTTTTACAGTTCGTTTTTCTCCTTTTTTTGTTTTCATTTTTTGCATGGGGAAATTTTTTCTTAGCACGGTCTTCGAATTTCTGAAACTTCAGCTATGTATTTGGGACTTTCCAATTATGCTTGAAGTTTGAAGATTTTGTTTTTTTAGTTAGTGTAAGAGTTTTTCTTACATTGACGCTGGAAAAAATTATTTTTGTGGTAGGAAATCAGGCCCGTCAGTTCACATTCTCTCAGGGGGGGGGGGGAGTAAAGGGTATAAACTGGATGTATGTTGCACTTAAAAAATCTGATGTTTGCACCACATGACTTCCCTGTACACCAGTTCAAAGGAAAAAAAAAAAGCTTTTGCTAGTCGCAAAAGTCTAAAAAGCTACAATCAATCATCTTTTTTCATCAAAGGATCAAACCCTAGATTTATAATGTACGTTATAAACATGTTTAGCTAGATAAAAATAAACAACGGAAATATCAATTGCTGGGATAAAAAAGGTGTAATTATTAAAGGGTGGGGGTGAAACAAACAGATGAACATTGCCCAAAATAAACTTTTAGACATGCACTTCTTATGCGGTATGGAGAACACACTAAAAGAGGTGCAACAGGAAAAAAGAACAATGACGTCTAGTTAAAAGACGTTAGAAATGATTTGTTTTTTGAAAAAGTACCTTTGCTACAGCTCCTTCAAGTAAACGGCGCCAAAAGTTCACCTGATACCAGGGCCGTGGTAGCCTCGCGATTAGGGTGTCAAACCTACCAACCGGAAGGTCGCGGGTTCCATACCCGATCCGCTGAAGACCCAACTTGTACACTTGGGGATCCGTGGACCCCATTACCCCCCCCCCCCCACTTTGCGCCCGGTGGAGGGCATCCTTTAGGTCTGGTGCTAACAGGGAAGGAGGTTGGAGAAGACAAGTACCTGATACCATTATCGAAATCCACTTGTATACCAATTGTTGTTTGAATTCTTTCATTACTTTTGCTATAGCAGTCACGCTAATCTAGAAAAGATTCCATTACTCCGCCCCCTTCGAATGGATTCGTGCTAAAATCTAATCAGCACCACTTCCCATCAAGATTAACGTGTCTATCAAATTTCATTCAATTCCACGCATTACGTTTTAAATTAAAGCTGCCACAAGAAAGAAAGAAAAAAAAAAAAAAAAAAAAAACAGGAGAAGACCACACAGACAGACATTTTCTAAAAAATGGTCAAAGTGGGTTCAGCACATCACAAAGCGTGTAAATCTATCGAAACTCCAAAATTTTTGTGAATCCAATTCCCTTTTCGACATATTAGACGTAGTAAGAATTAAGTAAAAAAATTAATAACACACAGTAACAATATTATTAGAATAAAGTAAAAATACATAATAGGTGATATCAGTTGAAACTAAAAAATTTTTTTCTGAAATAAATGCAACCGTGTATTAGGAATGTCAATTATAAAAAATTGCCGCAATTACTATGAAATATCCAGTTGTACGATTATTGTAAAAATCAAATTTACAATAATATAATTATTTTCCGGACCGTGGTTCATCCAAGATATTTTTGACTGACATTTCGCCTGACATCTCTGAGGATTTTCAGGGCATGGAATAATTCAAAGGGAAAGACGATGTAAAGTGCAGATGGATCATGACCTCTATCCTCATTAAATAAGGCACCAATCTCAGATCTTATGGTACTGCTTTTGATTGGGTTAAATTAATTATTCTTAAGAGAAAATATGTATATATTGTTTAGGTGCTATTAATACTTTTCAATGAAACAAGAAAAACAATGGTTCTTTCCCATTAATTGTATTAAACAATTTATTGTGATAATAATGGCCAGAATACAGACTCAACGATATATTTCATACATGGAATAAACTTCGTGCGTATGAAAAATGACGTGTATCAACCTATTATTTAATACCATGGTAAGAAATGTGTATTCCTTTTGTTGAAGCAAGCAAGTTAATCGGCAAGTGAACTGTCAATATCCATTCAGAATGCCTAATCTGGCTGACGACAAGGAAGGAGAAAAAATGAAAAAGATAAAAAACAGCTTTAATCATTTCAAGAAAGACCACATTCAATATTTGTCCCTGCGCGAAGCTTAACATTCGCGAAGCTTAACATTCATTCATTTTGCTCTTAGCTTCTAATGGAAGGAAAGCAAAAAGAGGCTGGATAAACATACGGGTCTTCTTCGCCTTCATAACGCGATAATAAGTTCTTTGGGGGCTGCTTCATATATTTATGCGACTTTTGTTGCTCCGTCAAACAATAATTCTTTGAGGTAATGGCTACAATGTTGCAAACCTATTTAACCGATGAGTACAAATTTAGAATAAATATTTCGGCTAGAAATTCATATTTATGAAGGTATTAACTTAAACCTGACTTAAGTCATCTATTACTTATTCTAAAACTACCATCAGAGTTTATCAAGTAGATTGTGGTATGAAAATTTTGAACAAAAAATAGAGCAAAAATAAACAAAATGAAATTTAGTAAATTATAGAGAGATCATTTATTTTGTTTGTCCTCTTAATAAACAAGATTACTTTAGAAGGAAAATTGCTGTGATGCAGCATAAGAAAACATTATTTCAACTGGATCAATAAATAATTTCATATTAGTAGACGATTTAAAATTTGATTCAAAATAATACTATTTCTTCCATTTTTTACTATTGTTAAAATCCTTAAGAATTATCTACAGCGTATAAAATGAGATTGTAATTAATTTTCATACTTTAAAAAGATTTTTCAATCGAACCAAGCAAAGTATATTAATAAGTAGAAACATTATAAAGTGTTTTGAAATCGAAAACATGATTAAAAAATGTCATATAAGAAAGCATGAAAAAATAGCGTATGGGATATCATACTCTATTTCGTTAAATTCTTAAAGTTATCATATAATATTCTGATATTATACTTTCTAAAATAGTTACGGAAGATAAAGTTTTCTCTTACGATGATTGTATACAGAATATTCGCTTATTTCAGAAACTGGTCATGTTTTAAAATATTGAAAAATATTCTTAGCATCATGGTGAAATATTTTTGATAGAGGATACAAAATTTTGTGATGAACGAAATATATTGAAATGTGTACTTTCAGTAAAAAATATTGCAATATCATAAAATGCATATAAATATTGCAAAGATATGGAAGTACTTCGCTAAATGCTGCAATTGACAGTTCGTCTACTGGACCGATTTGCGTTTCTTTTTCGTATCGTATCGAATGTCCAAAAGATGAGCCATCAAGCATCAGTGTAACTAAAGACAGTATTTTAATGCACAAAATGGGAGTGTGTGTGGTGTGGGGGAATACGGAAGCGTGTTTCAGGGCTACAAGGATCTCCTTTTCCAAAGGGGTGTTCCTTGTAGCCCTGAAACACTCCGTTAGTTGAGAAACGTGTAGTTTTCATCAATTATTTCCTTCTCCATGCTTATTCACACATTTCAAGGCCCTATTTTTTACTTGCATTAAAATATGTTTTTGACATAGTTTTAAACGCTTACATTGATTACAATAATCGCCGTACATTGTGCACGTTTCGTGCAGCCAATTTCTACACATGATGCACTGAATCCAGTCTACCTTCGATTTTGTCGTTTCAAAATCTTCGAAACATTCCACACATTCAGTTGTCGCACTCTGAGAAGAGTGTGGGTCATTTGAAAGTGCTTCGTCATTTTCATTGGAAATGTTGCCAAATTTTGTTGTAGTCTGAACATTGTGGACGGGACGCTAGTATTTTGAATATTCACACTTTTATTTTGATTTCTTCCTGTAAACCACTGTTTCTTAGATATTTGTTTTTTTGTCTTTTTCTTAACATGAAGATTCAACTTCTATTAGTTGAGAGTCATCAGAATCACAATTCTCCTCTGAAGCTGATCTCACCCTTTTTTTAGTCAATTTTTTGGCTTGGTTGCTGCTTTTACATGATATGTTAGGAATAGCTTTACCTTTATTTTTCTTAGTAGCAATGTTCTCCTTGGAAGTCAGAACTGTAGCAGACTGTTTTCCTCTTTTGTAGAAAGGTACCGGAATTTTCGGTACAGGAGAACATTCTTGCAAATACTTGCTAGGCGTCTCCTTCTGTATACCTGCACTAGGCTGCTGAGAAGCCAAAGATGGAAAATTGGGAAGATCCCGTTCCGCTATGTTAGAGCTACCAGAAGACTCGTGAGTTATATCTGCATTTGGTGGTGAAGAACTTCGAGCTCGAACCAAAGTAGGCCTAACGCGAACCTCGTTGTCATCTAAACTTCGCAATGTCGGATTACTAAATGAGGGACCAGGTCATTAAGAGAACATTTGTTTTGTCTCATTTCTTCAAAAGCGCTTTTAAGAGCGTCTTCAGTCCACACGCCTTGGGACCGTGCTCCTTCTTTGCGCACGTACTTGCGTGGCATATCTAGAAAACAAGAAAATAATTAATTCAGTTCATGATAAAATGTGGGATAGATGCCTCTAAGGGCATCTATACTCACAAAAACCGGGCCATCTATCCTTATTGCGTGGGATAGACGCCCTCTAATTTAACTAATAAATCGTGTTGAAAAATACTGATATAACATTTAAATGTTTGTATTTGATACATAAATAGATTATAAATACAAAAAAATAAACACTTACTTTTTAGCATCAAAAGTTCCAGGCGCACAAAGATTATACGTAACCTAAGTCCACCAATCTGTCGTCACTGAATTCGTTTTTCGCTGCACAACTCACGACACGTTCGTTCCAACAAAGTGCGAGGCATCGACTGGCGGAAGTGAGGAGGCAAGCTTACATTGAAACAAAACATTGCGGGTGTAATTCTCATACAGATTGCTACGCGTTTACTTAGGCATCTATCCCCCTATAGCGTCTATCCCACATTTAACCTATATATATATATATATATATATACTAATGAGGAAAGAACTACTTACGAGAGAACTGAATATTCTCACTTAATATAGATTCATTTGAAAATATTTATATTTCTTAAACCAACATAATTCATGAACGCTACATTATGATTGATAAGTTTCGAATAAGTTTTCTTTGGACGCAGTTTCCTCCATAAAAGCACATTTAGTCCCGCATTAAACTTTTATAGACTCTTCAAAAGAGGTTTGCAAACAGTACTAGAGCTCTGATATTAGAGAGAATAGAAAACTATGCTTTAATTAAAAGCTCGGATGGATTTTGGCAACGGAGATAAAATCTTGTTTCTCGCGTGAATGATCAGGGCTGATATTGAGGCATTAAAAGACTGAATCATTTCTAAGGGGATAAAATCACTTCACTATTCTAGAAGGGAGGGGGGGGGGGTTCGAGAAATTGTGACAGTTTATGACAAGGGGAGAGAAGGGGATAACAAGAAGTGTGACATCATGCAGTTTAGTTTACATCAAAAGACTTAAAATCAGCAAATAAAATTTATTTATAGAGTTTTTTTAATTTTCACAATTTGATTTTAAAATATCTCATTTCATTTTGTGTCGAAAACACTGATGTTGATTCAAGCCTAAATTTACTTCTAGTTAAAAGTTTAGTATAAAATCTTCATAAACATGTACACTTTCGATTAAAAAGGAACAGATATGGAGAAAGAAAAAAAATAGTCAAAATTGGTTAATAAGTGAAAAAAAAAAGTTTGAAATTTTAATGTGAATTTTTTGTCGTGAATACAATACTTACTGTACCTCGTACAGGAAGTAAAGAATAATTAAAATAACTAAAGTCTTCCCAATTAATGGTTCATTCTCTGCTTCTAATGTTAGAACTTAACTCGTTTTACTAAAAAGAGAAGTAAAAAAATATTTTTGAGTAATGAATAAAAGTTGTTTCTTTTTCTGTAAAATTATCAGCAGCATTTTTCCTCAGCGTCTTCGAATGATTTCCCTTTCATAAAAAAATGTTCCGATGTAATGTACCTGAACTAATGCGCTCATTATCAGAATACTAGCCAATTAAAATGTATGCGAATAAAGAATCTTTTAATTGCAAAGAACAAACATAGCAATAACTTCCTCGATTTTAAACTTTTTCTAAGTTATCTCTCAAAGTAAATATAGCTTTTGAAATACGAAAATATAATTCTTTATCAACTGGAGTCTCTTAAGACAAATAAAAAAAGAAAGAAAAAAATCAATAATAATAATAAAGTGCTGCTTGAAGTACTAATTTCACAAAATGCATCGAATTATCTGTTTTCTTAGAATGAAACTCGTAAATACGCCTGTCTACTGTATAGTGTATGTAGTATACCCTTTTACAATGGTTCTAATTAAATTATCAAGAATATGATAGCACATCTATTATCGTCAGAAGCTTAAAATGTAACGAGTTAAATGACTTCCAAATAAGCGTTTCTACGTCAATCACATTTCCTTCTTCGATAGCGTAATTTGATGCTTCTTCAGGGAAACTTATTTACTACGTGGAGCTATAAATAGAAAGATACATATAATTGAATCTTGACTTCGGATGGCAGAGGAAAATATATAGTCGGAAGGTTTTACTCAGGTACAATTTTATTTGTAGCTCCTCCTATCTCTCTCACTCTCTTGCACTTTGTGGGAAAAAAGATTCAAAGTTTCTGTTTCAAAGATTTTATACAGTATGAATAAAAATTGTAATAGCGCTTTAAATAAATGGGGGACTTCATCAGAAGTTTTTGTTCAATAAGAAAGCGAGCAAAATTGTAAGTATTTAAGGGGAATTTTTATCAGTCTCTTTTTCTCTTCTTTATCTGTTCATTATTTCTATTGCTATTAAGCGTGGCATAAACTATTTTAAGTGCAGATTCTCTGCGAAGAGTTTTCGAATAAATTTTGTTTGAC
Source organism: Octonoba sinensis (assembly GCA_038502835.1). NCBI lineage: Eukaryota > Metazoa > Arthropoda > Arachnida > Araneae > Uloboridae > Octonoba > Octonoba sinensis. The sequence continues at coordinate 71,026,479 of CM076602.1, forward strand.
AAGGAAAATTCATCTTTTACCTAATTGCAAAGAACAAATTGTTTTGCATCGAAATTTTAGTTAAAGGTTTCAAGACTTCAAATTACCAACAAAAAGTTCTTTTTTTTTACAAAAATTTAATCATCTGTAGGGTTTGCTCACGAGAAGTCCTTGTGAATAAAAAGGTTTTATTTTCAATCAAAATTCTCTTGACAATTGTTAATTAGCGGACAATTTCCTTTCACTTCAATGACGCTTAAATGTTTTATTATTTCTGATATTTTCCGTACTTTGTTTGATACTTTCTGGAAAATTAGGGGGACAAGCCAAATTTTAAAAAAAATCCAAAGATTAAAAAATTGTATTAAAGGGGCGGTGTAACATTTTTTCAATATCTAGGGGTCGAGTAATGATATGCTTACGATTTACTTTGTTTTTCTTACCAATTCAGTTCAAAATACAAAGAGATCACTTGTTTAGGGTTTCCTTTTGATTCTGCACCAGTCACTTGTCTAGTTCCCAGCTTCGAAGTTCCTCCGTATCTTCTAAGAGTGGGAATGCTTAAAAAACTTGAATGCTTAAAATGACAAAATCCTTTTGATTCTTTTAGCTAATTGAAAAAAAATAATTGTTTTGTATCGAAATTAATATTAAGCCTTTCAAGATTTTAAATTAAATTTTTTTTTTTTTTTTTTTCATTTTTTAATCATTTGTAGGGTTGCTCACGAGAAGTTTTTGTGAAGAAATAGGTTTTCTTTTCAATCAAATTTCTCTTGAAAATTGATGAAAAGCGAACAATTTCCTTTAAAGGGGAACAGTAACTCAACATTGTTCAAAATGTCAAAGAAATCTGATTGCATATTTTGATGGACAAAACCGTTTTAAAACCTCATGCAAAATTTCAAACTTATGTGAGCAATATTGTAAGAGATAGTCCTGTTTTTGTAAATGACTTTAGCTCTTTTTATTCTGCCTTTAAAATTTTCAAACACATTTTTATCTGCTTTCTATTTTTGACCAATTACGTGCAGTAAACGCTCAAAGGCTTTTTTTTTCAGCTTTGAAACATTGTGTGTGCATTCCAAGCAGTACGTTTAACAAAAATTAGCTCTGGAGGATTCAGTTCAATTCAGAGTCAATCCTTGACTCTAGCAGAGTCAAGGATTGACTCTGAAGTTTGTAGTTTGTTTTTATTTAATTGCTAAATTTGAATTTTTGAATTCCCCTCCCCCTTTTTCTGAGATTTTAAAGAAAAAATATATTAACTAAGTTTTAGATAGTTAAATCTATGCTAACTTTTATTATAGAAGGCTTGCGAAGTATTACTCCGCAAAACGTTTTTAAAAAACGATATAATCGAGAGACTTTTAAAAAGTGAATAAAAAGTGATTTTTCAAAAAAATTTAAATTAATGATTAATTACAATGAGGTTCGACTTTCAAATTTCATTTACAATCAGAATTGGAATTAAATGCATGCGTTATTTTTTATCTGATTGTTAAACGGAAAAAAAAAATTGGAAGGGGGTACTATGCTTTCTTAATTTCAATAATGTTTAAATGCTTTCTTAACTCTGATATTTTCCGTATTTTATTTGACATCTTCTGGAAAATTAGGGGCACAAGCCAACTTTGTTTTTCTTATCCTCTATAGTTAAAAATACAAAGAGACCGTCTGTTTAGGGTTTCCTTTTGATCCTCTGCATCAGTCACGTGTCGAGTTCCCAGCGTCGAAGTTCCTCCGTATGTTTTAAGAGGAGGAACGCTTAAAATCTTAAATGGGCTTAAAATGATGAAATTCTTCGGCATCTTCAATTGCAAAGAAAGCTTTGTCAAACGTGGGAGCATTATCATTCACTAATAAGTTTTACAACGTTTCCTTTTTCATATAAATTAGACATTATTGCACTGTTGCAAGTAAAGCCTAAATGTTTTTGAAAATTATTTCATTATGTGCCGGAAAATATAGATATTTAATTTTATTGTTTTTTTTCCGCAGTTTCTTATAAGCAGCATGAAACATATTCTATTTTATTCATTATTGTCAAGTACTGAGAAAATGTGCCGAAGTCCGGTGACTTTGTTCTCGCGCGCCAAGTGCAAGAGAAGGTTCTGACTTCAAGTTACTTCGACTTCCAATCCACTGTAATTCCTAATATATGGGTCTACCAGACTTTTAACTTATTCCAAAAGTTGAAAGAACGCACACTAGAACGTCTTTTCTCATCTCTGGCTAACCTTTCTGCTGATGGTGCCAAAGAATGGTACCTATCTGTACATTTGGCACGTGAACAAAAACATCGCATGCTACATGGAAGGCCTTTAAAAGGATAGTACCAACCAAATGAGCATATCAATAAACATTTTGTATGAGTTCCATTTGAAACAACCCTCATAAAATTTTCTTTAAGTGCATTAATCACTTTCTTGTCTCAACTAAGTTATAGACATCGTGAAAAAATAATACAATACAAGGCATATATTTAAAAAACTTACAGCTTTCTGCTATTTTACTTTCGATACAAAGTTCAATAATAAGGTGAAATTTATTTAAAAGGAAAGTCTTTTTCTAGTGTACAAGGCACGAGTGTAAGATCCAAAAGTAGTGAAATCGGTTCTTCTCATTAGATATTCTTCTCAGCGTTGCGTTAACGAAGGAAATAAACGTTGCTACCTTAAATTTGACATTACTCGATAAGGAAGACAAAAAACGGTTACAAATAAGAGAAGAATAAAAAAGTATTAATAGTGTCACAAACACATTCTTGTAAGCTATTTAGAGATACGAATCTGAGATTCGAGAAAGGATCGAAAAGAATCGAGAAAAGCTTTACCCGTTGTTCAGAAAATGAGCGAAGACGTGTCTAATTGCGAAAGACAAAAATCCTTACCAGGAGTATGAGCTTTTTCTTCGTGCTTTGTAATGACTTGCAGGACACATCAGCGCGAACAAATCCTTTGCAGAATTAATAAGAAGATGGATGGAATGGGGTAGGGAGGAGAGAAGTTACACGTGGTCTATCGAACGGAAGTTTATTCAGCGTAAACTTCTCCATATCAGTTTCTTTAGTAATGAATCAAAAGTAATTCTATCGCCGAAAATTGATTTTCGTCCTCCGAATACAATGACAACCGTTTCTGAAATGTTCGCCAAATCCATTAATAACGCAAGCATCTTGCAAAATGTTTGCTCGTGTGCGGAGTTTAGATGATGCTTTTGAGAAAGAAATAATTTAATAAAAATGAAAACAGACTTGCTATTTCGCATTACTTAGACGTTAATTTAAAAAACAATTTTGCAGTTCCACAAAGTTCGTTAATTTTTCTATTACGATTTACAAACATGCTTGAGATGCGTATTATATTTTGTTATTCTGTTTTATATCTTATGTTGGTTATGAGACAGCTCTCTTTTTCCCCCCCGTGAACTCTGTTTCTCGACGATTATTTCAGCAACAGGTGCATTTGCAAAAATATTTTACCGACGAAGCACTTCATCGATTTGAACAAATAAACACCTTTTTTTAGGATTATTTCACTGACAGAGTCTTTTCATTGTCATATATATGTGAGACCAAGAGCCAGTGCTAAAGGGCGGGTTAGGCATAGAAAGCAATAAAAACAAATCATTTATTTCCTTCATATACAGTGGTGGTAAAAAAATTGCATCACACTCGCATTTTCACAACAATGGGATATGTGAGAAGTTTTGTTCGACCGATTAACGATGAATGTATGTGAAATTATGCAAAACTTATGAAATAAACATTTAACAGCAGATAATTGTTTACTTTATTTATGGAAATACATGACCAAAACTGCAACAAATGCAATGTGAAGTGCATCCACGTTGCCAAGTGGACAATGAAAAAGTAAGTAGAGGTTTTAATTGTAACTCTCCTTCTGTTCAAAAATAAACAAAAGTAACATGAAAATGTTTGAACATCATAAAATAGTACTTTTTCGTCATCCAGTTGGCAACGTGGATGCACTTCACATTGTACTTGTTACAGTTTTGCCCATGTATTTCCATAAATAAAGTAAACAATTATCGGATTCCTGCTGTTAAATGTTTATTTCATAAGTTTTGCATAATTTCACATACATTCATCGTTAATCGGTCGATCGAAACTTGTCACATATCCCATTGCTGTGAAAATGCGAGGGTGATGCAATTTTTTTTACCACCACTGTATATGTATTTTAATTCCATATATATAAAAGTATGCATCACGAAACTAGAAAAAAAATCATTCAATGTAACCGGCATAAGAGGGTAAGTCAAAAATTGCCTACACTTTTAGTTCTACAGTTTAATTCAGTAAAGATAGGTGGCGGTTGCATGGAAAGGCGTTGACTTGGTGCACCTGTGGTGACGTGTGCGCAGTGTGATCACAAACGCATCAGTTGTCGGCTAACTACAACAGCATGTCAGCTCCGCTATCAGATTGCACCAAAGAGGAGCGAGGAGCGATCAAATATTTGTGGTAGAGGGTGTGACAGGTGCTAAAATTTACCTTAGACTCTTGTTACAATATGGAGTGCTTTATCTCGTAAAAGTTTTCATTTTTTTGTTTACCGAAATGTTTAAAAGTGGCCGCGCGAGCTTAACACAAAAAGAGGAAGCTGGGCATCCTTCAGCTTCGACCATTGACAACAACATTCAGAAAGCTCGAGAGATGGTTACAGCTGATAGACAATTTACCAAAGATGAGGTTGCATTTTCCTTAAACATGAGCCACAGTTTTGCCTATGGAACTATCCACGATAACCTCAAATTCAGGAAGAGTGCACGATGGGTCTCACAAATGCTTACCACAGAAAACTGTGCCGTAACACCATAGAACAGTTAACAGGTAGAGCTTTGAGACTCTGGACCCAGTGGCGTAACTAGACTTAGTGGCGCCCGGGGCGAAATTTGGGAATGCCGCCCCTAAACCGTGCTGTCAACAGAACAGCCCCGAAGTCAAAAAACGGCGGGGGGGGGGGGGGGGGATGAGCTTGGCGACCGCCACATTTTTTTCGATAGGGAGAATCCAGATTTTATATAGATATATATAATATTTATATTATGCACACGCACATCCAAGAGACATTTCAAAATTAATATGCTATTTATATTTTTCAGAGACATTACGTTGAATAAATTTCAACTAATTTTTCCATCCGGCATTCTTTTTTCAAATGAATTGCGTTATGGTATTCGAAAAAGCGATATAAAAATGTAGAGGCTAATATTTGCGCACAAATAGGGGGGTCGGGGGTCTCCCCCGGGAAAATTTTAGAAATTGAAGTCTAAAACACTTAGTTTTAGGCTATATAGTGACGCTGCGGAAAAGGGAGGGGTTCATCAGGCACTTCACCCCTCCCTATCGATAAATTTCGCTGAAAATTCATCGATATTGGTACTAAAAATGCAATTTTAGTCTATATTTGCAGACATTAGACGATTCGGTGCATGATCGTAAGTTTCTCGAATAGTTTATTACAAGTCTTGTTGATTATTTAAAGTTGTTGTAGAATTATGAAAATATGGGAAATATTTTGCTCCACCTTTCAATCAAAAGAAAATGCTTAAAAGTTTCATAAACATTTTAAAATAATTTTTTTGAAGACATCATATGAGTATGTATTTACACAGAAGGTATGTCTTGACATCCCATTGCAAATAATATTTATACTTCATTTTCGATGAAAAACCTCTTAAAGCTGCCTTCTTAAAAGTTTTTAAGGATCGGTTTTTGCATTGAATTTACATATTGAACAATGGAAAACCAAGAAAGCTCCCCTTTATCGAATCGACGAAAGTTAGTCGAATGTGTCACACAAACCACTTCACTTCTTTATTCCTTAAAGCAATAGCTGGATTTGAGCTCCGGACACTTTCAAATAGGAATTTGGCACTTTGTTAGGTTTAAAGCCCCCGCGAATGGTTTGACAACATTTGCTGCAAACATTAATAATTTGTAACCGTCACATAAATTATTGAAGGCAATGGCAGAAATAAAGATGCAACAAATTTATTTATTTATTTGAAAACAGAACTTTTAGCTCCCAAATCCTAAAATTCTAAAAACTTAAAGACTACAAAAAACTTAACTTACTCTCATGTTAGCTCCTGAAAATTCATGAAGATTTGTAAAATTATAAGCGATCGAAGTGTTAAAAAAAGAATAGAACAAGTGAAATCCTTATTATATAAAGTTGTGTACATGAGATAGAGAAATTTCTGAAGGAGCAGGGGGTCCGGTTTGCAATAGGGGCGCAACTTCGCTTGTTTGTGCCATGTGCCCCCCTCCTCCCTCCCCCTTGATCCTCCCAGCATAAAATCGCTCCCACAGACGTAAATTACAAACACGCTCCCAAAATAATATGACATATACTTGAAATTGGACCCAGTGCCACTTAACCTCCTGAACTCCCCCTCCCCCCTCAAGTCGACACTAATTACGCCACTAGTGGGAAATTACAAGTAGTGACGAATAAACAGGAAGGCATTAAAAATTAAATATTACGAACTAAACACATTGGTCGAATTGCATAATTTACTGTCCATCGTCATCAAGATCAAAATAATTTTAAATGAAATGCAATTAAAAAATATATAAGATAGATAAAATTATTACTTCATGAATTATCCTTTTATGAACACAAAAATAACAGTTCTCCAAAGATGGAAGAAATGTATCCATTGTACTTACCGACTAGTTGCGATGTCGTCGAATATTTCTACTGCACATAAAATTTTAAAACAATGACTGTCTCATGTTTACTATCAGAAGTTATAAAGTTGCGAAAGTTCAAGACTATCCCAATTTCATTAATTTGGCAATTTTTAAAAAATCGATTTTTTTCTTACAAAAACACTAAATGTCGGTCTGTTTCGGGTTTGTCTAAAAATGCTCTATCTGATTATATCTGGCGCTGTCTCGAGATCTGTGTAACTAACAGGATGAATTAAAGTCACTTTTTCCTATTTGAAGTCTTCAGAACTTTCAGATGATTCTGCAGACTTATTTTTACGAACAAAAAAATTTAATCTTTTTCGTTTATTACTTATGACTGAGTTGGCAAAATACAAATTTTTTTTTTTTTTTTTTTTTAGCAGAAACGAAGCTGAGAAACGGGTAGATGACACTTCAGAACAAGTTGGCTAAATTAAAAATGACTAGAAACCCAATTTGAGACCAGCTTTTCCCGGCCGCGACCGATCGGGTAATAAGACAGTATAATAATAGCTTCCGTGGAAATAGTTGTCTTGACCATTGTCCATGAACCGACTTCCGTGAATTCGTCGGCGCTCTTTCAAGGGATTGCTTTCTGTGAACACTTTGGGAATAGAGTGCAGAGAGTGACAATTAAGTTTTGCTATTATCAGTCTCAATGGGCGGGTTCTAAATAAAGAAATTATAGCTGCTATTTGAGCTATTTTTTATTATTGTTTCTTTAAACTACTCTTTAAGGCTTGGGAGCACTTCCATACTGTTCCAGCTATCCTGTCACTGCTTTTTGTTGCTCCTTATTTTAGCCCCATGTCATTCAGAATCATCTGGAAATACTCTGATGACAGTCGGACGCGGAAATGACTTTATTACATAGGCTATTTAGAAGAATAGCAAGGAAGCAAAACAAAAAGTATACCTAGGGGTGCAGAAAAAGCCGGAACCGGACGTCAACCTGTGACCACTGTCCGCTCCCCACCCCGCCCCGCCCCTTAATGTTCTCGTGATCTTTTGGAGCAATGCAACTGTCGGTAGCTTTTCGAGGGAAAAAAATAACTCCGCCCTGTTCGCAAAAAAAAATTTGTAAAACAAGATTGCGTTTGGTTGGGATGGGCGTTCCGGACTTTTTGCCGCCCCCTGAAACAGTGCCGCCCGGGGCGGACCGCCCCCACCGCCCCCCGCTAGTTACGCCACTGTCTGGACCACCATCTCTACATCTCAGATCTTGCTCGTTCAGACTTTTATCTTTTTGGAGCATTCGAGGAAGCCTTAGGTCGTTGATTTGACTAATCAGACATAGATATTCGGGATGCGGTGCAAAAGTGACTTCACGACCAATTGCAAACCTTCTGCTAGGAAGGCAAACTGAAGCCTGTGGCTCGCTCGAACAAATGCAGTGCTCAAAGCGGAGACAAAATAAAAAAATAATGTGTGTGTTGTACACTCCACTTTGTTTAATAAAACTGTAGAATGAAAAGTGTAGGTAATTTTTGACCTTACCTACCGTATAATGGAAATTTCATTTTTCGTTACTTCTCATGACTATCAAACGAAAGCGTTTTTTCGGTTGAATGATATCACCTTCTTTTTCTGAACGTTTTTCTTCATTTAGATTTTTTTACACCTCCTATATACTCTAGAAAGGCTGTAAATTAGGCATATATGCTGATTCTTACAAGGTCATTCTAGATTTAATGATATACAGATAGACAATTTTACAGAACCTGATTTAATTTCCTTTTCATCGCAAAAGCATGCACTCAAAAAAAAAAAAAAAAAAAAAAAAAAGAAACTCAAAAATTTTAGCTAAGCTTAGTACTCCTTGTAATCTTTTAGTGTTAAATCATTAACTTCACAATCTTCATCAGTTTTTCTATTGTCTTCAGAATCAATTTTACTTAAAAAATTCGGATATAACAAATGCGATTCGTCAGCTTTTTCTTCCACTAAAACTCCTTGAACGTCTTCAATAGTCACATCCACCGCACCTTTGTCTCCGATTGCTTTAGTAAATTCTAATATGAAACCAATTTAATTTTGTGAAGATTCAGGCAAATTTTCTCTTTCAACTAAAGATGATCATATTGTGTGATACTGATCATCTTCAGTTACATAATAATATGCATGTTTTTAGGCGCAACTGTTCATTGCTCTTTCGTCTCGTTATCAAGGTAATTTACTTTTAAGATATGTTAACAAAAATAATGACGACTAGTGCTGTAGAAGCCTTATGTTGTACAAATATTTTCAAAATTCTCTTATCGTGTTATAGCAGAACTGCTGTAGAAGATCGTGTTGTAGGATGACTATTTGTACTAATTAAAAAATGCTTTAAATATTGGTTATTTTTAATTTTTTTGCTATGTATATGCTGAAAATTCATTATACGACTCGAATAATATATATGGTACTATGAAACATAAGGTCTTACAAAGAAAGGGACTTTAATTATAAGTTTTAGAGATCTTTATTAAACTTTTTACTAACATTCATAAAAAGAACAAATTAAGTCCTTTAAGGCTGGTTTTACAGGTGATTTATTTAAATTATTTTTGGAACCTTTTACAAACACATTGTAAATTGAAAATTATCTGGTAATGGCATCACTAAATACATTTTTATTGTTTGATTTATTGCTCATCCCCCTTTCTCATTTGTGAAAGGGACTTTTAACATTTAACTAAAACATATTTTTATTAGAATCAATGTAAAAAATTTATTTTAGTCTTCTCCTTTATTTCTCGACTTTTTAGAAATTAGCTTCGATAATTCCATAGCTGGATTTTCTTATAATTTCGAACAATCACTGATAATTTCGAACATTTTCCGTAACTAATTTTCTTGAGAATTACAAGTTTTTCAAGTTTACGTGATTAATAACTATAATCCTTTTCTCCAGATACCGATTTTAAATTCAGCCTTAACCATACCGAATCCGACGCAAAAATAGAATATTTGAAAGTAAGTTTTCAAAAATAACTTGAAACGAATAACTGCAATTTTTGTTGAAAATCTGCCCTAACTGTATCATTTTACTTTCAATTATGGACTATGTACTAGATTTTCACTCAACTCTTCTCTTCTCTTCTCAAATTGTAAGAACTTAAAGTCCTTCAAAAATCTCGATAAGGCTTATGAGTAATTTCTATTCCTTTTCGAAACGGAAGACATTATCTATCTGAGAAAAATACTTAGATCGTTTCATCAAAGGGCTGGTACACTAATCCTTTGATCTAAGAATTCTACATCTGTTTCCTTCCATTTCATCCCACATCCTACATTCTTTGAAGCCTGTTCCAAGCTCGCATTCTTTCAAATCTGAAGAGTTTAAAATTGAAAGGTAAAACGAACTCTTTATCAGAAACGTGATAGCCATCGAAATAGCAATTTACTTCTTATATTCGAAGTTTCTTTTTTCAGAAGTGCATTCTATAAAGCAAAATGGCGCTGTTTATTGCGATTTCACGAGACTATAAAGATTAACTTTTTTTTTTCAGGAATGTATCTCTTGTCTACTGCGAAAAGTTTTTAAAATCTATATCTAGGGGCTGCGGAAAAGGTTAAACATTGTTTGATATACATGTATGGCTAAATTTTTTTACCAATTCAGCATAATAAATATATGTATCAGTGGTTTATATTCTGGTTAAACTAGGGTAGCGGTGATGTCTAGTTCTCGAATGCAGTCGGGATAGCTTATTTATTTATTTTTTGAACTAAAATGGAAGGCATTATTATAAAACAAGTGTAATTTGTTTGTCCCACTGTGCTTCCCTCTCCATTAATGTTGTTTTAAAAAAATATGGGTTTGTAATACTCTGATGATTAGTCGATTAGTCCGGTAATTATGTAAAAAAGAAAAAAAAATAAGTTGCAACAAAAGAAGACATGTAATTGAACACATCAGCACAAATCGCTGTTACAAATTTCTTTCTCCACTATTAGTTAGATATTCAAAATTATAAAATAATCACAATAATAACGATAGTTATTTTTATTAGTAGTATACATAGCATTAAAATACAATAATGAAACAGTTCCATTACTTGAAAGGCAGTTAATGTTGGTAGGTTATACATTCATAATATAAATGAATGTGTAGAGCCTAAAGATTGAATAGGTTTAACCCACAGACGCAGTTAAAACTGTCGAATCTTCTACACAATAAAAAGAGAAGAGTTTCTTGTTTGTTTACTTGATAACAGATGGCACCAGCATACACAACACCAATTTGGCTTCCATTAAAGGACCTCTTCTTAGATTATTTTAAATCTCAAACTTAAGTGTAGCGGTACATTTTTAGACCGTGGGTCTATTTTTTGTCATTAGTCGACACCATAAGCTTTAAAATGAGGAGTAAATCATGGCATTCGATAAAAGAATAAGAAATATTTCGTGAAGCGATAGAAAAACAGTCAGAGAAATAATATATATAGATAGATAAATAAAAAAATGAATAGAAACGTAAAATATTTACAACTGGGTCATAAATTATTCAAAATAAATATACAATTAATTGATTAATGACATAAATTATAAATTAATTGTTTTTATAGTCATTTTAAGGCCTCTCATGTGTTATACACAAATAAGAAAAATAAAGATAAATTTTGCAGTTTTTTGAACCAAAATATCGCATTTGAAGTAGGAGCCTCATATGAGGGTCAAGGTGACGAGAAAGTAAAGAAGAAACGGAAAAATACTCAAAAAACTAAAGCAGTTAGAACATTTTTATGAAACAAAAATAAAATGTGTATAACTTTAAAAAGTGAATAAAATGAAAGTGTCATTCACAAACAGGAATAGTTCAGTAACTATTTCAGTTAAACTAGCCTCCCAAAAGATTGGCCCTCAAGGAGGCTTAAATATAACTATCTCTTTATTAATTAAAAGAAAAACTTTGCTCGAAGAAAATGGCAACTTTAATTTCCTTGCAACTCAGAATGATCATCAGTCTTTAGTATGCCAAAGTAATAACATTAGAATTATAAAAGTTTTAAAACGTGACTTATCCATTTTCTTTTTTTCTTTTTTTTCATGCAAAGGCATTTAAAAATTTTCGAGCAGACTTGATGGAAAGCAGTTTCTATTTTTTCGTGAAGGATGTAAACCCTATTTATTCCTCCCCAATAAGAATTAATCTTAAAGGAAGAAACAAATGTATGAGAATCTGCTTTGTACAAAAAAAAAGAAGTCTAGTTTCGAACAACCTTACGGAATCATAGAACGTAATTCAGAAATGCGTAAGCTCTTTCCTTCTGCACGGATGCAGCATTTCTTGCGGCGGAAGTTAATTAAATTCAGGGAACAACCAGAATAAAGAAGTAAGACACGATAACTTTGCACAGAGCAAAATGATTTTTTTTTCTTAAAGGAGCACGAAACGAAATCAGTTTTCTACGTGTAAAGAATCAATACGCCTTTTGCCTTTTTTTGTCTGAAACAAAGTACGAAGTAACTATTCTTCTTATTGCATTGCATTACCGTGAAATATTTTTTCTTAATTTGCACGTTAGTTGAAAAATAGAAGCACCGTAAAAGTAAACGAAATACACGTATTTGCAAATTTTGATGCTATTATGGCAAGTTTTTTGTCACTGACACAACTCATTTTCATTTTCCTAGATGTACCAAAATAATTCACTTCATTTTTTTATATTTCAAACTTACACTATGATTAATGAAAAAATTACAATGATTAATGAAAAAATTCGACTGTAGGCAAAGGTTTGCGAAATGTTTCTAATCATCATAATCGATCATGAAGTAATCGAAATGCGCAAGGAATTGTTTCAAATCATATGAGCGGAACTTCGAAAAGCCATTTTCGCATACACCGTGTCAACCAACCAGTAATTAGTCCCTCATAGACTCTTCTCACGGAAATTATGGTAGTCTGGAAATCTACCTTGAAGAGCAACATAACACAAACTTGTCCATTTAAACTTAGTTGACCCAAAATTTTAAAATAGTCATTCAAATTGCTGAATGAAGTCCAGCGTTGACAAAACTGTTACGAATGTTATGACCTGTCATACAAAATGTCCATGCTTTCGAAATTCAAATTCTCACAATTTTTATTTTTCATTTTTTATTACATTAATCACGAGTTTTATAAATTTAAATAAAATCTTGGTTCCAGTAAGTTAGAACACGTAAGTAACTATTTTTCTTCTTAACTGCAAGCGTTTGAGAAACTTTGCAGGAAACTTTTATGGTTCTGGAGTAATTTTAAACTATACGAATCTTTCTCTAATGCTATTAATGTTCTAACTAAAAAAAGTGCTACCATTTTCTAATGCTAGTTCTTTCTTCAGTAAATTACTGTTGTTGCTTTCGAATTGCCCTTGCTAAAAAGCACTCTTAGAAACTTGAAGCCGCGAATTACCGAGATTCATCCGAGAAGAAAAGTTTCGCTATTAAATACGTTCAATGGGCTCAAGCTCTGATAATCACACTGCAAATCGTGATAATAATGGAGTCGAATGGCTTTGAGCGGAAAAAGACCGACAAGTCAAATACGCGTCTCGTAACTCTTCTTTTCTTAAAAAGATCTTTTATATTTCAAAATACGTTCCTTTTGATTCTACCATTCACTTTGAAAAAGATTAAATTCGTAATAAAATACAACTCTTTGAATTCCCTTTGAAAAGGGCTTTTGTATTTTGTCCGTTAAACATAGCATCTACTCATGTTTACACAGCCGCAGGCGCTTATGGAACTTTAACGAATATGTCTTTTTCGATTATCGAACAAATATTTAGATCCTGCAACGGCCAAATGACTTCTAATAAAAAAAATGGAACAAAAATGATAAAAGTAGAAGTTAGGGCAAATAAGTAAATAGTCAGATAAGCAGACCGACCGATTCATATCCTCATCTAAAATAAGCCTACTTCCAAATTTTTCAGTTTTTAATGTGCATACAATAATACTTACTTCATTTATGACTTTTTTGTTTTCTTTCAAGCGAGAAACTTTCATGGTTTAAATCATTTTTTATTAGTTTAAGTGCACTTTAAAAAAAAAGATGTTTTCTTTATTAATCGGGTGTATCGAAGTAACATTATCCAAATTATTTTTTATACAAAAAAAGATTCAAAAACCTTTAACCTTTCTAACAAAAGAAAATGTTTACAAAGTAAGAACTTGTTTTAAAAAGGGAATTTTCCCGGCAGGGAAATAAATCATCGTGTATGTAATTTTGTATTCTATATGAACACATATTTCGCCAGCCATTTGACATTAAAAACAAGATAAACATAACAAGAAAAATGAAAAAATATAGTTCCTGAACTCCGAGCAGTACATATTTTATTACATTTCTAGAAGGCATTTGTCAACGGAGATTTTCAAAGTGATGGATGAAAATTATTTTCGAAGCTAAATGAAATTTATTTCACCAGGCGTTGAAAACTTTTGCTCAGTAACTTATTGAAATTGATTATGGCAGTGCATTTTGTCGTTTATCTTCATTAGGAATCAAAATATTTCAGGTGCGTTTTTAAATGGTGCGTTCAGATGCCGTTTTGATTTCACTTTTCAAGAATCAAATGCCTGATGAGTGCGTATCAAAGTTTTCTACAAAATTCTGGGTATAGAATACGTATAGTCATTTCGGAATTTTTTTGCAAAAGCAACATCAGAATGAATAGAAGTATTAAGTTGCTTCTGTACATGAACAATAAATCGCTGTCCCTACGTTTTTTTGTTTGTATAAACGCTGTGTCATTGCACTTTTTGGTAATTTGAACCAATTATTTTGTATAATTAATCGTTCAGTATTGGCATACTTTTAATAAAACGTTCAATTCCTCATACATTTAATTTCATTTTTTTTTTCAAATTTTTTTAATGCGTAATAAAAGCAATACTCTCGTCTTTTCAAATTTAACATTATTCTAAAACAGAAAAAAAAACTACATAAGATGAAGCTTATTGAGAAATTCTGTCTGCGATGAATATAAGAAATTTTGTTGTTAAAAAAATTGAGTTAAAAACAAGTCTAAACTATATCTCTTTTATTGTTTGCGTACAAAACTTATGAAAATTGAGGTCCCGCTTTGATTCATCACTTAAATTTGAGGTAAAAACAAAATCCGAAACTTGGTCTTTTTTTTAAAAAAATTCTGGCAAAACCTATGAAGGTTAAGGAATGCTTTATTGTTTGTTCATGACTAGATGACGTTACGGATTTTTCCAGATTGCTAATTTTGAAAATCTTCTGCTGCAAAGGTAAAAATGAAAGGGTATTAGGTTTCCGGCACTTTTCACACTAAAATACTGACGTAGAATATGTTTTAAAAAAACGTTCAAAGAGAAGGAAGTAGCAGGATTACTCTTAAGAGCCAAAGAAAGTGATTTTTTTTATCAAAAAAAGAACAAGCTTGAGAGAAGTAGAGAATGAAAACGAAAGAAATAAAGAAAAAAAATACGTTTCAAAATGTTTCTATAAATGTCAATCTCGTAAAACGGTACATTCCAATTGGAAAGCGTGATTTGAAGACCAGGAAGATGAATACATTTTAGATGGAAAGGATGTTTTTAATTTTCCAAAAGATTTCGTTTTTTGTGAATTGACAGTTCCAAGTATATTGAGGACGGAGATGGATTGTTCGGGGCTTTAATACGAACCGACTACTTTGACAACTCCTAAAAATGCGTTCAATTTTCTTGAAACCACTTTTTAAAAAGGAATGAATTTCACAATTTTGTGCTGTTCAAAGCACTGAAGAAGGAGGATAAGAAGAAAAAAGGATTGAAATAGAGGAACTCCGTTTGCTGATAACGATGTGATACAATGTATAGCTAGGATAATACTCTTTTAGTTTTGAGCTATGAATGAGCATAGGTAATATTTTTGAAAGAGCGGTGGCTCATGTGACAAAAATTTGTCCGTAAAAAAATGGATGGTCTCAAAACTTTTTTTCTGAAACATCTGAGGCCAATTATCATAACAATTTCACATAGGTACTTTAATCGTTTTCTATGTATGTTATGGATAGTTTTCATGTTCTAGGCAGAACAATCGGCTTTGTAAACAAACTATGCTACAAATTTTATAAACAAAGTATACAAAGTTCGAGTACAATAGACAAAATCCATACACCGCGTAATGTCCTCACAAATAATATAATGTGTGTCATTTGTATACTTTATAAAGCATACCGGCTTATTTTTAATCCCTTTTGCATCATAAGCACATAAGGTAAATGACCCGGTAGTGGGCACAGTTAAGAAAATTTTCGTACTCTTTTACGTGGCAAAATTTTTTCAAGGGACTTGCATCAATATTTACATACTTAGCTTAATCGCCAACTAATTCTCTAAAAAGTAATTACCTTTAAAATGTCATTTGATAAAAAATTAGGATTTTTACGTCAAATTTACTAAACGCTTAATTTGTATCTATAGTGGACATTTATAAAACACGTATTTGCATTAGTAGTGGACAGAAATTAATAGCTATTTTATGCTGTTAACTGGGAGAAATAATTTTTAAAATGAGTAAGGGACCATTCATAAATGATGTCACGCTTTTTTCCCCATACATTTTTCCCAAATCCCTAACTGATCGGCTTTAGTAAAGAGCAGCAAATGTGACCGCTGTGGAGGCAGCTATTAAATATTATGATCCATGTACTTGCATAGATGCTCCACGCCAACCTTAGTTCCATTAACCAGCACTAGGAATCGTTCTCTACAGGTTCTGATAATTACATTCAAGTTTAATGTTACATTCGCTTATTTTAGGAGCTTAAAGATCTAAGTGTCTACTACTGGACCAGTGTCCACTACCAAGGGCAGTGGTAGCCTAGTGGTTAGCACGTCGGACTTCCACCTGGAAGGTCGCGCGTTCGATACCCACTGAAGACCACCATGTATACTTGGGGATATGTGCATGTAAAATCCGTAGACCCCACTACCTCTCCCCGTGCGTAAGCAATCCTAAGGCCTCGGCTAACAGGTAGGGGTCTGGTGGAGAAAAGTGTCCACTACCGGGTCATTTACCTTATACGCGTAGCTTAAACAGTTGAAATCTGTTACGTTATATGAATGATGTGAATGGGTTAAGAAAATTTTTAAAAAATATATCTTTATTACATTTCATCCTTTGATGATAAAAGAAGTTGTTTTATTTCATACTAGCGGTACCCGCGTGGACATGCCCGTGTTAAAAAGTGAAAAGATCAGTCAGTTCGCCATTACATATAGTGTGGTAATTTTTTTATGTGTAAATTATGTTATTTTATTAAAGTGTATAGCTTTAACGGAATTAAAAATTAGCCACCCACGGCAATCAACCAGCGTATTTAAGATTTTTTTTTTTCAAAAGACAGACATAAAAAAATAAAGATGTAAAGAAGGAAACTATTAAAAAAAAAAAGAAAAAAAAAACACATTTTGTTTGTTGAGTTCAAGTACCCACAAAAAGGACGATTATAACTCATTAGGATAGTTTAAATTCATGAATTTTTAGTATAATAAATTTTTGTCTATTACTCAGTGACAGTAATACAGAAAGGCGAAATTTTGTTGCTTGTAGAAACTAACAGCAGCATGAAAAACTTTGAAAGAGGAAAACAAACTTACATCCGAGCTCAAATAGACAAATGATGTATGTGTTAATTCACTGGAGAGGAAAAAAAAATATATATAAATAGTAATAATTATTTGGAATAACAAAAATCACTGAAAAGGATAACATTTCTTTAAAAAACCTCTGCACAGTATGAAGAGTGGACTCGAAAAATAAATATCAAAATAAGGAAATCAAAATGAATCTATCGATCGCCTGTGAGCCTCAGAAACTAAATTTTAATTCGTTAAAAGAAGAATCAAAAGCCAAAAAAAAAAAAAAATATATAAATAAATAAAATATAAATTAAAAATCAACTGCCTCTCAAAATTATAGAAATATTGTGAATAGAATTTTATTTAGCAAATATATAGGTAGACAGAATGCCAACTATTCAAATAAAATAAAAAGCAAGCGCTTTATCAATCGTCTGGGGAAAATAAAATTAAAGTTAATTACTGTGAAAAAATAATTACGAACTACAGAGAAAAACACTTATAACCTCTTTTCTAGTTAATTTAAAGGCTTCGAATTTTAGCACGAGGAGCAAAACTCTCTTTGGGACAATTTTTAAGGGCTTTCAGTGGTATCATGTTCGATACGATGCGATATCTTCTTCCTATAGAAAAGGACCATTTTATGCAACTTTCGGCTATAAATTGGAATAAAAAAAAAGTACGAATTTCGGAAAAAACTCTTCGAGGTGCACACCCCCATGTCCCAAACTAGCTTTGTACCAAATCTCAGAAAAATCCGAAAAACGGTCTTGGCCCTATGCCGGACACACACACACACAGACATACTTGCTGCTTTATTATTAGTAGAAATTTCAACTAAAAAAAAAAAGTTTTTAAAAAAAATACAGCAATTTTTACGTCACAAAATCAAGAAAGTTGTAAGAAAACTATTTTTGTGGAAACTAATAAAATATTTAACCCTGCAACATTTTTCCTGAGGTTACTGGTTACCAGCAGGCCCACGACGTTCATACGTGCAAGGTCGCACGACGGTGCCCTGTTAAAAAGGCACCGGGCCATCGAATCAAAAGGCGCCCTTTTCCAGAAAATTCGTCTTTAAAAAAAAACCCTTAAGCCTTAAAAACCCCAATAAACTCCAAAAAAAAAAAAAAAAAAAAAATTTGGTTGGGTTTTCCAGAAAAAAACCAACCAAATGTTTTTTTTCGGAGTTTTATCGTTTTTGGGTTTCTTCCCGTTTTTGGCTTTCTTTTTAACCCTAAAAAAGGCGCTCAGTAGGAATTCGCATGACGGCACCCAGCAGGCTTGGCGCGGGCTTGGTGATCTGCTCTTCATTGGGAAAACTTAATGAAGAGCCCCACACAATTTCATGACACAAATCACTATTTTTAATTTTTCAAGGAACATTAGAAACAACATCAAACAAAATATTACAACATAAAACACAGACTAAAACAAATCTACGATATTAAAGTCTTGGCGGCGGTTAGCTCTACTGACGCTAACATATTTCTTCTATCAAATTACGTGGTGCCATCTATTGAGAGAGTATCTTTTAACAATTAATTACTGACGGGACTGAAAAGTCCCATCAAATAATAAATTAAAAACTAAAAAAACAACATCTTTCTGGAAAGTCCTATTGGGTCATCTTCTAAGACACAAATTATTTTCTGAGTTATTCATGACCAGTAATGACTTATAATGAAAGTTCTCACATAATGATTAGTTTCTTGCCTAAATTAAGCAGATATAAAAACATAACCCAAATTTTGAAAGCTTAAAACAGTAATAAAAATCAGTAAATAAATGGTGAAAATTGGTGTAGATAAAAGAAAATTTCCTCTTTTATGTCACCCGTTGAGTTTGAAAAATCGACAAATTTTGAACTCTGCGGACATTTTCTCTAGTATTAACAATGAGTTCATAATTGTTTTAACCCACTAATATTACGTAAAACAATTAGACCATTATTGTTCTGACACACACTAACATGTTAACAGTTAGACCATTATTGCTTCGACACACTCATACATTGACGATTGAACCCTTTTATTATTCTGTTGCTCATATTCACTTTGGAGGACTATTAGTTTGACTCCTTATATCATAACACTTTATCTACGGAAAATTCTTTTAAGTATCGCTCCCTTTAAAATTTTACCCAGAAACCATTTTTATAAATGTTCCGAAGGTACTTTGCAGGAACACTCTTTTAATTCCACTTTTTCACGACACATCACAGCATTAATTGTTTTAACCCACTAATATTATGTAAAAAAATAGACCATTATTGTTCTGACACACACTAACATATTAACAGTTAGACCGTTATTGGTCCGACACACTCATACATTGACGATTGAACCCTTTTATTATTCTGTTGCTCATATTCACTTTTGGAGCACTATTAGTTTGACTCCTTATATCATAACACTTTATCTACGGAAAATTCTTTTAAGTATCGCTCCCTTTAAAATTTTACCCAGAAACCATTTTTATAAATATTCCGACGGTACTTTGCAGGAACACTCTTTTAATTCCATTTTCCCACGGCACATCCCAGCAAAGTAATATAAGGAGTATTTTAACGAGGAAAGAGAATAGTTTTGAAATCGATGCTGTATTTTGAGCTGCTTTTCTGTTCAGATTGCTTCACCTTTCTGATTTTTATTCCAGAGAAGTGTTAAAACTCCATGACTTTTTAACGTGTTAGTTAAGTACTTAGAGAACGATTTGACCAGATATTTTAAGTGATCAGTGTATGTAATTGCTTTCACAGTTAAATTACTCTGTGGTACTTATTAGGTGTAACGAACTAATTTTTTATAGATTGAGTATTTCATTTCTGTAAATCCCTTAATTTTTAGTGTAGTTACTCAAAAAAAACTATTACATGACAAGAAATTACTGTCGATCATATAATGCAGTAGATAACGTGTTAACGATTCAGCTTTCCTTTTTTACAACACTTAATGCCATTTCGTTGAAAGTAAAAAAAAAAAAAAAAAGGCATCGAACAACATGACAAAGTCATTTAGACAAAATAAAAGCCAAAACAGGAAACCATATTTACGGTATAATGCTCCATAACATTTTTCTATCTTAAAATAAATGATTCATATCTTTCTGTCCCCGAAAATGCGAAATAAATGGCTCGGAAATGCAGCTTCAGCGAATCGTAATTAATCCTGACAGGCTTAATAACCGCGCTGCTCGCTTTTTCGCTTGTTAGTATACTCGGACTTTCTTCCTTTGTTAAGATTTTTATGTTTATGCGACAAAGTGATGAAATGAGATGTAATCTGAACGTAAAAAGGGATACGTTCCAGAAAATAAATATCTCTCTCCTCATGAGCCATTGAATCTTCACGCCAAAATTAAATGATCTCCAAACGAGCATAATAATGAGGGTTTCCGGCGGAGTTAGTTTTGCTGCTCAACATTAATGGCTCGTCTTTCTCTCAATATTAGTTTATACGTTATTATCTGTGTAGAGAATTTATAATTTCAGTTGCATAAACAATACTAACGAGTAAGCAACCTCTTCAAGATTATCATCTCTCTTGCTCGATTGTTTAAATTTCCTCACACAACTCGCATCTTTAATTACATTTAAACTGAGCAGATTTTCGGTTAGCAAATTCATTGCATTCATTAGTAAAGCGCAAAAGCAAACGTTTGCTCCTGAAATGTAATTGAAACATGTAACTAACTTTTCAATATTTTTTACGGCAAACAAAGAGTTATAATGAGAATTATATAATTAAGAGCAATTTTGAAGAAAAAGAAAAAAAAAAGAAAATATATATTTTGAGTGAGAATAATTTTTATTATATTTGAAAAGTGATAAATTTGAAAGCTAACATGACTTTATGCTGATATTAGTCTTATGTAATATTAGTTTAAACACATGAGATATCTTTTCTTATAACTTTAAAACTATTTAGTGCACCCGAAGTGCTTCACAACACTGAACACATGTCACTTAACATGCCTTTATGTGACTATCGTGGTCACATTGTTCCACTTCTCCGTTCAAATAGCTCGACTAACTTCAATAGCTCGACTTCGTTGTAATAGCTGGACCCTCGACCGCTTCCTTCTAATGAGGCTGCGTATCGGTACATAATTATTCTCATGTACTGTTCTACTACCGATTAGCTAGAAAGGTAAACATCCGTTTTCCACGAGGAAATAACTGCACTTATTAGGTGTTGGGGTAATAGCTTTAATTTCACAAGCTTTAATCATATTATAAATTCAATCCTTCCAGTAGAATTACTTGAAAACGATTATTTGTTGGTCTAGCCACTGTTTTAGTAATACTATGGTTTCAAAACAAATTAACAGTATTTTAGAAACATTTTCTTAAATCAAATGGACTAAGAACATTTTCCCTCCCGTCAGAACTCGCTCTGCTTTTTTATTCGTTTTTACAGTCCACTTGTCAATATTTCATACGAAACGTGGTCGGACATTATGTGGGGTTGGTACCGCTCTCCAGATTTGATTGACTCTTATTTAGAATGTTATATATATATTAGCAGAAGCACCATATATTTTGGATCATATTTTTCATCGTTGAAAAGCTTGAGTTAACAAAACGAAGTTTGCGGCATTAAATCACATAGCCAAATCATGCCAAATTAAGGAACGCTTAAATGCCAGAGGTAACGGAACATTGCGAAAAGGCGATACATTGGAGAAAGGACAATGACGCAGAGCACGCACTCAGATCCAAAATGGTGGATGTGTGGGCCTTACTATATAGAAGCTATTACTATCACCCAAATTTTTAGCAATTGTCACCCGGGACGATATATACTGTACATTTTCTTTATCCAAACACGAAAATTATTTTACTTTTTAAACAGTAATGTACACACTAGTTTTTTACGTTACAGCTTATTATTTAAGAATTTTAAACATATTTTATTGATTCCCATAGTGCAATATTATCGATTCATGTAGGCTTAAGTTTGTATCACTTCTTTAAGATTTTGTTAGAAATGTGGCAACATGAAATCAGTAGTGACTAATTACTATCTTGTGTACTTAGGAACTTTTCAAAAGTTAATTCCTGTGCTTTCATATTGTTTGGTCATGTCATACGAAAGACAAGTCTTACCAAGAGCTGTTTACGATTGAAATAAAACGGCAGAACGGTGGGAAATAGGGACACGTTATTTCGAGAAAGTAATATCTTATCCTGCATTTATTTCACTTCGAAAAACCAAAGTGTTGGAATACGATCCGATTCAACCTTGAGCCAGACGCCAGATTATTGCTTTCCCCCTCCTGTCTGACTCTTTCCTACTGTAGAGGCTATGAACTGACGAACTGAAACTTTCTGTTTTATATGCGCGCGCAACATTATTTTGTATCTGAAGTGTTAATTTCCCTTTCTTCTCTCCTTAAATATGTGTCTGTGTATGTGGTAGAAATATGTTGCTAGTATCCTAATTAAATATGTGATTATTAATTCAGTGCAATATCTTCTCTGAATGGATTTTTGTGTAACTGATTCACAGCTACGACTGTACCGGATGAAAATGACAGGTCAGTTGAAATTTTAACTATTGTTTTTTCCATTCCCAGTGTGGTGAAGCTCGGCGACCGCTGCGTGCCAATTAACATTCTTTGTTAGAATGAACTCACCTTTCCATCAGATTATGAGACTGAAGCTGAATCTAGCGCTCTGCTCTCAACAAATGACAATAACATTAATATTTAAATGAAAGATATAAACTATATATGAACATTAAAGACTATTTAAAAACATTATCTACCATTCATATATATTAAGGGTTAAAAATACAAGTGGAAACATGACTTCTTTTAAAGAAAGCTTTTCATTTGAAAAATTAAATAATAATAACTACTCTGTCTGGAAATTTAAGGCAGAAATGCTCCTAATTAAGGAGGACTTATTTAATTATATAACTGATGATCCACCAAACCCTATGACTACAGAATGGTCAAAGAAAGATCAAAAGGCCAGGGCACTGATTAATTTATTAATTGATGACACACAAATTGTACACGTGAAGAAGGAAGCGACTACAAAAGGCACCTGGAACGCCTTAAAAAACATTCACGAAAGAGCTAATTTATCAAGCAAGTTGTATTTGCTTAGAAAGCTCTATAGCCCAAAACTAGAAGAAGGCGGAAATATGAATAACCACATTGTAAAAATACTTGAAATTACCGATAAGCTCAAAGCTATCGGAGAAGATATCAAAGACCAGCATCTATCTGCATTACTACTGTGCTCATTGCCATCTTCGTATGACACGTTAATAACCGCCTTAGAGGCTAGAAATGAAGAGGAATTAACATCGGAATTTATAAAGTGCAAACTTACTGATGAATTTCAGAATATAGTTGAAAACACAGCGTCAGTAAATGAAAATGCAACAAAAGCATTTAAAGCTATATATAAACAGAAGGAAAAAACGTAATACTAGCCCGCACTGTAAAATTTGTCGAAGAAACAAATTCAAATATACTTGACAAAGAATATTCAAAACATAATTTCGACGAAATAAATAAAAACGGGGTTCAGCGCGAACAACTGCAACACCCGATAGCAAGGGAAATTTCGCCTAAAGTAGAAATAGCTATACAGGAAACAAATGAAACTCCCGACGTTCACAACGCAGTAAATGACCAGCCTAGGAGGTCAGAACGACAAAACAGGGGGGTTTCGACGGATCGTCTAGCTTATTTAACAAAATATGACTTAGTACGCGAACCAAAAAATTGGAGCGAAATTCAAAACATGCTAAAACCATGCGAGAAACAAAATTGGATCAATGCCGCTAAAGAAGAGATGAATTCTCTCGAACAAAATAAAACATGGGTTTTGGTAGATCCCCCGCGTGGCGAAAACGTAATAGGATCAAGATAGACTTTTAAAACGAAATATGATAGCGAAGGTAAAATTGAGAGGTATAAAGCGTGACTGGTAGCAAAGGGGTACTCTCAAAAGTTTGGGGAAAATTATGACGAGACCTTTGCTCCAGTGGTATCCCATACAACGATAATGCGCATTATTAGCAACTGCGATACACAAAAAATTAGACGTCCACCATATTGACGTAAAAACCGCTTTCCTGCATGTCGACCTAAACGAAAATGTATACATGTCGCAACCAGAGGGCTTTATTGTCCCTGGAAAAGAAAATACAGTTTGCCGATTGCAAAAGGCTATTTACGGTTTAAAGCAAGCCGCCAGGGCATGGCATTTGAAAATTGCTGAATCATTGAAAAAATTAAAATGTGTACAAAGCACTGCTGATCCTTGTTTATTTAAGAAATGTATCGACAATGAAACTGTTTACATTATAGTATATGTCGATGACATACTCATATCGGGGACAGAAAATAACATTAACAGCATAGTAGATGAACTAAGCAAAGAGTACGAACTTAAAGATTTAGGTGAAATTAAATATTATCTTGGAATTAACATAAATAGAGACAAAGATGGGAATTATTTGTTAAATCAGAAAAACAAGATCGAAGAAGCAGTAAAAAAATTTAACCTGCAAGAAGCTAAACCATATACCACACCTATGGAAACGGGATATCTAAGAGAAGATAATGAAGTAAATTTACTTCCGAACAATACAAAGTACCGTCAAGCAATAGGTGCTTTGCTATACATTGCCACCGTAACGAGACCTGATATTACTGTAGCCACTAATATATTAAGTCGCAGAAACGAGAAACCACGCCAGTCGGATTGGAATGCCGTGAAACGGTTAATAAGTTACCTTAATCATTCTAAAAATCTAAATCTTATCATAAAAGCAAATAAAAAACCAGATCTAATTGCTTATGCCGATGCAGATTGGGCCGGAGATAAGACCGACCGCAAATCCACAACCGGCAACCTTTTCTTAGTTGGAAAATCACCAGTACATTGGTTAAGTAAGAAGCAAATGTGTCGCACTTTCATCGGCTGAAGCCGAGTATGTTGCTGCAGCAAACGCCACACAAGAAATACAGTGGCTCATCAAACTGTTAAAAGACCTAGACATGCCTCAAGAACTACCAATCACACTCTCTGACGACAATCAGTCGTGTATCAAAATGATACAATGTCCAAAATACGTCTCGAAAACGAAGCATATTGACATAAAATTTCATGCAATAAGGAACTTGAACGAATCAGGTATCATCCAGATGACCTACCTACCAACAAAGTTAATGAAGGCAGACATGTTAACAAAACCTCTGCCCAAACCGGACTTTCTGAACCACCGGTCAAGTCTACTGGTAATGCCTTATGGAATTTCATCGGATCAAGGGGGACTGTTGGAATATGATCCGATTCAACCTTGAGCCAGACGCCAGATTATTGCTTTCCCCCTCCTGTCTGACTCTTTCCTACTGTAGAGGCTATGAACTGACGAACTGAAACTTTCTGTTTTATATGCGCGCGCAACATTCTTTTGTATCAGAAGTGTTAATTTCCCTTTCTTCTCTCCTTAGATATGTGTCTGTGTATGTGGTAGAAATATGTTGCTAGTATCCTAATTAAATATGTGATTATTAATTCAGTGCAATATCTTCTCTGAATGGATTTTTGTGTAACTGATTCACAGCTACGACTGTACCGGATGAAAATGACAGGTCAGTTGAAATTTTAACTATTGTTTTTCCATTCCCAGTGTGGTGAAGCTCGGCGACCGCTGCGTGCCAATTAACATTCTTTGTTAGAATGAACTCACCTTTCCATCACAAAGTATTGCCAAAGTATCCAAAAAGCCGACGTAATTTACACCTATAGTCTAATTTAACTCTTTTGTTGGTGACTGGAATGTGGTTCGGCAATATAATTTGAAATGTAGGAGAGCGAAAAAAGAATAAAAGTAAAAGTCGCCGTGTATAGACCACAGACTTCCTAAAAATATTCCTACATATACTATGCGAAAGCGTTTGAATAATAGTAATTAACTCATTTCAGTGCTTTTCATTTGTTCATTTAAAATGAACAATTTCAATGTTATTTTCAATGTTATTTTCATCAAAAATATTTCTAATTTTCTTCTGCTTATTCAGTTCAAATAGAAGCGTAAACAGCGCTGTATTTAAAAACTACCAAGTTTTTAATACAAACTACAAAAAAAAAAAAAAAAAAAAAAAAAAAAAAACATATATCAAGCTTTTAAATAAAACTTAGAATAACTATGGTATAAACTTAGCGGCAGAGTAACAATATACATACGGCTAATTATTACATCACTGTTATAAATTTCATCATGAAATTACGGTTAAATGACCGGCAGCAGTCTGTTCATCTAATTCACCGTTAAATTTACGGTTTGAAACATTTTTCTATCTTTACGGGACCAAACCATTTCCAATTAACTTGGTTAAAAAGCCGTAAATACAAAAGTTTACGGTTTTATAACCATTTAAAAATGGTTTCAAAACAAAATTTTTACCGTTTTTGAACCATTTCGAGGCGTAGAAACCGTAAACGAAGCTTGCAGGACTCGAACCCCGAATGCGTGGTGTACAAGTCTTGCTCTCTATCCACTCGGCCACCGTCATCACGTAAAGCAGACGTTTATTTATCAATAAATCTTCTTTTCCAACAGACAAACAGCCTTAAAATTGAGATTTCAGTTTTTGATTGGATCCAAATTTATTTTTGGTCTAAATTTACTGCATATTGACGAAAATCATTTTATTTGCTGCAAAAATTAAAATGCAAACAAGCTTCAAACAAGCTTCAGCAGCTCAAATTATGGATTCGCTCATTCGCAAACAGTTTGGGAATCCGATGTCTCTAATTTTTGATTTTCGTGTAGATGTGTTTCTATTTAGTAGCCACTGCTTAAGCCCCTTTTTTTTCTTCTTTTTTTATATACACATGCAGATTTTAACTGATAAATCCGTATTCCTATTTTAAAACAACGTACGACCGGTAAGGTTTCGCAACCAAGATGGACGCCCGATTCTTATTGAGCGCTTGAAAATCACGGTTAGTTAAACGTTCTTTAGGATAAACAGAGAATAAACGATTTTTTTCGCAATCAGCGGTTTGAATACCATCTTTTTAATGGTTATTCAACTGTTGTAATTAAATATGGTAAAATAACAATCAAATAAATGGTTATTTTACTATTTTCTTACGGAAATTTTTAACAGTGATGTGTTACATGCAACTTGAATACATTAAAGTTATTCATAGGCCCAAAAAATATTTCACGCCTACCATTCTTCCAAATGTACACTTCACCCCTTCAAATAATGTGCAGCATAATAGTTCTTCAGTCGTAGTAATTGTTTCTAACTGTCTACCTTCATCAGCTAACTTTGGAACAGTATCATTGGTTGGGAAATGGTTAAGAGTCGAAACGAATAATTCCTAAATATTTTTCGTATTTATTAAACATACTTTTATTAAACAACATCGAGCATTCAATATGCTAGATAAATGGAAAACATAAATTATGGAACGACTTGATAATAAAAGACTGGCACCCTATTCCATTAGGGCTTTTTTAGAAGCACCATCATTACCTATTTGGAGTCAGAAGAATGTCGAGACAATGGACCAGCCACGATAATAAGAAAAGGATTTGCATTTGCCCATCCATCTTTGTCGAAGGAGAAGTCAACGTGTTCTCCTTAATCGATTTTTAGACAAAAGTAGCCTATTTACATCGGAGACGAGCTAAAGGTCAGAGTATCTTTGACTCATATATTGTTCTCATAAGGAAAAAAGGAGTGTCTGAACAAGTTAATTTTAGGATGTGAGCATCTTCCCAAATTTTTGTTTCACTCCGAAATTCTTTGATCCTAACAATTGATGTTTTCATCATTCATTCCTAGTTAATTCAGTACGTAAATGACATTATTGTAGGATTTTTTTCCCTTCTAATGAGGCTGCATATTGGCTAATGATACTTCAGACCTAGTGGACGTGGATTTCCCAAGAATTGGAAACCATGTTTTCCAGCAACACCACAATTGGTATGGTAACATCACCACTTGAAAATTATGACACCTAGTTTTCTCACTACACCAAAGCCACTTTTTCTCTACTTCATCTACATCAGCAGAGACCAGAAGGGACACCTGGTCTCTGTTCATGCAAATTTTTCAGTAGGAATTTATTTTATCAGAAAGTATACAATCCTTATGTATATAGAGTATATACGTAAGGATATTTAACATACCACCTAACGAAAAGACAGGGACACTGTCGATTTTCTGCATCCCAAAAATCCACCAATTTTGGCCAGTTTTGACCCAGCAAATTTGGGCATAAGAAGCCAGTGCCTTACACAATCGGGAAGGCGCTTTATTGTTGGTTTAGTAAATGATCCTTAAATGAAAAAAATATGGTTGAAGAGACAAATTGAGATACGCTAGCTTTTCTTAGGGAAAAGGGCAGCATGGCTGTTATATAGGAGCTTCCAGATAGAATGTCACGTGTAGGGGGTTATTTTAGCGAAGTAACTATATTGTGTGTTTTAGCAATGAAAAATTAATAATGGAGATAATACTTTTAAGTAATCCATAAGCATTTTTGTCATCTGTTTTCCCCGAGTTTGGTTTGTATATCCTTTCAAATGACGATAAACAGATCTTCTCTTACAAGGTGCTGACTGTTCTTTTCCTGCAAAGGTGGAAGAAGTCGTGGTTAAGAGAAGTGTAGATGAAAGAAGAGAAAAGAAAAATAAAGAGAGATAAAAAGAAACAAAGTCCTTCCCTCTAATTTATACGTTTTAAAATTAAATATTGTGTACTGAAAATTAAATTAACACACTAATATTATTGTATTTAAAATTAAAATTACTCACTGATCTTGCATCTTACATTAGGACAAAACTCTAGATTTTTTATTAACTACATGATTTTTGTTGTAGAATCAAAGGTTTTGTGCTTTTGTAAGAAAGACCTCCAAGGATAATTGTTGACTTTGTTCTCAATTTTTTGATTCAAGACACTATGATAAATCACGCGCCCTTTTAAAGGCATGCACTTTTAAAATGTAATAGAAAAAATTTCTTAAACCTTACAGAAATTTCAGCTTTTAGAGAGTAATGTCAACTATCATATCAAGGCCTCAAAAGGTCCTCTGTTTAATCGGTCTGAACTTTAAAACGAGTTATGTTTGAAACTACTTCTCAGAAGAGTCACCAGAGCGAGATGCATTTCTTCAGCAAATAAAATCAGAGCATGTTTTCTGGGGTTGGAAAACCGACTGTTTCAATTAGCGTATAGTGTTATAGAATCTATGAAAGTTCCGAAAGAATCCAATCCTTGAACAAACAGACATTTCGTCTTCTCCCTTCTGAGCAACACAAAATGTAGACGCTGTTTGCTTTTACTGCTTTCACATAATTCCTTTGATCGGATTATTTTTCGGAAATGTTTCTTCATTGTATAATATAAAATTTTGAGTTGAACATCAGTCTAGGATTTTTAAATTATCGTGGTCTTTGTTCGGGTTCATATAACTTATGATTTACTTCCTGTCCCCTCTATTCTACCTGGTGTGAGAAAAAAGAAGATATCCTAATGTAAACGTAATTTGCTTCTGTAACAATGGAACTCAAAAGGGTTAAGTCAAAAGTTAAAAAGAAAACTTAGTAATTCGCCGTTTATTTGCAATGTATTGAAGATTTTTCTAAATTCTTAGTTGCTCTAATGCAGGAAATATGACTCATGACATGTTTTCCATTATTATATTGAAATTTTCGATAAAGTTTGTTCAAAGAAAATCCGTCCGTTACAACAGGATTTATATGTGATTGAAATTTCCCAGTAGGCGCTAATGTTAACTTTTTAAAAAAAAACTGTTTAAAATTGAACAAAAATTGTTCAAATCAAAAATTGTTCTCCGCTGAGAGCTTTTCTTCGAATAAATTTGTTCAAAGGAACTTGGATCTTATGTCTAGAGTTTACATAATTTGCTTCAGTTTTGCCCATAGGCGCTAATATTATGATTTTCATGATTGATAGCACAATTTCGAACAGTAAGTGTTAAAAATTCAACGAAAAATTGCTCAAATCAAAAAGTAAAATGTGGAAATTAGATGCTCTCGCCAAGGTCTTTCAAATGCAAAAAAAAAACTTTCGAATTGGGCAATTTTTTTTTTACCCATCTCAAGACCATACTTTCAAATTTCTTATTTTGCCATATTTATTTAATTCTTTAACTTATTTTTGACTTTCGTATTTTTGAACTTCGTATCTTGAACGATATTTTTACGATACATTACGCCTTGCTTCCTTTTTTTAAAAAACCTTTTCCTGGTAACTAGGCAAAAAAAGTGGTTATTTAAAAATGAAAAATATTTTAAAAACATTGCTAGATATTGTAGTTACTCAAATCTGAAACGTGTCCTTTATTGTGCTTCTGTTGCTACTTAGACAATATCATTTTTCGTGGTCTTTTGCGTAGCAAAAAACGAAAAACTTCTTTTTGTCTTTGCGATTTTTAGAGTAAATTTAAATTCAAATAATAATATAATTGATATTTACTTAATAACTACATTCGAACATGATCTGTCAATCGATTATTGAATTTGTGTGGAGGCTGTAGATCCAGAACTGTTTTACCCCGAATCTCTAGAGTCCAAAATACGTAACTGAGATTAGGAAGGCTCGAACACGGACGAGTGCATTAGTTCAACTAACAGCCTTATTCACCAATCGATGCGAACCTCTGTCAAACTCTCGAACAGCAAATTTGAGCGTTCCGATTGGTTCAGGGAGCCTTTGATCTGCAGTTCGAAGGTTCAAATCCGCTGGAGAATAAGCAATAAGGCGGTTAGACGTACAATAAACTAGCTCGTAGGAATTCTGCAGCGTATTAAAGGCACCTAAAATACTCTGTATTACTTTTATTACATTTTGCTTTTTGTGAAGAATAACTGATACAAATTCTTGTTTGCATTACTTACTGTTGCACTTCTATAAAGAGTTGTTTTCAGCATAAAAAATAGTGCTTATCATAGAAAAAAAGGTGTTGTGGAAGGAATGCGGTCTCGTCCATTATTTTAACACTTAAATTGATAAAATATATAGTTTAAAATTGAAGTAACTTCCATTTTGTTTAAAATGAACGTTAAAGAATCTACATTCAAACTCTTTTATTATTAAATACTATCTTTAAGAATTCGTCTATTTCCATAGTCAAAGTTTTTCATTGTTAAATAAGTTCTTTAAAAACTCGTCTGGTATCTATTTTTCTTTGAAAGAACACGGAGAGAAAAATTACACTTGCACCAAAGAAAATATTTACATCACATCATTATTCACCTTACACAGTTGCTTTTTGAATTTCCACTTATAAATGATGACAGTTATGAGCAGGAAAGATGTGACGGAAGTTAGAAAGCTACTGCAACTTCTTAAAAAAGTATTAAACCAGAAGAAATTTTCTTCTTCCAAAGTTTTCTTTTTCGGTAAAAAAAAAAAAAGAAACTACAGGAGCGTATCGTTTGGTGGAAGCTTTTCATTGTTTAATTCCACTTTTTTCAGTAGTTTTATTTTGCTTCTTTTTATTAATGTCCTTGAAAAAAGCTACCAGTAATCATTCATAGCGGATGAACCCCTTTTTCTCTGCATCTTTTATTAGATATCAGATGTAACATACGGTTTTTTCTTCCATCCTCTGAAACCTAGTTGACTGGAGAATGTGTTACAAGCGGACATTGAAACAAAACAGATTTGTAAATATAATATAAAATAGCAATGAAACAAAATGTAATTGAAAATAGCACAAAACATTTCCTATACCCTGAAAAGGTTTGAGAAGAACTGCCCAATGTTGGAAATTTTCAGTTTTCCAAACATTTTACGTGCATTACGTGAACCATTTTGCGTGCATTAATGTAGTGATCGAGAAATGCACCGTTTTACGCATATCTCATAAACAAATTAGTAAAAAGAAAGTTAGTTCCTTCATTTTTTACCAAAAAATGAAGGAAAAAGTTTTTAAAAAATTATTGTCATATGTCAAAAAATATTATGCATAATATTTGTCGTGGCCAGGTTCGCAACGTAAAGGCGCGTGAATGCGTAAGTGGAAAAAAGTACAAAGACGAGAGAAAGAAAAAGGTGTTTCAGGTTCCAAAAAAGAAACTTACTTTTTAGGTTAACTATATTAATTTATTCTATATAATACATATAAATTCTTTACATAAAGAACATTTAATTAACTTAAGTCCATAATACTAGTTAACTTCAAGTGTAACTTTCAATAATAACAAGAA
This sequence comes from Octonoba sinensis, assembly GCA_038502835.1. NCBI lineage: Eukaryota > Metazoa > Arthropoda > Arachnida > Araneae > Uloboridae > Octonoba > Octonoba sinensis. The sequence continues at coordinate 71,058,984 of CM076602.1, forward strand.
AAACAAACGTGCAAGGGACGAATCTTATGCTGGTGAATCTGGTTGACACAAAAATGTCAGTAAGCCGTCTTTTTGTTCCTTCTTTCTTGGTATACATCAACACTACGCTTTATTTTCAGGAAGAAAATATAAAGTTTCAAGATATTTCATTTTAGACATAGAAACATTCCACGAAGGACAAAATATGAAAAATTACTTACGGTGGAAGGCAAAGTAGTTTTTCATCATTTCCAGGATTCCTGGAATTTTCTAAACATTTTTCGTCGCTAATTTTAACTTGCTTAAGCTTTAATAAAATTTTTGGCTGCTGCACTAAAAGAGAACTGCTTCCGTTATGCTGTCGCTAAGCAACGCGTCCATTTATTACTCCTTTAAAGCAGGTTTGCTTGTTATTTTGAGAAATTAAATGTCGCGAGTTAGTTTTTGCAAGAGAAAAATATTTTGTTCGCTCAACTTTGTAATGTGGTGGTTATAAATAAGCTAACCAGGAAAAAGGGGATTGCGAAAAAGTGAGCGAAAGTGCGTAGGGTCTACATTGACAAAAAGAAATATACAAATTAAAAAATATGCCAAACGAATTATGTAATAGATAAAATAACACTTTGATATTGCTACCAACAGTAGATGATTGATTATTGTACACGGATCTGTTTAAAAACCGTGTATCGTTTTATACTTTTAATCTTCGAGCTTCGGATCGGAGGATCTCGGGTTCGATACCTAATCCGCTGAAGACCCACCGTAACACTTGGGGATACGTGCATGTAAAATCCGGGGACCTTGAAGTCCCGAGGCAGTTTTGAGGGAACCGGATGGTGGAGATTGTCCCTTCCCTTCACCCTTAGGTCTAAAAAGGAAGGTGACGTATTTGTGGTGGCGCCATCTGGTGTCATCCAAATACATAACGAGCCAAGTCGTCCTTCCACCGTTGTGGTGCTCATCTCTTAACGGAAGGCGCTCTCTACTGTCTTAATTCCTAGTCGCTCTGCGAAGGGGAGCTTGGATATCCAAGTGTCATAAGAAACAACAACAACATACTTTTATTAAGAGGTTATTAGTTTACACCAAATACTGGACTAAGAATTAGGGTTAGTTTTTAGGCTGTCATCATTAGAAGTTTTTCTGACCACAATGATGTCATCAATTGGCGAGCTGAATGGTTTATTGGGTGAATGGCCCAGTAGTTTTTTTTTTCTAGTTTTTTTTAAAGCAGTGTTTCGCACAAATTTACTAGCCTACTTTTCCGTAAAAGTAAAAAAAATAATAATAATAAAGCATGAAAGAAGGCTTAAAATGTATTAGGTGTAAAAGATTTTTTTTGCATTCGAACGATCTCGGCGAGAACATCTTATTTCTATATTCTACTTTTAGATTTGAACAATTTTTTGTTCAATTCTGAACGGTTAAAAAAATTAAGATTAGTGCCTATGGGCAAATTGTGTAAACTCTGGTCATACGATCCGAGTTCCTATGAACAAGCTTATCGGAAGAAGCTCAAGGCGTGAAATATGTATTTTTTTAATTTGAACAATTTTTGTTCATTTTTGAACAGTTCAAAAAAAAATTAACATTAGCGCCTACGAGGAAATTTCAATCCCATAAAAATCCCGATCTAACCGACGGATTTGCTTACAACAAACTTTTATCGGAAAGATGTTAAGCCGTAGAACATGTACAGATATGAAGTTCAACAAGAAGTAAGCGAGCCTATTTCCCTATGAACATATTTGGTTAGGATTTTTAAGGATATTTCTCAATGAATGAATGAATAAATGAATGAATGAACGAATGAGTGAAAGAATGAATGAATGAATGAATGAATAAGTGATAAAATAAATAAATGAGTGAATAAATACATGGATGAGTAAATAAATGAATGAATGAATGAAAGAATGAATGAGTGAGTGAATCAATATGTATTATCCGTTGAAAAAGGTATATTTGAAGTAATTAAAAACTAAAGCTAAATGAGAAAGAGAGAGATCGAGTATAAATCTGAATTTGATGTATACGGGAAAGTAGGCTCCTATAGTTCTAGACGGAACTTCTTGTTTATACAGGGTAATTAAATATCACCGGGATCGCGATAAAGGCGACAAATATAGAACCCCTCATTTCTTAAGCACAATTTCCTCTATCTTCTTAACTGCCGATTTCTATTTTGCGTACAATGGTAGGTGCAAGCCACATTATTGAATTTATCAATTAGCATAGGAAGTTATCAATATTAATTTCATACCTTGTCACTATAAAATATTTTATAACTCGAACAGTTACACTGTAAAAAATTTAGCTGCATGTTGCACCAAAAAAATAGTGCAAATTAATACCAAACGCACCAAAAAATAGTGCAAAGTGTTGCTCACTGCAAAAGGTGATGCTTAATTTTACTATATTTTGGTGCAACATACGCAAGTTAGCACCAAAGTATAGTAAAAATAAGCACTGTCTTTTTAAGCCAACAAATTTGGACCATTTTTTTGTTACAACATACCACTGAATTTTTTGCAGTGTAGAGTAAATCTTACATTTGTACTTTTTACACTTACATGATAAATTGCAAACAATCTCTTTAACCTGACAACAATATCGTTTTTTCCAACTGCTAGAAATCTCTCATTCGTCATTTTCAAGGAATCCCGATACAAAAACAGTTTTGGTGAGTTATGATCGTTGGAATGGGTATGCGCTCATCTTTATTGACTTCAAATTATACAGAAGAGAGAGAAAGAGACTATACAGGTTACAAAGAAAATGGAAGGTTGGATAGAAGTTCTCAGCTTAACAAAAGAGAAATAGATGAATAGATGGAGAGAGAAAGAAACGAGAGAGCCGTAATCTGATCTAATATTTACTTTGGGAGACATTCGAAAAAAAAAAAATTTTCGGTGAAAACTAAAAACAATCTGGTGACTACCACTTAAACAATTTCGTTCAGTAAAATTTATTTTTGTTTTATAAAATTAGTTTTCAATTCCATTAAAACAAAATATTTGATTATTGTGGCGGGCTTCATTTTAGTACAATCGAGATGGCTCTTTTATGCCATTGTACAGGGGGTCTAGAGTTTAAAAAATATTTCTGAAAAATGCCGGAGGAAAATTTTGAAGATTTAAGCGAAAAAGAATCAGTTTTTAGCAATCTAATGTGTGAAATAATAAATTTAACATGCAAAAATTTGCCAGTTTGTTATCACCTCTCAGTTTATCACCTCTCAGTTTGAAAGACTAATGTGGGTACCGTGGTACCTCTGGTGACACCAGTGGGTACACTTATGCAGCTGAACGTACTTCTGTCAAGCTTGCTACTGCGCTATAATGTTTTGGAGTGAGAATCTTTAGATGTAAATGGAATGACTGAATAGTTGAGTTTGGTTTTTAATAGAGATATAGAACGATAAATGCGTGAGAACACTATTACGCTATTATCCAGGAAAGAGAATAAGTCCATGAGAGAGAAGTTCTTGAATCAATCTGTCGACGTTGACTATCCAGAGAAAGCTTGAAACTACAAGAGGCTCTCCAAATTCATGCTAGTAACGTATTCTCCTCTGAAGTCACTGCCAGAGGAAATCATGAAAAAAAAATCTCGTTTTCGACGAATAATTACCTAAAATGTGTTTTAGCAAGAAGTTTCAAGTTTGTAATCCCATTTCGGTCAGCGATTTTTGAAGTGGTTCATAAATAATATTGATGTATAGTTAGACGAAAGGTTATTATTGGTGAAACTAATGAAACTTGTAACCTTTGTTGTAGTCAGGAACTTCAGTACTGCAAAAAATTAAAGCATTTCGGTGATTTAACAATTTTGACAGATAAACTCTTTTAATTAGTGCACACATAAGGAAAATTGTATTATAGAAATCGGTTAAAATGGTTGCTTTTTTATAAGCTCCTAACAAGACTCTTTCGTAATTTAATCATTTACTACGTTCTAAAAACGATTAATTATTCCATATAAATGTCATTTTACGGGGCTGAAAATGGAAAGTCATTGCTGAAGGTTGAAAAACATTCAAACGGTTGGGTTTTTTTTTTTTTTTTTAACTTTTTAAAACATTTTATATTTGTATGAATGGCAGTTTGGTTTCTCCATCGAGGATTCCCCCCCCCCCTCAATTCTGCTTAGAAGTCAGCTTTATTTTATGTTTCTCTTTTCGTTTTTTTTTTTCACGAAATTTTTCTTTACAATTTTGAAACTTTGAAGCAAAATTTTTATAAGGAATGAACCATAATTTATTGCTTTGCAACAAACAAATATCTTCAGAAACACAAATGGGAAATTTTAAATTTAGGAACCGGTATAATTGAACTTAGTTTCCAATAATGGCGATAAATCCAATAACAATTAAACTCAGAATGGATTAAAATTATCATTACGGATGTTTAACATTCCAACAAAACTATTTTAAAGTTATTCACAGTATTGACTGTTAACATTCCCACCGCAAACTGTTGTTATCGTTTGTGAAAATTATCCTTAAGAATCCATACTTAATGTTAAGTTCGAAAGTGTCTCGTATTTAATTTGTGCGACCGATGTTTCTGCGTCCGAAATTTTATAGGTCTGTAAAATATCAAAAAGTTTTATGCTTTACTTTTTATAAATATTTACTTTTTAAACATAGGTTTTTCTGTCAGGTTTCATAACCATGAATGGAAAGGGCTTAAGATGAGTGTTAACGTCTTCAGAAATACTTTACATACACACACACGAAGTTGTAAAGAAAGTCCTTACTTTGCTTAAAAGTATTAATAAGTGCAATATTAAATACAAAATAAAACAAATATGCGAAAGGAAGTATAAAAGTGGGGTAATGATATTTTTATACGAATGATCAGCGCGCAAATTAGGGAAGTTATGGGAAACATCTCAGTAAGTAGCATCTTGTATATTAGAGCTCTACAAAATAATTTTGCATTAGCTATATTCAGTCCATTGTGATATAGTTTTTGAAAACTCAATTACTGTACGAATGAATCTCTTAAAAAATGGGGCTAGTTTTTAAACAGGATTTGAGCAAGTGTATTAAAATAATAGATTAAAAAGCAAAATGCTCTTTCGTTCAACGTAACAAAATTTAAGTTTTTTCTCCAAGATTAAGCCGACAAGGGGGTGAAGGGGTAGGGCGCAGGCCTTGTGTGCCCAAGTTCGCAGGATCAAAGCTGGCCTAAGTCGGTGTATTTTCAAGATGCAGAAAATCGAATACACCTATGTCGTATGATTTTGCAGCATGTGAAAGATCCCTTGAGTATCTGTTTGGCGTGTATACTCTAGGCTAAATCAAATTCCTAGTGCAGTTCGCATCAAGTAGAGCTGAGGTGCCGCCATCTAGGGGGAAACTGAGCGACAAAAACTGCGGCAATGGTACCACACTCATTGCGGTGCCGATGAAAGAGTTGGTCTGGGACCAATCTCTGGGAACGCACTAGGTCTGCAATGATTCAGAACCAATATATAAGCAACCCATTAGGAAAAAAACCTCCAAGTTTAATACTTCCTTTCTGCTCCGTCTGGTCCCCCCATCTGCTCCGTCCGGTTTTCATTTCGTGTGAACTTTATATATATATATATTGGCGATTGAAAATAAATAGTACTAAAATCAACAATGCCAACTAAAATATTCGGAATTCGTACATCAGACAGATACAAAAATATGATTTTCCTGATTTTACTTTTAATGTTTTCACTGTGAGAGTCTGAGAGTTTTTGAAAATTGTCCCATCTAACCATATTTCATTATAACATTCTTATCCAAAATGATAAGAGATCATTTTAGTTATAGTATATTATTTTTAAAGCAGTTATCTTTTCTAGACTAGCGCAGACTCAGACAGTCAATTTCTGAAGTCAATATTTGAGTTATTAACAACGTATATCGAATAGTTGTGGGTGAAAGAAGATTAAAAGTCTTCTCCCTAATCGTTCAATGTTTACGAAGCACACATTTTTCGATTACGAAATATTTACTTAATCCGGTTGCATTTTTTTTATGAGCTCGTTCTAAAAATCGTTTCGTTATTGGAAAACCATAAAAGAACTGGACGAATGCATGTATAATTAAATTTTTCTTTGAAAAGATTTCACAGTTGTGAAATATTTTCTTTTGAAATCTCCCTTCTTCTCCTTATTTTGGGAAAAATTCACCTTATTTTTTTTAAAAAAGAGGAGGGCGGGAGACGAGTGCTTGGAAGTTTTAAGTGGTTTGAGCACTATTACCTTTTTTCCCCAAATCATATTCAAAATTGGTATTTATTGGGAAAAATCTGCTTATTATACGTCTACGTTAGGTGTCTTTCTTCTCATAAAAATGTTATTAACACGAAACATAACAGTCAAACCGTTTTTGGTTTGACCGTTTTTGAGACTTGAATCAAAATTGTTCTATTCCAGATTTCTATTTCTTTTGAACTCACTGCGTGACATTTTCTATAATATATTGCTAATTAAGCAACTATATATATACTATAGAAACCATGCAGTAAGTTAAAAAAATGGCAATATGGAATTTAATAATTTTGATTTAACTATTCGACCGCTCTAGAAAGTTCAATATTAAAATTTTGTGTAGTAGTTTCGTAGCAAGTTATGAATCGAAAGTGTGTTTTGAACCTAAAAATAGCATATTTATATTTGTGACATACACATTTCAAGTTTAATTGTATCTATTATTTTATTTTGAATAGTATTACATAAAATATTCCACTGGACAAACGCATTTACTCCGGCATTAATTTCCTTAAGCAGTTTTTCCCGTTACTAGTGCTGTTAACTATCATACATGAAAGATACATCCCTACCAACCTTTCTTCAAAATCGCGGGAAGAACTCTGTACCCCCGAAAATATATTTTATGGCCTCACTGAAACTTAGTCAGACGTTAATACTCACGTTTTCATCTACTTTGAGGTCTTCTCAACTCAAAACTGGTTTCGAAAAGAAAGAAAAAAAAAAAAAGAAAAATCCGTTAGTTTAAATTCTGAGTGTATTTAAAAGTACTTGATGAGCATTATGAGCATGCTGCTATTAGCACCGCATTTGTTATGAAGATTTGCAATTTTGCGCTGAAGTCATCTCAAAAATTTGTGAACCTGTATTTTAAATTTCAATCGGAATTTGTGAACATGTATTTTAAATTTTAATTTCCAAACACAACTAATTCAAGGGAGGGGTAATTCGTTTTACTTTCGCATAATATAAAATGCGAAACACATCTATTTGTACAAGGGCGTTCACCTTTTTACAGCTTGAGGAACCCATTGAGCTTACCGTTTTCTTGAAGGAACCTCTTGATTAAAGAGCAGAAATAATAGGGTATCAAAGCTCAAATCGACAAAATCAAGCCTCTTTATTTTGTCACAATAGAAACATTTTAAAAGAAAGTTTTTTCAATGCCTCGCTTGAGATTGTTTCTTTACTGCAAAGTATTTTTACCTCTGGAATAATTGTTGTGATGTCTAATATCAAGTTCAAAATACAATGTGCTTCTGCATTTCGTTTTACCCATCAAATATTTATTTATATTTCTTTTTAGAAGCAAACTGCCTTTAAAAATAAAATCCTTTATAAAATATTAAATAACCTTTAAAAAAATTTTGGCGCTCCGATTAAGCAAAGAGTGATCACTTGTGGAACTGCTGTTAAAGTTCCAAGCAACTCAGTTTGAAGACATTTGTACCAGTAGGAATAAATGAAATATGGTTCCGTTCTCTTTTACAAGATCTCAGTTAGAAAAGAACACAAAATCTAAATAAAAACACAAACAAAAATCTATTTGCGTAAAATTCTAAATATGTAAATCTATGTTGATCATTCACAAATAAATTCAAGTTAAAGCCAAGTCCCTAGCGGCCTTGAAAAAAACTCTCTGCGTTTATTAAAATTTATTTATACATAATCAATTCTCTAGTACGTTTAAAAGAAATAATAACTTTTTAAAATATTCATAATGTCTATAATCTCATTTGAATTATTCTTTGACTAATATAAAGAGCTTAAAAGCAATTTTTCAGAAAAATAAAGTTTAAATGAATTTTAAACCTGAAAAAAAAGAGGACAAAATCTTTTGAAAGAAAATTATTCGGAATCTTTTTCGAAATAATCCAAATATTTTAATAGGAGTGTCTCCCCGAATTATTACTTTAAACATGAATTAGGATTACGTTATTAAGATTTCATAGTAAGATTCCACTTAAGTCAGGTGTAATAATTCGTGTCAATGCGTTCCAAATATCGTCTTAATGCTAATGAAAACGAACTTCAACTTTAACGTCATTAAAGGATTTGCAGACATTAGAAATCGCTCGGAAAATGAGAAATACAAGCATAAAGATTTAATTTGAATTTAATACTTAAATGATTTCTTAATACATTTTGGCTCAATAATGTATTATTTAAAGTATTATATATATATATATATAACAAGTGCCATACCGAGTAAATAATGTAAAGGTAGAAACTATGAAGCTTTTATATTTTTCAATTAGTTCCTACTAAACTATCAGAAAGGGCTTTAGAGATTAATAAAAATGGTTTTCATTTAGTCTTGATTAATATATATATATATATATATATACAGTGTGTCAAAGAATTTTTAAGATTAGATTTTTAAAATAAAATAAAAAGTAGTAGTTATATTTTTTAAAGCATTTTTATTCAAAATAAACTCCTTCGGCTTCAATGCATTTGTTATAGCGGTTTAACAACTATTCGAATGCCTGTTCCAGCTCACAGTGTGGGACTGCCTCCAAAGCTCGCGTCGAAGCTGTTCGTACACAGCGTGCCAAAGAATGTTTAAGACTACAGCTGGAACTAAGCTTACAGTGGCGCTATCTGTGTTATCGAGCATTCGTGAAACTCCCTAACTATCAGCTGATCCACTGACAAAACCTCAGCTCATTGGTTTACTATTTTTTTTTTTTACTTTGATGACATTGACACTATACAAACAGCTACGACGCGAGCTTTGGAGGCAGTCTCATAATGTGAGCTGGAACAGGCATTCGAATCGTAGTTAAACCGCTGTGACAAATGTATTGAAGCTGAAGGAGCTTATTATGAATAAAAATACTATAAAAAAGATAATTACTAGCTTTTATTTATATACTAAAAATCTTTATTAATCTCCAATAAGTGCAAAATTTTCTACCAATATGTCAGTGATAATTTTTTTAAATACGATTGATACATTGTACACGGCCGAGTAGCAATTGGCAGAGTACTCGGTACTCGGCCAAAGAGCCGTTCGGTACAACACTATACAAAATAGTATTTAGTTGTATTTTAGAAGTGATGGCTGCATTCCAACTGCTAACTTTTTTTCTGATACATTCTGCATGTTTTCTTGTTTTTCAAGCATATTTAAATTTTTTCAACTGTTTCACTGCAGCTCTTTGTATTCATAAGTCATAAATCTGAGTTTTAGATTCTGGAAGCAGCGAGAAAAATATTTAAACTGCGTTATATGAGCTTTAAAAATAATCATAAAATATTCAGCGACTTTTATTAGCTAAATGCAAAATCTTCCTTTGCGTCAACAAACATTTTAAAAGAAAAAAAATACGGAAAAAAAAGCGGTGTTATTTAATTAGAAGAAAAGCTTTCTTTCTGTGTTTTTGCATTCTTTTTCAAAGACTGATTAAATATTCTTCATCCAGCTGATTTAGTCCGAGAGCTTTTAACTTGATTCTTTGTTTAGAAGTTTTGAGAAAGTGTTAATGCGTGCCACCGTATGTGATGCACTTTACCATTCAAAACAAAAAGTGCACCGTTGCTTTATTTAACTTGAAAAACTTTTATTTAGATGTCTTTCCACTGATGAATTTTTGAGGCGATGCTTTGAATAGAAGTCTAGATTTCAGCACAAAATTGAGGTTTTGAAACAAATTGAACCGGTGAGTAGGAAAGCAGTGTTAAGTCCAAAATCAACATCTTATATATAAGCAGCTTAAGTATCTGTTTGTCGCCGATAGCTTTTTCCGAATTTCTTACTCCGAGAACACTGCATCGTGCTGCCACCTGCACAATTGTTTCTATAATAAAAACGTTTTTTATAGAAGAGAACTTACGGCAAACTTCTACAAAATAGAAGTTCTCCAAAAGCTTGGCGAATTTACAGCAGTGTAATCGAATTTAATTTAATCCTTCTTTCTTTGTTTTAATTTATTTATCGTCTGCGCTTTTTATATACATTAAAGTGGCAGCGCTCTTTTTTCCAGGTTTCGTTAAAACTATTGTTTTGACGATGATCATGTTGGATATAAATGAATGTTTTTCACAGACACTTTGATTATATAGTAAATAATATTCTTATTTTACAGATTATTATAACTTAAATGTTTTTTTTTTTTGGTAAGAATATTTTTTTCCGAAATTATTATATTTTTATTATTTATTCATTAAATACTTTTCACAGGCAATTTGATTATATATTGAATAATATTTTTATTTTACAGATTATTATAACTTAAATTCTTTTTTCTTCGGTAAGAATAATTTTTTCTGAAATTATTATATGTTTATTATTTATTCATTAAACTTTACCGTTCTACCTGATAAATATCTCTTTGATTTGATGTGCATTTCCGGTAACTGGGATAAGTGTATATTTATAATATCTAGAACAGCGGTCATTTCGCATTACCGCAGGGCTTATTAGTTTTAAGATAACTGTCAAAAAAACACTAAAATCGTGAAATTCCACGTTGCAATAAAGAAGAATACAATTGTCAAGACTCTTCACGTCATAAAAGCTAACTAAGCATGGCGTTAACAAACAAACAAAAAATATTGAAAGCGAAATTTGTTTTTTGATAAAATCTCGGAAAGTTTTTTGGACTGATACTGTTTTTTCACTCATCGATTCAATTAACTCTTATTCTCATAAAGTAGCATATATGCTACTTTATGAGAATAAGGGTTAATGGCAGCCATACAAATGCCAGTGCAAGAAAGTCACTTTTAATGCTCATTGTGTTTTAAAACGGAATAAATGCTCTTATAGAAAGCACTAATTTATCTCCAGAATATAGGCTCATTCAAGAAACAAGCTAGGAAAAGTTAGAGAATCTTACTCTTCAAAATAGCATGATATAGAAAGTGCGACACTCGAGGGCATCCTGTTCTGGTTTACAAAACATATTAAAGCCAGATATTTGATTAAATTTCACAATTATTTTTCTTTCCTGTGATGAAAAATAATTTTTAGTGTTATTAGTAGTTTGTTTTAGACAAAAAACTTTTAATTTTTCATGTAGGTGCTAATGTTGAACATTTTTGGTTGTTCAAAAAGTAACCTTAACGTAATTCAATCACAAATTCCTTGTATGGATTAGCACATGTATTACATCATAGGCTGCTTCCAATAAAATTTGTTCGAAGCAAATCTGTTTGCTAGATCTTGGTTTATATAGATTTCTAATTTTGCCGTCGTGAATAATTTTGGGCTTTTTTGAATTCTTGAAACTTGTACAAAAGATAGCTTAAATCAAAAATGAAACGTAGGTGACCTAGTCGAAGAAAAAAATGTTTCGTTCGAGTCGAACAATCATTTCAACAGTTACTAAGAGGTGGAAGAGGTGGCAGAAGGGACAACCAACAAGCACCATCTCATAACCCGCCTTCCGACGTTTTTTTATTTCAGTAGTTAGTTAATTATGTAATTTGTGTTTGACCCTTCTTTTCAGAGACGTTTCCAATGTATTGGATTTCCTATAATATGGTGAAAAAAATAGATATTGTTCTGACGCAATTGGTTCTGAGGCAGTGGGGTAAAAAGTACTAAAAATGACAGTAAATAACTTTTTAAAAGTAATTTATCAAGAGTCGACAAAACTTACTTCGACAAAAACTACACTTGTACCAAGTGTACAAATATGAAATGCGGATACTTGTACAGCTGGTATACCAAATTTTATGTTTCTAGTCAATCCGGTTTTCCAAGGATGAGCGCTACAAACACACAAACTTTTTAGTATAAACATAGATTAAAAATTATTTTATTTCATTTTTATTCTTTCACGGGAAAGTAAGGTAATAGGCTCTATAGTATTTATACAATTTACGTAAAGCACACTGGTCCAGTAACTCAGGTCAGATAGCACTATGCAGAATCTATGTAAACGAGCCCTAAGAAGAAAATATCCAATTTATAACGTGTTTTTTTCTTTGGAGGATTACCAAGCATTTAGAATAGTATTAAATTAAAAAAAAAAAACAATTTACCAGTACAAGTTTTTTTACTTTTAAATTTTAACACCAAAGGACACAAAATCTGAGTTTAAAAAAGATCTTAATGCAATGGAATCGAAGCGTAATAATTTCTTCAACAAATCTTCCAACGCAAAATAATTTACTTTTTGTATGCGTCTGAAATAAGTTCTTTCAAGATCCAAACTTAATGAAAACAGTTTTCTTCACCATACCGTGTTCTAAGCGGAGAAAAGGCTTTTAAAAGTTTTAAATAATTTCTTTCAAAATACTTTCGGTGCTTGTTTATTTCTAACCACGAATGCTTGGTTATACGATTAGAACTTCTTAAAGAAGATCGGTTTGGGATAAATCCTATTAATTCAACATCACCTCATCCATCTTTTTTAATTTCAATCAAAATGGAAGTTCCTTGCTGCATTAAATATCCCTCCCTAATTTCTTTGTGCTTCAACATCTGTGCTGGAAGCAATCATTGTTTGAGAATGCCAATATCTCGTGAAATAGTAAAGATATGAACTTTAAAAAAAGTTAATTTAAAATTAAACGTTGAAAATAAGTAAAGTTCCTGTTGTTCTTGAAGAATATAATTTAAATGATGGAAAATCGAGTGTTTGAAATATTCATTCATAGTTCATCGCTTGCAACTTTGTGATGTAACGCTTGAAACAACAGTTTAAAAAGAGGCTTTACTTAAAAGTAGTGTTCGGCAGTAGTTAACTAGAAGTAGTTAACTATTATAGGCAACTACTAGTTGCAACTACTTTTGTTTTGAACTAGTTAACTATTAGTTAAACTACTTTTCTTTCTCAACTACTAGTTACAACTATTTTCAAAATTCCAACTACTTTCGAAATTTTTTTTAATCATTTTTCTTGAAAAAAAAAAAAAAAAACTGTTTCTTAAACATTAAATTATTTAAATTTTTAGCTTATGAATATCGCTCACACAAATGTATTTTTTTAATATTATGTCATATAATATAAAAGTACTCGTAAAAAATCATAATATTTATTGCAGTATTTACGCAAATTAGAAAAAGCTTTCTAATATAGTCAATAAATGGCGCCTGAATCAGCACATGCACGATGAAGTTTCAAATGAATTACACTTAAAAGTAGTTAACTAGTAGTTAACTACTTTTGGAGAACAGTTAACTACTAGTTGCAACTAGTCTCAGAAAAAAGTAGTTAACTAATAGTTGCAACTAGTTTTGTGTTGACTAGGTAGTAGTTGGTAGTTAACTACTTTTTGACGAGTAGTTGCCGAACACTACTTAAAAGCATAGCAAAATGTTTTATTGCTATTCAGAAAAGTCTGCTGCTAAGCGCAAGCAATACGTGAGAAGGTAAATACAGTTCGATCACGGAAAAATTTTGACATTTGGACGCTTCTGCCCATGGCAGAAAAGAACTAATCCATTCGAGTTTCAGGTGCGATTGTTTAGTACGCGAATCAGAAAGTTTGCTTCTCTGTTTGTTGAAAGCAACTAAATTTATAAACTTGAATATAGCATCAGTTTGGAAGAAATCAAGTACGCTAAACAAACTAGAAAGAGAACAAATACAGAATGATACATAAGCAAAATTAAAGAAAAAGAAAATAAACATTTTTTACTTTTTTCTCAATTAATTTGTACAGTATAGTACTTCTTCATGAACCAAATTAAATAGGAAAATAAAAGTAAAAAACTATTCACCACACCGTAAATAATTTATAGAAATGCTATATATCCAGAAGTAAAGATTCTGTAAGCACCGTGGATTCCTGATATTCCAAATTGACTGGGACTGTACGTTTTCCGAATTACCGATTGCTTTGAATAAAGCGAAATCATTTTTAGAATAAACTTAAATTATATAAATATTATCATGCATAAATTTTATAAGGCCTGTTTGAATATCGGTGATAATAATTATTATAAGTTGATTGTTAAAATGGGTTTGAAAAAAAAAACCTGCCAACGTCTCAACGATTGTCACCCGACAAAATGAAACTGCCGTTCTTTAAATGTTTAATGGACTGTAAAAAAAAAGACGCAGAAATGAACAGGTACTGATCAACGAATCATTCTACTGATTCAAGACAGATCATACTAAAATGCTATGAGATATCCTAAAGGGGTAACCAGGGAAGAAGTTTGACACCAAGTGGTGCCAAACAACGGTTGGCGGACTTGGCAGCCATTAAGGTCCATTACGCCCGAGCTCACCCTTATTTCAAATTTCCTCTTTTTTTCCCCAATTGCTTCATTGTAGAAAGTTGTATGGGAGGGCTTCGCGTCAGATTTTATTTCATGCAATTTTCATTCTACACCCTCTTCAACCCCTTAGTGCATATGTAAGAGAGATGTAGCTCAAGAAAGTGAAAATGGGAGTTAATTCAAAATTATGTATGTTTGTTTGAGTTCTTCGTTTAACAATGGCAAAGCTTTATTCGCATTAATTTTTGAATTATTCTAGGTAATTCCAGTAAAACTAGTAACCGAAATTGCACAAAATTGTGCATTATTCAAAAAAAAAAAATTAAAAAAGATTACATAATCCACAATGTGATTCAACCTCTGATAAATGTGCAATAAATTAAGACTAAATAGTAAAAGTATGATTAAAATTTTCTAATTCCTCTCCTGTAAATCTGTTTGGTTTTGAGTTGTACTGTTTTGCTTAGAAGTGCGACGTGACTGCATTTAGTAATACATTCAAAATTATTTGCTTGCTATTGAATTTTGAAAAGAAACTCTAACACCGTATTTTCTCAGAGCAGCAACGCTGGTTTAAGGAAAAAATATATTTCAATACAAAACGATCGACTTTTGTTATCAAAAGATTGATTTTTGTCGTGTTTGAAAAAAGGGGGATTTATTCCCCCGTCAACGTAACGTCAAAAACGTTTCATTCACACTCTAGTTTTTCTAAAGAACAGTATTCTATAAGATTTCTCGAGTTTTTGGAGTGCATGAATAGAAGTCTTTGTAGAATACCTGAAAATCTATTTTTCGGTTACCAATTTTTTGCGGACGTTACCAGAAAATAGGCAGAATTATTTTAAATGCAGCCATTTCGGCTCATACGGACCTTCTATGGAACTATTTGCTTTTACGACTATAAAAACTATCATAACAGAATTATGTGTCGAGGTTAATGCATGCCGTACCTATATGTATATTAACATACTAGGGTTGTCATAAGACTGGGAGCCAAAAGACCCCTTCTCCCCTAGATCAGCTTTTGACAACTAAATGATTCCTTCTATATTTTACTAGCCTCTATATGCTATATTTCCTATCAGTTTTGGAAGTCAACATGGTATGATCAACAGTTTTCCAAAGATAAACTCGTATTATGTCTATTGACATGGCTGCTCTAACATTTTGGTTTCCTTTCAGATACTAAATATTACTTCTAACGGGCTGCTGCCAATTTCAGACCTAGTGTATTCCAGGGAGATTGGATCCCTTTCAGCGACACCACAATGAGTATGGTACCATCGCGGCAAGAGAATTTTGACTTCCAGTTTCTCCAGCTAAAAGGGCGAGCGCCCGGAGTCTGTTGACGCGAAATTGCGCAAGGAATTTAATTTAGCCGAGAGCGTCCAAGCCAAATGTCTACTCAAGGGACCTTTTACATGCCGCTTAATCATACGACATGGGCGCAGACGATTTTCTGCACCTTGAAAATCCACCGACACTGACAGGCTCGATACAGATACTTAATATTAAAGTAAATAAATAAACTTGGTGTGGGTACACACACACACACATGCCTATTTTTAAAAAGAATGTGGAAGAATTTCAGTCTAAAAAATATTTTGAATTTTTATGCAAAAACATGCAGCGACGGACATGACAAAAATGGACACGTCCGTCACAGCATGTTTCACATAATGCTTCAAAGTTACATCTTAGGGTGCTTCTACACCAAAAGAGACAAAAAGTTTTGTCGTCGTCGTCTGCTGTTATGGTTAACAAACTAACAGCATTGAGGTATCCCTACGATGGCGCAATCAACAAATCTCGATGGTCTGAGGGAAAGTCACTTTTAATAACGCAATAAAAAATATCAATCAGTTATTACAAAGGCGTAGTAGAACCAATGAAACACCCTGAAAGGTTTCGTCACTGTTGCTTGTCGTTGTTGCGGTTTGTCTGATAACCCCCTTTTGACTAAAATTCTTCTGCTATTTGTAAAGTGGATATGAAGATGTGTAAGCACACCAAACAGTTATATGAGTTATATGAGTAAGTTATATGAGTATTTCGTAACTGAAATGGAACAAGAAAGGCGTGTTTGGCCATGTCTGTCTTTCATGGAATTAACCTATAGCGTTGCAGCTTCAGAACATCACGTTTTCTTTTTTCATCAGTTAAGGCAAAAACAACAATGAAAAACAGGTAGCAGGAAACTGAGACGCATGACTTTCTGAAATTCTAAAAACATCACGTGACGTATAAAAAAGTTTAAAAACCGACCGAAAAACTAACTTCTGAAATTTATAAGAATTGACCCGGTTTCCCCTTCTCCCACCACGAGAAAATGTTCTCTGAATTTCAAAAATATCTTCATGGAAAAAAATACCATATAAAATTTGAAAACAACGCCTGAAGCAACAAAATGCTCCCTGAAATACAAAAATATCGTTCGTCCGAGTTTAGAAGCTATTAGGTTCTATATTTAGACCGACAACACAGAATCCCTACGCACCCCATGTAACAGGAAAATTCTATTAGCTAAGGACGAAAAGATGACATAATATATTTCGGGCAACACAGAGACATTTTCTTTTCCCCTAGTTCTGTCTAAATTTGTGTGGGTATGTGGGTGTCTGTTTCATGTGTCATTTTATTCTGTTTTCATACAAACCTTATTGTATGCAATTTTATGTTTAACATATAATTTTGCGTTTCTCCAGCATATCATTTCTTTTTTCTTTTATCTCGTTCTTTTTGTTGAGTTTGTTTTATTCTACCATTTCCTTTTCTTTTCATCCAAATCTAATTGTGTACTATTTCGCTTAACTACTACATAATCTATATGCTATTATTCATACGTAATGCTAAATGTGAACATTCATACAAATATACATTTTTGTTTCGTTTTTACCCAAACTTGATTGCATGCAATTTGTTAAAAAAAAAAACGTTTTGGTATTACTGTCAAGGTTTGCTTTTATATTGCTTTATTTCAAGGGTCCCCAACCTTTTTGTACCTAAGAGCACATACGAGACTATTTTGTCGAATGGCGGGTATCATTTATTTTTTTAAGATAAATTTATAGTTGGTGTACATAGTTATAATACACACGACATATAATGCATAAAAAAATTAATTAACATATGAATACAGTTAGTATTAATATTCTTGTGTAAAATAAATGATTACTAAATTGCTTGGAAAACATATGAAGTATAAAAATTATTTATAAAATATATAAAATACAGCCAATGTGATCTTTGGCATTGCATTTCACTGGCCAGCGCTTCATAATTGGGATAATATGATGAAATTCCTGCTCGCAGGCAATCGTCAAGGTAGTCAGTCAAGTCGTGATCTATATAGTGATTTTATGATATTCATTGTCATTTATCATTATAGAGTTATTCATAGTTTATTTGGCCCTTAATTCATATTCTCTAGATTCTAAAATGGAAAACTGAAATATTTTATCGTTGGAACAAGCAGCGGGCGCACCTGGACTGATCGACGGGCACCATGGTGCCCACGGGCATAGGGTTGGGGACCCCTGCTCTAGATACTAAATGTTCTCTAGCTAAAATGGAAAACTGAAATATTTTACCGTTGGATACAAGCAGCGGGCGCACAAAGACCGATCGACGGGCCCGCTGGTGCCCGCTGGCATAGGGTTTGGGACCCCTGCTCTATTTGTCTACTTTGTTCTGTTCTGTCAGTTTATTTTCTTTACATTCAATCCTGAGTGTATGTTATTCCGTTTAACTAGCACACAATTTATATATTTACGCTCAAATGTGATCTTAACTACAAATTTGCATACAAATGTGTAGTTTTGTTTACATAAAACATTAATTGTATATATACTAGGGATGTAACGAATTCGGAGACTATTCGGTATTCGGCCTATTCGGTCCTTTGGCCGAGTATTCGGCCTATCCGAATAGTCATTTCATCCCCTAGCCGAATATTCGGCCTGGCCGAATATTGATGGCCTATTAGGCCGAATAGTTCTGCTGCATCAGAAATGTAACAAAATAAAGAAATAATTAGATTTTAACACTTAAAATTGTATTATAATTATTGCAAAAGAATACATTAGTACATAGTTTTAATAAATAAAAATAATTTAGGAAAAAACTACTTTTTTTAAACCTTGTTTTAGGCTTGACTTAGCAAAAACAGATTTTAAAGTTATAATATTGTATTTTATATTTAGCATTTGCTCCCAAAAGCTGGAAATAGTTATTTATGATATATGAGAAATTAATTTTGTTATTATTAACAAAGTGGAAGTCAGACTTTGTTTGGGTAGACTGATTTATTGTGAATATTGGGTAAGAGAGAAATGTGAAAAGTTTAGAATATATTATGAATATTTAGATAGCATAAGTTATTGGGGTTTTTGAAAATAAAAATATATTCCATTAAAGTGTATTAAATTTTAATAGATCTTTTAAAAATAGGTATGTAAAAAATCCTATAAAATAAAAATATTAAGTTTTATAACTTTTAAAATATCTTCATAAAAGTGTTTTGCGCAAGGTAAAAGTTCACTAAGCAATAATAATTCTTTCATTTGAATTAAATAATTAGTAAAATAATGCCAATGCTTACTACCATAAAACCTGTCATTTCTATTAAACTTGTGGGTGAAATTCTTAGTTTTATTACATTCAAAACAATACAGAAAATAGATTAATTTAAAATATTTTTAAATTCTTAACAAACAGAATTAAATCATACATCATAGATTGTGTGTAATTGGTGTTTGACTTTGTCAATAATTTTAAATTTGTCAAGTATCTTCTATTACAATGATTTTCTAGAAATTTTAATATTCGACCTCCGAATATTAGGTATTCGGCCTAAGACATTGGCCGAATAGTCGGCTTCGGCCTATTTGGCCTAGAAGAAATGGCCGAATATTCGGCTTCAGCTTGGAAGAAGTGGCCGAATATTCGGTATTCGGCCAAATCCCTATTTGTTACATCCCTAATAGATACTAATGGTATGCAATAAAAAAAATCTTTTTGATCTTCTACAGTATTGCTAGCTTTGTTTTCTTTTAATATTGCCCCCCTTTAATTTGTTTGTTTTGTCATTTACAGTCAGGGTTTATGAAATGCATTGGTTTTATGGCACATTCAAAAATGTCAGGTTGCCTATAAGCGTTCAAGCTTTTGTAATAAGCATCACAAAATCCCCTTTTTTAATAAGAAAAATAATTATATATTTTAAAGGATGTAAAAACATTTTTTTTTAATCTGTTTGTGACGTACTTTGAAAAATTAAAAAAAAAAGAACTGGAAAGCGTTCTATTTAGAAATAGTAGTTGACAAATCATAAAATTTTGCCTTAAAATAATTGTCACAATGAAATTAAATTCTTAGAAGAGGCTATTTCTAAATTGACTTATACGAAGTTAAATTTTTAGTGAAAGAAACCATGTGAAATAATATATACATACGCTTTGATGCTTGTAAATGACTCAAATTCCGGCACCAGTTTTTAATAAAAGTGATCATTCAAAACAATTAATTTTTTGTTTCTAATTTTTTATGTAAAAAAAAGAATCTATGGAATGTATAAGTGGGGGAAACACTACTTCTTCTCTTTATATTGGCTTTTTATTTGCAGAGAACTTTTAAGTGGAAGCCTGCTTCAGAAACGGAAGTCCGAATGCTATTGAAGTCAGCTGTTAACGATTTCCACTTCAGATATCCACTTTTCTCTGCTTGTATTTCGCTTTATGTACTTGATATATTATTCTGGTCTGTGGATGCAGACACTCTTCGAAATGGAGCACTTCTTACAGACGAACCAGACAGCAGCAAATAGAACTCCACCATTTTTGTTCCATATGTTTTCTATAGCCTCAATTGAGGACGTATTTTGCTCTTGAAGTTATTTTATTTTTCCGAACCTAAGCAATATATTTCACCACCTTTCTGGCAATCGTTTAAATACTATTTGAAAACAGAGATGAACCAGAAGACGATGCTTTAAGTCTTTTATATCATATATATATATACATAATTTAGTAATATTTGGTATAATATCATAGTAATATAAGATAGTTTTTTCCATTTCAAGTTCTCGAACGAAGCCTAAAACATTCATTGTTGGATAAAGTTTCCTGTCCGTTGAAAGATTCCTAAGACATTAAGGGGCGCTGAGGACATTATTTTCTTACAGGTACAAAAATAACCTCATCCAATAATTAAAGTTAGTAAGTGATCGACACCTGTCCGTCAAATGCCAAGCCTCTAGGAAGAGAGTTAAAATTAAGCCCACCTCCTAAAAAATCTGAAACTTTTAACTGCCCTGCCTATTTTATGATCAATCCGCGTCTGTGAACGCCGGGTCTCTCTTCAATATAATTGCTGATTTCTGATGTTTGCCTAATAAAGGAATTTGTCATTGGAATATTGGTCATGAGGAATTTGTCTAATAAAGGAATTCCAGCTGGTCTGTTTCCTGTGTACAGCTCGGTCTACACGACTGCACAAATGTCCGTGCAGCGGGTTTAGTTGTTCCAAAGGATCGTCCTCTGAATTATTTAATCACACACATACATACATATATAATTGAGAAACACCAAGCGTAACATTAGTTTCCTCTCTATGCAGTTTATAATGAAATAAAAATATTTTCCCCTAATTAATAAATCTCAGTCCGATGCAAAATAAATAAATAAATAATAGAATTTATGACGAGTAGTAAAACGAATTTAAAACGATAACAATGCAATTTTTGCAAAATGAAAATTACTGAACGTGAAAGTATTTATAAAGTAAATATTATTTATGTATTCAAATTTAAAGCTTCAGAAAAGGTTATTTTTGCTACATACCAGAACAGCAGTAAACAACATTAATCTAAAATTTAATTGCTGTTTCCTCCCAATGACTGTCTGAGGTAAAATCTTACAAGGTTTAACAAATATTTTACCATCCAATAATTGCTGTTGCATCATAAAGTATTTAACGAATACCTTCAAAATAAATTCGCAAGACGAAACCAAAAATGGTGAATTTTTTCAAAGTTTAGCTATTTAGATCCAATTTGAAATTTTTTTGAAAATTCTTTTCCCCATCACTTAGTTTTTTTATGTACAATCATTGCAAAAAAAAAAAAAGGATGTTTTGTGCAGTTTAAAGTCCAACTTTCTTCACGAAAATGGCATCTACCATAAGTTATGGCACGATATTTTAATGTGGTTTTATTCATTTTTTGTGTAAAAGTTGAAATTTATAAATATATATTAGAGATGTAAAATTATCGGTTATAGCGGAGAATATTCTCAACAACATTCTTTTGACGGAGACTATTTCAAGAAGAGTCTTCTAAAATTTATTCTTCAGTAATAACACAACATCATACATTTTAGATGTGAATAATTACTAATACTACGACTACAAGAAAAAATCAAGCAAAAGTAGTAATTTAAACACTTAAAATTAAGTATTAGCATTCATTGCTCGAGAACACTCAGAGCTGTTTTCAAACAAGTTTTGAAGGTGAAAAACTGCTAAAAAAATATTAACAATTGTTCTTAGAAATGACGCTGGGAGATTTTAAGTGCAATTTTAAATGCAGATCACGCTGTTAAGAAAAATATCTTTAATAATTAGTTATATTTAAGTCAAAACTAATCATGTTAAATTATAATTAATTTTTGACAACAGTTAGACTAGTACGTTTTCAGCTGATTTTTTTACTTTTTTTTTTTGTTGTTGTTTATTAGCAATGGAGGCAATTCATCGCTAGAGGGACTCATGAGCGATCATCGTTGTCACGTGATATCCACTCTTTGTTTACTAAGATTTTTAATTGAGTTTTACGTGTTCACTAGGCAAAAGTAGTTATCTTAAAATTAATTAGACTATTTTCACAGCTTTTTCTGATTACAACCCAGTATTTACATTTCATTTAGTCATTATAAAAGAAATTTATTAATTATTACAATAGCTATTGTGTATATATTTAGTGGGAATTTTATGTAATGTAGAAGAATTTTTTTTAGGCCTACATTTTAATTAGATTTGTCGAACTCGAAGTAAAGCAATGCTACGGCTTCCTTTGTTCACATTACTTTAATCGCTGCCACGTGACCAATGACGTTGCTTGAATTGCCTCCATTGACGAGTTTTAGTGATATCAATTAAAATTTTTTGAAAATGGTTTATTAGTAGTAATTTATTATCTATATATAAATAGTCAAAGACAAAACAGTTAAGAACCATTTTCTACTCTGTTTTTAGGCCGATTTTCTTACCTTTTGTTATATCTTTATTGCTTATTAGCGATTGACGAGTTTTAGTGATATCAATTAATAATTTTTGGAAAAGGTTTATTATTAGTAGTTTATTTTATATTTTTTTTTGTGAGCCAAGCCTCATTTATAATTGTAATGATATATTGTTACAGATAACAGATAGTAACATGTCTTGGTTGAG
The DNA here is from genome assembly GCA_038502835.1 of Octonoba sinensis. Taxonomy (NCBI): domain Eukaryota; kingdom Metazoa; phylum Arthropoda; class Arachnida; order Araneae; family Uloboridae; genus Octonoba; species Octonoba sinensis. The sequence goes on from CM076602.1 coordinate 71,081,842, forward strand.
TAAATTATTAGGTAATAGATATAAAACGCTTGTTAAAAAGAGTTTGTTGCCAATAAGCAGTAATATTAAAAGCAATTATAATAAAAGTTTGAATGAAGGCTTCTTTGAAACAATGGAATGAAAAATGAGAATAATGTAAGGAAGCAAACATTTCAGCTTTATTCAACTGCAACTCAATTTAGTACGAAATCGGCAGAAGTACAAGAGCCTACATTTATGAGCGCCATCGGCCCTGCGGTGACAATGATTTACAATACGTTTTCTTTAAGGATGACCAAAATAAACTCGACGTTGTAATCGCAAAATTGGATAAATAACACTGTGCAACAAATTTGAACTTGTTTTGTCCTTTAGAGGAAACTATGTGATTCTATATAAGCAAAAGGTGCTTGATTCAAATATCCAAACCAAAATGGTCCATCATGTCCTGTTTTTGCTGGAGACCCACTTATATTTAGACAATTTTGTTATAGAAGAACGTAACTGAGGCTTGCTTATTAAAAACACAAACACTAAAATGATTTTTTTTTTTTTTGGCTGTTTCATCTTGTGGGCATCTGTTGGTGAGCCCTGGCAACAGATTAGCAATATTCAATTCGTGTACTTCCATTCCATCGACCGCTAAAGCGCTTTTCAAACACTGAGATGTCCCTGATGAAACCTTCCCCATGCTCATCATTAATTGCGCCAAATTTTTGAGGAAAGAAGTCCATATGGGAGTCCAAAAAGTGCAGTTTTAATGACATATGGCAACCTATAATACAAAAGCATTTTATCATGTCACCAAGAAGATCTTCGTAATTTTCAGTTTTCTCATTTCCAAGGAAACGTTAGCACGCCGATTAAAGGGCCAGCGAGGCTGATTTTTCGGCTTGTAGCTGTTTTTTTTCATACTCTTCATCATGAAAGGACTTCCTTAGTTGTGGGCCAATAAAAATCCTTTTTTTTTTTTACTTTTGACTCACTTAAATTTTTGAATTTGTTCCTGAGATGCTGTCCGGAGCTTTCACAAATATCTCAATAAACCAAGTTTAATGTGCAATTGTGGAAAAAAGGCACATTGTAGACTTACAAGTGGCTCATTTGATATGTTTTTGCCACTCACAATTTTGAGATTTCCTTTATGTTTGCAGAATATGCTACAGAAATAAATCGGAAAAAATACTTAGATGGAGGAGCACTGATAAACAAGCGCTACTCTGCTGAATTGTGCTCATCTCCTAATGCTTGAAATAGTACATTCACATCACAGCAGTATATTATTTTTTCTTTCTCCGCAAAACAGTCCACAAAATGCTTTTGTCGTCCTGCAAATGAATCGAAACTTCGAGAAAGTAGCTTTTGTTGCCAAAAATGTCGGTAAAGTAACCCAAGTAAATTAAAAAGGTCTCTAAAATGACAACGAGAAATGTCAATTTCTCACTGTCAATGAGACAAATATAATTTATAATAAATTAAGTCGATAAATTACGAAAATGTGCACATTTATCCAAAAAATCCGTAAAAAGCTAAAATGCGAGATTTTGAGAAAATGGTACGTGGTAGGCAAAAAATAATTGCAGATTCGTAATTTTCATACAAAAATGCATACGAAACAAACATTTTCATCTAAAGTACATTTTTCGTGTTGTACAGTGTAATACTTACATAATTATATAAATGGCATAATGCTTTCAAAGCCAAATTTAATTATTATGGTCGAACTTCGACTGTTGGGAGAACTTCTAGTTATTATTATAAAATGTTCTGATTAAATGAAATAGAGAATGTAGTTTACAAATATTACGCCTTGATTGCGCCAATTTAGGTCAAACAGATCAAGGAATAAATCATTCCCAGTCATCGAAGTCTCCGCACTGTTTGCCACAGAAAATCGCATTAGCGGTTGGATTGTTTTCAGCCAAATTTCAACTAATTATAATATTAATCATTTTTCTCCATTTAATGATGACTTTCATTCTAAGACGCCGTTAAATATATCTAATTCGACTCACTAAGCGCTTAAATATTTAAACGACTTTTCGACGGGATCGTTTGTATTTATGAGAGCGGCCGCAGATGAAATAAAAGGAACGTTATTTGTATTTGGGGAGCCGTTGGACCGGTGAGGAAAAAGAGCTTAATCCGCCGAAAAAGGAAGTTCATTTGAGCTAAAGAGCTCCAACTTATTGATGGTGAGGTCTCTCTTCCGAGATTAAGAGCTCAGTTTTATTGCGCCACCGAGTCATTTACGTCTTCTCCGGGGAATATCGGAAGAAGACGGGAAGTGTTTTAAGCCTCGTAATGTCTGGGTGCACGGGGAACATTTTTGAGCTAAGAAAGTGCAAGGAATTACGCTGCTCTTGCGATGACAACGAGCAGTAATTCAAAAAGAAAAAAATGTATTTTTGAGCGTTAATCCTATTATGAAATTCAAAAGCAAATGTGTAGATCGAGCTGTTTTTTCTCCCTGGCAAACATAGATACGTAAGACATGCATAAAATAAGTTCAGCCGTTTATAAAGCAGTTAGGCATATCATTAACATATTTGATGCGTACTTCAGGAGTAAATATGACGTGCACAGCGGCAGAGTTGCATAAACAACATAGTGTTGCTATCTTCAGTTTAGAAAAAAAATACCACTTTAAAAATATTTAATTTTTTTCTCTTTGAAGTCATTTTATTCCAAAATCACTAAAGAATAAAAATATATTATGTACTAGATTAATGTATTTAATGCAGAGCGTTCCCAAAGCTCCTAATAAATTTTCAAATTTCATTTCTAGCGAAAGTTGTTTTCACTCTGGCGCTGAACGCCTTATAAAATTTCGCTAAAAATGTAATTTGAAAATTTATCAAAATTTTGGAAAAATGATGCATTAAATGCATTATATACCTTTCGTACCTTTGTGACTTTTAAAGGAGGTGTTTTCAAAGAAAAAATAAATATTTTAATGGGAAGAAATACATATTTATTTCGCAAAACTGAAGGAAGATTTAGCGTGTTGTAAGTTAGAACACCTCCTATAACAGTGGTGGGGAAACTTTTTTTTAAGACGGGCCATTTGTAATAACTAGACAATCGTAGCGGGCCAAAGAATAATGCTTAATCGTTAAAAAATTTATGTGTTCTATAAACATATACATATATTATAACATACACTTATTTTAATAGTAAAAAAGCAAAAGGTAAGAAAATTATAAGCACAAAATATAAAATGAATTTAGTGTAGTTCTTGATGTGAAGTATTATCACTTTATTTTCTGGTGGCATTACTGGTTGATGGTGCGTGAGAAAAATGAAATTGAGACTGTTTCATCAAAATTTCATCATAGTCCGGTTTCATTTGCGAAGCAGAGATTCTTAAAACTGATGAAAGGTGCTCATCTGTAATTCTGTTTCTTAAAGAAGTTTTCCTAAGCTTCATTGTTGAAAAGATTTGTTCGCATATATAAGATGAGCCGAACATTGTCATTATCTTCATTGCATGATTAATTAGATTTGGGAAATTATCTGGACTTAAATTTTTATAAAATTCTAGTAATGGTACTGTATGAAAAGTTTGTTTCAGGAGAGTATTAGAATACTATCAGGAGAGTGTCAGAATACTATTGTGTTTTGGATATCGCCGCAGGTAGTTTTTATGCGGGTCGTCACATTACGAAGTAAGAACGCGTTCAAACATTCTCACGACGGCACTCTTAAACGGGCCGGATTAAACCTTTCCGCGGGCCGGACTTGGCCCGCGGGCCATAGTTTCCCCATCACTGTCCTATAATAAACATACGACAATATTTAATTGAAATAACGAGGGTTAAATGGGTGTTAAGAAGGGTTTAATGAGTAAACTACGCCGTAATTTAGTAAGGTTTAATGCAGTCGAGAAGTAAAGATTGTAAGATAAAAATTTCAAGAGGAAAATAAAAAGTTGTGAGAGACAAACCTATTAAAAAAGATATAAACATAATTTGTTTCAAAAGAAGAACTGTTAGAAGCTACCAAAAAGGAACCACAACAAAACAGTTTTACAAGTAATAAGTCAATTTTAAAAAAGGGTTTAACGAAAATTTTATTAAAAAATTTAACTAACGAAATTAGTGTAAATCTCCTAAATTAAGCAGCAACACAGTGCTCCCCCTCCCTTCTTCCTGGAACGGATTCGTAATTAATAAATGGATTGTTCTTTAACGTTGGCGCAGAAGATATACCTGTTTTCTTAATGATGTAAAAAAACTGTAAAAAGGAATAAAAAATGCAGTATTAAAATATATGTATTTTTTTAACTCAAAATGGCTTGAATATTATGTTATACAAAGCAGCCTGAAATGAACTGGTACTTTTTTTATAACCTCGATATAAATATTGAAATATTTTAACACCTCTTATTAAATTCAAACTTTCAGCGCTCCCCGCTTCGAAACTCAAGCTTTGCCATTGAATTAGATCGTTCCAATTACATCGAAGTGTAAGTTTTGCACGTTTTTGTAATATGCGTTATGTAAGTATACATGTTTTCGTAATCCTGTAAAAAATCTGTAAAAAGGAGTAAAATATGTAATATATATGTGTTTTTTAACTAAAAATGACTTAAATATTATGTTATACAAACCAGTATACAGTGAACTTATACTTCGCTTCTAACCTCGATACAAGTACTTGAATTTTTTAACACCTCTTATTATTAAATTCAAAGTTTCAGTACTCCCCCGCTTCGAAACTCAAGCTTTGCCATTGAATCAGATCGCTCCAATTACATCGAAATGTAAGGACCCTACAGGATGTTGAATGTCATTCCGTTTGAAATCTGCTTACTAATGACATACGAAATGAGGTGTGTAATGCTCATCCGCTCGTGCCAGCTTATGTAATGAGATTCTGAAGCACGTTGCGCAAATGGGCTGCCTCGGAACAACTGTGCACCAGGTCGACCCCTCATTTAGGTTCCAAGCAATTTGCTAAATTTGTTTTCGTTTGCTTGATTCGCTAAAGATCATGTTGTTGCAAGCGATAAAAATTAATCTTATCTCCAATAACGAAGTCCTCCTGAACAATCTAGGCTGATAGTGGATCTTTTCCGTACAATAAATGCTTTTACAGTATTTTTCATACATTTACTAATTAATTTTAATTAAGAAATATATAAAAAGTTAATAGCTAAAGTATTTATATGAAGTTGAGAAATGAATTGGTGGACTTATTGTGCTTATCATCATCAGTTTTCAGAAATTTTCAATTGATGCAAAATAATATGCGCGTTTGCTAGAAGGGGGTAATATATCACAAGCCGCCATCAGAAACTTTTATACATAGGATAAATTAGGCACATTAGGGTAAATTAATAACACATATTGCCTTTAAAATATGTTAGTATCAATTATTCCTCGCGCGGTTAAACTGATTTGGCCAGCATTTGTACTTAATTTCTTACTCTAATGAAATAACTCTTGTTTTCATAAAACGAAATTATTAAACATTTGCAGTTTTTATTTTAAAAACTCTTCTAAGATAAATTTGAATGAAAATTTGAATTTATGTTCATTATGTTTTATTGCCGCATAAATTTTTAAATGCAGCAGGATTGAAATAGCTTTTTTATCTTACAGTTCTTTTCAAGTTTACATGATGCTGCGTCTTTTTTGTTGCCTTCCCTCCCACAAGTTAGCAACATGGTCGTAAAATTTTAGAACTTTCAAAATGCGATCGATAAAGTTATCTAAGGAAGACAGGGATTTTCTTTTGTTCTTGTATTGTTTGGTTGCTTTTTTTTTAAATTAATTTTTTAAATATATGTTTTCAGAAAAACACTTTTTTCACTTTTTCAAAGCGAACAATGTTTTTTTGGGTTACCAATAGAAAGTTTCATAATTTATGGCTACTTTCAAATTTATTTTCAAATTCCTATTCGCTCAGGAGCAAATGCGATATAGAATTAGATAAGCCAAGGAACTAGATAAGAGCAGTCACTTTTTTTTTGAGTTGATCCTCTCCAATTTCTATGCACTTACTCTCGCTCCGTTCCCTGATCAGAAAAGCTTAAGTTCTCATAACGATTTTAGTTTTGTTTATTTATTTTTTAATAGATATGCATGATGTAAAAAAAAATTAAAATTTGCTTTAAGGTGAGTAATTTTTCAATGAATAAAAAATCGAGTAGATTTTCAAAACTGGTATGGGAAATATTTAAAAAAAGTTTCTTTATTTTCCCCCTTGAATCTGTAATCACCACTTTCCCATCTACGCAAACACTGCATGTGTTCTGTTTCATGGTCGTAGTTATATTTTTGCTGAGTACATATATATATATATATATATATATATATATATATGGAAACAAAGTGTACATTTTAAAAATACGTGGAGAAATACATATTAATTACAAATATTACTATATTACTACGTTAAATGATGCGTTAAATTGAGGTGTCAAGGTAGTGAAACTACACACATACACACACAAAGAATCAACATACCATTGTTTTGGCTGAGGGAACAAAAAATTACGATTCCATATGCCGTTCGAAGAAAGAAAATCAGGTTGTTTTCATTCGAAAAAGAATTCGGGAAAAAAAATTTACAATAAAAAAGCAACCAAATAAACAAACAAACAACATTGGCAGCTTTTCACGTGCAAGGCTTTCTTGTTAAAAATGCTCTGGGAAGAGATGTTACGTGCAAGGCCGTGGGCCGATTAAATCGTTTAAAAAGAAAGAGGAATCAAAAGCAAAAGAAAATGGTTTTCCCGTTTTCTTTTGCTTTTGGAAAATTAAAAATCGGTTGCTCCTCAGAATGATAAGAACATTGTGAATCAAATTTTACTTAGAAAATATGGGTGGAGACAAATTGGCAACGTTTCAGATAAAATAAAACTAGAGCGTTTATTTATCGTCTGGGAAAAAAAAATAATTACCGTGAAGAATAGTGTCAAACTACTGCATAAAACGATTATAACTTCTTTTGTAGTTAATTTAGAGGCTTCGAGTTTTAGCACGAGGAGAAACTCTTTCTAGATTGTTTTTTTGCGCGTTTTCCAACGGTATCAATTTCAAAACGATGCGATATTTTTTTCCTATGAAAAAGAACCATTTTACAACTTTCGGCTAGTTGGAATAAAAAGGAATTTTTGCCAAATTTCGTGAAAATTGAATGAAAGGTCTTGGCCCTACGCTGTACACAGCAACACACACAGATAGCTATAATTGCTGCTTTATGATTAGTAGAGACATTAACATGCTAACATTGGCAACATGACTCGATTTCCGGTAGAGGTTTTTTTGATCTGGTTGTTTCATTGATAAAAATGCTTTTTAATTATCAATAGCTAAAATACCTCTCTAAATTTAGTTGCTACATATATAGTTTCCTTCATTTGTGAATCAGTGATCATAGGGTTATTGGTCGGCAAGTTTTATGAACAAATTATCTCATCATAAAATGTCCCTTCCTTTTTAACTCAGATTAAGTTACATTATTGTTATTTTTATGTCTACTTAAAATGAGACGTTACAAATGCAGCGATTCAATTTTGTAACCACCTCATGTAGTTTATTAATAGCTAATTTTTAACAGTTCATTTTTTGATTTTGGTCGCTAAAATGGTTTGCAAAATCTTATATTTAACGTCAGGAAATGAGATAATTTCTCCTGAGGAAATACATGTTTCACGCAATGAACAAGTAGTGTTTAATATCAGTCCCGACTAGTTGTGCATAAAAAAATAGTAGCATAAAAAATTAGAAATCATTTCTGCAGCATTTTGGTTCTTTTCACATTCTCAAACTATGGTAAAAAGAAAACGCTCTTCGAGTATTCGGAACATGCATGCAATGTGTGACTTAGTACCATTGTTGTTGAGAGGCATCAAAGCTATGTTAGTCTTTTCTTCCGTCATAAACACATAACCGCTAAATATGATATATTTCTTTAAGGCGGAATATTGAAATATTACCAAAAATAATCGTCAGGTTACGTGTTTACCGTAGCTTATCAAAACCTTAAATAAATGAAAGAAATTTAAGTGCAAGGATAAATCAAATGTGGATAAAAACATATATCATCAGCTATACCTATGAAAACTCGTTTTCCCCCTACCTGCAAGAAAGCCGATTCCGTCGCCTATGGTGGCAATAAATCCTATATGTTTCTTTCTCTAATGCGATTTTAATGGCAGTCTTTTATGCTCAATGACCATATTGGGGGATTTTCCGATTCCTAAAGGAATCTCTTGCCTGTTCCTGAAATTTCATCGGGGGAAAATGATGATTACATTCTGTAGGTTTTAAAAGCGCTATCATATTCATTGATCAAAATCTAATGATCGCCAGCCAAGTTATTGAGTTATTATTTGATGTTGGTAGATAAGCGAAAGCGAACATAGGTTGGCTGATATTTAATTGCATAAGTAAATGTGTAGATAGGAAAAAACACACAGTGGAAGAGGTAGGAAACTGAAACTATCTAAGTATTTATGCTTGATTAGGCACATTTCAAAACAAAAGTCGGCAGTAAACTTAAGAAGAAAGTTTGAAATGTACGTTTTCTAAACTATGGAATTTGAATCGCCTTTAATCAAGAGTTGTATTTTTTCATATTATATAGCCACTGTACAGAGCGACAACTTAAATTACGCTAATCTATCCAGTTTCAATGAAATATAAATAAGAAAACATGGAGCTAAAGTTATACTATTTTCCTGTACCCTCAATTCTAAATGAACAACAATTATCTGAAGAGTAGATAATTTTGTGACTATTTTTTAGGAATGATCCTTAACATCTCGGGCTGTTTATAAACATTTCAAAGTTTTTCACTCAAGCCTGAATTAATTTTTCTAACTGATATATCTGCGGAAACGCACTGACAAGTCATTTTTTATTTTGTATTAATTATAACTGTAGTCGCAGCGTTGATCAGCGTTTTCTTAGCATACAATTTCTCAATAACACCATGAGATTACGTTTCCGGACTTCCTTCAGGTTCAACTGTAAAATGGCCAAATTTGGAAGCTTTCCACTAACGTAACACCTGTAATCTTTAATTTCGTATTACTACATTTCCACATCTAGTCAAGATTACAGTTTATAAAATGGATTTTAACACTTTCTTTTATCGGCTGTGGGATGGAGCGGAACGTCGAGCAGGGGCGAGAAGCAGCGGAACAACGATATTTTGCTCGAAACTGGAACGGAGCACGAAATTTCTTGTGCTCCACTAGTAAGTACATGGTAAGTGCCCATGTGCTTACTGTATAAATAAAAATTATAGGAGAAGGCTTTGATAATTTCCGCGAAAATGACCTTGACGGGATGATTGAGGACCAAACTATCGATGATAATGACATTATCAGTAGTTTGATAGATTATTAAAATGGACAAGAAGAACCGGAATCTATTACAGCAGATAAAATATATGCAGGGATCCAGATTTCTAAAAAATTGGAAACGCATTTTCTTAAAATAGATACTAATACGGAAAAACACTTAAAATTCCAAAAAGAACCGAGATCATGCATGTCTCACTATCGTGACGTTTACAAGCAATGGACCAGTCGATCGTCGTCACAAAAACTGATCACTGACTTCACGGTACCAAAAAAAAAAAAAAAAAGAAAAAGAAAAAAAAAAGAAAAATCAATTGAAATCTTATGTTCAAGCGACGAAAGCGATTTTCAACCAATTCGTCACAAGAAGATGCGCATTTTGGATTACGACGAGTAGGAGCAAACTAGTTAATGTATAATTTGAAGACTTCTCCATGTATATATGTACAATGAAGAATTAAATATTTTTACAATTTCTTTAGGTCTAATTTAATTATTTAATTTAATTGAAAGCATTCTCTTATATATTTTATAAATCATTGATGTATTTTCTAAGTCTGACTTTTTTTATGCGGTCCCTATCCACCGCATAAAAAAAAAATAGGTAGTATATCGTACAAAGTTGCTTATTATATGTAAGAATTTATAAAATTTCCGAATATTTTTTTTTTTTACGATTTCTTTTATGCGGTCCCTATCCACCGCACAAAACAGGTTTTACTGTATTCAAAATTTAAAAATTAATAAATGAGGCTTTTTCTTCTCCCAGCACTGCATATAAAACATTATATATCGATTGATAAATAAGTGGTCTATAAATATATTTTTTAAATTTTTATCACATATACCTATTAATAAATGGATTAAATTAAAGCGAAAAATACTTAGATACCCAAATAATATTCGGAGCATGAAGCGAAGCTTTAAAAAAACCGGATCAGGTGCTTAGAAATCAGAGCGGAACAGGAACGGACCAACAAAAAAATAGCTGCTCCAGATCACTGAATTTTACAACGAAGTACTTGAGATCTGAAAAAATGATTATAAATTAAAAATTAACTAATTAAAGACGTAATTAATATGAATGTGTATCATCATGAAATACGACATTGAAGTACAGCATCATACAGTTAATCTTTTGCCAAACAATGGAATTGTAACGCTTTCTTGTGCAATAAAAGAGTTTCATTTTCTAACAAGTTACATCCACAAGTTATGTCAGTTGCTCAGTCACCTAACGTTTTGAAGTACCCCTCATATTAAGTACTTTTTTAAGTTCCAAAAATATTTGTCTCGTTCAAGCCTTCATCAATAGTTTCGTGCAGTATATCCATTTAAGATCCTTACGCCAATGTACTTAAACAAATCTACGAACTAAGAAAAAACAATTTTATAACTGTTTCGCTATTACTCAAGCAGTTAGGGTAGCGGACAATTCCTCTTGAGGTAATCATGCTCCAAAAACTCCACAAAGCAAAACTTCACTCTAAAAACTTCTAGTTCAATCTTTTCCCAAAAAAAAATCTAAAAAAGGGTGGAATTTGGCAGCAACCAACACTAGGAATCATTATAATGATTCAACTTTAGTTTAGGTTTAATCCTTATAATGATTCCTTGTTCCTAGTTTCACATTCATGCTGAAATTAGGTGGAACTATTATAGTCCAACTTGATTTACCAAATACTGGTTGCAGCTAAATTTCACCATTTCTTCCATTTTTTTGGTGAAAGGAACTAGAATTTTTAGTGTTCAGGAAAGAAAACAAAAATTTTAAATGGATTTCATTTTTGGGTAATTCTTAAAGTTTTTATCAGCCTTACATTTGTTATCATGATGTTATTGTACCTGTATTTATCAGTAAGTTCATTTATGATTAAAATAGTGGATCAGTACATTAGTTTCAGAAATTAAATTTTAATTGAAAAAAATGCTACCCAAAATACCTTTAGAATGGTTTTGTTTATTATCATAAGATTGTGTAAAATTAACCGCACTGAAATTACGGCGAGGTAAAACCTGGTGAGCTGGCACGGTCGGAGAGATGGCTCACTTGAATTTTACGGAGGAATGGGAGGTGTGAGTGCAAAACGATTTCAGGTAGTTGTACAGACACAAAAGCACAGCGTCTACTAGAAGTTTTTCCTCTAAACGTGTATGATACAAAAAAAAAAGCCTTTTTATTGCTTTTTTTTAAATGTAAGAGCTTGAATTTTCATTAGTGTTCCCCTGATTTTCAAACATTTTCAGCAATTTTGACAATTTACTTGCAGCTTTTATTAATTTTAATCTACTTACTGTTGAAAGCCATCTCCTATGTAGGTACACCATCCATATCGCAATATCACCCGCCCTATTAGGAGAGAAGCAAAAAACAGCTGTCTTGCCTGCTATCGTTTTAAATTACAGCTTAACAAGGAGCTAGGGATGGAAAAGCATACTGAAGAAATGTAGTCAAAAATATTCATCAAAAGTTTAGCAAAAAATAACGCTTTCATTTGTTTTTACCATGCTTTCCAATTATGCGCCAACTCTACCGGCTTTACCTTAAACAAAGTTTGAATTCCACACCAAGCAATTACGTTTTCTTTGAGACAAGTGAATTTAAATTAAAATTAGTTACAAAAAAACCAGCAATAATAAAGTGAAAGTAAAATTTGCCTTATTGTCTTTTGTTTTAAAAGTGTCAAAACATTTTTCACTATATTAATTTTAGAAAATAAGTTTTTTTTTTATTTAACGTTATAGTAATCTTTTTAAAACTAAACTTTAATATGGCATTGGCTTATCTTAGCAAGAAAAAAATCAGCAAACAACGAAAAGCTTTTTATTATCTTCGCCGTCATATCTAAATTAATGCGGTTTCAGAAAATTCCCTATTTTTCATGTGAGCAAATGCTGTAGTGGTATCAAAGATAAAGTTTAATCAAAATAAATTTTTCAACGCGGAAACATAACCCCTGTCATTTGGTACATGTAAAAAGAGTATAGATTACATGATCTGTTCAGATATTTAACTATGTTGTTAAGTTTATAATTTTTATTTTTAGAATTGGATTAACGACTTGTAATTATCTTTTTAAGTAATACTTTATCCTACTTACCTTGTCGTGCTCCAACATTTTGGATATTTATATTACAGTCGGTCACAATATTTTTATTCATACTTAGGTATATTGGTAGATAATGTGGCAACATTTACATGGAAAGAGTCATTAAAATTTGCTTTTTTAGGAGCAGCATTTTTTTATGTGTATACTTTTAGATTTAAACTGCAAAACGGTGTAGTGTAAACGTTTTGCGTCTTACCAGTTTTTTTACTAAGCAATTAGTGTCTTTTAAATGTGAGGAAGATGAAGACTTATTAACTAAATAATTTTGTTCTGAAATAATAAAAATACGTAAAGTAAAATGGCAAATGTTGGTGTAACAGACCATAATTCCTTTGAAAACAATACGTAACACAATTAAATTAAAAAAAAAAAAAAACGTACGCGTTACAAAAAATAAAGAAAAGTATACGCATTGCCATTTTCATTACAAATATGCACAATTGAACTACTTTATTTCAGTAGGTTTTTGAATTGTCACATTCATCAGATAACAACTCTCTGACAGTCAGGCTTAGTCTGAATCAGGTACAGTAGCTTGTGGTTAATGGCTATCCTTACTGACGTTTGCTTGACGCTAAATAAGACCGTTTCCTGTTCATCCGATACGAAGTCTTTCGCTGGCGCAAAGTCTTAATTCGCATTATAATCCTTTCGGAATTGAAGATTAGTAGATTCTATCGAATTTCCAATTTTCCTGAACATTGTCTGGAAACTCTGGAGGGGGGGCTTACCCGTATCTAGAGGACTAGGAACTAGTTATTTTCCTGAATAAATAATCAACTTGTTAAAATTTTGTACGAATATAAAGTATGAAACATTACAGAAACTTTTATTCGTATTGTTTAAACTTTAATATTTAAATTAAATTACAAATGAAAAACTACAGTGAAATTTTGTTACAAAGAACTCGAAGGCAGCGGGAAAGTATTTCGCTTTTTCGGAATGCGCGTTATAGTAGAATATGCATTATCCATGGCATGTTAAGTTCGCATCTTTCGATTTTCCGCTTATCTTGAAACTTTGAATGATTTTCTTTTTCCAATGACTCGAAAAACCATTTTATACTTGCGAATGTTCTAGCAATCACTTTGTAATATATTTTTTAATATTTAAGTTTCCCATGGCAGGTTTAGTTTCTTTGACTTCACAACTTCTAAAAAAAAAAATCTAATCGCCTCTTAACGAAATATACTACCAAAATACTTTTATGGATTAAAAAAAAATATGAATCGCTCTTAGGATAACGATTCAATTTTCCACATGGTTTATGAAATGTGTACACCAATCTTTAAAAAAGTACATAAACCAGAACAGATTCTAAATAATACTGTAAAATTAAATTCGAGTAAAGCTATCTAATGCGTCTATACAGTTCTTTTTGAGTTCATAGTACTTGAAAACACACTACTGTTATAAAAAGTTCGGCTTTTTTGTTAAGTATGAAACTATATTGCTTAATTTAATTAAAACGACTTCCTGTTTGTGATGTAAAATTTAGGCTATTCATGTCCTTATGTCATACTTTTCCCCTTCTGTCTTTTTAGAAAATCTTGTTCCCAGTAACATAAAAGAGGCATAAGCTAAGACTTATAATTAAGACTAATTTCTCACTTCTCGAAAAATAAAAATGTTATGTAGAAAATTGAGTTTTTCAAACTAATTTTCTACGCACGATTCAGAGCTTTCAAAGCTTTGTTGAAAGGTTTAAATCAAAGTTAGAATATCAAAGACAAAACATGGACTTTTCAAACATACAAATATGCTTACTTTTACAATTTTGCAAAGCTACACTTGTTTTCCTTCCAGTAATATGTTCAATAAGGTATTAACTGCAATATTTAGGGCTTTTTCTTTTTATCTTAATTATTTTTTTTAACCAAGAACGATACTGTGAGGTACATTTTCCACATAATTAAAATGATTGTTTTTTTTAATTACAGGGTGCCACAGGGGGCAGTAAAGGTCACGAAAGTTCTGAAAAGTCACTAATTTTGAAATCGATCACGAAAGTAACGAAAAATCCACGAAAATTTTCCATTAAACGAGACCAGTTTACCCCAGAAAGCATTGGATATCCAATACTCGACAAATTTTTAAATGTCCGGAATCCCATTCGGTCACTGCAGGAAATATCCTGTTATCCGGCATCTCAAATTTGTTTTTTAAATTTAATTAACTAACATGTTTTGAAAATGTATTACCACGCATCTGGAAGCTGCGGGATGTTTAAATATATATATTCGGTACGTATCAGTCATACAGGGGACACCGGATATCCACTGTTTGGTGTCACTATCTGATAAATCCACTATCCGGTGTCACTATCGGATAAATCCACTATCCGGTGTCACTATCCAATAAATCCATTATCCATTGTCACTATCCGATAAATCCACTATGTGATAAATCCCCTATGCGATAAATCAACGTCCCACTCTATTTTGTACGGCCACCGATATTTTTCAGAAGTCACCAAATTTCACGTTTGAAAATTTGAAGACAGAAACTGCAGTTAACAACCTTTTTGCCTTTCTCTCTCTCTCTTTTTCCCCTGATTATTTTTGATTACTCTTTGCTTATTCAAGCCAAAACACATGCAGTTAAATATGCAATATCATTTAAATTCTGAACTGTATTTCTTCTTTTTCTCTCTCTCGCTACATGGATGATAATGTAGTTACTACACCGGGGAAATATTCGCAGTTCACAGAAGGAGAGAATTAATGTTTTCTCGAGATGAACGATATCTTGCTCCGCGAGGAGCTGCATTCATTAACAGTTCCACCGAGAGCCATTTGAGCGTGTGGCTGTTTTCACGGGATAAGGGAATAAACTACACTTCTTAAGATAAGTGACCTTGTTTTAACTAATATGATGAAATGTTCGTCAACACATAGTTGGTGAAAATCCTGTCTTTTAGCAAATCGATTACCGGATTCACACATAGACGCAAATCCATTTGCAACGTTAGAAATCCTTAACCCGTAAGTGGTAACATCTCTCCAACTCACACTCAAAGTAATATCCGTCTATAAGACTAAGGTTTTTTATTACATTATTACTACTTATTTTTTACTACTTCTTTTTACTTACTTACATATTTACTTTTACTTACATTTATTTACTTACTCACTTACTTATTTATTTACTTTTGCTTATATTTATTTATTTACTCATTTACTTATTTATTTACTTTTACTTATATTTATTTATTTACTCATTTATTTACTTACTCACTTACTTATTTACTTACTTTTTTATTACTACTTATTATTTCTATTCTCATTAGGACTAAAACTAAACCATATCCGTCTCACAGACGAATATTACCATTTACGAGTTAAAAAAAAGTTACTGGACCAGAAAGCATGAATACGTACTGGTGCGCAAAGAATGTGGGACGATGGCAATCGGCTGCTAATCCCAGGAATCTTTCCTTTCTTTCTTCGTAGTGGTCTGAATCGGTTTTTAATGGTTCCGGACCAGTGACCGCCAAGAATTTCTAACGCTACTACACTGTAAAAAATTCTAGTTCAACCTTTCAGCGAAAAAAAATGGTGAAATTTAGCAGCTACCAACATTTGGTACTAAAGTTGAACCACTATAATGGTTCCTAGTTTCACATTGATGGTGAAAGTAGGTGAAACTACATCATTATAATGACTCAAGACTCAACTTAGTCCGAACTGTTTGTTGAAGCTAAATTTCACCCTTTTTTTTGGTGAAAGGTTGAACTAGAATTTTTTAGTGCAGTGCCCATATACAGGGTGGGTCATCTAACGTTTGGAATTTGAACTTAAGGTATTTTGACTTTGAAAAGTTATAATGAAGGTTATAAGTTGACAGAAATTTAGTTTAGTTTTTGACATTTACGAAATGGGACGGTTTACGCTTGAACAAGGTTGAGAAATATTGAAAACTTACTTCCAAAGTGGTGAGTCTTCTACCCAAACGGTAAGAAATTTACGATGAAGCTCACTTCCATCTCGGAGGCTATGTCAATAAGCAAAATTGTCGCATTTGGGGTTCAGAGAATCCACACTTGACTAACGAGCAACTTATGCATCCACAACGAGTAACTGTTTGGTATAGTTTTTGGTCCGGTGGCATCAGTGGGCCATTTTTCTTTGAAAATGAGCAAGGAGCCGCCGTTACTGTCAATAACGAACGTTACTGTGCCATGCTAAACGAATTTTTGTTGCCACACAGCCAACGTAACCATCAATCTTTTGCGCACTGATTTTGGGACTCGAATAATCAGCCGAAATGCTGATGTGAATTGGCCGCCTCGGAGCTGTGATTTGACCACACTGGATTTTTTTTTTTTTTTTTTTTGTGGGGAACCCTTAAGGATAAATGTTACGCTAACCCCCGAGACGATTGATGCCTTGAAAAACGAAATCGATATTGCCATTCGTGCGATTGGAGCCCAAACAATCGAAAATGTACTAAAAAAATGGGTTGATCGGATGAGGTACTGTCAAGCCAACCGTGGCAGTCATTTGAATGATGTGTTTCAATCATAAGTGAAAATGTTCAATCTTTCTAATAAAGTCATAATTTTGAAAAACAATTAATTAGTTGTTATTTTATATCAAATTCCAAAAGTTAAATGTCCCACCCTGTACATATATATAGATAGGATGCGGCATAAAAATCTTCCATTCTTTGAATTGTTTTATTCATCTGTTTTAACAGTTATTTGATATAAAATGTGGTTATCGGTGTTAACGCATCGTTGAAGACGTTCGCGCAAGTTCTTCATCATTCTCTGAGTTAGTTCAGCGAAATGAATCCAATTTAATGTAGCGGATCCCTTCCTACACAAGCCTTAAAATATTAAAACAATGTTTAGTTGTTGCTGTTGTTGTTGTGTCCTCGAGCGAGGCGAGGAAGAATGGGTACACCGCTATTGAGTCCAACGGGGCCCTTATAGGTAGAAGTCCGATTTCCGCCCCTTTGAAAGGTCTCTTAATTTTTTGAACCAGCTCCCAGATAAGAGACCGTCACCTGGGATTGGCACCCCCAGAGGTATCGTTTCACTTGGAGGACATTGAAGCCACGACCTATTTAACGTGCACAAGCTTTAGCGTACACGGAAACAACGTTTAGTAGCATTTTCTTTTAAGCATCCCCAAATCAAGCTGGGTTCAGTGAGGAAAGTTCTTAAAAGCATCAAAATCAAACGCTAAACAAAAATCACCTAACTTTCTATTTATCCTCTTTAGCCTTGACGCGGCACATTATTAAAAGCGCTAGAATCTAACCAATCATAGAGATCTGTCCTCCCCTACACAGTGATCCCTATAGATGTGGGAAAGATTCATATGGCACAATTGACTGCTCAACTCTAAAGAAACACATCTCTTTTCTTGTTATTGCGAAATTTATGGGTATTCGTTAAGACAGAGTACTAATAATTATTTCGAGTGATACCTAAGCAGCTCTTCACGAGTTGTCTATAAATAATAGGAAGATTTTTCGGTTTCCTTGATTTTTTTTTTCTGCAGAATTAATAATTTTGTTGAACGAAGTGGATTGTATTCGCTCGTTAAGTCAGAATGATTTGCAACATGTTAAGATCATTGAAGTCGATACATAATTAGACAAAACAGCCAAACAGAGATTGAAAGTACACTCGAAATGTGTAAGAAATATAGAATTGTTAGACCCGTTTCTTTAAAACTTGATATGCCAGGTTAATAATAATAATAACAATAGTAAGCCTATGCAGGGAAGGGGGGGGGGCATTATATGCCGTTTTTAAGTTTCATTACGAGAAGATTTATAAATTTCCATATAAAAAGAGAATAAGCTGTATTACGCCAAATATGGCGCACGAATGTCATTCCAACTGAAATCAACCATGTTCGCAAACATAGATTTGCAACCAAGAGAACTTTTCCCGTGTTTTAAGACCATGTACAATGTGAGGACAAATGATATTTTACGCAGAAAAATAATGAAGAAATACAAATTGATAACCGCAAAAATAAAAACTAGCTTTCAATTTATATAGAGAAGATACTACATTATTTGCCTGTTCGATGGCGCCAATTGCTTGATATTTCTTGAAAAAACACGATTGGAAAACTACGCCCACTAAATACATAAGCCAAATATGCAATGCCATTCACAAATTGGTATACAAGTGGAACAAATGCGGACAGTTTTAAGAAACAATGATCGTTTTGTTCCTAATTTTCACTCTGAGATTGCACTGCAGGTATCATAGACATATTAGCATAGACGGAGTCATCTGGCTTTTCCTTCGCTTTGCGGGTGACAGAAGGGCGAGTACGTCACGTGACGGAGACCACCAATTAGCGTCTCTTGTCTTATCTCGCTTCGCATTATCTGCTTTTTACCTTAATTTTTTCCCACGCGGCGCGAAGATTTCAAAATGGGCTTATTGCTGCGCGTTAAATTGCACCGAACGAAGAAGGCTTGGAAGACCTTCCTTTCATAAGTATAAAACTAACTTCTCAATAAAATGTCACGAAATCTATCTCACACGTTCTAATATTTTTTTACTTCTAATTCTGTGTAAGGATTTAATCTTAAAAAATGGTTTTCTTAATTGTAAAGAAATGTTTTGACAAAAGTCGCAAAGGAAGGGAAAAGGTATTTTTATTCGTAGAATAAACTGGGTTTTCTGAGAGGAAAATTTTGAATATAATCTGAGGTTTTTTAAAAACCGTACCCATGTCGAGTATTTTTTACAAAATTTGGAAGCGAAAAAAGGGTGAACTTATACACAGGTTAGGGGCGGGGGGTTACTAATTACAAAGTCTTCGATGTTCATAATCTTTAATGAAATTTAAAGGAAAATAGTCATCTACAAGTTCAAAAAGTCTATAAACTTCATACTTAGTTTTTTTTTTTAACTTCACCTAAACTTACGCTTGATTTAAGAACAAATGTATGAATTTAAAAATGCAATCTAAATAAAACATACGCATACATTTATATGTGCACGTACCCAGAGTCGAAGTATTGTTGACAAAATTTGGAAGCGAAAAAAGGGTGAACTAATACACAGGTTGGGGGTGGGGGCGAATACTACTTACAAAATCTTCGGTGTTCAGAATCTTAAATAAAATTTAGAGGTAAATAATCATCTACAAGTTCACAAAGCCTAAAAACTTAATTTTTTTTTTTTTAATTAAAATTCAAAATTATCACTGGAACCTGTCAAACTAAAGATTATTGTTTATTAGAATCCTAATATAAAGACGTGAGTTAGACATAAATTCACGAAATTAATTCTGTTTAAAAACCAATAAAATTATGTTTAACTGTCATTGTGCATAGTTGATATTATATGTAAATACTTCTAATGCATTAATGAGCTTAAAATGCCAAATAAACAATAATAATTAAGTAAAAGTTTTTTTTTTTTATATTTTACCTAAAGCAACGCTTAATGTATGAATGAAAAAATGTATGAATTTAAAAGTTCAATCTAAAGAAAATATATGCGCATATATAATACATACACACACACACACTAACACATATATATATATATATATATATATATAATCAAAAGTTAATAAAGTGAATCAAACTGTGAAAAGGCGCACAAGGCAGCACACTTAAACAGTTGCAAATATATGTATAATACATTATATATATATATATATATATTACGTTGGGTAATTTAAAAAAAATTCTAAAGAATGTGAATTAAAATTTAAATGCCTCTTAAGGTTTCCCGACTGTTATTTTATAACCAAAACGAATGTCTTCAATAATCTTCAGTTATTTGGTACTTCATTTTTGTTTATATTTTTCTTCTCGAAATATATTTTATGAATTGCAGTGAATTACAAACCAATCCTCTATCGGTAAGACCAAACCAGACCCGTCATTTTGATTTTTACCGGGGGGACGGGAGGACAAAGTGTATATTCTCTTTATTTGCTATGCTGAGGAAACAAAACACATGGACATTCATAAAAATACATTATATCCTCAAAGCCGGGGGTGGCAACTGCTCCCAACTGGCCGCTCTAAACGGAATGCCTGGAATAAAGACATTAAAATATTGGGAGCAACGGAAAATTGACACTATATATACATGTTTTTAAGCTGTTTTTTTAATAATAATTTAGTTTTATTGAGCGAACTGTTAACCTTTGAATTCAAGTTGAAATCCCGCGCTTAAATGAACATTTCATTTTAAAAGAAATTTATAACATTTACACAAGCAGTGAGCAACTATTCCAATCCTATTTACGTGCTTGCGGCTGCTAAAACAATCACGTCAATAAACCAGAAAAAACCCTTTTAATAAAATAACTCAATATGCTCCTGTGCGGTTGCGCTCGTTACCGTAAATTTGTGAGAACCCCAAATCGAGTGAATTTCGAAAGGCTCGCTAGCAGCTCTAGTAATTCTTTCTAAGCAGAGATTGACTTTTCCTCTTGAACACGTGAGGGCGACGGATTCCTGCCCTTGTGACACTGGAACGCCCTCAAGCGGTATCTATGAGTTTATAATGTAGGTATCACTCGTCATCGTATGATGTTGATTGCACTTGAAAACTGACTATAGACAATTTTTTAGTCACAATTAAATAAATTTCAAAGAAAATGTGTTTTTTTTTTTTTTTTTCACATAGAACTCTTTTGTTTGTTTGTCTCAACATGCCTTATATTTATTTCAATAAAAGAAGATTTGAAAATATTAATATCAAACTTCATGCACTAAAGATTTGTTTTTTGAAGATACTTTCTTGAAAAAGTTTATTCTATTTACAATATGATTAATCTAAATTCAGAGAACGAAATGCTCTCCGCTTTTGACTTTACCTTGGATCCAAAATGGTAAAAAAGTGCCCATGTTGATGTTAATAAATAAATAAATAAACAATAAAAAGTCAAAAACATTACTTTGTTAAGAAGTGAATGTGTATGAAAAGGCCTAAAAATTATCAGTATTTGTTCATTACGAGTTAGACTTGACTGAATGTTGTTATCTGTTGGAAGGAATTGCATCGACAGATTACTGTAATTTTCCCATTAATTTCAAATTAATATTTTCTATGAAACTTATGGAAAGTCACTTGTACAGAACTTTTCAAAACTGCAGAAAAAAGTTTTTACCACATTATTGTAACAACAAATAATATTAAATCGCCAAAAATGTTTTAAGTTACATGGTTTTATTTAAATTCAAAACATCGTTGCATTATCTAAACAAAACTATTGTTGCCAAATGACAAATGATAATTCTGATAATTTCCTCAGAGCCAAAATTATTATTTTTCTTCTTAATTAACGTTATAATAAATTATAAAATGGATGGATTATTGCATTGTCATCGAAGATAAGCTTATATGCAAAGTTTGAAGATAATTTACGCAGTAATAGTGGTCGAAAACCGCGAAACAAAGTTCCGTGACAAGTCAAGTTAAATAAAACCATGTAACAAACAAAACATAGTTGCATTATCCAAACAAAACTACTGTTGCCAAACGACAAATGATAATGCTGATAATTTCCTCAGAGCCAAAATTATTAATTTTTTTTTCCTAATTAACGTTATAATAAATTATAAAATGGATGGATTAGTGTATTGTCATCGACGATAAGCTTGTGTGCAAAATTTGTAGATAATTTATGCAGTAATAGTTGTCGAAAACCGCCATACAAAATTCCGCCACAAGTCAAGTTATATAAAAATATGTAATAATAAAACCAATAGCGTGTAATTGTACATATATTTGAATATGATTTAATATTACATTCCTGAAGTAGTACGTATTATGGACTGTAGTAGTACTGTTCGGTGGAATATTTTCAGATGCCTTTTTGTTTCAAGAAATTTAGTATTTTTTCCGGTCATTTTTATGAAATGGATGCGAATCATTTTATATTCTTAGAAAACACATAATTTCTCTTATTTCTGAAGCTGACTCTTATGAGATTGGGCAAGTACTTTCACCAATCGCAATTCGTGACTTTTGTGCATTATGTGATATTTAAACCAAAAATCTTACTAAAAGTGCATGAAATACCTTATGGTTTTAAACAAAGATTTTACATAGACATTAAAACAACTATCAAAATTGAAATCACTTTCATGTATTCATATACATAGATTAAAACGCGAAACGAATGCACCCAAAAAACTTCCCAGAAGTTATATTCATACCTTTTTTAAAACTTACTACCCACGATTCTTTTCTCTTCTTTCTTTTCCTTTTTAACATTTTCTTCTTCTTTTAAATATCCTCGTTGCACTTTGTTGGTTTTAAGCGTTATTTCTTAATGATGTCTAAACAAAATAATCCTTTCACAAAAGCAAAACTTTTTCTGGCTGTTTACTTTTGCATAATTTACCGCTTACTCAAATCATTCGGTGGCAGTTTTCAGCATAATTTGACGATCGGAATTATCTTCCAAAGAAATACATAGCTTCATAGTAAAAATCTTTAGATTTACTTTAAAAAAAAATCATAAAATCTAAAGTTGTAACAAATAATGGATGGCCCCTGTAACAAATGATAGGTGGAGCTATATAACCTTGTCGAGGAGTCTCTCGGGAATAGAAAGTGAAGTACAGTGGTACCTTGAGATACGAGTGCCCTGACGTACGAGTGATTTGAGATACGAGCGCTGTCGAACAGCGAAGTTTTGTTTTGAAATACGAGCGGCGTCTGAGATACGAGGAAAGGCCAGCTGCGACGCCACGGCCCACCCAGTTTACTGCGCCTGCGCAGTAAATTGCTTTGAAATACGAGCAAGGTTACGGAACGAGCTCGTATCTGGAGGTATCACTGTATTTAGTTTGTTCCTGTGTGTGTTCATGTTCTGTGTAGTAAAATGTATAACTCTGTGTGTGTGTTTGTTAAAAATGTATTTTTGGAATTAGTGACTAGTCATTAATTACAAATTGGCGCCCAACGTGGGGCAATTACAAAGTGTAATTTTTACACAGAAAGTTGCGTCTGAAAACGTGGCTGCCACCACTAAAGGTTGATGTGTTGCATTTCAGTGAATGAAAGTCATCAATTTCTGTAGTTAAACAAACGTACTGGTTTGTCAGATTTTATTGGGGAAACGTCATGTTAACACTGCTATCGACATTTCACTGAGTGTCACTCATGTTGCTGTAGTACAGCACGGCTTAATTTTCGAACTTTTATTACGTGAAACTTGTTCGTGATGATTTCATAGACCTGCATACGTAAGGATTGTAAACGACCTTTCGTGACACCTTGTGTGTATAATATATACAGTTGAACTTTCTTAATACAAACACGGTTAATACGATATCGCGGCTAAAACGAACATTTTGTTCATCAAGTTTGGTTTACTATTTAATTACACTAAATGTCTCACTCATATTACGAAGGCTAAAATACAAATTTCGGTTAAGGGGAGCAAAATTTCTGACCTATTCACGAAAAATTTTCTCGATTGCTATATAATAATAATTATTATTTTTTCGAAATTGTTTCTTATTTTGAGTCATTGTAAACTTCCAAGTATGCATGATAAAATTTAATGTACCTAAAAAAACGACTAACCATTAAGGATGTTTTTCTAAAATTGTTAAATATTAAAAGATAAGTTCACTTTTCTCAACGTACTAGTAAAATTTAACAGTGTATATTAGTAAAATAAATCCTTTGCTTTCCCTATTTATTTTACTTTGTATTATAAATAGTAGTAATTATTTTTAAAATATAAACAGGCATTTCTAATAGTTTTTTTTACTCAATTTTCCATATTCACGGTTATTGCGAATAACAGCTGATACGGAAATATTCGCGAATTTTTTGGCGTTTCGTATTAAGCGAGTTCAACTGTATATGTATATAGTAAATAGTAATTACTAATTTGAAATGAGGAAAGATAGTGCATCGAAAAAGAAGAAAAGGGGAAAATCACTACCCGTGTCCATGCACAGGTTAACTGAGAGGCGCAGCTTTAGGACTTTAACCCAAAGCTTTGATATCCCTGGTCCAAGCGATTTTTCCCTCGCGGTTGTACATTTCCAACAAAATTCAGTTTTACTGGATTGATAGTTTGATATGGGGAAGAGAGTGTAAGAAAGACATTCGTACCAACGGACAAACAGATGGCATAGGAATAAAGATCGTTTTGGACAGTGGACATCCTAACTTATCAAGAAATAGACAGAGGAACAACCGACACTAACGTATCGTTCCCAGGACTCAGAAGCTAACAATAATTACCATCATCATTGCTGTTATTATCATCAATAATATTATTATTTTGATTATTGTTATTATGGCCATAATTTTTTCATTATATTTTTATTCATCCCATTGTTTTACTGTATTTTTTTATTTCGGACGAAAGCAAGGATTGGTTGAATAACTATCATAATATGCACAAGGATATTAAATATTTGAAGTGAGATTTGTTTCCTGTCAGGTACTAATCGGGATATTTGCACTACTGTATCACTTATAGCTAGTAGAATACATTTGGATACATATTATAGTAAGTGCATACTTAGGAGATGATGTTAAAATAATATGTCTTGCAAAAGAATGTTTTTAGAAGCATAGAGCTTTGATTATAATATAAATATTTATTCGTTTTCTCAACCTTTTCTCTTAAATATACATATATTTTTTAAAGCAATTTCAAAATTAAATTATTTTTATTTATTTGAATTATACGATTTGATGTTCTCAATTCCGAAATACTATTCAAAAAAGCAGATTCTAGACATTTAAATAACTCAAAGGAATGATAAAAAGAAAAATAAGTATTTAAGAAAAATCCTGTTTAAAATAATAAAAAAACATTTGAAATACTTAAGAAGAATTTTATCGTAAGATAATTTAGGCAAATGATAATTAAGCTCTCCCCAAAGAACGTATCTGTTAAGTGAATAACAAAAATCAAATCGACAAAAAATCCTCATTCGCAGTAAAAAGTCAACATATGCTTTTTTGAACTAATTTGTGCTTGAATTTGTGTTTTGAAAGCAAACATTTATTTTTCTATTTTTAAAAATAAGTATATCATCGAACTAAAAAAGATTCTAATTAACAGATTTTTTTTTTCATCTTTTATGAATTAATGACCATTAAAATTTTATTGAGAAAAAAAGGATTCTGCATACATTCGAGTATTTTTTGTGACAATGCAAAGTAACATGTTTTAATTACCTCCGACACATTCAGTTTTTTCCTTCAAAGTTTCACACCAAGACTCTAATTAATACAATTGTTTAATTAAGACATTAGTAATTGGCTCGCGATTTGTGAAAATATACCTCTCTTAGTGATAAATCTTTATCATATGAATGTTAGAAAATTCTAACGCATTTATATTACCGACAGAAGAAACATTCTTTGAAAATTTCCTTTAACGCTGGATGGAAAAGTTGTGAGTTAATATGCCAATTATTAAAAATATGCACTTAAAACAAGACATATGTAGTTCTGATCCGTTCCTTTACGAAATTCTTAAACATTGTCAACTCTGTACATGTAAATTAATATTGCGCTCAACCCCGATAACAATTATTTTAACAGGTTGAGGGAGGAGTGTACGATCAAAGCACGTGAGGAAGGTGGTTCACATGCGAATGGGTTATCTGGCGGTGTGTACCACTGGTGGCTTATATCAGCTATAGTCTTATAACCTCCTGAGACCTGGCACCCAATAAAATTTTGTTTTTTCTCCCTGCTGTGACAGATTTTATTTTAGCAAGCAAGACCTGGACTGGAATTATAAAGGAGGAATAGGAAATTACTTTTTAACTTTGAGAATTCGGAAACGGTAGTTTGTTTGTTTACAATATGGCAAAGAACACGAGTCAAGTTGGAATTCCGCGCTCTCGCTGTTGTTTTCATTTTCACATTATTTTTTTCTTTTTTAATATTGTTCTAGGATTTTTATACAAGTTTGATCTATTTTCTTATGTTATTAGTAATGAATAAAATTTTTTGTTTATCTATATTTGTGTAAGTATTGCATAGTTCTACTGTAGTTATGACCTTCACATACATTCAAATGGCTGTGCTCCCCAAAAAAATTTAAATATTCAAGTTTATTAATTTTTTGAAAAACATCATTTTTAATGCCCAATTGTTCAGAAAAACTAATAGTTGAGAGAATATGTGTATTTTATTTTGCTCGGGTCTCAGGAGGATAACACAGTTTTGCTGAATGAAAAAACTTCATGCGGTTAAAATAACTTTTTTACTGAAAATTGAAAAGCTTATTTTTACAGGTAGCGAAAATCTGCACCGTCCTCAACCCGTTAAACATTATTTATCAGAAAAAAAAAAAAAAAAAACTAGCGAACATATGCATAATAAAGTTTTCCAGACTCAAAAGCACAATAAGCAGTTCCATTAGCATACCCAATTCAACAACTGTAACATATTTCATTCTGTCAAAGTCTCCTTAAATCAGTTACCAATTTAAAATATATGAATGTATAATATTGTCTTTTCTTTTGTGTTTACATACTCGTTCTTAAAAAGGCAGCATTTCTACAATTCTTTTTTGCTTAAGAAGAAATTGAGTTCCCTAATCCTTCCCTTTTGCATTCTTCGAAAAACCCAAGTAAAATAGATAGTTTCTCACAAGAAATGGATTTGAATGATTTATTCAACTTCTGAATATTCAGATTCCAAATAAATTTTTCATTGCAAAGACCGGAGGCAAAGTTCAGTTCAGATTTGTATAGATGTAGCATTAAAATATCAAATTTTGACTTCGATAAACCTTTCCGGGAGCGTGAAGTTTATTTCTTTGTATTTCACCCTTTTTAGGGAAATAATGCAAATTTGAAATGGCTTATCGCGAAGTATCAAATTTAGTGTAGAAGCATTTTAAAACGAAGAACAATTCGTTTCTTGTCACGAACAAAGATAAGGCAGACTTGGGTGGGGTGGGGCGTTAAAATAGTACTAGAAGTCCTGTGTAATTCATTATTTACACGTGCTTTATTTTTCAGTGCATTAGAAAAAAGCTCAGTTGTTTTTCCCACCACAATAGTGAAGTTATTTGAAGTTTGTGTCATTCTACATAACTTAGTAAAATAATACCAATCAGAATATATTGCCTTTTTTTTTTTACATTTCTTCCTTTCGCCCTTTTATTTCTTAAAATAAATAAATAAATAAGTAGAAGAACTAAAAATCCTTATATTTTTGCGACAAATTAAAAACTTTAAACAACGTAAAAATGCAGGCGTGTAAAAAGGATGGCACACGATGTTTTAAAATTTCAGGGAACCTTTTTTTTCGTGCAAAAGATATAAGGTTAACACTAGATTTACCAGACCAACCATTTCTAAACTTTCATTTTACGCAAAGTTGCTACTATTTATAATAAAACTTTCAGTCACATTAACTTGTCCTATTTACCGTGTATTAGGAAAAGCCAATGCAATTGAAAGTTGCGTTATAATGAGTAACAAATTAAGCAAAACGGAAGCTTCGAAACAGTCAAAATGACTGGTCTGGTAAATATAGTGTTAATGATAAAAAGATAAGGCAAGACACAAAGAAAAAAAGGTTGGGAACCACTGCCAGCGTTTCCCAACCGGTGGTTCGCGAACCCCAGGGGTTCGCGAGATGCTGAAAGGGGGTTCGCGAAAATAATATTACAATGGTGGAGTTTCTCAAGGCAACGTAACAGAAAAAAACGAAATAATAAATTTACGTACGTAAAATTAGGAAAAGAGTGCAAAAATGATTTTTTTAAAAAATGAATTGTTTTCCAGATAATGCAGAAAAGTAGTGGACTAGTATAGGAAGCGTATATACACAATTTGAAATGCACTTATTTGTATATGTCAACTTTTGCCTGATTTTTAATTTGGGTTACAACCAAACTTATTTCGATACCAATTTGGATCACAAACTGGTACCAAAAGATATTTATTGATTTATTTTAACTTTTAGAACTTACTTTTCTCTTACCATTTCCTACTTTTCCCTCGCAAGCGCGAAGAAGAACGGAAATATTAAAATTTCTACATAAAATGTAAAGTTTTGCATCTTTTTACGCTATATTTTCAATATATGAACACCAAAGTGGAACCAGAAGACTAATTTTAAAATTGGACTCGCATTTATTACTTTATTTCAACTTTTCTGCATCATCACAATGCAACAATCAGAAGTTTAAAAATATGTAAATATTAATTTTTCTTTAAATTTCCAAAATTTTTCCGAATTTAGTATATTTCAACCGGAAAGTGGACCTATCAGGAAAATAATGAAAAATTTTTTTAGAAATACACATGTTTATTGCCCTAATAAATAATTCAAAAAGAACAAATAATAAAAAAATTGTAGCTGTATTTTAGTTTTGATTTGAACTTAGATATTTTATAATAAATATGTTTTCATTTCTTGTTATGAAGTATTGTACTACATGGAAAATAAATGCGCTAGTAAATTTTATAATTTTGTCACCCGTTACTAACGACTCAAAGGGGGTTCGACATTTTCTTTCTGATCTTAGAAGGGGTTCGCAAGTTAAAAAAGGTTGGGAAAGACTGCTTTAAGGTATAGTTTCGTAGCATATCCAATGTAAATCGCACGAAATTTCAAGCATTTTCAATCATAAATAAAAAAAAAAGTTATAGCTTGTCAGGTATTGCGGACACGATGCAGAAATTTAAATTTTAAGACAAAAAATAGGTTCAAATTAAAAAATTGTTGCTTGTATTAAATTCTTGTACTATGTCTCTTTAAAATGCGTACTAAAAATGACATTTAAGTCATTAGCTTTGGAACATATAAGTTTTTTAGACTCAATTTTTCGTTCGGCAGATGTGATTGAAAAATGAAAAAAAAAAAGGAGTACTATATTAGACTGCAACGTTTCTTGACAATGACGTCATAAACCGCGGCAGAAGATATGAGTAAACAGCGAGCTGTTGGGTTATAGGAGGAGGGTCGAAAAGACGCCAAGCTGCCAACTTGGCGAATAATCCGACTAAGAACTCTATTTGGCACATTGCATGTTTGAAAAATCATTTGTCTGTTTATCAGAAAAAGACAATGTAACAAATTTAAAAACTTATTTTTTTTTACGCAATCATAATTTATTTTGTTGGATAAAATATATTTTTATTATAAGTTATTCCTTTCGACAAAAAAAAAAAAGGGGGGGGGGGAGAAATTATACTCTTAATACTTTTATGCAGATAGATATTGTACAAACATCAAAAAACTTTTTTTTTTTTTATCACAGCTACATTTTGAAATGCAATATGGTTTTAAAATGGTCTAATAATGCACAATGGTTTTAAAGAACACCACTGACATTATACCTTTCATACTTTTACAGGATGTGTAAGACATCAATATCGGTTGCTCAGGGTATTTATCTCATTTTGGCCAAAAATCGACTTATCTAGTTTTCCCCCAAATGGTGGATTCCATTCTTTCAATTTGTGAAATACATTCATGACTATTGTCTTTTCAGAGGTTTTCAAAGCACTGTCTTTCTCGTGGGGTTGAAAGACGTAGTTCAATTTTGGAGTAGATTCCATTCTTATAATAACAACGATAGAACGATATTAGCGAATATAATAATAATAAGAACGATATTAACAAAAATAATAATAATACCGACATTAACGAAAAGAATAATAAAAACTGTTTAGCTTTAAGCAAAGCCACAAGTCAGCGAGTCAGACATTAATATAAACAATTCCAAATCTCGCCAAACCGCTTATCAGAAGATCGCCAACTGCTCGTGAGCTCTTATTGGCCAGAGTGTTAGTTCTAAATGAAGGTATTAGTACGCATTACGCTTCTCGTAAAATTGAAAATATATAACATTTTAGGAAAATTATGAAAAACAAGCGCTATATATGTGTAGGTTAAAATACCTTTTCATATTTTTATAGCGGAGTACTTAGTTTAACTCGAAAATCTGACACCGCGCGGAGACCTACTTTCTTCGCTTGCTCTCAGCATATTTCTCCATAGTCAAGAAACTTTGCAGTTGAGTATATTTTATTCTTGAAATTATTATTAACTGTGTTTTGAAAAATTTGAACACATATCATACATAAAGCTCTAAATAATAAATTAAAATATACTAGCTGATTCCCCGCAGAACATCTGCGGGCTATAACCATTTTAACCCTCTCACTGCTCATTTTTTTTAGCAAATTCCATTCTCAAAAAAATTGGTATACTTTATGCAACTAAAGCCATCTCTAGAATAAAACCTTAATTAATGTCCAACTACTTTAGAAATTGCATTACTGACGTTTTAACGATGAAACATCCAAAATAATACTTGAAATACACAATAGCTTGAATATTACAGATGCCCCCGCCCGTTAAAGTTACAACTACCAACCAAAAAAAAAAATTTCCACAAACTGAACTTAATATGCGGTGGTGAGAAGCTTACTGAAGAAAGTCAATTTTTTTTTGAAAATGTAGTTAATTCAATTTTCCATAATATGGATGACATCTACCTTTATTTACGGTAAACTAAAGAATCCTTCAAAATTTTATCAATAGGTGGCCACCATTAGTTCTTTCTTATTAAATACCTTAACTTTAAAGTCATAAAGCAAAGTACCGTTTCTTTTCAAAATATTAATCGCCTGACTATGCTTCGTACTAACTTCTACATACATTTTTAGTTAAATTTGACTCACAGAGAAAAAATAAATAAATAAATGAAAAAACTTTGCCAACGCTTGAGCTAGAATTTCTACTTAATTTTTTGTTTAGCATTTTCGAAACTTATAATGAATTCATTATATCTGGAGTATTTGATCCTGCAAGAGATTTTCTCAGCGCATGCATAAGAATAGTTAAATAACTCAAGTGTAATCAACAATAGTGGGCGAAGATTCCTCTTGAAAGAAAACAAATAAACGGAAACCAAAAATCTTTGAAAATACTCTTGAAATCAAACTCAACAGGACCTGGACTGGAAATTTTACATGAATTAGGAAAAGCAGGACACATAATACGGTTTCCAGTGACACTGGAAGAACAGAAAAGATCAAAGGGAAGAAAATCACAAATGCAAATAGAAAGAGTAGTTATTTCAGTGGTGGTATTAAGATAAATGCAAATGCGCGTAAATAAGCTTAAACTTACTTTTCCGTTGGCGGAACTTCGTTTAAATTTCATCGACTAAATTGAATTCGTTAACCTTTGAAATTCTGAAAGCTTTAGAAAACTTGATAGAATTTATCAAAATTTACTTTAAACATGGGGGTGAATTGGATGAATACGTAATATCAGACTCACATTAGTATATCATAAAACTAATGAAATGTCTCATGACATAAACATGCTTAATATTTTTTCACGGTCACACATTTTGGTAATTGTTTGGTTAATAATAATGTAAAGCAAAGTAAGTACTCTGCTTTTTACACGCTTGTTCATCGTGCTTTGAATATTTGTTCTTCTCCTGTTCTTCTTAAATCTGAACTCAGTTATCTTAGAGCAGTGGCTATTGGTAGAGGCTATCCTCACTGTAATAGACTCCATTATAATAAACTGTCAAAATAATTTTCGTCTAATGGTATCAAAAAAAATTTTCCTACTAAGAGTTTGGTTGTTTTGTCATTTTTTTACCTGTTAGCTATTAGGTGGCTAAAATTTTGAGACTTTTTATTTCTAGGTTGTATTCTCTCTGGTTAACAAACAGTTTTTCTCCTCTCTTAAAGATCCTATTCATCCGCTTAACAGTTTCGGAATTTATAAATTTAATTGTAAATGCAGTCTCTCATACATTGGACAGATTAAACGGCTTTTAAAGAGCACAAAAGCTACGTGTAAAAGCAACAGTTGCATTGCTCAACCTCTTTCAGGGCCTTTGCTTTCTTTGCTCCCTTGCAGTGAAAAAGGAATTCCATGTAATTCCGAAATGCGTCTGCTTTTTGTAAATTAATTTTGTACTTAAATTCATTGCTTTTTTACTAACTTGATTTTCTGCATCCTGAAACTCAATCGGCTTGGGCCAGATTTTCCCAACGATCCACAAACCTGGGCGCAAAAGGCCATCGCCTTATCCCTAAGTCGACAAGTTAGCAAATGAGTAGGGGAACCTGTTGTACTATGTACCCTGTTGTACTGTGGTCCTAATAATAAAAAAAATATTTCACGGATTCATTTTGCAACAAGGTAACACTGGTTCATGTGCTATCTGTTAGCAGTCATTTATAACTAATTTTTATAGTTGGAGTCGAACGAGATCTAGCAGTAGGAGACCAAAGAATTTGTGACCCTAAAAGTAAGTGTTTTTAGTTTCTTCCTTTTGCAAATAACTTGCTTCCTTTGTTAAAAGTTTAGTAATATTTTTTGTTTATGTTCAACAACTTATTTGGCCGTGTAATTGAGCGTTCAATCATTTTCAATTCCTAACCTATTACTCGAAATAAGCAGTTATTTTAAAATTTTGTAAAGTGTTGTACCTTGGACCTGAAAAGCAGTTGTACTATGGATAGATCCATGGCACAACACTTTGAACCGTGGACTGTATTTACCTTGTTATATTAAAAATATTTTTAAATGTTACGTATTTACAGTGTTATAAAATAGTTTAATTTTTTAACAGATTGTTGATACTTCTCACATACAAAAAGATCAGAAATCCTCACAGACACTCCGGAAAAAGATGAAGGTGAATAGTTTCCTGGAGAAATAATAAGCCTAAATAACGAAGAATACGTTTGCATAAGATCTATGGAAAAATCTAAAAATAACTGGAAGTGGTCGGAAAAACCAGATGAAATGTTATATATTTGGGAAAATGTAAAAGAAAAATTTAAACCACCATCAAAATGCCACTCCAGAAGGGATTTGTATAAAATAAAAGAAAAAAAAAATACTGGCAGTGCTCTAAGGGGTATATAAAAATAAAAAGAAGAATAATAATAAAATTCCAAAAATAATCATTGAACAATAACACGTTAAAGTGATCAAATATCTCATAGAATTACGAATGTTCATTAATATAATGTCAATTAATTGCTAAGTAAATTGTTATGCTGTTTAATTTGTTTTATTAATAAATGTTAACTTTAATACAAGATTTAATAAAGGGTTTGTAATATAAATAATTTTTTTCTCAAAAATAATAATAGTCGGTCCATGGTACAGCAGGGGTGCTGTACCTTGGTCCTAATTCCTTTTTTTTTTCAAAAGGCTAAATGACGTATGATTTATTTTTCTACCTCACTTTAAAAATAGCACTTCCGTTCATAAATGACCGCAAAACATTATGTAATACGTAAAATGCATCTCACTATAGTAGTTTTTGAATAAATAATTAAAAATAAAAAATGTATCCAAGGTACAACAGGTTCCCCTACATAAAGAGAAGCATGTGCATAAGCACGTATTTCATGTTCCACTTTACAGAATTCTTCATATTTTTCATTAAATTTAATTTCAAAGTTCTGAAAAACAAGTGCTTGCTATAGCGAGACTTGCAAAATTGAGCAAAAGTTTGAAATGCACATTTAATTAACGAATCTTAAGATGAAAATATCTTTCGTAAATAGCTAAAATATTTAAATGTCTTTCGAAAACACTACAAATATTAAGTGCAATTTAGTAACTGAAATATGGTAGATATTATTAAAGTTTTAAGAAGAGACGAAAAATCTGCTGTTGTACGGTTGAATATAACTAGGACAAATAATGGTTACGATAATGCATTATTCAATACTGCGTTTCATTTGGAATAGATAAAATTATCTATCTATATATAGAGAGAGATAGAGACTGCTGGATTGAGGGGGAAAAGAAACTTTTCTTATCTGCTCCATTTTTTTCTCTTTTTACATACATTTCATAACAAATTTTCCTCCTGGAACTTTTTATTTTCTTCTGGAACTTTTGTTATACCTAATAAACAACGTTTTGTGATAATGCTTTCATTCAATATTGCATTTCATCGGTTAGGCATTTGACGACAACATTCTTATATAAGCAGCTACTTTTTCGTAGACAGACGCGATTTAGTATGAGCCATTCAATATTTTATAATGCATTTCGTTGGATGTACTGTTTTGTGGTTACGCTATATCCACCATTTGTCCATAGAGACACATTTATATTAGTTTTCAAACAACTGCAAAAGATAATTCAGAAAAGACGCAGCAAAATTAAACTATAAAAACTTGATATCATACAGTAGACTCTTTGCCCATGACATTATTTTTAATTCAAAACATATTGCAGTGAATTTTATATACTTTCTACATTAGAATCGCTACTAAAATCTCGTCCTGTGAATATTACATTTCATCGAGTGGGGATTTGGGAAAATGCATTTGAGTAGGCGAATCAACTAACATTTAAGAAGATCCTTTTCGACGTATATTCCGAGTTAATTTAGATTTATTTGGTTGGGTTATCTACCGACATATTTCACAGGGATCATATCTGAAATTTTCTGAATTATTAATGATGTTTTGGTAAGGAGACTGGTGGTTTATCCCGGTTTCAACATGTATGTTACTCTGTCTGATTAAATGATTAATTACTCTGGGATGCGGTTGTTCCTCTTCCGCTGTTATGATGCATATATTGCTATCAAGCCTCATTGGAGTTGAAATCGAGGGATGTTATATTTACTTCTGAGATAGTATTATCGGGAGTTGATTAAGCATTTAAAACTTCGCATTTTTGACGTTAACCATTTTTTTATCAGGCGATTTTGAAACGAAAGCATATTTTTAAAAAATGTCACAATGAAAGAAATTAAAATGCAAGAAAAGGTTGAGAAAGAAAAAAAAATGTCGATATACGGTCGATCGATTCAGTCAGCTATTTTACGATGCATGATATTTCGAAATGAGGTGGTGAGAAACACAGTGATGTAACTGCAATAAAAATAATTTCAAGTTATTTTAAAGCACAACTGAGCATTAAAATGTAAACATATGTTTCGGGATTGCTTGGAATCCTTTTTTCAATGCGACAGGGAGCTTCTAGATGCAAAACATCCAAATGAAGCAGACAAAACAACAAAAACAAAGCTTATATAGCCTAAGAATTATCTGTGAACCAATGAGAATAAAGGCAGCGTGAAGTGGAAGTAGAAGTAGCAGGGAAGGCACCAATAAGAGAGAAACAAACGAATCCAGTGGAAAGTACAGGAAGTAAAAAAGAAACAACAATAAAAACAAAGCAAAAAAGACGACAGCATGCATAAAAATGTGCAAATACATGAAAATTGCAAAAATAATAAAAGATACAAAGAATGAAATGGAAATAAAAATAAGTACAGAAAGTACCAAAACAAAATGAAAAACAAAGTACACATGTAAAGGAAGGGGAGGGGGAGAGAAAAATAGACACAAAAAAGGAAAACTAACAAGAAGACCAAGAAAGAACAACAAATTAAAGGAACTTATGCCAGACCTGTGAAAAATAAGGAGTTGAGGAAGAATCATTAACCAAATTAGAACTCTATTCCTGTTAATATGATAAGCTTCCCAAAAGTCAAGCTCTAAAGGGGAAGAACATTTTTGAATCATTTTCCCAGAATTGAAATCAAAAGAGTGGTTGGAATTCCAACAATGTTGAGCAATACTAGACTTATTTAACTCTTGCTTTCGTACATAACCTTTTTGCTCATTTAACCAAATTTTCAGAGTACGTTTTGTCTGTCTAATGTAAGAAAGGCCGCAACGGCAACTAATTTGGTAAATACCCCATGTGTTAAGTTGATCGACAGGATCTTTAAGAGAAGAGAAGGAAAGTTTCTTACTAGGGGCAAAAACGACTTGAAATTGAAACGTTTTTAGGATTTTAGCAATACGAAAACTGACAGAATGAAAGAATGGTAGCACAACCAAATTCTTTCTAAAAACCACATTATTGGGACCAGAAGTTTTCTTAGAAAATTTGTTGTGAATAGAATCAATTAAAGAGTGAGAAAATCCTCTATTAACAGCTATGACATATGTCTGCATTTTAATGCTCATTTGTGCTTTAAAATAAGGTGAAATTATTTTTATTGCAGTTTTTTTTTTTTTGCACAAAGTTAAATTATTATTATACAGTGATGTAAGTTAGGTTTTTTTTTAATGTAGTTAATTCAGTTTTCTATAATATGGGATGTGATCTACCTTTATTTACAGTAAACTATAGGATGACTTCAAAAATTTATCAACAGATGGCACTATTAGTTTTTTTTCCTTCTAAAGACCGTAACGTTAAAACCGCTTCAAATATTAATCGCTTGACTTGCACAACTATGTTATACACCACCTCATATAGCGAAAATCATACATGACAAAATTACTACTTACGGAGCTTTCAGAATTATTTGATATGTTAAAGGTGGAATTAAACAGTTCGTACTTGTATATTTGCGACATTCTTTTATTTAAATTCAGAAAACAAAGTAAAAAAAAAGAAAACTTTATCAATGTTCAAATACCTCTCTTTGAGGGGATATCTTCACAAGTAATGGGGAACATCGTTTTAACCCTTTAACTATCGGAATATATTCACAAATCTGTCTGTCTGAACGCAAAAAAAAAAAAAAAAAAAAAGTATCCAAAAATTGCATAAATGGAATGGCGATACATCTATTTCTTATGTATATGTCATGACATGAGTTCCTTACACGAAAAAGGCAAAACTGGAGAGTTCCAATCAACATTAGTCGTAGACGCCCCATTTTCGACCTATGGCAATTTTTTGAGAAAAAAACGCTTTCCTCATAGCAAATTTTGTTATTGGCAAATGTTTATTGGGATTTTTTTGTTCGAAATCAAAATTCCTATGAGATGTAGCTTTTTTGCTTGTAAATCGGCGGCACCCTGTATCAAAAGGGGGTGGTCAATACCCCCTTCTGCACCTCTAATTTTGCCATTTTCAATTGAATAAGTTATTACTTATAATGTAAAGAACGCATTCATTTCCGTTTGTTCAACTTTTTATTCCGAAACCTACATTTTCAGCATAATTCATCAAATCGCTTATTGACGTTACCCGTACCACAGGAAAGTTTCGCCAAATCGTCTATTGACGTTACCCGTAGTTAAAGGGTTTAAAGACTTAATAATAAATAACCCTGTAGTCTTCGCCATTTCCAACGAAAATGTATTAATTGCATATAGTACGACACCCCGATTCATATTGTACATAGGAATAGTTTCATACTTATTGCATTATGCCATGGTGAAACTATATCAATTGAAAAGGTGTTCGAAACAGTTTTAACTGATATCATGAAAATAAAATAAAACGGGAAACAAAACAACAATCCAAAATTCTAGTGCTTAAGCAAAGGAAAATCACCATTCAGCTACGTGCAACTTGCAAAAGGATCTTAAAAGTGATCGCAAAATGTGTTGTGCAATGATTATAACTCCCAACTAACCTCTCTTCAAACTATTCAAAAACGAACAAATGTGTAGACAACTGGACTTATCTAGATTAACTACGTAACTGGTGCAGAGTACGCACAATCAACTTAACAGAGAATCCCAACGGTCTACGATCAATTACAAAAGTGATTTGCAGGTTAATTATAATCACTACGTTTTGGGAATTAATTCTCCTACGACTAGTACAATCAGTGATAACATAATCTTTTAAGCTCTATGTTTAATGTTATTTGATATACAGTGGGTGTTATATAGTAATTTAAAAAGTCAATCAAAATTTGAAATTTGCCAGTTCTTCGAGTGTTATGCGTAGAGATATTACATTTGATACACATATTTGAAATGACACGGGAGTTTACTAAAACTAAATATAAAAATGTATAAACAAGTAAGAAATTTCCTGGGTCCGTGTTAAGAAATGACAGCTGGCATGTTTATTTATAAGAAAGAAAAAAATCGTATTACTTGCCAAGAAAGGAATTTCAGTGC
Organism: Octonoba sinensis; assembly: GCA_038502835.1. NCBI lineage: Eukaryota > Metazoa > Arthropoda > Arachnida > Araneae > Uloboridae > Octonoba > Octonoba sinensis. Next base: position 71,120,095 of record CM076602.1, read on the forward strand.
TAATTATCGCACCTATTGACTCGTCAACATATTACCCCCTTTTATTTATGTATTTTTTCTAGTTTTATAAGGATTTTTTAAAAAGGCTTAATTTGCATTCGAGCTCATAGGAGCTTAGTTCCTGCACATCTTTTTAATTTAATGTGCATTTTTATACATAAAACGGAATTCCGACTACTTGCACATTAAAATACGTTCTGAAGACTAGAGGGTTCTCTCACTTTCGTTTGAAATTTAAACCCTGAAAAAACGCTTCCTGTCACTTAAGCCATGCTTGTCTGTAGTAATCCTTGTACCAACATTATTTCATAAACTGTTAAATTTATAATGTTACACGACTTTGGGATCAGACTCCTAGTGAAAAAACATCGTTTGAAAGTGCTCAGCTTTGGTTGCTAAAAAAAATCTTCTTTTGAAATTTGAGACATAGGGCGAATCACCGAAGACGGATTTTTTTTTTTTGAAACGCACCATACTCGGCTTGTGGAAGGAGTAGATTGGGGCGGGCAGGTGCTATTAAATTCCTCTTGAAATGCAATTTAGTACACATCATGCCGTTGTGAACTCGAGAACACCACGTATTTGCTTATGACTCGTATGTGAAAAAGGGCGAGTCAGTGATAACTACCCAAAGTCTTTGGCATACACCTAAAGAAGACCAAAATGCTTCATCGTGCGACTTTGTGCCACAGCTTAATACCAGTCTTAGGTGGGTAAATGCACTACAAAAAACTGATTCTTTAATAAAAGGAAACCTTCCGTCCCTGCCAAAACCGTCAGAACACCGGAGAATGCGTATCGCGCACTTAATTCCCGTTTTTCACGTACGTGTCATAAGAAAATACGCGGTGTTTTCCAGTTCACAACGGCATGATGGATACTAAATGGAAACTTAAGGAGAGTTGAATTCCACATCCCACACCTCTTTACTGACTCCACAAGCCGAGTTTGGTTCATTCCAAAAGCATCCCTCTCCCGTGACTCCCCATGTAGTAATGTTTACTACATGGCATAAGCATTTTATGCATTTTAATAATATCCTTTTCGTCTTTGTTTTTATTTACAGAAAAAAAAGAAAATTACATAATTATGACATTAAATCTGATTTACAACTCTGTAAGCAGTTACAAGTTGGTGTAGCACAATTTAAGCACGCTTGCGAAGGCACTCAACTTACATTTTGTCCAAAATGCAAAGTAAGCCAGATCAGTCAAAATATGTTATTAATCGCCCAGTTTTCAATCACCATCATAACATATCTCAAAAATTTCTCCCTCATCCTCATCTTTATGTGGAGAAATTTCTCATGGAACAATCTTAATCAAAATTCATTAGATTTGATTTTATCGAGAAGATAATTCAATAAAAAGTTAAAGATGATTCTTTCATAAAATGGGACTTTTTCCTAGGTTTTTAATTTAATGCGGTATCGCTTTTATCTGGAATATTTTCCCTTTAGTCCTACCTACTGCCATCTTTAAAATAAAATTGATTTGTCTCAGTGCATCATAATGTGATTCGGTAATTTAAATCAAGGCTACTTGTTTTACATTTTCGTACATCTTGACATTTAAAATGCTGTCTATCATTTCATGCCTTCTTTTGGCGTCTATTAAGAATTTGGCTCATTAAAGATAATTGTGGATTTTTAACCTTAAATATACCCTCGGCCTTAATAATCATAATAGAAAAAAATAATAAATGTACATGGGGCATACATGTAATGATCAAATTTTAATCACAATCTGAATAACCTGATTGACTAAAAAATAATAATGATAGTAAAATAGAAGAAAAAGAAAATACAGGTCTGTTTTTTCTCATGAGAACAGATAGACTGAAAATCAGTTCTTTTACATAAAATTGATTTCACGGCGCCTTAAAAGCTTTTTGACGTAAAAATAAAAGTGTCTCCTGAAATTGTCTAAAAGCATGCGACATGGGAAATTTTCTTCGCCATATTGAAATAGTTTTTAATGTAGCGAAGAACAAAATTCGATTTTCGCAAATATTTTGTTCCATAAAAAACTAGCAAACTCACCCGGCAAAACAATTATAATCAAGTGGTGCGGCTTAGTTTAACAGACAAGCATATGCACACAAACACGCAGGGACGTAACTAAGGGGGTGAGGGCAGACGGGGCTTGGGCCTCAGTCACCAGATTTTAGGGGCGCTAAATTTGCCAAGTGTGTGCTTATATAAGTGTTTTACGTTCTTTTATTGTGTATGTTCGGGGAGGGGGGCGGAGGCGCTAAAAGCCCGGTCTTGCCCTTGTTGGAAAATGACCGTCATGCCCCTGCAAATATTTACACACAAGCTTCTTTATGTGTATCGAAATAGTTTTGAGGAATTTCATCATTCAGCGTACATAAAAGGCTCTTGTAAAGCTCTTAAGTTACCTCTGCCATGGAGTTATTAAACGATATGTTAATTACAAATTAATTTAAAAATTAATCACTTATGAAATAAGAAAAAAGCAACGATACTAAGCGCAAAATTACAATTCAAAACGCAGATACATGTTTCGGAATTGCCTGGAATTCCTTTATCAATGCAGGAAAGAAGAGAAGAAGGAAGCAAAGAATCAACAAAAGTCCCGCCAAAGGTAAGTTTCCAACCAAAAGTAAAGTAACCCGCCTAAGGCAAAAAGTCAAGCAAATGGCACCATCTACCAACGATGCACGTGAAAAAAAAAAAAAAAAGGAACATAAAAATCAACAGAAAATGAAGCTTGGGAAAAGTAATGATTGCTTGGTTCCCTAAATTCCTCTTTGCTTTGCGATCAGACGGAAGAGACTGTTCTCTTTTTAAAGATGTACTATCAGATGAAGTTATAGACAACCTCTCCACTCCATTTCCAACAAAATGATCTTTATTAATCTAACATTTTAACAATGTTTGTTCAGATAATTGTTGCAATATTTCCGTTACAATTCAAAGATTAAGTTAAAATGAAACCCAAAGCCTATTTCGCCTACTTCGCGACCCTCTTTTAAAGTTTGGGGGCCCAGAGACGCGGCTCTGTACGTTTGTGCAGTAGTCGGGACCTGATATAATTGGATTAGAATTTCACATGTTGACAGAAACAGCTGCACTTATCTTCTCCTTCACCACACACTTAAGAGAAAATAATCATTCATTGTCAACTTAAACACACAAAAATGTTCAATTATTTATATGCAAACTGATGTTGTAAAAACACTTATTTTCGAGAAAAAATAATAGGAATGAATAACAAATTATTATCCCTTGCATTAGCAAGTAACAATGCTGATGGGAAACCAAAAGCCTTGTTCCATTAGTTCGAATTAAGATTTCAGCACTTGTTCTGTTCATATTGATTTAAATAAATGTGGTCGATATTTTAAACAAGGCTATTCACTGAAGCTAATTTCAAAGAGTTCTTCATAATTATGAGGAAAGTAAATATTGTAGAGACAAATTGCGATCATTAGTATTATTTAGCAAAAATTTACTTAACGGTGAACGTCCCTACGCGAGTAATAAGATAACTTGTGTGAACGCAATTTACATAAGGACTATTTATTACGAAACATAATTACATAGCATTAGAACTAAAAGCCATTGCTTGCAAATTAGCTCATCCTAAGAAACCGACCTGGATTTCTATGAGTGAGCATGTCCTCCAGCAAAAACCCATTATGTTTGTTATGAAATGATTTCTTGTGATTATCATTTTAGTAATGCATACTTTATTTTTTTTTTTTTTTTTTGGTTGTTTGTGCTAATCGGCGAACCTCTAAAAGACTTTGTTCTGTTTGTATAAAATATGATAAGTTGCATTAAAAGAAATTTTAACAAAAGTAATTAATTTTTATGTTGGGATTTCTTACTAGTATTATATTTTTATTAACTATAAAGCTCTTTCAGAACTAATCGAGTGAATTTTTGAACATAAATTCAAGTTTGGAAATGTAAGAATCATGCATTTAAGAAAATATTACACTGGATACTTGAAGTTTATAACAATTGTACTATATAACACTACTGTCACGAATGACTTGTGATATAATGATCTCTCCATTAATCACAGTTAGTTAATAGAAAATTTAACGTGATGCATTCAAAGTCTGACTTGTACGATTAGAGTCAGATGCCAGATTTAATGCATGATTTATGATTGTAATTTATCAATCATGCTGAAATTGTTTTAAAAGTTCAGTTGGATCAATTATCTACTAACTCCTTACAAGTTTATCAATTAAAAATTAAAACTCTTAAGATTACGTAAGTATTATTTCGTACTTAACGTCTGAGAGAACAATCTAAATTAATGATGTCATACTGTTTAAAATGTTCAGTGACATATATGTTATGGTTAAAGTAAGGATGACAGGTAATCCCTAAGTTTATTCTCGTAAAGTAATATATATGCTACTTTATGAGAATAAGGGCTAGCAAATAACAATGCAACATACGCGCTGACGTCACTTAACAAATAGAAAGTAGGGGAAAACCCCAGGTAGCATATATGCTACTTTATGAGAATAAGGGTTAAATTGGAGATTATTGAGGCTTTGCTATTAAATCCCGAAGAGATCCCCAATGCTTCCACTTTTAACCAGCTAAAACTACGTCTAACCAACTTTAGTTGGTTAAATCCCGAAGAATTCACAGCATTTCCTATGTTAGCCGACTAAAACCAAATCTTACGAGCAAATACAAATCGTGGTAGCTACGGAGTTAGTACTAGTATAATTCCTTGCCATGCGAGTTTGTTTCGAAACGCGTTAATCAACTAGTTGTTGAAAATTTAAGGTCTGTATGGACAGGATTAAAAATAATAGCACAGAGCCAAAGAAAGGTCAACCACGATGATCAAAATAATGCTCATGACCTGGATAAAGAACGAAAATTGTTAAAAAGGGTCTGAGTAGAAGGACTTAGATTTGTTCAGTTGAGGAAAAACAGTTTATTATGATGGCATAAAGCGCTCACCATATAAAGCCATGTTCGGATGTGCATGAAAGTGGGTTTGAAATCATCTGGTCTCTCGTCTGAAATAAATGACTAACAAGACTTAGAGGAGTTAAATTGAAATTTTACATGAGCTTGATAGCAACAGAAAAATATTAAGAAATTATGGCTTATCTTCAACTACAGTATCAATGCCGACATGCGGAAAAACTGAAAACAAAAACTGTCTAAATAAGAATGAAAAAATTTTTCCCCTTCATCAATACATGATGAAAAATGAAAATGAAGTCTTTTTTTTAACTATCACTTTTATCAAGTTAGTTTTTTTGACAACGGTTGCGAAACGAAATTAGTCTAGAACTGTAACCGCGACTTTTAGTTTCAAATGAAAAAAAGAGCGAACTGATAAAATTGACCGTAAGGAGCAGGTTAGCTTGTTGCTTAGCAGTTAGGCGCATCTCGTGTAATACATCAAATTAGATACATAAATACATTGTTAAAAATGTTGTGCTTAGAAATGCAAAAACAAAAAAAAAAAAAAAAAAAATAGCTTTTTTTAAAACTAATTTTGACTGAAAAATTAGCAAGCGCTGTTTTCAAATTTAAGTACCGATGTTTACTTAGAAATTATAGTTACAAAAAGAACAAGTATTATTTTATTTTTACTGCAATAAATCAACAAATTTCAGAGCAACTTTAGATTCATAATTTTTTAGGGCTTTTTTTAACGATTACTTCGTCAGAACAATATAATTGTATAAAAATTAAAGAACTATTTACCGCGAGAGACGTTAGAACGATTCAAGAATGTGAGCAGTCAATCCATTCTATCAAAGCAGGAATACAAGATGAATTTCATATCTGAATTTCGGATCAAATGCAGTAAAACAGGCAGGAAAACAGAATGCATAGATGAACGTCATGGTAGAAAATTCGGTCTTTAATTCAGTGAAAAATGCTCCGAGTAAACCTTTCGTAAAAATGGGGAAATTTGTGTAGTAATTGTTTTAAGTCACGTGATCGCGCGAGGAAAGAATCGTTGTAAATGACGAAATTTTCTGGACGATTTAAAAATCGTCAAAAGTGAGATCTCTATTTCTGAGAGTGTAGGGTTAAGGGAATCTCTATTAGACGTACATAATTTCAAGTATTTAAGTCTAATAGATTTTGGATAATCATGGGATCAAAAGTAGCTCAAAACGGTTCGGGTAAATATACACATTGGCCGGTGTCGCCGTTTCTGAACTAATGCTGGCTTCACACCTATGGACACGGAAACGAAATCTGCGTCTCCACGCCTCTGCGCATGCGCAGTACATGGGATACATTTTGTTGCTGTTGCTCGCCTCCCTGTGTCCAAGAGTTGAACACAATTCAATTTTTGTGTCCGTTGCCAAGCATAGCAGCCAATCAGAATCGATGATTCGTTTGCGCTACGTTTCCGCGCAAAAATTTGGCTTGCAACTCTTTTTTCGTTTTTGCTTGTTGTTGTTTCGCTGTTTCTTAATTGATATTTGCTTTAAAAATGGAAGAAGAAATTATAAATTTCGTCAGAGAATGTACATGACTGTATAATGCCTGTCGAACTGATTTCCGAGATGCAGAAGAAAAGGATAATTCGTGGATGACACTTGCCGAAAAGTTACACGTGGATGGTAAGTTTTTTTATTTACAAAAATTCTATATTTGTTTTTCGAATCTGTTAATTTATTTTATTTTGATACTAATTGTCTGAACATTCAATTTCTTGATTTTGTTATGATTTACTAGGACAATAGCCGATGCGAGTAGTAAAAATGAATAAAATATCTATTATTTCCAAAAAACAAATTGTATAATTCAAGGCCGTCAGGGGGCTGAGGCATTGGGCTAGGAAGAAATTTGGCACGGAAGTACTTTTGCACGCGTAGCTGTTACGTTTGGAAGCTATATAATCCAACTGTCACGCTGACTGAACATAACGTCCTGGCACAGTGGATTGAGCCTTCGCCTGCCGACAGAAAGTTTCGAGTTCGATTCTCTACCGGTACACCGTTCTCAACGACGACACACTCTTGCTTCGCACGTGTTGCATTATTTCTGATAGTCTTTTACCTCAAATATGAGGGAATACCTGATTTCTTTTATGGTGTCTCGAAAACGAGTCCGTATCGTATCATTTTTGAGAAAAGGAATAAGAGAGGGTAAAAGGATAAGAGATTTTGAGAACGGGTGACACCTCAGTTTTTCAAATCTAAGTCCCATTTTGCCTCGAGCTATTCCGAGAATGCGATGTTTTTAAAAATAAGCCCATTTATCACAATAACAGAATTCTGGTTTAACAGTGTATATATATATATGTGTGTGTGTGTGTGTGTAGAAAACGTTTAAAGATGAATTAATACACGTTAATGCACTCCAGCTAATTTTATACCCTTGTTCAGAAAGTTTCAGAAGAAGTGGGTATAAGTACGTAAATATATCAAAACAAGTTTTCGAACAAGTATTTTCTAACCTTTCTAAAAATAGACGAAAACTGATTGCACCCCAGAACAATTTGGTGGTTCAAAAGTAAAGCATGAATTCTAACGAAAAGTAGTCTGATAAAAATGAATATTTGTAAGAATCTATACATAAAATGCTTTGAATTTTTATGCTATCAAAGCAAGACGTATTTTGGATCCACATCTATGTGGCACATAAAATAACTATTTGACCACAAGCTCCTTTTTTTTCAAACGTAAGCCCAGGATGTTAGCTAAATCGTCTGTGCAATTATAATTGAATAACTTGAATGGAATTCGTAAGATTTTTTTGAGCGTGGCATCGATTTCAAAGCATTTTTTACCCAACTGATTCTCTCAAACTATCAATAATTTCCTCAGCAAAACGACGTTGTTTCTTTAGCTAAAATTGTCTTCTCTAAAACATCTTTTCAGCTGTCACAAAACTATGTTTCTTTTACTAGAAAATAAATTTTATTTATTTTCTAGTAAAATTACTTATATAGTTATAGAGATCCCTATATATATATATATACTTATGTAGTGATTGATATAAATCTTATATGCTGTAGACTCGAGTAAATCGAGTATCCGGTTCACGGGAGTATCCAACCAATTGACCCGACCACATTCACATTTTACGTGGTTGAGATAATTGGAGGCTTTGTACTAAATAAAATAGTCTATTTTCTATGCATACCAAACGCAAACGGGGAAGACGCTCGTCTACTACAAATGACATTTGTATAATTAACAGCCAAAATAATTAACATTTCAGGGATTTTTTTATTTAAAAAATATGTTGTTTCAATCGTTTTAATTTACCTATGTGGCATTGCTATTACCTACTAAAATAAAATAGCAAAAGAACAGACCCGTGAAGTTTTCCAACTTTTCATAAGCCATTTTTTTTTTTCAGAGTTGTTACTTTTTCGAAATAAACGGTTCAATTATATTCACGGCAAACGGTCCTTGATCTCAAATATTTAAGAATAACAAATACCCAGGCGTGGATTGTATAAATTGTAATAGCTCATGAATTTTATTTAAGGGGGTGAGTTAAATTTATGGGAAAGGAAAAAAATATAGAGTCGGAACCCTGTCAAACCATTGTATACATGAGTGTTTATCGGTTCTATGAAATGCGAAACGTTGTTGGGCAACTTCAATTACATACAATATCCCTATTGTTTAATACGACCGACATACGAAAAGAATTGTTCAAACTCGAGCAATTTTTCAAAATTTGACGGACATTTTTTTTTTTAAGTTTTTGTTCGACAGATTTTTTAGATAATGAATAATGATATGCAAAATCTGAAAAATATTTTTTGAAAAGTTTCTTGAAGTTAATTTACTGTAATCGATCTGAAAGGATCTCGTATTGGTTTGTGCACGTTGGGCGTAAAATAAAATCTAGCACAAAGATCCATAAGAGGAGTTGAATATTTTTTGTGAATTTATGTAAAATGAAAAAAATTGGTAAAATAATAATAACTTTTTGTTTACGGATCACTGCTAATTAATTGTTGTGATTTATTTAGCTACGTATTCAAGTATATTCATAGGCAGCGGTTTAACAAAAAAATTGTCAATTTTAGCAATGGCTGAATTATAATCAGAGCAAAAATTTCATGCTCTTGGGCAAACTTATGGCATAATTTTTGTGTTTTTTTTACAAACCGACAGGGTTTTGGTAACATTATCATAAATGTGCGTTTTTTTTTCCATGCTTGTGAGGGGAGGATTAATACATCACCATTAATACATCACCGAACTATTTGCTGATTCCGTTTTTCCCCAATTATTTTTTCATGTTGAAATTTCTGAACCCGAAGAAGTTTGAAGTTTCACTAATAAACTCAAGATCACAGTTCGTTTTCATCCATGATCGTCTGCATGACATCAGAAGGATGTATGGATGTATTTTACATCATGCTGGCGAAAATGGCCACAAGCTGTGGTCTAACAACCGCTGTCAAACAGCTGTGGTCTTACGAACAAAGACGAATAAATTTATGAAGTTTCACCGTGCTGCAGGTGCAAAAACTTTTAGAGAAAAGAGAACTCAGGGTCACTAAACTACGATAGAAAACGCATCAGATAATATGGGGGGAGTGCTACCCAAGCACGTAATACGGATGATAAGATATATGTATTCAGCGGTCTGGAAGACGACACGGCCTTTATTAAGAATTTTTAAAAACAAGAAATAAACTGAAGTGAATTTGTACTAACATGTCTGGTGATCTCTACGTTTAAAAAAAAGAAACAACCAAATTCAAAATTCCTTTCTCATAAGGCGGTAAAAGAAAAAAAAAAGATGTTTTCCGGCAAAAATTAATAATTATTTAAAGAACATAAATCGAAGAGAATTTAAAACTGTATTTTAAACCTTAAGCACTACACTATTATTAATGTTCTACAAAACGGAAAAAATAATATAAGATCATTTATCTCGATTTGCTTTAATACTGATCTACGTTTCAAAGCAACTCAAATCGGTAACGCTCCAAGATTTCTTATCAGTATTTTTTATTATAAAATCATAAATAAAATCATTTGAAAATAAAGTAACTGGCTCTCAGTTAGATCAAATTTCATCTTAACTGTTTATTATCTTATACCAAACTAAAAATGTCATGATAACAAAGACGAGAAGAAAGAGTTAGTGCTTTTCTAAGTAAATCATTGTGACTTTTGTGTGAGATCAGAAAGGAAGTTCCAGTTGGACCGAACATTCCGGTCTTTTTCCGCAAAAATCCACAGAGGCTGGCACATCCGGCAAATTAGAACAATCCCGGACGTCCACTGTGGTGGAAGGAAGCAAGCGATAACGAATCAGATCGACCTGTGACAGAAAGAGTCAAGAAAAGCATATAGGAAAGTTTTATTATCGTATACGGTGGTCGACTTGTCTGGCTAATTCGCCTAATCAATAGTTCTTCTTCAAATACTCCTCTGGTATTGACTCATCCTTTATCCACTGGAATTTTCTTATGCCTCTTTGTTTTTATCGTCACCCACGTTCTTTTAGAGAAAAAATGCTTTGTTAGGATTTGATTTTCCGCCTTTTTCTTACCAGCACGTGTTTTCGGTTCATTCATTTTGATGTTTTATAATATCTTCGGGGCTATCTTCTGAAGTTCGCCGGCAGGGTAGCGTAGTGATAAGGCGCAGGCCGCGTACACCAAGTTCTCAGGATCAAATCTGGCCCAAGCCATTGAATTTTCAAGATGCAGAAAATCGACAGCATCCATGTCGTATGATTGTGCGGCATGTTAGATTTCTTGAGTATTTGTTTGGCTTGGATACTCTTGGCTAAATTAATTCCTAGTGCAGTTTCGCATCACTTAGAGCTCAGGTGCCGCCACCTAGGGGGAAACTGAGCATCATGCTTCTCAAGAAGTAATAATGGCATCCGCCGATAGTTGTACTACTTGAAACAATGGATTCTGGTTTCCGGGGAATGCACTAGGTCTGCAAAGGTTCGTGACCATACGGAGCTCCATTATAAAGAAAAAAACTTCCGAATTACACGCGTACACTCAGCTGCAAACACAACTGGAAACATGACTCACTCAACCGTAGATGAACAGTAAGCAAATACGATATATAATTCAAACTTGGAGCAAAACATTTTCAATCTTTAAAATTCCCATGATTTTTAATAAAAACCCCGAAATAACATTTCCGAATGTTAAATAATGCTCATATGCAAAATGAATGTAGAAGAAAGTAGTTTTATCCCCCCCCCCCCCTTGGTTCATGGCTTTGAACAAGACAAAATAAATTTGAGGTATGCTTTTTTTTTTTCAGCAAAAAAGAATTACAAACATTCAGAATATTATACAGTGGAACCCCCCCCCCCATTCGCCCGCATCGCTATTCGTACAACTCACTGATCGTCCAACTTGTTCAAGTAAAATTCAACTCGCCATTCGTGCTTGTCCCGTGATTCGTACGGCGTCAGGGACCAGCTGGGTTGCCAGTTTTGCTTTTTTTAAGAAAAAAATCGATAAATTTTGAACTCGTCTGGAAATAATTTGTTTGACGTTTTGGATTTTTTAAAAAAGTTTTAATACTTTTTGAAATTTTGCTGACAATTTTAACTTTCTAAGGGGCAGCAAGAAGAAGTGGTTGAAGAACTTTCTTCTTCAGGGGAGGAAAGTAGTAAGGAAAGCATTTCCTACGCAGAAATTAAAGAGCTGTGTTACCCCTGCGAGAAAACACAGAAAGTGGCGGAAAAATGACATCCCAACACTACTGTGGTCAACAGAATTAACTTGTTCAACGACAGTGTTATTGACCATTTTAGAAAAATTCTGAACAATCGTCAAAGGCAAGCAACATTGGACAGGTTCTTAGAGAAGGAAACTTAAGATTCTTCCAGTGCAAAAAGACAGAAAAAAGAAAGAACAGCAGAAAGGGAGAAAACACCTGAAGGGATGTTACCTGATGTTTTTATGAAAGGGGATTCCTCTTCCAACCATTTCTCTTCCTCCTCTCAACGTTCCACTTATGCCATCAGCTCATCGCAGTACAAGCAAAGTGCAGTTAAATTTTTATTGACCTATAATTTCATGTACGGTACTGTACATTTGTTTTTCATAGGTTTAAATAAACAACCATATGTGGGTCTGGAACGGATTAATCCAATTTACATTGTATCTTATGTGAAAAAAAAAAAAAATTCACCGTTCGTACAATTCGCCATTCGAACTGGCTCCGGAATGCATTGGGTACGAATAGCGGGGTTCCACTGTAACTCTAAAAGGAATGTCAACTAATCTCTTGTTCCGGCTAATTGGGGCGGTACAAGTTCAGTTGTGATACACTTTTCAAAAGCAGCCAAAGATTACTTTTTGCTTCATATTTTCCATTATAGCAAAACTTTTCAACCCAGTTTAAGACTTGATGTTTCAAAAAGCTTGAATGGCCCCGAAACAAAAGCATATATATGATCTAAATATCGGTCGGTTCTCGGTCAACTCAGACTCACCGGTCAAAACAGTTGCTTTGAGATGTATTTTCTTGCCTTCCTGTCTTTGTTATCTTGACAATACTAAGTGCCATTTTTAAGCCAAATAAAACACATGACTACAAAAAGCATAGTTTTTTAAAATTTTCCTATGAAATAAAAAAGGCTTTTTAACTCGCTTAAGTAATGCTAGGGAAGATATTTAAATAAAGTTAAATATTTTCCCTCCTAAAAGCCCTTCAGAAATTTTTTCACGATAAACATTCTAACCTAAAATAAAGAACGTAGATAAATTTCTTTCATTAACACAAAATTAAAGAAATGAAAATAAGAAAAATAATAATTGTATACTTGTAGTAAGCACATTTTTCTAATGAGGGAGGCGGGGAGATATTAAAAATATATAATATTTTACTATTATGTTCGAATTTGTGATCAAGTTAGTTACTTTTGTTGCAAATCGGAAAAACAGAGATGTATTTTCTGCAATATACAGAATAAAAGCAATTGCAGTATACTTATTGATACACTATTAAAAAAATCCCGTAAAACTTACGATTTTAACCTGACAGCTGGGTTGGTTGCCCAAAACTGTAAAAGTTACGATGTAAATCCGTAGTTGCAACGGTTTTTCACAGTACAAGATTAACTTTTATACAGTATGCAGTAATAAAATAGTATTCGAACTTCAGTTTGTAGTAAGAATGTGGAAATTAAAGCAAAGTGTAAGAAATTCATGAAATAAATAATATGAACGTAATATATAATGTAAGAAAAATTTAAATCATTGTCTTCATGCATCGTTATGCGCGAAGTGTACAATAGCGTAACTTTCTGTGTTTTATTGTATCCACACTCTCAAAAATAGAGCGCTCACTTTTGACGATTCTTCAATCGTCAAGAAAATTTCGTCAATTATAACGACTTTCTCGCGCGATCACGTGACTAAAAATAGTTACTACGAAAATTTCGCGAATTTGACGAAGGTTTACTCGGGGCATTTTTCACGAAGCCATTTCGTCAAATACGACGAAAGTTTCGTGAGGTTTGAGCATTGGTTTCTGAGAATGCGTATATCTGTTCCAAGCGTTATTAATTCATTTAGCAAAAACGAAATTTGTTAAAACACTAAATATTACTAGGGTTTTTTTTTTCCCTTTAATATCTTATTGTGCCCAGTTTAATTTACAACTCAATTTCTGAATGATTCATTTTCTGAACATTCTTAAGGATTAAGACAATTTCAAAATACTTTAATTTTAGTTAAGGATATCGTGGGTGTGCTTCTTTGGTGTCTCCTTCTTCCATTTTGAAAACTCAAAAGTCAGTGCTTAGAGAAGAAAGAGCCTTTAGTGTTCAAAGAAGACAATCCCTTGTCCACGACTAAAAGCAAATCCATCCAAACAGAAGAGGCGAAGAGAAGCTTGCAACTGACGTCATTGATCCACGGATTGGAGGAGAGGACTCCTCCGCCTCACAAGCGATCTCGCAGCCGAGAGTGCCGTACACGCGGGAAAATTCTCTTTCGGAGAAACAACAAGTGGTTGCGCCACAACTTTCTTCTCCCACTTTGAGGCTTCATACCTTTCCCACTTTTCTCTGAAGGAAAATTTTTCTTTTCTATTTTGACTTTTTTTTCCTCTTTTATTTTTTTTTTTCCCCGGAAGCGAACCTAAACTCCTTTTCCCTCTCTGCCGAGGATGAAAAGAAATATTTCGAAAGAAAATTTCATTGTTCTCTCAAATAAAAAGGTAATTGCTGCTTTTATTCTCTTTTGTTGTTTTTTGATGTCTGTAATTTTGATTATATAAAATTGAAAGTTCGTTTTCTTACTAAGCTTGGAACAGCAGTATTTGTACAGTTTTTCTTCGCATAAATTAAAAAAAAAGTTGAAGTGCTATCATTAAAGAACAATGCCCAATAGATTAATTTTTACTGTTTTATAAATTATCTGTCAAGTTCGACAGCTTATCTCATTTAAAGAAAAGCAATCATCTGATATATATAAATATATGTATACATATATGTGTGTGCATATTTTATGTTTCATTGTTATCTACTTAAAAGTCTGACATCAATGAAAAACTGTTTTGATAAGAAATTTTAGGGTTTTTGAAAAAATAGTTTTATTTTTCAAAAATGGAGCTTAAATAGAATGGTAACAGTTTTTAATTATTTAGTTAAGTGGGGATTTAACTCATTTTTTTGACAAAATCTCATTATAAAAATGACAGCGATTGATTATGTGAAGAAAGCTTTTTTTTTTTTCATTGTAATTTTAAATGCCTTTCTATGTGAGTAAGTGTGAAAATGAAAAAGTCTGAGTAACATTAACAAATAATTTGATACTAATTTCAACATTTACTAATTCAAATTAAAAAAAAGTTATAAAAGAATATACATCAAAATCCTTCATAGTTTCGAGATCAGAGAAACTTTAACCTCTTCATTCCAAGTGTACCCAATTGGGTACATTTTAAAATACCGTTTATTAACTACTGTTTGTGCAATTTGAAAGCTAAAACACTCAATCTTTTTAAAAATTAATCAGCAGATAGTTTACTTCGTTTTAAAACATGAAAATTGGGCATTAATTATTATTTAAACTAATTATTAATTGAAATTTTAAAAAATTATAGTTATTTTGTTTTGTAATCATTTTTATAATCAGAGAACCAAAAAATTGCATCAAAACTGTTTGTGCTTAGTTTTGGGGTCTGAAGAGGTTAATATGTACGAAGTGGTTGAATATGTCTAACCAATAAAAATAATTTAACTTTGTGCAAGTAAACAATAATAATAAAATTACACGTTAATATAAAGCACAAATAAGCAGAAAAATGCAGACATATGTTTCGGGATTGCTTGGAATCCCTTTTTCAATGCGACAGGGAGCTTCTAGATGCAAAACATCCAAATGAAGCAGACAGAACAAGAAAAACAAAGCTTATATAGCCTTGAAAAAGGGATTCCAAGCAATCCCGAAACATATGTCTGCATTTTTTTGCTCATTTGTGCTTTATATTAACGTGTAATTTTATTATTATTATGTCTAACCAATTTTAATAAATTGCATGTTATAACTGTCAAAAGTAAAAATTATGGTGCTTTGGAAGACTTCTGCTATTCAGCGTTTGTTTTTTTACCCCGTCCTCTATATTTCACTCAATACTTAATGTCATGCACCAGTTCCGCGCATATGCTTCGGCCTATGAAATTCTAAGACCTCGTTTAAGATATAAGGGTCTGGTGGAGAATTCTAAGGCCCCGCTTAAGGTATAAGGGTCTGGTGGAGAAAAGAACTTAATGTCAAAATTAATAAACCAAAGACAAAAATTGTTTCTAAACTTATTAATGTAATGTTTCATCAAAATAAGGTGCAATTGAAAATTTCGAAATCAGTTGAGAATTTTTTATCGTCCACTTTCAAAATGGCACTCGATCCGGCATTTAGTTATTGACATAAATGCGCGTTCATAAGTGAGGAACATGGGTAAATTTAATTGCGCAAAATACTTATTCTTAAAAAAGATATTTAATCTTTGGTATGGAATGACAGAAAAACAAATTTCTGTGAAACAAAAATAATGCCGCTAACAGCTATTGTCATCAGCATTAAAGAATTAAAAAGATTTAAAATAAGAAAGAAAATCACATAAGGCGGCTTTTTTATTGGTTTAATTGTAATTTATTGCAAAGCCTATTTTTTACAAATCTTTTCGCAAATTTGGTTCGATAATATTTTTCGCGACAATCACACACACTTTATACTCCAATATAGTTTTAAAACTAAGTGTAATTCTTAGCTAAGTAGTCAACTGATGTTGAAATACTTCCATTAATTTCTTTGATCTTTTAATATATATATATATATTTTTTTTTTTTGATGTATTACTGTCCTAAATTAAAAATAATGCTCCTGTTTCATTTTCAGAAAAATCATGTTTTTATTTCGTTGAATAAAGTTTCTGACGTTGTAGGCCAGATTTTTTTTTTGTTTTGATACAGAACTTTGGGTATTATGAAATGCATTTTTAGTTGAGAATTTTGTTCAACACATAACTGACTTCAAAAGAAGTCAAACCCGAAAGTTATAGATCGCAACAAAACATAAATGTGAAAAAAGGCCAAGTTCGATAGAACAAACGGTTTTTGTAGTAGTCGGTGTCAGCGATAAAAGATTTGATATTTAACGGGTGCCAAGTTCCATAGCAGATCCTTCAATCGTAGCTGTAAGAGTGTACAATGTTCTCAAATTTATTTAAAAGCATTTTTTTTATCGGATTTCTAACTTGGCAAGTGTTAGTAAGGTAAGTTACATTCAAAAAATTTAACTCATCCAATTAGAAATTTTGTCAAATCATGTGGCAAGCTAATTATAGTTAATTTCTAATTGTCTTCTTATCGTCTTCTGGAACGTCATTTATCTTAATTACGCCATTAAAACTTGTTAAAAACGCAAGTTTTAATTAAGATTTATTGTGTGCATGAAGACGGTAAGAAGATAATTAGAAATTAACTGTTATAACTTTAGCTTGCTACATGTAGCAGTCTACGTCTTAAGGCTGAAATGATAATACTGTTGAAACATCATTTATATGTATCTATTCTATATATCTTTCGTATAATCGTTCGGAAACAGCTCGAATAATCGGCCTAAAAATTTACATTTAGTAAACACTTTAATTTTCTAAATTTATCTAAATAAGTGTCTTCTTCGAAAAAAAAAGAAAAAAAAAACCATTTTAGGAAAAAAAAGAAAGAAAAAAAATACCGCCGAGCAAAGCTTGGTCTCCCAGGTACTGCGGTTTTATCAGCAGAGGAAAAAAATGTCAGTGCTGCCCTTCGTAATCGTTTCCGCGATTGCAAAAGTAGGAGGAGGTTTGATGATAATAACTTATGGAAAATGATTAAACAATTTGAATCAATAAAGTGCACCAGTGACTAGTTCCGTCATTTTTTCTCCTGGCATGCCGTTATTTTTCAGAATTTTACAACATCAGAACAAACGTGTAGATACAGAAACACGTGCGTTTCAATTCTGCCGTTTTAGTCATATTTTTAAATAGCAATTGACGTCGGTTTTCATAGCTAAAAAAGTTATTATATTCGTTTTTAGCCTACTTTCCCGTAAAAGTAAAAAAATATATATAATAAAGCATGAAAGAAGGCTTAATGTATCGTGAAAATATCGTTAGAAATCAAGAAAAGTCAAAAATAAGTTAAGTAATTAAATAAAGATTGAAAAATAAAAAATTTGGAAGTAGGGTATTAAGATGGGGAAAAAGTGTGTCTGTCGGTCGGTCTGTCGGTCTGCCCCCCCCCCCCCTAATAACTTTTGAGCGAAATGTCCGATTTTAAAAATTCTTTTTGCAATCGAAAGATCTCGGCGAGAATAACTCATTTCTATATTTTACTTTTTTATTTGAACAATTTTTTGTTCAATTTTGAACAGTTCAAAAAGTTTTAACATTAGCGCCTATGGGCGAAAATGAAGAAAATAATGTAAACTCTGGGTACAAGATCCAAGTTCCAATGAACAAGCTCACTGGAAGAAGTTCTTGGCGTAAAATATTGATTTGAACATTTTTTGTTCATTTTTGAACAATTAAAAAAAATTAACATAGCGCCTACGGGGAAATTTCAATCCTATATAAATCCTGATCTAACGGACCGATTTGCATGGAACAAACTTTATCGGAAAGCTCTTATGACGTAGAACATGTACAGATAGAAAGTTCATCCAGAACTCACGAGCCTATTTTCCTATGAAATATTTTGATCGAGATTTTCAAGAATATTTTTGAATTAAAGAATGATTAAATCAAAAAGCAAAAGAATGAATAAATAACTGAGTGAATAAATACATGAATGACTGAATAAATGAATGATTGAATGAATATGTATTAACCGTTGAAAAAGGTATATCTGAAGCAATTAAGAAATTAAGCTAAACGAGAAAGAGAGAGAAAGAGATAGCTAGAATATAAATTTGAAGCTGGTGTATACGGGAAAGTAGGCTCGTATAGCTCTAGACGGAACTTCTTGTTAATTGATGCTATTATATTCACGTACGACACATATTACGATTGCAGCAGAAAACATTCTCCTAACGACAAGTTTTGGTATTATTATCCCAACGAAACATAAATGTGAAAAAGGGCCAAGTTCGATAGAGCAAACATCCTTCGGGGTAGTCGGTGTCAGCGATAAAGGAATTGATATCTAACGGGTGCCAAGTACCATAGCAGATCCTTTAATCATAGCTGTAAGAGTGTACAATGTAAATTTATTTGTTTAAAAACATTTTTTTTATCGTATTTTTAACTTGCCAAGTGTTAATTAATTAAAATTACATTTAAAAAATTTAACTTATCCAATTAGAAATTTTTAATAGTCAGAAAAATCACGTGATAAGCTATTGTAGTTAATTTCTAATTGTCTTCTTTTCGTCTTTTTGAACGTAATTTATCTTAATTAAAACTTGCAAAGTTGAGAATCCGATAAAAAAATTGTTTTAAATAAATTAAAGAACATTGTACACTCTTACAGCTATGATTACAGGATCTGCTATGGAACTTGGCACCCGTTAGATATCAATTCTTTTATCGCTGACACCGACTACTCCGAAGGCCGTTTGTTCTATCGAGCTTGGCCCTTTTTTAGCCTACTTTCCCGTAAAAGTAAAAAATAATAATAATAAAGCATGAAAGAAGGCTTAATGTATCGTGAAAATATCGTTAGAAATCAAGAAAAGTCAAAAATAAGTTAAGTAATTAAATAAAGATTGAAAAATAAAAAATTTGAAAGTAGGGTTTTGAGATGGGGAAAAAGTGTGTCGGTCGGTTGGTCGGTCTGTCCCCCCCTAATAACTTTTGAACGAATTGTCCGATTGGAAAAATTCTTTTTGCATTCGAAAGATCTCGGCGAGAACATCTCATTTCCATATTTTACTTTTTGATATGAACAATTTTTTGTTCAATTTTGAACAGTTCAGAAAATTTTAACATTAGCGCCTACGGGTGAAAATGAAGCAAATTATGTAAACTCTGGGTACAATATATAAGTTCCCATGAACAAGCTCACTGGAAGTAGTTCTTGGCGTGAAATATTGATTTGAACAATTTTTGTTCATTTTTGAACAGTTAAAAAAAAATTAACATACCGC
Organism: Octonoba sinensis; assembly: GCA_038502835.1. Lineage (NCBI taxonomy): Eukaryota > Metazoa > Arthropoda > Arachnida > Araneae > Uloboridae > Octonoba > Octonoba sinensis. The sequence continues at coordinate 71,139,666 of CM076602.1, forward strand.
CTACGGGTAAATTTCAATCCTATATAATTTCTGATCTAACGGACAGATTTGCTTGGAACAAACTTTATCGGAAAGCTCTTATGACGTAGAACATGTACAAATAGAAAGTTCATCCAGAATTAACGAGCCTATTTTCCTATGAAATTTTTTGAGCGGGATTTTCAAGAATATTTTTTAATTAATGAATGATTAAATGAATATGCAAAAGAATGAATGAATAAATGAGTGAATAAATACATGAATGACTTAATAAATAATGATTGAATGAATATGTATTAACCGTTGAAAAAGGTATATTTGAAGCAATTAAGAACTAAAGCTAAACGAGAAAGACAGAGAGAGAGAGATAGCTAGATTATAAATTTGAATTCGGTGTATACGGGAAAGTAGGCTCGTATAGTTCTAGACGGAACTTCTTGTTTACATTTATGTTTGTTGGGATATCATTAATTTTTGAAAAGAAAAAATTTGTGTTATTATTATGACGATAAGTTGTGCTAAATTAAACCAAGCTAAATTGTCGCTATTAATTATTTAAGAGTTTTTCCGTTTGTTTACATTTCTCCGTAATAAGTCCATAAATCCATCTTTACTTAATTAATCTTTTATTTAAAGCGTTGAAAAGTTCTGTATAACAATTACACTGAATTATTTGTTCTCAGCTGGAGTTTAGCCTTAAGGCGAAAAATTAAAGCGAAAAGTGAACCTCAATGCATCAATTATTTTCCTTTAAGCACGAGAGAGTATCGTTTATGTTAACGGCAGAAAAATATGGCTGCCGTTTGAAGCGGTTAGGTATGATGCTACTTATGAGTATGCGATTAACTTCGAAGATAATGTAACTTTTTGAAGTTTCGGATTTTTTCCTTTATATATGACAAATTGTCTACCTTTAATACCAAGTTTCAAGTTTCTAAGTCACTTAGAAATAGGTTAGGCTTTAGATGAGTGAGTGAGTAAGTCAGTGATAAAAATGACACTTTCCAGACCTTAATAATTCCATAAGCATAAGAGGTACATCAATGGCATTTCATATTCTTGCACTCAGAAACGCATGCTCCGAGTAAACCTTTCGTCAAATTGGGGAAATTTGTGTAGTAATTGTTTTAAGTCCCGTGATCACGCGAGGAAAGAATCGTTGTAAATGACGAAATTTTCTTGACGATTCAAGAATCGTCAAAAGTGAGAGCTCTATTTCTGAGAATGTGGGGTTGAGGGAATCTCTATTAGACGTACATAATTTCAAGTATTTAGGTCTAATAGATTTTGGATAATCATGGGATCAAAAGTAGCCCGAAACGGTTCAGGTAAATAAAGATACACATTGGCCGGTGTCGCCGTTTCTGAACTTGGCGGACCGTGTGTCTAGATACAACAATAAGTTGTGGCTACATGTTTGGTCAAAAGTAATTCTTAAAACTTATTTTTCCTTCTACTCAAACAAGTTAAAACAAAAGTGAGTTATTTGGAGGGAAACATAGAAGTGAAGGGATTTGAAAATGAAGAAATGAAATAAGTTTGGCAAGATATAAGCTTCAGTAAGGCATGCAAATTTGTTGAAATTGCTAAGATTGTAACCACAAGGTTTAACGCAAAATTTAGAAATCATATTTAATTATAAGATATAATTTAAATATGTCGCATTAATATACAGACACTGTGTCATCAATATCGAGTCTTATTTGCAGAAATTAATCAAAAGATTCATTATCAGCTCTAAAGGAATTTTTACATTTTTTTTTCAATGAATAACTCCGAAATCATGACCGTTTCAGATATTACCAACAAAATGCATTTACATGTAAGCACTGTAGAGCAAAATTACACACAGAGATGCGATCTGCCACAGTAAGAGATAATAAACTAGCAGTCACAAAACGGCGATTCGCCGATTATTTCAAGCGGACCTTACACCAGGCAGTGAAATTCAAATCTTGCTAACAAAAATTATAAATTAAATACAAGCTATAAATTAGAGCTATATTATATATATATATATATATATATATATATATATATATATTGGGTGGCCCTTATTTTTCAACTTTCGAAAAGCTTAGCTCCCAACTTACTATCCTGTTCCAATTAACAAAAAAATGATATGTACAAAATTTTAGCTTAATCGGACTTCATTCTGGCGGCCCTCATCGACCATGAGTTTTTGAAATTCTCATCTGTAAAGTTATTTTTCAAGATATTACTGTTATTTTATATTTACTGTATAATTTTCGAGAAGAGGGAATGAAATGCTTTATAAAGTTCCCACTAGATGACAGCATCAGAACTGTATGAACTCAAAAAAATACTTTGTTTATTATTTTCATTCTGATTTGAGATGTGATCCGGGAAAGACGTAAAACAAAAAGACGCTTCAGCCATTGTTCAATATATATTTTTGCGATTCTTTGAGAAGTTATTGTTTGGTGTAGTAATTAAGTGTGGACTGTGGATTCTGTCACTAAGTGTGTTACTAAGTTGAGATAATATTCATCCTATTAAAAGTGCAATGACGGAACCAATGTTTTTTCTTTGTGTGCTGTGTACTTAATCTAATAAGTGTTATAAGCCAAATTCAAGCTTCAATTCCGTAAGTGAGTAAAAATATTTCATATTCTATAGTGAAATATTCATTTTTACATTCGAAATACTTTAGTCGGTAATTAAAACAACTGATTAAAATGTATTCACTTTAGTGGTTCAACCAACATGTTCTGTTACGTGTCCTCCAACGTGTTACTACAGCAAGCAACACAGGCCGAATAAATGGTGCCTGCATAAATCTAGAAAAGTTGTTCAATTGTGACGTGACATGTTGTACCTCCCTTGTCGTCATCACATTTTTGAATTAGTTTTGAGAAGCTGTTTCGAATTGCTGATTGATGCGGCTACTAGTCCAACATGCCACTTTTAAAAAGATGTAGAGAAACTTGGGTTAAAATTGACAAAAATGTTTACATAACTGATAAAAATGTAGTGCCTTATGATGTACGCTCTACGATTATTCATTTTATTGAAAATCAGCTTGCTACTCATAAACAACTGCGGGATGATTATCGAGAATTGTTGGAGTTAACAATGATCTTTCTTGGAGGGCATTCCAAATAATGGCATATCTTTTCATATACCAGGAGCTGTAAGTCATGCTATATGGATGTCAAAAGCAATCTATGCATTTAAAGTATTCTTATTTCAAGATCAATTTAAATTATCTCATAGGGAGAAGAATTTCTTTAGAAGAATATGTATTTTTCTTGCTCAAGTGTATGTTCGAGCATGGTTCTTGTCACCAGATGCAATTAAAGCATCCTATCATGATTTTCTTTTCATGTATCAATTGCTAAATTATCAGGCTATTGATCCAGAAATCAGTAAGGCTAGCAAATATTTTTTCAAAACATTTCTGGTACTTAGTTCCCGAAACTATGGCTCTTTCCTTGTTTGATGACAATGTTTCAATAGATGTTAAGACAAGTATGGCTCAAGTTATGCTGGAGGTTGAAGGAAGTGAAGAACAGGAAGAAGATACAAATCAATTTAAGCGGTACATTCTTCACCAAAACGATTTTTCATCATTTTCAAAAGTCAAGTTTCCGTCTTTTGTAACTTCTAGTACAAAAAATTTCTTCACGAGATTTTCTATCAGCTCCGATTTTCTGTTCAAAGACTCTTCAACATGGAAAGATGATGTAGGTTATAGGAGTGGAATTGAAAAACTTCAGACCATCATTGTTGTGAATGACGTTGCAGAAAGACGTATCAAACTCATTCAAGATTATAATAACATTCTTACAAAAGATGAAGCTGAGAAACAATTTATATTACAAATTGTTGCCGGAGAGCGTAAAAAAAAAAAAAAAAAACCCAACTGCTACTAAATCCTCACTTATGAAAAAATAATATTTATTGCTATTTCGCTTACATTATGTTGTAATTCTATCAAAAGTATTACAGTAAATAAAAACGCTTTGTTCTTATCGAACTTATGTGATTTATTTTTAAAAATCAAATGTGTCTTAATTTTTCATGCTGTTTTGATTTTTTTTTTTTTATAATTTACTTTGGGAAAATTTGATTTGAAATGTTTTTAAACAATTGCTGGGAAGACCAAACAACTACACATACATTTCTCAAAGAAGTAACGGACAAGCTAGGAGCTAGAGAAGAATATACATGTTTGTAATGGAATTAATCAATATGCATTACTTCAAGCTCTTTGAGGGTCGCCTAAATGTTAAATGATTAAGCTGAAATTTTGCATAGCCCTTTTTTTCCATCATTGGAACAGGATCAGGGGTTGGGAGCAGCAAAATTTTAACCTTCAAAAAATTACATATGGTTAAGGGCCACCCTAATATATATATATATATATATCATTTACGCTTTGAAGTTAAATACACGCAGAAGAAAATCATGAATTTAAAATTAATTATAAATTTTCACCAGTTAGTATGCATATAGTCATAATCAACCATACGGCTACAATCTTCACAACTTCTGGAACGGACCGCCAACCCATCTAGTTGATGACCCCTGTAATGTACTCATAAATCCTACGGTATCAGCCATTTCTTAACACATTATGAGCGGGCGACGTAGCACGCCATGCTGCGTAGCGGGCTAAGTTGACTAAGTTAAAAAATGCTCTAAAAAATACATCAATTCATACACTATATGAAACATTTCTTCCCTTGTCTGTCTTAAAAGTGGTGATTTAAAACGGGTACAAATACCAGCCCCACTTTTAAACGGCAATGCACGAAACGGGTACTAGTACCTGCCGCCCCGCTCATAATGTGTCAATACGCATGCAAATTAAGTGCTGAAAACTGAAACTCATAAAAATAAGTAATGAATAAAAAACGACTACTTCTAGAGCGTATTTACACTAGACACACATTAAATATGTCAATTTATCAGAGCATATTTCTATAATACTTACTTTCTCAATCTGATAAGGGAAAAAATATTTGGTTTCTTAATTTCTTATTTATTGAAGACAATACTTTTATAGTAAGTGGCAGCATGAAATCATTAAAGAATGGTAGATGTTCGACTAAAATTTCAAAAAAAGAATGTTTGCTTAGGAGTAATACATAATATATAACGCCAACTGTAAAATTTTGTTAAAAGTTCGTCTTGATATCAAAATGAACTTTAACTTTAAAATGTCACATGTAACCCCCCCCCCCCCCATTTTATCACCGATTTGTAATCAGCATTAAAATTTAATCTTTTAAAACAATTTTTGTGTCATGCTGAGCTTCATTTTACAATGCTCACTTACAGTAACTAATACAGAATTGTAAAAAGAACTTACCTTTCTATGTTTCTTAAAAGTCTAAGACAAAGATTCCTTCACAGCAAACGTATCATAGCAGGCAAATGAACAATATTCATTGAAGAGTATTATGAATTTGTTTATAGTATATTGCTGTTAAACAGCAGCTTTTAACGGAGGAGAAAACCTGGTCCCACAACAACCGGCTTTTCCATAAATGCTAACACTTCCACAATCTGAAAATTGAAAAAAAAAAGTTTGATTTCTTTTTAATTGAAGTTAGTACTTTCATAATTCGAGGAAATATGAATTCATTAATTATTAGTAAATTCTCATTTTAAATCTGGAAAGAAAATCAGGAAGAAATCTTAAAATATATCTTTTTTAACAAAATTAAATCAAATATCTCCTGAAATTTATAATCAACAGTTTTACTTATATTCGTGTGTATCTTATTAAATTTTAAATTTCAATATTTTTAGTACCAAAGCTTGTTTAAATTTTTTCTACGATTAAAAAAGAAAAGAAAGTAAAGAAAAGGAAAAAGAAAGAAAAAAAAAACATATACGTTGTTCTCAATAGGTGCATGGAAATTGTTGGGTTAGTTCCAAATCTATCATTACAAACCGTAAAAAAAAATCCTGACAGATGGATAAAAAAAGGGCAAACTTATGTGTCAAAAGGAAGTCTAGTCTCATTGCAAAAAGCTCAAATCTGATTGGTTCGGTTTGACAGCTGACACGTCCACTCCAATCACTCTCAAATATCTGTAATACTGTAGGAGAGAAATATGACAAGATAGTAGATTGCTTCAAAATGTTCCCAAGCGATTTTGGTATGTGAAGAATTCTTGAACCGTACTAAGATATAAAGAACTTATTTTTATGAAGTTTTTCTTTTTAACCTAAAAATTCCTCTTGAAAACTTTTGGATTTTAAATTTTCAAGTCACTTTAATCTTTTTTAAATAATTAACTTACCAATTTAAAACTTTATTACATTTAATTATTTTACTGCATTTAGAAAGTTTAGAATGTAAACATTTATAAATTTTAACAGTTAGAAAGTTATTTCAATATAAAAGATCTCTTTTTCTTTCTTAAACTAAAGTTGAATATTCTTTTGATTTTTTTTCTTTTTTTTTTTTTTTTTTTAAAGAATGCAATAAGTTTAATTTTCATCTGTTGTTAAATGCTTTCCTCGGTTATTGAAATCTTCATGAGTGCCCTTAAATTATTTTTATTTTAAGTACATTTATGAAAATTCGAATACCTATTCTATAAAACGTAATATTTTTTTTTTAATTCAAAATACTCAGTGCTTAAATTCATGGCTTTTATATAATGTTCTCATTTTTGAACTGTGGTTCTTATTCCGATTGGAATCATAGAAAGACTATTGACCATAATTTTGAGCTTCTGTCCTTATTGCACTGGAATTTTTCAGAGGATGCCGAGAATTTTAAGAATTGTCTTCCGGAAACACTGTATCGGGAATACTTCTTAATTGAACTTGAATTAAATAAATAAGACAACCGTTTTAAACTTTTCTGAAAGGGTGACGTATTGGCATGCTTTTAAATTCTTTGCACAGGCGGAGCCATGCAAGTACCGCTAGCTAATTATAATGTGCTATAAGCATGTGCATGTGTTCGCTATCTGCAGAACAGAAAGAACATAGTACTACTTTTAAATTTGACACAGATGTATTTTGAAAGAACAAGATGGTGGACTTCGGAGCCATTTTACCAATTTTTTTTCTATTGGAGATTTAAGGAAACATTTCACCCGATTTCGCTGATATACAATTTTTTTTGCACATGTATAGTTCCTATGCCATCCCAAGTCCTAGATTTAACTTACATTTTATGCGTTAAATGGAAGCTTTACAGTTTGTAGTCACTTTGTCTTTATGTATTTTGCAGTTAACAGATAAAAAGCAGTTATTTAATTATATGTATTTCATTCGTTGTATTAAGTTTCTTTTTGTCCGCGAATATATTTAAACGTGCAGAGAATAATTACTCAAGGATTTTAATTCAAATAATTACTTATTTCTGTAGTATGATTTATTTAAATAACTCAAACATATATACATATTTATTCAAAAATTTCACGCAATAGCTTAGCATCGAAACGGAAATTTTAGTTCGTAAATGTTAGGTCACTTTGGCTTTGTGTGCATTTTACGTTAAACAGATAAACATCATTCAAATATGCATATTTCATACTTTCGCAAGTAACAAATTTATGTTGATGTGTGGATATTTATCGTCTCAACTAGTATCGCCAATACGATCACTGACAGTAAAATCAAAACGATAAATTATATACTTAGCAATAATAAAAATTTGGGGACCATTTTCCTGTTTGTCAGACGCACAAGCTTTGGGAAATGGCGATAGCATTCTATACACATTTGTAAACTACAAATCATAAGAAAAAATGTCTGAGTTATATACAGTTGTTGCTATATTGATATGGAGGAATTGCATCCCTTATATAAAAATATCTCCGATCGCTATAACGTTGAACTTGGGGTACTTTCTACATGTGGTAAAAATGGTTATCTCTGGACATCTTACTGATCAGTAATTAAATCTGTGAGTTAGGACAAAATTGTGAGACCAATATTAGTTTCTTGGTATTTAGTAGTGGTCTCAAAGCGATCGTTTGTTAGGTGAAAGCAACGACATTGTCAAGGAGCGATTGGTTTGCAACGCACACTAATTTGGTTAATTTCAATGTTTTTGCGCGCTTGCAATAGTTTTCACATGCAGAAAAAAACGTATTGGGTACGGCTAACTCGGGTCCATTTCTTTATTTTTGTTACTCTCTTTGGATTGAAATTTTGAAATTAAAAACTCGAGCAGAGCCGGGCACAGCAGCAAGTGACTATTAACACTGCAACAAATTTGAACTTTTTTTTTTGTCCTTCAGATGAAACTGTGTGATTCTATATAAGCAAAAGGTGCTTGATTCAATTATCTGAACCAAACTAGTCCATCACGTACCGTTTTTTCTGGAGACCCACTTTTCATATTTATACAATTTGGCTATATAGAGGAATGTAACTGAGGTATACTTATTGAATACACAAACATTAAAATGATTTTTTGGGGTCGTTTCGTCTTGTAGGCATCTGTTGGTGTGCCCTGATAACAGATCAGCAATATTCAGTTCCTTACTCCATCGACCGCTGAAACGCTTTTCAAACACAGAGATGTCCTGATGAAACCTTTCCCCATGCTCATAACCAATAAAAGCGTTTTATCATGTCGCCAAAAGATTTTCGTAGTTTTTAGCTTTCTCATTTCCAAGGAAACGTGAGCACACTGATTGAAAGGCCAGGCAGGTGGATTTTTCGGTTTCTCACTGTTTGTTTTCATACTCTTCATCATGAAAGTACTTCCTTAAGCTGTGGGGCAATAAAAATCCTTTCTTTTACTTTTGCCTCACTTAAATTTTTGAATTTGTTCCTGAGATGCAAGAAAGTCACTCCTTCTCTGTCCAGAGCTTTTACAAATATTTCGATAAACCAAGTTTAATGTGCAATTGAGAAAAAAAGGCACATTGTAGATTTACAAGTGGCTCATTTGATATGTTTTTGCCACTCATAATTTTAAATTTTCCTTTGTGTTTGCAGAATATGCTACAAGAATGAATAGGGAAAAAATACTTAAATGGAGGAGCACTGATAAACAAGCGCTACTCTGCTGAATTGTGCTCATGTCCTAATGCTTGAAATAGTACATTCACATCACAGAAGCATACTATTCTTTTTTTTCTCCGCGAAATAGTCTACAAAATGCCTTTGTAGTCTTGTAAAAGATTTGAAATTTCGAGAAGTAGATAAAGCTTTTGTTGCCAAAAATGTAGCTAAAGTAACCCAAATTCATTGAAAAGGTCTCTAGAATGGCAAAGATCTCACTGTCAATGAGAAAGATATAATTTATAATGAATTAAGTCTATAAATTACGAAAAGAAGCACATTTATCCAGAAAATACGTAAAAAGCTAAAATGTGGAATTTCGGGGAAATGGTACGTGATAGGCAAAAATTAATTGCAGATAAGAAACAGATATTTTCATCCCAAGGACATTTTTCGTGTTGCACAGTGCGTTTCATGTTTCGTGTGCATATCTTTTCTATCTTCTCTACTAATAATAAAGCAGCAAGCATGTCTGTGTTTGTCTGTATCCGGCGTAGGGCCCGAAAGTTTGGGACATTGGGTTTGCACCTCGAAGAGTTTTTTCTAAAATTTGAATTGCTCTTTTGTTTATTCCAATTTATAGCCGAAAATTTCATAAAATGGTTCTTTTAAATTAGAAGAAATTATCGCATTGTTTTGAGTTTAGTATCATTGAAAAGCCAGTAAAAATGTTCCAGTTTGAGTGCCTTTTGTGCTTCTTGTGTTAAAATTCGAAGCTTCTAAATTGATTAGACAAGGAGTTATAAGCGTTTTTCGCTGTAGTTCGAAATAATATTTTCACGGAATTAAATTAAATTTTATTTTCCCCAGACGATTAAGAGAGCTCTTCAGTTTTATGCTATTTGGGACGCTGCCAATTTTTCTACATGCATACTTGTTAAATAAAATTCCTAATGTTTTTATAATTTTGCAACCAATTTTTAATTTATCTTTTCCTTGTTTTTGGATTTTGATTCTTTTTCATTTTTAAGCGATTAAAATTTTATTTCCTGCAGTACTCGGGCAATAGATATCTGTATTTTGATTTCCTTATTTTGACAGGTATTTCTACGGGATTGGTCCCCGTACTCTACAGGGTTTTAGTAAGAAAGCTTATCCTTTATAGCGAATTTTGTAGCTCCAAATTATTATTACTATTTGTATTTTTATTTATTTTATTTATTTTTCCTCCGGTGAATTAGCACATAGTATGTTATTTGCCTGTTTGCGGTCGGAAAAAAAGTTTTTTCCGCTTTCAAAGTTTGGCATGCTGCTGTTAGTTTCTGCAAGCAACAAAATTCCATCTTTCTGTATTACTGTCAATGAATAATAGATAAAAATTAATTATACTAAAAATTCATGAATTTAAACTATCCTAATGACTTACACTCGTCTTTTTTGTGTGAGTACTTGAACTCAACAAACAAAATAAGTTTCTTTTTCGCTTTTTTTTCTTTTCTTTAATTTTTTTAAATGTGTGTTATTATTTTTTTTTAATTTGCTTAAATGCGTAGAATCGCTGGATGATTGCCGTGGACGGCTAATTTTTGGTTCTGTGGAATGCTATACATTTTAATAAAATAACACAATTTACACATAAGAAAAGTTCCCACTGTATATATAATGGCGAATCGACTGGTCTTTTCATTTTTAGCACGGGCATGGCCGTGCAGGTTCCTCTAGTAATATAATAAAAGTGATTTTGCTTTTTTAAAAATCTTAACGTTTTTTAAATTTTTCTGTTTTGTGACTTATTGCAATTTTTCCGGATCGCATAAAATTTCCAAATATCCCGTTATTATAGGGTTTCTATTCACATAGTGCACGTCTCTGAATGAGTATTGTGTACACATTGCCTTTGTATGTTTTATCTTTATGTAGAAAAAATAAAATTTTATTTTTTAAATAATTTTAAATTGAAAAAGGGACTCAGATCATGTGGATTAATATGTGCATGTTCCTTATATATCCTAAGTTTTCTTAGGTTTAGTTGAACTTGAAATTAAACAAACTTAATTTCTCAAATGTGTTAAAATCATGTCTGTTATAGATCAATAAACATTTTTAATGCAAAGCATATAATATCCCCTTAAATCACATGCAATAAACTTTAAAAACATCGCAAAATAAAGAAGAATTGTTATTATTATTTTTTATTTCCTTTTCTTTGATGCAAAGCATATAATATCACTCAAAATTACATGTCTTAAAATTTGAAAACATCGTAAAATAAAGAAGAATTAATGTTATTATTTCTCATTTTCTTCACTATAAAATCTTTCCTATTAACCTCAGAAATAAAAACTCACTCCTTTTTATCTACTCTACTATTCTATCCATCTTTCTCTCTCTCTATTCTACTATCCATCTCTACTATCATCTGCAAAGGCAAAAAATTGTAAAAGTACACTTTTTTCTTGCTCGGAAATTATTCGCGTTCTGATACTAGACGTGTTAAGCTTCTAACACATTGCGACTCATAAACACCCTTTCAACGCATTTTTTTTTTCAAATAAGAAGATCAATTAAGTTAATATTTTTGGCATTTATGATGAGCCCTTGAACAAACACCAAATGTTCACGATTTATAAAAGAGATACGGTCATTATAATTTCAAACAAATTTACTTTTAATTTTGAATACTATATTTTGTACATATTTATTGAAAAATAACTGTCAGTTTTGAAAAAATTCTATACTTATTTGCGCAATTAATGAACTGAGGTCCTTAAAAATATATTATACAGATTGTAAAAGTGCTGAAGAGTTCAGAGGAGTTTTGAGCTGAAAATAATTTGTATCAAGCTTCACCTTTAATTGTTTACTTAATATATTTTTCGAAAGATCTTGAGAAATTAATTACATATAAATATCGACATTTTTTCTTTTTAAATCTATTATCTCATAACATATATTTCAGCAAATTTGTTAAAATATAATTAAATGAGTTGATTATCCAGATAATGCACTTGAATTGAAAGTTTTTTAAATCATGCAGTTGCATCTTTTTTAAAAAATAGGTATAATAGTAATAGTATTTCAATTGCGATACTAATCTATACAAGCAAAACCGAAGGCTTGTATCAGTCTGTGTGTGTGTGTGTCTGCCTTCCATCTCGCCTCCTGGCGAGATGGAAGGGTCCAGAAGTACGAAATTTTGATTGCAGGTACCTTCGGTCAGGTCCTCGTACATCTAGAAGTGTTTTTCCTAAAAATCGAATTTAATCTTTTTTTATTCCAATTTTAAGCATAAATGTTAGTTTTGGGATTCTCTCATAGAAAAAATATCCCACGTTTTAGCTATTAATACCGGTAAAAAACTGCACAAGATTATCTCTTTCTGAACGTATAACAAATAGAACACGTACAATATTCATTGTAAGTAGTTTTCCAATTTTAAAACGAGGCTTACCTCTGAAATTTATTTGCTCAATTTGAAAAGTTTTGTCAAAATAAAGAGTATTTTTGTCGCCAAATAGATGATCTAAACACAAAGCAGTGTGTCCGCCAAGTTCAGAAAGTCAGCTAAATTCAGAAAAGGCGACACCGGCCAGTGTGTATGTATATTTACCCGAACCATTTCGAGCTACTTTTGACCCCATCATTACCCAAAAACTATTAGACTTACATGCTTGAAATTTTGTACTTCTAATAGAGATCCCCTTAACCCCTAGAATATCAAATTTCATTGATGTACCTCTTATGGTTATGAAATTATAAGGGCTGAAAAGTGTCGTTTTCATCACTCACTCACTCATCAAAAACCTAACCTACTTCTAGGCTCTAGGGGACTTAGAAACTTGAAACTTGGTATCAAGGTAGACAATTTCGCATATATAAAGGAAAAAATCCCAAAATTCAAAAAATTACATTATCTTCGAAGTTATTAGAATACTCATAAGTAGCATCACACATAACGACTTCAAACGGCAGCCGTATTTTTCTGCCGTTAACATAAACAATACTCTCTCGCGCTTAAAGGAAAATAATTGATGAAATTCACATTCCGCTTTAATTTTTCGCCTAAAGGTCAAACTCAAGTTGAGTACAAACAATCCCGTGTAGTAGTTATACAGAACTTTTCAAAGTTTTAAAGAAAAGATTAATTAAGCAAAGATGGACTTATTACGAAGAAATGTAAACAAACGAAAAAAATCTTAAACAACTTAATAGCGACAATTTAGCTTTAGTTATACAGAACTTTTCAACGTTTTAAAGAAAAGATTAATTAAGCAAAGATGGACTTATGGACTTATTACGAAAAAATGCAAACAAACGAAAAAAATCTTAAATAACTTAATAGCGACAATTTAGCTTGGTTTGATTTAGTATAACTGATGGTCAATATAAAAGCACAAATTTTAGTTTTTCAGAAATTAATGACATCCCAACAAATCATAAATGTGAAAAAAAGGCCAAGTTCGATAGAACAAAAACGGCCTTCGGAGTAGTCAGTGTCAGCGATAAAAGAATTGATATCTAAAGGGTACCAAGTTCCATAGCAAATCTTTTAATCGTAGCTGTAAGAGTGTACAATGTTCTTTAACTTATTTAAAAACATTTTTTTATCGGATCCCTAACTTGGCAAGTTTTAATTAAGATAAATTACGTTCAAGAAGACAATTAGAAATTAACTATAATAGCTTGCCACGTGATTTTACTAACTATTAAAAATTTCTAATTGAATGAGTTAAATTTATTGAATGTAATTTTCCTTAATTAACAGTTGCCAAGTTAGGGATCCGATAAAAAAAATGTTTTTAAATAAATTAAAGAACATTCTACACTCTTACAGGTATGATTAAAACATTTGCTATGGAACTTGGTACCCGTTAGATATCAATTCTTTTATCGCTGACACCGACTGCTCCGAAGGCCGTTTTTGTTCTATCGAACTTGGCATTTTTTTCGCAATTATGTTTTGTTGGAATTTATGTTACCGTAAGATTGAAGAAATGCTATTTCATCGTTAGTCATGCTATTTTATCAGCGAAACAAATTTTAAAATTCATTTCATTTTTATGCATATTTTGTTGATTATTAACTGCAGACGATTTTTACGGACTCTTAATATAATTTTGGAACAATTATCCTGATGCAAATGGTCATTTTATTTATTGTTGCCCATACTCTAACGGCAATTATTATAAACTGTTGTTGGCATTTTATGTGGATTTTAGTGGGATTTTTGGTCTAAAATAAATTTTTAGAAGCTACTGTTTTTAATCTAATCATGATTTTTAATGAGTTTTACTGTTTACATGGGATTTGTAAGGACTGTAGTCCATTTTCTATTTGGGTTTTTTAAGAAAACTTTTTTTTATATATTTACAACAGAATTTTGGATATGTGTCACTTGGCCTGGGAATGATGCAGTGTTATCCCGCGCAACGCCGGGTATGTCAGCTAGTTGACTTTTCAAAAGATGTTTTTTAATGTGAGAGGAAAAAAATCATTTTTAGGCTAAAAAGGAGCATTATATTTCAGTTCACGCAGAAAAACGCAGCGTCTAAAGATATTCTTTGAAATTCAAATGCATCGTATTACTTCTAACGAAAGTCTTAAATAAAAATTAATTTTTAAAAATGGGAACAGAAGGGGGAAAAAGAAAAAGAAAAAAAGAAATTCGCCGGCTAAAAATATTCTATGGATGATTCAAAAATGTTTCCCCGCGCTTTAAAATTTTATTAAAATGTAATTGCTTGAGATGACTGTAAAAATAAAAATAGAAATCGCAGATGAACTCCAAAACATTTTATTTGCTCAAAGGGTGTTTTTTTTTAATTTTTCGTTACAAGTCCGAAATTAAAAAAAAAAAAGATTCGCTTGGAATAAGTGTTACTGCATGCATAAATCTCATTCTCTTGTTCAATCCTCAATACTGCTTATCTTAAAATTCATCTAATACATCAATTCTAGAAAAATCGACGTAGAAAATACTTTCTTCCGAAGTTTTGTTAAATATTTGTGCAATTATTTTTCGTAACACTTGAAGAATTTTGCTTTGTTTCACTTTAAGAAAGTTGAATAATTGCTGTTGAAAGTATTTAACATTACTTTTCCATCTGTTCTTGCTATTAGTTTCCTCTATTCAATTCATAACAACGTTCCTCCAAGCTGGAGGGAAGTTTATTCAAACGTAACAAAATTAATGGCACTCATGCGTGCCGACAAATTTTACTTGGAACACCCCCCCCCCCCCCAAACACACTAGAATTAATTTCTTCTGTAAATACTTTGGCAATAATTTATTTAATAGAGAACATTGCAATTTTTGTATATTTTTACTCTTTTGTTTTATTCTTTTAGATATTTTTCTCAGACGTTTCAATCGCTTAATGTTTATTTTCAAAAATACTTATAGTAATTTAATATGGCATTTTGAAATAGCTAAGCTTAAACAAAAAGTTTCTTTTTAAGCTCTGTTTATATTTTATTTTTAATATTTAAAATCCTTTAACTTATTAAAGAAAGGAAGCTTTACAGGACGAAAGTTAAAAATTAAGCTAAAGGTCGTTTAAATGAAGTAGTTAAGCGTAAAAGAAACAAAAAAATGCAGTTCAAGCAAGCTCAAATGTGGAATTTTCTTTTTTGCTTCGAAATTTTTCTATTGTAGTAATATATTTGGAATTTTCAAAATAATAAAATATCAGAAATCTACGTTAAAATGATCATTAAAAAATAATCAGGTTAAAATCCCTATGAAACAATTCAAGAACGTATAAGCCAAAGGTATACAATGTCAAATACCTGAAAAAAATAACATATTCAAATAAGTTTCGGATTCATAAAAACATTGATTATGTAAGTGAGAATAGTAATATTGTGCTCAAATTTCCTAAACCTCTGTTGGTTGAGGCTTAAGAGCGATAGCGTACGTTTCCCCCTTTTGAAAGCAGTTTATCAAATTTTAATGCTGAAAAATTTAGGAAAATAACTAAAAGTCACTAATTAAATTGGAGTTGTAATTTTAATAGTTCCTTCCTTCCCAAGCCTTCCCAAGTCCCACCCTGGGCACGGCAGCTCAGGGTTGGGCTTGCCCTTCTCCAGGCCAGCCTTCTTCGATTTTAATAGTTACTATATAATACATCAATGTAACTCCTGATATTGTTTCTTTTATAAGATTCCAGAGTGTAGGTTTGTTTTCCATTCGCAATGAAAGAAAATGTAACTTTCAGTCAATGGCTATAGATACAGTGATGTCTTATGAAACTTTTTTAAAAACTTTATACAGTGGAGTATCGTTTATATGACACCATAGAGACTATCGAAAAACGTCGTATAAACGATAACGTCGTATAATCGATTTATTCTTCCGGCGGGCAGTGGTAGCCTAGCAGTTAGGATGTCGAGCTTCGGATCGGAGGATCTCGGGTTTGATACCCGAGCCGCTGAAGACCCATGCACACTTGGGGATTCGTGCAAGTAAAATCCGTGCCCCCTGAAGTCCCGAGGCAGTTTCGAGGGTACCGGTGGGGGGAGATTTTCCCTTCCCTTCACCCATAGGTCTAAAAAGGAGGGTGGCGTATTTGTGGTGGCGCCATCTGGTGTCATCCAGGTACATTAGGAGCCAAGTCGTACTTCCACCATTGGTGCTCAGCTTGAAACGGAAGGCTCACCTTACTGCCTTAATTTCCAGTCGCTCCGCAAGGGGAGCTTGGTTATCCAAGTGGCATTAGAAACAACAAAACTCTTCCGGCAAAATCCAAGAATTGAGACCACACTAAAAAGTCGTATAAACGATAGCCCAGTATTTGACAGAATTTATTATTTTAGGTGTGCTAACACTTATCTCAATGGAAGCAAAATTTGCAAACAATGGGTGTATATTGGTGTCAAACTTTCAAACACGTCAGCGGCTCTCTTTTTGTGCACTGAAAGTAGTAGGTGGCGCTAGGTACACGTTTTCCCCCAAATATTATCGTAGTGGATACTTCAGAGCAAAAGTTACGAACGCAACTTTACCAGCGGCTGTAGATTTGATTCACCTTAAAGATTGCATTATTTTCAAGAACACAGCATCAACAATGCCTATTTATCATTCAATAAAATTGTAAAAAAAATATGTGTAAATTTAAAATAAACCAGATAGAAATTTCATTTTAAATCATCAGGTACTCGCATCTGGTATGTGCAATAAGAAATAAAAAGTTTTTCAAGCATAGGAAATACATCCTTTTTAAGTGTTTTACTTTTGAACACCTACAGCTCGAAAATATCACAGGTACTAGAAATAGACGCTGATATTTCACCCTAGTGTTTTCACAGGAGTGAGAGGGATGGGTTTTGAAAGGTGTTCACATGTTTTGATCCATCCTGTATGAATAATGTAATAAAAATGCAATGCCAGGTTATGTCAAGCAGGCAAGCCGCATGTCAGTAAACATTAAAAAACTGAATAATTCACGGAGTACCGCGCCACACGTTCAGAGGTATACTTAACACGACATAAAGATTTATATAAACCTCAAAAAAGTAATAACATTAATTGACCAATATGACACGTTTTATTAGATTAAATAAAAGCCATGATTCACATTACAGTTTATTTATTCGCAGCTATCATCTCAGCAAACGCTCAACGTGCTGGCCATCATTCTTCAACAAAATATATACTCGGATCCTTTGAAGAGCATGATGTATCATGATCTGTACAAGGGAATAACATTCTTGTGGGATAATTTTATTCATTAAGTTGTTGAATTTTAAGTGTATTTGACTTTTGAGCCATTCGGTCTGTTTCTGATTGGTTCCTAATAATTATCCCCATTTTTTATACTTAGTACCAACTTTACGTATTCTAGAACAGTGAAAATTAATAGAAAAAATAGAGTTTTTTTAGATTAGGTTGTTATAACTTTTTCCCTCATCGCCCCATCATGGTATATATTTGCGTTTTGCTACTAAAAGACCAAAATAAGCATATATGCATGAAGTACGAAAAAAACCTGCTAGTGATTATGAATTTTTTATTCAAATTTATTCATTGTTAAAAAGGAAGAATTCTGAAATGCTAAATCCTCGATGAAAAGACGCGAGCTCAAAGTTTTATGGAGTTTTTGTCATTTTTAATCTCTACCGCCGGCTACGAGGAAGAGCAAAAAACTCAACTATTGAGAAAACGAGATTAAAAACGAATTTTGGAAGTGATAACGAATGCTTTGTTCTTTGAGCTTCCATAGTTCTTTTGTCCCTGATTATTTCTACTCGAATTACCTTTTCCACACGAAAGCTCTTCTGTCAATAACTCCTGATGACCTCGAAGAAAAGATAACACCCAAAGTAACGTTCCAAAGACTAAAGCAAAGGCGAAATTACCAACGATAAAATTAGAAATATCGATTAAGCTCTCCTAGAGCGGCTAAGAGGTGATTAATGTTTATGGGACCTTGATTTTTCAGTTTATTAAAAGAAATCGTAAGCTTTCTATCGTATAGATAGATAGATATCTTTGTCACTACTGAGTAATGTTTAAACCATTGAAGTTACCGATCAATTTTATTGCTCTTGGTATCTGACATTTTCAAAGAGTTAAATATAGTTCCTTGTAACAAATTTAGTATCAATTTAATGTAAGCGTCACTTTCAGCGTGGTTTTTATTGTTTTTTTATCGATTTTAAATGCGCTTTCGTTAACACTACTACTACTCTTCTGTAATTATTATACTTTATGTATTTTTCATTTTGAAAAAAACATCAATGCTGTTTATTGTTTTTGGATGAATGCTTTGAGTTGGTTTGCCTGGAGTTGGGGGTTGCCTTGATAGCGCTGTCTGGTAATTTATAATGTTTTCTCAATAATTTACTGAAGCACTTACGAAGCGTTATCCAAGATTTTATTGGCAAGGAAATAAATTTTACAACTCCAAAACAACACCCATTCAAACTTAATGACAAATGGCAACTGAAATTCTTATCAATTCGAATAATAAAATATGAAAATTCCGATCAGAAAGAGAATAGAAAGTTTAACTTATTATCAATAACGTTTTAACTTCGTCTTTCCATCCAGAAATCATTATAATAGATTAGAGTCTAAATTATTTACTTAGAACCTAAAATAGAAATCGTTGATCAAACAGAAACGTAGAAACAATATTCCCTTTCAAAGAACCATATTCATTTGTTGTTGTTGCTGCTGCTGCTGTTGCTGCTGTCGTCGTCCCCTCGCGCGAAGCGAGGAAGAATTGGAGCACTGCTCTTGAGTCCAACGGTGCCCTTATAAGCAGGAATTCAACTTTCGCCCCTTTGAGAGGTCTCTTAATTTTTGAACCAGCTCCGCTCCCAGATGAGGGATCGTCATGTGTTGTTGCCCCCCCCCCCCCAGAGGTATCGTTTCACTTGGAGGAAATTAGATTCAGGACGGATTAAACGTGCACCAGCTCCCTTTAGCGTACAGAGCCCCAAAGCAATCAGCCGCGAGATGTTGTACCCCTCCCAAACCACTGACCACAGTTAATGTTGCTTCACTTTCGGTGATCTGCGGGAACCGAGCTTCTACCGACTGATTCAATGCGGAACTATATACATATTAACTGATTTAAATATAAATTTTTAAATTGATGATTTTAAACGTTTTAAATTGACGTGTTCTTCTCGTCCACTGCAGGACACCATATTCAATTACTCTGTGTATTTGCTTCATTAATTAATAACATAACTTATTCACAATTTTCAATGACGGTGCTAAAACTGCTTCAGACTTCAAAAACAAAATTTTTCATTGCATTAAATTGCATTTTTTGTATTCGGCGTGAATAATATTTTCCCTTGTTTTTAGCCTACTTTTCCGTAAAAGTGAAAAAATAATAATAAAGCATGAAAGAAGGCTTAAGGTATCGTGAAAATATCGTTAGAAATCAAGAAAACTCAAAAATAAGTTAAGTAATTATATAAAGAATGAAAAATAAAAAATTAGTAGGGTTTTAAGATGGGGAAAAAGTGTGTCGGTCGGTCTGTCTGTCTGTCTCTCTTTCTGTCTGTCTGTCGGTCCCCCCCTAATAACTTTTGAATGAATTGTCCGATTCGAAAAATTCTTTTTGCGTTCGAAAAGTCTCGGCAAGGACATCTCATTTCCATATTTTACTTTTTGATTTGAACAATTTTTTGTTCAATTTTGAACAGTTCAAAAAATTTTAACATTAGTGTTTATGGGCAAAAATGAAGCAAATTATGCAAACTTTGGGCCAACATCCAAATTGATATGAGCAAGCTTATTGAAAGAAGCTTTCGGCGTAAAAGAGTGATTTGAACAATGTGTTCATTTTTGAACAGTTCAAAAAAAAAAAAAATTAGCGTCATTTTTTCATTATCTTGACGCAGGCGATAAATTCGCCAAAAATGATGCAGTCAATGCCAAACGGAATATCGCCGCTGGTAACCTTTGTCGTGCGCTGTCGCCAAAAAGTCTGGTTGGCGAGATTTGCGCCGTGATAATGGAAAGGTACCAAATTAACATTAGCACATACGGGAAATTTCAATCTCGTATAAATCCTGATCTAACCGACGGATTTGCTTGCAACAAACTTTATCGGCAAGATATTACGCTGCAGAACATGTACAGAAAAAGTTCAACAAGAACTGAACGAGCCTATTTTCCTATGAATTTTTTTGATCGGAATTTTTAAGGATACCAATGAATGAATGAGTGAAAGAATGAATGAATGAATAGATGAAAGAGTAAAAGAATGAATGAATGAGTGAATAAATGATAAAATAAATAAATGAGTGAATGAATGAATAAATACATGAATGGGTTAATGAATGAAAAACGACTGACTGAATAAAGGAAAGAATGAATGAGTGAGTGAATGAATATGTATTATCCGTTGAAAAAGGTATATTTGAAATAATTAAGAACTATAGTTAAATGAGAAAGAGATAGCTACATTATAAATTTGAGTTGGGTGTATACGGGAAAGTAGGCTCGTATAGTTCTAGACGGAACTTCTTGTTCGTTAAAATTTCTCTGAGCATTCGTTTGTATAGAAAAAATTAATCTTTCTTATTTTTTCACTTATACAAACTTTTTCCCCCTTAATTCTGCGTACATTACTTTTTGTTATATAAAATGAAAAAACAGCTTTAATTTAATGTTTTTGGTTCGTACAATAAGTTTTTTAATTCTTTTAACTGGCTGTATATATTTTACTATTTATGTGCGATTTAATTGAAAATATTTCGTAGCATACACAGGGGATATTTTTCGAAAGTAGAAAAAACATTTTTTTCAATGCAATTTCGAATGGTTTCACAAATAACAGAAATAATAACCATGTGAAAAAACCAAGAGAATGATTTTGGACTACTTAAAAATAACATTAAAAATTAAAGATGCTTATAGGCGGTTTTTAAAATTTAAGCCCAACACTCGTATTGGAGCCCTATTTGATATTGACAACCTGTTTTTGAAAATCATCAATGTGACAAGGGTAGCGCATATATTTTGTGAATAAATAAATCTGTGAAATTTGTTTGAAACTTTGCAGACCTAATGCATTCCTCGGAAACCGGATCCATTCTTTCAAGTAGCACCACTGTCGGCGGATGCCTTTACCACTTGAGAATTTTGATGCTCAGTTTCCCTCTAGATGGCGGCACCTGAGCTCAAAATGATGCGAAACTGCACAAGGAATTTAATTCAGCGGAGATTATTCGAGCCAAACAGATACTCAAGCGATCTTTAACATGCCGCATATTCATACAACATGGGAGCTGACGATTTTCTGCAGCTTGAAAATCCACCGGCTTGATCCAGGTTTGATTCTGCGAACTTGGGCGTACGAGGCCAGTGCGCTACCACAACGCCACCCTTCCGGCATTTGTTTGAAACTTGAAACGCAAATTCAGAAAAAAAAAAACGAAACTTTTTTGTTATTATCTATTTACTTATTTTATTTAAATATTTTATTAGCTTATATTCTCTGTTTTTTATTGAGTATTTTCAGTTTTACAATTGGAAAGCCACAGATGTTGTAAAATCATTCTTTCGAAAAGAATAGTTAAAATTTTAACCTTGATATATTTCAGAATTGATATTTTCATATTATTTTGCACTACGTAAAATACTGTAATAAAAGTATCCATCACTTGGGGAATTGTTTCCATCCTAAAAAATTTCTGCTTATGTATCCTTCATTTTGGAGCGGATTGTGATCAAGTACGCATCAATGGAAGGAAGGGCAGAAATATTCGATCCAAGGGTAGCTTTGTCTCAGAGAGAATTCATCGCTTTCATTAAATAATTCTATTTCACGTAATTGCGACGAAAGACTGCATTTGCTTCCTGTGGCAATACAAGTAACTTGATTGATATAAATGGATGCGGAATCTAGTATGTCGACGAATTTGAAATGGAAATGGCTGAATGTAACTTGATCGCTCCATATTCCAAATTAAATAGGTTAACCTTTCTGGTTCGCAATATCATAGTCTGAAATTGCTGTGGGTCATTACAATTTGACTCGTAAATAAATCAAAAACATTTCAAACAAAGAATAACTATAGGCTGAATGAAAACTGATATAATAAAATGGTTTTGCTGGTTTGTAGTTTATTTTAATTAAATCATACAGTATGTAAAAAAAACCGTTCCGTTTGCATTTACCTGGAATGCAATACTTCAGTTAAAGAGTATGGGTATTGTTGTAAAACTTTTTACAACTGTGACTAAATATCCAAGAGGATAATTTTCTAATATTTTGCTTTTCATATTACGAGAAAAAAAAAAGTACGATAAAAAATAAGTAACTTGAAACCTGAACAAGTATAAGAATTCGGTGTCTAATGTATAAAACATCTCAAAACCGTATCACCAAACGAAATGCTCTGTTTCAAAGGACAATACACAGGCAGATATATACGTTGGAGTAAAATTAAACTATTTAGTAAAGAAAATAAATTCCCAAAAACTTTTAAAAATCAACGTACCAATATATGTTTACGAAAATTACAAAAAAAAAAAAAAAGCATTCTCAGGCATTCTACTAACAAGTTCAAACATCAGCGCAAAAACTGGATCACTTCAGATGAAGCACTCCTTCATCAATCACATTCAACAAGGGAAAAAACGTTCTTGGGACAAGTGATTCAGTTATTTTGTTCTTGAAAATTTTCTCTTAAAATCAAGGACGGGTGAAGAATGAAAAAAAAAGTTTCATATTCATCGCTTCACTTGCGTACTAAAACTGTTCACGTTATGTGAACTTGCTCACACCGATCATTTCATAAACAGACGAAAAGTTCATGTGATTTGACGCCATTTTATTTTTTCTTTCCAGCATTTCTGGACAACTGATTTGGAAAACGCCTTGACGTCTACCGCCACACGTATCACTTTTCCGACATCACATCCAGAATAATTCATCAATAATCTCGACGTACACTTACTTTAGCTTTAATATAAATGGTTCAGTTAAAAGTCAAATATATTCCGGCAGAATTCCCTCTAACCGAGCTCATAAGTCGACTCTCTAATTATTAAGTAAAATTCGAGAAGAACTTAAGCTTTTAATTACAATTAAGATTTTAGAAGTGTGAACCTTGTAGTTTCTTTTTTATTTTTTAGGACCGTTAACAACGGAGTTTCAGAATTTTAGTGTGATTTTTTTTTCTCCTACCAACCCGTGTATAAATCAACTCCTCCCCTTTATCAGCTCTCCCAAATTTTGTAAAAACTGCTTCTATTTATACACAGTATATACGGAAACAGTTTACTCTGCTTTATTTTAGGCCAGTTTATACCTTACGGTAAGCACATTAGATATATTACTTTCAATAAAAGTACTAAAACGAGAATAAGGTAAATTCATGCATAAGTGGTTTTAAAAACAAGAAATTCCTTAAAACTATAAAAAGAAGTATCAAAAGTTGAAGGCAGAATTTTAAAAACATTATACAAGGTTAGATAGTCTACGTATTGGGGAGAAAATTAAGTCACATTTTGCTAAAGACCAAGCTATATTTTTTTGCGGAAGTCGAGTTAATGCTTTTTTGTATATACTCATGCGAAATTAATAATTTAGTAAAATCTGAATCAAGACTCAATTATTGATTTTCCTGTAATTACTTTAACAATTTCTAATTTAAAAACCAGAGCATGAATAAAAAAATAAAATAAAAAACGCATTTGTAGGGGTTTTTTCTTTGTTCCTATCTTTTTCTTAACGTAACCTATGCGTTTAGCAATAATATGTGCAGGAAAACAGCCAGAAAGATATAGAAAAATCCAATATGAAATGACTGCAGAAGATGATTTTGCAAACTGCTATGTACTGTACATTTAAATTACGATTGACTACCTTCAAAGACGATAGCCAATTATACGATATGTCTATGTCAATGAGCACAACATTTTCCTATCGCTTGGTTTTTAGGCTGAAGAACCAACAAATATGCTTTCAGCAAAATAAAAAAAAATTGGTTTCAATAAATTTTTTGCTACATTAAACACGAGAGGCTTTTAAACATAGGACACATAATGAAGAACACAGTAATCCATAACTCACAGTACGTTGTCCCAGCTCTTTCGGCATCTTTTGTTTACAAACATTTAAAATTTGTCCTCTCTAAGGATTTAGTAATCCTTACTTACTATTGGAAGCAACTCGATAAAAAAATATACAGTTGGAATCCAAACAATTCTACCTATACTTGTTTTTAAATATTACTTGCAGTTATTTATTGTTATTTCTTTAAAACTTATCTGAGATCAAGTGAGCGAAGTCTCTTAACACCTGTTGCTTTTGCCTTCCCATAATGAAGAGTATGCACTCAGAGCCTAATGGAACTCGGAGGACAGATTTTTTAAATCCTTTTTATCGATCCCCTGGGGAAAAGCAAAAATATGACAAAAAAAGAAGAGAAAGTGGAAATTTGTCAGCCAGAGGAGATGGGGCCACGGCCAAGAAATTTTATTTATTCATTTTTTTCTGTACTTTGAGTGCAGTTGAGTTTTAGTGGCTTTTATTCAAATTGATGAAAGATAAAAGGCAATGGCTGGAATCCTTCTACATTTAGGCTGATCATTCTGTTCCTTAGTAACCGAAGATTTATGAAAATACGTCATAAAAGTAACTTTTAAGGTTGCTAGTGGCTCCTTCTGCAAGTTGTAAAAATGTAATACAATGACGAATTTAAATAAGAATATTTTTGAGTTTTCTGTTCAGGACAGACGAAATTTATAGAGCTAAAAATAATGTTATATTATGTTGCAAATGTAGAGATTTGTGTTGTTTTGCTGAAAAAAACCCTTTTAAACTGTTTTAATAGTACGAGCTGTACTTCCACAAGTCCCCACGCACATTCAGATGCTTGCATTTTAGTTGCGTATTAAAATCCTCATCTGTCAGCAAAAATACGCTTTAGAATACAATGAATTAAATGTGACTGTAATGGAGGCAATTCAAGCAACGTCATTGGTCACGTGGTACCGATGAAAGCAATGTAAACAAGGAAGCCGTAGCATCACTTGACATCGAGTTCGACAAATCGAATTAAAAACTAGGCCTAAATAAAGTTCTACATTACGTAAAATTAACGCTAAATACAACACTATAACTATTGAAATAATTAATATTTTTTTTTATAATGATGTATGCATTATATTAAATATAAATACTGGGTTATAATCAGAAAAAGCTGTGAAAATAGTCTAATTAATTTTAAGATAACTAATTTTGCCTAGTGAGCTCTACGTAGAACTTAATTGAAAATCTTAGTAAAAAAAGAGCGTATATCACGTGACAACGATGATCGTTCATGAGTCCCTTTAGCGGTGAATTGCCTCCATTGCTTGACAGCTGAGCTTGTTTACGTCATCGAGATGGTTCAGGCTTGCATGTGTTTTAATCAATCTAAATAATAGTTTTCGATTTGTTTTTATTTTTTAAGATTGTAAGCAAAAAATATATATATATATATATATATATAACTAGCCTTTTTCAAAACTATTGCTTTCAGATTCAGTAAGTTGTTTAGCTCACAATACTGGGTTTATTTTAAATGTGTGTGCGCAATTGAAATTAATATGCCCAGCACAAATTAACTGCTCATGCCATTCAATTGGTATAATTTAGAACTAAATTAGAACTCTCAAAAATATCAACTTCATTTTATTTGTTTCTACATCCTTTTTTACTTATTTGTCTTATATCCGACAGTATCAAGTTTGTCAAGAGAGATTTACACAGTCAAATCAAATGCAATCTTTAAAAAAGCATTATTATGAAATTATTTGCATTTTGGAAACAAAGCTTCTAAAAAATAAAGTCTGTGTAGTTTTACATTACAAAAAGAGCTAACTTAAGTATTTCAGTAGAGGAAAGCCTTATAGTTAAACTACTCTCCATGAAAAACATAGGTAATATATGTTGTATTGTTGATATTCATATATAGTTGAGAAAAGTACTTAATAATATTTTAGGTTAAAGAGAACCTTAAGACATCAAACTAAAAATCCTATAACTCGTGTTCTAGTCAAGTTAGGAGGCATTTTGTGCAGAGAAAACAACGCACGCGATTGATGTGTAATATGTGCAAGGTTTTTTCGCTCTAATATTAAAGAATTCATGTGGAAATTTTGCTTAAAACGAATAACCTACCGCAGAAAAGACGTATCAGCCCGATTTGTGATGGTATATAAAGGGTGTCTAAGGAAAGTGAAAAACTGCAATGTCATTGAAGTCATGCAGAAACGTAGCGAATCATACAATGTCACAAAAAATTTTGTCATTGATTTCCATACATGAAATGGACAGTTTGTTAACTATTTGGACAAAGTATCAAATATGGAAAGATGGAACTATCAACAAACAGGAAAATGTGGTAAAAATGGTTGCAATTGACAGAGGAAAAACACGGCTGACGCAAAGCGTTAGAGAAAATCGATGTGAAAGTGTGGAACAGCTAATATCCTAAATAAGCCAAGGGGCTAACACAAAGGCATCCAAAAATGTTCAGATAATGTCCCTACGTACCATTGCAGGCTTTTGGCTTCCGGATCTACATTAACGTCTGTTCATCGTAACTTAGGGCAGAATATATTATAAATCATGACCGAAACAGAACATCCACTGACTGGCAACAGGTGCCTTTCTCCAATTAATCTCGTTTTTTGGTCCAGCGAACTGATTGACATTGGTGGATTCAGCGTTAAACGTCTGAACTCTTTAACACTGTTCATGTTTTTTCGTGAAATTTGTCATTGTAAATGTATAACTACTCCCCTTTTATCATATTTTCGTACTATCAAAAAATTGTGTTACTGTTTTCAAAACAACGTCAGAAGTTGGATTTTTTTTGTTTTTATATCAGTATGTATTCTGTGTGGCCACCAGCTCCTCGCGCAAGCAATCGTAAGGCTTCTGCTAACAGATAGGGGTCTGGTGGAGATAAGTATGTATTTTGTTCCCTTCTTTCACAAAACAGTTTCTAAATCACAATTATCTGCTGATACGCGAACATTTTATCTTCTTATTTTAGAACTAATCTTTACAGAACTGTTTCATTAACCGTAATTTTTAACTTCATCTATTTTATTCGAGCCCTTGTAGGAAATTTTAGACGAAAAAAATATATTTTTAAAAGAGGAAAACTCTTAGTTTTTCCAAACGACGACAGGTCATTTCCACCATGATGCTAGTGACTCTGTTCCCGCTTGATTCTCGCTTCAACTTCTTTCGCCAATCAGTTGCCGTACACTCATCCATCAAACGGCGACTCTAAGCAATTCTTTAATGTGTCAGCTCCGATCTATCCTGACCTTTCCTGCTCATTAGGCCAACTCCGCACTCCTCACGGAAGAAACCAATGGTCCGGAATAGAGATTCCGGAATGGTATATTACCCTCATTCCTGGAAGCTCCTGTTTCCCAACGGGTTGATGGATGACCAAGTCTTGCGGTATCGATTTCTTTCAGCTTTCTTGTCAAGTCGGGTAATCGAAACAAAATCCTTTATGAAGCGCAAATAATACCATATGAAAGTATTCTTTCTTGTAACCTCTTATTGACTTTAATGGCTTTCTGTATTTTTTCGTTTAAAACGTAATGAAAGGTGCTGTAACTTTTCGATTGCTTTTACAGAACTTTTAAAAGTTATTAACTATTCCGGTACCAAATTGTTGTTGTAAAATAAAAAAGTTAAAAAACTGCACTTCTTAATAAATTTTATTTTCTTTTACTCAAAATCTTCCTATATGACTGAAAAGGTCTTTTGAAACGTTGAATAAACAAGAAGTTCCGTCTAGAACTATACGAGCCTACTTTCCCGTATGCACCAGCTTCAAATTTATATTCTAGCTATCTCTTTCTCTCTCTTTCTCGTTTAGCTTAAGTTCTTAATTGCTTCAGATATACCTTTTTCAACGGTTAATACATATTCATTCAATCATTCATTTATTCAGTCATCATAAGAGCTTTCCGATAAAGTTTGTTCCATGCAAATCGGTCCGTTAGATCAGGATTTATATAGGATTGAAATTTCCCCGTAGGCGCTATGTTAATTTTTTTGAATTATTCAAAAAGGAACAAAAAATGTTCAAATAAATATTTCACGCCAAGAACTTCTTCCAATGAGCTTGTTCATTGGAACTTGGATCTTGTACCCAGAGTTTTCATTATTTTCTTCATTTTCGCCCATAGGCGCTAATGTTAAAATTTTTTGAACTGTTCAAAATTGAAAAAAAAATTGTTCAAAACAAGAATTAAAATATGGAAATGAGATTTCCTTGCCGAGATCTTTCGAATGCAAAAAGAATTTTTCTAATCGGACAATTCGTTCAAAAGTTATTAGGGGGGAACAGACCGACAGACAGACAGACCGACAGACACACTTTTTCCCCATCTCAATACCCTACTTTCAAATTTCTATTTTTCAATCTTTATTTAATTACTTAACTTATTTTTGACTTTTCTTGATTTCTAACGATATTTTCACGATACATTAAGCCTTCTTTCATGCTTTATTATTATTATTTTTACTTTTACCGGAAAGTAGGCTAAAAACGATTTTTTTGTAATTAAGTAAAGCTGATCTCGATAAGTATTGGGCACTAAAACCTAGAATGATTATATTTTCAAGCACTTAAAAATTTGAGAACACATTATTCTTCAATTTCAAAGGTTTTCTTTTTTTTTTAATAGCAGTTTCATTTTTTCCATAACTGTTTATTAGTTTTAAATATTTATCTTTGTCTTCTTCTATATTAGTTGCGCTATTTTTAGGAATATTATAGCCTAATTATTGCTTGAATATATACATTTAGTTTCTTAGTTGCTCTAAATTGTAAGTTGAGAAAAAAAATACATTTTGAAATTTAGAAAAATGTTGGTAGAACGATGCAGCGTATAAAAATAACGAAAAAATTTCGATTGTTTTTAAGAAAATAAAAACTGGAGTAGTTTTTTTTTTTTTTTTTTACTTTTTCTTTTTTTGGATTAGCTCTTGGATTTTTAGAAAATCTTATCTTAAAATCAAAACTTTAAACTACGACATAAATGATCTTCACTGCGTTCAAAATTGAACAGCAAATCTACGAATTAAAAATAACTTAAGTCCTCACTTATGTACCTAATATAAATAGCAGTACTCTAAGTACTAACAATTTTAAAATCTTCGTTTAGTTTTCGTAAATTTTCACCGTCCTCTAAAGAGGAGAATGCCCGTGGCATTTTAGAAAACGCTGTATGGAGTAATTTTGGTAATGATTCTTTGACTCTGTTTCATGAAAACATTTGACTATAGACTTCGAATAATAAATGCAATCCGAATAAGTACTTAAAAAAAAAAAAAGTAAAATTAGTTTTTTTTTTTTCCACCAGAAAAAAAAAATCAGCCATTTCTCACTACCTCGAACAGCATGGGGGATGCTATAAGAAGGTGTAGGAGCTTCTTATCTGTTCTTGCTCTTTTCTTGAACTCCCCCCCCCCCCCCCGCCCTTTACTTCTTGCTGTTCTTCGTGAAATTATTTCCGATTCAATAATGGGCGCGGAGCCGGCGGGAAATTGAATTAAGTCATTAACTGGAAGAGTGAAAAAACTGCCTCTTCATGTCGTCGAAAGAGAAGGCGGTGAAAATTGGAGTTTCCAGGACGCATTTTCTGAGACGTTTAGAGACGCTGCTATGCTTGAAAATGTTGTGAACAAATCTCAATTAATAAGGTAATATGTTTGTAGGAAAAAATTCTGTAAACAGCTTTTATATTATTTTACATTATATAGTTCTTTTCTTTACAGAAAATGAATAAACGCTTTGTTTCCATTTTTGTGAAAGCAAAATCATTGTGAAAGATTAAACAAGAAGTTCCGTCTAGAACTATACGAGCCTACTTTCCCGTATACACCGAATTCAAATTTATAATCTAGCTATCTCTTTCTCCTTCAGCTTTAGTTCTTAATTATTTCAAATATACCTTTTTCAAAGGATAATACGTATTCATTCACTCATTCATTCTTTCCTTTATTCAGCCATTCATTTATTCATTCATTCGTTTACTCATTCATGTCTTTATTCATTCATTTACTCATTCATATATTTATTAATTCTTTTCCTCATTCATTTATTCATTGATTCATTCTTTCACTCCTTCATTTATTCATTAATTCATGCTTTCACTCATTCATTTATTCATTAATTCATGCTTTCACTCATTCATTTATTTATTCATTGAGAAATATCCCTAAAAATCCCGATAAAAAAATTTCATAGGAAAATAGGCTCGTTAGTTCTGGGTAAACTTTCTATTTGCACATTTTCTGCGTTATAAGAGCTTTCCGATAAAGTTTGTTCCAAGCAAATCGGTCCGTTAGGTCAGGATTTATATAGGATTGAAATTTCCCCGCAAGCGCTATGTTAATTTTTTGAACTGTTTAAATTGATATTTCACGCCAAGAGATTCTTCCAGTAAGCTTGTTCATTGGAACATGGAACTTGTACCCAGAGCTTACATAATTTGCTTCATTTTCGCCCATAGGCGCTAATGTTAATTTTTTTTGAACTGTTCAAAATTGAACGAAAAATTGTTCAAATCAAAAAGTAAAATATGAAAATGAAATGTCCTTGCCGAGATCTTTCGAATGCAAAAAATTTTTTTAGAATCGGACAATTTGTTCAAAAGTTATTAAGGGGGGAACAGACCGACAGACCGACAGACACATCCCCCCCCCCCTCTCAAAACCCTACTTTAATTTTTTTTATTTTTCAATCATTATTTAATTACTTCACTTTTTTTTTACTTTTCTTTATTTTTAACGGTATTTTTACAATACATTAAGCTTTCTTTCATGCTTTATTAGCCTACTTCCCCGTAAAAGTAAAAATTATAAGAATAAAGCATGAAAGAAGGCTTAATGTATCGTGAAAATATCGTTAAAAATAAAGAAAAGTCAAGAAAAAGTGAAGTAATTAAATAAATATTGAAAAATAAAAAAAATGAAAGTAGGGTTTTGAGATGGGGAAAATGTGTGTCGGTCGGTCTGTCTGTCTGTCCCCCCCCCCCCCCTAATAACTTTTGAACGAATTGTCCGATTCGAAAAATTCTTTTTGCATTCGAAAGATCTCGGCGAGGACATCTCATTTCTATATTTTACTTTTTGATTTGAATAATTTTTTGTTCAATTTTGAACAGTTCAGAAAAATTTTAACATTAGCGCCTATGGACAAAATTGAAGCAAATTCTGTAAACTCTGGGCACAAGAGCCAAGTTCCTATTGAAAGCTTATTGAAAGGAGTTTTCGGCGTGAAATATTGATTTGAACAGTTTTTGTTGATTTTTGAACAGTTCAAAAAAAATTAACATTAGCGCCTATGGGCGAAAATGAAGCAAAATATGTAAACTCTGGGTACAAGTTCCATGTTCCAATGAACAAGCTTACTGGAAGAATCTCTTGGCGTAAAATATCAATTTGAACAGTGCAAAAAATTAACATAGCGCTTGCGGGGAAATTTCAATCCTATATAAATCCTGACCTAACGTACCGATTTGCTTGGAACAAACTTTATCGGAAAGCTCTTATAACGTAGAGCATGTAGAAATAGAAAGTTCATCCAGAACTTACGAGCCTATTTTGCTATGAAATTTTTTGATCGGGATTTTCAAGGATATTTCTCAATGACTCAATGAGTGAAATAATGAATGAATGAATAAATGAAATAGTGAAAGAATAAATCAATGAATAAATGAATGTGGAAAAGAATGAATGAATGAATAAATTAGTGAATAAATGAAAATATAAATAAATGAGTGAATAAATACATGAATGCGTAAATGAATGAATAAATACATGAATGCGTAAATGAATGAATAAACACTTGAATGAGGTAACGAATGAATGAATAAATGAATGGCTGAATAAATGAAAGAATGAATGAGTGAGTGAATGAATATGTATTATCCATTGAAAAAGGTATATTTGAAATAATTAAGAACTAAAGATAAATAAGAAAGAGAGAGAAAGAGATAGCTAGATTATAAATTTGAATTTGGTGTATACGGGAAAGTAGGCTCGTATAGTTCTAGACGGAACTTCTTGTTATTATTTTTTTTACTTTTACGGGAAAGTAGGCTAAAAAGCAGTTTCTTTTTTAAATCTGTGATCATCGAAATCACCTTGAGCGGCCAACACGAAGGAAGGTAATTTGTCACTATTTAATTAATGCAGTTCATAACTGGTTTTTAAGACCCATACAAGTCTTTGTCTCAAATAAGGGCAAAGATCCAATGTCCGAAAGTACCTAAAAATATTTTTTTAGCTCTGGAATGCTTATAGCTGATACTTATAGCTACAAACAGATTTGAAAAAAGAAGTCCGCCCTTATTTATTCAAAGCAGCTTTTCCCATTTCCCCATTATGTTAGTCAAGGGAGTTATTTCATTCGTTGCGGAGTCATTACATCTTGATAAAGTAGAGACCTAATACTCACTTTTTGCATATACCCCAAGAGTAAATCCCTGTGTGCTAGGAAATACTTGCATTGGCAGTTAAAAGGCGGAAAATAAGTAATTAAAAAAGCATAAACAAATATTTTAAGGCACTTTTTCAAGCTTCTTTCATGTCTTTTTAAATAATTACATGAAATTATATTTTATTTTACGTTATGCAATTTATTCTATGGGTTATTTTTAGAGTAGTCTCGTAAACACCAAAGTTTATTCAGTTATTTCAAATATTTTCTGTAGCAAACATTTACGTATTTTGTGAGTAACTCTAGGTATACAATTTTATTTTTTGAGACTTAACAAAGTAGAAATTTCGACCCAATAATTAAAAATTAATCATATCCCGTGAATAAATAAAGCTAGATGCATTACAATAGTATTAATATATATATATATATATATATATATATGTATGTGCCTGAGAGCCATGGTATCCTCAGTCCATTTGTCGAGTTTTTGCGATGAAGTTAAAAAATAATCATTTTTAGTACTATAACACTAGCTTTTTCCGCACCTTATTTAGAATAAAGATGTCGGATGGGGGCTAAAACATATCTTCGTATCCGCATGTAGCTAGTGACTTGGTCGTCGGTACTCCATATATGTAAACTCGCAAAAGCTCAAAAAATGGACTTAAGATACTATGGCCCTCAGGTACAGATATGTTTTGCATTAAATCTAGAAAAAATGATGCATTTTATATGTATGTATGCATTCTATTTTATTTTCCTTCACTCCTCTCACTGGCATTGTGATCATCCTTCTTCCCAGATTTTCTTTGAAAAATATGCAATATAAGTAAAATATATTGTATATTTAATAAATATTGAAAACTATTGAATAAAGTAATGGAAGAATTCCGAAGCACGCCCTTTCATGCAAATATTCCCAATACTTATGCTTACTTTCTCTTCCCAACTATGGTGAAGAATAAATACATTACGTACTCACTCAATCAGAAATCACAAAATAAATTTATCATAAAAATGATTCTGTACAACATGCAACTAAAATCTAAGACACTAAGCAGAGACACTAATCTATGCAGCAGCTTTGAGGAAGATTTTGTTTCTTTATGAACCCGAAATCCCTTCTTCAGAATATTCAAATTTTTTTGGCAAGATTGGCGATTGAGGAACGCTATTTCCTGTGGGACACGTGATACTAGATATGCACATCCCGAATTTGAAATGCATTCCTGTGATTTATTTCGAGTTCCAGGGATGAGATGAATTTGAAGTTACGTTAAAAACCTTTCAGAAATGTAAAACAAATCCGAGGGAAAAGGTATGCTTTTAGAAAGTCAAATTGCGCCGTAATATTTTCGATTTGTAGTTCTATCTGTTTTTACATTTACATTGTTTGATGGATGTGCCATCCATACTTTGAATAATTCAGTCTGCTGAGGCTAAGAAACAATTAGGATAAAATAAAATTGAAGTGAGATTTTAATCAGAATTAAAATGTGTACTAACCCAAAGAACATCCTTAGTTCCTTACATGAAATAAACTCGTATAGAGTGTGGGGATTTAAGTAACACCATCCCCTGAAAAGGTAATCAAAATTCTCCTGAAAGAACATTAGAAAGAATTTAACTGATTTTAGTATTATTCATTCCCAATTACACAATTGATTACCCTTAGGGTGAAATTTGGTTAAAATGCACAATCTTTGAAATTTAAGGAGTCTTCCAGATTTTTCTGGATTTTACCGTACATTGTTTTAAAGAAATGAGAAAAGCAACAGATGAAAGTACCCATCGAGATAAAAAATATTGATAATAGAACTCTTGGTTCAAAACCTCCTTCGGCATGTTGGAAGAAATTCCAAGTCCAACTTCACTAGTCTAGATTCAAAATCTGAAGAACAAAAACGCAATAAGACCATACACAGCAAAATCTCGTATATGAGTGATATCTTCAAACCAGATGCTCTCAAAATGGCGTCTGAGAATGTCGTTAAGTGAAAATTAACAAAAATTATCGGTAAATGAAAAGATGCAAGCACTTGTGAACTTTCTTGATTTCGCATTTATCTTTTCCGATGATGTTTCCTTATGCTGGAAATTTGAATGTTATGCTGCTTGGCTGTGATATTGAGGATATAGATTGAAAAATTCCTAATATTTTTGGGCCTTGACGAGTTTGAATACGTATCCTAAAATCTGTCGTTCTAGAGTTGTGTAAAACGTTTCTTTTGACTTCATGGTTTTTCGTTGGACGCAGGGCCGGCCCTATCAATGTGCAAAGTGTGCAAAGTATAAGGGCGCCAACATCTTGGGGGCGCCTCAGCGTCAGAGCAAAGAAAACAAAACAATAATCCGTGTTTCACAAAATTAATTCAACAATTCTAGTTGTCTTAACGTAAGCAGACCCAATGATAGTGACTCCTCCCAGACACTCTAGCTTTTAAGTGAAAGAACCTAGCGTCAAAATTCACTTGTGGCGATGGTGCTCTACCCACTGTGGTGCTTGGTAGAGATGGTTAGATGGTACCAATCCCTGTGAAACGCACCAAGTCTACAATTTCTGGAAGCCAACAGCAGCCCATTAGAAAGAAAAAATTGAGTTATTTGTTTCATGTATGTAATTATTAAAGTTTATAAGATAATTGAAAACGCAATAAAATTTTACACAATTCGAATTTATAGTATTTTAGTTTGTATGATGAAAGAGGGCTAGGGGCAACTATTTTTATAAAGCCCAAGAGCGCCCGATACCGTCGGGCCGGCCCTGGTTGGACGTATACTTTTAATGTATATATAAATTTCTTTTACTTCATTTCATATATGTACATATTAACATCTGAGTGTGTGCGCGCTATCGCTTTCGTCCTTACAATTTTTGTATTGAAACGGTTGACAAAAATCAGGCAGAATGATGTACTAGTCTAGTTCATTTTCTTTCTAATTTTGCAATATTTTTTGGTGAGTTTTTTTTTAGTTTGTAAACTTATGTGTCTTTTTCTACAATTACCATATCAAACTCGCTTATTTCTCCGATCGATAAATAAAAACATTTAAGATATATCATTATTCTTTGTTTTTTGTAACTTTTGTTATATAACTTCATTTTCTTTCATTGCTATCTTTGTTACATAATTTCATTTTATTGCAGTGTCTTAATAGAATACCTTGAAACTCTGACATGTTAGCAAATTTCATTGCACGCTTATATTTTGGAACTGTGGTTTTTAAAGCATATAACTAGCCGCGGAAGTTTTATTTTTACTGACTTGTATACATTTTCTATACAAAAAGGAAATATTTTTTAATTTAAATTTTAAGTGGGATCGAATGTACTTTCCTTTAATTTCACTGCAAAACTTTCCATATTGCACATCTTCACTCTATCACACTTTTCCAGAAAATTAATACTTATCATATTTCTTTTTAAATCCAATACAGCTTTTTTAAAGAACTTTGAAACTAATTTCATGTAAAATTGAAGTTTGTGAGCCTCTTTTATTTTACGATAAGGAACCTTCAACCTAAGTAGTTCTATATTTTCTTTGTATCTAAGAAAGCACTCAACACAAGTTTTGATAAGCAAAGTTAAAACCTGTTTTGTGTTTCTTTTCCCCCATTTTTTCGTGATAAACATGCGAGTTCTTTTATTTTTTTCCTGGCTTCGTCGAAAGGTATTTAGTTATTAGTTCGAAATTTACAGAAAACATCGTAAAAGGCATGCTACAGTTTATTTCTTTGAAAAATATTGCTTGAGAAATGTAATATTTAATTAGACTCTCTTCAAAGAAGTCTCAAATTTGCTTTTATTATTTATAAGTTATAATTGAGTGTCTAGTCACATATAAATATGACTTGTTACTAAATTATTCTAGCATCTTTGTAAAATGTCGAAATTTCACCCACGATGAATACTCTTATGCAAATTCTTGTTTAAGAAATTTTCTACATAAGGAGTTTTCGTATGTAGCAAAATTTCCATAAAGCGAATTCTCTGAACAATAAATTTTCTTACAACATATGTCTCTACAAATATCTTTCTATGAAAAGAAATACTTGGTGTAAAGAGTTATGTATAGAATGCATTTATGTGAAAAGATTTTCTAAATTAAATAATTTATTTCGAATGACACCAAAAATCACCACAACAGAATGTAGTAAAACATGGAACTATGTCGTGGAATTATCAATTTTGTTTCAAAACAATTGCATATATATATATATATCACTAGATAAAGCGGAATCAGAACAGCGTGAAACATTTTCGAGGCAGAATCCCTCTTTTTTTGTTCAGAATGTTGTGGAAGAGGAATGTATGCGACATATCTGGAACTTACACCCCAAATAACCTCACATGTATATGTCTTTGTCACAAACTTGCATTATGTGCATGCATTTGCATGTGAGAATTCCAGGAGTACAGTATTGTCAGGAAAAAAATTCTTACTGGCAGTGTGCCAAGAAGAATCCATACATGTTCAAAGGAAGAACTGCTGGTATAAGGAATGTACCGCTTTTATTCTCGTTTTAGTGTAGAATTCCTCCCTGTAGTTCCTGTGGTATCCCTAAATGTTCAAATGAGGAACTGCTGGAAAAAAGAATGTGCCGTTTCTGTTCTCGTTTTTGTTCGTTTAGCATACTTGATTTTTTCCGTACTGATGCTATAGCGCTTTCAACAAACAGAGAAGCAAACATTCTGATCCGCATGCTAATAAACGCACCTGCAAAACAAACATCCTAAAAAACACGGTCCTTTTCAGCCATGAGCAGAAGCGGCCAAGTGTCAAAACTTTGCGGTCAAACTGTAGAGAGCAACTTTAGGCTTAACGCAGGAACTACACTCAGATGACACGATGTGGCGCCACTACAAGTACACTAACTCTCTTTATTGACCTAAGACTAAAAGAGAAGAAAAATCTCCAGCTTCCGGTACCCTCGGAACTTTAGAGTCCACGAATTTTACATTCACGTGAACAGGGTAGGTCTTCTACGGATCGGATATAGAACAGCAAACCATCTGGTTCTTGGTGCGACGCCCTACGCACGAAGCTACTACACGCCTTGGATAATAATTCCTAAAGGTATTTAAAAAATAAAATTATGAAATTTGTATAAACTGATTAAATGTAATATAACTGATAATACTGGCAGATAACGTTCAAGTCATAAAGTTACGAAAGTAAAACGAAATAAATGATACTTTCAAGAAACTTTCAATTATTTCGCAAAAAAAAATGTGGAAGAGAATGGTGGACTTTAAACCCTGGAACCCACTCCCCCTTGGAAAATGTATATTAGTATGCGATAAAGGTCGAGACTAACGGTCGCCACTCGCCATTGGCGACTATAAATTTTTATTTGGCGACCACAAAATGTTATTTCGGTTGCCAAAACTGGCGACTAGAAAAGGTTAATAATTTATTATTATTTTAAAAATAGGGCTTTGTGTAATTTTGTGACGAAGTACAGTTTGAGGTATATGTATGCGAATCTTTTTATGCATAAAGAAGCCGCGGTTGGGGAAGGGGGATCAGTTTGAAACATGGTTCAGAGTGGCGATTAACTGTTTTTGGTTTACCGGCCACTGGTCACCATCAAATTTTTTTTTTAGTCTCAAGCATTAGTATGCGAAAAATGAAGACTATTTAGTCTTCCATTTTTACACTCAAAAGCATTCAAAGATTAATCTGTTTAAAGAAAAAAATATTACTACCAAAAGTTGATGGGGCAATTTTTCTATTCACTTTACTTTAGGAAATACTATATCATAGCACGTACATATAAATAACTTTATTTATGGGCAGATAGCATTTCTCTTATGTCCTTAAATGGCTTAGGTAAAATAAACTTTCTAACAAATCTAAGATTTTATTCATTCATAACAGGAGCTCAAATATGTAGTTACTGACATTTATGAGTGAACATTATGAAAATGAATGGTGCAAATAGGATTCAATTCAAATCTATAAGCTTCTTCGTTCAAATTGAATTTGTACCGATATTCTACAGATTTCATTTCATGTGAGATTCTATTTCATAAAATAGTGTTTGAGCTTCAAAAATGACATTAATGCGAAATGATTATAAGCACTACATCATTGTTGCAGTTTTAATGCTAAATCTATATATATAAAAATCAATGTATGTATGTCTTTGTGTCCCTTATGCATTACTACAGCATTCATCCGATCGCTTTGAAACTTTGGGAAGTTGTTGAGTCTACTCCTGCGAAGGCTTCTGGAAAAAAATTCTACAGGTAGTTCTTTTTTTTCTTCCAATTTTACGCAATTGTCCATATAAATTCCCCAATTTGGGGGTGAAAAAAACCTTGCACATATTAATGTAATATAGCGATCGAAATCGCTAATTTTTCTGCACAAGATGATATTTGTTCTAAGTTTTTAAGTCAATAAGAACGCCAGTTATAAGTTTTTTAGTGCGATTTTCTTAAGGCTTACCTTGATCGAAATTTAATAATTAGCAGTTTCCTCAACTCCGGATGAATAGTGTTAGCTTAATTTCAATATAAAACTTATTTTTCAAAATAGAGAAACATCAGTTTAATTATCAACGGAAAAACAATAATACAGAATACCTTCGATTTAACGTTTTTCTCAAATTAGCAATAGGTTTTAAATTCGAGATTGAACTTGATAAAAGTATTGTCTCCCCGATTTAACGATTTCCTTGATTTAGCCAATAGCATTTAAATAAATATTCCCCAAAAAGGAATACGCATGGTTTATATTAGATTTCAAATAACGTGGCGAATATGACACGCTACAATTTGACTTTTTTAATTAGTCATTGGCGGAACACACTAATGAAATTGTGCTTACATTTTTTAGGTACGGTTAAAATTCAGCACGAGCAGCGCCGTGCGGGTACCGCTAGTAATGAATAAAAAAGTTAACTTTAGCAAAACACAACATAAAAACGTGATCCAATTTTATAACTAGCAAAATTCTGCGTTTTAAAATTCAATATTTTAAAGCATATACAAAAAAGCCGCACAGAATTCGGATTTCAAAAATAACCATCTATTAAAATTACAAAGCTTTAAACAAACTCACATTAATCTTAACCCTTTCTGCCCAACTTTGCAGCATTGTAATTTGACAGAACTTTGAGAATCAGAAGTAGTTCATGTTTATGCTGAGAAACTAAAAGAAATGTGCTGAGTTTTTCACTTTTTCCCTTTTCTCGGAAATCTGGAAAAATGTGTCTCAATCGCCCTGAACATTATAAAAATATTCATACAATACAAGATGTTATGAAACTAAATGAAATGCATCGAATTGTTTATCTGACTGCAGGTCTTCTTAGCAAACTTGCTTATTGGTATTGATGGAAAGACTTTAATTTGGGTTAAAAATTGGCTGACTGGGAGGAAACAAAGAGTAGTAGTTAAGGCCAATTATTCACGGTGGACTGATATTTTAACTGGTATTCCACAAGGTTCAACTTTAGGGGCGTTATTATTTATTATTTTTATTAATGATATTAGAGTGTTTATGGGAGCATCAATATTTTTGCTGATGATGTCAAAGTCATGGGAATTGTTGAAACGGAAGAACACGTCAATCAGCTTCAAGAGGATTCAAATCAAATTTCAAGGAGGGCAATTAAGTGGGGTATGTCTTTAAATATTGGTAAAGTCAAGTGCTTCATTTTGGTCGTGGGAATAAACGTGCAAGCTATTATTTACAAGGTTCCATCATTAGTGAAGCAGAAACAGTTGTTGATCTAGGAGTATTGATTAGTCACGGCTTCAAGTTCCGTCAGCAGTGTAGCATATTGTAAGTAACAAAGCTAATAGGATGCTTGGGTTTATCAATAAAGCTATTTCGAACATGTCTAAGGAAGTTGTACTGTCATTATACAGAAGTTTAGTAAGACCTCATTTGGAGTTCGCTATTCAGTTTTGGTCTCCTCATCTAAAGAAGGATATTTCCCTATTAGAAAGGGTTCAAAGGAGGGTTACTAGTTGGGTTCTCTCGTACTTTTATTATAAGGATAGAACTAAAAGGCTCAACATGTATAGTCTAGAGCAAATTAGAGTTAGAGGGGCATGATTCAGTTGTTTAAATTCATTAAAATGGGAAATGTTGATGGGTTGCAGTTATGCACTGAAGATAAAACCAGAAATCCTTTTAAGCTTTTCAAATCTCAGACAAATCTTGAAATTTGGGAAAATTACTGCTTCAATATATTTATAGACAGTTGGAATAGTTTACCGGAAGCGAGCAGCGGGATAAAAACGTTTAAGAAGGCTCTTGATGTTCATTGGGGATTGTTAAATTGAATTTAGAAAATTCAATTTAATATTCAATTTAACGCAGGGACCAGACTGAGTGGGCTCTGTGCCTGTTGCTGGTCGTCACTTTTGTATTTGTATTTATTGGTCAATGTGATGTGTTGTGAAGCAATCCTTATAGAGCGACACCTGGCACGTTTGGCATATCGCTTATAGAAATAAACAGTCTCATATCTGCAAAAAATCGTTTTTTTTTTTTTTTGGTTTTTATATCAAAATTTTCAGATTTTTGCGCTCTTTAAAAATTGGGAATGCTGCCGTAAGAAAGTGTTCCAAAATTAAGGCTAGAGGCCAACTTAATATTTTTGGTGCAATACTGTAATAGCTAAATTTTACAAGAATTTCTACTTCTTTTTGACATTATTAACGTCCATCATGTGAGAGAAAACTAGAACAATAACTATTTTCTGAACAAAGTCGATTATAATAATCATTAAAACCAAAAATTTAATTAAATAAAACAAATTGTAAAAAGTTCAAACTCCTCTCTTGAAAAATGTCTATTTTGCAGATATGACACTATTCATTTCCATAAGCGATATGATGAAGGTATCTTTTATTTCTTTTAGAACAAAAGAAACTTCACCTTCGTTTATCTCGTTGCACGGAAAAAGGATCTCTACATTTTCAAAATGTTTAGCTTCTTTCGATGGGCATCACTTTTCTTCTATGGATTGTGCCCAAATCACAAAATGATTGACTTGCATGCTCACAAATAAACGTCAGCCCGCCATTTGTGATATTGCTGAATGGACTAAAAGAATAAGGCTAACTTTCTTTAGTCATATTTTTATTTCCTAATGCCAAAAAAAAAACCCCGAAAACGTAAAAAAAGCGACCCCCCCCCCCCAAATTGGGATTTATTTATCCATTAGAGGTGAAGCCTAAACGTTGAGAAGTTTCTCTGCTATACGGGATGGAAGGGTTAAATCCTAATTGTGAGCCAAAGCTCTCTTTCTTACAAAACATTAAATTGAAATCACAGAAGTAGAATAAGTAGAGCATTTTAACTTCTTTTTTATGAATATTATTTTTAATTCTCATCACAATTTTGTGCATTGATAAATGCCCAAAACACATGTATACAGTTTTTTCTTTTTTAATTTATGATTGTACATTTGTTTGCTCATTTTTTCTCCGCTCAAAGGTAAATGCTTTACTTCACGCTCCTAAATGTTAAAAGATATCGAGTTACCATATTCTTAAAACAGCTGTCTATATGTTTCATCACAAATGCGCGCATTAATAATTCGTTCTTCAAGAAACTTTCAGTCGTCTGAACAACAATAATCGTGAGGAATTAATGTTAAGAATTATGGTTAAGAATTAATGTGCATGAGCTTCGAAATAATTAAGCATAAAGCGCGAAACATTATACATCAATGCAAATGTGCTCTTTGATACATTGTGGCTCAATGAATGTACTTGTACATCCGCATTAGCCGCAAATGCTATGAAAGATATCTTCGCATATCTTTATGTACACCCCAAAGGATCTTCGCATTTTAAGTACTTTTACGCATGAAAATTGCTTAATATCCTTTTAAAAAACGTTCCCTTTTGTTTTATGTGTCTTTATAACTGCCATGTGTGGCATAAACTTTCTGCAATTATTTACATAAGATTCAAAATCAAAAAAGGAGAAGAATTACAAAGTTCGCTTTAAATCTGCTTCCTGCTGCACGCGATAACAAGGAATATTTTTCACAGCAGACTGCGGAAAGGGTCTGCGTGCCCAGTGGAGCAGTTTACGTATGCAAATTGACTCCGAACTTCGAACCACTTTCACTGTGCAAAAAGAACAGAATTCGTGCTTTCTTTTTTTAATGCATTTGAACTATTTAAAATTGCTTAACTTGGTGAATATATATTTTTTTTATTTTTTGGCTTTCAGAAACAAGATAAAATTGTTTAACAAAAACCTTTTTTCTTTTCTTTTTTTTTTGCCTTCTACGGTTGCATTTTTAGACTTTCGGTCTCGTTTGAGAAAGAAATGGTTTCCGTTTTTTAAAGAGAGATTCACAACTCTTAGGTATTCCTCAAAAACGTTAGATTTATATTTAACATTTGCCTTGGAAAGAATACTTTTAACTTTGGTACAGAAGAATTTCATAACCTTTTTCAAACAAAAATTACATTGCATGTATATGTGTGTGTGTAGAAATACATATATTTACAGCACCCTATTGATCAGTCTTCTCGTCCTGATTTTGAGATTTCATTTTTTTTTTCGACTCATTGTCATTGGACAACGGCTCTGGATTTTTGGTAAAATATACCATAAGTTTTTTAAACTGTTAAATAAATTGCTTATTTTAAATTTAAAAAAAACAACATTAACTATTAGAGCAGTAAATAATAGTAGAAAGTACTAGAATAGTTTCTAAAGAGTTAGCTTTTTTTACCAACTTTAACTGTACGGAAAGAACACGCAACTTTTAATGTTCCTAAGGGAGAAGTATTTCCTCATTTAATTAGTGCCTCGCCAAGTGAAAAATCTCGGCTAGACCACAGCAAAGAAAGGAGACGGTAACTACCAAAGTCAGGAACTTTTCCAAGTTCTATTCAATTCGAAAAGTATACTTGAGCGGGGAAAAATCCTGAACTAAAACCGTAATTCAAAAAAGGTTACTAGAGATAAGTGTTCGGATCAAACTAAAGAGTAAATAAATTACAAGTAAGTTGCAAAATATTACTATTTACATTTTCTTAATTCTTCCTATACTTTGTGCTTAAAATATCTTTAGAAAATTCCTACCTCGGCCTTAATACCCTGTGGTTTCCGTGTTCACTTTTAGAAAATATGAGTCTACTAAATTATGTTAATCCCATTACTAAATAAATTGCGTTCGAATATGTCATTTATCACTTTTTAGCTAGTTAAAACTTATTATTTTATTTTCCCCTTTGTGCTTCAGTAAAAACTTCTCTACTAATCCTTTTGCAAGCAATTAATCTTGGTATAGTTGGGCACGGTTAGATACCGATACATTAAGAAAATGGATCCCTTGTCACTCTTCGCAGCAATGTTTAAAAAGTTAATTATTAAAGATTGCAAATGTTAATCCAATTCAAAATTCTTACTGAACAAATAACAGAGAAGTAATAATCATTTTAAACTATTTATCCAAAAGCTACAAAAATTTCTCTCTTTTCTTTTCTTTTTTTCTTTAAAAAGAGATGAAAACAGTCTTGAGTTTTGTTGGATTAATTAATTA
Organism: Octonoba sinensis; assembly: GCA_038502835.1. Classification (NCBI taxonomy): domain Eukaryota; kingdom Metazoa; phylum Arthropoda; class Arachnida; order Araneae; family Uloboridae; genus Octonoba; species Octonoba sinensis. Next base: position 71,184,069 of record CM076602.1, read on the forward strand.
CACCTGCCCCAAGCAAGAGAGAGAAAAAATATTCAAATATGTCATTTTCTTAAAATTTTTGATAAAAAAAAAAAAAAAAAAAACTTTTACCATGCCGTATTAAGGTGTTTAGTTACCAACAGTACCTTATGTGCTTAGAGAAATGAACAAATAAGATTTAAACATTCCCGCATTGTATATCTCCATTATTTTCAACTCCTATATATTAATTCAAAGTTCGTTTCTATGAAAACAAGGAAAGACGCATTTCTTGTTCTTTTTCTTGGTTAAGATTTCTCATATTTCCTATGAATTGACAATATGCTGCCTTACGTAATAAAAACATTATTTGTGTGCTGCACTTTGTGGATTGTATTTGCATTTCGACAACGTTTCTAAAACCTAACAATTGCAACAATTTTTTTTTTTTTTGGAAGGAGGAGAGGATGTCTTTTTCCTTTTCTTTCAAAAAAATGTGTTTTTCTTTTTTTCTTCCCCGAAGTTGAGTTTCATTTCCGATAGAATAAATGTTGGGAACGTTTTTACTACTACCTTACCTGATTCTCAATTGTAGGGAAAATATCAGGACTGCATTTTACATGACTTTGTAGAAGTGCCGGTTTAGAGAATATACTGGAGCGGAAACTGTGCTCCACTTTCTTCTTTTATTATAAAACAATGAGGCCCCGATTCTGGTAGAGTTTCTTAGCCTACTTGGACGTAAAAGTTTAAATTTCAAAAAAAAAAGTGAAAAAGTTTTAACTTATAAAAAAAAAAAAAAAAAATGGTTAGAAACAAAAAAAAAAAAAAGTCAAAAATAACTTAAATATTTAAATAAAGATTAGAAAATTAAAAAAATCGGAAGTAAGGAAATAAGGTGGAAAAAATGAGCGTCTGTCTGGCTGTCTATCAGATTGACTGATTGAAAGCAACTTTAGTTTTAATGGAGAAACAAAGTGAATGAAGATGTTTGGCCGCATAAGTTTAAGTTCCTTTTATGGATCAACATGATGGAACAGCAATAATTGAAGATAAGAACTCAAAATGGGAGAATAAACCTGGGAACAAACAAGCTAAAAAATGAATTTATTGAATATAACGAAACCATGTCTCCAATCGATATTAATCAAATCAACACATTCTATTACCAATTATTACAAAATTTTCCCAGTCAGAGGCATCTGCAGCAGCGGGAATCAATATTTTTTATTGCAGCGGGAAACAAAATTTTCAGAAAAACTAAGACAAAATGCTAATTATTTAATACCAAAAGCACAATCATAAGTCAATAATAATCAATCTTAAATCAAAGGCATAACAATACCGTGTCTGAATTTCTGAATTGTAATTATCTCGCAAGTTTTATGCAAGAATATATTGCGGCGCATAAGACTCAATATCAATTATTCTAATAAGCAACGTTGGAAACTTTCAGCATGCTGGAGAATCCTGTAGAAGCAATTACTAGTACTTTCTGTGTGACAAGTTCTGGAAATATCGGTTCCTGATCCTTTTTCCCCATGCACTTCTTATTTGTATCGAAATTTGCTACCGTCACTTTTAATCAATATCTCTTCCAACCTACAACATTTTGGTGCGCGAGTGAGCGTCAATATTTATTTCAATCAAGTGGATTTTAATTAAGTTGTAATGCATACTCGCGACCTCGAGGGACTATGGGTAGGGGGAGTGGGCGGAGTGTCGAATACCTCGTTCTCGGGACAAAACACGAATTTAATGGTGCGTACCAGACCCGTTTTCTGGGGTATAATTGAATTCCCATTCCAGCCGTTGCAAGAATTTTAGAACAATCCCAAGGAGGGGAACGTGGAAGATTGTTCTGTTCAAAGAAACCGCGCGGGAAATGCTTGTACTCCGAAATGATGCGATCAAATTCCATTTTTGCATCGAATGAAAGATGGAAATGTCGGATAAAATCGGATTTTAAGAGATGAAACATGAAAGACAAGCGACTACAATGGATGACGTGACTTTTTGTGGTGTTCGTGGAAATACAGATCTCAAGGGAAAGATGTTAGACCGAATGTTTCATATGATTTTGAAAAAAATATCGTTTCCAAATTCAATGCACTTGAAATATACCATTTTCATCAAAAATGACGCTTATGAGTTTCTTAAAAAAAGGTTCTAAGTAAAGTCGGACTTTATTACTGTGGAAAATACAAGTTTGAATTTTGATAAAGTGGTATCGCTTCTAGTTGGAAAAACAAACTTATCAATATATAATCAACGGATTCATAAATATTTTAAGCTATTTTGTATTAGAGATTTTATTAATAGTATGACTTTTTAACGTTCAACAGTTACTTTGAAACAAAGCTCTGGAATTTTTTTTAAGATCTACACCACCAAACCAGCAACATCAAAACACGATAAAAAAGGAAAGAAAGAAAACGAAAAGAAAAACAAAACTGGAATGTTAGATCTCGTCTCGTAAAATGGTAAAAGCTAACTGGAATAATGAGTAGTTTAAAGTATAGGTATTGATAAAAATGCGTCCCATAGTTTTCCAGGTCCGAGGTGCTCACTCGTTGACATCGAACAGAAGACGAAATAGACTGAGAGCTGGCTACATGAAAATGTCGATCATAAGGTACACGGCTCGTTTTCGCACAAAACGTCTCTATTAGTATGTCTGACTAGATAGCCACAGGTCTGCCAGGCCGGGTGTGGGGCATTTAGCGGGGGCGGGCCCTCAAAGTCGACGAATTTTAGCGAAAAAAAAAATCATAATTTACGCGGATGGAAGTTTCACTAATATGTACATACTACTTATTGCTCTAAATGACGGGAAAATAATGGCAGACTGTTTACTAGGGGCGAAAGTGGCGGCAGACTACTTCAAAGGGGCGTAAAATTTCGAGGAAAAAAATCATAAGGTACACGGATGGAAGTTTTTTAGGATGGTTGTTTACGGGTCATGCCATATCAAGTGATCCAAGGAATTTTACCTCACCCTTTTTGATTTCTTTCAAATTTGGCTTATCAAGTGTACCCCTCAAGGTAATTAAAAATCCAAATTTTTAGATTTTTATCTTGTTTAGTTATTGAGTTATCAGGCTTTGATTTTGTAAAAAACTCACATTTTTACATGTATGCTTCAACATAAAACAGGCCATCACTCATCAACAATTAGAGATAAAAAGTTCTAGTAAAAGCATTTTAAAGTATATTAAAGGCCGTTTTTCATATAATATGTATCATGACAAATTTTTCAAAAAATTTAAATTTAAAAAAATGACCTTAAAATTTAAATTTCTCAAAACAAGTATAATGAAAATTTTTCAAAAAATTCTCAAATATTTGCGTCTATTTTATCTTTGTCTATGCAAAATTTCATTTGGGGACTCAATGGGATCATATTTTTTCAAATTTTTGAATGTAATTTGATTTACCAAAGAATGAACATTTTTGTGATTCAAGCTATTTTAAGATGATGGTTCCTTAAAGGCGATAATTCAGTTAGCCTTCTTCACACATCTATGCATGAGTGAACAAGCATGGACATGTCTGGGCATGAAATGAACAGGTTCAAAATTTATTTGGGGGGGGGGGCAACAAATACATACACATTTTTGTATTATCATAGCTATTTTAAAGTATTGTTTTGAAATTATTCAATAATTACCTTAATATGAACAAAATGACTTATTCAGGAAAAAATTATTATGAATGCATAATCATTATAATATTTTCCTAAATAATTCTTTGATTTCAGATATACTTTAATGAAATATTAATGATATGAGGGGGAAAACACAACCTATTCAGGGGGGTGGTAAGCTACATACTTTTTTCTTTTTTTTTTTGTATTGCTTTGTCAGATATCAGCTCATAAGCGCAAATCCAGACTAGCAACCAAAAGAGGCAAACTCTTGCAGGTCTGCCCCTTCCGTCACCATTTCAGATAAGTTTAGTTAAATACTTTTTCTCTCTCCATGCTTGTTCACTCATGCATAGATGTGTGAAGAAGGCTAACTGAATCATCGTCTTTAAGGAACCATCATCTTAAAATAGCTTGAATCACAAAAATGTTCATTCTTTCGTAAATCAAATTACATTCAAAAATTTGAAAAAATATGATCCCATTGAGTCCCCAAATGAAATTTTGCATAGACAAAGATAAAATAGACGCAAATATTTGAGAATTTGAAAAATTTTCATTATACTTGTTTTGAGAAATTTAAATTTTAAGGTCATTTTTTTTAATTTAAATTTTTTGAAAAATTTGTCATGATACATATTATATGAAAAACGGCCTTTAATATACTTTAAAATGCTTTTACTAGAACTTTTTATCTCTAATTGTTGATGAGTGATGGCCTGTTTTATGTTGAAGCATACATGTAAAAATGTGAGTTTTTTACAAAATCAAAGCCTGATAACTCAATAACTAAACAAGATAAAAATCTAAAAATTTGGATTTTTAATTACCTTGAGGGGTACACTTGATAAGCCAAATTTGAAAGAAATCAAAAAGGGTGAGGTAAAATTCCTTGGATCACTTGATATGGCATGACCCGTAAACAACCATCCTAAAAAACTTCCATCCGTGTACCTTATGATTTTTTTCCTCGAAATTTTACGCCCCTTTGAAGTGGTCTGCCGCCACTTTCGCCCCTAGTAAACAGTCTGCCATTATTTTTCCGTCATTTAGAGCAATAAGTATGTACATGTTAGTGAAACTTCCATCCGCGTAAATTATGATTTTTTTTCGCTAAAATTCGTCGACTTTGAGGGCCCGCCCCCGCTAAATGCCCCACACCCGGCCTGGCAGACCTGTGGTTATCTAGTCAGACATACTAATAGAGACGTTTTGTGCGAAAACGAGCCGTGTACCTTATGATCGACATTTTCATGTAGCCAGCTCTTAGTCTAAAAGGGTAGTTCGTCTCCTGTCAGTCGAAACTATGCAATTGATCAAGGTGTAGAAGAGTAATTGAGCCAGGGGTAAAAGAGCTTGACAATTGATGGAATAAACCTGGACAGTTGAATTGGGACCAGTGCTTTTTGAACGTTAACACTAAACCTACCAAGTACCGGTCAAATTGACTGTTTTCAAACTTCTATAAGAATTACACACTTAAACGTTATAATACCGTTATCGAACTATATGACAATTCTTACAATATGCATGTAATATTTTTTTCACTCTGTACTTCTAGTTATTTTTTCTCTTTTCCAAGAAAAATTTACTATGTGTCCTACCTACCCCGTCGGTCAATATATGAGAATACTTTACAATTACACTTCTCGATCGAAGAGTGAAACCGCATATAATGGCGCTGCTAGTCGAGTCATGACTAGCAAAAACTGCAAAAACGAGCGTTCACGCGGTCGTACAAACATTCGAAGAGCGAAACCCCACGCCCGAGCAGTTTCAATCTTCGAGCGAGCAATGTACCTCAGAATCGGTTACGATTGAATAGAGCAGACGATAGTATTGAGTAGTCTCATGTAGGGCACTTGCGTTTCTTTGGACGAAATTTCATGAAAACTCTTCATTTTATATACATTTAACAATAAATCAACCATTATCTGCATTGGATACTAAGATTGATAACTTTTTTAATTACCGGTCAATTTGACCGAGCGCGGTAGGAATAGGTATACAAGAATTGTAGGTAGGTTTAGTGTTAAAATCTGTGAGTCAGGCTAACTCACGAAATTAAATAAAAAGATTCAAAAAACTAAACAGACTACGGAAAAAAACTAAAAAGAAAGAAACAAGCTAGGTGATGAGTAGTGTTTTCATCGTCTCTAAAATAGAGAAAGAAAAGTCTTGATATGTTAGATATTTCTGTTTATATAGTTCGATTAAAGTCCTTCTGGAAGCTCCATATTAATACCTGAATTCTTTTCAAATACCGTGATCATGTGTCCTCAACTACGAAAAACAAACATTAAAGTTTTAAAATTTAATAGATAAATAGAAATAATTTGCATATTTTTTATTCATGATTGACGGATTTTTTTTTCTCTAGAAGAGCATTTCACCCGCCCCCCCCCCCCCCGGTTGTGTTTCTATATTCTTTTGTTTATAAATTATTATTAATTAATTTATTTTTTACAGTTTTTAGAGGTATTTTCATCGGAGAATGAAATTTTCATTTATTCATTCATTTTTTTTTTAATTTCATAACTTAAAAGGAAAATATTAAAACAAAGAATTTAGCTAGAGCGTTTCAATTTAATGATCAAGAACGGTTCTCTGATAAACGATAGCTGCACCTATGTAAGCACAGCATGCATCAGTTATTTACCCTACACTGCGCCGAGTTGTTTTTAAACAACACCTCCATTTTTCGTTCACTAAGCTTTTATTTTATAATATTTTTAACATGTGGCGCAGTCTTTTGTTTCATTTTGTATGTGTGATCATATTAGTTAATATAGTTTCCCCTAGATCTTGTAAACTGAACTCAAGGTTCATCTTTTTTCACAAAATCGTTAGACATGTTGATTTTGTAAAGAACAGTAACTTCTTAATTTTTTTTTCCTACAAGTTTTAAGCAACAATTTTATTTTAAAAATAAGTCTAATTGCTTACATAGTTTTAAAATACAATAAATATAAGTTGACCGAAAAATTTCGGGAAAAATATATATTAAGGAGTCGTTTTTACTTGTTGTTTTAAAAGAACACCGCGCATTCGGGGGCAATTTTTATGCTCCTGCATTATTCGCAGTATAAACAAGAACTGGTGTCACAGGTTGTTCTATTTCACTTTATTTAGTATCTTTTAGAAGATTATTTTTGAATATTTCACAAATTAGCTTAAAGTGGTCGATTAAATTATTATTTAGGAATTTTGTTTAAAATCAATTCACGCTCAACAAAAGAAGAAACGAACATTATCGCATAGACTCCCTACAGATGTTAGGTTTCTTGTTTAAAATCTTTTAGTGAAATTATTATTAAACTTTATTGGTAATCAAAGTAAAAATTTGCACATGTAACTAATAATTATTAGTTACATCTGCTAATTTTTACTTTAATAAATTTTATAAATTTATAAATAATAATAAAATAAATTATTTTAATAATTTTTCATATTTTAGTGCTGTTTTATGATTATAATGCATGCCTATTTATTATTTATTTGTTATCATTTGTTAAAATGATTATATAAAAAAATTATTATTGTTACCCATAAATGCGCAGTGTTGTTTTTAAACAACATGTCAATTTTTCTCGAATTCTACTTTTCCGAATTAAATAAGAATTTTTTCAGTACTTTTCCCATTTATAACTAGCACAAACAAACACAAAAAAAAATATTTTACAAAGAAAAAAAAATTGCGCAGTGTAGGGTTAACAGGCATGATAATTCTTTTTAAAGCAATGAACGTTATTTGCAGAGACATTATAATAAAAGCAATGCCTTGTGTTACAAGAAAGTTATTAAACTATTTACTATGAAGTATGAAAAAACTCAATTGAATTATCTGCTGCCTTTCCAAGCTGAAAAATAGATTAATTGATAAGTTATTTTTCCATAAATGTTACAACAAGGACTTGTTTCAAAACAAATTTTAAAGAATGGAATCACTTAATCAGATTAATTACTATTTCTAAACGCCCACAATTTAGCACAATTACAATTTCTTCTAAATTCCTCCTTTTACGTTCTTTTTGCTTAACCTTTAATAAAGCAGTTTTTATATGTTAGCGTTATATTAAAAATATTATTAGATTAAGATTGGTTTAACTAAACAATTCATTCAGATGGTAAAAAAATTTAAAAACTCCTTTTTAGACCTGTGCCCTTTTTTCGTATGTCAGGAAGCTTGGTTGTAGTTGTATATATGTGTTTAATTAAGACTGAGCCTTATAATTTAAACTTGAAGTATATTTTAAATTTCTTTTACAAAACGTAAATAACATCTTCAACAGGTGGCTTACCATGAAGTAAAAACATTTAAAGAAATTTGGTTGTTGGTGAAATGTACGAGATGCTCAAATTCCGAACCTGAGGGCTGAGGGGAACTACTCGATCTATTGGAGGCGACTTTTCATACCGGCGCCTACACAAGTAACTACACTTACGTCAGCTTTAAAGATATTTACGAATCAGAGGTTAAGTTTGCTGAGAAGCTCCGACTTTGAAAACCCGTATTACCTCTGCTAATATGAGTATTCCTTCGTTTCAGATCAGGTTCAATATATTTCTAATGAAATCTGGTACAAAAATCTGCTAATCCAATATTTCTAGCGTTTTCTACAATTACAGCAAGTGAGATAGATTACTTGCTCTCGGAGAGCTTGAACGACTTTTCCATATTTTTTACCTTGACCAGTGAGATAAATTACTCCATATTTTCTGTCTGATTGGAAATTACAAAGCATCTATTTCATTTGGATCTACTATTTCCCCCCGGAACTGTTATTCATTCATCTCTACACAATTTCACTCTGATTCTACTTAAATTTTCGTTAAAATTTCGCTTTATTTAACTTTACGGCGTGTCGCAGCCGGCGACTTTGAACATAATGTACTTTAATGGTTTTGTGACGTTTCTATTCGTTAAAACCAGCTTTCTTTAAACTTTGAATTGATACCCGGCAAAAAGAGCTTGATTTTTACATTTACCATGCATTAGAAGAAGACAGCCTTATAAAGGGTTTTCAGTGATATTTACTTGACAGTGAAACATAAAAACAGAAGGTTCAGGTGCTATCCAGATGAAATTCAATGAATTGAGTAGTCAATTCCGTTTAAACCCTTGACTAAATCGAAATAGTTAACTTGGCGCAATATCTCCTTTTTCCTGAAAGTAGTTTTAAAACTTTATGCTCACTAAGACGTTACTAACATTGGCATTAATTAACAATTCGACTAATCACAATTAAGTTTTTTCATTGTTTCTAAGGTAAAAAAGCGGAAAAGGGATTGAAAAGACCATCGACAATGAAAATAAAAATATATAAAAGCGTTTTTCTACAATGATTTTCCTTTTCACCCTAAAATGCCCGCTTACTCTTTAAAAAATCATTACATATTAAATTATTAGAGCCGGTTACTTGGAATAGAAGCAATTAGTGCATTAAGAATCCATTTACGATTTATTGAACTGGTTCGGTTTCAGCAGCAATCGAATGAAGCACAATTTATGCACTGTAAAATTACAAAATTTTATAGTGCATAAATTGTGATTCTACTTAAATTATTCTACTAACAGAGAATGTTTCTGTTAGTAATTACTTCCCGTTTAGATGTAATAGAGTTTGAAATACCTATAATTACAGTAAATAAATTTCGAAAATTTAATTTCTAGTACATTCAGTAACGTGATGCTTTGAAGTTTTAATCTCAAATAGATTGGTTCTTTGATTTTTTTGCGTAAAAGATACCACTCATTAATCACTTTCCTTAGAGAAAAAATCTCATTAAATTAGCTTGAAAGGCCATTAAGGGCCATGGATTTAATAACATACAGCTTAAATTATTAATGTTCTCCACACGAAAGCATGTTTATAATTTAAGTGGCAAACTGAAAAGAGGGCAAAACCCTTTTCTAATTTAAAGGAGCATTCCAATTATATGTTAGGCTTGTTTTAAGCTCCAGAGGATAGATGCCGCAATTAATTACAACGTGTGTAGAAACAGTGGTGACAAAGTGTCCCAGACGTTGAGGTTACATTACGTAGATTAAACCGAAATAACGAACTCGTTTTCTATGCCAGGTGTACCAGAATGATGAATATGTGTTCTAAATATTTTAGATTTCAGCCGCAATTAAATTTAATGAGTGATATTTTCCTTAAATACTTCGAATAAATAAACCAAATTTTTTTTCTAGGTTAAGATACAGCATTTTTATTTAATTTTCAAACAAAAATATTTAATATTTCTGAGCACCTCTGTTGAACAGCGATTTCGGATCTACTATTCAATGTAAGTTTGAAAAGAAAAAAATATTCTAGAATTCAACAACCTCACATAGATACTAATAGAAAACTATTCCATGCACGACATGACAAATAAACTAAATCTCTCAGTATAAAATCTTGTAGGAGAAAGAAAAAACTTTCATTATACATTACGTATGATCTTTTTTAAATTAAAACATTCTGTTTTTCTTTGGAAAGCATCTTTGCACGATGGAAACTTAATACATTCTGTTTTTCATTATGTTTCATATCATCTAAATCTTCTTTTCGAAGGCTTAATTTTGTTCCAATCGTAGTCCCCAAGCATCTCTATGCATCTAAGTAGAACGTACTTCATTTTATTTGGAAGGAAAATCCCTTTTTTAAATAATTAGAAAATCGAAATATCTCCTTTATTCTAGAAAAACGGCACATCATTTTCCCTTAATTTACCACATTAATTTTAAAGTTGCTTTTAATCTTTCTTCCTTTTATTTATGGTAAATAAATTCATTTTCGTACAAAGATTTTTTTACATTTATTACCTGTTGGAGATGCTGTTGCTAACAAAAAATATTTATATGCAAATTCCTTGCTTAATGCTCTCCCCAGTGTAAAACGTTATTGAAGAGGATTTTTGAAAATGTTCCCATGGGAAAATGCGAACGCATCCTTTTAATGAAACCATTTTTCTCCTTCGAAACAATTTCGATAACGTATTTTGGAGAAAAAAAATTGTTTAGTCGAGGTATGTCTTGAAAGAAATTCAAATTTTTTCAAATATGCTACGTCGGCATATATTAACTCAAAGTTTCTCAACATGGTTACCTGAATTTCTCATCCGGGTTCCGTGAAACACTGAGCTGAGTAATTGCTGAGTTCTTTCTAAGGCAAAAAATAGTAGCAATGCCCGAAACATGTGTATAGAGAGCGGTGGCCCAAATAGTGATCACTTTTGGAAATTTTGGTTTTTTTTAACTTTTTATGCTTATAGAAAATGTACGTTTCCCAAAACTGGTACATATCATTTTTTTTTTAAATTTAATACTGAATTCAATACAAAAAATTAAATTTAAATATTTGCAATACAAAAATAATTGTAGCAATATAAAACTAAAAATAAAATACCGTTAGGAAAGGGCTTGTAATGACTTACGTTTTCGTCCAATTATTGGTCTAATCATGTGATCTAATATGTGATCTAATCATGTGTTAGTAACTGCCAGAAGAAGCCGACATCATGTTTACAGCTGAATCAAGTCAATGTCGTGCTTTGTTCAATAGAAGGAAGGCAGTTTCTTAGGCAATCAAATTACAGGAGAACTTTTTTGCAAAAAATACAATATTTAACGAAGAAGCAAGGACATCAAATAAAGGAGTAGATTGTACACCTAGAAAGACATGTAAGATTTTTGTTTTACGAGAAAAAGGTTTCTATAAAGGTTCATAAAAAGTTGATAAGAAACAAAAATTTTCAAAAACTTCCTCAATTATGGACACCCCTGTATTTTTCACATTTCGAGTTACAACACCCTTCATTTACTCTTCAATTGTTTCCTCTCAAGTTTTATTCCTTCTATAGCTTTTATTGATAAATTGATGAGGATTTTAAAATCTTGAAGAACTTTGACACCTCCCCTTCTCCATTGCCATATTTTACCCAGAAATCTTGAGCAATATCATAACCAACTTAGAGATGCACCTCTTTGAAAAAGCGACAACAACTGAGTTATTTCAAGACTCTTTGCGTATACAAAGTCAGAATAAAATTATTCTGTGGTTTACTATTTAAATGGGAATCTAGGTGTCGATAGCATCTGAAAGGGATAAATAAAATGATGCCCGAAGTAATATATTCTCACCTTAAGGCTGTAGTTTCCCAATTCTATTCCTTATCGGCAAAACTTAATAGGAATGCTTTTTATTCCTGAGCTTTATTGCGATAGAGCTTTATTGCAATCGTGCTCTATTCATTCCTGATTTTAAAGCTATTCAAACCCTTGAAGTTAGACCATCTATCTTCGAATTTTTCAAAGCTTTCAATTGTCAGCAGAGCTATATAGCAGTAAAATGAATTTTTGTGTGAAGGGATTTCGTCATATGTCACTTATACAATTCAGAAAAGAGCTTCAGTTAAAGTATGCTATAAACATTAAACTGATTATTGAAGTGAAGGTCACAAACTTTGATACTTTATGTTGAAATAATTTAGTAAACAAGTAAACTAAGTAATAGCTATATAACAAATTATTTTTCTCGAATGGAATGCGCATACTGGTGTGTTTGTTTACGACCACTTCAGGTCAGGTATATTTTCGAGTTTACTTGCTTTTCTCAATGGATGTGCCTCAAACTCTCGCCCAATACTACAGATAGAACAAGACAGTACGATAGAATATTACAATACAAGGAAGGAAATTATAAGAATACACCCAAGTCAAGGTGGGAATCGAACCCACGACCTCGTCACTGCGCGCAGGCAGGCAGCGGAAACTGGCACTAAGACCGCTCGGCCACTTAAAAGGTAAAATGTATACAAGGTCAAAACACGAAATCGCTTTACAAAGTGCTTGCCGTATTTCCAGTGGCGTTCCTGGCCCCATTTCCCACCAGTAGCGGTAATTCATGATGTCGCCAATCCAAAAATTAAAAAAACTTTTAACGTGGAGAAGTTGAACAAATTTCAATAGCTCAAAAAATAGTCTTAACTATTTAATTTCTTTTTGAAACGGAAGTTTTAAAATAGTAACGTTTCACTGAAATAAACAGGAACGCATTTTACGTCTAAATATTATTCCAAACAATGGTCTCAATTATGTGAGATTCAAAATGGTGTTTGAGTTAGTTTGAAATTTCTATCGACTCGCAGTCTTTCTGGTTTATTGTTCAACTTGAGAAACAAAAATAATTAAACAGCGTGATAACACTTAATTTCATATAAAATTTTTTAAAAAAATAGAAATCAATGCATAAAAGTGATTTGGGATCATTCATAAATGATGTCACGCTTCCAGGGTTCGTGAAATTGTGACAAAATGTGACAAGGGGAGGGGAGGGGGTAACAAAAAGTTTGACATCATGCTTCTGCAACGTAGCGTGACGTGTGACAAAGGGGGGAGGGGTATGTTGAAGTGTGACATTTTGTGACAAAGTGGGGAGAGGGGCCAAATATATGGGGGAAAAGCGTCATTTATGAACGGTCCCTTTCTTTAAAAATAATGAATAAATATTTCGTTTTATACTGGAACGTGATTTGAATCTTAGTCCCAATTCTATCTGACACTATATGATATTTTTTAAGTATACTTAAAGTACAATACCTAAAGCCAACATTTAACATAAAATCATGAAAACTTTCGTACAAGCTTCAATTCTCATGGTTATTAAGTACCATGGTGAAGTTTGCTTGGGTTAATTATCGATACTTAATCAACTTTGCTTATATGAATGAGCCATCCCATCCTTGCGTAGAAAGATTCTGAAATTTAATTCAACATCAAAGACTTTATTTACCAGAGAAATGTTTGCAATACAAAAATACTACAAGTCCTAAAATTAGGTGTAAGTAAAACTTTACAACTAATTTTTGAATCTGCTTAAATGTACCATTTTAGATTGCTGGCAAAAATTTCTATGACGCTAAAGTAAAATTTTCATCTGGTGCTTTAAATGTTAACTGCTATTGAAACAAACGGCAACTCTTTAATTTCAGTGGCATCCCGCAATTATACTTCTGCATTATACTTTATTTTAATTGGATATTTCCTATCGATTAATCGAGTAAAATAGGAATGTCGTTGAAAACTAGATTAATTTAAGCGTGAGGCGTCAGTAAGAATTTACGTAAGTATTTTTATTGCTGCAAATTAGCTTAATGTAATTGTAGCTCATTAATAATTGCACTTTAGCAAAATTAAAATGAGCGTTCAAATTTCCGAAAAGGGACATTTTACTTAAATGGTGAAGAACGTTCTTTGGTCTTTTACATAATAATTCGTACTTCTAACGGAGAAATAATTGCTATTTAAATAATTTCGGCATTATTGTTGACAAATCCAAGATAACTGCGTTGCATGATTAGAATGAATTTTATAATTCTGGAAAATTACGTGCAGTGAGTATTGCTGACGAATGGCTCTGATAATATTAGTGATGAAGTAGTTGTTATAGTTATAAATATGATAGAATAGAAAATTTTTTAGGGAACCAGCAATTCATTCTTTAAAATGCACGACGTACTTACGTTAGGCAGAAAAAAATGTCATGCAATATGTAAGAAAGCTCATTTGAAAGTAAGCAGTTTTTCATTGAAAGACCACAGATGTCTCGTAAGCTTTCTGCTTATAAACGACACAAGATTTTTAACCCAGTACAATGCAATTTTCAAGAAATTCAACAAATTGAATTGTAACAATACTTTGCAATCAATTGAACTAGATGGTGTATAACTAACTGTGCATGCGTCAGAGCTAACAAAAATATATTTTTTTCTTTTTTCGAAAATTTATATTTCAAATGCTTAGAAGGGGCTCGTGCAAACATCCCTAGAAATTAGCGTGAAAATCCGTAGAGATACCGTCAATAGAACAAGTTAAGTTTATTGTTGTTTTTTATTTTTATTTTTTAAGTAAAACAATGAAAGGTTTAGATTCACATTGCTACCAGGCTGTTGTTACCCAGTTTAAAGTCACAAAGTATTTGCCATTGACGATCATAACGACTTGAACCCCCCTCCCCCCCCCCCCCCCCCCGCGCTCCTTTCTGAAAAAAACTGAAATTAAACGCGTTCGATTGCCGATATCTCTTCGAGTTTTCACGGTTCCTTTGAATTTTTACAAGAGCAGTTCTATGCATTTGTAATTTAGTATGTAAATTATCAAGAAAAAAATTTTTAAAATGGACCATCCGCAGTTAATCACTTATATATATATATATATATATATATATATATACAATATATTATGTTCATATTTGATACATATGTTCATAATTGTTCATATTTGATAAAATATTCATCATTTGGTATTCTGATTGTTGTATACTGTTTCCGACGTAGTGTGCCAAGTTACTTGAAAATTAAATCACACTGGGCTAAGCCCTGCGTTTAGTAAACAAAAAAAAAAAACTACGAGACATTTACAGTTTTTTCAAAGAAAGCCTCAAATCTACATTAATGTAAGTATTGTTCACATAAAAATGAGCACGAATAATTTTTAAAAGTATTAGACTGATATGCTACATTCAAAAAGGATTTCATGCATCATTTTTTACAGTGAGATTACAAACGTTATTTATTTCCAATCTGTTGCTAGTTCCCGATTTGACAAAACTTTTACTGAAATATATGACCCCATACCCTTAAAACTTCGCGACAACTTTTCATGTATTTTTAAATATTCGTTAAAACGTCTTAACATCCATAGGGGCGGGTCATTTGTGGCGATGTAATTTATATTATTAAGACACGTGTTTCGGAGTTTCATGGAACCCTTTTTTTTAATGAAAAAATATTAATTGATTAAACAATACGCAAGTAAATGTGCTCAATTGATATATAGCTATGGTCTGATGATAGAATTCCAAACAGCAAAAAAAAATGCATTTTTTAAATGCAAATATGATTTACGTTGCTCTTCACTGGCTTCCTTTGCTCCACGTTGTGCTAACCTAGAGACAGCGCAGACGAAATACTTAAAAAAATTATTTGCATGGATTATTCCATAATTACCACTAAAAACAATACCCTTAAACATAGTCTGCACTCATGTAGAGAACGACAACCGCGGTCCAAAAACCATCAAGAAGTAAGACTAATGTCCTTATTCACCTACTGACTTAACCTCTTCAGACCCCAGAACTAAGCACAAACAATTTTGACGCAATTTTTTGGTTCTGTGATCTAAAAAATTACAAAACAAATTAACTAAAAATTTTTTTTACTTTAATTAATAATTAGTTTAAATAATAATTAATGCCCAATTTCCATGTATTCCATGCTTAAAACGAAGTAAACTATCTGTTGAATTATTTCAAAAACAATTGGGTGTTTTAGCTCACAAACAGTTGTTAATAAACAGTACTGTAAAATGTACCCAATTGAGTATACTTGGAATGAAGAGGTTAAACCTTCGAACTGCAGATCAAAAGCTTTCAACCAATCAGAACGCTTAAATCGGCGGTTCGAGTGTTTGACAGAGGTTCATATCGGTTGGTGAATAAGGCTGTTAACCAATCAAGTTTCAAGGTCACAACATTTCTTCGAAAACCACCAAAATGTCATTGGTTAAAAGCCAAGCTGTGCGACTAATACTAAAAATACTGCAACTGATTATTTTTCTCTTTTGAAACTTCGCCAAGAAATATGAGCACTTCCCACACATTTCTTTTTCATTTACAAACTTTGGTTTTCTTACCATTGTTTGCAAAAAGAAAAATATTCAAGATGATTGAAAAGAAAATGTGAATTTGGGTTCTAAAATATCACGTTAAAAAATTCAAAACTTTCATTTCAAAATGGAAATGCTCAGAAAACTGGAATTGTTTCAAGTTAACCTCTTTTTGCGTTTTTTGCTGGTCTCAATGGTGTAAACTTCAGAGCGTCTACGCTGCGACTTTTTCACATTTCGAGGCATCGTTATCAGTTATTTATATTTAAAAGCACTACACTAAATGGAAATTCGAAAACCATAGTTTTTTGGAACAGTAAGTAATGAATTCCCTTTGATAAAAGCAACATTTCTTCATATTTTCTTTTTAACTAAACAGAAGTCTTATAAGTATAATGGAACGTACGATGATGATTTTACGAAAGCAATCGAGTCACACAAAACGAACTCGCAGAAAAACTTACAAAAAAAGCTTTTAAATTTACAAAATTGTTACTTTACTAATGCAAAATACTTGATACTGAACAAATTCAATCGTCTTATTAAAAGAAGTTCAGTTAGGATATAGTAATCATTATAATCATGATGAATCTTACATTTAAAAAAATCGCGTTTAGCGTTTGATAGCACTCATCACTTTTAAAGTTGCTTGTGATGTTAAGACAGCAAAATCATGTGTATTAATTCAATTTCAAGCTGAATATTCAGGTGCAAGAAGACGCTATAACTGAAGAGTTATATTCTTATTTATTTATTTATTTTATTTTATTGCGTTGCTCCTAAATGTAAATATTATAAACTAATAAAGCCGCGTATTAACCTAAGCAAAGGACTTCAAACGCTGTGCGAGGTCAAATGCTCAAATCCTGGCCACGACACAGATGTTATTGTTCAGTATAGCATTTTCTCAGATCAAGTCCTAGTCCCCCCCCCCCCCCCCACCCCTTTTCGGAAAGCAGTTTCAGCTGTAGATCGTTGGCCCTGCACACTTGAGCTGTCTAACCAAATGCAAATTCACAAGGTGATCTGCCAATGGATTAGTAACACGTAGAAGGAACATGAATAGGACGATTGCCTATAATATAACAACCAAATGCAGTTTTGCTTTTTCTTCTCTACAGCAGTACTGGTTTATTAATTAAAAATTGTGGAAAGAAGAGTACTTTCTGATAAAACATATCAAAAGTTGAGATAATTTAATTTTATCTCATGTCACTATACAAAAAATTCTAAGAAAAGTAAAAGAAACTGATTACTTTTTACTTCAAGTTACGTTTTTACAGCATTAAAATTAAGATTCAGAATTTTCCTAGAATATATTTAATGTTGCTTATTTTTATGCTTTTGTGAAACTACAAATAAGGATTGCGAATTTCTTGTACTCTGCAATTATAAAAGAAGATGTCAACATCATTGGTAGCTTCCATAACAAGAACTGTTACATTGTGGTTCTTAATAAACATCGTAGCTCATTGAAGTCATTCAAAGTTCTGCGAATCTCAAATTCACTTTGTCCAAAACACAACAATTACTGACAGACTATTGATAAGTTTCACAAAGTAGGTGTTTAGCAAAATATAAAGCAAAAACAGAAAAAGAAAAAAACTGCCCTTCCCCCAGAAAATTTTAAACACAAGATACTACTTGCCATGATATCAATATGTACTTATTTTACTACGTATGTAATTTTCTTATTTCTAGCAGAAAATAATCGCAAAGTTGCCCTCTTACGGCGATGATGATATTATATACATTGCGCGAATAAATCCCTTTTAATTTATCCCGAGTTCTAAAATCTATTAATTGATCAAAAGGTACGTCAAAAAAGAAACGCTTCAAATAACTACATATTCTTTTAATAATGGATAATGTTTCTTAAAAAGTTAATTGATTTCTTGTAACATAACATGATTTTGATTAAAGTGTCCGCTACCGTTGTTCTTCCTTTAATAGAAAACCTAAAGTAATCGTAATTGAATTCACGCGGACTCTGTGTGCCCGTTAATACTGACAGTGTGTCCGCCAGAAGCATGTAACCCAATTAGCGCGATTGATGAGCGTTTGTGTCAAGCGATTGATGAACGTTTGTGTCATGGTCGATGCGTCTCAAGCAACGGAAACTTTTCTCGCTTTCCGAAATGTGATTGTTTACACGTTTTGCTCTTGAACTTGCTCTCTGATCATCAACAAAAGAAACTTTTTGTCCCCACTTTGGGCTGACTGATGCTGATTACGACATCCAAAAATTCTTTCGGATATTTTGAAAGGAAAAAAATTATAGAAGAAAACTTGGCTTTACCTAGCCCACGAAAAAGGGAGGGGTATTAGATTTGCATACTTACGTTCTGTTGGAGTCGCCACACGATGTAAATTTTCATAGTAATAAATAAATAGGTAGGTTTTATTTTATTTTCGCTTTTTTTCTTTAGATTTTTTATATTTATGTAATGATATAATAAATAACAGTTATAGTTAATTACATTTTCTTAGTTTATTTGATAACAATGTTATTCTACTGTGAATGTTCTTTCAAATATCAGTTTAAGAACATTTATCTTCTTTTTAAAGTAATGTAGTCAAGTTCCGATTGTTTCAGAGAAGTGAAAATTTACCCCTATTTTATAACCCTTCTTTTCAAAATATTTTAAAAAGTACGTATTTAGTTGTCGTATTTTATGCTTATGAGTTATTATTATTTTTTGATGTATTTTCTTGGAAGATTATGCGTTCCGTAATGGTTTTTTTTTTTTTTTTTTCAATCCCACATTTACGGGAAAGTAGACTAAAAGTGACAAGTTCGATAATGCTTGAAGTAATTGCAGAAAAAGAAATTTAAATGAAAATGTTGATGCCGATAATATTAACGCAGCATCACGATTTAGTATAACAGAAAGAATAGAAATCAAACGGGAAAAAAAAAAACATTTAAAAGGGAAAATATTTATTCCTAAACATTAACAGTTCTCATACGTACAATGCAACATAACAAGAAAGTTGCCGTATATGTAGGTTTTTAATACCTTGATCAATGTTTTCGCATTCCGTGGTAGCCTAGTGGTTAGGATGTCGAGCTCCAGATCGGAGGATTTCGGGTCCGGTAGCCGAGCCGCTGAAGACCCATCACGTACACTTGGGGATACGAGCATGTAAAATCCTTGAACCCTGAAGTCCAGAGGCAGTTCCGAGAGTACCGGAAGGTGGAGATTTTCCCTTCCCTTCACCCTTAGGTCAAAAAAGGAAGGTATCGCCATCTGGTGTCATCCAAGCACATAATGAGCGAAGACTTTGGTGCTCATATAGAAACGGAAGGCACTCCTTACTGCCTTAATTCCTAGTCGCTTCAGTGAAGAGGAGCTTGGATATCCAAGTGGCATAAGCAACAACAACAACATGTTTTCTCATTGCAAAGTTAAAATGGATATCACCCAACTAAACTGCATGAATGCTATTTGATAGTTATATGAAAGATTGTAAATATAAAAGAAACTTTTTGTGCAAGAATAAGAGTAAGAATAAATTTAAAAATAACATTTATGTGAACAAAAAAAAAAAAGAAAAAGGTTTTCTGCAATTTTTTCCATTGCTATATGGATAACCGGAATTTCATGTGAAGCCGAAAATAGCCTTCCTTACTATCAATGAAAAAGTTCCTCTGTGAAAACGCAACTGAAATTTGCTGAGAAGGCACATTACCGAATTTTTTCCCTTTTCCTTTTGAAGTAAACATTCTTTTGATGCGAAATTCGGTAAACATCTTTCCCTCATGCGGAAGACGACGGCAATAAAGTCTTCTGCGCGGGATAAAGGACGCACGAGAAAGCCAATGCTACCCCATCCTTTGGAAGGATGCAATTTCATGCTCGAACTGCCCCCACGTTCGAACGCATCCCCAAGTTTCGATTGCCGAATGAACTTCCCGCTAAAGGTCTTGCGTGCTTTTGCAATGATCTTCCTTCCAAAACGGCCACTCTATTCTAAGCGAAGATAGTTTTGGCAAAACTGGAAGGGGGAGAGGGGCACGCAGAGAATATTACTCTTGAGCATAAATCTTTTCTTTTCAGATTTAAAAATAGTTCTGTTCTCCAAAGAAAGTAACGGATCTTCTTCAAAATAGAAGTTTGAATGTTTGAACAGGCTTTCTGGCATACATCAAATGGGCTGAAGTTCCTCTAAAAGGATCCTTCGTTAAAAAAACTTAAATTTGGAGACATTTCATGACAATTTTAAATACTTGACGAAAGTTTAGTATTTAAGTTCGAACAACTTGATAATATGTGTTGAATTATTTTTCATCAATTGAAAGCACGTGTCCATAATATAATTTCTATCTGAATATTTAACTTTTAAGAGCATTAGTTTTAACATAAAAGTTACAATTTATGAATCACTTTTGGGGCGTTGTTCTTATCTTACAAGTGACAAAGAAAAATGTTGAATTACGTATTATTTAGAGCTAGGAAACTAATCTATTTCAATATAAGTGTTTTTATCAATGAAAAACAGAGAAGGTATGTTTGTTTTTTTTTTTTTTTTTTGGCCAGATTCCGATATCCTTACCGATACCAGTCCCCCGTATGGTGGCCGGGGAAGATAGAATAGCCCCAGCGTAGTTATGCGTGTCGTAAGAGGCGACTAAAATAGCACTATCCGATCCGGGTGACGTAAGGCCAACTTTGTAGTTGGACTGTGACCTCGGGTCGGTAAAGCAGGTAGGCAACGCTCTGCCAGCCCAGCCCTTTTTGGCCGGTGCTGGTTGTCAAGTGTCTAGAGAGTTTGTGGGAAGTTCGAGGAGGACAGCGCTGCAGTCCCACCCCTTCTACTGGGGGGTAGTCCGGGAAGGCTATCGATGCTATATACGGTATGGCTGCAGTTAGCATTGAGTACCCTTACCGATACCTTTACGTAATCCACCTCTACGCTTGGCGACCCCCGAGTAGGGAAATGGTGTACCTGTATACATTTAGGTAAATTTTTCTCATCATAAGCTTTTACTTAGCAAGGAATTAATAAAATATTAGCACTAATTTTTGAATTCTGTGGTTTAATAAAGATGTACCAGATTTGGACTTAGTTCAATTATTTTGACCATAAGTATACACTATTTGCCTTAGGTGAGATTTCTTTATTTTGCTTTAAAAGCGTGATACTATTTTAATATGCATCAAATTTTACGAAGAAATATACATGAAAATGAACATAAATGTCGAACACACATTCGTTTGTTCGACATTTATTCATCAACTGTAATGAGTAAAACAATTATATTCATTCTGTGGTTTATTTAAGAAGTTTTGGGATTTTGTTTTTATTTCTTACTTCGACGATGAGAAGATGGTAATTGTATGTACTAGGGGGAAATCTCTGACTTTGATTCTTTTTTTTTTTAGAAAGGAACATTTAGAATCCACAAATACTTATGTTCTTGTGTTCTTGCTATAAGCGCAAACTTTTGAAATGTAAAATAAGAAAGAGGTACTAAGGATACATTGATCTCACACTGACTTCAGTGCAATTTCTTAAATAAGAAATTTTTTCCTCTTATCATTAAAAACAAATGCGTCATAAAAACTTGCAAAGTACTCTTACAATCAACGAAGAATGATTTATATTTTTCGTAGAAAACAAAACAAATTTAACAGAAATATTTTCAAACAATGAGATAGTTGTACACTTTTTCTTTTCTTATTCTTGGAAAAAAATAAACTTTAATTTTTGTACTTTGTTTAAACTTTTGTGCAGTAAAACACTATTATTTACTTCCCATTTTGCAGGACTCACGTGAAATTTTCCCATTTCATGATCTTCAAGAGTAATAACAAAAACTATTGGGACAGTACAGAAAAAAAAGAAGACCTTATTCCTCCAGATTTTGTAACCTAGAAATCAAAATGTTATAGTTTCCAAATAGTTTATTATTTGGAAAATTTTCTGGCAAAATAGCACTGTAATTTGTGGAAAAAGCACAATGATATATTTTCTGCTCAGAAAGTAAACTCTTGGTGCTTTACTTTCACGCACTAAACATGTTTCAGACCATGGAGAAGATGTAACGATAATGGTATTCCCAACCATTCAGAGTACTACATTTTTACGTTTGAGTTTTGGGTTTCCTTAAATTTGAAAACAATCCCAGTTTCTGCCAAGTAAATAAGTCTACAGTAAAAGAAAAATGAGTACAGCGGTCGCTCTTTCTTTGCTCACTCATTCAATACTGAGGTTGAGACTAGTGTGTTTTGCGAGTACTTCATGCATTAGGAGAGAGGTTGATATTATTATTAGGTACTATTAAGATTTATTTATTTGTATTTTTTTCATTAAAATTCTTTTGAAACACATGGAATAAAAAATAGTTCATAGACAAAGTAATTCTCTGCAGTTACGAACATAAGTACTGTAGTATGCGCATACAAATCTAGGAAAACAATAATTTAACGATAAGTACGAAATAAAGTGGGAAGAAACCATGTAAGACTACTAACCGGTTAGTGCAGCACAACAGTTTCGTAAAGAAATTATTTCATTTTTAATATAAGAAAAAGTTAAATTATATTTTGCAGAATGTTCGACATCAATATTTGGATTTTTTGTAGGCAGCTAATGTATAGTATTGATTAGAATAATTTAGAATGATGTAGTAAAATTATGAACCTATTCAGATATATCTGCATGCAAATTTTTATTTGAACGCTTGGATTACTTTTCGAGACGTACGTTTAGCAAGAAAAATGCTTGATTGCGTCACAACCTTGAAATGATTGGTAACAAGAACAAAAAAAAAAAAAGGAATAAGAACCTGTGTCCTTGAGACCCACCTGTGTACCAACTTTTTTCAAGTCCTTATATTACTTCTTAAGATAGAACTGTCAAGCCTTAAGGAGAGAAAACTTTCTTTTACTCAATCCCTCTTAGGGCGAATATTACAAAAATTTTATTAAAACCTGTTCACATTAAAGTCCACCTATGTATCTACTCTTGTTTGAATACTTTGATTAACTTCTTGAGATATAGAACTCACGCTAAACGATAAAAAGATTCCGTCGCTTCCCCCCCCCCCCCCCCTTTAAGAGATTCTATCCAAAAAATAATGAACATCACTTCCCATAAGGTCCATGTCTGTATCAAAGTTCGTTCGATCCCATGCATTACGTTTTTAGTTAGAGTGACCAAGCATAGACACCTAGATATTTTACAAAAAGGATCAAAATGGGTTCATCACCTTTTAAAACGTGCAATTCCGGGCAAATTCATAAATCGAAAATTTTCAAAAATCGAATACTTTTTCAACGGGCTTTGAATGCAAGAGATAGTGAAAAGAATCCCAAACAATTTCATTTTTAATTATTTATTGATAACTTATTTTTTTATATCTAAATTTTTTAACATTTATTTATTTTTGTTTATTAATAATTTTCTTAATTATTTATTATTTTTTTACTTATTTATTCTTTTATTTCGACAAAAAATTAAAAAATAATATTCTTTTGAAATCACTAAAAACTAGGTACTTTTGTAGAGTATTTAAAAATCGTTTTTTTTTTAAATTCACTTTCTTTTACGTAATAAAATCCGAAATATCGTATCGGGGAAAATTTTCCTTGCAATTCAAATCTATAATTCGTTTACTTTTCGCTGAACATCTGTCCTTTTAAATATTAGAAAAATTTTTTGAATTTAAAATGTTCATAATACAAAACTCATCAATAGTTAATATTTACTGAAACATAACATCTAACAATTTGCGAAAATGAATTCGATGCCTTTTTATATTAACTAATTGTTTTTTCTAGCAGAAAAGAGACGCATTTTATTTTCAGAAAATTATCTTCGACTGTTAAAGGTACATTTGACATCATTCGCTGTTTTATCCAATAAAGAGAGAGAGAGATCTTAGATAATCGATGTTGGCATACCGGAATGCCATAGCCATTTAAGAGGGAGATTTAGCTGATATCAGAAAATCGATGCTGGTATTCGAAAAAGTAGGCACGTCTAGAATGTAATACAAATAGTTCTGTCAGAACTGTTTGTAATTACATACATTCGGTCAAAGATCAGAAGTTCAGAGGCAGTGTTTGCAAAACCGTCGAGGTTTGTTTTTACTATCAATGCTTAAAATCTACCCATTAAAAACATACTGCAGCGAGAGAAACTTGTTTTTTCTGTACTGACACTGCCTTAGCAGAAAAACGACTTTTACGTGGTCGTTACGTAGGCAGTTTTGCTATAAATTCGGGTGCAAAAACAGATACGGAAACATTTCTAAAGTTTTACAATCAGATAAATTAAGTTGAATTCTATAGAATCATAGTTATTTCGATTCGGATTAATTATAAGCAACTTTTCACGCTTAACATCTGAAAAATCAATGCTCATTGACTCCGTTTTCTTTATTTTTTCTCACCGCAAAAACCTAAATCAAATGGTCAGGTTTTCAGAAGAAGAAAAGCGACAGGTCAACAAATCGAAATGAATATCTGTTTGCAATTGATCCATGATTGACAGAGTACCGTCCTGTCAATCTGAAATACTGAATGAATTAGAATGACGAGGACTTCCCTATTTGCCATTTAGAAGGTAGAAAATCATTTTTGCTCAATGCCTTACTTTTCTCCACCATTGTCAAAATCTTAGCGGGATTCTTTCTTTAACCCTTTATCTACTGACGGTACTTATAAGTACCATTCTCTATAAATTCCATCCCATCAACCATTTTTACTAATATTCTGATGTTACTTTGCCGGGACAGTCTTTCAATTCCCCTTTTTCAGGATACATATCAGCAAGGGTTCTATAACGAGTATTTTAGCGAGGAAAGGAACATAGATAGTTGTGAAACTGACGCTGTGTTTTGATCTTCCATTTTGTTCAGATTGCTCCTTTAAAGTTTGGCTCCAGAAAAGCAGTAAAATTCAAGAATCAAGTCACTGATTTATTTAATGTGTTAGTTAAGAACTTAGAAAACTATTTGACGTAATATTTTGATTAAAAAGTGTATGTAATTAATTTCACAAGGTAAATACTCTGCGGCACTTATTAGCTGTAAAGAAATAAATACTTATAAACTGAGCATTTTATTTACGTAAATCCCTTAATTTTCAGTGTAAATACCTAGACAAACTATTTCCGTTAAAAAAAATACTGAAGATCATAATGCAGTAGATAAAGGGTTAAGCTGTACTCATTTATCATGTCAATACTAACCATTCTCAATATGCCGGTGTCAACTATATAATACGCGTATAATATCTCACTGATTACATTCAATGTATCACTAAACACTATATGTAACTGTACTCATTGCCGTATGTAAACATTCAGTTCTACAGTATTGATTATACTCAACAATGGAAACTACATTGGAGAGTCCAATTCAAGTTAATTCTTAACAATTTTGATTGTTTTTTATCCCTATTGTGTTTGTGCAAGACCCCTATCGTGTTTGTTGAGTCATAAAAGTAAAATAACGTCATGTTTCGGAATTTAAATTCTCTTACAAAATACAAACTTTTTAAATTCAAGGCGTTGCCGCTTGCAATTCAAATGAATACGAATTTGCACAATAGAATAAATTTCACTTTCATGCCTTTAGAAAAGTCTGAATCGAATAATGCTATAATTTTAAAAAAGTTTTTATGCATTTTTAAGATATTTTGCTGGCGCAACGTTGGAATTTTCGCCCATATTTCTGCCGATCTTTATTCATTTAAATGGATCTCAAAGTATTCTGACATGGCATTTACTACTAATTTAATGGTAGTTGATAACTGAGAAGGAAATGTATATAGGAGGATAAAAATACAATTATATTTATGCCGTTTGCTTCGCTCTTTAAATGCAGTGCATTTTCTTGCAACACCCATTGTCATACATATTTAATCTTCCAGAAGTGGAGTGAATTCATGCTTTAATTGAATTAAGAATATAGATCAGGGATTTTCTGCCATGCAATTAGGGAGGAAAAGTTATCTTAACTGCAATTTTATAGTTCTTGAGAGTCATTTTCTTCAACTATTGCACCATTACAAATTCAACTAATTATTTAAGATTAATCATTGAAAGACATAGATACTTATGAATTCGTCTTCTGCTTTATTTATTGCTTCGAACACGACCTTATTTTGACTTCTTTGTTTAAGAGATTGATATTGTTTAAGTTTGACTTCATGCAGCGTTAGTGCAGTATTTGCAGTTTATGTTTCAAAATTTACCATAAGTAAAAAAATCCAGCAATGTTTCGCCTGATTATTTTGTAATAAACGCCGTAAATTAATACATAAAATAACACATGTGGAAGATGAAATTTTACTGCTATATAATAAAACCTTTTTATCATAATTCGAACATTATTTTTTTTTTTGTTTTATGTAAATTGTGTTCCTGCAATTGTGCAATAAATGAATTGCCTGTCCACTTTCCTAGCAAGTTCCAAAACCGGGAAAAACATTCTAAAAATGGATCTATTTTTCAAGTATAAATTCATTTTTGTTGCTGAATTCGTCGAGAAAGTATAATTATTCAAATCCCTTTACTTGAAATCTTATAATTAGATTCTTAACTACTTAATCGACTGCTTAATTTTAGTAGAAGAAAAAGGCAATATGACTTACAAAGTTTTTAATTTGATTTTAATTAAAATATTCTTTAAATGCGTATTTTAAGTTTTGTGTATGATATAAGTATACAATGCGTATAGACGCTTTAAGCAGAGTAGAAAACAATAAGAAATTTGAATTGATAATTTATTAAATTTTTATTTGTTATACTCTTTAAAGAAATGCTTCAGAAGAAAAATATGACATAAACAACTCTTCAATCATACACATAATTCAAACAATAAACGTCGAACAGTTGTGCATTTTTGCCACTGTAAAAGCTTTTAGGCCTTAAGTAAAAAAGTAAACTTTAATTTATTTCAGAAATCGCTTTACAACACCGCTTTTAGGAAAACATGCAGAGAAAATAGGTGCGTTCTTTATTCTTTAAAAAAAAATAAATATTCATATTTTAATCTGTAAGTGATTATTGATAATGAAAACGCAGTTCCTAGGATTACTGAATCAATGAAACTAATAATTTCAAAGTTCATTTTTTAATGATCTTGAAAATATTTTAAAGATGAAATTATGATAAGAAGTACCATATTAAGTTTCATATTAACATGACTATTGAATTATTTACTTTTATTTTTCAGAATTCATTGATAGATACTGCAAAGAAAAATGAAAGAAAAGCTTCAAGAAAATGAATAATTATTGTATAAAATAAAGGATAACAATTACGAGAATTAGTTTTCTCACACTACTAAAATCGGAAAGTGCTTCACTGAAAAATTTCACCAGTATTTATTTATGATTCTGGACAACTAACTTATAGCAGAAAACGAATTTACAAAAAACAACGAAACTTGTTCCGAAACATTTTTAAAACCGATATTTCATTCATAGCTTCCATCCAACAGCATAGTGCTTTCAATTTTTCTTCCTGTGTGTGACATTGTAATGACCTTTTTAAATTATTTGTGGTTCATGAGAAACATGAATCTGACCGTATTTAATGAAAAATTTTCGCCTTGTTTGCATTCTTATTCAAAGAATCTCATCTTGCTATGCAATAAAAAATCCGCAGAGAGAATTCAGCGGTAAAAAAATTCTTTCATTAAGCTTCGAAATTTTCTTGATAAAATCCGAAGAGAAATAGCTGATATAAGTCATCAATTTCCATTCATTGAACTATTTTCGTTTATACTTGCTGATTTCTAACAGCTGTCAAACAAATAATACTAATTTAATATGCTTTTCTTCATTTTGTATTTTTCAGATAATTAATTGGAAGCAATCAACTGGTTGTGTTTAAAACCATGAAAGAGTGAGGACCTTTCGTGAAGTTAAGTTTTAGCTGAACAATGTCTAAGAAAATTATTAAATCTCTTAAACTAATGCGAATTTATCTGTAAGAAACTAAATTAACCGTATCCAATGTATTTTATGGCACTGTAGATATATTCAACAGTATATTTTCACACTCCTTTGGAGCAGAAATGTTGGAGAAGAGCACTTGGTACAACTATTGTAACATAAATCTTTACTTATTCATCTCAATCTAATGTTCACTACTATCTTATTGTGATTTATCTCTTTAAACAATGGTATATGTTCAATTCAATGATCAGTGACCGTTTTCCGGTGCTTTGTAAGGAAATTATTCCTCCTTACTAATAAAATATATACAATAGCTATTAGCTGGAAGTATAAATTTACTGACTGAAGACAATAATGATGAATATTTGTGCATAAAATGCAAAAATAATAAGCTGAATAGTTTCTATTACTTTTATGATACTATTTATTATATTCATACAAATGCCTAAAGGTCTCTAGAAAAAACGGTTCCTAATCAGAGTGAGAACAAACCACAATGTTTACCAATCTTGCTCAATCATGTCATGATAAAATGAAAATGCTTCAAATTATATGTATACATCTAATACCGCAGTCATCCATTGTTTAGAGTTGCTGTAGCAAAAGTGCATCACTTCTCACTAAACCAATCTCTGAAACACAATAATCTCTGCAAAAATGTACGACAACTTGGACAACGGCAATTCGAACACTGTCTTCATGCCATCCGAAACTCAGCAAGAATCCGTCTACTGGAACTCGACTCCGATTTCCGACGACATTTCTTCGACGAACTCAAGTGTTGTCTGTAGCAACGAGTACTGCGTCTCAGACGAAGACTACATTGAGATGATCGAGGCTTACATATTCCCGAGTTCCTCAGAGTGGGTTCTCATCGCATTCCACACCCTTGTATTTGTAGTCGGACTCGTCGGCAATGCGTTGGTGTGTGTCTCGGTTTACCGCAATCATAGCATGCGGACAGTGACCAACTATTTCATTGTTAACTTGGCCGTGGCGGACTTCATGGTCATTTTTGTTTGCCTGCCCCCCTCCGTGCTGTGGGATGTCACGGAAACTTGGTTCTTTGGAAGCCTGATGTGCAAACTGGTGCTTTATTTACAGGTAAGCTTCAATTGTATTTAATTCATTCTGTGCTGTTGCTATACCTTAAAATTAAAGGAAAAGCTAAGCCCTATTTTTAATCATTTCCCCATGCTCAAAGAGATTGTGATTTCTTTTTCTTTTCCTTAGGGGATATTATCAATAAAATGAACGAATATACAGTATAATCAAATTGAATTATTCAGCGCAATCATTCTTTATAAAGAAATTATGGCGAAAAGAATGAAAAAGTGCGAAAATCTACGGTAGCATTCCAGTTGCGTAAACGAAATATGACATCGTTTATCAAAATGTAAAATTATATTCTAAAATATTTCCTCCTGCGTGTGTATGTTTCTAAAGTTGTACCAAATTTAAAAAAATATTTGTGTTCAAACCTTCAAGTCTAACTTCCTTGTAACTATTACTTTATGCGTTTCTAGCCAAAAACATACTTTTTATCAGTTTTGAGCAGATATGTACAAAATTTACTTTAGAGAAGAATGTTAGAAACGATTTAGAAAGAGAAAGGTTTGCCATCAAGTTTAAGGAAACTATCGACATTTTAGTATTTTAAATTATGTTTTCGTTTTATTTGTTTTTGGGCCGTGTTTACTGTTGCTGAATTTTAATTTCTTTACATTAACACTAGATTTTCCAGGCCGTTTTCAACCATTTCTAAACTTTCATTTTACATCAAGTTACTACTAATTATAATAAAACTTTCAGTCACATTAACGTTCCCTTCTTACCGTGTACAGAGTCTCCTATACTAAATGCCCTCCGATAGCGCTTTAAAGTCATACACATTTTGGCCGCAGTTTTTTAGATAGATACTAATTCTTGCTCATAATACTGTTTTTATAAATAGATACATATGGCAAAGATTAATGAAATGAGTGTTTAAATTACATAAACTATTTAATTTTAAACATATCAGCAAACAAAATCTTTTAGAAAGCAAATTTTGACTTGTCATTTAATGAATTTATTGAAGACAGCAAAATACGTTCTTCTTAAGTTCTCATATAAAATATTTTTCTAGTGATTCAAATTATAAAATATAGGAATCCTTAATCTTGAAACATTTATTATATATCCACCTCTAAAATAGTAAATAGT
Organism: Octonoba sinensis; assembly: GCA_038502835.1. NCBI lineage: Eukaryota > Metazoa > Arthropoda > Arachnida > Araneae > Uloboridae > Octonoba > Octonoba sinensis. Next base: position 71,214,451 of record CM076602.1, read on the forward strand.
AGCACTGATTCCATTATCCATGATATTAAAGAGTGGTATAAATTTAAAATGCGTTTCGGTGTAGAATCGGGCACCCCTTAAATTGGCGATAAAATTGTATTTCTGGTTAGGCAGCGGACATCTTGCTAGTAACATCTTGGCGTCAAAAAAAAGAAATCGCCTAAAATGCTTAAATTATTTGAAAATAATAAACATTTAAAGGTTCATAAAACACATTGGTGTAAGAAAAAGAATAATTACCTTGTCTAGAGAAAGCTTTAATTCACTTTGTACGTAATCCTTCGTCGGAAGGGAATTGAGGGAAACTGATTTTTTCAGTTCTTGAATCTGAAGAGCAGTACGGCACAACGCAATGCACCATAATTTTGATTAAAATGTAACTAGTTCTTAAAAGAAATTTAAAGCTGATAGAGCGGGTCATTTGCGCCACCTAGCTTTTCACGGCCGTTTTTTTTTTTTTTTTTTCTTCTCATATCGGAGGGCATTTAGTATAGGGGGTTCTGCCGCATATAAGACAATGCAATTGAAAGTTGAACTATTATTAGTAACAAATTATGAAAAATGGAAGCTTCGGAACAGTCAAAATGACTGGTCTGGTAAATCTAGTGTTAATAACAGTATTGTTATAGATATAATTACACATTTTAAATTCAAAGGAAAGGAATAAAACATCTCAATTCTTACCAAATCCACACATTTAGACACATACAGCATAGAATATGTTTCTTTGCTACACATCAGTTCTTTATTATTTTACTTGCAGTACTTACTTGATTTTGCTCCGAACAGCAATATTAATTTTAAAAATATACCAGTGCATATTTTGTTATCAGTTGAGACATAAAAATAAAGCAAGGCTGAACTTGATCCAGTTTACTTTTTAACAAGTTCAGCCTTGAATAAGGTGAAATAATTTAAAGTTGAAGCACTATGATAACTTATACTACAAAATCTATATTGTTATGCAGGAAAAGACGATTAATTGTGAACCAGATTTTTATTGACGGTATCTTCCTTACATACACTTCTTTTTAGCTTATGTATGTTTCCAAATTTTCTAAAAATTAATTTCTTTAGAGGGAGGTAAGGTGTGATATTTAGTATTAAAAAGAACTTGAAATTATTAATTTGCTTTTTGAATAAAACTTCTCCATACTAACTGTTATTTAATATTCATTAAGCACATTACTTAATGTCAAAAAGAATAAAAATCTTAATATCATTAAACTTAAGTTTTAAAGAATTTGAAAGGTAAATAAATTAATCTTTTTGTATTTCAAAAGAATCAGAATTTATTCTGCATGTGTTCAATATTAATGTTAGATTGCAAGTTAATTTAAATAATGAGAAACGAATTCCAAAAAATAAGAAAATATTCATAATCGATATAGCTTGAAAACCAACATCTCTGTTCCACTTGTTTAGTTGTTATTTAAAACGTTCAAAAGATTTTTTTTAATACATTGCCCGTGCACTTACGCTAGATTCGTTTTTGTGCCAGTATGCCAAATAATCCTTTTTCCGCCAAAGTGTATAAAAATGCTTTAAAACGTTGGTATTTAGCGTATTAACGCCACCGCAGCTACAGATTTGGTGGTTTTTAAGTGCCACCAATCTATTAACGCCACCACCAGCTACAGATCTGGCGGTTTTTAAGTTCCGCCAATCTACGAACAACTAATACGCCAATACTGCTGCGGTGGCGTTAATACGTAAGTACAAAAATATTCTGTGCTAAAATGAGTTTAAAAAATTCAATGTAATTTATAGCAGTAAGAGCCATATTAATTTTTTAGACACTTTTTGTTTTTTTTCGTTAATTTTGTATTTTACTCTTAATAACAATGTTATTGGATAAATAAATAACTACGTTTTAAAAACAGACAAATGGCCGAAAGCCATCTGTCCCAATACTCTAGCATACTCTATATATGTCGAGAAAATCGCCCTGTCGACGTCAGTTTATTAAAATTAAAGTTGCGCTACATATTTTTTTAATGAAAGATAGTGAATTTAATAAGTAATTATAAATTATTTTTATTAAAATACGAGTTTTAAATACATATGTTGTAATTGTTAGATTTTGCGATGCGGTTTACTATTGTGCATCCTTAATTTTATATCAAATACTCATTGTACTTATATATTTTAAGCATCAAGCATTACACAGAACTTTTTTTTTTTTTTTTTTTTTTCAAATAAATGAATGGCAAATATTTGTATGTATGTACTTTATTTTTAAGCATTATCCTTTTGGTTTCAAACTGCTTCGTCTTGCACAGGACATAAATTCTTTCAGTGCTCTTGTAGTTTGCTGGTAAGAATAATGACGTAATTTATTCCAGCCGTCAAAGGTTAATGTCAAACACTTTTAGCCGGAATTCAGCGCAACGATTGTAAATGTTTCCTTGGGTCTTTCAATGTAGGAGATACCCACATGCATTAAAATGAAAAAGTGGAAAATTCTTATAAACTTTTGATAAATTTCAAACGCTTTCTGCAGTCTCTTCCAGCCAAACGTGATATCTACAAAATTCCGAAGCACGAAATTTGCTCTATTTGCTAGACTTCAATCTGGTATGATTTTGGATGACGTTCAGTGATTTATGGCTGAAGCTATAGCTAGTTTAGAAATCCAACGATGATACTTTTAGGAATTTCGAACAGGTAGTATGAATTTCAACAGAAATTTAATCGGTGATGAGAGCTGCTATTCAGAACTTATAACTTTGCATGAACAGTTCTCTTAAAAGAAAGAAACAATTAGACAGCATAAACACAACATTATATTAACACAAAAACTGTACAAAATATTTAAGGATTGGTAAGGTGAAAACCTAGCAGAGAAAGCTTTAGCAATATAGACTTAAACCAGTGGTTCCCAAACTTTTTTGTCTCATAGACCCCTTGCCATGTTTTTCGGTTTTGGGTAGACCCCTGCTTACCTGACATTGATTTTTTGTAAATTCATCAACTGCAAATGTATTTCTGACACCTGGTATAGTGTTACTCACTGTGAAAGATTTAAATTTCTAACTGTAGTGAAGTGTAGTGGGAAAAAACTTAAGAACAAAACACATGTTAATTTTATACATTTATTAATTAAATTCAAATTAAAACGAATCAAATAAAAATTTAGTATCTGTTACATAAAATAACTAAGCAATAAACAAATGTTTCAGTGGGAGGGATGAACCTGATGCTTTAATAATAAATTATCAACGTTTGGGATCAAATTAGTTAGGTTTAATCTCAAATAAAAAAAATATGAGATCCACTATAGTTGACCCCCATTTTCATTTCATGGACCCCCAATTTTTTTTAACTTGACGTGAACCCTTTTCAGGTTGTCGTCGACCCCTGGGGGTCAATATAGACCACTTTGGGAATCACTGACTTAAACTCTTAAAAAGTAAATAAAACCTCTCTATTTTATACTCTGTTAAGTTGAAAACTGCTGTTGTGAGAGTCGCTCACATACACTGTGTGTCAAAGTTTAAGAGTAGGTTTATTTAATAAAATAAAAACTAGTAATTATATTTTTAACCGACTTCGAAAAGGAAGGAGGTTATACATTCATATTGTATGTATGTCTTTTTTTTTTGTTTGTTTGTTTGTTTCTCCACTCATAACTTCTTACCGGATGAACAGATTTTCATGATTTTTTTTAATAGATCGAGGGTGGTTTCCCATAGGTCCCATACCTTGATTTGACCATATTCGGTGATTAGAAAAAAAGTTATGGGCTGAAATGTGGTCATTTTTTTGCTTTTCCATCCATAACTTTGTACTATATGAACCGATTTTGATTATTTTTTCTTTGATCGATAGAGGATCGTCTAACTCAAATATCGACAAATGACTACATTTGTTTTTTTATAAAAAACGTTATGGGTGATAAATAAGTATTTTTTCATTTTAATTGGAAAGTCTAAGCTTGATTTTTCTTTGTTGGGGAAATTGTTAATAAACATGAAACTCATTGTTAAAAAAGAGTTTGTCGCCATTACGGTGTAATATTAAAAGCAATTATAACAAGAAATAGACTGAAGGCTTCTCTGAAGAAGATATTAAATCCTATCAGTTTGCTTGCTCAAGTGACCCTTTAAAATCGATTTCAAAACGAAATTTATCATAGAAACGGTTAGTTTTTGGTGTCATTCCCTCGAAGAAGTTTTCCCCTTTGATATGTGTGTTTTAAAAATAGAGTATTTATATAAAAATGTATTTACACGAAAAAGAATAAAATAAAAAAAAATTTTGGAAAAAATAGAACCGACTTCAAACTATAAATTGCGCTAAAAAGTAAAAAATAAAAATATCCTTTAAACAATTTCGATACGACTTTTAAACATAATTTTTGAAGTCGGTGCAAAATTAAGATGGATTATGACGCATGATTCCTTTTGTAACAATGAACCAAATACAAATATAGATGGCGTAGAGTTTGCAACAGTTTCAATGTAAAATAGCGCATGGAGTAATTATAATTAGACTGTCATAATTTTGCACCGACTTCAAAAATTATATTTAAAAGTCGTATCGAAGTTGTTTAAAGAATATTTTTATTTTTTACTTCTTAGCGCAATTTATAGTTTGAAGTCGGTTCTATTTTTTTCCAAAAATTATTTTATTTGAAATATTTTTTTAAATAAGCACTTTTGGCTTCAATACATATGTTACAGTGGTTTAACTACGATTCGAATGCCTGTTCCAGCTCACATTGGGGGTCTGCCTCCAAAGCTCACGTCGAAGCTGTTCGTACAGTGTGTCAAAGAACTTTTAAGACTACAGATGGAACTAAGCTTACAGTGGCGCTATCTGTGTTATCGAGTATTCGAGAATCTCCTTAATTATCAGCTGATACACTGTCAAAATCTCAGTTCATTTCTTTACTTTTTTTTTACTTTGATGACATTGACACTATACAAATAGCTTCGACGCTAGCTTTGGAGGCAGTCCCACAATGTAAGCTAGAACAGGCATTCGAATTGTAGTTAAACTGCTGCAACAAATGTATAGAAGCCGAAGAAGCTTATTTTGAATAAAAATACTTTAAAAAATATAATTACTAGTTTTTATTTTATTTCATAAACCTAGTCTTGAAAATTCTTTGAAGCACTGTGTAGTGGTGCCCAAATAACTTCACATATTTCTTACCTAATCCCTCTATTATTGACTTTTGAACTACGCCTTTATTCTTTATGGAAGAAAATTCCGATTCGGTTCTGGCCCCATTCTTGCAAAACTCCAGTTACTCTTATAACCATCTGCTCCTTTCTTATGAGTTTCCCAAGTTTTAAGAAACTTCTGGCATACTCGGTATATATAAGAGATTTGTGTGTCTACGGCAAGTGTACTATTACTATTGTGAAAGCACCCTCATCCATCCTTTTTATGGAAAAACCTTAAAACGATCAGAGTGCATCAAGAGTGAAATAGGCTCTCCACGTAAAGAACATTACAAAACTGCTATTGAATGGCTATTAAATCCATCAAGTAGGGTTTTGTAACCCGAAAGTCTCAATTGCTTCGTAACCATTACGATAAAAAAAATCCGAGAATAGTATCAACAGAGGGAAGAGATTAAATTTCTTTGGCATTTCAAGGGCAGCTAATGAATTCTAGAAGTATATGGTCTGAAGTCAATTCTAGAAGTAATAAGATGCAACAAGACTCTATATTAATGAATTCAACAGTGTTTTTTTTTTTTTAGTGCAGCAATTACATCATTCAAAATTTGACTGATGTAGGTTATAAGAGAATAATAATTTCATTTAAACAGTTTTCTACGCTTGCGGTCCCAGTGATTCCGTTTGGAATAATCACATTCCTTATTTTTTAGGTGATAGCTAAACTTGCCCTAATAGAAAACTGACGTCATTTTGTTGTTCGCCTCTTACTCATTTCAAATTTTGTTTTAAAATTTTACTATTATATGGCTTCTACGATTATATGTGACATTATCTATTGAGAAATTACTTAACTCAGAAAAATTGTCAAAAATGAAACAATTTTAACATAATTTAAATCAAATTGTAAGCTCAATTTTACTTTGGTTATTTTTAAAAAGATAGAAATATTTTAGTTCAGCCGTTTGATTCATGTCGGTTATAAAATTTTGTCTTGTCCTCTGAAATATCAAAGGAATCAACGGGGGCGGGGGGTGATGAAAACATCTCAACTAACTTTAATAATAACCATGCCTACATTTGTCTGAAGTTCGTATTGAGTATTTTCCATAACATTTTGTAATTTTTAAAATACGATTTATTTTTCCATTGTGGCGTAAAAGAAATCAATGTTTATCAGCTGATAAATCAGTGTTTTGTTGACGAATGGAGAATAATCAGCAATTGAATTAAAATATTTCCATGAAGACATTGCTGCACTTATCAAATTCCAGAAAATTTTTCATGAAATAATGACAGTCAAGATTAGTGATAAATCAATTTAAATAAAATAGTTTTTGATAAAATAGAACCGACTTCAAATTATAAAATTGTGCAAAAATGTGAAAAAAATCTTAATTCTTTAAACAACATCGATACGACTTTTAAACATAATTTTTTAAGTCGGTGCAAAATTATAATGGATTTTGATTCAAGATTACTTTTGTAACCATGAATCAATTAAATATAAATGGCCTAGAGTTCGCAATAGTTTCAATGTAAACTTACGCATGGTGCAATGATAATTATACCGTCATAATTTTGCACCGACTTCAAAAATTATGTTTAAAAGTCGTATCGATGCTGTTCAAAGAATTGATTTTTCACTTTTTAGCGCAATTTATAATTTGAAGTCGTCTCTATTTTTTTTTTTTTTTAATCATTTGATTTTATTCTTTTTAGTGTAACATTTTTAAAAATCAGTATCAAAGGGGAAACCTTTGAGGGAATGGCACTAAAAAATAACCGTTTGTAGGATAAGTTGCGTTTTAAAATCGATTTTAAAATGTTACTAGAACTTACAAACTTATTGGATTTAATTTATCTTCGGAGAAGCTTTCACACAAACTCATGTTATAATTGCTTTTAATATTGCAGCTTAATGGCGACGAACTCTTTTTTAACAATGAGCTTCATGTTTATTAACAATTTTCCCAACAGAGAAAAATTAAGCCCAGCCTTTCCAATCAGAATGCAAAAGTACTAAAACACAATTGCAGTCAAATTGATATACAATATTTGAGTTGACGACCCTCAATCGATTAAAGAAAAAATCATCAAAAACGGTTCATTTACTAAAACGTTATGGATTAAAAAGCAAAAACATGACATTTCTTCCCATAACTTTTTTTCTAGTTATATAATATAAACGAAGGTACGGAACCTATAGGAAACCACCCTCGATCGATTAAAAAAAGTCATGAAAATCAGTTCATCCGGTGAGAAATTATGAGTACACAAAGAAACAAAAGAAAAACGACATACATACAGTACGAATGTATAATCTCCTTCCTTTGTGAAGTCGGTTAAAAAAGAGTTAGACAAACATTGTTTGACATTGAAATTTACCAAAAAGTATTTTTTAGTTGTTCAAAAATTAACTTCAACAGAATCAATCAAAAGGGGAATAAAGTGAAGTTCTCTTCTATCATCTTAGGTACATTTTTGTGTTTCTCTACAACGTACCTGTTAATAGAGTAAATTTATGTCCGACCATTCTATGGAACTACCTGGATGGAACTAACGAAAACAAAAAAGGAACAATTCTGCCCAATATTTCGGAAGTTTCCTTAATTAATGTAAAGCTCATTAATAAGTAATTAAAACAATTGCGACTAGATCGATGAAGAACCACTTTTTTTTTCTTTTCCAGTTCCACCGAAGTGGAAGAACTAGGATGAACTCCGTTACAGAAATATACTTTAACCCTTTGAGTGCTTATCACGCGATTTCCAGTTGCAACGTTTAATGTAGCGAAAATTGTTTATCCAGCGGTTTCCGTGGGCATGAACTTTTTAAACGTATTTAAAAATCTATCTCATCCCGCTATCACTATTTGGACTTAATTAAAGTCTTATTACAGAGATGAGGTTAGTTGCATAGAGTTTGCAAATTTCATGCCTAAAATTCATGTCTCAGAACAGCTGTCCCTATAGTCCAAAACAAAAATAAGTAAATTTTTATTGCAAAAATATATAACTGGTTTAAACTATAAAACATATGTAGCGATATGTAAGAAAAAAAAATCATATTTTAAAGATAATTCGTGAAAACAATTGAGCCAGAATTAAATTTTTTCCTAAACCTTAAAGCTCCAGAAAGTTTACAATGGGATTTTTCAGTTTGACCTTGACAGTGAAGTTCTCTTCATATAGTTTTACCGAGTTGGTGGTTGCCAGATCCGTTCTAAAGTTTGTGTTTAGTATAAGAGTTCTATGAAGGTCCAGTCCTAGCAATAAAACTTACGGATACTTAAAAATCCTATTTCCCGACCACGGGCTCTTTAAATTCGGCTATTAAAATTTTAAGTCCTATAAAAAGAATCTCTTGCCATCTTCATAAGTCACGAGATCAATATCAGAAAAATAAGCGCAACAAAAAAGCGTAAAAGTTGATTTACAGGAAAGCCGAAGCGATAAATTGAAACGCTGCCATTTCGGAAGTGCTAAAACCAAGAACGGGAACAGATTTCGCCAATATCCTCCGTGTTAACGATGGCGACTCTGGGGAACAGTCGTTTATGCTTCGAAATGAGCATTTTTATGCTGAATGCGGAAAAACAGAAACTCTTGAGTAGCATCAAACTGTTGTGTTGTTCATTAAGAGACTAAATAATTTTTAAACGAATGATTTAAAAAAAAACCTGAGAAGATTAAAAATTTTCAATAGTTTTATGAAGCTGCCCTTTTTGCGCCTCATTTCTTATTAGGATTTTTAAATTTTTATTCTGATTAAAATCTACACTTCAATAGTACAACAGCCCAACGGTTGTTTTCCACATTTAAAAATGTACATCTAGGAATATAAAATAAGGAAATTTCGGTAGATTTGACGCAGAATTGGAAAACATGAAAAAAAAAAAAAAAGATTGAAATTGTTAGTTTATCTGCCAAAGTTTTGCTGAATATTATGGATTACGTTCCTTCTGTATGCATTTCCATCACTATTTCCTTGTTATGCTGTAATTTGAAACGACAGTAGGCATAAACCAAGACAGTTATTTTTCGCTTCTTTCCTTGCAGGGCGCACATGGGAGTTGACTTTCGGGTGAGATTACGTACATGGGAGTTGACGTTCGACAATAAGTATAATACATTAATAACTGCAAGTAAATTTTGAAAATAGCTGAAAAAATGTTCGCTTAAAAAGTATTTTACAGTATTCTCATCACGATGAAAACGAGAGGAATAGAAACTTTACTATAACACCTATTTCTTCTCTCAAATATGTAACTTGAATTTCATTGGCTGCTTTAGATTTAATACAAAGATACTAAGAGCGTACTGCAAAATTTGGATATTTGTGGTCAAGAAATAATATAATTATTTTATTTCATACTTTATATTGCAAGTCAACTTATAAAAATAGCTTTTAGATTATTATTATTATTTAATATTTTACTTTAAAGCTTTATGGTTTCGAAATAATATTTGAGATGAACTTTCTTTTATTGGAAAATCTTAATGTTTTGCTTATATTTAACATCTGATTCAACAAAACAGTTTTAAGTGTAGCCTTTATACTTTATTAAATATATGTGCCATCTGTTAATGAAATGCTGCACGATTCTATTTGGCTGGGCGCCAAAGCGGATTCGGTAGAACATAGTTTTATGACAGAGAATTGTACTTTAGAAATGGTCTTTATTATAAAGAATTTTGAATCTGAATCACTATAATTCTAAACCACTTACATAATTTAATCATTTCACCGAATCATTTTAGAGCAATTCTTACTGAAGGAAAAACTAAAGTTTTCAAATCTTGTTACTTTTTATTTTATTCGTATTCGCCATTGCAAAGCTCTTAATTAAGGAGAGTGTCAAAAAGTGATAGACAGTTTACAAAACAAATGATAAATCTGGCATTATCATTAATCTGCATAAATACAGCAAAGTGGTGACTGAGGCTCTGTTTAGATTTAAGCCTACAATGCGTGTCAAAAAAGGGGTTACATGAAGAATTCAAATAATGGAAGTGTTTATCTTTGATGCTTTAATCCTTTAATAAATTTTCTTTTAAATTGTGTACAATAAAATACTACGTAAATAGATATTAGTGACTTATGGTAAAGGGCAAAGTGACAATATATTATACGAAAACAGTCTACGGAGAGAGAGTGGCTATTTTGTAAGATTTCTTATTTTATTTCTATTGTAAAAATTTTGAATGTTCAATCGGCTAATGCATTTGAATTCCATCAATAGCATTTATAAGATCTTCTAAACCAGTGGTTCCCAACCTTTTTTTCCTTGCGAACCATAGGCCTAACTAGGGTTGATGAAAGGGGTGGTCACCCTAAAAATGTGCAGACTAAACACCAATAAGAAGTGTAAAAGAGTTGAAAATTTACTAGTCACAAATACTTGTCTCTAAAGATATACTCCGTGTTTATTTCAGGCATCTCCCGGGGGGGGGGAGCTACCACCTTGGAGCAAGTCAACTCCCCCCCCCCCCCGGAAAAAAAATTCCGATCACAAGCTCTAAAAAAAAGAAAGAAAAGAGAAATTACGCTTTTAAGACACTTTACTTTCAGAAACACTTTCAGGGAAAGGACATTGAACACTAGCACGAGCGGCACCAAAAGTAACTTTAAAGATATAAGACTTTATTTTGAAATAAATTGCGGGGGGAGAGCAACGAAGCTCCTTTCTGTTTCCTCTAACATCACCAAAGTATCCCGAAATTGCACTGCTAGGAAGATTTCAAAAAGTTTCCTGGGAAGAGCCCTCGAACCCTTGCCTCCAGAGTTAGCCTAAGCATTATAGATGTAAGACCAGTTACAAAAATTTAAGTTGTAGAAGCCCCAAATACCCACTCCTCTAACTTCACCAAAGATATAAACATACATCTACTAAATATACATCAAAAAGCTATCATATATGTAAAAAAATTCATATTAACATCATTTTTAGTCATATATATCTATATATATGTATATATAAAGGGTATGGTTTTGAAGCATACACTGCCCTTCCTAATTCTTAACATGCTCCCCCTGCTCCGGAGCCAAGGCAGTATCCAGAATTTTTTTCAGGGGGGGGGCAGACTTCGACACACTTATGTTAAGCAAAGTTTCAGGAAAGAATATATGATACATTGCAAAAGATTTCTGGGAGGGGGGGCGGCCCGTGGGTCCCCATTCCCCTCTGGATACGGCCTTGATTCACAAAAACATTAAACATTCATTACTAGATCTTAATTCAAACGTAATAGAAAATTCAATATTTAGCGCTAAGCAATCTTCTATGTCCAGGCATTCATAATATTAAAACTGGGAACTAGTGGAATTTTAGAGAAAATAATCCAAATTCTCCTACAAAAATGCTCATCCCCACAATAAATTTCTAAAAATTTTGTTAATTTTGTAACAAAACATCTCAGAAGTGGAAGCGTCTGAATCAAATTTTATTTTATTTTTGGATGACGAACGTGTCCATCGCTGGAGTTCAAACATTATTATTTATCGAAAATAATTTAAAATTTAGCTAAAATATAAATAATACTTGATTGTAAATTAAAATGCAGTCTTAAACCGTAGCAGTGAGATTGGAAACATTGAACGGATGATTTCCAGAGTCGTAATGCAATCAGTGACGGACCTTAATAAGAAAAAAAAAATTTAAAATATCAGAGATGAGAGAACATCTGTAAATGAGAATGCAATGCAAATACAGTTCATCAGTTTTCTAATTGGCTCATCTACAAAAAAGATTTTACCAAAATGGGTTTTTGGACAGGAAGTCATAAATAAATACAAACTGCTCTTTAAGTTTCTTGATGAGCATCCCTTCCTGGCTTGAGGGTTTAACCCATTAGGACAATTGTTGGCTATGGGTCCTTCATTTTCAGACCCGAGCGCCTACAACCGCTAGAACACCGGTTTATCCGAAAACAAAACTCCATCACAGTAGACAATATTTTCCACGAAACTTATTACTTGTGCGATTGTATTCCCAAATTGCTGCCTTTGGGTAAAAAAGACATCTAGAAGGAAAGAAAACACTCTGGAGTGATTGAAAGGATCTCTGTTTGTCTGTGTGTGGTACGATTATTGAAGCCACCGTACCACACAGCTGTAAACCCTCCCCCCCCCCAAGGCGATAAGGGGGTTGATTATAACCAGATGAAAAGTCCTCTTTATTATGAGCTGCATACTTTGGTCATGATCACAACCCTTCAGAGAAAGAGGAAATAAAATCATATGCATATGTGTTTAATTTTCTTAGGGGAAAAAAATATTAGCTTTGCAAGGCCGTAGCCAGAAATTTTTTTGTGTGCCTAAATGTGCCTAAATAAGTAAATACCCAATGGGGGGGGGGTTGAACCCCCGAAACCCCCCCCCCCTCCTGGTTACACCTATGTTGCGAACCCTTGCAAAGATCCGAAAGAAAATTGCAAACTCCTTTCTGTTGCTGTTAGTAACGGGTAACAGAACTACAAAATTGGCTATCATATTTATTTTCCATGCTGCACAATAGCTCATAACAAGAAATGAAAATGTAATTATAAAACATCTGAGTTTAAATAAAAACTAGAATTACTTTTTTATTAATTGATCTTTTTGAATTATTAATAGAGCAGTGTATTCGTAAAAAATACCCTTAAAAATGGTTTTCCTTATAGCGTGAAAAAGTTGTAGAATAACATGAGAAATATACTACGCAAAAAATATTGTATTAATCATTAAATATCGTTCCGTTCCACTTTTGGGTTGAAATATACAAAATTCGCAAGAGTTGAATAATAATGGGATAAATGTAAGTACAAAATTTCTAAGTAGTGAACAAATAATCTTCCGATTCCACTTTAAGGTCCGTATGGGATAAATTAGCCGAAAATAATGCAAAATTTTATTTTAGTAAATTTTCATATTTCCCACTTCGTGCTAGTAAGGAAAAATTGGAGAAACGCATGTTCATAATTTAAAATAAATCTATGAATATCATTCACCTTTGAGATTCAAATTTCAAGTAACAGATTTGAAGTATTCAAAATAAGATAACAGTAGAAGTAAGAACATTTCAAATTTTTTCCACAATATTTTCGCATTAAGGGGAGTCAACACCCAAAAATGTCAAAAAAAAAAAAACGAAAAAAAAATATTGGCTTAAGTAATAAAATAAATCTTTAAAAATGTGCAATGAAGTTTCAGAAAAATTGAAGCAATATTTATTGATTTATCATTGATTTTATTACGGTGTGCTTTGCCACTTTTTCGTTCCGAAACCAAAACAGTGCTTAATATAAGCCACATATTTATTTTTTAAAATAAAGTAAGCGAGAAAGAGCAATTTCATCGTGACTGACACTGAAAGAAAAAAGTTCCCTTCTTGAAATTTTTATAAAGATATTACAAGCCGAAAATTGTAAATGCTGTATTCTATCGCTTTGTTTTTTGCGCATTTCATCTCAATTAAAATGCAAAGGCTTTTTAAAATTTTTATCTATAACAGGGATTTTTTCCCCATATATTCCTGAAATTATACATAACAAATTTATGCTTTACCTTCATGATAACTTAAGTACTTTTTTTAAATATTTTTCTAGGTTTATTGAATATTTTGTTGTTTTTTCTGCGTTACTTCAGTTTTTTATTTTTTTTTCTCATAAAGTTTTTGACTCATAAAAATTTCAAAGCATAAAAGTTTTGCTTTATGAGTAATGAATCAATAAAAGAAAAATGAGACTCTACGCAAATTATTTGAAAAAGAAGATGCATTTTTAAAAATTGCTAAATCTCGTTTTAAAAATTAAAGTTTTCAAATTCTGGTAAAGAAATCCAGTTTTTTTAAAAATTAATTTTCTTATGAAGTGATATAACATGACATGAAAAAAAATTGTAAATAAAAACACCATAGAAAAAAACATTGGCCTCATGGTGCCGACTTCCCTCAAAGGGAAAACAATTTATTAAAAAAATAACATTCCATCCTAATACGTATGAATTTATTATTCTGTTTTTCTTTTACATTAGTAAATATAAAATCCGCCGTTGCAATATTATTTTTGTGAACCCCCTTTCTCCACACCACTCGAACCCCGGGGGTTCGCGAACCACCGGTTGGGAAACGATATTCTAGACTAAAGATGACTCATTGCCCTCTTATTTTAACTGAAATAATAGTTTGACTGCGGTTGATATTTCTCTGAAGTGATCTTTCTGAAGTGAAAGTGAGAAATACAAAAGATGAAGTACAGGTGTGAGAGAATAGTTGATTAATATGGAATATGGCGTTTACTCTTCCTTTAAGGGCTGCTGTTGGCACTTATATTGCAAACTTCTTCCCAATCCACCAATAATGTTGTGCAGACGGTTTCATTTAGTTGCCTGCTTCAATAAATTTGATGTGAAAAAGTGTTTGCGTTTGACATGAAAAATATTTGCAAATTTAAGTTTTCAGAAATATATATCGATTATTTAAAGTGCATTTTAAAATGAGATTAAACGTAATGGAACCAAACTATACGTTTGGTATTTTTTCATACAGCGATCATTTTTTACATCTATCTGGTTACGAGGTTATTTATTCTAAAATGGCGTGTTGAGTTACATGGAATATTCCAAGTATCAGACCCCCCCCCCCCCCTATACACACACACTCAACCTAAAAAGACAGCTAACAGAGGGAGAAAACCTGGTAAAGTCCCGAAGAAAAAACGAAGCAATTCACATTTAAATACTTACACTAAAGACACATGCAACATGTTAATTTATTAGGAATAATGTGCAGCATAAAATGGCAATCAACACAAGGGGTCGTCTTCATAATAAAATGTACATCAACTTTAATTTTCAAATTGTAACTCCCATTTTTTTTTATCACAGATTTGGAATCAACATTAAAATTTAGTGTCATTTTTCAATTTTCGTTCAGCCACTGTTTCAGAATTAAATTGAGAAAATATCTTTCGTAAAGTTCAAACGCCTTTTTTTTATTGGCGTTTTTGTTTATAATATTTAAATTATTATGGTTATGACACTGATTTTTTAGAACCAAAGCAACAATAAAACATTTTATAAAGCTGAAAATATTAATTTGGTATTTTTACGAATTCTAAAATGATAGTTGCCAACAATTGATCGGAGACAAAATTATACTTCGATGGAAAATTAATCTGGAGAAGCTTTTATATGGATATCCAAAATTATCCAAAATATTCATTTCCTGTCCTTAAAACTACATTTTGCTGAATGTGTACACGTCTCTATTTCTATGGGGACAGAACTTTTAACAAAACCACAGTGATTCGTAAGGGGTACTTAAAATTTACGAATTATAAAGAATAATATAGGTAGTTCTTATGTCTTTAAAAACTTTAATGCTTATTTTTGTTGCTTTATGAAACCCAACAGTAAATTAGATTGTTGAAACTAATGATGGTCCCTTTGAATATCTTCTGTTCTAGTAGTCAAAATTTACTCAAATTCGGTATTTTTGCTATTCTGAGCACGCTCAATTAATTTTTGCTACAATCATTCTAAACAGATTTTAAAAGTCAGTGTTTGTTTTAACATATTGGTGACGGGTTACGGAAATCTCTCTGGTTAGATACCCAGCGCTAGGCGATGGAACACAGAGATTTCCGGTCTTACGTAGGAGGTAGCCTTGTAATTGCTTCTCTTTTAAATTAAAAACATCTGCGACATAATGTAATGCAAATTGAAAGCATCGCAAAAACATGTGCAAAAGTAATGTGGAAAAAATACCGTACTGTGAATTATTATGTATTTCTTCATTATGATTCAAAATAAGATAATTTGAATCACTTTTGCCTTTTATTTAATTTTTTAAGTCCGATTTGTGTTTTTTAACTTCACAGAACTAAATAAAAACTCAGATCTAAAAAATAAAACATGAGTGTTCAAAACCAGGGCCTATTTCTCTTCGCAACAATGAATAAGGTTGCTCGTTATTATCAATTTTTTGTCACCAAGGGAAATCCACGATTCATTCTCTGCGAGGTCTCCCCATAAGCATAAAAGTCAAAAAGAAAGAAAACTAGTGGCAATTCTTGATTGCACAAACATTAAATTTTCATGAACAAATTGAAGTTCTATTGTTATTTTTATTTATTTTTTATTTGATTCTCGTTTCATTTTTGATTGAGTTATATATTTTTTATTTATTTTATTTGATTTTATTTATTTTTCCCCTAAAATAGGACAGCTTTCAACTGATATTAGCATTGATGAATTGTTCGTAGACGAAATCTTTGTTCAATTTATAACAACTTAACATTTATAATATTCGTATTTTCGATCAATAGTAGTGATTTTTCTTTTCAATAGTGGCGTTTCGTAAATCGACTAAAATGTTAGAAAAATATTATTAATCAAGAACCAAAGAAGTATATATATATATATACGCACAAGCTTTTGTCAAGACTTTGAAAAAGGCACTGCTGAAGATTTTCAATTGTTGTTCAGTTTTCCACGTAAGATAGAAAAACTAGTTGGATTTTTTTGAATTAGGAAAGAAAAACTATTTTACGCGCAAGATGGCCGTTTCCGTTTGGGACGAGATTTATGTCTCACGGCACGTACTTGCGGCAGCGAAAGGTGCAACTACAAAAACGCCCTCTGGCCAATATGAAGACGAATCTCAGAGTTTTCGGCATTGTCAAGCCGTGCCGTGAATACATGCCCAACTTTTTTTTTCCTTCATTTCGCCAAAGTAATTCAAAGACGCAAAAATGAATTTTTCGAAACTTTATCCGATTGGAGGAACATGTTTGACTAAGAATGACAACTAAATATGAGCCGGCATAACTGGTGACTTTTATTAGATTCCATTTTGAGCATGCCGTGGGCGAGTTCTTATATATCTTTACGAATAAGATGATTTATGTGTGGGCGAGCTAACTCTTCTCACTAAGCGATGTTTTCTTAGGAAAACAATGTTTCTGAACTCTCTCAAAAGGCTTAGGGATGGCGATCATGTTATTTACACCTTCAGCTAATGTCGAAAGAAATGTCTGGATAGCTTTTTTTATTTATTTTTATTTTCAAGATTCAATAAATACAATAAAAATTTCACCTTATTTAATAGTTTTCAATCTATTTATATTGATATCGCTAAAGGGGATACTTGAATTGAACGGGAAATCGTTCTCTGCTAGTATTTTACCATAAATGTATTGAGAACGATATGATGCTTTATTACTATCAATATTTTTCACGTGATAATATTATTGCTAACTAGTAAAGTGTAAGGGGTTTTTTTTGTAGGCAGGAGATAAAACACGCTTTATTACTTTTGCGTGCAATATGCTTTTTAAAATTATGACAGAGTACATCAATAATGTCTAGTAAAATTAAAGGTTTTTCCAAAAAAAGTAAAATTTATACTGAAAGGAAAGTAATAATAAGTTCGTTCATGCAAAAAAAGAAAAAAATCTCTCTTGACACACACAAATATTTTATCTCCTATATAACTAACGAGTTTGGTTGAGAGATAAATATATATAATATATATTTATCTTTGAACCAAAATATATGAATATAGTATTAGTAGTGACAATAAAGAAAGTAAAAAAAAAGGGTCAAACCTTAAAATGTAATTTTAATATTTAACATTTTGTATGAATTTAGTCAATTAAGGCAATATGAAAGAAACAAAGTATGAGTAAAGCTTTAATCATTTTACTAAAAATGTTATGGAATGATTTCATTGTATATTAGAGAATAAAAAGCAAACTATTTCCTTTGCGACTGGAATTTTATGACAGTCTAATAAATAAACTTAAATTATTCAAGAATTCATAGATTATATTTAAATTATATTAATATGTTAACATTCGGTTTTATTCAATGTTTTACGTAGAGAAAACAGAACTTAAAAGAATTACTAGAGAATTTATGTTAAAGTTAGCTTTTTGCAGCCTCCCCTCACAGAGACAGATTAAAATATCACGGAGTGCATGAAATATTAAAGGATTACCTCTGCCCCCTTTAAGATTAAAGTTTTTTTAAATTGAAGTTTTAATAAATATTGATGCACAATAATAGTTTTTAACTAACTTTCTGAATGCAATTTTTGACCAAATAACTTTAATTGTTTTTATCAAGTTTAACATGAATAACGTTCAGTGCAATGGACTCCCACTCTAATGGTTCTTACTGCATCAGAGTCCGTTCTTTAAATCTGTTATTCAACAGAACAAGAGATTTGCATAATTACGAAAATAATTCACTCTATATCACAGCAGGTAAAATGGAAATCAGAACCTCGCGTTTTATTTCTGTTTACTATAGCATAAAAATATCTTCTTATATTACGTTTCAAAATTTAACCAGCCCACTGAACGACATCGTTCTGTTGAACAGATGAATTCATCTGTTCTTAGGCATTGAAATAACTTGAAAGCGAATTTGTGTTTCATTTTTCTAAAGTTTGAATAATTAAATACGCATTCCTGTATACAATTAAATAAGTGTATACAAAATGGTAATTTCTCTCAATAACAATAGGAAACAATAGACGTGCTCATCGTTCTTTATTTACTATTTCGTCGAATGGAATAAAAGTTTCCGACGCGACAAATTTATTCCTTCGTTTATTTAGTTAGCTTTGAATTCACTTCAAGAAACTGTCTTCTCTGCTTTTCAGTTCCAATTGTTCAGCTTAGCTTAACACGAAACGTCTAATTTAATAACTATTCTAAAGGACTTGTTTTCCCTTTCAATATAAACTACCTATTTTCAGTTAGCACAATTAAAACTTTCACTTTTAAGGAATTGCTGCGTAAATAAAATCTCGTTCAACGTATTGACTAGTTTATATTCTAATGATTCCATTTCACCATTGTACTGCAGTGGATTGAAACTTGCAGATTTTACTATTAACAAGTTATACACATATATTTGAATTACTAGTGAAGATTTTATATTGTAGAACTTTGTAACATTGAATATTTATTGGTTAAATAACATTAAAACAACGCTTATGTGGCAATGCACTGATTACATGATATGCAAAATGCATCGAGACTTCAGAATTCAATTTCTTTCTCCTTCACAATCTTATGAAACGTTATTAAACTTTTAGCACATATCTTGAGAAACAGTTAGGATTTTATTCGTCTCATGAGCAATATGTTTAATAATCGAATATTTTATTCGTAATTAAATATCGAAGATAGATTTACTCTTAGACTAGTTTTGAATATTATCCCAATTAATGAAAAGATTTTGTAACAAATAAAATTTTGCCTTTTAATGGTAAACATTTCTATTTTTTTTAATGTATTTTAATAATATTACCTCTTTTATTTTATTATTATTATAATAATTATTTAAACATTTCAAGTAAAAATTAAAGTTTTACTAACGCTCCGAAATGTAAAACTTAAGTCTCTGAATTTATTATATTTACAAGTCTTGAACTATACGAGCCTACTTTCCCGTATACGCCAACTTCAAATTTATTATCTAGCTCTCTCTCTCTTTCTAGTTTAGCTTTAGTTCTTAATTACTTCAAATATACCTTTTTCAACGGTTAATACATATTCATTCATTCATTCATTCATCCATTAATTCATTTATTCAGTCATTCAGTTATTCATTTTAATTCATTTACTCAGTCATTCATTTACTCAGTCATTCATTTACTCAGTCATTCATTTATTTATTCATTTATTCATTCATTCACTCATTCATGTATTTATCCACTCATTTACTTATTTTTTATTCATTCGTTCTCACTCGTTTGTTCATTCATTCTTTCATTTATTCAGTTAATCATTCATTCAATCAAAAATATCCTTAAAAATTTCAATCAAAAAATTTCGTAAGAAAATATATTCTTTAGTTCTGGATGAACTTTCTGTACATGTTCTACGTCATAAAAGCTTTCCGATAAAGTTTGTTCCAAGCAAATCGGTCCGTTACATCAGGATTTATATAGAATTGAAATTTCCCTGTAGGCGCTATGTTAATTTTTTCGAACTGTTCAAAAATGAACAGAAATTGTTCAAAACAAAAAATATTTCAAACCGAGAGCTTCTTCCAACAAGCTTGTTCATAGTAACTTGGATCTTACGCACAGAGTTTACATAATTTGTCCATAGGCGGTAATGCTAAGATTTTTTGAACCGTTCAAAATTGAAAGAAAAATTGCTTAAATCAAAAAGTAAAATATGGAAATGAGATGTTTATTGCCGAGATCTTTCGAATGCAAAATTTTTTTTTCGAATCGGACAATTCCTTTAAATGTTAAATGTTATTTAGGGGGGGGGGGGCAGACAGACCGACACACTTTTTCCCCCATCTTAAAACCCTACTTGCAATTTTTTTATGTTTCAATCTGTATTTAACTACTTAACTAATTTTTGACTTTTCTTCACTTTTAACGATATTTTCACGATACTTGCTTCATTATTATTATTTTTTAACTTTTACGGGAAAGTAGGCTAAAAAGGAACATTTCACTGCGAAGCAACGATTGAAGGCCTTATCAGACAACGGTCCAAGGGGCCGGGGTCCAGCTTTATATAGGTTTCAAATCACAAAAATCGATGAAAATTGAATTTTTTTTTTTTTTATCGTCCTGAAACATGCACAAAATCTTTAGCTAACAGGCGACATTATGGTTGCAAAAAAAGTGTCGCTCAGGAAACTGTTTCTGGTAGTATAGGAAATGGTAATTCTTTGTCGATATATCGGTTTATTGCTCTGTCTCACTATTTAGCCCCTTAAACAATCAATGTCTCGTTTATTTCTAAACATTTTTCTTTACACTTTTGGTTTTTACAATTGTAATTTACCTTCAAGTTTTCCACTAAGTGGGTTTTAGTTTTTTCTAAATAGTGGGAACGATTATGAGCAGGCACCGAAAATTGATGCCCTAAAAAATCCCTGAAAATGCTCTAAAAACACACCAAAATAGACCCAAACAATGCCATTAATGTTGAAAAAATGCACTTAACATTTTGAAAAATGCATTTAAGATCTGCAGTCAAAATTCCATTAAAACGTTTAATATATCTGTGTTTTGAAAAATTATAATAGCAACTTCATTAAATGAGTTTTTAAAAATATAAATAAATAAAACAAGATAATAGAAACAATGCAGCAATAACTAGTAAACATATGTTTTGATAAATTTACTGTCTTGAATGACAGAATCTAAATTGCCCTGAGTAATTAAATGTTTTTTTTTTTTTTTTTACATTATTAAAGACCGCATACGAAAGTAAGATTTTTACATCTTAAAAAAAAATTCCAATTCAGACATAGAGTAAATTCGAAATAAATAAGATTCCTCACGGATCAATTTTCCTCAAACTCACTCGCTACACCTTCTCCAATTATAACACCAGCAATTTTTTTTCAACGACAAAAATACTTTGTTTTCTTCAATTTGTCTTTATTCGGATTTGTGCAATAGATTTACATTTCTATCTCGAACGACCCTTTTAAGTGCCCGTTAAATTTAATGAATGTACAAAACTAAGTTTTACTCAGAATGTTTAAAGAGAGAGAGAGAGAGAGAGAGTTAAGCATAGACAAATGCTCTAAAAATGAGAAAAGTACTTGAAAATGCAAAATATGTTGCAGAAATCGTTACAAAATGCACAAATACAGAGAAAACGTCGAAAAAGGCATTACCATCAACTTCCGGGGCCTGATTATGGGCATTATCAGTTGCAAATATTTTGGCTTATATCCATGATTTTGTGATGTATATTCACGAGTTTAATCTGACGCGTTTCTCTCTTTTTCTGCGCAGTGTTATAGTCAAGACTGAAGCCGCAGAGAAATTGTGCGTTATTGTTTATAAATGTTTGAACATTAAGACATTTTTTCAACTGGGGAGTACCTTTTCCCCAGATCTCCCATCTTGCATTATACATTACTATTCAAAAAATATATATTTGTTATATACACTGTTATGGTTCATTTTTAACTTTATTTTTTGCTCTTAATATCTAAGTTTACTGCTCTCTTATCATAAATATTTGATTATAACATTTGATCCTTTATTTTATATTTGTTCATGACGAAATTGTTTATAGCATTTTGATTTATATATTTTTTTGTACAAAATTACTTAGTAGATAATGAAACAAATATGTTTCTGTTCCTATTTTGATTGACTTCTGAGTTAGTTTTTTAATTTAATGCCGTTTAATTATGCCGTAAATTTTATCTTCCATCAAATCTTATCCTGGAAATAGAAACAAAATTTTTCATGCCACCTGATTATAAATGAATAAATTAAAAAAATTCAGCACTCAATTTAATCAAGAGCTAAAAACGCTAATGCAAATCAACAATTTTCGAAGAAAAATAACGCGTCACAGCACTTATCTCATCTTATATTATATTAGACATTGCTTGCTTCAAAATTGTAATTTATTTTGTTTGACATTGCTGAACAAACAATCTGACTGATTGGTCGTACATATAAATTTTGGAAATGGATTAACTGACACCTTCAGATTAGTATTATTTTGTTTTGACATTCATTTTAATAGATTAAAATTTCTCCTTTGTTTTGTTCTTGAAATTTTTTCTTTTTTAAATTATAAATAGTTAAATGTGTTGATTTTTTTACAAATGTTATAGATTGTAGATGTAAGGAGTCGTATTAAAGTATGACAAATAAAGACTTCTAAATAAGGCATCGAATCTACGTCCAAAGTAGGAGGAGGGAAATTAACTATTTCCAAAAGTATTTTAATGATAACACTAAAACTCATCAATAGCTACTAAAGAAAAAAAAGTAAGAAAATTGGGTGACAAACAGAGAAGAACATAGTTATTAACTGTTTCTTTTTTCCTATTTATATATAGGTGATTTTTCTTCCACACTACTATGTATATAATTGTAGGGTGAAGACAAATCATTCTTTTTTTATGCAACTAGTACCTGCATGAAAATAACCGTTGACTGCCTGATATTTTAATACCTTCCATGTATAGGACAGAGGGTATCATTTCCATCAAGTTTTGATTGTTTTTATAAAACGGTAGCAAATGTTTCTCTTTTTTAAATCCTCAAAATTACGATCGTCGACACAACGAAAGTGTGTTTTTAACGGGCTACAAAAGCTGTTCCGAACTAACATTTTAAGAGTCAAAAAGGGAGGTATTTTTTTTATTTTAGACTTTATATCTCGTGTAAATCTTTATGTGTGCTTGTGTTTATCGCCCGATATCGATTTATCGAGGAAGCAAAATATCAGAGATTCCTTGCGAACCAAAACACTTTTATTGGTTTTAAAATTTTAAAGACTGGTCATAAAGGATGCTGATACAAAAATGACCCTGCATAAAGCGCCACGTTCATAAGCGTGAGAGAGTTAAATTTATGACTTTCAAACTTTTTTTTTCAAGCGATGGCTGTAGAAAATGGGTTCGGGCAGCAACATATTTTGTTTATTGTGATTTTCTCAAACATAAGCTAAAGCGCTGGTAGTAATTTATTAACGGAAGCCCAACATCTACATTAGAGTTTGACGAAAAAAAATACTCTTTAACACATTATGTATTCAAAACATGCATAAACAAAGCATTTAAATTATGAAGGGAAATTTCAGGTCCATTTTGTTATAACCAACAAGGATATGCTTATATTACTCCTAAACCTAAAACCGAAGTTTTGAAGATTTAGGGGTAAACCTCCTAACCAGATTCTTTGAGAAAAAAATGAAGTGTATACCAGGTTGATTTAAAAGTTTTTTCATATTTTCACCTACAAAAGAAATGCACAACAGTCACATATTTATTCCTCGAAGTAAATTCCATTATGAAGTCTGGTTTTGTGCCAGCTCTCTGCCAAAAGTTCAATTCGATGTTTGTACCATTCGGCCCGGCTTCGATGCAAAGAACTCGCGACACCCCGTCTCAACATCAGTCACATTAGTGAACTGCCGTCCGGACAGAAAGTGAGCCAAGGACCGAAAAAGATGATAATCCAACGGAGCAAGGTCTGGGCTGTATGCAGGATGGGGCAACACTTCGATACCTTGCAGGTGTGCAAGTTTTTCCTTGGTGAATATGGCTGTGTGTGCTGGAGCGTTGTCATGTTGTAGGAGTGCACGTTGTCTGTTGGCTAGTGCTGGATACCGAGCCTTCAGAACGTCGTACACTCGTTCCAGTCGTTGACGATAGAGGTCAGCGTCCACAGCACGGCCATGTGGAACAAACTCAGAGTGAACCACTCCCTCGAAATTCCACCAAACGCACAGCATGACCTTCTGTTCAAAGCGACCCCGCTTGACAACGGGTTTCGGGGGCTGACCGGGATGTTGCCACTGTTTTCCCATGTCTGGATTTCGGAAAAAGATCCATTTCTCATCTCCAGTTACGATTCTGCGCCAAAATCGAAGATCTTGGGGGTTGGAAAGCAGTTCGTTGCAGACCTCCACTCGCCGTTTCTGCTGGGATGGAGTCAATTCATGAGGGAACTTCTCGGCAGCGCCTATTCACGAGCCCCAGTTGCTGGAGGTGTCGATTGATGGTACTTTGGGAAGGACCAAGTTCTGCTGATAATACTCGGGTGCTGGAACTCGGCTGGTGTTGGATAGCTTCCAGCAGAACTTCGTTATCGACAACAGATGGCCGCCCAGATCTTGGTTTCTCTTGAAGGGTTGTATCACCTTCTTTGAAACGCTTAAACCAATTTTGAGCAGTGCGCTTATTCGCAGAACCTGTACCCTCAACATCATTAATTTCTTTCGCCGCTGTTCTTGCGTTAAGACCTTTTTTCCCAGAGGAAACGCAAAATAACACGAATTGCTAGCTTATCATCCGCCATTTCAAGAGACTGCAACGTCTACACAAGTGCGAGAAATCACAGCAACTGATAACGATTATCAAGGTCGAACTCCGCTCTACCATTTTCGATCGTCTGCGCAGGAACTGTAATTTACATATGTTACCTTCAGGCCTTGCAATCAAGGCCAGGTAACATACAGAAAAACTTTTGACTCAGCCTGGTATGTCACTTTTCTGTTTCTGATGCATGAAACGCCCGTGCTTGAACCATTTAAAGCACGAGTTTTTTTCTGAAAAACTAGTATAGTGTAAGTTATTCTTTGCAATTTCAGGTTGTGGGGGATGACTAGGGAGCGGGGGGGGGGGCAAAAGTTACATAGAGAAAAAATATTATATAAACAAAGTGTGAACGGATGTCAGACGGGCATTAGAAATAAAATAACGCTCGGGGATGAGCAAATTTTCCGGTAACTTTCGCCACGGGCTCCTTTTTACACGGCCAAATACGTTTAATGGTTAAACTATTAACTACTGAGCTTGTAATAATTTATCATTGGCCGAAAGATTCTTGAAAAACGATTAACCTCCTCCCCCCCTCAAGGCGTGACATTTACGGACAGGCCCAAAAAAGCTCTTATTTACCTTTATTTTCTCTATTAATTTGTTTGAAAAAGAACACTCTAATTTTCTGTTATGATTTTTTGTCAATTCGGTATTATTATTATTTGAACAATGAATAGCGGTGGTGTCACAAGAATTTGAAATTTGTTAATACATTTCAGATGTTGATTATTCAAAAGACGGAAATGGCAAAATTTAGATTTCATTAGTATAGCGGTTGTTAAGTTTCAGTTCATTATAACCAATGTTTGACTGCGATGAGATTTTACTGCATGTCACTTTAATCCAAACGCATCACTTTAGGGAAAGCTGAACGATGGCACATAAAATATTTTCAAATCTCTACTGAAAAGAATTGTTTCTTCACAGAAAAAACTTTGATTTACTTACAGCATTTCATTAGATCTTTTAAATTTTGTTCTTTTGTAATTACTAGATATATTTGCTCAAGAAAAATACATAAGTTTTTTAAGCTTTGAAGATACTTTTAAAATTTCTTATCCCTTCCCGAGTTGAAAACGGTCGAAGGATTAAATTTGAGATAAAATTAAATCCTCATTTAATGATGCTTCAAACATAGAATAAATCCCGGCACCTTTATTTTGTTCGAGGTTTTTTCCGAATGCAATCTAATCTTATTTTTATTTCCACTTTTACACGGGGATTATTCGACTTTTGACCTGGCGATACTGAAAGGAAAAATATTACGTTGTAGAGCGTGCGTCGTAATAATGTTACGATCATTTCTTAAGAAACAATTGAAAAATCGAAAAACAAAATCATAGTTTAAAACTCGTAAGGTTATTTTTGAATAAAATTAACTTTTTTTTGTTCGTTGAATTTATGAAAATCAATCAAAAGATGCAAATGAGCATTCACTATTGAAATAATTCTTTTGTTCTCGATAACTGCTTTAAACCAGAAAGAAGAACTTTTATTTCTGATTCTCCGAAAAGATGCAGCTTAGTTTTTAAACAGAAGTTAAGCAATGTTCATTTCAAACGTCCTTTTGAGCTCTTGATTTTCAATGTGTAAGGATTTGTGCATGAGTTAATGATCAAATGATAGATTACGTTGAAAACTTTTATTTGTGTGCTGTAGCGCGTCATCAATCATTTAGAGACTCACGTAACAGCTAGTAGAAAATTAAATGTTTTTCAATATTTTGTAAGGTAATTTTAAAAACATCGTCTGTGGCAAAGCTAAGAAAATATCTCACTAAATAAATTAATGCGTTTCATTGTGAGTGCAAAACTTTTTTCTGAAAAATGAACATTTCAGAGAAAAATGGATTACGTAATTTTGAAAGATTTCTATCATATCTTTTTACGCAGTAATAGTTTCTGCATTATAATTTAACAGACCGATGAAGCTCCCCAAAATCTGTAATAAATTTGGAAAGTTGTATTTGCATAATTGTCAATTAAGCAGAATCTTTAAGAGTTGCAATATTGAAATGAACCAAGAATTTTGATCTCGAAATGTAAATAACTATTAAGCTACTGCGGGCAGTTTGAATCAAAACAAATCCTAAGATAAATAGAAGTTAGGAAAAATTACTACTTCAACAGGTTTATAGGCATTTGGAATACATTACCGGAAGCAACTGTTACTTTCAATGGGTAAATAGTTTTATTTTCATTTATTGATCTTCATTACGGATTGATAAACTGACTTGGACCAGTCGACCCGGAAACTGAGCCTGCTGCTGATCATCAATTTTTGTATTGATTCATATCTTAAATTCTGAGAACATTGCCGATAATTTATTAAAAGCATATATAATGGATTTTTTTTTTTTTGCAGAGCGTGTCCGTATCGGTGTCCGTTCTCACCCTTAGCTTTATCTCTGTGGATCGTTGGTACGCCATTTGTCACCCGCTTCAATTCAAAAGCACCGCTTCTCGTGCCAAGAAGGCAATTGCCGTCATATGGCTGGCAGCTCTGATATTGGGGTTACCTGATGCCTTGTTCTTGGACATTCGGCCAGGCCCTGTTCCATTATATTTCACAGACTGCGCTTACACGTGGCCTGACGCTTACACCCGTCTGCATCAACTTCTAGTAGTGTTCTTCCTCTACTTCTGTCCTTTCTTGTTGATGAGCTTCTTCTACTACCAAATCGTTAAGGTGCTCTGGAACAGGGACAACATACCGGGCAGCGGCGAAACACTGCATTCCAGGAAAATCAGAACAGGTCAGTGTACCGTGACTTTACCTCTTTTATATTTTTACTTTTAAATTTTAATCCAACTTGAGTTTGTATCACCGAATTTCTTTGTCCTTAGCAAGCTTCTAAATGTAAGGACACTAGTGCTGCCATCTGATTGTAGAGTGAGCTGCTTGGAACTGGACAAAAGTCTTTTTACTTTTAAGGAAGTTTAAAAACAAGAAAAGTGTTGAAATTTAGAGTTCCGGTAGTAAATAAAATTTACACTATAAAATTTCAACAAAATGGTCATAGTGTTTGTTTACAATGCTTTCACTTTGAACTTTGAAGAGTTACCTATCTAATACATGAGGTCGAATTTGTCAAGAGTGCAAAATTACCATTTTCAGGCAAAATATGTTTACGTCTTACAAAGAATACTCAAATTAAAATTCGCTGCATGACGAAATATATTGCTTTTAGTTTCAAATCCGTATTCATGCACAGTCAAATACTTGGTAAATCTATGATCTACTGCTTCATTAACCATAGACTTTGGCTGAATTCTTAGCTTTTACAATGTTTTTACCTTATGCAGCTTCGAAGTAACAGTATATTTCAAATGATCTGAATCAGACAAACAGAGCTTGTGGACTACTGATCGCTACGTCCCACCGCGTAATTATAAGTAACCTGGTCATATCCCACTAAAGAAATTAAAACATCTTAACAAGTTGCTAATTTTTGTTTTGGTACACCCAAAAATAAAGCAATATTTCCCTCTCAAAAACAATTGCGGATTTTTAGAGTCGTTTATTAGATAAAATCATCTACTTTATCAAAGAGTTGTTGCAATCTTCGTAACTTTCTTCTAGAAGTTGAGATCAGCTTGTTCAGATTAATAAATCATTTTCACGAAATGATGAAGCATTTTCATTTTAGTAAAGAGAAACATGTATTATTTTATATTATCTATTTACATTAATTGTCGTCTCACTTCTAACGCTAGAAATTCTTCATCAATTCCAAATCTGTCTTGCTTTTCTACCTCCATGCTAAAACAAAATTTACAAAGAAATATAATTTATGTCTCGCTTCAAAGTTTATCGTCATCATCCTCCTCACCTTGAATTTTGAACAGAACGCAGAAATAAACCTTCTCTTAACACAAGTGACGCCATCTAAACATTTCAATGAAATTAATATAGAGGGAACATTTACGACGCAAAATAAAGATGACGTAACATTTATAACTCATATTATTTTCATTAATTCCTTTGTTGAGGCCCTATGATTAGCATATACAATTAAAAACTTTACAAATAATAATCATAGTGTAGTTATAACTCTTCTTATTTTTTCCCATTTCCATTTTTAATTTTGAAAGTGAATGAAATATTATACCTTTAGTTTAAAGAACATTATTTTTGCTTAGCTTGAAGTAATTGTCAAAAAAAAAACATATCCAAGAGAATAATAATGGTTTTAAATAATTCAAAAGTATTTCTCTTAAAAATTAAAATAACTATTCGTTAAGACATTTTTAGTATACTAAATGGTAATTTGTAGTGCCATCGGTTTTGTCCTTCAAAGTTTTCAAGTGACAATAGTTATTTAAAAAATCCCGACTAACTCGGGTTTGAAAATATTATTCACGCTTTAGAAGCCTCAACATAATACAAAATAAAATATTTTCAAGATAATGGGAAGTGCTCTTTCAAAATCTTTTTCCTGAAAATTGTTGTTGGCACTTTTGTTAAGAAGTGCTTATTCTTGCATTCATTATGCTTGGAATGTATTCTTAAATAATGTGTTTTGATTTTCGAATTGGAAAGTGTCACTGTTTCTAGCTTCAGTGAAGAAAGACGAAAATATGTTATTTTACATAATTAAGCGATAGAACAGCTAAGATGACAAAGCATATTCTAAAATTTTTCCATTGCATAATACTGTACACCTCAGGACTAGACTAGCGTAAGTCACATTATCACTACTTTAAAAATTGAGCGTAAATAAAATAATTTTTATAAAAAAAATAGAACCGACTTCAAACTATAAATTGCGCTAAAAAGTGAAAAATAAATTAATTCTTTAAACAACATCGATGTGACTTTTAAACATAGTTTTAGAAGTCGGTGCAATATTAGGATAGATAAAATCTTTTGCAATCATGAATCCAATTACAAATATATATATCTTCGCAGAATTAGCAACAGTTCCAATATGAACTAGCAAATAGTGTAATGGTAATTAGACTCATAATTTTGCACCGACTTCTAAAACTATGTTTAAAAGTCACATCGATGTTGTTTAAAGAATTAATTTATTTTTCACTTTTTAGCGCAATTTATAGTTTGAAGTCGGTTCTATTTTTTTATAAAAATTATTTTATTTTATTCTTTTTAGTGTAAATAATTTTTTTTATATAAATACTATATTTTAAAAAATCCATATCAAAAGGCAAACCTTCTTTGAATGAATGGCACAAAAACTTATTCATTTGTATGATAAATTCCATTTTGAAGTCGATTTTAGCAATCAAACTAATTGCATTTAATTTTTTCCTCAGCGAAGTCTTCAGTCCAACTCTTTGGCTTTAATTGCTTTTAATATTATAACACAGTTGCAACAAACAATTATTAAACAATGACTGTTATATTTATTAATAGTTTTCCCAACAAAGAAAAAATCAAGCTAAGCCTTTCCAATTAAAATAAAAAAATACTTAATTTTCACCCGTAGCGTTTTTTCTAAAAAACAAATGTAGTCAAATTGATGTGCGATATTTGAGTTCGACGGCCCTCTATCTATTAAAGAAAAAGTCATCAAAATCGGTTCATTTAGTCAAAAGTTATGGATGAAAAACCAAAAAAAAATGACCCTATTTATGTCCATAACTTTTTTTCTAATTATCGAATATGGTCAAACAAAGGTATGGGACCTATGGGAAACCACCCCCGATGGATTTTAAAAAAATATATGAAAATCGGTTCATCCGGGGAGAAGTTATGAGTGGACAAACAAACAAAAAAAAACGACATACATACAATATCTTATATATAAGCGCCTTATTCTGTCTGTCTGTCTGTCCGCGATAGGATTCTAGGCCGTTTTACCGATCGGGACCACATTCGACACGGTTAATGTTTACGACCCGAGAAACGCATCGCCGCAAAAATGAGTTTTGACTCAATTAGTTTTTTTTTTTTTTTAATTAATTTTTTTTAAATTTTTCAATGCTTTTTTTGACCCGTTTTATTTTATTTTTGCATTGTTGCTGTCGTTTCCAACAGTATAATTACAGTTGCCGTGTGAACAAACAAATCAATGCAGTTGCCATTTAACAAATGTAAGAAATATATTAATAATAATCAAAACGTTCATCTAGCATATTGAGTGAGGCTTCGATGTATTTGCAATTTCCGTTAAAAATTAATGTATGCGCGAATTTAAGGCAATCCCTTCTTTATTTTTAATTGATTTATTTATTGCTTGCGCTTTTTATATTTTTTTTTATTAGAGTGGCAGCGCTCTTTTTCCCAGTTTCGTTAAAACTTTTGTTTTCAAGAGCATAATAAAATTTTCAATAACTTCTTTCGACGATAAATAAATTTTTTTCACAAACAATTTGATTATATAGTAAATAAATATATAACAATGTGGGGCAGTAAGCAAAGGGGCTTCCTCGCAGCCTGACCTGGGTCATTCAGTTTGAATTAGCAGACACCTTAGCACAAATCACTTTAATTACAGTTTATAATATCTAGAACAGCGGTCATTTCGTATGACTGCCGGGCGTACTAGTAAATGTATAACCTCCTTCCTTTGTGAAATCGGTTAAAAAAGAAAAGATTGATTTCGTTGCCTAGTAACAAAGTTGTTATATGAATTAGGCAACAAAACATGATTGTTGACATTTAATAAATATGCATTCTTGATCCCTTGTTAGTTAATTTTCGTATAATTAAACAATATCTGAAAATTACCATTTTTGGACTTACGTTAGTTTAGTCCTGCGGTAGAGAATCTCTGTGTGGTATATTAAAAATGCTTATGCGTATATAATGACAGTTTGTATAAGTAAAGGACACATTAGACGAACTTTGTCCAGGGCTGAACGAGACTAATTTTTAGTGTCCC
This sequence comes from Octonoba sinensis, assembly GCA_038502835.1. Classification (NCBI taxonomy): domain Eukaryota; kingdom Metazoa; phylum Arthropoda; class Arachnida; order Araneae; family Uloboridae; genus Octonoba; species Octonoba sinensis. The sequence goes on from CM076602.1 coordinate 71,246,257, forward strand.
CACATGAAGTTGCAGCACTCACTTTTTTAGGTTACGTCTCATTGCATGTCAAATCATTCAGGATTTTCCAGAAAAGTCAAGAAAAATGACTTTTTATTTCCTAAATGAAAAGTTTAAGTTTAAAACAAAACTCCTGTGAACCGCAGATCAAGATTTTTTTATAATGTGTTATCACACAATTAGAGGTACATGTGCATACAATTTGGTTGGAATTGAAGAGGGGCAGTGTAAGAAAACATCTGTTAAAGTTGCTCCTTTTACGAGTCAAAAAATAAGAGAAGCATTTTGTTTTATCTCCGGTAATAAATACCATCGTATTATAAAAACTACTTTATTTGCACAGCGATAATTTATTTACAAGTCCAAAATCTAATAATATTACAGTCATTGTTGCCAATTCTCATAACAAAAAGTCCTGTTGCCAAGACTCACTTTAATATATTACAATTTTTAGGGATAAATTTAGAAGAGTTATACAAGTAAAATGTTACTAAAAGGGGAGTTTAGATCATTCTTAACGAAATATAAAAAAATGAAAACTCTATGACAAATTTGTAGGGAGTTTCAGCCCTTTATATCCTTATATCTATCATTCAAAATGGTGGCAAATGAGGCTTCTTCACAGATAATTAAAGGCTCAGAACTCATCAACTCCTTCCCAATTTGCAGTATACTTTATATTTTCGAAATCAGCATCACAAAATCTATAACTACAACAAATTTTAACAACATCGAAGGTGGTGAGTGTCATAAGCTGGATGATCTAACATGGATTGACCCTTATAGCTCTAAATTATTTTAAACATACAGTGAAACCTGTGCAAGTTAACCACTTGCAGTGCAGCACTTTAGTGGTCAACTTAAGCAGGTGGTCAACTTATAAAGGGTGCGGTAGAGGGTGAAGGGCTAATTCCGTTCCAGATAAAAGTGGTCAACTTAGACAGGTGGTCAACTTTACAGGTTTTGCTGTACTTATTTAATGGTTGAAACAATTATCTCAAAAAAAATTCTCATTCAAAAAAGAAAAACAAACAACTCTGAAACTTATACCAAATTAATTTTCTTACACTTCATATTTCAGTAATTTATATTCATTAATGTCTTATAAAAGGTAAATTTTGGAATCATGCACATTTTTTCAATTTGAAGAAAAATATAGAGCGAAGTAACTACTTCACAACTTAAACGTATAACATTTCATCAACTTTATAAATTAAAAGTGGAAATGGGACAAAATAAAAAAAGTTCAATCTACACTATAATTATTATTTGTACAGTTTTTAACTGTACATGTTAATGATAAAAATCTACTGTACAAATTAGTCCTACATTATTTTCCACGGGCTACAAAAGCGTAATATTTCACAATGGCCTCAACAAAGAAATTAACAAAAAAATAATCTACTTGTAAACGTGTTTGTTTGCGTTATAACTGTTGCTTCATTTATAGCTTCCTCTCAATGTAAACTTTCAAAACTAATAGGTTAAACAAATGGAATAAATAAAAATAATCTACTTGTAAACGTGTTTGTTTGCGTTATAACTGTTGCTTCATTTATAGCTTCCTCTCAATGTAAACTTTCAAAACTAATAGGTAAAACAAATGGAATAAATAAAAATAATCTACTTGTAAACGTGTTTGTTTGCGTTATAACTGTTGCTTCATTTATAGCTTCCTCTCAATGTAAACTTTCAAAACTAATAGGTAAAACAAATGGAATAAATAAAAATAATCTACTTGTAAACGTGTTTGTTTGCGTTATAACTGTTGCTTCATTTATAGCTTCCTCTCAATGTAAACTTTCAAAACTAATAGGTAAAACAAATGGAATAAATAGAAATAAAACAATTTTTATAAAGGATTCCTTTTTTCTTATGATTCCTTCAATCTCATTCGACACAGGTTAATTCTTTGCTTTTGCCATTTAAACTGTTTTTCATTTATCTCTTTGCTTCAGTTGAATGTTTTTCATCTTAAGAGCTCACTTCCTTTGCAGTGAAAAAGGGGTTCTTCTACCTCGAAACACGTGTCAGCAACGTTTTTTCATAATTTGAGCGCAGTATACTACATACTCTGATGATCTATTTGCGAACATCTTTTCCTGTGAATTTGGCCCAAGGCTTTACTAGAGCTCTGTTGATTTTTTTAACAACTAAGTTCCAATAAATTTGACCAGCATTTAACGAAATTTGACTTATTTTCTGTACAGCTGTGGTCAAGAGCAATGGCAACGGTGCAGTCAGCCTCACTTGCAATGCAACCACCAGTTCACCCTCCTCCTCGGGGGGTGGCGGCAGCAGCGGGGGCGTCGAGGGCCAGATTCGAAGTCGACGGAAGGCCGCGAAGATGATTATCGCCGTGGTCGTCCTTTTCTGTCTCTGCTACTTACCCGTCCATCTCATCAACACGCTCAGGTGAGCCACACGTCCTTCTCGTTTTCTCATCTTTTCAGTTTATGCATATTTACACATTGGTATTCTATTTATCCCTGAATCACAAACTGCTTTTTTGTTATGATATACATTTTGTGAACTTCAACGGTTATGAAACATCTGCGACAGAAAAGTTAGTTTTAGACTTTCTGCTCATGCCACATACATGTAATTTTATTAACACTTCCTTATGATAAACCCTTGACCTTTATTTGATTAACCGTAGCAAACAGTAATTACCACAGGATGATTTTGTTGGTATCGCAATAGATGCGAATCCACCATTATGATGAATTCATATATCCATCGCAACAGCAACAAAATGCGTATGTCGTTCGAACCTATTGTTATGGTTACCAAACAAACAGCAAGTGGTGAGGCATTTTGGCTAGTGGAAAATTAAAATTGTTGAGTTCATTTAAGTATTGAAATAAAGTTTGATCGATGGCTTACTTTTAGGCTCTGATAAAAAAAAAGCAACTTATTTTTAATTTTCGTCTAAATAACTTAAGAAACAAAATTTTAGTTTGGACTCCCCCCCCCCCCCTCCTAATTTAGCATCTTAGCCATAGAAACATTTTCCCCTCTGCACTACTCCGATGCCGAACTGGGCCCTGGGCCCAATTCCAAAACAAGGCCCCATGAATGAGCCAAACTTCTGACACCCCCTCTCGGCCACATGCTTTCGACGGCCCTGGTTCTCTCTGATAGTACACTTCTTCTAAGGGTTTTTCTTTCCTCAACTCATCGCCGTAAGAAACAAAATGTAGCAAAAATTACATCAATTAATTATGAAATATTTCTAAAACTATTTGTTTGGGCGAGATAGGATTTGTAAGCTACTACGTACTTTAATTTTAGCATTTCCAATAGATATACCTAATTTGCGTGGTAAATTGTTATGAGTCATAAAGATGGCCTGTGCTTTATTATACGTAGAGAAAAAAAGGAGAAAATCTGAACAACGATTCCTTTAGGGGAATAGCAAAGCTATTTCTGAAATACGGTTCATAGCTCTGAGTTATGCATCATCATGTCGGGAGTAATGATGCAATACTTTATACTACAATTTCAAAACCATAACCAGAAGGAAAAGAAATCATATTATATTGAAAGCGTAAGTAATTTCGTTTCTAAAAAGGAGAAAAATATAACCATCTGAACATGTGAAAATTCTTTTTGAAACACCGAATCTTCTTTTGTGATCCCGCCCAAAAAATATTTACATAAAAATCTACCAATCATTTTTAGTGGAATAACTTTAGAACTAATGTAAATATTCAAGATGTATATTTTGAGTCATATTTTCAAATATATCACCTTTAAATCATGAAAGCTCTTACTGGAGGCGTCTTGAAAACAATTTTTGACGGATATTGCTCTACTCTATCACTATTGAACAGCCTACCATTACTGAAAACAACACGGTAGATTTAAAGCTTGTGTTTTGATCAGAAGTACTTCAATTTGAAAGAAAAGGTATAAATTTTACCTCGGTATTTTGAAATCTTTTTGAATGCGTCATTGATGGTTTTTATAGAGCGATAATTTTAAAGTAGTATTTCCATTATGCTAGTCAAAGTATCCGTGAAAAGCATAACATCATAAACACAGAAAAGAAATCCAATATATATTTTCAATATTTTTGCCCATCAGAAAGTCTCACTGAGCATAAAAGTTAATCTTGTCTTGTTCTACATCACAAACTTGATGCTGCTTTAGCATATAAAATGTTATTATGAAAAATGTTGATGGGCTACATTTATTTAAGCACAAAAGGTAGAACCTGAGGCCATTGCTTTAAGCTTTCCAAATCTCAAGCTAATCATGAAATTACTACTTCAATAAGGTTGTAGGCAGTTGGAATAGTTTACTGGAAGCGACTGCTACTTGCAATGGGGGTAAAAAGTTTTAAGAGGGCTGTTGGATGTTCATTGGGGTTGGTAAATTGACTAGAACCAGCATACCTGGACCAAAATCGTATTTTTTCCTGAATTCCGTCGATATAAATGTTTTTCCCCGCATTATTATATTCTTTCTAGTATAATCTACATACATTACTGCACGAACTTTACAAAAATAAGTTTCACTTTAGAATGATGAATGAAATTGATCACAATATTGCTTTCCTTTATTGAGCCTCCTTCCACAAATTCGAACATTTTCATAACGAGGTGTAGAAAGAACGGGTTCCTGAGCACAAAGTAAAACGGTATTCAATAACTATGTGGTGATGTTCTGTTCCTGAAACAGTTTTAAGTTCGAAAACTAAAAAGGTCAATAAATCCAATTATGAGTAAATAATTCTGATAATATTTTTAATTCTTACAGGTACACATCTGGCCTTCCCCAAACTCAGTTCACTACAGTGATGTCTCTGGCCTCGCACTGGCTCTGCTACGCAAACAGCGCCCTCAATCCTATCATATACAACTTTATGAATGGTGAGTAGGGGAAAAACATTTGTAAAGGAAACACAATATCAGAATTATAGCACTAGGAAATATAGGCCATAAAAGAGCTTGCTATCAAGCAAATACACTAGGACTGACTACAGATATGGTTAAAAAACATCCCAATTTTCATTCTAAAAACTCTCTAGTAGTCAGAGGCTGATTATAGTTCTCGAAAAGGAAAAGAAACTTGAAATGAATCACTAATAAATAATGAAGCCAAAATTATTGATCTTTCCACTCGTTTCATGGTAAATTTGTTTAAGCATACTTTAAATGATGATAGAATACATTGTTTTGGGAATGATAAGGATTTTTTCGAACTACGAGTATTCTCTAAAGTGGCCTGTGGAGAAGAATAACTTAACAGCGTACATTTCCTTCTGTGTCAACAAGGTCAAAATATAAGAGGGCAACTTATTCCATTTCTGTACTTAAAGCCATATTCTTCAAATTGACATTCTCTATGCTATATCCCAGAATATTTTTCAATAAAATGCTGATATTCTTTTTTTTTAAGCCTCTTTTTGGGGGGAAAAACACACATCACTGTTGTGTTTTTGAATGCTGAAGTTTTTCAGTGCAATAATTGATAGTTAAATGTTGTCATATATGGTTTTGAGAAGTTTTATAATATTAAAGGCGTTACGTCGGAATGAGTTTCGGTTATCCTTCAACAATCTCATGTGTAAATGCTAATTGTTTATTTGATGGTAATGTAAGCAACAGCTTTTCATCATGTGTTGAAAATTTGTTGCTTAAAAACCAAACTAATGAAAGCCAAAGTTTGACCCTAAACTAGTTTTGAGCCAAAAATATTTTGAAACCTCGATGTTATGCCGAAACAGTTAAGGTGCCGCACAAAGATGTTTGGTCTTTTTTTTGAAGCTCTTTTTCAGGAGTTCCAAAATTTTTCATGTTATTTTCCTGCTTGAAAACCTGAATGTTATGGCTGTCTTATTTTAATTAAGACTTACTCCTCACCTTCTCCCGAAAATCAGTTTCTCCTTTTTAACCTATCGGGAATGCCTACACAAGGTCAAGCCCAAATAGCTGTTCAATTAAAAGATATATTCATAAAAACAACTTTCCACGGTTCAAGATATAATTAATAGAGTCTTCCTATATAAGACATGTAAAGTCATAAAGAAAAAAGTGTCTGCATAATGTTTTTTTCCTGTTATAATGACCATAGAATATATCAAAGTGTCAAAGAATTTGTGCTTAAATAAATTTGATTAAAACATTCTTAAAATCCGTTCAATATTTCAACTCTCGGTTATTTATGGTTTAATTTTTCTCTGCATGGATAATATTCATGTCCGAACCGCAGAACAATACTGTCATAAAACCAACAGTCAACAAGCAAAAAGGGAAAGGTTTTTTTTTTTTCTTCTTTTTTTTGTTCTTTTGTACTTAAAGACGTGAATTTGTTTTTCTGTGTCATTAAAAATAATTTTGAGTCATAGAAAGAATTAAAAATTGATTCTTTGTTTTATTTTTTCCTGTCAAAAATATCGTTGAAATCAGAAGCCTAAATTCAATTTTAAAACAAATATTCATTTATGCAGCAAATAATTTATACTTTCAACATGGACATTAAAAAATAACATATCTTTATTATTCAGCTTTTACGTTATCATTTCATATTTCTCAAACTTAATTTGAATACATTTCAATAAATAATAAATTTTATACTTAATTCCAATTACAATGCATTTTAAAAAGTTGAATTATTCTAATCATCAGAAAAGAAGTTTTCTCTCTCAATTTTTATTTAATGCTCAACCCTTCTTTTTTCTCTCCCCTCTCTCCAAATTCGAAATATCTTAAATGTTGTTTAAGAAACTCACGAAAATTTAGCGGGAATGCCATTGTGTGTTTTGCGATAAGAATCGAATATTTTAGTTCGAGCCTTTCCGAATGTTTTATTCATTTCGCTATTCAATACATGAACAAGATGTTTTTTCTGAAAATGTGATTTATCTGACAATACCTGGTAACTCATAAAAACAAAGAATATAATGTTTTGAATTTAAGTAATTAACTTGGTAAAAAATTTTAATATTAGAAAAATGTGAAATAATTTTAAAAACCAATAAGAATTTCAAGGAAATATGCCTGATTTGCACAGAAATATCATCCATAATGAGTCCTACATAGGGTACATAGGTGATCTAGAGAGACCAATTCTAAAGTGGTTTCTTACCAAGCAACCCGCTTGGGAAGCTAAAAATTGTTACCGGCCCACAATGCGGTACGTCACGTTATAAAAGTTTTCTTTAATAACCTCCAACTTTTGAAAGCCCCTCTGACCCTCAATGTCGTCATCAAGCTGTAATAATTTTTCATGCATTGTATTTTCTTTCTGTTATCATTAAAATATTTCTCCTATTAAGAGAAAATGTGGAACGCTTTTTTGAAAAAATTTTAAATCATTTTTTCTGTACACCATTTCTTATGAAGTTTTCCCCGAAAATTCCCGATGCCTGTCCATCTTTGATGTCACGGGGTCTTTAACCTTTTATAAGGTGGAAAGAATACTTTCCTCATCAACTTATAAATGTTTACTATACGCTATTTGATTGGCAGAAATTTGTAAAGACTGGAAAGTATGTTTAGCAAAGTGCATCAGTTTTTAAAAGTTACAGACATACTCATTCTGTTTTATCTCCAGTAATAATACCATCGTATTATAAAAAACCAATTTATTTGCACAGAGATAATTTAGTTACAAGTCCAAAATATAATTATTAGAACACAGTCATTGTTGCCAGTTTTTATTACAAAAAGTGCTGCTGCCAAAACTTACTTTAATATATTACATTTCCTCCCTTTTAAATCCCAGAAAAGTGTAATTATTTATATGAATGAAAAGTTATCAGTAACCGAGTCTGGCCGGCGCCTTTCGAACTCTCTGGGGACGATGGTGGAGTGCAATATTACTATTAACTTCTTGAGGAGTTTCATTTTGATTTTCTGTGGCTACAACTGTCTTACTTTTATTTACCAATTGGTCCTCGATCCCCTCTTCTGTTGAGTTGTCTGTTATTGGAATGTTTGACCAAAAATGAGAAGGCATCCATGTATTGCTACTCGCTTGATTACTACGATCAATTTCTTTATCAACTAACTCCTTTAACTTGATGGGATTATCTTCGGACTGACATTTCCAAATTTGATCTAAATGCCTTTTCCAAATTATACCATTTCTTTGACCTTGCATAAATATATACTCTTACCTATTTTATTTATCACAATTGCTTCAACCCATTTGTCACTTTTGCCGCGATAATCTGTTACCATAACTCTCTCTCCAACATTTATATCTTTCCTATGTTTCCCTCCATAATTTCTTTCTTGATGGGACTGTTGACTTTTGACTCTATCTTCCAAATTTGGCCTCAAAAGGTCTAATCTGGTACGTAAAGCTCTACCAAACATCAATTTAGCTGGAGTTTCACCGGTAGTATTATGAGTTGTATTCCTATAGTCAAACAGAAATTTATAAATAATATCTTGAAGGGAAAAATTATTTACACCGTTTTGTGTCTCATATTTAGAAGTGACGGCTTTTGCAATCATGTTTTTTACAGTTTTTACTAAATTCTCTGCAGCACCATTACTCCGAGGATGATATGGTGGGGTAAGAATATGCTTTATGCCATTATTTACGGTAAAATGTCGAAATTCCCCTGAATCAAAAGGTGGTCCATTGTCCGAAACCAGCTGATTTGGTAAACCAAAACATGCAAAAATTCCTCGCAATTTTTCAATCGTGTTTTGTGCAGTCGTATTGGACATAGGAACAACCTCTGCCCATTTGCTATGTGCATCAATCAAAACCATGTACTTTTTACCATACAATGGCCCAAGGAAATCTACATGAATTCTCTGCCACGGCTTCGTTGGCCAGTCCCAAGGAGTTAGTGTGGTTTTGGGGGGCATGGTTTGAGTTTTCAAACATCCATTGCAAGATTTAACCAATTTCTCAATTTCTTGATCTAATAAAGGCCACCAAACAATTGATCTTGCTCTGGACTTCATTTTAACTATACCCATATGGCTTCCATGAAGTTCATCTAACACTCTTTTCCTTAATTGAGCTGGTATAACAACACGGTACCCCCACAATAAACAATCTTGTTCACTGGTAAGTTCATTTCTCCGATGCCAGTATGGTTTAGTTCCATTATCAATAATTAGTTCATCTACTTCTGGCCATCCATGTGATACGTAGTGCAATACGCGACTTAAAATTTTATCTCGACGTGTTTCTAATGCCACTTGTCTGAAATCTACAGGTATTTCACTATTCATCCTCATAAAGTTACAAATGGACCATTCTTCTTCATCATCGTCCACTGATTTGGATTTCAACGGTAGTCTTGATAAAGCATCCTCATTGGCATTTTTTTCCGAATTGATATACTTAATTTCAAAATCGAAACCTGATAAATATAAAGACCATCGTTGCAGCCTATTTGCTGCCATTTGTGGTATACCTTTTTTAGGACCAAATATTGAAACTAACGGCTTATGATCTGTAACTAAAATAAAATGTCTTGCTATCAGGTATTGGTAAAATTTAGTAACCCCAAAAATTATAGCTAAAGCTTTTTTATCAATTTGAGAATAGTTTATCTCACTTTTAGACAGAGTTGTAGAAGCATAAGCAATAGATTTTTCTTCACCATTCGGGAAAATATGAGAAATTACTGCTCCCAGGCCATAAGCAGAGGCATCACAAGCAAGTTTAACTTGGAGCATAACGCACTAAAACTCTTGCAGAACACAAACAAGCTTTAATTTTCTGGAACGCTTGCTCACAATGTGCATTCCAAGACCAACGGACATTTTTGTTCAATAATTTATACAATGGGTGTAGAATGTTTGCAAGATTTGGAACAAATGATACATAGTAATTTATCATACCAAGAAAAGCTTTTAGTTGTCCTGTATTCAGAGGCTTGGGTACATTTTGAATAGCTTCAACTTTCTCTGATAAAAAATTTAAACCTTCGCTGCTTATCTTATACCCCAAATATTCCACAGACTTCTGAAAGAACGTACACTTACTTTTATTAACTTTAAGTCCACTTTCTGCCAATCTAGTTAGAACTTTTTCCAGTCTTTCCAAATGTTCATTTCTATTTTTCCCAGTAATGATAATATCATCTAGAAAACATCCTACGCCATCTAAACCTTGTAATAAGAGATCCATTAATCTTTGGAACATTGCTGGTGCAGAGGAAACGCCATAGGGTATTCTGTGGTGTCGAAATAACCCCTTGTGAGTACTTATGGTTACCAATTTTTGATATTCATCATCTAGAAGAACTTGCTGGTAGGCATGCGACAAATCCAGTTTAGTAAATTCTTCACCCCCTTGTAATTTATTAAATAATTCTTCAATACGAGGCAAAGGATCCTATCTGCTTTTAAAACTGGATTTTTAAAGTTACTTTATAATCTCCACAAATTCTTACAGTGTTATCTGGTTTAATAACTGGAACAATAGGCGTACCCCACTCGCTAAATTCAACAGGTGATAAAACCCTCAACTGTACCAATTTATGCAGCTCCGCTTCAACTTTTTCTTTTAAAGCAAAAGGAACTGCTCTTGGCTTGAAAAATACAGGTTTTGCTTGCTCTTTTAAATTCAGTTTAAAACAACCTTTGGTAAAAGTACCGAGACCCCCATCGAATACAGTAGCATACTTATCTATTAAATCCTTTAAGGGATATTTCACGTTTATGCAATTAAATGATGGGAGCTGTACTTTTAATGTAGAAATCCAGTCTCTCCCCATTAAAGGTGTACCTCCGTCTGGAAAAACATATAAAGTCAAGACATAATTTTCATTATTGTACTTCACCTTAACTTTGGCAGTGCGCGAAGGTGTAATAGGATCACCTACGTAATGTTGTATTTTATGATTTAAGAAATCACTATATTATACTAAACTACTTTATTACATAAATAAGATACATGAAGGAAGCGACATTAAACAAACTTCTTGTAGCAAGCAGCAAGAGCCAACTGTCGCCAATTCTATCAATTTTAATTAACAGCATAATATGTTGCCAACACATGTTTTGTAATATAATACATTTTAAATATACAACATCACCCCTTTTCCCTTCACATGACAAAATCTTTAAATCGTGAAGGTGGTCTGACAGTACGACCCCTTCTTGTTATATATTCGTTTTGTGCTAAATTTCCTGTACCCTGAATATGCCTTCGCCCAATATTCAAGCCAGCATCTGAAATATCTCCCCTTTCTCTGCTTTCAACATTAGTTGTCTCAGAATAAATGTTATCATCTGAATGATCTTGAATATAATTTTTTCTGTGTCTCAAATGAAAGGAATTTCGTCTCAATACTTTACCTCTTACTGTTTTCACTAAATAGGATCTAGGAGTCTGATATTTTTGTATAATTTGGGCTGGCTCCCATTTATTTTTGACCCATAAAAGGACACTGTCACCTTCGCTAAAGTCTGCCCTTTCCCTCGCCTGCCTATCATAATAAAACTTACTCCTTTTTCGTTTTAATTCCAACTTCTTCTTACATTTTTTTATTATTTTTGGTTGTAAGACAAAAGTTGTTGCAGGCAATTTCGTACGTAGACATCTACTCATGAGTATCTGAGCAGGGGAAACATTCATTCCACTGACTGGAGTATTTCTATGCTCTAGTAAAGCTTCGTTTATCATATCTGTATCAGTGCCTGATTTGCGGAGAATACCTTTAGCAATGCCAACCATTTTCTCCGCAAATCCATTAGATTTTGGATATCTGGGACTACTGTTTATAATTTCAAACCCCCATTCTCTGGAAAATTTATTCATTTTAACACTGGCGAAAGGCATGTTGTCACAAACTAAGACTTTAGGTATACCATGAGTGGAAAAAACAGCTTTAAGTTTTGATATTATTTGTTCAGATGTTTTGTTAGCTATTTTTAATATTTCTAACCATTTAGACAAAAAGCAGCCAATGATAAGGTAGTCATTACCACCATACTCGCAAATATCTAACCCAATTTTTTCGAGTGGTAAATTTGGCAGTTCATGATGTATCAAGGGTTCTTTTATATTTTGGGGTCTAAATTTTTCACAAACTTTACATTTAGAGACCATCTCTTCAATGTCTTTTGTTATCCCTGGCCAAAATACAACCTGTCTAGCTCTAGCATTAGCTTTTTCCATCCCACAGTGAGCTCCATGAAGCAACTTTAACATTTCTGCTCTCAAACTTACAGGTACTATGACTCTATCGTTTAAAAATACTAGTCCTTCTTCTACAAATATATTGTCCCTAAATTTGAAATATTCCTGAGCTTCAGATGGAATATTTTTACTATTAGTGGGCCATCCTTCATCCCAAAATTTCAAAAGTTGTGAAAGACCAACATCAGCAAGTGTTGCATCCCTAAATTCGTTTTTCCTAAACTCGCTTATTTGCAAATTTTTAGTTACACTATGAACCATCTCTGTCATTTCTATATCATTTTTTCAAGGGTTTTACAATAAATGATCTTGACAATAAGTCAGCTACATACATGTATTTACCAGGTAAATATTTAAGATTTAGTAGATATTTCAAAAGTTTTATTTTCATTCGTTGCAACCTAGGGGACACTACACTACTTAGTTTTATTAAATCCTGTCGACTGCGCCATGTTGTATTTTATGATATAAGAAATCACTATATTATACTAAACTACTTTATTACATAAATAAGATACATGAAGGAAGCGACATTAAACAAACTTCTTGTAGCAAGCAACAAGAGCCAACTGTCGCCAATTCTATCAATTTTAATTAACAGCATAATATGTTGCCAACACATGTTTTGTAATATAATACATTTTAAATATACAACACGTAACTTTTAAATTGATGAACAGTTTTGATCAAAAGTACATGAGATAACAATTTATAATAAACATGTTCGGGAACTGCTGATTCCAGCACCTGTGTCAATTTCCATCGATATTGGAACATTTTCAATTATAATCGTTTCCCTGAAAGGTGCGTTGCTGCCAATACCCTTCAAATTAAACAGTCGATCCTTAAACTGTTCAGAACACCTCACATTAAGAAACGGCTTATTTCCAAAATTATCAATAAGTTGTTCATCACTAAAGTTATCCTTCAAGTCATTGAATAATTTAACATCATTGTGACCCAAAATGTCGCCAACATAATTTTCGCCAAAGTATTGTGCTGCATTATTTTTAAACCTTCGTACACTTACGCTTTCCTTCGTACACATTTCACTCAGATGACCTTTAATTCCGCAATTATTGCATTTATATGAGCGAAATCTGCAGTTATTTATATTGTGGTTCTTCCTCCCACAACACTGGCGCATTTCGGGTTTTCTTACAGATACACCGTAATTCCGAAAGTTTGTTGAAGTTGGCGAAACTGCTTGCACTTTGTGAAATCCACTTTCTTGATTTACCTCCATCACTTCAGCTGAATGTAAACGAGCCGCCTCCATACTTATAGCAATCTCGACCGACTTTTGAAACGTAATATCTTCTGGTTCACAAAAGAGTCTATCTGAAATTGGACCATTTCGAAGAACCACTATAAAGCGATCTCTCAAAACTGAATCCAAAGTACTTTCAAATTTGCAATATTTCGCTAATTCTTTCAGTTTCGCACTCCAGTTGGCGATGTTTTCATCTTCACTTTGGCATGCTCGATGAAATTTATACCGCTCTGCAAATACCGATCTTTTCGGAGCTACAGGATCACTTAATTTTAAAACAATTTCAACGAATTTCAATTCTTGGACTTTCTTTGGCATACACAAATTTTGTAGGAGCTTATAAGCCAATTCTCCTATTGAGCAAAGCATTATACTGACTTTTTTATCATCCGTAATGTCATTCGCCATGAACATCTGCTCCAACATTTCATGATAAACCACCCAATCATCTTTTGATGGGTCAAATTCTTTCAAATTTCCAATTAAACTCATCTTCTAATTAAAGGTTACATACATTGCCCACATTAATTTTCTCGTCGCCAATTGTTTTATCTCCAGTAATAATACCATCGTATTATAAAAAACCACTTTATTTGCACAGAGATAATTTAGTTACAAGTCCAAAATCTAATTATTAGAACACAGTCGTTGTTGCCAGTTTTTATTACAAAAATTGCTCTTGCCAAAACTTACTTTAATATATTACACATTCCAAAAGTATGTTAAGTTTTTAATAACCCATATGAATCTGCCTTTTTGAAAGTAATCTAAAGTTAAAAAATATTTTAATGCACCGCCACTGGAAAAAAACTACCTTATAAAGTGTTAATTTTTTACTGTTTGTTCCAAATTTTTTTTTTCCTTATTCTTTTTCTTGTATAGCATCTCTCTCAATGCATACATGTATACTTATAATTAAAACTAACTTAACAATACATAAAACCATGCAAAACCTAATTTGACATGAAGTTTAATGTACAGAAATATAACATGTGATGTTGCTGAACTATTATAGACATTAACTGACAAAACAAAGTTCATATCGAAAATTAAGGATGGATACTGGTCAGAAAAAAGTTATTGACCACAATAACGTTTCAAAATCATTCCTAAAAATTACAAATTTACGAGCTGTGAGTTTTCTGTTGCTGAATTGATTAATAAAGTGCTAACAGAAAATCAAAGTAAAGTAATAAAAGACGATTTTTCCTCTGGCTACATATTTTTCTGATAGCATTCTTGATTCCTCATTTGAATTTCATATTTTCGCGGTTAGCATCTTTGCCAACAAAGAAACATTTGAATAATTTTGTTGAGACTAACGACATTTGTCGTGATAGAGAGGCCTCTTTGTACTCGCAGTGGTGTCTGACTCTAATTGGATGTCGTTTTCTGTGGACATCACGGAAAGCTGCTAATCTACTATTCTGCACGAAATTGGATTCCGATGATAAACGGGATGGGGTGCTAATAAGGTTCATTCGAGTGTCGAGAATTCGAATTAGCACGAACTAAGTTTCGTTCGATTCCTTTCTTCCGATGACCGACTCTGTTCACAAAAGCTCAACAGAAAATGGTATTTTGGTAGTTTTGCTTATAGTGCTTTGTTTTATTTCTGCAAATTGATATAACAGTACATTATTAATCTTCAGTTGGAATGTTTTTACAGTTAAAAGGTTATATGAAATTTATTTGGACAGAATTTAAAGAATTTTGACTAAAACCCTTACGTCAGTGACCAAACGCTCTCTTTGCGTTCATTAACTAGGTACAGCGGTACCCTTTTCCAAAAATAAAAGTTTCAAATTATATGTTTAGTTCAGATTCATGTAAATAACGCGGATTAAGACAATTTTTCCAAGGTTTACTTAGAACGGAAAGTGAAAAAATATAAATAGCAAAAAGTGCCCGATCAGTGACACTAGGTTTAAATAATTCATATATAAATAATTCAGTATGTGGGAAGTATATGACAGTGCCTGTCATGTAATTATGCGGCATGGTAACAATCCCTTGAGTATATGTCGTTTGCATACTCTCAACTGAATCAAAAGAATTAAAAAGCTACATCTACTGTACATTGTACCTACAGACACACATTTCTGCGAAATTCAACATTGACATTCATTCATTCACAAAATTAAGAACATTAAATCATTGGAATTTGAACGATATGTTTCAATAAGAAGGCACTCCTCTTCACACCACTTTGGAAAACGGACGCACGGATAAATTTCCACTGATCAATCATCTGTGACTAGAAGACCCTCTCGTTTCCATTTCAAACAAAGTAGTTCTGAGAAATTCTGAGAGTAGTTCATTAATGTTACCTTTTAATACTTTATGGCTGAACTTGTATTTCTTCCATTAGGAAAATTTGCCTTTAGTTTTGCCTTTGTAAAATCTTGAATTTGAAACAAATGAAAAATAAGATGGAAAGCGGTCTTTTTCCATATGAAAAAACAACGATCAGAGAACGGGCTGTTACTATCACATCTGCCAGAATGTGCTTCCAAAAAACACAGCAGTTTAGTTCTAGTTACAAACGGAATCTTGTTTTGCATTTTCAATTTGCTTTTTGCTGTTACAAATTGAAATATCTCTAGCATTGAAAGACACCGTTTGCTATACTGGTGTATTAAACAAATAAGTAGCGTAATTTATTTTCTATTTTTAGCTTACTTTTCCGCAAAACTAAGAAAAATAAATAAATAATGAAATAAAGTAGGAAAGTAGGCTTAATGTATCATAAAAATATCGTTAAAAATAGAGAAAAGTCAAAAATAAGTGACATAATTAAATAAAGATTAAAAACAAAAAATTTGAAAGGAGGGTTTGAGATGGGGGACATGTCTGACTCTCTGTCTGTCCCCCCCCCCCCAATAACTTTTGAGGGATCTGTCCGATTCGAAAAATCTCGGCAAGAACATCTCATCTCCATATTTTTTTGAAACAATTTTTCGCTCAATATTGAATTGTCAAAAAAATCTTGACATTAGTGATATTGGGGAAATGCAAAGCAAATTTTATAAACCCTGGATATAAAACCCAAATTCCTGTAAACATGCTTATTGGAAGGACCTCTCGATGTGAAAGTTTTTAAATTTGAACACTTTTTTGCTTACTTTTGAACAGTGCAAAAAAAATTAGCATTTTCGCTTACGGGGAAATTTTGATCCCATATAAATCCTGATCTAACAGACTTATTTGCTTGAAACAAACTTTTTCGGAAGGATCTTATAGCGGTAGAACTATAGTAGTACAGATATGAAATTCAACCAGAACTAAACGAGCCTATTTTCCTGTGAATAAATGAATGAATAAGCACATGAATGGGTAAGTGAATGAATTAATTAATTAATGAATGAGTGAGTAAGTGAATGAATATGTATACGTTGAAAAATGTATATTTGATGTAATTAAGAACTAAACCTAAATGAGAAAGAGAGAGAGGGGGCCGTTCATAAATGATGTCACGCTTTTTTCTCATATATTTGACCCCCTTCCCCCTTTGTCACAATATGTCACACTTCAGCGGCCCCCCTCCCCCCATTTTTCACATGTCACGCAATGTTGCATAATGCAGGATGTCACTTCTTGTTACCCCTCCCCTCCCCTTGTCACACTTCGTCACAATTTCAGGAACCCCCCCCCCCTCGAAGCGTGACATCATTTCTGAATGATCCCGAGCTAGATTATAAATTTGAAGTTGGGTGTATACGGGAAAGTAGGCTCGTACAGCTCTAGACGGAACTTCTTGTTTTAAGCTATTAATGCAATAAAATATAGGTCTTGGTGAGAGAAATACATTTTTTTTTTTCTGAAACAAATGTTTTATTTATTATTTCAACTTTTAAATGCATTAAATACTTCCTAATATCTCATAACGGATGTGGCAGTTTACTTATTTTTAGCCTACTTTCCCGTAAAAGTAAAAAATAATAATAATAAAGCATGAAAGAAGGCTTAATGTATCATGAAAATATCGTTAGAAATCAAGACAAGTCAAAAATAAGTTAAGTAATTAAATAAAGATTGAAAAATAAAAAATTTGAAAGTAGGGTTTTGAGATGGGGGAAAAAGTGTGTCTGGTCGGTCTGTCTGTCTGTCTGCCCCCCCCCCCCCTAATAACTTTCGAACGAATTGTCCGATTCGAAAAATTCTTTCTGAATTCGAAAGATCTCGACAAGGACATCTCATTTCTATATTTTACTTTTTGATTTGAACATTTTTTGTTCAATTATGAACAATTCAAAAAAGGTTAACATTAGCGCCTATGGGCGAAAATGAAGCAAATGATGTAAACTCTGGGTACAAGATCCAAGTTCCAATGAACAAGCTCACTGGAAGAAGTTCTTGTCGTGAAATATTGATATGAACAATTTTTGTTCATTTTTGAACAGTTAAAAAGAAATTACCATACTGCCTACGGGGAAATGTCAATCCTACATAAATCCTGATCTAACGGACCGATTTGGTTAAAACAAACTTTATCGGAAAGCTCTTATGACGTAGAACATGTACAAATAGCAAGTTCATCCAGAACTAACAAGCCTATCTTCGTATGAAATTTTTTGATCGGGATTTTCAAGAATATTTTTGAATTAATGAACGATTAAATGAATAAGCGAAAGAATGAATGAATAAATGAGTAAATAAATGCATGAATGACTGAATAAATGAATGATTGAATGAATATGTATTTACCGTTGAAAAAAGTATATTTGAAGCAATTAAGAACTAAAGCTAAACGAGAAAGACAGAGAGAGAGAGAGAGAGATAGCTAGATTATAAATTTGGAGCTGGTGTATACGGGAAAGTAGGTTCTTATAGTTCTAGACGGAACTGCTTGTTTTTTATGTAATTAAAGACACAGAAAATGCTTTTGAAAGTAAATAATACACAGTTTAAAACCTACAGTAGCACAAATGACTCTCAGAACTAGTAAAATCGTCAAGTGCCTCCTAAAACGCGCTCTAATTACAACACAGTACTCACTCCCACATGGCTTATTGTCGGCGAATGTCTCGGCGAAGATAATTTACCGCCCATTGTCTAGGGGGCATATTTGCTTCTGTATTAGTAAATCCCACCAAAGATAAGAAATAGTGGCGTAAATGCAATTTTTCACCTCTTTCCTACGAATGTAATTCAATTGACATGCCGTATCTCACGTGGTAATTAAATTATGAGACACAGCAGTCATTTATTGAGATCCCATTTTACTGATAGAGTCAAGGTTTTCAGTTATTTGAGCATTCCGGCGAATTTTATACGGTTCAATGAACAGTTGATTGTTAAGACTCGAAGTACGATCGAGTAACTATACATCATAATTTATACTTCATGTGTAATATTTCGAGCTTACACATCGAACAGAAACTTAATTGACAGAGAAAATTTAGTTATGTTTAAGCTTTTCGTAACATGTATTTTCCTCTAATAATAGATTCAAACAGCAAATAATGGCAAGTAATAGATATTAAGCAAATCTCTCTATTGAAAAAAAAACTCTCATTCTTTAAAATAATGTTAGGAATATTTTTAATGGTAAATCAATTTTTTATGAAGTTTTGGACTTTCAGATAATTATCCTGAATACCATACTGTGTCAGTATACGTAATTAAAAATATAAATGGATTAGAAGTGACTTAGTGATTAGAAGTTGTTGTTAAAGGGAGTTTTCTTTTTCTTATTTGACATATGCTGTCGCATACTTTATGACTTTTTTGAAGCAACATTTTAATCGAAATGAAATAGTTCACCTTGTTCAGGCTTTATATCTTAATAAATCCAAGGTTGATCAACAAAAATATGTAAAAAAAATTGCAAAAATGATATATGTAATAAAAATTTCACTAAGAATTATCAGTTATTCTATACGTAATAGGCATAAATATAAGGAGTAAAAACCATGCTAATTTGGGTTATTACGGTGACCTTTCTTTATTCATTATCAATCATATTTTAATTATTTTACTCAAAGTAGCTACCTATACCCCAATTCTGCTATCGTATATTAAACGTATAAACACAATTTGAATAAATATTTAAAATTTTTTTAAAGTAGCCAGACCATTTTTCGCACTATGATTGTTAGTCTGTTTACCATGGAATTGTCCATTAATGAAAACATACGAAAATTGCTGAAGAAAAAAAACATGAAGTAAAAAATGAAATCTTGTACGGAAGTTCATTGGTCAAGGAACATAGAAAATGATTTTCGCATGAAATGTATTCCAAAATTGATGCAAAATGACAAAATTTTTATTACTTTGCATTCACATTCGAAATCGTAACAGTCATTCTTGCATTTCAAAATCTTACGAATGCACCCTTTCCGTTGGCTTTTTCATCATCGCTTTTCTTTCTTCGTGTCTTCGAAGAATATTCAAAGTACAAATAGCTTTTGTTTTGAAAATATTTGGTGAATATCTAGGGGGAAATAAGCAGTGCAGTGAATTTCGAAAGTGTATATAAGTGCAGTTCTAATAATCCGAACTTCGGTAATCCAAAAGTACGCTTAATCCGGAACCGAATACATATCTTTTTAAAGTTTTTTTTTTTTTTTTTTTTTTTTTTTTGGGGGGGGGGGGGGAATTAAAAAGAACTAAGAGGACAACAGAATCAGTGATGGAAAAAGTATGAAATATATTTCTGAAAATTGCAGAAATT
This sequence comes from Octonoba sinensis, assembly GCA_038502835.1. NCBI lineage: Eukaryota > Metazoa > Arthropoda > Arachnida > Araneae > Uloboridae > Octonoba > Octonoba sinensis. Next base: position 71,266,332 of record CM076602.1, read on the forward strand.
TGAGAACATACTGAACTTGGCATTACAAACTACACGAGGTTTTAAAAAATTGTTGGTTTTTTTTTTTTTTTTTTTTGTCGAATTGAAGAATGCCAATGAAATATTTAGAACTCAGGAAATATGTGTCCTCTGAGACTGACAGGTACTTTCAAAGAGATTTTAACGATATAATTATGATGCTTGTAATCAACGATGACTATACAAACCTTACACAATAAGCTGTAATCACGTCTAACAATATTTATGTAATGTGTCTTAAGAATGAATTTGCTTAATCCGAAAAAGGCCTATCTCCACTCGTTTCGAAATATCAGGACTCCACTATAATTGTTAATCGTGACTAGATTAAGAACTATTTAATGTATAACATTTTGTATCACTGTTTTTGTATTAGAACGAACAGAAATTGATACTGTAAAACTCCTTGCAATGAACACCCCTCAAATACGGACATCCCTCTTAGATGGACAGCTTTTAATTCCCAGTAAAACATTGAGGCTAAAATTTGAGGCTCTTTTCATTGAAGCTCAAATCATTGAGGCTCTTTTGCGGAAACCCGTCTGTTACGAACAAATGTTTTTGTCCAACTGGAAATGTTTTACTGTATTTTGCTCAGCTCTAAAATATTTGCTGTTCGTTTCTCTTATGACATTAGTCAAGTGATTATCGGAATGAATTATGAAGAGAGTATGGGAATGTTTATTCTGTATAGGAAAACATCGTTGATCTGAATACGATTTTTATTAAATTAGAGTGCAAAAACAAATTTCCGCTTTTTTTTTTTTTGTCAACAAGAAAAGCCGTTCAAAGAAACCAAGCCCTACAAAGCAAACTCCACTCTCTTCGCGAAACTCTCGCAATGTTTAAATGGGATTTAAGTTTATTTTGAAAGTACACTCTATGGATTCCTTAGTGAAAAATATCACCTTGGAAGGGCCGTGGTAGCCGACTTATCTTATTTCCACCAGACCCCTACCTGTTAGCCGAGGCCTTAGGATTGCTTACGCACGGGGCTGGTGACCGTCGATCGTCTGGGCAATTTGCATACGACCCCGCCAGCTAGAAGAATATCGTTAGAGGGTTATGGTTCCCGTGGTAGCCTAGTGGTTAGGATGTCGGATTTCCAACCGGAAGATAGGGTGTTCATTACCCGACCCGCTGAAGACTCACCATGTACACTTGGGGATACGTACATGTAAAATCCGTGGACACTGAAGTCCCGAGGGTACCGGAGGAAGGAGAATTTCCTTCACATGAAGATTAAATTTGGAAAGGTGGTGTATTTGTGGTGGCGCCATCTAGTGTCATCTATATACATAATGAGTAAATCGTACTTCCACCGTTGTGGTGCTCATCTATAAACGAAAGGCGCTTCTTTACTGCCTTAATTTCTGGTCGTTCTGCGAAGGGGAGCTTGGTTTCTAATGGCCAAGTGTCATTAGAAACAACAACAATACACCTTGGACCATCTGTTGAGAATTACTGAGCTAGTGAAGCAAAAAAATTCGTTTCCATTTGAAAGCGGAATCCCTACATAAACATCTATATATATTTCATTTAATGTGGACCAGTTACGATTAAATTTTGCGGTACGATACGATACTGACATCATGCAAAAAACAAACGTTGGCAAAACGATATTTAAAAATTTGTTCAATAATTAGCATCGAAAAGTAACATAATATTTGTATTTATTACCGTAACTTACGGGAAACTTTAACAGATTAATTTCTATTTCTTAAAAAGTATTTCCACTCATAACTCAATTTTTAATCTCCGATTCTTTGGAGTGGCAACACCTTATAGTTTGTTTATATCGAATGATCGTTCTCATGTTTATATCTAGCGATCTTTTTTAATCTTTTTGAATTTTAAAGCGTTTTCTACGATTTTAAAATGGTTAATTTCCGATTCTTTGGAATGGCAACGCCTTCGTGTGTTTATTAGCAGACATTACAGAGCTTGAAAGCTATTTTCACAAAAATTTTCAGCAAAGTTTTATTGTTGAACTTATAGCCCGCAAATGTTCTGCAGGGGATCAGCTAGTCTCTATGATTTTATTTATTTCTTAAAATAAAGTCTTTGAAACATATGAGCTTTTGGATTTCAACCACTGAAAGCACGGTTTTTTTTTTTTTTTTTGAAAAACTAGTAATAATATAAGTTATTCTTTGCAATTTCAGATTGGGGAGTAGGGAGCGGGTGTGGGGTAAAAGTTAAATTGAGAAAAAACATTATACAAACAAAATGTGAACGGATCTCAGATGGGCATTAGAAATAAAATAATGCACAGGCATCGGCAAATTTTTCGGTAATTTTCACCCGTGTCAGACACGGGCAAATGCGTCAAGGGGTTAAAATATTTTTTAAATTAATAATACGACTTTCAAACGATCAACTAGATCGACTCTCCACCGAGAAATCCCGTAAGTACACTATTCCTTCATCCACTCGAGCTCTGATTTATCGCAGTCATAACGCGTGCCCACTCTTACGCGTAAAACATTCTCCGCTCGCAAGAGATGTTTCATCGGCTTCCGTTCGTAATGCAATCATCTTCATCTCCCGGTCATAATAAGGCGAACTCTCAATCTCCTTCCGAATTGAATTATATCCCGGTCTGAGCTCTACTAGAATTGAGATGGACGACTCACTCTCTGGCCCCTAATGGCAAGTGTTGCATATCGCGAGAAGGAAATATTTGGTTTCTGGTTATTAGTAGAGGTGGTTGGGTTATCGTTGGTCTCCCACGAGCGAGCTTTTCTTTTATCCCGGATATGAATATGAACATGTAGGCACTTATTAAGCCTCTTGATTGATAATGCATGCGTTGCTTGATCGTTCTCTGCAGCTGAATAAGAAAATATTGTCAATTCATGCAAATGACCGTTTATAAATGATGTCACACGTTTTTACAATATATTTGACCCCCTCCACCCCTTTGTCACTAAGTGTCACACTTCAACATACCCCCTTTGTCACATGTCGCGCTATACATAAGTATAAAATAAGTTTAATTTGCTGATTTTAAATGTTTTTATATAAATCAAAATCTACGATGTCACTTCTTGTTACACCCTCCCCTCCCCTTGTCACAAACTTAAACTCTTTTTTTTTGAACCCCCTCTCCTCCTCGAAGCGTGACATCATTTATGAATGACCCCAAAGGCTCTCAACCTTGCTGGCTCGATGCCCCCTTCTGAACACTGATAAGAGATCCCGCTTCCCCCACAACCACCACATGTGGTCAATAAAAGTAGTACAATCGGGATAGGGAACTGAAGCCTGTTACTAAATTAAAATACAGATTCACAAAATTTATTTCAAGCACAATATTTAATACTAGTATACATATTTTAGTTCAAAACACAATTATTAGAACGTATAGTTAGTTACATTGTGGTAGTAAAATCGAATAAATTACTGTTAGTTTTAATTTAATTTTATTTTTAATCTCACACCTCCCTTAAAATCCTTCTACTTTTCTTAGTGACCCCCCCCCCCCCCAGCCAGAGAACCACTGACTTAAAGCATGCATCAACTAGCTTTGCCCATAAATCGAAATCAACCAATGTGTGCATTAACACATTAAAGGCGGGGGATCTTGACGAAAGTATGCTAGGTAACGCGGCGGCCGCCCCGCCTCGTTTTTCGTCCTAGAGCGTGTGATATTTTGTGTAATCATAAAAAAATTTAGACTTAAAAAGTTTATTTAAACTCTTAAAACTACAAGAAATATTAAAAAGAACTAAACACTAACTACAAAAAATGTTTTAAAGTACATATTTATGAGAAGAATCTAGTGTACAAATACAAATGTAAAGAAAGTTAAGAATACAAATGTAAAGTGGCGCATGGATTGCGCAATGTGGTTGCACAAACCGTACTAATACGACTCCCGCCTTTAAGCTACAGTCGAGATAATTCGTATTGTTACGACTCCCGCCTTTAAGCTACAGCCGAGATAAATCGTAGTACTACGACTACCCCCCTTTAAGCTACAGTCGAGACAAATCGTATTACTACGACTCCCACCATTAAGCTACAGTCGAGATAAATTCTATTACTACGACTCCCGCCTTTCAGCTACAGTCGAGATAAATCGTAGTACTACGACTCCCGCCTTTAAGCTACAGTCGAGATAAATCGTATTACTACGACTCCCACGTTTAATGTGTTAAGAATACGTTTCGGGACAGTGATAGTTCCATTTTCGATATTTTCATTCATACAGAATTATGTTGTTGACAAATGCCGAACTTTTGGTTTCTATGCCATCAGTTCTCGAGCTCTCCAGTACTTTTGTGATACATTCTTAAAATTTCTGAGCGCACAGCACTTGTCCAGGTGATCAGCATTAAAAACTTGTCCAGAGTCCATGAAACACACAGAGGAGAGTCTGTTAAGTTAAAACGAAACAAGTAGGCAGGTAAGCAAACATGCTCCGTCAATAGTCTAAGACTGGCGACTGCAGCCCATCTAGGAAGGTCTGGGACCAGACCCCTCTCAGTAAGGACACCACTCCATCTCCTACCCTCTGCAGAACGAGAAAATCAGACATTTTGGATGACCCAAATTTTCTTTTCATACAAAATTATCGATTTCTGTTTAGATTTGTTATAGTAATTATTTGTATTTTAAAAATAAATAAAAAATATTCGTCACCATAACAATTTCGTAACTAAACAGAAGCGTACTTTTTTATTTTCAGTTCCTTTTTTTTATGTCAAATTCAAGTGATGAGTTCATATTTATGTTTTACAATTTATTTTCAGATGTTATGTTGCTATAATTGCGGAACTCCAATGGATCACTCGGTGACATACGGGTCATAGGCTTTCAAGGCTTGTTTTTAAATCTTTGAATTAAACGAATTATCTTCTCCAAAATAAAAAGTCTTGAATCTTCAGTACTTTTTGAGAATGCTCTATTTTTTAATGTATGTGATGTTTGCATTTTAATTCTTCCCCTCAGGTAAATTCCGTCGAGAATTTCGAAGATCATTCTGCTGCCTGTGTGACCCAGAAGTGGACACTCAGACTCCCACTCAAACACAAACCATGAGATTGGTGTGAATAACCAAGAAAGGAAGACCCTCCTGGATTTTCAACCAAACAAGAAAAAGAGACCTTCTGGTTTATCAACTAAACAAGAAAAGGAGACTTCCTGGTTTATCAACTAAACAAGAAAAAAAGGAGACTCTCTGGTTTATCAACTAAACAAGAAAAGGAGACCTCCTGGTTTACCAACAATCAAGTTCTATCACTACAAAGAAGCGCATTATATGTATACCTTTCATCTTAGAGGACTCTTACATTAGAAAGATTTCTTCAAGAACACTTCTCGATGAATAATTAATGAAACGGTTATTAATGTAAAACCGAATACGTGATATTCTTTGTGCTTATATTTGTAATGAAACATTGAGCATAATTGAGGTTTTAGAAACAGAAGTGAAGAAAAGAGTGTTTACCACCTTTCTTAAATCTGTTTTCTATTGGTTGTGTGATTTCTGACAGTAATGGCGCAATTTTATTTCAATTTGTTTAATTGAAAGTGTGCAACATTAGCAAAGCCAAAATGAAGTAACACGAGTTAAAAAATACAGGAATTAAAAAATACATTTCTTTATAAATAAGTTGCCGATAATAAATGTTTGTTGAAAATTTAAGAAAAATACATCCCCCATCAATACATTACAAAAGAATCACATTGATCTTTTTTGTTAGAAGAAACAGGAAACAATATATTTCTTACTTCTGACCTTATCAATTTCTCTGCTCCACCAATTTTAGGTAAGAAAACAGATTCGAACCCCGAGCCCTTATATGGTAATCCTAAAGCTTCGTATGGAGCGAAAAAATACAATTAACACATTCCTTTTATAAAAAGTAAAGATTAAACTGGTATCTTTAAGATCAATGCAGTTGCCGACGTTTGTTAGTAAGTTTAGACTTAAATGAGCTCAACTAAATTTAGTAACAATCTTTATATTATGAACTAAAAATTAATTAAAAGCTTTAGTGACAATATTTTTGTTAAAAACATGGTTTTTGGTGGTGTCAGCCTAAACTTAATTTAGAAGCACTTTTCTAACTGTAGTTAATCTTTTACTTAACATTCAAGAAAATGCCTGTTTGAACAGTTTCTGTGATTCTCTTGTTTTCTCTTAGTGATGTCGTAGATTTTTCAAATGTTTATTAGTTAGTTATTTACGAAGTTGTTGACCCAGAATAGCAAATTGCGACATTTTAGTCCCACAGTGTGGTGGCTTCGCTGATGGAAGATATTACGCAACTCATTAACCCTTTTTCTACCTACGGTACTTAAAAGTACCATTCTCTATAAATTCCATCCTAGCAACCATTTTTACCAATATTCTGATGGTACTTTGCCGGGACAGTCTTTAAATTCCCCTTTTTCAGGATACATATCAGCAAGGGTTCAATAAAGAGTATTTTGGCGAGGAAAGGAACATAGATAGTTTTGAAACCGATTCTGTGTTTTGAACTTTCATTTTGCTCAGATTACTCCCTTAGACTTTCGCATCAGAAAAGCTGTAAAATTCAAGAATCAAGTCACTGATTTTTTTAATGTGTTAGTTAAGAACTTATAAAACTATTTGAAGAAATATTTTGATTAAAAAGTGTATGTAATTAATTTCACAAGGTAAATACTCTGTGGCACTTATTAGCTGTAAAGAAATACTTATAGACTGAGCATTTTATTTATGTAAATCGCTTAATTTTCAGTGTAAATACCTAGACAACTATTTCTGTAAACAAAATTACTGCAGATCATAATGCAGTAGATAAAGGGTTAACGCCTAGAAATTCTTTAAAAAATCTACACCTAAAACGGCTAAAATGGGACTGAGAGTTTATAAAGGGCTTTTAACATTAAACCAACCATTCACCTACATTCTAATTCCCATCGTTAAACTCGGGTCTCGTCGAGTCCGGGCTTGCAATAACAGAGTCCGACAGTAGTAATGACATATTTCTAGACAAAAATCCTCTCCCAAATAATACGCTCTTTTCGTACAGCAAGTTAAAGAATAAAACCTCTTTTTGTAATTATTTATGAGTTCATTGTTCCACAATTAAATGAGTACAATTTTGCAAAAGTAAGCGTTTCGAATCGGTAAATTTCATGAGAATCATTGAAGTTAGAAATAATTTCCCCAATTTCAGACTATGACTTGAAATAGGACTCGTATCTAGAATGTGATGAAGTACTTGAAATGTAAGAAGTGTTCTTAAAAGAAAATATATATAACATTAATTGATGTTATCAAAAGCACTGTGTTTTGACAATGTGTTGTAATTAAAGTGTGTCGTGAGATTTCTTTTAATACGTATTTAATACCAAATATATTGACAAATACCTTATGGTTATAACTTTATTCTTGTATGTGCTTTTGTCACAAATAAGTCACAACTTTAGCAGGCAAACAGGACACTGATGAACGATAATTCAATGCAAGGCATGCCCCCCTTGACGAAAATCTAAATTACAATCAATTTCTCCAGGCAAAGCATTTCTTTAGTTTTCTGGAGAAAAAAAAATTATCCTCAAGCTAACAATATTGTAAAATGTAACATTTTCACGAGAAACGATACATCGTCAATGTCCAAGCAAAAGCTGCTAAAACAAAACACAGTTGACGACCTACTCCAATCAATTAAAATTTCTCATTAACTATTTTCTGGTACAATTTAATCGTTACATATGTAAATCTATTCAGGAATTTAGGGATCTATAATGTAATTTATATTTTTTCATTGTAGTATGTCAGCTTTAACACTAAATTAACACGTTGAGGACGACGCAGATTTTTGCTACCTGTAAAAATAAGTTTTTCAGTTAAAAAGTTATTTTTAACCACATGCAGTTTTTTTCATCTAACAAAACTGTGTTATAAGACTATAGCTGATATAAGCCACCAGTGGCATACGCCGCCAGATGAACCATTCATATGTGAGTTACCAGTGGTACACGCCGCCAGATGAACCATTCGTATGTGAGTTACCAGTGGTAAACGCCGTCAGAAGAACCATTCGTATGTGAGTTACCAGTGGTACACGCCGCCAGATAAACTATTCGCATGTGAACCACCGGTGGTCAGAGGCGTAGCTAGGGTTTTCAGCGCCCGGGGACAACTGAAGATTTTGCGCCCCCTGTGCCCCTGGAGGCCTAAGGGCTCCCCTACAGGTAATTTAAAAAACTTTTATACCTCCTAAATGATAAATAGCTCTAAAAAGCAGCCCTTTTAACTTTCATTTTTATTAGCGACCATTCACTTCTATAATAAGGGAAAAAGGGGACACTAACTTCGTAAAATTATTTGTCTGATTTCCCACGCACTCCTATTCTACATCGGTCATTCCCGATATGGTTTGCGGTGTTCCCACGTTTTTGTTGAACTTATTCACACTTCTTCAGTTCAAATAATGTTCTTTTCGCATTTAAAAATAAAATAAATTAACATTGGCTTGGCGCCCCTTGACGCTGTGCCCGGGGACAGCTGTCCCTCCTTGCCCCCACCTAGCTACGCCTCTGCCGGTGGTACACACCGTCCTCAACGTGTTAAAGAAAACGTATACGAAGAAAAAGAGCACTATATTATTTATTTGTAATCACATTGAAAACCTTTATTTGTGTTAAATTATTTTTGTGACAAAAAATATGCATGAATGTGAATAATATTCATGTGGCATCATTAATGGATAACAAAATCATCTCGCCACATCTTACTCTATTTCAGTCTCCTAATTGTCTTTTACAGTCATTATTTTTATTCGTCTGTTTCGGATATTCTAGTTTGGCTTCAAGATGATGATGTCTCCCTCGACACAACATGCCTTGTATTTATTCTATGAAAGAGCTCTTTGTTTCAAAAGTTATGATTATGAGAAGATATGATGTATAGAAGTGATCCTTTCCGTGTGTTAACTAATTGCTCTCTGTATACTAACTATTCTCTGATTTAGTCATGTTTAAAATCCCTCAAGAAACATTATCTCCGATTCCGCACAATTATTGTTGTCTGTTTCCTTGTGTGTACATATGTGAAGAACATTTATTTACAGCAAAATAAACATTTAACTTGTCTCAATTTCTTATTATTCATCTGTTTCTTTAAAAAGAAAAATTCATCTAGGCGCGAAACTTGTATTTCCCTCCCTTTCTAAAACAATGGATCATAGTACACGTTCGTAAACTAACTACTAAAGACTTAAAAAACTATAGTCGACTAAAAAAATTCTAGAACTATGCGAGCTTAATTTCCTATTCACAAACATTAATCTTATTGAGCATGTTCATTTTAAGGAAATATCAAATACCTTCGCTGGAAATGAAGTTTAATTTCATGTTTTTGTTTAAAGTCAGTTGTTAACGCTTTTTTAATGATTCAACTTTTGATCCTTCCCTACCTCTTGAATGAATTGAGAGAAAATTGAGAGCATTGTAGCCAATATTATACTCCTTGTAAGTAAATGCGTACAAACATTTTGACTTTATGACTATCTGTTAGAGAATGAACTCGTGTTTGCATTTATCCCAGTCTTTGGGGCAAACGCAAACGGATTTTTTTCCCCATTGAGGTTGACGTGGCATACACAGTCCGGTTAGAAGCTTCAGAATCTCTGGAGAAATGGTCCTAATTCTACGGCCGACGGGCCGCATGTGATCCGCTGAGGAAATTTTTGAGTCATTTAATGAGAGATAGCTTACAAAAAGTCAAGTAATGAGGTAAATTTATGTATAATGTGTCCCGCAGTGGATCAGTCGGTGAACCTCGGTTCCTACAGTGCACCAAAAACGAGCAGCCCTAGCCGTGGTCAATGCTTGGGAGGGTGACCACCTTTCGAGATTGATTGCTCTGGGACCCTACTTTTGAACTTTAAGGCAAGTGATAAAGCAATAGTAAATTAATGAAAGGAATTTCGACTTATCTTTTCATAAATTTTATTAGTAGGTGTGACATTTTTTAAATTTGCATAGGTAGTTTTCGAAATAGGATGAGAAATGAGAAAAGTGAAAATAACATGAAAGCGGCCAAATTTTCAACAATTGTCCTGAAAACTATAAGGAGCTTTTAGAACATTAATTCATAGGTACAGTTTATTAATTAGCAGATTTAATATCGCTTTTTAAACATTGAAGTTAGACGTTTGGTGCGGGAAAATTTAATCATTAAAACAAAAGTTATTCAGGGAAGCATCTTTTCTTTTGATTCGCTCTGAATCAATACCAACCGATTTCATACTACGTTGTATTTGAATATTTTTATCCTATCCAATACAACTGTTAGTTGCACTAAAAATTGTTTTTGTTTTTTAGGCCTAAATACAAATAACTTAGAATTTACCTTATAAATATTCCAAAACAAAAGAAAGTCGTTACCGATTGTACATTCCCGATTTTTCCTTGGCTCGGTAGAAACTGTTTAAATGGTTTTCTATTGGCGACGATGACGAAAGTGATAAAAAAAATTCGATTTCACAGAAGAAAGTGCTTTTAAATGATGTTACAGCAGTGGTGATTGGAAAAATACAGTAAAATTAGGATGCTGTAAAAATTTGCAGCATTTTTTACAGTATAAATTTATGTAAGCCATGTAAGAGGCAGTCCATAGATCTGTTTCTAGGTCCTGCAGTGTCCCTTTTATCAGGATGTAGCACACATGGGGACAACTAGAGGATTTTTATGGCCATGCTGTACACCTTTCCTCCATAACCCATGAACTCGAGTCTTATTCGCAAATTCGTATACGTATAATTGATACATGTATGTAAGGGTTGCTTGCAAACCAACCCCTCCGTCCCCTCCCCTCGCCAAAACATAATTTCTGGTTTCTTCCGTGGTAGGACATACAAAGTAGTTGTTTCCACACATCATACAGGTAAGAAAAGTTTTGAAATTTCTAAAGAGCGTCTTGTAAAAATTTAAATTTCTAACCAATTTATTGTTCCACGAAAAGAAAATTATGCACTGTTTATTCTAAAGTAAAGATGAAATTTTAATTTGGCTTTCCGTGAAAGTTTTTTTTTTTCTTTCTTTCTTTCTCTTAAATCTCATTACATACAAATATGCTGAGTGGCTCAAAGTATCCCGCTTCTCTATTTATATAATACCCAGAATAATATAATCGGTTCTCTTTGAGTGCTCATCCGTATTTTGAAAAGGACAATAGCGGTGAGCATCAAAATATATAGAAACAATTTTTCAGTCCCGTTATTGTTGGCGTAGCTTTTATTTCATGCTTCGCATAAAAGCCAATTGTCTTGGAAAATATACGATGAAATTTCATGTTCTAATTTCCTTTAATTGGGTTGTTCAACTATATTTCAACAAACACTGAAATCTTCTCAACTACGAAGGCTTTAACGTTAACAACTTATATTTTAAAAGTAGCTCAGGTGCAACAATTTATTCAATTTCAAGATGCATACAAATTTAATTAGTTTAGTTCAACTAAATTGCCTCAAGAAACAATTAAAAAACATATCAACCTTCTTTAAATGAAAGTAAATTCCATAGCTTTTTCCCCCCTCACTTTCATTACTTCAACACTTGTGTTACATTAACGTTTTCCGCTTCCAATTACGCCACAGTAAAATCACTTAAAGTGTAGCCACTTGTAAAAGATCTAGTTATTTTTCTAAATACTTCAGAATAATTAGATCTTTCTCAAGTGTTCTTTATTTCGTGCATCTTTGTTTACAGAAGCAATAATCGAGTGTAAGAGTTGACAGCGCTAATTATTGTTTCGATCTATTCATTTTATTTTCTACTTTTCCGAAACTGGTTAATAGTATTCTATATAAATAACCGCAAATCTTATAAAGGTTATTACGTATTTAATGTATTACAATAACACGTTACTGTATTAGAATAGCAGAATTTTGGTTGAAAACATAAGAAGAATGCAAAAACCTTATTTTAGAATGATTAATTCAAGTTTTAGTTTTATGCTGAAAAAAAAGAATAATAATGAGATTTTCTCCTTTCAAGTATTAGGGATCAAAGTATTAAAAATTGATCTCTTTATCACAAGTGTGCTTTTTATTCAAAGGGCGCAGCCCGACTTCCTTTTCAGAGAGAGATGGATCATATCTGTGAGTGCTTGCATTGTACGCGAATTTTCCTTTGTTTAAATAGTTAATTCTTACTTATTGATTACTTTATTAGTTATTATTCAGACTTATTTATGAATAAATTTATATAAATAACATTAAATTTTGCAATATTCTTAATTTAGAGATAGGTTTAACTTCAATAAGCGGTTTATGTATTCTTTCATCTGCAGTAACGCAATCTAAAAGTGTTACTCATTTGTGTTGCCATTTTTCAACTGGAAGGAAAATATTACATAACTGAAAAAAAATTATAGAGATAACTTTTATTTATTTAAATGTAACATTGGAATAATAAATATTTCTCAAAAATCGAGCAGTTAATTTAAGCTGATTCAGTTCTTTTTAATGCAGCTTAAAACTAATGTACTTGTCACTGCTTTCTAGTTCCATGTACACTTATCCCTTATAGTTCATCTCCAGAAGAGTACCTTAAAAAAGGGAATAAAACTAAGGCATTTAAATTTTTAAGAGCCTTCTCTCACCTCTGCAATAGTTGTTTAAGCGTCAGCATAATATGTGAAAATGGTATCTTCATTTCAGAAGTTTAAGTTTGAATGTTTATTTGCTGTATTTTAATTCACTTCATTCCCAAAACTACATTTCTTAGAGCAATTCAAAAATTACTGTAAAGAGGAAGCTGCTTGTGAAGCCGTCTAGGAATCAGAAGGTGACCTGCTTGAAATCCCCGCTTTGCAGTCGTTGCATTCAGCTCCGAGAAAATGGCTGTTGAGATACATTGTCTAATCACAGCCAACTGGATGATACTAAAATCCAAAGCAATCGTTGATCACGTGGCTTTATCCGTCCCATTAAGCGGGAAGTAAACGATTTCGACAGCTATTTTTTTCGCAGTTACGGTAAATCACCGGCTATGCGTCACGGACCCAATAAATTCTTCGGCCTGTTAATTCATTTGGTGGTGGTCTAGCTCTCATTGAGTTTGACATGAATTTCCTTGATTTTCTCTTATAAATACGTAAACGTATGAATACTCTTAGAAATTTTAAGAATCGTCAACCTTAGAAATCTTACAGAAAAATAATTTCTCTTTAAGGAAAGGTGCAAGAAAATTTTCAGTGTGAGGTGCAATGTGCAGAGTACTTAGAGAATCCACCAATCAGTGTTGCTGTAGTAATATCTTAAAGAAGGAAAGTTAGGAAAAGAATAAAATATAAAAAAAACCAAGTGACTACCTCACCAATTTTACTATATTTATTGAACGTTCAGTTGTTACTCCGAGTATTTTCCTTGTTTCATATTGAAGTATAAAATGGAAAACCTTATATAAAGTAAAAAACTGTTTTGCAGCTTAAAGTGGTCTATAAAGCGAAATGCTTTCAAAGCTTTAGTTGGTTTGAATTTCATTTATTTGAGTTATTGGCAACTCGTACTCAAGTGCGACGTATCCCGTAGCCTTTGTCTGACGGATCCGCACTGGATATCTAGCTGTAATGCTTGAAACCCATAAATTCCATACATATTTTCAAGCATCTCGAAGCTTCAAAATATGTTTAAGTTTTTAACTGACATATATTTTTAAAACATGCTACTAATTAATTTTAAAGATCAAAATTAACATGCCACATAGTCGAATTTTTGGTGGTCGGATTGGATTTAGGATATTTAAAATCGGATCTGGTGCCTTGGGGGAGGGGGGGGGGGATGATCCAGTTAGTTTCTCCCAGGCGGTGCACTCCTATTTGGCTCTATTAGCGGCAGCAATACAGTCCATATACACATTATAAAGACCATTCCATTATAACGACCAGTGGTAAAAGTCCAAACTTTATCGATATGAACTCAATGTTAATTTGCTTTCGGTATAGCGACTGTTCAGTGGCGAAATGACGAACAAAAAAAAAAAAAAGGGCCACCAGATGGCATTACGAACTCTATGAAAAAAGAAAAAAGGATTGGGAGACTTGCCCGAGGCCCAGTCAAAAATTCTTGTTATGAACGCATCAAAAAATTCTGTGTGTGTAAATATTTCATTCAAATCATCTAGGTTTTGAAATTATGTCTAAGGAAAATAAATCAAAGCTCCATGCAAATCGTGTCCTTGGTAAGTTTCAATTCAATCTGATGTGTTAATTCCTTTAATGTTTTTTTTTGCTATTTAAAATCCATTTCTATACAGTCCACTGTTATAACCTCCAAACATTGGTCCGTCGAGCCGGAGAAGCGATTATGGATAAAATGTAGTTGATTTGTTTAATTGTTTAATTATTAAATCAAATGTATTTGTAATTTCTTTAATTGTTTAATTTGTAAATTAATCGTACTTGAATAGTTTCGATTCTTCGATTCAGCTTATCATTCCATTCTTTGTATTCATTGTCCGTTCCTTCTTCCATATTCTGGCAAGATGCCAAAACATACAGCTGCTTATAATAAATTTCTTTTTTGTTGCAAAGAGATAGAACGTTTTGCTGTGAAAAAAAATGAGGTGTTACTGGAAGGAAGTTCGTATTTGGAAAATGTGCTTTTGAAGCTTAAATCGCTGGATGAAAAGTTGAATGATTCTTTTATTGGTTTATCAGAGGCTGAGTCAAACGATTTTGAATATGATAAGTTTGCATTGTCTCAGGATTTGGTTTTACAAACCATTTCGAATATTGAGAGTGTTATTAATTCCAAATCTGAATCTGGTAGTTTGGATGAGCCATTAAAAGGTGCTAATTGTAATCTAAAATTACCAAAGTTTGATTTGCCTGTTTTCTCAGGCCAGAAAGATGGTTGGCTAGGGTTCAAAGATATTTTTGAGTCAGCAATCCTGAATAATACTCAGTTAACGAATCTACAACGATTGCAATATCTTTTAAGCGCAGTACAAGGAGACGCCTTAAGACTAATTAGGGGGTTTCCCATTTCGGAACAAAATTTTGTGCAGGCTTGGGATACTTTGGTTTCTCGTTATGATAACAAAAGAGAACTTGCTTTTGTGCAAGTTTCAAAATTCATGTCTCTAAAGTCTGTTAAATTATCTGAAAAGGGGCTGCATGATTTATTGGATACTGTTAACGAAGCGCTTAGAAATTTAAAAACCCTTGGGTTTGAGAAAAATTCTTTTGTAGATATAATTTTGATATTCATTGTTGTAAATAAATTAGATGAATCATTAGTTCAAAAATGGGAATTATCTCTTGATGGAAATATTCTTCCAACTTTGGAAAATCTTATTGATTTTTTGGAACGACACGCTCGTAGCATGCATGGAGCTAGGGAATCTATTACTAATTCTAAACCTAAATTTGAAAAACGGTGCATTGCTGGAAATGCGTTAGTAAAGGCAGAAACTTCTACTTTAAATTCGGCAGCTTGTAAATGTTGCACCAAATTACATCCAATTTTTAAATGTGAAAAGTTTAAGTCGCTAAGTCTTGACAAACGTTGGAATTTCGTCAAACAAAACAAACTTTGTATCAACTGCCTTCGAGTAGGACATTTTTCAGAGAAATGTTTAATCTCAACTTCATGTAAAGTATGTCAGGGTCACCATCATAGTCTACTACACCGTTTCAAACCCACCCCTTCACTGGAGGCACTGGAAAGAGAAAATGTAGTTTCCGGACTTAACCCAACAGAAGAAAGTGCCCAATGCTTCTCTAACCATATAGCTAAATCGAATATGGACAGTTATGTACTGTTGTCGACAGCTATCGTAAATGTCACAGGTTCAAATGGAATAGTTTTGCCAGTTAGGGCGCTCCTGGATAATGGTTCTCAGACAACTTTGATTTCAAACGAACTTTGTAAGAAACTGAGCCTTCCACTTAAAACAGCTAAGTTTTTAATTTCGGGAATCAATGATAGTGTTGCCGAAACTTCACATTTTGAAGTCCGTATAACTTTCTCACCTAGAATAAATAAAGAAGTTTTTGAAACTCGAGCATTAGTTGTTGAGAAAGTAACTTCTGAATTGCCAAATTTCAAAGTTCCCGATATCAAATGGCCTCATCTAGAGGGACTCACGCTTGCAGATCCAGAATTTAATGAAACTAAACCAGTCGAGATGCTGTTGGGAGCAGATATCTACGCAAATTTAATATTGGGACAAACCATCTTTGGCCCCAAGGGATCTCCAGCTGCACTTAATTCTAAATTAGGCTGGTTATTATCTGGAAGAATCTTCTCTAAAGCTATAACTCACACTGCAAATAACATTTTGAGTTGCCATACGCAAGTGAACCTCGACAGAGAATTAAAGCGGTTCTGGGAAATTGAATCTGTCCCAGAGAAATCATTCATTGATCATGAAAGTGAAATATGTGAGGACATATACGCATCAACAGTCTCCAAAAATTCTTCAGGAAGATACATCGTAAATTTACCGTTTAAAGATGACAGGGAATTAGGAGATTCGAAATGCCAAGCATTAAAACGATTCTCCTATCTGGAAAGCAAGCTGAAGCGAGATCCTGCATTCCATAAAGACTACTCTGCGTTTATGCAAGAATACATCGATTTAAAACATATGACTCTGGTTCCAGCTAGTGAAGTCACTTCAAGTTCCCAACAATTCTACTTGCCACATCATAGAGTACTGAGAGAAGACAGTACGACCTCGAAGCTTAGAGTAGTATTCGATGGATCGGCTAAAAGTTCGAATGGTGTATCTTTAAATGACATTCTTCACGTAGGTCCAAAACTTCAATCTTCCATTTTTGAACTGCTAATTCAATTTCGAACATTTAGGGTGGCTCTTTCTGCGGACGTGGAAAAGATGTTTCGACAAGTTCTGGTGAATCCTGAACATACAGAATATCAAAAAATACTTTGGCGATTTGACCCTCATCAAACTATTGACACTTACAGATTGAATACGATTACATATGGCTTAACTAGTTCTCCGTATCTTTCGATTCGAACACTAAAGCAACTTTCTATTGATTACGCAGAAGAGTTCCCAAATGCTGCCAAAACCGTATCAGAAAACTTCTATGTCGACGACTTGTTGACTGGAACTGATTCTATTTGTGAAGCCAAGTCATTGGTCTCTGACTTAAATACAATCTTAAGTCGAGGGGGATTTACTTTGAGAAAATGGTCCTCGAATCTCCCTGAAGTTCTCGCACAACTCCCAAGTGAATTGAGATCTAGTCTTAAAAGTATTCAACTGGAAGAAGACCAAAAGATAAAGCTTTTGGGGTTATATTGGAACTCTGAAGAAGATATTCTACAAATCAAAATAGCGGATCAATATCCCGTTCACACGAAGAGACAACTCCTCTCAGTCATCGCAAAAGTATACGATCCACTTGGATTCTTGTCTCCAACTACCATTCTCATGAAAATCACTATGCAAGATTTGTGGAAAAGTCAAGTTTCTTGGGATGCAGAAATTCCTGATGAAATAATGAAGACTTGGAGAGAATTCTACTCACAGATTGAAGATTTGAAACTTATCAGAGTTCCAAGGTACCTGAAGATGAGCTCGTACAAGAATATCCAGATTCACGGTTTCTGTGACGCCTCCATCAAGGCATATGCAGCTGTAGTTTATCTCCGTGTTACCAGCAACACTGAAGAAAACTACGTCAGTCTAATAGCAGCGAAAACTAAGGTAGCTCCCATCAAATCAATAACTTTGCCAAGATTGGAGCTTTGTGCAGCCTTATTGCTTGCCCAGTTATGCACTTCAGTTGTTGAAGCATTAAAATCAGTCAAGATCGATGAAACCCATCTTTGGTCAGATTCTCAGATTACCTTGAGTTGGATAAACTCACCACCTTCCAAAGGAAACCAGTTTGTGCTGAATAGATCTAACCAAATCAATGCTCTTATTCCTCGTGCAAAGTGGCATCACGTTCCTGGCATCATGAATCCAGCAGATTGTGCTTCAAGAGGTATCATGCCACAGAATCTCCTACATAATACACTTTGGTGGAATGGTCCAGCGTGGCTTTCTGAAGGACAATTTCCTGAAACCCTCCTTTCAAACTCATCCGGCAGCGTTGAGGAACCATCCCACTCTTCTGACATCCTAGTTCATGTGACAAAAACGAATCCTATTCCCGATTTTTTGTGCAAATATTCTTCATTTTCAAAGTTAGTTCGTGTAACAGCTTACATCCTAAGATTCATAAACAACATCAAAACTACAAGTAAATCATCAGGAACTTTGAAAACACTTGAACTTGATAGTGCAATCCAGTTCATCGTGAAAACTCTTCAAACTCAAGCATTTGGCACCGAAATACATGCATTAAAACAAGGAAAAGCGTTACCACATAATAGCAAACTCTTGCAACTGAATGTTTTCCTAGATTCTTCTAAAATACTTCGTGTTGGAGGACGTCTGTCTCATCACCAGTTGCTCTCTCAAGATCATAAGCACCCGATGCTAATTCCAAACGACCACGTCGTAACAAAGTCCCTCATCATGCAATATCACCTAAGATATTTGCACGCTGGTCCGCAACTTCTTTTATCGCTTCTTCGTCAGAAATTCTGGTTCACGAATGGAACATCTTCCGTTAGACAAGTCGTCAGAAGCTGCATTACTTGCCTAAAGTTGAAGAAAAGAACTTGCCAGCAGATGATGGGTGACTTACCTGCTGAGAGAATTACTCCAACCAGACCTTTTCAAAAAACTGGTGTAGATTTCGCTGGTCCAGTTATCACTAAGCCTAATCTGGTCCGAAGCAAAGTAAAAGTGAAATCTTACATATGTCTTTTCATCTGCTTATGTACGAAAGCTGTTCATCTTGAAGCAGTGTCCGATTTGAGTACTCACGCCTTTCTTGCTGCATTCAAACGTTTCATCAGTCGACGCGGTCTTCCTACAGATATGTATTCTGACAATGGCACTAACTTCAAAGGAGCATCTAATCACTTAAAGAAACTTTACAGTCTGATCAAACACCAATCGGTTCAAACCTTTGTGGCTCAAGAAATGATCACTTGGCATTTCATTCCTCCATATGCACCCAATTTCGGTGGTCTTTGGGAAGCGTCAATAAAGTTAACTAAGACCCATTTAGAGAAGCTTTGCCATTCAACTCTTTTAAACTTCGAAGAATTCTCCACTCTCCTTTGTGAAATTGAAGCATGTATAAATTCGAGACCATTAACTCCCCTTTCGTCTGATCCAACCGACTATCAAGCCCTCACTCCAGGTCACTTCCTCATTGGTGTACCTCTTCTCGACATCCCACAGCCTGGGTCATCAGCAAAGGATGTCAGCCTTCCAGCTCGTTGGCAAACTCTTCAGGATTTGAGGAAGCAGTTTTGGACACGTTGGTCTCGTGATTACCTTCACCATTTGCAGCAGCGTTCCAAGTGGCTTTGCAAAAGACCTGATCTACTGACTGGCGATCTCGTCCTAGTGTTTGTTCCTGAATCTCAACCCATGCAGTGGACACTCGGACGTGTGACTAAGACCATTCCAGGAAAAGATGGTTGTATTCGAGTGGTCTCTGTCAAGACTGCTACTGGAGAACTTCTTCGTCCCATCTCTAAAATATCTTTACTCTCCCGGGCCGGAGGATGTTCAGTGGCGAAATGACGAACAAAAAACAAAAAAAAAAGGGCCACCAGATGGCATTACGAACTCTATGAAAAAAGAAAAAAGGATTGGGAGACTTGCCCGAGGCCCAGTCAAAAATTCTTGTTATGAACGCATCAAAAAATTCTGTGTGTGTAAATATTTCATTCAAATCATCTAGGTTTTGAAATTATGTCTAAGGAAAATAAATCAAAGCTCCATGCAAATCGTGTCCTTGGTAAGTTTCAATTCAATCTGATGTGTTAATTCCTTTAATGTTTTTTTTTGCTATTTAAAATCCATTTCTATACAGTCCACTGTTATAACCTCCAAACAGCGACCTTTCTGAAACGTCTAATCCGATACAGCGACCGTACTAGGTGTCATGTCAGCTGAGAAACTCTGCTTCCAGATGTGTAAATGTGTTTTTTTTTCCTATATTTTCTACTTTAACATTTGTTATTATTTTTCAATGATAATTTTTTTGAAATTCCAATGATTAAAAATAATTTCAGCATTTAGTTGGAAATTTTTTTAAATTACCAATTGTAATGGAACTACTGAATGCATGATGCATGTATATTTTTTAAAGAAAATTCTACCTCTTATAGCGACCACTCTTTATAAAGACCTTTCCTGTGGGACGCAGATGGTCGTTATATCGAGCGTTGACTGCAATATTATTTTACTTAAATGTTTCTGTAATTTTGTTTCATTGAAATTAATAATTTGGCCAAACCCCTAATAAAATAGCATACGTTCACTTTCTTGAAAAATAAAAGGCTCTAAGAAAGTCCATATTTTCATCTTAACTGTTTTAATCTCATCTTCCAGTATTTCTTTCTGAAGTTCATATTTTGGTCAGCCTCTTCTTCAAACTATTCGCAAGAATGTGAAAAATGTCAAATAAAAGTTGCTGAAAAGAGGACTGTATTTACTTCTATTACAGTCCAAATTTCGAGCTCTCGGCGAGATGTATGCGTTTCCATTTTTCTCTTACACTGAACAAGTCGCAACTGTTTCCGTTTTTGTCGCAAGTGAGCAAAAAAAGAAATATCCCTCCCATATGAGCATGTATTCATTTTGGCAAGCAAGTTCAATTTGAAGACGCCGCCGGGAAAATGCCTCCGTACATGCGGTTGGCAAAGGAGGTGTGAAAGAAAGCCGCAAAAATCAATTGAATCTATATTTTCGATCCAGAAATCTTTTTCTCTGCTTCAGGACAAAAATAAAACCCTTTCCGTAAAAGTGCAAGCTTCATTCTGCCGTGGAAGCTGCAAGTGCAATTCATTTTTACTGAGCATAACATAAAACTGCAGAATTTCTGAAACCATTTAAATTCAGCCGCATTTATGGCGCTTACTTGAAGTGTGGTTCTCTAATCCTGGTAATATTTTGCTTTCTTTCAAAATTATAAGAAGTAGAATTTTGTGACCAAATGAGAGTTGTTGAGCAACGAACTGAAGTGACTGCAAATTCATCATACCAATCCGGGTTAGTCAATTATATGGGAATTCTCACGGAATTACACGGGAATTATATGGGAATTCTCACGGGGAGTAAGAAAGTTGTTGGAAGCATTTGGATAATAAGATTTAGCATGATGAAAAATTATGCAGCAAAATGTCATGTGATGAAAAATTAGGATTTTTACGTCAAATTTATTAAACGCTTAATTTGTATCTATAGTGGACATTTATAAGTAAAGAAAATTTAGTAGTGGACACGTATTTGCATTAGTAGTGGACAGAAATTAATATCATCTATTTTATGCTGTTAAATTGGAGAAATAATTTTAAAAAGGACTAAGGGACCATTCATAAATGTCACGCTTTTTCCCCATACATTTTCCCCAAATCACTAACCTTCTTCTTGATCGGGTTTAGTAAAGAGCAGCAAATGTGACCGTTGTGGATGCAGCTATTAAAAATTATGATCCATGCACTTGCATAGATGCTCCACGACAACTTTAGTTCTACTAACCAGCACTAGGAATCTTTCGCTATAGGTTCTGATAATTTCATTCAAGTTTATTGTTACATTCGCTTATTTTAGAAGCTTAAAGATCTAAGTGTTCACTACTAGAGCAGTGTCCCCTACCTAAAGACCACCATGTGTACTTGGGGATATGTGCATGTAAAATCCGTAGACCCCACTACCTTTCCCCGTGCATAAGCAATCCTAAGGCCTCGGCTAACAGGTAGGGGTCTGGTGGAGAAAACTGTCCCCTACCGGGTCATTTACCTTTTGTAGTTTTAAAAAGCTAGTAAATGATTATGTGTTAACTATCACAGGCACATATTCCGGTGCCACCATGGAGCACTCGCCATCCCTTCTTTGCAAGCTCATAAAAATAATTTCTTCATTTACGTTTTCAACGATTTAATTATAATTATAATAATTACAATTTAATACCAATGAGAGAAAATGTTTTTGGTGAAATGTACTTTTCATTACTATTGCGACTAAGTAAGTATGAGTTGACAAAGTAATTGAACAGAATTCTCTCTTGATGAAAATAGGATAGAGTCTCAAGAATGGCATTCACTTTTCCGTTTTACTTTATCTTTTCCTCTTTATATGCATTCACTTTTCTAAAAAAAAAAAAAAAACTAAAAATACTTTAACCCTTTAGCTGTCACGTCGGGTCATATTGACCCAGGTACAGTTTTAATGTTGAATATTTTGTACATTATATTGAAGTTAAAACACAATGTTTTAATACCCAGTTTACTAAACTTTTAATTCGGGTTTATCTGACCCGACGTGACGATTTGTGTGATGTCTTAATAGGTGTGACAGCTCAAGGGTTAAGCACGCAAGCACCACACGTAGCAACATAGCTTAGTTTTCCGATAGAACAGCTTTGTACCTTATTTTGTGTGTGTGTGTCCATGAGCATAAAAACACCGGGGATCGCATCTACCAAATGCCTCTCTTTTTCCCTCCTAATCAGATAAAGCATATTCTTTCTTTTTTTTTTCTTATATTTCTTATTTAGTTAAGGATCCCTTATTAGGTTTGCAATATGGTTAGAAACATGATAGTTTCGCCAAATAACAATATTAAACAGAAATAAGAACATTAAACATTGGAACCAAAAAACTGTTTACTGTTAAAGCAATGAGAAATAATACTAGCAATAAAATGCGAAAACTTAACTTTTTTTCGATTCGCTCTTAGTTTTAATTGTTTTATGTTACATATAAGTAGCATACATGTATTTTAAATTACAGTAAAAGTATTCTACTTTAATAATAAAGCACGTGATTTATTTAGAATCGGGACCGTTCATAAATGATGTCACATTTTTTTTTTCAATATATTTGACCCTACTGCCCCCTTTGTCACTAAGTGTCACACTTCAACATACCCCCCTACCCTCTTTGTCGTCACATTTCACGTTACATTACATTAGCATAAAATAAGATTAATTTGCTGATTTTTGATGTTTTTATAGAAATCAAAATGTACGATGTCACACTTCTTGTTACCCCCTGCCCTTGTCACAAACTGTCATACTTTCTTGAATCCCCTCCGCCCTAGAAGCGTGACATCATTTATGTATGGCCCCCTCGCTGGAGACACCGTTATTAAAAATGCTCATTAAATTTGTTACTTAATACAATTTCATTTTTCAAAAATTAACGAACTTCTACATTGTTTTTAGTTTTAATTTCTCATGCATTTCCACTTCAAGTAAATAATTTTAAACAACTTCAGAAATCTCGCCGTTAGTCCACTAGAGGCAAAATTTCAGAATGATTTCAGTAAAAATGTAGATGCAATGAAGTAAAGCGTACGCTTCAAGTTAGAGCGTTCTTAATGTTTACTAAGTGCTTTAATATTTTTTTTAATTTTACCTATAAAATAGGTTTAGTAAAATTTTTAGTTCAAAACTTTGGTAATACATGAATTATATACAATATACGATATGAATTTAATAAAATTTATCGATATGGTAATTCAAGGAAATGGAATGCAACTAATAGAATTACTGATTGATTTTTCATTAATAGGCAGATCTTATTTATAGAAAGAAATTTAAATTTTTCTTCCAATTCCTAAAAATTGTACTCCAAGATATACATTATAAAATTTTCATTTTCTTCATAGAATTAAACTTATAACATTCTATATTTTAAATTAAATATTGTTTTCTCTTTAACGGCACTCGCTCGTTTCTTTTCTGCCGTCTTATGCGATGGTTGTAGGTGGTGACGCCGCCATCGGCCGCCAATTTTTTTTTTTCAAGGGCAAATGTACTTTGGTTAAACCGAAACTCAGTTAGTCGGGGCTCGGAAAACCGATGCTTTACTGTATCTGGATTATGTACAATATACGATATAAATTTAATACAATTTATCGATATGGTAATTCAAGAAAATGGAATGCAACTAATAGAATTACAGATTGATTTTTCATTTTAATAGGCAGATCTTATTTATAGAAAGAAATTTAATTTTTTTTTTCCAATTCCTAAAAATTGTACTCCAAGATATACATTATAAAATTTTCATTTTCTTCATAGAATAAAACTTATAACATTCTATATTTTAAATTAAATATTGTTTACCTCGTTAACACCAAAAAATTCATCAAGAACTCACTTTTTTTTTAAAACCTTAGACATTTTTTCAATTGCTCAAATGAGCCCTTCAATAATGAATCACCGCACGTTAATTAATTTTTTTACAACTGTGAAAGACAAAACCATTTCTCATTTACATTCATTAAAAAAAACTCCTTTCAAGCCCAACCAGCTCAAAAACTTTCCTCTTCGTGAGTTTTGATGATGCAGGGCGCATTTTTTTATTCTTTTTTAGTGGATTTCTAAGTATTTGCATTTCAATGCAGTTTGCATAGTAAAGCATTTTTTATAAGTTTAACTTCTCTTCCAGGTATTTACACAGGAGGTTTCGAGCTAAAATATTTTTTAGGTATACATTTGTGTGTCTATATGTAAAGACAAACTTTTGTTTTTCAATAAGCTATTTACTTCTCTTTAAAAACATATTGGGAACAATTTAACTCCTAAAATATATGCATTTTAAAAGAGTTTCTCTTGCAAGTTTTGTTATCATGTCTGAAGATTAACATTGTGTTACTTAACGAAATATGCCTCTCTGAGCTCAAGAATATAATTTGAAAATATTTTCTGACGAAGGATATTCTTTTCTCCGACAACTACCTACTTTTTAGCATAAAAGCTTAAGACATTGTTTCCCAAACTTTCAACATAAATGCACCTCTTCGGTGATTTTTCAATGCAGAGTACCCCTCATCGAAACAAATTGTATATATATAGATAGATAGATAGATAATGTGTGTGTATGATTTAATAACAGTCGACAGGGTGGCGTAGTGGTAAGGAGCAGGTCTTGTACGCCGAAGATCGCAGGTTCGAACCTGACCCAAGTCGGTGGATTTTCAAGATGCAGAAAATCGTTTGCGCCCATGTCGCATGATTATGCGGCATTTTAAAGATCCCTTGAGTATCCGTTTGGCTCGGATACTCTCGGCTAAATTAAATACCTAATGTAAGTCGCATCAAATGAGAGCTCAGGTGCCGCCATCTAGGGGAAACTGAGCGTCCAAATTCTCAGTGGCAATGGCATCCAACGACAGTGGTGGTACTTGAAAAAATGGATGCCGATTACCGGGGTACGCCCTAGGTCTGCAAAGGTTAACCATTTATAAGGCCGCTTTCTTCTAGTAGTGGAGTATTGAAATAATTTTCGGATTTAGATTAGTTTTAAAAAAGCAAATCATAAAAGTCATTGAATAAAATTACATGATTTTTACTCCACCCCCTCTTGGGGGGGGAAGAAGAGAACTATGATTAAAACATTAAAAGAATGATGTATTTCGTAGTAAATATACTTTCCACAGTCTTTCAAATTTCTGACAACCAGAGGGGGTAAAATACCTTATTGCAAACGTCGATAAGTTTATG
Organism: Octonoba sinensis; assembly: GCA_038502835.1. Taxonomy (NCBI): domain Eukaryota; kingdom Metazoa; phylum Arthropoda; class Arachnida; order Araneae; family Uloboridae; genus Octonoba; species Octonoba sinensis. The sequence continues at coordinate 71,291,920 of CM076602.1, forward strand.
AATTTAGTGGTAGGTATACTTACCACCGCCTTCTAAAGGGTTAAGGACCATACGCAGCCCCATTGGAAAGGAAAAAAAAAAGATTTAACAACAACCAAATTACACTTTCCACTTTTTAGTTCATAAGCAAAGAAATAAAAAACAAAATTTTAAATTCGTTCATAATAAAATGCAAGTAAAATAAATAAATGGGTTATGTATAGCAATCCCTATAATCAATGAGACGTTCCCGACCTGAAAAACCAATATTTACTAAACAAAAAATAGCATGGGGGCAGATTTATAGCTGATCAACGAGCAATTCCTGACGCAGAAAGGAACTTGGCACATAAGGTAAAAGGCGTTGGTTGGAACAGATTGTATGAAAGTATAAGGGCGGATTCACATGATCTATTTCTCCTCGGTCACTCGCAAAGCGAAGAAGAAAGTACAGTAGCTCCGTTTAGATTTTAAATGTGTAGTATTGTAACGATAAGTTGATAAAGTTTAAAACAGATATTTTCCTGATAATGTTACTCAGTGCGCCGCGTACTGCCATCAATCTATTGCCATACCTCTGGGGGTACGCTTACCACTTTTTGGTAAATATTTCCTAAGACTTTTATGAGTTATCTCATTGCGCAGGAGTGGTAGCTTCTTCCCATGCCCCGCATAGGGCCCGAGCTATCTGGATGAAAGACAGCGGTTTTAACCACTTGACCACTCGAAACCACAGTGCTATTAACCTAGCGACTCATTCGTAATTAAGTGAAAATATAGTTTCAAAAGTATAATACATCTTTTCGTGCTACAGCGCCCTTCTTTACAACGATCCAATGCGTTACAACGACTTTTGAAAGAGAACCGATTGACTTACGTTCAAAAGAATGTTATTTTACGTTCGATATAACTCACGTTCGGCACAACTGGATATAATGACCTATTTAACGGATTTGAATCAGATGAGTCGAGATTTTCCCAGTAGAAGTATTCAGAATGTTGCCTTTATCTGCCGCAGAGAAAATATTTAAAAAAAGTAACTTTCGTTAAAAAAAAAAAAAAAAATTTACAAAAATGAAATATTTTCTTCTTTTCTGACCAGGCGATTAGCGTATTTTTCTACGTGAAAAAAATTGCATTTTAGATTCATACCTTTAAATTGCTCTTTTTTTTTTAGATTCAGATATTCTGCTTTATTTATAAACACTTATTGCGTAGTTTATGTTATACAGTGAACTTAGTAGCACAACTATTTCAAATTGTCATATGAAATTATAATTTCATCAAATTTAAAGTGTATGTCGCGTAACATTAATAATTATTTTCTAAAATATTTCATGTAATGTTTAAAATTTAAGAAAAGGTAATCTTCATTTTAAAAAAAGTGAACAAGAATGAAAAAATATTTTCTACTTTCCTGAGCAAGCTATTAGCGTATATTTCCCTGAAAACGGGATGCAAAAGTTTAAAATAAAACCAGGGGCAATTGTGCCAATTTTTCAAAATCTCAAAAATGCACATTGACATACTGTAAAGCAATTATGCTTCATGGAAATAAGATTATATACGTAAAATAGTCCAAATCAACAAACTAAATCAGTACGAGTAATCATCTAAAGAGATAACAGTGCAAGACAGAAACGCCTATTGCGCATGAGAGGATTTCTAGTAACGTTCATGCAATTTCAAAAAGTTGAACTCACTTACCGTAAATACAAAGTCTTGACGCTTCCAAAATATCATGGGTATAGAGACGTCTATCGAACATTCTTCTTTTGCACATATTCTCGATAAGGCAATAAATTCAACAACTTCATCAATCACTACTCCTTACTGAGATAAAATAGATTTAATATTTTACTAAAACTACCATGACAAGAATAATTTAGATAACTATTAGAGCATCAATTATACGACGTTCACTAGCAGCGTAACTACACGAAAACATACTCAGAAATTTACACACGATCATATTCTTTTCACTTCAGTTCAAGAATCGGACTTGAATTTTTCCAAATTCTTGAATTGAAAATTCAATTCTGAATTTTCCAGTGCAAAAGAAAAAAAGCTAATTCTCCTTGTAAAGGGGGTGGGAGAACGTGCATTGTTCCCACTTAGAAATTTCTTAAGAAGCATATGCACCGGAGCGGAATTCGCGTGTATGCTCGTGATTGCTGTTTTAACAAAATCTTATGGACAACAGTTCTTGATATAGAATTTAACTATGAAAAGTCTATTTTGGGGTCTCAGTCGCTGAGCGATCTAATCGACTGGTTCCGGTACCTGCCTGCGCGCAGAGAAGAGGCGTCGGTTCGATTCCGACTTTCCCCTGGGTATATTTCCTTGTTTTTATAGTAAATCTGTTGTACTGTCTTGTTCTATCTGTCATATTAGACTAGAGTTTGAGGCATATCCTTGAGAATAGCAAATAAACTCGAATATTTATGTCACCTGAAATGGTCGTTAACAAACAAACAAAGGTCTATTTTTTCTGTAAATAATGTGCAATGCGTTAATTTGTTGAAATGGATTTGCATATCTCTAAAATATCTTCTAAATTTTTGTTACTAAAATTATTTTGATTTTTGTTCATTTATTTCATTATTTATTTATTAATTTATTTTATTTTATTTATTTTTTTGTTTTTAAGCTCTTAATGTGTAATTTTTGCTTTTCAGTTTTTATGTACGTGATGGGAGCGTGCGCTATTATTGTAAAAATATATACCAAAGAAGCTCTATTTCTTTGGCTGTTTCCAGAAATTTAATTACAGCAAAACGGTGAATTCATACTTGGTGAGGTGTTCTTTGAACAAAATGATTTTTTGAAAGACAAAAAAAAAAAGACACTAACTACATTTGAGTCAAAGCCAGCATGATAAGTTCAATCTACTCCACAAGGAAATTTTGTTAAAGGAGGCAATTTTCTCTTCCCAAGATCAAAGCTGAAATGCGAGCTAAGGGGCGGTGCAAAATCCGATATTCTACATAACAATCAGTTTCACTTGCGAAACACGAACGTGAGATAGGTCTGGAATGTATGCTTCTTAAAATCAGGTATAGCGGAACTTCTTTGAAGCATGTCTGCTCGATTTGCCACAGGGGCCAGCAACAAGCAATTGAATCGGTGTCTGGAATATAATGCTGTTACTGACTTTAAAAGAGATCCGCCTAATGGGAACGCAATAAAAGCTAAAGAAATCTTCTAAAACGTATGTCCAACGGTATTCTACCATAGTAAATTATTTTCAATGAAGAAGTTAAAATAAAAAGGATACAATTGCTTTTCTTTTTCTTTAAAATTCACCACTAATTTCTTTTGACTTTCACTAATTTATGTGCATTACAATAGAATTCGACAAGCAAGCAACAAATTAAGTGAAATAAAATTGATACATTAAAAAATTGAAACATTAAACCAAGAGCAGTAGAAACATTTTATTATGTGTTTAGGGATCATTCATAAATGATGTCACGCTTCGAGGGGGGAGGGGGGTTCTTGATATTGTGGCAAGGGGAGAGGAGGGTGTAACAAGAAGTGTGACATCATGCTTATGCAACATAGCTTGACATGTGACAAAGAGGGGGAGGGGGATCAAATGTATGGGAAAAAAGCGTGACATTTTTGAACGGTCCCTTATCCCAAACTCGCATTGTATACATTTATTCTACAGAAAATCATCAGTCAGTTGCAGGTCTGTTACTGATTATTGAAAAACACTGTACTGCCAGGGCCAAGGCCAAACTTATTTGGGGCGATCAAGGTTCTAAAATACATTTCGCAGGGGAGAGGGGGTGAAATTTTGACCTTACACTTTTGTAGATCTTGGGAAAGATCGTGTTCTTTATATTGATGAAAGAGGCGAATTTTATTTAAAATATTCTAGCTGTTTTGTTTTTTTATTTATATCGTTTCATTTACCACAAGAATTAATAAGCTAGCCAATACACTTTGCTTTTTTTGGAATTTTGACGTGTCACCTACTGACCATAATCCCCGATTTTTAACCCCATTGTTACTTCGAGTTTCTCCCCTGTCTCCTCAATTAATAAAATTCGTTTTTCAAGTTGAGACTTCAATAATTGTGGGCGTGAAATTAATCAAAAAAAATATTCTACGGTAACACATAATTAACAGAACACTTCTAAAAAATTCTTGCAGAGAGAAAATGAGGAAGTTTAATTTCTTCTTGCTGAGACGATGGTAAAATAGTTCGGACACGGAATTTTGACATTTGGACGCTTCTACGCCTGACAGAAAAGGACGAATCCATTCGAGTTTTAGGGAAGTTCGTTCTACAGGGCGTTTATTAGCATGCGAATGAGGTTTGCTTCTCTGTTTGTTGAAAGCAACTAAATTTATAAACTGGCATGTAACATCAGTTCGAAAGAAATCAAGTAGGATAAACGAAATCAGAAACGTCCCGTTCCTTATAGGGATCGTTCATAAATGATGTCACGCTTCGAGGGGGAAGGGGGGTTCGGGAAATTGTGACAAGGGGAAGGGAGGGCGTAACAAGAAGTGTGATATCATGCTTATGAAACATAGCGTGACATGTGACAAAGGGGGAGAAGGGGTATGTTGAAGTGTGACATTTTGTGACAAAGGAGAGGAGGGTGGTCAAATATATGGGAAAAAGCGTGACATCGTTTATGGACGGTCCCATTCCAGCAGTTCCTCCCTTGAACATGAATGGATTCTTCTTGGCCCTCTGCCAGCAGATTGCTTTGGTTGATGGTAGAACTGCAAATTTACTTTCCATGAGGAATGAAATGTCAATTGAACTTAAATCCTACAAGGCCGGCATCGAAGTATAAACTATAAAAAGAGTGCACCAAAGAAATGGGCCATGGTATGGAAGCGTTTCAGAAACGCTGGTTTACAATAATGGAGCATTTTTACTATCATCTCCCCAGGATTTAAACTTATGAAAAATCACATCCTTAAAGCTTCAGTGCATTCCAAAACTCTGCACAGGCGCTGAATCCTTGTCATTAGTGCGGGGAAAACGCTTCACCAAAGAAAGCCTGCGCGCGTAAAATTTCTCCCTTCGACTCGAAACAATGAATATGGAAAGTATTTGCCAGAGCAAGAAATAATTTCCAAAAGCACTTACTTATCCGGGCATCAAGTTCGGAATGACTCAAAGCGGAAAGTTTTCAGGCCTTTTCCCATCGAAAGTTGGAGATAAAGTAATAAATAATCGCTAAACTTCTCCGCATCGGAATGAATTCGGGTGTTATGAATGACGTTGCATGCAATTAGAAGACTTTTCTGTGCGTGAGTGAGGGAAGGGTATTCACGTGCCATTGATTCATTAACGGAGAATGGAGTCAATAGAGAGGAAATGTCTTTTGAGAACTACTAACTGATTTGCAAACAGTATTAAATGGAAGTGGTAGCTAATGAGTAGAGCTGTTCTGCACTTGATTTAGTTATGGAATAATGTTACAAAACAATATCCCTGATGCTGTAAGATGCTTTTAATTATAACGAATTAAAGAATTCTTAAATTCAAACCGAATTAAATTATAAAATTGTATTTTTCTTTTTATTTTCAGGATTTTTACTGCTTTGACGCCAATTTTCGCATCCCTGGAAGTATTTCATACATTGTAAAAACTATTTCCTGAAAATAACGGCAAAAGTACGGCAGCAGAGTTGCCGGAAATATTCCGTTTCTGATAATATTTTCCCGAGATTTGACAGAAGTTCCATTTCCTTTTTCTCCGTTAGTCCAAATCAAGCTGTGAAACTACAGCAGCCGTAAAACGGAAAAGTTCCGTTCTCGTATTTTCAGGACGTGATATTTCCATTTTTTGGAAGGAAAAACCATGTATTGAAGCACTACGGAAATCTTCCGTTAAAATCAGTCAAAAAACATTCTGAAAATTCAGGGTTTTTTTTAACAGTGTACGGGGGAAAAATTAGTATATAAAATATGTAGTTTTTATGTCTTATTTTTTACAAACTTCTAAAAAATATACGTCTTTAAAACTTTATTTGCACTGTAACTCCTCATATTTGAATGGTATTCTATTAACCCCTTAACGCCTGATTCAGAAGAAAATGTTATAAAAAAGCCTATGGTTTTCATTCAAGAAAATTGTGTAATGTAAGTGTATGCGCAATATATACATTAATTTTCAATTTTTGGATTAACTTTTGGCTGGAGGTTAAAAAATATAAACTCATGTTTGTGAAAATTGCAACACCATGAAGGACTTACGCGAGGGAGCTGAAATTTTCAGGAAATGCAAAGTAGCGCATGATATGCAAATGATTAGGATTTCAAATCCGCAGCGCATGCGTATGCTGAGCAGCGCCCTCTGAACGGCGGATGGATCCGAATAAATAGACGGCTGTAGCGAGGCGTGTATGGTTATCGGTGGTTATCTGCTAGTGGTAAACGTTAGCTCAATCTTTACTTATGCCTCTTCGACGAAAGAGAGCGAGATTTGAACAACTTGCAGAGTTTGAACGGGGGAGAATCATCGACCTTCGTGAAAATGGATTGTCGTATTGTGCAGTAGCCGCTCGTGTGCAGCGTAACAGCAGCACAGTGATGCGTGTTTGGAAGCAGTGGACGGACGAGGGTCGGACAACTCGGAAATCCGGGCGTGGACCCCGATATGTGACGTCAACTCGCGATGATAGGCACCTGGTCCGCATGGCGCGGACCCACCGTAGAGCCTCCTCTAGACAATTGGCAGCACAGTGGTCAATAGCAACAGGTGTTTCATTGTGTGCTTCATCAATTCGTAGACGTCTGCTGCAGCGTGAACTGCGCGCAAGGACTCCTTTATACAGGATCCCCCTCACTCTAAACCACCCCCGCCGGGCCTTTTGCCCGGGGCCCAAAAAACAAATTGGGGGGGAAATTTTTTTCCCAGTCTTTGGGAGAACTGGCCGGGGGGGGCCCCGGGGAATTTTGGCCCCCCAAAGGGTAATGGTCGTGTTTTTTCGGGGACGAATCCCGCTTTAATTTGTGGTACCATGATGGCCGCATTCGTGTCAGACGCTATGCCGGTGAACGCCACCTTCCGGAGTGCATTATCGAACGCCACAGTGGACGAACACCCGGAGTTATGGTCTGAGGCGCCATAGCCTATAATGGACGATCTCCATTGGTACGAATTGTGGGCAATCTGAACAGCAACCGATACATCAGTGAAGTTCTACAGCCCCAAGCTGTTCCCTTCCTTCAAAACTTGGCAGGCGCTGTATTTCAACAGGACAATGCCCGCCCTCATATTGCTAGGACTGTTCAATCCTTCTTTGCAGCACAGCAGGTACAGCTTCTTCCTTGGCCGGCATATTCCCCGGATATGTCGCCAATTGAACATGTGTGGGATTTCGTTGGTCGGCGTCTCGCTCGTGATCCTCGTCCTGTTTCTTCTGTAGACGAACTTTGGGTACGCATACAAACAATATGGAATGCTCTTCCTCAGGCACATTCAAAATTTGTTTGACTCTATGCCACGTCGTGTAGCAGCACTTATTGCGGCGCGTGGTGGCTACACAAAATACTGATTCCGATCTCTTGTTATAGTTTGTTTGCTTTGAAAATTTAATCATTTATTTGTACCACTACCACTCAACTGTGTATTAAATTTCATTCAATTATGACGATTCCTTCATGGTGTTGCAATTTTCACAAACATGAGTTTATATATAAGGAAAGCCAATAGTTAGGATTATCATGACTGAATGTTGGTTTTCCAGCAAAGAGGAAAACATTTTTAAAAGATGTGTTTGAACAATAAAAGAGAATTATGTTAGACTTATGCACAAGCAAATAAATTTTACTAAATTTTATTGTGCCATAAACTTTTTTATCATGAATCCCAAAAGGGCCCACATCGCAATCTGGACAACTAACTAACCATCTACACCACTCTATTTAACGATTGTCTGTGGACTGTGAAATGCTATTGTTAAATCATGGGAATTTGACATCTCGTTGTTTGAAAAGAATAGCGACACAACTCAAAAAAGCAACTTTTTCAGGAGACCAGTTTTAAAATTGTTGCGATATGTAATTTATTGTGTTTCATTCATCACAATTCCTAATTATTGTAATGTCCCTTAAAAATGGTTAATACTATTCTTTTTGTTTACTTCATGCAGTTTTTGAGCTAGCCTTTTAGGGTTCCTAGAAATTTTAATCCAATTTAGGAGACTGTAAGTTGTGTCTCTTTCGAATAAAAACAGCAATTTTTCTGAAACAACAATTTGAGGAATAGGGTAATAACCCTGAAAAGGTCTTCAAAAAATTGTAACATTAAAATCAATACAGACACAACTAAAAGTATGTCTCTATTGTCCATAATAAAATTTTATGAAAAAATCCTACATTAACAGCAATACAGACACAACATAAAATGGGTCTCTATTGCTCTATAAGGGACTATATCACTTAGGACCTAATCGGAGTTGTGCCTTTTTTCAATAAAATTGGCAGTATTTACCCACGCAGCAGTCGAAACACAACACGAGTTATGCCTCTGTTCAACATTAAAAAATGACGTTTTATTTTCATTCTGAAAGACACTTATGCTATCTACGACTTGCTTCTTTATTCCATATAAAAGATCAATTTTTTAAAGTATTATCAATTAAAAATCTCATTTTCAGTATTTTTTGAGTTGTGTCACTATTCTTTTCCAGCGACGATCTACGAAATCCATATTGGAAATTTTAAATTCAATCGCTACTTTGAGGAAATCGTTAAATAGAGTGTCGTTAATTGAAGTTGTAAGTATCTCTAAACACATTCCAAATAGTCTGGTGCTGAAATCTGGTGTATGAATTTAGAAATAAACATGATTTCGGGCATAAGAAATAGATTTTTTTAATCTTTTTGGCACAATACTTTTGAACACTCCAGCCTGGAAATAGAGAGCTAAACTTCACCCCGTCATTTTGACCGTTCCCCCAAGTACCGTTATTATTGGGTTTTGATTGTTCCTCCTATTAGAGACTATTAGATTTAGAAACAAGAAGTTCCGTCTAGAACTATACGAGCCTACTTTCCCGTATACACCAGCTTCAAATTTATATTCTAGCTAACTCTCTCTCTCTCTTTCTCGTTTAGCTTAAGTTCTTAATTGCTTCAGATATACCTTTTTCAACGGTAAATACATATTCATTCAATCATTCATTTATTGAATCATTCATTTATTTATTCACTCAGTTATTAATTCGTTCCTTTGCTTATTGATTTAATCATTCATTAATTCAAAAATAATCTTGAAAATCTCGATCAAAAAATTTCATAGGAAAATAGGTTCGTAAGTTCTGGGTGAACTTTCTATCTGTACATGTTCTACGTCATAAGAGTTTTCCGATAAAGTTTGTTCTAAACAAATCGGTCCGTTAGATCAGGATTTATATAGGATTGAAATTTCCCCGTAGGCGCTATGTTAATTTTTTTGAACTGTTCAAAAATGAACAAAAATTGTTCAAATCAATATTTCACGATAAGAACTTCTTCCAGTGAGGTTGTTCATTAGAACTTGGATCTTGTACCCAGAGTTTACATAATTTGCTTCATTTTCGCCCATAGGCGCTAATGTTAAAAATTTTTGAACTGTTCAAAATTAAGCAAAAAATTGTTCAAATCAAAAAGTAAAATATGAAAATGAAATGTCCTCGCCGAGATCTTTCGAATGCAAAACGAATTTTTCGAATCGGACAATTCGTTCAAAAGTTATTAGGGGGGGGGGACAGACAGACAGACAAGACCGAAGACAGACCGACAGACACAGTTTTTCCCCCATCTCAAAACCCTACTTTCAAATTTTTTATTTTTCAATCTTTATTTAATTACTTAATTTATTTTTGACTTTTCTTGATTTCTAACGATATTTTCACGATACCATTAAGCCTTCTTTCATGCTTTATTATTATTTTTTTTTACTTTTACGTGAAAATAGGCTAAAAAGTGGCTTGTAATTCATTGAGTTCACGTTCTTAAAAGTAACAAATCATGAATGAACAAGAAGTTCTGTCTTGAACTATACGAGCCTACTTTCCCGTATACACCAGCTTCAAATTTATAATCTAGCTATCTCTCCCTCTCTCTCTCTCTCTCTCTCTCTCTCTCTCTCTCTCTATCTGTCTTTCTCGTTTAGCTTTAGTTCTTAATTGCTTCAAATATACCTTTTTCAACGGTTAATACATTTTCATTCAATCATTCATTTATTCAGTCATTCATGTATTTATGCACTCATTTATTCATTCATTCTTTCGCTTATTCATTTAATCATTCAATAATTCAAAAATCTTCTTAAAAATCCCGATCAAAAAATTTCATAGGAACATAGGCTCGTTAGTTCTGGATGAACTTTCTATTTGTACATGTTCTACGTCATAGGAGCTTTCCGATAAAGTTTGTTCTAAACAAATCGGTCCGTTAGATCAGGATTTATATAGGATTGAAATTTCCCCGTAGGCGGTATGTTAAATTTTTTTGAACTGTTCAAAAATGAACAAAAATTTTTCAAATCAATGTTTCACGCCAAGAACTTCTTTCACTGAGCTTGTTCATTGGAACTTGGATCTTGTACCCAGAGTTTACATAATTTGCTTCATTTTCGCCAATAGGCGCTAATGTTAAAATTTTTTGAACTGTTCAAAATTTAACAAAAAATTGTTCAAATCAAAAAGTAAAATATGAAAATGAAATGTCCTCGCCGAGATCTTTCGAATGCAAAAAGAATTTTTCGAATCGGACGATTTGTTCAAAATTTATTAGGGGGGACAGACAAACAGACCGACAGACACACTTTTCCCCTCCCATCTCAAAACCCTACTTTCAAATTTTTTATTTTTTAATTTTTATTTAATTACTTAACTTATTTTTGACTTTTCTTGATTCCTAACGATATTTTCACGATACATTAAGCCTTCTTTCATGCTTTTTTAGCCTACTTTCCCGTAAAAGTTAAAAAAAAGAATAATAAAGCATGAAAGAATGCTTAATGGGGTATCATGAAAATATCATTAGAAATCAAGAAAAGTCAAAAATAAGTTAAGTAATTAAATAAAGGTTGGAAAATAAAAAATTTGAAAGTAGGGTTTTGAGATGGGGGAAAAGTGTGTCTGTCGGTCTGCCGGTCTGTCGGTCTGTCTGTCGGTCTGTCTGTCGGTCTGTCCTCCCCCCTAATAACTTTTGAACGAATTGTCCGATTCGAAAAATTCTTTTTGCATTCGAAAGATCTCGGCGAGGACATCTGATTTCCATATCTAACGAGCCATCTCCATCCAGAACTAACGAGCCTATTTTCCTATGAAATTTTTTGATCGGGATTTTCAAGAATATTTTTGAATTAATGTATGATTAAATGAATAAGCAAAAGAATGAATGAATAAATGAGTGAATAAATACATGAATGACTTAATAAATGAATGATTGAATGAATATGTATTAACCGTTGAAAACGGTATATTTGAAGCAATTAAGAACTAAAGCTAAACGAGAAAGACAGAGAGAGAGATAGCTAGATTATAAATTTGAATTCGCTGTATACGTTAAAGTAGGCTCGTATTGTTCTAGACGGAACTTCTTGTTATTATTAGCCTACTTTCCCGTAAAAGTAAAAAAATAAATAAATAAAGCATGAGAGAAGGCTTAATGTATCGTAAATATATCGTTAAAAATAAAGAAAAGTAAAAAAAAAGTGAAGTAATTAAATAAAGATTGAAAAATAAAAAATTTGAAAGTAGGGTTTTGAGATGGGTAAACTGTGTGTCTGTCGGTCTGTCGGTCTGTCTGTCGGTCTGTCTGTCTGTCGGTCTGTCCCCCCCTAATAACTTTTGAACGAATTGTCCGATTGGAAAAATTCTTTTTGCATTCGAAAGATCTCGGCAAGGACATCTCATTTTGATATTTTACTTTTTGATTTGAACAATTTTTTGTTCAATTTTGAACAGTTCAAAAAATTTTAACATTAGCGCCAATGGACAAAATTGAAGCAAATTATGTAAACTCTGGGCGCAAGACCCAAGTTCCTATTGCAAGCTTATTGAAAGGAGTTCTCTGCGTGAAATATTGATTTGAACAGTTTTTGTTCATTTTTGAACAGTTCAAAAAAAAATTGCTGCACTTTTCTATTATTCCGGCGCAGGCGATAAAGTCGCCAATAATGATGCAACTAACGCCAAACGGAATCTCGTCGTTGTTATCCTTTTGTGTGTTCCATCGCCAAAAATTTTGCTCAGCGAGATTTGCGCCTTGATAATGAAAAGGTACCAAATTAACATTAGCGCATATGGGAAATTTCAATCCCATATAAATCCTGATCTAACGACGGATTGGCTCGCAACAAACTTTATCAGAAAGATATTACGCTGTAGAACATGTACTGATACGAAGTTCAACAAGAACTGAACAAGCCTGTTTTCCTATGAAATTTTTGATCGGGATTTTTAAGGGCATTTCTCAATAAATAAATAAATGAATGAATGAATGAGTGAAAGAATGAATGATTGAATCGATGAAAGAGTGAAAGAATTGATGAATGAATAAATGAATGAGTGAAAGAACGAATGAATGAATAAATGAGTGAATACATGATAAAGTAATTAAATGAGTGAATGAATGAAAAAATAAATAAACGAGTGATAACTACATGAATGGGTAAATGAATGACTGAATAAATGAAAGAATGAATGACTGAGTGAATGAATATGTATTATCCGTTGAAAAAAGTATATTTGAAGTAATTTTGAACTAAAGTTAAATGTGAAAGAGAGAGAATGTGATAGCTATATTATAAATTTGAAGTTGCATGTATACGGGAAAGTAGGCTCGTATAGTTCTAGACGGAACTTCTTGTTTTTTTTTTTTTACTTTTAATGGGAAAGTAGGCTAAAAACTAAACACTTATGAAAAGGGAAAAAAAAGCTTCCATAGAAGTGAAAGCTTTTTAAAGGGAATTTTACGGCGATAACTTACAGAAAACTTCATCAATTATTTTGTTATGTGAAATGGTGTTTTATGACGGTTATAAGGCTATTCAACACAGAATTTGGGTCCTGAAAATTCACTTTACTCTTTTAACACTGTATTGAAACTAAACGTAATTTTAAAAATTTAAAAAAAAAAGTTATATACACACACACACACAGTGCGCTCAAAATAATTGCCTTTACACATTGATCATAGACAGCTATTTTTGAGAAACAAAGAATTATTTTCAAGGTAAATAATAGAAAGCTTCTAAGAAAGTCAATTTATTACTGAGAAACCTTTAGCTTTATACCGTCAAATGAGTAAAAACATAGATTTATGATTAAATTAGACAGCGCATTAAAAGAAAATATCACCGCGTTCATACACCACGATATCATAATAAATGAAGATATGTAACTTATTTACGTACTTTCCCGACGCATTACCGTGGAACGAAAATAAAGACTGCCGGAAGATAAAATGACGTGCCAATACCGATATAATGAACAAACGCAATTGTTCGGCACACACGTTTATTACCGCCCAACGGGGAGTCATAGCCCCGTTTCGAACAAAGGAAAAATTGTTCTTTGATAACACTGACTAGATGACAACTCTCAATTTATGCGCAAAAGAAGGGAACATAATCTAACAATAAGCTGTAGGTTAGTTAAAGGATAATACAAAATCATAACCCTATCTGCTAATATAAATTTGTTTTGTGCATTTAATTATTGCCATTTTCTTTATGAAACAACGTGTTAAAATCTTAGAATATGAAAATATAAAAATGCAGTTTCGGAAAGTAAAATGGCAGTAGCAACAGCGCGCTTTCGGGGGCAGGAGTGCCCATCATCCCAGTGGCGCAGCGAGGGGAGGGACCAAGGGGACATGTCCCCCTCCCCAGAAGACGACAATTTTTTAAAAATATTTTACGATTAAAACAAAACTTTTTTTTCCTCATTTGTTACTTCTAGATCAAAACCCAAACAATTCCGAAAATTACACATTTAGAAATTGAAAAAAACACAAAAATATCTGTATCCCTAATTTTTTTTCTTGCGCTTTTATCTGAGTTTTATCTGAATTTTCTGACGGTTACAGAAATGCAACATCGTATAGATAATGTTACATGTCTAATACATGATAAGAATGAGATCCCCACTCTTTCGGCTCGCGGCCGACCGGTCCATGGGGGTTCTGTTCTGGCCCTCGCGAGGTCACAGCCACTCGGAAGGTCGATATTTTAAAATATGTAAATAAATTAATTTAAAACAATGCACAAGCACCCCAAAGCACGACGTACGTACCATATCAACTTTCAAATGCAAGTTTGTTTCTCCAACATAGTTCACATTTCAGTATTGTATTACTCCGCGGAACAACGATCGTGTCCCCCCCCCCCCCAGAACAGATTTCTGGCTGCGCTACTGCATCATCTCCCCCCCCCCCTCCCAAGCCCACTGGCGCAGATCCCGCCGCTCCACGATGCAATTATTTTTCCGGATACTGGATATCCGGCTCTACTGCTCGAAATACGTAGGGGAATGTGGGCCAAAGTGAAATAGTAAAATATTTACCCTGTTTTCAGGGCTACCTTATTTAATAACATTTTAATTATGTTACATAGCATGTACTTGATTCCTGTTAAGAAATAAGTTAACTCAAAAGATCAAGCATATGGTAATACAAGCCATTTTCAAAATTTGATGGTCACGTTGCGATATTTTTTGCTGTCAAAAAAAATTTTTGTTGTAATTATGTAATGATAAAATGTCTTTTGTTAATATTTTAAATATTAATTAAGACCTACTAATGTCCAGCGCAGTGTTAATTTATTTTATGTAAGGCTTGTTTTGATTTCAAATGTTTAGTACAATTTGTCATGTGCATATGGGGCAAAGTGAAATTCATATTTAATTTCACTCTGTCCCTACACCATACAATCAAAGTTGTAGTTATGGCAGATTTCTAGTGAGAACGAAATTTGCAATTGTTTAGTTAAAAAATAATAGGCAACGAAGAAGTAATTTTTAATTTTTACTTGACTTTTTTAAATCGTTTTATATTATTCTCACTGACACAATGCATGCGGCATCGTAGGATTTCCGTTCAAGAAAATACAAAATTTTATTATACCATCCTTCAGCATTCCTAAAACAAATGTTGCATCCCCTAGCAGGTTTTCGGCGGTAACGCGGCCCTTTGGTCGACGCTTTCACTTCACGTAAATTCTACTTTGGTTTTATGTTAATAATAATTCACAAATTTTCAAAAATCAACTTTATTGCAAATATCAACACCTATTGACACTTTAATATTAAGAAAGCTTTTACTGCTATATAATTAAATTAGTATTTGGTGTGAATTTCAATCAGTCACTGAATAAATCTGTTACTTATGTAGGTATTGTCATAACAAATTAAAAGAAAACATTCCTTATGTCGATCTAGATTTACATTAATCTATACAAAGTTTAACTTTATTGCTTTTGCACTGGCAAATTTTTTAATTAAATTATCTGTAGGTATGGATTGAGCAATATCATTTTAAATTGATAAAATTTCCAGGTTTGACAATTTTTCCTGAGCTAGGGTCGATCTTAGGTAGGTTTCTATCAGTTTAAGTTTACTAAAACTTCGCTCACCTTTTGCGACACTTACTGGAATAGTTTGTAGTATCCGAAGGACAGTTCAAGTGTTTGGAAACAAATCGCACTAATTATTATTGTTCAAGACATTAAGAACATCTTTCGGTTGTCCTTGGTCTGTGTCTAAGAATTGCTTCAGGCTTATAAGTATTTCTTGAGCCAGATCTGCTCCAGAAATATCGCTGTGTGAATCATGTGTCAAAATATTTTGCAAATTTAAACAAGATTGCTTTAATTCAGGCCTATCGACCGGTCGCTTTATATCATATAAGAAACTCCAACTTGCATTAAAATTAGACAGCTGTTCGAAACGTATTTCCAGCGAATTTACAATTGTATCTATCAAAGGATAAAACACAGTGGTCTTAAAATGTTGTTCTGCGTCTATTGACGTTTCATCTTGAGATTTTCATAGTCAAACATTCTTTTTCTTTTTCGGTTTCTTGTTTTTTGAAATACAGGTGGGATTTCAGGTTTTCGGCAATTTCTTTTGCTATGATTACAGCTTGATGCGTAACCAGTATCCCTATATACTGCTTAACAAATTGGCAACATTTGTGTACAAGATTCGTTGCATTTGACAAGTCTGCCAACTCTGATTGCATGGATTTGCTAACAGTTATTATTTGGTATAGTAAATCATACCAAATCACAAGAAAGAGCAAGAATTTATATTGATCCAGGTGGTGGGCGAGAGACTCGACTTCTGAAGCAGCAACGGGGTCGGTACTATTCTCGTATTCTTCTTGTAGTGTATCTTTCACTTCCTTATATTGATACTTAATAGCTTGAAGGCTTGAGACTCTGCTTTCTCAACGTGTCTCACAGACTTTTTTTAATGTCAGGGCTTCTGTACGTTTTGAAATTACTTCCCATCTCTTTTTGGAAGAGCAGAAAAAACAAACAGCCGTTATATAACCCCAAACAACGACCCTGATTTAACTGAAGTTTTAGCACCGTCACACACACAGAAATAACCAAGTTCAAGCTGTGAAAGCAGCAAGGATTCAAAAAAGCCCTTGGAAATTTTCTAATAATACGGCTTTGGGCGCCTTTCTATTTCCCCACCATATTGGCGCCATTGTCATTGCCTTGGCCCCTACAATCATGCATGTCTAAATCATGTTTCATTATCCCCTCATCCAAAAATAAATCTGTGATCCCCTGGCCACTGGAGTCCGATACTTGTGTATATGTAACAAAACATTCACGTCCCCTAAAAGCCAAATTTTTTTCTGCCAAGAATAATGTAATGTGCATGTGCAATGAGAAAACTGGAATACAACAAAGGGGAGGATAGGATTCTCGCTTGCGAAGATCACGTCGTTTGCTCTCAGCGAATGGAAGAACTCAAATACAGACTGTAAAAACGGAAGTAATTTAATTACGGACTAGGTTAGGACTAGCCGCTTTAAATAGTCAGATTTAGCTTTAAAAAAGGCAGGGATCTATCTGAGCTGGCAACACTGTTCCAGCGCCTCTCCAAAGGCGCCATCTTTTTTTTTTTTTTTTTTTTTTTTGCGCTGGAAATTGTTTTTTGCATTTGGCTTTTTGGCACCCCTTGCCATCTGGCGCCTAGAGCGGCCGCTCCACTCGCTCTACCTCAGATCCGACACTGTTTTTAAGCCATGTATAAATTAGTCAAAAGATTGCTAGCCGGCAGACCGTAGATGAGTCTTACGATGGACATAACTAACTGTTTTTCCTTTTTCTGTCACACTGGATTACCTTTTGTTGGTATTTAGAAATTTAACGTAATTCTTTCTTTTTTAATTTATTTGTATTTTATGTTGAACTTAGTCAGACTCATTCATACTCTCAACCACTTTTTTAAAATGAACCTTTTTTTTAGTATAATTTATCAGATTTCCAGAACACACAAGAGTTAATCCTTTCCGTCACCCTTTAAAGTTTGCTGACAATTTATTTTATGAACTTCAAGAAAGTTGTTCAGAGTTCATGCAGTCTTGCTGGAACACCCTGTATAAGTAGAATACAGAAAATATATGTGAGATTAGATGACGACTGATGTTCCACCTCATTTATTTGTAAGGAAAGATTAGAAGTATTTCTAAAAAAACTATTTACAGTTGTACTTAGAGTCTAAATCCGATCGGATCATTACAGTTCGGATCGCCTTCGCGCGACCGTTCGGTTCTCCTGCTACAGAACAATTGCCACTCTCTCTTCACTTCTCCCTCTAGCGGCGACTCTGCGTTGCCACATATATAAAAATTTTTTGTGTACAATAGTTCTGCCGACTTTCGTAAAAGTGAAACTAATGTATAGTTTCAGAATTCATAACGACATAGCACCCAACAAGCCATACACAGTTTCAAAAGATTTTTTTTCTTTACTCCAACGTATATTTTTCTCTTCTATTTTTCTGACGCTACCAAACATATTTTGTTTCCTTCTCAACCGAAAAAGTTTTCAGTCATCTTGTCAGCTAGCAATTACTTGCTCAGACAAATAACGTTCCCTACACGCTCTACTTTATATTGTGTACTCTCCAAACGATTCCGGTCTGCTACTCCTGGAAACTTTTTCGGAACGTCAGCACATAACCAGACAGTGACTTTAAAAAAGAAAGAAGAAAAAACTTGTATGCTCTCACTTTGATGCTTTTTTCTTCAGTATCGACTTTTACTTGGATCACTGGCTTCATCCTAAGCAAAACGTTTTGTTTTCTTTTTTATTTATTGTTTGTTTTATTTTTTTTCTTTATTTGTTTAATATTTATTTAGGTTTTTCAAGTCCTCGTGAAAATATTGAGATGATTTAACTCTGTTTTCCTATTTCCTCATTAATTAACATAGCTAAATTCGAAATTTATTAGTAATTTAACCTAAAAGCTCAAATACGAACTATTTGAATGATTAAAAAAAGTATGTTAATCAATAGCGTCTTTTCGATGATGATTAACGTTTGCAAATATCTGGTGAAAGGTCCAGATAACTTTTTTTTTGAGGGGTGATACCCTAAATAAATTTAAGTTTATAATAAACTAGCAGTACCCGCACGGCGTTGCCCGAGCTAAATATTAAAAACGTCGCCTACGGCGCTGTTCTTTCTAAGAGTATAAAAAACGTCGCATGCGGCGCTGTTCTTGCTAAGAGCATAAAAAATATCAAATGCGGCATAAAGTTTTCAGTGTGTGAGAAACATCGTGTGTCTAATTAATATACGACTAATTAAAAAAGTAAAATTTTAGCGTGTCGTCATTCGCCCCGTTATTTGATATCTATAATAAACTATACGTCCGTAAACTTTCCCAGGCGATATTTATTTAAATGCTATTGCTAAATCAAGGAAATCGTTAAATCGGGGAGACAGTATTTTTATCAAGTTCAATCTCGAATTTGAAACCTATTGCTAATTTAAGAAAAACGTTAAATCGAAAATATACTTTATTAGTTGAATATGCTTTATTGGGAGTTGAGGAAACTGCTAATTATTATTTTTGGATCAAGGTAAGCCTTAAGAAATCGAACTAAAAAGCTTATAACTGGCGTTCTTATTGACTTAGAAACTTCGAACAAATTTCATTTTGTGCAGACAAATCAGCGCTTTCGATATAATGTAATAATATATGCTTCCTTGCATATATTATTACATTAATATATATAAGGTTTTCTTCACCCCCATATTGGGGAATTTATGTGGAAATTTGCGTAAAACTAATAAAAAAAGAACTACCTGTCGGATTTTTTTCTAACGGGGCAATGATTCTTCCTCTTGAATCACTCTGTCCATTGATGAAAACCGCATTTAAATCCGTTGCGTAGTTTAAAAGATCTCAGCGTACAGACACGGGAAGCGACTTTGTTTTATACTCTTTTAAGATATGCTCATTGTGCAGTTTTTTCCATTGTATTTCAACTTATATTTTATCTATTAAACATTATGTAATTCAATAGTAAGTCCAATATCATTCTTCTCAAAAATGAATGAATAAATAAATAAATACTACTTTATTTATTAATCATTTGCATTTTGTCTGTCTAGTGAGGCACTTTATTTTTCCCTTGTGCTACTTAATTCTCTATAAAATCAAGAATTGCCGGAAGTTTTCAAGATAAAAATATGAGTTAATATTATAGTTGCTTGAGTTATAATATTAATTTACATATAACTGAAGCGCAAGTCCCAGAACAAAATATGAACCCAAATATTTTGCTATGGAACTTTCAATACGCTTTCATTTAAATATCATCAAATAAAATGTAAATAAATAAAAGAAATAAGCTTGACTAAATTAAAATGTTTTATTTAATTAAGGCAATTTTCCTTCGGTTAGTACGAAAACCTTTTAAACCTATAAAATTAGTAAAAAGAAAAAGTAGTTTTTCTTTAGTTAATCAACGTTATCACTTAGTAAATCAAGAACTGCTAAATGATATATTATTGGAAATTGGATTGCTCCAAAGAGTTGTAGGTGAACTCTAGTTTATTTTATTAGACCTTTTGTGTATGTAGTGCGTTTAAACACTCTACTTCACTATTCATTTCCTTTTGTGCAATTCTCAGGTACTGACAAAGTACATTCATACAGGGTGGGAAAAAAGTAATGGCCCAGTTTTGAAGGGTTATATAAAAAAACTAATACAGTTTGAGACTTGAAACTTTTTTTATTTTGATCTGTATTTAATACCATTTTTTACATTAAGTTTTGAATACCACTTTAGCAATATGGCGGCCATCAGAAGCAATAAACTGGTGCAGTCTATTTTTCCACGTAGAGAGACTACGTAGACTGCATCTTTGTGTTCATTTCAATATCCCGAGAAATGTTACGGTCCCTAAGCTTTTTTTTTTTTTTTTTTTTTTTTTTTTTGTGGGGTTATTTGAAAGAGAAAGGTCCCCATACTTTAGAAGAGCTGAAGGACCGAATTATCGAGGAAATATCCGCCATGTCCCGTGAAATGTCAGAAAAATTTCCCAAAAGTTCAGAAATGGACTGCATCAGTGTATTGGTGCTAAAGGCCGCCCTCTTGCTGGAGTGGTATTCAAAACTTAATCTAAAAAAATAGGATTATATGCATATCAAAATAAAAAAAGTTTTAAGTCTCAAATTGCATTGTTTTTTTTAACAACGCTTCAAAATAAGTTCATTACTTCTTTATGTGCATTTCAATATCCCGCGTGATGTTACGGTCCCTAAGCTTTTTTTTTTTTGTGGGGTTATTTGAAAGAGAAAGTTTGGAACCATCACTTGCATACTTTAGATGAGCTGAAGGACCGAATTATAGAGGAAATATCCGCCATAATCCTTGAAATATGCAGAAGCGTTTCTCAAAACTTCAGAAATAGACTGCATCAGTGTATTGCTGCTGCAAGCCGCCATACGAGGTGTGATTGAAAAGTTTTAAGAATGGGCTTATAATTTCACAATGGCGGTATTTACATGCTACTGTGATGCATCTCCTTCAAAATAGTCCCCTTCTGACTGAACACACCGACTCCAAAGGTGTTTCCACTTTTGAAAACATTCCTGGAAATTTTTTTCTCGAGTGTGTTAAGGACGCTCGCCGGATTCGCCTGGATGTCTTCAATCGAGTCAAATCGCTTCCCTTTCAGTGAAAATTTCAGTTTAGGAAACAGGTAGAAGAATTTTTGACCAAACTTAACATTCCTGTGCTTCCACAACTTATTCCCCTGATATAGCCCCAGCGGACTCTTCTCTGTTTGCTAAACTGAAATTTTCACTGTCGAGTCAACTCGCTTCCCTTTCATGAAATTTTCAGTTTAGGAAGCACGTAGGAATCCGCAAGGGCTATATCAGGGGAATAGGGCGGTTGTGGAAGCACAGGAATGTTAAATTTGGTCAAAAATTCTTCTACCTGTTTCCTAAACTGAAATTTTCACTGAAAGGGAAGCGATTTGACTCGATTGAAGACATCCAGGTGAATCTGGAGACCGTCTTTCACACACTCGAGAAAAAAAAATTTCCAGGAATGTTACCAACAGTGGAAACACCGTTGGAGTCGGTGTGTTCAGTCAGAAGGGAACTAATTTGAAGGAGATGCATCACAGTAGCATGTAAGTGCCGCCATTGTGAAATTACAAGCCCATTCTTAAAACTTTATAATCCCACCTCATATTGCTGAAGTGCTGTTCAAAACTTAATGTAACAAGAAGTTCCGTCTAGAACTATACGAGCCTACTTTCCCGTATACACCGAATTCAAATTTATAATCTAGCTATCTCTCTCTCTCTGACTTTCTCGTTTAGCTTTAGTTCTTAATTGCTTCAAATATACCTTTTTCAACGGTTAATACATATTCATTCAATCATTATTTATTAAGTCATTCATGTATTTATTAACTCATTTATTCATTCATTCTTTTGCTTATTCATTTAATCATTCAATAATTAAAAAATATTCTTGAAAATCCCGATCAAAAAATTTCATAGGGAAACAGGCTCGATAGTTCTTTATGAACTTTCTATTTGTACATGTTCTACGTCATAAGAGCTTTCCGATAAAGTTTGTTCCAAGCAAATCGGTCCGTTAGATCAGAAATTATATAGGATTGAAATTTCCCCGTAGGCGGTATGTTAATTTTTTTTGAGCTGTTCAAAAATGAAAAAAAATTGTTCAAATCAATATTTCACGCCAAGAACTTCTTCCAGTGAGCTTGTTCATGGGAACTTATATCTTCTACTCAGAGTTTACATAATTTGCTTCATTTTCACCCATAGACACTAATGTTAAAATTTTTTGAACTGTTCAAAATTGAACAAAAAATTGTTCAAATCAAAAAGTAAAATATGAAAATGAGATGTCCTCGCCGAGATCTTTCCAATGCAAAAAGAATTTTTCCAATCGGACAATTCGTTCAAAAGTTATTAGGGGGGGACAGACCGACAGACAGACAGACAAACAGACCGACAGACCGACCGACACACTTTTTCCCCATCTCAAAACCCTACTTTCAAATTTTTTATTTTTCAACCTTTATTTAATTACTTAACTTATTTTTGACTTTTCTTGATTTCTAACGATATTTTCACGATACATTAAGCCTTCTTTCATGCTTTATTTTTTTTTCCTTACTTTTACGGGAAAGTAGGCTAAAAAATGGCATTAGTTACAGATCAAAATTTAAAAAAAACGAGTTCTCAAACTGTATCAGTTTTTTGTTTATAACCCTTCAAAACGGGTCAATACTTTTACCCCACCCTGTATAACTATTTTTAAATAATCAGCTGCTCAAAACATAAATAAATACAGCAGGAAAAAAGTTTTAAAACCATGTCTACAATCTTGTAGAATTTGAGTCTTAAAGAAGAGAAAATGGCGAAGCGAGAAAAGTTTGGAATTAGCTTTGAATTATAGAATTTAAAAAATACTAAAAACACATTTTTAAATTCTTCAATATTTAACAAGAGCAGAAGTTTTCGAATCACTGATGACAACTTATTACAGTAAAACACGACTTAAAACTTTCTTTTCCAGTTATTCTATATTCATCAACAAAAACAAGTGGAGCTACTGAAATGACTCTTTAAGCCTTTATAACGCTAAAAGAGCGGATGAAAGAATTTACTAAAAATAGCTTAAGGCAAATCTTTCATTCAAAGTTCAGACAGCTTATATTGAATTTTGTTCTAGATATCTTTTGTGTTTGGGAAAATGTTGTACTCCTATGCAGGTGATTTGATTTCGTTCTATTCTCTGATAGAATGAAAGAAGCAATTAAATACTTCTGATATTGAAATGTAATCGCTACGAACAAATGTAAAATGTCATCGAGTTGTTTTTGTTTTCGAATGTCCGTAGATTGACGTTGAGAAAATAGCTTCGCAAAATATATCCCGCGGAGAAAAGTTTTGATTTGTTTCTACCGCTTCACTTCATTTCAAATAAGTAAAAGTGTGATCAGACTTTTTTCAGAAAAACAAACTTTCATGTTAATGTAAAGTGACATTTCGGAAACTTCCATCTTCCTATTTTACCTTTTATGGAAAAATCAACCCAGATAACTTTTCCTTAGTTAATGAATAATTGCGAAATTTGGAATGGAGAATTTGTTAACTAGTATTACATTGCGGATTGCGACGAAAAAACAAAAATAAGATTAATAACAAAAACTAACTTGTTCATATAAACGAATAGTATAGTACAAAAAAATACTTAGTAATCTCTACTTAATAATAAAGCAGCAAGTATGTGTGTCTGTCTGTGTCCGGCGTAGGGCTCAGACCGTCCGGCGGATTTTCATGAAATTTGGCACGAAATTAGTTTGGAACATGGAAGTGTGCACCTCGGAGAGTTTTTACTGAAATTCGAATTTGTTCTTATTTTATTCCAATTATAGCCGAAAGTTTCATAAAATAGTCGTTTTCTATGGAAAGGAATTATCGCATCTTTTCGAGCTTGATACCGTTGAAAAGCGCGTAAAAAATTGTCCCAGAAAGAGTTTTGTTCTTTGTGCTAAAATTCGAAGCCTCTAAATTAACTGGAAAAGAAGTTATAAGCGTTTTTCTCTGTGCAAAGTTATTTTTTCAGGGTAATTAACTTTAGTCTTATTTGAATTGTTACCATGCCGACTGGCTTATGATCCTTTTCTTTTTTAACCGACTTCACAAAGGAAGGAGGTTATACATTCGTATTGTATGTATGTCGTTCTTTTTTTTTTTTTTTTTTTTTTTGTTTGTCCACTCATAACTTCGCACCGGATGAACCGATTTTCATGATCTTTTTTCCAATCGATCAGGGGTGGTTTCCCATAGGTCCCGTACTTTCGTTTGACCATATTCGATAATTAGAACAAAAGTAATGGGCAGAAATGTAGTTTTTTTTTTTTTTTTTGTCTTTTCATCCATAACTTTTGACTGAATGAACCGATTTTGATGATTTTTTCTTTAATCGATAAAGGGTCGTCTAACTCAAATATTGCAAATCAATTTGCCTACATTTGTTTTTTAGAAAAAACGTTACGAGTGAAAGATAAGTGTTTTTTATTTTAATTGGAAAGGCTTGGCTTGATTTTTCTTTGTTGGGAAATCTATTAATAAATATAAAATCATTGTTAAAAACATGTTTGTTGTCATGGGCTATAATATTAAAAGAAATTACAGCAAGAGTTTGACTGAAGGCTTCTCTGTGGCAAAAATTAATCCAATCAGTTTGTTTGATGAAATAGACTTTAAAAGGGAATTTATCATGCAAATGATTAGTTTTTAGTGCCATTAATTTAAAGAAGTTTTGCCCTTTGATATGGATTTTTTAAAAAATAGAGTATTTATATACAAAATGTATTTACACTGAAAAGAATAAAATAAAATAATTTTTATAAAAAAACAGAACCGACTTCAAATTAAAAATTGCGCTAAAAAGTAAAAAATAAATTCATTCTTTAAACAACATCGATGTGACTTTTAAACATAGTTTTAGAAGTCGGTGCAAAATTATGGGTCTAATTACCATTACACCATTTGTTACTTCATATTGGAACTGTTGCTAATTCTGCGGAAATATATATATTTGTAATTGATTCATGATTACAAAATATTTTATCAATCCTAATTTTGCACCGACTTCTAAAACTATGTCTAAAAGTCACATCGATGTTGTTTAAAGAATGAATTTATTTTTTACTTTTTAGCGCAATTTTTAATTTGAAGTCGGTTCTGTTTTTTTATAAAAATTATTTTTTAACGAATTAATATTTATTTCTTGAGGTTTTTCTCATTTTGTGGAGCAGCCGATTTTTAATTTATTTATTTATTTATTTTTTGAATTTTGATTATTCTTTTTTTAAACGAATTAAAATACTGTACAAGGGTTTTTTTTTAAGAAATGTTATCCTTTATAGCGATTTTTGTTATTCCAACTTATTATTACTATTTATATTTTTATTTATTTTTTTTTTTTTCTCCGGTGAATTAGCAAACATGTTATTTGCCTATTTGGGCTCAGATGAAAGGTTTTTCCGCTTTCAAAGCTTTTCTTGCTGCTGTTTGCAAGCTACAAAATTTCGTCTTTCTGTTTTGCTGTCAATGAATAATAGATAAAAACAAACTATTCTAAAAATGCATTAATTAAAACTATTCCAATGTATTATAATCGTCCTTTCTGTGTGGGTACTAATCAGACAAAAGGCGTTTTTTTTTTTTTAAATGTTTTCTTTTTCGTTTTGTTTCGTTGCTTTCTTCTGCTTTTCTATTTCTTATTGTGTGTTTTGTAAAAAAAAATAAAAAAAAAAAGGCTTGCATGGGTGTAGGATCGCTGGTTGATTGCCATGGGCGGCTCTAATTTTTAATGATGTGGAATGCATTTTAATAAAATAACATAATTTACACTTTACAAAGTTATAGCTATATACACCATGGCGAATCGACTGGTCTTTTCATTTTTTTAACACGGGCATAGCCGTGCGGGTACCGCTAGTGTTAAATAAAATTATTTGAAAATTTCAATGTTTTTTTACAAGATAAATTTGACCCATTTTCATAAACAAGAGTTTTTTAATTAAATGGTAAAAATTGTTTAGTAGAAAATTGACGCCTTATAATTCAATGCTCCTTGTTAGTAGCTATGTTATAAGTTTTAAATGTAAAGTTTTCATAATGAAAGATATTTATTCTTTCCAACAATAACGATTGTAAATTTTAATATTACATAATTAAGGAAAATTATTCACTCTCGAAATCGAAGGGAAGAAATAATAATTCGAGGTATCGAAAATCCAATGAAAATTTTATTTCGACAAAAATAATTACTATTATTGCGTACATCATACAAGATGAAGCACAAAATTAACTTATCAAAACTTTGTTTAAGAGTCGTAAAATTTCTTTCACTGTAAATGCAGCACGTTTTCGACATGACCAATAAAAAATAAATTTAAAAACATGCAATTTTGAGCGATGTAATATAATACCACTGAAATGCATTTAGTTTAATTAATAATTTCCGAAACGCTACTTTTACCTCTTAAATTCGACGTCATCGAAACCCTCCCTTTTAAAACTTTAGAATAATTAATTACAAAATCTATTTATTTTTCTTGTTGAAGTCTTTAGATCAATATTTATTCTGCATTTGTTCACGTAAAATCAAATTTCCTTGCTTTGTTTAGCATAACATGTTGTGAAACAAGTCATTGGAGATTTTGTTTCCAAATTTAACGTGTCATAGTTTGGATTGTCTCAGTTTGATTGAGTTGATGCGACTTGTTATTATAGGCTGTTGCGAGTGTAAAAAATAGAAAAAGGATTTTGTGCAATAAACTTTAATAATACACATGTTTACTTCACTGTCTGCAAATGTTGCCGGAAAACGGACATTAAGAGATTGACTTCCAT
This sequence comes from Octonoba sinensis, assembly GCA_038502835.1. NCBI lineage: Eukaryota > Metazoa > Arthropoda > Arachnida > Araneae > Uloboridae > Octonoba > Octonoba sinensis. Next base: position 71,318,823 of record CM076602.1, read on the forward strand.
GCGTTTTAATTTAATTGGCAAAAAACCATTATTATTCAAATTTAAAGGGTTGAAAACTGATTACTTGATAACCAAACTTTGTGAAAAATTATGTACTGTTCGTTTATAAAAGCCGAGATTATCCATCGGGAACATTCTATTTGGCAAAGGGGGTGATACGCTGAGATGGGCACTTTTCGAAATTATATTTTGATCTGTCATTTTTTGCTTTTCCCTCGATGATGATATATTCTATTTCCAATTTGAATCTTTAACACGAAAAAGAAAAGAAAAGAAGAAGAAAAAACGCCGTGAGTTGATTTTTCTTCATAAAAACTAAACATTTCCCAATCTTTATATTCATGCCTTCACCCCTATTTCGATGAAATAGAAACAACAAACCTGACGCATGCGCAAATTCGAGGAAAGTCTCGGCTAAGAAAAACAGATAGTAGTATCTTTCTTAGCTAAAGTGAATAATAAAAATATTACCTTTGCTAGAAATATTTAAAAATCAGAATCAAGGTAAAACGAAAAACTGCAATAAGAATTTCATATATGTGTTTAGGGGCTACAAGGAACCCTCTTTTCAATGCAAAAGAAGTGAGCTTATGAATGTAAAGACATCCGGACAAAAGCTTTTATCGGATATAAGAATTTGTAAAAAAAAGAAAGCATTAGGGTTGATCTATTCGAAGGAGGCAAAAATAAAATCACTTCTCCTACTTCATAATTACGTACATATTAAAAGAATTTCGATTAACCCCTTAACTGGTTTGCCCGTACGGTGTGCAGGCTACCCAAAGTTGGCCCCAACTGGTTTGCCCGTATAGCGTAAGGGCATTGATATTTCCTCCTCTCGTTTTGATTTGCCTGTGTTTTTAATAGATTGAAAGAGAGTCTTTAGTATTAGAATATTGAAATAGATCGTGAGATCTTTAATACAGTCTTCACTGTATATACCCTGTGATTGCAAAAAGCCAACATTTAGGGGCATTTCTGTTTCAAAGTTATAAAATTATTAAAAATGCTTTAATTCATTACTTGTGAAATTTAAAAAAAAAATCTTTCATTTTCCTTTTATATCAAGTTAGGACTTTAATTATATGCAATAAAAAAATGACTTTTTAAGGAACATTTGTGGGAAAAAAATTAATCAGTTAAGGGGTTAAAAAAGGTACTTATTTTAAGTAAATGTTTTCAAAATGTAATAAGAAATTATTATTATTACAAGTTTTAGCGAAATTTTTATTAACCGACAATAATCGAATAGCGTGCCACATCAGTTTCGTGAGACGCAATCTTTGATAAAAATAATCTATGAAATTTCGTGAACGTGTACGTGGAGCTCCTTCAAAAATGGCCTGAATCGGCAGAATGAATACCGCCCTTTTAAGGGGGGATAGCTTTTTCTTAACGTAGATCTCTGGAAGGAATAGATTCAATTGATTTTTGCGGACAGTACGAAGTGGTTTCGTTCAACACTCTTCGTCTGACCCCCCCCCCCCCCCCCCCCCAACGTTTTCTCCCACAGCTTTCAAATTGAGCTTGCTTTCGAACATGAAGACATATTTATTCAGGAGGTAAAGTTCTTTTGCTCTTACGGAACCATAGAGCTTATAAGCTCTATGCACGTAACGCTATCAAACACTGTGGCGACTGGGTTATGGGTGATTCCAAGCGAAGAAAAACTTCGAAACTTCACACAAATTTTTCGGAAAAAATATGCGCCATCAATTTTAAATAAAAACTATATACTTAAGTTAACTATCCCCCCTCCCCCTCAACACAACAGTACATTCGCAAATATATATATAAGCTCAAAAATAATCCTTCAAGTAATTAAATGAAAGGTTTAATATATTAATACCAGAAGTTTTTTTTTTCTGGAAAAAATTATTGTATTGAAAGTATTTTAAATAGTATAAAATATTTTCCTTGTCTGAAGGTATAAAGAAAAGCACATATATTAATTGGCAAAGAAATCTTAAGATTAATACTTTTAAAAAATTCGGAAAATCGGTTTTTCTTTCCGGAACAGGTTCTCGAAAATTTCGAAATGTTGGAGAATTTCGGATCAGAGTCACCCATGGACTGGGTGATGTTCCACTTTATAAAAAGGAACTATACTCTAATATTAAATATGCATATCAATTTTTAATTTGTATCTAAAAATTTTTTTTAACTAAGATGTCTTGTATGCAATAGAACATAAAAGCTTACAAATCATTATCACAATACTTCATAACAAATAGAGTATATGTACTTTGGTAATCCTAATGGGGGATTAAGGGAGCAAAAATTTGTGGGACATCAATATGTGAAGATTCAAATTAAGAAAGCTAATAGAATTTGTTTCTTCGCTATTTCGTGCTTTTTTTTATTTTAAAAAATAATTTACAATTATTTTGAAAAGGAAACAAAACAAAAATTTTTAAATATTTTACCACAATATTTTCGGAAAAAGCAGCCAAAAATTTTATGAAATATCGAAAATTTCGCATCAAACACCCCTGATGTGGGGAAAGCTGCTTTCTTGGAGGACTTACAAAGGTGGCTGTATGGTGACTAGGAGCCAATCTAGGAAAACTACTCCAGTAAAATTCCTCCTAACGGTTTTTAATTACTCGCCGTAAAGCATAGAGCCTAATGAATTAAAAACCTTTCTCTAACGGACACCCTCAATAATGGAAGTTGACACCATCTCAGAAATAAATTACGTTAGTAGAACTCTGATTGTGCAGATACTAATTCAGAAGCAAATAAAATAATTTTTATAAAAAATTCTTCTAAAACTGTTTAAAAGTCACATCGATGTTGTTTAAAGAATTAATTTATTTTTCACTTTTAGCGCAATTTATAATTTGAAGTCGGTTCTATTTTTTATAAAAAATATTTTATTTTATTCTTTTTAATGTAAATACATTTTTTATATAAATACTCATTTTTTAAAAAAATCCATATCAAAGGGCAAACCTTCTTTGAATGAATGGCACTAAAAACTAATCATTTGTATGATAAATACCGTTTTGAAGTCGATTTTAGCAAACAAACTAATTGGCGTTAATTTTTGCGTCAGAGAAGCCTTCAGTCAAACTTTTGCTATAATTGCTTTTAATATTATAGCCCAATGGCAAACAACACTTTTTTATTTTTAACAAATGAGTTTTATATTTATTAATAGTTTTCCCAGTGCTCCCACCGGGCTCACAGAGTTTGTATCAGATTTTGGAGCAGACAAAAATGGGCTTTTGTATCAGTTTGGAGCAGAAAAAAATGGGCTTTTGTATCAGTTTGGAGCAGAAAAAATGGGCTTTTGTATCAATTTGGAGCAGAAAAAATGGCCTTTTGCATCAGTCTAGGACCCGAAAATATCAACTTTGTACCATTTTTGGGGGGATTTTTTAAATTTATTTATTAAATATTAAATGACTGTTTTAAGCAATGTTATTTTCATACATCAAAGGTAAGAGCAGTTTCAAGTCTTCAAAATGATAGGAAATGTAAACGTCAGTCATCCTTCAAAAGCTGGATTATTTTTATATATTTTAAAAATTATGTATAACCTATTCAAAAGTAACTAATTAAATCAATAACCCTTATAAAGGTGTTTTTCAATACTTTTCTCAAGAAACGGATTATATGAAAAAAGTTCTCTTGTTTTTTTTTCTTCTTCTAATAGTTAAGAATACTGGAAGAAAGCGTAAAATTTTCTTCTTTTTGAAAATCATTGCATTCCTTCCTTTTTGCGTAAGAGCTAAAACACTATTCTTTCAAGAAAATAAGGGAAAAAAATAACTAATATGAAAGGTTCAACTATTTTAAACTATTTATCGTTAATAAAAATTTGTTTGTTAAATGGTACTTATTTAGGTATTAATCATTGTGATTATAGTAACAGTAAAATTTTGAATGAATTAAATATAATTTCATATTTTATCAAAAAATATATTTGAAGTCTATCCTATTTTCTACTTGCAGTAATATTTATTATTTTTCTGATTAAGAAAAATTCCTTTAAATTTCAATCCTAAATACTTCCTTAGATGCTTTGGAAGTAATTAATGGCACTAAAGGAAAATTGCTGAGTTTCATAATTTTGCAGCAAGAAAATTCCAAGAACCAAATTATATTTTTCAGTTCTATAATAGAAAAGCAAAATGTACTTTTTATCATATGTTTATAATTTAATGTCTAATAATTTATTTTTTTCCAACAATTAATTTTTACATCTTTTAAAAATTGTGTAATAGTTACAATTAAACTTTAAGAGCCCTGGGGTTACAGCAATTGGATGCTGAAAGAAACTAAATGGAAATAAAAGAAAAAGGAGAACCATGATAATTTCATAACTATCAAATCTAATTGAAAAATTGAAACTTTAAGCAAGAGTACTTTTATGAGGTCGTTCATCTACACCAAAATTACCATTTTCTCTAATAATATTGCTTAACATGTTTGCTAAAGATCATCAATTCATTAAGATATATATGCTCTTTTTAATGATTTTTCTAACTTAACTGTATTTTTTTTACTTATTTTGTTCTTCATATTTATGTTTTCTGTTTTTTAATTGCTTGTGGTTATATAATATAGATTACAGAACTTAAAAAGTATTGAGAAAAGAAAAAAAAGCTGCAATTCAATGTTTAATTTTACAGCGTTTGAAAGCACATCTCTAAACACTTTCGGGTACAAATATATATTTTCAAACAATATTTTTATTTTTAAAAAAAATAAATTCTTTTTATTTACTTTGAGAAGAAACATTATAAATGGTTGAAATGAAAAAAATCCGGTTTTTGTAGCGGATGCAAAGAGGTTGCAGAACGTATGCGCTCCTTTGCTTGCACGTGGAAAGTAGGCTAGAGGAATTTTCAAGAAGTGTTATAATGGAGCAGCAATCTTTTTAACATTTGTTCCGTTAGTGATTTTTCAGATTGATTAGTATTTCCTAAACATTAGAAAACACAAAGTGCACTGAGGACGCTAAGTTTTTTTTCCACATTCCAAGAAATTGTAAACTTTTTATTTATTTCAAGAAAAACTTACTAAATAAAATGTTTAACATAAATAGTGATAAGATGAATGATTTTTCTCTCCATGATACTACAAAATATTAGAAATCGTCTCACTGTTTCTTCTACAAGCGTGGGATACATCGCAATCTGCTCAATTTTCTCATCCATATTTGATGTTCTTAAGAGAGGGTAGAGATAATATTCATTAATAAACTACTGCAAAAGGTAAAAAATTAGTTGACTAAAGGAAAAATGAAACAAATGATGTAGATTTTAAGGTGAGAAAAAATAATATCTAAAAATTTTTCGATTTATTTCCGAAAATCGCGATTTGGGGCAAATTTTCCGAAGCAGCATATAGCAGAAAAATCGTTTTGGCGCAGTTTTGCGCAATTGGCGCAGCTGTGGGAGCCCTGTCCCAACAAAGAAAAATCAAGCCAAGCTTTTTCAATTAAAATAAAAAAATCATTTATTTTTCACCCGTAACGTCTTTTCTAAAAAAACAAATGTAGTCAAATTGATTTGCGATATTTGAGTTAGATGACCCTCTATTGATTAAAGAAAATCATCAAAATCGGTTTATTTAGTCAAAAGTTATGGATGAAAAAACAAAATACTGCATTTCCGCCCATAATTTTTTTTCTAATTATCGAATGTGGTCAAACGAAGGGACGGGACCTATGGGAAACCACCCTCGATCGATTAAAAAAATCATGAAAATCGGTTTATCCGGTGATAAGTTATGAGTTTACAAACAAACAAAACGACATACATACAGTATGAATGTATAACCTCCTTCCTTTGTGAAGTCGGTTAAAAATTGAAATTTGACAATTAAATGATTAACTATCAGGAAGTAAAAGTTTGAAGCAAATTATAGAGCAGTTACAAAAGCAAACTAGTTTAAGCATTACTTATTTTTCAGCATGCATAAAAAAGAAGTTTAATGCTTAAAACAAAATAAATTTATTTCTATTATCAACTCCCTTCCTTTTTCTTTTCATTTTGTTTTTGTTTTATAAACCTTTGTTCTGCTGTTGCTTTATTCGGTTTGAGACTACTGATACAGGAATGAGTTTGAGAAAAAACCAAAAACGCTGAAAGCAAAAATTTAAACTTTGCACCTAAAATATATTTTAAGCAGTACTAAAAATTTTCTCGAAATAAGCTGTTAATAACCGGGGTGGCGCCAGCTAGGGGGCAGGGGGGGGGCAGCTGCCCCCCTGTCGGGGAGATCCTGCCCCCCCCCCCCCAAGTCGGGGAAACTTTAATAGTTCGTCCGGGAATCTCTTTGTATTAGCATTTGACGTACATGATAAACATTTCTTTCGAGGATGAAATCGGAAAAAAATTTCAAGAAAAAGTAAAACTGTTTTGCGTCGTTTTAGAGACCACTCATCCTGCAATTTGACCCGAGTCCCTCAGTATCTCGAAAATACCATCCTGCCAATAGAACTCAATGCGGCTCCCAGCCTGCGGCCTGCTCTTGACAAAGAGAATGGAAGAATCAGGGCCATGGGGAAAATGGTGTGAATTTCACCCTTCAAGTTTCTGTCAGTTGATGGAAAGCTTAGTCATTTTGAACAATTAGTATTAATGACTGGTCTAGGCGTCAGCATTGGGTTACGAGACGGTTTTAGGTCTAAACGACATCAGCAGGGGTAGGGGCGGGATGAAATGCATGAAAGGAAGTCATTGGGGCAGTCGCTGTTTCTTAAACACCTGTCAAGTGTTTCTGTTCTTCTCCTGCTATATAGACTAGTACTTTTTATTCTCCACTAAACTACTTTAGCATGGCAAAGCGAAAGTAGTTTACAAGTAAGCCATTACTGCATCATTAGTCTCATAACTATTTACAACTGTTATAAATAATATTGCTTCCTTAACTGCAAAACATATCGGGAATGACTGTCTGACCTGGCGTAAATACAGCGTTTGCTCAGGAATGGGCAATTTCTTAGCGATTTTTACCATCTCTCTGAAAATTTGACCCAAAGTAGAAAAATTTTAGTTGTACTAGTTCGTTACTCGCGTAATCTTTAGCAATACTTGCCTTCCAGGAGGCGGGCAATTGCGGATCATTGCCGAACAACCTATTATCATCGGAGTTATAAATATAGCAGTCTGGACTTTAATTCTCCAATATATCATGCTGTTCGTGTGCGCAGAATGCAGAATAATTTTGCCGAAAATTTTCAGTGTGAGTCGATCTAACAATCAAGGTTGAGGTTCTTATTGTAATTATTTCCTCACTCATTTCTTATGTTTTCTTCGAAAAATGCGGGAAAAAGATGGGGGGCAGGCTGTTAAAAACAATTTTGAAATCAATTTACTACAGCGTTAACTTGCAGTTTTGCAAATAATATTGTAGAATTGAGATTAATATTTCCAAGAAGAATATAGCAGCCTGAAAATGACTGGCTTAATCCAGACCGCAGTAGTCGGCTCTTATCGGGCGGACCCGAACCTATGAAGCAACATTTATCTTTCAAGTTCAATCAGGTCGCTTTCAGTTGGTAGAATTATATCATTTGAGGAGTCCTATTTAATTTCCTTTTTAAAACAAACTATATTATTTTTTCTATTTATGATTGCAGATTGTAGTCTGTTCATTTGCAAGTACAAAAATGGTACAAATGCCAATGTATACGTATGTAATGTATTTTCCGCTTGAGGGAAGGGGGGAGATCAGTTTTTTGCCGTGGATGTATAGTTCATGTTTTATTATTACTAAAAGGTGAAGATAAGTGGTATTGCTCTATGTATTTTGCGCCTTGAAACTATGTGTTGGGAAGTAATGACATGAAGTAAAGTGGGACCTCCTGCTAGAGCCAACATCGATTTTCTATCATAGACTACTCAAATTGGCTTAAAATCTGAAAAGAAAATTTTTTGAAATGAAAAATATTAGTTTGTATAAATGCCAGAGTAAAAACAATTGGGTAAACTTTCATGTGATTCAGTATCCATCAAAACTGAGCTAAAGAATTAATGTACACACATGAATATTTTTTTATATTAAATTTTGCGCAGAAGGTACCTAAAATTTCTGCTTCTTGCTGCAGCCATCTGTTGCTTTCTTTTCAAATGTTGGGCATTTTGATTGGACTTTTTTACAGGCTATATATATATATTTTGGGTCCTCATTCAAAAAATTTTGTAAGCAGCATCAGAACACCTATAATTTGCTCTGAAGGTTTTTATTAGCATTTTGCTCCTGTATAGCACTTTTTATTATCGCATATACTCGCCTATAAGTCGCGAAATTTAGCACAAAAAACGAAGTTGGAGTCTGCTTACATTCGAGGCAAAACATCGAAAAATCTAGACTTTTCCCGATATTATTATTATTTTTTTTTACCTCTTTGATTAAGCAATAAAAGGACAGAATTCCGTCAAATTCTGATAGGATTTTATATTCTCTATCCCCTTGACTAAAGACTTTTAATTGCAGTAAAAAGTCAGCCTTTCGGGAAAATGCGAGAAACGCTGAATTTGAGTTTCGCGAACGTTCTGTATCGCCCGAAATTTAGAGCTCATTTTACAAAATAAATGTAATGAAACTATGAGAAAAACAAAAAAGTTAATGATATTAACTCAGAATTCTGCAACTAATAAAAACTCTAATCGCAAAAACGAGACCTTTTCAGAAAATCGCGAAATAACTTCTTTGAAAAAACTGCATATTTCCGATCTTCAACATGTTCATTACATTTTATTTTCCTTCTTTTCCCCAAAAAAAAGGTGCAAAATATTTCCCGAATTTCTTCAAAAAACAAAAGCTGTTTAAGTTCCCGATTTTGGGTCTTTCGGATTTCGAGATTCCGAATTTGGGGTCCTATACTGCATATATATATATATATATATATATATTATTTTTCTAATTTAGAAGAGTTGGAAAAGATTCATAGCAAAAACAAAAGTATGAAGGAAAGCGAAAAACGTCTAAAATTCGGGTGTGGGGGGAGGGGGGAATCTTCCGGTCACCTAAATGACGAACCTGTTGTCCCCCCGTAGGTGAGGCTTGCCCCCCTGTCGGAAAATCTCTGGCGCCACCACTGGTTAATAAAAATATTTAAAAAGATGAATTAATAATTCAATTTAAAAGAACAGAATGCATTAATAATTTAATTTAAAAGAAATGTACCTGAAATGTAGGTTGAAGTATTTATGGTGTCAAATATAAAATAAAGAGTTGATTAAAAATTTAAGTTAAACTTAAACTATTGCATTTTTTCTACTTCAAAGAATGCAAATTATATTTAGGAACAATATCAGAGTTGACTGATAAAATTGGAAAAAGCAGATTTGTACATTTTTGAGCATTATTTAAAGCTGGAGCTGAGCTAGCACGTTAATAAAAATTGAATTTATAATTATATTTAATTTGAGTTTTTCAGCGTATGAGACGTGAATAGAACTTCATTACTGACAATGTTTTATACATGGCTTCATTATAAAATAACAAGTTATTTGTATTTTAAAAAGTTTTGAATTACTACCCTAAGCCTTAAAACCTACCTGTAGTATATTTAGATGAAAAAGAAACGAGAAAAAGAATATGAATAATGCAATCGCTCATCATAACTCTACAAACTGAATTTCTTTGAAAATGAATCGTAGCACTACAAAATTTCACTTCTAATAAATATGGCAAATAAAGTTTTTCATCTAATTTGTTTCCAGACATCCAAAAAAATTTTTAAAAAGAAAAGAAAAAAAAAAAGGTTTAAATAAAAATAACATTAGAATAAAATCTCCTACACTTTGAAGATGATTTTTAAATGTTCTGAAGGCAAAAATTTCAATTTCTGTTAAGGATGCATAAAGATTACACATTTCAACACACGAATCTGCAAATGGAACAGAAAACAAGAAAAATTGACGATCAATAATAGCAAGGAAAAAAATATAAAAAATTAACATTAGATTTAAAGAGATAGATACAAAAAAGAAATTATCTAAGAGGCCTGCTAACATTTAAGAAGAGAAAAAAAATCGGATCTCGGGAAAATATCGAAAATCGGTTTAAAAAAATAGGAAAACAAAAGCGGAAATTCGTAGTTCCGTAGAAAAAATCTCACACTCTGATGTTTACTTCTATAGAACAGAAAAGGCGGAAAATAATAATTATCTTTTGTAGAAAATAAAAAGCGGAACTTTTCGCGAGAAAACGGAATATTTGATTTTCTAAGATTTTTAAAAAGCAGAATTCCGCTAAAAGGCGGAAAACATGCCTGTCATAATTTATGCCCCTTTGAAGTAGTTTTAAAAAACATTTTTAAAACGGTAAAAATATAAAGCATGATTCAGCAGCAATATCATTTAAGTGTTTGCATCATATTCTTCAGTCCGAAATTTTAATTAAAAGACTTTTTCGGGGAGGAGGGAGTAATAATAAATACGTGTTAAAACTGTAGAAAAGTGGGGGACGCTTTTGTTAAAATAAAAAAGGCAGGGGACTCCGTCCCCCCTCGACTACACCACTGCTTTCCCTCAATACTTAGAACTGGTAAGTGAATTTCATACCAAATTCACTTCCCCCTTAAAAAGTATCCTTGAAATGAATAAGAAAACAATAAATATACATAATTACATCCTGTAAGTCTCATGTGAAAAATTAACACAATATCCTCTATTCATCAGTTAGAGCAATCATAGACGCTGAATGATTTTCCCATATTTAGTTTCAATAAAAAAACTAATTGAAGTTTCATTATCTATACGTAATACTAAGAGAAAGAGTTTGTGTGCATTGTGATTAACAAATTTTCCTTGAGGACTTTTCGCTATAAAGCAATTGTTCATAATCACCAATTTTTGACTCCCGACTTTGTCAAATGTAACCTTAATTTTAATTAGTTTAATTCCTTACTTAAATTTGTTCTGAACGATTGGAGATATTATGTATACATTAGAAAACTTAAAATAATTTCACCAAAACTAAAATGGAACCAATTCCAAAAGTTGAAGCTTTCATTCATTCAAAAAATTCAGCATTCAACTTTTTGACATTTGAAAACTCACGCTCTTCACGAGCATGGATTTTAATTTTTCAAAATAACATTTTAAGGAAAATAAACAGCAATTTAATTATTTGCCTTTTAACAAAGCTTAATAAACATCAAAAGTGAAAAAAATAATAATTCCCAAAGCGGATACCAAAATATTGCATTTTTCAAAATGAAAGCAATATATCCAAGCATATTTTCCAGGCTAATAGGCTGTGGTCCAACCAAGATATTTCTGGTTGACATTTCGCCTGACATGTTTCAGGCTTCTTCAGAGTGAGGATGAAGAAGCCTATTGAGATGTTTCAGTCTTCTCACTGAAGAAGCCCGAAACATGTCAGACGAAACGTCAACCAGAAATATCTTGGTTGGACCATGGCCTATTAGCCTGGAAAATATGTTTGGATTTATGGACACCGGCCATGAAAGTCTAGTTCCTATATGAAGGCAATGTAGTTATAAGAACAGAAATTAAAAAATTATTCTTTACATAAAATAAGTTTAGAATTGTACTTTTACAGGCCTACAATAATCAACAGTTTTAATTACCGACATAATCAGAGGAAAATTGGTCGACATAATCATCAAATTTAAAAATGATGGGTTAGAAAAAAAACTTTTTTTTGCAACGTAACAGAAAACGCAAAAAACATACTGGGATTTGTGTATAACTGGAACACTATCAGCCCTGGAGTTTGTACACAACCTACTTTTGGCACTTTAAAAGAGACAGAAATGCATTACGGAAGGGTAAGGGAAATTGCAGGCAGAGCAATATGGTACTTTACAGTAAATATAGGTACTTTTTTTAAATTTTATAAATCAATGAGTTTGTGTTTCTTATGATTGTGTTATTTCATTGCATTGCCATTTGAATATAGATAACTTAATTTATGCTTTTCTGGTACTCAAAGTGGAATGCCACTTAAGGTTTTATAGTAAACAATTGTTTACATTGATGTGTACAATCTTGACTCTGATCATTTAAAACCTATTTTAAATACTCAGCATAAATTACCACACAACACCTCAATAAAAACAACTTTTTATTTGATGTCAAAATGAGAAGCACATAACTAACTAAATTTTCATACAATGTAGCAAAAAAGTGACAGAATGACTAGACTGCAAGAAACATGAGAAAAGAAGTTAATATAACACAAAAAATGCTGCAATAATGAAAAATTATCAATAAGTAATCAACTTCTGTAAAACTATCAGCCAATCAATAAACAGAACACCAACTTTATTACAAAAGGCAGTTTGTTTTTTGATCTCATTTAATACTAGCAGAAAAAAAACTTTCAAGTGAGTAAAATATTAAAAAATGGTAGATTGTTTTAAATTAATTGGGAGGTGATGAAGCCACGATTAAAGTAACGACATTTTCAGCAGAACAATAATTAATGCCATGAAGTTAATTTGGAAAGAACAGTTGACATCAGAGTGAAAACAGCAAAAGGTAAAATATATTTTACAACACTACAAAATTGTGCAAGAAAAACAAATAGTACAGAAAAAGGGCATGCTAAAAAATTTTTAAATTTGATTTTAACAAATTCACTTGTTTGTATCTTCTCTCACGAAGCTCTTCAAATGAATATTAAAATGGAAGACAACTTTTATAATGGATAAATAGGAAAACAAATAATACATTTAAAAGATTTCAACAAAAACTTCAAAGTTTGCTCAAAGTTAAATTTTACAGTTGGCAATTAAGTCATAGTGAATAATAGAAAATTTTTTAAATTTTAGGAATTTTCAATTTTTAACTGAAAATTACTCATTTATTACGTTTTTTAAAACTGAAGAATTTTGTTTAAAATATGAATGATACTTCAATGCAGTTGTCACCAGTCAGTCGAAACTGATAAGTAATGGAACAAATTTTGAAGATACATCTAAAGAACAATATTCAAAAAGTTATTAATTTTTTAATCAATACTGGTGTTAATATGCAGGAAGTTGTAGTAGTACTAGATCCTACTAGCTAAACTTTTGAAACATATTATTTATGATTTTTTCATGCCCAGCCACAAAATTACTACTCAAACTAGTTGGATATAGTTAATTAATTACACAGAACTTATTTGATAGCTTAAAAGTTGAGGAATATTTGATGGAGCAATATTTAAAAAAATAATAAAAAAGCCTTAGAATAAAATAGGCAAATGCAAAGAGCTAAAAATTAATGTCTTAGCTTGGAAAAGATACTAATGATAAAAAAAACTTTTTTTTTTTTTTTACAGCATGAACTTAAAAATATATAAGCTACTTTTCAATCACTGCAAACAAAAAGGAATATGCACGATAAATAAATCAAAAAAGGAGGAAGGGGAGATCCTCTATGTTTTGCGGATTTTTTTTTTTTTTTAATGCCAGTCATAAGTGCAACACATTTAATATCCTGAAGTAAGTATGCAGCAGGTATAGGAAATTAGATGTATCATATTAACAACATTTTCATAAGCATGAATATATTTTAATTGACTCCTTACTTGTTAAAGCTTAAACAAATCTAGCAGGTCAATTTTTATGTTCCTGGTTATTTTTGCTTAAGTTAAAGTTAACTTTTGACATTAAGTAAAACTAAAGAACTTTAGCGCAAAAAAATAAGTATTTTTGTGTCAATAGAAAAAAAAAGCAGTGACATTGTATTAATAATATTTTGAGATATTTGAGGCTCTTGAGAACCTTACAAAGTAAATAGAAATGTAGAAGCACTACAAATGAGGTGCTGACATATCTACAGCTTTGACAGACAATCATGGGCTTCTATGGGTTATACCTATCCATTAAATTAGTAGTGCAATCTCTTGCTATTATGATTGAAAAACTAAAATAAAAAAAGGGAAAAAATCTTTTAACCCCCCCCCCCCCCCAAAAAAAAAAAAAAAAGCATAAGAACTAAAGAATATTAACTAGTTTTGTGAAGTAAAATGGCCGGAAAATTCCATAAACATTTTTAAATTTGATTAATAAAAGATAATCTAATTTCTCTTCAAACACTTTTCCATTTATTTGTAACTTTCGACAAGCACTGTATTTGAATATTTGGCTATTAAGTATTTTAACCATTTACATCTAAAATTTTATGTGATAAAACTAAATAAATATGTTCAAGTAATATTGAAGATTATCCTAAGTATTAGTTATTTATTCATTTAGTTCACAACATTAAAACTTTTTTGATTAAGTTTGAAATAATCTATATCATGCACTGCACTGCATTACACAAAATTAGTAACACATAGGTCAATTACAATATTTATCAATTTATTAATCATTTATTTATTTCTCATTTGTGCGTGATGTTTTACCTATACTTCAATGTTCTACTTGCTTTGAAAATAATGGCTATTTTTAGGTGAAAAAGTTTTTCAGTTAATACACTCACCAGTTGCAATATGAATAATAAGAACATGCATACCATTTAAATAGAAAGATTATAAATATAAACAATTTTTTATTGGTGTTAACAGAATAGATACTGTTCTAAACAGGTTTTAAAATATTTTCAGTGGAGTAAGCAAATAGTTACAATGGAAGAATTTTAAACTTGAAAACTTATGAAACAAATTTAACTAAAAATAGACTTCTTCCTTTGACTTGTAAAAACATGCTTTAAATGTTTAAAACCATGAATTCTATCATTGTAAGAAAAGTAGAGTAAATAAACTTAAACTCTTATGACAATTTAATTTTCTAAATCACTTTATCGTGCATGGAATTAAAACTGAGAGCAATAAAATTAGCCAGGGACAATTTACCAGTTTTTATCCCTCATAGCAAGTAAAAAGTTCAATGATTTCTACTGACAAATATTTGATGACATAGCTATCAAAACAATTTTTTCCCATATATACATCCATCAATAGTAGTATTAGCACATCTAATACAAATAAGCAGATGAGTTTTAAGTTCAATTTAGTAGTATAAATTTCAAATACTTATAAAGAATGTTAACTAATACACATATTTACAGTTTCTAGACTTAAAAAAAATATTCATTTCAGTAATGGTGACACAAAAAATGGCTCTTTCCTTTTAGGATATCGGTAACTTGTCCTGGAATATAAAAAAAGGAGGCTTTGAATGATTTTTAAATATGCATATTCCGTTTAACAATGAACTTTTCAAAAACAAAAATAGAAAAAGTTTGAAGACATTTCTAATTCTAAGAAAACAATAAATTTCTAAAATAAACAGCTAAATAATTTACATTAGATGAAGTGAGTGAATCAATCAACTTAGTGCAGGAAATAGTAATAAAATTTAAATGGAAAAAGAAACTGAAGATAAACCTGGGTGTCAGAGGTGACCTTTCAAGCTGCATACTGTTCCTCCTCTCGCTTGAACTAATTAGTGGACCCAACATAGAATGCTCTAATAAAGAAGTACAAATATCAATCAATGCTTCAAAACAAGACAGAAAAACTGATTTTTGTCACAGGCAAACAAATTTTACAGCCATTACTTATATTAAAAATAATTTAAGGATAAAGCAATAAAAATAAATAAACAGTGTTATGTCCCCCAAAAATCTGGTTTATGTAGGATCTTCACCAAATTTGACGTGAAGGAATTTAAGTCCTAAGAGATAATTGTATGGGGTTTTCAAATTTGAAAAAAAATTGATATTCAAATGTTAATTTTAGAGCCATAAAATTAGTTTTCCATAGGAAGAAATTGATGTACGGCATTGAACTTATAATTCGAAAACCTGAAAAAAAAGACTGCACCAGGTGGCAACATTTTCATTGTTTGTGTAAGCTATAATTAGTGAAAAATGACTTACCTTAAAATACTGTACAGCTAATAGAATGTCATCTGTTATTGTTATGTTAATTTTAATGAAATTGCACAGACATTAAATAATTTTATTATATAATTTAGCTTTCAACATATGCTAATCCTAGGTTGTAAAAAATTTCAGTTTATTTTCCGAGAATGAGATTCAATCTTCGTACAATGACCTTCAAGTTACATATATTAAATTTTGAAATATCCTATTTTATAGGCTTTGTCCCTCCCCCCTCCTAATCACCCTGCAGTAAAGCAATTCTAGAGTTTCATGTTAAATGGATACCCCGTCAAGAACTGCAGGGTGTTAACGCATCTTTATATTTGATTGAAATGATGTGCAAGTCTTAAAATTTTTTAGTGAGATGTTTTCATTTAAAGTCTGTGCAGAGCTGGGCACATCATCTACTACAATATAAGCTTGTATTAAGCTGTTAATAAATTAAGAGATAAAGAAATGATTCACAAAAGTAAATGGTAAAATGTACAGGTTTCTGGGTTTTTGTTCTTACAAATACAGAATTTAGAGCAATAGTTGCATGAATAATAATTACAAATCAATTACTCCACAGTAGTAAAACACAAAAAAGTAACCTTGGAAAATTGATGTTTGATTATGTTCAGTACATTATAAAGATGTTCCTTTTTAATTTAACTGTTTACTAATAACTAGGGATGTAACAAATAGTGATTTGGCCAACCAGCCAAGCACTGAATATTCGACGATTCCTTATAGGCCAAAGTCGAACATTTGGTGGCCGAAAACCAAATATTCTGCGGTCAAATGATGAAATTTCTCAAAATTCATAGTAATTGAAAATATTTGTTAAACTTAAAAGTGATCATAAATAATCAAATACCAGTTCCACATACTGATTAATTTTTAACAGTTTAATGAGGCTTGTTTAAAAATTTAAAAACATCCAAAATTAATGAATTTTCTTTAGTGCTTTGAATGCAGCAAAATTGATAATTTCACCTATAAGGGACTATTCTTAAACTGATGTCACGCTTTCCAAACAATAGTGAGGGTATCTTGAAACTTCTGTATTGTGACTCATTAAATATTCAGAAACTTGGATATTATGAGAGCACATTACCTTTGTTTGCATCAAATAAATAAAATCACCGTCTTCTCTTTCCCTCCTTTTTAAGATGATGAGAGGCACTCATTATGAGTAGGGATGTAATGAATAGTGATTTGGCCGAATAGCCGAATATTCGGCCAATGTCCTAAGCCGAATATTAAAATTTCAAGAAAATCATTGTAATAGAAAGTATTTGTCTAATCTAAAATTATTCACAAAGTCAAACACCAATCACACACAATCTACGATGTATGATTTAATTCTGTTTGTTAAGAATTTAAAACTTTTTAAAATTAATCTATTTTCTCTATTGTTTTGAATAATAAAACTAAAAATTTCACCCACAAGTGGAATAGAAATGACAGGTTTTATGGTAGTAAGCATTAGCCATTATTCATTATTTTACTAATTATTTAATTCAAATGAAAGAACTACGATTGCTTAGTGAACTTTTACCTTGCTCAAAACTGTTTTATGAAGACATTTTAAAAGTTATAAAAGTTAATCTTTTTATTTTAGGGGATTTTTTACCTACCTATTTTTAAAAGATAAAAATTTAATACACTTAACTGGAATATATTTTTAGTTTCAAAAACCCCAATAACTTATGCTATCTTAATATTCACGATATATTCTAGGCTTTTCACATTTCTCTCTTACCCAATATTCACAATAAAAGTCTACCCAAATGCAGTCTGACTTCCTCTTTGTTAATAATAACAAAATAAATCTTATATTTTCCATCATGATTAACTTATTGCCAGCTTTGGGGAGGAAATGCTAAATATAAAATACAATATTACAACTTTAAAATCTGTTTCTGCTCAGTCAAGCCTAAAACAAGGTTTAAAAAAAGTAGTTTTTTCTAAATTACTTATACATTTATTAAAACTATATACTAATGTATTCTTTTGCAATAATTGTAATACAATTTTAAATGTTTAAACTATACTAATTTCTTTACTTTTTTACATTTCTACTTCAGCAGAACTATTCGGCCAGGCCGAATTTGACCTTACCCAGTATTCGGCCAGGCCGAATATTCGGCTAGGTGAGACCGAATATGGTAAATACTGAATAGTGGCCGAATATTCGTTACATCTCTAATTATGAGATGTTTAACTATTAAAATTTTCCCTTGAGAATGCTTCAATCTCACCTGGAGCTCTTTCTGGTGTCATAAATTTATCCATACACACATCAGGTTCAATATTCAGCAAATTTTGCCAGTAATCTGAAGGTATTGACAACAAAAGAAGCATTGCCTGAAACACAAGGAAAATTTCACAAGTTTAAAAAAAATACTTTAATTGCTTTAGATTAATTACAAAATACTTGGTTTTGTGAAGTTATGGAACATTAGTTCATATTACTGTAACAATAGGCAATAGCTTCTTGACACCAAATAGGAACCTTATTACCTAATTTCAAACACTGAAATTATTTTTACATTTTTAATGAATTAGCAAATACAATTACTCCAAATTAGTTTTTTTTTAGGTAAAGAATATTGCATTCAAAAAGAAAACTTTATGGTGATTCCACTAACAACTATATTAGTTGGGAGGAAAAATCAGCAAAACTTTACAATACATATAATAAAATCAGAGATCTCTCATAAAGAAAGGTTAAAAGATGACAATTATACTATCTGATAAAATAGTAGTCCTGCATAATTTAAAAAGTAATAAAATACTAATTATATATAATATATGCTAATAAAATTTATTGTCACGTATTTTGATTTTAAACTATAAATTTCAAAAAGGAACAAATATTTAATTTAAAAGCAAACATCTATTTTAACCACTTTTTAATTTTTAAATACATTACCGTTTCTCATCTGGTGTTAAAAGACTAAACTGCAATAGAGAGAGAATGGCTTTACAATGTTCCATTAGTTAAATTGCATTCAGATATTTTATAGAAGGGCCATTTCACATTAATACAATAAAGGGTCTAAATTTCACTCTTGTAGATTATCTTAAAAATTTGCCGAAAATCAAATATGAAAAAGGGTGCAGTGGCAAGGTCAATTTGAGAGCATGAGCATGTGAACCCCCAAGGAAAATGAACAAGGGAAACGAAGCAGAACTATATTAATTTTACATAATAGTGCATTTAAGCACAATAGGGCTCTTTGTTGGGTGCCAGGGCATTCAGGTGTCGCGGGTAATGAAACTCCTGATCGCTTGGCTAGGAAAGGTTCTTATACTCCTTTTATTGGCCCAGCGTCTGCAATGGGATTTCTAAGAATCTTATTAGGACTACTGTCTTTAATATTTTTAAAGATAAGCAGTATTGTAACTGGCATAACATGGATGGTTAACGCCAGGCTAAAGAACTTAATTACGGATGCCCCAGCATTAGGACGAAAGAGTTATTAAAACTTAATAGAAATGGTATCAGGAAGGTAATTGGTCTTCTAACTGGTCACTGTACCTTAAAGCGGCACCTTACTATTATGAGGGTCAGTAATGACCCAACTCGTAGGGGTTGGCCTTTTTCATGAGAAAACCATTACGCACATTTTATGCAGCTGTGAAGGGTTTTCTGCTTATTGGTTTGAACACCTAGGTATTATTGAGCCCTGGAAAATTCAAGACATCCCTATTAGGTGCCTGCTGAACTTTGCGTCAGCTACTGGTCTCTCCTAGAGACAAGCTCATTTTGGGGATTAGTACAATGGACCTCTGGTAGCAGTGCTTGGTCTTTCGAGCCCCCCTTTCCTTCATTTTATTTCATAATAGTCATATGTACATTCATAAAATTCCTAAGAAGTGGAAATCAGCTTTTAAACACAAAATTTAAACACTTTAATTTACATTAGTATTTAAATTTTATTTTGAGTTTCAAGGGAGGGGTACGAACTCGGGAACCACCACCGACTTCCCTATCCCACTGCTTTGCTATATGCACTCATTTTTTACAAAGCTGTAAAAAATTTTTAAATCATGATGAAAACAAGAAATTTTGAATCATTCTAGAGCTAGAGACCTGGGATAGGTGGTTTCATTTTCTGTTCATTCAAATGATATGCAACATTATTTAGGTTAGGATTTTTTAAAAATTACAAAATCTAATTAAAAATTTTAACCCTTCATGTTTTCTCAGGGCGACCGTAAGATGGGGAGAATCAAATCATCACAGTAAATAGGATGAAATTATGAAAAAATTCTTTAAAATTTTATAAAACATCAAGAGATTAAAGTATGTGTTCAATTCTTTTTTTTAAGTCGTGCAAAGGTAACCTAACTAAAATGCTGAAAATATATATATATATTACTTCTGAAAGTGTAATACTGCTCTAGGGTAAGATTAGTAACCTATGTTGGGTTCACAGCTGTTAGCAGTCCCTCCAAAACTTTCGACTTAAATCTGAAGGTAAATTATCAATTTGTTTTGTATCCCCCTCTTTTTTTATGTTAAACCAATGCAGGTTTATTTAATTAGAATCGGTGAGTATATTATACAATAGACATTTTTTAATGATTTTTTTTTTCATTTTTCCGTTTTAGATTTCATTAAAAAAAAAAAAAAAAAAAAATCGGTGAATAGGACCACTCTGAAAAAAAGATATTTTTTTTTTTTTACCGTTTGCATAAAATATTTTTGTCAATTCGTATTCGACAGGTAGTAAAACTTCATTACTTGATTAAAAAGTAAATGTCAAACAAAACATTGACAGTGAATAGTCTTTGTAAACAAGTGGGAGCAAAAAAAGATTTTTTCATATACCCAGATGTAGAAGACATTTGTGTGGTCACCCACGAGCAAATCAAACAATGCATATCTTCAAAAAAATCGTAAGAGGACAGTTTCGGTTTTGATGTGAAACAACGTTTTTGAAGCAATTGCCTTAGAAATTTAAAGAGTTTTTCTTTAATCATTATTTTCTATAAATACCTTCACCCATTTTATGCGATTATTAATTTTCATTTCATTCTTTTTTTCTCAACTCTTGTGCGATTATAGATTCCTATAAGTACCTAATGAATTTTACGTTCATTTTTTTAAATGAATATGAATTTAAAAATTGTATTGTTTCCTCTGGTCAGTTATGTTCATATAGTAAGCCAATAAAAGTAGCAATATCAATTTTTATTATATATGTAGGATCTCTTATCAACGCCTAGGGGTTACTTCAATAACGACTCACCATAAAGATATAAAAAATGATTATATTAACGTTTACTTATTTACAAAAACTATTTACAGAACAAACTTCAATTAAGAACATCAACACCATTCAAGCACCGCAGCGCTTACAAGTCCACACAGAACGGAGTCTTACTCAGAACTATTCGCTTTCGTTGCTTTCCGCCTGATGGCGCTGCTGTCAATGTCTCCTCGCACTTGCATCCTACACACATATATATATATATATAATGTTAACTTTTCCCAAATTTTTACTTTAAAGGGCAGTGATTCTATAAGTCCTGAGAAGAGGAAAATAGGAAATACTAGAAAATATTTATGGTTGAACCGATTCACCCCATCTTTTGGACTAATAGGATCAGAGTAAATAAAAATATATAGTAACTTATAAGCATTGTTCAAATAAATTTTAAAAAATTGTTTCAAAAACTAGAAACCAAGACTAAAATAACAGAAAAATCAAGATTGCAAAAATATTTTTTATAAAAATTGCCGCTGCGAAAAGTTAAAAACTGATCCTATTCAGCTGGTTTTAAGGCACATAATTAAAAAAAAATTCAAAATACTGTTGTTACTACAAATAATTTTGTGAAAACTCAAGTTGAAACACATAGAGAAAATTTTTTATTATTATTATTTGCCTCTTATTTCATAAATAGTTCTGAGGAATGTATGCATTGGTAGCTTGGAATTAAATGGGTCCGTTTTAATTGGAATTTTGTGAAGCGTCCGAAGACGGACTCTAATTTTCTTCGCTGTAACCCCAGGAGCATGTTTCAGTAAATTAATAAATTTACATACTGTATTTCAAAACAAATATAAAAATTTATTTTTAAAAGTAGTGAATAATGCCAATTCTAGATTGTAATGTGTTTGTCTTATTCTTTTGTATCTTTTATAATCGAAAAATCGTAGAAATTGATATAATTAGTTCAGGGTTGCTACTCAAACAAGCAGAACGAAATTCCCGTCTTTCCCAGGCTTTCCAGACATGTTTTTAAATTCCAGTCTCAATTCCATGATATATCGATCAAAAAACAATTATTTACCCTAAAATATTATTTTCAAAACAATAGAAGAAATTGCCAACTTCAAAAAAGAGTTATGACCTCTGAAATAATTTCTAACAAACTTTGAAACATGTAGTAATGATTAAACTTTGTGCAAAGTAATAGAAATAAAATTTCACGTTAAATTAAAGCACAAATGAGCATTAAAACGCAGACATATGTTTATTTGAAACATGTGTTTGGAAAAGTGATAAAAGGTAAATAACAGATCACTAAAGAAAAATCGGGTACTTTGCAAAATGTTTTTTAAGTAATAACTCAGTAATTTATGTAATAACTCAGTTTCTTGATGAGAAAATAAGTGCTATCAAGATTCTTGAAAGAAACAGAAACTACATTAATTAATCAAGGTATTGTAAAATGTACAGTAAAACCTCCCTTAACTGACACCTCCAAATAGAAGACACCTCTAAATAGCAGACAATTTTATGCAATTAATACAAGTCCCCAGTCCCTTGATATAGGGTACGTAATGTAAAAGCCTCAAATAGAGGACACTCCGAATAAAAAATAAATTTGGGATGATAATGGCTTCATTGTGAGAAAAAAAAATGAAAATTTCATAATTAGCATTTATCACTGGGACCCAATTCTATTGACTTAAATTCAACTTTCCTGAAAATATTGCCTGAATTTGATCGCAGATAAAAATCATGTCAGACTTGGAAAAGTTTCTTTCTATATAAACACAATTTAAATAGAGTTTACACATAAAATAGCACTTCACACGTTTCAATAATTATATTTCAAATAATCATACTTTAGATTGATAAGCTGTTTCGTTCCATAATTTTGATTCTGAAGGATCTTCAGTTGAATATCCTACAACAGTGGGGCCGAACACTTTAGCCAGATTTTCTGCAGGCATCTTACACTGTGGATTCTCAGCAACTCTTTTTGAGGAAATGAAAAATATCCCAAAAATTATTTATTTAAAAGTAAAATGTAACATGTCTATAGTATTGCATAAATAAAACAGCACTAAATTATTTCTTTAAAAAGTATGAACTAAAAATGTCCTTTACAGAAAATACTTTTCAATCATAGATAAATTAAAAACTTTTATTCTCAAATTTTGTTACTTTTTCCATGCCAATATTTTAGTACTGGCATGATGAACTTAATGATAATTCATTTATTTAACAGCATTATTAATAAATAATTTTATTACACACATTTAACTAGTTTTTCAAATTATATTTTAATAAAACCAAAATTCAAAATCCTTTTAAAACAAAAACCCTAAATACAAATCCCAAGCCAACACCTACTTTGAAAAATGCAGAAGATAGTCTAAAAATTTGCAGAAGAAATTACGTAAAATGCAGAAGACTTTATGCGATGCCAAGTTATAGCGTGGAAGATTAAAGTAACTAAAATTTAAGTTTTATTATCATTATTGAATATTTACAATTATTTTATAATGATGTTTTCAACAAAAAAATGTTTATAAAAGGAGGGATTCGGTCTAATTATATTATAAAAACATCTTTTGCTATGATTATTAACAAGACAATTCAACATCTTTGATTACCTATTAAGAAAGAAAATGCTACAAATTAAGAAAGTAAATATTTGTAAACAAATGAAAAATTCGTCATGTTGAAAAATATGGCCACGAGGGGAAAAACTATAGCTACACCGTACACCAGATAGTGCTCCGACGACAGTTTGGGTTCTGAGTCTATTGGTTGAAGCTCAGTTCAGACTTGGTTTCCCAACGCATATGCATGTGCATCCCAATCCGGATGCGCCTAAAGAGTGGCGCGTCATACTTAATTACTCTTAGCAAAAATGAGGAAGATCTGATCATTAGCACAGAAAAGCAGAGAATGGGAACTAAATGAGGAAAGCTTCTGCAAAATGAGGAAGGATTGGCAGCTATGCATGTGTGAGAGACCAAGAAATTTTGGAAACCCTATTTCCGGCAATCCTGCGGCCTAGTGTGAACCTGAACCCTGAGTTGAATATTATTCAATTCATATTATAAGACCAGTATCAAATAGTTTTAAATTATACATTTTTTTTCTTTTAGGGTGTGGGGGAAGTACATGTGCTTTTGAAGAATCACTATGACCCTAGCATTGTCAAAAATTGCATTCTCCAAAAAAGAAAAAAACTGAAAAAAAAAAAATGCCCACTTTGAGAAACTTTTAAAAAAGTACCAATCCGAGCAAGAGAAATAAATTAGATAACTTGATGCATATGAATTCAGCTTTGAAATGATTGAAGTTATAAGTCAATTATTTATCTTAAAACACAAAAAGCAAGGATATTATAGTGTGGCTCTGAGTAAAAGATGCCTGATCTTGAGAGTTCATTTCTACTTGCGGGAAAATGGGAGGAATTCTTACATTGTGTAGTACCGAGCCAATAGTTATCTTAATGTTGTCGGAGTACCAAACCTGATTCCCTTATCCTTATCTTAACAATTGGAATCGTTTAATCCTGCCACCATCGGGAGTCTTCCTATCAGAGCCGAACTATACTAATTATTAATGTAAAAATTTATTTTTTGTTCTTTCAATATCATTATGTATATAGAATTATTGATAGAAATTATTACATTTGCTGAAATTGTTTTACACCACATAGATAAAACTACTAGATAATACATTATAAGAAGATAGCATAAGAAACTAAATACCTTTGCAAATGCAACATCAGAAAAGCCAAAGTGTCTTTATTAGGTTGTGGAAGCTCACCGACAAGTTCAAACAGCATATTCAGACTTGTTGAAGTATCTGAAATGTCTTTTTTAAAAAGAAGACAATAACGTGAATTTTATAAGACTAAAAATCTCTAGAAATTTAATTTTTAAGTAACAATAGCAGTTTTGCAAAAGGTGGTCTACCGTATGCCTACCAAAAATTTGGTCTGGAAAAGCTTAAGACAAGTCACTGGTGCACGCTAACAATAAATATTTATCCAAAACCACTGTAAAATATAGGAAAATTGTCTCTTCTTCTAGAAGAGTTTCATACACAAAATGTATTTTGTATTTAAATACGAAGGATTGGAAGTTTTTGAAAGAAATTTCTGGAAAATTTTGATAACAATTATATAAATACTTTTTTACATTGAAAAACATGAGAAATCTTTAAATTTTAAAACTTTTGGGAAAAAGTACCAGAAATTCTCTTTTAAACTAAAATAAATATCCTAACAAAACACAATAAATATGTTTAAACCCAAAAAGTACACTCGACAGTAAAAGTATGTTTATTATTCCCATTCCAGGAAACAAAATTTTGAATGCAATATATTCCTCTTTTTTAAAAAAAAAGTAGTTTTGGAAACATTGGTATATTTTCAGCAGTCAAATATTGCTAAACCTTTTAGTAACTGATGAGACAAAATCTATCGAAAAAAACAAAGTTTCCCCTAAAAAATAGCTTTGGAATTTATATCCCAAGGATTTCTGTCCTCTTTATAAAAGTTGCAGTTCTTCCACAGCTCATTAAGAGGTACTGTGTGTTAAGCATATAGGCCCTGCTTTGGCACGAGCACTTGAGGCGAAAGATAGTCTTGCAAACATTTCCTTAATCAACATGCTTTTAGGGACCATCAGAGGTACCCATCAATAACATTAGTTTATTAAAATTAAAAATATTTTTATTAACACATTTTAACATTTAAAATTTGAAATATTTTAAATTTTAAATATCTTCCCAAAGGAAATCAATGCAACAACAATAATAAAATTTTAAAGAATTAAGGAGTGAACTCCAACATCTTGTAAGCTTTAATTACAAAACTACTGTGCAACTTCTTTACATATTTTTCCCCAAAAACTCAAAATTTCCAGGAAAAAAACAATGTCCCAAAATAAACACAGAATTTTACAGGGTCCCAAAGGAGCAAAAATCAACATCAAAGTTGCTTTCAAGGACTCCTAGGAGGCATAGGAACAGTGATACAGTTAACACATTGCCCTCGAGCAGCACACGCAACTACTTCTAATTCTAATGAATGTTAATGGAATGAAAAGAATATAATCTCACGACATTAGAATGTTAGAAAAAAATAATTTGTACATAATAGAGACAAATTTAAATTAAAATACAACAAGGTCAGTATTTTAAGAGTCAAGTAAATATTACAAAGTAAATTATTTTACAAACCTACAATATCCATAATTGCTTGCCAAGATGATCTGGTCATTAATGACTCTTTCAAGGTACGCAGAAATTCTTTTACAGTGCTACATATGGCATGTATGTCATACTGATTCTAAAAATACAAAATGCCCAATGAAACTAAATTTACTTCAAATAATTTTTTTAATTTCTTCACATTACACATTAGATATATTAATGTAAAGTAACATTATGATAAGTTGCCAACGTGTGTTTTCTTTTCTTTATTTTCTCTCTAAAAATTTCATAAAAAGTCAATAAGGATGGATTGGGGAGAACTGGTTCTTGGCTAATCAGTTTTCATTCTTCAGACTGTTGTGAAAGCAACGACTCTATGCAAACTCCTGATTTCAAAACTAAAACTTGTAAAAGGCCCAATGCCAACTGATCTTGCCAAGAAAAGTGGAATACCTCAAAAACAAGTTATTATGTATGCTGTAGTATAAAGTATAAATATTTACTTGCTACCAGGGTTTGTTGATTTAAACCAGCATGATTTAAATCAAGTGATTTTTTTTTTCAAAAAAAATCATTGAGTTTACAATGTTAGAAATTGTTGTAAAAATGAAATATGTTGCAATTACAACCAGTTTTAAACAAAACTTCCTAGGTCCATCTGTCTGTGTGCATAACATATTTCATAAGTATCGAACTATTACTATTTTTTTAATTTTACAATATTACTGTTATTCTTCAAGCATCTTAACAGTAAAGCATAATTCATTCAATCATTCAAATTAGAATTCACAATATTCATGAACCATTCTGTGTTTTTTTATCTTAAAAATAGTATTTTAGATCAATTTAATAAATTAAACACAATAAATAACTCAGAATGATAGTGTTTACAACAACAATTGCTAGAATTCAGAATATGTATCCTTAAAGTTTCATCCATATCCCCTGATAGCTTAAGGTTTTTTTTTTAAGGTTTCCTTCTAAAACATTTTTTATCATAGAAGTTTTCAATAAAGATATTTGATTTAAGCAAAAAGTTTCTGTTTTTAGTAATGGTGTGAGCATATGATTTTTCTAAATCGGTAAAAATATTTCAGGCTTTTTCATTAATAAAATAGAAAAGTGATTAAAATACACTCAATGTAAAAATTAAGTACACACAATTGCTACTTTTTTTTCAGCTTTCAACTGCAAAATAATTCATATTCAATTCGTTTATTTTCTCTGTACTTATGAGTGTACTATTATTCCTGGTAGGGTTAGGTCTCATTTCAGTCATGCATTTGTATTAAAATTTGTTCATCTAAAAAATATTTATTGCTGTGAACGTAGCTTAAAGTGATTTTGCAATTGATTAACATGCAATATTGTTTCTATGAATGTAACATAATCAACATCCAAAATATTTTAAGTTTTTTTCTTTTTAAATCAAAAAAATCAGATTTAAATAAAAAAATCCGATTTAAATTTTAAAAAATCCAATTTTTTAATTTTTTTTAAATAAAAAAAAATCACGAACCCTGCTTGCTACGTAACCACAACAAGTCAATATCCTCTTAAGTTGACGGTTTTTGTTCCCCTACAATTTTTCTGCTCCTACTTTCTTTTTCACTATCCCACATTAACAACAAATATTTCATATTGTATTGCCAATGAGCACATTTTCATGTATGTATGTACTAAAAACCATTCATAATAATTTGTTAAGAATTCTTTAGAAACAGAGTAAAGATATACAGGATGAACTTACAATAAAATTATGAGTAATTTGTCTAAACCTAATACTGATTTATACTAATAGGTAAGTGATGTAAAAATCCTTAACAGAAAATTAATTCCATATACCAGGGTGAGGAAGAGACGAGGGGGGCCCCAAGGTGTTAATACGGTCAAAATTTTCTTTGTTGCTAAACAAATAAATATATGTTGTAGTACATTACAAGAAGTAATGTACTTTTATAAATTTGAAATATGAGTTACAATCTTTACTTTTTTGTATTAGCACTTACTACACTGGTTTTCTTCAAAATTATACAAATCTCATCTGTGCTATATTTATACTACTATTCGACTAATATTATTTGTCAAAGCTGATGAGAGAATGCTTTAACTTTCCCAAGGGTGCCACAATTTAAAAGTTTGGAACCACTGGCATAAAATATAAAATTGAAAAGTTTGCATCTGAGCAATAAAAAGACAACATGTTTTCAACAAATTTTTGTCCATACTTGAAGGACATTTGAAATTTTATCCAAAAATAAATGAAATACGTTGAAAAACTGCCACACATGAGTTATCGCCTACATCAAATTCATACACTAGTAATCTGTGAAAGCAACGAGATTGAATCTACAAGCAAAAAGGTGAAAAAACCCAAAAATTCACAAATTCAATGCTTTTTCTTTTACCTTTTTTTTAAATGAAGAGAATAGATTTTCTGAACTAAATATAAAGTTAAAACAACTCTTATACATATATATATTCTTATGATTATAAAGTAACAATGGGCATATATATGTGTGAGATTCATTTGATTTTTTTTTTTGAAAAGAACTCACAAGAATAGGAACATTTTTTGATCTCAGAAACTTCTGCATCAAATCTTTAACTTCTCGATCACTTCCAGGGACACGATACAGACCCACTTCATTCATACCACGTAATTCGATCTCATTCAGGCAGTGGATGATCAAAGATGGTATCATTGGAGGAGTGGTCGACACATAATCGGCAATAGTTCCCTGGAAAAAACAAGTAATATTTTAATAAATTTTTGTTTTGCGATAATGTGATGAACTGAAATCTTAATGGCAAAATGGATACTAAAAACATATTTATTTTTACTGAATTGCTTTATATTTTACACATGCCCCAGTTAAGTCGGTACATATGCAGGGTTCACGCTGGGGAAAAATACAAGGTGGGATTTTCCTTCTTGACCAAAATTTTAAGTGGGATTTTTAAAGTTTAAGCCCAAAAAAATTTTTTTTTGAGTGGGATTTCAAAAAATATTGCGGGAATCGCGAGATCACGCGGCCTAGTGCGAACCCTGATATGCAAAAAAAAATTCTTTAATGGCAGCGGCATAACTATACTATCTGAGGCCCGTGGCAAATTCAATGGATGGGGCCACAGAAAAAATCATCACGTTGTAATTTAATTTTAATAAATCACAGAAGTAGTTACCCAACAGCATTACTAATATTGTGTGCATTTAAATTATATATCTAATAAATATAATTTTCAAAAGCATAGGTATTACATATTTATAATAAAACAACAATTTAATCTTAACAAGGTATTTATAAATAAAACTATTTTTCTCCGAGCATTCTGTTCCGCAAAAGTATCAATAACATCATCAAAGTTTAAAGATCGGGCCATAGAATTTTCAATAGACAGAATAGCCAAGTTACTTAACCTTACTTGTCTTAAAGAGTTAAATAGGTTTTATTATAAGACAAATGATCAAAATGCTTTGTGCTTAAATGTAAGTACAAAGATAAAACAACGTAAAAAAGCACAAATTCAGAATAAAAAGTAACGCAATTTATTCTGAATTTTCTTTTTTACGTTGTTTTATCTTGTGCTTAGTGTGCTTATTACTTTTAGTTTCGAAAATGATCTTTCAGCACCATCTGTACTCACAGGAATTGTAACAAATAACATTAATGCAGTACATACCTCGGGAAAGAGGTATGACATAAAATGGTTTTTGATATGCTATTTTAATCTGCAAATTCTCTAATACACAAAGACATTTTTATTTTATCTCTGAAGGTGGACCAAAAACTGAGAATTTCTCTGGCAAGTGGTTCAGATATGTCTTTTTTATATACATATTTCAACAATTTTTAGAGCTTTTTTTTTAGTAGATCAGTACTTTCTTGGTCTCTGTTAACAAATTGCGGGAATTCCCCAAGAGTCAGTAGAAAGCCAGCGGCACCAAAGTACGCCGGCAAAAAATGAAGCAACTATAATGGATGCATTCTAAAATTGATCCTGTTCTTATGAATGCGAATAAATCATAATAATGTATTTGTAAATACTTATATAAAACTTATAATTTTTGCTAAATTTGGTTTAAAATGTAAGGTTACTTCTGGGCTTGCAGCCACACGGCTGGGGGCCCCATCGTGCCAGGGGCCCGTGGCATTTTGACAGATCTGCCACCCAATAGTTATGCCACTGTCTAATGGTTTCACTTTATTTATTTATTTACATCATTGTTATTTTTTAAACAAAAGTTATATAGGTGGCTGTAGCAAGAAAGGAACAAGTTCAGAAAAACTCCAGTTTTGAAAAATGGAGTCTTTTATGCTTTTCTTTATAACTCAAAATTCCTTGGTATTTTCAAAATAAAGAGATATGGGTAGAACTTACCATTATATTCTTTTTCGTAGGAGTATATGTAGTAGGAACACAGGGCAAAGGACACTGATCCTTGCATTCTGGATGGCATGTCAGACGACAGTCTTGGCACTTAAGCGCTTGTTTACAAAATTTAATAAAACGCCCACAAGGATTGCACTTTTCAGCACGTATAACAGTCTTGCTGCAGAAAGCATGCATTCGACTCAATTTACCTCCAGTGCTGTAACGACCTTTCGGTGTACTGAAAAGAAAGAAGATTTGATTATAATGAAGGCAAAACACAAGTTTTCCAGAATAGAAAGTAAAATAGTAAGAAACTTGGTTGAAAAAAAGTAAGAAAATTGTTTGACAAACAGAGGAGAAAAAGGCTCTTAACTGTTTTGTCTTTGCCTATTTATATATAAATGTAGATGCAGCTACTTAAAATAAAACTTTAAATTATATCTGAAGTCTAAACAAACCTTCCTGTTAAACTCCCAGAAGATCTTCGTGGATTGAAAGTATGACTTGCAAATTGTCCAGAATCTATAAACAATTATAATCAAAATAAGTTAAAATGTTTAAAAATATGGTAATGAAAAGATTTTAAAACAAAACAGCAAAGTAATGACAAACCACAGGGTGTCATATGAAAATGATAAAACATCAGGACTTGTAATGTTTGCTTGTATATCTATACAAATTTTGGGACCAGGCGACAACATATGCTGTATACCAGACCAGGTTTAGACCTTCGGAAAGACATTAGGACTGGGGTTCCGTATCATATCGGCGTTAGAAAAAGGGGGTCCTCCAAAATAGTTTGTAAGGAAACACTGATTCAGCATATTTAATGTGCCTTAAAAATAGGAAACTCAAAAAAAAGGGGGAGCATGTAAGCAAATTTAGTATAAAAATACACTTACCAGATTTATGTGCAGGACGCACTACATTTTTATTTTCATCCTTAGCAGGTTCACTGCTGCTGCGATAATTTCTTGGCAATACAGAAGCATAAGGCACTTCTTCAGAAAAATCCTTCTCCTAAACAATCGAAATGATGAATCACATGATTTGCTAAAAAATTGCAGCTTAAATAATAAGAAGTTACTTTTAAATGGGGGAGAGAAAAAAAGACTTTTATGAATAGAAAATGAAAAAAACTACTTGTTTATGGATAAAAAAATTTTCAAGGGCAGTTTGCCCTTCTTGGAATTACCACAAGAGCCAGCGCACTAGATTCTCGTGAAGTATTGCATCATCGTTTATGAGTAAATATTTGCAACACTAGTGCACTGGATTGATACTATTGTGGCAAGACAGTCACCTGTTGTTGATCTAGTATAGTAATTTTTGAAAATGGAAAGAACTGAAATACGATCGTGATCATGTACTGGTCGCGCATTGTTCCTTAAAGTTTGCTAACACTTCAGAAAAATCAAAAATTGGTGTTATTTTTTAACAGGCCTCTTTTTTAATGCAATAGCTCAAATTCTTATGTATTAATGCCGAACAAAATAACGTTTAAGTATAATTTAATTTTGTCCACACTTTCTGGTGATGCATTGCTTTTAAAGTTAACAAAACTTTGAAAAAATTTTAAGAGGGGAGAGCAGGGATGCACAAACTTTTTTGGGTGAAGGGCCGAAAAATTAGAAAGTATCAGGTTGGGGGCCAAAGTAACGTAATGTTTTGTTCATAAAAATACAGGGTGTATTTCAGTTTTTATTTAGAGATAATATGTACAAATTACATGTATTAATAATTACTGTACTCGGGAACAGATTATTAAATAAAAGTTTTTAAAAAAAATAATGTAAATGAATTCAAACAAAATAAGGTATAAGATTTCTAAACAATTAATTGTACAACATTTATATATATCAATGAAGTGATTGGTCAAATGGCAAAAGACTAAAGAAGAGAAATACTAAAAGTTTTTTTACAAAAATGTGTGCAAATTATAAAAATGAAACAAATGGAAAATAAAAAGATACTTTAAACTTAGAAAAACACAACATTATTCTCTAAATTATAACTTTCTTTATACTTTAGATAATTTTTCTTTGACATTTTATAATGTAAAATTTAAAATATATATTAAGAGTTAAAATGAGAAATTAATTAAAAGTGCGAATATAAATACAGAAGAAATAAACACACATATATTAAATAGCAAAATCCAAATGCTATGAGTCTGTACATGACGTTAAACCCTTGCAATTCAGAATTACTACTAGTCAATTTGGCTGGTAGAATTGTTTTTTTAACTAACCATTTACAAAATCTTATTAGTTAAATGGGCACAGTAATATTAAATTTATACATTGCTACATGGACAATTAAAGAAAAAGTTAAACTGATTCCTTTATCAAAAATCAACATATTATTTCGTTCCATGGCATATAATTAAATTTAAATCCTAGTTTTCCTGCAGATTATAAATTGATCTTTGTGAATTAAGGTAAAAAATCGTTATTTATTTATTCATTTCCTAAATACATATCAACGATAAAATTTTCCTAAATATATATCAATAAAATTTTTAAATTTTGATGATAAATTACACTTTATAAAGTAAAATAATTATTCATATTGATATTATTAATTCTGCAAATTAATGTTTAATTAATCATCTTTTATTCATTCATTACTACTAGTCAATTTGGCTAGTAGAATTGTTTTTTTTTGCTAACCATTTACAAAATCTTATTAGTTAAATTGGAATAGTAATACAGTACGGAACCTCTTATCCGGAAACTGGGAATTTTTTCGTGAATTTTCCCGCCATTTTTGAAAAGTTCACGTTTTTTGGCCCATTTAGTAAAAAAACGATTTTTTTAAAATGCCTTTAAAAATACGCATTTTTCCTTTACAAGTAACATATTCAGTGTTTATAGGTCGAACAATTTAGTCTAAAAGCGATGTTTTTATAGGGGAGGGGGGCGTCAACTTACTTGCAGATGAAAATTAGAAATAAGAAAAAATATCCAACGATACTTGAGAAAAATCAGACCTTTTCTCTATATAATTTCAATAATTAAACATGAAAGAAATAAGTAATTAGATTCTTATACATTTATTTGTCTCGTCAGTATTTGAAGACGAATTGCAACAAAAGTCGGACTAGACGAAAGTTCGGAAAATTTCTAATACGGCAGATTCGCGAATTTTCCGCAATAGCTGATTGTGTGATAATTAAACCTGGTTAATTTTTGTTTTATATATTTTTTATTTAATATTTTTTATTTATTTAAGAGCTGAAATAAGGTAATAAGAATTTAAAATTGATATTAAGGAAATAAAAATTGCAACTGTGAAAATGAATTCTTTATTAAAATCGAGTTCGCAAAAGCGAAGTCGTTTTACACAAGTATGAAATTTGCGCGTTTCTGCCATGTAAATAAGCTTCTTACATTTCGTTTTCCTCCTTTTTGAAATCATTTATTACTGTAAAAATGATTGATGATCAGATTTTACGAAATTAATAATTTGATAAACAAGATGTCCGGTTCGGAAGCATCCAAATGGTGCTACACCCGAGCGATGACAAAGAGCAAGATAGCGATGAAGACGCAAATAATGACATTTTGCCTGCTATGTCTAACGATCGTTGCTTTGAATTAACTAAAGAAATCATAGCAGGAATGGGACAAAATTCTTTTATAGACGAAATAACGCACATAATGGCTGTTTGAAAAATCCAGCAATTCAATTTTCAACCATTTACCGATAAGCTATATTGTTCTGAAACTTTACATAGAGCTCAGAACCAGATAACAATGCAATATTCTACCACTTTTATCGTGATTTGAGTAGCTTCTGAAGTTATTTCCAATAAAATGCAATTAAATATGGCGATTAGTTCCAAAAATTGCGACCAAAATTCAGTAGGGGCGTTGTGATCGTATTTTTTTACTACGATTTTTCGTAAGCTTTTTTAGAATTATTTTTTTCTTTAGTATTTTATTTTATTATAATTATTCTTTTTTATCAACTATATTAGCGGGCCAATTCAAAAGGGTCGGAGGGCCAATTTTGGCCCGCGGGCCATAGTTTGCATCCCTGGGGGAGAGGGTATATTAACAGCTTAAACATTTTTTTTTTTATTGAATACAACTTTGAATGCTCAAAAACAATTTATTTCATACCATTAATAACATTTATAAGCATATATTTTTACCAGATTTATTTAGATTTTGACAAACTTTAGAGCACATGAGCAGCCAGATGATGTATATTGATTTTATTTTTTGTTTACACACAATTTTAATTTCCAAAATTCAACTTTTCTACAGTATTATGACTTAAAACAACATTTAGGGTTCTTTTGGCCTAGCTAATGTCCAATGTTATCACATTAAAATAAAATCAGAAAAGGATCCCATTAATAAATACATGAGGGATTTAATGTGCATGACAGTAACTATAACAAATGAAATACCTGAGATTTCCGTTTCTTTGCAGAAATTTGCTTTTCAGAACTTTGTCGCTTCTCTCTCGAACGTCTTTCTGGAGGATCTGACGACGTTTCACTTTCGAAATCATTCTCAGTTTGATCATCCGAAATCGACAAAAGAGAGCCTGTTGATTCTGCAATAGTTTCCAAGCTAAAAAGAAAGAAGAATGAAGTTCAACATTTCATATATTTGTGACTCTAATTTGTTTTATTCAGTTCCTTTGACAGATACAAATTTTACCTAACTGACATATTTTAGACAAAAGATTTTAATTTTATTTCATTATTTTCTTTTAAGGGGCATAACTGAAGAGCTTAGTTGTTGCTCTTTATGTGATGCATAACTAAATGAGAATAAATCACTAAAGTTTTTTTTATTGTTCATATACAATTAAACAGTGTTAGAAATAAGGGTTGTTAGATGCATTCTGAAACTAATATTTCATTTCGATGCTTCCTAATCTTGATGACAAACTTGACATCTAAAATTTTGGATTACTCACTACAATCTCTAATCAAGAATGACTCAAAAAAAAAAAAATCAAAAGAAATGCTTTTTCAATTTTCAGTTTTTAAATGTACATTACCTTGTACTACCCTGCATGTAAAATTTATATTTAATGTTTAGCGTAGTATTATGTTATTTCCACTCACTGGCTTAGCATGTTCAATGTTCTTTGGTTAAATATAAACAAATCAATTTCATATAATGAATAACATCGTTTCTTTCAACATAGCTCTACTGCAGTATGCAGCCATTTTTTCTGTCTAGTTCTCTAGATTTTATATTTTCGACACTTTTATCACTGAGTGTTGCCACTCAAAATAAACTCTTAAATAATTAATATTATTAGACTCGCTAGAGAGTATCCCCCTAATGACCAAGTGGACAAGGGAACAATACTTTTACAATGGTTTGGCACATTTGACAAGAAACACATTTCAAAAATTATTTAACATTAGAGTATATTTAAGAAGAAAAAAAAACACGCAAATATTAGGCGAATAGAAATATATAAGAAAATTATTTTAGCACCGTAAAATGTTACACAATTGACAATGAAAATTCAGTCATTCTCTTTGGAAAATGCACTCTCCTGCCTGACCTAGTTGTTTTGATATTGTCAGGAAAATGTTTTTCCACAGGAATTGCATGAGCACCTTCTTTCACTTCTCGAATGGGCTCATTTAATGGAATTGCATGTGCTGAAAGGACAGGGTTATGTACCATTGTCAAGCACCAGTTTTCTTTTTTTTTTTGGTTGCATCTGTTATTGGCGGTTTTTTTAAAGGGTTTTGGCTGCATTCGGCAGCTTTTGGTTTTGGCCATTGTTGCTAATGGCTGCAATTTATATTGGATTCAGATATAGGTTTTGGCGTTGCCAACTAAAAGTGCTTTCGAACATTATAAACCAAAGAGCTGGTCAATTCTATTGAAAATGGGGATTTTAACGGCACCAACTTGGGTCATTCTTTTAAAACTGATAAATCAACAGTTTAATAAAGTCAAAATTAAAATGAAAATCTTCAAGAATTACAATTATGACTTACAACGAACGTTTGTTCGCAGGGTTTTAGCTGCATAAGTGAAACCTTCATCGATTAAATATAAATAAATCAATTTCATATAATGAATATCATCGTTTATTTCAATATGGTTTCAGATTTTGGGTTTTCTGGATTTTAGGAATCCGAAATCGGGGTCCCATACTGTACTAGGGGACTCCCAACCCCTGCTCAATGTCGCTTTCTAACCCCCTGAACTGCTCACACAGTTCCATCGTATCGCATTGCAAGTTTGAACTTGCTTTGCTTGTTCATTATATACTAAACTATTTTAGAGTAGCTTCATGCCCCAAAAACTTTTATATCTGAAAGTCTTCCAGCAAAACTTGCGCACCTCAGTCATACCACCTAAATAGTATTGCATGATGTTCCGAACAAGTTATGAATTAACACAATTTCACTGGTTTAGACTATTTGATGCTGATTTGAAGGAATTTTGGTTTTCCTAAGCAAATCAGTTTCATTTCTAACCAACATCCTTTGAATAGTTTCTTCCCAAGTTTCATTTGGATGCTATTCTTTCCTCCACATTTTGCGAGAAATATTATGAGGGTCACATTATAATAAGTTCCTTCATCAGCCAATTCCAAATTTTGATGACTGTAGTTCGTAGCAAAGTAGCCAATAACCTTCAATAGAGTATAACAATGAACGTCAAAATGGTGTATATTCCATATGATCCAATAATACATTGAATAATATAATGAGCTGTTATTAAATTGAATGCATAAAATATAAGTTCCATTTCTTTAAATTCACTCAAGAAAATAGCATTGTTTATATATGATTTGGATATGTCAGCATCTCTTGGCAAGTTTGGCATCATGAACTATTTAATTAAAAGGTGACTATTATATGTCTCATTTTGAAAAGACAATCCTGCTTTTATGGGTAGTCTGTCCTGCTGTCCCCATAAGCAGCTTTGGGACATTGAAATGTGCTGAAAGAGGGTAACCTTAGCTACAGAGTTAGAGACAAAAAGCTACAGAGTTAGAGACCCGATTACAAACAATAAATTGAATTATTAAAACTTTTCCATTATTATTGAATATGTTTTATACCTATTCAGCACTCATGCTATGCGCCCGTAGAAAGGATCGTTTCTTATATGTATGACATATAAACTGGCGAAAAAAAAGCAGTCGTGAATTGCAATTCTGCAGTTTTATTATCAAAATAATTGTAACAGAATCACTCCAAGGACTTCATTTATGTTTGAAATCAACAACAAATTTATGACAGTATATTTTATCTTCAGAAATTATAAGAACAAAAGTTTTGTTTTTAAAAACTCCTTCCTGTTTAATAACCAAACTATAACATATATTTTTACCCTCTTGATATTTTGTTCAGGGAGGAGACTTTAGCGATGTCCCGTTTCATTTGTTCCCAATTGAGTCGGTCGAACAATTTTGTCCCGATTGAGAATTTCTCCCCACTTCTGTAAGTTTCCAATTTGGTCAGTATACTAGATAATCTACATCAGAGAGATTATCTTGCAATACAAAATAGCACAGAATTGGGAGGAGTAATTAATAAGTAGAATGATATAATGAGCTCTTATTAAATTACCGATACATAAAAACAAGTGGAATCAATTTAAATATTTCAAGAAAATAGAGTATTGTTGACATCTGCTTTGGCAAAGTTCTTGCTGAATCTTGGGGAGCTCATCGTTATACGATAAGTACCTTAAGTTTATTACGTTTCTACAGTTTAGTGAAACTAAAACAATTGCAAAAAAATTGTTTATGAGTATTTTTAAACTTTGTTTTTTTTTTTTTTTTTTGGATTACATGAATGAACCTTACTCTGAATAATATTTTTTTTTTTTCAAAATTTTTATTCAATTTCTTATTGGCATGATGGGTTAAGAACGCTGTCTATATAGGTACTAAAATGTTGCATTTTTGAAGTTTAAATTCGATTTTTTGAACTTAAAAAGTCATATTTTGAAAAAAGGCTCTATCAGGCATAAATATACCATGTCTCTCTCTTTGCATTCCAAAAATCATATTGATTCATTTAAAATTGAGCCCTGAGAAGCTTAGAGGACACAAGCTCATTATATTTCTACTGCTCTGTAAAAACTGAAATGATTGTAAAAAATTATTTTTTCATATTTTTCAATTTTGCTTTTTGTGCTCGAATGATTAAACTTTGTGTTAAATAATAAATTTTTTCAAAATTTTTATTCAATTTCTTATTGACAATACAGGTTCAGATAGTTGCCTAGCTAGCATTAAAAAATTGCAGTTTTGAAGTTCAAATTGCATTTTTTTTCAACTTAATATTAATAAAAGGCTCCGTTAGGCACAAATATACAGGTACTCTTTGCATTCCAAAAATCGTACTGATTTAGTGTTCACATTTTTTTTAAAAAAAAGGGCAGGGCGCAATTTTCAAAAAGGGCATTTTCTGTTGAAAACAGAACTTTTCAGTTGAAAAAGGGCATTTTTCATTAAGAGAATAGGTATTTTCCTAATTTCCCTAAAAAGGGCAGGGCGCATCCACAGTTTTCCAGAAAAGGACAGGGCGATGCGCCCTTTGAAAAATGCAAAACAGGAACACTATACTGATTGATTTTAAATTGAGCCCTGCAGATAGCAGACATAGGAAAAATTAATTCGTTGACTTTCAAATTCAAATTAAGTAATTCTAAAACTACTATTTGCATCTATAAATGTTTTACATCAGCATGGTCGCCAGAAAGTTCTCTATAATTCGTAAAACTTTCAGAACTTTCCATTGAATTTTTTTGACTTGTAAGAGTTTGATGTGCGCAAAGCAGAATTTCTCTAATTTCTTGGCGACAGCTGGAAGAATTACTTTTTTTTAGTATAGAGATATATACATATATAACTTCATACACATTTATTTTACTTAAAATGGCATCTAAACTTTTCATTTTGACGCCAAGAAAATCTTATCCTAGTCATTGTCATGAGATATAGATTTAAATTATTATTTTCTTATTTTTAACATTGCAATGAGAATTTTGCTAACTTTTTATGAAAAAAAAGATGCAATGTTATTTTTAAATTACTATGAAAAAAATTGAAAATTTTGATGACATTCTTGATTTTAGATGCCTTTTCAACATGATTTTTCAGGAATTGCAGACCTTATTTAAGACTAAAAGTAGTAAAACTAATATGCAATTTTCTTAAGATTTATGAGGAGCATAATAGATTCACTTACTTTGACATAGGCTTGCATGTTGAGCTAAGAAAAACCAATTTCTCTTTAGTCTGATTATCTAAAGCATTTCCATCAGCTAAAAGTACTTCTTTGATGAGGTTTATCTGACTTTCCTATACACAAAAAGTTGAACTTAAATAATCATAAAAAAATGTCCGACTTCAACCTACATATTATAAATATGTTATTATAGTTGAAACAAAATGTGCATTTTTTTGTGGATTGGGATATGACCTTTAAGCAGGACTGTAAGTCCATTGGGAAAATGGCCAACCCAGATTTGCACTGATTGATTGGAATCTTGTGAAGGGTGAGAAAATGAACCTGAATTTTCTCTAGTGCGACCCCTGTATGTATGACTATATATATGGGTTACTCTCACGAACTATGAATCTAATACTATTCTATATATTTTATTTAATTTGATTTTATTAATAACATTGTAAAATGATTTTACATTGATGTTGATACATTATATTTTTAAAATGAGGTTAAATTTCAAAATCATTTTCATTCCTGGCATGTCAGCAAACTGGCTGACATGCCAGGAATAATAATTTTACTAGTTTGGAATAATTTTACTAGTTTGAAAATCAATAATTTTGACACATTTTTCTCTAATTTCTTGTATTTTAAATACTAAAAGCACTTCTAAAATATGTGCACAAAAAATAATTTCTAAAAAGCTTTAAAAAGATACTTTTATGTCAAATGTATGATATGTGTATAGGGTTATTATTTCACTTGAAAGTTTAATTTTTCTGGGTACTTTTGTGTACATATAAGTGGAAGGCAGTAAAGCTTAATATTTCAAGTTAGGTCTTAAAAGTATATTTGGAATACAATCTTGTTATTGCATGTCTTTCAACAGGAGAAGAGTTTTTAGGAAACATCTGACGAAAAATAAAATTGAGTTTTTATGCTGAGATCTTTCTGGCGTCTATCAATCGATAAGGAATTAAAGCATCTAGGGGCACACCGACGGGAGGTGGGGGTAGTCTCCCGAAACAAGTCATTGGATATCTTGTATCCAACGGATTACTTTTCAATATCCAGTACCCGATTCGGCCATTGCACGAAAGATCTTGCTTGTTTGAAAGTTAAAAATTTGATAAATTTTCATTTTTTATTTTCTAGAGCAAACATCGGTACCTCTCTATGAACATCAGTTGCTCTAGAAATATAATTTCACGTTAAATTAAAGCACAAATGAGCATTAAAACGCAGACATATGTTTCGGGATTGCTTGGAATCCCTTTTTCAATGCGACAGGGAGCTTCTAGATGCAAAACATCCAAATGAAGCAGACAAAACAACAAAAACAAAGCTTAAATAGCCTAAGAATTAACTGTAATTCTCATTGGTTTACAGTTAATTCTTAGGCTATATAAGCTTTGTTTTTGTTGTTTTGTCTGCTTCATTTGGATGTTTTGCATCTAGAAGCTCCCTGTCGCATTGAAAAAGGGATTCCAAGCAATCCCGAAACATATGTCTGCGTTTTAATGCTCATTTGTGCTTTAATTTAACGTGAAATTATATTTCTATTACTTTGCACAAAGTTAAATTATTATTTATCAGTTGCTCTATGTAAAATTTTAATAAGATACTAAATAGATACTAAAACAAAAAATAATTTTGAAGACTTAATTTACTTTATTTTAGTATTTTTTTTTTTTTTTTTCTTAATTTGAAAATCTATTTTCTGAGAATTACCTACACTCATTAAAGTGCCCCACACCCCCACAAATATGAAATGTGTAATAGATGTGTTAGAAGAAAACCAAAGAATAAAATTTTATACCAAGGTTATATTTTCTATGTTCAAAATTAAGTAAGTGCAACAAGCTGAAAAATTCATTGATTAAATAGTAATTCAATCAAACTAAGAAAAACACCAAATTATAAAGAAATAAAATGTAAATAATAGTAATAATAATATGAATAATACTACTAAATGACAATCACAGAATGAGCCTTTAAAATGCAGCAACAGAGACACAAGTATAATGCAAAATGTAGACAGACAGTGTCAGTAAAAAAAAAAAAAAAAGCATCCGTATTCCGACATTTTTTTATGTGGCTCCGACTCCTTCACCCCAAACCCCAAAATCAGCCCGACTCTGACTCTGCAGCCCTGCTTTTAAGTCATAGCCTAGGAAATTTCTTTGGGGTGTTGGAAGGAGTTCCTCAATATTACCTTAAGGTCTTTTTGAGCAGGGGGAAGGGGGAATTGATGAAAAAATGGACTTTCTTTGGGAGGGAAAAATATTTCTTTTAAGCAATAAAATGCATTTTTTGGAGGAGAAAGAGTATATTTCTTAAAGCTCTTAGCATGGGGAATTTAGGGAGTTGAAAGAGTGTTGCGGGGATATGTTTTCTGTATATATATTTGTTGACCACAAGCAGCACCATGATGTCGCCACAGGCGTGGTTCTTTAAAATTTTTGCACAGGCATCATTGTACAGGTACCACTAGTGTAAACTATGACAAAGAAGTGCTCTTTTGTTGGAACATCATCAGGGGTTGATAAAGCATTTGTTAACAGGGACCGGTTTTTGTGAATTTTAAAAAGATTTTTGAGAAAAATCAAATAATTTTATGGAAATTCAATATTTAAATATACAGGAATAAAAAAACGTTTATTATTTTTTGCCACTTACTTAATATATAATTCTGCAAAAACTAAGATTTGGTAGCTTGGAAGTTTGTGAAGAGTCCATTTTGATTAATTGCTATTTTTTGAAGGGTTTGAAAACGGACCTGAATTTCCTTTGGCACGATGCCTGATCATATAATAAAAACCAAGACGAAACATTTATTTTTGGCTTTTAAATTCTTATTTCTTATATTTTTCACCTCCCAGATAAATTTCAAGCACATCCCAAAATTTAAAACTCTGCTATAAATGAATTAATTGTACAATGATACATAATATAAGTTGAGGATTACCATGGATTTTTTTTCTTCTTCAACTTTTTTTCTTTTATTGGTTTCTTGTTCACAAAGATACCTGAAACATTTAAAAATATATAACACATTTTCAATCAACAATTCAGCAACATGAAAATACCCAAAGTTTTTCTTAACCCAACATTGTGTTTCTAAAACAAAATAGAATTCACATTGCTTCATTCACTTTAAACTAAATGTAAGGAAGAAGTTGAAAAGAAATGTTTTCTAGAATAGGTAAAAAGCAGCGTTTGCCACTCGCCACATGGAGATTAAAACAGTAAAAGTAGAGATTTAAAAATGCATCATCGATCGCCACTCCTGGACAGGCACTTCTTAGCATAGTCTGCTGCAAATCGCATTTTTGCCTTCCCCCCCCCCCCCCCCGTTTTTATTGCTTGAAAAATTTAATTTCATCATAGTTATACATAATAATAGGCTTTTTTGGTCTTCTGTAATTGTAAAAAATATTGTTATACTGATATTTTATTTTTCTATAATTGTATAACTTCTAAATAAGCAGAGATCAAACCTTATTTTACTTATCAAAACCATAAAACATCATTCTTTGCTTAATTAGAATGTTATGTAGTGAGTCATACTCCCAGGAATCCGATTTTCTGACCCCACCCTCTCTGTACTTTCATTCTGTAAAAGTTTTATGTATTTTATCTATTCATTTGAAGATTGGAATAATTTTAATGAACTTTTAAAGATAA
The DNA here is from genome assembly GCA_038502835.1 of Octonoba sinensis. NCBI lineage: Eukaryota > Metazoa > Arthropoda > Arachnida > Araneae > Uloboridae > Octonoba > Octonoba sinensis. Next base: position 71,362,298 of record CM076602.1, read on the forward strand.
ATTTAATTTTCATGTTGATTTGCCAAAAATTTCATGACGCATTTCAACTTTCAGTCTTTTAGCATCCTTTATATATTTAAATCATTTTTAAAGTTTGAAGTAACGTTCTTATTCAAATCAGCATATTTCTTGTTTTATTTCAGTAATTTATTCAGTTTTCTAAAAGATTTTAAAGCTAGTTTACAATTTTTATTAGCAATTTTAAAAAGTGGCCACTAACAAAACAGAGTCTACCGGCCACCAGGGTTCGTTGATTTAAATCAGCTTGATTTAAATCAGGACTTAAATCAAGTGATTTTTTATAAAAAAATCAATGATTTAAATCAAGTGATTTTTTTCAAAAAAATCATTGATTTAATTCAAGTGATTTTTTCAAATAAAAATCACTGATTTTACCATGTTAGAAAGTGTTGTAAAAATAAAATATGTTGCAATTACGGTACTACTGTGATATAATCCCCCCTTGGCGACATTCGAGCTAGCGCGCCAATTTGTAATGATTTTCGGTTGGCGATATCTTTTCGTTTACCCAGCGCCATCGATGTTGGCTGAGGTAATGTGTGGCAACCCTGATTATGCAATGGGTGTTTTTAGAGTGTGATGGTTGGACCTTTAGAAAGTTCTCTTTAACTAATAGGTAGCTTTTTAGTAGTTAATTTCATCGTTAAAGTTTGTGGAGATATTTCCTGTTGATAAAGGAAGAATGTAAAGTGTTAAAGTGAATTAATTTAGTTCAATTGTTTTGTATTATGGCGAGATAAATGAATTCATATTAGTTTGTTAAGGCGCCATTTTTCGAATCTGACGGAAACATGGTTTGTAGTTGGTGCTATCTGAAGTACGAAATTGTTTTGGTTGATAAGTGCATAAGTTTGGTTAATTGTGACTAAAAGCAAAGAGAAATAAAGTGGTAATTTTCGGACCATTTTGTCGTATTCGATTGTAAGTTTTATGCTATTTGGGATTAACATTGAAAAGCCAACTGGTTTAAAGTGAGTTCTTTATTTTTGTTAGTTTATTATCTGCTTATGTTATGTGTTTGTAAGGTTATAAAACAATGAATTTTCAATTGTTCTAAAATATTAGCTGTAGTAATTAGGGGCGTTGCTAGTTTTGATAAAGTGGGTTTCCGTTAGTTTAATGTAAAATGTATTTGAAGTTTTCCGTGCAATTGCGCGATATTTTTACTATGTTTTTCGTTGAATAATGCATGTCATTTTATGTAATGATAATTAATTGCAATAGTCATTATTGTGCATGAAATGCGTGTTCTTTTAACGAAGTGTTTTTATGGTATTTTTAATGTTGGTTTCCAATAGTTTAAGACAAAATGTACTTGAAGTGATGACCGTTATTAATTTTGTTGTCTAGTTTTTATGCTAGTTTTAGTGTAGGCTTCCAATAGATTGATGTAATATGTGGTTTAATTGATCAATGTTATATATTTTCTAATGGAGTCTTATTTTAAAATTCCCACAGCTTTAATAAACATTCGTTCTGCGTTGAATTGCGCGATATTTTAATTATGTTTTTCACTAAAGGATGCATATCATTTTATTCAATAATGAATCATTGCAGTAGTTATTATTGGGCATAAATTGCGTGTTCTTTTAAGAAAGGGTTTTTATTCAACTTTGAGTGTTTGTAAAGTAAATAATTCTATTTTTCGAGTAATTATCGATCCGTTAATGTATTGAATTGCTGTTGAAAAATGCTGTACGTGCTTTACATAGTAGCGGTGATATTGTGTCTAAGATATAATTTGCAATTTTTGGTATTTTACTGTTTTTTAGTGATTTTTCTTGACATGTTTGCTATGTGTATGATGTAACATTGTTGGCGATATAATTATCACCAAGAGTGTTGTATTGTGTTTGAAGTTGGCGACATAAAAATCTTGTTGTTGGCGACGGTTTCTTGGCGCCAACGAAAAAGTCGCCAAGGGGGGGTTATATCACAGTAGTTCCGCAATTACAACCACTGTTTCGAACAAAACTTCCTAGGTCCATCTGTCTGTGTGCATAACATATTTCATAAGTTTAGAACTAATTACTATTTTTTAAATTTTACAATATTACTCTTATTCTTCAAGCATCTTAACAGCAAAGCATAATTCATTTAATCATTCAATTAGAATTCATAATAATAATGAACCATTCTATGTTTTTTATCTTAAAAAACAGTATTTTAGATCAGTTTAATGAGTACCACGCAATAAATAATTCAGAACGATAGTGTTTAAAACAACAATTATTAGAATTTAGAATATGTAGATCCTTAAAGTTTCATTCATGTCCCCTGATAGCTTAAGGGTTGTTAAATCTGATAGAAGGATGAGAAATAAAGGGATGGAAGTGACAAAATTATGATTCTGAGTAAAACGCAGAATCAGATATCAGATCATATGTAAAGCTCAAAGTTAATTTTTTTCTAAATCATACTGGAGAACAGCACCTGTCACACCTACCACTAGCATCTCATGCTTCTAGGAGCCTCATACTCGACTTTAGGTAGAATTCGTCGACATTAAGAGCTTCATAATTTGATTAAAACTAAGAAGTACTGATAGTATAAACAAATTTTTCTAAAGCATTCAAACTTTTTTAAGTTATAAACAAAAAATTACTTGTTTTCTTTAACTAATTTTTATTGACAAGAGTAAGTTAATAATAAATAATTCCGAATGATAGAGTTTAAAACAACAATTGCTAGAATTTAGAATATGTATCCTTAAAGTTTCATATATTGTCCCATAATAGCTTAAGGTTTTTATTCCATGTAAAATATTTTTTATCATAGAAGTTTTCAATAAGGATATTTGATTAAAACAAAAGTTTCAATTTTTAGTAATGGTGTGAGCATAAAATATTACTAAATGTGCAAAATTATTTGAGGCTTTTTCATTTATAAAATAGAAAAATGATTAAAGTACACTTATGTAAAAATTAAGTACACACAATTGTTAGTGTTTTTCACTTTTCAACAGCAAAATAATTCAGATTACATTTGTTCATTTTCTCTAATTATGAATACAGTCAACTCTCTCAAATCCGCGGATCCAAAATCCGCGAGAGTCTAAAATCCGCGCAAGATTTCCGATGTAAACAGTGAAACTTACTTTAAAAACTTAGTTAAGAAACTAAAAATTTCTTAAATTTTCAAAGCTAAAAGCATTTTTTAAACTTCAAATGTTCACAATAACTCACGTCTGCCTTTTATACAATGAAAACACTGTACTTTTAGCTTATTTTTGTGTTTTTTTTTTTTTTTTTTGATAACCACGTATCATGCGCAATATTAGCGTTTTGCTGTAATTAGACATCAATCTTTTTGCAGCTGTTTTCGGTTTGCGATATTTCTTATTATTTTTTCATTAGTACACAATTCGAACCGCATTGAGCAAAAATATTAAGGTATTCTTTCGTATAAATTTTGTATTTGTATCGATTTTATGGTGCAAATGTTCTTCCTTCTTGATTTAGTTAATTTAGAAAATTTTGATCGCTAACAAAAGGCAATGACATGTTTGGTCACCATTTTAAAATTTTTTGGTAGCCAGTTGGCAAGTAATGACTACCAATCTGCACATTTACAAAGTGGTTGAATAAATAAAATTTCATTTAAAATTCACACACCCATATATATATATATATATATATTGCAGTCAATTTTTAAATGTTCTTTCTTTTCTATCAATCTCTTCTATATATTCATGCCTGTATAATTAGTGGGTTATCAAAACATTTTTTATGTAATAAGTAAAAAGGTGAATGCAACATTATAATCTCGCAAAATGCGTACACAGATCAATGACCCGAGATCAGCAAAATTCTAAAATCCGCACAGCCCTTGGTCCCAAGCAGTGCGGATTACGGAGTTGACTGCACTTATGGGTGTACTACTATTCCTGGTAGGGTTGAGTTTTTTTTGAGTCATGCATTTGTATTAAAATTTGTTTATCATTATTATTATTAAAAATATTTATTACTGGAAAATAGCTTAAAGTGTGTTTTTGCATATTGATTAACATGCCATATTGTTTCTATGAATGTAACATAATAAATATCCAAAATATTTAAGGTATTTTGCAAAAAATTTTAAAAATCACGAACCCTGCCGGCCACTGGCTACTCACAAAAATTCCCAGTTTTCACCTATACTTTCTAGCATCATTTCTTTTCAGCTTGTTCACTCATTTATAATTATGAAAATTTTTACGATTTCTTCACACTCATTTCTAAATAGATTATTGCACTTCATTCTTCTGCACATATAAATTTTGGAGGAGAGGCTTTCCCCTTCACTTAAAATTTTGAATTTTAGCTAAAATATAACATGTCCCACTACCTTGTAATAGGAAATTCAATGCATGCTTAAAATTCATAGTACAGTAATAGCTTATCTATCCAGTATCTGGCAGTCAGGTAACCAGAAAGCTTAAGATCTAAACATTTTCTAAGTCTTTATTTGCCGTTATCTGGGGAAATGGGGAGGGAAGGATTTTCTGACCTTTCAACCACAAAGTAGTAAGAACAGAACTTTTGTTTTTCTCCCTCTTTAAAAATATGCTTCTTTTTAAAGAACAAAGAAACAATTACAGGGGAGAGGGGGTTGTTGCAAGATACATACAAAATATTGGTTCTCAAACAATTCAGGTCCCCAACACAGTTTAGACTTTTTTTACGCAATAGATATTTTTCTTTCATATTTGTCCAGATGTTTGGACTAGTTTCCTAGAAAAGAAAATTATAATGCTGCACTTCTTTTCAACTCATTCATTTTGGAAAAAACATTTTCATTTAAATTTGTAAAATTAAACATTTTTTATTGTGGAAATGTAAATTTTCCCTGTATAAACTCACCTGATATGCTTGATCTGAGTCTCCAAACGTTTCTTTTCATTATCCAAACTATAAACTTTTTTCTGCAAGACTTCTATTTCCTTTTCTGCTTCTTTCCAATTGCGTAAGTTTCCAAGCTGTCCTTCCACAAAAATCTTAAATTCTAAAAAAAAAATGATATTCATTATCTAAGATCCATGTATCATGATTTACAAAAATTTATATTTAACAGAAAACTAGATAATTATTATTACAGACGATTTATTAGATTAGGTTCATGGATACCAGGGTTCATGATTTTTTTTTTTTTTTTAAAGACCTTAAATATTTTGGATATTTATTATGTTACATTCATATAAACAATATGGCATGTTAATCAATAAGCAAAAACACACTTTAAGCTATTTTCACAGCAACAAAATTTTTTCGAAAAGTTACGATTTATTTCACTGCATTTATTTTTGTAGGAAAAGATATTTTGATATTTTTGAACGGTAATTGTCTTTTTAGTAATATATATTCTTTTAATTTCATGTATTGCCCACATCGTTATATTGCTAGATAGAAAAAAAGGAGTTTTTTATAGATAACCAGCGGGCTATACACAGATAATTACGGTATGCATTTTGAGAAAAAATGTATTTACAACTAGCTGTATCCGGCCACGCTTTGCTGTGGCTCAGTCTGGTTTGATGGAAAAGCTAGAAAAAGCACATATTTCTAATATGTTTCATTTGACAATGCTTGTTGTTTCAATGTCTGAAAATATAGATTGTCTGGTTTATCCATTCTAGAACACGCAATATATAATTGTACACATGAGAAGATCTAAGCTGCTCAATTTGATTTATTGGTCTTTAGCTTTATGTTTTTTCACAATGCTTGCGGGTATTTTTTTTTTTTTTTCTTGTTCCATTGTTTGTGAAGATTTTGATATTGTCTGGCTCAGCACATTGAAAAATTCCAACATAAGCCTTATCCAAACAGAAGAAACACAAACACAAAATTTCTAAATTAAAAAATTGCATTTCAAAATAAATTATGTGTGTTTTAAAGTTCCCTTAATCGTTAAGCTCAAAAATATTTAAAAAATACTTCAACACAGCTATTTTCATCCTGACGTTAAAATTTTGTGTTTTTTCACACAAAATTTTAACAACAGGATGAAAATAGCTAAATGAAACTGTTGACATTAAAAATAAGTAATCTTTGTTTTAAAGTTCCATTTAATCTTCGAGTGCAAAAATACTAACAAATACTTCAATACAAACAGAAAAAACACAAAATTTTTGAATAAAAATGAAAATAGCTAAATTAAACTGTTGCTATTCAAAATAAGTAATCTTCGTTTTAAAGTTCTCCTTAATCGCCGAGTGCAAAAATACTTCAACACAAACAGAAAAAATTATTAAACCAAAATGAAAATAGCTGTACCCTGCCAATTGTTGCAGTGGCTCATTCTCCTTAATAAAACATTTAAAAACGAAATAATTGAATCAAAGTTGAAATAAACTAAAAATGATATATAAAAACACATGTTCTGATAAAATTTCAAAGCAATTGGTGAAGTACTTACGGAGATTTGAGGTTAGGAACCAAGGCTGAACTTGATCATAACCGTAAACTGGATCACGTTCAGCCTTGTATGAACAAACGAACACTTACATTTTTATTTACATAGCTTATGTTACCCGGTGTTGAGGAAACTGCTAATTAGTATTTTTGGATCAAGGTAAGCCTTAAGAAATCGAACTAAAAAGCTTATAACTGGCGTTCTTTTTGACTTAGAAACTTCGAACAAATTCCATCTTGTGCAGAAAAATCAGCGCTTTCGATCAATATATTACATTAATATGTGCAAGATTTTTTTCACCTCCATAATGGGAAATTTATATCGAAATTTGCTTAAAATTGGAATAAAAAAAGGAACTACCTGTCGGATTTTTTTCTAACGGGTCTATAAACCATCCGCTTGAATCACTCTGTCTACTGGCAAAATTTCAAACCAATCGGTCAAGTACTTTCGGAGATTTGCGGCTCGCACAAACGAACACTTACATTTTTATTTATATAGATTTTTGCTAACATTTTGAGAAAATTATCATAACCCATACAATATTGGATACCATTGGAAAGAAGAAATAAAATGCTGTAAACTAAGACCTATCCCCAGATCCTTATACCTCAATTAGGTAAGCGTTTGAAAAACAACTAACATGTTCTGTTTTCGGTCCATTTTTTTAGGGAATTTTACAGCTCTATAAATCAAAAACCAGTACAGTAAACTCTCAAATCTGCACAGCTTGGGACAAAGCAATTTTTATTTTAGAATTTTGCGAATTTCAGGTCATCATTGTCTTTACATATTTTGTAAAATTACATTGCAAATTTTTCATCATTATTTTTAAAGGCACAACTCTGATATACATAAAAGAAAACTAGTTTAAAAAGTAAGACTTTAGTTCATGCCTTTTGTTTATTTTAACAATTTTTAGGTAGTTCTTGTTTTTTAGTGTTGGACTATAGCTATTTAGACCCACATATGATCTGATTAAATGCAAACGGTGAAAAAATAATAGACAATAAAAGGTATACTATAAAAAGCATACAGAAAGAATGAAATCTCGTTATGGCTGCAGTAGTGTAGCATAAAAATAATTATGATAGACTTTCACAGGGTTCCCACCAAGAATATGATACAAAAAAAGAAAAAAAAGTGACCATTTAAGAAAAAAAAGTGACCAAAAAAGTGATACATTAAAAAAAAAAAGTGACCAAATGAGAATACGCTTTGCATTACCACTGAAACACATGTAGAAAAAAGGTTTATAGGTTTTTAAGCATAAAAAAATATACCATTACATTTATTTTCTTCACATGCAAAAGTTCCATCTAGAACTATGTGAGCTTACTTTCGTACATTCCAACTTTAGATTTATACTCTTGCTATCTCTCTCTCTAAATTCTCATTTAGCTCTAGTTCTTGATTATTTCAAATGTACTGTTTTCAATGGTTAATACATATTCATTCACTCATTAATTAATTTACTCATTCATGAACTTCTACACTTATTTTTCCACTCATTCATTTATTTATTCATTCATTCTTTCACTCACTCAGTTATTCATTGATTTATTCTTTCACTTATTCATTCACTCTTTGAGAAATATCCTTAAAAATCCCAGTCAACAAATTTCATAAAAAAATAGGCTCGTTTAGTTCAGGTTGAACTTCTTTGGCATGTTCTTTGGCCTAACATCTTTCCGATAAAGTCTGTTCCAAGCGAATCCGTACGCTAGAACAGGATTTATATAGGATTGAAATTTCCCCGTAGGCGCTAATGTTAATTTTTTTGAACTGTTCAAAAATGAACAAAAATTGTTCAAATCTAAAAAATATTTCACACCGAGAGCTTCTTCCAATAAGCTTGTCCATACGAACTAGGACCTTATGCCTAGTGCTTACATAATGTGCTTTATTTTTGCCCATAGGCGTTAATGTTAAGATTTTTTTAACTGTTCAAAATTAAACGAAAAATTGTTCAAAAGAAAAAGTAAAATATGGAAATGAGATGTCCTGGCCAAGATCTTTTGAATGGGCCAATTTCCTCAAAAGTTATTGGGGGGGGGGGGGGGGGGGGACCGACAGACGCACATTTTGCCCATCTCAAAACCCTACTTTTCAAATTTTTCATTCCTTATTTAATTATTTCTTTGACTTTGCTTTATTTTTAATGATATTTTTACCATACATTAAGCCTTTTTTTCACACTTTATTTATTTTTTGGGAAAGTAGGCTAAAAACAGCAGAAAGTTCAATCCTTAAGGCAGTAGCCTGCTTTAGAAGGCCAAAAAGAAGCGTTTTTTGAGGAATTTTTTCAGGACAGAAGAAAGAAAGTAAGTCCAGAGAAGATTTGAGATCATTTTATTACGTATTTGAACAAGTAAAAAAATAAATAATAAGACAAAAATATTCAAATGCAGCCGATTTTTATAAACATTTGTGCAACACCTTGCAATTGCGGTCTCCGATGGGCAGGAAAGATGGCGCTCGTAATTTTTGTCCGAAACAAAAATGTTTTTAATTTTCATATATTTATCTTCTATTTAAACTAAAAAAACCACGAAATTTTGAAAAATTAAAAATTTTTCTCAGGTTTGAAAAAAAAAGTGTCTTTTTTACAACAAAAAAATCGTTTTAACTTGCTAAAAAAGTTGTTCAGAATTTTTTTAGTTCAAATAGAAGAGAATACAAAACTGAAGCTGACAAGTTTTGTTTCGTTTTTCTTGGTCGTCTAGTTTTCTCACAATCACGCCCGCCAGTTTAGGAAAAACATAAAAACAAAAACTCGAGGAAACACGCTTGAAAGTTTACGATCGGAAAAATGTTAATTTTCTATTACTTACAGTGAGGATACCCTAATCAGCTATTCCTGCGCCATGTACCAAATCGTTATAATCGAATATATCGTTATAATCTGTATTACAACTTGAGTCGGTACTTCTACGAATTCAAAATATTATTTCGAACGACCTTTGAACCTTTTCACATACATAGTTCGGAGCTGTTCGACCGAGGGGACGTTCGTGCGCTCCAGCTGCCCGAGTGCTCATACACCTGCTCCGACATCTGGCCACGTTTAGGGCTATATTTTAAAAAATATTGAAAATTAGCCTCTATAACTTTACATGCATATTCTTAGATATATTAGGAATCGATTTAAGCAATAAAAAAAATTTCGTTTTTTTGAGCTTTCTAAAGCAGGCTCCGGCCTTAACTAATCCTCCATAAATAACTAATCTTCCATAATAACATCACTATCATCTTAAATAAAAAATCATTCTAAAAACCCAATGGTTTTTCATCAGACACAGAAAGAAAGCAGTCATACATATATATGCCAAGGTTGACCGATAATGCTAGCAATCTACAGAATCAACTTTATTTTTTAATGTGTGAAACAGGAAAAATTATTTTAAATGTTTTATCACAAAAATAAAATTAATTACAGGTAATAAAAACATTTAGAATATCAGAGGAGCATGTGCAAAATATTTGAAACAATTAGATAAATTAAAGGTATGTATATACGAGGAATATTTTAATCCTTTATTAAAAAATTTAATTCAGAATATTCTTTGATGCCAAAATTAAAACGCCAAAGCTAAGTACAGTGAAACCTGTGTAAGTTGACCACTTGCGGTGCAGCACTTTAGTGGTCAACTTACAGAGGGTGAGGTAGAGTGTGAAGGGCTGATTCCGTTCCTGAAAAAAGTGGTCAGCTTAAACAGATGGTCAACTTACAAAGGTGGGCAACTTTAGATTTTACTGTACTTCAAATGCATGCTAGTGCAAGGCTCAAAAGAGAAAAAAAGTTTAATATTTCAAAATTTGCTTTCATTGGGATTACTACAGAAATAAAGTTAATTTGCATATTATTTATATTTATGTCAAATTACATATTTTAGAGCAAGTAAAAATAAAAATCTTTTGATTGACAACTAAAGAAGCAAATAAAATCAATTATAAGCATGAAAAACAGGAAAAGGATCAATGCCCAATTAAATCAAGCAAGGAATTCGCTAAATTAATATTAATTAATTTATTTAATTAACAAGGAAATCATTCTGCAAGAAATGATTTTGATTATAATCCTTTGTCCAAAGCTAATTTAGAAAGTACAGATACCAAAAGTAAAATACTTGGAAAGTATACTTTAAGTGCTAACTTATCCTGTAGCAAAAAGTTTTTTACTTGCACATCATTCAAAGGCTAAAAATGAAAATGATATGATAGAATAGACCTTGAAAACGCAAAAAAAAAAAATCAGAAAAGAAATTCAATACAGTAGGAATGCTCAAACATTTTAAATGTTAATATAAAAATCTCAGAAAAGAATGCTTCAAAAATTTAGAGAACCGTCGCCCCTGGTATATAAATGGCAGCACCCCCCCCCCCCCCCCCCATTCTGTAAAAATTCCAATTTAATCAGTCTTAGATTTCTTTTGAAAAAATGTTGTGATTACGGAAGATTTTTTCTTCTGTAATTTTTTTTTTTCAATTTTATGTGCCCCTTTGCTCATCTTCATCAGCTTTTATAGATTTAGCACCCTCTATCATTGCCCGAGCAAGCTGTATTTCTGTGAAATCTTGATTTCTAATGCCCTCCTTTAACTTTTCATTTGCTTCGGCAAGTAGCTTTGTGGAAACTATTTTATTAGCATTTTTCTTGGCATTTGTACTTTTCCTGATGTTTATAAGAAAAGGTTGGTGGTTATTTATCACTTTATGAGATACCCCATAAAAAAGGTGATTTTAGGCGACAATTTGCTACAAAAAGTGACTTTAAGTGACCAATGCAAAAAAAAAAGTGATTTTAGGTGACAATTTGCTACAAAAAGTGACTTTAAGTGACCAATGAAAAAAAAAAGTGATTTTAGGTGAAAAAAGTGACTTGGTGGGAACCCTGCTTTCATCAATTCAAATCACATCATGTAAATCAAACCTTGGTACTTATCGGTTAAAGGATCTGCCATGCTAAGCTTGCCAATAGAGATTTACTTTGCCAAATTAAATGTAAACAAAGCAGTTTTATTCAATGCAAATAGGTGACAAATTTTGGTAAATAAAAAAAAAAAAAAAAGAATCGTGTTGACGACAATTCAGAAAATTTATGAATGGGCCGTTTAATTCCAGGCTTTCTGTGGACTTTTTTTTAAACCGGTAAGTACCTAAACCTTAAAATAAAAACTAAAACAAAGTGATTCCTTCATTTTAACATTTAGCATTCATAATATTATTTCAAACTTAAATTTTGCGACATTTACTTGTAAATTTCATATTTACATCTCTAATATAGTACAGCTTTTGGGTCTGTGGGGATCTGGCAACGATCCAGCACAGCTCTGCGCAGGGTCGTATTTAGCGCATGCGTGGATTGAAGAGATCAGTACTACAACTGGTAGATAGATGAGAGTTCGAAAATAATGCTTGTGCATGTGTAGCTGTTCAATGTTCTTTAAAATATCCTTAATTAAATATATAAAATGCAATAAAGCCTTTAAGTTAACTATATGGAGTCATCATAATTTGCAACCGTCATTCGATACTTGCCGTCGAAGCAGCTACAGGTCGGTGAATTTGAGAGAGTTGACAGGGTGATTCTCAGTTTTAAAAAAATCGGATCTTCACAAAAAATGTTTGGTAAAAGTATGCGCAACAAATTAAGATACATTAGAGCAGCGGTTCACAAACTTTGACCACGAAACCCTTAACGATTCACTTTTACTTTGAAGAACCCCCATTAGTGTTCATATTGAAAATTACATATCTAACAATTTGGACAAGGCTTATTGGTACTTACGTACTATCGCAACCATGCCAAAATTCGGGGATAACGTGCCAAATTGGCATCTCGGATTTTGTACCTATCAAAGGCGTTTATGGTAACCAAAAGTAGGTATACAAGTCGCCAATCTCGCCATATGGTTGCGATAGTACGTAAGTACCATTTTTTGTAATAATTAATTATCTAAGGAGCCCCTGCAATCCATCTGCGGAAACTACTTTGGGAAATGCTGCAGTAGAGTATTGTTTATACGACGGCTACTATTTTAGTGGTCCCAACTCTTGGACTTAGCCAGAAGGGTAAATCAATTATGCAACGTTCTCATTAATACGATGTTTTTCAATAGTCCCTTCGCAGTTTACCTCCCCCCCCCCCCCACCCCCGACTTTTACAAACGCATTTCATTTATACATGTTTTTATGTATTTTGTTGGTTTTTACTTATAATATGAATTGAAAATATACCCTTTGCACACACCCCCTAGAACATTTGAAAATGATGGTTCTGAAGAGTTATAATGAAATTTTCATTGAATTCCTTCAATTTCATTATAAATGGGTGGGACTGCAAACACAAAATATTTTTTTCTTTGAAAAGCAAAAAATAAATGAGCAAATAAGATCTAAGGAAAACAACTGTTACATCAAAATTGGCCACACCTTATTTGACATCATTCAAGAGAACAATTCAATGAGTAGATAACTAAGGAAACCACAAAAACAGTTTATTTTTGAGACAATGTTTTTATTTGTCTTTTTTTGAAAACTTGACAGTTGAAGTGCTGTTTAGCCTCATTGCAGCATTTGGCAATTATTTAGAATCACCAACAGTTCCCTGATTATGCAATAGTTGGTGACTTTATCGATCAGTATTGGTGCATGGGGCTCAACAGAACTTTATTGTCACCAATTTCACTAAAGCGTAATTCTAAAAATTCGTCATTCATTTTTGCACTATTGCAGATTAGAAATGAATTTTTATTAAAGATTATTTATTGCAGATTAGTAATGAATTAGCTTGCTCATGTGTGAGGAAAAATCAATTTCACTAAATGCAAATGATTATGATAAAACACTAAAAATACCTTCTTCACATCCTTCTGTCAAAACCTTTGTATAGCGGCACAGATCATCATACTGAGCAACCAAGGACATCTTTGGAGTGCCAACATAATCCATTACCTGCAATTCAGATTTAAAAAAGAATATAGTGAAACTTCATAAATAAAGTTCCAGATTTATAGGTAGCTGAATACATAAGGGTTAAAGGGTGACCGTGACAAGGTCGTCAAAAGTTTTTTATGCCGCCAAATCAAATGCAAATAAAGCAATCTTACAGAATTTAAATAAACTGCAGTAATTTTGCCATAGTAAAACTTTTTAAAATTATTTTCGGTTGGATCCTACGAGAGCCCACTCTGGTTGGCAATGAGTACACCATCTTGGTAACCCTGATTTGATCGTAACCCTGCTTGTATCGTTCTGCAAGATGGATGCCAAATTCGCGACTTTGAAACGGGGTGGACTCTCCTAGGATTGTACCTTATTTTCCAAAAATTTGCATTTTTATGATGACAGATATGTTTATCAATGTAGGGCTTGTAGCCAATAAGTACCAAATATTGATTTTGCCAGACATCGGTTATCTGATGAACCTTGTGTGATAGGTCAGTGACAGATACCCAACTCTGATGTTTGGAATCTGTAAATTATTTTTTAACATCCCAGTTTCCAAATACGTAATAAGTTCTTAAATGACATATACTCTAAAAATATGCAAATTAATTAAATTTGAAAAACCAAAACTTAAATGCCGGATAACAGGCTCATGGCCAAATCCCGAATCAGACTCCAGATATTTAAAAATCAGACAGATATCGGATATTCCTCACCCCCCCCCCCCCCTGACCTATTGTTGCGCCTTCTGACCTGTATCTGCAGTTTTTAAATTTGGCAACCCTGATTACAAGTGATAAGCCAGTTAAATAGTATGTTTTTTTTTTTTGTTTTTTTTTTTTGAAAAATCCAAAAATATTAGTCATATCATGGTTTAGTTGACCCATTTTCCTTAATTTTTTACCAACAAAAAATAATAATCACTGAGGAACAACGAATTGAAAAGCTAATCATGAAACACAAGGCTACAAAGTAGCTAATATTTCACAAGTATTTATACAAACCTACTAAAAAAACGTCAAACGCAAATTGTGTCAACAACTCAGTTGATAAATATGACGGTTCTTAGAGCAACTTCCGACACAAGCACAATATTTTCAAAATGATTATACATAAATAGATTCCTTATCAATGCTCTTATTTAAGAAGAAAACAAGGTTAATATAAAATAAATTTCTTACTATATCCACCAATAATAGCAGTTTAATTCTTAAAAACTAATTACAAACAGTAGACATTTTTTAAGATTTGAAGATTTGAATTTCGTTTCAATTGCAGGTTACAGTTAAAGACTCTGGCTGCAGAGTAGAAGAAGGATACTATGGAGATATACAGTTAATGGAGAAACAACGGACGGCAGAAGAAAATATATTTTCTGAAACCATACGAGCAAACAAAATTTTCACACCCCCACTTTAATTTAATAAATGTTTCAAAGGAAAAATGAGGACAAAATAAAAATTGTCCTCTCCGAACGTAGAACACAAGAACCTCTAGAAACGCTACTAAAATAGGTATTTAGTCGATTTTTCGACATTTCTTACATTTTTGTGGGAAAAGTATTTATTGTGTAATCAAAACGAACACGACCAATAAAATATAATAAACAGCCATGTCAATTTTGTCTTTTACAAATTTTGCTATCCTCTTGAATTTTTTCTTCACGTTCAAAAGAAGCAAAATATAAACTGAATTTATTTATTTCGGTACTTGTCAGAACGTAGCTAACGGAATACTTTTTTTTTTTTTTTCAGAGTTATGTGTCTAGTTTTTGTTACACTAACAGGAGGGATACGTCTGGCTGCTTATACCTTATGCCAGAACGATATGTAGTCCCAGTTTTTTTTTTTTTATTCTGTTTCTTTATGCACGTTATTTTTCAAACTTCAGGAGGTACTAATTTACACATTTCATCCACCCTCTTTAGCCCTTTGAAGACCTTTTAACCTATGTTAGCTTTTCTAACCCATTTGCATCATAAGCGCATATGCACTACATTTCCTGATTTTATCACCAAATCGTAATAGTTTTTTTTTTTTTTTTTTGCATAAGAACAAACCACTTTTGGGCTTATAGCCACAGCACGCATGCACGTGGTGCAAAATAATAATTTTGAAAGTTAAAAAATAAATAAATAAACTAGGGCTCGACCGATGGCATTTTTTGGCCGGTGGGCCGATGCCGATTGTTGGCCGATTGTTCCGAAATCGGCCGATGGCCGATTGCCGATTATTCTCCTCTTCCATCGGCCGATGGCCGATGCCGATGGCAAAAAAAGTCGCTTTAAACCATTAAAACGTGTAGAATGCTTGTCAAAAATGTCATTTAAATCATTTACTATTTATTTTCATGTTTATAAAAGCATAAATGCATTATTCAAGCACCGTAAAATTGTTTGGGTTAAGTTTACATAATAATTAAAACTGCTAGAATCACTCGCGATTCTAGTGAATTAATTAAACTATTTGGAGGTTAAAAAAATTAAAAAATGCTATATCAGAGAATTTTCTTATCTTTGCAAAAAAAATCCTCAACAACTATTGAATTGGCTCGGGTCTAATTCCCATTCCTTCAACATTTTCTCTTTATAACACCTGCATTGCAAATGCCAAGTGCAGCTGCCTTTATTTTCTTATTTTTTTCATGGAGAGGAATGCAGATGTTACGACACAGGCTAACAAATAAGGTGGGTTTGTATTTTTAGCGAAACTGTCAACCCCCTTCTCTCAGATTTTTTTCATGATCCCCCCCCCCCCCCTCGTTTTTTAAAAGAAAAGCGGAAACGATTACATGTTTATTTTTCATTAAAAAAGTTATTTTAAGCTCTTTTTCTGAAATAAAAATAAAATATTAAAAAATTTCGCTCGCATTATTATCCCTTGTACAGTATATCCCTTGTTCATAACCAAGAAATACTGAATATTGCTTTAAAAACATAGACGTGAGATTTTTTGTCATTTCAAATGAATACTGGGTCTTAAGAACTAATCTTATTAGATTTTTTTTTTCTTGTGAGTTGAAAATTAAACTGAAATACTTGACATGTTCTTTATATTTTCATGAGCACAATGTAAGGTCACCGAAATATACCAATATTTTGAGCACCAGCAGTTTTCTGTTGACAAATAATCTTCTGAAAACACGTGATCGTTTATAAAAATTAGGATGTATTTTGAAAAAAAAAATATATATATATATATTTGTATACGTTGACAATTTTTGAAATTAAGGAAATTGTAGCATTTTTATTAAGGTATTGTTCCACCCTGTATCCCAAACTCGTTTTTAAAGAATTAAATTTTTGAAAATTGCAAATCGAACTTGGACACATAAAACTTCGATCAATAAACATTTATACTGAAAAATTGATTCATATTTTTTATCAATATGTTCTATGTTGTACAAAAAATATTCTAAACTGAAAGCAGATGCAACGAGATTGTTGTACAATAGCAGAAAAACTGTCAACTGTCTAACACGTGGCATCAAAGAAGCCAAAAAAAATGCGCTAAAAAACAAAGTATAAACGGGGGAAAATTAAAATAATTATCGCTTAAAAAATGTTAAGATGTATTTTGAAAAGAAAAATATGCATTGATCAATTTTTGAAAATAAAGAAATTTTAGCATTTTTATTAAGATGTTATTAAATCCTGTCGCGCTAACTCGCAGGATTTGCAGGAACTCGCATTTTGAGAATTCAATTTTTAAAAATTGCAAGTCGAATTTGGACACATAAAATTTCGATCAATAAATATTTATACTGGAAAGTGTTTCTTAGTTTTGACCAATCTTGAATTTCTTATTTTGACTAATCAATGTTGTAAACTAAAAATGAAATAATGAGAACAACCGCACACTAAAAGCAGATGCAACAAGATTGCTGCACAATTGGCAGAAAAACACGTGGGATCGATGAAGCAAAAAAAAAAAAAAAAAAATCCGCAAAGAGAAAATGTTTACGCTGGTAAAAATTAAAATTATTATCGTACTTTGATTGAGTTGACTTTTTATTGTTTACAATTTCGGAATAATAAGAAACATGACAAACTAAAAGCGGATGGTATAATATTATTGCACAATGACATCTAATGCACTAAGTCATTATTAAAAGAAAAACGGACAAAAATGAGGCAACTAACCTAGTGCGAAAAACAAATAGCACTCATAAGACGCCTCTATGACTTTTACTTAAACATATTCTATTTCGCGAGCATTCTGCTCAAAGAGAACTATTTTAATAATGAAGATTTTCGGGCAGCGATCACTTAAACTAGTTTTCCGAATTTGTTATCAAATACTTTGTAGAATGACATTATTTTTGTGTTTTTTTTTTAACTTATGTGCTGCGTGTTATTGTATGGAAATAGAAATTGAGCTATGGAGAAAAAAAAAAAGTGAAAGACAGAACGTTTTCTGGAAAGTTGTCACTGCGAAAAACATCGGCCTTGCATCGGCTTTTAGATGTTTTTAACGGCCGATGGGCCGATGTTTTTCTAAAGTTAACATCTGCCGCCGATGCCGATGGCCGATGGCAACTTTGTTGAACAATCGGCGCCGATGCATCGGCGAGGCCGATGCATCGGTCGAGCCTTAAAATAAACAATTCCCAAATTATTTCAATTAACGGATAACTTCATCGAAAAAAGTATGAATTGTTTGTTTACGCCATTAATTATTTCGTTTTTCTTTGATTTTGATATTTCTATCCTTGTACAATAAGTAATTTCTTTTTAAAAAAATCTTGACATGGGGCAATTTTCCACTTTTTCGAATGATGCAATCGGATTAATATAACATTTTCCTCATTTGTACTAAAGCTAAATGCCTTTAAAATTATTTCTGAAGTTAATGTCCCTCCCCCCTTTTTTCTCAAGCACAATAGCGTTAACATCTGTTCAGTTTCTTAAATGTATTCGGTGTCTTGATCAATGTGGCAAAAATCTTGAGAACTATTAAGCAAAAATTAATTTAAGAAAACTCACTTAAAATTAAAAGAAACATTTTTTACACAAGCTTTATTTAAGAGAAAGATATAACATGTGAATCACATACATAAAAACTATTTCATTTCCATGACACTTATAATAGTTCGTTGTTTGTCTCATTCGTATAATGATCTGTATTTATAGTTCAAAGAATATCAATTTATAATCATAAACATTTACAAATATAAATGAAATTAAAAATGATTATAAAACATTTCTAGGAGAATTCAGGCACTACTATAGGAAATAATTTCAGTAATTGTACGTAGTGGTATCGGTATCCATTGTTACAAACAGTGTTTTGGACAATTTTTTGCCTGCAACATATGATTCGTTGCTGTTACAGCCAAGTGAAAAGTTACAACGGAGAAAAATTTTGATATACTTTTACACGAAGTTGAATTATTTAATGGGCACACGAGAAAAATTTCAAATGCATAACATTTTCTGTGGGGAAAGGCTAATACTCATAAAATTAGAAAGCAAAAAAAAAAAAAAGAAAGAAAGAAAAAGCATTTTCAAGAAAGAACTACGTCAGTTCGGGTTTTCATATTCTTTTTTTTTTTTTTTCATTTAAATAGAAATCACCATAGACTGCAGTTTTCTATTTTATTTCTTTTCTTTTTGATGTTTTATATTATAATTTTTCTTTAAAAGAAAAACATTAACTTTTTACGAATGTTTTATCCATGATTTTAGAAGCTTTCGTCTGCCTAAGCTTGCGCGAAAAAGAAAATAGAAGGATTTTTGTTCATTAATTAATTTACTTATTGTTCTGGTTACTTAAACCTTTGTTTGAGTTCATCAAAATGTTTCATGTTAAATACAAATTATAAAAATCCAAACAATCTGAATGGCAAAATGTTGAAGTCCACAGAGTCAGGTTTCAAGATAACAGAAGTCTAGAGGTCAAAACACTTTGCAAAACAAATCAGGAGCTTTAAAAGAATTTAAACTCATCAATTAGATCATTTTACAAAATATCTGATACTTTAGTAAAAAGTAATTTATTAATGTGTTGTATTTTTATAAATCTATATTTGTTTATGCTTACAAAATATGTGTAATCTTGTCAGAGATAAAGGTATATAAATCTTCCATTTTCTATCTCTAAATTAATGTACATGTATAGAACACATTTATAACATTGCTAATAGTAGACACATAGAGCATTAGAAAATGATGCTACATATGCACGAGTAAATTTCAAGTCAGAAAAAACGCGTTTTGTTTGCTTTGGAAGACATTGCAAATGCAACTGAAGCTTATAGTAGCTGATTTTCAAGCAAAGCAATTCAGATGGCCTGGGGAATATGCCAAATAATCTTTATGACAAGCCATGCCAGATTAAAGTAAGGGGAACTGGATCCAGTTAATAATTCTCTTATTTTAATTTTTCTTTTTTTTTTTTTTCTTTTTCTTTTTTTTTTTCAGTCAGAAATTCAAAGCTGAAATAAAAAAGTTTCCTACACAATGACTATCACTTCACAAGTTAATGGCTCGCTTGAAATAAATGAAATTAGTTGCAAGAGAACATTTTAAAATACACCAGCCTAGCGAAAGTAAAATTGATATACAAGAATATTTGAATAAGTAATTTAAAATCAGAAATATTGTTATGAAATAAAATGAGAAGCTATATCGGAGAGTTGCGTTCAATTAACCGGCCAGAAACTAGATGTATGTTACATGTTATGTTTGATAGGCAGTTTATTCACACCTAAATGCAACTGCCTTCTTCACAATCTATGTTTGTAAACTTTATAGAAAGAACCACATTAAACCTAGTACTAGGCTGTTTCGATTTCAGAGTAACTAATTAACACGCCAAACAAAATGCCCCCTTTTCTTTTTCAGAATTCAATCCAACGTTCAACTATTTCTTTTTAGTTTTCACCTTTTCTTTTTTTCGTTGATTATTTTTCCCATCATTAATACCCTTTAACACGAAACTTCAGGATTAGTGACACGTTTAGGCGACCGTTTTCCTTGCTTATTAGATTTGTTTGCTTTCATTTATTCTTTTTACAGTCAAGCGATTTATATAATTTTAACGGATTTAATCTCTCATTTAAACAGATTTAATCTCTCATTTAAACAGATTTAATCTCTCATTTAAACAGATTTAGTCTCTCTTTCTCTGCTTTTGTGTTCATTTTTATTATTTAATGCAATGTCCGAAAGAATAGAATATTTTAAAGGTTGATTCACATCTCCAGTTTTTTGACAGGTGTCGGGGTTTTTTTTAATTTTTTTTTTAAGGTTATTGAGACGAATTTAGCGGCATCGGAATAAAAAAAAAAAGTTATTTTGGATAGCTGGGATAGTACTGGAATCAGGCAATTCTATGTGATTGATTTTTTATCTGGAGAATTTAAGAATGTGGGTACAGTATAAAACATTGAAGAATATGTTTGAAGAAGTCAAATACTGACATTTAAGATTCTGCCATTCCCGTCACCCCTCCTCAGAGCGCGTTGGCGCACCTCCCAAAAATCTACAGGGATCCCCCAAAAAGGATCATCCCTCCCCCCAACC
The DNA here is from genome assembly GCA_038502835.1 of Octonoba sinensis. Lineage (NCBI taxonomy): Eukaryota > Metazoa > Arthropoda > Arachnida > Araneae > Uloboridae > Octonoba > Octonoba sinensis. The sequence continues at coordinate 71,383,188 of CM076602.1, forward strand.
TGCCAAACAAGGGACCAAGCCCCCCCCCCTCAAAGCCTCTAGAACGAACCCCACTCCAAAAATCTCAATGGTGTAGTCTCCAACATGACACTCCCCCCCCCCCCCCCCGGTGATCAGCCCGGCATTCCCTATTTCGAAATCAGCTCTTTTGAAAATTTCAATGATTATTTCCCATTTTAGTTTTTTACTTGTAGTTATTCGCGATTGTAGTATTTCGTACAATTAAAGTTTGCGATACGATACGATATATTTCCAGTCATAACTCAATTTTCAATTTCCGATTTTTTTGAGTAGCAACACCAATTTGCTTACACCAAGCGATCATTCTCATGTTTTTATCTAGCGATCTTTTCTTAAGCCTTTTGAATTTTAAAGTGTTTTTTGCGATTTTACAATTTTACTTAACGAGGACCAGTTACGATTGAATTTTGCGGAACGATACAAAACTGACATCATGCAAAAAACAAACTATGGTAAAACGATATTCAAAAATTTGCTTAATGATTAGTATAACAAGAAGTTCCGTCTAGAACTATACGAGCCTACTTTCCCGTATACACCCAACATCAAATTTATAATATAGCTATCACTTTCTTTCTCTTTCACATTTAGCTTTAGTTCTTACTTCAAATATACTTTTTTTCAACGGATAATACATATTCATTCACTCAGTCATTTATTCAGTCATTCATTTACTCATTCATGTAGTTATCACTCGTTTATTTATTTTTTCATTCATTCACTCATTTAATTACTTTATCGTGGATTCACTCATTTATTCATTCATTCGTTCTTTCACTCATTCATTTATTCATTCATTCATTCTTCCCCTCTTTCATCGATTCAATCATTCATTCTTTCATTCATTCATTTATTTATTTATTGAGAAATGCCCTTAAAAATCCCGATCAAAAATTTCATAGGAAAACAGGCTTGTTCAGTTCTTGTTGAACTTCGTATCAGTACATGTTCTACAGCGTAATATCTTTCTGATAAAGTTTGTTGCGAGCCAATCCGTCGTTTAGATCAGGATTTATATGGGATTGAAATTTCCCATATGCGCTAATGTTAATTTGGTACCTGTTCATTATCAAGGCGCAAATCTCGCCGAGCAAAATTTTTGGCGACAGAACACACAAAAGGATAACGACGATATTCCGTTTGGCGTTAGTTGCATCATTATTGGCGACTTTATCGCCTGCGCCGGAATAATGGAAAAATGCCGAAATTTTTTTTTTTTTTTTTTTTTTTGAACTGTTCAAAAATGAACAAAAATTGTTCAGATCAATATTTCACACCGAGAACTCCTTTCAATAAGCTTGCAATAGGAACTTGGGTCTTGTGCCTAGAGTTTACATAATTTGCTTCAATTTTGTCCATAGGCGCTAATGTTAAAATTTTTTGAACTGTTCAAAATTGAACAAAAAATTATTCAAATCAAAAAGTAAAATATGGAAATGAGATGTCCTCGCCAAGATCTTTCGAATGCAAAAAGAATTTTTCCAATCGGACAATTCGTTCAAAAGTTATTATGGGGGGACAGACCGACAGACCGACAGACACACATTTTCCCCATCTGAAAACCCTACTTTCAAGTTTTTTATTTTTCAATCTTTATTTAATTACTTCACTTTTTTTTGACTTTTCTTTATTTTTAACGATATTTTTAAGATACATTAAGCCTTCTTTCATGCTTTATTTACTTATTTTTTTTACTTTTACGGGAAAGTAGGCTAAAAAAGAAACATAATGAATTTATATCTATTCTCGTAACTTACGGACTTTAACACATTTATTTATATTTCTTAAAAAGCATTTCCATTCATAACTCAATTTTTAATTTCCGATTCTTTAGAGTGGCAAAACCTTGGTTTATTTAGACCGAGCGATCGTTTTTAAATTTGATTGTTGAACTTATAACCCGCAGATGTTCTGCTGGATATCAGCTAGTTTCATTTATAAATTTTTAACGTACGTAACAACGAATAAGAATGCATTAATAAATATCTTGGATGTACGATTGAGACCTATGTGACTCGTTAATACTCGAAATCAAGTTACTTTCTGGCGCATAAATGTCGTAATTTAGAATTCAGTTCTGGCATCCCCCCCCCCCCTCCTTCATCCCACTCAATTGCATCGCTCGTTAAGAACATATTCCTGTTGTATCTATTAGATCCGGTCTCCCTTAATTGAAAAAAAAAAAAAAAAAAGAAACATGAAATGGGTCAAGAGTTTTCCAGAGACAAAGCTCTCCCCCTATTATGTTTTTGCACATTTGTATTTTGTCGTAAAAATTATAAGTGTTAACTTCAGCAAAAACTGTAAGCTACCAGTTGCGATATATATGTTTTTCAACAATAAAAATTCCAGAAGTACACTCTACGAGTTAAGACATGAATATTATGAACACTAAAATGAAGAAAAACTACTATTTCAAGAAAATTACTGTAGCACAATAATAAATGTAAAACTGACATTCTAAATAGCATAAATTGTTATATCACTACGTGTGAAGTCAGTCAGCAAAATTGATTCAACAGTTTTATATATCACAGCAAATTCTTGCTGTTTCGTTAGTTGACGTGTTATCAATTAATTTTGCTTTACAATGATGAAGAAAAAAATGTATTTTATAATGTAGCAATAAATGAAGGCACTGTTAGCATATTTTCAATTTTTTATGTTTCTTTGGGGATCGGATTGTACTAAAAAGTCTGAAAGAGAAATTTTTGGCAAGTTCAATTCATCTTTCACACAAATAAATAGGTAAAATATTTGTTATTAAATGTAGGCCTTTGAAATATTATTCACATCAACCTTTCACACATAATGCTAAGAGATTGTATGTTGAAATAGTAGAAATGTTAAGTTTCACCTTGTGTTTATTGCGTTTCGGTTTACTTCTAAAGTAAATTATATACAATTTACTATCAGTTCTTAATTTGACTAATCCTTATGATGTTGTGCAACTTTATTGTTTAAAATCATTTAGTTGCCAAAAATATATTTCAACTATCCTGACAATGCACATAAAATCATATTATGGCTTAAGAATGTCTCTATTCGTTGCGAAGTTTAATGATGGAGCTATTCCATTAGCAAATAAGGCAAAAAATGTTGCTGAGAATTGAAATATAATATTTGCGATTTGGAAAAAAAAATTCCACAAATATCGCCAATTGGCGCAATTGTTACTCACGGCCTCCACGTTGGGAGTGCTAGGGGCAGCAATGGGGCCCGTGATGAAAAAACTGAAATTGAAAGTTATTATTATAATTGTGAAGCTCTGTTTAACATCAGTCAAAGGTGAGGAATATTTAAGCCGTTATAGCTTATTAATGTTATTGGCGATCAACACTGCTGTACATGTATGAATCGTACGTATAGTACGAGTGAAGGAAGCAGAACTTCTTGACGTTATAACAGAGTTATCATTATAAAAGAGGCCATTATAACGAAAAGTTTAACAAGCATGGCAAAAAATGGAAGTCGGCCCATAGCCTACTTCTGCTAAATGACCTCGTCATGATATGGCAAGGCGTTCCGTATTAGTTGTGGGGGCAATGTTATACGACTAGGGTCAGGTTGACGGAAATATAGTGGCACGTCGCCCACATAATTAAATTTGAAAGTAAGTAAAGAGCATAATTAAGCAATAAACGCCACCACAATCTCTTCCAAAAATGCCAACCTTTTCAATCAAAATTAATAGTACATAATAATAATTAGAATTTAATCATTTCGCTACTGATGATGAATTTTTCTTATTTATCTCATAACAATGCAATGCTATTTCGGATTTAATTTTACTGTTAAAATAGAAAAAAAACGCGATCTCTTTGGAAAACAAAAACCAAATGGTGTAAATTTAAAATGGAATTCAGAAAATATAAAGGCACGATCAACAATACGTTTTAAACATCCAAAAATAACCAACAACTACATATATCATATAAATTCTATCTAGGATTAGTAACTTCAAACATTCATTAATGTATTAAACCCCACTTTTTAAATTATGTTCGATAAACTTCAACAATTTGAAAAAACTTCAACCACAACACACAACAACATGCATTTACACGTGAGAAATAATTGAAATATCTATGTAAACAAACACACACTAAACATCTGAAGATCATCGTAATATAAATGAAATATCTATCACAGGTTATACATGACGGATAGAAATATATATATATTTATTTATGTAAATATTTTATGTATATAATGAAATAGAAAAAAGGTTCACCACTGAAGTACACTTATAGAATAGACACATTGAGGTTTGGCACACGTAATACACGGAGATCAAGGCGATAATATACAAAACATCTTATTCCTGTTCTTTAGATATGTTGATATCGTCTTCACTGCTGTTCTTGCGACACAGCCCACACTGAAATAACGATAGAGGAATTGTACAAGTATCGATTAATTTGTATTTTGTCATGATTAAAAAGACACAGTTATGAGGCGACGGAAAATTTTCTTAAATAATGTGAAAACTAAGCAAGTAGGGAAACATGTATAAGTACCGAATATAAAACTGTCATAGCAACCCGTAAAACTGGCATTTTGTGGTGGAAAACCGGAGCTCTCACGTATTCGAAAGATATTGATTTTGCTTGGGAGCCATAAATTAATGCCTTTGTTTTAAAATTCTGCTTAATTCGGTATTCGCATTTCGAGGGAGGGGGTGGGGAGGAGATATATCCCGATATCCTCCCTCCTGGGGCCGTAGTGGTGGGGGTTTTCTCGTGGTGCGGCCTGAGTCACGCTAAATCCCCACCTATCTGTTCCAGTGGATGTGAGACTTACTATGGCATCGGGACAGTAAAGCAGGTTGGCGGTTTCTGAAGAACTTTCATTCATCCGACTGATTTTCAAACATCCGTGTTCCCATCGATTTTCAAATGCTCGATAGCTGAACGATTTTTAAATATTCGTTATCCTGCCGATTTTTAAATATCCGAAACCCGACCGATTTTTGAATAGTCGGCATCTGACAGTCTTTTAAATTTCAAAAAATAATTGCACGTAATTAAAGCACAATGTTCATTTCTGCTTTAACTACGTGCAATTATTTTTTACAGTTTACTTGTGCGCAATTTTTAAAATAGTTTTAGTCTTTTAAATATCCGGTATCTGACCGTTTTGTTAATGCTTGAGATCTGACCAAATTTTTAAGTAGCTGTTATCCAACTGATTTTCAAAGATCAGGAATCAGGTCGATTTCTAAATATCTGAAACCCGACTGACTTTTAAATGTGCGGAATTCGTCCTATTTTTGAGCAAGTAGTATCTGACCGATTTTTAAATATCCGGAACTTGACCGATTTTTGAATAGTATCTGAGCTATTATTCCGGATTTTAAAAGTCGTTCAATTACCGAATATTTAAAAAAAATCGGTCGGATACGATTACACAAAAATCTGTAGGATACTGAATATTTAAAAACCGGTCAGATACAGATTATTCAAAAATCGGTCGAACAGCGGATATTTTAAAATCGGTCAGATTCTGGATAATTGAAGATCGGTGGAATACCAGGTATTTAGGAATCTGTCAGATACCAATTATAAAAATTCGGTCGGATATTTAAATATTGGTAGGATTATGAATATCTGGAAATCTTTCGGATATGGGGCCGTTCATAAATGACGTCACGCTTTTTTCCCATATATTTGACCCCCCTCTCCCCCTTTGTCACAATATGTCACACTTCAGCGGACCCCTCTCCCCCCCCCTTTGTCACGCCTCACGCTATGTTGCATGATGCATGATGTCACACTTCTTGTTACCCCCTCCCCTCCCCTTGTCACCCTTTGTCACAATTTCACGAAACATCCTCCCCCCCCCCTCGAAGCGTGACATCATTTATGAATGATCCCTATCGGATATTCGACAATTTGTCGGATAACGGATATTTAAAAATCGGTCAGTGTCAGATGTCGTGAATTCAAATATCTGTCAGTATTAAAAATTCGTCCGATATTAGTTACTCAAAAATTGGTCGGATACCAGATATTTAGATATAGGTCAGATACCGATTATTCAAAAATCTGTCACATGTTTAAAATTCTGTCGGATACCGGTTATTCAAAACATGGTCGGACACCAGATATTTAAAGATAGTCGGATTCTTGGTACTTAAAAATCGTTCAGACACCGGATATTTGAAAATCTGCCGGATACCGGATACACGATGCCGTCTAGGAGGGTGAACGGATCCGTTCGTTCCATCGTTCCTACCCTTCTCTACACCCCCTTTCATTCACCAGAAACAGCAACATAAAGCATCATTACTCGTGAAAGGAAATTTGTTCATTTACTGGTTTTCTTCCATTTCTCCCACCAGTGACTGAATACTTCAAAATCTACTCATGTCACTATGATTAAAACAATTCAAATCATTTCCTAGAAATGTGTATTTCAGTTTCCTTAGAATTGCTCTTTTTGGGTGAACAGTTAGTTTTTATCAAGCTTAAAATACGTCATTTTAGTGAGTTAATGCGTCCTAATAAAAAATGGGATCTTTCTTAAGGAAAACTGATATTATAAAAACAAGTAAAGCCATCAAAAAGTTTTTTTTTTCAATTCCAATAAATGTTTGTCTCATACGAAATTATTGTTCAAAAATGAAAACTAGAGATAGGAGAGGAAAGCGTCTAAACTATGAAATTTCTCTCTCACCTAAAATAATAATGAGGACCACTACGCAAATGCCTATGAGAATTGCAAGCATCTGAAAGAAAGAAAATTTGAAATTATTTTGAATGATATTTTGCAATTTTTGACGCGACATTTATGCAGTAACTAATCAAATAAAGCAATGCATTTTGTTTGTTGTTATAAACAATTTTTTTAAATAGTGTAAGGAAAAAGAAATTCAGTATTTTTTTCTAAGTTTAGGTAGATGCAAGTTGGCGAAAGAAGCCGGGGGTATTAATATTTCATGTGTCGCGTCAACAATGTGATGACAGTACTGTAATTGAAGTGACTGGTTATCAATTACAAATTACAGTACATGGGCACACACACACACAAGAACAACTCATCCTTCCCTCTCTTCCCGAGGGGCTCCTCTACAAAGTTATAAGGCGCCACCTATCATTTGTTACAGGCGCGTATTTGTACACTACTTGAAATTATTGAAGTGTAATCAATAGCGTTATTCGAAGAATGTAAGAAGTTTTCGTTGATGTCAAACAGAAAATAAAATGAGCGAGTGCATTCATTGATATTCCTAAAGGCTACTAATTACGAAGTTTTATGTTTAGCGCATTAGACGGAAACACTACGAAACGCTTTCATTTGTCACTCGTATTCTTTCTGAGTACAAGCTGCTTGCTTCAAAAGAAGTGCTGGGGTTCGTTGATAATGCTAAGTACAGTTCTACCATCAACCAAGGCGATCTTCCTGGCAGAGTGCCAAGAAGAATCCATTCATGTTTCAAGAGAGAAACTGCTGGTGTAAGACATGTGCTGTTTTTGTTGTTGTTCTAGTTCGTTTAGCATACTTTATTTCTTCCGAACCGATGCTATGTGCCAGTTTATAAATTTAGTGGCTTTCAACAAAGAAGCAAGCATTCTGATTCGCGTTTCGCGTGCTAAATAAACGCACCTGCAAAATAAAATTCCCTAAAACTCGAATGGATTCGCTCTTTTCTGCCATGCGCAGAAGCATCCAAATGTCAAAATTCCGTGGGTGAACTAGTAAGTATCTTCACCGATTTTAAATAATAAAGCAGAAAAAAACTTCGTTTTTAAAACTGCATACTTTAAATTCTCAGTTCCTAATAAGAACGTGGGTTTATTTGTAAAGAATTCTAAACTTACTATTGTGCAACATGAAAGAGAGCCCACCTTAAAAAAATAGCATATTTATTGATGACTAACATCTTCGCAAGTGATAAAGTCAAATAATTTCTCAAAAAATAACACACTCAAAACGAGAGCAGCAACAGGCCGTAACTTCTCTAAAAAAAAGGCAACCAGAAAACGAGCCGATTAAAGCAACCCATCATGGTTGAGCGGACGAAAATGAAGTACTCCGTTACAAAGTGGGTTTATAAAAGCCCTAGCAATTTGCCTAACGTGTGATCTTGTTGTAAAGCGGAAAATCAAATTTACTAAATAAAAGAGAGACTAAATCTCAAAATTAATAGCCAATTTTTTGTGAATTTTGTGAAAATTTGTAACAGATAAATGCTTGAAACTTTACAAACGCGTGGATACACCACACGTATATACAGGGTGGGTCAGAAGTAATAACCCGGTTTTGAAGGGTTATAAAAAGAAAACTAATACAGTTTGAAACTTAAAACATTTTTTAAATTTTGATCTGTATATAATCCTATTTTTTTACATCAAGTTTTGAATACCACTTTAGCAAGAGGGTGGACTTCAGTGGCAATCCACTGATGCAGTCTATTCTTCCACGCAGAGAGCTCGAGCTCTTCGCGTGCATTTCAATATTCAGCGTAATGTTACGGTCCCTAGTGGAAGCTTTTTCCTGTAGAATTATTTAAAGAAGAAAGTTTGGAAACATCACCCCCAGACTTTAGAAAAGCTGAAGGACCGAAATATCGAGGAAATATATGCCGCGTCCCTTGAAATGTGCAGAAAGTTTCCCAAAACTTCAGAAATAGACTGCACCAGTGTATTGCTGTTGAAGGCCAATATCTTGATGAATTGGTATTCAAAACTTAATGTAAAAAAATGGGATTATATACAGTTCAAAATAAAAAAGTTTTAAGTCTCAAACTGTATTAATTTTTTTTATAACCCTTCAAACCCGGGTCATTACTTCTAACCCACCCTGTACATATACAGTAAAACCTCTCTGTAGCGGACATTGGCGGGGCAAAAATGTTCGTTCGTAATAGAAGGGTGTCCACAAAACAGGAGTTTTTTGTGTTTGATTATTCAAATTGAGACCAAATGATCTGTCAACACAGTCACTTATGCTGTACACTTTTGCATCTAAATAACTTTTCATTCAATTATTTTTTTAAAAAGTGTCAAAAAATAAATTATCTTTCAAACTTCTTATAGAAATTCATAAACCACTCAAACATGATGTTAGTCCATCATGCTTTTTTTAAAATTTCGATACCAGTAATTGGCACAATTTTAAAGTATAGATGATTGCCTACGTTCCCAATACAGCCGTAAGCTTATCAATTTTCTGAAAATTATTTTTTTTTCACTTACCATCCATTTACCAACTATTCTTTTTGAAAAACGTGTTTTCGTTTTAAGATGTATTTATCTGTGGTTATCCAAAAACTCTAAACTTGTCAATAATGCAGCGGTAATCATTAAAAATACCAGTAGACCTATTTATCATTATTATTATAAATATTGTTTTCGAACAAGTATTGCTTCATTTTTTTCCGACTGAGGAATATGACGCATACGCTTAGCATTCACATTGACAGTCATTGTAAGAGCAATAGCCAAAAGCGATTCATTCATCATTATTAAAATATAAATTTTGTCTGTAAGTCGAATGAATTTTTTTTTTCGCAAATACAATATTTCCTTTACTTCGAGTTAGGAAGTAAACATTTATAAATTTGATAATATAAAGCGGAAATATGAACCAAAGGGTTGGAGGCACTCAAGCAAATGGTTGTTTTTAAAAAATATTGTTCCTCGAGCTAAAAATTTGAATGATACACTTCAAGTTTTAATGAGTTTCCTTCAGATACAGAACATTCTATCAATATGCAAATAGGTAATACATACTTTACAGTTTTTCCACCAATATTTACGTTTTAATTTTCCAGCCTGTTTGCCAAATTCGGATGCTTCATCTTGCAAGGCATCTAAAAATATAAAACAAGAGTAAATAAGTTGCTTCCCTTGAACAGCAGCCAAAATTGTCACACCTAAAATAAACGAATTAATAAAAAAATAAATAAAATAAAAAGTAACTAAAATGAAAAACTTTTTAAAACTTATTTATGAATTGAATTGAATGAATTCACTCTTAACATCTTCCCTGAATGCAAACATCGTGTATTTACCTGCTCTGTCATCTAAATCTGTTAATTTTTCATCTCTTTGCAAAATAAGGTCTACATTTTTCTTCAAAATGCCAGCAACCTAATAACATAAAAAATAATTTTAAAAACTTTAAAAACGTTCATTTTTCTTGACAGAGGTATGTTTAGCATTAGAATGATCATTAAATAACATATTCAATGGAGATAAGAACTTTTCAAAATCTAGCAAATGCAAGGAAAGGAGATATTTGCTTGATAAGAGTAACTAACTGAATCGCAAATCTTATTTGTATACAATATATATATATATCTTGCGTTTTAAGAGTAATCATGGTCGTATTAACAGAAAAATATAAAATAGGAGTGCCAAACGAGAAAACATACTTCTGCCACTTGAGCTTGCTGTTCTTGAAGTCTCTTATGAGCGACTTTGTGTTGAACATTTTCAAGTTGCTGAGGTTGCTCAAAATCTCCAGATCCAGGATCTGCTCCAACACCGGACCTTCAAAAAAAGGGGGACAAATATTAATTTATCGTTGCAATGGGCAATAAATTAATTATTATTTTTTTCATTTTTCGGTTGGAATTCAAGTTTTGTTCAAGGAAGATAGATGTACGTAACACTGGGCACAAACAAAGGGAGAGCTAAGAGACATATGCACTCCCCAAGATTTTTTCCCCTCGAAGTTGAAATATTTTAGGATAATTCTTTCATTGTACTATTATAGAACACTATACTTTAAAAACTAACTCTTTTTCTTCCTCCTCGTGCTTTCGTTATGTTTTCATAAAAAGAAATATGATACCATATAAAACTGGTTCCTAAAGTGGTCCACATGGACCTCCAGCAGTCTATTCCACTAAACAAGGGCCAGCGATAAAGAAAAAGGAGTGCATGAGAGTCTACGGGGCTGAGTTCTGTTTAAGAAGTTTTTCACAAAATTTTAGTCATAAAGCACTGTTCTGTCTACTGCGCGAAACACGTTTTTTCCAATGTTATTTACACGATTTTTTTTTTATGTGAAATTCATATAAATTAACGAATTGCACATTAATTAAACATATTTCATTAATTGTGGATGCGGAAGTAAGAACGCAATACTTTATGCAGCGTGTTAGACCTAACAACAAATAATTTTAAAGAGGAAGTTAATAGAGGATACCTAACTTGTTTTCCTTGAGCGCAAGATTGGATGAGTAATAATTAGGAGCGGGTTTTTTTCCAGTACTGTACCATTCTGCACTGATTTTTTTTTTTTTTTTTTGTCTTTTAATACTTATGTTTAGGTTACCATGTTTTGCGTATTTTACAAACTTCACGGATAAGTGCGGGAAAAAGTTTGCAACTTGAGTAAAATGTTTCAAGTGATTACTACAAATTTCAAATTATATATGTTAAATTTTTGAATTTGCAAGAGATAGGTTGTTTGATAGCTAAGCGTTCTTTTTTAAAATATTAAGTATTTTGGAAAACTTACCAGTCATGAAATGCTTGTTTTTTCGTTAAAAATCAGTAATAAACAATTAAACGAGATAGTGGGTATTAATCCGAGTGAATCCTTTGGTTACAAACGGGACGCATAAACACTGATAATTAATTACCATTAGGAAGACACAAAACCTTTATGAACTCATCGGAACACGTAGTAGTCGCAGAAAAAGAAGAAAAAATATTTTCAGAAAAATCTTAATGGAAGTGGTTTAGTTTTCAGATTCCTGAAAACTAAAAATAAAGTTAGTTTTTCGAAAAAGGGCTCCGAGCTTTCTGAACTTTCAGGCATTATAAAACCTTCCAGTAAAATATTCTACATAAAACTTTTGGACAATTATCTTCAATACGCAAACGCCCAGCGATTATCACAAAATTTTTCCAATGCTTTTTGTATATTTTACTGCTAAGTTCTTTGTCTGCGCCTATTTCCTTATGTTTATGAGATATGTTTTATACAAGTAATTTCTTTTACGTACAATACTCAAAGTATCTACGAAAATCTTTAAAAAATGCATATGAAAAGAGAAAGTAACGATTACCCTAACACCTGTTATATTACTTAATTGTTTGTTACTGATTTTTTAAAATTAAAACAAACTAGTATTTAAGGACTGGTATGTTATCTAATATACCAATAAAAACGCTTAGTAATCAAACAACCTCGTTTTTTACTTATCAAAAATTTAACGTAAATAATTTTAAGTCTCCAAATGAAGCATTTGTGATAGGAAAAGTAATAAATCTATTAGTAACTTATTTTGAAAGTAGCTTTTATTTAATAATTCTCCTCTCCAGATTTTTTAAAATATGAATCATCATGGTAAAGTTTGTAATTAAGAAAAGATCAATAAAAGAGAGAAAGTATGAATTCAAAATAAGTAAGAATATGAGATTTGTTTTAATCCCCATTTAGAGAAAATGAAAAATCTCTGGTGTAGTAAAAGATATAATTTCAATGTATATTTTGCATTATTTGGTTCCACCCCTATATACAGTATCAGAAAAATTCCAAATTGTACCGCACACAAAAATTATAAAACATATACACTTGATGTCTGAGCGTATTTTATAAGATGAGAAGTGGAAGAAAAAAAAATGAAACATTGAGCGCATCAGAAACTTTTCAAGAAATTGAAAACATATGAAGTATAAAAGTTAAAGGAAGTGCATAGTGCCTGTTAAGTGAAATAATTATTGATTCTTTAAAGAAATTATGATGGTTAATAAAGTTTTTAATCCTTCCTTTGAGCATACTCCTGTTAATATTTCTTAACTGTGGAAAACAATCGTTCTATATCTTAAACAGTTCTATATCTTAAGAAACTTTCATCTCCAATAACACATTGCAATTAAGTTTCTTAAAACTATCCATGGTTAATGATAGCAAAGTTATTTATTTTGGAAAAATCGGATGAAAAACAAACAAGAACTTTTAATAATAAGATCAAAAAATAAAGTAATTCTCTTATCGCCAGTCACCTCCATTTGCTAGCATAAAAGCCTTATCTTTGAAAAGGTCAAAAGCCATTTTCTAGATTACACGCTATCCATGATTCCAACATAGACATAATTACATCAATTTTACTCCTTAATCAAAGCAAACATAGTTGAATATCATTTTTAATAAAAGACCGTATATCAAAGTGAAAAACCGGCTAACTCTGGCATTTTTTTCCTCTCTCTCTTAAAAGAAACTTTCCTTGAAATTAATGAACTTCCGTTTTAGTATCACATGTTTTCGGATAGCGGTATGTATAATTGTTATTAAAGAACTCGATATTGAGGAAAACACCTCCCTTTATGAATAAAAAAATAATAGCAATTGATACAGTGTGGTATTTATAATACTAACGCGATTTAACGAAAAGCGATGCACTATTATTGTTTAAAGGAAGTACAATTTTTACCTTGGAAGTACATTTTGCACATTTTTGTATTCCTTTCACAAAATGATTTTTTGAATCAAAGTTTGGGTCGAAAGCTGGCGAGGGATTAATCTGAAAAACACCGATCACTGATTTACGCCAAGGACATTTGCCTGTTACACATACGGATAAAATCCTTTCCAGAACTTCTGACCAAATCCCGCAACACCTCCGAGTCCCTCTCCACATACCATATGCTAACATTTGCAACACTGTGAGCAAACCATCCAGAGAACTACTTACATGATCAGGGATGAGTTGATCCTTTGGAAAGAGGGAGAAAGACACGATGTTCCTCCAGAGCGTGGAATGGATTCTGCGATGACGGGAGGTCGGAGGACGGAGAGGACGGAGGGGTGCTCTCGCAGGTGGTGGGAGGAGGGAGGATGTGTGCATGCGCGAAAGGCTGGACCTTTGTGTGATATGGAGTAGCCACGGAGGGAAAAGGATTCAGCGGATTTAAAACGTGCAAATCAGTAGAGCTAAGAGGGTGATGTCCGAGCTCTGATTCCCAAGCTTAGCCATCTTTGTGACTATTTCTTTATCATCATCTTTAATAAGATAAATATCTTCTCGCTCCCTTATGGAAATTAATGATAGTTTGGACTCTCTACCAGAAATATGAATTAAAGTAATCTTCTTCGACGCTTTGAAAATTAAATTACATTGACCTGAATAACAACATTATTTACGTGAAGGAATAATCTATAATTGTAATCTTTTGAGATTGTAGGAACTAAAAAAATTCTCCCACGTTTTTCCAAATAATAAGCTAATGAATTGCATTGAAATGAATCAAGAGAGAAAGAAAGATAAATGCATAACTAAAATTAAATGTACTACTGGCAATTATTGTCTTTGAAATAAATTTAATGGTTTAAGCCTATTTTTATTGTTTGAGAGGGGCAAAGTTCTGCAGCAGATAATATCCTGGCGAATACTTAATTTATAAAGTCTAATTCAAACACTAGGCATAGGAAGAATAGGCTAAAGGCATGTTTGGAAACTCCATGGAAACCGTTTGCTCCAACAAAAATTAATTTTTTACCAGAATTGGGGGTTGCAACTGGATTATATTTTCAGATAAAAATAAGGAAGCTGTCAATACTTGTAATAAAATAACCAAAACAATACTTTCTTTAGGCACTGCAAATTGTGTTTTAACTGAATGTCATTTTCTTTACGAAGTATTCTAAATAAAAACATGAAATATTTATGCAAAATTTTGTATTAATATGAGAAATGTACAATCAGTGTAAAATGCAGTAAATAAAAAAAAAGCAGCTGATATATTTTTATGCCACTTTACGTTTTTTTCTTTTATAATTAATTTTTGTTTAAAAAAAATATAAATTTTGTGCAAAATTGCACTATACTGAAAATAGTAAAAGTAGTACATTCTACAATCTTTAGAACACTGAAAGCAAAATTGTATTATTTTAAGCTATAAGTAATCTGTATACAAGTATACAGGTATTGCAACATAAAATTAAAAACATGCTATCATTTTTAATTTCGTAGTTTCTTGATAATTCATAAAAAAATAAAGTTTATCCCTGTTAGAATTATTTTTAATTAAGACTAATAATCAACAAATATTGTCGATGCGAAACTCCTCATTTTTTGCTTGGAATTTGGGAGGTGCTCCCAGTTTTAATAATTTTGTTCTCAGAACTTTAACATTTTTGATCAAGATTTCAGTAGATAAATTTATGTTTTGAAACTTTATACATGTTATTTATAAATTTTCATGGTGTTTTAACATTTCGTACTCAGTAGTTTTGTGGCATCAGTCTAAGTTTTAGTAGATAAATCTTCATTTTTTTCGTTTTGTATTTAGTACTTTTACATTTTTGTGTGGCTTTTAATATATTATACTTAGTATTTTTACATCTTCATTGTAGGTTTTAGTAGCTAAGGCTAAGTCTTATCATTCTGCAAGTGCATAACATTTTTATTTTGTAAATTTCCGTACTATTACTTTTTCGTCCTAAGTTTCTCTTAATGGTTTTAGGTTTTGTCATTTAAGGGATTTTGGTATATAAAATTAGCATTCTTTCATGCGTTATTGTTTTGTATTGCGTATTTTTAATCTTTCGTAGTATTAGCAGTTTGTTCTTCAAAATTTTAAAATTTTTGATTTAGATTTCACGCGACAAATCTACGTTTTGAAGTTTTATTTAGATAACTCTATATTTTTTTATGTTTTGTATTTTGTACTTTTACGTTTTAGGTGTTGCTTTAGTATATCGTACTTAGTATTTTTACTTCTTCATTCTACACATTTTTGTCTTACGTTTCAGCGTTTTGCTAATACATAATACTCTTATTTTTAAAATAACCATACAATTACGTTTTTATTCTAAGTTTTTCTGGATCAATTTAAGTTTTGATGTTTTGTACTTAGTACTTTTAGATTTTCATGCTGTTTTTTATTTTTTGTTGTTAGTACTTTTACTTTTCTAACGAATTTTTAGTAGATGAATTTAAGTTTTGCAAGTGCATAAAACTTTTATTTTGAAACTTTCCGTAGCTTTACCTTTTCGTTCTAAATTTTTCTGGATAAATTTAGGTTTTGAAGCTTTATAGTTGGTACTCTTTCATTCTTTATTGTTTTGTACTGCGTTTCTTTACTTTTTAAGTTTTAGCACTTTGTTCTTCGAACTCTTACATTTCTGATTAAGATTTTTGTAAACAGATCATATGTTTTGATGCTGAATCTATGTTTTGAAGTTTTAATAGATAGTTCTAGTATTTTGCACTTATAATTTTGTGTTTTTTTAGTATATTATACTTAGTAATTTTATATCTTCATTCTAGGTTTTAGTAGATAAATCTAAGTGTTAACATTTTGTATATGGTACTTTTTACGTTTTTACATTAAGTTTTAACATTTTCCATTTTCTGGATCAACGTAAGTTTTGAAGCTTTGTACTTAGTACTTTTAGATTTTCGTGCTGTTTTAGCGTGTTGTACTTGCTATTTTTAATTTTTCATGCTGTTTTTAGTTGATGTACATAGTACTTTTACTTTTCAAACCATTTTTTTTAGTAGAGGAATTTAACTCTTTGGAGTTTTACATTTCGTACCTTTACATTTTTGTTCTGTTTGAACATCGTGTACTTAATATTTTTACATTTTAAAAGGGGAATATCAGTTTTCACATTTCTTTCACAATTTTAGAGTTAAGTGCTACTTGATGAATCGAAGTTGCAGTTTTGTTATTATACTACTCCAAGTTTTGATGTTTCGTACTTTTTGTATCTAATTCTTTTTACATTTTTACTTTTAATAATTTGCAAATGCCTATCACTTTTGTTTTGTAAACTTCAGTAATTTTACATTTCCGTTCTAAGTTTTTCTGGATGAAGTTAAGTGTTAAAATTTTATGATTTGTTACATTTTTTAAATTTCAGTTCTAAGAGTTTTTGCAGTTTGTATGTAGTACTTTTCTTTCTTTTGTACTGTTTTAATAGATTAATCCTTGTTTGATGCGTTGGCTTTAGTACTTTAACAGTTTCGTCCTGCTTTTTACTAAAATAAATGTATATTAGAGGTTCTATGCTTAGTACTTTTACATTTTTGTACTAAGTTTACTAGATGAATCTAAGTTTTGATGTTTTGTACATAGTGCTTTTACAGTTTAGTGTTGTTTTAATACATTATACTTAATATTTTTACATCTTCATTCCGTGTTTTAGTTGATAAATCTAAGTTTCAACATTCATACACAATACTTTTTATATTTTTGCATTAAGTTTTAACACTTTGCAAGTGGATAACAGTTTTATTTCTGAAAATTTTCGTTCGGATTTACATATTTTTTTGTTTTTGTTTTGTTTCCAAGTTTTTTTTTTTTCTTCCTTGGATGAATTCAAGATTAGAAGTTTTATAGTTAGTACATGCTTTGTTGTGTTGCACTGCGTATTTTTCATTTTTTCACTACTTTAGCATTTTGTCCTTAGAACTTTTACATTTTTGATTAAGATTTCAATGGAGAAATCTATGTTTTTGATACATTATACTTGTTATTTAGTCATTTTTATGATATTTGAACATTTCGTACTTGGTAATTTTACGACTTCAGTCTAAGTTTTAGTTAGATAACTCTAACTTTTTTTACGTTTTATATTTAGTACTCTTAAATTTTTGTGTTGCTATAATGTATTATACTTAGTATTTTTTACACTTAGTATCTTTTTTCTGGGTTTTAGTAGATAAATTTAAGTCTTAACATTTTGTAAGTGCATAACACGTTTATTTTGAAAATTTTTTGTTACCTTTTCGTGCTAAGTTTTTCTGTGTTTTAGTAGATGAATATAAGTTTTTTTTTTTTTTGTTTTTTGTTTTTTACTTAGTACTTTTATTAAGTTTGACACTTTTACTCGCTCTAAATTTTATTAGATACATCTAAGTTTTGATGTTTGCATTTTCGGAAAGTTTACATTTTCATGATGTTTAACATTTCATACTTTTTACGACATTAGTTGGGATTTTTTGTAGATAAATCTAAGTTTTTTAAGTTTCGTACATAAACGATTACATTTTCGTACAAAATTTCACTTGATGAATACGTTATATACTTAGTACTTTTACATTTTCGCGTTGCTGTAGTAGATAAATCAGAGTTTTAACATTTTGTACGTAGTAATTCTTAAGATTTTTGCAGTAATAACACTGTTATTTTGAAAAGTTTCGTGCTTTTACATCATCGTTCTAAGTTTATACTTACCATTTTAACATGTTTTGTTGTTTTGTACTGAGTGTTTTTAACTTATCAGTTTTAGGATTTTGTTGTTAGAACTTTTACATTTTTGATCAAGATTTCAGTGGACAAATTTATGTTTTGTTGGTTTATACTTGCTATTTTCAAGTTTTTCTGATGTTTTAACAGTTTGCACTTAGTAATTTTACAACTTCAGTCTATGTTTTAATAGATAAATCAATTTGTTTACGTTTTTGTACTTAGTACTTTAACATTTTCTTGCTGCTTTAACATATACTTAGTAATTTTACATCTTCATCCACAGTTTTAGTAGATAAATATAAATTTTAGCATTTTGTGCGTAGTACTTTTTACATTTTCGCATTAAGTTTTAACGTTTTTCAAGTGCATCACACTTTCGTTTTGAAAAGTTTCGTACTTTTACATTTTTCGTTCTAAGTTTTTCTGGATGAATTTGAGTTTTGCAGCTTTATACTTAACATTTTTACATGTTTTTTTGCTTTGTACTGCATGTTTTTAATTTTTTAGAGTTTTAAGATTTTGTTGTTTAAACTTTTACATTTTTGATCAAGATTTCAGTAGACAAATATAAGTTTTGCTGTTTTTGTACTGCGTGTTTTTTACTTTTTTCAGAGTTTTAGGATTTTGTTGTTTGAATTTTTACGTTTTTCGATCAAGATTTCTGCAGACAGATCTAAGTCTTTTAAGTTTTGCACTTAAGTTTAACATTTTTGTACAAAATTTCACTTGATGACTACGGTATATACTTAGTACTTTTACATTTTCATGTTACTTTACTATTTCATACTTAGTACATTTGATTCAATTACATTTTCATTCTAAGTTTTCGTAGATAAATCAGAGTTTTAACATTTTAGACGAAGTGTTTTTTACATTTTTACATTAAGTTTTAACATTTTGTAAGTGCATAACACTTTTACTTTGAAAAGTTCCGTACTTTTACAACTTCGTTCTAAGTTTTTCTGGAAGGATTTAAGTTTTGCAGCCTTATATTTAGCATTTTTACAGGTTTTTGCTGTTTTTGTACTGCATGTTTTCAATTTTTCAGAGTTTTAGGATTTTTTTGTTTGAACTTTTACATTTTTTGATCAAGATTTCTAGAGACAAATCTATGTTTTGCTGCTTTATACTTGATATTTTCACATTTTTATGATGTTTTAACACTTTGTACTTGGTAATTTTACGACTTCAGTCTAAGTTATAGTAGATAAATAAATTTTTTTACGTTTTGTACTTAGTACTTTTACGATTTCGTGTTGTTTTAATATATTACACTTAGCAATTTTACATCTTCATTCACTCTTTTAGTAGATAAATCTAAATTTTAACATTTTGTACATAGTACATTTTACGTTTATGTACTAAGTTTTAACATTTTGCATGTGCATCATACTTTTGTTTTGAAAATTTCCGAACTTTAACATTTTTTTGTTCTAAGTTTTTCTGGATGAATTTAAGTTCTGATGTTTTGTATTTTTTATTTCTAGCTTTCATGCTGTTTTTTTTTTTAGTTTTCACTCTTAGTACTTTTACATTTTTTTACCAAACATTTAGTTGATGAATTTAGGTTTTGTAATTTTACGTTTCATACTTTTACATTTTCGTCCTGTTCTAACGTCTTGTGCTTGCTATTTTTATATTTTAGTAGGTGAACATAAGTTTTTTTCAATTTGCGTATATTACTTTTACTCTTTCCGAGTCATGTTTTAGATGAATCTAAGTAACAATTTTTTTATACTACTCTTAACTTTTGGTGTTTTGTACTTTCTTACATTTTTTTTGCGTTAGGTTTTAATATTTTGCATGAGCGTAACACTTTTATTTTGCAATTTTGCATTTCCGTTCTTTTCTGAATGAGTTTAAGTTTTTAAAGTTTATAGTCCTGAATGATTTGTTTCACGTATTTCTAAGTTTCCTCAGTTTTAGCATTTTGCTCTTAGCACTTTTATGTTTCACATAAAGCACTTTGTGATAGTTTTGAGTTTTGTGATTTAAATTTTTCAAGTTTTACGTTTCTAGTGAAGTTATTATTCTATTTCACTTTTAAGATTCTTAAATCTATTTTAGTGTTTTTACATTTACTTTTTAAGTTTTCAAATCTTTATTCCACAGCTTAAGTTGTTTCGGATTTTTTATGATTCAGTGTTGAAACTTTAGTTCAAAGTTTCAAACGTTACATTTTCATGCGAAGTTCTAAAATTTTGCAAGTAGAAAATCATTTTGTTTTGCAAGTTCAAACGTTTTTATTTAGTAATTTCTTAGATTCTCTTCTGTTTTACGAAATGAATCAAAGTTTTAACATTTTGGACATAGTACTTTTGTTTTTCGTACTAAATTTGGCTGGATGGAACTAAGTTTGGAACAAGCACTAGTAGTACTAACGCTCGTTTTTGTTCTGTTTTAACATTTAATACTTGGTATTTTTATATTTTCATGCTGTTATGACATTTTGTATCTAGTACTTTTATATTTTCATGCTGTTTAAACTTTTTGTATTTAGCAATTTTACATTTCTGTACTGAGTTTTACTGGATGAATATGCTTTGTACTTAGTATTTTTACATTATTGTTCTAAGTTTTACGCGTTAAATCTCAGTTTTTTGCGTTCATATGTGAAATAATAGAGTTTTATAAAATATTCTTTGAAGGAGACTGCAAGTGTGATAATAATATAAAGTAGAAAAAACTTCAGAATGAAATGTGTCATGCAATTAAAATTATGATTTAAGAAAAAAATTGCAAAACGGATCAGAAAAATGTTACTGTACTATGTTTTACATACTTAGAAAAAAAAAAAATCACTTGCAACTGAAAAATTTTCTAAGTCTGAAAATAAATAAATAAATAAATAAATAAAAACTAAAAAAAATATATAAGTCTTTTCTAAGTAAAAAGGACGAGAATTTTCTAATCACAGTGTAAAAATAATTAACTTATAAAATAGTTCCTGTGCGGATGCTAAGTGGAAACATTAAAAAGGTTGAAAAAGAAAATCTTTCTAAGTCTAAAAAAGAAATAAATACATAATAGGATGTAAATAGCGACAATAAATTTAATTCATTATACATTATAATTATTTTTTGCAATATAAAATAGTTCCTGCTTGAATTCTAAGAGAAAACATTGGAAAAAAGTCTAAGTTCCAAAATAGTTCCATTTTTCTTCTCATAGATGGCGCTACAATTGATTTTACATTACATCAAGTCTTAAACCGAAACTAAAAAGCGTTGCCATTCCAAAACTATAAATTTTTAAAAACCACTCAACTCTACTCGAAAAACGCCTGCGGGCATACAACTCAACTCTACTCGAAAAATGCCTGAGGGCATACAACTCAACTCTACTCGAAAAATGCCTCAGGGCATACAACTCAATTCTACTCGAAAAATGCCTGAGGCCATACAACTCAAGTCAACTCGAAAAATGCCTGAGGGCAAAAACAACTCAACACTACTCGAAAAATGCCTGGGGGCATACAACTCAACTCAACTCGACTAACGCCTGAGGGCATGCCTGGGGGCATTGGGAGGCGGTGGGACCACGCCCCCTTCCACCGCCTTGCTGGGGCAGAACACCCACTATTCCCCTACTGCTCATTCTTTGAGACAAACCAACACTGACGAGTCCTTGTCTCGTTTTTAAACAGTTTAAAAAATTTTGTGATTTGTAAACTTTTCAAAAATAGTTTACTACATTTCCGCAATATAGAGAGAGGTGTCCGCAAAGGAAAGTGTTTCCTCTATGCTTAATGCTTTGCTGTTGGTAATTAAAAACTGTTTGCCTAAGCATTTGAGGGCTGTCCGTTAAGAAGAGTTCACTGTATATGTAATATTTTTCATCAAAAGCCATGGGACCTTTGATATTGAAAATAAATACTCCAGAAACAATTTTAAATACCTTTTTTTAGCCTACTGCCCACTTTTCAAAGCCCATGATTCCCCTACTTCCATATTTTTTTAGGGAACCACAACCCTCTAAATCAGGGTTTCTCAACCTTTTTTGACTTGTGGCCCTCTTAGAAGCGCCAAAGTCTTCCGTGGCTTCCCTTCGATACCAAAGTCAGTAGTGCCCCTGTGATTATTTTTGGGTGGAGGAGGAGCAAGGTCAGGGTTGCAATGAATATCCAATATCCCATATCTGACGAATCCGCACCAGGTATCCGGCTCTGATTTTTGAGACTGAGACATATAAAATCCATACACATTTTTAAATATTCAAAAATTCCATATATATGCTAATCAATTTATTTGTAAAAATCACATTCGGCATGCCGGATAACCAATTCTTTCGTACTGTGGTTTGATCAAACTCGAGATATTTAAAAAGCGGTCTATCACTGGATATTCGATGCTCGCCCCTTCAGTGCGACAGTACATGGTCATTATTTTATTTATGTGTGATCATACATAAAATAAGACACAAAAAAAACTAAAAATGAAAAAAAAAAAAGAAACATTTGTTACTTTGAGAACAAGTAACTTCAATTGAAGATACATGACTACAAAGAACAATTTTTAAATAGGCATATATTTTTGATATTTAAAGTAAAGGAAAAGCATAGAGTTGAATTAGAAAATTTCTTCTCAACATAACATTACAAAACTGAATAGGTAAAATATGGAGTGTAAAGTAAATCGAAAACCAAAATTAACGATTTATGTTCCTATTGTTATTTGAATCATTAATAAAATCCATTGCAGCTTTGTCTTTTGTGAGGCAAATAATGTGCTTTAAATTTCTTGAATTCTTTAATTGAATGAGACAGTCCAGTCATCAATGTCAAGTCTTAAAATATATTTTTTGCTTGTTTGTTTTGATCTATAATTATAAAAAAACGAACGAAAAAAAAAAAAAAAAAAACCTTTTAAACACATTTAAAATCTTGCAATTTTTAAATTGTTTTGGCTCGGGGCATTTTATTTTTAGCGTTATTGGTTTTAAAATGAAATTTTAAGATCTCCCGTAGGTGCTAATTTTAAAGATTTTTATCTGTTCAAAAATCCATATAAAATCCGTACACATTTTTAAATATTCAAAAATTCCATATACATGCTAATCAATTTATTTGTAAAAATCACATTCGGCATGCCGAATAACCAAATCTTTCGTGCAGTGTTTTGATTGAACTCGAGATATTTAAAAAACGGTCTCACACTGGATATTCGATGCTCTCCCCTTCCTTGAAATAATTAAATTCCTTAAAATAATTAAATCAAAATCATCTTATGTATAGTGCACGTTTTACATCAAAAGTTCCCGCTATTAAATCAGGATTAACAAAAAAATCAAATTTCCCCGTCATGCCCAATGCTGTTTTTCTTCTACTGCTCAAAATTCAACAAAAATCCTTCAAAGCAAAAAGTGGTCCATGAGAATGAGCTATGTTCACCTTTTCTGAGGTATTTGTTTCAGATTATTCCTTCTATAATTATTAGGATGGGCTCCCCTCATCTAATAAGGGATCATTCATAAATGATGTCACGCTTCAAGGGGGGTTCGTGAAATTGTGACAGTGTGACGAGGGGAGGGGGTAACAAGAAGTGTGACACCATGCATTATGCAACATAGCGAGACATGTGACAAAGGGGGAGGGGGTCCGTTAAAGTGTGACATGTTGTGACAAAGGGGGGAGGGGGTCAAATATATGGGTAAAAAGCGTGACATTTATGAACGGCCCCTAAGCCTGCTTTAATGTTTTCTTTTCTTTAAATATGTACTGACTTAATTTTATTTGCTTAACAAATAAAATTAACCCATCTTAAAAATTATGGAAGAAATAATCTGAAACAAATACTCCAGAAAAGGTCAACATAACTCATTCCCATGGTTCACTTTTTGCTTTTAAGCATTTTTTGTTGAATTTTTACCAGTAGGGACAAACAGGATTGGTTTGACAGGGAAATTTGATTTCTTTGTTAATTTTATTTACTGAATATTTTACAGGATACTAGGTATTCTTTCATGGTCTTATTTATTTATATTTTTTCCCAATAAAAACATCTTTTACAGGAAAGAACGTTAAAGGTGAAGCACACCATACATGTTTTCCAAAAATCAAATGTAAAAATACATTATTAGGGAAAACATTGAGGGAAAACATGAAACTTTGAAATTTGGTTTGCTCTTTTTCCCCCGAAAAAAAAAGAAAAACAATTCACATAAAAAGTTTCATGCTTTGTGTTGTTCCATAAGTTGAGGAGTTTTTTGTTAAAAAAATTAAAATACGCATCTTTGCTTCGTTTATATTATACACGTTTGAAAGATTTGGTAAATATTTGCACGGAATATTTGACCCTTATGGTGATAGACTTTAGAATCCGGAAATAAATCAGTCATGGCCTCCTTCACATAGTTCATGGCTCCCCTATTTTCTCCTGTGGCCCCCTTGAATTTTTCTGTGGCCCCCAAGGGGGCCATATGGCTCCCGTTGAGAAACCCTGCTCTAAATGATACTCTTTAAGAAAGGGGTATCAAGGAGTTCCAGGTTCACACAGCAAGAGTTAGTACGCTGTTAGAAATTTCATCATGAAATTACGGTTAAATAGCCGTCAGCAGTCTGTCTATCTAATTAACCGTTAAATTTACGGTTTGGAACATTTTTGTATTTTTATGGGTTCTAAACCGTTTCCAATCAGCTTGGTTAAAAAGTCGCAAATACAAAAGTTTTCGGTTTCATAACCATTTAGTAGCACTTATGATAACATACTGCAAGCTTTGGAATAAACTATATGGGTAGAAACTTCGAGGCGTAGAAATCATTCATAGCTATTATATTGTGGTGGACGACGAGGTGCGAGGACACAGTGGAGCAGGAGGTCTGCCGGAGACGGGGATAGAACTCCGGACCTCCACGGTGGAAAGCTAGCACTTCCATGCTTTGCCAAGAGGCACCTACTGCATGTCCAAGCTTTTCAGATTTTTTTTTTGTTCTGAGAAAGATAAAAATGCAATATCAAAAAACAGTTAAATGGGATAGGTTTCCACAACCAGTTCTTATGACTATTACTAACTTCATCTTCTCTTCATTTCCCCCTTCAGATAAAAACTGTACAATATTACGCGATGGAATTCTAATCTTCACACTTCTTCGATCCACAACCAAGATGGACGCCCGATTCTTATTGACTACGAGACCTAGATGGCGCTCGTAAATTACGGTTAATTAAACGTTCTTTAGGAGAGACAGAGAATAAACGATTTTTTTCACAATCAGCGGTTTGAGTACCATCTTTTTAACGGTTATTGGACTGTTGTAATTAAATATGATAAAATAACAATTAAATTAATTGTTATATTGCTAGTTTTAACGAAAATTTTTAACTGTAGGCAGGGTCCCAGCAAACCTATCTCGGATCGGTAATGAGCATTCGTCGGACTTCACTCCCCCGTGACTGGGGGAGGGCAACCCTAAAGCCTCGTGCTAACAGGGGAGGGGGATGGAGTAGAGAACTTCCATATTTTTTCAATTCCGTTGATAAACCCTGATTTAAGTTACCAATCCCAAATTAAGAAGCATTCCTGTTTCCCGGCATGCACTCAAAATCAAGAAATAGGAAGAACGTAACGTCATAAGCATTCCAGTTGTATTGCAAGAGTGATGGGTGTAGAATAAAAAAGTTTTTAGACACAATAAATGACACCATAAATGAATGAGACGACGTAAAACACAAATTTAATAAGTTTTCTGCTCTCGTATTGTCGAAAGTACATCGAAAAAAGAAGGAACACACACATATATGTTTAAGTATGCAAATGAGTACACGCCACGAACTCTACAAAAAAAAAGGAGAGAATATTCTCGCTTCAGTCCACCGTTTAAAATCTCAGTCCATTTGATGGCGTACATGGGGATAGATTCCCCCCACAATTGACTTCAGTTTATCACAGACTCTATCGACATTTGTTTTTCTCATGTGAAACAATACATCGATTCTACATAACTCCGAAGAAGCGTGTATTGCTGGGAAAATAAAAAAATGGTGGATGCAGCTCGGAAGAAGAAGGTGTTAGTGGCGAGTTGCAACGTTCTTATTCAGACATATATTCACACCAACGCTCAACAATCAGTAATATGTTTGTTGAACAGTACAGCTAAAATTCTTATGGTCAAAAGTAAATAACTTACAAGCTCTGTTAAATCAACGGGTTATCATTTACACCAGAAGTGGCCAACGTATCTGTCATTAAAATCAATGTTTTATGATAACAATGCGTCGCAATCTACCTTCGCAACATTTCGTTTGCTGGCAAATGAAGGTAGAAACAAACTATTTTTTAAATATCGTTTGCAGTATATTTATTAAATAACACGTAAAATAAAATTAACTATGAACGAAAATTTTGATGGTTGTTGTAT
Source organism: Octonoba sinensis (assembly GCA_038502835.1). Classification (NCBI taxonomy): domain Eukaryota; kingdom Metazoa; phylum Arthropoda; class Arachnida; order Araneae; family Uloboridae; genus Octonoba; species Octonoba sinensis. The sequence continues at coordinate 71,409,726 of CM076602.1, forward strand.
AAAAAAAAGTTTGTGCAGCAAAAGCGTCGTCCAACACTTACTCGACTAGAAAGAGTTCTGCTATCGACCTGCTGGGCCCTCCTGATTTATGCTAATTAATTAGTTGGTGAATTTTTTTCTATTGAAAAATATATTTCTAAATAACTATTATTAGTATAGTGTTTGACAAGAAAAAGATACAAACTTGGGTTAGAACTAAAACAGTTATTTGACGAAACAACAAGAGAATTGCCTTGCTTATTAGCAAGTTGAACAATTTTACCATCACATCACGAAGTATTTGAAGCGTTAATAATATTAGCGTTATATAAAAAGATTTCAATCCCAATAACCTAAAAAAATAGTTTAGCGTTTGTCTGAATTAGAATATTGCTCTCGGATATTAAATACAGAATTCGGAGAGAGCATTTTTTACAGAGTACACATCAACACGAGAAACCAAAAGAAAGTTTATACATTATTTATATACGCTTCCCTTCCGAGCGCAAATCCGCTTAGCAATGGAATTTCAGAATTCCGCATCATTTGGCAGAAAATTCACCTTGCACAATGAGCTTAAAACTGAACAATTACTTCTGCATAGTGATTTAAGTCTTCCCATATCGTTATAAACGACATTTCGCATAATACGAATGGAGTAATAGTGCACCGAAATGTTTTGATTGCTAAAAAATTATATACTGAAAAGCATTCAATCAATCGATGAGGCTGATTGAATGAACATCTGATAGATAATTTCAGTAAATGTATGATCAGAAAAAGTTTTATAACTTGCGCCTATTCCAAAATACATAAAATTAATTAAAAAATAAAAATTAGTTGACGCTTTACGGAAGTCAGGATTCATCCTTGTAGCAAACAGGGTTAAATTAAATAATAGAAAAGAGAGAGAAAAACTGCCTCATATAATGAAACAATAGCCATAAAAATTCAAACTCGCAATTCTATTAAAATTTTTACCCAGGTCATTATTAAAAAAACCTTAAGGCATTTTTTTAAATGAAATTTCTAATCGGTTGGGAATGTGGTAAAATTCATAAAAGTAAATAAAAATGCCTTCTGCCTTTATGTAGGTGAAAAGTTTCTTAGAAATAAGTCAAAATGAAAAAAAAAATGAAACTTCAAGGTAGCAGGAAAAAAGTTCAGTAAAAACGACTAGCACTGTTTGAATACAAGCAGGTTTGGCGTAATTCGACTCATTCATTTAAAAGTTACGCTCAACAATGAATTGGCAACAGAACTTCTAAAAGTTTTATTGTTAAGGTAACGAAAATATTGACTGAATTAAACTGAAACCACCAATTCACAGTAGAGTAATTTAAAATCTTTTTTCAAATGCAAATTATTTCCGGTGACACGTACCGCAGTTAAAATCATTTTAACTGGCATGAGTAATGCGACTCAAAGTTCATTGCAGCATTTCGGGGGTAGAAGATTAATTTTTACTCTTTAGAATCCAACATTGGTTTAACAATTAATGGCAACACCATTGACATCACGCATATTGCTTATTATTTTGAAAGGCAACATTTATTGCAGGAGGGGGGGGGGGACTATGTAGATTGGGGGGGACAAATACTTTTCAGGGTTCTTTTGGAATGCTCCCTGAACCATTATCTTAATGTTTTTTTCCCTTCCTTCAAGGCACAGGTCTTTTTTCTGGGTTCCCAGGAACTTTGATAGGGGATGCGCAAATGAGCGATATTTGCTTTATTAAAGCGCCAAAAATTTAGCAAAGATTTATCTTTTATAAAATATCCAATTCTTGAAGGAAGTTTGTACAAATAAACATAACTAAATAATTTTTGTGTAAAATAATTGTTGCTTTTGTTTATTATTCATAGAATAAATTTTAAAAAGTAAAAAAAAAATAGCTACCTTACATTTATTATCTTATTAAAATGTTTGTACTGTTAAAAATAATTTAACTTTGTGCAAGTAAACAATAATAATAATATAATTACACGTTAATTTAAAGCACAAATGAGCAATAAAATGCGGACATATGTTACGGGATTGCTTGGAATCCCTTTTTCATTGTGACAGGGAGCTTCTGTGCTTTAAATTAACGTGTAATTATATTATTATTATTGTTTGTACTGTGATAAAATAAAGATGCAATAATAATTTAGTACATTTGAGTAGGTTAAAGTTTTGATTTTTTTTCTGCTCTTTTATCAAGAGGTGCCTTCAAGAAAACGGTCCAGCTCAAAGGGTTCCCCAAGGTGCAAAAGGTTGAGTACCCCTGCTATATGGGTTTCGAAAAACTTTGCAATCTTTCCTTCTTTTGAAGATGGGGGACGGGGATGTCAGGTAGAAGAGGCACGATTTATATTCGAGTAAAAAAATAATTTTAGTCGTCAAAATTTCACCAAGAATCAACCCCTTGACTGAATGTTAAAAAACAACTTATCGCTGTCTGACTTTCAGATACGTTATTAAGAGCGGCATTTTTAGTTGACTTAATTTACTTTTGTACTTATAAAGGATGTTTCGCTAAAATTAAAACAATAATAATAATAAAAGAGAATGTAATAAAATGGCACATTTAGAGGCTTTGGCATTTTCATGGCTGTAATAGCAGAATTAAATTGTGATATGATTAGTAGTCCACCCTCCCCCGGATTTCAGTTGGTAAGTAATTGCTTTGAAAATGACCTTATTTTTATGTAATTATCTCGGCGATCCATATCCCAAGTGAAAGTCGAAAGTTGCCGATGAATAATGTTATTTTTGAAGAGCCAAAGAGATATGATATTCTACAGAGTTCAAAAAATGTTATTTCGTAAATTATTCCATACCTGAAGAATATTAGCGCTTATGCAGGATAGTTTGCATACAAGAAGTACAATGATCTACCAAAGTTACGAATTTTTGACTTGAATTTAATCCTCAATATCTTAAAATTAGAAAAGTTTTTCAAAAAAAAAAATGACGGAAAAAAATATATATTTCGAAATTTTGGTATATAATGCGTTCAAACTTATATCCATTAATAAGAGAAAGAAATAAATGCTACTTTTGGCGAGGGTATGTTTATTGTCATATTAAATTTCAACAAGAAGTTCCGTCTAGAACTATACGAGCCTACTTTCCCGTATACACCGAATTCAAATTTATAATCTAGCTATCTCTCTCTCTCTCTCTGTCTTTCTCGTTTAGTTTTAGTTCTTAATTGCTTCAAATATACCTTTTTCAACGGTTAATAGATATTCATTCAATCATTCATTTATTAAGTCATTCATGTATTTAGTCACTCATTTATTCATTCATTCTTTTGCTTATTCATTTAATATTATTCATTCATTCATTGATTCAAAAATATTCTTGAAAATCACGATAAAAAAATTTCATAGGAAAATAGGCTTCTTAGTTCTGGATGTACTTTCTATTTGTACATGTTCTACGCCATAAGAGCTTTCCGATAAAGTTTGTTCCAAGCAAATCGGTCCGTTAGATCAGGAATTATATAGGATTGAAATTTCCCCGTAGGCGGTATGTTAATTTTTTTTGAACTGTTCAAAAATGAACAAAAATTGTTCAAATCAATATTTCACGCCAAGAACTTCTTCCAGTGAGCTTGTTCATGGGAACTTGGATCTTGTACACCCAAAATTACATAATTTGCTTCATTTTCACCCATAGGCGATAATGTTAAAATTTTTTGAACTGTTCAAAATTGAACAAAAAAATTGTTCAAATCAAAAAGTAAAATATGGAAATGAGATGTCCTCGCCGAGATCTTTCGAATGCAAAAAGAATTTTCGAATCGGACTATTCGTTCAAAAGTTATTAGGGGGGGGACAAGACCGACCGACAGACACACTTTTTCCTCATCTCAAAACCCTACTTTCAAATTTTTTATTTTTCAATCTTTATTTAATTATTTAACTTATTTTTGACTTTTCTTGATTTTTAACGATATTTTCACGATACATTAAGCCTTCTTTCATGCTTTATTATTATTATTTTTTTATTTTTACGGGAAAGTAGGCTAAAAATGGAGCCGTCACAAAAATCGCAATCGCAAAAACAAAGGCATTACAATTTTTTTACCCTAAAATCAACTTGTCAAATGATTAGGATGTAAACACAGGCACTTCAAAAAAATCGGGATAGTTAAAACGCACCATTGGTAAAAATATAACGTTTTAAACTTGCCTTATACATTCTGCTCAAGTTTTAAAACAGATACAATTAACATTGCATTTTTATTCCATATAAGCATTGTTGAAACTTGAAGAGAAAAAATAAAACATCTTCAGAGCAAATGGGTGTGCAAAAGAATCGAGATAATTTTCATCATTTTTTTTGTGACCGACTTTAAAATTCATGATTTTTTCGGAACTTTTGTGTTCTATAAGACATTCTGATCACAGGCTCCTTTCCATTTTAGAAATTTCTTCACACTGGGGTTCTAACCACTTATTTACTGATGGGATTTCTAAGTCCCGTCAGTTTTTTTTTTCTTTTTTTCCCTTAAAAACAAACAAACAAACAAAAATCGCTTTTAAAACGAGTGGGATGGCAGCACAAGCTGATTTCTGCTTGGAAGCTTTCTGTATACTTTCTGGAGGTAAAGAAACGAGATAATACTAAAGCCTATATGGATGAAAGCTTTGTAAAACAAGAAGTTCCGCCTAGAACTATACGAGCTTACTTTCCCAACACCAACATCAAATATTTAATGTAGCTATCCGTCTCCCTTTCCCCTTTAGCTTAATTACTTCAAATACACCGTATTCATTCATTCACTCACTTATTATTCATTTTTTCACTCCTTTATTCATTTATTCTTTCACGCATTTATTTATTCATTCATTTTTTCACTCATTTATTTATTTATTCATTCTTTCATTCACTCATTTATTTATTTAATCATTCTTTCTTTCATTCATTTATTTATTCATTCAGAAATATCCTTAAAAATCCAGATCAAAACATTTCATGGCAAAATGGCTCGATTAGTTCTGGATTTTTTAAAATTATTAACTTTTACGGGAAAGTAGGCTAAAGATCGATAACTAAAAGGTCTTTGGTCAGTGCATAACGGAAAATGGCATGGTTCTTTTACACGTATGCAAGTAAAACGCAAAACCAAACACTACAAAATCACATATCCTAAAATCGCAATTCGGTCTTTGCCAATGAAGAACGAGCTCATTGTGCAAGTTTGAACACGTATCTTGGTCCTATCAAACGAAGTGCTACATTTTCTGGACGATCATGGCAAAAATTCTTTTGCCTCTGAAACTAAAAGAATGATATTCATGGTACAGGAACTCTGAAATTCAAATGCAACATAAACGATCAGTGTTTCACAACGGTTAAGTCTTTTCTTACTTTCTTTGTCCCTTCTTTTTTTAAACTATTCAGTTTATTGCTGAAGTAGATATTTTGAGCGTATAAATGAAATCGAACATTAAGCAACAGATAATTTATAATGCACAAATAGAGAATAACAGATCAATCTTTTGTGAGAACAGAAGAAATAGCAACCCGAATGTGAAGTAGCATATATAGTTTATAATTTTGTAAACTTTATTGAAGATTATTATTATTTTGAAAACTTTATTTTTATCATGATATTGTTTTTATTTAGGAATATTTGAAGGCAAATTTTGTTAAAGAAATTGAACTTGCGTTTTTATTTAAATTGCAACAAGGAAAGATCAGGCAGTGTATTTATAACTAAAATTTTTCTTGGGTAAGATTTCAGGTAAAATGCTAACCAAAGTGCCGCAAACGTCAGAACGATTTTACTTGAACGAACTTCAGTCTAAGACAACATTTGAACTAGTACAGTTATTTTGAGAACCGAGAGTTTCAGCACTTATTTGCTACTTTCTTTCTCTATGGTGAAGTATGAAAGTATCAAGTATTCCAGTTTAGAGAGATGGTCACATTTAAGAAATTATGACTTTTTATTATTAAAATGGTTTGTAGGATTAATAAATATCAATGAAACTATTGCACGAGTAATGAAACGTCGTATGCTACGCCTGATATTTTTTGAAATAGCTGCAAAAAATACAATTATAACATGAACTTCACTCCAGTAATATTGCAAATTCAATAATATGTTTCAATCGATTTCAAACTGTGAGCACCGATTTTATTTCAATTCGAATCGAAGTAATTAAATTCTTTAGAGTTTGTAAAATTTAAGGAAAAATTTTTAATCGGCACGTTATCCTCAAAATGTGTTGTAACACTTTGTTTCAAATAGTTTCCTCTCTTATTTGGCATATTCTTCAAACTTATCTAAATTTACTTAAAAGTTCAAGATTAAAAAGTAGAAACGATGTCCGTTTATAATTTAAAAATTTAAAAGGCGTCCGACATTTTAAAAGAAGTTTTAAAATCTTATCATGGTTGAATGATCGTGATTATCTCAGGTAGACAATTATTTGAATTTTATTCATTACGAGAGGCATAAGTTTTCAAACTGTCACACAAATTCATGGCATTTTATACTTTAAACTAAGAACTTCATAACAAATACGAGGGAATTGCACTTTTGACGTAAATTATTTTAGTCACAATCGTGATATCTCTATCACCAAAGTAAATCTTATATCAACCACATTTGCAATGGATAAGACATAATACACACATTTATATATACAAATCAATACTCATATTTACAAATGCACAATGATTATAAATGAAATAAAGTCGAGAATTACATAACTAAAATAATTCATATAAATAAATTAACGACAAAACGTTTTATGATAGAATCCGATAAAATTGCCACCGTACCTTAACACTTTCCAGTCTTTCAAATCAGCAAAATATTATACGTGAATTTCCACAATGCACAGTATGTCTGTCAACTTTCAATGCAAACGCAGGATAAACTTCTAATCAACTAACTACAGGATGACACAGAAAAACGGGAGATTTTGGAAAACCCACCAAAAATAGAAAAATTTCACCAAAAAAAAACTTATTTACAGTAATTAAGCCACTACAGCTTACAATTTAAGACACAGTAATCTAAAATGTCAACGAGTGATTTTTTTTAAAAAACAAAAACAATAACAGCTTCGAAAGTGCACAGTGGGAATTTCGGCATTTGTTTGTTTGTTTGTTAACGACCATTTCAGGTCAATTAAATATTCTCAAGATATGCCTCAAACTCGCGTCTAATATGACAGATAGAACAAGACAGTAGAAGAGATTTACTATACAATTTATATATAAGAAGGAAATACACCCAGGGAAATGTGGGAATCGAACCCTCGCCTCTTTGCTGCGAGCAGGCAGGCACCGGAACCAGTCGATTAGACCGCTCAGCCATTGGGGCCCCCATTTCGGCATTTTTTCAACTCAGAGAGCTCAGGCTTGGTTAAGTAGAATCTTGGCGTGATTATGTGCATTGAAAAATTTTGAATAATGCTGAAACGGTGCTTTCACACCAAAGGCGACAAAGACAATATTCCTGTCTTTTCTCATCTGCGCAAGTGCAGAGCATATTATTTTTGCCTTCAAAAATATGCTGTGCGCTTGCGCAGATGAGAAAAGACAAGTTTTTTTTTGTCTTTGTCGCCTTTGGTGTGAACGCACCCTAAAAAGAAACCTACAGGACGATCGAAAAATACTTGTACTCCGCAGAATATCGATCAATGGGGAACCTCAACGCTTACTCAACAGCAAATTGCAATAATGCATAATACGTACCTCAAGATGCCATCTTACAGAATTTAATTTTGACATTGATAATTTATTTTTCTGTATCTTAAATAACAAATGTTGTCTTTAAATTGCTGTTAATAAAAAAACATTTCTTGGACTTCTATGTCTGTTGAGGTTTTCAAAATTTCCAGTTTTTCTGCGTCACCCCGTAACAGCCCTTGCGTATGAATTTTCAAAACAAAACAAAGAAAGAAAAAAACTAACATTACATTTTGCAACCAGATTCAATCTTAGAATAATTGGAAATCTTTAGATCTGCTTTATAGCCAATAATACCAATAACTCCAATATTAAAGTTGTAGAAAAAAATGTTGTTTATAAAAGCCTAAAAATTGCGTCGAGAGCTTTAGAAACAGGAAATTTCCGCAATGTAGGTGGGGAGGGGGGAAAGACCTCTATGTCAGAATTGATGAAATTTAAGAAAGATTTGAAATAGAAATGGTAGTTTTTGGAAAAAAAGTAAATCACTATTTAGCGAGACAAAATACACAAAATATAATTCAACATGCATGGGACATTAGAAAAAACGTTTGTTTACATTAAGTCGTCATATGACTTCACGTGTTGAACTCTATGAAATTTTTTTCTTCCTCGGAGCTTTTTTAATCATAAAATATAATTGATCTTATCGTCATAGTGTTTACAAGCAATAAATTTTAGCATTTTTGAGCTCTCACCATTTTTCGTCAAAGAGATTAGACAAAATAGAAACTTTCCATTGGAGACCGATCATTCATGCATAATCTAACAAACAAAATTTGTAATTGCCAATCGATTAAATCCTGCACCTTATTGGTTCATATTTATTGAATTGCATTTGCCCTCGGGTATCTTTCTAATTTCATTCTAGACGGGAAAGTGTTAAACATACTCTCTTAGTAATAAATATTAATCAAAACCATCTTACAATTCCAATATTTTTACACATTGCAGGACACTTTTTACAAGGGATAAGTATATGCTTGTATAAAAACTGTAAGGAGTTAATTCATTACATTGCACAATTTGGCTTTAATTACAATGCATTACAAAATGCTTTCAGTGATCGTTTACATTTTTAAACTTACACAATTGCTTTTCAATCTTAGAATCTATTGATTCGAATTAGATCAAATGATTTAATACTGCAATATATATTAAAAATAAATATTTTAGATTGCTGCAATATTCAAAAGAAGAGCATATTATAGGTCGTCAAGTCATTAAAATGTTGAAATTTGGGCTCGAACACATGATAGATAAAATAGGAGTCTACTGCTTTTCTAAGTACAATGCAGTAAACGTGGTATATCTATTTCTGCTTTCTTTTTATTACCTTTTTCAAATGCACCAGTCATTTTCGAACATGTGCTGTATACATATACTAAACCTTATTCCGGACTTGCATGGTTGTGCATTGCACGATTGAATAGAAAACTTTAAGCCAGTTGAAAGTCACTTCAAGCATTTGTTTAAGGTAACATAAGCAAACACCCATCTAGTTTTCATGAATTTTCTGTGAAAGGTGTCTTTAAAATGTCAATTGATTTTCCCGCTAATGACGTAAATTTTTGCTTTTTAGCTCGCATTCAAACATCAGTTTCTAAACTAAAGCCGTGTGCCAAATGCTGCCTGGTGTACAGAACCTGGGCAAATTATTTGACGCATTACGGATTTTTTGTTATTACACGTTTAACACTTAATTTATTGCGAACTTTCTTTTTTACTTATTTAGAAATAGTGTTTTCATTTGCCTAAATTCCATCACGCCTGCATTTAAGGGACAAAAAAAAAAAAAAAAATTAAAAATTAAAACAATGTTTTTGCATATCCTGCATCGTAAAAAGGAGGAAATAAACTAAATTTTACAAAATAATAGTTTGCTTGCTATGTACAATTATGTGTTACGGTTTCGTAAAAAAAATATTAAAGAAGTATTCACAAAGACATATGTTTTTCTTTCAAAACCCAATTGCCTTTGCACGTCTTTGGTTTATGATATAAAATTTTCAATCTCACTTAACCAAACTTACAGCATACAAGAGAAACATTATACTGAAATTTAAAAGAATAAAAACACTAAATATTTGGAAAATCATCAGCATTTGAAAGAATTAATTTTTTTACTGTGAATGCACGAAAGATAGTAATTTTTCACTTTCACTATTTCATTCACAAGTACACATGGCAACTTGTGAAAATAAATGTAGCTGTCAGAAAATTTCAGAAAGAACACATTCTTTTTTTATATATGAAAATGCATAGAATAATTGTGCGCAGCAAGTAAACTATTTTGTGAAATGTACAACTCATTTCCTGTTTTTCGCGATGAAGTATGATCAAAGGCCTTTTGTTTTTCAATTTGTTGTTGCATTTGCCTAAATGAATGCGAGATTGCATTTTTATTTGAAAATGAGAGTATTGTAAATAAAATCATCACCAAATAAGTAAAGAACAGAACTTCAAATTAATGATATTAAACGTATAAGTACGAAAAACCTATAGCGCGTCAAATTATTCGACCAGGGAGTGTATGATTTTGTTTTGTTCACAATGTGTTGTACGGAAATACACCAAGTAATTTTTCATTCAAAACTCCGAAAATATCATGTACTAGTCACAGATTGATTATGAATACATTAATAAAAATTGCTTACAAAATCCATGGGTATTTGTAACCATATTGAGTCACTATATAAATGAAGTCACAATGTATGGAAAGTTTATGTGATGAAACTTTGAAGTCTTCACCTATTAGCTCTTCAAAATTTGATACACAATTTAATGATTTTATGAAAAAAATACATTCATTTTATTTACAAATGGAAACACACGAAATTTCTAGTATTGTTCGTTGTAATTAAAAGCGATAATATAATTACATTTGCATATTAAGTTATCAGCTTTTTTTAAAAATCCCTTTCCAATAAAACAATTATATATAATTCCGGATTTTTTTTCTCCAATTTTCATTTTAAAGGCTTGCTGAACTATACTGAAAATCCCAATCTGGTCCTAACAGAAAGAAGTTTGGAGACCTTAAGTTAATTATGCAGCTTCTATTGTTTTCCGCTCAAATATCACATATGTTTTTGCAATTTTTTCTAGTGTTTTAAAGGCATTAATGTGTTGCATAATTTTTGCATAGCTTTTTCAGCAGTTTTTTAAATCGTTATTTGCAGGTATTTTAAATATGTTTCCGAAAATCAGCTGAGTAGTTTAACCATTTAACTCCACTCCTTGAAGTGAAGAAGAAACGTCTTGAAATTCCGAAACATGTACATAAAACTTTCCTTGCAAATTTGTACTGCATCACATTGGATTACTTTAAATTGTTTGGTATTCCTGAAGTTGCATGTAACAAAATGTTTTCTAAAGCATTTGCCTTTGCTTTTTGAGTTAACGAAAAATTAAGATGTTTATGCACTGGAAATTCGTTTTCATCAGAATAAATCTTTGTCTTTGTAGCTGATTTTTATTTAAATATTTAACAGTCTAGGTCATAAACCACTTAAGTCTATACAAATACTTTTAGACAAAAAAAAAAAAGAACTTCCGAGTGCTGACATTTTCTTCTGGATAGAGTTGATAAAAAGTAAAACCATATCAAGAAATACCATTAATACATAACGGTCGAAAATAAATTTAAATAAAGGAATTTTTTCATGGCGGTTTTATTATCACTAAAAATCTTTTTTAATAGAGCAAAAGCCTTTAAAAAAATTATATAGGCAGAAAAAAATGCTAAACTATTTTTATAACTCGTAAACACCCTGTTTTCCCGAGATTGAGATAATTTTCAGATCAAGAATAAATTTACATGGAAATAGTAATGGGACTGACCGACGACCAATGAAAAGAAAGCCTTGTATGATGAGAAACAGTCTTAACGAATCAATAAGGCGCGCACAAGCAGGAATGTAATATTTTATGGCACCCGAAGGGTCCAGTAGAAAAGGAAGCAGGCCGACTTATGCCGAGTTTGACAGAAAAAATGGAATAGCTGTTTAATACTGGCATCTGACTGCAAGCACTTCCTTTTTCTCCTCATCAAGGTGGTTACTTTCAACAACATGACCCTGTCAACATCTGCAATGATACCGGATGGGTAAAGAAGCTAGGTTTAAAACTACAATCGAGAGAACGATTTAAAATTAGAACCATTCTTTTATGGAAGGGGCTGTGAATCTCCGGTGACGGAAAGTTCTCGCATCATTTTCTGCTGTACGAACAGAAAGGCTCAATTGCATACGAATTATTGTAATTCATAAATAAATAAAAATAATTGACAAAAATGAACACATTTTCCGAGCTCTTTTTATCACCGGCCCAGAAACGATTTCCTCGATCATACAAAACTTACTTGACGAAGAACAAGTTCTAATTTCATTTTTTCTGCAGTGCACATTGTTTCAAAGATCAAGCAGAGCAAGAAAATGTGTAGGGCAAAAGAAAATATTGACATTTCTCTATGATTATGCATAAGCAGCAACATTGATAACTGGCATCTGAACTCATCACCAAAGTACAGGAATAATTTTTATTGCCTATGTTGCTAAAAACATTGTCTAATGTTGTTTTAAAACGATTTTTACATTCATCAAGTTCATTTACTCTGAAATACCAACCATATATGCAATTATGATTATATACTTAACGATTGAACAAAAATGCTGTTTCATTAATAAAATCCAGTCATTATTATTATTATTGAATATTAGTAGCTAATTTCTAGATTGAAAAATTAGTTTGGCGTTTAAAGAAGTCAAAGAAGGTGTTTGGGGCGTCAGTTTGACTTCGGTAAAAGTTGCAAACAACTGAATTTTTGGCACTCATCTTCCGTGATTCTCATTGCGAGCAAAATTGATCCCCTGTCCATATTCGATCTATGGTTTGTCCATCAACTCATAGATTCAACAAGTCTAGCTGCCTGCTAGTACAATCACAGATCTTAGAGAGTTACTGTACGACCTATTCTCAATTGACTTTGGTTATTAGAAGAGGAAAAAATGATTTTTTTCGCAAATGATTACAAATGGAATTTTATTGCTCACACCCATTAATGTCTAACAACAAACCTTATCATGTCATAAACTACATTAAAATGTTTGAGAAATGATCATACAGAACATAGCTCTAGGGCATACCATAGAAGTCCTCTCTGAAGAAATCTCCTACCCAGATAAATTTGAATTAAAATTGGCTGTTATATTTACTTCAATCCCCAAATTGTGAAAGAGGTTATGGCACTTAATTTTAAAGTGCAGACCATACTGTAGAACCAGTTATTAGTTTTTATAACATAAGGGCTCAAACGCGAGGGGAAAAGCAATTGACTTGTAACACGTTTAAAAACAGAAGAAATATGAAAGCGAGGGTAAGTAAGATAAATAAAGATAAGTATCTGGAATAAATTATCATTTATAATTTAGGTCCCGTAAATACAGAAAATTAGAATATTTCAAGAGGAAGATTTAACAAGTTTAAAAAAAGAGAACGATGCTTATGAGTTCTTTTTAAAACTGATTACCATGCCATCCTGTAGTTGATCGCATGTTTTGTTTCTTTTAGATGACATTCATTCAAATAATGAACAGCGACCTTATTAAGCGAATTCACTCATTATCTTTTTGTATCGTCAATAGTTTATCCTTTACTCCATAGGAATATGTTATCATATTTCCCCCTTAAAAGCATTAAACTAAGTTAAAAGATTTGTAATGATTTTTTCCCGAGAGGTCTGCTCTTGTATTATAGGAGTCCATAGAAAGTGAATGCTCTTAATGAACAATTCGCCGTAGCAAAACAATAATTTTTTGAAGCTTCACTCCATTCCAATAGATCAGCCCGGTTTCTTAACAACCAGTATTGCGTGGACATAGTTTTTTACAAGGCGTAGCTCAAGCCTGATTCAGGAAGCGAAATAACGGAAAAACGTTTAGGTGATTTATAAAGGCATAAATTAAGGAAAAAGTCAATGACGTCACCGGAGAGCTTCAACAATGTCCATATGAAAGAAATAATATAGGGTTGTTTTGATTGGCATGTAAGAGCTATCTCCAAATAGCCACGTGCTTCGAAAAAATGAAGGAATAAATGAAATCCCATGAGTGAGTTATTGATCATACATATCATAAATATATGCAGCGTGTGAGAGTATCTTGCATTCGCTTTCTTTTGCGTATAGTCAACCTCATTAAAATGGCAGCCAATTATGCGTCTCTTAACGTCCGTTATCGTTAATGGAGCATGTTCGTGTAATGTTGCGGCGGTTGCGGCTGTGGCTGCTGTTGCTGCATAGGTTCTGATTTGGCCGTTGAAGGACTCGTGTTGGGATCCGTCTCGGAGTCGGAGCTGCAACAGTTGCTGCTGTTGCTGTTGGCGCTGCCCATGCGCTGCTGCTGTTGCTGTTGTGGTTGCTGCTGCTGTTGCGGCTGCGGCTGCTGCGGAGGAGGCATGCCGGTCATCATACTAGCACACTGCTGTTGTTGCTGTTGCATGTGAGCGTGGTGTGCCTGTTGTTGTTGTTGCTGCTGTTCAGCAGCCGATGACGAGGGGGGCATGCCGGAACTAGAAGGGTCGTTGGGATCCTTCATTCGCCGTTCGGCAGCGGCACGACTCAACAAGTATTGAGCTGCAAACTGATGCCTGGGATCGGTGCGCATAGCCTCCATGTGGTGCAACAGACCTAGCAAAAGAAAAAAAAAGCAGTTGTAACTGCAGATATTTGATATTCAATTTGCATTAGATATCGTAACATTAAATAAAAGGCTCTGTTGCAACCGTACAAATAATTGCAATTTGGAATGATTTTTAAATTGTACTTTTTCTTTCGTAAATGTTTGTGAAAAAAAGTTAAACATTGAGTTCAAGGTTGTGAAAATTCAAATTTCAGAATAAATATTTTTTTCTCTATCATGGAAGAATTAACATGAAATAAGGATTTTTTAGTACACAAATTGAATATAGAGTTTTTATATAGATTTAAAATATCTTTATGATTACATGTTAATAATACAAACATTGCTATTGGGCCCTGCCCATTTCTTAAACTAGTTAGTTTCGGTCCAATAAGTAGCTAAATGAGTTAATTTAAGCCCGAAACGGTTCGTTGGTTTTAAATAAATATTTAACTTTGTTGGTGAATTAGTTTACATTAAAAGTGATTTTTGAAACAATGAATTCATACACACACACACAACCACAAATTTAAAAAAAAACTGGCACCAAAAACAAGAAAATTTGATGCCTATAAGAAAAATACATTCCTATTTCATCGACATTGAGTTTATTGTAACACTTTCACTGCAATGTTTATACATTTCATTCCTTGTCTTTTATTTTTCCTTTTTTTTTCACTAAATTATTAATAGATATTTCAAAAATCGAGTAATATATCAAAGTATATTTTTTCTTTAAGTAAGGGCACTTTGACAGTATCATAAAATTTGCAATATTCAGATTTAAGACTGCATGTGTTAATTTTTATCAAACTGTTAACCTTTGGATTCGGCTTGAAATTCCATGCTTAACACATTTCTTTTAAAAATAAATTTATAATATTTATACAATGAGTGATCAACTTTCCCAATCCTATTTATGTGCTTATGCCTGCTAAGACAATCATGTCAATAAAATAGAAAAACCCTTTCAACAAAATAATTCAACAAGCCTTTCTGCGATTGTACTCGCTATGGCAAAATTGTGAGTACCTCAATTCGAGTGCAATTTGAAACTCTCGCTCATGTATAGTTTATTTGCGGAGCAACACCTAACTGAACAGTCGACAGTGTGGCGTAGTGGTAAGGCGCAGGTCTCGTACGCCCAAGATCGCAGGTTCGAACCTGGTCCAAGTAGGTGGATTTTCAAGATGCAGAAAATCGTCTGCACTCATGTCGCATGATTGTGCGGCACGTTAAAGATCCCTTGAGTGATTGCAGTTCGCATCAAATGAGAGCTCAGGTGCCCCCATCTAGGGGAAACTGAGCTCCCAAATTCTCAGTGGCAATGGCATCCACCGACAGTGGTGCTACTTGAAAAAAATGGATGCCAATTACCGGGGTACGCATTAGGTCTGCGAAGGTTAATGACCATATGCAGCTCCATTAGACAGAAAGAAAGAAAAAACACCTAACTTAACAGAGTTTGGCCTCTTAGACACGTGAGCGAGACCGATTCCCACCGTAGTGCTAAAGAAAAAACCCCAAGCGTTGTTTACGATTTACAAGGTCTATGGTGGGCGGTGGGGTGAGTACCACAACTAGGTAACTACAATTCAGCTGTTTCGAGGAAAACTCAGATTAAGTTTTTTTACGACTTTTGGAGAATGCGAAGACTTGACTAAATGTTATTTAACTACCATTTTTAAATTTTATTTAATTAGAAGTTAATGATATGTTGCGTTGACCTGACATTTCGAACAACTAGATATGAAACTTTCTTGCTTATAGAACAGATTTTTTTCTTCTGATGATCAACTTACCTATTTTTTAAAATTATAAGTAGCACTTCTGAATTGTCCACAACAGTTACGTAGTAGCAGCAACTTGTGGACCTAATTTAATGGAATTTTGATTTGCAATTACCCATATTTTGCCAAATTTTAGTTACCTCGTTGTAGTACTTACCCCAAGAATTTGTCGTGCTTATAATTTCTTGATTTTTTTTCAGATTTTCCTTGGTTTTTAAAAAATGGCGAACAAACATTTTGAGAAAAAGTAAACTATATTTACCGGCTTCCTGGGTGAAAACGGTCTGGCAGACAGTGCAGGGCCACATGCGCAGGGGAGGGCCCTGTAAGGCCTGAAGTCCTGCGGTTGGGTCCTGGTGCGAGGCTATGTGCTTCCTCAGGGAACCCTCATTCACGTACGTTTTGCCGCACAAAGGACACTGGTGGCAGCTCGTGCGACGCTTTGCTGAAGGAGAAAAAGGAATAGAGAATAAAAATTTGTAACATTAACAGGCATACAAAACCATAATCAAAGATTAGATTTATAAACTGGGACAATCTTGAAGTAATCATTCTTGCGCAGAACAAATTGATTGAGCAGATACGCTTCAGAGTTGAAGAACAATGCTGCATTTTTACGTAGTGAAGATGTGATTCTTTATGTAACTGAAACTAGTGTAGGTAAGTTTCATTGCAAATTTGTGGCTTATTACGCTGTTTTCCCTAGTCTGAAATGAATTTTTCGTTGAGGAATATATAAAACCTCGCATTGCGGTAAATGTTAAGAATTAATTTAAAAACGTGAACTTTTACAAGAAAGTGTCATTGAACTAGCGAGGAAAGTCAAGTTACTAACAATTACAAATAATTACCAAGACCATAAAAGAAAACTAAGATAGTACTAATTGGAAGGCTTTATCTGAATTTTCTGAAAA
Source organism: Octonoba sinensis (assembly GCA_038502835.1). Classification (NCBI taxonomy): domain Eukaryota; kingdom Metazoa; phylum Arthropoda; class Arachnida; order Araneae; family Uloboridae; genus Octonoba; species Octonoba sinensis. The sequence goes on from CM076602.1 coordinate 71,426,790, forward strand.
CGGTGAACAATATACCCCATCTATCTGTACATTAAATCCTATGTAGTGTTCGATTTTTTACCTTCAAGGAGCTGTACGAAATGTTTTAGTTCAGGAAAGATTTTAGTTAAATTTTCAGCCTTAGAAAATTATTTTTAAAAATACAGTATGCAAATATTAAGTGTAAAAACTTATTTTGAAAGGGAAATTTGAAATGATTTTTTTTGAACCGCAATGAAATATTATTGGTAAGAATTAAAACAAAGCAAAATTCTGTATAGTAATGTTTACAGAAAAAAAATAGCTAGACAACACGACATGGTTTATTAAACCTCATGGTTTGATAATGGTGGTCACGAAAGATCTATTTCCGGCCAAGCGCAAAAAAACATATTGTTATTCGAACGGTGTTCGAATATGAGAAATGAATGACGATTTTACAAACAAAGATCTGAAATGAGGAAGAAATCAATTCGAAAAATACAATGATTTCCCGTTTAGAATTTCCAATCACCATCGTAAACTTTTTAATGCGACGGCACGTACTCGAATATCTTGCGGCATTATCCTAAATCGAAGCTATGGTACCGATTTTAAAGTGCGTATAAATCAGTCAAAAATTGGTCGAAATTTGAAAACAAAAGCGTTGCAATGGATGGGAATCAATGACTGAGCGGCAAGTTCAAATGGAAATCCATCCAAATGGCAAGTGGAAATTCATCCACGGTTGATGCTTGTCGCTCCAGTTCCAAAGAAACTCTTAAGAATCGATGGACTTATGATTCGTTTAATTCTATTTGCCGATATTCAATACGCGTAAAGGATTTGGAACGTTTCATCATGTTCGAAAGAAAGAAGAATGGAATCTGGTATATAGGGCTGACTGGAATGTACATAATAGAAAGCACTAGTTTAAGTGACGGAAAGGAAAATGAATGTTTGTGTTGCACAGCTTTATATTGTTAAAAACATTCCACGAGAAACAGTGAAAACGTTTCAAAGAAAATATCGCTCATATTTTAAAAGCTTTGTTAAAGATTTTTAGAAATGAGAGGTGTGCGGAAGACATTCAGCAACTTCAACAGAAACACAGAAGTTTTATTACACATAACGGGGACTACAGACATACATACACTTACACAGATAACATAAAGTGAAGAGCAACACAGTATAAATACGACTCTTTATATAGGTTCTTGGGCGGATTATAATTTAACCAATCACAGATTACAGTTTAGTTGGAGTTCTCTACCAGGTCCACAAGGGATTAAAGGAGACTTTCTTATCGAGAAAGCTTCTAATGTATTAGCCAATGAGAAGTAAGACAGTTACTATTGAGTTTAAACTGGGGGAAAGCGATTACTCGCAACAAAGATGGCACTCTATCTTAAAGAACGGAATGCCTTTAAAATCTTTGGTGCCATCAACAAAACAGCTAAAGATTTCTTCATTTATAATCTGATGAACTTTTGCCAAAATACGGAAATCCTTTGTAAACAAAAAGTAGTACTTTACGTAACCGTTCTTTGCACTTGGCAAAGGTCCGGTAAGTTGTGAACCACGTTACCGGTTAGTTCATATAATGAGCATTAGTAGATCTCAAAATGATATTGCCATAAGCCAATGAAGAAGAAAGTCTGTTGTAATTCCCTTTATTGTTATTACTTTTTTCTATGAAGTCGTTGAAATGTAGTAATGATCTCTTCATGACTCTTAATACAACTTGCAATGGACATATCTTATGCTAAAAGAATATATTCATAATTGCTGCATTTTTTAACCGACTTCACAAAGGAAGGAGGTTATACATTCATACATTATGTTGTATGTCGTTTTTTTTACAAGAAAACCACGTAGCATTTCAAGCAAATTTCAGTTTATCGTAGCAAATCCGTGACTTGAACATAATAACAAATTGTACACTTTTACACAGATGTTTCCATGAGTTACCAAATTAAATAATGAGTTTTTACTGAAAGTTTGCATTACAAACGAACAACCACACCACTGGGGTATTTAAGGGGGCGTAGGAGTTAGGGCGCATCTCAAAATAAAATCAAAACTGCTACCTGTTTTGAATAAAAGTTTAAGATTTTGAAACTTCAGTTTGAAATTTCAGTTCCGCACAGTATTTCGTAATCTTTCAAATGCTAATGGAAGAAACTGATGACATTATACAAAGCTTTTAAACGTAATTTCACAAAAAATTGACTTGATACGTTACTGAAAATTCCCCCCATAGTAAGGTCTATTCTTGAAACAAATAGATATCTCTTATTTTGATAACTAGTCTCATTTCACTTAGGGTCAGTTGAGGCCATTATAAACGTGGGGTAAATGTAAACAATTTTCATAACTATACTTGTGGTGGCTTTAAGAACTAAGCTGCTGGTGAGTGATAACTTGGCAACATATGGAAGACATTGAAAAAGTTCCGTATATTTCCAAAGAACTGCGAAGGCGTCACCATTCTTTAAAAATGACAAGGTGAAAATTTATTTTTAACAAAATTCAGCGATCTTGCATTTTCCTCTCCAGCACATCTACAAACGTGACGTAAACAGTTTCAACCATTTTTATTTGTCATATGGAATGTTGCTAAAAGCATTTAGTTATGAATTTCATCCTCCCTGTTATTTTTCGTGGGCACTAGGTTTTTACAGTTGCCCCATACATTTTTGCACTCTGGGGAAATCGTAAATATTTACGTTCATCGTATTTCCAATCTTTTGGAAAGACAATAAATAGTATTATATTTTGATGTAAATTCTGCTTTTGTGCGTATTTTACATTAATTTACCGCATTTTTTTTATTTTCTGTAAGATATTTCTCATTAAATGTTTTCACAGGATCACACGCGGCCCATATGCAACAGATTGAGTAACCATTGCTCCAAAGCTTCTTAAGCTTCCAAGCACCCTGTGTATGCCAGTTTTCTATTTGCATCAACCTCGTAGGTAAATGAATCTCTGTTTATATTTACCCCAGAGTCTCTGGGGTAAAGTAAACAGTTCATTCGCTAACAAGTATTCATAAAGTCAAAATTTTTATACACATGTACTCACAAGTGTATAGTATTGGTTACAATGCTCACAAATCTCTCCATTCATTGAAGAGATAGGGAGGATTTGAAGTTAAAACATTGAAATGGTGTTTACAATTTCCCAATTGAGCCTACTTACAAAAAAGACGAGAATACTTGAATACAAATTTGAGAGGTTTTTTTTAAAACCCTATTTTCAACTGCTTCTTTCATAGGTTTTGTAGGAGGATGCTTTCTTTTTCCTTTGCAAATTAAAATTGCATTTCTTTTAAAATTTAAATCTGAATAACTAAATATTGAAAAGATCAAATCAATAATGTATGGGGAAAAAACGAAATAATCAACACCCCAAGAATTTTGCTGCAAATCTTTTATAAAATATATATTCACTTGGTTTTTAAAATTCTTCAACAGTATAAATATACTATATGATTCTAATAAATAAACAAAATCTATAACCTATACTTAGAACATTTTCCATTAACGATGTCGGTGAAAATCTAACCAATAAACGAGGACACATATCTTAGCGAACCGTCATCTTATGCATTTACATTTCACTTTTTAAAGACATCTCATTTTTTAACTTTGCTGAAATGAAAATTTATCTTTGTATCATGCTTCATTTCATTTTTTGTTATGACTTATTTTCGATGGTTTACTTTAATTTATATCCAATTTGTTTTGGAGAGATAACTAACAATGCTGTAAATTGACTAATTGGAATTAATAAATCGTCGACATAAAATTAGACAAAGATCAATAAAAGCATAGAAAAAATATTCCATCAAATGGCAACAGCACACACCACCAAAAAGGACAACAACAAAAAAATAATAACAAAAATGGAAGGAAAATATTGCCTTTGTTTCAAATGTCTTTTTCGAAACATGTTTTTACTCTTCACTAAAAATAATAATGATAATAATAATAATAAAATCAAAGAAAAAAGGATTACGTAAATTACAGGCAGCCTGATTTATGAGACTATGGATGAATTCAAACTGTCTCTGATTTTAGATTAATCTCGCCTCAGATATAGTATGTTTTCATTAATGCTTTTGAAGGTTTTTTAAATTTCTTTTTTCACCTCAAAGCATTTTTTACATTAGCAATGCATTACATCAGGAGTTCTGGACAGAATTTTAAAATTCAAAATTCAGAATAGTTCGAAAGCTAAAACTAAATGAAAAAGTTGGAAACGTGAAACTAAACTATCCCAGAAAAAAGTCAGTTACAATAAATCGTCAAATCATTACCGTCAAATTCAGTACAACACGGGTGGTCAATTGGTTTGCTAAAAGAGCGAGTTTACATGTTAACAATATGTGTCGCGATCTTTCTTTGAAATTTCTTTGCTTAATGGAGAAAAGAATGATTTTTTGGATAAAATTGAAAAAAAAAAGAAAGAAAAAATGATTTTAGCAGAGCATTTATTAAATAACGCAAAGAAAATTAACATAGATTAATCATCCTGCATATTGCATATGCCTATAAAGTATAGATGAAAATTAGCGGTCGCCACTCGCCACGTGGCGATTAAAGTAGTAAAAGTCTAGATTAAAAAATGCATCATCGATCGCCACTCCTGCACGGTCATTTTTTAGCATATTCTACTGTAATCGTGTTTTTTTACTTCTTTCTCCTTTCTCGTTCGGAACGAATTTTTCTCAATTTTTTTTTTTTTTTTTGCCATGAATTTTTTTTTCGTGGAAACATGCCAACATTGAACATGTGCTTTGCCGAAACTTTCATCTTTCAATTTTTCAGCATAATGTAAATATTGAAATAATTTTAGCATGGGCTAATTCAAATCTGCGTATTTCTTGCTTTATTTAATAATTAATTTATTTTCTAAATAATTGTAGAGTTAGTTTTCAATTCTTATTGGCAATTAAAAAAAAAAAAAAAAAGCCACTAACGAACTGAGTCTGCCGGATACTGGCTTCTAACCGAATTTCCCAGTTTTCACCTATACTACAAAAAGACCAATAAATGAGAAGTTTTAGCCTTATAAGGTTACATTATGGAACATGTGTCGACGTACATGAAACTTCAGTTGACGAATTGTCTCAGGAATAATGATATTTATTTGTTTTTATTTTTTAGACAATAAAAGAAGCCACTGTACAATAAGTTTGTCGTCTGACGAATTACGCAGATCGTGGGGGAAAATGGTGTAGGCATACTCACTAGTGGGCATGGCAATGCTGTTCCCAGTTTTGTGCATGATCTGCATATGTTCCATCAAGGACTCCGAATTGACGAAGCTCTTGTGGCACATGGGGCAGACGTGAGCAAAAGGGTTCGATATCAGGGCCACGTGCTGCGGGAAAAAAAGATAACTGATTAACGAAAAGGGATCAACATAATCCATAGACATTAAAAAATCAAACTCAAAGAGATGAAAGGAAAAAGGAAGAGTTCATAGGATTCATAAAAGGTTTTAAGGCCCTCAAGAAATGAGCACAGTTAAAATACGCAGCAGAAAAACGATCAAAAGACATGAATTAGTATTTACAAACATTGCATTTGTAGAAAAATAAGCAAAGTTTAGGGCAAGTGTGATCCCAGACCCAGGAGTTACACGGATTTGTGTTTGAGAAATTGCATTTGCTATTTTATTTGTATTTTGTACATCGGATTCAATTTGGAACCGTACATATATACGATTCTCGCACAACAAACTTATTTATACAAGAGCTCGGTTGAATCTTTATTTTTATTTTCTTTTCTTTTTTCATCTATAAAAGCAGAATCAAGCATTATTTTACATCGGAAAACTTTTATGATGTTTGACTGATTCATTTATTTTATTGCATTTATACAGTATAAAAATAAATTTTAAACATTATCTTGAGATTCAATTTTTTTTCAGGCACAGTAATAATTCGAATCAAAAATTAAGTTAAGAAATTCATTCATTGACATCAGCATAATGTAACCTATTTATCAGAGCTAAATCACGCAGCTATGGTGATAAATACGGAACAACTACAAAGCCACTGAAATGGCAAAACAAGGTTTCTTCTTAGTTTGGTAAAACCTGCGTAAATTTCGTGCGTACGTAGCTAAAATCTCTAAAAATGCAAAGCATAAGAATGAAAAAAAAAATTTGTAGTTAAGGATGCGTCCCCACGAACATGTTTTCCCACCCAGCTCCCAAAGGTATTAATTTCACCAATAAAGCTACTAATGAAGAACTTCGCGATGCTTATTCAGTGTAAAGCTTAGTTTCACGCAACTGCAGCGACCTATAAATTTATTTTAAATTTGTATTTTTAAATACATCTTATTTTGTTTCATGCATTAGTTATCATATAATGTAGCAATATGTTATTGAGCAAAAACACTTACTGAAAAAGGTCAAAATGTATTTATATGTGACTGAATGAAAAACTAAAAACAAAGTCAATTAACTTTCATTCAGCATTGAAATACGGTATATCTATTGAAATACATCTTTTGTTATTGACACTAGTTATCGTATAATTTAACAATATCTTACTGAATAAACACACTTACTACTCTGAAAGTCGATTATGTATTTACATGTGACTCAATAATCAACTGACAACAAAGTCAATTAACTTTCATTCAGCATTAAAATACGCACTGCGTATTTTTTATATATCTAATATAATAAAGATGAAAAAGAAGAGAGAGAGAGAAAACTATTTAATAAAAAAAAAACTAGTAACCGGCACATGACTATCTCCGCCTCCGAAATAACGCCGTAAACATCCTTTCTAACAGGTTCCGAGTTCCGGTTTCGTTCTATCGATAGGGTCGTACATGTCCTCCCCCCACAACACAATCTGAGATTTGTTTGTCTTAAAATTCAGCATGAATAAACCGAGAAAGAATCTGGCCAGTTTCGAAAAAAAGAAAATAATCACTTTCATGCTTGGGGTTAATTCTTCTCTCAGCACGTACCAGTTCAGGCTATCGCACTCAAATCTTGGCCATGAATCTTTGTCGGAATAATGTACACAAATTTCACTTGAAAATCTTCAGATCATACTTGAAAGAGCCAAGTTTGTTAACGGATAAGAAAGTCATTCAGTGTTTAACTGTTTGGCAAAAGGTTCATCAACAATTACTTTCGAATCACAGCCATACCTTTCTATTTTGGGGAAACTGGGAGTACCGACTCAAGCTATATTTTAAAGGGAAAAACCCTACATCAGCGGTTCCCAAACGGTGGTACGCGTACCAGAAATGGTACGCGTACCATATTTTTAATACGTACTGCCAAAGAAAAGAAGTGGTACGCGTACTAGAAGTGGTACGCATACTAGAAGTGGTACGTATACTAGAAGTGGTACGCATACTAGAAGTGGTAGGTGAAGCCTCTCCTGGTGGCACGCGTGCAGGCAAAATAAATATAGAAGCAAATTAAATGCCGACCCAAATTTGAGGTTAAAACTAACTTCCTACTGAATCAGATATCCCCTCGCTTGTGTCTGCCATGCAGCAGCAACCTTCTCATTCATTTCGTTTATTCATTTTCTGCTTAAATGTATTTTGTTCTTAAAGACGTATTTCTAATGTGTTTTGGCAGTACGTATTAAAAATATATTTTGTATATTTCATGTATTTTATTATATATATATAGTTTTATTTTAATAAAGGCTTTTCTCTGCTTTAATAACTATCAAAAATGCTGTTATTTATATTACCTAGTCGTCCTAGTATTTTTATATAAACTAGTATTATTCTATTCTATATAATAAAATTATATACGCAGTGGTACGCAAATGATTTGCAAGAAAAATGGTGGTAAGCGAAAAAAAAAAATGATTCGGAACCGCTGCCCCACATCACATAAGAAGGAAAGGCCCCAGTAATAATGTAAATACCACATGAAAATTTAATTTGTGAAACATTAACAGATTTTCCCCCCTAGATTAAGGAGGATGAACCTCTTTTCGCTTGCTGTTCCACATCATCCTCCCCCCGTTATGTAGCTCTTTTTTTTTTTCAGTCTTCAATAGCTGATTCCGGTCGTGTTGATATTCTATGAACCAAAAGATGATTAAACAAATAAATACATGAAAACTTTCATTGTGCACTGTAGAGTTTTTTTCCTCGCTCAAGCTTGATTTTCATCAAGTGATCCAGAGACCACTTCTCCCTCTCCATGCGGCATCAAATGTCAAAACTACGAGTCCATGCTATAAGGTAGGGGTATTGGGGGGAAATAAAGATTCTCAGGAACTTAATGGTAGATGAAGGTTTTCATAGAAATTTCAATTACAAGCTCGTTTGGAAATAAACTTTTTGTAAATATACTTGAAACGAGTGTCTAAAAATAAACGTTTAGACCCTAACAGAACAATATCTTCTTTATTGTGAACGTTTTGGTTACGATGTTCTTTACCGAACGAACTTGGCGACCTTCAATGAGCCATTATTTGAAATAATAGCTGGGTAGGTGAGAGTTGTTATATGTTTAAACGGATAAAGCAAGATTCAATAAGAGTTAAAAGTTAAAATCTAGTTGCCTCATATATCATGGATAAAACTTTTAATTCATTGGCTGCCTCAGTACTTACGATATATTTTATTCTGCCCGGAACGAGTTACTTGTGTTCCTTAGCTGAAAACAATATTTTCCTAATGAACATTTTAAATGCACAGAAAGTAACTTCTAGAGGTATGTATGAGGTAGACCAAACATAAGGTATGCGTAAGGTAAATGGCTCGGTTGGTAATATGAAACATTGTCAAGAGTTGCACTTATGTAGAAGTATTGCTTATGTAGTTAGTAGTGAATTTCAGAGCAAGGGATCTCCAGTTGTCTTTTCTTATGTTCCCACCCCATATACCATTGTCCCCATCCCAATTAAAAAACAAAATTATTTCCCATACCTGCAGCTTCAAACAGTATTTTTAAATATTTAGTTATGTTTGCCGAATGACACAAACTCTGAATACAAAAAAAAAAAAAAAAAAAAAAGAAAAGAAAAACCTACATAAGGGAAAAAGCAAATTTACACCTGAGATAACTTGAAAGTTGTAAAAAATAAAAAAGTAGTACATCTGACACTATGTATATGTGTCTAAATTAACATGACAATTTCTTCATGGCTCAGAATAACAGCTATGGCCCCAAAAGAGTGAAACCGAATTCCATGATGGGACTGGAGAAATACGGAAGACAAATATGAAGAATTTTTTTTATGCTATAAGATAATGAAATTTATTAAGCTCAAAAAGTGTGTCACTTATTTTTAATAAACAGCATTTAAATTACATTTTATAAAATGCTCAGAAACGGTCGGAAATATTTTTTACTGAATGAAGAAAATTAACGACTTATTAAAAAATATATTCAAGATTAAATATCTAAGTGAACCTAATGAATGATAATTTCTTCCAATTTTTACACATGGAATGCTATTAGTAACCACAAAATATAAGTAAAAAATAAAAATTACTTATTGTGAAAATCCAAAAATATTATTAAAATTCTAGAAAATTCAAATTTTCCATAAAATTTCTAGAATTTTTATTAAGAACATTTCTATTGAGGCATGTTTACAACTCTGAATATCTGTTAAGATTAAAACAACATGTCGTTGCTTGAAAAAAATAGTGACACAACTCCAAAAAGCGACTTTTTCAGGAGACCAGATTTTAAATTGTTGCAATATGTAATTTATTGTTGTTTCATTCATAACAATTCCTAATTATTGTAATGCCCCTTAAAAATGTTTAATACTATTCTTTTTGTTTATTTCATGCTGTTTTTGTGCTAGCTTTTCAGGGTTCCTATAAGTTTTAATCAAATTCAGGAGCCTTTGAGTTATCTTTTTCGAATAAAAACAACAGTTTTTCTGAAACAATAATTTGAGGAATAGTGTAATAACCCTGAAAAGGTCTTTAAAAAATTGTAACATTAAAATCAATACAGACACAACTCCAAATATGACTCTATTGCCCATAATAAAATTTTATGAAAAAATCATACATTAACAGCAATACAGACACAACACAAAATGGGTCTCTATTGCTCTGTAAGGGACTATACCACTTAGGACCTAATCGGAGTTGTTCTTTTTTTCAATAAAATTGTCAGTACTTACCCACGCAACAGTCGAAACACAACACGAGTTACGCCTCTGTTCAACAATCAAAATGGCGTTTCATTTTCATTCTGAAAAGATACTTATGCTATCTAGGGGCAACTTTGCTATCTACGACTTGGTTCTTTATTCCATATAAAAGATCAATTTTTTAAAAGTATTATCAATTAAAAATCTCATTTTCGGTATTTTTTGAGTTGTGTCACTATTCTTTTCAAGCGAAGATATTTATACCAGTAAATTAATTTTTAAAATAAAGTTTCACAGCCTAAATTAAACACGAAAGGTCGAGTTCATCGTTTTTCCATAGCCAAGAATAGCGGATTTTTTTATTTTTTTATACATTAGCTCCTCATCAGAGAACTGGCACGTAAGTAGATGAGAACTAGAGACGAATCTTTAAGTAGGTAAGGAAGTAAACCTAACAATATCGCGTAATCATTATGCATTTACGGTAAATTGCATTGTTTAAAACGATGCAACGCTCTGCCTACGCTCTCCAACACTTTAAGGAAACAACTTTCCTGCATCTGTGAAGTATTAAAAAAAACAGCTCACGTTTTTACAAGAAAGAAATTGTTTCTCGGTGATGTACGTTCGATACTTATAAAAAAGTTGTCTTTTATTAAGTAATGGCAAGCAATAGAACGCTAGAAGTCATTATGGTCCGAGTTGAAAGTTTGCATTCAATTCAGGCACATGTGACGTCAATTAATAGCACGATATGAATTTTAAAACTCAATATTAGTTACTCTGATAAGTCATCAACAGATGGTTAATCATCGATGCATAAAAAAAGCAATATGTGTAGGTTTCGCGCCAATCTGTTTAAGAGATCTTTGATTTGGAATAAGACGGATTAAACGATTTTTGTGAAGAAAATGGCGTTTTTGTCTTGTGTGGCGGTTCGATCTGCAATTAGCTTGGACAGATCGAAAAGAAAGATAAAACTGAAACAGCCATTGTTGTTTGCCGGATTTGGGAGGCAGTGGCAATGACCACACCTGTGAGAGCTCGTCGTCGTCGCTCCTTTTGAGACACTGTCTAGACGGGAGATGAACTGCTGGTGAGGGATGAAAACGAAACGAGGCTGAGGTTTCTTTACTGAACCGGGTCACGGAAGAGGAAAAGACGGTTTTACAGGGCTCTAGCCGACAAGCAGTTCGAAAGAACCTCACGACAGTCGTAATCGGGGAAAACCAAGTGTCAGATCAGCTATAAGAATTCTCAAGACCTCCCCCCCCCCCCCTTTTAACTACGATGAAAGAGCATTTATGCTCAGAGTCATTCAGTCTTGGAATATAAATTAGACTTGTAAGTGCTTTTTAAAAACTAAAATAAGTAATCAATGACCTCGCCTTTAAAAGTGATATTTGAATAAATTAGGGGTTGATTGCGCAAGCAATCCATTAAATTTAATATATTTGGTCCATTAATAAAAATGGATAAAAATTGCATGATTAAGCAAATTGGGGCAGAGAAAATTAGAGAATTCTGTACAATAATTCCAAAAAAAAAAAGAATAAATATGTTTTTTATTTTCTTCAACTAACTTCATATCTTCGACAATTCATTCTTCGAGACGAGAAGTACAGACTATTGCGTTATTTCGGATTGCTTTCAAATGATTTAAAAAAATTTAAGGAATAAAATTGTTAGACATTTTAAGTATTTAAGATCTTTTAGGCACTCACAAATTAATTACTTAAAATTGAAGATATTTCAGGACCACTTTTAAAATATCAATTTCAAAAAAGATATTCTACTCAACTTACAAGAGACTTTTTCCCTTTAGAAGCTAAAGTTTCAAAGAAAAAAAAATTGCAGATTTCTCTGTAAAATTATTTTGAAAATATAATAAAACTTCTATATACGGCCCTTCCTGTTTGCCAATCACCAATCAAAACTGCCAAAAATGTTTCTAGACTTAAATATTTCAGTTAAATATTAATTTATTAATTAATTATTATTTAACTGAATAGTAAAATAAGTTCGTAATATAATAACTGAGATGTTCTGTAACCGAAACATTTTTATAAACAAAGATACCATGAAGAAATTTAGTTCCTGTTCTATACAGTAGCCAAATGGCAAATTCTTAACAAGGCTGTATTCTGCCTTACTGTATTGAACTTTGTACTCTAAGTTCAATTTTTAAAAGGTAGTTGAATATAAAGTTCATTTCTTCCAAGAGATTCCCAATTGGTTTTGAAATGCTTTGTCAGAGTCGATCAGAATATTAAAGCAAAGTATTTCACTTAAGAAACCTGTTTCAGAGAAAATTCAGAGTTTTATCGATGTTATCAAGAATTGTTTTAAATAAACTTTGTAAATTTAAATACATATCCCCTGCACAGATTCATTTGGAACTTCTCATTAGAGACATTGATTGTATGATGAATAAGTAAACACATACATTTACAAAATAATGACTCTTAGTTCAAGTTTATTTTTTACACAAGAAAAACAGTAGAGAGAGAAGGAGAAGAGAGTAAGAGAAGAAGGGATACGACAGTAATAATAATGTGGCTAGTGGTGGCATTACGTGATTATTCTGGCTACAGCTCATTACTTTGGAGCCGTGGGTGCGCAGGCTCGAATCTGTGGCGAAACACTTCCCGCAGGTGCTGCACACATAGGGCCTGTTCTTAGCCCGCTCCACTTGGCTTTCGTGGTTACGCAGATGCTGCTGCAGGTTGGACAGCTGGATAAAGGCCCGGTTGCACTCGGGAAGGTGGCACTTGTATGGCCGTTCGCCTGTAGCAAAGAGACAATGCGAGAGGTCACATATCAAACACAAACAGACAAAATGTATCTCCCCGTACTAAAAACTAATAAAAAGAGTTAAAAATGTATAATTTTAGGCAAAATAAAATCTGAATTTTGGTTTTGACGTTTCTTATGATAAAATTTATGCCATATGAGTGATTGATACCTTCTGTGAGAGTCCGTAAATACTTAGTTGGAATGTAAAATTCTGGATAAGTTTTTAGAGCATAAAGAACCTGTAATTCAATCAGAAATAGAAGTTAAAACAACCGTAATAAAAATCCGTTATGTTTTCGATTTGGATTGCATACAACAAAATTAAGTGCGAAAAAAATGAGGTTTTTGAAAGCATAATCTAATTTTAAAAACAACAATTAAAATGCAATTAAAGAGTTTTAAAAAGCAAATAAAAATAAATTAAAGAAAAACATAGGGTTTCTAAAATTATTTCATTTAAGTATGCAATTCACTTATTATGTGTAACTAATTAGCTAAATTCAATCACCGTAAACTACTCATTTATTTTACTTTTGAAAACAACTAAAAATTCTGATATTTTTTTACATAATTTCTTCAAATTTTTCCGTCTACGACAGAGTGGTTACAAAAACGTCGTTGTACAGAAATCACAGCCATCTATTTTTTTTCAACGATTTTAAGCAGAATGCATATTGTACACAGTGATTCTGCTCAAGTCAAAAGAGAAAGAGAGAGAACCAGCTAAAAGTTGTGAGAATCCGAAGCCAAAAATAAATGCATGTTCAAATTGTATTAAACAAAGCATAACTAAGCTACACCTATTTGTGAAATATTCGATATAATGTACAAGTCGTAATGTTCCATTTACATTTAATTGATTTAAATAGTACTATTACTAGTTGATCCGTGCGGAAATCCGCACTAATTTGGGAGAAAGGACATTATGAAGAAGAATAGAAAAAAGTAAACGGGTGTTGGTACAAAAGAAGGCATGTAATTGAACACATCAGTACAAATAGCTGTTTTTTTTCTCTCGCTATTATTTAGGTATTCAAAATAATAAAATTTTTATTATTAGTATACGTAGCATTAAAATATAATAACGAAACAGTTCTATTTCTTGAAATATAGTTACTGTTGATTGTTTAGGCTCTACACTTAATACTATAAATGAATGTGTAGAGCCTAAAGATTGAGTAGGTTTAACACACAGACGCAGCTAAAACTGTCCAATTTTCTACAGAATAAAAACAGAAGAGTTTCTTGTTTGTTTACTTGATAACAAATGGCGCCAGCATATGGACAACACTAATTAGGCACCCATTAAAGGACCTCTTCCTAGATGAATTTAAATCTCAAATTTAAGAGAAGCGGTACATTTCTAGACCGTGGGTCTACTTTTCGTCATTAGCCGGCACGATAAGCTTTAAAATGAGGGGTAAATCATGGAATTTGATAAAGGAATAAGGAAGATCTGGTGGATCGACAAAAAACAGGCTAGAAAAATAATACATAAAGATTGTGCTTCAGCTGTTACGAAAGTGAAATACTGCATTTCTTTTCCCTGGTGGTACGATTTAGGGAGCAAGTGATGTGAACTAGGCCAACCAGTTTCGTAAATCTTGCAAATGTGCAGGTCAAATATTCATTCCAAAAAAAGAAGCCTTAGTTAACTGAATAACTTGACTTTATGATTAAAATATTTCAAATGTAACAATCGGTGATTATTTAACTGTGAAAAAGGAAGCAATTTTTCTCCTCTACTGAAAACAACAACAGCTTGCACGCTATATTAATGTTAGAATACGGTACAAAATATACCTCACTATCTATTTAATAAACATTTGTTTAGTGAAATTTTAGAAGTCGTCTGTTTAACATAGAAGACAATCAACAGGATAAAAATACAATAAAATAATAAAAAATAATTTAAAAATAAGAGTAAAAGATGTACGACGGTAAACCGGCTGCTCGTAGAAAGAACTCGTAAACAATAATTTTCGATTTGCTTTATGTACAATTTCAAACCAATTACCGGCTCTTTTTCATAACCTAATGGTCTTCGCAAACAAGTTCATTAAATCGTCCACAATAAACTCTGACGAATATCTTCGGCATAGCGAAAGGAAAATGGTGCCCATCCAATCCAGAAAATCGTTCAAGTTTTTCTACTCCGGAGAATCTGTCGGGCGATATTGTGGACTACTCGTCAGAGATCGGCGTCTCACACACGGAAATAAGATTTGACTCACACGGATGACGAAACGTTTGTTAATGTTTCAGAAACGACAAATTTTGGAAATTTTGTTCTTGATTACAAAGCATGAGCAAGTCTATTCGAGGGAGGTGTGACTGATAATGACGTCAGCTTTTTTGAGATTTTTCTCAGTATCCAATATTCAGTCACAGGAATTTTAGTAAAGCAAACCTCGCTTTATTTTTCATTATTTATTTTTATCATTTATTTATTAAAAAAAAACTATGTTCTACTAACATAAATTTGGTTGCCATTAATAGTTAACTGATATAGAGAAATGATGCGGTTAGAAGCAAAGGGGTGCAAGTGACAAAAGTGAAAATTTGGAGGTCACTTGTGCAAATGATATGAGAAACACCCATCAGATTTGTAGCAATAGATGTTAGCGATATCCCTAGCAGGTAATGCAATCCAGACTGATTTGGTCTTTGCATGTGTTTTACTCGAAATGTTTCTTTTACCTTTTACCTTACACTGCATGAATAAAAAACACATAATTTTATATTGCGCTTGGCGTAGTTTTGAAAGTTATGCATTAAATATTCAATTATAATGACTCAAACGCATAAATAAAACAAATGCAAATGCAAAGGTCAAAAATAAATAAATAAATAAATAAATGAGAAGAAAAAAAGAAATCCGATTTTTTAATATTCATTGAGGAGTTGTAGTTATCACTTATTCAATCGGCATTCCATCTAATGCAACTGATATTACTCAGAGGACTTTCTGCTGGCTTAGCGTGTATGTAAACAATAAGGACATTTTAGTCTCTGCTTAGTACGTTTAAAAACTCCGCATATAAAACACTTCCTAGAGCCGACAAAACCTATTATGAGCAGGTTTTTACACGAGTAAATTTATTGGTTAGAGACCAAGGCCTTTATGCCAGAATAATCCGAGAATCCGTGCTGCCTCAGTTCAACACAATGTCCCATCTTTTTAATGCAGTTCCTTACAGGATGTACTAATCTGAATCTGGATATTTCATTCAAAATTTCAAGAACGATGAAACCCGTTATGACGAATATCGCATGCAAGCAGACAAGTCTCTATTTCCTATACCCATCATCTGTAATTTTCGTGTAAACATGAACATTAACTATATCGGATAATCATGAAATCAGTCTATGTTATAACTTTCAGCTACAATTTGTCGTTCCGGTAGGCCTTCTTGTGTAAGAGGTAGGGTTCTATGCAACGTGAATTCTGTGCAACAACATGCTTTACTGCGACAGGGAATTTGAAGTTCCATACCTGTGTGCAGGCGGGTGTGCTGTTGCACGTGAGAGAGCTGCTTGAATCTTCGGTCGCAGTAGGAACACTTGTAGGGCTTTTCGCCGGTGTGGATGCGGATGTGCTGCAGCAACTGGTGGTTGGAGGAGAAGGACTTGAGACATTGCTGGCACTGGTAGGGCTTGATGTCGCCGCGGTGCGCCTCCCGGGAATGGTGCTGCATCGCAGACTTGTGCATGAAGATCTGCAACAACAACGACCGGAATCAATTAAGACAAGCTATAACATCCCCTTAAAATATTTACAATTTCATTACAGATCATTAATAGCAGATCTTAAGTTCAGAGGAATATTTTTCGGACGATTACGCTAAAGACTCACACACAGGTAAAACATTTTGTGCAGTTTTTAAGCTCAACGATATTTTCCTTTACAGCTTGACATTAGCAACCTGTTGATTGAAGAATTTTTGCTATTTTTTTCTTCTTCTTTTTTCTCTTATTGTTAAGTTCTAATTTTCCCGTACTTAATTCTTAATTTGTTCGAATTCTAACTGGTTCACTGACTGCAGAAAAACGTTCATATACGATGTCGGAAGACTACAATAACAAATAAGAGTACACGCAAAATCAACACTTATTGTTTTATCTCTAAATTTCATACAATTTGCAATACTAATTATATAACGTCAGGCCTTACAGAAAGAAAACTACTTCCATCGGTATCAATTGTTCTTTTAATAAATCCCAAACTACTAAACAAACTATTTCTAGAACGACCATGCTGAACTTAAGCACAGTAGAAGACTAATTTCCGAAAATTCTTTTCAACTTTACTTTTAACAAAACCTAAACTGGACATTCCAAGTGAGAAAATACCAAACTTCGGGCACAGAGGAAGAACAACTTCCTGAACTTTATGTACGTGATAAGAAAAAGTATGCACTTTTTTTCTTCCCCCAAAAAAATCAGTCAATAAACTATTGTCCTATTTTTGTGAATTTGATGGTCATAAAAGCCGTTCGACTCGCATTTTGTCCTATCTAGTTTAAAAAATAATGTAAATTGAAAATGAGCGATGATATGTGCTTGAAAATGAGCGTTAGCACGGGTTTGCACCAGTTATATTTTAGCGTTGCAAGGAAAAAACGTCTTTTAACGTTTTTTAATATTATTTTTTAAATTGGTGGCTGCCATTGGAAAAGTCCCCAAATTTATTTTCTATTTATTTATTATTATTATGTTTTAACTTTGAAATCACCTTACTTATATATATATATATATATATATATATATATACATATTAATGGGGGGGGGGGCTCCCAATTAAGTAATATAGACTTACTGAACTATATACTATATGCGCACGGACTATTTATTACTGAGATGTACGGTGTGACGCGGCAGTGCGGAAGCCGTTGGAGGGATTCGGACGAGGAGAAAATGCGGAACGATGTATGACGACGATGGTATTTGATGTCAATGTTTTTTATGTTTAATGTAATTTGTTCGTCCGTGATTGTAAGAAATGTGGTGTTTGTGCAAATTCTGTCTTTTATAAAGTACTCCTAGACTAGATCCGAGACCACATATATATAGCATTCACATTTTGCTATACGGACTTCAACCTTGACGCTAATTCTACATAATTTATTTAAAATCAAGGAGGGAAGGGGGTAAGCTAACTACTTTTGTCCTTAAAACAATACCTTTAACATCTTATTGAAGCCGATTTAATCCGACAAAAAGAAGAAATAGTTTACATAATAAGGTTACTAATAGAGAATACGCTGGGAGAGAGAAGCACTTTTCTTCTTCATTGAAGCGAGAAACGTTGACTATTTGAGTGAGACAAGAACTTCCCAGTTTGTCCGGCTTCAATTCCATTTGCAAACAGACCGCCTGCTACACATCAAGGAGAAATTACCATAAAATCACAAACGAAGGGGTTAAATTTTGTGGCTAATATTCGAGGGTAAAATACTAGCACTAAAATGGTAAAAGGCAGTTCACAAATCAGCATAATGATGTTCTGAGATAGAATAACAATCAACCATTGGAACAATGCAAATCAACTTTCTAAAGAGAACCGTAAGGGTAATGATGTTATCTATAACTGGCTATTAGATAAGGAAGAACGCTTTACAAAAGTATTAATGCTTTAAGAATTTCTATTGAGCATAAATTTTTCGCACTGTATGCAAATAATAACAAACCTTAATATCGTATCAGAAAGCAGTTGAAAAATATAAAAAGTAAAAATATAATTTAGCAGCAAAAACGCACGTCAGATAAATAGCCAAGATATCAATAAAAAGTGCAAAATTTTTACTTTGTATGAATTCTGGAGAACATTCATTTATTATTTTATTCATTTTAAAAACAATACAGTAGTTTATTGAGACATATTGCATTCTTTTCGTCGTTAAGTTTATCATATTCAAAAGACATAACAGTTGGTTAATAAAAAGAAATACATCATTATATTGTAATTAGACACAGAAGTATTTTTGAAATGATTTACAGAAGCGTTTTCCACACCATGACTCATGACCCATTGAGGAATATAAGCGTGAGCAGAGCTTTAGAATTGGGGGTACCACTTTTTGTGGGAGTACCACTGTCTTGGTGGTTTAGATTACACCCAGACGACGGGACGCCCAGCTGCAACCTCACGGAAACTTTTGAAGAATTAAGCATGAAAACTAACATTTTTATCACATGGAAGGCAATGGTATTAAAGTATCCAAACGTATTCAAGTAAGATATATATATACAGAGGTGTCCAAAAAATGTATACACTAGTTGACAGTGAATATCTTTATTTTAAACATAATTTTTAAATTTCAATGTTCTGTAACAAGATTTTTAATGATTCACTAATTTTTGTGGTGACCGAGTAAAATGTTGTAACACCGCTGAGCTGGATGGCGGCCTTGTTGCTGTACAAGGTCGCCCAGGTCTGTTCCTATGCACATCCTGAACAGTTCAATTGTTTTCGAATTTATCGCGAAGACGAGCGATTGTTTTAGGCGTGTAGGGAGATTAGGTCCGTACACATTACGCCACTGTCTTTGCACTTCTGCCAGGTTCTCGTACTTCCAGTATCACTTCAATACCGTCTTACGTTGCTCGAAGGACAATCTCACTTCCGCCATGATTAGTAACGAACTGCTATCTGCTAATGCCTGAACGCAGTCTACACAGGCCCCGCGCTATCTGCTGACTAACTATTGAACTACAATACCAAGCAAGATTCATAGCTGCATGTTATTTTGTTCTGAGTAGGTTCCCTGTCAATGAGTGTATACATTTTTTCGGACCCCTTTGTATAAAATTAATACGCACACAAATATGAGTACCGTATTTGGCGAACTACAAGATCAAGATGCTACGGACTGTAAAACGCACCTTAACTTTTAAGCAATTTTCCTAAAAGGTAATATTTTAAGATTTATCAATAGATTGCAAAGCCAGACTAAAAAATAAATTTTTGTTAGCTTCTGCAACAGAACTGTATTTTAAAGTCCCAGAAAATCGTCAGTTGAACTTTCTCCTTCTCCTTCCTGAAATTTTAAAGACTGGTGGGGATTTTAAGTCAAACACTGGACATTTCAATATCAGTTTCACAGTATAAGGCGCATCTGAATTTTTGGGGTAATTTCGCAAAGCAAAAGAAGCTTTGAAAATACAATAGAATCGCAATTCGACGAAGCCTCTCAATACAACGACGATCCCAATACAACGAAGCCTTCCTAAAGCGAATTTCTCTTAAAAACAAAACCTTTTAAATCGGAAAGTTAAATAAAATTTAAAATATCCTCCCTGTTAATTAAGTGGTGGTTTCCCTATACTGCCATGCTAAGCTCAAATGTTGTACCTGCAGCTGAGCTCAATACGAGTATTGACGAATAAAGTTTTGAGCCTCCATGTATTTTACTCAGAGACCAATCTTTTGGATTTTATTTTAATGTTTCTCAATTAAATATGAGCGCAGAGCATTGCATTTCTATGTTCACTTATTTTAACAGAAAAAATGACATAGAACCTGGTGGCAATAACTCAATTTCGCCAAAAATACGACTTTAGTGCGTAACACGGCAGTATAATAAATTTTCGATTTTTGACAGTTATGAAGAAACTTTCTGATTTCTAAGCAACCAATTCACTCAAAAAGCAATATAGAATAACAAAATTTTTCAAGTAAAAAAAATGTAAACACATACTAGTACAGAATATTCACTAAAATGTTGGGGCTTCACTTTATGGCATTTTATTTATGTAATAAACAGTAGTGCAACATGTATTGCTTTAATTTTAATTTAGTCACAATTAAATACTTTTGAACATGTAGCACCTATTAAAATCAGCATTTACTTAAATAACTGCGAAAAAGTTTCCGTATAACGAAATTTTCCCATAGCGAATTGTTTAACTGGAACGAAGCGATTTCGTTATAGAGAGATTCACTTTATTATTATATTTATAGTTTATAAAATAATTTAATATTTTCAAACAGCATTATTCATGAATGTGTACAAAAACTTGTAATTGATGAAATAATGAGAAACTGAACCTTTTTTTTTTTCATGAGAATGCCATGTTAAAGAATGTAGTCCCACGGTGGATCAATCGGTTAAAGCTCGGTTTTCACAGAACACCGCAAGTGAAACAGTACTTTTCTCTGCCAGACCCCTACCTGTTAGCTGAGGCCTTAGGATTGCTTGCGCACAGGGCAAGGTAATGGGGTCCACTGATTTTACATGCACGTATCCCCTAATGTACATGGGTGGTCTTCAGCGGGTGTCGAAAGCGCGACCTTCCAAGTGGAAGTCGACTCTCTAACCGCTAGGCTACCACGGCCCCAGTGAAGCAGTACTGACCGAGGTCAGTACGTGGAAGGGTGACTACCTCTTGCGGCTGATGACACCGAAAGCGTGTACGCTGATGAAAGCTGGTACACGTAATATCCCTCTCAGAACCAGGACGGATATTACGTGCACCAGCCAATAGCTCCAGTGTCTTCCAAGTTCGAAATTATACCTCTGGGGTCGCAACCTAGGTGGTGGTCTCTCATCTGGGAGCTGATTCCAAATTAGGGGACCCCTCAGGGCAGAAGTCAGACTTCCTCCCAATGGGGCCCAATTAAAAAATGGAAGCCGCCCCTTTTTGCTCTTCGCCTCCCTTGAGGTCCTATCCCGAGTTCCAATAAAAAAAGAAGCACTCTAAAGCAACAACAACATTAGGGAGTATAGGTCGGCAAATCTAATCTAATCTTCAGTGTGCGAATTTGTCAAGCAAGAATGGCCATTAATCTTTATTTACTTTTTGATAGGGAAATCATCAAAAGCCGTGTATTAAGAGAATAGTCTATACCTTACGTGTATCAACTAGAAATTATCCGGAGATTGACCAATCGATCGCGATCAAACTATTGGCAGCAGCCCCTGGAACTTATATGATTGAAAAGACGAATGGGTCTAATAAAGTACGATGTGGCTTTTGTTTCGCCGCTCGAACTTCACCGACGGACCTCGAGGCTACCGGGTTATCTGAAGATGCTCTACGCTCGAGGGGACAATGCTCACCGGCGCGTGGCATGCAAATCAGGCAGATGTCTGTATCTGATAACAGAGTTTCTATTTACAGGCGTATTGATGGACGGTATTAACGGTAGTCATGGAGGAGTGAGGACGAGAAATGACAGAAACTGCTTCGACTGTGTGTATGTAGAACAACAGTAACAGGGTTCTACTGTGTATATAATACATAATGCATATAATATGTAAAGAACTAATTCTGTTTCATTTCTGCAAAATAGAATACGGTAATACACACTTCGATAAATCACGTAACCGGATATACCGCGGGTACCGATGAGTTATTTGAAATTCTATTTTCATCAATTTGCGAAATCTAGTTTTGGGAGTCGAACGCATTTGATAAACATTATCTATAAAGGGCATTCCATGAGCATTGGGGCTTCTTTTTTTTTTTTTTTTGCAATTAGTATTTGTATCAAAATTAAGGAACTATTCATCGCGCGAGAGGGCAGAAGAATACAAGAATTTTAGTAGTCTGTACGGCTCTTCGGTGCAGGAATACAAGATGGTTAAGTCGTCGGATTTGAATCGGACGCAGCAAAATAAAAAACAGAATGGACAGGTGTATAAATAACTCTTCTGGATTGGGATATGAAAGAAAAAAAATAGGATGGGCGAGTGAAGAAATCAATTCTTTTGGATTGGGCAGTGAATAAATTAGTCACGGAAGTGCTTTAGCGCCCAGAGGCGGTACGTTTCAAGTTATATAATCCAACATCCCCCCTCCGCTCGTTCTACCTCCTGGTAAAATGGCAGACTATTAGCTTACAGCCAGGGCAATCCATGTTCTAACTCCAGTAAGGAAACTTCTGTTTTTCTTTATTTTTCTTTAGTGGTAACGAAAATGAGATCGTACTGGATCATTTTTCAGAAAAGGGTAACTTAAAAAAATAAGAACTCAGTTTTTCAAATCTAAGTCATTTTGCCTCGGAATTATTCCGAGAGCATGACATTCTCTAAAATAAGCCATTTTATTCCAATAACAAGAATTTTGATTTAACAGTGTACTCTAAGGAATCATTCATAAATGATGTCACGCTTCGAGGGCGGAGGGGGGTTCGTGAAATTGTGACAAAGTGTGACAAGGGGAGGGGAGGGGGTAACAAGAAGTGTGGCATCAGGCTTATACAACATAGCGTGACATGTGACAAAGGGTGGAGGGGGGTTCGTTGAAGAGTGACATTTTGTGACACAGGGGGGAGGGGGTCAAATATATCGGAAAAAGCGTGACATCATTTATGAACGGTCCCTAATAGATTGAAAGGGAAGGAAATAGATGCATGTAACTTTGAAAATCTCTACGATTCTTCTATATGATATGAAAAGACTAGCTCGGAAAAGTATGGTTTTAAGAAATTATCATTCAAACGTCAGAATTCTTGCGTTCGAATGTTGATGAAATTAAAGTAACTAAACAATGGCGAATCCAAATGTTGACATATTGACTACAGTTAACAATTTTTTTTTTAATTTTAAAAATTGAGAAAATATCATTATAAAATAAGAACGAAGAAAATGTACAGATTAAAATGAAAATAATTAATTATGATAATTTTCTAAATTACAACTCCAGTTTTGTTTTGTTTTTTCCCAGTAGTGATGATTGTAGTTAATTATGGACATTTTAGAAGAAAAAAAGTAATGTAGATTGAATAACAAAAAACAATTATGAGGATTGCAGTGCGCAAATACAGAAAACTATAATGAATTGACAAAGTCAATTATGATATTTTTCAATTAAAAACTAAAAGGTTGAGGGGGTTTGAAGTTTGCTATGTATTAACGGAAAGAGCCGCGCTTACATTTCGATCCATACAGGTCTCTAACATCCACGTACCCGACACACGAATAACAGACACATATAAGCATACACATACAACAACACACTGCATATGTCGTTGACACTCGGCGTTTTAAAAGTTGATTGCGTTTAAAAATGCCAGCCTGAAGAGCATTCATGTTGAGGTTGCATATTTCCAATCTAGTATTTTTAAATAAAAACAAAATTAGATATTTTCAAGTCATTATTTTTGAACATATTTCACTCTGCCAATTTTTTCAATAAATCATTAAATGTAAATATAGCTGTCGAGTAGATAATAGTGATTCCGAACCTGGAGTCAAACAACTCCATCACACACAAAAAAATGCAAGTCGCACCATTTTTTTATAATATTTTCTTTCTCAACTTGGAAATAAAGACTTCTATCATTACGTTCCGTATTATTTATCAAATGATACGGTTGAATAAACTATGTATATTCGGTACATTCGTTTCCTGAAAGAATGGCAAGAAAACGAATAAATATAAACTATTAATTTCAAATAAATAAAGTCATCAATCAAACCCTGGCATATTATGATTATACTGTTCTTGGTTGATAGGCTTCCAGCTTCATTTCTTTACTTTTAATGTTTTTCAAAAGCACTGAAAAACATTCGAATGGCCCTTAGTATTCAAACCAAATATTTTTAAACTTTTGTTTTGTTTTCTGTGAGCGGGAAATGACCCGACCTACGAATTCGAACAAAGGCTAGACAATTAAAAAAGAAAAATAAAACTTCGCTGAGGTTAGGTATATTTCGAGAATGTGAACAAAAATGAACGATGCAAATTGTGTTCCAAATGACTTAAATATCCAATGAATATTTTAACCATGTAAACGCTGATGAACTTTAAATTTTCTAGACATTTATACGTTTTTGAAGAACACTAAAAGGATTATGCAATGCAAAACCAGTTTGAATGATGTTCTTCTTTTTCTTGTTATTATTAGTATTAAATTTCTAACAATGGAATAGGCAGGGAACTTTTCTTCACCAGGCTCCCCCTACCTGTTAGCCGAGGCTTTAGGATTGCTTTCGAACGGAGCTGGTGGCCATAGGCAAGGGACTGGCTCCGAGCTGAAGCACCCATCAGCCTTGCTGCAATTTGATGAGTTGTGTACATGATCGAAATTTTAGCACCAATCTTCAATGTGGACTTGTACAATACATCTTTAAATTGCGCACAAACAGAATCTAAAAGAGCTGGTGGTAGAATTCTTAGGTAATTATTAGAACTGCGCTACTATTTTTTATATAAGGGTTTAACAGCTAACGACGGTGCTATGAACATTTGTCACGAATTCGGAGTCCTATCATAGTCTTTAGAGAAGTGGGTTAGTAAGCGTCTACTTCTTGGTCGATGCTATATGAAAATATGGTTATTGTTTGACCTTGGTACCAGTGGATCACCATAAGGCACATTCGGCTGTCGCAGTGGCTCTGAACATCGAGGATCGAGCAATCAGGAGAGCGACTACGGCAATAGTGTCTCTACCATCAATTACCCAGTTGAGTACAAGGCAAGAACAACGTAAATAAAACACAAATTATCAAAACAACACAATTGACAACTTGTGCTTTATTCATGTTGGTTTTTTTTCCGTTGTACTTATTTTTAGTGCAAAGTATTTTTGATCATTTGTTTTATTACCCAGTTAGTATGGCTTCCGTGATATCAACACTATAAAAAAATCCCGTAAAATTTACGGTTTTAACCACTTAAAGCACGAGTTTTTTTCTGAAAAACTGGTATAGCGTAAGTTACTCTTTGCAATTTCAGGTTGTAGTGAGGGGGGGGGGGGTGACTAGAGAGCGGGGGGTGGGGTAAAAGTTACATAGAAAAAATATATTTTACAAACAAAGTGTAAAAATTAAATAACGCACGAACATTGGCAAACTTTCCGGTAAATTTCGCCTGTGTCAAAAACGCGCAAATGCGTTAAGTGGTTAAACCGGCCGTTGGGTTGTTTGTGGAAAACCGTAAAAGTTACGAAGTAAATCCGTAGTCGCAACAGTTTTTTACCGTACGGGAATAACTTTAAATTAAAAAAACCGTTGCGACTATGGATTTACTTCGTAACTTTGACGGTTTTGCACAACCAACCCAGCTGCCGGTTAAAAACCGTAAATTTTACGGGATTTTTTTTTTTTACAGAGAAGGTATATCAAACGTAGACGATTTTCAGTCTTTAGGCTCATGTCTTGAGGCAGTTAAGGCAGTTTATCGTCTAGACTAGTATTGATCTCGGACATGATGGACAGTATGCAAAATGTCATTTTCAGCAACGAATCCCACTTTTTTCTCAGTGCTGAGTGCATACGTCTGCGGAGACAACAAACGATTATTAGTAACAATAAAAGTTTAAACCGTGCCACGTACACGAGACACATTTCTAAACTTTTAAAGATTAAAAGAAAGAAAGAAAAATGGAAATATTTTTAAAACATTCCCAGTGGGAGGATGCTGGGATATTTAATGTTGCAAAACGGGTCACCGAATCCAAATCACTATTTTTTTGGAATACAGTTCAACGAAAACGGATATAAATTAAAGTCAGATCTACATTATATAGAACAAATTTTTGCACCAAAAATAATACGAGGACATTCATTATATTTCAATAAACAATCATTAAATCGATTGAGTGTTTTTATGCTTATTATTGGATTCTGTCTCAAGAGCGCTTTGACTGCTTTTGCCGATTCAATTTCTGTTTGATTCTGAGGTTTTGAAACCCATAATTAAAGAGAAAATTTCTTGACGGATCGATGTATATCGAATTATTATTAGGTCACCGACAACTGCAGTTTCCTGCAAAAACTTCCGAATATAGTATTATTTAGATCGGAAAAGCTTTGCTTTTATATTTGTAAATAAATATTATTGAAACTGGTTGGAAAAACACTTTTTGTCAGGGATCAGGGAAAGAGCTTGCAGCAGTAGAGCAATGGGTTTCTGGTTGGAGAAGGCGTACGGAAAATTTTCGGGCTTTTCTGCTTCAATATTTTTTTTAAAGATTTTCATTAAAATTTCAAAATGACTTTTTCCTCGTTAAAATTAATTTTGAATGAACAACAATAAATAATGAAAGAGTTTTAAAGATCTATAAGCTTATTCAAAAGAATCAAAGAGGAAGATGAATAAACATAAATCACTAATTTACTCTACTTCCTTCCAAAGAAATTAAGAAATTTTCAAAAATCTGCAGCAATAATATCTTTCTAAATAAACAAATTTTCATTAATACCGCAAATCTGTATTATAATAACCTTTTTCCACTAGAATTCATTAAATACTATGTTAATATATTCAAGAGTGCTGTGCGCATGTACGACGCACGTGGTTGCTGACGTACTGGGGACACTGTTCGCTGTGAATGTTATGAAGGGTCGTGGAGTTCTCTGAATCTATGGAAGGCCTCAACCTGGATGTGTTGCAGCGGATGATGTCAGACACGAATGTTGGATCAGGAGATTTGGATAAGGAACAACAATGAAAATATTCGTGTTTTTCTGCTTTTGTCGTCGCATCTTTGGACCCCTCATCTCTGGGTGTAGGTGAGTATAATCGTTACTACGTGCCAACGTCCTGCAGGTATGGGCGGGTGTGTTGTATTGGTGGCATGTTTCACGTCAGTTGAATTTTTTAATTTTTTAATTTTTAATTTTTTGAGTTTAAGCCTTTTACGTTATTACCGTCAACGTTTCCTTTTTATGTTATTTACCAGATTTTTAATTTATGTGCAACATCGTCGCTTCAATTTGTTTATAATGCTTCCTTTTACATGCCATTTCTGCGACACATTCCGAAACCTGTAGGACAATTTTTCTTGGTTTCTTACGTTATGCTCCCCGCCCACTGATGAGGAGAGTTTTTTGTTTTTGTTTCTTTTTGACTTTTTATATTGTGTATCAGCATTTTACATGTTTCATTAATGTTTGTTTACATGTACCGGAACTTTCATTTCTTTTCATTTATTTACAATATATTAAAGTTTGCTGTATAGTGCTGCATTTGCGCCTGGCACAAACTTTGACAATTTCATATAATTAACAACTTGCTACCTATATATATATATATATATATTTATATCAAATATTAGCAATAACAGAACCCTCTATTTCATCTTTTACTAAAATAAATATGGTAAACAAAGACGTATTACTAGAGAACTAAGTCGAGAATATTCTCCAATTTGGAGAACAAACGCTAATATTCAATGTTTCTTAGAAGTATCGAAAGGAAGAGGGTTAGGGGGGTTACTTGAGCCCAACTAAAAAGTGTATTAAGAGCAATATTGTAATTAAGCACCTAAGGCACTCGCTAGTCTACAGCAAAAACGAACTACACTGCTAAAAAAATCTGAATTTTCAGATTGTTTTTTGACTGATTTTAACAGAAGATTTCCGTAGTGCTTCAAAACATGGTTTTTCCTTCCAAAAACGGAAATATAACGTACCTCGCGATCCTGAAAATACGAGAGCGGAACTTTTCCGTTTTACGATTGCTGTATTTAAAAGGATCAACGGAGAAAAAGGAAATGGAACTTCTATAAAGTCTCGTGAAAATATTATCAGAAACGGAACGTTTCCGGCAACTTGATGCCGGTACTTTTTCCGTTATTTTCAGGAGATTTGTTTTACAGTGTAAGAGCCCTTTTGGAACATGCGATTGCTACCAAAGAAGGAGGTACACAAACACGTTGTTCTAGTACCAGTCTTACATACGAAATAGCAATCTTCTGCAAATAACAGTTTTGCATGATGAAAGGTACACATACAGACGTCAAGACAAAAATCGCCACAACAGACCCGAGAATGGTCAAAATGAATAATCCCACAATAGAAATTGAGGCTAAAATTTGCGTAGGAAATGTTTCGCGGAAATACAATATATACTTTTTTTACTTTGTACAAAGAAGCGAAAATACGATCTGAAAAATGTAAGCACACTTAAAAAAATGGGTGAGTGGGAAAATTCTTAAAGATTGAAAAATAAAGAGAATTTGGGGACAACATTTCGCAGCTTTTAACATTCTATAGGTGTAAATAATAAAGGAACTTTGTGCACAAGTAAACTTAAAAATATTTTCACGTAATTAAAAAAGCACAAATGAGCATTAAAATGCAGACATATGTTATATTTGGATGTTTTTGCATCTAGAAGCTCCATTGAAAAAGGGATTCCAAGCAATGCCGAAACATATGTCTGCATTTTAATGCTCATTTGTGCTTGAATTACGTGCAAAATTCTTCAGGTCATTCTTTGAGATACATAAGGGCTCGCTTTACGTGCTACACCTTTCGTACTCACTCAATTCTCTTTTTTTTTTTACTCAATTCTTAGCTTCAGCGTATTTGCTATCTTGAATGACTTTTCCCTAAAAAATATATTTTCTCCAATCTTATAGCTTTAACTTATAACATCATGATTTGACTTCTTTAAACTTTTAACATGCTCGGGTCATTGTTGGGTACATTGGCGAGTCGCAGACTTGCAAACAGATGCGGAAGCAAGGGAAGTTTGATATGTAACGAGAAAACAATCCCATTTCCTTCTTATATCTCATTAAGATAATGATTGTTATGAAGCCGGTAGAAACCTGTTTACGGTCAAGAGGAATGTTGAACCTAATTCATCTTAACTCTGACAGAAATATTACGAAATTTCGTTAAAATTTCAGGCAAATAAAATAAAAGGGAAACTTTCAGTGCAATATTTTTTAAAGAAACGCTACATTCAAGCACTAAAAAATGTTTTGTTATATCGACGTTTCATTCATATTTCACTGAGAGCACCGTTATGAATCTTATTGACCCTTGACAACTACTTAATGGCACACAATGCTTCAGTCCTGAAACTGAGCCTATAAAAGTTCCCCGAAACTCTATGTGTGCTAATAGTAGATGAAATACCTACGATATGTCGAATGAAAACTTTTTCGAATACTTTGTAGACCTAGAATAAGCGTTCTTTCGTCTACTCTCAAAAATAGATTCCGGAACTAAACTATTAGAATAGTTTTAACGAATAGATAACAATAAATAAGTGAAGTCACAGGTAATTCCCACGCCTTCAAGAATTGGAAAAACAAGAAAAGAACTCAGAACAAAATTCAATGCTACGAGTGAGAAAAGTGTGTCCCGATATTAATTACGATTAGGACCCTGTGAAATGAAAAAATAATTTGATTTAAACTAGAGGTTTCCAAACTTTTTCGTCCCATGGACCCGTTGCAATTTTTTTTCTATTTCCTTCCAAGGGGTCGTTCTAAAAGAAGTCAATTAGTGCAATATTTATGTTTCAATATTCCAAAAAAAAAAAAAAAAAAGAAACCGAGGGTAAATTTTCACCCAAGCTTTCTGAAGGAGAGAGAGCAAAATATATGGAAATGTTGCACGAAAACATTGAGAAATTTAACTTTAAAACATTAGTTACGCACAGTTTGAAACTAAAATTACAGTTTATAAAACATGTTAATTAATGTATAATTAGTTATTTTATACGACTTATTATATACATAAGTATCATGTAAGAACATTGGTAAATTCTGTGTTAGCTGCATTATGGCTTTGATAAGAAATGAGAACCAGTTTCGTAACCCCCATTTCGTAAACCCCCCCCCTCCGCCCGTATTTCCTTTCATTGACATGAGCTCTTTGCAAGTCACGCCCTGGGGTTCCATATGGACTAGTTTGGGAACAACTGATCTGAACAAGAAAAAAGCAATTGAAACATTAAATCTCATTTTGGAACTTTAATATTCATTCACATTCTAAATTGAGTTAAAAATTTAAAAAACATAAGAAAGAAAGAATTGTAGTCAAAGGGTAAACACGTAAACGGGAAATTTCTGTCCCATTTGAGCACGAATGAATGTTTCTAGAAAGCACAAAGAACTTTCACAAATTATTCTTTCAAGGATTTTACGATGATTTAAAAGTATTTTGAGGCTTTCCGATTCACTTGTTTTTGGAATATGAAAATTGAAGTAAGATTTACCAGTACGTTAATTCGAAAACAGGAACAATAATAACGATAATAAACTACGAACAAACTGGCTGAGAAATTCTTCCCTTTGTCATCACACTTTTGTTGCCTCAAATAATGTTTTTTCGGTGGTTGTTACCTAACAAGTGAAGACACCAAGACATTTCCGTGGTTGTTATATAACAAGTGAAGACATAAAGACATTATTTCCTTTTATTACTCATACGAAACTATTTCTGGTTTTTTATAAAATTTATCTAAGGATGAAATTGTTTGTTGCCTGAAAAATATCCACAGGGTTAAATGTTTTACCTCAGTAAAGCTTGTATGTGCATTGAGACGCGTCCATAGATTTTAACTACCCTAAGTAAAATTTCGCTTCAATAAATGTACATCTTACTGAATTACTCCAATTTAATTACTAACAAATTGAATAAACATCATAACTGAAATCAATTCTACTAGTTTAATTCTCATTGGTAGTCGGATATAATAGTTTATGACCACGCCCAATGTGCGAGTAACAATGCCGATGTGCTGCAAGGTTACTTCAATTTAAAAGCCTGAATCAAGTTTTAGCCTCGAGTATAATTGGTGATTAAACGTCATAAGAATAATTTTCCACCCATTATCTGGAAACTATAATAAGTATTTAAAAAGATTACCGAGGGTCTTGTAAGTACACCAGAAAATGAAGCTTACAGTAGTGAAGTTGACGGTCTTAAAAATCTTTAAAAGTCCAAAATTGAAAAGAAACAAATGCAATAATATTCTAAAAGGGAGTCATAAAAATTCAATAGAAATTCCACTGAATAAATTCAATCCCAAGCATCTAGCTATGGAATTATCCCAGTAGGCACACCAGAAAATATAGCTTACAATAGTGAAGTTGGCGGTCTTAACAATATTTAAAACTCCAAATTTGAAAAGAAAATAATGCAACAATATTCTAAAAGGCAGTCATAAAAATACGAAACAAATTCAACTGAATAAATTCAATCCCAAGCGATGAATATGAAATTATCCCCGTTTCTGACGAAAACAAGATCAAAATAAAATTTCCATTTTTCTCTCAATTCCATTGCTGCATGCGTGTGTGTGCCCCTAATTTAAATGATTAAAGTGAATCTTTTAAAATCCGAGATTGGAAAAAGTATATATAAAAACATTCTAAAGGGGTAACAGAAAAGTGCGAAAAATATTCCGCTGAATAAATTCAATCCCAAATATCTAGCCATGGGATTATCCGGCTGTGACTAAAACAACATCAAAATATAATTTGTACATTGTTGCACAGAGTATGCGTACCCTCTTGAAGCCAAACACTTTATATCCTATTAAACGACATTTGACGTTTTGTTGATAATTATTTCTTGAATAAGTAATACAATAAAAAATCAAATGAATAAACAGTAAGTGCAAGAAACGTAGCTGTAAACAGAAACAGATGTGTAGAATTAGCGTCACGGATGACTGAAACATAAATAAGTCTATATTAATTGTTAGAAATAAATAAATAAGATACTCAAGACCGTGCTGCCTATACTCAGCCAAGTGAGTCAAAAGCAAACTAAACGCACATTCCATGTTTTTATATGCACTTGCGTTTACAAATAGTTGTCAAAATGTTTCCCGTTTTTTTTACGCATTCTGCACGCTTGAATTGTTGCTTCATTCCGCTGTTCATTAGATATTGACAGCTCGCCTTTTGTCGATTGTCATCGCTGTCAGTCCATTGCACAAGTGCATCGTAATTTTTTTATGTTTAAACATTAAAATAAAATAATAAACAAGTAGTATAAACAATAGCATAATTTAAGCAAACACGATAGATAAAAAAATTTTGTCCTATTCACTGCCTAAAGTTTTATTTGACATGTTGCACAATATAACATTCTTATTTCTTTTAGATTGACAGCTGCAACGAATCAAGACTACATCCAAAGAAGGGTTTTGGAAACTCAAATTCTCCGCTCTCCGTCCTGAAATTCAACACGAAGATTTCGTTTATTTTTATATAATTAAAATATTTTCAGTTTTCCACACTTTTCTTTTCATTTTTTAAACTCACAGGTGCAAAATTTGCATTTAATTAAAAATGAATATTGGCCATAGAAAACCTGTCATGATGCTAGAAATCATGATGTATAGTGCAATCGTGAGCTTATAGAATTTTTACGAAAAAAAAAACGTAAGAACTCAACTGGAAAAAAAATCTCTCTATCAACGACTTTGCTACAGTCGCAAGTACTTCCATGTCTTTTCGTAAAATAAATGAATGTGCACAGCATGTGCAAACGTCTTGGAAAACATAGAATGATTTTATGTTTAAAAATATACACAAAATTCTCTCCCACGACATGAGTTAGACCATTATATCGCAGCCACTTAATCTTATTTCTCATTAACGTCATTAGCTGAGATTTCAACACTATTATGGGTTTTGAAACAAATGCATTACCGCCGATCCCTAAGGTGTTCCTCTGATGATATTTCATTTGATATTATTATTATTATTATTATTATTCAAGACAAGTTAAGAATAACATATAACAATGATTTTGTGACGTAAATGTAGTTTTTATAAAGATAGCTGGAAACTAACTATTTTGCGGTGTGCACAGATTTTTAAGGCTTTATTAATTCTTCTAGCAACGTAACTTCGTAGTCAAGATAAATACATTTGACTTCCCCTTTCCCCCCATTTCTGTTATTTATTTATTTTGCTTATTTATTTATATTTTTTACATTAAAACACAATAAAAATGCATATATACAATAAATATGCTTTAATGGCAAGTAAACAGCAGCTAGCCTTATCATAGGTTCAGTCGAGAAGCAAGTACCTGTTAAAACACTGTATTTCTATAGCTATAGCACGTTAATCCATTGAATATGTATAACAAATTCTTCCCGATGGTATAATGACGTAATTTTCAAATGCAGTGAAACCCCGATTTTACATTTCCCAAGGGACTGGATAAAATAATGTAAAATACGGGAAAACGTAAAGTACAGAAACTACATAGAAAGCAAAAACCAAATAGAAAAAAAGTAAAGATAGTAAAGATGACTCTTTTCAAAAAGTAGAATATCTATATTTTCCGAATAGAAAATTATTATACATATCATTTTAACACATTTCATTATGCATTTAAGTTGAAAGTAATCCGTAATAATGGATTGTCTTTTAGTCATGGAGTCCAAAACATTTTTTAAGCTAATTTTAGAACTATTTTTTTCTTTTCTTTTAACTTTCGAGGGAAAACGTAACACGCGGGAAATTCGTTAAATAGCAAACTTAGAATCCGGGTTATCTTAACATTAATTAGTATACGAAAAAACTGGGACCTGATGTAAAAACGTAAAATGCAGGAAAAACGTAGATTGGAGGGGACGTTAAATCGAGATTTCAATGTAGAATCCAGCCAACATGTGACTTTAAATTCGGCTTCTGGAATTATAGTTTTACTTGATGATGAAAAAAAGAACATACACAAACAATACACGCCGCAAATATTTTTTATGGGATTCGCCACCAAACCGCATATTTACTCCCAGACGCAGTCATTTTTTTTCCTCTCGCCCGTGTAAAACGTGTTTCTCAGCAAGGAACGTTGTATGAAAGGGAAGACGAACATTTCAAATTGACGTTTGCAACCGTTGAGGCGTGTCAAACAGATGCGCTTCTCCACACCTGACAAAGAGGGGCGGCGGGGGGGGGGGGGAAGTGGGGGTACGGTTTCGGACTACCTCCATGTTTCGGACACTACCGAAAAGTAGAAAGAAAGAACACTACTGCAATATGCTGCAAAGAATATAAGATAGCCATTTTCAGTTTTTGCGCCTTTTTTTGTCTAATCAATTTCTGTAGTATTATTTCTTCGGGTAATAATTATCACTTTCATTTTAGGTACTAACTATGTTAAATAAAGTATGGATAACGAAAAATTCTGTTCGATGTATATAACAAAGGATGGATAGACCGATAGTGCCCGGTACTGTCTCAAAACAGCAGATTTGTTGGAAAAACTAAAAGATAGCATTGAAAGTATGAAATATTCGTGATTATTAAAAGGGATGCGGAGTTTTCAACGTTACGTATCTATTGGGATACTCAAGTTGGTTGCTAGAATCGCTGTAAATGTGCGAAATTTGCTATTCAGTCAACATAACATTACAACGAATAAGAAACATTTCTCCTAGATATGTTTTTCTTACACTTCTTGCAGATTCCTTAATTTTAATTACATGTTGCATTTAGCCCCCAAGCAATCACTTCATTATTCTTTTTTTCCTTTGCGACAAATGGTTCATACACCTTGTGCACATTACATAGCTGTAAGTTAACGTTACATTTTGAATCACGATACCTAACTCTTTAGTCCTTTTCATTTACATCACTTGTTACACACCTTTTGAAAGTTGTTTAGTTTGAAGTCAATGGTGCATTTAACCCACCGATGTTTAACTCTTTATTCCTCTTCTTTTCAGTCCCGGAGTTCGGGCATGTTTGAGAATTGTTTAGTTTGAATTACGTGAAGGAGAGTTGCATATACCCTCTGGATATTTAAATATTCCTAATTAATTAAACCTGGATATTCATTTGCGGTTTCTTCGTTTGGATTAAGTGATGCTATATTTAGTCATCAGATTTTTCAATTGTGACACGTGGTTTACACTCATTGTGAGGAGTGCTAAATTTTTATTAAGAAAATACTGCTTTTAGCCCCCAGATGTGTAACTCCTTAGTTCTTTTCTTTAAACGCTTAGTTTAATTTTTTTGTGGATTGATTAAATGCCTATTACATTTAACCAAATTTTTGATCAAATCAATTTTTGCCCCCTGATGTCTGACTCTTTAAATGTGAGAAAACTACTCTTTAAATAAGTGACAGTTGTGATGCAAAAGAATTATGCGCGTACGTTTGGGAGTTTACAAAGTACATTATACCCATGTAAAAAGTTTTTCATTCTTGTTTTTACAATAAAAGTTATATGCTAGGTAGATTTACACGGAAATTGATGTTTATCAATCGCAAAAAAAATGTTTTTGAATTTCGAAAATATGAAAACCGTATTCCAAAAAATAAGCAAACGCCCACAACAGTCAAGTGGAGTCAACAAGCAGTTTAATAATTACTTCATGACGTAAACTAATTTGGCTACAAAAGTTGTATAATTATAAAAATTGGAGCCCTTATCTAAAATTATTGCTTGGACAGTTTCTTCATATAAAATATCTCTGTGCTACTTTGTGACCTTGACCCTTTAAATTCATTGATTTACTGCATGAAAAGAACTCTTTGCGAATTTTTTACATTTTCCGAGAAAACCAGGTTCTTTTTAACCAGTTATAATTTTTTATACGACTTCCGCGTTCTTCGAAGCTTGAAACCCATTCCACGTCTTTTCTATACAGCCTATTATCAGAGATCCTTCTGACGGGTTAAACTTTATCAAACTCTTCCAGGAAAGAGTGATATCTAATTCGCATTTTTAACACCGACGTGCTAAATGCAATTTTAAAAATAATTGCTGTTTTTAAGATGTTACTTTAAGTGTCGTCACATGCCCTTGAGAAACACTCTAGAAATAAATTAAATAATTTCTTGATGCAAGGACTAAATGAGACAGGTTATATTTACACTGATGATCGCTTTCTAAGGTTATCTTCACACTACTGCTTATTTTCCTAAGTTATATTTACACTGATGCTCACTTCCTTAAGCCCACGGTTTAGACCTTATTCTTGACATAAGAATTTAATAAAATATTTTTCGAATTTTCGACAATCCGGAGCTTACAATTTTTTTGTACTGAGGAAAGGGTTCTATGTTAGCCTGGTAACAAGTGTCTTCAATTTTGTTGCTGTTTAAGCCTTTTCTTGCCCAGATATTTTCCCCTTTTATTTTTGGTGAAGAAAAAAGTTTTTATATAGCACGACATTTATCGAGATATATGTTAGGTGGTATATATATATATATATATATATACATATCAACGCTGACGACACATGTGGCTAAAATGAATGAAAGTATACTGAAATTGTACAATGTATTACGTACTGAGCGATATTGAGATAGAAAGCTCTTAATTTTTACGTTACTTCGAAATTAATTAATATAATGCGGTTAAAAACTTAAACGTTTATCTTTGTGCAAGGAAAAACGGATAAAACACAAAAGTAAAAAAACATTGCACACACGTATACGCAATATTTTTTGCAAATTTTTTGCTTTATTAACATTGATTTCAACATTTATAACGCTATCTACTGGCTAGGCGTGTATTGATCTTTCTTGCTAACAATTATCACGCAGTTCATGCAAGAGAAAAAATCTACATTCTGGCGAGGTACTGGAAATTCTCTACTTTTCCTTTTTCCTCGAATAATTCTTTCATAGGCATGTTAGAATAAAACAAACTTTTCCAGCAGATTTTTCATGAAAGAAAAAAGCAGGAAAGCAAATATTTGGCTCCTGGAAAATTTCTAAAGTATTAAATAGGGTAAACCGGACAGTTATCGATACTCAGTACAGTTATTGACACCTCAAACTTTAACGTAAAGAAATAAGTAAACAAGTCCTAATTTTATCTTGAGATATACATGAAACTAATATTTGAGGGTCCTCTAAGTCATTTATGACGTAAGTGTTTAAGAAACTAAGCGCAGGGAGCCCATCCACAGGGTGTCAATTACTAATTTTTGCAATTTTTACCATAAATATTGCCGTATGGTAAAAGGAATTGAACTTTTGACCCAAAAAACCTCCTTGAGTCTATATAAGGATAGATAAAGAGGAGCTATAGGAAGTTTCAATATGATCCCCTTCATAAAAAGTTTTTCTTTTAGATTCATCACAGAAATGTAGTCTTAAGGGTGTCAATAACTGCCCGGTTTACCTTATATGAATATTTTTTTTAACAACAACAAAAAAAAAAAAAAAAAGCATTAAGTTTAAAAGT
This sequence comes from Octonoba sinensis, assembly GCA_038502835.1. Classification (NCBI taxonomy): domain Eukaryota; kingdom Metazoa; phylum Arthropoda; class Arachnida; order Araneae; family Uloboridae; genus Octonoba; species Octonoba sinensis. The sequence continues at coordinate 71,464,534 of CM076602.1, forward strand.
GCGCCACTCTTTGAAATCCGCATGTTTTGAATGTTTTTTTTCAACCCAGCAAAACGAATTTCATTTAAAACATAAACGCTATGAGTTAACACAGGTTGTTGCTTTGATTAAGGAGTGATACATACGAGAGTAATTTATAACTCATAGATCTCTTATGAATGAATATTTTGAAAGATCGAGATATACAATTAGTGTGAATAATTTACCTTGACGAATGAGGAAAAGCAAAGTTTTCTACTTAAAAAAAAGTAATAATTTTAAATAGAATCAACGATATTAAGAATGTTTAGTTATATGCAGTTAAAAATGTAAATATTTTTTCCTTTAAACAACTTTTGATAGTTGTGGCACCACAATGAGTGTGCTGCCATAGCCGCATGCTAATCTTGATGTCTAGTTTCTCCACCTGAAAGGGCGAACACCCGGACTCTGTTGATGCGAAATTGCACTAGGAATTTAATTCAGTAGAGAGCATCCAAGCCATATGTCTACTCAAGGGATTTTTTACATGCCGCATAATCATACGACATGGGCGCAAACGATTTTCTGCATCTTGAAAATCCACCGACACTGCCAGGTTCGATCCTCTAACCTGAGTCCCGCGTCTGACCACGAAGCCACATACCGGCTGAAGAAGAAGGTGGTTCAAAAGCCAAAAGTTGTATACGTAATTCTAATTTAGAATTTTGACGAGCCATGTTATGATTATTGTTTCAATTTTTCCACAATTGTTACAGTTTTTCTATCTACCTTGCTGTATATTTCTATGTGTATGTGCACACCTGGGGATAACCCATATCATTCAACTTTTTGTATTGATTTACAATTCGATATCATTTATTTCTTTACACACAAATACATGAATGAAGTTTGTGAAAATGAAAAGTAATAATACATCATTTGAATTTATGAATAAAAATTGACTCATCTAAAAATTTCATGAATAACATCATATTCAAGGTTAAATAATTCGGTGTTTTTAGACAAAATCATCAAACAGAAAGAAAAGATGATTTATAAATTTGATGAATTTCTTCATCAGGTTCAGAAATGAGGTTAATGAAGAGAGGAACGCGCGTCATTTTGTTCCTTAAAAATCTTGATTATTTTTGACAGATTTATCCTCGGTAAACTTTAAATTCCATTAACTAATTTTCACACGTTCAAATGATAAAGAAAATGTTCCATCCATTTCCAATACTCGTCGCAGCAAGGTTAGATGAAGAGATTTCATTAAAAGCGGTTACTATTCAAATATAATGACTCAACAAACAAGAAACGAGAAGGTGTAAAAGCAAATTAAAATTTCAAGGCATTCGCAAGAAGTTTTGCGGCGAATTTCTGCCCCTTTTGAGGTTAGTCATGTTGGCCAAGGTCATTTTAGGCTCCAGAGTGTCAAGCGAGTGACGCAACGTCATTCGTCAGAAATATCGGGAGGAGAAGGTTTTGATATTAATCGAATTAAAATTAGCATATATGGTTTGAGTAACAATTTTCAAACTCCGTCATTTTTAAATAATGTCGAACATAAGATCATTTCATGTTACGTATGGAACAAATTCAAGGACTTTTCAAATATAGGAAAATTCATTGATAACTTAACATATATATACATAGAGATTTTTTTCATTCGGCTATTAACGTTACGCGTGGCGTATGCTTTAATGCGTATAGTAATAAAGGCCTTCAAAAATTTAGTTGAGAAAAAATGATTGATTGCTTAATGGCTTTTTTTTTTTTTTTTTTTTCATTTTTGCTTTTTCGGCGGGAAAGGAAACTTGTAAATTTGTCTTATTATTGGTATTTAAAAAATCGAACTTAATTTGATAGTATATAATTAATTTTTCTGAGCATGCAGAAGTTTCTAAATCATATTTTTTCTTTGTTATAAGTGAGAGTCGTGTTTTTAAGACTTTTCGAATATTTAGTATGGAAGAACTTGTACATTGTAAACTGGCTTTTTTTAAACCCGATTTTCTTTAACAAAAAGTAATGTAACGGTAACTTTTATCCATATAAAGTTTTCTATTATAACATTTGTTCTTTTTTTTTATTGTTACCTAAGGACTTACGCCTACTCCTACAGACATCGTACACGCAGATATGACTTTTGCAAACAAGATTTGCATAGGTCCAAGTTGCTGTTTTAGATTGAAAAATTATCTGTGATAGGGATTACAACTCAAAAAAGAACAATTGCTATACGTGACATGAATTTAATTCTTTAAAATGCAATTTTTATCTATTACTGCTTTATTAAAATAATATGCATTTCCGGATTGACTATAGAAATAAAATTCCTTTCAGCTATTAAAAACAAAAAAAAAAAAGTTTTGGGGCAACACTTTCTATCCCTCTCGGGGGAGTATGCTTCCTACATTTAAAAAATGGTGTATTAGGTGATAATGGTAATTCCGCTGGTGTAAAAAGGTATAAGCTCTTCATAAATGGAAAAATAATTTACTACAGGAACTTGAATTTGCTGAATTTGGCGGGAAGTTATTTCCCGCTGCCTTAAAAAAGCTTAACATATAAAAAAGAATTTGTTAGAAAAGAACCGTCTAGAACTATATGAGCCAACTTCCCTGTATACGCAAAATTCAAATTTATAATCCAGCTATCTCTCTCTTTCTCGTTTAGCTTTAGTTCTTAATTACTTCAAATATACCATTCCAAACAATGAATACATATTCATTCATTCACCCATTCATTCATTCACTTATTCAATCATTCATTTATTCATTTATGTATTTTTCACTCATTTAGTTTTATTTTTTAATTTATTCACTCATTTATTCGTTCTTTCACTTACTCAATTCATTTATTCATTCAGTCATTCAGGAACATCCTTAAAAATCCCGATCAAAAAAATTCATAGGAAAATAGGATCGTTTAGTTCTGGTTGAAATTCGTATCTGTACGTCATAACATCTTTCCGATAAAGTTTGTTTTAAGCAAATTCGTCTGTTAGATCAGGATTTACACAGGCTAGAAATTTGCCCGCAGGCACTAGGTTAATTTTTTTGAACTGATCAAAAATGAACAAAAGTTGTTCAAGTCAAAAAATATTTCTCACCGAAAACTTCTCCGATAAGCTTGTTCATAGAAACTTGGATGTCACGCCCAGAGTTTACATAATTTGCCCATAGGCGCTAATGTTAAGATTTTTTGAACTGTTCAAAATTGGACAAAAAAGTGTTCAAATCAAGAAGTAAAATATGGAAATGAGATGTAATCGCCGAGATCTTTCGAATGCAAAAAAAAAAAAAAAATCTTCGAATCGGACAATTCGCTTAAAAGTTATTAGGGGGGTGACAGACACACATTTTCCCCCTCTCAAAAGCGTACTTTCAGATTTTTTATTTTTCAATCTTTTAATTACTTCACTTTTTTTTTTTTTTTCTTTTCTTTATTTTTAACGATATTTTTACGATACATTAAGCCTTCTTCCATGCTTTACTATTTTTTAACTCTTACGGGAAAGTAGGCTAAAATGGAAGAAGGAGGGAACAATGTAGGATTTAAGAGGAGGTTTTAAGATAACATATCCGCCATCTTGCGGAATGAAAATATTATAAATTGTGCGTACGACATAAAGGAGAAATTTGTGATAAACTTTGTTAAGCAGGATGGAAGTACGAGAGAATCATAAAGTTTTCTAGCATGAGGAACCGTTTTTGCAAGTTACAGTTAAGCTTTATATCTACTGTTCATGCGCAAAGGAAAGATTTCTTGTACCCTACGCCTTGATTTGTATAGATATCATTTTAATGAACAGAACAAAATATTGACACATATTTCACGCACAGGCATTTAAAAATATGAAACGGTATATAATTTAAATTATGATGTTGCGGTTTCGATTTTTTTTAACGACACTTTCCTATTGAAAAATAAATTACGTTTGAAAAATTGTATGCTGTTTATCTTATGTAAGGGACCGTTCATAAATGATGTCACGCTTATTTTCCATACATTTGACCCCCTCCCCCCTTTGTCACATGTCACGCTATGTTGCATAAGCATGATGTCACACTTCTTGTTATCCTCTCCCCTCCCCTTCTCACAGCTCGTCACAATTTCACTAACCCCCTCCCCCTCGAAGCGTGACATCATTTATGAATGATCCCATGAGGAGCGAATTAATTCAGGCATTTTAAAACGTACATTTTAGAAAATCACACAAATATATGTAATACAGTAAATAAGAATTAAAATACATTTCATAGACGTATTGCACTGTAAAAAAAATCTCCTGAAAATAACGGAAAAAGTACGGCAGCAGAGTTGCCGGAAACATTCCGTTTCTGATAATATTTTCCCGAGATTTGACAGAAGTTCCATTTCTTTTTTCTTTGTTAACCCAAATCAGGTTGTGAAAATACAGCAACCATAAAACGGAAAAGTTCCGTTCATGCATTTTCAGGACGTGATATTTCCGTTTTTGGAAGGAAAACCCAATGTATTGAAGCAGACAGAAAGAAATCTTCCGTTTAAATCAGTCAAAAAACACTCTGAAAATTCAGGTTTTTTTTAACAGTGTGGTTTGCTTTCAGCAATAAAACTTTTTTCGCAATTACCCAGAAATTTTTCGCAATCACAAAGCAAGTAATATGAACAATATTTTTACCACGAGAACTTGTTGGTGACAAATTCTATGCTCTGAATTCAGGGAATGAAGTCATTAGTCCTTTTTTTTTTTTCACTTTTTCTCTCTTTCTCTCTCTCGTCCTGTTTTAATGAATACGCATTTTTTAGACTTGACTTTGGTGTTTCCGTCAAACACGATGAATCGTCTGCATCCCCCCCGGGATAAAAAAAAAAAAAAGAAGAAGAGGAAGAAAAGAACGAAATGACATAATAGATGGGGAAAAAAATCCCAACACCTCCTCCTCTCACTATACTTTTTCCATCGACACCTCAGGATGAGGGGGGAGGAATGAAAAGCAAAGAAGAAATTACTAATGGGGCCTTTAGACGGGGTGGTAACAGTCTGTTGTTTTGCTTAACCCTATTCGAGACTGTCTGGGTTGAGGCGGTTGTTTTGGCGGAAAAAAACCGGTTCCCCTCCCCTGGATAAGGTCGTCGGCGGCACGGCGTAAACAACGAGACCGCGTCTCGATGGGGTTACCGGCTCCTAGGCCGTAAACATCGCGGGAAAAGTCCGAAGAGAAGTCTCAACTTGCGGCCCGTCGCAGAAAACAAGAACTTCGTTCTATGGTGGTTAAGAACTGGCTCGCCGAAACCACTGTCTGATAAGAGCGGCGATACGGCTGCCTTGGCTCGGTAGCATACCGCTGCGGGACGTTTGCTGCGAGAGGATTCTGGTCAGGGAGTTGAACGCTCAAAAAATAACTGAATTCAATTGAGAACTCAATAAATAAATTTATACTGCTAAAAAGCAATAAATAATGAATGCAGCTAAAAACGCAATAAACAAAGAAGTTCTGATGAGACCTCAATAAATAAATAAAATAGATCAAGAACTACACAAAATAAAACCTACGGAGAATTTAATAGATAAAGAAATTCTAATGCGAACTCAAACAATAAATTCAGTTGAGAACTCAGTAATGCAATAGACTCTATACAGAACTCAATAAATAACTAACTTCGATTGAAAACTCAATACATAAATAACTTCCATACCAAACTAAAGAAATAACGAAATTTCATTGCGAACTTATTAAATAAATTCCAGACTTAAGTCCATATAGTCGCTGCTCTGGTAAAAGTCATATAGTCCAAAGAAAATTTGATGCATTACTGTGGTGAATTAAATTTTCAATTAATACAATTTCATAACACAATTTAAAGCCTACATAGGTAAATCTGTAGCAGGATTTAGAAGTATGTAAAATGATTTTTACTATTTTTCATAACGATTCGAAAATTTAAATTGACAATGTCTCAAAACTGAAGCTATGGACTTAGTGACTTTATCTAGAACGCCGAAGATATCTATTCACATATCTATAATATATACACTAATCTGCACGACCCAGAAAAAGAAACCACTTAATTTAGCCAACCCAAGTCCTTTCCTATCAGACCCGACCAACAAAATGTAAATTCAAATTTCTGCCAGAGATGGCATCGGTTAAATATTTTCTGGCTGATGTAAGCATAGCCCGAACGATTTTCATTTTTTTTTTTCTTTTAAATTTTAATATCAGTAAGGGGAGTGGGGAAGAGAAAACAAAACCGCTATAAAAATAGAACTGAGGGGAATACTTCAAACTAATCAAACTACCATTTATATAATTACAAACTGCGCTGAAGTGAAAAAAAATATATTAACTCTTTATTAAACAAAATCAATATTACTTTTGAAGATAATATTTGAAGGTGGAGCGAAATTTTTAACGAATCATAATTTTCGTTACACTGATATAATATATTAATGTTTCGTACGCGAATAGTATTTAATTACAGAAGCAATTGTAGCAAATTCTGGGTCTATTCAACTTTATAATTGATTCGTAGCTACACGTGATTTAATATACAATCTTTACTTCACCTATTAGAATACATCAAGCCTCTTTTTTTCTTCCCTTAAGAAAGTCTCCTCCTTCTCTAAATTACATGATGAGTTCTTTCGCCAAGAATTAAAGTTAAATTTGTCACCGGTTAATTTAATTATATTTATCGCTCAGTTTAGATTTTTTATCTTTTTTTTTTTTTTTGATTATTTTTAAATGACAACATACCCCCACAAATTAAATAATAATTTTTAAAAAGTTCAAGATTTGCATGTCGCAACAAAATAACATTATGTTTAAATGATACGAGGTATTTTATACCTCCACAAGGTTTAAAAAATAATAACAATGTTTGTATGTTAAAATAAAGTAACATTAAGTATACTTGAATAACAATATACATTTTATGGCTCCACAAAGCTAAAAAAAAGTTTAATATTTGCATGTCGAAGTAAAGTAACATCCAAGCATTCTTGAATAACAATATACATTTTTGCCTTCACAAAGCTAAAAAGAAGTTTAATATTTGCATGTCAAAATAAAGTAACATTAAGTACGTACTTATGTGTAACATTAACAAGTAGTAACAAAGATGACACAAATCTCATGTTTTACCAAAATGATTTTTTCATAAAATAAATTGTTCGTGCATAACTAATTGATTTTGTTACATGAGGATTTCACGGAAGAATCTTCACCAAATTTCAAAGAATTTTTTTTAAAAGGAGGCATGCTATTAATAATGCCATTAAACTCAAATTTTTATAAAACTTTTGAATGGAGATCAAAGATGATTTCTGAAAAACAAACACGCTCGAAACCAGCAAGTAATTAATTACCGAAGATTATTAAAATTGAGATTGCGGGCCAGTAAGCAGTGTATCAGATAAAATTTAAAGGTTGCTGGAAAAAACGGACATTTTACAGATCGCAACTTCAATTAAACGAAACTAATTAGTACTGCATCAGATAAGCAACTTGATTAATCTTCTTACTAAGGTGGTTGTTCCATGAATAGTAGCGGGGGAGGGAGCGAAGAATTTCGTTCGAAAAAAAAAAGATTCCGTTGAAGTTTTCTCAACAGTCATCGTTGAAAATTTAAAAGCTTTCTACGACGCCATCATTAACTTTTTTTTCTTTGCTTTTAATGTTAAAAAGTTTATCGAAAGTCATCAATGCATGTGCTGAGCCCGAATAGTTTTATACGAAATTTAATATAGTTTTATTGCATGAAAAATCTAAGATTTTTGCGACCCGCTAAAAGGCGTTTATAAATAATATTATCAAGATCAGTTTCACTAAAACCAATAATGCTTAGGTCTAGAGGAATAAACAAATATTAATTTTGGGGCACCCTCCATAAATATTCAGACGCCCAGTAGCAGAATCTTCTGTATCAATTTGCAGCACAAGTTTCAGAAGTCTAAATTTATCTGCGGCACCAAATGATGTGGAACCAAATTTACAATCATAAAAAATAGCAAACTATGCATTTTAAAACAGTTGACATATAACAGTAATGCATGCAAACAATAAATACATATTATAATTATTCAATTTATGAATAAATTAATAAAATCTAAAATTGACATGCTATTAATACAGTTTAATAGTTGAAAATTATTTATTATATAAGTTAGTGAAAACAGGGTAAAAAAAATTGTTTGAATCATTAATAACATTACTTAACTAAAGGTCGTAGTTTTAAAAAACTAACTCGTAGTATTTTTTTTTGCAAGGTGGCTAATTAATCTGCAAGCTTTAGGATAATCTGCAGCGCTCGCTGCCGTGTTGCGCAATTTCTGCTACCGGGTTCAGAGGACTAACATTCTGATCCTATTTAGGCCTTTAGAAAATCAGTTTCTATGACAAAAAAAGATATTTCCAAAGGGGGTCAGTACGGCAAGCCCCGTTATTGAGTTACTAGTATAAGCTATAATTTATCACTAATCCATTACAGTTGGCGGGAAATTTTATCACACTATGCAAAGCGATACTGATCCGTTTTGTGGATATCCTTATGGGATGAAAACTTCAGTTTAAGGATTATGATGCCAAATTGCGAACGAAATAGATGTATAAAATATTCCGAGTATGTGTTAATTAATTTTCGTTTGTTATGTGGATAAATGTTACCCGGACATCTCCCCTTGTAGTTTTTATCAGGTACCATAAAATTACTGAAACAATGACTCATTCACTGTGCCAGGTCGTTTTCATTAAGCCAATTCACCTTATTTGACTAGAGGCTATTGCTTTTAGGTTGACCATTATTAACCGACTTCTAGGCGTCGTAACACCATTACTGACACAGAGAAGATTCCGTATCAGTAACGGTAAACCGCATTTTGATTTTTAAAAGGATTTAATGTTTGAAAGCTTTCTATGTGATTTCAAACATTAAATCTCAGTAAAAGAAAATTTTTCATAACTTCACACAAAATTTTCGGAAGAAATATGCAACACGAACTTAAAACAAAAACTTTATACAATAATTAGGTGGCACTCCTTCCTCTCTCCTCCCACACAAAATACACTTATGTACACAAAAGCTCGAAAAAAAAGTGATCATAGGTAAATTATGTAATATTTTTTCCAGAAACTTTACTCTGAGTACTAAATATTTTGCTTGTCTTAAAAGTAGAAAGAAAAGCAGTTTTTATTCGTCAAAGAAATCTTAAGATTAATAAATAGAAAAATTTTCGGAAAACTGTTTTTTTTTTTTTTTTTCTTTTTAGTTTCCGGCACAGGTTTTCTGAAGTTTTCGGAAATTTTGGAGAACTCGGATCAGAATTACGAAATGGTTCAGGTGAACTCCAAGTCCTGGAGAAGGGTTAAATCCCGGAATGTCGCCTTTTTTCGAAAATGTCCCCGAATTTATGGGGTTATTAGATGCAAGTGGCATCAGCAGTAGCACTTTTCATCAGCAATCTTTATGCATATGATTTGTCTAATTATCTATTATTATCGATAAATAACAATGCTCTGAAATTGACTATGGATGCCCTCTTGTTATAATAAGATCACCCACCCTGAGGTCCTTTTTTCCTAGAATCAACACTAGATATTCCCTTTTCACACAAAATAGTTTTTCGGTTACCGAAATTAGCCGCTTACCGGAATCGAATTAAAACTTAACGAAGTATTTTTATAATATGCAGTAAAAACTCTTTATTCGCGGGGTATATGTTCCATAAATATGCCGCGAATACAGAAACCGTGAATACGGAATAGTAATTTATATGGGATTATAGGGGATACGTTCCTAGGTGACAAAATAATTAAAAAAAAAAAACAAATGCATAAAAAAATCAATTTAATTGAAGTTTTTGAACATTTTGATTAATTATCTTAAGGCTTAAGCAATGGTTTGAAGAATTTTGTAATTTTCTCTTGCTTGGCGGTTTTTAAAAGCTCCTTCAATTCAGACTGATACACGCAGCAGTCGCACTAGCAATTTGCCTCATAAAAATAAGACTTCTTTCCATGGACGGATCAACGTTCATAAAGAAATCGCAAAGCTCATTTGCCATTCTTAAACCTTCACTAAGAAATTTTATCGAAAATAGGGGTGATCGGTTGATATGAGACATTATGATGAGTGTTTTGTTTTTTTCCCGTTTCTTTTTTTCTCCTGTATTAATTCAGCCTAACGGGCGTCGGTTTGTGCTGATGTTTCTTTTTTATTGGTTTATTTTTTATTTCCCTTTCTAAGCGGATCTTGAAAAATTATAAAAAACTTTTCAGCAATGCTGCCGCGATGCATTTTCTTAATTAATAATTTCAACTTGAACTTTAAATATTGGGTTGGATACCTATTGGAATCCTTTTATTATTATGTATGTACTTATTAGATCCGCGAATAAAGAAATTTTTAGCCGCGAATATAGGAATTGGGTCGTATTTTTTTAATCCGCGAATAGTGAAAACGCGAATGAAGGAAGCGCGAATAAGGAACTTTTACTGTAACGAAATAGGTCTGCATTGTCTTCCGAAGTTTAACTAAATCACTGTGTCCTATCGAATCAAATCCTATTATAACGGTCCACATGGACCCCATGCTATGATTTGCAATATTAATATGTTTTAGTTATTTCAAAAGTTAAGTCTGCATTATTTAAATTACATTGAAAGAAATCAATGTTTATTCTGGAGCTTTCTGGAACAATTTCATTAATTTTTCTAGCGCCCTCTTGTTCTTAGACCCACAATCCTGCTTTTGACTACCAGTTGAAAGTGCTGGGGTCCGCATGGACATCGTCATAGGGTTAAAAGGTTTGCTTTGGAGGGAAGAAATTAAAAATTAATTGAGTAAAATGCTCAAACTAAGAAAAAGACTATTTATCATCAGCGATGTGTGTGTAAAGAGCATTGAAAAAATACAGAAAGCTATGTTGGTCATGTACTGGAGAGCTAGAGAACGCCTGAGGCTACAATGACTTCGGTCATTTTTCTACATTGTACTTGTACATGTTCCACTATTTATGCCTGTTCGCGTTCTCAATGTAACCCGCCTTGCCATTGGAAATAATAATAAAAAAAAGTTGGTCATGTCTGCACTGAGGCAGCCATGGTTTCAACAAATAAATAAAACAATGTAATTTGTAAGTAAATTTGAGTTGACACAACTAACATATAAGAGAAACGTGGAACTATGTTTGACGTAAACTGCATCAACTCAATATTGCCATGATAGTATCTAGAAAAATTACTTACGCTGCTATATTAAATTATATATTTTCGATTCGAGTAAATGATTTTAAGAAAACTTGATATAAACAAAGCAAAAGTTGACGCGAGAAAAAGAAAGACTACAACTACGCGAAATTATTCACAGGCGGCGCTATTGATAGATATTGTTTCAACATAAATCTTCACACGTCATCCAAAAAATTTATTTCATGCTGTAAAATCTAAAAAAAAATCACATTATTGTGAATCATACGTCTTTGGTGAGAATAGAAATAAAACTAAATGAAGGGGGAAAAACATTCCGAACAATAAAAGAAAGCTGAAAGCTCTTCTGGCAAAGAAATCTTAAAGAACGAGAGAAGCATAGATGTTTAGAATATTTCATTTGGCATTCTCCTACCCTTTTCTGGATCACTTACGGACATTTTACCTACAACTAAATTTAAGAAACCGGAGTATTTCTGTCATTAAATCCATAGTAGCATTTTTTTCTTTCCCTTTTTTACAACATAGCATATGGATTTAAATTAACATGTACAAATAAAAAAAGGAAAAGCTTAAACAGTAATGAATTTGATAAATATTGTTGAATTTGTATGTGCTGCAATTTGAATTTAATTTATTCTTCGGATTCATCGTTTAAAAATTATTAAAAATTAAAGGAGGTGTATAACGTGAGTAAAATATTGTTCACATGGATTTTGAGACCAGAAAGGCAGCTAAAACGTACATTTGAAGCAACAAAACATTTAATAGTTACTATCTGATTCCATGCAGAAAATCTGCTGGCTATAAGTTTAACAATAAAGAATCAGAAATTAACCATTTTAAAATCGCAAAAAAGATCGCTAGATATAAACATCAGAATGTTCGCTCAATATAAAAAAACTTTGGTGTTGCCAACCGGAAACTAAAAATTGAGTTATGAATGGAAATACATTTTAAGAAATAGAAATAAATTCGTTAAAGTCCCGTAAGTTACGATAATAAATACAAATATTATGTTACTTTTCATTAAATAAAGTTTTAACTATCGTTTTATCATAGTTTTTCTTTTACATAATGTCAGTATCGTATCGTTTCGCAAAATTTACTCGTAACTGGTCCACGTTAAGTGAAATATATTTACGGATGTTCGTTATGCGCTGATGTCATGCATACCGCTGTCAGTATGCAGGAGCTCTGCACTACAGTCAGGACATTTCTGAAGGTTGGACCTGAGTGGCAAGTCTGAGAAGTATTTCTTGAAAACTACTGGTATCGAAATATATTTCATTCATTTCTATTCTTTCAATCGAAAGACTTCACAAAAATATTATGTTTCAACAGAAGTGTATTTCTTTAATGTCAAATCTCAGTTTCAGAGCAAGAAATTAACGTCTATTGTAAGAATTTATTAAATAATAAATGTTATTCCTTTGGTGTTTAAGTGAATGATGCATTTAAGAAACAAGGTGGGGGGGGGGGTGCGAATACGGGTGATATTACTTCTAATTAGCGAAGAAAAATCTGGTATTCCCACGTGTATTATGAAAGATTCCACTTTAAAACCTGAATATTTAAAAAAGGTAAAATATTTTAAAAAATTAATTCTGCATGAGCTGTAAAATCCAGACTTATATGAAAGAAAGAACACTTTTCTGAGCATTAAATTTTGATCTTTTACTGCTAGAGCCTCTGAAACCGCTGTCAAATGCGATTTCGTACTTTAGATGAAATGATTCTTTCATTGTTTAATTAGATATGATATCAGCAATGCGTTTCATTGCGACCACACTAATTAACAAGGTTCTAAACTCAGGGGTTAAAAAAGTAAGTTGGGATTAGTGCTTGAGTTTTCATGAGTTTGGAAAAATCGAGGCAAGGACACAGAGCAAGCTAACTTACCTATGACATTCTCAAATGACTCATTTTTACAAAACGGAAGCGACACTTCCTGTTTCGTTTTAGAAGTCGGAAGAAGGGATCCGTTGCCAGCATCAGAAGCATAATCATTGCACAAAGTCCATTTCATTTCACAAGAAAACGATCACGTCCATAAAGCACGAGTTATATTCCATGGATGTGGCAGCAAGAGACGAGGACGCCAACGCAGATGGTTCGATCTTTCGAAAAGAGGGGTGGGATCGTGTCATGGGGGTGCTGGCAGGGTAGTGAGATTCGAGAGAGAGGGGAAAAAAATGGTTGAAAAAATCGTTTTTTATCCAGGATTGGTGGGTGGGGGATGGATATAATTGTTACTCGCTTGCTGGCGTAATCAGCAGACCATGTCGGAAAATGTGAATGGAGCTGCTAATAGGTAATAATGAAGCAATGAATATCCCCAATAAAATAGACATCAAAGCTTTTTTTGTTCTCCTTTCTCCTGCAAGCGAACAGGTAGTCGATTAAATCAAAGAAATAGAAACATGAATTAAGATAAAAAAATTAGCGAGAAAACTATTAGTTACTAAAAATTACTAACAAGGCAACACACTGAATGTCAATTTACAAATAAATACCTAATGCGCGGTGCGAATTTGCGGTTCAACGCTCTAAAACAAAGCTTTTCGTACAATTAAGAGAAAAAAAACTTTAAGCGTACAGTTTAGCGAAGTTTTATTCAATTACTAATCCTTCCGATACTTAAACATACACTTTATTTTAGATCTATACATATGTAACGGTCAAGGTCAATTTGGGCTGCATTACATTTTTAAAATTTTCACTGGTTAAGAAAATTTTTATAAATTTGACTTTGGAATGTATGGAGTACAGCTACCGATTTTCTATTAAATAATGTGCCAAACATAAGGAAACATGTATCGCAACTGCTGCAAATATGCCATAATGAACGAAAGCTATGTAGAAATGGATATGAATTTAACAATAAATTTACCAGGCCGTTTTCAGCCATTTCTAAACTTTCATTTTACCCCAAGTTGCAACTAATTATAACAAAACTTTCAGTCACATTAACTTGTCCTACTTACCGTGTAATAGGAAAAGATAATGCAGTTGAAAGTAGCACTATAATTAGTAACAAATTACGCAAAATGGAAGCTTCGAAGCAGTCAAAATGAATGCTCTGGCAAATTTAGTGTTAAGATTCTCTCCAGCTTTAAAGTTAGTTTGCATAATTGATGCTTGGTTGGTCATAATACAGTATAAATGACGTACATCGTTAAAATTTCCATATTTCGATGAAAAATTTACAAACCTTAATTATACAGATTAAATTTAGAACATAAAAACTTATCAGAAATAATAATATATCATAATGTATATCATTTGAGTACACTAATTTTTGGGTATAAATCAATTAAAAATCAATGAAAAACTTGAATTTTCCCATATTGCTGCATTTTTATATATTTATTTATTTATTATTATCTGAGACGTGCAACTATTGACTATGTATGTATATATATGTGTGTGTGTGTGTGTGTATAAAGAATACTTTGAAAACTGAAAGTTTAAAAAGGAAAGCACATTTCAGTTTAAATGAAACCATTACCACCTACATTAAGGTCAAATTAAACAAAAGCAGGCTATTTTTTTTCATACCCACCGTAGACCACCCAAGTTATGCCAAAATTCTTTTTTATACGAAAATGAATTGGATTATAAGCATTTCTTCATAACCACGTAATGAGATGTTTAATGTTTTTAAAACCGCTTACCGTTCATCGCAATTGAAAAAGAAAGAAAAGGAAAATAATAAAAACAGCCAAAAGTACGCAATAAAAAGAGAATGTAATTCAAACAAGTAATTGAAACACCTAGTAGTTTAAAAAGAAGTTCTTTGTTTACGTTAGCATTCATCGAGTTTAATGAAGTGAATTTGAAAGAACAAGATGGCGCCGCAAATACAAAGAGTAAACTTTAAAAAAAATTTCCTCTTCTTATATTCTTTGCAATATGTCTAACAAAATATTATTAATAAATAAAAGCTACAAGAACAAGAAAAATGCATAAAATAAGTTTATTGTGAACTTTAAAAGAAGTCGACATCGTTTTAGGAACAAGAATTGCAAAACATGTTTACAGTTGTGCTCAGTACGGAGTAATATCTACTTCAATTTAAGAAGATATCAAAAATATCATACGCAAATTAGAGCTGACTAATCTGTCACGGACAATTAGTCACGTTACTCGACTTTGATGTTTAACGAGTTGATAATTGTAAACAATCATATGCAAGTTCAAAATTAATGTCTTGAAATTTATTTTAATCACATGTCGCTTTCACTCGACTAGAGGCTTTGTGGTGATGCATTCAGCTCAGAATCTAAAAAATTCCGGGCTCTTATCCCGGAATTTCAGTCGTTGGTTTTGAGAATTTCATAGCAGTACTAAAAACTTCCTAAGATTATTTTAAATTCCAGTGCATAGTTGACTACACAAAACTGAAAAATAAGAATTGATTTTGTGTGCAATCCACTAATATATGTCATATAACATAACATCAAAATCCAGTTACCGCACGTTATTTTTTACATGATATACAAACTTTAAACACACTAAGAACTGAACTAATATTTTGTAAAGAAACAAAGCTCTTAGTATTTTAACTTTTCAAAAGCCAAGTAATATTTTTCATTTGCTAATAAGCTTTGAAGAGATTAAATTTCATTTTTGGTAATGAAGGTAAAGATAACAGTTTGATTTTATTCGTTTTTAACAGGATTAAAAAGAGAGAGAGAGAGAGAGAGAAGAAGGAGAAGGCGGGGGATAAGAAGCCTACATTGACTCAATTATGCTCCAAATTACTATCCCCCCACACATTATGTCACCCACTGTAGCACGGATCTGGAACGGACAGGAGACAGGAGCGTCGAGCAGTGGAGCAATTACTTCTTGCTTGGAGCGCGAAATTTTGTCATGCTACGTTGCTCCGATTTTTTACTTTCTTTTCTTTTTAAAGTTTCATTAAAAAGTTAAACACAAAAAGATAAGTAAATATAAAACACAATTTGACTGTTTTTTTTTTCTCTTGAGTTCTGTATTATCACAATAAAGTTACTTTATAATTTTAAGCATTCTTTTTTCCCTTGATTTTTAAAAAATTGTTACTGTTATGAATTTGTGAGGTTTATTTTTCCTACCATGCCACTTTGGGACAACTTTCTGCGTTGTATGCTGTTTAATTGCACTATTTGTACATAATATTCATTATTGTGAGTATTTTTATGACATAAATATTAAATATTTTAATAAAGAAATTATTTATTAAAAACGTTTTACTTTTCAAACACCGACATATCAACGTAAGTAAAATTAATAAATAAATTTGGTAAGCAATATAATTTCTTTTAAGCAAAGCACAGAATGGAGTTGGAGCAACTATTTAAAAGTAAGAGCGCAGCAACTCAAAAACAGTTGTTGCTACAGTTTCTTGTCATTTAACAATGCATTTTCTGTGTTTTTAGTTTTTCTTTCAGTATCGTTATTAATTATTAATGTCGCTTATTTTTAGCGAATTTAATTAGAACAACAAAGAAAAAAAAATCAACTTGAAGAGGAGAAAAATAACTAGCATGGACTCGTATTGCAAACAAACAATGATTAAATTAATAGGGAGTTACAAGACGAAAATTTTTGACCATTTTTAGAAAATTGTCCGGTTTTTTTTTTTTTTTTTTTTTTTTTGTGGCCGCTGTAACTCAAAAAGTAATGCATGGAATAAATTCGGTGCACATACGCAACGCAAACCTCAGCAATCGAACATTTTCCCCGATTAGCGTGAGTGCTGTATCTCAATTAATAATGGAAAATTTCGAACAAAATTCGGTGTACAAGTGGCCTGAATAGGAATAGGCACGGATTACATTTTGGCGTCGTTCGCTCCAAACGAACTTTTTAATAGCTTTTTGTAGGCGCTGTAACTCAAGCCGTAATGCATAGAATTAAACGAAATGTGGTACACACATACATCATGATGGGAAGTAGTGCTCATTAAATTTTGGCGACATTCGCGACAAGGGTAGTGGAGTAATAGAACGTTTTTCTCGCTAAGCGTAAATATCGAGAATCCTGAAATTCAAACAATTATATTCTGGAGTCAATCGCGCCAATGGAGCAGAGACTTTATTTTGTATTGTATTGTTGCAACCTCAAAAAACAACCATGTTGTAAAAATTTGCCCGCCAAGAAAACCTTAAATTCTTATCCGCAAAAAAGAACCCTTTCATGCTTAACCCCAAAATCCTCGGCCGTAAAAAGATATGCTATCTAATTTGCCCGCTATGCATCTTCTTCTTCCTCCAAAAAAACCCCCTCGTCCGCAACGACTATTGATACCTATTTGGCTTGACAAACTAGCATCCTCCCTGTTTTCTCCCCTTTCATCACACCCACTTCCCCTAGAACCTCCCCCACCGCTAACTCCTTACCAGTTTGGATACATCCTTGAAATGTTTTTCAATACTGTTTGCTCACCTAGCAACCACCTCTCTTTACAAAGTTTCCCGCCCTTCCGAGACACGGGATGAAAATGCGACAGCATTGGCATTACCACAACCTAGATACAGTAATTCTTAAGTGATAATATAAGTCAATTTTAAATTCAGTGTTGTTGAGTGAGTGAATTCGCTAAGATGAGTATTACTTCGTATTAACTTTGACAAGGTTCAAATCACAATTTAGTTGAAAAACGAAATTCGCATAAACGTTTAAAATAAAAATTAATTATCTAAAACCAAAATGAAAATTCTCTTTATAAAATCAGTAAAAATTTTCTACGCAAAGTTAATACGAAGGAGAAAAATAACTATTCGGAGATACCGGCGACGTCGTTCAGTGGTGGTCGTGGGGAAACGGGTGACATTTTCTTTTATTTCTATTTCAGGGTATTACTTTGAAAGGCAGGAGGGGAGAAATAAGTAACGACGACGAAAAATATCCCGCACAGAAACGAAACAAAAAGGAAAATCCTCCGTGTTATTCTTCAATTTTTCTTCACAGCTTATCACGTTGAAGCCCCCAAATGCTTTATCCAACCGTATAACATGCGGTTAGAGTGAAAGAAATAAAGAGTAAAATAAAAGTAACAGGCAGCTGTATTTACTACAACCCATGTATTTGATTGAATTGGGGGAGTGAGTACAGAAACAGTAAGGGAACAGCCCATATGAAAATAGTTTTCAAAATGATTATCTCTTTCTCTCTCTTTGCCACATTAGTACCTATATATTTATATATTAGACAGATAGATAGATAGATATACAGAAATGCTACTCTTTGAGAAAAAGCAAAATACCATGGAACATTATGAAAGAATAATCAGAAATGAAAGTTTATTGTTTCATGAATTCATTATAAAATAAGAATCCGTTCCCGCATAGCTGTCAAAATTACATACCTTTACGACAAATCAGGGGCCAAAAATATGTTATCAATCTTTAATCGCTATTTTTTTATTTGTATTTCGACAGGGGTGAAATCAAATACATTTCGAGTCCGAAGTCCAAGTATCTTCTACGAGGTTTTAGCTCTATTCTATAATGTGGTGTTGTTGAATATAGTTGATGCTCTGACTGAAATTGCAGATTGATGGAGGCAAATTTATGCAGAGAGATAAGATCTTTCTGTTCCTCCTTTTCAAAAGGCAGCTTATACGTGGAAAAATGAAGAAGAAAAAAGCCGTCCTTGAAGATAACATAAAATAAAATGTTTAAACTTGTTAAAATCCTGTCCTTCATAATTTATTATTAAAATCATACTCAGATTAGGCAACACACATACACTCTCAGAAATGGAGCTCTCACTTTTGACGATTCTTAAATCGCCAAGAAAATTTCGTCATTTATAACGATTCTTTCCTCACGCGATCACGTGACTTTAAAAAGTTACTACACAAATTTTGGTAATTTGACGAAAGGATTACTCGGAGCATTTTTCACGCAGCCATTTCGTCAAATACTACGACGAAAGTTTCGTGAGATTTGAGCATGCGTTTCTGAGGGTGTAGATATATTTCATTTAATAGTCTTACCTTGGGAAGAATTACCATTAAAAAAGCAATAAATAAACAGTTTTCGCATAGGGTCTTAAAATTAAAGTGTTTTTGCATAAAAAACATTACTCTATATAGTTCAAGTTTGTTTTAAAAGGGTGTGTTAATGAATGTTATTACTATTATTATTTCCTATTTTCTCTATCATTTTATGTTTTCGTACTACTAAATCCTAACCTAAGTATCTTTTGGGACCACTAGGTTCCATTGCCGGAGTCAAACGGTTTAATGTGGGCATAGGCTTTAGTGTCAGGGGGGGGGGACTTTGTTGATGAACCGTATGGTCAGGGAATGCAACACTTGAAGCTGTGCTACTGCATGAGATGAACGTTGCCTTGAAAATTTTGTAGCAACATAAAAAGAAAATAATGATAATAATTTGAGCTATCACATTCATCTTTTAATAAAATTTGGACGGAAAATAACTCTAGTCCTTTCTTTTTCATTAGTCACAAAATCATGAAGTTCTGTCCAGCACATAGTTTAGTAGACTATAATTTTTCTCAAAGGCTAACTACGCAGAAGAGATGAGAACTTTTCGTCTTGTCTATTGTTAAAAAAAACTTTGCCTGAAGTAGTATTTCCATAATTTTAACAGAAACAGTATCTAAAATTTGAACTTTGTACAGGTAATTTAATATAATAGAACATTTTACTCGGGAAGAACTAACGTTGTTTTATAAATATATATTTTAGGTTCGGTTGACATGTACTCGTGGTGGTTCGACAGCTAAATCAAGACCTCACAAATAAGAAAGTAAAATGTCAATTGAGAACGAGAGATAAGCTATAAGAGCATAATGAATCTCTGGAAACTGTAGAAGAGGGAATCAATGACAAAAGAATCATTTGGGAGAATCGAGCAGCTACAAAGTTTTGTTCGTTTAAAACTTCTTTCGTACGCTTGGGTGGTTTTTGAATAAAACCCCGCGAATTTTTGTTTTTAGAAAGGCTAATTTGTTGTTGAGGGTAATCCATTTTGATCAACACAAATGGGTTGAAGAAAAAGTACGCCACACACACCGAGAGACGTCCATCATCGTGGCGCAACAGTAAGCAATTAATTCGAGGTTCCGAAAATGAACCCACTTTAAAAGGAAAACAACTTTTCCAAGCATAAATAAATAACGATGCAGTCAAAAAGAACAACAGAGAATGAAATACTAACAGCCTATAAGAAGCATTCTTAAGTTTTTCAAAACTATCATTATCTTTCTGCGTTTTTGCAGCTCATTTTGAACTGGTTTTATTACTTGCTTCGCGAAACGTACGAATCGTATAACTCCGCGTTAAAATTCTAACCGGTTGTTTGCTTGGTATTGGACAATGCGTTTTTTTTTTTTTTCTTCTTTTGTTGACACTTCCGTCAGTTTCGTGCTTCGGGAGCAAATCGAGTGACGACAATTTTTAAAACTCGATCGGATTGCTTCGAAAACATTTGGGGAGTTTCTATCACGACTCAAAGCAAGGCGCAACCAAATATATAATAAAGACAATGAGATGCAAAAGCAACCCCAAACGACATAAAGAAATTTCAGGATAATCATTCTTAGTACAGTAGACTCCCGAGCATCCAGCTTCTGTACTATCCGGCTCAGTCTTCTTCTCCGGCGTAGTTTTATTTCTCCGTACTAACCGGCCTATGGAGCTGCCGCGTTCACATTCTGCGTGGCTTGAGATAAATGCTGGGTTTGTACTAAAGAAAAAGTGAAAAAATATGTATTATAACGGTGGTTCTGTTATAAAAACTTTGTTTTCTGGTAATGGTAGGGTAAATAAAGGAGTTCATAGAACTTCATCATATCTGGCTGTTTCTTTTTATTGATCCGGCTTTCCCTTCCATCACATTAGGACAGATACTCGGGAGTCTACTGTACTTTAAAAATAGCGGTATGAAAAGTACAGTAAATATGAAGCTTCCATCGATTCATACTGAAATGGATACAAAATTACTGTTGCCAGACTACGGTACACTCTCAAAAATAGAATCCTCATTTTCGACGATTCTTCAATCGTCAAGAAAATTTCGTCATTTGTACCGATTCTTTCCTCGTGCGATCACGTGACTTTAAAAAATTACCACACAAATTTCGCCAATTTGACGAAAGGTTTACTCGAAGCATTTTTCATGAAGCCATTTCGTGAGATTTGATGCGTTTCTGAGAGAGTAAGAGCAAAATTATTGTTGCCAGACTAGGGTAAGCACAAAATTGGAAAAAAATTGCATGCATGTGTTGCGAAGTTACAAGGACCCTCTTTTTCAATGAAAAGTTTTAAGCTTCCGGTGTGCGTAGCTTTGGGAGTTGAAAGTTCCAACGTTCAAAATTATTGCATTGAAAACGGGGTTCCTCGTACCGCCAAATAAATAATGCAATAGTTTTGCAACTGTAAGTAGCAATAACGTTAATTTTATCATTAATTTTCCCCACAATAAGGTAAGTAAACGCTTTTATTGTTTGTTATGTTTAACGATCGACCTCATTTTCAAAAACAAAAAAAACAAAAAAAGTCTAAACTTACATTTCTAGTAAAAGCACGAGAAAACTTGTATGATTTTAAAACGCAATTTATTTAACTGTGCATCCACCTAGCATAAGGAAAACTATAATCTGATATTCGAAATCTCAAAAGATAGTAAAAACAAAAGGTCCGATAATAATCGGTACTAATCAATATTTGGATTTCCCCGGAAAATCGGAAAACACGGAAAATCGAGTAATTACTAGCTCGATAAACCATAAATACGTTAAAATGAACAAAAGAAAGATAGGAAAAGGTTACTTACTCCCTTTATATGTATATATTATTCCCCCCTCCCCTACAGCAACAACCTGATCACTGGTATAAAGAATTTACGCATCGCACACTAAGTTACTAAATGTTCCTAAGAAATTAATTTCGCTATCCTTATTTACCGATGCATCTTAACCTTAATATGTATTATTTTTTATACTTTTATACTGAAAGTACAGGACAATAAATACTTGGGTGATTTTTCAAGGGATTTTTCCTGGGTCAAATGCAAAACTTCCATTTTTAGAAAATTCCTGAAAGCACGGATAATCAGCAGATTTTTAAAATAGACAAGTAATGGACTAACCAGATAATTGGAAAGTTCAGGGCAATCACGTTCAAAATGTGAAGATGTAGAACGAAATAAATGACATATTAAGGCATAAGACTAATTCCAATGAAAATTGCAACACGTGTTTCGGCGAAGCAGAAAACTTCTGTATCAGTATGCAGAAAAAGCGCTATATGAAGAAAATCAGAGATCTGGAGCACTTGCTTTGAATCCGCTGCAGCTCTGCTCGTGCTTTGAATAATTTTAATAGTAATTATTTTAATAGTAATTATTTTAATAGTAATTACGCTTTTACTTATTTAATTTATCAATAGGTGTGCACACGTATTATAAAGATTATAGTTATTAATAAACTATTCATTTATCAATGAATACATAATGTTTTCAATGCATTGTGTTACGGAAAAAAATTGGGATCCCCCTCCCAAAAAAAAAAAAAAAATAGCGGAAGAAAAAAAAAAAAGAAAGGCAAAAAAACTCATTTTTTATTTTTGTTTTGGAATGTAGCTCAGTTGGAGTAACTGTAAACACTGTTTCAATGTTTTAACTTTTAATTCTTCCCTACCTCTTGAACGAAATGAGAGCTCAAATTGTGAGCATTCTTGACACTACTATACTCCTTCTGAGTAAATGTATACACAAATTTTGACTTTATGCCTATTTACTAGCAAATGAACTCCTGTTTACATTTAGCCCAGTATATTTACATTACCACATAGTCTCTTAGGTAAATCTAAATCGGGATTTATTTTCCCATAAGGTTGATGAGAATAGAAAACCGGACACACACAGTCTGCTAGAAAGCTTAACAATTTTGACTTTATGCCTATTTACTAGCAAATGAATTCCTGTTTACATTTAGCCCAGTATATTTAAATTTACCACCTAGTCTCTGGGGTAAATATAAATCGGGATTTATTTTCCCATAAGGTTGATGAGAATAGAAAACCGGACACACACAGTCTGCTAGAAAGCTTAAGAAGTTCTGGGGCAATGGCTTTCAATCTACCGCCCACGGGCCGCACGTGGTCCGCTGAGTTATTTCAAGTTCGCTGAAATCATTTAATAAGAAATATCTGACAAAAAAATCAGGAAATGTGGTAATCTAAAATGTGTCCCGCATGGGATCAGTCGATTAACCCTTATTCTCATAAAGTTGGGGTTTTCCCCTACTTTCTATTAGAAAAGTGACGTCAGCGCGTACGTTCCATTGTTATTTGCTAGCCCTTATTCTCATAAAGTAGCATATACGAGAATAAGGGTTAAGTTCGGTTCCCACACTACACCGCAAGTGAAGCAGCACTAGCCGTGGTCAATGCTTGGGAGGGCGACTGGTTTCTCTGAGACCGTATGCGCTAATGGAAGCTAGTGCACGTAAAATCCGTCGTGGCACCAAATGTCCTCAAAGTTTAAAATAATGCCTCTGGGAGTGTCAACCTAGGTGACGGTCATCTGGAAGCTGGTTGGAAATTAGGAGAACCCTCTGAGACAAGTCAAGGAAGCTTGGGTTTCCAAGTGGCATTAGCAACAACAGCAACATTTATGTAAAATAGACACAAAAGTGTAACTTACATCATAATATAATATTTTTTCTTCCCAAAAGATTGGAAATACAATAAACGTAAGTGTTTAGAATTACCATAGAGAAAAAATACGTAGTATATCCACAAAGTAAGTTCCGTTTCTATTTCTATCCGCGGCAGCGCTGCGATCGCAGTTCCGCGCATGCGCAGCAGTTACTCTGACCCAAGGAGAAGAAATGTACGCCATTTTCAGATCGCTGCTGCCGACTTGTTCTTTGTAGTGCTTCTTTATAATGTCAGCCTTAATTGAAAATGCCGCCGCTTGTGAAATCAGATCTGTGATTCGTGTGCACTTCAACGATGATGACGAGCTGAAAGAACATCTTACCACATGGTTGAAAAACACAGGCGGACCTGTGTGCTTCTATGAAGAAGGCATACAAAAATTTGTGCCACGCTATGACAAGTGCCTACGAAATTTCGGAAGCTATGTAGAAAAGTAGTTTAACAGTTGTAGATTTTTGTATAATAAATAATTTTTCTGTATCTGTACACGTTTTTTTTTTTTTTTTTATACAACCAAACGGAACTTACTTTTTGGATATACCTCGTATATAGGGGGACTGTAAACACCTAATTTGCACCAGAAAAATGAGAGGAAGGATGAAATTTATAACAAAATGTTTTTTAGCAACATTCTATACTACAAATAAAAATGGTTGAAACCATTTACTTGGCATTTGCAGATGTGCTGGAGAGGAAAATGTAAAATCGCTGAATTTTGTGAAACAACTTTTTTAACCGTTTCATTTTAAAACAGTGGTGACACCTCCACAGCTGTTTGGAAACATACTGAGCTACTTCAATGTCTTCCCTACGTTGCCAATTCATCACCTTACCAGCAGTTACGTTTTCAAAACCACCACAAGTGTAGTGATACAGCTTGCTTACATTTACTCCAACTGACCCTAATACAATTAAAAAAAAATGGAGCGGTGGAGCACAACAAATTTCTTTGCTGTGGCTCTTCTTCAGTTTTGAACAAAAACTCGT
The DNA here is from genome assembly GCA_038502835.1 of Octonoba sinensis. Classification (NCBI taxonomy): domain Eukaryota; kingdom Metazoa; phylum Arthropoda; class Arachnida; order Araneae; family Uloboridae; genus Octonoba; species Octonoba sinensis. Next base: position 71,489,365 of record CM076602.1, read on the forward strand.
TCCGCCACTGCGCTTGCTCCACGCTCTGCTCCAAAACAACCCCGACAAAAATAACTATTTCGGCCTCGTCACTGCTATTTAACTTTTTTAATGTTTCCATTCAACTATTAAAAACTAGCGGGGAACAGACTAAAATTTTTAAACCGCGAATGTTCAAATTAAAATCTTTGAGACTCTAAAAGTATCATGTATTGCAATGTAGCAAATAGCATGTGCACAAAATAAATAAACAATAACAATAATAATAATAATACATCAATAAATAAATAAATAAATCGACAAACAAAAGAGAATAAAAATATGACCGCATTCAAAAATAATACACACCACTAAGAAATAATACGTGTCTTCTTAAATCTTCCCTAAGTGGGTCCAATTTATAGCGGGATTATTTAATTTTTAACGTTGAAGGAAACCTAAATGCAAATTTAAGTGTCGTACTCTTAATGCATAATTGGTTGTTATCAGGATACATTTATAAAAAAAATTCAACAAGATAGGTTTGAAAATTTCAATTCTAGAAAATTATTGAAAGACGACATTATCATCATTAATTTAACCATATTGTACTACATGTAGAAAAAGAAAATCTGCAAAAGTTACAGGTTTTATTTATTTATTGACTTATTTATTTTTTGAAGTATATAAGAGCAACGCGAAACGGGAACTCGCCAACTTATCTTACACAAAAACCACACGATACATGTTGTCATAATTAATATCAGTTTACATCCTATTGTTTTCACCAACCTTACACAATAAAACTCCTTAAAAAATCGGAAAAATTTCTTCTTACTTTTCTCAAGAAATCCATTGTAGTCATCTTCACCACTGAGATCATGTTTGCCTTCAGCCACGCTTAAGAATGAAGCAAAACCGTTTAAAAATACATTTGGTCGTTTCAGGCGATAATTACTAACACTAAAGCCGTGGGAAATATTTTTCTTACTCGGAAAAGGAAAAGATTAAAAGCAATCAATAGACCACCATTGAAGTAGGACAAAGAAAATAATTCGATTGAGTCGAATTTTATGATTCATTGAATCTTCAATGAGACCACCCATCAAGTCCTATTTGTAATCGTTAAGAAATTAGGGAAAATATTTCCGATTTTCGCGATTTAAAATAACTCATTATGGTATATTAAATATTATTCGGTAAAGATTTTTTTGTCACTGAGCTCTATTTAATTGATAATAAATGAGCAAATTGTAATTACGAAATGTCACAAAGTTCGACATATATTGGAAAACGTTTTTTTTTTTTTTAAAGCAATTGTTCCTTATAAGCATTGTGGATTACACTCGACAACAATGCTCCATGTTTATTATTATTATTATTATTATTATTATTATTATTATTATTATGAAGAAGAAGAAGAAGAAGAGAAGAAAAATCCATATTATCGATAGCGTTTTACTGATAGTAATCTTCAAAACTTGAAACTGGTGAGGGTTCGATTTGAAGCAAACCTCAAATCGAACAAAGTAGTTCCTGTAAAATATGAAATGAAATGTCATTATTAGAATTCTTCCTCCTTTTTCTGTTGATATTCAAAAAAAATCTTTAACTTCAAACTTGCAGTTCTAAACTTATGGAAGGTTGGGGGAATTTATCACTGATCTGTTAAAAACTAAAAAATAAATAAATAACTTCACATGTACCAAACCCAACAACCCTGTTGGGAAACTCCACTGTCTTAGTTTTATTCTTACAAAACTTATCTTTATACTAGCAATCAAATAAGGAAATGTTCGAATTTACAGCATCAACTATACGGTTTATGGCTCGTCCATTCGTATATGTAATACAAATATGTATTTTAGTCTAAGGCTACATTTCAGTCATAATACAGAGAATAAATCGTTCTTCAAAGTCTAGAATACGGCCAAATTAAGTAAAATAAGTCAACCAGATAAGACGGGGGAAGGCCCAGTTAGCCAAATAGTCATTCTTTCTCAATTTTAACATTAAAGAAAATGAACTTTTTGACTTAACAATGACACAATGTCATTTTCAGGAGGCAAATGGCAGACATTTCAGGAGACAAATGAAAAAGACACGCTGTCCTTTTCAGGAAAGTGCCACAGCATTTTATCAACGCCAGAAAGCAGACGAGTGATGGAGAATATCTTCTCCGCACTATAGTAACAATTCTAAAGCCGACAGCCGAAAAAATAGTGGTAATGAAAAATATGCTACAAAGTGATCCATAGAGCTATACTTATATTTATTACTAGCAAAATTACCAGGCGTTGTCCAGTAAAATTTAAAAAATGAGTAAAGAAATCAGCCCTATATATAAAAAATAAAATAAATAAATGTTCAAAGACATCAGCCGAATCCTCGCACATATGAGAAATGCGATTAACAGCCGATAACTCGCACTGTTAGAAATTTCAACATGAAATTACGGTTAAATGACCGGCAGCAGTCTGTCCATCTAATTCACCGTTAAATTTACGGATTGGAACATTTTTCTATTTTTACGGGTCCTAACCATTTCCAATCAGCTTGGTTATATAGTATATATAACCATTTTAAAATGGTTTCAAAACAAAAATTTCAGCGTTTTTGAACCATTTCGAGGCGTAAAAACGGTAAACGCAGCCTGCGGGAATCGAACCCGGTTGTTTGCCATACCAACGTTGCTCGCTAACCACTCGGCCATCGGCACCACACAAATCGGTCGCTTATTTATCACTAAATCTTTCTTTTCAACAGGAAAACTGCATTAAGATTGAGATTTTAATGCAGTTTTCCTGTCATTTTTAGTCTAAATTTACTGTATATGGACGAAAATCATCTTATTTGATGCAAAAATTAAAATACAAACAAGCTTCAGCAGCTCAAATTATGGGTTCGTTCATTCGCAAACAGTTCGGAAATAAGATGGCTCCAATTTTTGAGTTACGTGTGTATGTGTTTCTATTTAGCATTAAGGTTCTATTTAGCTTAAGCCACTTTTTTTTATCTTCTTTTTTTATATACACATGCAGATTTTAACTGATAAATCTTTATTCATATTTTAACAACAACGTACAACCGGTAAGGTTTCGCAACCAAGATGGACGGCCGATTCTTATTGAGCGCTTGAAAATTACGGTTAGTTAAACGTTAGGATAAACAGAGAATAAACGATTTTTTTCGCAATCAGCGGTTTGAGTACCATCTTTTTAATGGTTATTCAGCTGTTGTAGTTAAATATGGTAAAATAACAATCAAATAAATGGTTATTTTACTATTTTGTTACGGAAATTTTTAACAGTGCGGTTCAGCAAAAAAACAATTAATATATTTTTTAAAAGATATGAAGTTAAAATATACAAAATTATTGAAAGGGCAAAAACGTGTCAAACAAAGGGAAGCCTATTACGCGAAAAGTAACGATTTATAAATTAAAACTCACGTGCTTATTTTTAAATCATGATTGCAGTAAACTATTATTGGAATTCATTCTCTCACTGAGCGAAGTTCCATTCGAAATCTTCACTGCGCGGTAAGGCTTAGCTTACTTCTCGTTCGAAGAAATTCTGTTCAATAACTGATGTATTTACTCTAGAGAAGTGGTTCCCAAAGTGGTCCACATGGACCCCCAGGGGTGTATAGTGACAAGCAACGGTTTCACGTCAGCGAAATAAAAAATGGGGGTACATGAGATGAAAATAGGGTTCTTTAAGTCGTGTCTAAAGTTATCACCAAATTTTAGACACGATGCGCCAAACAGAAGTTTTTCCAATGTCACTTACTTATTTACATAACATTTTACTAATTATGTATTCATAAAATATATTTCATAAATAGTACAAGTAAGCACGGTACATATTTTCTTTGCGCTTGTAACTAATGAAATTTTGCACCTTTAATGCTAGTAAAAAGGCCGTGTCTGGGGCAACCTCGCCATTAAATGTTGATGCATAAAACTAAAATTTTACATGATAGAGAAAATAATACTTAACATTTTGTTTCGAATTTCCTTTTGTAACTTTCACATGACATCAAGAAAAATATTTCTCTATCTCCCCACTGCTTTAGAACTTCTTAGGAAAAACTTTATCCTCAGTTTTACTCTGTTTTGGAACTTTCAAATATAAACGTTTCACTAATTGACTTTTTAAAAGAATGATTCTTTTGGAAGGGAGTCCAAAAAAAATCAGAAAAGAACACTAAAAAATACTAGCTCAACGTTTCACCAAAAAAAAAAAAAAAAAAAAAACGGTGAAATTTAGCTGAAACCAACATTTGGTACTAAAGATGAACTATTACAATGGTTTCTAGTTTAATGGTTCCATTAATTGTCAAATTAGGTGAAACTACATCATTACAATGGTTCAACTTAGTACCAAATGTTGATTGCAGATAAATTTCGCCATTTTTTAGAGAGAATGGTTGAACTAGAATTTTTTACAGTGAGTTACAAAGGATCCAAGCGATAAAAAAATTTGGGGAGCTATGCTCTAGAATTTTCGAACCTATTCTACCTGGCGTCGTTTTTATCAGGTAAGAATGATGAAGAGAAAATGAGATGTTTTAAAAATCTTTTAAGGAAAAAAACATCTCAAATACGGAATTAAAAAATAATAATAATAAAAAAACTCTAATTCGAATTTTGGAATGGAACTTCGTGTTTTATCTCTCTTTCAAGAGATGATTGAATTTCGTGACAAATTTCAATCAAACTCGTCAATTGCTGTGGCTTTGTATAGCCAACATACAAGCACACATACCAACTCTTATACATAGATTTCTAACGTTATTTGCAAAAGGATTCAAAGTCATGCCGTATTATGAGTCCTCATTTCAAAGTTAATTAAAAAAAAAAAAAAAAAGTATTGCAGTAGCAGTAGCTTTGAATTAAGCGGTTTATAATTTTCAGCCACCCTATAACTAAAATAAACTTCATAACAAAAACGCATGATTGATCAATAACTAATGCGTAGTGATTCCCTTACGCTCGATGCGTTAATTAGTAAGAAATCGGATTTATTTAGCGAATCCAAAATAATGAATAATTGAAACATCTTGACGTCCAAGATATGATTGAAAATTAAGTTGGGGTTTGGATGAAATACTATCATGAGCCGGTCGACTTGAATTTATCCTAAATGTTACTTGAATTTCTGTGGGATTTAAATCTGAAAGCACGAATTTATGGTGATATTTAAATTCATTTTTCAACATGTTGCTGCGATTTTTCTGACACAATGTCTGACAACCATTAGTCGCATTATTACATTCATCCGCTATGACAATGATATTTTCGCAACATGCAAAAAAAAAGACGAGAGAGAATCATCTAGCTTGTGCAATATGAAAAAACATCAATTAAGGAAAAATGAGTAACATTTTTAATAAAGAGAATTTTAAATAAGAAAGTCAAAAGTGTAGTACTTTACATAAAACTTCGAGTCATATAAAATGAATAAAATATTTTTGGCTTAACGTTTTTAGATGGCACATGGGAATTCCCAGTACAATATTTTAAACAAAAATATAAACTTTAAAACACAAAAACTTTAAGCTTTTTCTATGCTTATGCTTATTTTTTTAAGTCCTTTTTATATGTAAATAAACTTATAGTGTGTTTAAAAATATTAAATAATTTTATAACTGTTACTTAAAATATATTCTAATACGTTATAATAAATTCTAATAACTAGAACAAAATTATATTTACATTTTTTAAATTTATTTTATTTTTTATTTATTTATTTAATTATTTTAAGAATGAATTTGTGCTTCATTTAGGGGCATTAAAACTATCAACTACTTATCTTAATTTAATTTCCAAAACTAAATAATGTGTACGCATTTTTATTGTCACAGAGAATTTGGTAAATCTTTATTCAAAGTTCTAAAAGAAAAAAAGGGTGGGTGAAGGGATAAAATCCTAAAATTCATTCAAAACCCGAAACATTCGAAATGTTTCATATTACGTATTTTCCTATCTTTTCGGATATGGTGTCTAGAATTCCGATATCTCAGATACCTTTTCAGAATCACTGTTTATGATAAGCACACTCAAACGAAGATAATCGAATCATTTTAATTATTCAGGAACATTTGAGAACTGGATTAAAATGTATGATAATGATTTCAACATAAAATTTTCTATTACTGAGTAAAAATTTTGACTGGTTTTATAATTCAATAATTGGTTATCAAGTCATTCCTTGGAATGATCTCGAATGAATGGATAACCATCATTCGATGGTTATCGATTGATTCTAATATTAAAATGCTTTTAAGAATCACTCGAAAACCAATCATCCGGTCATGAAATGTTTTGAAAGAATCATTCGACAAATGTTCATTTGTACGAACCAATCGATTACAATCAATATCAGATCATTCGTTCATATAAATCTCTCGATAACTCTCGTCTCCCATTATTACGTGCAGGGCGGCATATAACATGAAAGCTGGTACATCTATTTGCGTTTAAAACATAAAAATAAAAAAAATAAAAGTTAAAAATACAACAACTTCAAAAAAAAGTACCGCTTGATGAGAGCAGAAATATTATTACTGGATTTTTTTTCTGAACGCAACTATGATCCTGTTTCTTAATTTACGCTGCAGCACTTTCAATACAAAAAAAAAAAAAAAAAAAAAAAACATATCATAGTTAATGGAAAAGATCATACTCTCTTAAAATCGGGAAAAATAATTAAAATCAAATTGCATCTTGCTTGTTGATGCTACAGTTGATTCCATTTTGCTGTTGATTAACATCAGAAATAAAAAGAGAGCTCGAATTTTGTCTATTTATACATATCCACAACAACATCCTATTTTAAAGAAACTTCGTATTTTTAAAGACTTACAGCATTTTTATGAAATGAGAAAATATAGAATATACGAAAGTAAATTATTTTTAAGGATGGTAAAGTCCTAGTAACGATATTCTTTTCTTTTAGTTATAAACTCTGATTTGGCAGGAAAGTTCACAAGCCGTTCCCTAATATATCATTAACTTTTTTATGCATAGTTCAAAAGGGGGTGTCCTGCGTCAGACCGACCACTTGACCGGAACATCTGCTTACGCACCCAGAGCCCTCGGTCTCGAAAACTCGGATGGGCACAGTGGGCTATGGCCCCAAATGGGCTGTCGCATCCCTGAGTTTCACAAAAAGAGTATTAGGTTTAGAATTTAAGGATACGCTTATATGTTGTACGCTAAATTTTAGGAAATGTTTATTTTAATAACTTGTTTTGAGGGATTTGTGGGGACAAAGATCGTAGAATTTGGCTACAACAGGAAGCAATCATCATATTAATCGGAATGATACACTCATATTTTTAATAACCTTAAAAGTCGCTGTTAAAAATCAGTTTTGCTTTATTTTCACTAAGCTTTCAATGACACAGCTTTCAAAACGTTTAATTTTTTTCACACAAGAAGAATAAAAGTATATGAAATCTATCGGAAGAGAGTAAACGACTGGACTGCTGAAGCGCGGTTCTCCCAATTTTTTTACATTCTATCAAGTATTCTTTAATATTTATAAGTACACACAAAAATATTTCATCAGATATGTGGGTCGCATTTAAATCATATTCATATAAATCTGAGATATGCCGCGCTGAAAAAATTGCAAACAAAAAACATTCAATCATTTATAATGAAGCACTTCTATGTAAACCTCTCCATACGAGCTTCATTACAACATTTTTTTTTTTACTTCAAGCTTTGAAGTACTTTCTTACTTTTCCAGTGGCAACAAAGTAACAAAAGTTCATGTTAAAGATGTCATTGATTGTGTTTATCATTTTCTAGAATCACAATCACAATCTGATCGCGTGACGGTTTAAAGTTAAACAGACTTCTAACTCAATACTTATTCTGATTCAGTACTGTACACAAGAAAATTTCGTAATACAGGTGTCTCGCGACGAAGATTTAAAGAATTAAAAAAGAAAAAAAATTAAAGAAAAAAAGAAAAGAAAACATACATTAAACAAATTCAACAAATTACCTTTGGAAAGCTAATTTTAGAAACATTAAACATAGTAGAATTTCTACCCGTATGATTCTTCGAAGGAAATTTAATGGAAACATAACATATTGAGCTGAATTTGTAATTTTTACGACCCGTTTGTTTGTTTGTTTTTTCTTGCATTTGGACGAACTCCTTCATAAAAAGAAAGGCCCTACAAATAGTAATCTATATATGGCCTTTCAGATGAACCTCTACTTAAATCATAGCAGAGGTTCATCTAAATATCATTTTCGCAAATCTGTATTTTATTATTATACAAATTCTGTTATAAAAAATATTATATTACAAATCTGTATTTAAATTTTTTAAATTTTTATTCTGTAACATTAAAAATATGTTAAAAGTTCCATTCCAAGACTGGATATAATTATTTAACAAAATTTACTATCGTATAATTTCATAATATGTATGTTTGGTGGTTACTTCGTTTTTTTTTTCAATAATGGGAATTGGGACTAATTGGTACCGAATTCTCCGTGCACTGCAGAGATGAAAGTGCTAATAGTTTCAAAGTCACGTTTTTAAATATGAAATGTTAATAAATGTTAAAATACCCACAATAAAACATGAAATAAAATTTTCAAGCATATATTTTAGACAATCAAAAACATTCAGCGTTCTTTGAAAAACGTCTGAAATATTGGAACGTAATTGAAAAAACAGCGGACAACCGAGGGAAGGGAGCGTAAATAAGAATAATAATAATAATAACATTACATCTTTACTGACAAACAGTTCAATGGATATTAAAATGTTATTTAACAATTTATTTACTTAAAATTAATCATCACATATAATATAAATTTATTTAAAATTGCTTTTACGCGTGTTTTTTATTTGACTGCGCAGCTTTTAGAGGTACTTTGTGTTTTAAAAATATTTTTTAAATCAGTACAACGTTGAGAAATGTTTTAAAATATGCAACACTTCGAACCGATTGTACCAGCAGTCGGTATCGATTATAGGTCCACAAATTTCACATTCCTCTCAAGATTTAATCAACGTTTGCATTTGATACTGAAACGGAGACAGAATATTGAAACAGATACAGTAAAATACCCACTGCTTTTTTATTAATGTATTCAAAATGTAATTGACTTGATGGGTTTTGTACTGATGGAGCGTCATCTAGCCATGCTGTCAAATAGTGAGCATCTGTTAATCTTTAACTATTAATGAATTTTTCATTAGGAGAATCTTAAATTCAAACATTTCATTCATTATTTAATCGCATATGCAGCATAAACAATTTAAAGAATTGAATTACAACAAACATTTCTCGCAATGTAAAACTTCGAATATGAAGAGGTAAAATAATTAAGAAAAGAAGAGTAACAGTTAAAATAACTGCTACTCTTCTTTTCTCAATTATTTAAAAATTGCCAATACATAAAAACATAAATTATTTATAAAAAAAAAAAATCCATTGCAACTCTTTCGAGACAGACTAACAAACACATATACTTTTCCATCTCATAACGCTACGTTTTTTCCATTAAATCATTTATTTATTTAAGTTTTTTTGGTGATATTTTTACTATACACTAATTCTTTCTTTCTTTCTCTCTCTCTCTTTTTTTTTTTTTTTTCTTCTTTTCTCCCCGACTTGTAAGGAAAAAATAGACTAATAAACGAGTACTTAGCTAAAACAATTATTAGCTAACCACGCATAAGAGTAAAAACAGAAATCCGTAAATATGTTTTATAGCCGTCCTTAGTTTTATAGATTTAGATTGATAGAGAAACAAATCTTTCAAACTTTTACCGTTTTTAATGCCATAATTATTTACTTAAACCAGTGCTTACATTTCCATTAACTTTACTTTATGGAAATACTGTAAACTTTCGATGATGTTAAAATTGGATTTAACCAAAATGTTAAAACAACTATTACGCTGGATGAAATTAAGATTAATCAACACACATTTATTATTATTTATTTTTTTCATTTCTTCAAATCACACATTCTAACATCGTCGAAAGCTTACAGTATTTATATAGAGTAAAGTTAACGAAAATTTATGAATCAGTATAAAATCATGGCAATAAAAAAGAAGTAAAAGTTTGTAAAACTGAACGAATTAACAGACAAAAGAACAAATTCCTTCTATAAAATTAAGCATCACGAAAAGTTAAAAAAATAATAATAATAATAATTCTGTTAAATGCGTTTAAAACGGCAAGACCTGAAATATTTAAAAGAAAAAACACATAAAAGCTTTTTATACATATATTTCTGTTTGAAGGCAGTTAAAAAAATCATTTATCACAGGGTTTGAACGAGCAAATTTCAATATAATAAGATATAGTGTGTATAGCAATAATAATCAATATAGTAATAAATATGAATGATTCAATATAGTAATAGAAATATAGTAATCAATCTAATTCAATATAGTATTAATAAACCAACTTTCAGAGTAGTATTTTACAATGTAATTTTTTGCAGTAATTGAGACAATCCAATAGACAATAAGAAATGTTTTTTATCGTTTGCGGGCTATGATCTAAGCAAGCAAATTAATTAAAACACTGCAACAAAAGAGAACGTTCGATTTTGGAAATGTTACCGGGGGGGGGGGGGCGAGGTAGGGAAGGTAGCTGTTGAAACATTTAGGGGAGGCGAGCGTTTTTTTTCTACTTTGGTAAAAAATCAAATCGTTTCCAATTACTTGGTTTAAAAGTATAAACAAGAGATAAATAATTTACGCAAAGAAAATTATCTTACCGGATGAAAAGTAGCAATTGAACTTAAACAATAATAAAATATTTCTTTCATTTAACAAACAAAAAACTGCCCTTTGTTGCAAAATAATTATTTTTGAGGCATATAACTACTCCGAAAGCAATTTAACCAACGATGGCTCTCCCAAAGTACGATAAACACATTTTTAATTAAGCTCAAGGTACAGCAAGGAAAGAATGCATTATGGACTGCAATTTGTCTAGCATCGGCTGCAGAAGAGAACCACACTACTCCTCTTCTCTTCTTTAAACAAATAAAAACAAGTTAAAGAAAGCTGAAATTTCTCTAAATTTTAATTTCTTTTTCGTTCGTTTTATTTTTATTATGTTTTTCTGGGATTTATAAACTTTATATTTAAGATAACGAGTTATTGTCAATTTTTAAGATTACCCGGATGGCAACATAAATAAACTTTTCATGAATAATTTAAAACTCAAATAAGAAAATATCAAAAATGAATGAATAAATAAATAAATGAAAATCATAGCTTAAATAAATAAAGGAAAGAAAGATTCAAATGGAGTAGGGAAAATATTGAAAAAATAAATATGTAAATTAATCAATAAAAAAAATAATCATTTAAAAAGAAGGAAAAAAATTATAAAAATTTAAAATAAATAAATGAACACATAAAAAATACATCGGTAAAAGTAAAAATACTAAAAAGTATTAAATAATAATATTAACCCTGTCGTCACCAAATTAAGAGAAAAGAAGATAAATAAAAAGTTCTACTATTTAATGTATTATATAAAGTGCTGCCATAAATCATGAACAAAATTCTTTTCTCAAACGTTTACTTTTTTTTTTCTTTCTTTTTTTACAACTCTTTTATGAACATTATGATATTATAGTGATATCATACATCAGTGACATAAAAGATAACAGTATTTTCTATTTATTCTTGTATACTATTTATATTTCAAAAATAATTTTAAAAAGGTACATGGGTAAATTACGTAAATTCCAAAATTCAAACTAAAAATATAATTTATTAATTTAATGAAGAATAATTAAAAATTGATGATTCTTGCACACTGTAAAAAATCTAGTTCAACCTTCCCCAAAAAGAAAAATGGTGAAATTTAGCTGCAACCAACACTTATTGCTAAGTTGAACCATTAAAATGATGTAGTTTCACTCACACTGTTAGAAATTTCAACATGAAATTACGGTTAAATGACCGGCAGCAGTCTGTCCATCTAATTCACCGTTAAATTTACGGTTTGGAACATTTTTCTATCTTTACGAGACCTAAGGTCCATTTCCAATCAGCTGGGTTAAAAAGCCGTAAATACAAAAGTAAACGATTTTATAACCATTTAAAAATGGTTTCAAAACAAAAGTTTCACCGTTTTTGAACCATTTCGAGCCGTAGAATCTCAAAGGCGTAGAAACCGTAAACGAAGCTTGCGGGATTCGAACCCGGTTGTTTCCCATAACAACCTTGCTCGCTAACCATTCGGCCATCGATCGGCACCACACAAAGCGGTCGTTTATTTCAATAAATCTTCCTTTTCAACAAGAAAACTGCATTAAAATTGAGGTTTCAGTTTTTGATTGGATCCAAAGTCATTTTTAGTCTAAATTTACAGTATACTGACGAAAATCATTTTATTTACTGCAAAAATTAAAATACAAACAAGCTTCAGTAGCTCAAATTAGGGGTTCGCTCATTCGCAAACAGTTCGGAAATCCGATGGCTCCAATTTTTGATTTGTTTTTGATTTGCGTGTGTATGTGTTTCTATTTAGTATCCACTGCTTAAGCCACTTTTTTTTTATCTTCTTTTTTTATATACACATGCAGATTTTAACTGATAAATCTTTATTCATATTTTAACAACAACGTACGACCGGTAAGCTTTCGCAACCAAGATGGACGCCCGATTCTTGTTGAGCGCTTGGAAATTACGGTTAGTTAAACGTTCTTTAGGATAAACAGAGAATAAACTATTTTTTTCGCAATCAGCGGTTTGAGTACCATCTTTTTAATGGTTATTCAGCTGCTGTAGTTAAACATGGTAAAATAACAATCAAATAAATGGTTATTTTACTATTTTGTTACGGAAATTTTTAACAGTGTAGTATTACCATGAATGTGAACTACGAATCATTATAATGGCTCAATTTTAGTACCAAAGGTTGGTTGCACCTAAATTTCACCATTTTACCATTTTTCTTTCTTTTTTTTTTTGATGAAAGGTTGAACTTGAATTTTTTTATTATAGCCTTTTTTTTAGGTCTGGTATGTGTTATACGTGAGTAAGAGCCTAAAAATAAAAAGACCATTTTTTTTAGTTTTCTAAACCAAAATATTGCCGCTATTTGAAGTAGGGGCCTCGTATTAGGGTCAGGGCGGTGAGAAGGTTAATTTTAAAAAATAAGAAGAATTAATGTGTGAACTTAAAGAAACTTTATGTGTGAACTATTAATGTGTGAACTTTAAGTGCAGTCATGAGTTTATAGTTGTAGCGATAAAAAGTTTGAGATTTCTGAACGAAACACAAGGGACTAAAAATAACACTCAAAATTTAAAGTTCTGTTTTACAGCATATATTTTGAGTTGTATTTTTTTTCGGTACTATTTTGAATAAAATATAGATGTAGCACTTTATTTATTTATTTATAAATCCTAAGTAAAATTATTGTGTAAAATTGAGCTTCATCCTCGTCTCATGTATGTATGCTTGCAGACAAGCTGAGTTTATCAAGGTTTGAATAGTTAAAAAAAAAAAATAGCATTTAAACTGTAACACGACTAAAGCAATATATTTTACTTTAATTGGGGGGAGTAAACATTACAGTACAGCAGTTCGTAATATGTAATGACAGTAATTCTAGAAGCACTCGAAGAACTATCAAGAAGTAGGCACACGAAAGAACGATGATGATTAGAAGGAAAGAGAGAAATAATTTAATTTTCATTATATCTAAAATTCCTATTCCAAATTCTTATTCATTCATAGCCAAAATAATTTGTTAAAGCGAAACATTTTAGTACTGTCCACGGACGTTAGTTTTTTTGTAATGAGAAATTCAAAATTTAATTTATTGAACTGATCAGACAACGGCCTTAAATGATCAAGTAAAAGTTTTTTAATGCATATGAATCTACACCACTTCTTCCCAATACATTTTACCTGAAGTTAATTGCCTATTTCAGCAAAACGCATAAAAGGTTTATTAAATTATTAAAATTTTTCACTATACGCAGAACTAAAAATTCTTAAAATCGAAAAATAAAACATGGACTGAGGTGTTCTAAAAAACGTTTTACGAACAAATCGATACATTTTTTTTCTTTTTAATTTCATTGTATTATTGTTTTTATTTAATTTTTTACTTACTTATTTATTTAGTTTTATTTTATTCTTTTTTTAATATGACAATTTGTTTGTAAATTTTTGGGAAGGGAGTAGAGAAAACAGAACGATACACAATTTTTTCATGTTATAAGACTAGATTTTTCCTTTTTTGCTAACACTTTCTTTTTCACACCAGACAAACATCTGGTAGTTTCAGACATTAAAAAAAACAAAATAAAAAAAAATAAAAAATAAAAAAAAAAACGCTAAATTACTTTCAATGTCATCAACTTTTTTTTTTATCACAATTTAAGTTTAGTTCAAAATAATCTACTCACCAGCGACTGTAGAGAGATATTGTCGTAGGGGAAGTTGTTCGTCATAGTTACGTTCTAATCCACAGGTGATACCGAAAAGGAAAAAAAAAAGGGCCTATAAAAAGGGTTTAGTCCAGAAAAAAAATCTTGAAAAAAATCACTGTCTATCCAATTTGAGCCGGTCGTCTGGCGCGAGGGAGTATTCCATACACAAACACACACACACACAAGGCAAGAAAGAGGAAGAGCGACGGAGTGGAAAAGATTTCGAGCGCGTTCGTCGCCGCGCGTAACTAATAACTGACGAGCAGTTTGGGAGCGAAGGGGTTTGTTGCTCGCTCGCAGACACAACAAACACAACTCTCGCCTATCAAACAACGCGCCAGACTTTCTCCTATTCCGGCCCACTGGGTTCGAGTTATTGGTCCCTGGACAGCATGCTTCCGGCAAAGGTCAACCTGGTCCTCGATTTTTTTTTTCCTTTTGTTATATCTTCTGTTAACTTTTTTCACGTTTGCGCCGTTGTTTTTAATCCCAAACACGGTAGGGATTTCCATTTTCCCTACGCGAAGTGATGCTTCGGGAGTTCCGTCATCATTAGAGCGGCACCGGGCATCTTGTTCGAAACTTTAATATTACATCAACACGCGGTTTAAATAAGTTTCAGTGACGCGGCTCATCAATGATGGAAATTACATCGCAAAGAAGTAGAAAATAGGAAAGCATTATTAAGTAGGAACCATACTTACGACCCCTTTTATCATATTGTATTAGGGGGGGAGATTAAGTAACCCATTAGGGGTGTAGCTTTCTTCTGTATTCAAGTCTAAAGGACATTGAAAAAAATGTTCGTTGTAATATTGTAAAAATGTTTATTAAGTAGGGTTCATGCTTGAGACTTATTTTATCACATTGTATTAATGGCGTACTCAGTAGCACACTCAATGATGTTGCTTTCTTCTATATTCCTGTATAAAGGATATTGAAAAATTGATTGAAATTTTACGGATTGACAAGGAGTGATGAAACATTTTGACCGTTTTTGAAAGATTTGTGAATGTGTGTATATATTCGGATAAACAGTTTTTCCGTGGACACTAACGCAAAGATTAATGCAAGTAATAGAACGAAATTCAGTACAGAGACGGAACTTGATAGGAGCTGGTGCAGGTAAGGGTTTGCCATCCTTCATTCACTTCAACAGAAATGGCTCAACTGAACATTTTCCTTGCATTTACAGATGAATGTTGATAAAAGTTATTTATCTTTTACACTGTTAGAAATTACATCATGAAATTACGGTTAAATAACCGGCAGCAGTCTTTCCATTTAATTCACCGTTAAATTTACGATTTGGAACATTTTTCTATCTTTACGGGACCTAAACCATTCCCAATCAGCTTGGTTAAAAAGCCGTAAATACAAAAGTTTACGGTTTTATAACCATTTAAAAATGGTTTCAAAACAAAATGTTTGCCGTTTTTGAACCATTTCGAGGCGTAGAATCTTCGAGGCGTAGAAACCGTAAACGAAGCTTGCGGGAATCGAACCCGGGTGCATGGTACACCAACCTTGCGCTCTAGTCATTCAGCCATCTACACCACGTAAAGCGGCCGTTCAATTTATCAATAAATCTTCTTTTCCAACAGGCAAACTTCTTTAAAATTGAGATTTCAGTTTTTGATTGGATCCAAAGTGATTTTTGGTCTAAATTTACTGAATATTGACGAAAATCATTTAATTTGCTGCAAAAATTAACATACAAACAAGCTTTAGCGGCTCAAATTATGGGTTCGCTCATTCGCAAGCAGTTCGGGAATCCGATGTCTCCAATTTTTGATTTGCGTGTGTATGTGTTTCTATTTAGTATCCACTGCTTAAGCCACTTTTTTCTTCTTCTTTTTTTATATACACATGCAGATTTTAACTGATAAATCCGTATTCCTATTTTAAAACAACGTACGACCGGTAAGCTTTCGCAACCAAGATGGACGCCTGATTCTTATTGAGCGCTTGAAAATTACGGTTAGTTAAACGTTCTTTAGGATAAACAGAGAATAAACGATTCTTTTCACAATCAGCGGTTTGAGTACCATCTTTTTAATGGTTATTCAACTGTTGTAATTAAATATGGTAAAATAACAATCAAATAAATGGTTATTTTACTATTTTTTACGGAAATTTTTAACAGTGTATCAACATTCATACAGGAATTTATTATGAATTAATTCATACATAATTATATAATTATTGCATGGTAATATAAATCATGATATCATGAGTATTATTATTTATATTACCCCGGAAACACTACACGCGCTCCAATTGTAATTTAGTTATGAGTTTGGGAATGTTCCACTCGGATTACTTTATTCGCCACTTTACAAGCATTTAACAAAATATCAATTGGTTGACATTAACGTGTCAGTAGTTAACCGCTTTTTTAAAGCTGTTTCACCATTTTTTAAGAAAAAGAAAGAGAAAGTATAAAAGAAAAGAAAAGTTGGAACATCTAAGCTGAGCATATACTATTTTCACCAGAAGCTGCTTTGAAACTTAATGCGTGTTTGGGGGATAAATTTATATTGTATGTATGCGCCTAAATTTAAAACTACACGTATCGAAACTTTAATAGTAGTACTTCAAAAAAAGTTTTTACCTGAGAGATCTTATTAGAATTGGCGTCAGAGGAGGAGTGAATTACACTGATTTGGTCCACATAACTGTTAGTAATATCTCTTACAGGATGGCAAAAAATGTTCAATGCCATACTGAATAAAATGACCCACTGAATATACAGCTAGTTGATGATGAGTAAGAACAATAAATTCTGTACTTTCAGAAAGTCCTGTACAGAAAACTGCAAACAACGTTAGCGTGATCTGAATTAACTGTAAAAAAAGTTTTGCTCGACAACACATGAGAATCTACTGGAAGACCTTTATCTGGAGTCTGAAACCACACAAAATTAAACATAAGAGACTACAGACACTTAAAGAAAGGAGATTACAGAAAATAAAAATCAGAGAACACTCTGTAAATTTATATCAATAAAACACTCAAGACGCAATAAATTAAGAGAAATGAAATAGACTGCAAAATTAACGAAAGCCAAAAAAAAGAAAGAAAAGAAAAGGTTAAAAAAAAAAACTGTGTGCCGCAATCCATGTTTTCCCTGAATCACTACTCCGGGCATACGAACTAGAAGAAGAGGTGTCTGGGTATGCAATCTCCAATTGGTGGGTTTAGAACTTGAGCCCACTGCAGGGTTCGTACGCTTTTGGCAAAACCAAAAATAAGGACTTTCTAAGGACTTTTTAAGGACCTACAAAAAATATTAAGGACCTCACAAATTTTTCGAAATATACAAACTGTTATGTTTATTTTAAAAGGAAGCATTATTGAAAGAGGAAATTGATTTAACATCGTATTTTTATTAGGAACACAACACAAACACTTTTATGGAGCTCTCTTTGACTTGTTGCTCTTCTAATGTCCAATACAGTCAGAGAGTTAAATAATTATTGCAGCTAGTAATAAGAAGCACACAACACAAGTATTAATCATATAATAAGCAAATTATAATGATATGAAAAATTATCGAAAAATGGTTAGTTCTATAAAATACAAGTTAAATGAAAAGCAATTTAAATTTAAAAAAATGTTAAAAAAAACGCTGCACTTTGTCTTGAGAATTTGTGTTTAATTTAATTTTTTTTTCATTTTACTTAACTTATGCTGCTAGCATCTCAGTTTATGCTTACGTAAATTTTTATCTCAGCCATAAATAGTTTTTTAAAATTATTTAGAAGAGCTCGCAAAAATTCAGAAAAAACTTTTTCAACTTGAGAAAAATATTTCATTTTGGAAACAACATACAAATAAAAAATGGTGCTTATTTGCTTAAAACTTTGTACATTACCCTCAAATAGTAACTACCAAAGTTTAACTAAAATAAAGTTTCAAAAAATTGAACAATTTTTTAAAATAAAAAATAAAACAAGCAGACTACAGGCTGCAAATACTAAAATAACTGTCAACTTTTTAAATAATTGATATATTTACAGGATGCAAAAAGACAGAAGTCTCAAAAGCTGCGTGCAATTTTCTGTGAAGCACATGCTAGATGTTAGCAAGTTTCCGAAAAAAAGGTTTTTACATTTTCGCGTTATAAGTTATGAAAATTCATGTAAATTAATACATGTCTTTTTAAAAAGTTTCTTGAAAAAATTTCTTGTTTTGTAGTACAATCCCTTTAGATAAAAATACTTGTACATCAGCTTGAAAAATCGGACCTTTTTGCAAAAAATCGAATTTTCGAAGTTCACAAATAAAAACAGAAAAACTAGGGGAAAACGGAGCATTTGGCAACTACGGTGTATAGGTTTAAGAAGAGGTCGATTCCTTCAATTTACTGCAAATGAAGAAATTTCACGAGATACAAATTTTGATTAATGCAGCAAATATCCATCATCTCCCACACAACAAAACCCCACAGCGAAGGATCACGAAGCCAATTTGGTCGATAAAAATTTACGAAATATTAAAACATTGCTTTAAAACAAATTTTCAATACGGGAATTTATTTCATCTAAAAAAAAACAATGGGAGAACAAACTGTTTAGCGAAAGATCAGCTGAAAAGCGATCGGGAGAGTTGGCAACTCGGCGCTTATTATAGTGTAAGACGTAAGAAAAATGATAATAAAAATAAATAATTCTTTTACCTTTAACAGTATAAATAAGCGATATACATACATACGATTGGTCAAACGCAAAAAAAGCAGAAAGTTTTTTTTTTTTTTTTGCCTACATATTAGTTAAATGTATCTCTTTTATTGAGCTAGATGTCAACAATATGCTTCTTTGAAGCATTCCCCGCCCCCTTAAATTAAAAAAAAAAGTTTCAAAAGCAATATTTATTTACTGATTACTTGTTAAGAGCTGCTCCTACTTGCTTTATTGATAATTGTTTAGAATGTAAATGATTTAGTTAACAATTTTCATGCAGAAACAATATTTATTTACTTTGTAACTAAACTTAATAAATAGTTTAAAATCCCGAAATTCGGCACTTTTTCAAAAATTCCCGATTTTTGTTTATTTATTAAATATTTTCCCCTCGAGTCCTTAAAAGTCCGTGTTTCAAATTTTATTCCTTTTTCTTTTCTCTTTTAAACGCAAAATGAGGGAACTTGTGTGATTTGTTTTTCTGTGGTCTTAAATGGTGCCCAGTTACTAGGCACCATTGCTTTTTGTACAAATACTTGGGTGTTTTGATTCGACTTCTCTACTAATATTATAATTTTTTTATTTTTTTATTTTTTTTTTTTTTTTGATGTAGCTCGATTTGATTTCCTTTTTCATACAATTGCAGGAAATAACAAATTGGGAGCTGCCATGTGGGTGGGTACTGTTGTAGTTTGAAGCATTTTATCAAAATCCGTGAACTTTTTTTTTTTTTTAATATATCCTAACACATCAATCAATTTACTTATACCTTTTCAAAAAAAAAAAAAAAACAAGAGTTCATTATTTATCTACCAGTTGAGAAAGCACTGCAATTTGTAGTAAAAATGCGATCTGATGTTTATGTAAATCCGCCATTTTTGGTCCTGTCAATCCGCCGTTTTGGGTCTGTCCGAAAGCCGCGATAGTACCAGAACCGAGCAAACCAAATTTGAGGTTCGATTAAGTAGCTGAAATGAAAGAAGTTTGATTCTTGTGAAGAATACAAAAGATAGCAAAACAGATAGAGCGCATGGATAGATAAGGCGCATCTTATTTTAACAACAAAAAAAAAATATTAAGCATCTGGAATAAAAAATAAGGACTATTTAAGGACTTTTTAAGGCCTTAAAAATTAAAATGAACATTAAGTACTTTCTAAGGACCTTTAAGGACCATACGAACCCTGCACTGCGTTGTGATTCCGGTGCCTCGGACTACGAATCCAAAGATGCCTCTGGGGTTTGGGACCAGGCCTCAGATTTTTTCATTGAACGTACGTCTCGCCTGTAATATTTCTTTCTTGTATTTTTACAGAAACCAATTACAGAGAAAAAATAGTTCGCTTTCTGTTCGATCACGACGCGGAAGTTTCTTATATCAAATATATGAAAAGATTTAGAAAATGTTCTATTTCCAGTGTGAAGATAAGATAAAGCTAAAAACTGCAAGTAAGTGCTCCTACTGTGAATAACTTACTTTGTAGTAAAACGAAAAAACACTGGAAAGTTTTCTAAAAAAAAAAAAAGAAAGAAAGAAAGAAGGAAAATTTATAAAAGAACTTTTTATTTCTGCCTTTAAGAGAAACATAACATCACAAAATCATTTAACGAACAGAAAACTGGCGAAGCTAACAATGTTCAGAAAAATAAAACACAGTAGATTTTGATCGTTCTACAATGTGTAAAACCCCAAGTGTTAGACATGTCCATCTTTTTAAGTCAAAAACTGTACCTTCAGACCTAAGATCGTCACAAACTTAAACCATGCCTATCTTCTCGAAACATAAAGGCAAACAACATTATGTTGAACAGTACCTACTCAGAAGGTATATAAGATGCAATTGTCATTATTTTCACTTTGGAAATAAACACTTTTACCAATTCTAAAGAGAAAAAAGAAGGAAAAAAAAAGATCCCCCTCCCCCTTCCTTTTAAATTCAAGTTAAAGACTTAATCATCGAAAATAGACACAATTCACCTGATCTGGAAACTGTGAAGAATCATACGTCTGAAACTCCTAGTTTAATAACTTAAAGTTTAATACATTCTTCTAAAATCAATTTTTTTTAAAATTATTTTTATTATATTTTTCTTTTTTTTTGTTTTCAATTTATGCAAGCGAAGAGCGAGTGAAGAGAAGGAATGTTTTTGATGTTACTTGAGCTCAATTAACATTAGAATAAGTCTTTTTGTGTGGACAATAATTCGCTTCCGATTCCTGAAATCTCTATGTTCCGAGACGAGATTTCGAACTCTCGTCTGAGAGAACGGCTCTCAAAATCACTGCTCTAGTTGTCTCATTACTCCGCGGTGTCGCCTAAAACATATTCTCAACCATTACAAGACAAAAGGAAGAAAAGTCTTGCTTACAGTACATATAATAACACTACCTACTGAATTTCAAATGCCTCTCAACAAGAGTGTAGGGAGGAACTTAGGGAAAAAGTTCGGATGAACAAAAAAAAATTTACTATTGCAGAGAATCGGGAAGTACGTCAACAACATTCTGACGGACGGTTGGTGCGTGGTCCGTCCTTTTCTAAATCGCCATTGGTAGATCATGCAACGAATCACGTTCCATAGTGTGTGACGCAACGAGTAGGAAGCTTGGCACATTTAACCAGTTTTTTAGTGTTTAGATAAAGTTAGTGTATGACGTCATGAGTGGAATAGAGACACATTAAGACGGCGAGACCATCGGATAATTATAACTGGACGAATTCCTGGAACTGGACCAGAAAGGCCACAAAATTGCTCACCTCTGAAAAACAAAAAAAAAAGTAAATAAATAAACTATTTTCAACCAATAGTTCATTACACGATAACCTGCGTACAAGAAAGAAAAGTGCGCGGGAAAGCAAGTACTATTACTGAAAGTGCACTAACATTGTATCAGAATTTTCACCTCGTACTATATCGAATTTACTCAATTATCAGGGTGAAAGAACGAAAAAGCAAAAGGAAAAAATATTTATTGTTTCCCCCCCCCCCCCAGGACCTATTTTATTAATACTTTTTAATAAATAATGATAAATAAATATTATTACAGTGTGATAAAAAAAATCTTTATAAGTTAAGAACATTAGCCCAAGTCAATAAGTCAAGGTCATTTGGTTTTATACCCTTATGTGTTTCCCTTGGGTTTATCCCACTTACAAGCCCATCTTACAAGGGAGTCGCATTCCAAATGGAGGAGGGGGGGGGGGGTTACGAATCTTTTTATAGGTTTAATTGCTTTTTATAGGTGCGTCAATCGGCATTGTTGCTATATTCCGAAAGGTACGTTTACTGTGCAATTTCTTTCCTGAGTTCCCTAAGTACTGTTCACATCACGAGAAGCAATCGTAACAGATTGTTTATTGATTTTCTATGCAAGGATTAAAACAACTGTGAGATAGTAAGGAAATATCCTCTAATTGGGGGTGGAATAAGAGACGTTTTCTTAATGACAATAAGTCTACCCACTCAGCGCAGAAAATCAATCGCTTTTTAAACTGCGTGTCTCGAGTTTCTCAGCCTCCTCCTTACGGTATTCGTCTGATCTATTACTCCTGATGACCAAGGGCTCTAAACTGACTTAGAGACATTTTATTCTCTCCCTTAGTTTCTTCTCATGAAGAAAACTAAGAACAGAGCGTGTTTTTAAGAATTGAAAGGCAAAAAATAGAAATGCATATTATCTAAAATGAACTCTTTGATATATATTATCTAATTAACTATATTATGAACGGAATCTGTGCTTTTAGGATATCCCCGTAAAATTAAAATTATGATAAATAAAATAGAATAAAATAACAATTAAACTCTTCTCGTTAATTGTATTTATGTTTTTATTTTTTTTTTTTTACTTTAGTGCATTTTATTTTATTATTATTACTATTATAATTATTTCTTTTATTTGTTTATTTATTTATTTTATTTTATTTTATTTCATTTATTTATTTATTTATTTTTGTGGGTGGCCCTACCGTTTGTGTTTGCCTTACATAATTATCATTTTTACGCTGCAGATACTATTAGACTGCAAAGAAATTGAATAATATTAATTAATAACTCCATCTTCTGTATTTAATGTATCCAGCATGTAAGTAATAGTGACTTTTTTCAGAATCTAAATATCAATGATTTGAACTGTTCTTTGTAAAGCTTCTGATTTCGATATTTGAACAGAAGCTGAGCTGCCTTTAACATTCAGAAAGGGCAATATAGTTACTTAAGTTAAACAAAATGAATAAATGTCAGAGAGTTGCTCAAGCGCCACAGATTACAATGACAAAATTAGTTTATCTTGTATAAGTTAAAAAAATAGGTTAATTCTGGAGAAGGTTGCCATGAAACCCAGACAACAACATTAGCTCAACTATTATTTTCAGTTATCAAATCAATATGGAATATTTTAGGAAATTACAAACAATACAGAATGCAATTTATATAAGTACATACTAATGAGTAAGCAAGATTTTTTTCAGATTTTTTTTTTTTTTTTTGTACAAAAAAGAAATTCGTATAATGTTGAGCATCGATAGCGTGTTGTGTTGCGGCTTTGGGGGGAAAAAATGTTAAACAAACGAACAAGAAAATGCAAGAAAATAAAAAGAAAAATAAGAAAACTTAAATTTAAAATTGAAAAATTGGAAGCTTCGTTCTTAAATTTTACCCTCATTTCTTGACACAAAAATAAAGGATTTTTGAGAACAAAAATTGAAGAAACAGAGACACATTTAAAAGTTAATTTTCAATAATTTATGTGAATGAACAATCACTTCTAATATCCGTATCAAATTAGGAAGAATATGCTAATGTAAAATGATTTATGTATATAATGCAAACAGTTGAATGAAAATATATCAATAAAATTAAAATAAAACGTTTTTAATGCGTTTTTATTACTATGTAATATCTTTAAAAACAAAATTATTTGACGAAACATTAAGAGCTTTTAGAAACTTCAGAACTGCATGAATCCATTTTTTCAGTGGCGTTCTTAGCGTGGGTGCCACCCGGGGCGGCAGTTCCCCCCCCCCCCCAAAAAAAAAAAAAAGAAGGTTGTTGTACTGTATAAACCTGAGTTTATACAGTCGTTTTGAATAGTGCAAAATGCAAAAAAATTTATCTTAAGAAATTTTATTTTATTTATGTTGTAACTTTCAGCAAACAGCATTTGTTTTCAGTCATACGTTAAAATAGCATTAGTAAAATTATATAATTCAAGTAGTATCTGTATTTTTCAAAAACTTTTTTTCGGGTGTCAACAGGTGCGAACCGCTCTTTCGGACCCCTCCCCCGTAGTGACGCTACTGATTTTATTAGCATTCCCGCAGATTTAAGCACTAAAATCATTTTATTAAAAATTCGGACCTTTTTGAGGTTTAAAATCACTTTAATAAAAACTAACCACCCGTACTGTTCAACTGGTCGCATCTTTTACTTTAAATTATATGCATATTTGGGTCAATTTCCCATCCAGGTGGCGTCCTTCAGAAAAAAAAAATAGCCTGCGGCAAACAATTGATTATACTATACATATAGGCAACGTTTTCTGCACAGCATATGTATACATATATATATATATATATATATATGGACACCAGTCAGCTTGCCTATGTATAGAAAACTTTATTATCTGCGAAAAAAATGCAAAACGAAGTAAGTTTTAAAGTGGTCTCAAGAAAGCGCTATTTGAAATTATGAAATAAAAAAAGAAAAAAATTCGAGATTTATTAATTGAATTGAATTAATCTCTAAAAGTATAATAATAAAGTACGAGAATATTTGTAACTCCAGTTGAAACATTCTCACGTTAATCAATCAAGCATCAGCTTAGAAACCCAATAAACCCTAAATCAAAACCAATTAAAACTTCCAATGGGAATTAACACATTCCATCGCGAAGTGCACATCTTAATGCTCGAATGATTTTTGTGCCAATTATCATAAAAGTCGGTATCATTAGTGAAGATAAAGATTAAGGTCGTTTAAAAATGTGATTTTTTATTGAAAATTAAGATTTTTTTTAAAGCCAGAAATCACCACAGTTAAGGATTTTAACAGACAAAATTCATTTTCTAAAATTATTTTTGAAAATTAAGAATCTGGACTTTAACGATCATAAAAACACTATAAAGGGCAAAATCATCTTTAAATAGACACCTCCTACGTGACTATACGTTGAGCCAAAAAACGAAAACCTATCATCAAGAATTATGTATAACGCATCACTTGCGGAAAAGATGGGTCCATAAAAGTGCTGCTTAAAAAATTTTTAGACGGCCCCTCGTCTAAGAGTGATAAGATAAGTAATCGACATTATAGCAAGGAGCAAATCGGAACGGCGGTGGCGCGGCGAATAAAGAAAGAAGACTCAAACAGGGGCAAACTGAAACCAAGAGTGACAGAAATGCGTCGCAAATGCTCTGTTTCGAGTTGCGAAGTTATCTCGAGCATGTAAAAAGAAACATTGTTACTAAAGCAAAATTAAGCATGATTACCGGTCCTGTAAAAGTTACCGTCAACGTAAAAGTTACCATGCGACTTCAAGTTAAAAGTTGCGCTAAAAAGTAAAAAATAATTTCATTCGTTCAACAACACCGAAACGACTTTTCAACATAGTTTTAGAAGTCGGTGCAAAATTATGATAATAAAATCTTTTGCAATCATGAATGAATTAGAAATATAAATCGCCCAGAGTTTGCAATAGTTCCAGTATGAAGCAATACATGGTATAATTGTAATTAGACTGCCATAATTTGGCGCCGACTTCTTAAAGTTTAAAAGTCGTTTCGGTGTTGTTTAAAGATTGAAATTATTTTTTACTTTTTAGAGCAGCTTTTAATTTGAGGTCGGTCCTATTCCCCCCCCCCCCCAAAAAAAAAAAAAAATCTAATGAAAAAATCCTGAAAGCAGCTGAAAAACACAGTCATATACATTTATTTTTGAAGGGTGTTTTTCATGCACTTATATGCACTAATATCAAAAAAGAAGCGAAAATATGCAATTGCTTATATTTGCAGACATGCATTTGCATATAATCCGGGTTCTAGCTAGTATGAAAGCAATTGTAAGACATTCTGCCAAAAATTTCCTCCTAGAGAGATCATTGTGCGTTCAACCTTTTACCCTCTGACAGATACTTGGAGAACAAAACACACTGTAAACATATGCTTGTTGCTGTTATGAATATAATAGACAACGTACAGATTTTAGCATTATTATTTAATAGAGCAAAATCTACAAGACTATCGTATTAAGAAAAAAGTTGCCCATGGCTACCCTACTTGCACAGTTAGCATGGTTTGCAAAAAGTGGGTGTTCACTGGTGATAAGAGTTTTCCCAATTAGTGTTAAGAACTGAAAAATGTATTTAGAAATTGAATGAAACTATCTACAAAACATTTTATTAATAAACATAATAACGATAATAATCAGAATGATAGTAACTTTCATACGTTCTTAAATTGCTTTTGAAATATTTTTCTTTCTTATTTCTAATGCGCTGCTGTTGGCCTCTGCCAATTGCAGACCTAGTGTGTACCCCAGAGATTATTAACATATCGTTCAGCGGCACCTCAATGAGTGTGGTACCATCGCCGCATGAGAATTTTGATGTCCGGTTTCTCCACCTGAAAGGGCGAGCACCCGAACTCTGATGATGCGAAATTGCACTAGGAAGTTAATTTAGCCGACAGCATCCAAGCCAAATGTCTACTCAAGAGATCTTTTACATGCCGCATAATCATACGACGTGGGCGCAGACGATTTTCTGCATCTTGAAAACCCACCGACACTGCCAGGCTCTATACTTTTGAAATATTGACAAGTAAATACTTCGAAGAGCTTTTAAGGTCCCAACGAATGCCATTCTTTTTGGGATAAATAAAAATAACAAAAAAGCGCAGACCACGTGAATTTTTCGCGCGAAACAAAGGAATACATTTTTTACACATATAAAAAATTTATTCGTGCAATGCCCTACTTTCTCTTTAAAAATATAAATTTACATATGTGCTTATAACATAAAAGGAAGAGAAAAGAAATGGTTAATTTTTTTTTTATTCAAATAATTTTTCAGAGAATTAAGCACGATACTGATTTTTCCCCCATAAAGTTCACTATAAGGATCTTAGCATTGCTTTTTTTTACTAAATGTAAACGGGAGAGTATTTTCTGTACAACTTTATTGTACCGTATTTGAAATTATTATATGAGTTTGTCAGAAGGCAAAGAAAGATTTTGACATTTTTTGATAATTTCTGTTCCTTTTTACTTTATTTTAAGAATATAGTAACATTTTCTTAATAATTAAAGTATACAATATAATCATTCGATATTTTGCTGAACGAATTAATAAAATTATAATTTGAACAATGAACCAATCACTGTCGGCTCCCTCTTGATGACGCAATAAAAAATGCATTAAAAAATGTTATGAAATTAGGTAGATCCAATGAAATGCTCTGAAAAATATTGTCTTTGCCTTATGTTGCTGTTGCGTTCAGTGTGAAAGCACCCTAAGGGTTCGTTCTCCGGAACCCTACAGTTCCGTGGTTGGGAAGCACTTTAAGCTGTACTTCAGCCTTTCCCTTGGAACTAATAAGTGAAGGAATAATTCTACGATGGAAAGACGTTGGGGAAATAATTTAAATAAAATTTAAGTTCTGAGGCATGACTTAACTTCCAGTTTTTCAGAAACTATTAGTTATGTTGGATAAAAATGAATCATTTACCTAGGAAAAAGCATCTACGCAACGAATTATTTAAGCATCGAAAAATGTTTTCAAAGAAATTAACGATGCAGGCAAGAGATCTATCTATAATCGGATTTCATACACATCATTTAGCTGTAAATGTATTTTTTATTCAAATTCTAATTCTACGAAGATGTCTCGCTTCGCCTAAGTTCTCTTCTCTAAGTTATTTTTTAGACGTGAAACGAAGGAATTGTAATTCGTACGCTAAGTATTATTGATTAGAAGAAGATAGCTGAAATTCGGGCAACAATCATTTGCAAAAACATATTCAGCAACAAAAAATAAATTGTTGCTGAAAATTGGTTGCTATCAGCGTTTATGAGCTATTCCAAATGAATTAAGGAATATTTACATAAAAATACATTATTTTACCACTTTTTTTTTTTTTTCCAATTTTCGATACAAAATTATGTTTCCTATTTTAACAAAACCAAAAGGAGCATAATATTCTCTAATTAATTTATTTATTACATAAATATTTACTTAAAATATAAATAATAATATTAAAATTGTTAACATTTAAAATAATTTTTAATATATTTATTTTGAATGAGTATTCTTTAAATGAATAGATAGATTACACATTAGTCTCTTATTTGTACACCAAACAAATCTGAAAAGTCGAAGATTATGAAGCATATTATGTTTTTAAAAGATCCTATTATATGAAATTCATAAAATTAAAATCCTTATAAAACTGATAAATAAATATAATTAAATATGACTACAACCAATTTCTAACACGCAATTCTACGTACCGTTTTAATCGGTGGCTCACAAAAACGTAGAGAAAAATATCATCAAGTTATTAAAGGTAACAATAAAAACCAAGGCTGGAATAAAGGCAACTGAAACGTAGATTCCGATGTCATTCAGACATGAATGCACACATAAAAAAGCTTAGACAATGATATGTGCCTTTTTAAAATAAAGTAAAATCATCCCTTAACAATATTAGGATGTAATTTTCTAGGCCTCATAGAATGGGCTGGTATATTCCCGGATATCGCATATTAATAAGTGATTTGTCAAATGGCTTGAGTATGACTGCGCTTTGGGACCTAGACCGCTACCGTCATTTAGGTACTAAAATAATTTATTTAAATTTTGTCACAAAATTCTGAAGATAGTGTCAACATTTCGCCCGTGAAGGAGTATAACATCTTTCTCCATTTACAAAATATTTGCAAAACTGCGAAAACATACAGAGAATTTTTTCTTAAAAATAATAGGGTAAAAAAGAGAATAAAAGGGGGGAGAGGGAGACACGTCACCAATCAAGTAAAAACAATCGAACAGTTTGATGAGAGGGGGCGACGAAGTTCCCCAGCTAACTTCGGAAAGCCTTATTCCTCATCTGCCCACTAATCTTTTAAATTTAAATTTCCTATTCAAATCAACACTACTTAATACGTGCACTGTTATTAAAACAAAACCCGCTTAACTTTTCTGGAAGCTTAAGATTGGGCTTTAATTAATGGAAACGTTCAGTATTAGTACTTTAATAAACGTTTTTCCCCAATTTAAAACTTTCAAACTCTTGAATATTGAATCTTTCGTGCTGCCATCTATCGGAATATACATGAAATATTCTTCAACGCAAAAACTTTGTTCTTCGCTTTAAGTTTCGTTTTGCGAGCTCAGAAAAAATTTAAACAATAAGCATATTAAAATATAATTTCACATTAATTTAAAGCACAAATGAGCAATTAAAACGCAGACATATGTTTCGGGATTACTTGGAATCCCTTTTTTAATGCGACAGGGAGCTTCTAGATGCAAAACTCTCGCATTGAAAAAGGGATTCCAAGCAATCCCGAAACATATGTCTGCGTTTTAATTGCTCATTTGTGCTTTAAATTAATGTGAAATTATATTTCTATTACTGTTTACTTGCACAAAGTTAAATTTTTATTAATAAGCATATTACTCAGAATCAGAAAGCAGGCATTTTAATTGGATTTTCTTTATTAAGTGCTAAAGTGCAAATAAAAAGTAACTAATAAATATTTAGAACATTTAATTTGCAATCGTTGAGATAGTTACACCAAACACGTGCGTTATCAATTTTATTTTTTTTGAACATAACTTTTTCCTTTATTTTATTCCGATGTCTGGATTTGAGACTTTACACTGAATGCATATAAAGAAGCGATATATTTCTTGAAAATGTAATAAGAGAATTTCAGTAGCTAATTAAGGCCAACCGTAAAATTAGAGCCCCCAAAATCTGAATGAAATGAATTGAGAAGATGATCACACGATGAAATTCAGCTTGCATCAATAGGGCTAGATTTGGTAATTCGTAAGCAAAAAAAAAAAAAAATACAAGCACACTAGATTGTCTAGTCACCCCAAATAGAATACAAAGGTAAGGGAGGCTGAGGCACGAGTTAATGTTTTATTACACAAAATTAAAGTTGTAAATTATTTTTCATGAAGAACACAATACGCTTTTTTGAATTTACATGAAGTATTTATAACCCATAGACTTATTTTGAAATATATATTTCTTTAAGAGGGAGGACAGGGGTTTCCTCAAAAAAAACTTTATTTTCTTATGGGTTCTGTGAGTCGGCTAGGCTTAAATAAAACTGCTAACGTTTTCCGGTGTTCCGCTTTGGTAATACGTTTCGGACTTAAAGAATAGCCAAATTATTGAATTGTACCAAATCTAGAAAGGAAAAAAGCTGAAACATGAATATTCGTGACCGAAGATAATTAAAACGATAGTGAAGCTTACGACCCTAGAGCTTAGAATGCTTCAATACGAGACACGAAACCTTTTCACCCGTAGTTTCAGAGGAGAACAACAAAGAATGGGCTTAAACAGTCGATTTCTTAACAAGAAAGTTTTTGGTTTGTGGAGAACAATCAGAAAAGAAAATCAAATTTGTGAAAAAATTTGAACATCAGGGTTCTGAACAATATGGCAGAGAATTATGTGATTCAATAAAAGAAAATTTACTGCTCTAACATATTGATCGCATTAGTTACTAGATGAGAAACACGTGAAGCATTGGGCCCATCATGTTTTGCACTGAGAGTCTCTATTGTACCCACTGCTCAAACTTGCGGAGAAAGTGGATCTGATGGGGTTGGATAATTACGGTTGTTTCCGCTAGGCTGCACTAGGTTCTGTAATTATCTTGCAGCAATAAAATGGTATTTCTAGAGTATGCTAGCTAACTGGACAATCTTCTACTTCCTTTAATGCATTATGTCTTTCCGGACAGTGATACCTTTCTTTAATCTCTAATGTCCGGGGTAGCACCCCCCCCCCCCCCCCATATAGACTATATCATACTTTCAACACTACTTTTCTTACATCACAAAAAGATATGGAGTGCACATTTTAGGTCATCATATCATTAGTGCTACCTTAACTATATATTAGTAACATATATGACAGAACTAATCGATGAAAAATAATGTAGAAGAAACAAGGCTGACGACTTCAAGGAAAGCACGTTTCGGCAGGCGAGCTTTTCTATTGTTCTGCAGCTATTTATTAAAATAAAGTTAATTATTGCTAATAATACAAATCAAAATAGTTGCTTTTTCACTAAGTATTAAAAAAATATAAATTTTATTTATGGTGCATAAAAGTTTCCAGACCATTGATTGCATATATTCTACCACGGGCATAAGTGTTCTAAACCTAACTGCCGTGAAAGGTAAAAATTGTTTTTTTATTCGAGGTTTCCTTAGACTTTTATGTTCTTTTCTTAAAAAATAATACCATTATAAGATTCTTAAATATATGAATTTAACGTCAGTAGGTTTTGATTTCTAAAAAATTAAAAAATAATTTTTCAACGTTATTTTTTTCCATAGAACAATGATAAAAAGTAGTAGCAAAAACAATTAAGTTAATAATTTTCAAATCAATTCAATACTCAGTTGCTTTACACGGATGAGGATATCACCGACCAGCGTTTGATCCCAAGTGACAAAGATGTCACGTGGTCCAAAGGAATATTTACAGATGTAAAATGTGACAAATCATTACATATCTGTGATTCAACAGATATAAATTGTTTTTTTTTTTTTATACGTAAATATATTTAAAAACTTTAAAATAAACTGTTTTGAGAAATTATGCAAAAACTTCAATTTGTACCCTAATCTGCCCATTGGTTGCGTACATGTTACCATTAAAAAAGAACAAATAAAAGAATGTGTTTGCTTTTTTTTTAATGCTGTTTGAACTACACTGTTCTGACCTTTTTTTTTTTTTTTTTTTTTTTTTTTTTTCGACTCTGAAATTTCTTGGAGTGGGAATTAAAGGGTTAAGGATGACAATGATTGGGATCATGGAGAACTTGCATGGTCAAAAACTGGTTCTAAGAGCATGAGGATTCATTCATGCACTTGAATTGGTCTTCACAGAATGCCATTATTGGGAACTTATTTGACTCCTCCTTCACCCTTCCCCAACCAAGGTAATAAAATTGAAGTTTTTGTGACCAAAAATACTACGCGTGCACGAATTTGTGAAATCCATACCCTCCACGAATGTGTACTGTTTGTTATTCGTGTCAAAGATGGTTATACGAAATACTAATTCAAGCAACTTTTCTGTTTTTTGACCAGGCAGTGTATCAGTAGGGCACAATTTCTATTTATAGTATTCAAACTGCATTTTTTAATTATTCTTTTCCTAAAACAATATGTTTTTCTCTTAAAAGGGGCGTTTACGCAATACGTTTTGAATGTTTGTAAAATGCTGCAGAATATCGTTTTGAATTATGATTCAAGTGTAAATATTTCGCTTATTGAGCTGAAACCATTAAATTCATGTTAAAAGGTACAGAAATAACATTTGCAAGCAAAGAGCGAAATACCCCTAAAATACGATTTCTCCGAAGCAGAGAGCAGATGCAGGAAAGACCGTTTTACAGAGATCGTCCCAGAAGGAACCTCACTAAATACCACCAAGCCGACACTGGATTTTTTGACCCAAATTTGGCGAGATTTAACAGGTTGGCAGTTTGACAGTTTTTTTTCTAAGTTTAGAAATCAGTTTTGGCGTTCTGAGTTAGTGATTTAGAAGCATTCGTTTTGTATTGAAAGTACCACAGTTTTGTGAGTTGACGTTGTTCCTAAGCGTATTTAAGCGGATCAGTTCTGGATTTATGAAAAACGTTTCACAAGCTTTGTTTCAGTGACATTTATATTATTTTGTAATAATTGTGATTTTGGAAGCTGATGTTTTTGCTTGGTTCACTTTAACAGGACCAGCACGAGAGTGATTCGTGTAAAAAAGTTCAAAAACAAATTGATCCGTTATTGTTCTCACTAATTATCCCATCATTTACGACACCAGAGCTCGTAACAATATATTTATTAAAAAAAACTTTGTTTTTTTTTCAATATAAACTACCAAATTTCGTAAAACTGCCTTTTAAACAAAAGCTGAATATGTATTAGTTTCTAAAAATCGAATTCTACAAACAAATCATTACATTATAGGGTCAGGTGGGGTAAAATGGGTCAATTTTAGCTTTTTTTCATATTTAAAGTTTCATAGCAACAAAACCAGAAACATTTCCCATTTCTTTTCGATTGCATCTTAACATTGAACTCCTTTAGATCAATTTTATGTCATTTTAATATTTATTTTTTAATTATTAAAGAGTTTAACTGAGCTTATAAAGTTGTCACCTGCTTTACTCCATCGTGGGGTAAAATGGGTCATCATGCAAAATAATGCTGAAAGCAAAAGTAAGTAACAAATTTAGCAACATTTTGAATTATAATTACATTGAAATGTTAAAATAATATTGTTCAAGATTGTTATATATTGGTTCACATAACACTTCAACAACATCACTTCTCTCTACCACATCAACACGATCTTTTTTAGGAAAAACATTCAAAAAAATTTTTTTGAATGTAATTTCAATAAAATAACCAACATACATTGTTTAAATTTAGGAATTTTCTGCAGTGAGGTGCAACAGAGTAAATTTTTAAACAATAATAGAATAGAACTAGCTAAGCCTAACCATGACCCATTTTACCCCATCCAAGAAAAACTGGTGTAAAAAATTCAATATTTATTTTTTTTCTTACTTGCTCGGCTCTAATGATTCTCCAAAGTTTCTTTGTGCGGAAATCCTTTAAATTTGGGTTGTTATTTGATAAAATATAGAGATTTTCAGAAGTTGGTAAACCATGTGTTTAGCACACTATCATACAAAAATTACAAAAATATTTTTTGTGTTGCCATATTTAAGAACCTAACTTTTTTTAGAATGAAAAATGTTGCTAGCACATTGAAATATAACATAAAAAATATTGGTTTAAAAATATCGATTTCAAGTTCGATTATTTTGAGTTTTTTATCAAGTGACCCATTTTACCCCATCCTACCCTATTCATTATTGAGACTAAAAGTGAAAAATTAACAGGTTCACTGTCTAAATATTGCGTAATTTTATTTTATTTAATATCAAATTTGATTGAACTTATTCAAATAACATGAAATTAGAAAAAAAACGACTTTAATTATCCCACTTTCAGCTTCACTTTTTCCATAACATGAATCCAGGATGCAGCGAGGGGGGCTAATGAGGGGTTAGGGGGCTCAAGAAGCCTTGGCTTTAAATTACAATTCCCTTCCTAGTTTGGTAACTTTGTACGCGAGTACTTTTATGAACCTATCCCCCCCCCCCTTCCCTCTCCCAGGAGAAAATTATGGCTATGCTAGAGAACTTAAATTAACACATTTTTATTATATCTATAAATAATCACATTTTTAGATTTCTGTCTTAGATCAAAGCCAAAAAAATAGTTTTGGATTCATAGTAAGTAGACGTTTCGAAGAATTTATTAATACAAACTTGCAGTTAAAATGTGCAAACGTCAAAAGACAGAGAGAGGAAAAGAAACCATTTTCATAAAAACATTTTATTACTTAAAATACATAAAGAACAAAGGCTTGGAGATTGCAAAGAGGATTGTGTGACATTCGCACAGTTCTTTTTAAAACTTGTGCGTCCTAAAAACTGGATTTGTACTATATGCTTCTTTTTTCACACAAAATGTTCTCAGTTTGGCTGTTGTTATTTATCTCATAAGTAAGTTCAAATAACTTAGTGCACGATTACTTCGCTTATTTGTTATAAAATACAATGAAACTCAATCTTGATCCGTTAACAATCTTGCCCTGAAGATTTTAACCCATATTCGAGAGTACAACTCGAAAAAGAGAGCATCTCTATGCCCCTGAGATTCCCTGATTTACTGCAGATATTATAAATACCCATGTTGACTGCAGGTGTGTACATACTAAAATTGTAAAACATATCTCATTCGTTATTTGCTCGCATCAATCGACCATTAGGAGTTGGCAGATGAAAATCAATCATTTAAGCAAATTCAATTCCGTAAAGCTTAAACTTGCGGGTTTTCTGGGGTTAAATGATCCAAAGCTTCCGCCTGCGTGATTTAATAACGTCAAAAGAATTATTTTTGCACTCAAATAAATTATTTTATGTGTGTATATTTGCTTGCCATTAAATATGAAAATGGATTGTAATCATTACTGTAAATTATTAATTTTCAAGGACATAATTTATGCCTGAAAACTAATACTCATAAGACACTTTTATGGATCGTTATGAAGTAGTAATGGAAGTCTGATTAGAACAATTCTGTAGATTGAATAACAGATTTTGATGTAACAAATTTTATTAATCAGTTTCCTTCACAAGCCTAATACAATCTGTGTTTTTCCTTTTTCGACGGAAATACTCAGGTGAGTTAAAAAAGGCAGTTTTTTTATTTTTCCAACTATCGGTTTATTTATTTATTTTTTTTAAGGAAATTTACTCGAATCAGCAAATTTTGGTGGAGTTCTGAAAGTAAAAACACTCCTAATGGTTGCACAATTCCGTAATTTTTTTGGTGGAAAGAGAAGTTACAAGAATAAACGCTTTGTCAGAATATTTTCTCTACGCTCTGCTAAGCTCTTTTCCGTCCTAAAAAAATCCATAAATTTACATATTTTCAAAATTTAAGATTATCGTCTATTGTTTTGTAATCATTAAGAAAACAAAATAGTGATATCATGTTTTTGTTCCATAAATTATTTGAATTTAGTTCTTATCTCATAGTACAACTTCAATATATTTTTACGTAATCATTATGTAAAATATCGGTTTAAATTACTACAGACAGATCATTAAACAGTAAACAAAATATTATTGCGTGGTTTATGTCGCACAATACGCTTACATTCTGGGGAGGAAAAGTTGGGAATTATGTAAAAAAACGGAATTGCCTCATACTCGTTTTTCAAATCCAAATTTCGCTTAGGGCCAAAATAATGGGAGTAAAAGAAATTACAATCACTTGAAGAGAATAACATAATGCGAAGCGTCAGCGATGTCACGTCTGCCTTCTCCTAAGAGTCGAATACAACAAATAAGTACAGTTTCTTTTATCACTTGATATTTCTTTGTGTCTGTAGGAATTAAGAATGCTTAATTTCAGTACTGTATGTCTTCAAGAGCAAAATTTATAAAGAATTATACACGAATCATAACATTACTTTTAAACAATGAACACCAAGCATACAAATCTTCATATTTATAAGTAACTGGTACATAACATTTCAACCACTTTTTTATTTCTTAATTTATTTTTAATCAGTAATTTTCGGATCAGAATCACCCATGCACAAGTGTATTACGATAGGTACAACTTTAGTGATTATTGCACAACTGGCTTGTTCCTACAGACACTCTGCCATCCTTTATTCTCAAAACATTTGCACACTTCCTTTCCATACAATTTCCGAAAATATTGCATTTAGTGAGAATCAGCACAATATGTACAAATTTTCAACCCTTCCGTTTCCCGAACCTGATTAAGATATATGCCATGAGGTTAAGTACTGAAGAATTGCATTGGGCATGGAAGAATGCATGGGGAAGTGCGCCAAACGAAACCGAAACTCAAGCTGAAATATGAAGAATGATTTATGTTTTCCAAACGAAAGTTTTATTCATCTTGGTAAATTGGGAGTAGAGTGCGCACTATTAATACTAACGAAACAGAAGATGAGCCATGTTCCACAGAGTATGCATATAACACAAAAAAAAAAAAAAAAGATTGCAATGAACTTATTATTATTCTCTATAAGCTAGCAAAGCCACTTTAAGAACTTAAAAGTCTATAATTGTTCGTAATTAAATAATTCGATGTGCCTAATATACTAAATTCTTTTTCTGTTTGTACGGTGACCAACGTTGAAATTTCACCTGTAATGGCTTGGTTACGTTCGAGGATGAAAATTCTGATGAGTGCTCGTAAAATCTTTTTTACATCATTATTTTTAAAAAACTCACAACAGATTTGGTGAAGGTTTTTATGAAACGGCAATAAAGAATCTGGGCACAAACTTCAAATAAGGTTCACATTCGTGATCCTTATCACTGAAAAAACTAAGGTTTTAATCAAAATCTTGCAACCGTATTTCAGCAATTTTGAAATATTGCCCGATATGGTTGTTATATGCATTGCATAGCTCAGATTGGGAACATTTCTAACGCGTCATTGGTGTGATGCGGTCATCATCATCAGTTTTGAATTCAAGATAAGGGGCCGTTCATAAATGACGTCACGCTTTTTTCCCATAGATTTGAGCCCCCCTCCCCCCCTTTGTCACGCGTCACGCTATGTTGCATAATGCATGATGTCACACTTCTTGTTAACCCCTCCCCTCCCCTTGTCACACTTTGTCACAATTTCACGAACCCCCCTCCCCCTCGAAGCGTGACATCATTTATGAATGACCCCTAAAAAGCCGACACTAGCGATCTTTATCCACCAGCCACAAGGCACATTTATGCCGTATTTCTAAATGACATTATTTCTTTAGTAGAGTATCTTTTTAATTGGCTCTCTTTGATTGTACGAGAAAAAGGTATTTTAGTCCTCAAAAGAGGAGTTTAAGAGCTGTATTTTCCCTGAAAGTTTAAAAGAGGTACAAGCTTCCTGAGTTGTATTTGTGTGGCCTCTATACCCTCGAAATTCCTTGCTATACCCGATATTCCGATTAAAAAATTCGTACGCTCTCTTCAATTCATCCATTTATTTCTTTAAATACTCAATTTCTTAAATTCAGATGTTGCACAGTAGTGAAAGTTACCGAAAATTAAAATGTTCCGCTCCTTCAAAACCATGGAGCGTGTTTTTATCTAATTGCTTAAATTTTTCCTTCAAAAAGTGTCATCGTATCAACTAAACAGTTTATTATTTTATGAAAGACTTCATCTTACATAAACTCGCAGTCAAGATGCTTAGCCAAGAGAAATATGAAGCCATCATATATCTGAGTTTTTGAAGGCTAAAGAACCCTTCCAACGTGTTTTGAGAATTATACTAATGTTCACGGGAAGATAGTAAAAATAAATAAATAAATAAATAGACAAACAAAAATTCGGAATTCATTTGGCGCATTTCCACCTTCAGAAGTCGTTTGTACCCTGTGAGTGACTTACACAGCTCACAGTGCACTAACGAAATTGTAATCAATCGTTCCACCTCGGCAATTCTATAAATATGATTTGATCGCGTATTGACTACACCATTGCACGTACTACATACAAATAAAACCAAACACTGGAAAAAGTCTACAAAGTCACTGAGCACTTGGATCGCTTATTTACATGAAATTAAAATATGTACATGCTCATACAGGTTTTTTTTAAATATTAAATTAGATGCATAGATTATTTTTTTTACCTCCAAGTAACAGTCACAATTCATTTCAGTATATTTCGATCATAGACTGGACAGCACTAAATAAAAATATTTTTTCCGGGTTTCGTAATACTAAACTTTTGTACTGAAAATGCTCGAGTTCGACTACATGGCTTCTATCCTATTACCATGATCTTTGAACATAAGTGATCTTTGAACCCCTAAAATAGTCGAATTCCAAAGTCGAAGCTCCATAGGCTTAGCACTTCCCAGATGATTATTTTCTTCGTAAGACGCGTTCTCTTCGTTTCCAGCGAGTGCGATAGAAGAACAGTTGAAGTAACACCATCAGATTCTCATGTATCACGTTCTGCTGGAGGCAACACGTTTGCCAATTCCCAGTTCCCAACACGAAGAAAATACTTGTATGAATGGAAAAATGAATGCTTTTGAGTTTTGTCACTAATTCATGGCAAATACTTACAATGAGCAAATTCGTCGAGCTACAGTGACTGGTGTAAATTTAATTTGTCTTTTACTTATGAAGTTATGCAACGAAATTATATAATGTTTCTGTGACTTCACATAGGCAACGGTTGCAAAAATCTTGCTCTTTAATGTAGTTAAAATGAAGAATGACGATGGACATTAAACATGATTCTGCATTTCAAGCCACGTGGAAGAAGGCTTAAACCAGTGGAAAGATGAACAAACGCATAATGTCGTCGAATGAATGTCGAGTTTTGCTAGGAACTGGGCTTTAGCGACTGTGGACCCATTGCTATTTTCTTTTTCAAGAAGGACAAGTTTCCCCGGAATCAAATAAAGAAAAGGGTCAGTTGGGTCCTCCTTTTCCTTTTAGACTGATGGGGTGATCAACCCCCGACATGCCCGGCATGGACGCGTAGCTCCGGATTTGTTTCAGAGAAATGAGTTGGTTGGGGAAGGATGGTCCGTGCATAGACTTGACGTCCGGCGAGTGCGGGCTCTTGAAGTTGATGGACTCGGCATAAGGAAAGTATGGAGTCCTTCCTCCGCCGCCCCCTGAGCTGATGGGCAGCAGCCCCGTCTGGATGGGCGTAAAGGCCGAAGACGACTTTCCACCCCCGCTGCTGGCCATGACCATGGAGGGCTGCGCGTCGTACAGTCCCTGACTAGTAGGCATGAGGTCATTGTGGTCGTTGCAGGAGCCCTGGTTGTTGTTATTGCTGTTGTTCATACGGTTCTCCTGTTCACTGGTGTCCAGTCTGGAGGGATCCATGAGTCTCTGTGAGGAGGCTATGGCCACAGCGGCCATCGCGGCCACGGAGGATCCCGTGGACTCAGGGTCCATTCCCGCGGCTTCGGCGGCCTTCGCCTGGTGGATTGCCTTCTGCCAGAGTACCTCGGGCTGGAAGGGTTGGATTGGACCCCCTAGCATGGCCGACATCATGCTGTGGTGCTTGTCCATCCGGTCGGCGTGTTTCTGCATGTGCTTTGCGAGGTAGGTCTCCTGGGTGTAGGACTTGCCGCAGAACTGACAGATGTGCGTCTTGAGGTGCTTGGACTCCTTGTGCTTGGGGATGTGCTCAAGGAGCGCCGCTTCCTCCGTGAAGCACTTATAGCAGCTGTTGCACTTGTAGGGCTTGTCGGTCTGGTGGCAGCGAGAGTGCGACTGCAGGTTGGAGAGCTGCGAGAAGGCCTTGTTGCAGTTGGGGTAGCGGCACTTGTAGGGCTTATCGCCAGTGTGCGTCCGGATGTGCTGCTGGAGGTGAGACAGCTGCGTAAACTTTCGGTGGCAGATCTCGCAGCGGTAGGGCTTGATACCCAGGTGGATCCTGGTGTGCTGAGACAGGTATGAGGAGTTGGCGAACGTCTTGGAGCACTGAGAGCACTTGTAGGGTTTGGCATTACGCATGTGAATCTGAGTGTGTAGCTGCAGGTCTGCCTTGGACCCAAAGATCTGCAAAACAGACAGAGCAGAGTCAATTGCAGGTTGGTCCAGACAATTAACTTTTTAATTTTATTCCAAAAAACAAATAATATCCCGTTTTATAAGCCGATTTAACGGCCTGCCACACCAGGCCAATAATGTCTAGAGCCCGACTGAGTTAAATCTGATAATTTTTTCTTTTTTTGTAGTTAAAAAAATATTTTGAAAGTTAAA
This sequence comes from Octonoba sinensis, assembly GCA_038502835.1. Classification (NCBI taxonomy): domain Eukaryota; kingdom Metazoa; phylum Arthropoda; class Arachnida; order Araneae; family Uloboridae; genus Octonoba; species Octonoba sinensis. The sequence goes on from CM076602.1 coordinate 71,530,076, forward strand.
ACCCGCGAACCGTTTTATCAAAGAAGCGATTTAAAAGAAAGAAAGAATTTTATCTAACAAGGCAGGTTTCCATCTGCAGCTAAACACTCGACAACTTACATAGACAAGGCATGGTGTGGCTGGTACAAGATATTATGACGCTAGCGGACTCGAAACAAACTTCAAATCCGCTAACGTTTGATTAAGATAATATACAAATACACAAGAATGGCTTCTAAAACACAAAACACTTACTGCGAGCAGAAAAAGTCCATATAAACATATCAAACTATCGTTGTACATTAATATAATTATGAATGAAACAAAATACAGCTGAAGATTTTTCATCATTTTAAAGATATGAAAGAATACAAGCTTAGACACGAGCTATCGAACATTTTTTTTTTCACAACAGTGATTCTTTAACCTTACTCGATGGTAACTATTTTTAAGGCAGTCAACAATGTTAAGAATATAAATCTTTGAAACTGAGAAACATGATCTTCATTTCTTAACGCATCAATACACTTACTACTACAAAGAAACCCGAAATTAAAACTTAAAACGCAAAGTGTTAATTCAGAAGGAGTTGTTTTACTATTTAACGAAGTGAATCTATTTCAGTCAGCGGACGAAAAAAGAAAACAAGAAAAGGAAAATTCGTTGTTCATAAGAATTGTAAAAAAAAAAGACTGTTAATAACATTTTTTGGTGTTAATTCTAATTAGTTGACGACAGAATATTATACAATTTTAAAAGTTTTAAAAATACCTAAAACAAACAATTCGAATTTTTATTCAAGAGAACAAATCAACAACAAATATAATTACTCTAAGTAGGAAAGTAACCAGGGAAAACTATACTTCAGTTTTACATCACCAATTTTTCTTCTTCGTGTCTACAATGACACTTTGAGTATATCCATTAATATATTAAATTAATGTCATCAAATATCACTTTTGTTAAACTTTAAGTATCTTTCCATTCGATATTTTTTTTTTTTTTTGTTTTGTTTTAGGTTTTAAGTATGTTTTCTATTAGTTTTATGAGACGTGTGTGCAAATTTTCCCCTTACTAAAAATTTCAGTTGTCAGCGTCACTTTGACATTTATTTGACATCAATAATTAAAATAGATCCAATGACATTTATTTTAATTTTTCTATACCCCACTAAACGCCATATACTTCCTGCAATTTTGAAATTAATGTCAGGCCCGTCCCTTAGGTGAACGGGGGGGGGGGCAATTGACAACCCCCCTGACTTTTAGGAATACATCAAACTTATACATCTTTTTGTATTTTGTTGTTTTTACATATAATATGCATTAAAAATATGTCCTTTGACCCCCACCCCTCTGGAAATTCTAAAATGACGGGCCTGATCAATGTCTTTCATCAAATTAAAATGGCGAAAAAGTAGTTAGGAATAACACAGAAAAAGGTTAGACCAACTATTAGCCGATGGTGGACATAAAAAGAAGAGCACCAATAATTACTAAATTATTATAGCTCATTCGTATTTAATTTTTCCTTTTCATGCCTAGAAAGAAGACGAACGTAAAATAAGTTAAGATACAAAGTACTTCCCCGTGAAACAATTTTATCTTAATGCTCGACCCAAAATACATATTTTTAATAAGGAAATGCCGCTTTTTTCTACGCAGAGCAAGCCAAACATAAAAAAAATAGACAAAAGGTCCTTTGATTTCGTTAACAGGAAAGCCCACATTTACGGGTGCTTCTTTGCTTCTTTTTCTGTGGCGCATGCGCCATGGAGGTAAGCGAAAAAATCAGAAAAAAAGAAAGCACAGTGTACCTTTGTCTCGAGCCTTTGCGCTCGGGAGTCTTAAAAATAAATTTATGGCCACGCATTTCGTGTCATTTCCGAGAACAGCGTGCGCACGATTTTCATTCCGGAATTTGTCACACATTGATAGATTCCATACCACAATGGAGTCCGCGATTGCGTGATTGATTTTTGCCAATACCGGGCCGTAAAGTTTTTACGACGTGCTCTCCCCTTTCTTTCTAAAATACAGCAAGAAGTCAAAGAGACAGTAAGACACAGGGGTAGTCATTTTTTCCTGTATTTGGAGACATTTTTAGAACTAGATTGAGCAAAACGTAGCAATGGTTGTTGGAACATCTCTCATCTCAACATGTAATCTCGAAATACATCACCATGATTTTTGCCCAAATACCTTAGAGAAGAAACAATTTGAGAAAACTAACATTGTACAGTATAAATTGGAGAAATGAATTAAGAATATTTATATGAAACAAATGTTCTCACAATATTTATGTACAGTATGTAGTGTCGTTACATACCTCTGTAAGTTAAACTCTGTTATCATTACTTCTTAGACGTCGTTGCATTAAAAAAAATCATCCCTCCTAAATTCGATTTTTCTTATTGTGTATATATGTAAATATGTGTGCGTATGTGTGTGTGTGTATCTAAATAATTATTATTATTTTCTCGTAAGTTATAATTTAGGGGGCAAAGTTGACATTAGAAACTACGTTTAGACAGCCTGATAAAACAGAAATGTTAAAATGTTCCATTGAAACTTCTTGGGTAAAGAGTTAAAGAGAATGGTATGAAAAGTGTGGGTAAGAATATTAGAGAAAAACAATTTCATTTCGGTTTCCAATTAAGTTCTATACAAGTACAATATAATTGCAGTAAAAGCATGAACTAAATATGAACAAAACATAAGTAATATTTTCGAACTGAGCTTTGCATTCTCACAATTACACGGTTAAGCTCAAATTAAAATCTCTAGTACCATATATTTATCTCTTCTCATAATGCTATCGTTTTACATTTAAATTTATAAATGAAACCTACCGATGATTGTGTAAAATAAATTTCGGTCTTTTTTTAATTCAAAATTTCGAAAGCATATGCTTGGTAATATTTAAGTGACTAAAGGATTGGAATACCATATTATACTAGAAATTTCCTTACAAAAATTAATGCAATAAGAAATAAATAAATGAGTACTGTTATTTATTTCAAAAAAGAGAAGAAAAAAAAGAAAAAAAATGATATAGTTGCTAAAAAAACTGAAGAAAATTGCAGTTTTTAATTTCAAGTCTAACTTTTTTCTCTAGCTTTCATTTCACTGTTTTTTCCCTAGCAATTAATTAGCTTTTCACAATGGATGAAACAAACAAAATTGACAACAATTTAATGTACTTGCAACCATTTAAGATTCTACCTCCACCCCCATCCCCCCATAAAAATGGGAATGAACATGAAAACGAATGAAAGCCGAGTACAATGATTGATATCACTGTTCAAGCAACAGAAGGAAAGTGATTTATTATCTTTTATTAAGAACGGCAAACTTATAATACCGTTTGCAGCTAATGGAACAGAATCCTTGATTCTCAAATATATTTAACCTGAATGAAATGTTATTCTAATTACAGAAACCAAGGAAAGAGAATTTAATTTTTCTACACAACTATCGAGAACATATCTTGAGGGCAGAAATAATAAACATGAAATCCCCATGAGAACGCCATATTAAATCTCTAAGATGGATTTCATTTACAAATTAAGTTCACTCAAATAATGCGAATATTTAATGATCCTTTTATTATAAGTCAACTGGATCGAAAATTGAAAACGGAACTTTAACAGGAAGATATTTCGACAAGGAATTACAAACGATGGTGAGAGCTTTTGGAAGGGATTTTTCTACAGACTAAAACCTCGGTCGCCATTTTATTACACAATTCTGAATCTCTGTATTGTTCCTAGAGAAAGGAACGGAGTAAAAGACTCTAGTTTTAAAGATTGGATGTAAAAAACAAATTTACATGTTTTTAAAAACTATTATTACAAATTTAGCAAAATGAGATCAAACTGCATTTTATTTCGAAAACCAAAATTTAACTTTTTATTTGACGCATTTTTATACATTAAGGAAACCGTATATATCTTTGTTTCTCAACCTGTTTATTTATTATGAATGTCTATTATTATTTTCCATAATAATAATAATTAAAGCCTGGATTATATGAACTAAAAAATTATTAAAATATGCATGTAAATATGCGCTAAAAATACATAAAATATGTACTATAAACTAAGCATTAATAGTTTTTTTCAGCCCGTAATTGTGATTTATTGCAATAAATCGCAATATGTGGTAATCTAAAAATTTGTTTTTCTTTATAGTCTAAGATCCGGCTGCAGAATTCTGTGCTCATTGAGTGTTTGCTAAAATCTAACTTTTTAAGCATATTTATGATTAGGAGAATATATATCTACCAGGTTGCCTATCAAAATGTGGCCGCTAATATTTTTAATTAAATTATTGTTAATTGATTTCTCGGAATAAAATTCATTCACTTGTTTTTTAAATAAAATATCGTCCACTTCACGGCAATATAGGTGAAGACTCTGAAAAATCGCGGTTGCCGTTGAGCACTTAGCCGCACCTCTTCGCAGCCAGGTGTAAACAGGTATGATTTTGATGCATTTATACGTTCATAACGTACATTTGTTATTTATATATCAAATTAAAGCTAATTTTTTTCTGTTTGTTGTGATACACGGTTGCCTAATTAAATCTGACCGCAAATAAGGGTTGCTGGTTGTTAAAACTGGTAAATATTTAAGCCAGCGCGTAACATCACTAGTCTGACGAGGATAGCGATTGCCAGCTGTACGACGCTTTAAAGCCATTGCGCATGCGTCGAATGATAGTGTTCTCAACCACCGGTTCAAACAGTAGTAGGGACAACTTGATAAATACTCCAACGGAACCGTCTTCTTTTTCAAAATGACAAATTTAAAAACTACAACAAAAAATTAATATTGATGAAAAATAAAACCAAGGTTACTTATGTAAAAGAAAATTTTATTGTGCAAGTACTGTTTGAAAAAATATTATGTTTTATTCAAGTAGTCAATCGCGTGTTACATATTAATTAAACATTTAAGCAAATTAAAAATTTAAAACATGTATCTTATATTTCCGTAACTCTTATTTAAAAATCTGAATCATCAGAGCTTTCACTCACACTATCATCGCAGCTACCACTTTCATCGTTACAAATATCAGAATCGTCGTCATTATCGGAAGATTTGTTCATCGAATCACATAGCACACTCTCAACTTGCGTTGGAGTTGAGTCTCCCAGGAACCATGTTGGTTTTAGAAACCCATCTAATAGCCGCCAGCCATTATTTTCCGCGCTGAACTTGATACAATCCGGCTCAGTGGCATTTAACCATATCGAATTAACAAAGATTGTCCGCAAACAATTTTTGTTTCAAAGATTTCCAGCACGGTGGAATGTGCGCTGAGTCGAAACCTTTAATTATTTTCATAAATTTTTCATTATTTTGTTTTGAAGCGTACATTTTGTTAAGTAATAAAAATCTTGCGGCATTTACACTTCGACACTTAGGGAGTCCATACATAAGGCACGTAAACTCTTGGACTGCATCAATTTTGGTTTCATTAAAGATGTCATTGGAATTAGTCAAAGATGCAAAAACTTGTTGAATTTCTGGGTGCTTAATAAATACATTCAACGGCCGAATGATGCATTATGAAAGTCAAGTACATTGAATTTTTTGCGACACAGAAAACAAGCCTTCATCTTTATCAATTTTATTTTAAGTTAATTAATTTGATAATTCTTAGATGCACAAATAAAACAACAATATATATATAACGTTGTGTATTACGAACTCCAACACAGCGTGGTTTTTATGTTAGAATCAAAATGTCGCAGCTGTTCAGTTGAGAACACTATCATTCGACGCATGCGCAAAGGCTTTAAAGCGTCGTACAGCTATCATTTTTAACAACCATCAACCCTCATTTGCGGCCAGATTTAATTAGGCAACCGCATATCACAATAAACAGAAAAAAAATAGCTTTAATTTGATATATAAATAACAAATGTACGTTATGAACGTATAAATGCATCAAAATCATACCTGTTTACACATGGCTGCGAAGAGGTGCGGCTAAGTGCTCAACGGCAACCGTGATTTTTCAGAGTCTTTATCTATATTGCCGTGAAGTGGACGATATTTTATTTAAAAAACAAGTGAATGAATTTTATTCCGAAAAATCAATTAACAATAATTTGATTAAAAATATTAGCGGCCACATTTTGATAGGCAACCTGGTAGATATATATTCTCCTAATCATAAATATGCTTAAAAATTTGGATTTTAGCACACACTCGATTAGCACAGAATTCTGCAGCCGGATCTCGTACTATTAGCCTACTTTCCCGTAAAAGTAAAAAAAAATAATAATAAAGCATGAAAGAAGGCTTAATGGTATCGTGAAAATATCGTTAAAAATCAAGAAAAGTCAAAAATAAGTGAAGTAATTAAATAAAGATTGAAAAATAAAAAATTTGAAAGTAGGGTATTGAGATGGGGAAAAAGTGTGTCTGTCTGTCGGTCTGTCCCCCCCTAATAACTTTTGAATGAATTGTCCGATTGGAAAAATTCTTTTTGCATTCGAAAGATCTCGGCGAGGACATCTCATTTCTATATTTTACTTTTTGATTTGAACAATTTTTTGTTCAATTTTGAACAGTTAAAAAAATGTTAACATTAGCGCCTATGGACAAAATTGAAGCAAATTCTGTAAACTCTGGGCACAAGAGCCAAGTTCCTATTGCAAACTTATTGAAAGGAGTTCTCGGCGTGAAATATTGATTTGAACAGTTTTTGTTCATTTTTGAACAGTTCAAAAAATTAACACAGAGCTTACGGGGAAATTTCAACCCTATATAAATCCTGATCTAACGGACCGATTTGCTTGGAACAAACTTTATCGGAGAGCTCTTATAACGTAGAACATGTAGAAATAGAAAGTTTATCCAGAACTTACGAGCCTATTTTGCTATGAAATTTTTTGATCGGGATTTTCAAGGATATTTCTCAGTGACTCAATGAGTGAAATAATGAATGAATGAATAAAAGAAAGAGTGAAAGAATAAATCAATGAATAAATGAATGAGGAAAAGAATGAATGAATAAATTATTGAATAAATGAAAATATAAATAAATGAGTGAATAAATACATGAATGCGTAAATGAATGAATAAACACTTGAATGAGGTAACGAATGAATGAATAAATGCATGGCTGAATAAATGAAAGAATGAATGAAGTGAGTGAATGAATATGTATTATCCGTTGAAAAAGGTATATTTTCAATAATTAGAACTAAAGATAAATAAGAAAGAGAGAGAAAAAGATAGCTAGATTATAAATTTGAATTTGGTGTATACGGGAAAGTAGGTTCGTATAGTTCTAGACGGAACTTCTTGTTATTATTGGCTATCGGAAGGGGCAATATTTATTTCCACGAAACGGTTTTCCATGAGTCTCGCGATTTGTTCGATCTTCGTGAGAAAAAAAAATATTTGAAATGTAATGTTACTTATAAATATTATTTATTCATTTTATTTTATTTTGTTTTTTAAATCTAAAAGCAAGAGAAAACCTACATCAATATGCATTTATTCTAAAAATTTGCCTTCCTTAAGCATTTATATACCCTAACGTCAAATGAATCAAAAACATGTAATAGTGATTAATTTATCTTACTGCTATTGCATGAAAGACGCATAACTGGAACTATGTCGAACATTGGCGCAAACATGGCTGAACGGACCAGTTTGCTTTATTAAAACCTTACTAACACAGAAGCAAAAATTACTCCGACGGGAAAATGTCGCCCCCCACATAAAAGGGGGAAATGTTTTCTCTGTCGTTCGGAAAGCGAGAAGGTGGGGGGGGGGGGGGGAGCACGCGCGCCAGTGTTTGCTGAGTAAACAAGCAGCTGTTTGCAGAATGTTTTGCAAGTCGGCGAAGGTGTTTACTCAGCATCGCATGAAGAAAATGGTACGAGATTTGAGTTTTCAGCAAAGCCGATTTCTTCGCGAAGAGAGAGAGAAAAATGAATGATCGTAAATTATCCGGCGAATCGAAAGATGTCAATTCTTTCGTGAAATAAATGAATTTCAGTGGGCGAGCATTCTCGATAGAGAATGCGCTCTTGATAAACCGCGTGGTTTGGCGCATTTTTCGAAAACGAGTGTCAACAAATTGGATGAAAATTTGGAATGAATACGTTGACATTGTCATGAAAGTGATTAAACAAATACTTATATAGGCATATCAAAAATCCCTGCGCTATTTTTAATTGCAAGATAAGTAATGAATACCATTCTTCGTTTTGTATTCCTGCAACCAGAGGCAAGAATGGTTAGGTTAAATTACACGCTTCTAATTTTTTGTCGGGATGTAGGGGAATGTGGGAAAAAGTGAAATAGTGGGGCAAAAGTGAAATGGTAAAATATTTACTCTGTTAGCAAGGCCACCTGTATAATAAGTTTACCTACGCTACATAACATGTAGTTGATTGCAGACAAAATATAGTTAACTCTAAAGATCAATTTTCTGATAATACAAGCCTCTTTCAAAATTTGATGCTTATGTTGTAATATTTTGTGTTAAGTCACAAATACTTTTTGCTATTACATAATGATTATTAATATTTTAAACATTTATTAAGACCTACTGGATGTAAAGGGCAGTGTTAAATTTTTTTATGTTAGGTTTGTTTTGATTTTAAATGTTTAGTTCAATTTGCCATGTGCGTACAGGGCAAAGTGAAATACATATTTAATTTCACTTTGTCCTGACACCAGTCATCAGACTAAATGTCTTTCATGTATTCAATTATTAGTTCATTTGTTCATTTTTAAATAGATTTTTTATTCGTTCGTTTATTTAATCATTTATTTTGCACATTCATTAAATCCTTTATTCATTCGCTCGTTTTAGCCATTATTCATTTATTTATTTATTCATGTTTAATAAAAGGTATTTATACCCCCTCTGTACATGAAAATATGAATCATCACATGTTAGCTGGACTACCATAAGGCGTCTTACGAGTACAAATGATTAATTATCCTATAGAAAACTATTTCATTACGAAAATAGTTCAGTTTTTCACTTTGCCCCGTACATGGTGTAAAGTGATTTTCTTACTTTTACTTTAACGTACAAATTTACTGCCTAAAACGAAAAATAATATTTAAATACAAATTCTATTAAAAAATTCATAGTTTGTGCTTCATGCACTGTTATTTTCAAAATAAATTTTCAACATAATCATTTTGAAAAATGTAATGTATTTTAACAATTTAATTTTCTCCACATTCTCCTACAACTCTTCATTGTAAGACAATTGAGATATGCTTTTTAGCCACTGAGCTGAAGCAGCCACTTTTCTGAGTTGCTCCTATCCGACTTCTAAGCATTTGCGCCTGTTCCACTCCTGCTCCGGGCTCCGATGAGTTTTAATGAGACTCATATTTTTTGTGCTTTTTTTTTCACTTAATATTTTTAAAGCATACAAATGAAAATTTGTTACATATCAGAAATATTAAGGAACGGAATACGGTATAATTTCGATTTAACGATTTCCTCAAATTAGCAATTGATTTTTAAAACCCTGGTTTGGAATTGATTCCTGTTATATTTACCTGATGTAACGAGAGCATTTAACAGTCTATACACAATAGTTAAATCGGGGTTATTTTAAACAGTGTGAACTCATCACAATCATTCAATAGTCAATAAAATGAAATCTTAAACAAATTTGAAGAAAAAAAAAGTCTAAGCCTCACTCGTTCATTTTAGAGTTTTTTGACTATTTTTTTTTTTTTTTAATTGTAACAGTGGAGCGCAAAAAATTCCTTGCTCCTGCTTCGCTCCATATCCCGTTTTTAACAAACTTTTATTTTAAAGTCCCCCCCCCCCCCAAAAAAAAAAAAGCGGACAATAGAAAACGATTTACACTATAATCTTAATTGACGACACAACAAACAATTCATTTTGAGTGCCTCATTTAAGTTTTAAAAAAAAAAAATCAGGATTTATTTCAGGGGGGAGGGAAATAAGTACTTTCAAAGACATCACACATAAATATAGAGCACAATTTTAAGTTTATTACAGTTGGAACACCGGAATCTTAATGGAACATCAGTTAAAAGAATATCCCGCTTAATGTAATAAATATCCAATGCACCAAACTAGAGTATATTATTTTTGTACTCCCGAAACAGGGAATATCCCGCTTATTAAAATAATTTCCCGTGGCAAATTGGCTATTCCATTAAGCGGGCTCAACTGTATTATTATTATCATTATCTTTAAAAATTGGGCGAACAAAGGGGGCCAGGAATTTATTCTTCGTACCTAGATACAAATTGGACAAGCAGCACGTGTTTCTTCGGATCAACAATAACAACAGTATAAGGATGCAATTAAAAGTGTCTTTAACTAGCACTAAGCGCATTGAAAAAAACTGAAATCTAAATAACGTGGTCTAATAATAAACACAATTCTCCAACAAACAGCGTGCAGTTTTTGGCACGGTTGAGGAGATGTCGAGGTCATTGCATTGCAAGAAACGTGATAAATGCCCGATCTTATCAGATTAACTCACCGCATAAGCATGGCGATAAGTGGTTTCTTCCCGATTGATATCTCTTGATCATCTCCAGTCATCACAGACTGATTGATAAGTCTTCAACTCACTGGCTATTCGCCACAAGAGGGCACGATAGTTCTGTCTATCTGTCTCAAACCCATCGCACATTTTGTGAGTTTTCTGAGCTAATTTCATCTTAGTATCTATTTCGAGGATCCATATACCGAATTCTCCGAGTTATACATTATATATTTTTCTCTTTAAACATAAATATGCTATTTCAATTCATAAATAGGTTTTAAATAGTAACCAGAGTATTAAAAAGTTGAGAATTGTATTGAAATTCGTCCAGCATAACGAAAAAAATAACGCTTTCATTTTGCAAAATTTAAACTTTTCAAAATGGTGCCAATTTTTAACTAGTGTTGTTTGGAAAAAATCAGGATTCATTACAACGGAAGTAAAGACTTACGGCCCACTCCAGAAGCGCTTAAGCACGTTTAAAATTATTTTGTTCAGAGCTTAGGATATTTTAGTATCGTAGCCCTGTAGTTTGCAACAGGTCCTACCCCCCCCCCCCCTTGATGGGGGAGGAAACTTAGATTATATCTTGGAGGCATGATCGCGATAATTAGTCCCTGGTTTGAAATTACTCCGTGTGGTAATTTTTGGGTTCATTTTCAAAATCATTTTCAACAAAATACCGAATAGAAATCTCCATTTTTGAAAGTTATATCTATTTGCTCTTTATGGACTCGCTTCAACGCTTTATACAGAACATTTCCCCGCTGTATATGAAACGCTTGAATAGAGCAGCAAAGTAATAATTAATGAGAAAACAGAACAGACTAAAGATAAACCTAGACTGCACATTAGGGCTCCTTTTAGGTTGTCTATATAAATGAGTTTCTGGTTAATGACGTGACCATTTGGCATGTTCAACGTTCTACTTTCAGCCAAGTGGCTTTTCGGCAATGATATTTCTGGCAAATTTAGTTAATCAGAGATTATTTAATTTCACGGAAGTGCGATAAAGCGCCAAAAACTCTACTTCCTTTATTTACAAGATGTTTTCATGATGACAGCCGGTTTCTACCTTGAATACAACGGAACGCGCGGTCTATCTTTATTATTAATCTATGGATAAGAAAGAGAGCTCTTACCTGCGGGCACATCTTGCACTGATATTTCTTCCCGCTGTTGCCATTGGCACTGGGGTTCATATCGTTCGGGTTCTGATGCTGGGGCGACATCTTGGTAGGCATGGGGCCCAGGGGCACACCCTGCGCGTCTTGAGGGGGGCCCAGCTGCGACAGCATGCTCTTTTTGGGCACCTGTAGGGTCGGCATCTGCGGCCCACTATGATTGGTAACCCGATTGTTGGCGTTGCCGTTGGAATTCGTGTTGGCATTGTTGGCGTTGCCATGGTTGCCGAAGAGGTTGGGAATCTGGGAAGAGTCCACGCTTCCCTGGAGGTTCTCCTCGATGTTCCGAGAATCTAGAAGAAAGAAAGAAGAAAAATTTCAATTTGTGAACATTTAAGCCATGTAATTCAATAAATTGTACATTGTTACCAAAACTATCCTATAATGGAAAAACAACATAAAGAAATTTTTTTGAGATTACCTTAATTTAAACCATTACTCATCAAAAGTTGAGAGCTCGTCTCTCTCGGTCAACATTTTGGCTATTTTGATTAGCACTTAATACAAAACGAAAGCAAAAACGCAACTTTATCTGAACGATATCAGGCTGATAGTCTGAGAGGTAACAAATAAAAACACAATTGTAAATACAAAGCAACCTCACTTTTTTTCTCAGGATATAATAAAGAAACATATTTCTCTAATTGAATAAGGCATTGCTCTTTTTTCTTTTCCTTTTCTTAAGCATTCAGAGGCTAATCCAGCGGAGAGAAAAACCACAAGTCCTTAAACGTATACATGTACGTAGAAGCAAGGCTTAATTTCCATGCAATGTGCTCAGCTCCAGCACATCTTTTCACATTTTATGTGAATTTTTAGACGGAATTTAGACTATTTACGCATAGAAAAAATTCTGAAGACTATAGGGCTCCCTGACAAAAAATGTAATAGTGCCACTGTCTACACTGTTCTATCAACCAAATATGTTTAACGAACGATCCCTTTGCTGATTAACCTAACCAAAAAAAAAAAATGCTTTTGCTGGCGAAGAAGGGAAGATATAAATGGCGGATACCTTGGCTATGTTTTCCTGATGGCTAAATAGACATAACTCTTTTAGAATTCGCATAACAAAATTTTCGTTAACGCTTCGGAAGCATCCAGATAGGCCTGGTGTCTAAAAAGATATTGGAACACAGTTGACGGAATGTCTTTTAAATTTAATTCGCATTCATGGTTTGTTTTACATTCCCATACTCAAGCGCTGAGGAATATTTGCAACTGCAAAGGTGAAAGATACCTCTGCATAAGTGCCCACAAGATGCAGAAAGAGAGCAACTAAGAGAGCAGTTAAAAACCTTGTTAACAAGGTTTTTAACTGCAGCTGGAAATCCTATAATATGCTCGCCGAACTGAAAAGCTACAAAATTGCCAGTACGAAAATTCTTTGCAATTTCGTTTTGTAAGTTATATTTTAAAAAATTATTCAATAAAGATAACTTTTATTTAATAATTGCTAATTCAAGACACATATCATTAATAAACATTAATCAATTAGCAACAAGTGCGATAATTTATTTTGAGAGGAAAGAGGCATGCTTTTCACAGGTTATCTAGCAAGAAACAGTGGTGAAAAACCGAATTCAGTAGGGAAGTGTTAATGCTTTAAAATCAATTTTAAAAATTAAATATTTTTGAGCGTTTTGCGAAATTAAAAATAAAAATTATTTTTTGAAATGACTAAAAATTTAAGGAGTTTCGAACATGATACAAATTTTGACAGCCTGCGCTACCCACAAAACGATTTTACAGGCCTGAACACAGTTGAGTCGACGCAAAACAGATACGTAATACGTATATGATGATCCTTCAGGATCTGATCGGCAGAAGAGCTCACTGCGGCGAAAGAAATTAAAAACCAATTTCGTTATCAAAGTCGTGTTGAATGTTGCCTCTTCTTTTGGCACCGAAGAGATAGAGGAATACCCGAGGCCAAAGAACATCAAAAGCTCATACATCAAAATGGCGAGTGCAATCGATGAGATTGGGCGATTTCCTCAAGTAACCTTCCATTCAAGAAAACGATCCTTCCTGACGCGACGCTCACCCACGATTACCCTTGTTTCAATCAACGCCTATCTCCGTAAAGCGAATTCCGATTCAACCAAACGTTCTACAGAGACTACCTTCTACAGATTCTTACATTTTAATGCTGGTATTTGTTTGTATCCTGCACTGTATATTGCGAAGCTTAATTTATATCAGTGACTGCGCCCTGTTCAATTTACTAATTACTGGAATCGCGGACATGTAGTTATACTTAAAGTCAAGGAAACAGTAAAGTGCTGAAGAAAAATGGGAATATTCTTTTACCCTTTCTGGAGGCGTGACCTTGATGGAATGAGACTAGGAATCTATATACGAGGATAATCGTAGAATCGAGTAAATTTCTCAATTTAAAAGAAAACCGTTATACAGGAGGTACGAAGAACACTGGTAGAATATACATACGAAGAGAATAGGGTAGAAAGGCAAAATATCAAACTTTCCAATTTTCGAGAAAATCACGTTTGAAATTAGAAATCTTTGCCTTTTTTTCATTGTATAGTTTGAAACTTTTGGGTGATTCTTCTGCTTGATCCTTCTCTTTTCTTACCTGTTTACTTCTAGTCGATTCTAAATGCTTCTAGAATCATATTAAGAGGTCTGCGTACGATGCGCCTTGTCTCTGTTGGATCTCCTAATTTTGAACCAGCTCTTAGATGAGAGACCATCAAGGTTGGCAACCCCAGAGTTATCGTTTCACTTGGATGACATTGGAGCCACGTCGGATTTTACGTGCAACAGCTCATATTAAGGTACACGGTCCCGGAGCGAATCAGTCGCGAGAGGTGGTCACCCTCCCAAACACTGACCTTGGTAAATGTTGTTTTACTTTCGGTGTTCTTTGGGAAGCGAGCTTCTACCAATTGGTCCACCGCGACACTTCTTACCTAATTAAATAAACCAACACATTCTACGCTACAAAACTTCAGTGTAGCCATACTGAACTCAATTCGAACAAAAAATTGACATTCCACCTTTCTTCCACACACTCTTCATATGAAAAAAAAAAACATTTTTCCTACCTGAACCAATTACAAAACGCAATATTTTTTAGAAAATAAAAAAATTACGCCCAAAAAACCTCTCAAATTACGTTACGTTACAACCACAACCACGGCACAAGTTTCACTTTATCTGAACTCATATGAGGCGTTTCGCAGTAACTGCGCCTCAAGAGTACAGATGGCGCGCCAACGAATATTCATATTTCAGACCAGACAAGTGCACGAGTGCGGCATTTCGATGCTCAAATGCGTGGCAGCACGACAGCTTCCGATGCGCTTTCGCTATGTGAAAACGGACAGAAATTAAAAAGCAACAGATGGTCTGCATTTTTTCTCACCCCGAGCATTGATTTTTTCCACTCGCTTTATTTCTTGGAAAGGCTTCATACCACATTAACTCGATGGACGGAAATAAACGACAGACGAACATATTTTTAAGGGACCGTACGTGGGAGAAATTATTTCCTGCAAGTGCATATTGAAACAAACTCAAAGCTAAAGAACCTAAATTATTATTTATCGTCTGTTATGAATTTTTTTTAAGTTTATACTGCTTAATAATATTCATCACAATTTTACTGACAACCAGGGTGAGTAGCCACATTTTAGTTCAAAAAGTAAGCACTTATAAGCACTTTGTAAGCACATTTTCAGAAAAAAATAAGCACATGTTTAAGTACACATATACATTATTACGTGCATAATTAAGATGAAAAACACGACTTGGCAAAATTATATACTTCTAACAGAAATAGCTAACAAAAATGAGAAGAGAGGCTTTGCACTACATAAGGGAAACAAATAAGTTTTATTTAACAGATGCATTGCTTATAGCGGCTGTTTAATTGTAGTATTAACTAAAAAACACTAATCAAAAATATACAATAAAGTAACAAATTGCAGTTATTGCAGGTATTATTCAGATAATCTAACTTAATACAATGAATATATATATATATATATTCTTTATGGGACTTTATGGGAAGGGCAGTTTTATTTCACTTGAACTTTGTGAAATTTCGGGGGGGGGGGGGGGAGAAATAATGTAATTTTCTGAATAACATAATATGGCACTGCTGAGAATTTTTTAAATCTTAAGTTGTTTTTTTTTTTTCTTTTTCAATTTAGATCCCCTTGCCATCAATATTTAGTGATTTATTGATAAAAATATAACTTTATTTTCTCAAGATGCATATTGTCTTGTGTTGCTAAAAATTATTTAAAAAAATTTAAATCACTCAGTGGGGGGGGGGGGGGGACACGGCCTACTATGACCCCCTTTGTTGCGCCATGCAACATCATGTACAGTACCATACTTTCCAACCTTGGAAGGGGAGAAAACAGGAGATTTTTTCGATGACACCCCCCCCCCTCCCCCCCACACACATACACACAAAATGAATAATTAAACTGACTTACAAATAAAAAAACATTAATGTTCATTACAGTAGTATTTGATAAAATTTTATCATCAAATGTTTGATCGAAACATTTTCCAGCAAAACTATTTTTTATGAGCAATAGGATGTTCTCTAGATTTTCATTTGACAGCATTTGACGAAACTTGGTTTCACTTAACAGAAAATGCATTACTTTGCGGAATGCACAAAATCCCAAGAATTACATTTAGTTAGATTATAAAAAGCCAGTTCTCCCAAATACTTACTAGCTTACATCTACTACACCACAACAATTCAAACAAAATATCCCGACCACTTCTGGTGTTCACTTAACAAATAAATTATCCCAAAATATATTTTTTTTTAATTTAGTCATTTTTTTAGTTATATATTAAATAAAAATAGGAAGAAATGTTCTTTATCTATTTTGTAACAATACATAATGACTCCCAAAAAGGAAAAACCCAAACCCTAAGTTGAAGGGAAAAAAAAACAAATTTAATTCTATGCAAAAAATATTTTTAAAACAAGATTACTAATAAGGATGCAATATTAATAGCTATAACTAATAGAACCACTAAAAAATTTTTAAAAGGATAAAATTCTTCAGTGAAATTTCGAGTGGGTGTGGCAAAATGAGAAGTGCAAATCCTCTACTACAGAGGCTAAATCGTAAAAAATAATGAAAATAATGCAAAACCAGAAGTTATTGATGTCCAAGAGATGGAATGAGATAGTACGCAAGAACTAGGGACTTTTACCGAAGCGGATGCAATCGGATTTCAAAAAAAATCGGGACTGATCATTGAAAGCATATGAAAGACAAAATGCGGAAGTTTTACTGCTAATTTGTAAAAGTTTCGTAAAGCAAGTATCTGCGCATGCTACTTCCAGATTTTCTCATTTAAAAAAGAAAAATTTTTCCAAAATTACGAATATTCGCAGAACCGAAATTTTGACTTTTCAAAAATACCAAAAATACGGAAATTCGGCAAAATCACATGACAACTACTGGGCGAGTAACTACGATTACAAGCGCCGTCTATTGAGCAAAAAAAAAAAAAAAAATTGAAGCTTCATTGATTTATTTTAAAGCGAAAATTACATAAAAACGAGAAAAATTGTGTTAAACGGGAGATCGGGAGACAGACGCAAAAAAAGGGGGGTCTCCCGTTAAAAACAGTGGACTTGGCAAGTATGCAGTATCGAACCTCAAATTGGCAAGCTCAGCAATAACGGTATGCAGAATTTTGGAACACGACCAAACATGGCGGATTTACAGAACCAAAAATGGGGGATTCTCTGAAGCATCGGCGCTGACATGCGTTTTTTTACGACAAATTTTCAATATCTTCTTCAATCATAGACAAATTTTTTTACATTTTGACTATGAATGGCGATCTGGGCCAGCTGGGTTAGCAATCTGAACGCCATTTTATGCATCCGATGAGTAAAAAAACTAACGTTCGATTTCTGCTAGAGGGGAAACTAAACATTCATAATTTTTTTTAGAAAATAAACATTTTAAGGAAAAGTAAGCACTTATAAGGGCCCTTATATTTCATTTTCAAATATAAGCACTTGTAAGCACCGCTACGCACCCTGGACAACTAATTCAGAAAAGCGAAAAGAAAATTTAATAGTAATAATAATAAATAAATAAATAAAAATAAACTTTTTATCCAATTAGCTCCTGGTGTAATCCAATAAGAACTATCAGTTAATGCTTTAAAAAAAAATCTAGTAATAGGCAATTTTTCTACTTATTTTGTATTTATTTCATAATAAATGAATGAGAATGGGTTGTTTCAAAAACGTTTTGCTAATGGTATTACTAAAAATTTTGAAACACCATGTTTAAACTTTCGAAAATGCACATAAAGCTAAAAGACGCGCAGAGATATTGTGATTGGTTTGAAATTGCCTACGAACACGCCGAAAGCATAGATATATCAATTTAAATGTTAACTAGCTATATTTATAGCCACATATTGCAAATGCTGTTCTTCATCTCAGATATTTCTGTCCAGTTACAGGTAAAAAGACTCAGTTAAATAAAATAAATTTGGTTTAAACTGATTGTTTTACTTAAATAAATCAGATAATTTATTTCAAGAACGATAAACTATCTATTCATGACGAAAATAATTTTATGCCAAAATGAAAAGATAAACGATAATTTTATCTATAATTGCACAATAAATTTTATACTAGTACCAAATTTAACGCACGTGTCAAGGATATATTCTTAAATCATATTCTGGATAAGGGTATGTGTATAATGATGAAAAATATCACTACTTCTTTAAAATAAAAGCTAATGAGTGTTTGAAATAATTTCAAATTTTGAGCTTGGGCTGTTAGAAGTGTATGAAACACTAGGAATGCAGAAGAAATATAGTGCATGTTGCAAATATCTCTAAATTTTATTTCAATGAAAATTTTTGAAGTTAAACAAGATTCGCTTATTTCACCTCTTCATATTTCTTTTGCGTGTA
The DNA here is from genome assembly GCA_038502835.1 of Octonoba sinensis. NCBI lineage: Eukaryota > Metazoa > Arthropoda > Arachnida > Araneae > Uloboridae > Octonoba > Octonoba sinensis. The sequence continues at coordinate 71,548,711 of CM076602.1, forward strand.
TTTCATGACGCCAATTGCCTTTAATAACTATTTAGAACTGATGCTGAAAATCAGATTTCATAATTTTAGTGAAGCAGCGAAGATTAAGCGTAATAACGTTTGCATTTTACGAACATAAGAAGTAGTTTTATATGGTTACATTTAGGAGAGTACAAACATTGAAAAGAAAGATTTTGCTACGCTATCAAGATAGTAAATGAATTAATAGAGATAGTACAGTGAAACCTGTGTAGGTTGACCACTTGCGGAGCATCCCTTTAGTGGTCAACTTAGACAGGGTCAACTTATAGAGGGTGGAGATTTTATTTTTTATTTTTTTGTTATTTCTTACACTATGCATTTATTCATTTATTACTAATTAAAATATTACTTCATGTAATGACGTTACTTTAAAATAGTAAATAGCTTTTTTTTTCTCACAACTATCTAAAACATTATTAAAGAAATTTAACCCGAATAGCATACAATGTATCCTATACAAGTTCAAAAGTAAAGCACTTAGTTAAAATTAAGATAAATATCAAATTAATTTTATCAGTTACTTATATGATGCTAAAGATTTCCTAAAAATATATATTTTTCAAAATGGCTATGCCAGATCAAAGAAAAAAGAAGAAATTTAATTAAAGAATAAAAGAGTGCTCTTCTAGTAGTTTTCCCATTGCGTTAACTTACGAGGTTTAGGAAAACTTTATATTGATGTTTCATCCATCCAGACAAATACTGGTCTAACATTATAGCATAAAAATATCCTGGAGAAGCTATTTTAGTTTTTTTTACCTTTCCAAAAATAGATAAACAAATAAATATAGTAATAATTAGGCGGTCAACTTACAAAGGGTTTTTTATAATACTCCCACCCAAATTTGGCTTACATAAGTCAACATAGACAGGTGGTCAACTTTACAGGTTTTACTGTGTATGAATACTGTACATAACAGGATCGGTTTGCCATGGATTCAAGAATACACTGAAAAAATCCTAGTTCAACCTTTCACCAAAACAAATGGAAAAGATGGTAAAATTTAGCTGCAAGCAAAGTTTGGTATGAAAAAGTTGAATCATTATAATGGTGTGGTTTCACCATGGTGTGGTTTCATCATTTACGTGAGCATGTGAAACTAGGAACCATTATAATGGTTCAACTTCAGTACCAAATGTTCGTTGAAGCTAAATTTCACCATTTTTTTGTGAAAGGTTGAACTAGAATGTTTTACAGCGTAAAACCAAATTCAAAATTCAAAAAAAAAAAAAAAAATTGCAACCGGGAAATTTTTATTTTTATCTCACGTTAAATTTTTCTTTTTAGATGCTTAAATATTTTGTCTACATACAGATGCTCTCTCTTTTCTTCTTCGACTTAAAGATGCCCCCATTCTCTCACCGCCTGATTTTATGATTACACAAACTAGTCTTGTTAATTTTTCGTCGAGAGAAGTAAAATTATTCGGCCACTGAACATTTGTACCATTCATCAAATACAAAAGCACTCATATTTTCCATAAAATAAACAAATTCACATTTTAGAAAAAAGTAATAAATAAAAATTAAAATCACTGAACAAGTTAGATAAGAATTCAATACGTAAAGAATAGAACATAATTAATTCATTTTACTGACAAAGAAAAAAAGGCAAAATATTTTTCATAGGTCATTTGTCTGTGCGAATATTTCTTTTAAAAAACCTATCTGCTATCAGTATTAAGAGAGTACTTGTCCTTACGTGAGCATTTAAATGTGAGATATAATCTAAAAGTATTTTTCACGACATGCTTTTCTCTCCGGCATCAAAGCAATCTGTCCCCTTGCAGCCATTAAGAGACAACTTTTAGAAGTAGCACCTCCAGAGACTACTGATTCACGAGGCAAAGAGAATTTTTAATTAAAGTCATTTATTACCACTTCCTCCTCAAGCACTACACACACCAATGGATGCGAGCCATCTGCACGCGTTCTGATTTGAGGTGAGGGAGATATGTGGGATGATCATTTCCCCATGAAGCTTGGAATGAACTATTTCTAAAATGCACACACCTTAAAAAGTGGAAATCGAGACAAGATAATGACCAAGCGTTAATGAATAAACTCACACTTCTGAAGTTCGGTTAAATCTTAAGAAATCCATGTAGAAACCTCAACCTTTCTTCAAAGAGTAGAAAAACACTATTCGTAATTGCCAAAGTAGATGATGGGTAATTGATAATCCTAAAATGGCCAATGAATTATTTTGTGTGCCATTTGCACATTTATTACTGAAAATCCCGACTTAAGAATGTCAACCAGTATCGAGATTTAATGGACTTTTTTTAAAATCAGTACTGATGTCTTTCTGTCAAAAAACGTCAATGGGCGTTTTAGGGACTACTGGATTTCAGAGTTGGGGATTTTCGGCATTTTTACTGTATGAACCAAAAATCTTTTCAACAACAACAAATTATACTAATGAAAATGGTAATACCTATTACTTATTTACTTTAAAAAATGTGTATGGCTATACATAATAATAATGTATAAAGCCAATTTCATTTTGATCAGTTGGGACCGGTTTTAACTAATTTTGACCACCGAATTGGTCAAAAAAATTTTAAAAGATTATTTTTTTCAAATCTGCTAAAACGGTACCTTACTTCTGAAGTCTATTACAATGACATTTAATCCCAGAAGTCTTCTACAGAGATATTCTAGCCCAGAAGTTCTCTACAATGACATCTCACCACTGAAGTTCTCTACAGAGATCGCTTACCACAGAACTCTTACCCCGGATAACTTACAACAGAACTTATGAAAACATCTTACACCTCATTAAGAGAACAAAGTTGGACTACGGTCTTCATGGTGTCCTTGACATTACCCTTGTTTCCAAAAATAAGGATGAAGCGCATTCCGGATATTGCGTGATTTCAAACAGGACAAATTAAAAGCAAAAGAATTTCATTGTATAGAAAAATTACTAAAAGTTCGCTATAAAGCAACTAGTGTACTCGTTCATCTACTGGCTAAGTGAAGTGTGGTACGTAACAGTATATAGGTTCCATAGAGGGATGCATCGAGAATGAGGGACGAGCAGAACTGGTCCCTCAAAGAAAGCATCGGATATCTGGTATCCGGCCTATTTTTAAATACCCGGAATCCGATCATGACATTGCACTAAAGATCTGATAGTATGGTACGTGAGGGCCGTGGTAGCCTAGTGGTTAGCACGTCGGACTTCCACCTGGAAGGTCGCGCGTTCGATACCCACTGAAGACCACCATGTATACTAGGGGATATGTGCATGTAAAATCCGTAGACCCCACTACCTCTCCCCGTGCGTAAGCAATCCTAAGGTCTCTGCTAACAGGTAGGGGTCCGGTGGAGAAAAGTATGGTACGTGAAGATGAATATCCGGCAGGATATTTGGAGAGTAGATGCAGAGTTTTCCCTCTGAAAAAAAAATTGATTTTTAAAATTTAAAAAATTAGCATATTTGAAAATTAAAATTTACAACGGATTTGGCAGTTTTGGGATGATTAAAAATATGTATAGAATTTACAAGTTCCAAACATCAGAACTGGATATCCGGTAAGAGTTCGTCAGGCAAGAGACACCGGATACCTGATATCCCACAAAATCGATATTCGATGCATCCCAAATCCTGATCTTGGTCCTCCACTACCCAAAATAACATCCTGGGTGCGTTTACCATGTTAGAAAAATGATCAGATTAGTTTCAAAGATCAGAACTCGTTCTACAATTTTAATGATGCAAAGCAAGAAACGTTCCGAAGATTACACATTAGCTACACGATTACAGTATAACCAACCAAAAGAAATAAAAGAGAGAAAGAAACAATTGTATCATTGCATTCCTCTATTTCACGCACTCAAACAGGCATGCAAATCTCGGAGCGAACTACCATCTTGCCACCCCAATAACCGAAAGCAGCTCCGAAACAGGTTGATTCGAACAGACGCAATTATTTAGTCAACCCCGAGGGTGATTATGCTCGAATCGACGCCCGGGGGCAGAAGGGAAAAAACAAAAGTTCTGCTCTTCAACAATCCGAACCATCTGTCGGCAAACTACAATGAAAGGGAACGTGTTTACTCGATTGGAACGAGATGCGGACAGCGGTTATTCCTTTTCGACGACAACTGCTCATTTCCTCACAAACATGACGGTACGATTTTTTTTCCTGGGAGAAAAATTAAAGAGAAAAAGTTAACTACGAAACTAAAAATTCTTTTCGAACATTTCAAAGTCTTGATCAAAAATTGCGGGGAAGGGGGGAATCCGCTTTCAATTCTTTCTTTTTTATATTACAATTCAGTACCTTTTCTTAGTATTTTTTTATTGCCTTTGATGTACCGTTTGATGTCCGGTTTAATTTGAAAATTCGTTTTTTTCTTACTTTCAACCACAACACAAATATATTTTTATCAATTTCATGGGTGCAGTAATCATATCAAATTTCCTCTAAAATGGCGCGTCACATACCAGAAAGCATCGTCTGATGTTTGAAAATACCATAAGAAACAGTTCAGACAATTAAAAAATTCTTCAGAATACAAAAACGAAGCTCAACAGCTGAAAGCTTATTTAAGACTAATTTCTCTTAATAGCGAAACATTTAACAGAATATTTATACCTTTTAAAATTTATTTATGAAGAACCAGTTCCACTTCGCACTTAAGAAAAAATTTTCGCTGAATTCTTCTCAAATTTACCGTCACTGCCAGACTACAGCACAGTTCTCCCAACTAACACAGCTTTTTAGCAGCACCACTTAAAAGCACGACACCAAAATTAACAAGCATGTCTATATCTAAAATGATAAGCTATCATTAATCTTAATCGCTATCAGAAAAATTGGAAAGTCTAGTCTCTTCCCTTGCATCAACTGCGGCAAGCACTCAATTTTAACAATGGTCTAGCGCAGCGATTCCCAATCTTTTTTTTTTTTTTTTCGCGTACCACCATTTTTCTTGCAAACCATTATGCGTGCCACTGCTAAAACAACTTTATCTAACAACTTTATCATATAGAATAGAACACTAATAGATTATAGATAGATTTTTTGCCTGTACGCGTACCACCTGGAGAGGCTTTGCGTACCACTAGTGGTAAGCGTACCACAGTTTGGGAACCGCTGGCCTAGCGTAGTTGTCTTGCATTCAACTTCAAAACAGAAAGAAAAAAAGAAATAAAGAAATTTTAGAAGGATTACCACGAAAATTAGTTTAAAAAACGAGCGTCGTGTTCAAAAAAATTATGGAGGAAAGAAAATTTACCCTGGAAAAAGATTTACGCTACTTTTTCGTATAAGAAGAAAAATTTCGAACACTTCGAGCCGGAAAATTTTTACGACTACTAAAAGTGTTTTAAAAACCAATCCAAAAGACTCGGAAATAAATTTGAGGGGAAAAAAAGGAAAAAGCTCCGCAGCAAATACTGGCATTAAAATGAGTTAGATGAAGAGCGGTCGTCTCAGTACCGACAGAGAGGAGCGAAATAAAAGCAAAAACGCAAAGTCTGACGCGTAGGTAGAGCAGAGTTCACTTAATATTGGCGAATTCTAAATACAAAGATAGTGTCTGGGAAAGCGAGATATTGCGGCGAGTTTGACACAAATGGGCTGTGACGTCACTCGACAACGGCCCTCACGCGTCGCCATGGTAACCAGCTGAGCGTCACATCACTGAATTCCGTAGTCGAGGCACAAAGCGCGACAAGGATCTCTGCACGGCCAAAACATTATTGCATGATCGGCCAGCCAGGGAAACGATGGTCCCCTGGCTGACAGAGCTGCTTTTACTGCTGATGGTGACGGCCGGAGCCGTACTGTCCGGACCGCTGGATAGGAAGCCACAGGTGCCGGAAGATTTCCTGATACGACTGCAGACAGTCCAGAATTTCAGTCAGTTCCTAAGCGGCTGGATTGACCAGAGCGCAGTGCAAAGAGCTTACCTTCTGCAAGGAGGAGAGAGGGATGAAGAGCCCGCAGTTGAGGTCGCCCACCCAGCTGGATGCATCCCAGAGATGCAGGTGGTTGAATTCGAGAGGCCCTCAGACCCATCCCTGGTCGTGTGGCCCTCATGCACCAGAGTTCGCAGGTGCGGGGGCTGCTGCAGCAGCAAACTGTTGCACTGCGTCGCTATCAAGACGAGTACCATCACGGTCAAGGTCATTCGAGCCCGATATCCACATCCCGGCGCGGAGCTGCTTGAGCTCGAGGGATACGAAAGCATCAGCCTTGAGCAGCACGACCGCTGCTCATGCAGGTGCAGACAGGAAGAAAGAGACTGCACCAGCAAGCAAAGATACCAGACAGGGCAGTGTCAGTGTGTGTGCCGGAACCAGCAAGAGGCGGCACAGTGCCGGATGCCGGATCGCTACTGGGACGGCAGAGACTGTGTCTGCAGGTGCAAACATGAGCCGGACTGCTCTACGGGTATGGCTTTCAACGACAAGACCTGCAAATGCGAGGTACTCCACCAGACGCCTTACATTCCAGAAAGAATACCGGGCCCTGCCCCCCACTTGAGCACGCTCTTTCGAGACGATGGTGGTGAAAACGATGCTTATAGGCTGAGATACGCGGCCGTAGACCCCCATGAAGGTCCTTTCGCCCTATTTCAGCATAAACAAGAAGATAGGACATTTTCGGTGGAAAATGTCACTTTCCCTCAGTGGACAGTAACGTGAATCGCCCATAGTGCCCTAGTGGATGTGTTATGTTCCTTTACAGAAACTAGTCTCGAAAATGATAGAAATCTTTGTCGCAGGTAAGAGCCATTTCATGGTGATCAAAATAATTTACAAAACTTAATATCTACAAACGAAAGATCAACTAATGTAGTAGTTATTCACTGAAAGTTTCCTTGCTGCACCATTTTAAGTTCTATCTTTCAGTCAAAACTTATTGAACATTTTGCTAGTCAAAGAACTGCATCCTAAGTCGGTCAACTATCAGCAACAATGCTGATGTCGATCTTTTTTTTACTAACCTAAAAACAAGACATGTGCTTCCCTCACGTTTCAACCTTGACATACCAAGTGTCAATACATGCAATGAAATGTATATCACGCAAAAAATGTGACATTCACCTTTAAAACTTGTTTCTGCGAAAGATTTACGATTTACTAGAATACAAACAAAGAATAATTTTCAACTTAACAAGATTTTCATTCTTTTCACGCCTACAATAGTATTTTCCCCATGGAATGGACTCGTAATTACCTTAAAAGGAAACAATTATTCTGCGCAAAACCTCTGTGATATCTTAGATCTATTTTTTATGGAATTTTATATGCGAAATGCAAGAAAATCTATTTGTAGGACTACACAATGAAAGAATTCTGTACGACAGACTGGAAAAAAATCGGATATCTCTTGTGACTTTTAAAAAAATAATATTTCTGCTACTGAAAATGAGTGCCTTAACGCCGATAGGAAAAGTTTGTACAATTGCGAATGGATCTTCAAAGAATTATTAAAATATTACGTGTGTAAAATATCATTACACTGCGTAGTGTGCATTCAGAGTAATTTCAGAAGAAATGTCATTACCATTCTGAGAAATTGCATCCATGGAAACAAACACTCTGGCGTGCAGATAACGAAAAAAAAAAAGTTCCTGGTACTTGTAATTGTGGTTCTTTATGAATAATTATAAATTTCACTGTTAATATATTCACTTTAGCCAAATTGATGAGACCAAAAATCATATGTAGAACGGGAAGGATAAAAAGGTAAGTGCCTATCAACAACCACTGGTTATATTTGTGTATTTAGTTCAGCAAGTTTTAGTGTACTAATGTGAAATAGAAAATTCTGTGATGTTATAAATGTCTGTATTCGGAGAAAATTTATAATCGTAACTGGTCTCAAAATTTTCTAGAAAACTGTTAATAAATAATACAATATTATTTATGAAAAATTGAAATTTCAGTGTTTTTTATTTATTTTGATTTAATCGTATTATTATAATAAAATATAATATTGGAGATTATTTTTTTTTTCCAAAACGGGTTCAAAGACATATTTGATTTATTCTCTTGGCATAGGTAATTTTGTGTTTTTCAATAACTACTCTTAACAAAAATGCAGAGAATGAGTTTCCACAATCAATAAATCCTTACTCTGGGATTCTATGAAATCAAACATCTGAATTTAGAGCTACGTATGCAACTGCTATAATTATGCCTACATTTAGTAATTTGTATTCATAATTATTTCTACATTTTTACAGTTATTATTCCTATTATTATTATTCTTGTTATTATTATTAAATTTTGTTTTTATATATTTTTAAATTTCATTTTATTTATTTATTTACTTTTTTAAGTCAATCCCAATTGCAAACACTAGGAATTGTACCATAATTTTTCTTCTTAAAATTTTGAAATCTAACTGAAGAAATGCATAGCGAACAGTCACAAGTTTAACTGCAATAAAATTATAATTGAAAAGAAATCATAAATAAGTTAGGGAATGGGCTTTATGACAAATACTTAACGATGCATTACTTGGTGCGACTAATTGCTTAATTACCAATGTGTTAATATGCAACTTAATTTCCACATTAATAAAGACGTTGGGACCATTTACCGTTGTTGTAAATTTTTCTGAGTGTGGTTAAACCTTTTCGTTTTCGCTATGCATGTGTTGTAACATTAATACGACTTCAGAAACCATAATTTTACAGAAAAAATTTTACATAATCAAACTTGGTATATATTGATAAGAATTTTATATAATAACTAAGAATACTTGCATTGTAAAAATAATAAAAGTTCATGCAAAGCTTTATTAATTTATTTGTTTATTCTTAATCAGTCAGTGCTGCTAAAGTTATTAGCTGATAAATATTAAAACCGAAAAATTAAGGGAAAGTTGCTCTCAATTTAATAATTGGCAACAATTTTTCAGTTTTTTTTTCTTTCTTTCTTTTTTTCATTCACAATATGAAATTTTAGTGGGTTTTTTTAATATTTTTTACTATTACTAAATGAATATTTTTTACTAGTAATTCTTATTTATATTTATGTACTACATTTTAAATATATATTTAACATTTCTTGAATTAGAGCAGGCATAGTCGCCACCCACTTTAGAGCAAATTTAACTAACTTCATCTTTTTCTTATTCATTATAATTGTTTTTCCACCGTATATATGAAATGCCATGCATTTACTGATTTAGGATAGTACTAAGTTTTGGAAAGAATATTTTGGGCAGAGAGTTAGTTATATCAGTTTGTTGTTACTATACCTTCATTCGCTGGTTTGATTTTCATTTGCATCTTTACAAATTAATGCTTAAAATCTGTACAATATTTACTTCGAGTGAACAGCTAAAATTTTTTAAGCAAGCACTTATGGGAGATATTCCAATCTTTCTTTTTTTTTAAAAAGATAAAAAATGGTTTTTTCACCTCTTAAAAACTCCAGAAAATGTCAGTGATTCTGCCTATATTTTTAGTTTTTGTTTCAAAAAATTCCAAAGGAGTCAATAATAAAAATCGAAAAATATTACTAAGTAGGTAACACTGACGAAAAGAAGGTAAGATTAATCGATTTGATAAATTCCAGATGCTATATTTTTCACGCAAAATTATAACTACAGACGATTTTTCTTTTTTATAATATATGACTTTTGTCTTTTCTTTTTAACTTGACTGTATTCAAAAGTATATTTTGAAATATGCTTTTGAAAAAAATTTTATTCAAAGTAATATTTGAGCAATTCTTTTTAATTTTATTTATTTATTTATTTTTAGTTAGCGCCTAAGAAAGAGATCCAAACTTTTCATCTCAAAAAGCAATAACACAAGAAATTATATTCTTGAGCTATCAAAAAAAAAAAACAGAAATTTTTAATATACTTTTAGTGTCTGCTCTTTAAAGTAATGGTAAGAAGTTAACAAGGAGCTAAGAAATAAATTTCTCTAGTAGATTTCACAATGCCGAAGGTAATATCAATTTACAAATTCTTTAAATTTAAACTAACCATGCCAACCTTTAACTCAAGAAAATGATTTTATTTTTGAAACAAATTGATTAACGAGCTGCAAATTTTAGTTTTTTTTTTAATAATATTACTTTTAGTAGTAGTAGTAGTAGTATTTTGGCAATAATTTAAAAGGTTTTAAAAAATCCTGCCTAATTAGGGGTTGCAATTTCAATGCTTGCTTAAAATAGGTCGCCTCGTAAAGTATTACCTAAAACTTTTCATACTTTACAGATTTTTTTTTTTACCTATCCAAATATAAAATTTTACTGAAGTGAATTCTTTTCCGAGCGTTTGTGGCGTAAAAGCTTGAGTTTAAAAGTTCCCTAATACAAAAAAAAAAAAAAAAAGAAAGTAGGGGGAACCAAAGAAAAGAAAGCATTAATGGTTCAATGGCAAGGAATTTGTTGAAACAGAATGACTAACACAGTTTTCTGAGAAAATGAATTGAAAATGCTCGATATCAACTTACTTACATAGTGTTGTTTTGAGAAAATTGTTAAATTAATTGTTGAAAATGTGTATTTGAAATAATTTGGATCATACTCCAATGAAGAGAGATACATAACTCAATTTAGAAATCTATCTCAGAATAAAGGAAAAATAAACTCTTTAGTTCTAAACGACTTCCTTTTTCTTATATGTTTTGGACATGCAAAAAAATCAATAAATAAAAGCAACATATATCTTGAGAAAGAATTTAAAATAGAAGGTTTATGGGGCTAATGGTGCACGTGCTTTTTGCTATTTGCAAGTTAACTGTTGCCTCTATTTGTTAATTTTATTTTTCTTGTTCAGCAACCAAGTAAAAAACAATTCATGCATCTAGTTCCAATTGTAATTACTAATTAGAAAGGACGTTTGAAGGTAAGAATCTAATAGCGCAAGCCCTAATTTGCCATTCTTTTTTTAATTAACTTTTTCCAATTTTTTAAAATAAAAGTTCGCATACAAATAACTGTAAAATTTCATTGAATTTTATTTCATTTATAACTTTTTAATTTAATTTATTGATTTATTTATTTGTTACCGACTTAGAAGGAAAAAAAAAAGCTCAAATCCGAAAATTGAAGAAAAGAAAGAGAAAAAATAGACAAAACAAAATAAACATCACAGAGTCAAAGAAAAGTTGATTTTTGCTAATTATACTCTGTGGACTGAGGAGTGTGCACAAAAAGTTTCAAAGGAAACGGGGAAGGGGGGGGAAGCTTTCTTATGGATTTAACTATACATAAGTGAAGTTAAAAATTGCACGTAATTTATAGCACAAATAGCATTAAAATGCTTACTTGTGCTATAAATAACGTGCAATTTTTAACTTTACTTATGCAGCAAGTTCATTTTCTTAATTTATACATAAGTGGTCAAAAACCCAAAGCAGAGAAAAACGATGTTTTTATAAAAAATTAGTGCAAAATGATAACAACTGAAGTCGTTTATCAAAACCGTGATTTATTTTAATGATCGCACAAATTTGAAATTTTGCATGAGAAGTTAAAACAGTTTCAACTACGCAAACTGTAATGAATTTAAATGTCGCGTTTAAATTCATTAACCAAATTTTCAAAATTGAAATTACAACCCTTAACTACATAGTTTTTTTAAACCTTTTAATCGTTACCAAAATACTACTACTGTTGTTTTTTCTTTTAATAACAATAACATTATTAACAAAAAAAAAAAAAGAAAAAATGAATCGAAAACTTGCAATGACTTTAAATGTCGTATTGCGCTCGAAATTTCGCAATGCGAAAAAATTCGATATTTTGGACAATTGTAAGGCACACGTGTCCTCTTATTTTATTTCATTTACTTATTTATTTATTTATTTATTTTCATTCGATCATTTAATACGCTATTTCCTGGACCTTCATATACGCATCGGATCTACATTGAAATTTACAAGTTGAATATGTTTCTTTCCTCAAAATTAGTCCTGATTGAAAGCATTTAAAGCGGTTTGTACCGACAAGGTAATAAATAACAAACAACATGCGTAATATCAAACAACATTCACTTAAATTTCATGAGGAAATAAAAATAATTTGGGTTTATACTTTGAAAAACTCAGGGAGAATCGAAAGTATCCAAAACGTCAGGAGAATCAGAAAAATAAATTCTACTGGCATAGAAATTTACAAGCAGAATTAAATAGATATCCTAAGAATGTTAATGGTTTTTTATTTAATCGTTCTCGTTGATTAAATAAAAAACCCTTAACATTCTATTTAATTTTAAGTTTATTAATTTTAACTTTATTTAAGATTTCTATTTAATTCTGTATGTAAATATCTATGCCAGTAGAATTTATTTTTCTGATTCTCCTGACGTTTTGGATACATTTCGATTCTCCCTGAGTTTTCTATGACTCTTTTCCCCTTTTCCCTCACTATGGCAGATTTTCCAAGTTTTTACCGAGTGTTTCACCTTGGTGAACTGTATTTGACATTTCATTCCAGTCAAAATCCAAGTTGGTAAAGAATGAGAAGGATATTCTCACTGACCCACAGACATGAAAAATCGTTGCCAAAATATGACAGATTGCACTTAAATAATTAGCGTCGACATCTGTCGCTTTTTGCAGTTTGCTTGTTCATGTGTGTGACGCTCGAATGAAAATTCTAAGTGGCAAGAAGTCATTATTGTAGAAAAATACAAAACTATATTGACGAAACCATATCAACTTTTAGAATATAAGAATTTCAAGGAGTTCTGAACCCGTCAGTGGGTACGATTAATTTAAAACCAAACTTTAATAAACATTAAAAGAAACAAACCTGAATGCATTGGTAAATTTTAAAAATTTTGTAATTTTTAATTACAAAATTTAAGGAGCGATGAAATTAGAAATATTGATCTGAAATTTTACGAATATCAAATGCACTGTTTGAATTATTTTTTTAAAATTTCTAACAGTTTTCCAGTCGTGAATAAATATATCCGAACTGGTTTTTAACAGAACATTCAGATTCCGAACTGTTTTTTAATAGAACATTCAGATTCCGAACTGTTGAAATTAAAAGTATTGATGAGAAATTTCAGGAATATCAAATACAGAGATTGACTTTTTTCATCAAAAGAATAAATCCAACTGCTTTATAGCTGTGTTAATACACTACACACACACACACACACACACAAATCTGAAAATTTAGTTCACTTGTTGAAAAATACCAAACCACGATAATGAAATCCGCAGCGAATATTTTGTCTTTTTCACTTAAAAAGTTCAAATTATTAATTATTTTAAAAGTTAAAGTTTTTAATGAGTGAATAAGGAATGCTAAAAACATTTTCACGTGAAAAATGAACCAACAATAAAATGAAAGAGTGCAAAAAGATAGTGAAAATTCGTTGTGGAGGGGCAAAAATTTCCAGTTATCGAGGTTTGGTCTAAAACCCTTAGACAAAATGATAAAGAGACCCTTAGACAAAATGCGACATTTAAATTCATGAGTTCTTATTTTATTTCATAATTTAACTATTTCATGAAAAATAGCTTAATTGGATACATTATTTTTTGAACCTTAATTGAAGGAGGAAAATCGCCACCAAAACGAAACAAGGATTAAAAAAAGCTTTTTTTTTCTGATCAACTAATAAAAACACCTGTATAAAAATTTGAAAACTTCTTAATATTTTAAATGGAAAAAAAAGAAAGAAAAGAAAAAAAAATCAAAATTTTTTGAATCAAATTCATAAAGAAAAATTGAGGAAACTTTGGAGTTTTTTTAGAGTTGGAAATTTTATTGAAGAAATTTTTTGGAGGTAAACAGGAAAAAAATGTACTATTTACGAGGCTTAAAATGAGGTTTAAAAATTAAGTAAGCTGTATTATCACAGAAAAAAGTATTCGTATACACCGAAGGGCTTTTAAAGCGCATCTTGGGCGTTATCCTCAGGCTCATATGTAAATTACAATTAAATAGAAGTAATTAATAAACTTGATATAAATATCAGACAATTGCCATATCTTCAATATGTTCTTTTGTTCGCTCAAGGAAAACCAATCGCCACCATATTTCCAGACGAATAAATATTGTCTGTAGTGACATCAGATCGATGGGCACCTTGGATACGGTGCGATCGTCAATAGCGCCCATCTTCGATCTCAGATGGAATCCTAAAGGTCGAAGTTTGATGATAAAAAAGCGGGAAACACGTGTTCTAACTGAGTCTCATATTTTTTTTTTTTTTTAAACAAAGCTTCAATGAGTTTCTTAATGATAAAATATGCACCACTAATCTTACAAAAGTATAAATTTTATTTAAAGAATGAAAAAAACAGAAAAAAGAATTAAATACAACAATCCATTTTTGAGATTGGCGACTACTTCTAGTAATGGCGGATAACACAACTTTCATTTAATTTATTTAGTAGTAGTCTCATTTTAGTACTGACCGTGTTAAATGTGTCTAAGTAACATGGAAAAATAAAATTCAATTACACTACGTGAAACGTCTTGTCATTCATAAGATTCCCTGTAATTCATAAGTTGCCCTTGTAATAATATATTCAATTCTTGAAACGTGCATTATATTTAATTCTTGAAAAGTTTTTTTATGAAGTTTTTTTTCTTGACATTAATCACCTTAAAAGTATTACATATAAAAAATCACAATAAAACAATTTGAAAATATATTATGAAATGTTAGTAATATGACAAAATATATCATAAGATTATTTGTTTGAATTTGAGACTTATACGTTTTAAAAAACTCCCAAAAAGCACTTTTTAAAGTCGGTGTATCATCAGGATTTTTCGCAAAACCAACTGTGTTTGTTTAAAAGTGCTTTGTTTAAAAACAGCAAACTTGAGAACTTTCAGAATATCAAAGCATTCAATTTTTGCACAAGCTGAAATTTCTTCCCTGCTTAAAACGCATTCTCACTTGATGTTTTCCAACGATTTTTTTTCATCGGTTGTCCTTAACATAGTAGATTCAATTCTTGAAACATACACGATGCTTAATTCTTGAAACTTTTTTATGGAGATCTTTTGCTTGACATTATTTTTAACTGAAAATTCTTAGTAAGAGACTGGCAAAATAATTAATTTCACCGACACAATTTTGTACAATTTGAGGACATTTATATTATCTGAATAATTTAGCAATAAACTACTGAATTAATTAATGAGAAGTTAAACAAGTAATTTAACAAATTTTAGTGAGTTCGTAAATTTCAAAGTATTTTAAATGAGTCACGGTTATAATCTCCGATTTAGTGGGAATTTCTATATCTGGTTTGTAGCCAAATGCGGCGATTTAAATTTCTGTAATAAGTTTTAAATAAAAGTTTTATGTCTCCTCTAGTTAAGTTTTGTGTGGGAAAGTATGCTTTGAATATTAAGTGAACAACATCAATGCTATCGTTAAAAACATTAAAAACTCAAGAAAATGCTCCAATTGAAAAAGTTCTATAGCTATTATGCATTGTGTTATGTACATTAGCTATTATGTACATACAAGAGCCCTTCCGAAGCCAAAAAAAAAAATACCAACCCCTTTTTTTTCGGGGTATGTTACAATTATAAAAAAAATCTTTCTTCTTTTTTTTCTAATTAAACTTTTCGTTTGACAAATCCTCACGACATAATGGGTGGACAAAATATGATATATATTTTTTTTTTTAAAAAATTCTCACATACTGGTCTTTCTTGCATTCTGTTGTCCAGTATTTTATATTTAGTCACTACCAAATGTGTCTAATCAAGAGACTGACAAAGAACAACGATGTGAAACAACGAAGAGAAAGTTGTAAAAAGAGAAGTCACAGAAGGATCACTTTTAGCAGTTTCCCTTTTGCTTGGTTTTATTTCACCAAAGCACAGAAATACGCACCAACTGCAGGCAGAGAAAGAACGAAAAGGAAGTTTTTAAACGTGCGTGACAAAATCCGACCCTCAACTATATGATGCAAATGGATATTTGGAAATCGAATTCTTTTTTCCTTTTTTTTCTTTCATCAAATGTGAAAGAATGAAGGCACTTGCAGAGCCATCTGTTAGTGATTTTAAACAATACTCATTACATTTTTTTCACCAATCCACGCATGAATACTGCTGAAATTTGACACGGCCTTTTAACGTTTTTGCTTATTAAGGGTCATTCACAAACGATGACACGCTTCAAGGGAGAGGGGAATTCCAGAGATTGTGACAGTTTGTGACAAGGGGAGAAGAGGGGCAGCAAGAAGTGTTGGTTAAAATAAAAACATTTAAAATATTTGATTATTCTACTTGATTACACTTTGTATTAAAAACATCAATGCTGACTAAGGTTTAAATTAATTTCTAGGTAAAAGTTTAAATTTAAAAGTTAATCTTCTTGGGCATTTACACTTTCAAGACAACATAGAGCGAGTCATTTTTACGAAATTCGAACAATTATTTTTCGTACTATTGTATACTTTGTTGTAAACCTTCATTTCATTTCATACAAATTAAGTACGCGTGTAAGCATTATTATTATTAGCAAATTAGCATTATTATTGTTATATTCACAAATGTTACGTAAAGTTTTGAGATGAAATCGGAAATATGATCTATAACGTAGAGCTTTAGTCCTAAAATGCAAGTAGATATGCTTGTGTAAAAAAGCGTCACATGTGACAAGGCAGGAGTAGGGGGAATGTTGAAGTGTGACATTTTGTGACAAAGAAGCGGAGGGGGGGGGGTTAAATATATTGACAAAAATTGTGACATCATTTGCGAATGACCCCTTAGTCGTGGTTCTAAAACAGAAGAGAAGGATAACATCTACCGGTAGTAATAAACAATAAAATTGTTCCATTTGAAGCACATGATATAGTATTTACAGGGTCTTCGGGAGGGGGGTGTTAGACATGGCTGATTAATGAGACCAGCCTTTGGAGAGGGCCCGGTTCGGAATCAGAGAATGCAGGGGGTAAAATTAATGTTTCTATGTCTAAAGATGCATGCGTAATCGGGAGGGGCTGAATATTTAATGCTTAATGTTTGTTTTCCAAATTATTTTCCGAGCATCTAACAATCAACGACTGCATACAGACAATATGACAAAATATTATGAAACAGTGTTGCATAATCGAAAAATTTTTAAGCGCTTCATCATCTGAAAAATTCAAAGACGTGTTTAACAACAGCAAATGCAGAAGTCTGTATAGTAAAGAAACTAATTTAGGCAATAAATGCAACGTATTAAACATTTAGTCCCCAAAAACATCTGAAAACAGGTTTGATGTTTTTTTACACTGTCAGATAGAAGAAATATGAACGTCATAACAACACAAAAGTTAAATTTTTGCATATATACAATACATGTTACACGGTTACAAGGAAGCCTTTTCTAATGCAAAAGTTATTAGAATCTAACGCTAAGCAGCAGCAACCAAAGTAATTGCAAAACACGTGCATGTCACAATTTTGCAATTTTTGTGCTTTGATGAATTTATCATTCTTTATTTATTTAGGTGCTTGTCTACTGTAACGGCGACCAAAAAGCGCCATAGCGCCAAGAAAAAAATTTCGCCAGTTTGAGCATACTTGTAGGTTATAACGGCGATCAAAAAGCGCCAAGAAAAAGTTTCGCCTAATTGAGTATATTACACTTCAGTATATTTTTATAAATTGATTAAATTTTCTCTTGGCGCGTTTTGATCACCGTTATAATAGACAATTTACTTTTTTTTTCTCCCAAATGGATAAACGTTTTTCAGTTTTCAAGGGATTCTTTAAAAAATGAACACTAATCGCATCTCTGTCGTAAAATTAAAAGAACAATATTAAATGAATAAATAAATAAATAAATACAAATTTACCGCAAGATTTTACTTGCTGGAAGAAGTTTTTTCCACATATGATTAGCAATTCACACAATGATAAGTAATAATCAAATATAGAGTATAATAGTGCTGGAATATTGAAGACATTTAATCAATAAGTCGAATGCATCAAACCCATTTGGGTTAGGAGAGGCAGCTTCTTCGTCTCTCCTGGTTTAAGAAATATGTTTTATTAAATTTGTGTATGTTGTATTTTGTTGCTTTTTTAATGCAATGTATATTGCTTACATAATTTGCCTTCCCCGACACTTGGAAAAATTCGAAATGATGAGCCTGGTCAAACATGGGCAAAAATTAGAAAAACAAAATAAAAACATAATTGTGAATCATAAAATATAGATTTCTGAAGGTATTTTATTGGTTAAGATCAGGATTCGTGATTTTTTTTTTTTTTTTTTTTTTTTTTTTTTTTTTTAATCAAAAAAATCGGATTTTTTTTATTTAAATCAGATTTTTTTTATTTTTTTAAAAAAGGGCTTAAATATTTTAGATATTTATTATGTTACATTCATAGAAACAACATGGCATGTTAATCAATATGCAATAACACACTTTTAAGCTATTTTCACAGCAATAAATATTTTTAATAATAATAATGATAAACAAATTGTAATACGAATGCATGACTCAAATGAAACTTATAACCCTACCAGGAATGATGTACACTCATAAGTACGGAGAAAATGAACAAATTTAATCTGAATTATTTTGCTGTTGAAAGCTGTAAAAAGCAACAATAGTGTGTACTTAATTTTTACATTGAGTGTACTTAAATCATTTTTCTATGTTATAAATGAAAAAGTCTGAAAATTTTTACCCATTTAGTAAAATCATATGCTCACACCATTGCTAAAAGCTGAAACTTTTTGTTTTAATTAAGTATCTTTATTGAAAACTTCTATGATAAAAAATATTTTTGAAAGAAAAAAAACATTAAGCTATTGGGGGACATGGATGAAACGTTAAGGATACATATTTTAAATTCTAACAATTGTTGTTTTAAACACTATCATTCTGAATTATTTATTGTGTGGCATTTATGAAATTGATCTAGTATACTATTTTTAAGATAAAAAACTCAGAATGGTTCATGATTATTATGAATTCTAATTTGAATGATTGAATGAATGATGCTTTGCTGTTAAGATGCTTGAAGAATACGAGTAATATTGTAAAATTAAAAAAATAGTTATTTGTGCTAAACTTATGAAATATGTTATGCACACAGACAGATGGACCTAGGAAGTTTTGTTTGAAACAGTGGTTGTAATTGCAACATGTTTCATTTTTGCAACACTTTCTAACATTGTAAAATCAATGATTTTTTTGAAAAAAAATCACTTGATTTAAATCAATGATTTTTTTTTTAAAAATCACTTGATTTAAATCATGATTTACGAACCCTGGTTAAGATTAAATTAACTGTTAAATGGTGGATTACTTGATCATGCTGTCGGAAAATTCGGAGAGTTTCAGATGAGAATCACCCATACTGACTACTCATGACTGATACAATGATACAGAGGTTAAAAACTGCAACACTTAACCTAAACTTACTCTGAATCAAGGTATGTTGATGATTTCAAAATTTAAAATCGCAATTGAACACAACGATATTCATTGTAAACAGTCAGCTTCCGAACATGGAACAATATCCAGTTGAAAATGCCTCACATTATTATTAGTTTTTTTTTTTCTTTTTTTTTTTAAATTACTTTTATTTATTCATATTTTATCTAATTTTTTATTTTTATCTTGTTTTATTTCATTTTTTCATTATTATTTATACGTTGCGCGATGCCTTTGTTAGACCTCTGACCTCTCTCAATGGTAGTCAACTGGATAATGCAAATATCAATCTTAACGGGTTAGTTACTAACCCCTTCTACTGTAGATGAAATAAAATGTAAGGAAAAAAACAAGGTTTTAATTCTTAACTGAATTACCTGGAACTTCGAAACAGACATACGCTTCAAAGGGCTTTTTTAAAGGTATTTAGAATATGGGAAAAGGTTACCTCTATTAAAACTTAATAAGCACACTTTTAAGTATAAAAGGAAAAATACAAAGAAGGTTTTAATTTATTTCCTGGACCGATGAATATATTGGGGGAGGAAGTAGAAAGAAATCTTTTTCATAAAAAAAATTAATAAATCATATTGAAAATACACGTTTTACGGTAATACATTTCGGTCTTCGGGTGGCGGGGAACGTTAAAACGAAGAATCAAGCTACGAATGATGATTAAAATATAAATGTATCATAAGAAGACAGATACTATATATATAATAAATCAGCTCTTCCGCAATAATTAAAAAATAAAAACGTTTTTCCCCCATACATTTTTTACGGATAAAAAGACAGCAGTAAACCTAAATTTCGAACTGCTTAATGTAGGTCTCAAATATATTCTTTTAATAATAATAATAAGTTACATAAATAGTGATAATTAAATAATGATAATAAACAGTTTAAAAATAAATAAATAATAATAATAAAGTAAAAATAACAGCTGCACAGATTATTTACATTTGCATGTATTGTTCATAGATGGCGCCAATGGTGTACTCAAGTAACTCTTTATACCCGTCATGATCCGGTAACTCATGATCTTTCGACCGTAGGATCCAAATAATTCAAGGGAGGAAAAAAAAATAGAAGGTCTCATAAAATAAAAGCTAAAAGGCGTGAAGACAGAAATGCTATCGTCCTTAAGGTTCTATGTTTTCAAAAGATGAGAGTTAATTATTTCGAATTGAATCCGCTGGCCCTCTTTTCCTATAATAGAATTATTTATTGACGAAGGTACACGAGTTGTACATGTGAAATAAACAAGCATCTTCCTTTCGATACGATAGGTCCTCTCATTTAATTAGCTTTGTTAATTCCTTTTCTCAGGACAATCTTATGAGAAGTCGATGTTTTTAATTGTTCCAATTAATTCTTCAACACACAGTTACTATTTTTATTTTAGAAAAGGTTTCATTTATTAAAACTCAAAACAAACCCAATTATACATAAAAATGGAAAGATTAAATATTTCTTCCGAAATAAGTTTAGAAAGATATTGAATTTTTGCTGTTATTAGAGTCCGCAAATTCCCAATAAAGGAACCATAGGTCCTGCCGGTCATGCCAAAAAACACTGTGTTTTTTCGAGCCGGGACACTTTGAAAAAAGCTCTTGCACATGTAAAGTCGGTTTTTGATAATGCTCATTAAAAACCTTTACTTCAAAAATAAAATTTAAATGCTGCAAATAAAATATTTGTTATTACCAAGACCTAAAATTGCCATGCTCTTTTTGGGGCAATTTTGGTCTATTATTTCTAGGTATTTCTAGTCCATTTACAACATGTTTCGTGCATTTCTATATGAAAGATTTATTATGTGACTTAATAAAATAATTAACTACAAGTTTTTAAAGCAGTTCCAATTTTTATTTCTAAATTCTCTAGTCAATAAATTTCATTTTACTTGGCATTTTTAATTTTTATCATTAATATTGTCCCTTTCCCAGACAACTCTTGAACTTGCTCATAAGTTGTGAGATAATAACATTGTGAAGCAAATTGCAAAAAATGTATTGCATATATGTGTTTCGAGATTACGAGGAGTACCTTTTGCGAATCAAAAGGAAAGAAAAAAAACACCAATTTTTTTCTGAACAGAGACAAATAAATGTATTTACTTCTGAAATAGTCATATTTTAACGGAAAAAAAGTTTTTGGTAATATTTCGCAACGAATATTTGATTGTTTTTGAGCTTATATTTTACTCTTTTCTTAAATTTTGAGATTTTTCACTCAATACGTAGCTGTATGTAATGTAAAAATAGTCAAACAATGGTTTTGTCCAAGGCTTATATAGAAATCGAGACTTATAAGTTTCTTTAAAAAAAAAAAAACCCGGCTTTTTAAACCCTGGAAGAATATTATAAAACTTGCCTATTATGAAACATGTATAAAAAAAGACACTGAAGCTGTAAAAAAGAGGAATTATCTGTTTTTGGTTATGCTTGAGACTAAAAAAATTTGATGGCGGCCAGTGGCCGGTAAACCGAAAAAAGTTAGTCGCCACTTTCAAATTGTGGGTCGCCACTTTGAACCATGTTTCAAACTGATCCCCCTTCCCCAACCGCGGCTTCATTTTGCATACAAACATTCGCATACATATACTTCAAACTACACTTTGTCACAAAATTACACAAAGCTCTATTTTTAAAGAAATAATAACAAATTACAAACCTTTTCTAGTCGCCAGTTTTGGCTACCGACGTAACATTTTGTGGTCGCCAAATAAAAATTTATAGTCGCCAATGGCGAGTGGCGACCGCTAGTCTCGACCTTTACTTTTTGGGTTCAGAAATGTTTTGTAAATATAACAGAATAGCCATATATACAGTATATATATATATATACATAATAAGTTATATATAGAAATGAATTAGGGTGATAATTTCGGGGCATGTAAGCAAACAACAATGGCAAAGGCCATAAATAATTTAACAATGAAAAATACACTAATACAAAATATAAAAAGACAAATAAAAATATAAACTAGACAAATTTCGAAATTAACGGTTTTCTCTCTCCTCATCAGTTTATGAATCTTATAAACTTTAAGTTTTTTTTTATAGTGTAGGTACATGCATAAAGTTATATTTTACAGTTTTGAAAATCAAACTAGGTAGGTGACGCCCCCTATTCCTCATGCACTGAAAGCCGAATTCTAGCGCTTGTCACGATCTTACCAACATAGCAGCGGGTATGTTAGCAATTTGAGCCTGTAAGGTCTTCAGGGCCTTCACATATGGATATGCGTATGGAACAATAGGACCTGAATGGAGCCTAAAGACCTCAATTAGCAAAAATTAAAAGTAAATTTAAACAAAAAAAAAAAAAAGCTCACACGAAGCTTGTTTTGCCGAATCTATATATAAATATGCAAACACAAGAGAGTTAAGTGCCATTTTCTCCTCTGTTTGTCATCCGATTTTCTTACTATTTTAAATTTTAGTAGCCATTGATGAGTTTTACTGTTATGAATAAAAAAATTTTTGGAAGTATTCAATAACTTTTTTCCTACTTTCAACGTAGATTTGAAGTTTTTTTTTTTTAGAAGTCTTTATTCGCCATACTTTCACGGTACTTCTTACATCTACAACATTTGTACAATACTTAATACATTTTTTACTGTTTATAGTTCAAAGAAGAAATGTCGAGAATAAAAGAGAAATGTAATCTATTGAAAGAATGGCAAAGCAAAATACTACAAATCTTGCAATGTCAAACAGTTGTCTTTAACTTCTTCAAATCTAAACCAAAACTGTTTTTCCACCAAATAAATTTTGGTCTGATCAAAACAAAAACTGTTATTATCATAAAAAAGAAGAAAATTCTAAACCAAAACTGCTTTGGTCTGAAAAGTACAGAAAATAAATTTATACATTTTCATATATGATGTCTTGCACGATTTTTTCATTAAAAATAAATCCTTTTTTAATGTAACTAAAGCTTTTCCAAGCTTTTATGTTGATAATAAAGATAAGTTT
Source organism: Octonoba sinensis (assembly GCA_038502835.1). Taxonomy (NCBI): domain Eukaryota; kingdom Metazoa; phylum Arthropoda; class Arachnida; order Araneae; family Uloboridae; genus Octonoba; species Octonoba sinensis. The sequence continues at coordinate 71,572,080 of CM076602.1, forward strand.
TTGCTTTCTAACTGTGCAAGTTATTTTCCTCAACTATCTTGTAATTGATATTTATTTTTTATGATGACGTAATTTCGAATTTTTTCTTTGTGTACCTAATTTTGTGTTATGTAAATTAAAAACAATAAATTAAATATTGAATAGTATTTACATATGTAGAATTTTCATCACAAAAAAATATTCTACAAGGGATTATTTGTTTCTAAATTCTTAAAAAACCCATTTTCCCCAAAAAACCAGCGGGTTTTTAAGGTAAAAAACCCAGCCCAGCGGGGAAAATGGGTAGCTACCCGGGCAGCAAATCTGACAACCCTGGTATGTTGGCATATTTTTGTGAGTGTTACTTTTCAAATATGAAAAACTTGAAACGTTCAACTGATGCATGGGGACAATTGTCACAGTCATCAACAAATGTCGCCAAAATTCCATACGTAATACAAGGCCTGATTAACGCACTGTCCAGTGGATCCGTGGACCTGAGTACCATAATTTCAAGGACGCCAAAGTAGTAGACATTTCTTTGTTTCTTCCTCTTTTTTTTAATTTATTTTTTAAATTTTTGATAGTACATCTCACATTATAACAATTTAATGGAAGAAATAGGAGAACTTATAATTTAAAAGGTTCAGCTTAAAAACTTTGAAAATGTACAGAATTTCTTGTGAAGGGGGCACCAACGTTTACCATGACCTGGGCATCAATTAGGCTTGTTCGGGCCCTGTACGTGAACGACAAATTTGTTAAGTTTTAAACAGGAAATAGGAGCAGCGACTGTTTTCAGTTGCTGCGCTCCAGCTCCGTTCCGACACTTAAATAATTGCTCCGGCAGGACTCCAGCTCCGCCCTGTGCTCCAAATTGTTTCAATAGGAATCATATGGTTTGTTATCTTTATTGACTTTGTTTATTTTATTTATATGTATACAGAGGCGTAGCTAGGTGGGGGTAAGGAGGGACAGCTGTTCCCGGGCGCAGCGTCAAGGGGCAACAAATTAATGTTAATTTATTTTATTTTTAAATGCGAAAAGAAAATTATTTGAACTGAAGAGGTGTGGATATGTTCGACAAAAAAGTGGGAGCACCGCAAACCATATCGGGAATGACCAATGTAGAACAAGAGAGCGTGGGAAATCAGACAAATAATTGTGCGAAGCCAAAGTGTCCCATTTTTCCTTTAGAAGTGAATGGTCGCTAATACAAATGAAAGATAAAAGGGCTGCTTTTTAGAGCTTTAGGAAGCATAAAAGTTTTTTTAATTCCCTTTAGGGGCGCCCCTAAGCCCCCAGGAGCACAGGGGGGGGGGCGTAAAATCTTCAGTTGTCCCCGGGCGCTGAAAACCCTAGCTACGCCTCTGTATGTATAGATACATGATAAAAAGTTAGAGACTATAAAAAATTATAGAAAAAACTTAACGTTACAGAAAATTTATTCATTGACTAATTATCATTGAAATATTTAATGTATAATATGTAGCTCATAAAATGCATGTTAAATATTAATTTGTTATATAACTAAACTGTATAGTGCTGATTCAATTGTCCGTAAGTGCTAGCAAAAATAGAGAAATTAATTTAATTAATTTTGTTCACATAATTTTATCAGGATGAAGTACTTAAAAAAGTACATACATCCATTCGTACAATCTTGTTTTGAAAATACAGAAAAACACCTCCTAACGTATACTCGTCTTAGGCGTACAGTTTTAAGGGACAAATATCTTTGCTATGGCTGGGTTATCTATGCTGGTGTTGGCTGTAGAGGATCACTGTATACGCAAATACACTAAGTACTTGGAACCTGTGGAATATGTAAAAATTTGTATAAAAGTTACATGTTTCAAACATCAGAGCCGGGTATCCGGTAAATATCCGCCCAGACAAGACCCAGGACACCATACATCCGATATCCTGCAAAATAAAAATCCGATGTATCCCTAATCCTGTACCTGATTCCCCCAAAGCAAAGCCTGGGTGCGCTATTGTTAAGTACTTTTCAGTAAGGGGTTTAATGTAACTGAAAAGATGTGTTCAAATAAGATAGGTATTTATTAAATTGTGTGTAGTTTCCTACCCAAATATATCTCCTGACAGGATTTAAGTTTGTCAACTTAGTAGGATATTGTATATAGAGAAAAGATTCGCGTGCAAGTGCATTAATACGAAAAACGTTTTTCATATTTTAGCAAAAGCAATTTTAATTTTAGTTATCCATTCGTACTTATTAGTTACCTACGCTTAAAAATGTTCCACTGCTCCTTGTAATAAAATTAACCACGCCACGAACCCGTAGAACTTCCGTTTTTGCTCCTAAAAGACTTATTAGCGCTGCTTAGTCAATTCTTTGCCCATCGGTCAATAAATAATCTGCCCCGCTCAAGATCAAATCAAGCTCCCAATATTTTCGTACCCGCTGCAAGAAATGCCATGCGATTAAGTGTTTGGAACTTTATTAAGTGAAATAAAAGCTAAGCACTCTTAAGAGCTTTTGCGAGTTTTGTGTCTACTACAAAAAGGAAGGCTGCCCCCTCAACCCTTTTATGCACATACACTACAGTCACGACCCTGCAAAGCATTGTACAAAGCGAAACTTAAAACAGAAGTGTAGATAAAAATCGTAGAAAATATCAGAAAGGAGGAAGTAAATTACAAATTCTGATTTGGCTTAAATGAGAGAGTCATTGAATATAATGAAGTACTTCTCAGCCTTGAATGTTTCGCACGCAAAACGGGACATTTAAAAAGAGGAAGTACAAAGCATACTGTAAAAGCATTCGTATGCAGAAGAGAAGAACGAGAAATACTCATAAAGACAGCGATGGGAGCCTCAAAAAACAAGCTTTTGCATCCACATTAACTTGCAGCAAATGGTAATCTCACTTCCGTCAACACGGTTTCACACATTTACGAAATCCACTACAACAAATGCATCGTTCACCTTTGCTGGAAAGGTAAAAATAGCAACCACCACATTTCCAACTGTTATACCGATAGATACCTCACCTACCTCTTGGCAAGCTTCTGCTTATCAGAAATCTGTGCTCATCCATATGTATAGGCTCCGGGACAAAACACGATAAAAAAAAAACACCAAGCCAACCCAACTCCCACCGTACTTCCGAGATTGTCCACATATCACGTGACAATCATCTTTGGCCAAAAAAAAACGGCCGGTACAGTTACAAATAGGCGGTGCCGAGGACCACAATCAGACAATCCATCAAAGGTACTCGTTCCAATTGGGCCGCCTTCCGTCCAATGGCGCAACAGCCATCTTGCGTTCGTGTGGATCATATGGCGTGCATGCATAATTTCAACCTCTAAGACAATGCCACATAAGAATACAATAATCGCAGCATTCGGTGTTGTTTTTGCACTTGGTCCACGGCTAATCAAGCACTCCCGGCAGGTTAGAATTACAGCGCGGTACCGGGTAATTTATTAACCCAATAAATATTCCTCAATGGGACAACTCTGAGCCTCCAAGAAAAGCATGGTGGATGCAGTCGTCAAGGTAACGGCTTTTTACAGCTGGATAGACCACGTTTTCGTTTCTGGAGAGGAAGGGTTTAAACGGGCTTCGTTTTTTCTTTCCTTTGTGGCGTTATTGTTTTTGTCTCTTTACGCGTTGTTCCGTGTCCATTACGCGTTCGGGGACACGGGGAAAGGTCAAACGAACATTGTGGGAATCGCACATTCGGCATTAAGCAAATGACACCGGGTCCTGCCAACACCGAAGATTCATTTTTACGAGAAAGAGAATGAATGCCTAATTTCACAGGCACTTATTCGAACCGAGGGGAGACGAAAACGCACCTGTTCAGCACCCCAGCAAGGTCGTGGACGACGATAAAATGTAGAACACGAACATTTATTACTTCATTTCTCGCACCGAACTGTTCTGCAAACAAGATTTAAAGCTAGAAGCAAGAATAGAGTTATTACGCGCAAAAATTAAGTCATGAAACATTGTGAGAAAGTTAGCATATAAATCTTACTCTTAATATATGATCTACGCATTCTGAAGAACTTATAACAGAAAACTATGATGTACGACAAAATTAGCGAAGACATGTAGACAAACTTGGACTAAGATTATGATATCCATCAGCTTAAAATCCTACCCTGCTAATACCACTTTTGATGCCCCTCTCCACTATAAAAGGCTCAAGATATTTTGTAGTATTCTATTTTTATCAGCAATGCTACGATCATTATAGTTTACCATTTCTGAAAATATTGCATAAGATAAAATTTCGGTTTGCCTCATACATCAAACTTGTCAATTTTTAAACTAATTACATTTTCTTATTCTCAATTTTAATTATTAAGGACAGAGTGGAAAAGCTTAAGGAGAGAGCAAAGAAATTTCTTTTAAAGAAAAGAAGCTCCCCAATTTACCAGTTCAACTATATGTACTTTTCTCCACCAAACCCCTACCTGTTAGCCGAGGCCTTAGGACTGCTTACGCACGGGGAGAGGTAGTGGGGTCTACGGATTTTACATGCACATATCCCCAAGTATACATGGTGGTCTTCAGTGGGTATCGAACGCGCGACCTTCCAGGTGGAAGTCCGACGTGCTAACCAATTATATGTACTATTTCTCATTTCACAAAATAGACATGATATCTAAGTTGAAATCATACAGCATTTATTCTCAATAATAGCAATTTTTCAAGTACGATACAAATATTTGTTTCAAAAAAAATCTGGTCAGCATTTTGTGGTTTTATATCATCAATCCATCATAACAACCTACATGTGTGGGTAAAGCTAACAGCATGAATCTTTTTTGTCAGAATGAGGAAGTCAGAGCACGATATAGAACAATATGGAACAATACTGCTGTTTGAAGAGTTAATAGATAACTATTAAGTAGTACACGCAAAAGTGAAGAAATTTGAGAAGATATCACATCAAAAAAGTAAATGTCTTAATCAGTTTTCAGCTGTTTAGGATAAATAATTCCTTCCCTGTCGATCGTGATCCCGTTAATTATTCACTTGTGTAATGCGAATGGACTACTATAGTTCATTTACCTATGCTCACCAATTGTCTTTCACCAATTTTTACGTACTAACAATGACACTTCAAAGTTGCGATACTCTCATCTCACATGAACGCACCCCCTAGGCATAAAAATTAGAGAGAATAACGTTTTATCCTAGTTGTTGACTACCTGATGTCAGATTACAAACATCATTAGCAAAAAAAAAAAAAAAAAAACAGTGGAATGATACAAACTTCAAAGATAAAACACTATTTTCCCATAAATTGAGAAAGCTACCAAATACCGCTCAAGCACAAAAATCGCACCGCCGACAAAAATCAACTGCGCACCAAAATTTTCTCCAACGTAAACAAGGAAATGGAATTTAGCTGTTAAGAAATGTGATGAAAAATTCATATAATTCCATCAGGAACTAGATCCGACTCAAGGTAAAAAGCGAAGAGCCTCATAAAATGGAATGGTTTGTTTCCTAGATTCCGCAATACTCCGATTCTGCATCCATTATTGCCTTTTCTTTATGTGCAAATGATGCCGGATGTCTAGATGAGTGAAATTAATTTTCCGGAACCCAAATGTTCGGTGTTTGTGTAGGATTCTAAGCAGATCCATGTATCAAATGAGCAGATAGAAGCCATTCACTTGGAATCATTGCTATAGTTGATATTCATTGCAAAATTGGTTGTTACAAAATAACAGAATTGGATGAAATAAAGATTGTAATGAGATCATTTGCCAAAAGCATGGAAAATCGGCTATTTTTCTTGCCAGGAGTATCTTGAGCTTGAACCTGACGGTATGAAACTTATCACAATTTCATTCAGAAGTAAGAAGAAAACCAAAATGAAACAGTTAGTAGCAAATTACCCATAGAAGTTTTTTTTTTCCTAACTCAAAAAGGCAACAACTCAAAATTAAGGAACCCTAAATTACGGGGTGCAAACTACAGTGGATTAATCTGTTTTTCTACAAACTTCTCTTTGAATGTGATCCAGTTGCAAATAATTACATCTCCTTCAAGAAAGCCCAATAGGTTACCTGTGTGTGTGTGTGACATCCGGGATATCGGACGTATAAGAAACATAGCTGAACGTGATTATTCACTTTCTCAGAACATAAATATTGCTTGAGGACACATTTCGGAAAGGAAAAACTTTATGGAAGACTTTTACAAATCATGTAAATCAACAATATGTTTGGATTACCTGTTTAAGTTCAAAATCGAGGCTTTGAAGTAATTCTACAGAGGTGAAAATCAGAATGTGTCAAACGTTTATGTCGAATATTTTCGTCGTTGAATAATATGACAACTATTTGATGACAACTGGTTGACATGTATTCAACGAAAAAAAAATTATGCAATTTGGGTACCACTAATAAATTTACATATTTTTAGAATGGTCTTCTGAAAGAACTAATCAGTAAAAACGTACTTTGAAAAGATAAAATGGTATAATTCGGTCATGTACGGGAAACAATTTGTTCCAAAGTTGTTTTAGAACAAATTTTGCAGAGCTCTTAAAAATAAAAAATAAATAAGACAAAGAAAGAAAGAAAAAGAAAAGGAAAAAAAATGTGCAAACTTGTTATTGATCGAAAATGAAAACTAACTGTTGTAAGTTCCAGAAGTAGGTTGTAATGTGTTTAAATTCATCTAACTGTTGAAATTTATCACAGTTACAAGGGTCTAATTAATGTGAGCCATCCAGAACAACGAACAATATTGAGTCGGTCGATGACATATTCAACACTCTTATCAACATGTCTGGTGCGGCGAGCGAGGAAGCACTGATGAAGAGCAAGACAATGAAGTGCTTGCCGATCAATCCACGGGCGAGGCAATTTGTCATCTAAACACCCACGAACAGCTAAGAGCTAAGGATCACCATCTTTCTGTAAAATGAAATCACCGATTTTCCAAATCCAAATGAATCCCTGTCCAAATAATAATCCCATTAACAATCTACTCAATAAAAAAAGAATAGAATGAACTTTTTCAGATCGCCCTGCAAAATTAGGATATTTATTTATGCACCATCTGTATATTTATCGTTAAAGAACCAAGAACCATTAATATGCCCACTACCCAAACAATCTACATATGAACCAAACAGATTCGCATATATAATGGTTTGCAGATAGTTAGTTTATCTGCAAATTAACTAGGTTCTCAACAGCTTGCCGCACTTAAAAGGTAACATAAATATTGAGTTCTTTAGATCAATTTTTAATTGCAACAATCTCGTAGGTGGAAGTCTGATAAATGCTTACATTTTAAATATATTTCTACTTCGGTAATAAAAAAAATGTGGTCATTTTCAGGCTAACGAATTAGGAGACAACCTATTTCTGGAGTTTTAAGAATCTAGAACAGGGAGCTCCTGATCCAATCGACCAGAGCGACAAACAGACCTTGAGTCGAGTCACCACAATATGGAATGAAGAAGGAGAAAGTTCTCTAAACTTTACAGATTACCGGAATTCCACTGTAATTGTTCATCCTACTAGTTTAAGTATTGTATAGTGCAGTGATTCCCAAAGTGGTCTATATCGACCCCCAGGGGTCGACGAAAACCTGCAAGGGGTCCATGTCAAGTGAAAAAAAAATTGGGGATCCTTGAATTGAAAATGGGGTCAACGATAGTGGGTCTTATATAAGCTAATGACTCTGCAAAATTTTTAAGCACTAACGAAGAACTTAAGGTACAGTTTAGAAACGGATATCAGCAACTCTGGCTTAAAAAAAACATACCAGTTACTTAACACGTATTATGGAATATCGCGAGAAAGTTTTAAATTGTTTTTCTATCTTCATACCAGTTGCCTAACAAAAAAAAATCATCTCCTAACAAAAAAAAAAAAAAGAAACAGACTGGACATCATTAACCGAGGAGATTCGAGATTAAGCCTAACTAAATTGATGCTAAATGTTGATAATTTATTATTAAAGCATCAGGTTCATCCCTCCCACTAAAAGCATTTATTTATTGCTTTGTTATTTTATATAACAGATACTAAATTTTAATTTGAATGTAATTAATAAATGTGTAAAATGAACCATGTGTTTTTTTCTTTTCACACTACACCTTCACTATTCAGTTAGAAATTTAAATCTTTCACAGTTAGCACTATACCAGCTGCGAAGAAAACATTTGAAGTTGATGAATTTACAGAAATCAATATCAGGAAAGCAGGGGTCTACCCAAAACCGAAAAACATGGTAAGGGGTCTACGGGACAAAAAAGTTTGGGAACCACTGGTATAGTGCATATTATTTTGGACCAAACTGCATTTGTACTAAAGCAAATAAAAGTTGATATTTTGTTCAGCACTAAAATATTCACTTTTCAAATATAATTCAGATATTTCCCTTATGACATGAGTCACCTTTGGCGCTTAGCGTTTATCGGAATGAATTATGTACAGTACATGGTATGTCACTCTGTATTCGAAATATGAACAAAAAGTTGATGTGAATAGCATATTTACTTCATTATTTTGCAATATCAGCCCTCTATTTTCCTTGTCGCTCCGACAGCGAGAAAAGTTGTTCAGAGGAAACCATTCTCATACATAGGAAACTCAATTTTTGTCATGCATTGTTTAAATAAGATTTAAGTCTGTTTTGAAAATGAACCGTAAGGATCCTTTAGTGCATGGGCCTCCAAACTTTTCTAAGTCACGGCACCCTAGTCAAATAATATCTTTCCAGGATACTTGTATTATGTGAATATAATTGTACATTTGCACGATTTTTAAAGAAAAAGCAATCACAGAAATAAGCAGTAAAAGCACAAAAAAAAAAAAGATTATAACTGGCACATTTGAATTTCCCGAAAGTAATTTAAGTTTCCCATCGATTTTCTGTTTGCCTCAGAACAAAGAAGACTTGATATCATGAGCGTTTTATGGCACCCAGTTTGGGTACAACTGCGTTAGTGGAACCACCTGTTGAGAATCATTAAGATAGTATAACAAGCGATATCTCCACACATCATTAAGTACTTTTTTTTTTTGGTTTTCTCTAGGTCAAAATAGCAAACCCAACTAATCATCACCAGCAAATGGTCATTACAACTGGCTTCGTTTGAAAAGGAATCAACAGCACTTACGCAAATTAACTCGTCCTTCCATTCGGTGGGAACTAATATCCTTTTTCCCCATCTCACCAATAGGAAAACTTGAATAAGAAAGTGAGAGATGAGTGCCACCTGCGCTCGTGCCACTGACAATAACGGACCATGAGAGTCCTCGAGCCCACATATCCACTGAATGCTAATCGAACGTCTTGTGGAAAAAATAAATAATACTGTCGTTGAACGTATGTGTGCCGGAGGGATCCGGCGGGAGATAAAGAGAAGAGATGTGTTCTTCTCCGCAGCTCCTTTTTATCTGATGTTCTCCCGGTGTGGAGCACTTGACCGGTGGTCTTTGTTGCAGACGTCCCCTTATCTCCACGTTAAATATTTACAAGCAGCGGATGGAAGAGCGAGACTCAAGATTGATAGAACGATTAAGGTGAATAACTGGACGAATATTTACCGTTTGAAAAGAGTTACGTTCAATTCACTGTCAGAGAATATTATCTTGTCATACAGAGTTAAAATCAACTGTTGATAATGAAATGAGCTTTGAATTATTAAAATGAAAGCTGTACTGTCGGGGGAAGGGGTCAGTTCTCATCAAAATGAATACAATTAATTTAAACAATGATCATTTTCATTGAGTTTTCAATAACTCGAGTTTTCGATATCTGAAATTATTATTCTTTCCTTTCGAGATATCAAGGGTTTTTTTTTCTAATGGGCTGCGTACATTGGTTCTCAACCATTGCAGACCTAGTGCGTTCCCAGAGATTGGTACCAACTCTTCCAGTGGCACCACATGAGTGTGGTACCATTGCCGCAAATTTTGACGCTCAGATGCCGCTCCTTGATGGTGATAAAGAACAACCTGGCACTGCCAAAACCGCCTGAATACCAAAGCTTTTTTTTTTCTTTCTAATGGGGCTGCTGATGGCTTCTGCCAATTGAAGACCTTGTGCGGTCCCCATATTGGTACCATCTCTTTCAACGGCACCACAATGAGGGTGGTACCTTCGTCGCATGAGAATTTTGACGTTCAGTTACCACTAGATGGCGGCACCTGAGCTCTAATTGATGCAAACTGCACTAGGAATTTAATTTAGTCGATAGTTTCCATGCCAACCGGATACTTAAGGGATCTTTAACATGCCGCATAATCATACAACACGGGCGCTGTCGATTTTCTGCATTTTGAAAATCCACCGACTTGGGCCAGGTTTGATCCTGCGAACTTGGACGTACGGGGCCCGCGCCTTACCACTACGCCACCCTGCCGGCGATATCAAGAGTTGCCAGTTTAATTATTTCTACCTCAGCATTTTTACCGCAGCACTTCCGTTGTCGTCCTCTCTTTTTGCCATCATTGCGTTAACCACTTTTTTTACAGTTTAAACGCTACTCACTGTGAAAGATTTAAATTTCTAACTGAATATTGAAGCTGTAGTGTCACATCTCTGAAACATAACAAAATATAAACAAAACATAGAATCCAATAAAATTTTGAAGAGTTTTGAATCAAATTTTGTAATAACATAAACTGAAGAATGCAGAGCCTATTAAATTCCGTTACGTGGTCAAGCATGAGAATTCGCAAAAGTGACTCAAGTCCGGATAACTCTTGCGGTTACAAATACCGCAGCTATTAAATCCTCAATCTGGTAAATAGAGCAGTGAGCGAACACAATAGAACGGGAATATTCTCCGGCTATATATATCGAAAGGGTTGAGGGGTGCGGGGTGGAGGATTAAAGCACGCAAGCTCCGAAATGGCCAGAGTATTAGCAAACAAGTGAACGCTTAGTGACCATTAAATGGAGATCAAACGCAGAACTTGGAAGCCAAGTTGTTGCCGTGATTTTTTTTAAAAACCCTTTGACGAAGAAGCTCGAATGATTTCTACGAAGATTTACGGTATTTATATTCAAAATGAAATAATTGCGTTTGAAACATTTTCCAGATCACTCTTTAAAGGTGGAGCAAGTCATTGAGAACAACAAATTTAATAAATATACTTATTAGCAGATATCGAATAATTTTTATTAGCTCTAATATTTCGCACACAACGGAATAAAACACTTCGGTAAAGTTTGCAAACTGTATACAAGCTTTATACAATCATTTACGTACTTAGAAACGAAATTGAAAAAAGAAAAAAAATTATACCCAAAGGCTTCACACAACTACCCCAAGATTTTACATCTATTTGCATTTTATTCAGTTTTGTATTCTTGACAACTTTTTGTTAGCTCCGAAAATCTTAGCTTTGTATCAACTATGAAATTCGAGGGCATGATGTGGCAAGAGGCCTCCAAATAATAATGGGGGGCCATGAATGCAACGAAGTGTTTGTATCGTCAACCAGAGGTCGCGCCAGAGAAAATTCGAGTCCGTTTTCCGACTCCTCACAAAATTACAATTAACCGAAACGGATCCGTTGCAAAATTCAAGTCAATCAAAACGGCCCTTTCACAAAATTCAAATCAATCAAAACGGACCCTTCGCAAAATTCAAGTCAATCAAAACGGACCTTTCACAAAATTCAAGTCAATCAAAACGGACCCTTCACAAAATTCAAATCAATCAAAACGGACCCTTCGCAAAATTCAAGTCAATCAAAACGGCCCTTTCACAAAATTCAAGTCAATCAAAACGGACCCTTCACAAAATTCAAATCAATCAAAACGGACCCTTCGCAAAATTCCAAACTTCCAACTTTTCGCACCATTATTTTATTACAAAAGCGGCAAATAATAATGAAAATTTCCGTCACTATTAAATTTCCAATTTTCACAAAATTATTTGATTTTTCACAAAAATCTGTTTTCACAAAAAACGGACCCTGTTAAAAAATGCTGGATCGACCCCTGCGTCAACGATGCACTATCTAAAAGTAGTCTGATTCTCGGATATTTGGAATATTTGTCTCGTTGCTATATTGTTTATCTTTAACTTTAAAATATAACGTACGTAAGTTTTTCTAGTATTGCAAAGATTGCTGAATTGAACTTAGTGGTAGTACTTTATCTGGTATCATTTTATTACTTATTTTTAAGTGGCCGGTAAAGATTTGCCTTTAGTTGTTGCCCCGTGAATTTGCGACAACCAATCTTACTTAATATGTAAAATTAAGTCTAGCTTTTGTGCCAAAACTGTCACTTTCATTTGACCCATGGACTTGAAAACTACCCTGCCGAAATCAAAACTTCATCTATTTTATTGCAATTCTTTCAAACACAAATTCAATATGCAACAGCGTTAACTATTGATGTTCGTTATTGAAAGGTATATGTGCGAAAACCTCAAAAACGTGGGAAAAAGATTTAATCAAAGAAAACTTTAAAGAGTTTCGGTGAAACACTAAAGAAAGCATAAACTTTCCAAAAATAGTTGTAGGTTAATAACCTTTTTAGATAAAATACGGAATCTTGTTTTTTTCATCGAGGCTGAGGTCGACATCTTAGAATATCGATAAAAAATATCACAAATCAAAACTTAACAAAAAAAACAACGAATAAAATCGTCCAACCTTTTTTTTTTTTTTTTGCATTATCTTCAAAAAATAAAAAAGTATACAGATATTATATTTTTACAAATTTATGCTGAACGAACGAAACAAAACATAAACAGGAAGAAAACCAGAAAAGGAAAATAATTAATTTGGTCTAATCTATTAACATGCTTAATTAAGTTTCATTTCTAAAAATCAAACCTCAAACGTTTTAGTAAATAAATGAAAATGCTATTGTATTTCAAATGGGAGAAAATTCTCTTTTTATTTTCGAAATTTGTATTCACTTTTTCAAATGCTGCATTCGAATTTACTATATGCACATAGGTGTCTTTTTTTTCATATAAATTAAGAAATGAAAAACATCAGATATTTATCACATTAAATTATGCATTTCGAAAATTTTACAAATGGAATAACTTCATTGAAGTTGAATATTTTCTAAAGTAAAAGAGTAATCTCAAGAGAAATTAAATCGTTTATTTCAAAAACCAAAGCAACAATAAAACTAAAATTGAGTTATTTCGAGAAAAATGTTTTATAAAGGTAAACACATAATTTAGTTAACAAAAAGGCAAACGCTGCCCCTATGTGATGGTGAAACAAAGCCTCGAAATTCTTGTTTAGTACAGAAAGAAGTCAAGTGATAGCGTCTGATTGGTTTCTGGTTTCTGCTCCAAAGTGTGAGATTTTTGGCGTCGCGCTAGTAAAACAGGTCGTTTTGATATTCACAATGTGACTGACCCCTCAAGACATGAAATCTTTTAAAAAACGCTGGCCTCAGTCATACAAAAAAAAGTCTGATGAAACTTCTGGTAGAGCTTATCTAAAGAAGAAGATATTTTTAAAACTTCAACTTACAAACAGTTTTGTTACAAGGGATCACATTCATAAATGATGTCACGCTTCGAGGGGGAGGGGGGTGCGTAAAATTGTGACAGGGGAAGGGGAGAGGGTAACAAGAAGTGTGACATCAGGCTTATGCAACATAGCGTGGCATGTGACAAAGGGGGAAGGGGTATGTCGAAGTGTAACATTTTGTGACAAAGAGGGGAGGGGGTCAAATATATGGGGGAAAAGCGTGACATCATTTATGAACGGTCCCTAACAAGAACATGCCAGGAAAAGCAGTTGTGAAACCATGTATAGGTGGATATGTATCATCAACCATCACTTTGCTACAAACACACGTTCCTCCTGCCTCCTTACAGAGATCGCATATCCTTCAGGAAAAGAGAGTAAAAAACAAAATACGTATTGTTTATTTTGATTTTATAATGTGTATTACTACGTCCTAATCTAATTTTTTCGTGAATGTTGTAGGTCCCAATAAATAAAAATAATAAAATATTTACAAGCTCTATAACCCTATTTGGTTGGATACGAAAATTTTTTTGAAAATATTGCTCAATGGCCTACAAAGAGAACAGAATGCGTTGTAAAGCGAGTGTAGGATGACGAATGGTCATTCTAGAACAAATAGGCATGGATGACAATGATATTAAACTCTTTAAAAAGTTCATTTTTCATTCAAGTCCCTAATGAAATTTCCTACGACATTTACAATGGTGATGATTTTTTTGTTTCAGAAACCAGTCAAGTGCAAAACTTATTACTTTTTTTTACATCTGTCAATATAGATACCAAAAAGTTTTATGTTTATCAAAAAATTACACAAATGGAGATAACTTTCACAGTAAAAAATATCAATTTTCTTTTTAAAAAATGTTATGGTTGCTAAAAAGTTCTCTTTGATTTACTCAAAATCAACATTTTGTCGCTTGACTAGTTTTTGAAATAAACGATTCAATTAAGCACTAAAAGTTATAAACCGTCAGAAAGTATAAATAACATTCGAGCTGCAATTGGAAGTAGAGGAGTAAACAGCAAAGGAAAACTCATTAAAATCGTTACACTAGAAAATCACACTAAAGTTTAATGCATGATTGAATTCAAAGTTTAAATAATTGCGACAATCATCGTGTTCAAGATTCATAGAAATAAAAACAAATTATAATCATGCTTGCTCTTCTTTAATAATGGCACACTAAATAATACCTTCTAACCTTTAAAAAAAATGACTGGATAGAATAAAAGTTTCAAGATCTCTAAAGTTTAACTTTACTTTTTTTTTTTTTTTTTTATTTATTTTTTTTTCTTGCACAAGGGCTACCCACTTCTTGGAGAGAAAAAAAACTATGACTTAACTCTAAACTTATTGTTCAAGAGTTCAGATGGGAACACTATCACAGAATGTATCGAAAATAATGATATTTTCACGACACTGAAAGCAAGAGGGAAAAAAAAGAAAGAGAAACTTGAGAAAGAAAGTCAAGGTACGAATTTAAATTATCTTTATTGATTTAAACTTATCGTTGTTCCATATTACTCACATCTGCATTGTATTTTCGGTATCAGAGTCGATTTCTGTATTCTCATGTTATAGTTACGGTAACTATAAGCACTTGTAGTTTTATGAAAGTTGAAAAATTTCTACATTCGTTACATAGTATAGCAAAAAATAATATTTTAAAAAATTTTACTACTTTACGATGTAAAAAAAAACAGCAATATGTAGAATTAAAATAAAAACTCTGCCTCTCCTGGCTTCATAAAGACTGAGAGATACTGAGAACCATAATAAAAATGCAAGAAGACATTTAAAATGCTCAATACCTTTTTAGTAAAATGCTATTCAAGAACTTCGTCAAAACAATATTTGGCAAGTTAAATATTAAGGGAACATATTTTAAGAACTTAGTGATAAAGAATTCTGAGAAATGACTACTGCGCTCCTAAAGCGTCAACAGAGTGAAAAATGCAGTAAACAGGAAACAGAAAAATTTTATCAAAAAAGTAAAACCTTTGTCAACTAAGATTTAAGACAAAGGAATTTTTTAATTGTTTGTATCATTTACAAATTCAAACCACTTTTTTAGTTTGTTAGCATCGATTACCTAACCTTTGTATAGGTAATCGATATAAATAAACTAATGGGCTAAATTTACAAATGGTAAACATTTTTTTAAAAAACCCAAGAGTTATTAGATTTAGTCAAACATTTGGCCATTCTCAGAAAGTCAAAAACTGACCACTCGTGCAGTTCCAACTTCCCGTTCTGTCCGGAATACTGCACGCTCGGTCATTTCATGAAAGCGAAATTCTGTTAGCAATAAAATGTAACAACAATTATACTAAACCAAGGGCAAAATGAACCAATTACATCACCATTTGCGTTCGGCTAACACCGCAATTCGGCCGGATCGCTTCCATCATCCGCGGAACAAACGATGATAACGAGTGGATGCGGAGGCGAGGAGAACTCTAACAAGTGGTCATCATTTCCTCCCCCCTCTCTGCATCCCATCGGAGTGAATAAAGTGACCGCCAACTGACCAGGGGTGGGAAAAGAGGCGTGATTGTTTGCGTCATTTCGCGGCGAGCCGGCTCTCTCTTTCTCGATCAGTCATTTGGATAAGTAATAGGGGCTCAGGGATCGTTTAAGTGCCGGGAACACAACCAATCAACACTCTCACCGGACATTTCGAGAGGTCTAAAGTAGTATTTCTCAATGGAACTAACGCTCAATGAAATTTTAAATTTTGCATTGCAGAGCAAGCAAACTGTTGCATACTGAACTAAAGAAGAGAAGGGGTTCAGTTTTTCAAGAATTCGGGGAGCATGTTGCTACTGAAGAGTAAAACAAAACTTTACTTTTTTTTTTACTCCTCTGTAATATATACAAGAATTGTTCGTTTAAATGCATAAGATAACAAATACTACTAATTTAATATATCAACGTTTATCAGGGGTCAGCATTTTTTAATAGGTTCCAATTTTTGTGAATTTTAAAAAGATTTTTGTGAAAAATCAAGTAATTTTGTGGAAATTCAAAATTTAAACTTATAGTGACATCATTTCATTATCATTTGCCGTTTATTTAATAAATAATTTGGGGAAAAGTGGAATTTGGCAGCTCGGAATTTTGTGAAGAGTCCGTTGTAATTCATTGGAATATTGTGCAGGGTCAGTTTTGATTGATTGGAATATTGTGAAGGGTCAATTTTGATTGATTGGAATATTGTAAAGTGTCCATTTTGATTGATTAGAATATTGTAAAGGTTGTTCCGTTTTGATTAATTGGAATTTTGTGAAGGTTCCGAAAACGTTCCCGAATTTCCTCTGACGAAATCCCTGGATATTTTCAAAAAAATTGCAAATAGATGTTTCGTGGCTACGAACCCCCTTTTCAATGCAGAAGAGGTTTTGACACTTCTACAGTAAGCATCAGGCACAAAGAAACCTTCGTTTACAGTTCGTAGCTATTTGTAACTCAAGAAGTGTCTAGAATATTTCTGTAAATTTGTGCTTTAATAACGTTGATTGGTTGTTTTACTGTTTCTGCACAACAGCAAATACCACCTTGCGGACGCAAATGTTCTTAATATTAACAAATGACAGCAGAATTAACGTGTCGTGGAGAACAGCACTTTGCAATTAAAACTGCGCTGTCACGTGTTTGGGGGTTTAATGGAACCCATTCTTCCGAAACTAAATATAAGTAGAGCTACAAGGGAAAATGCGGCTATTCTTTTAATACCATTCTTTCCCCTCTTTCTCTCGTATGGATCTATTTGATTGAAACGCAGGAAAAATCCATACTACACGAAAAAACGTCTCTGAAATAATGTGATGCCGGAATTTTTCACTAAATATACAATTGGAAACAAAGTTAAACTTTCACGATTCATATGTGAGTTAACGTACACGAGTTTAAGTTTGTAAAAAAGAACAACAACTTTCCATCGACAGTGCACGACACTTTAATACAACACGGACAGACAAAGGCAAAATTTAAATAATTTTGCAAAACTCTAATCATAAAAGAAATACCAAAACAAATCTTTTTTATACATTTTCGGTTGAGTAGATCATGCTATCCAGGTTGGTACTCATTTCCTTATTATTTAAAAACTAGCAACCACTTTTTGAGGATCAAAACTAGAAAATAAAGAGCTTATAAATATTAAGTTTCCATTTAGTAAGGTCGTGAAAATGTAAATATGGGCAATTAGGGTCAGTTGGGGTAATTGTAAACATGGGGTAATTGTAAGCAAGCTTCATAACTACACTTGTGGTGGTTTTGAAAACTTAACAGCTTATGAGTGATAAACTGGCAGCATAGGGAAGACATTGAAACAGTTTCGTAAGTTTTGAAACAACTGTGGAGGTGTCACTATTGTTTGAAAATGGCATAGTGAAAAAAGTTGTTTATTATAATTTAGTGATCTTACATTTTCCTCTCCAGCTCATCTATAAAAGCGAAGTAAGCAGTTTCAACCATTTTTATTTGTAATATGGAATGCTGCTAAAAACATTTAGTTATGAATTTAATCTTCCCTGTTATTTTTCATGTGCAAGTTAGGTGTTTACAATTACCCCATATATTTCATACTCTGGGGTAATTGTAAACACTTAAATTTATCCTATTTCCGATATTTTGAGGGGACTATAAGTATTATATTTTGATGAAAATTACACTTTTGTGTCTATTTTACATAACTGTTGTTGTTGTTGCTAATGCCACTTGGAAATCCAAGCTCCCTTTGCAGGGCAACCATGAATTAAGGAAACTCTTACTGCCTATTCATGAGCTCCGCTAGAATGGAGTATACTTGGCTCAGAGAGGCTCAATGATTTTGAACCAGCTCCCAGATGAGAGATCGTCACCTAGGTTGGTCCCTCAGCGGAAATTATTTCAAACTTGGTGGACATTTAAAGCGACGATGTATTTTACGTGCACAGCTCCCTTTAGCGCACTCGGTCTCGGAGTAATCAGTCGCGGGAGGTGGTCACCCTCTCAAGCTTTGACCACGGCCAATTGTGCTTCACTTTCGGTGTTCTGTGGGATCCAAGCGTAACCGACTGATCCACTGTGAGAAAAATTTTACATAAATTTATCGCATTACTTGATTTTTTTCAAGATATTTCTCGTTAAATGATCTCAGCCGACTCATAAGATAACTCAGCGGACCACATGCGGCCTGTTGGCCGCAGATTGAGAACCATTGCTCCGGAACTTCTTAAGCCTTCAAGCAAACTGTATGAAACAATTTTCCATTTGAATCAACCTTATTCGAAAATAAATCACTGTTTACAATTACCCCAGATCTCTGGGGTAATTGTAAACACACTGGGGTAATTGTAAACACGAGCTCATTCGCTAACAAATAGTCGTAAAATCAAAATTTTTGCACACATTTACTCACAAGAAGTACAGTATTGACTACAATGCTCACAATTTTATCTCCGAATTCATTCAAGAGGTAGGGAAGGATCAATAGTTAAAACATTGAAAAAGCGTTTACAACTACCCCAACTGACCCTACTTATTTTTAGTCATATTTTCTCGAGAAAGAATATTAGAAATATGAAAGGATATGAAGTAAAACAGGCAAGATATTTATAATGGGGAAATTGTTTACAACAGTAATGCACCAGATACTTTTCAACAAAAAGTATGCGCGCAGTTACGCTAAAGTTAAATTTTAATCCTTGTTAGATAATTATACCACAGATAGCAATGTCAAAAATCACGTGCTCTCCCCTTGAAAAATATGAACCTAGAAATGGTAGTTTCATTAACATCACTTTTAATTCCGTCACTATCCGTAAAGAGAAGTTGAATATTATAACTAAAGATTCATCCTGTTCGTGAAATTGTGACGAGGGGAGTGGAAAAGTATGACAACGGGGGAGGGGGAGGTTGAAGTGTGACATTTTGTGATAAAGGGGGGAGGGGGTCAAATGTATGGGATAAAAGCGTGACATCATTTATGAACGGTCCCTAAGAACGAATGCAAGAGAGAATTTTCATAAACTCAAAAATAGTCTGAAGTCAAATCCATATACAGAAAAGTATCCCTTTATTGAAATTTGATGTATCCCAAAAGTAAAAACAAAAACTGCTGCTACATACGAAAAAATTCAAAGAATTTTTGGGGGAGTGGGGGGGGGGGGGTAAGTTTCGCAATTTTAATAAAAGAATTTGACTTAAGTCAAATAATTCAAGTGATAAACATTTATTGGCATCGATTCCAACAGGTTTATCTAGAAAGACCGAATCGGCCTTTCTCTCTGGCCACATACACATGTTAAGTACACACAACAGTCCTCACAACAATAATTAATGAAAACTAATGTTTCTTATATTAATGTTGCTGAACAATTGACAAAAGGGCCTTTTTAGGGTGTATTGAAACAATAAATTTGCCACGGCTTGCCAAACTGCTTGACTTGTTTACTATGCCACAGGTTGACCATCGCTGATTCAGACTAGGGATGCACCGATCAGCAAATTGGCCGATTACCGATAACCGATCAATCGGCTGAAATTTATCGGCCGATTACCGATTAATCGGTCGATTAATTAATTTTAGCTAACTGACAATCTTGAGCTTTTTATTTTTTTTTTTTTTTTTTTTTTTTGTCATAATCTATTCTGACATGCTTTGAGTTTAACAACCCATTTTTAAAACAAAATAGAAAACTGGATTTTAGAAGCTTTAAAATCAACACAAAATAGTGAGCCTGATCAAAATAGTATCACTTCTACCAAAAAATGAAGATTCTTCCCTGTGGTGGAAATTATTGAAAGAAAAATTTCTAAATCTCAGTAATTTAGCCTTGAAGTATTTAAGTGCACCACCATCATCTGTAGAAAGTGAAAGAGTTTTTTAGTACAGCTGGAAATAAATATCTACGAACCTAATAGAAACAGGTTATGCCCAGAAAACGCTGAAATGATTATGAATTTACATTTTAATTTAAGAATATTAAATTTCAAGTATTCTTAATGTTGTCAACATTATTTTGACTTTATATTTTTTATTATTAATTTAATATTTGTAAAAAATTGTTTGAACAATTTCATTCAAATGCTTACATACTATACTCTTTTGTGTACTGTTAAAAATTAAATTTAATCATATAGAATTTTTTTTTAATTCATCATAGTTTACATTTCAATAGTAATGATTTCCATTTCCACTGTTGCTATTTCATGAAAAAATACATAATTTAATGCACTAACGAGTGTAATTTTTTTACTTCCTAAAATTTTCCGCCTATTCCTGATTGAATTGAAACTATTTTGAAATAATTTAATAAATCTAAAATATTTAAAGCATACATTCAGTTATATAAACCAGAGAGTTAATAATAAAAATGCTTAAAAGGAAAAATAAATAAATATTTGCCGATTGGCCGATCAATCGGCTAAAAACGCCGATACCGATTAATCGGCAAACATGCCGATACTGGCCGATTACCGATTATTGCCGATTGATCGGTGCATCCCTAATTCAGACAATGTATTCGTTACAAACAATACAGCAAGAATTCAATACAGCAAGAAATTTTAAGAAGCTAAATTTTAAAAAACACAAAAAATTCGCTAATAATTAGAACTCGACTTTACTTTCAACCTTTAAAAAGGATTTACAGAAGTTTCGGGAGTGCGTGGAAAGCCCCTCGAATTTTATGGTCGACTTTGGCGATAAAATAAAATGCGTGGTAAACAAGCCCATAAAATAAGGGATAACCGAAGAAATCTCTAAGTTAGTTGTGTTCGTTTAATTATTGAAAATCATGAAAAGTAGCAAGCTGAAAATGAATGAATAGAGCGAAAATGAGGAAAATGTCCAAGTTAGAGTACAAAAGGCCATACAAGTGATGAAGGAACACCTGGAGAAAACTGGTTTTCTTACCTTCAGTTCACATTAAAATGCAGAAGCATCAAAAGGCTTTTCGTTTTCTCCAATTTTTTTCTTAACCGAGTGACCAGTTTTTCCTCCCTTAAAGATAACGCAATAAAAAATGGGAGAGAAAAAAAGCGAGAGAGAGAGTTAGTCTATAGCTTAAATGGAATATTATAAATAAAAGGGCAATAAGCATTGCCGAATTAACAATGAGCTTTTGTCTGAGACGCTAAACTGTCTCAAGAAATCCCGCACCTCTCGGCAATGTAAGTTTCAATTTTTTTAAATCAGATTGTTCATTGAAAATAGGGATGCACCGATAAGCAACTTACCGATAACCGATTAATCGGCAGAAGATAATCGGCCGATACCGATTTATCGAGAGCCTATCAATTATAATGATAGTTATTTTTAATACTACCATGCCTCCATCCCTATTCTTTTTGTTTACAATTTTCAACTTTTCAGAATTAGCTAACAATTAATTTATGTGAGTAATGTTTTATTTTTCCCCATTCTCATGTTTCAAAAAGTAATATTTTCAAATTTTATTCAAATTCTGAGAACCAATTTTCTTATTGATTGTTAATAAAACCTGATCAAAGTTCTGTTAACTAGACCTGAAATTCAAACATTTGTATAGTAACCAGTGGCAGTAGACACTTTTAATTTGGTAGCACTATTTTTATTATTAAAAGCCACTTTATCCAGGATTTTTATTCTTTATAATATCTCTAAAGTAATCTTACGCACTATGCTAAAGCTAGACTTTGGAGGAAAATATTGATATAAGAAATCTTGTAATATGGTATGCATCTTTGTATAAAATATAAGAAATGAAATTTTAAAAAAATGCGTAAAACATTACATCTTATGAGAGAAATTAAAAGGATGTACATATAAATTTTAAAAAATAAAAGATATTTAATAATAAATGTTTTTGAGATGAAAAAGTAGCAATTTTAAAAGTAACTTGTCAAATATATGTTGGAATTTTTGCATAAATAGTGAAAAAAAATGTTTAAGCTTAATCGTTAAGCTTGTTTATGCATATTATCTCATAGCCTCTACCATTTTTTTAATTCGATGCAATAAGCATGAAAAAAAAAAAAGAATGCATGAACCTTTCCAAAGAATTATTATTATTATCATTATTATTATGCATTATTATTTATTTATTAACTTTTGTTTTTGGATATATTTTCATCATTTTCCCCCTTCCCAACTTTTCCCGGGAAAGTAGGCAAATTTAAATGGGCGCCTGCTGATTTTAATTTTCTTTCTAATAAAATATGTGTTTAGACCGTTACGCTGATACTGCGTAAATTTTGTTCCGAGTACTTTTGAATATTGGGAGTGGTTAATACATAGAATGGAATGGAGGCAAGGAGAGCTAGAATCCGAAACTATTGCTAGTTCGTCGTAATTTACGCCTACAAATTTCACAAAGTGGAATTTTTTATCTTCATGTATGACAATGAGACCTTCTATTTTGGGAGATTAGAAGGCGGCAAATGCCTCTCCCTCCCCCAGTCTGAAAAATAAAATGTATTTACTGGCATCTTATGTTGCAATAAGTTACATTGATTTATTGCAATGGTGCCCACAAGGAAGAAAGGTCTGAGCAAAGATTGCACCACTGGGAATTTTAGGAAGGGGATGTTGTAATATCAATTTTAGCAGTGCTGTTGTAATTTTCCAGCTTTTAACTGATCATCGCAAAGTTTCACATTAGTTTTCCTCAAATGTGTAGACATAAAAGACATGAATGAAGAGTAAAATAAAATGAAATGCATAGTGGAAGAAGAAATATATAATTATTAGCAAAACTACCCGGTGTTGCTTACTAAATTAATAATATTGAGAAAATTTATCAGAGCTATGATAAACGGCATGAAAACCAGTCGCAAATAAAATTAACAATTAAGGGGTTAAATTAAAACTCTCCTCCCCCCCCTTCTCTTTCCTTTCTTTTTTTCTTTTTTTTTTTTTTTTTCCTTTTTCTTTCTTTCTTTTTTTTTTTACAACAGTAAATTATTCAAATTCACTCTCCAAAATCTTCATCGAACAATAACTTCAGCTTAAGGCTTATATCAATCCTCGTTAAAAGATTCTGAGAAATAACTCATGCTTTTATTTATTCTAGAATTTTTCAACAAATTCTACTTGAAGCATTTTTTTATCAGCTATAGAATGATATGAAATTTAAAAAAAAAAGAAATGATTTATTTCTATTTTTTTAACACAAATCTTGTAAATGGAGTTTAGAAAAAAGAAAACACTAATTCAAATTTTCGAATGGGATTCGTGTGTGTTACCTTTCTCAAAGGATGATTGAATTTTGTAATATTCCAAACAGCCAATTGGTGTGGCTTTGTATGGCGAACATGCAAACATACACAGGGCTCACGCCAGAGAAAATTCAGGTCCATTTTCGAACCCTTGACAAAATTCCAGTCAACCAAAACGGACCCTTCACAAAATTCCAAACTACCAAATCGAATAGTTTTACAGAATTATTTATTAAATAAGCGACAAAAATAATTTTTAAAATGTTTACCTCTGCATGTATAAGTTTTGAATTTTCACAAAATTATTTGATTTTTCACAAAAATCATTTTAAAATTCACAAAAAAAGGACCTTGTTAAGAATGCTGAATTGACCCCTAATACAATCACACGCATACATGCAAACTCTGTATATGTACAGATCGGCAATAATTAAGTTCTTATTTATACTTAACATTCTCGCACAGTCTTTTATTTAAAACAATAATAATTAATAAACACCCGGAGTAATATAATATATGATTTTTATGCAATGTTTCATGACGTTTTTGTCAGTAATAAGTAGAACGTTTGGAAGTTTTTTATAAAAACAGCAAAACGCTGACGTGATTCAAACTAAATACAAGCAATAGCCGAGGCCATCGATGATATTAAAAGAAAATTACTACAATCAAATGAGTTCTAGTTCAAGACTGAAACCAAGATTACTTCAATCTATTGATCTCTGAACTTTTAGAAATTATTAGAAATTGAAAATGTGTTTAAAAACAATGACCTATTTTTATAAAGTGTTTACGCTTGGAATACCGAGATTTTTTGAAACGTTAACCTCTTTTCCACCAAAATTTCTCAAGGTTTTTACCTAATCACATCTAATCTATCAAATTTGAGTGAAAAAGGACGAATATTTAGAACATTCAAAGCAAAACAATATCTTGTGCACAAAAAAGTAAAATATACCAAACATATGATGAATACAAGCCAAAAATCCAATCAAGATTCATTGCGGATATTATCACTGTAGCGCAAACCAAAATAATCTTTTTTGGAAAAAAACTTGATTACCACTTTCAGTCAGAAGCTTAAACTCAACAAAAAGAATTTTTTTTTTTTTTTCAAAGGAAATTTGAAAATTGATTTTGATTGTAATTTCTTCTAAGTTCTTAGTATAAGCATTGTATTAGTAGTAGGCTAAAACTAATACATCTTCTGTTATTTTGCAATCTCCTGCAACATTCGGTTAATGGACTTTTTTTCAGAAATGTATACGAATTTCTGAAAGGTGACTGAAACAGCTATGTACAGTCTTTAATTAGGAATTCTCTAAAAAATTTCAACGTTCCCGAATATATTCTCTTTTTACTGGTGTAAAAAAAAGAATATATTCGGGAACGTTGTAGCTGTGAATACTAACACATCCTTAAAAAATAAATTAAATGAACAATAGTAAATTAGTTAGATTTGGTAAGAATAAATAGGGAGAGAAAAATTCTGTCGAACTTCAGGTGTTTTAAAAACTCACAAATATCATGAAATTAACTAAGCCATATTTACTAACTGAATATTACTAGAGAACTAATATTCAAAAGGCAAAAAGTAAATTCCTGCAACGGAACTCCAAAACACTTGCATGCAAATACATTCCGCAATTAGTGCTGTCACACACAAAACACATAGTTATTATGTCAGTCACACACAAAACACATAGTTATTATGTCGCACACAAAACACACAGTTATTATGTCACACACAAAACACAGTTATTATGTCACACACAAAACACAGTCATTATGTCACACACAGAACACACAACTATTATGCCATAAAAAAAACAAAAAAAACACACACATACAAAAAAAAAAAAAAAACACACAAAAAAAAGAAGCACACACAAAAAAAGAAGCACACACAAAAAAAGAAGCACACACAAAAAAAGAAGCACACACAAAAAAAGAAGCACGACACAAAAAAAAAAGCACCCCAAAAAAAAAAAAAAAAAGGAGAAGAAGAACTTTTTCTAAATATTTCGCTTTGACACATCGGTCTCCATCTTCATTTGATTTGAAGAATCTTTCGTTCAATTTTCATGCTTAGAAAAACTTAATATTGAGGTCCAAGGAGAAATTTAAATCCTACAGAAATCTTCTGTTCTAACAAACAGATTTACTTCAGAAAAAAATAACTAGAAAGAACTTAATGAGTAGAACTTTAAAAAAACGTAAATTTTTATTTGGTGAATTGAAACATTTTTAAACATTATCTAAATTATACGTTTTGAACAGTTACGAGCGATGAACAGAATTTCAGATCTTTTAAGTTAAAAACTAGTAATACGAGAAATAAAATTCCTGCACTAAAATTGAAACAAATTGTTGAAATTCTGAATTTATTTTAAATTTCTTCTGAGAACTAAAGGAAAAGCCATGAGCAGAAAAAAAATCTCTGCGGACAGTAACACTGAGAAAGCTAAGGAATTGAACTTAAAAAGTATGATGAATGGAATCGAATGAAATTTGGTGCACACATGACTCCTGATGGGAATCGGTACTGGGAATTGGCACTAGTTATTTTTAGGGCCGAATTCCTTCAAGGGGTGTTGAGCAATCGAAAGTTTCTCTCGTTTATTAATGTAATCAGTGAATATATCTCTTTGCTATTAAATTTTTTTTAATGGTATTCGTGCTTTATAATTGCAAAAGGGAGTTGAAAAGTTAAGTTCATGAAACATAGAATCGTGATTTTCTGAGCATGAATATTTCATAAAGAAGAACTAAAATATAACGTATGCAGTAAAATGGAGATAAAACTAAAAAAATAATAATAATGAAGATAATACGGAATAATACATAAAGTTTTATGTTATCTGGTTAAATGAAATTAAAATATACAACCAATTAAATTTTATTAGTTATTTTTTAACATTTTTTTAACAGACATTCCACTTTTAGGCTCTATCTACTGTTGTGCAACCTTTTTTTAAATTGTAACAATTGTTTGGTTTTCGTTGTATGGGAAAATCCGACGAATTATTAAGTGAAATTCAAAACAAATAGGAAATAGCGTATTAGTTTTGTACACGTATCAGGAAAAAAGGTTTTTGAAAAGCTACAGAATAAACAGCAATTCACAATACAAATGAAATTTTTATCCTTTAAAGGCATGAGGAAGACCAAATAAAATAGTTGAGTAAATTTTAGAAAAAATAGGAGCTGTAGGATAGAAACTAAAAACATCAGTTAGATTATTTGCAGTTGTTCCTAATTAATTTCGTTAATGTTTTGTAATGATGTTATTATAACCCTTTAACTACAAGCATTATTTTAAATATGACTTTCTTCACAACTAAGTCATATTTTTTCATGGGCAACATTTTCAAACCTTTAATAGACCAATACCACCTAATCCATCTCACCATCTCAACTCGTCATATCGTCATACAGTGAGACTCTGAAACACTGGTTCCCGAAGTGGCCCACATCGACTCCCAGGAGTCTCTTATACCGACCAAAAAGGGTCCATGTCAACGAAATGAAAAAATAGGAGGTGTAGATATAGGGGCTTACGAGATTGGATTCATTTAAACAAGTTACACAAAATGTTAACCATAATTCTCCTTACACTAATTGCCAAAATACATGTATGATACTTATTTGTATAGTAAGCCTAAAGATCACTACTTATGTATATAATTTAAGTAGGTATTGCAGAAATTATACAAGTGAGTACTGAATTTCTCTGTGCTATGTAGAAAAAACTTGAACTTTTGATATCAGTAGCAAAGCCGTAGCCGGGGAGACCTTTCTGGGAAATGTTGACGAATAAAAGTGATATTTAGCACGACGAAAAAAATAATTCTTAAAATTTTGCCTCAAGCTGAATTTTGCAATATTCATGTTATATTTTGCTCTTTCCCATCTGTTTTAGCTTGAGGGAAACTTTAATCTCAGTTTCAAATATAAATATTGTCCTGATTGACTTCGTACAAATGACATCTTAGCAAATGGTCTATGAAAAATGAAAACATATGCTCTAACAAGAAGACGCCTGACCTTGAAAGGGTTTTTTTCCTTAGGGAGATTTCTTACATTGGCACAGAGCTAATAGATATTGTTCTCGTTACTGCCTAGGTAAACCTACTTTCCTCACCCCTATTTTAACATATGCAATGGTTGATCCATCTTCCATCAGAAGTCTTCGTCTCATCGTCTTCAAATTAAAATCCAAAGTCCAAACCAAACCTGATCTAGTGGATTTACTCTAAGCGAAAATGTAACCTTGTTCGTCAGTAGCCAAAGGACTTTTAAGTTGCTTATATTGATTTTATCTTTCCCGTTTCAATCATTTTATTTTCGTTATGAGAAATCACATTTGTACTTCCTGGGGCATTTTTTGCCTACGGGGCAATTTACAAATGGCTGTGTGTACTATTTTACTGAGCTATCTGTATAAATTGTATTAAGCAGTATATTACGTCTTTTAAATCCCAAACTAGATAATAGCAACAAAGTTTACTGGATACTATTATTTTCACATAAATGGCTTGGTTAATTGGTAGCTTCTTCAAACATTAATCGTACAAATAAAACTGACGTACACCACAGAAGAGCCATTATTCACAGCTTACAATAGCTAACTGCTGCAACTAAAATCAAAGTTAAAATATGTTTGAATCTAGATCATAAAATGTATTTTATATACATACATATATATATAATGAGTGCCACCAATGATGACCCCTCACGTTGTCCTTTTCAAAAGCATTGTTTAGCATTTCTCTAAAACAGCCTAAATTTGCCACCGACATTTATCTAAGCAACAATAATAATTGCTTTTAGTTTAAGGGGGAAAAAACCACATTTGCACAACCAGATGCATAAACTCAATAGATTTTTTAAAACTTTAATAATTATCCAATTTTGCATATTATTAACCCTTTAAGTACTGACGGGACTTACTTGTCCCAGTTGGCAAGCCCAAGTCGTTATACATGCTTCATTTTCAGTGTTCTTCAGAACAACGGCAGGGTACGCATTACTAATACACACGCGCGGAATATTTATTTATTTTTATCTTACTTACCCGTAGAAGTTTTTTTTTAAAGAAAAAAGTAGGAAAGAAGGCTTAACAACGTACCGTAAAAATATAGAAAAGCCAAAAATAAGTGAAGAAATTAAATAAAGGTTGAAAAATAAAAAAATTGAAACTAGGGTTTTGAGATGGGGAAATGTGTCAGTCGGTTTGTCTGTCTTAACCCCCCCCCCCCCCCCCCCACCTCCCATAAATTTCGAGGGAAGTAGGCTAGCATAGTTCTAGACGGAACTTCTTGTTTCAAATTAGATACTAAAAGAAACAGAAAGATCACCACTCAATAACCCTGATTGCCAATTTTAGAGAACTTCTTAAACTCGTTAACTGAATTGAATGGGGATTCCTTAAACAGAGGTGGGTTGGTTAATAAATCGATAAATAGATAGGCATGAAGAGATATATATATATCTATATATAGACTGACAGATTATTTGTTTATGTATATCGTATCGTTCTAAAATATTAGTTGATGTCTCTTAGGAAAGTTTCTATTTGTAAAGGAATAGTAGTTGACTTTAAAATGTTTTTATTCTGATCTTAAAACATGAACAGTTAATATCCTAATTTTATGATTTTAAAACAATGATGAATGTTGCTCTGGAAATTTTCACTACCTAAGGCATCATGAACCTTTAAGTATTCAAAATGGGCTTTTCCCGATTTGATAACACACATCAATTAACATGCAAAATCTAAAACAACAACATTTTGCATGTCATGAACATGTATATGCATAGAGGTATATATACGTTTATGCATATTAATTCTTTTGCAACATTAGTTAGCGCTTCCATGATAATTTTAATGGTTTTGCAAAGTAAATAAATCATTTTGAAATATTCATTAGTTTATCCGTGAGAATTTTCCATTCCTAAAGGAAAAAATCCTGAAATTTTAGCATGCAAAATAGGGCATGCAATTTTAGGGGGAAGGGGCCAGAAACTCGAACCAGCACACCGCATTAGCATACCTACACCCACATAGATACGCAAGATCGGAACGCAAACGTACAACATCATAGGTAGACATAAAGCGATACCTGGTGGTATAGAGTATCATTATACGCTAATTTAAAACGCTATTTTGAATTAGCGTTTTTCATAATCGTAATATACTACACAGACATGCAAATATGATCCTGTATATTAAGCCATAGAATTTCTTATGTTGGTTACTGACTACGTAGCAATTTTCTATTAGTGAGAGAAAAGTTAGAAAATTTTTATGTTTTCAAAATAGAGTTTTCAAAATCACAATACGTGAATATAATTCTGCATATTAAAAGGCCTTGCAATATTCGTTAGTGTTACCGTAAGGATTTTCCTCGTGACTGAAATTTTAAGCATTCAAAATAGTGTTTATCAAAAGGGGCTAGAAACTTTATCCACACTAGAAAGAATGGCGCTGTAGATAAATGCAAATATGATTATGCATATTAAATCATTTCGCAATACTTTTTAATCATTCCGCGGGAATTTTCTGTCAGTAAGTGAGAAGTTATTGAAAGTATTAAACATAGGGTTTTTCACAATCGCGATGCGTATACATAAACGGACACGTAGATATGATCCTGCATATTAAATCATTTTGCAATATTGGCCAGTGACTTTGGAAATTTTCTAATAGTAAGAAAAAACTGTTCCACTTTGATATGTTCAAAATAATGGTTTTCAGATTGACAAAATCGCTATTCACATAAATATGATTCTGCATTTTAAATCACTTTGCAATATTCGTTAGTGTTTACCTGAGAATTTTCCATAATGCTAATACACACGAATGGATATGTAAGTGGAATTTTCACATTAAATCATTTTGCAATATTTCTTAGCGACTCTTTGGAAATTTACTGTTACTTGGAAAAGTTGTTGAAATTATAGCTTTAAGTATTCAAAATACCACTTTTCCTAATCGCAATCTTCATAAATGGACATGCAAAAGTGACTATGCAAAAGAAATCTTTTTTAAATATTGGTAGGTGATTCCGTGGGAAATTTTTCTTTAATAAGGGTATTGACCTTATAAGTAGTCAAAATAGGGTTTTTTAGAATCGTATGTATTCAAATACGATTCCGCAAATTAAATCATTTTGAAAAAATTAGTAGGTGATTCTGTGGGAACTTTTTAATCATGACAAATGTGCTGTTAAGCATTTAAGTCTTCAAAAAAGATTTTTCATAACCGCAATAAACGTAAACATTTTATTTAAATTAGTAAAAAGAAAAAAAAGAAAAGAACCAAAGTGAGAAATATTAATAAAGTTAACTCATAACTTGGTATTTCCGCGCTATCGTCAATGAATAAAATGGCATGTAATGCGAATAATAAATAAATTGTTATGAGTAGCCACATAAACGTAACATATATTTTTTTTTTTCTTCAAATAACTACATAACTTGTATTAACATGTAAAATAAACTTAAGTCACAGAGTAAACACTTTTATTTCAACGCTCTCACATGCTATATGCCTATTCATAGTATTAAATTTTATTTATTTATTTATTTTTTATTGTGTAGGATGAGCAACATAAACTTATATTATAATTACACCGTAACTTTAGGCTTTGCATTCTTATTTTGCTAAATTTAAGATATAGTTTTAAAAAAAACAGAACAAATACGTATACACTAGGCCTTAAATTGATTTACATACAATGTGCATATATTCTTTATTTACAATTTCAATGATGTACCATAATCGAGAATTGGAAACGATAAATTGAAGGGGAAAATATTCGAACTTTACTAATATTAACATTATTACATAATAGACATTGTTACGTAATTATATTTTGCGAGATTAAAGCTGAGCAAATCTTGATGATAAGTTTGAGAACTTATTACATCTTTATGAGTAGTAATATCTAGAAATGAGTTGCATATCATATTGTTTAAAGTATCATTTTTTAATTTATATTAATTCGACATAAAAAGCAGTAACTATATATGTAGAAACGCAGAAATAAGTTACTATGTATGCTCAGAAGAATAAATCTTATTATAGAAACCAAATTTTTTGACGTAGGAGTTCCTATTACACTGCCATCTCAACTTTTATACTATGAGCTCTTTAAAAATATTTGTTTAACACTCCTTAATAATCACATTTCTTTGATCTAAGCAATTAAAATTTACATTATTTCTTCCTATTTAGCTAAATCTATTTCTAACTGTAACATAATACCAGTAAATGATCATTATAGGCAAAAAAAAAAAAAAAAAGGTTTGAAGAAGAAATTTAGACACGACTTTGTTGCCTAGCAGAGCAGTATACATTTCATATATTGTTACATGTGGATACGTTAATAGTTAAAACATTCCAGATTCAATATTTTAAATATTGTTTCATAAAAAGACTGTAGTAACCATGCAGACATTGAGAATTGTTCATTGATAAGCTTCAGATATTACTTTTGGAGACCATGTATAATTTTAATGTGTCACTACTACACATGTAACTATATATGAATAGTATTATACATTTTACCAAACAAAGCAACATGCAATTGATTAAATAATTAAAACATTCATGGTTTCAAATCGTATCCTTTTTATGTAACTACCCATATAGTAAAGTTTTTTTATAATGATTCTAACGAGGCATCCACCTTGAAGATACGTTATAAAATGGTCCTTGTATCGAGCGTGCAAAGTGGAGTATTTCAATCATATTATTCTAAACGTTACTAAATTTTGAGATACCTAAGTATAAAACTTTACTGTACTACATACATACTTTATATTTACTTATTTATAACGTTATTTATTTATTTGTTTATTGCTTTACACATATATTTTAATTTATGCAGATATTTAATAGATAATTCATATTTATGCACACTGAAAAATGATGTATCTATTTTAAATTAATAATAATAAATAAAACAATATAAAACTTGATCTTAAACAGAGTTATTATTTATTATTAGTATTATTATTAAGAGGCAAATCTTTGATTTACTACATGTGTGAATCCCAAAACATAATTTAAAATTGTAATTCTATTTGCCAATTTTATCTTCGCATCCTCTTTCATATTTTTATACCGCATCATGGATATGTTTATTCATAGTCTATTAACTAAATATATATATCGCTCTTTATAAATTTGGGTCATCACGTATAGGTACTGGTACATACAGTTGCATAAAATACATAAAAAATATGTATTTTAATTTTTTCTACGATGAGCAATATTTAAATCTCATAGTAAATAGCAACATAGGAAGATAAGCCTAATTTAAATTTTTCTTATTTCAAGATACTCTTATTTTGTGCCCTACTACTGAGACAGCAGCCGCTTTCTTAACATTCTTCAATCGAGCAAAAACAAAATGGCCCTTTTTGGAGCGTCCTCCAGATTTAAAACACAACTACAACCCTTTAACCCTTCTTTCCCGAAATTGCGAACTTCCTTCGCGCGGTAGAATGTCAGCATTTTTAATGGCAGCCGCTCCGCCTAATCAATAATCGATACCGGGTGTGTGCGGAAAAACTGCCCGCCCCCCCCCCCCCCTTTCAACCCTTTCGGCACAGAAAAAGCCGACAGAAACAAAAACAATCACATGGGGTGGGAGAGGACAGGAAAAAAAAAAGTGCCACACCATAGAGACGAGAAAAAAGGTTGGAATTTCGGGAAAAAAAGAGGAGTGGAAAAAATGGCGGATCGCAAGAGGAAGAAGACGCCGGTGGAATTAAAATTCATTAACGGAGTGAGCGGAGTGGAGTTTTAAAAAGAGGGAGAAGGAAAGGAAGAAGAAGCCGCCATTACGCTTTTCGAACCCTTTGAACACGAAATTCTCAATCCTTTGATACCCAAACCACGAGGCGTGCGTGCATCGCTATTTTGGGCCGCAGTTTTCGATTTCGCACGAGGGGGCGATGCAGAATTTCGAAAAATTTAGTTTCTTCGAGGTGAGGAAGTGGAGAAATTGGAGGAAAACATTGGAAATTTAATTATATATTCTTCTTTTTATCATTTTTTAAAAACATTGAGAAAAATGACCATCATTGAATTTTAAGTCTTGTACCTTTCGCACGAAATACATAATGAACACGTTTAAATTGCTTAATTTAATAGCGAAATATATTTTACGTACACATTCAAGGATTTCAATGTTATATTTTTGGATGTTCTCTTTCGATCATGTAGAACAAAATTAAACATGATTTACGTTTATTTTAGTTTAGTACTATTTGAAGGTTGTTTCATAGAATTTGAAGAATAAATTACTTAAAATAGAACTTTAGGTTCAACATTGATAGTAAACTCAGAAATAAAGGCTAAAATGGAAGTAATGAAAAATTAAATTGTCTTAACATAATCATAATTTAAAAGGAAAGAATTGTCTTTCTAGGAATTTGTGTCAACTAAAATTGACTACGGAGCTGAGCTGAATTTGGAAAAATGTAGTTTTTTAAACATACATTTTTTATAAACAATAACTCACACATTATATTGATGAAAACATAGAGTGACAATATGTTAAGACCCAGGATTGCTTTACTTTTTTGGAACTTAAAAATTCCTCCTACAAATCCTATTTTATAAACTGAAACTTAAGATACAAAACGCAATAAAAGAAAGAGAAAAATACTACTAAATCAAAGAGAAATACCAGAGGGAAAAAAAAGAGAGAAAACACCGGAATGCCAACGATTCTTTTTTTTTTCTTCCCGACCATTCGCTTCGCAGACGATCGAAGGGTGGCGGTAAGAGGAGAGAGAGAGTGGAGAGAGGAAAAAAAGGAGATCGCAGTCTTCCCGGGGGGAGGGGCGCAAAGAAAAAAAGGACTCACCATGGTGATGGTGTTGTTGATATTGCTGTTGTTGATGTTGCTGATGGTGCTGCTGGGGCGGCGGCGGCGGGGGAGGCAACGGCGGCAAAGGCGGTGGATAGTGGAAGCTGTTGTTGGTGCCGAGCGGCTGCGGCTGCGGCTGCTGCTGCTGCTGCTGCTGATGCGGCGGCGGCGGCGGTTGCTGCAGCGGGGGTCGGTACTTGGGCTGTTCGAGGAAAGTTTTAAGTTTCTGGAGCGATATGACGGAGATGGAGCAACCGAGCGCCGATCGCGGTTGCATCTTGTGGTCGTCGGCCGGAATCGGGGCTACGGAAGAAGTGTCATGGCGCATCGGGGTGTGTGTGTGCGGTCCTCTCTGCTTTTCTTCTCTTTCTCCGCGCTCTCCCTTCTGTTTCGGCCGAGAGAGAGAGAGGGTAAGGAGCACGCACGCACTCACACACACACACTCGCGCTTTCGACCGTTAATTACTTTGCTGGAGCACACCAATTTCCGCGCAGCATCAAAGGGTTAACTCTGCTCGTCACGTGACTCGCGCCGCTCTCCCCGCCCCCCGCACACACACACACACACATTCATTCGCGCGACGACTTAACGGGCATCGTTCCACTCTTCATCTGCATTCTCTTTTTAGCTGCCACACACGCTCCGCTCGATTTTTTTCCTCCTCTTTTTTTCCTTCCACTTTTTTCATGGTCATCCGTCCTTTTTTTTCTTTTTTTTTATCTCTCCATTTTCCTTCTTACGTTTGATCACGCGTAGTTTTTGCTCTTCTCCCCCCTCCCTTCCCGAGATTTCTATGCTGTGTTCGCCTTTTTTCCCCTTGATCTGCTTCTGGATTAGGCTTTTTACTTTTTCACCTGACAGCAAACAGGGAGTCGTAGTCAAGTGTTTGACTGACATTTTTATTGACCTATTTATTTGACAGATTTTTTTTTCTTACAAATTTATCGAGCTCATTTTAAAATATTCATACGCATTTTGGAATATAATTTATTTTTTAATTTTATTCAACTTGGAGAGGTAAAGTTATAATTCCTATTGTCATTTTGAAAGTCTGATAATTAATTTAGAAATCTATGGGATGGGGGAGAGGGCTGAATACATAATGTAATTTTGGGTCGGAGGAATGAACCCTCACTCTTTATATATTCGAAATAATAACTAAAACAAATAAATTCACAATTAATATACTAGTTACAAACATGGTAGTTTATTTTTTAATGGAATAATTTACAATTGCATTATTTATGCCTTGGTGCCACTATGGTACAAAATTGTACAAAATTACTTTACTAAAAGGAAAAAAAGGAAGAAAGCGAGAAAAAATGCTTAGGAAAAAACAAACAATAGCAATCTACCCCGCCCCTCCCATCCTTATGTTACAATACTATATAAAAATTAATCATAGATCATTAAAATGAGAAATTAAGGACAAAATAAGTTAAATAATAATTTAAAGAAATCAGGCCTTTCAGTAATAATTTCAGAGATAATGATTTGCTTTTGCTTTGATTGAGCAAATCTTTGAGCGTCTTCTCCCTGATTGGCGCACCTGATAGTTAAAAAAACTGAACGACTTATTAAATAAATCAAAGATTTTTTTTTTCCCTCACAATTAAATTATCTTCCAATTGAACTTACTAGTTCGTCAAAAAGTTTATTTAAATAACTG
Source organism: Octonoba sinensis (assembly GCA_038502835.1). Taxonomy (NCBI): domain Eukaryota; kingdom Metazoa; phylum Arthropoda; class Arachnida; order Araneae; family Uloboridae; genus Octonoba; species Octonoba sinensis. The sequence continues at coordinate 71,608,286 of CM076602.1, forward strand.
CTATAGCTCTTAAAGTTTATTATTATTATTATTTTAAAAAACATCTCTTTTTCTAAACCTGCCTTTTTTTAAATTTTACATTTTTCACCGTGTTATTTTAGTTTACCCAGTAGGAAAAAAAGTAAGAAATACTAAAATTCTTCCATCTTTTTTGCTTTTTTGATATAGTGAAGAATTAAGATATAGGTTTTTCCCGCCAATTGAAGACAGCAGTGATAAGGCGCCCATGAAATAGGCTTAGAAATCTTTTGTGTATATATATATGCATGTATTTCTATTTTTTAAACATACATAAAATCATACCTCAAAATTTAATAACATCATTTCTTTCTTTCCCTTCTAAAAAAATCAAGAAAAAACGCAGTTTTAGAACATTTTAATTCAGACCACCCCCTTAATATGAACTTATTAACTTTTAATACTAAATTTCTATGATTAAAAACGTTTTAAAGCGAGATGATAAAGTGACATATCAAAACTTGAAAATGTGCCTAATCAAAAGTGCAGCTACACTTCTGATTGACGTATGTAGGATCTTTGACGTGGTAGAATCTTTGCCTTCATTCCCCCTCCTCGCCCTTAAATTGTGTTCACACGAGCTCCAGTCCAACAAACGAATCACGATCCTACTAAGGCATTGGCAAATTATTTGTTTAATCTGTGTAGCAGCAGCCGCTACCACTTTAACTATGAACAAAAAATTTGACACTCAAAAGCTTAGAGACAAATGTTTCAAAGTTCTGCGTTTTTGAAAACCTAAAAACACAATCTCAAACCATAAACAAAATTTTTAGTTTTGAGTTTTCTTAATTTCAAAACTTTATTTTTTTTCTTTGCGAATCATACTACCTGCCCCTATTATAAAATTATATAATCCCCCTATAATATTGGATAATTTAAGGATTTAGGATCACATAGATATCGTTAAAAAATGGAGACATAAGTAGATAGTAGAGTACCGTTTATACGCCGATCGTTTATACTACTTTGACATTTTTACGACGGTTTAGAGTGGTCCTAATTCTTAGATTTAGACACAAGAGTAAATCGATTATATGACGTCATCGTTTATACGACGATTTTCCATATTGGTGTCGTATAAACGATACTCCACTTTTGAAATGGTAAAATTTGCGTCATTACCATAAAAATAACATACGTATCGTAAGAGGAGGGGGAACTGGAAAACTTGTCTGCCTCAGTAAAACCTTTTCACGTGAGTGCAAATCCGCTACGTGCAAAGCATAAAACAAAACAATAACGAAAAAAAAGGGAAATTGTAGTTACCGTAAGGATCAAGTAGCGTTCGTTCCAAAGCAGACGATTCGATAAAACGCTGGGAAACTGAAAATTAAATAAGCATTCTACAGCAAAAACACAAAATAGTAGAGCATTTCCAAAAGCAAGCACATAAATTTGCATCGAGAATTAGGCATAAGATCGAACACGCGGAATCAATCGACTCTTCCGTCTATTAACCGAGACTAAACCTCGCTCAAATAAATGCCTCATTTAATGCCTTCATATTAACACGTTTAATTATCCACTGTACAAGCATTATCCGAGCCACGTCGCATTTGGTGTATGAATGATCTAGTGTTGGTTTGAGGATCAAAGTGGAATATGATCTGAAATCAAAGGGGCAAAAATATCACTTGCGATTTCGAGGGTTATTCGACATTTTGCAAAGTTTTAATAACATATATGTTAGTAAAACATTCTCATAGTTCATTAATAATACAGTAGCGTCACTACGGGAGGGAGGCGGAGGGGACGGCCAAAATGGATTTAAGAATTCCTTTAAAAAATGTGTACTGCAATTGTGCATTTCCCCCTTTTTCCTGAAATATATTTCATTTATTAGTAAGTACATCGTACTTCTGTCCAAAAACCCATACCACCTTTTTTTTATTCATTATTCGCTCAGGAAAAGAAATAACTCTTATTTATTATTCATTCAGAAAAAAAAAAAAACCTTCTTTTAGGGGGGAGGGGATGACACCCGTGCTAGGAACACCACTGAATAATTATACATATCATAACTGGAACAGTTTCGGAAATTATGTTATGTTAAAGCAGGTGTAGATCCAACATTTTTAACCGCGTCCGTTTTTTGTAAATTTTAAAGAGATTTTTGTGAAAAATCAAATAATTTTGTGAAAATTGAAAATTTAAACATATAAACTTTCATTACTATTTGCCTCTTTTTTTAATAAATAATAGCGTAAAAAGTACGATTTGGAAGCTTGGAGTTTCATGAACGGTCCATTTTGAAGTCCGTTTTGATTGATTTGAATTTTGTGAAGGGTTTTTGTTTGAATTTTTAAGGGGTTTTAATTTTTTGTGAAGGGTTTGTTTGATTGATTTGAATTTTGTGAAGGGTTTGTTTGATTGATTTGAATTTTGTGAAGGGTTTGTTTGATTGATTTGAATTTTGTGAAGGGTCCGTTTAATTGATTTGAATTTTGTGAAGGGTCCGTTTTGATTGATTTAAATTTTGAGAAGGGTCCGTTTTGATGGATTTGAATTTTGTGAAGGGTCCGTTTTGATTAGTTGGAATTTTGTGAAGGGTCCGAAAACGAACCCGAATTTCCTCTGGAGCGATCCCTGGTTAAAGGGACAGAGCACTGTATTTTTTTATGAATCAATCAAATCAAACTGTTTCCGATTTTTTTTTTTTTTCTTCTTTCCAGAGTGTTTCTTGTACAAATGAATTATGTTCTCAACATCGGCAAATATACGCAACGAAGAACGCAAAATATACTTCACAGCAAATATAAGAACGTAATGAAAAAATGTGCGAGCATGTGTAAGGGGAAAAGGAACATTTTTTAAAATAAGAACATTTTTCAAAGATTTTTTTCACAATTCGTGAAATTGCGACCCAAATTTCTTTTTTTTTTAAGTTGGCGACCCGCATTTTAACTTACTATATTAGAGCGACCCATTACAAATCGGGTGCATTAACTTCACTACTTAAAAAAAGACGTTATTAATTGATTAATTTTATTACTATTAATATAGTTGGTTTTGTTTACTTTTATTTATTGTTACCATACCAATCCCTATTCCAAAAATCAAAACATATTCTTGCCGAAAGAGGATTTACGGTTTGAAACGGAGCTTTTACAAAGAAAAGGGATATTAATTTATCAAATATTTACGACTCAAACTTAATGATGTCTTCCCTTCGAAATTAGCTCCAATCAATAAGCAAACCAACATTTTTAAGCATTAGAATATAAGAGACTTATCAAATACCTGCGTTCAAAATGTCATGTTTAGATGCAATTTTGAATTCGGTATTTGATGGGTCTCTAATACTCTAATCGCTAATGAAATGCATAATTGTCCTTTTAAAAGAAATTTACTATTAAAAATCGATTTCTTCGTTCGACGTTTCAAAAATCAGGGATTAATTTACGGAAATGAATGGTGACCATGTCTGAGCCCTATTTCAAGTATAAAAGGCCAAATGTGAAGTTTTGTAGCAATATTTTTTCCACTTTTCCCCCCTTTAATTCATTTTATACATTTGGAATTTAAAACAGTTAATTTCTGAATTAAAATTCAAAAAAAAAGTTTTAAATTAAACTTTAAATATGTCACTTGGTATTTACTCCAATAAAACATTAGTAATTTGTGATTTGAAACACTAACATCATTATTAATCGGTTTTCATGAAAATGTCTCAATGCAATTTAAAAATTGTGAAATGGTGCATTTAAATCGCACATGCAATTGAATTTAAAAGAAACCAAATCTGCTTGTCATATGTTATCATAAAAAATAAACTAATATCATCATAAACCAGCTATTTCTGAGAATTGAAGAATCCCCTGAAGTAATCTAAAGAGATATATTTATGAAGAAGCAAATATTAGTTATGGCAATAACATGTTAAAACTATTACAAACACAGTTAATGCCCCCCATGTGGAGGCACTTGCCTTTTCGGTATCCGCCCTCTCTCTCGCTGGCCGTTTGTGAAGGTTCTCCTGAAGGTGGCAAGCAATACATTTAATGTGAGAAAAAACGTTTTGAAGTTTTTCCAAATTTAGTCGATTTTGAAGTTTGGAATGAATTAAATTAAAATGCTGAAAAATCTTGTTATATTCTGAGAAATAGCATAAATTAGTATGGTTAATCCGGTTAAAGAACAAACTTACGGAACAAATTTTAAGTGCGTAATTGCAGAAGTGATTGTAAAAAATGAAAAATATATCAAAGAATATATATATAACTTTTGAACGATTTATGATCTTTACCTTAATTTACTTTTTCTTAAAAAAAGAGTGGATCTGACAGATTCATTAAAACGGGCAATCTCTGTTCTTCGAAAGACCAAATAGTTTGTTTCAACTAGAATATGTCACTACAGTGCACATTGTGTGTATTTCAATGTAAAAAAAAATAACTTATAAAAAATGGGAAGAGGGGACATTGTCTCGTATCCTTTTTTAAAAAACAGCAAACAAACACCAGTTTGATTGAACTCTTGTATAATATCTATTCAGTAGGTGCCTTAGTTACTCCGTTTCCCCGGCCTCGCTTGCCCACATCAGCCCCTGCAGACGATGCACCATTTTGTTCATTTCACACGATGTACGATCTTAAGCCCAATAAAAAAATAATAATTCAAAACAATAAACATAACAGTAATGCACACATAAAAAGCAATCTAAATTAAACATGCAAAACAGGAAAGGAAAAACACAAAAAGGATCACAGCACATGCTACAGCAAAATACATATATTTTAAGACAATAACCAACTAAGAATCTGTATCAATGATTTTAGTATGTAGTATATCAGTATTAAATGAGGGTTTTACATTGATTCGATTTTTAAAAATAAAACATTCATGGTAAATTAAATTACGAAAGCATAAAATTAAGCACATAAAATTAAATACAAATTAAACTCATTAATGTAGCATTAATTTTTTCCTTACGTTACAGAATACAACTAAATTTGCTTATGAATTGATTAATTGTTTTATCTGATTCCTGAAAATGGCTTGAAGTCAGCATGCGGGAAAAAGTAGTTTTCATGGTCTCCTATTTGACACATGTAACTCAATTTGACACGTTTTAAAAATAAAATTCGTAGCATTGAAAAATGTAAAGAAATTAAATTTCCAATTACTATTTCATATTTAGAAACTACTTATTTATGCAACCTGAGGGCCCAAACATGTGAACCGTAAATTACTATCCCGCTAAATCCCATATAAATGTTTTTTCCCTTGCTCTTTAAACTTATAAAACCTCTATAATAAACAAAATTTTATAACTCTTTGTAAACTAAATACAGCAAAGTCTTGTGTAAAACGACCAACTCGTGCTCCTCTTGCCCAACATCCTTTGGCAGGAATTTGCAAATAAATTTACTATTTTCTTTGCGAATATGTTTTGAAAACCGTTGGTTTTCCCCAAGGTAGACAAGACACATAGATGCATGTCAGTCCCAAAATGTTAGAGAAAAAATTCACATTCGGCATCAAGTTAAATCCAAACATCCATACGAAATTTTATCAGTGTCCAATGCCAAAGTTTGCATTGACGAGGCCACGGTCAACAAAACATGTATACCCTCCACCGCAACAAGTTAGTTTAACACAATACCTAAATCAAAATTAGCCTATGTCTCTAAATTGAAAAGATATTTAAAACAACAATAACAAAAAGCCATTTCTAAGTTTTCCAAACAGTAACCATGAATAAGGGAGCTTTGTGTGAAACAGTTTGCTTATTGATGTATAATTTATCATCAATCTCAAAAAACTAAGTTATATAACATAAATTAATTCTTGTTGTTTCGCTGGATTTTCTTATATGAGGTGTGACTGTTGAAATTTTTCTTCTTCAATGTGGGCTATCAGACTTGCAGTGTATCCTTTGCTTTTGCGTTGCCTCTCTGCGCATGTGCCCACAGTGCTCCATAGAAGCCCTCTTCCGGCATAACTCTCTTCAAAATTGTTCAACGGTAGTAAACAATTCTTCAAATGTGAAAGGAGTTTAAAATTGCTTCGAAAATCGTTTTTTAATTGTCGAAAATGGTTTATTAGTATTAAGAAAATTAGCTTTTGTCAGCCATTAAAAAATGAGACTAAACTCATGTAAGCAGGAAACTGCTGCTTTTTTAAAAAATAAATGTTGGATATATGGATTAGATAAATCCGGATTAGCAAAGTTCTATTGTTAAGAGAAGTAGTTAGTAATGTCTTTAGCAGCAATATACACATGTTTAATATTAACCACATCGGGAAACAAATTGTGAGACAGTTGGTTTGTGTGTGAGAGTGATACTCGTAGAGTGTAAATGAAGGTAATTTTCCCAAGTCCGCATTGTAAATGTAGCAGATGCCATCGAGTATTTATACATGATGCGAAAACCACTAAAAACTCCATAATTCCAGAAAAAAACTCACAGGTTTGACGTGGATAAATTTAAATTTCGTTATAAAAAACATCAAAACTAATTTTGAACATTTTCGAAAAAGTATCAGTGTCTACGAAAAAAACCTAAAATATATTCTTATCTTCAAAACCAATGAAGCACAAAAATAAATTCTCACATAAAATCAGTGCAAAAATAGCTACTTATTATTATTATTCCATAAAACATGGAAAGAAATAGTGAGCGAACACGATCATTTCTAACACATATTACAAAATGATATTACCAAAGTTAAAAATTTCTTTAAAGTTATAAAAGTTTCCCTTTATATACCATTTATAACATATTTAGTAAAACATTTTAAATATTTTGTAAACATAACTACGCGAATGATTCAAAACTTCTAAAATTCTAAAAGTAGGAAACGATTAAATATCCATGTTATTGTTTCGTTATTATTTTCTAATATCATTTAATAATATTTTTAAATGAAAATATTATTGAATGATACCCCCCCCCCCCCCCAACAACCCTTTGTTTACTTACTGTTTTTTAAAATTGGTATTTTTAATTTTGTGCCTATGGATAAAAATGTCTTGCTAAAGGTATATATTTATTGTTTTATTTGTTTCCCTAGAGTTTTTGTCATAACTGAACATTTTATGCTCCCGTAAGTATTTCATATATGTGATTTTTAACTATAGTAAATGCAAAAATGTTTACTGCACAACTAAAGCTAACTCCTTTTTCTTCTTCGTCTTCTTTTTTTTTTTTTTTTTTACAATTATTGGGTTAAATTTTGTTCTATAATGCATTCAAAAGAGTTATTACATATTTAACAGCTTATGCTTTACTTGAAATCATAAAAGGTTTAAGGTGACAGCTTCTTTATCTCTACAGTTACATAGAGATATTTAAGATTCTTCAAACAAAAAGTAGCACAAATAGAATATTCAAAATTGAAACTACACGAAAAACTTGAGCATATGTCGGAAAAAATATGAATTTACACACAAAACTATTTGTAGATTCCCAAGAACTATGGCGTAGAACTCCTTTGATGGTTCTGGGTGGTAAAGGGTAATGGACGACCCATTGTTTCGGTTGGTGCTACTTTCGGGGAACAGTTATATTCTGTTTTGAATAAGTGACCACGTACAGTGAGAAAGGGTTAAGTGGAAGCAATCAAAAAGGGCATTTGAATGCAGCTCTGATTATTCCAACAGGAAAGCAACCCAATTCAATCACCATACTTGCACAACTTTGGAGATGTTGGAAATTGTTCTGCCTTTGATGCATGAGTGAATGCTTAAAGCACGTGCCTCATATACAATCACTAGATTAATAAACAGAATAAGTACCTTTTTCTAAATGCCAAGTTCGAGTTTCTTTAAGTTCCTTTAAGCATTGAAATTGGAAATATTAAAAGGCATTGAAATTAGATTGTAAAAAATATAGGAAATGATTCCATGAATGATCTGTTATTTCATTACTGAAGCGTGGTTGGAGTAGAAACAGTTAGATTGAAAAAGAACCGAGTGAGGAAAAAAATAATGGGTTATGATCGGTAAAAAAAAAATTCTGAACTTCACACAAAATTTTATGAAAAAATATGCAGCACGAGTTTAAAATAAAAATGATAAAATTAGGGATCATTCATATATGATGTCACGCTTCGAAGGGGAGGGGGGGGTTCGTGAAACTGTGACGAGGGGAGGGGGGTAACAAGAAGTATGACATCATGCTTATGCAACATAGCGTGACGTGTGACAAAGGGGGATAGGGGCTCAAATATGTGGGGGAAAAGCGTGAAATCATTAATGAACGGTGCCTTAGGTGAACCCCCACACACAATACATAAGTGTAGATGTATATGAGCCAAAAAAATAAAGTAATTGATACGTGCTTTTTTTTTTTTTTTTTTTCAGAAATATTATTGCAAGTTTTTTAAAGTACTAAATATTTTGCTAGTCTCAAGTAGTAAAAAAAAGCACAGATTATTCGTCAAAGAAATCTTACGGTTAATAAATTAAAATATTTTCAGAAAACCATTATTGTTTTTTTTTTTTGGGGGGGGGGGCAGGTTTTCTAAAATTTTCAGAAATTTCGGATCAGAATCGCCTGTGGAAAAAATATTATATTTATCTTCATCGACTCAACGAAACCTAAAAATTTTTGCAGCTAACACATTCCCCCTCTTAGAAAAGGTTATCTTAAAATTTTCTAAACGGGAACGATATATGCAACAGATATTTCGTGTAAAAACAGTACAGACCTTTTACTTTTAAAAAATACATAAAATTAATGTAATATACTTTTTAACACCATTAACTGGAATTACGTTGTCATCTTCTATTGCTTTATATTGAGTGGGATTGCAGTGACGTAGCTAGGGGGCGGTTCACCCCGGGTGCCACTCGTTCTGGGGTGACATCCGGCCACAACGAGGTAAACAGTAAACCTTTAAAAGCTCCATATAATGAAACAAATACCTTAAACTGGATATTTTTTTCGAACATTTTATTTTCTATATTTATCTAAGCAAAGTGTTCCCTTATAAAAATATATTTGAAGTGGTTTTTAACCGCTATACACACCATTGAAGTCAACAAATACTTTAAATATTCTAACGTCCAAGATACGGATGGTATTTTTTAGCCTACTTTCCCGTAAAAGTAAAAAAATTAATAATAAAGCATGAAAGAAGGCTTAATGAATCGTGAAAATATCGTTAGAAATCAAGAAAAGTCAAAAATAAGTTAAGTAATTAAATAAAGATTGAAAAATAAAAAATTTGAAAGTAAGGTTTTGAGATGGGGAAAAAGTGTGTCTGTCGGTCTGTCTGTCTGTCGGTCTGTCCCCCCCCCCCCCCTAATAACTTTTGAACGAATTGTCCGATTCGAAAAATTATTTTTGCATTCGAAAGATCTCGGCGAGAACATCTCATTTCCATATTTTACTTTTTGATTTGAACAATTTTTTGTTCAATTTTGTACAGTTCAAAAAATTTTAACATTATTGCCTATGGGTGAAAATGAAGCAAATTATGCAAACTCGGCGTACAAGATCCAAGTTCCCATGAACAAGCTCACTGGAAGAAGTTCCTGGCGTGAAATATTGATTTGAATAATTTTTGTTCATTTTTGAACAGTTCAAAAAAAATTAACATACCGCCTACGGGGAAATTTCAATTCTATATAATTCCTTATCTAACGGACCGATTTGCTTGGAACAAATTTTATCGGAAAGCTCTTATGACGTAGAACATGTACAAATAGAAAGTTCATCCAGAACTAACGAGCCTATTTTCCTATGAAATTTTTTGATCGAGATTTTCAAGAATATTTTTGAATTAATGAATGATTAAATGAATAAGCAAAAGAATGAATGAATAAATGAGTGAATAAATACATGAATGACTTAATAAATGAATGATTGAATGAATATGTATTAACCGTTGAAAAAGGTATATTTGAAGCAATTAAGAACTCAAGCTAAACGAGAAAGACAGAGAGAGAGATAGCTAAATTATAAATTTGAATTCGGTGTATACGGGAAAGTAGGCTCGTATAGTTCGAGATGGAACTTCTTGTTACATTATATCAGGGATGCACAAACTATGGCCCGCGGGCCAAAATTGGCCCGCCGACCCTTTTGAATTGGCCCGCTAATATAGTTGATAAAAAAGAATAATTATAATAAAATAAAATACTAAAGAAAAAAATAATTCTAAAAAAAAGCTTACGAAAAATCGTAGTAAAAAAATACGATCGCAACGCCGCTACTGAATTTTGGTCGCAATTTTCGGAACTAATCGCCATATTTAATTGCATTTTATTGGAAATACTTCAGAAACTACTCAAATCACGATAAAAGTGGTAGAATATTGCATTGTCATTTGGTTCTGAGCTCTATGTAAAGTTTCAGAACAATATAGCTTATCGGGAAATGGTCGAAAATTCAACTGCTGGATTTTTCGAACAGCCATTATGTGCGTTATTTCGTCTATAAAAGAATTTTGTCTCATTCCTGCTATGATTTCTTTAGTTAATTCAAAGCAACGATCGTTAGACATAGCAGGCAAAATGTCATTATTTGCGTCTTCATCGCTATCTTGCTCTTTGTCATCGCTCGTAAAATCTGATCATCAATCATTTTTACAGTAATAAATGATTTCAAAAAGGAGGAAAACGAAATGTAAGAAGCATATTTACATGGCAGAAACGCGCAAATTTCATACTTGTGTAAAACGACTTTGCTTTTGCGAACTCGATTTTAATAAAGAATTCATTTTCAGTTGCAATTTTTGTTGCCTTAATATCAATTTTAAATTCTTATCACCTTATTTCAGCTCTTAAATAAATAAAAAAATATATAAAACAAAAATAAACGAGGTTTAATTATCACACGATCAGCTATTGCGGAAAATTCGCGAATCTGCCGTATTAGAAATTTTCCGAACTTTCGTCTAGTCCGACTTTTGTTGCAATTCGTCTTCGAATACAGACGAGACAAATAAATGTATAAGAATCTAATTACTTATTTCTTTCATGTTTAATTATTGAAATTATATAGAGAAAAAGTCTGATTTTTCTCAAGTATCGTTGGATATTTTTTCTTATTTCTAATTTTCATCTGCAAGTAAGTTGACGCCCCCTCCCCTAAAAAAACATCGCTTTTAGACTAAATTGTTCGACCTATAAACACTGAATATGTTACTTGTAAAGGAAAAATGCGTATTTTTAAAGGTATTTAAAAAAAATCGTATTTTTACTAAATGGGCAAAAAAACGCGAACTTTTCAAAAATGGCGGGAAAATTCACGAAAAAATTCCCGGTTTCCTGGTTTCCGGATAAGAGGTTCTGTACTGTATTACTATGCCAATTTAACTAATAAGATTTTGTAAATGGTTAGCTAAAAAAACAATTCTACTAGCCAAATTGACTAGTAGTAATGAATGAATAAAAATTGATTAATTAAACATTAATTTGCAGAATTAATAATATCAATATGAATAATTATTTTACTTTATAAAGTGTAATTTATCATCAAAATTTAAAAATTTTATTGTTGATATATATTTAGGAAAATTTTATCGTTGATATGTATTTAGGAAATGAATAAATAAATAACGATTTTTTACATTAATTCACAAAGATCAATTTCTAATCTGGGAACACTAGGATTTAAATTTAATTATATGCCATGGAACGAAATATGTTGATTTTTGATAAAGGAATCAGTTTAACTTTTTTTTTAATTGTCCATGTAGCAATGTATAAATTTAATATTACTGTGCCCATTTAACTAATAAGATTTTGTAAATGGTTAGTTAAAAAAACAATTCTACCAGCCAAATTGACTAGTAGTAATTCTGAATTGCAAGGGTTTAACGTCATGTACAGACTCACAGCATTTGGATTTTGCTATTTAATATATGTGTTTATTTCTTCTGTATTTATATTCGCACTTTTATTTCATTTCTCATTTTAACTCTTAATATATATTTTAAATTTTACATTATAAAATGTCAAAGAAAAATTATCTAAAGTATAAAGAAAGTTATAATTTAGAGAATAATGCTGTGTTTTTCTAAGTTTAAATTACCTTTTTATTTTCCATTTGTTTCATTTTCATAATTTGCACACATTTTTATAAAACATTTTAGTATTCCTCTTTTTTGCCATTTGACCAATCACTTCATTGATTGTCAAAAACATAAATGTTGTGCAATTAATTGTTTAGAAATCTCACACCTCATTTTGTTTGAATTCATTTACATTTTTTTTTTAAACTTTCATTTAATAATCTGTTCCCGAGTACAGTAATTATTAATACATGTAATTTGTACATATTACCTCTAAATAAAAACTGAAATACACCCTGTATTTTTATGAACAAAACATTACGTTACTTTGGCCCCCAACCTGATACTTTCTAATATTTTGGCCCTTCACCCAAAAAAGTTTGTGCATCCCTGCATTATATACTATATTAAATATTAAAATTACTTATTATATTAAAATGCATGTTTCACGCTTGCGTGATTTTGGGGGGGGGAGGGGGTGACACTGTCAATACCCGCCCCGGGTGTCAACTATGCTAGCTATGCCACTGAGTGATTGGAATGTGCTTGTATGTTTTCAGTACAAGCTACCTAAATTTTACTGCCGTTATTTAGTGGTCGCTGCAAGCTATTTTGCATTTAATTTGCTGCTATATTTTGTATAAGTTCTGTCACGTACAAACAGTAAGCATGTTTGTTTAATATGTCGTTCCGAATGATATTTGTTTATAAACGTCATTGCTGAAGTGCTTTGCTGATAGGACTGATGGTTTGTTGTGAACCAATCGGTAGATCTATGATCAACGTCTACAAAATGTATCTATATATTTTAATTAATGAGCACTACTCAACTAGAGAATTTCTTTATTTTATTTGTTTGTTTATTTTAAATACTTTATGTATTTGTTTTTAATTTCAAAGAGAGTTTTGAAAACATGTATATTAGATTTATGAAACACAGATTAAAGTGTGACGTAACAATACATTTTTCACTTTCCTTCTTTTTTTTTTTTTTTTTTTTGTTAGTTTAGAATTGACTTTTTATTTCAAAATTTAATGAAAATTCGTTTGTCAATTTACCTTAATATCTTTTAATATAATTGTATTTGTAGAGAAGAACTACTGCTTTAATTCATCTTGTATGTATTTATTTGTTTTTAATTTCAAGAACAACTTTTTTTGGTGCGGGGGGGGCACTCTTTTATTGTTATTATTTACTTATTTATTTGTTTATTATTATAATTTATTTTATGGGGCATTTTCGTGGAATTTTTAAATTATTGAACTATGTGCTATACTTAACACTTTTTACGCTTCGGCGCCACATCATTCATTCGAAACAATCCTTTTTATTGTTAAAAAAAATTAATCCCGATTTTGATCTTCACTTATTTTTGTCCTTTGAAATATTTTTACAGAATATATAAAGACCGTCTTTCGTGCCTTAGTTAATTTTTACCTATTCTTTACTTTCGGAATAAAGCTAAACATAGAGAGGAAAAAAAAAAACAAATTTCTTTTAAACAAAAATACACGTAACACTAAAACCATTTCCAACTATAAAAACGAAAACCCTCTCTAAAATTCAGCATGTATATAATGCATTTGCTACAAACAAACTGAAAGGAAATACTGCTAACATATTAAAACGTCTGCACAAATCTATTTCATGTTCAGCACAAGTATCAATTAAAGATAACGCATCGTTCGATCACTAATATAACATTTTGAAAAATAGGATTTCTGTTCATTATTTCCAAGTAGGCATGACAACAGCTAACAAGTACGAAGAAAACAGACATGCATTAAATGAGCATAAACGGATGCATACATAGTAAAAGAGTCATTAATATATGTTCGAATCATTCCTAATTATTTCAAACATGACTGCAAGAACCAAGAAGACGTAAGGTTTAGATTTCGTTGAAGAACCAGAAGACCGGAAGTCATGTGGGTCGCTCTTTTGCAAAAATTTTATTTTAATGATTTATGACGGCTGTTTCAAATGTAAAGCGAAGAGTTGTAAAAGTTGCTAACTTCTGCTTTTCAAGGGTCAATAAGCTTAAAAATTAACAGCTCAAAAAATCAGCAATTTTGAGTGTTTTACCCTCCTTGAGGGATACAATACACAAATAAAATTACTTCACATTTGCATCGTTTATTTATTTATTTATTTATTTATTTATTTATTTATTTTGTTGATTTGCATGAAACGACCCGGTTTATTATTATTATCATAATTAAAAGTATAAATATCTAGTTGAAATCTGGAACTTGAAGATGTCAATACTTTGAGCTGAAAATGCTAAATAACGTCTTAAAGCAGTTTGGAACCATTAAATAATTCAGGCTACATGAATTTCGAGCAAACATTTTCTCAATCCACCCTACTGTATATGTCCTTTCTTTACTTTGATTTTCTTTATTTTCATGGTATGTAACGCTTTGCTCTTCAGAAACTATGAATGAATGAAGCGGTCTTAATTTATGAAAATGTTTTCAGTTTTAAATTTATGGACTCTAAGGACCGTTTACAGTACAAGTCCTTCCTTTCAATGCTAATCTATACACAAAGAACTTGGGTTTTTTAATTAATTATCAATATTTAAACATAAAATAAAAAGAACAGCGATGCATCTTAGGGACCGTCCATAAATGACGTCACGCTTTTTTCCCATATATTTGACCCCCTCCCCCTTGGTCACAAAACGTCATACTTTAACATACGCCCTCCCACATGGGCCATGGTGGTGAGGGCCTCCTCATGGTGCGGTGCGGCCTGGGTAACGCCAAATCCCCACCTATCTGTTCCGGGGGACGTTGAACCCACTCTGTATTGAGTCCGCGGCACCGCGACAGTAAAGCAGGTAGGCAACGCTCACCAGTCCGGTCCCTATGGCCGGTTCTGGCTGTTCAGCTGTCTGAGAGTTTGTGGAAGGAACGCTGGAGGAGCGCTGCGGTCCGTGCCCTTCAGGGTAATCTGTGCAGGCCCTTGATGCTATGTACAGTAGGACGTATGTTGCAATGCGTACCCCCTCCCCTTTTGTCACATGCCACACTATGTTGCATGATGTCCCCCTTCTTGTTACGTCCTCCCCTCCCCTTGTCACCAATTCACGTAGCGATTCTCCAGCGCCCCCCCCCCCCCCCCGAAGTGTGATATCATTTATGAATGATCCTTTAGTAAAATTGTATTACATCTTATTTTGTAAATAAATAGAGAAAATTAAATTGTCCATCACCAAACACTGCTTAAACTAAAAAAGTTTAATATACGCATTGTAACGTGGTAAGGTGGTTGTTGTGGCACGTTGCCAAATCGTCATTAAATTGCCTGCTGGGCGTTTTCCTGATTTCCTCCTATTTAATACGTAAATGCCACCATTACGAATCTTCCAAGAAGGCAACTTTTTCCATAAGCTCCGTGAACCGAAATAAAACATCATCTGGCTAAGTAAAGCCTGATGAAATTCTTGAATATTGAACATAATATCAACAACGGATAATTGTTTACGTTTCGGTTTGTCGCCACTATCACGTACGGAAATATTTTGCTTCGACGCAATTAGAAATTGCTGTGAAAAATGAATTCATTACAAACGAATCTGTGTGAATGAAGCTGAATTACGCTCCTCAAATCTAATCGCAATTTTTCCTCGATCGAAACTTTCCGAGCACATGCCTTTGTTTATTCCTTTCGCAGGATCCATTTGATCTGGATATAACAAATATTGTTCCCAAATAAAAATGGCTACCAGAAGGAGCACCGGCAAGACATGTTCTACGGAGGAACGGGGGTGTGTTTTAGCAAATGGCGCAGATTAAAAATGGGAATAAAAATATTAAAAAGAAAAAAATCCACCCGCCGTCTCATTTCTGCACAGTGGGCCACTTCTGAAACTCGGCAGTATTGGAAAAGGGTTGTCCGTTACCATGGCAACGACAAAACGTGAAGGGGGAAAAGTCAGAGATGGTCGATAGGTGGCGCTCCCACTAACAGAGGAAAAGAGTAGAAAATTCTTTCCCTCCCTTCCTGATCTTTTAGCTGCAGTGATTAACATAAAGCTTCGGAAAGAATAAATGCTACCACTTTTTTCCCTCTTTTAACTCTTTTTAACTCCGAAATTTTCGTTCACTTTGTTCAGCCTCATCTTAGTAGGCAGCAGCTTCAGCTTCCTGCTGAACTCAACATCTTTCAATCGATATCAACTTAAATGGGGGAAAAAAAGAGCATCACATTAAAATGCTACAGCACTTGAAATTGTCCAGAATTATTCATTATTTGTTCAGGTTGTTTTTCTGGAAATCGTTTCCTTTATTTAGTATTTGTACTTTCTTTTGCACTACTAGTGGAACACAAAAGCTGAAACAAAAAACACCGGAAGATTTTCTAAGCTGGATCTCTTGAAGAAATAATCTATTTTCTACATTTTATTTATTGTAAATAAGTTAAATGAATGCCGGCAAAATGGCGTTGTGGTAAGGCGCGAGACTCGTACGAGCCAGGTCATAGGGTCGAGCCTGGCAGTGTCTGGATTTTCAAGATGCAGAAAATCGTCTGCGCCCATGTCGTATGACACTGCGGCATATAAAAGATCCCTTGAGTAGACATTTGGCTTGAATGCTCTCGCCTAAATTAAATCCCGAGTGTCATTTCGCGTCAACAGAGTCCAGGTGTTCACCCTGGAAACTGGACGTTAAAATTTTCATGCGGCGACGGTACCACACTCATTGTGGTGCCGCTGAAAGAGATAGCACCAATCTCTGGGGAACGCACTAGGTCCGCAATTGGCAGAAGCTAACAGCAGCCCATTAGAAATACAAAAAAAAAAATAACTGAAACATTGAGAGAAAAATGACTTCGTGGTTCAGGTGGTAAACAAAAGAGAGCTGCACATATTAATGGGATCGTGGGTCCCATGATTCAAGGATGCATTTCGTTACTGAAGTAAAATGCATACTGATATTTAATCTGCAGCTTGGTGGCACGTGAACATTTTTAACCCCTTTCGTTCCGCTTCCGTCAAAGTGGACGGGAAGTTCCACGAAGTGAAGGTACGCTTTCTATTTCTCGTGCCAGACATTATTGCCGGGCTGGAGTGTTCAGCAGTTAAGCTCCAAAAAAGAAGAACAATCTATTCCTTACTCAACGAAAATGTTCATTTCTTTCTTCTTCTCTTATGCACTACATCTTAGCACTGGATTATTTACATCAAAATTAGTGATGGCACGAAGCACAGTTCCGAATACCGAAGCTTCGGGCAACTAATGTCCGAGGCTGTAAATATTGAGTTTTAGCCTTAAACGCACAATAAATAATTATATGATATACTCTAAATGTTTCAATACTCTTAGTTTCAAACATTTTCAGCTTACTGTGTGTGTGTCTTTTTTAATTAATATTCCCAATTAAGCAATATTTCGAATATTAGAAGCATGCTTTGCAATTAAGTTGATAACCTTGTTGATGGTTATGTGATGATAACGGTCAAATATTAAATCGCAGAGTGATCTCATTAGAAATTAGCTAATGTTTTATGTTATACCTTAATATCATAATAGATATCATTTTACTAAAACAACATTTTTCTACTTTGAAAAAATTTTAATGTCGTTTGGCACTTGCTTTTTCTTCTTAACTTAGAAGGAGTTGGGGGCTTTTAGATCATAAGTTTATGATTTTGTTTAATTTCGAAACAACTTAAGAACATTTTTTAAGAGATCTAAGATTATTTTCTAAATAATGAAGGATTTAAAGACCGTCAAAATCTCAAAAACTCTGAAATTTGAATCGCAACACATGAGTTGAGAATCGCAATGCAAGATTAATGATTCCAGAACAATAATTGAAGAAATTATAAGAATAACGTGATTGCTTTTTGAAAATCTCGCAGTCGGAATAATTAGTCGAGATAATTTCTTGGTAACGAAAATCTCAAGGCATATGGTGGAAACTGAGAACGAAAAAATAAAGGGAGAAGCGGGGAGGGATACTTTCTTTCGATTGTAATCTCTTTCCTCCAGAGACTGGAAGAAGAAAGGACTCGCAATCTATTATGAAATCGATCATTTCTTCATTTTGGAGTGGTCTTAACCGGAGGCAATCCACCGCATCTGACAGTCGTGTTCACGCAAGGGGATTAAAGGGCGATAAAGATCTCGAAAACAGAGACAGAAAAAGAAGAAAAAAAACCACTCGGAGGAATACCTCTTGAGAAGGAGAACTGAGAAAAACGTACTTATAGGACTCTCGGCATAAAACCACCCCTCCGCGACCAGAGGCGATCATAGTATTTTTTAGGTCCTAAAATGTTTTATGAGCTCCTCCTAAAAATACCGCGCTTGCAAAATATTTTAAAAACCTCTCCTTTAGCAAGCATTCGCAAGTTCATTATAATTATGTTTTTACATTGTAACATTATAAACTGCCCAGTAGGACAGTGCTTTGTTTTCCGAAAATAAGAAAATTAACAAGAAATAAGACTTTTTTCTTTTGATTTTCGAGCAATTTTTTTTTTTTTTTTTTTTTTTTTTAAATCTTAATACTTTAACAGAAAAAATGAAAAGAAATGCTAATTTCCTTTTATAAAATTTATAGAAGAAAGTACTGGTTTAAACAGAGACGAAACCAGAATTAGGAAATCTGTGTTATTGCGAAACGTTTACAAAAGAGATAGATTATTAGCAAAGTGTAAAATTAAGAGATGCACTTTTTTTTCCGAATCCGTAGTATTGTTTGGCTTTGGTGAGGTCACTTGAGGACTGACCTTTAACCCTTTCTGACGGAATTTTGAAAAAATACTTTTTCCCCCTTTAAGGCAGTTTCGTTACATATCCAATATCAATCACACAGAATTTCAAGCTTTTTCAACGATAAATGCAAAAGTTATGAGTTGTCCAGTAAAACGGACACGCGATACAAAAGATTTAAATTTTACAACAAAAAGATTCAAATTAAAAGGTTTTTGCCTGTATTATATCCTTATACTAGATCCATTTAAAATATATAATAAAAATGACATTTGGTCGCAATAATTTTCAAAATATGAGCGTTTTTACTACTCAATTCTTCGTTCGGACGATGTAATTGAAAAATGGAAGCAAAAGAATACTATTTTCTTAAAATTATTATTAACGTCT
This sequence comes from Octonoba sinensis, assembly GCA_038502835.1. Lineage (NCBI taxonomy): Eukaryota > Metazoa > Arthropoda > Arachnida > Araneae > Uloboridae > Octonoba > Octonoba sinensis. The sequence goes on from CM076602.1 coordinate 71,627,393, forward strand.
TGAAAATTTTTGACGAATATCATAAAGCTCTAAAGAGTAAATTGAAATAAATTTGATGACCATAAGTTGAATATTATAGATGTTATGCCCCTTTAAGGTTAATGTCCGGTACATCGTACACCACATCTGAAAGAGTAAATGTTTATTTCATTATGAGGGGTCCCGTGAAAACGGAAGTGTTAACCGCTTCGCCATAACACCGCTTTCCCTTTCAATGAACTACTTCCCCAAGAAAAAAAATTGAGAAGATGGCTTATTGCTAACTCATTTCCGCAATCTTTACTATTTATATACCATTCCTTGTGCCCTTCAATATTTTGCAAATTTTGAAACAAAGCATTCAAGAACAACATCCCAGAAATACGAGTAAAATTTTAATTGCACAAGGCAAACTTACTAATCGATTCATAACACTAACATAATCAATTAAATCAAACCTATCGGACTGTTATTTGTGTTTTTTCTAACTTGAGATTTCGATAGATTCCTTGAAAGATATAATTATTAATTCGAAATATTTGTTGACCCATATAATGACATACTATGTGTTCAAAACATTCAATATAGGGTTTTGCAGGAAGTCGTTCCGGTTTTCCAACACTCCAGAATTGCTTGAAGACCTGGCTTGTTTTTTTTCAATTTCGGAACTTGATGCAATTTGTCAATTTATTGTGGTTTATGATAACTGTAAGGAACTCTGCACAAAGGTGAGTGATCGGCACATGATGCAAATCATGACGTCAGAGAGGCGTGTTCGCTACTGACCAATACCAAGCCTGTACAGGATTGGTCCCTACCTTCTTAGGGACATTATTGCGATTTCCATAAAAAACGAACTTCCTGCACCGACGGAATGTTAATTTTCTTGAATGAACGCAGAGAAGCGTATCGTCGAGGGATTTTATGGATCCAAAGGCTTCATTTTTAAATCTTTCCGGTACACCTCGGTGAGGGGCATATTTTTACAGGGTTTTACGACACGTTTTAAGCGTTACAACAAGGGTCATAAAAACCATCGGTAAAGAAAAGAATGGATATGCAAATGAGACACACTATCCAAAGTCCTTTTTTTAGAACTGTTAAGCCGTGCGAACTCTGTGACATCATAAATCCGGGCCCATTGTGAATATTCAAATCGAATCATTTCGGGGAAGACGAGGGAATGAATCGTTAAAAACGATTCAATGGAATAGTTAAACGCCACAAACGCACAACGATCGCTTACCAGCAAAATTTGGTAAACTTACACCTTTAAGGCAACCGCGTTCATAATAGTAACACAAAATGCAGAGCTTACTCGGCGAGCAATCGTTTAGATGTTCAACTTCCCTCATTTACAATCATCACCCATAAATTTTATGATGTTTTAGGACCAGACTAACGCAAGTCCAAAAATGGCAATTTTCAGACATTGTTTAATCGAACAACAATTAATAAAGAAGGGATAAAGCATGCATGTGTTTTTAATCGTTAACAATCATGTTTTGTATCCTAATTCATATAACCACCTTTGTTACTTTTCTCCACCAGGCCCCTACCTGTTAGCCGAGGCCTTAGGATTGCTTACGCACGGGGAAACGTAGTGGAGTCTACGGATTTTACATGCACATATCTCCAAGTATACATGGTGGTCTTCAGTGGGTATCGAACGCGCGACCTTCCAGGTGGAAGTCCGACGTGCTAACCACTAGGCTACGACGGCCCCGCCACCTTTGTTACTAGACAACAAAATCATTCTTTTCAGTTTATTCGCTTAGTTTTTAAAGTAGTGAAAATGTGACTTACGTTAGTCTAGCCCTGCGGTATATTACATCAAGAAAGAAAGGGAAATTAAAGAATTTTTTGTTTTCTTGCATAGGAAATGAAAGAAATAATATTTGATAAGCTTTCGTATATTTCCTCAAATTCTATAATATCATAACATTAACCACAATCGGGGTAAGTTGGCCCAAGCGACTAGATGTTAATATTTGTCTCTCATTTAAGGCCTTGTAATTATTATTAATTGGACAATGAAAACTTCTTCCTAAAGATACGCTGGTAGTGTTAGCTTTTAAAAATTTCTAAATATTTTTTCGTTTTTTTAATCATAAAAGAAAAAACAGCCCATTTAACGTCTACTCAATTCGCAAAAGAACACAGGGTACAGTTGGACTTTGAATGAAGTAAAAATGGTTTACAAAGTATACAGATATTCCTAAACGCCGGCCTCGGACGCCCAAGTTCGCAGGATCAAACCTGGCCCAAGTCGGTGGATCTTCAAGATGCAGAAAATCGTCAGCGCCCATGTCGTATGATTATGCGGAATGTTAAAGATCCCTTGAGTTTCTGTTTGGTTTGGATACTCTCGGTTAAAATTAAATTCCTTGTGCAGTTTCGCATCATTTAGAGCTCAGGTCCGCCATCTAGGGGAAAACTGAGCGTCAAAATTCTCAAAATGGTAATGATGACATCCGCCGATAGTGGGGCTACTTGAAAGAATGGATGCGATTTCCGGGGAATGCACTAGGTCTGCAAAGGTTAGTGACCATACGCAGCCCCATTAAAAAGAAAAATATTCCCAACAAAAAGAAATATATCAAATTGAGACTTGGGCTAAATTGAATCATTTACGTTAGAAACCACAGAAACGCCCTATTGTCCTACTTCGAAAACAGCATTCTTAGCTATCGAAAGGATTACAATGTTTTTTACTGCGTACAACGCATGACTTTCAGTAAAATAAATTATTATAATTTCTATCAAAAAACGTGAACACGATGCCCAAACTTTTTGCTCTAAATTGGAAAACTTGACAGATTCCAGAAGAAGAAAAAAATCAGTTTATTCGATGAACATTAAAAAGTGTCGTAACTTGAAGATAGATCATATTTGTCACTGGAAAATTCAGATTCTCAATAGAGAAACATTATAAAACCGCAGGCACAATTAATTAAGTCATTTACTTTCAATTTTTATTCATAATTTGAGATAGAAATGTGAGACTTTAATGATAGCGTTTACCATCATTAAAACATGGCAATTAAAGTCTACATATTTTTCAATAAGTTTTAAGTATTGCCAATAAAATTTATACATATATTTTGTTCTTTTAGGACTTAGTCTTCCTATAACCCTTTGAACAACATAATCTTCCTTCACATTTGGAACTGCTCTGCATTAAGAACCACTCGACGACATTGGCACATAAGAAAGGAATTCCTTAGGCTTCGAACTAGCTAGAAATGTTCTCGGAGAACGAAAATATTCTGAGGATGTTCTTCTGAAGTTGAAATTTGGATAACTTTTTTTCTCTTTTTCTTGAAAATAAACATAAAATTTTACAAACATCGTTAATGTTACGAAACAATATTCAATTGTCGTTGTCAAAGAATGTAAATAACTTTACTTTAGGGTGTATTTATCCTTAATAATGACAAGTTAAATTATGAGAAGGTTCTCTGAGCAGTATAAAAAATTTTGATCAGTTGATAGAATGATTTGTAATAAACTAGTTGAGTAAACGCTTCTCAACTAAAGGGATGACAAAATGATTTTATTTAACATGCTTTACAGAGGGGGGGGGGGGGAATTGACAATTTGAAAGATGTCGCTGAGAAAAACCTTTTTTTAAACCTACTATTCAAACTATTGAAAAAAATATGTATAATAAAATATGGTTAAATTTAATTTAAGTACAATTAGTTTTTAAGAACATTCTTCTTAAAATCAATTGATTGCACCTGAGTTGTACATAAAAGTCCTAGAATTACTTCCGAACACAAATTATATTTAACTTGAGAACAGTTTTGGACACTTAAACTTGTTGAAGAATACTTCTTAATGTTCTTGGACAATGATTTTAATTGATTCAATAGCTACTGCTTGTTTTATAAGAAACATAGTCCTCCGTACGGCTCGTGTCCAGCTCGCTGTTCTTCGAAGTTGCAACAACGTGCAACAATGTTTCACATCGAAGGCGGGACTGCTTATTAAGATGAGCGATAAAGCAACGAAGACTTCCATTTCTATTAAATTAAAAACTGACTTTCATGTTTTCTTCTTTTCCCGAGGGAGGAAATAAACAATTTGCGTCTTCTTCTGGCAACCATCATCCATCACGCTTCCCGATTTCTTCACCATCGATCATTCTCTCACGTGGATCTCGATCGCATCGCCACGCCCACCCGAGACAGCCGAAGTCTCTCATTTAAATGATTGGACTTCTTTAAGTCGAACCGGTTCATCAGACTTCGGGGAACTCAGGTAGTCCAGATTCAATCTCATGTTTTCACATGCAAGATTTCTACTCAATTTCCGATATGCAAATTAAAAACTTTCATGAATTTGGACCGAAAAATGTATGATTTAATAAAAATTCGCTAGGAATAAATTAGGTAATGATTTTGCAAATACATATGATTATACCTATTCTTGTCACCACATCTTTTGAATTTAGTCATACCTGCAAATGGTGAGAGAATAAAATTGTGAAGCAAAAGTCCATTTCTCGAGGTTTGTGATGGTATTAAAAAAACAAACATTTTAAGAACTAGAGACTAGACTTTTCCGTGCAAACCTCAGAATAAAGATGCCCGATGGGAGCTTTCAAAGTTCGGAAACCTTATGTAGCTAGTGGCTTTGTCGTCGGTACTCTATACTACGGCCGTCGGTACTACGTCCGTAAAGTATAAACTCGCAAGAACTCGAAAACTGGACATAAGGTATTATGGCTCTCAAGTACAGATATATTGCATGTATGTGGTTCTGGAATTACAAGGAATGCCTTTTTCAATGCGAAGCAATAAATTTGTTCCTGCACAGAGGTAAATGTTTTTACTTCTCAAATCATCTTAGTACATATCGTCATTGCATTAAGTTCTAAGAAAAGAACATGCCGTTATATGTTAGCAAAAAGAATTTTCGATTTTTTTCTTAAACTTCGTTTTTTTTTTTTTTTTTTTTTTTTTTTTTTACGTAATATTTGAGTAGAGCAAAGATGCATGATTTAAAAATGATACACCAGACAGCTCTATGACATGTTAAAAAAAGCCAAATAATGGTTTGATGCAATATTTAAACCAAGGTTCCAGGTTGGTACTTTTGCCGGTAAAAAGCGATTTTTTGGAGGACGGGTGCCAAAACTGGAAAAAAAACAGGGCAAAAATGCCCATTGCTCCTAAATAATGTGCAGCAAGGTCTACTATTTATCAGTTTTAAGTTGTAGAAATAATTGTATTAAATTTTGGGTGTTATTGATTTTTTTTATTTTGTTAATTAATATGTATAAAAATTAAAACACTTATTTAAAAAAGTCTAAGTTACAAATTCAAACTAATTAACTCAAAATTAAACAATGAAAAAAACTTGTTATGTCTTATAATGCAACTTGATTTATTTTCTTCATTTCTCTTTTGCAAAAAAGAATTAATACAGTTACGTTCATCACTTTCACTCATTTCATTTTTCTGTGGATATTTCTATTCGATTCAACATAAACAAATTTGCTGTTTGTAAGCAATGTTACTTAACTCAAATTTTAGTATGGTATGTGTTCAAAAAACAAAATCTACACTGAGTGAAGAAAAAAATACAACATTTTTTCAATATTTCACGAGGGCTTTATTTTAGGAACATCCCGTAAGTATCAATCAACAAAGCTATTGTAGCTTCACTACACTTATAAAATTTGTAAACTTATTTCATTCCATAAAAAAAACAGCGATTTCCAAATTGCTTTAGTAATGGAGTTCGATATTTTAGCCTTTTTTTTTGACGAAACAAGTTACTGGCGCACGAGTACCAGTTAACGTCTGTGATGGTGCCGACATTATTTTACAACCACAAATCTTGATTTTCAGGGAAAGATCACAACATGCAAACAAACTTTTTTATCTGACGGAGTAGGGAGTAGTGATACAGAGAAAATCGGCAACTTAGTTAGAAGAAGAAAAAACTAGTAAAAGCAGTAACGTGATTAATTTTACATTGACGGTCTAAATGTATTCCAAAAAAAGAAAGAATGGAAAAAGAAAACAGTTACAATTGTCCCCTTTTTTCTGAAATATGTTTCAGAATAGTTTAGGAGAAAGTTGAAGCATATTATCCATTTTGAGGGGACTACATTGCTGAAAACAATAGTATATTTCGGGAATTAAGCAATTACCACAATTCTTCTTTATCACAAAGCTATGATTGTAACGAGGAAAGTTATAGAATTAACAAACATGTAGAGAACTATAATACACTATAGCGCAACTATTAAGGTATTTATTTAATGCCTCATATTCTTTATTTTTCTCAGTGGCAAAAAAGTCTTAATTTCCATCATTTACACAATCAAATAGATTTTGGTTAAAATTCTATCAACTCTGATAAATGATACAAAAATATTTTAAAAACAAAAGCAGGAGAAAACTATTCGAATAGTTGATTTTGATGCTATAATTTTTAATTTTTTGCGTAAGTCTTTTAGTGAAAACAATTTGCAAATCGCTGCTACAGATGTGTTAAGCGCATCAACATTTATTTATTTTTTTATTTTTCTGAAAAATGAATTTTCAGTTCACAAGAAGCACACAATAAAACATTCCAAATAAAATGCATAATTTTCTCCCTTCAACATTTTCCCCCTTTAAAAAGAGCTACACACACCTTTAAACAAGCAACTTAGTTTGCAGCAATAGCTTTCAAACATTTCATTCGACTTTGGTTGATCATCAGGAGGACACAAGAGCCTGAGAACAGAGGCATATTCAGATTCCTGGAATTTTGGACCCTCTTCAACAATTTTGCTGAGGATTTCTTCACAGCTCAGATGAAAGAGCTCAATATATTGTCTCGCTCTATCCAATGACTCTCTCCTTGTCATAGTGATGTTGCCCAAACAACACTGGATTATAAAAATACTGCGACCCATTAACATCAAAATAGCGTCTGTTATTTTGTGCAAATTCGAGAGGTTGTGAATCAAAAGAGATGATATTAGCTCACCAAGACCTTCAAAAATGTAAGTCAACTTCTTCTTATCCAGAACAGGGAGTAAAATTTCGTCCACTTTTAGTAATTCATCAGTCAAGCTCTTCACTGCGACGTTGTATTCCTTGCTGAAATTGCTTTCGAGGTAACTAGTCTGATCAGAAAATGGAAGAAGGTAATGGAAACAATGAGCCCTAACTTCCAAATGAAGTGCTACAAGACACATATCTTGAAAGTCCTGATATTCTTTGTTCAACTTCATCAAACCACCGACTGCGTACTCAGAGCAGTCTTTCTCCTCACCAGCTCCGAATGAACATTCAGCTGCAGACGACGCACCAGACAGTAATTCATTAACAAATTGAATCAAAACTGTGAATTCTTCCGTTATCCAATCCAAGCTTTCTTCTAATAATGCAATATTCAAGAGTTTATTGAAGTTAGTAATGATGTCCCATGAAGCCTGTTCTTCCGAGTTCAAATTTCGAATGAGCAATTCGGATTCTTCTTTATTCCGCAGTCGAATATCTTCTGGTGCTTCGATAACATCATTGCTCTCAGCATGGAGAAGATGCTTCCAATTGGAATAGGATTTTAAGAGTCGTCTGATATCTCGATCTTTTGCCCAAGAAACGCTGAGTATGTTCTGCTCTTCTACAAATAGACTTTTAAAAACTTTTTGGATCATATCTTTGTAATCCAACATCATAAAAAATATAAGGTGTATAAAGTGTTTAGTGTAGTCCGGCAAATAACGCATCCAAGTTTGTAATTCTTTCAACTTATTATTCAAAATTAAAACGCTTGTTAATAATTGTTTTTCTGAAAAATCGCAAGCAATGATTGAGACGTTCCAGGCTTCTAAATTCGATAATGCGCTTTCCAACATTCGGTTGACTTCCGAATTAACTTGATCCAGAAAGACGTTTACACTATCAAGCACGTACGTGTGTAAAAGACAGTGCATATCAGGCTCGAGATTAACAGCTTTTTCTATTTCTTTCGCAAAGTTCTTTAGAGGAGCAAAGAGGAAAACTATGTTTTTCAAATCCGGTTGACATAATTTAACCTTTCTTGTGAAGCGGCTTTTGTCCTGGTTTTCCCAAATCTCTTTACATCCTTCGAAAGCGCATTTTTTCATTTCATTTCCATGAAGAGAATCGCTAAATTTAAACAAAGGTGGCGGCTTCAAATCTTTTAGCTGACTGGGATCGAAAAAGCCCGCAAGTTCGCTAATGCTGCTTGAACTAGCGAGAAATGCGGCGCTACGGCGAGATGGACTAGTCGGAACACGAGATTCCAAATAAAAGCCTACAAAATGTTCGATTGTAGTCTGTACTTTAGAATAAAAACTGGCCATTTCGTAAGCAGATTCAGTAAGCTGCTCAACTTCAGATAATTTCTGCAAAACATCTAAAAACACGTGATGATTAAAAGACACCTGCCTAAAAATATTAAGCACTGTATTTAAAAGGTCATACAAGATGAGCTGCTGTTGCCAATCAGGCAGTTCCAATACGCGTTGTTCAGTGTGGCTCTCTATGCTGTCCTGCATGAACATGGAAGCTCTGTTTGCTAAAATCAAGAGTTCCTTCTGGCAGTTTTCCTTTAAAGCGTCTATCGCATCTGGAATTTTTCCCAACATCTTCAGGCAATCCGTTAGGACAATAATGTGGCTATTATCAGCATTCATTGCCAACACGCATTCCGTTTGAGTGGTCCTTTTCAATAAGGTTTCAATTGATTCTTCGCGGGTTGATTCAGTAATTTTATACGAACCCAACCACTCATAGAATGATTCCAGTTTAGACATAAACAACTCCTTAAACAACTCTTCTAGCAATACAGAATACAGTTTTTCACTAAAATTAACCAATTCCCTTCGCAATTCCTTCAATGCATCTACATTTCCAAACTGATCATTCAGAAGTTTCAATGACGAAACCAACACTTCTGTACAATGCATCAATTTTCCGTCCATGATATTCAGGCTCAACTCATCGGGCACTTTCCTCAAGGACTTGATTTCTTCCAACAAATTGTGAACGTATTTATGCTGCAGCGATTCTATCCACAATCTTCTGATGTCGTTCCGCCGGCACTGTAGAAAATGCATGCAATTCGACAAACGTTCTTTCAGAGCATGGCACTTAGATTTAGAATCGGAAATTGTTTTGAGGCTCTTGCTCGTGACATCAAGTACGGTCGCAAAATGGGAATATTTCTCCTTCATTAATCGCTCTAACTTGGCATCGGAAGCCTTAAACAGCTCATTTAAACGATCTTTCGTTTTCTGTCTATCTCCATCACTTCTGCTAAGGCAGACGTCTGATATTATCGAAGAGCTGCGTCCTTCCATAGCTAACAAAACGGGATATTATACAACTCCTTCTATTTTCAAGCTTTCACCCTGCATAAATTCAAGCAACTTAAATTAGAAATGCTCTCATTTCATTATCGAAGTGCTTACGTGCTCGACAAAATATTTAAATTGTCCAATTAACGAGGCTCTTTTGAAATTTAAGGCACCCTAACAAAAGGTTGCAAAATAAAAAGTGAAATTTCGATTTGTTAAGAAAGAATTTATAAAAATGCACTGAAAAAAGAATTAAAAAAAAAGACCCTGCATAAATGTTTTAAAAAGTTGCTTCCCCGCCTTTGAGAATCATATCGCATTTTTAAATTTATCTTTATTGCGCGCATTACAATTTTTTCAAGAATGTAAAACGTAATCCCCCCCCCCCTCAGAAATTGATAATTTTATTTCTTAAATATCGCAAAAGGCTGTAAAATATCAACGAAAAACAAAGTAGTATACTGTAAACAATTTAAAATATATATACTCCTAATACAGAAAAAAAAACAACTTGCAGTAAGTCTGTGTAACTATAATTTTAATCTGATACATGAGCATCAAGTGAATATGATACGAGTATACGTATTTTTTGATTCAAATAGAGATTTTAAGTTACACTAACATTTTTTTTTTAATAATTACGTAGTTATTCACATATCTAATCAACCTGTTTTTAATAAACACAGAAAGATATTCCACAACTACAATAGGAGTTTTTGAGTATGAACTGGTGTCTTCAAAATATAAAACGGAATAAAGTCGTTTTTGACGTTACATGAAATTATATATTACTATAATATGTTATTAATTGAAGCAGTATCATTAAAAAAATGTATGAAAACAGGACTCGATATAAAAACTGAAATTGGCCTCAAAACTCTATACGAAATAGAGGGGTGTAAAATCAAAAATGTATGTATTATCGTTGTATCAATTTTGTATCAGCTAAAAGATTAATTTTATACCAAAATCTTCAGCAAATTCACAATTTTGTCGAATATAAAAAAGTTTTCCAGCATTAAAAAAATAAAATAAAATAAAATAACGAGGGTCCCCTGGGAAAGGGGGACTTTGGCAAGGAGAAAACTTCTTCTGTTATGTTAAGCACATCTGTTTCAGATTTAAGCCCTTCCCTCTCGCTCCCGAGAAAATGACGGGGTGAGGTTTCGCTCTCTACTTCTCGCTCCCGTGATATTTCCGGGCTGAGGTGTTTAAAATTTCAAAATAAAAACAAATTAAAAATTAAAAAATTAATATGAATGTTGTTCATACACATGTTTTTATATAATTTTCAGGGATAAAAAAAATAGTTTACTTAAAAATGAACCAATCGTTAAGGGGTTAACTGTATTATTTAAATCAGAAATAGAAACTTTGTATCATAGGAAAATATCGTTCATTACGAGACATTTATCATATTTTTTTCAACACTACAAATTACTGCACTAGACTTAATACGTAGAATACGAGGCATAAGAGCCTCTCCAAAAACAAACACCAGTCTGCAGAGCAACTCCCCTGCATGCCTCCATGCATCTCCTTTTATAGGCGCCCGGCTCTCGCTTCTAGCAGCTTTGCGAGTTTTGTCCCAAAAACGAGAACCCTCTGGATCAAAGGGGGAGGAGAAGATCCCCGACGTCTTCGCCAGCGGCCTTCGACGCAATGTCCGAGTAGCCTTTCGTCACATGAGCTCCGGCCGAATAATGAGTTGTCGGCCTGTAACAATTTACGGACCGTTCATAAATGTCACGCTTTTTCCCCATATATTTGACCCCCCCCCCCTCTTCCCTTTGACACAAAATGTCACACTTCAACATATCCCCTTCCCCCCTTTGTCACACGTCACGCTATGTTGCATAAGCAGGATGTCACACTTTTTGTTACACCTTTTGTTACCCTTGTCACAGTTTGTCACAATTTCACGAACCCCCCTCCCCCCCTCGAAGCGTAAGATCATTTATGATTTGATTCCTTATCTTCTGAATATTCTTTTTGCAATTATTGTTTTATAAAGTATTGCTTTATAAGTTCAGCGCAATTTCACCTTAATAAAACACGGTAGAAATCTATATTTAATTAAAACCCCAAATTTTGCAGCCATAACTCAGAAACCATTTTAAAATCAATGAGATATTCGATTTAATTTAAAAGTTGCTAAGAAATAAATAACTTACATTACATTATTTTTTATTAATAATTATATGAAACATCTAATAGTTGTTTAAAATGAAGCTATAAAAATATTGTATAAAACATTCTTTAAACATCTAGAACTAGCTTTGAAGCATACAAAAACAATATTATCTTTGTTTTCATTATGTACTGGAACAGACTTGCCCCTTAATGGACACCAGGTTGATTTTTAAACACAATTCTTATGAATAAAATCACTCTCAGTCATAGATTCTGGCTGTGCTACAGCAAGAATATATTTTTGTACTTTATACTCAGCAGTTTTAATGCATTTATGCAGTTTTAGTTTAAAATTTATTGATTAAAGTCTATCCAATTCTGCTAAATCATTTCTATTATAATTTTTTTCACAAATTAGGTTTTTGACACTTTTTGACGTTGTTGACAGGAAGGTTTTTGACAAGCCGGTTTTAACCATGGCTGAAACCGGTTAAAGCCGTCGCATGTCAAAAACCTGCCAACCCTGATTTTTTATAAATCAAAATTCCACAACCAGGTACGATGAAGGGAAATGTTTTTTAGCTGTGTTAAAAAGCTACGATCAAAGCTCCAGAACAGGTTTCTTTGTCCTCTAATTTGAAGCAAACACAAAGGAATAAAAATGTTCCACTTAAATAAGGTGTGGGGGAATATGTTTTTAACACTTGTTAAGAATTTAAGGGGAGCTGAAACTGATGTTAAAAAATTCAATGGAATTATTAAATAGCTTATAAAATGAGTAGCAAGTACTTCAATTAATAAATTACAGTGATAAAAAGAAAAAGCCTACTATATTATTTTTATTAGGCAAAATGAACATTGATGACTATGAAAGAAAAGTGAATACAAAATTTTGATTTCAAGTGATTACTTTAAAGGAAAATCCATAATTTTTAATTTAAATTCTTGAAAAAAAAATGCATGGTAAGTTATTGATGTGTATAGTCTTCTTCCTAGTAAGAAGAAATGCATACACATTGCTCTAACAAATTCACCCAGACTTCAAAAATGTTACATTAAGAATGTCTAGAAACGTACTAAAATATTAAAAAACATGACATAAATAGTAGCTAATTTCTAATTAGATCATACTGTGTATAATATTTGATCATATCAGTTGAATATTATAAACATCAATTGCAGAATGTGCTTTGAATATTCCGAATATGTTTAATTTTGGAAAAAATAAAACCGACTTCAAATGAAAAATTGCGCTAAAAAGTGAAAAATAAATTAATTTTTTAAACAACATCGATACGAGTTTTAAACATCATTTTTGAAGCTGACGCAAAAATATGTGTCTAATTATTATTACACCCTGTGTTACTTTACAATGAAACTGTTGTAAACTCTAGGCCATTTGTATTTGAAATTAATTCATCATTACAAAAGACTTAATCTATCATAAGTTTGCACCGACTTCAAAAGTTGTATGGATGTTGTAATAAAAAATAATTTCACGTTATTTTAAAGCACAAACGAGCATTAAAAATGCAGACATATGTTTCGGAATCGCTTGGAATCCCTTTTTCAATGCGACAGGGAGCTTCTACATGCAAAACATCCAAATGAAGCAGATAAAACAACAAAAACAAAGCTTATATAGCCTAAGAATTATCTGTAAACCAATGAGAATAAAGGCAGCGTAAAATGAAAGTAGAAGTAGCAAGGAAGGCACCAATAAGAGAACAACAAACGAATCCAGTTGAAAGTACACGAAGTAAAAAAGGAATATCAATAAGAACAAAGCAAAAAAGAAGACAGCATGCATAAAAATGTGTAAATACATGAAAAATGCAAAAATAATAAATAAAATGACAAAGAATAAAATGGAAATAATAATAAGTACAGAAAGTACCAAAACAAAATGCAAAACGAAGTACACATGTAAAGGAGGGGGAGTGGGGAAGAGAAAAATAGACACAAAAAAGGAAAACTAACAAGAAAACCAAGAAAGAACAACAAATTAAAGGAACTTATGCCAGACCTGTGAAAAATAACGAGTTGAGGAAGAATCATTAACCAAATTAGAACTATTCCTGTTAATATGATAAGCTTCCCAAAAGTCAAGCTCTATTTTTGAATAATTTTCCCAGAATTGAAATCAAAAGAGTGGTTGGAATTCCAACAATGTTGAGCAATGCTAGACTTATTTAACTCTTGCTTTCGTACATAACCTTTATGCTCATTTAAGCAAATTTTCAGAGCACGTTTTGTCTGTCCAATGTAAGAAAGGCCGCAACGGCAACTTAAGTTGGTAAATACCCCAAATGTTAAGTTGATCGACAGGACCTTTAAGAGAAGAGAAGGAAAGTTTGTTACTAGGGGCAAAAACGACTTGAAATTGAAACCTTTTTAGGATTTTAGCAATACGGAAACTGACAGAATGAAAGAATGGTAACACAACCAAATTCTTTCTAGAAACCTCATTATTGTGGGACCAGAAGTTTTCTTAGAAAGTTTGTCATAAATAGAATCAATTAAAGAGTGAGAAAATCCTCTATCAACAGCTACAGCTTTCAGATAGTTGAGTTTGTGCTTTAAAATAACGTGAAATTATTTTTTATTACAGTTTACCTGCACAAAATTAATTTATGATTATCGTACGGATGTTGTTTCAAGAATTAATTTATTTTTCACTTTTTAGCGCAATTTTTAATTTGAAGTCTGTTCTCTTTTTTTTCTTCGACTTTTCTTTTTCTTTATTCTTTTTAGTATGAAAATATTTTTCATATGAATACTTTATTTTAAAAAAATAGACATATCAAATGGCACACCCACTTTGAGTGACTGTCACTGAAAAATAATCATTTCTATGATAAATTGCGTTTGGAAATTGATTTTAAAAAGTCCAGAATGGACTTCAGTCTTAAGACAGACAGAATGAATTAAGTTTTTGTTCCTGAGAAGCCATCACTCAAACTCTTATTATATAATTGCTTTTAATATTACTCCTTAACGGCAACAAACTCTTTTTAACAATGAGTTTTATATTTATTATCTAATAATTTATTCAACAATATTTATCGCAAATATAATGTATATTCAATTATATTTTTCGCAAGTGTTTTCAATATAAAAAAAATACTTATTTTTCATTCATAACGTTCTTTCTAAAGAACAATTGTAGTCAATTTGATGTACAATATTTACGTTAGACCTTCCTCTATCGATTTTAGAAAAAATCACCAAAATCGGTTCATTTAGTCAAAAGTTATAGATAAAAAAAGACTACATTTATGCCCATAATTTTTTATTTAATTATCGAATATGGTCAAACAAAGGTAGGGCGGCACCTATGGACTCTATCGATTAAAAAAAAAAATCATGAAAATCGGTTCATCTGGTGAGAAGTTATGGGTGGATATTAAAAAAATAGATAAACCATGGCTGCCTGCAACCATGGATAAACAAACAAACAAAAAAAAAGCGACATAATACGGTATGAATATATAACCTTTTCTTTGTAAAAGTCGGCTAAAAATGCACAGTAAGCTGAAAATGTTGTATCAAACTAAGAATATTGAAACATTTTGGAGTATATGACATATTTATTTATAAGTATGTTGAAGGCTAAAATTCAATATGTACAGACAGCAGCAGAAGCTTCGGTATTTGGCGCTTCGGCCAAACTGCGCTTTGTACCATCACTGCTTAATACAATCAAAATCAAAGGCGAAAACTCCTTTTGTGAAACTTTTTACACGTAGCAAACTTTTGGTTATCAGTATGGCAAAAAAAAAAATGTTATAAAAAATGAAAATATTTTGTTTTTTTTTATTCTTTTGTAAAAAGTTCAAATTCTTTTAAAAGTTTTAACTTTTTAAATTAGATCTTTCAGACGCACACTACTGAGCAAATTAATTGGGAGAAACTACTTTTTCCTCTGAATAGTAATAAGATTGATAGTTGGGGCCTTACATCTGCTGATACCAATATTTTTAGCTTTAAATAATGCGAATGTAAGAGATTGAAAATAAGAATATGGTTTGGCAAGCAGAAATATATTTCTTCCCATAAGTCTATGAAAAATAACTTCGTTTTTTCTCTGCATTAGATCTGTATTGCTTTTAAAAATTTCCCACATTATGACTTATATTCCTGAATAAAATTAAACGTATGGAATATTTTAAGGAGTTTTGTTATTAAAATAGACATAATAACCGAAAGACGGCCGATGACAAATAACAGATAATTGTGGTGAGTTTTTTATTGAAAAGGGGCATTAATAAAGACGGGCATAAAGAATAGGCTTTGCTAAAAAAAAGGGGCATACTTCATAATATAAAACATTTAATTGGGTGTTAAAACACAGATTGATACACAGGCAGAATTAAAGAGGAAAACTGAGTTTTTTACTTTGTCCAAATTAATTTGTACAGTAGTGTACTTGGCTTTTTTTCATGTACTCAACCTTTTTTTGTTTCAAAACACATAAACATATAACTATTTCGCATGGGCCGCAATGTCATAAATTAAAAAAAAACTTGAGCGTTTCTTTGATAATGTCGCTAAGTACATTTCACAAAACTGCATTTCGATTTTTATTTTTATTATTAATTTATTTCTATTTCTTGTATTCTCTGCAATTTTCTCAAATTTTTGGTGTTGAAAAAACAATTTTGTGCTATCAGTTTTTCAGATAAAAATATTTCAATTTCTCCCGTGTGTACTAACTCCCGTTTTCCCTCTTAAAAAATGCCCTTGAAATAATAAAAACGGAAAATCTTCTTTAGTACGTGTTTATGATCAACAGATCTATGCAACTAAATTTGTTCGAAGAAAATCCACATTTTAACTCAGAACTTTTGTATATGCTTTAAATTTTCCGGAAGGTGCAATTTATTTATTTATTAAATGTTCAAAACAAAAACAAAAAATAATAAAAAAAAAAAAAAAAAAGAAGAAGAAGCAGGAATCGCGGCCGAAATCTTTCGAACAAAAAATCTTTTGTTTGAACAGCACTATTTAAGTGCCCGCCACTATTAAAATCACTGCCAAACAAAATCAGTCATTTATAAAAAAAAATCAAATTTAAAGAACGGATCCACCTTCAAGAGAAACCATTGTAACACCACCGTACAACAAATCAGTACTGCCGCTTTTAAAAATCAAAGCTTCAGAAAAACGTTACTCATCTATTTAAGACGTGAAATAAGCCTAATTTAAACAAAATTATCAATTTCGGGGAGGGGGGGGGAAGCCGTCAAAAAATTGGGTAATTCAAGAACATGTCAGCACGTAAGCACATACATATGCGCGAAGGTTGAAAACATAATATTGTGCATTAACAATACAAAAATACTTCAGGCAAATGCAGGCGAAAACGAAAGCAGATTATTCTTTCACTAAGGAAAAGTAGCGAAGACAAAAAAGAGCTTTTCATGCTAACATGCACTAAAATTTAGCAAAAACAGAAACAATACTCATGCCTACCTTCAAACCAAATCCCTTGCATTGTGCACAAAAAGAAGGAAAATCGAAACATAAAATTCGCAAACGGTATAAAGCATGCAGCAAAATTTATACATAGACACATTTCCCATAATTCAGTACGTTACCTTGGATCTTTTAGCGCAGCGTTGCCAATCAGAAATGACAAAATCCGATAACATAAATGATTAATGAAACTATTTTAAAAGAAACCTGGAAAAAATACCATAAGCTTAAAAAAATCCGATGCATTTAAATAATTATGATGTCTTTCATGCATTAGAATTTCTTTATCGACAATACTTATCATTTCGATGATTTACGATTTTTTCAAGAGCAAATGAAACTATAAGAACAGGCCTAAAAACCCGGTCTTATGAAATATGGAATGTTAATCATAAAAACGAGGTAAACGTTTGATGTATTAACTATTCAGATACTATTGTAATCATCGATGATTGTAATTGAATAATTTCGGCACGGTTAACAGTTTTGAGTAGGAATATTTCCTTTAAATTTAGGTTAAAATTTAAAAATTCTTAAAGTTCGATCATTTAATTTAAAATATACCTTTTGTTCTGATTGAAGATTTATATAAAATGAAGATGGCAGTAGTTAAAGCAAGTATTTGCAACAAAAAAAATAAAAATTAAACGACAAACTTTATTGATAAATTTTGAAAAATCCGAACAAATTCCATTTTTACGCTTTGAAGAAGGGCTTTAAGAAGACTTTAAATAAATGTCCATAACTTTTCATTGCAAAGGTGTGCCTTAAAAAAAAGTTTTTATAATTAAAACAAGAAAATATTTTGCACTCTATTTAAAAAAACTCTCAGGTGCGTGGCGACACAAAAAGAAAATAATTTCTGTTTCCTTTCCCAGTTTTCAAACTGAAACAGGTAACCTGTTACTCTACTCTAGTAACTAATTGACAAGTTTGACGATAATAATTATTATGAAATGATGCGGAAATTAACTTTTAGCGAAATATAGGGGCTCACGCAGTTAAAAATTATGTGCTTAAAAATTAGAAAATACACCTGCTTCTGCTTACTTTTTTTAAAAGTAATTTTGACCAAATTAGTAAGCGCTGTTTTTAGTTTAAAGTACCGATCAGGCCAGTCTTTTGGCCGATCAGGGTCAATTTACTCCCCTCCCCTCCCTTGACTTTAAGAATTGATTGAATTTATGCGTTTTTATTTATTTTGTTATTTTTTACCTATAATATGTATTGAAAATATATATTTGCCCCACATACCCTGGAAAATTTGAAATGACGAGCCTGATACCCAGGCGCGTACGAAAGGTGGGGGTTCAGGGAGCGTAACCCCCCCCCCCCATAATAAATCATACTGCATAAGGATTTTGCTTATTTTGTGAAAACTATGAATTTATTTTAATGATCTATAAAAATATTTATTTATTAGTGATTTTTTGTATTTAATATTACTAATAATGAATGAATACTAATTATTTTTTAATTGTTCATTGGTTTTTCTTGGAAATAATTTTGAGCATTTGGAAATTAAATTGTTTGAGCCCCCCCCCCCCCCCCCCCCCCCATGATTTTTAAATTGCTACGCTCCTGCTGGTACCGATGCTTACGCAGAAGCAGGAGAAATTTCTGTATCTCAGAACTAGTTGAAAGCTAGTATAAAACTGATATACTTTTTGTTCTTAAGTATAGATTAACATAAAAATTAATAAACAAGATATAAAATGCGTATTTTATAAGTTATCCATTCTTAAAAGATAATTTAAAATTAAAAATAAAATACTGATTATTGCTGTTTTATTTTTTTAAGATCATTTACTACATTATTTCAAATGTGTTTTGTTAGTTACGATAATTTAGAACAAGAAATAAAAATATTTAAGCGATTATAATATGAATTTTGATGTGGTCATGAAATGCACAGACACAAAACAAAAAATTATGTTATGAAACTGCGCCCAGTAAAAACCTTTTGAAAACAAAATTGCCAAAACTATTAACAGTCTTTAAGTTTTCTAAATTTTTACTACAAAGAGATGAATGTAACTGAAGAGAAGTTCAGACTTTT
Organism: Octonoba sinensis; assembly: GCA_038502835.1. Taxonomy (NCBI): domain Eukaryota; kingdom Metazoa; phylum Arthropoda; class Arachnida; order Araneae; family Uloboridae; genus Octonoba; species Octonoba sinensis. The sequence goes on from CM076602.1 coordinate 71,646,376, forward strand.
TTCTTTCTTAAAAAGCAGGAGAAATTTCTGCATTGGCAGGAGATAGGAGATTGAACAGAAAAGCAGGAGTCTCCTGCCGAAAGCAGGAGAGTTGGCATGTCTGTAACTTCCCATTAGGGTCTAAATGTGCACCAAATTTAGTTCTATTCCAAGCGTTATAATTTTAGTTTGAGTGGAAACAGAAACGTGTTATTGTAAAAATGCAATCTGCCAGACAAAGTTCACAATAATTTTACGGTCCTTAGACATTACAAAATACACACATTTGCAGTGGGGTTAGATTCAGAGACAGCTTGGAATCTAATGTATCGTTTTTGCGTCAAATCACTTGTGTGAAAGTATGTGTGTGTACATATATGGGGTCGCGCGTTGCTTAATTGTTAAAATTGGGGTATTAACGTGAAAAAGGTTGGGAATCAGTAATAGGATGGATTGTGTTACACAGCCGTACATAAAGTGAAATTAATTTCTTCGGAGTAATGAGTACCCAACTTTGCGACGTAACCTAATCTTTAGTAGAGAACGAGTTATCTACAAAGTTGATTAGTTTCATTGTCAATTATTCATTGAAAATGAACAAGAATAAAAAAATTATTCTTGTTCTTTTTTAATTTATTTTTGGTTTACAAGCAGCGTTACCCAATCAATCAATCATTCAATATAAGTGCAGTTCGACCACAGAGTCTTGACCATTGGACGTGTCTGCGCATTGCAGAAAAGAACGAATCCATTCGAGTTGTGGGGAAGTTCATTTTGCCGCGTTTATTTAGTACGCAAATCAGAATGTTTGCTTCACTGTTTGCTGAAAGCAACTAAATTCATTAACTGGCATATAGCATCAGTTCGGAAAAAAATCAAGCATTCTAAACGAACTAGAACGAGAACAAAAACGGCACATTCCATATACCAGCAGTTACTCCCTTGAACATGAATGGATTTTTTCTGGCACTCTGCCAGGCAGATTGCTTTGGTTGGTGGTAGAATTGTCCCGAGTCTGGAAAAAAAACATATTTTGAAAAAATGTAAGTGCACGGACGTGCGGGTTCCCTGGAACTAGAAGATGATCAAAAGGGTTGTGTAATAAGAGTGAGAAGGCTGGGAAACGCTGGTTTACAGAATCATTTGATTGGTCTACCCCACACTTCGCCCTTCTATTGTTCAGCCCTACCTGTCACCATGAATAGAAGGGTCTTGGGGGATTAAGAACGGACAATAGGGGTTGGAAGCGAGAATTGGACAGCTGACGTGCTCCTTGAATTTAGGGAAAACATTCTTTCATAGGGATATTAAGCGGGATTTTACTTATCGTGTGGCCCCACATTTCGCCGCTCCGGAGACTGGCTCCTGATTTTGATGGATTGGGGACACTCCCCCTGCCAATCAAACCCACAGGAGATTTCCCCAATTGCAGGACGGGGTAGTGAAGGGATTTTTTTCCCTCTAACACCGACACGTGGTGGCTTTCGGACTTTGGCCATTTTTATTTCCTTTTCATTAGCGCATTCACGTCTTTAATACTTTAATGAAGTTTAATTTCACCGAATCAAGGCGGGGAGGGAAGTTATTGATGCACAATGAGTATGTATTTAGGATTCACTCCAGAAGTGGGATATTTAACACGTGCTTTGCATAAAATTTCACGTCGCATTTCAACTTTCAATCTTTCAGCATCCTGTATGTATTTAAAATCATTTTAAAAGTTCGACATAATTTCAGCACGTGCTAATTCAAATCTGCATATTTCCTGTTTTATTTCAATAATTTATTTATTTTCTAAACGATCTTAGAGTCAGTTTTCAATTCTTTTTAGCAATTTTAAAACGTGGCGACTAACAAAACTGAGTCTACCAGCCACTGACGACTAACCAAATTTTCCAGTTTTCACCTATATTGCAAGTCCTTATTAACTCTTCACCCTGGTACTGATTAATAGGGACTCATGTAGTCCTTGTTTTCCAATTTGTCAAAATTAAAATGTTTGTTCAAATTTTATAGTTGTGCTACTTTGGCATTTAAGCAACTTTGGTGGTTGAATGTATATCCCAATATCGGCTTATATCATAATTATTGTGATATTTATCATCTTATATAAATATATATATCTATTAACACTAATAATAGCACTAATAATATTCCTGTTCCTCCCTTTACAAAGTGCTTATCTTTCACTAAGCAAATGATGTATGAATTTCCTGCATTTCCCAGTTTTCAGTGCAAATTCGAACACTAGTTAAGAAGCATAATCGGGTGTTCAGTGTATAGTGGAGTCAAAGCGTGTGATAACAAGGAAAAGTTTGCAATCGAACTACAAAGTAGTACCGAGAGTGTCAGCCTAATTCACGTCTACCTCGGATTAACTTTGCTATCGTTTTCAACCCAAGGGGGCAAGTGACGAATTTGATCCCTGATTGGAGAATAAGATCGTGACTGTTCGAAAAAGATGGTGAAACTAATGGGTGAAACTAATAGGAGGCATCTTCTTTTTTTTAAGACTGCAAAATTAGTTAATCAATGGTTTATAGCAGTTAGATTCAAACCAATTCCTCCTCTAAAGTCTTGCTTTTTAAGCGAACGTCACGCTCCATCTCAACGCCCTGAGACGGTTAGATGGAGCATGACGTTCCCTTATAAAAACCAAGCCTTAAATGTAATTTTTGTATGCAATAGTTCTTTAATCTCTATAATAATTCTTCAACTTTTTGATACTACTGTCGATGAAAAGAAATTTTTATGACTTGTCTTTGGCGACCAAAAAGCGACAAACAAAATTTCGTCAATTTGGAGATTTTTCTTAGCGTTTTTTGTATATTACATGTTTATGCACTTGAATGAAGTTTTATCATCTGGCAAAACTTTTCTTGGAGCTTTTTGGTTGCCGTTATAATAGACAAGTACCTACGAATCATTTCGAGAGCCAAAACGCTAGATTATGAACTTTAAAACAGGAGACTAAAATACAAAGACATAGTTTTTCACCCTTTAACATTTATCGTCATAAAATAGATACAAAGTAAGAAATAAAAACTAGAGAAAGAATACGGGCTCCTGCTCTGCGGAATAAAATTCTTCCCGGAAGAAGGCAGAAATCGATGATTATTCGGGAACGCGCGAGAATTTTTACCTCCAAGAAAAAGATCCAGACGGTCAGTGATCTCGGAGATGATAAAGAACGTCTGGGGGAAAAGAAAAGCAAACGCATTTCCCGGGTTTATATCAACGGAATTCCCGGATACTCCGGTGGAATCTTCGAGGGAGTTGACATTCAAAAGTGGCGATAGAACATGGAATTGCGCTGACGCTTTAGGGATCATTCATAAATGATGTCACGCTTCGAGGGGGAGGAGGATTCGTGAAATTGTGACAGGGGGAGGGGAGGGACACAAGTGTGACATCATGCTATGCAATATAGCGTGACATGTTACAAAGGGGGGGGAGGGGGTCCGTTCAAGTGTGGCCTTTTGTGGCAAAAAGGGGGAGAGGGTCAAATATAGGGGAAAGAAGCGTGACATCATTTATGAATGGTCCCTTACCGTGTTTTTGTGTTACTACTAAGTTGATTAGACTCGTAGATGGTTTTAAAAATAGAACTAGGGAGCCCCAAGAAGTTTTAAAAGGATTTCCGAAAAGAACAAAATATTCGTTAGAGAATATTTAAAAAGAATCCGTAACAGCAATTAGCAGAAGCATCCAAGAGGTTAGTATAATGATAATGGTGGAGGTGGAGCACCCACCGTCTACTGTGTGCTAATGAAGAGATTGGAAAATGTGTAGGTCAGTCGGCCGATTTCTCTGTCTGCCTCGTTCCCCCCACACCCCAACGATATCATTTTGACTTTATTCAATGTCATAAAGACTATCCAATAAGACAGAGTAAATGTTATCCACATTTCGTTATCCAATAAGATATTATAAATGTTATCCAATTACATTACATTATCCAATGAGACATGTAATAAGATCCAAAAAAAATGTGTATTTAAATTATATTCACCAGCACATTTTAGTCCCATTCCATCAAATTTTAAATCGTGTACAAAAAAAATCACAATCCGTTCTACCGAAAAAATGGAATCTTCCATCAATTTCAGTCAAACAGATACGTGCATCTTCGGACAACTTTTGAAGTAGAATATGTGCATACAATTTCTTCTCCTCCTACCCCTTTTCTTTTTCTTCTAATTTTATTTTATTTACATATTTACTTTAATGTACCATGCAAACACAACTTATTTTTCACTCGTGCTATGGTAATGTTATGAATTTGCTATAAACGTGCTATGGTAGATACATTAACGATCAACATAAAAGCATTTGTTCTGCAATGTACTAAGCAAAAATACACCGTCATGCGAAACACAAGTTTCATCAAAAAAACACTCAACATGCATAATGGAAGTAAACACTTTTGTATGTTTCCCTGATTATTAAACACCTGCAAAGAAACCTCTTTTTTTTTTTGTGAAATAATGCAGTTGATTTTTAAAAAAACCGGGAAAATATTCCTTGTCTCTAACATTTCATACTGTCAGCTCGTTTTATTTTTTTATTTAGTTATTTTTTTAATGGAATACGAAATAAAGGCAACTGAAATTTTCGGTTTTTATCTAATTAGTGACAACCTAATTAGCTGTGTAACTATCCCATCGAAAGAAATTAGTGTGGCAAGTAACGAATTTTCAGGAAACATTTCTGAGCTATTTTACATACAGGTTATTGATCCATCTGTATTAATTAGAAGCTACTTCAAAACTTTGTTTTTTATTTCCATGTACATACTTTTTTTAATCACTCACGACGAAAGTGAGAGCAGTATTTTTCAAATCCAGATGTACATACGCTTTTCGATCATTTAGGATGAAAGTGAAAGCAGTATATTTTATCCGTATAATCATCAGGAAACTAGTAAAAGAAAAGACGCTTGAAAGAAAATGCAGTTGCAGTAGATTCTAAGAATAAGTGACCAAATATTCAAGAAATCATTGGTCAAAAAGTAAAGTGTCAACAAAATGCAGTTCTGCTGTAGACGTATCGGGAAAAAAATGTTATGTAAAAATGTTTAAATCAGTTACAAAGAATGAAATGTCACCGCAAAAAAATAATTGTGAAAAACGTATTAATCATGAACTCTTTCAATTTCTACAGTCATAATTTCAACCAATGAGTGTTTAAGGAAATTAAGAACATCCAACAACTGAATAACATTGCACAATGGCCGACATTAAATACTATATATTGTACTAGATTTTATTTTACCACCATATTACTGCGAAGAGTGTAACAATATCTTATACAATAAGATTACTACTACTGACTATTTTATCTCTATCTGAATGTCAACAAAGGTTGGTCAGTATTTAAGCAGTAAACTGTGTGCGATGTAATAACAGAAAAGTTTACAACTTTATGCCATGTATCTAATAAAACTACCTAGTTCTGATTTTTTTTTTTTTTTTTTTTTTTACTGTCTTATTTCATTATTTGGGATATTCGGTAGCCTATTAAGAAGCAAAGCAAAACCCCTAAATCACCTTCATCGACTTTTTTGAATTTTATTTTGTTCAAATTACTCGACGAGGTTAGTTAATACTCAATCGCAGAACTCCTTTTAAAAGTATGTTTATTTATTCAATGGTTTGAAATTCATAATACAAAAAAATCTACATAAATACAAGTAAGACACTAAACATTTGTCCCGTCGAACTAAAATTATGATTTTTAACCAGACTGATTTTGCTTGGAGTAATACTAACATGAAAACAAAAGACGTAAACTAGGAATTACTTCATCACTGAATGAAGATCGCGTCGTTTCATTCATAAACACCAATTCAGGAAATATATCTGTCTCATTTAAGTAGTACTTCGAAGTTCGACGCCTCGCTCGTGGAATGATTTGTTCTTAAAAATCAGTTCCTTTACTAAATTCCATTCCTTCGATGCACGGGCCTGAGGAAAATTATAACTGAACAAACTCTTTTGACATTTGTCTCACGTACGCAAACTGAAAGCATCGGATAATCTCATTCGGAACTACACCATTAGTGTTTTTCGCTGCTGATAACGAAAACAAACAGTCCGTTTAGCGGTGACGTCACATCATTACCGAAAGTCCGGCCACGCCCCGAAACACACAAAAAGTATTTACTCTGGGGGAAGGTGCACACACCACTTATCATTTATCATAATATTCCGACCCCGTTCAACCATTGGCCACTGTCACGGAAAAAACTACACGACACACGTGATGCAAGACATAAAAAGCAAGGGCGACTTACCGTTGGGAATCTTTGTCATGGCGGTCGCAGCGGATATAAAAAACCCCGAGCCCTAAAAAAATGTTCCCCGGGCCTGCCTCGGAACCCGAAAACAGCTCCGACAGTTGTGTTGTGTGTGTTTGGAGATGCCTCTTTTTTTCTTTTTTTTTTCTGGCGAGGCGCCATTTCGCGCCAAAAGGAAAAGCTTCAACCCTATCCTGCCAGACATGTCACGTGACTCGTGCGAGCATGAGGAGGGGGAAATTTACTCTCCCCGTCTGAGCATCCGTAGTAGTCCTATTACATGCCAAGGATATTACATCAACAACCGTTGGTTCGGTGCGTTTTTTTTCCTCTTGCATTATGTTTCGACTGGGACCAAACCCGTCTTTTTTTCGTCCTTTAAAAAACATGTTTCTGGCGCGTCAAAAACTTCTCCCACTGCATAAATTTTGCCTCCATATTTATTACCTCAATATATTATTTTTCAACCAAGTAAATGTTCCAGACTGCCTCAGAAAAAGTGTAATACAAAATTTGTAAAAAAATATACACGTTCGCAGCTTTTCCAGAACCCTGAGTTTTAAATCATGTTGCCAAGTCTAGTATGGTAAAATATATCCATGTAAGGCCTTTCTTTGGAAACCCCACTCCACCCACAGAAAATTCTGGTAGCGTTAGTGTATAGAAACAATTTAATTAACTACAGTAGTAATTTATTACGTGCTATTGCTTCATTCAAATCTAGCTGAATTTCAATATTATAACCTTAAATACAAATATATAAACATATTAAATATGTACAAATTCTAACATTAGTCATATTCTATGACTTTTTGTATAATTAACATCTGTTTCGGTAAAATGTGACAGAAGTATTTACCAGTCTTAGGCAATTCCGTTGGTAACTGACAGCTTCATGATATAGTTTGATACAATAAATCATTCAACGCCGATCAATTGAAACATTGACAATACTAAAAGGTGGTAGGAATTCAATGTGTTTTTTTTTTTTTTTTTTTTGTCATGTGTATGTTTTTTTGGCTGCAATAGTAATTTCCTATTACTATGCAGACAAAATTCTATTACTGTTACTCTTATTATGCTTTCCTATTACTGTGCAGGCAAAAAAGGGAAAATGTGAAATTTAATGCCATTATGGACAAAGTATTTTGTACCGTCGGTGGAATTTTATCGTTCAATTTATTAAATAGTCTCTGGCTGTGGTATACAACTTAATGCTCCAGTAGAATTCCCAATTCCAAAGTGCTCTGTGACTAACCGTTCATAGCTCAGCAAAACATTAAGCCGCACACTAATTGCATTTAATTCCCTTAAACGAATTATTCTGAAAGAGCGAAACTTACTTCTAGAACTGAAAGGGGGAGGGCTGGAGGTTCTTCTCACACCGATTATTCATTACGACATGTGCATTTGCTCAAATATTTTCTGCTTTTATACAAATTATTAACTTTTAACTCATTAGAAGTACGTTGTCAAACATTAAAAAATAATTTTAAAAAATTACAATACAATTTTTAGTGTTACGATATTGTATTAGAACACTGTTTTGAAATCTTTTTAATATTTTTGTTTTCGTCACATAAAAATTGTTTATACATTTATAATTTCTTAAATATTGATGGAGAAAATGATAAGCACTACGTTTTTGCAACAACAGTTAAATACTCATAACTCCTCAAGTCGTGGAAATATATTGTGCGTTTATTTGAGTGGTTTATATGCACGACAAAAAAAAAATCCCGCGGAAATATTACTTTTAAGATAATTTTTTCACTAGTTATCTTAGAAGTACGTATAAGCTTACCTTTGTGACTGTATAAATTTCTAAAAATAACAGTACGGTTTCAGAAAATAAGGTGCGTCTCATAAATATAAAGACACAAATGTTTTTGAAATTACATTTCACTTAATCAGTATAAAAAAATTTAATTTTATGCCTCATGTTAATAACAATGAAATGTATATGTTATAGGGTTTTTAATTTAAATAAATAAATTTTCACTCGAATGATAAAAAAAAGAATAATTTACACTGTCTCATAAATATAAAGACAAATTTGAAACTGCTTCATATGCAAATTGTTTTCGAATGGGCGTGTACAAAACTAATGTGCACGCGCGGAAACACACCTTAAATACCCGAAACGAGCAAAGGTATTTGATTTATTTCAGTTGCAAAAATGCCACGGAACGTTGAAATTTCTAGAGATGAGATTTGCAGAATACGTGCATTTAAAGCTAAAGGCTTGAAAGTTTCTGAAATATGTCAGAAAACTGGGAGAAACAGAGCTGCAGTTTATAAAGTTTTATCAGAAACTTATACATTAAATTCGAAAAAGCGATCTGGCAGACCGAGAAAGATTACTGAAAGACTCGCTCGCAAGATTATGCGATTTGTTTCGTCGCAAAAATTGTCACTCCGAGAAGTTTCTCAACGAGTTGATGGTGTGGTCTCAAAGGATACAGTACATCGTCGTATAAAAGAAAGCAAAAATATTGTGTATCGGCATATGCGCAGAATTCCTTTACTGAAAAAAGAACACAAGGAACAGAGGCTAGCCTGGGCGAAAGATCATATGCATTGGAAGGATGAGTGGATGCAAGTCATTTTTTCAGATGAAAAGAAATTTAACTTGGACGGTCCAGATGGCTGGAATTCTTACTGGCACGATTTAAGACGTGAACCTCGAACTCTCTTCAGTAGGCAGAAAGGGGGAGGTTCTTTGATGGTTTGGGGTGCCTTCTCTTTTAATGGAACTACAGAGATTGCTTTTCTGGAAGGTAAACAGACATCTATAGACTATGTAGAAGTGCTCAATAGTCACTTGCTGCCAATTGCTGAAACTCTTGGTGGTCCGAATTATGTTTACCAACAAGACAATGCACCGATTCACACATCAAAACTCACGAAAAAATGGTTTGCTGATAACAATGTTAATGTCATGGTATGGCCCGCACGTAGCCCTGACTTAAATCCAGTTGAGAATCTCTGGGGCATTCTCGTTCGTAGTGTATATGCATCTAGGGCCGTGGTAGCCTAGTGGATAGCACGTCGGACTTCCACCTGGAAGGTCGCGCGTTCGATACCCATTGAAGACCACCATGTATACTTGGGGATGTGTGCATGTAAAATCCGTAGACCCCACTACCTCTCCCCGTGCGTAAGCAATCCTAAGGCCTCGGCTAACAGGTAGGGGTCTGGTGGAGAAAAGTGTATATGCATCTGGAAGACAGTTTTCAAACGTCCTTGAGTTGAGAAAAGAAATCGAACGAAACTGGTTCGGTATAAAGCCAGATTGCTTACAGAGCTTAGTAAAGAGCATGCCAGGTAGAATATTTGCTGTCATTAATAAAAATGGATCTATTATTGGACGATAATTCAGAAGTATGTAAAATGTCTTCATATTTATGAGACAGCTAATTTGTTTCCATTTATTAGTTTTCGAGTTGAATTTATTTAATTTTAATTTAATTTAATATAAAATGTTTTGTCGGTAGAGGCTTTTTGTTATATGCATAAAAATATTTTTGAATACTGAATTATTAAAATATTATTTCAGAAATAACAGTGTCTTTATATTTATGAGACGCACCTTATAGCGCTTACAAAGAGAGCATCGTTATACGTTATGAAGAATCACAGCTCCTTTTATTCATTGTTAGAGATATAAATTCTGCGCATAATCAATCTTTGAGCACGTTTCCAAAGTTCTTTTTCAAAAAATCAGTTCCTACTTTCGTTTTCAAAATATCTTCGTGAACCGCCAGTCATGGTCACTTCCCGTTAAGCCTTACAATACACATATTTAAAAGTGAAGAATAATAATTATTCTCATAATGCAGGATTGGTCAAGGAATATAGGAAAATAGAGGGCAGACTGTGTGGTGGTCAATTATTTTACCTTATTAGGACAAGCACCTTTGTATATCGGCAAAACCGTTTTCAATATGTTAAACGGACAGCAGGGAAATTCCAATTAAAACTTAATTTTGCAGATCTGCAAGCGGAGGGCGCCAGGTTGCCAAACGTCTCGGATTTTACGAGACGTCGCGTATTCTTGCGGAGGTGTTGAATTTGTCGGATATCCGGTGACCCTTGTGGGACGGATCTGCACCGAATATCCGTCTCTGATGTTGGAAACCTGTAAATGGTATGCATTTTAAACACCCCACAGCTTCCAAATTCGTAATAATAAGGTTTTAACTTACACAAATTTTCAAAATATGCTAATGTTATTTAAATTTTAGAAATCAAAATTGACCTGTCAGTTAACCGGGATCATGCAGGTAACCGGAGCTTATACCGGATACGTGGGGGACGGATCCCGTTGCCCTAACTGGTGCAGCCCAGGCAACCAACCCTATTTGCAATTATTAAATTTGGTAACCCTGGCCTGCGCAGTGAAGGGTTAGGCTTAGATCATTACTTCTAAACTTTTTTTGAGGTTGCGAATGCGATGCCTTCAAACCCATGAAAATACAGAGGGATGCCCACAAGGACTGCGCAGACTGTGCCATTGAAATTTTTTTTAATTTTTTAAATCCGTTTTGGAATGGGGGCTCCGTAGCTTTTAAGGTAGCTTTTTTTAGCTCTGAAATTATGTAAAAAGCCTTACGACACCCTTCCTACATTATTTTATGCGTAGAATACGGAATTCCACCCCCACCCCCCTCAATACGTGACTATAAATTAAAATACTTCATTTAATAAAAGGATACTTCGTGAATAAGTCTCATTATTCTTTTTTCAACAGAACGCAATGCCCAAGTTAAGAGACAATGCCTCAGAGCAATAATTTTACACAACAGATTTTAGATTTATGTAATAATTTTTCACATTTGTTTTATTCAAAAATGCTTTAAGGTTGTAATACCAAACCAATCTTTGCTGCATTATGTGGGGAAGCTATTTTATTAAGTAGGGAACATTTTACATTTCGTCTACGCAGAAATTTTGATTCAGATTTCTTATTATCTCTATATCCATATTGCATTCATTAGCGTATTATCATTCCATTGGCATTCTTATAAGTGGGTTGTTCCTCCCCCCTCCCCTCCTCATCCCGATTAAACGATCTGTATTTTACAATAAAAACAGTTTACGGATGTACGTCGACATATACAGCGCATCAAAAGTACCCTCAACGACTCCAAAAATTTAACAACAGCTGTTACAAAGCACTTTTTTTTCATTAGAAAGTAATTTCATTTGTAGCTATACGGACACGGTTCGGCTTAAAACAATAAAATATACGAAGTACAAGGGTAGATTTTTATATCGCCATTACAATTGGAAATCATCTCATGCCATTTTGTTCCACTACAACAAAACTTTTTATGGACGTTCGAGGCACGAAAAAATATTTAATGTCCCTTTTTGTACAAACAGAAAAAATTTATGTTTTCAATTAAAACATTAAACTTTTTTTTCCCATATAGTGTGTCTTTCATCTGAATAACCCCGCACGCCGAGAAAGCAACTTGAAGGAAAAAACAAGAGTGGCTTTCATGCGATAGTACTGAAGCGGATATTATGAAACAGATTGTTACACTTAAAACTAATAACTTGCACGTTTTTATGACGAACATCTTGTGGACGCTTATTCAACGTCATCGTATGCATATTCATCAAGAAGGAGAGGAGGGAAAAAAAACTTCTCGCATGCCCCTATAAAAAAAATGAGGGAAACCTGTTGCGGCAGGGCAAAAAATCTCAAACAAAAACGCAGCGCTTGTCCTTTTCAAGTACGCGTAATGAAAAGAAAGGAAAAAAAATGAATAAATAAATAAAAAACGATGGAATAATAATAGTCGCTATTATGTTTTTCCCTCACAGCGCTTTTTGATAGGAGCTTATGGAATTATTTCTCACCGAAATATGGATAAAAAATGACTGATTGTAGAAAACTGTGAAATAATAACTTTACAAATCTGGCATTCAGATAAATTTCAGAGTGTAAATAATAATATTCTTGTCGAAATAGCCGACTTGTTTAAAATTTTCAAATGCTTTATTTTTAAAAAGTTTTTCTACTTCGTTACAAACATGCGACAGATACAAGATGAAAATGGCGATGACTAGAAAATCTAAAGAAAGCGACGAGAAACACAATTAGGGTATAAGACGAAAACAATTTTTTGTGAGTAAAAAAATAGAGAAATATCTGTTTAAATTGGCCACAAGAAATAACAGGGAATGAAGTTATTAACTTTCAGATATCTAAAAGAAGGAGCACTAAACTTTAGTTTGCACTGAACAATGAAGGTCAGTAACCTAGCACAGAGGAAAGATTTTCAACCATTTTTTCTTTCTGGAAAAAAAAGGATCACAATAACAAGAAATATAAAAAAAACTCGACCAAAACGAATATACAATCTCAGTGATATGCAACACATTCAATTTCGGTTTTTAAAAAGGTTCCTATGAAGAATGAATTTTGAATTTGCTTACGAAAGAATGATTTGATAAAATTTTAGAAAATAACAACTGTAGCATTTTTTCGAAGGATTGAATCAATAGAGCCGGGATGGACAATCAAAAGACATTTTTTCAGCATTTTCATTTAATATCGCTCAAAATGGAGTCCCTTTGAATAAACGTTCACCAATTTAAAGCAAACTATTTTCATATTTTTATTCTTCATTACAGATTCTATTTTTTCTTCTTCACAAACTGAAAATGTAACTCATTGATGCGTATTTTTTTTTTATTTTATTTTTTTGGACTAACAACATCAGTTCAATCTATTTTTGCAAAGGTTCAAAAGCATTTTGACCGGGGATCTGGAGCTTGCTGTCCGTTTACGACAACCAAAACTATCCGCCGCGAAGATTCTATCTCGCAAATACGCTGAGACGGGCACTCCTCGAAATTATTATTTTACGCTGTTATTATTTACTTTTCCCCGATGTTGATATATTCTATTTCCAATTTCAATCTTTAACACAAAAGAGCAAAGAAAAAAACCGCAGAGTTAATGATTCTTCATAAAAAATAAACATTTCCTATTCTTTATTCATCATGAGACTCCTATTTCGACGAAATAAAAGCCAACCTGACGCATGCGCAAATTACAGGAAAGCCTCGGCTAAGAAAATCAGACAGTAACCGGGGCAAAGATATTTTTTGTGTTCTATTTTTTTAATCACATCCGGTTTTTTTATTGTAGAACGAATTTTTAAATTACATCCATAAACTTAAAAATAAATTAATTTTGTTTTCCTCCCCCTAACCCCCCGCCCCCCCTCTTTTCTTGCAACACAGTTCACATAAATATGTGGTTTTTAAATAGGCTGCGGATATTGGTTCTTAACCATTGCAGACATAGTACGTTCCTAGAGATTGGTACCAACTCTTTCAGCGGCACCACAATGAGTGTGGTACCCTTACCGCATTTTTTAACGCTCAGTTCCCCCTAGATAGCGTCACCTGAGCTCTAATTGATGCAGACTGCACGTGGAATTTTAATTTAGCCGAGAGTTTCCATGCCAAACGGATACTCAAGGGATCTTTAATAATCTCAAGGGATCTCTGCCGCATAATCATACGAGTGGGGCACTGTCGATTTTCTGCATCTTGAAAATCCACTGATTTGGGCCATGTCTGGTCCTTCCAACTTGGGCGTACGAGGGCTGCACCTTACCACTACGCCACCCTGCCGGGAATTCATATAAATATCAATGCATGTACAAATATTGTGTATTTATTGATAAATAAATAGTTTAAAAACCTTTATAGTTTTTTATCACCCATTAATAAAATAACTAAAATAGGGATAAATAATATGATTACCGTTAAAAGTAATCGGATTATGAAGCGGAGATGGAACAAATACTTAAAAGTCGGAGTAATGCAACTCAAAAATGTGGCAGCTTCAGATCTCTAATTTTGATTGAATTACAAGGCTCGTTTTCGGTCAACAGCAAAATTTTAAGAGGCATTATTGCCGCTTATAAGCAACCGATTATAGCTAAGTTGCACAGCATACCAAAATAAAATTAAAATCAATGCCATAAAAATCTCAGTTAATGAAATATTTTTCGGAAAATATTCTTTTATAGGCACATTCTTTTTCGGATAGGCTCTCTATCAGCTCTTATGTACATTAAATATCTTAAAGCAAATACCTTATGCACATTTATAGTCAAGGTTGAAGCTAAGAACAACATTATGAGCAATGTGAACGAAATAAATGTTGTTCAGTGCTTGATTCTTATCAAGAACATTTCAGGAGCCCTAAATTTCACAGAACTTAATATATTCAAACATAACTACGAGTAGTCAGAAATTTGTCTCAATCTCGTCCGAAAAGTGAAAATTCATAACAAAACCAAAAAGGAAGTACAGAAGCTGAGTTCCCACGCAAACGAAATTCTATTCAGGTTGCAAATAATAGTACCCATGTCACGAAGGCGAAGAATTCATTCTGAGGAACGTGGTACAAACGAAATAAGATATGTGCGGCAAATTGTTCTGATTTGGGAAATGAAGAAAACTCTATACCAGAACACAATACAACACAAAACACGATGCCAGAAAAAGCTTCTATACTTAAGTACTTCTCATTGTGATTCATTAAACTTTGAACAATGCATCAGTTAAGTCGCAACCGTCAGGGATGATACAACCTCTCGTAAATTTTCAATTGATCAGCGAATAATTTGCCATTGCGCCCACAAAGACAGATTCCAATTCTTCGAGCTTTGATGCGCTACTAGCAGCCCGGGTTCCCTTATAAAGTTGAGATTTGTTCTGTCTTGGAAATTTAGGGTTACGCGAAATATTATTAAGGGTTCTACAAGAAGTCAAAGAGTCTTGATTGTATCAGACCTCCTCTCTAATGTAAGAATAAAATTATTAGTAACTTCAATTGAGGTTAACAGTGTAAAGTGTAAATATCTTATTTTTCATAACTATTTATATTAACTGTTGCATCTTTTAGCAGTTAAAAGGTTATGTAGATTTAAGCAATTGCAGACGATACAGGTGTCTTGTAGCAGAAAATAATTATATTGCATGTTTCTTAAAAGATAACTAACAATTTATGCTACTAACTGATGGCTAGCCACTTTCAATTTTCATGCAATACATATTTTGTCCGGACATATGCTCAATTCAGCTCCTGATCTACTAATTAAAGGTTACTTACTTTTCTGAAGCGTTGGTAAAGAATGCCGGTCGGATCCATCCATGGCTCTCTGAAAGAAAACAAAATCCAATCAATATTATTTTCGCAAAGAATGATTTAACAACTAAAACACTGGATGCTAGCAATAAATAACCACTCAATTTAATCAAATCGAGGACGTGTTAACAAAATGGTAGCAAAACTTTTCAAAGCAAAGTGTAAAAGCTTTTTGTCTTAATCTATTAACCGCTTCAGGACATTATATGTGTTAATTCGTTGCATGAAATGCATGCCATTTTCTTTTCACGGGATAACTCGAGTAAAGGATAATGCGTTTCCAACTGACAATACAAAAATGGAAAATTTGGACAGACAATAAAATGACAGTTCTGTCTGTAAGCGACTAAATATAATTATAATGATATTAATAATAAAAGCTATAGAACAAAAGTAATAATAATAAAGAAAGGAAAAGAAAAATAGAAAAAGAAAAAATTTTGCAGATTATTTCTTGACATAAAATAAGGACTTTTAAACATTTTTTTAAAGAGCGAAGTTGGTTAATTTAATGCTTCTAAAAGGGTTATCTAAATTAGAAAACGACTAAATGAATCGATGAATGATCCAGTTCAGACCTTCGTTGAAATAAGAACATTAATTACGCGAAAGGATATGTTTGAAGAAAAAAGTGTGTTGAATTTTTTATTATCATGGAAACAATATGAGTGTTAAAATACCGTATCATTGGTCAACTCCGCCGCATGAAGAAGTCAGAATGTTCAAGAAATTTTTAAGAAGATCCTTAGAAAAGTTTCTGGTCATAGTTCATTCTTCGCGATTGCTTGCTTTTTTCTTTTTTTTTTTGAAACATTGAATTAATTTCGTGAAACTAACGACTTTTTTTCCCTTAAAAAATCGTCAACAACTCATTATAAAATCGTAAAATACACAGAAAACATTTACCAGTAAGAATTGAAGAAATATCAGAATTTATATTTTTTAACTGAGAGTTTGTAATACTAGTAACACGTTATTAAACCTCTTTTTTTTCCAATGCTTTAAAAACTGCTAATCTTCTATAATACTATTTTGTTAGAGTTAGAGATTGAAAAAACTACGAACAACTAGAATAATGTTTTTGACATCTAATTAAATGGATAAACAAACAAAAATTGGTAAACGAAATTAAAAATTAGAAAAATATATAAACAAAGAAAAATAGGATAAGCTTTCAAAAAAAAAAAAAGTTTCTTTGCTTCGACTTGAGTCAGCTAACACTTTTAAATAGATCTTTTTTGCTTTAAAAAAAGAGAAAAAGAAAAAAACAAATTCATAGAAAATGAATAATTTTTAAATAATTTTGCAAAGAGTTTAGCATTTAAAATCAACTCTTCCCCAAATGAAAACACTTAAAGATTCTTAAAGTAAGCAAAATCCTGCTCTTACCAATTTTACAGGCATAATCAAATTAACAGACTTTTCCACAATGCAGTGAGATAGAAATAAAAGCAAAACTTATACAGCAAGCGAGATATTTCTGGCATTTTTTCAAGGAAATTTTCTCTTGATAACGAAGGCTTTCGTAAGCTCTAAGCAGTTGCCTCGCATACTTCAAGGAATTTATTTAGCTTCGTATTCATTATAGAATTTCATTTCATTTACCCATTTTTTTCTATTTGAATGCAGGAAAAAAACTCGAAATGTTGTGAATGTTTCAACACTTTGCAACTACCTTTTTAGCGTTCAAACAATATTAGAATAAAATTCAGAAAAATAGTTAATTTTCTTCGTCTGCAAACGACAAGAGCAAATGGAACCAACAAAGAACAAATTAAAAAAATAAAGCTACAATTTTGTTGACATTTCATTAATTCATACAAAAGAAATACCACAAATTCAAACATAAAATAATTGAATAAGACTAATGCAGATTTAAGAAAGTTTATGGTTTAATTATGAAAAAAGAATAATACGAGGCAAAGAATATTATATGCATAAAAGATACACTTAAACACAAAACCAACTTTTTTTTTTTTTGTCGGCAGACGAAATAAAACAGCAGTTTATTTAATTAAAATGAGAATTATAATTCTGTCTATAGTAAAACAATTTTTCCACGGGGAGGGGGGAGAGATGGAGGGGGGGCAATACCTTTTTGGAGTTCTGGTCCGTTATTTCAAAGTTTCTCGTTAGTTGGAAGCAATGCAGAGGATTTAATTTGTATGGCAGCTCATATGAGGCCAGCTCCTATATTTCTTGATGCATTTCACACATTACCAGACAGAACTCAAATTAATTTGAGATTATTTATGTATGAACATAAGTTGTGAAGAACATAGGTTACTGTAACTTTGAAGTTAGAAGTTAATTTCTGTGTAAAAGGGTATTATATAACAAGGTGGCTACAGATTTTTCAAAAGTGAAATTTCGTGACCTTTTCGAGATCTTTGGTGATACATCGGATATTGATTTTGCCGGATATCGAATGTCTGGAATCCTTTGTCTGACGGATCTATACCGGGTATCCGGCCCTAATGTTTGAAACTTGGAAATTCTATCTGTATACATATTTGGTTCAAAACATGTCAAATTATTAATTGTAAAAATGAAATTTGATATGCCGGATAACCGGACATCTCGAGCAGTGGTCAGATCGGGTTCCGGATATTTAAAAATGGTCGGATACCGGACATCCGATGCTTTCAGGGGGATCAGTCCCCCCGATGGTGAATTTTTAGATGGAAAATTTTTGTGATCTATTCCTATATTTGTAACTTTTTCATTACTTTCGTAACTGATTTCCAAATTCGTAACTTTTTCGGTACTGTCGTGACCCGTAGACACCCTGTATACTCAATGTAAGTTATCTGAAAAAACAACAAAATACATACAAATAAACAAAACACACGTGTATTATTCTAAAGGCCAGGAGGGAGTGGTAATTGCTTCCTAGCTTTTAGCGCTTGCTCTCTAAATGTTGGAGAGAGAGGGAGAATATCTATGGGAATCCGCGTACGGGTCCTATAAAATCAAGCGTGGCTATTGGCTAATCTTAGATTCAGTGGGTCAGTAAATTCAGCCTTGCCAAGAGCTTGATAACTGGTATGTAACTCTCAAAGTAACCGTACTAAAACACAATAAATCATCTCACCTCCACACTCCTTTAAATTGCATAATATATCTCCCATTTTTTGCTATCCCCCACTTTAACCGCATTTTTTCTTAACCGGCTTACCATCGGACCCAATTAAGCCGGTTAACAGAGGTTCTACTGTACATTTGAAAACCGTTTTAATGAAAACTATTATATCGAAAGTTTTGCAGTAACGAAGACAAAGTTACAAAATCCTCAAGTTATATTAAAATAGGGTTTACGTGAATTTAGTATAACAAAATTTCACTATAGCGAAATGTTTTCTCTGGCCCCTTCAATTTCGTTAGAAGGGGATTCGACTGTACTGTCTAAAAATTCTTCTAAATAGCCAACGCGTACACCGTACGCCGTTATTCAAGCATTAATCGTAATGTTCCTCTTCGTATTACTTCATACATTTCTTTATCTTCGATCAAAACAATCACAACAAAACAAAACAG
This sequence comes from Octonoba sinensis, assembly GCA_038502835.1. NCBI lineage: Eukaryota > Metazoa > Arthropoda > Arachnida > Araneae > Uloboridae > Octonoba > Octonoba sinensis. The sequence goes on from CM076602.1 coordinate 71,665,374, forward strand.
AAATTTTAAGATGATGATGATAATAATAATAACAATAATGATCATAATAATAATAATTAATGAATAAATAAATAAATAAATAAATAAATAAATAAATAAAAACAAATCTCTTAATGTGAGCCACCTCCCACTCGTCACATTTCATCAAATTCTAACTATCAACATTTTTTATTTGCATTATTAAAATTTAATGTTTTAATGTGTATCGCGGGGAAATGTAGACAAAAAAGGGGTGTAAAATACTTACAATAATAAAATAATTTTTATTAAAAACAGAACCGGCTTCAAATTAAAAATTGCGCTAAAAAGTAAAAAATAAATTCATTCTTTAAACAACATCGATGTGACTTTTAAACAGTTTTAGAAGTCGGTGCAAAATTAGGATAGATACAATATTTTGTAATCATGAATCAATTACAAATATATATATTTCCGCAGAATTAGCAACAGTTCCAATATGAAGTAGCAAATGGTATAATGGTAATTAGACCCATAATTTTGCACCGACTTCTAAAACTAAGTTTAAAAGCCACATCGATGTTGTTTAAAGAATGAATTTATTTTTTACTTTTTAGCGCAATTTTTAATTTGAAGTCGGTTCTGTTTTTTTATACAAATTATTTTATTTTATTCTTTTTAGTGTAAATACATTTTGTATATAAATACTCTATTTTTTAAAAAATCCATATCAAAGGGCAAAACTTCTTTAAATTAATGGCACTAAAAACTAATCATTTGCATGATAAATTCCCTTTTGAAGTCTATTTTAGCAAACAAACTGATTGGATTAATTTTTGCCACAGAGAAGCCTTCAGTCAAACTCTTGCTGTAATTTCTTTTAATATTATAGCCCATGACAACAAACATGTTTTTAACAATGCTTTTATATTTATTAATAGATTTCCCAACAAAGAAAAATCAAGCCAAGTCTTTCCAAGTAAAATAAAAAATACTTATTTTTCACTCGTAACGTTTTTCTAAAAAAACAAATGTAGGAAAATTGATTTGCAATATTTGAGTTAGACGACCCTCTATCGATTAAAGAAAAAATCATCAAAATCGGTTCATTTAGTCAAAAGTTATGGGTGAAAAGACAAAAAAAAAATACTACATTTCTGCCCATTACTTTTGTTCTAATTATCGAATATGGTCAAACGAAAGTACGGGACCTATGGGAAACCACCCCTGATCGATTGAAAAAAAAATCATGAAAATCGGTTCATCCGGTGCGAAGTTATGAGTGGACAAACAAACAAAAAAAAAACGACATACATACAATACGAATGTATAACCTCCTTCCTTTGTGAAGTCGGTTAAAAATGCTCCCAATACAAAATCTCCAAAATAAATAATTCAAAGAAAAAATTAAGTATTAAACACAAAATGCTCGCGGAAATGAAAAGCTGCCGTGAATAATGAAAAAGAATGTTTTTTTTTTCATCAAATAAAAAAGAAGAAAAAACCTTTAGAGCTACTTTGTCGTTTCCAAAGCACAAAAATAATGTTAATATTAAAAATAAAGAATGAAGAAAATTATTTAAATCTCAAAAATGCATCAAAAATGAAACGTTTACGGCTCTTTTCCACGAAATAGAAAGCCTTTAAATACTAGTAGGATTCCTGAAGATTCTAGAAATTTCCCCATCAATATTCAGTTTGTGGATATTATTAGTAGTAGTATTAGTCGTAGTAGTAGGTGTTTTATTTTATTTTATTTATTTATTTATTTATTTTTTTAAACTTTGTGAACAAATTACTTGGAATATATTCACATTCAGTGCAATTTTTCCCGGTTTTGGGTGAGGAAAATTGTTTTGTTATCGGAATGGGGAGTTTTAGACTAAAAGATTTGAATTTTGCTTGTAACCTAGTTCAAAAATAACCTTGAAATTATCAAAAAAATCATATTATTCACATGCTCCAGATCAAAACTTCGTCCTAATAAATTTTTCCGAAGCCATTTTGATCAAAGGTTTAAAAAATCCCGGTACGGACTGTTTTCTTTTTGAACTGTTCAAAATAAAAAATTGTCGACATCAAAAAGCGAAATGTGTGATTGAGCTACCCTGACGAAAATTTTTTGAACGAAAAATTGCGAAATTGGAAAATTAAACCATAAGTTAATACCAAGTGTTACGAATTTCCCAATTCCAAAACTCCATTTCCAAATATTTTACTTTTCAATGACTGAATTATTTATTTTGACATCCCTTCATTTATTTTTAAGTCCACTTAAAGCTCCTTCCTATTTATATTGTTATTATTATTTATTATTATTATTATTATTATTGCTTTAAGTATTTTCTCTCTCTCCCTCTTTCTTTAGATCTTTCTCTTTTTTTAAGGAAAAGAAGGACAAAAACTTGAAATAAATTCATAATCTGTGCTTTTAAATTTCAGAGTACAATGGTGACTTGCATTTTACAGATGTCTAAAGAAATTTCATTTAATAAAAATACAAATCATTTTGCTTTTTGCTTATGAAAATGATGGAATTTAGACATGCAACACTTATGTTAACATATTTTCTTACAATTAAAAAAAATGCAATTTTTATGCTATAATAACGATAGCAATTGTATTACAATACATAATATAATTATTAAAAAAGAAAAGAAAAAAAGCCTCCCTGACCCCAGATGAAACAGCGGCATATAAGCATCGACGTCAATGAAATTTTTACCTTTTAATTTTTAAGATTTTGCCAATGTAATTAAAATCTTCCTAGTAAGAAAAAAAGAAAGAAAAAGAAAAATTGGACTAATTTCATTTTTGTCGTTTAAAATCTTCTTTTTCGTTAGATTTGACATTTTTTTCTTACTTTATTTAGCTGTCAGAGCCATTTAATTTCGTTTGTAACACCTGTACAACTATTTACGCTTCTCCCCTAACATAAAATAATAATTAAAATTTAAAAAAAAAAGTTTAAAAATAAAAAAGATCCCATTTAATGCAGTAGGATAATCTAAAAGATATAGGATTCTACTCGTTTTTTCGGACAAATCAATGTTAATTTTTCGCAATTTTTAGTATAAAAATTCTTTTTTTGGAAGGCATCATTTACACAAACAATTCTGTACCTGGGAGCCATAGTATCTTAAGTCCATTTTTCGAGTTTACACTTAATGGCCATACAAAGTACCGACGACAAAGCCACTAGTTGCATGAGGGTTCAGGACTTTGAAAGCTGCCATAGGACATCTTTATTCTAATGTTCGCGTGGAAAAGTCTAGTCTTATAGTACTAAAAATTTTTACTTTTTAACTTCATCGCAAAAACTCGAAAAACGGACTTAAGATACTATGGTTCTCAGGTACAGAATTTGTTTACTTAAATTGGCGACCATTTGGCGATAACTTGGGTCAAATGGACGAGAGAAATGAGATGACAAATTCAGTTTCAGTTTGGCGAATTGGCTATATCTGGCAAGTTACCGGTGCAATTTCATGTTGAAACATTAGCGAACTACCTAAGACAGTAAATGGCGAACCTACGACCCGTGGGTCAGACGCTGACCCATTCAAGGTTTTTAACTGACCCACGATTTCTAGACAACCATTTGTTTGTTTACGCCTGTATATTTAAATTTTCTAATTTGTGCGGATAATTTATATTTTATTTGATTTTTTTCAAGCACTGCATTGACTCAAATGCAATTTAAATGCTGTCCATAACCTTCAGTTTGATCATTACAATTCTAAAGTTACGCAAATGAGACAAATGCATTTGTAGTATTTGAAATAAAGCAAAAGTGTTTACAAAATATCAAATAAAGTGTATAATTTTACTCTTTGTTTGTGAAAAAAATCGACAAATTAAAGCAAATAACCATCTTTAAAGCACTTTCTTCAATTAAAATGCATGTAATTTTCGTTTCTCCTTGTTCAATTAAACACTTATTGCCATTTGCACCAAACACTAGAGAATTTTTAACCCCTCTAAAAGTTTTTAAATCGTCAAACCACGCCTATTTTTACCAGTTAAGCCAATGGAGGCAATTCATCGCGTCACGTGACAACGATGATTTGTTTACCAAATTTTTAGTTCACGTGACAGCGATGTAATTATATTGTACCCTTATATAATTACATTGCTGTCACGTGACTTATGACGTTCCATGAATTGCCTCCATTGAATTTTGAAGATATTTATTTTTAAAGATACTCAGTTAACAATTTTTAAACTTAACTTTGCTGCAAATGGGCATTAGTGACCCATGAGCTAGTACTAAAAAAAATATGAACAAAATTTGACCCACGTCTCAAAAAGGTTCGCCATGCTTGATCTAGGACAAGTCTGAACTTGATCCAGTTTACGGTTTAACTGTTACGATCAAGTGCAGCCTTGTCTAGGAAATCATGCGGTGGAGCACGTTGCATTTATATTGTTATTATTATTTTATGTTCATTGGTTTTATTTATTCATTTATTTATTTACTTCATATTCAGGCATTCCCATCAGAGACTTCATGATGCAAAATTTTACAAATTTTGGTAGGCTAGTTCGCTAGTTGCCATTTTTAACGGGTAAAGAATAAACAGAAGAAGATTTGAATAAAATAGTATACATAAACATAAATAAATAGAAACTGTAAAATATGTTTCATTTTTAAGGAAGAATATTTAACTTATTACACTGCAAACCTAATGCTAGTGTCAGTGAAGTTTGTCAGTAAAATAAAGAAATTCATTGACAGGACCACTAAAATTTTTCTGCGAATCACTCGCTGAGACACACTATTCTAAATAATATAAGACTTCAACAATCAATGGGAACGTGTCGCTAATCATAAAAAAGCACTAGATTCTAAGTAGCGCACAACTCTAAAGAAAAAGTATATCAGGGGATAGAATAGCTAACGGGAATCTATTTTAGAGAGTGGTATAGTTAAATTTAACTAGGTTGTTTTTCGTTCGCAAACAACATAGCCGTCCCTTTGTATTCTTCAAACAAAACTTTTTTTTTTTTCTTTTTAAACTTCCTCACAAAAAGGAAAACGACTGCACCGATTCTCGAGAATAATAAATGAAGAGAAGGGACTGATTTAAAAATAGGGTGCTAATCTTTTAGCACTATCCTATGAAGGTTCAGACGGAATAAATGATGAACTATGATAGAGTTTTATTCCGGTTTATTTGAGAGCGTGGACCCATCCAAGTTAAGAACATTTGATTAACCGAGAAAATAATATCCGACATATTTGTGAAAAAAATTACGCATTTGCGGAGATGAAACTCGGTATATATACTGTATAGAATAATGTGGAATTATCATGAATATTCTCTCTATTTTTTATTTTTTACACCTTTTCTGCTTTAAAGGCTATCAATGATGAATGTGGCGTTCGAAGCACAAAGTTTTTGACAATCATAGGAAAGAAACCAAAATCTTTAATCATTCAGTAGAATGAACTTCGATTTGCGTTGTATTCTCGTTAGCTTTTAAAGCATAGAATACAATTTCGTAAATTGCCTGAAAGAAAAAATCTGTCCCATTACTAGGTTAATCAGTTTTTCAAATACGGCCAGATTATCGGACATGGACCAATAATAAGATCGGATTAAAAAACATCCACATGAAACAATTTTTGTATAAAAAATGCTAGATTAAATTCCTAGTGCAATTTCGCAGCAGCAGTGCAACAAGGGTGGGCAACTGAAAGGGCACTCATCCTTTCAGTTGAAGAAACTAGACGACAAAATTTTCATGCGGCGATGGTACCAATCTCTGAGAAACGCACTAGGTCTGCAACTGGCAGAAGCCCACAGCAGTTCATTAGAGGAAAAAAATCAAAAATAATTTAATTTTTATAATAAATATTCTCATCAGAGGTTCCAGTTTTTTTTTTTTTTTTTTTTTGTAAATTTTGTGAAAAATTAACTGAATTTTGTGAAAAGTTAACTGAACTAATTGAATTTTTGAAAAAAAAAACTCCAATTTTGTGAAATTTAGTTTAAAGGGGAAAACTCATTATTATTTAGATTGGAAAAAACAATATTAATTGTAAGCAAATTGAATCTAAAGGTACGTATAAAGTAGAATTTTTTTACCGACGGACATCGCAAGATTCTGTTCTTAAATTTTAGAATTTAGTGAAGATTCCGTATTTAGATTTCGGACTTTTGTGAAGAGCCGGTTTTTAAAGTTTGGAATTTTCTGAAAAGCCCATAAACGGACCCAATTTCCTTCTAAATAAAAAAAAAATAAAAAAAAACTGAACATTTATTATTTTTCAGCAAAACTCCTACATGGTTATTCCACATGAATTTTGAGCTAGCTTGTTTTTCTCTTAATTAATAGTCACGTGATTTTTCCTTAGTCACATGAATTAGGGTCTTTGTGTGTGAAACAATGAGAGAGGTACAGAAAAATAAAACTGTTTTTTTTTTGTTTTTTTTTTACCCTTTAAATACCTAAATATGTACTTCGGAACAGTAGGCTTCCGAGAAACAGTTTGAGGACCACAACTTTAAGCTATCGGTTAACAAGAGAAACAAACTTAAGTCGTTTAACAGCATAGGGCTTATTTAAAAAATTGGGTCTCTGTGAAGGAATTAAAAAGAAGTAAATTCTGTGTTATGGCTTTGTAGGTTCAACAGCCACAGACGTTGTTTACGTCTGGATATCTCCTTTCCTCCAGACGGAATGATCGCGCATTTGTCAACGGAGGATGCATGACACTGAATGGGACTCTTGTGCTGGGAAACAGCTTTGCGGGGTAAGAAAAACTTCTGATTCATATCCAGATACAAATACTGTCAGAATTTGAGAGCGGACCTTTGGAAAACTCCACTCTTACGTTCCGTTCAAGTTTCGTGTGATAATTTTAGCACACTAAAAAAGTAGTGAAAACTGAACTAAAATTTGATCTAAAGTAAACTAAAGTTAGCTTTTTTCTCCGCATAAATTTCATGCAATAAATTGAATGTCGTCGGCGAAATCAAATGTTTCAATTTTTTGAGATACAGCCGCTTTTGTGATCAATCACATCCGGATCATTTGATAACAACAGGGGTCGATCCAGTATTTTTAACAGGGTCCGATTTTTGTGACAAATCAAATATTTTTTTGAAAATTCAAATTTTAAACATACGGTGATAAAAGACAATTTGGTATCCCCCCCCCCTTATTTAATAAATTATTCTGTAAAAAGTACGAATTGGTAACTTGGGAATTTTGTGAAGCGTCGTTTTGATTGACTGGGATTTTGTGAAGGGTCCGTTTGATCAATTGGAATTTTGTGAAGGATCCGAAAACGGACCTGAATTTCCTCTGGCGAGACCCCTGAACAATATCCGAATGATAATAATAAACGATAAAAGTATTCTGAAAAAAAAAGGCATACTTTTGCCATTAACGAACAAATACACTGCTGTTTTCCGCAGGCAACGTTAATTTACAAGTTGTTGAAATGAAATTAATGGATTTAATGAAAAATAATGGTAAAAAGAAAAATATAATAAGAGTAAGTAAGTATTGACTTAAAAAAAGTATCATCGATTGTTTATTGTCTGCTATTTTTACGAAACTTATAAAACTGTTCGGCGTCGTCTTTTTTTCTGAACAAATGTAAGCATGCTTCGATGCTCTTCTTTCAGCTAAGCAGGCGTGAATACCTTTCTGACTGAAGTTCAGAAAATAATTTACAAAAAGAAAAAAAATCCTTAATTTTCGCTGATTTAAGGAACATAATTTTTGTAAATTACTAATACTTAACAAAATTTTGATTTAAAGCGAAAACGATGATTTTTTTTTTTTTTTTTTTGCATTTTTATGCCAACGGTCAGGTACTTACCGATTTTGAGAACATTAAGCGACTGCTAACATTAACCGTGATCACATAAAGTGGTGGCCACTGTATTTCCAATTTGAATCCTTTAAACCAGCGGTTCCCAAACTGTGGTACGCGGACTACTAGTGGTACGTGAAGCCTCTCCAGGTGGTACGCGTGCAGACAAAAAAAAAGAGAAGAGATTAAAACACAAACTCAGGATTGAAGATCGAATTTTCCCTATTAGAGTTGAGAGAATGTTGGCAAAATATATACTATATATTACATAAAAAATATGTTTCATATATTTTATGTATTTTATTTCATACATACGCTTTATTTTAATAAACGCTTTTCTCTGCATTAACTATAAAAAATGGTGTGATTGAGATAACCTAATCGTCGTAGTATTTTCCGAAAATCTATTAGCGTTCTATTCTATATAATAAAGTTACATTAGCAGTGGTACGCAATTGGTTTGCAAGAAAAATGGCGGTACGTGAAAAGAAAAGATTGGGAACCGCTGCTTTAAACCATTACAAAAATGGTGAAAATCCCTTTCAAGAACCTCCCTAATTCATACAGTAGGTCAATTTTAAATCCTTAATCTGCAACAATTTTTTTCACGGAAAAGTTTTTTTTCGGTAACTGCACTAAAAATTAAGGGATTTGCATAAATAAAATACTCAGCCTGTAGAAATTTAATTCATTACAGCTAATAGGTACCACAGCATAATTTAACCACTGTGAAATCAATTACATACACTGTTCACTTAAACCGTTTTCTAAGTTCTTAACTAACACATAAAACAGATCACAGACAAAGTTCTTGAATTTTACCTCTGGAACAAAAATCTGAAAAGTGAAGCAATCTGAACAAAATAGCAATTCAAAAAACAGCATCGGTTTCAAAGTTATCTTCTTTGCTCGTTACAGAACCCTTACCGAAATGTATCTTGAAAAGTGGAATTAAAAGAGTGTTCTTCGAAAGTACCGTCAGAATATTCGTAAAAATGGTTACGTTACCGGGTGGAATTTTAAAGAGAGTAGCACTTATAAGTACCGTAAGTAGATAAAAGATTAAATTGCATAATTAATTTCTGTCATGAAAGAGCTAATTCATAATTCTAGTTCACTGTGTAGTAGTCCATTATTTAATTTTTTTCTTCTTTCTGTCGATTTAGTGACTTTTACCAGAACGTTGACGATTTTTTAGGGTTCTGTTTAGAGGAAATATTAAGAATCCTTTATGCAGAAGTTGTACGGAAGCTAGTTTCGGGTTGGAAGGGGGGTACACAATGCTAACTACGACCATACGGTACATAGCATCTAAGGCCTTCATAGGATGCCCCGTTGCCTACCTGCTTTACTGTCCCAGTGCCGCAGTCTCGCTACAAAGAGAGCCTAATATCCGCCGGAAGCAAATATATGGGGGTTTAGCATGACCCAGTCTGCACCCCGGAGAGGACCCCACCATCGGTTTTTAAATTTGTGCCATGAGAGTCTGGCCCGTGCCATCCACATGTGCAAGGTCGTCATGTTCCGGTGCTTCTTTACGGACGACGACGCCGCCACAAAGAAGCACCGGTCCTCAGTCGCCAAAAAGGCGCCAAAATCTACCCTTTACAACCCCCTCCCCACTCCAAAAAAAAAACAATAAAACGCGAAAAAACTCGATAAAACCTGAAAAAATCCATTGGGTAGGGCTTTTTGGGGAAAAGACGGTATTTTTTCCGACCGTAAAGAGGAGCTTGGTAGGCATTCGCCTGAATAAGGCGCCAGTCAGGCTTGGTGCGGGCCTAAAGAGAGTAAGTACCGCAAGGTTATTCTAAAACCAGAAATCCATAAGGAAGGGTGTGGACTGTGGAGAGAGAAAGTATAGGAAAAAAGAAAGGATACTGGACATTGCTTTAATCATTTAACTGTTCTTGGTACAATGCATACTGTTCTCTCTACTAAAGATATGCATCTTGAAGCAAAGTGAACAGGATAAAAATTAACCAATAAGCACAACTGTACACTTTTTTGAATAGAAAAAAACTTTTCACAGTGACTCTCAAACTTAACTATAAATAATAAAATATAACCGTAATAATAAAATATAACCTTAACCATAAATAATAAAATATAACCGTAAAGACTATGAAGTCAAACAGTTGAACTTTGTACATTGTGGCAAACAAATTTATTCACTTAACAACAAATGCAAGTAACGTTTTCGGTGATATTATGATCCCTGCAAATTCTAATTAGCATATTTGGAATTTCGTTTTCATAAAAACGACACTGGCATCCATTTAATCGCATTATGATCATCGGTAGGGATTTTGTCGAACATTCTAAACGACCCTTTCTCGTCTCAGGAGAGAGAGAGAAGGCTTATTTATTGAAAAAAATCGATTTTATGGATCGATAAAAAGGATTGAACTAAGTGCTCTTACCCCTTTTGCGCGAGTGAGGAGGGAAGTTATAAACGACAAATATAAATAAGGTTTGTTTCGGAGGAAAATACGAAAATCGTCTGTTTTGTTTACTTTTCCCGCTTAAAGTTTGAGCAATTTGTAGTGATGGTACTTCGTTTATTTGTTGCAATTTGTTGTCTCTCTTTCAAGCTAGGCAAAATTATTTTCATTCACGCTAAGATCATAATCATGAGAAACAGTTCGTACAACTTTACACTAATAGATGGCGCAATGGTTCCATACTCGGCTGAAGCATCTCGGATGAATATTTTGAAGAGGAAAGGGCATGGTGGAAACCAAAACATCAGTAGGCTCAGAGGATGCTGAGGATGCGGATGGTCACACAGAAGGGTATAGAAGTAGAAGAATATCAGTTTTTCCAACTCTTTTTTGAAAATTAGTATATTTTCAATTTAGCAAAAAACTAAATAATTTTTAGAATATCCATGCAAACGAAAACTGAAAACAACGAAATGTTTTTTAGTATATTATTGCACTGAAACACCTGGTAAAATTAAAATATTTAATTACCTTAATTAGTTTGGAATTTTAAAATACTTAATCACTTAGATTAGTCAAAGGGGGGAAAATGCGAATTTTACCCCCGACAACATATCTAACCTTTACTACTGAAACCGGGTTTGGGGTAAAAAGCAAAAGCCCCCAAGAAGTGCCCCACCAAAAGCATCTATCAATAGTATGAAATGGAATAAATTAAAATCAAAGCATTTAAAAGACATTTCAGGTAACACATTAAATCATTGCTATACATTTTTAAAGATGTATTAAGCATGGATTAATAAATAAAAATATATACAAATATATATAAAAATATAAATAAAAATATAATGTATTTATATTTTAGAAAAAGAAAGACAAACTCTTTAAAAATATTAAAAATTTGTAAATCTAAAAATTGTTTTTTTTTTAGTTAATAATAATTTTTCTTTTTACTTATTATTCAATATCAATTTTTTTTTTTTTTTTTTTTCTCGTTTTGAAAGCCGTAAAATATTTGATAAATTCATTGCCTTCCAAGTTTTCGCATTTCAAATATCAATTTACAGCTTAAATCAACTCTTATTTCTGAAAAGAATATTTGAATTTGAATTTTGATAGTTTATTCGGAAAACAAATATTACAGTAATGCCCCGACCAAAACTATAGAAAAATTATTTTACTGTAACTTTCCTTCATGCGTCAGTGATTTTTGTTATCAATCAGTTATGCGTCGGAAGTTGCTGGGGTGACCACGAGGAGGGGAGAGGCGTCATGATGCAGACTTCGGCGTTGGAATTGTTGGGGGAGGTGCTCCGCAGATTTACATGGGGTGCACCATTGCTCTTTGAGGCATGAGCACCCCTGGTGAATGAGTCGGCCTGCACCATACGGGAAATTATGCACATTAATGCTCTAATGAAGAACTGATAAACTTCACATATGCTAATTTCATTGACGCATACTGCACCATTGAAATTATAGGGGAAGGGGACTGTTTTCTAGGTGTTTTATCCGTTTTGGGGGGGACCATTGTTCTTAGGGGAGTGCTCCGTAACTTTTAGGGGAGACGCCATCGCTCTGAAAATGGTGATTACTTTTAGCTAGTTTCCCATAAAGTGATTGTTGAGTTTGTGTGTACATAAAAAAAATGATGCAACTTAAAGAGAAATTGCAAGTGTGGGGGGGGGGGGAGGTCAAATCTCCCATAATAATAATAACAATAACAATAGCGGGAACTTAAAAACAATGAAAAGAAATAATCATCTCCTTCCTTCCAAACTTAATATTAAGAGGATTCTATTCCCCTTAGATGATTAAAAACGCGCCTTTAAAAAAAAAAAACGTTCAGCCCACCATTGGCGACTAACAACTTTTCCTAATCTTTACTATCTAAACATAAAGATTTCCAGTTTGACCATAAAATGGCGCCGCTGAGTGCACCTGCTATCTAGCAAAACTCCAACGTTCCATGCGAAGAGTTTATTTCAATTAAGCAGTATGGGACGAAGCACTGCATTCGGATACCGCAACACGAAGGACGTGATAGAGTCCTTGCCTCATACGTGGCCGGATCGGATATTTTCCTGGGGTAATTAGCAATCATAAATGCATTATTCAGAAAATTCTGGAGAGCCATTTCGATGGTTCAAGCATCGGTATTAATGCACACTAGCTAATGGCTGTTCTGCGTGCTGCAATTATGCAATTTTTAAATATTCAATATGGTTCTAACCAGTCCGGTCGCAGAAGAAACAGAAAGCCATTATTCTGCTATTAAAATTTTTAATTTGTCCAGAGAACAATGGAATTTCGTTACCTTTCCACGTTTTCTGAACACAACCGCAATGTAATCAATGATGAAATGATATGAAAGTTCGAATTCGATTCTTTTGAAGCAATTAGAATAAATTCTCTTAAGAACTTCACTCAATTCGAAGGGGGTGGGATCAGGAATCTAAATTTTCATATACATTTCAAATTGGTTTGTTCTACTAATGATCCTTTTAAGTACTGCAACAAAGATCAGGGCAAAGTTTCTGTGCGGTTTAATTTTTGATAAGTCAAACTAGTTTAAATTTAAGCTGACTCTGAATCAATATAAGTTTATGTTTTACATTAATAGATGCTCAAATTTATTATTCCTTACATTGATTACAAAGAAGATTTAAGTAGGGTAGTCTAACCGTATATTGACTGGAAAATTTTGTGTTCATTCACTGGTCATTTACCACTTTTGTTGTACCACTTTTTATTCGCACACCCAAAACCACCTGAAGCAGTGCCATTTTGTGAATGAACGCTTCACAATAATTTCTTTTTCATTCAAAAAATCTTATTTTTTTCAAAATGTAGCATTTGATACATGACAGTAAAAGTACAACTGCCGATATGTGTAAATGTTGTCAAAAAAAATTTTGTTGACAACATATAAACATATCGGTAGAAGGGGGCTTTAAATGGCACTGCTTCAGCTGTTTTTGGGTGTGCAAATAAAAAGTGGTACAGCAAAAGTGGAAAATGACTAGTGAATGAACAAAACATTTCACAGTCAATAAACATGTAAGATTTTGCTTTTAATGATCATCAAGTCATTTCGTACTGAAAGCCACAGCAACGTAAGACAAACACAAAATTTTTCAGAGCATGTCATTGGTTCTACCTAATTTCATAGCCAAGCCCTCGCATCGACTGATTGGCATTTTTTATTGCGTCATTAAGCGGGAACCGACAGTGATTGGTTCATTGCGTTATCGAAGGCATACGTCATCGTTGTTAGTGTGATAACAGTAGCAATAGTCTGTTACGACGGAGACAAAATGTCTTCGTCGCTTTTGGTGTGAAAGCACCCGAAGGTGTCAGATAGCTTGGAATTGCATGGAAAGAAACAACCTGTTGCAAATCCATCTAGAAAAATTATTTTCAACCTAATGTTTCAAAAAAAAAGTGCTGTTCATTCAATGATTGGTTTACCCTATATCAGCGCTTTGAAAACTTATTTAAAGCATTTAAAATATTATCCTTATTTTCGGACATAAAAGAAAAAATATCATCACTCATTAGGGATGCAACCAATACCGAATATTCAACTAATCTCTCCTAGACCGAATACGAATATTCAGCCGAATATCAAAAATTTTCATGATTCGACGGAATTAGCATATTTTTTTCAATTAAAAATTATAAAACACATGAATTAAATTAGGTGATGCCTTAATTAATTTCTGTTTTAAAATTCGGAAACTTCTAAAAGTAATGCATTTTCTGTATTGTTTCGATTGATTGACAATTTTAACAATCTCAACCATTTTCCCAATAAGAGAAATACAAATGACATTTTTTTATATATATTGATGCCTTAATTAATTTCTGTTTTAAAATTCGGAAACTTCTAAAAGTAATGCATTTTCTGTATTGTTTCGATTGATTGACAATTTTAACAATCTCAACCCTTTTCCCAACAAGAGAAATACAAATGACATTTTTTATATAAAAATTTGTACCATTTAAACAAATACTTAATCCAAAGTAAAAAGTTACTATGACTGAACGTTAACCTTGTTTGAAGTAATCCTCTCAAGATATTTTTAAAATCACAAAAGTTAATTATAATATTTTCATTTTATATTCGGCTTTTCAAGTTGCTTTTAAACATGAAAAGTTAACTTTTCAAAGAGTAAATTTTAATGTTTTTTACTGAAAGTATTATTTTTTCTATCAAAATCCCTAATAAGTTATGTTACCTTATCCAGCTTTCCTTAGCAAGTTGTTCTTTGAAGTATGAAATATTCATGAAAAGCGCTAAGCAGAATTTTGATGGAAAATGCAAAAAACAGATTATTTCTTTTTAAATCAAAATTTCCTTTTATATTATGATCCAGAATATTTAAAATAAAGACATCTGAATCAACCCATCTATAAAAACACTCATAAATAGTTATATTACTTGTGTTTTGTATAAAATATAATTATTTAAATGAAGTACAATTTCAGAATTGAAATATATATATATATATATAAATATATACATGTGTTTGCTAATATAGGCATTGCAAATATTCTCTGCATTTTAAAAACTACGCAATTGAGAAATCCAGTTTTATTCACGATATATAATTAGAACATTGCGTATTTAGAACGCATTAAAACAGATGCTGTTACAAAGGGAAATAAAAAAATGTTTAAAAATTGTAGCTTCTTTTCAAATTATTCTTATTTATGAAAATCACTCTCTAAGATGCTATTTTGCAATAATTATTACGAATTAAAATGTTTAAAATCTACAAACTTCTAGTACTTCGACCGAATAAATTAATCAATATTCGGCCCGGCGGAATTTGATCTCACGAAATATTCGGTTACATCGAACTTTCGGCTAGATTTTCAAGTTAATATTCGGCCGGGCCGTAGGACTAAATACCGAATAATGACCGAATACTAGTCAATCCCTAATGTCAAGAAAAAGTCATCTTTCTTCAAATTAAGTTTACAGATTTTACTTTTTATGTGAATTTAATAATTTTGAAAAGACAATAATAAATAAGCTCTTCGATAAAACACCAGAGGAGATAGGAGTTTCATGTGAACATATTTTTGATTCCCTATTTATGCAATCAAAATGCTGAACTTAGCAACTTGCTTTTCCATGTTAGGGTCAATTGGGGTAATTGTAAACGTATTTTCAATGTTTTAACTTTTGATCCTTCCCTACCTCCTCACAGATAAAATTGTGAGCATTGTAGCCACTACTGTACTTCTTGTGAGTAAATGTGTACAAAAATTTTGAGTTTTTGACTATATATTAGCGAATGAGCTCGTGTTTATAATTACGCCAGTGTGTTTGCAATTACCCCAGATACCTGGGATAGATACCAGATACCAGATTCGAAAATAAATCAAGTATTTATTTTCGAATAAGGTTGATGCAAATGGAAAATTGTTTCACACACAGTCTGCTTGAAGACTTAAGAAGTTCCGAAGTAATGGTTCTCACTCTGCGGCCAACAGGCCGCATGTGGTACGAGACCATTTAACGAGAAATATCTCGCAAAAAATCAAGTAATGCGAGAAATTTATCTAAAATTTGTCCCGCAGTGGATTAGTCGGTTAAGCTTGGATCCCACAGACCACCGAAAGTGAAGCAAAACTGGCCGTGGTCAACGCTTGGGAGGGTGACCACCAGACCACCTTCCGCGACTGATTACTCTGAGACCGAGTGCGCTAAAGGGAGCTGTGCACGTAAAATACATCGTCGCTTCAAATGTCCACCAAGTTAAAAATAATTTCCGCTGAGAGACCAACCTAGGTGACGATCTCTCATCTGGGAGCCGGTTCAAAATCACTCTGAGCCAAGTGTACTTCATTCTATAGGAGCTCATTAATAATCAGTAGGAGTTTCCTTAATTCATGGTCACCATGCCAAGGGGGCTTGCATTTCCAAGTGGCATTAGCAACAACAACAACAGTTATGTAAAATAGACACAAAAGTGTAATTTACCTCAAAATATAATACTTATTGTCCCCCCAAAATATTGGAAATAAGATAAATTTAAGTGTTTACAATTACCCCAGAGTACGAAATGTATGGAGTAATTGTAAATACCTAACTTGCACATGAAAAATAACAGGAAGGATTAAATTCATAACTAAATGCTTTTAGCAGCATTCCATATGATAAATAAAAATGGTTGAAACCGCTTTCATCGCTTTTGTAGATGAGCTGGAGAGAAAAATGTAAAATCACTAAATTTTGTTAAACTTTTTTAACTGTTTTAACTGTAACTAAACTTTTTTAACTGTGCCATCATTTTCAAACAATAGTGACGCCTCCACCGTTGTTTCGAAACTTACGAAACTGTTTCAACCTATGCTGCCAGTTTATCACTCACAAGCAGTTAAGTTTTCAAAACCACCACAAATGTAGTTATGAAGCTTGTTACCAATTACCCCAATTGACCCTATAAAAAATCTTCAAACTCTTAATGCCTTAATAATTATGTCTAATATTTTATTTGATTACGATCCAAGGCCTCATAAACGCACAATGAAATGCTACTGAAGGGATAAAATTGGGAACGGGAAGGGGGGGGGGGGGGGAAAAGTGTACCAAGTTAGTAGAGATGTGAGTTTTCCGTAAAATTATGAAACAGAAAATTTTCCGGAATCTAACTTGTGAAGATTTTGCAAAATTAAACTCTCATATGGTCCTGGCTTCAAACAAAGAAACTACGAATGAATTTTTTTTTTCATGAGCTATGACGTGCTGTTTTGAGGTTACCCTTGTTAACAAAAAATGGAAGGAGAAATAATTAAATATTTAGAGAAACATACAAATCGTGGGTTGTCAAAGAAGTAACAAAAAAAAAAAAAAACTATGTTTGGCGAAATATGTATTTAACGTTTATGTGTTTTTAACCATTATTTCTTTTTGTCATTAGTAAGGTCATTTAGTTTTAAAATTTGTTAAATAAAAATCAAGTCATTTCGTGCTATGGACGTAGTGTCGTACATACGTTGGCGATTTTTTTTTTTGATTGTGTTAGAGCGAAACTGTCGTATACAAGGTTTTCCGCAATTTATCTATCGTGCTGCAGGAGGACTACCTGTACTTCAACAGCGTTGTAGGCAGTTGGAATAGTTTACCGTTTACCAGGAGTAGCTGCTATTAGCACTGGGGTGAATAATTTTAGCAATTTCTTGTTTTTTTTATTGGGGATTGATGAATTACCTGCCCACCTCGACCCAAAGCCAGTTGTTCGTCCACACATTTCTACCTTGTATCTACGATCGGAACAAGTGCTTTACGGATAAATAGCATCCATGGGAAGATGGGTTAGAAACAAAATGCATTATAGAGCCTTGTGCTTCAAAGCTTATGCCACTGCGGCAATCTTTAATGAAAGCATAATTAATATAAAAAAGGTGAATTTAAAAACAAGAGATTAAAGAGTTAAAGCACAGAGCAGAATGAGGAACTTTTCAAGACACTCATACGCAACTCTGGGAAATTTCCCCGGGAAGGTACTTTTCCATTCAGGTAGTCGTAAAAAACGAACCCATGGAAATTGAATCCTCGCCTATTTACCTCTCAGAATTCATCGACTTGACGGTTGATTTCGGAATGCCCAATTTAGGATGAGAAACAGTAACGAATCTTGACGGAACTGCTTGTGTGATGGATCAGTGGTCGAAAATTTATCTCGATGTCAGTACATGCTACTGCTACTTTATAATTACAGTTATGATGTAATAACATGACGTTATAATTATGATGTAATAACATAGGAAGAAGGGGGCAGAAATGTCGGACTCGCAAATGCTAAAAAAGCGCTCTTTGTACCAATCAAGGCCGGAAATTATAAAACTAATCAGCTCGTTAAGGGCATTTACATTTACATGAACTTTTATAAGACAAATGCAAAAGATCATTAAGAACAACATCAATGACATTGAAGTAAAATAAAACTTGCAAGGTCTGTGTTCAAAAGCCAAAGAATCCAACATCAGCGGAAAATAAAGCTTCTAATGAAAATAACATAGAAGTAAGGTAAAATTTCTGTATTAAAATTCAAAGAATACATCCAATACGGCTTCTAATGAAAATCACAATGAAGTAAAATAAAACTTTTAAGCTTTGTGTTCAAAAGTCAAAGAATCAACAACATCAGCGTACAATAAAGCTTCTGATTCAAATGACATTGAAGTTAAATAAAACTTTTAGGCGTTGTGTTCAAAAATCAAAGAATCAAACACAACAGCGTACAATAAAGCTTCTGATTCAAATGACATTGAAGTAAAATAAAACTTTTTGGGTTGGGGTTCAAAAATCAACTGCATCAGTGTACAATAAAGCAAATGCAGGAAAAGTAACTAAACGAATTATCGTAAAAATGGTGAACATTAAGAATTATGCCGTCAAATATATTGTTTGATAGGCCACTCCTGTATAACTTAGTAAGCCTATTTTGAAACCTTTTTAAACAATTTAAAAATTAGGTTAGGAAACTAGTACTATGGGTTGAGGCAATGAATAAATCATGGAATATTTTCTGGTCTCTCGAGTGAAAAAACGGGAGAAATTCTCTGTTTGGGACAGAGAACCCTTAATCTTTTGTAAGCATAATTTTACTGGCTATACTTTAAAGTTACATCTATCAAAAATAATTCTGAAATTTTCTAAATTGTAGATTAAGAACAAGTGACAACTGAGCCTTTAAAAGTAAAAAATAAAACACAAGGAATAAAAATAACAAATGAGCAATTAAAAAATAATAATTAAACTAAATTTTTACGCTTCGCGCCGTTTCGGAAAACGAGGTAAACAATTGCGTAACCTGAGGAACAGGTGATCTAAATTAAGAAGAAATAATACTCCACAAGCGTGGGTAAATGCCGCATGTGTCGACTGATCGATTTATAAACTCTTTCTGAATCATGTTCTTGAAAGAAATTCTTTTCTTCTCTTGTACAATTTATTTTTCGCAAAATAACAAATGCAGTTAGTTTTCTTCTATTTGAGGTACTGCAGCAAATATTTAGTTATAAGGCGCAAAGATTCTTCAAGAAATAGTAATTCTTCAAACTTCTTGGGAAAATAAAAATGCATACAAATTCCACTAAGAATTCACATTAAGTTTAGTCACCTTAGTGATTAAAAAAAAAGCGGAAGGATGTCTACACAATTCAAAGTGCCCCCTACCCCCCAAACAATGCACATATTTTAATGTCGACAGCAAAGTTTACCAAATAGCGTTCCTCAAAACCCTAGGGTTTCGCAAGAAATCAAGATTCTTTATTGTACCAGTTATCTTTAGGAAAAATTGAATAGATAAATAAATCTATTTATAACTTTGCATGGGGTTAACAATGTGACGTCTCATTTTTAATGCTATATAATATATTTTTCATATTAACTTCGTAAGACTTTTCGAAAATTATTTATGCACTTTTAAGCAGTTTTCTACTAAATGATTTAATCTTACATGCAGTAGCGTACTCAGGAGCAAGAGCTTTAACGGGGGAGGGAAGGCAAGGGCAAGATTAGGGGCATCCTTGACACTTATTTTGCCAGCTATTGGATATGCGGTATTCCTTTTCTAACAGATTCGCGGCGGATGTCCCGCGTCCTCCCCCAACCCTTCCTGATGTTTGAAATTTGTAAATTCTACAGATTTTTAAACGTCCCAAAACTTTCAAATACGTAGTAAGTTTGCAATTTACATATATTTTCAAAATATGATAATTAACTAAATTTTAAAAATCAAAATCGACATGCTGGATGACCGGATCATACGTACAGCGGCCAGATCGGACTCTGGCCATTTAGAAATCTGTGATCATATACCTTGGG
Organism: Octonoba sinensis; assembly: GCA_038502835.1. NCBI lineage: Eukaryota > Metazoa > Arthropoda > Arachnida > Araneae > Uloboridae > Octonoba > Octonoba sinensis. The sequence continues at coordinate 71,685,454 of CM076602.1, forward strand.
GGGGGGGGAGGTGCCCATTCGTCACCCCTCCCCCTCCCCGATGCGCCCTCGTCGTGTATATGTATATATATATATATATGTACATATACATATATATATATATATATATAAATATATATATATAGATAGATAGATAGATAGATGAAAACATGCAAATGCTAAAATAAATAAACACGGAAAAAATTAATTTCCGAGGATTAAAAGGTTATGGTCCATTGCAATGAAAACGGGAAAAGACATAAACTTGGTATATTTACCTGTGTCCGACGAAAGAGCTAGTGGAAGCCTTCGCCATTTCGCCCCCACATTCATCCCATAGCCACCGCGATCGTGACATCTCCGAGAGAGCGCTATAAATGCGCAGACGGCCCCCGCCTAGCGGCCAGTCTGCGCACAGGCACGTGAATAGAGAAATGAAAACTTAAATTTTACCAGGAAGCAGCCTTTGTGCGCCAAACATTTCGAGAGCAACAGCTCATGCTAAAATGTTACTTCACGGGACGGAAATCGATCACCAGACATGGGGAGGGGGTCATGACCGATTCTATCTGTCTGGAACGCCCACCACGCCGGATTCCAAATCATACCGAAGAGTTCATGCACATTCCTCCCAGCCCGAAGTGACTCCAGAGCATTAAAAAATCATCCCCCCCCACCCCAGAGATTGGCAACATAAAAATGTTTGTCGGGAAGAGAGAAAACAATGTTTCCTTTGATTTCGTTATTTCTCCTTCCGCATCTTTCATCGGATATTTTAAGTAAAATCAGAGTAAGCAGCAAGAATATCTTCATACTTCTTATTTGAGATAAACGTTTAATACAGAGCCTATTGAGATTTTAGCATACCGTAAATTTTATATTAAATCCAAAAGTACACATCCTACAGAAACTTTTACGAATGTCATTCTGCGTAGATGCCACTACAAACCATTCCCACACAAAATACATAAACAAACCTCAGCTTATTTGCTTTCTATCTAACTTTCAGATATTTTCTGTGATTCATAAAAGATTTCTGTAAATATTTGATACTATTTACAAACCATACAGGCACTTTCACAAGCATTATATATACCCCTTTACTGATCCTAAGATAATAACTTTATATCGATGAAATTACCTGTTAACTTTACGAACTAATAGTCAATGAGACAACAGAACTTTCATTTATTACACAATACATTATTCACACTTAAACATAATTCTATCAAATATAGATTCAGGTAATGCATTCTACATTCAGTCATCGTACACTGTAAGCATTCTTCCTAGATGTTAGTGCATTTGATAACTGTACACGTGTTTATATAGACATAAATACAAACTATGCATTACGTTAGCTATCCATGTCAACGGACGGATATGCCAGCTATCCATTGAAATCTTTCTTCCTTAACAAAAGGATAAAACATGCAGAGTACGCTAACTACCTATGTAAATCCTCCTTCCGCAGCAAGTTGACAAAACATGCAGAGTACGCTAATTACCCATCTAAGCCCTTCTTCCGCAGTAAGTGGATAAAACATGCAGAGTACGCTAACTACCCATCTAAGTCCTTCTTCCGCAGCAAATGAATAAAACTCGCGGATATGCTAGCTATCCATGAAAATCGTTCTTATTCAGCAAAAGATAAAAATAGACTAGTTACGCTAATAACCATGAAAATACTTTTTCAGCAAAAGGCAAAAACACGCGGGTACGCTAGATACCATGTAAATGAAATCCCTTTTTCTCAACAAAAAAATGGGAGGGGGTGAACACGGGACATGCGAAGAATTCTTGTAAATCCTTCTTCTTCAGCAAGAACAGAAAACACATTAGGCATGCTAAGTACTCTTACAAATCCTTCTTCCTCAGCCAAAGGACAAAACACACGGGTACGCAGATATCCACGTATGTCTTTCTTCCTAAACAAAAATCTAAAACCAGATGGGATACGTTATGTATCGACGGAAACCGACGTACCGATCTTCCTGGTTAAATTCAAGCTATCATTAAATAACTATCTTCAAGTAAGACAAAGTGATTTGCACACAAAACAGTCCCCGTGAGAGTTGTGCACAAAATATCCTCCATGTTGTCACAGCATGTTAAGAAAATAATCACTTTTTAAAACAACAGTTTAGGACTTTCTCCCGAGGTCGACCAATCGGAAGACAGCTTGCTCATTATGAAATAACGATATCCATAAAAGAGACGATATAAAATGGCATTGGTAAACGGAGTAATAAATAAAATCTAATATGCATGTAAAAATATTAAGAAAAAGTAACGCAAGGAACAATAAAACGTAGGGCAGAAAAAAATACTGCTTCGCGATTTTTTTTTTTATTTGTAGTGGGAAGAAGTGGAAAGAAACGTACTGAAGGAGCAAACATTCTTTCAAACAATTAAAGGGAAAAAAAAGAAAAGAAGAGAAAAGAGGAAAAACGTTTATTGTCAAGTTCATTTACTCAATTTGGACCGCCGTTGTTCTTTCATATTTAAAGTCTGTTTGATCAGCAGAGAGCATTTTGTTATTTATACTTTTAAAATAATAAAACATTCCTTCTCATCAGTTAGTTTCCCTACAGGTTGCTTTAATCTTATACAGTGTCCCTATATAGAACGATGATACTCAAAACTCAATCAGCAGCACACTTTAATGTGTTAAAGGCAACTTTACAAACCTTTTTTTTAGTACATCGTAAAAATTTGTTACATAAATTTAGGGGCAATAACTTTAAATTATGAAACAAACGCACATTAATGTTCATTAATTGTTACGTTTTGGACAGTGTGAAACAGTACTCATATGGATTTTGAGTGACAGGAGCTTATTGAGAAATTTGGGGGCCCCATTAAAGTGTTCTTGAAAACATTAATGTGTAGACCCAGAATTTGAATTGCTCATTTTTTCATTTAATTCCTATTCTGTAAAAGTTGCATGAAGAATCATTTGTGGCGAGGCCTTCCTAGAAACCATGGGGTTTACAATGTGGGGGGGGGGAGGGAGTTTGAGAACGAAGGGCCCCTACTCGATTCGGGGCCCCTGGCGGCCGCCAGGTCCTCCCACTGCTTAATCCGCCCCTGCTGAGAGAGAGAAAAAAGTTTAGGAACGTTGCTCTAGAACTAAGAATTATAATAAAATTTCATCAATTAGCCAGGATCTATATATAACTAGGCAAAAACAAAAAACTGTAATAAAAAATAATTTCATGTTATTATTTTTTATTACAGTTTACTTGCACAAAGTTAAATTATTATTATTATAAAAACGAAAAAGTTAACTACCATTTTCTTCTCTGTTTGTCGACCGATTTTCTTACTTTTTTATGATTATTATTTAGTAGCTATTGATGAGTTTTAGTATTATCACTAAAAAGAATTTTGAAAATAGTTGAATATTTTTTCCGCCTACTTTCGACGTAGATTCGTTTTCTTTTCTTCCGAAGTCTTTATTCGTCGTACTTTTATACTACTCTTTACATCTACAACCTACAATATTCGTACAACACTCAATACATTTTCCACCATTTAAAATTCAAAGAACAAGAAATGTCAAGAACAAAACAAAAGAGAAAATTCAATATATCTGAAGAATCCTAGTCAATGCCAAAGTATCATCCCCTCAAACTCCGATAATACCAAAATTGTTGTGTCGTAAAACTGAATAACCGTATTGCAAAAAAAGGAGCAGAATTCTGACCACATTTATGAAGCAGGTGACTGACATACAAAAAAACATTCATTTGTATTTAATATTGGCAAAGTATAAATAATAATATTATTTCTAACACTCTTTATGTAGAATAAATGAGGGCATAAAATAAAATCAACGGCAAAAGTGTTATGATATTGTACTAACTGCATGTTCAAATTATAAACCTACTTTTAAAGTTCAACATCCGTTGCGAAACTTGAAAGCCGAATGTCATTTATACTTCTTTTTTAAGATGCCATAAGTTACTGTTTGAAAATGCGCTAACAGTCGAACATTTCATGTGATAATCAACCCGAAGCAAAGCATTTCGTTTTCTTTTATTAGCATGTTCATTACAAATGCAAACGAGCTTACCCCTCTTGCTTTTAAATGCTAATTGTCCAACCCCCCGCTATCTGGAGTTTTATATTTTTTGAGCTTGCTTCGTTGCGATTACCCTTTTCGTTCTAAAAGGAATCTTTTTTTATGTGAATAATTAAGATATGTTTTCATAAATTGCGTACGGTACACAGGTACTTTTTTTTTCAGCTTGAAACTTTTGTACACATTAGCAATTTGACTTTAAAATTAAGAGAAATGTCATTTTATGAAAATTTGGCAGCTTTATAGTTTAAAGTAATTGGTATAACAAGTATTGCGGATACCCGACCTACTGAAAGCCCACCATGTACACTTGGGGATACGTGCATGTAAAATCCGCGGACCCTGCAGTCCCGAGGGAACCTGGAGGGGGGAGAATTTCTCTTCCCTTCCCTCTAGGGTCAAAACAGGAAGGTGGCGTATTTGTGGTAGTGCCATCTGGTGTCATTCAAATTCATAATGAGTCAAGTCGTTCTTCCGCCGTTGTGGGGCTCATCTATAAACGGAAGACGCTCCTTACTGCTTACTGCCTTAATTCCTGGTCGGTCTGCGAAGGGAAGGTTGGGTATCCAAGTGGCATTTGAAACAACAACAACAAGTATAGCAGAATACTTTCGATATGAGTATATGCATCATAAGTAACTTCAAACATTATGTTCGAATTATATGGTTCGACATTGGTTCTAGCCAAACCCTTACGTAATGGTCAGTTTTGAAAATCTCCTTTTTGGCAAAACCAAACTATGGGCGTCTTGTTGCGCGCTTGTGTATGTCTAAACATTCAGTGCTTGGTTTCTAACAAAAGAAGCGAGGAAGCCTTGCCTTGAGCACTTATTCTAAATCATAAACAGTCCGAATTCCATTTAATATGCAAACATTTACACAAAATTGAAAAGAATTTGTAAGAGCTGTGTTCCCGTGAGCTATTATGAAAATTAAACCCTGTACATATTGTGCGGATACCTTGAGGATATAGTACAGAAGGGCTTGAGAAATACTGGACGCCAAGTCGCAAATAGAGCCTAAATTTTTAGTGCACAAAAAAAAAAATCTTCGAGAGTTGCGTACTTGGTAAATGCTGGTGTTCTGTGCACAAAATGTACCGAATTACATTATCATCAGTGGAGAACTGGAAAATCTTATCACTTTTCAAATCTCTAAACTTGGAATCATTTTACATGCGGTGATGCAACTAATGGAATGGATAACAGCTTTTTTTCTAGCAAGTAATCCTTGACTGGAACATAACGTGTAAAAAAATTGTTTTTTAGGAAAGGAAGTTTCAGAAACGATTATGTTGTTGATAGTTGACAAAATAAACTTTTTATTCCTAAGAGAGTATTTTCCTTTCTATTCTCTCAATATTTTTAAAAACTTCCGGTTTCTTTTTTAGCTAAGTTTTCAGACCAAGGGTGGTGCTTTTTGAATTTCAGAAAATAGTTTCAGACGTACGGAGGCTAAATTATAAATGATTATATTTTCACTGAGAATACATATGCACAAACCTAACACTTTAAAACTTTAAAGTACTTTACATTTTAATGAAAATTATAGTTGGTTCAAGTGTTTTGGAGTAACAAAGAATTCTTTACACTTTCCCCAGTGCAAGAAGGGGGGAATTGTATGAAAGAAAAGCTTCTTTCTTCCTCCCGTACTTTCTTCTTGCACTGAAGAAGGGATCTCTAGCTCAAAAAACCTACATTGGTATCATCTCTTTCAGCGGCACCACGATGAGTGTGGTACCATCGCTGCATGAGAACTCTGCCGTCCAGTTTCTCCACCTGAAATGGGGAGCACCCGGAACTTTGTTGATGCGCAATTGCACTAGGAATTTAATTTAGCCGAGAGAAATGTGTACTCAAGGGATCTTTTAGAGTTTACACGCTGCATGATCACGCGGCATGGACGATAGGTGCAGACGATTTTTTGCATCTGGAGAATCCACCGACACTACCAGGCTGGATCCCATGACCTGGGGCGTACAAGTTCCATGCCCTTCCACGACGCCGGTAGTATTTTGAGATTTCGAACTATATTTTTGGAAGTTGTATAATGGTCTAAAATTTCAGGTTATTTCTTTAGGCTTAGGAAGAACTTTTTTAAATTGCAGATTACTTTTCAAAAGAATAAACGATGTTGTTCTAGTGTAAGATAAGTGATTCCTGGCAAAAACAGAGAAAGAATATAGTGTTTTAGCTCTTGTAAACGAATAAAACTCTCCTTATTGCAGTTGAAAACAAAAATACTGATTTTTCTGAAAAGGGACCAGCTTATCAAATATAGGGGAAAATTAGCGGTCGCCACTCGCCACATGGCGATAAAAGTAGTAAAAGGGGAGATTAAAATTACGAAATTTCATGCCGTATTTCCAGTCTTAATCCTTCAGCATCCTGTATATATTTAAATCCTTTTCCAAGTTCTAAAACATTTTAGCATGTGCTAGTTCCTGCATATTTCTTGTTTCATTTCAATATTTTATTTCTTTTCTAAACGATTTTAGAGTTAGTTCTTAATTTTTATTAGCAATTTTAAAAAGCGGCTACTGACAAAACTGAGTCTATCGGCCACGGGCTACTAACCAAATTTCCCAGTTTTCACTTATATCGGCGTTTTCCAACCGGTGGTTCGCGAACCCCCAGGGGTTAGCGTGTTGTAGACCGGGGGTTCGAGAAAATAATATTTCAATGGCGGACATTTTAACTGCTGACGTAAAAGAATAAATGAAATAAGTTTACATACGTAATTGGAATGGTTTGTAAAAATTATTTTTTTGAATGAATTACTTTCCGAAAATGCGTAAAAGTTGTGAATTGACAAAGAAAGCACAGGTACAAAATTTGAAATGTACTTATTTCTACTGCTACATAATACCGAAAAGTTTAATCTCAAAGTGGTATCGTCAGTTATTTATTGATTTATTTTAAATTTTGAACGTATGTTTTTCTTTCTTTTTCCTCGCGAAGAAAGAGTCCAAAATATGAAAATTTACTAAAATAAAAAATTTTGCATTATTTCGGCTAATTATTCATATACAGACCTCAAAGTGATACCGGAAGATAGTCATTTGTTAATTTCAAATTTTGAACTTACATTTAACACACTTTATTTTTTTTTTTTTTTTTTTTTTTTGAGAATGTTGCATATTTCAACCCGAAAGCGGGTCCGAGCGATATTCATTGATTAATTTTAAAAATCGTACGTATTTTTCTCATACCGTCCGATAACTTTTTCGCACTATCGAGAAAAAAATTAACTATATTTTTGCGAACACATATGTTTACTGCAATATTAATAATTCAAAGAGAACAAATAATAAAAGTAATTTTAGTATTTATTTAAACTGAGATGTTTTGCAATTATATTTTCTATTTTTTGTTATTTTGTTGTGCATATGGAAAATAAATGTACTAACAAATTTTATATTTTTGTTACACGTTACTAACGACTAACGACGGGGGTTCCCTGTTTTGTTTCGGATCTTGAAGAGGTTCGCAAGGGAAAAAAGGTTGGGAAACGCTGACCTATATCCAGGGTCTTATTTACCATTAGGCCCGTAAGGCCCGGGCCTAGGGCCCCCACTTTGAAGGGGGGGGGGCCTAATTTTGGTTATTATTATTTTTTGTAATTAAAAATTTTTTAGAAAAATATTTATAAATAGCATCTTTCAAAAACAAACTGTTACTGTTTTGTTGCTTCACAGAAACTGTGTATTACTGAATTATTTTAAAACCACAAGGAATTTTCACTTTGGGGGCCCCCACATTTTGATCTGACAATTTGAAATTTGAAAAACAAAATCGATTTTGCACTTTGGGGGGGCCTCCAGATTTTATTCAAACATTTTGTAATTTAAAAACAAAATCATTTTGCACGTTGGGGGCTCCCAAACGTTAGTCTGACTCTTTGACATTTGAAAAATAAATTAGGTTTTGCGCTTTGGGGCCCCCAAAATTTTATGTTTACAAAATTTTTGTTGCGTGAGGGGCCCCCAAACATGAGTTGTGCCTATAGTGATTCAAAATGTAAATCGGGCCCTGCCTATATCATCAAACGAAAGCAAGGATTGCTCAGAAACAAAAATTTCCGACTTACGTCACTAATGCTGTGACACATACATACGTATCGGAACAAATTATTACAGTGAGAACGTCTCAAAACATGTTCATTGGAGCGAATGATTCTTGTATCGGCAGCGTCTGATTTTGGCAGTGACCAGAAATGTCCACGACGTGTCACGAGTGAGAAACGAAATCGATAGGATACAGGAAGTGCCGTCTACCGGAGAGCGAGGAAAATCCTTTCTCGAGAAGGAGATAGAGGAGGGGATAAAATTATTTCCCGAACACGCGAGATACCATCGACATGGTGAAGTCGGTGACCACCCCCCCCCCCCCTCCTCTAGCAAAGATATTTTCCACTGTTTCTCTTTAATTTATTTTATGCAAAGAATTTATTAAATTACTTTTATTTATTATAAAAATTACATAGTTCGCGTTTACCAGTAGGCGATACTTTTTTTTTCGGAAAAACTCGGATTGTCTCATTGTCAAAAGAAAGAGGGATTACACTGGTATAATACGAAGTCAGACATTCCAACAAATTTAAGCATATTCGAGATCATTGCAACTCAAACCACACATTTAACTTTAACCCTCTATCACTTAACAAGTCGGATTCAATTGATTTGTTTGATTCAACACAACAACAAAAAAATAATAATAATAATAAAAACAAAAACAAATTTAAAAAAGCACGTATTTTAAGAGTTTTAATTTTTTTTTTTTTAAGATTCAAAATATTAACCAAAAAAAATCGGAAATTTTTTAAATTACTTGTTAGGAAAATTACAAAAAAAAAGTGATCGAACGGTGTCCTGCAGTTTACACCATATACAGAGTGTTAATTTGGGTAAAATATTACAAAAATGCTCACCTCTTTCTGTTCGTAACGTCTGAGAAGTTTTCACATTTTAAATTACTAATCAATTCAGTTAATGATACAGCTAATCAATTCAGTTAATGATACAGCATCTATTTAATTTTCCTCAAGTTCAGCTTTTGATTTCACTGCATTTTTCCCGGTATAAGTGCTACAATTATTTTCATACCAATTTGGCGCATTCTCTTCTAGAAACTGCGTACATCTCCAAAAAATATTTTTTGGCGATGTAGGGTCAGTTGGGGTAATTGTAAACATGGGGTAATTGTAAACAAGCTTCATAACTACACTTGTGGTGGTTTTGAAAACTTAACTGCTGGTGTGTGATGAATTGGCAACATAGGGAAGACACTGAAAGAGTTTTGTAAGTTTCGAAACATTTGTGAAGGCGTCACCATTGTTTGAAAATGACACAGTGAAAAAAGTTGTTTACAAAATTTAATGATCTTACATTTTCGTCTCCAGCTCATCTGCAAAAGCGATGTAAGTAGTTTCAACCATTTTTATTTGTCATATGGAATGTTGCTAAAAGTATTTAGTCATGAATTTCATTCTCCCTGTTATTTTTCATGTGCAAGTCAGGTGTTTACAATTACCCCATTTATTTCGTACTCTGGGGTAATTGTAAACACTTAAATTTATCCTATTTCCAATATTCTGGGGCGACAATAAGTATTATATTTTGATGCAAATTACACTTTTGTGTCTATTTTACATAACTGTTGTTGTTGCTAATGCCACGTGGAAATCCAGGCCCCCCTTACAAGGAGACTATGAATTAAGTAAACTCCTACTGATTATTAATGAGCTCCGCTGGAATGAAGTACACTTGGCTCAGAGGGCTTAATAATTTTGAACCAGCTCCCAGATGAGAGATCGTCTCCTAGGTTGGTCCCTCAGCGGAAATTATTTCTAACTTGGTTTGCATTTGAAGCGACGATGTATTTTACGTGCACAGCTCCCTTTAACGCACTCGGTCTCAGAATAATCAGTCGCGGGAGGTGGCCACCCTTCCAAGCGTTGACCCCGGCCAGCTGTGCTTCACTTTCGGTCTTTTGTGGGATCCAAGCTTAACCGACTGATCCACTGCGGGACAAATTTTACATAAATTTGTTGCATTACTTTATTTTTTGCAAGATATTTCTCGTTAAATGATCTCAGCCGATCCATAACATAGCTCAGCGGGCCACAGACGGCCTGTTGGCCGCGGATTGAGAGCCTTTGCTCCGGAACTTCTTAAGCCCTCAAGCACACTGTGTATGAAACAATTTTCCATTTGCATCAACCTTATTCGAAAATAAATCACTGTTTACAATTACCCCAGATCTCTGGGGTAATTGTAAACACACTGGGGTAATTGTAAACACGAGCTCATTTGCTAACAAATAGTCATAAAGTCAAAATTTTTGCACACATTTACTCACAAGAAGTGCAGTAGTGGCTACAATGCTCACAGTTTTATCTCTGAATTCATTCAAGAGGTAGGGAAGGATCAAAAGTTAAAACATTGAAAAAGCGTTTACAATTACCCCAACTGACCCTACTTAGTGCCACCCTAGTCTGGCGCAAAATTAGGGTGAAAATAATTAGTATATATAACGGAAAAATATCGTTTCTAATTTTTTAAGCCTTTAGTGTGAAAGTTTCCACTACTAAATCCTCTAAGTTTTAAATTAGTATAGTACCTATCTATCAATTTCGGGTAATAGATAAATGTAAGCATTTAAGATTTTTTCTAAGGATTCAGTGAAATTATTTTTGTTCCATAGCAGTTCCATATCAATGTACAGAAGAAGAGTGTAAGTGAAGTGCGTCCCTGCGTATTCGCAATTTCCTTGGCAAACTTGTTCATACCGCATTAAATTTCTCCAATAGTTCGACCAACGTCAAAGTAATCAGAAATCAATCATTGTGCAGAATGTACTCGTATTATTCGGTTTCAGCCACAGTTAGGCAATAAAAAATTACTCCAAGTTAGGAAATTAGCAGCTCGTTTATGTTATTTGTCATTGCACGATATTCACATATTATATACAGGGTACGCCATAGCAAAATATTGGAATATGTGGTCTTTTTAATTGTAAAAATATCAAATAAAGTTTTTCCAAATATTTTTTATTACTTATTTTATATCTTGAGCAACATTAATATAAAGTTTCAACTCAATGGGGCCAATAGCTTTTTTACTAAGAAATTATTTTAACAATTCTTTTCTAAGTACACTTGGATTTTCACCGAATAGGATAAACTTTTCACAATACAATTCTGCTGTTTAATACAAACAATACATTCCTTTATTGTACCACAAAATAGCTTGACAATTTTTTTAATTAATTGAATAAAAGTTAATTATTTGTGCCATGTGCAGAACATGTGATAAAAATTAATAAAAGTTTATATTAATCTTAATTTTGAAAGGAATAATATTTAAAATAGAGTATTTTTAAGCTTACATGTTATGAAAGTAATTTTACACGTTGGAAAAGAAAGCTTACATGTTGGAAAAGAAAGCTTACATGTTGGAAAAGAAAGCTCACATGATGAAAAAGAAAGTTTACATGTTGGAAAAGCAAACTTACATGTTGGAAAAGAAAGCTTACATGTTGGAAAAGAAAGCTTACATGTTGGAAAAGAAAGCTTACATGTTGGGAAAAGACATGAATTCAATCATGAACATTAAAAATAGTATACAATATTTAAATGTTGCCAGAAAATTATTTTTCTAAGATGTAAATTCAAATACTGTGGAATCATCCTTATGTAATAAAAAGTAAATAAATATATATTAGTAATAATAAATAGCCTTTAATAATTTTAAGCTGTAAATCTAATACTTTTTTTAATTTTCTGTACGTTTTCGGTTGTCATTTTCGAAAGAACCCTTCCGGAGTGGTCGTCGCCCGGAGAAAGGAACACGGGAGTTGATTGATTATTTTTAAGGGACAACTTGTTACGGATGGAATTAATGAATCTGTCGACGCGTCGTCATGGAGACCGTGCTTTGGAGGAGGGGGGGGGGGGAGTTCCTGGAGCTGCTGGCCGCTGCAGAAGACTCCTTCACCTCCCTGCACGTGGAGCAGCTGCTCTTGCATAAACTGTTTCGCCAAGAAGCTGTCCTTCTGTCATATTACGCAATGAGTAAATAAGTATTCTCTCGTTGGAAACATGATATTTAACTATGCACTAAGTAAAGGATATTATATGAAGAAGAAAGATGGAAGGCACTTTCACAGAAGAGTCCTTTGGATCGGATTTTCTGCTTCTAATTATAGCAAAATTTAACCAGTTATTTTTGGAAATATATTTAATGTTTCATACATTTAACAGTAAGACAGGAAATAGAAACCTTAGAATCCGAAGACGTTGGTCAAATCTTTCAGTGACGGTGATATTTAGGACTAGTTTATAAAAGGTGGTAATGATGAAATTTGATTTTTGTTATTAATATATATATTTATGTGTATATATATATATATATACATACTTTTCTCCACCAGACCCTCTACCTGTTAGCCGAGGCCTTAGGATTGCTTACGCACGGGAAGAGGTAGTGGGGTCTACGGATTTTACATGCACATATCCCCAAGTATACATGGTGGTCTTCAGCGGGTATCGAACGCGCGACCTTCCAGGTGGAAGTCCGACGTGCTAACCACTAGGCTGCCACGCCCTATATATATATATATATATACTCTACATGGTGATGAAATATTCTTCGTACTTCAAAAAGGATGAAGAAACAAGAGTACAAAAGTACAAAAATGGTGAACTATTCTCCGCACTTCAAAAAGTGCGAAGAAACAAGAGTACAAAAGTAAGAAAATCGTGAAATATGATTCGTACTTCAAAAAGTACGCAGAAACAGGAGTACAAAAGCACGAAAGTGATGAAATATTCTATATATTTCAAAAAGTAATTATTATTTTTTTATACGATTAAATCAAGATAATTTACAACAAAATTTTAAAGCAAGGAATAAGTCTAATAAACGTACATGCATCATTTATCCTAAACATGGTATTGAATTTCTATACACAAAAATAACCCTTTAGTTTCATAGAAAAATTTAATCATTCCAAACAGTGAGATATTAATTGTTAGTTTTTATTTTGTTTGTTTATTTATTTAAACAACCTAAACTTGGCACTCTGCTCTGCTTGTTTTGTTTAGACATAAAACGAAAAATTACGAATGACTTTTTTTCTCTTTCTCAGAACTACGTCAGCGCGCAACTAGATCCCCAGTTATAAATATCAAATCAGGGTGTTCATCTACAGCGTTACTACAGACATGAGGTAGGTCATTGGTCCTTTTTATGTTTCGAGGAGCTTGTAGAGGTTCCATAAAAAGAATACGAGTATTTTTCCCGAAAGTACAAAAAAATATATAAAATCTGAACATTTCTCTCCAAAAATACAGAAGACTCCTTGCAACGAAATAGCTTATGGCGAATTTCTTCCTTTAATAAAATTTAAAGTATAAAGTAACATCTGATAATTTCTCCAAAAAAAAAAAAAACGGTAGGTTAGCTGAAACGAGACAGCTTATAGGGAATTACTTCCTTTTTATGAAATTTGGAACGGATACCACAAGGATTCAATAATACTAAAAATATTTTCTATACAAAGAACTAGCTAGCTCTATATAACGAATTTTTCAGAAGTTTTTTTTTCCCTATACTGCATTTTTTTCTTATAGTACTTTTATTTAGAGGTCATTCATAAATGATGTCACGCTCCGAGGGTGGGAGAAAAGTTCGAGAAATTATTGTCACAAGGGGAGGGGAAGGAGTAACAAGAAGTGTAAAATTACACATTTTGGTTTCTATAAAAACATTTAAAATCAGAAAATTCATTTATTTAAAAAGCTTTTTTGATTTTCATTATTTGATTTTAAAGTTCCGTTGATCATGTTCTTAGAAAATTTTCTTAGGAATTTACACTTTCAAGATAAAACTGCATGGATCATTTTTTCAGAATTCGACCAATTAATATATTTTGCTGTTCTTTACTAATTATCTTTTGTGTAGTAAACTTTAACCTCATTTCATACAAACTAAGCACACATGTAATCTTTATTATTATTTATGCTTACAATTATTACTAAAAGTTCAAAAATAAAATTAGAAACTTGATCAATAACGCAGTGCTTTGTTTCTGAACTGCAAGTATATATGCTTATGTAATAAAGCGTGACATGTGACACAGAGGGGTCAAACATATTGAAAAGAAGTGTGACATCATTTATGAAGGGTCCCTTTTTGCTCGATTCTGGATCAACCACAAGGAACATTCTAACAAGAGAGCATCCATCGATGCCATTATTCTTCTTTAAAGGCATCTTTGGCCATTATTCTTCGATGCCATAATGGCAATAAATATGTGGATCTTTTCACATTTTATATGGTTTTAAAATGCATAAAGAACGAGCAACTTATATTTTGTTCTAAATTCTTATAGTTCAACGTCGACAATAGTGGCACATTTCAAAAATAAGAAAAAACTTAATAATTATTGGTTAAAACTCTTAAATTTAATGTTCTTTCTTGCAACAATGCCGGCAAAGTTAGTTCACATACTGGCGTAAAATTTGGTATAATCAATGATGGAGTCATTCCCCAAAAAACACAAACATTTAGGACAGAAAAATGAAGGGAAAAAAATTAAGCTGAAATTTTGAATTCTTGGTTTTTAATTATACTAATGTACTACATCGAAACCATGACCTCTGACAAGGGCTGTAAGCCCGGTAGCAGAAATTGCGCAGCACTGCAGCGAGCGCTGCAGATTTATCTTAAAGCTTGCAGATTAATTAGCCACCTTACAAAAAAAAATTAATACTAGTTAGTTTTTTACCACTACGGCCCTTAGTTAAGTATTAATGATTCAGATAAATGTTTACCCTGGTATTCTCTGACTTATATAATAAATAATTTTCAACTATTAAACTGTGTTGTATTGTCTTTACTTCATTTTCTCTTAGCTTGCGTTAATTGCATGTCAATTTTAGATTTTATTATTTTATTTATAAATTGAATAATTATAATTTTTATTTATTGTCTGCATGCATTACTGTTATGTCAACTATTTTTAAATGCATAGTTTGCTACTTTTTATGATTGTAAATTGGTTTCCACATCATTTAGTGAGACAGCTAAATTTTGATTTCTGAAACCTGTGCTTGAGATTGATACAAAAAATTCTGCTACCGGGGCTGTAAATTTTACGAGTTGTAATTTTTTTTTCTTTTCTTTTCTGCATAATAAGATAGTAACCGGACACAATGCTTTTAATAAGAACATTTCGTGTGGTTACATTCTTTCAAAAACATATAAGTAGACTAATATGTAAGTCTTTGTGCTGACTGATAACTTTCTAGTTTAGAAAATAGAATACATATTTAAGGCAAATAAGGACAATTCGTCTTTTAATCAACTTGAAAAATCAAAAGTATAAATAAAATAGAAATTCGTTACAATTTCCAGCAATAAAAGAATATTTGAACTTCTGAAGAATAAATCAATCCCTATACCACCATATTCGTTTTTATTTATCTAGGATATGCAAACCTACAACGAATAATATATACTAAATATTTTTTTTAAAAAAGGCCAAAGATATTCGACATGCGCTAAAAATGAGAGAGACCAAGACAAGTTTGAATTTACATACTTAACACAATTATTCCCGATGTCTTAAATTTTTATTAGATTAATCCAACAACGTCTAATGTCTAGAGACAAGAAAACCCAAGAACAGATCAATATTGCTGTTGTGTCGTCCGCATATTTCGTCTGGTAGTGTGTTTCGTAATTTTTAGGAAAGCTGATATCAGTTTTAAATGTATTCGATTAGAGAATGACAAACTAAACGTTGGAAATAAATGTCGTTGCCTTCATCAGTGTTTTTGTGATGTATCAGTTGCGCTACCAAAATTTTTTCCTGAAGGGAAGGGGCGGCGGCTTACATGTGGTATAAATATTAACTACCATACCAGGATCGAGAGTAAACCAAAGGAATTTGGGGTTTGACTCCCAAAACTACCCACTGGTTGCGCCTCTGTAATCCTGTAATCTATCTTTCCTTTGAAATATTTACTGCTCTTCAATAACTTTTCTTATGATTTTTTTTTTTTTTTTTTATGGTCATTGATCCTTTTGTGACGTAAATTATTTACCGTATTTTACGGGCTGTATTAAGAGGCATTTTTTTTCTTCCAGAAACTGCTTTAAAAAGTTACGTGCTTCTTATACTTTAAACTGATATTAAAATGTTTCAAAATTTTCGAATGCCTTAAAATTGTGAGGGAGAATAATAAGTAGAAAGTTCAAATGGCGATTTTCTATAATTTTAAAGGTCAGTTAGGTTTTATTAAATGTTAAAATATAATTTTGAATGTGGCTTTTTATTCAAGAGGTAAATATTAAAAATATTGTTTTTCTGAAAAAAATACTTAAAAATAAAGGCGCATGTTATACTCCCTTAAATAAGGTATCCTCTGAACTTCTGACTGCACTCTCAAAAATTGAATCCTCATTTTCGACGATTCTTAAATCGTCAAGAAAATTTCGTCATTTATAACGATTCTTTTCTCGCGCGATCACGTGACTCAAAAAAGTTACTATACAAATTTCGTCCATTTGACGAAAGGTTTACTCGGAGCATTTCTCACGAAGCCATTTCGTCAAATACGACGAAAGTTTCGTGAGATTTGAGCATGCGTTTCTGAGAGTGTGTCTACGTGCCGATTATCGGTTTTCGAATGATTCATCGGTTTGAAAATAAACTGCTTATTCGGGGTTTTTTTTTTTCTTTAAATGGTGCGTTTAAAAAAATATTGAAAAATCATTGAAGTAATTATTAATGCGTATTGACAAGGTTCAAATGTTAAAAATTGTAATTGACGAGATGCATAAATAGGTAAATAAGGATCTAGGAGGAAAATTAAATTTGCATTCTGTTTGCGATGCATTAATTGTTCAAATTACGAATCGGGGTGTTCTCCTTTATTTTCACATTTTATTCATTTATTTATTTTATCTATTTATTTTCTTTGGGAGAGGGGGGATATTTCCCTCCCTTTTTGGGGAACGGACAGCCATTATCCGACCATCCGTGTTTCCGAGTAAATCTGAACATTAGTTAGACCAAATTACCATTTGACGGGCTCAAAAGCAGAAACCATTTTTAATCTAAAGCAAATTAACTACCAATAAAAAAATTGCAAGCAAACGTTCTAACTGATGAGTGATGACTACCACGAGCCGTCATTTATCTTAATAATTTTATGCGCAAAATGTTTGTAGGCTAATTTGGGGAAAAAATTGTGGTGGTGACAGAGTTTGTCGACCTTATTTATCTTTTCCCCCTCGCCTTGATTTTTGTCGGTGGAGAGGACGATGTCTCATTTCAAAATAAAGTCCGGGTCGGTAAAACTGACCGAAATAATATCAAACACTTCAAAAAAGATTTTAAAACCATGAATATCCTGCCACATGTCTGAAGAATAAGCTAATATAGGCAGAAATAATTCACCAATGTTTAACCGAAGATTATTATATACACGTACCGGTTCGTGAAATCACTGTAATGACTGTACACCGCGGGAACACGTGCCCACTACTGGACTCCAAAATCAATGACATCATGAAGAAGACTAAGGGAGCATTCACAAATGATGTCACGCTTCGAAAGGGGGGGGGGGGTTCGTGAAATTGTGCTAAACTGACAAAGGGGGGGGGGGAGAGGGGCCCTTTGAAGTGTGACATTTTGTGACAAAGGAGGGAAGGGGATCAAATATTTGGGGAAAATGCGTGACATTCATGGACGGTCCTTAATATGTTTAAACCAGGGATCTGAAGAGAAGAGCAGGAGTGCATAGCAACAAGATTTTGCTCGAAGCTGGATCAGAGCCGGGGCAATGAAATTTGTTGCGCTCAACAGATCCGATTTTTTTTCAATTTGTTAATCGTTCATAATAAACAAAATAATAATTAACTAAAAAATACAGAGATAAATAATATAATCAATTAAAGTTATTCGGATCACGGAGTAAAGCTGGAGCGGAGCCGGAGCAAGTAGTAAGAAGTCGGAGCGGAAGGAGCAACTCAAAAAAGTGGCTGCTTCAGATCCCTGGTTAAAACAACCTTTCTTTACGTCCCCTCCCCCTTTTTTTAAGCGTTGAGATTCCTTTAAAAGCCTTGAAAAGATATTTACAAACTTTTAAACCGTTGACACTATATAACAATAAATTTTGTAGAGCTCGATTATAAATCGGAAAAGAGGAAGGCCGTTTAAAAGATGGATAGACGAGGTGGAGAAAAACTTTAAAAATCTAAAACTCCGAAACTGGAAAGAAAAAGCGAAAGACCATTTTTGGAGGAAAATTGTTAGGGGGACCATACATTTACATGGGCTGTAATGCCAGGGAGTTAGTTTAGTTCGATTATAGGTTAAGAACTTTATTTAATAAAATGATGTTTTCTTACTGCTGTGGTCATACTGCGAAAGACAGAGGGCTTTGGAGGAAAATTGTTAGGAAGGCCACAGTCCAACATGGGCTGTAATGCCAGAGTTTTAATTAGTTTAGTTCGATTATAGGTTAAAAACTTTATTTAATAAAATGATGATTTCTTGTTTCTGTGGTCATATTGCTCCCTCAAATTGAGAGACATCGTGTTAAAGTGAACGAATCGCGGATTTATTAAAAGAACAACGTTACTAGGTTTGCATTAGCCAAATGTCCATAAGATACTCCCTGATAACGAGCCTTTAACGTGCTTCGATAATCTGTTCGAAGCATCCACAACCAAAATCGATCCCAAACGATATCGGAAGTAAGACAGCGACGCAGTGATCGTTCGCTCCCTTTTGTGAAGCAACTGGCAACCCATTCGTTCGGTGTCCTCGGGCAATTCCGGATGAAACATTCGATCGGGGGAGGATGGAGACGGATGCGACTGTCCAGCGTGCGCTTCCGACTGTCAGCTGAGCTGTGGTCGAGAAATCGAAGAGAAAGGTGCTCGGAAAATGTTACAAATGGAAGCGAAATATTTCTTGAATAGAACGGATTCTCTCTATTCAGTACTCCTTAGGATTCATTTCGAATCAACCTGAATATGTGATAGCTTTGATGAAACGCAGTTACGAATAGCTTGACATATTCATGTTTGTTCAGAACGTTTTGAACAACAATTTTCGAAGTTAATTACTAGTTAATAAATCAATTACCTAAACACGAGCAAATAATTTTCTAGAAGTCATTTTTAATAATAAATTATATGCAAGATCGGTAAACTTTAAGTACATTTTTGGGACAAATCTAGACAAAAATACACATGTAATCTTCGACAGGGGAAATATTTTTATTGAAATATTTACCTATCCATACTGTACGCTAGTAATGCAACAAATATTGATTTGGCCGCGCACTCAGGATTGAAATCATGATCAATATTAGAAGAATGGTGCAAAAAATAGTATAAATAAAAAATAAACACTACAGAACAAAAAGAATGATGATGAAAAAATATCTGCTGCTGATTAATCGGTTATCAGTAATCGGCCAATTTGCCTATCGGTACATCCCTACTTTTTGTTATTCTCATACGGCTTGCATGCGGATTTGTAAGATTATTTTTTCTTAATCCGACAAAGCCAAATGTTCAGCGAAATTACACAAAATCATTTCAATCACTTAAAAAGTCTTTAAAACCATGAATATATGGCCTCATGCCAGAAGAATAAGCTAATAAGAAATAGCTAATAGTAAAAGAAAAGAAAAGAAAAGAAAGGAAAAAGGAAAGAAAAGAAAATCAATTAGTATTTAAAAATTAAAGGTTTGTAATATTAATACTAGAAGTCAACTATTTTTAAGTACTAAATATTTTGCTTGTCGAAAGGTATAAAGAGAAACATAGGTATTATTCATAAAGGTAATCTTAAAATTAATAAGCTTTTTTTTCTTTTTTTGTAATTTTTGGAACAGGTTTTCTAAAATTTCGAAAAATTTCGCACCAGAATCACCCATGAGCTCGCTAACCATGCAACCCCGCGACATGACTTCATCCAACACCCCCATCACCTTTCAATTAAAAAACTGTTATAATAGAAAGATTTAAGCGAAGCTAAGCGTCGAACTGATTTAGTTTGATCTAATGTATATAAATTTATGATCACACAAGGTCATCCAAACATTTAGGAAAGGAAACCGCTTTGTATTCCTTATTCCTCTACACGTACAATTAAAATTAAGCAGTATAGAATTCTAAAAGATGAACATTAACATAATATTTAGCCGAAAAGTTTTACACAATTAATTATTTACATAGGCACTATTCGTTCAAACTCGTTTAAAATTCTGCTATTTCTGAATCAAAGTGAGTTTTACTGTCTCAAATTTATGTTTTTAAACTGCCAAAAAAAACTACACAAGATAAAATTTATTAGAATTCTAAATCAAGTGAATAAGAGAAAAACATTCGTTCATTAAACAAAGGCTAATCTTGACTTATGTGAGGAATAAAAATTACAAACAGATTAAAATTAACTTTTATTTATGAAGCGTTAAGAAGTAGAATATACAATTTATTTCGTCACACTTCAGTTCAATTCCTATAAAACTCTATTTTAAACCCATTCGCTAAAGAATTTGGGGTATTATTTTGGTTTTGACTCAGTTAAACTAGCATTTTCAAGTTCCAAACATCCAAAGCAAAACTTAAAGAAGGAATTTGTGCATTATTTTCTCGAACAGTTAAAAACATTTTCAATGGACCTGAAACCACTTTCTCCAAAACTGAGGACACTTATGCATTGTAGAAACGAACCAGTATACGATTATTACCAAACTGCTAGATCATCAGCAGGGTTGCCAAACGTACGGAACAGTCCCGATTGTCAGAATTCGCCCCACGTCCCGGGGAACTTCAATACGGGACGCCATAAGTCCTGTATTTTTGCTAGGATATTGATTTTGTCTGGATATCTGATGACCTTTTTGTGACGGGTCCGTACCGAATATCCTTCATTTGAAATCTGTAAATTCTATACAATTTTTGAACGCCCCACAGCTTCCAAATACGTAAAAAGTTTTTAATTTGCAGATATTTTCAAAATATGTTAATTTGTTACATTTTAAAAACCGAAATTGACGTGTGGATATAAAAAACCGTATACCGGATACCCGGTACCTTCTGGTTGACAATCCCCCTCCCCTCGGTGCACCCCTGATGTCCTTTATATGCAGTTTTTTAATTGGTAATTTCAATCATCAGTGTTTAAGACGCAGTATTAAACCTACTGATGCTTGAAATTGTTAGCCAACGTAAACTAATTCATAATGTGTATAGAGAAAACATATACAAAATGCAAATGAGATTGCGCACGGAATTATAAATAACAACTTAAGGTCGATAGGTATTTTTTCCTGCGGTGAGATACATCTGTACGCGTTCAAGTAAGCCAGTCGCCTTTAAAATGTTTAAAGGGAGAGGGGGCTGTACATATTACAAGATAAAAAAAATACACACACATGCATAAAATATAATTAGATTGTTTCAAAAAGGCAGTGGGCAGGACCGGATTAAGCCTTTGAACCGTTCCGTGCAAAATTAAAAAATGCGCTCCTATTGAACTACAATATACAGATTCTACAAATGTTCCTTAGCTTTTTGACTTTTTTTAGCAAATATACTAAAATAACAGTATTTCAGTGACTGACACCAAAAACATATGATTTTTCATTTAAAATATCTATTCAGAACTAATGAGTTGTGTCCGCCACGAATCTTTCTACTACTATATCTTTCTTTCATATAAATGGCATTTCTCAAAATATTAAAAGAGCGTCCACCAATCTCTTTGGGCGATCATCACTAAATATTAATAAGCATTAGATCCTAATTGGGTGTCACAGTTTTCTTTTTCTCTCTCTCCCTTTTTTTTTTCTTAAGCTTTGCTTTATTTATTTATTTGTTTATTTCTTCAGGTTTACAAATCACACTGATAGCGATTGTCACCCACCCCACTTGGAGCTATAGACCCCAAAATTTAATCAGAATAAGTTATAGGAATTTATTTGCCGATTGACTTCTTGAAATGTAGCGATCCCCGATCATGCCTGATGAAAAAAATAGTTCGATTGCGCCCTTACCCTGGGAGTATTTGCAATATATCAGAACTAGTCCCTATTAAGTTTCATCAGTCTACAAGTTTTCAGTCCATTCTCTACATCTTAAAATATAGTAATCATTGACACCGAGAAAAACTTTCGATTGCGCCTTTCCTCTTTGGAGAGATTGGCGCCAAAAGCTAACCAGCACCAGTTTCTAATAGGGTCCACATGTTTAAGGTTTTTCTTTAAATCCCTGCGTTACTTGTTGAGAAATCGCAGTTACAATTAAAAACGGTCAATTGCGCCACTTCCCTCGGAACGATTGACACAAACGCTAACCAACACCAATTCCGTAAGAAATATAATGCAATGCCTTAACCTTGATGCAGAGAAAAAAGAAATAGAATAAGAGAATTATAAAACAGAAATATGTTGTGTCATCGCGAATTTTTTGCGTCTATATTTTTCATATGAATACTCCACTTTTTAAAATTATAAAAGGGCGCCAAAACTTAATCAACACCTGTTCCCAGTGAGGTCCCCCTGTCTCATATTTTTTGATTGAATCCTTGCATTAATTCTTGAGATATAACAATAGTCAAGCTTAACTAGATATACGTTTGATTACGTTCTTGACTGATTTGCACCAAAAGCAATCAGCTCCAATTCTTATCACGAACTATTTGTATGCCGAATTTTGTTCGATTTCTTGCATTACTTTTTGAGTTACAGCGCTCACAAAAACGTGTTTACAATCTGACGACAAGTACAGAGAGAAGAGTTGTACAAAAAAAAATAGAATCGATTCAGCACCCCCTTAAGACATGTAAATCCGTCAAAGCTCAAAAATTGAAAAAAAAAAAAAAAAAAGCAGGAATTCATTACTTTTCTCTTTAAACTTTAGATTTAAAGATGTAAAAAATAGTTGACAGGAATACCACTTGGACGATTTCTTTCTCACCAACTTCTAATTCGGAGTATTTCCTAACTTTTACAGAAACATTTATTCTCTATTTCTTACATAGCGAGGTGTTAAGGTAATCCCATCAAGGAATGAATAGTTTGGAATATCTTTTCGAAAATAGGACTTCAAAAGATTTTCTTTCTAGATGAATTGACAGCAAGTTCTTTCCATGCAATTCCAAGCTATCTGACACCTAAATGAATTAGAATAAAGTCACTTGAGTAACTTTTAGAATAAAAATCTTACATTGACTTGAAAATGTCGTGTTCATTTCCTTATCATTTACCACTTTTTATTTCCACACTCAAAAACACCTAAAAGAGTGCCATTCAAATCTCCCCAATTTTTTGGCAATATGTACGACTATCAATAAAAATGCTTTTAATGTTATGTACTAAATACTAAATATTAAAAAAATATTCTGATATTTTATCAGGAAATTCTGTCTGGAACTATACGAGCCTACTCTCCGGTATACACCCCCCAACTTCAAATTTATAATCTAGCTATCTCTCGCTCTCGCTTTCTCATTTTCTTTAGTTCGTAATTACTTGAAATATACATTTTCCAACGGTTAATACTTATTCATTCATTCATTTAATCAGTAATTCATTTAGTTATTCATTCACTTATTTATTTCTTCGTTCTTTCACTCATTCATGAAAAAGATTCTTAAAAATCCCGATTCATAGGAAAATAGGCTCGTTTAGTTCTGGTTGAACTTCGTATCTGTACACGTTCTACGTCATAACACCTTTCCGATAACTTTTGTTCCAAGCAAATCCGGCTGTTAGATCAGGATTTATATAGGTTTGCAATTTCCCCGTAGGCGCTATGGTTTTTTTTTTTCTTTTCTTTTTTTTTTTGAACTGTTAAAAAATTAACAAAAATTGTTCAAATCAAAAAATATTTAACTCCAAAAGCTTCTTCCAATAAGCTTGTTCATAGAAACTTGCTTATTGTTCTTATGCCCAGAGTTTACATAATTTTCTCATAAGCTAATGTTAAGATTTTTTTGAATGTTCAAAATTCAACGAAAAATTGTTCAAATCAAAAAGTAAAATATGGAAATGAGATGTCCTCGCCGAGATCTTTCGAATGCAAAAAAAAAAAAAAAAACTTTCGAACCAGACAATTCCTTCTAACGTTATGGGGGGGGGGGGAGGGGGGCAGATGGACCGACCGACAGACACACATTTTCCCCATCTCAAAACCAACCCTACTTTCATTTTTTTTATTTTCCAGTCTTCATTTAATTACTTCAATTCTTTTTGACTTTTCATTCATTATTTTTAACGATATTTTTACTTATTCCCTCCATTAAGCCTTCTTTCAAACTTTATTAATTTTTTTTTTTTTTTTTTTTTACTTTTACGTGAAAGAAGGCAAAAAAAAATGGAATTGTGTTTAAAGGTTCATTCATTGGCAGGTTAAGTAATGATAATTGTGTTTGAGTTTTTGTTGTCGTTCGCCAATAGTTCTTGGTTTTTTTCTAAGTTTGAAAAAACTACATTCTTAGTATGCCTTAAAGTTTTGCGGTTATTAACGCATAAAAATAGATAGTTTTGTTTTTCCGATTTTTCCCCATAGAAGTATTTAGTTATTTCAGAAACTTTGTTGACATTTTTTTTATCTTTTTATTTTGGTAATTTAGCGGCCCTCGGTTTTTCTTACTCTGTGCCGGAGCACGGAAAGTCGGAGTAGTAGTCCGGCCCGGCAGTGGGAGGGGCAACTGGACCAGTGGCGTACGCAAGGGGGGTTTAGGGGTTTAACCCACCCCCCTTGAGCCCTTAATAATAGTGCTTTATTACATACTCGAATTTCTTTTAGTAGTTTCAGAAAATTAACCCCCCCCCCCCTTGAAAAAATCCTGCGTACGCCACTGAACTGGACCCTTCTGATCCCTCAAATAACAGGTCTGATTCAAGTGATTAATTCGTAACCTTTTGAATATTGCACATTATAAAAAGATTTTATTTTCGTTTCTTTTTTACAATTAAAGTTCATTCAGATTAACTTTCGTTCGGATAACCTTCAGAGACAACAACATTTAGGACAAGAAAAGAAATAACTTGTATCAAGTCATACATATTTACGAGGACAATTAATGTGTGGACGTTCCCTGATGCTGACGTGTTTTCATCGTTGTCAGTGTTTGGAAATAAGAGAGCTGACCTTGAAAGTCCTTGCCCTCCTCGTCGAAAAGGCGCGCTTTCGTTTTGTTTCTTCGGTCAACCACGTGTTGAGGAGGGCAATTTATTATTGCTTGGCGAGAGTCGATAAGCATCAGTATTCACCGGCGAAGATCTCGTTTTCTTTCTATTTTCCTGGAGTGGGCAAGGCTCGGTCGCCAACGGCCACTTCCAAAAGAACATTCCGCGACCTTGGCGGTTGTTCTCAGTTCTCGCTGTTGACCCCAGTACTACGGGAGGATTAATTGAAACATCAGGATGAAACTCGAGTATCGAAAATTGTGTAACCGCAAAAAATTTCTCTCTATTAAATGATTGTCAATTTAATAAGATTGTAATTAATAATTGTGTATTAGCAGATAATTATTTGCTGGCTTGGGGATGAAAAGGCTCTCACTCTAAAAGGTTCATTCCGCGACCATGGCGGTTGTTCTCGTTATTGACCCTAGTGCAAGGCCTCCAGAAGAGGGGCCCTGGGGTTCGGAACACCCCCCAAAATTATATTTAGAATTGTTTTTTTTTTTTTTTTTTTTTTTTTTTTTTTTTAATTTTCAGCTTGATTTAATAGAAAGCGAGGACCGGGCGTATTTTCACGAGAGATTTCCCTTTATTTCATCCTTCCTTTTCTCTCTTTTCTTTTTTTATAGTATTTTATTTTCTTTGAAGAGAAAACTGGTCAAAAAACATATTTAGCACTACAGAAAGCATTTCCAACTTTAATTTTGTCATTTGGTGACAGCCGAGCTGGATTTTACCTCTCTTGGAACTAAGGCTGATCGAGATGCGTTGATCCCAGTCGGTTTTTTTTAAATGAGCACTATATGTAAACGAACACAGAACACGCATAAACAAAATGTATGTACATAAATATACACACATTTTGTTAAAATACATAGTATATATTCACCCCTCCCCACGGAAAATATTTTCTTGGTACGACCTTGACGTGACCAACCAAGGAAAAAATTTTTTAGGGTACGACCTTGCCCCAATACTACATGAAAAATTGAACCTTCAAGATAGGATATCATAGAAAATTGTGCAACAGCTAAATTTCTTTCATTATTAACTGATTTTCAATTTAATAAGATTACTATAAACAACTGTGTAATAACAGATAATTATTTTTCTGGCTTAGGGCTGAAAATCTCTCAGTCAAAAAGGAAAATGAAGTATAGGTTTCACAGGGGACACATTCAACAGGTTTCATGTGTCAACTAAAAACAAATGATTGTACAGCAGTTAAATAAACTTTAGTGTTTAGAAATGTTAAAGTTAATTACTCTACGAAATACATACATTAATTTTCCACTGTTATTCCAGAAACGCATTTGCCGCATCGGTTAATAATATTTCCGAATTTAAACGCTTGAAAAATTTTTAAAAAAAGATAGTAAATGGCATTTAAATATAACCTTCTGATGCTCAGAAAATGTATTTGAAGGCAAAACATACATTTAATTTTGATGGCACAAAACTATTTAGAAAATCATTGAAAAAAAATTTTTGGAAATTTATCCTCACATTTGAGGGACCATTAAGATTTTGTACATTTATTCATTGTTACATTTTTGACATTTATAATTTACCATGTACTCTCGATTATTCAGAACCAGATTAACGGAGAAGAGAATTCTGGTTAATCACAAATTCCGCTCCCTAATCATGCAAAAGCTTGATGATGATAACAACAGCAGCAGCAACAGCAACAACAACTTAAAGCATATTAGCACCGAAAGAGAGCGGAACACTTGCTGTTTAAGTTGCAGAAGTAAATAATAGGGATTTTTTTACATATAATTTGATCGAGTATTTTTTTTTTTTTTTTTTTTTTAAGAAAAGTACTTTAAAATGTTTTAGGTATCTTCGACTCCTAGGACCACAGCACCGGGAATATCTAAATTTTTTATAAAAGTTACTACACGAGAAAAGAACTACACGAGGAATTCTGATAGAAGCAACGCAATTGATGTTGTTATAAAATAAAAATGTGGAGTATGGCTGTGTGATGGACACGGCCGTGTGTTGTGCGTGAATACGTTTATGTAACGGGTTATATGTTTTAAATAAAATATTTTTATTTATGTATTTAGAATAAAAGCAAGGAAACAAATAATTATTGTGTTACAATATAACTTTATTAATTAATAACTTTATAGTTTTGGCTTTTCGACGCGTTATAAGTCGACATTATCTATATATTTTTGTTATTTTTTTATTCCAACACCTTATTATATTCACTGTCACTACTTTAAACTAATGTTTCATATACAATCGATAGATTTTGACGAGAGCTGATGATTAAAACTTAAACGAATATCGTAGCTTCTCAGAGTCAAAAGCTATACTGATTGCAAATCTCGATACAAATTAAAATAACCTCAAAATGGCGGCGCTTTCCTCTCCACCGCGCGTGATGCGTCTCTGTTCTCGATTATCGTAAAGAATTCTTTGATCCTTTAGTTATTCAGTGGTATAATTTGGATGTAGAGGATAAATTCCAAACTACAACGCCAAACTCTATCCCGACGATTTTGTTATCATTAGACTTTTTGGATTGCCCCCGTATGGTAGCAAATTTAAAGACGCATTCACGTCATAAAGTTTAGGCGGATCTTCACAATTTACGAATGGATTTTTACGACGATCAAACCTGGAAAAATCCGTTCACTGTAAAAGAATAACTTTTAACAGATCGCCATTCGGAATAGGTGTCCACTCATTTGGCGAGAAATTGGTACGAAAGCTAAAAATATCCCATTCTCGGCAGATTGTAGAGAGCGAGAGCGCAATCAGTAAGTGAGACTGAAACAGCCATTTCCCTTAATAGAGCGATCTCGGCGCGCATTAATACGCCATTAATCTTCGGATTCCATCACGCAGATAGGTCATTTATTTTAGACAGGGGGCGGGGGTGGCGCATCATTATCGCAGGCGATAAGGTAGTTCATAAAAAAAAAACGTTCGAGCAGTTTTCTTTCTTTTTTGAATGCACATTCCCAAAAGCTGTAGCGTTAATTTCATCAAGCGAGCCAGAAACAGCGACATTATAAACATATTTATCCAAAACTTAGATCTACGAGTATTTAAAATTGTTCTCAAATCGTGGATTTGACTTTTTGCCATTGAAGATATCAGCTGCTGAATCTATTTATCAATGAATTTGCTACCTGAACCTGAAGTGATATACATGAAATCTCATCCAATTAGTCTTTTATTATTATTACTAGCCGATATACCAGGCGTTGCGTGGGTTTTAAATGCAACATGGCAATCCAAAGATATTATAAAATAATAAAGAAAAAAACCTAAGAAAGCCGTACCTTTTTTTCTTCTCAGGTTACATACAAAGTATAATTTTTTCATGCAGCCAAAAAAAAAAAGAAAAAAATCATGATAATTAATATGCGTTAACAAATCGTTCCTTGAAAATCATCTTGGACGCACTGAGCGACATTTTAAACGTCGCTCACCGCTCAGTGCGTCCAAGATACAATCCTTTTCCGGCAATTACTAAATAGATGCCTTAAAAAACAAATCCCGTATGTGTCAGACACCTTAAAAACACTGGTCAAAAAGTGTTTTGCCCAAAGAATGAATTTCACTTTTCCTGAAGTAGTTTTGCACGAGGAATCCATATCTGGCATCAAATTTTTTTCCATCACGTATAGTTTTTTAGCCTACTTTCCCGTAAAAGTAAAAAAAAATAATAATAAAGCATGAAAGAAGGCTTAATGTATCGTGAAAATATCGTTAAAAATCAAGAAAAGTCAAAAATAAGTGAAGTAATTAAATAAAGATTGTAAAATAAAAAATTTGAAAGTAGGGTATTGAGATGGGGAAAAAGTGTGTCTGTCGGTCTGTCTGTCTGTCGGTCTGTCCACCCCTAATAACTTTTGAACGAATTGTCCGATTGGAAAAATTCTTTTTGCATTCGAAAGATCTCGGCGAGGACATCTCATTTACATATTTTACTTTTGATTCATATTTTACTTTGCAATTTTTTGTTCAATTTTGAACAGTTCAAAAAATTTTAACATTAGCGCCTAAGGGTGAAAATGAAGCAAATGATGTAAACTCTGGGTACAAGATATAAGTTCCCATGAACAAGCTCACTGGAAGAAGTTCTTGGCGTAAAATATTGATTTGAACAATTTTTGTTCATTTTTGAACAGTTCAAAAAATTAACACAGAGCTTACGGGGAAATTTCAACCCTATATAAATCCTGATCTAACGGACCGATTTGCTTGGAACAAACTTTATCGGAAAGCTCTTATAACGTAGAACATGTAGAAATAGAAAGTTTATCCAGAACGTACGAGCCTATTTTGCTATGAAATGTTTTGATCGGGATTTTCAAGAATATTTCTCAGTGACTCAATGAGTGAAATAATGAATGAATGAATAAATGAAAGAGTGAAAGAATAAATCAATGAATAAATGAATGAGGGAAAGAATGAATGAATAAATTATTGAATAAATGAAAATATAAATAAATGAGTGAATAAATACATGAATGCGTAAATGAATGAATAAACACTTGAATGAGGTAACGAATGAATGAATAAATGCATGGCTGAATAAATGAAAGAATGAATGAGTGAGTGAATGAATATGTATTATCCGTTGAAAAAGGTATATTTTCAATAATTAGAACTAAAGATAAATAAGAAAGAGAGAGAAAGAGATAGCTAGATTATAAATTTGAATTTGGTGTATACGGGAAAGTAGGCTCGTATAGTTCTAGACGGAACTTCTTGTTAGTTATGAGGAAGGAAGTGTTCGATTTTTACGTTTTTTCATTGTTTTTCCGATCATGCAGAGTCGTTTTTATTGAGATAAAGTACACAAAAGAGTTTGAATGTCAACTGTTAAATCAGTGGTCACTTTATTTTGCTGGAAAAAACTTGGTGGAGTGTCGCAAACAGCCCCCGCAGATCCCCGAACCGAAGTGCGTATCAAATTGCTGCACTGGGTGCTAGTCTCGGTAGGAATTTCGCGAGCACTGAGATACAAAGGCAAATAGGCAAAAGATTGATACTATACGACACGTTTAATGAGCATGAGCTACCATATTTTATCATAGAAGTCTACTGTTGTGTGTAAAAATACCCGCTGAAAACATGGGAGCTGTTTAACCGATGAACATGGAGAGCGGTTCCATCAGGACATTTCAGTTTTTATCGAAAAGAGATGTCAAGGGAAGTGGAGTGCAACTATGTTAGCAGATTACTGCTGGACGTTAAAAAGGGACATTCCCGAGCCAAAGTATGCCAGAACATGTCAAAATCAACCCTTTCAAGGTTAATAGAAAATTACTTGGTTTTTTGGTGGAAATGCTTTTAATGTAAAAATTACAATGCCCTTAAAAAAAGGGGGGTGGGGGTCCTAAATGCTATTAATGTCAGCTATTACAGCACCTTGCAAGGGAGCTGGGACTTCGGAAGGAGCAACGGCAACTCCCTAATATGATGGTTAAACCTTTACTTTTTGCCTTTTCGACGAAACTTGTCAGAATACTGGCAGATGCGTGTTGACACTTTGGGTGTCAGAGCGGATGCTGGAGCGAACAGTCTAACAAAAATTGTACTTTATTCTTAGTTGTGACAAAAAAACATTTGGTGGTAATAGTTAATTTCGCCAAAATGGAATAAAAGTAGAATTTAAAAAAAAAGAACAAAAATGATTTTCGAAAAAGTGGCTCCGAGATGCACATCCTAAGGGTCCAAAGAATATCTGGGCCGAATTTTCTGCTTTAGGTTCAATGGTCTGTTCTGTAGACCACCAACAGACACCCGAACATTGTACTTTATTACTAGTGGAGATTATTTTCTCCCTCCCTTTTTATTTATTTACTTAATTATTATTCTTCTTCTTATTATTATTATTAGTATATATATATATGTATATATAGTATACATATATATATATATATTTATGTATATATAGTATATATATGTATATATATATATATATATATAGAGAGAGAGAGAGAGAGAAAGAGAAAGATGGTGTTTAAGTTTTATATTTGAGGAGTATTAGAGCGACACGAGATATTCTGAGCCAGCAGTAGCAAATAACTTTTATAAAAGCAATCACTCTACTTCTTAAAAGTTGTACATAATTAACGCATCAAAAATCAATAACAGCATTATGATCAAGGAAAATAACCCTCACTCTCTAATCAGAGCAATGCATACAAGGTTACCCACCCACCTCAGAGCGATGGCGCAACCCTCCTAAAATCTACGGACCCCCCCCCCCCCCCTAGGGCAAACAGTACCCGACAAACAGAACCCGAGTAACCCAACAGCCCCTGAAACACCCTCCGAATTTCAAGGCGCACTTTGTTCCAACCCCCCTTACTCTCCCGTGGGGACCCCTGATGAATATGAGTAACATCTGACATTAAATAATCTTACATGAAGAAAGAAAATCTGCATTCGATTTCTGAGAGCGCGCATTACAACTTTGTTTTCGGTCCCTTTAGAGAACAATTTCAATGACATAACCAGATATAATGTGAACCTTATGTTGATAAAAAAACACCGAAAACATGAGAATCATTATTTTTAAAAAATATATAATGCAATTATTGCTAAAGATATGAAAGCAAACAAACGAGGCTTCATTGTTTAAGAAATAACAAAACATTCCTCGAAAAGTCTGCTTTCGTGGTTAGTTAGCTATCTTTCCCGCTCTTTCGTTCTCCCTGGCTCCAAATTATTTCAAATAATCTGTTTAACGGCAGAAACAATTATCTCGAAACAAAACATATTTCTTGTACGTAGCAAGCAAATTTTTTTTATTATGAAAATGATATCAAATTCTTTCCCTCATTTTCCAAGAGCTCCTTTTATTTACTTAGTTATTTAATTTTTTAATAGAGCGAAGTCATATTCTGTTGCCATAAAAGACACCGTTCTGTGTCAACCATTTCATTTGCAAAGAAATGAATATTGTTCTTTTCTGTCTCAATTGGCTGCGTATGATCACCAACGTTTGCAGACCTAGTGCATTCCCCCGGAAACCGGCATCCAATATTTCTAGTAACAAAACTATACGCGGATGCCATTGCCACATGAGAATTTTGACACTCCGTTTCCCCCTAGATGGAGGCACCTGAGCTCTTACGATGCGAAACTGCACTTTGATTTAGCCGAGAGTATCCTAGCCAAACGGATACTCAAAGGATCTTTATTATGCCGCATAATTCTACGACATGGGCGCTGACGATTTTATGCATCTTGAAAATAAACCGACTTGAGCCAGGTTTGATCCTGCGAACTTAGGCCCGTGCCTTACCACTACGCCGCCCTACCGGCAACATTCATTTTAGGGGAATTTTCCCACACCGACAATTATGTTTTGCATAAATCTATAGAAATCGGCAATGCTGGAATGGGATCATTCATAAATGAGATCACCCTTCAAGGGGGAGGGGTGTTCGTGAAATTGCGTCAAATTGTGATGAGGGGAGGGGAGGGGAGCGGGTAACAAGAAGTGTGACATCCTGCTCATGCAACATAGCGTGACATGTGACAAAGGGGGAGGGGGTATGTTGAAGTGCGAGATTTTGTGACAAAGGGGGAGGGGGTAAGTTGAAGTGCGAGATTTTGTGAAAAAGGGAGAGGGGGGCTCAAATATATGGGGGGAAAAAGCATGACATCATTTATGAACGGTCTCTATGAAGTGTTAAAAAAGAAGATAAAAAAATCTTAAATTAACGAAATTATTCGGATGAATGTATTTGCAATTATGCTGACCTTTTAAAACCTCTTATCAACTGGATAGCATTTCTATTTTCCCCGTCTCTCCGCTAAACATGAGCCAAACACACATGCATTAAAAAATCGTTTTTCTTAAATAAACTGAAAAGAAGAGTGAACACGTTCACTCTTAATTAATTCCGCTTTTTCTCGCCTACTTTTTTCATCCCAGAAAATTTCTTTTCAAGCGGAATTTCTTTTCAAAAAAATTGCTCTTTGTCATTGAAGTAGTGCAAAAGTGTAAAGCAATTTTGTTTTTTAGCTATGTTGTATTTATTCATTTCAATATTCATTTTTTTTTTTTTTCAAGCATTTCCTCTTGTCGCATGCTTGGCTACGGAGTTTTTAGTTGCGTCCAATTTCATCGCATCATTAGCATCATTTTAATCAAGAGGCGATTAATTAACACTGTTCTTTCAAGAAGAAATAAGGATCGCAATGGCAGTACGAAATTCATATTGAATTTTCAGTTTTACCAAAATTGACGTTAATCTTATTCTGAAAAAAGGAAAGAAAGAAAGAAAAGCAACGAGAAAAGATTAAAGATTTCAAAAAGCATTTACAAATATGCATCAGTTCCTTTTACAAAAAAGACTACATAAAAAGAAAAAGGATGGGGAAAATCGGCATAACATTGGTAAAAGAAAACAACAAAATCGAATAAAACGCTTCGAGGTGCACAAGCACACCTCCTTGCTCCGAACTAATTTTGTGCCTAAATAAAAGAAAATCAGTCGAACGATATTGGCTTTATGCGAAATACAGACACAACTGAGGGACTGATTTGCTATTATTAATGGGAATCTGTTACATTCGTATTTAAAACCTTGGGGTGTAAAGGTTAAAAATTTTATAAGTTTAGTTTTGGGTTTTGTTTTATATTTTTCTTGTCTTTTACGTGATCTGTTCCAGAGATCTGGAGCGGAGCCGGAGCACAATAATCTGTCGTGTTCCACTGCTCTAATATTTTTTATTATTATTTGATGATTTTTTTCAAAATGACTTTTTCAGCATTGAAATGACTTTCGAGTAAACAACGACAAAAAATTAAAGATGATTCTTTTTATCTACAATTTTATTTGAAATAATCAAAGCTGAAGATGAATAAATATAAAACAAGTTTTCACAGATTGATAAAAAGAACATAAATAAAATGTACATAACAAGATGCCTATTCCCCCCGGAATGGAGGAGGAGCGAAGTTGGAGCAAATCTTTATAATAATTCACAGCTGAACTGGAGTGGAGAAAATCCAAAAAAGTTGTTGCTCAGTTCCCTGCTCAATTTTACAGAGTTACGGTTATTGCTAGGGCCCGAATCTTAAGTTTTTTTTCTGAATAGAAATATGTTGTTTGTAATACTGTACATTAATTTTACTCCATTATGCCCTCCATTCCATAGCTAACATTTCCGGAAATACAATTCAAGTTTTCACTGTGTAGTCCTGGATAGGCCCAGCACATGCCTTTTCTTCATGCAGGCATTCTTCTCATAATAATGTATAGGTCGCCTTGAAGAAAATGTAGTCAAGTCCTTTTATTTTTTGATATTTTCTTATTTTTGTAAATTGTATTATCAGTTTCATTTATTACAGTATATCATACTATAACCGTTACATACTTTTGTAATCTAATTAATAAGCCTATAGCAGGGGTCGATCCAGCATTTTTAACAAGGTCCGGTTTTTGTGGATTTTAAAAAGATTTTTGTGAAAAATGATATAATTTTGTGAAAATTCAAAACTTAAACACACAGTGGTAAAATCTTTTATTATTTTTTGTCGCTTATTTAATAAATAATTCTTCAAAAAGTAAGATTTGGTAGCGCGGAATTTTGTGAAGGGTCCGTTTTGATTGGCTTTAATTTTGTAAAGGGTCCGTTTTGATTGACTGAAATTTTGTGAGCGGTCCGTTTTGATTTACTTTTAATTTTGTGAAGGGTCCGTTTTGATTGACTGAAATTTTGTGAAGGGTCCGTTTTGATTGACTGAAATTTTGTGAAGGGTCCGTTTAGATTGACTTTTTTTTGTGAAGGGTCCGTTTTGATTGACTGGAATTTTGTGATGGGTCCGTTTTGATTAACTGAAATTTTATGAAGGGTCCGAAACCGGACCTTAATTTCATCTGGTGCGAGCCCTGTAAAGTTTAAAAAAATAATATTTAAAAAAAAATCTCTTCTTTTCAGTGGCGTAGCTAGACATCGACTTTAGGGGGGAAGGTTCTTCGGGAGAAGTCAGGCTAATTTCATTGTTTTCCAAGAAAAATTGGTCAAATTCCAGACAATCATTTACCATTTCAGGGGGGGGGGGTCGCCTTAAAACCATCCCTTATCTATGCCAGTGCTCTTTTTTTCCCTTGCTGAATCGAATTGGCTTCTGAACGACTCATGTTACTTTTGCATAGTTATCTCAGCATCATTATTAACTAAATCAAAACTACTGCCTCCATACACAAAAGCAGAGACGGCTCTTAAATCACGATAAGGTTATTTGCTCCTCTTGACCTCAAGTGCTCGAATACATAAATTCTTACTTAATCAGCCGTGATATTAAATAGTGATAAGTAATAATATTGAGAGGGATTTCGATTTAACTTAAATCTCAATTAACATTCATGAGGATAAGATCAAAATACTGAAAATTTAATCAACGCAGCATACAAGTTTACTCTAGGACTGATTAAAATTAAAAATATGAATATCCATATCTGTTGAACGTTCGTTCAAACTATGAGGATTATTAGGATTAATCATTTCATACAATTAATTACAATGACATGTGTCTAATGTAACTTCCATTGCGAATTGAATATCGCAACCAAATATCGACAAATTGCTTTGCAGAATCGTGGAGTAATTGAATAATTTTATTATTTCCGATTAATTTTAATTCAGTTTATTATATTTTGCTTTTTTAATAATCAATTGATGACAAATTAATACCATATTCTATCTGTATAATTGTCTTACCGAAGTTTAAACTAATTTTTATGCAATCTATGCAAAAAGGATCGTATCCTAAGGAAAAAGCAAAAGTAAGTTAGACGATATTCTTTTCTTGAATTTTTGACAAAAATTATTTATAAGTTTTTCGAAATTTTCACGAAAATTAGACGTGCACCAGTCAAACAAAGACAGTCTAAATTCTATTAAATAAGTCAGACAGACCTAATAGTTGTACATAATAGTTGTTTACTTTTCTGAATTATCTCAAACATATGAGCCAACAAAATGAAAAATATATATAAACAAAAAATTTCAGCATAAAGCACTTTTCCAGTCTAAATTTTTGCACAGTACATTTTTCGCATCTGTCCCTTCACCCGCACGCTACTATTCATTTGAATTTGTAACTTAAATATTACTTATATACTACAATAATGATTTTTTAAACGAAACATTTTCTTGAATAAAAGTAAAATGCACTGTAAAAAATTCCAGTTCAACCTTTTACCAAAAAAAAAAAATGGTGAAATTTAGCTGCACCAACATTTCGTACTAAAGTAGAACCATTATAATGGTTCCTAGTTTCATATTCATGGTGAAAGTAGATGAAACTACACCATTTTTTCGGTGACAGGTTGAACTACAATTTTTTACAGAGTGCGACGCATAAAATGAAATAATTGCACAAAAATAAAACTTTTGATACTAAATTGATTAGTCCATAACTTTACAAGAAAGCCATCGATAGTATCGGTTTCTTCAACTATCGCTAGTTTCACAAACACCAATTCTTTGAAATAAGTGAAACAAAGAACATAAATTTAGGAAAGAAGAAATGGAGAGCTAATGTGTAGTTTAAACAGCTCTTTACTCAAAAGTGAGAAACACATGCCTAAGATATGGATTTTCTTATCATATGATTTGGGGAATTCCTGGCTTTGGTCATTTCAAATGGCCCAAATCGTTGGTTAAGGTCCTACGCATCCCTGTACTTCACTCTGCACGAAATTTTTTACACACTCGGGGTGAAAACAACTCTTAAATTTGTCGATATTGGAGATCTTCCAACTCTGTTGTCTTACGGAACTCATAGTTTCCAACCTAGTTATGTTTTTAGAGCCATGTAATGCACAACTTTGGAAAGGGATAAAATGTGTTTGCATTTATCCCTTACTTTTATTCTCAGGTGTATAAAAGTGTTTTAGAGGAAAAAATCATACTTTTTATGGACATGTAGTTTAGGGGCCTCTTATTGAACTGGCATTTAAACCCAACCAGCAGCTTACCGTCTGAAACATTTTGAGACTCATTACACCACCCTATGCAGCCATGTGCCATCATTTAAATTGAGAATATTAGATATTAGAATCACCGGTGTTAAATACTGCAATAAAAACAAGTTGAGTTAAAACCCCTCAAATCCGAACTAATTGGAGCTATAGCCTGTTCGGATTTCAATTTGTTCGGATTAGCCGAAAACTATCCATAACATAATAACGAACCCTCGCCACTTCGATAATTGAAAGTAACTGATTTCAAGGGAAAGATATTTTGTGAGTTTCTGTTGTTATTTTATTGTTTTGCAAAGTGATTCGCCTAAAAAGTTTCAATAACCAATTTTTACCGTTTTTTCAATCCTGCATAGCACAAGTATGTAGACACATTTACAATTTGTTAGGAAAGTTTGTTGAAAGTATGTTAACTGTACTTTCTTGTTAATATTTCAACTAATTATATAAAATAAGGTTATAGTAATTGTTTTATGACACAATAAATGAGTTACTCTTTTTTGCGGTTGTTTTTCAAACTTAAATTTGTTAAGAAAAACTCGTTCGGATTTCCCGGGATTTCGGATTTGAGAGGTTTCACTGTATTCATTTCTCATATGTATAGATTTAAGTAGTGCAAAAATAATCCGAGAACCACGTGCCATTTTCTCCAAGGATCTGGAGCAGCCATTTTTTGAGTTGCTCTGCTTCGTGCTCAGAATTATTTTATAAAAAAGAATCATTTTAGTAAATCGCTTTTTTAGTTAATTTACGCAACAAAAAAGTTAAAAAATACTAATAGCTATTTATCAATAAATATGCAATGTTTTGAATGACAGTCTGAGGAAAGAAAACTCATTTACTTATTTTTAAGTTTATGAATGTAATTTAAAAAATAAATAGGAGCAGTGGAACACAGCAAATTGTTTTGGTCAAGCAGCTTCAATTTCAAGCAAAATCTCGCTGCTCCACATCCTGGCTTTCTTAGTCCCCTAGTCTAAAGGCTATTTTTTTATTATTATTATTAATATATATATATATATATATACATATATATAAAAGAATCCCTCGCTAAAAAAAAAAAAAAAAGGAACAAATTTAATTCAAAAATATAAAATGAGAGATTTTCCGAGCACATATACTGATCAACTCTTTTCTAGCAATTTTTCTCAACTTGCACTTTACATATTTAAACTTCGTAAGAATTATAAAAATAAATAAATAAATAAAAGAAAAAAATCAGTATTTTCAATATTGATCTAAGATTCAAGATTTTTTTTTTTAAATAAATGAACTTAAAACACAATAATAAAAGAAAATAAATAATTCGGTGTTTAAAGATCGGATGCAAAGGAATGAACTGGTGAATATCGCGATTTGGCGGGTTGCCAGCGAAATGTCAGATTTGTTTTCCAAACTTTGATGAAGCGAGTAAATGAAAAATGTCAATTATGTAAAATGCTGTGAGTGACTTTTTTATTATTTGTTGCCTTCCTGGATACATTACTTTTAATGAAGCAAGAAACTTTGCTTCAATGATCACATTACAAAAATAATTTTTAACAGAAAAAAGTAAAAATGCCAAAGAAGAGTAATTTTCGAAAATATTTCATAATAAAATTTTTACGAAATCGACAGCAATTTTTGGTATTAAATCAAGCAAATTGGGTTGCAATTAAATTTATGTTTGTAATTAATTTATGTGTACATATGATTTCATGTATATTTTTGCAACGACTTCAAATATTATGTTTAAAAGTAGATTTGGAGATGTTTATAAAATGACTTCTTTTTTTACATTTAACCCAGTTTACATTTGCATAAAAGGTAGTTTCCATTGTTTTGCTCAATTCTGTTTTGAAGTGCTGTTTTCTGTCCTCTTACTTTCCAATTTGTTTAAATGTATCTATTTATTTCATTATTATTATTCCTTTTTACGTAAACATATTTTTCAAAACGTATGCGTAGGCGAAAGTACATTATTTTAGAAGTATGCGCAGGCGATATGACACAATATCGTCCCTGATCGTAATCTAGTGAAAAAAAATAATAAAATAAACAAAATTAACCACCAAATTGGATCTTTTTAGGACGGACAAACAAACGAACAAAATTATGCGCACCGTACGCATTAAATAATTTCCTCGTTTTGAAGTCTTCTAAAAATGCTAGTAGAGCATTATTTCTTTACCTGGGGGCCCCTAAGGGAGTTGTAATCTCATCAACAAAATTAAGAAACATCATATTACCAAAACACAACTTAAATTATAACCAAATGCTACGAAATTCAATTTTGTACAAATAACATTTTTGTAGCATGGGATCCGCAAGGCTTTTTAAGTACATTTTCAGCTTTTAAGGTGGCCACTAGAAAGGTTGATAAACTATGTACTACAGAAAACAGACGGAATCAGTTCAATGTTTATTTTAGAGAAGTCATCATTTA
The DNA here is from genome assembly GCA_038502835.1 of Octonoba sinensis. Lineage (NCBI taxonomy): Eukaryota > Metazoa > Arthropoda > Arachnida > Araneae > Uloboridae > Octonoba > Octonoba sinensis. The sequence goes on from CM076602.1 coordinate 71,725,151, forward strand.
AAAATCTTATTATAACTATAATTAATATTACTGCTTTACCGCAAGTACGTCTTTAATATAACGAGTTTTATATTTAATCATTTTAGTACGAAAATAATAGAGTAAGCATTGCTAATTTGCATGTAAACTGCTGAGTTTCCACAACACATTTTCTAAAAAACAAATATTGTTGAATGTAGTTACGGGACCTTGCCTAAGTTGGGTCTCTATCAAAAAGAATCATTCAAATCGGTCCATCCAATGAGAAGCTAGGGATAAACAAACAAACAAGCAAAAAAAAGTATTCGATACGAATACATAGTCTTTTTTTTTTTTTTTCGAAGTCGGTTGAAAAGGACTTAATTGCTAAGTAAATAACTATCACTACATTTTTGAAGAAAACATTGCCCGAACTTTATCCCTCTAAGTTTAATTTGAATGGTAATAACGGTAGTAATGATAATAATCAGGCCCGTCATTTGAAAAATTTCCATACGAGGCAAAGGGTATATTTTTAATGCATATTATAGGTAAAAAACAACAAAACACATAAAAACATGTATAAATTCAATGTAGTGAATGTTTTGCAACCTGGGGGTCGCGGCACCCAGGTTTAGGGAATGCGATCAGGTGTCATGAGTATAGCAATCTGACCAAAAAAATTAAGAAACATCATGTTATTGAATGAAGTATCTTAAATTACAATCAACGAGAACAAAAATTGAATGCTGTACAAATCAAATTTTGAAGCAAGGGTGTCGTAAAGCTTTTTAAGTATATTTTCAGCTATGAAGGGAGTCCCAAGATTAAAAAGGTTGGAAAATGAAGTGTAGCTTGACGGATGCCTTAAACATAAATAATTCAAATTCAAGATATTTGCACCGATAATAGTCAAGCGAAATCATCAAAACTAAAATTTATCTCACCTTCCTTTTCTTGCATGAGATAAAATTCTTAAGCGACAAGATATATGTTGATGTTAAGAAGGGATGAATAAACATAATCAAAACAAATAGCCTGTTGTTGTCTACGCTGAATCACCTTTAAACGGAAACGCACCGCTATTTGTTTTTCCTTCTCACCATATCTCATAGATTAGGTAGTTAAAATAAAAATTATAGTTAGTGATCAAATGTTTAACTTTGCTATTAAAAAAACTATATTAAATGATCGAATGTTTTGCTTTGCTATAAAAAAAACTATATTAAATGATCAAATGTTTTACCTTGCTATAAAAAAAGAACTATATAAAATGGCCAAATGTTTTAGCTCGCTATTAAAAAAATCTATGATCAAATGTTTTACTTTGCATTAATAAAGAAAATATATTAAATGATAAAATGTTTTAGTTCGCTATTAAAATAATTATATATTAAATGATTAAATGTTTTGCTTTGCTATTAAAAAAACTAGATTAAATGATCAAATTTTTTAGTTCGCTATTAAAGAAATTATATAGTAAATGATTAAATGTTTTACTTTGCTATTAAAAAAACTAGATTAAATAATCAAATGTTCTAGTTTACTTTTGGAAAAAAAAAAAACTTATTGAGTTCAAACTTTATTTCTTGGACTTTGAAAAAATATTGTATATGAACCCGGACTAAAATATGGTTGACTTTTTTAAGCTACCATTTCTCGCTTTGTAAGACAATTTGTATCTGGGGTTCAAAATACAAAATTTGGCTCTCCCACCCCTGAAACACACCCTTGTTTTTATGATAATAATAATGACGTAAAAACGTTTTCTATCAAAATAACAATGTTTTAAAAACTATTGAACGATGTAATGAATTACTCACACAATTTAATCGAACTTGGATTAACCAATATAGTTTCTAAAATTTGCGAAATCAAATATAATTTTATTAACAAACGAAGAACTAAGGAAGGAAACGAGCTCATCCCTTCAAAGAAAACGTTTTGTACGTTTCAAGCAATTTTCCCATTATTATTAACCCAAATCATTAAAGCTTGAAACGCAGAGCATCAGTTTGAAATGAATGAAAATTGTTTTTTTCTTCTTCTAATAGTAATAGTATTTTGATGAGTTAGTTCATTCTTCTAACTCACAATTCCCAGCCAGACTATTTTAAATAACATCTCATATTTCTCAAGTAAAAAAAGCATTCACATTCATTTTTACGATTAAAAAACGTATTCAATAAAAACAAAATCTTGCTTTTTGATTGTTAACAAAAATTCATTAAGCACGGGTAAATCAACGGAAACAAAATATGAGTTGCCTGTTGCATATCATTGGGAATAAGGTCACGATTTAGCAGTTAACATAACTTTTTATCAAGTATTTTTATATTGCAAGACGCAAAAATAATTTCTGACTGCAAGAAAAGATGGTAATTTCGTTGATCGGAAAAAATATGTGTGAATGTGTATAAAAGTAAAGTAATAAAAAAGTGGAGCTATGAGGTTTCGAACATCTTCTGACATTCAAAATAAAGTTTTCATTTATGTTTAGGAGAAAATAAATTACTTTTCTTATTTTTTTACCTCTCAATTGCAATTTCCATTTAATTTAAAAATTCTCCTTGTCTATTTATTCCTTGCGTTGAAGTAGGAAATCGGAGAAGTAATGAATTTAAATAATTTGTAGGTTTTATTTATTTATTTGACGGGGGAGAGAAAGAAATAAAAGAACCATACTTTGGGGGGGGGGGGGGTGGACGACCATGACCTTGAATAATAGAGAAATAAAATTTAGTCTATGGAGAGAAAAGAAGCGTTTTCAGCGAGAAAAAATTAGTACAGAATGTCAGGATTTTCGTTTCTTCGTTTCTTTATGTAAACAGTTTTAATGAAATGAAATTCAAGTTCAAGGAATAAAACAAACGTATAAATAAAATAAGAAGCAATAATTTTTAATTTTGATGAATATTTTTATAAGTAGCAAGGCCAAAAAGTTTCACCGTCAAATGTTTTTAGTTGGAAAGTTTAGTTCCTGAAGATGTTTTGTGACAAATAAGTCAATTTTAAGAAAATCAGCTTTTTAAGTTTTGCGCTTTTGTTCGTTTGACACGGCTTTTCCTGCACAATGTTGTAATATTGGTATCAGAAAGTTTCCAATAAAGTTTTGAAATTTGTGTTGTTAATTTCATTTGGAATTTTTAAGATTGGATCGGCCTTTCTCGCACCACGGAAAACACTTTTAATTGAAATTCAAGCAAAATTACAGGAAACATTCTAAGTTTAAAGGATTTTAAAGCGTTCCAATCTACTAAAAATCTTACATTTTTCAAAAATGCCCCATATTTTCAGCTGTTTGGCTCATTATTTTAAAGGATTCCCAGTACGTATATATCAACACAGATCTCTCACAGGGATACTTCGGAACACTGTATTCCACGTTTTGTTCCATAGTCTCATCTGTTGCTAAGTTCGACCAAATTGCATTACGTCGCGAAGACATGAGAGATATTTCTTCTAGCATCTTCTTTAAATGATGAAATAGCCTGCCTCCTTACACGAGTCACACGACTCGAAGGGACTAATATAACGAGAACTAAAATTCAAAAAAATTCATTTCGTACGTTACTTTGAAAATTAGGCTAACAAAGTTAATTATAAAAGGAAAATGTTGTCTGAAAATGTCAAGGATAGTGTTTTGAAGAGCAAAGAATGTGTCACTTTTTCATGAAAATAAAACTAATATGACAGTTTAAGTTCCGAAACAGAGCAAAACAAATCCTGCCAGATGATCTCGTTCAATTACCGGTACATTTATTTTATAATCAGATTTAGATCGGTATGGGGGAAAAAGGCTTCTAACGGGCGATCTGTTTCCAGAGCAATAATTTATTCCATTAGCGCGAAGAAGAGTGAACTTACCTTTCTGTTTTAGAATTCATGCGAGCATCCTTAATTGCATTTTCACAATCCTTCACTTGGGCTCTTCCCGCCGACGAGCACGTGGTCTTCAGCCACCTTCATTAGCGTCAATTGGCAGTAGAAAAAGAAAAAAAAATCCTTTTAATTACTCAGCTGTTCCGCCAGAGAGCGTGCATCGCCGCCTTGTGGCAACACAAATTATTATCCCGCACGTTCGCAGTCGCGAGGCTTCACTGGATGAGTTTTGTTTTCAACCAACATCAGACGATCGCGTTCAGGAGGTCGAAAAAAATGGCCGAGCGTGTGAAACCGTCATTTTTTGCGAGGCCCTTCTTCATTAGGAGAGGGGAGGGGTGCTCTGAGGAGTTCTTCCGTGCACTTTTTGACACCTCATTAAGGAGTTAATTAGTCAGTGGGAGTGAGGCTTTTTCCGAGCCCAAAAAACTTTATCGGCCGTTTTTTCTTCTTGTTTTTTTTTTTCCACGACGAGTGGCAGGGACGCGACTGCTACTCTACTCCATCCATTTCTGTTCTCCCTACGCGAGAGAGAAGACGTTCGAAAAGAAAAGAACGTCGGGACGGGCGGCGAAAAAAGAAGCCCTCCCCAGGCCCAGCTAGACGCAGGTTGCGCCTCCAATCAATAAAGTAGAGGTTAGGGAAGGAAGATGGAACGAACGAACGAACGCAGAAAAAAAATATAATAAAAAAATAAAAAGAGGGGGGAGGGGGTGAAAGGAAGGTTCGAATAAAACGAGAGCGGGAAGGGGGCGGGAGCGCGCTGCAGGAGTAGACTGGCGGGAAGGAGAGCGGCGGGGAGAATAGCGCGTCTGTGCGGGGAGGGGAGGGCAGATATTGACTGGCGGGCTGTTGCTGCGTGTTCTTGTACTGCAGACGGATCGATGAAAAAAGTCGCCGTTCTAGAAAAAGAGAGACGCCACTTTTCGGGTCTTTTTTCCGCAGAATTTTTTCCCTGAGTTGAGTCCTATTCCCTATTTTTTTTTCTTTTACGTGACGCGATTATTTATTCATTTTTCCACTTCAATCCTTTGCTTATGAAAAGAACGAGTCCATCTTCCAAGATCTAAATCGCCAGTTAAATAACAACAATAAATAACGAGGAAAAACACAAGCCCTACCCTTAACATGGGGGGCGGACGGTATGTTTCGGCTATCAAGGTCAATAACCCATGCGCATTCGACCACCAAGCGCCGAAAGTGGGATTTTGAGAGTCAACCGTGATTGAGCGAGACAGATTTGTGCATTCGAATATTCGAGGGAAAAGAAAAGGGCCGCATTTGTCCGGAGTAAAGAGATTCCGAGTTCTTTTTTCCGCATCGGCTGTCGTTCGTTCCGAAAAAAGAACACGCAGCGTGGCGGTTGTTTCTTTCGCATGCACGTCACGTGGTGTCTGCTTTCCGCAGACGAAACGTTATTGGGTTGCCGCTCCGTCCGAGGGATAGAGCGGGAATGCAAAGAGAGATAGCGGACGATTTTTTTCAGTAATCGTGTGATTCGTCCGATTTGGGAAAAAAATAGGAGTGAAGACGTCTGACGGAGGGGGAAAGAGAGGAGGAGCGTTCATCCTTTCTTTGTAAATAGTGCTATTTGTGCAGTCATTCCTTTTCGAAAATTTAGAGAGAATTCTAACTTTTTGGTACAAATAACCGCGTTCCAGGTAGACATACGTGTAAACAGACAAACGATGAATTTGGTTACTACGTTATACATTATTACGTATCTTATTTTTAAAAGGAGGCCCGCTTATAAAAATAAGTACAATGGTTAAGAGTGAGCAAAAAGTAGTACTATTAACAAAATCTTTACTTTAAAAAAAGGAAGAAAAAAGGAAAATTCGTAAGATATTTGTTTGGGACGGCTTGATTGGTTTTCATAAAACATAAAATTTAATTTTAAAATTATAAAGAACCAGCTCCATGTAAATTTCTGACATAAAACGCTATTTATGTTACTTTACTGTTTTTGAATTTTGTTAGTACCGGAAAACTACTTGTGATGCCAAATTCACGAATATGTACTAGACTTTTCAGGCGGATGGTTTTTTTGAAGCTTAGTTTAAAATTAATAATCATTTTTTGATGTAAGTGCTGTTCGAGTCGTAGTTCATTTTAATGTTATGAACAAAAAAAAGTAAAACCATTTATTTGTGTACCCTCTAAATGTTTTAAGCGATGCGTTGTTCAGTGAGTTCTGCATTTGTTGCTCTCCGACAGTGTAGGGTAACGAGAATCAGTTTTTGGTAAGGAGAAACATGCCAAAAAAATGCGCAACAGGTACCGCGTTAGTTTTGATGCTAATCCGTCAATATACCAATTTTTCAGAAGAACAAATTTAATGCCACACACTGTAGTTCCTGTACTTACAATAATTTTGACATTGTAATCATAGGCACCAGTTTTTGAAACTACCGGAGACAGTGGGCACACAAGATAGGCGAATATGAGAATTTTTTTCGGGAAAGACCCAAACCAAAGAGTAGAGCTTACCAAATTAAAATTTCAAAATATTTAGATTTTTATTCAAAATGATTAGTTTTGAATTTTTTTTGGAGACGTAGACACCCGCCCTCGGATCCCCCTTGAATACGCTTTTCTCTTAAGCTCAGGCAATACTCTAAAGGAAATATTTTCTTCCTTAAAAATTAAATATTTAAAAAATTTTCATACGCATTTTCATGAAAGTTTGGTTGATAAATTATGGTTTTTTTATTCTTGAAACAGGAAGTAAAAGCTCTTGCAATTCCATTCAAATAAGCAGTGTTATTAAGTTTCATTTTAAGGCATGTTTTTTATGAGTGAGCAATGTCCTCTCTGAAAGTTCTGCATCTGTACTGCTGATACTCTATAGAGCATCCGTACTCCTGTCTTTTGTACTCGATGCTGATGTACTAGATCCAAATATAATTAAGATTCGATGAAAACACGACATCCGACATGAGGACGAACTTCGATAATATCCTAGCTGAAATGTGTGCATACGGAAAAGGGCGGAGGTCACGGAATTGCACCCCTTTTGGGGCCTCCCTTTTTCTCGGCACACACTTCCTTCCCCGAGGATGGACGCCACTGGTGATTAAAACCTGCCTCTTGCTCAATCTTGAAAGAAAGGTGCCTCACTTCAATTGTGCAATGCATCAACGTCCATGGATTCGTGCAATGACCTCAAGGTAGAGCATGAGAGAGCTTCAAACCATCGAGCAAGATGTCACATAATCATGATGAGCATCGGGGCATGCGCCTCCGCCCCCCACCCCCTTCTTTTTCCATTCTGGCTATTCCCTGAAGAGGACATTGCATTCTCAAAATCGAATTTTGAGAATAATGTTAATTTTGTTTGAATCAGAATCTGAGAAAAATCAATGCTATTAATTTTGGTATTAACACGACAACCCTTTTTATCCAAATGTTCTTTAATTTTTTCGCCGGATTTTTTTTATTTTAATTTCTTTCTAATAACTTATTTTGCATTTCATCATTAAAAAAGGGGGGAGAGAGAAGGGGGGGGGAGGGAAAAAAATGGGAATTTATTTTATTTAACCTTTCTAAAGCAACCACTTCTTTTTCCGTCAACAATGGAGGTGGCTTCTTAATGAAGGCATCTCAAAAACAAATAAAATTCTTGAAATAAAATCAGAAGACCAACATGTTTAAAGACGAAAGTACATCTACAGCAGCATTTATCAAAGATTTCTGGAAGAACAATGCATTTAAATGCAAAATTTGCTACGGTAGATTCATGATTCCAATGAGAATTGCAATGGGAGAATAAACATCGAAATTCAAATCTGCTAAGCTTTTTTCATTCAAAGAAAATCAACTTAACTAGGACTTTTGGATGAAATAGATTAATCACATGCACGTGTACAAGAGTCAAGAGTCTAGTTGACACACAACGAAAAAAAGAAAACAAGCACTCCTTAAGCGGTCATATCTAAAGGATCAACCAGGATTTAGGGTCAACTCTCCCAGAGCTCTTGGCCCCGTACTATATTATACTTATGGTAAGATTGGTTATCAACCTCTCCCCTCCCCATGAAAAAAAAAAATCTTGTAGTGCACCTTGTTCGAAGATGAATTGCATTATGAGACTATAACAGGCTTCAAGCATAAAACACTTTAATCGATTTCTGAAACACTGAAACCACTTCTCAAAAGGTAATGAACAAAATCAGAAAATGTCGATCATCGCGGACTATACAATTGTAAGTATTGTCATTATGCATTCATCACAATAAATAAAGCTACGTATTTAGAAAAACAACAGCTTTCGACTTTTTTCCTTCTTTTGCTTTCTTACTTTCTCTTTTTGGATCCGGGTTGGGGCTGGGAGCAAATAAGGCAAAGCCGGCAGAGTTGGAGCACAATTCGAAAACATAACAAAAAGGGACGAAAACGTTAATTTGTTACGAAACTTTTCAATAATATAGACTCCTTGTTTTGTATGTAGTTCCAGGGCTGTCATTTGGGCCATACGGGGGTTCAATTGACCCCCTCACTTTTAGAAATACATTTAATTTATACATGTTTTTATATATTTTGCTGTTTTTTACCTATAATATGAATTGAAAATATACAGTTGCCCCCCCCCCCCCCCCGGAAAATGAAAATTTTGAAATGAAGCACCTGTGTAGCTCAATTACTGTTTTGCTGTTATGATGGAATTCAAAACGAAAGCTTGAATAAAAACTAAGGCAGCTATTTTTCGCTTCTCTCTTTATATAGGGCGGGTGAGATGACGCACATGGGTGGGAGAGATGGCTTTCGATAATAAGTAGACTGTATTAATAATAGCTTGAAGTAAATTGTCAAAACTGCCAGTCTTCAGTAATAATTAATTATATTTTCTTTTGGTTTTATGTAAACACATATAGATGTCATTAAGAGCAGAGTTGATTCCTTTAAAAATTCAGAAAATAGACAGGAAATTTCTTTCTGCATTTAAAATAATAAGCATGTTACCGTTGTCAGCACTACTGACAACGTGAACATTTATACTGAACACCAGTATTGTCTTTTTGGTCCGGTATTGTAATCAATAGCTCAAATGTAATACTATTAATACGGATGCATACTGCTGTGGGATAAGGTTAGTTCATCTTGGATTAATTTGCTTGCATTACCATATTTAATTGCTACAACAAAGAAACAGTAGTTAGAGATATGCAGCTGTCTATCCCAAAGTAAAACACCACAAAACTTGTGTCCCTTAAGTTTGTTCCGCAGCATCACATTCCCGCTACAACTCATGAACAAAACAGTAAAATCAAGGACGGGTAAAAAACAATTAGTGCTAAGGGGTGTGCTAAATTCTGTTAATTCTGTTAATATTATACATTGAAGATGTCAGATAAAAGACACTTTTCATTATTATGGCCCAACAAATAGTATCATTAAAAAAAAAAATACAATGAAAAAGGTATAAATTTGAAGTAAAAAATTGCATGTATGGATTTTGGAGCTGCATGGTGCAGTCACTGCAAAGAGCCATTTAGGTCCCATAACTCTTTTTACTCGCACTAAAAGATAAGTGTAATGTAGTTTTTCGTTGAACATTTATAGTGACTCACCTAAAACTTCTGCACAGACAGCGAAAATGTAAAACTTTACAATTTTGCCTTGATGTAGTAGTGATACATTCACTTTTTTTTCAGAGAAATCAAGTTACCCGAACATATGGTTAACATCTCTGAAAAGCATTTCTTTTACTCAAATGTGTTATATAATACATATACTTAACACATTAAGTAATACATATTTAATCCAATCTCACCCACCCCTCTCCCATCCCTCCCTCCTCCGCCGGCAGTCAAGTGATTGAATAGAAATACTTTCTAATTTGGAAAGGTTTCAGAAAAGAACAGGAAAACAGCAACGTAATAAGTTGGCTTAATTATGCAATTAATCTGCGCATGTTTCGACCATGTGTAATTAGAAATGTTAATAACATTCTTGAGGTGAACATGAGAATCGGACATCTGTCGGGTATCACCTGTTTCGGTTCTTATGCTCTCGTTAGTACGCTCCATTCTACGCTAACGAGCATCTCGAAATCCCTTCATTATTGTGCTTTTTTTTTTTCCTTTTAATGATTCCCTATCGTCCAGAAAATTTTTTCAATTTTTGGGAGGGGAAAACTGATTTCGTAAGTTGCTTTTGTCTCTAAGAATTGCAATAGCGAAACTTCGTAGGAGAAGACGAATTCGGGATGGAAGGCAGCCATTTTTAAATTGTTTCTTTTACCATTAACTGGTGCTGCAGATAATTTGTATTGTGTATATGTTCGTCTACCATAAATATATTTTACGACAAGATAAAAAAAATGATTCATCACTCGAGTTAAATGGGACATCATTTATGACTGAGAGAACATTTAATGCACATACAAAGATTCCGTTTCTGATTGTTTTAGCCGAATTTACGTGAATAATCTGTTTTCGTCCAGTTTCCTTTTTTTTAAATTTTATTCATGCTTCGAGGGGGGAAAGGGGGCTCGAGAAAATGTGACAATTTGGGATAAGGGGAGAGGAAGGGTAGTCAGATGTGTGACATCACATATTTTGATTAAAATATAAACAATTTAAAATCAGCAGATTAAATATTTTTATAAAACTTATTTTATTTTTATTATTTTGTATTCTCATTCATTTCATTTTGTATCGAAACCATTGATGCTGTTTAAGGTTTAAATTAATTTTTAGTCAAATGGAAATCTCCTCGGGCATTTACATTTATGAGATAAAATAGCGCAGATAATTTTTACAAAATTCAAACAATTAATATTTTTTACTGTTATGTACTAACTACGTTTTTGTTCGAGACTTTAATATCATTTTATACTATTTAAGTAAGCACAAAATTATAATTATTGCTTTGCTCATAAGTTTCATTAAAAGTTCAAAAATAAAATTGGAAATATGATCCATAACGTAGTGCTTTGTTCCCAAACTGCAAGTTATATTTGTTTATGGAAAATCGCGTTACATGTGACATATGGTATGTTGAAGTGTGACATTTTGTAATAAAAGGGGGCGGTTGTTAAATGTAGTGCAAAAAAATGTGACACCATTTATGAAAAGTCCAAAATACCTCATTTTTTGTGCAAACAATGGCACATCCCCTGTACGTAATGCTTGAGACTAAAAAAATTTGATCGTGGCCAGTGACGAGTAAACCCAAAAAAGTTGGTCGCCACTCTGAACCATGTTTTAAACTGATCCCCCTCCCCTTTCCGGGGCTTCATTTTGCATACAAACATTCGCATACATATACCTCAAACTACACTTTGTCACAAAATTACACAAAGCCCTATTTAAAAAAAATGATAATAAATTACAAACCTTTTCTAGTCGCCAGTTTTGGCAACCGATATAACATTTTGTGGTCGCCAAATAAAAATTTATAGTCGCCAATGGCGAGTGGCGACCGCTAGTCTCGACCTTTACCTGCACGAATAGACTAGGGACCGTTCATAAATGATGTCACACTTTTTTCAATATAATTGACCCCCCTCCCCCTTGTCACAAAATGTCACACTTCATCATGCCCCCTACCCCCCTTTGTCACATGTCCACGTCACGCTATATTACATAAGCATATGTACTTGCAGTTCAGAAACAAAGAACTGCGTTAAAGATCACGTTTCTAATTATATTTTTGACCCTTTAATGACCATTTGTGAGCATAATAACAATAATAATGATTACATGTGTAGTTAATGGGTATAAAATGAGGTTATGATTGCAACACAAAAGATAATTAGTATAGAACAGCAAAATATATTAGTTTCCCGAATTTTGAAAAAAGGACCCACGCAATTTATCTTAAAAGAGTAAATGCCTAAGAAAGTTCCCTTTTAAACTTTTAACAAGAAGTAAATTTAAACCTTGATGAGCTTCGGTGTTTACGATACAAAATGATCAATAAAACTTTAAAATCAAATTATGAAAATAAAAAAAACTTTAAAAATAACTTTAATTAGTCGATTTTAAATGTCGATTTTATAGAAATCAAAATGAGTAATGTCACACTTCTTGTTATCCCCTCCCCTTGTCACAAACTGTCACAATTTCTCGGACCCCTCTCCCCTCCTCGACGCGTGAAATCATTTATGCATGACCCCATAACTCTAATATTCTGAAATGCAGTTCGATTTCACTCACTGATTGAAAAGGGGTTAACACAACGTAGTTTTGATATCAGGCACTTAGAAGAATAGGGGTGTAAGTGACCAAAATGAATATTTTGAGTTAGCTAGTGCAAATGATAAGTTAAGCACCCCTCTGTTTTGTGGGAAAGAGATTTTAGTGGTAGCTTTGACAGATACTGCAAAAAAGAGTGGTTTTAAAAAAAATACTAAATAGAAGCTGCATTCCGTTTGGTGGCAAAGGGATGCAAGTGCACTTACATCCGTTTGCCTCTAAATAAAATAATTTGATTTCTCAGTTAGTTTAAATTCGCAATGCAGACGATCTATTTTAGAAACTTAAAGCCGAAAAGAAGAAAAAAAAAAATAGGAAAAAAATTCCGAATTGTTGAATAATAATAATAAAAACAAGGGTTAAATCGTTTGCAGATTTTATTTTTGTCATGTTTTATTTTCGGCAATATGTCTAATGGCAACGATTTTTAGTTTGTTGATAAATATTAGCAAGATGAACAAGATACGATTTTCATTTAGCGGCAAAGGGGTGTAAGTAAAAATAATTTTTTTTTTTTTTAAAGTCCTACGCCAAATCTAATCATCAGAAACACTTCATACTTAAACTAACTCATACATATAGGACTCGAAAATAAAAATAATAATTGCATGAAGAACCTCTAGAATTTAGTATAGGAATTAAACTTCAAACGAGTTTTACTCAAAATGATACTTAAGTCACTTACAACCCTTTGCTTCTCACCGCCTCATATGATCTTGTCTTGAAAAAAAATCCTTGTCATATTAGTTATATTAGGTAAGTTCCAATTCATAGAAGAGGACGTTGTGTTGGTTTTAATGCATTTTTATTTTAATCCTTATGTTTTATTCTCATCACTCGGTTTACTAAATAATCGCTTCCCATTATCATTCAATTAGCATCTCCATCTATTCGAGGGGCTCTCCCTGCATCAAATAATGCGTGGGAGTTTCGACGTCCGGATCGTTCTGTCCTCGGAATAGCATTTGCTGAACCTCAAATGAAATGGAATCTGTTTAGTTCCATTGAGCGCCATTAAGCTCGCCGTAATTGCGACGAAAAGTTTCGCCTCAAAAGATAGAGAGCGAACTTGAAAATCAATTAAGAACTTTCTTTTTAGGAACATTAAGGCACTCTTTAGTAGAGCAGTTTCCGATGAAGATCTGTGAATGGGAATGGAAGCATAAACAGAGAAGAACGTCCCGGAACGAATCGAGCCTACTTTCGCAGACATTTTGATACACGTTATCCGATTTCTGTTTTCGATTATTATAAAAAAAGAAGAAAAAAGTTTCGAAATAAATGAGTATTACTGTAAAATTTTGAGAATGATTGCAGGAATGAACATTTCTTTAAGAAATTTAAAAATAACAGAACTTTCTTTGGTGGGAAAATCAAGACATTTTTTAGGAAAGCAGTTTCCGATGAAGATCTGTGAATGGGAATGGTAGTATAAAGAAGAAGCACGTCCGGAACGAATCGAGCCTACTTTCGCAGACATCGTGACATTTTGATATGAGTTACCCGAATTCTGTTTCTACTAATAAGTTTTGATTATTATCAAAAAAAAAGTTTCGAAACAAATAAATATTACTCTTAAAATTTTGAGAATGATTGCAAGAATGAACGTTTCTTTAAGGATTTAAAAATAACAGAACTTTCTTTGGTAGGAAAATCAAGGTATTTTTTAGGAAAGAAGTTTCCGATGAAGGTCTGTGAATGGGAATTGGAAGTACATAAAGAAAGAGATTCGTCCAAAACGAATCGGGCCTACTTTCGCAGATGTCGTGACATTTTGATACGCGTCACTCAGCTTTCGTTTCTATGAATAAGTTTTGAGTATAAAATAAATGGTTTAAAATTTTTATTTTACCATTCTGCCAACCTGAAACTAATTTTGATAGTTTCAAACCTCAAGGTTTAAGTTTCAGATCTCAAATGTTAGAAATAAAATAGTAAGGGGCACTCAAAGTTAGGGCTCAAAAAGTTCATGAGAGATGCACGAATAAAGTAGCTATGTTCGGATCCCCTTAGAGAACCAGAAAATTAAAATACTTACTTTGATTTTTTTATGGTAAGACAAAATTGTGTGCTTAGTAGCACTACAAAATTAGCGCCCAAAAGTTGAGGCCTGAAATTAAAAGTGCCGTTATTCAACAGCAAATCAATTTCTGAGTTTAATATTTGGTAGGATTTCAAACCAATCAGTTGCTACAAAATTTTTACGTTTCAGACCTCCAACTTAACTATATTTGAAAAACCTTAGTTTCAATTATAGTTAAGTTGGAGGTCAGTCAAAGTTGTGATAAAAATATTTACGGGCAGATTTCACCTATCTTTGATCGTTCATATCTCAAGGAGAACTGAATAAACTTATTGGCGTAACTTGCATTAAAACGAGTAAACCTTCTTTTCTCAATTTTGATATTTTTGTGATAGTGTTTTTTGCTGAAGCTGAGCAAATAAGGTTCAAACTTTTAAAAATTGCGTGGGAATTATCTTAATTTGTCTGTTAATTTAATTTGACACAGCTACTTATGTTTGTCCATGATTGTTTGTTGACTGCCAATAATAATATTGTACTGAGAACCCACATTTTCAAGGGTTTATAACAGATATCTAGGCGAGTTCAGTCCTTTTGGATCTCTTTATGACAGCACATATGGGACTCTCCATGACGCTTTTTTCCCACATATTTGAACCCCCTCCCCCTTTGTCACATGACACGCTATGTTGCACAAGCATGATGTCACACTTATTGTTACCCTCTCCCCTTGTCACATTTGTCACAACTTCAAGAGTCTCCCCTCCCTCCTCGAAGCGCGACATCATTTATGAATGATCCCTACACTTTATTTCATAAACCATATATTCTCATTAGAATTTCAAAATATTTATACATTTGACTCCGGGGGAACATGAATCATTAGATTTCAGTTAGAAAGGGAAAGTTTTTTTTTTTTTTTTTTTTTTTTTTTTTGTCTTTTAAAATGTTATCTACATTGAAAAAGACTTTAGTGTAGATCCTAAACATGAATATTCAATTTTTATTTAGAAAATTTGATATTAGCTCAGCCTGAGAGTAGGCCCAATCTTTTGCAAATAAAGACATCTATAGGCGCAACATTGCTAAATGTAGTGAACTTATAGAAAAACTGAGTGAGATTTTATTCAGTTTATTTTGCTGAAGTCAGACTTGAACCACAATATGAACACACTCCAGCCGACTGCGGCTAATAGCTCTTTTGACGGAATACATACCTCCTAAGTTCCCATCAGAAAAATCAACAACCTGTTTCGGTGTGATTATCTTCCAAAAAAAATAAAGGTAGAAAGGAAGGGAACCCGCCAACCAAAATAGTGTTTACTTAGACTTCTCTCATAGGGATAAAATGAAAAGCCAACTAAAATACACAGTTCACGGCTTCAAAGGAAAGGGAAAAGAAAATTTTCTACCCCCCCCCCCCCCTTTCCCGTAACGCAACAAATGCAATCATTTCTCGAGCGCTGCGATATTCAAGAAAAACACCAAAAGTGAAATCCATCCGAAAGTTTTCTTGGCCAACAGCTTGAAAAGCGTTGTTGCAGTCTTTTATCTGTTCGACAATGAGCTCTGTTCAATATAAATTCGTTTTCCTCTTAACATGTTTTTCTGACAACACTATTCATTTCCTTAGTCCTTAAAAATATGAAACGTAAACAGCACATTGAAGACATTTTCTACTTCTCCGACGCACTTCTTAGCAGAAGAGCATTTTATTTCAATTTTTAGACAACTTAGGCAAAATGTCTCGAAATCTTAGGTTTCTCCTTATCTAAAATTTAGCTCTTAAGTCTTACAGAAGTGTTCAAAAAATTATTTGTTTCCATGATATCCATATTTCTTGTTGAACAACTCAAGAAAAAAAAATATTTAAAATATGTTGTGAACGAGGGGGACATTCATTTATACCATAATAGGAATATAAATGGCAGTAAAGACCACTCTCTTTACTCAAACCACACAATCCATTATTCATTTACAAATTTCTTTCTTCATTTATTTTTGATAACCCTTTTTTTATTTGCTTATTTCTTTTTACATTTTTATTAATTTTTGATTTGTAGTATTTAGTATTATTAGAAGTTCAAAATATAAAATGAATAATAGAGTTTACAAAATTACTTATTTTACTACTTATCTATTAGTCTGCTTATTCGGTTTAGCGAGTGATGCCTACTAATTTAACGACACAAGAGAATTTCACTTTTTGAATTCTTATTTGTGTTGATAGTTATTTGAAATAGAATCATTTGAAACTACTAGGCTCTACGAGGTACAGAATACACATAATTGCTGCGTTTGGGTAAAAGAAAAATCCTTAATTATTGCTTCAACTTTTTTATTCTCCAAAAGAAACATTCTGTTGTGGTTTCATAGCATACTTAATTATTGCCTAGTGGATAAATACCTCTTTTTTGAAAAACAATTATTCACGTTAAGAAAGCCCAAATGAGCATTAAGATGCAGACATATGTTTCGGGATTGCTTGGAATCCCGAATCATTTGGATGTTTTTGCATCTAGAAGCTTCACTACTGCATTGAAAAAAGGGATTCCAAGCAATCCCGAAACATGTCTGCATCTTAATGCTGATTCGTGTTTTCTTTACGTGAATAATTGTTTTTCAGTTTTACTAGTGCACAAAGTTCATTTATTTTATATACCTCTTTTTTCCCTTAAAACAGGGGTCTCCAAACTACGGCCCGAGGGCCACATCCGGCCCGCGGACAGATTTTGTCCGGCCCGCGGAGAGCTAGCATACTTGAAAGAAAACTCCTTCTAGAGAACATATTTATTTTTTATAGCAAATTAAATTAAGTTTACTGAAGTAATCTATTTTTATGTTGAATAATTATTAATATGACATCTACATTGATATGGTCATGGGCTAACTACTCATAACATTGTTGTAGGTTATTATTTACTAACTAACAAATTATTGAAATGAATCCAACTAACATTTTATACATTTTAAATGAAAAGATAACTTATAACAAGCATAACGACATATGAAATACTAATGAGATTTATGTAATTGAGATTTTCCACTGACAATAGTTTGTAGTTGTGGACTAATTTTACTTGTACCAATTATTACAAGAGATTTAAGATGCTCATCAGTTAATTTAGATCTGTAAACATTTTTTGTGTACTTCATTTTGGAAAAGGTCTTCTCACACAAATAAGTAGTACCAAAAACAGAAAACAGCCCACGAGCAAATTTATGCAAATTATCAAATTGTGTCAGTGGAAGACACTTATAAAATTCCAACAAAGATAAGTTTTGATATTTGTTCTTAATTATATCACTGCACTGTAGAACAATCATTTCCATTTGAAATTCCGGGGCTAGGGTTTCAATGTCAGTATCAAAAGGATTCTGAAAAATCTTAATTTGATTCGCAATGGCATCAAAGTCCGAGAAACGAGTATCAAAATTTATTTTCAAAGCACTCAAAGTTTCGATTGCAAAATCGATAGGAAACTCGGTCTCAGTGGTGTGGCTAAATATTTCACATGTTTTAAAATGTGAAAAACATTTACTTCGTAGTTGTGATTGAAACAGTATCAATTTCTTCCGGAATGATTTGATATTATTGTATAAATCAGGAAGATGCTGGTTTTCTCCTTGCAATCTCAAATTCAGTTCGTTCACATGTTTTGTCAAATCAACATAGAATGCTAACTTCCACAGCCATGCGTTGTTTTGCAATTCAGTAAGAGGGCGATGCTTTTCATTCAAAAAAAATTCGATCACTGCTCGAAGTTCAAAAAAGCGCTGAAGGACTTTCCCACAACTAAGCCAACGTACGGCAGTATGATAAGGTAAGTCATTTTCTCCAATCTCTTTAATAAATTGTACGAAGTGTCGGTGATTCAGCCCAAAAGATCTGATAAAATTAACAGTTGATATGACTGGTTTCAGAACTTCAGACATATCCAAACATTTTCCGCACAAAGACTGTTGATGAATGATACAATGTAAGACTATTGGTTTTGAACCACCGTCATTTTCTACAGCCTTTGACACAAGAGCGACCACTCCTTTATCTTTCCCACTCATGTTTTTGCCTCCATCAGTTGTAATACATTTCAAGTTTTTCCATCGAAGGTTCTTTTGCTTAATGGCTATTTCAACTCCTTTAAAAATCTCTGAACCAGTAGTTGTGCCATGAATACTATACATATCAAGAAGTTCTTCATGCACTTCATAGCTTTTATCTACTCCTCGAATATAAATCAACACCTGAGCAGTATCTGACACATCCGTTGACTCATCCAAGGCCAAAGAAAACCACTCAACATGTCCATTTTTGTTGAACAGTTGAGAGGATATATTTTCAGCGATGTCTTCTACCCTTCGAGCCACAGTGTTTGCTGACATACTGACAGTTTTTAATAAATTTACCTTTTCAGGGCACATTTCTTCGGCTACTGCGATTATGCATTCTTTGACCATTTCTCCATCGGTGAATGGTTTTCCACGTTTTGCAATTTCAAGAGCCACACGAAAGCTGGCACGAGTTGCAGCCTCTTGTTCAGTTTTGAGTTTTGTAAATAAAGATTTCTGCGATTTCAATCCGCGCTTCATAGCTTCGAATTTTTCTGTCCGCAAACTTCCTGTATATTTTGAGTAATTTTGAAAATGTTTTGCTTCATAATGACGTTTAATGTTATATTCTTTGAGAACGGCTATGCTTTCATTGCAAATCAAACATAGCGCCTTGTTACTGGACTCAATTACGAAATACTGAATGTTCCACTGATCTTTGAATTTTCTGCATTCACTATCAATTTTTCGCTTCTTTTCCATTCTACTAAATCACACACAAAAACAACAATTCAAATAAAAATATTGTTACAAAGATGTCTTAAACTTAAACACGCACAAACACGTTTTAAGGAGGTACGCACTATTTTATTTCACAGCAGTGTCATTGGAACTGACTTGTGGTTGCGCCACTAGCCTTCTTATATATTTCACTTACTGCCATCTAGAAGTGAGTGGAAGACACCAGAACTTTATCGAACCAACGAGATTATTCTGTAAGTGCTATTAGCGCCATCTGTTAGGGATAGAAGGTACTACCTATTTCTGCTTGTGTCCACCAGATGTCCTGTCACGTTACTCCTCATGGCTCGCTCGTACTCTACGACTAATCTAGAAATTACAGATAATGACAGGAAAATTAATAATATGCAGTGTTGCCGTTTTGCGGACTTTAGTTCGATTTGCAGCCTTTTTTAAACGTGGTGTACTTTTTCGGACTTTTTTTTTCATGTAAAAAAATACTCATTCGTTACTTGAGTACTCGTTAGGAACCGAAGTAACGATTACTGAAGAAAAAAGTAATCAATGATTACTTGTGTATTTCATTACTTTTGTAATCAATGATTACTATGGCGATACGATGCGGGTACCCCATTATAACGGATACCCATACGATACGGAAAATACATCAGCTTCCCCGTCGCTAGTGGCATCTGGCAAAAAAGTAATCATATTTTACACCACTAGTGGACTGATTCAACTTTTTACCACCGGCAACAATTAATGATAATATGGTTTTGGCCCTTGGAATTTACTGGAGTAATCAATATGGCCCTGAGGCTGGAAAGTTTGGAGACCCCTGCCTTAAAACATGGATTGAATCACACATTTTTTTAAAGTGATCCATAACCAAATAATCAAAATTTAAAAAATAGATCGTTTTATTGCTTTTTTATACTGAATTTTAAATGAAACCAAGATCTTGAAGTAAAAGGCTTCTCCTTATATTCTTGGGACTTACTCCCTTGAGATTCTCTCTTGCTTATAGTGAACTACAAATTGAGACATTTAAATGCTTCTTCTTAGGTTCTTGTGATTTACTTCCTTGAGACTCTCTCTCTCTCTCTTTCTTATAGTAAACTATGCATATTAGCAATCCAAATTATCCACTCAACAAAGTATTTAGCATTTTTTTTCCATGCAGTTTTACAAAGGCTGAAAATCAGAGTATAGAGCAGTCACATTTTTGAGTGGCATTGCTCCAGCTCTCCGCTCCGCGCTCCGGATTGTTTTAATAGATTATATTAGCTATCTTTTTTTAAATTAATTACTTTTTTATCTTATATTATTTTTTCTTCAAATGGGCTGCTGTTGGCTTCTGCGAATTGCAGACCTAGTGCTTTCCCCAGAGATTGGTACCATCCCTTTCAGCAGCACCACCGTTTCTCCACCTGAAAAGGGCGAGCACCCGTACTCTGTTGATGCGAAATTGCACTAGGAATTTAATTTATCCAATAGCGTTCAAGCCAAATGTCTACTCAAGGAATCTTTTACATGCCGCATAATCATACCACATGGGGGCAAACGATTTTATACATCTTGAAAATCCACCGACAGTGCAGGCTCGATCCCCTGACCTAGGGCGCACGAGTCCCGCGCTTTACCACTGAATAAAAAAATAATAAAATAAAAAAAAAACGATGCTGTTGAGTACACACGACGATTCCCTTGCTGGGTCTCCGCTCCAGATCTCTGCTGAAAATGGTTATTATTATTACAATTATTAGGTAATAATGTAATGTAATTGCGTATTTCCTAGAAAACCTGGGCCGAAAAAATAAATCGTATAAAAAAAGATTGGCAGAGGGGGGAGATGTTTTCTTGATAAAAAAGGAAAAAATGTCAACTCTTTTCGTGTAGCTCATTTAATTAGAAAGTTTAAAGCAGACAGCCTTCCACAATTTCTCGCCAGAAATCATTTGGAAAAACGTGATGTATTTTCTTGCATCAATCGGAAGAGCCAGGTATATCTATGGCCAGAAATTCTTCCGTGTATCCCCTTCAGTATCCCGCCTGGTAAAGGTCGAGACTAGCGGTCGCCACTCGCCATTGGCGACTATAAATTTGTATTTGGCGACCACAAAATGTTATGTCGGTTGCCAAAACTGGTGACTAGAAAAGGTTTGTAATTTATTATTATTTCTTTAAAAATAGGGTTTTGTGTAATTTTGTGACGAAGGTGTAATTTGAGGTGCTGGATGCTAACCACAGCCGTACCGTATATAGCATCTGAGGCCTTCACGGATTACCCCCCAGGTGTAATTTGAGGTATATGTATGCGAATGTTTGTATGCAAAATGAAGCCGCGGTTGGGGAGGGTGATTAATCAGTTTAAAACATGGTTCAAAGTGGCGACTAACTTTCTTCGGTTTACCGGCCACTGGCCGCTATCAGATTTTTTTAGAATCAAGCATTACCGCCTGGTATTTTTCTTTGGGGGGGGGGGGGGGGGGGTTGAGCCAACTCAAGATGAGGGATGCATCAGATATCCAAATGTTAAATCTAAAAATATTTTTTTCGTTTTCACCTATAAAGTTTTCCGAAGGAAAAAAGAATTTAAAAAATTAAATGCATTCAGAATCTTTACAATTTTTTGGCTCGAACTTTTCCCTGCATGTGTAAATTTTGAGCATTTTTTGTCTGTTCAAAAGTAGCCTTAAAATAATTAAATTAAAAAAATGTACCCCTTTTATGTACCCGTTCTAGATCAGAAGTTCTTTTTGATGAGATAAATCCGAAGCCAGTCCTGCTATAAAATCAGGATTTATAAAAACCTCAAATTTCCTCTCAAAGCCCAATGCTGTTCAATTCTTCAAAAAAAAATATGAAGCATGGGAATGATATGTTGATCTTTCCTAGAGCCTTTGTTTTGGATTATTCCTTCCAAAGTCGTGAGGATGGGAGGGGTTACCGACACAAACCTCCTGCAACTAATAAGCCTGCTCTCATGCTTCTTAAACATTTATTGACATAATGAATTTCATTTGTTGAATATTTTACAGGATATTAGGCTTTCTTTCATCTTTCATGTTCTTATGCATTTACATTTTTTTCTCAACTTTTGCAGGGCGTGTTATTCTTATGGTGAAACACACCCCACAATTTTGAAATTCAAAAAGTGTATTGCAGCAAAGCTAAACGTACATTATTAGGAAAAAACATGAAACTAATTGAAATTTAGTTTGCTGCTTTCCCCCATAAAAAACAAGTCACGTAAGAAGTTTCATGCTTTGCGCTGTTTAATGCGTTGAGGGATATTTTTAAATTAAGATAATATGCAATTTTGTGTGGTTTATGCACCTTTGAAAGAGTTGTTCAAACTTTCTATGGGATATTTTACCTTTATGGTGAAAAATTTTAGAAGCTTGAAATAGTCAGCCATGGGCCCCTTCACATTGTTCATGCCTTCTCTATTTTTATATTTTCTCCTGTGGCCCCCTAGATTTTTTCTGTGGCCCCCAAGGGGGCCATATGGGTCCCGTTGAGAAATCCTGGTTTAGTTTACAAGTAGGGGAACGAAAAAACAGACAGGGGATTTCGATCGCTCTGACGTTTTCGGAGGGAAAAATACAAGCTTTAACACGTTGGGGAGTGTTGAGGAGCAGAATACTGTAGCAAGACTTGCTAATCAGCTCAGATTATGTTAAAATATGCTTCAAAATGTCGTTATAAAAATAAAATATGAGCAATGCACATTGCCACTGCTGCATAATTTAAAAATCATTCGAATGTTACTTAGACAAAAATATCGTGATATCCGTCCAGAAATTATGCACAACTGAAAATAAATTGGGGGATGCAATTTACAAATATTTTTAAATTTAAAAGGAGGGAAAAAAAACCCTCTTTTTTTCCCCTTTACTGATACCAAAACTACCGAAACTGATATAAAATGTGAACCGTTTTATTACAAAGTTTTCTCTGTTTAACAAATATTTTTGGTGTTCCAATACCACCCTTCCCCCCAGCTCGTCGCGATCGAGTTCTTTTCGAAATTGAGAAGTTTTTGTTGTCCGTGATAAAATTTAAAAAAATTAAAAACAACAGAATTTTTTTATCCCCTAATAATAACTATTTTCATTTGGGGGACCATTGATAAATGATGTCATGCTTTTTCCCCATATATTTGACCCCTCTCCTCGCTTTGTCATACCCCACCCTATGTTGCATAAGCAGGATGTCACACTTCTTGCTACCCCCTCCCCTCCCCCTTGTCACATTTTCAAGAACCCCCTCCTCCCTCAAAGCGTGAAATCATTTATGAAGGATCCCTTGCTGCAGTTGGAGATAACATTCTCATTTCCGACTTACTTATTTATAATTTTAATATTTAAATCTAATTTAATATTTAATTAACTTTAATTTTTGACAACATCTAATAAACCTTTCCAAAACTTTTCCCGAAAGTTATAAGCTCACGTTTATAAATTACAACGTTTTTTACTCATCTGCAAGGATTTTAAAAATGTTTGTTTGTTGCTTCAAATGCCTGTGAGGCATATTTATTATCTGAAACATTATTCTGTATTATGTATTATTTTATATTATTTATTGTGTATTGACATTAAGTAGGTTTTTTAAAATTATTATTCCTTGTATCTTATTTACCTTGTTTACAACTTCAAATGAGTAATAATATAGACAACGGTCATTGGAAATAAACTCTCTTCTACATTAACCTTCAGTGATAACAATCATGCAAACCTTATCAAAAATTCACTGCTTTTGTAACAAGTTTAATCGACTGAAATATTTTTTTCAATTTTCAAATTTAGAAATTGCGTTTATAGATATATATAAAATAGAAAAGCACGAATTCGGACAAAAAAAACATTCTAAAGATTTTTTTAATTAGAAATTCAATTCATTCTTTTTTTACAGCATAAAATGTATCCCAACATTTTGTTTAAATTTTAATTCTGACTCGAGAGAGTATTGAATACAATCGGAAAGTCTCTTATTAAAATCCTTGCAAAAAACAAGAAGCGGTGAGAATTTTTAAAACCTGAAACTTTTTTTCTTTATTTCAATGACTGTAATACCTTGAAATTATTTTCCCCTTTCTTTTTTTTGTACAGAAGACCTGAAGAAAGCGCTTTTTTTTTTTTTAACTTCGTATATCTCCTATCACAATTCCATCCTCCCCACCCCCATATATTATTACATACATTTACATTTTACATAAATTTCCAGTTTGCAGGTTTCATTGTTCAAGAATTTTAGAGAACACTCAAAACTAACATTTTAAAAGCTTTTTGAAGATATACATGACACAATCCCCTGATCATCAGTAATAAATAAAGAGATGAAACACCGACCTTGTGTCCATAGTGTGGTTGAAGGGGGTCTTGGGACAGAATCGTGTCGAAACGGTAGTCCTGCCACATCAGTTCTGGCAGGTTTGCAAACGAGCCTCCGAATCGTCGCCGGTCGAAGTCATGAATGATGCTGGTCAAGCGGCAAACCTCTGTTGTGTGACATTCGGAGGCAAAGGTGTTGTGTCTATGTTCTGAAGTTGGTTGAAGTCTAAATTCTGGGTTTGTTACTGAAGGATACAGAAAGAGAAGCGAATTTTGCTGTATTTGTGGAGAAGATAGTAAACTTGTTGTGTCTTACTGGAATTTCAATGTGTAACGGTACCAGTTAACAGTGATGTAGTGATCACGTCATGCGGAAAATTTCTGTGGGAGTGGCATTGACACGGATGATGCTGTAGACTACTTAGATGAGGTTCGAAGAAGTGGAGGATGTATTCATATTCCTGTCATTTTTCACCCATCCCGTTACAGCAGAAGAAACACCTCTTTGAAAGATGTGTTTATAGAAAAGACTTGGAACTATTATTGCTTTCGAATATTAGCCCACCTGACGGTCATTGAACATAAAAGTGGACCATGCGCAATTTTTCAGAAATGTAGCTTTAAAATAACTTAAAAATTAAAAAAGAATTAAAAATGTTTGGTGCCGATATAAGTGAAGATGTAATTTTTATGACCAAGTTGTGAAGTTTCGAAAGAGACAAAATAAAGTAACTGTGGGTAGAAACTTTTCATGGGTAGAAAATTTCTTGTCCGTGCTTCTTCAGTTTATTAAAAGTGAGCCAGTTCTGTCACAGTCACAGTTACTTATTTCTTAGGACTAGGAAAACTTACTCCCAAGAAAATTTTTTTCGCATTTGACAAATTGTGACTGATGAGTTACTCTAAGTGATAATGAAATAGTTAAAAAGCAAACCGTAAACCCCGTTTTTTATTTTAAAGCTCACTTTAAAGAGAAAGAAAAAGAATTATTCAATCTATATATATATTTCACTTAACGTGGACCAGTTACGATTAAATTTTGCGATATGATACGATACTGACATCGTGCAAAAACCAAACTATGGCAAAACGATATTTAAAAATTTGTTAAATGATTAGCATAGAAAAGTAATGTAATATTTGCATTTATTATCGTAACTTACGGACTTTGACACATTTATTTCTATTTCTTAAAAAGCATTTCCAATTTCCATTCATAACTCGGTTTTTAATTTTCGATTCTTTGGAGTGGCAACACCTTAGTTTGTTGATATCGAGTGTGTTTATCTGTTTATACCTAGCGATCTTTCCTTAAGCCTTTCAATTATAAAGCGATTTTTACAATTTTAAAATGGTTAATTTCCAATCCACAGATGTTCTGCGGGAGATCAGCTAGTTATTCCTTGTTTGTGTTCTTAATACAAAGCACATTTGCCAACCGACAATTTTACTTTCAGTCATTTCAATAGCATGACTTAAGACTACAGCACAGTAAGGATGGTTTCACACAGTAGGCGACAAAGACGAAAAACTTGTCGTTTCTCATCTACGCAAGCGCAGATCATAATTTTGCCTTCAAAAATATGTTCTGCGCTTGCGCAGATAATCAGATGAAAAAAGACAGGAATATTGTCTTTGTCGCCTTTCGTGTGAAAGCACCATAAGGCGGGATAACTGAAGACTTTTTCCTTATTTTTATATTCGGAACGGGAGGGGGGGGGGAGCACTTACACACTGTTCTTGGATGCACGAAGAAACTACTAGGTATTTTTGAATGCAAGATGAGACAGATTACTCCCACCATATCAAAATACAACTTTTATTACATTTTTGTATGGGTTGCGTAGATGTAATTTACTTTTCTAACGGTAATATGTGCTTCCAATATGTCGCAACTTCTACAATAGACAGCGATATACTTAAGTAACTATAACGAAAAAAGTTAAGCAAAAATTAACCTTGGAAAAAAAAAGCAAAATTAAGAGGAACCCTTAAAAAAACTAAATCTAGAGTTAACAGAAATTAAAACGTAAAATACTCGTAAATTCTGAACCTAATTCCGAAAATTATGGTTTATATTCGTCCGTCGAATGAAAACCACAATCAGAAAACAAGGACAAATAAAGTAGAAACTTGGATTGTGACTGCACTTGTTTTTTCTTTTTTTTTTTTTTCTTTCTTTTTTTTAATGAATACTGGGTCTATGTCTATTACTCGCGGAAGATTCTATTCAGCACTTTTCGAAGTTATATTTTAGGCGTACATTTGATTTTCTATTGCTGATGCATTCCATTTCAAATTTGAATCTTTAACGCAAAAGAAAAGTAAAAGAACGTAGCATGTTATAGTATTTTATTCTTCGTGAAAAGGAAACATTCCCTCTGATGCGTGCTTATAATCGCGGAGGCCTCCGCTAACGAAATCAGACGGTGTTTACCGGGGCTGAGTGCAAACTCCTACATAACTTCATACTGATTTGCATAGAAACTAAGATCTTTGTGCCGAAATGAATATAGCTTTGAGGGTTTTTCTTAAAGAAATTTACTTTAAAAAAATCATCACATTTGCAATTTTCGATTAGTCACAGGTGTTACAAATATTTTCCATTGCTCACGCAAGCGAGTCATATCAGTCGAAACAATTTCACTTCAGTTTACTAAACTTCGAGGAATGGAATGCAAACTTGTATTTGTAATTTAATGTCACTCTCTTGTGGTGCACTTTTCGCAAGTTACACTTGATAATTTCACTTTTTTATTTCATGCACTGCTGCTCGCGATTTTTTCTGTTGTTTCGTAATAGGTGTATTTTTTCAAACTAATTTTTTACTTTAATGCCTCAATTTTCGCTTTTATTTTGTTAAGTAACCGCATGTTCACACACTGGGAGAAAAAAAAAAGAATTTTAGAAATTAAGTTTTAAGGAAGGAAAAAAAATTACATGCATGTTTTAAACTTTTTCCTTTCTTGTACTGTTAAATACACACATAAAAGTTCAGAACAAAAAATGAGCATTTTTTTTTAAATCCCGAGCGGCAACGCATCTCTTACCCCCAGCCACCGTCCTTGATTATAGTCAAAATGTCCTTACCTAGTGTCTCATTCTTGCAATGAGTAAAAGAAAAATTAACAAAAAAAAAAAAAAAAAATTGTTCTAAAAAAAGTGAAATTTCAAAACAAATAAAAAATTAGAAATGTTACTAGTTGGATGTTTTTTGAGTCTACTCGCGGGCCCTCCAGAATCGCGGTATCCGTAGCATTTGCTATACTGTTATATGGCTAATCCGGCACTGCTGTATATGATTTAGCCGATTCGGCATCGGAGTAGTGCAGAGGGTAAAAAGCTTCTGTGTCTAAAATGCAAGCGTAATGTAGGGGAAGGGTTGACAAAACTGACATGAGCCCGTCTTGGCTCTCGATGGCCCTGAACTTATCGTTTTTTGTTTTCGTTGCTCCGGCAGCACCTTGTGCCCTTGATGATGAGTGTCCAGTCTACTTTTAGTAGTGTTTATATAACCGGCTGGATGGGACTAAAAAGGAAAGTGAGAATTATGGGCCTAAATAAGATGGAAAATTTTCTTTCACATTTGTCTTTTAAATCGCAAATGAAAGATTACAAGTTTGAACTCTTACCGCTCCGAGTTGAAGAAATAATCTCATTTTCGGAAATTTCGACTCAAATCATTGCGTCAGCGTGACGGGGAGATGGCTATCGAAGGCAGAAATAACGAGGTCGACGTCATCTCACAAGGAAAAGTTTTCGGTCAAGGGTGACACCTAGTACTATCTTCATTAGTAGAAACTAAAAATACGAACTTACCTATCAACACATTTCAACCAACACTCATATTTACTATTATCTTCAATTTAAAGGGCAAAAATATAGCAAAATATTTTCAAACTGGGGTGAATTAAATGATGCATTGTTTTCGGGCTGCAGAAGGCAACACAAATGCAGAGTCGTCATTGTGATTATACACTAAAACTTAATTACGCTAAAATTGCACTCTTTTATCTTCTATTTCTGATTTCAACAATATCGTTATTTTGAATCTACACAGTTAAAAGATGACACAATCTCAACCGTGGAGATCCCTATTATAAATGAGTAGAGACAAGGCTGAACTTGATCGTAACCGTTACTGTAAACTGGATCAAGTTCAGTCTTGGTAGAGTTCGCCCAGAGGTCGAAATTCGACCGAAATCCATTAAGTTTTTTCTGTTTAGCCTCGAACGTTTAAATAACTTTTAGACAGTTCAGTTTTTCTGTTTGGCAACAGTTTGTTTTGCTTAAATATTTCAATTAGAGATAATCTCTCCCAGTACGACTGATTGAGCACTAAATTAGATTTAAGTTTAATGCATTTGTAACACATATTATACATGAATTTTATCTTTATGCACTCCTTCTCCTGTAAAGAAAATAGAAACAAAAACTTTCATGTCACCCTATTATTACTGAATAAATTAAAAATACAAACACTCACTATCAATTTAATCAAGAATTCAAAACGCTAATGTAAATCAACAAACTTACGAATCATCAATTCAAAGCAAAATAACGAGTTACAGCACTTATTATCTTTCTTTATATTATACTAGCTGCGTTGCACGGGTTATTTCAAATATTGATTATTTCCCCAACAATACAATTTGCAAATAAACCTTACACAATAATGCATACAAAAAATTTCACGCATAATCGATTAAAAGACAATAGTAAAACCGATTCGAAAAATATCGTCTGTGCTAAAAAATAAATAGGAATGGTTGACTTGCCTCGCACGAGATTTCTTTGGTCATTTCTTTAAAAACGGTAGTACTTTCACAGAGTATCGCTAAAGGAGATTTCATTTATCCAACCAGCGCTGGTCGCTGTTTAAATCACTTGTTGAACAAAAGTCTTTTTTAACGTGCAAAAATTACATACAATTTACTGTTTACAAACATTAGAGAGAAGTTGAGTTGTACTTAGCACGGGACGTGAGTAAATTTGAAAAATTAATTAAATATTAATTCTTTTTATATAAATAATTAATAATTCTTTTTTCTAAATAAAAAATTAATAATTCTTTTTTTAATAAAAAATTAATAAAAATAACTAAAGTTACTTCTGGTGAAATTTCTGAATCCAGTAGTATTTTACTTTTATCAGCACGTTCTATAGTTCGCGCGTATACTTATTTCAAATATACGCGAACCCAAAAGTGTGTTTTATTTATATAAATATATATTAGACATTGTTAGCTGCCAATTGCATTTCATTTTGTTTGACATTGTACTTGGACAAACAATCTGACTGACTTATCATACGTATATATTTTGAAAATGAATTAACTGAGACTTTAAGATTAGTGTTGTTTGCTTTGATATTCATTTAATAGATTACATATGCTCTTTCATTTTGTGCGTGACATTTTTCCGTCTTTGAATTAGAAATAGTAAAAATATGTATTGAGTATTGCTCAAATATTGTAGATTGTAGATAATAATGAGTAGTATGAAAGTATGAGGAATTAAGACTAAAAAAATGCTGCGAATCTACGTCGAAAGCAGGAGGGAGGGGGGGATTTACCCATTTCCAAATTTTTTTAGTGATAACTCTAAAACTCATCAATAGCTACTAAATAAAAATAAAATAATAAAATCGGTTGACAAACAGAGGAGAAAATGGTACTTAACTGTTTTGTCTTTGTCCATTTATATATAGATTTTGTCTTTGCATAGATGTGGCTCCATTGCCTCTAGGGGTTATACTACTAAAAATTTAGCGGTATGATGCATCAAGAAAGGGTGCGATATATTGCTTGCTACTAAGGATGGTGCTCGATTTCACTGTATTTTGGTGTAACATATCCAACTAAAACCTAATTATAGTGATATTGAGCATTATCCTTTGTAGCCAGAAAATTCACTTTTTTTGGTGTAACATAACCACTAAATGTTTTACAATGTAGTAGTAGCTTCATAAATTTTAATTTATTTCTATTAGCAGCAAGTTTCATTTCTAATGCTCGAAAAAATTTCTGAATATCTTTTCCTGTTGAATGTTATAATATTTGTCGAAAATTTTGTTTTATGCTTTTGTTAGGTACGGTTTTATACGAAATAAAATCGTTCCAAAAGAATCTGCATATATTCCCATAAAATGTATATTTACTTATTAAAATGAAAAGCATCCTTCTCATACATACGTCCTGCTTTCTTCATAAGATGTATGGCATTGCTAAAAAATGAAAGAAAAAAGAATCAAACAATGAAAGAAAGACTAAGTTAAATGAATACACGTTCTTCGGATAACACATTTACATCTTTTGAAAGATTTAACTGTTTTAAGACGCGTTCCTACACAAAATGCTTCGTAAAAGGCTGAAGGGGAAACAAGCACAAATTGTTCTTTCCTCCCAGGGTTTCAGTTTAATCTTTCATTCAAAAAATTGACGATGTATGAGAGGAAAAAAATGATTCTTCTTCATTCCGAACTTTTTTTCTCTGGTCCTTTTCGTAGCTCGTTAATTAATATTCATCAACCTGAACTTGCACTTTCAAGGTCGCTTTTTTCCCCACCACTCTCCTCTCCCTCCTCCCCCTGGGGACAGACGACCGGTCGAGGAGCACGATTCACTCTTGTAATAAGGGTATATTAGAAATGCCAAAACACCCAAGGTCACTATTTTTCCTGCCAATGCGAAAGGGGGTTGTTAGTGTTCTAAGGGAAAAAAAATATAATAAAGAATTTCCTTTCGGAGTGCAGTTGGTAAACAATGTCCGAAGCTTGAGCTTTTGAAATTTTTATTTATCAGTTGTTAAAGATGCAATATCGCTTTTGGAAAAATGGGTCCCCTTTTAAAAATTACAAAGGGGAAAAATTACTTTGAGAGAAAATTTCGCTGTGCTTCCCATTTTAAAGAAATACGAAATGGTTTTATTTAGAACAGTGATTCTCAACCCTTTTTTTTTTAACGATTATAACGATTTCAAAATTTGGCGGCACGCGAAGAAAAAGATAAGTTTAAAAGTGGTTTACTTACTTATAATAATGTGTTGTGTAACATAGTTTCTGATAATAATTTTGAAAGTAAAATCTATATATATATTTCACTTAACGTGGACCAGTTACGATTAAATTTTGCAGTACGATACGATACTGACATCATGCAAAAACCAAGCTATTGTAAAACGATATTTCAAAATTTGTTTAATGATTACCATAGAGAAGGAACGTAATATTTATATTTATTATCTTAACTTACAGGGCTTTAACAAATTTATTTCTGTGTCTTAAGAAGTATTTCCATTCATAACTAAAGTTTTAATTTTCAATTATTTGGAGTGGCAACACCTTAGTTTGTTTATATCGAGCAATCTTTTCTTCAGCCTTTCGAAATATAAAACGTTTTTTACGATTTTGAAATGGTTAATTTCCGATCCGCAGATGTTCTGCGGAGTATCATCAGCTAGTAAGATAATATAACATACATACTCCAGAAACAACAGCACGTTTATTAAGGGATTAATCACAAGGTTATATTAAGAATACTTTTAATGAGAAATTTGAGCTTGATGTTTTTTGATAATTTCATTTATATTCGGTCGTAAAAATGACAATGCTACTCTCATATCGTCTTCATTTAACAGTCTCGATCTCTGTAATAGTATTTTTAAAGCTTTTTTGGCTATCATGAGATAATCGCATCTAATGTTAATCCAGGATGAATTAATTGATTCTTCCGAATATTTTAAAATTAAATTTGGATTATTAGAAAACGAAATTAGTTCTTCTTCTTCATTCAAAATTAATTTAAATACAAAAGTATTCGTTATCATAAATGGATTACGAACTCAATCAATTTTTTTTAAATCTAAATTTGGGAAATTCTTTAATTTAAACAAACTTTACTCATAATAAAAAAAAAAGCATTTTAATATTTACTACATAAATTTCCAAAATTTGGCAACACACTTTAAGAATTTGGAGGCAAACAAAATTGCTGGTTAAGATAGTGGTTGAGAATCACTGACTTAAAACTTATACCACCCCAAAAAATTTAAAAAAAAAAGAAACATGATTCAGCACCAAAATATAATTTATTATTGTATCAATCAGATAAAAAGACATATCATACACACCTTAATTGTATTATTCACTGACATTTCGTTTTTAATAACTCAATTCAGATTTTTTTTTCTTTCTTTTTTGCAAAATCTGCATTTAAAATAACTCTACAACAATCTCCAATAGAGAAGATAAATTTAGAGACTCTTGCGAATTTTCTCTGGATACTTCTATTGATTAATTATTTGATTCAAACTCATACAAAACAGAAGAAACTGAATTGGCGTTGACAGATATGATAAGACTTGGAAGTAAGGGTGGCGCTGTTAAAAACACAGATAAAAAGTAGACGTGTCTCTTATAATCTGTTTTTTTTTTTTTTTTAAATAAAATAAGATAATAGTACTCAAGATTAGAATGTAGTTCGGGTTTTGCGTCCGAGTGCACAATTCATAGTTAAAGCTGCGTTTAAAAGACTTTTTAATATTAAAGTCCATTTTTATGCAATGCCCTATGAGTCTCCTGAGGGTTTTTAAAAACACAATTTGAGAATGCAAAAAGCGCCGAATTTTCAAAATGCCAAAAGGGAAACATTGGCAATAAAAATATTTAAAAAATGAAGAAATGAATGAATAGATAAAAAGAACCGATTTTAAAACAAAATTGAGGAGGAAAACCAAATTAATATTCTTATAATTATAAAGCGAGAAAAAATTCATTATCAGAACAACATTAATATTATTTTTAAACATAATAGTTAAAATCTGCATAAAATTATGAAGGGAGTATAATTATCGTTATAGTAATATATTGTTAGCAATGTAATTGTATGCAAATGTTATTTAACTGAAAAATGAATCACTGCAGACCGTGTGTATTTAATGCTACTATGCTAATGGTATCAGTTATATGACGGTTAGGAAAATTATATTAAAAAGTATACTTGAAAATCAGTATTGAAATTAGACCAACAGGTTTGTACCAAAATAACATGTTCCATGTTCCATGAAAGACAAGCACAAAACAGTTCAAGCACTTGTTGCTCATGTACATTGAGAGGTGACTTTTCGCTCTTACTTTTAACATCTGGTAAGTAGTCGCCAATTACCTGAAGATTAACTAGATGTTTTAGTTTTTCCTGTGGATAACTGAGCAATAAAAGCATTTGATAAACAATTATATTTCCAGTAAATAAATTGCTTTTTAGAGTCCACTCATCAGAAAGCCGATCCTAACTTTAAACGTACTAATTTGAAGAGCTACTTTTTTCCTTTATATTGTTTAATCTTCCGTATGTGCTTTCGTTTGAGAAAACTACGCTATTGCTGATTTTCCGTTACTGCTATGCGAGGAAGCAAGCAAGTAGACCACTTCTCCTGAGCACCTCTTGGATGCTTGCTGGGAAAGCTGTTTGCCTGGAAGTTTTCTAGTGGTGCCTGCTCTAAATTCACGGCCCCTATCATGTGAAAGAAAATTGGGGAAACGTCTCCTCTCCCTGATATTATTCTCCCTCGAATTGTTTGCGCTCGTAGTAGCATTCCGTTCTTTTATTTCAATATGCATATGTAGCATTGCTTATACTACGTTTACGTTTATGCGACGTTTGTTTATACGACCTTTACGTTTATACGACGTTTGTGTATACGACGGTTACGTTTATACGACGTTTACGTTTATATGACGTTTTAGTGAGGCCTCAATTCTTAGATCCTGCCAGAAGGGAAAATCGATTATACGACGTTATCGTTTACGCATCGTATTTCGGATGCCCCGCCGGCGTCGTATGAGCGATACTCCACCACTTGGTCCTACCGTATGGGGTATGGAAGTACTGCTATTACATTTTTTAACAATAGTCATAAGAATTTTTTCTTCACACGCATTGGGACATTTATTGTTCTTGCATCGATTTTAAGTTTATAAGCATAGCATAATTATTGGTAGCCTTCCGTGCTACCATGCCGCAGGTCCGGGGTTCGATTCCCGGGCTGGGCAGGGTCGACTCAGCCTTTCATAACCTTTCAGTGGAGTCGATAAAATGAGGACCAAGGATGCTTGGGAACTAAACACTGACGGTTCCGCGTCAAACTGACCACTTGAGCGAAACATAAACTTCTGCACCCCAGGGCCCTCGGTTTCGAAAACTGGGATGGGCACAGTAGGCCATGGCGCCCAATGGGCTGTCGCGCCACTGAGTTCAGTTTTTTAAAGCATAACTATTGCGATGGTATTTATTTATTTATTTTATTATTTAATTAAACAAATAAATTATTAATTATATTTTATGCTTATTTTCGTTATTATTTTTTTAATAAAGAAAACTAATCGTTACCATTGACAATTATGATCAGAAACAAAAATGAATCAGATTGTGTTTTTTCAGTGCTTTAGTAATTCAAAATATAGTTGAGTTTAACAGTGGTAAATTAGAAAGTATTATAATTGCGTAATTCAAGCACGTGTATTTTTCAAGAACACTTTTTGCTCCTTTTGGGTGTCACACCACAACACCCCCCAAAAGAATGTTGTGGGGTGACACCCAAAGGACGTGCAGTAACAGCCCCCCCCCCCCCGCCCCTCCCTCATAGTGACGTACTGCAGTTATGACTTAATTACTTTTACTTTTGCAAAAAAAAAGTAGTTAAACCCCAAAAATACTCCAGCTTCTCCTAAGTCTGCTATTGGATCACATCCGCTTTAAAATTTAGCATGTTTACAAAAATCGCTGAACGAGAGGGGTTTTTCTTTGTAAATCAGACAGAGAAATTAATCGTCCAGGCAATTTGTTCTCATGCGCAGTGTGAGTGAATTGAAGGAAAACGAGGCCAACAACATTTATTCGATTCATATCGGAGAGAGAGTTCCAATACCGCGACAGATCTCAGAACGAGAAAGCTTGTCCTTCGCTTCCAAAGCGCTTCATCTCATTTCACGAGTTCTTTCCAACACCCCACCCTCAAAACTCTTCCTTTAATCCCCCGCCTGAAATCCCCTTTTCCATTCCCTTACCCTCCCCAGGGCAAAAAAAAAAAAAAAAGTAGGGGAAAAAAATCTAGAAGCCAGTATTCGTACCTCTCCCACCCAGCACCACACACCTACATTAAATAATAAATAAAAAAGAGACTGCGATGGGGGAGTGCGGAAAAAATCGGCACTCGTTTTGTGTGTGTGTGAGGCCCAAACTCTTCTCTCGTTTTTCGCTTTAAAAATAAAAATGAAAAGAAAAAAATAGGGAATGAAAAAAAATCGATTAGGAGTGGTAGGGTGCAACGACGCATTTTTTCACCCCTCCCTCAATCTGTAGCTGAACGAGTTCCAAAAGAAAAAAGAAGAAGAAAAAAATGAATGAAAAAAAGAGAAGGAAATTTTTTACCCCGGAAACTTGCATCATCCAAGGAAATAGTTTTTTCTTCTTTTTTGTATCACGCTTTTTTTTTTTTTTCGTTTCCACATCGAGAGGGGAAGGGGGAGGGAATGAAAAATATTCATTAAAAATTGGACGATTTAAGGGGGAGGAAATGAGAAAGAAAGAAAATAAAAATCTTCAACGTTCATACACATAATATCTGCTTTTCTGAAAAACTCTAGTGATAGAGAAGACTTTTGAATTCTTTCTCCCTAGGATGAAAATTCAGAATGTCCAAACAGAAATTGATTTACGAAACTGTTATTACGAATTAAACATCACCGTTACGGTAGAAATTGAGAAAATTAAAAACTGTTCCGTAATATAATTTTTCATAAAATTCGATGTTTAAAAAAAATATATTCCTCAGAAAATGCGTATTTAAAAACTTCCAATCAGGAACGCCGTTATGAAAATCGTTCAAGTAAAAGCTTTGCCGCGAGTAATTTCAAATTTTTCTACTATATCAAATGTTGTTCACGTCTATAGGTGCTTCGTTCACGCAATGTTCTAGGAGGATGGGGACACCTTCTCTCAGGAATATCTGTATCTCTCCTCTTCAGAAACAAAGGTGTAAAAAGTAAAAATTATTGGATCTGACTAGGTTTTTCTGTAAAAATTAAGAGTATGTTGAGGCTTACATGATAGATACACTACGCTACGATAACGAATACAGTATCATTGGGTACTGTTTGTTCTCGAAAGCCTCGATTACCAGTCGGGAGCGATTTCTTTTGTCGAGGGGGGGGGGGGGGGAGTACTGAGACCACAGTTTTGTAACTTTTATTTTAGCCAAGTACCGTAATTATCTGTGTATAACCCGCGGGTTATCTACAAAAAAACTCTTTTTTTTATTATCTGCGGACAATATAACGATGCGGGCAATATACGGAATTTAAAAAATAATAATTATTGATAAAAAGAAAATTAAATTGATTGTTAAATTGAAAGAAATAAATGATGGGTTTCGAAACGCTGATTCAATTTCACCCATGCCCTCTTAACTTCCCCATGCAAGCCTTTGCTTCCACACCAATTAATTCACAATAGGAGAGTAGGACCAAAGCAGAGGTCCCTGTATAAACAAAATGTATAAACAAAATATGGTAAAATGTAAACTTTTTGCAATATAATTTTAAATGTTAAAAATGTGCTGTAATTTAAAATTGTTTCCTTATAAACAGGGTGTCTTACAGAGTGATTTGTTCATTGTTTTTTATTTGGGTGCTGGCTATACAACGATGTGGGTTATACACCGAACTTGATTTTTTAGGATGAATTTTTCTTCCTTAGGACTATACAACGATGCGGGCTATTTACCGATAATTACGGTAATTTTTTATTTTTGTCGACGTTGATTATTCCATTTTTCATTTGAATACATAGCACAAAAAGAAATGAACGTGAACAGTTTGCTATTCTTCGCAAAAAGTAAACACATCCTCATCTTTATTTCTTCTATTACCCCCATTTCGATGAAATTGAAACAGTCCTGACGCATGCGTAAAACCATGGCTGCTTGCGATCATATAGTGGCTGTCCAAACGGGCGAAAAAGTGCGTGCAAGCAGAACTTACATTTTCTCCCACTTCAGTCAATTGGCGCTGTTGGCATGTACTTAAAAGCGAGGATTTAAAGGTCTAACCATTGCAATATCATCGCGTTAAAGGCTTGAATTTCAAGAAAGACAAACATTTAAGTGTTGAGGGCAAAAGTAACTATCAAAATACGTTGCAGGGTTATGTATTTGCCATTAAAACGTTTTTAATACAGAGGAAAAAAGAAACAGATCGTTTTTTTGGTAGTAACACATGCAGACTTTGAAGCTGCTCGTTAAGATACAACTTTTCATACATACGTATACTTTTATATATAATGAACACAGAGAAAATTTTCTTTGCAATTGGCTGATCATATTATGCTTTCAGATTAATTTTTATTTTGAACGACAGTAATTGCGCATAATTTTCTGAATTACATTTATCCTTTCACATTGTGTAGCACAAATAAATTGGCTTGCAGGTTTTTGAAAGCCGTATTGAATAGTCTTTAAATGGTTATTAGTTACTTTATTATTAAGCAATTTTCAATACATTCATATTAATACTATTAAATAACAGCAGTTAAAAGAAAAATGACATAGATTATGATTAATAAAGTTATTTTAAATATATGTGTTAATCGAATTTTTTCAATTCTATTTATTGTAAATTTAATTATTACAAGAAAGTGGAACAGTTAGGTTGTGAAGTGACTTAACAAATAATAAAGATTAGTTGAACGATTATATAATTAAGTAAATGATTAATGCAACAATTTTTTATTGTTATTGACAGACTAAGAGCATAATACTAATAACTAATCTTGCATTGTATAGTATAGCTGACTTCAGTTAACTTCAACAGATGAATTATCATATAAGAGTAACGATTTTTTTTTTTTTTTGCTGGTCTCATCTAAAGCAATTACACTAGTTAAATATTTAGAATAAAATCCTAAAATATTAAGTAAGAAAGGCCAAAGATTAGCCCTTTGTAAAAGAAAACGATTCAATAAAATAAACAATCAAGGGGAAATATTTTCAAATATTACAATTAAGTACAATAAATGAGAAATTAAAAATAATGACTTAAAACGCTTCATTATATGCAGTTCAGAGTTATCAAGATTATTTTTAAAACTTGTAACTGACAATACATGGGGGCCAATCCCTTAAGTAAGATGGTGCATACTAATAGGTACGAAGTCCTCCAAAAAAGACAACCACCCAAAAGGGCTAAAACTCGATGAAAGCATGCCCCCCTGTCCAGGGGGTGTCAAAAATTTCATCAAAATATTTAATGGCGCAGTCTACGCCATGAACTTCCCTCGTGGACACCCCTGGATAAGAGCAATTTTTCTTTAAATATCCCTTTAAACATTTTTATTTAGATGACATACTCCTTGACAACAAAAAGCAAAGATTATTCTCAGTCGGAAGGGGGGGGGGGAGCAGGACCGTCCGAAAACTTTTTTATTTTACACGATCGTCCCTCCACTTTTCAAAAGCCCCTCCCCCATCACTATTTCATTACAATAACTTATGCTCTTATCTGTAAGAATCCTCCCTCTCACTTCTTTTTTCTTTTTTTCTGGACTACACTGAATATTCTCAATTTTTAATACCAAGACTTTGCAACCGGCATTTCTTCGATGAAATCTACCAAAAGCTTACGGATTCTCTGATTTTCTGTAACCTGATTTTCCTTAAATCGCTTCTTAAATTAATGTTTCCCCAATTTTAAATTAGAAATCAGAAATACGTTTTAGTGGTCATTCATAAATGGTGTCACGCTTCGAGGGGGGAGGGGGGGGGGTACGGGAAATTGTGACAAAGTGCGATAAGGGGAGGGTAACAAGAAGTGTGACATCAGGCTTATACAACATAGCGTGACATGTGACAAAGGGGGGAAGGTGGTCCGTTGAATTGTGACATTTTGTGACAAAGGGGGAGGGGATCAAATATATTGGAAAAGAGCTTGACATCATTTATCAACGGTCCCTCAGATAGTTTATTTACTTTTCTATGTTTTAAAACTCTAAGACGTACAAAATGGGTGTACTCGTGAACGCGTGGAGAATCAACAACAAATCTTAGAGGGAAGTCTCCCTTCCTTTTAGGTATTTCAATTGTAACCCTTGTTCATGTGGCGCGAGTTTAATTTTAAAAAGGTACATTACTATATTTCTAATATAGCTTCTCTCTCACTCATTCCACTTTTAACTTTATCATTCTATACAAGCATTAGAAATTTAAACGTCTCAGAAAAAAAAATATTTAAAAGCATAATCTAGACATAATATGAAGTTCAAAGTTTACTTTTGAGTGGTAAAAAATTAATGAGCGGACCAACGTTCTTATAGCGCAAGTTGCAAAAATTACTCCATACACATGTTTTGGAATTAAAAGGAACCCCTTTATCAATGCGTAAAGATTTGACCTAAAAAATGTAAGTAATCCAAGTGAGTGTAAATCACTCGAATTCAAGGCCGTAGGCAAGGGGGGGGCCCGACGGGCCCGAGCCCCCCCCCGAAATACTTTCGAAATTTTTAACTAGTCTGAAAAAAAAAATTGTTAAACAAAAAAAAAAGATTTTGTTCCTTGAACCAACCTGTTTGGGCGCGGGAGGGGGGGGGGGGGTCCTCTGTTTTACAAATGGGGAAACGATAAGACGTCGCTTCCAAAATTTAGGGTCAAAAACCAGATCTCAAAAAAAGATGCTTTCCCTCAATTCTCCGGTCGATAGGTTCCCCGGATTGATTCCTTGCCTAAGGGCAAGGGCTACATATGGTTCTAATCACCCGACCACACAGCAAGAACAGCAAATGCACTGATCCCTTTTTGACAAAATGCGAGCTACATGGAACCACATCTACCCTAAATATACGTACAACAGTTTAGGTGCTTTGTCTATCCTTGCCCGAAGGTTACATTTGTGGAAATGGCGACACTCCCATTAAGTTTGCACTGGCTGTATGGTTTTCGCGCGCTTTTCGCTGACTTATTGGGGATTGTTATAGTTTTCCCGCGCTTTTTAGTTTGCCCTGGCTGTAGCCCATATTGTAGAAGTAGGAGCTAATGCCTAATGGACCGCGTCGTCTACGATTGCGGGATGTGGATATTTGTGCTGTTATTGCTGGGACAAATCTTTATTTTTCTTTTCTTTTTTCAACTAGCAATTCGTAAAACCGAATCAACATAGAAACGCTTCCGACAAGGGGGCGGAGGGAGGGCTCTTGCCCCTTTGCGGATGCTTTGACCTTGCCTTGCGGAACATAGGCAGTTGAGTGGGCTCTTGTGCTTTTGCAAAAGTCTCCCTTGCTTGCCTGTGCAAATTTTGATTATGAGTAAAAGAAAAGGTGAAAGTATTTTGTCCTATTTCGGGAAGAAACAATGTAGAGATGAACAGCAGAAAGGGTATGATTATTTTTATGTAATTTTTTCAAAATATTATTTTAGCTGCCCCTCCTCTTTTTTTTTTTTTTTTGCAATTTTAGTTTCAACTTTTTATTTTCTTCCTCACATGCTGAGAAACTGCTTATTAATCTTTCTTTTTTCATTTTTTAACTTCATAGGGGATGATGTCACACTACTTCGAGAAATTGTGACAAGGGGATAACAAGAAGTGTGACATTACACATTTTGATTTCTATAAAAACATGTAAAAAAATCAGCAGATTAAACTTATTTTTGTTTTTCATAATTTTATTTTAAAGTTTCATTGATTTCATTTTATATTGAAAATACCGATGCTTATTAAGGTTTGAACTCGCTTCTAGTTAAAATTTTAAAAGAAAATCTTCTTAGGTATTTACTTTTAAGATAAATAAGCGTGGGTCATTTTTTAGAATTCAATTATTTTTTTTACTATTATGCACTAATTATCTTTTTTCTATTTTAACCTTAATCTCATTTTATACTCACAAATGTCATTAAAAGTTAAAATTAAAAATGCGATTCTTTAACGTAAGTACCTTATTTCTGAACTGCAAGTACATGTGCTCATATAATATAGCGTGACATGTGACAAAGGGGGTAGGGGTGTGTTGAAGAATGACATCTTGTGATCAAGGGGGGAGGGAGGGGGATCAAATATATTGAAAGAAAGTGTGACACTGTTTATGAATGGTCCCATAGAGCGTTTACAATAACATTGTGAAGGTGAAAAATACCGCGACAGAATTATACTTTTACTTAGCCTAGTCATAAATTTACATTGAACATAAAAGATCTTGATTGGTTCTTCTTATTATATCGCTCATGGGCTGCAATAGTGGCACAACTCAAAAAAAAACTCTCGTTTCGGACTAAGAACAGATTGTAAATATGAAAATACACATTCTTTTCAGCAGCAATACTAGCACAACTCCTTAAGTCAAAATTAGGCCTCAAGATTTAATAATAACTAAAGCATTTCTTACGAATTTTTCTTAGCAATGAAAAGTTTAAACCCACTTATCTCAAAATATGATTTTTTGAGTTGTGCCGCAATTGCAGCCCATGAGCTATATGTCTAATTTTGAAAGTGCTTTATAATTGTCCACGTCTGCAAATCAAAGTTACACAGCTTTTTTTGACTTCAAACTTAAAAAAAAAGAGAGTTTGCTGCATTTAGGTTAAGGAGAAAGAAAACCTCCAGTTTTTAATTATTTACATTTAGTTATGACAAAATAGGGAAGACTTGAGAATAAGTATAATTTGCTTAAATTGTCTAAAATAAAACGGAATAGGGAGTAATTCTCAAAACAACGTATGTTTTCTGTTAACTCTTTCTTTTTTTTTTGTTGAAGTAATACTTCTGTGGGCGAAATTGAAAACATAATTTCATCATGCAACATGCAACCAGTGCTTCTTTCAGGCATCTCTCCGCGGGGGGGGGGGGGGGACTGCCCCCTCGGAGGTAACCAACTGCCCCCCCCCCCTGGAGAAAAAAATCCAGTTCACAGATTTTAAAAAAAATGAAAGGAAAAAGAGATTACACTTTTAAGACATTAGTTTCAGAAACACTTTTAGGGAAAAGACATCGAACACTGTCACTAGCGACACCAAAAGTAGCCTAAAAGATAAGAATTTATTTCGAAAAATTTGCGGAGAAGACTAACCGCACTCCCTTCTGCTTCTTCTAAAATCACTAAAGAATCTCGAAATTGCATTGTTAGGAAATTTTCAAAAAGTTTACTGGGGAGAGCCCTCAAACTCCTTCCTGCCTCCAGTAACATTGACAAAGATAGACTGAAACTTAATTTTTAAGACTGCAGTTTCGAAAATTTTCTTTAGGGGAGAACTTCTGAAACTCCTTCCTCTAACGTCCCGAAAGGGCCTAAAATTGCATTCTCAGGAGCCAAATTGCGAAAAAATTCCGGGGGGAGGGAACCCCCGGACCCCCCTTTCAGAGGTAGTCTAAACATTATGGTTGTAAGATCAGTTTCAAATATTTAAGATGCAGAAGCTTCCACAAAACACGGTCCTATTTACACCAAAGATAGTCAAAAATACACCTACTGTACA
Organism: Octonoba sinensis; assembly: GCA_038502835.1. Lineage (NCBI taxonomy): Eukaryota > Metazoa > Arthropoda > Arachnida > Araneae > Uloboridae > Octonoba > Octonoba sinensis. Next base: position 71,767,854 of record CM076602.1, read on the forward strand.
TGGTATCAAAAATCTATCATATACTATATAAAATATATTAATATTATCATTTCTAGTTACATCTATGTATAAATATAAAAAGGTAGTGATTTTGGAAGCATACACCGCCCCTCCTTATTCTTAACATGACCCCCCCCCCCCCCGGAGCAGAAGGTCTGAAAGAAACACTGCATGCAACGGAAGGGCTGGTAGGTATGACGTCCCCGAATTTTTTCGCAATGTAGCATATATTCCTCCTTGAAACTTTCTTCAACATAAAAGTGTTTCAAAGTTAGGGCCCCCCCCGAAAAAAATTTCTGGCTACGGCCTTGCTCGAATTACTTGCATCCAGATGCGTACATCTCTATTCATTGATAAAAGGATTCTTCTTGTCCCAAAATATATTTTCTGAAATTTGAGCTATAATGACGTTTGTTTTCTTATTAATAACCTGAAGTACAAATAAATAAAAGCAATGCGTAAATAAATAAAACCAATAAAGTTCGAGACATAAGGGGAAAATGCAAATGTCAGCCCTCACTGGTTAAAAATATCATCTAAAGCATCAAACTCACGATTTCTATTCGCAGAATAATTAAATAGGTGACATGGAGTGAAAAAACAAATAAAATATATGCATATAAACCAAACGTGAATTTAGTAAATCCCTAACATTATAAAATGTATGCATTCACTAATTTAATGCTTAGAAAAAACACTCTACTGCTTTCTGTCGTTTTATTTCATTTACGATGAAAACTTTCTTTAAAATAAATATATATAGGTTAGACACAATTAAACATCGGGAGACATATTTCCGATCAGTAATGCATGAACTAAAAATTTACCAAAAAGAAATCTTCATGATGCATGCTGCAAATCCGGCAAAAACAATGCTTTCGTAATGTATTTCCATACTAAACTAGTACATGCTTGCAGCGCACCAGTGCGGAAAAAAATAACTATCGTTTGAACGCTTTTCCTTTGTTCTGACGCCGCGTCTGGACAGCCGCTATATGATCGCAGGCAGCCATGGTAAAACGAAGGAAGGTTTCGGCTTAGAAAAATAGACATTAGTGCATTTTTTTTTTACAGTAAACAAAAGTGATAACTGATAAAAATGTTTCTCTGAGTCCAATATTTTTCTTACGTCTGTGTTAAAAAAGGTATTTTTTCAGTCCCATCCTTCAGGGGATCAGAAGGAACAATTGACCCCCACCTCTGGCTCGAGAAATATAGTGTATTTACATGTATGTATTCTGTTGTTTTTTAATGCAATATACATAGTTTGTACCGTTTTTCCCCTCCCCCTTCCCGGAAAATTTTGAAATGACCGGGCTTGTATTTTTCCATTGTTTTATCTCAGTCCGAGAGCTCCAGCAACGTCTTCCAGAAAGAGTTTTATTTCAGTACTGATGATTTTCAGATAACTGCTTTCTTATTAAATTTAATTAAGAATTCTGTGCATCTGCTACCTGAGAGTGGTTGCGTTTGCTACTGCGCATCTCCTCTGTGTGGGTAAATATCGAGCATTTGAAAAAACTTTTTGCACTAAAAAAAAAAATATTTTTCTATGGCTTTTCAGAAACGTAAATTTACAGTTGTCGGGCACTTTTATCGTAGTTAACATCGTCCCAGATGTAATTTAAGAGTTAATTTTTTCTTTCAAACCATTTTAGTACGTCTGTAGTTTTAATATAATCATGTTTCTGTCTCCTAATTACGCAACTGAATTTTTTCTGGCAAATTTATTTTATATTTTTCTATAATATAAATTTGCCAGACAAAAATTCGGTAGCGCAATTAGGAGTCAGACAAATTAAAGTCTTGGAGAAAATAGGTTAGTTAAAAGGGTGCGGCAACTAAAGCCTCGTGCATACCCAGAGGCGTAGCAATAAATTCTTCAAGGGGGACGTCCAAGTTAAGAATATTCTTTTTGAATCCCGGCATACGTTTTTAGCAGATTGCACCAGACCCCTTCGAGCAATTGTCGCCAAAAATTAATCAGCCACCAGTTTACATCGTGCTCTATTTGTGATGTTTTCTTTATGTTTCCATTAATTTTGTTAGAGCACCCGCAAAAAAGTGTTCATCACATACAGACACAGAGAGAGGGAGAGAGAGAAATTACACAAACAGGACAGATATTTGCAATAAATGGGCAAAATGAGAATTTTTAAAATGTGAAAATCCGACCAAATTCGAAATTTTTCACGACACAAACTAAAGATTGAATTGGTAAGTGTTCCATTGCAGCTAGGAAAAACTGGAGCGTATTTTGAAGTTTTAATTGGATGTAAAGTTATTCGTGGACGCAAAGTTTATCTACAATTATACCTTCGTTTAATTGGAGGAACAGCTAGAGCGAAAGTTGTGACAGATTAACTAATTCACATTGGATTCGGATGATATTTTTGTGTCAATAAAGACGTCTAAACACATTAATTATATTTAGTAGTGTGACTATAAAACGTTTAAACAACAGTTTTAAAATTTTTGAATATTTTAAATAGATTTGGTCGTGTTAATTGCGTCACTAATCTAGCTCTCCCGTTTTCTCTGAGATTCAAAATTAAATAATCAAATGATTGCCTAGAAAATTGATATTACAGAATGGTTCCATATTAAAATTACAGATGTATTAAAATGGTCCGTTTAAGCAAAACCTACTAAGCAAAGTGAACTGCGAACACTTCTATTTTTTGGTAACCTTCTACAGAAATCATTCCTCCATTTTTTTAGAAAACAGTTCCTGAATACCCTGTATATGCTTTTAAATTTTAGGAATCACATTCTTTGCCATTCCTTTGAATTTAGCACATTTTGTTGAACTAAAAATACAAGTTATAATCCCCACACAATAGGTTTTGTTGGGACCCCCCCCCCCCCTTAAAAAAACGGCGGAAATTAAGTATGCTTATAAATATTTCTTAATCTAGAAAGTGGAAATTGAGGTCGGCAAAAAAACTTTTGAGAAAAAAAGAAAACTTTAGCGAAAAACAGGAATCTGCAAAAAACGTTTACACCATTTGCAATTTTTTCTGTCCTGCTTCACAAAAACTCGAAAATAAGGGCGAAACTAAGAAAATGAACCCAAGTATAGTGCGACTCATTTAGAAAAAAAAAAAGTCTACGTATTTAAATTCCAAACGACTCCAAAGGGAATGAAGTGCATTCGAAGGCCAAAAAAAAAAAAAAAAAAAAAAGACTAGGAGGAAAAAAAAGATATCAATTAAGAAGTTTTTGCTTTCTTAATATGATGGGGAAAATCTTGCTCAGTTCGTCGCTTTATTTTCCTCTTCAAAAAGAGCGTCTTCTTCATTTCTCAATGTTATTTTATCAAGAAGGGGGAAAAAAAAAAGTTTCTTTCTTTCCAGCTTCTCTAAAGCACTCATCTCCTTCATTTCGTCTCAATCGCTTTATTTTTGCGCACCGCCATTTAATCTTTACCAGCTTTTGCCGATATGGAAGCTGCTGCGCATACTGCGAATAAATAATGATTTTCACGGATTATAATACGTAAGTTTGTGCGCAGAAAAATTAAACAGAAAACGTAGTATCCATCACTCGATAACTTTCGGGTAAGTTTTAACGAAACCAAATTAGTTCCTTTTAGGCTTCAGGTCCAAATTAACTAAGTTCTAATACAATGTTTTAAAAATATTATGTTCCAATAATCCAAATTTTTGATACAAAGAGGGTAACAAGCCATTTTACGGTATACCAAAGTTTTAATCAATAAAAATCAACGTCTATCATTTTGTTTCTCAATTCAGTTAAAAAAACAATAAGACTAATGCAATACTATCATCGTTTCTCAATCAGATTAAAAAAGTAAGACGTATCATTCTATAAAATAAAGTATTTTAGATGAAACACAAGCATTCAAAATTCAATATTGCAGAAATAAAATATGGTAGCTAAAGGTCGCACACATATTTTCCGTTTTTAAGAGGTCGCACAGATTCACAAGCGATGCATGACTATTAATTTTGTAATTTTCAATTCAGACAGCAAAAAAAGTTAATTTTGACAAAATTGTGGGAACTACAAAGCGAATTAATAAAATCAGGAGTTCATGAAATAAAGGACATGACATTTTGTTTTTGAATTTTTTTTAAGTACTTACGCATCGGTTTTCATGGGGGGGATTTGATAGGTACACCACATAACTTCCTTGTACGCCGTGTTAAATACATAATATATTTTTAATCACTAGTTAAATGGATGGGTGTATTCATGTACGGAAACATTCATAAATGATGTCACGCTTCGAGGAAGGAATCGTGAAATTGTCACAAGGAGAAGGAGGGAGTAAAAACAAGAAGTGTGACATCATGCTTATGCATCATAGCGTGGCATGTGACAAAGGGAGGAGGGGGTAGGTTGAAGTGTGGTATTTTGTGACAAAAGGGGAAGGGGGTCAAATATATGGGAAAAAAGCGTGACATCATTAATGGACGGTCCCTACGACGCGTGTTCGAAGTTATATTCTTCTGAAATTCGTAACTTTTTTAATGAGTTCTTTAGCTCTTTCCCACACCTACAGTAAATATAGTGATACCTTAACTTTCCTTAAACCTAAAGAAATCTAACGCTTCTGTTGGTGTCTAAAATCTGATATTGCAATAAGAGCTAGTATAAATGGAATGTCCAAAAGGTACAAAAAGTAAAATATAAAAGTGCTTTAGAATGAGGAGAAGAACATTTTAAATACTTATGCCTCCTTGTTTGCTGTTCAAACCGATGCATGAAAAATTTACAGTATAGTCAGGCTCGTCATTTCAAATTTTTCCCGGGTGGGGGCGCAGGGTACATATTCAATACATATTATAAGTAAGAACAACAAAATATATACGCACATGTTCTTAAAACTTGAACTCTCAGAAATAGAGCTCTCACTTTTGAAGATTCTTAAATCGTCAAGAAAATTTCGTCATTTGCAACGATTCTTCCTCGAGCGGACGAGATACGGGAAGTTACTCCACAAATTTCGCCGATTTGACGAAAGGTTTTGTCGGAGCATTTTTCACGAAGGCATTTCGTCAAATACGACGAAAGTTTCGTGAGAGAGAGTGCGGGGTATGATTGGGGGGGGGGGGGGGGGACAATCCCCTAATTTGTGTGGGCTTTTACGCGAGAACTATCGCAGAGCTGACGCTTGATTTGACATCTTATTTTTCGCGTTAAGTTTGGCAATATATCATGAAGTTGTTGCCAATTAACCATATATTACATCCTGATATTAACTAAAAATCCATAGCAAAAAGTTAAAAAAATCTGATTTATGAAGTATAACTTCTTACACATGTACATGAGATAAGAAAACACACATACGCGCGAGCACACACACTTTTTTTTTTTTTTTTTTTAAAGAATCGAACCAAGCAGAATTCATGTTTCTCATTGAAAATGAAGATAAGTAGCTTAAAATTTAAGTGAAAGAAATAACTTGATAATTGTAATGGCACCATAAAACGTAATTGGAAACGACAAAAAAGAGGACATTATATGTGTTTGCTACATTTACCTTGCAACAAAACTTAAAATTTTATTGATTATTTTAAGTTATTCAATTTCCTGTCTAGACTACGAGACGTTTACAAAAATTAAAATAGGAGGGCAAAGCATATTTTTAATAATATATATTTTCAAATTCTTTTAACTATTGTTCTATTTTCAGTTGCTAGGATACGAGCACATTATTATTGAAAAACAGTTCAATTGAAAATATTACATTACACACGAAGTTTTAAAAGTTTATATCTCTTTTTGATAGAACAAAAAAAAAACATGGCACTGATAATAATTCGCTTTTAGGGCAGTTTTTATGCTAATGAAAAATAAGCTTTTTGGTCACGAAGAATGTATGTCGATTATGCAAGTATTGGTTATGTTTCAAAATATCTGTTGAAATTTCCAACTGTTACAGAAAGTTCCAATTCAACTATTTAAAAGTTACGTTATAACTATAAGTAATTATATCGTAAACAATTAAAAAGATGATAATCGGGAAAAAAAAGGAAAGAAAGAAAGCATGCTGAATCGCTGGTATAATATCTTCTTTTTAAGTCCTAACGTGTATTTTGTGAAGTCATTAGATGTATAACACAAAAGGACTGATTTAAAGAATAAGTTCTCTTGTTGAGATTATAATACTTTAGAACAAGCGGTTCCCAAACTGTGGTACGCGAAGCCTCTCCAGGTGGTACGCATGCAGGCAAAAAAAAAAAAAAAAGAAAAGAGAAGAGGTTAAAATTCAAAAACTCAGGATTGAAGATCGAATTTGCCCGATTAGAGTTGGGAGAATGTTGGTTCAAAGTTAATAAGAAGTTCCGTCTAGAACTATACGAGCCTACTTTCCCGTATACACCAGATTCAAATTTATGATCTAGCTATCTCTCTTTTTCTCATTTAGCTTTAGTTCTTAATTTTTCAAATATACCTTTTTCAACGGATAATACACATTCCTTCACTCACTCATTCATTCTTTCATTTATTCAGTCATTCGTTTATTCATTCATTCATTAACTCATTCATGTATTTATTCATTCGTTCACTCATTTATTTATTTTATCATTTATTCACTCATTTATTCACTTTTACTCTTTCATCTATTCATTCATTCATTCTTTCACTCATTTATTCATTGTGAAATATCCTTAAAAATGCCGATCGAAAAAATTCATAGGAAAGGCTCGCTCAGTTCTTGTTGAACTTCGTATCTGTACATGTTCTGCAGCGTAATATCTTTCGATAAAGTTTGTTGCAAGCAAATCCGTCGGTTAGAAAAAGGATTTATATGGGATTGAAATTTCCCGTAGACGCTAATGTTAATTTGGTACCTTTCCATTATCACTGCGCAAATCTCGCCAAGCAAACTTTTTGGCGACAGCACACGAAAGAAGTTACCAGCGGCGATATTCCGTTTGGTGTTGGCTGCATCATTATCGGCGAATTTATCGCCTGCGCCGAGATAATAGAAAAATGACGGTATTTTTTTTTTTTTTTTTGAAATGTTAAAAAACGAGCAAAAATTGTTCAAATCAATATTTTACGCCGAAAGCTTCTTAAAGTAAGCTTGCTCATAGAAATTTGGATGTTGTGCCCAGAGTTTACATAATTTGCTTCATTTTTGCCGACAGGCACTAATGTTAAACTTTTTTGAACTGTTCAAAATTGAACGAAAAAAATTGTTCAAATCAAAAAGTAAAATATGAAAGTGAGATGTCATCGCCAAGATCTTTCGAATGCAAAAAGAATTTTTCGAATCGGACAATTCGTTCAAAAGTTATTAGGGGCGCCAGACAGACGGAGACAGTCCGACTGACACACAAATTCCCCATCTCAAAACCCAACTTTCAAATTTTTAATTTTTCAATCTTTATTACTTAACCTTTTTTTTTAATTTTCTTGATTTCTAACGATATTTTCACTATACATTAAGCCTTCTTACATGCTTTATTATTATTTTTTAAACTTTTACGGGAAAATAGGCTAAAAATGAATTCTCGTTATTGTCAAGAAAAGCCTTGCTGTTTTTAATTTAGTTCACAAACACTCATCTTTATGAAACTGCTTTTTCCAATATGATATTTATTAAAAATAAATATACTAGAAGCAAATTAAATGTCGATTCAAATCCCCTAATTTGTGTGGGCTTTTACGCGAGAACTATCGCAGAGCTGACGCTTGATTTGACATCTTATTTTTCGCGTTAAGTTTGGCAATATATCATGAAGTTGTTGCCAATTAACCATATATTACATCCTGATATTAACTAAAAATCCATAGCAAAAAGTTAAAAAAATCTGATTTATGAAGTATAACTTCTTACACATGTACATGAGATAAGAAAACACACATACGCGCGAGCACACACACTTTTTTTTTTTTTTTTTTAAAGAATCGAACCAAGCAGAATTCATGTTTCTCATTGAAAATGAAGATAAGTAGCTTAAAATTTAAGTGAAAGAAATAACTTGATAATTGTAATGGCACCATAAAACGTAATTGGAAACGACAAAAAAGAGGACATTATATGTGTTTGCTACATTTACCTTGCAACAAAACTTAAAATTTTATTGATTATTTTAAGTTATTCAATTTCCTGTCTAGACTACGAGACGTTTACAAAAATTAAAATAGGAGGGCAAAGCATATTTTTAATAATATATATTTTCAAATTCTTTTAACTATTGTTCTATTTTCAGTTGCTAGGATACGAGCACATTATTATTGAAAAACAGTTCAATTGAAAATATTACATTACACACGAAGTTTTAAAAGTTTATATCTCTTTTTGATAGAAAAAAAAAAACATGGCACTGATAATAATTCGCTTTTAGGGCAGTTTTTATGCTAATGAAAAATAAGCTTTTTGGTCACGAAGAATGTATGTCGATTATGCAAGTATTGGTTATGTTTCAAAATATCTGTTGAAATTTCCAACTGTTACAGAAAGTTCCAATTCAACTATTTAAAAGTTACGTTATAACTATAAGTAATTATATCGTAAACAATTAAAAAGATGATAATCGGGAAAAAAAAGGAAAGAAAGAAAGCATGCTGAATCGCTGGTATAATATCTTCTTTTTAAGTCCTAACGTGTATTTTGTGAAGTCATTAGATGTATAACACAAAAGGACTGATTTAAAGAATAAGTTCTCTTGTTGAGATTATAATACTTTAGAACAAGCGGTTCCCAAACTGTGGTACGCGAAGCCTCTCCAGGTGGTACGCATGCAGGCAAAAAAAAAAAAAAAAAGAAAAGAGAAGAGGTTAAAATTCAAAAACTCAGGATTGAAGATCGAATTTGCCCGATTAGAGTTGGGAGAATGTTGGTTCAAAGTTAATAAGAAGTTCCGTCTAGAACTATACGAGCCTACTTTCCCGTATACACCAGATTCAAATTTATGATCTAGCTATCTCTCTTTTTCTCATTTAGCTTTAGTTCTTAATTTTTCAAATATACCTTTTTCAACGGATAATACACATTCCTTCACTCACTCATTCATTCTTTCATTTATTCAGTCATTCGTTTATTCATTCATTCATTAACTCATTCATGTATTTATTCATTCGTTCACTCATTTATTTATTTTATCATTTATTCACTCATTTATTCACTTTTACTCTTTCATCTATTCATTCATTCATTCTTTCACTCATTTATTCATTGTGAAATATCCTTAAAAATGCCGATCGAAAAAATTCATAGGAAAGGCTCGCTCAGTTCTTGTTGAACTTCGTATCTGTACATGTTCTGCAGCGTAATATCTTTCGATAAAGTTTGTTGCAAGCAAATCCGTCGGTTAGAAAAAGGATTTATATGGGATTGAAATTTCCCATAGACGCTAATGTTAATTTGGTACCTTTCCATTATCACTGCGCAAATCTCGCCAAGCAAACTTTTTGGCGACAGCACACGAAAGAAGTTACCAGCGGCGATATTCCGTTTGGTGTTGGCTGCATCATTATCGGCGAATTTATCGCCTGCGCCGAGATAATAGAAAAATGACGGTATTTTTTTTTTTTTTTTTGAAATGTTAAAAAACGAGCAAAAATTGTTCAAATCAATATTTTACGCCGAAAGCTTCTTAAAGTAAGCTTGCTCATAGAAATTTGGATGTTGTGCCCAGAGTTTACATAATTTGCTTCATTTTTGCCGACAGGCACTAATGTTAAACTTTTTTGAACTGTTCAAAATTGAACGAAAAAAATTGTTCAAATCAAAAAGTAAAATATGAAAGTGAGATGTCATCGCCAAGATCTTTCGAATGCAAAAAGAATTTTTCGAATCGGACAATTCGTTCAAAAGTTATTAGGGGCGCCAGACAGACGGAGACAGTCCGACTGACACACAAATTCCCCATCTCAAAACCCAACTTTCAAATTTTTAATTTTTCAATCTTTATTACTTAACCTTTTTTTTTAATTTTCTTGATTTCTAACGATATTTTCACTATACATTAAGCCTTCTTACATGCTTTATTATTATTTTTTAAACTTTTACGGGAAAATAGGCTAAAAATGAATTCTCGTTATTGTCAAGAAAAGCCTTGCTGTTTTTAATTTAGTTCACAAACACTCATCTTTATGAAACTGCTTTTTCCAATATGATATTTATTAAAAATAAATATACTAGAAGCAAATTAAATGTCGATTCAAATTTGAGGTTGAAACTAACTTCTACGGAACGAGATAGCACCTCGCTTGTATCAGCCATGCAGAACATTCTCATTAATTTTGTTTTTTCATTTTTTTACATGATAGGTATTTTGTACTTAAAGATACATTTCTAATGCTAGTACTTTTGGAAGTACGTATTAAAACATATTTTATATATTTCATATATTTTATTTTATATTCACACAGCTTTATTTTAATAAACTCTTTTCTCTGCATTATCTATAAAAAATGGTGTGATTAAAATAACCTAGTCGTCATAGTATTTTCCTATAATCCTATCAGAGCTCTATTCTATATAATAAAGTTACATTAGCAGTGGTACGCAAATGGTTTGCAACAAAAATGGTGGTACGCGAAAAAAAAAAAAAGGATTGGGAACCGCTGCTTTATTAATGCCCTGCTATGTACGTAATACATGCAGTAGGGGAGACCAGGGCTAGTTGGCTACAGGCAGTGGTGTAGTATTGAAAAAAAAGGTAGGGGAAACCCCCATACATACGAAGATAAGCAATTGATATCAAAAGTGGGAGGGATGCTTATGTTAAAATATAAAAAATTTGGGGGGACGCAGTCCTCCCTCGACTACACCAGTGGCTACAGTGGTAAATTAGCGCAGGCCGGCAAATTTTCTGGTTTGTTTGTAAATGAAGCTGTCAGTCACAGAGTACCTTTCTTCTATTGTTATCGTAATTTGCTAGCCTTGTCTACGTGCCCTGAACGTTTATGACGATTTTTCCTCTTTTTGTATTGTTAAGTAATTTTTTGCCACTTCATTCTTTTACTAATTTCTAATAGTCATAATCATAATAATGGGTTTCACTTGTGTAATTTCTCAGTGCACCATTCACTCTACCTACTCCGTGTGTTATTTATTAAAATTGTTTACATTATTAGGAGGTGAAGTTTCCCCTTTGTGAACAAACGTATTATGGGGCAAGTTGTCGCACCCAGTCAAATTGTTTCGTGAATTTTGCTGCTATTTTATCTCGTTTAACGAATAAATATTTTTCTACGATACCATGCGTCATATACAAATAAAAACCGAACAGGCTAACACATCGAAGTATTTTATAAGAAGTATTGTGGATGATTGCATCAACCAGGCCCGTCATTTCAAAATTTCCCGGTGGAGGGGGGGGGCAAAAGGGTCTATTTTCCATGCCATATACAGGTAAAAAACAAAATACATAAATTCAATATTTTTTAAAGTCAGTCCCTGATCGCCGAAATAACGGGCCTGGTATCAACTACCAAACCCAAACGATCTTTTTGACTAACTAGCTATAGATTTTAATATATCCTTCTGGAAGTGTGCCTCGAAAGGTCCAAATTATGAAGAATGATGAAGTTCAACTGATACGAGTGATGGCAGGGCCGGCGCCAGCACGGATGGAGCCCTGAGGCAAAAAAAAAAAAAAAAAAATCCGCCCCTACTATTTATAATGAAGGAATAGAGATTAAAAATTATCGATACATATTTTAAACTTTAATAATAGATATTACATATATTGCACTTTCAAAAACCTGAATAAAAACAATCGCTGATCAGAGTGGACTGAATAAGGAAAAATAAAAAACAGAAAAAGAGGAAAAGCAATAGATTGCGTTTTTGCCCGTTATAAAATAGAAAAGATACTTTCTGAAACTGCAAACACTTACAAAGCCCCCCCCCCCCCCCCCCGCATATATTGAAGCCGTCTGTCGCTGTGGAGAAGAAAAGGATATGTGCAAAACAAGAAATAACCCAGTAAAAAATATATCCTTTCAACAAAGGATAGAAAGAAACGGAAACGTTTCAAGACGTTCCTGGTGTGTTGCTGTGTTTGATTTTATCAAAATTAAACGTGTAATAGTATATATTAATGCAAAAATGAAATTAGATGAAGTTTTGATGCATCATCTGTAAAACTAAATAGTTTACATATTATTTGACTTTTTTAAGATAAAAACTATTGTTTGTTACTTAAAAAGATGCGGTCAATATTTATGGCCAATGCGTCCCTAAGAACGACGCGCCCTCACCGCCTCAGCCTAGCGACGGCCCTGAGTGATGGTGTTCATGACTCACCGATCCCTTCAAAATTTGTTGGTAGCTTAAGAAACAGCAAACGCAACGAAAAGAGAGCAATGGAGGCAATGTATGTTTTGGGTCCGTTAGGCGTGCACAACATTTTCGAGACACAAGAATTTGTATTTGTGATAACTGTAACTCTGACTATGATATCTATTCGTAGGATGAAAGTTACTCAAAGTTAATGTTCTGTTTATTATTTTTATGTCGGTACGGTACAAATCAGAATTTGATAGCTGCACTAGCACTACAAAGATCATGCAACGCAGGATATCCAGAATGGTAAGAATAAGAAACGAAGGGAATCAATAGAAATTATGAAGGTAAAGAAAGAGATCGTTCTGAATGATTTTCAAAGAAAAGAAACAGTCTAATATAGTCATATTAAAAGAATGAGTGATGAAAGACTATCCAAAGCTTAATTTGTTTATAGAAGAAATCGAACAGCGAAAGGAGGGAAAGACCGCAAAAGAAACAGATGGTTGAAAAGAAACAGTTCAAGTTACTCTCGGGCTCGGGCTCATGGTAAAATGTTCATACATCAACCTACAGTCTGGACTAAGGGTTTTTGCAAATCTCGAGTCCACTTTCATTTTCAATTTTCTCCAGACTAGAGACCCATCTTATTAGTAAACTGCAAGAGTTGCACTGAATATATTCAAAGTTTTAAATTCGACTGCAAATCAAGAACTTCCCAAAAGTGCTGCCAAACCAAAGATTTTCCAACATCATTTTTCACGCATTTTAGCTCGCCAGAATTTATTCTCAATTGGAGCATTTCATGATAGTTTTAAAATATATGTATTCTTTATTTGAAATTAAAAGAAAAATCATTAGAACCAATTGCGATAGCAACAAAAATCCTATATTTAATCGATGTAGCACCACATCTATTAACAACACTTTATAAAATCATTTCGGGCTCGGGCTTGCAAAAGGGAGCCCGAACTCATCTCTAATGGGAACTACAATAAAATTGATTTCTTTAAATTACCTGCCTTATTTGAACTTCATTTAACATTTTATGAAGCGTGGTCAACTTACCCCCATACGTTTGGGCAATTTGCCCTGCGACGGGGTAAGTTGGCGCACATTTTTTCTCTTAGACTTACATTAAACATAAATTACAAAAGCTACAAAGTCAGAACTCCAGCGCATTTATAACCTAATCCATGTGCTTTTACGGTGCAGTTCAATTTTTGCTCCCAAACTCGAAATAAAAAATTAATAAAAATCAGTGGACTTAACCAGAGCTAACTAGCAGCGCGATGCTCGTACACCTCGAATAGAGCTCTCCTGTCGTTTTCAACCGGTTTGGCGGTGAAATCGACGTCGGATTGAGGAGAGAGGGATTCTCGTACCGCGACATCGATTCGAGTTCGATGTTTACAGTCGGATTCAGCTCGCTGCTTCGTCGGTGCCGAGAACGCGCTCGTAGCCCCGGTCTTCCCTACATTATCGCTGCTCTTAACCAGAAAATATATTGTTCCAACACTTAAACACATACTTTTACTATTATCACATACATACGTAGATAAATAAAATTTAAAAAATGGTTTCTAATACTATTCTTATTAAAATTATTTTTTTTTTTTAGTATATTTGATTTAAAAAAAAAGGAACTAGAAGATCCAGTGCTGCACTCAGCTAAATAGGTTATAAAATCAGCTAATAAATACTCTTAATATTTAATTTAAGTCAAATTACTAAAAATAAGACAAGGTTCAAAGATACCCTGAATGACTATATTCAACTTACTTTGTCAATTAAATCAGTAGGGCAGTTCTTCGGTAACGGAATTACAGATCAGAGGATTTATTAATTTTATACCAAGTTATTATATTTTTCAAGTTCTGATTTTTTGCATGCGTGTTAAGTACAGTCCCAGAAGACAAAATGTGTGTTTGGAATTGTTCCCAAACAATACAGAATTTTTTGAGAAATTTATAAAGGTTCGGTAACGGAATTACAGGAAAAAGACAAAGAAAAAAGTGATGTTAAGTCAAATTTAAATTTCTGTGAATCTAATTATGCTCCCATTGTTTATTTTATGTGGTTAAATTAACTAGGTGTTATACTCTAAAAAACATGCATTGCTAAGATTGTACTTATTAGCTGATATTTTGTATTGCAATTTAAGTAGCGGTAACGGAATTAAATCTACTGAAAATCAGGATTTTATAGTTCAAGAATTTATTTCTAATATCAATTTACAATAGATATGTCATTACCACTTAGAGAGCCAGATAAGTTTCCCCATTTCAGTTTACAAATTTAACATATAATCCTGAAGATTCTTTGGAAAGGATTTGCCCTATGTAATAGTGTGAGATTTCCAATTTTTGTTGAAGCAGGTACGTATTTCATCAAAACCCACTGCAAATTGGCAGCTTAAATTCATTTGTAGATTTATGGCAGAGTCATTTGAAAAAGAAAACTTTTTTAGTTCCAGCTTATATTCGCTATTAATTTTAACAACATGAATTTTACGTATGTGGGGGATTGAGAGAATCCAACATCACACGCTAGTTCCTGTAGCACAATGCTTTTTTTCTTGGTAAATAAAAGTCGTTTAGCTTTTCCCAATGTTTGAGGAGTCATCAGATTTGTTATTGGCATTTCCTCAGAACTGTGAGAAAATTTATCTGTTTGTAATTTTTTGAATTCTCATTCTATGCACTTGAACAAGCTTTCTATTCTTCATTCTTTAACTAATTTTCTTCTTACTCACTCAGTTTTGTCACTTTATTCTTTTCATTCTATCTGGATTATTATTCAATTTTTCTCTATATCTTTTCATTTTTTAACAGCTAAAGCCCTTTTAATTAATTTTTGTTTAGAATATTGCTTACTAAGTGGAAGACACGAGTTCTTTTTATCACACCATAAATAAATTAAAATGTACAGTGTAGTTTAGTTGCTTTAAATCTGAATTTCTAATAATAATTCTTTCTAGCCTATAGTTGTTTATTAAGCAGCACACTGAATCCTTACTTTCAATTTAAAAGGTTGAAATACAATAAAAAAAAGTATGAAAATTACTTTAAATATACTTTTTCAACTCCATAGAATTTTATAATATCATAAAAAAATCAATGTAATTCCGTTACCATAATTCTGTTACTCATTGCGTAATTCCGTTATCGATAATTATACCACTAATTAAAAACATTACAACAGATTTGATATTTTTTTTAGTGGTACACTAAAGCAATATCAAATTTTTAGCAGTATTATTTTCAGAATAAATAAAACTAACATCATTTTGGTAACGGAATTACAGCATGTATACCTCTCATTATAATTAATACATTTTTAATATATACTTGATAAATTTTAATAATATTTCTAAAAAGAATATTTCTAGTCATTAACAAGCCCTAAACAAACAGACGTTCAATTTATTTTATACATTGTTCTTAACCATACACTTTTCACGTGTTTATTTTCGTAAACTGCACTATTTTGACATCTGTTTAAACTTGTCCTTCTAGATTTATTTAAGATGCCAAATTGAAAAAACTTATCACCAAAATTTCATCAAGTTCCAAATGATTTAAATTTTTGCTATCTATGTACTATTTCTCAAAGAATTGCCCAGTATTAATAAATCCCATAAAAGTGCAATTTTTATTATGAACAACCAGAATGAAAAGATGCCACAAATACCAGCTACTATTCAACCATATCTGAATTCTACTATTCAACAATATCTGAATCACGAGCTGCGCTAATGAATTATAAAAAAGACAAACTGTTTATTTAGAAAATAATTTTATTTAGACATTATTTACAATTCATACCAATTGCAAGTGAAAATGATTGCAGCATTATGTACAAAAACATTATCTTTAAAAAAATGATTTAACTTGAGCAAGGATCTCGAACATAGTGCTTGTATTTCTGAATTAAGTAGTACTATGATAAAAGGGGGGGGGGGGGGAAGTATATGTATTTCAGAAATTAAAATATCATGTAAGTATGGCAAATCCATGCAAGAAATTTTCAATCCCATACCATCTGTGAAAAAAACTGAACATTACCCGCACTACAATGCAAACACTTAACCTTCACTTGTAAAGATAAAATTTTAACTACCCAAAACTTATGTATTTTTACATATGAGCTCATTTAAATAAACCAAAAAAAGTAAACAAATAAATGATCCACATAGCCCCAAAAGACATTAATATTTATTATTCTGTCCTTTCGAGGGTAAGAATCTCTGTGCTGCACAAACTACAGAACAAATTATGCCAGATCTGATTTTCTAAAATTAATTTTTTTAAAATTTAGTTTGAGAAATTTAAATTTTCAAGACTGGAGCATGTAAAAATTAGATATTCTCAATTATTAAGTGGTGTATAATTAATGAATGCTACATTAAACATAAGGGATTGGGGGACATATTTGCCATTCTTAAAATGTTGTTTTAAAAATATCTACATGGAACAAATCCAAAAATGTTAATTTTTTTTATTTTAGAAATGTGATAATTGCCTCAATCCTTCTCGAAAAACGAAAACCCAGAAATTAACTCATTTACTGAATAGAAAAAGCTTTCTAACAGCCTTGTAAAGAGTATTAGAAATATTCTTAATTTTTAAAGATAAAGCTAAATTATGAGCAAAATGTGGGGCATTAAATATAAAGGGATAAGTCTTATTATTTATGCATGATTCAAATAAATATTACCCATTTTCTTCTTGTTCCCATTAAAATCGCAAGCTGGGGGGGATTCAAAAGTCAAACCTTGAAGCATGACCTATGTCTTGAGGACTATATAGATAAATGACAAACTGTATAACAGTATTAAAAAAAAAAAAACACAAATAATGTAACAATTAAATATTTGTACAGCTTAATGAAAAGAAGCAAAACTTATGTATGGGTAAAAGCAGCTTACAATAATTTTCTTGAGGGAAAAAAAAAAAGACAATAGTCAATAATTATAGGCAAGTAGAATAATGTTTTTGATTCGTCAGTTATAATAAATAACAAATATTTATATGCAACAATATATACATAAAATGCAATTCATGCATTGCATTAATCATAAAATTAAAATTTAGAAAAAGCATTGTTTATATTACTACAGACAAAATTTTAATAAATAACACATTTCTTTCATTCGTAATCCTTTTATAATATGAGCAATAGAGAATAATTCTAACTTTTTATAAGCAAATAATCAGAAATACTTCAGTAATTAAGGTAGTTCAACCAACTACTTGCGGGAAAATGTGAAGAAATGCCAGGTATTGAATGGAGTTCAAATTTTTAGTTCACGACTGAAATGATACTTTCTCAAGGATTAAGTACAAAGATATATGAACACTTGTGAGATGAATACAATTCATAAAAATTTCAAGTACTATAATAGAAAATTAGAAAACTGAGTACTTGATTTTACTGTTGTAATGAATAGTTCCATTAAGAACATGAAATCTGGTATAACGAGAAATATTAATGTGAGGATCATTTGTATATATTTCCAAATGCTGGAAAAACCAGTGATACATATAACGAAAGAAACTTTCAGTGTTATAAAAAATTTTACCAATATTATTACAACCAAGAAAATTTAGTAGATAATATCTTCTAAATTATAATTATTTTCGCACGGCACTCTTCGGTTTAGATGTAACTATGAGAGACAACAAACTTAATTTTTCAGAATCTCTAAACTTTAACATAGCTCAATGGATTTATTGACACTGGAATTAGGCCATTTGATAAAAAAATCTTTAGTTAAACTTTCTGATTTCTTCAAATCAGATATATTGATATTACTAAAATGCAATGTAATTGTAAATTAATTTTTCGTATAAAACGCTTAACTTAAAATTATACTCCAAGATACAAAACGTATGTTAATTTAGACAAAATATTCTAATTCAAAAAAAAAAAAAAAAAATTCATATAACAAATCATAATTGCACGAGGTAGAAAAGGTATCTTGTAAAATATTTTATCTGTAATACCTTATTCATGAAACTAAAGTGGAACTTTAAAAATGGTTAACTAATTCATTTAGCAAGGGACCAATGGAAATTCATAGACAATTTATGAAAGCTAATTATTTTTAATTTTGAAAATCGATAAAAGTCAGTAAAACAAACATAAAAAGATAGAGGGAGGACTAAAAAGAAAATAGGGCACATTTGCAAGTTGGAGCATTCAATGAATTTATAACAACTATGTACAAAATGAGGTGAATACTTATTACAACCACTAATAAGTAAGAAATTAAAGGAGTGGTCACCTCCTTTTTTTATCTCGGGAATGATGATTCTCTTTTACCCTTTCCTTACGGACTTTGTGAGATTTATCAGATTTATCATGCAGAGAGTTTGAATGATGGTTCCGCTCATGAGATCTAGATCGGGACCTTGTTGGATGTGATTTTTCTGAATGTTTGTTTTTGTATGATTTCTTGTTGCTGTGATGACTTGGAGAAACAACAGGTGAAGGACTACGACTATGCTTCCTTTTGTGACTGCTCCTGTGTTTCAATTTTTTGGAGCTCCTCGTCTTGGATTTGGACCGTGACCGGGATCGATGAGACTCTTTGAAGCCTCTGGGTGGAGTTTTCTGCTTTCTTCGTGGACTAGGACTGTGACTGGAAGCACTGCCTGAGGAGCTAGTCTTGTTCTTTTTCTTGATTTCTGGACTGTAGCCATCCTCAAAGGGAGAATCATTCTTACGTTTGCGATGGTTCATGTCTTTGGTTGAACGGCTATATAAGAAAAAATTATTATAAAAAAGTACAATAAAAATGCTATAATGTTACAAAACTAAATTCTCGCAGATGAAATCTTCAAGATATTCTAGACTCTATCTAAGCCTTTTCTTCAAAAATGTACAGTAAGACTAAATATTCAATGCCTCATTTTACAATGACAACAATAACGAAAAGCAATGTTGCAGTAAATACTTTTTTCTTTTTCCATAATTCTAGAAATTATAATTTTTCTTGTTCTACTAAAAGACAATAGCAGTTTTAAAAAAAATATATTTTTGTTGAGAAATAAGAGTAATTTAAGCAATTTTTTGCTTCATCTTAAAAAGCTTTTCAATTAGTGGACATTTTGAAGTTTTCAGGTCAATTAGTAATTTTCGAAAAAGTAGCAAAATGGCAAGTGCGCAAGTCTTCTATTACAAAAGAAAAAATAAAAGAAAGATTCAAAATAATAACAATCACAGAAATATTCATGGTCTAAATGGAATAAATACGAAGTAAAAAAATGATTTTACTATGCAAATGTCATCACTCGAAATGTGTTCAAAAAAAAAAGCAGATTGGCAGCATTTCCTTGATTTGCTACAGCATCCGTAAAAAACTGACATTTTGGCACAAAAAGGCACAAGAGTTTTGTTTCGGCACAAAGAAACAGCTGCAGGGGGCAATCCAGCATATTTAACAAGGTTCGGTTTATTTGAATTTTTGCCAGTTTTTAAATAAATAAGTCTAAAAGTACGATTTGGTACTTAGCAATCTTGCGAAGGGCTCAAAAACGGACCCGATTTTCTTCTGGTGCAACCACTGTAGCTATCCTATCATTCTTGTAGGATTTTGTTTTTTTATCATTACCCAGAACAAATTGGATATATGTTCTTAATTTCCCGGACAATTTCAGGTTTTTCCTCAAACTTACAAGAATTTTATGTTCGCTATATGTCATATATAAAACTATACATGAGCTTAGTGTACATTCTACTTACTTAGGACTGGAATCATAATGTTTGGATCCATTTCTTTCCTTCTTATCATTCATAGGGGATTTTGTACCATTAGTAGGAGAACCTGCAAAGAAATACATTGTACCTATTAAAAACATTTGGCAATACATAAAAAAAATTATTTTCTTTTTGGAATTAGGAATACATGTAGTTAAACTGCATGCAAGACATACATGAGGTTTTTAACAGAATCCTAAATTTTAGGGTTATCAGAGCTAACTATCAAAATTTGAATGAGCACATGAAGTTAACACTTTTTTTTTTTTTTAAATGATTCATTTACATTTTATATTTCATTACAACCAGTTTAAGTAAGCTCCAAGCAATGCATTTTCTGTTCACTGATCAAAACATTTTGGTAAAAATGCAAAAATCCAAATTTTTTTCACTTCTATATACAATTACCAATATTTTATTACTTTGAAAAGAAAAAAAAAGTCCCTCCAAATTTCAGATTCGAAGTCTATGCTGATAGTCAAATAATATCGCTATTTTTCCTTCCAAGAAATTGCATTCCCCCCCGATGATAGATATAGCTTGCTGAGAAATCTCTCCGCCATACAGCAAAAAGTCATTTTAAATTTATGAGGTAGGACCAAAATATTCACAGAACTGGTCAAAATAATTGTACATGATCAATAAGACAAAGTGAAATTTCTTACAGGTTTGTGATGCTGGAGATAAACTAGCTATTTTGTTCTGGACTGCAATTCCTTTGGCTTTCAATTTGGCCTCTTGATGCGTTTTCCGAAGTTCTTCAACAATTTTTTCTAATTTTTCAGGATCAGGCTAAAATAGAGGGGAAAATGTATTGAAGTGTCTAAGCATTTTACTTAGTACCAGAATTGAATCTATTACCATTGGACAGTTGACAATAACAATAAGATCAAATGACCAACCACAAATAAAACCATTAAAATCCATAGCACAGATGAACTAAAATTACACACAAAGCTAAAAAAAGTGGTTTATACTAACTTCATAATATCTAAATATTTATGCTGCCATCTCTACCTGATTGGGTAACGAATCAACAAATACTCCTCTTATAATATAAACATTAAATTTCATGTTAGTTATGTTTAGCTTTGGAAAATAACTAAATTGTAAAGCAATAAACATTGGATTGTTTGATTTGATTATTATTGGTTTCCAAAATAGTTTATACAAAGGAAAAAATAACCCCCTTAAATAAACACTTAAGGGGGTATTCATTAAAAATTTTTCTTCATATTTCCAAAGTTTAGACATTCAAGAATATGCCATTAAAAGGATTTTCTAAAATTCCTATTATTTCATGAGTTATAGTTGTTTTAGTGCTGTGGCATCCGTTACGGTCCGACCGCCACAAGTCAACAAAAGATGGTAGATGTTCCTGAGTCCCACACTTGAATATCCCTTATTGAATCTTTATTGTATTGTATCTCTTTTAAATCTATATTTAGTTGAAGGACATAGAAACTTGTTTTGTTGGAATATTCTTTGTTTAGTTTTATTTTAAACCCTTTTTTTTAAAGTTAGTTTTGAGCCAACCTTCGCTGTTAGTATTTTTAATGAAGGTTTTATACCCATATTAAAAATCTTAGATGTTATGGAAATCCCGATTGGCCCAGAAGCTAATGCTTTTGGAGCGAGACGGGACGAAACGCATACCGAGCGCTCGGAACTCTGGACTTCAGAGGCATCAAAGGGGGGTAGAACTGCTTGTCTTCACCAGAGAACATCGGAGAATGAGCATTTTGAAGAAGAGGAAGGATTCTTATATGGAGCAGGAATCGACGATTAAAAATATGTAAGTATTCTGTGCCATTCTATAAGTAAAACTGCCGAAAAGTGTCTCAAAACTTTGAAGGCGTTTTTCTAGAAGCTACTTTTTTTGAGCTGGCGGTAAAGGGTATCTCAAGTTGTAATGGACCGATTTACTTCAAATTTGGAGAGGATGTTCTTTATACATCTCTTCATCGTGTGAACCTTGCCCAAAAATTTAACTTTTTCATTTAGTATTTTTTTAAAAATTCGTAATTGCTAAAAAAAAAGATGCAAAAAAGAACACTTTTGTTCAAACAGCCGCCATTTTGTAAATTTTTTTTTTTAACTTGTCCAAGGTTCATATGATAGCGGCATCTATAATAATTAAGAATCGGTCCGTTTTTTATTTTTCAGATTACCAGGAGGGTTTCAATCATGCACGCCAGGACACCTTTTTTTTTTTGAAGCCCCCACTTTGACTGCTGATAACTTTGTCAATTTAATTTTTTTTTGGTTAAATTTTGTGTGTAATAATAAAACATCAATAAACAAATGATAAAAATGGATACTAAAAGTTCCCCCCCCCCCCCTTTGTACGGCGATTCAAAAACCGGGCGAATTTCATGCCTCTACACTAGAATACCCCCCTTAACTTTTTGATTGAGGGAAAAGAAAAAAAATTATTTCAAAGAATTAGCTTAATGATTTTATTTCCCCTATACCCTGAACTTTGTCAGAGGTTGTATGAAAAGTAAAAAAAGACAGGGTTTTTAAAGTTAGAAAGCAACCAAGAAACAAGCTTTTCTTATTTAAAATATATTTTTTATACAAAAAGTGATAAATAATTGTCTTGAAAAGTAAGACTTCTTCATATTAAAATATTTGCATTCATATTTAAAAATATGAATACAAACATAGCACAGATAAATTCTAGAAAGTGTTGAAAAACAATATTAAGGTTTCTGCTACTGGAAGAATATATTTTCTTTTCACTTGGTAATTCAAAATATTTTAATGAAAGGATGCTTTATTATGACTTACGAGGACTTTTTCTTTGAACACATTTTGACCCACTTATATCTGAACTGGACCTCCAGCAAATTATGCAGCCGTTAAAAATTGTTCATACATTAAAAATTATTATTGAGGTCATCCAAAAATTTTTTAATTTGCTCAGTATAAATATTTACATATAATACAAAATAATAATAAAACAAGGCTTTATTGAAGGTATTTTATTTAAAATAAAATGACACTCACTTTTTTCCTTGTGTACACTGATAAAATGGTATGACTAATCTGGAGGATATCTTGCTCACTTACATTAAAGACCAAATACCAAGCTGGTTTATTTGGAAGTGGAAACTAAAAAAAAAAAAGAGGAAAATATTATACATGATTTATTTTGTAAATCAACAATTTTCATAACATTATACATAAAGCTTTTTTATTAAATCATGTGTTCAATATTTAAAACACGGTGGATTGTTCAATATTTAATATACAAGGGAGGCGCCAGAGTAAATTCGCTTCAGTTTTCAGACCCGTCAAAAAATTCCAATCAATCGAAACGGAAAACATGAATTTATGGCAAAGTGCGTGTCCGACTCTGGCATGCTTTTTAAAAATATTTTATGCCTTAAAGAAATTAAGAAAATTCAATTAAAATATTACATTTCATGATTATAAACCACTGATTTCAGGAAGAAAATATTTTAAAAAAATCTCGGGAGAACAAACTTTGGTTAAAGCGTGATCGATGGTGAGAGAAGACAGAAAAACATCGGCTACTCAGTTAAGCACGATCCCAAAGCTATTTAACATTCGTTGCCTACTTCCATAAATCAAGACGTGAAATTTATCATGAAAATTATTAAGAATGATAAAAAAAAAAAATCAGGCATCTCCCAAGAAAATCGGGAGAGTTGGCAACTCTAACTATCCCACAGAATAATTTTTTAACCTGAAGATATTTAACTAACTTTTTAGATTTTAGGTTGTAAAGATTTCATAAACATGAAATTAAGACAGGTAAAGATTAATGCTAATTTTTACAAGTACAGTAGTGCCTCGATTATCCGAGGTAATGTGGACCAAAGGTACCTTGGATAATCGAAAACTAGGATAACCCAGACTCTCCAAATCAAGAGGGAAACGTGGGTAAACATGCGAAATGAATGAAAGGTTGCCAAAGATGTGAAAAAATGCATTTACTGTACATATTATGAAATGATGTTTCGCTCATACTTAAATCCGAAGCCCCTTTTTAAATTGTCTATCCTTTATCGAGTCTATTGATGGCTTGAAATTGGGTCTCCAAAGACACAATACTTCATTTGCGTTTAGCACTCATCCCACAACCAATACAGTACGGCACAAACGAAGATAAACTAATTGTTCACTAGCGAAATGAAAAAGCAACTGACATCAGCCAGTGACTGCGCCATCGGTAAGGATGCCTCGGTTAACCCGGAACTCGGTTAGTCAGGGCTCGCATAACTGTGGTTCCACTTTAGCTTGGTATAAACGAACTGGAATGCAATGAACTGTAATTTTCGAATAGATATCGCAAAATTAAAATTTGCCCATGCAAATCCTCTCTTAAAGAGCGTAAAAAAAAAGGGCTGAAATTAATTGAAAGCAAGAAATTATTTGCGTCTAAGCTATGAAATCCCATAGTAAACAGAAAACGGCGAGAAGCAAATGCAATCAGATTTTGAAACTCGGGGAAAAAAAAAAAGACCTACAATAAAAAGCTCAAAATGCCCTTAAAGTGTAAAAGTTAGCAAACCTACAGTGCAATATAAGTGGAAAGAGATAAATAATAATAGAAAAAATTCTCTAGCCAATAATATGAAATATATATATACAAATTTATCAGTTGATTTTGAAGAAATTATCAATACAGCGTATATGGACCAGTGAAATTTTGAAGTAAATAATGCCTAGGACCACATCCATTTTCTTCCTTTTAAAATCTTTCCCAGCCATGCAACTTATCTATTGTGCTTTCTCAAAAAACTTTCCCTCACAAATTTGGGAATTTCAGAAATAGATGACTGCATAAAGGCAAATAGTTCATAAAAGAGATTTGTAAATGATACTTGTTGTTTAAGATTATTTATGTAAGTAGCTAAGAGACACACAGAAAACATGACATCATACCTGTAGAAGCCTAGCACTGAGAGATATACAGGTACAGGCTATTGTCTCAGGATCATATCTGACAAAGACTTCTGTTCGGAGACTGTCATTCATATAGTTCCTAAAGATAAAAACATTTTAACATACATAAAGTTCCAAAAGCTTTCAACTTCAATGACAATCAGAAAAAAATTAAAACTTTATCGCAAAACATTAAAAATTTTATTGCTAAAGTAATGAAGTCAAATAATTTTTACAGTAGAAACTTTTCATTAACCTGAAGGTATTTCAAGAAGAAAAAAAAAAAAAGGTTAGAGTTCTTCAAAACGATTACACCCCCACTTAACCCTATGATGGGATCTTTAGAAAATAAGCAGTTTTATTTATAGAACTTTAATTTGATTTGATCTTGTGCATTAACACTTTTATCGTTTTAGTTTACTTGTAATATTTACTATTTTCATACCTCAATACTAACTAAACATTATCTTTCATCCTATAATATTTTGTCAGCTGATTACTACTTTGGCAATCCATAATCAATCAACTTCAATAGACAAGCTATCGAACTGAGAGGATTCTACATATATTTCATGACAGTGGCATATGCAGAATTTTTTCTTCAAGTTTTCATAATTTTCTGAAACTACTAAAAGAAATTCGAGTATGTAATAAAGCAGTTATTTCCCTAATTTAGACAGCTAGACAAGTTTGACTTGATCTCAAGGGGGGGGGGGGGGTTAAACCCCTGTTTCATGAAATATTACTGTTAACTACGTTAATAAAAACAAATGGAAGTCATACATATTTTTCTAATTTAACAATTCTCTCTTTAGTGAGTGGGCATGGGGTAGCTTAGTGACCAGAGCAGCGGGCTTGGAATAGAAGCATTTTGGGTCTGGCACCAGTTGCAGCATAAATACCCAACAAGTAAATCAAATTTACTCGTAAAATATGTGAGTCAGAAAGGTTGGTAGCTAGCAGTTATGGTGGCATAGCTACTTATATTACTAGATGAAAATTAAAAATACTTTTGGGTAAATTAATTTTATATCAAATTTTTTTTAGAGATTTTAGAAATTAAGGCTATACACACGTGTGTATACTGCATATGCAAAAGTTTAGCAAACATAGTTATAAATATAAAATAAAAAATTTGCTTGGCACACAACTTATAAGTAATTTGCTCTGCATAAACACTTTGCACACACATTTCCAATTAAAAAATGTATTCAAAAATATCTTATGATATAACTTAAACTCGATTTGGTAGTCTTTTGACTAAATTGAGAGCGTTGGCTGCTTTGCCATGGGTGCCAGGTAAAACTTTCACTTTCCTTCAGTATCATGCTAAATTGTGGGGGAGGCGAGTATTTTTAAATTTCCCGTAATTGTAAACTTTCACGATTTTAGAAAGTAGGAATAGAAAGTAAGATGAAAAGGAATCTCAAAATGACAGGGAGGGAGGGGGGGGGGGGGAGCAATGCCCCACCTAGCAAATCCACCCATGCTTATTATTTATTATGTCAGTGCACAAAACCAAAGCTCTTGAATTCAATTTACAAGAAATAAACAATATAAAATCAAGCTTTAGAAAGAAAAAAAACATGTAATTTAATTTTGACAGAAAATTAAGATAAAATATGGTATTCAACTTACCAAGCAGTCTGCATTAACTTTTTATTCTTTACCTTCAAAACTTCCAAGAGGGTTACAATAATCTGCAATATTTATTAGATATTTTAACAAGGCAGTAGATGCAGCACTACCTGGAAACTAACTGCTGCAGAATTCTATCTATGAAGCGCTAAAGCTAAATCAAAATATGTATTAAAGGAATTGACGATATCAGAAGAAAAGGATTCAAACTTACTGAAATACTTGCATTTCCCCCTCTTGCGCAAGTCATTTGCAATCCTAAATAGCATCAATTAGGTTTTATATGAAATTAAGGCAAAATTTTTTGAAAATATATATATAAAATTTTTGAATTTCTAGCATAGTACCATTGCAAACCAGATTTTTTTTCTTTAAATTCTCACATGAGAATTGCACATATAAAGGGAACAATATTATTTGGATATATAAAAAGCTTCTTACCTGCAACTCAAGTTCGCAGTGCTTCAGATGCTCCAATTTCTTTTGTTTGTATTCAAAACCAAATAAAGTGGTAAAATTTAAAATTTTGCAATCGAAGACTCTCAATGGAGATCCCAATGTAAGTCAGACCATTTAGTTTATATTATACTGTTTGGAATTGAAAAGGAAAATTAGAGATTCATAAGAAGCCCAGCAGAATTTTTCATATTACAGGTTTTAAAATATTCACAACAGTAACACTAAATAATGAGTAATCTTGTTCAGAGCTTGGATATTAAGGTAGATTAAAAAGAAAATGTATAATAGAAAATGGGTACCTACCAAATTTAGCAGCTTGACCCTAGTACTTTTGGATATTATTGTCCGTTGGCACAAGAGGCCTTAAATTTTGAAATACAGTAGAACGTTTCCTAGCGAATATCCCCCTAAGGCAGACAATTTTTTATGACTCAGCAGAAAAATTGTTGAGCCTAAAAAAATCTTTTGTGGACACCTGTCTAATACGTAAATATTTTTGTCCCACTCCTGTCTGTAGGATCATAATTAAAGTTGGACATTTTCTAAAATTTAAAGTCGGAAGAATATCATACATGAATATTTTCAGCTTGCGCGCATGGAACAAATCATTTTTTATAACTTTAATGCCAATTTTGTTGTTTTTCCCACTATTCTAAACTTTATGTAAATTACTTCATTTTGTTGGAGGATTATATTTGAAAACTACCTTTAAATTTATTTGTCAAACAGAAATATCAGAATAATAATTGCAAAAAAGTTTACAGGGCGAAGTCACAACTAGAGGTACCCATTTTCACTAACACGAATTACAGAATAATTTTAATTTTTTGTATATTTATTAGTAATAACAATTTAATGCATATACAAAATATAACATATCATTGAAAAAGTATTTTCAACACTTAAGGGAAAAAAAGTGGCAGGAAGGATCAAGAACATACTGCGAAAATTTTAGGACTCGTCCAAAAAATTTTCATTACCTCTGTAGCAGATTGTAACTAGCAGTCTAATTTAGAATATTCATGATTGAATTGTCAATGAAGGTGACAGATTGAATTGTCAATGAAGGTGACAAGGTTGAATTGTCAGGGAGCAAATTTTCTATGCAAAACTATATTTTTACTTATGGGTTTTTCAAAAGTAACTAGGCAAAATGTGAACAGTTGTATGTGGTCCTGTAGGACCAGATAAATAATTTTTAATTTATATAAGTTTGTTTTTTTTGCTTTTTATTATAACTTGTATTTGATTTGTGTATAATATAGTATGTATGTTATGCTTGTATATATTTCAAATGATATAGCCATTTGCAAGCATATTGCCTAATATGAAAAATACAGTATAATATTAATAGCAGTACAAATAGAACAAATTTTATTGAAATACTTCGACTTTTAAACATAGTATTTCATTTAATTAGCTAAATATGTGCTTCAGTATGCTCAGATAATCTAGTACTATTCATTATAGTCAGCCAAAAATATTTTGAATATAGAAAAAAAAAAAAAATCAACTTGTCTACCTCACAATAAAAAAAAAAGAGAAAAACTAAAAGTTGTAACAAAAAGAGGGCTCCCAACTACTGTCTGTTTACAAAAGCCGAGACTATCCGTCCGGGAGATTCTATTCCGAAAAAGGTGTGTTACGCCGAGATGGACTTTTCCAAATTATATTTTACGCTGTCATTTTTTGCCTTTTCAGGATGATAATATATTATTCTATTTCCAATTTGAATCTTTAACAACAAAAAAAAAAGAAACGCAGAGGGTTTGTTATTCTTCATAAAAACTTAACATTTCCTAATCTGTATTCATGCTCTCCTCCCTATTTTGATGAAACAGAAAAAGTCCCGATGATGCATGCCTAAATTCTAAATTTGGAAAAAATCTTGGCTAAAAAAAAATCCGACAGTAGACATATTGCATGACATTCATTTTGTTATTTCTACACTTGCGTAACATATCCCATGGTGCATTCCATTTTATTGCCAGTTGATTAGAATAATTTTTTGAAGGGTATTCAGAATCCACACCCTAACAAGATAGCCTTTTCTAATTAATGAAAGGACAGCAAATTTTAATTGTGAATGTTAGCAAATTTATAATATTAAGCTACCAATGTGATAATAGTGACAATTAAATGCATGACATACAGAAAATTTGAGAAAACATTTTAAAAATGAATTTTTGGATACAAAAGAAAGAAAAAGCCATGTTATTCAATAAAGGTATCAACATTTCTAGTAATATCTATTTTCTAGCTAGAATATTGGCAATGCAAAACGTTTTGTGTGAAAAAACTTCTTATGTTCCAAAAAGGTAAAATGTAGTAACTTTAGGAAGTTTGACGTGATCATTAATTATATTTACTGCATTGCTGCCTCTAAAAATGACAGCACACAATTGTTAAACCCTTATGATTTGGGAATTATGAAAATCAAAATACTTCAACTACATCAAATTGACAGTTAAAAAATAAATTCAAATAAAAGGAAATTGAGCTCGTTTGGAATCTAGATTTTGTAGCTCTTGCTTTTATGGAAAATATGAGCTTTAAATATTTTTTGTGCAGATTTCATTGCATGCCTTTGTCTAATGTAATAAACTCGAAAAGTGCATCTGAGACAATTTCATGCCAAAACCGCATAAATTTGGCCATGTAATAAACCACAATACAAATAACATTTTCAAAACTAATAGTTAAAGAATACTACCTTGAAAATAAATGATGGTGTCTCAAGAATCCAAAGATAAAATTTGCAGATAAGTGGAATGCTTTCACCTCTCGAAGCACAAGAGGATACTTGCTCTTACTTGTCACTAAGCTTTGGTTGCAACAAACAGAAATTTATAGTTAGTGACAACAGAAGTCACAGAACAAGCATATGGAAAGTCACAACTCTTAAGTAAAAAATATAATACTTAAAAATAACAAAATAAAAATAATAATAATAAAAGAAACCATACATGTCTCAGACCATTAAATCTATAAAATGTCTCAACCCATTATTTTAGCAATACAAGGGGAAAAATTAGTAATTCCCTATTTCCAATTATAACTTTTGCTAATCAATGGTGTAAACCTTACAGCAGCATTTCCCAACTAGTGGCTCGCAAGCCCCAAGTGGTTTGTGAGGCGTCGAAAAAGGGCTCGCGAAAATATTCTTGCAATGGCAGAATTTTTAATTGCAATGTAAAAGCAAACGGAATAATAAATTGTTTTTGAAATAATGAGTAAAAGTTGTGGACTGGCATAGGAAGCACATGTACACAACTTGGAAGGCACTTATTTGTTTTCATAAATTTGAATCTCAAAGTGGTATTGAAAGATATTCATCGATTTATTTTAAATTTTGAGTATAGGATTCTATCATTTTCCTCACTAGCGCGCAAAAAAGTCGGAAAGATGAAAATTTACTAAAATGTAAAATTTTGCATTATTTTCAGCAAATTACTCAAACAGAATTCAAATATTTTATACTTTCTTCAGTCTGAAGTTATAAAAAAACTATACCCAATAGAATACAAGTTATTGCATAGATCTTATTTTTTCAAATGAGTATTAAGCAGCCTTATTAGGAATTCATCGAGGGGAGTGTAATTTTCGACTTTTGTTGAAAGAATCTCATAAATTTCAATTTAAACAAAACTGTTAATTTTCTGCGACTAGGTTTTATAGTTTAATATGTATGGGGCCAGGGTTTGCGCTAGGCCGCGCGATTCCCGCAATAATTTTTGAAATTCCACTCAAAAAAAATTTTGGTCAAGGTGGGAAATCCCACCTTGTATTTTTCCCCAGTGTGAACCCTGGGGGCTGATATATTTTCTCTAGGTTAATATTGTCGCAGGCAACATTGGGTAATTTTGCTAGTCAAATATAAAACTTATTTGTAACAAACTGCAAATTTTACATTGCTATACATAAATCCCTTTTTGTAGTTCGTGAATCAATTAATAATTTAAAAATTTTACACAAGTAAACTCAAAAAATAAAAATGTTCACAAGATATTATTCAAAAAAAAAAAAAAAAAAAAAAAAAAAAAAATGTTATGCACTTATTTCTTAAAAAATAATGGAAATGAATATGAGGATTTTAATGGCCACCTTTCACTTTACAACATTCAGGTGTACACTTTTAAATGCAATAAAAATGAAATTGGTCAAAGAAATTTAAAGCACAATTGTCTAAAATTTGAAAATGCCATGTAAAGAAATTTCATTTCAGCTTAACAATGTATTAAAAATAATACATTCAAAGGTAGGAAGAATTATGATGCAGAAAAAAAATCTGGTAGTTATGGTACTATGCTTTAAGACAAAAGAAATCTATCTGTACCGACTTTGGAAAAACAAAACATTAAAATTATACTTACATACAATCTGTCAAATGATGCAGGCATGAGAAGGAAATGACTTTTTGCTTCAGAGAAAAATGTGGTGTATTTTTATCTTCGAAATATGAACAACGATAAAGCTTTTAATTTCCATAATATGCAAAACAAAAAATTTTTTTTTTGATATTCTTTTAAAAGAATTCTGCAGCAGTTGTTCCAAATAAAATAACCACATGTCATTTACTACATATAAAAATGTTTAAAAAATAATCTGAACAAAAAAAAATGCTTTGTAAAATTAAACACATACCGAGAATATTTTTACAATGAAAGCAGTTCAAATTTCACTTACTAATTCGGAAAACTGCTACTGATTGATTTATGAAATTATTTAAAAGTAACTACCTTTTATTTTTATTCATTTATTGCAGAAGATGAGTTAAGGTATTTTTAATTAATTATTAAAATATTTTAAAATAAAATTAAAATTTAAGTTGATTCGAGGGGAATGTCTTACATTAACCCATTGGGCTTGTTGTCGATAGACATTACACCAGGACGCAACATATTTAAGAGTGCAAAAAGTTAATTATTGTAACCTAAATAATCAGAATAAATTGCATATTGATTTCAAATTTTATTTTCTTTACTGTAAGTTAATCATGTGACAGCAGTAAATAAAGTTTTTTTTTTTTTTTACTTTTCAGAAAATGATTACAGTATTTTCAAAAACATAGAAATTTACAGAATTAATTTCTAAAAGGTAGTTACTCAATAAGGCAATACAGTAGAACCTTTTAACTGGGGATCACACTCAAAAACCCTTTCTCTGTTAACAATTTACAATTACATTATTCAACTACCATGGCATAATTTATTATCAGAATTTTTGCAACTGTTTTAACCCATTAAACGCTAAACTCCTATGATCATAACTTCCAAGGTAAGTGAGCCCCCCCCCCCCCTTTGGAGGCTCTTTTCTCTCTCCAATCATGGAAAATAACAGCATTAAAGGTGCATGTTTTTAGTGCAACGGAAACATGCAATATATTTTCAAGACACTTTTCCTCTTGAACTGAACAAACAGTTCAGAAGTCAATGGGGTCAAGTTCAGAAAGTAAAAATTGTGGAGATTAATATGTTTAATACATATTTATTATACAACATGTTAAAGAATCTATTTAAAAAAGGACCAATTTAGTAATGAAAGTAAATTTTTTCTTGGTGTGCGGGTATATTTTTACTAACTTACGTGCGTAGAGGGCTCAATTTTGATAAATGTTTTTTTATGTGACCCATGCTCCAGTGAGACTGCAAAAACCGTAAAAACACCTTGCCCGCATACATGTTAAAATTTACAAAAATTTAGAATATTTAAAAAGCAGACAACTATACTTGGTTCTCAATTCAGTGCTTTAAATTCTAAGTACCCAGGTTGGTTGTTCCGTAGACAACAAAATGCTCAAGGCCAAAGAGCTCCAAAACCATGTTCAAGGCACAAAATTGCCATGAATTGCTTTGCTTTTCCAACTTTGACTGCATTAGCTCTACATATTCATGCAAGCCGTTAGGCATAATAAATCATGTGACCAACCAGCTCTGGTTGGCTATAGTTAACCTAGGTTCTACTGTATTTTCAAACAAAAACAAAAGTATGAAATTTTTTAAATTATAAAGTTGATATTAATTGCTGGCTATCCTTAGAATACATAAATATTGTTCAAACAATTGCTAGTCAAGATCTGCTTTGAACAAAGTGTAATATTCCAATTCAACAAATTTAAAGTAAAGAATTTAGTACAAAGAGCGATTTATTTAAAATAACAGCATAATAGAATCACAGAGAGAATAGAATCAGCATTATATGGATACAAAATTTACCACTTAAAAATTTGATATAACTTACAACCACTAAATACATATGAAGATTATGTAAGGTTGATTGCCAAAGATAAGAATTTAATAAACTTGCTCTATCTCATCATTTGTAACTATTCCATAGAAAATTTTATTAATCCAATATCTGAATTGCAACTACAGAAGTTTTAATCGATCATCATTACTTGTTCTCACTTAAATCAGGCATCACAGTATGATATGTACAAAAAGCCAAAAAATAAGCATAAAACTCCTGTTTTGCAAATTAAGAAAATCTACACATAAAATCTTGACGTAAAAAAAAATAATGAAAAACTTCTGAAGGTATATTCATGAAGGTTGATGAATGTTGCCAAAAATAAATTTACTACAACAAATAAATAAATGCTACAACAATTCTATAAATGAATTTTATAGAATGTCTAATTATTTATCAGCATTCTATAAAGTGTTCTTAAGACATGACTCTTATCAGAGAAATTGGCAGGACTTGTAAAAATTGTAGAAATTTGGAATGTAGCGTTAATGTTGGCCAAGCTTGCTTGTAACAGTAATATATATGGCACCAAAAGTACTTTCTGTGTATCCAATATTGTGGGAAAATCTTAACAAAAAATTCATTCCTACCATGTTTGTTTTAATGATAAAAGTCCAAGTTTCTAGCAACTATATACTTTTTTCCCCTTAAAATAACAAGCAGTTAAAATCCATCATCTTCTCTTCTTATTTGAAATTTCGAAAAGCAATGATTGCATAAGAGTTTTTACCTTAGAAGAACATTAAAACAAACTTTGCAACAATAACATTTATGTTTGGCGTCTTCTTTCACCAGTCTTATTTACTTGAAATTTCTATGCAAGAAAAACTTACCACTATGATTTTCCTTTGATAGAAATAATATTCCTATTCTTTGTATTAAAATATTTATCAAGTGTCATCAAGGACCAGCATTAAAAAAAAAAAAAAAAAAAAAAAAAAAAACTTTTATGCATATGAAATTTTGGGGAGGGAAATTCTAAGTATGTAGGGACCCTTCCGAAACAAATTATCAAAATTTTTACTAAAAACTTGTAGCAAACAATGTTGGACTTATCTCTGGCATTATGGAGCGAAGGTAAATATTTACCCATCTTAACACAATAAATTACCTTTATTTATCAGTTGGATTTTTGATACTGATATAATGAATGAAAAAATATTTCAGCAATGGAGTTAAGAGAAAAAGAAAATTTATTTCAGTTATGTGGTCAGAAAAATGTATGAATTTGTTAGTCAATTAATATTCAATTAAAACTCCGTATTTTCCCTGTTTAGTTTCTATGATCTGATAAAATCACATGAGATAATACTCCCTCCACTTTAGCAGTTGATATTAGAAAAGTCATTGATATAGTTAGTAGCATTTGAGTTAAGCAAAATCTTATCCAAACTCATACTTCTGCTACTTGCAGAATTTTGCAAAAATTTCAAAATAACTGGTTTTCTAGTAAAGAAGCCAATTTCCTTTAAAATTATCCAATAAAATTATAACACACAGAGGCTGAAATTTAGATTTTTAAGTGGAAAAGACACTTCTTTCTAAACTTTGGGGAGAAAAAATCTTTAATTTTTGACCAAGGATGCAATAATAATTTAACTTTGTGCAAGTAAACAGTAATATAATTTCACGTTAATTTAAAGCACAAACGAGCAATAAAACGCAGACATATGTTTCGGGATTGGTTGGAATCCCTTGGAAAAAGGGATTCAAGGGAAATAGAAAACAAATATTTTTTTTTTTAATGTTAAAATAAGTTCCTCGTGTAATCAAGTGATCGATAAAACATAACAATTGACAGGTATATGCACTTCTCAACCAAATTTTTTATTGTACTTTTTGAACGATATTAATGATTTAATCAGGCCTTGAAAAAATATAAGGTGGATTTACACACTACCAAGATTTTTACATCCAAAAATTGAATTTGGGATAGGGTTGTCTACTTGCAGAGAGAAAAAAATAATTCCAAGATCATGACAAATTTTTAAAATTCACATTAAAAAGAAATTTGATGGAGAACATGGTTTTTTGTCATCTGTTCAATCTTCATCTAGTTAATTATGAAATGAATATTTAGTATGTGTTCACGAATCAGTCAAGAAAATTAGTAGGAAAAAACAAGACACAAAGTTGTGAAGCGATACTTGTATGCGAGGCAAATTGAAATGGAAAAAAGGTTCAGAACACTTGAAAACCAGGACATTTTCCCAATTTTTTTCCAGTCCTTTGAACTAAGCAATACAGAAACAAACACGAACATATTCCGCTATAATTTTATACATTATACTGTAGGACTGTTAGTAAAAGATAGTGATTACAGTATAACTGAATTATCCGAAAAGTGAAATGCTTAGTTTTAGATACCATCAAGAGACAAAGTAAAGTTTGTTAAAAATATAAATAAATGTTATAAAAATGCAAGAAATTTGAGTAAGGACATTTTTAATATTATTAATTTGGAATAAAAGCTGCAATTAAGAAAAATTGATATCGTGAAAAAAATAGCTGTGAACTAAAATCGCAATCACAAAATCGAACAGATTACAAAAGTGAGATCGCAAAATTTTTTTTTAAATACATGAGTATAAAACTGCACTTCCAATGCCTAATGTATTAATTACGCTTCATTTTCATTAACATTTATTTTTAACACAAGTATCAAAATGCTCTTTATTTTCCACTGAAAGTAGGAGATTGACTTTTATTCGCAGGTTTCTCTCTTGTTCTCTGAAATAAGACTCGAACTTACAGAGAAGTACATATATAAGTACTCTATAGAAAATTTAGCAAACAAAAGGTTCAAAGCGTAAGAAAATTAAAATAACACTAAAAATTGTGACTGCAAAGCGTGACCAATCACAACAGAAGGACTACTTTTCCTACCATGAAAACTGCCCATGTACTTCCAATATGAAAAATAAAACATTTAAGTTACCGAAAAAACTGTCTCAAGAATGAAACATGTGCAAAACTTATTTTTATAACTATGATTGTTAATGAATATAATAAGGCAACATTCCTAATTAAATTAGCTGCTTAATTTTTTCAGTTTCATTTTTGGAAGCTGTTAAAATTAAGTTACAATACATAAATTTTATAAACTACAAAAAATTGATAAAGACAAGACGTAAAGAATAAGTACAATTAGTGACTAGTTTTTATTGTTATTTTTAAAAGAAATATATTTGAAACTAATATTTAACAATTAAAAGATTCTAATATTTTAATTTTATTGTTTGATAAGATTTTATTTTGGCATTACTTTTTCTAAATGTTGAAGGGAATCAATACAAGATGGTAGATTAAAAAACATATATATAGGGCATCACGTAAAGATCAGATACATTAGCCTGAAATCTTAAACAAAAACATGCTTGCAATTGCATAAAATTTTTCGACATGCTAGATTTGTTGCTTTACTTTTTTATTTGATCTTTTGAAATACCTAATATGACATGAACTTACACATGCTAAAATGAAGCTTAAAACAGAGCCTTTCATACATGACAAAGTTCTATCTACGAATTTCAAAAATGGTTTGAAATATGTTTAGATTACAGTCAAAATAAACTTTTAAATGATATCAAAAGCAATGTATCAAAATTCAAATTGATAAAAGAGTTTACTTAAAGTGAGGGGAGAGAAAAAAAGGTCATCTTTAATCCACTAAACAGATGGGGCATTTTAAATTATTATTTTTTGAGAATGTATATTTCAATGATTAACAACAGTTTAAAAGTTAAAGAATGTTGGGGAAAAAAAAAAAAAGATTATAATGAAACAACTATGCTGTTATTGTCGAAAAAAGTTTTAAAATGCTGTAAGCACAAGAAAAGAACAATAATTTTTTTTTTTAAAAAAAAGAAAGAAATTAGAAAGTGATACAAAATTTGAAATTAAAAGCGAGCTATTTCGTAAACTTGAAAAAAAAAACTTATTTTGGGTTTTAGTTGTACGTAAACTTTCTACAAGTTTAAAGGAAATATCTTCAAACTGCTCATAAAATGCTGGAGGTTGAGGAAGTCGACACCCATTACCTGAAGTATAAGATATAAAAAACTGAAAAAAGCGGCAATGGCAATAATCACAGTAAGGAGAATTACTTAGAGAAAATGCTACTACTTCCAGCAGCAAGAAACCTGTTATAAAACAATAAAGCAAAAAATTATGCGGGTTATAATTTCTATGCATTTGAGAAGGATGGTTCTGAAGACAATCAGATCCCTTGTAGATTGATCATGAGCAGAACATTTCACAATTTGTCTGTTGTCTTCATCCAATGATCCTGCAGAATAAATAACAATGGAAATCAGCAACTTTCTTAACAGCAACAAATGACCTTAGTAGACAGATAAACATCAATCAATTTGTTTTAGAATTTAATTTCATCATGATTTTGAGAAATACAAATTGATATTACATACCAGACATCATCTATCTTCATTAACAGAAATAATATTCTTCATCACAGGCGAATCAATCAGTTGTATGATTTTTATGTCTCACAATAAGTTGAATATTTCAGTTCTTTTCATATATACTATTAACAAATTTTAAGCCCATAAAAAAATCCGCGCATAAACAAATCCAAAAGTTTGGTTGTTCTAAAATTATTTTTTCAACAGTGCTAAAACAATTTTACACATGTTGGAATGACAATCCATCACATTGATTAGTTAGTTAACAATATAATTGGTTAAACAATACAAAATGTATTTAAGGATAGCCAAATCGAAAAACACAAACAAGACGTAGTTGAATTTACTTTGACAAGAAAAATGAATACAACTTCAAAATAAATCCAAGCAATATTTTAGAAAGCAAATTTTACTCTAAAATATTGGTTGCAATCAATTAAAAGAGAAATAAATGTGTTCTTACCTTATGTGGGTGCTTGACATGAACACAGAAGCCAAGTTCTTTTAAAATTCTTCTTTCAGCTTTTATCACTTGATTTTTCAAGTTAATATAATTTTGATCCAATATTAGTGGCTGGATCGTTCTAAAAACATAACTGATATTAATATAAAAATACACTTATTGCAACATTAGCTAAAATGATTGTTTGAACCCAATGAAAATATTTTCATTCAAGCACCACAGCTGCAAAACATTAAGTGGATAAAAACGGAATGATGCAGCTTATGCTTCTTACAAGAAGTTCTTTTCTGGTTACAGGGATTTTGAACTGTATTGTAACTGTACTACAAAATTGGAATTTTAAACAAAGACAATATAAGAAAAAATATTAAAAATACCTAAAAAAAATACACATTAAAAACCTTTTATTTTTTCATTTATAAAATCATAAACAAAGATTTATTAGTTAATTACAGAAAAATCATTCCTACATCACTTACTACTTCCCATTCTAGGTTTCTACTTCATGTTGTATGGAAATATAAATTTTAAGTGAACCTATATTCAATTTAAGAAACCATTTAAATTTCATTGGTTATACTTAGATTTTATAAGAGGCTCAATTCGTTGCTTTACATAACATCTTTGAATGTCAAATAAACCTGTGTTTCATAAAATGGAGTACAATTTCTTAAAAATCAATTGATCTGAGCAACACACATGTATTATGCCAGTACATTTGAATTATCATTACACATTATCCAACAAAGTAATTGAACATTTAAACTAAGAATAACAACACTTACTTTCCAGCTTTAACTTGTTTAATATGATGAAATACATTAACTACATCTCGTATTCTACGGGGTGCTTCT
Source organism: Octonoba sinensis (assembly GCA_038502835.1). Taxonomy (NCBI): domain Eukaryota; kingdom Metazoa; phylum Arthropoda; class Arachnida; order Araneae; family Uloboridae; genus Octonoba; species Octonoba sinensis. The sequence continues at coordinate 71,806,836 of CM076602.1, forward strand.
TCAATTTTAGAAGCTAAAGTAATGCAGGCCATTGCAACAACCTAAGGACAAAAAGGAAAAAAAAAAACATTTTAAGTAAGAAGAAAAATTTTTTTAAGAAAATGCACACAATGTAATTTACTAGAACCCCAATAGATGGGAATGTTTATTTAAAAATTTAAAATACAAGCGACTTTGTGAAAATTCAAAACTTAAACGTATAATAAACCATCAATATAGCTAAGTCGGAGTTGTATTTTTTTTCTCTATCTACATCATAGGTTCCAAATATGTTTTATCCTGTAGCCCCCATCAACTTTTCGTTGTTTTGTAGACCTTTGCAGGGTTCGTACTCAATTTTACAAATTAAAATGCAAAAGTTTTAAAGGAGTTTTGTTGAATTTGCAGAAGTACCTTTACCAAGTCAAAACCTTTTTTTTTTGTATTTATCTAATTCTTAAACACATTTATATACAAGTGGAATTCTAGAAGAATGATTTGTTCCATAGAAGTTTAATTTAAAATACTTAATATAAACTACAAAATAAGGATAAAACTTTTTAAAAAATTATCCCTTAATAAATATTGCATATGATTTCTAATTTCCTTTCTACTCCGTACTTGCCAACCTCGGAGGAAAAAAAAACAAAAAAAAACAGGAGATATTTTTCAATGACGCCCCCCCCCCCCACACACAAAATGATCAATTAAACTGACTTATACAAAGATTTTTTTTTTTTAATGTTCATTACAGCAGTTTTTGATAAAATTTCATCATCAAATGTTTGATCGAAACATTTTTTAGCAAAATAACTTTTTATGAGCAATAGGATGTTCTCTAGATTTTCATTTGACAGCACCGGACGAAACTTCATTTTTCAGTTATATATTCGATGAAAATAGGAAGAAATTTTATTCATCTATTTTGTAACAATATATAATGATTACCAAAAAGGAAAAAAAAGCCAAACCCTAAAAGGATGAAAAAAAAAAAAAATTAATTCTATGCAAAAAAATATTTTAAAAACTAGATTATTCATAAGGATGCAATATTAATAGTTACAACTAACTAAATGATCACCAAATTTTTTTAAAAAGGCCAAAATATTTCATTGAAATTTCGAGTGGGTGTGGCAAAAGGAGATGTGCAAATCCTCTACTACAGAGGCTAAATCGTAAAAAAATATTAAAAATAATGGTAAACCAAAAGGTATTGATGTCCAAGAGATTTAATGAGATAGTACACAAGAACTAGGGACTTTTACCGAAGCGGATGCAATCGGATTTTTGAAAAAATCGGGACTGACCCTTGAAAGCATATGAAAGACAAAAGGCGGAAGTTTTACTGCTAATTTGTAAAAGTTTCGTAAAGCAAGTATCTACGCATGCTGCTTCAAAATTTTCTCATTTAAAGAAAGGAAAAAGCACCAAAATTACGTATATTCACGGAACCGAAATTTTGACTTTGCAAAAATACCAAAAATACGGAATTTCGTCAAAATACAAGAAAATTACATAAAAACTACTCGGCGAATAACTATAATCCCGAGTGCCGTCCATTCAGCAAAAAAAGATTGAAGCTTCATTCATTTATTTTAAAGCGAAAATTACAAAAAACGGGAGAAAATTGTGTTAAACGGGAGACTGACGCAAAAAACGGGACTCTCCCATTAAAAACAGTAGACTTGGCAAGTATGCTCCTCCCAAAAGGTTTACAGTTAAAACTCTTTGGGTGTTTAAGGAAGAAAACATATTAAAAATCAATATTTTATTTTTAAAAAACAAGTAGTAAAATACTTTGAAATAACCTCCCCCTACACCAAACTCAGAGGTTGGCATTAAAAATTAACAATATTTGATGCTATCATATACCTTAATTCTTTTTCAAACCACAACATAGAAAGTCAATTATTTTATGAAGTGAAATAAAATGAACTGAGGGACCCTATTGTTAAAAGTTCTCCTTCCTTGTGTTGGAAACCACCATTTTAATCCAATAGTATTCCTGGGAGACCACATAATTATGCTCCCTGAAATTTTTTTGAAGGATTTCAGCAAGAAAACTCTGTTTTGGCGACAACATGCAAGCGTAAAAAAATTGTAGCTTTGAATAACTCATCAAGATTGCTCAATTTTAAAATAAACAAGAAGTACCATCAATACAAGCCTACTTTCCTGTATACACCCAACTTTAAATTTATAATCTAGTTATCTCTCTTTCTTTCTTGTTTAGCTTTAGTTCTTAATTGCTTCAAATATTCCTTTTACAACGGTAAATACATATTCATTCACTCATTCATGTATTTATTCATTCATTTTTTAATCATTTATTCCCTCACTTGTTCATTCATTCTTTCAGTTAAAATATTCTTTAAAATCTCGATCAAAAAATTTCATAGGAAAATAGGCTCGTTCAGTTCTTGTTGAACTTTGTACCTGTACATGTTCTACAGCATAATATCTTTCTGATCAAGTTTGTTGCAAACAAATCTGTCTAGTTGGATCAGGATTTATATGGCATTGAAATTTTCCTATTGGTGCTAATGTTAATTTTTTTGAACTGTTCAAAAATGAACAAAAACAAATTGTTCAAATAAATATTTCCTGCGGAGAACTTCTTCCAGTAACCTTGCTTATAGGAATTTGAATATTGCTCCCTGAGTCTAAATAATTTACTTTAATTTTGCCCAAGAGCACCAATGTTAAATTTTTTTGAGCCGTTCAAAATTGAACGAAAAATTTTCAAATAGAAAAGTAAGATATAGAAATGAGATGTCCTTACAAAGATCTTTCAAATGCAAAAAGAATTCTCCAAATCCGACAATTCGTTCAAAAGTTATTGGGGTGGACAGACAGACAGACAAACCGACCGACACACTTTTTCCCCCATCTCAAAACCCTACTTTCAAATTTTTTATTTTTCAATCTTTATTTAATACTTAACTTATTTCTGACTTTTCATGATTTCTAACGATATTTTCATGATACATTAAGCCTTTTTTTCATGCTTTATTATTTATAATTTTACTTTTACGGGAAAGTAGGCTAAAAAGCAGGAATTTTGAAAGAGATAGCACTAGAATGCAGGAGTTTGAAGGCCCTTCAAAAAAATTTCCTAAATATAGGAGTTTTGCCGGAGTGTACAAACCCTGCTTCGCAAACATTCTAGAAGACTATTTTAATATTGCAGAAATTTTTTGAAAGAATTACAACAGGGATGCAAACTTTTTTGGGTGAAGGGCCAAAAAATTAGAAAGTATCAGGTTGGGGGCCAAAGTAACGTGATGTTTTATTCATAAAAATACAGGGTGTATTTCAGTTTTTATTTAGAGGTAATATGTACAAATTACATGTATTAATAATTACTGTACTCAGGAACAGATTATTAAATAAAAGTTTTAATTAATGTAGATGAATTCAAACAAAATGAGGTATAAGATTTTTAAACAATTGCACAACATTTATGTATATCAATGAAGTGATTGGTCAAATGGAAAAAAAGAGGAATACTAAAATTTTTTACAAAAATTTGTGCAAATTATGAAAATGAAACAAATGGAAAATAAAAAGGTAATTTAAACTAAGAAAAACACAGCATTATTCTCTAAATTGTAACTTTCTTTAAAATTTAGATAATTTCTTTGACATTTTATAATGTAAAATTTAATATATATATATGGAGTTAAAATGAGAAATTAATTAAAAGTGCGAATATAAGTACAGAAGAAATAAACACACATATATTAAATAGCAAAATCCAAATGCTTTGAGTCTGTACATCACGTTAAACCCCTGCGATTCAGAATTGCTTCTACTAGTCAATTTGGCTGGTAGAATTGTTTTTTTAACTAACCATTTACAAAATCTTATTAGTTAAATTGGCATAGTAATATTAAATTTATACATTGCTACATGGACAATAAAAAAAAAAGTTAAACTGATTCCTTTATCAAAAATCAACATATTATTTTGTTCCATGGCATATAATTAAATTTTAATCCTTTAATCACTAGTTTTCCTGCAGATTAGAAATTGATCTTTGTGAATTAATGTAAAAAAAATAGTTTTTTTTTTTTCCTTTTTTAATACATATCAACAATAAAATTTTCCTAAATATATATTAACAATAAATTTTAAAATTTTGATTATAAATTACACTTTATAAAGTGAAATAATTATTCATATTGATATTATTAATAAATTTTATTCATTCATCACTATTAATCAATTTGGCTAGTAAAATTCTTTTTTTAACTAACCATTTACAAAATCTTATTAGTTAAATTGGCATAGTAATGCAGTACAGAGCCTCTTATCCGGGAACCAGAAAACCGGGAATTTTTTCGTGAATTTTCCTCCATTTTTGAAAAGTTCGCGGTTTTTTTTTTTTTGCCCATTTATTAAAAATACGAATTTTTTAAAATGCCTTTAAAAATACGAATTTTTCCGTTACAAGTAACATATTCAGTGTTTATAAGTCGAACAATTTAGTCTAAAAACAATCTTGTTTTAGGGGAGGGGGGCGTCAACTTACTTGCAGACGAAAATTAGAAAAAAAAATTTTCAACGATACTTGAGAAAAATCAGATCTTTTCTCTATTTTATTTCAATAATCAAACATGAAAGAAATAAGTAATTAGATTCTTATACATTTATTTAATTGTCTCGTCAGTATTCGAAGACTAATTGCAACAAAAGTCGGACTAATAAACGAACGTTCCGAAAATTTCTAATACGGCAGATTCGCGAATTTTCCGCAATAGCTGATCATGTGAAAATTAAAACCTTGTTTATTTTTGTTATATATATATATATATATTTATTTAAGAGCTGAAATAAGGTAATAAGAATTTAAAATTGATATTAAGGCAACAAAAATTGCAACTGTGAAAATGAATTCTTTATTAAAATCGAGTTCGCAAAAGCGAAGTCGTTTTACACAAGTATGAAATTTGCGCGTTTCTGCATGTAAACATGCTTCTTACATTTCGTTTTCCTCCTTTTTGAAATCAATTATTACTGTAAAAATGATTGATGATCAGATTTTACGAAATTAATAATTTGATAAACAAGATGTCCGATTCGGAGAGCATCCAAATGGTGCTACACCCGAACGATGACAAAGAGCAAGATAGTGATGAAGACGAAAATAATGACATTTTGCCTGCCTGCTATGTCTAACGATCGTTGCTTTGAATTAACTAAAGAAATCATAGCAGGAATGGGACAAAATTCTTTTATAGACGAAATAACGCACACAATGGCTGTTCGAAAAATCCAGCACTCAAATTTTTGACCATTTCCCGATAAGCTATTGTTCTGAAACTTTACATATAGCTCAGAACCAGATGACAATGCAATATTCTACCACTTTTATCACGATTTGATTAGCTTCTGAAGTATTTCCAATAAAATAAAATTAAATATGGCGATTAGTTCCGAAAATTGGGACCAAAATTCAGTAGCGGCGTCGCGATCGTATTTTTTGACTACGATTTTTCGTAAGCTTTTTTTTTACAATTATTTTTTCTTTCGTATTTTTTTAAAAAATTTTTTTTATAATTATCCTTTTTTATCAACTATATTAGCGGGCCAATTTTGGCCCGGGGGCCATAGTTTGTGCATCCCTGAATTACAACAAATGTAAATATTTTGATTTACACGCTCCAGAAATTTTATACAAGCACATATTTATCATGCTGCAAAATATAAGGTTAAATACAGTAATGCCAATTAAAGAAAGAATGAAATTAAAACTTGGCTATTGTGTAAACATACCTCCATCATGTGCCGAACAAATGATTTGGAGTAATAAAACCTTTGAAATAAAACTTGACCTGTAGCCATGGCAACCTGTTAAAGAAAAGAAATATTAGAAACAAACTGTGAGTACCTCGTAATATAGAAAACCTTATCAAACTAAAGCATCTTTTATTATATAAGCCTTTTAAAACCAAAAATACTGTGAACCTTAGTCTATTAAGCTTTTGTGAGATACAGAGGCTTTTCGCTCTCAATAGGACTTGGAAGAGCAGCTACAGCTAGAGAAAGTAACATGGTGGCAGCAATAAATATTTCAATCCGACAACCCAGAACAATTTGGTGTTTTGTAGGCACTCTGCAACAAAGATACCTAACCACCATTCGCTTTGTAGTTTGATCTTATGGTGAAGAATTGGCAGTTATGTGATAAATTGAATTTATTAAGCTTTTTTTAAAAATGAAGCTTTTTCCTCTCTTTTTTTCCTGTTTGACGAACAGCTTGTTCTAAACATGTATTTTTTGCAAATGTGTTTAAAACTGAAGTATTCTACTAAATAACTTGAAAGTTCTGTTTCAGAAAAAAAGCATTTCTAAAAATTCGGCAATGCTTAGCATAAAATTTTAAGGAGACTGTCTCCTAGTAATGCAAATCCATGTTGCATTTGTGCTTAAGCCTCTTACTTATAAAAATAATACATTAGTGAAATTAACACTTAAAATTGGCCCAATAGTTTTCAAAACTCATTTACATGTCTGCAAATAGCCTGAATTTCTTCTAACAGGCAAAAAGTCTCATGAAATGAAAAAGAACAGGAACTGATCTGTGAGCTCCCTCGAGTTCTTACGCATATTAAGCTCTGGTCTACCTCATACCTTAAGTAATTTTAGAACAGTGTTGCATGTTAAGCCTAATCTATGACCTATTTACCCCATCTCACTTAAATTACCGTAAAATAATATGTACAACAAACGTGTAATTATTTTTCTAAAACATAGCTTAACCATTAGTGAGGAAGTTCTGCACTGTGCATTTGCTGCGAAGTGCAAATTACTTTAAACAAAATTACGGAGAAAGTTAAGTGTTTAGTTTCTATATGTAGTCTCAAATGAGCAAATTAACTGTTTTCTTCGTCTAAAGAGTCGTCATGAATATGATTTTGAATGTAAAATACATTTTTTTTTTCAATGAAAACTGAAATAAAAAAAAGATACATCAATTTATTTATTTCAAAGCTATAGCGTTTAATTTGTTGAACGTCGACTTTACCACATTTGACCCTTCCAAAGAGAAAATTTCATAGCGGTACTGATCACATTATTACAAATATTTGCGCAATGGGTACGAAGTACGAAGGTGACACCACAAAGTTTTGAAAAGGTTAAAAATTAATGTTATTAGTAAAGCTTGGCCCATTAATTCACAGTTATTAGAAGTTAATAAAATACAGTTCAATTTGTGTACCTGTTTGAGGTTTTCCAGCTACTTATTACAATGATTAAAATACTAAGCCTAACGGCACGTAACTCACTACGCTTAAAAATAATTACTTAGGAAGTTTAAGAAGCTTACAAACAAAAAGATTTCAAGCACAAACCAAATAACACTAAAATAAATTCAAAATAAAGTAATAATTTTACCTGAGGTAGTTTTAATAATATGCCAGAGATCTGGATAAGTTCACATCCTAGTATCCTCAATTCTACTTCAACTTCCAAGTCTAAACCATCTAGCTGAGAAGGTGATGGGGATAATTTCTCTTCTGGAAGTATACAGTTTTCTAATGACAAGTTTACTTTAGAATATTGATATTTATTATTTTTTTCTATATCATTTGCGATTCCAGTCACATTCCCCGCAGCCATTTTCAACGGAACAAGGAAAATAACAATCGTTACAAATACATCGAGATGAGTAGAGCTGCAAAGGAGCTGCTGGTACAGAAAAAAAGTTTTTTTCATTTTGAGAACGAAAAGTAACTATTCGTTCGGAGTATAGTCCCAAAATTTAGATTGTTCTGTCTCCCAAATATAAACAATGCCATTTTACCTAGGGTGACTATATATTCTCGAATTTAGGGAACAACAATTTTAATGATTTGTCTCCCAAACACTTGAACTACTTCGGGACGCAGAAAATCCCCAAATTTAAAAATTTCTATTCTTTATCTTGAAATTAGTTCAAGATTTGCAATTTAGAATTTTTCAAAAGCTTAGATAATATTATGGCAACTATCAAATTATTGCCTTATTACAAATACAAAAGTAACCCCCAGCATCTCACTCTGGGTTACGCTGGTCCTACAATTGGCTGGTGTTGATAAGGACTTTACAACTTCTAACAGACAAATGAAGTACGAAGATATGCATACTTATGCCCTTTGAAATGCATTAATAAGAGTATTCTTTCATAATAGAAGTGTATATGTATTGGTTTGTTATGCCCCCAAAACTTTCTTCCATTGTCCCCAAATTGCTCTTGGTTTTGGAGATATGTCCCCAAATTGACGCTCAGAAAAGTGGCCACACGAATGTTACCCCAAAATTTTTACAAATGTACTGCTACATCTCTTTTAATTAACGTATTACTTTATCTAAAATTAATTTATCTCTCTTATTTTCAATATGAAACAAAATTTATAAAAAAAGGGGAAATGTGTAATAAATTAGTTATCTTTTTACTTTTGCCGAAAGTCCTAATCGCCGAAAGGAAAGCTCCTCGCTTCCTATGCCTGCAGAAAACATAAGTAGATAAATGCAGTAAAACTCCTCCTAACGGACTTCCTCTCAAGACAAAGAGTTTTGAATCTCCGACAGCAAACTATTGAACCTAAAAAAACCCTCTCTATTACGGACAAATATTCTTGCCCAATGGTCTCCGCTATGGAGGAGTTTTACTGTACTTTGAAATGTGTTAACCCAGCATAAAATACATAATATTAAATATGTATCTTTTGTTATATTATGCGGCTAGTGACCGCAAGATAGTAACAAATAAATTCCAAAATATGTATGTGCGAATATGCGTCCTGAGTGGTCTGTATAAGCAAAGTAAAGCTGCCAGGATTTTGCTTTTCCTTTTTTTTTTGGGGGGGGGGGGACTCGGGATACACAGGAAATTGGATATTCAGTGTCAGTTGTCTGATGGATCCTTTCCGGGTCCGTCTCTGGTGTTTCAAACCCATAAGCATTCCATACATATTTATAAACAGCCCACAACTTCCAAATATGGAGTAAGTTTTAAATTTACATATTTTTCAAAATAAGCGCATTCTGTGGAAAATTGCTGCAGTTCAGCTCAGAAAGCAAACGAATAAACATGTTGGTTTTATTTCCATATTGCTCTCAATATTCTTCTTACGTTATTATTATTATTTATTTTTCATTTTTTTAAAGAAAATTTATGAAACAATCTCTTTCCCGCAACCGTTCAATCGAGAAGGGAGTGAGGGGGGAGAATAGAGTGCGAAACTTTTTAAAATGCCCATCAATTTGTTTCTAGAGAAAACTTTTTTTAGTTCTGAATTTTCAGCGATTGGTCATCATATCTCTAACTGTCAGGGAGGAGCTTAGGCTATGTTCGTAGATGCGCAACTGTATGAATTGTTTAATGTACTGAGTAAGGTTGAGATTGGTAAAGTGCTGTCGTTTCTAGCCGTAGAACATCGTTGACCTGTGTTTCTGGATAACGCAAAATCATCCACATACCTGGAATATAGCACTGCAACCTCCTTATAAGACATGAATTGTAAATGTGGAGGTAAGATTTAGAAATCATAAAATATTTATTTATTCCATGGGGATTCACAGAAAAGTTAGCTAAAAGATCAAAATTGGTAATAAAACATTGTCATGTGTTGTTCTGTGAGAAGAAAGTTACTGCCTAAACTTTATCTGAATTTATGTATAGGTTATTAAAAATTTTCATTCATAAGTGTACTTCTTGCTTATATATAAACAAAAATTGTTGAAAATGTGATGACTGTAATAATTTTACTTACGTAACGTCTCATTTTTTCCCAGGGGTTTTCTTATTTTTTTTTAATGGAGAGAAGATTGCAGTTTTGAAAATTAATTTTAATTCGAAGATTGTCATTACCAGAAAGAATAAAGTACCCTACATTAGTGGAGTAACCTTTTTCTTTCTGGAAGGGGGATGTATGACAGTCCTTATGTGTATATACACAATCTAATGATTGGCAATCATAAATTGAGGCCAAAAGTTCTCTAAGGGTTTCACCCTAAATCCAGATCCTTCTTTAGAATGATGGGGGGGGGGGGGGGGGGGAAAGCGGAGATAGGGACCCCGCATGTTTCCCCTGTACTCACTGATAGCATTCCTCCGCAAAATTTTACTAAATTTCAAATTTCATTGTATGTGTCAAAAGATGTTTCATTGTGCATCCACTCTACTTAGAATTCGTTTCAAATCCAGGATTCAATAACATTTTTTATGAATGAATAAAAGTAACCCAGCACGCACACTTCTTCACAACTGGTGCGGCCCGGGAGTTCACTGATTTCATATTTTGACATAGGTCACTAAATGTTTTTCCTCCCTCCTAACTATTCAATTTCCAAAAACTATTCTTGAGTGGCGGGGGGGGGGGGGGGGTAGTCAAACTATTTGCTTCATATTCTGGAAAAAAAAAAGGAAAGAAGAAATAAAATGCTGTTGCTAGTTATACATCAGTGGTGGTGCAAAGTGTTTTTCGCACAAGAAATCACCCATTTCCGGGCCAGAAGAATCGATTAAAATGTTAAACATAATCTGATGCTTTAAGTTAATAAAATAATTAACGCATAATTACGAGAATCTCACCTATACTTTGCAGTTCCTAGCCAAATTACTTGATGCACTACAGATTTTTCGTAATTACACGTGTAGCACTTAGTCTGATGGGAAAGTCCGTTTTTTTACTTATTTGGAAATAATTTTATTTATAATGTTCACAATTCAATTACTCATGCATTTAGGGAACCAATAACAAATTTGAAAAGAAAAAAAACCTTTTTGATCATCCCGTAGCGTATAAAGCTGGAAATTAGTTGTAAATTTCACAAAAAGTTTACTCGCCATTCTGCGTATTTTCGTACTAAACCACCTATATTCATTAAGATAAGCTTTTCTTTCGCACGTTTCGGGATTAAAACAAGCAGAATTTTCCGAAATTCTTTACCAAACTTTCAAAAAATTTGACAGCATACAAGATCTGAATAATTGATAAATTATGAGCATTGGAATTAATAATTTGTGTAATTTGCACATACGCGATAGCAATTTTTAACTTTCATTAACCCAAATCTACTTCTAATAAGAAGAAGTTCCGTCTAGAACTATACGAGCCTACTTTCCCGTATACACCGAATTCAAATTTATAATCTAGCTATCTCTCTCTGTCTTTCTCGTTTAGCTTTAGTTCTTAATTGCTTCAAATATACCTTTTTCAACGGTTCATACATATTCATTCAATCGTTCATTTATTGTCATTCATGTATTTATTCTTTCATTCTTTTGCTTATTCATTTAATCATTCATTAATTCAAAAATATTCTTGAAAATCCCGATCAAAAAATTTCATAGGAAAATAGGCTCGTTAGTTCTGGATGAACTTTCTATTTTTGCATGTTCTACGTCATAAGAGCTTTCCGATAAAGTTTGCTCCAAGCAAATCGGTCTGTTAGATCAGGAATTATATAGGATCTAAATTTCCCCGTAGGCGGTATGTTAATTTTTTTTGAACTGTTCAAAAATGAACAAAAATTGTTCAAATCAATATTTCACGCCAAGAACTTCTTCCAGTGAGCTTGTTCATGGGAACTTATATCTTGTACCCAGAGTTTACATCATTTGCTTCATTTTCACCCATAGGCGCTAATGTTAAAATTTTTTGAACTGTTCAAAATTGAACAAAAAATTGTTCAAATCAAAAAGTAAAATATAGAAATGAGATGTCCTCGCCGAGATCTTTCGAATGCAAAAAGAATTTTTCCAATCGGACAATTCGTTCAAAAGTTATTGGGGGGGGGGGGCAGACAGACAGACAAACCGACAGACCGACCGACACACTTTTTCCCCCATCTCAAAACCCTACTTTCAAATTTTTTATTTTTCAATCTTTATTTAATTACTTAACTTATTTTTGACCTTTCTTGATTTCTAACGATATTTTCCCGATACATTAAGATTTCTTTCATGCTTTATTAATTTTTTTTTTACTTTTACGGGAAAGTAGGCTAAAAATGCAGTTGTTTGACTTGAAAAATTCACAAGATTTTTCATATCTAGTGAGTTGCATTTCAATTATTCTCCAAAAGGAGCTGCATAGTAAGACGTAAATTTCAATCGCGAAAAACTGAGTATTTTCAACTGTAAATCACACTTTTCTGTATATTTTTGTCCTCAAACCTTATGTTTGACTTTAGGTATGTTATTTGTATTTCCATATATAGTTTTCATCACAAATCCGGCACAGATACATTGAATAATTGCGAACATGCGCGATTGATTGCAGTTTTAATTTTATATTTCAGTATAATGCTTCTCTTGTGTGCTGTCGAGTTTTCGGAAAGTTAGGTGAAGTTATATGGAAATTTCTGCGTATGTTAAGCGAAAAAGGTGTGAAGGAAATTGGAATTTTTGAAAGAAAAGCTTATATCTTCGTAAATACGTGTTTTTTTTAAAAGAAAATGCGTAGAATAATCGTACCGGCGAGTAATTTATTTTGTGGATTTTAAGGTAAAGTTGGCGCACTATTTGAAAACATGATTAAAAGTAATGGAAACCTTATTTTACAAAACTTATGGTGAAAATGCCTACATGCCTTCTGTATGCATTATCATCATTATTTTGCTGTTACGCTATAAATTAAAGTTACAGATTGAATAAAACTAAGACACCGATTTTTTTATCTCCTTATAGGGCGGCTGAGATTGCGCACATGGATGGTTGACACGCATGGGAAATTGATTTCGATAATAAATATATTATATTAATAATAAAGCTGCAAGTAACATTTTTTATGAATGAATAAAAGTAACCCAGCACGCACACTTCTTCACAACTGGTGCGGCCCGGGAGTTCACTGATTTCATATTTTGACATAGGTCACTAAATGTTTTTCCTCCCTCCTAACTATTCAATTTCCAAAAACTATTCTTGAGTGGCGGGGGGGGGGGGGGGGGGGTAGTCAAACTATTTGCTTCATATTCTGGAAAAAAAAAAGGAAAGAAGAAATAAAATGCTGTTGCTAGTTATACATCAGTGGTGGTGCAAAGTGTTTTTCGCACAAGAAATCACCCATTTCCGGGCCAGAAGAATCGATTAAAATGTTAAACATAATCTGATGCTTTAAGTTAATAAAATAATTAACGCATAATTACGAGAATCTCACCTATACTTTGCAGTTCCTAGCCAAATTACTTGATGCACTACAGATTTTTCGTAATTACACGTGTAGCACTTAGTCTGATGGGAAAGTCCGTTTTTTTACTTATTTGGAAATAATTTTATTTATAATGTTCACAATTCAATTACTCATGCATTTAGGGAACCAATAACAAATTTGAAAAGAAAAAAAACCTTTTTGATCATCCCGTAGCGTATAAAGCTGGAAATTAGTTGTAAATTTCACAAAAAGTTTACTCGCCATTCTGCGTATTTTCGTACTAAACCACCTATATTCATTAAGATAAGCTTTTCTTTCGCACGTTTCGGGATTAAAACAAGCAGAATTTTCCGAAATTCTTTACCAAACTTTCAAAAAATTTGACAGCATACAAGATCTGAATAATTGATAAATTATGAGCATTGGAATTAATAATTTGTGTAATTTGCACATACGCGATAGCAATTTTTAACTTTCATTAACCCAAATCTACTTCTAATAAGAAGAAGTTCCGTCTAGAACTATACGAGCCTACTTTCCCGTATACACCGAATTCAAATTTATAATCTAGCTATCTCTCTCTGTCTTTCTCGTTTAGCTTTAGTTCTTAATTGCTTCAAATATACCTTTTTCAACGGTTCATACATATTCATTCAATCGTTCATTTATTGTCATTCATGTATTTATTCTTTCATTCTTTTGCTTATTCATTTAATCATTCATTAATTCAAAAATATTCTTGAAAACCCTCGATCAAAAAATTTCATAGGAAAATAGGCTCGTTAGTTCTGGATGAACTTTCTATTTTTGCATGTTCTACGTCATAAGAGCTTTCCGATAAAGTTTGCTCCAAGCAAATCGGTCTGTTAGATCAGGAATTATATAGGATCTAAATTTCCCCGTAGGCGGTATGTTAATTTTTTTTGAACTGTTCAAAAATGAACAAAAATTGTTCAAATCAATATTTCACGCCAAGAACTTCTTCCAGTGAGCTTGTTCATGGGAACTTATATCTTGTACCCAGAGTTTACATCATTTGCTTCATTTTCACCCATAGGCGCTAATGTTAAAATTTTTTGAACTGTTCAAAATTGAACAAAAAATTGTTCAAATCAAAAAGTAAAATATAGAAATGAGATGTCCTCGCCGAGATCTTTCGAATGCAAAAAGAATTTTTCCAATCGGACAATTCGTTCAAAAGTTATTGGGGGGGGGGGGGGGGGACAGACAGACAGACAAACCGACAGACCGACCGACACACTTTTTCCCCCATCTCAAAACCCTACTTTCAAATTTTTTATTTTTCAATCTTTATTTAATTACTTAACTTATTTTTGACCTTTCTTGATTTCTAACGATATTTTCCCGATACATTAAGATTTCTTTCATGCTTTATTAATTTTTTTTTTACTTTTACGGGAAAGTAGGCTAAAAATGCAGTTGTTTGACTTGAAAAATTCACAAGATTTTTCATATCTAGTGAGTTGCATTTCAATTATTCTCCAAAAGGAGCTGCATAGTAAGACGTAAATTTCAATCGCGAAAAACTGAGTATTTTCAACTGTAAATCACACTTTTCTGTATATTTTTGTCCTCAAACCTTATGTTTGACTTTAGGTATGTTATTTGTATTTCCATATATAGTTTTCATCACAAATCCGGCACAGATACATTGAATAATTGCGAACATGCGCGATTGATTGCAGTTTTAATTTTATATTTCAGTATAATGCTTCTCTTGTGTGCTGTCGAGTTTTCGGAAAGTTAGGTGAAGTTATATGGAAATTTCTGCGTATGTTAAGCGAAAAAGGTGTGAAGGAAATTGGAATTTTTGAAAGAAAAGCTTATATCTTCGTAAATACGTGTTTTTTTTAAAAGAAAATGCGTAGAATAATCGTACCGGCGAGTAATTTATTTTGTGGATTTTAAGGTAAAGTTGGCGCACTATTTGAAAACATGATTAAAAGTAATGGAAACCTTATTTTACAAAACTTATGGTGAAAATGCCTACATGCCTTCTGTATGCATTATCATCATTATTTTGCTGTTACGCTATAAATTAAAGTTACAGCTTGAATAAAACTAAGACACCGATTTTTTTATCTCCTTATAGGGCGGCTGAGATTGCGCACATGGATGGTTGACACGCATGGGAAATTGATTTCGATAATAAATATATTATATTAATAATAAAGCTGCAAGTAAATTGTCAAAATAGTTGAATAAGCAGTTGCTTAAAAAGGATCTTGCAATACTCACATCACAATGAAAATCAGAAGAACTAATGAAAATTCAAGCCTTTACATTTGGAAAGCAAACAATAAAACCGATGTAGTGCTATACATTTTCAGAGACAAGACTTAAGAATTCAAGTAGACACAGTGCTGTTGTGCCTGTACAATTACCTGAAATCGCCGGTGCTCTCACACCTCCCCCAGCCAAAAAAATATTAAAGTGTGCCATCGCTCCAGCGCAATCTCACCAGGTTTTACTTTACAACTTATTTCAAGCTTTTTACGATGCAAGATGATCAAAAGCATTTTTCCCTTTTACAACTTGTTGTTGGTTGCCTCAATACACGCATGATTGAATTTTCATTGGAAAGTGTTAACATTAAAAATCAAAACGTTACCAAATATAGGTAAACAACGGAACTTCGCACCTGATTGAGTGTTAAACGTATAATTACGAAAAATCTGTAGTGCGTCTAATAACTTGGACAGGAACTATGGATTTATAAATGAGAATGATACTCACCAGTAAAAATTATTATTCATCACTGATATTCTTTCTTTTTTTACTCGTCATTGCCACCGTTTTTACCAATGAAATTAGATTCATTTTTATATTTAATGTAAAATATATGAAAAGCTACAAATTGCAAAGCAAAACGGTTATGATTATTAGTCACCAATTTTCTTAGTTTATAACCTATCCAAAATAGAGTGGGGGAGAAAGAAACAGATTGCACTCCAATCCTCCCCTCCCTAGTACTAAGTACTAAGCTGTCATAAGAATGAAAAATACTGTTAAAATTTCATACATAAAATGTTTCAGTTTCCCCACTATTTTTTTTTTGTGTGTGTCATCAAAAAAAAAAAAAAATAAAGATCCTGACACCTTTTGAAATTTTTTAAGTGTTTAACTGAATCAAGTTTCGTTTTGAATGCAAACACTAAAAAAAAATCTCCTGAAAATAACGGAAAAAGTACGGCAGCAGAGTTGCCGGAAATATTCCGTTTCTGATAATATTTTCCCGAGATTTGACAGAAGTTCCATTTCTTTTTTTCTCCGTTAATCCAAATCAGGTTGCGAAAATACAGCGACCGTAAAACGGAAAAGTTCCGTTCTCGTATTTTCAAGACTTGATATTCCCGTTTTTGGAAGGAAAAACCATGTATTGATGCACTACGGATATCTTCCGTTAAAATCAGTCAAAAAACACTCTGAAAATTCAGGTTTTTTTTTAACAGTGAAGGTTCAAACTCAGATTCTCAGTTAAATGTTGAGATAAGCCAATTTAAAATGTTGTCGTGTATATATACTGTAGGAAGATACACACGTTGTTAAAATTACTGTGGCAAATGAGGTACAAATTCACAAATTTGAATTATTTGTGTTAAAATTAATAACGTCTACTGCTGAGGCAAAAGCAAATAAGTAAATCATATAATATTACATACTGTTAAATTAAAAATTTAGAGGATTACTTTTGCGTTGATCGTAGAATTAAACAAGTTCAACATAATCAATGGGATCTATGACATGCCTCTGAATATGCGTAAACTTACCGGCGGAAATGGGAAATACTTTCTACCTACAATTTATTATTTAACTCTTTGCCTTACTTTTAAGGTCACTTACTTATAGTTAGATTTAGTTAGAATAACTTTAATTCAGTACGTAAGTTTTATTTTTGAAAAGGTAAATTGTAACATTTGGTCCACATAGTTTTTACACTAATTACAGGATTCTTCAACAAAAAACAAATTCATTTCAGGTAATAATAGAAGAAAACACACGGATCATAAAAAATACAATGTGTATCAGATTATAACAATCCATAGCTGAGATACACAATAGGGTGGGTAGAAAAAAAAGTAATGTTTTTTTTTCGAAACGCTATACTGCGGAAAACTTGCCTATGGGGTAGATAAGTAACATGCAAATTAGAAAACGGATTTTATTGAACCCCTAGTTAGCGCATTGAACTTGAAATTTCGATTTTTTTCGGAGATCAAGTCATTTTATAAGTTTTTTCGCAGAAGTCAGCAATTATTACTTTTAACTGCTATAGTGAAAATCATTTATTAAAAAGGTTGAAAAGCACACAAAAAAATTAAAATCGTCAAAATTTTCCAATTTGTGGTAGCGCAAAAGACTCAAAAATCGGTAAAAGTATCGCATTTTTGGTACATACTAACACCTTATGTGAAAGTCATAGTCCAGCATAGTGAGCTATTTGTTAATAGCCCATTTCTTTTTTTTTAAATATATACTTTACACTTCATTTCATTGTAATAGAACAGCGTTTCCCAACCAGTGGTGCCCGTGCTGTCGGAAGGGGGTTCCCGAAAATAATGTTGCAATAGCGGAATTTTTAATTGCTAACGCACTAGAAAAAAAAACTAAATAAATTTACATACCCATTAGGAAGGAGTGTAAAAATGGTTTCTTTTAAATAAATTGTTTTCCCGATAACGCACAAAAGTTGTGGACTGGCATGGAAAGCATGCATACAAAATTTGAAATGCACTTTTTTCTACTATTGTCTGATTTCGAAAACTTGAATCACAAAGTGGTATCGGCAGCAATTCCTTGATAAATTTAAAATTTCTAATCTCCTATCATTTCCCATTTTTTCCTCGCTTCCCTATTTCCCGACGCGAAGAAAATGTGAACCTAGATGATTTACAAAAATGGTTGCGAACCACTGAAAATAAACTTCATTCAGTGGAGTGGTTCCCAGCCTGTTTTTTCTTGCAAACCCCTACTAAGATCCGAAAGAAAACGGCGATCCCCTTTCTGTAGTCCTTAATAACGGGTAATAAAAAGGCAAAATTTGCTGGCACGTTTATTTTGCTTTTAGTACAATAGTTCATCACAAAAAGAATGGAATTGCAAATTATTGTAAAGTTTGAGCCAAAGCAAAAATACAGCTACAAGATAATACATATGTTTTTTTAATTATTACTTTTTATTAGATGTTCTTTTTGAACTATTAATAGAGCAGTAAAAAAAATCTTAATTAAAGATTATTTTACCGTTAGTGCGAAAAAAATGTTAGCAGAGTGTCATGAGAACAAACCATATCATAAGAACTAACCATAGGTGCACAATTTTGACTCAATCAATAAATATCTTACTGCTCAAAATTCGCAAAAGTTGGAAAATTACAATATTAAAATTCATTTGTATTCAAACTTTTCATTGCGAACATGCAGAACAAATGGAATACTTTTTGATGAATGCGAATACAAAATTTAAAAAAATAAATGTTTACATATCTTCGGTTTCACTTTACGGCCTGTATGGGAGAAGATAGCCAAAAATAATGCAAAATTTTACATTTACTAAAATTTTCATATTTCCGACTTTTACTTCGAGTTAGCGAGGAAAAAGGGGGGAAATGGTAGAAGAAACATACGTACAAAGTTTTAAATTAATGAAGAAATTTCTTCCGATACCACTTTGTGATTCAAGTTTTCGAAATCAGACAATGGTAGAAATAAACGCATTTCAAATTTTGTACGAATGCTTCCTATGCCAGTCCACAGCTGTTATGCATTATTGGGAAAACAATTTATTTTGAAAAATCAGTTTTACACTCCGTCCTAATACGTATGTAAATTTATTTAGTTTTTTCTTGTACGTTAGCAATTAAAAATTCCGCCATTGCAATATTATACACGGGAACCACTGGAGGTTCGCGAACCACCGGTTGGGAAATTACAATTACCGCTGTTCTATTACAATGAAATGAAGCGTAAAGTATATATAAAAAAAAAAAAAAAGAAATGGGCTATTAACACATAGCTCAGGATGCTGGACTATGCCTTTCACATAAGGTGTTAGTATGTACCGAATTTTGAGTCTTTTGCGCTATCACAAATTGGAAGATTTTGACTTTTTGTGTGCTTTTCAACCCTTTTAATAAATGATTTTCACTATAGCAGTTAAAAATAATAATTGCTGACTTCTGCAAAAAAACTTGTAAAATGACTTGATTTTCGAAAAAAATCGAAATTTCAAGTTCAATGCGCTAACTAGGGGTTCAATAAAAATCTTTTTTAATTTGCATGTTACTTACCTACCCCAGAGGCAAGTTTTCCGCGGTATAGCGTTTCGAAATAAAAATATTTTTTTCGACCCACCCTAATACACAATCTGCTCTTGAACTAGTGACCGGGACTAGCTGAAAATCAACTCAGAATTTTATTTACATGCTCAAGTGATTAGTTCGAAGTTAAGGATACTACATAGTTATTGTAAAAATCTAACATATATGTTCTAATTAATGAGTTCAGGGTTCACACTAGGGAAAAATAAAAGGTGAGATTTTCCACCTTGACCAAAATGTTAAGTGCACTCTCAGAAATAGAATCGTCACTTTCGAGGACTTTTCAATCGTCAAACAAATTTTGTCATTTATAATGATACTTTCCTCACGAGATCACGTGACTTTAAAAAATTACTATAGAAATTTCGGCAATTTAACGAAAGGTTTACTCGGAGCATTTTTCACGAAGCCATTTTGTCAAATACGACGAAAGTTTCGTGAGATTTGAGCATGCGTTTCTGAGAGTGTGGGATTTTTAAAATTTAAGTGGGAACTTTTCTTTTTGGTTTTATTTTTAAAAGTATTACTAAATTGTCTGATACTAGCTACGTAATAAAAGATGATTATCTAATCTATATGCTCAGCAAGAAAAGAATAAACATTATTAAGGTTCACACAAAACGGAACTTGAAACCTTCTTACATTCTATACATTTAAATGAGCTTGAATTTTTACGTGCTCAATTATCTGAAACCTTCGTGCATATGGAATTCTGCCTTTTACACTTTTCTAATACTCGCGGCATTTTATTAGATATTTTGATGATTGGTTAAACACAGGCTGAAACATTAATCTATTATACTGAAATAAATGGCAAAATGAAAGAATGTATACATAAGAGATATACGAGCGCTGATACATTCATATGCACCTTTTTTTCAATCCTGATTTTCTGAAAAGATTAATATTTTGCAATCTTAAATTTCGAAACGAATCTGTTCTAGAACATAAATAGGGTTCCTAGATCCTTCTTTTCATCAATGGGGATAAGATGGCAGTTGAAAACTAACATACTCCTTTTAATTTGTATCGAATATCAGATTAGAATAGTAGTTTTGCGATCTTTTAAACGCGTGTCCACTAGTTGCGGGAACAGCGCAAACGAACTTTTTTTGACTGGGATTTAAAAAAATATTGCGGTAATCGAGAAATCCCGCGGCCTAGCGCGAAGCCTGGAGTTGTATAAGTTTGAGTGTCGTAATTTGTGTTCGCGGAAGACGTTTTGGCCCCGGGCATTACTGAAAACGGCGCCATCAACGCAATTTTGAAAAAGAAATAGGAATTGAAATTAACTCGCATTTTTTTTAAGTTGTCCTCCTGGAGCTCATCTAAGAATATATAATAAAAAAAAGTCTATAACAATACGCACAATCTCTCTTTTTTTACAAGACAATATTCATAAAATCGAAGGAAATTATTTGTTCAGACCACTTTAAACTTGGTCTCTTTCAGCGCTCCCCCCCCCTCCGATCTGGTGCTCCGTTCGGACGCCCGCCCCTTCCGTCGGCCCTGGTCAATTGTTGCATACATTTGGGGTATACAGACCTTTTAGATCGAGCACCATCAGACAGCTTCTGGTATGTTTGAACTTGCATTTGTCAAATTCCGAAACGTTCCATTAATTCACCACAAGTATTATAATTTTCAGTGCTATCAATTACTAACGCTAATGTTTATCCCTATCGGTGTATGTGTAACGCAACACAAAGTACAGAGCAGTGTTACACATATTTAAAAGTTCACCAAAAGCAGCTGTCATTAAAAAACTAACTTAGCTTTTGAATCGTAGTCGATTAGTATTTTTCCCCGTTAGCAACATGACTCATTGCAGCAACTGCTCATGACAGCCCGTTCTCCGGATATAATGTTGCCCATTGAGTTTATTTAGAAACAAGCTTAGCCGAACTCACCGTAAAACTGAAAAGTAAAGTTGAAACGTAAAATGGTCCGTTTTAACACTTTGTCTCTCGCTCCCGTCAAAACAAGGGGTGAAGTTGCGCTTTTCATTTCTCATGCCCATGATATTTCCGGGCTGAAGTGTCGTAAGCAGCTGACCAAAAATTTAAGAACAATCCAGTCATCATTCTTGGGAAATTACTTATTTCTTATCTTACATATATTAGATAACAGTACCAGTTGTAGTGTAATTAGAGATAATCGACGCCCCCTTTTTATTATTAAAAAAAGCTCTTTTGTTGCTAAAATTATCTGATTGTTATAGTTTTAAATCACACACTTTCCGGTAGAAAATTCTTCCAAACTTAGACTTTTACAATCTATATATGGTTTGATGGTCCCGATGTGTTGAAGGCTTTTTATCGCTACTCTGAGGCTGCACAAGATATTTATTTTCGGTATTATTCTTGTTTTATTTTCTTTGTAAATTTTATAGACTGTTTAAAAAAACCGCTGCAATACTGTGGAAATAATTTATTTCTGTTGGTTCATGTCCTTCATGGTGCTGAATTTTTTTTTTTTTTTTAACAGCAGTGAATCATTCAATGACACCGCTTGAGCCAACGTATTTTAAAACTGAGACTAGCGGATTGTACAGTGAAACTCTGACTCTGCTATAGCGATATTTATGACGCTATAAGCGATCACCAAAACTATTGATGGACGAATGAAGGGACTTGAAATTCTTGACATTATAACAGAGTTGTCGCTGTAAACGATGTCACTATAACCAAGTTCAACTGTATTTATTTCTTCTACTTTACCATAGGAGTAATAATACTAATAAATTATTATAGCTTTTCCAAGTACAGAATGAATTTTCAATATGTTAGTTGAGAATGCTAGTCAAAGTACAATAATTCCAATAATACTTTTTTTATTATTCACAGGAGCGTATTAAGAAATTTGGGGCCCCCTGATGGTAAAATATGGGGTCCCGTTAAAGTAGTCCTGAAAGGATTAGTTTTTAATGTGTAAACTCAGCATTTAAATTGCTCCTTTTTTCATTCAATTCCTATTCTGTAAAATTTGCATGAAACAACATTTATCGCGAGGGTCTCCTGGAATTCACGGCGTCAACAATATGCGGGAAAAAGGGAAATTTGAAATAATGAAGGGGTCCCTGGCGGCCGCAAAGTGCGTCCACTACTTAATTCGCCCCCTGTTTATTCATAACATGATGAAAAAAAAAAAAAAACTGAAATGTTTCTGAAATGATGTAATTTTTTGACATCAGGAATGAAAGATTAACATTGGCTCGTGTTTTTTTTTTCCTTCAAGATTCCACTTGCAATTGCCAGATCGTCTGTTGTTGTCAACGGGATTTCTGCTCGTGTGATCTTTGTTCTGTGGCCAGAAAAAACAGCTGCTGCATTTGTGGCTTACCATTGGACATTGAGGGTCAAGATGTATGCCAATGCTTCCTGCAGATTGCTGCACCGAATCTTTCTGATGCTCCTCAAATTTTGATTAGTCCATCTCATCAAGTAGAACCAAAAGTTGGGGATGATTCTACTGTTCGAAAGGACACGTTAGCGTCGGAAGAAAATTTCAATGTCTCAGAACAGAGGAGGGTGAAAAATGAGCAACATTTTCTGTCTCTAGATCCAAATCCACCAATAATTTCGAGTGCTGAAGAAACGTCCGCAACAAAGAGAACACAAAATCCAGGGGTCCTATTGCAAGAGGTCACCGGTGAAACATCAATAAAACAATGTACTACTAATATTGAAGGTCAAACGCAGGAGATTTCAGACACATGCCTACAGGGTAACCAGAACAAAAACACTACTCATTCTTCAAAATCGTGCAATGTTTTACAAGCATTTTGTGCTTCACGTAATGTGACAGGAGATACAACCAGTGTTCCAGGAGGAGCAACTCATTCAGGTCTAGTAACGCATACAAAATATTCTCGTGAACATGCAGAAGGGAATTCAACAAAAACCAAAAATTATGCAGTAAAGCGATCTGAAAAAACTGCTGGAAAACCAATGAATTATGCTGGACAAGGACAGTTAAATAAGACTCCTAATATGCCAAGAAAAGAAAAAAATTCCACTTTAAAAAAACAACAACAAGAAACTGACCAGAGCAGAACATTTTTCAGTCAGAAAATTCCTGGGCTTCCTTTTTATCGAAATGAAGGTTTTAATTTTCGAATACCATGTGTGCGAAATTGGTATGCGCCCAAACCATTTTTTAATTTTCCACCCACAGGATTTTTAGATTATTCAAGGTTTCCCCAATATTCCTTCCCGGGGACTTTTAAAAGCACAGAATATGTCACTGAAAATAGTCCTACATCCGAAATAACTCCAGCTGAGAAACATGCTTACATCCAGGACTGGATAGAACGTTCTAATCAAAACGTAAGAAGTGGTCAAGAACAAGGCGCAGCATGTAGTTCATTGGGAACAGAACTAAACAGTAATATAGTTACTCCTGGAAGGAAAATTAAAGGTAGATTTCCTGTTTCAAAGAAGGATAAATCTAAAGAAAGGTTCAAAAAGAGATCATCTGCCAACAAAGAGTTGACGTCGAAAGGGGCGTTATTCGATGACAAGACTTGTAAATTAAAATCGAATCCAGATGTAGTGCCTGGTCAAGAACATAGCATAACGTCTAGCTCAAAGACTAAAAAAGAACTAAGCAGTCACATAGTTCCTGTAGGGAGCAAGATAGAAGGAAGATTTTCTGTTGGAAAAAAATGCACTTCTAAAGAAAGGTTCGGAGAGAGATCATCTGCTAACATAGAGTTCAGGTCAAGAGGGAAGGTAGATGATGAAAACATGACTACGTTAAAACTGGACGAAAAGATGACTTCTACGTTAAAACTGGATGAAAAGAACTCCACATCGATAAAAAAATCAGAAAATACTCGACCTGAAGAGAGTCGATTTTCGACTGAAAAAGAAATATCAAGTGGTGATTTTCCACCATTAGCAGCCGAGATTAACGCAAAGGATTCATCATGCATTGATTCGCCGACTATAGATTACACGCAGGAATCATCAAGAGCACAATGTGATTCAAAAGAAAAGCAATGTTAAATTTTTTAGACGATCGACTAGAATAAGTGATTTTTATAGAGAAGTCTTCTCATTTACCTGTTATGGTTAGTTCCAGACATGCTATTAGCTATGACTTTTAGTAAAAGTAACATTAATGAGTCATTTTTCAACAAGTAATAGAAAGATTAGACTGAAATTTTTAAATGTATAATGATTTTAAGTATATTACGGTAAAAGTGCAGTTCAGATTTTAAGACATAAAATGATTTTAATTTTTAAACCAGTGTTTTTCGATCTTTTTAGACACTATTAACTACTTTATGCAATTTTTAAACTTAGGCGTTTTAACGTGTATGTACTATAACTATGAATCTATAATGATCTTAATTGGTAAAATTTTGCTCCTTTATTTTTACCTGTTTAAGTCGAAGAATTAAAAGCTTTTTTGATCTAATTGGTGTGTCATTTTTGTGAGAAATTATGATGAACGCGTTAAACGACTCGTCGGTCAGGATCCCGAGGGACTAGCAATAGACTCGGGCGCGGATACACATACCCTGTGTATCCGCGGAAAGTCACAGAGGCGCGGCAATGAGGTAATTGCCTCTTCCTGTGAGTCGAGTATTATTATAAAGGTACATAACTAGCGAATTTTTCACTTTGGAAATTGTTTTCTATGTAATTTTATTTCTAATGGGCTGCTGTTAGCTTCTGCTAATTGTAGCCCTAGTGCGTTCCCAAGAGATTGGTACCATCTTTTTCACCGGCACCACAATGAGTGTGGTACCATTGCTGCATGAGATTATGGACTCTGTTGATACAAAATTGTACTAGGAATTTAATTTAGCCGACAACATCCTAGCGAAATGTCTACTCAAAGGATCTTTTACATGCCGCATTATCATACGACAGGGGCGCAGACGAGGAGATAGGTAAAAATAATCACAAAATCTTGCCTCCGCCCCTGAATAGACTTTCCGTTTACTCCTCGCCTTCCTGTAGGGATCGATGAAAAACTTTTCATGTTTTTCTCGGGCGCGTGCGTGTTAGTCCTTTCTTACTTTGAGAGGCAATATTTCTGAACATTTATTTCAGGAGTCATCGGTTTTTGTTTGGTCAATGTTATGACATACTGACTGTGGCGACTGGCAAGAACGAAACTAAAACACCTTTTACAGTGCGTAAAAACCCCTTTTAGACCAGTGGTCGCCGAACTTATGAAGACACTTGAGAAACCATTTCAAATTCTATTGAGAGCTACTGCCTCTCCCCAACCCCTCCCTAAAAAAAAAAAAAAAAAAAGGGGGGGAAAATTTTAATTCTGTTATCTTTATATGCCAAAAAATACGAATGACGCGAAACAAGCTAATAAATTGACACAGTTATCGCCTTTCCATATACTATGCGAATAACATATCCTTTAGTTTCTTTCTGAGACAAACGCTTCTCGGTGCGAATATTAGCGAAATAAGGAAATCAACGAATAATCGTTAGAAAAATAAACGTGCAAAATAATTGACTAGGACCAGCCCAGATTGACCCAGAGAAAGGCCGTGGTAGCCTAGAGGTTAGAGCGTTGGACCTGGAATGTCGCGCGTTCGATACCCGCTGAAGACCCCCCCCCCCCGGCACACTTGGGGATACTGTAAGAAACAGCAAAATACATAAAAACATGTATAAATTCAATGCATTTCTAAAGTCGGGGTCAATTGACCACTTTGATCGACCAAATGACGGGTCTGTTTGCAAATAAAGAAAATAAACTTCATCATTTTAACCTTTGCTTTTTAATATTTATTTTCCATTCCGTCATGGAATGGAAAATAAATATTATTCCGACATGACATTCTATTTCCGTGTCGTAGTGGAGGAAATTATGTGTAAAGTGAGCAATTCAGATTCAAAGTACATAAAATATAAATTTAACGGAAGTAGGGGAATGTGGGAAAAAGTGAAATGTTAAAACATTTACTCTGTTTACAGGGCCACCTATTTAATAACATTTTAACTATGTTACATAACATGTAGTTGTTTCAAGTCGAAACGAGTTCTCTAAAAATCAAGCTCTATATGATAATACAACTATTTTAAAATTTTTATGCTCATGTTGTAATATTTTGTGTAGTCAAAAATAATTTTGTTATTATTTTTTGCTATTATTAATATTTTAAACATATATTAAGACCTACTAATGTCCAGTCCAGTGTTAATTTATTTGTTAGGCTTGTTTTAATTTCCAATGTTTAGCACAATTTGTCAGGCGTATATGGAACAATGTGACATAGTATTTTCTCTACGTCAGTCATCAGATAACAAAATTTTTTGCTCATTTATTCAATTACAGGGTGGCTACAGAATCTCTGAAGCAAAATTCCCTGACTTTTCCCTGATTTCCAGATATTTTTCAGAAAACTCCCTTGATTGAGCATTTTGCATATTATGTGTATATATATATTTCTACACACAAAAGATAAAAAGCAGATCTATTCAAAACATAAATGAATGCTACATTAAAATATTAGATACAACAAAATTTACAGCAGGTGATTTTTTCTAAAGTTTAATTTTGTTATTCTGAAGTTTTTTGTTCGTGGAATTGTGAAAGAGTGACAAGGGGAGGCTAGGGGTAACAAGAAGTGTGACATGCATTATGCAACATAGCGTGACATGTGACAAAAAGGGGGGGGGGGAGGGGAGTCGGATATATGGGAAAAAAGCGTGACATCATTTATGAACGGCCCCTTAGTAGTTTTATAGTAGATCCAGGGAAATACAAAATGCATTTTTTTTAACCACTTGTTATTTGTAAACAAATTAAATTTTCCACAAGAAAAGCATTTTTCTTAATTTTACCTCTATTTAATTTAATTTAATTTAATTTTAAGCTATTCAACAAAAATAATTAATAAATATTTGATTTTACTTTATTATTTGTTTTTTTGTTTACGACCATTTCAGGTCACATTAATATTCGAGTTTATTAGCTATTCTCAAGGATATGCCTCAAACTCTCGTCTAATATGAGATAGAACAAGACAGTACAACAGAATTATAATACAAAGAGGGAGATACACCCAGGGGAAAGTGGGAATTGAACTCGCGCCTCTTCACTGCGCGCAGGCAGGCACCGGAACCAGTCGTTTAGACCGCTTAGCCGAGGCCTCGGCTCAGCCCCATTTCATTATTTATTTATTTGTGATTAATTGCTGATATTTAACATGTTCTTCCTGCGCAGAATCACTTTATATGATGAATGTGTTTAATAGAAATAGTTTTATCCATGATGAAGCCAAATTTTGTTCACAGTTAATGATCTTTATTACTGACTTTTTCAAATTTAAGCAGTTTTATTCTTTATTTCAAGTATTTTAAACGATCTGAAGAATTACGCATGCATTAAGAAATTGGAACGAAAAATAAAACTAGAGATATTATCTTTGCCGTTTGAAAGTTCGTGCTTACGATCGCGATTCACGAAATTTCGAATAAAAATTTCTAATTACAAGTTTTCATTAAAATAAAAGAAATTTTGTTTACCTTTTAACAAAGCATAAGAAACATCGAAAATTTAAAAAGGCCAGTTCCCTCCGCGGATGCAAAAAGATGACATTTTCCGATGTGTGGGAAACAAATATATGAAAAACGGCAAATAAAAGAACTTTTTTGTGTAAATTTAGAATTGAATTTCAATAAGGGAACGTTGATTAATATTAATGATTGCAGATAAGATCGTTCAAACTTCGGGATAAACCAAAAACAATGAAAAAAAAAAATCCCTGATTTTCGGAAATTTTTGCAAATTTCCCTGATTTTTCCAGAACGTTAGAATTCCCGGACATTTCCCTGATCTCCCGGTTCTGTGGCCAACCTGAATTAATTAGTTTTTTGTTTATTTGTTAAATAAATTCGTTCATTAAATTAATCATTTTTTTACATTCATTCGTTTCTTCATTCGCTCGTTTTATCAATCATTTAGTCATTCATGTTCAATAAAAAATATTTTTAAACCTCTGTACTCGTAAACATGAATCATTACATGTCATTTATACAACCGTAAGGCGGTATGCAAATGCAAAGGGTAAATTATCACATAGAAAGCTATTTCATTAGGAATATATTTCAATTTTTTTTCACTTTTTTAAGGAACAAATTTACTGCCAAAAATGAAAAATAATATTTCAAAGCAAGTTCTGTTATAAACTTCCTAGTTCTCTCTTATTTTTAAAATAAATTTTCAGTTTGTTCATTTTGGAAAATGTAGTTTATCTTGATTATTTCACTTTACCCAGTTATTTTCAGTAGTTCCCCTACTGAAAAAAAAAAGGGGAAAAAAGAAAGAAAAGCTAGTTAACGCTCCTTCTACTCAAAAATCTAGGGACCGTCCATACATGATGTCACGCTTTTTCTCCAGATATTTGACCCCTTCCCCCTTTGTCACAAAATGTCACACTTTAAAACTATCCCTTTTTGTCACATGTCACGCTATGTTGCATAAGCATGATGTCACACTTCTTGGTGACATCATTTATGAATGATCTCCTTAAATTTTTTCTAAGTCGGAAATATTCTTGCACTATATTTCCTTTGCACGTTTTGAAAACAAATATCAAATACACACGGTAAGCAATAACAAATTTAAAGTTACCGTTTTCAAAGGTACAATTATGTTAATTGTACCTTGGAGCGGAACTGTTCGTGCATGCGCATTAGCACGATAGCAAATAGGGGAGTTTCGACCTATTAAATATTCCTATTTTGACAGCTAAATATCGTTAAGATAATAAAAAAGCTCTAAAATTCAGCAACTCAGAAAACCAATTATTGATTTTTAATAAATTTATAAATATCCCACGAGTAAACAACGGGGCGGTGTTACCGCGTCAGTCCTGACGTCACACTGCTTTCTTCTCATCATTATTTTATTGTTACATTGAAATTATTACTTTATTATGGAGGTTAGTTTTGTAAAAGGTCAATCAAGCAACGTGCCAAAAGGAACATTAATGATATAATTTCATTTCATCCAATTCGCACGTGCGCGGAAGATTGTTTTCGTGTCGCTTACTGCGCTTGGTGGAACGTTATTTGATGGATGTTATTCCATCAAATAAAACCAAAAACTCAAACTTCTCCATTGTGATGGGCGTTTTAAGGTCTAGTCCAGTAGCTCGTAATCGAGTTTGGTGACGACTGGAAAAGATCGATCCACAAAATGCGCTATAAGAAGTAAAGTCGGATATGGGAAAGAGCAAACGCAATTTAATGCTGTTTTTTTTTAGTAAAAACGAAAATACATACTGTTTTGGAGAAAAAAGAAAGAAAAATAGGTGTAGGAAATTAATTTTAAAAGGGCTCTTGTTACACAGCAACGTTTGCTAACGGTGAACACTTGCTAGCAAAGTCTCTTTAGCAGAGATTGGAATAGTAAAGCATACTTGCCAACTTTTACGATTATTTTGTGATTTTTAGTTTTTACAACTTTACGCTCATAATTCATTGTTAAGAATTTTTCCTTTTTGAAAATCAATTTTAGATTTTGTTGCTTTTAGTGAAATTCTAGCGATTTAACAAAACCGAGTCTATTTTTTACTAAATTTTAGCAATGTTTTGCCAGTTTTTAATGCCTAAAATGACTTAGTGATAATATAAGTTTATTTAGACATTAGACTGAAATCATAATGATTAGGTTATTCAAAGTTGAATAACGGATTAGAAGGAAGTACATTTTTTCTCTATATGTGTTTATGGTGTTTTTTTTTTTTTTTGGTTAGAAAATAATTACCCTTCTCTCTTTTTTTCCAAACATTTTTGACGAAAATCTTACTTCAATAAGTTGGCAGGTATGCACCTGTATACAGAATTCCAAAATTTTGTGATTACCGAAAATCACCGAGAGGGGGGTAGGGAGGTGCTATTAGAAGCTGGCGAGAACTGAGCTATTAGAAGCCAAAGGCCTTTGAATGAAATAACATTTACTTAAAAATCTTAAATATTATTTGAAAGAGGTATATCTCTCACTAACAGAGTGGATCATGAGAAGAGAGCCAGAGTGAATGCATATGGCGGGCGAACTGCCCCCCTAGTGACGCGAAAAAAAAAAAAAACACATTCAGACCAGTAAGATGAGAGATTGAGTTATTAGAAGCCGAAAGCCTTTGAAGCAAATATTTGCTTAAAAATCTTAAATATTATTTAGAAGAGGTATATCTCTCATTAACAGAGTGGATCATGAGAAGAGAACAAGAGTGAATGCATATAGAACATTTTGGGTTGCAGGTAATTTGTGCACAAAAATACATTCCAGGCTTAATGACAATTCAACAGTTGCATTGTTTTAACAGATCCCGGAAGTTGGTGAACTAAAAAATGCTCTAAAAATTTACAAAAAATGACACAAAAATTGCCATTAAGACTCAAAAAATGCGCTTAACTTTTTAAAAAATGCACTTGAGATCTGAGGTCAAAAATCGATAGAAGCAAGCAGTTTAAATGTTTGTTTTTTTTTGAAAAATTAACCATCATCAAATGACTTTCTAAACAATAAACAAATAAAAATAAAAACAATACAACCACTAATTGGGAAACATGTGTTTTGACAATTTTAAGTAAATGAGAGAATCTCAATTACCCTGAATAATATTGAATATTTTAAAACCTTATCAAAGTCCATATCCGAAAGTAAGTTTTTATGTCTTTCAATGGTGGGACAAATTGAAAATAAATAAATAGAAGCATTAATGGAGAAATATTTTCTTCAAATTCGCACTAAATCTTTCTTTTAAAACGGTAGCAAACTATTGTTGCAATAGATTTGCAATCCTATCATTCACCAAGCTTTTAATTTTTTTCATAAAATTTAATAAATAAAATAAATTAAATTTTACACGGAAAATTATTAAAAAAAAAAAAGACAAGAACTAAAACATAGAAAAATAATAAAACTACTTAAAAATTTGTAAAAATCTTTAAAAAATGCTCTAAAACAAGAAAGACGTCGAAAAATGCGGCAACTTCCGGGCCCTGCTAATAAATAATGTAAATATCTAATAGACTAAAGCAGTTCCTTTCGGACAACTTCCAAAAGTTAGCCCAAAATTGAGATGGGTTGACTGTTTAGATGCTGATTTTAAAGTAATTAAGATCAAAAACTAGAGATCCACGGCCATGAGGAGAACAGTTTGGCTGAATCTTTTGAAGAAGGCCAAGGCTCACAAAGGGCTGTCGAGCCAGTTATGAAGATCTAATAGACTACAGAACGAGAACAAGATTTTTCAATGGAATCTTTTTAACAGCAATACAGTATGTTTTGTTCTTTTATTAATGTATGGCAATATTGTACTGGTATATATTTATACTATTCCCTTCTCCTAATTCCCTAATTTTATAGAAAGGTTTTTAACTGCTCTTATTTATTACATTTGAGCTGTTCACTGCCCAATCCGCTTAACTTCTTTTTTGAAAAATCTTAAATTTAAAGTACTTGGTATATTCATAACATTTCATATTTAAAATTACTTTCCTAAATAATAAAAATTAAAACCATTCAATGGCAAATTTTTTTGGCCATTGAATAATAATTTAGTTATTTCAGAGACTATTTTGATTAGCACCATACTCTAATGTAAATTGTTGCAAAAATAAAAACTCAAATGCACTAGCAAGCACACAGAGCCAATCAGCAGACAAACCTGTTTTCAACACCTCTATTTAAACAAATGGAATTGGGTGAATTCCATGAAAAAGGGGAAATGGCACTTAAATTTTAAAAATTAGCTTTGGACCACTTGTAATACATCATTTTCTTCAGAAATAAGTAAACTTTTTGAAAATAGAATTTTTTTTTGAGTTTGACATGATTTAAGTTTTAAAAACTGTGCTCAAAGTTACTCTTTTATGTCACGCCTTTGTAGAGCCAAATTACTTAAACTTTAAATTAACCTAAAAATTTGATTAATTTATAAAAGTTTAACAAACAGATTAACTATTATACTTTGGGTGTTATATTAAGCTTTTCATTCATTTGATAAATAAAAAAAAATATTCTTGCCAGAAAAGTAGTGTATTAGTCATACTGAACATGTCCTTCTGTTACCGAAAAAGTGGCTATCAACTATCTCACTCAGAACACAATGGCTCAAGAATTACGAGTTTTTCAGTACACTGCAGGTTTAAGGCTTGCATTAATTTGGTAGAGTCAAAATTTTTCAGAAATGCAATTTTAGGGGTTTTTTCATGGTAACGGAAGGACAAAAATATGGTAACGGAAGGACATAAATCATGGTAACGGAAGGACACGACAGTCATAGTTAAACTCATTTCCACTTAATTTTAAAAATACTCTATTAATATAAGCAACATGTATTTACTGCATAAAACTTATCTTCATTGTATTTATTTGATTTGGTGTGGAAAAGGTCAAGAATATGCACTGGTTAAGGATGAACTAAACCACAGAAAAGCGAGTTTCTGGTTTTATTGATACACACAATGTGTTTCCATACTTGGATTGATTTTTTTTTTCAGTTACAGAGCTTAATATGCCTGCTTAAACATCAGTATCTATTCATAAATTTAATTTTCATTGAAAAAGTTTAAAGATTAAGGCATCAAAAAACTTCTTGGACAGCAGTCACAGAAAAACAGATGTTGACAGCGCTGGTGTGGAGCAACATTTTCTCTGAGAAGCTCCTTACTGCAAAAGACTTTGCAGACATTGCACACCCAGCTAAAATCTTATAGTTAGACATCTTCCCTCACAGGATATCTATCAAAATTCAATGAGTACCTCACTGAAAGATGGGAAAAAATCCATTCTCTGCCATAAACACAAAGCACCCATTAAGCAGTAATTAACGCTTTCTATCCTATAAACATAAATAGGAATATTTGTTTCTAGTGGAAAGATTTTTAAATCTTACTACATAATACTTAGCAAAGTATCCCTAAAGTTTAATAGTACAGCTTCAATTGTAAGTCAGAATTTTTTTATTAGTTGAACGGAGAGGAAAACATTTAACTAGGTGAGGCAAGAGATGAAGGTAGGGGGGGGGGGGGGACATTTTTTGAAGTGTTGCATTTGAAAAACTAAATTTATGAATGTTTGATTTATATATATCCTGTAAAAGGGGACAAATGTTAGCCCAACAAAGAACAGATAATAAAAAACAACAAAGAAAAATATCAAACTTAAGATAATTATAGGAACTGCCCCAGCACTTGACTGACACGCAGGTTCAAGTATAAATCTAATATACAAATACAACCAGACATATACCAGTTGATGAATAGGTCTGAAAAGAGGTTTTACTCACGATTTTCACATATATTTGAAAGAAATTCAAACTTTTTAATGTGTATCTTGTACTTTTACACTTTTATCCTTCCGTTACCATGACAAAATATTTCTTTTTAGTGAAAAATGTAATTATTTTCAAAAAAACTCTCCTAATATGCATTGAATGAGCCCTCCTTAAGATGCCCAAATTGTATCAAGAAATTTCTGCAAATAGTTTAACTGAACTTTAAAGTTGATAGTGCAACCAAAATTATCATGTCAGAAAAATGTCCTTCCGTTACCAATTTTAAAATTTCAATTTAAAAAAAAGTTATTAATTGTAAAATTCCAAGTTTACTAATTTTCATATAACTTAATAGAAAGTATAAAGGTTTGATTGTCAGTTTCGTGAAAACAGTTATTTTTTTTTAAATTGACAAGCTCTCAAAATCCTATTTTGTTGTAAAAAACGTCCTTCCGTTACCCACGGAATTCGCCATTGTTGAATCCTTTTCAATTAACTTATCTTGTCGTGGTCAAATAATACATAATTTTCAATTAAATTTCTTGTTATTGCTGAAATTCAAATTGTACTGTTATTTATAATCAAGATGATTGAGACTAATATCAATGTGGATGTGTGAAACTATGAATCATCTGATGGATCTTTATAATTCAGAATTTAATGTCATTAATATAAGGAAATCTGTAGCAGGAAGGAAGACCACAAAGTTTGAAAAATATAGATCAGCCTTTATTATATCCTAAAGCTGGGCGATCAGGGGGGGGGGGGGGATATCAATTGATGCCCTCTGACTTGTAGAAATACATTGAATTTAAACATGTTTTTCTTTATTTTGTTGCTTTTTACCTGTATGCATTGAAAATATACCTTCTGCAATCTGTTGAAAAATTTTGAAATTTATGCATTCTGTAATGTTTATTTGAATTTAATTTCAAAGGGAATTTTAAAATCACTGTACATTATTTGAGATTTGTGCAGCGTAAAATTGTTGATTTTTAAATAATATATATGCATTTTTTAAAGAAAACTAACACCAAACAAGAATCTTCCTTTTAGTATTTAAATTTGGTTTATAAATTGATAAAATGAATGCACTTTATTAGAACTTTTTTTACATTTTATAAAACAAATTATTGTAACATATTGAAAATATGTACATTACGTTGCTAAAAGATGGTAACCAAAAAACATAACATTTAGGTGCATGTGTATACTTTTGACACTTGCACCTAAAATAATATCAAATTTTAGCCTAGAAGCAAAAAATAGTCTTCATGCATAATAAATTCATTCAAAAAAAAAAAAAAAAAAAAAAAAAAAAACCACTCATATACTGAACTCTGAAAAGAATGCATAATAAAGCTTTCATTGATAAAAAAATTTTCAGCATAGGATTGTCTCTTTTTGTCTCTCAAAAGCGTTACACATGATCTGATGATATGAAACAAAGTTTAGTGCTTAAGCTCTTACATGTTTACAAAACATTATTTTTTTCCTTCCTTTTAAAGAAACAGAATATATTAAGTAAAAAAATTTAGGCTCTCAGACTTTCAACTATCAAATGCAAAAACATGATTATGAAAAAAAGAAGTTTTAAATGCAAACAGATGTAAACTTATGGATGCAAAGACATGACAAAACCTTTGTTGGATGTCTTTGCATTTTTTTCTTAAAATGATGTTTATCCTATTTATTTTTTGACCAAAGGGTAACTAATTATTTACTAAGGGACCTCTCGCCCCCCTGCTCACTATCACTTACCAATCCCCAGAAATGCTTACACAGGTCCTTCGGATCGTTTCACTCGCTTATTCCAAACTAAACTATTTTGGGGTAGTTTCATGGAAAGAGTCTCTGTCAAATAATTTTCTATATTGCACACAACTCTTTGGAATCAAGAAAATATATCTTGCAACATATGGATAGATTTTACAATATTAGAAGCTTGGCAAGATTCCCAATTTTGCTGTTAATACCCATAATAGAATCGATTACGAAGTAGTATACTCATTGGGAAATTTAAAATATAGTGAATCTTATCCTAAGGTCAAAATTCTAATTGAATATAGTTATATTTTTATGAACACGAATTATTAATTACTGTGAATTTTGGCAACGACAGGAAGAATTTTAACATCGACCCTTTATTGCATATTTTAAGATTTGTGTAAAGAGGTTTTCATATTTGGCACCAAAGAAACTGCTTTAAAGCTTAAAGAAATGTAATACTTTGATTTGTGAAAAAAAAGAGAATGCATGAGAAAAAGTTGGTGCCGTAGGCATTACTGGGTATTGAAATATAGCAAAAAGTGTTGATGCTTTAGATATTTAACTGTAAAAGTAGGTAAAATATTTTAATTGTAAAATACTTTCTACTGTTAGATTACATGTGTGAAAAACAAGATTTACACATATTTTATATTACTGTCTGAAAGCTTTGCAGTTCCAACATGTATCTGTCATTTTTTTCTTTCTTATGAAGATAGAAAAAGGGGTTCTTTCAAAGATTTTTTATCAATATGATGCAAAATTCTTGTGATGATTTAACATTGCTTTTAAAGTAGCAAGCAACTTACTAACTGATGAAATGACACAACAAAGCGAAACATTTCAATCGTTCATCTCTCCCAACTCAAAATGTTTTAGGCACCATGTAGATTGTTTACCAGCACATTTTGAGATGAACTTCTCAACCATGCTCCATTGCATCTGAGGCAGAAATGTACGCAGCAACCTCAGGAGACACAGGACGACTGTGATCGGGCGTTGTTGGCTCTGATTTGACGCCATCACATTCCGTTTGCAGCATAACAAGTTTTGGAAGGGAATTGGCACTTGAAGTCACCACTCTTCCTGGAATAGGAGTGGTAGAAGGAGTTGTCACAATTTTTACAAGAGTGGGAGTTGCGTTATTGGTTGCAGTAGGTGATGGTTGATTCACTGGTGTTCCTGGTCGCGCAGTAGGTGTGACAATGACAAACTTTGGAGCAGTAGGGGATGGTACACCAGTTGTTGGAGTTGTGCGAGGAACAGACACTATCGTTGGTGGTCTTGCAAGGGCAGGAATTATGCGAGGCTGAAAAAAGCAGAAATAAAAACCTTACAAAATTTTTTTATTTTAAATAAAGATTAGACTACTTAGGACAAAGTAGTTTGAAGTTTTAAACATGCTAAGTTGTGCAAACCCACACCTTAGAATCTATTCTGTTTGATAAAGAACAAATGAATTTTTTTTAATGCATGATTAGAAAATTAAAGCCAAGATAGAATTCATAAAAAGAAATATGTAAGAAAGATTAGAATAAAAATGTTTGAAAAATTGTCATTGACTGGTAAACAATTATTCCTATTATGTCTTAGTGGTGCAGAATCTATCTTTAGTCAATGGCGTTCTTAGCATTAGTGTCACCCGGGACGGTAATTTGTGATGTCACCATCCCTGAAAAAAAAAAAAAAACTTTGTTGCGTTGCATAAATTTGTAGTTTTGTAGCTAATATTGTTTTCTGTTGTAAAGAAACTCCACGTTATTTCTTTGGTGTAACTTTCAGTAAACTACTTATTTTCAGTTATAGTACGTTGAAGTGACATCAGAAAAATTGTACAATTTAAGCATGTAATTTAAAAAACTTTTAACTCACTCAACTTAAAACTCTTTAACTATGGGTGTCACCACCCAACATATCCAAAAATATGCGCCCCCTCCCCATCGGTTCTTAGGGACACTTCATGCCTGTTTAGCCAAATATGGCAAAGTTACATAAGATGATTGATTGGTGGGTTACCACCTAAAGTTACTAAACTACCTGGTGGGCTAGGAGTCTGCTGAAATGACAAAGTTTAAAAAATGCACAATAAATATAAGAAAGTTGTGAAGTGATGTTAGAAAGATAGCAAGCATAGTGGTGGAGCCTGTTTTTACCAAAACCCTTCTATTTCATTCATAACCAAAATCAAATGCTGTAATATTACATTAACCAACCTTTGAAAACATCACTAACCAAATAAATTTTGTGAGAATGTATAAAGAAAATTCAATTTTACATTTTAAAGGAGTTGAATTTGATTTTCTTTTTTAACCCCTTAACGAACGATTTACGTTAGATTTTTGAGTCGGAAACGTAAACAAGTTTGAGCAGCTTCCGAGCCATTCGGGAGTGGTGATCCAATCATCGTACACGGGCTGTGCCTGTAGTTGTAGGTTAAGGGGTTAAGAGCAATAAGGCTATGAGAAAATTATGTTAATGACAGTTTTTCTAAATAGAATTTTTATAAACATCAGTTTCTAAGATTTGAGGAATAAATGATATGAATGTAAGTTAATTGAATGTATAGTGAGAGAATTTTTTTATTTTTAATGAGTACTTTTAAAATAAAAGCATACATGCTTAACACAATATTTTTTGTTTCTTCATCTTTATCAGTACAGTAATTTAACTATGCCCCCCCACCACTATTCACTATCAAAATGTAAATGTCACATTTCACAACATTGAAAAACAGAGTAATTTAATAAATGAAAATATAACATGCTTCCACACTCTCTTTTAAACCTAACCTGTGAAACTGTGAGTGTTGATCTTGTTGTAGTAGTGGCAGTGGTGGTCTGCTGTCTTGCTCGTACTACATGACTGTGCAAAAATGGCCCCAAATATCCAAATTCATTTTTATAATCCTCTAGTGATTCACCACTTAAGTTACTGGATTTTAACACAGGAGACAAGACACGCTAAAAGACAAAGTAGTTACGATTAAAAACTTATTTGCAGATAAAATAGAAGGTATAAATACTTGAGTTGATGTTGCAGTTGAATACCAAGTAAAGTGGCATCAAAGAACTAAGTACATGATACAACCTATTTTAACATTGTTTTGGGATATTACGTTGGAGAGGACATTACTTAATTTTTAACCCTATGATAGTTGTTAGGCTACAGATCATATGATATGTAAACAATGTGTCCTTTCAGTTCATTTAGAGCATAAAGTTGTGATTTTTAGGATGGGTATAACCAAGTGAGGCAGCTAGGATTTTCTGTTCTAATTAATACATGTAAAAATGGTGGTTGATATATAATTCTGATTTTTGGTAAATGCTTGCACAAATTTGATGGTGAATGAACTCTGGAAAAGTTTTTTTGATTCTGTACTACTCTTCAAAATTTCTTAGTTTGATGTAACTGCTTGTTAAGAATGTTTAGAAGTTTAAATTTGTATCACTTTTGATGTAACTACTTGTTTAGAACAGTTGAAATGGGGAGGGGGGATTGGTACTTTAAATTAATGGAATAATGTAAATTCCGAGTTCTGATTGGAATGACAACCCATTCTAGTTTTTGATGTTGCATTTGCTTAAAAAATATAAGAACTTTCACACAACATTTTTACATGACTTTAAAACAACCTTAATTAAAAATTGCTGAAATTGGGTGAAAATCAATAAAGTTTTCTAAAAAATTGCTAAAAGCTAAAACTATTTGGAAAAACAAGAAAAAGCTTAAAAACGGAAATACAAGTGTAAAATTGTTAAAACTGGCCAATTTTTGTAAAATATTACAAAAACAACGCAAATT
Organism: Octonoba sinensis; assembly: GCA_038502835.1. Lineage (NCBI taxonomy): Eukaryota > Metazoa > Arthropoda > Arachnida > Araneae > Uloboridae > Octonoba > Octonoba sinensis. The sequence goes on from CM076602.1 coordinate 71,846,143, forward strand.
AAAAGGTTCATGTACAACCCTGATACAAAGAGCGTTAGCCAGAATACAGGAACATTTACTTACTAAGATAAGTTGCTTTATATGTTCAGCAGCACTTTTATCTACACTAGATGCAGTAGGACCTTCCAAGCACTGTCTTATTCGCTCACCGATCCCTTTGACCCTTGGAGTAACAAATGTCCGCACCACTTCGGGTCCAAGCTCAGAAAGGCCAGATATAGCCCCGTAATGGGATGCAAGAGGCATTTTGTCATTTGCCAAAGCACGGCTAAATAGCCTAGTGACTCTAGTTTGAACATTGCTAGTTGTAGTGTTGAAATTTCTGTAAAAGAAAATTCATTTTAAATTTATTTGCTCTAAACCTTTCCCTTCCTGTAATAATTAGAAACATTATTTAGCAGAATTTTCATTAGAGTGATCAATATGGAAAAATTATATATATAATAAATATTTTAACTGAATGTTTCCTATGTCAAAAGTTTTGAGACATTAACCAGGTCCATCATTTGGCTTTATTATGGCTTAATTTTGTTTCAAAAACATTTTTAGAGGTCATACAAAGTTTAATTTTCTTTATCTAAGTTTAGGTTATCAAAAATTTGAAAATAAACATTCGAAAATTTGCAAATGCTCTCCAAACAACTTCTTATAGTTTTGATTAACAAACATTTGGATGCCAGTCATCTCAAAATCTCAATGAACATTGAAAAAGCATGATAAAACTTTATATTAAAAAGTGACAAAAAATTATATGGATTTAGTGCAAATAATCTGAATAAAGTGAATAATCAACATAAGTAAAGTAGATGTCGAGATAATATTACATCACATAGCTATTTAAATGTTACAGCATTGTCCGTTCATCATTGCAAAAATGCTCAACTCACAGCAGCAAAGTTCATGAGTGAACTTTGCTGTTGGGAAAGGGAAATGGTCAAATTTAAACTTTTTCGGACGCTCTAGAGCGCCAGTGGCACCTCACGTTCAACTTATCATTTCCGATTTGCTCGTAGAATCCCAACCGTAATCTTCATCGTCTACGCTGTCATAATCAGAAAGATCACTCTTTTCTAGTAATTCTAATATTTCACCATCAGTCAGTTTTTTATTTACTTTCCTTTTCTTAGGCTGTGAAGGTCCTGCAATACTTGTACTGTCCGCCATTTTTAAAAATGCACATAAAAAATATTAAACACAAAATTTAAAAACCAAGCACTGAAAATATAAAAATAATGCTTCACTAACATAGCCTCAAAAACCTCATCGTTCAACCTCCAAATCCGAACTAAAAATAAAGCAGTTTACTTATTATACTCGATCGTCGTCCCAGAGCGTCGCCGGTACGGGAGGCAGCGCCATGCTGACGCGCCAGAGCGTCAGTGGCAGCGAATGTGTTAAAGGTTAACAGTATATAATTTAATAATAATTTAACTTTGTGCGTGTAAACTGTAATACAAATAAAATTTCACGTTAATTTAAAGCGCAAATGAGCATTAAAATGCAGACATATGTTTCGGGATTGCTTGGAATCCCGAAAGATATGTCTGCGTTTTAATGCTCATTTGAGCTTTAAATTAATGTGAAATTTTTTTTCTATTACAGTATATAATTTCACTTTCAAAGATAGTTTTACATTTCTGATAATCTTATCAGGAACATTAAGGTAATCATAAGTTTTATTGATTTGTTTCATACAAACTTTATTAAAATAACATAAGTTCCAGGTGTTTAGCGTCAAATAAAATCTTCCAAAAAATGTTTAGAGCTTCAGTAACTTATGGGTAATAAAGGGGGAAAAAAAGAGCCAAATGTTTCCATGATAGCTATGCACCTGTTTTGTCTAAACATGTCCAGTTTACAAATACTTACTTTGCTATTTGAGCAATAAGGCGAGAAGCAAAATCTCTCAATGCCCAATGGTTGTCAACATCAGGTCTTGTACATAGCTGTTTGCTTACTATGCATGAGCACACAGAAGGGATAATTTCATGAAGCTACAGAAGAAAAGAGATAAACTATATTATGCTAAATATAAAAAAGGCAAACTTTTGCTTTTAAATTAAGTAGAGATTTTCTAAATTAAGGCTCTCTACATCTGAGTATATGTATACTGTATATACAAAAGTTTATAAAATCATACATGTGATTGGTGCAAATGCAAAAAAAGCCAAAATTTTTTTTTTGCCCACATATAAATTAGTTCTATCACTGTTTCATTGAGCAAGAAGTCGACGACGTACTTCTCTGAGACGTACACCAATTAGTCTATCATAAGAATACCCAAAGTGAAGGAATTCATTGAGTAATTTTTGCAGTCTATGGTAGATTATTTTCTTTTTCTTTTTTTCTAATTTAAATTTTAGAACTTGAAAAATTTTGTTTCAAAAGAAAAAAAATATTTTTGCTGATTTCTTGTTCAGATATGCTTTTACTTGCTGTATAAATGATTGTTTAGATCCGTGGTTCCCAAGCTGTAGTACCCGTACCACTAGTGGTACACAGAGCCTCTCCAGGTGGTACACGTGCAGACAAAAAAAAAAAAAAAAACTAAAAAAAATGATTAAATCATAAAATTTTTAAATCAAAATAACGAAAATACTATTTGAATAAGTCAACCAACATAAGCTGTAATATAAGTGGTAGGTGTCACGAGCTGGGTGCTTGGGCACCGAGGCAACGGGACTGCTAGACACTAGAGTCGCCACATTTTCAGTTTGGCTCAATCGAGATGGCTAATTCGTTTTCTGTTTCAGTTCATCATTTGTTTTGTTGTGTGTCCATATTTTATATTGAAATAATATTGCATTGCTTCAGTCACTTGTTACGGTTGTTTTGAGTGGTACTTAAGTAGTAACGATTACGTGAAATTATTTTTGTGACTTTATTTTGATTTAATTTTATAAATTGAATTTGATATATTAAACATTAATAAACATGGAAAGATGGCTTAAAAGAACAACAGACAATTCTGTGGGACTATTGAATAAAAATTCCATTCGTGTAGAAAACCCTACCCGCAACCCTATCAAATAAGGAACACAAGTCGGTTATAGAACTATCATGTCACTCGGGATTGAAGATTAATTTGTCCGATTAGAGTTGGGAGAATGTTGGCTCAAAGTTAAAAAGGAATTCCCGTTATTGTCAAGAAAAACATTGCTGTGTTTAATTCTGCTCACAACCACTTATCTTTGTGGAACTGCTTATTCCAATATGATATTTATTAAAAATAAATAGAGAAGCAAATTAAATGTCGACCCAACTTTGAGGTTAAAACCAACTTCTACTGAACCAGATATTACCTTGCTTGTATCTGCCATACAGCAGCAACCTTCTCATTAATTTTTTTTTTATTTATTTACACAATAGGTATTTTGTACTTAAAGACATATTTCTAATGCTGTTTTGGAAGTTCATATTAAAAATTGTTTTACATATTTCATATATATTTTTTCAGCTTTATTTTAATAAACGTTCTGCATTAAATATAAAAAATGGTGTGATTTATATTACATAGTTGTCCTAGTACTTTTCTGTAATCTATTAGTGTTCTATTCTACATAATAAAGTTATATTAGCAGTGGCATGCAAATGTTTGCAGGGAAAATGGTGGTACGCGAAAAAAAGAAAGATTGGGAACCGCTGGTTTAGACGATTTGGTAACTTATGTCTGCCTTTCTTATATTTTCAAATGCAGTTTATATTTAAAAAAGAAAATATTCATGAAAATAACAAGACATTTTGTTTATTTCATAACTAAACTTAATAAATAGCTGAGAAAATAAAAAATATAAAAAGAGTTTGATTCTTGGGAAAGATGCAGAAAATTACTAAATGAATACAACACGAGTTCCTTCTGAATTTAACAAAAAAATAAAAAAAAATCATAAAGGATTTACATGAATATGAAGAATTAACTTTGTGGAATTCAGTTAATTAGCAGAAAAATAACATACATAAAAAATGTACTATCATAAAGAATAAAATAAACACTAGTCATAAAAAATTTGCTTTGGTAAACGACATATAAAAAACATTTAATTTACAATAAAAACAAATTTATAAAAGAAAAGGAAAATAAATAAACACATATTATGGATCTGCTACTTTTAGTTTATTTAGACTAAGCGCTACTTTTTTTTCGCTTTGGAAATACAAATAAAGCAACAGGAAACCTTTAAAAAATTGAACTGCCATAAAACATTAATGAAATAGTAATTTTTCCTAATTTCAAGATTAGCCTGAGATTTGAAAAACTTAAAACAATGACCTCTGGTTCTACTTTCAGCACATAGCTGTAGCCCATCATTTCCCATTTTAATGAATTTAAACAACTGAATCATGTCCCCTCTAATTCTCATTTGCTCAAGACTATATACATTGAGCCTTTTAAGCCTAATTAATTTCTTGTGTTTTATCTTCCATTGAAAGCAATGCTGTTACTTTTTCATCTGAAAATCAGTTTTCTAAATTTTGTTGTTGGATTGATAGAAAGTAGTTAAAAAAAATTACTTAAAGATTTCTTTTAGAACAAAATTTTGAATTGAAGATTAAAATCATTTATTGAAGAGATATTTTCACAAAAAGTAATTAATTTACCCTTTTGGGAGAAGTAAGTGTACTTGCTGTTCAAAAAAAAAAAAAAGAGGAAGGGGAGAGAAACATTTATTATTATTTTAAGCAAAATATGTAGGCATTGTATGTTCCAATGACTCGCAACCATAAAATCCACATGAGGAGAGGAAGAAGTTGTTGAAATGGGCGAGAAATTTATGTGAGGAATTATTGAACACCTGAAAGGTTTGAGTAAAGCTTTCAATAAGTATTTTCCCAAATGACCAGCAGAATAACTATCAAAATGAATAATGAACTATAAATAATTCCACTCATTGTCAATGTATGACTTTATAACATTGGAAGAATACTAAATTTTTATAAGAAATGACATCTAATTCACAACCTTGTAACACAAATTTTAATGCCTTAAGTAGAATTCTGGTGCAGTTTAAAAAATTAATCTTTTCAATACGTTACAAAAAGTGTGTTGGTATTTTTATTATTTTTAAATGTGTGAAAAACTGGGTTTCCCATATAAAATACCAAAAATGAATACTACAACGGAGCTGATGCTGAACTTGACATGAGATTTAATTTTTATTCATTAAGCCTAATATATTAAGTTATACTGATTTTTATTATCTCCGACAACAACAAGAAGTTCCGTCTAGAACTATACGAGCCTACTTTCCCGTCTACACCAGCTTCAAATTTATATTCCAGCTCTCTCTCTTTCTCGTTTAGCTTAAGTTCTTAATTGCTTCAGATATACCTTTTTCAACGGTGAATACATATTCATTCAATCATTCATTTATTAAATCATTCATGTATTTATTCACTCAGTTATTCATTCATTCTTTTGCTTATTCCCTTAATCATTCATTAATTCAAAAATATTCTTGAAAGTCCCGATCAAAAAATTTCATACAAAAATAGGCTCGATAGTTCTGAATGAACTTTCTATTTGTACATGTTCTACGTCATAAGAGCTTTCCGATAAAGTTTGTTCCAATCAAATCGGTCCGTTAGATCAGGAATTATATAGGATTGAAATTTCCACGTAGGCAGTATGTTAATTTTTTTTAACTGTTCAAAAATGAACAAAAATTGTTCAAATCAATATTTCACGCCAAGAACTTCTTTCAGTGAACTTGTTCATGGGAACTTGGACCTTGTGCTCAGAGTTTACACAGTTTGCTTCATTTTCACCCATAGACGCTAATGTTAAAAATTTTTGAACTGTTCAAAATTGAACAAAAAAAAAATCAGATAAAAAAGTAAAATATGGAAATGAGATGTCCTCGCCGAGATCTTTCGAATGCAAAAAGACTTTTTCGAATCGGACAATTCGTTCAAAAGTTATTAGGGGGGACAGACCGACCGACACACTTTTTCCCCATCTCAAAACCCTACTTTCAAATTTTTTATTTTTCAATCTTTATTTAATTACTTAACTTATTTTTGACTTTTCTTGATTTCTAACCATATTTTCACGATACATTAAGCCTTCTTTCATGCTTTATTATTATTTTTTTTACTTTTACGGGAAAGTAGGCTAAAAATCAGTACCATTCATCTCATTAAAATTTAAATTTAACAATCTTACAATACGTAATTTAAAGTGATTTTAATAACTTTTATGTTCAGTGTAAACTTTTGAAATTACTTTTGGAAGATAATAAATTTTACTTGAAAGTATTGTCAATTTAATTGCAAAAAATCCATTTTCAGTATCGTGCATTAAAACCATACTATCGAAAAAAATAGGTGGGGGGGGGGGGGGGGGGATCCACTTATCAAAAAAATTAAGAAATGCTGGAGCGTGACTAAAGTGCTATGGCTCAGCAGCACTAGCCAATGTAGCTGGTGCCATGAATAAATTCTAATCTAATTCTTCTAAGGTGCCATGACAAGAAATGTTTGGGAATTCCTGTTTTAAAGTACATTTTCTCTTTTATATGTATTATTCTTTTGCTCATTGCATTACCACAATTGTGCTTTTGCAACATTAAGTTCAAGATTGAGATTTTATACATTTTCTTTATTTGAGCTCAACAAAAAAAATTTTTTTTTGTTTGATTCTTGCACAAAGGTTTATTATATTCTCCCCATTCTTTCTGTTAGCACTAATTTTTATTACATCAATTTTTTGCCTTTATTAAAGTACGACAGAAAATGAAGTTCAAAAACTTACATATTTTTCAAGAAATAAAGTTTGGTTGTCCAGCAACGCTTTCACCATACGCATTAAGTAAATGAGTAGTGCTAAATTGTTCTGTACAACATTCACTTTAACCTGAAAACATAAAGAAAGAAAAGTTAATCCAAATTATGTGTAATTTAGTTCTTTTTTCAGTGGAAATTTTAAAATCTGTCATTCCTCAAGGGAAAATTATGTCTTGCATTAGTTAACATTGAAAGACTAACAAAATGAAATTATATAGATTTCATGCAGCATTCAGTGCTTAATTTTGTTTTAAATAATTGTTTGGTTGAGTAATACCAAACAGAAAGTTTGAAAATTTAATAACTGAATGTGAAAAATCATGTTTATAGTAAATGCAATAACAAATAAAAACTTGAAATAACATTTTTGTCAGCAATCAATTAGCAATTTTGATAATTTGGTTTAATATTTGCATGCACTTAAATATTCATTTTGTTCAATACTTATCAATGCCTTTTGTTTTAATCACTTATATTCTAAACTAAATATGGAAAAAATATGGAGCACATGTCTTAACACATATATAAGTTAATAAAACAGAAAACTGAAAGAATGTATTTTTGCAAAATAAAAAAATATATTTTTTTTGCAAAAGTCATTTTAATAAAAGTAATTATTGTATGTAGCATTTAACAACAACACTACGTGATGAAAATATGAAATTAAAACAAATTTCTTTTAAAAGCCATTCAACTAATAAAAAGCATATGGATATTTTTTTGGATACAAATATATTTTTAACAGACTTCACAAAGGAAGGAGGTTATACATTCATATTGTATGTATGTATGTCGTTTTTTTTTTGTTTGTTTGTCCACTGATAAGTTCTTACCAGATGAACCGATTTTCATGAATTTTTTTTTAATCGATCGAGGGTGGTTTCCCATAGGTCCCATACCTTGGTTTGACCATATTTGATAATTAGAAAAAAAGTTATGGGCTGAAATGTGGTCTTTTTTGCCTTTTCATCCATAACTTTTAACTAAATGAACCAATTTTGATTATTTTTTCTTTGATCGATAGAGGGTCGTCTAACTAAAATATTGCACATCAGTTTAACTACATCTGTTTTTTTAGAAAAAACGTTATGGATGAAAAATAAATATTTTTTCCTTTTAATTGGAAAGGCTAGGCTTGATTTTTCTTCGTTGGGAAAACTGTTAATAAACATGAAACTCATTGTTAAACAAGAAGTTCCATCTAGAACTATACGAGCCTACTTTCCCGTATACACCGAATTCAAATTTATAATCTAGCTATCTTTCTCTCTCTCTGTCTTTCTTGTTTAGCTTTAGTTCTTAATTGCTTCAAATATACCTTTTTCAAGGGTTAACACATATTCATTCAATCATTATTTATTAAGTCATTCATATATTTATTCACTCATTTATTCATTCATTCTTTTGCTTCTTCATTTAATCATTCATTAATTAAAAAATATTCTTGAAAATCCCGATCAAAAAATTTCATAGGAAAATAGGCTTGTTAGTTCTGGATGAACTTTCTATTTGTACATGTTCTACGTCATAAGAGCTTTCCGATAAAGTTTGTCCCAAGCAAATTGGTCTGTTGGATCAAAAATTATATAGGATTGAAATTTCACCGTAGGCGGTATGTTAATTTTTTTTGAACTGTTCAAAAATGAACAAAAATTGTTCAAATCAATATTTCACGCCAAGAACTTCTTCCAGTGAGCTTGTTCATGGGAACTTATATCTTGTACCCAGAGTTTACATCATTTGCTTCATTTTCACCTATAGGCGCTAATGTTAAAATTTTTTGAACTGTTCAAAATTGAACAAAAATATGTTCAGATCAAAAAGTAAAATATGGAAATGAGATGTCCTCGCCGGGATCTTTCGAATGCAAAAAGAATTTTTCCAATCGGACAATTCGTTCAAAAGTTATTAGGGAGACAGACCGAAAGACCGACCGACACACTTTTTCCCCATCTCAAAACCCTACTTTCAAATTTTTTATTTTTCAATCTTTATTTAATTACTTAACTTATTTTTGACTTTTCTTGATTTCTAACGATATTTTCACGATTCATTAAGCCTTCTTTCATGCTTTATTATTATTATTTTTTTACTTTTATGGGAAAGTAGGCTAAAAAGAGTTTGTTGCCATTAAGATGTAATATTAAAAGCAATTATAACAAGAAATAGACTGAAGGCTTCTCTGAAAAAGAAATTAAATCCAATCAGTTTGCTTGCTCTAGTGACCCTTTAAAATCGATTTCAAAACGAAATTTATCATACAAAGGGTTAGTTTTTTGTGTCATTCCCTCAAAGAAGGTTTCTCCTTTGATATCTATGTTTTAAAAATAGAGTATTTATATAAAAATCTATTTACACTAAAAGGAATAAAATAAAATAATTTTTGGAAAAAAATAGAACCGACTTCAAACTATAAATTGCGCTAAAAAGTAAAAAATAAAATTATTCTTTAAACAACTTCGGTACGACTTTTAAACATAATTTTTGAAGTCGATGCAAAATTATGATGGACTTTGATGCATGATTCCTTTGTAACTATGAAACAATTACAAATATAAATGGCGTTTCAATGTAAATTATCCCATGATGTAATTATGATTAGACTGTCATAATTTTGCACCGACTTCAAAAGTTATGTTTAAAAGTCGGATCGAAGTTGTTTAAAGAATAGTTTTACTTTTACTTTTTAGCGCAATTTATAGTTTGAAGTCGGTTCCATTTTTTTCCAAAAATTAATTTTATATAGTATAAGATAATTGATTTCATTTATTAGCAGTCATTATTTACTTTTGATTTTCAAATTTTATATTATAAAAAACATTTTATTACTTTATTTAATGCACTCATTGTGGTTAAAAAAAAACAAATGAAGAGTGTTGACAAATTAGATTGATATGATGCAGAATTGCTTGTGGTGAATCAACTTTTCATCAGATGGAGATGGCAACATCTCACTACGCCGAAGCTTTTGTCTAAGCCAACAGAGAAAAGTATTTTTTGTGCAAATCGGCAGGCAGTCACATACGTAGGAAGGTGACCTATTTAGCGCAGGACGTTATAACGTGTTCCACTTGCCTTGCTTATAATTTTAATCTGTTGCTCTTAACGTAATGTAGCCTAGTGGAGTAATGGTGCTTCGAAAATATAATAGTCAAGTTTTATCTTTAGTGTCTTTGTTTCCATTGAATCAGATAATGCATCTTAATATGGCAGGTCTATTTGCTATATGCTTTTCAATCATATGAAAATATTTAAGTGACATTAAAAATAAATTAAATTTAATCAAATGATCAAGGCTATTCACAGTTCAATGATAAAAAGTAAAACTTTTATACTTACACCTTCAGATATAAACTGACTTAACCGTGGAACCATTTGATATAAACCTGGATCAGAAGCAAGACTTTGTAGAGCTTCCTATAGAATAGAAAACAAAGAGTACTAAAATACAAAGACAAAAACTTCAGAATTAAAATAATTTTTGAATAATATAATGAAAAACTGATATATATATATATATATATTTATGTACATGCACACACAATGAAATGTTGTTGCAACCTCGTTCACAGGACTAGAATACTTTTGGCACGCAATGATATAAGCAATGCACATTAAGGTGTTAGGTCAAATGACAGGAGCAGAATTTTTTGAAGAATTGTCGATATGAGGTCGTTATAACAAAGTTCAACAGTGTGTGTATATATATGTATCGGAGAGAGACAGAAAGAGAGAGAAAATCATTTCAATTCAAGATGCTACTGTTTAAATCAAAACTTCAATAAAAAAATAAATAAAACTAAAAGTAAATAATACTAATAATGAGAACCTATTGCATGCATCTTTAAAAAAAGAGAAATCTGAACAAAGTTTTGAGCTATTGCACTGCAGAAATTGGTGCAATGATCATGTTATTCCTACCTTTACATTTCACTGCTTTTTGCAATCAATGATTGTGTTTTTCTAAACACTTTTAAGAAAAAAGGAGGTATTTTGCAAAGCTTTAATTTTTACATCAGATTCTTTCATTCTCTGTTACTTTTCAAATTTTTTACAGAGCAACATTTATTTACTCTTTGATTGAACTTTAGTAGATCCCAGAAAGTAAAAAAAAGAAGAAAAAAAGAAAACAAAATAAAAGTTTCACAAAAATATCTTATTTTGAAAACAAGTGAAAAATGAAGCAATTAAGAATTTATTTGCTTAAAATTGTGTATTTTCTCAAAAACAAGTACCTATAATAATTTTTTTATGACATTTAAAATCAAGTTTAAACAAAATAAAACACTTATTAAAGTAAACCAATTTAAGGTAGCATATGTTAAGGAAGTTTCCAACTTTTTAATTTCCAAATAGCTTAAATATATTCATGATGCAAAAAGATTGAAACATCACACGCATGGCAAAAAATCAGGAGAAATAAAATAAAAAGTGGAAGTTTCTAGACAAAATTAGGAGAGTTGGCAACTCTGCATTAAAAAAGATATGGATCAAATAGCTCTCTATCGACAATTCTAGCACACTTACTGCTCTTCTTGATTCATCAGATCCAACACAAGCTTCAGTTATTTCTTTATAGTATAACTGCTGCTCCTAAAAATAAATAAAATGAAACTTAATTTTCTTTGGTACAAAATGTGCATGTTGAACTATTAACATAAAGTTTGTAAATTGCATTGATATTTTAACTTCATGTTAAAGTTACCTTACACCAAAAAAAACATTAGCTTTTTACCTACAGGAACATGTGCCCTATCCAGTTATACGAAAAAAATCTTCAGGTAGGCAACATATTTATGTTTAGCGATTTAAATAAAGTGCAAAAATTACAAGTAATGTATTTCTCAGGAATGAAAACATATTAGTTCCAAGTAAGATTTCTATCAATAAAATAGATGTAAAATAAAACGTCCCCAGCTTTTCAAAATGAGAATTTAGATGAGCTAAAATTTTTATCTCATAATTTTAAAATGATGATTGTGTGTTCTTTAACTGTTTAATTTTTAAAATATTCACTGAAACAATACTGAATGAATTTTTTGATATTTTTTAGAAATCGTAAGAGTAAAAAAGGAAATTACTCAGTTTTATTTATTTATTTAAATTGTGTATCATCATTATAACCCCATCTAGTTTTGAAAGTTAACACGGAAGCAGATTAAATTTTGGAATTACAGGCTAGAAACATCTTAATAACAGAACAATACTAAGAGTTGATTAAGAGAAAATGAAAACATAATAAGCAAAATAAATAAAATTACAGAATAAATAAATAAAAATACAAAAACAAGTGCGGAAGTGAATAATTAGCAATTGGTTCTGGGCCTACCTAGGCTAATCCCAGTCAATTTATCAATCCCCAATGAAAATCAAGAACCCTCTCACAACTTTACTTCATTGCAAATAATAGCTACTTCCGGTTAACTATTTCAAACATCAACAACCCTATTGAAGCAGTGAATTTCCTTAATTTAAAGATTAGACTGAGACATAAAAAGCTTAAAACCATGATCTTTGGTTCTACCTTCTGTGAAAAAATGCAGCAATTCAAAATCTCCCATTTTGATCAACTTAAATAACTGAATCTTGTCCCCTCTAAGTACAAAATGTTTTACTTGTTCAAGGTAAAAAAGAAAAACACATTATTTCTCAAAGAAATCAGTAGCAATTCAATGACACATGTATCAGGGTTCATGCTAGGCTGCAGGATTGCGCGATTCCCGCAATATTTTTTGAAATCCCACTCAAAAAAAGTTCCTTTGCGCGCTGTTCCCGGACTTTTGTGGGAACCTTATTAATGTTTATTCTTTCCTTGCTGAGCATATCAATTAAATAATCATCTTTTATTACGTAGTTATTATCAGCTAATTTAGTAATACTTTTATAAACAAAACCAAAAAGAAAAGTACCCACTTAAATTTTAAAAATCCCACTTAACATTTTGGTCAAAGTGGGAAATCTCACCTTATATTTTTCCCTAGTGTGAACCCTGTGTATATACTTAATAAAATCTACACTTCCCACCAGAGCCAATAAATGTTTCCCATTCATTTTGCTAAGAATTTCAATAGCTATTTTTTAATACATCATAGTTATATGTTTAGAATTTTATATTAAATCTTACATGCTATAAATGATTATAATATTTATGTGATAACATTAAAATAAGTATGCTTTCATTTTCAAAACCTTTCTAAGCACTAAAGTTGAAAACCTAAAAATTTGAGTTTCTACCCTATCCAAAGAATGGTAAAATGTACAATATACAGTAGAACTTGGATAATTCAAAGCTGAAGGGACCACAGCTAAACTTCGAATTATCCAAAACTTCGAATTACAGAAGTCTAATTTTTGTAGCTTAATATAAGGCCCTCGAATGTCCGATAATATTTATTCTGTCAAAAACAACGTCAATAATATTTTATGGACAATGTCAAGGCACTAATGTATATAAAATAATTAAACATTGTATTTGTCAACAAAATAAAATTTATTTTGTACATAATATAAAAGATAAAATTATAGCATATACATTCAAAATTAGGAATATATAAGAAGAGTATTACTTTTATGAAATATTCTTTGGTTAAGTACTAAAATTATAAAACAAATTACCTTCTACTGTTTAAAAAAATTGAGAAATTTCGGATAGGCTGGCTGAATTGAGTCTTTTGATTTTAACAAAGACAAAAAATATTTTATACACATGATTTGACCATTCGCGATTCGCATAACCAAAATAATCAGTCACGTGTCGAAACATTGTGAAGAGAGAGGGATTAGGCAGTGATTCTCTGTTAACTAGAGTTCCCTTCATATAAAGGAACTCTACTGTTAACCAGTGAAGTGTAAAAGAGTACCTGAAGGATGTTCGGTCTCGGGGGTCAATGCAGGAGGTCAGTTGTCACATTCCAAGCAGGTGGATGAAAAGGATAGTATCTGTCACAATAGAAAGCAAGGCAAAAACCTCGCGAATCTACGCTTTACTACAAACAAACAAGTAGGGTAAGGTTTTTGCAGACAAAAAAGTATTTCAACGTACTTTTGTCGATTTCGGATAAGAAAAACCTTCGAATTAAAGAAGTTGAACTTCGAGTTATCCAAAAATTTTAACATTGATTTGAATACAAAGTTCAAGGGACCAAACAAAATCTTCGAATTAAAGAAAAATTCGAATTATCCAAGTTCTACTGTATAAGAAAGGTAAAATTACTCACATAAGAAATAAAGTATTTAAAATCTTTAATCGACATACCACAGAAAGCTCATGAGTCGCTAATTGTTTCAAGCGAACAATTTCAAGGTGTTTTGATATTTCTTCTTTTGATTCTTTGTTTGAAGCATTGGCACCAATCTTTGGCATTTTTGAGGTGGGATCCATACTTTCATGCTTTTGTTGATCTTTGGAAACTAAAAACAGAATAAAAAAACCCTTAATAAAATACCACAACATGGCATTGGCTTTCTTACTTATGAATCAATAGCACCAAATCATCAAGCATTCTTACTATGATTTTATCAAAAATGTTCCACACTTTTTAAAATAAAAATTTGCTTATAAAATAATACACAGAATAGCAGGGTTCGTGATTTTTTTGATTTTTTAAAAATTTTTTTTAAAAAAATCGGATTTTTTTTATTTAAATCAGATTTTTTTGATTTAAATCGGATTTTTTTGATTTTTTTAAAAAGACCCTAAATACTTTGGATATTTATTATATTACATTCATAGAAACAATCTGGCATCTTAATCAATATGCAAAAACACACTTTAAGCTATTTTCACAGCAAAAAATATTTTTTAATAGTAATAATGAAAAACAAATAAATACAAATGCATAACTCAATTGAAACTTCACCCTACCAGGAATAATAGTACACTCATAAGTACAGAGAAAATGAACAAATTTAATCTGAATTATTTTGCTGTTGAAAGCTGAAAAAAAGTACCAATAGTGTTTACTTAAGTTTTACATTGAATGTACTTTGATCATTTTTCAATTTTATAAATAAAAAAGCCTGAAATATTTTTACCCATTTCGAAAAATCATATGTTCACACAATTACTAAAAACTGAGACTTTTTGTTTTAATCAAGTACCTTTATTGAAAACTTCTATGATAAAAACATATTTTAGAAGGAAATAAAACCTTAAGCTATTAGGTGACGTGGATGAAACTTTAAGGATATGTATATATTCTTCTTAAGGATATATATAGAAACTATAAGGATATATAATTCTAACAATTGTTGTTTTAAACACTATCATTCTGAATTATTTATTGTGTGGCATTGATTAAATTGATCTAAAATACTATTTTTAAGGTAAGAAACACAGAATGGTTTATGATTATGTGTTATGAATTGTAATTTAAATGATTGAATGAATTATGCTTTGCTGTGCAGATGCTTGAAGGATATTGTAAAATTTAAAAAATATTGTTAAATTAAAAGAATAGTAATTAATTCTAACCTTATGAAATATGTTAGTCACACAAACAGATACACCTAGGAAGTGTTGTTTGAAACAGTAGTTGTAATTGCAACATATTTCATTTTTACAACACTTCGTAGCATAGTAAAATCAATGATTTTTTTGAAAAAAAAATCACTTGATTTAAATCGTGATTTAAATCATGATTTAACTCAAGCTGATTTAAATCAACGAACCCTGCAGAATAGTAACTAAAACATAAAGTAATTGCATAAAAAAATAGCCTAAACCAAACTCATCACAACCTATTTTGGAGCAACATTATACACAAAATAATTAATAACAATTATTACACAAGAAATATTTATTAAACATATATAGCTTAAATCTTGTCCACTAAACTAAGTCGTGCAATGCTTTAATATTAAGTTTTGAATTCTATGAAAGGGCAGAAATCAGTTGGAAATATAAGTACAAAAATAGTTAAAGTGTCAAGAGCTCAGAAAATAAAGAGTAAAAGATGTGTTTTTGCATTATACAATACAAAATAATAATAAAAATAATAAATAAATAAAATAAGTAAAATATTAAATACATAATTAAAACAAATTAAATACTTAAACATTTAATATAAATGAAAAAATAAAGATCCATAAGGAATTTTTTTTAATGGCGCAATCAATTTTAATAGTGGCTCAAAGTAATTAGCACTAGTGACTATTTTTGCAAAGTTACTTTTATGAACCTTTAGAACACTTTTGATTCTGTGACATACATTGTCATAAGTATCAGAATTATTATATGCCCAGAACCGTTTTTTAAAACACAACAGTTTAAGGTACATCAAATTCAGAGAAATATTTAATTACAATTCATTATTAAGAAATGAGTTAAAATTTTTAGTTTGATAGTCAAAGCGTTACATGGGAAGGAGATTGAATATTTTGCATTTTGCAAAATAATGATTCAATCTCAATTGGTATGGAATAATGATACAAATTAATTCCTTGATATGATAGGTCTTCTAAATAGATATATAAAAAGTATTATCAGAACTTACCTGGGGGAGGATTTTCAGGAATGGTAGGTTGTATTCCTTCTATGCTTAACCAATGAGCTGAAAAACATTTTAAAATTAGAAAACCTAAAAATTGTAATTTCCAATGCAACCTATGAGTATACCAGAGAACATATTTTAAAAAATAATGTTTTAAATTATAAAAAATTATGTTTGTCCATACATAATTTCATAAAATTTAGATACTCTTAAGCTCTACAGCATACCTGTGCAATCTGGAACATTGAAATGTATATGGAGATATTTTGGCACTACAACACTATTTTGATATTAGAGCGATAAATAATTTGCCTGTTTGTACAATGTAATCCACATTTGTTTAAAATTAAGTTACTTATCATTTTTATGTACAAGTAATGTAATCCAGTTAAAAAATCTTAGATTTAAAAAAAAAAAAAAAAATCGAAAACTTGAACCTTGAACATTTTTACTGGAAGATTTTGACGAACCCTAAAAACTACAAGAACACATCATGGTTTTTTTTGTTGAGCTTGCTTGAAATTAACCATTTAAAATTATGGCAGAAGTATGTTTTCATGCTTTCTCAAAAAGTCAAAATTTAAGCACCTTTATCAGAAACTGCTACATACTAGGGGTAAATCTGTTAGTGGAAAAAAAAGTAATAAGCCTGAAGGCCCTTCATTTGGGCGATCAGGAGTCAATTGTCCCTCCCCGACTTTTAGAAATACATTGTATTTATACATGTGTTTGTGTCTTTTGTTGTTTTTTAACTGTCATATGCATTGAATATATACACTTTGCCTCCCACCACCCAGAAATTATTGAAATGACAGGCCTGTAACTATGAATGTTAAAAACATAAAAAGAACTAAAAACTAAAAAATCTAGATATATTGTAATATAGTATTTACTTTCAAAGGGCACAACTGTAAAAATTTGATACTCTACCTTTGACAGATACATCAAGTGGTAGTTTAGGCATCTGGGCTCCCACAAGATCACTTAGCTCTAGTTCCTTTTCTTCACTAAAATAAATTTCTCGCCCTCCACCACTTGCAAATCGAAATGGAATAAATTCGGAAGTACTAAATCCATACAATGGCTGAAAGAATAAATTTCCAAAGCAAAAAGTTAACAAACACTTAAAGTAATTGCATACTTCTAAGAATTGGATAAAAGTAAATGAAATTTGGAGGTGATGGAAAAAGTACTCCTCTCTTCATTTTCTAAAACTTGGCATTATACTTTATGAGAAAAGTTCATTTCAATGGCATAAACAAAACTGATTAATTAACTATGCGTGTATATTTGCTATTGCAATTAAACAATTTATTAAAGGTATGTAATAGCTAAAAGCAATTTCAATAACATCATTTGCTGTTGAACATTAAATTTTAAACAAACTTGTATTTTGTCTAAATTGGAAATTACACAATTGGAATAATAATAATAAAAATCATTGCAAAAAAAAAAAAAAAAAGAAAAAGAAATGCCTGTATGTGCCAAAAAATTATTTTGTTCAGTGACAGTACCTAATACAGTGGAGTATCATTTATAAGACGCCAAAGGAACAGCCAAAAAAAGTCTTATAAATGATAATGCTGTATAATTGATTTACCCTTTCAGGTAGACGTAAGCATTGGAGCACACTAAAGCGTCATAGAAATGATGCTCCATTGTAATAACTTTATTTCGTATGTCAAAGAGTTTTCCCAAAACCTTGTCATTTCAAATATAGCTAAGCTGCTGTACAACCCCGCCCCCCTGGCGATATTTGAACTAGGGTGCCACTTTGTAGTGAATTTTGATTGGTGATATCTTTTCGTTTCTTTTCTGTGGTAACCCAGCTCCATCATTGTTGCAGTAATGTGTAACAACCCTTAGCCGATGATGGACTAGTGAGAGGGGCGTTCTTGCATTTGTCAAATCTGACGTGATAATTGAACTTTTCGGAAATATATTTTTTTTTATTTTAAAAGTATTTTTCTTTTGCATTTAAAGTTGGAGAAGATCTTTCATATTGGTAAAGAAAGAGAGTGCAGAGTTGGTGTGCATTAATTTGGTTCAATTGTTTTCTATTAGAGTGGCAGAAAATCAATGACTATTTACATTTGTTAATGCATCATCTTCCTTCCAATGGATGTCTACAATGTTCATGCTAAGGAATCGCAAGTAACTTAATTCTCTCTTTAAAAAAATCATTTATCATTCCTGTTTTTAGACTAGATGTCAACTATCACTGCACGTTTATTCTTTTTGTGATTAATAATAACTATAATTTTTATAATGTTATTCCACATCATGTGTTCATATATTAGAACAACGAATCTCTGATCATTTTTAATAACTTTAAGTTTCACCTCGGATTTTTAAGACTAC
The DNA here is from genome assembly GCA_038502835.1 of Octonoba sinensis. Lineage (NCBI taxonomy): Eukaryota > Metazoa > Arthropoda > Arachnida > Araneae > Uloboridae > Octonoba > Octonoba sinensis. The sequence goes on from CM076602.1 coordinate 71,864,778, forward strand.
TGTATCATAATTTATACATGAAAAGAAAAGTTAAAATAAGTAATACTTGCATAGCTACCTCAATATTTTTCACTTTAAGAGTATAATCCAAATCGTTAACACTAAGCTTTTGTCTTCTGGCATGGCCCATAAATTTCTTTGCATCCTAAATAAAAATAAATAAATAAATAAATGAACAAAAGAAAACAAAATTAATGCAGTAAACTTGTGTTATAAGAACAACAAGTTATTCTTTTACTTAACATTAAATAAAATGATCATTTTAATAAATAATTAGATTTTATACTAAAAATCCCACATTAAGTTAACCCTTAGCAGGAGATGTATAGTATAGTCTCTCAGACTGCTTAACATATTTCTCTTATCCCCTCTACATGTTTAGTACAATTAAATGAATGCATCCCCCCCCCCCAGCTTCTCCCAGGCTGAAGTCGAAAAATAAACAGGTACAGAAAAACCCATTTAAAGAGTGGGTGTCAGGGTGGACATATTTGGCACTCGTGTTATAACATAACTGCAGCATATTTAAACTATGGTGGAACCGTTTATTCATGAAACAACTCACTTTTATTCTACTATTTTGAACTTTATCAATTGCTTGTAACTTTTCTTCTATCATATTTTTTTTCTTATCTTGTTTGCTCCCATTTTATTTACTATAATTGCAGTGCAAGCACAAATCTTAACTGAGCGGTCTGTCTGTTGAGCAATAGGTTATTCAGTTTAAAGTTTTGAGCTTTGCAAGCGAAACCAACCGCATTCTGAGATAAAAGGGGCTTAAAAATCTCTTTGTTACCAACATGGGATTGTAAAGGGAGAGAGAGGTTCTATGAAAAAAATAGTTTTGGAAGGGGAAGAATGCATTTCTCAAAGAAATAATGCTTTAAGCCTGCATGTACTCACTCATTCCAGACTGGAGAATATGTTTACTTTTCAAGAATTTTAAAGAATCTGGAATATAAAGGTAGATCATGCAGTAAAAGAAGTTACACACGCACAACTAGGCTTCTGAAAATGGAATATAGTTATGCATTGAACTCGACAAATTCCTCACAGTTTGAGCTCCGCCCATGACAAGAGAAACAAATCGGAGCAATTACACCCAATTTTGAAAATCAAGCAATACCCTAGGTTAGACAGAAGAAGCATGAAACAGGAGTACATTCACCGTATCAAAATAGGGCTTAGGCAATTAGTGTGTATGGTGAGGGAATGGGAGCTCTTTGGCTCAGAAAAGACTTTGCTGGCTGGCTTTTGTTACAATGGTAAAAAAAGGAGTCCCCTTTAAATGACAATGATAAAAGGGTGGTTTGAACAGCAGGGGACATGATAGTAACTGCATTATACCAGGTCTACGTGCTTCGGCAGGCCTAAGGCTTTGGCTAACAGGTTTGGAGTCTGGTGGAGAAAAGTAACTGCATTATATCCAATTTTGAGGTACACTGAAGTGCGGCATAATGGGATTTTAATATAATCTCAAACTTCATTGTTTAATCAACTTTCAGGATTTTGTAATCAGTTCAGATTCCAAATTGTTGCCTGAATTTTTCAGCAACCATGCTTAGTCACAGAAAACTCGCTAATAAAGTGCCTCATCAAATACAAAAAATAGTACAAGACAATACATGAAGGGATATTACAATTACAGAGTAAGGAAAAAACAGACATATTTCTTGCAGCCAAGCGCAGGAGTTGAACCCACACCCTCATCACTGCGCTCAGGCAGATGTCACAGCAAGCACTTATACTTTTTGGTTATTAAGGCCCCTTATAATCAGTCAATCTCGTACAAAAACAAAGGTGTAAATATAATCATGCTTCAGGCATTTGGCATTTTTTAATTTAGGGAGGTAAACATCTAACACCAATCCCCATCAGTCATTGATCAGTCTGCTCCGAGATGTAGCTAGGTCATTTTCGAACGGGGCAAGACCAGACTTTAGCGCCCCCCATACACAAAAAAAAGTACAATAACTAAAATCTCGCGCCTGGTTCACGGGCCAAGTCTGTCCCTTCCTAGTGACCCTGAAGACGCCTTGTTGTATCAATATTCATATAATGTTGTGTTAACTGGTGCTAAATTCTTTATTTCTTCTAAAAATCTAGAGTAAGAAATCAAAAATATATTAACTATCATTATAGTTAACTGTTTATTCAAGTGTTCCTTCAATAAACCTGTTTTCGTGCGATATTTTTTTTTCATGCGGTAGATACAATGGTTGACTACCGCATTAAAACGAGAAAATTGCACAAAATCAATCAATCGCATTAAATAAACATCGCACAAAAACAAGGTTTGACTATATACATTAATATATATACTACATCACTAACTGTAATTATATCTTTTATTATCTTAGGGCAAATGAAAATATGTATCGGTGTACGAATTATTGTCTGTAAAACCATGTTTTTGAACTGGAAGATTCGCAAACCTTTTTACAAATTCTTCTGAACTTAAATTGATAAATATATAGATTGTTTATCCCCTTAAAAATAATCATGTTACTAAATAAATAGGCGTTTGAGCCCCGAAGTAGCCAAAATACCCTATGGATTGTACAGGACGTTTTGGAGAAACACAACGGATCTAAAATACCTGTATCATTATTTTCATTCGATAAGTTATGTCATCTGCAAGATGTTTTGCAGCTTCGTCAGATATATTTGATATACCAACAGACTCTGCAATAATTTTGATAGATTCTTGCGAAATGTAAGTTCCGCTTTTAAATTCTTTAGCGGCAGCAGCCATTTTTAAACTAATATGTTATGATGCCAACTATAAGTTCAGAACTTCAAGCTAAAAAGAGAAAGTGAAGGAGTCCCAAATGATTGAGCGATTGAGCCTGTTTTGTCTTCATTTACGTTTTTACAGAACCACTTTTGCGTGCGTAAATTTAAAGCTATATAGAGAAGAACTTTTTTTTGCATAAAATTGATTGAAATGGTAAGTTAAAACGCAGTCAAAAGTGAACCGAACAAAAAAGAAAATATATCGACCTTGCACACGATATGCAATGGTTAATTTTATTTCTCCGTTGCGGGTGCTTACGCTAATTATTCAGTTTTAATGATTGACGTTATAACGTAAAAGAATAGAGTTTTGTCGAAAATATGTGCCATCTGTATACATTCTGATCGTGAAAGCAATGAGAAGAGAGTTAAATGAAAAATAGACACCCCCCTATTGGGTTCTAGTAAGTAGCGTAAAATACATGAGTTCTCAACAATTTCCCGATGCGCCATTTGAACATTTCTAAAAGAAAAATTCTTAAAAGACATCCTTTGTCAGTATATAAAACAGTAAATTTACGCACAGTTCTACCATAAAAAAGAGCTCTGAGTGGCAGAATTCCAAGAAGAATCCGTTCATGTTCAAGGGACACACAGTTTTGTAAGTAATACGCCGTATTCTGTTCTCGTTTTAGATCGTTTAGCATACTTGATTTCTTCCGAACTGAGACTATATACCAGTTTGCAAAATTTATAGTTTTTATAATTTAGTCGCTTTCAACAAACAAAGAAGCAAACATTCTGATTTTCGTGCTAATAAACGCATCTGCAAAAACAAACTTCCCTAAAACTCGAATAGGTAGATTCGTCCTTTTCTATGCGTTGGATGCCAAGCATTCAAGTGTCAGAAATTCGTGGTTGAACTGTAATAAGGTATAAGAGAAGTAAAAGAAGTATAAGTTGAAAGTATAAGGTATAAAAGAAAATCCGAAATTTTTGTCTGCTGAGTGCTGGCGTATCTCATATCCACTCATTGCAACCGATCGTACGTGTGACGTCACGATAAGTTTGGTTGCTTAAGGCATCAATATATATGAGCCTACTCGACGTATCAGACATTATGGACGATTTTTGATTGTTGAATTTTAAGCCGACTAACGGGGAGTCAGTGGGGTGTCCCCCCTCATGCGACTTCAACCAGTCGGCAAAATCAACTGTCTATTGTCAGCACGTTAAGTATCTCGAAATTTAAAAGTTCGCCACTAAAAAAATTAAAAAGGTCAAGAAACTTACTCAAGTTTACATTTCTTCTCACTTTATTAAATTTAGAGGTTTTAATAACATGACAGTTTTTAGTTGCAATAATTTTGTTCACTGGGCAAACTCAGATGAAAATCGGCAGTTTTGAGTTTTGGAACTAATATCAGATTTACAAAATCATTGAGTAAAAAAAGGTAACTAAGTGCCCATGTATGCAGCCATTCATACTTGTGTGCAGTGGTGTAGTCGAGGGAGGACAACGCCCCCCTACCTTTTTATTCTAATACAAGCGTCCCCCCCCAAATTTTCTACATTTTAATATATATATAAGCATCCCTCCACTTTTGATTTCCATTGCTTATGTTTGTATGTATAAGCATCCCCCCCTAACTTTATTTTCAGGACTACACCATTGCTTGTGTGTGTGTACGACATTGAAAGGAAGAAAAAAAAATCATGAATTGTGTAGGAATGTCGTGTGTTACACTGATTTATTTTCATTCTGACTATTCACACTGCTCATAAAATAACTTTCCAGGGGTGCTCCCCAGAGGCGTAACTAGGGTTTTCAGCTCCCGGGGACAACTGAAGATTTTGTGCCCCTCTGTGCTCCTGGGGGCCTAGAGGCGCCCTCTAAAGTGAATTTAAAGACTTTTATGCTTTCTAAATGATAAATAGCTCTAAATGCAGCCGTTTTAACTTTCATTTTTATTAGCAACCATTCACTTACGAGGGAAAAATGGGACATTATGTCTTCGCAAAATTATTTGTCTGATTTTCCAGGCATTCCTGTGCTACATTGGTCATTCCCGATTTAATTTGCGGTGCTTCCACGTTTTTGTTGAACAGATTCCCACCGGTTCAATTCAAATAATTTTCTTTTCACATTTAAAAATAAAATAAATTAACATTAAATTGGCGCCCCTTGAAGATGCGCCCGGGGACAGCTGTCCTTCCTTGCCCCCACCTAGCTACGCCTCTGGTGCTCCCCCCCCCCGCCAAGTTCAATAGTGGAAGGCTCCCTGCCCCAGTTCATAGACTTTCTCCTATACTGGATATCCGGTATCACTTGCCTGACAAATATGTTTGGGACGTCCGGCTCTGATGCTCGAGACCTATAAATTCTATACATATTTTCAAACAGCCCATAGCTTGCAAATACGTAATAAGTTTGTAATTTATGTAATTTTTCAGAACATGCTAGTTAAATGGGTTTTAATAATCAAATTTGGTGTGCTGGATATTTCATGCAATGATCAAATAAAATTTCCAGTTATTTAAAAATTAGTCGGATACGGATATCCGATGCATACAAATTTTTTTTCTGAAGTACCAATTTGTCTTTTAATATTCTGAATTCTGGCAGAACAAAAACTTTAAATTCATTTTAAGTGCTGGGCATTTAAAGAAAATATGAAAGAAAAAACATTTAAGCATTATTAAAAGGTTTAACACACCTTTAATAGATTTGTTATCGTAAAGAGCAGATAAGTAAATCTAAACCAAACTAAATAATTTATTTATTACGCTTAATCTTTGCAATATACATCGGGCCATAATTTAGTGGTAAGTAAGGTACAACAAGTTGTCCATACTTGCAGACATCACTGAATTGAAACAGTTTTTTAAGTGGTGAGAAGGCTTCACTTAAGTCTTGAATGATAAACTCGAAAGGAGATTCAGTATATAGATTTGATAAAGCCATATGTACAACTCCATCATTTTGAACTGGAGATAATGAGCATGTTGAATACACTAAAGATCCACCAGGCTTTAAAGCTTTCAGTGCAGCTCTAAAAAGACAAATGATGCAAAAATTAATATCAGAATTCCCTTTATGACTATAAAAACATGAGAAACATTTTCAAGAACACATAAGACTTAAGATGAAAGAATGAGAACATCTAACTAGCATAATGAGAAAATTTTTTAAACTGCCAACCTCCTCAAAATTCTACTTTTTCAAAATTGTTTTTAATTTTCTCATTGGCATTTAGCATAAAACATGTGTGTTTTTTTAAGAATGGAAAAACACTACTACTTTTTGGGGCAGCATTGAGAAGTTATAAAAAGTTTCTTAATTTTACAGAAAGAAACCTAAAAAAAGAAAAATTTTACATGACTCATAATTATGATGCATATTCAAGCATTTATAGATATTTTGAAGTGAAGAAATAAGTTAAATTCATTATTATTAGAAGTTTTACTCATTAAACACTCCCATCATTTGGAGGGTCAGGAGGGGCAACTTCCTGCCATTGGCTTTTAGAAACAATTTTTTTTTTTTAAATTTCCAATGGCAGATTAGAAGACAACTGTAAACAGAAAAACAAACTATAACTAGAACATGAAACAAAAATAACAGAAAACACAAGTATCAAAACTCAACTACAGTAAGTCTATAAATTGTTCATCTTGTGCCGAGCTCTCCAGTATTTCTCCCACAAGTGTCCCAAGTCCAGTGCAGGGCAGTGAACAAACTGGTTCATGTCCATTTCCTCACAAATGTCACAGGTTTTTTTAGAAACAATGTATTTATACATATGTGTATTTCTTTGTTTTTCCCTCATTAATAGATTGCTTATTTACTTTAATCTAAAATATTTGTATTTTTTCTAACTTTTATTAACCTTTAAATTAAACGTACATTCCTAATTATAAGAAACAATTGTAGACTTATTATGCATAAAGCTAAGGATTTGCTATTAAAAAAATCGAAAAACATTGTAGCACTATTAGGTGAAAGGCATTATGAAAAAACGTTTTAGGTAAATAGAATTTACAGAGGATAGAAAAATTCTTTCATGATTTGTTAAGACAATCTTAATCTGTAATGTAAATTGCTCAGACCAACATAGCTGACTAGGACTAGTAACGGAGATGCATCAATAAAGTATTGGTTAAGGAAGAAAATAGTCAAAATGCTCTGTTCATTGATAAAAAAATTTAACAACTATATGAAGCTTCTTGCTAATAACTTTTTGTCCATTTACTATTAATAATATTTTCAAGTACTTTGAAGTGCACAGATTTTGACTACCTCGAAGGTTGTTTACACACATACATGTCTTTTAATTATAGTGTACATTACAATATTAATGTTTCAAAAGGATACAATGTACCTGTATGTTAGAGAAATAAAATGGAAAGTGAAGATTAATGCATTTGCTTGCTATTCATTAAATGCAGTTCTTTTTCACTGAAGAGATGTGATGATGTTTTACATTAACTTTAATGAGAACAGCATGTATAATATTCCATCTATGAGCCTCAAATTAATTTTAATTTACTCTTCAGAGCTTTATGCATTATATGTTGTCAAATATTTCAAAAAGAAGTTAGTAATAATTTCAAGAAAAAGAAAATAGTATTTCTTTGCTTTTATTTTTTTAATCACATTGGCCAAAAGAAAAATTAAATTGCAAAAACATTTGGCTTGAAATTCTGTGTGATTGATATTGAATATGTTACAAAGCTCTACATTAAAGAACAAAAAATTAACACACTTTTTTCCAAAATTCTATCTGAAAGGGTTAAATAAGTTTCAATTAAAATTTTTATATGTAGTATGAACTGAAAAAACATTATATGTAATACGGAATATGTCTAACTATAAATATGTTTAAAAATAAAGTTTTTAATAGAAAATAAAATAAAATAAAAAAACAGAACAATTTTTTACATCAAACTTACATCAACATGGAGGTTTGAAGCTGAGGTATCATCATTCTTTCATGGTACCTTTTTTGAATGAAGATATTATTTGCATCTTTTGTCACAGATAACCGATCATTTGTACAAGGCACATCAAGCAAAATCTAAAAAAAAACAGCAGTGGATAGAATAAAGTTGGTTAAGATTTAGGAAACATGATTTTTTATGATTTAAGAAACAATTTCAAATTACCATGAGTATGAATAATAATTCAATTAGAAGAAAATTACTACTCCTAATTGGTGAATTAGGAGTAGCTTTTTAAATATGACATTTTGATGGTTTATTGTTTTAAATATAATGGCCTTTTTTATATTAAAGATTTTCATTTATGCAACCCTTTTGGTCAGCCCCGGCAACATATAAGTGAGTTTACTATATTTACTTTATGTGTACATGAGTTAACACTTATTTGGCATAATCAAATGTTCCTAAATGCACCACAAAACAAGAAAGAGTTCCAAAATAGCCAAGGGGGGGGGGGGGGGGGGGACACCTGTTGGTCTGTAATGGGACTACAGAACCTTTATTAAAGTGTTGGCAGAAAGCATTCTATATGTGATAATCATGTCAGTCAACCAATAATGCTGACAAATGCATTAGTATTACATGTATACATTAACTACAAAGCTTAAGTATCATGCAATAATTCTTTCTTTCAAAATATTATTCCAGGAAAACTAATAATGTGTCTTAATACCAGAAATCAGTAAAATTTGAGAATAAGTTATCATAAAATATATCTCGAAAATGACAAAATCATGCATGAAAATTCCTTTTAAAAAGATATAATTTTTAAAATTGTTTTGTAAAGCAATTAAAGTCATAAAAAATACAGAAAAAATCACTAATTCTCATTGTAATAACAAGAAACAAAAAGAGTAAAACATGAACAAAACAAATATGGTCTATCATTTTTCTGATTTTTATAAATTAGATATAGATTTAAGATTCAGAAATTTTATTTTGATATTTGTCCCATAAATATGATATCTTTAATAAATAACTAATAAAGATACTAACATCTTTACTATCTTCAAAAAGTATTCTTAGGAGATACATTGCATTATTTCAACGTATAATTTGATACTAATTTGCCAAAAAGTACAATTTCAATGCAAATTTTCAATTCACCATATCACTTTTCAATTTACCATAACATTTGTAAGGTGATCCATAAATTCCATGAGAAACAAAATTAATAATCTATAGTTATAATTCATGTTTAAAATATTCTGAACAATTTGCACATTCAGAACTTAATTTAACCAAATTTTTAAAATTTTAAATTTACCAAAAAAATAAAATAAAAAAACAAATAGAATAAAAATTATGTAGTCTTTCTTACCTTATCAAAGGCTTCAAAACAATTCCACTCAACCACATCTAGATTTGATACCATGATTTTTTTACTCCACTCTTGAGTTCCAGGTAAATATGTATTTAATACAATTTTTAATTTACTTACACGAGATAGGCTTACATCATTGCATACTAATTTACCTAAAAAGATTGAAATAAATAAATATATAAATTTTACAGCACATGAAATGTTTGCAATGATTGAATGGGCACAATTTTTGCATTGCTATAACTCTGAAAATAATGAACTAAATAAAAAATAAATACCAGAGACATCAACTAAAACCTCATACTCACTGAGAAGCAATTAGTATCTAAATATTATTCATTCATCATATTAATTTATTTAAAACTTAATTATATTTTTGTCTTTGAAGTTTTAGAGATATATCAGAAAAATTAATTTTAATAGTAAACTCAATTCACTTCCAGGTAATAATAAAATATTAAGAGAAAAGAAAAAGGAACAAATTAACCACATGTTTAGGCAGTGTAAAACTATGGGACATTGTGAAGGAAACCGAAAAATTTATCAAGGGGGTGGAGTTACTTATAGCACACACACACACACACATATATATATAAAATTATATATATATATGGGTCATTCCAAGTCAAGTGTGCCAGGGGTCCCCACTCGACCCTCTCCAATTTTGATGAAATTTTTATGGCATGTACAATTGTACATATATGTCTTAGATGGAGCCATGCCAAATTGCTGCTCCATAAGTTGTATAGTTGGGCCACTAGCCATGGTTTTGCTAAGACGCCTTTTTTCATGTCGCAACCAAAATGACTAAATCGTCTACTTTGTGTTCTTATTAATAATGAGCTAAGCGGACTAACTCTGTGAAACTTGGTGATCCTGCTAAACATTTGGGATATAACAGCCTACTAGTACAATGAAAGGTTCATGTATTTTAGCTTTTTCACATTTTGCTGCCAAAGTAGCTCATTTGTGCCGATGTGGCAAATTTTGACCACACTTTGCCAGCTTGTATCTGTCAATAGAAATATTTTATGAACTGGATTCTTTCATCATTTGCACCCTGCTGGCATGTCATAAAGATGTGCAAGTGGCATCTTGATTGCTCAATTAATTGCCGAGTTATGCTGGTTCAAAATTCAGTTAAAAATTTCACGCCTCAATTTTTTCTTATTTTCAAAGAGCCATACCTCAAAAGGGATAGCTCGGATTTAGTTTTTCTTTATATCATTAAAAAGAGCTCACTTTCCTCTTTAAAGAAATGTCTTCTGAATTTTTGAGACAAAGCAGTTTTATACAGATGTTGAGGTTCAAAACGATATACAAAATATCGCCAATTACAGAAAATAAAGATTATTTCATTTATTTATACATGACCTAAGAGGACTACCGGGCTGAAAGTTGGTGATAGTGCGAAACATTTGGAATATAACAGCCTGCTGGTGCAAGAAAAGCTAAATGTATTTTAGATTTTTCACACTTTGCTGCCAAATTAGCTCATTTGTGCCGATGCGGGAGATTTTGACTACACTTTGACAGCTTCTATCTTTTGATAGAAATATTTTCTGAACTGGATCCTTTCCTCATTTGCACCCTGCCAGCATGTCATAAAGGTGTGCAAGTGTCATCTTCATTGCTCAATTAACTGCCGAATTATGCTGGCTCAAAATTCGGTTAAAAATTTCACGCCTCAATTTTGGCTTATTTTTAAAGAGCCATACCTCAAAAAGGATAATTCGGATTTGGTTTTTCTTTATATCATTAAAAAGAACTCACTTTCTTCTTTAAGGAAATGTTTTCTGAATTTTTGAGACAAAGCAGTTTTATACAGATATTGAGGTTTAAAACGATATACAAAATTTCGCCAATTACAGAAAATAGAGTTTATTTCATTTATTTATACATGATCTAAGAGGGCTAACAGGCTGAAACTTGGTGATCCTGCTAAACAACTGGAATATACCAGCCTACTAGTACAAAGAAAGATCCATGTATTTTAGATTTTTCTCATTTTGCTGCCAAAGTAGCTCATTTGCGTCGATGTGGCAGATTTAGACCACACTTTGTCAGCTCGTATCTGTTGATAGAAATATTTTCTGAACAGGATTCTTTCTTCATTTGCACCCTGTTGGCCTGTCATAAAGGTGTGCAAGTGGCATTTTGATTGCTCAATTAACTCCGGAGTTATGCCGGTTCAAAATTCATTCAAACTTTATGCCTGAATAAATCAAAATCGAGGCATGAAATTTTTAAATGAATTTTGAACCGGCATAGCTCAGGAGTTAATTGAGCAATCAAAATGCCACTTGCACACCTTTATAACATGCTGGCAGGGTGCAAATGAGGAAAGGATACAGTTCAGAAAATATTTCTATCAAAAGATAGAAGCTGGCAAAGTGTAGTCAAGATCTCCCGCATCGGCACAAATGAGCTACTTTGGCAGCAAAGTGTGACAAATCTAAAATACATTTAGCTTTTGTTGCACCAGCAGGCTGTTATATTCCAAATGTTTAGCACTATCACCAACTTTCAGCCCGGTAGTCCTCTTAGGTCATGTATAAATAAATGAAATAATCTTTATTTTCTGTAATTGGCGATATTTTGTATATCGTTTTGAACCTCAACATCTGAGTAAAACTGCTTTGTCTCAAAAATTCAAAAGACATTTCCTTAAAGAAGAAAGTGAGCTCTTTTTAATGATATAAAGAAAATCCAAATCCGAGTGATCCCTTTTGAGGTACGGCTCTTTGAAAATGAGCCAAAATTGAGTCGTGAAATTTTTAACTGAATTTTGAACAAGCATAACTCGGCAGTTAATTGAACAATCAAGATGCCTCTTGCACACCTTTATGACATGCTATCAGGGTGCAAATGATGAAATAATCCAGTTCAGAAAATATTTCTATCGACAGATACAAGCTGGCAAAGTATGGTTAAAATCCGCCACATCAGCACAAATGAGCTACTTTGGCAGCAAAATGTGAAAAATGTAAAATGCATGAATCTTTCGTTGTACTAGTAGGCTGTTATATCCCAAATGTTTAGCAGGATCACCAAGTTTCAGCCCGGTAGCCCTCTTAGATCATGTATAAATAAATGAAATAAACTCTATTTTCTGTAATTGGCGATATTTTGTATATCGTTTTGAACCTCAACATCTGTATAAAACTCCTTTGTCTCAAAAATTCAGAAGACATTTCCTTAAAGAGAAAAGTGAGCTCTTTTTAATGATATAAAGAAAAACCAAATCCGAGTTATCCCTTTTGAGTTATGGGTCTTTGAAAATGAGCCAAAATTGAGTCGTGAAATTTTTAACTGAATTTTGAACCAGCATAACTCGGCAGTTAATTGAGCAATCAAGATGCCACTTGCACACCTTTATGACATGCCAGCAGGGTGCAAATGATGAAAGAATCCAGTTCAGAAAATATTTCTATCGACAGATACAACCTGCAAAGTGTGGTCAAAATACGCCACATCGGCACAAATGAGCTACTTTGGCAGCAAAATGTGAAAAATCTAAAATACATGAACCTTTCGTTGTACTAGTAGGCTGTTATATCCCAAATGTTTAGCAGGATCACCAAGTTTCAGTGTTAGTCCGCTTAGGTTCTGATCAATTAGAACACAAAGTAGACGATTTAGTCATTTTGGTTGCGACATGAAAAAAGGCGTGTTTGCAAAACCATGGCTAGTGGCCCAACTGTACAACTTATGGAGCTGTAATTTGGCATGGCTCCATCTAAGACATAGATGCACATGTCATAAAAATTTCATCAAAATCGGAGGGGGTCGAGTGGGGAAGTTTCCGAAATTTGGCCCATTTGACATGGAATGACCCATATGTATAATTTTAATTTTTTATGGGTGAAAGGCCTCTAATCCTCACTCTGGTATCATAGTGAATGTGCCTGCTTCTCTGATTGCACAATCACCTTGTGGGAGTGCAAAAGAGCAAGTCACGCTACAGCACTGAGTGCATGCTGCTTTTGAAGAGTATGTTTATGTCACACATACACAATCATACTATCTTTAAAGTATAAAATACATTTTCACAACCACAACTATTAACACAGCTTTGACAATAGGGAGCAAGAGAATAGTTCATGAATACAGACATTAGTAATGGTTCAAAAAAAAAAAAAAGTCATTTTGTAGAATATCTTTTGTTAGCAATGAATAATTGATCTTGTTTTAAAGCAGGAGAATCAGTTCTAAATGAGAAGGTTTCCAAAAATTTACCAAATTTCAAGCCAAATAAAATTGCTAAAGATTTCCCACCAGGGGATGCACACAAATCACCCACTTCTTCATTCTTCTGAACATCCAGGGCTAGCACTGGTAATATAGAGGCTCCATCCATTAAATAATAATCTAAAAAAGAGTTAAACTGATTAAAATGACTCAAGAAGAACTTATGATTTCATGTAATTAACCCATTAAACGCCGCTACATGTTCCAACATTTTTTTTAAATAAGTAATTATTTTTTCGTAATGTACAGAGGGTATCTACACCTATTTCATTTGAATTTGTAAAAAAAAAAAAAAAAAAAAAATAACTAAAAGTTATAGCATGTTCTTAAAATGGGAACATTGGCACCTAATGGAGGTGTAAGATTGCAAATGCATTTTGTATTACACATTTGAATTTCTGAAGTTTATTGCGCAATAGTAGCTGCTTTTACGATTTTAATTAATAAAATGTAACTCACCAGTTCGTAATGTATACGTTTTGTGCACCTTTTTGTTTTTTAATTGTTACATCCTTTTTTTTATAAACTGTTATTTTGAATGAAAGAGAGCTGTACAGTTCTTACGAAGCATTACGCTACATTTTATCCCAAGTAGGTGAGTGTTTTTTCGACAAACTTTGCACCTTGCTCGTCTTCCTGAATTTTACAGGAAATGATTAACCCAGTCGAAGCATACATCTTGGGATACAGATCCAGAAGGACCGGGACGAAAATGATCCTTATGTTTTGGTTCATCATCTCTTTTCATCAATGTAGTCGTAACTTCTCGCAGCAATTCCAACTCGGAGACCTTTCCCTCACATTCTCGATGGAGTCTCCAGCCAGCTACAATTGCCATGTTTCATGTATTGGTAAAAAAAATGGCCACCATCATTTCTTGCCCCTGATTTTCGAAAAATCGATGAAGCAGATCGACCCCTCCCATATATTTGTTGTAGGCAGCAACAACATGAGGCTACGCTATATCAATTTTTTCGTTCCTGTTGCACTCCACTTTTTTGTTGAAACTATCTGTTCAACTGGCTCAATATTGGAAGCTAAACAAACAACCTGGTTGTCTTTCCACTTCACAATGCTGATCGACTTTGTAGTAATCGAATCAAATATCGGTCTTTTTTCTTGTAACAAGCTAAACAAACAACCTGGTTGTCTTTCCACTTCACAATGCTGATCGACTTTGTAGTAATCGAATCAAATGTCGGTCTTTTTTCTTGATGTCCTTATAATTTCTTGCAGGGCAATTTTTTAGCTTATTTTCACGCATTGCTTCTGTAATGATACATATAACTAACCTTCAGACAGTTAGTCACCGGAAGTTGCACATGTTCTATTTTGCAGGTGTAGTGCCGAATGTATGCTGAAATCTGACTCAATTTGAAAACTAACGAAGGCGCCAATGTTCCCAAAATGAGACAAACTATTCTTTCGTCAATTGCGACCCTTTTTTCTTAAATTTTCACTTTGGATCAGTGATATTTTATAAAATAGACAGTTATAATCTAAATTAAGGTGCAAAATTAATTTTCATTAGTATATTATTAGGAAAAATGTACATGTGTATTGAATGTGTTCAAAAAGTCAAATTTCGAGTTTTTAACATTTTTATAAAAAATATTAATTAAAAAACGAGCTTTTTAAAAAAAATTACAGAAGCTGTCTCAAGCATAGAGGTTTTAAGAAAAATTAAGAGTATAATGATATTTGGAATAAGTATTTTGAAAAAAAATCAGAAGTTAATGTTCCCAAAATGGGAATATTTGCGCTTAATGGATTAAGAAAATCTGTCTAGGTTGGCGTCAGGGGATGAGAAAATTCTATGTATTGATTAAAAAAAAAAAAAATAAAAATTCAAAACTTTTTTTTAAAACTAGAAATCTGATGTGTGTAAATGTACCATATGTGACTTCCTGTTACACTAAACAATATAGTATACATTCCCCTTTTCAAAATTCAGATAGCTAATATAAATTATTTAAAGAATAGTCATTAAGCGTTTGCGACGTAAATTTCTGCTGCCCAGTGATGTATCTAAAAGCACGTGCAAGATAATATTCTGCCCTCAAATTCCAAAAGCATGAAGAAAAGACCTTGCACTTTTCGAACAGATGCCTTCAGCAAAAGCTGCTCAAGAATGTTGCTATTCTCGTGCGTTTAGATACATCTCTGGGCATCAGAATTTTACGTCGCAAACGCTTAAAGGGTTAATAAACACCTTTTCCGTAATATCTTCCTTTTCCCTGAAAAAAATTACTGAATATGTTACTGGAACTTCCAAAACAACCTGACAAAACATAACACTGGATATTAATTTTGTAAAGAAAATCGTGTTTTTTTTGGAGACTGTTTACTCGAAGCTAATTTTTCTAATGATTATTAAATGAAGACGAATTTTTTTTAATGCAGTGGTATTTATGAACACAAGGTTGAAGTAAAATTAAAGATAGTGAAAAAATAAATTGAAAAACAATAATAACATTTAATTACCCTGATAGTAAATGAAACAAATGAAAATTATTAAATAGGATCTACTGTCAGTTTTTTTTAATGATAAAAAATAATGAAGATTTTTATTCTAATAACAAAAATAGCTTTTTTAAGATATAAATTAAACATCCTTACACATGGCAATAGCCGGAATTTAAAATTTCAATGGATGTATAAAATATTATGAAAATAGCTAACTTACTTAATAAATTTGTTGAATCCAATAAAGGCTGAGGAAATTTTTTAAATTTTCCTCTGGGGCAATAATATATAGTCCAGTGCTCTGGATAATGGATTGCCCCATGTTTGACTAATTGTGCTTTGTAATTCATGTTTGGTTGGTAGAATCCCGTGTAATCCTCTTCGAATTCGAGGTCCCTGTTACGAAACTTTGTCGCAGGCATGTACTCTTTGTCTTCATTTTCCAAATCAACAGAAAAGTCATTGTCAAAATGATCAAAATGGAAATCAGAATCTTGATTTTCCATTGACTCTTTTTTTACAGCTCTTGGATCAGCCTTTGGTTTGTTGCTCTCATTTACATTTTCTGAATTTCCATCCGTGGCTTCCAAAGTGGACTCTGCTAACCCCAAGTGATAAGAATCTTTTAGATTGAAAACTTCCATATCGCCAAACAGCTCTGATGGAAGAGCTTTTTCAGCAAATGAATTCACCACAGCACAGTAACTGTGTGGGCACAGCAGACCTAGTCGGATAGAAGACCAGTTGGGGAACAAAGGACCATAGAATTGATCAAAATGATCCAATGCAAAACTTACAGGTGATTTCTTTGGCTGAAAGAACAATAAATGCAGATGAAAAATGGTGCTTTATTACCAATGATCAAAACGCAACAATGCAATAAAAAGGCATCCTAGTTGAAACAAAAACTAGCACAGCATAGGTACCAAAGTGTGTGTGGATTTATATAAAAAAAACTCTATCATTTGAATAGTTAACTGTATTAAGACACAAAATAGTTAACTGTATTAAGACATCTAAACGAATTTTGTTTTTCCTAAAATTGCTACGCCTGTTTATTGTTATTTTAGATACACATAGCTAATTTATACATTACTAATTTCCATCTCACAATGGGCCTTAGCTTGCCCCTCCCTAGATCGAGCAGACATCATAAGCTATCCATGTTGGACTTACTTACTAAGCCTTTGCTTTAGACCCTCTTTTGAAGAGTAGTAATTTATAAGTAGGTTTACAGTCTAATGCCTCCCTCCTTGAGCTACAGGAAGAGTTAAAATTATGCAATATAACATTCACTTACTCTTCTGCACATTAGACTAAAATTCTAGAAGAGAATAATACAGAGAGGCAATTACTTTAAAAAACTAGAAATAAAAATGCTTAAGGTGTCAGTTATACTCTCTATACTCATGTACCAAGTTTTCATCATCGTCTTCTAACAGCAGTGCTTAACTATTTCAAGCTTACTTAGAGTTTTAACAGGAAAAGAAATCAACAAGGCAACAAAATGAATTAATGAGCAATGAAAGAAACATTTGAACGCCACGGATTTTAAAAATTAAAATACTGCATCAGACACACATTAGGAAAAATGATTACCTTTGGAATGGAATATGATCGGAGAAAATTTCGGTTGCATTTTTTAACACTAAATTTTAAGCAACTGTAAAACGACATTATAAAAAAGTAAATTTCCAAATAATCGAAAGATTAAATATAAGTTTGGAATTTCCTTTTAGGTGAGCAAACTTCAATGGGAAATTTATTTTAGACACTCATTCCAAATACTGCGTTTATGAAACGAGACCGCATTGTAAGTTTTGTTTATTTACATTGTGAAATGTACGGCTACAGTTAAAAAAAATTACTACATTTATGATTTATAGTTTTCTGTTGAATAAAAAGCTATCTTTGATAACAAAGCAGGATATTTTATTTAATTTTGGAAAACATAAAAGCTCCGAATATTATTTAAAGTGAGAAATTTCATTATTATGATCTTTTTATCTACTAGAATTTTCTTGATTGAAAAGAAGAAAAAAAAAAAAACCTCGATAAGTGCTGCCATCTAGCGTCGTTATATCTGGGCGATAAGGGACTTTCAGAAATACAATGTATTAACATGTGTGTGTTTTTGTGTTTTGTTGTTTTTTATCTGTAATATGCATTGAAAATATACCCTTTGCCCAGTGGCGTAGAGTAAGACCCAGGGCGAGTAATGATGGTATCACTCCATGGTAAAGATTAAACTAAAAAAAATCATGTAAACGTGAAATGCGCAGTTTAATGCAATATATTTATTTGAAAAAAAAATTGCAACTTTGAAAAAAAAAAAAAGCATTCGTATCATGTGGGTCACAATATTTAAGGTATTTTTTGACGGCAATGGCGCGTTTAGCGTTATAAAACCCTTAGAATATATTTTGCTCAGTTAAAAATAGAAAAGAAAATTATAGAAAATATTATACAATTTTAGGTATATATGTTTTATTCCCCCGCCCCGGAAAAGTTTGAGATGATGGGCCTGAACATATTTCAATTTTGTTTGAAAGTCTAAATTTCTAACCGAAACAAGACTTTTTTAGATATCGTGATCTTCTGGATTCGATTATTTTCTGAATTTATGGTTGCGTTCATATATTCTTGTGCACTTTTTAATGAGTCAAAACCCTCTCCCCTTCACACATTCATTATTGCGTTTGAAGAAGAAAAATTTTAGCACTACAAGTCTTGGAATGTGAACATTATGTAATATAAAATGAGGTAAATTTAGTAAATTAAGGAATTCTAAAAATTACTAAAAGGCAGATTGGATTGGATTATTTGAAATTATAGGCAAAATTGAAGTAAAAAGCAACGAAATTTAAGCACAAAATTAAATTAAAAAAAGCAGATGCGTTTCGGAATTACATAGAATTGTTTTTTCAACGCAAGAAAGAAATGAGTAAGGAACGGTTTGCTTTCCTTTTTAACCGACTTCACCAAGAAGGAGGTAATTTATTAATATGTGTGTAATAAGAAAATGAGAAGTTACTTTTTAACCGACTTCACCAAGGAGGAGGTTATACATTCGTATATTCAATTCGTATAACATACATACCGTATGTATGTAGGTTTTTTTAGCTTATTTGTTCACCTATAACTTCTCACTGGTTGAACCGATTTTCTTGATTCTTTTTAAATACCATAGAGGGGGACCAATAGTTTTCCATCTGTCCCGTACTTTCGTTTGACCATATTCGAAAATTAGAAAACTTTTCTAATTTTCTGATAATTCTGATTTATTGATTGATTTATGATTATGTAATTGATTCATGATTACTTTTGTAATCATGAATCAATTACAAATATAAATAGCGTGGAGTTTGCAGCAGTTGCAAAGTAAAATAACGCATGGTGTAATGATAATTAGACTATCATAATTTTGCACCGACTTCAAAAGTTAAATTAATTTATTTTTCCCTTTTTAGCGCAATTTATAATTTGAAGTTGATTCTTATTTCTTTTCTAAAAATTATTTTATGTAATTTAATTTGTGCTTAGATTCGTTGCTTTTTTTCCTTGCTTCATTTGTCGCACAAAAAGTCAACGTTTTTAGTTATACGAAAAATTGTTTGCATTTATCATTTATAGGGGTTGGAAAGTCGTTTTCAAAATATGCATGAGCTTACGTTTAAAAAACGATGACCCCACAAAATCGGCTAAACCTCCTGTAAACACCCCCTCCCCCCAGTTTCAACGGGGTAGTCTGTGTCTCTCTTCTGTATTATTTACTTGCATCAGAGGTTGGGGGGAGGGGGAGAAGAGTCCGTTGCTTTTGGGCGGGTGGGCACTGGGCACCCCTGATTACACTGCCATTTTAATGAGCCGTTAAGTAACAGAGCATTTGGAACGTAAAGAACATTCGTTTCTCTAAAAATATTTATTTAAAATAATGAACCAAAACGTTCTCAACATGATTCTTCAACTATTATTTTTCATATCGTCACGATTCAAATTAAAACATTTGTCTTAGTGTACCAACTGTTTATTTATGTTATTTATGTACCTTCTTCATGCTCATTTACTGCTATGTGTAATATATTGAAGTTGGTTTTGGCAACAGCACTTTTTGTAATAAAAACTGGCAACAATGACTGTGTTCTAATAATTAGATTTTGGACTTGTAACTAAATTATCTCTGTGCAAAAAAAGTGGTTTTTATAATACGATGGTATTATTACTGAAGATAAAACAATTGGCGACGAGGAAATTAATGTGGGCAATGTATGTAAGCTTTAATTAGAAGATGAGTTTAATTGGAAATTTGAAAGAATTTGACCCATCAAAAGATGATTGGGTGGTTTATCATGAAATGTTGGAGCAGATGTTCATGGCGAATGACATTACGGATGATAAGAAAAAAGTCAGTATAATGCTTTGCTCAATAGGAGAATTGGCTCATAAGCTCCTACAAAATTTGTGTATGCCAAAGAAAGTCCAAGAATTGAAATTCGATGAAATTGTTTTAAAATTAAGTGATCATGTAGCTCCGAAAAGATCGGTATTTGCAGAGCGGTATAAATTTCATCGAGCATGCCAAAGTGAAGATGAAAACATCGCCAACTGGAGTGCGAAACTGAAAGAATTAGCAAAATATTGCAAATTTGAAAGTACTTTAGATTCAGTTTTGAGAGATCGCTTTATAGTGGGTCTTCGAAATGGTCCAATTTTAGATAGACTCTTTTGTGAACCAGAAGATATTACGTTTCAAAAGTCGGTCGAGATTGCTATAAGTATGGAGGCCGCTCGTTTACATTCAGCTGAAGTGAAGGAGGTAAATCAAGAAAGTGGATTTCACAAAGTACAAGGGGTTTCGCCAACTTCAAACAAACTTCCGGAATTACGGTGTATCTGTAAGAAAACCCGAAATGTGCCAGTGTTGTGGGAGGAAGAACCACAATATAAATAACTGCAGATTTCGCTCATATAAATGCAATAATTGCGGAATTAAAGGTCATCTGAGTAAAATGTGTACGAAGGAAAGCGTAAGTGTACGAAGGTTTAAAAATAATGCCGCAAATTACTTTGGCGAAAATTATGTTGGCGACATTTTGGGTCACAACGATGTTAAACCATTTAATGACTTGAAGGATAACTTTAGTGATGAACAACTTATTGATAATTTTGGAAATAAGCCATTTCTTAATGTGAGGTGTTCTGAACAGTTTAAGGATCGACTGTTTAATTTGAAGGGTATTGGCAGCAACGCACCTTTAAGGGAAACGATTATAATTGAAAATGTTCCAATATCGATGGAAATTGACACAGGTGCTGGAATCTCAGCAGTTCCCGAACATGTTTATTATAAACTGTTATCTCATGTACCTTTGATCAAAACTGTTCATCAATTTAAAAGTTACGTAGGTGATCCTATTACACCTTCGGGCACTGCCAAAGTTAATGTGAAGTACAATAATGAAAATTATGTCTTGACTTTATATGTTTTTCCAGACGGAGATACACCTTTAATGGGGAGAGACTGGATTGCTACATTAAAAGTACAGCTCCCATCATTTAATTGCATCAACGTGAAATATTCCTTAAAGGATTTAATAGATAAGTATGCTACTGTATTCGATGGGGGTCTCGGTACTTTTACCAAAGGTTGTTTTAAACTGAATTTAAAAGAGCAAGCAAAACCTGTATTTTTCAAGCCAAGAGCAGTTCCTTTTGCTTTAAAAGAAAAAGTTGAAACGGAGCTGGATAAATTGGTACAGTTGAGGGTTTTATCACCTGTTGAATTTAGCGAGTGGGGTACGCCTATTGTTCCAGTTATTAAACCAGATAACACTGTAAGAATTTGTGGAGATTATAAAGTAACTTTAAATCCAAATTTAAAAGCAGATAGGTATCCTTTGCCTCGTATTGAAGAATTATTTAATAAATTACAAGGGGGTGAAGAATTTACTAAACTGGATTTGTCGCATGCCTACCAGCAAGTTCTTCTAGATGATGAATCTCAAAAATTGGTAAATAAAAGTAAGACAGTTGTAGCCACAGAAAATCAAAATGAAACTCCTCAAGAAGTTAATAGTAATATTGCACTCCACCATCGTCCCCAGAGAGTTCGAAAGGCGCCGGCCAGACTCGGTTACTGATAACTTTTCATTCATATAAATAATTACACTTTTCTGGGATTTAAAAGGGAGGAAATGTACTATATTAAAGTTGGTTTTGGCAACAGCACTTTTTGTAATAAAAACTGGCAACAATGACTGTGTTCTAATAATTAGATTTTGGACTTGTAACTGAATTATCTCTGTGCAAATAAAGTGGTTTTTATAATACGATGGTATTATTACTGGAGATAAAACACTATGTTGATCAAACATTCACTAAAACACTCTTTCACTTCGCTGCTACTTAGAGATAGAACCTTCTCCCCCCCCCCTAAAACAAACAACTTAACAAACAATGTGGGGAAAAAGTGGCCATAAGGTGTATGTTCAGAAACTTCCCACTTAAAACTGCTATAGCAAGTTGAAGCCTACTTTGATGCATCCGCTGAGGAAGAACTTACTTTCTCTGATTATAAGCTGGCCTGAAATTTGGGCGGTCGGGGGTCAATTGCCCCTCCCCTCGACTTTTTGAGATACAATGTACTTATACAAGTGTTTATGCATTTTGTTGTTTTTTTACCTATAATATGCATTGAATATATGGGTCATTTTCAGGAAAAGGGTACATTTGATGAATAATTTTTTTTCCCAAAGTAAACTATTCTAACTAAAGCTTAGTTAACCCATTCGAGACCGATGACACACCGTGTGTGCAATAACAGAAATGTGCAATTATCAGTTCTTCTGAGTAAACTAGTCGTCGAAATAAGATTTTTCTTGAACTAATGAAATCCGTAAAGTGCAGGAAAATTATACGGTGTGCAATGATTTTATTTATGTGAATTCACTTATGAATTGGGTGATTTCCATAATAAACGTGTTTTTTTTTAATTAAGAATGAACAATATAAAGAAAAAAAAAAGCTTTCGCTCCTAGGGACCGTGTCCGAAAAAAATCGTTGTCTCGAATGGGTTAAGTAAAAGGAAAAATTGAATTTTTATGTCTAAGATTTTTTTTTTTTTAACATTTAGAACTAATATGTGATTTTCATTATTTTTTGTACGGGTACTGTAAGATTTTGTCTACAGTGTGATATAAGGTAAAGTTAGGAGAGTCTGCGCACATTTGGAAAAATAATTTAAAAAAATCGAAGTATGACTTTTTTGTTAAACTATTGATGAATAACTGTGACTTCATTTGTATTTATGCATTTCCATTGATATTTCGTTGTGTTGCTTTAATTTAATGCAACAGCTGTAAAAAAACAAGAAGACTAATTTGCGCAATCTGTTCTTACAGGGTAGGTGTGATTGCGCACATGGGTAGAAGAGCTTGTTATTCATAATAACTTCAATTAAATTGTTAGCAATAATGTTTACACTAAAATTATGTTGTTGTTAGGGTTTTTATAAACACATACAATTACAATAGGAATAAATATTTTAACTCAATGATTACAGAATCGGAAAAAATAGTGTTTTCATTAAAGAAACAAAATAAAAAAGAGAAGAAGGTTTAAACTATAATTAATCTTATTCATTATCAGTTTCAATGTCTTTTGTTTGTTAACCGAAGTTGTCGTCGTCCACATTCAGTATACTTATTGTTGTAAGTAGTGCAACCATTTGCCGCAAATAGCACACTTAACCCATTAATGCCTACCGTCCCTTTTTAGGGACAGTCTGAAAAGTACGTCTGAAGCACCCAAAACTAAGCATTTAAACAAAAAAATATTTTAATGGATTCCTAACGGGTTATTATAAGGTTAGGAATACATTAAATTTTTTTTTTTGTTGAAATGCTTATTTTTGGGTGTTTCAGACGTACTTTTCAGACAGTCCCTAAAGAGGGACGGTCGGCATTAATGTCACTCGTCGAAGTTGTCTCCTGGTACAGTTCCATTGAGTGCACTCATCCTCGTTGTCCTGTCTGACATGGTCCCAAAGATTCAGTATTTTGACATTATTTTCTTTTGAGGTGGCTGATGACGAAGATGTTTTAAAACATTTTTTTTGTTTTCTTTCCTGCAAGTTTTTTGGTTCCCACTTTTTCTGGAAGCATCTTTTCAGGTGGGTCAGTATCATTCGTTGCACTTTGTTTCCTTTTTCATTTTGACGGGATTAAACTGTTTAGAAAAATAGTTTGTTAATAAGAATATTTGTATAAAACTAGCACATTATTAATTTTATTAACTACTTATTTCTAAAATAATAAGAATTCGTTAAGTATTTAAAATATTACTTTATTCAACTCCTCCGTCAGCGTACATTTTTTTCCTACTTCCATTATCGTTAGCTTTTCATAACTCTCGTGCTGCCATTCAGCTGATGCCAACACTCGACCATCCTGACAAATAATCGTCCTCGATGAGATAATTACTCAAAGTTCTCTAGTTTTTCAAGTCTCTTTTCTCTAGTCCAAGTACTGAGCAGGAACCTTAATGATGCGTCTAGATGTTCTCGTTGGTAGACACTTTTTATCATCACCCTCGACGTCATCGTGTTCACTCTCACATCTCCATGCTTTTAACTGACTGACGTGAGCGGTGGTTGTATAAAATCGTCCCTTCTCCTTGGGTTCAAGTTGGGAGACTCTGTAGATGTCGTTTGGCAGAACCTCCGCCACTACTAATGGTCCACGATACTTCGGTTGGGTTTTAGTCGGTTCTCCTGTGGCTACTGGTGATCGTCTAACCACGACTATTTCTCCCTTATCAAACTTCATTGTCTTCAATTTCTTCTGATCATGGTACTTCTTTGTCTTTGCTTGCTTTTCTTCGATTGTCTTTCTCGTTTCAGCCTGGATCTTTTCTGGATCTTTCCAAGCATCAGCATCTTCATCAGCAAGCATTCTCAATATGCCGTCATTGAATCTTGGAGAGTAACCGTGCAACATTTCGAATGGTGTTTTGTCAGTTGTATTGTTCACCATACTATTCAAATTTCGTTCACATCTTTTTATTCTTTTGTCCCAATCTTTCTGTTCAGGATGCGTCATGCTCGTCATAATTACTGGTAGTACGGTTCTGTTAACTCTTTCTACCATTCCATTTCCTTGCGGTCGCTGGGTAGAATTTAATGTATGTTTTATTCCATTTATTCTACAAAACTCTTCGAATGCAATTGAAGTGAAACATGAGCCTCTGTCACTAATTATCCTTTCAGGCAGTCCGAATTCTTCAACAAATTCTTCTAAAAATCTGAGTACATGTTTAGTTGAGGTACTCTTAGTTGGAAAGAGTCTCACGAATCGCGTAAAATTATCAATTAAAATAAGTAAATGAGAATTTCCTTTAGAACTCTTCACAAACGGTCCTAAATGGTCAAGGTGAACCACATCAAATGGTCGTTTTCCTGGTTTAATAGGGTGTAAAACTCCCTGTTGTTTGCCACTAGGTACTTTATTTATCAGGCACTCGAAACACATTGATATGTGTCTTCTGACATATCTTTTCATTGAAGGAAACCAGTAAAGTTCCTTGATCTTGGCTATCGTTTTATCAACAGCAAAGTGTCCCATCAAGTCATGAAATCTCACCACCAAACTTTTTCTCATACTTTTAGGAACCACGTACAACAACTTATTTCCTTTCTTATCTTGAATGATTCGATATAATCTCTTGTGCTTGTAGTCAAAGTCCTTTATTTTCTGTTTCTCTTCTACCGTTCTGTCGTGAGGATCCTTTTCAAAAATATCTATGAAGCTTTTCAGTTCTTGATCCGCGTGCTGCATTATCAATACTTTTTCATCCTCCGTAAATGTTTGGTAAACATCCAAGTTGTTTTCAACTACTGCATCTAAGGTATCATCTTCTTGTAAGATAGGACATCGACTCAAGGCGTCTACATGAGCCATCTTCATCCCAGGTTTGAATTTCACCTCAAAGTTGTATTCTTGTATCAAATTACTCCATCTTGCAATTTGAGGGTTTTGCGTTTTCTTAG
This sequence comes from Octonoba sinensis, assembly GCA_038502835.1. Lineage (NCBI taxonomy): Eukaryota > Metazoa > Arthropoda > Arachnida > Araneae > Uloboridae > Octonoba > Octonoba sinensis. The sequence goes on from CM076602.1 coordinate 71,890,601, forward strand.
TGTTTAGATAAACTAAAGCCTGGCAATCCGTTAAAACAATGAACTCGATACCAATAAGAAACTGGCGCAATCTGTTTAAAGTCCAAACAATGGCCATCAATTCCAATTTGCTGGAATGATATTTTGATTCAGCTGCTGTTGTTTTCTTACTAACACAATACACTAAGTGAAGTTTTTCATCTTCTCCACGTTGAAGTAACATGCCAGCAATTCCGCTAGAGCTTGCATCTGTATGTACCTCTGTTATTGCATCAGGGCAATATAATGCCAAAATTGGTTTTTCTGTCAGATCACCTCTTAATTTTTCAAATGCCTTTTGTTGTTCTTCATTCCACTGAAACTTTATATCTTTACGTGTGAGTCTCGTCAGTGGTTCAGCATGTGTAGCGTAGTTTGGTATGAAGCGTCTGAAGAAACTTGTAAGACCTAGAAACCTTCTAACTTCGTGTACATTCTTCGGTGTTGGAAATTCAGAAATTACCTTCACTTTTGCTCGACCTGGTTGAATTCCATGTTCATTTATTACAAAACCCAGAAACTCAATTCCTTTCTTTCCAAATTCACATTTTGGCAATTTTAGTGTTAAATGTGCTGATCTCAGACATTCCAAAACTTGCTTTAATTTATCCATCATTTCCGTCCAAGTTTTTGCAGGTATGAGAATGTCGTCCAAGTAACACAGCACCGCTTTGTTCAGCAATGGTCCCAGTGCTAAATGCATCATACGTTGAAATTCAGAAGGAGCGTTAGTAAGTCCGAATATCATTCTTTCGAACTGTCCGGTATCATCTGGAGTTATAAAAGCCGTCTTCTGTTTGGCTTCTTCACTTAACGGAATCTGTAGATATCCATGCGCCAAATCTAGAGTCGTAAACATTTTACAGTTAGTCAAGGACTCTAACAAATCATCTATTCTTGGCAATGGATATTTTTCCTTAACCGTCTGAAGGTTTAACTTCCTATAATCAACGACTAAACGATGTTCTCCAGTTTTCTTCTTTACAATCATCACTGGACTTGCGTAAGGAGATCTAGTTTCAGTAACGATCCCATTATCTTTCCATTCACTCACTATTTGCTTTATTATTGCCCGTTCTTCGGCATTTGTTCTGTATGGTCGCATCGAAACTGGTTTGCTTCCTTCTACTTCTTTAATTTCCATCGTAACTAAATCTGTACGTCCAATCTCACTTAAGTTTAGAGCAACACAATCTCTATATTCGTTTAAAAGCTCAACTAATTGTTGCTTCTGTTCGTAAGTAACATCTTCATCAGTTTTTATGTCTTCGTAATTAAGTGGCTGTTTCATATCAGATATTTCATGTGAAGTTTGAATTTGACCATCCAGCGTTACAAAAGTCTCCGATCTTGAAGCGACATCGGTCGGGATCGAAAGTATACAATCATTACTTTCTAAACATTCATTGCTTGAAAGTAATTCCACTGCTTCTCCCCTACCTACACATTGGTTTTCCGTTAGCGTAATACTTTCATTTCGCGTGTTTGTGATTGGTATTTTTGTTTTCCCATTGACCACCTCTAGTAGACAGTCAACATTTCCTTTCTCACTAATGATAACATACCCTTCGTTCTGACCTTCAGCTCTACATTGTACTAGATTAACCGTATTCCTATCGAGCACAGTAGTTTTCTCTGCTTTTAGATTTATTCGCGTTTTATCTAACTTTAGTTGCAACTTATTAAACGGCGCTTCATCAATATGCAATTCATTTCCCACTCTGGCATAAGCTATGTGAGGCATATCTAACCAAGTTCTTCCAACTAACAAGTCTACTGGTTGCGTTTCATCACCTACAATGAGGACTGTTATTTCCTTTCCTGAAACATCATCAATTTCTATATCAACCAATGTCTTTCCATAGGTTTTCCCTGCTGGCGTACTTTGGCTTCCAAAGCCGTAAATATCATTTATTTCGGGAATAACGTTGATGTTCAATTTCTTGGCGATGGATTGTTTCATCAGACAACTAGAGCTTCCAGTGTCAATTAACGCCTCTATCCAGGTTACAGGGTAGGTGTGATTGCGCACATGGGTAGAAGAGCTTGTTATTCATAATAACTTCAATTAAATTGTTAGCAATAATGTTTACACTAAAATTATGTTGTTGTTAGGGTTTTTATAAACACATACAATTACAATAGGAATAAATATTTTAACTCAATGATTACAGAATCGGAAAAAATAGTGTTTTCATTAAAGAAACAAAATAAAAAAGAGAAGAAGGTTTTAAACTATAATTAATCTTATTCATTATCAGTTTCAATGTCTTTTGTTTGTTAACCGAAGTTGTCGTCGTCCACATTCAGTATACTTATTGTTGTAAGTAGTGCAACCATTTGCCGCAAATAGCACACTTAACCCATTAATGCCTACCGTCCCTTTTTAGGGACAGTCTGAAAAGTACGTCTGAAGCACCCAAAACTAAGCATTTAAACAAAAAAATATTTTAATGGATTCCTAACGGGTTATTATAAGGTTAGGAATACATTAAATTTTTTTTTTTGTTGAAATGCTTATTTTTGGGTGTTTCAGACGTACTTTTCAGACAGTCCCTAAAGAGGGACGGTCGGCATTAATGTCACTCGTCGAAGTTGTCTCCTGGTACAGTTCCATTGAGTGCACTCATCCTCGTTGTCCTGTCTGACATGGTCCCAAAGATTCAGTATTTTGACATTATTTTCTTTTGAGGTGGCTGATGACGAAGATGTTTTTAAAACATTTTTTTTGTTTTCTTTCCTGCAAGTTTTTTGGTTCCCACTTTTTCTGGAAGCATCTTTTCAGGTGGGTCAATATCATTCGTTGCACTTTGTTTCCTTTTTCATTTTGACGGGATTAAACTGTTTAGAAAAATAGTTTGTTAATAAGAATATTTGTATAAAACTAGCACATTATTAATTTTATTAACTACTTATTTCTAAAATAATAAGAATTCGTTAAGTATTTAAAATATTACTTTATTCAACTCCTCCGTCAGCGTACATTTTTTTCCTACTTCCATTATCGTTAGCTTTTCATAACTCTCGTGCTGCCATTCAGCTGATGCCAACACTCGACCATCCTGACAAATAATCGTCCTCGATGAGATAATTACTCAAAGTTCTCTAGTTTTTCAAGTCTCTTTTCTCTAGTCCAAGTACTGAGCAGGAACCTTAATGATGCGTCTAGATGTTCTCGTTGGTAGACACTTTTTATCATCACCCTCGACGTCATCGTGTTCACTCTCACATCTCCATGCTTTTAACTGACTGACGTGAGCGGTGGTTGTATAAAATCGTCCCTTCTCCTTGGGTTCAAGTTGGGAGACTCTGTAGATGTCGTTTGGCAGAACCTCCGCCACTACTAATGGTCCACGATACTTCGGTTGGGTTTTAGTCGGTTCTCCTGTGGCTACTGGTGATCGTCTAACCACGACTATTTCTCCCTTATCAAACTTCATTGTCTTCAATTTCTTCTGATCATGGTACTTCTTTGTCTTTGCTTGCTTTTCTTCGATTGTCTTTCTCGTTTCAGCCTGGATCTTTTCTGGATCTTTCCAAGCATCAGCATCTTCATCAGCAAGCATTCTCAATATGCCGTCATTGAATCTTGGAGAGTAACCGTGCAACATTTCGAATGGTGTTTTGTCAGTTGTATTGTTCACCATACTATTCAAATTTCGTTCACATCTTTTTATTCTTTTGTCCCAATCTTTCTGTTCAGGATGCGTCATGCTCGTCATAATTACTGGTAGTACGGTTCTGTTAACTCTTTCTACCTTTCCATTTCCTTGCGGGTCGCTGGGTAGAATTTAATGTATGTTTTATTCCATTTATTCTACAAAACTCTTCGAATGCAATTGAAGTGAAACATGAGCCTCTGTCACTAATTATCCTTTCAGGCAGTCCGAATTCTTCAACAAATTCTTCTAAAAATCTGAGTACATGTTTAGTTGAGGTAAAATTATCAATTAAAATAAGTAAATGGAATTTCCTTTAGAACTCTTACAAACGGTCCTAAATGGTCAAGGTGAACCACATCAAATGGTCGTTTTCCTGGTTTAATAGGGTGTAAAACTCCCTGTTGTTTGCCACTAGGTACTTTATTTATCAGGCACTCGAAACACATTATATGTGTCTTCTGACAACTTTTCATTGAAGGAAACCAGTAAAGTTCCTTGATTTGGCTATCGTTTTATCAACAGCAAAGTGCCCCATCAAGTCATGAAATCTCACCACCAAACTTTTTCTCATACTTTTAGGAACCACGTACAACAACTTATTTCCTTTCTTATCTTGAATGATTCGATATAATCTCTTGTGCTTGTAGAAAAAGTCCTTTATTTTCTGTTTCTCTTCTACCGTTCTGTCGTGAGGATCCTTTTAAAAAATATCTATGAAGCTTTTCAGTTCTTGATCCGCGTGCTGCATTATCAATATTTTTCATCCTCCGTAAATGTTTGGTAAACATCCAAGTTGTTTTCAACTACTGCATCAAAGGGTATCATCTTCTTGTAAGATAGGACATGACTCAAGGGTCTACATAGCCATCTTCATCCCAGGTTTGAATTTCACCCAAAGTTGTATTCTTGTATCAAATTACTCCATCTTGCAATTTGAGGGTTTTGCGTTTTCTTAGTGTTTAGATAAACTAAAGCCTGGCAATCCGTTAAAAAAATGAACTCGATACCAATAAGAAACTGGCGAATCTGTTTAAAGTCCAAACAAGGGCCATCAATTCCAATTTCTGGAATGATATTTTGATTCAGCTGCTGTTGTTTTCTTACTAACACAATACACTAAGTGAAATTTTTCATCTTTTCCACGTTGAAGTAACATGCCAGCAATTCCGCTGAGCTTGCATCTGTATGTACCTCTGTTATTGCATCAGGGCAATATAATGCCAAAATTGGTTTTTCTGTAGATCACCTCTTAATTTTTCAAATGCCTTTTGTTGTTTTCATTCCACTGAAACTTTATATCTTTACGTGTGGGCTCGTCAGTGGTTCAGCATGTGTAGCGTATTTGGTATGAAGCGTCTGAAGAAACTTGTAAGACCTAGAAACCTTCTAACTTCGTGTACATTCTTCGGTGTTGGAAATTCAGAAATTACCTTCACTTTTGCTCGACCTGGTTGAATTCCATGTTCATTTATTACAAAACCCAGAAACTCAATTCCCTTTTTTTCCAAATTCACATTTTGGCAATTTTTGTGTTAAATGTGCTGATCTCAGACATTCCAAAACTTGCTTTAATTTATCCATCATTTCCGTCCCAAATTTTTGAGGTATGAGAATGTCGTCCAAGTAACACAGCACCGCTTTGTTCAGCAATGGTCCCAGTGCTAAATGCATCATACGTTGAAATTCAGAAGGAGCGTTAGTAAGTCCGAATATCATTCTTTCGAACTGTCCGGGATCATCTGGAGTTATAAAAGCCGTCTTCTGTTTGGCTTCTTCACTTAACGGAATCTGTAGATATCCATGCGCCAAATCTAGAGTCGTAAAATTTTACAGTTAGTCAAGGACTCTAACAAATCATCTATTCTTGGCAATGGATATTTTTCCTTAACCGTCTGAAGGTTTAATTCCTATAATCAACGACTAAACGATGTTCTCCATTTTCTTCTTTACAATCATCACTGGACTTGCGTAAGGAGATCTAGTTTCAGTAACGATCCCATTATCTTTCCATTCACTCACATTTGCTTTATTATTGCCCCTTCTTGGCATTTGTTCTGTATGGTCGCATCGAAACTGGTTTGCTTCCTTCTACTTTTTTAATTTCCATCGTAACTAAATCTGTACTCCAATCTCACTTAAGTTTAGAGCAACACAATCTCTATATTCGTTTAAAAGCTCAACTAATTTTGCTTCTGTTCGTAATAACATCTTCATCAGTTTTTATGTCTTCGTAATTAAGTGGCTGTTTCATATCAGATATTTCATGTGAAGTTTTAATTTGACCATCCAGCGTTACAAAAGTCTCCGATCTTGAAGCGACATCGGTCGGGATCGAAAGTATACAATCAAATTTCTAAACATTCATTGCTTGAAAGTAATTCCACTGCTTCTCCCCTACCTACACATTGGTTTTCCGTTAGCGTAATACTTTCATTTCGCGTGTTTGTGATTGGTATTTTTTTTTTCCCATTGACCACCTCTAGTAGACAGTCAAAATTTCCTTTCTCACTAATGATAACATACCCTTCGTTCTGACCTTCAGCTCTACATTGTACTAGATTAACCGTATTCCTATCGAGCACAGTAGTTTTTTCTGCTTTTAGATTTATTCGCGTTTTATCTAACTTTAGTTGCAACTTATTAAACGGCGCTTCATCAATATGCAATTCATTTCCCACTCTGGCATAAGCTATGTGAGGCATATCTAACCAAGTTCTTCCAACTAACAAGTCTACTGGTTGCGTTTCATCACCTACAATGAGGACTGTTATTTCCTTTCCTGAAACATCATCAATTTCTATATCAACCAATGTCTTTCCATAGGTTTTCCCTGCTGGCGTACTTTGGCTTCCAAAGCCGTAAATATCATTTATTTCGGGAATAACGTTGATGTTCAATTTCTTGGCGATGGATTGTTTCATCAGACAACTAGAGCTTCCAGTGTCAATTAACGCCTCTATCCAGGTTTCATTGTTAATCTTCGCCTTTTTAAGGTAGAGAAATGAGGTTGAATTACTCATAATTTTTGTGGTTAAGTTGGTTACGTTGTTTCCAGAAGTTTGAATCTTGTAGGGGCAATCCTTCGACAAATGCCCATAATCATTGCAATTGAAACATTTCGGCTCACCTTTCTCGTTACGTAAAGGTTTCCTGTAGCCTGACGTATTACGATTTGGAGTAAATTCCGTTTGTGCAACTCGTTGCTTTGTTTTATTGTTATTACCATTTCCGAGACGTTGAAAACGATTGTTGGCGTAGTTCTTATTAAAGTTATTTTGCTGTTTGCGTTCGTAGGCGTGATTTGGCGATCTATTTCCCCTTACTGTTTCATATTCATCCAATTTATTGGCGAGCTCCCTTGGCGTCGCAAATTTTGCCCACTCGTCAATGAAATGATCTTTAAGTTCACTAGGAACTTTACGTTTCATTTGATCTGTTATCATCAAATCTTTTAAACCTTCAAAATCTATGATGCCTAATCCTGAAACCCATTCTTCGAAATAATTCTGTAATTCAAAAGCAAAATCGCCCCATGTACTATTCGAATTTTGAAGTTGATAAAACTTTTGGTGAAACTTTTCTGGACTGAGTTTGAAACGTTTTAATAACAACTTCTTAATATAATCGTAATCATTTGCTGTTTCTTCGGATTCTCTTGCAATTATTTGTGTTATTTCGTAAGGGAGTAATCCCAACAAGTGAGACACCCAATCTTCCTTTGCCACTTCAGCTCTTCGTGCTTGTCGCTCAAACAGAACTAAATAAAGACTAATTTCTGACTCTTTAAGATAAAACTTAGGAATTAACTTTTGCAAATCATGCTTTGGCTTATTAGCAATCATATCGGAGTTAAACTGAATTTCCGAACCCGTTTCGTTGTGTGCATTTTCTGTCGCCAATTTTAATTTTTCTAACTCAAACTCCCGTTCTCGTTCTTTTTCTAGGCGTTCATTTTCTGCTAGCCGTTCAGCAACTATTCTTTCTAACAAACTCTTAACAAACTCTTCTTCATAATGCGCAGATTTTAAAATCAAGTCTTTTAAATCTATAACTTTCATACCATCGTTAACAATTTCACCTAACTCTTCTGCTAATTCAAATAAAACGACTTTCTTCGCTTTTGCCAAATAAGACATTTTTCACGGTAACAGAAAAGTAAGTTATATTCAAATATACGTTATTCAAAACAATAACACGTACCTGTTAATTTCGTTACGTGGAGGTTTCCATCATACATCAAATGGAAAAGTTCCGTACAGAGTTACACTTGCTTGAAATCAAACTCTATCGTAAGTTAGTTTTTTTCAAATAAAATACGTCGTCGGTCGTTGGTGCAATGTTCTAAAACTGTTAGGCTTAACCGTTGCTGGCTTTTTGAAGCTGCGTTTTCGTAATGCGTTCGACTCGTAGTCCGTTGGCGTATTGTGGATAATAACTAAATTAAGCTTATCCCACTTCTGAAGTATTAACTACTTATTTCTAAAATAATAAGAATTCGTTAAGTATTTAAAATATTACTTTATTCAACTCCTCCGTCAGCGTACATTTTTTTCCTACTGCCATTATCGTTAGCTTTTCATAACTCTCGTGCTGCCATTCAGCTGATGCCAACAATTTATTAGCAAAATTTTCGACTAAGAAAAGAAATTTGTTCACAAATTACTTTATTAGCACATTTCCGAAACGTATATTTCATAACTTAAATCTTCAAAAGAAATAAAATCGCACGAACTTGTTTTCAACTATTTCTACGGTAAAAAAAACTACAGTCCCTTGAAAACACAAATTATAAAGTCACGACAACTTTATCCTCTCGATATAGAACTATAGTCAAAATATTTGATTAATGCCTGTGAAATAGACACCCGAGAATTTATTTATATAAAGAAATGACTTCAAAAATCAATTTAAAGTTTTAGAATATTCAAGTCTTAAAAATGTGTTGAGAGGGCAAAAGTACTTTACATTTTATATTTTAGTACGAATTCAGAACTCCCCTTTTAAACCATTAATGCAGCGAAATTCATAGGTTTCACATGTAATTTGCACATTATGCTGCATTACCAACAAGCTATGGGTAATAATATGATGCGCAATCTCTCCTAGCATTAAAATTAACGGGAGAAATGCGCGATCTCTCCTAAATACAAGATGCGCAAACTATCCCAATTCGGTAGGACAGATTGCGCGGGCTTTTACTTAAATATGGCGGCTTCTAGAAAGAAATGCCGGCCTTCCCACTATTAGTCTAGCTTAGTAGCTTACGAAAAATGGTTTAAGTTTAAAATATTTTGTACTACTGCTACTCTATAGAAATTCAAAGAACGCATTATGAAAATTCAAGCACTTACCTTGTGCAAACAATAAAGAATATCGATGATTAATCACAGACGTTCATATCAATTAACTTGCACTTTCAAGTATATATTCCACTATTGCCGTTGTACAAATGCAAGGCATTAGTGCGCGTGCACCCTACTTCTTCCCCCCGAACTCGTAGGTGCGCAATCTCTCCGACCGCGCAATCTATCCTCGCTTTACCTTACATAAATATTGAAATAAATTGCAAAATTTCACTTTTATTTTTGAGAATTTTTTTATTCACGAGTAACAAATGAACAATTCTTTCATATAAATGCAAAAAAATTTAACATGGGGCAAAAAAGGACCACTTTGTTGAGTCCACTCAATTCATTTTTTTTTCTTATAATGCATTGCAGGTATTGTTTCAAGAAAACTAGGATATGAAAACAAAAGTTTAAAGAATGTCTGCATTTTTTTTCCAAATACATAGATTTTTTTTTGTTTTAAAAAAAATTTTAAAAAAAAAAAGTGCAAAAGTGGTCCACTGTGCCCCGGTCCCCCATATATTATGACATTGTTAAACATTTAAGAATTGTGAACTTTTGCGTACATTTTGAAACTCTGATACATTTTATTACTTTGAAAATTTCCTACTTTTGAGCAACAAACATTAAAAAAAAAAAAAAAACTCATGAATAAAATATCTTTTAAAAGAAACAAAAAATAATAATGAGTTTCCAGTTTTTTCAGCTTGCTAAGACTAAGAAACAATACCCTGAAGTGTCTTTCTTAGTTCACCTCAACACACACAAAAAGAAAAAAAAAAAAAAAAGAGAAAAAAATCATTTTCAATCTTGTGGCCTTTCAATTCTGTTAATGTTGAAATGAATGTTAAACCTTTCACGGAAGAAGCTGTTTGTTTAAGAAGAATTCTTAGATTATATTTAACTTGGTCTTGGCATATGGAGGGGAAAAAAGCAATTAGTTCGCTTTATTAACTGCCATAATGATCATGTAATTATAATAATAGACTTTTTGATGATAAAACAGTTTTTTGGGGGGGAGGGAGAATAAATTGTTAAAAAACCCCTTTTTGAGAAAAAATAATTAGTTTGTTGATTTTACGAAGCCATTGTTCGGTAAAGATTACTTTCGAATTCTCTGCAGGGAAACTTGTGTTTTCGCCAATTATTCATGGCGTATAATACAGGTGATTAACTACTTGGGACATTAATAACCTAATAGGCTTATCATCAGTATCGTGTATTATTACACATTGTAGTGTTTGAAAGAAAGTGCAAGACGAGTTTTAGAATCAGCTTCTAATTTTCAGAAAAGCACGCCAGTTCTCTTAATGAAGTTGTGATAATATGCAATTCGTACATTCAATTGCGCAAAATCATAATTGTAATTGATAACCGTTCACTTCAATTACAAAACACATTTTAATAAATACACACACAAAGTTACACCGACCACGAGAACACATTTTACAGAACAAGACATGGACACACACAAGAACTCATCCTTTACTCTCTTTTTCTGAGAGACTTGGTTATAAGGAGCCACCTATTGTTCATTACAGGCGTCATCTATTATTTGTTACATAACTATACAATATAATTATCTAAAAAATCGAACAGCATGACCTATTATTGAAATACTGTAGTTTTGGAAAGGCAACTATGCAGGATAAACCCTGAAGTTGTCAGTTCATGCTCATGGTTCCGCAACGGGGGTCGAGTGGGCCCTCTTAGAGCTACAGGAAAAAATTATGAAATTAGGGGGAGCCAAGAATCTCGGGGGAGAGGCCACAAGTGCAAATGCATGCGTCAAAGTGGAAAAATATTTCACAGAAAGATAAATTTTCTATTATTTTCGACCAAATAAATATATATTTACACACGTGTATAAATGACAAAAAAAAGTTTTTCCGAAATAAATAAAAGTTTTTGCGAAATAAATTTTTTAATACATTTCAAAACAACTAAACTTAGGCATTTTTTTGGAATCTTAGAAATTGCATTACGTGCAAAATGGCACTCGTAATTATTCGTCGAAGGAGAAATTTACAATTATTATTGCAGAAAGTGTTTTAACCTGACTTATTTTTCATGCAGAAAAGAAAGTGAAATAAGTATTTTAATTAGGTGTGTTTGTTTGAGAGATGCAGTTCCCCCTTAAAAGTCCTCTAGGAAAATATCTCTCGCCTTATGTGTTTCGCACAGGAAAAATCATGGCGTAAACTTCGTTTTACACAGTACAGTCTGCTAAAGCTTTTGAGCCATTAAATACACAAAACAAATGGAGAAAAAATAAAAATCAGTCGCTTGTTTAAATTGAAATCGAAAGTAATGCAATTGCTCCTTCGAAATCGCAGAAAACGAAGTACAATTTTATAATAAAAATTAGCCACATGTGTTTTGAGGTTACAAGAACTTCATTCCTCATATAATCGCAAACATATTTTGTGACATATATAGAAGATATATGAACTAAGAAGAAAAATGGTATGCTTTATGTGGATTCCTTTCAATAATACGATAGTAGTTCAGGAAACGTGGCACCAATATATATTATGTTTGTTATAATAACTAAGTTATTTTATTTTTCCTCAACAGAACAATAATATCGTATTTTATAACATGATTTCAAACTGCATAGGAGGAAAAATCAGTTTAAATATTTTTTGAACAACATTTGCTATTCCAATTAATAACTCTCTAAGAATTTACTTACTGTAAATAGTTAACAAGTGTTGATACCAAAACTCTTTTTTTTTTTTGCGAATTTTTAGTAAATTTATTAGCGAAGAGATCCTGGAAGATGTGAATTAATGAATCTAAGTTTATCATCTTCTGTCGTTTCTTTAAAAATTTTTTGCTCTGGGAATTAGAAAGTTCATTTTTTCTTGACGAGAGAGTAAACGAAGTGGTCACTCAGTTTTATCATCCTTTCTTTTTTCTTTACTTTTTAAAAAATCTTGAAGCAAGAGATTAATCTTTTATAAAGTACTACGACATTATTTTTCTTCAGTCATTTTTTTCTCTTGTTCTTCAGGCAGGTTGTTTTAGAGATGCATGCAGGTAATTATCAAACTGTCTGCAAATATCTGCATTTATGTGGAGCATTTTATTTAAAGAAGCGGTTTTTCGATGATGAATATAAAATTTTAAGTCCATGATATAATATGTCTTTTTTTTCAAACTTGATTATGGTTTTTATGGCACGGCATTAAATTTTTGCTTTCGTCTCATGTCCCGCCTCGCATCTATCATCGAAGTTCGAAACTTTTAGGCAATTTCTCATGCATTCTGCTGGCGTCACCGTTTGGAAGGAATGAATCCCATTTGTTTTATCCTAAACTAGCCTTAAACCAGAGGTTTCCAAACTGTGGTACGCGAAGCCTCTCCAGGTGGTACGCGTGCAGGTCAAAAAGTGTAGAGAAAGACTGGACTGGGAAGCATTGAGTTGTTTTCTGTTCTGATAGTGCTCGGGCAATTACAGGAAAACAGTTTTTCCCAAAGTGACATATATTTTATGTATTTCATATATTTTATTTTATATACAGCTTAATTTTAATAAATAATAACTCTGCCTTGATAACTATAAAAAATTGTATAACTTATATTATCTGATCTTCCTAGCATTTTTCTATTATCTATTAGTATCCTATTGTATATAATAAAGCTATCTTCGTAGTGGTACACTACTGGTTTGCAAGAAAAATGGTGATACGTGAAAAAAAAATTGGAGCCGCTGCCTTAAACGGTACCGCTCAGACACACACTACAAAGTTTGATTTTTTTTTTTTGTACTGAAACTTCCCTAACCGACCGCCTTTATTAAACTACCACCCAGGGGCGGACTGGCCCACCGGGACATGTCCCGGTACGCCCTTTCATCTAGACGCCTCCACAAAAAAATCTTTGCGGCATTCCCCCCCCCCCCCCTAATAATTTACAGTAAGAGAAATAAAATGAAATAATCTGCTTTTAATCCGTGACGACAAAATCTTGATTTAAAAGAAAGGTAAACGACTTTCCCATGCAAAACCATTTGTGAAGGCTTTAGGAGGTATAACTTCAGGGATAAGTTTTGGTAAGGCTCGGGGAAGGGGTGGGGGACAGTCGAGAGTATAAGTGTTACGATATATAGTTCTGGAGGTCGACTTTTTGGCCAATTTGCTGGGTTGTCGATTTTGAGGGGCTTTGTAGTTTTTTAGGGGGGTACACGAACGCTCTGAAAGGGGGGGGGGCACCTCTACTAATCATAAGCAACGTATGAAAGTAAATACAACTAGTGTACCTGCATTGCATAGGCCTTGTTTTTATTATAAGTCACTGAGAAGTATTGTTAAAGCTTCATAAGGAGCAAACTTCTAATTATTTTTGAAATTTGTTGCAAAATTTCGTGGCGCCCTGTGAAGATTTCTCAGATCCTCGGCGCACAGTTTGGGAATCATTGCTTGTAAGTAACGTTGAAAAACGTGAATGAAATTTTGTTGGCCCCATTTCCTGCCTTATAACATGTTTTATTTTGTGATGTTGGGCGGAGGCGGGGGGGGGGGGGCAGGGGTGGGGGAAGCACGTGCACAGTATAGACAGACGTGAACATAAGAGCTATATTCAAATTTAAAAAAGGCATATTATGTATGCGATGTTCACTTAAAATAAAACACGGGGATGCAGTTACTACAGTAGAAACAAATTCCTTTATTTTTCAAAAAGTTATGTCCTAAATTTCAATAAACAAGTGACACAACACTTCATTGGTAATAACTAATAAAAAAATATTTAATGTAGAGAGATTTTAAATGCATAAGTAGGAATACAGTGGGGTCGATAAGGCGTTTCTACACTTTTCTATTAGGTGGAACTCTGCTCTGGTACTTTATTTTGAGTTTTATTTGTTTTTATTTTATTTCAAATTCTGGATTTCGCTCCAAAACAGACTAATTTGACGCAGCTCAAATCTGGTTTTAGCTTATTTTTATTTTAAGATTATGTATCTAATTTTAATATAATTTAACTATTGTTTCGATTTTTATTTATTTATATTGATAACCAAAAAATAACATATTTTTATCGCAACTATCTTAAAAGTAAAGTTAACATTTTTGTATATATATTTATAGCATAAAAACCCGTTTAAGAAGTTCCCCTTAAAAAATTTTCCCGTTTAAGAAGTTTTTAATTTCAACACCAGTTTCATTCCCATCTCCCTAATGTTAAAATAACCCTTTTAAAAAGTTTTGATTTAATTTTTTCCCCGCTTAATAAGTTTTTCATATCGGTCAATTTTTTCTTTCAAATGACACTATAGACTTCTAGAGCTTTTTTTTTTCATGTTTCTTTCAATCTACGTAATTACTTCTCTCTCTAAGGGAAAAAGGATCAGAAGTAGGCTTAGCAGAGAGGATTAGTCAGTTGATGGCTGATAAGGGGAGAAGAGAGTTTGTAGAGTCTCCTATGGCCGATGGGGGTGTCCATTTTCTGTCTAATTTAAATATTTTCAAATAATAAAATAATATCGTCTCTGAATATCATAAAGTATATTCATTTTCAATCATAGAACCTACCCGTTTAAGAAGTTCTCCCGCATAAGACTTTTTTTGTCTTGGTCTCCTGGAAAGCTTCTTAAGCGGGTTTTACTGTATTAATTTCATACAAATAGAATTACAGGGTTCGGTTATTTAAATCTGTACAATGACTGGGACACTTTGAGAGAATGGAGGAAAATAGAGGCACTAAGAAGATTTTCAAGGGACAATGCCAGGGCCAGAGGAAAAGAGGAAGGCAGGTTAAAAGATGGGTAGACGAGGTGGAGAAAGACTTTAAAAATCTACATATCCGAAACTGGAATGAAAAACCGAAAGACAGAGAGCTTTTGAAGAAAATTGTTTGTGAGGCTATGGTCCAACATATGCTGCAATGCCAGGGAGTTAGTTAGTTTTAAATCGTTGATTTAAATCAAGTGTTATAAATCAGTAATGTAAACCATTTTTTAAAAATCATGATTTTTATCAAACATTTAAATTTTCCTGAAATTTTTTGCTATTATTTTTTAAAAATAAATTATACAAATTTTATATTTCACAAGAATTAATCTATATGATTACATTTATTAACACATAATTTTTAACGTGTCATTTACGTAAGTAATATGTTAAACACTTGTTTATTCATTAATAAAACTGTCTTAACCATTACTCTAAATAAACTGTTGCCACAGAAACTTTAAAATGTTAGAAAAAAATTATCTAATATGTTGTTGTTGTATCCTCGCGCGTGGCGAGGAAGAATGGATACGCTGCTCCTGAGCCTAACGGTGCTCTTGTAGGCAGGAGTCCGATTTCCGCCCCTTTGAAAGGTCACTTAATTTTTTGAACCAGCTCCCAGATGAGAGACCGTCACCTGGGATTGGGACCCCTAGAGGTATCGTTTCACTTGGAAGACATTGGAGCCACGACCTATTTAACGTGAACCAGCTCCCTTTAGCGTACACGGACCGCAACAACCAGCCGCGAGAGGTTCTCACCCTCCCAAACACTGACCTTGGCCAGTGTTGCGTCATTTTTGGTGTTCTGCGGGAACCGAGCTTCTACCGACTGGTCCACTTCGGTACAATTCTCTAATAGAATGAAGAAATAGGCTTTTAAGGGTAAAAGTAGATTAGTTTTACTCTTACTCCTACTTTTAGATTGCATCAAAATATTAACTGCACATACATTGCTTGTTTCATATCTTAAATCCGTTGCAAACAATAACTAAAAGTATCAAAGTATAAATATTACTTTTACATTAGATTCAAATGTAACATCTCAGTGACACTGTGTACAGTCTGTCATTGTTAAATGTAAACCGATTGTTAGTTTTATTCTTTTGAATAGTGTTTCTGAATAATAATAATAGTAAGAGAACATTGCTAATAAATACGTAATATATAAAATAATATGCAGTACAAAGTAGCAATTTTGAATTATTATATTTTAGGATTGGTTTCTTCGAAACGGTGTATGTTTTGATTTACGCTATACTCCAATGTACAAAGCACTCTTACGTAAATAATTTTTCTTCGAAAATCCAGCGAAAAATTACTTCTCAAATCAATTATTGTTAAAATTCTAAAGAACAAGAAATAACTCAGATTAAGTATTTCATTAAGGTGCCTGATTCTTTGAACAAAATTGCTCCATTTTCGTTTTCTCAATGATGGTAAATGTGGTGCCTCTCTCCATGTGCCTAAAGAATAATGTTAACGGGAGTAGAAATATTTAAGGAAAATAGACGAAAAAAAATATTATACAAAAGTGCAATAATGAATTTTTCTTTTCGTTGTATTTTCCTTTGTTCTTGTATTAATTAGTAATAATTTTACTTCCACCTATTTAAAAAAAGAGAGGAAAAAAGAAACGAACAAACATAAAAGGGAAGAGCAACCTTGTATTTTAATATAATCCTAAAAAATTCTTTTTGCATTTAACTTATCTGTTTATTACAAATTATGCATTCTTCCAATCAGCATTCATCAAACCCAGATTAGAATAGTCGCCCGTTTTGCAGTTAAAACAAAATTTCAAATAAGACTGCAGCATAAGCATTTAATGCAAAACAAGCTAAGTTATGCCATGAAGTTATGACTGATTGACTGATATTAGGAGTTCAAATTTTGCAAAGGAGGCATTAAAACCTCTTGTGTCACGCAGATACCATCCTATATATATATATATATGTATGTGTGCCCTTTGGTTGTCGACCTATGGTTAGTTGGTCCACCGCCCTTTTAGGGGTCCCAGTCCGTCCCTGCTACCACCTCTCTAAACGACCAAAATTTGTTGGAACAGAATTTCCCCGCATTTGGTCTTGGACCTTCGTTCCGCCGGAAGTTTTGTGCGTTGGATCTCATGTCCGTGAACCTTCTGTCCGGATCCACATTAAAAGATTAACCAGTTAAAAAAGTGGTTCCCAAAGTGTGCGCCGCGACGTGCCTCTGATCTGGACTTATAATTTGCGTTTAATGAGCTTTACTGAAACAAAACAATTTATACACGGTATGCATAATTGTGACATACTACCTACCTACTTTTATATCACTGTGTTAGTTAAAGAACAAATTTTTTAAATAGGTACTTTATTTAAATTTTATTATAACCAAAAGTAGCCGATTTAGAACAGGTGCTCCGCCAAAATATATTTTTACTTCAAGGGCGCCATAGATTCAGAAAGTTTGGGAACCTCTGAGTTAAATGATCTACCTTGATGACAATTTTCCGAAGTGTTTGCTCTTTGCCGACATGACTTTACCGTTACATGTCGGCAATAAATACAGGTACTGTAACAATATGTCATATTCTGTTTTTTTTATTCATAAGCAAACTCATTGCCAGATGGCAGCACCTGTAAGTGTAGTTAACAAGTGTTAAGAGGCTGAAATTTTCAAATGGATAAGGACTGGTTTTCAACCAATGACAGCAGTTGACGCCAAAGTATTAAGTTACTTTTCTACCATTTTGGCACTTGGACTCCTGGCCACGATGAGAGAACGATGCAAATTTTGGAGAAGTCAGGCGAATGGCCCAAGAAGGAAAAAGAGAAAAAAACCGTTTTGAAGATCATCTTTAAAAAATATTAAACGAATTGCAATGTAAAAGAAGCTTCAATCATCAGTATACTCCAGAAAAATGTATTGAGAATCATAAAAGATAGGATGATCTTGGATAGAAATTCGGTATAGCAAGGCCAAGGAAATGAACAAAAAATATGAATTAATTCGTTGAAATCTTCTCATCACGCAATCATCAAAGAGTGGTGCTAAAAGAAATCACATATGTTCACGCACTAAGAAGATAATTCCATAGTGTCGGCCAAATTCGAATTACATGGATCCTTGCTGCAAATTCATCGCCAAGTGAGAAATTTTTTTTTATGCCTATTTTTTGCATCATATTCCATGAGACACAGACGTCGATCCTGTGCTCCGGAACTTGATTTAAATCCTAAAAAAAATAACGAACACTTCCTTGCAAAACAAAGATGAAATTTGGATTTTAGCTAAATTGTTCATTGAACAATTACTGTCTAAACGAGTCTAATGAATCCTAAATTTTACTCAATATATATGTGTGAATTGTTTTAAATCATGCTTTAATTAATTATAAATTAAACTATATATATGAATTACATAAATTGAAAATAATAATCTAATGGTGCACCAAACATTTGATTTTAATAATTTCCATTTTATGATGTTGATTAATCAAGAAATAAGTGTTTTCAAATAAATGTCTTTTATTTTTAATAATGCAGTATTTTCCATTCGCAGTATTTTCCATTCACATCATTTTCCATTTTAAAGGTGCCATTTCGTTATCTATTTTAATTATTTTTACGGGTACATCAAAACACATGTATTGATCTTGGCGAGTTTAGCATAGTAGTCCCTTTAACCGATGAGCATTAGTATATTTAATCCTTTTTTGTCCACTTATGGCATGATATACCTTAAATATACTCGAACGCAAATGAGAAATAGCTTTTCGTTCCGGCACAATGGCACATAGCAATTTTAGTGTTGCTTCAATTGGAAATGTCAAAGGGCAAAATGGATTGACACCAAAAATTTACAAAAGTTTCGTAAGTCTTGTGTGAAAAAAATTGGTGACAGTATAAAAAACTGCCAAGATTCCCTTATGGAAGTCTATAAAAAAACATGTTGCCACTCAAGTTATTGAATTACAAATTTACAAAATATTGAAAAAAAAAAGAGAAAATGCTAACCAACGTGTTGCCAATCAAGATAAAAGTTAATAACGGCAAAATTACGTTAAACAAAAGACTGAAGAGCATCTGCCTAAGCAAACAGACTGCTAAAGCTAGATGTTGCCAAATCTTATATCTAAATTATTGTCGATTTTGGGTGGTTTTTAAGAGAAATTAATAAGAAGATTGAAAAATAATAAATTGAGTGCAACAATCGGAAGCTGTCTTAGTGATAATTGAGAATTGCAGAAAGGAAGTTTTCAAAAATGATCATTTTTTGCAGTAGACTGCAGATAATTGCTATTAATTTTGACTCGTAACTTAAGATCATAATTAATGGTCATTATCCTCTTGAAAATAATTACTCAGCCCTGGGAAACCCGTCAAAGTTAATGAGGGTGTTGAATATAAATAATATCTACGCAAAAGATAACTACAAATTAATGACATTAACCGCCTGAAGTCATTAAGCAATATGCAAATAAGCAGTCTGTTACTTTTGAGATTATTTTTTCATAATTTTAGTGAAACTGTTATCTAAATTTGTTAAACGCAATGATCTTTTTAAATGCCTGTATGTTTTTCTATTTTTCCTTTCACTTTGAAAAAAGAAGCATTGCATGTGAACTTATAAAACTTTTTTTTTTTTGCTATAGAGGTGCAAGAAACAGCCTTAAAACATTCTTTCATATGAAGGCAGAGCAATAGTTAATAAGCATTTGGAAAAAGTAATATACTTTTGACAAATTTGCATTTAATTCCACAAAGTTGTTTCCAGGGTGCATGTTGTTCGCAAGAGTATATATATGAAAACGACGCAAGAAGTATTGTAATTTTTGAGCTTATATATAATACTACATCTTATTATATTTATATGTGGTGTATGTTTTAATAAAAATAACTAAAACAGAGATATGTATTCTCATATATTCCTCTAATACACAATATTAATTTAAAAAAAATAATAATTTTCTGAGTTGTTCAGTGGAAAAATTGTAAATTATTAAAATGAAATAATGTGAGAATAATAGAAGATGCACTCATCTCATGCACATGAAAATATTTTACACCGCGAGATAGCTTCACATAATTTTTCAAGTAATTCTCATTAAAGCGCCATATTTAGCAGTCGTAATAATCACTTACAATTTTAAAGTGTTTAGGGTTTTTCATTGCTTCACAATTTTTAATAACTCTCTCTCTCAAATAAAGGGGGGGGGGGGGCGGAGGCAAGATTGCAGGTTGAAGTCTGACAATGTCGGTGGAATTTCAAGATGTAAAAAATCGTCTGCGCACCTGAACTTACGATTATGCGGCATGTAAAAGATCCCTTGAGTAGTTATTTTGCTTGAATACTCATGGCTAAATTAAATTCCTGGTGCATTTTCAAAAAAAAAAAAAAAAAAAAAAAACCATAGCCCAGTTGCTTCCCTTTCAGGTGCAAAAAAGAAAAAGCTTTCATATTTTCGTATGTCTCACCCTCTAATTTGGTTTCACTTACTGTAAAAATGATGAATAAAGCGTTTGAGCAATATTTTAAAATTTAGAGGTATCTCAATGGACTCGAAGTTTAGAAAAAGTAGTGAAAATTACTTAGCTAATTTTAACTTAGCTTAAGTATTTAAAATGAATGCATTAATTTCCAATAACTTATCTAATACATTATACACACTCACTGACTTTATGTTTTTATGCCACATTAAAACTGTATTGTCTTTGCAAAATTTGTTTCTTTTTGCTGATACCAGGGTACTTATCTCCTTAGTCTGCAGTTATTTCTTGATTTTAACCTGTTTGGCTCATATGGCCAAACAGGTTAAAATCGAGAACTATTAATTCAAGGGTAATAGTTCTCGATGGATAGAAGTAGAAAGTGGTGTTCCACAAGGTTCTGTTCTTGGACCACTCCTATTCATAATATTTATTGATGACATAACGGAGGGTATACTGGGCAAAGTTAGTATATTTGCTGATGACTTAAAAATAATGGGAATTGTCAACACAGAGGAACAAATAGAACGATTTCAAACAGATTTATCACGAATATCGGAATGGGCTGCTAAGTGGGGTATGTCATTTAATATTAAAAAATGTCAAGTTCTACACATGGTGTACTTTTTGTATTTGTATTTGTATTTTCAAAAGATTCAACCGGAAGTTTCAAAATTGAAATAAAATCATTTTGGCTGAAACAAAATCTTCCATGTGCTTATTCTTGAATTAAAAGCAACACTGGTTTTCTTTATTATTTTTTCCCCGGAAGGAATATGTTCTTTTTCAGCATTCTATCTAGCAACTACATTCAAAATTTGTTAGATATACTGACAGAGCTGGCAAACAAATTTGAAAATACCACCCTTTTGATAAATACCACATTTGATCCCAAAAACTTGTGTTACTATTCTTAAAATGACTGAATACATTAACAAATATTTCAGTTGCGATTTCAGCAACAATAGGTCTTTGCGAGGAGCACTAAAAGCTTGTGGTATGTATGCACACATTTTAAAGTATACTTAGCTGTAAAAATGCACAGATCACAGTCCTCTTTCCTCCTTTGAAATCCACTTGAATTGAGCCTTGAACATGCAGAGGTTTAAAGCAACAGTTGATTTTAAGAAGGCATGGTGTCGTCGTGGTAAGGCGCGGGCCTCGTACGCCCCAGGTTAGAGGATCGAGCCTGCCAGTGTCGTTGAATTTTCAAGATGCAGAAAACCGCCTGCGTCTATGTAGTATGATTATGCGGTACGTAAAAGATCCCTTGAGTAGACATTAGGTTTGGATGCTCTCAGCTAAATTAAATTCCTAGTACAACAACATCAAAAGAGCATCAACAGAGTCCGCATGCTCGGCCTTTCAGGTGAAGGGACTGGACGTCAAAATCCTCATGCGGCGATGGTACCACACATTGGGGTGCCGTTGAAAGAGATGGTACCAATCTCTGGGGAACGCACTAGGTCCGTAACTGGCAGAAACCAACATCAGAACATTAGAAATAATTCGATATTAAACATCTCGTAAGCATAGTGAGCAGCTCCAGGTGACATAAATCGACTCCCCTTGCTAAAACAGTACTAGGAAAAGTAATTATTTCTATAGCAATCCTGTAAAATTTCTATTTTATTTTTTTATTCTTGGTATTTGCTTGCATAGTCGATTGTGTATATTTTTATATCTTCTAACTTTACCAGAGCATCAAATGAAATTCTTATTTCATAGATGCATGCATCAATGTATCCCCAGTATTATTGAAAGTGTTTAAGCAGTGCAACTTCTGGTACAAGATTTAATTCCCTTTATGACCCAAACAATTTATCTACTTCATAAGGTGGTGTCTCCGAAAAAATGACATAAGCTTTTCGTTAGAAATACATAAGCCACACAATCGTTTATATGCTACTTACATATAGTACTATACTTTCAGAACAATTGAATAATCCTTATTATTATAATTTAATATTTTTTAGATTTCGAAAAATAACACTAAGTTTTATCTTAAGAATTAAAGCCAAGTAAAGTTTCAATATTAAATGTCTAGAATTTTTTAACACTAATTTGATAACATTATTTTTCAAATTTCATAAAAAGAGGCCAATGCACTCGATAACTGGAATCCAAAATGGCTGATCTGTCTTTTAGCCTACTTTCCCGTAAAATTAAAAAAATAAAGTATGAAAGAAGGTTTAATGTATTGTAAAAGTATCGTTAAAAATAAAGAAAAGTCAAAAATATGTAATGTAATTAAATAAAGATTGGAAAATAAAAAATTTGAAAGTAGGGTTTTGAGATGGGGAAAAATTTGTCTGTCGGTCTGTCGCTCTGTCATGTCTGTCTGTCGGTCTGTACGTCTGTCTGTCGGTCTCTCCCCCCTAATAACTTTTGAACGAATAGTCCGAGTCGAAAAATTGTTTTTGCATTCGAAAGATCTCAGCGAGGACATCTCATTTTTCCATATTTTACTTTTGATTTGAACGAAATTTCGTTCAATTTTGAACAGTTCAAAAAATTTTAACATTAGTGCATATGGGCAAAAGTGAAGCAAATTATGTAAACTCTGGGCACAAGATCCAAGTTCCTATGAGCAAGCTTATTGGAAAAAGATCTCGGCGTGAAATATTGATTTGAACAATTTTTGTTAATTTTTAAAGTCAAAGAAAAAAAAAAAAAAGAAAAAGAAAAAAAAAAAAAGAAAAGAAAAAAAATAGCGTCATTTTTCCATTATCTCGTCGCAGGCGATAAAATCGCCAATAATGATGTAGCCAACTCCAAACGGAAACTGGTAACCGCCGTTGGTAACCTTTTTCGTGTGCTTTCGCCAAAAAGTCTGCTTGGCGAGATTTGCGCCGTAATAATGGAAAGGTACCAAATTAACATTAGCGCCTACGGGAAATTTCAATCCCATATAAATCCTGATCTAACCGAGAGACGGATTTGCTTGCAACAAACTGTATTGGAAAGATATTACGCTGTAGAACATGTACAGATACGAAGTTCAACAAGAGCTGAACGAGCCTATTTTAAAAGGATTTTTTTTGCTCGGGATTTTTAAGGATATTTTTCAATGAATAAATGAATGAGTGAAAGAAGGAATGAATAGATGAAAGAGTAAAAGAATGAATGAGCGAAAGAAAGAGTTAATGAGTAAATGAGTGAATCAATGATAAAATAAATAAATGAATGAATGAATGAAAAAATGCATGAAAGAGTTAATGAATGAATGAATAAACGCATGACTGAATAAATGAAAGAATGAATGAGTGAGTGAATGAATATGTATATTATCCGTTGAAGAAAGGTATATATGAAGTAATTAAGAACAAAAGCTAAATGAGAAAGAGAGAGAAAGAGATAACTAGATTATAAATTTGAGTTTGGTGAGTACGGGAAAGTAGGCTCGTATAGTTCCAGACGGAACTTCTTGTTCTTTGTTTTCTTGTACTATTTGTAGTTTTATATATACACCACCTATTATTGTTAAAGTAAAAATTATGTTCTAATACTAAATGTATTTTAAAAATATTATTTTTAAATTAAATTTCTATGATGTTGCCAGTTACATTAAGATCTTCTCCATCATTGAGCTTCTTCTAAATATTGTTAGATCGTGCTAATATTTTACCTGAATTTTTTTCCCTTTAAGGAACCAAATTGGAGGGTAAGAATATCATATTTTTGTATTTCCAAAATAAGTTCCACCCTAATAATTGACGTTCCAGCAAATGTTTTAGTTTGAAAGTTTTTATCTAAGGTAAATGGCCCGGTAGTGGACACAGTTAAGAAAATTTTCGTACTCTTTTACGTGGCAAAATTTTTTCAAGGGACTTGCATCAATATTTGCATATTTAGCTTAATTGCCAACTATTTCTCTAAAAATTAATTACCTATAAAATGTCATTTTATGAAAAATTAGGATTTTTACGTCAAATTTACTAAACGCTTAATTTGTATCTATAGTGGACATTTATAAGACACGTATTTGCATTAGTATTGGACAGAAATTAATATCATCTATTTTATGCTGTTAACTTGGAGAAATAATTTTAAAAATGACTAAGGGACCATTCATCAATGATGTCACGCTTTTTTCCCATATATTTTCCCCAAATCCCTAAACTTTTTATTAGTGTTCCCTCGCCACTTCGCGCTTCATGTTTTGAGGATTCAGTGCTTCGCGAGTTTTTCCAAAATATTCATCCCCCCCCCCAAAAAAAAAAAAAACTCATGTCGGCAGCCACATTGCGGAAAGAAGCGTTGTTTCATGTTGATGAGTGAGAGAGAAAGATCTCTGCATGTCAAAGAGATGAGTTGATTCAGAGTACATACTACGCGCTCTCAAAAGCTCCCACCAACACAAGACTCTTCGCCTCTCTCAGACATCAATGTACAATGTTGATTAATGTTCATTACTGTAATACAACGTTTTGTAATTAACCTTATCAATTAGAACCGTTTAAGTAATTACGTATACTGTTGTAATTTTTGTCTTAAATGTGTGAAGTATAAATACTGTTTACATATTTAAAACATTCGTGTACCCGCATACACGAAAATTCCTTGGGGCAAATCCTACTTCGCGGTTTTTAAGTTTTCGCGGAAGGTTTTGGTCCCCATTAACCGCGAAAAACGAGGGATCACTGTAATCGGCTTTAGTAAAGAGCAGGAAATGTGACCGTTGTGGAGGCAGCTATTAAATATTATGATCCATGTACATGCACAAATGCTCCACGCCAACTTTAGTTCTATTAACCAGCACTAGGAATCGTTCGCTATAGGTTCTGATAATTTCATTCAAGTTTAATGTTACATTCGCTTATTTTAGTAGCTTAAAGATCTAAAAAAGAAGTAATGCACGCACACATACACACATTCAAATAAATATATCTTATTAACCAAAAGGAAAGAAAAAACTTATCATCGAAATTTACTTTAAAAGGTAGAACAATATGTGTAACAAAAAAAAAAAATATTTGCTGGTACAACGATATCGTACATTTTACTTGAGCAAGAAAGTATAATTATTTTAACTTCTTTGTACTCATGTAAGAAGAAAATGAATAACCTCAAATCTCGCCTGAAATCTTGGACTCTTCATTGGCTAGGAGGCTGTGCAACTGCACACGTTGCACAGTGGATCGGCAAGTTTTTGTTTGCATCAGCTACATTGTGTATTTTGTAAAAAGTAATATTGATTGGGTATAAAAATTACGGCTATGTAAGCTTTTAAAATTGCATTTCAAATGCTTCATTGGAATAATAAAATTTTTATTGGAATATTTTTTCAGCAAACTATTTGACAATGCAATAAAAAAATACAATGCATTATTAAGGGAAAAAAAAGAAAAACCTTTCATGCGCTTTTTAAATATAAAATTGCGAAAAGTTTTCCGTAAAAAGTATTTATGTTCTTTTTATCAAAAAGAGAGAGAGAGAGTTTTGGTCATTAACTGATAGCAAATTATCTTTTTAATTAACAAAACTCAAAAATGATTCATGTTAATTAAAAGAAGTTAAAGGAAAATTTTCACTTACTAACTGAAATGCTATGTACTTACGCGTTCGAGTTTTTGAAAACAAATATTTATAATTTTCTTGCCAATAACGTTAAGCACTGAGTTGTTTAAATGAGAAAAACTCCATTGTATTAACTGAAAATGTTTTAAAGACTGGTGACAGAAAGACATGCAAAAACAATAACTCTTTTAACAAAATTATCTCATTACATTTAAGAGGTATATTTTAGGTATAACATTGGGCATACTCGTACAAAGATTTCGTTCAAAACATATTTACTCGTATTTACAAAATCTAATTGATTATATTCTGAGGTTTAATCCTTGTGCATTCTGATTCTCAGAGCAACAAAACCTTGATGACACAAATAAATGAACAAAGGTTGATACGGTACGGTATGCAGTTAAATTCTTTTATCAATAATAGTTTTTTATTACATAAATAATTTTGCTTATCTTATCATTCATATTGATGCAGTGAAACATTATCTAACTATTGCTTGAAAAATATTTTTTTCGGGAGCAATTAATATGGCATTACTTATCTTTTTATATCATAAACAATAAGCCTGTCCTTAACGTTTCGCGATCAAACGCGCAAACCAACATTTATTCCAACACAGGGCAAACCGAAACATAGAACAAACATTAGTCCAACAGTTGTGAATCCCTGGACATCTTTTGGAACCTTTAATTAAGCCATTAATACCTGCTGGCATGTAATCGAGACAGATGTGGACCGATGCCCCTTATTACTTCCTTAATTCATATTAATAAAATATCAGGATACATTTTAATTGTTCTGAAACTGTATGGGGATTTCTTTAGTGGAATACGCCTTAAAAATTACACCCAACATTTTTTTTAACACTGTGTGTACTTGTATAGTTCACAAACATGTTGACACAAGCAAGCTCAAAAATTACACTCTTAAAAGCAAACATTAGGATTCTTTTGCCCTTATTCCATTGAATATCATAAAATGTGTTTTACTTGCTCTACTTCGAATCCGCAAGAATTTGTCATAACGGCATTAGTTAGTAAACCTACAATTTGATAGACTAATAAGGCATCCTCTCGTCTATTGCGTACTTTTGCTCCTTCTTGGACGATCCTTTTAGTAACTAAAATTGCTCCCGACTCTTGTGAATGCAGATAAATAAATTACAGCATTACAATGAATTGCAAGCACCATCATTATAGAAATTCAGACCACTGTATTGGTAGACTCGCTGAATTACAAATTGGTTGGAGTTTAATGAAAGAAAGATTTGTTTAAAAATTCTAAATCTTTTACTCCATAATTTTTCTAAATAGCCTTCTGTTTTTTATTTATAAACAGCAGAAGATTTATATGAAATTTAAGCAAGACATTTTACTACATAGGCATGATGATTTTACGACAGAAAATGGCAATACATCTTTAAAATAAATTAATTAGTTGAACGTTAGTAGAAGTATAGTCAAAACTGTTTACTGACAACATAACTGACAAAATTATTTTAAAAAGTTAGCTTCTTTTTTTAAAAATTTAATATTATCTAATTATTTTTTTTAGTTTTAATAAAAAAGGTCTGAAAATACCTCTTAAAAAATCAAATCTGAAAAAAGGGGAAAAAAAAAAGAAAGAAAAAGTTCAATGATGTTTTGTCACTCTCTGATAAAAATGAAAAAGGATAGCCCGAAGCTTTTCCGTAAGCACATTCGAAAAAGAAAGCTTTTCAAGGTGATTTTTAAAGTCACATTTTTCAATGTTTATTAATACAAAAAAGCGCGTTAAATCTTTCTTAAAAGAATGGGGCTTGATTAACAGCAGCATTTTTTCGTACTTGCGATTCCGTCTGCCATATTCCGCCGTAACGAAAATAATTTATCCACTTCATTAAAGCCCTGAGGTATGGTGACTTCAATTTCGTAATATATTGCCTTGATTACCACTACCAAATTGCTGAAATTTTAAACGAAAAAGACAAAAAAATGTTCCTCTTGAAGACATTTTTCTTTTAGAAGATGAAGAAGAAAATGAACGTTTAAATGAATTATCAAAGCAGTTTTATTAACTGGACATTTTTTTACAGCGTCGTTTGTCAATATTATGTAACAGGATCTTGAATGCTCTTAATGAGGAGAAAGTACCGTGAATAATGCTAAACGAAGAGCGAAGATTTTGAGACGGTTGGCTAAATAAGATAAAAATCTTATACTATGTGATTAAGCAAAATGATATCACGAGGAAAAAAAAAACATGAAACATTAAAACGTTGTTTTTTTGCTTTATAAGACTCAACACTATTTGTAATTTGCACGAATCATAATATTTTCAATGAGCCTGAAAAATTCCAATTAGACACCAGTTGTCAAAATTCTTCTCTTGTCATTACAACTACATCAGCGAGAAAATTGAAAAACAAGATGTATGTTCAAGTTGCAATACTTTGAACAAACTAGATCTACTAACGTTCTTAGCGCTTGAAGTACCGGGACGTATGCCTACTTGAAAAGATTATTTTGAGAGCTTATTAAATATTGTTTTCCCCTACTATTTCAGGACTTCAGCAGTCATTTCAAAGTAAAGAAATCTTGACCATTAATTTGATGCATTTTATTATTAAGCATTAAGTGTTCGAATGATCTTTAACCGACCGCTTGCATTTATTTATTTGTGTTATAAAAAAAAAAATCATATGCTACAAACTAATTTAGTATCTAAGAATTGTTGTGTAATAATTTATTTTTAGAAATTTTGTCCTGTATAGCCAAAAATTTGTGTTCTTGTATGAAGACGTTTTATGCTTTTTCACCATATTTATTCAAGATAATAATAAACATGGCAAAATTGAATATTCAAACTTCATTTATAAGGAATAAGAAGCTGTAAAATAATACTAAACTTCTCAGTAATGTAAAACACGCTTCAAAATAACTAAACAGAATTTGATTCGAAACTAAAATTTTTTCTTCGTTCTTGAATCGTCCATGGACTCCCAAAAAGGTCTTAATCTTTTAACAATCTTGAATACCCTATGAAATTTTTTGTGGTTTCCAAAAACTGTTTGGAGTGTCTAGATGAGGACGACACGCAAATTGCAGCACAAAACGAATCCGCATAAAAATTTGAAGCAAAAATGTATGTCACCTCATATAAGGTTTTCATGCATGAGAGGGTTAATTAAGAAAAAAAAAATCAACAGAATGAATCGTTGTTTAATATTCAGTAAAAGTGTGTCAAGAATAATCAGAAATTAACTTTCGATAGACGTATTTCTGGCTCTTGGGCACTAATTTTATGAGAAACATATGTTGCTGTAGTTAAAGTTGCGTAAAATTATTTCATGTATGTGAAAAGCCTGTATGTGGTTGAATACCATTGCCTCATTTCTTTCTATAATGGATTTATCCAATTGTAATGATATAAAACTCAATTAATAATAATAAAAAAAGAATGTTTTGAGCTGCTGAAAATTCAGGATCCTTTCTTTCTAAGAAAAATCACCAAAAAGGCTTTGTGCTAAAATATGAGTGCAAAGAAAAGACAATGTAAATAAAACACAAATTGTCAAATCCATGATGCAAATAGCTTCGAGACTACAGAGATATAGCCGGTGTCTATACCAAATGGGACTCTCTGATACCGGCTGTCTCTCTGATTGTTGCCCGCTTCCTCACAACTTTTTTGTTGTGTGTTGAGCAATTTCTTTCCTTGCACTGATGAAGAGGCTCCATTGTAGCCTCGAAATAGCTATTTGCATTATTGATTTGACAATTTGTCCTTTATTTACGTTGTTTTTCCTTTGTACTTATACTTTCTTTTAAAATAAAGAGCAGAACAAGAACCATGTTAAAACACTTCCCAAAAGTGTAAATCTTTCTTTTGCAACAATTTTAAGTTTGCGGTTATAGTTATAGAAGATCTGACAAGTTCCACTATTTTCGTTCTGTTACGAACAAACTTTTCTGTTGTATGAATACATGGGATACAACACCCCGTATTACTATAAATAACACAAATGAACTTCGGGGACAGTTAAAATGTAATATTTCCAGGTGCGATATAATCGTCACCTCTTAGTGTGCTTTTCGGTTAGTGGAATCAGGATAAAATTTTTAAATGTTAAATTGGTTTTATATACGGGGAATCCCTATTTGAAAATACGGCGATAAACTGTTTTTGGGAATCATTCAGAAGTATGTGAAGAGAATGATTGTGTAGGTAAAATAACAAATTGGAACTGTTAAGTATTTTTTGTAACATTCTTTCATACTTCAGTAATGAAAAGGATAAGCAAACCAGTCATCATAGTCATTATTATTATTAAAGTCAAAATAATTTCGTTCAAGTGTAATTAAACTAATCAATCCAATCGTTAAAGTTTAAATAATGCAGTTATGAAATTTATCTGGCTATGCTTGAAACTTTGCTGAAAGTGTTGCATGAAATTCTGAATACAGTGAAATTTGTATTTAATTTATACACAATTTTCCCTAAATTTTATTTTGTGTGGGATGAGCTGAAATAAATGTATGGTTTTAATCAAATTTTGTGGTCCATCTTGCAATAATTTCCATCAAAACCATTGTACAGTAAAAGAGTTTCTTTATATGTTAAACTTGTGAAAACGTTTAATGCTTCAAGATCAAATTGACCCACATAAAAAACACGAGCTAAAACTACAAAGTCTTTTAAGAACAAAGCATACTTTACGTGAAAAGAAAGGAACACTTTAATTTTTTAAAAACCAATTCATTTAGGGAGAAATTTAGTTTTATTCCTTTTTATGGGAAAGTAGAGGAGGAATACTTTAAGCTTTTGGAACAAAAGAAACCTTGGAAGGATTACTAAAATTAATAACGTCGCTTTTTTTAATTCATTATTTCTTTGTCCTATTTTTAGGGTTTTAATCTCATTGAAGATAGATTAAAAAATGAAGTTTTGAGGCTTTTGGATCCCCTCCCATGCATTTAATATGTTTAATATTTCAATAATATAAGTTCAAGGATTTTTTAGAAAAGCTTTTCATACTTCATTCCTTTTTTTGGATAAAATTTTTAAACAAATTTCTTCAAGAGTCAGCAAGGTCTCACTTTAATTGCAATAAAGGAAACGGATTTGGTGAAGGCAGAAAGATGTTGTGGAAACTTAGGTCGTCAGAGTACTTGACAAAATATTTACGAGAGAAAAAGAAAGTTCCAAAATCGAAAATATACACGAATCCAATACTTTCATCTGTATAATTTGAATATACACGAATGGAAAAAGAACGAAAAAATAAAATACATTTATTTAAACAACGTTGATTATATATATATATATATATATATATATATATGATTTTGAAAAATTCATTCTGAAGTTAATTTCATTCTAAATTCTCTGATTATTTACTTTCTATCTAAAATATGCAAAAATAGAAAACGAAACTTTTCCTCCCATGATAGTAAAAACGAAGCCCGGGTTTACATTGGTTTTTAAAAATTACTATCACATTGAAACAAAAAAATATCCGCATTGTTTTACAACTCATCATTATACTAAGCTTATATCATTATGAGAATTTTCGACTAATGCTTTGAAGTACAAGCGGAAAACTTAAACTTCCTAATTAAAAGTGAGTGTTTAAACTGTAAAAAGGAAAAGAATCTTTTTTCTATGCAAGCACACTTCATTTGTTAGAAAATTTAGCTTTATTCATTAAGCAGAAAAATAAAGAGGAATGCTTTAAGCTTCTTTAATAAAAGATACTGAGAGAGGATTACGTTATTTAATAATGTCCGGTCCTTTTCATCATTCTTTTGTTCTATTACTAGGTTTTTAAAAAATCTTATTAAAGAAAGCTTAAAACAATAAAATCCCGAGTCCATTCGTTACTTTGAATGTACTCTGCTTTAGTGTGCCCACAGGAACCTTAAAAATGTTCTCTTTGCTTCAAAAGTTCTGAAAAGTTTTTTATTTATTTATTTTTTTGTGAAAATTGACTTCTTTAATTAGGCGTTAAAAAATTGAGCTGTTCTTTTTGAATCAAGATGCACAATTGCACATATTAATTCACTGTAATTCACTCTTTAATGGCATAAACCATAACATAAGAAGAGAAGTTTTATTAATTATTAAAAATACAATAACATTTTCCCTATAGAAAGCAGTGCTTCACTTTGAAGTTAATGGGCAAGAAAATGAACCATGCTAGGTTTAGAAATATGCTGTAACCCGTTGAGCAGTGCGTAAATTTTAAGCGTTTTAAAACACATTCAAAATAACTCTATTACAAAATTATAGTTATTCATAATGAATTCGACATTAATAAGTCATAATAAATTATTTGGGTAAACTGACGCAGCATTTGGAAGCAAAAAGTTAACTTTATGCAATGAGAATATGTGAAGTATTAAATATAAAATATTTTAACTTACTGTCTCATACAGCTACAATAATACATTAATATATGTACTTACTTGAAACCCTGTTATCCTATTTCTTATGAGGAAAAAGAAAATAATTATACTAAATGACGCAACATGAATTGGACATACGCAGGGGCACACAGACAGAGGGGGGGGGGGGGTGGTAGGACAACGGGACAGCCTCCCGCAAGGCATCGGATATCCGGTATCCTACCGATTTTTTCGTAAATGTCTGGAACCCGATCCGGTCACTGTGCGAAAAATCCGGCATGCCTCATGCGGTAGTAGGGGGTCTACGAAAATAATATTGGAATAGCGGAATTTCTAATTGCAAACGTTGCTTAATTGCTATAACTTCTTTTCTCGATAATGCGGAAAAGTTCCACAACTTCTTCCAGCTGGCACAGGAAGCACACGAATAAAATTTGAAATATACTTATCTCTCTTCTCGCCCGATTCTTAAAATTTGGCTTATGAAGTGGTTCATTGATCGAAAGATATTCTCGAATTATTTTAAATTTTTCAAGTGAGTTTCTCCTACCATTTCTCCCTTTTTCCCTGCCTGCACGAAGAAACGGTCGAAAATATGAAAATTTATTAAACTGTAAAATTTTGCGTTATTGTGGGCTAATTTCTCATGTACAAGACCCCAAAGTGGAACTGCAAGATATTTAATTTCAAAGTTTGTTCTTCATTTATAATACTTCAGTCCACCTTTTCTGGACTATCGCAGTGAGAAGTTTGAAAATATGTAAATTTTAATATCTCTGTAAATTTTCATAACTGTTGCGAATTTTGCATATTTCAAATCGGAAGTGGAACCGAGAGATATTTATTGACCGATTCAAAATTTTGTACTTTTATTTCTCATGCCATTTCACAAGTTTTTCACACTATCGGGGAAGCATTTATTGAAATTAGTTTTTGGGAATACATATGCTTACTGCTCTATTAATAATTCAAAAAGAACAAAAAGTATGTAATAATTAAAAAAAAAATTCTTGTATCTATTGTTTCAATTTTTATTTCAACTTAGATGTTTTGCAACTATGTTTTCATTTCTTGTTATGAACTGTTGTGCAACTAATATTAATTGTTTTTTACCCGTTACTAACAACTACTGAAATGGTTCGCCACTTTCTTCGGATTTTAGAAAGGGTTTACAAGAAAAAAAAAAGGCCTTAGGGTTGCTCTGTATCCGGGGGCGAGGTCGGCGGATTTTACATGCACGTATCCCTAAGTGTACATGGTGGGTCTTCAGCTGGCAACGAACACGCGTGAACCAGTGTACTACATCATATGTTTTATACTTCTTATGCGTCATATCTCCCAAGCCAGGGAAAATAAATAAAAATGACACTGAAAAAGGGCGTATGCATATTTTTTTCGGGGGAGGGGGGCGGGGCTGGCTTCGACACAGTACATTAAGAACAGTTTCGGGAAGGAATTTACGCAACGCTTTGAAGAATTTCAGGATTTCACCCCTCTCCCCCGTACGGATACGCTCTTGCGCTGAAGATTCGCAGGAACTTTTGTCGGGGTCAGAGAGTAAGAAAGTAACTAATTTTTAGTCATTATTTCAATAAATCATTCATCGAAGTAGTATTTAGGGTTTTTATTTTAAAGCATGAATGAACCAATCAGTAACGAAATTATTCTTTACAGGGCGACGCACTTGTTAGAAAAGTCAAAGAAAAGCCCATTTTCTTACTATGAGACGCATGCATGCCTCTTGTTGTCCGCGGTTCGGACATACTTGACAATGCTCATTGGA
Source organism: Octonoba sinensis (assembly GCA_038502835.1). NCBI lineage: Eukaryota > Metazoa > Arthropoda > Arachnida > Araneae > Uloboridae > Octonoba > Octonoba sinensis. The sequence goes on from CM076602.1 coordinate 71,924,529, forward strand.
CAATGTCTTCGGATACACCAACTCAAAAAAGATAATAAATGGTGCACTGGATACCTGCAAATTATAAACAGTAATTTAACAGCCACGCTAATCGAAAAAGTTCGCCATCCTTGATCTAAGCCATGAGAATGATGCACCTCTCAGAAATAGAACTCTCACTTTCGAGAGTTCTATTCGACTTCACAATCATCAAGACAATTTCGTTATTTACAATGATTCTTTCCTCGTGCGATCACGTGACTTAAAAAAACAAATTTCGTCAATGTGACGAAAGGTTTACTCGGAGCATTTTTCATGAAGCCATTTCGTCAAATACGACGAAAACCATTATCACAGCAATTTTGGACACAAAATTTCAGAACTCATTCAGTTTAAAATTGATGCAGTTAAATGAAACAAAGATTACAAATCGTTACTTTTCTAGATAATACCTTCAGTTCATTTTATTTACGAAGAAGCAATAAGATCTAGAGATCTTAAGTAAAATTGCTAGAATATAGTCTGAAAAGAAATTTAACCAAGAAATTTTAAAACATAGGCAAGCTGATTTTATCACACAAAAAGACAAAACCATCTTCATGATGAATAAGTTGAAAGTTAATGGAAGTAATGTCAAACAAAACTCTCTACTAGCGCCGTAAAACCATCAGACTAATTTAGAAGAGTTTTACTCATTTTCGATTCATTTTGATAGTATTCAATATTTTTTTTTTAGTTTTCAATATAAAAACTCAAATTAACAGCAAGAGCTCAATGATATTTTGTCGTTCTCTTTGATTAAAATTAAAAAAATTGCACGAAGCTTTTCTGTGAGCCGCGAGCACAAGCAAGTTTTTCAGGAAATTTTTAAAGTCATATATTTCAATGTTTATGAAGACAAAAAAGTGCGGTAAATCTTTTATAAAAGAATAAGGCTTGATTAACAGCAGTTTTTTTTCCCGTGCTTTCAATTCATTCTGATGTATTCCGCTGTAACGAAAATAATTTATCCACTTCATTAAAGCCCTGAGGTGTGGTGACTTAAATTTCGTAATATATTCTGTTAATTATCGCTACCAAATTGCTGAAAGTTAAAAAAACAAATAATAAAAAAATGAATAAAAGTTCCTTTTGAAAAATATTTTCTTTTAGAAGATGTTAAAGAAAATGAGCGCATAAATGAATTATTAAAGCAATTTTATTAACTGGACATTTTTTACAGCGTCGTTTATCAATATTATGTAGCAGGATCTTGAATACTCTAAATGAGGTAAAAGTACCGTGAATAATGTTAAATGAAAAAAGAAGTTTTGAGATGGATAGCTGAATAAGATAAAATCTTAAGCTATGTAATTACGCAAAATAGTGTCATAAGACACCCACACAAATGAAATGTCAGGTAAATGTTCAGTCACAGAAAAAGCAGTTCCATTTCACTTAAGAGGGAAAAAAATCGTTTGTAGTTCCTTTAACGAAGCTTAAATGAGATAAATTTGCTGTAGCTATGTATAGCTATATGTATATTTTGAAGTGCAATGTACGAAGAGTTCAGAAGCGGGGTTACGTAGGATGAAACGAGGAGCATTTACAAAAGATAATTCTGCCGTATCATGTTACCTAAAAAATCACGGTAAAGCCTTAAAAATCTTCTTTTTAAAAAAGATACACGTTGTAAATAAACATAAATTTTCCATTGTGTTTAAAAATTGAAAATTAACTAGAAAAAAAAATATTTAAGCATGCTACTTCATAAAAGATTGATGACTTGTCTAATATTTCGGAAAAAAGGTGGCAAAAATGAAATTAAAGTAAACTCAATAAAATGAGTCACCATTTTTTAAAAACTTTGTTATCAAATTAAAACAAAATATTTCAAGTCTTCCTTGAAAAACTCTTCTGAAACATAATAAAAAGTGAACAAAATGCCTCTATTATTTTATACTTTTCAGAATTTTTTAACCAATAAATTTAAAAATACATTTTTCACACACACACACACTAAAAAAAATCGTTGTTTAATATTTAGCAGAAATATCTGTATAATAAGCTGAAAGTAATTTTCGATAAACGTATTTCCGGCTTTTTATGTTGTTAAAGTTGCAAAAGATTGTTTTGCATAATGCAAAATAGGTGCTTAAATATTAGTGTCTGATTTCTTTACTAATGGATTTGTCCTACTATAATGATACGAAAATCAATTTCAGAAATTTTCTTTCGATTATACATTTTAGTATTTATACTTTTATTGCTGTTACATAAATAAATAATTCTTTTGAGCTGCTCCAAATTCGGGAGAATGCAGGCTTTCTATTTGAAGGTAATCTTTCTATTTGGACTTGACCAAAGACTCTGTTGAAATATGCTTCCCAAAAGTGTAAACCCTTTCTTTTACTCGTATCATATAGCAATTCTCTGTTGTTAGATGATACGACACACCAGCAAGTTCACTGCTAAAGTTGTCGTACTGTAAAGAAAACATATGTACAGAGTTGAGTAAGTGTTGTAATCGTTAAAATGCTATTATGCAATTGTACCTAAAAATTAAGCATTAAGTTCTAAGAAGTCTTTTTAAAATTATTTGCTCTAAAATATTGATTTTCAATGAAATTTATTAAGACACTCTAGGAAAGGTAAAATTAATTAATTATTCTATTTGTATAAAAAAATCAATGTTTTAAGACATCATTCATTAACTGCAGATTTTTAATTAGTAATAAGTGTGCATGTTAAAAAAATAAATAATAAAATGTTAAAAATAAACCATGCTATAAAAGATATTTTTTAACAATTTTATTTATTAACATTTTTAAAAAGTGGGAAAATTATGCATTAAAGCCAATAAATTAAAGTCAAAGTGTTTCATTGCCGCATCCATCTAGCAAGCAAATTTTTCACTGCTAGATTATTGCACCGCAAAGAAAACATATATACAGAATTTGTACTGGTTCCACTTATTACTTTTCTTAAAATTTATTGACTGTTTCTGAGCCACTCGCTATTCAATGCGAATATTTTAGAATTTTAAAAATCAACTAATAATGATTGTATAATAATGTGCAGAATAATTACCTGAATGCGAGGTATTAAATATTCCTCCGCGGGATACCAGTAGCTCACGATCGACAGTTTGGTGACCACTGTTCTAAATGTTCGATTATAATTATACAAAATGTGACAAGTACGGGTATTTCCTTTCTTTAACGAACAAACTTCTCCGTTGCATGAATGCATGGAATGCAATTGTAATATGGACTTCGCCCACAGTTAAAATTTAATGTTTTCTCGTATTATACAATGGTCGACTATTTGTGCACGTTTTGGATACGGGAATCAATTTAAATTTTTTTGATATTTGGCCTTATTAAGGGAGGAGTCACATTTGGAAACGTGGTGGTAAATAATTATTAAGAGAGCTTAGATTCAATTCAAAGCGTCGGTAAGAGTACTTTTATGTCTTTGAATAAATTATTATACCTTTTAAAATTGGATCTCATCTGATGTTTAGGTGTTCTTGTAAAAATACGTACGATATGTTTTGTACAAACTGCATCATTCGTACAGAAAACAGCGAGCGAATCCTCGCCTTCGTGTAAGCAGTTTTTATCCCGTCTGGACAGACGCTGTGCAGATCAAAGTATTCCAAGCATGAGTACGTCTAAACCATGTCACGATAGATGGCACTACTAGTTTTTCTTAAACTTATCTTCAGAATTTCGGTTTAGTAGTTACATGAAAAATCACAAGACGTACTTCTCCGCGAAAATTTGCACTGAAATGTAGTGAATCATTTTTATTCTGATTGTTTAACGATTACTATTATGATTATGTGGTAAGAAAATATAAAATAAAATTCTAGTTAATTAATTACTAGCAAAGTAAATTTTAACAGCGCTGTTTTTTCCGAAGATGAAGCTAATCCTTCACTTTTATTCTTTAAATATTAGCAAGTCATGTGAAATATTAAATTTTCTGCGAGATGCAGAAATTTTAGATGCATTATGGCTGTGGTTTGTGATAAAAATGGAATTTTTGCGATAAATTCCTTACTATCCTTGAGAAGAACATGAATGGAGAGGGTTTGTTCACAAAAATCAGTTTTTTTAACAAATCAGAGCATAAATGCACTAAATGAGCAAGCGTTTTCGACTGATTTGTGAATATCCCCTTGAAAAATAGCTCTTTACCAAAAAATGTTGAAATATGCCTCAATAAATTGCCGATATCTTTCTGAATTTTCAAGATATTCAATTGATATTATTTTATGAGTTTCCTTGTACACTTGGATTGGAAATTATGACAGTTAAAAATTGCTATCTTTCGCGCATGCGCAGTAAAAATTAATTCTTTTAAATATCCATAATTTAGCAAACATTCAACATTTTTGTTTCAAATTTCAGTGTAATGCTTCACTTGTATGCTGGAAAGTTTTCTGAAAGTTTGGTAGCGTTTAATAAAAAATTTTGTGTGTTATAAGCCAAAAAGTGTATGTGAAGGAAATTGGAGAAATGTCTATATTTTCGTGAGTATGGGTTCAATTTTTACGGAAATGCACACAATAATTGTACATGGCAAACAATTTAAACTATTTTCTACAATTTAATAGCTTATTCCCAGCATTTTTCGATGCAGGATCATCCAAAATTTTTTTCTCCTTTTTCAATTTTTTGACGGTCCCCTAAAAGCGAGAGCAAAGTAATTTTTAGGTAAAAATGTAAACATTATATACTAAAACATGACACACCCCCCCCGGGTTTTTGCATCAGACTGAGTGTTAAGTAGAAAATTATGAAAACTCTGTTGTAGTGCGTCTATTAATTTGGCAAGGGAATCTACTTAAATATACAATAACTTTAAGATCACAAAGCCATTTTCTCTAACTACCTTTCTCAAACCCAGAAGCATAATGCGGGCAGGTAGAATTTCTTTATATCATTATAGTTATAAGATAATTCCTCTCTACTAATAATAAAGCAGCAAGTACGTCTGGGTGTGTGTCCGGCATAGGGCCAAGACGGTTTAGCGGTTTTTCATGAAATTTGGCACGAAACTAGTTTGGAACATGGGGGTGTGCATCTCGAAGAGTTTTTCTGAAATTCAAATTTGTTCTTTTTTTATTTCAATGTATATCCGAAAAAATGCATAAAATGGTAATTTTCTATCGGACGAAAAAATCGCATCCTTTCAAGCTTGATACCATTGAAAAACATGTAAAAAACTGTTTTAGAGAGAGTTTTGCTCTCTGTACTAAAATTCGAAGCCGCTAAATTAACTAGGAAAGAAGTTATATAAGCATTTTTCTTTGTAGTTCGAAACTATTTTTTGACGGCAGCCGATTATTAATTTATCTTTTTCTTTTTTGGGCTTTTGATTTTTTTTCCCCAACAAATTAAAACTTATTTCCTGCGGTTTTTACCATTTTGAGGAGCAGCCAATTTTTAATTAATTAATTTCTTTTTTTTGGATTTTGATTCTTTTTTTTAAATGAATTAAAATTTATTTCCTGCGTCTCACAGCGGATCGATAGCTTTATTTGGATTTCTTTATTTTGACATGTATTTTATGGGACCATTCTGCATATTGTACAGAGGTTTTTTTTAAAGCGATGTTATCCTTTATAACGATTTTTGTTGTTCAAAACTATTATTACTATTTGTATTTATATATATTTTTTTCTCCAGTGAATTAGCACATATGTTATTTGCCTGTTTGAGCTCGGATGAAGGGTTTTTTGCCGCTTTCAAAGTTTTCCTTGCTGCTGTTAGCTTCTGCAAGCTACAAAATTTCGTCTTTATGTTCTACTCTCAATGAATAACATACAAAAATTAATTATACTAAAAATTCATTAATTTAAACTATTCTACTGGATTATAATCGTCTTTTTTGTGTCGGTACTTGAACTAAACAAACAAAATGCGTTTTTTTAGAGTTTTACTTTTCTGTTTCGTTTCTTTCGTTTCTTTCTTTTAAATTTTTTTACTGTGTGTGTTTTGTAAAAAAAAAATTGCTTAAATGGTGTAGGATCGCTGGTTGAATTCTGTGGGTAGCTAATTTTTAATTATGTGGAATGCAATACATTTTAATAAAATAGCATAATTTACACATAAAAAAGTTATCACTGTATATAATGGCGAACCGACTGGTCTTTTCTTTTTTTAACATGGGCATAACCGTGCGGGTACCGCAAGTATGTTATAAAACAAATAAACGCAAATATTAATTTTTTGTAAACTATTGTTTTCTGTATACGTAGTTAAAACAAATCAAAGTGTTGACATAATTTCTTAAATTTAATGTATACATTGAGACAATAATTTAATTTTCAACGGTAGTCTCCGCTTGAATAATCCTCTGTTTCATAAAAAGAAAATTTGTGGCAAAAAATTAAGATTCTCTTTTTTCATTTCTCTAGTGTTGTAAAAAAAAATAATACCTTTCATGTACTTTTGATAAAGAAAGAATGAAATTCCGTTAATGATTTGCAAAAAATACGTTCATCATTATTTATCGTTATGATTATTTTCATTTATTTAGTTTTTCTAACTTTTTCAATACTTTAATCGACTTCCTTTGCTCCATTAATGTTTTTTTTCACGGGAAAATTTCGTCGAGTTGTTTGCTCAGTTTTACGATTTCAGACTTCTATTAATTGAAAGTTTTTATAACTGGAATTCAAAAATTGTTTCTTCATTGCATGGAAGCAAATCGATATCTGACGCTAACAATCGATATCATTTGCGGTTTTTTTGCTTGCATTTTGAGTTATTGTTTTTGCATTTGGCAACAAAGTTTCAGAAGGAAGACTCTTATTAATTTGAAATGTTACACAGGAATCAATTGGGCTCATTTCGTGTTAGATAGATTTATATTTGTTAAAATCTGAAACAAAAAACACTAAAACACGTCTTGAACAGAAATATTTCTAATTATCAAAAATCAACTTATTTCCTAAAATACAGTTCAGTAAGTACATTTAGTTAAAAAAGACAGGTATGTAGCTTAAAGAAAAATAATGTCGAGGTTATAAAAGAATGATAAGAAACAAGAAAATTGCGGTACTTTTCAATTTGTGAGGGGGAAAGCTGTCAATTGTAGGGGTTGCTCGCGATAGTTAATTTTTTTTTTCACCAAATCAATTTGTTTTGTGTGTGGAGTTTGTTTTTGGGAATAATATTTAAACATTGCCAACGGCAACCCAAAATGGTATAGTAGTTTGATTTAGCAAAAAAACCATCGCCAGGCCCCTAGAAAAGGAAAAGTACCGTGAAAATTAGTTCTTTAAAGATATTCAATCTTTAGTTAGAGTTCGCTCCAGCATGGTTACAAAATGACAATTGTCGCCAAAATCCCATACGTCGACGACAAATTTCGCGCTTAAAGTATTTCAATTATATAAACTTAAACAAACTGCTTTAACGTTACTGAGATCAATATACAATTTACTGATTGCTATGGGGAAAAAGTCGAACATTTTTTTAAATTGAAGAAATTGAAGAACAAAAAAATCATCAATTTGCATAAACTGCAGAGTTAAAGAAAAAGATTATCTATCTGTGCTATCAGTGTTAGTTACAAAAATAACAGGTTTTGGGATTAGCAAAGCGCTAAAGAATCTAACTGAAAAATTAATTGCTCGTGTTCTAATTATGCTATGGGGAAAAAAATCTGCTATGGGAAAAAAATCGAAAATGTTTTTAAATTGTGAAGAAATTGAAGAACAAAAAAATCATCAACTTGCATAGACTGCAGAGTTGAAGAAAAAGTTTACCTATCTGTGTGATCAGTGTTAGTTACAAAAATAAGAGGTTTTGGGATTAGCAAAGCGTTAAAGAATCTAACTAAAAATTAATAGTTAGTGTTCTAATTAACTTACAAACTTTAAACAAATCCCGTCGTGTGAAGAAAAACCAGAGCTTTGGATTTATATATGACTCTATGTGTGCATGAGATTTTTTTGCCACTATGTCAAGGAATTTACATGAAAATTTTGTTTAAAATTGAAATAAAAGCAGAGCAAAACCAAATTCTCAAAACTTCAGCCCAGCAGGTTGTATCGTCTTAAGCTTTTGATGTGCGTGCAAAATTTCAAAGAGTTTGGGCCTGTTGAAGGGGCTATTCTAGTCTAGAGGACAAATTTTAGGTGCTTTTTAAAACGCTGTAAATAAAAAACGGGAAAGATTTTTATCATCGGATTTTTTTATCGGTTGTCTGCTTATGCTTAAAGAGCACAAAAAAATTTAGTTAAAAAAAAGTCAAAATTCAAAAGGACAGTACAGTTTCAAGTACAGGCCCGCAAAGTGGAGACTAAGAAAAAAAGCTGCCCCCTGGTTGACACAATTCCACCCTCCTTGATGATCTGAAAACAAAAATCTTGATTATTTCTTAAAGAGAAAGGCTGTAGTTTTCGTTTGACGACAGCGATTTGCGAAAAAAAAAAAAAAAAAAAAAACCCGCAAAATGGCGGTTACTATGTAAAAAAAAGTAATTTTTTCCCCTCGATTTTTCAACTTTGGCAATTTTTCAAAAATAATAAAATTTTTTCCTTCAAAAAAATCTCTTGACAAACGATAGCGACATATATTAAGAAGCTCTATACCAAATTTGAAGTAAATCGATCCACTGAAACTTGAGATATCATGTCAACCGCTGCGAAAAACATAGTTTCGTGAAAAACGCGTTTAAAGTTTTGAGTCTCGTTTCGGGCAGTCTAAGTAATTTTATATGATGTTTTATACTTACATTTATAAATCATCGATTCCTGAACCGTATAATGTCTCTTCCTCCTTTTCAAAACCAACATTATTTGAGATTCTTTCAGCTATACGAGCATATCTACCTTCTTTAGAAGCGTCAGAAGCCGGTCGAACGGAGCGGTTGATTATTTGCTCTTCTCTTTTATAAGCAAATGCATGGGTTTCAGAACCAATCTTTATAGACATAATTACCAAGATTTTAAAAGTGTCATAAAACCTTCATTAAAAATACACATCAGCTATGTAATTCGCAATCTCAATAGTGTGACTTCCAGCGTGTATGTGTTTGGGTGCAAACGTCAGAGCAGCGATATATAAACGTCCAGCGATATATATATAAACGTTCAGAGCAGCAGTTTGTATTGAAAATAAAAGGTTTTGTACGTGACAGGGAGCATTCAGGTAGCTAGAAGTTGCCTACGGCTGGCTATTGATTCGCTACGGTCGAACCGGTTTAGTTGCCACGTCACTAAAATGGCTGTAACTTTGAAAATAATTAAATTAAAAAAAAATCCTTTTACGGGCATATTTTTGAAGGTCTAAACTTTAAAAATATGCAAAAAGAAAAAAAAAATCGATTTTTTGAAAATTCTAGACTAGAATACCCATTTAAGTAAGTGAAAATTGAATTGTAAGAAAAATTTAATTGTAAAATGTAAATTGATTATATGTAAGTGAAACTAATAAAATCGTATTTAATGAGTCTATTTAAAAGAACTTTAAAAAGTACCAGTGACAAGAAATTTTCCAAAAATTCATCATGTTAAGCCTAGCAACATCTTTCACTGCCGTTAAGATGAATATTCACTTTATATATTCAGAACAAGTGATCAGCTTGGCGGCACAATGATCACCTAATAAAGGAAACTAAGTAAAAGACATTTTTACAACACAAAGACCCATTCTCAGCTAAGACGGCTGTGCCAGCAACGTTAGAAACAGATCCCGTAGCAACGTTCCAGGCCTAATGGAAGAGACAAACTCCTCTTTGGAGACGTAAATTCCATTCCGACCTGACGTTTGTAGCTCCCATTGATGCTCCTCTTTATCCTCTACTACAAGGTCCTTCGTTTTAAATTGCCCCCGAGCGGAGCTCGAAATTTCAAAGAATTTATGGCGGCAGCATTTGGCTGCGTAATTGTAACTTGGCCGGAAGGAGAATTCGGGTTAGGGAATGGCTTGTAGTTCCTGGGGAATAGAGAAGTAGTTTGGTCCTCTGAGAAAATTAGATCTGCTGTTTATTCAACCGATTGCATTTCGACGTGCAAATTTACACTGCCAGCCTAATACAGTAAAGTGGTTATTATACCAGTTTACTAGCTAATTCTTCTGTTTTAACTTTTGTATAAAAACATCGTAGTCTGAAAAACAAGAGTAGTCTGATCGCAATAATAACTGTTTCATTAAAAACTTATCAGCAAAATGGAGCAGAAGTAATAAATATTGCACGTACTCTACTCCCTCACACAAACACATGCCGAAAAAAAATATATATATATATATATATATATATATATATATATATATATATGCATATATATAAACTAGTCTGCGATATTTTTAATGGTAGATTTACATACGAGTGGTGGAAAAAAAACTATAAAAGGCAAATGAAATTCTTAGAAAATTAAAGATTAAATCGAAAAATCTACTTAGGATAAATAGTAAAACTCATCTAAATTTCTACGAATTTTACCTCTTCATTATTCAATTTTTAGAAACTTCTTTATTTTGGAATTGAAACTTAAAATATTGTACTTAGAATTATACCCCAAAAATGCATGCTTTAGTTTTTAGGATAGAAGAAAATTTCAGTTTCAAAGAACGTAATTCATTTGACGTGGATAATCATAATATTAGTAACAATGGGGTTTTTCCTCTGATGTTGCTTAAAAGAATACTTAAAAATTTTCTTGATACTTAAAAGAGATATTTTGAAATGAAAAGGAAAAAATGCAGCAAAAGTTAAAATGTTGAGAATATGAATCAATATTGTGCACTGCGCAAAGTTGTGAAATGAGAAAATAAATGCAAACATCGGTTTAAAAGGTTTGCATTCGTTTCCGAAACATGTTATATAGCATGTTCATCCTCTCTAGGAAAGTTAAGTTGAATTACAGCGTTCTTAGCAATAACTTTTCATACATCAGGAGGAATGTTACGGACGTGTCAGTGCATTGCATATTCCAGTTTTTTGTGTTACTCCCATTAACTTTGAGAGAATCTAAGAATCAGAAATCAATGGGGTTGAGCTCTTGTGTTCGGGGGGACCAAGAAATGGGGTACCGTCAAGTACGCCAACCTTGTGCCACAACGTCCATTTAGACACTAGGACTACCAACTGGATGCCGAGGTGTAAATAGAGCTTCGCAACTTTTTTTACAACTCTTAAAATGTTTTCGAAGCTCTAGTTACACCTCAACAGCCCTTAGGCAGTCCTACCGCCGTATTCACCGTCAACTCTAACCTCATGGTTTGACGCGAAACCGGTCTCCAACCTGAAGTTACCGCGGATTTCCTATTCACCATCAACTTTGACTACGCGCAAACAGGTTCCCGAAACCATGCCAGGTCGAGTAACTCAACCAAGCTCCAGAGCAAAGTTAAGGTTTGAGCGCATGCGCAGTACATGTAAACATTAGCAATGGCGGACTGGATGTTGCGAAAATTGGAATATGTTGAGATTTTAGAGCTTTCTTCGCTTTACACGATCTTGAATTTCTGAAGAGGCCTTACAAAAATACAACTTTAGAGTTGTTTTAATTTTATTAACTAGTATTGTTCAATGTTTTCTTTGTCGCTTTTGTGTGTTTCCGATAATGTTTTTCTCTCGGGAGCTATTACTTCATTAAAGATTTTGAAACTTTATCATGATTCCTAATTGAACAGAAATACCAAACAATGGGGTGGTAATATATCTTTAGTATTTTTATTTAATTATTTATTTTTCTCTCTCCTTGTTGCTTTTTGATATAATTTTATTCTACTTTAAAGTGTACATGTATACACTGAACATTTAACATGCGTCCTGATTTTTTTTTGGCCAAGGTTACTTCTGGGCCTGATTAGTTCATGTGGAATATTTTGATTTATGTATGTCGAATAAAATTAAACTTGTTGACTTTACCATGTGTTTTATGTCATTGACCAATTTACATTTGCTTGTATATTATTTTCTATTTTTTTAATTTAACAAAGGTTTTGAATATGTGAAACGCTTCTTTAAAAAAAAAAAGACATATGAAATGAATCCATAATGCTAATGGCAGTTTTGTGTTTAAAGGTAAACTGCAAGGTTTTTGAAAAAGTCAAAATATTCGCCATATGTATTTGTATTAATTAATTCATATTTGCATTAGAAAAAGGTTATTGTTAACCCCAAATCACATAATTTTGAATTGCCGTTTCATGCAGTTGTAAGACTTAAACCAAATTTTTACTGTACTTTGCCAATGCGAAGTGATTGTAAGAATAAAGTATTTGCAATAGTTATAATTGAAATCAAATGCATTTTTTAAATACTCTCATGAATTTAATGCAAGGCCATAGCCAGATTTTTTTTTTTTTGGGGGGGGGGGGGGAGGCTTTGAAACAGTTATGTTGAGGAAAGTTTCAGTTGGGAATATATGCTACATTGCGAAAATTTTGGGGGGGGGGGGGGGTTCGTGGGCATCCCTAGTTACAGCCTTGATTTAATGAAAGAATAATACACTACTGCTTGGTTCATAATGATACATTTCTATCTTATATATATATCGTTTGTGAATGGTACATTTCTAATGTCAGAAAGAGATATATTACAACGATAAAATTGGTTATAATTTCCTATTCGTTATATATATATATATATTCATTTTCCGAGAAAAATTTTATTGGATTCTTTACTTTTCAATATTTTTAAATTTTTTACACGAGTGCTAGAAGAAATACCTTCTCAAACGGGATAAAAACCACTTGTGTTTTATTCATCGCTATATCGCAGAGAACGGGAATTTTAAAAAACGGGAAACGAAATGTACACTGCGCGGCGAAAAAGCATGAAGAAAATCATGTGATAGTTTTGACCAATAACGGGCCTGCGTACGTTCCCACATGGCGTCGAGTTGACTAACTTCGTGGTTGGAAAACCCCAGGTTGATTTTCCTCCGTGAATACCGATTTTTAACTTCGCAGCGCTGAGCCCCAACTCCGAGTTAACGGATCTCGTGGTTTCACGCGTGGAGTTAGATTGACGGTGAATATGGCGGCTAGTGTCTAAAGGACGTTGTGGCACAAAGTTGGCGCAAGCAAAGGGGAGGTAAGTGACAAAAGTATCATTTTGAGTAAAACTCGTTCGAAGTTTAATTCCTATATTAAATTCTAGAGGTTCTTCATATGAATAATTTTTTTATTTTTGAGTCATATATGTATGTGTTAGTTTAAGTATGAAGTGTAAAGTGTTTCTGATAATTAGATTTGGCGTAGGATTTTTTTAAAAAATAGCTTATTTTTATTTACACCCCTTTGCTTCCAACTAGTTAACTTACACCCTTTTGCCACTAAATGAAAAACGTGTCTTGTTCATTTTGCTACTTTGCACAGTAATAAAAATAGTTTGTTAGTAATATAAACTTTATTAAAAACTGCATAATAAAAATTTCGAATAATTATATTTATCAACAAACTAAAAATCATTGCCATTAGATAAATTGCTGAAAACAAAACATGAAAAAATTAAAATCTGCAGACGATTTAACCCTTGTTTTAATTTTTATTATTATTATTCAACAATTCGGAATTCTTTTTCTATTTTTTTCTTCTTCTTCGCTTTAAGTTTCGTAAATAGATCGTCTGCATTGTTTATTTAAACTGACTGAAAAAACCAAATAATTTTATTTAGAGGCAAACGGATGTAAGTGCACTTGCATCCCTTTGCCGCCAAACGGAATGCAGCTTTTATTTAGTAATTTCTTTAAACCGTGCTTTTTCGCAGTATCCTGTCAAAGCTACCACTAAAATCTCTTTCCCACAAAACAGAAGGGTGTTTAATTTATCATTTGCACTAGCTATCTCAAAATTTTCATTTTGGTCACTTACACCCTTTTGCTTCTAACCGCCGTATTCACCGTCAACTCTAACCTCATGGTTTGACGCGAAACCGGTCTCCAACCTGAAGTTACCGCGGATTTCCTATTCACCATCAACTTTGACTACGCGCAAACAGGTTCCCGAAACCATGCCAGGTCGAGTAACTCAACCAAGCTCCAGAGCAAAGTTAAGGTTTGAGCGCATGCGCAGTACATATAAACATTAGCAACGGCGGACTGGATGTTGCGAAAATTGGAATATGTTGAGATTTTAGAGCTTTTTTCGCTTTACACGATCTTGAATTTCTGAAGAGGCCTTACAAAAAATACAACTTTAGAGTTGTTTTAATTTTATTAACTAGTATTGTTCAATGATTTCTTTGTCACTTTTGTGTGTTTCCGATAATGTTTTTCTCTCGGGAGCTATTACTTCATTAAAGATTTTGAAACTTTATCATGATTCCTAATTGAACAGAAATACCAAACAATGGGGGGTAATATATCTTTAGTATTTTTATTTAATTATTTATTTTTCTCTCTCTTTGTTGCTTTTTGATATAATTTTATTCTACTTTAAAGTGTACATGTATATACTGAACATTTAACATGCGTCCTGATTTTTTTTGCCAAGGTTACTTCTGGGCCTGCGAAGTTCATGTGGAATATTTTGATTTATGTATGTCGAATAAAATAAACTTGTTGACCTTTACCATGTGTTTTATGTCATTGACCAATTTACATTTGCTTGTATATTCTTTTCTTTTTTTTAATTTAACAAAGGTTTTGAATATGTGAAACGCTTCTTTAAAAAAAAAAAAAGACATATGAAATGAATCCATAATGCTAATGGCAGTTTTGTGTTTAAAGGTAAACTGCAAGGTTTTTGAAAAAGTCAAAATATTCGCCATATGTATTTGTATTAATGAATTCATATTTGCATTAGAAAAAGGGTTCTTGTTAACCCCAAATCACATAATTTTGAATTGCCGTTTCATGCAGTTGTAAGACTTAAACCAAATTTTTACTGTACTTTGCCAATGCGAAGTGATTGTAAGAATAAAGTATTTACAATAGTTATAATTGAAATCAAATGCATTTTTTAAATACTCTCATAAATTTAATGCAAGGCCATAGCCAGTTTTTTTTTTTTTTTTTGGGGGGGGGGGGGAGGCTTTGAAACAGTTATGTTGAAGAAAGTTTCAGGGAGGAATATATGCTACATTGCGAAAATTTTCGGGGGGGGGGGCATCCCTGGTTACAGCCTTGATTTAATGAAAGAATATTCAAATAAAAATTTAAAAGATACAATAATACACTACTGCTTATTTCATAATGATACATTTCTATATTATATATATATCGTTTGTGAATGGTACATTTCTAATGTCAGAAAGAGATATATTACAATGCTAAAATTAGTTATAATTTCCTATTCGTTAAATATATCTATATTTTCCTTTTCCGAGAAAAATTTTATTGGATTCTTTACTTTTCAATATTTTTAAATTTTTTCCACGAGTGCTAGAAGTAATACCTTCTCAAACGGGCTAAAAACCACTCGTGTTTTATTCATCGCTATATCGCAGAGAACGGGAATTTTAAAAAACGGGAAACGAAATGTACACTGCGCGGCGAAAAAGCATGAAGAAAATCATGTGATAGTTTTGACCAATAACGGGCCTGCGTACGTTCCCACATGGCGTCGAGTTGACTAACTTCGTGGTTGGAAAACCCCAGGTTGATTTTCCTCCGTGAATACCGATTTTTAACTTCGCAGCGCTGAGCCCCAACTCCGAGTTAACGGATCTCGTGGTTTCACGCGTGGAGTTAGGTTGACGGTGAATATGGCGGTAAGTGCCTGACGTGTTGGTTCAGCAATAGTCTGATATACAGTTCGACCACAAAGTTCTGACACTTGGACGCTTTTACGCATGGCAGAAAAAGGACAAATCCATTCGAGTTTTAGGAAAATTCGTTTTGCAATTGCATTGGTTACGATGCAAATTGGAATGTTTGCTTTTCTATTGCTGAAAGCAACTAAATTTATTAACTAGCATATAGCATTAGTTAGAAGAAATCAAGTATGCTAATCCAACTAAAACGAGAACAGATTCCTTATACCAGCAGGTTCTCCCTTGAACATGAATGGATTCCTTTTGGCACTCTGCCAGCTTGAGCTCTGTTTTTTTTTTTTTTTTGATGGTAGAACTTTTCCAATGTAATGACCTCGCATAAAAAGCGCGGTCTCTAACCTGCCTCGTGAGGTTCAGGCATCGTGAAATGTCCAATTTTATTCGCCAGCAGTCACAGTACCCTAATGATTATTCTGCCATAATCCACCTACAGGCGATTGTGATTTTGTATACCCCGCAAAGCTTTAGAACTCCTTACAAGTGTTTCAACTCGATGTTTTCAAGATTTATTTTATTTAAAAATATTGCATTCAATGTCATTCCCCGCTGGTGCTGAGTTTTAAACATTTAATTTCTATTTTTTGCTGGAAATAAAATTCCATGATTTCTTATAAATTCTTACCAAGTTTGGCATCAATTCATGTAGCAATTTTTCTTTTACGGCCATTCAAAGTGGAAAATTAACTATAAATATTCTATATTTATCTTATAGCGAGTTCACAAGATTTGATGGACATTATTAAAAATAAACAATGGTTCAAAATCGTAAAAAGTCAGAATTTTGTACAAAAAACAACCAAGAAAAATTTTCTTTTACAACTGAGAAGATATTCTTACTCTTTGCTCAGAATAAACTGGTATGAAATTTATACATTAAAAACATTGTTTCTCTTAAACCCCTATACTGTAAACTACGACAAAGCATTTCTTTTTCTTAACAATTTTTGCTTTCATTTCCTTTAACGACTACCATTTCTTTAATTCTGTTTTTTTTTCAGCCGAAAACATCGCTGGCGGCGCCACGTTACCATAGGTTTGGAATTCTTTACTTAATTAGAATTTTTACGACTGTGGAATTTCGAGGTTTGTTGCATTCGTGCTGTTACCAATACATGCGTAACGAATTTTCGTTTTCATTAACTAGGATTTCCCCTCTCTAGGACGCGTTTCATCTGAACTGCAGCTTTCGAATTGATTATAATGAGATTCGTAATTACTCGCGACTAAAATGAATTTCCAAATTCTGCGTTGCTACGGAAACGAAGCTCAAAATATGTTGCAGATTTTTTAACTAATAACTTGATCTCTGTTTGTAGCATTCTTTAGAAATTAAATGCTATTTTTTCTATCAGATTGGAATTTAAGGATTGCATTCTCAACGTACTAAATTAAAAATATAAACTCCGAAGTCGTTAATTTAATCTAACATTCGCTTTAGCTTACGATAACGTTATTATTTTATATCTTTGTGTGTACTTTTAATGTTATCATTTAAGAAGCAACAGGTTTAATGTTGTGCAAAATTAACAAAAAAGAACAATGTAATAAAACGCATAAATAAGCAATCAAACTGAAGAAACGCGTTTCGAATTTGCATGAAACCTTTTTATCAATGTACAAAATTGTGAGCTTTTGGCTGAGAAACTTCGAGGTAAAGGCTGAGTTAACTTTTGCTAGAATAAAACTTAAGATATTATATAAACTATGAATAAATATCAATAGATAAAACTAGATATATTTTTGGTCTTTTGCAACTTTATTACCAGTTGCGGTTTTTATTTGTTTTTTATTGCACTTTAAGTCATGTATATCCATCTAGTTAGGGAAAAAGCGACAGAGATTTTCACACTTAGTTGCAAAATGTCGATCGCATAAAAACGCGTAACATACTTACTTCGAAATTTTTGCCTAAAACATTTTTAATAGTAAACTTTGGGACATACAAAAAACGTAAAATAATTACAAAAGAAGTAAATGTGTCGTATAGTGGTGAAAAGTAAAGAATCGTTTGATTTTATATGGGGTCTAGACGCCATAAAAAAGTTAAACTATTCAAATAATGCATTCTTAAATAACAACAAAAATAACCGCACACAAAGTAAATAGCTAAAAAAATACTTAAATAAATAAATAAATGAAACTTTTTTTTAAAAACAAAAATGGAACAATAGCGAGAGTCATTAAATGACCATAAATGTCATTAAAAGTCTAGACCGCAAATCTCATTAAAAGAAATTAGATTATTACAAATAACACTGATACACATAAAACTGGAAGGACTTGCATTTTCTTTCTTTTTGGCAGGATTGCGTACAAATACTCGATTCCTTACAAAATTCTATACACTTTACGGAAGGCATTAGAGCGAAGATATTATCACTAATAAGTATCCCATTCACTGTCTATTGCAGGAACACTAGAAAAGCGCAGACGAGATCCAATAACAAGATCTCTGGTCTAATGAAAGTGATAACTGCATCTTCGTTGACGTAAATTCTCCTCAACTTGACATTTACGGTCACTATTTACCGGAATTGGGAGCTCTCTCCTTTAAAATAGCACAGTGCCGCTCTGGAGATCCCAAGCTTTTCGCAGAGGCCATTTCTACAGCAGACGAGTTTCATCTCTTAGAGAAATGTTGAAATAGAAATTAATAGATGGTTGCGGATTTCTTCGGCAGAGAAATTCGGGTGTTGCAGTAGCGAAAATTGTATTTTGCGTTATGAAAAAGAAATAATGTAAGTTCTTGGAGATAAATGCTACTGACTAATGTTAGATGATTAAATTTTACTTAATTTGACAGAGATACGCGTCGAGAATATTCTTCCGTAGCTAAAATTTGAAGAATAATCTAGAATATGCTTCTGTAGTTGAAATTTAAAGAACAACCGAGAATATGCTCCTGTATCTGGAATTTAAAGAACAATAAAGAATATTCCCCTGTAGCTGAAATTTAAAGAACAATCGAGAATATTCCCCTGTAGCTGAAATTTAAAGAACAATCGAGAATATTCCCCTGTAGCTGAAATTTAAAGAACAATAGAGGATATGCTCGTGCAGCTGAAATTAAAAGAGCAAGTAAGAATATGCTCTTGTACCTGGAATTTAAAGAACAGTTGAGAATATTCTCCTGTAACTAGGATTTAATGAACAACCTAGAATATGCTCCTGTAGCTGACATTTTAAGAACAATCGAGAACATGCTCCTGTGCTGAAATTTAAAAAACAATCGAGAATCTTCTCCTGTAGCTGAAATTGAAAAAACAATCGAGAATATGCTCCTTTAGCTGAAATTTAAAGAACAATCGAGCATACGCTCCTATAGCTGGAATTTAAAGAGCAATCGAGAATATGCTCCTGTAGCTGAAATTTGGAGAATAATTGAGGATGTTCTTATTTTTCTAAAAAGCAAAAATAACTTTTTGAAACGTCATTAATATTATAAAATATTTAATTATCATTATCAATGCACGTAAATAACATTATTTTTGAGATTTTTAGCCCTTATAATGATAATTTAATTTAGTAGAGTTTTCGATGACCAATGCAAAGAACTCTGGCTAGTTGAATAACTGGTTTTGTAATAAAATAATTCAATAAATGCTAATCAAATAAAGGTATTTTAAACGGTTCTTTTAAAAAATGCAATAAAGAGAAAACAGCTTAAAAATTGTTGCTAAAAACAGCTTTTTTATTTTGTTTTTTAAAATTTTATTTATATATTTTAAAATTATCCTGCTGTTTAAACTATTGGGATGTATAAATTGCAACTAATTATGGTTATTTTTAATTGGAAGTCAATCAGGATTTGAATCGGCTTCCCTATTCGTATTTTTACAGCCTTTTAGTTCAAGGGGCGTAATAGGGTTTTTTTTTTGTTCTGTCTACGTAACTTACGAAACACGTAAAACTATTTAGTTAATTTTTCTTTAATTTTTATGCATTCAAAATCAGTCTCAGTAAGCTATTTTTGGCTTCATCTAATAAAAAAAATTTGCTTAAAACTTATTACCTTAATTTAATAAGCTAAATAAAGTAGGAACGTATAACACGAAAGTCTTAACTGCAAATTAGGGCGTGCCCCTCCTTCTTCCTAAACAAATTAATTACTCTTTTCTTTCTTAGGGATGTTAAAAAAAGGAATTATGCGTTCAGAAGCAATAGGCTGTTATTTTCCTAATTTTTTGAGCGTAAATGAATTCGGCAGAGTAATTAAAGATTTAGTTAGAATTGAATTTTTGTGCAAAATTCTTGAATGTATCGTGAATGGAGATAAATTCTTTTTTCAAACTTGCGTGACATCCGTTAGAAACTTAATTTGTATTTTGGTAATAAATCTTATTTTCGTTCTCTATATGCTGTTCCAGGTAGGTCTGAAAAATGAGATTGTTTTATTTTTTGGGCAAAGTAAAAAACTCTCATACTACCTTTTTTTGTTTAGGCAGTAGAAAGTTTATTTTCAGTGATTACTAATTAATTTCTAAGTTTTTGATTCGTTGAATATATTAGTTGCACACGACTGAGCACGCATAGAGCATGATGAAACGAGGAATATTAGTCCAATATTGGCAACTTCATTTTCCAAAAAATATCCTGAAGGGAGAAGCCTTATTTTTGTATTTTACTAGTTTTTTTTTAAAGTTTTGTATGTATGCTAATTTTTATTCTACTTTAAGGACATCCATATAAAAAGAATATCCTGCAACATGTGCTTTGTCATGAAGTCGAATTTAAATTCTGATTAGAAGAAAAGATTATTTGATTGGAACTAGGATTTTATGTGGTTTAAATCAAGTTCATTTTCTTAAAATACAGCTCTTGAAATACTTCCTTATTCTTTTTTAGCCTACTTTCCCGTAAAAGTAAAAATAAAAATAATAATGAGGCATGAAAGAAGGCTTAATGTATCGTGAAAATATCGTTAGAAATCAAGAAAGGTCAAAAATAAGTTAAACAATTAAATAAAGATTGAAAAATAAAAAAATTGAAAGTAGGATTTCGAGATGGTGAAAAAGTTTGTCTGTCGGTCTGTCTGTCTGTAGGTCTGCCCCCCCCCCTAATAACTTTTGAACGAACTGTCCGATTTTCGCATTCGAAAGATCTCTGTGAGGACATCTTATTTCCTTATTTGACTCTTTGATTTGAACAATTTTTCATTCAATTATGAACAGTTCAAAACATTTTAGCATTAGCGCCTATGGGCAAAAAGGAAGCAAACCATGTTAACTCTGGGCATTAGATTCAAGTTCTTATGAACAAGCTCATTGAAAGAAGCTCTCGGCGTGAATAATTTTTTGATTTGAACAATTTTTGTTCATTTTTGAACAGTTAAAAAAATAACATAGCGCCTACGGGAAAATTTCATTCCCATATAAATCCTGATCTAACGAACCGATTTGCTTGGAACAAACTTTATCGGAAAGCTCTTATAACTTACAACATGTACAGATATGAAGTTCATCCAGAACTAACTAGCCTATTTTCCTATGAAATTTTTTGATTGGGATTTTCAAGAATATTTTTGAATTAATGAATGATTAAATGAATAAGCGAAAGAATGAATGAATAAATGAGTGAATAAATACATGAATGTCTGAACAAATGAATGAATGAATGAGTGAATGAATATGTATTTAACGTTGAAAAAGGTAGATTTAAAGCAATTAAGAACTAAAGCTAAACGAGAAAGAGAGAGAGATAGCTAGATTATAAATTTGAAGGTGTATACGGGAAAGTAGGCTCGTATAGTTCTAGACGGAACTTCTTGTTAGTGTTCTCACACTTATATTTAAATATGAATTAACTTTAGGAGTTAACAAATTTCATGTGCTAAGAAACATTATACTGTAAAAAAATTTTTTAGAAAGACACATGCAAAATTTAAACTATAGCAAAAATGAATAATTTTCATCTTTACCAAATGAACACCAAAAATCGTGTTCAGTAGCACCAAAAATGGTGGCAACTAAACACCCAAAAATCGTGTTCAGTAACATTAAAAATGGTGGCAACTCAACGCAAAATTTTTACAAAGTAGGTACACGGATGTCGAAAGTTTGGAAAATACTGATAAAGAGGATTGAAAAGAGAATCGTTGTTGTTACAATTTGTTTTGTTCCGGTAATCTAAATTATCTTATACCAATTAAAAGGAAATTTAATGAAATAAAATATATTTTGTATTTTCCTTTTGAAGATGATTATTCAACATTAAAGTATTGTTTTGTGATTAACAAATATCATCCTCAGCACTTGTGGTTAACTATTTTTTTCTTGCGTACGCTCGAAAACGTATCAAATGAAACTCATTGTACTTTGAACAAAAGGCAGGGGAGGGGGGGGTAGAAGTCTATTGGTTAGGATATCGAGCTTCGAATCGGAGGCTCTCGGGTTCAATACCCGAACCGGTGAAGACCCACCATGACACTTGGGGAAACGCGCATGTAAAATCTGTGGACCCTGAAGTCCCGAGGCAGTTCGAGGGTGTCGGTGGGTGGAGATTTTCCCTTATCTTCACCCATTTCACCCATATGTCTAAAAAGGAAGGAGGCGTACTTGTGGTCGCGCCATCTAGTGTCATCCAAGTACATTACGAGCAAAGTCGTACTTCCACCGTTGGTGCTCATATTGAAACGGAAAGCGCACCCTTCTGCCTTAATTCCAGGTCACTCTGCGACGGGAGCTTGGGTAAGCAACATACAACAGAATAAGTGGCATAAGCAACAACAACAACAAAAGGCTAGGATAGTGTCGGAAAGCTTAAAAATATATTGTATTTTTATTGCTTTAAAACAGATTCAGGGCTTTTCAAGTATTTTGAAATTCGTTAAAAGTTTTATCAATTAGTTAACAACTATAAGTGAAAAGTGGGACATCTGGTTAATCGCCACTTTTTAAAATTGCCAATAAGAATTGAAAACTAACTCTGAAATTGTTTAGAAAATAAAATAACTATTGGAATAAAACAAGAAATATATAGATTTGAATTAGCACATGTTAAAATTATTTCGAACTTTTCAGAAATGATTAAAGAATATACAAGATTCTGAAAGATTGAAATTCGGCATGAAATTTTCTTCAAAGCACGTGCTCAATATTGGCATGTTACCATGAAGAAAAAAAGATCATGGCAAAAAAAAAAAAAAAAGAGAAAAGTTCATTCCGAACGACGGAAGAAGAAAAAGAAAAAATATATATTCAATTACAGTAGAATATGCTAAAAGTGACCGTGCAGGAGTGGCGATCGATGATGCATTTTTTAATTTTCCCTTTTACTACTTTAATCGCCACGTGGCGAGTGGCTACCACTAATTTTCACCTACATTAACAACCCGGTCTTTCTCTTCCCCAATGCAATAATTCCTGTGCAGTACATTACGAGCATTTTTGACTTGCGATTTTTGATAACCCGGTTTTATGCATTATGGTTTAATATATTATGAAATAAATTATCTAAGTACCAATGTTTTGTATTTCCTTTTTTTCTCAAATTTACCATGAGGAAAAAAAATTAGTTAATTTTTAGAAGAAATATTACAAAAATGCAAGTAAAACTACAATTAGTTACAAAAGCAAAAGAATAAGTATCCATTACGTTTTTAATTTCTTTAATAGATTTTTAAAATAAAAGAAATTGAAATATAACTTTCTTAGGTCCATGCAAATCTGAAATAATAAAGCGCAAATAAAAATGAAATTGAATTTTTATTTTAACCAGAAGCATCTTCGTTGAAAAATTACAAATAAAAATATCCTTTTGCAATATACCCTAAAAATTCAACGAAAAATAATGAGGCCTCCAATGAAAAAAAAAAGATTTAAATTTTTTGCACTCAAATGTATAAAGTAAAACGAAATGTATAATGCAAAAGACTTCTTTATAAATGAGCGCATTAAAAAAAAAGATTATTATTTTTTTTGCCATAGAGAGTAACCACGCTTAACTTTTAAAGCAGTGGCATCAATTTATTTTCGAAGTTGTTTAGAAAAAAAGAATATATTTTTTTCCTGTTACTTTCATTAATCCTCAAGATTAAAGAAAAAAGAATATTTTTTATTATCTTCAATGCAAAAATCGTTAAATTTACTATTGCATTGAATCACTTGATACGTCTATTTTTTTATTTCTAAACGAAAATTTTTACCGAATTTTGCTTGTTAAGTGAACCTTGTATTTATTAGTTTCCAGAATGATAGATCTTTCAAATTTTAAAACATTAAACACATGTTTTAAAATTTTAAATGGTTTGTAAAGTCAATATTTGCAAGTAAAAGACAGTAAAGAAGCATGCTGACATAAATTCTTTCACACTTAAAACATTATAGAATGAATGGCATTTTATACGTACTCCATATATTTCGGTATTTTTAAGTGTATAAATTTAAAATTATGCTTAATTTCGATAGATAAGCACTGCTTTTGCTGCAAGTGAATTCCTAACTTTTTATTAGATACAGTTCACTCAAAAATATTACTTTTATCCATAAGCTAATGAGGTTTTATTTTTTTGTTATATAATTTGATAAAGAATAGAACAAAACAAAATGCTCCTTCAGAAAAATATGTAATTTTAAGTATCTTGATGATTTTATTCGTTAAAAACAAAGAACGCTTAAATGTAGAATGAAAACCTTAAAAAAGGACATGTTTTAATAATGCTAGTTTCAGTTTCTTTCCAGAAATATTAGAAACATTTCTTTTAAAATCATCGAAGTCTTTGCTTGTCAACTTGAGCAAAAATAATGATTTATATGACATTGTTGCAAAGGAGTTTACTCGGATAAAATGACAAATAAAGCGACTTTTTTAAGACAAAAGTCTTCATAAATAAAGAGGGCAATTGCTATAAGAGCTTTCGACTTTTATTGCCATGAAATAGCTACTTTAATCCACGTAACAAAGTGCTTACATCAAATAATTTATCAAAATTATCTTCTAAAGCAACTTCTTTTCGCATTTTGATTTATTTCTTTTAAAGCATTTCGTAAGGGTTCTTCTTTCTTTTTCTTTTTTAGCCTACTTTCCGGTAAAAGTAAAAAAAAAATAATAAAGCATGAAAGAAGGCTTAATGTATCGTGAAAATATCGTTAGAAATCAAGAAAAGTCAAAAATAAGTTAAGTAATTAAATAAAGATTGAAAAATAAAAAATTTGAAAGTAGGGTTTTGAGATGGGGAAAAAGTGTGTCGGTCGGTCTGTCTGTCTGTCGAGTCTGTCCCCCCCTAATAACTTTTGAACGAATTGTCCGATTGAAAAAATTCTTTTTGCATTGGAAAGATCTCGGCGAGGACATCTCATTTCTATATTTTACTTTTTGATTTGAGACAATTTTTTGTTCAATTTTGAACAGTTCAAAAAATTTTAACATTAGCGCCTATGGACAAAACTAAAGCAAATTCTGTAAACTCTGGGCACAAGAGCCAAGTTCCTATTGAAAGCTTATTGAAAGGAGTTCTCGGCGTGAAATATTGATTTGAACAGTTTTTGTTCATTTTTGAACAGTTCAAAAAATTAACACAGAGCTTACGGGGAAATTTCAATCCTATATAATTCCTGATCTAACGGACCGATTTGCTTGGAACAAACTTTATCGGAAAGCTCTTATGACGTAGAACATGTACAAATAGAAAGTTCATCCAGAACTAACGAGCCTATTGTCCTATGAAATTTTTTGATCGGGAAAATTAATGAATGATAATTAATGAATGATTAAATGAATAATTAATTAATGAATGATTAAATGAATAAGCGAAAGAATGAATGAATAAATGAGTGAATAAATACATGAATGACTTAATAAATAATGATTAAATGAATATGTATTAACCGTTGAAAAAGGTATATTTGAAGCAATTAAGAACTAAAGCTAAACGAGAAAGACAGAGAGAGAGAGATAGCTAGATTATAAATTTGAATTCG
Source organism: Octonoba sinensis (assembly GCA_038502835.1). NCBI lineage: Eukaryota > Metazoa > Arthropoda > Arachnida > Araneae > Uloboridae > Octonoba > Octonoba sinensis. The sequence continues at coordinate 71,950,154 of CM076602.1, forward strand.
CTGTATACGGGAAAGTAGGCTCGTATAGTTCTAGACGGAACTTCTTGTTTACTTGTATCATTTAGATTTTCCGACCGAATTATTTATTTCAAAAGATAAATTCACTTCTAAATATTAACCTATACAACAGAATGTTTAGTATATAGTTAGGAAAGAAACTTCCTGCCTATAAAACAATATCAAAATTTATTAAAAATGATTTTAATCAGCACAACAAACGCATTAAAAATGTTCATGATAACAAGTAAAATGAAAAGGTCTTTCTTCTCTTAAAAATAGTGTTGAATGATAAGGGACCTATCCCTCGATTTACATGGCTTTTAAACCGTTTAGAAATAAACGGAATACGAAACTTTACAAAAGTGATATAAACTTACACATGCGCCCATTGAAAGGCCAAAATCTTCAGTTGCGAAATATTCACATTCCACAGCTAAATGAAACGATTTACATTTATCCTTTTCGATGAGTAACAACTACCTATTTCTGAAATCTCTCTTTTACCTTTCCGGAAAAACGAATTTAATTGTAACAAAGTTCATTTTCTTAAATGCCTCTGTTTTTGAGAACTGGTGACTTATTTTATCCATTATTTTTTACGAAAATTTCAGAAACAATAATAACACTAGAATTTGATATCAGATTTTATGTTGCTATTTTGTTCTCTTAAAATTCTATTTTGTTCTCAGTAATGATTTTGAAATATTAACCCCTTTCCCTTCTACATGAGTGCGCTGACGAGCACAAGAAGCAAAGAAATATACCATTTTTTCTGTTTCAACTGAAACTCCTATTTATATTTCTCTTAAACCAAAATTAATAAAACTATCTTTGCCTTCTCTATAGTGCTAAATGTTCCACATACATGTGTATAACTCGGACAACACAAGAAAGAAATATTTACCCCTTTCGCTCACATGAGTGCGCTGCCGAGCACAAGAAGCGAAGAAAAAATACCATTTTCCCCATAGGTTTAAGCTGAAATTCTTATTTATATTTCCCTTAAACTCAAATAAATAAAACTATCTTTGCCTTCTTTATAGTGCTAAATTTTCCACGTGCATGTGTATAACTCAGACAGCAGAAGAAAGAAGATTCAATTTGAGTCATTTTTCTAACTAGCTCTGAAGCTTCATCGATCGCTCCAGATTAATTTACAATGATCCCGCAAGTTTTTAAAGCTACTTTAAAGCACATTTCTTCACTTTTACGACCCGTAATTGAAATGTTACACTCCACTAAGGTATCTGACAGTAGCTCTATGGGCATCTCAAGAGGAAGTTTATAGCAATAAAGATTTCCGTTTCGGGAGTTTTATGAGTTAATTTCCTTAAAAGCGAGGATAAAAGCGCGTTTATGCAATTATTAGTGGAACGCTATGTTCTATTTTTCCAAAACATCGCGTACTTGAAAAAACTCTGTAGTTTTATCTTTTCTAAAATTGAATATAAAGCTTTGTGTATCAACTAAAGAGGCGTTATATTTAAATGAAAAAGAACATCGTGAAAAAAAAGCTCTTTATTAAACTCTTGATATTTGAATAACAGTTATCTTATATATGCATTCTATTTAGCTTCGCTTCTATAAGTTATAAAAAGTTAATTAGAAAATGAGAGTTAGTTTTAAGTAGAAAAATATCTAAGGAATGTTGCACGCGTCTTACCTTTAGTCTCGTTTTTGTATAGGTAGACAAATATGCAAGGCACAGTGATACCCACAATGATAATGAAAGATTAAAATCAAGCCTGAATAACTCAGTTATCTTTTTCTTTTGAATAAAAGTTGTGTTACATATGGATTACATTAAGCTTTGTTTCTGTAACTGAGTAACTGAGGTTGCTTTGTTTTGAATAACAGTTATGTTACATATGCATTACATTAAGCTTTGTTTCTGTAACTGAGTTTTCCTTGTTTTGAATAACAGTTATGTTACATATGCATTACATTAAGCTTTGTTTCTGTAACTGAGTTTTTCCATCTTTTGAATAACAGCTATGTTACATATGCATTACATTAAGCTTTGTTTCTGTAACTGAGTAACTGAGTTTTTCCATCTTTTGAATAACAGTTATGTTACATATGCATTACATTAAGCTTTGTTTCTGTAACTGAGTAACTGAGGTTTCCTTGTTTTGAATAACAGTTATGTTACATATGCATTACATTAAGCTTTGTTTCTGTAACTGAGTAACTGCGTTTTTCCTTCTTTTGAATAAAAGTTATGTTTGGGAGACAAATAAAAGAGTTGGTTAGAAACATACTGGGACAAGTCAAGCGACTAATATTTTGAAAAAAAAAACAGCATTTTGCATTGAAGGTTTTATCTTGATTTCATTTAATAAGAAAAAAATAATTGTTCCATTTGTTGATAAAGTTATGTTAGATATCCATTACATTAAGCTTTGTTTCTGTAACTACTTAATTATGGAAAGAAAGAGTTACAGAAACAAACGAAGAGAAAATTGAGTTTTTCATTCTTTTGAATAAAAGTTATGATTGGGAGACAAATGAAAGAGGTGCTGAGAAAAATACTGGTGCAAGTCAAGCGATTAATATTTTGAGAAAAACAGCATTTTGCATTTAAGGTTTTAACTTTATGGTATTTAATGAGAAAAAAGTGTTGCCAAATTTTGATAAATTTTAAAAGTATTCTTAAGTTTACTGCAAATAAACGTAGATGACATCACAAATTATAGAAAATTGAATTCACTACATTACCAAAAATTTTCTTGACTTACACCAGTATGTTTCTCACAAATTCAAGCGTTGAAATCAACCTTATAAAAGCACGAAATTAAAAACCTTTCGATACACGCATTTTGGGGGTTACATTGAACACCTTTTCCCAAAGCAGAAATTATTTTGAACTTCCGAAGTTTAGCAGAAATCCTCAATGAAGCTTCTTTATGCATCTCCTTAGTTGGTATTAGTGGAGAAGTGAGATTTAGAATTGCGGGTAAGACTCTCACTCCTTTTTGTGGTGAAGGCATTTTTTTGCTGCACATAAATAACAAAATGAATACAAATTTACTGAAATTTTGCTCAGATAATCCTTTAAAATCACACAGGCAATTTGTGAAATTCAAATCCAGTCAACAGACGAATTATTATAAATCTGTTACATTCTATAAGAAATCTGCATTCATGCTTTCCCAACTGAAAACAAGATCATAAGCCCGACTGAGATCGGAAATAAATTTCAATGGCACCACAAGAGAATGTTTGTGGCAATAAAAGATCCTACCCGGGCGATTTATGCGAGCTAATGCAGTAAAAGAAGAAATAAAAGGGGCATTTTATATGATTATTGTCACAGCTTTGTTCTTTTTCTTAAACGTGCGGACTTGCTCGATGACATTATTTCGAGAATTCATTACGTTTATGGGATGCAAGAGCTATCAAAGCGGAACAGACATTTGCAAATAACTTTCCCCTACCGTAGGCAACATAAAGACGTTTCGCGCACGGAGATATTAATAAAACGCCTAGACGCATCGCAAGAAATTTAATAAGGCATAGTAAAGAGCAAAATTCAATAAGGTCTCCATAAAAATGAATTGAATTATTTTAGTATGTAAAATAGGTATATTCCGCTTTCTTGTATCAAATAAACTTAAGAAGTGACCTTACACGTGAAAATTGTATGCATACGCAAAACTACACTAAAACTGTTTATGAAATTCGCTGTTTATAAGATAATTCGATTTTAAGGTAAATTAAAATGAGTAAAAAATAGCAGTAAAATACACATTATGAAATAAAAACAGAACAAGCAGTTTCAAACTTACCATGGAATCTGTTTATCTATTGCAAGATTAGTTTCAAGGTTCTTGTAGTCTTAGAAAATGTTTATTATTTTTAATATTAGTGTTTTTTGAAACTAATGAATTTTTGTTATATGTAAGAGAAAAGAAATCACACCCTTTTAATAAAAAAATGAATTTATAGCGATTTTGCTTTGTAACTTGATAGAATTAACAAATGAATCTCATTCAGAGAATTAAAAAACATCCCATGCTTTAATAATTTCATGAGCTAATGATTGTCAGTTTGGTATCTATTAGGTGGCATTTATGTTTTCAGTTAATATAAGGATTAGTTTTAAAACTTTGAAAGAGAATGACCATGATAATAACATTAAAGGGTTTATAAAAAAGTCACATTTTTGCTGTGAGTAGCACACTTGTATTTACATTTAACTTGCCCAAAAGTAGAATCTGTAGTTATTGTAGACGTTCCAAAGAAATGTGACTGATTTATGTTATGTTTGACGAATATTTATTGCACCCTCAAGAAGCGACGTTGGGCAACAACAACAAAAGAAAAAAGGAATGAGCAATAAAATATGCAATGTTGTGGTTGTGAAAGTTATAAACCTTAAATTACGGATTATAGTTGCTGCAATAATTAAAAAGAAAATGCAACATGTTGGAAAAAAATAAAATAAAACGAAGCTTTTGGAAGTTTAAAACAGCGTTTCCCAACCAGGGTTCTCTGGTCGGGGAGAAAATAAAATAAAACGAAGCTTTTTGAAAGCTTCAAACAGCGTTCCCAATCAGGGTTCCCTGATCGGGGGAAAAAGAAAAGAAAACTAAGGTTTTGAAAGCTTAAAATAGCGTTTCTCAACCAGGGTTCCGTAGAACGCTAGGGCTCCTTCTTTTTTATATTCATTACATTTACATTGAAGCAAATACTTTGAAGTAATACATAGATGTCAGGGTTGCATATAACTTGGAACTTGTCAAAATGGCTCTGTGAGGATACAATGGTTAGGTTTTATTAACTCACTAGGCATTTAAACTAAAAGAAAAAAATGTCATTGATTACAAATTACTCCCCCCATACTCTACAAAAATGTATGCAATCGTTACGTCAGAGTTTCAAATACGAATTTACTGTACAAACGTATTGAGTTAATACTCAAAAGTCTTTAAAATACTAAGATCGTTTTAGTGATATTTACGTAAAATCGCATGATTACCCTTGTTTTCAATTTGTCTGTTCCATTTCATACAATACAGGCTTTCCATACTTTTATTGTCTTTTTACGTTTTGTTGATTTTATTTAGAACATTACATCAGGTTTTTATAATGCATCTTGGAAAGTGTAGTATGATACATATATTCGGTTGAAGTTAAAAAAACAACCGAAGCTAAACGAAAAATGTCATTAGCGCTTTATTGACATTAATGCCTACTGTTCCTTTTAAGGACAGTCTGAAAAGTACGTCTGAAGCACCCAAAAATAAACATGTCAACCAACAATTGTTTTAATGTATTCCTAACGGGTTATTATAAGGTTAGGCATACATTAAAACAGTTTTTGCTGAAATGCTTATTTTTGGGTGTTTCAGACGTACTTTTCAGACTGTTCCTAAAAAGGGACGGTAGGGATTAATGGGTTAAGTGTGCTATTTGTAGCAGATGGTTGCACTACTTACAACAATAAGTATACCGATTGTGGACGATGAAAACTTCGGTTAACTAATAAAAGACATTGAAACAGAAAATGAATAAGATTAATTATAATTGAAACCTTCTTTTCTTCTTTATTTTGTTTCTTTAATTAAAACCCTGTTTTTTCAGATTCTGTAATCATTGAGTTAAAATATTTATTCCTATTACAATTGTATGTGTTTATAAAAACCCTTAAAACAACATAGTTTTAGTGTAAATATTATTGCTAACAATTTAATTGCAGTTTTTATGAATAGCAATCTCTCCTACCCATGTGCGCAATCACACCTACCCTGTAAGGACAGATTGCGCAAATTAGTGTTCTTGGTTTTTTTTACAGCTGTTGCATTAAATTAAAGCAAAACAACGAAATATCAATGGAAATGCATAAAAAACAAATGAAGTCGAAGTTATTCATCAATAGCTTAACAAAAAAGTCATACTTCGATTTTTTAAAATTATTTTTCCAATTGTGCGCAGACTCTCCTAGCTTTACCTTATTTACATTTTAAGTACTAATTTTATCTTTTAGTGTTTTTAATTCAAAAAGAAGATAAAAATACTTTATTTACTTTGAACTTTACTTCAGATTTATTTATATCTCTATTAAATATTTAAGTGAGCTATTCTGTCACTGATGTTTTTTTGCAAGTAAAAAAAAATCAGCTTCTACAAACTAATAAATGCATTTAATTTTTAATGTGAACTTTTAATTTAAACAATTCGGCGAATCAGCGAAATTTGAATGTTTCTATCTGAAAGATGGAAAATGAAAAACGATGTTTCCGTTTTATTTAGCTTTTTATAGTTAAACTAAGTGTACTTCAGCAAGCTGCTTTTTCTCAAATAATTTTACCAAAACAAAATTTTAAGAGTATGTTTGATTTTAATCTATTATTTATTTTTTATAATATTTTAAAATCACGTCTCAGTAAATTGTTATTGCGTTGAATAAATTAGGCTAAGAAAAAGTGTATTTATACCTTTAGGTTACTATTTGTTTGAACAAATCTAACTCTAAATTAGGTTAATATAATAAAAAGAACCTGAAATATGTTGTTTTCATTCTGTTATTCTACAGAAAACTGGAAGAAAAATGTTTTGTCCCTTTACGCTTGAGGGTTTTAGAAAAACTTAAAAATTACTTGCAGATTAAAAGGACAAATAATTTTGTGAAAAAATTTAAAGCATACAGAAAAAATAGCGAAAATAAATTAGAAACTAGTTGCTTTATGGAATTTAAAAACAAAATTGTAGCGCACTATTTTTAACTAATCATAAAAGGAACTTTTTATTTTAGAGATTAATCTTATTTCAAAGAACTTTCCGGCAAAAGCTTCTTGGCTTATGAATGTAGTTCTGAAAGTAAGTTAATTTATTAAATCTTAAAACTACAACAAATAAAAAAAACATTTTGCTAATTTTTTGAAAACAAAAAACAAACAATGAAAAAGAAATAGTACAACTTGAACTTCTGTTTTGTACTCTTGGTATGAAGAGAAACTTTTGTGATGGTTGAACACATCAACAAATTCAGCGTTTTTTTTTGGCAAAATGAGTGCGTAGCAACGTCTGCTTTGTGCATAAGCTAAAGTGTTTCTCAACATCTTCACACAATTTATTTTCCATTTGCTAATGTTACTGCAATCAAACGCAGGCACCTCCTAAGCTACAAGCCAGAATGCATTTTTTTGTGACGTCACTTAACAAGACATTCAGTTTCGGAAAATAATTTTCGAACTACTATAGAAGTAAAAGAATTCTGCGTTGAAAAATCTGCCGTTCAACGAAAATTTATTTGAGAGTCAAATAACTTATAAGTTAATATCATAAGTTCACAAGATATTTAATTAACAGAGACATTTTAAAAGCGGAAGCGAAATTAAATTATGGTTCCCAAATATATTCAGTGAAGAGCTTTGAAAAAATGCGTGCAAGTTAGCTTATTTTTCAATTTCCAATGACATTTTAAAATTTATGGCAACGTATTTTGCTATTAATATCAAATAAATTAAAATCATTAGAGGTGAATTAATTTCAGGAAAAAATGCGCATAAAAGTGAGATTAAAGTATTCATATTGATAAAAATTTTAGATTAACAGGCAATCTTTGGGAAAACTTATCTTAAAAGAATAATATCACAACCCATGCTCTTTAAAATGTTCCAAATAATTTAGAATAATCACTTTTAAAGTTGTCGGATTTTTAAAATGGTAGTTATGTTTTTTTAGAAAATGCTTATGACAGAACGCTTCAGAAAACTTAGAAGTTTTTGTATGAATTAATATAAGCTTTATATTTACTGTAAAAACAAAGGTTCTAAGACTTTGAAGTGGAGCTTTTTTTTTAGGAGCTCCACAAATTTTCGACTGTATAAATGCTAGGAGGCTGGTATCCCACTGTTTGAAACAATCAGCGATGTATGTTCCACTGAATAGCAGATTTGTACTGGATTTCTCTATTAAGTGAAATATCTTAATCAAAAGAAGAACTTTTGGTGATTTTAATAAGGTCATTAAAAATTACTATGAACTCTATGTTTATTTGTTACTATTTTCATATTAAAATATATACAGTGAAACCTGTGCAACTTGACCACTTGCGGTGCAGCACTTTAGTGGTCAACTTAGACAGATGATCAACTTATAGAGGTGGTCAACTTTGCAGGTTTTACTGTATTTTTGTAATTATAGTTGTAATTTCATTTTTTTGAGGCTATTGGAAAAACTTTCGATCTTTCTCTTAGAAAAGTTGTTGTTACTAAGTTGTTGCTTGAAAGAAAAATTATTCACAGAGAGGAACAGCTGCGAATTTCAGAAATCTTCAAGCCGTAAAAGACTCAATTTTTTTTACGGGAAACCTAGTAGAGTATAATAATTTTCGCATTTTTCTAGAAAATTTAAATCCTACATTACATGTTTAAGCTATTAGTGAAGATAAAGTTTTTCATGATGACGTTACATAAATTAGGAGGTACGTCAGCTACTATGTTATATTTGTATCAGTAGTTTAAATTCTTACGTACTTAAAAGAAATTGAGAAATCCTAGTATTTGAAAAACAAAAAAAAAAAAAAAAAAAAAGTATGTTCGGGGCTGTGCTCTGTATAAGCAGTTACGTTTTGTACTTGAAAGGTTTTTAAAACATAAATTAATTTCTTGTAAATGCCCCGAAATAAATCTGACTACTTAATCAGATGCGTGCAAGAGTAACTTTGCGTCGTGTTTTATGAATAGTTGAAAGTTTATCATAAAATTTTCAAGTGAAATTGAAAACAAAATATTGAAAGTATTCCATATTTTCTCTTAAAAACCTATATAGTTTTAAAAGGGAACAACAGCTTATGTTCCGGCCTAAAGTGAATAAGTAAAGGTGGTTAAAATTTGGCATTGAAAGTTACAAAACATTATTTAATTATTAATGTCGTCTATTAATAACAGTTTCTTAAATAAGAGAAACATCTACTTCCTGTTGCTCCTTCTAATGGCGCTGCGTATGATCACTAACCTTTGCAGACCTAGTGCATTCCCCGGAAAACGGCATCTTTCGAGTAGAACCACTATCGGCGGAGGCCATTACCACTTGAGAATTTTGACACTCAGTTTCCCTTTAGATGGCGGCACCTGAGCTCTAAATCATGCGAAACTGCACTAGGTATTTAATTTAGCCGAGATAATCCAAGCCAAGCAGATGCTCATGGGATCTTTAACCATTTAACCTAGAACTACGGGCATAGCCCGTGTACAAGGATCGGGCCAAACGTAAATATTACGGGCATAGCCCGTGTACGATGATCAGGCTACCACTCCCGAATGGCTGGAAGGCTGCGCGAACTTGCTTACGATTCCGGCTCAAAATTCTCGAATGTAAATCGCAGGTTAACATGCCGTCAATCCTGCGACATGGGCGTTGACGATTATCAGCATCTTGAAAATCCGCCGACTTGGCCCAGATTTGATCTTGCGAACTTGGGAGTGCGAGGCCAGCGCCTTGCCACTACGCCACCCTGCCGGCGTTTTCGGTTGCTGCACTGAATAATTCTATTTTTAACTAGATGCAGTCATCGAGTTTAACTAATAAAAGTTATATCATACTGGAAATAGTTGGATATGACGAGCATAAATCATGTTTTCGAAAAAAAATCGAACTGATAATTAATTCTTGAATTATTCTATTGAGAGTTCAATGGAGATGCTACTTTTACATTATATTTATAAAATTGATGCCTTTGAAAGTGCTGAGGAGAGAAATGAACATGGTAAAAATAAGTAATAAAATGATTGATATTTTTATTTTGTCTTTTTATTAATTATAAAGTGTTGTGACTAACCTTTCAAAGGTAAAAACATTTCATAGAAATCTTCCCACCCATAAAAAACAATTAATTTACTAACTATCATACAAACTGCCTTTTGGATGTTTTTTTAATAAACAGCTTTTAGCAATAAAAAGATACGAAAAACTTGTCAAGTACGGCGTAAAGCATTCGATTGATTTATTCTGAATTATATTTTTAAATTTAAAAACATAATTATTTGTGTTTTGTATAGTATTAAATATCCCCCTAAAGATAAAGGGCATTGGGGGGACTATATATATATATATATATTACAGTCCCCCCAATGCTCTTTATCTCTGTACTTTACTTGCTTGAAATACGTAACATATTTTTTTATTACTATATTTATTATATGAAAGATAAAACTCGTTTGAAATGTTTGTTATGAGACTATTGAAAAAAAAAAGCAGTCCTAATAATATTTACTCAATCCGAATACTGTAAAAATTCTAGAGGAAATTAACATTAACTTCATACTGGGATTTGTTTGAAATTAATTTGTATTTTGTTCATTGCATAACTCGGATACCATCAAAAGAATTCGTAGCCTCGGGAGTCTCCAAATTAAATAAATTCCTTTTTCAAGGCATACTATATGTTAAAGAGCCTTAAAATAGCATTAAATTATAGTTGAGAATATTTAGAGGCAGTTTCAACCAGTGTTAATTTATAATGCAATTTCGTTTTTTTTTTGTAAAAACTTTCACGAATGTGATATTGCTTTTACTTCAAATCTCGAGATTTAAATTTAATTCAGACATGAAATTCAGAGAAGAGACAATAAGTTGCGGCAAATTCATGGCCTTCTATGAAATAAATTCTCATAATCTGTGAAGTATTTTATGACCACCCAGTATGGAGATTTTTTTATGACCATTGACTTTGCAAACTTTTGAACAATCAGAAGAATTGAACATATTTGCTACATTTTCCGAATAATGATTACAAAATGCTGTGTCAAAAGGGAGTTCAGATTTAAAAGATTTTGATAAATTATAAGAAAAGAATGAAATGGGTGTAGCGCTACTATTTACGGCAACTTTTACAACGTAACGTCTGTTTTTCAAAATGTTATGAAATATTTCGAAAGAAAAGAATCACTATCTGAAGATTGAAATTCATGTGCTGCCGTGCGCTATATGAGCGCATCTCAAATACAGACTTCCATGGAAGTCACTTCCTTCGGTCACGGTCAAGATTATTGTGCTCAATGGAGACCTTAAGAAATCCATATATATATGTAACTTAACGTGGACCAGTTACGATTGAATTTTTCGAAACGATACGATACTGACATCACGCAAAAAACAAACTATGGTAAAACGATATTTAAATATTTGTTTATTGATTAGCATAGAAAAAGTAACATTACATTTGTATTTATTATCGTAACTTACGAACTTTAACAAATTTTTTTCTATTTCTTAAAAAGTATTTCCATTCATAACTCAATTTTGAATTTGAAATTCTTCGGAGTGGCAACACCATAATTTCTTTATATCGAGCGATAATTCGCACGTTTATATCTTAGCGATCTTTTCTTAAGCACTTCGAATTTTAAAGCAGTTTTTTAAATTTTTTATTTATTCTTCTTTTACTGAGCCCGTAGATGTTCTGCGAGAGATCAGCTAGTTTAATTGTATTGCGCGTTGCGCTGTTGAAAGAGCTTGAAATTACATTGTTAAATATTACGGATTCGCTTCGATGGAAAAAGTAATATTTTACTTGAAAATGCTTATGGATGAACTTAGCTGCAATTCCTTAGATAATTTTTATTATTATGTAGTACTTAACATAAGTATTCACAAACTTTATTGCACAGTATTACTTTTGAGAAACGCAAGGCAAGTGCATTTTCCGTCTTCGTACAGCTAACTGGAGAAACGTAGTAGGTTTAGGGGAAATATTTCTCGGTAATATTTTATCACCTTATTATGCAATATTTCGAAAAAGGAAGACAATTATATATCTTTTTTAATTTTATTGGAAAACAAATGTGCTTAGCATTTTACACATAAAAAACTCATTGCAAATGTGGATAAAAAATAAACAGGAATATTTTTAATATTTATTATTAAAGAATATTAACAATTCAGGAAAAAGCATCTAAAGAATATAAAACAGAAAAAGGATTCAATTCATTAAAGTAAGATTAATATTTTCAAAGCAAATCCAAACCATGGAAAACCGAAGAAATGATTTATTTTATTCAAATAGGACTAACGATTCCAAAATAATCGTGAAACAAGAAGATATAAAATAACGAAGCTATTAATTTTATTAAGATAAAATCAAAGTACAAAAACAATTATGAATCTAAAGCATATAAAACAAGGAAATGATATACATTTCAATAAAATAAGATAAGCAAGTGCAAAAAAAAAGTATAAAAGGAAAATATTGTAATAATAAAATGTATTTTATTAAAACTCGATTGATAATTTGAAATCAAATATGAATCTAATACACAAAACGAAATATTTTCTCTTATTACTTTTTGTTTTGCTTAGTAGCCATTGACGAGTTTTAGTGATATCAATTAATAATTTTTGGAAAAGGTTTATTATTAGTTAATTATTTCCCTTTTCTTTTGTCAAACAAGCCTAATTTATAATTGTAATGTTATATTGTTTAAATAGCAGATGACAACATGCCTTGGTTGAGTAAATTATTAAGTAATAAGTATAAAGCTCATTGTTAAAAAGAGTTTATAATAGGAGTTTGAGTGAAGGCTTCTCTGAAACAATGAAATGAAAAATGAAAATAGTGTATGGAAGCAAACATTTAAGTTTTATTCAACTGCCACTCAGTTTAGTACGAAATCGGCAGAAGTACAATCGGCTACATTTATGAGCGCAATCAGCCCTGCCGCGACAATGATTTACGATACGTTTGTTAAGTGAGGATACCGGGTTAGCCGTTGTCCATACTCTGTTGGGGATCTGGAGATGATACTCACTGAACTGTTGACAGTGTTTAAGAATTGTTGCCTGTTAATGGGGTTTGTATAATAAGAATACATAATGAGGATTTTAAAGAAACTTTACTGTTATAATTCAGATTTTTAAGGACTGCTCCTATCGTCTAATGGGAATTTTTCCTTATTTATTTGTAACAAAATAAGGGACTCAGTTGGACACATGACTTAATTTGACAACGCCGGGCACGTCAGCTAGTTTAGGCTTGAGATCAGAAATTCTAAGAAAAATGTGAGTGCAGAACGTAGTGTTGCAAAAGGATTTATTTGTACATGTAAAACGTTTAATCAGAAAAACATTTTTTTTTTCTTTGAATAAGGTTTGATTCAGTGATTCTCTTTGTACTGATATTCAATCGAAATACTGTATCAATCGCAACAGTATCAACTAACAGGTTTGATATTATGTGAAAGTTATTCGCTTTTTTCTGAAAATACAAATGCTGTTGCACGCGACACCTTTTCTGTTTTAGGCATAAATTCAATGCCACATCAGAAGGACATTCGCGGCCGTTACGGATTCCGTCTCAGCGGATTTATGTGGCCTAATGCAATAAAAAGGGGGAGTGAGAGTGCGTTTTATGCGATTATCGTCAGTGCCTTGTTCTTTTCCGACCGAACGCAATGACATTATTTCCTTATTTCCACGCTATTATGGGCTGCCAAATCTATTAGAGTGCGCGCCTTTCCCCAAAAAAGTATTTGCTTAACGTTGCTTTATATTGCTTTGAAAAAGTAAATGTAATTATCTGGGTCCAAATTAAGTGGAAGTTGAAGTGACTTTTGATTGAATTCGCATGAATGGGAGAGGACGTACGCAGCAAGCAGTTGATTTTGTGTCATTATTAAAAAAATCAGATTAAAAACAAGGTTTTTTAAAAATTAATGATGAGTAGTGTAGATGATTACAGAATAATCAAGTGTGTGTTGTTGATGAAACATCAAATTTCGTTTTCAATTTTCATTTTGTTGTTTTACCTACTTATCGATGCATTTTTCCGCTTATTACCCTCAAGTCCAGACTAACGTAAGTCATATCATTAAGGTAAAACCGGTAGAGTTGACGCACAACTGGAAACATGATAAAAAAGAATGAAAACTTTATTTTTTGCCAAACTGTTGATGAATATTATAGACTGCATTCCATACGTATGCATTTCCATCACAATTTCCTTGTTATGCTGTAATTTGAAATGACAGCAGGCATAAATTTAAGACAGCTATTTTTTGCTTCTCTTCTTATCAGCGCTGGTGAGATTGTGCACGTGGGAAATGGCATTTGATAATAAGTAGATTATAATAATAATACAGTAAAACCTGTAAAGTTGACCACCTTTGTAAGTTGACCACCTGTCTAAGTTGACCACCTTGGTCAGGAATGGAATTAGCCCTTCACCCTCTACCTCACTCTCTATAAGTTGACCACTAAAGTGCTGCACCGCAAGTGGTCAACTTACACAGGTTTCACTGTAACTGAAAGTCAATTGTAAAAAATAGCTGATAAGGCGTTTGCTTAAGAACTATCTTGCAGTACTATTATCACAATGAAAATCAGAGGAATAGTATTGAAAATTCAAGCCCTTACATTTGGTAAACAAGCAATAGAAACAGAAAGAGAGAAAAACTTGTGAATTGAAGTAAACACTGTGCTGTTGTGGTTGTACAACTGCCTGAAATCGCGGTGCACTCACACCTCCCCTTCTCTCCAAAAATTCAAGTGCGCTTAAAAAAATGATGTTTAAAAGTAGTGTCGATGTTGTTTAAAATATGAATTTATTTTTTGCTGTTTAGTGCAATTTTTAATTTGAAGTCGGCTCTATTTTCTCCCCTTAAATTATTTTATCAAAGATGTTTTTATGAATAACTACAAAACTTGTCCTTTTAGATTGATGCCACGAAGTAGGCATAAAGTCCCCCCCCCCTTTTAACGATCATAAAGCGAATTATTTCCGTAAGAAGTAAAACAGTACTAAAATAATTTATCGTTTGCATAATAGCCGATACAACATAAAAAATGCTGCTTATCACATACCGATTTATTCAATAATGAACACAAAATAAACAAAATTCTAAATATTTCCTTTATGCATAATGGCAAGTAAAACAGCTACGAAAAAAAGAAATATTCAAATATGTGCTACTATACTATCAAGCTAGATTAACTATTTCGAATAGTAATAATTGCAGCTTGATATAATTTCTTAGCTAAGAATGAAAGTTTCTTTTTTCTTATCAAATATTGGTAATAAGATATACAAATAATTATGAAGCAAACTACTCTTAATTTTTGTCCTCAATATTACAAACGGCGCACTGTCTGTTAAAAGTTTTCGTTAAAAATAAATAATCGTTTCATAGATTAAAATCACCAGTTTCAGCAAGGCTGCTTTAAACGTTCATAAGACAATTAATTCTTCTACTTACCTTGCCTCGTTTTGCAAAATGAGCTCTAAAAGTTAGTATAGTTTTCACCTTCCCTTCCATTTTAAATACATTGTTCCTTTACACATTATTCCTACGGGAGTATTGTCTTCTGAAAACATTTGTAACATTGGCTTCCTTGATGTTGAGTGCCGAGTGTGGGAAAATCCGAATTGCTCCTATAAGACAATTTCATGTAGTTTACAAATTGCGTACTGTAACTATATCATCTATTTATCTTGTTAAAGAGCTTAATGAATATTTTCTCAGAAAATACAAATCGTTAAAGAAAAAAATATGAAATAAAAAGGAAAAGTTAACTAATTGTTATATATTATATTGGCATTCCACAAATACTTATTTTATCTGCTAAACATGTTTGTTTCAGATGTTATAAGATAAAAAAAACCGTCAATTATAACAGTTTAATTGCATCTCATTTAATAGCTATTTATTTGATACATGTGAAATAACTATTACATTGATTACATTTCATTAAATAAATGTTACACTGCTAGAAATTTCATCATGAAATTACGGTAAAATAACCGGCTGCAGACTGTCCATCTAATTCACCGACAAATTTACGGTTTGGAACATTTTTCTATCTTTACGGGACCTAAAACCATTTCCAATCAGCTTGGTTGAAAAGTCGTAAATACAAAAGTTTACGGTTTTATAACCATTTAAAAATGGTTTCAAAACGTTTTTGAACCATTTCGAGGCGTAGAATCTTCGAGACGTAGAAACCGTACATGACGCGTGCGGGAATCGAACCCGGGTGTATGGTATACCAACCTTGCGCTTTAGTCATTCGGCCATCTACACCACTTAAAGCGGCAGTTTTTTTAATCAATAAATCTTCTTTTCCAACAGGCAAATTGCCTTAAAATTGAGATTTCAGTTTTTTATTGGATCCAAAGTCATTTTTTGTCTAAATTTACTGTATATTGACGAAAATCATTTTATTTGCTGCAAAAATTAAAATACAAACAAGCTTCAGCAGCTCAAATTATGGGTTCGCTCATTCGCAAACAGTTCGGGAATCCGATGTCTCCAATATTTGATTTACGTGTGTATGTGTTTTTATTTAGTAACCACTGCTTAAGCCCTTTTCTTCTTCTTTTTTTATATACACATGCAGATTTGAACTGATAAATCTTTATTCATATTTTAACAGCAACATACGACCGATAAGGTTTCGCAACAAAGATGGACGCCCGGTTCTTATTGAGCGTTTGAAAATTACGGTTAGTTAAAGGTTCTTTTGGATAAACAGTGAATAAACGATTTTTTTCACAATCAGCGGTTTGAGTACCATCTTTTTAATGGTTATTCAACTGTTGTAATTAACTATGGTAAAATAACAATCAAACAAATGGTTATTTTACTATTTTCTTACGTAAATTTTTAACAGTGTATTTATGCCGGAAAAATAAAATTTAAATAACTGCACTGTAAAAAAAAAATCCTGTAAAATTTACTATTTTAAACTGCCAGTTGGGTTGGTTGTCGCAACCGTTTTTTACTGCACCCGAGGAAAACTTAATTTTTTCTTTCTCGAACAGTAAAAAACCCTTGGGACCACGGATTTACTTCGTAAGTTTTTCGGTTTTGCACAACCAGCTCCGCTGCCGTCTAAAAACTAAATTTTAAGTGTTTTTTTCACAGTGTAAAAACATTTTCAGATTTTGACTTGAGTTTAATCTTTATGTTAAAAACAGTAACTCTTCATCGATGTGTTATATGACCAATTTACTAAATAACTGATAACCATTCCTATTGAATGACTTGTTTGTCAAATTTCCTATCTACTAAACGCTGTTAAATAGACCAGTATAATTAGTTTTAACAATAAGAGCATTTGAGAACCAAAAACATCTCTACATAAATTTTATCTATCAAAAATATTAACTAGATGTCGTTACAGAAGGATGGGGGTCCCAAATTGACCGACAGGTTTACAACTGACGGCGACAGTCCGTCTCGACTGACAATAGCGAAGGATACTATAGACACAAAATTCTATTGACGAAATAAAAGCGATATTAATTTTATACCACGGGATGGCTGCGGAAGCGAAAACACCGTGGGAAGAAGGGAGTACCACAGGCAAAAAGCTCTGATTGCGTGAATCTTCGCAACGTCCCACTCATAAAATCGCCAGCCAACGACCGATGGTAAGCACCGTGGTTGGAGAAGACCTAAGAAAAGGAGGGAGGTAAATTGAGCCTGAATTGGTCAATACCTCTCAACAAATCAGGGAAAAGCTTTGGTTGATTTAAAACCAAAGTACCTGAAAAACATAGAAGATTTTCGAAGGAGATTTCCCAGGGGATTTTCCAGGAGATATGAGATTGTTCCGAAGTCCGGAAGATGAGACTCTTCCGAAGATAATTCCAAGAAACGTAGAAAATTTTTCCATGAGATGTTGCCTAAGTCCGGAAGGTGAAATTCTTTCTAAGTTTTGGAATACCAGATTTCTCTTAAGTTTCTGCAATGAATCTTTGATCTTCAAACATTGGAGTTAAACTGCAGCTGCCGTCTGTAAAGTAGGCGCGGCAGACTTTTTCGCCGTTGAGTAATTTTGACGCGGTTTCCTGCAGAGGTGTTGCGGTATCCAGAGGTGCCAGATGATGGCTCCCTGCACATTTTCATTTTTATCTCCTAGTTAAGAGTCCCAAGGTCTTAAGTAAAGATTGTTTGTATATAATTTTAGATAGTAATTTACCTTGAATAAATTAATCTAGTTTTACTATAAATTAGTTTTTTCTTTTTCCTGGCACCGAAAACACCTTTTGTTGGTTACAACATTCATGCTTTACCACTTTACGATTTCACGCGCCTTTACGTCGCGAACCTGGCCGCGACACTAGATATGTTAAATAAGTGTTAAGTAGATGTTCACCAGGTATGTTTAAAAACATATGTATTCAATAACTTTTAGCAAACTATTTGTGTAGGCAATATTTAACAAGGTATTGGATATAATTTAAAAAAATTATCTTTTAAATAACGTGTTCTAGAACTTATTTGTTAAACACTTGATAACTATTTAAAATAGTTGTGCATTTATGTCGAATAAATAATTGTCTGTTAAATAACTTAACCGCACAGATATGTTAATCAAGTTATTTGTTAAACAACTGTTAATCATTTCTGTTGAATAATTTATCATTCGAACCACATTTAAGTAGATCTATCAAATAATTTATCGAATTGTTAAGTGCGTGCTCCATGCTACTGATCTACAATGATTATCGATCGAAAAGGAATCCATTATCAGCAATTAGAAGTTAGAATTCCGGCGATGCCCCGAAAGTTGTTTACTACAAAGGAACAAAAGTCAGATTCAAGAAGAAATTTGTTTCTGGGAAGATTAGATTGCTTGTGTCGGGAAATGGGGGAAGATTGTTATTAAATTAGTTCGAGTGTCCTATAGAGCTACGAAAAGGAATTTTTTAGGGAAACAAATGTCACTGCGACAGTGTCTGCATAGCGTTCTTTTTACATAAGGGATGGAATATTTTTATGTGGTTCATTTTTATACAAGACAGTCAGTAATGAACAAACGTCATTGTGATAGTGTCTGCACAGCGTTTTTTTTACATAAAGGCTGGAATAGTTTTGTGTGGATAATTTTTACACAAGACAGTTGGAAATCAGTAAATAAAAAATAAGTTTATGTTATCAGAAATTTAAGTAAAAGTCATAAAAAATTAAGTCATTATTCGTTGTGCTTACTTAGAACTTACCTTTTGAACAACACGCAGAATTTCCGCGTTGATTGTGGTTATTAACTATTGGTAATTGGCCGGAGGGGTGGCGTAGTGGCAAGGCGCAGGCCTCGTACGCCCAAGTTAGTAGGATCAAATCTGGTCCAAGTCGGTGGATTTTCAAGATGCAGAAAATCGACAGTGCCCATGTCGGATGATAATGCGGCATGTTAAAGATCCCTTGAGCATCCGTTTGGTGTGGATACCTCTCGGATAAATTAAATACCTAGTGCAGTTTGCATCGATTAGAGCTCAGGTGCTGCCATCAAAGGGGAAACTGAGCGTCAAAAATTCTCGGCAATGGTATCACACTCATTGTGGTGCCGCTGAAAGAATTGGTACCAATCTCTGGGTTTGCAATGGTTAAGGACCAATTACGCAGCCCATTTGAAATAAAAAAATATTGGTAATTGTGAATGTTTTGAGAGTTCTGTTTCAAAGACCTACAACGTTGTTCTCAGCTTGCATTCAAAAGAAGATTTCTGACTATAAATCAGCAATTAGTTTTGACGGCTGGCAAGAATTACCCTCGAGGAAAAAAGAGATGTTTTTTTTTACTTAGAGGCAAATATTTTGTCAATTGAGTGTACATTATGGTGTCTGTTAAGAGAAAGTTTGAAATTCTAATATATAGATCATTATTTTTCCAGTTTTGTATGACTAAATCAGCTGTCACGTTCAACTTTGCCTTTAACTGATACTTTTCTATTGGTTTGCATTGTGAAAATGTACATAAAAGCGTCTCCATTTTTTTTTAATCAGGATATTTTTTTCTTAAAATATTCTCGGTTTTCCTTAATTAACCAATCAAAATTCATAGTGGTACTTCCACTTCCCCCTTTGTAAAGATGAAAAGGCAGAGATTTACCACGAATTTACTTTCGCATTGCAACAGCCGCCCAGATTTAACCGAGATACATCGCCAAGACTGTGGTGTGCTCCAACAGCAGAACCGAGACACATCGTCAAGACTGTCTTGTGCTCCAACAATAGAATAAGTGCACAAATAAAATCGAAGATAAGTAGGTACTGTATGAGCTGAAAAATATACAGGTCTTTTACCAGTAAACTATTTTTCATATGTTGAATTTGTACATCATGAAAGTGCGGGTGAATTCAAAATCATTTAATCCGCATTATTTCGAAGAACGCTATGAAACGGAAGTTAAGAAATTGGACGAAAGAAAAAATCGCACGTCATGAAATACATTTTCTTAAATTTAATATTAGTTTCAAATTGTTGAATATTAAACATCATTCTTAAAAAAATATGAAGTTTTTCCTCTTAATTTTTGAAGAAATGTTGAAACAGCATTTTATAAATTTGTCATATATTTATTACAATTCCATAAAAATAGAGAAAACAAAAAGCAAATGACTATTTTTTTTACCTATGAACTGAACTTACCTATGAACTGAAAAACATTTCAGTTTCATTCAAGTTTTTAGTAGGTTCTTTTTTTGACTCTGATTGCTCTTCCAGGGGCTTTGTGTTTAGCGACAAAGCCTCAAATTTTCCTAAATTCTACAAACGCTTATTCTCTAAAATTAAAATTTGAACTGTTTGGTATACTTTTATAGTTCGAAAACGCCTTTATGACTATCTCTAGGTGGCAAAGTACCACCGTACCGAATTTAGTGAAGATTCTCCGTACTAAATTTGGTAAACTCTCTATTTCTACGAGGAACATAAACTTTTTCTCTCTTTTATTTACACCTGCATACTAGGTAACTCAGGATTAAATCATTGCATATATTTTTTTTCCTAGGTTATTCAATACTTTCAGTTATTATTCAGCTGAACAATTGTTATGAAATGCCAGTATTAGGTGAATAAATTAGCGGTTTAGGGCAATTTTCATCTTGCAATTATTTACAAGGAAATAAATTAGCTTGTAAACGTAATAATATTTAATGTAAAAATTATTCTGCAACAAATTACTATAAAGTTGTACGTAATACATATCGTACTGTTATGCAATGTGAAAATTTTACTATAAGAGTATTTATCACGAAGATGAATTGCTTTAGTTAAGTGCAATTGTTATCAGAGAAAATTTTCATCCAGTTGAATTACAACTTACAGCATAAACTATTCTACAAATCTGATTTTCCTTCAATATGTGTAATCATGTGTAATTACAAGTGTTATACAAGTGTAGACCAATTATCGTAATCGCTCAACACGATTAATTATTTAGTGAAAAGGAAACTTAATTATAATTATTATATTCGAGAGTGTAATGTACTAATGAGGATAATTATCATTACGGAATTGTTATTTCGAATTAAGATAGTAACTATAATGCACGTATAACAGGAATTCACGAATATAAATGTTCTGTTAATGAGGTCAGCATTTCGGATGAAAAGTAATCTCTGATTATACTCAGTGCTTGAATGACAAAAAATGTAGTCCTATCTGTTATAACATTGTTTTTTTTTTTAGTTTCGGATGGGCAGCTGTCGGCTTCTGCCAATGGCAGACCTAGTACGTTCCCTAGAGATTGGTACCATCTCTTTCAGCTGTATCACAATGAGTGTGGTACCATCGCCGCGTAAGAGTTTCTCCACCTGAAAGGCTGAGCACCCGGACTCTGATGATGCGAAATTGCACTAGGAATTTAATTTAGTCCAGAGCATCCAAGCCAAATGTCTACCCAGGGGAATCTTTTACATACCGCATAATCATACCACATGGGCGCAGACGATTTTTTTGCATATTGAAAATCCACCGTCACTTCAAGGCTCGATTCTCTGACCTGGCGTACGAGTCCCGCAACTTACAACGACGCCACCATGCCGGCATCTTTTATCTCATTAAAAAAAATGTTTATTGAAGTAAGTAATTCGTTGTGTGTAAATATTAAATATATAGTTCAATGTATACGTGTCACAGATTTTTTTTTTATGATGCGGATTGAATAACCAAACATAGTGTTGTGTCCGTAAATATAGAAAATTGTTTAACACTACAATGTTTCCGTTTATGAGTTGACACATAAATAAGTAATTTTTTTCAGGATTCATTTTATGGTATGAATCCTTTTTTTCCCAAGGTGAATTATAAATCCTTTTTCCACTCCACCCATTAGGGGGGCTTTTGGCTTTTTGAATTTTTCGAGGGGGCTTTCCAGAATGAATTCTTAACTGTTTCGAGATTGAGTGATTTCTTCGTATATGATTTATAAATTTTTAGTTGTAATTATCCTGTTACTCCTATATTACAGATCGAGGGTTCAACATGTGTAGTTCAACAATATAACATGAATCTTGTAATATCAGGGGGCAGGGTTTTGGAGGTGATTTGTTGAGGCATAGGAAAAAAAAAGTTTATGAGCCACCGGCATGAATGTTTGATAAACAAGGTGAACAAGGGGAAAAACATTATAGTAAAAATACATACAAGTTTTTTCAAATCACATCAAGGGGTTTTAATATTATAACATATGTATATATTTAAGTTTTTTTAATTACTACTTTAAAACTTTTTTTCACATGGGATTTCGGCTAATTAGGAGGAGGATATGTTGCCGTCTCAGGGTGCGTTATAAATATGTGTATTGTATGATTTAATAAATAATATTTTAAGCAAGCACAGTATTTTTACTGTCTTAAAGGGGGGAAAAATTAAAACTAAAACTGAGTCTATTAGTGTAAAAAATCTAATGAAGTGAAATTAATCATTTTAAAGGGAAACACATTTATTGGTTTTAAAACTTAAGAACATGGAAGTTTGGTTCTTAAATTAAAAACTAGATCTTTCAATTTGAATTGTTCTAGTTAGAGAAAGCGGTTTCTTAAACTCTTAAGAAAAAAAAATCTTCTTTTTCATTTGCTGATGAATAAAGGACTCGGTTCTGTTAAATGACTAACTCCTTTCACTTGAATTCTGAAGATTAAAACATTTGCTTTCAAATTATTGGATAAAGAGAACAAAGGTAAAAGTTTTCTCAAATGAAAGCTTTTGTGAATTTCTGTCGTTGTATTGGATTTGAAAAAAAACACTTTCCTGTTTCTTTGCAAGTTCAAACAAGTGCAGTTCTTGAAAGAGCTTTTAACTTCAAAATATTTTAATGACTGAGGAATGTTTTTTTCAAACTATAATTAGGTAAGATATAATTGTAATCAATCAGTAAAGGAGATAATTAATTACAACGGAATATGCATGTGTTATGAATCATTTATGTTTTTTTTCCTTTCAAAGCTTATAAGTTATTCTGAAGTGTGGATCTGTAATATTGTTTTATTCATTTTTGTAATTAAAAATCAAACTCATCAGAACATAAATATAGTCATTAGAATTTATGTATTAAATTATGATTGAAATTTTCGAAATAACTCAGATTTTTGAATTTTTTTTGAAAACATTAAAGAGGAATAAATTATATATGAAATAAACGATGTAAAAAAATAACATAAGAATATTTACAATGATGTACAGTAAGAAAAAAAAGTTTCGCTTGGAACATTTTCAAATTTTAAAGCGCTTTTTTTGCTAGAAAATATATAATCATAAATTTCTTTCTCAAAAAAAAAAAAAAAAAAAAAGATGTACTTCAATTCCAATGTATTTTAATGAATGATATGGTTTTTTATACTTTACATTGCAGAATCATTTTTAAGACGTAATTACAGTAGGAGTATTACAAAATATAATATTGGACAGTCTGTATGAAGCACTAGCTATATCTTCATTGATAATAAAATTACAAAATTAGGGAAATTATTTGCCAATTCTCTATTAAACTGTCATATTTTTGGAATAAAAGTTTTAAAAAAGGTAATTTCTTTTCCCGAAATCATATCAATTCCATCCTGAAATGGATACCAATCCATTTTTTATGTAAGTGGAGGGCCACTAGAATTGGACTTGGACAATAGGTTGTATCGGACTTTAAAGTTTCAAAGGTCAGCAATAATAATGCTACTGTTATAAGCATTAAAGCAGAAGAAAGGTGCTCTTGCCATACCGAGCCACGGTCAACTCCTTAAAAATGTAGGACAACTGATGGGTCACATAATTTTTTCCATCGAACGGCTTGCATAAATATGTGGCACTAATGTAGCCGGAGTTGGGAAAGCAAAACAGTTCACCGTGATTTCTTATCTCTTGATAAGAAATCAGTCTCGAATTCTTGGAGCTCTCTCGGAATGCAGTTTCAGTTGACCGTAACTGAGCCTAAACGTTTATTTCAAATTACTTCAGAATCAAGTCTTCTAAATACTTAGTGTGTTTCAACTTAAAATACTTCTAAAATTTGTGAGAAAAGCTGTAGTCAACAGAAAAAAATGATTTGCGTTAATCATAATGAAATATTTGTAAAAGAATTGAGCAGGGGTAATAATGATTCAGCATGACAAAAATCTTCCTTTCGATTGAGCTAAACATATATACATACGAGTGCTATCCGCACTGGGATCCCCGACCTAAGAGTTTAAAAGGAGGTAGTCTGCGGCGCCATTGCCTGTGCTAAGAGTTTAAAAGAAATAGCTTGACAACAGAAAAGTCAACAGACTTTTTGCGGATCCCCCGGAACTGAAGAATCCCCCCCCCCCCCGGTTTCTGAAGAATAGAAAATTGTTTAACACTACAATGTTTCCGTTTATGAGTTGACACATAAATAAGTAATTTTTTTCAGGATTCATTTTATGTAAGTTGCGGAGGGGAGGGTGGGAGGTTCAATTTGAAAAAGAAGTATTCCCGACACAGCGTTGCCCGTGAAGAGCGCTTATGTCCGCCAGAAAGCTTATTCTCACAATTTAATCAACTTCGCCGAAAAAATTCCTCCTGCGGTGAGTGGGACATTTCCAAATTATTTATTGATAGCATTTTTTAATAGCATTGTTAAAAAAAGCTATAAATTATCATTAAATAATATATTTCTAAATTATATTTTTTCATAGCATTTTAGAATTTGAGCAGGGTGGCGACAGGGTGCCGACAGGGTGGCGTAGTGGTAAGACGCAGGTCTTGTATGCCCAAGATCGCAGGTTCAAATCTGGCCCAAGTCGGTGGATTTTCAAGATGCAGAAAATCGTCTGCGTCCATGTCGTATGATTATGCGGCGTGTTAAAGATCTCTTGAGTATCCGTTTGGCATGGATACTCTCGGCTAAATTAAATCCTAAGTGCATATTGCATCAATGAGAGCTGAGGTACCGCCATCTAGTGGTAACTGAACGTCAAAATTCTCATGCGGCGAAGGTACCACACTCATTGTGGTGCCGCTGAAAGAGACGGTACCAATTACTAGGGAACGCACTAGGTCTGCACTGGTTGAGGACCAATACCACAGCCCCCATTGGAGGAAAAAAAAAAGAATTTGAGCACCAATTATGGTGGAAGTAACATAACGTGGGATTTCAATTATGTAAACTTTGGTACAACCAGAAAATTTGTATAATATGTTGGTCTAAAGTTTAGTTTTTAATAAGTTAGTTAGCTATACATGTATAATGAAAATGATATTGCTACTTTAATTGGCTTAGTACATGGACATAACTGACCAGAGAAAACAATACGATTTTATAAATTCGCATTCATTTAAAAAATAAAAAAACCTCCTTAGGCACTTATATTTTTCAAACTTTGTATCAAATATTATGAAGTCCTATTTTCTCAAAGATTTATAGAGTAACGAATTTTATTTTCATTTCGATCCAAGAAGAATTTTTACTACAATAAATTTTGACATGAAATTTATAAAACCTTTTACTTTCAAGTATTTTATGTTAAACAAAATATAATGCAATATTAATTAATAGAATTCATCCCTGTGGCAAAAAATGCGTTTAAAGTTTATAAAAAGAAGAAATGTAAAAAAATAAATAAAATATAAGCATAAAATAGCGACTGTGGGTTGTCTTGCACTTTAACATGAGACAAGATAAATGTATTAATCGTGTAGAACCTCTTTTCAAAAAAAATTGAAAAGGTATCGTATTTCTAAGCCATCTATTGAAAATTTTGACGAGAAAAAAGAAGAAACAGAACAACCTACAAAGAAACAGACATTTTTAAAAAAAAGAGAGAGAGAGAGAGAGAGAGAGGGGAAAAAAAGAGCAAAAATTTAAGTCACCAATTCAGTTTCTTACGTTTTTAAAGGAAAAACATACAAAAGCAGATTTATCTTTTACAGTAAGGTGGATAAAAAGAACCGGGGAAGAAAAAAAAAATCTTTTCAGAGATTGTCCATTTCTGAGTTTTTCACTATTTAGACAGGGTGGACTCTTTTCAACTGAGCAAACATGAAAAACGACGGTAGCTCCATATGTATCGATTCTCACAGCTTTTTAATATCGTGTTAATCATTGAAAATTAATCACCTTCTTAAAGTTCGCTTTAGTTATGCTTCTGAAAACGGCGGAGGCATCGTTCTTATTTTTTTAATGTTAAAAAAAAGACACCATAGAAGGCTTTTTGATGGATGCTCAGAGAAGAAGCAAACTAAAATCCATAAGAATAACTTTTTTTTGCAAAAAATAAATAAAAATAAATTGAAATAAAAATTTAAAATTTTAAATAAAAAATATGGCCAAGCCCTGCGATATAAAAACAACTCTTGAAAATCAACTAGCAAACTTGTTTTTAATGAAGTGATCGGATAATGATAAAAAATGGGATAACAAACCGGTAGCTTTAAGATTTATTGGTAAATGATTTTCACCAAGAATTAATTAGTTGCAAAATTGTGCTCCGCAAGAAATTTGTAAAGCTCAAAATTAATTTTCAATGAAAATTGGAAAATCGGAGATGCAATTTAGGAGGACAGTGGACGTTAATTTCTTTTTCTTTCTTTAAGCCATACTGTAAAACGGGGTGAATAAGATCAGTTTTCAGCTTTTTGCAGCTGTAGTTTTTTTATTAAAGAAATAGGATTTTTGACACCTGATTTCTCTATCCTTTTAAACTTCACTTCTAGCTTTGAAAAAAAAATACCATAATTTATTTACACAATACTCATAAGGTTATATTTTAGAAACTTATTACTCTGATCCTATTAGTCCAAAAGTTGGAGGGAATAGGTTCAGCCATAAATATTTCCTATATTTTTCCATTCTCCATTTCTTAGGACTAATATAATCACTCTCCTTTAAAATAAAAAAAAGGTAAAAGTAACAGTAGTTTTTAATAAGTTAGTTAGCTATACATGTATAATAAAAATGATATTGCTACTTTAATTGGCTTAGTACATGGACATAACTGACCAGAGAAAACAATACGATTTTATAAATTCGCATTCATTTAAAAAATAAAAAAACCTCCTTAGGCACTTATAAGAATGTATGATTACACAAGACTTGTAAAAAGTAATGAAAAAAAAATAATAATTGCACAAAACAGGTGAAAGTATTTACAAAAAATCATGCCAAAAAAACTACCTTGAAATTGAAAGAGAATCACTCTAAAAATCGCATCGCAGAGGACAATATCGGTTTCACATCGAAACCGATGTTGTCCTCTAACATTTTTTTTGGAGATATGTGTCGTTAAATTCCCCCCCCCCCCCCGTGGAATGATCTCACAAATATCTTCTACATCTGAGAATACGAAAAACTCTTCTCTTCTTCCGCTCGCACTCTTATACGAAGACAATTCACTGTCAAAGTTTTGTCCAACACTTTCAAATTTTTGATTAAAAAATGAATTCTTACTACCTGCATAATTAACACAAATATTCTATGAAAGAAATAAAGAAAAAATTCTTATTCTTGAGGGCCTATTCACTCCTTTTTTCATGAAATCCGAAACTGAAAAATTAAAAAGAATAATAAAAAATCGTATAGTGTATACTTTCCAGTTCTAATAGTATAAATCTGAGCTGGTTTAATATAAAAGCGAGAGGGATACAAAACAAAACATTGACGACTTACCTTCACTGATTTAAATCTGGAGGAACTACTAACTAATAAACCCAACATAGGTTGCTAACCTTACCCTAGAGCAGTGTTGCTACTTTTGAAAGTAATGAAATTTTTTTTTTAGAATTTCAGTTAGGTCACCTTTGCAGTATTGAAAGAATTTTTGACATACCTTAATCTCGCTGTTTTATAAAGTTTTATAGATTTATTTTCGATTTTGATCCTATTCACCCTGATGATTTTATTCACCCCGTTTTATGGTAAGATTTTCCCATATATGCGCATAGTTTAAAACGAGTATGTCAAATACCAATGCAACTTATTTTTAAAATAATTGAATTAATATTCATTACATATTAAATTACAAAAAATTCCTCCCTGTGCTCTATTTTTTTCTTGATTTTGTATTTTTTACACTTACCAAATCATTGCAACGGAATATTGATATTGGTTAATCCTTTCCTTAAAAATATTTATTAAGAAGTAATTTCTTACTTAGTCGAAAGTTTTGAAAACATGACTCATGAAAATGAATTTTTAATTCAGCTTTTGCTAATCTTCTTGCAGTCTAATCTAATTTAAAAGTACGTACCTTGTTTTGTTACAAAGCCAAACATGAAGTTGAATTATAAACTTCATGCCTTTTTATCCGAAGTTATGACTCCTAAAAGAGAGATAAGATTTAAAATTTTGTTAATTTTTTAATTACCTTATATACTTTATGTATGAGAAATAAAAAATTCTTTATGTATAAAAAATAAAACAGTACATTTGAGCTAACATATAAATGATAAAAACAAGAAAAAAAATTCATATAATTCTAGAAGCACAAAACTTATCAAATAATATAATTCTTGAAGCACAAAAATTACCAAATAATATAGTTGTAGAAGCAAAAAAAATATCTAATACTTATGAATCTCTGTCGTCATATTAATGTCACAGAGTCAGGATATTTTAAATTAGTTTTGCATGTATT
Organism: Octonoba sinensis; assembly: GCA_038502835.1. Taxonomy (NCBI): domain Eukaryota; kingdom Metazoa; phylum Arthropoda; class Arachnida; order Araneae; family Uloboridae; genus Octonoba; species Octonoba sinensis. The sequence continues at coordinate 71,978,967 of CM076602.1, forward strand.
GGGACGTACTTGTCATAAGCTTGTTGTATTAAAGCTCAAAAAAGGTACTCTTTAAAAATGTATTAAAAAATCAAATCATAAAAATAAATTTTAATAGAAAGGAAAATAATTTTGATCTGGGTAACTCTTGCAATGAAACTGAAACCAAATTGTCAACCAAAATCATAGAAAAGCAAGTGCTTTTAGTGTCACAAGAATTAACTGTAAAGGTTTCATTGAAAATGGGAAAAATTACTTGAATTATAGAAAACTAACCTAAGTGAGAGAAGCACAAATTGCAAGGTAGCAATTTAGAAATGAAGCTTTTTAGAAAAAAATGATTGTCAAACAAAAAGTCATTTAATCGAAAAGAAAAAAATACTTTGCCAAAAAATACTTTGATATTATATTCGTTACCTCAAAGTGAGACACAAAGATGTGACTGAAACTTTCCTTTGCGAGTTCTTTAGCTTCGGACCAGCACATCACTTAAGTTTTTGAAACATCTGTTGCATTCACATCTTTAAACAACGTCTCTGTATAAGTAAAGTGTGGTGTAAAAAAAAAAAGAAAGTTTATTTTAGTTGCTCAAAAGCTGTTAAGTTTTTTTTTGTTGAAAACGTACCGAAGATAGAAAAGGTAACTACTAGTTATTAGGTAAAATAAAAACTTTATTATGCTTACCGTAAGCACTTTTTACTCCACGCAGGTTTTGCTACACTAACACTGCATTAGCTATTATACATTTTGTAGAGATACATTTTAGACAGTACTTAAGATTCCACTTTGCAATCAGGATTTTCAAACAAACAATATCTATTTCATCAAGAAATGAATAATTTATAATTACTTTCTATTTTTGTAAGTCTCACTACACTCGTTATACAAAATAATTACCTGCAAAAGAAATGGTTTTACAAAGTACTGTTTTCGTTGTTGTTGAAATTAAAGCGTTTTAATATAGTGCTTCTAATCCTTTAAAAAATGGTTTTATATAGTCAGGAAACACCCAAATAAATAAAGCTATTTATCTGGGTTCATATCAATCAACTGCCAGCAAGAATAACTCACAAATCTCCTTCTTACCCGTTTAAAACTGTGAAGCAAACTTCATAAAATTTATTAACTGTTTTTGTTTTTTAATTTAACGTACGAAGAGTAAATTTTAATCTATTATTTTGCAATTCAATAAATTGAATCAAGTACACCAAATCTCAGTCCCGTAAAATTCCTGGACTTTTATGATTTTTCTTGTTCATTTAATGAAATTTGTTAAGGGAAAAGAAATAAACTTTCTTCACACACACACATACAAATTTATTATTTTCTGCATTTTCTATTTTTATCGTTATTTTAACATAAAAAATATCTTAACACTTTACCGACCGGCCGTCGATTAATCGACGTTTTGTTCTCAGCGCTTACCGACCGGTCGTCGATTATTCGACGTTTGCTCCCCAGCGCTTACCAACCGGTCGTCGATCAATCGACGTTTGCTCCCCAGCGCTTACCAACCGGTCGTCGATTAATCGACTTTTGACCGATCTGTGGTGACTACGTTTTCCACCAATTCAGCATGCCCTGAAAAAAATTCAGCTGTCGTTTTCTCGAGTGCAGCTGGGTGCGACCAGATTTTCCTGCGAAAAGAGTCGGGATTTTTCATCGTGCAGCTGGGTGCGACCAGATTTTCCTGCGAGGAAAGTCGGGATTTTTTCATCGATATGAAGGTTGTATTATGCAAATTCCCAGCCTTGGACGGGGATAAAAGCCCACCAGCAGTTCTCCAAGCAGCGCAGTCAGCCAGCGGTTCTCAACCAGTCAAGTAGGCAGTTCCGGTTCTGTTCTCATGGAGTATTGTCTCGCTTCTTCCCTTGGAGTTCTCCAAAATAACAATGTTTTGTTGCGGTTGCAGATGGCGCTGATTCCATCATCCAATGAAAAGCATTATATGCTGATCCATAGGGACATACTGTCCAGTGAGTCTTTCGACCGGTCTACAGACCAAAGTTCACAGTGACGTTATTGCCCCGAAGTGACCGCTCCATTTGAGGCGACGAATGAACACGGCCTTACATTGACAAGTATCAAGCAGCAAGCATTCTTTATTCAGATAATCGGTGCTTTTTTCTAAGCTTTAGCCCTTAGAAATGAATGGAAAGGATAGTCTCGGCGAGTGTTATCTCGACGACCTGTCAGATTGTCTTGACTGCCGTTCAGCAAGTAGTTCTGATGACGAAAGTGATAGCAGTAGTATAGTCATTCGAAAGCGACGTCCTGTACCGCTGATATACAGTGATTCAGAAGACGAGGACATGAATAATAATGTTGAAGACAACAATGATACATGGTCAACGAACGACAAGAGTATAATTTTGGAACCTTTCGAAGGCAGCTCTGGCGTAAAAATTATGCCAAGTTCCTCTGAAAGCGTAATGGATATTGTGAATTTATTCATTGGAAGTGACCTGATTGAGCACTTCGTGAGGGGTCTAATAGATATCATTATCAAATTGTGGAAAAATATAGAATTACATCAAAAACGAAAAAATGGAAAGACGTCACGGTGACTGAAATGAAGAAATTTTTGGGCCTGATCATTCTCATGGGACAAGTAAAGAAGGACATTCTCTACGATTATTGGTCTGCAGACCCATCTATAGAAACGCCGTTCTTCTCGAAGGTTATGAGCAGGAACAGATTTTTACAAATAATGCAAAGCTGGCATTTTTGTAATAATAACGATATTTCTCCCAATTCGCATAGGCTTGTGAAGGTCCAGCCTGTCATTGATTATTTCAAGGAAAAATTTAACAACGTATATAAACCAGATCAACAATTGTCTCTAGATGAATGCGTAATTCCGTGGAGAGGTAGACTGTCAATCAAAACATATAATCCGGCAAAAATTACAAAATATGGAATACTGGTTAGAGTGCTGTCTGAAGCTCGTACAGGATACGTATCCAACTTTTGTGTGTATGCCGCTGATGGAAAAAAATTAGAAGAGACAGTATTATCGGTCATTGGACCGTATAAGAACATGTGGCATCATATATATCAAGATAATTATTACAATAGTGTCAACATAGCTAAAATTTTTTTAAAAGATAAATTGCGATTGTGCGGGACGATTCGAAAGAACAGAGGTCTTCCTCAAATACTTCAAACGGTCAAGCTTTCAAGAGGCCAACATCAATTTCTTAGAAATAGCAATATTTTATTACAAGTATGGAATAATGGCAAAAGAAATGTAAACATGATATCGACAATACATTCTGCACAAATGGTGGAATCTAGAAACAGAAGCAGGACATCACATTGCCCCATACAGAAGCCTATTTCAATAATAGATTATAATAAATATATGAAGGGCGTAGATCGCGCAGATCAATATCTGTCCTATTACTCCATTTTTAGGAAAACAAAAAAATGGACGAAACGTGTCGTAATGTTCTTCATCAATTGTGCACTTTTTAACTCCTTTAAAGTATATACAACTCTGAACGGACAGAAGATTACATATAAAAATTTTCTGCACAAAGCGGCACTTTCATTGATAGAAGACTGCGAAACTGAAGAACAAGGTAAGGATCTACCTAATTCCGAACCCACAAGAACCACATCCCGATTTGATCATCCCGGAAGACTCGCAAATTTCGGGAAGCATAAACTAGTAAATATAGTGATCAGCGGTCAATGTAAAAAACCCCTACGACAATGCAGAGTTTGTGCAAGTAAAAAAAAACTAAGCAGAACAGGTTTCGCTTGTAAATACTGCAACGTCCCACTACACAAAGGTGACTGTTTCGAGCGCTATCATAGTTTAAAAAAATATTAAACAACTTCTTTTTTCGACAAATATTGTTATATGGATTATGGCATATTTTATGTAAATAATAAACTGAAAACGATTGTAATAGATAAAATAAATATTGTTTAACACTAATATGATTAAAGTAAAAGATTTTATTAAATTTCGTTACCCTACAATAACACGAAGCGTACAATTTTACCAGAGTTTAAGAAATGCACATATATTCCCGCGCGTCAGTCTAGGCCGAAACCGAGCCGGTGTCTCGGACGATCTGCAGCTGAGCGGGCGGTGAAAGGGCATAGTATGTTCGAACCGCTACCGGTCGGTAAAGTGTTAAAAGCCTTTATCATAACTAAATATGAGGATGAGAGAAGAAAGAAATGTTCTGCAAAAGAAATGATTGGTGTTGAAATAACATAAATAAAAGTTAGAAGGAAAGGCACTTAAAATGGAACTAACTTTATCCCATTTTCTTTCTTCTTTAATCAAAAAGAGACCGTCTTTTACAAATTCTAAAAACTTTATTTATTCGAGAAAAGTTTAGTATTTTCGTTCTTAAAAAGTATTTTTGATTCAATGCCTTGTTTTGACTCGGAATTTAATAATTATTCGTTAAATTACGTACCAAAATGAAATATGATTTTTTTTTTGCAGATTTTCCTTTTTTACCAAGTCAATTTAAAATACTTCAGTAGAAAGTAAAAAATGATTAAACAACAATGCAGTTTAAAATTATCTTTTCATTATGCCCTTGTACTGCGTACAAAATTTCTCAATATTTTTATTCTTATAAATACTAAACAAACTTTTCTTCCCAAATCAAAAATTAAATTTGCATTTGAGAAAACATGCACAATTACTGGAAAGTTGATCATGTTTCTATATGAGTAAAATAACATATCCGGACATTGAGTCTTTGAAAGTATAGTTCCAACTCCTATAGGCAAAGAAACAATCGTACGGATAAGTCTCGTACGGACATTTATTACTCAGACCGTAGTGAATATTCGTCTATATCCGCTTCAGTTACTTCCCAGAAAACTGTAAATTATCAAAAGACTATAAAGTGCAATTTTTGTAACAAGTTAGGACATACTAGTGCTAAGTGCTTCAAGAAAAAGAATCTCAAGGAGAATAGTTTCTTAAGTTCAGCATGCGTAGCCGAAGAAAACTGCAAAATGGATTGGATAATGGATTGTGCAGCTACGAACCACTTCTGCAATAATCGTCTGCTTCGTTTACGCTAACAATGCCTGAAAAGTTATTTTTACCACTGAAATCAAAATTTTATTTTATATAATTAATAATATGAGCAAGGCAAAAATTTTCGACATCTTTGGGCGAGCGAAGTCTAGCCTTTGTTCCTTCTACTGAGTAATAAATGTCCGTACGAGACTTATCCGTACGATTGTTTCTTTGCCTATAGGAGTTGGAACTATACTTTCAAAGACTCAATGTCCGGATTCAAAAGAAGAAATTGAATTAATGTCTAAATTTCCATACCGTAATATTTTAGGCTGTATTTCTTTTATCTCCAGTAGAACTTGACCTGATTTAAGTTATTTTCACCACTGAAATCAAAATTTTATTTTATATAATTAATATTATGAGCAGAGGCCCATAACCAATTTGTCTTGAAGAAACGGTAAAGAGTCCATTTTTATCATTTTAAATTAATTTTTATTCCTCCTTGATGAAAAAATATACAGAATGGCCTTGGTGAATATTTTACAGATGATTAGTATTAAATTCATAAAAATAAAGTTCTTCCAAATCAAAAATTAAATTTGCATTTGAGAAAACATGCATAATTACTGGAAAGTGTATCATGTTTCTATATGAGTAAAATAACATATTCTGAAAACATTTTTCTTTTTCTTTTAAACCTAAATATAGCAAATAAATAATTGCGCTACATTTACGGTATGTTTAAAAGAGGTAAATTAATTCAGCGAGAAATTCCTACACAAGCCACAATTTTTTTCTTATAGCGTAAAATATTAGGGAAATTCCATTTTGTTTTATGAATTCACATGTTATTTTCCATAATAATAAATTTTTCCACCACGGAATGTACTTCTGTTTATTTATGTTGATTTTTTCTTATTTAATCGGCATTGGAATAAAGAAACAATTGTAAGAAAACTTTTTTTTGCTACTTTCATTTGAATACGCACAGTTGTTAAAGACAATGTAGAACGAACTTTTTGAGGAAAGTCACACTATTATAACACCGTATTTATTGTGAGTCATTCAAAGACTGCATGATGCATATTGCCCAAAGAAGTCTTGACCGAAACATTAATAACCTTAGTTTACATAATTACATCTTATTTTAATTATAAACCATTCTATTCTTTATTTTTGTTTCTACTTCTAAATAATTGATCTAAAGTTAAAGTAAAACGAATAAGCATTTTAGTTTGAAAAGATCAGAAAACATCTCTTGGGTGACTTATCCGTGCCGATTTCCGGCTTTGGACTTTGAAATCTGGAAATTCTATGCCCATTTAAAAATCCCAACGTTTACGAATACGTAGTTAAGTTTTTAATTTGCCTATTATTTCAAAACATGCTACTGAATTCAATTTTAAAAATAAAATTTCACATGTTGGATAACCTTGTGCTCGGATCGGGTTATACATATACATATTATATATATATATATATATATATATATATACTGTGTAGATTCCGTATTTATAAATATTACTATATATGTATGTTATACATATTAAAATTTATAAAAACTGAAAAATACTAATGCCATTTATTTTTTTCTCCTTCTCATTTTTAATTATGTCTTTATTGTGTTGGAAGAAAAAAGCAAGTAACTCGTCGAAATATCTCATTTCAATTATTCTTAATCTCCAAAATAAAAGTGCTAAAATACTGCTTAATATTTTTTGAAAACTTCCTTATTTTGATTGTTTTAATTAAAAACCTGTAAATTAAATTGTGTTTTTAAACTGCTCATTCAGTACTTTAATTCAATTTTACATCATAACTATTGTCATAGAACATTTAAAATAAAGAAAACAAAGAGAAGAAAACGTTTTCTTTGGAGAACATCATAAAATGTTCGTGCCCTTACATTTCCATGGAAACAAAGAACAGAGAGAGCTGAACTTTTTTCTTTAATAAATTCCATATTCACTTTTCTTCGCTACCTTTTGCACTCCTTTTAATTAGTTTCGGTTCAAAAGCCTAAAATAAAAGAAGGAGAAATCAATACGGAGGAAACTAATTTCTTTCCTGTTATTCTTTTATTTTACAATAAATCTTCTGCTTGAATGGGAGAAGAAGCATAATTTGACTAGACTGCATGGAAATTAATTTTAAGTTTCATTTTAAAATCTGCTTCTTCGGAAAACATTCTTGTTATTACTTTAAGAACCAATTCCAGTTCACATATTCGCGAACAGTGGAATAAGAAGCATTTGCAATAAGGATTTTTTGTGTGTGTTTCTTAGTTTTAAAAGATTTATTTCTTGTTCTGAATTAAGTATCCTTAACTTAAGTATCTTAATTGAACGAAACGCCTTGTTTACTGAGCTTCGGAATAACCGAAACAGCTGTAAGGTAACTTTTTTTGCAACTTTAATTTGAGTATGAATCGTACAGTTGTTAAAGAGAAAGCAGAATGAGCTTCTTGATAGACATTATAACGCAAAATGAAGAGAATACCGTATTTATTGCAAGTCATTGAAAGTTATATGATCCATATTGCTCAAAGAAGTCTTTATGTATACATTAAGAACTTTTGTTTTGTAATTACATTCAGTTAAAACTCGTTTTTAATTAGCTAACCATTCTAGGTATTATTTTATTTAGTTCCTACAGTATTGATGTTTTTTCACATTTAATTAAAACTTGGTTTTTAATTAATGAACCGTTCACAGCTTTATTTTATTTAGTCCCTGTACAATTACTTTAAAGTTAAAATAAAACGAATAAACCCTTTTTGCGTGAAAATATCAGAAAGCATTGTTTTCGAAATTTTACAGTTTCTTACTAACACAAAAGAAAAATAAATAGGGTTTGAGGTTTGTACAAACACAAAATTTCCTTTTTAAGGCTTTGAGAACATTTTTTACTTATTTAGGGAAAGCCTTCATTATAAAGTAACATTATAATTACTATTAATTATGGGTAATCAATTGCTTTAAAAATTGGCTGCACATTTAGCAAACGCTTATTCAGTAACAGAATAGCAAAAGAAGCCTTATCAATTAACATAAAAAATAGTGATTATTTATCCATAACTACCGTTTGAAATATCACCAAAAGGAAGTACAAGACCAAACCTGAAACTGCTGGAATTAATGATCTCTTCCTTGATGAGTGAGTTAGTGGTATCAGCGGCAGTTTCAAGGACATGAACAATATTTGATGTTGAAAATGTGTCAACACAAAACTAAATAGTGTTATAAATCAGATATTCTGAGTAATTGTGAGGGAAAACCCTTTCAAGATCATATCTAAAGCTATACCATATGAATCAAAAAGTATTACACTCTCTCTTGCTAACATGTTTTCGTTCAACATTGTAGTGTAAAATTTATCCTTCAATTAAAGTCACAATGCACAAGTAATTTTTTTTAAAATTTCTTCCTTTAAAAAAAGACGCCTCATGTGTTTTATTGAAAATTCTATGGGTCAATTCAGCATTTCTTAACAGGGACCGTTTTTTGTGAAATTTAAAAAGATTTTTGTGAAAAAATTAATGATTTTGTGAAAATTTAAAATTTAAACATGTACCGATGAAAAATTTTATTATTATTTGCTTTATTATATTTGCTTATTTATTATTTACTTAAATAATGGTGTAAAAAGTGAGATTTGGAAGCTTGGAATTTTGTGAAGGCGCCGAAAACGGACCAGAATTTCTTCTGGTGCCACTCCTGTATATGATAACGGAATGAATATTTAAAATGAATGAAGAAAACAAGGACGGGAAGCTACTATGAAGTAAGTACTCTGATGCTTACCTACTCTTTAAATTGCTGATCAATTAGAAACTCACTCTTTTGCATTGTAACTTCCAAATAGGTGCTGGCAATTTTTGAAAATGTTGTGCTTAATTTTACTTTGAATTTTATTTTTCACTTTGTAGCACCAAGTTTTACATTTTACTTACATTTCATTTTATTTTAATATAACATAGCTAAGCAAGCGTTCTAAATGCAAGTTGAATACCAATTGATATGCAAATATTAATAATATATTCTTGTAAGGGACCGCCCATAAATGATGTCACGCTTTTCCCTATATATATGAACCCGTCCCCGCTTTGTCACAATTCAATATACCCCACCCCTCTTTGTCACATGTCATGCTATGTTGCATAAGCATGACGTCACAGTTCTTGTTAACCCCCTCCCCTTGTTACAATTTCACGAACCTCACTCCTCCTCGAAGTGTGACATCATTTATGAATGATCCGTTATAGAAACATCGTCTACCAGCATATTAAAAAAAAATCACCAAGATCAGTTCTTCGAATAAAAAACCAAAAAAAAAAAAAAAAAAAAAAGAAAAAAGTTGGTTAAAAATAATTGAAATATAAACTAGTAAATAACCTGACATGAATAAACACTTCTTTGACTTCTGAAAAATAGACAATCGCTGCAAAAAGAAGAAACTATTAGATTCAACAATACTTGTTTTAACCTCTATTTATGACTACAGTATTAATTGTCCAAATTTTACTCATATTTTCAAAAACTGCCTATACGCATACTTAGAGCACATTATGGATGTTTTTCTTTCCATTGTTCTTTCAGATTAAGAAATCCAACAATCGAAGAACAGGGCAACTAATGTCAGAAGAAAGGAAAATTTATGTCTCCAAGAACACGCCCGTTACATCCGTTGGTTATTCTGTAGTGTTCCGGATCCTTTTAGCAAACTATTATCGTTCCTCGTACAGGGCAGTAAAAAGAATTCTTTTGAGCTAGAATTACTCTTCAGCAGAGCTATTACCCGGCTGATCATTAGGCGTTAAACTATTTCTACAATTCCAGTGAGATTTATAAATTTTTCGCATTATACCTCTTTTGAGTCACCATATTTTCAATCGTTTAGTTAAATTGAGCTAATAAAAAAATAATGTGATGTTGTCAAAGTACTTTTTTTTAATAAATTTGACTCTAATTTAGATGATAATGGAAAAAATATATCCGGAAATTTGAAAATTTTGTAATGATGCGCGCTCATGAAGTGGAGCATTCATTTTGTATATTAATGACTAAAGACTATCCTCGGTATTTAATTAATTTTTTCCCAGTAAACAAGAAGTTCCGTCTAGAACTATACGAGTCTACTTTCACGTACACACCAACATCAAATTAATAATATATCTATCTCTATTTCCCAATTAGCTTTAGGGGATAGCTTAGCTCTTTTCCAATTAGCTTTTAATTACTTCAAATATACCTTTTTCGACGGTTGATACATATTCATTAATTGATTCACTTATTTATTCAGTCATTCATTCATGTATTTATTTATTTATTCCTTTTCTATCTATTCATTCAATCATTCCTTTGTTCATTCATTCATTCAGAAATATCCTTAAAAATCCAGGTCCAAAAAAATCATGGGAAAATAGGTTCGTTTAGATCTGGATGAACTTTGTATCTGTACATGTTCCACCCCGTCATAAAATCCTTCCGATAAAGTTCGTTCCAAGCAAACCCGTCTTTTAGATGAGACTTTATATAGGATTGAAAATTCCCTGTAGGAGGTAATGTTAAAACTTTTTTTGAACTGCTCAAAATTAAGCAAAAATTGTTCCAATCAGGAAATATTTCACGCCGAGAGCTCCTTTAACTTAGCTTTTCTGAAGGAGCCTGGATCTTAAGTGCAGGGTCTAAATACTTTGCTTCATATTTCCTCATAGGGTGCTAATGTAAAGATTTTTTGAACTGTTGAACTTCAAAATTGAACGAAAAATTATTCAAATCAAAAAAACAAATGTGAAAATGAGCTGTCCTCACTAAAATCTTTCGAATTCGAAACCTCTCCCATTGAATCGGACTATTTCCTCAAAAGTTTTTAGGAGGAGGGGGGGGGGGGGAGGCAGACAAGACATTTTACCCAACTTCCTTTCTTTTTTTTTCAACTACTTTACATATTTTTGACTTTTCTTTATTTTTAACGATATTTTTACCATACATTGTCCTCTTTTATACTTCATTTATTATTATTTTTAAAAACTTTTACTTGAAAGTAGGCTAAAAAGGTGTAGTTCAAATTCTATGTCCGCCCCTGACATCCCTGTAAATTTCATTGCAACGGAAATGAAACGGCAGAAAACTGGACCGTAATCATAGGCAGATTAAGTATAATTTCCGATATTTCAGTTTTAAATAAAAGATAAAAAAATGCTATTGTTACTTGTCATTTATCTCTGTTATAAACTTTATATATATATATATATATATATATATGGCTAAAAATATATTTTGAGGCTTTTAATATGCGAAATTTTAATTGGGAAACTTAGGATAATTAAAGTAGAAAAAGGAAAGTGGCATTAAGCTCGACAGGAAAGATTGCAGGCATTTGAGAGAAGAAATTTAAAGCAGAGAACGGTTATTAAGTTTTCTGATTTTAATCCTTGAAAACAATGTTTCAGCTAAACCTTATTTTATTACCTATTTTAATAACACAAAAGCTTGGCTAGGTTTTAAAAATGTACTCAAAGATTACAAACTAAATCCTCTTATACGATGAAAAAAGTTGGAGAATAAGCTGAAGAATTAACCAGGCAATGTAGTACTCAGAAATGCCTTTTGTATATATTTTAGGAGAGTAGTTGAGGAACACATAAATACAGCATGTAAAAATAAAGAATCATAAGCATCTCTTGCGTTTTTCTTTCTTTTTTTGAAGGTATTTATAACATTTGTGAACATCAGGGGGAAAAAAAACTAGGGTAGATTGGGGCTAGTTGGATTGCCTTTTCTTCTATGACTTAAAAAAATTAGAAATAAATAATTGGGAAAAATATCCGTCAACAACTATTAGCGTGCCTGCGGAAAAAAATTTATATTGTAAAATGTTACAATATTAATTACAAATATTAGTTAAGAGCCGAACTGTGGACTCGGAGCCGGGCTGGTTCTGGAGCAAACGATTCGGAATCTGACTGATTTGTGGTAGAGAAGTCGGAGTGGCTCAAAAAAGTGGTGAATATTCGTTACATCCCTAATATCTATTTCTAAAAGAGTCTGAGGTAAAAATGCCAGGAGTCGGAGTCGGTCCTTTTTCGAAACAACTACGCAGGCCTAGTTAAGAGGCAAAGAGGCACCTTCAGTTGATCGAGCCACTTTGCTAAGATTGGTAGGTAAGTTGACTCATGTCCCTTATTTACTCTACACTGTTAGAAATTTCATCATGAAATTACGGTTAAATGACCGGCAGCAGTCTGTCCATCTAATTCACCGTTAAATTTACGGTTCGGAACATTTTTCTATCTTTATGAGATCTAACCATTTTCAATCAATTTGGTTAAAAAGTCATAAATACAAAAGTTTCCGGTTTTATAACCCTTTAAAAATGGTTTCAACACAAAATTTTTACCGTTTTTGAACCATTTCGAAGCGTAGAACCTCCGAGGCGTAGAAACGGAACGAAGCTTGCGGGAATCGAATCGTAGGTGTATGGTATACCAACATTGCTCTCTAGCCATTCGGCTATCGACACCACGTGAAGCGGCTGTTTATTTATCAATAAATCTTCTTTTCCAACAGGCAAACTGCCTTAAAATTGAGATTTCAGTTTTTGATTGGATCCAAAGTCATTTTTAGTCTAAATTTACTGTATATTAACGAAAACCATTTTATTTGCTGCAAAAATTAAAATACAAACAAGCTTCAGCAGCTTAAATTATGGGTTTGCTCATTCGCAAACAGTTCGGGAATCCGATGAGTCCAATTTTTGATTTACGTGTGTATTTGATTTACATGTTTCTATTTAGTAACCACTGCTTAAGCCACTTTTTTCCCTTCTTTTTAGCCTACTTCCCCGTAAAAGTAAAAAAAAATAATAATAAAGCATGAAAGAAGGCTTAATATGTCTTTAAAATATCGTTAGAAATCAAGAAAAGTCAAAAATAAGTTAAGTAATTAAATAAAGATTGAAAAATAAAAAATTTGAAAGTAGGGTTTTGAGATGGGGAAAAAGTGTGTCTGTCTGTCTGTCCCCCCCTAATAACTTTTGAACGAATTGTCCGATTGGAAAAAATCTTTTTGCATTCGAAAGATCTCGGCGAGGACATCTTATTTCTATATTTTACTTTTTGATTTGAACAATGTTTTGCTCAATTTCGAACAGTTCAAAAAATTTTAACATTAGCGCCTATGGGTGAAAATGAAGCAAATTATGTAAACTCTGGGTACAAGATATAAGTTCCCATGAACAAGCTCACTGGAAGAAGTTCTTGGCGTGAAATATTGATTTGAACAATTTTTGTTCATTTTTGAACAGTTCAAAAAAAATTAACATACCGCATACGGGGAATTTTCAATCCTATATAATTTCTGATCTAACGGACCGATTTGCTTAGAACAAACTTAATCGGAAAGCTCTTATGACGTAAAACATGTACGAATAAAAAGTTCATCCAGAACTAACGATACTATTTTCCTATGAAATTTTTTGATCGGGATTTTCAAGAATATTTTTTATCTAATGAATGATTAAATGAATAAGCAAAAGAATGAATGAATAAATGAGTGAATAAATACATGAATGACTTAATAAATAATGATTGAATGAATATGTATTAACCGTTGAAAAAGGTATATTTGAAGCAATTAAGAACTAAAGCTAAACGAGAAAGACAGAGAGAGAGATAGCTAGATTATAAATTTGAATTCGGTGTATACGGGAAAGTAGGCTCGTATAGTTCTAGACGGAACTTTTTGTTTACTTATATCATTTAGATTTTCCTTTTTTTTTTTTCAACGTTCGACCGGTAAGGTTTTGCAACCAAGATGGACGCCCGATTCTTATTGAGCGCTTGAAAATTACGGTTAGTTAAAGGTTCTTTAGGATAAACAGAGAATAAACTATTTTTTTTCGCAATCAGCGGTTTGAGTACCATCTTTTTAATGGTTATTCAACTGTTGTAATTAAATATGGTAAAATAACAATCAAATAAATGGTTATTTTACCATTTTCTTGCGGAAATTTTTAACAGTGTACTGATGTTATTGTAGTTGAAGAAATGGACAAAAGTTTATGAAATCTTATTTTCCATTTTTACGAAAGAAAATGTTGGACAGCTTAAGAAAATTTCTCTTACATTCACCATCTCTTGATGAATTTATATGTTACATATCATAAAATTACAAAATTTCGCAAATTAAAAATAAATTAGCGATTGATTTTGTTTGATAGAATTGCTAACTACATTATTGGATTCAAGGTTTTCATATATATATATATATATACACTCAAAAGCAATTACTTCATCAAGGCGCACAAATAGAACAACTTAAAATAGAAAGTCAATCATTTTGTTGTAACGTTATTCTTCGGTTGACTCGCGTTTACGACTCTGCGGTACAACGACCCAATGCGTTATAATGAGATTTGAAAGAGAACCGATAGATTTCCGTATAAGATAATGCTATTTCACACTCGATACAACAACCATACAGGACAACACTTTTGATGTAACGATCGGCATAACGAGTTGACAACAACCGGTATACAGAAATATTCTTTTTTTTTTAAAAATTCACGTTACTTTTTTACTGCGTTAATTACTTTTTAAAGTTAATTTCATTGGGGTAAAAGCCTAAAGAATATAAATCAAAATTTAAATTCCTCTTAAGGTTTACTGATTGTTACAAATCGAATATCTTCAATTATTTGTGCCTTCATCATGTTTTATATATATATATATATATATTGAAAATTATTTTATGAATTACAATAATTTACAAATCAATTCTCTATCAGGAAGACCAAACCAGGTCCGTCATTTCGAATTTTTCCAGCGAAAGAGAAGGCAAAGGGTATATACTCTTTATATATTATGCTGAGGAAACAAAACACATGCACATTCATAAAAATACATTATATTCTCAAAGCCAGGGAGGCAATCGTCCCCTACTGGCGCCTCTAAATGGCAGGCCTGAAATAAAGACACCATTAAAATATCGGGACCAACCGAAAATCGACATTATATACATGCATATGTTTTTAAGCTTTTTTAAAAATAATACTTTAATTTACTTAAACGAGCTGTTAACCTTTGGATTATCTTTGAAATCCCGTGATTAGCACTTTTTTATTTTAAATAAATTTATAGTATTCACATAATTAGTAACCAACTATTCCAATCGTATTTCTAAGTTTGAGGCTGCAAAAAAAAAAAAAAAAAAAAAAAAAAAAAAAAAAACACTAAACATCGAGAAAAAACTCTTTTAACAAAATTATTCAATGAGCCCTGTGCGGTTGCGCTCGTTACGGCAAATTTGTGAGGTCCCCAATTCGAGTGGAATTCAAAACGCACGCTTATCAGCAGGAACAACGCCTTCTTACTAGCTATTAGCTTTTCCCCTTGGAAACCAACCCTGATTCCCGTTCTTGTGCCACTGGACGTCCCAAGCGATGTCTACGATTTTCAAGGTCTATGGAAAAATCGGAAACAAATTCATACTAATTTAAAGTTTTTTTTTCACATAACAACTTTTAACTTTTGTAATATATTAAAAAAATAATGAGTAATTAGAAAATAATGTTCAGTTCCAGTTCTAAAGCATTCAGTAATAAAAATATGATAATACAACAGATGTTGTAAATTTTATTTCTTAGGGGCAATCGTTACGCGTGATTCAGTCCTCGCGGAGTTCCGTTGACGGTCGGCGAGTGGCGAGCCGCGGCGGAGAGAGAAGGCAGAAGGGGGGGGGGGGATATATACTACACGGGGGATTAAATACTTTTCGATGTTTACTTCATATTTTACTTTTGCGCAATCTCGTTTTACGTATTACAACTTAAGGTGGATACTTCAAAGCAGTCATAACAAATTTAAAGAACTAAACGCCGAATTTTGTTTTAACAAAGAATGATTTTAAGGAAGATTTTCTATTGTTATGCTAACAAAGAACGTAATGTAAAATATTTTCTTTTGTCCTCAGCTGTTTTACAACATTTTAACTATGCATACCAAACATTGCAGCCTCTGTTTGTCTTTTAATTAATTCTTCTTCAAGACTTGAAAAAAACTGCGGAAGAAATCAATTGAGAGAAGTTAAAATACGTTGTTTTTCTCCCAACTTTGATGAAACAATTCTACTCCAGCTGCAAAAGGAATTCATTTTAACCATTCAATCCAACTCTAGTTTTAGGATCAGTTTCTACAAAAAAATAATTAAAAAAAAAAGCTACTATACAATAAGCGCAGTGCGTGAGCTATGAGTATTAAACGTTTGCCCCCATGCAGAATTTGAATGGGAGAGGAATACGGTTATGACGTGAAAAAAATACAAAGTGCGTAGTAGTATATTCAAAATACTTTGTAAATGTGATAAAAGCATAAGCTGTAGCCCAGAAGATCCTAAACTTTTCCAAGTCATGGCACTCTTTGGAGAATTAAAATTTTGTCACAGCACTAAAGACGAAGTAATCCGTGAATATATATATATATATATATGTATATATATATATATATTATATATATATATATATGTATATATATATATATATGTATATATATATATATCGTGTTTGCAAGTTTGAAAGATTTCGAAGAAAAAACCACAAAAGTATTTTAATAAGAGCATAAAAAGGGTAAAACTCATATTCAAAATTCACGAAAGTTCCTTTGTGAATTCGTGAGGGGGCTTACAAAGTTCTATTACACTTTCTTTTGCCCCTTCACGAAAGTGTTACTTTCACTCTTCGTTGGTTTTAAAGCACTAAGAATTACTTTAAAACCAGATGAATAATCCGAAAAACAATTATTTACGTAAAGAAAGCATAAATGAGTATTAAGGTGCAGACATATGTTTCGGGATTGCTTGGAATCCCTTTTTCAATGCAGTCCCGAAACATATGTCTGCATCTTAATGCTCATTTGTGCTTTCTTTACGGGAATAATTGTTTTTCAGTTTTACTAGTGCAAAGTTCATTTATTTTACCAGATGAATAATGTATGATAACTTTGTGTTTTATCCGTATTCTTCTTATATGTAATTAAAACAATCATTCATCTATAAGTCATAAGTTTATAATCAGCAGGAATTGAGATATCTCTAATTATGAGGTCATTGTCTGGGAAATTACTACGTAAAAATATCATCGTAGTTTGATTTACTGCGGTTCATAATGCGATTAAGAAGACTAACTAAAATGGAAAAGATTTATCTGAAAAAGATTCGGAAAATAAATCACTGACTATATAAAGTGAAAGGGGTAAAAAGTATTTGAAGTTACTCCGTTTGTTTTATTCAGTGATAGAAAAAAAAACTAGTTTAATTATTCTTTAAAGCAAAAAGAAAAAATGATAGAAAATAAAAAAAATGATTCTATAAAAACAGCTCAAATTAATTTTTTCAATGTTAAAAGTAGATTATTTCTCTTAATCAGTTTCGTTGATCAAGGCCTTTGCACTAAATTACATAATATATCATTTAAATCTTATTTTCCTTGTTCAAATATTATGGTATATAAAAAATAAAGATCTTGTTTAGGAGTGAGTTTCGTTTTGGACGTTCGTTTTCAAAGGACAACTGTCACAGCTAAATAACGATCTATTTATTGGTTTTAGAATAATTTTATTGTTTTTACTTGCTGTGATTTTTAGCTTGAATTACTAATTGAGAAACCAGACCAGATCGAACAACCAGATCGAAATCTGATATAACAAATTCTGTTTTTGAAATTTTGTTTTATTGGGAGGGAAAAAACATGTTTAACATTTTCCGTTTTACATGAAAGCTTGGAGCTTACTTTTAAATTTTATTTTCATCTAAATAAAGGTTCTCAATTTTTTTCAGTCATTCCTAAGGTCATCACAAGTTCAGGTATTGATAAAGGGATTCATCATAACCCCAAAGTTCATGTCGAGCTTTTGAGACATGGATGAGCTTCAAAATTGAAAATTAATCACGGAGCACTAATAATTAAGGATGCTGCTACGAGTATATAAATGTATTTATAATAAATTAAACGACAAGATATAATGGCGATACATGTAGCTTCTTCATTTAAGACATCTGATTTTTTCTGCACATCGCAGACCAAAAAGACACAGCTAAAAAAATGATAATAAAAAATAATGAGAAGGGCGAAGCTGTTTGGATTTGCACAACGAGATCACCTCTGACAGAATTTTGGACAGTTTCAACGAATTATTTCGCTCTTAATTCAGACGTGACCGGCATTTCGGTAGCAGCGTTAGCGGAGGGTAGGAGATTTTCGCTTTATCCAAGAACTGTAAATTGATCTTTTAGCGTACATCAGAATCCTGTGATCGATTGATCGGAGTTTCATTTCATTGCTGTATCTGATGTCAAAGCAAGCAAGCATTCATACTCATATGATAAAGAAACATTGAGTCACATCTTCCTTTTAATTTAGTCAATGTTTCAACTGATCGGGGATAAATAATTCCTATTCGATATTTTCTTATACACAGAAATCGCAAATGGTGATAATATACTAATAATTATGTTCAGTAAAGAAATACCTTTAATTTAAACTTTAAAATATGTTTAATAAAAATAGTTTAAATCTAACCGTGTTCTCTCCTGAAGTACTGAGAATTGCTTTGTGGATCACTAAGTGCTCCGAGGTACAAACTGTGATCTAAATTAAGGGAGTTATCGTATTATACAACTTACTGTTTATGTTGCGTTTTATGTTGGTTGTGCCTTTCATGGATGGATTCTTCTCTTTGCAAAAGGAAAGCTCTATTTCTTAAGCGCTCTAAACATAAGTTGCTTTAAAACTTTTATAAAACTAAATATTTAATTATCAAGCGCACTTTTTGACGGTATTTATAATTAAACCAAATGAAGTGTTTCAATTATTGCGACATTGTTTCATTTCACAAACCGTACTATGCGATTATACTACCAACGTAGGTAAAATAGTTACCAAGTAATATAGAGTGAAAATTTTAAATATGCTCTTCAACTTCATTTTTTGTTTGGAAATCTGTCTATTTCGGCGTTTCCACTGAATTTGTTACTTTGTTATTATTTAAAAGCCATTTTCATTTCTGCAGGCTTTTAAATCCCCACTTAAAGAGGGAAAATGGGATTATCACGCAGAAGGGTAATGGGGGAAAATGCATTTGCCATAAGACTTTATTGCATTTTCTTCCTTTGTTCTATTCCCTACCCTCCTTTTACTCTTGATGTATACTTTTCCTTTATCATCTGCCGCTACAGAAATGGTTCAGAAAACAATAGAACACATTTTTTCCCCAAATCATTTTTTCAAATTGTCCAAATTTGGGCAGGATTTAATAGTTTGTGTTAATAGTTTTATGAAAACGATAATAGTGAAACTTAAATAAAAATGAAACATTTGCATAACAGTACTCATTTATATCAAAAATAAAATCGTTTGAAGCTTTTTTTCCATGAAAAGCATTTGAATGTGTTTAATAAATCAGTAAATTTCTCACCTTCGTCAATGTTAAGGATGCAGAGAAATGTACTTAGACTTTTTGGTTAATAGGTGCAAATTAGGATGCAGTTTTTGGCAATACTTTTAACTTTCTTAGATATTTATTTTTGGCTCCGAAAGCAGTGTTTGATTCCTTGCTTTCACATATTAATTATTTCATGATAAAATCTGACTGCCGCTTTGGAATCACCCGCATTGATTTGTGAAAGATTACGAACGTCCATATTGAACTGAAATTTTCGAAAGTTTAACTGGATATTTGTCTCCTGTTGAATGCTCTGAATTTTAGCCAATGCTCTCAAATGAAGAGGATGGCATACCAGAAGAACTAACTTTAAAATTCGGAATTAGGTTAGATAGTAGTTCTGTGTTTGCTGACCTGTTTTCACAAAACCACTTAAGGTTATTGAAAATACATTGAATATGTTAGTGAAGACTTTAAACACATTGGAACTATTGTTTTGGATTGAAAACACTTTAAAAATGTTGTATTTGGGATTTAGAACAATTTGAAGATATTACTTTTTGGATGGAAAACTCATTGAAAATATTGTGTCGACTGTGGTGAACATTATTAAAATATTGTGTTATTACGACAATATGCTTTGTACTGAGCACAGTTTACCCTCTATATGTGATTGTTTTAGTCGTACAACTAAGCTTTTGGACACTCTTACAAGTTGGGGGGGGGGGGGGGCGCAATCCTTCATTCATTAACTTCTAATTTTAATTTTCTGAAAGTAGCAAGATGTGTGATTCAGAAATTACCTCATAGGGTCACCAAAAATATATTTGCTTTTTTAAAAAAAATTAGGATTTTAGTGTTTAATTAAAAATGTTATTTACACCTATAATTTAACTAAAAAAACATTTTTATTGTGAAATATTGGCAGTTTTTCCCCCCGATTACGTATATATATGTGACAACATATCAGAAATCCTTAAAACATAAATAAAACTCAATATAATTAGTAATGCAGAAAAAAATCTTGCAAATTTCTTCATGTTTTGAGTAATGTAATAAAATAATGTAAAAAAAAATTAAAATTGAAAAAAAAAAAAAAAAAAAAATTAATATTGAAATTGTTGTTTCGACATATTACACGAGGAATCCAACTCTTTTCAGCTAAATTTCTCCTTTTACTGCTTAGAAATCAAAGTCATATCTAGTGACTGGGCATATATAGCCATTCCTGTAGCCGACCTCTAAAATAAAAGTCACTGGCAGACAATTTCCCATTACGTATTGAACGTCCCGTTACAATACCGACAATTTATTTTCCTACAATTGCATCATAAATTCTTTCATCTGCACATTTCAGCGCAGGTAAATCAGACCCTATTCGAGACTGGGAACGAATTGTTTTTAAAAGCATTTCCATGACACCAGAAGGTTATATCTTGCAAAAATGCTAGTGATGAATAAAATATGTAAAACTAATGAATAGTGGTGAAAGTTCTATTAAGCTTATTTTCAGTATTTTGTAAAATGTAGTTGAATCTGCAAATTGTGTAAAAATCTACAACAGATGAGTTTTTTCTCTGAATTTAGAGTAAAGAATGTTTTTAAAATTTCTAAATATGTTAATTTTATTGGAGTTTTTCGCAGATTTGTTTTGACGCTACAATAAAGAAAAAGATACTTTGAAATAGTCTACAAAAATCTTTCAATTAAGTTGAACATCGTATGTATTCATTGGCGTATCGCATCGTATTGGCATCATATTCATTCATTAATATATATATTTTAAATTTATATTAATTTTAAATATGTTTACATTTGAATAAAAAGAAATCAACTTTATTGCTTAAGGGAAACACGTCATTATTTTTGATTTCAAAATCATGTTTCAAAGAGTTAAGTTCATAGTAAAAATAAGGCTTAATTTCTGAGAGAGAAAGTGAAATCTTATATATTAAAATCCGAGAGTAAACAAACGTATGTAGGTACCTATTTATGTCACGCTATCTCCTCAAGAACGATTGAGTCGATTGGGGTAATTATTGCTAACTACGTACCACTGTACATAGCGTCTCAGGACTTCGCAGATTACCCCGAATTGGACGGAACGCAGCACTATTCCTTCGAACCTTCCAAAAACTCTCAGACACTTAACCAGAACCGTCCATAGGTATCGGGCTGACAAGCGTTGCCTATCTGCTTTACTGTTCCGATGCTGTAATCGCTCTACAAAGACAGTCTTTGTAAATCAGATTGATGAAGATTTAGCGCTACCCAGTCCGCATCACAAGGAGGACATCGACATTAAAAAAAAATCGAAAATATCCAAGGAAGCCAGTTTACCTATTCTCATCGCTGTAAGACTAATTAGGTTAGATATTAGCTAAAAACGCAATAATTTTTAAAAACGCCGTTTTATATTATTGTTGCTATTTTAGCAATACAGTTGCCATTTTGCAATGCGGTAATTGCTTTTATTAAATAAATGTGCGTGAAGCGCAGACGATATATTTTGATTCAATTTACAATCGTATTTTAAACGATTGTGCCGGCATTTTTATGTGCATTATTGTGTATATCGAGGCCTCCGTTATTCTCGGTGAATATATACGTATTTTTGCACATCATCTAATTTCTTTTCAGGTTTGATGTCAGATTTTTAATTTTCCCAAGAGTTATTTTTCCCCTTCTAAAGAGGACTTTTTGGGACTAACACAGTGGGGATTTTTGATTGAATCTACCATTTCTGGTGCAGCAACATTACAACTCCACCTGATGGAAATTGAAACTTTCGCAAGAGCTTGCTCGCTCGTGTTTAATTTCAAATAGTTTTCTTTTATATATACTTAGCGCGCCAGTTATCAATGGTCTGTTTCCTAACCTTTCTTTTTTTGTAAATATGTAAATATACTTTCGACTCCCACACTGGTAAATTTGAAGAGCAAGAGATCTTTCGAATCAAGTCCTCCTCCGGGGAATAAGCAATATTTGAGATAGCCCGTACAACGCCGGGCGATGCAGCTACTTTCTTTTAAGTCTTGCTAAAGATTCAATTGAAGATTATCGAGCATTAACAATTATGGCGCTGCGGAATGATTGTGAACATGTTGCTAAAACTTGTGTCACTTACGCAACATTTTTCAAATACCGTATTTATGCGAATCTAATGCGCCATCGAATCTAATGCGCACCCCAATTTTGAATACTATATTCGGCCAAAAACGATGCGCATTGGATTCGCATAAATACGGTGCGTTTCTTTAAATTAAAAACTTTTTTCGACTCAACGTACTCATACATTATGTCAACATGTAAACAAGAGGAAAATTTAATATGTAACGTTTTATAAAATAGTTTCATCAGTTTAAATATTACTAGAAGAAAAATTTTACCTACGGTAGAGTTGAAACTGTAGTAAGAATCTTGAATGAAAAACCTTGGTGCAATTTATCTTCCTTCAAGCGACACATTAGTTTTCTCTTTCCATCATCCGCGAAAATACGGAGTTTCATATGATCACTCTTGAATGTATAAGCAGATATTAGTTTGCAAAGTTTAAATTCCCTTCACGAAATTTAATAACGTCGCAATTAAAGTAGAAAAACAATTTTACTGAAATCACAAAGCAAACTTAATAGGTTCTTAGCTTTTCTTAGACTTTAAGTACTGTTTTCGCTAAGAATTAAAAAAAAAGTTTTTGCTTCACGCACATTTTAAAAGTATGTTCAATTTCTTAAAGAAAAAAAATGCTATAGAGGTATTACACATGAATTAATCCAAGAATAATACAAGTGTAATTAAAGCTTCTTTCACTCTTTTTTTATTGCTTGATTTTATTTCTCTTTGAAAGTTTTGAGTCGAACTTTAATAACCATCTTTTGTCTATTTAAAAAGTTTTTTTAAAGTTCATTTCATCCATCTCTATCAATAGAATTAAGTATATTTAAATATTTACACTTCCTCATATAAAAGCTTATTTCGTAATAACCTAAGTGTTTTAATGAACGAAGAAGAAAGCAGAAACAGTGCAATGATCTAATTAAAAAGGAAAAAAGGAAGAGTGGAAATGTAATTTGTATTTAAAGTTACGAAAATTAACTCATGTGCTTGCATAATTATGCCTTTCCTAATATTCATTTTTTACATTACAATAAGCCTGTGCATTTTCATTTGTAATTTTTCTTATCGAGCTGGAAACTTGTTAAACATTTTTTACAGTCTAAAAATTAAACGTGTAGTCTTAAACGAGCGTTTGAACTCATACCTCTTAGATTTATGTTTTAATTATACATTTTTTGTTTGAATGAATTTTTAATTAAAATGGGAGAGTAGAGTCACACGTCCATGGTATAGTGATTAGAAAACTCGCAAGAGGCGTGGGCAACTCATGTTAAAATCCTGACTGAGAGTTTCTGAACTTAACAGCAAATGGTTTCGAAAACATGGTTTCTGTAGGAAGAGAAAACTTTAAAACGTACAATAACAAAGATCTAAGAGTAGGCTAGTTTTTGCTAAATGAATTAAAATGCTTTTTCAACAGCTCCATTTCAGGGCATCACTCAAAAAAAAAAACGTAACTTCTATTGCATTATTTTCTGGTTGAACTTTTACTCTCGTAGCGCCAAAAATGGTAAGTTCAAAAATGATTGTTCTAAAACAATACTGAAGTCCTTATGACGAAAGGACGACCCTTGTCACTTTCAGCCTCATTTTTGTATGCCTCAAATTATATTCGCTATCGCTTTCAGCTCGGTCATGTGACGAATTTGATATCTGATTGGACACTTGATTGAAATGTTGTCACTTGACTGATCA
The DNA here is from genome assembly GCA_038502835.1 of Octonoba sinensis. NCBI lineage: Eukaryota > Metazoa > Arthropoda > Arachnida > Araneae > Uloboridae > Octonoba > Octonoba sinensis. The sequence goes on from CM076602.1 coordinate 72,003,197, forward strand.
AAAACGACAGCTAAGCTAACCCGGATACGGACCAAAACCAGGCATTTGTCATCCTAATGATCTTTGTTTTAGAAAGCCGACGCTGAAATCTGGAAGTAGAGTGAAAACAACGCCATCTGACGGTGCCTTTAAGGTTCCAGGTAATTAAAGTTTTTAATGAAATCCTGTTCGAAATAAGGCGTCGTGTTTCTGTGGGAAGAGAAATTGAATGGCGATCTGAATGCATATTGTTGTAAAGCAATACTAAAAACCTCAATATTTTCACCTGTTATTTGTAATTCCATTTTGTTAAAAAAAGTAAAATTAAATTAAAAAAAGAAGAGAAAAAAGTGATAGCAGAGAACAAATTTAAAAATAAATAAATAAATAATCAAATAGAACCAAGTGCGCTTAAAGAATAAGGGCAGAGTGGTGAGTGTAGTGGTTAGTTTTTAATGCTTTAAAATATATTTACCTTTATGTTGAAGCAATGACTTTTTAAAAGTAATTTCAAATTTTTAATTTTATTTTGAAAAGAGATACGATTTTTTTTATATCTGCAATTGCTAGGTGTAATTACTTTCTGTTACTTAGTTGTTTCACGCAGAAAAAATAAACTATAAGCAGGCAAATACATTTGCGCCGATTGGTAGTTAAGGGCAAAAAAAATATGAAGTCACAATAGAAATAAAATTTCACGTTAAATTAAAGCACAAATGAGCATTAAAACGCAGACATATGTTTCGGGATCGCTTGGAATCCCTTTTTCAATGCGACAGGGTGCTTCTAGATGCAAAACATCCAAATGAAGCAGATAGAACAACAAAAACAAAGCTTATATAGCCTAAGAATTAACTGTAAACCAATGAGAATAAAGGCAGTGTGAAGTGGAAGTAGAAGTAGTATTAAAGGCACCAATAAGAGAGCAACAAACGAATGTAGTTGGAACCTTTTTACTTTCTGTACTTCCAACTACATTCGTTTGTTGCTCTCTTATTGGTGCCTTTAATACTACTTCTACTTCCACTTCACACTGCCTTTATTCTCATTGGTTTACAGTTAATTCTTAGGCTATATAAGCTTTGTTTTTGTTGTTCTGTCTGCTTCATTTGGATGTTTTGCATATAGAAGCTCCCTGTCGCATTGAAAAAGGGATTCCAAGCGATCCCGAAACATATGTCTGCGTTTTAATGCTCATTTGTGCTTTAATTTAACGTGAAATTTTATTTCTATTACTTTGCACAAAGTTTAATCATTACTATGAAGTCACAAATTAAAAAACAAATAATAAAAAAATATTAATGAAAACGAAAATTAATAAAAAATGGAAAACACGTGTTTCAGAGAGACAACAACAGGCACATGTTTCGGAACTATTGCAAACATATTGTCAGTAATACAAATAAGGAAAGAACTACCTAATGAACACCTTTAGAAGATAGGAGAATTCCAGCCAAAATTCTCATCATTTTAAAGTTTTCTATGGCCTATCATGAACATTCCTAAATGAATGCAACCATTTTATTTTAAGTATGCACATGATGACAATCTTGAGTGTTCTGTAGTTAATCCTGGTCTCATCATCGTTTTAAATAAAGTTATGAACGTCATATAACGTTCAGAAACATTAAGAAATTAAATTCAAATTTCCCATAATTTTATCAAATCATTACTTTAGCCTTTCACTAAAACAAAGAGAGACTCGAATGGCAAGAAAAGAAAAAAAAATTCAATGGTTCTTCAAAAGGTTCTGCCTGAATTCTTGATTGAAAAGCAGAAGGGCATCACATCCATTTTTCATTTTCGAAGTTTTTGCTCTAGGATTCTTCTTCTCTTCTAAAAGTTGGTATTGACTTTCCTGGGAGTGCCGTTATGCAGGTCGTCTAACGCATTTTTCACGCCAGAACTTTAGAACATTTTTCCATATTGCTGAGCAGCTATTGAAGAAGCTGCGGAGAAAGCTATTAAATGAGCTCTGGTTGAAAAATTTGAGGAAATTCTCAAATGGTTTTGAGTCTAACAGCCCTTTTCTCAGAAAGAAAAAAGCAATCTCGTGAAAGAGTGGTTGAAAAAATTTGAGATTTAAGCTAAATGCAGCATTTTTTTTATTAACATTTTTCTTCCAGGTTTTAGGCATTTAATGAAAAAGTCAAGTTAACTTTCATGCGTTATTTTTAGTATTACTTTGTTGTAATAAGACGTCTTATAAATATTTTCAAAAGTTTATGAAACATAAAGCATATTCTATAAAATAATATAGCTTGCGTTGCATTAAATAAGGAGCATTGAAATGTTTTTATTAATTTTTAAAATACTAAAGACCTTCCAGATGTTTTCAGTTTTCAGGTGGCATCAGCGCTATACATCTCTTTCTTTTTTTTTTCAAGCTCTTGCATTTATTTTCTACCGTAGACAGCGGCGGCATATGATGGTAAAACTTGGCGAAAAAGTAACTAAAAATGTATGAAAGTGTTTCCTATTCAACTAATATTGCCATACTAATGATTACTACCAATTTAGTGGCAATAAATTTTAAGTAAGAAAAAAATAAGTTAATTTTAAATTAAATTAAGATAAAACAACATTGCAGTTATTGGATTCACCTAATTTAGACCATTCCTACAACAGCAAATAGAAAAATGCTTTAATTCCAGTGTGGAAAACTATCCCTTTATATAATAATATTTGAATAGTTTAGGAAAATGCCTTTTTCCTTTGCATGCTTTTGGCGGTTTAACCACTTAAAACCAGATAACAGTTTTTACTATTCCATGGCACTTTTAAGTACCATGGAATTGTAAATACTGTTAAGATGAACATTTTATCTTTTATTAGTTATCTTTTCACAAAATTGTCGTTGAACTTAATCAACGTGGAATTTCCATCATGGATATGAACATCAGAGGAAAATTTTTAAACTCTTTCCTAAATACAGAAAAATAATATAAAAATAAGAAGTTAAAATGTTTCAAATTTTGTTGTTTAATTTCCCGATATTAGCGTAAACTCGGGCTAGCGAACAAAAGTTGGAGCAAAGCATATGAAGCATAAAACACGTCTCTAAAACTTTATACTTTGGCATACTTCCCAGCTTTTCTAATAGATCAAAATAGCTTCCTAGTCAAAGTTTGGATCGGAAAATAGTTACTTTTCTATTTCTCTTGCAAAATCAGATTTAAAAAGAGATCCAATAACTATTTCAGGCCACTTCTTTTAATACTGTTTTTGCTTTACACTCCAGCGCGATTTCCTTGTCATTTCATTTTAACTTTATACCAAAAAGCTTCATTACCATTGAAAAAAGTACAATTTATTTTATGGTTTATTTGTGTGTATGATCATTAAAATTTTCATGTTTTTACGGCACTTGCTTGTTTTACTCTAAATTGAAAGAAATATTTTTATGACTCATCAATAATGCATGCTTTCTATAGGAACATTTGCTCATTGTTTTTATAACTTTTTTGTGCGAACTTCAAACAATTTCCACAAAACGTTTAAAATAAAGCTTCACACCATGTATCTACAAAAGAAATTCTTTGTTTTATAATAACAAAATTGTTTGCTTAGCTTAATAGGGAAAATATGTGACAGAAGTTAATCGCAAACATATTTTTGCTGCAGAATTCGTAGTTTTTTTTCTTTTAACTTTTCGCTAAAATAGACAAATTGCTCGATTTCAAGTTTGGAACAATACATAGGATGAAAAAGCTTCTTTCTTAACATGTCATTCAAGAACAAAGAAGACAAAATTATTTTAATAATTGTATCAAAAATACTTTTGCACTGGACGTAAAGAGTTGTTGCATCTGAACTAATTTTGAGCATAAAATAGGGCAGGCTCTATTAGTACTTTGAAGTAGCAGATTATATTTTATTTTTTCAATGTTATTCCTTTTTTTAAATGAGCATTGATATTTAGTTAACTTCGTCCTCTCTCCCCTCATTGTTTTATTTAATAAAGTTATTACTTGTGTTATCTCCTTTTCGTTTTCACCTTTTCAATTTTTTATGTATCGTAATTTTGGAAAATTTATAAAGATACAGGGAACAACACTAAAGTTCTGTACCTGAATAATGCGATCGTTGAAAATTTATACCTCGATTAGGGTGGCCAATGTAAATATATTTTGCAGACTTAAAAACTTTTATGTGAACTTTTAGGTGAGCCTTTCATGTTATGTGGCTTTTATGTAAAATCCCCGAAGGTATAGTGACAAACTCATTTGAAAAAATCATACATACGTTTTAATAAAGAATTTGAATTAATTAATTACCAGTTACAATTAGCTCAAGAATTTTCAATTAGATTGACACTTGAGTTTTAGTACAAAATGAATACTTTCTGTGCTTTCTGTCATTTAAAGATTTAGAAATATATCAATTTTTAGGTAACGTGATGATGCAAGATATGCTTGAAACAAAGCAAGAATATTCTTCGCAACAAAGGACATATATTTTAGAAACTCCAAAAACACAACTTAACAAGAAATGCCTTTTTATTTGCGGAGTCGCAACATGTCTTTGTTGGTGGCCATGCACATCAAGCACTTAAAGCTGTCACATTTTCTGCACAATATACGAAATTACAAAGTTGTTTTTTTCTCCTTTGTCGTGAAACTAAAACTAAACTAAAAAAACCCCACATTTTACATGTCACATTTTGAATGCTGCTCTATATAAACTGAATGCTGCTCTATATAACCCTATCTAACTCCGTGTTATTTATGCGGTTTTGCAATTGTTTCTAAACAGATTTATCCGATTCAAAAAAAAGTATCGATTTTTGTTCTTTCTACTTTTTATTTCTCAAATTAGATTTTTCGTGCTGACATTAAGTTTCCGTTTATTAACTTGACCCTTTTGGGGGTCAACACCGAAGGGTACATGACCCTCGGGAAGTTGCAGATGACCTTGCAAATCTGATTAACAGTAACTTAACTGTAACTTTAATGTATTATCAATCATTAATTTAGTACCACTGAAACATGTGTGTTTCAGTACAACATGAGAGGGTCAGACACGAGCAATGAAACTTTTACCATAAAGACCACTAGGTTGTGATTAACAGTCCAAAAATATAAAATTTTAGAGAGTGGGGGTGGAGGAACGTACATAACCTCAAGTTTTGTACATATTTGATGTACATTTATCACTGTTTTTATGCAAAAACAACACAAATGTCTTTTTGCATTACATATTTAACTTAAAAACTTAGTTTCTCAGAAAAAAAATAATTATGTTTTTCGAAAAAAAAAAAAAAAACCACCTTAATAATTTCTAGATAATCGAAACACAAACTTATTAATAAAATATTTTATGCGCGAATAATCTGTTACAGTGAAACCTGTGTAAGTTGACCACTTGCGGTGCAGCACTTTAGTGGTCAACTTATAGAGGGTGAGGTAGAGGGTGAAGGGCTAATTCCGTTCCTGACAAAAGTGGTCAACTTTAGACAAGTGGCCAATTTACAAAGGTGGTCAATTTTACAGGTGTTACTGTATTTATATATGATTTTGGTGAGAAGTGCCGCTTTGTCGCCTCAGATTCCTCCAACCACTAGTGATTTATGTTTTCAATTTTTTCTGCGTATTAGGGACTGTTCATAAATGATGTCATGCTTTTTTCCGATACATTTGACCCCCCCCCCTTTGTCACAAAATATCACACTTCAACGGACCCTCTCCCTCATTTGTCACATGTCACGCTATGTTGTATAAGCCTGATGTCACATTTCTTGCTACCCCTCCCCTCCCCTTGTCACACTTTGTCACAATTTCACGAACCCCCTCCCCCTCGAAGCGTGACATCATTTACGAATGATCAATTACAGGCAAATGTGTTTTGTTATAGAAAGGCACTTATTGTAATCACAGTTTGCATTAAGAAAACTGCTTCTTTTCTTCTCCATGAATATTCATGAGAAAACCAATGAACTCAAGGTTGTGAAAGTTCGAGGTTTGAGCTTAACCCCTTCTGCAATGACATAGAAGAAATAATCTATCATGCAAAATAAATAAATAAACGCTGTAAATCTAATTACATTCATTTGAATTATTGAAATCTTTATTATTTACTTGGAGACAAAAAAAAAAATGCATTTCGTTTCAAAGCCGTTGCAAGCAATAACTTATTGCGAAAAACTTACCTGAATTCTAAGATATTCTTACGATTTCATTTTGCAATTCATGATGAGGTCCTTATTAAATTATTGGTTTTTAAATTAATTACGTTTGCTTTAACAAGAATTTTAATTATAACGAGAAAAGTTTTTCCGCAAATGATTTTACCCAAACCTCATTTTATTATAATTAATCTATCTGAATACGAGTTGTTTAAAATTTGAATTTAGTTTTTATCTTCTATTATTTTTCTCTTGCGCAGATTAAAATGTATTCTGCATCAGAAAGCAAGAACTATAATTTAGTTATGACAAATTTAAGAATAGTTGGTTGAGATTTTCAAATAATTCTTGTAGTTGTTGCATCAATAACATTAAGTTGCTTTTCAAGTTTTTAAAAGTTTGTAAAGCTTGAAAGGGACCGTCCATAAATGATGTCCCGCTTTTCCCTCTATATTTGACCCCCTCTCCCCTTTGCTCCAAAATGTCACATTTCAACAAACTCCCTCCCCCGTTTGTCAAATGACTCAAAATGTTGCATAAGAAAGATGTCACACTTCTTGTTACCCCTTCCCTTCACTTGCACAATTTGTCATAATTTCACGAACCCCCCCCCCCCCACTCCCTCGAATCGTGACATCATTTATGAATGATCTCAAAGTCGAGGTGAGATCACTGATGTTGAACAGAAGTATCATTAATAAATATATTTAGGTGATGATTTCAATATATGGTTATACATAGTTGTTATAATGTATTTGTTATAAAAGGTTTAAAGGATTAATGCCAAGAAAAAATAACCTTTCGCAAAGTAATACGGGAAAAGAGCCAACCGGAAGAAAAATAATATTTTAACTTACGTAACACTAAGTAACACTAATAAGATTTCTAAGTAACATGTACGTGATACTTAGAAAATTTCTAAGATTACAGTTAAAAGAATATGCTGTGTCAATTTTATTTATAAAATATAAAGTTCTGGAATTACAGCTATTATTTTACTAAAAAATATGTATAATCCCATATCATAAATAAATAAATAAATAAATAAAAATATTGAACAAGATAGTGTTACAAGCAGCTAAATTAAAATATGCTCAACAAGACATAGCCATACTAGAGGATCTGTACAGTATCAGCAACAGTCCCTCCAAATCATTAGACGCACTACACATGGTCCGTAATTATCCGTGTAAATCTGAAGATATTTGTTTTACTTATTTGGTAATGTTAATATTTACAATGTTCACACTTTAGTGATCAATGACTCATTCATTTTAGAGACCAACAAAAAATTGAAAAAGAAAATAAAAAGATGTGTTTCATCATCTTGCATTGTAAAAAGCTGGAAATATGCTGTAACTTTCTCAAAACAGTTTACTTGCCATGTAGAGTTATTCCGTGCATTTTTGTAAAAAAAAAAAAAAAAAAAAAAAAAAAACGTATATATTCACGATGATACAAGTTTTACTTTCAAAAGCACACATTTTTGACGCACGTTTTTGGCTTATAACGCGCAGAATTTTCTATAAAACTTTACGAAAGTTTCAGTAAACTTGACAACATACAAGAGAAACAGATACTGCAATTTAAAATCAAAATACTGAACATTTGGTAAATCATGAGCGTTTGAAGGAATTATTTTTTTAATGCATGAAAGATAGCAAATTCAAAGCTTCCAAACCTCAATGCCAAACATGTATGGTTATAAAAAAAAGTTGTTGAATATCGTAAGAAGATTTTCAGATTTAGTAAGCTGTATTTCAATGATTCCCCGAAGGATGATGTATAGTAAGGGATTGGGGATTGTTCACAAGATTCAACAGCGAAAAATGCTGAGTACTTCCAATTCTAAATTGCAGTTTTCTGTATAATTTTGTGCTCAGTACATACGTTAGAATTTAAGTGCTTATTTAGATGTTTCATATAACTTTTATCACAAATCACCCTATTGATACCAGGGATTCAGAGAGGAGCAACAAGATTTTGCTAGCACCTGGAGAGAAGCTGAAGCCAAAAAAATTGCATTCAAAATTTTAGGATTATTCTTAAGAACTAATAATAAGTTTTAAGTAAGCTAAAAACGTACCAAGGAAATTGGTTTTATTCAAAGGAAAGCTTATATATTCGTGAACCTGTGTGAATTTTTCGGAAATGGATATAATTTACCGCATATTGTTAGTAAACTGATTTCTGTGAAATTTACGATGCAGGATGATCAAATACATTTTTTCTTTTTTTTTTCAATTTTTTGTTAGTCCTATAAATGCTTGACATTGTAAATAAACATATTATCAAATAAGTAAAAATGAATCGTCATTTCAGGCCGAGTGTTAATCTTTTGAGTTACGAAAAATCTGCAGTGCTTCTAATAATTTCACCAGAGATTGTATGAGATAAAATGAGTTAAAGTACGATAGCAAAATACGATTAAAGAGAGTAAATAATATCTATGAAATTCATTAACTAATGTTTTATTTTAAGGATTTGTTTTTAGTATGTCTTATTACCCCTACCCCCCTAAAAAAATAGTGAAAGTTCGATCCGTGGCGGGAGGGGGGGGGGGGAGAGTCTTACTCTTGCAACAACTAATGCACACTATTTTAAATGATGCTCTTTAACGATTTTTCATTTGCGAATGACGAAGTACTATAAAGGTAAATTACTCCAACACCAATAGTTGAGCGTAAAATTTACAGCATTGCTAAATTTTCCTCAAACACGTTTTAAAAAAATATTGAGTTATTGGTTATTGGAAATAAATTTCTTGTTGAAAATAACTAAGGAAAATACTTCTACTTACGCCATAATTAAAAGAAACCCTGCTAATATGCATCTAAAAATTCAGAAACATAATTTGAAACACTGTTATATCAATCCGTCTTGCCATAACAGATTATTTAGGTGAAAAGAAGATAGAGCAATAATGCTCATGTAAATATTATTGAAGAGTTGTTCTTTTTGTTTTGTTTGAGTTGGAGCAACAGTGGATATTTAAAGAAGCTCCGGTGAATTTTATCTTGATAGAATCTAGCCGATGACTAGACTAATACAAATTAATTATATTATTTACACTTCCCTGTTTGCTAAAGAAACAAGCAGGTGCTAAGTAATTTATATAATCGTCTGTAAGTTTTTCTCGCGATATTTCCTAATACTGATATTTTAACAGACATTTAATAATGTTTTCAGATCAAAAACGATATAGAAACTCTCTAACCTTCTGAGTATTCTTCTTGCGAATTAATTTTTTTCCCTTCTTATCACCGACGATAAAATATATTCTCGTAAAATAATCTCTTTGATCATCAGAAAGGTGTTAATCTCAATGTGTAAAGCGATTTCCTATAATAACAAACATTTCGAAGTAAAAGTGGGATAAATCATTATTTTCAAGCTCAAACCCGTACTGCAAAATAATAATGTCCAATCAATTAGAAAAAGAAGAATATTGATCGTCATTCTCAAATGCTAGACAATAATAACAAAAAAAAAAAAAATATTAATATGACAGATAATAGAATCTTATGTCCTTTCCAAACAAAAGATTTTTTTTTACAACGGGTTGTGGATAATTGATTTAGGAAAATTTAATTTGTGGGAAAGAAACCTGATTAAAAAACAATGTCTGAAAAACATAAAAAGTTTTTTTTTTCATCTTATTTCATTAAAGAAAAAATGCACTTCCTTTTTTAAATGATAAATGAAGTTTAGAAATATTTCGACAGCTTAAAGGTACTCAAGTTCAAGAGAATAATATGTTTTGTTTGATTTGTTTCAGTAAAGATTAAAATTCATTGAAAAACAACAGAGGGCATGGGGGAAAACATCCGAAGCTACTAATCAATCATTCAATGACAAATTATTTCCAAACGATTTTTAACATGTTGAACTCTGTGAAGCTAAGGACATGAACTATACATAGCTTAGGGGAATAGTATTTTAACCGTTTGGAAGCCAAAAAAATAATGTTGCGTTAAAAAAAAAATGCATATGTAAGTAAGTTTTTGAAAACATACATAATTAATAATCATATTTTTTTTGCACAATTTATAAATATTAGTTTATTATTGATATTGAAATCAAAGTGAATCAACGAAAGAAACCTCGCATCATTATTATGGATACAGGTTAGTTATTTCGAAAGTAATGGAAAGAAGTTAGATTCTCTTTATGCCAAGTGTAGAATTTGGAAAAAGGTAAAAGAAGGACAATTTCTAACGCATATTCCGGGCATCTATTTAGGGGCATGTTCAAGAAAATTGAGCTTTGTGTCAAAAATAATTTATATTTTTATCAAGTAGATATTTTTATTCTAAGTAGATTATAAGTATAATGTACATACATACTAATAGTACACTTAAAAAAACCATCATAATATAATTCAAAATGTTCGATTTTTTATTATGTTTCATTTCACGCCAGTTGACTTAATTAAGGGGTCAATTTGAGCCTCTTAACTAACACTTCTAGTTAATATTTAAATACTTTACAATGTGAATTATTTCCTGAAGATATGCAAATAGTATGAGTTTAAAAATTCGTTTTAAAAATAAATGTTTGATTCGATTTTTTAAATCACAGGGGGAAAAAATCCGAACTAAATCGCCCCGGTCTGTTGTATACATTATTATATATATATATATATATATATTTATATATAATACTGAAATTTAAATCCATAATTTCTTAGGAGTCGAGTCATTTTATGAATTGAATTTTCAGCTTATTTTTGTAAAATGTTCGCCAGATGTTCGTAGTTTTGCCGAGAGAAAAAAAAAAAAAAACCTTTTTAAAAAATATTTAAATTAAATTTCGTTATTTTCCATACATTTGCAAAGTTATTACGAACAAAGTTCATAAAATCAAAAAAAAAAAAAAAAAAAACTTTTCCTTTTGTGAGCCTGAAATCACTGAATTCAACGTAAAAGATCTTATAAAGTTCAAAGTTATATTTATACGATTTTCACTGCAAGTCCCTAACTTCAGTCTTTTTCTTAACAGTAAATGGCTTTAACACTTTTATCGAAAAAAACAGCTATTTTTTGTATTTTGCTTGAAAAAATCCATATTCAGCCACTAGAACTGTCCCCTTTAATTCTCATATCTGCTGATTTCTTACTGCTAGAGCTTTCAAATATACTTTTATGCTTTTACGGTCTTAGCCCGCCGAAGAAATTGAATTACTCCGCTGAAATAGGAGTTAACGTAGTGAAAAACTGTTCCCGCTCTACTTTTTCCAACAATTTCCCTCTCCCTTGTCTTATGTGCTTTTTGCAATGTAAGTAAAAATATTTTACCCCATTATTTCTCTGTATATTTTAAAATGTCTTTAATATAAATACAGGCGAAGATACGTGCTGACACGGCAATAAATATATATATATATATTATATATATATATATACTAGTAAGCCCGTCGGTCATACGAAATGACCGCTGTTCTAGATATTATAAATATACAATTCTCACAGTAACCGGATATGCACATCAAATAAAAGAGATATTTATCAGGTAGAAAAGTAAAGTTTAATGAATAAATAATGCACATATAATAATTTCGGAAAAAATATTCTTACCGAAAAAAACATCTAAGTTATAATAATCTGTAAAATTAAAATATTTACTATATAATCGATTATATTTACTATATAATCGAATTGTTTGTGAAAAATATTTATTTATATCCAATATAATCATCGTCAAAACAATAGGTTTAACGAAATTTTAAAAAAGAGCGCTGCCGCTTTAATATATATATAAAAAGCGCAGACGATAAATAAATTAAAACAAAGAAAGAAGGATTAAATTAAATTCGTGTTTGCATTAATTTTTAACGGAGATTGCAAATCTAGCGAAGCCTCATTCAAAATGCTAGAGAGTGTTTTGATTATGAGAATATTTGACATGTGTTACAAAAATGGCAACTGCATTACAGTTACGAAAGCAACCAATAAGCTATCGGCGACAAAAACACACTTAAGCAACTTATATATAAATATATATACAATATATATGTATACTAACAAAGGTAACAATTAAATTATTTAGCAATACATTTGCAAAATGCAATTTTTAGTTTTACTTCATTACAACACTGTAAAAATTATTGGTGTTACTGAACACCATTTTTGGTGTCCAGTTGGTGTAAAGTTAAAAATTATTCCTTTTTTGATGTATTTTAAATTTTTTAAGTGCCCTGCAATCCCAATGAAATTTCGATACATAATGGAGTCAACAAATTTCATATGCTAAGAAATGTTATACTGTCTATATTTTTTGAGACAGACACATAAAATTTTTTTAAAGTACATCAAAAATGAATAATTGTCAACTGTACACCAACTGAACACCCAAAATCGTGTTCAGTAACACCAAAAATGGTGGCAACTAAACACCAAAAATAGTGTCAACTAAACACCAAAATTCGTGTTCAGTAGCACCAAAAATAGTGGCAACTAAACACCAAAATTCGTGTTCAGTAGCACCAAAAATAGTGGCAACTAAACACCAAAAATCGTGTTCAGTAACACCAAAAATGGTGGCAACTAAATATAAAAAATCGTGTTCAGTAACATTAAAAATGGTGGCAACTAAACACCAAAAATCGTAATCAGTAGCACCAAAACTAGAGGCAACTAAACAACAAAAATCGTGTTCAGTAACACCAAAAATGGTGGCAACTAAACGCAGAATTTTTAGTGTAGTAACAAATAAAATTATTGGTGTAGAAAATAGTTAGGAATGTTTTGGTAATTAAAAATGTACCTTTGCATGCTAACATTCATACCAAACCGTTTTATATATTAATTATTTTTTTTAAATTGGGGTTTGAGTTTAAAAATAAGGTGTAAGAGTTTAAAATACATGCACGAGGGCAAAATAAAAGTTATTGAACTGTTATTTATTATTGGTATTGAAGCTTCAAAGAAAGATGCTGACGCTTGGAAATATATGGCAGTATGTATACACATGCATAGTTTCGTTCAATTACATGTTAGTCGTTATTTTTAACAGATAAACGAGATAAACTTGTAATAAAAACATAGGTATTAGAAAACTAAAAGTTACTTTATTGAATAAGGAGAAAAGGCAGTTATCCGTATAGAAACTGACAAATGATAATAATGCAGAAATATTACTTATTCAAGTTTCATATTAGTAGAAATTTTCCACGAGATAAATAGTTAATTAACGTTAAAAGTAGAAAAAGAAGCATTAAGATTAATAACAGTAGAAATATTTAATAAACCACTCTGCAAGTTTAAAAAAGTCTGTTATTGCTACAGAATCTTTGAACTGAGATAGAGGATATTTTCGATTTTAGATTTGTAATTTTTATTTTTATCTATTTTCAGGAAAACGTTATGTCATTCCCTTCACGTTTACTTAAAAACGCGCACCCTTTATACTTTTCCCCTAAAAAAACTATGCTTAGTTTTTGTCAGAAAAAAAGCTTTTCTGATCACGTACTGTTAGAAGAAAGTGCCTTATGGGTCAAGTTTTCCAACCTATTAAATATGTACTGGGGCAATTTTTTCAACTATAATGATACCCGTGTTTATGTATAATGATAAAATACTGGCACTAAATCTTGCTTGTACTTAAAATGTACTTTTTTACGTAAAATTAAAATGCATAATAATAGTACAAAGATAAACTAAGTCGTACGCAGAGATTTTTCATCAACAGTCAAAATTATATAAAGACAAAATTTTCCGTCGGCAATGTTACCATGAAGTATTTGTGCTGGTGCAAAAAAGTACATCACTCTTTGATTTAGAATCGATTATCGACTTACATTGGTCAATATGATTGCTCACACAAGTTTGACAATTTAACATAACTCTAAGAATTATTTCTCATTTGTCTGATTTTTAAATATCGCTTGAAAAGATGAAAACAAGTGGTCAGGCGTGATAGCACTGATGATAAAACCGGATAAACAAATGGCGTCAACAGTCGACTATTGCTGGCGCAGAGAACAGAAAATTGCTTTGACGCACTGGCAGAAAAAAAAGGACCACTCTATAGGGGTAGAATTAGATTATAACGGGGAAAATTTAGGGCTTTTTTAAAAATATGTTTCATCTTTGGGATCCTTCTTTCATTCCATCTATCCTATTTCCGTAGATAGAATCCTCCTTTCCCCACCTGTAATGCAGAGAACCCATTTCTTAAGATTGCACTCATGGGAGAAAAACTACAGTGAAGCGTGCGCCTGTTGCACTTCAACAATTCATCTTTCACAAAATTCTATATTTTGCATTGAATCTGCAGCGAAGAGCTGGAGAAACAAATATACTAAGTTTTTGAAAAATCCCGATGTTGAAACTCAATGTATGACTAAAAAAAATAATACAATTGCTACTTTAATTTATTTGTCTCTTTAAATTTTTAAATAGACATCCAAAAGTACATCCTGTCGATTTTAGAAATTCAAGTAACGTTAAAAAAACAACAACGGAAAATGTTTGTGAATTTTTATTTCACGATGCGTGACTGGTTAATTTCAAACGATTTTAAAACTTCTTCCGTCCACTTTCCTCAATTTTTTCACTTTCGGCCAATTTTCTACATTCTACCGTGTCGGGGGGAGGGGTTCCAAGCTACCCTAACATTATGTGATATATAAAAGTTATCAATGTATACAAAAACAAATAAGTATAAATAACACATCACAGAAAAGGTATTGGCATACATTAAAAGCAAATGCAATGAATCCTTCACACAAAAAATAACAGCATATTAGTAACCAATGTGATTTCCTGTTGCGCGATGCAATTATGGCACCTAACATGATTAAGCAATCTCATTAGTGTCATTCTCTTTATCAGCAAACTGAATCTTCTTACTTTGTCGTCCATTGCGTTTGCCACCAAAGCATTTAGGTCTTTCAGCATACAGTCAGTCTTTATGTGGCATAAAAGCTTTCTCACATGAATGATGTAATATTATTTAGAAAATTGATGTGTCACCTTGTAGAAGTTTCAATATCGTGTCGTGTTTGATGTTTCTTTTACTAGATAGCTCTCGTATCTTTCTATATCTCTGAAAAGCAATGAAGCATATGGTAGACATATAACCTAATTGAGCCGTTCAATATGCACATCGATTAACTCCATAAAACAAAAAGTTGAGAAATACGATGAAATAATGTGCATTGATTTTTAAAATTCCCTTTATAATATAAATTCAAATAAATATTATCTATATAAATAAAACCGTAAATTTGTGTGTTTGTGTCTGTCGATTGCCTCCTGGCGAGATGGAGAGGTGTAGAAGTACGAAACTTTGGTTACAGGTACCTTGGGTCAGGTCCTCGTGCACCTCGAAGCGTTTTTCCTAAAACTCGAATTTGTTCTTTTTTTATTGCAATTTTAAGCAAAACTGTTGATTTTGGGTTTATCTCATCGAAGAAACGCCCCACGTTTTAGATTTTTGCAGCATATGAATGTCCGTAAAAAACTGCACAAGATCCTTTTTTTTGCAGTTCGTAGGATAAATAGAACGCGCGTAATATTCATTTAAAGTAGTTTTCGAAGTTTAAAACGAGGCTTAACTCTGAATTTATCTGCTCACTTTGCAAGTTTTCGCCAAAATAAATAGTACTTTTGTCGCCAACTTGATGATTTCTGTTAACGTAAGATTGAGAAAAAATGCTATTTTATCTTTATTCATGCCGTTTTATGAGTGAAACAAATTCTAAAAATTAATTTATTTTTTTATGCATATTTTGTGGATTATTAACTACAGACGGTTTTCAATTACTTTATCTTGAGGTTGATTTTTCTTTCTTTTTTGGTGAATTAATATTTATTCCTCCGATAAAATCTAGGTAGGAAGGTTTTCGATATCGCCTATTTTTTTTGAAATTTAAAATTTTGCCTAGTGGCGATACTTTTTTTTCGCCCCCATCTATTTAATTGCTCTCAATATATTATTTTGCGCTTCGTAACTTTTCCAAACCGAGCCAATAATCCTTATCTATATAAATAAAACCGAAAGTTTGTGTGTGTGTGTGTGTGTGTGTGTGTGTGTGTCTGTCTGTCGATCGCCTCCTGGCGAGATGGAGCGGTCCTGAAGTACGAAATTTTGGTTACAGGTACCTTGGGTCAGGTCCTCGTGCACCTCGAAGCGTTTTTCCTAAAATTCGAATTTGTTCTTCTTTTATTCCAATTTAAGCAAAACTGTTAATTTTAAGAATATCTCATCGAAGAAACGTCACACCTTTTCGATTTTTGCAGCATAAGGATTCCCGTAAAAAACTGCACAAGATGATCCTTTTCTAAAGTTCGTAGAACAAATAGAACACGCGCAATATTCATTTAAAGTAGTTTTCGAACTTTAAAGCAAGGCTTACCTCTGAATTTATCAGCTCAATTTGCAATCTTTCGCCAAATTAATAGTACTTCTGTCGCCAACTAGATGATTTCCGTTAACGTAAGCTTGAAAAAATGCTATTTTATCTTTATTCATGCCGTTTTATGAACAAAACAAATTCTAAATATTCATTTCATTTTTATACATATTTTGTGGTGCTACAGACGATTTTTAGTTACATTATCTTGAGATTGATTTTCCTTCTTTTTTTGGCAATTTAATAGTATAGCAGTAGTTCAACAATTTCATGAAACATTTCTTATGGTAGGGTGTCCGCTTTATCAACGAAACGAATTCTAAAGATTCATTTCATTTTTATGCATACTTTGTGGATCATTAACTGAAGACGATTTTCAAATACTTTGTCTTGAGGTTGATTTTTCTTTCTTTTTTTGGCAATGTAATATTTATTTCTTCGCTAAAAACTAGGTTGGAAGGTTTTCCATATGGCTTATTTTTGATGAAATTTAAAATTTCGCTAAGTGGTGATAACATTTTTTCTCGCCCCCCATCCAGTTCTCAACATATTTTTTTGCGCTTCGTACCTTTTCCAAACCACGCCAATAAGCCTTATCAGTAATATTGTTATCATTTAATTCAATACTTGATTTACATTATAGTATCATGGCGCATTTGCGTTATGCTTCCATCACTATAGTGCAATTTGGCGATCTTTTGCCTTATTTTAACTTTTTTAAGTAGTGATTTTGATTGATTCCATATTTTACTCAAGTGATTTATTTTCTAACATTTATTCAATTGTTTGCACGGTCTATTTGGCGACATTTGGACATAATTTAGATAATTCTTTCGACCAAGTTAAATTTCACATGTCACTATTGGATTAGTACTGAATATTTTCTAACTTAAATGTGCATGCTTATTTGCTTTTGGAAGTAATGCTTTTCTTTCTTCCGTTTTTATCCGAATTTTATAAAAAAAAGTGCTATTTAATTGAAAGTTCAGGAAATGACGATTTTGCAAACGGGATTTTTAGGAAATTGTGTCCTTATTTTGATGAGGAATTTAAGCTGACCTTGGTAATTTTAGGAACAGCAGCTCTTAAAGGGCTGTAGCCTAATGATTATTTTTAGTCACTGACGTCTTTATTCTAATGACGATTTTTTTTATACTAATGTCCTTATTTTTTTAGGGGTGTTTAGAAATAGTTGTCTTTATTCAAGCGATGACTTTAAGGAATGCTTTTTCTTTATTGCAACAGAGATATTCAGAGTTGTTACGTTGTTCTTCATCTGATGGGCATTTTTAAAGAGAATACTGCCCTTATTCTGATAAAAAAATTTTAGATGTAGCGTTGTCTATATTGGAATTGCGGTTTTTAGGGACACCTGATACCATTTTGGAACAATTATCCTGATGCATATGTGCAATTTAGTTCCTGTTGCCCTTACTCTGATTTTAAATTTATGAACTGTTTTTGGCCTTTTAATGTGGATTTTTATGAACGGTTATTTTTAGTCTAAAAGGAATTTTTCGAGGCTGTTGTTTTTAATGCAATTGTGATTTTTAATGAGTTTACTGTTTAAATGGGATTTTTAAGGACTGTTGCCCATCTTTTACTTGGGTTTTTAAGAAAATTTTTCCTTATATATTTACAACAGGATTTTAGACATGTGTCACTTCGCCTGAGAATGATGCAATATTATCCCGCGCAACGCCGGGCATGTCAGCTAGTTAGTAATATTCTCATTTAATTCAATATGTGATTTACACTATAGGATCACGGCGCATTTGCATTATGCTTCCATTACTATAGTGCAATTTGGCGATCTGCTTCATGTTAACTTCTTTAGGTAGCGGTTTTGATAGATTCCATATTTTACTCAAGTGATTTATTTTCTAACATTTATTTAATTGTTTGTACGTTCTCTTTGGCGACATTTGGACATAATTCAGATAAGTCTTTCTACCAAGTTAAATTTCACATGTCACTATTGGATTAGTACTGAATATGTTCTAACTTAAATGTGCATGCTTATTTGCCTTTGGAAGTAATTCTTTTCTTTCTTCCGTTTGTATCCGAATTTTATAAAAAAAGTGCTATTTAATGGTATGTTCAGGAAATGACGATTTTGCAAGCCGGATTTTTAAGAAATTGTGTCTTTATTTTGATGAGGAATTTTAGCTGGCCTTGGTAATTTTAGGAACAGCAGCTCTTAAAGGGCTGTAGCCTAATGGTTATTTTTAGTCACTGACGTCTTTATTGTAATGGGGTTTTTTTTGGACTAATGTCCTTATTTTTAGGGATGTTTTAGAATAGTTGTCTTTATTCAAGGGATGACTCTAATCTCTCTCTTTATTGTAGCAGAGATATTCAAGGTTGTTCCGTTGTTCTTCATCTGATGGGCATTTTTAAAGAGAATACTGCCCTTATTCTGATAGAAATTTTTAGATCTAGCCTTGTATATATTGTAATTGCGGTTTTTACGGACACCTGATACCATTTTGGAACAATTATCCTGATGCATATGTGCATTTTAGTTTATGTTGCCCTTATTCTGATGGCAAATTTATGAACTGTTTTTGGCCTTTTAATGTGGATTTTTATGAACGGTTATTTTCGGTCTAAAAGGAATTTTTCGAGGCTGTTGTTTTTAATGCAACATTGATTTTTAATGAGTTTACTGTTTAAATGGGATTTTTAAGGACTGTTGCCCATCTTTTACTTGGATTTTTTAAGAAAATTTTTCCTTATGTATTTACAACAGGATTTTAGACATATGTCACTTCGTCTGAGAATGATGCAATATTATCCCGCGCAATGCCGGGCATGTCAGCTAGTAAATACATAAATTCAAATAAATATTATAAAAATCTGTATAAATACAGATTTAGCTTTATTTAACGGCAAAAAAAGATTAATAAAAAATAATAGGCAAAATATAATTATCAGTAATGAAAATTTTTAAATGACTGGTGGAGTCAATCGGTTTGGAAAGTGAAAAAGTTAAATTCAGTTTACATTTTAAAGATTTTATTACAGAAAAACTTAACTATTAGTGATTTTTATTACTGATTTTCCATTCAACGAATATTAAACGTTCTGTGTTAATACATTATTTGTGATTTATTCATCATAAACAAAAATAATGTTCTCTTTATCATCTGTATGTGAGGACTCGTCATTACGATTTGCTGTCAAGTTTTTATAATCATGTCAACCGGTGGATTGAATTTTAACAAGTTCATCAAGTCTTCTTTTTACCCTTGTTACAGTTCTATCTTTAAAATGTAATAAAGGCGTATCTACAATTTCAAGATTTGTAGTCTACATGTTACAAATTTCCTTATGTTACTGGCATTAAATTCTGAATCTTCATTAAGAACCTTCAGATGATCCAGTGTTTTCCACTTTCACATAAGCCTCACACTTTTTGATTATAACGAGAAATATAATTTGATGTCGAACAATAAGGAGCAATTTTATTGAAAAAAATAAGTACGATATGACCGCGACAAGACATGTTTGTTGGAAAACGATTAAACAATTCCATTTGTTAAAATAGGGGTGATGAAAACATGTTTGTGTGCTAATAACTCTATAGACTCTGTGCCAACGCTTGCTAGAGCATTTGAGTTGCATTTTTTCAACAATGTGCATTAGAGTATGGAGTTAATGAAAATAGTCTCTGAAACAAATTATTATTCAATGGCTAAGAAAAATTGTCATTTATTGGTGTTAATTTTTATTATTCAGGAAAGTTATGATAAATATGAGAAGTTATGACTATACCAAGTGCTTTGACACTAAAATTAAGATTTTTCAAAAAGTGAAGTTAATCGACTTGCGGATTGAACGGCTCAATTTTAAATAAATTTAAGCTTCCAACCTAGAATAATATTAAAATTGACCTTGTTGCAAAATTTTTTTCTATATTATCGTTATTTTTTAAATTTATTATTTACTGGATATTTCATTTATTTGGTGTTTCTTTGAAATACGCTTCATCAGTAAAGTCGAAGACTGGAGGGGGGGGGGGGAGGCAAAAAAAAAAAAAAAAACTAGGAATGTCCAATTACTGAAAAAATGGCAAAGTGTAACTGTCTGGTGGTAGTTGAACGAGTGATACGCTTTTGGGCTTTGTTGCTTGGTTTCTTTGTCAAGATAATTTAGTGTTTGTCACAAAAGCCTTTTTGATCTGACCAAACATGTTTTAAACTATTTCATACCTTTTGTGATGAAATATTAGATTTCGTAGGTGTATATAAGCGTTTCGATAATGCATGATAGCAGAAATGTCCGTAAGAGTTTAACCACACTTGTACTAGAAGACATTCTCCGAAGAATTAGCAAATCAATCTCTCTTCACTCTTAAACTCTGACTTATTTGATTATTTGGATTCGGGATGATAATGAATAAATAAGTATATAGATAAATAAATAAAACAGAAATATCTAAAAATTAAAATAAATAATAATAAGTGAATAAATAAATAAAATACACGTATTTCAGGATTTTAAACTTGTTAATTACTATTTATAAAGAATGTTTTAAAAACAGGGTACCGAACTCACAAACTCGAAATTATTTGATCCTTTGGATTCGAGATTTAAAAAAAATGTATTTCAGGATTTAATTAAAAGAAAATTACAGAAACAGCTATCGAACGGAGTGTTGACTACAGTCTACAACACTATACTACAGCGGGTAAAGTTGTTTTAATGCAATAATTCATGTTCATTATTGTTGTCACCGAAAAAAATACAAAAATCAATTTTTAGATGTTTCATACAAAGAGCATAGTAAATGCTTAAGTATTTTTGAATGTTACTTTCAAGAATTGCAACTAATTGAATAAATTGAAAACTAGTGCAAGAATTGCACATTCTCTCAATTTATTTCATGAAGTTTCACGCATTGCTATTACGCAATTGAAAACTAGAATGACTTTCCACTAAAACTTTAAAAAAAATGTATATCTAGTTGTTTCTGTGAAGTTTAAAATATTATTTTGCGTATTAGTATTCGATTATGTTTCTTAAGGTTATGTTTGAGTAAACTGTCCTTTAAGTACATAATTTTCTTATTAAGTGTAGTTGTTCTACTTTTTCTTTCTTGAACGATGAGATTGTATTGGGCATACATGCACTAAATTTCAATTAAAGTAATAATAATTCGTCAATTTAAAAAAAAAAAAAATCAAAAAGAAAAGTTGCAACATCCAAAGATAAGTAAAATAGAGGCTAACTATATTGTAATTCTGGTGTTTTTTTTTCAAGGAATTTTACAAGGAATTTTTTCCATTCAAAAATAACTTTCTGGGAGATATATTATTTTTGAATGGGAAATATAAAAACTTAAAATTGTTACAGTTTCACTTCTTTAAAGCCGACATATATTTCTCAGTTATTATACAAAGTATAATACACACCGCATTAATATACATTAACCTATTTTGTACAAAACATATAAAAAGGCTATTAAAAGTGTCACACAAGAAGTTTAAGAGAGCAGCGTTTGATTTTTCAATTAA
Organism: Octonoba sinensis; assembly: GCA_038502835.1. Lineage (NCBI taxonomy): Eukaryota > Metazoa > Arthropoda > Arachnida > Araneae > Uloboridae > Octonoba > Octonoba sinensis. The sequence continues at coordinate 72,025,176 of CM076602.1, forward strand.
AAATGAATTTGAAGTTAAAATTATTTAATAGTACTCTTCAAGATTGAATGAAGTGAAGCATGCGAAGGAATTTTTGATAGCCAGTAATTAATTATAAATTGCTTTGATAAATATTTTGCTGTAAAAAAACAAACTTTTTTTTTGTCTCAAATTAACTAGAGTAAAAACGTAATTTGTGCATGAATCGCGACGTTCTTCCTTATTAAATATAAAAAATCTTAAACCATATTTTTTTTAATGTAAAAAATAAATATTTTTTTAATGAACAAATATGCTTAAATTATTGGCAGATAACGCTTTTGACCTTCAAAAAATTCATAAAAGTCGAATAATTAAATTTTTTGGGCTTTTTTTGTTGTCTTTTGTAAAGCTCATTATTTATCATACTTTATTTCAGAACGTCATAATAACAAAACGAAGAAAGTTTTCTGTCTTTTTCATTTGTAATCACATTTTCAATGATCCATGAAAACAACTTACTTTTTTCTGAGGACTTTTGTGTTGGCTGACGCCGATTTTTTCTTAGAAACAAAAATTTGTTTTATGTGTTTGGACAATTGTGAGCTGTGGATACCATGTTGTCTTTTTTTTCTCATAAGAGCGTTGAAGATTTGCATCGTCAAGTAAGGTTTCGTTAATGCAGAGACAGTTTCGTCCGAGCCGAATATTCTTATTCTTAGTTTGTGCAGTCAATGCGATCATCAAGTGTAATCAAAGATAAATATTACTTACATAACCATGCGTACGTTCTCTATGTCAATTAATACGGGTTTGACGGAGTCAAGCCATGTTTATTTTGTTCGGGATCTTTTGCGTCTTTGTATCCTAGGTTTTCATCCTAAGTGAAGGGAAAAATTGAGACTGGTCTGTAAACGGTATAAGAATGGAGTAACAGTTAGGGGCCGTTCATAAATGATGTCACGCTTTTTTCCCATATATTTGACCCCTCCCCCTTTTGTCACACGTCACGCTGTGTTGCATAATGCATGATGTCACACTTCTTGCTACCCCCTCCCCTGCCTTTTTCACAATTTCACGAAACCCCCTCCCCCCTCGAAGCGTGACACCATTTATGAATGATCCCTTATATAGTTGCAATCTGGAGCAGCCGGCAGGGTGGCGTAGGGGTAAAGCACCCTACTTCGCACAGGATCAAACCTGTCCCAAGTCGGTGGATTTTTCAAGATGCAAAAAATCGTCAGCGCCCATGTCCTATGATTATGCGGCATGTTGAATATTCCTTGAGTATCCGTTTGGCTTGGATACTCTCGGCTACATTAAATTAATAGTGCAGTTTCATATCATTTAGAGCTTAGGTGCCGCTATCTTTTGGGAAACTAAGCGTCAAAAATTGGTAATGGCATCCGCCGATAGTGGTGCTACTTGAAAGAATGGATGCTGGTTTTCGGGGAGTGCACGAGGTCGGCAAAGGTTAGGGACCATACGCAGTTTCATTAGAAAGAATCTGGAGCACACACTTGTGACAGAGTTTAACTCTAAGTATTATGACAGAATTTAACTCTAAGTATTATGACAGAGTTTAACTAAGTTTACACACTTGTGACAGAGTTTAACTCTAATTTCACACACTTGTGACAGAGTTTAACTCTAAGTTCACACACTTGTGAGAGAATTTAACTCTTAAGTTCACACACTTGTGACATAGTTCAGGGTTCACACTGGGGAAAAATACAAGGTGGGATTTCCCTCCTTGACCAGAATTTTAAGAGCAAAGACATTTTTTTGAGTGGGATTTCAAAAAATATTGCGGGAATCGCGCAATAACGTGGCCTAGCGCGAACCCTGGAGTTTAACTCTAAGTTCAGACACTTGTGACAAAGTTTAACTCTAAGTTATGAAAACATTGTTTTGTTAACTAAACGAGAAAAATATACGATCATTATTCCCCGAAACATTGTGTTAACATATTACATTGACTTTTATCCAGTTTGGGGCAAATAATGTCATTTATGATATTAAGGCCAAAACAATTTATGCAGACCTAAAGGGTTCTTGTTTTAATTCAAATATTTTTACAAAACACAATTCTGTTTTTAATAGTAAGTACAAAAATTTTTTTTTTTGCTCCTACTTTCGAGACACTATTTTAACTAATCCAAAATTAATAATCAGGTTTTACGTTTGAACGAATCTGTTAGCGTAATGACATCTAGAAAGATCACATTACAGCTTGATAATACATCAATAATTTTGAACTGACGTTTAATCGTATGTGGTTAATGATGCACATATTTTAGCAGTTTTGTTCCTCTTGCAGCGCAATTGCAGTTTATTTGTCTATGCTCTTCAGACATACCATTATTTTATGTCTTTCAAACTGTTCTCATCTGTAGTGTGTTGTCAGATAATAGTTTTCACCATACATTATTGTAATTGCTTGTTAAATTTCGTTTGGTAGGTAAAGTAATATTTAACTGGACAATAACTAGTTAAAGTGCTTAAAGCTAAATAATGGGCCAAATATTTATTGTTGCCTTTTCCTATGTCTCATCCCAATGAAATAGAGACAAATAGAATTATCTGCGCAAGCACACATACACACAAACACAAAAAGTTTATACTTTATGCTTGAAATTTTCCATTTTAAATTTGTGACATTGTAGTGCAATGCCCCTAAGGCACTTGAACTTTAATTAAAATTGTAAAATAAAATTTTTAGTGCTTGTAGAAGGATGAAATGAAAATAGGAACGGCATAAGAGAGCTTATTATTTTTGTGAACATAATAGTAAACAATGTACGTAACCATGAGACTTGTTTAACACGCAAATAAGAAAAAGTTTCCTATTAACGTTAACTTCAAACAGAGAATGAACTCAAGCTTTAGGAAGCAGGTTCCTTCAGGCTGACTTGTAGTATTATAACCAGTCTTTAAATTTCAATATATGTTTTCTTCAACATCAACTTATTGTAGTCAATTAGCGGCATATTTTATTACACGTCATTTCATTTGAGCATCAGTTTATCATAATCCAAATTCATCACAACGTTCATTCCTTATATACAAATTATCGCACGTTAGTTTATCGCATTATAAATTAATAGTACTAAAAGATTACGATACCTAGCAATTTAAAGGATAAACATGAAATCTTATCGAAATGAGCTATAGTTATCATTTTCTGTTTAAAATGTCTTTGGCTGCAAACAATTATTTTAAGCACAAAACACAAGTAATATAAGATAATTTTGACAGCGAACAAGTGAAAACTAACTTAACAAAATCGAGGTTTATATAGGGAAAATTTAATCCATATATTAACTTACCACCATTAATACCATTAATTTATAATGCGATAAACTGACGTGACGTGAATTTGTATATAAGGAACCAACATTGAGCTCAGACTTTAAAATGCAATTAAATTGCAGTATTGTAACGGGTTATGAAAGTATACCGCTCTGAAATTGACGTTTTATTGTTTTCCCCGAAAGGTTCTGATTCTTGCATTAGGGGAGAGTCCAAGAATATCGGCTAATACAGTACTGGCCGGGATAATTTTTCAATTTTGGCAATCAGATGACAGGAGATTACGGTTACCTGATGTAAGTTTTGATATCAATAGACACTACGGCCTGGGAACTTGTCTTTCTGTTTATAGTTTTATGTTAAGCAAGAGCACCGAGTTGGTTTGCGAAACTTTCCTTTGAAAGTGCTATATTCAGTACTAAATTTTTCCTTCTTCAAGGTAAAAACACGATTTTACTCAATGTGGGTTTAATCAAAAGCTTTTGGTGTTCTTGCTATTTTAGGTTTTTAAGCAACAGCACTCCCACCATGAAAACTCCACTGTTCGACCGTTATAATTCGTGGCGTACCAACTTGAAAAATTCTCTTTCATTCATTACACTTTTCTAAAACCCCATGGATGTTGAAGCGAATAAAGGACCTTGAAGTGTAAGTTTGTGATCTCCATACCCATTCTTCAGAACTCAAAAGTGTGATGTCCCTGAAGATTTCTGGAAACTAATTTCTAAAGAACGTTTTCCTAAACTCCTTAAATCCTCCTTAATTTTTTGTAATAAGTAATATATTACCTAATTTACGAAAACAGTTATTTGTTGAATGATATTGTCAGACATTTAGAAGTTATAAGGATTCAAACTACCTCGTTGTTCTCGTTTAGTATCGACCACCAGTCTTGTGTTCTGGTATTAGCCATTATTTTTTTTAACGAAAAGTATAAAATTCTTTTTACTCCTTTCTCAGAGTGATATGGCAAACATTGAAAAGAAAAATCATTCAATATATTGAGAAATGAATGAAAATGGCTGTAGATGTAACTAAACCATGAAAATGACCACTAGAAAGGCAACTGAGGGGTACATTAAGGGACCATTCAAGAAAAGAAGGCTATGTGATCTTATGGATCGTATTCTGAAGGTGCGTAGAAAAAAAAAAGCTTGAAGAGCAGCTGGAAAATCAATTAATATTTACACATGAAAGAACTGGGTACAAGCTCATGCCCTTCAGCATGACTGGATTTTCACAACATAAGTTTGCTTTGGCAGAACACTTAAAAATATCTCACCGTTCAGGAACGAAAAGAAATCTGCTAGCAAACATTTTTATTGTAATATAATAATTAGACATCATGAGATATGAACTCGGAGAGCTTGTGGCTATTTTGCAAAAAGAATTGAGCATTTGAATTGGTAGGCTTTAATTTCAGTGACAATTGTTTTTACTATGTTTCTAATTTATAGCTTATTTAGTAAATCCAATTGTCACTAATCATTGAGATTTCAAAATATTTAATGAGTTACATTGGAAAATTCGTTACACATACCTTTGAAATCAATTTCTATAATGTTTTACGAAATAAGAACTAACAACATGTTAGAAACATTTACTTACACACATTCATAAAGCATGTTTTAAGGTAACAAATTACTATAATATAACGTGATATAATCCAACATTTTCAGGATTATAGTTGAAAAACTTAAGGTCCCCATAGAGTATGACTATCAAAAGCTTGCTAAAGAATCAGTGAGAGGAAACAGCTGGCTGTATCATAAGTCAGTGTCTCATCGGTTTTAATGACTTGACATTCTTCTTAGGATTTTCCCATTTATGACGCAAATGCGAGGAAAATCTTATCATAGTCCCTCCAAGAAAACACGTAACTTCCTAAGACAATGACTTTTATGCGGCCTTGACGATATGCACGAAAATTAGAAAAAACCATCTTTCGTGGACTTCAATTCGGATTCCGTCAAGTAGGGTCAGAAACATCTCTGATCCAAAGGTGTGTAAATTAGTAATCATTTTCTTCTTGTAATGTACCCAAAAAGGGTTCCAGATTATTTTAAGGCATTGTAATATATTTGATGATAGTTATTAACTGAAAAGTTCCATTTGATAATTGTTTTCTTCCCCAATGCTCAAAATTATTTTTATGGCCAGTAGTGGTTTCAGCAATAGTATCAAATCACGAACGCTGTTTTTTTAAAAATTAAAACTATATGTTCTTACACCACATTATTTCTAATTTTAATCAGTTGTGTGCACATTTCTCAGCGTATTCCACAATTATAGAACTGTCCTTAACATGAATAACATACATAGTTGGTGTGTTTATCTATTCTAAAGCATTTTAAAGAAATTCATAAAAGAATGAAAATATTATCGATGAATATCTTTAAGGAATGCTTTTTGGCAGAAAAACTAACGCTTCTATAAAAATAGCAAGCCCCCAAGAGCTAGAAAGTTTTGGAAGCTGTTAGAAGAATAGGATTTGCAAATTCGCCGCTTAGCAGTTTTGCGCGTTTTTAAAACATACTGTCAACTGACATTTTGTCACCATTATTCTTGTTTCAACCCGAGACCGAGAGAAAATTCCTTTAGGATTTGAATATTCGAAGCAATCTTAAGTTAGTTTTAAACGGATAACAAACTATGAAATTTAAATTTTTCTTCGTATAAAATGTTTTGGTGAAAGAACATGTTTATGTTAAAATTTAGAATTAAAATTGAAGGTTTTACAATACAACAAAAATTTCTTTTTTTTTTTTTTCGCAGCAAAAAAAGCATAAAAATCAGTTATGAGTTTCCCCCTTATTTATTGCTTCCTATTTCTTCTTCTTTTTTGCTCTTGTTGACGCCCATTTCAGACAATTGATATTAGGGTAATATGTCTTTATTTTTTTTTAGTATTGAAAATGGTTTATGGTATTTCAAAATGTAAATTTTATGACATAGTTCTGAAATCTCTAAATAAAGCAGTTGAGCATAAAGATTTTTATCGCAATTCTTTTCTAATATTAGTAAAAGTTTTCTTTATTAATACTAGAAAAACTTACTTTGATTCTCTTAAAGTAAGTTTACTAGTATTCTAACAGGTCTCCTTTCTGTGTCCCATATGCTCTATTGACGGAGGAGTCACCAGAACCCAATGCGGTCTTGACGACTGCCATTTCAATCAATAGAATGGGACTCGATTCCTCGCCAGGAGAAAGCATTACCACTTCTCTTGAACGATGAAGCAGTACCTTAAAATACCGAGGTCTCATGCTGAAAGCTAGAGATTTGAGGAAGAAAAGTAGGCAGATTTAACTGGATACTGTCTATTAGCACCTGAAATCTTCCACTAAAGCAGAATCTAATGTACCTGAACTTTGGAAACCCAACTAAAGCCGATAAAAGGAGATCCCCAAAAGTTGAGAAACCAATCTTACGCAGAAAGAGTGACGATTTGTGCTATTTTTAAATTTAAAGTATTTGTTTATTGCCATGACAACCGCAGATGCTGGTCGAGAGCATGTTATGAAGTAATTAAGACCTTAAATACTATGTTTAGTTTTTATGCAGTAGAGGAAAATAAATATTATTCAATAAATATGTCGTCGTTAGAAAAAATACAGATTCACTGATGCAGTATGACCATGGAATTTTGACATTTGGACGCTTCTGCGCATGGCTGAAAAAAACGAATCCATTTGGGTTTTTTAGGGAAGTTCGTTTTAAGGTGAGTGTTTTTAGTACGCGAATCAGAATGTTTGCTTCTCTGTTGAAAGCAAGTAACTTTATAAACTTGCATATAGCATCAATTCGGTAAAAAATCAAGTATGCTAAATGAAGTAGAACGAGAAGTAAAAAGGCACATTTTTTATTCCAGCAGTTCCTACCTTGAACATGAATGATTTTTCTTGACACTGTCAAATAGAGCTATATTTTGATTTCCGGAGCAGTAAAAAGGTATAAAAAGTAAAATTTGCCGCCCTAGATTGTTGTGGACTCTGTGGGCAGCGCTGGGCGGTTTATAACTATGCCTTGTACCAAGCAAAGCAATAAATGAATTTGTACTTCAACTTGCAGGCTTAACATTTACGTCGTAATGCTTAACACAAAGTTTATGAACACAAAGTTAGACAGCGACACATTCTTAACACAAACTCGATCTTAATATCCATTTGCATAGAATAAAGATTTTATTTCTTTGAATCGTGTGCTTTATCTCTTTTGTCAACAGACACCATAAAAATAGTCTTGAGTACATGAAGCGAAAATTCGTTAACGATGAATTTGATTTTACGGGAAGACGCACAATAGTTATAATACTTACTAGCTATTATTGCAATATTTTAAAGATCTTTCTGTTATTTTCATTCTAGCGTTTGTTTTAAGATTTACTAAAGCAATAAACAAATAAAATTAAATAAAAAAATCTAGTTATTGAGTTAAATCTTTTGCAGTTTTACAATTATCTATCTATATATCTATCTATATAAGCTATAATCCTTTCGAGGCTCAAAGATTTACAGCATTAAAATTTTAGAAGACTGCTTTAAAAGCTATCTAATGTAATATATTATTTAAGGGCAAATAAATCTTCAGTACCATTAAAAGCTACCTTATTTATATTTGACAAAATAACCGAAAACAGTTTTGTAAGTTTTTTTCTTGGAACATGTCAAATACCGCGGGCAGGAACAAAATCGAAAGACGCACTGTAGAATAAGAAAAAAATATGAAGAAAAAGCTCTAAAACTGATATTTGATATAGGTTTATCAAATGTAAAAATGTTAATAATGTCTTGAGGCAGCCATTTTTCAATATACTGTGTTGGTTTCTCCTGAAATATTATTAAATGCACTAGCGGAGTTTTTAAAAAGAACTATCTAGGCGTCATTTGAAACAGAGTTGCATAAAATGCATCAGCCGCTGGAAAATAATGGAAGCAAGAAAAATATTTGTGCAAAAATTATATTAATGATTTTTTATGCATGGAAAAAAAAAGCTCCTATGTCCAAATCTTAGCAAAGAATATGCAATTTTTATGCAAATTTCTGTACCTTGCCAAATAAACGATACGTAATGAAAGAGTGCAACATTTATGTACTTACATCAAAAGTGAGATGTAAAAATGTAAGTAAAATAATATAAATGCACCTAATCGCTTTTTAACGCATAAAAAATGTCTTTCCGAGAGAGTTTAAGTGAAATAATTACGTGTAATTATAATTACGTTAGAAAAAACATATTTGAGTTCCTGGTTATATGTACTGTTCGCAGGCTACGAGCTATAGCGATTTTACCATACATATTATGGCTAAAATAAATCTGAAGTAATTTGTTACTTCTACACAATGTAACAAAATTACGTTACAAGAAACAAGTGCGCAATTTATTCGTGATAGTTAGTCTTACTTACAATTAGTAATAATTAAATAGCATTTTTTTTCAAGACATTAGACGTTCTTTAACAGCAGATTTTATTTCTGAAAAAAAAGTAGGGGTGAACCATTTGGGAATTAGAATAAGGGATCGTTTAATATATTATTTCGAATCTCTGCGTAAATAAGTGCAGTTACACTCGTACATTTAAATGTAAAATTTAACTTTAAATAAAAAAATTGATTAAGTTTCAAATAATAATATTAATGATTATGTTGCTTCTCAACTGCCACAGCTTTGAAATTATACATAATGTATTGGGCAAGTTAGACAGTAAAAGTTTTAAGTTTACAGCTATAATTTTCCACGGCGAAATAAACCTCAATTTAGAGTATTTTGATCATCAGGCTTCAATATCAGGAGTTTTACAAGTAAAATTTTTTGAAATCAAAGGAATAAGAAATTTATTCATGCAATAAAGTAATGCGTATTGAAATTGTAAATATTCTGAAACTTCTAAATGAAGACGATCGGTTGCTTGAAAAACGTTATGCGCACTATTTTATAGGGGTTGTTATTCGTATTTTTTTTTTAAACTTTACAGTGCCTGCTGAGCGAATGTTTTGCAGACAAAACTTAAATAATGCAGGATAGGCTTTATCCAGTAAGGAAATTTTAAATAAATTAGATGAATTTCAACTTTATTTTCATGGAATTTTCACTATTTGAAATAACATCACATATGATAAATCAGTAGCATTTAAAATTGAGTTCCCCCATAAAAGATTGAAAGTTTAAAAAACTAATCAAGTAATAGTCGTGTAGTTAAAAACATTAGTTACATCAGGATATCTTAATGCCTTATTTAGTATATTTTAATAAAATATAAATCAGTTGTTCAACTAGTCGCAACTCGCAAAAATTGTACGAAAAGAGAGTTCGGCTTTCTAAAATCGTTTTATGGCGTTTCTCATACAGTTATTTTATTGAAGTATCTGTAAATGGAATGAACATTTTAGATTAGTGGACATTTAAACAAAACACTCTGTTTAATTGTCCGTGTTCTTTGAGAACAGATAGGACAACCTAACGAGCTTCTGCATAAAGAGGATAGAATACACTTAAAAAAAGCGGAAACCGAAATATACAGCTGTTTACAGAATTTTAATAAATTTAGAAAGTAAAAAATCATTATTAAATTTTGGTAAGTGTTTTTAAAAGTTAAAAATAAATTGCAATGAAATATTATAGACATGGAGGGGGGGGGGGGGCATTAAAGAAATGGCTTTTTCTGCTTTACAGAAATTGAATAATGTATTCAAAGGAATAATAAGAAAAAAATCCGAAACAACTGTATTTGATTACTAAACAAATACGTTCGTACAGTGGTAAATCAAGAGCACATTAGAAATTAAGGATATTAGGCCTCTCTTTACATTTGTTTCAGAGAGAAACCTATTGCTGGTTTGACCATCTTTCTTTTATATTTCATGCCCTTTGTTATCATCCTCACTGTTCGCATCTTTTGATCTCTATATGATGGATGGAGGTGAAAGATGACACTTTGGCGACATCCTCCCCTCAATTTTTATTCTTTCGAAGGAAATAAACCACATTTTCTTGTTCCTGCGATATTTTCTGTAATTTCTCAACTGCCTCACATTTGGTTTTAAGGTAAGTTAAGTCGTGATTAGTTGACTCCCCCTTTTTCTTCAATGATTTCGTTAAAAAAAATTAGAATTAAACATTTAAAAGAAAACGTTATCCCCATCAGCGAAAGAACTTTTCGTTGTTAAATTTTTAAATATTAACTGCAACTGTTAGTTAGAACACTCAGATTCATACCTGGTCCCTTAGTCTAATGTGTATCAATTGCGTGGTTAAGTTGGCTCACGCCACTTATTTAGTACCCGAAAATTTTAGAAGTTGAAAAAATTTACAACACTTTATAAGATCTTATTTTTCATTTTATCCGTAAAACATAAAATGAAACTTTTTTCATACACCATTACTTCATTTCATGAAATTACAAAGTTATGTAAATAAAAATACCAAGAACACGGAAAATTATGTGATATTATCTCACATATATTTTTACTGCAAACGTATTTCAAAATGATTAAAAATAATAACGTTAAATGGCGCAAGTCAAAGATTAAAACGAGAAACAGGTGCCCTTTTGATCTTGGACTTGCGCCATTTAACGTTCTATTCACTCATTTTGAAATATGCTATGCGCAAAGCGAATTATCTCTTTTAGCAAAAGCATTTAGTTGCCGCTAGGGGGCGCAGAGTGTGCGTCACGTTTTTCAAGCTCTTGAAAATAAGAACTTTTGGAGGTAATTAGTTATTGTTTTTGATTAAATGTGGTTGATATACATTTAATATGTTGTGTAAAGCTTAGTGGTAAGGTGATAGCACCAAAAAACTGGCGATTTAACTTATATTTTGTGAGTTATTGTTGTTACCTGTTAGGCGTAACACGGCGTGGAATAGATAACGTGATTTGTTCTCGATTGTGTGCTTTATCTGCGATGGGAATGTTGAAAAATTTAAAAGAGTTGAAGAATGGAAATGGAGTCTGGTATGTTGAATGTGATGATTGTGGAATGCTGATCCCGGCGGAAGTAGATGATAACAGTACAACAGCGAACAGGGATTACTTGTGTATAAAGTGCAGAAAAGTAGCGGAGTTGGAGGCCAAGTTGAAAGAAATAGAAAAAGAAAATAGCAAAAAGAATGATGTGGTAGTGCATAATGTGTCAACAGACTGCAAAGACTTAAACAAGGCCAGAGACGACACTACAAGAGGCGTAATTCTCGGGGACTCATTGGTCAGAGTTATCGGAAACATAGTTGGACGAGAAAAAAGTTCTATGGTGCGATGCTGTTTACCGGGAGCCAGGGTAAAAGATGTTAATGAAGTGGTAAAAAAGAATGGAGTGAACAAGGACGACAAAACAGTGCTGTGGGTCGGAACAAACGACGTGGGAAAGTCAACAAATAATGCTTTCAGGAAAGACTTTGTTGACGTTATCAAATGTATAAAGGAGAAAACACATGATTTGAAAGTGCTGGGTCTCCTGCCAAGGTACGGCACTACATCCGGGTGGCAAAACCAAAGGGCAAAAGTGTTAAACCACATATTAAAAGACCTGTGTACGGAGCACGGTGTGGAGTTCGTCGACATATGGAAGGCCTGCAAACGAGATTGGATCAGCGCCGATGGAATTCACCTCAGCCGAAATGGAAACCGAGAGGTGAGTAAAATAATTTTGTGTCGTTTGGAGTCAAAAAACTAATTAGGAATGGGGGTGACTTACCTACTCAGCAGATAGGCAAAATTGCTAGGCAGATTTCGATAAAGTGTTTAAATGATAAATTAAAAGTTTTGTACTGCAATGCACGTAGTGTTAGGAACAAAATGGATGAGTTGAAAGCTTTAGTAGCAATGGAAAATTTGGATATAATCGGGATAACTGAAAGTTGGGCAAACAAAGACGACTCTGCAATTTTAGAATTAAATGGTTTTTCTGTATTTAGGCAGGATAGAATATTAAGAAAAGGGGGAGGGCTGATATTATATGTTCGAGATCATTTGTGCTGTAGCGGGGGGGGGGGGGGAATTAAATTTTAGTCATAAATCTGAAGCTGCAGAAACAGTATGGGTAGAAATTTTACATCATAATGGAAGAAAATTAGTAATTGGAAATGTTTATAGACCACCTAATATTAGTATTTTACAGGATGAAATTCTATTTAAGCATATAGAAGAAGCATGTAGGTCAGGGGAAATTATCTTGATCGGAGATTTTAATCTTCCGGGCATAGACTGGGAAGAAAATTTTTCAGTAAGCGATAGGGGAGAAAAATTTATTAATGTAATACAAAATAGCTTTTTACAGCAAATGGTACAACAAGGTACAAGAGAAGAGGCAATTTTAGATTTATTATTTTGTAGTAATGAGGACAGGATTCATAATCTAGATATTGGAGAGCACTTGGGAGATAGTGACCACAACATCATAAGATTTGAAATTATTCTAAAGACAAATAGAGATCAAAATAATAGGTTAGTTCCAAATTTTAAAAAGGCTAATTTTAGTTTGATCAGATCTGAACTTATTGATGTGTTTAAGGAAGGGCTAATGCATGGAAACGTTGAAGAACAGTGGGCTGATTTTAAAAATAAAATAAATACAATAGTTAAAAACCATATCCCATTTGTGCAAAAAAGGAAGTTGCGTAAATTATATCCTATGTGGTTTAATAAGGAAACTAAAACAGCTTTAAAACAGAAACAGAGGACATTCGGTATATTCAAGCAAACAGGAAAAAGAGAACATAAGATTGAATATAATAAATCAAGGAAAAGATACAAATTCATTAGCAGAAAACATAAATGCGAATTGGAGCATAAGCTTGCAAATGACATCAATATTAATCCGAAAAGTTTTTTCGCATATGCAAATGGTAACAAGAAAGCGGACACACACTTAGGCCCACTAATCGACAGTCAGGGCAAGATAGTAGATGATGATTTAGAAATGGCAACTATGTTAAATGAATTTTTTGCAACTGTATTCAGTAGGAATTTTAACTGTGATAGCGCTGTTGTGGAAAATGCTAACAGTGAGGGAATAAATGATCTTAAATTCAGTAGGGAAGAGGTTATTTACCATCTAAGGAATTTAAAACCTTTCAAAGCTCCTGGGCCTGATTCTATCTATCCAAAATTTTTAACGGAGTGTGCAGAGGAGATGGGGGGTGTGTTATGGTCTATATTTGAATGCTCTTATCAGTCAGGAACAGTGCCGATAGATTGGAAATTAGCAAATATTACTCCTCTGTTTAAGAAAGGATCCAAGAGTGAGCCAGGGAATTATCGTCCAGTTAGTTTGACATCAGTTATTTGTAAAATCTTTGAGACCATGCGAAAGAGTCATATAACTGAATTTATTGAAACAAAAGGTTTGCTAGCACAAAATCAGTACGGATTTAGGAAGGGAAAATCTTGCACGACTAATCTTTTAAATTTTTATGATGTAATAACAAAGGAGTTAGACCGCAATAATAGCATAGATGTAGCTTATATTGACTTTCAGAAAGCATTTGATAAAGTTCCACATAAAGCTCTGCTACTAAAATTGAAAAGATTCGGTATTCAGGGTCATACATTTGAATGGATTAAAAGTTGGTTAATCGGGAGAAAGCAACGAGTGCAAATCAAGGGTAATAGTTCTCGATGGATAGAAGTAGAAAGTGGTGTTCCACAAGGTTCTGTTCTTGGACCACTCCTATTCATAATATTTATTGATGACATAACTGAGGGTATACTGGGCAAAGTTAGTATATTTGCTGATGACTTAAAAATAATGGGAATTGTCAACACAGAGGAACAAATAGAACGATTTCAAACAGATTTATCACGAATATCGGAATGGGCTGCTAAGTGGGGTATGTCATTTAATATTAAAAAATGTCAAGTTCTACACATGGGTCATAAAAATAAATGCGCAGCATATAACTTGCAAGGACAACAAATTAAATCAGGGAATACTGTAAACGATTTAGGTGTAGTGGTTTCTAGTGATCTTAAAATGGGGTATCAATGTAGAGAAGCAAGTAATAAGGCAAATAGAATGTTGGGGTATATTAAAAAACATGTTTCGTGTAAATCAAAAGACGTTATTTTGCCATTGTACAGAGGACTGGTTAGGCCACATCTAGAGTATGCAGTACAATTTTGGTCGCCATATTTAAAAAAAAAATATTGACATGTTAGAAAAAGTTCAACGCAGGGCTACAAAAATTATTAAAGGAACCTCAGGTATGGTTTATGAAAACAGATTAAAGAAATTTAACATGTATACGTTACAAGAAAGAAGGAAACGGGGAGATTTGATTCAGTTGTTCAAATTTATAAAGTTAAATGAAACAGAAGGTTTACAATTTTCTCATAGTAATAGGACTCGGGGAAATGGATTGAAATTATTTAAATCACAATTTAAGAGGGAGTGTAGGAAACATTGCTTTTTCAGTAGAGTTGTCGACGATTGGAACACTTTGCCATCGCACATTGTTAATTCTAAGGATGTTAAATCGTTTAAGGAAGGTTTGGATCGTCACTGGGGGATTGTGAAGAGAGCAGCCAGTTGAAATCTGATAATGTTTCTCTCTTAGCTTTTGTTCAAATAGTTTTTTATGTAAATTGATACTGCTTTTTCTTTTTCTTTCATGCAAATGGGCGTTCAAGATAAAAGTAGGGACAAGAAGAAGAGGAAGAGGAGCATGAAGAAGTCAAGCAGGAATTGCTCATCTATTCACCAACCTTGTTGGGCCTAGCGCCTGTTGTTGGTGTACTTTTTGTATTGTATTGTATTGTATTGTACTTAATGCTGATATGGTATTGAATGTTCATGATTTATATATTTTGCTATGTGTGAAGATAACAAAATTAAATCATACATAGTAATGTATTACTACAGAAAAGTATTCCAGTGCTCACAACTGTTGATTAGAGTGTTTCATGCTTTTGTAATATTTAAATGTGATAACTTAAAATTGGGCAACATTAAATTTGCAGCTGAAAGTTACCGATGCCCACTTTCTACAATTATGAAAGTTGCACACTTATGCAATATGAAACTATAATTAGTAAGTTAAAGTAGTAAGGCTCGCTGTGCCGGTACCACTAATGTAAAATATCAACCAAAACAACTGAAGTTTTTGAACAAATTTTTATATTTATTTTGCACTTAAATTGAAAAACGTTGATTTTATGACCACTTTATTCCACCTGACCCTGTTCATCGCAGAAGATTTTCAACAACGTAGGCAATAACAAGATAAAGTATACTCAGAAGCAAATATAGTATTTCATTATAATAAAAGTAATGCAATAATTTGGTGTCCAAACAATATTTCAAAAATTGAGGCACCTGAGGAAATTTAGTGCGGAATCCCCCAAAAAAGTTCTGTTATAATTAGGTATCGCTACCCAATCCAATCTTTGCTAGCTCATTCAAAATATTGTATATTATCTGAGCGGTCACCTTTTATTTGTGTTCCACATGTAGTTGTTTTTCTTTTCACCTTTCCCCTTTGCGATATGACTGTCTCTCCGGATCTTTGGCCATTTCGCTTGATGGACGAGGTTAAAGGGTGACATTTGGTGATATCTTGCATTTTTCTACTCCTTTCGTATAATATTTCATTGATTTACGCTATATTGTTTTCGTCTTCATTCAATAAAAATGTATTTTAAGAAATATGTATATAGAATTGTATACTATAGTTAATATGTGTAAAAATACTTTTCATGAGTTTTGAGTTTGCATAGTTGATATTTACTTGAAATTTAGAGCAAATAAATTACAAACAAATGGGCGAAGTAGAGTTTCTTATATGTTTTGAAAGAATTGGTAAAAAAAGTCGGGAATTTATGTACTTTATTCCGTGCCGAATTTATAGAGGTATTCAAACATTATTACTTGCGAAATTTCGCTTTTATAACTTCTATGAAGCTCAAATATACCTCATGTTTAAAAGAAAAAACTTTTTAACACCATAAGTGATCATTGTAACATTGAGCTACATTAATATAACAGCAAGGGAAGTTCTACAGAAAAGTAAGGCATCAACAGTTACAAAGAAAAGACTCTGGTTTTAAAAAATATATTGCGTTTCCCTAAAGATGCCTGAATTTTCTAAAATGTATTTTTTTTAAAGGTGCATTTAAGGAAAACATTTCAGAAACCAATATATACGAGATTCTTTTTAACAATATCAGTTAACTAAAGTTTAATTTTTGCGATATCTTTAAACCTCTTATTTCGGAAATATGATTTTTTTTCGTACTGTAATTGAATAAAGTACTAAATGAGTTGGTAATCATTATATGAATAAAGATCGTTAGTTGAGGTTCCCAATTTGAGTTAGCCGAATTCTTTTAATTCGTTTGATTGTGACAAGGGTTTACATTCAATCACTTTTATCAAATAGAAAAATATTTAGGTCCAATATTTGTTATCCAAAAAAGGTTAATTGTCTCAAATTCACTGCCCAAATGATGAGAACTTCTTTTTAATAATGGAAATTGGGAAAACTACAGTATTAGAAATGGGGCGACTACACTTTTGTCTAGCTACGCATTAAAACAACATATTTGATAGAAAGAAATATTTACAAAATAAAATTCCCACAGTGAGAATTTACTCTTGTAAATGTAATTTTAAACAAAATTGTAGCAGTTTTGTCAACTTTCTCTTGTGAATAAACTTTTACATAACTAATTTTGAATAGACAGAGGAAAACATTTGGGAAATTGATGCCGTCAAATTAGCGATTAATTGAGCAAAAGTTTTATCTGGTAAAGATATAACTAGGCAGGCAACTTTGGCTAGCCAGTGAAGTGAGACATTTTTTCTAGCTACAAACGACCGTCCGCAATCAAGTTTTTCTTTATTCAAGAGCAACTTCAGCGCTGTCAATGCATGTCATGAATCTTCTTTTAGAACACTTCAACCAAGAAAAAATATGTATTATGAAAAATAAGGTGAGGACACTTTTACGACGATAAGATAACGACGATTTATGTTGCGGTAACAGTTTTTAAGACTAAAATTTTGGGTCTTCATGCCATTTCACAGCTTTTACGCACTTTTCAAAACACGTTTTTTACGTTTCACGCTAATGTGTATCCAATTTTTCAGTTTTAAACTCGGATAATGTTTTTTTCCCGTAAAGTCTTACTGGTGACTGCTAGTCTATAAGAAACGTGTTGCAATGCAATTAGCGATCTATGCATAGCTTACGGAAAAGGTAATTTTACTTAGCCAATAATCTTTTAACAATGAAAAGGCTGAGTTATTACAGTATACTTCCCAATTTTCCTTAGAACTGTACTGAATTAACCGAACAGCAAATATTATTAATGTAAAATAATCTCTGAACACTCTCAGAAATAGAGCTCTCACTTTTGACGATTCTTCATTCGTCAAGAAAATTTCGTCATTTACAACGATTCTTTAATCGCGCGATCACGTGAGTTAAAAAGATTGCTACACAAATTTCGCCAATTTGACGAAAGGTTTACTCGGAGCATTTTTCCCGAAGCCGTTTCGTCAAATACGACGAAAGTTTCGTGAGATTTGAGCATGCGCTTCTGAGAGTGAAGTTTTCAACTTCGAAACAGTACGTTGCAAAATCGTTTCGTCAAATTGGCAAAAACTCAATACTATTTTTACACATGACATTAATGAAAATACTTTCTTTTTAAAACTGCCCAAAGCCATTTTCCTCCACGAAAGATTTATACATCTTTTCGAAATTTCTCTAAGACGAAATCTAGAAAATTTAAATTCAAAGATTAAAAACTCCAATAATGCACTGGTTCTTCATTTCTAATTTTTTTACTTCACATTTTTTGTCACGTACTGTTTTTCCCCTTTCAAACTTCTTTTGTTATCTCCCTGGCATACATTGGCAATCTCAACTCTTCCCTACTTGATGGATGAGAGGAAATTCTCTAATCAAAAAAATTTTCTCGTGTTCCGCACGTTTGGTTCCTGTAGATATATTGAGTGTGAGCGCAACTATGTATCTATTTTGAATTCTAGTAAAAGATATTGCCATTAAGAATTCGCTTCACTGACATTTGATAAAAAAATCTCGTCCGCCATCTAATCATGCTGTCAGTCTCAACGCAATTCTTTCTCGCTCGGGTTAACGTTGAAAATCCTACTGCAGCCTACAATTTGATGCTAGCGAAACATTATTTGAGTTCTCCATTTTTCCATTTAAGGAAGACAAAATAATGAGAAATTTTTAGCGGCTTTGATTCTATTTTGCTTTAATAAACTATAGCCTAGAAATTTGAGCTGCACAAGGAAATTGAGTCAAATGAAAATATTTTTATGCAGGACTTTTGTTCTACATTAATTTACTGTGCTGAAATAGTCGTTATGTCATCAATTCGTCATATAGAATCGTCGCGTAATCATTTACTGTCATACCCAACTCTCTATCGCTCTCTCATTTAATTTAAAATAAGTAATTTCTGCATATCTTGAAGATTTATTGATCCATACTTAAATGGATCAGTATCGATGGGCTATTGATGTCAAGATGTTACTGAGAGAAAAAACATTAAAGAAAGACCGTTAGAATTTTCCAAAAGCAAATTATTTCTGGAGTGATACAATATGGCCCTGATATTATTTTTTACTACATTCAAGAAATTTAGTGATTTTACAAGAATTACATAGGCAGCCATTTACTGATATCTACAGAGGTTTTCTAAACAAAAGTGTTTTTATAACTGATTACGGTTATGAAAGAGCCAAAATAGCAATCAATAAGTATCAACTCAATTTCTGAAAAAAAGTCAAAAATAAGGTAATTAAATAAACATTGAAAAAAAAAAAAAAAAAAAAGAAAGTGCGGTTTTGAGATGGGAAAAATGTGTCTGTCGGTCTGTCTGTAGCCACTTCTACAATAAGAACGTTTGAAGGAATCGTCCGATTTGAAAGATTTGGTTTTGCAATCGAAAGATCTCGATGAGAACATCTAATTTCCATATTTTTATTTTTCATTTGAGCTTTGAACAGCAAAACGTTTTAACATTTACACCTATAGGCAAAACTAAAGCAAATTATGTAAATTCTTGTGCTAAGTTACTTTGAACAAGCTGATTGGAAGAAGCTTTTGGCATGAAATATTGATTTGAACAATATTTGTTCATTTTTGTTCAAATCAACAGTTCAAAAAAAAAAAAAAAACTTAACATTAGCACCGACGGGGAAATTTCAATCCTATATAAATAGTGTAACACACGGATTTGCTTGCAACAAACTTTATCGAAAAGATGTTATGACGTAAAACAGATAACGAAATAAACGAGCCAATTTTCCTACGAAAATTTTTGATCTGTGTTTTTAATGAGTGAATGAATATGTATATTGTGTAAGCCATTGCAAAAGGTGTACTTTAAGTAATTAAGAACTTAGGTTAAATGAGAGGGAGATTATCAATTTGGTATTGGTGTAGGGGGGGAAGTAGGCTCGTAAAGTTCTAGACGGAACTTATTGTTTTAATTCAAATCATAGTCGTTATTGAAAAATGATTGTCCTTGAACCGATTGTAATCTATATAAATAAAACCGAAAGTTTGTGTGTGTGTCTGTCTGTCTATCTGTCTGTCTGTCTGTCGATCGCCTCCTGCCGAGATGGAACGGTCTAGAAGTACGAAATTTTGGCTACAGGTACCCTGGGTCAGGTCCTCGTGCACCTCGAAGAGTTTTTCCGAAAATTCGAATTTGTTCTTCTTTTATTCCAATTTAAGCAAAACTGTTGATTTTAGTAATATCTCATCGAAGAAACGTCACACCTTTTCGATTTTTGCAACATATTGATGCCCGTAAAAAACTGCACAAGATGATCTTCTCTGAAGTTCGTAGAACATATAGAACACGCCCAATATTCATTTAAAGTAGTTTTGGAACTTTAAAGCAAGGCTTACCTCGGATTGAATTTATCTGCTCAATTTGCGTGTTTTCGCCAAAATAAATAGTACTTTTGTCGCCAACTAGATGCTTTATATTAACGTAAGATTGAAAGAATGAAATGCCGTTTTATGAGCGAAACGAATTCTAAAAATTCATTTCATTTTTATACATATTTTGTGGAACTGTAGACGATTTTTAATTACTTTACCTTGAGGTTAATTTTCCTTCCTTTTTTGGCAATTTAATAGTATAGTAGCAGTTCAACAATTTCATGAAACATTTCTTATGGTAGGGTGTCCGCTTTATCAAGGAAACAAATTCTAAAAATTCGTTTCATTTTTATGCATTCTTTGTGGATCATTAACTGCGGACGATTTTCAATGACTTTAGCTTGAGGTTGATTTTTCTTTCTTTTTTGGCAATTTAATATTTATTCCTTCGCTAAAAACTAGGATGGAAGGTTTTCGATATGGGCTATTTTTGATGAAATTTAAAATTTCGCTTAGTGGTGATTACTTTTTTTCGCCCCCCATCCAGTTAATTGTTCTCAATATATTATTTTGCGCTTCATACCCTTCCCAAACCGTGCCAATAACCCTTATCAGTAATATGGTTATCATTAGGATCATGGTGCATTTGCGTTATGCTTCCATTACTATAGTGCAATTTGGCGATCTTCTGCTCTATTTTAACTTTTTTAAGTAGCGATTTTGATTGATTCCATATTTTACTCAAGTGATTTATTTTCTACCATTTATTCAATTTTTGTACTGACTGTTTGGTGCCATTTGGACTGAATTTAGTTATTTCTTTCTATCAACTTAAATTTCACACGTCAAAATTGGTTAAGTACTGGACATTTTTTAACTTAAATGTGCATGTACCTTTGGAAGTAATGCTTTTCTTTCTTCCGTTTTTATCCGAATTTTATAAAAGTGCTATTTAATTGAATTTTCAGGAAATGTTTTGATGATTTTGCAAAGCGGGAGTTTTAGGAACTGGTGTCCTAAATTTAATGGAGAATTTGGGATGGACTGTTGGTAATTTCAGGAAAAGCTGCTCTTAAATGCCTGTAGTCTAATGGGTATTTTAAGTCACTTTATTCTAATCGCGTTGTTTTGGGACTAATGTCCTTATTCTATTAGGGAAGTTTAGGAATAGTTGTCTTTATTCAAATGGGAGCTTTAAGGAATGCTTTCTTTATTGTAGCTGAAATTTTCAGGGACCGTTGTCCTTCATGTGATGAACATTTTTAAAGAGAATTCTGCTCTTATTCTGATGGGAATTTTTAGATGTGGTGTTATATATCGTAGTTGCGATTCTTACAGATTCTGGATATCATTTTGGAACACTTATCCTGATGAATATGTGCATTTTAGTTTCTGTTACATTGTTTACTCTAATGGCAAATTTTACGAACTGTTGTTGGCATTTTAATGCGGATTTTTATTGACTGTTATTTTTGGTCTGAAAGGAATTTTTTGAGGCTGTTGTTTTTAGTGCAATCATGATTTTTAATAAATTTTACTGTTTGAATGGGATTTTTTTAGGACTGTTGCCCATTTTCTACTTGGATTTTTTAAGAAAGTTTTTCCTTATGTATTGGCAACAGAATTTTAGTCATGTGTCACTTGACCTACGAATGATGCAATATTATCCCGCGCAACGCCGGCATGTCAGCTAGTCATTAAATAAAAAGCGTTTTAAGGGACACGTTTAAATAATGTAGAAAGGGAAGCAACGCCTGCTTCAGCGCGAATTAAATTAATCTAAATCCCAGCATTTCGTAATGTAGGTAGCTGTTTTTCAAGACGATTATAAAGGCTTTCTTGCATACAACGAAACACGTGTATGCAATATTATTAGAAATTTGTGTCTCATCACGTAATTATTTTTAATGCCATAGGTTTGCTAAAATCAAAATTTTGCATAAATATATTTT
Source organism: Octonoba sinensis (assembly GCA_038502835.1). Taxonomy (NCBI): domain Eukaryota; kingdom Metazoa; phylum Arthropoda; class Arachnida; order Araneae; family Uloboridae; genus Octonoba; species Octonoba sinensis. Next base: position 72,047,265 of record CM076602.1, read on the forward strand.
ATCATCAATATTACATAAATATTACAGCGTAATACTGAAGTCAATATAATCTCACCAATTAAGGGTATATAATATGTTAATTAAGCATAATATGAACATATAAGTTTTTCCGTATTCAGTAACTATCCAAATTGATTTTAATCGTAAATAAATCAGTTACAGTAAAAACAACACTGTAATCCGACTTTAGTTTTTTGGATGACTAAAGGCTGATAAGTTAATTTTTCAATGCAGTGCTTCAAACACAACATCTATCGACCTAATTCATTTAAACGAATTGTTTTTCGAAGTACAATAAAATATATTTTTGTTTGATGCTTAAATAAGAAAAATATGTACAGCTCAATCATAGAGAAATTTCGCATATTTACGAATAAAAAAGGTTAAAAAAATGAAACTAACTAGTAATAATATTTTCCTTCCTCGTCATTAGTTAGTTGAAGAGCAGAAATCTTTGAATAATCTACAGCGCATACGTATGGCACAAAACCACGCCCGTCATTTGAAAATTTTCCAAGGGGGTGTATATTCAATGCATATTGTGTATAAAAAACAACAAAACACATAAACACCATGCATAATTCATTTTGTTTATAAAAGTCAGGGAGGGGGATGCAATTCACCCCCCCCCCTGATCGTCTAAATGACTAGCCTGCACTAAGGATTTATTGTATTATATATATTATATGTATGTTGTGTTGAAGCACTTAATGTATTATATAAACTTAATTAGGTTCTCCCAAGCTCAAGATTATTATTATTATTATTTTTTAAAATTTCTAACGGGCAGCGTATATATATTGGTTCTTAACCATTGCAGACCAAATGCGTTCCAACGAATGGTACCAACTGTTTCAGCGGCAACATAATAAGTGTGGTACCATTGCCGCATGAGACTTTTGACGTCCAGTTTCCTCACCTGAAAGGCGAGCACCCGGACTCTGTTGATGCGAAATTTCACTATGAATTTATACAAATACAAATACAAACGTGATGACTAGCAACAGGCACAGGGCCAGCAAGGCTGGTCCTAGTCAATTTAACAATCCCCGATGAACATCAAGAGCCCTCTTAAAAGTTTTCACCCCACTGCAACTAACAGTTGCCTCCGGTAAACTATTCCAACTGCCTACATTACTATTGAAGTAGTAATTTTTCCTAATTTCAGCAGCCCATCAACATTTCCAGTGTTAATGAATTTGAACAACTGAATCATGTCCCTTCTAATTCTTCTTTGCTCAAGACTATACATATTGAGCCTTTTAAGCCTAACCTCATAATCAAAGTCTGAGAGATCACTTGCCAACCTAGTAACCCTGCTTTGAATCCCTTCGAATAAGGTAATATCCTTCTTTAGATAAGGAGACCAAAACTGAACAATTTAATTTATCCGAGAGTATCCAAGCTAAATGTCTACTCAAGGGATCTTTTACGAGCCGCATAACCATACAACATGGACACAGACGATTTTCTGTAACTTGAAAATCCACCGTCACTGTCAGGCTCGATCCGATGAACTTTGGCGTACGAGTCCCGTGTCTTACCAAGAGGCCACCGTGCCGGGCACTCGAGATTAATAAAAATCAAGATGAAAAAAAAAAAATAACATTTTAATTAATTACTGAAAAATAACATTTTATAACTCGTCCAAGTTTTCGTGTATCTGATGAGCCAGAATTTCCCTCGATATCTTTCATTTTTAAAATTTATTAATATTTTCAAACTTTCATTTCCATTTCTTTTATACGAATACACTGATGGAAAAAAAAAATCCCAACACAAAGAAGGAGTGGTGCTAGCGAAACGAAATTTGGCAGGCGTGTTTATACATCTGAAAGATGACGTCGATTCAAATTTTGCGCTCGGCGCATCAGTATGACACTAGTAGCGACACACGGAAGATGCAAATCAGGTTTGCTTTAAATACGCGCTGTAACGTTCCTGAGCGTTGTTTAGCGACGAGATTTGATGTAGTGAGTTGATGTTAGTCCACAATGCCTTTAAGAAGACAACGAAGCCACTATCAACAGCTCACTGAGTTCGAACGAGGTCGTGTAATAGACCTACAAGAAGGTGGGTTTTCTTTCCGCGAGATTGCAGAAAGGCTTGGCAGGAATGCATCCACTGTGCATGAATGTTGGCAGCAGTGCTCAAGGGAAGGCACTGCCTCAAGAAGACCGGGTTCCGCGCGGCCACGTGGCACTACTGAGAGGGAAGACCGCCGTGTTCGGCGTATGGCCGTAGCGAGTCGTACTGCGTCTGCAGTAGAAATTCGAGCAGCAGTTGGCACCACAGTGACACAACGAACTGTTACTTCAAGGACAGCTCCGAGCCAGACGTCCTGTAGCGTGCATTCCACTAACGCCAAACCACTGCCGTTTGCGACGTCAGTGGTGTCAGGCTAGAGCTCATTGGAGGACGGAGTGGAGATCTGTTGTGTTTTCTGATGAAAGCCGGTTCTGCCTTGGTGCCAGTGATGGCCGTGTGTTGGTTAGGAGGAGGCCAGGTGAGCGGCTGCAGCCATCCTGTCTGCGGCCTCGTGGTTATCCCACGCACCCTGACAGCAAATGTGTACGTCAGTCTGGTGATTCAACCTGTTGTTCTGCCTTTCATGAGTAGCATTCCAGGAGGTGTTTTCCAACAGGATAACGCTCGACCTCATATTGCTGTTGTAACCCAACGTGCTCTACAGGGTGTCGACATGTTGCCTTGGCCTGCCAGATCACCAGATCTGTCCCCAATTGAGCACGTATGGGACATCATTGGACGACAACTCCAGCGTCATCCACAACAAGCATTAACCGTCCCTGTATTGATCGACCAAGTGCAACAGGCATGGAACTCCATCCCACAAACGGACATCCAGCACCTGTATGATTCAATGCATGCACGTTTATATGCTTGCATTCAAAATTCTGGCGGTTACACCGGTTATTAATGCACCAGTATTTCACTTCTGCAATGGCTCTTCTCGGGCTTAAATTAAACTGTGATCTTGAAATTGTAATCAATTACGTACGTTACCTATATAAATGTATTTCTGAAATTTCATTACTCTACAATAATTATTTCTTGGTGTTGGGATTTTTTTTCCATCAGTGTATATCGCATCGCTTATTTACTGATAGGACGTCCTATCCTGAAAAATTACGACTTTATACTAACTGATAAAACTGTTGTTTTCTAATAATATTCTAATACTTGACATCCAAACAAAAAAGGCTGTGTGTGTTTGAAAAAGCGCAAGTTACAGCGAAAAGAAGTCAGCAAAATGTCATCACTGGTCTCATCCATCACACGAAGTGTTAAGGAGTTGGAGAGTCGCCCACAACGATAACCAATCGGCGAAAAAATTGTAAAAAAAGTTTTTTGATGTAAAGAAAAAGAAGAAGGGAAAAAAAGAAAGGTGTCAAAAATACTTGTCTAGTAGCCTATGATGAAGACCGCAGACATAGTAAAAAAACGCTTTTTTACTTGAACCTTTTTGACAGAAAGGTCGGAGCATCAAAAATGAAGTATATTCGTAAATGTTTTTTTATTATGTAACTAAGTTCTAAGAGGTGGATTTAGGTTAGACGTGTAGAAATAATTTTAATGAAGAAAGGAACAAAAAAAGTCATGATTGATAAATTAAATGACGGGGTAATAGAAAGCAGGTATATACTTTGGCACATTATTAATCTGTTCATAAATAGAACTAGTCAGCAAATGATTGGCCGATTTTATTTTAAAGTTAATTTTATTTAGAGTTAAATTTTAAATACCAATAAAATAATTATGGACATACATAAGTTTAACGTACAATATGTAAAATGAGAAATGGATAATTCTAATAATAATAATAAGGAAATAATAATAAAACATGGCACCGGCTTTCGGTATTCCAGTTAATACAGTATTTAGTATTATGGCAAAACAGAAACGCTTTGCTACAATTAAAATCGAATAATGTACCTAATGAAATGTGTTTAATTCTTCAGCTTCCTCTCATTGTAACTCTTTTACTTTTCCAGGATTAGAATAGTCTAATGCATAGAATGGTACAAATACTTACATATTTATAATCGGCGATTGCTGCTTCATATAAGAAACCTTCCTCTACTTCAAAATACTCATTCTCTGATGTTATCTTGTGAAGACGAGCAGTTCTACCCTCCTTTGACGCCTCTGAAGTCCGCAGTTCCGATGGCTCGATACGCGCTTTGTCCCGTCTCGCTGCAAAAGCATTAGCTTCTGGGCCAATCGTGATTCCCATAACATCTAAGATTTTAATATGGGTATAAAACCTTCATTAAAAATACTAACTGCGAAGGTTGGTACAAAGGTTGGCTCAAAACTAACTTAAAGTAAAACTAAAAGGAGAATATTTCAACAAAACAAGTTTCTATGTCCTTCAAATAAATATAGATTAAAAAGGCATACTATGCAATAAAGATTTTATGAGGGATATTCAACCATAGGACTCGGGAACGCCTACCGTCTTCTGTTGACTTGTAGCGGTCGGACTGGAACCGATGCTACTTCACTAAAGCGGCTATAACTCATGAAATAATAGGAATTTTGAAAAAATCCTTTTAATGGCATATTCTTGAATGTCTAAGCTTTGGAAATATGAAATAAAATTTTTTTCGATTTTTCAAAATTCTACACTAGAATACCCCCTTAACGGTGCATATAATGGAAAAATAAGCGTAAAATGATGCAAAAGTTTACATTTTATGTAGAAATTTTATTATTTCCGACTTGTTTGCGCTTGCGAGTCAAGAAAGTGGGAAATGGTAGGAGAAAAATATGTTCTAAAATTTAAAATAAATCAATAAATATCGTTTGGTACCAGTTATGATCCAAATTGGTACCGAAATGATAAGTTTGGTTATGACCCAAATTAGAAATCAGGCAAAAGAAGACATATACAAATAAGTGCATTTCAAATTCTGTATATGCTTCCTATGCCAGTCCACTACTTCATGCATTATCTGTAAAACAATTCATAAAAAAAAATCATTTTTTGAACTTCTTCCTTTACGTATGTAAATTTATTATTTCTTTTTTTCTGTTGCGTTGAGAAACTCCGCCATTGCAATATTATTTTCGCGAACCCCCTTTCAGGAACCCGCGAACCCCTGGGGGTTCGCGAACCACCGGTTGGGAAACGCTGTTCTATACTATGCGGCCTAGTGCCGCATCCCGCTTTCAGATTCTACGAGGCTTAAAATAAATGGAGACTTTGTACTAAATAAGAAGTGGGCAAATACGTATTATAACTGGGTTTTTACATAAAAATTTTATCTTCTGGAATTGGTGGGGTGAGGCAAAGAAATTAGTTCATAGAGCACCAGCCAGTTTTCTTGTTAACCGGAATGCCCTTCCGCCCCATTAGGCTGGATACTCGTAGTTTGGGTCAACTGTAGTTGGGAATCTGGATCATATTGAATCACAAAGTGTGAGAAACACCTGTTTTCCACCCTCCCCTCTGTCTCTCTCTGCTTTCTTTCTTACAGGTGCAATTGTTTGGAATTCCTGAACTCTCATCTTTTGGTTCAGAAAATCAAAACCCCTGTTTATGATTTAAGGCACATGCTAAAAAAAAAAAGGCCGTTATGAGGGGTAGTCAGTAAATTTCCGGCCTTCTAATAGGGGTAAAATTAACATTATGTCTATGGGAAACATTTTCGTTCCTGAAAACATTAGCCCTTAATAGGGGTGGCCCTTGAATGGGGTGACCTTTAAGAGAAGTTTCACTGTAGTTATTTTTTCAATCCCACCTGCTTTCGATGTTTATTCGAAGCCATTCTTTTTCAAAGTCTTTATTCATCATACTTCCATACTATTCTTTACATCTACAATATTTGCACAATACTCTATAGATTTTTTAATATTGATGATTTAAAGATAAAATATTAAGGAGAAAAAGAAAGAGAAAATGTAATCTATTAAATATGCAAATTAATACTCATCTTAACATGTCAGAATATATATATATGTAGGACGGCGTCTACGAGTTATTAAGTTTACGGAAAGAATAAAAGAAAAAGAGATTAACGTCTAAACTAATATTTTATTTTCTACTAAACACCTAAAAAGAAAAAACATCACGATATTTACATTATTACAAGAAAGATAAATTAAAGCTAGATAAAAGAGCATTGGTTCACCTGTGAAATGGAGACTCCAAACATCCTGATAAGCTACGTCAATCTACGTTTCATAAGTTTGTTGATTTGCATTAGCCTTTTGAACTCTTGGTTAGATTGAAAGTGAGTGTTTGCGTTTCTAATTTATTCAATAATAAAAGGGTGGCATAAAATTTTTTATTTCTATTTTCTTCACAGAAGGAGTGCATAAAGATAAAATTTATGCATAATATGCACTAAATTAAGCAACTAACTCAGTGCTGAGTCAGTCGCACGCAGAAGAGATTGTGGCTAATTGAAACATTTGAACAAAACAAATTGTTACAAAACAGAAAACTAAAATGTGTGAAAGTTGTTTGAACATTCGAGGCTGAACTCGAAAAATTTTATGACTTACTGTCGAATTCCGAGTGCTGCGCGAGCTATAGTGTACTGAATTATTTGGTAACTGCCCAGCAATAAGAAACAAATATTTTAATTGATGCATTTAGTAATATGCAGTTTTTACAAAATGTCTACAACGTTTTCTTAAAAAGCCAAACGCTTCAAATTTGCAGTATTTGGGTAACAAAATATTTTTTAAATACTTACAAAAAAATTCATCTTTCAGTACCTTTTTCAAACTTAGTATTCGTTTTGGCTTAGATCTACATTGAGTTCAATTCGTTGAAGAATAATTTTCAAATACTTTACATAAAATCTAACACGAAATTAAATTGTAAAATATATATCCTGGTTCTATTTAAAACTACGCAGCAGTAAGGTACCAATTTTAATTGGTGTATGAAAAAGGACGTATCTTACGAAATGGTTCAAAATCCGGGATTTCAGACGCAAGGTCCATTTAACGGCTTTTACATTTTATGCGGATGAAAAGATGAAAAGCGAATAACGGCATCTTTATCCATTCTTTAGCTTAAATTTTCCTTCGCGTTTCTACTAGAGTGGCAGTAAAAGTAATACCTAATATATATTTCAAGAAAAAGCTCCTGCCAGTGCTAACGTTAAAGTGATCCATTGCCTTCCTTTGCGGAAAAAAAGGCTTTTCTTTAGATATAAAAAGGCAGTCAAAATTTGGGGAAATGGCATCATGTCATGTGCCTCGGGCATAATAAAATTCTGTGGATGGCTCCGCAGAGATACTACAAATGTTTAAAAGAAACAGAGCTTGGCCCCGTTGTTTGATGACTTTTATCAAGTATAAAATTTTGTGTCCTACAGGAAGCCATTATTGGTCGGTTTTTGTATCGGTTAGATTTCGAAAGTTGAAAGAAATATATCTTGCATGAAGATGCCCTATTTCTGTGGAAATAAATTGAAAAACGAAAGTATAGCGGGTTGTTTACTTAGAAGATTTATCAAGTTGGAACGTGGTGAAGTGATACAAAAGATTGCTTGCTGTCGAATGGGTGTATTGCTAAATAAAATATTATTTCATTTTATATAGTTATTCACTACTCTTTATAATAGAAAAAAGAGTAGGAAGGTATTTTAAAACTGGATCGAAGAAAAATATTCAAACTGCCATTCAATAATTGCAAAATGTGCTAAAAAATTAAAAGATTCATTCTCTAAGCAAATGTAACACTTTTAAAAATATTTTTTTTGAAGAGGGCCGCACATTTTTGAATATAACTATAATGAAAATTAAAATGTTTAATATATTGTTAGCAATGTAAGATATAAGAATATTATTACTTGAAGAAAAAATTTCGCAGACTATGTGCAAATGTAGGTTTATATTTATAATTTTTTTATTGTTATACATGATTTTACCTGTAGTTCTTGTACTATGAATTCACATTTATAGTACATATAGTACTTTTATTCCTTAAAGAAATTTCTAGTGATTTCTACAGATAAATAATAACAAAATATAAGCACAAGCTAGGGGATCCGCCCCCTGCTTGCTTCGCTCGCCACCCCCAGTCTTTGTAGTCTATTAAACAAGCAGATGCCCATATACACAGAAGGATAAGGACGTATATTTAATGCTATTAATTCATAGTGCTACTAATTTCTGGCAGGTACAGCTCTCGAAGGAGGAGGGCGTGTTAAATGGCTTTACCAGGATATCCCGATACGATGGTACTACCTGCATCGATCCCAGACCCGTACACAGTCCGGATGATACGTGGTTGGTACTCTAACTTTGCCAGGTAAAGCTCGAATCGTGCCAGGGGGCTTTGCTTCTTGCACGTTGCACTCGCTTGCCAGCCGCCTTCGGTGGCTGTTTCGCATTTAGGGAAAACTTGGTGTAATAACACCGAATCTGTTTTATGAAAGACCCGGAAGCCCCTCTGCACAGACTGAAGTGGGCGTATTTTATTGCTGTACTTTGCTCTGCATATTTCCGGCAAGTAAAGCTTTCCAGGAATGCGACTGGCTTAATGGCTTTCCCAGCATATTCCTAATTCGTTGGTACCTATCCCGTCCTCTGACACACTGACAGTCCGGATGAGATGTGGTTAGAGACACACAAGCAGCAGACAGACGCGAGAAGATTTTAATTATGTAGGGGAACCTGTTGTACCTTGGATACATTTTTTAATTTTTACTTATTTATTCAAAAACTACTATAGTGAGATGCATTTTACGTATTACATAATGTTTTGCGGTCATTTATGAACAGAAGTGCTATTTTTAAAGTAAGGTAGAAAAATAAATCTTATGTCATTTAGCCTTTTGAAAAAAAAAAAAAGGAATTAGGACCAAGGTACAAAACCCCTGTTGTACCATGGACCTATATATGTTGTACTATGAACCTACTATTATTATTTTTGAGAAAAACATTACTTATATTACAAATCTTTATTAAATCTTGTATTAAAGTTGTTAACATTATTTAATAAAACAAATTAAACAGCATAACAATTTACTTAGCAATTAATAGACATTATATTAATTAACATTCATAATTCTATGAGATATTTGATCACTTGAATGTGTTATTGTTTAATAATTATCTTTGGAATTTTATTATTATTCTTCTTTTTGTTTTTATATACCCCTTCTAGCACTGCCAATATTTTTTCATCTCTTTTATTTCATACAAATCCCTTCTGGAATGGCATTTTGACGGTGGTTTAATTTTTTCTTTTACTCCCAAGGATATAACATTTCATCTGGTTTTTCCGGCCACTTCCAGCTCTTTTTAGATTTTTCCATAGTAGATGTTTCCGTTTTCTTGTATTTCTTCCTAAATAACCTCATCCAATAGACACCCGCCATTTTATCTAGATCCCAACTTTCAGGATATTTAATATTGTTTGACTTGGCAAATTTATACGCCAATTTCATCAAGTTTATTAGTGTCAAGCCGTATTGTAGTTGAGAAGCTTTATTAATATAATCTAGTAATAAGAGTTCTTCATTATCTGAAAACACTTTGTGACTTGCAAGTTTCGATTTTAAATTAAATGGCTCAGTAGGATAATTTTCTTTTTTCAAGTGACGTGTCAGCGTAGTTTTTGATAAAATATAAGTCTTAGCTGCCCTGTAAACTGTTAATTTATTATCTTTTATAAGCGCCACAGCCTCCAATATTTTATCATAATTTGGCGATGGCCTCGTAATTCCCGTTTTACATCGAGGCATTTTTGTATATGATAAATATCAACAATATGTTAAAAAATTAAACTATTTTATTGCACTAAATACGTAACATTAAAAAATATTTTTAATATAACAAGGTAAATACAGTCCACGGTTCAAAGTGTTGTGCTATGGACCTATTCATAGTACAACTGTTTCATTAGGTCCAAGGTACAACACCCTACACAATTTTAAAATAACTGCTTATTTCGAGTAATAGTTTAGTAACTGAAAATGATTTAACGCTCAATTACACGGCCAAATAAGTTGTTAAGCATAAACAAAAAGATTACTAAACTTTTTAAGAAAGGAAACAAGTTATTTACAAAAGGAAAAAACTAAAAAAATTTACTTTTAGGGTCACAAATTCTTTTTGGTCTCCTACTGCCAGATCTCGTTCGAGTCCAACTATCAAAATTAGTTATAAATGACAGCTAACAGATAGCACATGGACCAGTGTTGGCGTATTGCAAAATGAATCCGTGAAATATTTTTTTTTATCATTAGGACCAAAGTACAACAGGGTCCATAGTACAACAGGTTCCCCTAAATTATTAAAAATAAATTAAGTAAAATAATTTGAAATTAATTAACGTTTAAATGTCGTTAAGAAACGTTTCTGAACCAATTTTTCTTCAGGTGCCGTTGAGAAATACTTTATTTTTTTTACGACATCGATTTTTACGCAGTATTCTGTATTTGATAAATTAAGTAGCAATTCATTAAAATTTTTTTAAAAATATTTATCATGGGTTTTGTTGTAAGGTAGTTTAGTGTTACAATAATGAAAAAAAAAAAAAAAAAAACACTAAATAGTTGTGCCTTTCTGCTTAACTATGTTATTCTTTGCTTTTTTTAATTGCTTACATGAAGCGGTTTCGAAATCTTAAAAGAGTATAAAACAAAGTTGCTTCCCGCGTCTGTACGCTTGGATCTTTAAAACTAAGCAAAGGATTTTAATGTGGTTTTCCTCAATAGACAGAGTGATTTAAGGGGAAGAATTATAGACCCGTTGGGAAAAAAATCCGATAGGTAGTTCCTTTTTAGCCTACTTTCCCGTAAAAGTAAAAAAAAAAAAAATACTAAAGCATGAAGGAAGGCTTAATGTATCTTGAAAATATGGTTAGAAATCAAGAAAAGTCAAAAATAAGTTAAGTAATTAATAAAGATTGAAAAATAAAAAATTTGAAAGTAGGGTATTGAGATGGGGAAAAAGTGTGTCCTGTCGGTCTGTCTGTCGGTCTGTCTGTCTGTCTGTCTGTCCCCCCCTAATAACTTTTGAACGAATTGTCCGATTCGAAAAATTCTTTTTGTATTCGAAAGAACTCGGCGAGGACATCTCATTTCCATATTTTACTTTTTGATTTGAGCAAGTTTTTGTTCAATTTTGAACAGTTCAAAAATTTTTAACATTAGCGCCTACGGGCGAAAATGAAGCAAATTATGTAAACTCTGGGTACAAGATCCAAGTTCCAATGAACAAGCTCACTGGAAGAAGTTCTTGGCGTGAAATATTGATTTGAACAATTTTTGTTCATTTTTGAACGGTTCAAAAAATTAACATAGCGCTTACGGGGAAATTTCAATCCTATATAAACCCTGATCGAACGGACCGATTTGCTTGGAACAAACTTTATCGGAAAGCTCTTATAACGTAGAATATGTATAAATAGAAAGTTCATCCAGAACTAACGAGCCTATTTTCCTATGAAATTTTTTTATCGGTATTTTTAAGGATATATATTAATGAATGAGGAAAAGAATGAATGAATGAATAAATACATGAATGAGTAAATAAATGAATAAACACCTGAACGAGTAAACGAATGATTGAATAAATGAATGACTGAATAAAGGAAAGAATGAATGAGTGAGTGAATGAATATGTATTATCCGTTGAAAAAGGTATATTTGAAAAAATTAAGAACTAAAGCTAAATGAGAAGGAGATAGCTAGATTATAAATTTGAATTTGGTGTATACGGGAAAGAAGGCTCGTATAGTTCTAGACGGAACTTCGTGTTAATCTCTTAATACATGCATGCTGACGTTTTTTAAACTCTTCGCATACACTGTTAAAAATTTCCGTAAGAAAATAGTAAAATAACCATTTATTTGATTGTTATTTTACAATATTTAATTACAACAGTTGAATAACCATAAAAAAGATGGTACTCAAACTTCTGATTGTGAAAAAACTTGTTTATTCTCTGTTTATCCTAAAGAACGTATAACTAACCGTAATTTTCAGTCGCTCAATAAGAATCGGGCGTCCATCTTGGTTGCGAAACCTTACCGGTCGTACGTTGTCGTTAAAATATGAATAAAGATTTATCACTTCAAATCTGCATGTGTATATGAAAAAAGAAGGAAAAAAAAAAGTGGCTTAAGAAGTGGTTACTAAATAGAAACACATACACACGTAAATCAAAAATTGGAGACATCGGATTCCCGAATTGTTTGCGAATGAGCGAACCCATAATTTGAGCTGCTGAAGCTTGTTTGTATTTGAATTTTTGCAGCAAATAAAATGATTTTCGCCAATATACAATAAAGTTAGGCCAAAAATGAGTTTGGATCCAATTAAAAAGTAAAAATTACGATTTTAATGCACATTACTTGTTGGAAAAGAAGATTTATTGATACATAAACGCCGGCTGTACGTGGTGAAGCTGGCCGAGTGGATAGGGAACAAGGATTGTACACCACACTCCCGGGGTTCGAGTCCCAAGCACTTCGTTTACGGTTTCTACGCCTCGAAGATTCTACCGCTCGAAATGGTTCAAAAAAGGTAAAATTTTTGTTTTGAAACCAATCTTAAATGGTTATAAAATAGTAAACTTTGGTATTTACGGCTTTTTAACCAAGATGATTGGAAATGATTAGGTCCAGTAAAAATGAAAAAATGCTCCAAACCGTAAATTTAACGGTGATTTAGATAGACAGACTGCTGCCGGTCATTTAACCGTAATATCATGATGAAATTTCTAACAGTGTAGGCTACGCCGTCGTCGACGTTTACCTAACGCTTAGCACGTACATCACCATGCGGGTACCGCTAGCGAAGCTTTATTTCAATTATGAAACTTATTTTTCTGTTGGCGAGACAACAGTTCAACATGACCGGAAAATAAAATTAATATGATATTGCAATTTCATTTTTGCAATGAATTTCAGGTCATCGCCAAGACTCATTCCCAATGAAAAATAATGCAGCAAATCACGCCGTGCAACAATTTGGCAGTTTTAATTACCCTTTAGGTGACAAGTCTGACCCTACCTAAGGGAATTGTTCCCAAGTTTTCTTAACTGGTACTTTTATATGTTATATTGCTTTTTCAAGCGTTGAAAGTGTTCAATGTTTTTATTTCTTTTGACAAATAGACAGACGACGTTTTTCAAATACTACAGGCTTTATGCCACAGGCGATGTTTTTTATACTCTTAGCAAGGACGGCGCTTCATGCGACGTTTTTACATTCCTATCAAATACATCGTGGCAGGCGACGTTTTTCACTCTTAACAAAAACAGCGCCGTAGGCGACGTCTTTAAAATTCAGCACGTGCAACGCCGTGCGGGTACCGCTAGTGTACACATAAAATGATTCTCGTACGCAGCATTTTTTGAGAAATATATGTATCTAAATTTGTGACCAAAATATTTCGTCCACAAATTTTCAACTTTTCATTTGCACCATACTCATTTTTAAAAAATTGTTTAATCAATCTAAATACTTTTTTTTACAAGTTTTCCTTTTGAACTGACATAAATGAAAGTGCAATTCCAAAATTAAATATTATCTTTTCCTTCATTCTGAAAAGCATTGTGTCCCATGTTACACAAAGCGCTTTTTTTTTAAACCTTTCTTAATGGATCCAATAACGCAAGCTTAGTCAAAAATGTATTTGCGAAAGTAGCATTTCGAATTTCTCCACTAAGTTTAAATACCGGCGGGCGTCCTTTGTTCTCTCACACCACATTATTTAATGGAGAACATTATACGCCAAGTTATTGCTCCCCCAGCGGGACGAAGCAGATATGATATCGCGATGCATCGTAAAGTAACGCGTTAAATGTTTTGCGTGCAGATGATATTCTTACGTGTGGGGATTATTGTCCTTGGACGGGTTGACACAAATTGAAATTTATCGCCGAAGCGAGGAAATTTTATAATTTCCTTGCCCGATGCTTTTTTAACGGGTAGGACTGTTTTCAGATCAGGGGGATTAAATAAATTCATGTGCGAAGAAAAACAATTAGAAGAGGTGGTTGTGTGGGAAATAGAATTTTACTGCTTTTTGCTTGATGCTAAGTTGGCTATAAATTTTACGATTGTAGGACATTAAAGGAAACAAACAAAGCTAAATTAAAATTTATTAAAATAGTTGGAAACTGTATAAAAATTTACGATGGCAAATTAAAAACGAATACATATACATGGCTCTCAAAAACAGAAATATTCAGAAAATTATTTTAATTTATTCTACCTTAAAATTCTTAAGAACGTGATGAAATCAGTAATAACTAATAAAGTTAAAGAAATAGTTTTGATATATGAATATTGAATGAAACAGGGTTTAAAATTTGAATTTCCTCAGGAGCGGAAAAATCATGGATGTGAATGTGTGTGAATTGTATAAAAATACAATTCATAGCAATCAATTTTCATTAGCATAAAATTATAATTCAGTAGGTGCAAATATATTGAAAATTTTATACTAAAGTCACTCACTTAAAAGTGATAAATGAAATTTGTATTATTTTGTAGCGCAGTTCTGAAGTACATACATTTCCGCAAAATATTTTAGTTTTCAAGCTACATAAAAAAAAAATGTAGTCTATGGAAAGTATGAAGGAATTTTTATATATTTCGCCAACCTTCTATTTTATGATTGTTTATCATTTTCCTACAATTTTCCTTTATTATATCGTCTAGACTCTCGTTACTTTGCCTTTGACATAAAACGTCTTTAATGCTGTCATGCAAATGTTTTGTTAAACAGCGATAAATTTTGATCATAATGAATTCTGCCTTTACAATTGTCAATACTCAATAGGCGATTGTAACCATGATTCAATAGACGATCAACATTCAGCGAACAGAAATATCAATTTACTAGGGCGCCTGTCATTCAAAAGTTGGTAATGACAGATCTTTCTTCTTAGACGGTGTTTTTGTGACAGGCATTAGTGTTGCGTTTGATGTACCTCACTAGCTCACTGACCACTTGCGCAACCAGAACTTTCTGCTGGCGTGGGGGGGGGGGGGGAAGGCGAGATCAGAAAATCCTTATATGCATACATGTTAATGCCCTGGGAATTGCAACATGGCCTAAAGCCAAGGGCTTTGGAGGAAGATGGTTAGCACTCCCCCATCGCTACCGCCGTGCTATTTTAGATCAGAGAAGTGCTATTGCTTCCACAAAAATATGTTTTAAATACTTGAGGTGTACGACGTGATTGCGTCTTCAAACTCTATTTTGAGTTTTGTCGAAGGTGGCGTTGCGTAAATACAGGGTGGTTACAATTAAAGTTTACGTCATTGATATTTGGAAAAGGAATCTGAAATATAAAAATAATAGTTCACATTTTTAACACCCGATGGAATATTTTTTGATTCACTTTCAATTCCAGTATTCATCACCCAGCTGCTATAATTAAAAGTGAAATTCTACCCAATATTGTTAAACACACAATCACGCTCTTGTAAATAGTGATTGATGGAAATATAAAGCACGTTCAACAATTCTGCATTTTTTTTTTTGTTTCTGGTTTGCTTTCTGCCCTTCGTGCGCACACTAGGTATAGACTGTCTGCCGCGAGAAAAGCACACACCGAAATGTTTGCGCCTGTGTGTAACTATGAGAATGAGGTGTGTCTCATTTTTTCCTAGGGAATTTTAAAAGACTGTAACATTGTCTTTCGAAGTTCCCTTGAAAAAATGAGACAACTCATTGCCATAGGGATAGACCGGCTCAGACATTTCAGCATGAGCTTTTCTCGTGGCAGACAGGCTATAGTTAAAATTAAAACTAATATTTTTTTAAATTGCAGATTTCTTTTCCTTTTGATTTACATAACATATATACCAATTTTCAATGACATAAGTCAATTAGAGAAATATCTACGTAAGTCTCAATAGGGTAACTTAAATTATTAAAACCATATTTCACGCTTGGAGGAGTTTACATAACATGTTTTAACTTATGGCTAAAATGTGAACATTTTATAATAAATAAAACCTAACTAATAGAGCGTTCATAAAAATAAATTGAATATATATATATATATTTATATATATAGATAGATAAGAATTCTCAAGAGAAACGCAAATTGTCTGCATGTTTTTATACTTGTACATTGAATACAAATCCCCTACAGAGCTATGGGTTACATAAGCTTTAATTACAAATGTTTGAAGCATAAAATTGAAATTAAAGTCTTTTACGCCTTTGAAATGATTTGTACTTTCCTAAACAAAAGAACTTTCTTTTGAATGCAAGTTATAAATTTCAAAAAACACTTAATAAAATGAGATAACTCATTTAAAGAATATACATGATATATAACATATAAAACCTCCAATCCGTAAATTATCAGCATGAAAGGGATTTGTTTGTAAATAGAAAGAAGCGGATTTTATATAGCATGCGAAAAATGAATACTCGAATAGAAATTCAAATTACACGCAATTGTAAATTTATTAAGCTGTTTTTATATATAAATTATAGTTATAATGTCACTCAAAGTATGTTAAATGGATTTTGGAAAACTAATTCTAGTTAAGCTTACCGGAATATAATTAGTAGAGGAACCAGATCTACGCCATAGACAAAATGAATGATGCACCTCATTGGTTTGAAGGAACTTCGCTTTGAATGCAAGTCATAAACTCCAAGAAAAGGCATTTATGCACTTAATAAAAACAAGATAACACATCTAAAGAATATAGCGATACAACATATAAAACTTCAGCTCGAATGAATGATATACACTTGTTTGTTTGTTTGTTTACGACCATTTCAGGTCACATAAATATTCGAGTTTATTTGCTATTCTCAAGGATATGCCTTAAACTCTCGTCTAATATGACAGATAGAACAAGACAGCACAACAGATTTTAATATACAAAGAAGGAAATACACCCAGGGCAAGGTGGGAATCGAACCCACGCCTTTTTCTCTCCGCGCAGGGAGGCCCCGGAGCCAGTCGATTTGACCGCTCAGCCACTGAGGCCCCGATATACACTTCATTTTGAATGTTTTGAAAGAATCTAGTTACTGCTGATGCCATTCGGAAATTCTTGTAATCTCTTCCGAGTTATTTCTTCTTCTTCTAGAGCTTTCACTCAATTTTCTGATGAGGCTTGCATCCGCGTATACGGTCCCGGAGTAATCTACCGCAAGAGGTGGTCGCCTTCTCAAACACTGACCGCAGCCAATGTAGCTTTACTTTCGGTGTTCTGTGTGAGCCGAGCTTAAACCGACTGGTCCATTGCAAGACCCGAGGGATTTCATTTATCAGCTTTGTGTGATGCGTGTTCGATTATAAAAACGGTTTTGTTTATTCTCTTTACTATTTTGTTCCTTTCACATATTTAGAGGAAAGTGAAAAACATTTATGCACAAATGAGTGATTTTTAAACCACAACAGTTTATATTTCTTGAATTATGTTACACTATAAAGAAATATGTGTCAACAACATAATATTAAGGTTTTTCTTAATATTTGCTAAGTGGTTGAAGTTGGGTCGCCTCAGTGGCATGGGCGGTATGGTGGAGTTGTATGTGATTTTGAGCTGAAAAATGATAACCCTGGATTCAGAATGCGTTCCTAGCATCTCCGCTCCTGTGAAAACTATTGATCGTAACGGATTTTTGGGGTGGATCGCTCGTGGTTTAGCATTTTAGTGAAAAACAAAAAGTAGCTGTAATATGCTCACAATATAACATTTACTTTATGGCGAGAAGGGGGTCCGACCTGTAAAGAGAGGAAACTGGAGGCTAACTTAAGCATATGATGGCGATTCCGCATCAGCTCAGAGTTCCTTGCTCTGCAGCAGCGAGGGTCCCACAAGAATAACTCATAATTCAGGTCCTCGATGATCTATAAGTGTTGAATTTTTTCCGATCATGTCCAAGTGGTTTGTATTCCCCCTAAAACAATAAGTAACCCAGAAATCCATGGGAACACTTCGTGCTCTCCCAGATAAGTCTATAAGGTCGCGTTTACACGATGCCAGTTGAAGAGACAATTGTCTGGAGATAGCTTAGCTTATTGGCTACGTGTGAACAATTCAGGCCGATTGGCGAGCTAACTGCCTTGACAGTTGTCCTGAAATTCAGTTGTCTCGAGGAGTAGACAGAGGACAATGAACTGGGACCAGTGACCCCCCCCCCCACCACCACTCTGAACCAAAATTGTCGAGTCATTTGGAGCCGTGTGAACGTTGCAGCTAGTTGATTTGCTTTGTGTTGTGTCAATTCACTCGTGTCAGTCAAGTCTGCTGTGTTTTTTCGTCTTCAACTGCCATACCAATACTTTCACAGTGTGAACAGGTTCTCTTCCAACGGGCCTGGTCATTATCCAGAGACAATTGGCCCCGACAATTGTCTCTTCAACGGGCATCGTGTAAAGGCGGCTTAAAAGTGTATCAGAGGTAAGTCGTGTCCTGCAGCGGACCAGTTGGTAGAAGCTCGGTTCCCAAAGAACACCGAAAGTGAAGCAACACTGACCGAGTTCAGTGTTTGGGAGGGTGTTCACCTCTCGCAGCTGATTCGCTCTGGAACCGTGTACGTTAATGGGAGCTGGTGCACGTAAAATCCGTCATGGCTCCAATGTTCTCCTAGTGAAACGCTACCTCTGGGGGCGCGAACCTAGGTGATGGTCTCTCATTTGGGAGCTGGCTCAAAATTAGGAGATCCAACAGAGGCAAGGCACAATATATGCTCATGTACGCCAATACTCATTTTGCATTAACATAAGAATGAAAACTAATGAGAAAAAGTGAAATCATCCGCATGACAACTTATAAGCTGCTTACCGAATTCTAAGCAAGATTGGAGCAAAAACATATCAAATGTAGCATAATTTTTACGTTGGTGTAAATGTTTAAGGTGAATTTCAGGATGACGTAGTTCTCAAAAACACCGTTAGATCAGAAACAGTTAATTACTGACGAAATGATGCCGCCTTTTACCTTAAGAAAATAAAATAACTCGGCATTCTCTATTAGGGAAACCAACTCGCCTCATAAAAAGACTACGTATGAAATTTCCTTTGACTAAATTTTAATTTTCTTCAAAATTGAAATTGCAACTACCTAATAAGTTAGCATACTGACAATATTTGTACATTGATTAACTAAAGCACTGATGGAAGAGGCAAATTGCATCCCTTTTCAGAAAATTCGTCTTTAATTATTTCCTTGACTAGAGTCACATCCGTTTCCTTCATTTCGTAATCTACTGCAGGATCTGTGCCTCCAAAATGGTTTAATAAGTTTTGCGGGATAACTTTTCATTGCATTATATGAAAATTACGGATGCTCAAAGCGCTGCTAAGTTAATATTATCTATTTAATACTCTCATTGGCCTTTTGAATTGCAATCGCACAAGGATCAAAATTATAGTATTACTTATTTCTTGATTTTCGGAGATGTCGCTATTTCGTACATGCTTCGTAATGTTTTTGAAGACAAAGCGACTTTTTGATTTATTTTCCAAGCATTGTTCTCTATTAACCTAGAATACTACTTAAATATAATATTAATGAAATACACCACTTTAATGTTGTTATTGTCGGGTCCTTGGAGAGCGTGGTACTGCTCTTAAGATAGGGGGGGGGGCATGAAAACACGAAACCGATTTGAGCCCCAACATATTAATGGCAACATTTATTGTTCATCGTCACACTTCAGGCATAGGACTTAAGGGGAGGGAAATTCTTAATTTTCCTTGCCCTGGTGATGATTGCTACAGACATATCACAGGGCATTAGGACCCATTAGTAGGCAAGCACACATGTAATCCGTGGACATTTTTTGCAGCAAACCCGGAACGCTCCGATTCCAAGCCGACCACGAAACTACGCATGACCTTGCAGCGGTAAAAGTAATACATTTAGACAATGTTTTTTAAAAGAAAGAAAACTACGGGTGTGTGTGTGTGTGGGGGGGGGGGGGGTACTTTCCTTTGAATAGACTTACCGCACGTGCGGGTTCAGTCCTGGGGTTTTAGATCTGCCCGGGGTTCGAAAATTTTATGCCCGACAAGGATTTTATATTTTACGTTTTGAACTCGGAACTTTTTTTTCAGTTGAGAGATATTTTTCAATTTTTGGGAGCATATTTGAGACTGAAGAAAGGAGCAAACTTTCAGTATCAACTGCTACTATACACTTGCTAAACATTAAAACTAATTCTGAACCCTCATGTTGCGAATGTTAAGGTGAAATTAAAACAACTGAGCTTTTTTAAAAAAAGTTTTTTTTTAATGAAAAGTACAACTAAAGACGCTAGACATGACTTATATTGAGTGTATAATTATACAAGTCATGTCTAGTGACTTAGTGTGAAATGACTTGTATAAGTATACATGGGGTGTCACATGGGTGTATAATTACAATGTCAGAGGATAATTATAATGTCACGTTAACATGAGTGTAAAATTATAATGTTAGAGTTTCTAAGTGATTTCAATTCATTTTTGTAATATTAGGAAAATCAGAATGTTTCTTTAAAAAATTGATAATAAAAAAAATAAAATAAAATACAGTACTAACGAGTTAATCGCTAAAATTTCTCGTGCTGATTCCAAAAATTTTTTTACAATCTTTCTGTTTGAGTAAGCCGTCAATAATTTCGCTCCAGTTCTTTGCCCAGAACAGTCTGCTGGTTTGTATTAGATTTTCCCGGGTCATGGCTTCTTACAAAATTGACCCATTAAATACAGATACCTCTTCTCTTTGTGACCATGGCGTGCCCATCACTGAAAAACGTTTCAATGTATCGTACAGGTAGAATGAAGGGGCACTTCTCCAAAATAGCGTTTTTTGAAATGCCTTTATGAAACGCGCCTTAGCACTCCTTATACGTGAAGCTGACTCTTGTAGTTCTAGTAATAAGCGTCCTAAGGCTCTTCCAAAAAACGCTATTTTTGAGATGGGGCCCTCTTCATGCTACCTGTGCGATATACTTTGCTATTTTTCTTTACTTGTTACTGTCTTAGTATTTTTAGTGATCGTTCTTCTCTGTATTGGGTTGCTCATTGAGAGATGGGCATAGTCGGGCAGAAGTAAAAAAAAAAGGAGAGAGAGAGATAGAGAGATATGCTAATCAGTGATTTGTTCAACACGTATAGTAGTATATAAGACTATTAATACGTATTAATATTCTTTGTTGAATATAGTAATGTCCGCAAAAGGATTATTGCTTTGCTGGCTGGAAACTATAACTTCCGCTTAAGAGGAGTGTCTACATTTGAGGGGTGTCCACTAGGAGGAATTTTACTGTATAGTAGTTTAAAACAGGTATTTTAAGGGCATGATTTTTAGTTTGCCTTACTTCCGAATACGTCGGTAACGAATTTTGGTTCAATAAGTACTTAAGTACATGGAAGTCTTTCAGATAAAAACACATCTACGGAGACAAAAAATATATATATTTAACACTTGCAATTCTATCAATACTTTTGATATTTAAAATTAATTTGCCTCTAAATGCATTGTTTTGGGATGCAATATTCAGTTTTGATTGCGTTTTTTCTCTAAACTCACATTTAATTATTTTTGCTTGCAGCTTATGAACAATGTTCCATTTTACAAAAGTAGATTTGGCGACAGTCTTCACTTTTAGACACATTTTAGAACCGGCATGGCAACCCTATCAGACAGCGAGCAGAAATGCTCTTTTGACAATAATATTTCAACGTGCCAAAAGCTTTTTAAAGCGTTCCATTTCGAATAGTGCACAACTCGGCTTCTGACAGGTTGAGGGTACGTGATAGCTCAGAGATTTCAAATGCAATTTCCAGCAGTGAATAGGAAGAATAAATGTATCGCGTGTGCACTGATAAAAGAACGAGAAACGATGGTATTAAAAGTATAATGCTTCTTAATATAAGCGAAGAGTATATGCCGAGAATTTTATAAGAATAAAAATGGATATTTTATGGGAAAAAATGAAAATTCTGAAATATTGGCGAAGAAATGTAGTTTGTATCGAATGATGAGATAAAATAGAAATAAAATCTAAACGTTCTTTTTATTAAACGTGAAATGATGGTAATTTTTCATGCGATGCGAAATAATAAAGCTTTATAAAATAGCTCTAAATGTTTCTAAATATTTTTAGAATGTTTCAAATATGTTCTGTTAAGCGTAAAATGAAATTTATAAAGATGGCGCCCAGTTAAAAAAAATCGAAGTATTTTATTAAGTGTGCTGTAAAAAAATTTTAGTTCAACCTTTCACCAAAAAATGGTGAAATATTGCTGCAAGCAACATTAGGTACAAAACTGAACCATTATGATGGTGCAGTTTCACCTAGTTTCACCATGAATGTGAAACCAGGTATCCTTATAATGGTTCAATTTTAAAATGTGAAACTAGGAGCCTTTATAATGGCTCAACTTTAGAATGTGAAACTAGGAATCATTATAATGGTTCAAATTTAGAATGTGAAACTAGGAACCTTTATAATGGCTAAACTTTAGAATGTGAAACTAGGAATCATTATAATAGTTCAAATTTAGACTGTGAAATTAGGAACATTTATAATGGCTCAACTTTAGAATGTGAAACTAGGAATCATTATAATGGTTCAAATTTAGAATGTGAAACTAGGAACTTTTATAATGGCTCAACTTTAGAATCATTATAATGGTTCAAATTTAGAATGTGAAACTAGGAACCTTTATAATGGCTAAACTTTAGAATGTGAATCTAGGAATCATTATAATTGTTCAAATTTAGAATGTGAAATTAGGAACCTTTATAATGGCTCAACTTTAGAATGTGAAACTAGGAATCATTATAATGGTTCAAATTTAGAATGTGAAACTAGGAACCTTTATAATAGCTCAACCTTAGAATGTGAAACTAGCAATCATTATAATGGTTCAAACTTAGAATGTGAAACTAGAAACCACTATAACGGTTCAGCTTTAGAATGTGAAACTAGGAACCCTTATAATAGTTCAACTTGTACCAAATGTTCGTTGCAGCTAAATTTCACCATTTTTTTCATTGTTTTTGGTGATAAGTTGAACTAGAATTCTTTACAATGTGGTAGAAGTGCAGAAAATTCTGGGCCTAAATCCAATGTTAGATACACAGTCATGCGTGACAGAAAATCAGTTATATAAATTTTTGTTGGTTAAATTCGTAAAATACATTAACCTCTTCATTCCAAGTGTACCCAATTGGGTACATTTTAAACCACTATTCATTAACTACTGTTTGTGCAATTCGAAAGCTAAACACCCAATTGTTTTTGAAATTAATCAACAGACAGTTTACTTCGTTTTAAACATGGAAATTGGGCATTAATTATTATTTAAACTAATTATTAATTAAAATTAAAAAATATATTTTTAGTTATTTTGTTTTGTGACCATTTTTTAAATCAGAGAACCAAAAAATTGCGTCAACATTGTTTGTGCTTAGTTCTGGGGTCTGAAGAGGTTAAAATATATACAAGGAGGAATAAAATAAAAACTAAACAAAATAAAGATTTAATGAAAAATTAAGACACGAATATAAGAATCATTTGAAAAGAATTTATATCGGAGAATAAAGAAGCAAGAACATATTTCTAACATTTAACCTAACTAAAACTATTATCTTAGTAGAGGAGAAAAAATCTTAATTGCCGAAAAATCAAGTAGTCTTATAACGCTACATATTTGTTTCGAGTATTTACAGAGACGGAGAGGTAAAGAATTCCTTAGAATAAAAATGAAATATCATATTCTTCCTTAACTCATAATCAATAAAAGGGAGAGAGCAGTTGATATGATGAAAGACTAGATGGAACGTGTTTTTTTCTTCTAATTTTTCGATGCGTTTCCGCAGTGTGTATAATAATCAATTTTGAATTTAAACTACATCTGTCCGAGTTTTACTTTATCTTAAAGAACAACACTTAAGATAAGGTAAATTAAGTGATGAATTGGAAGACTTAATATGAAGAGGTTTTTTACTTAGATCGGTAGTGTTTGAACTGGTTGTAAGATATTATATTAAAATAAAAATCAGGAACTATCTACATTGCTTTCGTAGTTTGAAAAGTCGTATTTACCTAAAAATATGTTTATCAACTGAAAATAAAAATGAAAATGTTGTTGTTTCTAATGCCACTTGGATATCCAAGCTCCTTTTCGCAGAGCGACTAGGAATAAGACAGTAAGGAGCGCCTTCCGTTTACATATGAGCACCACAACGGTGGAAGTACGAATTGGCTCATTATATACTTAGATGACACCATATGGTGCCACCACAAGTACGCCACCTTCCTTTTTTGACCTAAGGGTAAAGGGAAAGGAAAATCTCCAACCTCTGGCACCCTCGGAACAGCCTCGGGACTACAGGCTACAGGGTCCACGGATTTTACATGCACATATCCCCAAGTGTAAATGGTGGGTCTTCAGTGGCTCGGGTATCAAACTCGAGATCCTCCGATCCGAAGCTCGACACTGTAACTACGCACTACTGTAAATAGCATCTCAGGCCTACACAGATTACCCTGAAGGGCACGGAAAGCAGTGATCCTTCTTTGAACCTTCCAAAAAGTCTCAGACACTTAACAAACAGAACCGCCCATAGGGACCGGACTGGCGAGCGGTACCTACATGCTTTACTCTCCCGGTGACTCAGTCTCTCCCCACAGAGGGCCTAACATCCGCCGGAAGTACTTTGGTGGAGATTTTGTGTTACCCAGTCCGCACCACGAGGAGGCCCCTTCCATTACCGACCCCTGCATTCATGGTAGCTAATAACCAATCAGAGGATGTTTTGCTCCACGAATTTAACGAGCACGTACTCCACATTACTCGGTTTGATGAACCTCGAACCCGGAACTCTCCGGTTTCGAGGCCGATGCTTATACCACTACGACATTTCTCAAAGTAAACTACCTTTTTAAGAAAATGATTTCTTGTGTATGTGCACTAATAGAAAAATACACATGGATTAGTGAAATAAAATCTTGCGCAGCTCCAGGCATGTCAGCAAGTTGCATAATTAATTCATCCTCTGATGAATTGATTGCCCTCGAATAAAGTAATACATCGTATTATTGCTTATTACATAGTATACATATTATTATGATTTTTCAATCACAATGAAAGGCTTTTGTCTGAAACAAAATAAATAAATAAATTAGTTAATTAAAAAATAATAAATAAATAAATAAATAAACCTATGATGTGTGTAGTGAAAACCGATTAAGCCACTAAAAATTCAAAGAGCAAAGAAAGGTTTATCTATGTAACACTTTAAAATATGACGTACCAAAACACTCCGAAGGAAAACAAAAGACAAAACAAATAAATGCAAAAAAAAAAAAAAAAAAAAAAAAAAGAAAAGTATGAGTTGTGAAAATGTCTTCAGTTTATTCTTTGTCATTTGCACGACGAATTAAATTCACAGCAAATAAGTGTGAAAAACAAATGGAAAGTTCATAAGAAGCAAAAGAAAAAAAATCAATAAGAAAGAATTTCATAACTTTGAACAAAAGCAAGTAAAAAAAAAAAATGCAAGAAAAGCTAAAAAAAAAAAAAAGAAAAAACTTTAACCCTTATCTGAATTAAGACTAGCAATTTATTTTCTCAGCTTAGGGGGAAAAAAGGATAATTTCTTAATTGTCTGACAAAAAAAGAAGAGCAATGATAAATTGACATATTTGTTTCTATTTCTTACAAATATTGGACGATAAAAAATCCTCAAGGGGAGAAATAAGAGATTCTTTTTAGTTAACTCATAATCAATAAAAAGAGAGAAAGGAACTTATCGCAAAAGGAGTAAGAAAATGAATGAAAGCTGTGGATGTGGTTTCCTAATTTTCCGATAAGTTTTTCATAATTATAGTTGGATTGCATTTTATCTTTGAATTATATTTATAAATGGGGCTATCCATCGGTTGGTGGCCTAAAGTAAATAAAAGTAATTGATAAAAAAAGATGAATAAATGATTAATAATTTTTGCATGGATATGTAAAAATGCATACATTTGTGAGAAAAATGTAGCTTATTATTAATGTGTCCCTCATTTGTTGCAATATCGTTATGATTGGAAAAATTTGATGTGATGACAATTAAGTTAATACTGCAGGATAATCTAAGTCATTATTGAAACTATCCCAGTACTATCAACTCTAAAATTGTAATTTTTCGACTTAAGATTGCGATGATAATGTAGGCTTAATTTTAACAATTATCGTCTAACTCCATTTAAAAAATCATTCTACCATAAGTCTCGAGTTCTGACGTCATTGCACCAAATGAGCGAAGTGTGTTACACGAATATGTCGTAATATACTGAAATGTTTTTAGTTGGTTTTGGGCAATTTCATATGTGATAAAATGACATTTTTGAAGAAAAATCAAATGTTTAGAGCGAAGCTATGTTCATCAAAACGTACATGTGTTTGTTGCATCTAATTGTCAACAATTTACCCTTTCGAAGGCAATTTATTTCCCTTTTGAATTCCTACCAGTTTTTTAAGTTTTATTTTCCATTAAAGGTTAGCATTTAATGGAATTTGCCAAAATTTATGTTTCTACCTAAATTTTTGGGTGGGAAGTATGCTCCCCCCAAAAAATATTTATAATCGCAGAAAATTCAATTTAATGGTGTTTATTTTCCATGAAAAGATGAGAAGCAGGTTGATACACCAGATTCTGCCCACACAAAGGTTGCTCTGTTTTTGCTCCTTAGTGCAACATTTCCTACATCGTCTGAAGTTTGAAACTAGGGCTCGACCGATGCCATTTTTTGTTTTATGTTTATAAAAAACATAAATGCATTATTCAAAGGTTGATACACCAGATTCTGCCCACACAAAGGTTGCTCTGTTTTTGCTCCTTAGTGCAACATTTCCTACATCGTCTGAAGTTTGAAACTAGGGCTCGACCGATGCCATTTTTTGTTTTATGTTTATAAAAAACATAAATGCATTATTCAAAGGTTGATACACCAGATTCTGCCCACACAAAGGTTGCTCTGTTTTTGCTCCTTAGTGCAACATTTCCTACATCGTCTGAAGTTTGAAACTAGGGCTCGACCGATGCCATTTTTTGTTTTATGTTTATAAAAAACATAAATGCATTATTCAAAGGTTGATACACCAGATTCTGCCCACACAAAGGTTGCTCTGTTTTTGCTCCTTAGTGCAACATTTCCTACATCGTCTGAAGTTTGAAACTAGGGCTCGACCGATGCCATTTTTTGTTTTATGTTTATAAAAAACATAAATGCATTATTCAAAGGTTGATACACCAGATTCTGCCCACACAAAGGTTGCTCTGTTTTTGCTCCTTAGTGCAACATTTCCTACATCGTCTGAAGTTTGAAACTAGGGCTCGACCGATGGCATTTTTTGTTTTATGTTTATAAAAAACATAAATGCATTATGCAAAGGTTGATACACCAGATTCTGCCCACACAAAGGTTGCTCTGTTTTTGCTCCTTAGTGCAACATTTCCTACATCGTCTGAAGTTTGAAACTAGGGCTCGACCGATGGCATTTTTTGTTTTATGTTTATAAAAAACATAAATGCATTATTCAAAGGTTGATACACCAGATTCTGCCCACACAAAGGTTGCTCTGTTTTTGCTCCTTAGTGCAACATTTCCTACATCGTCTGAAGTTTGAAACTAGGGCTCGACCGATGCCATTTTTTGTTTTATGTTTATAAAAAACATAAATGCATTATTCAAAGGTTGATACACCAGATTCTGCCCACACAAAGGTTGCTCTGTTTTTGCTCCTTAGTGCAACATTTCCTACATCGTCTGAAGTTTGAAACTAGGGCTCGACCGATGCCATTTTTTGTTTTATGTTTATAAAAAACATAAATGCATTATTCAAAGGTTGATACACCAGATTCTGCCCACACAAAGGTTGCTCTGTTTTTGCTCCTTAGTGCAACATTTCCTACATCGTCTGAAGTTTGAAACTAGGGCTCGACCGATGCCATTTTTTGTTTTATGTTTATAAAAAACATAAATGCATTATTCAAAGGTTGATACACCAGATTCTGCCCACACAAAGGTTGCTCTGTTTTTGCTCCTTAGTGCAACATTTCCTACATCGTCTGAAGTTTGAAACTAGGGCTCGACCAATGCCATTTTTTGTTTTATGTTTATAAAAAACATAAATGCATTATTCAAAGGTTGATACACCAGATTCTGCCCACACAAAGGTTGCTCTGTTTTTGCTCCTTAGTGCAACATTTCCTACATCGTCTGAAGTTTGAAACTAGGGCTCGACCGATGCCATTTTTTGTTTTATGTTTATAAAAAACATAAATGCATTATTCAAAGGTTGATACACCAGATTCTGCCCACACAAAGGTTGCTCTGTTTTTGCTCCTTAGTGCAACATTTCCTACATCGTCTGAAGTTTGAAACTAGGGCTCGACCGATGCCATTTTTTGTTTTATGTTTATAAAAAACATAAATGCATTATTCAAAGGTTGATACACCAGATTCTGCCCACACAAAGGTTGCTCTGTTTTTGCTCCTTAGTGCAACATTTCCTACATCGTCTGAAGTTTGAAACTAGGGCTCGACCGATGCCATTTTTTGTTTTATGTTTATAAAAAACATAAATGCATTATTCAAAGGTTGATACACCAGATTCTGCCCACACAAAGGTTGCTCTGTTTTTGCTCCTTAGTGCAACATTTCCTACATCGTCTGAAGTTTGAAACTAGGGCTCGACCGATGCCATTTTTTGTTTTATGTTTATAAAAAACATAAATGCATTATTCAAAGGTTGATACACCAGATTCTGCCCACACAAAGGTTGCTCTGTTTTTGCTCCTTAGTGCAACATTTCCTACATCGTCTGAAGTTTGAAACTAGGGCTCGACCGATGCCATTTTTTGTTTTATGTTTAAAAAAAAACATAAATGCATTATTCAAAGGTTGATACCCCAGATTCTGCCCACACAAAGGTTGCTCTGTTTTTGCTCCTTAGTGCAACATTTCCTACATCGTCTGAAGTTTGAAACTAGGGCTCGACCGATGGCATTTTTTGTTTTATGTTTATAAAAAACATAAATGCATTATTCAAGCATTGTACAACTGCTTGGGGAAGTTTACATAATAATTAAAACTAAAAGGATCACTCGCAATTTTAGTAAGTAATTAAACAATTTGGAGATTTAAAAAAAAATAAAAAATGCTATATCCAGAGGATTTTTAATTCTTTTGTCTTATCTTTGCAAAAAAAAAAAAAAAAACTCAACTATTGGATCGGATCGGGTCTAATTCCCTTTCCTTCAACATTTTCTCTTAAAACACCTGCACTGCAAATGCCAAGTGCAGCTGCCTTTATTTTCTTATTTTTTTTCATTTAGAGTAATGCTGATGTTATAATACAGACTAACAAATAATGTGGGTTTGTACCTTTAACGAAATTGTCAACCTCCTCCTCTCAGATTTTTTTCATAATTCCTCTCCCCCCGTTTTTGAAAGAAAAGCGGGAACGATTATATGTTTATTTTTCATTGTAAAAGTTATTTTAACTAAAAATTACTCTTTTTCTAAAATAAAAATAAAATATTTAAAAAAATCGCTCTCAGTAACGCCCCCCTGTTCATAACAAAGAAATACTGAATATTGCTTTAAAAACATAGATGTGAGATTTTTTTTGTCTTTACAAATGAATGCTGGGTCTTAAAAACTAATCTTATCAGCTTTTTTTTTTGTGAGCTGAAAATTACATTGAAATACTGGACACGTTCTTTACATTTTCATGAGCACAATGTAAGGTCACCGAAATAAACCAATATTTTGAGCACCAGCAGTTTTCTGTTGACGAATAATCTTCTGAAAAAGACGTGATCGTTTATAAAAATTAAGATGTATTTTGGAAAAAAAAATATATATTTATATATATGTTGTCAATATTTGAAATTAATGAAATTGTAGCATTTTTATTAAAGTATTACTCCACCCTGTTGCGCGAACTCAATTTTTAAGAATTAAATATTTGAAAATAGCAGGTTAAACTTGGACACATAAAATTTCGATCAATAAACATTTATACTGAAAAATTGATTCATATTTTTTATCAATATGTTCTCTGTTGTAAACTAGCAATAAAATAACAAGAAATATTCTAAACTGAAAGCAGATACAACGAGATTGTTGTACAATAGCAGAAAAACTGTCAACTGTGTAACACGTGGCATCAAAGAAGCCAAAAGAAAAATGCCCTAAAAAACGTATAAACAAAAAAATTAAAGTAATTATCGTATAAAAAAAGTTAAGAAGTATTTTGAAAAAAAAAATGCATTGATCAATCTTTGAAAATAAAGAAATTTTAGCCATTTAAATAAGATGTGTTTAAATTCTGTCGTGGGAACTCGCATT
The DNA here is from genome assembly GCA_038502835.1 of Octonoba sinensis. NCBI lineage: Eukaryota > Metazoa > Arthropoda > Arachnida > Araneae > Uloboridae > Octonoba > Octonoba sinensis. Next base: position 72,077,595 of record CM076602.1, read on the forward strand.
TTGACAATTCAATTTTTAAAAATTGCATATCGAACTTGGACACATAAAATTTTGATCAATAAACATTTATACTGGAAATTTTTTTCTTATTTTTGACCAATCTTTTCTATGTTGTAAACTATAAATGAAATAATGAGAATAACCGCAGACTAAAAGCAATATACAACGAGATTGCTAAACAATTTCAGAAAAACTGTAACACATGTGATCGAAGAAAAAAAAAAAATACCCTAAGAGAAAAAAGTTTACGCTGGTAAAAATTAAAATTATTATCGTACTTTGATTGAGTTCTTTGTATTGATTACAATTTCGGAATAATAAGAAACATGACAAACTAAAAGCGGATGGTATAATATTTTTGCACAATGACATCTAATGCACTATCTTTATTAAACGAAAAACGGACAAAAATGAGGCAACTAACCTAGTGCGAAAAACAAATAGCACTCATAAGACGCATCTATTACTTTTACTTTAACATATTCTATTTCGCGAGCATTCTGTTTCAAGAGAAATAATTTTAATAATGAAGGTTTTCGGGCAGCGATCGCTTAAACTATTTTTCCGAATTTTTTATCAAGTACTTTGTAGAATGACCTTATTTTTGTGCTTTTTTTAAAACTGATGTGATGCCTGTTATTGTATGGATATAGAAATCTGGCTATGGAGAAAAAAGAAAGTTAAAGACAGAATGTTTTCTGGAAAGTTGTCCCTGCGAAAAACATCGGCCTTGCATCGGCTTTTAGATGTTTTTCAAGGCCGATGGGCCGATGTTTTCCTAAGGTTAACATCGGCTCCCGATGCCGATGGCCGATGGCAACTTTGTTGAACAATCGGCACCGATGCATCGGTCGAGCCTTATTGGAAACCATCAGCATATGATTTATCCCAATAGCATTACTGATAACATCGTTATAATAGCGAAGCATTATACTATTATTCTGAGTTTTCCGCTTCCCAGTTCTATTTCATAAGATCATCTAGGGGTGGAGTAATCTTCAGAAGGCCCATGACTAAGTACTGAAAAAACGATTTTCAAGTATTTAAAAAAATGTTTTTGAATTTCTTTTGATTTGTAAAGTAGTAATATTTGTGTATCATTCCACCAAATATTTAATGTGCAAAAAAATTAAAACTAATGCATGAAAAATCGTTTTCCTTTTCCTTTTTTCCCCTGTATTTGTAATCTTTGAATTGTTGACAAAGTGATGAAAATTGTAACTCCTAAAATATACTGTAAGTTAATTTCAACTCGGACAATTGTTAGATATCTTGCAAGACTTAATGAAAGGCATAAACTGAGATTCAAAACCTTTAGAGCTATTTTGTGATATTAATACGGAACAGAGTAAGTTCAAACATTAATTTCTATATTTTTCGAGCCATAAATACATAAAACAAGCAAAATATCGTTGAACTTTCATAATTCTATAAAAATACTGCTAAATTAAATTCTGCGTTGTCACCTTATTAATGTAATGCAGTTATATTTATTATGAATAGAGTAATAACTTTAAATAAATCGTTTAATAAATTTGTAACTTTGGGTAAATTTGTAATTAATTCGACTATTTAGTATTAAAGAGTTCAAGCACTACTCGTCGATTGATATAATGATGCGTTATATAGGAATAAAGGTTCTATCCATTTGATAATTGAAACATTTCACGTCACAAAACCTCGTACCATTCCTTTAGACAACTGAATGTGCATCCACACCTATGCGACAGCGACTAAAAAGGTTTTTAGTGCGTGATTTAATTTAATACTCACGCCTCGGGATGGCTTAATGACTTTTTTTTTCTTTCAGTAAAAGTAACTTTGACTCAGAAGATTGATTTGTTAATTCGTTATGATATCACTCGAAACAATTAAATCCTTGATATTAGTTCGGTAACGATGGCAACAGTGTCATGACAAACGCATATTGTTGCAGTTGCCATTTGTGTGAATGCCAACTTTAGGGTGCCTTCACATCAAAGGCGCAAAGACAAAAAAGGCGACAAAGCCAAATGTCTTTTCTCATCTGTGCAAGCGTAGAACCTATTTTTGAACGCAAAAATATGTACACTGCACTTGAGCAGATGAGAAGAGAGGAATATTTTCTTTGTCGCCTTTGGAGTGAAAGCCCCTTAGAGAAGGAAATTTACTTCAAAAACGCGACAAAAGTCAACTTAAATTTTTAAAAAACAGTTTGCAAAAATAGTCTATTTTTTGCCCTTTCAAGCTGATTTTGCTTTTAAACACGCGTTCATTCTCATCTGCTATGTCAAATAGATATCTCATAGAAATGAATTTTAAAGTTAAGAAGCACATTGTTACCATAGTCAAAGTTAATATTTCCCCAAAAATATAACTTTTTAAAATTTTTTTTGTAAGAAATAAGGCAATTTAGCTCTTTTTTCTTTATTTCTTATTTTCTTCATTTTCTTCAGCTCTAGAGAAAACGAGTTCTTAAATGGCGTGCTTTGATTCATGAAACGCGCCGAAGCGAAAGTTTCATTCTCTTTTCATTTGCCGTTGTACTTTTTTTGCTTCGAAGAACGGATTTCAGAATGGAATGTAGAACGGACTTAGTTTCCACCAATAGCTACAGTAGAAAAAAATTTAAAAAAAAGGAAATTTTCGCAAGGAACGAATAAAATTGTTTCATTCAAAAAAATATAATTGCTTTGTTCAACTCATTGCCGTTTTCGTAAATGTGTGGAATATGTTTGCTTTTATGCATAATGTTTTTTTTTTTTCTTTTTGTCACTCGCAGAAGATATTTTTAAGTTCCTCAGAAATAACTGAAACCCTAGATTATTGTATTAAATCTAAACGAAGGCAATTAAAATATTTTTGAAATTCAGCAATGAATTTGCACGAAAATTCTAGTTTCCCAAAATTAGAATGGTTTAAATTACTGAAAAACGTTCAGTTATTTCTATTCAATTGTTTTGTCATACAAATACTTCTATTCATTCTGACAATAGGGAAATTCGCCGATATTTTAAATTTTAAAGCTAGTCAGAGAAATTCCTGCCATATTATTTCGTAACATTTACAGTGAGTTCGAGCGACAAGTTGGCTTCATTAACGCAATGAAAATTTGAGCCAACACAAACACAATCCTCCTCCGCCACAATATTAATCTATATAAATAAAACCGAAAGTTTGTGTGTGTGTGTGTCTGTCTGTCTATCTGTCTGTCTGTCGATAGCGTCCTGGCGAGATGGAACGGGCCAGAAGTACGAAATTTTGGTTACAGGTACCTTGGGTCAGGTCCTCGTGCACCTCGAAGCGTTTTTCCTAAAATTCGAATTTCTTCTTTTTTTATTCCAATTTTAAGCAAAACTTTTGATTTTGGTTTATCTCATCGAAGAAATGTCCCAAGCTTCAAATTTTTGCAGCATATTAATGACCGTAAAAAACTGCACAAGATGATCTCTTTCTGAGGTTCGTAGAACAAATAGAACACGAGCAATATTCATTTAAAGTAGCTTTCGAACTTCAAAACGAGTCTTACCTATGAATTTATCTGCCCAATTTGCGTGTTTTCGCCAAAATAAATAGTACTTTTGTCGCCAACTAGATGATTTTTGTTAACGTTAGATTGAAAAAATTCTGTTTTATCGTTATTCTTGACGTTTTATGAACGAAACAAATTCTAAAAATTCATTTCATTTTTTAGCATACTTCAGACGATTTTTAATTACTTCTTGAGGTTGATTCTTCTTTGTTTTTTGGCGATTTAGTATTATGGTGCCAGTTCAACAATTTCATGAAACATAATATTTCTTATGGTAGAGTGTCTGTTTTATCAACGAAACAAATTCTAAAAATTCATTTCATTTTTATGCCTATTTTACTCAAGTGATTTAATTTTAAAAACATTTACTTTGTTTTTTTTACTGTCTATTTGGCACTATTTGGACAGAATTTAGTTATTTCTTTCTATCAACTTAAATTTCACACGTCAGGATTGGTTCAGTACTGAACATTTTCTAACTTAAATGTGCATTTGCCTTTGGAAATAATGCTTTCTTTTCCTTCGTTTTTATCCGAATTTTATGAAAGTGCTATTTAATTGAATTTTCAGGAAATCCTTTGACGATTTTGCAAGCGGGATTTATAGGAACTGTCCTTATTTTGATAAGGAATTTTAAGATTTACTGTTGGTAATTTTAGGAACACTAGCTCTTGAAGGTCAGTATTCTAATGGGTATTTTTAGTCACTGACGTCTTTATTCTAATGGAGATTTTTGAGACTAATGTCTTTATTCTATTAGGTATGTTTAGGAATAGTTGTCTTTGTTGAAATTGGGGGCTTTAAGGATTTTTTTCTTTATTGTAGCAGAAATATTCAGGGACAGTTGTTCTTCATCTGATGGACATCTTTAAACAGAATACAGCTCTTATTCTGATCTGAATTTTTAGATGTATTGTGGTAGATATTGTAGTTACGAATTTTATGGACTCTGGATATTTGGTACAGTTATATCGCTGCATGTAAGCATTTTAATTACTGTTGCAATTACTCTAATGGCAATTTTTATGATCTGTTGTTGGCATTTTAATGTGGATTTTTATGGACTGTTATTTTTGGTTTAAAAGGAATTTTTCTTGGCTGTTCGTTTTAATCTAATAGGGTTTTCTTATGATTTTTACTGTTTAAATAAGGTTTTTAAGGCCTGTTGCCCATCTCCTACATGGATTTTTTAAGAAAATTTTTCCTTGCATATTTACAGCAAAATTTTGGACATACGTCACTTAGCCAGCGAATGGTACAATATTATCCCGCGCAAAGTCGGGCATGTCAGCTAGTTAAAAATAAATATATTCATGTATGGAAATATACACAGAAATAGAACATTTAAAATGAAATGATTGTTAAACACATCGTAACTGTAACGTTATACGTTTAAAGAGTGAATGAATTAATTAAATATATAAATAAATAAATAAACCCTCTTCTCGAACAACTCTTCATCGTTAAGGTAATTATGTGCATTGGTTGTAAGCGACCGGCCATCTTGTGAACTTATATTTAGCTGAAACAGGCCGAACGTGAACCGTTCCTGTCGATCACTGGCGGCTTACAGCTTAAAGTGAGTTTCGTTTCGAGTAACTAAAACGAGATCTTAAGAATGCGTTTCTGATCGCAAGATCCTTGCTGGGCCTATGGAGCGAAGTACTTTATCTACAGAATATGCCCAGGAGGTGGAAAATAAAGCATGGGTTAGCTTCTTTGACCAAAATATTAAAAAAACGACATACATAGAGTATGAATGTATAACCTCCTGCCTTTGTGAAGTCGGTTAAAAAAAAATAAAACATGAGAATTGGCCTCAATAGTTTTTAAGGATTACATTGATGCCAATACCGAGTTTACACAATCATATGTAGTTGGTGAATGATTACTGGTATATTTACATTTTAATTCTACAATAGCAAAAATAACATTTCTCTCATTCTATTTGATTCGCAATTAATGGATTACCAGAATTTGCCCATAGAGTAAAATTGTTCATAATTGTCTCTTTCGTATAAAGTAACTTTGAGTTACTATGCTTGATGTATGATTTTTCCACGAAGTGCATTGTGATATTAAATTGCTTCTGGACCAATATAGGAAGCAATGATTTGAAGATAACTTTTAGTCATTATTTTAAGCTTTAGAACAAGGCAAAGCTGTTGTAAATTTCTTTTAGAGCAGAGTTGGAGTCATTAATAGAGAACTTTTTTGTGGTTATAGCACGGCCCCATTTCAAAAAAAATTCTGGTGCATTCTGTCGGGTTATTTGTCCGCTATTAATAGAAACTACCGAACTGGCAATAATACATTTCTATTCCGAACCCCCAAAATGGCAACAGGATACTTTTCCATTTCAGGGCGATTGTTAGTTTGTTTTTAGGAAAAATATTTAAACATCGCCAACGGTAACCCAAAACAGTATAGTAGTTTTATTTGGCGGAAAAAAAGTCAGCCAGCCCTCCACTCCTCCTCGAAACGGAGAAGTACCGAAATAAGAGTATTTCTTCGTGATTTGTAGTTTCGGTTTGATGGTGGAAGATTGCAATTCTTTGCGCTTTTGGATCTGTATTTCTGCTCAATTGAAGCTACAATAGATCCCTTTGGCCGAATATGAAAGGGATAAAAAGTCACTTTTAATCGAAGAAGTTATTGGTTAAAGGGATCAAGAAGCCAAGTTCGCCAACATGTAGAAACAACGTGAAACTAAACGTATAGGAGCAACGGCAAATTACACGGTGGGAACAACAGCAAAACAAATAGCTAGAGCTTATTTTCAAATATGAGCAATCGGTCAATTCCGGATTGTTAGAATGTCCAACACATGGCCCTTATAACAGATAAGTACTAATAGGCTCCGATGGAACATTTATTGATGCCATTAGGCATTGCCTTCAGTATTAGACGATCACTGGTCATCTGTCATAATACTACAAAAAATTATTGTAAAGCTTACAGAAATATTAATGTAAAATATACTACAAAATGTCATAATACTACAAAAAATTATTGTAAAGCTTACATAAAATTAATGGAAAGCTTACCAGCTCATATAATCGCCATAGCACTACTATTTCGTTACTTTTTCGTTATTGGGGCTACAGAAAGATATTCATTATAATGGCATACATTATTAATAATTTGTTTCAACTTTAGTATAAGGCTCCATTGGCAATATTTCTTTCATTGGCAGCAAACATGTCACTAAAACAGTAGATGTCTTGAACTCACCAAATAAGGATTAAAAAAGCAATGTTAAGAATTTCAAAAACAAAACAACTGATTTTAGCTAGCCAAAAAAGTCGACAATGGGTTCCTATACTAAAGCTGTACTGATAATCACTTATTTTCATGTTGATAATAATGATTTCGGTAGATAAATTTTACTGAGAAGTCATTAGTGAAAAATAACTTAAATGTTTTAAAAATATTTATTTATATCCGTTATCAATCTCGTACTTGCAAAAGAACTTTACCTGATACGAAATAACATTTGCCATTTTTCCATTTTACGATGTTTTCCTTTCATCCATAAGCTTTTCGTATTCAATGGCTTTGCGTTTAGTTAACGCTTTCTTCATATCTTGAACTTTTTTCAATCTGAAGAATTCTTGCCTTTCATGTTCGTCGATTTCATCATCAATGTATTTAATAGTTCTCTCCAATTTAGGGATGTAGTTATATTCCAGTGCATTTACTCTCCTGTTTGTGGTTTTAATTATTTCTTCTAATGTCAGGAATGTTGTTTGCAATGTAGCCAACTCTACGAGCATTTCCGCAGCTTGCGTGTACGCCTTCTTTACCAGAATTATCTTATCACCACCTCTGGATAAACCCGTAAGACTGTAATAGTCTTTGCCCTCCGTATAACTTTCAAACACCTTCAGCTTAA